>OY796858.1:15421958-25421958 GCA_963680765.1 Agrochola lychnidis
AAGTATTAACAGTTAAAAGTAACAGCAGTTAAAGTATTAACAGCAGTTAAAAGTATTAACAGCAGTTATAAGTATTAACAGTTAAAAGTATTAAAAGTTAAAAGTTTTAACAGTTAAAAGTATTAACAGTTAAAACTATTAACAGTTAAAACTATTAACAGTTAAAAGTATTAACAGCAGTTAAACGTATTAACAGTTAAAAGTATTAACAGTTAAAAGTAACAGCAGTTAAAAGTATTAACAGTTAAAAGTATTAACAGTTAAAAGTAACAGCAGTTAAAAGTATTAACAGTTAAAAGTATTAACAGTTAAAAGTATTAACAGCAGTTAAAAGTATTAACGGTTAAAAAAATTTACAGTTAAAAGTATTAACTGTTAAAAGTATTAACAGCAGTTTAAAGTATTAATTGTTAAAAGTATTAACAGTTAAAAGTAACAGCAGTTAAAGTATTAACAGCAGTTAAAAGTATTAACAGTTAAAAGTAACAGCAGTCAAAGTATTAACAGCAGTTAGAAGTATTAACAGCAGTTAAAAGTATTAACAGTTAAAAGTATTAACAGTTAAAAGTATTAACAGTTAAAAGTAACAGCAGTTAAAAGTATTAACAGCAGTTAAAAGTATTAACAGTTAAAAGTATTAACAGTTAAAAGTATTAACAGTTAAAAGTAACAGCAGTTAAAGTATTAACAGCAGTTAAAAGTATTAACAGCAGTTAAAAGTATTAACAGTTAAAAGTATTAACAGCAGTTAAAAGTATTAACAGTTAAAAGTTTTAACAGTTAAAAGTATTAACAGTTAAAAGTATTAACAGTTAAAAGTAACTGCAGTTAAAAGTATTAACAGCAGTTAAAAGTATTATCAGTAGTTAAAAGTATTAACAGTTAAAAGTATTAACAACAGTTAAAAGTATTAACAGTTAAAAGTATTAACATTTAAAAGTATTAACAGTTAAAAGTATTAACAGTTAAAAGTATTAACAGTTAAAAGTATTAACAGCAGTTATAAAAGTATTAACAGTTAAAAGTATTAACAGCAGTTAAAAGTATTAACAGTTAAAAGTATTAACAGTTAAAAGTATTAACAGTTAAAAGTAACAGCAGTTAAAGTATTAACAGCAGTTAAAAGTATTAACAGCAGTTAAAAGTATTAACAGTTAAAAGTATTAACAGCAGTTAAAAGTATTAACAGTTAAAAGTATTAACAGTTAAAAGTTTTAACAGTTAAAAGTATTAACAGTTAAAAGTATTAACAGTTAAAAGTATTAACAGCAGTTAAACGTATTAACAGTTAAAAGTATTAATAGTTAAAAGTAACAGCAGTTAAAAGTATTAACAGTTAAAAGTATTAACAGTTAAAAGTAACAGCAGTTAAAAGTATTAACAGCAGTTAAAAGTATTAATTGTTAAAAGTATTAACAGTTAAAAGTAACAGCAGTTAAAGTATTAACAGCAGTTAAAAGTATTAACAGTTAAAAGTAACAGCAGTCAAAGTATTAACAGCAGTTAAAAGTATTAACAGTAGTTAAAAGTATTAACAGTTAAAAGTATTAACAACAGTTAAAAGTATTAACAGTTAAAAGTATTAACATTTAAAAGTATTAACAGTTAAAAGTATTAACAGTTAAAAGTATTAACAGTTAAAAGTATTAACAGCAGTTATAAAAGTATTAACAGTTAAAAGTATTAACAGCAGTTAAAAGTATTAACAGTTAAAAGTATTAACAGTTAAAAGTATTAACAGTTAAAAGTAACAGCAGTTAAAGTATTAACAGCAGTTAAAAGTATTAACAGCAGTTAAAAGTATTAACAGTTAAAAGTATTAACAGCAGTTAAAAGTATTAACAGTTAAAAGTTTTAACAGTTAAAAGTATTAACAGTTAAAAGTATTAACAGTTAAAAGTATTAACAGCAGTTAAACGTATTAACAGTTAAAAGTATTAACAGTTAAAAGTAACAGCAGTTAAAAGTATTAACAGTTAAAAGTATTAACAGTTAAAAGTAACAGCAGTTAAAAGTATTAACAGCAGTTAAAAGTATTAATTGTTAAAAGTATTAACAGTTAAAAGTAACAGCAGTTAAAGTATTAACAGCAGTTAAAAGTATTAACAGTTAAAAGTAACAGCAGTCAAAGTATTAACAGCAGTTAAAAGTATTAACAGCAGTTAAAAGTATTAACAGTTAAAAGTATTAACAGTTAAAAGTATTAACAGCAGTTAAAAGTATTAACAGTTAAAAGTATTAACAGCAGTTAAACGTATTAACAGTTAAAAGTATTAACAGTTAAAAGTAACAGCAGTTAAAAGTATTAACAGTTAAAAGTATTAACAGTTAAAAGTAACAGCAGTTAAAAGTATTAACAGTTAAAAGTATTAACAGTTAAAAGTAACAGCAGTTAAAAGTATTAACAGTTAAAAGTATTAACAGTTAAAAGTATTTACAGCAGTTAAAAGTATTAACGGTTAAAAGTATTTACAGTTAAAAGTATTAACTGTTAAAAGTATTAACAGCAGTTAAAAGTATTAACGGTTAAAAGTATTTACAGTTAAAAGTAACAGCAGTTAAAGTATTAACAGCAGTTAAAAGTATTAACAGCAGTTAAAAGTATTAACATTTAAAAGTATTAACAGTTAAAATTATTAACAGTTAAAAGTATTAACAGCAGTTAAAAGTAATAACAGTTAAAAGTATTAACAGTTAAAAGCATTAACAGTTAAAAGTATTAACAGTTAAAAGTAACAGCAGTTAAAGTATTAACAGCAGTTAAAAGTATTAACAGTTAAAAGTAACAGCAGTCAAAGTATTAACAGCAGTTAAAAGTATTAACAGCAGTTAAAAGTATTAACAGTTAAAAGTATTAACAGTTAAAAGTATTAACAGTTAAAAGTAACAGCAGTTAAAAGTATTAACAGCAGTTAAAAGTATTAATTGTTAAAAGTATTAACAGTTAAAAGTAACAGCAGTTAAAGTATTAACAGCAGTTAAAAGTATTAACAGTTAAAAGTAACAGCAGTCAAAGTATTAACAGCAGTTAAAAGTATTAACAGCAGTTAAAAGTTTTAACAGTTAAAAGTATTAACAGTTAAAAGTAACAGCAGTTAAAAGTATTAACAGCAGCTAAAAGTTTTAACAGTTAAAAGTATTAACAGTTAAAACTATTAACAATTAAAACTAATAACAGTTAAAAGTATTAACAGTTAAAAGTAACAGCAGTTAAAAGTATTAACAGCAGTTAAAAGTATTAACAATTAAAAGTAACAGCAGTTAAAAGTATTAACAGTTAAAAGTAACAGCAGTTAAAGTATTAACAGCAGTTAAAAGTATTAACAGTTAAAAGTATTAACAGTTAAAAGTATTAACAGTTAAAAGTATTAACAGTTAAAAGTATTAACAGTTAAAAGTATTAACAGTTAAAAGTATTAACAGTTAAAAGTATTAACAGTTGAAACTATTAACAGTTAAAAGTATTAACAGTTAAAAGTATTAACAGTTAAAAGTAACAGCAGTTAAAGTATTAACAGCAGTTAAAAGTATTAACAGCAGTTATAAGTATTAACAGTTAAAAGTATTAACAGTTAAAAGTTTTAACAGTTAAAAGTATTAACAGTTAAAACTATTAACAGTTAAAACTATTAACAGTTAAAAGTATTAACAGCAGTTAAACGTATTAACAGTTAAAAGTATTAACAGTTAAAAGTAACAGCAGTTAAAAGTATTAACAGTTAAAAGTATTAACAGTTAAAAGTAACAGCAGTTAAAAGTATTAACAGTTAAAAGTATTAACAGTTAAAAGTATTAACAGCAGTTAAAAGTATTAACGGTTAAAAAAATTTACAGTTAAAAGTATTAACTGTTAAAAGTATTAACAGCAGTTAAAAGTATTAATTGTTAAAAGTATTAACAGTTAAAAGTAACAGCAGTTAAAGTATTAACAGCAGTTAAAAGTATTAACAGTTAAAAGTAACAGCAGTCAAAGTATTAACAGCAGTTAGAAGTATTAACAGCAGTTAAAAGTATTAACAGTTAAAAGTATTAACAGTTAAAAGTATTAACAGTTAAAAGTAACAGCAGTTAAAAGTATTAACAGCAGTTAAAAGTATTAACAGTTAAAAGTATTAACAGTTAAAAGTTTTAACAGTTAAAAGTATTAACAGTTAAAACTATTAACAGTTAAAACTAATAACAGTTAAAAGTATTAATAGTTAAAAGTATTAACAGCAGTTAAACGTATTAACAGTTAAAAGTATTAACAGTTAAAAGTAACAGCAGTTAAAAGTATTAACAGTTAAAAGTATTAACAGTTAAAAGTATTAACAGCAGTTAAAAGTATTAACGGTTAAAAGTATTTACAGTTAAAAGTATTAACTGTTAAAAGTATTAACAGCAGTTAAAAGTATTAATTGTTAAAAGTATTAACAGTTAAAAGTAACAGCAGTTAAAATATTAACAGCAGTTAAAAGTATTAACAGTTAAAAGTATTAACAGTTAAAAGTATTAACAGCAGTTAAAAGTATTAACAGTTAAAAGTATTAACAGTTAAAGGTATTAACAGCAGTTAAAAGTATTAACAGTTAAAAGTAACTGCAGTTAAAAGTATTAACAGCAGTTAAAAGTATTAACAGTTAAAAGTATTAACAGTTAAAAGTAACAGCAGTTAAAAGTATTAACAGCAGTTAAAAGTATTAACAGTTAAAAGTATTAACAGTTAAAAGTAACAGCAGTCAAAGTATTAACAGCAGTTAAAAGTATTAACAGCAGTTAAAAGTATTAACAGTTAAAAGTATTAACAGTTAAAAGTATTAACAGTTAAAAGTAACAGCAGTTAAAGTATTAACAGCAGTTAAAAGTATTAACAGCAGTTAAAAGTATTAACAGTTAAAAGTATTAACAGTTAAAAGTAACAGCAGTTAAAGTATTAACAGCAGTTAAAAGTATTAACAGCAGTTAAAAGTATTAACAGTTAAAAGTATTAACAGTTAAAAGTTTTAACAGTTAAAAGTATTACCAGTTAAAACTATTAACAGTTAAAACTAATAACAGTTAAAAGTATTAACAGTTAAAAGTATTAACAGCAGTTAAACGTATTAACAGTTAAAAGTATTAACAGTTAAAAGTATTAACAGCAGTTAAAAGTATTAACGGTTAAAAGTATTTACAGTTAAAAGTATTAACTGTTAAAAGTATTAACAGCAGTTAAAAGTATTAATTGTTAAAAGTATTAACAGTTAAAAGTAACAGCAGTTAAAATATTAACAGCAGTTAAAAGTATTAACAGTTAAAAGTATTAACAGTTAAAAGTATTAACAGTTAAAAGTATTAACAGCAGTTAAAAGTATTAACAGTTAAAAGTATTAACAGCAGTTAAACGTATTAACAGTTAAAAGTATTAACAGTTAAAAGTAACAGCAGTTAAAAGTATTAACAGTTAAAAGTATTAACAGCAGTTAAAAGTATTAACGGTTTAAAGTATTTACAGTTAAAAGTATTAACTGTTAAAAGTATTAACAGCAGTTAAAAGTATTAATTGTTAAAAGTATTAACAGTTAAAAGTAACAGCAGTTAAAGTATTAACAGCAGTTAAAAGTATTAACAGTTAAAAGTAACAGCAGTCAAAGTATTAACAGCAGTTAAAAGTATTAACAGCAGTTAAAAGTATTAACAGTTAAAAGTATTAACAGTTAAAAGTATTAACAGTTAAAAGTAACAGCAGTTAAAAGTATTAACAGCAGTTAAAAGTATTAACAGTTAAAAGTATTAACAGTTAAAAGTTTTAACAGTTAAAAGTATTAACAGTTAAAACTATTAACAGTTAAAACTAATAACAGTTAAAAGTATTAACAGTTAAAAGTATTAACAGCAGTTAAACGTATTAACAGTTAAAAGTATTAACAGTTAAAAGTAACAGCAGTTAAAAGTATTAACAGTTAAAAGTATTAACAGTTAAAAGTATTAACAGCAGTTAAAAGTATTAACGGTTAAAAGTATTTACAGTTAAAAGTATTAACTGTTAAAAGTATTAACAGCAGTTAAAAGTATTAATTGTTAAAAGTATTAACAGTTAAAAGTAACAGCAGTTAAAATATTAACAGCAGTTAAAAGTATTAACAGTTAAAAGTATTAACAGTTAAAAGTATTAACAGTTAAAAGTATTAACAGTTAAAAGTATTAACAGCAGTTAAAAGTATTAACAGTTAAAAGTATTAACAGTTAAAGGTATTAACAGCAGTTAAAAGTATTAACAGTTAAAAGTAACTGCAGTTAAAAGTATTAACAGCAGTTAAAAGTATTAACAGTTAAAAGTATTAACAGTTAAAAGTAACAGCAGTTAAAAGTATTAACAGCAGTTAAAAGTATTAACAGTTAAAAGTATTAACAGTTAAAAGTATTAACAGTTAAAAGTAACAGCAGTTAAAGTATTAACAGCAGTTAAAAGTATTAACAGCAGTTAAAAGTATTAACAGTTAAATGTATTAACAGTTAAAAGTTTTAACAGTTAAAAGTAACAGCAGTTAAAAGTATTAACAGTTAAAAGTATTAACAGTTAAAAGTATTAACAGTTAAAAGTATTAACAGCAGTTAAAAGTATTAACGGTTAAAAGTATTAACAGTAAAAAGTATTAACTGTTAAAAGTATTAACAGCAGTTAAAAGTATTAATTGTTAAAAGTATTAACAGATAAAAGTAACAGCAGTTAAAGTATTAACAGCAGTTAAAAGTATTAACAGTTAAAAGTATTAACAGTTAAAAGTATTAACAGCAGTTAAAAGTATTAACAGTTAAAAGTATTAACAGTTAAAATTATTAACAGCAGTTAAAAGTATTAACAGTTAAAAGTATTAACAGTTAAAAGTATTAACAGCAGTTAAAAGTATTAACAGTTAAAAGTAACTGCAGTTAAAAGTATTAACAGCAGTTAAAAGTATTAACAGTTAAACGTATTAACATCAGTTAAAAGTATTAACAGTTAAAAGTATTAACAGTTAAAAGTAACAGCAGTTAAAAGTATTAACAGTTAAAAGTATTAACAGTTAAAAGTATTAACAGTTAAAAGTATTAACAGTTAAAAGTATTAACAGTTAAAAGTATTAACAGCAGTTAAAAGTATTAACAGTTAAAAGTATTAACAGCAGTTAAAAGTATTAACAGTTAAAAGTAACAGCAGTTAAAAGTATTAACGGCAGTTAAAAGTATTAACAGTTAAAATTAACAGCAGTTAAAGTATTAACAGCAGTTAAAAGTATTAACAGTTAAAAGTAACTGCAGTTAAAAGTATTAACAGCAGTTAAAAGTATTAACAGTTAAACGTATTAACATCACTTAAAAGTATTAACAGTTAAAAGTATTAACAGTTAAAAGTAACAGCAGTTAAAAGTATTAACAGTTAAAAGTATTAACAGTTGAAAGTATTAACAGTTAAAAGTATTAACAGTTAAAAGTATTAACAGTTAAAAGTATTAACAGTTAAAAGTATTAACAGTTAAAAGTATTAACAGCAGTTAAAAGTATTAACAGTTAAAAGTATTAACAGCAGTTAAAAGTATTAACAGTTAAAAGTAACAGCAGTTAAAAGTATTAACGGCAGTTAAAAGTATTAACAGTTAAAATTAACAGCAGTTAAAGTATTAACAGCAGTTAAAAGTATTAACAGCAGTTAAAAGTATTAACATTTAAAAGTATTAACAGTTAAAATTATTAACAGTTAAAAGTATTAACAGCAGTTAAAAGTAATAACAGTTAAAAGTATTAACAGTTAAAAGCATTAACAGTTAAAAGTATTAACAGTTAAAAGTAACAGCAGTTAAAGTATTAACAGTTAAAAGTATTAACAGTTAAAAGTATTAACAATTAAAAGTATTAACTGCAGTTAAAAGTACTAACAGTTAAAAGTATTAACAGTTAAAAGTATTAACAGCAGTTAAAAGTATTAACAGTTAAAAGTATTAATTGTTAAAAGTATTAACAGTTAAAAGTAACAGCAGTTAAAATATTAACAGCAGTTAAAAGTATTAACAGTTAAAAGTATTAACAGTTAAAAGTATTAACAGTTAAAAGTATTAACAGCAGTTAAAAGTATTAACAGTTAAAAGTATTAACAGTTAAAGGTATTAACAGCAGTTAAAAGTATTAACAGTTAAAAGTAACTGCAGTTAAAAGTATTAACAGCAGTTAAAAGTATTAACAGTTAAAAGTATTAACAGTTAAAAGTAACAGCAGTTAAAAGTATTAACTGCAATTAAAAGTATTAACAGTTAAAAGTATTAACAGTTAAAAGTATTAACAGTTAAAAGTAACAGCAGTTAAAGTATTAACAGCAGTTAAAAGTATTAACAGCAGTTAAAAGTATTAACAGTTAAAAGTATTAACAGTTAAAAGTTTTAACAGTTAAAAGTAACAGCAGTTAAAAGTATTAACAGTTAAAAGTATTAACAGTTAAAAGTATTAACAGCAGTTAAAAGTATTAACGGTTAAAAGTATTAACAATAAAAAGTATTAACTGTTAAAAGTATTAACAGCAGTTAAAAGTATTAACAGTTAAAAGTATTAACAGTTAAAAGTATTAACAGCAGTTAAAAGTATTAACAGTTAAAAGTATTAACAGTTAAAAGTATTAACAGCAGTTAAAAGTATTAACAGTTAAAAGTATTAACAGTTAAAAGTATTAACAGCAGTTAAAAGTATAACAGTTAAAAGTAACTGCAGTTAAAAGTATTAACAGCAGTTAAAAGTATTAACAGTTAAACGTATTAACATCAGTTAAAAGTATTAACAGTTAAAAGTATTAACAGTTAAAAGTAACAATAGTTAAAAGTATTAACAGTTAAAAGTATTAACAGTTAAAAGTATTAACAGTTAAAAGTATTAACAGTTAAAAGTATTAACAGTTAAAAGTATTAACAGTTAAAAGTATTAACAGTTAAAAGTATTAACAGCAGTTAAAAGTATTAACAGTTAAAAGTATTAACAGCAGTTAAAAGTATTAACAGTTAAAAGTAATAGCAGTTAAAAGTATTAACGGCAGTTAAAAGTATTAACAGTTAAAAGTAACAGCAGTTAAAGTATTAACAGCAGT
Source organism: Agrochola lychnidis (assembly GCA_963680765.1). NCBI lineage: Eukaryota > Metazoa > Arthropoda > Insecta > Lepidoptera > Noctuidae > Agrochola > Agrochola lychnidis. The sequence continues at coordinate 15,431,026 of OY796858.1, forward strand.
TAAAAGTATTAACAGCAGTTAAAAGTATTAACATTTAAAAGTATTAACAGTTAAAATTATTAACAGTTAAAAGTATTAACAGCAGTTAAAAGTAATAACAGTTAAAAGTATTAACAGTTAAAAGCATTAACAGTTAAAAGTATTAACAGTTAAAAGTAACAGCAGTTAAAGTATTAACAGTTAAAAGTATTAACAGTTAAAAGTATTAACAGTTAAAAGTATTAACTGCAGTTAAAAGTACTAACAGTTAGAAGTATTAACAGTTAAAAGTATTAAGAGCAGTTAAAAGTATTAAGAGCAGTTAAAAGTATTAACAGTTAAAAGTAACAGCAGTTAAAAGTATTAACAGTAGTTAAAAGTATTAACAGTTAAAAGTATTAACAGTTAAAAGTATTAACAGTTAAAAGTATTAACAGTTAAAAGTATTAACAGTTAAAAGTATTAACAGTTAAAAGTATTAACAGTTAAAAGTATTAACAGCAGTTAAAAGTATTAACAGTTAAAAGTATTAACAGCAGTTAAAAGTATTAACAGTAAAAAGTATTAACAGTTAAATGTATTAACAGTTAAAAGTATTAACAGTTAAATGTATTAACATTTAAAAGTAATAACAGTTAAAAGTATTAACCACTTTGGAAGTGTCTCTCGCGCAAACTATTCAGTTTAGAAAAAAATTACACTAAAAACTTAATATCATTTTTGAAGACCTATCCATAGATACCCCACACGTATGGGTTTGATGAAATTTTTTTTTTGAGTTTCAGTTCTAAGTATGGGGAACCCCCAAAATTTATTGTTAGAGTTCCGTAGTAAACAAGGAACCCTTATAGTTTCGTCATGTCCGTCTGTCTGCCCGCGGTCTAGCTCCGAGACCCTTAGTACTAGAAAGCTGTAATTTGGCATAGGTATACATATTAATTACGCCGACAAAGTGGTAAAACAAAATTATGAAAAACAATTTTTTAGGGTACCTCTCCTACACGTAAAGTGGTGATGTTTTTTTTTTTATCGCATGGTGTGGGGTATCATTGGAAAGGTCCTTTATAAACATTGTGAGTTTGTGAAAACCATTTTTGGATTCAGGGATCCGTTTGCGAAATATTAAGCTGTAAAATGCAAATTTTTGTTAGAGTCAAGTGTGTGTCCCTTTTTTTTTTTTTTTGGGTGGGAAATCATCAAATAACTTCTCCCGCTCTGGGCGGAGCGGGAGGGCGTGTCAGACTCTTACTGACTATAACCCACCCGTGTTCCTTCAGTTGCCGTGTTGCCAGGGGGCCACGATGTGTCCCTGCCAGCTAAATGGTTGATTTAATGTGAAAAAAAATTACAGCTATAGTTTATATAACGAAATTAAAAGGAAAACTATCACAGCTAAGTAGGCTTTACAAGGTAACGAGTAATAATCGACCAACTTAACTTTGCAGTTGTAAAAACATGTTTTCCCATACTTTCCGTATGGGTTTGATGATTTTTTTTTTTTGAGTTTCAGTTCTAAGTATGGGGAACCCCCAAAATTTATTGTTAGAGTTCCGTAGTAAACAAGGAACCCTTATAGTTTCGTCATGTCCGTCTGTCTGCCCGCGGTCTAGCTCCGAGACCCTTAGTATTAGAAAGCTGTAATTTGGCATAGGTATACATATTAATTACGCCGACAAAGTAGTAAAACAAAATTATGAAAAACATTTTTTTTAGGGTACCTCTCCTACACGTAAAGTGGTGATGTTTTTTTTTTTATCGCCTGGTGTGGGGTATCATTGGAAAGGTTCTTTAGAAACATTGTGAGTTTGTGAAAACCATTTTTGGATTCAGGGATCCGTTTGCGAAATATTAAGCTGTAAAATGCAAATTTTTGTTAGAGTCAAGTGTGTGTCCCTGCCAGCTAAATGGTTGATTTTTATGTGAAAAAAAATTACAGCTTTAGTTTATATAACGAAATTAAAAGGAAAACTATCACAGCTAAGTAGGCTTTACAAGGTAACGAGTAATAATCGACCAACTTCACTTTGCAGTTGTAAAAACATGGTTTCCCATACTTTCCGTATGGGAGAACATATTTTTCAACTACAAAGTTAAGTTTGTTTTTGGGATAAATTCATCCCAGATACGGAACCCTTCATTGTGCGTGGTCCGACACGCACTTGGCCGGTTTTCTTTTTTCTATTTTTGTGTGTAAATCTTAATGCGGTTCATAGAATACATCTACTTACCAAGTTTCAACAGCATAGTTCTTATAGTTTCGGAAAAAAGTGGCTGTGACATACGGACGGACAGATAGACGGACATGACGGATCCATAAGGGTTCCGTTTTTGCCATTTGGCTATGGAACCCTAAAAAAGACATGATTTTCGAATAAAAACCGAGCGAAAATGTTACAATTACCTACGTAACAGTCTTGTACATGGAAGAAAAAGAGCCAATAAATCATATACTAAAGTTCCGTTTTGATTGTATGCGTGACTGTTTCAGAATATTAATGCAATTTAGGGAGCCTCCTCTTAAGGGAAAGTGGATCCAATGGAAGGTGGTTGGACTTGGAATACTTAATTATATTACAGCAAATGTTTTTTACTGTTCTAGCCTGAACAAAGCTATCATCGAAGAGAGTCATAAGGATTTTCTGGAAATATCAAAATTTAAATCCTATAAAGATTTACGTCGCCACTGGAAAAATATCGTAAGTCCTAAATGTTTTAATTTCGTTACCTTATCTCTATCTATACTCGTCAAAGGCCTGCAGTCCCTGCAGACGGCTTTGGTCCCGAATTGCTTAGTCCTTCAGTGCCTTGTTGGTCAGTTCAACGACAGCGTCGGTACTATATGTATATAAATATGACCACTGACCACAATATCTACAATTTTTTTTTTCAACACACCTTTGAGCCCTATGGGCTACCTATGTTATTCTATAGATAGTCTACGCATAGGTAATGATGAACTGACTTTACTTGGAGTTTCGGTAATGTTTTTTTTTTAATGTGAATCCTGCAATAGGCGCCCGGGCTTTGGGGATAAGACCTGTGTGTGTGTGTGTGTGAAGTGGGATTTTACCTCACTAGAACCACCCCCGTGGTCACCATCTACACATGGAAGGGGGCACCGTTACCTCTCAAAACACCAATCCGAAACCCTCTCTGTGCAACGCCTATTAGGGCATGAACCTGAGAAGACTGTAAAGGGGTCTCCCAAAACCTAACTGCAAGAGTGCAAGGCAGCACGTGACCAGTGTGCGCCGTCTTCCCTGAGATCACTCGGTCGGTGGGCGGACAGAGTTCCCTCACTCAGGGCGCCTGCGACCCCAAATTCCCGCCTGAATTTCAGCGTATTAGGAGTCGAGGATATTGCCTTTTCGACGCCTTCTTCTCTGAGCAAGATCAGTCCTCTTACGATTCCGCTTGGTAGCCTCCTGGACCGTCACGGTCTCACAGAAGGAAGCTATTTCCTCTCTAGTTTTCCGACTACACCAGCATAGACGCTTCTGTTGACAGAGACAGGTCTCGCCCAATCCTGGCGACCAGCATCCTAATTGCGCAATACACGAGTAATCACAATCTGAAACATTTTGAAACAGATTGCTAATCCATTGCTTCATAAGTTCGAAAAAAATATCGGCTCAACAACGTTAACAACGCAATGAATGTTATTGAACTGTCAATATGAAACAGATTAGTCTTAATCATTTATGAAAATGTGTTACGCAACTAGATAGCAGACCAGTACCCTAATTGCGTAACTCATTTTCGTAAACAATTTCGCGAAATTTGTTTCATTTTGACATTTCAACAACATTCATTGCGTTATTTACGTTGTTAAACAGATTTTTTTTCCAACCTTTGAAGCAATGGATTAGAAATCTGTTTCAAATCGAAACAAATTGTGATTGTGTTGTATTACGCAATTAGGGTGCTGTTTCTGTAACCTACCAAAATGGATCGATGCAGAGGCGGCTGTAGCCGATGTAGCGCCCGTGTGTAATCAATACCGTGGCGCCCTCTAGCAGTGGCGAACAAAGCCTGTCAGGGGCCCGGGTCGGCGAAACTCAATGGGGCCCCCGCCCAGGAATCATACGTTGAAATATTTAGCACACTACCTCGAAAAGGTTAGGTTTTCTTTTGACCATTGATACAGAAATAGGGAAACAGGAATTACTTTATTGACCTATACAAAATAGTTTGAAAATGTAGGATGCGAGAGCGAGCGAATCGAGCTCGAAAATTTAACACCTCGCCTCAGATAGGTCAGTTTTTCTTTTGATCATTCATACGTAAATAGGAATTACATTGTCGATTTACACAGAGAATTCTAAGAAAAAAGAGAATGTTGAGGTTGTAAGAGCGAGCGTAGCGAGCTCGACATTTTAGCACCCTAAGTTCATATTTAGTGTTAGGGGCCCCCAACTACAAACTGCCTTTATACTGAACATGTTTTGGTCTTGTTTGGGATTTGATTAAAAAGTAGTCGCGAGCGGCGCTCGGCGCCCCCTCAGACCCTGCGCCCGTGTGCGCTGCACACCCTGCACACTAGGTAAAGCCGGCTCTGGATCGATGTCAGGGTAGTACATAAAGTGTGCCTTTTGTCATGTTAACAGCACGGATATCGTCTGCCTGAAGAAGAATCTTCGTATTACTCAATTCAGTTTTGGCGCGGAGAGCCGCTTCTTTACCCAAAGCTATGTGTTATCAGAAATTTTCCTATTGTGATTCCGACTCCAAAACCTTTAGAGGTAAGTGTTACTTCTTGAATATAAAACATAACATCACGCCTATAATCCCCGAAAGGTTAGGCAGAGATATACCCATAGGACACCCACATTTCGCCGGTTATGTTTTCTTGAATATCTTTATACATAAGTAGAATTCTTTACACTGAATCAGCTAATAGTCTTCAAAGCCTCATCTCAAAAGGGGAGAAGGTATAGCGACATCGTGACAACAATTTCTACTAAATTGAAACTTCACGTTGAAACTGTACCATTGTCTCATTGACAAATAGGTAAGTACTTAAACTTTGTCCCAGCCCGTCCCATCCTTGATGTCCTCCCTCCGATTGACGCCCTAAATCGAGGTTCGTACCTCACAGGGGTGCCTTTAGCGAGCGATCACCTAGTTTTAATTAACGTAATTGAATAACCCCTGGCTGGAGGTTTTAAGTGTAGTAGCTTAAGGCACCCACAGGAAAGCCCGTTAAGTAGTCATGATCTCAGAGGTCAACTACGAGATGGCCTACCTACAAAAAAAACATGATAAAAAGCAGTTACGAGGTACCGAGACACCGTAGAGAACAGTCACCTAGAATCCTAAATGGTCACCCTAATTGCGTAATACAACACAATGGTGCCGATTCCCTTGTTCACAAACTAAAGTAAATTTAAGTTCAGTGCATCTTTTTCTTTCTATTTCATTATGAAAAGGACAGAAGATAAATTTTAGTTTAGTCCTGTCAAATTAATCAGCGCTTGACGTAAATTGACGTAATTTTAGTCGGCAAGTTTTTAATCACGTCTAAACTTGTATGGAGACTGACAGGCGCTGATTAATTTGACAGGACTAAACAAAAATTTATCTTCTGTCCTTTTCATAATGAAATAGAAAGAAAAAGATGCACTGAATTTAAATTTAGTTTAGTTTGTGAACAAGGGAATCGGCACCATTCTGTTTCGATTTGAAACACATTGCTAATCCATTGCTTCATAAGTTGGAAAGAAAATCTGCTAAACAACGTAAATAACGCAATGAATGTTGTTGAACTGTCAAATGAAACAAATTAGGCATTATTGTTTACGAAAATAAGTTGTGCAATTAGGGTACAGGGGGCCTACCATCAGCTCAAAAGCAATATTATTTTAATATTACTTCAGTGGAAGAAAGAGATGGAGCTATACGTCCTGCTGACTTAGCATGACCACAATAGAAACGGGTTTTTTCGACGGAAGAATAGACAAAATGACAGTTAAACAATCACAATCTGTCATTTTGTCTATTCTTCCGTCGACAAAACCCGTAGAAAACCCGTTTCTATTGTTGTCATGCTGTGTGTGCTGTAGAGCTTCATCTCTTTCCCATACTGAAGTAATATTAAAATAATACTGCTTTATGAGCTTGTGGTAGGCCCCCTGGTTGTGTAACAATTAAAGTAATACTTCCTTTCTTTCTTCAGAAAGTAATAGTCTCAAGATTTTTGAACTGCCTTAACAGCAAAATGGCCAATGTTCTCGGTACGCCACTCAAAATTCATATCCAAGACATGCAACAGGAAAATGAAAACTTGATTGTAAGTACTCTAGGTACTCCTGTTCTAGATAGATATGGATAGAACCTATAGGTATTTAATTCGTTAATAAAATTAGGTAAGTACTTAGGTACGGCTCGTTCAATCCCAGATTTTCGCAGAGAGGTAGCATAAATTATTATTGAGACTTATCAATTTATCTTGTCTTTTGTTTTAGGTGCCAAACGATAGTCTATCAGAAACGCAAGCAGTGAGTCTTTGCACACCAACACAGCAGTCTAGAGTCTACAGACATAATTAAAACGAACCTGGCTACAGCAAGAAGATTTTAGTCGGTAAAGTCACCCGTGGCGTATATTGTACGGTCAGCAACGAAACAATTTAATACACGGCTTTTCTGCATTTGAAGTAGGTAATAGTTAGTGTTACTGTAATTTTAGTTCCGATTTTTGTACTGCTGAGTTTATCGACTTTCGTGGCTGACTGTACCGTAGGTGTTGTGACTAAAACGACTGCGGTATAATATATAGATATCTACTGTACCGCAGTCGTTTAAAGTTATAATAAAACAAAGTAACTATTATTATCAGTCTGTCTTTATTTCTTATTGAATAATAATTGGTCATCGTTTAAAAAAATAGCTATTAATTATTACTTTATTAGTCATCTTACCTAAGTTAGTGTTAAAATTCGGTGTGTAAAGAATAGATAAAATTTTAGGATATTATTGAATATGAAGTGTGTACATTAATAAAAGTCAAGGGTTAGCCAGTCAATTCTTAAAAAATACTTACCTGCACGCTTAGCATGACCACAATAGAAACGGGTATTGTCGACGGAAGAATAGACAAAATGACAGATAAACGATCACAATCTGTCATTTTGTCTATTCTTCCGTCGACAAAACCCATAGAAAACCCGTTTCTATGGTTGTCATGCTACGCGTGCTGCTTGCACAAATTATTATTAAAAGTATGTAACATAGTAGTAGGTATCCATTACCTTCCTACCAATTATCTAGTTACATTATGAGCTAAATATTTCAACATTACCTACTGTGAACCAGAACATTTCACGTTCCAAACTGATTTTCCATTCGATTATTTGGTACCTTTTATAGTTTCTACTAGTGTTAAATATGATGGATGAAATCAGCCAGTAGCGTCACTTGTCGGCGAGAACGACAACAAAACACCTCCTCTTGTAGGTGATAAGGATGACTGACTTGCTGTTTGATGGAAAAATCTGGCTACTGACGGTGATAAGTTTCTGTGTGCGTGGTACGGAGATAATGGGGCTCCGGCTGGCTCCTGCAAAAGTACAAAAATGCCACGTTCATTGATAGATTTGGTTTGCCGGATCACCAACCAAAATCAACGAAATGATTAATTTAGCTCTTCTTTGTTACCACCCGGATGCTTATTAAAATAGGTACCGAGAGTACCTATACCGACCCGCTCCTGGACCTAGACTGTTGAAACACTGGAACCTTCAGTAAGTAGGTATAATAGCACAATACAAAACGTAAACGTAGCCAAAACGAAAATATTATATGTATTAGTTACCGGTCGGTCTGTCTGTTCTGATGTCCTTGGTGACATTGTTGTTACATGTTCGTTAAAATTTTGCATAGCAGGTGGGTTCAGCAAATGAGTTAATTTGTAGCCTTTTGCCAGAAGTTCCAAAGTTTTACCTGAAACGTTCAAAAGTTATGGAGATGGGTAGGTACACACGGCTACATAACAAGCTATACATTTCCAGTTTATACTAGAAATGTATATAGCTTGTTATGTGCTTGTTGTATGTCTGGTTTTGACAAAATTAACCCTCATTTTCGGTGATAAATAATCGGTAAGGAGTTTCAAGAATTATATACATTATTTCAATTATAACGATGTTGGGAAGTGGCAACCGGATGGCATTGATACACATAAATGCCTTGCACATAATAGAGCTTAAATTTTGAAAGCCATGTAAAAAAAAAAATTGGTTGGCCTCCATCCCCCATATCTCCGCCCCCATCCATTTGGTATCCATTCGGACGGTACGGGGGGTTTTGGTATCACTTCAAAACCCAGATTACCACTCGCCATCAGGTTGCCTCTCCGATAAAATTTTATGTGCCGTGGGTTGGGCTACCCATCAACTGGCAAGCAGGCATGTACTTACCCACCTAAATAATGCATTTTAAACAAATAAGTACCTGTTAAAGTTGTAGGAATGTTAGTATTACATCTTCCAGTAGCCAAAATATTCTTCAAAGCCGGGACGTTATTAAAAATAATTGCCACAGCTGCTCCGTCCGCTAGTTGGGATGAATCGCAACACGATAGTAAAGACGTCCATTTATCAGTGTTCCAGTGTTCACCAGAAAATACTGCTAGTTGTAAAGTTGACGCACCTGTATTATAAATAGAACATAAACATCACACTGTATTCCCCGAAGGGCTAAGTAGTGTGTTCAGTGGGGACCTACACCCACATTTCGCCAGTTATGTTTAAGGCACATTATTGGTTATTTTAGATGTGGATAAAACCCAATAACACAAAAAATTAAAATAAATACAATAAAAAAATTAAGCACTTTGCCAGGCCTGGGAATCTAGGAAAAACCTGTACCCTAATTCCGTAACTTATTTTCGTAAACGATTATGCCTAATTTGTTTCATTTTGACAGTTCAACAACATTCATTGCGTTTTTTAAGTTGTTGAGCAGATTTTTTTCCAACTTATGAAGCAATGGATTAGCAATCTGTTTCAAATCGAAACAGGTTGTGATTGATCGTGTATTACGCAATTAGGGTACAGGACGTCACGCTTAGACACAGCAGCTGCGCTGCGCATGCGATGACTAAATACCTACTTAGATCAACGACCATTATAAAGAATTTTGTATGTAACTATAACTATCGAGATAAATATCTTTGTAAATGTATTGACAGCTGCAGCTGTAGGGCAATAAACGAATCATTAATTTGTCACAGGAAGTCTAAACTCTTATCACAGTGCAGCACGGAAGAGTAATTTTGGGGGCTACGGGTTACCTGTTTCATTTTCTCGTAATTTCCAATCCAACTAAGTTGAATTATGTATCTACCTACATGGGATAACAAGTCATAAGGTGGTTTTATACCGGCGAGGCGAGGCGTGGATGGGATGGGCGAGAATTGAAATCACGCTTTCCCTTTTACACCGAAAGATGTCCAACGCTGCCTCGGCCTCGCGCCGGCTCGCGATGTCTCGCGCCGGCTCCCGCTATCACGCGCCGCCCGGCCAGCCGTGTCTGGCGCACCGGCCAGCCAAGAATATAGTACGCAGAGATGTCTTGCGATGGTCGGAGCGAACCAGCGCGAGACATCGCGAGTCACCGCTTGACGGAGAGAGACCGTGCGGGACCTCGATGGCCAGTGCGAGATTTGTAAATTCATTTTACAGATTAAATAAATGCTCTATTTATACAGCAATAAAGTTCAATATTGTACTAACAAATATTTCAATTCTCGCCTCACACATCCTTGCGCATCTAGACCTTTTATACCAAAGATGGGCAGGGCGTGGAGAGAAATTTTGCCATACTAATTTCAATTCTCGCCCATCCCATCCACGCCTCGCCTCGCTGGTATAAAACCACCTTGCAGTTACAGAATCCTGAGCAAATTAAAAAGAACCTCATTTTGCAACTATTGGGCGGGTATGCACCTAGGTACTTATTTATGTTAACAGATCTAAAATATTAGAAATGTCAGTTGCTTCCTGTGTATTAGTAGCATATCGTTGGTAGATGTATATCCAACTATTATTTTATCTACACCCATGCTATAAAACCTCTATAAAAGTTTCTGAAGCAGTTAGCTTATTATAACAGCCAGTGTCATAGTAACTCATTACATCATCCAAACGAGTGTTACAATGTTGTACTAAATTTCATTACGCAACTCGTTTCAACGTTCAAACGGGGGACAGCAGCACCCGCTGCACGCATGTGTGTGTGATGTGCTGCTGCAGGCGACATTCAAGGCTCGCGCAGACCAGCGCGACACGCGACGCGACACAAAGACACCGCTTGTCGCGCGACGAGCGTCGAGCGGTGCCTTTGTGTCGCGTCGTGTGTCGCGCCTGTTTGAAAGAGCCTTCATCATACGTGCAGTTGTACTGAATTTTGTGGGAATTTCTTTATTCTTGATCTTGAATTACAAACACCCAATGGTTTCAGAAACTTTTATAGAGGATTCAAATCATGGGTGTAGATAAAGTCTTGTATGCAACTGTTATAATTAAGTAGGTATTAAAACACTCAAGTGATAAACCCACATTCGTGTTTTAATACCCTTATTATACAACAGTTGCATAAATAACTATTAATCCTGGCTGGGTGTCCACTGGGAGTACCATACCTACACTTACGTACCGACCACCGACCTACAAAAAAACTTGTCACCTACTTCCGAAATAAAGTTATTTTTCACTTTATAGTGTTTTTTTAAAAGGTTTTTATTTTTCACTTTTTTGTTGTAGTACACACCCCACACAAATTCGAATATCACTACATGATAAATAACAGGGACAGGAAATTATTATAACATCATCCAACATAGACTAAGTGAGATAAATACGTATTATTTACATAGTTATATTTACTATTTTAATGTTTTAGTTTAAGACTTCGCATATCCATATTTTCTTGTTCTCACACGCTATTGTCTACATGACATGTCTTTCTTATTTCTCCTTTAGCTGGTCTGCTGGAAGAAATTTCTTAAGAAATAAGCAGTACCTTTGTACTCTAAATTATAATTATGTCGTTTCTCTATGTATTTTACTGTGTGTTCATAAATAATATAATAAATATTATTGAAGCTAACTCAAAAAGTAACCAAACAAAGTTAATAAAATGTTTATGGGACCACCTCGAGAGCGTACCCTTTCAAACAAAAAAGAATTTAACAAATCCGTTTTTAAATGACGGAGTTATGCCCGAACATACATTAAAAAAATATAAATAAACATCCAAATTGAGAAGCTCCTCCTTTTTTTGAACTCTGTTAAAAATTAACTTAAGTATGTTAAATACATCATAATAAGTTAAGAGTTACTCACCCGATTCGCTCAATAAATGGGGATTTGCTCCAAATTGCAGCAATGTTTGTACAATAGTGGTACAGCCACAACGGGCCGCCAACCTAATTGGCCAACCGCCTTCGAAATTAGGGTCTAAACCAAAGCGCAAAAGTTCAACAAAATCATCCTTCTTATTACAAAAAATTAAATTTTTAATCTTGTGCGTGTTGCTTCCCATTGTAACGAGCGCGGAGCAACTTTTTAATTTCCCCGTTATTTTTAACTACCCACATGTAGTGGAAATTTTTCACATACCTACTTATTCTAGGTACACACGCTGGCGATTTCAAAATCTCACGTCACCCACACAGATTTAGAAATCGCCGGCGACAAAAATTTCTATGTGCATATCTAGCATACCCTATGGGTGGATGGATGCATATCTACAGCAGATTGCCGAGTCTGCAATCGGTAATGATAGCTGATAATTTACTACAAAAATTATTCTAGGTTTAGGCGAAATGAGCATAGGTAGATCACAACTACGCTTGTTCAAAGCGGATTGGCGATTTCATACTTTGCCGATGTCAGTGATAGATATTCAAGATAAACTTAGAAAGTACTTAAGGGGCCGTGCATGAAATAGATCAATTTTGTTAATTAGTTGTGAGAAAGGGAAACAGAATTTAAACAAAACCATTTGTGATTTGAAAAGTCGAATTCTTTGTCTTGTACATAGCTGAAAGGGATTTTTCAAATAAATTAATTATTCGTGGAAAATCACTAAAATTCGCAACAAGTTTTTCAAAAATTGATGCAAGACTGACGTTTGATCGTTTCGTTAGAAGAAACTATTTTTGATTTTGCAAATTAAAAAATATCATCAACATCATTATATGGTCTACTTGTACACACGGCTACACATCAAGCTGCCTGAAACTGTCAAATTTTCCCAATCAACTTTGAACCTTAAATTTCAGCGATAAAGTTGAAAATATATTAAATAAATTTGACAGATTGTAGTAGCCTGATGTGCTGACGTCTGTTCATAGGGGAACCACTTTTTTCAAGTTTCATACAAAATATAGCAGAAAAAAAATGTTAAAATAACCATTTTTTTTTTAAACCCTGTCAGTATTGAATTTTATCCTATTATTTAGCAAACCATAATCAAGAAATTTAAAAATCACACATTAGTCTTCAGCTATCCTTGAAATAAAATCACAATTTTATTTTATGATTATACTATATCTTCATTAAATAAATCAATCGCGAAATAAATGATATTTTAGAGAGCGCAAAAGTGATGCAACTATTAACAGGTGCTGTGACTGACACGAACATGCTAAACCATTAGCATCACGAAAACTGTACTTTTATACTGACTGACACAGACTTAATGTTTCAATTATTTCAAGCTTTCTTACAATTAGATAAATTATTAACGAAAAAGGGTTTTTTTCGTGCACGGAGCCTTATATGAATTCAAAAAGTCATATTGGTAGCCCGGTTTTGTGCTACTTTGATGTTTCAACCTAGTGGCAGTGCATGATTGGCCACAGAGTTTTCAGGCTACTGGGCCATCACGACAAAGAGCATTATTATTTCTACTGAGGATCGGATCCATAATTTTATTTCCAGACTGACCCGACCAACCAAGTTTTCTGTGAAATTAGTAGACACTTTAGTCTCGGTCTGGCTGGCTCTAGTTTCTGGTGGTGACACTAAAGTATGACCACCATAACACGGTACCACGGTATAATTATTATTTTCTAGTGTACCGTACTTACTACTTCCATGATTCAAAGAGAAAATCAATGGTCTATGGTCTCAACTAATCTATGATGATCAGTGGTTGTCAAATCATCAAATGTCAAATCACAAATGAGTTTGACACTTTGACTATGACAGATAGATATTGGTTTGTTGTTGGAATGCAAGGAATTTAGCTACTTTTGAATGTTACGAATATACGGTGTGAAATGGATTTAATTTATCAATCATACGTAGTTCATTTTCCTAGGCGCCAACAATAAAATCAAAAGCAAAGGGGAAAACAAAACTTTCTCCAAATATTTGGCTTATGATAAATTAAATTTCTAAAATAAATAATTATGGGAAGGCAAGTAGGAAAAGTAACCTGACAAACACTGCCTTATTTATATTTTTACGTAATATCTTTGAATTTTTCAGGCATGCAGAATGGAGGAAAATTGCGAAAAAGGAAAGAAGAAAACGGATCCGCACAATTCAAGCTATAGAAAGAGGTATGTCAACAAGAATCATGGATATGCATTTCATTTATTGTATTAGATAGTATGCATTCTAGTATACACAGATACTTCAATACTGTTATCAATTTTCTTTTTGCCTGATTTAGCCTTTCTTCTATATTTTTCTATAACTTCTCCGTTAATCTAGTTGTTCCAGTTTATATGCATTTTCTGCCACTGGCACAAAAAGTTTTGTTCTAGTTTCATCTTACCATGCTTTATTTCATAAAATAAACAAAAGCAAAATTTTACAGGAAAGCTATTCAATAATGGAAAGATGTATTTAATTCTTTTTCACAGGTATTTGTACAGATTGTTGTAATAATTAAAATTGACTATTGACTTCTAGATAAAATTTTCTTTACTGAATGGTATATCAAACAACAAGACCTAGAGGAAGAATTAATTATTGAACAAATAAATAAACAGAATGATGAAGAAAACGAAAAATGGATTCAAGCTGAAAAAATTGCAAACACACAATGGAAAAAACTTCAAGAAGAAAAAGAAAGACTTAAACAAAAACGCCTTGAACAAGAAGCTAAGCTAAAGCTAGTAAGACTGCACTGTACTTTTATCCTTTTATATTCAAGACGTCTGTACACAAATGGTTGATTTTTCACTCTGCCATTTGTTGTTTAATAAAATTGTTTAATTTTTTACCACAATATTGATAATAATTTGTTGTTATCAACTCAATGGAGATCTTAGGCTGTCTACTAGACACCATTATACCAGTATTTAAAAAAATCATAATAATAAAATTGTGGCAGGAATGGGAGTTAGAACAGAAGAAGAAACAAATAGAAGAAGAAAGAATAAAAGCAGCTCAAGAGGAACTGAAAAGAAAGCAAGACATGTTCATGGAGCACTTGGATTTGTTTTTATCTGGAGATTCAGTTGAGCCTCCGGCTGAATTGAAAGTGATGCATGAGACAAGACCCGATGCTGAACTTTGTCCATTTTTCTCTAAAACAGCATGTTGTCGATTTGGTGATCAATGTTCAAGGAACCATCAATACCCTGGCATCAGCAAAGTATATCCTTTTCATAAATTTAATTTCATAATGCAAAATAATGATTTTTTTTTTATTACAGGCCATGCTGTAGGCAAAAAGTTTACTTTACTATTTTATAATACTCGCACACTACCATCTGCGTGCATTTTGAGTTAAATGGCTATTAATAAAACAAACTTTTTATTTTAGGTGTTATTAGGTACAAATTTTTATAACCATTTTGGGTTAAGTAATGCAAATGTCAATGAATATGACACAGATATAATGTTAGAATTTGAGGATAGTGATACATATAAGGAATATAAAGACTTTTTCTTTGATGTATTATCTGAATTTGAAAAATTTGGTCGAATAACACAGTTTAAGGTGAGTAATAAAATTATATTTCAAATCTGCAAGATAATAATCAACCTCTATCTCTAAAAGCCTAAGCAAGTTGATCAGCAAATCTTGTGTTAGGTTGTGAGGAATTGTTGACTACATAATATTTGTCACAAACATAAATATGAATAGGCTTCCATTCTCTAAAGACAATCTATTATTTTTAAAACTATTGAATAAAATATTTTTACTCAAATCAACTTCAGATTTTTGCCATCTACACATGGTTGACAATTTTATTATGAACAAAAGGAGGTTTGTACACAAGTCTTTAAAATTCTATTCTTTACATAAATAAGTAAAAGATATCCATATCATACCTATTTAAAAGTCGTTATAGTTAAGGTTTAATCTGATTGTAGGTCTGTAATAACTATGAAAAACATCTTCGAGGAAACACATTCATAGAATTTGGTGAGCTACGATGTGCTGTTGCGGCATATCGATCTCTACATACACGTTGGTATGGCGGCAGACAGCTGTCGTTACAGTTTTGTCTTATAAATTCCTGGAAAAATGCGATATGTGGTAACTAATCTTTTTTGTGGATGTATAATTTGTATGCATTAATGCGGAATTTAAATTAATGTTAAATTATTTACATTACAGGCCTCCAATTACGAAGGCGTTGCCCAAAAGGTCGTGCTTGTAATTTTTTACATGTCTTCAGAAATCCAAATAACTTATATAATGGATATTATACCAATGAAATTGTTCAAGAGAAGGATAGGTGAGTCAAGGATATTAAAAACGTATTATTTAGTGGTGCCGATTCCCTTGTTCACAAACTAAACTAAATTTAAGTTCAGTGCATCTTTTTCTTTCTATTTCATTAATAAAAGGACAGAGGATAAATTTTAGTTTAGTCCTGTCAAATTAATCAGCGCCTGTCACTCTCCATACAAGTTTAGACGTGATTAAAAACTTGCTGACTAAAATTACGTCAATTTACGTCAAGCGCTGATTAATTTGACAGGACTAAACTAAAATTTATCTTCTGTCCTTTTCTTAATGGAATAGAAAGAAAAAGATGCACTGAACTTAAATTTAGTTTAGTTTGTGAACAAGGGAATCGGCACCAGTATCTTGATCGCTTCCTTGGTAGCAATAGTAGCAAGAAATAAAATGAATATGCATTGTTTTCAGGACTCCCCGTTCGTCAATGCGGTCATGGAGGTGGTCCGAATCACCGGAAACGGACGTCTCTAAAAGACTGATATCAAGACGTTCTGAAAGTAGTGACAGACGACGTCGAAGATCTCGACATCGCGACGAAAATGATAAACATCGAAGAACTTCAACTCGACGAAGTGACCGTCGTTAATTGCTCAAGTTTCAAGAGCAGTGTTTCGTGATCCACGCAATCAAATGCCTTGGATAGGTCGCAAAAGATGCCTATTGCATCTCGTGCCTCTTCCCATGCATTAAAGATGTGTTTCAATAAGGTGACACCGGCGTCGGTTGTGCAACGTCCTTTGGTGAAACCATACTGTTGATCGTTTAGGATGTTATTACGATTAAAATGATTGAGCATTTGATTTAACATTACTTTTTCAAACACCTTGCTGAAAACCGGCAAAACTGATACGGGCCTATAATTATTAGTGTCTTTGCTGTCCCCGGATTTGAAAAGTGGAATAACTTAACTGTATTTCATTAAATCCGGGAATATCCCTTGATCTACACACAAATTAAATATTAAAGCTAAATAGGGTGCAATTGTCTCAATAATTGATTGACAAACTTTAGTAGACATGCCCCACAGATCTTCGGTAATTTTGATCTTAAGTTGCTTAAAAGCCTTTATAACGACCACAGGGTTTATATGTTTAAATTTAAATTCCACAGGGCAGGCTGAAACATTCGCTTTTAATAAATCAATCGCAAGTAAGGAATTTAAAGTTTCTGTAGTTTTAATTGGAATATTGGTAAAGAAAGTTGCAAATTCTTGAGCAACATCGATGTTATCGCTAATAAGACCGCCGGAAGTGTCTAGTGTGTAATCTGTATTATGTCTTTTGTTCTTGTTTGTTTCATTGTTAATAATTTTCCAAACCGTCTTTATTTTATTATCTGCCGATTTAACCTTGTTGCTAATGAAAGAAGCTTTAGCTGCTTTGCAGATATTTTTAAAAGTTTTAGAGTAAGTAGCAACATACTTTTAAAAGTTTCTGTGTTAATATACGGCTTAAGGCCATACAGTTCAAATAATGTTTCCCTACTTTTCCTGATGCCTTTAGTTGCCCAGTCACTGAATAAAAACTTAGGGCAAATAGTTTTAGTTTTTTTCTTAAAAGACTTATTGAACTCTGTTTGCACTAATGAAAAGAATTGTTCATACAAAATATTGCCATTGGACATATTTAGACCCTGAGCACTTAACTTTCTAATTAAAGTGCTATTAAACTTAGTTAAATTACCCGATGTTATTGGTCTAGTTTGTATCTGCACTTTTAGTATTGGTGTGTTGGACTCAAAAATAACGGTTTGACCGCTGTGATCAGAAGGGAGATAATTTACAATAGCTTTATCTAAATAGTTGCAGCAACAAAAGACATTATCAATACATGTAGCAGTAGTCGAAGTTATTCGCGTTGGTTCTAAAAACACATTTGACAGATTAAATGATTTGAAGAGACTTAATAATCTACTGCTATTTGAATTATTTTCCAAAATATTAATATTAAAATCACCGCAAATAATTACTGATTTATTAGCAGTTGTAAGTTTTGCCAAAACATCTTCCATTACTGATTCAAATATAGAGTAGTTTTGATAATTTGGAGGTCTGTATACACACACTATAAAATGCTTATCTAGCTCAACACAGGACAGTTCAATGCTATGTTCCACCGATAGTTCAACTATGTCATTACGAGTCTTAGATTTTATACAATTTTTAATTAAGATTAGTGAACCTCCACGTAGCATTGATTTTCGGTTAAAACAACTGCCCACACTGTAATTCTCAAAATTAATTAACATTTCATAATCTTTCAACCAATGTTCAGTTATACAAATAATATCAAAAGTTGTTTTTTCTAAAAGCAATTCAACTTCTAAATATTTGGAAGAAAAACCTTGAATATTTTGATGAAACAATTTTAAGGAATTCTGCTTAGCCCCTTTTTTACAATTAAATAATTGAGTGCTAGAAGATACCTTGTTGATGGTGAAATTAAAAACATTGTTACTGGTACCTTCTGTTGCTTCTGTTGTCTTACTGACTAGTTTAAATTACTAACCACCTTAATATTAGTATTATTACTAATTTTTGTGGTGCTAATTACATAAGACTTTGACAAACTACTTATGTCTGAGTTTATATTAAAAGCTAATAGCCATGCTATTTGACGTCTAAAACTAATAGGCAGATACGCAGTATCCCTAGTCGACTTTAATTTCTCAACAAAAGTGTTGGTGTCAAAAAATATAAGTTTGTCACTATAGTAATTAACTAATAAATGCATATGGTTATTTAGCATATGTATATTATGATTTTGCCTACTTCACAAGTGCTCAAAGTATGGAAAAGCACACAATATTATTTTCTGACAATTAATCTTCAAGATTTCGGTGACACTGTCAGTGATGTCATCTTTTTTTACATTAGTACTATTGCCTACAAATACAGAAATAATGGCTTTCGGATCATATTTACACCCTGTTATTGATGAAATTATCTCTTCGTAGGATTTCCCTGGCATACAATAATTAACTGAAGATTGCCTCAGGTTGTTACTTAATAATTTACCTAACCCTGTCCCTAAACTATCTGAAAACATAATAGAACAATAACAATCTTTACTACAACAAGTATCTGAATCGTATAAAAGCAAAACCAGCAATATCCACATAATTTTGAAATTGATATTTCGATGGCGCGATAAATGAAGATATTGCTACATTTATCGCGCCATCGAAATGTCAATTTCAAAATTATGTGGATATTGCTGGTTTTGCTTTTATACGATTCATCTGTCTGTGCTACTTGAGATGAAGCTTGTAAAACATGTGGTGTATCTTGATCAGGGACACAGCCCTGAGCCTCTCCAGACTGGGACGGGTCCTCCGTTGCCTCAGGTTGAAGAGCCTCAAGCTTGGATGCCCCTTGACAAGAACATTGAGCGGTGCTAAGAGTCATCAGGACCACACTGTCTGCCTCACTGTTACACATTTGTACTAACTTGTTGGCAGCAAGGATATGTTCCTTTATTTGTTTTTGAGAGCTCACATATTTAATATAAAGTGAATGTAGTGACTCTTCAAGTACCTCAATTCCAGACTGTAATCGTTGGGTGTCAATTTGATAAATGTTTTTACTGTCTTCTAATTTAATTTGATAGTTTTTTAATTTATTTATTAGAAAAACACGTTCTTTCCTTAGTTTAATATTATTGGAACTGTGTTTTTGTTGTTTCTTGAATTTATTGCATTTATTTATGATTTTATTTAGTTTTGCATATTTTTTTATTTCATTTTGACTTACTGTATAATAACTATTATTATGTTTCAATATTGAATCTTCTGTAAGATCTATTGTTATTAAGGATTGAGGGTTACAATTACTATTAGATAATTCATCATATAAGCTATTAGTTTCCTTAGCCTGAGTACAACTTTTTTGTTTCTGTAACTTAGTAATTCGTAGATTTGCATGAATTAGTTCCTCTTCTAGATCCCTAACCTTACACAAAGCCTCATCATATAAGTTACTGCAGTTATTAAAACCATCCGTGACCAGCCGCAATTTGTCCCGTTCATCAACAACATCTAGGTATTGTTGATGCTCTAATCTAAATAATAACCTGGGTATATATTGAACTGATAGTTTCTTGTAGAACATACAAAACTAAGTATATCCTAAAGGTGCATAAAATTGGCTCTATATTTGACGGTCTTTATTGTCGCTCGCTATGCTGTTTTGACGACCAATAAGATCATCAGCTTCTATTGTATCGATCGTTACCGTCACCTGTTAACGATCGATAAATATTAAGGATTGACTGTTAATTTAATAATCGAGCAAAGAATACTCCTACTCCTAATTTAAATGGATAGTTTTTGATGTTTGACAAATTATGAAAATAATAAATTATGACCAGACCTGCTTACGACAAAAAACGATCCACAATATGGCAATCGTCAAAAAACACGATGTCGATCGTCTGTTGCTTACATACACTGACTCGATCTTATTTGATCACACGCGTCGATCGTCAAAAATGGCTTTCAAAATTATAATCTTATATAAAAATAGTACAAAACTTATGTACCTCCTACGGTCACCAACAAAAACGGTCGAAAAACAGTTAAGATTTAAAAAGTTAATTATTGAGCAATATATATAAAAAACATCGAAACAAACATAATAAAATAAAGAATTACCGAATAGCAGTTGATTAAGGTGATATATTGAAAAAAATAGGCTTTTTCTTTTTCGTGTAACTTTTAAAGTATTTGGAATAAGGATTTAACATTTTGGTGTATGATTTTTGACTATATGATCTAGTATCCTGAAAAAGGAATACACGATACAATGAAATTTTCTCGATACAAAAAAATTGCAAAGGTCTATCTATTTTTATCTTTTTTTGAGTATCATGGCGCAACGCTTATGAGTTATTCAATGGAATTTACTTTAAAACATAGAGAGTAAGCGTTTCGAGTTTTAAGAAAAGCAGTTTTTTTTTAAATAATACTTTTCATTTACAAAAGACGGCATTTCATTTTGGCACATACGTTGTTTTATTCCGAGCGGACACACATTATCGTCATCTCTTCTTTCGCCTATCAAAGGTATTGTCATCACTCTCATTCATTCATAGATCAGTCGCCCGATGGGGCTCATCGACAAAGAATCTATGTCACTTTTTTGCAAATCGGTGCGATTAAATTTACGTGATTTAAAGAATTTTGTTTACAGAAAAAGTTAGTACTTCAGCAAGTTAAAGTAATTATTGAATGCAATTAGTGTTGAATAGGTATTTAGACTGTGTGTGTGTATTCTTGTGAGTCCTGTGAACAATATAACATTATTTTTCTATTATGATTTCGTAGTGACATTTAAATTATTTATAAATATGGGAAGAAATATAAAACCAAAACTGAACAGTACCTGCAACGTTTGGAGTGCACAGGGCTATCAATGAACTCATTTTACAGGAATTCAATAGCAATAAGATGATGATAATAGTGAGTCGAATTCTCCACCTTCACTAAAGCATAACCAACACAATCTATTCCCGCCTTGTAAAGTATTATTATGTAAGCATTTTATTTTCTAAGAACATCTATTTTTATACCTACAACTTATAATAATCTTTTATCTAAAGAAATAGGCTAAATTATATGATTTGTTTCTAGGTTTGAAATACGTCAACAGTACATCAATATGTCAAGTACTGTCACTACGAATGATAGATCACAAAAAAGGAATGGAGTCACATTTGAATTGTGAAAAAAGGAGTTTTTACCCGACTACGGCAAAACCAGAGGAGGGTTATGATTTTAACATGCTATGTATGTATGTAACAGGCTGTCAAATGCAAAATAAAATTCAAATCCGACTAATAGTTCCAGAGATTAACGCGTTCAAATAAACAAAAAGCAAACTCTTCAGCTTTATTATTAGTACTAGCTGCGCCCCACGATTTCACCTGCATAAGTCTCGATCCCGTGGGAATATCGGGATAAAAAGTATTCTTTGTCCTAAACGAATTTATAGTCACTGTAATATTTTCAACACAATGTATTTTGTTCTCAAATAAATGACTTAGCCAGGTCATGGTCTACCCATGTGCCAAATTTAATCTAAATCTGTTCAGCCGTTTTAGCGTGAAAGCGTAACAAAGAAATAAACTCACTTTCGCATTTAGAGTATTAGTTGATAATTATGTATTAATAATTAATATAAACTTAATGTTATGAAGAAAAAAGATTTTTAGGGTTCCATACCTCAAAAGGAAAAAAACGGAACCCTTATAGGATCACTTCGTTGTCCGTCTGTCAATCTGTCAAGACCAATTTTCTCAAGAACGCGTAGGGGTATCAAGTTGAAATTAATATCAAATAAGTAGATCTGTGTTCTCTTGGAACTCTAAAAAAATCAAGCTTAAAGTCAACGCAAAAAAAAATTCGACCCTTTATGTGACATATTTTGATACTCGCAAGTAAATCAAAACTTACAGGGTACTTCGCGTTGACCTAGAATCATAAAATTTGACAGGAAGCAAGGTCTCACAGCACAAAGAAAGGAAAAAGTCCGAACATTGATAGTAATTTGTAGTTTTATCACATAAAAAATATTTTGTTGCGATTACAAACTTACATTTGCAGTTGGAGAATTGACCGTGACGTATATTGATGTATGGGAAAACATGTATCTCAACTACAAGTTAAGTTTGTTCTTGGGATAAATTCATCCCAACTACGGAACCCTTCATTGTGCGTGGTCCGACACGCACTTGGCTAGTTTTTTTTAAATGTTTGTTACGCGTTCATGCTACAACGGCTGAGCAAATTTGTATGAAATTTTGCACATGACAAGACCATGACCTGGGTTATGACATAGGATTTTTATCCCGATATTTCCACTGGATCGAGACTTATGTGGTCGAAACCGCGACGCGCAGCAAGTATTATACAGGATGTCTCAAACGTAGTTGTTCAAAGGCAAATGGGATAAAGTGGAGGTAGCCATCTGTCATTAAATTTTTTTTGTCAAGATATTCTCAATAGTTCAGAAAATTACACTAATTTAACCATTTTCAAGAAACTTTACATTTTCTACGCTTGGATTTTTCGGCCCTGTGAACAATATTTTCGACGTAGTGAGTTCAAATCTGCCTGGAAGATGCCTTGATAGTGTAGGTACAAGATTACGTTCCTATTTACATACATACATTCAGTGTGGCTCTGCAACGCTTCAGATTTTATTTTTACTTGTCTTTCCTAACTTTATATTAAACTTTATCGCAACTTTCTAAGCCCAGATTTAAAAAAAGTGTACTACCAAGTACTATCGAAGAAACGCATATGTGTACACTGTAAGGACTATTCTTGCTTGTAACGCTCGGCCGCTATAGTATCGCTCACCTACGAAAAAAAAGGGTCATGTGCACAGGATTTTGTTTTCAAACTGCTTAGATATGCGTTACCCCGATGGTACGTGCACATAGCTTTAAAAAGTACCTTAATTATTAATAGTTAGACTAGGAAAATTTCACAAAGATAGCTTAATGAGAAAAAACTTTGTGCTCTAATTTTACCAAAACATCTCTGAAATTTAACACATTTAGACGTGATCTTTGGTACATGTGTTTTATTTTTAATTCTTTTTTTTTACTTTCGCTGTTGACATGCGTAGGCCTTCACAACTTGTATTGTCATTACCAAATGCCATCATAATCTGCCTATAGGCATGGGGCATGGGGTATAGTCTTGTATCTACAGTATCAAGACATCTTCCAGTCATTGATCGATACGTCAAAATTTTTGTTCACAGGGTCTAAAAATCTAAGTGAAAGTGTAAAGTTTCTTGAAATGCGAAATTTTCTGAACTGTTGAGAATATCTCAACTTTAAAATTTTTAAATGATAGGTGGCCTGCACCTCCACTTTACCCCATTTGCCTTTGGATCACTACGTTTTAAACAATCTGTCTACAAGGAGATTTTTGAGATGGGGCAATAAGGGCAACTACCTTAACCGTTATTGCTACAGGAAAACGGTCTTAGAAGACTGTCTTTAACTTTTGAGACATTTTGATCTGCATTCACAGATTTTGAAAAACATATTACAGTCAGCAAGAAAATGGGCAGTTTTCACAAAAACTTTTTTGATACCAATCGATCCTGTTTCTTTTATGGAACAATAAACTTTAGTGGACCAACTGAGGTTTGAGTACTAGAAAAGTCAGAAATCGCAAAAACTTTTCCCATACATTTTGTGTGTGGGAATGTCACCCTGTAAACAATAAATATTCTTTGCTGATAATTAAATATTTTGTATTATTTGTCTACTCCATAGTTCGCTATATGCAAAATTTCATAGACCGAGATAAATTATCGTTACTTAGCACGCACTTTTTTCTTAGATATATTTCCGTCTTTATCATGCACTTTTAGTATGACAGTTGTGCGACAGTGACAAGAATAATGCTTAGCCAAAGCCCATGCTAAGTAACTAACGTTTTCAAATTCCGGTCAGTTATTTCGTTAGTTCCACTTTTTGTTACTGGTTCAGATACGTTTGTGGCAGCGCGACGATGTGGCGGCCAACCATCGAATATAGAACCGCCACTCCCCGCGTGCGGGGGCAATAAGCCACGCCCATCAAACTACTGTTTATTTTCAATATAGGCCCTTAAATAATTTTGTGTCAATTTTGATGACATGAAAAAGGGTCAGTGTAATTGGTATTTCGTTGCGTACTGTACCTAAAGTTTGCTTGTAACTTTAGGTACAGTACGCTTCAGTACGTGTTGCTTTAGTTCGGCTTCTAGTCGCATACTCTTAGAGTATATATCCTCTAAGCGCATACTATTGCAAGGAATCTCTCGGAATGTATGTAATTTAAATGTATGCTTTTCTTTCATGTTCATAATAATAAAATACGTTTTTAAAATTATAAGTATATTTTTATAAATATAATAAACGAATATTCAAAAGCTCCTTTTCTTATTCTATGGTGACCAAACCCTGATTTAACTGTATAAGCTCGACACAAAAAGCGTGGTGCGGCGCGGCAAGGTTTGTAGATATAGCTTTTCAAGAAAAGCTATACACACCTTGACCGTATCTCTTGTGTATGAAAAGTTTCCATACACGAGAGATACGGTCAAAATTACATACCCGACTCGATAGCCGCCATTCTCCAAACCGCAGTCGATAAACTCGGCGCCTGGTTTAGGAAATGGAGGATTGAAGTCAATCCCGCCAAAAGCCAAGCGGTTCGCTTTTCGAAATCGTTTAAAAAGACCCAACCCCGTCTCCCCCGACCCATCACCATGCCAGGCAAGCCTATTCCTTGGGAGAAGCGAGCCAAGTACCTAGGTGTAATCCTTGACCACCATCTCTCCTTTAAAGAGCACTTAACCCAAGCCCGCGCGCGAGCCGCATGGGTCCTTGGAAGGCTTCACTACATCTTAAATGCACGTAGCAAATTGTCACTACGGTGCAAATTGCGTATTTATATTGACACAACGTGCATTCGCCCAATCATGACCTATGCGGGTGCTGTTTTTGCACAAGCAAGACCCAGTCACATCCATAAGATGCAAATATTACAGAACCGTTGCCTTCGGAAGGCCTCGGGAGCCCCCTGGTTTGTTAGGAATGAGATCCTCCATCTCAACCTAAAAATTCCCACCATCCACCAATTTCTCAAACGCTCTTCCAAGCGTTACTTCGATACTGCCGCCAAACATCGCAACCCTCAGGTTGTCGAGGCCGCTAGTTACACTCCCTCTAGTATCAATCGAACTCGCCGCCCTAAGCGAATCCTTACCGACCCTGACGACCCCATTACCCTTCTCCAGGAGAGCAGTAGGGAAACCAGCACAGTGTACAAAAACAGACGCCTTCCGTCATTCCGACCTCGCCGCCGAGGTCTCTTGCAATCACGACCGCGTCCCCGAGTAAATGATACTCCCCCCCCCCCGACCCTTGCTCGATAACGAGGTGCCAGCAGTTTTTGCAGCTGAGCACGTAGCTTTAAATTCTCCGACTAATAATCATGATCAAAACTGTCATCCAGCCCGTCCCATCCTTGATGTCCTCCTTCCGGTTGACGCCCTAAGCCGAGGTTCGTACCTCACAGGGGGTGCCCCTAGTGAGCGTTCACCTAGTTTTAATTAGCATAGTTGAATAACCCCTGTCTGGAGGCTTTAAGTGTAGTATCATAAAGCACCCACAGGAAAGCCCGGTTAAGTAGTCATGATCTCAGAGGTCAACTACGAGATGATCGAACTAAAAAAAAAAACCGGCCAAGTGCGTGTCGGACCACGCACAATGAAGGGTTCCGTAGTTGGGATGAATTTATCCCAAAAACAAACTTAACTTTGTAGTTGAAAAATATGTTCTCCCATACGGAATGTATGGGAAAACATGTTTTTGCAACTGTAAAGTTAAGTTGGTCGATTATTACTCGTTAACCTGTAGGTAGAGCCTACTTAGCTGTGATAGTTTTCCTTTTAATTTCGTTATATAAGCTACTGTTGTGATTTTTTTCACACACCCAAAACCAACCATTTAGCCGGCAGGGGGGGGGACACTTGACTCTAACAAAAATTAGCACTTTAAAGCTTATTATTTCGCAAACGAATCCCTGAATCCAAAAATGATTTTCACAAACTCACAATATTTTTGAAGGACCTTTCCAATGATACCCCTCACCATGGGGTAAAAAAATAAAAAAATAAACATTACCACTTTACGTGTATGTGTATGAGAGGTACCCTAAAAAAAAATGTTTTTCATAATTTTGTTTTACCACTTTGTCGGCGTAATTAATATGTATACCTATGCCAAATTACAACTTTCTAGTACTAAGGGTCTCGGAGCTAGACTGCGGACAGACAGACAGACGGACATGACGAAACTATAAGGGTTCCTTGTTTACTACGGAATCCTAAAAATTACATAAACAGCGACGCGCCGCGCGCCGTACCGCACCGCGCTCGGTATACTACCTAGAGCTCCTAAACCACTTTCATTTGAGAACTCACACTAAGGCGATTTTCACACTGCCCCGCATCATGCTGCATATTGCGTGTCGACGCACCTACGCGCGTTCCTGCGGGAGTGCAGATCTACATCATCGTGCGGGTTTTTTGCGCACTCACGCGCGTAGTTGCGTTTTGTAGATTCACGCACGGCGGCTCTCATTTATTCGCCGTTCTCTGTGGTGGTCGTGCAGTAGTTCAAAATCACGCGCGGCACTGCGGGATTCGGTGTGCCATACCTTGCGTCTCGCCCCGCACCTACGCGCGGGGGTGCATGTTTCTCCGCGTGTATGCGCGTGATCCGCATGAACGCGCGTGGTTGCGTTTTCAGTGTGTTGGACTGTGCGTGTTTTCTATGCAAACGGAGATACTTACAAGTAACGTTAAAACACGCAGTCACGCAACATGCAGCGTGGTGCGTGGCAGTGTGCCAATCGCCTTAGCCTAGCCTACCTGTCCCGACCCAACTAAAAGAGGGCGTGTCTTGACAGTGGTGTCCCTATCGAACAAGGATAGCTAGGCGGTAGTTTGAATAATTATCTCGGAATAAATGATGGTGAGCATTACCAAGACGCGACCGGGGAGGCGGGCTAGTCCCTTCTTCCAAACCGCTGCACGCTGTGCTTGCCGATCAACACTTGAGTCCCTGACAGAGGTATGCAAAAGGACATGAGCATGCGGTGGTTTAGTTAGGCCGCATTCCGAGTTACGATAAAAGTTATAATATCGCAAATCCAACCAAATTTAAAAGTCACAAAATATAAGGGCTATTGAGTAATAATTGTGACTATTAAATTTGGTCGGATTCGCGATATTATCACTTTTAGCGTAACTCGGAATGCGGCCTAAATTGGCATTTCGAAATAAAAATGATGATGAGCATCCAGCCCTATACTTGTTTAACAAATTTTTGATAAGAGCAGGCACGGTCTGAGGGGGGGGTCCTGGGGGTCATGACCCCCCCCCCCCCAAATCTTTCATGTGTTCAGGAGCCTGAATGATTTACTTGTATTACTAACTTTTAAAACTGTACTACAGCCACGGGTTACCGTGGCTCAAGTATCTGCAGTTAAGATGGGCATATTATCCAAAAATATTAAGAAAATAGGCCGGCAGAAGTGAAAACTTAAAATTGTAAAACAGCAGTGTTTTTTTAAATTTTCCAATTCATTGTAGGATCAAAAATGAAAATTTCACACTTTGTAAATTAATATTATTAACATTAGTCTGGTTTTTAGATACATCGGCACTCCCGAGCAACAACAAGTGCAACACGTCATACCCATAGGACGTACTGTGCTGTTAACATTAGCATACATGTCGGTACCAAAAATCGTTCAATTATAAAGATAGAGTATCTTGGTATGCAAGAGCGAGCGACGCAAACTCGGAAATTTGGGCACCCCGCTCATACGTAAGGTTTGAAAGTCTAAGGTTAAGGCTAGATCCAAAATCTAAATTACTTACTGTAAAACTGTTGGGTTTAAGCTTTCTTCAAAACAGAAAGTTCTATTTCTGTATAATGGTCAAAAGAAAACAGAAGCTTTTCAAGGTGGAGTACTAAAATTTTCAGGCTTGCTTCGCTCGCTCTTGCCTTCTACATTCTCTTAATTCTTGAGCTTTTCTTCATAAGTCGACAAAGCAACTACTTCCTAGTTCTTTTGGAATGATCAAAAGAAAATCTAACCCATCCGAGTGTGTGCAAAATTTTCGAGCTCGCTGCGCTCGTTCTTGCATCCTGCGCTCGCTCTTGCATTCTGTTCAAAAGAGTTCTTAGAATTGAAAATATTTAACAAAACCTAACCTATCCAAGACAGGTTGTTTAAATTGTCAAGCTAGCTTTGCTCGCTCTTCTTATAATCTACCATTGTACCTACTGTCTATCAAAAAGTTCTGCGACTGACTAATGGGGTTGGCCGGTGAAAATCCGCTAGCTAGCACAGGGTTCACCTGCCAAGTTTGTGTTGTGTGTTGGCTTCCCTTGTTGACTGCGTTCATAATATTGAAAGAACTGTTGTGAAAAAACATGTATTCGACATGGCGGATAAGTGAGTTAAAAGCTGAATTGAAGAAAAATCTTCTATCTTGATGAAAGCTATGCTAGCGCCACTTTGCCAGTTGCCAACCCTATTTGCCCACAACTACCCCCCCCCCCCCGCATGTAAAAGCTGCGTCCCTGTATAGCATAAGTAATGTGTAGTTGAAGATTTATGCACATATAATTCTTGATGGAAAAACCCAATAACACTTTACCCGGCCAGTAGCGCTTGCGACCACTAGACCAACAAGATGTACCTCCCTAAAAATATTCCTCGGCACCCATGGTGACCCCCCCCAAAATCTTGGGCTGCGACCGCGCCTGGATAAGAGTGTTAGTTACGGCCTTCCACCGTATGACGGCAGAATAGATACTGTTCATCAAGAATAAGAATATATTTATTTGCATAAAACACGGTATAAAAAGATGGTAAAAGAACAATTTAGAACAAAACATGTTTTGCCAATATAATAATAAGCATGCAAATTTTTCAGTAGGTTTGACTTGTTCATTAACATTGTCTGTCAGTGAAATCTTTAACACTATAGAAACTATTAACACATAACCATTCGTAAACTTTATTTTGAAATAATCTAGTGTTTAAATTTTTGAGATCATTTGGTAACTTATTATATAAACGTACACACATTGCAAGGCAGCTTTTATTATATTTAGTTAGTCTTGGAAACTCGTTTAGTACGAGCCTGTTGGGGTCTCGTCGGTTTCGGACATTAACATCATTTACTTAAGAAATAAATCCTGATTCTTCCTTACAAACATACAAATCTAATAGATGTAAAGAGACGGTAGCGGTAACAAACCAAGTTATTTGAATAGGTACAGGTCTACATGATTCGTCTGGTTGGAGCCCGTAAATAGGGAATATGCATGTAATTCAAATAAGGGTAAAATATTTTTTTTTTATAAACTATATTACTTTATAATTATGCCTCCATAAATATTTTTGATAATAATTTCTTTTCTTAGAGTATATATCACGGGAGAAGCCTTACGAACACTTCCCCCTCTGTAAAAGTACAAAAGCAAATGCTCTAACACGTTCATAAAATCCCCGTCCCATCCGCGCAGGTGTCCCCCAGGGCTCTGTGGTGTCCCCCCTCATTTTCACGCTATACACAAGCGATATCCCTAAAGGTTGCGGTAGGTCGCAGTTGGGTCTGTTCGCAGACGACACTGCCATCTACTTCAGCTCTAGATCCCCCGACATCATTCGCCTAAATCTCCAACGCGCAGTCAATAGACTGGCAGCTTGGTTTACAAAATGGCGGATAGAAGTCAACCCCGATAAAAGCCAAGCGGTTCTCTTTACGAAGCCGCGTTCAAGGCTCAAAAACCCCCTCCCCCGACCAATCACCATGTTCGGCAAGCCGATCCCTTGGGAGAAGCGAGCTAAATATCTTGGTGTCGTTCTAGACCATCATTTGACCTTCGCAGAGCACATAAAGATGGTTCGTTCGCGAGCCTCTTTCGCTCTCGGTAGATTCTTTTACCTGGTGAATGCACGTAGCAAATTGTCACTTAGGTGCAAATTGCGCGTTTACACGGCGTGCATTCGACCGATCATGACCTATGCGGGTGCCGTCTTCGCTCATGCGAAACCCCGTCATATCCATAGGATGCAAACAGTCCAAAATAAATTCCTCCGTAGGGCCACAGGTTCCCCCTGGTTCGTCAGGAACGAGGCACTCCACCTCGACCTAAAGATTCCCACAATCCACCAGTTTCTAAAACGCCTTTCCAAGCGTTTCTTTGAGTCCGCGGCCAAACATCGCAACCCTCTGGTTGTCGAGGCCGCCAGTTATGTCCCGAGTAGAATCAGTCATGTTCGCCGTCCAAGGCATATCCTCGTAGATCCCGATGACCCCATAACCCTCCTCCAAGAGAGCAATAGGGAAACAAGTACAGTGTACAAACACAGACGCCTCCCGTCATACCGACCTCGCCGCCGAGGTCCTTTGCGATCTCGACCGCCGCGCTCCCGAGTAAATAATACTCCCCCCCGACCTTTGCTCGAAAACGAGGTGCCAGCAGTTGTTGCAGCTGTGCACGTAGCTTAAATTCCCCGACTAATAATAATGATCAAAATCTTTTGATCCAGCCCGTCCCATCTTTTGATGTCCTCCCTCCGGATAACGCCCTAAGCCGAGGCTCGTACCCCGCAGGGGGTGCCCTTAGTGAGCGTTCATCCTTAAATCTTTAGCTTAGTTTATTTGTGCCCTGGCTGGAGGCTTTGAGTGTAGTAGCTTAAGGCAACCACAGGATTGACCGGTTAAACAGCTACGGTTTTCGGAACCAGCTGTGAGATGCCCAACAGAAAAAAAAAAAAAAACGTTCATAAAAACTACTTTCAAATCGATTCGAACGCACAACGTTAATCGTTTTCGAGTCGCGGGGTTCTCATCAGTGCTCCGTGAAAATGCCAAGTTGTGCTGTTAAAACATGTAAAAAGCGTTCAAATACGTCAAACTATAAAGACGGAATAACCTTCCATATTTAAGTTTTTTTTTTAAATATCTAGTCATGTTTTCAGTGATTTTTAAAATCCTAACCTCATAATACATTTTGACTTTTCATCGAATGAAAAGTCAAAATGTATTCAACATAAAACACGGCATGAATCGAGTATTTTTCTCGCATTGCTTTCGTGACGTCACCATGTCTCGCTACACTTCGTTTTTATGTTCATAAGGTTCAAAATATATTTTTTTGCATTACGAAAATGTACGTCAAATCAGCTAAATTGACATGCACTTGCCATGCGATTATGTCTTCTAACAAAAATGATAACGAGACTACCGAAGGGTTGGGGTCATGTATGAAACCAAAATTGAGATGTCGATAATTTCTTAGGGCGAATTAGTATTTTTTGTTGTTTAAGAAAATTGTTTTTGAACGAAGTTTTCTAACGCGGCTTGCGGTAGGAGTAAGTTGGCAGAAAAGTCACGTGAAAAAGCGTTTATACTTCCAACCAGCCCCGGATCTAAGGGGGCAATCCGGGACCCGTGCCCCGGGCGCCAACTTCAGGGGGCGACAAATTCAAGCGTAGCAGACAAGTGCACCACCCAGCACACCGCAACTTTGCAATAAATGAGACGCGCAGCACATTTATAATCTTTCTATTTTTGAAGTGAAAACTTCTTTAGCATCGTTGTGATTTGAAACTCGATGAAACGAAAAAGCGACAGTAAAAAGAAACAGACACAAACAAATTCATAAGATTTAACGTGGGAGAAAATGAGATACGAAGCATTATACAGTGTTTCTTATGTTCGTGGTTCTCTGAAGCTGAAGAGTTTGTTTGTTTGCTTGAACGCGCTAATCTCAGAAACTACTGGTCCGATTTGAAAAACTCTTTCAATGTTAGATAGCCCATTTATTGAGGAAGGCTATAGGCTATATATCATCACGCTAAGTGCAATAGGAGCGGAGCACCAATTAAGAATGTTTCAAAATCAGGGTGTTTTATTTTCCTTTTGAGAGCTCCCGCTGCGTGCGCTGCGTAAACGGTTAAAGTTTCGCAAAAATCATGTATGACAGAATTGTTCCCCTTTAAAAGTTCAAAAAAAGGCCGCGACAGCATATGTCTATCTTTTAAGGTTGGCTCATTATAACCTTTTTTATGCTAACAAATTTGTTCTAAAATAATGCATTATTTGCGAAGGTGTTTTTATAAACATGATATTAATCCTTATCCAAATAAATACGTTATTCATCACAAGTATTTAATTTAAAACAAAATTGCCCTTTACATCATTCGATTTTAATGAATATCTTAGGAGATATTGCAGTTTTAAAATAACATCGCAGCAAAATAATGATCAAGTATTGCGCGCGCATTTATGATGTGCAAGGCGCCCGGGCAGTCATATTATAAGACCCAATACTTTTAGTAAAAGTAAAAGTCTTTTACCTAACGCTTTAAAGTTCCACTCTTACTGATAAAAGCGTGATGTAGGTACCTAAAATAGCTCCTTAACGTACGTATTTTTAAAAAAAATATTTTCACCTTTTACGTAAACGAAGTCGCGGGTTAAAGTGAGCGTTAGCCCAAAGTAACTATTCCACGCGAATGAAGTCGCGGGCAGAAGCTAGTAAATTCATAAGATTTAATGTGGGAGAAAATGAGATACGAAGCATTATACAGTGTTTCTTATGTTCGTGGTTCTCTTTGTGCTCTGCTTCGTACCCCCCTCCAACCATTCTCATTATTTTGAAGCCAAAATTTTTGAAGGTTTCACTTCTACCACGTCTGAATTGCACACATGTTTATTTTTTTTTTTCTTTTAAACAACAGTTTTGGCGCCCCTGTTGAATTGGCGCATCATCGATCGATACAATTTGAATATGTTGCTGCCAAAATTTTCATTTTGAGAAAATTTTAATATCGCGGGGGCTAACTTAGCGCATCCCTATAAAAGATTGGTGGGGGGCGGGGCGGCAGACGGCAGTTTTTGCCCCGCCTCAAAAAAATCTAGATCCGGGGCTGCTTCCAACCATCTTCTTCTAATTCGATCGAGAGAGAGAAAGAAAAAATCAAAATCAATTTCTTTATGTCAGCAATGTGAGAAGTTATTAAGGCTTGGATTTGATGACCGCAAAAAATTAAGTATTAAATATACCACCGCCTTTGTCGTAAGTTCGTAACACAGGCTCTGCGGAATCTTATTGGGAAAACATTATTCTCACAAGATCATGATACCGGTCTTAAATAGTCATGAGGTAGAAGTAGCTAAAGCCGTAATGGCCAAATATACAGATACAAGAATTGCGTACAGACGCCAGCACATCAAGCTACTACAATCTGTCAAATTTATTCAATAGATTTTCAACTTTATTGCTGAAAAATAAGGTTCAAAGTTGATTGGGAAAATTTGACAGTTTCGGGTAGCTTGATGTGCTGGCGTCTGTACATTACAAAAAAAGGGACCCTCAAAAATGTAAAGAAAGAAAGAAAGAAAGAAATCATTTATTTGCTGATAATGTAGGTATACATATAAGTTGGAATATTCGCCATATTATTGTGTACTCCAAATTGATTCATTTTAAAAAGCAGTAGTTGTTATGAACCTACTGATTTTTAAAGGATGTATTATTTGTTGGTACTAAAACATTATTTTTTTTACTTTTATTTAATAGTTGTTATTATTACAATTTAACTTTTCTATGCATCAGCTGTTTTATTTCTGGATTCAAGCAAAATTCCGAATGATTATCGATATCGATAAAAAAAAACGATGGTACGACTTCTCTTTCCGGGCTCGGAAACAACAATAGCCATTGTTCTTTTTCGTAGAAACTACCGCGCGTCCCCCGCCAAAAGTGACAGAATTTTTTGATCGGAATATTGCGCTTATTAATTATACTCAAGGCGTGATATGATGTTATTGCCGTTTTAATGTTTGTAATGCTTCTAACCTGTTTGAGTGCATATACAAACTTATTTATTCTTTTAGATACACTATCAATATGAGTTTTCCAATTGATATCTTGGTCTATAAATAGGTACGCCTAGAAATTTTGTTTGTGTTACTATGTCAATTTTAGGTATATTTAATTTTATATTGGTGCCGATTCCCTTGTTCACAAACTAGACTAAATTTAAGTTCAGTGCATCTTTTTCTTTCTATTTCATTAAGAAAAGGACAGAAGATAAATTTTAGTTTAGTCCTGTCAAATCGCTTGACGTAAATTTAGTCGGCAAGTTTTTAATCACGTCTAAACTTGTATGGAGAGTGACAGGCGCTGATTAATTTGACAGGACTGAACAAAAATGTATCTTCTGTCCTTTTCTTAATGAAATAGAAAGAAAAAGATGCACTGAACTATTTAGTTTAGTTTGTGAACAAGGGAATCGGCACCATTGTATTTTGGGTTATTTGATTTATTAAACTGTATGCAGACGGACTTGTTTAGATTTATTGATAAATTATTTATGTTATGCCATTCAATTAGTTTTTCAATTGTTTTGTTAGAGAATTATAATAGAAATGAACGGTGTTATTGGGTTTTTCTATCTGGAATTTCTCAGTAGCAGCCCGGAGTCTGGATTTGTGCCCAGTTAATGGCAATAGGCTCGCCCCTATTACATGGGAAACATAACTGGTGAAATGTGGGTATACCTACTACAGGTACACCTTCTGCCCAACCCTTCGGGGAAACAAGGCGTGATGTTATGTTATGAACGATATGTTCAGAACAATCGTATTTGGTTAAATTTTTGCATGGAATTAGTAAATTAGGCTTGGATTTTGTGTAGTAGCTTATGTAGCCATACGTTCTATTATTTCCGTCAAAATTTCTGACATACGCTATCTGTTACATGCTCTGTGACTCTGTGCACACTACTAGTGTCAAACTGTCAATGTCATGTCTCATGTCATTGTCTGTCTTAATGTTGTTGTTCTGTTCTTGCGTGTGGTGATGACTAAAACTAGTTAATTACTTTCTAGAGTATTATTTTTTTCCGCTATACGTATAATGATCTAATTCAAGGATTACGGATAATCATCTATCCATCTCGACAATGGTTCTAAGATCAGTATTTTCTATGTTGCTAATAAGACCAACTTACTTGTCATATTACAATATTTACAAACTTACTTCTGCAGCAACTTTTACAAGTATATTAAAAATATCTCCTGGCAGAGATTTTAATAATTCAATAGCTTCATATAAGACTAGAACAAGGACTGTAGAGAAAACTGGTAGATTTATTTTTTATTCTCTTTTTCATTTCTGTGAGATATGGTTATGCTTACAGCAAAAGAACCCATAATAATTTTCTACCTTGTTTTAGGTTTTGATGCCTCCAAAACAAAAATCGTTTTAGCTCTCAATTTTCAATCAGCTGAAGATGCATTACCATTTTATAAATTACCAGTTAAAACTTTGATTCATATATATAAAACTACAAAAGATGATGAAAGTAAAGGATTCTGCCAAAATAGATTGTACTACATTGCATCCCGCCTGAAGGTATGTTTTTATTTTTCAGTTTTCATGATATAAAAAGAAACTCATTGTGACTAAGTGAATTTGTGTTTTTTACAGGTGCCACCATCAGTACTAAGTGAAAAGCTTGCCAAGAGAACTTTCATATATAGCTTATCATTTAATTGGATTCAGAAAGCATTAGATGTGTTAATTGGTAAGAGATTAACACAGGCGCGGTCACAGCTGAAGATTTTGGGGGGGGTCACCATGGGTGCCGAGGAATATTTTTGTGCATATAATAATATCTCCAGCTCCACATTACTTATGCTATTCAGGGATGCAGTAGACATGCGGGGGTGGGGGGCTGTAGTTGCAGGCAAATTAGTCACAGTCAGTGGTGTATTTACCCTACGGCCAAAAGGGCCCTGGCCTGGGGCGGCAGGCTGCGAGGGGTGGCGCAAGCTGTACCTCACGCTATGAAGCAGAAGTAAAACGGAATATGATGAAACTCCTGAAGTTTCATCGCATTTTATGGCATTCACGCGGCGCGGCGACGGTGTTGTCGCTCTGAGTACTTAAGCAACCAAACAAGCTTATTTTAATTTAACAAAAGGATTTGACGTATATTTGTGTATTTTTTGGGTGGGTACTTCTCCCACTTTGGGCGTGTCAGACTCTTACTAAAACCCACCCGTGTTCCTTCAGTTGCCTGTATGTTGCCAGGGGCCACAGTATCCCTTTCGGACTTAACCGAAACCCCGGCAGGCATCGGCCCTAGTGGACCCATTCAGTTCTGCTGACATCTCTTTGAGGCGCGCGTGGAACACAATGCGCCGTCGATCCGGGCCTGATCCTTATTGGACGGCGAGCTACCCATTGCTCACCGTCTGCAAGCCCGCGCCTGCGGTAGCCGGGAATCGGCCTGCGATTCCCGATACCTAGGGCGTCTCCTGCGGCGGTAAGGGGCGTGAGGGCGCGAAATTTGCCTCTCCCTCACGCATTCCGCCTCTTCCTTCGCGAGCATTATTGCTTTGTAGAAGGAGGTGACGGCCTCCCATACCCTCTCGCTCCGTACCATGGCCTGGACCAGGGCTGGACGCGAGAGATCACCGCCGCCGATCGCCTCAACGAGGACACGGCGATGCTCCGCCCAAGCCGAGTAGATCTCCACCATGTCCTCCGGGCGATCCACACTCTTCATGACGCCATGAGATCCCGCCGGAGCTCTGTCCGCTGTGCCGTTATTTCTCGCAGCAGCGGAGTTACGCCCCGCTCTTGAAGGCTCACCACTCGCTCACCACTTCCCCTACAAGCTTGGGCCGGAGACTGCGTCAGCGGGGGAGCCCATGGGTGGAGTTTTCTCCTGCTCCATCTTGTATGGGCGTCCCCCACGGGTCCCTGTTCAGAGTCTCTAGCGACTCCTCGCGGGCCAGTGCCCTGGTTCGCAGGATCTCCGCTTGGAGAGTGGTCTTCGCCGCTCTGTACCCCTCGTACAGCTCCGTAGCCGTAGAGCGAATACGACGTCTTTCGGCTGAAATGATGATGATGATAATATTTCGGACATGGCCTCCCGGAACCACTCCGCCTCGTCGTTGATGTCAGCAGGCCTGTCCGGTGATGACACCCAGGCCTGCACGATCGAGGCTTCCAGGAGGAGCTTCCGGTCCAACTGCTTCAGCGCCCACCGCGAAATATTTGTGTGCACTGCGGTGACAAATTGCAGTGCGGATCGTTCGTTTTCCATTTTTAGAAGAATAGTTTTTTCATTCCTTTTGCTCAAAAAGTCAGTCATTGTAGCGTACCAGAGCGGGGAAAAAATAGTATATCTTGCTCTAGGGGAAAACTTTTTTTTTTTTTCTGTAACCAACGAGCCCACAAAAACGAAAAAGTGTTTATTCTTATGTAAAACTAGCTTTTCCCGTGGCTTTGCTCACGTGGAAGTCGAAACTTATCCCATGTAAAAGTTTTTGCTTTTTTTCGTTAATTAATGGGGGCGGCAAACCTTACAGGCCCGTTTTAAAAGTTAGTAATACAAGTAAATCATTAAGGCTGCCGACAGCGTGAACGATTTTGGGGGGTCATGACCCCCAGGACCCCCCTCAAATCACGTTTGGATTAACATACCTTGTTTGACTGGCTTGGAAAAAGATTATTTTAAGCCATTACCTCTGTAGAATTTACTAAAATGTGCATTCTAATAACTAAACATAAAAATATGAATATTATTTCAGATATGGATGTATCTGCAGATAGAATACTGAGGGACCTATGGGTGCTGAAGTACCATCACAAAACAATCTATGAGAGGCTTCTAAGAGTTAAAAATATGGGTATTGAAAATTTATATCCATGGATGGTTAGATGTTCTGAAGATATATTAAATAGGTATGAGAGCAAACAAAAAGTATTTAATATAATAGCCTTTTATTCCTAAACATAGGGTTACAAGAGGCCCCTAAGTTCGGTGTGCCTTTTGGCATAGGCCTCCTCCAATTCCTTCCAATGGATCCTGTCCCTTGCTACTCTCAACCAGAATGGTCCCGCTGTCTGTTTTAAGTCATCTTCCCATCTCCTGACTTGACGACCCCTACCTTGTCGACGGAAGAATAGACAAAATAACAGATTGTGATTGTTTATCTGTTATTTTGTCTATTCTTCCGTCGACAAAACTCGTTTCGTAGCAAAACAAAAAGTATTATTGTTAGTTAAATTCCACTCAAATTTTAAATTAATAAGCCTACCATACTGACTGCATGAAAACAGATAGATTGGTATGAAAAAATATATTATTTAATTTGATGGGTTTACTCATGTTTCATTATTGTTTTCAGATTTATAAATATTTCACAAGAAACAAAGACCATCTTGGGTGAGAGCAATTCAAAACAGACATATCTAGCTAGTCGCTTAAATGTGACTGTTGACAATATTCAAGAAATATGCTTAAAAATACCCGCACTGAAAACCATTCGTGTAACAAAGGTTCCCATAATTACTGATATGACTTAATGAAACAATAATATTACTAAGTTTCTCCTAATTTATATAATTGCAGTGTATTTTTAGGTAAAACATTTCCTAGACTTCCTACTAACTGAAGGTTTTGATGTGGAAGACATTGCCAGTAAGCCTAGGGTTTTGTCAGCATCTCAAAAGACAGTCAAACAGAGACTAGATAAACTTCGTGAATTGGGATTAAGTCAAATCAATTTAAATGTACTCTGTAGAAGTAAGAAAGATTTCAAAAAGTACTGTGAATCAATCGAGTCAATAACTAAAGAAAGTAAGTATATTTAATTTCAGAGTTTTGTTTGCACATACTAGTGCATTATACCTCTATATTGCAACTTTCTTTGAAATCGTTAGAGCCACGGAGTATAGAAAGAAGCGGAGATGCCGCAAACCAAAATCTCCTAAGAATGGAGCGTCGCCGGAATGCGGGTGTTCGGGGGACGAGGTAAGGCGATGGCCACACCCCACGATGGAAACCCCACCCATTTTTTGTAAATCCATCTAGCGATGAAAGGAATTATTACAGTGAAACTGAACTAACAATTTTTCATTTTAGTTCGTCTACTGGCCACTATGGCGTAACAAAGCATGACGCTCTGTTCCAGAACGTTCTATGTGCGTTAATATGGTGGGAACACATTATTTTTACCCAACTGTGTTCGAAGCCCAAAAGATGAGTAACATGGGTTAACATTTTTATAGTAATTTAGTATACAGGGTGGCAGGGACATCGACGCGAAAATTGTTATCATGGATTCAGTACATGATTCTGAACTCCCCTGCGTAGAATTTTCTCGTCGGTAATTTTTTTAAATATCTGCTGTGCCATACATTTTGACCGCGTAGGTATTGCACTTTTCTATGAAACAGCAGATTTGATAAATACTTTGTTGTTGTCCAGTTGTTCGGTTTATTTGTAATACGTATCCATGCATTTCTAATATCTGTATTAACAGGGAATCTAAAATGATAACAAAGTAGGATTAAAAAACAAATAAATGAAGAAAACAAATTCGATAAAATAGGGTATTGATAGCATGATGCACACATTTTTATTTAACAGTTAGGACCGGCAACTTACCGACAGATGGCGCATTTTCTTATTTTAAATTCTTATTTCATGTAGGAACATATTTATCTATGAATTAACTTATAGCGAGCAAAATAAAACTTGAGCAAGTAATTTGAGTCGCAAATTGGTCACAATAATATGCACTGATAATGATAAAATACGAAATCGGTGAGAATTGGTTAGAATGCACCTCCTCAACAACAGATGTCTCTAGCTACAATCTGACGATCAAACGAGAAAATGTGTTTTAAAATGAAAATATAAATTTTAGGGACTTACACATGAAATGTTATGCCATCAACATGTTTCAATTTTGATCCTGAATAATTTTTGCATCCAACAACAGCGCACTTCATTCTTAAAACAATTTAACTATTAAAAAACTATTACAATACAACGCACCCGAATGCGATGAAGATTCACTCGCAACTAAGGTTTACGGCCCCGCCCACTATGACGTCAGGACCTAATTGAAGGCGCAAGGCCTACTTGCCTTGCGGCATCTCCGCTTCTTTCTATACTCCGTGGTTAGAGCCGTTTTCGCGAACAAATACAGGGGGTGGATTTTTGAGACTGGGCAGCAAGGGTAGGTAGTACCTTAACCGTTGTAGCTACAAGAAAACGGTCTTAGGAAACTGTCCTTGTCCTCGCGCACATCTGGGAGTGGCGCGAGGAGGCGAAACGCCGGGGCTTAACTCCGATGCCGCAAGAAATCGCGGCACAGCGGACAGAGCTCCGGCGGGATCTCATGGCGTCATGGAGAGTGCGATTGTCGCAACCCCGCGCTGGGCACGCCAGAATTGCGGCGATAAGACCC
Source organism: Agrochola lychnidis (assembly GCA_963680765.1). Taxonomy (NCBI): domain Eukaryota; kingdom Metazoa; phylum Arthropoda; class Insecta; order Lepidoptera; family Noctuidae; genus Agrochola; species Agrochola lychnidis. The sequence goes on from OY796858.1 coordinate 15,471,600, forward strand.
CTCTTTGAGGAGTGGCTGGAGAGACGCCACGGCGTCCTCACCTTCCGCCTGACGCAGGTCCTCACCGGACACGACTGCTTCGGGAGGTTCCTGTACAGGATAAGGCGGGAGGAAACACCCGGGTGTCACCATTGTGTGGATCGGCCTGAGGACACGGTGAAAAGAAAGAAAGAAAGAAAAAGAACATACAGTGGAGGTCTGCCGGGCTTGGGCGGAGCAACGCCGTGTCCTCGTAGAGGCGATCGGCGGCGGTGATCTCTCGCGTCCGGCCCTGGTTCAGGCCATGGTACGGAGCGAGAGGAAATGGCAGGCCGTCACCTCCTTCTGCGAAGCGGTAATGCTCGCGAAGGAGGAGGCGGAACGCGTGAGGGAGAGGCAAATTTCGCGCCCTCACGCCCCTAACCCCCGCAATAGTAGGAGACGCCCGGGGCGGGAATCGCGAGCCGATTTCCGGCCACCGTAGGCGCAGGCTTGCGGACGGTAAGCAATGGGTAGCTCGCCGTCCGATAAGGACCAAGCCCGGGTCGACGGCGCGTCGTGTTCCACGCGCGCCTCAAAGAGATATCAGCAGAATTGACGGGGTCCGTTAGGGCCAATGCCTGCCGGGGGTTCGAAGAAAACCGATAGTGAAATCGTGGTCCCCGGCAACAGGGCAACCGAAGGAACACGGGTGGGTTTTAGTCAGTAAGAGTCTGACACGCCCTCCCGCTCCGCCCAGAGCGGGAGAAGTTATTTGATAAATTCCCACCAAAAAAAAAAAAACAAAAAAAAAGGAGACTGTCCTTAACTTTTTGATCTGCAACCACAAATTTTGATATAGTTAGCAAGAAAATGGGCAATTTTCACAAAAACTTTGATGCCATTCGATCCTGTTTTGTGTATCGACCCCCCCCCCCACGGTAGCGGCCCGGGCCGGACCCTCCTGTCAGATAACAAAACTCAAGAAAAGCACAGAGGCAGACTGAGACTGAGTGAGACTCGGACCTGTTGTAGAATCCGTAACGAAACTAATCAGAAACAAAGAACAGCGTAAGAGTAAGAAAAACTAATTTCCATTTCTCTCCTCCATCGGTTGCGATATGCTCACAATTTATATGAACTCGCGCTTGGCGCTCACTTACCGCCCCCGTGATACACACACGCAAGTTCTTAATAAACTTATTTTTTTTTTACATGGCCCACGTCGTGAAGGGCTTGCTACACGGCTGCCAACCGGATGACCATGGTGGTTTATACAACTGTGTAGTTGCTGGTTTACGACCAAATTTCAAACAGCTCTGCCTGTCGCCAACGAAGGTCACCTCTGTCGGGGACGCGGTTGGCAGCCGTGTAGCAAGCCCTTAACACTATTTCAAGCTCTACTTCGGAACATAGAATTTCGTTCGACGTGAAGGAAGCAACCAAAGCATTTTATAAAAGGTCAAATTAAATTAGCTGACAAAACTCCGCAGACGTGATAGTATCTCGGTATCTAAACACAATAAAACGACTGCTGGTAGTGCTTGAAGTACCTATGAGTTAAGAGAAACTGTTTTTAATTTGTTGTTTTTGTCATGTTTATACGGGTGGTCTAAACAGAGACGTCAAAAAAAAAAAATAGATTCCTCGGATATCCGAAAATAACCCATGTATGTTCCGCGATCGTTTTCGAGTTATTAAAAAAGTAAAAGTAAAAAAAAATCTAATAAACTAAATGGAAATCGCTTTTAAAAATCTTATCAATTTTTACACGGCTTTTAAAATGTTTTTTTTTTTTTTGCAATTTTCATTGCTATGGAATATTCTTTCAGACTTAAAATAATCACCTTCCTATCATTAATAAAAGATACAACAATTTTGATCGAAAAAGAGGAATTTACGTTCGAGTGATACAGTGAGTCGAGTCGCCCCACCTGTATAGAGTAGGTACCTTGTAATATTATTATATACCGAGTTTATTATTATTATAAATTATACCGAGGTCTCTGTATATTATAAGGTTGCCAGGGTACCAGGGATACCAGGGTTGGATACATTTTATAAAACAAACAGTTCGAAATGTTTTAAACAAGTTTTTTTTTATCGATTTACTATCAAAAACTAGTCGAATAAATTTCTACACTAAAAAACAAAAACGATCAGAATAACGATGGAATAAAGTACTAGTTAATTATCTACTGAATCAATTACATACACCTGTACACGTCCTGAATTGCGAATTCCGATGTTCGTTCTTAGACAGGGAATTACCATAAGTAACTAAAAGTATATAGTCCCCAAAATAATTGCGGGAAATTACCTCTTTTCGGCAAAAGACAGAACGGAACTTTACCGGCGACGAAGTATAGACATACATAGATAGGACGAACTATATTTAATTATGGGGAACCCCCAAAATAATTGCAGGGAATTACTTCATAATATGAGAAACAGATCTAATCTATTAACTAACCTTTTTAATTTCTTTTCGAGCTATTTCAAGTCCTAAACATTTATTCAAAAAAAACCTTTAAAACATTGTTTATGATTTTGAACACTTTTATAAACGTTGCTTAAAGTAACGTTCAAACGTCAAAAAAGTCGCTAATCATTTCTTTGCAACGTTTAAATAAAGCCATTAATAATCATCGTTTTATTTGAAACTGTTTTAAACTTTGTTTAAAATAAAAAACTGTTTTATACAATCCCTGGTACTTACTCTACATGTTTTGGTTTTTACTGAAGTATCTTATATTGCTTAAAAAAAAACTTTTTTTACAGGTAATGCATAGTGGACTGGAGTTTTGGTCTAATTACTACAAATATTGCTATGGTACTTAGATATAAGTATTTTCTAACTAAAACGAAAAATTGTTTAGGATATTTGCTATGTAGAACCAAATAAAACAAAAATATATTATAAATAAAAACCTTTACAAAACCTTCACAAATGTTGTTGAACTTTTATTTTGCTAAAAGCAACATTTCCATTATACAGAAGTTGTTATCCTCTACCAATTCATTTGGAAAAAAATAAGCTATCTAAAAGTCTTCTAGTGTAATCTAGTGACTTGCTATCTAAACTTGAAACATGATTTAATTACTTCATTTTCGTGTAGATACTGATTGCATGTTATCACCATTTGAAAAAAGAAATTTAATTTTTTTTCTGCCTTGTCATGTTTAGTGGACAATAAGTGAAGATAAATATTTAACTATACATTTCATTCAAGCATTTTAATCAAAAATGTTTAATTGATTTGTAGTTTATAATTAAAATATATTCATAAGGTATCACTAAATTTTATTTTTCATTTCATATAATACATATTATTATGGAATCCAATAACCCATTAGTGGATTAATACTATTCTAGTGCCAAGTTTGAGCCAACTAGTGCAGTTGAAAGACAGCTCCAACTCAAACTGCTCTGAAACTCAAATTACCTAGCTCATTTTGTAAGTAACATACAATTTGAATACCACCTAGAAATGATAGCAATTAGACCTATGAGGTATCACAGGCAGGTTATTACTTGAAACTGAACTTTAATGTCTAAAGCTATGTTTTTTGGATATCATAAGCCTACAGCCAATTTTAACAACAAATTAACTGCACCATCTTTAGAGTACATTAGGACCCACAACATACATTGTGACTCAAGCTTACAACTTCCTTGAATTCTGCAACAAATTTAACTAGAGGCATAGGAATACAGTTACTCCAAATAAGTCAATACACTGCACGCAATAGTCAAATAATTCTAGCATTCTGTGAACTAAGTATAACAGTATAGTAATATATACCTACTTAGTTTAATTTACATAATAACCTATGATAAAATTATATAGTGTGAGGTTTGAGTAAAAATCCAAAAATGTGGACAATTGAACTACTGGTGTGCACACTGCACGCCAGGCCCAGTGTGCATGTGTTCTTCATCATCACTGGCATAGGCTTCCTCTCGGCCCCTGCCACGTTCACTGGCTGTGTACTCCATCAGATTAACTTCCTCGACTTCTTCTCCAGTAGGCATCACAAAAGCTGGGCGTGGTGGCAATACAGTTTCTATCTGTTTCAACTGCTCTTCAGTAGCAAAGTTGTTTTCAGGGAAAACAACATCAAACTTTATGTAAAGATTACCTTTCTCAAATGGATTTTTAAATTGAGGCATTCCTTCACCCTGAATGCCTTTGAGGTCTCCAGGTTTGATCACTTCTCCCGGAGTGTGTCTGACAAGTAAATCCCTGCCATCTAAATGCTTTATAACAAATTCAAAACCACACAAAGCCTCAGTTAGTGTAATTTCATGTTTAATCACAAGGTCATCACCAGTTCTCTGGAATATATCATGAGGTTTTTGTTGCAGCACAATAATCACATCTCCAGGTTGAGTGTCAGGCTGCTGATCACCCTCTCCTCTGAAGAAAATCTTTTGGTTTTCACGCATTCCTTTCTCAATATGCACCTCCAAGATTTTTGTTTCATTCAAAACTTTCTTACCTTTGCATTTTGGGCATTTATCTTTTTCATTAATGATTTCACCTTGACCATGGCAGGTTGGGCAGCGAGATTGGAATTGACGAGTCATATGCGGTGCAATCTGCTGATAAGACACTTTGATACCCTGCCCATGACAGTCCTTACAAGTCACAACAGATCCTGGCTTTCCACCAATACCTTTACAAGGTCCGCAAATTACATTTTTACTTAGTTGTAACTTAGTCGTTTTACCCATGTACATGTCTTCTAAAGAAACTTTAAGTGGATGCATGGTATCTTCACCACGAGCGGGTCCTCGACCCCTGCTGCCGCCGCCGCCGCCTCCCATGCCAAATATATCACCGAAAAAGTGTCCAAACAAATCATCAGGAGGGAATCCTCCACCCTGGCCACCCTCTTGTAAACCTTTCAACCCGTACTTGTCATAAATTTGCCTTTTCTTCGTGTCCGACAAGACTTCATAGGCATAGCTAATTTCTTTAAATTTATCCCCAGCAGCAGGATTTTTGTCAGGATGGAATTCTTTTGCCAATTTATGATAGCTCTGAAACCAAAAAATATGGGATAAATACCAAAATGACGAAGAAGAGAACAATGGACAGAAATCATGCAACGAATAGATGACATTACATGTGCGATCTGTTCATTGTAGAAACTCACAAAAGTACACTTACTCGTTTTATTTCAGATTCACTTGCACTTCTAGAAACCCCCAAAATCTCATATAATTTATTATCAGCCATTTTCCCAAGATAAAAAGGAAAGAAAGAATGAGGAGTAAGCTGTGATTAATGTGCACTAGAAAAGGTTCTTAATTTTTCGAGCACAAAGGTCGTATCTACATTCAGCCTACGACAGACGACTATAGGCGGACAGCGGTTACTAGCGATATCGATTTAGTCTATGGAATTACTAAAAACTATCATGTTACCCGATCAACATGCTAATTTTTATTATTCAACATTTTTGCACAAAAAGCAATCAAATAATGTAACAACGAATTGAAAAATTATGATAAATAGTTCTTCGCTGACTAAGCGGAACTCAAGCACGTAAACCTAAGAACACATTTTATCCACATTTATAGGGCGATTTTAACGTATAGGTCAGTGTTGCCAGATTAGGAAATTGAAAATGCGGTAATGTTGACTGCTAGAAAAACGCGGATTGTCAACAAAAAATGCGGAATTTCTTGTTTTAACATTTACATCGATTTTTTTCGCTCAATTTATACACTTATTGATTAGAAGGACCTACTGTACCACACCGTACTTACAAAAGATATGTTCGATGAATCAATCAACTTTAAAGTGCTTGCTACACGGTCGCCAACCGCGTTCCGACAGAGGTGACCTTGGTGGTTTACGACCAAATTTCAAACAGCTCTGCCGGTCGACAACCAAGGTCAACTCTATCGGGGACGCAGTTGGCAACCGTGTAGCAAGCACTTAACCGCCACCATGAGTGAGAAAAAAAGGGTTGTTCTAGCAGATTCGAAAAAAGCGGAACCGCGTAGGTTAAAAGCGGAACGTGGATCCTTTGTCAAAAAGGCGGGGTAAAAAGCAAAAAAGGCAAGTACATCTGGCAACACTGGTATTGGTAAACGGAGACTGACTAATACTTATTAAAATAAAATATTTGAGTTCGAAGTTCTGCTGCACTCACATAAATAGACAATAATGTTAGCTTGACGCAAAAAGCGATGCTTCTCTTTGACACAGCTGCTCTGTGAGAGGATTCTTTCTCTGGACTGGAACTGGAACCCTGCTCCAGATACCGGTGAACTATTATTTTATGTATTTTTTTTATTGGCAATAATTTGAAAGCCTAAATGGGTTGGTGTTTCCGGTGTCTGTGTTGCGGTGGGTGATTCAATACAACGACGCGCGAAATTTAAAATTTTCATCCCACGAATGAACGCCATGCACATTTTTTATACAAATACCCGGCGAAATAAAATATCTAATGTACTGGTTGGTATTTTTTTAGTAGGTAGGTAATTTATTCATGAAAAAGCTTCGGTTTCTGACTTAGGTGAAAAAATCAACGACGCGTCGTTGACGTGTCACTTGTAATCTTATTGGTTGTTGATTATTCATTCAATCACAGCAGTTGACAAGTTCTTTTTGTTTTGTTGATTTTTCTACCAGAAACCGCTTAGGGTAGGTTATTTCATTTCAATTTTGGTAAAAAACCTAGGCTACGTACCTGCTACGTACCTACTAACTAACGCTACTTGTGGGTAACTCAAGTTATAGCACTTGTCAGCAAAGTAGTGGCATCGTCAGTTCCAAATGTCATCACGTCAGCCTTTTTTATGTTGACTTGTACTTAGCATTTGGTAAATCAAAAATTAAGGCAGAGAAGCTAGGAGAGTAGTATTCTTAGTCTGTGTTTACAACACTCATATAGGTGCAACACTAGTAGTGGAGTGCATAGAGCGTTAAAAACATGAAAACTTCGGATTTCTGTTATAGTGAATTAAATTTAAAAATTCAATATGGAATGTTTAGCTAATAATATATATAAAAAAGTTTACCTATTAAAAAATTATGATCTTGAATTGAAAAAAAAAATCGAACAATTCGAGTACCTAGTAAATAATACATATTATTAGGCTGTAGAATATTTTTGTACAGCAAAATTAAGATATTTTACAAAAAAAATGTTTGCAATATTATAGCCCTTTTAGTAACACTTCTTTTGATACCATTTTCATTTCTTTATTTTAATAATTGAGGATGCTAGCTAGAAATATTTGTTTCAATACTCCACCTATCATTCAAATAGGTAAATGAAGTTGAAGAAAATACTTGAAACAGACAACGATTTAAATTGTTTAAATGAACAAATATTGTATTAATCATTTTCTTCTTTATTTAGTTTTCCTTAATTTTCTTCTTTTTCTCGATTACTATCTCTATACAAATATGGCTTTACTCAATTATAATCATTACTGTCAGTAATAGTGATTTAAGCTAACTTATCTTTAACTTATCTCTCTTGCTAACTTATGAAGTTGTATTGCTGATTATAATGATTATAATTGAATAAAGCCATATTTGTTACGACCGCGAATTATATTTTAATCAACATAAAACCTGACACTGACCTGAAAAATGCAAAAAACGTAAGAAAATTTGAATTTTGCGGGCTACCCTGACGCTTCCCCCTTAAGAAAAAAGAGAATGTTGAGGTTGCAAGAGCGAGCGTAGCGAGCTCGACATTTTAACACCCTAAGTTCATATTTAGCGTAGGGGGCCCCCATGGGGGTCATGGGGGTCATGACCCCCCCTGGGCTGCGTTTAGGTCGACCACTGGTATTTTTTCTAATCTCATTGATTTTAATCAAATAAATACTTTTCACTCCTCTTGCTCAAAAATGCTGTCATTGTAGAGTACCAGAGCGGGGAAAAAATAGCATTTCTTGCTCTAGGGGAAAAAGTAATTTCTTTTTAATTTTTGTCTGTTCCAACGAGCCTTGGAAAACGAAAAAGTCTTTATTCTTATTTTGAATAATCATGATTATGGACTCGACTTATTACTGGTTCACAAAAAAAAGAACATTTTATTTTCGAAAATGGAATTAAATGCGGCTATCTCTTCGGTAGAATGCGTGCATTGCGTTGCGGCTACAGAATAAATAAAAAAGGCATTGGCGCGAAATCTTTAGAATTTTTCTCTAATTACGAATTGAATTAGTGATCGTAATATAATTTACAACAGTGAAAATGTCATCATCTAGTGAGAACATCTTCACAGAGGACTGAAATTAAGTTGCCGGAAAAAAACATCTCGTTAAATATCCAAAATTGTACAACTTGTACATTTAATAAAATAAACTATTTAATATTATACTGGATTATTTTATTTTCTTGCAATCGTAGTGAAAAGTAGAGTGTAACACACGGCGCTAAAACCCATTATAACTCGGTTTCTATTTACTCCCTCGCTAAAGCTCGGGAGTAAAACTACCTCGTTACAATGGTTTATTTTAGCCCCTCGTATAACAATCTACTCTTATATGATTTTGCCACGTAGGATGTTTGCCACTGCCACACATGTGAACGACATGCAAAATAAGACTTTGTGCTGTTATTATAATTATGATTATTGACCGTGGAGTTTTCTGCCGGCTCTTTTCCATAGAAAACGACCAAGTGAAACGATTTCTGGCTTCTGACGTTTCATAAGTGTCCATGTAGGTTTATCTGAAGCTAGCAACTAGACGTAGAAATTAAATACCCCAGAATAGTGTGAAGACAAATCGCCCCGGCCCCGGTCCTGGCGGCCCTCTAAATCTTAAGAAGTACTTTTTAATGATATCCCAAACACGGTCAACATAAATATTCAGTAAGTAACAGTTTAGATTTAGAGGCCGAGGATAAAAAATTTCGAGCTCGCTCCGCTCGCTGCAATCTACATTCTCAAAACTTTCTGCATAAGTCGACAAAGGAACTCGAAAAAAAAACCTTATCTCCTACACAAGGCGGTGTGCTAAAATTTTCGAGCTCGCTTCGCTCGCTCTCAATTTCTATATTTTTCTAACTCTCAAATTTTTCTGCATAAGTCGACAAAGCAACTCCTATTTCCGTAAGGATGTTTAATAGAAACCTAACCGAGAATTCCGAGACGAGGTGCAAAAAAATTCGAGCTCGCCTTGCTCGCGCTCCCCTACATTTTTGCTTTTCGTATCCTATTGATGAGGAGACGAAAATGCACCTCCCTGAAAAAAATAACAATTATAATATAATCTAACTCAACATGGACCTCGCAACAGCGAGGTTCATGTTGAGTTAGATTATAATTAGACACGTTATACTTGTTTTTTTTTTGCTTTCATTTTATTTTTTTTGCGAAGTATTACTAGAAATACCTACATAACTGAGAAGACCGCCGCCGGCCTTATTTTGTTTTGCTCCCCTGGGCCCCCGACAAGCTTAGTCTGCCACTGATTGGAACCTGTACTGACTGACCCAGACTATGTGACCCCTCCCTGACTCGAAGGCTGGATCCGTCCTTGCTTGCAATTCATAAATCAGAACGTACTATACAATCAATTATAATAGTTAAAGCAATGGCACGTAAAATTTTATCGGAGAGGCAACCGGATGGCGATTGGTAATCTGGGTATTGAAGTGATACCGAACCCCCCCGTACCGTCCGAATGGACCCCAAATGGACGGGGGCGGAGACATAGGGGATGAGGGCCTAACATTAATTTTTTGACATGCCGTTCAAAATTTAAGCTCTATTATGTGCAAGGAATTTGTGTGTATCAATGCCATCCGGTTGCCACCTCCCAACATCGTTATTATTGAAATAATGTTAATAATTCTTGAAACTCCTTACCGATGATTTATCACCGAAAATGAGAGTTAAGTAATTTTATCAAAACCAGAGGGCATTGATACATGAATTCCTTGCACACAATTTTGAATGCCATGTCAAAAAAAAATGTTAGACCCCAATCCCCCATATCTCCGCCCCCGTCCATTTGGGGTCCATTCGGACGGTACGGGGGGTTCAGTATAACTTCAAGACCCAGATTACCACTCGCCATCCGGTTGCTTCTCCGATAAAATTTTACGTGCCCATTGCCTTGAATATAAACCTTATGTCATCAAACAAAGCGTGCATTTACAATATACAGACGCCAGCACATCAAGCTACTACAATCTGTCAAATTTCTTTAATAGATTTTAACTTTACCGCTAAAGCATAAGGTTTAAAGTTAATTGGGAAAATTTGACAGTTTCGGGTAGCTTGATGTGCTGGCGTCTGTACCGTACAACTCACTCACACGAAAACATCGATTTCTGTCGTTGTTCTGTGCAAAACCCATTTATTTTACATATACGCTAGTGATTGACTAAATCGCAAACTTATCGATTCTCCCATTAAATATTGTATTAAAAATTTTGGGGTACACTGAAAAAATTCTAAATAAAAAACGATTTACATAAAATAAGATGATATCTATAGGTACATATAAAATGCTTTGTCCTGAATGACTGACTGACGGATCAACGCATAGCCTAAACCGCTAATCATAGAGACCTGAAACTTGGAGGCTGTGTTCTTTGTATGACGTAGGCATCTGATAAGAAAGGATTTTCCGAAATTCTACCCCTAAGGGGGTGAAAAAGGGGGGCAAAGTTTGTATGGGACAACATGATTCCTTGGTCCAATCTACTTCAAATTTTGCATAAACCTTTTTAAACAGAATTGATGGATGACGTATTTTATATTTTATTGAAATTCATCCCCTAACGGGGTTAAAAAGGCGTAGAAAGTTATTTTAGCGGTGATTTGCTTCGAAGTTGATATCAATACTCGTAAGTGCTTTTAATTTAAATTACATTTTATTTTGACACATGTTTGAAAACTCAATCCGATTTTATTCAAAAAGGATGAACTCACTAAACATTTAAGCAAATACTCTTTTTAGTTTTAATTGTAAAAAATTCTGTGTTTGATTTGTTGTATATAATAATAATACTTAGTTATTTAACTTTTAAATCCCTACACTATAATAAACATTGTTATATTTTATAAGTATTCAAACATTTCGACGGCTCCTAAGTATACTGAGTCAACTAACAAATTTTGAGAATTGCACTTTTTTGTGTATTAACAATAATTAAATCATTTTCTATTTACCTGTAAAAGAAAAAAAAACATATCTTTATAAATAACTTAAAAAAAATAGCGTATACTAGATCAAGTATAGTAATTTATTTATTTTGCACTCAGTAAACTGAGTCAAGTGTTTGCTACCAATATACGCGGGACGCGAATGCGCTCATTTTGGTGCAAGTTCAAACTGGCTCAGTATACGGCGAAACAGTGCGGTGTGCGGACGTTATTGTGTACTTTTTGTTATCAAGAAATAGTTGCTTTTCTTGTGTTATTTTTACTTAAATTTAAAATCATAATTGTATAGACTTTAAATTTAGAGTCATAATTGTATATATAGGTCATCGCTGAGGAGAGGACAGCAAGAAGGGACAGGCTGGATTAAAATTATATTTCCATCATGATTATTAGGCGGGGTATTTAAGGCTACGTGCTCAGCTGCAACAACTGCTGGCACCTTGTTTTCGAGCAAGGGTCGGGGGGGAGTTTCATTTACACGGGGAATCGGTCGCGATCGCAAAGAACCTCGGCGACGAGGTCGGAATGACGGGAGGCGTCTGTTTTTGTATACTGTACTGGTGGCCCTATTCTGCTCCTGGAGGAGTGTGATGGGGTCATCTGGGTCGGAGAGTACATGCCTAGGTTGGTGGGTCGAACTAATATGGGATGGGGTATAATCGGCTGCCTCGACAACCAGAGGGTTGCGATGTCTGAGAGCGGAGTCAAAGTAACGCTTGGTAAGGCGTTTGAGAAACTGGTGAATGGTTGAGATTTTACAATCGAGATGGAGGATCTCGTTTCGGACGAAACTCCTGTGCTCCTGTGGCCTTACGAAGGAAATGGTTCTGTAGGGTCTGCATCCTATGGATGGATTGGGGTTTGGCGTGGGCAAATACTGCTCCCGCATAAGTCATGATGGAACGAATACACGCTGTATAGATGCGCAATTTGCACTTGAGAGACAATTTGCTGCGTGCGTTTAGAATGAAGTGAAGTCTACCTAGAGCGAAAGCGGCTCGCGAACGAACCGTTTTAAGTGCTCTGAAAAGGTGAGTTGATGGTCTAGGATCACACCTAGGTACTTGACTTGCTTCTCCCAAGGGATCGGCTTGCCGAACAAGGTGATTTGTCGGGGGGGGAGGGGTCTAGATCTTAGTTTCAAGAATGAAACCGCTTGACTTTTGTCAGGATTTACTTCGATTCTCCACCGTCTAAACCAGGCGCCAAGGTTATTGACAGCCTTTTGTAGAGTTAGGAGAGACGAAGGGGAACTACCTTTACATTATGATCGCTGTGTCGTCTGCGAACAGAGCGAGCTGTGTCCTATTGTGCTTGGGGATATCGCTAGTAAATAGCGTGAATGCGAGGGGAGCTATCACTGAGCCCTGAGGGACTCCTGCCATTATGGGGCGGGGGGAAGATAGGGCTCCATCGATAAGGTTAACTAGTTAAGTACATAAAAGATTCTTATAACTGTATTGACTGTGCTAATAAACCTAAAGCAACACGTAATCAAACTGTCCCTAATATAGATTTTCGTGATCTTCGCCTAGCTTACAACAGGCCTGTAGCGGTTACACCGCCACATACGAACTACGCATCATAGACATGACGTCACACAAATCCTGCATCGCGCAGTTAGAGTTTACCGAGCGATCGACATACATACAAGATTTCAACTTCAATCCGATGGGCAGTTGCCCGCCAGACACAACACCCGTCTGGTCGGAGGATCCTCCCTTTTCTCTGGTGGATGAGTGAACTTTACACCCTGTTCCTCATACCACTAAAGGCCGATCCCAATAGATAAAAATAAACACAAAGATTTAATGGACATGTGCAACAAATTAGTGATACCTAAGGAATATCACTTGTTGTTTTCTAGTTTAATTAAGATTGACAGCAATAGAAATGAAAGCGATTCAGAATAATTAATAATTTGTCTTTTTTCTTTGTCTAGATTGATTTTTTTCGTACTTAGCTCATAAGTTAATTTTTGAGACTGATTTTATTCTCAGCAATAAATACTAAGTATAAGGATATTAAGAATTGTGATTTTCTTTAAAAAATTAAGAAAGATTACTTTTGTTTGTTTGTTTTGTATTGTTCCTAAATTAGAGTGATTTCAAACAAATCATAAATAATTCTCCTGTTTTACAGAAACGTGTAATTGATACAATCAATATTTTGTATTTTTATTACCTAAGACTAGACCAACTTAGGTTTTTGTTTTTATTGGTGGTATTGTTGATTTTTTGTTAATTTTATAGATATCCTAAGGTTGTATTAATGTTACCAATACCATTTTGAGATCTCTTTGATTAAAATATTAAACATTAAAGGCGTTTTTGATTGTTTTAACTATTTTGTACCACACTTGACTCAATTTAAGTATGGTTCACTTTTAAAATTATGTCCATGTATAGTGAGTCAACTTATTATATTTTAACAAAATATAAATCCATGACAGACAATATAATATACAATAAATCCAATAAGTAAATAAAAATATTTTTTGCCACAATTGTAAAGTAATTTTTCCCCATAACGTAGATTCAATAATGCGATATTTAAGGGGGCGGGAGCCCCCTTAAATATGATGTTACTTGATGATGAGATACCTACTTATTTTTTGTTGTATTAGTTATCTATCAGACAGACGAAGTAGGCAGGCCTACTTTCCCACTAAAATGTATTAGGTACCTACTTTTGATCTGTCAATTGATATGCCGCTAATGCTTTGTTTACGTTTAGTCATGCCGATGTCTCAGTATTGTAGGTATAGTAAAGTAACTAAGTACTTACAGTTATAAAATCGTAATTTCAAATATTTGACGAATTTTAAATCCCCCCATCCCCTCTAACTTTTAAAGTAAGAGAGTAAAAAATCTAATAAAAATATATGCTGTAGATGTCAAAAAACACTTTCAACGAAAATTGGTTTGAAAGAGGTATAGTTAGCAGTTTCTGAGATATAGCACTTTTTCAAAAACCGCAAATATTACTTTGTCATTCGTACAAACATCATCGTTTAGGTAAAACCGACCTCACAAACCCTGAACCCAGACAACACATAAGTAAAAAATAGAACTTCCCGGCCCTTGCCAATTTTTAGGCACTGAATTAAAATTTAGCTAAGTAAAAGTGACAATCCTGAGACAGGCAAGTATGGTAGGCAATTACGAGGTGCATTCAATAAGTACCTAGCCTCATCGCCAGAGGGCGCTGTACTTTCAAAAGAGTTTTACCACAGTGTAGCACATTCTTTTTTAATTCTTTTTTCAAATTTTCATTCCAATCCCTTCATTTGTTTTAATTTGACAACTTATGGAAGCGAACGTGTCGATCGGTTTTACAAAAATGGAAAAAGAGCAATATCGTTCGGTGATTCGATTCCTATTTTTGGAAGGGAAAACGCGCATCGAAATCAAAGAGCGCTTGGATGCTGTGTACGGTGACTCTTCTCCATCGATGGCCACCGTCAAGAATTGGTTCAACGAGTTTGCACGTGGCCGTACGTCGGTTTTTGATGAACCACGTCCAGGTGCACCGAAAACAGCTGCTACGGAGGAAAACATAAAAAAAACCATGATCTCGTATTGGCAGATCGCCGATTGAAGGTTCGGGAGCTAGCTGAGACTGTAGGCATTTCAGAAGGAACAGTGCATCATATTCTTCACGAGGAACTCGGCATGAGAAAGCTATCGGCGCGATGGGTGCCGCGTTTACTCACACCAGAAAACAAGCGCAACCGTGAGACCACATCGGAGACGTGTTTGGCGCTGTTTAAGCGGAATCCAGCGGAGTTTTTGCGTCGTTTTGTGACCGTCGATGAAACCTGGATCCACTGGTACACACCAGAGACCAAGGAGCAATCAAAACAATGGATCCAGACCGGGGAACGTGCTCCAAAGAAGGCGAAAACTGTAAAATCAGCCGGAAAAGTTATGGCCACCGTTTTCTGGGATTCACAAGGTGTGATCTACATCGATTACCTCGAGAAGGGTAAAACAATTACAGGGCTTTACTATGCCGATTTATTGGGCCGATTCGACGCCGAATTAAAGAAAAAACGACCCCATCTGGCGAAGAAAAAAGTGCTGTTTCACCACGACAACGCACCGGTTCACACGTCTGCCGTTGCCATGGCCAAATTGGTCGAATTACGCTACGAATTGCTGCCCCATCCACCGTATTCTCCAGATTTGGCCCCTTGTGACTTCTTTCTGTTTCCTAATCTGAAAAAATCACTCGCCGGGAATAGATATGGATCGAATGAGGAGGTCATCGCCGCCACGGAGGCCTATTTTGCAGAGTTTGACAAAAACTATTTTTCGGACGGGTTAAAAAAGTTGGAGCATCGCTGGGCTAAGTGTATCGAACTAAAAGGAGACTATGTTGAAAAATAAATTGCCACTTTTCCAAAATTTTCGTTTACTTTTTGTAGGCTAAGTATTTATTGAATGACCCTCGTATATCGCGGATTGGGCCGGAGATAGCCTACTAGAACTCTTTATACTATGGCCGTACTACGCGATGCAAACGCATATTAATAACTAAACTATCTTTTTGTGATTTTTAAATTCAAAATTCAAAAGTCATTTATTCAAACTAGACTGAGAATCAGCACTTTTCGAACGTCAAAATAACATCTCTTGCGGGGCGATTTAAGCTCGGCCGCTTATGCTGTTAGAAAGATAAGACAGTTAACAGATGTAGAAACTGCGCGTTTGGTCTATTTTAGCATTTTTAGCTACTTCCACAGCATTATGTCATATGGCATTTTACTGTGGGGTCGGGCTGCTGACATTGAATCTATCTTTATTTTGCAAAAGAGAGCTGTCAGAGCCATTTATAATCTACGTCGCCGCGAATCTCTCAGGGAACTTTTTAAAAGGATTAATATTATGACGGTACCTTGCCAATTCATTTATGAAAATATTATGTATGTAAGGAAAAATCCACATCTCTTTAATAAAATAAGTGATAGACATAATTTTAATACTAGAAATAAAGATAAACTAGATCAACCATTTTTCAGGTTATCTAAAGTACATACATCTTTTATGGGGTACTGTGTTAAATGTTACAACAAAATACCTTGTGACATATTGCAATTAAATGAAAGAAAATTTAAAACTCATATAAAAAGTACACTTTGTAAACAAGCATATTACAAATTAGAGGATTATATCCAAGATAAGAGTGCTTGGAAACATGCTGGTCCTGCTCCATAGGACAATTTAGAATCAAGACAAAATCAAACTGGTTGCAAATTTAATTGTAAAATTTATTACTTTGTGTTTTATGACATTGATTTTACATTCTGTGATTACTTCCTCACACACTGACTTATTAATTGTAAAATTTTAGGAATATCGTCTACTTTTACTATGGTGCCGATTCTCTTGTACACCGAACTAAACTAACTAAACTATCACTAAAATTCCTTACTTTTGACTATGAGAATCTCAAAGCTATTCTCCAAAATAAATTCTCTAAATTTAAAAAAAATTTTGACACATCTAAATCGAATTTGACAATCGCGACTCCACACGTGATACCTAACCACGTGAATCTTTTTAGAGCCAGAGGCGCGCAGGGGGGGCAGCTTTGACGTGTTTTATATGGATTTTTCACTTTTTATATGGAAAATAAGAAAAAATATTACCTACATGTAGAGTGTTAGGGGTTTAAGGATTTTATAAAGGGTGTCGTGTAAATTTTCATTATTTTTGCGATTGGACACACCGTTTTCGAGATATAAGCAAAAGAAAAAAAAATATTCAGTACTGTTTTTTCATCTAAAGTCGAGGTCTTGGTGTGAATTTAGTTCATGACAACCAATTTTATTCTACATGTTTTTAGTCGCGATTAAAAATAGTCATATTTAGTTAGAAAATCTAAATTTTAGGTTAAAAACGTCAAATTCAGAATAGCAAAATTTCCATTTTCACTAAACTAATATCTCAGTGCCATTTTAGTGCTGTCAAACTAAAATATAGTTAATTTGTGTCACTTTAGTCTATTTCAGAATAGGAAAACGTTAGTGATGCAACGAATACTACTTTTACGAATACGAATACGAATACGAATATCAAACCTACTATTCGGCGAATACGAATACGAATACGAATATCTCGCCATGGTAATAAAAGACTAATAGTCTAGTACTACATAGACGCAGCCATTACTAACGTTCGTCTAAGTTACTTAGGACTTACTATCCTACCTTTTGTTCATACAAAAGAAATACAGACCATATTACTATTTACTTGGTAATTTATCGAAGTGTTTCCATATGTCACTTTGATCTCGTTTACGAGAAGACATTTTCTATTCAACTTCAACTTCTTTCACTTCGCAGCAGCCTCAGAAAATAAAAATAAACATATGTGCAATTCACACGTGGTAGAAGTTAAACCTTCAAAAATTTTGGCTTCAAGAAAACGAAAAAAAAAAAAAAAACATGTATGACAGAATTGTTTCTCTTTAAAAGTTCTAAAAAAAGTCCGCAACACCATACATCACGCTTTTATCAGTAAAAGTGGAACTTTAAAACGTTAGGTAAAAGTACTGGGTCTTATAATCTTATATCACGCCCTTCCCTCTCATGCACATCATAAATGCGCGCGCAGTACTTGACCATTATTTTGCTGCGATGTTATTTTAAAACTGCGATATCTCCTAAGATATTCATTGAAATCGAATGATGTGAAGGGCAATTTTGTTTTAAATTAAATACTTGTGATGAATAATGTATTTATTAGGATAAGGATTAATATCATGTTTATAAAAACACCTTCGCAAATAATACATTATTTTCGAACTAATTTGGTTAGTATAAAAAAGGTTATAGTGAGCCAACCTTAAAAGATAGACATATGCTGTCGCGGACTTTTTTTTAGAACTTTTAAAGAGAAACAATTCTGTCATACATGATTTTTACGAAACTTTAACCGTTTACGCAGCGCACGCAGCGGAAGCTCTCAAAAGGAAAAATAAAACCCCCCGATTTTGAAACATTCTTCATTGATGCTCAGCTCCTATTAGTCTTAGCGTGATGATGTATAGCCTATAGCCTTCCTCAATAAATGGGCTATCTAACACTAAAATATTTTTTTAAATCGGACTATTAGTTCCTGAGATTAGCGCGTTCAAGCAAACAAACAAATTCTTCAGCTTCAGAGAACCACAAACATAAGAAACACTGTATAATGCTTCCTATCTCATTTTCTCCCACGTTAAATCTTATGAATTTATGTTTGTCTCTTTTTACTGTCGCTTTTTCGTTTCATCGACTTTCAAATCACAACGATACTAAAGAAGTTTTCACTTCAGTAAAACAATATTCTCTTGCTTGACTTGTGCTTTCGACTGACAAATGAAATGAAAAGAATGAATGAATCAATCAATCCATGGTTCGTATTTATAGGAAAACTTCCGGGCCGCGTCACTGTATAAACTATGGCCGGGGAGTCCCCCGTCGCGTCGTCGTTGCAGTTAAGGCCCTTGCACACGTCGTATTTTTACGTGCCGACGACGCGCGTTTTCCAAGTCTGCCAGTAATTAGATTTGCGTACAAACATATTAATTTTTAAATATTCGTATTAGTATTCGTATTAGTATTCGCCGAATACGAATATTCGGTAAATGTCTACTATTCGGCGAATACGAATATTCGTATTCGTATTCGTTGCATCACTAGAAAACGTCGTTTGACAGGAATAAACTAAATTTTGGTGATTTTTAGTTTAGTTTAGAGGCATTTGTGACAAGAGAATCGGCACCTATGTTTGTAAATATGTGAGCACCATGTATCTATCACATATTAAATTATCTATCGTTGCTTCATTTTTAATTCTTTTTACCTATTGTGGTATAGTAATTTTATTCTAGGTGCATCGGCATCGTCTTCACATATAATAATTATTTAACAAATGTACGTAGGTACATATACAAACAATTGTAAAACATTTTAAAAGAGTAACGGTGGAGTTTCTTGCCCATTCTTCTCATGAAAACTACCTTTTGGAAGGGGCGACTAGAATCAATTTTATTATTTTGTAATTTTTGACGTTCAAAAGTGCCATACATGGGCCTATTTGAAATAAATGATTTGACTTTAGACTTTTTTTTTTACATAAGACAGTCCTCCAAAACACCCGCCCTTCACCACTTCCTAGTGCCTTGCTGGGAAGAAGTGGCACAACAAACTCCCCAGCAGCCAAGCCAGCCCAACAAATGAGTTATGAACCTTATGAAGCCGGTGAAAGGGAGCTCGTATTTTTTCTTATTTCTAATGTTAACATTGTGTATATCACTGTTTTTTGTGTATAAGTGTATATTTTGCCTAATATATAAGATGTTGACGAAGATAAATTGCGATGCCACTGTGAGGATACCAATATCTTTGAAAAATCTCTCAGAGAAACTCTGGCACCTAGCTGGTAAATTGCTCGAACAGCTCGTTTTTTTGAAGGACAAATAGATGATTAACTAGTCCGTAATTATTATTTTTAAGCACAGGATGGACCAAAAATCGTTTAAAGTTATTTTGACAATAAAATTTAGGCAGGTCAACAGATGGAGAATGTGAAATGGTTAGTTATATTAATTAAGTTATATAATTGGAATTGTCTGTGTTGTTTTGTGTTTAGGAATGGGTATAGGTATATGTAAATGTGTATATGTTTCTGATTGTGTACAGTTATGTGTGCCATATTATTTATGTGTCCTGTTTATACCAGTTTTTTTAGCAGATTTCAGTGCTGCTGTAGTCCAGTGTTTTCAAATATTCATCCAAAGTTTTTTTGTATGTTTGGCTATCAAGATTCTTTAATTTTAGAGCTTTATTTATACCTATGCCAAATTACAGCTTTCTGGTACTAAGGGTCTCGGAGCTAGACCGCGGACAGACAGACAGACGGACATGACGAAACTATAAGGGTTCCTTGTTTACTACGGAACCGTAAAAAACGATGCAGCAGTATCCGCTGTTAATTAATTACGCTGTTAGTTAATTAAACAAAAACCGCATGAGCGATCGCCCTGAAAATTTTATGGCTTACTTATGATATATTGAGGTAACTTGAGCTAAAGTTTTGTTAAGCTAAGATGATTATTAATAACTTTAAAAAATTCGAGAAATTTCTTGCATTTCTTCGATTTTTTAAATAAAAAATAGCCATTTTAACATGGTTAATTAAAAAAACGGGATATTAAAACCCACATATCTTTGTATTTTTTTATTGCGAACAACTTTTGTCAAATGAGATTTTGGCCTAAAACAGATTCCAAGTTATTCGTGCAAACGTAAAAAAAATACGCATTTTTCATATAATAATCATATTTTGTTGATTTGAACCATTGAACAATGAAGCGGGTAGCTTCGAGGGGGCGCAACCCGCGGATCTATATTCTCTATCGTATAAAGAATACAAACAAAAAAAAAATTTGCGTTACATCACGTGCATCCAGTTTACACTGAGCTTTTACAGTATCCAACTGGTCTAATGTGTAATTTGCCATTTCAGGTATGATCGAATTTTCGGATAGCCAAGATTCTGTAAGCATAATAAGATCGTAATTGATGTCTAGTCTCTTGAGGAGAACAGCAAGTCCTTCATAGTTACGGTTAAGACTTCTGATATTTTGATTTAGAACTGAAAACGCTTTAGCACCTGTGTTAAAAGCAGCCTTGCAGTGTTCCGGCATGTCAAGAGCTATAGCATCGCCGACCCTGATGACATCGTCAAGGTCATTTGCGATACCTTGTATATCAACCATACTCTTTGTAGGTAGAAACCGAAACAGAACTAGTAGCAATGGTACCTATAGCAGAGACGAATTGCCAGAACATCAGCAACTGCAACGTATGCTGGACTGAAGGCACACAATGAAAGGCACGAAAGTGTTTTGTATTTTTGTGAAAATAATGTGTGAGTGTCATGTTTTGATGTGTGGTGATTGTGAGTAGTTGAACAGTCAAAAGAACTATGACAGAAATACTTAAATGCTAACAATATGAACATATAGGTAAGATAATTTTGATTGAATACAAAGCATGCAAAATCTAAGAATAAAAAACTCATGATAGTAATACAGGTTTACAGGATAATAGGTGCATAAATACTCAGCTAGTCATTTAGCTTGATGTAGGAGATCTATGTCTGCTTCGTTTTTAACAAGAATCTGCTTTTCTCCCTCCTTTTTCCTTAGAAATACTTTGCCTAGAGAAGTCCAGCAGAACATATAGCTATTGTCTTTGGCGAATTTTCTAGCAAGGTAAAATAGTTGCTGAGCTTTTGGTGTTAGGCACTCGGACAAGAAAACCGGCTTAGGGGGCCCTCTGGTTTTATATGTGACGTGTTCAACTTATTTTCTTTATTAGTCTTATTAAAGTTCCGCACACTTTTAATGAAATCGCTTTTAATATTCATGTTGGTAAAATCTACCATTATTGGTGATACACCTTCCTTCCGATTTAGACGGTAGAGGTTCTATTACGTTAAATTACGTTTAATTACTCACTTATGTTAAGTAGATCCCCACCTACTATACTACTTATAAATATATCTATCAAAGATTCCTATTTGTGTGTAAGTACCTACTTCTTTTTATTCTCTACAGGACGGCAGGGACATCGACGCGAAAACTGTTACCATAGATTCAGTACATGATTCTGAAACCACTGCGTTGAAATTTGTCGTCGGTTATTTAAAAAAAAAAAACGCAAAATGTATGGAACAGCTGAGCAGGGGGTTTCAGAATCATGTCTTATCCATGATAACAGTTTTCGCGTCGATGTCCCTGCCACCCTGTATGAGAAATAACTATTCTCTATGAGGTACACTCACTATTGCCATATGGTTTATGGTTTGCTGTAGGAAAACTTACCTTTGTAGGACCTAACCTATCTTTTTTATAGTTTTGTTGCATGGGACTAGTAGTCTTAGAATTTCCTTGTGTCAGCAAATGTATGGATTATTATTATAATGGTAAAAAAGGTTGTCACAGACAGGCGCGACACGAGTCTGGTAGAACAACAAAATGTGTTACGCAATTAGGCTGTACAAGCAAACGAGTTTCCTTTGCAAATGCAGAATATACTTAGGCTGTATCCGGTACCTTACTTTAAAAGTAATTAGAAGTTTTTAGCAATCTTATGGAAAGGGGATACTAAAATAAATAGCCGATACAAAACTACAACTAGGAACTTAGACAACGCACGCGGCATCTCCTCTCTAGACCACATGCTTCTAGACTGCACATCTCATACGGTCAGCAACGTAAGTCGGCGAGGAGCGAAAAAGCCGAGCGGGGCGGTGGCGACCGTACAAAATTGTTCCATCGACATCGCCACCGCCACGCTTGGCCATCGCTTCTCGCCGCTGGTTTCGTGCCCGCAGCCTAAAGGGCTTGCTACACGGCTGCCAACCGCGTCCCCAATAAAGGTGACCTTGGTTGGGGACAGGCAGAGCTTTTTGAAATTTAGTCGTAAACCAGCCACTACAGGGATCTAAACCACCAAGGTCACCTCTGTTGGGACGCGGTTGGCAGCCGTGTAAGTAGTAAGCCCTTCAGCCGTTACTGTTTTTTACATAATATGTACCTACCTACCTATTTAAATATTGATACACTCTTTACAACATTAATTCATGATTGTGCTAAGACTTTATACAATATGTAAAAAAACCCTGTCTGAGCCGAAAGGGGCTCATATGTACTACAATAACATTACCTAATAACCGGGAGTACCGACAAAAGTGTAAACTTGAAAAAAAAAACATATTGTGTGCAATTCACACGTGGTAGAAGTGAAACCTTCAAAAATGTTGGCTTCAAGATAATGAGAATGAGTGTAGGGGGTACGAAGCAGAGCATAAAGAGAACCACGAACATAAGAAACACTGTATAATGCTTCCTATCTCATTTTCTCCCACGTTAAATCTTATGAATTTACTAGCTTCTGCCCGCGACTTCGTCGCGTGGAATAGTTACTTTGGGCTAACGCTAACTTTAACCCGCGACTTCGTTTAAATAATAGGTGATTTTTTTAAATTTTATAATACGTACGTTAAGGAGCTATTTTAGGTACCTACATCACGCTTTTATCAGTAAAAATGGAATTTTAAAACGTTAAGTAAAAGTACTGGGTCTTATAATCTTATATCACGCCCTTTCCCCTCATGCACATCATAGTTTGCGTTACCCCAGCGGAATGTTGTCGCTTTTCAGGATTTAGGCTTGACAGATAATTAGTACTCCACCTCGTGTAAATGTGCCCGAAATGTAGAATTTGTGCGTTCAGCCGATCCAAAGATATTCAGGAAAAACAACCGGTGGTCGTAGCTGAGTACAAACTAGCTACTTAGATAGATCACATTTGTGCCTAATTGTGCCCAAAAAATTAAATTTGTGCGTCTTGAGGTTTCAGAGTTATTCAAGATGCCGCTGGGGTAACGTTTAGCAAATTGCTGTACCTCTCAAACGGCATGACATACAACTACGATTTTTTTTACTACGGTGGGTCTTAATTTGTGCTTATGCTGTGTACTTTTATTTTTTCTATAATCGACACCGTTGGAAAATAAGAAATTGATTTTCAAAAACCCTAAAATCGATCCTTGCGCTTCAATGAGAAACCCTAGAAACTTACCAATTATGGCGGTTTGTACCTTTTATGAACTCAAAGCATTATGCTGAATTAGATGTTTCTATTCGAACTCCTCAGAGAGCTATTCTATTTTAATTAAAATCTGGCCATGCTAAAATGTAACACTCCAATACGTGAGTTATTATTAAGTGACGGTAATTATGATTCGACAAATAATTAGTACCTTTATTTAATTGCTTATCCTTAAAGTTTCAGCTGAAAAATCCTTGTAACTACACAGATATAAGAAGAAAACCATAGGAAAAGAAATTTCACGATTAACCGAACAAAACACCTTCGCAAATAATGCATTATTTTAAAACAAAGGCTAGCATAAAAAGGTTATAGTGAGCCAACCTTAAAAGATAGACATAATATGCTGTCGCGGACTTTTTTTTAGAACTTTTAAAGGGGAACAATTCTGTCATACATGATTTTTGCGAAACTTTAACCCTTTACGCAGCGCACGCAGCGGAAGCTCTCAAAAGGAAAAATAAAACCCCCCGATGTTGAAACATTCTTCATTGGATTGGGTCCGCTCCTATTGGTCTTAGCGTGATGATGCCTATAGCCTTCCTCAATAAATGGGCTATCTAACACTGAAATAATTTTTCAAATCGGACCAGCAGTTCCTGAGATTAGCGCGTTCAAGTAAACAAACAAACTCTTCAGCTTCAGAGAACCAAGAACATAAGAAACACTGTATAATGCTTCCTATCTCATTTTCTCCCACGTTAAATCTTATGAATTTGTGTCTGTCTCTTTTTACTGTCGCTTTTTCGTTTCATCGACTTTCAAATCACAACGATGCTAAAGAAGTTTTCACTTCAAAAAATGGGCACCCGGCAATCCACGCGTTGATGTCTTTTACTTCACGGTGTCGGTAAATTCCGTCAGTGTCGCGAAATCAATGGTTTAGTCCCATCTCAAAAATGCCCATTGCGCCTAAAGAAGTTTTTACTTAAAAATTGATGCGCAAAGTACTTGTACAGCGTAGGTACCTACATGGAATACAAGGCCTACAACATTCACTTGGTATTGTAGGAACCTACACCTATTTTATTTTATTGTAGGTAGGCACTTATGGCAAATAAATGACTGAACATGTCTGTCATGTGACCAGTCACATACCCCAGGGTAGTAAGTAAAGCACAGAGTACAGTATTTAAATATAGGGGTCAGGGTATAGTCACGGATATGGTGTTTATAATTTATCACATCGAAAAACAGAAAAAGAACATATTCAAAAATCCCTTTTATATAAATAGAGCAGCCAGATATCTACATATTACTGACTAGCTTTTACCTGCGGCTTCGCCCGCGTGGATGTCGGAAAATATACCACGGGAACGTACTACCGGGCAGTACCGGGATTAAATACCTAATAGTCCAGGAAAACGTTATTGACTCCTACCGCTGCGCTCCAACCATAATTATTTTGTTACGCGTAATTTTGAATCTGTGATATCTTTTAAACCATTCATTTAAATTATTAAATGCACAAATTTAAATAACATATTTTATTGGATAAGGATTAATATGATACCGGTCAATATAGCTTCGGAAATAACAATGGAATTTTTATCAAATTCTGAAAGATAAACAGATAAAAACGGTTACTGTGGGCCATCCTTAGAAGATAGACATAATATGCCATCGCGGATTTTTTTGTTGAACTTTTTTAAGATCTCCAATCTTGTAGAACATAAATTTGATGTATCTGTAACGATTTACGCGGCGCGCACCAGTAAAGCTCCCAGTCGGCATGATTTTTTCCTACATCTTCGACAATAATCGTCTAATCGTCATATTTCAGCCAATTTACACAAAACTTTAATGAATTTTATATACTAAAATCTTCCGCAAAAATCACTCCGTTCCATTGGTGAAAACCGTTTGAAAATCCGTTCGGTAGTTTTTGAGTTTATCGCGTTCAGACAGACAGACAGACGCGGCGGGGGACTTTGTTTTATAATATTTATGTAAAGATAAGGATTTGAGTTTTCAAGTACACGGTCGTGGTTGCGGTAATCTGTATAAGATTATGTATTTGCAGTCGGTTTTCATAGATATTTTTATCGATTAAATATTTTAAATATCAACCCCTCTTCCCTAGTTGAGGCTAGAGTTGCATAATAATATGATGTGCAATAAGATTTCTCAGTACGCATATTTTTTTGTGTGCGTGCGAAAAAAGCATCATGTGTGCCGTATCTATTTCTTTTGTTTTTGTGATTTCGAGAGTGGGAAAATGGTGGCGACACTTGAACTTGCAAATATGGTGTGAATGCATATCTCCGGATATCTATATGGGTATAGTAAAGTAACCCAGCGACGTTAGCGAAGAGGCAAGTTAATAATTATTTTGGGCAGATCTTATTGTAAGAGTATCTACCTAGCCTTTTCCCAACTATGTTGGGATCAGCTTCCAGTCTAACTGGATGTAGCTGAATACCAGTATTTTACATGAAGCGACTGCCTATCTGACCTTTACAACCCGTAACTGGGTAATACGATACCCCTTGGTAAGTTTGGTTGTGAGTCTTTCGGGTTTCTGACGACCCGTAACGACTGTCAAAATTCCACGAATGACAGCCGGGACCAACGGCTTACCACTTTCGACTCCACCCACTTTTCATAGAACTCATACGCCATGCCGCCATACATATTGGAAGTGAAACCTCCAGAAACGACATTACGCTGACATTACGTTTGCCATCGCAGACGATCAACGGCATACAAAACACTGTAAAACGAAGTAAAATTGTGTTTTCAGGTTGAATGTTAAGTTTGTATTTGGGATAAATTCATCCCAACTACGGAACCCTACATTGTGCGTGGTCCGATATGCACTTGTATATTTATAGATTCGCCACTGTCCACCACTGTCTGCCAAAATGAGGTCATCCGTATGAATGACGAAAACTGTGTCATAAAAAAGGGAAAATGGCAGGAATAGCATATCCGAATATTATTATTATTCCTGCATTCATGGGAGGAGAACGTTGGGCTGTTGCGCCCATGTCATGAGCGTATTATACTAGGTACTTAGGATGGGTTAGGCTTCAGGAGCACTTCTATCATCCCGCATCATTTTTGGATCATGTAGTATTAGACCTGGAAAATCAGAACTTGTTTATGCAAAGGCAACTAAATGAATATTAAAATTAAGCGTAGGTACTTCTTTTAAATACCTATTTATTTTCTACCTGACATAATGTTTAATGGTTGTTTTGTAAATGTAAAAGGGCTACTTTATACTTGTCATATTACACGCTTTTAAACCGCAACTTAAGAATTTAATGCTCCTTTTACTAATACATTCATATGAACCTTGTAAAATTCGAATAGCAATTTCACACACTTAACCATCAATTGAAATGTACTTTACATCGATTGTAGATAAAATAAGTAATTAAATACAGCGTGGGGATGCAGTATTTAATTACTCATTTTTATCTACAATTTGAGTAAAGTACATTTAGTTTCCGCCGGGCTTGAGTTTTTTTTCCATTTATTATGAGCATTGTCCTTTGGTACACATAATATGTATTTCTGTGACCCAAACACTAAATAACTGATAATAAAATAAAATCACCAATACCGGAATCCCGGTATCGAATATACAATACCGGTATTGAAAAAAGACAAAAAATGTCCGGTATCCCGGTATTGGAAGCCATACTCTTGAGCCTAAAATTTTGAACAAACAAAATATAGGGAATGATTCTTTACTCATAGATTACAGGAAAACCTATAAGAAAACTATGGTCTTAAAATAACATCAATATTGTGCGTACAAACTTACAATTGCAGTTGGAATGTATGGGAGAACATGTTTTTAACCGAATTCTAAAAAGAGGAGGTTCTCAATTCGACTGTATGTTGTTTTTTTTTTTTGTATGTTTGTTACGCGATTACTCCGTCAATTATGAATTGATTTTGATGATTCTTTTTTTGTTTGGTAGATCATACTTCAGAGGTGGTCCCATATAAATTTTATTAACTTTGCTTGGGTAGTTTTTGAGTTAGCTTCAATAATACGTATTTTTACCTCACTTAGTATGTGGATGATATTATGATAACTTCCTGTCACTGTTATTTACATAGCAGGTAGTGGTATTCGAATTTGTGTGGGGTAGGTATCACAACTAAAAAGTAAAAAATAAAAACTTTTTACAAAAAAAAAACAACCGACTTCAAAAAAAACACTACAAAGTGAAAAATAACTTTAATTTCGGAAGTCGGTGACAAAGAACGAAAATTCAAAACCAAAGACACCGACTTCCGAAATTAAAGTAATTTTTCACTTTGTAGTGTTTTTTTTTAAGTCGGTTGTTTTTTTTTTGTAAAAAGTTTTTTCAACTACAATGTTAAGTTTGTATTTGGGATAAATTCATCTCAACTACGGAACCCTTCAATTGTACGTGGTCCGACACGCACTTGGCCGGTTTTTGTACCTAAAATATTTTCTTGTTTCAAATTCGTACTTTTTAGATCACATTTATTTCTCCGTGATACAGTCAAATTGTATGGGCGATGAACAATTGTAAGAACGTAGGTAGGTTAGGTAGTTACACTGTTCACCACTAGGAGTGGAAACAGATGATAACACTGTTGTGGTTGTGGTACTCCTCCTTCCTTACTGAACTAGTTGCAAGTTTTGTGTAGGTAGATACGTACCCTAATTGCGTAATGCAACACAATCGGAATCTGTTTCGATTTGAAACAGATTGCTAATTCATTGCTTCATAAGTTGGAAAAAAAAATCTGCTCAACAACGTAAATAGCGCAATGAATGTTGTTGAACTGTCCAAATGAAACAAATTAGGCAAAATTGTTTACGAAAATAAGTTACGCAATTAGGGTACTGGTCTATTTATATCTGTGGTAGATACTTACTTACATTAATTAATTACCTAAATCATAATAACATTACCTAACACAATTCCAAATCATAATGTTATCCTTATCCTGTACCCTAATTGCGTAAGTAACTTATTTTCGTAAACAATTATGCCCAATTTGTTTCATTTTGACAGTTCAACAACATTCATTGCGTTATTTACGTTGTTGAGCAGATTTGTTTATCTTTAGCAATCTGTTTCAAATCGAAACTGATTGTGATTGTGTTGTATTACGCAATTAGGGTACTGATGAAGTAGGTAATTCAATTCACTATTATTATTTTTAATGTAGAAAGTAGTGAGTGTTTACCTACTAGGTACGGTAGGTACCTCACTGAAGAGGTCACTCACTGAGTCACTGCTTCTGCAAAGAATAACATGATTGATTTGTATTAAGTTATGTAAGCAAGCCGTTATTATCGCCTATCGGTCTTTGTTTACGCATGAAGAGTAAGTACATCACAGTACAGTAAGTACATGTGTGTACATATCGTAATACCTACCATTCAAATATTGTTATAAGGTAACACACATACCTGTCTGACGTCATGCAGTGAATATTTATGACACTATACTTACTGTGAAAGTTTGCCCCGAGCACCGACAGCCGAGCAAACAACCAGCTGGCAATTGCAACCCGCGACGCTCCGGACCGGAAGGCATCATTCCATAAGTATTTACTTTTATCAACCTCGTAATAACATAATAATGTTTTGCACACAGCAGCACCACACGTTGGTGGTGGACTAATACCCGAAACTTGTCATTATCATATGCTGTCGTGTTTGCTTAAATTCTTCGAAAGTGATATGAAAGTGTTAGGATTATGAGTAAATCAAACATACTGTTTCCACACTTGCATAATATATTACATAACTTTTCAAATTAATTGTGGGCCCTGATGAGCCCGTAAATTGCAGCTGATCATGCCTCCTCCATGGTTATTGCATTTCACGTCCTAAAATGGTCACTAATAGTTACTCACTAGCGATAGTTACCAACCATATTTCCGGGTCGTAATACATAATAATGTTTATTATGCGCTATTCTATTTTAAAATCATTGTGTCACAGACTACAATAACAAGCGAGTAATTTAAATAACTAGTGATCGGACTCGAAGGAGGCTTACTTACGAATTACGATACGATATAAATGGCATGGTGGAAATGTCTGGGATCCCAATAAAAACAATTCTGACTGCATAAGATTATGTAGAAGATAAAAAGAACTGAAAATATGTAAACCTGTCAGTACCCTAAGTTACGCAATTAGGGCACAGATCCGTGACCAGACGTGGGTATCTTCTTAGGGGTCGATCATTAATTACATGAGGCGTTTGGGGGAGGGGGGCTCGAGCCGAATCTCAGGTAGATACGTTCTTAGTAGTCTTAAATAAAAATAATTTATCAAATTATGTTTTTTTTTTAAATAAATCGTATTTACACAAAAAATACGCAGTTTGAAAAATCTCACGTGAGACTAGGGTGGGGGAGGGGGTCGACAGGGTTCGAAAAATCGCCAAGACCCCTTATTACTTCTAATCATAACAATCATGCAACAAAACACGCAGACAGTCGGAAGTCGGTCGGACGAACTTGGTTTTTTAACCGACTTCCAACAAGGAGGAGGTTCTACTTTCGGTTTTTTTTTTTGTATGTTCATATTGTGGACCAATTATGAAAATTCTTTTTGATTTGGTAGAGGAAGATAGCGCGGTGGTCTCACCGCGCAAGATTCCTCTAGCTTTCAGGCTTCAAGTTAACATTATATTTATATGGGACCATATAAATATTATTTTAACTTCGCTTGGGTAGTTTTTGAGTTAGCTTCAGAAATACGTATTTTTTTCCACTTAGTCTATGTGGATGATGTTACTTATACCTAATAAGTTCCTGTCACTGATATTTACACAGTTATTAGTGGTATTCGAATTCGTATTAAAAAAAAATTAAGTACAAAAAAAACAACCGTCAAACCAAAGACACCGACTTCTGAAATTAAAGTTATTTTTAACTTTGTAGTGTTTTGGTTAGTCAGTTTGCGAACGATATACTTACTTACCTAATTCGAGGTAGCCTGAAGCCTCCGACTGCGTGTCGGTTCCTCGACGTCAGCTGCAGAGCCTTTATTTATTATCTCATCTATTTACCCGATTATGGCGAAGCAAAAAAGTGGGTTATGATTTTGACCGGTATGTATGTTTGTGGATATGTATATTCATAACACACAAATCAACTCCTGAGTCCTGATTAGCTTTTCGAAATGATTACTATTTCCTATATTATCAAGAAAACCACGTGTGTGATGATACCTATTAATAATATCGATGACATGAAGAAACTGAAGAGTGGTGAACGATGATATAATTATTAAGATTCTGACACGACTAGATACGGAAATGCACATTTTAAAATCTAAAATTCTAGATTCACAGAAATAGTAAAAGGTGGAATGCAACTTCTGCAAGGGGCAGGGGGCACCAATAACCTCACGGTTCGGTCATGCGCCCGACTACGGCGCGGGCGCCGGTCGCCGACGTTACGCAACATACGGCACTCGACGTTCATCTTCTCCAAGCCTTTCGATAATAACCTCGTGGGTAATTATCTAAGTCGAGGATATCGCTGGGGACGTTTCGAGAATATTGCAAGACTGCAAACTGTGCAGTTAGCCTCTAAATAGGTACAAGATGTAATGTTGCGAATGATAACTACTTTTTAAATAAGAGTTAAAACGTACGGACAAATTACGAGTATGTTGCTTGCTTGTTTTTCGCAGGATGTAGGTTTAAGATTTCCATATACCTAAGCTTGAATGCTTGTGCACATTCATTTGCATGTCTGTAGATAAGTATTTACGTTCTTACTTGTGTAGTATTGGTACTACGGCAGGTAGGGAAGGTTCGAGTTCAGCTAGGTTTCTTTTGTTCAACACTGCGATTTCTCCTGTTTAATTTCCTTTGTTTTTCTTCAAGTTCGTTTTGCAGAGTATCTACATCCCTATTTTATTATAATCTGTGGTTCTGTGCCAATTATTTGTATGATACTCGTAATTTATAAAATATTAGTTGGTCTAGTGGTCGCAAGCGCTACTGCTGAGCATGAGGTCCTGGGTTCGATTCCCGGGTCGGGCAAAGTGTTATTGGGTTTTTCTATCTGAAATTTCTCAGTAGCAGCTCGGAGTCTGGATTTGTGCCCGGTTGATGGCAATAGGCTCGCCCCCTATTACATGGGACTTAAACATAACTGGCGAAATGTGGGTGTGACTACTACAGGTACACCTCTGCCCAACCCTTCGGGGAAACAAGGCGTGATGTTATGTTATGTTATTAGTTCCATACGTTTTAATAATCGAACCCGCACCCAGTACTATAATAGCGGCAAACCCAACGGCCGCTCAGCCACAACGTCAAGCGAATAAGTTAGTCAAAACTTACACAACAATATACAATATTAGTGCTTTATTAATTTTAATTGAATTTCAGGAAACGATACGTTTATATTATACTTATACCTACATACATAAAACTTTCTCGTGAAGTCGTTGTATAAAACGCAGATATATGCCACTGACCTTGAGTGGTTAGCTTGCGTGTTCTGTACTGAGCTCACGCAACGCGTCGTACGTCCAGCCAGTAATAGGACTCGCCCCATCAAGGAGCGCTGTCCCAAATTAGACGCATTATTATTTATTATACTTACATAAAACAAAATGTATTTTAATAAAACACGTATTAAATTATATTTAAAATGGTGAAGGTTTTAGAAAAATACGCTTGATAGATTTTGCGTGATTCTCAGTTTTTTTATCCGCGTTAGACACAACTTTACAAATTAATTTTACTATGTAATATAAATATAATCCAAAATATTCATATATTAAGTAATTAAAAAAATGCTCTAATTTAACATTTTTTTTTTTCTAAATCTTTAACACTACTCGTTTAGACCAGTGGTCGGCAACACGCGGCCCGTGAATTTGTATAAATCAGTTACCTATTTAGGTACTGTGTAGTTAGGTTAGGTTATTTTTCTAACTATAAAGCCCAAACATATAAACATAATGTAAGTATTACGTGTGCGAATTAAATTCCGTATGTTTTAACAATTTTTAATAGCATTTTTATTTTTTCTATGGGATATGACCAATTATACGTAGGTATATTGGGCTTCTAGGATTAGTATCAAAAGTGCGGCCTACCTTTCGTTTATTTTGCCACATTGTGGCCCTTGCCTGCCAAAAGGTTGCCGACCGCTGGTTTAGACGTGATCTTTAGTATAAAATCATTAAAAGTCGGTTATCGTCGCCTTAAATGGAATAAATTATGCCAAAATACTATCTCCCTCGCTGGTCATGAACTTCCATGCACTTATGTAAGTACCTACGTTTAAAAACAAGTAAGCGACTGTATTAACTATATGTAACAAATCGTTTGTTATAACCCTTTAACTTAGTATATTATTATAGGTACTGTCTCCTGTTTTATTTGACTTTCACTCGCCGTACCACATAGTTAGTTATATCAAAACATTCAGTAACACGACCTCGCATCCGATGCCATTGCATTTGTAGGTATATTGCACAAATGCATTGGATGTTGCATACATGTTAGTAGTGAGTAGACGGTTACAAAATATTGTAACTTATAAGGAGGCACTTATTGATACCTATATGTACCTACTAAAAATATTATAAACAAAAACTTTTTTGTTTTTAATCTCGCTTGTAGTATTTTTAAAGGTCATCAATCTCATGCAACGATTAAAAAAGTAATTTTACAACTCGTTTCTTTTTTGGCAGGCATTCACAACTTACGCAACACATACATATACACATACTATCTATTATATACACTAAATAGAGGTAAAAGAGGAAGTGTAATAAAATACTACGTAATTTTCGACATTTATTTGATATTCACAAATCTACTTCGTCATAATCGCAATCTACACATTCTTCTCATGACCCGTCCGACAGATACGCAGCGTTTATGCAAATGCGTAAGTATTTACATTTACAGGAGTGTCCAGTTGGATCTTACATTATTTCTTAATTGTTATAACCAATATATTGCTGAAGATCTAATCAAGACTTTCGGAAAGAGAAAATGTAGGTAATCTACTACATTTAAATGAAATTGATGTGTCAGTTCGGAATGTCAAAATAACAGCTTTTTACTAAATGCATATGAAAGTAGGTTATACGGTAGTCATAACAAAACAATTTTTTTTTATTTTTTTTGTCTGTCTGTCTGTTTGTTCCGGCTTATCTCCGAAACGGCTGGACCGATTTTGACGGGACTCTCATTTGCAGGTAGCTGATGTTTTATTTTAGACAAAGAATTAGGGTCCTCGCGGGCAGCAGTTCGTCCTACAATTTAATTGATGACGAGATCATTAGATCTCGTCATCAATTCATTAGATCATTAGATCTGTCCTATATGAGCTTTTATAACTTCTAAACATAACATAACTAGTGATGCAACGAATACTACTTTTACGAATACGAATACGAATATCTCGCCATGGTAATAAAAGACTAATAGTCTAAGTAGTACTACATAGACGCAGCCATTACTAACGTTCGTCTAAGTTACTTATGACTAACTATCCTACCTTTTGTTCATACAAAAGAAATACAGACCATATAACTACTTACTTGGTAATTTATCGAAGTGTTTCCATATGTCACTTTGATCTCGTTTACGAGAAGACATTTTCTATTCAACTTCAACTTCTTTCACTTCGCAGCAACCTCAGAAAATAAAACAATACTCTCTTGCTTGACTTGTGCTTTCGACTGACAAATGAAATGAAAGGAATGAATGAATCAATCAATCCATGGTTCGTAATGATAGGAAAACTCCTGGGCCGCGGCACTGTATAAACTATGGCCGGGGAGTCCTCCGTCGCGTCGTCGTTGCGGTTAAGGCCCTCGCACACGTCGTATTTTTACGTGCCGACGACGCGCGTTTTCCAAGTCTGCCAGTAATTAGATTTGCGTACAAACATATTAATTTTTAAATATTCGTATTAGTATTCGCCGAATACGAATATTCGGTAAATGTCTACTATTCGGCGAATACGAATATTCGTATTCGTTGCATCACTAAACATAACATCACGCTTTGTTTCCTCGAAGGGTTGGGCAGAAGTGTCCCTGTAGCAGGTACACCCACCCCTTATAATTTCTAACGTGACGAATATTATCGTGGACAGAAATTTGAAAGCGTCTTCGTTTGTTTCCCATACATTTATTCGTGTTATCATCGTGATTATTCGTAATGCCGTGGACGACCACGATAATATCGTCACGTTAAAAATTATAAAACGCCCTAAGTAGTAAGTAGTCTAGTATTTTTTTACTACCTATACCTACCGATCTTGAAAATAAGTTGTAAGTATAGTAATAGCGCAGGAGGAGACGCCCTGGGCGTCGGGAATCGCTGGCCGATTTCCGGCCACCGTAGGCGTGGGCTTGCGGACGGTGAGCAATGGGTAGCTCGCCGTCCGATAAGGACCAGGCCCGGGTCGACGACGCGTTGTGTTCCACGCGCGCCTCAAAGAGATGTCAGCAGAATTGACGGGGTCCGCTAGGGCCGATGCCTGCCGGGGTTGCGAAGAAAACCGAAAGGGAGATCGTTGCCCCCGGCAACAGGGCAAACGAAGCAACACGGGTGGGTTTTAGTCAGTAAGAGTCTGACACGCCCTCTCGCTCCGCCCAGAGCGGGAGAAGTTATTTGATAATTTCCCACCCAAAAAAAGTATAAGTACCTTTAATAATAGCTTGAACCCTGACTCGTTGAGGAAGGACATAGATACTTAGTTAAAAAAACCTTAAACAACATCATTACAAACCAGCTATTATTCATATAATTTCGATATCGAATCGCATACCTGCAAATTATTATGGAAAGTAATCAATTTGTAATTTCTACGGTATTATGGCAATGTCGATTCAACAAACACAAACAACAGTAAAAGTTGTTAAAACTACGCATGGTGTGTGTCTATCCAAGCAAATCGAACGTAAAAGTAGTTATCGTTAGCTGAAGGTTGAACAAATCCTTGTACCTAACGTGGAAAATTGAAACATTCAAGTTCATTCAGGAATCTCGCAAATAAATCTCATAAAGTCATAACATAATATAGCATAGCATCACACTTGTATTCCCACAAGATCGCCTTGATGGAAGAAAAATACTTGTATAGAATATTGGTCCGTAACCTTATATTATCTAAATAAAGAGCACAAACGCGTTTACAAAAAAAAAAAAACTTCCAAAACCTTTAAAATACTCGCATAGAACATTGATCCGTAACGTAATATAAATAAAGAACACAATCGCGTTTAGAAAAATGAGGTGTCGGTAACGGTGTCGCGACTTCAATTGTTTTTCCCATCTCAAAAATGACCAACGCGCCTAAAGGAGTTTTCACTTAAAAAAAACTGCCTGTATTTATGGGTATACAAAGCAGCATCTAGATCTACGTAGCATCAACGACGCGCCGTCGCCGAGCGGCGTTAGACACTGGACATCACTCAGTTCGTTCGAAGACAATAATAAACCTCATCCGTTTTTTCGAAGTAGTCCACTTAGAGCACCCATATACTTAAGTATTTCATTTAATAACGTCCTGTAAAACAAATACATCCCAGTAGTAAGCTGCTGAGTCGCAGTGCTATTTGAACGGGTGGACTACTTTGTTTTTTCCTTAAGGGGTAAGCGTCAGGGTAGCCCGCGAAATTCAAATTTTCTTAAGTTTTTTGCATTTTGCAGGTCAGTGTCAAGTTTTATGTTGATTCAAATATGATTCGCGGCCGTAACAAATATGGCTTTACTCAATTATAATCATTACAATCAGCAATACAACTCTATAAGTTAGCAAAGGTGTCAAATGTTATGATTTCATGAAATTATGACATTTGACACGTTTATCTTCTTCTTAGTCACTATTGCTGATTGTAATGATTATAATTGAGTAAAGCCGTATTTGTTACGACCGCGAATCATATTTTAATCAACATAAAACCAGATACTGACCTGCAAAATACAAAAAAAAACGTAAGAAAATTTTAATTTCGCGGGCTACCCTGACGCTTCCCCATTAACCTAGTAGAAAAAGGACAGGTTTGACGATCTACGTTTACAACTTTACGCCTATAATTTCTTCTTAAAATTCGTATGATGTAAAATAGGGCAGGTAGAGTCTAAAGTTCTCTTCGATATCTAGTCAATTCGACTCTGAAATAAATTAATGTTAAAACACTTATCTTCTCACAGCGCGGCAGAAGCGGTCTGATTATAGAGTCATCGTCATCTATCTCAAGGGTCGGTGCAATAAAAAAAACTCTTCTTGTTATAGAGTAATGCTATAAATAAACAAAGCTCTTTTTAATTAAGGCTCCGTTTCCAAAGGGGCCAATGAACGAAGGACCGTGTCCGTATTTCTTTCTAAGGCTCTGCTGTTTGTCCAAAGAAACAGCTCTGTGACAGACCACAGGCAGGGCTTTATATTTTGAACCGTATTAGGTAGATAATTGATATTTTCACAAAGTTTGGCTGCAAATTAAATAAAGTAAAAAATTAAGACGGTCCTTAAATTTGTAACGTTATTTTATTTTTATGATACAAGAAACGTGTTTTTTTATTAAAGTATTAAATTAATTTACTTAGTGTTAAATATTCTACGGTGGTACAGAACTCTTTGTGTGCGAGTACGACTCGCACTTAGCCGGTTTTTTAAGAAGTTATGCTATAAGTAAACAAAGCTCACATTTTTACAAAGCTATGCTATAATCAAAGCTCTTATTTTTACGAAGTTAGGCAATAAAACAAAGTTCCCATTTTTACGAAGATATACTATAAACAAAGCTCCCATTTTTACGAAGTTATGCGCTATTAAAACAAAGCACTAGTTTCACGAAGGTATGAACAGTAGGACTCGCATTTGGTTCTCTACGTATAAGACTATACTTTTTACTTATTATAGTTTATAGGTAAACAGTACTCGATTTGCGGTCACCTATTCGCTTGCTTAATGCTTAGCGTGCTGATTTTGCGATGTGCAGTGAATGGCGTGCGAGCGACATGGTCATGCGTGAGACCGGAGACTTCTTATTTTATAGGTAACATATCAAGGATCCGTATCACCCGGTCATTAAATACCTGAAGGATTTGAGTTAATTAGGTAAGCTTTATAATATAATTGCACAAACTCGAATAAAATAATAAGTATCTCTACTATCTAGCCTAGCCCCTAAGGTTTTCTACTGAAAATATAAAAGTTTCAGTATCTACTCGCCGTAGGCAGGTACTTTTATGAAACGATGAATAATTATGATTATTACCTACTTGGACGAGTCCGATCCTAAATGCATTTTGAAATGCTAAAGATGGTATAAAGTCCAACGCAAACGTTACAACACATCTAATTTTGGGGAACAAGGTCGTTTTTGAAGTGAATCTTGGCTAAATTAAATCTAGCATTGCATTCACTATTCACATAAAAATATTGAAGTCGTTCCTTCCATTTGTCTATTTTCTGTATACAGTTCCAAGAAAAACATGTCAGATTTATTAATTTTAATAAAAAAGAGTTAAAAGATTTGGGATAGGTGTCCTATCTTAAAACGCTTAACATTTTTAACCCCGTCTCGTTCGCGATGGTGCCACTAACCTGTTTGTGCCTGAAGGTTTTTGTTGTCTCGACAATGCCAAACTAAGCTTTGTCAAAATGAGGTCACGAGTTTACTCAAAGCTTAGCAATTTATTTAATTTGAGTTGTAATTGTGTATGGTACTAGCATTTGTTATGTAAACTCACTCTCGTATCCGGCTACGACCTCCAGAAGGTCTTTAGGTTCTGTATGGTGAAGAGGTGCGGCGTAGCGGGTGGGTCTTCTCTGGTATTGGAAGTGAAAGTGAATGAATGTCGGAGGCTTAATTAGAGAGGAGAGCTGCGGCTGCGTCAGTCCCTCCGACACCGTCGCACTATACACCTGTGCCCCGCGTACCGACACAGCCGCACGCGCACCCGCTCAGCCGCACGCAAGCGCATCATCAACTTACTCCGTTCGACATAATTTCAGAGGTACGCGCTGCCTTTATCGACGCTATCATTATTTTTGGAGTGAAATTAACTTATTTTTTATTGTTGTGAGTGGTTTTTTTATATTGAAACAGCCCCGATAGCATCTACATATTCAACAATAGATTATTCCAACAGAAAGTTCTAACTTTTTGTAGTGAAATCGTATTTATCGCGCTTCTTGAAAACCACATTTTTTATTGATAAACGGTATAAATAAACTTGCACTAACTAATTGAAACATGTTAGTATAAATGTGTGGTCTCATACAAACTTAATTATTCTAAACAGTTATAATATAATAAAAACTATACACAGAACTTATTACTGCAATAATTAAAAATGAGATATGCTGCGGTGAAAATATTGGAACTTTTATACTATTATTAAACTCAAATTGAAGTAGGTATCTGTTACTACAAAGTGATAAACAAAAAGTTGAATGAAATCGATTCCCAAAACAGACACGACTTTTACATAATAATTTTCTCCATGGCAGGTGTCTAACCAAAAGTGATTCATGTTTGCCAAACAAAAACTTGTGAAGTTACATAACAAGACGTTTTCATTTTTTTTTTGTTTAAACAAGCTTCGTGACATGAAGTGAACGACGCGGCTTTCCGTTACCATAAAATGCGTCCCAAATCGACGATTTCTCGCACCGAGTAGCTTTTCACGCAAACATTTAAACTCGCAGCAAGGAGGTCAGCGAGGCGGGTTTTGCTTTCACAAATACAACAAAATAAATTCATCTCACGTATCGATTGTCCTCGAGCATTCGTGCTCTGCATAACTAAAAGAAAGCGAACTTGCAATACGGGCTCACCCGTGACCACTTTCGTCAAAACGAGTGCCCGACGCCGGTGTCAGTAGCACCAGCTGAGTGTCGGCGACTCTGCCTCGAGGGGCGGCCCAGTCACTTCGTCCACGCAGCGAACACACCTACTCGGGGCCATTGTCTCGCATCATCAGTCTTGCTCACCGCAATTGCCTTAATCAACGATACTTTTATTATGATGACACAGAATCTGTAATACGGAATATGACTTCTGATCGTTTTTCTCTACACAGATGAGCCGGCACGTGTGCCTGGCGGTCGTCGCCTTGATGGCCGTACTCTGCGTTGCTGATGCCCAGAGGCGTCTAGCTCTACCAGACCCTAGGAGCTGTGCAAACAGTAAGTAAAGCAAAACGAAGTGGTTACGTAATCGAAGGGGTTGTGACTTATGACACGGACACGATTACTAATTACACGGTGCCAATTTGCCAAATCGAACATCATCGGCAAGTTACCGAATATTTCACTCTCATAATGGTGTGGCGTAGCCACTAAAGCTGTAAAGGTTCGTTGTTCTCTTTAACTGTTATAATGAGGTTGCATTCAATCAAAGGACGTGCCGGGTTATAGGACGCCATGGATTCAAAGTAGCATGTGCCATTGTCTATTATGTATCAAAGCACGTTCGCACGTAACAGACGGCAAATTTAGAACATGCCATTTGAACTCCTACGCATAGGTACGCGAAACAGAATGCGGCAGATGCAAGACATTAGTCAGGTCCAAAATAATAAGATACGGCGCAATGAAACTGATCCTTAAGATATTATATGGCTGGCCAGGCTGCATGGGCGTGATTTATCATCGCTATTTGGACCTGACAGTATACGATACAATACGTATACAAGGTTTCATTGAAATAACAGAAAACCTGATAACTCATCATTTTGAACAACATTTTACGATTCGACAAATCCTGAAAACTCGATAAAAATGTCGGGAACGGCTGATTTTTGCGGTTTCGGGGTTGGTCCCCTAGTAAGAGTTGTTCATATTTTTGTTTATTTATTTAATGAAGATCTCTATGTTGTCAGGTTTTTTGTTATATCTATTACTACTTGTAAAAGATTGTTTCTTCCCAAGATTCCCGACGAGTTTTCGCTAAGAACTTTTTGAAACGATGAATTCGCACCTGCGTATAAATCATGAATAAAGTAGGCCACTACACATTGCATCTCACGCACCTCCGTAACGCATTCTTGCTCAGTGCTAATTGCAATGTTTGAAAAGCACGGCGCTAAAGAAAATATCTACAGAAAATTTTAAAAATTGTAGCGAGAACTTAGAGATTTTTTACTTAGGCATCAGTACCTAATTAGTCATTTTAATAAATTGAATAAGATGCATTATCTATTTACGATCAAATGCAATCCTTAAAGGAAGCCCTTCGAAATTGGCATTCTTGATCACTTTGCATGCGTGTATCCTAATCCGTTGCTGCAAAAAAGCATAGATATGTAATGTAGGTAA
Source organism: Agrochola lychnidis (assembly GCA_963680765.1). Taxonomy (NCBI): domain Eukaryota; kingdom Metazoa; phylum Arthropoda; class Insecta; order Lepidoptera; family Noctuidae; genus Agrochola; species Agrochola lychnidis. The sequence continues at coordinate 15,512,665 of OY796858.1, forward strand.
TTCTGAATATATTAATGTAGAAACTTGCTCTGTCCACGACTGCCACGACCATCTATAATAGGTTAGTAACTGAGTTTAATGTGATGTTATTCATAAAGTCTTCGTTTTCGTTTTTTTTTTGTAAGTTGTTTTTTATTGGGCAGATAATGTAGGCTGTGACGCATGACCCCAATCATAAGATTTACCGTAGTTGATTATTTTAATTTTTATGATGAATAAATAATATTGGATTGCTTTTCGCACCACGTTATGGGGAGGTTACCGTAAGGTTGACTTAAAAAACAGTGGCACTCCGAGAGTGCCGACAGAAGTGAAAACTTGAACAATTTTATTGTGCAGGAAATACCTTTCTTTTTTGAAGTCGGTAAAAAAGGGGAAATTTTAATCATGTCGTTGTCATGTCAAACAAAAATGTAAGTGTTAGTAAAAATAATAAATAAATAAATGTCTCAATGTTTGGAATGACATTAATCCCAAAGAAAATGTATCACGCGTTGATGTCTTTTTAATGGTCAAAAGCTGGTGTCATGTCGGTAACAATGTCGCGAGTTCAATTGTTTTTTCCTATCTCAAAAATGCCCAACGCGCCTAAAGAAGTTTTCGCTTCAAAGAAATTAACTTCTTGATCGTGACTGAAAGATAGACACCAATTCTGAAGAGATTGATTTTGACAACTCCATAGGTAAAGTATCTGACCGCTTGATTATTATATTACGGAGCTTAGAGACAGGAGTAGATATAGGTAAGGTCCTCTAAGTTACGAAACCATTGGTAATTTAAGGTTAGAAATAATTTTATTTATTTGCCGGAAAAGTGTAAGTTAAACTAATGTAGCTAATTCGGTACGAACTCATCGCGTTATCCTGCACTCGTTTATAAGTAGTTAGTGATCATATTCCATGGAGAAATTTTGGGATATTCTTTTTCTCTTTTTTTAAACTTTATATAAATCACTTCCAACTAAACAATATAATTTTAAAAAATGCGGACGTGTCCATACCTACTATGACTTTTCATGTCACAAGAACCAAAAATAACTCGGCACTTAAACGAAGAGTGAAAGAACACTATCTTTCCAGTTCGTCATAGTTGCATAATTATTTGATATCACATTATAATTATGTATTGTAGTGATATTTATTTTAGAAGTATGTATGTAAGTACATATATTCTCTTATTGTATGTTTATATTGAAATTAGTGAATTGTTTTTATTTTCTTCTTTGATTTATGTTTTTGTTTTCTCTTCTACGATTACACACATTGTCTACATATCTTTTTATATACTTTCCTGTCACAGGTATGCTGGAAGAGATTTCTTTAGAAATAAGCATTGCCTTTGTACGTATTTTTCTGTTCCTTTCTTCTTGCTGTTTATATGTGTGTGCATAAATGGTTAAATAAATAAACTCTCTCACTGCATATTAACTTTCCCAAAGGAAATGTTTGTAAATTACCATAGAATTAAGTCATAGGTATGCAAAAACATTATAGATTCTTGCCTTTACTAGCACTAGAAGCCTAGTTCGACCGCTCGTAGACCAGTGTCAAAGGTTAACATCGGGCTGATGCCAGTCACCTCACCTCATGACTTGTATTTCTTAAAACTTTTAAATCTTGTTACATCAGGCTGGTTCCTGTTATCGGATAAAATCTAAACAGCGCCAGATAATTACGGTAATAACCTGAGCTACAGGCAAAGAGCTTTCAAACAGGTTACTAAGAAAATGAACTAGTAACCTGTAGATACAGATAAGAGATTACCTCCTAATACATATATTATTGAATTATTTAATCTTAGATGCTATATACTGACATAAGTACCTAATTATTATAAATTATTCAGCCAATTTTTTTTTTAAGAATAACACATCAGTATATGACCTGAAACAGCTTACTTAATTCGAAGTCATATAAGTAAGGACGTTCAGTTTTCCCCGAATTTGAAGATTTTTCTTGAACTTTTCCAAATTCCAATTTTTATTTCCGTAAGAACCTGATTCGGACTATTACAAACCAAAAAAATAACTAAATCGGACCAGCGCAGCAGTTTATGTAGTGAATAAGTGTTAATTAACTAACGAATAGTTGTAGGCTAAGAATGTTTTAATACTACAGAACGATGCTACGAACGTAGTAACTAGTGGGTTGCCTTCAAAGTGATGATTATCCTAATATGTAAAAGGTTTCTTAGGTCAGTAGGTACTAGTTGATTCTAGGTCTGTCAGTCCACCGTCTACCATCCTCAGAAATCTATAAAAGGAGATTCAGGAGATGATAAATGGTTAGGTTAGCTACGCTCTACGCTGTCTAGCTGATACTAACAAACCAAGCGTCATGTTATTTGGTAGTTGTCGACTTTTAGAGTACACGAACAGTTTGTCCTTATGGGAAATCAGTGGATATTTCGCAATTCAGAGCCCGCATGGAAGGCGTGGCGCGTCCCATGCGATGTCATTTGGGAGCGCACTGGCAATCACAATCGAACGATGCATTCATGGCAAACTCCCTCACAAAGCGAACAAAGATTCTTTGTTAGTTTTATGTGGCCACATATTACGTAGTGTACCCACACAGAAGTTTGCTTGTAGACTCGTTCTCAAAAATACCAGCATTAAATTTTAATATTGCATCAACCGAACGTATTTTTTTCAAAATACCTAACCCAAAATGGCCGGAATCATCATAATTTGAATACATAAGTAGCCATTTATAATAATTTGTTTTTGAATAATTTTGCAATCATATAAAATGAGAAGCTAGACACGTTGGTTTCTTTCACAACTTTCTCTCCTCAGAAATGCGAAATAACAATGCTCGTTTTACATGTTCTGTACACACGTAGGTAGGTTCAAAGATAAACAATAATCATATAGGCACATTCTTATCTTAGTTAGCTTTGGGAAGTTCCTATAAGAGCATATACATGTAACGTGCTTATAGATAATGATTACATAAGTGCACTTCCACGGGAAGTAACAACTATGAAAACATTCCAATGATCTATGACTTTTAATTTATCTATTCACGCTCAGCCATTCACTGTTACGTAAGGTGACATTCCTAAAATTACGTTCTTCACGGAAGATTCGCAAAATGGTTCCGGTATAAAATACCCGTTTGTTGAATGAGTTTCAATATTACTAACGCGAATTTTATCTGGTAGGTAATTAACCATGTGAAAATACGTAAATGAACTTTCTAGTTACGAAAGAATCGCTTCATTTAACGACATGACGATGGGTTCATTTTGATTGCACACTTTATGAACGATAATGTCTCGCATTAAAGCGAGAGTTTTCATACCCACTATCAACATAATGTACTTATTTATTAACCTTTTATGGGCAAAATATTTCTGCTCATCATTACAGCAATTTGGCAATCTAAAATTAAATTAACGATTGCGCTGTACCTAATTTTGATCAGATCCTATCAGTTAAAGTAATTTGCTGGCAGATTTATGAATGAGAGTGAATTGATCGACTTGGAATTCTTAGCTAATAATAGACATGTCTATATACCTACTCACATAGATTTACCGCAATGGTTGTGTGAATCAGGACAACGTGCGGTGTTGTGCAAACGGCAAACTTGTGAACGACAAGACGTTTTAGATAAACACCATTTCGAAATTCAAAGTAACTACCTCCATCTGTCGTCATCGACTGTTCAATAGGTGACATGCTTTGTACAAAGTTCTAGTAGTTCAGTGACTTACATGCGGAATATTACACAATTATTTGCACTCTTCCTCACGTGATTTTACTATCTTGTAAGAGAAGGGCCCAGCTTACCTACAGATATATCTGTCTGTATGTTGAAAACTGTTAGAAGTGTTTAATTACTCTAATTACCGAATGTGATTTTGTATCCTCATAGGAGTCCGTCACTCAACGTACCGCGACGCCCGAGGAGTCCTCCACTCGTACTTCTTCAGCTGGGAGCACGCCCCCACCCGCAACCTGGAGGTGGACTGGCTCGACGCGAGGAACATCTGCCGCCGCCACTGCATGGACGCCGTCTCGCTGGAAACTCCACAGGTACACGAATAAAAACCGTAAGAGTAAGCAAAAAATAAAAAACTCAGGCTACACTATGAACTAAGCAAAATGAGATGAAGGTGAAGTTAGAAGGTCAACACATAGAAGATATCCTATTAGTTACATGTTCAAGGTTTTCTACCCAAAATAAAGTATAGTCTATTAAGTACGCACACATGACTGGGCCAATGTTTAGAACAATCGTACATATCCCAGCGAATGTAGATGAACCTTGAGATAATCATCTTCATTATCCATGCGGTCATTTAACGCGAACAACTAGGTCGATCGTGATGATATGTCTTCTCCCCCACCATCATCCATACACCTGCAAATTGTATGGCCGAAACGTTACCTATCTAGGACTAATTTAATTTTGAATAGCAATTTATATTTCATCATGATGAAGTGGTATATCTGCTACAAAAACGTATTTCACAATGATGAATCTTGGGAACAAAGCAGCTGAACTCTCAGATTAAAGCGATGCAGGTGTTGCATGGCATGAAACATAATGGTCATATCGTGGAATTGCTTCATTTCTTCATTTAGGATTGCACCTAAACAGAACCCAGATTATTAAGAAATACCTAGGTAAGTATGTGTAATGATACTTATCCTAATGAATTCTTCTATGTAATACGCACATGAGAAGTAGAGAACAAAGGAAATTATGTCTGTAATTTTTTCATAATGTATAAAAACTAAAAGGCTTTAATGAAAACATTTAACACTTTATTTTAATAGACATCTATTGTTAAAGTTCATCCGGGTGAGTCACCATTCACCAATGGAAAATACGCAAGTTTTCTCTAAACACTTCCTGTCGGTTGTAAGATGGCAACGAACGCGCGCGCCTATTGTTATGAAAGCACGGCAAACAACAACCTTTTGAGTATTTTCTTTGGGTTGTTTTTCTTCTATCCATACAATTGTACAGAACTCGATGTATCCGCAATTCTTGCAGATTAGTATAGGATCCTACATCTATTGAGTCATTAGTGCGCATCAATATTCATTAGGATAGATTGATTCGATTTGTAGAGCGTTGAAGACGTCGCGTGAAAGGGGTGCAACGGCCGAGTGCGTCAGTCGAGTGCGCGGAGGCGATCGCTCCGCAAGTAGCACGTGGCACAAATTCCTCCCGCAGCCGTGTTGCCCACTTCTTGTGCCGGACGTACGCGGCGGACGTGGACTTCCCGCTGCTGACATTAACACACATGACACCGTGCCTTACTATCGAAATCCTTAGAACTTACCGGGCTACTTAAAGAAGATTCATATAAGCCATTGTTTTATGTAAGCAGGTGAAAATGCAGCCACATAATTTATTTATGTTTTATAGTAGAAACAAGCTTGGTTCTCAGTCGGTCATCGATCGCGTCCGTGACACTTGTTAGTTCCAAGGTTTCATGTAAATATGCAGTTCGTGCACCTAATACCAAATAGCCGATTTACATGGTATAAAATAGATAGCTTTTTGCCAGTTTTAGCATAAGTCAACACTAGTCAGCAGTCATTGCAGAAATCAACAACTCAACTTTAACATTGTAAAGTAGGGACACGAAAATTCCCATCTGCCCCGGGGATTTATATAATATATATACAGGGTTATTGGTAAAACACCAACAACCTCTTAACGGGTCATTGTACTCATCATTATGAACAACTTTTACTATGGGACCAAACCTGAAATCGCGAAAAAAAAATTAGCTGTTCCCTACATTTTGACGAGATAAGCGAACATAAATGTAGGGAACAGCTGATATTTTTTTCGCGATTTCAGGATTGGTCCCATAGTAAAAGTTGTTCATAATAATGAGTACATTGACCCCTTAAAAGGTTGTTGGTGTTTTACAAATAACCCTGTATATACATAAATATATATATATTAAATTATAATTTATAAAAATAAAAAACAACCGGCTTTCAAAAAAACACTACAAAGTGAAAAATAACTTTATTTTCGGAAGTCGGTGTCTTTGGTTTTGAATTTTCGCTTTTTGTCTACCTACCTACTACACTAGGTAGGTGTAGGTAGTGAGTATGGTGAGTGGGGGCAAGATCGAACTTGTTTTGATGAGATGAGCAGTGTTGTATTTGAAGTCTTGCAGCACAGTACATATTATTAGCTTACGCAAAAAAAAATTGTAGTAACTAAAGAGCAAAGAGTGTATTTTTCTATCACATTGATAACATCTTGTTAAATCTCTTCCAAAGCAGAAAGGAAAATAAAAATGTTTGTATCAAAAGAATGAAACAGGGGGAAGACGAAAGGGTGATGGGGAAAGATTGAAATAGTTTCTCAAATCGTACTACTTACTTTAAAGATAGTCATGATTGTTTTATTTTTATAGGAAAATGAATTCGTCAAACAAAGGATCGCACGCGGAAACATCCGATACATTTGGACTTCTGGACGTAAATGCAATTTCGCCGGCTGCGACCGCACTGACCTGCAGCCTCCCAATGTGAACGGCTGGTTCTGGTCGGGCTCCGGCGGTAAGATCGGACCCACAACCCAGCGCAACACCGGTGACTGGTCCTACACGGGCGGGTACGGACAGGCCCAGCCTGACAACCGTGAAGCCGCTCAGGTCAGTTAAAGTTGGCTTTAGATTATCTGTCTTCTAACTTGTAAAAGCATCTTCACAGCAGAAATACGCAGCGTTCTTTTTCCTTATTCTAAATTGATGTTTGTCGTGCAGGGTAACGACGAGTCGTGCTTGGCGATCCTGAACAACTTCTACAACGACGGCATCAAGTGGCACGACGTGGCCTGCCACCACGTGAAGCCGTTCGTGTGCGAGGACAGCGACGAGCTGCTGAACTTCGTGCGCTCGCGCAACCCCGCCCTCCGCCTATGAGACAACAATCATTTCGCACTCTCGCCCTCTAGTACTCTAGATGGCTGACATTGTACAAAACCAAGTGTCTATCTATTATTAAGTTATTTATTAAATCAACAAATTGTTAACAATTTGGATATTTTACTCAATGATAGCCATAAATGCATCCTCAATACGACAGAGTGAAATAATATATGAACAGAGAATGTATGAAAGCCACAAATAAGTAGGTTTGTAGCTTTTTAAGCCAACAGCATAATTGAAATAAAAAAGAAAATGGAAAGCAACAGGCTCAATATTTATCGTTTCGTATAAAAAAATAGTTGATTTCTGACAGAATTTCAACTAGATATTTATTTCAACTATTTAGAAAATAGTCGTTACAAATTATTTTAACTTGAGCTCAATAATTGAAACCAATTTAAAAGTGATAGAGAAAAAAAATCTCGTTCTTGGTATTATCAGTATTAATTTACTTTCGTCAGTCATCCCCTCCAAGCTACACACTTACTTTACACTATAATTATTTCACTCTAAGTAGGTATTTAAAATTTGTAAAAAGTATTATTTTGCACGAATAGGATTAACTTTTTAAGTGTTAGCTTTAATAAAAAGAATTGAAATATGGTGTTAAAATTATTTTTTATTGAATTATACAATTGACATCAAGATCAATCTAACATTGCCTCTCCTTATAAAAACTTAATACTAAAATAGTACACGACATTTTAAAATATATGAGTTAGATAAATAATAAAAACAAAAATCTTAGGTACAGAAAACTTGGAACAGTTAATTGAACTTAAAAAAATGCTTGAACACTCTCGTTTACAAAATAGGAGTACAAAAACGAATGGAACATGATTGATGTAAGTAGTAGATTAAAAGTTTAATGAAAACACTATTCGGCACAATACAAAACATAATATAATATTACATAATTGGAAACTTTCATCACGTTATAAAACTGTACCTACCTATATTTTTTTTTCGATTTCTATATAAGTAGTTGTGTTGTGTAGGTAAATTGAAGATTGATTTTCTTAATTATATGTTTAATAAATATTTTCAACTATAGGTATAGCTTATTTAATTAAGCACCTTAATACTAACATTTGTATGCCAGAATATGGCGAAATGTGTCATCGCGCAAGAATATTTATTTACCTACCACTTTTGTATTACCGCATTTAAACAAATAATTGACTTTGACCTACAACCGGGTTTGACGGCAAAACAGTAAACATGCTGTTCTGATTTTAGTTGCTAATTCAAATCATGGGATCAAGCAAGTTTTGGTAACTTTTGAGGAATTAAAGTTATTCATGAACCAATTACCTAACTCTTTTTTGTATATTACACAAATTCGAACGTAATTAAGGATACATACTTATAGACGTTTGTCGTCCTGTATTATAATGATATTCATTATATTATAATAAAGTTGGGTGCATAACATAGAAGTCTAATTCATGAATGTGCGGCACATGGAGTAATAACAAAATCAGATACTTATAATTCTAATTATATCTAGTTATCTAGCCCACAGACATCAACTACTGAGTATCGGCCTCCTCTGCTTTATGGCAACTTATCCGGCCTTTTAAATATCTAAGTCTAAATGCGAAAGCTAAATATTAGCTGCAATTGATTTAAAACATCAAATAATTTTTGTTTATTTGTTGCAGTTTATGAGCGTGCCTCAATCATTTTAAATTAAACCTTATGTCCATGAAAAAAGAGTCACATATCGCGAGTTTGTGATTTGCAATAAGTATTCAACATAAGTTCTAGTGCCTTTTACTAAGCGTTCCAATTCCAAGTCCTTTTTACTAAATAAATAGATTGTTTAGAACAAACCAGCACCCTAATTGCGTAACACACGATCAATCATAGTATATTGCTAATCCATTGCTTCATATAAATTTTGTTCGAAAAATTTGTCTGCTCAACAACGTAAATAACACAATGGATGTTGTTGAACTGTGAAAATGAAACAGATTGTGATTGATCGTGTGTTACGCAATTAGGGTGCAGGTCTTATCTACCACAATAGTCATAGCATTATTTTAACAATATTCTTCATCATACAGGCGTCTACTTTTACTGAGTAGTTTTAGTATATTCCACAAAAGGAGATAATATAATACAGCTAACTACTACTCCTATTTTTTAAGCACGCAAAATGGAAATTGCCTGCGCTGACCAGGAAGTGCATTTTTTTTAAAAAGTGTAACTTCTTTAAGCGCATTGGGCATTTTTGAGATAGGAAAAAACAATTAAACTCGCGACACTGTTACCGACACCAGCTTTTGACCATTAAAAAGACATCAACGCACGATACATTTTCTGCACATTGTTCAAGTTTTCACTTCTGTCGGCACTCCCGGAGTGCCACTATATTTTTTTTGCCTATGTCTTTGATTTCACTATTATGTACTTACATATTAAACAAATAAGGCACCTAAAGTAATAAGAACTTGAACATAACGCTATGACCTGCATGTGTAAACTATCAGAGGTAAGCAGAGTTGAAGCACAATACACGCAATAGATCGTTAAACCGTGAGAAACACGCTGATTCATTGATGTGTTATATTTTAGCTTATGTTACGCACGCTCTTTAAATCGGTGTGCAAATGTCACCCCCCATTGTATTTGTAATATTCTTCATATCTGCCTGTTTAGCTTAGAAATCAGAGCAGTCATAAAACTAACACTGGCATCAATAAATAATCGCAAAATATTAAAGTAATAATGTCTTCAAAATTAAAGTACAGAGTAGCATGTTTGCCTGTTATTTGAATTTAATATTGATTCCTACTTACTGGCTAAAATAAATAGCTATCGAACACATAAGCATACAATGTTTTTAAAGCGCACTGTCTTATGAAGTACTCTATTAGGAAAACTTGTGCATTTTAAGAGCATTCATTCTAAAAGTTGACAACGTCGCAAATAGCTGTCAAATATTTACCCGTTTTGATGAATTTGGCAATATTAAATATAGCTAAATAAATATGAAATATCGTTAACTCGTGAACTAGAATATTAATAATGAATTGCAATTAGAACACTGAATTTGATGTTGTAAAAAAAGACATTTAGAAAGTTTCCAAATACACTTTTTACATCTAAAACGAAATATTCGGTTTTACGATATTTAATTATTCCATTTCATATTTCCATACAGTAATATTGCCAAATTAATCAAAACAGGTAAATATTTGACATCTACATGCGACGTTCCCCAGTTTCAGAATGGACGCTCTTAAACATCTATTATAGTATACCAATTTCCCTGACCGCAATTATTACAAACACAGCCTAGTTTTGTATAGTGTTTCATTAAATTTACTTATCCTGATTTAATGCAGTCAATAAGCCCAACGACTAACATACAAGTATGAATGAGTCCATAACAATAACACTTAACCCTAAACAAACATTTGAAGTCCATAAACAAACAAAGATTTAACTTTAAATCTTAACTTCAACTTGCAATAACACTAAGAATACGCAAGTCAGTCAATTAAAATAAAACCACAAACTCAAATCAATAAAACCGAAATACAAAACTAACCCAAATAACTGGGCGTGTCGAAATGCTACAAAAATGCGTAGTTTTAACTGACCTAAAATAGGTTTTCTTCAACGATGAGAGTCAGAACTGGGTGCTAGGAAGGCAGGCAGCTGACGTCATCGAGTATGGCGGATAGCAAGGGCTTGTCCCTGAGCGCGGCAGCTAGCTCGGCGCGGTCCCACTGCAGGCGCACGCGCCGCGCCCGCGCCGCGCCGCCGCCCACGCGCAGCGCGCCGCGCGCCTCCAGCAGCGCGCACGCCGCGCACATGTCGCACGTGTCCAGCGGCAATATGTTGCGCGCCGTCGCTACCCTGATAACAATACCGAACATTTAGTCACATGCACTCGTAAAGTCGTAAGCATGATTCATTTCAGTACTAGACCAGCACTGTGCCAGCGACATCGTCCACCATACATGCCTACATTTCCGATCTCGTGGGAATTTCGGAAAAACGGGCTCGAAAAATAAAAGCACTTAAGAGAGAGAAAGAGATGAAAGAAAAGATGGATGGATTGTGTGAGGAATGATATGAAAGAAAACCGGACAAGTGTGAGTTAAACTCGCGTGGAGAAGGTTACTATGAATATGTTATATACCATGTTTTATAGCAAAAATCCCAAGAACAAGCATAACATTGTAGTTGAAACACATGTTCTCCCATACATTCCTGCAATTGTTAGTTTGTACGCAGCATATTGACAGTATTATTTTAAAACCATAGACTTCTTATAGGTTTTCTTGTAACCTATAATAATCAAAAAAATTCAACTGTACTAAAAAAAAAAAAATTACTCAGTAGTTTCGGAGATAAGGTGGAATGGTCTATTTTCATCTATTTTTATATAACTTAAAAAAAAATTTTTTTTCGTTTAAATTATAAAAACAAAAAATGTAAGACCCACACAAGCCCTCTCGTTTCATTAAGTCACACTGTACAGTTTACAATTTTTTAATTTTTTTTATTTTTCTACTTTACCCCATTTGAATAAGGAGGTCACTTTGAACTTCCTTATTCCTAATTCGTTTATTTACGTTACACGTCCGTGTGTGAGTCACAAAAATTCATATGTGTACCAAACAACTTAATCAGTCCAGTAGATTCGGAGCAAATTGGCTGTGACAGACGGACAGACAGACACACGAGTGATCCTATAAGGGTTCTGTTTTTTCATTCGGATAGAAGATAGCGTGCCGGTTAACAGGGGGGAATGGAAGAAGAAGACGTGTTGCGGCGACCGCGTGTACCAAGGGACAAGGGCAACAAGATGATGATAACTTGAGATAAACTTACTTTTTATAAACATCATGCAGCTTCCCCATAACGATTTCTTTCACCTTCCCCTTCGTCAGCATTAACATTATACTACACAGTATCAATTTCTGTTGCAACGGGAACCCGTCCTCAGCGTCCGACTCGATCTTTCTCGACCCGCCGTAGACGTCGTTCAATACTTCTAGTACTTGCTTCAGTTCCACGGTTACTGTAGAATCTTTCATCATGTTGTCAATGGACTGATTATCCGAAAACTTTGTCCTTCTCGCGAGCTCTATAACTCTTCTTCCTATGTCTAAAGCTCTCCTCATGTCCCCAGATATCGCAGAGATTTTAGCTGAAATAATTTACATGGGATGTTAAATATACTTCACTTTTAATTTACAAAACTAAATTATACAGCAGAAGGCGAGGGAAAAAAGTACCTGGAAGAACTTTGAGGAGACCTTTTCCTAGCAGTGAGACAGAATAGACTAGAGAAAAAATATGAGAACAATTATAAAATTACCTGCAAGCATTTGTAAAGCGACAGGAGAAAACACATTGCTCTTATCTTCGCTGGCCAGTACATTGGTGAATATATTGATGATCTGTTGCTTGGTGTAGGGCGCGAAGTGCAGCGTGTGGGGACGCAGCGAGCAGCGCGCTTGCAGGCGCGGCAGCGCGCGCTCCGTGAGGTCCAGCGCGTTGGCCACGCCCACCAGCACCACGCGCGACCCGGCCATCGCCGGCCATTCGAATATCGTGTACAGAACCGATTGGCGCTTGCTGTCTAACTGGTCTATCTCGTCTAATACCAAAAGTCTGCAATCAATTACCAACATTTAGACATGCTTGCATTACAAATCCATTTAGTGCAAAATGAATTTAAAAGTTGTTCTTTTTCTGTCAATCATTTAAATTTTTCTGAGACTGAATTATGTTTTAAATGCTGCTCAATGTATTTTATGATTTGTGGTGCAAGTAGGCCTTTAAACTCATGTTTTGTAACTTTTTACTGAATAGGTGGTGAGGATACCAATGTGTTACTTACATCATTTTATGTTTCTTTTTTAAATATTTTTCAATGGCATTGAAACAAGCTTTTTCGGTTGATCCAGATGTTGGCACTTGAAGTTCCTTACAAATTCTGCTATAAATACTAGCAGCTGATTTCATCATTGTACAATTAATGTATACTTGTTTGTATCCTTCTCTAAACTGTAAAAAAGCAATATTCTTGATTAAAACGTCTTATGAATTTCACGACACTTCTAAAAGCGAAAATTGTGCTTAAATTATCCCCTTCAACTTTATTGAGATAAAAATTAACAGTTAAATGATTGGTAGAAAATTGTAGCAAAGGTTGACGTGGGAAAATTGACATGAATATGGAAGACAAATAACATACCTTAGGTAGTTTCAAAATGTATGATAAACTTGCGGTTTTCCCGGTGCCTGGCTGTCCTGAGACATACAGAGATCCAGACTGTTCCTTCTCAAGATGTTCAGTCAAATAGTTACCTAACCATTCGATCTCTTTCTCTCGACTTGTGAGAGGCTTGAGGTTCTCCTCTTCGCTGCAACCACAATATTACTTTAGTAAAACGATATTTCAATTATTGGCTAGCTAACAAGAACAGTGTCAAAAAGTCCCATAAATAGTAGTCAGTAGCAGAGGACCTTAGGAATTCAAACAACGTATAATAGCTTAACTTCGTGATTCGTCGTATGGTTACCCAATGGGAATTTGCCAACATCCCAGAGGCCCCAAAACGCATTTTATTTAACATAATTGATGATGTTTTGGAACTGGACATAAATTTGTGTTAGTGTGTTGCATAAACTACCACTAGATAGACCATAGATGTCAATATGGCTATACCCAGAAATGGCGTGGATCCTTAGGCTCAATTTACATTGCGGAGAAATGGAATGTAAGCGAATTTTTGTAAAGAAATTATACATACCATAATGAATTTAATTTTAATTGTATAACATACAAACTAGATAGGTAGGTCCGAGACAAAAACAGGTCAAGCGCCTTCGGGAAAATATTCGCGTAATCTCGCGAATTCCCGGGCCTTCTAGTGCAACGAGGCGAAATACACGCGTCCCTTCCATTCCGTTCCGCCGCAATGTAAATTGAGCCTTATGGACCAACGGCGGGTCATAGGACGTACGACGGGTTAAAAGGTGGTAAACATTTAAGTTGTTATTTGGTAAGTACATACCTGTTATTCCTTGAAATGAGGTTGTTCACCTTTGTATCTTTTCGAGAAATCTTTACAGGCGTGGAATCTGAAAATAAAATTATGTAGCTATAATGATGATCAGAAGTAGGTTGGATTATATATTACTTGCGAGTTATCGGTACATGAACTAAAACTCTCAACTAGGTACCTAGTAAAAAAGCTACAAATGAATGAAGTAGGCTGGCCAAGGCTATTGTAAGTTAGCTAACTAGGACAGAACAATAAATAAATTCATAAACAACCGACTGTGGTGGCCAGTCGGTTTTTGTACATTTTCATAATTTCATGGCGTATGATACGCCCAGTTTCGTTTCAATGTATGAAGTTTTTTAATTATTGCGGAATGGGCCTGGGGTAGTTTTCAAATACCTAATTGCCGTTGTAGAAAATGAAATTACAAACTTAATTTAAGTCTCCATCGATGTTTAAAAGGGATTGTATTTAAACGCCTACCAGAAAAGTACCTATTTTACTACCAAAAAATTCGAAATACCTGCCAGAATGGATTAATGCTCACCAAATTGTGTTTCATAAAGTATTGTAGGAATGAACCTATTTTCCTTTTTATTCTATGCCATAAAGATTTATAAACGACTTTAAAGTTAATCAAATATTTTATATTATCGCTAAATAGATGTTACCAATATTTTATTTCACGAATTTCAATTTAGTCAGTTTTACTGAGGCAAAAAAGCTAACGGTCGATCGTACAATTTTTTTGAATATCAAATATAATATTGCGTATCCCAAACACAGGGTCGGCCCGCTCATATAGGCGAACTAAGCGATGGCCTAGGGCGCTCGTATTAGGGGGGCGGCAATCAGCGGCATCGAAGTTAAAAAATAGGACATTTATTTTTTATTTACCTACAACTTGAAAATACTCCCAATTTTTTACCCATTTTTCTATCAAAATAGTCATTTACGAAACCATCGGTACGGTTCATCTGGGATTTCAAATGTATTGCTTCTCTTGTTGTATGGTATAATATTTTGTTCAAAATTAATTTGTAATATAGTTTGACCGCGATCACTGTACCGATCGCGCCTAAGAGATATTTCTCGACGGTATGCCATGTCAGAGGCCTATGGGCGGCTTTAAACTCTGACTCCAGGTTAGTCACTAACCACACGAAAAAGAAAGAACATAGTTTTAATTTGTCACGAATTTTCTTAAAAGGGCGCCGTTCCAGCCTTTCGCCTAGGGTGCCAGGAATTCTCGGGCCGGCGCTGCCCAAACACATGTTACTTGTTTATGGGTAGTAAGTAGTAGTACACCATGCATGCAGCATGCAAGCGAGCATGCAATATGCAGCAGGCATGGTTTCTGTCACGGCTCCGGCGGTCCCACGCGAGCTTATCACCGCAGCTTCGGCTTGCTGGCCGGCTTTGCCGGACAGCCTCAGCCGCGGTCGGCGAGTATTAAAACCACCTGCTCCTCAGCTCGCGAGCAGCCTCGCCCCTCCGCGCCTACGCGGGCTTAAATTACACTCTAGGGGTAGGGCAGACAAGACTACGTAGTAGGATTTGCAGCCATTCGTTGCTGCCGCTAACTTTTGTAGCACATCATATTGACTTTTCGGAAACTTAGTATTTTTTTGATTGGTGTCATTACTTCTCATTCACTGAAAAACTGTTGCCTAAAATCGTCGAACTGTCATTTTGGGTATTAATGTTACTGTTTCAGGGAAACAAGATTTGGTGAGCATTTATCCATTTTGGTAGGCAAAAAGAATATAAATACAACACGTACAATTATTCTGATGAGTGTATAATTATTTTGGAACTTAAAACGTTGTTCTTTAGGCAACTCGGTCTATTTTATTTGAAGTTAACATATTTTACTTGGTACTTAGTCTTAGGGTTTAAAAATTATTTTGGTGAGCATTTAAATTATAGCCGCTTAAAAGTGTGTTAAAATGATTAGCCTTGATGCAGTTAATAAACTTTCAACAGTCCCTATGAGTTGCGTTGCTCTAAACCGGAAAAAAGTAACCATAGCTTAAAAAGTTCTGGCAGATGAAATCGGCAAATATTTGAAAACTACGCCCTGCTCTTGGCCTCGATCTCGCCAGATGGAAAGCGATAGATGAGGTCTACGATGAGACGAGCATGCCCAGAAGCCTATTCACTCTAAAAGCTCACGGGAACACAGACGTTGGCAGAGAGTTCCACACTTTTTTCCACTAGGTGTTATTTTTGTGAATCGATTTAAATATGATTTGACGCAGAGGTAGCATCATTTCTGGATAATGGACTTGGCAAAAAGATCTTACCGTCATCAATATTTTTCCTTAAAATATGTTCTGTATAAGATCTTTTCAATTTTCTTTCGCTAGATTTTCTAATATTCAATATGTCTTTATTTTCGTTTGAAGCGACATCATCATCATCATCATCCACATATACCTTCTTACGAGACCTGAATGGAATAGTCGCCTGGACACCAGCCATCTGCAATAAACAGTTTTATTAATAAAGGTAGTACTCATAGATTTAATTACAGTAAGTCAAAGCTGAATGTATGTAGGTACCTTTTTTGCATGCTCATGTTCAATTAAACATAACCGTGAATTGGAATTTCGATTCGGTTATTGGGAGTAATTTCCAGGACTTAAGAAAAACAATCACGCTGGGATCTTATATTTATTATACAAATTAATTACATTTCCAACACACCTTTTGCATAAAACTTATAGTATTATGAATATGATTAATTATATAATTAACTCGATATTTTAAAAAACAAGCAATTTATAATTATAAGTAGATAATTAAAATAAATTCATTTTCACTAGCTTGTTTTTTTTACAAAGTTTTGCAGAACTAACAGACCAACATTACATAGTACAGGTGCATATAATATGTGAAGCTATTATCGTGGGAAATATCCCAGAACTTACATGCAGCAGTTGGAATAATAATTATAAGTGACTTGAGTATGTCAGAAAAAGCTGCAACACCTCTCACAGCAACATTTCTATGAGGTTGCTGTACTAGTGTTTTTGGCTTGTTTAAATAAACCCTGCAAAAAGCTGTAATATGTTCCAAGCATTTAAGTTTTAAACGGTAGTACGGTCAGCAACGAATGTCGATTCACATTGCTACTTTTAAGTATAATCTAAATTGTTCGTTATAACTTTATAAGGCTTTTGAGCATTTCGTGTAGGTAGCTAAGAGTTTGTATTATTAGAATTTTACGTCTGTTCCAAAGGGGTTTGAATTTTTTAGGGTTCCGTACCTCAAAAGCAAAAAAACGGAACCCTTATATCCTATAAGGGTTCCGTGTCTGTCTGTCCGTCTGTCACAGCCAATTTTCTCCGAATCTAATAGACCGATTAAGTTGAAATTTGGTACATATATGTATTTCTGTGGCCCAAACACGGAAGTGTTACGTAAATAAATGAATTTTGAATATGGGGGTCACTTTTGGAGGCAAACAAGAAAATTAAAAAAAAAGTTAAGCAAACTATACCGTGTGACGTATAAAACGAAAACACTTTTTATAAAAAGTTTTTATTTTTCAGTTTTTAGTTGTGGTAGCTACCCCACACAAATTCAAATACCTGCTATGTAAATAACAGTGATAGGAACTTAAGATATCATCCATTGTATACTAAGTGAGAAAAAAATTGGTATTATTGAACCCAACTCAAAAACCATCCAAGCAAAGTTAATAAAATTTATATGGGACCACACGGGAAGCACCAGCTTTCAAATAAAAAAAGAATCATCAAAATCGGTTCACCCAGTCGAAAGTTCCGAGGTAAAAAACAAAAAAAAAAATAGTCTAATTGAGAACCTACTCTTTTTTTTGAACTCGGTTAAAAAGGCTTATTGCGAGAATCTCATTTTTTTATAATTTTAGACTAAATACATTTAAAGATAAATTAGAAAATAGATGAATTCACCTTTCCCCCTTATCTCCGAAACTACGGAGCCTAAAATTTTTAATAAAATACAGAGAATGGTTCTTTACTCATATATTACAGGAAAACCTATAAAAAATCTATGGTCTTAAAATAACATCAATATTGTGCGTACAAACTTACATTTGCGGTTGGAATGTATGGAAGAACATGTTTTTCAACTACAATGTTAAGTTTGTTTTTGGGATAATTTCATTCCAACTACGGAACCCTTCATTGTGCGTAGTCCGACACGCACTTGGCCGGTTTTCTTTCAATATTTCCCCCTTTCTTTGTGTTTTTAAAACTGACGTGTTAATAATTGACTTTCGTTGCTGTCGGTATCACATTGAACACTTTTATTAGATACCACTCATGTAGTCCCAAGGGAAGAGTGCTTAAAACATAAGCTACCTACTATTAAAAAACTTATTGTTAATATTAACAGGGCACAAAGCTCAGTAACCACAAGAATTTATTTGTATTCAAATAACATTATAGACCCAAAATTATAAATATGAAAATTAACATACAATTTATCAGATCACATGTTATATAAAAATATCAATTGGTCTGGTATTTACATAATGGTAATTGATGATATGTACAAAAATAATAAGTTAAAAACTTGTAAAACCCGGTAAGCTTTCTTTTCTCATTCTTCCTCAATAAAACATTATACAATAAGTACATAATTCATTGTAAGATAGAACTTAATAATATTATGTTAACAAAAGATAGATTTAAAAACTGTAAGTAGATTTGTTTCCCTCAATCCAAAACACCAACTTCTGTGCATTTGTAGTAAATAGCAGATCTATTTGTCAATAGTGCCCCATAATTATATTCCCATTTCAAGAGTCCCTGAAAACAAATCTTGACTGCACTATGGACAAAATCTTCTAATCTCAATACAATAATTTGTTGAACATTAATTTAACTGCTCAGTACCCCTTAATTAAATTGTATTACATTAGAATTTAACCTGCATTTTGGATCACCCTAAGGATAAACTGAGTGATTGGACAGCATCAATAAAACATTGGCCTACTCATGAATGAAAAAAATGCATAATACTGCCTTTAACTGCACAAAAAGATAGTAATAAAATAAAATATGTTAAATTGACAACAACCGTCATTTTTGTTATACAATTAAACACTTTGCCAGACACTAAACGAGACACAATAAAAGTTTTATTGCTATCAAATACTAACTTACTATCAAACAATGTGTGTTATAATTATGTTTTATTAAATTAGTACAAAAAGTAATATATCACTCTTCTCACTTCATTAGGGATTTCTGCCCTCACAAAAAAAATCACCAGTGTATATAAACACTTATTATCACTGTTTGTCTTTATTGTTGAAGTCATTTTGAGACTGGTGGGCCATGTTTGTTGATATACTTTTAAATAAATCTATCTGCCGTTTGGCTTCTAGCCACGCATTCACTTCCATTTGATGCCTTAGTAGCACATGGTGATGGGGCATCAGTTGTGGTTGCGTTTGAGACATTCGATAATCTGCAGAGGCATTCATAGTGGAATTTGTTTTTTGATTTGGTGTTATAGGCTGTCTTATTCCAGGTAATTTTCCTATTGAAGGCATAGGTTTCAATCCAGGCTTAGAAGTCCCTGGTAATGCTTTTGATAGATCATTATTTGCAGAATTCATATTGGGTATCTGAGTACTAGTAATCTGGTTTGACTGGTTTATGTTTGGTTCTGGAGCAGAACTACCTGCTTGTTTTTCTTCCGCTATTACTAACTTTGGAGAAGAACTAGGTGAACGAGTTTGCGACCTAGGTGAAGGTTGTGCTGCACTGGGAGGTGTATGAGGAGCAATATGAGAACTTGGAGAAGCAACATTGGGATTCCCACTGGAAGGTTTCATTGGATTTGTTTTGGTATTAGCCATGTCCTGTCTGCTATGCATCTGCGATCCACCTGGGCCACCTTTGTCCAATTTTAATTGATTAATGTTAGATGTTGAAGGAATTCTTAATGGGCTGACACCAGAAGTCAGAGGTCTATTTGTAATACCACTAGGAAAAACATTACTTTGTGGCATAGTCAGAGGCATACTCTTAGTTGGAAGATTTTGTTTCTTAGCCAAATTGTCAATAGATTGCATAGTTTCAAATGCTTTATGAAAGGTTTGTTGCTGTGCTAGTTGATTTTGGATGTTGTGCGGAGTAGATAAATCCAGAGCAGTGCTTGGCTTAGTTTCTAATACAGGCATGTTACTGGTACTTGACTTGTTTACAGGATTGTTGGACTTGTTTGCTGCATTAAATGATTTTGGAGTGGCAGGCACAAGTTTAGGAACCTGTGCTTTGTTTTTCGGCAACTTGGATTTTTTATCACTTTGCAAGCTTTGTAACTGCTGTTCAAATGTTTGCTGAAAAGTAATAGGAGCTGAAAAATTTCCACTTTGTTTCCCTAATTTAGTATCAGAAATAGGCTTCAAGTTAGGAACTGGGCCTTTAGCAGAGCTTTCTGATGATTTAGTTGGAGGTTTAGTTGTTGCTGCAATATTATCTGTTTTACTTGGTTGACCTGACTTGGTTTCATTATTACTGTCAAGTTTTTGTTTTTTTGTTTCAGTGTCTGGCAATTTTAATATTTCTATATAGTTATGTACTGGTGGACTTGGAACTTTATGGGTAGTGTTACTAGCACCAGCTAAGTTTTTGTTTACCATACTTTTCTTGGGATCAGGATTTGTTGTTTCACCAGGATTTCGAGAATCTAACTTTTGATCAGTGAGTGTAATAGATAATGATGATGGTATATTAATTTTACATGAATCAAATAAAGACTTTAAGGGATCACCAGATGGTTGTGTTGCTGTGATTGAAGCACCAAGGGAGGATTTAACCTGAGATAATATTTTAGTTCTATCAATTGTAGGGTCACTGTTATTTGCTAATAGATCCATTCTTACTTTATTTACAGGTTGTCCTTTGTTTGACATTGGAACACTAGGCTTTAAATCAGGCATCTTTTTAACTGGAGCCTTTTGTACTTCATGCTGCTTCAAATTTGTCGTTAGTTCAGGCTTTGGTATTTGAAGTTTAAGCGGAGATATTGTTTTCTGAGTTCCAGGGTGTGGCTGCATGGTGGAAGGAATCTCATTTGGAGGTTTGCGTTTAGGTGATAATATATTTTGAGGCACTGAAACTGTCCTTTTGACTCCAGGACTTTCTTGATGCTTTGTACCTGTGATTTGCTGTTTTATGTCTTTTGATGGAACAGGCATGGGGGAAGATATTTTAGGTGTCACTGGAGTTACTTGGGAATTTTTTGAGGATCCTTCCAACTCTTTGCCTTTTATTGCAGTGTCCAGTGCTTTATTATTTTGGCTGGTAATATTCACATTTGCAGCACAAGGACTGATTAAATGACTTATCTTTGCCTTTTCAAGTTCAATTTTTAGTTTTTTTAACTCTGGTGTATGCGGAGTTGCCTGATATTTTCTTTTGGATGGTTCTCCAATCTTCTCATCTAATTTTGGAGTATTCAATTGATTCTTAGATGGTGCATCATCAGAAGTAATTTGTTCATCAGAAGATTTTACTGGTGATGATTTAAGTGGCAACATACTTTTTGCAGTGAGCTCAAAAGAATTCAGAAATTGAGATTTTTCAACTTCATCATCATTTTTCTTAGATGTGTCAGAATGTTTGACAGCATTTGTAGTCTCAACCAAATCTTTACTTTGTTGTCCTGTTTTTTCATTATTCTTAGAGATATCACTTGCATGTCTAGTACCATCATCAGGCATTGGACTATCAGTTCCGGAAGAAGCTTCAGAGCCTTGATCATTCAAATGGGGAGCTGGACTGCTTGCATTTGTATCTTCAGTTGAAGCAGGACTTGACTTTCTGTCGCTTAAATGACAGGAAGACGAGCCTTTCCTATTGATTTCAAAAAGTCTATTTCGAATAGCTACATAATCTGTTATTTGGTAGAAAAAGCGCATTGGCTCATTCCTCTTCCAATTGTATATGTAAGCTATGTCCATCAAAGTATAGTAATCTGGTAAAGGAACTCTCTTGTACAAGATATCAATAGCAAATTGGGTGCTGTCAATATCAAATTTCATACTTAAAAATTTTTTTAGATGATTTATGTTGACAACAGCAGGGCACTGCAAAAACCTTCTTGGTGTTGCTGATACAGGTTGCGGTTCATTGCTGTCAGATGATTTGCTAGATATACTATCAGTGTCAGTAGCATCAGCATATTCTAAAGAGAAGGATATCACATCTTCAGGACTGAAAATTATTCTTTCAGTGTCTTCTCCTCTTTGTTCAGGAGTAGCTGATGCAGCAGGGCCAGGTCTTGAAGAATAAAACTGCTGTCGTCTCTCCATTTCTTTTTGAAAAAGTCCTGGTACAAGTTTATAAACTATGTCTTGAAGTGCTTTATCTAGTTTAATGTTTGGCTTGGCAGAATTGATCATCATTTCACATACAGGGCAGTAACTCTTTGCTCGCAGATGTTTGATTATACAACTTCGACAAAAGGAGTGTAAACATTCCACAATCGTTGTTGCATCGATGTAATAACCCCGACATAGAGGGCATGTTATGTGTTCGTTGACTTCACCAAGTAAGGTTCTCTGAGGCACAACTGCAGCACTATTCTGCTCAGCCATTTTCACTACTTTTTTCTCGGGTTGTTTATTAGACGTAACCATTTTCAGGATCCACCGTTACTACAATAATAATGTATGGGCACACGTAGCTGATATTAGTACAGCTAATGAACAGAGCATAATTTGACGTGTTTGGGGAACTTATCACTACCGCACTAAAGATTCAACGCTTCATTTATTTGGAAACTCATTATATACGGAAATCAATCAATATTATTACGGACAAAGCCTTACAATAAAAGTATAGGACTCAACTTCGTCGCATCGCTTATCGCCATGAAAATCGATTATGTTGGTAACACTGTTTTATTTATGTTCATAAATCATACATCACAAGATCATAATTCTTTGATTACACGAGTATTAATTTATCAACGCTAACATTTATCTGCAAATACTTACCGTGTCATTAACTTGAGAGAATCAGTTTAAACTCTGAAACAGTAATTATTTACTTGTTAGAACTTTTGGCGCGAATACGTTGAGAGTTGAGTGTACCATGCAAAATGTCAATTTTCTTTAAAAAAATCTTGATGTTGGTACAAACTTTGCTTTTTAATGGCATAATCGAGATCGAGGTATCAACCAATGCAGCCTTTTAGATGCATTCTCTGTTAATGAATTAGGGGTCTACCGTGAATTATGGATCCTTTGGAGTAAATTAAAGAATAACTAAGGAAAAACTGTGTTTACTTCATTGCAAAAATATTTTAGACTACACTCCATGACATTTGTCACTAATTATTCTCTCATCAAAAGACAACTCGACAAAGCAGGTTTCATTCATATCATAACATTCTTCACAGGAAAAGTTTTATGAGGATTATTTTATTTTCCTTTCACAAACGCCCAACACAAAACGATTTGGTTTGGTCTTGTGGTGGCGGCAGCGGTCACAACAACGCCACCGTCTCAGTTTGAATCAGAGATGTTACGGAGCTTCGGTTCCAATTCCAAAAGGTCGGAACTTCCAATTAATTTAACGCTTCCAATTCCGACTCCGGTTCCAATAATTTTGATTCGGAGTTATATCGTAATTCGAAATGCAGCAATGCACGTGACTAAAGCGCGTACAGCCAAGTTTTAACTCGTCGCCAGGGTAATGTTTGTTTATTTTATTCACGCTCGCGCTTGAAGTCTCACTGTGCGTTTGCACTGGCGAAACATTCACAACAAAACATGGTGAAATCTCTAGTTCCTGTCAAACTTTGTATGGAACATTGACAGAAAGTAAAGATTTCAACATGTTTTGTTGACTGTACGTTCGCACTGGCGAAACATTTACAACGAAACATGTTGGAATCTCTATTTTCTGTCAATTTTCCATACAAAGTTTGACAGGCACTAGAGATTTCAACATGTTTTGTTGTGATGTTTCGCCAGTGCGAACGCATAGTGAGAACAGTTCACCAGTGCAAACGCACAGTCAATTTATTGTTTTGTTTGTGGATGTTATCGCTAATATTTGACTGATTAAAGAGACCAATTAAAGAGACTGAGTAGAGAGACTGAATTATATTTCTATTGTTTCATAAGGCTTCCCTTAACACTCTACGCGGGGGTCGTGTGGTTCAGGGCCCTTTACGGGGCACCGGTGTGGGCGCGTTCATTAAGGCTGCGGCTAGCCCGCCGGTTGAACGCGTCCCAGAGGGTCATGGCCATCCGGCTGGCCCGAGGATACCGCACGGTCTCCTGCGAGGCGGCGAGCCTCCTTGCCGGATTACCGCCATGGGATTTGGAGGCAAAGGTCCTCGCGCACATCTGGGAGTGGTGCGAGGTGGTGAAACGCTGGAGTTTAACTCCGCTGCCGCGAGAAATCACGGCACAGTGGACAGAGCTCCGGTGGGATCTCATGGCGGCATGGAGAGTGCAATTGTCGCAAGCCAGCGCTGCGCACGCCACAATTGCGGCGATAAGACCCTCTTTGAAGAGTGGCTAAAGCGGCGCCACGGCGTCCTCACCTTCCGTCTGACGCAGGTCCTCACCGGACACGGCTGTTTCGGGAGGTTCCTGTTCAGGATAAGGTGAGAGGAAACGCCCGGGTGTCACCATTGTGTAGATCGCCCGGAGGACACGGTGGAGCATACGGTGGAGGTCTGCCTGCTTGGGTGAAGCATCACCGTGTCATCGTGGAGGCGATCGGTGGCGGTGATCTCTCGCGTTCGGCCCTGATTCGGGCCATGGTACGGAGCGAGAGGAAATGGGAGGCCGTCACCTCCTTCTGCGAATAATAATGCTCGCGAAGGAGGAAGCGGAACGTTTGAGGGAGAGGCAAAATTCGCGCCCTCACGTCCCTAACCACCACAGGAGGAGACGCCCTGGGCGTAGGGAATCGCGAGCCGATTTCCGGTCACCATAGGCACGGGCTTGCGGGCGGTGAACAATGGGTGACTCGCCGTCCGATAAGGACCAGGCCTGGGTTGACGGTGCGTTGTGTTCCACAAGCACCTCAAAGGGATGTCAGCAGAATTGACGGGGTCCGCTAAGGCCGATGCCTGCTGGGGTTCCGAAGAATACCGAAAGGGAAATCGTGGCCCCCGGCAACATGGCAACTGGAGGAACACGGGTGGGTTTTAGTCAGTAAGAGTCTAACACGCCCTCCCGCTCTGCTCAGAGCGGGAGGGCTTCCCTTAACACATCTTCCTTCCACTTCCGCGTCAGACTAGGGTTCCGGTTCCGGTTCTGGTGAAACGACTTCCGTAACATCCCTGTTTGAATAGTGCATGATAGCCGGAGTACAAGCACAGAGTTTCAGTTTCTGAATAACCGACACATTCAATGCTTCAAATTACTGCCAATTGAAGTATTCCGCCACCGCCACCGCCTCTGTTTGAACAACGCATCAAAAAGCATACATGAATCCAGAAACAAAAATGTTGAGTTCGTTTCGCTCGCTCTTAGGTTGCGGACACGAAGTCAGCGAGTATGGGGTGTAGTGGCGGCGCGGTGGCGCGGGGAGCGACGTGTTTCAATGCATAGATTTATAAGGAACTGGCCTCAAAGGCAGCGGCGGTGGTGCAGGGAGCGAGAACAGTTCTATATTCACATTCCCGCCTTCGCCCCCGCGTTGCAATCGCTGACTTCAAGACCGAGGCCTTACAACTTATTTCTTCTTATATCTTCTAACTCGGTCAGTCTACTCTCTAACAACGAAGATTCGGGCCCATCCGAAAGTAGATCGAAACTTTGGAATGAACCCTACACCTACTTAACTTTTTCGGACGGGTAAAAACACATCAGGAGTGGGACAACTGTCAAATCGTGGTGTCATTCAGTTTTAGGTCAGGCCATTAGCAAGAAACCTCCTGAATTTTGTAGCTAGCTTCGCTCGCACTTGTCACAAATGTCCTGATTTATTTATGAAAGTTCAAAAGAAAACCTACTCCTTCCGAGGCAGGATCACCGGGTGCTAAAATTTTCGAGCTCGCTCTTGAATTCTATAACTTTCCTAACTTTTCTGCATGAGTCGACAAAGCAACTCGTATTTCTGTTTATATGTTCAAAAGAAACATAACCAAGAATTCCAAGACATGGTACAAAAATATTCGAGCTTGCCTTGCTCGCTCTTGCATACCACATCCTTGCTTTTCGATGATCCCCCGCTCCCCTTTATAAAAGCAACTATACGTCCGTGAATAGTAAATTGTCTGCTATACGGCTGCCAACCGTGTTCCCGACAGAGGTGATCTTAGTTGACGACAGGCAGAGCTGTTTGAAATTTGGTCGTAAACCACCAACTACACGTGTGATTTTAATAACTTATTAGAAAACTCAGGTTCTTGTAGTAAAATAGTAAGTCTGTTTCAGTCCTACAATCTTGTAAACCTATTTTTGGAGCCCACAAGAATAACCCCTACTAGTGCCACATGCTTAGATAATATTTATACAGATGTTATACCAAGCCACAAAGAAATTATAAATTTACTAGATTCTGATCATTGCGGGCAGAGGATTACTATCCCAAACCAAAACAACAAAGTGGCTAAAAAGGATATCACGGTTAACCCCAAAACTGGAAGTCGCTTGGAGACTTTTAAAGTTAAACTTATTAATAAATTACCTGTTTTGTCTATTCATGCTGATCCTAATAATCTATATGATGATTTCTTTAATATATACTGTAAGCAATTTAATTCCACCTTTATTCCCAAGACTATTTCGGTTAATAGTAACGCATCTTTTAGTGATTGGGCTACCATTGGTATACATAAAAGTAGAACACGGCTTTATGAGCTGTACAATGAAAGGACTTATGTAAACACAGCTGAATTTAATTTATATGTTAGAAATTATTCAAAATTATTTAAAAAAGTTTGTTGTATGGCCAAGTCGCGTTATTTAAGTTCGAAGATTAAAAATAGTAGTAATGTAATTAAAACGACTTGGAATATTATTAATAGTGAAACGGGAAGGTCTAATAACCGAAATACTGACTACAGCCTGTCTATTAATGACAACATAATAAAATCAGACTCACAAGTCGCCGCGGCCTTTGAAAATTTATTTTCAGATATTCCAGTTTCAACTACTAAATCCTTAAACTCATCACCTTCTGTTGCTGAGTCTTTGTTAAAGGAAAATGTTAATGTTTGCGATTCGGACTTTCTTTTTGAACATATTACCTGTAGAGACATAATTAAAACCTTTCACACTTTAAATGTAAAAAAGACTGCAGATCTGTGGGGTAATTCTGTAGAAGTTGCCAAGTCTATTATTGACATTGTAGCACCTACTTTAGCTCTTATCTTTAATAATTGTATCGACTGTGGGGAGTTTCCTGACCTGATGAAAAATAGTAAAATAATACCTTTGTTTAAATCAGGTAGTACATCAGACCCCACTAATTATAGACCTATTTCAGTACTACCTACCTTTAGTAAATTTTTTGAGAAATTAATTTTAGAGCAATTGCAAAGATTTTTTAATAGACATAAATTATTACATAGCAAACAGTTCGGTTTTACAAGTGGTCGTTCAACTACTGATGCCGGTGTTGAACTTTTAGGTCATATTTATAATGCATGGGAAGATAAATGCGGTGCCTTGGGTATCTTTTGTGATTTGTCCAAGGCGTTTGATTGCGTTCTTCATGAAACATTAATCAGGAAACTCCGCCACTATGGAATCCGGAACAGCGCTCTGAATCTTCTTATTTCATACTTGAGTAATAGGATTCAGAGTGTTGACGTTAATGGAAAAAGATCTCCCGGATCTATAGTAACAATGGGAGTCCCTCAGGGCTCAATTCTTGGTCCTTTCTTGTTTCTTATCTATATTAATGACTTGCCTTACCTCATAAAGGATAACCATGATATAGTGTTGTTTGCGGATGACACTTCACTTTTGTTTAAACTTAAACGTCAGCAGCTGGTTACTGACGATGTAAATAGCGCGACCTCAAAAGTAGTTCACTGGTTCAATGTTAATAATTTACTTCTTAATAAAAAAAAAACCAAATACATTAAGTTTACCCTACCTCATGTTAGGCAGGTGAAATCTAATGTGTTAATAAAAGGCGAAGAATTGAATCCTGAAGATAGCACAGTTTTCTTGGGCTTAACTTTGGATGCTAAGCTTCAGTGGGGCCCACATATAGATAAATTGTCAAAAAAGCTAAGCTCCGCAGCATATGCTGTTAGAAAAATTCGTAATTTGACTGACATAGAGACAGCCCGTTTAGTGTACTTTAGCTATTTTCATAGTGTAATGTCGTACGGTATTCTGTTGTGGGGAAATGCCGCTGACATTCAGACTATCTTTGTTTTGCAGAAAAGAGCTGTTCGATCAATTTATAAATTAAGTCCGAGACAGTCTTTCAGAGATAAATTTAAGGAGATTAATGTAATGACTGTGCATTCTCAGTATATTTTTGATAATCTTTTATATGCCCATAAAAATATAAAATTGTTTAAAAAATACAGTGATATCCATAACATAAATACTAGAAACAAACACAAATTTGTTGTACCTACAACAAGGCTCAAGAAAATAGGTGGCTCGTTCAGATGTCAATGTATACGCTTTTATAATAAACTTCCAAGCCACGTACAAGATCTAAGCCTTAATAAATTTAAATCATTCATTAAACGTAAGTTGTGCCAGAAAGCTTTTTATACCGTTAAAGATTACATTGAGGACAAAAAGGCTTGGGATTAAGCTGCTCCAATTATTATTTTTATTTTTTACTTTTGGAACTTTGTTTATTTTGCAAACTTCAAAATTATATACACAATGACATGAATATTTACTTTGTTAAGTATAACATTATTATTATTTTAATTGATGTGAATGTGAGGACTATGTAGCTCATGTATATATATTTATTTAATTTTCTCAGTTACTACTAATGATAATCTGGCAGTTTTGAGTACTTTATGCGGCCTACCCAAATGTCCTTTCTTTGGTATTGTTCGTCGAATCGTTGAGCTCCTTTTAAGTTCTGAGTTGAGCTGCACAATTACTGACAAATGCGTGCACTGACTGGACAGGTCCACTCAAATCTGTATGGTTCTTTCCTCAAAAGATCATTTCAGACACAAATCTACATGGTCCTCATATGAAATGCTCTGACCAAGATTATTTCTGGGTTTTTTTATTTTATTATATACACATTGACATTAATGATTTTTATATATACAATGACATGAATATTTACTTTTAAAGTATTATATTATTTTAATTATTGTGAATGTGAAGACTATATGGGTCATTCCTTTTTGTTTTGTTTTTAATTTTTTCTCAGTTAGTTTTAATCATGGTCTGACAGTTTGAGTAATTTATGTGGTCTACACAAATGTCCTTTTTTTGGTATTGTTCGTCGAATCGTTGAGCTCCTTAAATTCTGAGTTGAGCTACACGATAAATGACAAATGCGTGCACTGACTGGACAGACCCTCTCAATCTGTGTGATGCTTTCCTCTAAAGACCACTTCAGACACCAATCCACATGGCCTCACATGATCTGACCAAGATTATGTCTGGACTTTAAAAGAGACTGTGACCTCTGAGTTTGTTTCGGCCTTTCTTCTCAGAGTAGTCAGATAGGAAACGCCGACCTCATCTAGTTTTTAAAATATGATTGACGTGTAAAAGTGTTTGTACAAACCTACTTACAGAAATAAAATCATTTATCATTTACGGTTATAAACCACCAAGGTCACCTCTGTTGGGAAGCGGTTGGCAGCCGTGTAGCAGGCCCTTAAAGTGTGGAGATGAAAACCTCCATGTTATTTATTATATTACTACCGGGTGCGAGGCCCATGGTGTATTACTTTTTGGTCACTAAGAACTTTTTGCAAAATATTAAAAAAATACCTACATAAACTGAGCAGACCGGTAAGACTGGTAGACCGAGGGTTTTTGAGAAAGTATGGCAAGGCTAATGATATTTTAAATATAATAAGTTATGGGGTAGAACGCATAACGCGTAAATTACACTGTTTGACCGTCTCGGGGCCCTTTATATTAAAAATACTTTTTTGTGATGGCAACATCAAAACACTTTGTCAAACTGTCTAGCAGCTTCGTTGTAGACCTTCTTTTCATTCAACGGAGTCTCGAGCACAGACTGATATCTGCATCGTGAATTTTACTATCAATCACGAACTCCTTTTGAAGGAGGAAAGTTAAACCTTTTCCTTCTTAAACATGAGAGCGAAGGTATATATCTATTTGTGTAGTAAAATAACGTTCTAGCAAGTTGTTTTCATCAACATGTTATGTTCGGCTGAACCGCGTTTTGATTTGTGGTGTGTTTCGATTGTTTCAGTGGCGTAAGAAGCGCATGCGAAGGCTAAAGCGTAAAAGGAGGAAGATGCGTGCGAGGTCCAAATAAAATGGTATGTTAAATAATTAATTTTCTAGCACAGGCATTTTCTTTTTGGCTTGTCTCATCGATACTCCCGAGTCGCCAACCAGCATCCTCTCATTGTTCATGTTATATTTGCTATAAAGAGATCTCATTATTAAATACAGCAGGCATGTATAATGTTAACCTCGTGTCCTTTAAAATCCTTTTCAAACTGACCCAAGGACCAGGTAGCAATTTTTGTCTTTTAATGTTACCGTAATCACTATATAAATAAAACTATTTAATATATCCACTTTTAATAACATGTGCTCAGAGTTGAACTTGCTAGTAATAATACATATTAGTTTTCTAACTAGTGATGGGTAACTCATCATTTTTATATGAGGTTGAGGGAGTACCTCATTTTACCTCGCGAGGTCCTCACGAGGTACCCCTCATTTGAGGCGAGGAGTCGTTCGTATATATTCACCTCACGAGCCGAACTCAGCCGAATTCAGCTGATAGTCCGAGGCAGCGGAGCGGACGGGTGCGTCGACTCATAATCATAAGTACTCACGATTCCGATTTTTAACGTCTCCCTCATACACAACTTTCTTTCGCTCATAAATTTTTGATCGTCAAAATAAACGGATCAATGACACTTGATTACCAATCTAATGCTGCTGTAATGTTTACTGTGTTTTCAAAATTTCGAGACCTCACCTCACTCATTCTATAGCTTCATCAATCACTCAATACTCTACTCACTCGCGAGTACTCGCGTCAATAATATCAATGTCAACATTTTTAAGTGAGGGAACGAGTGAGGTGGTTCAATGTTGAAATTCGAGTAACTCTTTCAATTTGCGATCATGAGTACCTCAAACGAGGCACCTCATGAGTGAGGGACACATCTCTATTTCTAACCTCTAAATGAGTGTTTCTGATGACAATTTTGTATAACCTGTAGGTAGGTACCTTGCATCTAAGTACTTATCTTTGACATTGTTGCCCATTTAAAGCATTTAGACCTCTCATATCTGGATTTATGTCTAAAAGTTGTTCATTGCTTTTGCAAGAAAACAGCACATGGAGTGCAGTTGTCAAATCATAAACATTGGAGACACGAGTGAGGCATTAGGATAACATGACATAAAATGTAATGTTTGAAATTTAGGCACTGGACTGGAGGTTATAATATTGAATAAAACCATGTGCTAGAGATATTTTAATGCTGAACTGTTTTGTTTACTACGCGTTTAAGATAGTAAATGATAATGGGTATGTAACCATTAGGGAGTTAGGATTCTAAACCCATTCCTGTATCACTTTATAAAACAGTTTCTAACTAGGTAACTGTACTTAGGTACTTTTGCATTCAGTATTTTGTGTAATTCTGTACAAATTTTCAAAGAATTTGTTTTGGTTCAAGAAATACATGATGAAACTAGGTTATGCTCATTTTAATTCAAAATTCTGAGCTCTGGGACACATTAGACAGGTATTTTTTTTCATCATCCCCAAGGTTTCTCTTTTTAACCGACTTCCAAAAAGAGGAGGTTCTCAATTTGACTGTTTTTTTTTTAATGTTTGTTATGCGATTACTCTGCCAATTATGAATTGATTTTGATGATTCTTTTTTTGTTTGGTAGATTCAGAGGTGTGGTCCCATATAAATTTTATTAACTTTGCTTGGGTAGTTTTTGAGTTAGCTTCAATAATACGTATTTTTTCCCACTTAGTATGTGGATGAAATGATAACTTTGTCACTGTAGAGCAGGTAGTGATATTCGAATTTGTGTGGGGTAAGTACCACAACTAAAAAGTGAAAAATAAGTTTTTCTTATGCCAATCCCCATGCTCAAGTGCCAGCCTCTTCCAAATCTTAGAGACCACTTGGTCACTGCCTTAATCAGTTAGAGAATTTATTCTGGAAGGTTTATGTGTATAATATCTGACTTGTCATTAAAAACAGTGGCAACAAACGGCCGGGTCGTAAGTAATAACTAATATATACATATATAAAGTAGTTTTTGCCCGCATGGAGGTCGGAAATTATCCTACAGAAATGTACTACAGGTATAAAAAGTTTTCTATGTCCTAATCCAGGTCTAATGTTGAGGCATGAAAAGGGAACAGACCAAATGTTCACATTTTATTGTTACCCCTCCGAGGCAGTCGTTATCTCATCATGAGACTAACGTATAGAATTGGAGGGCATATTAGTATGCTTGCTCCACCCTTGTTATATGAAATTATATCACAAGGACTATTGAATAGCATACAAACAGATTTTATTACAGTAGTACAGTCAATTGCATGTCATGACGGTAATGCTTGGTACTTACTTGACTTTGTGTTGGTCCAAATAAGGTACTATCAATGTCAAATGGTTGCCACGGACTTGCAGTTGACTACACATAGGGTACCTGTTAGGAAACTTCTGAATGCTGTGCATGTTGAAGCTCAATTTAAATATTTATTTTATTGTTTCAGGTACACAGGTAGAAGTTGGATTCATCTAATATTACTAGTGTATCAAATAAAAACTAAAAAAATCACGATTTTGTTTAATTTCTTATACCATCATTAAGTACCTAACTCCACCACCAGTAAACCGACTTCACATGGACGTAATAAAATCGCAGCAGGATTTTATCGCGCACTGGATTTTCAACCCTTGGTGCACAGAGTACATTCTAATATACTGAAAATAGTAGTAGTAATACATAACCGCTATAAGCCGACAAAATAAATCATTTTTCTACTTGTCCGCTTAAGTCTATTAAGATACTCTTCGTGATTTTGTATCATTGTAACCACTAAGATTGAACCGCCTTTTTTTTTTTTTTTTGGGTTGGAAATCATCAAATAACTTCTCTCGCTCTGGGCGGAGCGGGAGGGCGTGTCAGACTTACTGACTAAAACCCACCCGTGTTCCTTCAGTTGCCGTGTTGCCAGGGGGCCACGATGTCCCTATCGGTTCTCTTCGAACCCCCGGCAGGCATTGGCCCTAGCGGACCCCGTCAATTCTGCTGACATCTCTTTGAGGCGCGCGTGGAACACAACGCGCCGTCGACCCGGGCTTGGTCCTTATCGGACGGCGAGCTACCCATTGCTCACCGTCCGCAAGCCCGCGCCTACGGTGGCCGGAAATCTTCACGTGATTCCCGACGCCCAGGGCGTCTCCTGCTGCGGCGGTTAGGTGCGCGAGGGCGCGAAATTTGCCTCTCCCTCACGCGCTCCGTCTCCTCCTTCGCGAGCATTACTGCTTCGCAGAACGAGGTGACGGCCTGCCATTTCCTCTCGCTCCGTAGCATGGCCCGAATCAGGGCCGGACGCGAGAGATCACCGCCACCGATCGCTTCCACGAGGACACGGCGATGCTCTGCCCAAGCCAGGCAGACCTCCACCGTATGCTCCACCGTGTCCTCCGGGCGATCCACACAGTGATGACACCCGGGCGTTTCCTCCCGCTTTATCCTGAACAGGTACCTCCCGAAACAGCCGTGTCCGGTGAGCACCTGTGTCAGGCGGAAGGTGAGGACGCCGTGGCGCCTCTAGCCACTCCTCAAAGAGGGGTCTTATCGCCGCAATTGTGGCGTGCCCAGCGCTGGGTTGCGACAATCGCACTCTCCATTCCGCCATGAGATCCCGCCGGAGCTCTGTCCGCTGTGCCGCGACTTCTTGCGGCATCGGAGTTAAGCCCCGGCGTTTCGCCTCGCGCCACTCCCAAATGTGCGCGAGGAACTTTGCCTCCAGATCCCATGGCGGTACTCCGGCAAGGAGGCTCGCCGCCTCGCAGGAGATGGCCCTTTACGGGGCGCCTTCATTGAGGCGGCAGCCAGCCCGCCGGCTTAACGCGTCCCAAAGGGTCATGGCCATCCGGCTGGCCCGAGGATACCGCAAGATTGAACCGCCTGCCTCGGGTGTTAAATAAATAATTCCTTTATTTCAGACCATGTCCATAATAATTACAAGTAAGTTTATAAAATGTGAATACGACTAAATGTTTTCTGGATATTTGAATCCTGTTTATCCGCAATGACATGTAGGATGCTGTTAGTGCTACCCCGGACTCTGCTTAGTAACGACGCGAGCCGCTTGCGCACGATAGCATGAAAGCCGTCTACCCTGGCCTCCGCATACATACCAGAGGCACTACAAAAGCGGGGCAGCCCTAACAACATCCTAAATCCATTGTTATATTGGACACGTAGGGCATTGAGCAGCCCCTGCGGAGACCTAAACCACAGCTTGCACGTGTAGAAAGTCTGACAGTAGGCTCTAAATAGTTTGACTTTAACTTGGTCACTACAACGTGCAAACCTGCGGGCCAGCATATTACTTCTGACCACCAATGCCCTACTGTCCCTTTCTATGTCAACTTGGTCGTCAAGGCCCTCGGTAACGTAATGTCAGAGGTATTTGAACTGTTGTACCCGCTTCAGTTCAGTACCATTACATACCCTGAAAACCATGTACTCACTCTTCCGAGCCGAGCGTTGAGAATCCAACGTGCTGGGACGCACTCGTCCCACCACGTCGAAAAAACACTGTTGGATTTTTAACTCTCTGTGCTAAGCAGAGCATTGAAAATCAAGTGCACGAAAAAAAATCGCCACGATTTTATTACGTCCGTGTTAACTTCCTGTACATAACGCCGGACCGCAAGATGAAAATCTATGTGACTCAGGCTGGCTGGACAAATCTTCAAAATAGCTCGCATTTAACTAGGTCAATAGGGCACTTTATGTGGTGTGCGTTACCCCAGCGGAATGTCAGTTTTCAGGATTTCGGCTTGACAGATAATTAGTACCCCATCTCGTGTAAATGTGCCCGAAATTTAGAATTTGTGCGTCCAGCCGATCCAAAGATATTCACGAAAAACAGATTCCGCTGGAGTAACGTTACCCCAGCGGCATATTTTTTAACCGGTGGTCGTAACTGAATACAAACTAGCTACTTAGATAGATCACATTTGTGCCTAATTGTGCCCAAAAAATGAAATTTGTGCGTCTTGAGGTTTCAGAGTTATTCAAGATGCCGCTGCGCTGGGGTAACGTTTAGCAAATTACTGTACCTCTCAAACGGCATGACATACAACTACGATTTTTTTACTACTGTGGGTCTTAATTTGTGCTTATGCTGTGCACTTTTATTTTTTCTATAATTGACACCGTTGGAAAATAAGAAATAGATTTTCAAAAACCCTAAAATCGACCCTTGCGCTTCAATGAGAAATCCTAGAAACTTACCAATTATGGCGGTTTGTATCTTTTATGAACTCAAAGCATTATGCGAAATTAGATGTTTCTATTCCAACTCCTCAGAGAACTATTCTATTTTAATTAAAATCTGGCCATGCTAAGGACCTATGCACACCACGTTTTTTAGACGCGCCGTCGACGCGCGTTTGTAGCGATACAGACGCGATACGCACGCGAGTCAGACGTAGCCTGTAGACCTTTGCACACTGCTCTGTAGGATAAAAGCGCGCCGTCGACGCGCGTTTCTAAACCGCGCGTCGACGGCGCGTTTAAAAAACGTGGTGTGCACAGGCCCTAAAATGTAACACTCCAATACATGAGTTATTATTAAGTGACGGTAATTATGATTCGACAAATAATTAGTACCTTTATTCAATTGCTTATCCTTAAAGTTTCAGCTGAAAAATCCTTGTAACTACACAGCTAAAAGAAGAAAACCATAGGAAAAGAAATTTCACGATTAACCGAACAAATTTGAATGACTGTATAAATGCGGCCGCACAGTACATTGTGCCAACCTTCTTAAATTTGTAGTATTATAATTAAATTTTGATGGGTACAGGTGCGTACAAATGGTTTAAATAACTATTTACTTACTTTTATATAAATATGTAACGTAGAGAGTTATCAGAGAGTAGGGACTTTATTGACGAGTTCGATATTCCCCCCACGTAATTTTAGTAGACAAGTTTTAATCACGTCTAAACTTGTATGGAGTAGTGATAGGCGCTGGTTAATTTGACAGGACTAAACTAAAATTTATCTTCTTTTCTTAATGAAATAAGTAGAAAGAAAAAGATGCACTGAACTTTAGTTTAGTTTGTGAACAAGGGAATCGGCTCCAATATCTCTTAAATACAACACTTAGGAATCTGAACTTTTGGTCGCTATAACTTCTTTAGGAGCACTAATTTTTTTATAAATTTGGGAAGAAATCACAGAGTTTTGAATAGGGAAATTTTGAAATGAAAATTTTACATCGTGACCACCGCCACCCCATCCAATGGCATGGTATATCTCGTAAACTTCTTAAGAACCAATTTTGAACGTATACGAGTAATTAATACAAAATAAACTCTTAAAATTACTGTTATTAATAAAAAATAAATAAGAGAAAAAAAAACATTTAGGAGTGTTATTCTACTAGCTCCAAAGCTTCATATATAAGTTCCATAGACTACTTATCGGAAGTTTTTCTTACATTTGTTATGCAAGGCTCCGAAGATATGAATTCAGTATAAAATCAAGGCCACATGTTTCCAGCAACTCTTTGTTTTTTCGTTTTTGTGTTCTATTGGAACTTCGTAGGTTTTAGAAGGGCGTCCTCGCTTCCCCGTCGATGTCGAAGGTTCAGATTCACAATTAGACTCTTCCAGATTTACTGTGAATATGGTGTACGTTACCCCAGCAAGAAAGTATCTCCTAGAGTTATATGAGTAGAACGTATAGTTTGTGCCTTATCTGCTGTAAATGTGCCCCCACATAAAAAATGTGTGCCCCCTGTCGTTTTGGAAAAAAAACGGAAAAACGATTCTTGCTGGGGTAACGTTTTTCTAGCAGGAAAATTCTAAACGAATGATCGGAGAGAGAAAAATTGTGCATGGCCAGAGAGCTTATATGTGTGCCAAAATGTGCCCCCAAAAATAAAATCTGTGCCCCTTCAGATTTTCGAGATATTGCATTTCCTGCTGGAGTAACGTTTTGATGAATCGTATATCTCTAAAACCATTGCATGTGCCCCTGTAGAATAAACATACACGAGTAGCTCTTAATGTGTGCCCCTTAGTGCCCCAATTAGATTTAAGAAAATATTTATAGTTTTCAAGTTATCGCGGTTTTATGAAAACCCGAAAAAACATCGCAGCGCCTAAATGAGACAAGGCACAAGTTCGCTGAAAACTGTATTCGGTCCTTCTTGACGCTAATAATAACCATACAAAGTTTCAAAACTGTTCATGCATGCGTTTTTGAATAATCTTGCTAAAAGTAAAAACGATGGTGTCATAACTTTGACGGAAAAATACAAGGAACTGGCTCAATCCCAGATGTGTAGGTGTAAACCAAAATCATGTGCCTTTAGTCAAAAATATATGGTGAAAATATTCAGCTTGGAATGTTTCGCATTAAGTAAATATAAACAAAAAACCAAAATATATAAACGACGGCTGGTTATCCGACCAAATTCCAATGACTACTAAAAAGCGACGGATTCATACATATCGATGACCTTCTTTATTGGACGTATTATACCTAAGCTGTTGTCCGTACAGTCGCGTTCAAAAGTTTTGGGAGGTAATTAAACAGCTTGTTAATGTGGAAATTATTATTTTTATTCCCTTAATTTTAATTCTTAAAGTAATTATTGCATCAAATCACAGATCAAATTTCCTAATATTAGAAATTATTTGCACGTTGTGTAGTCATTATTATTTAAATCACAGATCAGTTTTTCATTTAAGTCTAACATATAATTTGTAAAATCGCATCACAAAAAATCACAGATCAGTATTAAGTATAAGTATAATACTGTGTAATTTTTTTTATTAAATTTGAAATCACAGATAAATAATTTTCTTACGAGTAATTTGCTTATACATAGATTCAGATAAAGTGTGTTAGTATAGTAAACCGCATAAAGATATAACTGTAAACATCGAATGTGCACAAATTATCTGATGGTATTTGGCTATAAATAAACATAGTTATCCCATATACGTAACAACATTATGACCTGACTGTGGAATGACACTTATATATCTAAAACGCCATCAAATCAAAATTATGTGACACTACATAATCAGCTTTAATATAATCGTTGGTTAATAATTATAAATCCCTCATAGGTACGTAATACGACATACAAAATGGAAACACGTTGTTGCAACACAGATCATTGTGCGGTTGACTATAGGTATACACTAAATACAACTCTCAAAACTGTAGGTACCAAAATTTATTTGGTTAAGGTGAATGCTCCAACCAACCCGCGAAATTCAAATTTTCTTACGTTCATAAAGGTGTACGAATGATTTTTTCTGTTTTTTTTTGGTTCCTACACCTTTATGAACTTGGAGGGTAAAACTTACTGTTAATTTATCTAACCTACGGCTTATCAATAAATATATATATATCGGCGCAACTACAATAGTTCGTCGTTCGTTCGTATTGAAATATTTAAGATTCATTATTTGATTGTTTAAAATTAGTTTACAAACAATTGATTAATTAATTACGATGTAAAATTACGTTAAGCATGTTAACTACTACTTCTATTTCCAAAAATAATTATAATTTGCATAGTTCAATACTTAACCTAAAAATATGCACGTGTGACAGTGCCTATAAATACGGCCGCACTGAGCGCTCGAGTCATTCTTGTTCGAGCCGCTGGGCAGTGCGGACCTCTCTGAGACGTCGTTACGCTGTCAGTTAAATAAACGAAGCTTTGAAACAAGTCCTGAAGTTTCCTTTATAAATCGAAGATGAGTGATCACCAGGAAAATAACATCAGTGACGTCAGCTATGCGTATTGATCAAAGAATAATCCTCGCAACCAAACCTTGCTGGACCTTAAATTCAGCGAGCCATATGAAGTCTGCAGAATACTGAAAAATGACCGATATCTGGTGAAGAAAGTTATTGGCAGAGGACGACCCCGCAAGGTTGCCCATGACCAGCTTCGCCGTGCTCCACAACCTGCTAAACAGTTGACCGTATCGGCGGGAAACGAATCACCTACTCACCGAGACTCTGCAGCGCCTATTCCAACAACCTCACGAGAAGAGCTGCAGAAACAGCCTATCCAAAACGCATCAGAATAAAGGGTAAGAAACTCAATTCAATTTTAATAATTCCAAATAACCCTACGAGAACCTTTAACACATCTATAATACTCCGAGAACCTCCGAGAACCTCCGAGAACCTCCGAGAACCTCCGAGAACCTCCGAGAAACTCCGAGAACCTCCGAGAACCTCCGAGAACCTCCGAGAACCTCCGAGAACCCTTCGAGAACCTACAAACCTTTGAGAACCTACAAATCTTCGAGATCCTACAAACTTTAATATTTTCAAACATACAAGACAGTTGTGTGTTATGGCATTATTTGTAACAACCAACATAAAGCAACGCAAGTTGCTTAACAGATATCCAACTCAGAGAAAATATTTCTTTGTTTACAGATGATCACAAATATAACAACGAGAATCAACGAGGCTGGTGCAGAGCGCGCACCGCCTGTCAGTATGGCCGTATCGGCGCAACTACAATAGTTCGTCGTTCGTTCGTATTGAAATATTTAAGATTCATTATTTGATTGTTTAAAATTAGTTTACAAACAATTGATTAATTAATTACGATGTAAAATTACGTTAAGCATGTTAACTACTACTTCTATTTCCAAAAATAATTATAATTTGCATAGTTCAATACTTAACCTAAAAATATGCACGTGTGACAGTGCCTATAAATACGGCCGCACTGAGCGCTCGATGATTCTTGTTCGAGCCGCTGGACAGTGCGGACCTCTCTGAGACGTCGTTACGCTGTCAGTTAAATAAACGAAACTTTGAAACAAGTCCTGAAGTTTCCTTTATAAATCGAAGATGAGTGATCACCAGGAAAATAACATCAGTGACGTCAGCTATGCTAAATTTCTTTACTAATATACCATCTAAAACGACAGAAGCTTTAAATTCCTCACCCGATGTCTCAATTAATTTATTAAGAGCGAACGTTCCAGGCTGCCCGGTTGAATTTCAATTTAAACATATAAACCCTATGATAGTTATAAAAGCTTTTCGGCAAATTAAAATCAAATTGACCGAAGATCTATGGGGATTATCTATCAAAGTTTGTACATCCATAATCGAGACTATAGCACCGTACTTAGCTTTAATATTTAATTTGTGTGTGGATCAAGGAGTCTTCCCGGATTTAATGAAATACAGTAAAGTTATACCACTTTTTAAATCTGGGGACAGTAAAGACACTAACAATTATAGACCAGTATCTGTGCTGCCGGTATTCAGCAAGGTTTTCGAAAAGGTAATGCTCAATCAAATGCTTAATCATTTTAACGCCAACCAAATCTTGCACGATCAGCAATATGGTTTCACCAAAGGACGTTGTACAACTGACGCTGGTGTCACCTTATTAAAACACATATTTACAGCGTGGGAGGAGGCCCAAGATGCCATAGGAATCTTTTGTGACCTCTCCAAGGCATTTGACTGCGTGAGTCATGAGACCTTGCTCTTGAAACTTGAGCATTATGGACTAGGTAAACTTGCGCTCAGTTTAGTAAAATCTTATTTAAATGATAGACAGCAGCAGGTTCAAGTAAATGGTGTCCATTCAATCGGTTTAAAAGTAAAAATGGGCGTTCCACAAGGCTCGATATTGGGTCCTTTCCTCTTTTTAGTATATATTAATGATCTACCCCATTTATTAAAAAACCAACCACAAATGGTGTTATTTGCTGACGACACTTCCTTAATTTTTAAGATAAATAGACGTGCATCAAATCTTGACGACGTAAATAACGCCCTACTGCAGGTCCAAAATTGGTTCACTGCTAATAATTTAGTATTAAATGGGAAAAAAACTAAATGCATAAGATTTGCTTTACCAAATGTTAAAAGTAGTGATTGTGACATAGTATTGAATAAGGAGAAACTAGAATTTGTCGATAAAACTGTTTTCTTGGGGATCACGCTCGATTCAAGGCTGCAATGGGGTCCTCATTTAACATCTCTAGCAGGACGGCTAAGTTCAGCAGCATATGCTGTGAGAAAAATCCGTCAATTTACTGATGTAGATACCGCGAGGCTAGTCTATTTCAGTTACTTTTATAGTATCATGTCTTACGGTATTTTACTATGGGGACGGGCAGCAGATATCGAGTCTATTTTTATTCTGCAGAAGAGAGCCATCAGAGCAATATATCGTCTCCGCAGACGCGATTCTCTAAGGGATCTGTTTAAAGATATTAACATCATGACGGTACCTTGTCAATATATCTATGAAAACATCATGTACGTAAGGAAAAATCTAAGTCTTTTCAGTAAAAGAGGTGATAGACACAATTATAGGACTAGAAATAGGGACCAATTAGTTCAACCGGGTTTCAGATTGGCTAAAGTAGACTCATCCTTCATGGGGTGCTGTTTAAGGCTCCTGGCTGTGAATTCACTCGACAGAGTTTAGGTAAATTCTTGCGATGCTATGTTTGTGTGCACCGTTCACGCACACACGCCTAAACATCGAGCGTAGTGATCGCTTAAACAGTTTTGATCCTATAGACGGTATTTTGTTAAGTTACGTAGGTACGCTTATGAAATAAGTCTGGAATGTTTGTGTATATTCGTTTAGTATATTTATAACAATTCTGTTTTATATGGAATTTTATACTTTTTGTATGGAAAACATGAAAAATTATTACCTACATGTTGAGTTTTATGCGTTTATGGGTTTCATAAAGGGGGTCGAAATTTTCATTATTTTTGCGATAAGACACAATTTTCGAGATATAAGCAAAAGAACAGAAAAAAGATAAAGTACAGTTTTTGCAACTGAATGAGTTATTAATTTAGTGAAAATGAAAAATTCGCTATTCTGAATTTGACTTTTTTCACCTAAAATTTTGATTGGTGCCGATTCTCTTATACACCGAACTAAACTAACTAAACTATCACTAAAATTTCTTACTTTTGACTATGAGAATCTCAAAGCTATTGGTGCCGCTCTCTTGATCACAAACTAAACTAAATTTAAGTTCAGTGCATCTTTTTCTTACAATTTCATTAAGAAAAGAACAGAAGATAAATTTTAGTTTAGTCCTGTCAAATTAATCACCGCCTATCACTCTCCATACAAGTTTAGACGTGATTAAAAACTTGCCGACTAAAATTACGTCAATTAACGTCAAGCGCTGATTAATTTGACAGGACTAAACTAAAATTTATCTTCTGTCCTTTTCTTAATGAAATAGAAAGAAAAAGATGCACTTAAATTTAATTTAGTTTGTGAACAAGGGAATCGGCACAATTATGCAAAATAAATTCTCTAAGTTTAAGAAAATTTTTGACACATCTAAATCATATTTGACAATCGCGATTCCACACGTGATACCTAACCATGTGAATCTTTTTAGAGCCGGAGGCGCGCACGCTTGACGTGTTTTATATGGAACTTTTCACTTTTTGTATGGAAAATAAGAAAAAATATTACCTACATGTAGAGTATAAGGGGTTTAAGGGTTTTATAAAGGGAGTCGAAATTTTCATTATTTTTGCGATTGGATACACCGTTTTCGAGATATAAGCAAAAGAAAAAAAAAAAAGATTCAGTACTGTTTTTGCATGTGAAATCGAGGTGTTGGTGTGAATTTAAAGTTCATGACAATCAATTTTATTCCACACGTTTTTAATCGCGAAAAATAGTCAGATTCGGTTAGAAAATCTAAATTTTAAGTGAAAAACGTCAAATTCAGAATAGTAAAATTGCTATTTTCACTAAATGAAAATCTCAGTTCCATCTTAGTGCTGTCAAACTAAAATCTAGTTAAGTTGTGTCACTTTAGTCTATTTCAGAATGGGAAATCGTCGTTTGACAGGAATAAAACAAAATTTTGGTGATTTTTAGTCTAGTTTAGAGGCATTTGTGACAAGAGAATCGGCACCATGTCTAACTAAATCTGACTATTTTTAATCGCGATTAAAAAGGTGCGGAATAAAATTAGTTATCTTGAACTAAAATTCACACCAACACCTCGCTTCAGGTGCAAAAAACAGTACTGTATATTTTTTTTTTCTTTTGCATATATCTCGAAAATGGTGCGTCCA
Organism: Agrochola lychnidis; assembly: GCA_963680765.1. Lineage (NCBI taxonomy): Eukaryota > Metazoa > Arthropoda > Insecta > Lepidoptera > Noctuidae > Agrochola > Agrochola lychnidis. The sequence goes on from OY796858.1 coordinate 15,556,123, forward strand.
ATCGCAAAAATAATGAGAATTTCGATCCCCTTTATAAAACCCTTAAACCCCTGGCACTCTACATGTAGGTAATATTTTTTCTTATTTTCCTTGCAAAAAGTAAAAATTCTATATAAAACGTCAAGGCTACCCCCTGTGCGCCTCCAGCTCTAAAAAAAATTCACGGGTAGGGCAAACAAGTACCACGTGGACTCGCGATTGTCAAATATAATTTTAGTGTGTCAAAATTATTTAAATTTAGAAAATTTTTGTTGCAGAATAGCTTCAAGATTTTCATAGCCAAAAGTAAGGAATTTTAGTGATAGTTTAGTTCGGTATACAAGAGAATCGGCACCATATTGCCATCTTAGTGCTGTCAAAATAAAATATATTCTATAATTATTTCACGATGGGAAATCATTGTTTGACAGGAATGAACGAAACTTTGGTGATTTTTAGTCTAGTTTTGAGGCATTCATTTGTGACAAGAGAATTGGCACCAGTATCCATAAAGGGATCTGAGACACTTGCGCAAAAGACATTTTCGCGAAAGACACTTGCGCGAACCCACTTGCGCGAAAAAGTTGCGGAAATGAGATTTCTTCATAACATCACGCCATCAATTTCAAAGGGCCCAACACTTTGAAATTGATGGCGTGATGTTATGAAGAAATGTGAAAATTTTCGCAGCCGCCATCTTATATTTACGTTTTGACATCAAAATCTGCTTTAGAATCATCAAAAACTATGAAAAAGACACCCATGACGAAAAATCTGAATATTGTCACAGCCGCCATCTTGGATTTATATTTTGACCTCACTATCAGCTTTAGCATCCTCGACAACTATGAAAACGATACCCATGACGAAATATTTTTAAATGTTCGCAGCCGCCATCTTGGATCTTTATTTTGACTTAAAGTAGTCTTCAGTAGCGTTAAAGAAACTTCGTTCCAAAAATATTTCACTTATTATTACAACAGCATATAGGCGCGGGCATATCGGTGACGCGAACCCATAACTTTTTCCCCTACCAAAAATCACTCAAAACTATGAAATCTAAAGTCAAAATATAACTAGTGAACCCAGCAGGCAGATGTTGTCCTGCGACAACAGCGCCACGCGAGTCTAACTATAGTTATGAACCATCCAAGTTACACAAAAAGAATTTAAAAAAAAAACATCTAAATCAGTCAAGCCGTTTAGGATAAGAAGAATTACAAACACACGTACACCGGTATTTTATTTATTGCCAGGCATGCAAAATTTTAATGTTCTTCAAAAACAAGCAAAGTACTTTAAAATAAAATGCGGATCAAAATGTGGTAGTCGACGTACAATTTCTGGAATATGTTAACATCGGACACGTACGTGCGTGTGTGCGTGCTGCGACGCAAAGTGATACGTCCTCACGCTGGGAAGGCCCGTTCGCTACTGACTTTCAGTATATTAGAATGTACTCTGTGCTACTGACGGAATAGATTTTCCGCGATCGTTTATATAGTTCACTTTGCCATTTATTTACGTAATGAAGTAATTGTTTATTTATAAAATAAAATTTAGATTCTATTAAACAATTAACTTAAAATTAATATATAATTTTTTAAATTTCTTAAAAGTGTTTCTAAGTATTAGAAAAAAATATTTATTTGGCTTGAAGTTTTGAGAAAGTTACGTTATTTCAACATTTTTTTTCTGCTATACTTTGTATGAAAGTTGAAAAAACTGGTTCCCCTATGTACAAGTAGACCATATAATGATGTTGATGATATTTTTTAATTTTCAACATCAAAAGCAGTTTCTTCTAACGAAACGATCAAACGTCAGTCTCGCGTCATTTTTTGGAAAACTTGTTGCGAATTTTAGTGATTTCCCACGAATCCTTAATTTATTTCAAAAATCCCTTTCCCCTATGTACAAGACGAAGAATTGGACTTTTCAAATCACAAATAATTTTGTTTAAATTCTCGTCCCCTTTCTCACAACGAATAAACAAAATTGATCAAAATCAGTGATTTCGTGCGGTGCGGCAGCACGGAGCCTTAAAACCTATTAGTTAATTTTTCTAACGGGCCTACTTTTTACTCATAATTTTTCTTGTTTTTAGGGTTCTGTAGTCAACAATGAACCGATATAGTTTCGCCATGTACGTCTGACTGTCTATCCGCGGCTTAGCTCAGAGAATCCTTGTACTAGAAAACTATAATTTGGCATACATTAAACAAAGTGGTAAAATAAAATCATGATATTTTTTTTTTCGTCTGTCCCATTTTTCGTGTGGGTGTATACCACGGAGCAGTGTGTAGATAACTAGATACTATGTTTTGATTCAGGAATCCGTTTGTGAAATATTAAGCTTTAAAGTGCTAATGTCCCCCCCTACCAGCTAAATGGTTGTTTTTGGTTATATGAAAAAAATCATGGCAGTAGTATATATCTACAACATAAAAAAACCCTGTCCGATCCGTAAGGGGCACATACCTATGATAGAGTACTTCTTCTTTTCGTGTGGTTAGTAACTAACCTGGTGACAGAGTTTTAAAACCGCCCATGGGCCTCTGTTTTGGCTTCACATGCCGTCGAGCAATATCTTCAGGCATTCGTTTTCTCACGATGTTTCTCCTTTACCGTTTTTAAAGCAAGTGATAATTATATATACAACATATAGGAAACTATCACAGCTAAGTATGCTTCACAAGTTAACGAGTAATAATCGACCAACTTACATTTGCAGTTGGAATGTATAGGAGAACATGTTTTTCAACTACAATGTTGTAGTTTGTATTTGGAATAAATTGATCTCAACTACGGAACTCTTCATTGTGCGTGGTTCACGCACTTAGCCGGTTTTTTAATTTGAAATTGACGTATTGAATGATGTCATGTTTTTTTGACAGGAAAAGAAGTAAGTCATCGTCGTCAAATATTTAAATATTTTGGAAAACTACAGGCTATCGTTCATGGTTTCTTTCTGCTGGTCTACTCCCTAACCACGAAATCCAAAGATTCGGCCAAAAAAATATGAAAGTATCATTGTGTTAGGGACTCATTGGATATGTATTGATAAGTGCTTTTATACTAGGTGGTGTTCAGGGTCTGATGGAGCCGGAAGGTGGCCATAGGAACTGCTCAACCAAACAAGTTATAACCATCGTTTTTAGACTCCCCGGATTATGTATTGACAAGTGCTTTTAGACTAGATGCTGTTCAGGTCCTTAAGAAGTCCTCAACTAAACAAGATAGCCCTATTGTGTTTGCGGTCGTTGGTTTTTTCTTGCCAAGTAACTGTAACCCCAGGTGTAGTCCAGGGCCTCATGATGGATCTGGAAGGTCACTATAGGAACTCCTTAACTAGACAAGATAGCCCCGTTGTGTTTAGGTCATTTCGATGTGTTTTGACAAGTAGGTAAGTTAACCCAAGGTGTAGTCTAGGGTCTGATGATAGTGCCGGAAGGTGGCCACCTAGGATCACCTCAACTTTACACGGTAGCCGTGTTGTGTTAGACTCGTTGGATATGTCGTGGCCACCTAGGATCACCTCAACTTTACACGGTGGCCTTGTTGTGTTGGACTCGTTGGATATGTCTTGACAAGAAAGAACCTTACAAGTGAAGGCGATAGAACAGATATTTTATGAAATTCTAATGCTAGAATACAATGTAAAATACTTTTCTAAAACAAGCCTATTATGAACTAAAAAGTACTAAATAAAACTTACGTAAATATAGAACTTTACTATTTTCTTAAAAGCTTGAGGCGTGAACGTCGTTATTTCACTTAAAGATAAGCTTCAAGCTTTTAAGAAAATATTAAACTTCTATGTTTACGTAAGTTTTATTATGGTACAAAAAAAAAGTCTCGTGGGGTCCACATTTTAGCCAATATTATACATACGTACTTATTTTATATTATTTTAATTTTTTTTTAAATTTAAAATCAATTTTTGCAGTTATGTTTCTTTTTCACATATTAACTCTGGGATCCGCACGCGACTAACAGTGTTGTGATTATTTTCGCGCAACAAGTTACAGGTTAATCGTTACAAAAAAGTTTGTGCTCGCGAGGTCTACTGTTCGCAGAACTACTAGTTTACGAACACTCCGTTACCTATGTCCCTGCCTCGGTAAAATCAAGAAAATGTAGTTATAATTAAGAAAAATAGTCGTATCAACACCAACCGTTTTAAATCGAAAAAAATGGTTTATTTCAGTTTTAAAGGTTTTTTTTTTCGTTTTAAACGGATTGGTTTAATTGGTTTTAAACCAGCCTTACATCTGTAAACGGGACGACCCACGGCGGTGACGCGTGTTGTTCCATATTTAAAATTTTAAAAAGACTAGTAGGTACAAACTCATGTTAAATTAGGTATCAATAAATATTATAGAAAAAATTTTTTTTTTAACTTTCCATAATTCGAAATGAAAAGTAGAGTGTTTAACACGGGTGGAAGTCATCAATTCCTACTCAGACTATAGCCGCCCTCGCTGCGCTTCCTTTCTACCCTTGTTGTTTAATCTATTATTCCGTTTGTAGTTCCGATTTGTGCCATGCGCCAAAATGACCTTGTAGCGCTGTACTTAGGTTTTTCATACAACATTCTTTTTTCAAAGCTTGTGTCCAGACTTCAGACAATTTTCAACGACAACCATTGAGAACGATAGCGACATGGTTTTTTAGTTTTTATATTTTGAAGTAAATTTATTTCAATAATTTTTATTTAATTTAGTGCACACATGGACATATAAATAAAAATCGCAATGGTTAGAATGGGCGGTATTAAATGGGAAAAAACAACACAATGTCGACCTGTGCATAACATAATTTCTTCGGATTTCCCCAAATACAATCCCCAGCCATGGAAGTTTATGGTAAGTCGCATCCACGAACATAATGCGGGTTGTCAACCAAAAAGCTCAGATTTAGCACTAGCTAGCTCACAGCTGCGCGAATTTTACATAAAATAGCCATTGATCGATGTAAGTCGATGAAAATAGCAGTGTCGAATTGTCGACCAAAAGCTAACTTTAACATGAACACAGACCACAGTACATTCATTAATAAACTGAAGTACAAGTCGTGCTATTAGGGCGACCGCGGGAGCTCTTAAGCTTTAGACTTGTCTACTGCGCAAGTAGACGATTTATGGGTTTCTTTAGCGGTAAGACGTCCCCGCCCCGCGCCGCTCGCCGCCCCGCTGCCCGCTGACTTCGAGACCGAGGCCGAAGCCTTAAAGATTGGCGGGGGGCGGCAGACGGCAGATTTTGCCCCGCCTCAAAAAAAAATTACGATCTGGGGCTGTATTTGCCTTAGGTACAGACAGGAAGGTATCTGGAGATTTTGTTTGATAGCGCATCGTTAAAGGAGAAATTCTTATCACGGTGCATTTACCTACATAGGTACCTACCTAAAACTGTTTGGGCCCTGCAGTAACTGTAGGTGGCCACGTTGCCGTTGAGAGAAATTGAAGCCCACCAAAAACATTTCATGTAAAGGAGGTTACCAAGACTTACATACTTAACGCTTTCACTGCTAAAAAGTTATCAGACCTAATGTAGAACCAAGCGCCTGATTCAACAAACCTTCCATCTTGGTCAAAATGTATGGCTTGGTTGGCCCGTTGGACGTTTCACGGCCGTCGTACAGACACTTCTATTATGGGCTTATGACAGGCTAGGCGCACTCCGCATTTTAGGTATGAAGCTACAAGTACGCGGCGGGCTGGACTTGTCGGGCCAATTCAATGGGCGTAACGGAGTCAGAAGATATTATTACTAGACACGATAGAAACAGAAAGGTACCTACCTAACTTCTAGGACCTAGAAGTTTTGGCTTGACAAGTCAATCTAGATGAATATAACTGTGAATATAATTTTATTGTATGTTGTAGCAAGAGGCGCTTAGTAGTGTTCCGTAGTCAACAAGGAAGCCTTATAGTTTCGCCATGTCCGTCTGTCTGTCTGTCTATCCGCGGCTTAGCTAAGAATACTAGAAAGCTGAAATTTGGCATGGGTATACATGTCGTGGCCAGATCTTAGAATTGACCATTTCATGAAATGGTATACAAATCACTATCTTTAATTTTATTAAAGTCTCGTGCAGACAGGCGCAAAGTGACACTGGTAATTGTTCTACCTTGACGTTTTCTTAGGAATTGTATTGTTAAGAGTCGCGTCGCGCCAGCCTGCACGAGGCTTAAAGCGTAATTTCTCTCCTGGAAAAATGAGAAAATTCTGTCAGCGAGAGCCATAGCAAAGTTAGTTTTCCTGTCTGTTCGCTATCTAATTTATTAATGTTTGGATAATGTTCACTTATTAACAGGAAGGTAAATCACGTGTCGAATGGTTACTCTCATACGAGTACCACAGAATGTGGATGGACGAACTCGAAACTTGGAAAAAGAGGATGTATCCAGAAAATACGACGGTCAACGTAGATGTTGTGAAGCGTTACGTCCTGACTTTCAAAATTGATCACCAACCTCCGAAACCAGAAATAAAGAAACCGTTCAAAATGAAAAAGTAAGCAATATGGTGGTTTTACTTTTTGCAGACCATGCATGAACCGTAATGCGAAATATGTGGGATTTTTATTCTATAATACCAACCCATATCAGGCCGCGAACTCGAAGTTAGCGGGCAGCGGCGCGAGATAGGCGCTTTTTTTTTAACTAGGGCATCTCGCTGTTGACCTATGAGGTCATGGCTGCTTAACCGGACTTTCCTGTGGCTGTCTTAAGCTTCTACACTTAAAGCTTCCAGCCAGGGGCATAAACTATTCTAAATTAAAACTAGGCGAACGCTCACTAAGGGCACCCCCTGTGGGGTTGATATTTCGCGTTCCTATTTAGATATCACGAATATGACAGCTCAGAGCTGTCAACAATTCGGAACGCTCGTGAACGCGCTCACACTGTTCACAGTGGTCGCTCAATGTCAAAACTTATAACATAACCCCAAAACTTGCACAAGATGGTTGGATTATTACAGTATTTCTTTGAGTTTACACCACAAATTTCTTCTTCTTTGATTAGGTGGCGACTGTAGCCGGAAGCACAATTTCGAAAATGCCATGTTAGTTATGATGCAACTCAAAACAAAACAGCCCAAACTGTCATTTTTGACAGCGCTCACGGTGATATTAATTTAGGGCATGTAACCCAATCAAAATAGACATTTGACTTAGCCAAAATTCGCATAGAGCTGAAAATTGGCAGAGACGTTAAATACAGAATGAGCTCTAGTATTGAGGTGGACTTATCGTGGATGTACTACCTAGTTCTGTCTCGCGCTGTCTTTTAGCTGCAACAATACTTCTCTTTCGAGTGTACATTTTACGACACTGCACGTGGACTGTCACAGATTGCTTGTCTTTCAAGTGTTCAAAAACCTTATCATTTCTTTCAACACTTGCATCAATCAGTCTTTATTCCACGATCAACAACAACTTCACTTTCTTTCAAAGGTTTATCACAAAAATGAAACAAACCTCTGACATTTTGTTAAAATTGTTTAGGTAACAGCACAAATTAAATTTGAAAATATTACCAATAAGCACGTCTGCTCACTGCAAAGGAATTTTCAAAATTAACAACAGTAATACAGTGTGAGTCTTTATAATCTGCACATACTGAATCGAGGGAATCTTTGCTTAATTATATCGACGGAAAAAATGATAAAAAAATTCTAAATATTTTATTGAAATTTTTAATGGATTTTTTATTTATTTTTTCGCTTCTGTGACTCCAGTGTATGCAAAACGGTGTAACTTTTTAACTCGATGTTTTATCACGATGAAACAAACTCCATAATGATTGGAAGTAATTAGGTGTCCGCATTAAATGAAAATTGTGTAAAAAACTGCCACCAATTAAAAATTAACACGTTTTTTCCGCAAAAATCTGATTTTTTTTCATCAATTTTTGCAATAATCGTAAAATTTCTCAATAAGATGCCCCGATTACCTTCATTTTTTATTACTTTAAATTATTCTTCATCGTATTAGCTATCCAATAGTAAAAATTGCAAGGGTTTAACTCAATCCCATCATTTCTTATCAACAGCCAAAGAAAGGCCTAGAGCACGGCTACGCACTAATTGTTTAGCAGGTAGACGTCCTTTTTTGTTGAGAATGTGCGCGGGTCGGGGTGCGGGGAGGTAGGGCCAGCTGAAGGGACCAGAAGGGATGACAGACAGGCAGTCGCTCCGAATTATTCGCCGCTGCTACATGTGTTTCGTTACTTTCATTCACTGCTACCTGAGTTTCGTGACTTTCGTTCGCTGCTACGTGATGCCGCGCTTAAGTGAATTCTCCCCGGCACACATTGCCGACATTCATTTTTACTATGGGATGGGACGAGGAAGTGCCAGATCTGCGCGCGCAGCTTACATAGCTGCGTTTCCTAACAGGCAACCAGTGCCATCTGCCCGCAACTTCCAGGAAGTTCACAGAAGATTGTCGATCACTGGACTTGAATCAAGTAGAGATCGTCGCGAGCCGCCTCAAATAATTATTGATGTGGTTCTGGAACAAGCAGTACTGAGCGATTTGTTTGCTGATCCATCCATAAGTACTAGACGACTGGCTCTTCGTCACGGAATATCACAAAAATCAGCGTGGCGTATTTTAAAGAAAGAAGGATTGCACCCTTACCACTACCAAAGAGTGCAACATCTACATGAAGACGTAGATTGGCGTCCAAGGTGTGTGATGTCCACCTGGATTCAAAGAAATACCAGAGCAAACCCAAACTTTCCGAAAACCATACTATGGATGGACGAATCAAGATTTACCAGAGATGGTATTACTAACTGTAGAAATTTACACAGATGGTGCCCTGGAGGTCAAAACCCGAAATTGAAACGTTCATCGACTTTTCAAGTAAGATTTTCAATAAATGTTTGGGCTGGTCTTATCGATAACATGTTGATTGGACCAGTCATACTGCCGAGAACTTTGAACAGTGAAAGATTTTTAAGTTTGTTGACTGACGATCTACCTGAGTTATTGGAAGATGTAGCACTGTCTTTGCGTCGAAGGATGTTTCTGCAGATGGACGGATGCCCTGCCCATTATGCCACAAATGTGAGATCATTTTTAAACGAAAATTATCGTGATAAATGGATTGGACGACTAGGACCTGTAGGGTGGCCTGCGCGTTCACCCGATTTAACGCCCCTTGATTACTTCTTGTGGGGGACCATGAAGCAACGCGTCTACAGTACTCCCATCAACAGTGAGGTCGATTTGCGTGATCGCATAATTAACTGTGCAAATGATATTCGCAATGATCCCGAAATGATAAGGAGAGCGACACAACAAATTTTAGTTCGCGCGGCTTTGTGCCTACAACAACGAGGTGGACATTTTGAGAACCTAATGCATTAAATTTTCTTTAAAATAATAAATGTTTTAATTGAACTCTTTTTCATTCATTGAACCCAAATAAATCATCCTTAAGAGAACAAAAATAGCGCGTTCGAAGTGCCATCTTTAACACTTGATAGAAAGTGTTTTGTCTGAGCTAAAAGCATACAATTTTTATTATTAGGTAGCTAATACGATGAGGAATAATTTAAAGTAATAAAAAATGAAGGTAATCGGGGCATCTTATTGAGAAATTTTATGATTATTGCAAAAATTGATGAAAAAAAATCAGATTTTTGAGGGAAAAACGTGTTTATTTTTAATTGGTGGCAGTTCTTTTACACAATTTTCATTTAATGCGGACACCTAATTACTTCCAATCATTATGGAGTTTGTTTCATCGTGATAAAACATCGAGTTAAAAAGTTACACCGCTTTGTATACACTGGAGTCACAGAAACGAAAAAATAAATAAAAAATCCATTAAAAATGTCAATAAAATATTTAGAATTTTTTTATCATTTTTTCCGTCGATAAAATTAAGCAAAGATTCCCTCGATTCAGTATGTGCAGATTATAAAGACTCACACTGTATACTGAGTTATTTCGTTTACTTCCTTCAAAAATAGGCAGGTATGCGACCCTCCATACTCAAACAATGACGTAGCTAGCAGATGTTACTCAGATGAATTAGGGACTGACAGTTTAGTCTTTTATTTTAAAAACTCATTCAATTTGTACAAGTTTTATTGTGTAAGTAACACAAACCAATAGTTTCTTATTTTCATTTATATTGAACGTCCGATGACGTGTACAGGCTGCATTTAAGTGCATATTACCTATGTAAAATAAGAATTTTCTAATTGCTAAAACCGCGATATCTCACGAATGGTGAGTCGTAAAAGAAAAAGTGACCATTTTTGTAGAGAATTGTATGATCTACAACTTTTGTCTAATCTATTTTCACGATAAAACTTACTGTGTTTGAGAAAAATGGAAAAAACCTTAGTTTTGTACGTTTAACCTTGAATTTTTTTTTTGCAGAAATAGGATCGAAGAGATTTTTGACATTTCATTTATAATGCTGTATTTAACGTCTCTGCCAATTTTCAGCTCTATGCGAATTTTGGCTAAGTTATGAGTTTATGACTTGTTTTTGTCTATTTTGACTGGATTAATGGTCGAGATACACTATCGCAAGATAGCGCATACAGTCATGACGTCATCTATGACGATTCACGGTACATCATTATCGCGATCACGCTTATTCGGTGCGGGTGTTAGCACGCTCAAATCGATTACAGCGTTACTCTGAATACAGCCTTAGTGAGGTGTAGTTTGATTTAGTTTTAACTGACGTTCGCACGGACGTAATAAAATCGCGGTGGGATTTTATGGCGCACTGGATTTTCAACTCTCAATGTTAAGTCGAGCGTTGACAATCCAACGCGCCGGGACGCACTCTCGTCCCAGCGCAGCGCGTTGAAAAAACACACTGTTGGATTTTCAACTCTCGGCGCTAGGCGGAGCGTTGAAAATCAAGTGCACGAAAAAAATCGCCGCGATTTTATTACGTCCGTGTACGTCGGCTTATTGTAAATGGTTGTAAATGTGTGCGTGCGAGCGTGTATGCACAGAGCGGAAGTGTACTTTTAGCTCTCTTTTTATTATTAGTCTTGTGGCATAGTATAAAGAGAGGTAGTAAGCTATCTTCATAGAAACGCACCGCGCGCGGCTTGTATGTGTGGGGCCATAGTATCATAGTATAAAGAGAGGAAGTAGGTTATCTTCATAGAAACGCACCGCGCGCGGCTTGTATGTGTGCGCGGCTTGTATCTATGCGTCGCCGCACGCACACTTAACAAAAACAAGCCCGTTTATGAGTGCGCCAATCGGGGCTAACGCCGTACAAGGTTTCCGCGTCGCGGCTGTTCGGCACTGCTAAATGTATGAAAAATGAGTGATAATCGCAGGAGAAATTATTGCTGTGCGTTTGGGTGTCTAAATAATTCATCGATTCCAGAGTTGTCTCTGTTCAGATTACCTACTGAACAGAAAAGGTAACTAAGTCACTTATTCTAGCATATAATTTTTACTTGATGATGAGATACCTACTTATTTTTTGTTGTATTAGTTATCTATCAGACAGACGAAGTAGGCAGGCCTACTTTCCCACTAAAATGTATTAGGTACCTATATTTGATCTGTCAATTGACATGCCGCTAATGCTTTGTTTACGTTTACCTAGTCATGCCGATTTCTCAGTAATGTAGGTATAGTAAAGTAACTAAGTACTTATAGTTATAAAATCGTAATTTCAAATATTTGACGAATTGTGAATCAGATAAATAGAGCAAAGTTCGAATCGTAACAACAGAACAAAAATTGATTATAGTCCAAGAGACGGGCATTATTTTTTTTAGGTTGTCATACGATGTTTTTTTAATATAATATTTTAGTCACTTTATTCAACTTTTATACCTAATGTAGGTATAGATACCTAATGTATATTAAATGTGCTTTCCATTTCAGACGCCTTCAGTGGCTGCGCTTAATTGACGATTAAGATTCGGAAAGCATGGGCAGGGGCCCATGCTTTCCGAAATTATATTTGCAAAAGTTATTTATAAGGATGCGGATATATTACACATTAAAGTTTAATAACAAGGCATTTCGTAATAGTCGAAACCGAAGAAAGTATTTTTCTGTAGCTAATTTGTAATTTTGTTATAAATGTGTGATTCAATATGTGTTTGTATTATTTTATGTTTGCTTTAATAAAAAAAATTGTCCTTTATTTGCAAAAATACTACATTATGCCTATTAAAAAAAAAAACTGACTAGTAAAATAATTTACTAACCAAATTTTTTTTTTTTTTTTTTTTTTTTTTTTTTTTTTTTTTTTTTAATAAAACGTTGCCCCACACTAGGAATTTCTCCTGTATTGTGGGTGCGTTTACAAACATTTAAACTCACATACACAAACAGCCAGACCCGGAACAACTACTTGTAGGTCATACAAATATTTGTTCCGTGCGGGAATCGAACCCGCGACACGCAGCGCAGCAGTCAATCGCTTAACCACTGCGCCAACCGTGCCGTTAAATAATTTAAACACAAGCTCTTAGTCTATAAATACAAGGCGTTTTTTTTTTGGTCAGTTGCAAGCACGAAACCACAGCTTTTATTCATAAAACTGAACAACTTTCCCCAATAAACATGGGTTGAAATATGAAAAAAAATTGGACTTCCCATAGTACCTAAATCGATCACGTGATCAGCAAGTTTTGTATGGGGAAGTCCTAATTTTTTTTGGGGTGTCTATGGATAGGTCTTTAAAAATGACATTGAGGTTTCCAAAACCATTTTTGCTCAAAGTCAATCGTTTGAAAGATAAACTCTTCCGAAGTGGTAAAATGTGTGTCGTCCCCCCCTCTAACTTTTAAAGTAAGAGAGTAAAAAATTTAATAAAAATATATGCTGTAGATGTCAAAAAACAGTTTCAACGAAAATTGGTTTGAAGGAGATATAGTTAGCAGTTTATGAGATATAGCATTTTTTCAAAAACCGCAAATATAACTTTGCCATTCATACAAACAGGTAAAACCGACCTCACAAACCCTGAACCCAGACAACACATAAGTAAAAAATAGAACTTCCCGGCCCTTGCCAATTTCTAGGCACTGAATTAAAATTTAGCTAAAAGTGACAACCCTGAGACAGGCAAGTATGGTAGGCAATTATATCGCGGATTGGGCCTGAGATAGCCTACTTGAACTCTTTATACTATGATAGTATCTATGCATCGCCGCACACTTAACAAAATCTCGACCTGTTTCTCACGAGGTTTGTATGACGATAGCTTACTACCTCTATACTGTAACTATGCTTGTTACCGTATTGTTCGCAGCGCTGTGTCTTGGTTTTTTATTTGGTCTGAGTACCAACCGCACTGGGTCCGCGTGGTGTGGTGTGAGGTGTATGACTCTCGCAAAGCAGCACCCTAATTGCATAATACACGATTAATCTGAATCTGTATAATTTTTAAAGAGATTGCCAATCCATTATTTCATAAGTTCGAAAAAAAAAGAAATTGGTTGTCCGTAAAGTTGATTTACGGACGATAATTTTAGGTACGTGATAACATCACAAGCTGAACGCTTAGGCGGATCGTGCCTCTCTATCGCTTGTTCCGCGCTCTCGCTTGCACGCTCGGCTCAGGCGGAACGTGACACTTTTTCGTGCGTGCAGCCGGCGTTCATCAATTTATAAGACGTTATCACGTCAAAAATTTACTCAACAACCTAAATGTTGTTGAAGTGTCAAAATGAAACAGATTAGTCATAATCGTTTCCCAAATAAATGTTTACGCAATTAGATACTTACTGATAATGCACTCAATATTGCTTGAAATTATTAATTGGTACTTACCTAACTTTACTTTACCTACCTTAAAGTAAGGTGTACGCATAAAGATTAATTAAAAATTACGTTATTATTTTCAGATTTCAGGGTCTGAACAGCAAAACCGAAAATAAACGTCCCCCGAACGATAAAGCAATAAGAAAACAAGAGAAAACCAAATAAAATGAAGTACCTACTTGCTTATTTATAGACAAATAGCTTTACAAATTCACTGAAATGGAAAAAAAAATTACAAACTATAAAGTTGTTTTATTTTTTTTATTAGTTTTAAGGTTCTGTTTATAGGTGCACTTAGAGTACTCTAAGTAGGTGCATCCACACCTAGGGTTACCATCTGATAGGCATTTGCCGCATTTGACAGGCATTTTACGGTTAAGAGCGCTGCGCCCGCGGCTCGCAACTACAAATCGAGACGTTTGCAAAATTCGTTCGGAATATTGCTATCTCTGTTTGACAACAGCAGGCGGGCGGCGGACGCGGTGCGCATCCGTGTGTGTGTGTGACTGGATAGATAGCTACTTACCATTCATTCATAACGAGTCGACGGCATTTATATTTTATTATTAGGAATTAGGTATGTTCATTACTTGCTTTATTTCTGTTGAATACTTTGGGGAATCGTTAGTATATGTACAGACTAGTAATGCGTTTTTTGGAAATTTCTTTACAATGCCAATATCTCAATGTTTTAGAATATCTCTGGATCTAGGCCTTGTAGAGAAAATCTAGTAGATATGAAATGAAATTGTTTATTCTGTAAATAGGATAAGTATCGGAATCACTTTTACACGTCAGATTAAAAAAATCGGTACCGCGGTAATCAACGCATTGATGCCTTTTACTCCACGGTTTCGGTAAATTGCGTTACAGTGTCGCGAAATCAAAGGTTTAGTCCCATCTCAAAAATGCTCAACGCGCCTAAAGAAGTCTGAAAAACTTCCAAAACCTTTAAAGTAAAAATACTTGCATAGAACTTTGATCCATAAGTAAATATAAATAAGGAGCAGAATTGCATCGAGCGTCGAAGGAGCGAGTAGCCGAAAAAAATACTTTGAAGAAAAATACTTGTATAGAACCTTGTACCTTGTACGGACCTTATCTAAATAAAGAGCACAATCGCATTAAAAAAAAATCTTCCAAAACCTTTAATCCGTAATGTAGTATAAATAAAGAGCACAATCGCGTTTACAAAAAAAAAAACTTCCAGATCCTTTAAAGTAAAAACGCTTGCATAGAGTTCTATGCAAGCGTTTTTGCAGTACCGGTATAATAAATACCGTATAGAAAATGTCCAACACCGGGATCCCGGTATGAGACTATTTTTTTACTTAATATCGTTTTTTTATTCAACAACTAATGAGTTAAGTAGTAAAAAAGTGTAGTAGTAGTAGTTAAAAAGCACACAAAATAATAAAAAACTGCTTTTTAAATACTAGTCACTTTTTTATACAACTTTAAATTGCAAACTTCTGTTTCTTGTGTTTGTCTTCTGTTTGTTTGTTTTTTTTGTAAATTTGAATAATCAGTATCTAAGTAATTACAATTTAGCGATCTATTTAAAAAAAAACAATAACAATCAATCATCTCTCTCTCTCTCTCTCTCAACAAAAAAATCACAAAAAAAAAACACAATCACATAAAAATCAGTCAAAATTGTTCATCGTGTTTTTAAAGGGGAAGCGCCAGGGTAGCTCGCAAAATTCAAATTTTCTTACGTAAAAAACGTAAGAAAATTTGAATTTCAAAATGCAAAAAGCATTTTAAAAATAAAAACCATCAAATACCACGGCGCTTATTTTCCAAGGGGCTTATTTTCCAAGGCGCTTATTTTCCACGGCGCTTTTATCCCACGGCGATTATTTTCAACGGCGCTTATTTTTCACGGCGCTTATTTTCAACGGCGCTTATTTTTCACGGCACTTATTTTCACGGCGCTTATTTTCCAAGGCGCTTATTTTCCACGGCGCTAATATTCCACTGTGCTTTTTTACCACGGCGCTTATTTTCCACGGCGCTTATTATCCACGGCCGGTAAAAAAAATAAGAAAAATAAGAATAAGAATAAAAATATATAAGTAACTTAATATAGCGCCCTCTAGTGAGTTATTACCGTAACATCTATTTAAGAACTACTTATGTCCGCTATAAAAACAGTCAGCTGAACGCTGCACGGAGATCCGTAATTCCGCGCGGCGTATTTTTGCCGCGTATTTTATTCTGTGTGTCCAGAATTAAATACGCGCCTCCGCGCCACGGGAGAGAGAGTTTGGTACTATGTCAAATTATGATTTTCATTTGTCATCAAGCTTTACTTTGGGAAGAGGACTTCCTCTTCCCAAAGTAAAGCTTGATGACAAATGAGAAAAGCTGCCATATTGATTGACCCATCCTTTGTTTGCGAGACTCAGTGGTGAGGATTTGGATATTTTGTTCATACGCTTATTTTCCAAGGCGCTTATTTTCCACGGCGCTTATTTTTCAAGGCGCTTATTTTCCAAGGGGCTTATTTTCCACGGCGCTTATTTTCCAAGGCGCTTATTTTCCACGACGCTTTTATCCCACGGCGCTTACTTTCCACGGGGCTTATTTTCCACGGCGCTTATTTTTCACGGCGCTTATCTTCCAAGGCGCTTATTTTCCACGGCGCTTTTATCCCACGGCGTTTACTTTCCACGGCGCTTATTTTTCAAGGCGCTTATTTTTAGCAACGCGTCATACCAGCCATCCATCAAGGACTCGTCCATCAAGGAACGCTGTCCCAAATTAGACACATTATTAAAATTACGTGTTTAATTACGCGTTTGTTTTACGTGTAATAATAAAAAAACAAAAAGACAAAAAGACAAAACAAAAAGTATTTTAATAAAACACGTATACTAAAAGATCAATAATTTAATTGTTTTCAAAATGGTGAAGTTTTCAGAAAAAAACGCTTGATAGATTTTGCGTCATTCTCAGTTTTTTATCCGCGTTAGACATAACTTTACAAATTAATTTCATTATTTAATATAAACATAATCAAAAATATGCCTATATTAAAATATTAAGAAAATGCTCTTATTTAACATTTTATAAAATTCAAATTACTAACACTACTCATTTAGACGTCATCTTCAGTATGAAATCATTAAAAGTCGGTTATCGTCCCCTTAAACGGTTGCACAAATATGTAACCAAGGAAAACGTTCTCTCTACCTCTATGCTCGTAGGTAGAATGCTCAGTAAATAATTATACGCCATGTCAATATACATCTCTCGGCCGCCTTCAGAACTATCATAAATGCCCAATTCAACTCTTACAATAGACTCTATATCAGTGCTGCAGGGTTAACATGACAAGTGCGAGAACGCTCTTTTTCTCGTTTTATCGGAATTTGTCGCCGTTGTTTTGACGTCATTCTAATCCCTTACATGACCGCAAACGGCGAGTAAACTCGAAAAAGGCACTTTGACACTACTTTATCGCGCGACGAGATACCGATGTTGCAAGTGATTAAAAACAAATTATTTTTATGATAGCAGCATCGGCTTGAAGTTCTGTTTCATTCATTCAATTTATGCATGGAATTATGTACTTTATTGAATAAACGTCTCTCTTAATTATTCTCTCTTTTAATTATTTATGATTAGTTTTTTGTGTAACCGACTTTTTGATTAAAATTAAATCATTTCTTTGGCATGCTAAATTAAAATACAAATTGACGGAAATTAAAATTAGTAGCACCTATACTCATTAGATAATCACCACAAATGACAAATGGGCCGACGATTGCAATTTGACAAATCGAAGTTTAACAGTCACCATAAAGTCCATGACGTTGCAAATTTTGTTAATCACCAGTCACCAAAAAGACTGGCGTTCAAATAAATTGGCAGGTGGAGTTGATTCCGCTATTATAACCATAAAATTGTTAATCACCACCCTTAGGAAATAAACTGGTGATTTTAGTAATTATGTTGCGAATATTTGATATTACCATACAGCTATAATCCCTAGATTTCGTTAATTTATTTATTTAATCACCATAATTGGCAAAGTGACTGGAAAGTAATAGTCATCTACGTGGTAGTGCACCCCTCTACTACAGTACACCGGTGTACACCCACAATTAAAAAAATAATATCATTTTGTCTTTTTGTCTACTCTTCTCGTCGTCAAAATCGAGGACGACTAAATACGACAAAATAACTGATTATCTCGTGTTGAACTGTCAAAAATCGAGATAAATAACGTGTCATGTTTGGGTTTGTTGACAAAACATCAAGTTTGACAGAACGAGTCAAGTATTTTGTATGGCGTAGCTATCAGAAAACGATAACACTACGAAATAGACAAAAATTAGTCGCGCGAGCGTGGATAATTATCGCGTGTGTCATGTTAGGCCTGCTGGAAGAAGCATGGGTCCTAACTTCCCTTTGAGTTTTAGCTTCTATTTCTGCCTCCAGTTAGTAGCACAAGTAGTAATGAAATGTAACTAACTGTCGAATTAAAATACGCAGTTTTTAAAACTTACCCTGATAATTATAAAATTGGTTGGAAATATAATGTGTAGGTAATAAAAAGAAATTGTTTCACTGTAGTGTCTACTGATAAAATAAAATCACCAATACCGGTATCCCGGTAGTGGACATTTCAATACCGGTATTGAAAAATGTCAAATAATGTCCGGGATCCCGGTATTAGCCAATACCGGGATCCCGGTATTGAAAGCCCTACATAGAACATTGATCCGTAACTAAATATAAATAAGAAATAAAATAGTCTTGCGAGTATTTCGGATCGGCACTTGGTCGGCGTACTTGCAAGTAAATACCTAGTATAAAAACCTGGTCCTATAATATAGCCCTCGTTCGCACGGACGTAATAAAATCGCGGCGAAATTTTTCGTGCACTTGATTTTCAACGCTCTGCTTAGCGCCGAGAGTTGAAAATCCAACAGTGTTTCTTCAACGCGCTGGGACGAGAGTACGTCCCAGCACGTTTGATTCTCAACAAGCCACCTATACCTGGACTACCGCGTTTCGGCCGTGTGTATAATTTATATGTTTCTACGACTCGCTGAGGGTCTTTAGACGCATAAATAGGTACCTACCGATTAATATTACTGATGAAACATAAGTACTCGTTTTTCCAGATACGGATGTTTGTAAACACATTTATGTTATCTGAAGATAGAAAGAAAGAAAAGATAGAATAATTTTTTTTTTTTTTCAGAAACACGTGTATACAAAAAGATAATTAACTCGAGTAAAACAATCAAACAATAGATTTAAATATAATCACGAGCACAAAACAGAAGTAGTCGGCAGCTGCTTTAATTTAGTAAACAAATAAGCACAGTAAAGTACCTATATAATATACCTAATCTTATAATACTGACAAAAAATACCCCGAACGAATTCCAACCGATCACGTTGCGCTAGTGTGAGTGCCTGTCGGAGCGATATACAACTACAGTGAGCAGTACGACCACGCACACATTGACAAATTATTCCTTGACGCGATGGCAATACTAGCATCGAAAAATTATGATAAATTTGGATGTGTTCCGTAATACAAAAAATGATGAATGAAAATTTAATGTATTTCCATTTTATTTTCGATAATTTGTAACTTGATAACATAAACTATGCTTCTACGGAAACAATATTACAAATATTGTTGTTTATAATACAGAAAAAACCATATGAAAACATGTCATTTACGCTGTAAAAATGTACGAAATGGAATTCGCTTACATTTCATTTAAAGGTAAGTTTTTGAAAATCAAAAGACGTAGGAGCCTAGATAAATACTGTCTCAATCCGAATATCAACATAATATGGTGGAAATATGCTCAAATTGCAAATGATTGATGTACTACGTTTGTATGGACAATTCATACGTCGCCGCATTCTTAAGACAGGCGTGCGGCCGCCACAGTGGTTCGAAATCGACGCTCCGTGGACATTGAAATCAAAATTTCTTTAGACGAGAAATAAAAATCGGAATGGCTTTATTTCAGTATTATTTATAATATTTGGTAATATGACAGCTATAGACAGCACCATCTCCGAAAAAAAAAAAATTTAATATTTTTTTGTATGAAGAAAAACACAAAAGTCGTTTTTTCTCATAACTTAATAAAACTTAAAGCCTGCGGCTTACATGGGTTGTTGTCCTAAATGAGGCGATTCCGAAATGCTATAACACGCACACCCATGCGCGCCGCTTCACTCGCAGCAGAGTGTTGAATTTCGAGAAATTCAGTTAGAGATTTTTACGTTGATTTATGTGTGATCTTGAAAATATACAAAGTAATTGACTTTAGTTTGCTAATTTGATTAGTTATAATGAGAAATAATGGAATATACAATATAAAAATACTAAAAAAAACACTCAAATTGAGACTTACAATATAAATAGATTTTGCAATCTTTCTTATAATAATTTAATTCGGTGTTACAGTAGATACATTAGTTAATGGCTATTTTTACGAAGTGTTTAACTAACTACTATTAATTAAGATACGATTAAGAGGGTACTTTTATATAAATAGGGACAACATCGTCAAAATCATTAGTTTTTGTCAGCAACTGTTCGCGCTATAACATTAACTTCTTGCTTACGTACTTACTTATTATCATGGAAGGATTTTATACAAATTTGGACATATTCATATTTGTGAAAACAAAAAGTTGCTTTTCGCAGCCTAGTATTTTGTTAGAAGCACTTCTAACCAAAGCGACAAATTTGTCTGAAGAAGAACAAAAAAAATTAAAACAGTTTTGTCAAGTGTATATGTGTGTTTTGCATAGAAATTGGAAATCGTGTAATCGAACAATGCATACATTTGTCAAGAAGTATGAGACATGGCTAGAAAAAGAGATCAAATGGCCCAACTTCATTAAAGACAGATTTGTACAAAGTGAAGAAATTGGATTGGTATCAATCGACTCTGTTACTGATACTGTTGAACCTTCAACCTCAAGTGCTAGTGGTATAAATGATGGTGCATCCACGTCCAAAGTAACTACATGTACTGTTAGCACTACAACACTAAAAAGGAGCCCAAGAAAACCTTTCTCAGAATTATGCCAAAAACAGAAGAAGAGAAGAATAGAAGAACTTTTAACGCACGACTCTCAGGAACTTGCATATGCTACTGCAGTGAGATGTGGTGAGGAGAATGAGGACGTGAAAGATTTAATAAAATATATTACCGAGCATCCTGAAAAAGCAGCAGAGATCAAGAATTTTTTGAAAGGCAAGACAACTACTAACAAGTATTCAGCAGAGAAAGCGTTGGGTATATTTATTTCTTTGAAATTGTCGAAGTGGCAGTATATAACTTTAAGGGAAACTGCGAAAGAAAGTGGTGTAGATTTGTACCCATCATATTATTCGGTTTTAAATGCCAAGAAGGCATGCTATCCTCCTGAGAGCGATATTGAAGTGACCGAACGAGGAGTTAAAGTAAAACTTCAAGCTATTTTGGACATCACTGTCACTCGACTTGCCAAAACATTAAACTTGGACCATTTGCAAGATAAAGAACTGATCTTAATCTGCAAATGGGGCTTCGATGGTGCGTCAAATCAAAGCAACTACAAGCAATGCATGAATGCAGATGAAGACGACTCTAGTGTTTTTATGAGCTCTTTTGTACCCTTGCAATTGATGTGTGGTGAGGATTTGGTCTGGGAAAACCCAAAACCTTCTTCTACAATGCTTTGCAGACCAATTTATTTCAAGTTTGTCAGCGAAAATAAGTTGGACATGAAGGAGGAAATGGGTTTGATCGATGCTGAAATTAAAGCATTGAAGCCATCTATCATTGAAAATAATATACAAGTTAAACATTCAATGTTAATGACCATGATAGATGGCAAAATAACGTCTCACCTGTCACAAACCTCGATGCAAACATGTGACATCTGTAAAGCTGTACCAAGTGAAATGAATGATTTGGAGAAGATTCACATGTAAGTTGAATATTGGAAATGTATGTTAATTTTTTTTATTTTTTTCTTATTGAAAAACACTTTTAACCTTTTTATTCATATTTTAGGAAATCTGTATCATCTGATATTTACAAGTACGGTTTGTCGACTTTGCATGCATGGATCAGATCCATGGAATGCCTGCTGCATATCGCTTACCGATTAGATTTTAAAAAATGGCAAGCCAGAGATGAAGCTAGTAAAGCAGCTTTGAAAAGTCGCAAACAGACGATACAGCGAAAATTTCGAGAGGAAATGGGACTCCTGGTGGATATCGTAAAACAAGGTTAGTTGATTTATTTATTTTGTATAATATCAAAGGGTTTTTTAGTTAGTGTAATACTATAAAACTTATCTTATAATGTTCTCATATCAGTATTTTTTATATAAAGGTGCTGGGACCACGAATGATGGCAACACGGCTAGAAATTTTTTCCAGTGTCCTGAGAAGACTGCAAATATCACTGGATTGAGTCAGGAGCTCATCCAAAAATTCGCAACTATTCTCCGTGTTGTATCATCAGGACAGTCTATTAATATTGATTTGTTTGCCAATTATCTCGACGAAACTGCGCAGCTGTATGTGGAACTGTATGGCTGGTATTTCATGCCTTCCAGTATCCACAAACTTCTGCTGCATGGAGCTGAAATAATAAAACATTTCAACATTTTGCCTATAGGAAAGCTATCAGAAGAGGCATCTGAGGCCCGAAACAAAGATTTTAGAAAACTCAGGGAACATCATACGCGGAAATTTTGTCGCAGAGCGACAAACCATGACATCTTTAATGGTTTCATCGTATCCTCAGACCCATATTTGTCAAGCATTCGACCTAAACTGACAAATAAGAGTAGAAATGATTTAACTGAAGAAATGAAGTCTCTTCTTTTAATTGACCCGGATACCATGGATAAGGAAAACATTGAATTTGTTGAGGTGCCAAGTATGATGGATTCTGATTTTGAATTCTTTGATAGCGATGACGAAACTCAGTAGACAAAATTTTAATGTTTGATGTTTTTGTGTAAATTTTATATATTTCTCAATTATACAATTGCTTATTCTTAGTATTTTTCTGTATTAGTTATAAGTTTTTGTACTTTTTTTTTAAAATGTTAATTAAGAAGTCAAACTGTGTATCTACTAACACCGAATTAAATTATTATAAGAAAGATTGCAAAATCTATTTATATTGTAAGTCTCAATTTGAGTGTTTTTTGTAGTATTTTTATATTGTATATTCCATTATTTCTCATTATAACTAATCAAATTAGCAAACTAAAGTCAATTACTTTGTATATTTTCAAGATCACACATAAATCAACGTAAAAATCTCTAACTGAATTTCTCGAAATTCAACACTCTGCTGTGAGTGAAGCGGCGCGCATGGGTGTGCGTGTTATAGCATTTCGGAATTGCCTCATGTAGGACAACACCCCATGTAAGCCGCAGGCTTTAAGTTTTATTAAGTTATGAGAAAAAACGACTTTTGTGTTTTTCTTCATACAAAAAAATATTAAATATTTTTTTTTTCGGAGATGGTGCTGTCTATAGCTGTCATATTACCAAATATTATAAATAATACTGAAATAAAGCCATTCCGATTTTTATTTCTCGTCTAAAGAAATTTTGATTTCAATGTCAACGGAGCGTCGATTTCGAACCACTGTGGGCCGGCGCTAAGCTAAGACAGGCATTTTTTAATTTCTCTAATAAATGCACAATGGAGTATAGAATGGAATCGTTTGACAGAAGAGTCGTCGGTAAAAGCGTTAAACTTTAAAACCGTTTCGTGTTAAGATTTTTATATTTACATTTCAGAAAAAAACAGAACTTTAAAAAAAAATCTTCGGAAAAATGTCACTCAGTGTAGTAAGTTCGTTTTTTCTAAATTAGTTTAGTGGTCGTACTTTTCATTTTGAAAAAATGTCAGTCTTTAAAACTATCTGTTGCGTATTATTTATTTGACTTACAGTTGTCTTACAAAAGACAGGCATATTTCTGAAAAATCAGGCATTTTTACATCCTAGACAGGCATCCTCCCTTACATAGATGGTAACCCTATCCACACCGAAGTTATAGTTTCAACACACTGGCTTTATCTATTGTGCAGGGTGTGCGGCTCACACGGGCGCAGGGTCTTAGGGGGCGCAGAGCCGGGCCCCAATTTCAGACAAATGGTTTTACAAATTCACTGAAATGGAAAAAAATAGTACAATACTTTACCTACACCCATGATATGAATCCAACCATTGGGTGATTCTAATTCAAGATCAAGAATAAATTCCCACGAAATTCAGTACAACTACACGTATGTACGTCGCCTGCAGCAGCACATACACACACATGCGTGCAGCGGGTGCTGCTGTCCCCCGCTTGAACGTTGAAACGAGTTGCGTAATGAAATTTAGTACAGACGCCAGCATATCAAGCTACCCGAAACTGTCAAATTTTTCTAATCAACTTTGAACCTTATATTTCAGTGATAAAGTTGAAAATCTATTAAATAAATTTGACAGATTGTAGTAGCTTGATGTGCTGGCGTCTGTACATTTGTAACACCTATTGGGATGAGGTACCTAACGGTTACTATGACACTGGCTTTTTTAATGTTGGCCATAAGCTAACTGTATCTGAAACTTTTATAGAGGTTTATATAATGGGTGTAGATAAAAAAATATTACAAACTGTCGAGTTGTTTTTTTTTTAAATTAGATTTAAGGTTCTGTTTATAGGTACACACGGCTACACATCAAGCTATACTTTTCCAGTTTATGTTGAACTCGCATTGTATAGGATTTCCGTACAATGCGAGGTCAGCTTATTCTGGAAATGTATAGCTTAATGTGTAGCCGTGTGTACATCCACACCGAAGTTATTGTTTCAACACTTGCTCGCAGTGCCAGCTTTACCTATCGTGTAGGGTGTGCGGCGCACACGGGCGCAGGGTCTTAGGGGTGCTACGATGTCGGTCACGGATATTCGCGATTCTTGGATCGAGCGGGAAACATTAACAAATCGGTCGCCTGGGAGCGGAGCGGAGGCGGCGAGTTCGCGCACTCGTAAAACTCATCATTCAGTCAGTGTACTAATAGTACTAGCAGGCCGAACCAGTACATTTCTCAGATTGTACTAGATCGGAGCGCAACGTTGAATGACCGAGCAAGAACAAGTCTATGCGAATCTCACGTGGATGGGGTGGAGTGGTAAAAAATAATGAAAGCAAAACATTCCATAATCAAAATCCGACGTTCCACACTCCACAATCCAACTCATCATGTGTGCGAGAAGCGCGTAGGTACGCGGAGTGCGCCCATTCCACGCCGTGCGCGTTCGTCTGTGGCCGATACAACAATCTATTTTGCGCTCAATTGGCAGAGTAGGTACTACGTAGTCTATGGTTGGCAGGTACGCAGCCGTCCCCGGCTCAGACGGACTCACGATTACGACAAATTTGTTTCATTTTGACAGTTCAACAACATTCATTGCGTTATTTACATTGTTGAGCAGATTTTTTATTCCAACTTATGAAGCAATGGATTAGCAATCTGTTTCAAATCGAAACAATTTGTGATTGATCGTGTATCACATAACTAGGGTACAGATCAGTGGTGGTTTCACCCGCGGTTTGTTGACAGGCGCGGTCTTCTTCGACATAGCGAAGGCGTTTGACAAAGTCTGGCACAACGGCTTATTATTTAAGGTGTGCCAGATCGTCTCGTGCTCATCATACAAGATTTCTTGTCGAATCGCACCTTCCGCTATCGCATCGATGGAGCCTTATCCTCCCCGTCCTATTCGTGCAGGAGTCCCTCAGGGCTCCGCGAAGACTAGCGAGGAAGTTAATAAAAACCAGAGTTATAATGGGTTTTAGCGCCGTGTTACACTCTACTTTTCACTACGATTGCGAGAAAATAAAATAATCCAATAAAATATTAAATAGCTAGTTTATTTTATTTAAATGTACAATTTGTACAATTCTGGATATATTTAACGAGATGTTTTTTTCCGGCAACTTAATTTCAGGGGGCCTACCTTCAGCTCATAAAGCAGTATTATTTTAATATTACTTCAGTGTGGAAAAGAGATGAAGCTCTACAGGACGTATAGCTCCATCTCTTTCTCCCACTGAAGTAAAATTAAAATAATACTCCTTTTGAGCTGGTGGTAGGCCCCCAGTACTCTGTGAAGAGATGTTCTCACTAGATGATGACATTTTCACTGTTGTAAATTATATTACGATCACCAATTCAATTCGTAATTAGAGAAAAATTCTAAAGATTTCGCGCCAATTCCTTTTTAGGGTTCCGTAGTAAACAAGGAACCCTTATAGTTTCGTCATGTCCGTCTGTCTGTCCGCGGTCTAGCTCCGAGACCCTTAGTAATAGAAAGCTGTAATTTGACATAGGTATACATATTAATTACGCCGACAAAGTGGTAAAACAAAATTATGAAAAACATTTTTTTTTAGGGTATCTCCCATACTCGTAAAGTGGTGATGTTTTATTTTTTATTTTTTTATCCCACAGTGTGGGGTATCATTGGAAAGGTCTTACAAAAACATTATGAGTTTGTGAAAACCATTTTTGGATTCAGGGATCCATTTGCAAAATAGTAAGCTTTAAAGTGCTAATTTTTGTTAGAATCAAGTGTGTCCCCCCCTGCCAGCTAAATGGTTAGTTTTGGATGTGTGAAAAAAATCACAGCAGTAGTTTATATAACGAAATTAAAAGGAAAACTATCACAGCTAAGTAAGCTTTACTAGTTATCGAGTAATAATCGACCAACTTAACTTTGCAGTTGCAAAAACATGTTTTCCCATACATTTCGTATGGGAGAACATGTTTATCAACTACAAAGTTAAGTTTGTTTTTGGGATAAATTCATCCCAACTACGGAACCCTTCACTGTGCGTGGTCCGACACGCACTTGTTATTATTTCTTCTGTAGCCGCAACGCAATGCACGCATTCTACCAACGAGATAGCCACATATAGTTCCATTTTCAAAAATAAATGTTGTTCTTTTTTAGAGTTCATAATCATGATTATTCTATATATAAGAATAAGGTCTTCTTCGTTTTTCAAGGCTCGTTGGAACAGACAAAAATTAAAAAGAAATTACTTTTTCCCCTAGAGCAAGAAATGCTAGTTTTTTTCTCCGCTCTGGTATTCTACAATGACGGCCTTTTTAAGCAAAAGGAGTGAAATTTTTTTGGTTTTTGGTTCTTCAATATGTTTTCCTTTACCGTTTTGAGAGCAGTGGTGATGAAATAATGTACACAAAGTGCCTGCTTGGGTTCGAACCCTAGACTAGTAAGTCACGACAATTACCACTGGGCCACCACACCACTGCTCATTTTATTACCCGACTTCAAAAGTGGGAGGGTCTCAGTTCAACAACGATGTACGCATTGTGTGTATAATTATTACACAGTATGATTAATTAAATAGGTAGGTACCTATTACTTAATTTTAAACAAACTGTCAAAACAATTAAACATTTCGCCTTTCAAAGCTACACTATTTTTAATGTTCCGTACTGAAAACGGAAAACTTACGGGTTCATCTTAGTCACAGTGCCTGTCCGTCCATCTGTCCATCCGTCCATCCATTCGTCCGTCCGTCTGTGCTCATCGCCGCATCTCGACTTGCACTTGCCCGATTTTTGTTTTTTTTTTTTTATAACCGAGTGACAGCCCTATGAAAGTAGGTAAGAATTTTGAACTCTGTTAGGAAGCTTGCCTTCTGCTCGTTTTTTATTCTTGTGGTAATAGTCTGGCACGCCCTCCCGCTCCATCCAGAATGAGAGAAGTTATTTGATAATTTCCCACCCAAAAAAAAAAGGCGCACGCGTTCGTACATTTTTCGAACGGAAAATAAAAACCTGACGTTCGTTTCGGAAATTGAACCGTGCGTTCGGATCATCCAGAACGGAAAAAATCAAATGACGTCATTCCGAACACAGCTTTCGCGTACATTTTTGCTCCGCCGCCGCACACGAACGGATAGGTATATCCGTTCGTGTGTCGCCGCGTCGAGTGGACGTCTACACAGAGATTTGACAGGTGCAAAATTCAAACTACAAATTGAAATAACAACAATCACTTGAAATGTTTATCTCTGGGATTAAAACATGAACTTTAGGTCACTTTATTATAATGTACAGACGCCAGCACATCAAGCTACCCGAAACTGTAAAATTTTCCCAATAAACTTTGAACCTTTTCATTCAGCGATAAAGTTGAAAATCTATTAAATAAATTTGACAGATTGTAGTAGCTTAATGTGCTGGCGTCTGTACTTAGTATTATTTGCATACCAAAATGTCCATTTTTATACGAAAGTTTCCCTCTACCTACTAGCAGTGTAAATTCCTAATACAAAAAATCGAATTCCGAATCAGGAAACCGTACACGGCTAGCCTTCCACGGAACTCTCGTACGGTTTCTTGATACGGAATTCAATGAGACTTAGCGCAATAAACGAATGCACGAATAAACATGGATATTTTTAGGTAGGTACTTACAGTACAGTAAAGTGACCTAAAGGTCATTTTTTATCCCAGAGGTAGACATTTCATTCAAGTGATTGTTGTTATTTCAATTTGTAGTTTGACTTTTGCACCTGTCAAATCTCTGTGTAGACCGTAGACAGAGAACGGTGTAGACGGCCACTCGACACGGCGACGGCGCGGTTCGAATGGAAATTTCCGTTCGTGTGCGGCGGATTAGCAAAAATGTATGCGAGCGTTGCGTTTGGGATGTCGTCGTCATTCTCTTATTTCCGTTCTGAATGACTCGAACGTACTTACGGTTTGTTTCCGAAACGAACATTAGGTTATTTTCCGTTCGGAAAATGTACAAACGTGTGCGCCTATATAGTTGAACATAAATATATATTATGTAAGGCAAGCATTCAGCGAGTTCCTAATCAGGAAACCGCACGTACGGCCTAAGCCCAGCGCGGGCGGGGAAGTACCTTTCATAAACAGATGGTACCAATACTCAATAGTTGGCTGCTAACTACTCGTTTACTCACTTTGATCAAATAACATTTCCGTATTAGACGGAGAATGTCGGGAGTCAGGGCCAGTAAAATTAAAATTGTCATCCAGTTAGAGGATTTTTTTTTATTTCCATGCAATTAAGTAATCAACTTTCATGTATTAGATTACAACTACTGTGAAAATCCTTGATTATATTTTATAATCTATTTATTTGTTGAAACTTTTATTGATCATTTCAGTAATAATAAGACAACTATATATTTTATTCTACTTGATGATTGAACACAATACCCAATCTTAAACAAGCGATTAAACAAAATAACTCCTAAGTTTAAAGTTTTCTTTCATATTTTCTTTGTTATATACAAAACAACGAGTCAATTTTTTTTTTTTGATTTGCTACTATAAATCTTGTATCTACTTACATGTACATAAATATTACAATCATTTATTTGCGATTCAAATTAATAATTGAGACGAAAGAGACTGGACCACTCTACTAATCCAGGTTACAAAGAAATATAAAAAAAGTTTGGCAGAGTTCTTCAGCTTTAACAAAGTAAAAGGGGATTACATTTATCATAAATTGTACATTTTTTTTGTGGTCTTTTTGTGTATCTCAGTTCTTTATATACCTTCGGGCAGACACGGGCAATTTCATTAAAAAATCCCGAGGTAGTTATTGTTATTTTCTAGTTTTATTAATTATTATTATTAAATTACATAAAGCATGTTCACACATCTCCGCATTTGGGGGCTAACAATCAAAAAATTACTTAACCAAATCAGTCATTATTATAATAATTAGGTACTAAAGTTCTGAACGCAACACCATTATTAATGCACAGTTATTAGTTCTATGTGCCCCAAGAACATACTTGGTCATAGTTCGTTGTGATATTGTATGGCAATTATGTAAATCTATTTAAACAGAACACTTCTAACTGTTCGAAAATAGGAAGAAATAAAACCAAAAAATTTGCCAAATATCAATCACTCTATCAGAAACATTTACATATTTTAATGTGGAATGATGTATATGTGTTCAGCTAGAACTATTCCTTTTAATTCTATAAAGTACACATACGAATTTATTAATTTATGCATAACATTTGTTGATTGTCGAAATTATGTTTTTATGAAACGGAAATAAGGAAATTAACCGAACTGAAAACTGAATGCGTTTCCAGGGAACCCGCCGCCCGAGTGGAAATCGAAATGTTGTCCCCCGCGGTTGAAGAAAGTCTGGAATACTACGTTGGGGTCGATGTCTGAAAAAACAATAAAAACACAATCAGAATTATTACAATTTTGAACATTTCATCTACGTGTATTTAGAGATGGGTAACCACCCGGGTTAAAACCTACTAGTGGGTTAAAACCCAGTTATCACCAGTTTTATTCCACCCACTGGGTGTTTTGGCCGGGTGAAAACAAAATATTAAAAAAATTTATATTTAAACATGTAGCACGCCACGGTAGGTGCGCGGGGTGGCAAGACTGAGAGGGAGGGGGAAGGGACCGCGCGCTGGTAGCTCCCGCGCCCTTTTCCCCGCTCAAACCCTCACTCGAGTTTACCTCGCTGGTTAGAGTGCGCGCGTTTTGAGTGAATTTTGTGTTTTTACTTAAGTACCTACGACCCCGAACTGTTATATTGAGATCTGATCCTGCTTTTACCTGAATGACCTTGGCTTGAACACATTGACTACGATTTGCTTAAGCACTGGATTTATCAACACGAGAAAAGAATCTACGGTAAGTAAAAGAAATATTATTGTTTACTAACCTTAATTTATTCTAAAAGAATGTATTCTATATTACAGTAATTTGTTTTATTCTTGTACTTCAAGTGGTAGTAAGTAGTAACGATGTAATATTTTAGTTTTAATGTATTATTTGCTACTTGCCGCTCCGGCTTCGCACGGTATCTATTTACTAATTTGGCATCATTTAGATTTAAAAAGCTTAAAGTAGAGTACTTGTAAGTGTCCACTTGATTTAAAATTAAAGACACATGTACTATTCAATCATTTTGTTAGCGCTATGATATTGATAGTCCAACGTTACGTAATTTATGTTATAGTATAACGAGAAATAGAGTTAAAAAGAGTTAATAAGTGCTTTTAGTACCTACATTGCCTGTCAGTTGCATGAGAAACTAAATTTAGTTAGTAGACAAAAAAAATCCGTATCACACAAAATACAATTGAAATGAAATGGACTTTACTTACGTAATGTACCCATATGTAATGTCCGTCTACCAAACCCTTACATAAATAACTTATTAAACTTCCTTATTTTAGGGCAACATGGTGAGACCAAAAAACCAACAGATATGGAAACATTTTCGAGAAAGTGAGAACAAATCGGCTACATGCAAGTATTGTGAAACAAAATACAAAGTAGCCAATCTGCAAAAAATGGCTAGACATTTACAAAAATGTCCTCATTGCCCTGAAAACTGCAAACAGCAGTTGAGGACCAATATATCGCATAGTTCGTCAGTATCTGCGGTCCGAAACACGATATTGCAACCTAGGGATAAAGAAAATGAGAGACCTGAGTCTGAATTAAGTTTGTCGATTGAGGGCAGTGCATCTTCAGTGAGTCTGACAACGAATGTAAATAAAGAACATTTACATTCATTATTAGCTAAGGCTGTTTATGTATCGGGAACACCCCTTTCAATAGTAGAACACCCCCTCTGGATAAATTTTTTCAATGAACTCCAGCCATTGTACAAATTGCCTACCAGAAAAACTATTTCTACAACCATTTTGGACAAAACATATAGAGAAATGCATCACGAATTAAAAGAAAACATGAAATCGCAAACATGTTTGCACTTAATGCTAGATGGTTGGTCAAATTGTAGGAATGAAGGAATAATTAATATAATAATATCAAAACCAGAACCTGTATTTATTAAAAGTATTGCGACGGCAGAAAATCGTCATACTAGTGATTACATATGTGAACAAATTTTAAATGTATTATCTGAGTATGGAACAAATAAGTTTGCTACGATGATAGGAGATAATGCAAGTAATATGCAGAAAGCTTTTCGTCTCGTAAAAGACGTTCATCCAAGCATAACATATATAAACTGTGCTGCTCACACTTTAAATTTGCTTTGCAAAAATATTATCAGAATTGATGTTATAAATGCTTGTAAGAATATGGCAATTAACATGGTCAAAACTATAAAAAAAAGTCAAGTTTTAACATATTTACTAGCAAAAATTGTAAAGGAAAAAAATGCTGGTGAAACTTTGAAGTTGCCATGCGATACCCGATGGGGCAGTTATTACACCAGCTTTAAAAGTATCGAAAACACTAAGGTAGCCTTGCAGACCTTAGCTGTTCATGAAAAAGCAACACTTTTACCTGCGGAAGAAAAATCAGCGCTGTTGGACGACAATTTTTGGAAAATTATGCGGCAATGCAAACTTATTATGGAACCTATTTCTGATGCAATATTTCAATTAGAAGGAAATGAAAAAAATATTCATAAGGTATTTTTGACATTAAAAAATATGAAATCGAAGTTACTTTTTAGTTTACCGGATGTCACAATAATAGAAAACGACAAAAAAGATGAAATATTAATGAATGTCGACCAAAGAATCAAAATGTGTTTGAAACCGATTCACTTTGCAGCGTACTTATTAGACCCCACAGACCAAGGATCTGAACTTGACGAAAGTCAAGAAGTCGACGCTATGGAGTACATATGCGAAGTAGGACAAAGTATCGGATTAAATGTCATGACAAACTTGGCATCTTATAGAGCAAGAGATGGTTTTTGGAGTCGAAGATTTCTGTGGGCTAACATCAACGATGTAAGCGCATCAATCTGGTGGAAAGGAATATGTGGATCTACTGCATTGAGCAAAGTCGCTGTCCGTATTCTTACAGCACCATGCACTTCTGCTGCTGTAGAGCGGTCTTTTAGTGCTCATAGTAACATACACAGTAAAAAAGAAATAGACTCACTACGGAAAGGGCAGCAAAACTAACATATGTAACATACAATTGGAATTTGTTGCACAAGCACGTGGATGATTTAAGTGATGACACTGAAGACTGCGTGCCTGATTCACCATCAACACATCTGGAATCCCAGAGATATAATATGCAAACCACGCCACCACGTACAAATAGCCCTGAACCATCTACGTCCGGCATCAACAATTTTCAATTTTTTGACTGTAACCGTATTTCCGATTCAAGTGATGATGATGATTGATTGACGACCTACTGATCTGTTGTAATTATTCAAATAAATAATAAATGTATCTGATTTTATATTCAGGCTTTTATTTTTGACGAGCTAGTAGTGAACTCTCCTTCCCACTATTATATAATTAACAATACCCATTTTCACCCAGTAAAACGGGTGAAAATGGGTTAAAACCGGGTTAAAACCCAAATCACCCAGTTTTAACCCAAATGGGAAGAATGGGTTTTAACCCACTACCCATCTCTACGTGTATTACGTTTATGCCCGACGCGACGAGTCGAATAATTCATAATGAGAGGCGTTCTAACGCAATAACAATCTTCACTCAGCTCACTTTTATTCTTATTACTAAAACAGTTCTGTTTGGTGGCAAAAAGTTTGCCGTGATAAGTGTGATAATGATTACACTGCATTCACTAGATTCTCATTAACTGTTCGATCGCAGTCGTGGACTGTTAGAAATGTGTGCGATAATAATTGATGAATAAAGCCAAGGCAGTTAGTTATTTTGGTAAATTGGCTTGTTTTGAACTTTTTGGTTACAGTCGGGATTTTTGTTTTTATTTTTTCTACCTTTTACTGTTATATTTTAGGAATCGTTTCTTCAAGCCCTTTATTTTGATAGACATGGTCATGGAACAATTTTTTTAAACAAGACTACTTTTTTACGTCTAAAATCCGCCGTTTTGATTTTATAAAACAAAACATAACCTTAACCATCGCACGACTTAGACGAATCGGTAGAAAAATCATGCCACCTACCTTTGCTGTCGCACAGTCGGGTAAAACACAAATTCGTCCTTTGTCTGTGATTATGCTTAGTACTTCTAAAACACTTGATGGATAATTTCTTGCGGAAGCGCTATGTGTTACAAATTGCATGCAAAGCTGAGGTGAGTCGCTACATAATCTTTTTCACTCACGAAAGGGAGCTAACTGTGTATATTAAACATTTTTGTGTGTGGTGTGTGGCTGGGCCAATACTGATCGCTTCCAATTTCGCGCACATAGATAGAAACAATGTTTGCGTGCATCAAACACATACAATATCAACCTGCCTTTGTGAGTAAGAAAGATCGTATAAATAAAGTGGAGTATGTACGAACCTGCCATGCCGGAGCCGTCGTCGTCGAGGTCTTGTCCGTGGTCATAGCGCGCGCGCTTCTTGGGGTCGCTGAGCACTCCGTAGGCCTCGCCCACCTCCTTGAAACGGCGCTCCTGCTCGCGCCGCTCCGTGTCGGGCGCGCCCGCGTGCCGGTCCGGGTGGTGCACCAGGGCACGCTTCCTGTTACGTCGCATTATTTGATAAAGCTTTACATAATAACTCACTGTTATGAATAGAAGATCAATTTATGACAACTAATTATTTAGGATTTCCTAACCAATGGAAGGTATCATAGTTTTCTTAATTTTATTGACAAAAAAATAGCAATCAATCAAATTAAACACATGATAGAATAGAAATCGCAGGAAATACCTGTAAGCTTTTTTGATTTCGTCTTCAGAAGCACTTTTGTCAATGCCAAGAATTTTGTAGTAGTCTTTGCGTTTCGATTTCTTAAGAGCTATTTTGGCTTCATGCAACAATTGCTTGTTTTCCTTGCTCTTATCAATCTTATAAAGTCTTTCGTAATCTTTGACAGCCTCTTCATAGTCACCAAGTTCAGTGTAACACTTGGCACGTCGCAGCAGCGCCTTCACGTAGTTGTCGTCTAATTCAAGGGCAGCAGTGCAAGCTTCAGCGGCTTCTTTTATTTGGTTCAATTTAGCGCATACTGTGGCCTTGTTGAAGTAAAGCTTGGCATTCACAATCTTATTGTTCTTGTCAATAGTCAAAGCTTCATTGTACAGGCTCAGAGCTTGCTGCCACCTGCCCATTTTGAATGCTTCATTGCCTGTGACCATGAAGTAATACAATTAAATCCAGGTGATTTACATCAGATTATTATGTATTAATGCTAAGTAATACAAATCGGAAATATGTGATTTTTGATGAATAATGATGCTTCTAATTTATCAAACACTAAAAATAAAACCAAGGTTTACCTTCTTCTTTCTTTTGTTTCAGCAGTTTAGCCTTTTTGTAAGTTTCCATGGCTTTCTTATGATCTGGAGCAAGACGTAAAACTTGTTGAAAATGCTTGAATGCTTGTTCATCTTTATCCTTTAACATTAAATATTGTATTAGTAATAATCAGACACATATTTTAGTTAAAATAATGTATGATTGATTACCTCGAAATACAGGCAGAGACCACGCACGTATATAGCCTCGGAATCGAAACTATCGAATCTTAATGAGTCATTTGCGATTTCCTGAGCTTCCTGGCAGCGTCCGATCATAGCCAAACATTCTGCTTTTGTGAGTTTCGCCCTGGAAAATGTGAACACGAAAATCATTATAATGCTAATTTATGGAGCTCAGGTCCTCTAGGCTACATACATATGTAGTTACTATCAACAGCTAGTGTACTTTATATGATACAGGTTACCTAGTATGGCCAGACACTTGTAAGTATTTGAAACATTTGCCAAGAGCTACAAGCTGGAGGAAAGTTGTGGATTTTCTCTGATGACAACATTACAGAAAACTTTACTCTCCCTCGAAACCTTATTTATCAGTTGTTTAGCCTAAATAATTGTACTTGTTCAAGTGTGCACAAAATACTCTTGAATAATTTATCACCACCTGGTTAAAAGTTCTTGGGAAGTCTAATGAATCATGTGAACTAAATATAGGTGCTAAAATCCTAATATAACAGTATTAATGGCAAAAAAAAAATATGATGACTGACTTAGTGCAAGAAGGGCTGTAGTCAAGACAGCGGTCCATGCAGAAGACCACGCGGCGGTAGTCGTTGGCTTCCATGGCGCGCTGTGCATCTTCGTGGAGCTTGCGCAGTGTTTCGAGAGCGCGGCGCTCGCTGCTCGCACACTCCACACCACCCAGCTCGCTCGCGCGCCGCACTGCCTGCTCGCCTCCCGTCAAGTCGCCTGGTAGTTAACATTATACTTATGAATCATGATAATTTAGTATTAATAGTGTTAGTTAATCACCTGATGCAACAATAACAGTACCTCTGGCATGAATGGAACAGTTCTGATGATACAGTATTTGTTGTTTCACTGGTATGAAACATGTCACAAATACTAAGAGTTTTGAAAATTAATAAAGGTAAATAAACAACATAATCTTTGTCTAGGCATACTCCACAACCATGGAGTATGCCAAGTTGACAAGTTCAAACTAATGATGAAATACTACTACCAAATGACTACACACAGTACACACTAAATAGGCAATCAAAAATATAAAACTGGAAGAATAAGCCGACATACGCACGGACGTAATAAAATCGCGACGAGAATTAATCGCGCACTGGATTTTTAACTCTCGCTGTTAAGCCGAGTGTTGAGAATCCAACGTGCTGGGACGCACTC
The DNA here is from genome assembly GCA_963680765.1 of Agrochola lychnidis. Classification (NCBI taxonomy): domain Eukaryota; kingdom Metazoa; phylum Arthropoda; class Insecta; order Lepidoptera; family Noctuidae; genus Agrochola; species Agrochola lychnidis. The sequence goes on from OY796858.1 coordinate 15,592,565, forward strand.
TCATTCCAGGGCATTGAAAAAACAAACTGTAGGATTTTTAACTCTCGACCCTAAGCAGAGCGTTGAACATCAAGTGCACGAAAAAAAATCGCCGCGATTTTATTACGTCCGTGTGAACGTGGGCTAAGTCTCCTTTTTGAAATTTTGCATAACTTAACTGTAAAGATGTAGTAACAGCTGTTTAAGATATATTATTGTAATGTAATAATTATTATAATCTACTACTAAAGTTTTAGTAAACACTGGTCACAAGGCTAAACCGCAGTACATATCAAGTAAATATGATAAATAATTTATCATTCAGCTCCATGCCTATATCAATTTGTATGTAAGGTTCTTTCCTATGCTGATAAGGACAACCTAATGAATCAACAGTCAATTATAAAGTCACTTATAATAAACACCATTCAATACTGATTATACAATGGTCTGATTTCAACAACAATTAAGTGATTGGTAATTGCAGTTATAAATTCTGCCCCTATGAAGACACACTGACAATACTTTCAACTTAATCAGCATGAAAATTCATCAAATTATTTATGGCACCCAATAGATTTAAAGCAATACCTTTCCACACCTCTCTTCGTTTTGTGTTCCCTGATCTAGCATATGAATACATTTTAAAATAAAGTTAAAAATAACAAAATATTACCTAGTGCAATACAACATTTGGCCATTCGGATGTATCCTTTAGTAAATGTCGAATCCAGTGAGACAGCTTTCTGAGCATCATCCAGGGCTTTCTTGTACATGCCCAGCATCATGTAGCATGCAGATCTGTTGCCATAGTATGCTGCATTCTCCGGACAAAGCTGTATAGCCTCATCATACATAGTTAGGGCACCCTTGTAATTTTTGAATTTGTACAAATGATTCCCACTTTCTTTCTTTTCTTCAGCCACTCTAGGAAATTGTTGAGAACAAAGAATATAATTAAAATCTATTATGTAAAATATTCATACCTCTAAACTTTGTACTAATGTGATATACATTATCATGCAATTATTATATATCATTACATGTAAATAAGGGTTCACATGCACAGCTGATTGATCCTGATCTTAGAAATTATTCTTTACTTAGTAAAGATAGAATCAAGAATCAAGCCACAATAATGTTTGGACGAAGATCAAAGTAGCAACAGTAATTTAATAGTGTTTATATGCGTCATAAATGCAAAATATGGCTTTGCTATAATATGCATATCCATGCACTCCCACACACACCATCAGGCTATTGTACTTAATGTAGGTCATAAGTCAAGGCACCCCGATTGTAATAATTTTGGACTTATTGATAACCTATAGAGCTACCCACCTTGGTATATTTTTGAGAATTTTTAACAATTTTTTATGTTCAAAAAACATGAAGGACTTTGGCATATTTTCACATGCAATTACACAAACATTCATAAATATTTACCTTTCGGGACTCTTCGGAACTAAATTATCGATTGTTAAATCCAAGTCCACTACGTCTGAGTCTGCCATTTTATATTTTGTAATTTTTCAAGGAAATTCCAATTTTTCAAGAATTTGAGCCCTCTTTATTTTGACGACGAATTCACAAAAGAACTAAAATGGGTTGCCAGGCTATGACTCGCACTCGCAGCGAAAATCATAGACAAGTGACAACTTTTCTGTTGTTTTGGTAAAATTGGCAACATTGCAATCCATGGAGTTTTTAGTAAAACTTCTAAAGTATATACTAATTCCATGGTAAAAACTGTAGAGTCCGCGCCTTCACTCAAGTCCGTTAAAGACGCGGCGCTAGTGTCAATGTCATGTCCACAGACGTATAAAGAGTGGCAGACCAAACATTCGCTAAAAATTGCGTAGCCATTACGCACACATAGGGAATGTTGTCAATACTGGGCCGGACTAGGGCCGGTTGCCGGTATTATCTAACGATATTGAAACAACCGATATAGGTACTTATTGAACTTCCGAGAAAATTGATATTCTCTGGGTATAAGAAGTGTAAATTACTTAGCAATAAAGTCAATCAATCCTACCGAATGAAATTTCAAAGTTATGTGAGTAGCTTATTTATGTATACTTATACCTATGTTCATGTTTTCCATCACACAGATACAGGGTTATATAATTCATTTCATTTTATAATTTATTACAAAAGCATGTGTGTACACTGACAATTTGCACTTTGCAGTATTCTGGAACAATGTCACCAAAAATATTTTAAAAAAATCGTAGAGTAAACTGAAGCTCTGTTTGATAATTCAATGGTAAACATTTTACAAAAAAAATCGTCTTTGTTGCCAAATCCGTCCCTGACTAAATAACGCCGTTGAAACAAAGAACGCAATGCAGATGATGTTGCTTAGCAATATGGCGGCATGGTACAGACAAGCTACGCGTCAAATTTTGTCTATGTGTGAGTCAGTATGACAACAGGTGACAGAACGAGACACAATTTACGACTTGTCGATTAGCAAAAAAAGGATAGAGAATCATGTCCATAAATATAAATATAACCATGGATTAATGTTTGGTCTGCTACTCTTTATATATCTGTGGTCATGTCACTACATCAAATTGCATTTACGAAAATGTAGTTCCTGAACTTTACGGCCAGAATTCAGTGGTAGCGTGGACTCTAGATGCAATGCAAACGGAAAGTGACCTTAAAGCCACGGTTTCCTAGAAGAGTGGTGGCTGGCCGTATACGTATGGTTTCTTGATTCGGTTTCCTGATCAGAATTCCTGATTCGGAAACCTGAATGCTTTTTTAAGCTCTCATTATAACACGTTGACACAAAACTCGGCCGCAGTCTCAACGCGGAGACGTTATCATGTTATTTGCCAACACGCTAGATGGAGACCATGGCCAGGGGGCTTACTATGAGCTTTTAGAAAAACGTTCAATTTCCAGTCAGTTCAAAAGCAGGCCTGCTTCTGAATGGATAGTATTCGTACTATGAAGGTACTAAAGGTGAACGAATATTGAACGAAGTTGAATGGAATGCTTGTCTATGGCCTGCTGTAAAGACATTTTCTTTTTAGTAAGCAACGTTCAGAAACTTAAATCGTAATCTATTTTCACTTTACCGGTTTTTTGAAAATAATAGAAATATGTTTTTTTTTGGGAATATACATGTTTTAACTATGATTATGTATAACTCGTTACCTTGATCAATTATACAAAAGCACTAAAATGCTCAATTTCCCGTTCATAACAACTTTGAAAGATTCTACATGATTTTGAACGTGTGTGGATATGTCATGTAACAATGGCCGCATTCCGAGTTAGGCCTTAATCGCTCACAGCGCTCACATCGATACTTCGCGTTCCTAGTTACATATCACGATTATGACAGCTCAGAGCTGTCAACAACTCGGAACGCTCGTGAACGTGCTCACACTGCTCACAGTGGTCGCTCATTGTCAAAACTTATAACATAACCCCAAAATTTGCACAAGATGGTTGGATTACAGTATTTCTTTGAGTATACACCACAAATTTCTTCTTCTTCTTTGGTTAGGTGGCAACTGTAGCCAGAAGCACAATTTCGAAATTGCCACGTTAGTTTATAAATAAGATTCAACTCAAAACAAAACAGCACAACTGTCATTTTTGACAGCGCCCACGGTGATATTAATTTAGGGCATGGTCAGTGTTATCGCAAGATGGCGCATGTCATGACGTCATCTATGACGATTCACGGGACATCGTTATCGCGATAACGCTAACACGGTACGGGTGTTAGCACGCTCAAATCGATTACGGCGTAAGTCGGAACGCACCCAATGTTGTCCTGATTGTATTATCTATGCTGATGGCGTCAATTAAATATTTGTATTTTTACTTTAAATTTATTAGGCACAAACTTTTTAGAGAACACGTTCAGATGCACAACTACCATAGAAAAAATATTAGACAGCGATTCGCTTCCGATTGGGAAAATGATGCTTGACAGTTGTTGCAATTTTTATTGTTGGAATATACCATTGCATACCTACCTTTATTTGCATAGATAACTAGCTGCTGCCCGCGACTTCGTTCGCGTGGAAGTCGTAAGACACCACAATATACTACAATAACAGCCTTTATCCACATTAAACATCTACATACTCTACAAAAACCACCCAAACCAGTTTCTAAAAAAGGGAAATTCAAAGGCAAATGAAAATAGTAGATGTTTTGCAATAAATAATATTATTTATTAGGATTTTTATAAAATTTTCTTAGATAAGAGCTTTTGCTTGCATAACTGGTTTGCTAGGTACTCATGTTTTCCAGTTTAACAATGTCTGTACCTCTTAAAATTTTACTAAACAATTACATTGCACCAATTATGTATGGCTAATTTTGTTGATAAAGAAATGAATGCCTGACCGAGATAATTTTTATGTTTTTGTAAACATTGTAGTTGTAGTAAACAGTGATTCCATTTTTAGTAACGATTAACAGGATTCATCTTCACAATTGAAATTTTATAAAATCCTGTTATCTGTCATCGCAAGCAACAATTTAAAAGTATTTGTGAAACTGTGACAATCTGGTTTATTATTCCGTGAATTATATGCTCCAACCCTTCCAAAAAAATAATTCTAGATCATCTAACTTAAAATATAGGGTGCATTAGTTTGTTTTTTCTTCAAACAATTGCCACAGTTTCTGAAACTTCTAAAGAGTTACAAGCCAGTTTCATAAACAGTAACGTCCTTGGAATTTTTATCAATAAATTTCATTTCTTAGATGGATAGCTTCTCGTCAAAACTTATGTCACCGTGACCGTAATTCTTGTCCTTTACCCTTCTTTGAGAAAGTGCTGGCTCCATTCACACTTGCAGTTTGTCCAAGACGGTTACTACTTAGGACACATTTAACTCACTGATTTGCCATCAGCATAGTGTGCTGGAAAATAACATAAATAATCATTTCTGTAAGCGAAAATAAATTTGATTTTATGTGGCAAACATTTTCGCTGTAAGTTAAGAGTACAAAATATGAATTGTATGTTTATCAGACAAAACTGCCACTGCAATGGCTTACAAGACAAGGCTTTCGCATAATTTTTATGTTTTTGGCACGTAATTAACTCAAATGCACAATTCTTTTCTTATATTATAAATTTTGGTTGCAAGGTTGTGTTTGTGTGTATTAGAGTCCAAAAACAGATTTTTATCTTTGATTATTTAAATATTTTTCTTAATACTCAGCCGGCAGTGTAAGCTCTTGCATGAACATTCAAGCGTTCATGTCTCGCCACAGTGCAAAGATTTACAGAGTCATTGTTAGGACTGCTATTTGATTGTAAATCAGTATCACTGTCTCTATTTTCACTAACATTGTAGTTGTAGTAAACAGTGATTCCATTCTTAGTAACGATTAACAGGATTCATCTTCGCAATTAAAATTTTATAAATCCTGTTATCGCAAGCAACAATTTTAAAGTATTTGTGAAACTGTGACAATCTGGGTTATTATTATGGAATAATAACCCAGATTGCCACAGTTTGATTGTCAGATTGTAGAAGTTTCAGAAACTGTGGCAATTGTTTGAAGAAAAAACGAAACTAATGCACCTTATATTTTAAGTTAGATGATCTAGAATTACTTTTTTGGAAGGGTTGGAGCATATAATTCCCGTGAATTATATGCTCCAACCCTTCCAAAAAAATAATTAAATTAATTAAAGAGTTACAAGCCAGTTTCATAAACAGTAACTTCCTTGGAATTTTTATCAATAAATTTCATTTCTTGGAATTTTTGGATAGCTTCTCATCAAAATTTATGTGACCATGACCGTAATTCTTGTCCTTTACCCTTCTTTGAGAAAGTGCTGGCTCCATTCACACTCGCAGTTTGTCCAAGACGGTTACTACTTGGGACACATTTAACTCACTGATTTGCCATCAGCATCGTGTGCTGGAAAATAACATAAATAATCATTTCTTTAAGCAAAAATAAATTTGATTTTATGTGGCAAACATAAATTAATTAATTAATGCATAAATTTGATTGTATGAATTGTATGTTTATCAGACAAAACTGCCACTGCAATGGCTTACAAGATATAAATAGAAAAACAAAAAAAAATTGGTTGAAATCTTAGAAAGCCTTACTGATTTGTCAGGGATAAGCTAGATAACTTTATTATAGAGGGAGAGAGAGGACTAAATACTTACAAAATGAGGAACTGTACTTATACCAAAGCACTGGCCATCCATAGTGTGATTAAAAACCTGGGCACAATTTCTAACCTGAAAACATAACACAATAACTTAAAAAAATAAAATAAAAATAGCACAATTAGATACTCATAGAAGCATGAAGAAAAGTATCACCTGCCAAACAGTAATGATTCTTTACAATTATAATAATTTAAATAAATAACCTACCTTCATTTTCTTTATTTTTTCTGGTAGGGGATGCTCCATACTCATCAGTAAGCTTATGAAGCAAGCGTGATTCAGCATGTAAACAGTCCATTTTATACACATCAACAATGTCTGACCATCTTGCTATACTCTCATTTAATTGAATGTTTTTGTTCAAAAAATTATTTCAGATCCCCTTAATCACATGTGGTAGGTCAAATACAATGGTTTATTGATAACCGCCAATGTGGATTGTATCATCTGAAATACAAAAAAATATTTGACAAACAAAATAGTAAATAACATCCTAAACTAAGTACCTACTTCTTTCTATGATGACGAAGTGATGTCACAAATGCCTTTTTTTGGTAAGGTGAGGGTTTGGTGAGGTATTGTGATTAAAAACAAATAAGTAACAACAAATGCATCTAGGTACAGTATGAGGCCGCTAATGTGGCACATCGAGTAGCGAATATTTTTTACATCACTATGAACGAGATGTACGACATTTATACAACATTTCATTAATCCAGGAGAATTTAAATAAAAACAAATTAAGTACCAATGTTTTCTTCTGCAAGTATTTGCACCCTTCTAGTGTCCTGCTGAAGTCTTTTCAAGGCTGACTGGAATGCTGATCCTTGGTCTGATATGCAATTGGAACGAGACCAGTCTCGCCAAATGCCTCCAAAATTATTTTAGTACTTAGGTACTTATTGATTTAATTACGCTCAATCGCTTTTGTAGCACTTTCACAGAAATAATAAGCTATTGCGTGCTGCCATTTGTATATATTTAGCACCCATAGTCATGAAACATCATACATTTATATGATCCAAAATCATTGGGTAAATAAGTTCTGTGAGGTCAACAAAATCATTTCCCATCATAAATCGGCAAAATTTTAAGTGGGTCCTCCTCACAACAGCTTACCTCGAACCTCAAATAAAATTAATAATGTTGTTTTAATAAAATTAAAAATAGAAGTAACAATATTATCAATTTTTCAACAAAACAATGTTGAAAAAGCTTGTCTAATACTAACTTTTTCAAGATAGTTTATTTTGACATTACAGACGTTCAATAGTCGTTTTTCTGCTGTCAAATAGCACGTCGTGGTATGAAAACTCTATACAAAAAAAAAGGTGAACGGTTTTCGTAAACGTCAACGCAGCAGGCCTGCTGCAGGCCTGCTATTAGGATGTCATAGTACAAAAAAGCAACGCAGTTCAATTTCCGTCCTGCTATAAGAGCTCGTAGTAAGCCCCCAGGACCATGGAAGGCTCGTGCAGAACAGCGCGACACGCGACGCGACACAAAGGCACCGCTCGTCGCACGACGAGCAGTGCCTTTGTGTCGCGTCGCATGTCGCGCCTGTTTGTAAGAGCCTTTAATGTAACATCACGAGTTTGTAACAAATATGGTTGCGTGTGTACCACTGTGGTAAGGAGTGTGAGGATCCTCCGCTGGTGAGGACCCTACCACAGACCACTTTCACGGAATATTTGTTTACATTGGCAACACATGTTAATGTCATCGGTTTGATTGATTGTTTGCAGATTGTCAAAAAACTTGTTTCGTGTCTAGAATACCTGTCTATCGTGTTGTGGATGTGAGTTTGTTTAGATCTTTAATATTTTTTCGTTAGAATTTTATGCAGAATTTGTATTAACCTGATAACTGTTTCAGCTTTCTAGCAAATGAAGCAAAAATGGAGGATGAGGCTGTGTCTGTGAGTGATGTTTTGCATAATAACGGTGATATCGAATGGCAACCACTGGCACTCACTTTAGTTGAGTATCCAAAAGGTAGGTTTAACATAAATTAATTCGGTTTCGTACGACGCTATTCATGCGCCACTTGTGATCCGTTATATCTATGTTTTCAGGAGACTGGCTTGGAAAGTTCTTCGCCCTTATTAGCCTGTCCCCATTTGGTATAGGCGCTGGGTTTGTTGCGCTTATTTTGTTTCGTCGAGATCTTCACACTGTAAGTCAAAATATTTGTTTGAAAACTTGGCAGTGCCATACAGAATATCTATTTGAAGCCTCTGATATCATCTGAGCTCTCACTTGATGTTAATGTAACTGTACTTCAATGTAACTATAAAGCATTATTTATTGCTACTAATAATATTCACATGCAAATTTGGTTTGAATAATGGTTTAATTAACAAAATGACACTTATCCATTCACACTTCCTTCGATTGCGTATTCATAAGTATGCATAAGCCTAAGTTGGCAGTATTGCAGTCATTTTTTATTATTTATGTCAATAAATCATGTACATATAATTTCCTAAATATGATTCCCTTTTTTACAGATAACTTTTTTCACTGGCACATTGGTAAATGAAGTATTGAATATAATACTAAAACACATAGTATGTGAAGCCAGACCACTCTCCAGGGGGAACTTGTACAATGAATATGGGATGCCATCGTCACATGCTCAATTTATTTGGTTCTTTAGTACTTATGTTCTATATTTTGTATTAATCAGGTGAGTTGACATACTTTTCATCTTGCATCTCAATTTTTCTGTTTAAAATGTCTCTTATTAAACTAAACTGAGGTGCTTTTGATGTTCAAAAGTGCCTTTTGACATTCAAAAGTGCTTTTTAAGTGCCTATTTGTAATAAATAATTTTTTATATGCTTCTAACTTTTGCCTGCGGTTTCGCCTATACTGATGTCGGAAATTATTCCATGGGAATGTACTACCAGGATAAAAAGTATCCTGTCTTAATCCAGATTATAGACTATCTGTTTGCCAAATTTTATCTTTATATGTTGAGCCGTTTTTGCTTGATTGAGTAATAAATATCCAAACATACAAATTTTTACATTTATAATATTAGTAGGATAATTATTTTCTAAATTTATTTAATTTAAAAGGATTATAATTTATTTTCAGATTACACCACATAAATAATAACAGTATAATATCAGCATTATGGAGAGTGATAATTGTGGGTGGCTGTATGTTCTTATCATTGCTAGTGTGCATTGCAAGGGTGTATCTACACTACCACACAACATCGCAAGTTGTAGTAGGAGGCATAGTTGGATTCATTTTTGCAACCCTATGGTTTGCAATAGTTCACAGAGTGTTCACCCCACTGTTCCCGCAGCTTGTTTCACTGTAAGTGTATACATATTATCATCATAATTTCATTGTTGCCTAATCTTTAAGTAGTCTGTGACTGTGATTTTATTCTTGATAATTATAATTTCAAAAATATAACACACCTATAGTACACCCACATTTCGCCTGTTATCTCGCCTATGGCCATTAAATGGGCATAAATCCAGACTCCGGGCTGAAACTGAGAAATTCCTGATGGAAAAATCCCATATCACTTTGCCTGACCTGAGAATCGAACCCAGGACCTCATGCTCAGCAGTAGCGCTTGCGGCCACTAGACCAACGAGGTAGTTTAAAAAATATTTTTGTAATTTTTCAGGAAACTATGTGAAATGTTGATGATAAGAGATACAACACTGATACCCAATGTGTTGTGGTTTGAGTACACGACTTCGCGGCAGGAAGCGCGAGCGCGCGGGCGCAAGATGGCAGCTCTGAAGCCGACACAATGACGGTGCGCCCTGGCGCGCGCGCCCGGCTGCGCGTCGCGGCCGCGCGCGTGACGCCTGGCGGCTGCCGCGGCGCTCGCGCTGCTCGGCGGCGTGTTACTCACTAAATCTGACCCTGCTAGGTCCCTCCTCCCGTAAAGATCCATCTAAACTTCTCGTGACAGGTAGGAGTTGTTTTCCAGTGTTGATCATGGTGAATTCTAGCTTACATAATACATTTTTACTAAATAATCATGTTGTAATCTTAATGATGCAATAATAATTGATTTTAATGTTAATTATAGGTAATGTGTAGTTTAAATGTTCCTTTGAAGTTGATTTGTTGTGTTAATTGTACAGTTGAGAATTTTATAATAATTGAGGTAGAATTAGTGAATGGTATTTAATACATACTGAAATGATAAAGTTGAAACAGCAGCGGAAAATGTAAGCGGGAATGTCCGGGGTTCGGTTCCCCGCCGCTGCCTCAACTTTATCACTACAATACATGTTACTGTTAATGTGTTAAAACCAGTAAAGTCTGCAAATCATAGAAAACCTTCAGATTATGTTTGGAAAGTGTCAGCTATCTGCACACACCAGTGGCCAATAATTACTTAAGGTAAAATAATGTTATGCTATATAAATATAAGTAGTGTGGACACATTAACAGTTACATACAGACGCCAGCACATCAAGCTACTACAATCTGTCAAATTTATTTAATAGATTTTCAACTTTATCGCTGAATGAAAAGGTTCAAAGTTGATTGGGAAAATTTGACAGTTTCGGGTAGCTTGATGGGCTGGCGTCTGTACAATTATTTAAGTATATTTAATTTCTAGACTCACGCCTCGTTAAATTAAAGCAGCATTTTTGACAGAATATAAAATATAATTATTAATACACTAGGAAGAGTATTAAATTATGATACAAAAACCTTCTCACGGTTTCCACGGTTGTGTTATAATATAGGTATACTTGTATAAACACTAACCAACTAGTAAAGTTAAGCATTCAAAAACTTTAATATTGTATTTTGTGAATATTGTAAAGAATCATGCTTATACAAGATACTTTTTATGCTCAGACATGAAAAAATCTATGATATACTTATAATACTTCTGTAAGTATAAGGGTTTATGCAGACGGGACACTTTTGAGATCGAAGATCGAGTCTTCAGCGCGAGCGCACACATATTTTGAGTACTAATTGCGGCAGACTATTCATTGGGCCTGCCAAAAAACTGCGTTGTTTGTCGACTTTATAAATCCTTAATATAACAAATATAACAATGTTTCATGCTGAATTTTATGGGAATACGGTTCTAAATAGAGATGCAAAAATACGTTCGGTATTTAGAGCTTCGATTGGCTCTTAAATGCAGGTAAAAAGTATAACGGTAGAGTAGTTCTTACTAAGGAACCATGGAACAAGTTATAATCCAACATCAATAGCAGCCAACTGCTTGATCTATAGAACTTTGTAGGATTTTCTATAAATAATAAAGGGCACTCCTTTTTCGATTTTGATATCTAAATGTATGTGGAGTTGTTAAATATATTTTTTGTATGATATTTCCAACAAAAGATTTCTATATGAAATACCTACTCATCAACATACTGTAAATTAATGCGCAGGCATCGTATTTACTTATGTAATAAATAAATACGGTTTTTTAGCATTCACATACGAGTATTAATACTCTGTTAAAACCAGTACCCTAATCACGATCGAACAATCCATTGCTTCATAAGTTGGAAAAAAACCTGCTCAACAAAGTAAATAACGCAATGAATGTTGTTGAACTGTCAAAATAAAACAAATGAGTCATAATCGTTTACGAAAATAAGTTACGTTATTAGGGTACAGATCATCCAAAGAACTTTCAAACTTGAATGCTGATGCAGTCTTGTTACTTCTGACGAAGGCAACAATAACGAAATATCTCATAACAAAGATTCCATTTGTTCCATGTCTTTGTGATTTAAATGGATATTTAGTTTAATAAAAATACGCTTATGTTGACATAAGTACCCATTCATTTACGATAAAATGAATACTTGATACTTGTACAAGATACTAGCCAACCATCCAAAAACCACTAATGGAATTAATGAATATAGCCTTAACAAAATACGCTTAAAGTTTATATGAAACATAACAGTGCCTGCTTGCATGCTAATACTTACATAAATACTGCTCAATAATAAAAAAACCGGTATTATTATCTCATTATAGTTTCTAAGATTTAATGTAAAAGCAGAGCTTTCTTCAAATATTCGGAAGTGGTTTATGGGTGGCACTTCGAGTGTGATATTCTTTTCTCGTAAAAAAAATAGACTTATTGTATTTTTGTAATACGGTAGTGTTATATTATATCATAGTCATAACTAACTAGCGAATTGGGAAATTGAACATAGTACCTAGCGATAGTATAAATTAAGAAATTAATAGTTTGCTAGCGGCAGCTCCATCTGGCGTTGGGGGACAGGGATGCGACGACTATTGTTGGACTAAGCAATAGAGAAAAATTAGGCCTAAACCTTTTTAAACTTACGACTCTTCATTAGTGACCTAAACCTTTAAATCAAGAAAAAAATATCGACCAAAATGTGTCCTATGTTTGTGCCTAGAAGTAATATATTCGCTCGGGACTTCCAGGTAACTACCGCGCAACAGACTCTGCTAAAGAGTTCCGCTCCTAAGTGACTCAGCGGTATCCAGTATAAATGTGTAAAAGAAATGCTTCATATGGGATGCGTATAATATTGATGGCGATTCGCACTACTTCAACCTAATCAAACCTACTGTAAATATATTTTATGAGTTTTAGAACGCCACCTTTAGGGATTTATTATTAGATATTTACAAGAAACGATGGGCTGGAAAATACATTTTAGACCAGTTACTAAAAATCATCACCCAGTAGGTCACCAGAACACCAAAAACTTGGAAGATGTCCCGAAATGTCGTGTCTTTGGATGATTCAATGGCCTACAGTAAATCGAATTGTGCAATTCTAAAGCGCACATGACGAAGGGTACGCGTTCAGGCTCCATTAGGCTTGCAGCTCTGCTTCAATTTCAAGGCTCTGAAGCTTTGCCTCGACCATTGCATGGCTGTAAGAGCCAGTTGGCTCTTTTGGCTCCAAATACAAGCTGGCTTGGCAAGGTGTTTTATGTCACAGGTAGTGACATAAAATTGCCACAAGCCTCGCTTAGGTGATGAGGTGCGTCGCGCCCCTCGGTGGAGCCGCCCCTTTAGGATCCGCGGTACGGAAACAGCTTTTTTATTAGACCGCATAGCTGGACAATTTTATAATCCTTACATATTATAAAACAAAATCCCACGCCACGTCTAACTGTCTGTCTGAACGCGATAAACTCAAAAACTACCGAACGGATTTTCAAACAGTTTTCACCAATGGACGGAATGATTCATGAGGAAGGTTTTGGTGTTTATTTCACTAAGTTTTTGTGTAATATGACAATTATTGTTGTATATGTCGGAAAAAAGCACGCCGACTGGGACCTTTACAGGCGCTGCAGGCGTGCGCCGCGTAAACCTTGAGAGATAAATAAAATTTATGTTCTACAGGATTGCACATCTTAAAAAGTTCAACAAAAAAGTCCGCGATGGCATAATAATATATGTCTGTCTTTTAAGGATGACCCACAATAACCATTTTTATCTTTCATCTTTCAGAATTTGATAAAAAGATATTGTTATTTCCGAAGCTATTTTGACCGGTATTATATTAATCCTTATCCAATAAACTATGTTACTTAAATTGAGCATTTAATTTAGATTAAAATATGCCTTGACATTATTTCATTTAAATGAATGGTTTAAAAGATATCACAGATTCAAAATTATAAATAACTACGGTTGACGACAACGCGGGCGCAGCGGTAGGAGTCGATGACCTTTTCCTCGGCTATTAAGTAATCCCGGTATCGATAGTACGTTCCCGTGGGATATTTTCCGACATCCACGCAGGCGAAGCCGGGGGCAAAAGCTAGTTCATTATAAAATCATATAATAGCAATAGATTTTATAGCCTTGTTGTTATACAATATACACTATTTAAAAGTGGTCACCTCATTCATAGACGCCTTTTTCTTACTTCTGGAAAAGCAGTGACTGTGAAAAGACAGGTGGTAGGGTAGTCAGGCAAGTGAAGATATTATTGTAATTCTACTTATCTGCTTAATATTCTTAAAAATGTGTAAAGTATTTGTAATTATTTATATATTTTAACGAGGGCCTGATTATAGAAATTGGCCGGGGCGCTGCGTGATATTATACTAGGTACGCTTTGGTGTGGTTCACGCTGACAATTTTAGGAGCAGCTAGAATTATACCGGCCACTTCGCGCGTCCCGGGCGATTTTTTATAATTAGTCTCTACGGACGTATGCTCATGCAATAGAAAAATATTATGTAAATAGGAAATTTTATTACAAAAGGAATCAATCAGTAATATATGTATTCTTAATAAATAGTGTTTTGCTCATGTGTTCGTAGTGATTAAGAATTATTTTCTTTAAATAATTTTAAACGCTAGTGATATTTTATAATTTACCTACTTATTTATAATCTGATTATGCAGCTACAAGTTTGCGTTATGAAAATGCTTGTAATTTTATGGGTGGCTTCACTTTAGTTTTGCAGATACGTAAACATAATGCATATTTTATTATTAAACTTGAGTTGATTAACGATTTGAAGCTTTTGAAGGAAGATCCATTTATCTCAACCAGCAGTCCAAAATAATAGGGCAATAATCCAAATTAATAACAGTCCAAACAATATTGCTTAGTGTAAGGGATTTTGTTATTACACTTGAGTTAGGTACTCTGCTGAGTCTACAAAAAACTATTTCAGCACAACTTGAGTCTACTGGTTAAGACAAAGTGAATGTTCCTTTAGTCATTTAATTTATGCTGGAAACAAACGGCAGGGACACGAAAGAGATCGGTAATATTTAACATTTATTAATTAGCTGAGTAATCTGAAAATTAGCAATTACTGTGGGGAAATGAGCCAAACCACCAAAAGCTATCAAATCGGATTGTTACTGTTCGTAGTCTGTTCCTAGCATACATTAATCATTGTTTCCTAACCATTGGTTTTAAGTTAAACAAATTATGTGAACCTAGTTTAAATAACTATTACATTTTAATAATTTAATAATAGTGTTCTTGTTTACAAAATATTTGTTATAATGTACATACAATATTAAAAAGTTGTGTCTTTTGAATTTACGTACTTAGTAAACCAATTGAATGTGTGTTGTGTTAAGAATTGACTCTTAATAATACCCCTTTTGTATGTTGGAGGTTAATAAGGATGAGAACACACTGAGCAGTATAAATCCATATTTTGTTTTTGTTCTCAGTACTGATGCACTCTGAAAGCACGATGCGTATGCGGATCGCCGCTACAACGTGGCCTTAGGCTCAATTCACACTGAAATGACAGCGGCCGGCAGCGACGCGGCGAGCAGTTTTAATGACAAGGCATTATAAACTTTATGTACAATATTTAAAAATATGGATACGCTTGATATAATAGAAAGCGCCGCACGGGGCCTCATGGTGGCGGTGGCTCGTGTAGGGCTACGGACACGAAGTCAGCGGGCGCGGGGCTGCGGCGGCGGCGGCAGCGCAGGGAGCGGTTTCAATGTATAGATTTATATGGAACTGGCCTCGAAGGTAGCGGCGAGGGGACAACAGTTCCATATAAAACTGCATTTGAACGCGCCGCTCTCGCGCTGCCGCTGCCCCCGCCCCGCAATCGCTGACTTCAAGACCGAGGCCACAAGGGCGCGGTGCGCGGCTGTACGAGCCGACAGCAGTCGCTATTCTATCAAGCGAATCTATATTTTTTTATATTGCATTAAAATGCCTTGTCATTAAAACTGCTCGCCGCGTCGCTTCCGGCCGCTACGATTTCAGTGTCAATTTATATGGCACGGTTGACGCAGTGGTTAAGCGATTGACTGCTGCGCTGCGTGTCGCGGGTTCGATTCCCGCACGGAACAAATATTTGTATGACCTACAAGTAGTTGTTCCGGGTCTGGCTGTTTGTGTATGTGAGTTTATGTTTGTAAACGCACCCACGATACAGGAGAAATTCCTAAAGTGGGGCAACGTTTTTAAAAAAAAAAAATTGAGCCTTAAAGTGGATCCGCAAAAGTAGATCTTAAATCAGGTTGTACCTTGATCAAAGTATGGTTCACGACCATCTATTTATATAATTAGAATAATTAATACATCTCTCTAAGTTAGAATTGGTCTATTGAATGACTTTTTCATGAAATAATGACATTTTGAAAATTGCAAAAATCGTAAGGAAATTTGAATTTCGCGGGTTGCCTACCTTTGCGGATGCACCTTAATACTATTGCTGTGATGCAGATAAATATACCTACCTTACATAAATCTTCTCAGCTAACTAATTTACGTTAGGCAACCAATATCAAGTTATGATTCGCCAGGTGTGCTGTGCGCATATCGGCCGGCGCAACGCACCGCGGTTGTCCAGTCAAACCTCAACATTGCGTTACTTAAAATAAAGTCTAAAATAAATAAACTAACTCTAACCTGATGCCGGGGCTACACCAACGGGAAACGCTGTTGATTATCGCGATGATGGACTTTATTCCTACGAGTTAACGTCCATCATCGCGATAATTAACGGCGTTTCCCTTTGGTGTGGCCCCAGCATGAGACGCACAACTCTGTCCGCTTTGATGCGCTCTCAAGAAAAGTGAGAAAGCACGTGTCCCTGCTGTGTTTTAAACAAAGCATTGGCATGGCAATGTAGCGTAGCACAATTCTATTCTTTCCTCATCTGAAAAAATTGATTTCTTTTCTATTCTTTCATCTTTCTGTATTGGGTTGAACCTGTTAAAACAAATGTGTGAATGGTAAATAAATAAATAAAATAATAAGCTGAGCGAATTATATTTATAGAGCACTGCACAGTACAGTTTGTGAGGGTAGGTAACCCTTCTGTTGAAGTGTGTTTTCATCCAAAAAAGTAGGAATATTCAGTTCGTTTTTAATTAAATGAAACAATATGCAATTTATAGATCTATATAATGATAGTAACTTCAAATTGTTACTTTATATAACAATCGTTTTATTATAACTAATTGGTTCTTAGTTCAGTTTCGTCTAATCTTCAGATTTATCTGTAAAAATGGTGGTACAGTTTTATGTTTTTGTTCTAGCGACTAGTGAAAGCTTTTGAATAATTCGCTTTAAATAATGAGGTACCTTGCGTTTAACATATCATGTGAACTCAAATCATCCGCGGTTGATTGATTAGTGCTTCCAATGTGCTTTCTTTTCTTCTTTGTTTTAATTTCGCTCAATTCTTTGTCAGTTATTTCACCGTCTGCTTCATAATCACTTGATATACCTTTCCAAAAAATTATGTTATAATATTCACTTTACAAATAGTATTGTAAAAAGAAAGAAGAGATTGGAGTAAATATTTATTATTGTTTGTTAATACTACAAGACAATTGTTAAAATTACTTACAGTTGCTAAGTAGTCCAGAGTCTATAGAACCATAGGAATTGCTGTTTTCAGTCAAACTTTCCATCCATTGCTGTCAACAACAATATAATATAGAATAAATCTGTTTTTATTTTATTTCAAACTATGTAGCTACGCGTCCGCATCAGCATACGAAAGCATACGGAGCATACGAAATTGCTTGGTTTTTATTGATTCCCATTTATGTGAGTGACGCCCTAATATGATAGACTAATTCGCGCCGAACGCCGACGTACGCTCGCTCCAATGCCGACGTACGCTCGCTCCAATGCCGACGTACGCTCGCTCCAATGCCGACGATATGGACGCGTAGCTAGCTTTAAACACCGCTGTCCTACTACCTACTATCTCTCGTATCCGTATGTTGGTGTACAATAAAGCATAATTATATCTTATCTAATTAATAACCCATCATGACTATAAACGACATCATGGTGGTGGCAGTGGTTGAGCGACTGACTTCGCCGCTACCACGGCGAGGCGGGCGGTCGCGGGTTCGTTTCCCGCATGGTTGTTTGTTGTTGTGGACCCTACACTACAGCTACCTACCAGTAAATGTAGGCGGTCCGGTACTCCGGTAATACTTATTATTAAATAACGATTTGGCAACAATTTTATAAATCTGAGAAGTCAACAAGTGAGAGGGGGAAACCATGACCACGAATCTCATTCTGCTCTGCTGTCTGATGAAAGTGAAAAGCCTAAATCTCTAGCTGGCCCGCACACCATCGACTGGTCACTGTATAAAGTGTATAAGTGTGTAGGCCGCTCAAATCCCTTAATGCAATGTTGGAAACTTGGAAATTTAATTCTCACTGGTGCCGATTCCCTTGTTCACAAACTAAACTAAATTTAAGTTCAGTGCATCTTTTTCTTTCTATTTCATTAAGAAAAGGACAGAGGATAAATTTTAGTTTAGTCCTGTCAAATTAATCAGCGCCTGTCACTCTCCATACAAGTTTAGACGTGATTAAAAACTTGCCGACTAAAATTACGTCAATTTACGTCAAGCGCTGATTAATTTGACAGGACTAAACTAAAATTTATCTTCTGTGCTTTTCTTAATGAAATAGAAAGAAAAAGATGCACTGAACTTAAATTTAGTTTAGTTTGTGAACAAGGGAATCGGCACCATTATACTCCGTTTGAAATAAGATTAGACATTTAACTAAACCTTTTTTACAGTCCGTTCAACCGATTTTGACTTCTATTGCGTTGGTGGCATGACAAATGACAGCTGCAGTAAACAGTTGGTTTGTAACCACTTTTTTTGCTTTTAATGCCATCCGTATGCCTACGGTATAGAAGTCAAAATCGGTTGAACGGACTGTAAAAAAGGTTTGTTTAAATGTCTAATCTTATTTCAAACGGAGTATAGTATACAAAAAGAACATGTGGATACCTTTTCAGGCGGAATCAAGCGATCTGCTTTTTTCATGAACGTAAAATTTGCTTTTTGTCCAAGGTCCACTAAATGTCTTGTTACTTCTGTTGTTGACATGACCTTGGTCAGCATGCCTTGTAGTGTTTTGGGATCTTTGTCAAGTAACCCCGGAAACATAATAGCCAGTGGTTTCATTTGAGGCCCATCTTCGCATTCTACCTAAAAATAGTAGGCCAGTTTCACACACAAGTTTGGTACTTATTTAAGTAAATAAAATGATGAATTATTATTTACAAGTTGTAATACTTCCTCCTCGTCAGACACATTAGCAGATCTTTGGTTTTCTATTTGGGATGTCTGCAATATGTCTACCCATTCAGAGTCTTTCGCTAACAGAGCACATAAGGGTGGAGTTGGTTTTTTCACAGCTTCATTTCGTCTAATTCTTTGCCTCTGTAATACAACTGTTATTTAAGAGGACAAAGATCTGATTTAAAAAAAAAAACTAAAATTAAGAACTCCCGTCGTCCAGTAAGTAAATGCGGTTTATTCCAGAAATCCCCACTAGTTAAATAAACTAGCCTTTTTAGGGTTCCGTACCTTAAAAGAAAAAACGGAACCCTTATAGGATACAGCCATTTATGCTGCAAATTTTCGACACTTGCAAGGGAATCAAAACCTACAGGGTACTTTCCATGAACTCAGAATTTTGAAATTTGGTACTTACGAAGCAACGTCTTATAGCTCAGATAAAGGAAAAATTGCGAAAAGCAAAAATTTTTAGTTACATCATATAATAAAAATATTTTTAATAATTTTAAACTTACTACCCCCTTTCCTAGTGAACGCGGTTTGTACGGAACCCTCGGTGCGCGAGTCCGACTCGCACTTGGGCAGTTTTTTTCTAATATTCTAGTCGTTTTTGGCACTCATCGGCCGCCACCGCGGCACCGCTCGCTCGGCTCGTGCGTAGGGGTCACAGTTCTTACCTAACCTTTTAACTAGTGGGGATTTCTGGAATAAACTGTAAATGCTTTTATACATTTACTTAATTTTTTATATCCGCGTCGGGTTCGGCCTATTCGCTTTGCTTACGCTAGGCCCCGATACCTTTCCATAAATTGCTGTTTAGGAATATAACTTACGACTGTTGCTCCCTAACAGCCTTATCTGTGATCCCTAATGAACTTGAGATGTTTGAATCTTGAATATTTTTATAACGTAATAATTCAACATCCGATTCCAACTGACATGGATACGATCTACCCGCTGGTAGATCCTTGAATAATTTAGGTACAAGTTGTTATAGAACATATTTCTGTAATAATCAAGCCAAGATACCGTTATAACGGCTGTTACCTACTGAGGTTCCTGGATTTGTGGTTGCAAAAGTATTTTGTTTTGGCCTTTTGTATTTCTTATTAGAATCACTGCTCATTTTGTAGATACCATATTGTGAAAATAATGACTTCTGTTTCAAGCCAAAACAAGCTGTTGTTGTTGACATGACAACATATTGACATTCACAGAGTCTGAAAGTGGTGGACAATTTTTTAAGTGGTAATAAAGAAACAAAAAGTTTTGCTGGTGTCATTTATTCTCTATATTAAAACACAAAATACATTTTTAGTTACCAATAAAAAATTCAATGTTATCCTTAATTTACCATTTACAGGAAAATCAAATGAATATTTAATAATCTTTTGTTATTAGATCTATGAGTAATCATCATCCTCTTCATCATCAATTCTAGGTCCAGGTGGAGGCGGCACATATGGCTGTGGAGCTCCCTCGGCCCCCACTAATCCTTGTTGCTGTAACAGCAACCATTGTTGTTGCTCTTGCTTTGCTTGTTCTTCTCGTGCCTGAAATTTATTATTAAAATAAGTTAATTATAGAATAGCTTCGTTTCAGAATCATAGACTTTAGGTTCCTGGTTTAGGCCTTGAAAAATAGACACAATAGCGCTACATCTATCTGATATGGGGTGTGTGTGTTGGATCAGAGATTTTATTGGGAACTGGTGTACTTCTTTAAATGCTTTTATTTAGTCAGTATAATACTGGGATACATTTTCAATTCTACGTCATACACAGTCATGCATAGATTCATTCAAAGTAGTTTTCATACTTTTTCTTAAAAACACTTGGGCTCTGACTTGCTATGACACTTGTCAATGATCTGAATGTAATAAAATGTCATATCCTTGCTTTTCACTACCTTAACTTGCAAAACATGTTTGATGGTATTGAACAAGTTAGAGCATCTTTATACTTATTATTTCTTATGTTTAAACGTTCCAAACTGCTGCTTTCCAAATCAAAATTACAGGTTTGAAAGGCATGTGTTTTGATGGATCAAGAACATCCTAATAGCTATTAAATTGCATAAAATATCACTATGATATTGTGGTGTTCAGTGTTATTCTGGAGAATTTAGAATATTTGAAATGGCTGGCCTGAGATCATTTCATTCATATAATGACAGGCAGCTTTTACATTTAAGTCTGAATTTCAAAAGCTAGTAGTAACTATTTAGTTACCTTGGCAAAAAGTTCTTGTTGCTGTCTTAACAATTCTTCTTCTGGTATACCAAGATTCTCAAGTCTTGTGCTTTGTCGTCTTCTCTTTGCTGCAACAGCTTTGCAATCTTTCAATACGGCCTCCGCTTCAAGAGTATAGTCACTAAAACCTAATCTATCCAGCGCTGCAAGAAAATATATTTGATAAAATTTTTGCTTTGATTTAAGACCACCCATGGAGTTGTAAAAAAAAACAATATTGAAACTATTGTCTATTATAACTAGAATTAAGTGTTTTGGAATAAAACAGTGACAACTCACCTGCTAGTACATGTTCTGCGTTGATAGTCTTTTTGTTACTCTGATTGCAAACTTCGTTAGCCTCTGAACTTAATAAATGGATAAATTCTGTGCAGCAGTTAAGAATTAATTCCCGTGACTCAAAGGCCACGCGCACGGAAGGGACCAATTCTTTTATCATTTTATTGATGCTTGCTCTAGGTAGAGTTAGTTCGTCTTCCTCTGAAGGTGGTGGGCACAATTCTCTTTCTGGACTTCCCATTTTTGGCTTTATTTGGGACTTTATAATAATTTGATTTGGTTACAATTTAGGCAATCGTAACAAGGATTAACTACTCTTGATAATTAAAACAACATTTTTTCTGACGATTGATTGTTTGTTATAAATGTCAATGTGATTTGTTGTCACCATATAAAAAAGTACTCTGTCGTTGTCACTGTCAGTATCTTTAATTTTGTACTTGATATGTCTATGGTTTTGTCAGGTTTTTTTTTAATTCTCAAGATTTTGAAGATCTGAATAGTGTGGTATTCAGATCTAAATCTTGAGAATCTTGAAACAAGATGTATTTTCTGACTCTCGTAAAGCTTTGGAATTTTCATCATATCCTATTCAGCTTATAACGTTCCCACATGCTCTGGGGGCTTACTATGAGCTTTTAGAAAAACGTTCAATTTCCAGTCAGTTCAAAAGCAGGCCTGCTTCTGAATGGATAGTATTCGTACTATGAAGGTACTAAAGGTGAACGAATATTGAACGAAGTTGAATGGAATGCTTGTCTATGGCCTGCTGTAAAGACATTTTCTTTTTAGTAAGCAACGTTCAGAAACTTAAATCGTAATCTATTTTCATTTTACCGGTTTTTTGAACATAATAGAAATATGTTTTTTTTGGGAATATACATGTTTTAACTATGATTATGTATAACTCGTTACCTTGATCAATTATACAAAAGCACTAAAAAGCTCAATTTCCCGTTCATAACAACTTTGAAAGATTCTACGTGATTCTGAACGTGTGTGGATATGTCATGTAACAATGGCCGCATTCCGAGTTACGCCAAAAGTGATTATATCGCGTATCCGACCAAATTTAATAGTCACAAAATATAAGGGTTGTTAAGTAAAAAATTGTGACTTTGGACTTTGGTCGGATTCGCGATATTATCACTTTTAACGTAACACGGAATGCGGCCAATGTTGTGCTGATTGTAATAACTAAGCTGATAGCGTCAATTAAATATTTGTATTTTTACTTTAAATTTATTAGGCACAGACTTTTTAGAGAACACGTTCAGATGCACAACTACCATAGAAAAAATATTAGACACAGCGATTCGCTTCCGATTGGGAAAATGATGCTTGACAGTTGTTGTAATTTTTATTGTTGGAATATACCATTGCATAGATAACTAGCTGCTGCCCGCGACTTCGTTCGGGTGGAAGTTGTAAGACACCACAATATACTACACTAACAGCCTTTATCCACATTTAACATCTACATACTCTACAGAAATCACCCAAACCAGTTTCTAAAATTAAAAAAGGAAAATTCAAAGGTAAATGAAAATAGATGTTTTGCAATCAATAATATTATTTATTAGGATTTTTATAAAATTTTCTTAGATAAGAGCTTTTGCTTGCATAACTGGTTTGCTAGGTACTCATGTTTTCCAGTTTAACAATGTCTGTACCTCTTAAAATTTTACTAAACAATTACATTGCACCAATTTTGTATGGCTAATTTTGTTGATAAAGAAATGAATGCCTGAACGAGATAATTTTTATGTTTTTGTAAACATTGTAGTTGTAGTAAACAGTGATTCCATTTTTAGTAACGATTAACAGGATTCATCTTCACAATTAAAATTTTATAAAATCCTGTTATCGCAAGCAACAATTTAAAAGTATTTGTGAAACTGTGACAATCTGGGTTATTATTCCGTGAATTATATGCTCCAACCCTTCCAAAAAAATAATTCTAGATCATCTAACTTAAAATATAGGGTGCATTAGTTTGTTTTTTCTTCAAACAATTGCCAGTTTCTGAAACTTCTAAAGAGTTACAAGCCAGTTTCATAAACAGTAACTTCCTTGGAATTTTTATCAATAAATTTCATTTCTTGGAATTTTTGGATAGCTTCTCGTCAAAACTTATGTCACCGTGACCGTAATTCTTGTCCTTTACCCTTCTTTGAGAAAGTGCTGGCTCCATTCACACTTGCAGTTTGTCCAAGACGGTTACTACTTAGGACACATTTAACTCACTGATTTGCCATCAGCATAGTGTGCTGGAAAATAACATAAATAATCATTTCTTTAAGCTAAAATAAATTTGATTTTATGTGGCAAACATTTTCGCTGTAAGTTAAGAGTACAAAATATGAATTGTATGTTTATCAGACAAAACTGCCACTGCAATGGCTTACAAGACATAAATAGAAAAACAAAAAAAAAATTGGTTGAAATCTTAGAAAGCCTTACTGATTTGTCAGGGATAACCTAGATAACTTTATTATAGAGGGAGAGAGAGGACTAAATACTTACAAAATGAGGAACTGTATACCAAAGCACTGGCCATCCAAAGTGTGATTAAAAACCTGGGCACAATTTCTAACCTGAAAAGATAACACAATAACTTAAAAAAATAAAATAGCACAATTAGATACTCATAGAAGTATGAAGAAAAGTATCACCTGCCAAACAGTAATGATTCTTTACAATTATAATAATTTAAATAAATAACCTACCTTCATTTTCTTTATTTTTTCTGGTAGGTACACCATGCTCATCAGTAAACTTATGAAGCAAGCGTGATTCAGCATGTAAACAGTCCATTTTATACACATCAACAATGTCTGACCATCTTGCTATACTCTCATTTAATTGAATGTTTTCGTTCAAAAAATTACTTCGGATCCCCTTAATCAGATGTGGTGGGTCAAATACAATGGTTTATTGATAACCGCCAATGTGGATTGTATCATCTGAAATACAATAAAATATTTGACAAACAAAATAGTAAATAACATCCTAAACTAAAGTACCTACTTCTTTCTATGATGAGGAAGTGATGTCACAAATGTCTTTTTTTGGTAAGGTGAGTATTTGGTGAGGTATTGTGATTAAAAACAAATAACAACAAATGCATCTAGGTACAGTATGAGGCCGCTAATGTAGCACATCGAGTTGCGAATATTTTTTACATCACTATGAACGAGATGTGTGAAATTTATACAACTTTTCATTAATCCAGGAAATTTAAATAAAAACAAATTAAGTACCAATGTTTTCTTCTGTATTTGCACCCTTCTAGTGTCCTGCTGAAGACTTTTCAAGGCTGACTGGAATGCTGATCCTTGGTTTGATATGCAATTGGAACGAGACCAGTCTCGCCAACTGCCTCCAAAATTATTTTAAGTACTTAGGTACTTATTGATTTAATTACGCTCAATCGCTTTTGTAGCACTTTCACAGAAATAATAAGCTATTGCGTGCTGCCATTTGAAAGTTCATGAAACATCAAACATATAAATGATCCAAAATCATTGGGTAAATAAGTTCTGTGCGGTCAACAAAATCATTTCCCATCATAAATCGAAGTGGGTCCTCCTCACAACAGCTTACCTCGAACCTCAAATAAAATTAATAATGTTGTTTTAATAAAATTAAAAATAGAAGTAACAATATTATCAATTTTTCAACAAAACAATGTTGAAAAAGCTTGTCTAATACTAACTTTTTCAAGATAGTTTATTTTGACATTACAGACGTTCAATAGTCGTTTTTCTGCTGTCAAATAGCACGTCGTGGTATGAAAACTCTATACAAAAAAAAAGGTGAACGGTTTTCGTAAACGTCAACGCAGCAGGCCTGCTGCAGGCCTGCTATTAGGATGTCATAGTACAAAAAAGCAACGCAGTTCAACTTCCGTCCTGCTATAAGAGCTCGTAGTAAGCCCCCTGTGGGTCTCCTCTCGCCCCATGGATCCACCCTCATTTATATACATTAGTCTTTGTGTGAATCCACACACGGGCCCAATATGAGTTGGTTGATGACACATTTCTGAAGTTTTTGTTCTAGGACTAGGACATGCCGGGTATCTCACGATGTTTTCCTTCCACCGTTTTGAGAGCAGTAGCGATGAAATAATTTACACAAAGTGTGCCTGCCTGCCTGGGTTCGAATCAATGTCCTACAACCCGTAAGTCATAGCAGTTTCTAGTGGGCTACCACTACCACTACTCAAAACGATTTTAACGTGGAATAATTAATTAATAAATATTGACTGCCTCGTTGGTCTAGTGGTTGAAAGCGCAACTGCTGAGCATGAGATCCGGGGTTCGATTCCCAGGTCGGGCAAAGTGTTATTGGGTTTTTCTATCTAGAATTTCTCTGTAGCAGCTCGGAGTCTAGATTTGTGCCCGGTTGATGGCAATAGGCCCCCCCCCCTTTTATTTTATTTTTGTTTGGCATCTCGCAGTTTTGACCACTAAGGTCGTGGTTGCTTTACCGGATTTTTCCTGTGGGTGCCTCCAGCCAGGAGCTTTTATACTTATTCTAAATTAAAATTAAGCGAATGCTCGCTAAGTACGAACCTCGGCTTAGGGCATCGCTGATGAGAGGACAGCAAGAAGGGACAGGATGGATCAAATTTGTATTTTCATCATGATTATTATGCGGGGCTACGTGTTCAGCTGCAACAACTGCTGGCACCTCGTTTTCGAGCAAGGGTCGGGGGGGAGTTTCTACTGGTGGCCCTATTCTGCTCCTGGAGGAGTGTCATGGGGTCATCTGGGTCGGAGAGTACATGCCACGGGCGGCGGATCTGACTAATTCGGGATGGGATATAATTGGCTGCCTGGGGGTTGCGATGTCTGGGAGCGGAGTCAAAGTAATGCTTGGACATGCGTTTAAGAAACTGGTGAATCGTTGGGATTTTACAGTCGAGATGGAGGATCTCGTTTCTGACGAACCAGGGGGCTCCCGTGGCCTTGCGAAGGAATCGGTTCTGTAGGGTCCGCATCCTATGGATGGAACGGGGATTGGCGTGGGCAAAAACTGCTCCCGCATAAGTCATGATGGGACGAATGCACGCTGTATAGGTACGCAATTTGCAATTAAGTGACAATCTGCTGCGTGAGTTTAGGATGTAGTGAAGTCTACCTAGAGCGAAAGCGGCTCGCGAACGAACCGTCTTTATGTGCTCTGAAAAGGAGAGATGATGGTCTAGGATCACACCGAGGTATTTGGCTCGCTTCTCCCAAGGAATCGGCTTGCCGAACAAGGTGATTGGTCGGAGGAGGGGGAGGGATCTGGATCTCGGTTTAGTGAATGAAACCGCTTGACTTTTGTCGGGATTTACTTCGATTCTCCACCGTCTAAACCAGGCGCCAAGGTTATTGACAGCCCTTTGTAGAGTTAGGAGAGACTAAGGGGAATTACCTTTACAGATGATCGTAGTGTCGTCTGCGAACAGAGCAAGCTGCGTCCTTTTGTGTTTGGGGATATCGCTAGTAAATAGCGTGAATGCTAGGGGAGCTATCACCGAGCCCTGAGGGACTCCTGCCCTTATGGGGCGGGGGGAGGATAGGGCTCCTTTGATACGGTAGTGGAAGGTGCGGTTCAACAGGTAGTCTCGTAAGATGAGCACGAGACGATCTGGCACACCGAGTTTGTAAAGCTTATATAATAAACCGTTATGCCAGACTTTGTCGAAGGCTTTCGCTATATCGAAGAAGACCGCACGTGTCCGCCGGCCTTGGGTGAAACCACCTTTGACCAGCTCGACGATACGGTGGACCTGATGCACGCTAGAGTGCTGAGTTCTAAAACCGAACTGCTCGTTGTGAATGAGGCCCTTTGTCACTGTGTAGTCTCTGAGACGCTTATAAATAAGCCTCTCATAGATTTTGCCGACGACTTTGAGCAGACTGATTGGGCGGTAGCTAGAGGGCTCGTTTTTAGGCTTGCCGGGCTTTGGGATACCTATGACAGTGGCCTCCTTCCACGTCTGGGGAAAGATGTTATTACTTAGAGCACCATTGAAGATGGTGGTCAATAGCATGATCAAGTGAGCTGGGAAGAGCTGGACCACCCTGTTGGTGAGTCCGTCTAAGCCGGGGGCTTTACGAGTTTTAATACCTTTGATTATCTCGTGTACCTCAACTGGTTCGATGGGGGGCAAGGGAAAATCAGGGTCATCAACGGGAGGAAGGGAGGCTCTACGTTCAACTTCAGCGTCGACCTCATCGAGGTGAGCTTTGTCTACTGGTAGGGAGCTGGGAGAGCATTGGGCTTCTAGACTGTCGGCTAGGCACTCGGCTTTGTCGATATCGTCGAAGGCAATCGTTTTGTCGGGGCGGACTAATGGGGGCATGGGGGCTGACTGAGGGGACCTAAGTTTCCTTTGGAGTTCCCAGAAGACTAAATGAGAGGGCTCGAAATCGCCCAGCATCTTATCCCATCCCGCTTCACGCAGCTCCAAAATGCGTGTCCTTACAGTTCTCTGAAAGTAGCGCATGTGGGCTTTGTTGGCGGCACAGGGAAAGACACTGTACGCACGAGTAGCCGCGCTCTTCTCAGTCATCAGGGCACGCACATCGTCAGGGAGTTTCAAGTAACAGGGTTCTGTTGCTGGAACCTCCCTAGAGGAGTCGCTCAGGACGGTTTGTACGTGCTCCGTGAGTGAGTCGATCGCGGCAGTCGTGTCGGCAATTGAGTCAAATTGGTCAGGGATAATGTCTAGTAAGGGGGACGTGTTGGATTTCAGTTGAACGCTTACTTTCTTCCAGTCCGTCACCTTTTTAGTGGGGAGGGGGTGATTGGGGTCGGAGGGACTTATGCGGAAGATGAGTTTAAAGATAACCGGACGGTGGTCAGAGATAAGCTCGTGCACCGTTTCTGTGGAGTCTAATCGTAAATTAACGTTCTTAAGGAGCGTTAAGTCAAGGACGTCAGGGGTATGGCTGATGGTATGGGGATAGTGAGTGGGACTCATCGGAGCGATGATGTCGAAGTTTAGGGAGGAGGAGAGGTCGATGTTGGTGGTGGAGCTATTCCAAGAGGGATGTTTGGCATTGAGATCCCCCGCCATAATGCCGGAGTTACTCATGTTGAACAAGAGTTGGAAATCATCAGAAAGATTTTGGAAGTTTTCTGAAACTACGGAAGGAATGGGAGGGATATAGACCGACACTAGAGTGATCGGTTCGTGACCATTCATGCCTAGACGGCAGACTGATACTTCTAAGCGGGAGAGGGGGGGAGGGTCCATTGGGATGCTGTACAGATCCTTTTTGTAATAAATAAGGGTGCCACCCTTATGACAACGCGTTCTATCGTTCCGAATGATACGATAGTTAACTATGGAGGGGATGCCTCTATGGGGCTTTAGAAAAGATTCCTGGATGAGGAGGATATCTAACTGATGAGCGCGGAGGAATTCCGCGATTTCATCTTTTTGATTGATTAAGCCATTGGCATTAAAGGTGCCGCGATCCCTCAAGCTTGAGGGATCGCGGTTTAAACCTTGCATGACCACTCATGCAAGGTTATACATGATGGGGGGTCTAGAGAAGGAAATGAGGGCTTGCGTAATTTCCGGATACGCGTTATAAACTCTTTTAATTGATTCCATGTTACCCGATATTTGGGCTGCGATAATGTCTTCAGCCATTTTCGTAGCCCTGGGGTACAAAAGATTTGGAACGCGGAGCTAATGATGCCGAATGGATCGTTAACAGGGTCTACTTTGGCCACGGGAGTGGGGACGGAGCGCGGGGCTTTAGGAGCGGTGGGGGGGTTCACGGGGGGCGCAGAGGGCGCGGGGGACGCAGAGGGCGTGGATAGAAAGGGACCGGAGAAGCCGGGGGGAGGGGGGAAGTGACGGACACGCGGGTCCATGAGAGTGTAAAGAGGGGTATGAGGGGGAGGAGGGCGCGGAATCCCAGGGCTGGGAAAGCCTGCTGGTGATTTAATTTCGTCCAGGGGCTAGGCCTCTGAAGGCTAAGCCGCTCAGGAATTTGAGAAGAGGGGAGTGGATAGAAATCCCTTTGCTTTTGCTGCCTTACGTCTAAACGTTTGGTCAGCTTATTTGAAGTTGCCTTAGGGGCTTTTGAACAGCCGCGGTAGTTGGCTGTGTGACCCTCGAGGCCGCACAGCACGCAACTAGGCGGACTGAGGCAAAGATTACGGTCCTTTGGACGCGGACAGTCAGTGGTACCGTGGTCGCCCAAGCACTTTACGCACCTAGGTTTTGCGTGGCAATTCTTTTGTGAGTGGCCATACAATTGGCAACGGTGACACTGACCGATCGCGCTGTTTTTCCAGGGCTTCTCGATAGTGAAGCCCATGAGGTTACAGAGGGTCTTAATATTAAAGATGGGGTGATGCCCTTCGGTGAGGGAGCACACGACTAGAACCATGTCGTATGCTTCCCTGCCGCGCGAGCGGTGCATACGATGCACCTCGTCAACGGGGATATTGTGCGACTGAAGGTCGGCTAATATTTCGGAAGGGGAGATTTCCTTAGGGATCTTTTTGATCACTAATCTGATTTGTCTATCTTCTGGGAGGGAGTAGGTGTGGAATGACACACCTCTCTCTCTCAGGACCCTAGTTAGGTCCCTGTAGTCTTTTGACGTAGGGACCTGAACTTTGATACCCTGTTGGGTAGATCTGTCGTTTGTGTAGATTTTCATCTCTACACACCACTTTGAAACTGCCGTCCACTTCTCCTTGTCTTGTATGAAGACGGGAGGTGGAGGCGCGACCTTTTAGGGCCGGAGCTAGGGGTCGGGATTTGTTAGTCAACCTGAAAGGATGACGCAATCGGGCGGGGGGAAGCGGAAGGGGAAGCTACAGGGGCGCTAGTCGCGGTAGTAGCTATACTAACTATCGGGGGGGATGAGTTTAAAGAGTTGTCGATTGCGACTACTTTGGGACCTGGCCAAATAACTTGCCTCACCCTGAAGGGGATCGGCGGGTGTATTGGGTCAACACCCCCTCGGCTTCGTTGGCACCGTATGGTATCCACCGAGGACCACGAAACTGTGGTTTTGCCCAGAAGGGGCCAAAACCTCAAAGAACGTTTTTCATGACGATTTTTGACTAGAAATACACTATTCATTGTGTCTTGAAAAAGACACCAATTAATAGACGATGGTAGTCGGGTGACTACTCGAAGAACGTCTCAGGAACAACCAAGGAACGCTTGAGCCGCAAACAGGAACCAGGAACCACAGCAGAGCACGACCGTCCGCAACCGATGCCGAGCGTAGAATCATAGGCTCGCCCCCTAATTACATGGGACTTAAATACATTTAACTGGCGAAATGTGGGTGTACTATAGGTGGACCATGTTATGTATGAATTTATACTTCTCATTTATTCATTTTTTTACATATTTAATACATTTTTAAATATTTTTATAAAAATCATTAAAAAAAACATTTAAAAATATAAAAAACAGTGGCCCATCGGCATCAGGAACAGGGTTTAAGCTGCCGGTGGTCAGGGCTCTAGAGAGAGGAACCTCCTCACTATGCGTGCCGTGTCTAGGAGTACTGCTTTCTGAATCAAGCCCTTGACCCAGCC
Organism: Agrochola lychnidis; assembly: GCA_963680765.1. NCBI lineage: Eukaryota > Metazoa > Arthropoda > Insecta > Lepidoptera > Noctuidae > Agrochola > Agrochola lychnidis. The sequence goes on from OY796858.1 coordinate 15,623,863, forward strand.
GCGCAATGAGAGCCTCCTGAGGTGTTGGTCGAGGCTCTTCGCTATTAGGCCATTAACCGTAACGATTATCGGTACAATGATTGCAGAGTCCACATCCCACATGTCGACAACCTCGTGTGCTAAGTCAAGATACTTGATTTTTTTATCTTTCTCAGCTTTTACGAGATTCTCGTCATGAGGGACAGCGATATCAACAATCATTGCACGGCGCTCTCGTCGATCTATCACCACAATATCAGGCTTATTAGCTACAATAGTCCTTTCAGTGATGATAGATCGATCCCAGTACAATGTGGCGTGACCATTCTCGAGAACTGGGTCGGGCACATACCTGTAGTATGGTACTTCAGATTCTACAAGGTTGTACTGCAAGGCAAGTTGCTGGTGGATAATCCTAGCCACTAGATTGTGTCTGTGCAAGTACTCGCCGTTAGCTAGACGAGAACAACCGGAAATAATATGTCGGATTGATTCACCGGGGCGGTGGCATGCCCGACAGATGTCAACCGTACCGTCCTTGACAATGTATTTCCGATAATTATTCGTCAGGATAACTTCATCCATAATCGCACAGACAAAACCTTCGGTTTCCCCGAAGAGGTCACCGAAGCGTAGCCAGGATACAGACGCCAAAAAGTCTACATCAGGCCCGTGGAGGGCCCGGAAAAAGCGTCCGTGTAGCTCTTTGCCCTGCCATACTTCCTTACGATCGTTAGTATCAAGTACTGCAGGTTTGCGCCAGTTCTCTTTTGCCAAGGAGAGCGGGGTGAGGCCCTTGTCCACTGCGACCACATCTCGGTGCATACCCACGTCAGTTTGAAGGAAGTATTCCCTGAGACTGTAAATCTCGCGGTTGTGGAGGGTTTTAGCATTTAGGAAACCTCGACCCCCACACTTCCGCGGGATGTACAATCTCATCACTGATGACCGTGGGTGATGCATCCGATTTGCTGTCAGCAATGTACGGACCTTCCTATCTAGAGCGTCAAGTTCCGTCTGAGTCCATTTGAGTATGCCGAAAGAATACATCAACACCGGCATGACCCAACCGTTGAAGGCACGCACCTTGTTTCCGCCTGATAAAAGACTATTTAACACTTTATTCAGGCGGCCAAAGAAGCGTTCCCTCAACGATTGTTTCATGTCGGCAACATTGATGCCTAATGCTTCCGACATACCCAAGTACTAGTAGGTTTCGGTTGAGGAGAGGGATCTAAGGTGTATGGAATCCGAGAGTTGGGTTCCCACGGATTCCATAATCCTCCCTCGCTTTACATGCATGACTGCACATTTTTGCACACCAAATTCCATCCTGATGGCGCTACTGAACGTTTGGGTTACCTTCAGTAGCTCCATCAGTCGCAAATTGTTGGGGGCAAAGAGTTTCAAGTCATCCATGTAAAGGAGGTGAGATATCACCTGACCACCCCTTCTCAACCGGTAGCCTAGACCTGAATCCTCCAGCAGTGTGCTTAGAGGATTCAAGGCTAAGCAAAACCAAAGCGGACTCAAACTATCGCCCTGAAATATTCCCCGCTCAATCCTGATCGGTTCATCAATTCCCCGGGTCTGTCGACATCCTGGATAGAGAAGGACCGTCCTCCATTGCCGCATACATGACATCAGGAAGGTGCGCAGAGTGGCATCTATCTTGTACAACTCCAGCACCCTCATGAGCCATGTATGCGGCACCGAATCATAGGCCTTCTTATAATCTATCCAACAAGTCGACAAATCCTTCCGGGATCTACGAACCTGTTGGCTAATGGTCATGTCTATAAGGAGCAGCTCCTTGGTACCGCGGGACCCATTCTTGCATCCATTCTGAGACACAGACATAATTAAGTTGTTGTTAATATGGTGTGAAATTTTTGCTCTAAGAATGGATGTAAGAACTTTATAGACCGTCGGTAAACATGTAATTGGTCTATAATTTTTAGGTTCCGCAGTACTGCCCGATTTATGGAGCAGGTGGGTAACTCCTGTTGTGAAGAACAATGGGAGGGACCCAGTCTCTAAAGATGACTGGAATTGCGAGGCTAAGCAGGCATGTGACCTTTGTAGCCATTTAAGCCAGAAATTGTGCAGTCCGTCCGGTCCTGGAGATTTCCAGTTAGGCAATGGACGGACTGCACGGGCCACATCCAGAGGACTAATGATAATGGCCTCCATGTCTGGTATTGGATCACATGCCTGCTCAACAACACGCATCCAATCACCTTCAGTGTGACTGACGGGCACCGACCAAATGCTTCGCCAGAAAGTTTTTATGGCTTCACTATCCGGTGGACGTGCGTCAGTCACACCTTGATTGGGAGTGGGCCGCTCCCATGCTCTGTATGCCCACCTTTGATCGTTCTGGAACATGCGGTTCTGAGTGTACCGATCCACTCTTCGCCTGTACCGACGGATACGGTTTGCCCATGCATAAACTTTCTGCTTCAGGAAGTCGATGCGCTCTGTGACATGGGATACATATTCTCGGGGACTAATACTAGTTCTTATATACTATAAGTATTAATACTTAATAATTATACTAATTATTAAGTATTAATACGATTGTGATATCTTACCTTTAAGAAACACCGTGGCTCGTTCATTTAAATCAATGTCGAACTATAAATAATTTATTCCCTTAGCACGTCTGTTCATACTTTTGTTACAACAAAAAAAAAAACACTCACCTAAATTAATTTTTTTCGTCATGGCAATTATTTCCATCTTGTATCAGTGCCAAGTGGAGGCAACACTCTAAATACCTAAGTGAAACCGACTGTGGTCGGACGCTCTCTTTCTGAATACATACATAAGATAAAGAAAACACATATCACTATCTCGTTCTTATGTGTGTATTTAGAAAGAGAGCGTCCGACCACAGTCGGTTTCACTTAGGTATTTAGAGTGTCGCCTCCACTTTTATCTATAAGCTTCTTGATCAGTGCCGTGCATGGACCATGGACTGCATGGACTTAATAAGTGCCGTGCCGTCAGTGACTCATGATATAATGGCCGCATTCCGAGTTACGCTAAAAGTGATAATATCGCGAATCCGACCAAAGTACAGACGCCAGCACATCAAGCTACCCGAAACTGTAAATTTTTTCCAATCAACTTTGAACCTTAGACATCAGCGATAAAGTTGAAAATCTATTAAATAAATTTGACAGATTGTAGTAGCTTGATGTGCTGGCGTCTGTACAAAGTCACAATTATTACTCAATAACCCTTATATTTTGTGACTATTAATGTAACGAAACTCGAGTATTTTCTGAAATCGTAAGTTGTTATTTTATCGCCAAGACCACAGAACATGTAACTTTGCCGAGTCATTATTTATTCATTACATATCTCATCATCTGTTACGACGCCTCATTGAGTTAATGACAGTTGAAAGGATAACAATCAAATGTCATTGTCAAAATGACGTAATTCACTTATTGTTGATCCACCATAAATATTTACGTAGTGTTACTCTCCTTGACCAAGATAATTTGAGTAAACAATTAAACGAAGTAATATTATATAAAATTAACATCAAAAAATGGTTACTATATTGTGAAGCCATATTTACATATAGTGTACAGTGTACACAGTGCTGGCCCAGGCTCCGTACATTTCTGGAACATCTCCTTTGGTCGGATTCACGATATTATCACTTTTAGCGTAACTCGGAATGCGGCCAATATATTCTGTGGACTCATGTCACTTGTCAAGTTGTCAGCTGTGCTCGTTGTCAGACTGACAAAGAAATTTGTGTGGTTTTGGTGGTGCCTTGGTTGTAAAATTTTAGAATAGTACGTTAACGGCTACGTTATTTTATACATTGGACTACACAAATTCGCAAAAATGGTTTTTTACTTTACTAGTAACGTAGTAGCTCCACCAGTAACTCTTTTCATGGGTGCTGATAAACATGAAAGTACGGAACTTGTCGATACCTTTTCCTTATTCTTGGATTTTATCACAACTGCAGTACTGTTTGTAAAATAGCACTATTTTATACTTCCCTTAACCATGTATCATTTGCAGATGAAGATTTGATAAAGTGGGGATGGCCTGAAGATGTGTGGTTCCATGTAGATAAAGTATCATCAGCTCATGTGTATCTTCGCTTAGCACCAGTAAGAATAATATTTTGCAACTATTTATCTAAGTTACTTTTAAGTTTCCAGTGTAATTCAAACCTTACTTAACTTTCAGGGTCAAACTATTGATGCAATACCAAACTCTGTTTTGGATGATGCATGCCAGTTAGTCAAAGCAAACTCTATAATGGGTAATAAAATGAATGATATAGATATTGTCTATACAATGTGGTCAAATCTTAAGAAAACAGCAGGAATGGAGGTAATTTAGCGACATAAGTTTTCTATTTCTTTATGGCAAAAAGTTATTGTTGGTATAAGTAAATTTCCTAGGCATTTTATGATAAACCTCAAAATATAGTTAATTCAAATCACTGAATTGAAGAAATTTTAGCAGAACATAGTTAAATTACCAAATGGAAAGTATGACTAGAGTTCCTGTTTCATTCATAAACCTTTATTAAATAACCTATAGGAAAGCATGGCTAGAGTTCCTATTTTGATCAAAAACTTTATTGTCTCTATTGTAATTTTTAAGATTAAACCAGTAAAAATTATCTGATATCATAAGCGCCCAATAATAATAATTATTATTAATCCTTTATTTTCCAGGCTGGACAAGTAGCATTTCATAAAGACAGAGATGTCAGAAAAGTAAGAGTTGCTAAAAGATGTAATGATAGTGTTAACAGACTAAATAAAACTAAAAAAGAATCCTTCCCAGACTTGAGAATAGAACGGGAAACTAGAGACAGGCTAGAAAGAGAAGACAAGAAGAAGCTACTAAGAGACAAGAAAGAGAAGGAAAAAGAAGAAGAAAAGAAAAAGAAGGAGGAGGCAGAGTTGAGAAGTTATTCCACTTTAATGAAAGCAGAAAACATGTCTACTAATTATAATGATGGAAACGATTCAGATGACTTTATGTAACAAACAATAAAACATTTACAATCATTTCTAAATTGGTTTTTTATTGAATTATAATACAATATACAGCCCAAATACCCTGTTGGATATAGTACCTCCTTACAGTTTACAACTTGATAAAAGTAGGTACATGAGTATTTTCAAGAAAACAGTGCTTTAGTTTTTAACTATGTTTATTCCAACTGAACTTAATGATTCAACAACCCAAGTTGGGTACTCACAATCAGTAAAATACTCATTAACAAAGTTTTGCACAAACTGTGGGAATGATCCATTTTCAATGTTCTCTCTCATGTTTCTCATTAGGTTCATCTGCAAAAACGAAAATGTTTTGTATAAATACATAACAATGCCTATTTGCTTTTAAAATAATTAGTCAGTTAGATAATGGTGCCGATTCCCTTGTTCACAAACTAAACTAAATTTAAGTTCAGTGCATCTTTTTCTTTCTATTTCATTAAGAAAAGGACAGAAGATAAATTTTAGTTTAGTCCTGTCAAATTAATAAGCGATTGACGTAATTTTAGTCGGCAAGTTTTTAATCACGTCTAAACTTGTATGGAGAGTGACAGGCGCTGATTAATTTGACAGGACTAAACTAAAATTTATCCTCTGTCCTTTTCTGAATGAAATAGAAAGAAAAAGATGCACTGAACTTAAATTTAGTTTAGTTTGTGAACAACTCTTGTACACCGAACTAAACTATCACTAAAATTCCTTATTTTTGACTATGAGAATCTCAAAGCTATTCTGCAAAATAAATTCTCTAAATTTAAAAATAATTTTGACACATCTAAATCGAATTTGACAATCGCGACTCCACACGTGATACCTAACCACGTGAATCTTTTTAGAGCCGGAGGCGCGCAGGGGGGGCAGCATTGACGTGTTTTATATGGATTTTTCACTTTTTGTATGGAAAATAAGAAAAAATATTACCTACATGTAGAGTGTTAGGGGTTTAAGAGTTTTATAAAGGGTGTCGAACTTTTCATTATTTTTGCGATTGGACACACCGTTTTCGAGAAATAAGCAAAAGAAAAAAAAAAAATTTAGTGAATAGCAAAATTGCCATTTTCACTAAACTAATATCTCAGTGCCATCTTAGTGCTGTCAAACTAAAATTTAGTTAAGTTGTGTCGCTTTAGTCTATTTCAGAATGGGAAATCGTCGTTTGACAGGAATAAACTAAATTTTGGTGATTTTTAGTTTAGTTTAGAGGCATTTGTGACAAGAGAATCGGCACCATTACCTACTTAATTAGATAAGCTGGTAACTAATTTGAGTAACATAAAACAGTTGTATTATTTATAGATGAAACTTGCTGGAGAAAACTACAGTACCTGATAAGCAATGTTGTGCACAGATATGAGGTGGCAAGCTACAGTCTCCACTGTTACTATGCTGTGTAAATAAGCTCTGGTGTAGGTTTTACAAGTTGAGCATGAACAGTCCTTGTCAAGGGGATCCAAATCAGCTTCATAAATTTTTTGTTTCAAATTCAATTGACCATTTGAAACAAGAGCACAGCCAAATCTCTGAAAAATAAATAGAAGTCATGAAGATATTGTTTAGCAGCCCAGGGTTTAGAAATGTGGTCTATAAATAGAAATTAGTGTGCATCATATACATAAAAAATGTTTATCTTTTCAGTCAACTTACTGCAGTGCGAGTTGGGAAGACACAGTCAAACATATCTACTCCAAGGGCAACACAGACAACAAGGTCTATTGCCAGACCAACACCCATCAGGTATCTAGGTCTATGCTTGTCTAGTATCCCTGTGCTCAGACTGACCATTGGCCAGAAGTCATCCTTTGCTTCACCACCACTAAAACAATGAACAATAGGCTAGTATTATTTTAATGATGTGAGAATACATACTAGGCAATAGACAAACAAAAAAATATGTATTGCAGCTGTAGTTAACTTTTCAAATTTTGAGCAGAATGGATAGTTGAAATAAATGGTTTAAGTTTGAACTCAAACCATTTATTTCAATTAAACCATTTACAGGTACTTTTGAATTGTAAAGGAGTTGGTTAGTCAGAAATATGAAGCTAGTTGCCCATTTCAAAGCATAGTAGGTACCTATGGAGAAGAACGGACTAGAAACTCCACAGACACTTATTTGTTGGGGAAATCCCAAAAAATTACTATTCTTATCTGTTTACCTCAAACCTCCAATGGCAAATCCATTTACATCCTTGGTCATATGATCATTCGCACTTTGTTCTCTTAGTTCTTTATTTAATAATCCTTGAACTATTGGAAATATGCTTTGTTCTGTGGGTTTCTGATGAGCGGCCAAGCAGCGATCCAGCCATCTGCTTGTCCTCTCTGTGGCTTCCTTGATGCGATCATAGTCTTGGAATGTTGTTTGAACAACATCATCCAGTTGCATGATGATATCAGCACCTAGAAGTTAACAAATTAATTTCAATGAATATTATCACATCATAAATCATACTACTCACATAAAAAATATGCTAGTTACATACCAATACAATTCTGAATTTCAATTGATTTCTCTGGAGTTAACATGATTTCAGAATCATCATAAGGAGATCTAAATTTAACACCTTCTTCAGTTATTTCAGCTAATTTTAAAAGCGAGACCATTTGAAAACCTCCTGAATCAGTAAGAAGTGCTCTATTCCATCCCATAAAATTATGAAGGCCTCCAGCTTTTGTCAAAACATCTGTACCTGGACGATTCCCTAAATGATAGGTATTGCCTAAAATTATTTCACAGTCCAGGTTTTCAAGTTGGTCAGGTAAAAGTCCCTTCATTGTTCCCTAAAAGTTTTCATCACATTATTAGAAATTATTAATAAACAAAATATATTTACAGGTCTATAACCAGCAGTTGAGTTCTTCTGGCTGAAATTGTGAAAATACAATTGAATTAACAGCTAAAATCCTCACCTGTGTTCCAACAGGCATAAAAACTGGTGTTTTAACTTCATAATGAGGTAATTTCATCAACCCAGCTCGGGCTCTGGATACATTACATTCGGCTTTTACGTGAAATGATAGTGCTAACGATTTGGCACCCATTTTAAGTAAAATAGTACTCTAGTACATAATGATCAGTTCCAGGTTTTATCTCGATTTCTGTTTGTTCGCAATTCTAGTGAATCTGAAATCAAACCACTTGTTTGGTGGTCACAATATTTTATTTTTTATCTTGCTCCACGTTTGCTATGAAATATGATATGAACTCAAGAGTAGAGGTTTTGTTTGTTTTGTTTACACAAGAAACAAAGATTCACAGCATGCATGCATCGATCCCCGATCTATCTATATTACTTTACTTTCCTCTAGACTAGAAGCGCTCGATATCACAGATGAGAGATAACTATATACTAGCTCGATCTGTATCGATATGTGATAAAATATCGATACATTCATTTGATAAATCGAATCAGTTCGATATTATCGAATCATTGAAGTCGATATATAATATCGATATATTTTATCCGATATATGTATCGTACGAAATTAGAATACCATTTAGAACAAATCATTATTATTCATTTCAAACATGTTCTAAACTTAAACCTTAACTACAACTATCGTTAATTTTAATTAAAACCTTAAAATAAATTATCAGTCTATCTAGTTTGTTGTCCAAGTTCGCCAACCGGACGAATACACGAAATACTCTGCATGATGGCAGCACTGTACTTGTATCATCCCGCTTGAACCATGAACGAGTTGCACATCTTAAAATCGAAATTAACCTTGGTGGGTTTACTTATTTAGGGGCTTGCTACATGGCTGCCAACCGCGTTCCGACAGAGGTGACCTTGGTGGTTTACAACCATGTAGATGGTGGTTTACGACCAAATTTCAAACAGCTCTGCCTCTCGCCAACCAGGGTCAACTCAGTCGCTGACGCGATTTGTAGCCGTGTAGCAAGCACTTTACTCCTAATAAAGTCTTCTCCTTCCTACAATACGATATATCGAAAATATCGATGTTTTTGACTGATATATCGTTAAACATCGATACAACATTTCGATATATTAGATCAGAAAAAATATCGATATGTTGTGTACATGAACATCACTACTTTCCTCTATGCATCGATCGCATGTCGAAAACTCGAATTGACTGGCAGTGCAGTCAGTGCTGACAGTGACATCTGTGACATGGGCGGCATTCCGAGTTACGCTAACTATGCGTTCGCACTGGCGAAACATCACAACAAAACATGTTGAAATCTCTAGTGCCTGTCAAACTTTATATGGAAAATTGTCAGAAAATAGAGATTCCAACATGTTTCGTTGTAAATGTTTCGCCAGTGCAAACGCACAGTAATAGTAACGCAGTAACATTATACACTCTTTTACTAGAGTACCCGAAACTTGCCGAATGCTTATCGGTTGCGAACGCACTTCTGTTAGGCATGCTCTTTAGCCCTGTACTATTTATAGTTTGCATTCGTATATCTTTTTCGTTTTTTTATATGTTAAAGAAGGACTCCTAACAAGTAAGTTTTTAATTTTTGACTACTGTACACGTAATAACTTTTGAACAGTGGCGTATTTACCCTAGGGCCAAAAGGGCCATGGCCCGGGGCGGCAGGCTGTGGGGGGCGGCGCAAGCTGCACCTTTTTTTTGGGTGGGAAATTATCAAATAACTTCTCCCGCTCTGGGCGGAGCGGGAGGGCCTGTCAGACTCTTACTGACTATAAACCACCACCCGTGTTCCTTCAGTTGCCTGTATGTTACCAGGGGCCACGGTAACCCTTTCGGACAAACCCGCAACCCCGGCAGGCATTGGCCCTATCAGACCCCTTCAATTGTGCTGACATCTCTTTAAGGCGCACGTGAAACACAACGCGCCGTCGATCCGGGCCTGGTCCTTATTGGATGGCGAGCTACCCATTGCTCACCGTCCGCAAGCCCGCACCTTCGGTGGCCGGGAATCGGCCTGCGATTTCTGACGCCCAGGGCGTCTTCTGCGGGGGTTGCGGTGGTTAGGGGCGTGAGGGCGCAAAATTTGCCTTTCCTTCACGCGCTCCGCCTCTTCCTTCGCGAGCATTACTGCTTCACAGAAGGAGGTGACGGCCTCCCATGCCCTCTCGCTCCGTACCATGGCCTGTACCAGGGCCGGACGCGAGATATCACCGCCGCCGATCGCCTCCATGAGGACACGGCGATGCTCCGCCCAAGCCGGGCAGACCTCCACCGTTGCTCCTCCGTGTCCTCCGGGCGATCCACACAGTGGTGACACCCGAACGGTTCCTCCCACCTTATCTGGAACAGGAACCTCCCAAAACAACCGTGTCCGGTGAAGACCTGGGTCAGGCTGAAGGTGAAGACGCCGTGGCGCCTCTCTAGCCACTCCTCAAAGAGGGGACTTATCGCTGCAATTGTGGCGTGCCCAGCGCAAGCTGCACCTTGTGCTACAATGTCTGAAGCAGTTAGCGTGAATGCCATAAAACTCCAAAAAGTATACTCGATTGATCTGGTAGATGAAGAATGTATTCTTTTAAAACAATAACAAGAACAATGTGTTCTGTTAAAACAATTTTTGACATCTCATGAAAATAAAATGAGTTAAAAGGCAACCAAACAAAAGGATTTCACCAATATTTCTGTGCACTACGGTGACAAATTGCAGTGCGAAACGTTCGTTTTCCGTACCTAAAAGAATTTAAAAAATATCAACGTTCCCGTTTGAAGTATGATTTCCACCAAACGGCTCGCATCGCATCGGATTGGAACGGATTTTACAATCTTGAAACGATATTAAATGGTGTATCCAGTATTTAAAGTTTACATTACCAAGCCGCGCACAGCAGCATGACCGCGGGCGTCTTCCGTGACACGCGATCGTAGCCGAAAGTATGCTGCGACGCGCGATCGGCCCCGTTCGCCTGTCGTCGTATCCGATCGGATCCTTTCGGCTGCTATAAGATTATTTTATTCATAAAGCCAACAATACTACGGTAACAACAACCATTAAATTAGGATACGTCAACACGGTAGGTATGAAACTATTTGACTAGGCGCAGAAACGGATACGTTCGCAAGCGACGGTACGAAGCCGATCGTATGCGTCGACATCCAGCCGGACGCGATCGGCTGTCGCCGCATCCGTTCGTATCCTTTCCGATCCGATGCGATGTGAGCCGTTTGGTGGAAATCATCCTTAAGCGAACTGTTTAACTATTCTTACTACAGAAGCCGACTTGACAAAATCCGTTAATTATGAGTTGATAGTGTCATATAGAAACAGTGTTTATTTCTTTTTCATCATTCTCACCCTACACCAACACACTGCTGGATTTTATTTTGAATTAAGTAAAAGTTGTTGGTTTTTTCCGTTAATTAATGGAGCTTGCCGCTCCTTACAGGCCCAGGGAGCTGAATCTTAAAATACGCCACTGCTTTTGAATTGTAATTATTTAAAGAAATTCTATCAAATTGACTCGAAAACAGTGATTTCATAGACGACAGCAAAAAAGTACCTCAGAGTACAGACGCCAGCACATCAAGCTACCACAATCGGTCAAATTTATTTAATAGATTTTCAACTTTATCGATAGTGAGTATAAAGTTCAAAGTTGATTGAGAAAATTTGACAGTTTCGGGTAGCTTGATGTGCTGGCGTCTGTACCCTCATTTACTTTTTATAATAACGTTGTTCAAGTCTCTTAGAAAGTCTATGCAAAAATTTAGCTATCACTTTTTATCACTTCAAAAGTAATTGTTGTTTTTGTTGGCAGATACGAAAAAAAACAATTTACAACAATAGTTGCAAAATTACGATGGCGACTGAATTTGAATGATTAATATTAATATTTATTCATGGAGCAGACATTATTAAATCGTTATCATTACCTGCACGCGTAGCATGACCACCGTAGAAACGAGTTTTGTCGACGGAAGAATAGACAAAATGACAGATTGTGATTGTTTATCTGTCATTTTGTCTATTCTTCCGTCGACAAAACTCGTTTCTACGGTGGTCATGCTACGCGTGCTGCAGGGCAATTTTCAGATGATGAAAATTCTAGAAAAACGTTGAGGATAAACACAAATATAGATATGCACATTGTACGACGATAGTCTATACACTTCGTTCAAGCGTACGAATGATAGTTCTGTACACTTGTGATGATGGAACGGAGTCAACGAATATAATCAAGTGTGTGGCTGCGTTTTCAACACACCTTGATCTAAACACCCGATGGATTGTTACGCGTGATCACAGAATCCAGCCGGTCCGATCCGGCTCGAAGGACCAAACAAAATGTACGACGATATTGGTGCCGATTCCCTTGTTCACAAACTAAACTAAATTTAAGTTCAGTGCATCTTTTTCTTTCTAATTCATTAAGAAAAGGACAGAAGATATATTTTAATTTAGTCCTGTCAATTTAATCAGCGCTTGACGTAAATTGTCGTAATTTTAGTCGGCATGTTTTTAATCACGTCTAAACTTGTATGGAGAGTGACAGGCGCTGATTAATTTGACAGGACTAAACTAAATTTTATCTTCTGTCCTTTTCTTAATGAAATAGAAAGAAAAAGATGCACTGAACTTAAATTTAGTTTAGTTTGTGAACAAGGGAATCGACACCATTCTGTACACTTCGTTCAAGCGTACGAATGATAGTTCTGTACACTTGTGATGATGGAAACCCTGGAATGATGAATTAAACCGCCCGTGTTGAGTGTGGTAAAATCACTGATTTATTTTACTTAGCCAGTTTAATAAATGATCGCACGTATGCAAACGCTGATGTAGCTTAACCTACTTAATGTTACGAAATGTGCGGATTCACCGTACTTGAAGTAACAAGTAGCATGTGTGTACGGTGAATCCAGTAATATCTGCAAAAACAAAAACTAAAAAGCACAAAAGTATACCCTCTTCGCCACAAGTTACATCAATACTTGATATCCCGAAATTCTTGAAAGATACATCAATGAAGAATGATGATATTTATGATAATGATGGTTAGACTGATGAAGAAATCTTTCAAGATTAAAATTTAAATTGAAAGTTCCATAATAAATCCATTTTTATGACAATTATTTTTGTTTTGTGATTTATTTCATTATTGTGAATCAAACAATTATTTCCTTCTCAGAGGAAGTCAGTACCTAATGCTAAAGTCATTATTCTTGTTTAAACAGTCATTAAGTATCATATTATGTAAAATCCCAACTTAAAAAATCAACTTCATTAGTTAAATATTTTTGTCCACCTAAATCGTCACTTTTGCCGTATGTGGAGCGGTGCCTTTGTGTCGCGTCGCGTGTCGCGTTGGTCTGCACAAGCCTTAACTCGGAATGCGTCTATGATTTGACAATGGCTGCTTTCCGAATTAGGACCTATTCGCTCACAGCGCTGACTTAAATCATTTGCGTTCCGATTTAGGTAACACGCTTATGATAGCTGATGGCTGTCAACAATTCGGAACGCTCGTGAACGCGCTCACTCTTCGCGCAAACTTGAATACCATTATTTCTTTGTATTTAAACCATTAATTTCTTCTTCTTCTTTGGTTAGGTGGCGACGGTAGCCAGAAACACAATTTCGAAAATACCACGTTGGTTTAAAGTTATGTAACTCAAAACAAAATAGTACAACTGTCATTATTGACAGTGCTCACGGTTATATTAACGATAAAGCCCCGACACTTTAAACTTTTGTAAAGTTATAAGTTATAACTGTCAAGCCCCGCGGTTTGATATTGACGTCACTTTTTGGCGCGCGAGTCAAGGTCACGTCATCGGTTTGGTGACAGCGGGGCTTGACGCTATTTGCGCCCTGCCCTAAGGCCCCAAGTGCTTCTGATTTCGATACAATAGGGGCCTTAGCGGTGTAAGGCATAGTCGGCGTTGTCGCAAGATGCCGCATGTCATGACGTCATCAATGACGATTCACAGGACATCGTTATCGCGGTCACGCTAATAAGGTTAAAAATTGAATGCTCAGGACAGATGGCAGCACAGTTGTACGTCTTTAAACCGCCATTGTTGTGTTTATGTTTACTTTTGTGTCGATCACAAATTATACGAAAACTAGATAAATATGTATGAGACTCGGAGTGTGACGACCTAAGGACAGGGGAAGCGTCTACCACTGGTAAAAAAGCAGCTTTAGTGGAAAAGTCATTAAATTATGAACGTTTTATATTTTATAGGTTATATTGTGTTTGATGACTTTAAGTTCGTTTTTGTTAAAGACTGGAGGCGTACGATAGAAATAACCTGGTCAGAGTAGAAAACCAACTCGGGCATGAACTTCCTGACTGAAAAACCTAGCAGAGATAGCACTGATCTAATATGATAATTTAAACACACACATACTTTACCATAATTTACTTAAATCGCATCACAAGTGCCTGTATGTAATGAAAACAGACTGAGGTCTCTTGGGAGCATCACCTATAAACCACTTTTTCCCATAAAAGGCTTAAAGGATAGCACATCGTGTCGACGAAATATCGGGTTCCATTTTTTTTCAGAGAGCTTCCACAGTTTTCTTCAGCAGTAAACAGCTGCGCAACTGGGCTCAATAATTAATTATGTGTAAAAGAAGTCACTTGTTTACAAAAAATGTATGGCTAGGTGTCAAATTATAAGACGCTGGAGATCAGCGCCATCTGAAGTGAGCAAGTGGCAGTTTTTATCCCCATTCGGTACGGGTGTTAGCTCGTTGATATCGATTACAGCGTATTTCGGAATGCAGCCAACGACTGGATTATCTGACAAGGGACAACAGATAACTTATTTAGTGATGGGTTTTTAGGTTGAGCATCTCGTAGTTGACCTCTGAGATCATGAATAGGCTTTCCTGTGGGTGCTAAGCTACTACACTTAAAACCTCCAGCCAGGGGTTATTCAACTATGCTAATTAAAACTAGGTGAACGCTCGCTAAGGGCACCCCCTGTGGGGTACGAACCTCGGCTTAGGGCGTCAACCGGAGGGAGGACATCAAGGATGGGACGGGTTGGATCAAAGTTTTGTTCATGATTATTAGTCGGGGAATTTAAAGCCACGTACTCAACTGCAACAACTGCTGGCATCTCGTTATCGAGCAAGGGTCGGGGGGGAGTATTATTTACTCGGGGACGCGGTCGCGATCGCTAAGGACCTCGGCGCACAGTGGGTCGAAACTATGATTTTAGTGACTTAGGGCTCAACTTTGCTTTTTTACTTTTTTCTTCATGTGGATGGATAGAGCTCATTAACCTCAACAATAATTGTTCTGATGTATTTTTTCCTAAACTTTATACTTTGGGTAGAAAAATGTGTTTTGTTATTTTTTTGTATGGAGCGGATCAAATAACCTTAAATTCCTGCTAAGTAGCGTGTGATCCCGCGTTGAAACTTTATTTTTCATATACCTTGTCTAGTCTATTATCATTTGATGCTATTAACGTGTGCATAAAGTTGCAACTCTGCCAAATAAATGGATCGAAAAAAATGAAAAAATATATCGAATAAAAAGCTACATTTTTTACTTTCGTAAGTTCTTTTAAGTTAAATTTGATATGGAATAGTAAGTAAAAGCACGTAATAATACACATAGTTACTTAACAACTAACAACAATACATTTAAAAGGTCCCTAATTAGCTTAAATTTACTAATATATGTAGTATTAGTAAATTTGTAAATTTAAGCTAATCACACTAATCATAATACATTTAAAAGGTCCCTAATTAGCTCAAATTTACTAATATATGTAGTATTAGTAAATTTAAAGCTAATCACACTAATCATAATACATTTAAAAGGTCCCTAATTAGCTTAAATTTACTAATATATGTAGTATTAGTAACTTTAAAGCTAATCACACTAATCATAATACATTTAAAAGGTCCCTAATTAGCTTAAATTTACTAATATATGTAGTAGTAGTAAATTTAAGCTAATTAGGGATCTATGAATTTCAATTTCTTTGTTTTAATGACTTTAACATGTTTATGAAATGTTATTTTTAGTTAGATTTAATACTGAATAGTAAGTAAAGATAGGTACATAATAATACAAATTAGTAAAGGTAAACTAACATTACTACAACTAACACAAGCAAACTAAAAACTAACTATAAACAACATCAAACATTACTATTTCCTTTCAATTATGAGTTTGACATTTATAAACTAATAAAAAAAACAAGAAACTTACAAACTACCAAAAAATCTTATTCACTATCGCTATGACTATCTTGTAAATTATCTACATCAATAAAATCTATATCGGATTCTGTGGGAAAAATCAGCAGAAGCTCTTTGACTTTTGGAGAGAGAACCATTACATTTTGTTTCACCATTCGAGGTCTTAGACTTGTGATCTTTGGATCAGAAGACAAAAGAAGATTGTGTATAATATCCTCATTTGTCGCCGTTCTACTTACCTTTCTAGAATGACTCTCTCTATATTTCCGGAAATCTTTATTACGAGCTTCCGCTGCCTCTTCCGACAGTTTACCTATAGGTATGGCACCAAAGTGCTTAATTATATCACTCCCATGTACTAACAATTTATGTATACTGGAAGGCATATAATACCAGGGATATAAGTGAACGTACAATTGTGCAGTATCTCTACAAAATTCGGAAAACTTAGAAAGATCCACGCTCTCTCCAGATGCAACCGTCTGAAGAATCACATGAAACCTTTCTATTAAATCTTTATCTATTCCTGTTATGCGAGCTGTTGTTTCTGCATCCCTAAAAAATCTTCTGGCAGTATTGCCATCATTGGTTGTGCCTACTCCTTGCTTGACTACGTCAATAAGTAAACCGCATTCTTTCTTAAACGCTTGCTGTATAGCGCTCTTTCTGAGTGACATTTTTTCTTTGTCATCGCCCCTGCAACTCCATTTTTTGAAGTCCAAACGATAAACTGCAAACAAAAAGAAATATCACTTAAATAAAAATCTCACAAGTAACTATATAACGTGAAAAAAATTATGAACTAATAAAATTATATTTACCGATATGAAGTAAGCACTCCATGCTTCTTATCCAGGCATGTAAAGATGACATTCCATACTGGAACACTTCTTCGTTGTTCTCTTTTTGAGCAAGTGACTCTAAATTGTTCATCTCTGACGGTTTTGCTTTGCAGATATCACAGACAGCTGAAGATGTGTCTGACAAATATGACGATATTTTGCCGTCTATCATCGTCAAGTGCAATTGATGCTTAACTTCAACTTGATTGAACTTGATTGGCTGAAGTCTTTCTATTTCTTCGGTTATGCTAGCTTTTATAGTTACCACTGTTGACTGCGTTTCTTTGGTAAATTTGAACATTATCGGACGGCAATAGAAAGTTGATGAGGGTCGATCGTTTTCCCAAACAATTGTTCCATCACATTGTTGAAGCCTTATAGGAACTAGACTGGCCATGAAGATAGTTGAGTCATCAAACTCTGCTTCAGTCTTTTGTTTATAATTACTTTGACCTGAGGCTCCATCAAAACCCCATTTGCTTATTAGCAGTAACTCAGTTGGCGAATCCAAATCTAAAGTAATCACTTCTAAAAGCCTAGATACCGTCAAGTTGAGTAAAGCTTGCAGTTTAATAGCAGCTCCTTCTTCAGTTATAATTATGTCTTCTTTCCCTGGATAACATTTTGCCTTCGCTTGTTTTATTTTATAATAAGAAGGGTATAAATCAGACCTATTTTCACTTGCTGCTTCTCTTAGGCTTATATACTGCCACTTACTTAATTTAAGTGAAACTAATAAAGACAGTGCCTTATCGGGTGAATATGTACTACTTTTCGGTTTACTTGTACTTAAACACTCTTTAACTTTTTCTAGATCTTCGGGGTGATTTAGTAAATGGTTCATAATTTTTCCTACATCCTCATTTCCGGTGTTTCTTAAACTAGCAATTGTAGTAGCTTTAAGTTCATCCGGGGATAACGAAAGCGATTGGTTAATTTGATCAACGCGTCTTCGTTTTTGCCTGGAGCCCAATTCCTCGAAAGGTTTTCGAGGTGTAAATGTAGATGTCGAAGCTTCTGTAGTAGATGGTGGTAGATTTTCGACATCTTCAGTATTACAAATCTCGAGCCTTTCCTGTTCAGTGTTCACAGCTTCAGGTATCATTCCTTCGGGCCAGTTTATTGCACGTTCCAACCAATCACCATTTTTTCTTACAAACTGTGCTAACGTGCGACTACTTCGTTCCCATCTTGCACTTATATTTGAACAAAAGCGCGTACAGAATTTTTGGAGCTCAACACTGTTCTCTTCGGTCACGTTTATTTTATGTTGTAGGAATTGAAAGAATTTTTGACTATCCGACAGTGACTTGACCTGCTCTCTTAAAATCATAAATAAATCTAAATTGTTAACTAAATTATCCATTATAACGAAAAAGGGACGATCAGAATCACGAGATGTTAGTAGTAGTACGAATAAACGAACACTAGTTAGTATATAATAAATTATGGTCATTTTATACTTCCAGAATCCAGTGACAAACAATGTTTACTAATTTTTCTACTACCCTCATTAACTAATTATCCTAATTAATATTACAGTAATGACTAAAAGTGAAAAACATTGTTTTTTTATAAGGTAAAAGGTTAAGCTAATTACAGTAATTAAACACACAAATAGAAATTAATTGATTTCATATCCACATTTTTAAATAAAGGTCCCTAATTAGCTTAAATTTACTAATATATGTAGTATTAGTAAATTTAAGCTAATTAGGGACCTTTTAAATGTATTGTTGTTAGTTGCTAAGTAATTATGTGTATTATTACGTGCTTTTACTTACTATTCCATATCAAATTTAACTTAAAATAACTTACGAAAGTAAAAAATGAAGCTTTTTATTCTATGTATTTTTTCATTTTTTTCGATCCATTTATTTGGCAGAGTTGCAACTTTATGCATTTGTTTATAGCATCAAATGATAATAGACCAGACAAGGTATATGAAAAATAAAGTTTCAACGCGGGATCACACGCTACTTAGCAGGAATTTAAGTTTATTTGAGCCGCTCCATACAAAAAAATAACAAAACACATTTTTCTACCCAAAGTATAAAGTTTAGGAAAAAATACATCAGAACAATTATTATTGAGGTTAATGAGCTCTACCCATCCGCATAAAAAAAAAAGTGAAAAAGCAAAGTTGAGCCCTAAGTCACTAAAATCATAGTTTCGACCCACTGTGCGGCGGCGAGGTCGGAATGACGAAGGCGTCTGTTTTTGTACACTGTGCTGGTTTCCCTACAGCTCTCCAGCACGCGTAGCATGACCACCGTAGAAACGAGTTTTGTCGACGGAAGAATAGACAAAATGACAGATTGTGATTTTTTATCTGTCATTTTGTCTACTAGGAGGGTAATGGGGTCGTCAGGGTCGGTAAGGATTCGCTTAGGGCGGCGAGTTCGATTGATATTAGAGGGAGTGTAACTAGCGGCCTCGACAACCAGAGGATTGCGATATTTAGTGATGAGTAATAAGGTGTTTAACTAATAACAGCTGCGCGGGTCGACTTGCCAAGGTTGGTCAGTGAATGAGTGACGACCATCCAACCAATGCCATCCATTACATAGTGAGACCGCTCCGTGCCTCAGAAACAGTCTGTGCCTGTGGTCTGTGCTCAGAAAGCACGTTCAGCCTTTGGTCCCAGCTGTAATTAGTAGATCTTTGGCCACGGGGTATCGTGTTACTCAGCAGCTGGACTGTGGAGATCATTTATGTAGTCGCTCCATGTAAAATATTAGTATATCCTATCCTATTAAACGAGCAATATTTGTACATGTATACTAGCTGACCCCGGCAAACGTTGTTTTGCCAATTATTTGTTTGGGGTGGACAACCCTTATCACTTAGGGGTATGAAAAATAGATAGTAGCCGATTTTCAGACCTACTGAATATGCATATAAAATTTGGTAAAAATCAGTAAAGCCGTTTCGGAGGAGTAAGGTAACATTGTGACACGAGAATTTTATATAAGAAGATATATTTGTAATCATGTTCTCAAAGACGGCTATAACGACTTCGATGAAAGTTTCACTATAGGGGTTTACAGGGGCGAAAAATCGATCTATCTAGGTCTCATATCTGGGAAAATTCGTTTTCTCCATATTTTCACTTGAGCAGAGCTCGGTCGCCCAAAGTTTAGAACAAGCTAATGAATAATGACTTGAGAATAATAACATTTGAATAATGACAAGACAACATGGAATTAGTAAGTACGTACTATCATCATCATCATCATCATTTCAGCCGAAAGACGTCCACTGCTGGACATAGGCCTCCCCCAAGCACCGCCACTTCGACCGATTCTGTGCTTTCCGCATCCAGCGGATTCCTGCGGCCTTCACAAGGTCATCGGTCCATCTTGTGGGAGGCCTTCCAACGCTACGTCTTCCGGTACGTGGTCGCACTATCATGGCAGCATAGAATTAGTAGGTGTACTTTCCTATACTATTAAATGAGCATTCTCTATTTTCACCAGAGCAGAGCTCGGTCGCCCCTGGTACTAAGTAACGCTGCATGCTGCATCCGGTTAGACTGGAAGCTAGTGAAACCCCAAAGTAGCTGGCAGTGGCGAGGGGTGGTTTTATGGAGGAGGTGAGCCGGAGCAGCAAAAAAAAAAAATATATATATATTACTTCGGACTTTCGTCGTGGCCGCGAAAAGTTACTTCTTGTTTACCTATCAAAATAACGGTGTAAATAAACCGTTTTATTAAATTCCAATTTCGATCTTCTTTTCTATTATGAGCTTTATGCAAATTAGTGAAAATAATTCTATTCCTATCAGTCCCGAACTCATAAAACAGCTACGAATATGTTTTTCAGTCTGCACATCTTTTTTGATGAATCCGTCAAATTGAAATGTAATAAAACCCTTTATTCCATAAACTACTAGAATCTAAGAAAAGTTAACACGGGAACAATACATTTGACACACAAAAAACCATCGCAGCGTTTGTAATTTATAGTCATATCTGGGTGAGCACGGCCTAACTTAGTTTTGTGTTTCATATTTTCAAAACTTATCCTTGAAAAGCATGTTTCCTCACAAAGTAAATAATCTGTCAATAAACAAGCCGCCATTCCTAATCCTACTAATCGTAAAAATTACTTTTTAAATCTACTCTAATTAAGTAATTTGAACAAAGTAAACTATCTACTTACCTCAAATATTTAATTACAACGTACTTTACTTTCACAATCACTAAACTCAATATACTTAAAAAACGCTATTTTTATCACAATAATCACTGTTTACAAACAAATATTACTACTACTCGTAACGATAAACTACTGAATTAAATGAATGCTGAATGAACAAAATGAAAATTAATATGGTTCTAATGCGATTATGTCAAAAAATTACCACACATTGTCAATCGAATGATGAAATGTTTACGAACTCCAAGCCGAACGCATTACGAAATTCAACGAAAACAACCGAATCAAATGCGTGTGCCAGAAAGAGGTGGTGCAATAGCATTCATTCCTTCTTGCTCCCGCGAGCGCGTTTTCTACTACTGTCCCTATCGTAACTCGTTGCAGCTCGGCTTACCCGGCTGCAAAGAAACCGCGGTGTCACGTGACCGAAGTGACGACATTGTAGTGACACAGTACCTGTCACACAGTCACCAGAGAACCGTATACCACATACCACCGAACCAGCTACCATATACCACTGAACCAGCTACCATATACCACATACCACTGAACCATTACCACGTTTTTGACAGTCCGCAAGAAATAGAGAAGCAATCATCTTGATAAAGACGAGTAACGAGTATCTTAATAAAGAAACAAGATAATCGACGCAGCACGAGCGTTATCACAACGCCGCACTCGTTCGCCGGTTCGCTTCGAAAGAAGCGGTTTGTAAGCGCAAGCAAAATAAGCAGAAGCACCAGCACCCTCCGTATCTTCACGCTTCGAGACCACGCAGATGAACATCTTCACTCGACGACGGCTCACGGCGAAAAGGACTAGAGGTGGGTAACTCCGGAGGTACTGATACAAAGGTGCCGGTTCCGAACGCGGATACGTAAACCTTATTTATTCCTCACAATCCTTACCGGCACCGCGGTTCCAAATGATTCCGAGTTCCGAGAATGCGCCGCCGCCGTGCCGGAGCCGTAGAGCGCGGGTTCGCACTCGTTCACTCGCTCACTCGGTGCGTCGTGTCATTCATAATACCTACGTACCTATCGTTTCGTTTGGTTTGGTTGGTAGACACGACACAGACGCGAAGCAACAGGCCTTGGAACCATGAAATTAGAGTTCAAAATTGTTTTGGTTCTTCCAAGAGAGCGATATGTTGACGATTTGACGATCATAATAACGTACGGTGCGCTCTTATTTCTATAGAGTTAGAGTTTAATATAGATTGACGGGCATGCATAAAATGTGATTTTTGTGTCATTGTAGTCGCCTAAAAGATGGACCACGCTTTTAGTATAATCCTTTTTATTTTATTAGATATTCATTAGATTATTCTTCTGCACTTTAACACTGTCCGAAATTTAAATCATATGAATAAAATGACCTACTGTAAAGTCTGTAAACTGTTCAATTCAAAATGTGCCAAATGATCCAACGAACCGAATGAATAAAATTTTCTGGGGGAACCGGGGAACCAAAATGATCGAGTGAATGCCGGTGCCAAACGGTGCCAAAGGAATAATTAAGGTGAACCGGTACCGGACTCGGAGTCGGAATAAGTGAATCAATTCCCTTTCCGGAATAAAGATTACCCACGCCTAAAAAGGACCGAGCTCTGCGCGCGACTTCTATTTATGCCTTCGCAGCGAATAATGCCGCGTGCAACGCAGCGCCCCGCGCCCCTCGCGCGGCGCGCCCTACGGCGCATCGCTATTGGTCGATTTATTGTTAAGTAACATGCTAGTGCCTAAGAGTATCAATGTATGAATAGTATAAAATAAGGTGTTTTAGGAAATAAAATATAGTCTATCTGATTTCGTTCTTCTGTACAGTCTAGTTTTATTTACGACAGTAAGAGTACCCTAATACACTCTACCTAATTAGCGACCCCAAACGCTTAAAGTGGTGACCCCGTGAAGCTGAACACAATCCTGAAGCCGAAGCCTAAGTTCCTGCAACATAGAACTCCTGCAAGATCCCACTAGAATCTCAGAAGAACCATCATCATGCCGAACGATACCGACGGATTTAGCGATGCTCAGGGCATCACAACAGTGAAGAGCGACGTGGCATCAGTCTCACTTCCTGCACGTCTGCCACCATTTTGGCGCCAAAATCCACGCCTGTGGTTCGCGCAATTTGAAGCCGCCGTTGCTGCCAGCAAGATAGGTGATGAGCAGAAATTCAACCTCGTCGTACCGCTACTAGGCAACAGTGACCTAGAACAAATCGGAGACATCATATTACATCCACCGATCACCGGCAAGTACAGTGCGCTCAAGGACAGACTCATTTCTACGTACCAAGAGTCAGACCACCGACAAATATAAAGCAGCTAAACTCGAATTTGAGCGAATGATCGAGATGGGAATTTGCAAGCCGTCAAACAGTCCGTGGGCGAGTCCACTTCACATCGTGAAAAAGAAAGACGGATCACTTCGAGTATGTGGCGATTATAGAAGACTCAACGCCGTCACCGTTCCCGACCGATACCCCATTCCACGAATTCAAGATTTTACATACCAACTCCACGGCAAGAAAATATTCTCGAAACTCGATTTGAAAATGGCATATTTCTGGATACCTATCGCTAAACAAGATGCTCAAAAAACAGCAATAATAACACCGTTCGGACTTTTCGAATTCACCTGCATGACGTTCGGCTTAAGAAACTCCGGTCAAACTTTTCAACGTTTCATGCACGAAGTTCTACGAGGACTAGATGAGAACGTATTCTGTTTCGTCGACGATCTGCTTGTACACTCGAGAAATAAGGAAGAACACCGCCGCCACTTAGAATTAGTACTCGAACGCCTAAATACCTACGGCGTCAGTCTAAACATCGACAAGTGTGAGTTTGACAAGGAAAACATCGAGTTCCTCGGATACGAAGTGTCATCAGAAGGAATCAACCCCACTCAAGAACGAATACAAGCCATAGTAAACTATCCGAAACCACAAACAGTTCAAGAACTTAGAAGATTTTTAGGTATGATAAACTTCTACCGTAGTTGTTTACCCCATCAAGCCGAGTACCAACATGAATTGAACAAATACCTACACAACAGCAAGAAGAACGATAAAACTCCGATACAATGGTCTCAAGTTGCAGAACAAGCCTTTGAGAAATGCCGACAAAGCATTCTCGAGGCAACGACACTGACTCACCCGATACCTAACGCGCCGCTATGTTTATTTACCGACGCATCGAATACTAGCATCGGCGCCGTTTTACAACAAAAAGTGGACAACATTTGGAAACCTCTGGCATTCTTCTCAAAAACTATGAGTGAGACG
The DNA here is from genome assembly GCA_963680765.1 of Agrochola lychnidis. NCBI lineage: Eukaryota > Metazoa > Arthropoda > Insecta > Lepidoptera > Noctuidae > Agrochola > Agrochola lychnidis. The sequence goes on from OY796858.1 coordinate 15,648,321, forward strand.
CAGCGACGCTACAGCGTGTACGATCGCGAATTACTAGCAATGTACACCGCCGTGCAACACTTACGACGACTGATAGAGGGCAGTGACCTAACAATATTCACAGATCACAAGCCGCTAACTTACGCGCTGACAAGAACGCCCAGTAGCAGCGATACACCACGAAGAGAACGCCAGCTACACTACATTAGTCAGTTCTGTGCAAAGATCGAATACATTCACGGTGATAAGAACGAAGCAGCGGACGCCTTATCACGCATCGAAGAAATCAACTTGTCGCACTCCACGATCGACTACAACCAACTCGCTCAAGACCAAGAAAATGATGAAGAACTGAAGATCTGCATGTCCAACCCAAGTCTAAAATTCGCGTGTCCCTTCGTCCAGCATACTCACCATGGAATCCTGATATTTCATGAATGTCAAAAAACTGTTCTGAAATAGTGCTAAATAGTGCCCAAAGGAACAAAATAGTGCTCTTGTACTTGCGAAGTTATAGCCATAGTTCGATGAGTATGCTGGACGAAGGTTTCGCCCAGCATACTCACCTCCGTCCGGAGAATCTGTATACGCTTCAAACATAATTCATACTTCAAAAAATAGTTCCCAAATAGTGCCAAACGGTGCCCAAAAAGAAAAAACAGTGCTCGAATAACTTCGGAGTTATAGGCTTCGTTCAGTGAGTATGCTGGGCGTAGGTTCTACGCCCAGCATACTCACCTCAGTGCGCGAATATCGAACGAGCTATAGGTACAATTTACGTCTCAAAAAATTGTGCTTGAAATAGTGCCCAATATCAGTCCAATTTTTGCTTGACTTTTGACCTAGAAAACCATTAAATTTGATTGTAAACTTCTACATACATTACATTGAGTACAGTCGAATACAATATTATTAACTTTCTTTCTAACAATTTTTGTCTTGTGTAAATTATTAATTGTCTATGTAAGGGAGTATTTACTTTAGAATCGCAATATTATTAATTACACATTATTTTAATAATACTTTATAATAATATGATTAAGCCTTCGCGCGTCGCATGGGACCCCGGTAGCTAGGAACAATGATTTTATATATTTTGTCTAGATCACGGCGCTTGAAGGATTAAGATATCAAATGAAGTAAATCATGCATGAAAAATAAAGTTGCTGTTATTAATGCTTACATTACAACTGACAAAATTATTCAAAATAATCATTTTCCGGATCAAGGACGGTACCACAACGTTTACGGAATTGACCTGTATTCCTCATGTGATAAAGTTCAATATAGTGTGGCAGTAATGGATGCACGTACGGTCAATAGGTATGGGGCTTACGACGCGCGGCGCCCGCGACGCAAATGAATATGTTTATGTTTAAATACTAGATGGCGCTGCCCTAACATCTTACGATTATTAGACAAGACTGATCTGTATTTTGAAGGTGATAAGGGTCCATTTTGTGTCACAAAGCGACGCGCGGCGCCCGCGACGCAAATGAATATGTTTATGTTTAAATACTAGATGGCGCTGCCCTAACATCTTACGATTATTAGACAAGACTGATCTGTATTTTGAAGGTGATAAGGGTCCATTTTGTGTCACAAAGCAATCGAAACGAACAAGCGCTTCTCAGTTTCTTTGTTTGTTTACTTCGTCGCACATCATTATAATAACGCCGGCTTTTGAGTTTGACTACATAGTGGGTTGCAAAACCAAACAATGTGTTGGTGATGTCATTATTTACCTATATAAAATTGTGTATCTAGTACGTAATCAATATAGGAGCTGCACCCAAATCAGTAAGTATATTTCAATTTATAATAGTGGCATTTAACTAAATTGATTTTACACTCATTCATTAATTGCACTGTAAAACTAGGTAGCAAGCGAGTTGTTTTTTACAAAAACACGTTCATTTTTTCGTTGAATATGACACTGTACACTTAAAATTAAGGACATGCTTAAGAAGTTTTAAAAATGGGTACCTACTTAGTTACTTTTTTAAAGGTTTGATGTAGGTAGGTACACACATAATAACGTAATGTAACTTGTTTGTTTATCTAATTGGATCTCAAATACCTATTTATATACCTACTTCTGCGGAGGCCTGGTTTTATCCTCCAATTCTACTGGAAATGAAACACTGTCTTATTTGCTAGGATATAATTTACTTTTCTTCAATTTTTTTATTACAAGCTTGTCCTCGTTACCCGTCAGGATCTGTTCTCGTCTTAAGTTCACGTTAGTTACATTTCAATATCGAAATAGGTAGAATCAGTCAGCGCGAGCGTCGGTAGTAAGTATAAACGTAACTATAGAATTAACACAGATGTATTTTTTAGATAATATGACGTGAAGTGAAGACTATTACCGATTGTCATCCGGCGAATGCACTTAAACTTTTAAGTGTCGTCAACCTATTCATCACATTTTCTATGGGAGTTGTGACTTCGGGAAATCGTCTTCAGCCTCGTGTTTTGCCCCTTCGCTATTTATAATAGAAATCACGCTAAAATAATGGAAAACACGTAAGTGCTTAAGTACCTTTAGAGGAAGGCTGGAGCCTGTCATACCTATATTAAATTATTTAAATACGTGTTATTTTCAGATTATCTTGAAGACACAATGTTTACCACGTTAGAAGACAACTTTTTCTGACTCGTACTGCGTGAGCGGTGGGGCCCGTTATGTTTTTTACATCTATAGTTGGTATTTTCAGGTAATATAGGTAGTATAAGTACACAAGTGTTCATAATGTTATTGATGTTGATTTATATGTTAGTTAGTTAGTTGTTATTTCATATTATGTTAATATTGAAAACAAATGGCATAATAATTTGTGATAATTCTTGTGAATCTAACGACATGGATCAGCAAGGAAAACGAGGGCCTAAACCAAAGGTTTCATTAGAAACGCAAAAATTAGTAATTTCAGAATTCAAAGATGACTTTTTTTAAAATATTCCTTCCGCAAATGACTCAATTTATAAACAAATTCAAACACGGTTAAATTACAAAATGAGTATTAAATCAATCATATTAAGCATAAAACGAAATTACGAATACTTTTTTGGTGTTGATAAAAAAGAAATAATTCGTAATAATGATTCTAATTTGATAAATCAAAAGTCTACATCGTCATCAAACGAAAGCATTAATAGTGTTTCGGAGAACACCAGTACGCATACATTTTATATGGATACAATAACTTGGGATAGTATTAAGCCTCAAAGGTATTTTTATCACCGAAATAGCAAAATCGCCCCTGGTAGTCTGTATAATGTCAGACGTAAATTAAAACCAAACCAATGGACTAATGTAATTCAAATGCATCTATGGAAAGAAATAAGATCTTTATGCACTTGGTGTTTTAAAAATAATATTGTGAAAGACAATTACGAAATCAAATGCACAGGATATTGTAATCAATGTCACGCAAAAATAATTATAACAACTAACTTAGAAACGGAAAATTTAATTAAACTAGAATGTTGCATAATTAATGAAAATAAAAAGTACTCTCATAACACCAGTAAAAAAAACCGATTACGGTATTACCAAATAAGGGAATTAGGTGAAAAATTACAACACGAAGCAGCAGCTTCTATAAGATATAAATTAGCCTCAACTTTAATGAAGAAAAATGACAAGGAACCTCCAGTATTGCCAAAATTACAAACACTACATCGAATTAAACATGAAAATAAAAAAGTTGATGTTTTCCATCCCAACCCAATATTGTCACTTACTTGTATGTGTGTTTCACCACCTTTTGATAAATGTGTTAGATATGTTTCTGCTTTTCCATTTTATACATTTTACTGGACGGACGATCAAAAGAATTATTATAAAAAATGCCAAAAAGAGTTTAATTATATTAGAGTTTCTATAGACGCAACAGGTTCTATATTTAATAAAAATCTTCGGCCTGTCGTCAATGAACACACACAACTATCTCAAGAGTCGCAAAGTCCTATATTTTTGTATGTTATGATGACAGATACAACCGTTAAAAGTAGCGTGCCAATTTCACAGTGTATATCAGAAAGTCACTCTTTAGATACTATTGCTAGCTGGTTACAATCTTGGTTGGCTAATGGAAAACCTCCAAATGAAGTAGTAACTGATGATTCCGCAGCTTTAGTAGGTGCGGTGGTAAAAGTATTTTGTGGTTATAAATCCACCTCTGACTACTTAAATACATGTTTTAATATTTTAGAAAATAGAACCAAAAAAATTCCAACCTGTTATGTTCGCCTTGATACTTCGCATTTCATAAAAACATTGTACAATCAAAGTATTTTCAAAAATATAGACACTAGAGTAACAAAATTTTTTGTTGATTGTATGATTCTGATTAAAAAATGTGTTTCATACGGAGAGGTAAAGAAAATTATAGAAAATGTTTATATTATAGCAAATAATAAACACCGCGGCAGTAGAAATGGAAATTTAACACGGTGTGAAACGGCGATTTTAGAATTAAAAAACCGGATCAAAACTAATTTGCAGGAATGTGAAATACAAAATGTAGATTCGGAAAATCACGTTCCAATTAAACATTCTTTATGGGAGGGATTAGATAAAGAAGAAAACCCGCTTCTGAAAATGTATAAAGATCTTGAGGAGAAAGAAGATTTAATTAAACAATTGTGTGATCAAGAAACTGAAATCGAAAATATTTATTACTTGCCGGAAATAAAGGACACTTTGATTAGGATTCTTAAAAAACTTCCACTATGGGGAAATATAATGATGACTTATTTTAACAGTAATTATTGTACTCCAACCAGTTCAAATGTAGAAAGTTATATGAAAGACGTAAAAAAGTTATTTTTTAAAACAAATTCAAATAAGTACCGCGTAGATGAGTTTATTATTAAACACGAGCCTTTGATAACCGGTTCCATACGCTTAGCCAAAAGTGACTTGATTGATGTTCAAGAAGGAACTGAAAATATTGTCGATGAAAAAAATGAAATAAGTGACCATAACACACCACAAATAAATACTCTCGTCAATGATGAATCATTTTATGAAAACTCAATTTTTAGGAGCGAACCAAATTATATTGAAGACTGGCGGGGACTGGTGTCTAAACAGAAGAAAAATAAAAAACGAATCAATCGTCGTACAAAATTACATATTTTACAAAACGGCAGTGTTTCTACTTCAGGAACATACAGATTCACGTTTATTAATACGTGTGCTTTTGATTCCGTGGTCCAAAGTTTTTCAATTGCATATTTAGATAGACCTAATATTAGAAAATATATCAATGATAAAAAAAACGATCTTTCACAACTGACCAGAAGTTTGATCACGTATGACAATCTAAAGAAAATCACTAAGAAGGCTAGAAAACCAAAAGATATTTACACTACTCGTTCTAAGGTATTGGCTAAAATATATGATACTGTGGAATCCGATTTTAGTAGTTGCAAAAATTGTGAGTGTAATGTAACTTTTATAATAGATAACATACAAAGTTATGGTTTTTATAGTGCTAATAGATACTTAAATTGTACAAACCAGAACTGTGAAATCAATAAAGGTTCTGGCACAAAATGTAGTTGGATTCCAATAAATGTAAACATATTGACGACTCAAGGTATTGGAGCCCTTAATGAAGCTCTATTAGTAAATGATACTGAAAGGAAATGTAAATACCAATTATGTAACGGTAAAAACGCATACAAATATGAAGTACTAGACTTCGTATTTATTGAAATTAATACTTCAATTGAAATAGAAATTGATGAAATTCCTAAAGAGATCATAATAAACGGTGACACCTTTAAAATTCTGTCGGTAATAGATTTTACAAATGGTGAATCAGGACGCATGGGGAATTACAAGTCAAAGTGCTATCGATTGCTAAAGAGAACTTGGAACTGCTATGATGACCTTAGTAAAAAAGTTTGTAGTAATTCCCAATATACTGTACCACACTGCATTATTTATACGCGAATGTAAGATGAAGATCGGTCCTAACTTGTTAGTTCCTATTTTGTTATTGTTTGTTTGTTTTTTTTTTGTTCTTGTAAAAGTTATTTTATTAATAACTTACAGAAATGTGATTATAAACTGTGATTGTTAATTTGTAATTACTATAGGGTATTTAATATTAATAAAAAAAACGTGATTATAAACTGTGATTGCTCAATTTATACTTATTTGTAAGATAATTTTATTGTGATTAAAACGTTGTAGCAGTAAAACAAAGTACAAGTACCTACGTGTTATATTTTAGAAAGTTTTACCAATATTTGGCTAAACATTTTTTTATATGTATATTATATACAATATTAAAACTACAATTTTTTCTATTTACATTGATTATATTATGAATGTTAACAAAAGCTGTGAACTAGTTAACTAGAATTCTGATTACTTTGGCCCTTTAAATAGTAATAAATAACGTAAGTAATTAAAAATGTTTTTTATTGCTAAACCTTTCATTGATGAAACTATTGGAAAGAGTTTTAAAAATTTGTATAACTATGTCACAGTACTAGTTTTGACTGGTTATAAGTTTTGCTTGCAACATATATACAAAAAGAAACTGTATAATTTCCTTTTTACAATTTTTCAAGATATTAATTTTATTGGCTGCAAATGACTGTTTTTATTCAGACAAACACACAATGCAGTGAAGTAATAGACTTCATTTACGCTTAAAGTTTCATTCATTTATTATTATTTATAAAATATATAATAATGCATTTAATCGAAAGTTTTTGACATGTGAGAAAATACCATAATTATTTCCAATAACATGAAGTCTACAATTAGAAAGTTTAATATTTTTGTCCAAAAACATGTGTCGACGACTGTACCCCATTTTACGTTAGTATGTAGAAGTTTACATTAAAATTTAATGGTTTTCTAGGTCAAAAGTCAAGCAAAAATTGGACTGATATTGGGCACTATTTCAAGCACAATTTTTTGAGACGTAAATTGTACCTATAGCTCGTTCGATATTCGCGCACTGAGGTGAGTATGCTGGGCGTAGAACCTACGCCCAGCATACTCACTGAACGAAGCCTATAACTCCGAAGTTATTCGAGCACTGTTTTTTCTTTTTGGGCACCGTTTGGCACTATTTGGGAACTATTTTTTGAAGTATGAATTATGTTTGAAGCGTATACAGATTCTCCGGACGGAGGTGAGTATGCTGGGCGAAACCTTCGTCCAGCATACTCATCGAACTATGGCTATAACTTCGCAAGTACAAGAGCACTATTTTTTTCCTTTGGGCACTATTTAGCACTATTTCAGAACAGTTTTTTGACATTCATGAAATATCAGGATTCCATGGTGAGTATGCTGGACGAAGGGACACAAATTCGCGCCTATCACATTGCCCGGAGGTCAACGACCCATCATATGTGAAACGTCAACTGGCAACGTTCGCCCATACCTACCATCAACTTATCGTTTAGTAGCATTCAAAGCGCAACACGAACTAAGTCACCCTGGTGTGCGAACAACAAGAAAAATAATGGCTACAAAGTTTTTTTGGCCCAGTATGAACAGAGAAGTTGGATTGTGGGCAAAATCATGCATCGGTTGCCAGCGCGGGAAAATACATCGACACGTCATCAGTCCACTCGGCGAGTTTCAAAAATCATCGCGTTTCGAACACATTCACGTTGACATCGTGGGACCTCTGCCACCATCTAATGACTACAGATATTTAGTAACGATGATCGATCGCTGTACTAAATGGCCGGAAGCAATACCTATTCGTGACGTCACCGCCGACACTGTTGCTAAGGCGATTTATGAGGGATGGATAACGCGATTTGGCTGTCCGTTACGTGTAACAACGGATCAAGGAAGACAATTTGAATCGTCGTTATTCAACGCACTGATGAAGAAATTTGGCATCACCAGGATTCGAACTACTGCATACCACCCGCAAGCAAATGGTCAAGTCGAACGCTGGCATCGAACGTTGAAGGCCGCGCTCATGGCGAGAAGCGCCGGCACACACTGGAGCAATGAATTAGCGACCGTGCTACTTGGACTACGTACAGCGCTTCGTGAAGACACACAAGTCAGCCCTGCCCTGATGACCTACGGATCGACACTAAGAATACCGTCAGATTTCTTCGTGCCTACACAGCCGAAAAATGAAGACGCCGAATTCGTCCGCCAGCTGACCGAAACAATGGCATCACTCACACCAAGTAGCAAGGCACGTGGCAACAAAATGAGCACGTTTGTTTACAAGGACCTAGCGACGTGTAGTTATGTTTTCGTGCGCAATGATACCGTGCGAAGTCCATTGACCCCGCCTTACGACGGCCCGTTCAAGGTGATTCATCGTGAGAGCAAGCATTTCACCATACAGATGCCACTTCGAACTACAGTTGTCTCAATAGACAGACTCAAGCCAGCGCACCTACTCAATGAAGAAGAGTTTACCACTACTTCAACAACATGTGCGCAACAACAATCACCGCCCACTAAAAGCACAACCTTGACGGTCGAGCCGCGATCATCGACCCCCAGTCTACCACGCGACGCATACGTCACTCGATCCGGCCGCGCAGTGAAACCGAAAGTACGCTTCGCTTAGGGGGGAGTGATGTAGTGACACAGTACCTGTCACACAGTCACCAGAGAACCGTATACCACATACCACCGAACCAGCTACCATATACCACTGAACCAGCTACCATATACCACATACCACTGAACCATTACCACGTTTTTGACAGTCCGCAAGAAATAGAGAAGCAATCATCTTGATAAAGACGAGTAACGAGTATCTTAATAAAGAAACAAGATAATCGACGCAGCACGAGCGTTATCACAACGCCGCACTCGTTCGCCGGTTCGCTTCGAAAGAAGCGGTTTGTAAGCGCAAGCAAAATAAGCAGAAGCACCAGCACCCTCCGTATCTTCACGCTTCGAGACCACGCAGATGAACATCTTCACTCGACGACGGCTCACGGCGAAAAGGACCGAGCTCTGCGCGCGACTTCTATTTATGCCTTCGCAGCGAATAAATGAAATGAAATGAAATGAAATGAAATGAAATTGTTTATTCTGTAAATAGGATATCGGAATCACTTTTACACGTCATATAAAAAAATATTAAAAATAAGCTAGATGAGTTCGGCTTTTCCTATCTGACTACTCTGAGAAGAAAGGCCGAAACAAACTCAGAGGTCGCAGTCTCTTTTAAAGTCCAGACATAATCTTGGTCAGGCCATATGAGGACCATGTAGATTAGTGTCTGAAAAGGTCTTTTGAGGAAAGAACCACACAGATTTGAGTGGACCTGTCCAGTCAGTGCAAGCATTTGTCAGTAATCGTGGAGCTCAACTTAGAACTTAAGGAGCTCAACTCGACGAGCAATACCAAAGAAAGGACATTTGGGTAGGCCGCAAAAACTACTCAAACTGCCAGACCATCACTAAAACTAGTATCATATACAAACTAATATCCACATAGTCCTCACATTCACAATATTTAAAATAATATAATACTTTACAAAGTAATCATGTCATTTTGAATATAATTTTCAACAATGTCAACGTGTTTATAAAACTGGTATATGTTGATTTTACATAATAATTAAAATGTCTAGTTCTATGGTTTTATCACAAGGTTTAGCAGAGCGAGCAGTTCAATCCCAAGCTTTTTTATCTTCTAAATAATCTGAAATTGTATAGTACCCTTTTTCACAAAGTTTGGTTTTAATACAGATTTTAAATCGTTTAATGGGTAAGTTTCGAATGTCAATGGGGAGTTTGTTGTAAAAGCGTATACATTGACCCATGAATGAGTTGCCTACTTTGTGGAGACGTGTGCGATGTACAGCAAGGTTGTGTTTATTCCTGGTATTTAAACTATGAATATCGGACATTTTCTTAAAATTTGATATATTTTTGTGTACATACAATAGGTTTTCAAAAATATATTGTGAGGCTACAGTCAGAATATTTATTTCTTTGAATTTTTCTCTAAGGGAATCTCTTGGACCTAGGTTGTAAATGGCTCGAACAGCCCTTTTCTGTAGAACAAAGATAGTATTAATGTCCGCACAGGTTCCCCAGAGAAGAATCCCATATGACATAAGACTATGAAAATAACTAAAATAAACAATTCTGGCTGTATCCACGTCAGTTATCTGTCTAATTTTTTTAACAGCATAGGCGGCCGAACTTAGCCTTCCTGACAATTTTTCTATGTGTGGGCCCCATTGTAATTTACCGTCAATAGTGATTCCAAGAAAAACTGTCGACTCAACAGGGTCCAACTCTGTTCCATTAACCTGAACATTAGTAGATAGCTGCCTGACATTTGGCATTGAAAATTTAATGAGTTTAGTTTTTTTTTCGTTCAGGAGAAGATTATTTACATTAAACCAATGCACAACTTTAGAGAGTGCATCATTAACTTGTTCAAAGTTGACTAACTGACGTTTGATTTTAAAAATGAGGGAAGTATCATCTGCGAATAATACGATCTTGTGATTATCCCTTATGTGATAGGGCAAGTCATTTATATAAATTAGAAATAAAAAAGGACCAAGAATTGAACCCTGCGGAACGCCCATGGTGACCGCAGATCCTGCAGATCTCTTGCCATTAACATCGACCCTCTGAATTCTGTTGTTCAGATAAGAAGTCAGAAGGTCAAGAGCCTTGTCCCTCATACCATAGTGGTACAGTTTCCTGATGAGTGTATCATGATGTACGCAATCGAAGGCCTTGGACAAGTCGCAGAAAATGCCAAGAGCATCTTGCGACTCCTCCCAGGCCTCGAATATGTTCTTTAGTAATTCCACGCCCGCATCTGTAGTTGAACGACCCTTTGTAAAACAAAACTGTTTCAGATGAAGTAAATTATGTGTATTGAAATGTCCCAACATTTGTTTTAAAATTAATTTTTCAAAGATTTTGCTTAATGTGGGTAATATCGAAATAGGCCGAAAATTTGTAGGATCAGTTGTGCTGCCAGATTTGAACAGTGGAATCACTTTGCTAAGTTTCATCAGATCAGGAAATACACCAGATGCAATACAAGAGTTAAAAACGATTGCTAAAAAGGGTGAAATAACATCAATTATTGAGGACACGGTATGTACTGATAATCCCCAAAGGTCAGCAGTTTTTTTTACATCAAGATTTTTAAAAGATTCTATAATGTCTTTAGCAGTAATAATTGTGAATTCAAAAAGTTTGTCACATTCTGGTACACATTCTTTAAGTATTGAGTAAGCAGAAGTGGAGGACGACGATGACAGAGTTTTGGTTGTTAGAATGGGAATATTAGTAAAGAAATTTTCAAACTCAGTTGCCACCTCCACGTCTGCCTTAATATCTACATCATTGATTTTTAGATGAAAGTCACGATTCCGTACTGTCGTTCTTCCCGTTTCTGAATTAATTATATTCCAAGTTGTTTTAATTTTATTTCCAGAAGATTTTATTTTATTTTTAATGTTTATGGCTTTTGCTGAGGAACAGGCTCTTTTAAAAGTTTTTGAATATTTCCTAACAAATTCTTTAAAAGTTTCATCATGGTTATATGTTTTTTCATGATACAATTCAAATAACCTCTGCCTACTTTTGTAAATACCTGGTGTTGCCCAATCACTAAATAGAACGCGGTCACAAACAGGCAATGTTTTTGAGGTGAAAATCTTATTAAACTCACAATTGATGAGGTTAAATAGTAAACTGTAAGCTTGATCCGGGTCATCATGATAAGGCAAACCCGGTAGTTTTTCCATTAAATTATTTTTAAATTGTCCTAAGCGACTTTTATTTACAGGAACAAAACTTACAAGTTTTCTTTGAGCTCTGACTGTCTTCAGAGGGAAAGTGACTAACTGGCCACAGTGATCAGAGTCCAACTCATTTATAATTAAATGGCTGGAAGGTCTTAAGTTTGTAAAAATGTTATCAATACAGGTAGCACTAGTGGCAGTTATTCTAGTCGGCTCAAAGAATGTATTGTACAAATTATATGACTTTAATAAAGTTTTAAATTTATTTACTACTGCAGATTTTTCCAGTAAATTAATGTTGAAATCTCCACAGACTAAAACTGTTTTATTACTGTTACAAGTCTTTAATAATACTTCTTCCATACATTTCTCAAAAATATCATATGAAGCACATGGGGGCCTGTACACGCTCATTACAATGAACCGCTCAAGCTCAATGCAAGCTATTTCAATAACTCGCTCAACAGAGAGGCTCACAATATCCTTACGTTCTTTAAATTTCATATTGTTACGAACAATTATTAAAGAGCCACCACGTATCATATTAACTCTGCTGAATGAGCTGGCAACCTGGTGGTTGTTAAAGCTGAACATGAACTGGTGGACTTTCAACCAATGTTCAGTTACACATAGGATATCAATATTACTACAGTTCATGAACAACTCCAATTCTAATTCCTTACCTATCACACCCTGTATATTTTGATGAACAATTTTTAGAGTATTATTATTACATTTATTTAGATTACTACAATTTGATGGGTGAGATATCAAAGAAGAACTTTTTTTAACATTTTGATGATTTAAACCAGTATTTACATTTTCTTTATTTACTAAGCAAGAGGTTTCCTCTATTGTCCTAATTTCTAATTTAAATGATAATTAATGTCATTAGTTGTTGCCAAATTATTGGCAGAACTATTTAAAATGTTGTTGCATTGCTCAAAAGAAGCAAGTTGTTTAGCCAAATTTTTGGCTGAAATAGAAAAAAAATATGATAGCGACACAGCTATCTGTCCTTTGCAATAGTTAGAAAGATAGTACATAACAATATTATATCTATCTCTTGTCAAATACAAATTATTACCAACATAATTGTTGGTGTCAACTAGATGGAACAGATTATTATTGAATGTCCAATTATACAATGTCATATTTAATTTAAATCTTAAGTTATTTTCTTCCTGTGGCAAACTGTTACTATATGGAAATGTAAACAACACAATTTTTTTTAAACTTAGATTACACAATGTTTTATAATATTGGAGCAATTCTCCTTTGTTCACATTTCCCCTATTACCCATAAAAATTAATAATGTAGTGCCCTGGTTAAAGTTACATTTATTAATTTTTTTCATAATATCAAATAAAGAACAACCAGGCATACAGTAATTTATTATGGAGTGTCCTGGATATTCATCTGTCAACAAGTGGCCTAAGTCCTTTCCAATCTCATCACAAAATAATACTACATCATTTTTTACAATTTGTTTAGATGGTTTATTTGAACTATTGATAGCAGGAAATGTCAAATCAACACAGGGCTGCGGTAAGGTGGTATTGCATGTTGTCAATGAATGGTCCGGTGTAAGTACTTTGGACGGTGTTTGACACTGCTCACAGTTGTTTGTTTGTGAGTTTACCAGCTCATTCATTGCCAGCACATATTCCCTCATTAGATGTTCAGAGGTATTATATCTGTTAGTCATTGAACTAAGTTTCTGCTGTAAATGGTGAAGTTCAGATTGTAAGCGCTCTGTGTCAATGTTGTATTTCCTAGTACTTTGTTCCAAATTAAAAGAATACATATCTAATTGTTTCAGTAAATTTAACCTTTCTCTATTAAGTTTAACATTTTTAATAAAGAACTTTTGTCTTTTAACCATTTTTTGTGTTTTAACAATGTATTTATTAATTTTAATGTATTTTTTAAGTTTGTTTTTACTGGTGACTACCCTCACTGAATGACATGACTTTGAATCCTCATCACCTGTTAAATCTATAGTGTAAGAGGGGTTTATGGCAGAAACCATTGACGGGGCAACAGGCATCAACTCATTGAACAGACTTTGGTTCAGCGAGGCAGTGATGTTATGATTTGTGGTCTGAAGTTCTGTTATTTGACTTTGAGCCTCATGTAGCTGTTGTTGTAATAAATGTTTGTGACTAAGAGCTTGTTCATACTCTATGCTACACTGGCTGAACCCGTCCACAACAAGCTGAAGTCTGTCCCGTTCCTCTATGGCATCAGTGTATTGAGTATATATCTGAGCCATTTCAATTTTCAACTTCCTATTCTTTTCATGGGCACTAAAGAGCACCCTTTCATTGTCATCTATTTCCTTATTTAGTTGGTCACAGGACTCCTTTGAAGCCTTTAATTCGCTCAAAGCCTGATTGAGTTTAGACTCTTCGAGGCGAGCACGGGCGCTGCGAGTCATAATCATGATTATAACTTTAATAAGGAAGCGACAAGAAAATTGAAAGAGAGAAGATAGTTGTGGCAGTAGGTAGTTTAAGAGATGGCTAGTTTAAAAGGAAAAATGAAATTTAGATATAAAAAAAAAAAAGAAGTTCTGTCACCAAACCAAACTAAGGTTATGTTTACGTTTAAAGGTCATTGGCATCAATAAGCAGCCTTACTAAAAGTGAACTATGTAACTGCTGGTGAAATTATAGTACGTAAACAAACGAATAGCAAGTAAAATATAAAGAATTGTACCTGATATCAAGATGACAATGCAAAAATCACTTGTGCCGGTAACTGTCACCTATATAGATTGAAATAATTACACTTATTTTGCACTTGTTAAGTGAATCTAATACAAAATACACACTATTAACCTATTTACTTAATGAGTAATTGGAAATAGGCCTTAAAAACAAAGTAATTTAATAATTAAGATTAAAATTACACGAGCAAATTCAAATCAGCTGTTAGCTGTAGTGTTGCCTCAGGAGAAAAAAAATGCCGCGTGCAACGCAGCGCCCCGCGCCCCTCGCGCGGCGCGCCCTACGGCGCATCGCTATTGGTCGATTTATTGTTAAGTAACATGCTAGTGCCTAACTGTGCGTTCGCACTGGCGAAACATTCACATAAAAACATGTTGAAATCTCTGTTTTCTGTCAATGTATCGACTCGCGTTCGCATTGTCACCCAACTTGTTGACGCGAAACATGTTTGACGTTTCTTATCATTTGACATGTTTCGCCACACGTTTTTACAAACCAGTTTCGTATCAAAATGTATCTGTATGAATCTAGCAACATGTTGTAAGATTTGTTTTGACATTTCATGCCGACTTTTATGTTCTGTGAATCCTAATTAGGGCCGCATTCCGAGTTACGCCAAAAGTGATAATATCGCGAATCCGACCAAAGCCCTAAGTCACAATTATTACTCAATAACCCTTATATTTTGTTACTATTAAATTTGGTCGGATTCGCGATATTATCACTTTTAGCGTAAGTCGGAATGCGGCCTATGTTAACAGTGATTTATTTGTGGCCAAATCGTAGCGAAGGCAAAATTACTTATAAATGTACTAAACAAAGTCAAAAATATTGCAACGTTTATTAACTGGGTAATGGTGCCGATTCTCTTGTCACAAATGCCTCTAACTAGACTAAAAATCACCAAAATATCGTTTATTCCAGTCAAACGATTTCCCATTCTGAAATAGACTAAAGTGACACAACTTGACTATATTTTAGTTTGAGAGCACTAAGATGGCACTGAGAGATTAATTTAGTGAAAATGGCAATTTCGCTATTCTGAATTTGACGTTTTTTACCTAAAATTTTAATTGTTTAACTAAATCTGACCATTTCTAATCGCGATTAAAAACGTGTGGAATAAAACACCAACACCTCGACTTCAGGTGCAAAAACAGTACTGCATCTTTTTTTTCTTTTGTTTATATCTCGAAAATGGTGTGTCCTATCGCAAAAATAATGAAAATTTCAACCCCCTTTATAGAACCCATAAACCCCTAGAACTCAACATGTAGGTAATCATTATTTATATTTTCCATACAAAAAGTGAAAAAGTCCTTAAAAAAACACGTCGAGGCTGCCCCCTGAGCGCCTCTGGCTCTAAAAAAAATTCACGGGGTACGGCAAACAAGTACCTACCACGTGGAGTCGCGATCGTCAAATTCGATTTAGTTGTCAAAATTATTTTTAAATATAAAGAATTTATTTTGCAGAATAGCTTTAAGATTCTCACAGCCAAAAAAGTAAGGAATTTTAATGATAGTTTAGTTAGTTTAATTCAGTGTACAAAAGAGTCAGCACCAATATCAAAAGTAGGGTCCTAATAAAATGATTCAAGCGATGAAGACGATTTATTGTTTGTAGCTGCCAGTACCTGGAACGGCAAAAACCTAGGAAGAAACCTAGATACTGGATGCGCGACTTTCTAAAAAAACTTCACTATGTCTACTTTGGACTTTGGACCAATCCATGTTTCGATATAAACACGGTTTACCACCGTACTCGGATAACGCAAAACATCAAGCAATAAACAAGTTGCGAGACATAATTTGACCTAAACAAACAACAGTGCGAACGCAAACGTGACAAATCTCTATACAAAACATGTCTGTTGTGTATGTTTCTAGACAGTGCGAACGCAGATAACAACAAATCTTAACATCTGTCTTATGACTTACTCATGTTTCGTGCAGTGCGAACGCAAGTTCAACAAAACAAGTAATGAGATTTGCTTCATGTGACAAGTTTCGAAACATCTACATGTTAAATGTTTTCTGGTGCGAACGCATAGTAACTGTGCGTTCGCACTGGCGAAACATTCACATAAAAACATGTTGAAATCTCTGTTTTCTGTCAATGTATCGACTCGCGTTCGCATTGTCACCCAACTTGTTGACGCGAAACATGTTTGACGTTTCTTATCATTTGACATGTTTCGCCACACGTTTTTACAAACCAGTTTCGTATCAAAATGTATCTGTATGAATCTAGCAACATGTTGTAAGATTTGTTTTGACATTTCATGCCGACTTTTATGTTCTGTGAATCCTAATTAGGGCCGCATTCCGAGTTACGCCAAAAGTGATAATATCGCGAATCCGACCAAAGCCCTAAGTCACAATTATTACTCAATAACCCTTATATTTTGTTACTATTAAATTTGGTCGGATTCGCGATATTATCACTTTTAGCGTAAGTCGGAATGCGGCCTATGTTAACAGTGATTTATTTGTGGCCAAATCGTAGCGAAGGCAAAATTACTTATAAATGTACTAAACAAAGTCAAAAATATTGCAACGTTTATTAACTGGGTAATGGTGCCGATTCTCTTGTCACAAATGCCTCTAACTAGACTAAAAATCACCAAAATATCGTTTATTCCAGTCAAACGATTTCCCATTCTGAAATAGACTAAAGTGACACAACTTGACTATATTTTAGTTTGAGAGCACTAAGATGGCACTGAGAGATTAATTTAGTGAAAATGGCAATTTCGCTATTCTGAATTTGACGTTTTTTACCTAAAATTTTAATTGTTTAACTAAATCTGACCATTTCTAATCGCGATTAAAAACGTGTGGAATAAAACACCAACACCTCGACTTCAGGTGCAAAAACAGTACTGCATCTTTTTTTTCTTTTGTTTATATCTCGAAAATGGTGTGTCCTATCGCAAAAATAATGAAAATTTCAACCCCCTTTATAGAACCCATAAACCCCTAGAACTCAACATGTAGGTAATCATTATTTATATTTTCCATACAAAAAGTGAAAAAGTCCTTAAAAAAACACGTCGAGGCTGCCCCCTGAGCGCCTCTGGCTCTAAAAAAAATTCACGGGGTACGGCAAACAAGTACCTACCACGTGGAGTCGCGATCGTCAAATTCGATTTAGTTGTCAAAATTATTTTTAAATATAAAGAATTTATTTTGCAGAATAGCTTTAAGATTCTCACAGCCAAAAAAGTAAGGAATTTTAATGATAGTTTAGTTAGTTTAATTCAGTGTACAAAAGAGTCAGCACCAATATCAAAAGTAGGGTCCTAATAAAATGATTCAAGCGATGAAGACGATTTATTGTTTGTAGCTGCCAGTACCTGGAACGGCAAAAACCTAGGAAGAAACCTAGATACTGGATGCGCGACTTTCTAAAAAAACTTCACTATGTCTACTTTGGACTTTGGACCAATCCATGTTTCGATATAAACACGGTTTACCACCGTACTCGGATAACGCAAAACATCAAGCAATAAACAAGTTGCGAGACATAATTTGACCTAAACAAACAACAGTGCGAACGCAAACGTGACAAATCTCTATACAAAACATGTCTGTTGTGTATGTTTCTAGACAGTGCGAACGCAGATAACAACAAATCTTAACATCTGTCTTATGACTTACTCATGTTTCGTGCAGTGCGAACGCAAGTTCAACAAAACAAGTAATGAGATTTGCTTCATGTGACAAGTTTCGAAACATCTACATGTTAAATGTTTTCTGGTGCGAACGCATAGTAACTGTGCGTTCGCACTGGCGAAACATTCACATAAAAACATGTTGAAATCTCTGTTTTCTGTCAATGTATCGACTCGCGTTCGCATTGTCACCCAACTTGTTGACGCGAAACATGTTTGACGTTTCTTATCATTTGACATGTTTCGCCACACGTTTTTACAAACCAGTTTCGTATCAAAATGTATCTGTATGAATCTAGCAACATGTTGTAAGATTTGTTTTGACATTTCATGCCGACTTTTATGTTCTGTGAATCCTAATTAGGGCCGCATTCCGAGTTACGCCAAAAGTGATAATATCGCGAATCCGACCAAAGCCCTAAGTCACAATTATTACTCAATAACCCTTATATTTTGTTACTATTAAATTTGGTCGGATTCGCGATATTATCACTTTTAGCGTAAGTCGGAATGCGGCCTATGTTAACAGTGATTTATTTGTGGCCAAATCGTAGCGAAGGCAAAATTACTTATAAATGTACTAAACAAAGTCAAAAATATTGCAACGTTTATTAACTGGGTAATGGTGCCGATTCTCTTGTCACAAATGCCTCTAACTAGACTAAAAATCACCAAAATATCGTTTATTCCAGTCAAACGATTTCCCATTCTGAAATAGACTAAAGTGACACAACTTGACTATATTTTAGTTTGAGAGCACTAAGATGGCACTGAGAGATTAATTTAGTGAAAATGGCAATTTCGCTATTCTGAATTTGACGTTTTTTACCTAAAATTTTAATTGTTTAACTAAATCTGACCATTTCTAATCGCGATTAAAAACGTGTGGAATAAAACACCAACACCTCGACTTCAGGTGCAAAAACAGTACTGCATCTTTTTTTTCTTTTGTTTATATCTCGAAAATGGTGTGTCCTATCGCAAAAATAATGAAAATTTCAACCCCCTTTATAGAACCCATAAACCCCTAGAACTCAACATGTAGGTAATCATTTTTTATATTTTCCATACAAAAAGTGAAAAAGTCCTTAAAAAAACACGTCGAGGCTGCCCCCTGAGCGCCTCTGGCTCTAAAAAAAATTCACGGGGTACGGCAAACAAGTACCTACCACGTGGAGTCGCGATCGTCAAATTCGATTTAGTTGTCAAAATTATTTTTAAATATAAAGAATTTATTTTGCAGAATAGCTTTAAGATTCTCACAGCCAAAAAAGTAAGGAATTTTAATGATAGTTTAGTTAGTTTAATTCAGTGTACAAAAGAGTCAGCACCAATATCAAAAGTAGGGTCCTAATAAAATGATTCAAGCGATGAAGACGATTTATTGTTTGTAGCTGCCAGTACCTGGAACGGCAAAAACCTAGGAAGAAACCTAGATACTGGATGCGCGACTTTCTAAAAAAACTTCACTATGTCTACTTTGGACTTTGGACCAATCCATGTTTCGATATAAACACGAGATGTTTACCACCGTACTCGGATAACGCAAAACATCAAGCAATAAACAAGTTGCGAGACATAATTTGACCTAAACAAACAACAGTGCGAACGCAAACGTGACAAATCTCTATACAAAACATGTCTGTTGTGTATGTTTCTAGACAGTGCGAACGCAGATAACAACAAATCTTAACATCTGTCTTATGACTTACTCATGTTTCGTGCAGTGCGAACGCAAGTTCAACAAAACAAGTAATGAGATTTGCTTCATGTGACAAGTTTCGAAACATCTACATGTTAAATGTTTTCTGGTGCGAACGCATAGTAAGAGTATCAATGTATGAATAGTATAAAATAAGGTGTTTTAGGAAATAAAATATAGTCTATCTGATTTCGTTCTTCTGTACAGTCTAGTTTTATTTACGACAGTAAGAGTACCCTAATACACTCTACCTAATTAGCGACCCCAAACGCTTAAAACATGATGGACTTTTTTTTAAAGAAATTGAATTCACGATAAGTCGGACGCGCCTACGAGTTATTTTAGCGTAAAGTGTTTTGTTGTTGGGTAAAGAGAAAAAATTTGAATGTAAGCGTATTGTAATGTTTTAATTTTATGGTGTATCAAATATTTATAGTTTGATTATTCTATGACGATAGAGTGGTTGTGTTCCGAATTTCCGAAGGGAAGCCTGTAGGAATCGGGTTGTATGGACCCGACGCCCCTGCACGCGTAGCATGACCACCGTAGAAACAAGTATTGTCGACGGAAGAATAGACAAAATGACAGATTGTTTATCTGTCATTTTGTCTATTCTTCAAAGTTCTGTCTGGGCAAAGACTAGGTAGTAGTAGAAGGACACGGAGTGTATCACCCAATTCCAGCGCCCTTACTGTGACTTGTTATAGCCATTTTTAGTCTGCTGTGAAAATGGGACAGTGCTATTTATGCTGTATAGATCCATCTCTCTCTCACACTGGAACAATGATGGCTTTAACACGTCATAGTAAGGCCCTAGATGTGCTCCAGAATTATTTATCTAAAGACAGTGCGCCTGCCCAGGTTAGTTAAAGGCATCTTACTAGCAACCAGTGGTATGCCAGTGCCACTGAAAATAGGTATATCTATCTAGAGTAGAATAGGGCTACCGGGACATTTGTAATAGAAATAAGGTAAACCATGGATAATTTAAAAAAAATCGATGAATATTCAGTGATGGGGCAAGAGCAAGACGCATCTAGGGATGTTCATTAAAAAAAAATCGATAGTTTGCGATATATCGAACAAATATATCGATATTTTAAAAATATCGTAAGTAATGACTTGTATTTAACTAGTCCATAATATTAAATAGGGATCAGGTTAATTATGAGTAAAAACACTTTAGATAGAAGAAACAAATCAACTTTATTTATAAATCACTAGCGACCCGCCCCGGCTTCGCACGGGTATAAACCGGGTTATTATACACATAAACCTTCCTCTTTAATCACTCTATCTATTAAAAAAAACCGCATCAAAATCCGTTGCGTAGTTTTAAAGATTTAAGCATACATAGGGATATAGGGACAGAGAAAGCGACTTTGTTTTATACTATGTAGTGATACGAAAAAGAATCCAAGGCCATATGACCTAAAAGCCATGTTTAGCATCTGCGCGTAAAGAATTATATATCGTTATACACACTTAACGGTATTTATATTTCGTAAACTATATTTAAACAAAACAGACAACTTTTATAGGTTATATTGCACTGAAAACGAAACCAACAAAACAAGTGAGTGACCGACCATAGACACCACAGATTATAAATTTACGTTATTGCAAAGGCCAGTTTTCTATAATCCGGGGATTTTCGTTTTATTTTTACTCAAATTGACAATGTTGCAGATTTAAAGGAATAAGTCTTAGAGTATAAGTAGATATAAATAAAAAAAATGGAATGTGACACGATTGACGATATTTGGTATTTCGGATGAAATATATCGATATTACATTCGATACTAGATGATTCGATAATATCGAATTGAAGCGATATATCGCGTACATGTATCGATACTTTTTGAAATATCGATTTATATCGCCCACCACTAGACGCATCCCACTTCGGATAAGTTAGGTACGAAGGAATTCGTCGTCAAATAAAGGCGCCGAAACCGGGGCAAAGGACTTATTGACAACAAGGACACAAGAGGACACAACCCACGTTTCAAACCAGAACGTGTTCCTCGTGGTGTACCGAGACGTTTGGCAGCCCTATTCTAGAGTCGGCTGGGCCTGCAAGATAAAAGTGATGTTTTTGTTATTAATGCCAAATATTGGTTTTAAAAAAATATCAAGTTTGTTAGGTGATTGAAACCAACCATTATCCAATTTTTATTGTATCAGACTTGTTATGATTTTCAAGTTCTAATTTAGCTGCAATCTTTTTTTTTTTTATTCCACAGAACACTCTAAAAGACAATTCACAATGTTCGCGAGTCTACTCTGTGCTTGCAAAGGTGTCATCGTGGCGCCATCTGTCGCTCAAGTTTCCGCACGACTTCGACCACTTCTTTTTACGGTAATTTTTTGCAAACTCAACCTTATAGTTCTAACGTTAACGGTCTTCGTACTTCAACAATAATTTTGTAAATATGTGAACTTCAGTCACTTCAGATGAGCGATCATAACCTCAACGATTTTCAATTTTCATGTGAATTCGTTTTCGTTTTGCGCCGTGCCTGCTGTAATTTCATACAAATAACGGCAGTGAATTACGATCATTTTTAATCCAGTTTGCGTATGAGTCCGTCGGTTTTTAAATTCTCGAATGCCTATCGTGTGTATGTTGAAAAATGTTATGTCAAGAATTTTCTTCGACGTGTAGTTTGAGTATCTAGACACCGTCGTAAGATTCGTAAGTTACTTGTTTTTATTAAATTTTAAGTCTCATAGACTTCTAAATTCACAAATTATATTTTTTTTTCTTATCAACTAACTGAAATAAAAAGGCAACGCAAATTACAACAAGTGCAAAGCGGTTCCTTTAGCGTAGTTAAGAACACGTGTGATCATTGATTTTGGTGACCACGGTTCGATTCTGGGTTTCTGTATTTAGTTTTTCCAAATCTTTTATTTTGTTTTTTGTATTTTTAAATTCGTATTTAGTTTAGTTATCATGTACACTTGATGTAAAATCAGTGTTAATGGTGCAATTTCACTATACATGTTTTTTTTTTCAGAAGTGCTTTTTTTGTTCAGATTTAATAGGAGTTTTATAATTATACCTATTTCGCCATTAATTATTTTGTAAATTTCATGCTACTCTTTGAAGTAATAAGAATTATTAAAGTATATTTCTGTAACTTTGAATATAAAAGTAGGTACTCTGTGAACTTATGTCTAAATTGATAATTAATTAATATCTGATTATTTTTAGTGTAATAAGTTCATGAAGAATTGAATGTCCAAATGACAATAACTTTGAATATTTAAAAAATGGATACTAAAAGTCTCCATTGTAAACATCCAAAAAAGATGAAATCTAGCAAGGATAATCATGAAGTATTTGTGCTACCGCCAGATCTTTTAAAGAAACTTGGCATTAGCATTGGAAATATAAATGGGAGCCAAGTAATTCCTGCCGATGCAAATGGTTCCCCTAGTAAGTCCATCCATATTTTTTTTAGGGTTGCTTAAAATAAATATTATTATTTTGCCGTCCGTTCTGTATGTCCCATAGCCATTTTATAGCCCATAGACATTATGAATGAAATTTGGAACAAAGGTGTATTCTGTGTAGGTGTAACAATGGTGTGAAATAATGATAAAATAATTAGGGGTGGCATTCCACACTGTCCTCCCATTTCTTTTTTGGGGTTGCTTATATTAAATAGTATAATTTCGTCATCCATCCGTATGTCCCACAAGTCCTACAACCATTTTATGCGACTAGACAATATCAATGAAATTTGGAAACAAGGTGTAATCTGTGCAATGTTATGGTGTGACATAATGATAAAAATAATTAGGGGCGGCAGTTCACACTGTACATGTAACTATGGGATGAAAAAAAAATGCACATAAGCATGTGGATCATTGTTGCATCCCTTAATTAATAAGATTGTTTTTGATTTACATTGCTATATTTAAGTCAATAGTTTTTGTGATATGGGATATTTTCGGTTACAACTGCAACTCAACCTTTTTTCGTAAAATACTATGGAATATAAACTTATTTTTGCGGCTGATAAAATCGCCCCAACTGCGGAACCCTTCACTCTGGCTAGCCGACACGAACTTGGCTTGTTTTTAATTTGCTGTGATCTACACCTACAGGATGATTAGTTGAGATGGGTTAGTATGGAAAAATCTAGAAATATTATTATAGACAGAGAAATTTATTCTGAGGAACATGTTTTTAATTTTAGAGTAAAGTAGGTTTTTTATTTTTTGTTTTGTAGTCGACTCCAAAAGTTGCTGAATTGATACTAAAATAAAATAATCAATTCTAGTATTTTTTTTAAATTGTAGGTAGGAATGGGGTTTGTAAAATTGAATCCTTACAATTTTCAATATTTACCTCAATAAAACACCATTCGATTTTTTATACGAAAAATAACAACTTATCGTAACATCACGCGTAAGCAGTGTAAAAGATTTTTTAAATTTTCGATAGCAGTTGTTCTTAAGAGGGCCCTTCAAGATCCGTCTATCATCAACGCAAGCATGGTCAAAAAGGATGTTTCATCTCGCTCAAGTGAGAACTGCTAACAAGCAAGTGAGAACGCGAAAACATTGTACGAAAAATAGTGTGCGGAAATTTCATAAAACTTGTTTCAGTCTTGTACTTGTTGTGGTGGCATCTACTTCTCCACATGCGAACTGGCATCTACATCTCCACATGCGAACTACGCATTTCACTGACGTCACGCAAAATCTTGCATCGCGTTAGCAGGGTTTGCCGCACGACCAGCATATATACAACGTCCCGACATCAATCGTCGGCCCCCCCCCAACCCTTGCTCGAAAACCAGGTGCCAGCAGTTGTTGCAGCTGTGCACGTAGCTTTAAATACCCCGAATAATAATCATGATGATAATATAAATTTGATTCAGCCTGTCCCCTCTTGCTGTCCTCCCGTCAGCGATGCCCTAAGCCGAGGCCCGTACCCCACAGGGGGTGCCCTTAGCGAGCATTCGCTTAATTTTAATTTAGAATAGTTTAAAAAGCTCCTGGTTGGAGGCTCTAAGTGTAGAAGCTTATGGCACCCACAGGAAAAATCCGGTAAAGCAACCACGACCTTAGTGGTCAAAACTGCGAGAAACTGGAACTCGCTTCTCGATTCTCTCAAATCCACATATTTTTCATCAATATCGGTCTATACTGGATAATGCAACATCTCCATTATCACCGTCGCTACCAGCACTTATACAGCAATTATCTTTCATAGTGTGATTTTTGTTACGGGTCGTCAGAAGCCCGAAAGTCTGACAACCAGTCTTACCACGGGATATCGTGTTACCCAGTACCTAACTGGGTTGTGGAGGTCAGATAGGCAGTCGCTCCATGTAAAATACTGGTATTCAGCTGCATCCGGTTAGACTGGAAGCCGACCCCAACATAAATGGGAAAAGGCTAGGCAGATGATGATGATGAGTGTGATTTTTGCCGCTTTTTCTGTCGTCAGGCGATTTCTGTTTTTGCTGTGAATGTTTGCATGTGCATTAAAAGACTGTTCTGTTGTGGCAGAAGTAAACGGTGCTGAAAGAATACGCACTGCGACTTTATATAACTTTGTCGAAGAACAACATTCCTTTTCACCAGGTT
Organism: Agrochola lychnidis; assembly: GCA_963680765.1. Classification (NCBI taxonomy): domain Eukaryota; kingdom Metazoa; phylum Arthropoda; class Insecta; order Lepidoptera; family Noctuidae; genus Agrochola; species Agrochola lychnidis. The sequence continues at coordinate 15,673,774 of OY796858.1, forward strand.
AACGGGCTTATTTCGTTAATGTTTTTCCAAATAAAAGGTTTTCGCGATAAACCTTCCTTGGTCTTATATGCAACTACATAATTCTAGCATCACCTACTTCCACATTTAACAAACGCAGACATTTTGTTAATAAAATCCATGGCTTCCAGTTCTTCGTCTTTATTTAACTCGATACCTCGAGTCTTTGGGTCAAGCAGATAGACGTTAAATGTCACCAGTGGTGTCGATTCTCTTGTACACCGAACTAAACTAACTAAACTATCACTAAAATTCCTTACTTTTGAATATGAGAATCTTAGAGCTATTCTGCGAAATAAATCCTCTAAATTTAAAAATAATTTTGACACATCTAAATCGAATTTGACAATCGCGACTCCACACGTGATACTTAACCACGTGAATCTTTTTAGAGCCGGAGGCGCGTAGGGGGGGCAGCCTCGACGTGTTTTATATGGAATTCACTTTTTGTATGGAAAATAAGAAAAAATATTACCTACATGTAGAGTGATAAGGGTTTATGGCTTTTATAAAGGGGGTCGAAATTTTCATTATTTTTGCGATTGGACACACCGTTTTCGAGATATAAGTAAAAGAAAAAAAAAATCAATACTGTTTTTGCATCTGAAGTCGAGGTGTTGGTGTGAATTTAAAGTTCATGATAACCAATTTTATTCCACACCTTTTTAGTCGCGATTAAAAATAGTCAGATTTAGTTAGAAAATCTAAATTTTAGGTGAAAAACGTCAAATTCAGAATAGTTAAATTGCCATTTTCACTAAATTAATATCTCAGTACCATCTTAGTGCTGTTAAACTAAAATGTTGTGTCACTTTAGTCTATTTTAGAATGGGAAATCGTCGTTTGACAGGAATAAACTAAATTTTGGTGGTGTTTAGTCTAGTTTAGAGGTATTTATGACAAGAGAATCGGCACCACTGTCATCAGAAATAAATAATGTTATAATAATGTAGTATTTTGGAAGGCCCAAATAACAATACTAGTAATTAATTTAATAAAAAATAACCATCGGATGCGCAAAAAATATTTTTATCCTTGATTTTGAGTAAATATCGAATAAAAATGAGTAAAAACGAGTATTTATCCATTTTTGATAAATACTCGAGTATTTATCCTCCGAGTATTTATCCTCCGAGTATTTATCCTCCGAGTATTTATCCTCCGAGTATTTATCCTCCTAGTATTTATCCTCCGAGTATTTATCCTCCGAGTATTTATCCTCCGCCCATCACTAATGACGGGTTGGACGCTCTTAACTCTTTAAAGGACAACATGGTTCTCTAAAAAAAAAAACTCCATCATTTTAATAGTTTGAGAATTCTCCATACTGACCCATCCATCTCAATGGATCACCTATATACCTACTTCTATTTGATGTCTTAAATTATTTTTCTAGGTACTGCAATTATAAATAATGAACACATAGAAAATGTTCCCGCATCGAACTGTAGTCAGAAACCATCTGATACATCCATTTTGGAAACTGCAAGCTTGATGAAGAAATCTGTTTTCTTGAGTCCTACCTTTGTTTCTACCATAACAAATGCGATTTCAGGCGAAGTTGAAATTTCAAGCAAAAATATCACTGAAAACCCTGTTGCCATGAAATACTTGGTACAGCCACAAGACAGTGTTTTTGGACCTGCAGATATTATTGAAGTTACAAACCTACTCTGCGACTCAAATGATATTCAGGAAAGATGTCTCAAAGTAGATCAATATAACATTGCTCTGAATGGAGAACGAACATCTCAGTCAAATATTAATCAAGAAAACCAATCCAATCCATTTCCAACAAGGGGCATGCCCCTTGATGGAAATGAAAAACAAGTAGTTGATATTAATATGACTTTTGATGAAAATTTAAGTAAATTAGAAAGCAAAGTTAATAATGGTTTGGATGATGATCATTCATTTAAAAGTGACAAAAACGTTGAATTGACTTTAAGATCAACAGTCACAGATTCTGCTTGTTTTTCTTCTAAAGATGATCCTTATATTCCTGCACCAAAAGCATCTAAAATACACATTATCTCTGAAGAAACAATTCCACTATCAAAACTTAGAGAAATAAAAAGAATACAATCTTTAAATGGCAAAACACTTACGCCAGTGACGGTACAATCTATCATTGATACTAAAATAAATATTGGAAATAGGAATTCTGGGCTACAAAGTATTATGGAATCTAACTCTACAGTGCCTTTAGAAAACACAGATATATTACATTCGGAATTAGACCAAGTAAAATGTGGAGAAAATAGGAATCAAAGTAATTTAATATCCATGTATAGCAATGAACTAATAGAGACTACTGCTGTGTCTATTCTTGTATCATCAAAGCATGTTGAACAGGCGAGAACAGATATTACATCAAATATAGTTGAAAAAGTTAATTTATTGGAAGATGAACAAAGTTTAAAAGACACCAGTAAGAACAGAACGCTTTCCTGGGAATCAACTGATAAAGACAGTAAAGATTGTCATGAAGATAACACTACTAAGGCAATGGGTGACTGTGAATTAAACGATCAAAATAAAACTTCAGAAGATGATATATCAACAGTAGCAAATGCAACAGTAAATACAGACACAGATACTGGTGAAGTAGTGATGATTGATGTAGATAAAAGTGTTAAGATTTCCAATGGCCATATGAATGAAGGCATTGAACCTGCAATTGAACATATCAAAAATTATCGTTTCGCGGAAAACGAGCTCAAATGTAATATGGATAACGCGGAAAAAGTTAGTCCTATACAAGAAAAAACTGGTATTAAGAAACACAATACAGCCAAAGACAATATAAACCAAAAATCGAATACCAAGCAAAATAGTTATTCAAAAAATACTCTTGATAATGATAGTGGAGAGAAAAGATTAACAGAACACAAAAAGTCTAAAAATGTAGAAGATAAAACATTAGAACATGATGAGTTAGCTACTATTTTGAATGCAACCAAAAAACTCTCAAGCGGCGTTACCGATATAAAAGTAGATAAGGTTAAGGAAATAGCTGCATATTTGCGGAAATTTTCTCACATATACACAGATAAAAAGAAAACAAAAACAGCTCTTAGCAATGATATTATTAAAAAGGAAACAATAAATTCAAATACAAATACAATTGAATCTAAATTATGTATTCAAGGAGTTGAAAAACCTGGAGGAAACGTGGAAGTAGATAGAGAACACACTGGTGAGTGCAAAGTTCTTAAAACTTACGCTAGGCGCAATCCGCCAAAAGCGTCTAAACTATCTACACATATTTTACACAAAAAAGAAACATGCAATACAGTTGATGAATTGGATCTGGATCTTGATGCTGTAAACATTTCAACAACAAGTGAAATGCAGGAATTCTGTTTATGCGATGATTTTGGCCGTTTAGCTTACTATGATTGTGATAACTTGTATGAGCATATACATTTCTGGCACCATCATACTGCTAACTGTGAATTAGATTTAATATTTGCCATATACAGTGACGAGACAGTTATTAGTAATAGTGAAAGTGGATTAGAAAAAGAGGAGAAGACTGAAGAAACAATAGAAGCTTATAATGTTTGTTGGAATATATTTCAAAGTGAGTTTTCTGAAAATGTAGACAACTCTGACACAGAGCTAATAGGGCATAATTATGTAATCGATGAATTGAAAGATGCTTGTCCTGATGAAAGTTCACAAGTGCTTGTGTTGCATCATGTAGCTCAGATAGTAGATGATGGAATTGTATACAAAATCCATGATGAAGTTCGTATGGAAAATAATTCAAATTCTGATATTATTTTAGAAACCATTGACTATGATATGGTTGATGCAGCTGAATCCAAAAATAGCGATAGCGTAACAAATACAGAAAAGCCTTTGAATACTGATATTAATGATAATAACAGTGCTGCAGGTAATGAGCATATAAATACTGGCCTTAGCTCTTTGCAACCTAAACTGACAGTAAGTATTTACATACCATAAACAGGGTTAAAGCAGATCCATCACCAAGCCGAAATTTACGCATTAAAAAAAAAACATAGGTATTCTTTTTGGTATGAAAACTCGCTGACATCTGTAGCGCACAATGTAACGCACGAAAAAGCCTGTCTGCGCTTACTTGTGTAATAGAAAGGGATTGGGGGATACTTTGAAGTTTATTTATTACAACGGCCGATGAATCATGACTAGGGTCGTAAAATTACGTAATTATACGGAAAACGCTGGTAAAATAAGGGTATTTTATGGTCATTTCTCTGCACATAGATAATATTATTATAATCCATGACATGGTGTGATTCATATCTTGAATTCTTTACTTGAGAATTAAGTTTTAGGGATTTTTGGTACGCACGAGTCGCACGATCCCAGTTTTCTGTTTTTTTTTTAAAGTTCCAATACTGCTTATATCTCTGGCAAATTTCATTCAAATCCATTTATTCTTAATAGTGAAGTAGTGACATCCACATGATACACACAAACACTCACATTCAGTGTTTGTAGTGTTTTAGAGGATATGATTAATACGTTTATGTTGTGGATGTGGTTTAATACGTTTTTTACCGAAAATTACCATATTTTACCGTAAAATACCGTAAATTACCATTTTTTACCATATTATACCACGGTAATTTTACCGTTTTACATCCTTAATCATGACCAGTCCAAACTTTGCGCAAAAGCTGCGCAATAACATATCTTAGGATCCAAATGGTGACATGAGGCGAGTGTGAGTGAGAGAACATGAGCGAAAGTTCGGAGGGCCTATGTTCAGACCGGCCATGATTCATCGGTCGCAGTGTAAAATGAAAACGCAATTCGTAAAAACATTGAGACTGGTAAGAAAAATCCCATCTACGAATTAGCAAAAAAAATCGCTATACTGAGAACAAAATACGACTCGGCTTGGTGATGGGTCTTTTTGCACCCATTATAATTATGTAGATAATGTTAATAGCTATTTCCTTTTATCGCGAATCAGTGTTGCAGTAAACTTTATTTTTTATTTTATTTGTATTTTTTTATAGCAGTGTTGCAGTAAACCTACGGGCATGTTATGCAGTTCAACCTTGTCTTTAACATTGGAAACGCATTATTGCCACAACTCTTGCTAATAGCTATTACTACTTCAAAGGTGCTGCATCAAATGCCTGTCGCGTGCGCATTGTCTAACACTTTTGTAATCTTAAAATCCCTATGACAATAAAAACGGTCCAAACTTAGATAACAATAAAAATAATTTTGTATACTGACTTATTACGTCTTCGCATCCCTGTAGCGGGACGGCAATATAATTTTGCGCGAGCAAAAATCCAAAATCATCATCTACTTATGATGCCGACTGTACATAATTTTTCATTGCATGTGTTAATCACTCTATATAACTTGTCTTCTGTTATACTTTCTGAAGTATAAATTTATTTTTATTAAATTTCAGCCCACTACAACACCAAAAACAGGGTCGTCAGAGATAACTAACGTATTGGACAAGGTGCGTAAACAATATTTTTTTATTGCCTAGTTAAATTGCCTTACTGTCGTCAGATTTAACTGGAAAATGTTAGAAATACCTATATATTACAGATTAAAAGCTTGTGATGTTCCTCTGCAGGACAAAGGCCCACTCTCTTTCCACTAAAAATATATATAGAATAGCGAAGAGCATATAGAATAAGAAAAATAAAGAAAAAAAAAAACTTACACCATGACTTTGTTGTACAGTTAGGGAAAGGGATTGTTTAGCAAATTGACTATTTGACTGTCATTATTAGTCTATGTACTATAGCACGACAAACTGCTAAAGAATACATATCTCTAACCGTATATTATGCCACTGAAGTAACGCGTTTACGAAACGTCCATGTTCTATAAACGCCTACGTTTGGAGCAAAGTTAGAGTCTGGCCACGCTAAGTCTGCAATGGAATAAATGGGCAACCCTAAAAAGTTTTATTTATGGTATACTTTTACATCAGTCAGATAAGTCAGTTTCGGGGTTGTAAGTAGATCTTATGACTTCGATATTTTGCCTTTTGATTTTTGCATAATAGTTTATGTGATTAATAGACTATGTCGTATCATATGTACCTATGCTCTACCTCCATATGATGACAAAACTGTATCAAATCCACACTGCATCGTGCTATAGTGATTATTCTTTGCCAGGAATAAATCAGAATATAAACAAAATAAACAATCAAAAACAAAAAGACAAATAAAGTATCAAATTATTTTTTCGTAGGGCAGGATGGTGTTGCCGTCTATAGATTTTCAAATTCCACCGTTTTTTTACTTATGCAGACTTAGCGTGACCAGACTCTATTACCTTTAGTTTTGATGATGGGAAATGGCTGGAACCTTTAAAATAGGCCCGTCCAACATACGGCCCCCCGGGCCACCATGTGGCCCGCGTATATCCTCCATTCGGCCCGCGACCTAGTTAAAACTTTATAACACATCAATAGATATACAGGGTGTTTGGCGGAACGTTGAACATACGAAAATGGTGGATAGGTGGGGTCATCTGCTACTTACTCAGCCCTAATTTATTTGGCCCTGGCGCCCTGGATATTAAAAAAAATTTTTTTTGCTTTCTTCCTACTTATATTTGTACGCCGTTAAGGCAAAACATGACTGTGATATAATTTAATTGTAACATCTTGCATGCCATTTGTGTGTATACTCATGTTTTGGACAAATAAATGATCTTTATCTTTTAGTTTCACAACTTTCTTAACTTTAAAGTGCAATTTTTATTAAAAAAATGGGTAAAACAGGCATTTTTTTTAAATCTTTTATATTGGTAGATTCTTATAACAGAAAGATGTAAAATATACTTAAATCCTAATTTCAACCTGCATTAAAAAAAAAATCCAGGGGCCAGGGCCAAATAAATTAGGGCTGAGTAAGTAGCAGATGACCCCACCTATCCACCATTTTCGTATGTTCAACGTTCTGCCAAACACCCTGTATAACGAGAACAGTATTAAATTCTCCCAATGTCAGTTATTCGATGATCTATTCTATCGACTTTGAGTAAAATGTACATGTTTGTAGGTATTACAACTAATGTACTTACCTATAATATTTAAATCTCACTTTGGCATTGGACATTTCTTTTGGCCCGCTATGGTTACAAAAATATCAAACCTGGTCCTCCAGAAGATTATGTTGGACACCCCTGCTTTAAAAGATTGAATGAATTAAGTACACACGGCTACACATCAAGCTATACATTTCCAGTTTATACTGATCTCGTATTGTATAGGATTTCCGTACAATGCGAGATCAGCTTATACTGGAAATGAATAGCTTGATATGTAGCCGTGTGTACCTGATGCTGAACTTAATTTTTTTTTCTATTGTGCTTATTTGTACTTTAGCATTCTGGTCAGAGTTGGATGGGTACCTAATGGTTTTAAAGTAATTAAATATTTAAAATCTGCAAAATTGCAGATTTTAAATTTTTAATTACTTAGAAAAAAAAGCGTAGCTATTGTTCTTTTTTATTTTTAAATAAAAGAACAATACCTAACCTTTTTTGGATGATGTGAATTTTATCGACTTTTTTTGTTGTTTTTTTCAGACATCCGTAGAAGATTGTGACGGTAAAGAGAAAACTTATCAACGCAGACAATCTTCTAGCAATGAAAATAAAATCCCAACAAAGGAAGTGAAATTGGATTCGTCAAAAATAATCAATAAAACTGCTGCAGTACGTCCTCTGAAATATTTATGAAAAAAAAAAACACGTTTCTTTATTTATGAAAAAAAAAACACGTTTCTTTTTTTTTCAATAATAATTTTTGCCTTTTTCAGAAACGCAGCTTGTCAGGAATAACGACACTAGGCTCTGAGCCATCTTGCAAGAAAAGTGTAAAGTGTGGATTATGCAATAATATTTTTTCTGGAGTAGAATGGAAAAACCATGTGGCCAATCAGCATCATTTAATTGCTTGGCAAGCGGGTGGTTCCATCGTAAGTGTATAATTATTGCTGTTAATTATTTATATATGTATTTTCATTTAAAAAATCGCGAAATGATGTGCATCGTCGCGGACAATTCGGACTGGCAAATTGTACCATAAATGTCAAATGAACCTGATCAGATAAAAAAAATACCTATTTGGAAGTTTGTTTATTTGTCTTTTAGCTCCAAGACACGACGACATCACAACATCACTTTTAATACACTCTGTTGCTGTTACAGAAATTGGACGACCCTGAATTACTGCATAAGCTGAAAGATAGATTAAAAACTCTAGGTGTGCTGGAGTGCAGCATATGCAACATGCAAATAAAGAAGTTTAGCCGATTCATGGAACACATTAAGTACTGTGTACGAAAGAAGGTAGTTTATTTTTCTTACTTTGTACTGAAATCTGCCCATAATAAATTAAAGAACTGAATAAATTTGGGTCGAGTGTATGTGTTGAAGTTTTGTATGGGACAACTGATGAATTTTTCGCGTTTTATATGTTGGTCCCATGGAGAAAATCGTTCAGTTTGATGGTCTGTACTATCGAAGAAACGCATATGTGTACACTGTAAGGACTATTCTTGCTTGCAGCGCTCGGTCGCTATAGTATCGCTAACCTACGAAAAAAAAGGGTCGTGTGCACGGGATTTTTCAAAATATTAAGATATGCGTTACATACACACCCTTGATTTTGACCACATCTTTCTGATACACCTTGTATTTATTTTTATCTATCAATCAATGTTGTCTTTATCCAGCTGCAGAAGAAAAAGCGTTCATAGGCATAGTTTGATAAAATTCATTTTATATTTATTATTTTAGCTTTCAAACACGGACCAAAAACCAGATAAGCCTCCGCGCAAATCAAGAACGGCATTAGACGAGAATGTTACATGTGGCGTGTGCCAGAGAACTGTACTGTCTTCTAAATGGCTTGAACATATTGGAAGTATCCATGATTATTTAGCTTGGAAGCAAGGACAAGATGCTTTGGTGAGTATTTGTTTAATTGTCTATGGTAAAATTGCTGTGCATCCGTCTATTGTACCCGCCCAAAACAGTACTCGGCCGAAAATATGGCACGTCAACTTTTATTAAAAGTTCGGTTTTGTAGAGCGTCGTCTCTTTCTTAAGCTCGATGTGTCATATTAATGCCCGGGTAATTGGTAATAATGGTACGTACGTGCGTGCGTACGAAAATAATGCCCAGATATTGTACTTTCTATAATTAATTAGGTGTTGAAATTCTATTGATGAGTACCCATATCGAATTAAAATTAAAACAAAAAATTGTGTTTATTTTTTCAGAATTTGGATAATGAATCAGAAGTTTGGCAACATCTGCAGAACATTATAAGGCTGAATGGAAGTTTGACTTGTTACAAGTGTGGGTTGCAACGCAGTCGTGTCAAGACGTATCAGGCGCACATAAAAACTTGTGATGGTAGTAGGGTGAGTAGAGATAACAATGTACAGTAAACGAATTAAGTGGTTGAGTTAATTTTTAATTAGCATGGGGCTTCAACTGGGGCCACTTTGGGGAAAAATGAATGATCAAGAAAAGGTGACATGTGCCCAATATCCAGAAAAGGTCTTATTGGAAATTGCCTAACCCTTTCGTTCCACGAGTGTGCATACAATATGATGATAGTGATCAATTAATAAATGATCCTGCAACTGCATTGGAAATAAGACAATGCTATAACTAATCTCCATGTACATTATTTCAGGTATGTTTGGATGAATCCTCAATAAGCGTCGATTTGAACTCGTCAACGATTCCTGAAAATATAACCGCTGAAGCCAGTACTGTGATGTGTGGAGTCTGTAAGCAGGATGTGGCATCCTCGGACTGGATTGAGCACATTTCCAAAGAACATAATTATTTGGCCTGGCAGGAAGGTGAAACACCATTGGTACGTATTTATAAGGACTTAGTTGAAATTATCATAAACCTACTTTGCTAATGGATAATTTCGGAAATCAGAACCTGTGATTTTTTTTGTTGTTTTTCGCGAAAAATTGGTATATGCTTCGATTGATCTTCTTCTTTTTTGAAGTTAGTTTAAAAACACAACTTACTTTATTTTGAAGTTGCGGTGTCGCTCTGTGCAAGTACAACACTGACGGCCTACTGTACACACGGCTACACATCAAGCTATACATTTCCAGTTTATGCTGATCTCGTATTGCTTAGGATTTCCGTACAATGCGAGGTTAGCTTATACTGGAAATGTATAGCTTCATGTGTAGCCGTGTGTACCTGTGTTTGCATATTTAAAACCTAAGAATGATAAATCACTTGTGTATTCCAGGTTTTGGAAGAAGAAGAAGCAGTGTGGAATCACTTGCAGCAATTCATCAGACAGAATGGAGGATTAACTTGTCACAAATGCGGCTTAGTGCGCAAACGCGTCAAAGTATATTTGGCTCATGTTGAAATGTGTGATGGCACAAACGTAAGTACCGCTCACGCATACAAGTACCTATTATAGAAAACGGACAAATAAATTCACAACAAGACTCTTGTAGTTGAAGTTTATTAAGTTGGTAAAAAATTATCTGCCTGCCTTTTTCCAACTATGTTGGGGTCGGCTTCCAGTCTCACTGGATGCAGCTGAATACCAGTGAATACCTTTACAAGGAGCGACTGCTTATCTGACTTACAACCGCTAATAAAATAAAGCTGCCTCATACATTGACCAGCGCCCATACTATGAAATGTCATAGTGTTCTGTTGTGAAAAAGAGATGGCACTTATTCCTCTCTCTCTTACTCTTAAGTGGCTCCAACACGACATATTCATATGTCACGACATATCTATTTAGATTATAGATTATGTTCTATAATGCATTTCACTGTTTGCACCGTAAAACATCGTGAGGAAACAAACCGGCATGCTTGAGAGATATTTCTCGACGGCATGTGAAGCCAAGTCAGAGGCCCATGGGCGACATCAAATCTCTGACACTAGGTAATTCATTTACCACACGTAAAAGAAAGTAGATAACGCATTTTATTTATTCTATATTTAAAAATTTTTTTGTAAAAAAAATATAAAATTCAATTTTTTATTTTTCAGAGCCAAATCGATAATTCGTCTAATAATGTCAGTTTGAACACTACAACTGACTTGAATACTACAGCTAAGTCTACTGACGAATGGTATGAAGTCCCAATAGAAAAGGAAGAAAGGAAAGTGGTGAAATGTGGAGTTTGTAGTGAAGAGGTGCCAATCTTGGAATGGATACAGCATATCGGCAAGGAACACGATTACTTGGCGTGGCAAGATGGAGCTACACCATTGGTAGCTATTTACTTGTAAAGTCAGGGAAGTTAATTGTTAATCAAATTGACTACCAACTTATTTATTAAAACTTTATGCACAAGTAAAAAATACTGTGCAAAGGCGGACTTAATGCCTGAGGCATTTTCTACCAGTCAACCTTAGGGTGATGCAGAGACAAAACATGGCAGGTGCAACATAAGTGATAGATAACTTGAAAATGAATACATACTAATAGGTACATAGATACATACATACATATAAACCGCATGAACTTTGTCAGACTTTGTTATTCGTCCGTATATTCAAGTCACAACTGTCATCTTTGACAGTTGAAAGAAACGTCTTTATTATAACACGGCGAATTGATGTAGGGTGTCAATTTGCTTAACAATTAATTTTCCTGAGCATAATTTAAATGGTAGTTCACATAAATAACCTAAAAGTAACGCAAAGCAATAGTTGTTGATTTTATAGATTTAATAACAGGTGTTATTGTTCTTCTAAATTACCCAAAGCACAGTTCATTATTTTTTTATAAGCATGAGGTCCTGGGTTCGATTCCCGGGTCGGGCAAAGTGTTATCAGGTTTGTCTATCTGAAATTTCTCAGTAGCAACCCGGAGTCTGGATTTGTGCCCAGTTTATGGCAATAGGCTCGCCCCTTATTACATGGGACTCAAACATAACTGGCGAAATGTGAGTGTACTATAGGTACACCTCTGCCTAACTCTTCGGGGAATACAGGCGTGATGTTATGTGTTAATAATACAGTTATACCAAAATGTTTCAGGACGTAGAAAACGAGTTAGAGGTAAAACTGCATCTACTCGAAGTGTCGAGGCAGGGCGGCGGGCTGGTTTGCAACAAATGCGAAAAAAGATTGAAGTACCCCAAAACGTTTCAGATTCATATAAAAGAATGCACTGGGCCTACCGTAAGTATACAAAAAAAACCGGTCAAGAGTGAGTCTGACTCGCGCACCGAGGGTTCCGTACTATTTTCATAAGGACGTCGCGACGCCCCCGCAAGGGGGCGTGGCGAGCGGGGTCAGGGCTTCGCCCTTCGCCCGCGGAGGCCATACATTGGCCCATAAAAATGGGCCCCTCATTCAGGTTGCCTAGGACGGCTAAAGAAATGACGCACTTTCGTGAGGCAAAAGTGCGTCTATGTAAATGGTTGCTATGAAAATTTCTGTAGGCGCGCCGCGACGCCCTTAGTGGCGTCGCTTTCTTCACGGCATCCCGGCGGTCTGTCCCCGCCAGGTGAGACCCCCGGTTACCCGGGGGAGGCCCAGCGAGAACGACCAGCGACGGAGATGCCGACTCGACGCCCTACAGGTCTAATATGTAGCTTCCCCCTCTCCCCGCTTACAGATCGAGCCGTTTACGGATTGAGGGGTAGGCAGTCTCGTATGTGTGAGCGGCTAGTACTGTAGTGTTACACCGCTCAGTGAGTACGTGCGTCGCGACCCGCATCGCGCCCGCACGTGTTGAGTATAGATGCCTGTATAGTAGCGGTTGTCTGTATATAAGTTATGCGACGTGCCTATATTAACTTAGAACACGCCGCACAACTAATGTATGTGTACATATGTGGAGTCTTATTATTTCGAGTAAGCTGCGTGTAACCTGGATGCAGCTTACCCGAGGCGTCAAATCGGTGCGATGGGGTCAAGGGTCCGCTACCAGGTCGCGGGGCAGGGCTTTCGCGTCAGGCGGCCGCGCGTGCAGTGGCGCTATCTGCCTGACATGGGGCCAGGCAGAAGCGTCGGCCCGCGCGAACATAGCCTTCGCGAGTCGCCCCACAAACTCATCCAGGCTCTCAATCTTGAGGTCCCGCTGGATTACGTCATTCCTCACGAAACGAGGGGCGTCTACTATGGTCCGCAACGCAATGTTTTGCTGCGTGCGGAGTAGCTTTCTGCTTGGCTCGCTCGTGAGGGCGTACCAGGCGGGAGCGGCGTACGTCAAGACTGAGCGCACGTACATTTTGTACACGCTCAGCTTGACGCGCACCGGGATTCGAGACGAGAGCACAGGCCGGAGGAGGTTGCGGGCGACCATGCCCTGTGCGGCGACCTTGCGGACGTGGGGCCCCATCGTGAGGCGGCGGTCGATGGTCACACCCAGGTATTTGACCCGGGGCGACCAATCGACGTCGACGTCCTGGAGCTTCAAGGGTGGTGGGAGTGGCGCGTTTCCGGTGATCATCGCCTGCGTTTTACCCACGTTAACGGAGAGCCGCCATTTAGACAGCCACTCCGGGAGAGCGTCCAGTGCACGCTGCATTTTCGACGCCGCGTACTTCGCATTGAGCGATTTAGTAATGTACGCGGCGTCGTCCGCGTATAACGCGAGCATCGCGTCTTCGGTGGTGGGGATGTCGTCGGTGTAACGCGAGTAACACGCAGGCGATATGCAGCTACCCTGCGGCACGCCGGCGAGCACCGGGCGGGCGCTAGAGAGCGCCCCGTCGACCACCACCCTGATGGTCCTGTGGGAGAGAAAGCTAGATACCACCCTTACGACGCGACGGGGCGCGTCCGAGGTGGCGAGTTTGAAAAGTAGGCCCTCGTGCCACACTCGGTCGAAGGCCTTCTCCATGTCGAGGAATACTGCCACCGAGTACTCCTTCTTGTTCCTAGCGGTCGCGAGGTGATGCAGTACCCTCGACAGCTGGAGCGTCGTGCTATGTTCCGGCCGGAACCCGAACTGTTCCGGTCTGGGCTCGATGTACTTTTGAAGATGTCGCAGCAGGAGTGCTTCGAACACCTTGGAGATTGTCGGCAGTAGTGTGATAGGCCGATAGCTCTCCGGCTTCTGCGTATTTTTTCCCGCCTTGGGCAGCATTATGACGCGCCCCTCTTTCCAGGATTCGGGAAAGGTCCCCGTGCGCAGTATCGCTGTGAACAGGCGCGCCAGTGCCGCTACCATTCGGTACGGCAAGTGGCGCAGCGCTGTGTTCGCGATACCGTCGGCACCGGGGGCCTTCCTGGGCTTGGTCCTTAGTATGGCGCGTCTAACTGCGCCCGGCGAGAAGAAAATCGGCATCTCTTCGGGAGCTATCGGCGGTGCGAAGTAGTTCTCCAAGTGTTTCTCGACTGCTGCGACATGCTCGTGGTCGCTAGTCGGGTTCGGCTGAAACTGACGCTCCAGGTGCTCGGCGAAGACCTCCGCGCGGTCCTCTGCTTTGTATCTGAGCGCCCCGTCGCTATTCAGTAGAGGGCGTACCGGGGCTGGGGTGTTCGTCAGTTGTCGGCATAACGTATGTAGAGACGGCCAGCTGTCCGTCGTGGCGTCGATTCTTTCTTCCCAGCCCGCGGCGGTGTGGGCCGATAGCTCGGCCTTGACCCTCTCCGCGAGACGGTTTAACTCCGTTTTCAGTGACGGGCATCTAAGCTGTTGCCACTGCTTGCGAAGGCGCCTCTTCTTGGCGATTAACTCCGTTAAACGTGCCGGCAGGGGCGGCAAAAGCCCTCTCCCCCCCGGCAGTGACGTCGTCGTCGCCACTTGCAAGGCGCTCTGGATGCAAGCAGTGACGTCACCCGCCATCTGATCCACGTCCGCGGAGGTGACGATGGGTCGAGTAGGCGTGGTGGTATCTAGCGTCTCTCCGAAGATTGTCCAATCCGTTCGTCGGCGTGGCGCTATAGGCTTCAATCGGGTCGGCACACCCGATAGGACGACGAGCACCGGTTGGTGGTCCGACTGTAGCTCGTCGTCGATCACTTGTTGCGTGATCTGGCAGTGTAGCCCTCGGTGGACTACGACGTCCAGCACGTCAGGCATCTGTAAGTTTGACCCCGGGTAGTGGGTGGGCGTCTCCGGGCCGGACACCGAGTACCCGAAGGCTTCCGCGTCCGCGAAGAGCCGCCTCCCCCCGTTGTTGGTATTCATCGAGTTCCACGCTGGGTGCTTGCAGTTCAGATCACCGGCAAGGAGAACAGCGTTGCCGTCCGGCGCGCTAAGCAGCGCCCGCAGCTCGACCACATCCAGGGGAGCCGCGGGCGGTTTATAGCACGCATGGACGTTGACGTCCTCGCCGGCAACATGCAGTTGCACACCCAGCGCGTAAAAGCTGTTGAGCGTTGGTACGGGGAGCTCTTGATGGACGACTCTTCGCCTCACCAATACCGCCAGACCACGGTAGCGGGAGTGTAGTGCCGACCTTTCATCCTTCCTGTAGACGTGGTAACCTGGGAACCTGACCCTATCTTCGGCCCCCAGGTGTGTCTCACTAATTAGCGCCACGTCGACGTTCTGGTCCCGGAGGAGATGGCGGAGGGGAGCGACCTTATCCTTAAGGCCGCGAGCATTCCAATGGATGATCCTCAACGGTCTAGCCATCACAGAGAGAGAGTAATGTGGCCAGACCGTCGAAGATCACGGACTCAATCTCTCGGCCCTGTCTAATAGCCCTGATCAAATCCATCAGGAGCTTTATAGCGCAGGTTGTAAATTCCTTGGTATTTTTAGCCGATCTGTTCGCCGATAAAATCGGCGAATGTGCGACGACAGCGCCGCCACTCGTCAGTGCAGGGAACTTTCCCTGCGTTCTTATTGGCCGCTGTGTTTCTTCAACTCTGACTGCGGCAGTGGCGGCGCCGTGCGGCTTCTGGGCGAACCTTTTTGGTTCCACCTCTTTCCGCGGCGCCTGATTGGCGCCACCAGTAGGTTCGCCCTTTTGTTGTTTCGTTTTGAATTCCTGTTGTGTTTCCCTCGTTGCAACCTGCGCTATGTAGACAGGGGCGGCCGTAAGGGGGTCTTCTTGCGTTCTGGTGGTGGGGGGATTCTTCCTCTTCCTTTTCCCCCCGCGTCTTTTCTTCCTCCGCCCTGAGGAGGGGGCTTGCGACCGGCTCGTGGGCCCGTTGGCCGCCGCCATCAACGTCGTGCCATGTGCCTCTACTGAGGGCGCAATCGTTACGTGCGCCCGGCTTTTGGCCGTGACGGCGACGGTCCCCGCTCGCTTGTTCCGTATCTCCTTCTCGAATACGGGGCACTTCATATTATTTGCGGGATGCGGGCCACCACAGTTGGCACAGGTGGCCGGCTCTTCCCGCGGACGTGGGCAGTCCCTGGCCGCGTGCCCGTCCCCGCATCGCACACATGCGAGCGGGCGGTGGCACTGGTGCGAACTATGCCTAAAACGTTGGCACCGGTGGCACTGTGCGGGCCCACGCTTTCCTCGCCAAGCCTCGATCTTGACCCCACCCATGTTCATGAACACGGTGGAGCCGTAGATATTCCTGACGTCCGGGGTTCTCTTTAGTATCGCGTGGAACACGCAGCCGGGTCGTCCTAGTGCGCCCTTGATATGGCGCACGTACTCCGGCTGGTATCCCAACGCCCGGAGTTCCTCCTCTATCTCCTCGGGGTCCGTGTCCGCCGGCAGGCCCCTGATGGCGATCTTCACATTCTTCTCTGCTGGCAGCGAATACGCGAACCAGCTCACACCGCTGTCCTTCTCCAGGCCAGTTAGGTAGCGTTGGACCAGCCGATACTCGTCCTCGGTGTCCGGGGTGAATCTCACCCCGGTCCCGTACGGACGGGCGTTCGGCGGCCGGCCCAGCTTGTCCCGTATGGCCCGGAAATGAGCGGCCCAGTTGGGTAGCGTTTCCACCACCAGCGGTGGGAAGCGCAACTTCTTCTTCCCCGGCTTCTGTTTGGAAGAGGTGGCCGCCGTCGCAGCGCCGGGGGGGCCATCAGGGGGGGGGGCGGTAGATGTAGTAGGGGCAGGGGATATAAGATTAATACTTACCCCTGCCGATGGTGGTGTTGGCGACCGCGGTGGGGTACGCCGGTGGACCGCGTCCGCGAAGGTAGGCGACGCCGGTAGTGCCCGACCGCGCGGCGCGCTTTCGCGCTGTGGCCGCGGCGGGTCAAGACAGTACCGCTTCGCCTCTTCCACCGCGGTCTCGTCCGAGCTGCGCCTGCGTCGCTGGGCTCTGGTTTCGAGTTGGTAATCGAAATCGAGCCCCAGCGACAATGTAGGTGACGTCACAGTTGGGCGGTTCGGTTGACTCGCCCCGGCAGCTCCTCCCACGGTGGACCGCCGTCCGGATCGCGGTGTCATGTCCGGGGACATGTCCTCGCGACCGGAGGCGGCCGAGCCCGCGGATGCCAGCGACATGCTCGACCCAGCTCGCGAGGAGCATGTCGACAGCACAGCGGGCGAATCGTAGGCTGAGGTCCGGGGGGGCGCCGGCGAATCGGGCGCCATCCGGGTGAGTTGCACAGGCCGGGTAGACGGCCCGGCACAGGTGGGTCGCTCCCGCTCAGCCAGCATCGGCTCCGCCAAAGAGGGGCGGGCGCCGGAGGGGGCGGTGCGGGGAGCGGGCATATCCGTTGTCGTCTTCTTCAGTTGTTGCCTATCGCTAGGCGGCGAAACGAACCGCGGCGGCGGAGCAGCGGTCCGTGTTGTTGGCGCGCGAGTCCGCACCGCCGGCATCGGGGCTCGCGGGGCGGGTAGCGCGGGGTATTCTGCGCGAGGCGCGCCGGGGCGCGCAGCGGGCGCATTGGGTCGACCGGGCGCGGGCGCGCGCGCGGGCGGTATGGGTGCGCGCGCATGCATTGCGCGGCTCGTGTTCGCGGCTGGCCCCGGGGCCTGTATCGGCACCGGGCGGAACGCGGCGGGGCGGACCGGAACGGCGTGCGCACGGCTCGACGACGGCGTGGGCGCAACGCGCGCAGGCGCCAATGACGTCGGTGGGCCGGCAGCAATCGCAGCACACGACTCCCCCCTCTTGGTTGTAGAAGAATTGGCGGCAGCTGGAGCTTCCTTCCTCTTCTTCTCCTCCTTCTCCTTCCTCTTCTTGTGACCGGCCGGGGGCGCACCGGACGACGCGTCGCCAATATTTGGCAACGACATCGCCCGGTCCAACACCGGACGGTCCTCCTGGGTCCCGGCATCGCGGCCTAACGAGCCGCGCTTGCCGGGATTCGACATCTTTTTGAGTTTTCGGGCCTCCGCGACCGCAACGGCGTGAACGCCGGGCGTTCGGGGCGCCTCTCCCTGTGCCTGCACAGGTACCGAAGTATTCTGTGCACTCACAGAGAGAAACGAGTTAAAATATAGCGATCCGCGCGGAAAGAATTGACGAACACAAATTACTTTGAGTCAGCCAGTCCTAATGACCGAGTAGCCAATCCCGTACTATTTTAAATTTTCATCGGCGATGCCTATATTCGTTAGAGAATTTTAACCCTGCGATGTAGAATATTGCAGTTTTAGGTCAGCGCCATCTCTTGACCGATAGTGGAACTAATATAATTGTTGATGATTTCTGAAAAAGTGTGCTTGCTATTTAGTGACATCGTTTAATTTTTCCTGCAATCTTTACATAAACTTCTATCACATAGAATAATTTCAGATACACCTTAAGGGACAGACTGAGTCGCACCGTAAAGGTTCCATTTTACCATTTTGGTACGGAACCCTAAAAATATATTCACAACATTTTCTTTAGTTTACATTGATGATACTGCGAAGTGACACGCGCGAGGTCTTTAGTATTGAAGCCTGAGGCAAAAAGCGAGAATTTAATTTATAGGAACACTAGCTGCGCCCCGCGATTTCACCCGCATAAGTCGATCCCGTTGGAACATTTCGATAAAAAGTATCCTATGTCCTAATCCAGGGCATGTGCCAAATTTCATCCAAATCTGTTCAGCCGTTTTACCGTGAAAGCGTAACAAACAAACTTACTTTCGCATTTATAATACTAGTTAGGATAGGATGAACGCAACCATTTAACTGTTTCAAAGGATATCAATAAAATGCGTTGTAAGGAATAAGGCTTCTAATGGTCTTGCATGTGTACAATACAATCAATCGCAGTTCATTAGTATCGCGAAGTCCTTACTGCTTACGAAATAAAGACGCTGCCAATGTCAAACTGTAATCATTCACGTGTGGTTGACTGTACATTTGGTCTAATGGACAGATTGTTGAAAACAACTTTTATTCTTTTGCAGGCGTCTCCTGAGAGTAAATTGGATACTTCAACCCCGAGTTGGATCGAAATATTAAGTAACAATAAAATTAAAGATGAGGTTCTAACGTGTGGAGTGTGTGCAAGTCAAATAGAAAGTGAAAAGTGGATCAATCACATAGAAGCGAAGCATCAGTACTTGGCTTGGGTGGAAGGCCATCCCCCTCTTGTGAGTACATAATTTCATAGTAGATTTTGCAAAATATGGCCAAGGAAAGATGTTAATAGACGGAAGCAGTGAAGGTAAGCATCATAATATGGACCGAGGGGAATCCGGATACGGGAGGCACAACACCGGTCCTTGTTTTGGGGAGGCCTATGTCTAGCAGTGGACGTCTATCGGCTGAATGACGATGGTGTTAGACGGAATAGTTTGCCCGTTTTTTTATGTCGTTCTAAAAATTACATGGGTTTATACAGGATAAGTTTTTATCCAGTGCGCAAACTTTAACATGTGACTTTACTCATCATTATGAACAATTTTTACTACGGGGCCAAACCTGAAATCGCAAAAAAAAAAACAGCTTTTCCCTACATTTTGACGAGTTATGCGAACGTAACTTGTTCCCACAAAAATAATGATCTCCTAAAACAGGGCTTCCTCTCTCCTACCCTTTTTGCTGTGCCCTACAGGGTCCATAATAATCTAAATTATATAATTACCACCTAAGTACACATTATGGTAAAGCAATAAAGATATTGAGTATTGAGTAAATGTAGGGAACAGCTGATTTTTTTTTCGCGATTTCAGGTTTGGCCCATAGTAAAAGTTGTTCATAATGAAGAGTAAAGTCACGTGTTAAAGTTTGCGTACTGGATAAAAAAATATTCTGTATTAAAATTTTGAAAACAATCTCTTGACTAAAACTTTACATTTTAGAATCTCGAAGACGCTGTAATGGTACAAAGACATTTGAACGATGTTTCTAAAATAGTGGGAGGTCTGACGTGTGTAAAGTGCGGCGTCAAGCGGAAGTACGTCAAGTCGTATCTGCTTCACGTAGACTCGTGCCAGGGGAAACTCAACACCGGCGAGCTTTCCTTCGCGTTGATGAGTAAAGGTAAGAAATTTTATATATTTTTGGACTTAGCTACTGTATACAACTTGTTTTGCGTTTGTGAGATAGTGCTGTAAAAAGTCACGGCAATCGAGCAAAAAAGAAAATGCGCTTGCGCGTGTGTGATTGTGTGCTAACAAAAACGCAAAGCTCATGTCTTGTTGGTCCTAGAGTAATAATATTCTTACCTAGTTATTTTATAATTTTCAGATATCGTTGAATGTGCTATCTGTGGTGCAACAATGGAACCCAAACACTGGCGGGCTCACTCTATGGCGGAACACTACAACATTGCCTGGGTGGTTGGAGACAATCCCATTGTAAGGCTTGATCATCATCATTTAAATGCATTACTTTTTGATGTCCATCCTTACTTATGCCCCAAAATATGAGGGTCGAATTCAGATGCGCGAAAAATACCATAATCATGTTTTGGCTTTCAGGAAATCAATAATCCGTATGCAGTTGAAAGTTATTTGAAAGAGTATATGCACGCACACAATAAATTAGTTTGTAAAGTGTGTAAAATAAGCAGGGTATCGTTCGTTGGATTTTATGCTCACATCATCGTCTGTGGCAAAACTGAGAAGGTTAGTTACAAAATAAAAATAAAAAATACACATCTTTTAAGCCTAGAAATAAATTTTAACTACTTTTAACAATAATTTCAGGAAACGGAAATATACAAAACCGTGTGTGACATATGTAACAATAAGTACTTGCGTATATACAAGAACCAGCACATGACCATGCACAGAGAGAAGGAATTCGCGAAGGAACGCAAGCTGCTGGCCGCTAAAGAGCAAGCGTTGAAGAAAGAGGCTGAGGAACCTGTCGATGTCATTCTGAAGGGTCGTAGGAAGGCAGCTGAGAAGTAAGCTTTTTATTAGATTAATGTTACGCTGCCATTCGTACATCTTTGACAGTCAGCAACGTCTTGCCAAGAGGTAACCAAAAACTGGGTTGTGGAAGTCAGATAGACAGTAAAATACTGGTATTCAGCTGGATCCGGTTAGTCTGGAAGCCAATCCAAATATAGTTGGGAAAAGGCTATTGAGATGATGAATGTTTTAGGCTGCGCTAGTCGATGGCTCGATTTTATTCGTGGGCGTGGCTTAAGCTCATACTGTCTCACAAACGTTGTGTGAGTAAGCGAGAATCACGATGATTTATATCGAAAAACGTAACGAACGGACCATTGGGAGTGGGGTTATTGGAAAAAACTAGGTACTAAATGAATTAATAAAAAAAAATATATATGTGAACTCTTAAATAATTAAACTATAGGCGTATGAAGTTTGTTTAAATACCAGTCTTTCGAGGGTCAACTTTCAAATTACTGTTTTTGTTACTCTTCTGTAACCGAAAACTTCCACATTTCAACACTAATTTTAACTCATATTTGGGCGTAAATAAATAACTTATGTAGTATGAAAATGGCAAAAAAAAAATAACTGTACAGGGATAGATAATTTATTCAAAAGTTCAAATAATTTTATTTTAAGTATCTAAATGCAGTAGTTTTCCATAATATCTATACGCCAAAAGGTCTGTTCATGAATTTTTACGCGTTCGTTTTCGTTATAAATCATTGTCTATTCCACTAAATAAAGAAATAAAACTTATATAAATAAAGCGAAATAAATAACTATACTAAATAACATACATATTAGCCACGCCATCAACGAGTTCGAGCCGTCGACTAGTGCAACCTTAAGGCCCCTTTAGACACGACGTAAATTTAGTAAAATTATTGTTTTGATATCACCATCTTCAAGAATATATTTGGAATGATTGTAACATTTTCTTTTTTTTTTAGAGCGAAGAACGTAATCGAAAAGTATAAAAGCAACTTCCATGATGTAAGTTAACTTGTAACTATGCTTCACGTAGTTTGAGCTTTTAACAATTTATATTTCTCACACATTTGAATAAACGACTTCGATATTTTGTTAATTTTCCTAACATTATTGTGCTTTATTCTTCAGGGTAATTACCACTGTTCAAAGTGTGGTTTTAATACTGAAATTGAGAAGGAGCTGTCAGACCACGTGTGTGTAGACGACAAGTGGGGCGACGCGACCGATTCTGACGAGTCAGTCAAGTTAGAAAACTGTTCCGATGACGAATCTGACGAGTCTGACATAGATTCTAACGTTTCTGACGAGGAACGAGAAGCGAGCGAACATGCCCCTATAAAGAAAAAGCACTCGGATTCCAGTAAGTGATACCATACCATAGTTTCGAATAAAAAACACGTAATCTTTCTTCGTTGGCATTATTTAAGTTTATCAGGTTTTAAGTGGACTAAACTGGGTAGCTAACACTTGCAAAAACGAATTCACCGAGGTCTTCGCATTTTACATATATATCGACCTTGCCTTTTGCCCATATATTATTATGACCATTATTATGTCCTTTATTTAATTTATATATTTTGTAGCCCATTGTATATTTTGTAGTGTTTGATTTATTTTTTTGTTATGTATTGTTGTGGTGTACAATAAAGTATATATAAATAAATAAATATAAATAAATAATTAATAAATAAATAATTAATAAATAAATAATTAATAAATAAATAATTAATAAATAAATAATTAATAAATAAATAATTAATAAATATGTACTCACAAATACATCTTTAAGGGCCTATATTGAAAATAAACAATAGTTTGATGGGCGTGGCTTATTACCCCCGCACGCGGGGAGTGGCGGTTCTATATTCGATGGTTGGCCGCCACATCGTTGCGCTGCCACAAACGTATCTGAACCAGTAGCAAAAAGTGGAACTAACGAAATAACTGACCGGAATTTGAAAACGTTACTTACTTAGCATGGGCTTTGGCTAAGCATTATTCTTGTCACTATCGCACAACTGTCATACTAAAAGTGCATGATAAAGACGGAAACATATCTAAGAAAAAAGTGCGTGCTAAGTAACGATAATTTATCTCGGTCTATGAAATTTTGCATATAGCGAACTATGGAGTAGACAAATAATACAAAATATTTAGTTATCAGCAAAAATATTTATTGTTTACAGGGTGACATTCCCACACACAAAATGTATGGGAAAAGTTTTTTGCGATTTCTGACTTTTCTAGTACTCAAACCTCAGTTGATCCACTAAAGTTTATTGTTCCATAAAATAAATAGGATCGATTGGCATCAAAAAAAGTTTTTGTGAAAACTGCCCATTTTCTTGCTGACTGTAATATGTTTACTGCCTCGTTGGTCTAGTGGTCGCAAGCGCTACTGCTGAGCATGAGGTCCTGGGTTCGATTCCCGGGTCGGGCAGTGTTATTGGGTTTTTCTATCTGGAATTTCTCAGTAGCAGCCCGGAGTCTGGATTTGTGCCCGGTTGATGGCAATAGGCTCGCCCCCTATTACATGGGACTTAAACATAACTGGCGAAATGTGGGTGTACCTGCTACAGGTACACCTCTGCCCAACCCTTCGGGGAAACAAGGCGTGATGTTATGTTAATGTTATGTATGTAATATGTTTTTCAAAATCTGTGAATGCAGATCAAAATGTCTCAAAAGTTAAAGACAGTCTTTTAAGACCGTTTTCCTGTAGCAACAACGGTTAAGGTAGTTGCCCTTATTGCCCCATCTCAAAAATCCACCTTGTAGACAGATTGTCTAAAACGTAGTGATCGAAAGGCAAATGGGGTAAAGTCGAGGTGCAGGCCACCCATCATTTAAAATTTTTAAAGTTGAGATATTCTCAACAGTTCAGAAAATTTCGCATTTCAAGAAACTTTACACTTTCACTTGGATTTTAGACCCTTTTTTTTTTTTTTTTTGGGTGGGAAATCATCAAATAACTTCTCCCGCTCTGGGTGGAGCGGGAGGGCGTGTCAGACTCTTACTGACTAAAACCCACCCGTGTTCCTTCAGTTGCCGTGTTGCCAGGGGGCCACGATTTCCCTATCGGTTTTCTTCGAACCCCCGGCAGGCATTGGCCCTAGCGGACCCCGTCAATTCTGCTGACATCTCTTTGAGGCGCGCGTGGAACACAACGCGCCGTCGACCCGGGCTTGGTCCTTATCGGACGGCGAGCTACCCATTGCTCACCGTCCGCAAGCCCGCGCCTACGGTGGCCGGAAATCGTCTCGTGACTCCCGACGCCCAGGGCGTCTCCTGCTGCGGCGGTTAGGGGCGCGAGGGCGCGAAATTTGCCTTTCCCTCACGCGCTCCGTCTCCTCCTTCGCGAGCATTACTGCTTCGCAGAACGAGGTGACGGCCTGCCATTTCCTCTCGCTCCGTAGCATGGCCCGAATCAGGGCCGGACGCGAGAGATCACCGCCGCCGATCGCTTCCTCGAGGACACGGCGATGCTCTGCCCAAGCCGGGCAGACCTCCACCGTATGCTCCACCGTGTCCTCCGGGCGATCCACACAGTGATGACACCCGGGCGTTTCCTCCCGCTTTATCCTGAACAGGTACCTCCCGAAACAGCCATGTCCGGTGAGCACCTGTGTCAGGCGGAAGGTGAGGACGCCGTGGCGCCTCTCTAGCCACTCCTCAAAGAGGGGTCTTATCGCCGCAATTGCGGCGTGCCCAGCGCTGGGTTGCGACAATCGCACTCTCCATTCCGCCATGAGATCCCGCCGGAGCTCCGTCCGCTGCGCCGCAACTTCTTGCGGCATCGGTGTTAAGCCCCGGCGTTTCGCCTCCTCGCGCCACTCCCAAATGTGCGCGAGGACCTTTGCCTCCAGATCCCATGGCGGTACTCCGGCAAGGAGGCTCGCCGCCTCGCAGGAGACCGTGCGGTATCCTCGGGCCAGCCGGATGGCCATGACCCTTTGGGACGCGTTAAGCCGGCGGGCTGGCTGCCGCCTCAATGAAGGCGCCCACACCGGCGCCCCGTAAAGGGCCATGGACCGCACGACCCCCGCGTAGAGCCTCCGGCAGGAGGCGTTTGGACCTCCCAGATTGGGCAGGAGCCGCCTCAAGGCAGCCCCGGCCCGGTCCAGTCTGGGAGCCAAACGTCGGAAATGCTCCACGAAGTTCCACCGGCTGTCGAGGACGAGTCCCAGATACTTCATCGTCGACTCGACGCCGATGTGAACCCCTCCCGCCATTACCTGGGAACCCGGCGGTGGCGCACTACGAGGACCATAGAAACCCATGGCCTCGGACTTGTGCAGGGCCACCTCGAGTCCCAGCTGCCGGATTCTTTCGACGATTGTCGCAACCCCGCGTGTCGCTAAGTCGGCCGCCGCCTGGTACGACCTCCCCTGCGCCAGGACCAGCGTGTCGTCAGCGTAACAGACGACGCTGACGCCAGTAGGGAGATCGGCGCGCAGCACCCAGTCGTATCCGATGTCCCACAGATGCGGCCCCAGGACCGAACCCTGTGGGACACCGCACGACATCTCTCGCCGGTTCCACTCTCCTTGGTGACCGGGGTAGATGACAGCCCTGTCCGTCAAATAGGCCTCGACCACACGACAGAGGTAGGTCGGCATCCGGTGATACCGAAGTGCCTCCCTGATGCAACTCCAGGGCAGGGTGTTAAAGGCATTGGCGATGTCTAGAGACACCGCCAAGACGACCCCACCCCGGGCCACAGCATCCCCCGTCGTGAGGGCTCGCACGCGCATGATGGCGTCCACCGTAGAGCGCCCCCTGCGGAAACCGAATTGGCTCTCCGCCAGATCCGGCCCCACTCGCACCAGCTGCCCGACGAGGCGGTCTGCAATGACTCTTTCAAAGAGCTTGCCCACCTCGTCGAGCAGCACAATGGGCCGATAGGCGGACGGAGAGTCCGCCGGGCGCCCCGGCTTCCTAATGAGGACCAGTTTCCCAGTCTTCCAACAAAGTGGGAACTGGCCCCTCTCCATGCATGCGCATAGGAGCCCCCTTAGTCGAGGCCCGAGAGTCCCCATGGCCAGGACCCAGGCTTTTCCGGGAATGCCGTCGGGTCCTGGGGCGGTATTCTTCGCACTCATCTTGCGTACCGCCACTCTCATCTCTACCTCGGTCACCTCCGGAGCATCGTCGTCGTCGTCGGCGGTGTGGTCCGCATCGGGCACCGCAATAGGCGGAGCCATGGGCGGGGGCGTATGTTCCCCTCTTGAAGGGAACAGAGCGCTCACCACGTCCTCCACAAGCTGGGGCCGGAGACTCTGCGTCAGCGGGGGAGCCCATGGGCGGAGCTTCTCCCGCACCATCTTATATGGGCGTCCCCACGGGTCTCTGTTCAGAGACTCCAGCAACTCCTCGCGGGCCAGTGTCCTGGCCCGCAGGATCTCCGCTTGGAGGGCGGTCTTCGCCGCTCTGTACCCCTCGTACAGCTCCGCCTCAATGGCTTCCGTATCCGGAGGGCGGATACGGAGCCTGCGGTGCCTGGCGTACCGGCGTCGCGCAGCTACGCACGCCCTGCGCAGAGCTTCCAGCTCTTGCGACCACCAGTACAGCTGGCGCGAAGCACGTCCAGGATGGACCCGGGGCATTGCCACGTCGCATATATTGGACATGGCCTCCCGGAACCACTCCGCCTCGTCGTTGATGTCGGCAGGCCTGTCCGGTGATGACACCCAGGCCTGCACGATCGAGGCTTCCAGGAGAAGCTCCCGGTCCATCTGCTTCAGCGCCCACCGCGGACCACTCGGGGCCTGTCGGACCGGCGCGCTCGAGGTCTGGGCGGAGACGTCAAACCGGATGTACCGGTGATCGGAATAGGTCTCCACCTCCTCTATGACGCGCCAGTCGATTACACGCGGCGACAGAGCGGGGCTGGCGAACGAAATGTCCACCACTGACTCGCCCCGCATCCGCACACACGTGGGGACAGAACCCCGATTTAGGACGACCAGGCCCGTCTCCAGAGCCCAGTCCTCCACCATCCTACCCCGTGTGTCCGTAAAGCGGGAACCCCAAGCCAGATTTTTGGCATTGAAGTCCCCGAGGACGAACACGGGGAGGGAACCGAACCCGACGACGACGACTCTCAACTCCACGAGGGAGTTGTGGAACTCGGCAAGAGTTCGGTTCGGGGAGAAGTATACCCCTACCACGACAATCTCCCCGAACCGTGCTGCCACGCAACCCCGTCCTCTCTTGACAGACTCGAGGGACGGGGTACCAGCGGCGGCCGACGAAATGAGGGTCACTGAGCCGCTCAGGTCCTCCACCCAGTCATCCCTGGGCGGGACAAAGTACGGCTCAGCGACCACGGCGATGTTAATCGACCACTGCGCCATGCTCTGGAGCAACAGATCCTGAGCGGCAGCGCAGTGGTTGATGTTCGCCTGGAGGAGGCGTAATGGGGCCGTTATTGACACTCCATTTCAACCCCCTCCCTAGCCCCCTCTGAGGGCACCGCCGCGGCGGCAATGGCGGCGACGACGACAGTGGAGGCGGCAGCGGCGGCGGCAGTAGTGGCGGCGGCTGCGGCGGTGACGGCGGTGGCGGAGGGCTTGCCCCTGCCTCTGGCTTTGGCGGGTGGAGCGCAGGCCTTGCTCCCAGCCCGGTGATCGGCCGGCTTGCCAGCCGCCGCACATACATTGCAGTGCGGCGCGGCGTTGCACGAGCCGGCCTTATGACCAGGCTGACCACAGCGGAAGCAGTGGTCGCTGCAGTCTACCTCCGAGGTGCACTTCGCTCCCACGTGGTCGCCCACCCGGCAGCGGAAGCACCTCAGAGGTCTGGGCTCCAGCAGTTTGACCTGCGCAGAGACCCAACCCACCAGAAGCCTTCGGCCCTCCCCGGCTATCAGCTTGGCCGCGGACACGGGGCAGCTCACCGTAACGGCTCGCATCCCCGTGGAGTCAGGGTGGATGGTGCCCGCCCTCACCTCCTCGGCAGAGCACCCCCCAGTCCTGGCGACCGCGGCCACCACCTTTTCTGCCGTCACGCAGTCGTCCAGGCCCCGGATGCGCAAGTCAGCGCGTTTTGTGGGCCTGGACACTCGGGCCTCATCCGGATCCAGGGTCGCCCTGAGCCTATTGGCCAGAGCGTCCGCTGCCGGACCGCTGTTCGCACCGGGGATCTCCAGCATCCTGGCCCCGGTCGCGGTGATTTTAAGCCGGACGCCATTGGCGGTCTCCTTCAGATCCACCGCCGCATCCACCTTGGCGAGCACGTGCTGATAGGACACGCCCTTCTTTGCCGCTTCCGGCTGTAGTGTAATAACTACAGCTGCGGACTTCGGGGCGCGGAGCCTAGCCGCGACGCTTCGCTCCTTGCGCCGCTGCCGCCTCGCCTTCCTTTTGGCCGCCCTTGCCGCCTTACCAGCCTTCTTCTTCTCCCCGGCTACTTGCCATCCGGCGTCGGCCGGAGGAGATTCAGAAAGTGGTGGGGGCGGCCGATTCGCCGCCTTAGCCGAGGCCCTGGTTACCCTGGCCGGGGCCTCTGCCGCCTTGACTGGGGCACTCGCCGCTTTGGCCGGTGCCCCCGACGCCTTGGCCGGGACCCCCGCCGCCTTGGCTGGGGCCTTCGCCGCCTGTGCAGCCGCCCCACCTTTGGTCGGCCCCGACGAGGCTGGACCGGCTGTGGCAGCTGCAGTGGCGGCGTACGACAACGCCCTTAGCTGGCCCGGGGCCGGCCGGCTTGCCGCCAACGGGGGGCGCAGGACAATGGCCTCCAACGTGGAAAACTTGCTCCGTAGAGCAGCCATTTCCTGCCGCACCAGGTTGAGGATCCGGTCCTCTGCAGACACGGGCCGTCCCTGCCCATGCCGCTCCCCTTCCTGCGGCACCTCTCGGGGGCCGGCTCCTCGGAGCCCGGCCAAGTCCGCTCGGAGCTCCGCATTCTCCTTTTGGAGAAGCTCCATGGCGGCTGTCAAGCGGGCGATCTCCGCCCGCATCTCCGACATACCGTCCGGCGGAGGCCCGGGTTGGAGGGCCTCCGCTGCCGCCATGATAGAGGCAGTAGCCGCGGATACTGCCTTGCCTCTAGAGGACTTCGTCCTCTTGAAGGCCACCTCCCTGATCGCGGCCGCTACCTCCTCCGCGAACTTGACCGCTCGCTCCGAATTGGAGCCACCAGCGGCGTCCAGCTTATTTTTGGCCCGGTCCCGGAGCGGACGGGCCAATTCGGCGACCTGTTCGGTGGCGACCACCCCACCCAGAGCACTCTTCACGGCGTCAGGCCGCACCTTCGTGCCCACCGGTGAGGCGGCGACCACCACCTCCGACTCCTCAGTTGAGGCCTCGGATGACGAGACCCCGGTTTCGCTCTCCGAACTGATGAGCGGCGTATCAGGCCGCTTGAGGCGACCCCGATTGCCCCGCCCCGGCCTCGAAGCGGAAGCTGCTCCGGCTACCGCTCGTCCTCGGCCTCTCCTGACTGTCGGCACTTTCGCGATCGGGAGGCTTTCCTCGCCCGAGGATTGCCCCGCCGATCCTGTGCGCTCCGACCCGCGCGATCTTTTGCCCCAGAATTTGGACTTGGAGCCCCCGCATTTTGTGTCCTGGTCGGACATGCTTTGGTCCCCTGAGGGACTGGAGCCTCCTCGGCTCTTGTTGCCGTCGCCGGCAAGCGGTTCTTTCTCCGCCAATTTTGGCACGTTAACTTCTTTGGTGTTTTTGTTTTTGTTAATTAAATCCATATAGTTCCCACGAGTGGTGAGGAAATAAATGTCCACCTAGGCAGAGCCTCTTGCCTAGGTAAGCCTACATACTGTAGAGTTCGGCAGGTATCTACAGGTGAAACGCTAACGACTGGTCCCCCACCAGCCACTCATCCTCTCGCCGCGCTTCAAAACTTAGGATTAGGTGGTTTTTTATCTTAGAGGTGTCCTTCCTCTGGGCCGGGCGGTTAAGCCAAGCCCCCGGCGGCGGCATTATACATGCCTCCGTCCGCTGTCCAGATAACCTGGCTCAGCGAACCCGCCGAAAGTTCTCCCTCAAGATCGCTCTTGAGGGAGAAACGATAGCCGCTTTGGTGCGCCTGCACCGCAGCGGCTGGGGTCACGTCCAGTGTCAATCGACGAACGTCGATCGATCAGGAGCGACCCGCCTCCTTCGTTCCCCCACTGTGCCCTCTGCAAATCAGAGGGACAAGCGGAAGAACGTCGAGGAGCATGCTGCTCCCCCGCCCACAGAAATTAGCCACAAACAATACCCTCTCCGAAAAACTCCCAAACCTTTTCCGAAGAGTATATTGTTCATGCCCAGGGTGCACCGGCCTGACAACTGCTCTTCCCCCCGAACGTATCCGTAAGGGACCAGCAGGTATCAGTCACGCGTGGAGGTTTTCTGTACGCACCCCGGATTTTAGACCCTGTGAACAAAATTTTTGACGTAGCGATCAATGACTAGAAGATGTCTTGATACTGTACCCCATACCCCATACGTATAGGCAGATTATGATGGCATTTGGTAATGACAATACAAGTTGTGAAGGCCTACGCATGCCAACAGCGAAAGTAAAAAAAAAAGAATTAAAAATAAAACACATGTACCGAAGGTCACATCTAAATGTGTTAAATTTAAATACTAAACGCTTTTCAGAGATGTTTTGGTAAAATTAGAGCACAAAGTTTTTTCTCATTAAGCTATCTTTGTGAAATTTTCCTAATCTAACTATTAATAATAAAGGTACTTTTTAAAGCTATGTGCACGTACCATCGGGGTAACAAATATAAGCTAAGCAATTTGAAAACAAAATCCTGTGCACATGACCCTATTTTTCGTAGGTGAGCGATACTATAGCGGCCGAGCGTTACAAGCAAGAATAGTCCTTACAGTGTAAACATATGCGTTTCTTCGATAGTACT
Source organism: Agrochola lychnidis (assembly GCA_963680765.1). Lineage (NCBI taxonomy): Eukaryota > Metazoa > Arthropoda > Insecta > Lepidoptera > Noctuidae > Agrochola > Agrochola lychnidis. The sequence continues at coordinate 15,704,830 of OY796858.1, forward strand.
TGGTAGTACACTTTTTTTAAATCTGGGCTTAGAATGTTGCGATAAAGTTTAAAATAAAGTTAGGAAAGACAAGTAAAAATAAAATCTGAAGCATTGCAAAGCCACACTGAATGTATGTATGTAAATAGGAATGTAATCTTGTACCTACACTATCAAGGTATCTTCCAGCCAGATTTGAACTCGCTACATCGAAAATATTGTTCACAGGGCCGAAAAATCCAAGCGTAGAAAATGTAAAGTTTCTTGAAAATGGTTAAATTAGTGAAATTTTCTGAACTATTGAGAATATCCTAACTTAAAAAAATTTAATGTTAGGTGGCCACCTCCACTTTATCCCATTTGCCTTTGAACAACTACGTTTGAGACATCCTGTATAATACTTGCTGCGCGTCGCGGTTTCACCCACATAAGTCTCGATCCAGTGGAAATATCGGGATAAACATTATCCTAGGTCATGGTCTACTCATGTGCAAAATTTCATACAAATCCGCTCAGCCGTTTTAGCATGAAAGCGTAACAAACATTAAAAAAAAACTCGCCAAGTGCGTGTCGGACCACGCACAATGAAGGGTTCCGTAGTTGGGATGAATTTATCCCAAGAACAAACTTAACTTAGTAGTTGAGATACATCAATATACGTCACGGTCAATTCTCCAACTGCAAATGTAAGTTTGTAATCGCAATCAAATATTTTTTATGTGATAAAACTACAAATTATTATCAATGTTCAGACTTTTTACTTTATTTGTGCTGTGAGACCTTACTTCCTGCCAAATTTTATGATTCCCTGAAAAGCTTACCTGATACCCTGTAAGTTACGTTAAGTACGGAACCCTAAAAATCAAATCTTTTCCCTTCATAATATTAAGTTTATATTAATTATTAATACATAATTATCAACTAATACTATAAATGTGAAAGTGAGTTTATTTCTTTGTTACGCTTTCACGCTAAAACGGCTGAACAGATATAGATGAAATTTGGCATATGGGTAGACCATGACCTGGTTAAGTCATAGGTACCTAAATCAATAATTTCATTACAAAATACATTGTGTTGAAAATATTACAGTGACAATAAATTAGTTTAGGACAAAGGATACTTTTTATCCCGATATTCCCACGGGATCGAGACTTATGCGGGTGAAATCGCGGTGCGCAGCTAGTACTAATAATAAAGCTGAAGAGTTTGTTTGAACGCGTTAATCTCTGGAACTATTAGTCGGATTTTAATTTTATTTTGCATTTGAAAGCCTGTTACATACATACATAGCATGTTAAAATCATAACCCTCCTCTGGTTTTGCCGTAGTCGGGTAAAAACTCATTTAAAAAAAATTCAAATGTGACTCCATTTCTTTTTTGTGATCTATCATTCGTAGTGACAGTACTTGACATATTGATGTACTGTTGACGTATTTCAAACCTAAAAACGAATTATATAATTTAGCCTATTTCTTTAGACAAAAGATTATTATAAGTTGTAGGTATAAAAACAAATGTTCTTAGAAAATAAAATACTTACATAATAATACTTTACAAGGCGGGAATAGATTGTGTTGGTTAAGCTTTAGTGAAGGTGGAGAATTCGACTCACTATTTATCATCATCTTATTGAATTCCTGTAAAATGAGTTCATTGATAGCCCTGTGCACTCCAAACGTTGCAGGTACTGTTCAATTTTTGTTTTATATTTCTTCCTATATTTATAAATTATTTAAATGTCACCACGTAAACATAATAGAAAAATAATGTTATATTGTTCACATGACTCACAAGAATACACACACACAGTCTAAATACCTATTCAACACTAATTGCATTCAATAATTAGTTTAACTTGCTGAAGTACTAACTTTTTCTGTAAACAAAATTCTTTAGATCACGTAAATTTGATCGCACCAATTTGCAAAAAAATGACATAGATTCTTCGTCGATGAGCCCCATCGGGCGACTGATCTATGAATGAACGAGAGTGATGACAATACTTTTGATAGGCGAAAGAAGAGATGACGATAATGTGTGTCCGCTCGGAATAAAACAACGTATGTGCCAAAACGAAATGCCGTCTTTTGTAAATGAAAAGTATTATTTAAAAAAAAACTGCTTTTCTTAAAACTCGAAACTCTTACTCTCTATGTTTTAAAGTAAATTCCATTGAATAACTCATAAGCGTTGCGCCATGATACTCAAAAAAGATGAAAATAGATAGAACCTTTGCAATTTTTTTGTATCGAGAAAATTTCATTGTATCGTGTATTCGTTTTTCAGGATACTAGATCATATAGTCAAAAATCATACACCAAAATGTTAAATCCTTATTCCTAATACTTTAAAAGTTACACGAAAACGAAAAAGCCCATTTTTTTCAATATATCACCTTAAATATATATATTCAAATAACATTTAAAAATATAAAAAACTAGCTGCGCCCCGCGTAAGTGACGATCCCGTAGGAATATCGGAATAAAATAGTATCCTATGTCCTAACCTTGTTCTTAATTGTAATATTGTTTGTTCTGTTCCCACAGACAAACCGTGAAAACGGTTTTGTGGATGAATAAATAAATAATAATGGTCTACCCATGTGCCAAATTTCATCCAAATCCGTTCAGCCGTTTTAGCGTGAAAGCTTAACAATTATTTAGTGAGAATAGTAGCACACCGGTATCGGCAACAGGGTTAGGGACCATTATTATTACTATAGATACTTAATTATTTTGATCATTTTTGTTTTCAGGTTCAGCCAAAGTATGTCGATTACCATACCAAATTAGTAATTTAAGCACTTATATGAAGAGAAGCACTGAAGGATTGTAAGTAACAAGATCCATAATAATATCGATATCTATATATCACTATCACTACATAGTATAAAACAAAGTCGCTTTCTCTGTCCCTATATCCCTTTGTATGCTTAAATCTTTAAAACTACGCAACGGATTTTGATGCGGTTTTCTTTAATAGATAGAGTGATTGAAGAGGAAGGTTTATATGTATAATAACCCGGTTTATACCCGTGCGAAGCCGGGGCGGGTCGCTAGTATATTATAAATTGAAGTCTCTATTTGTGTGTTTGTGTGACCGCGTTGTTCTTCTAAACTACGCGATTGATTTTGATGCGGTTTTCACCATCATTTTGAAAATTGATTCCGGATGGTTTATTATCTCCTGGGCCCCCAACTCAAGGAATAGTGGGGTTTTAGTCTGTAGGAGTCCGATGTAAATAACCTCTGTTCTTCACAGACGGAGGGTATACATGAGGATGTACACACGGAAAAGAAAAAAAAAACAGTGGCACTCCGGGGGTGTCGACAGAAGTGAAAAATTTTACTGTGCAGGAAATACTTTTCTTTTTTGAAGTCTGTAAAAAAAAGGGAAATGTCAATCATGTCGTTGTCATGTCTCAATGTTTGGAATGTCATTAATCTCAAAGAAAATGTATCGCGCGTTAATGTCATTTTAATGGTTAAAAGCTGGTGTCGGTAACAGTGTCGCGAGTTCAATTGTTTTTTCCCATCTGAAAAATGCCTAACGCGCCTAAAGAAGTTTTCACTTCAAAAAGAAGAGTCGGGTCGCTAGTAATTTAGTAAATTTACAATAACGCTTTAATACAAAAGTATAATAACTGCAATGTCATCATCTGCCTAGCCTTTTCCCAACTATGTTGGGGTCGGCTTCCAGTCTAACCGGATGCAGCTGAATACCAGTATTTTACATGGAGCGACTGCCTATCTGACCTCCACAACCTAGTGACTAGGTAACACGATACCCCTTAGTAAGACTGGTTGTCAGACTTTTTGGGCTTCTAACTACCCATAACGACTGTCAAAGATCTACAAATGACAGCCGGGACCAACGGCTTAACGTGCTTTCCGAGGCACGGAGGGGACTTGGTATGTAAAGATGGTCACCCATCCACGGACCAACCGCGGCAAGCGTAGCTTAACCTGATCGATCGACCCGTGCAGCTGTTATTACTTAGCCACAAGCCCCTCCAATAACTGCAATGTAGATATGTTATTTTTCCTTTTTTTTTTTGTAGGCATCTCGTAGTTGACCTCTGAGATCATGACTACTTAACCGGGCTTTCTGTGGTTGCCTTAAGCTACTACACTTAAAACCTCCAGCCAGGGGTTATTCAACTATGCTAATTAAAACTAGGTGAACTCGCTCGCTCGTACGAACCTCGGCTTAGGGCGTCAACCGGAGGGAGGACATCAAGGATGGGACGGGCTGGATCAAAGTTTTGATCATGATTATTAGTCGGGGAATTTAGTTAATTTTTACTTTGTCCTTTTTCAGTATTGACACCTATCTAACGGACGAGGATTTGTTCCCGCTATGGCATAGTTGTGAATTTGAAGAAGTGCCTGAGAATGAGGTGGTGAATTATATGCCGCCTGTTGCAGAGTCCTGTAAAGTTAGATTCGATGAAAATCAGGACTGGGTGACGTTCAATCGACTCGAATCTAGCAGAGTAAAAGGTAATACTTATAAAGCTACATAGTGATTTCGGATTTACTTTTGAATAGATGTTGATTTCATCGATAGTTTTATTTCGACATAGACAGCTAAGAGCCAAATGTCATGCGTAGGCGTTCACGCTTGGTCAATGAATCATTCGCGGCTAAACGTTTACGTTGCGTTTACGCTGTACGTTCGACGAACGCCTGCTGGACCCACTCTGTAACCGAAGTCTTACCCCGCGTGCTACTCCTCTTCCGTTATCACTTTTTGTTCGAAAAGTCGGTAGGCGTCCTCTGTCTGTGCGACCACACGTTCCAGTTCACCGAAGAAAAAGCGATATATGAACGCGACGATCGCTTTTGATTAGAACGCGGCCTTAAGCGGCGTCGTAATATGAACTTTTTAAAAACGCTTTCATTACCATAAACAATGTTATTTTTTTACATGGTCATATAATTTCTTAGAAGCAGCTCAGAGTTTGGATTTGTGTTCAGGCCCGCCCCCTATTACAAGGAACATCCTTGACCCTTCGGGGAATACATGCATGACGTTATGTTGTATGTAATGTAGCCATATTTTTATTTTACCATTTTGCCTGCTCAGATACGATGGTACTGTTCTTGGGCGCGAGTATCCAGTGCATGTCATGGGTCCCTCCGGTGGTCGACCAGGACCGGGCGGCTCGAGAGTCACAGTATCTCGCCGTGGTGTCACATCGTGAAGCAGATGCGCCGCGACACGCGTGGGATACCACGCTCAGTGAAAGTGGGCTCATACAGCTCTGGGACTGCGGGAATTTGATAGCGTGAGTAAGATGATATATTACTAATATTATTGAGTACACTTTTGACCGTTTTATTGTTAACATGTTGTTACAATTTTATGAATACATGATTTATCAAGAAGTCAGCAAGATTAGTTTTCTGCAACTTAATGTGTTAGGAAGCAAGTGCTAATACATTTATGATTCTTCGAGCCGGATGTGATTGATGATAATATCTTATACGGACATGTCCTCTGTCAATACTGCTATGTGACGGCTATGGTCACTGAACTCTTCACACCCGTAACATAAATTATCGTGAGGCGTCTTATGTATTTTTTAACTTTGAGCTAGCCATGAATCTAGTTAGTGAGAAGCTGCGACATCGCCAAGTTTTTCAAACTATTGTAGCTTTTTTGTGCTATTTTACCCTATTCTCTTATATCCACTTTGTTTACCTGTGCAGCCCTACATAGGTAGTCATAAAAATGTTGATTTCAGGATTACGCCAAAATTCGCGCTTGGAATAGCCCACGACTTTGGAACCGTGTGGGCTATTGACTGGTGCCCATCTGGAGCAAAGGATGTATTCGACCTCGAGCCCGCATCAGGCAATATGTACAGACTGGGCTTAATGGCCGCAGCCTGCTCTAACGGACTGGCTTACATCTTCGTAGTTCCTTACCCAACATCTATAACAGAAAAGTAAATACATTTTCTATATCAAGTTAGAATTATATTTTATTTGTTGATAAATGTATTTAAGGTTAGTAAATATGATTTTTTTTTCAGAGAGAAACCATTTTATAAACTGAAGCCGGTTGTGGAATTAAGGTTAACAAGTAATGAGAGTAGAACGGTTTATCAGGCTACTGCTATCAAGTGGTCTGTTGTAAGTAAAATATATTTCTGAAATTATATTTATTTTATCATCTATAGCTGTTATTTGCTAGTCCAGCATAACATTCATGGTACTCGCAAATTTCCACCCTGAACACATTGTTTTACAGTATAATAGCTAAATCAGTGTCCTTATAATAAGTAAGAAAAATATTTCAGCAAAAAGGACATTCTCACGTGGTAGTCGGCTACGCAGATGGCACCACGGCGTACTATGATTTAAACGGAGAATCTCCATTACTGAGGACCACAGAAAAGAACCTGACAGTATTTTATCCTTATCACGACGAGCGTGTACAAAATTCCTGTATCGAGGGTAAGTAGAACTTTGGCACGTACGGAACAATCCACGCGTGTTGCAAATAAAGTTTTATGTCGGTGAATTTTACGCCTGAATGTAATGGCTGCATGCCGAGACTCATGGCTCGTTATGGTCGATGCCGTAATCGATAATTTTCACTTCAGTACTCGTTCATTATGATTACTTGGCACTGGTACCGTTTGCACATTAAAAAGGGTATGCTTCGAACCGTCATGGAGACTTAAGGCTTACAGTGGGTGGGCCTGTCATTACCTAAGTGATGCTTGCGCACCTTTTGGCCCGCGTATCGTGAGTCTATAAAACTTTGGTTATATCTCGCAGGACGCTGCAAGCACTTGTTCTTTAAACGCGACACTTAGATAATGAGTGAGTGACAATATAGTCATTAAAAGTTTTCTATAATAGTAGAAAAGACTTAAAGCCCCAAATAAGTACGTTAATGTTACCAATATGTTTGCGTGGCATGGTGGGCTCTTTCTTTCAATATAAAATTTCATTCAAATCCATGACACACGTCACCTACTATAAGCCTTTAGCCTATACACTTCTGCCTAACCTTTCAGGAAATACAGATGTTATCTTATGTTACGTCTGTACTGTAACTTTGTTTTAAGTATCCAGTAGTTCTGCATCAGAGGCCTTAGCACGAACGTGCGGAGTAAACGTGACGTAGGTAAATTTGAACGATTTTTGAATTCTATCCAATATAGATTTCAGTTTAAATTTATGAGGCAAGTGCAATTAGTATCACTCGTAGATATGAATTAAGTCTTAGAACTAAGTAAATATTAAGTGCGAAAGGAGAGCACTCCTACAATGATCTTTTGGCGCTCAAATGACGTTGACAGGGGGGGCGTTGCTGGTAGGCATAACTTCTTGAAAAAACAATATGGTGGTGACCTTGTAACGCTTTATTTTCAAATTAAAATCGTTGTTCTTTACGTTAACTCCGTGCGTCCGTGCTAAGCCCACAGTTTGTCTGCCCAGACGTGGACGTGTACCCGTCGGGCGCGGGCGCGGCGCGCGGCGCGGGCGCGGTGTGCGTGGGCAGCGCGGGCGGCGCGGGCGGCGGCGCGCTGCAGTCGCACGTGGCGGCTGCGCAAGTGCTGTATCCACCGCATTGGCCTGCTGCGTTGCTCGCTGGGGATGACTGCCTAGGTGAGTACTACAGCTTGCAGTATACTGACATAAAAACCTCGAGTGTATGTATGTATATGACAATTTTTTTAGTGATAGAAGGTTACACTATTTTGAGTGACATAGGATACTTTTTATGACAAGGAAATGCACGGTTTCTTTAGGAATCTTAAGGATTTTGGAACGAAGTTCTTTAACGCGGCTTGTAAACTTTCAGAAATCGTCACGCTAAAAAGTGCGACTGTCTTCTTCTAATTCAAAGAGAAAGAAAGAGAGAACGCCAGCAGAAGAAAACAAAAGAAAAGAGTAAAGTGATTACAGTGTCGTGAAATAAAATTGTTCACATCGGCCCAAATACAGATGAATGAGAGAGAGAGAGAAAGTGTGAATTTGGTCAAATTGTAAATCCAAGATGGCGGCTGCGAAAGTTTTAAAAATTTTCGTTATGGGTGTCGTTTTCATAGTTTTCGAGGGTGCTAAAGCCGAACGTGAGGTCAAAATGTAAATCCAAGAGGGCGGCTGCAAACATTTTGTTTTTGTTTTAAATCATACGATACGTGAGAAGGAACTTCGTTTCTGACAGGGGTCACCCGACCGCACACGTTTCTTGAAGTGAAAGCTTCTTTAGGCGCGTTGGGCATTTTTGAGATGGGACTAAACCATTGATTTCGCGACACTGTTAACAAATTTACCGACACCGTGGAGTAAAAGTTATCAACGCGTTGATTACCGCCATGCGTGGAGTAAAAGACATCAACGTGTTGATTACTGCGGTGCCGATTTTTTTTTCAAGTTTTCACTTTTGTCGGCACACCCGGAGTGCCACTGTTTTTTTTATTTATATGGGCACGTGCATTTCATCATCCATCTCTTACCCTTATCTCAATTTATTTGGGTTCGGCGCTTAGAGTATATATCACTGGAGACGCCATAATAACCGCAATATTCGTAACAAAAATGTCTGTCAGTTTTGGCGGGGGACGCGCGGTAGCTTCTACGAAAAAGAACAATAGCTATTGTTTTCTTCGAGCCTGGAAAGAGAAGTCCATACCATCGATTTTTTTTAATCGATGTAGATAATAATCATTTGAAGTTTTGCTTGAACCCAGAAATAAAACAGCTGACGCATAGAAAAGTTAAATATTAATAATAACAACTAATAAATAAAAGTAAAAAAAAATGTTATAGTACCAACAATTAATACATATTAAAAAAAATCAGTATGTTCATCAGACCTACTGATTTTAAAATTAATCAATTTGCAGTATATGGCGAACATATTTTTCAGGGTCCCTTTTTGTAATGTACGCAATTCTTGTAACTGTATATTTGGTCATTACGGCTTTAGCTAGTTCTACCTAATGACTATTTAAGACATCGGTATCATGATCTTGTGAGAACAATGTTTTCCCAACAAGATTCCGCAGAGCCCGTGTTACGACATAGGTGGTGGTATATTTAATACTTTTTTTTTTTGCGGTTATCCAATCCAAGCCTTATTAATTTCTCACATTGCTGACATAAAGAAATGTATTTTGATTTTGACTCTCTCTCTCGGTCGAATTAGAAGAAGACAGTTGGAATTAGTTTTTCTCGTGACTTTTCTGCCAGTTTACTCCTACCGCAAGCCGCATTAAAAAAAAACTTCGTTAAAAACAATTTTCTTAAACAACTTAAAATACTAATTCGCCTTAAGAAATTATCGACATATCAATTTTGGTTTCATACATGACCCCAACCTTACGGAAGTCTCGTTATCATTTTTGCTAGAAGACATAATCGCATGGCAAGTGCATGTTAATTTAGCTGATATGACGTACATTTTCGTAATGCAAAAAATATATTTTGGACCTTATGAACATAAAAACGAGGTCAAGATAGGCCTACACTGTCCTCCCATACCTATTAATACTGTAATTTGAAAACATTTTAGAAACCACTTATTTTGAAAAGAGTAACCGTGGAGTTTCTTGTCGGCTCTTCTCCATAGGCAGCGACCAATTGGAACCGTGCACCTAGCTTCTGACGTTTCATAAGTGCCCTTGTAGGTTTATGTGAAATAAAATATTTTGAATTTGAATGAGGTGTAGCGAGACATGGTGACGTCACGAAAGCAATGCGAGAAAAATACTCGATTCATGCCTTGTTTTATGTTGAATCGAATGAAAAGTCAAAATGTAATATGAGGTTAGGATTATGAATTTCACTGAAAACATGACTAGAAATTAAAAAAAATATTTACTTATGGAAGGTTATTCCGTCTTTATTTAAGTTTGACGTATTTGAACGTTTTTTACATGTTTTAACAGCAAAACTAGGCATTTTCACGGAGCACTGATGAGAACCCCGCGACTCGAAAACGATTAACGTTGTGCGTTCGAATCGATTTGAAAGTAGTTTTTATGACCGTGTTAGAGCATTTGCTCTTGTACTTTTACCGAGGGGGAAGTGTACGTAAGGCTTCTCCAGTGATATATACTCTAAGGTTCGGCGCAACGTAGGTATCTTTTCTTCTTACATTCTCTATTAGTTATCATCTCGGAACTAGTACTAGTTCTTAATAAAAGGCATAGATGCCGATCATGTTTGTTAAGAATATCAACCGATATTGTTGGGTACCAGTGAACCAGTCCATCAACGAGCTGGAGTGGTGGGGCGGCGGGCGGCGCCTGGGCGGGTCGCACGGCGCGGCGGGCTGCGCGTGGTGCGGGCGCGTGTGCACGGCCGCGCTGCCGCTGCTGCGGCTCATGCGGGTGCATCCGTGCTTCCCCGATGTTCATAAGCAGGTAGGCTATACGCAGGACTGACTACTCCTTCGTAATTTATTGTATCCACTATCATCTAGCATGTGTCGTAATGTCCCAGTGGTTAATGCCTCTCCTGTCATACATGAGGTTGTGGGTTCAAATCCGGGCAAGTACCAGTGTTATTTTTTAAATTCATATGTACTTTCTAAGTTTATCTTGGACATTACTGGCATCGGTGAAAGAAAAACATCGTGATGAAAGCTTATAACCTTGAATAAAAATTAAATGTTTTTCGTTGGTAAGCGCATCACTTGAAACGGCTGGACAGAATTGGGTTTAAAAAAAAAATTGGTTTGTTAATATCCGAAATTGGGAAAGTTGGGGAATTGGGAAAAGAAGAAAGAGGAAAAACTGAAAGTGGTTTTTTCTATGAGATTTTTGTATTTATTGGGAAAGTTCAACGTCTGTCGGGTCAGCTAGTTGTTAATATAATTCTGAAATTGCTGACCCGTTTTGAGTGAGCATGATTATCAATGTACGTACCTTCTCTGTATGAGAATAGGCCTTTGCCCTGCAGTGGAACAACAATAGGCTGGTATTACTGTTCAGCATACAGACCTACAACTGAGGAAAACTAATCACTATTGCATATTGCACATGCTTTTCCAAAAAGCGTTCGCACAAGATTTATTCATTTGAACTTTATGGATAAAACGTGGTACATGACGCGGTTGAGATTCAATCAACTCGACCTAACTCTGCCCACTGCTGGACGTAGGGCTCTCCGAAGCTGCGCCATAACACCTTCCGTATCAATCGATCCCTGCCACCTTCTTGAAGATCTATCAGTCTATTGAGTTTTGGGACAACAAACTCAATGTCATACACGACAAAGTTCAAATTCCATTGCAACCAAATTTTTTATTAGAAATGGTGGCTCAAAAATCCACCCCCACCATTTACTCAACTATCTACTTTTGCTTTATCGCTAAAGGCAACAAGTAGCGATGGAATGTAAAATATCTGAGGTAATAAATTCAAGTATTAGGGGTGTCCCACGCAACGCCTACTGTTTATGGGAAGTCGTGGCAGTACAGGTACATTTTACAGTCGATGATAAACTGTTTGCCCGTTTGGCAAATATTGATTACTGTTGTTTTGTGTATGTTTTTGAGAAAGGTCATTAAAATGAAATCAAAATGATTATAGGATATATCTTAAATTTTTGTTTAATGTTCAGCTCGACCTGCCCGAAACAACTGATTGACCTAAATTACGCTAATTTGTTTACGTTTTCAAGCATATAAACAAATGTCAATCAAAAACTGACATAAACTAAGAGTGCTAAACATTTTATGATAAAACAGGTCATAGCCAGAGTCATGATGATTCCTTTTGGAGGTAAACGTAAGCGACAGAACGATGAGCTGGCCATGATAGTGGAGCCCATCACCTACAACGATGCAGTCAAGAAATACGGCATCGAATTCAAACAGATCACTGCCAGGGATCGGGTAAGTAACATAATGACATCTAACATAACATCACGCCTGTAATCCTCGAAGGGTTAGGCAGAGGTGTACCCATAGAACACCCACATTTCACCAGTTATCTTTAAGTCCCATGTAATAAGGGGGAGCCTATTGCCATCAACCGGGCACGAATCCAGGCTCCGGGCTGCTACTGAGATATTTCAGATGGAAAAACCCAATAACACTTTGCCACGTCTACTTTATAAAAATATTGATAATGATGATTCACTAACCAAAACGGTTGCGCCTAGAAACATGAAAAACACAAGATTTCCTTATATAACGAAGGTGAGTACTAAGAAAGGATTTATGAAAATTCATCCCATAAAAGGTTCAAGTAGGGGGTGTCAGTTTGTATGGAATTTCGTCTTTTTTGCCAGTGGAATCCCAGCGAACACCCGGCTTGTACTTATCTGAATTAATAATACGCCCAGATTTAAATGAAAAATCAAAATATCTAGTAGTGTAATGATCACTGTTGACATCATTGTGCATTTGGCTACTAATAATAACAATGGCAATGAGACAAAATTTAAAACAAAATAACGAAAAATAATGCGCAGTTTGCGGGTAGTAAATTGGGAAATCGGATTCAATGTACCTAATTCATTAGTCTAACCCAATTAGACTGATATATTTTCTCATCTTCGCCAACTTTTTAAAAGTTTCAGTCTGTGATTGACTTGTCAATAATTTTGCAGTTTAAAAATCCGCAGAATTTGACGAAAGTGAATGTTAAAATGTTTTTGCTCTAGTTCAGTCGGTTCATTTATACAAACAGAAAGTTGTTATTAAATATTCCATTTGGGTTTTAGCCAAACAATCCGTCTGACGTAAATGAGTGTCTGAGTGAAATGGGTAAAAAGTAAAAAAAAAACAATTACTGTTATATAATTTTCTTTCTTATTGCAAGTAAATCGTAATAACGAAGAAGCCCGACTGATACAATATTTCATCCTTTAAAATATATGACATCTTTCATCACTGAATGAAAACTTTGTGTTTAACCTTGACCTAAATAGCAATGATAAAATCGCGCAATCTTCTCTAGAATGAGGAAAAGCCTGTCAGAAATGAGAGGCTAAAATTATGATTACAATATTTTCATTAATGAGAATAACACAGGTATTTTTTGTCAACAGACGACACAGCAGAAGTTATCAGCGACTCCTCGAGACGCGTACCCCGAGCGCTTCCCTCTCTCGGACGTGGCAGCCATAAAGTTCTGTCCCACCTTCAAACAGCACCACAAGCTCGCGCTCGCCATGCACGCCGGCCTCATATTCATCATCAACGTATGATACTTGCTCCTATCTTGTTTTATAAGCACTTATTAATATGCAAACACGGTAGCATAGTGCCACAAAGTTATCTGACACGGTGGCTGAAACTGAAACTAACGAAATCAGTATGAAAAGTGACAAGATCTGTAATTTTTTGTTGACCGACAGCCACGCCAAAGGGCCACATGGGTTTGTTTTATTATAGGTACAGTCCTTTCACATTAACTCTGACAGCAGCAACCGAATACCAACCTTGTTGTAAAGAAAATAAAGATCATTGTGATTTTTAAAGTGATGCAATATCAGAGGTAAAATAACGGTGAAAGAACTGTATACCCGGTTTCTGAAAACATTATCAAGTCTCTTTGTCAAAAATCATGTAAGTTTTTGTGATTGGCTGAGAAAAATAATGTCGACCAATCATGTCAGTTGATGTGTGATTTGACAACGGTTTGAATAGACTTGGACACTGGAGCCTGGGGGGTCTACTCGGCGAATAAGACTATTTATAAGAAATGTAAAGCAACTGTTATCGAAATGATAGAAAGTAATTTATATAATAACTGTAAAAGTAAGCTTTGTATTACAGACGTAAGTTGTTTCATAATTGAAATGACATTTTATTGAATGAACGAAAACGAATGAAAGGAGTTTCATATGTCGTGGTGTTTACGATTAAGACCAGCTGGGAGTAGTTTATCTCAATTTTTCCCAAGTTGAATTGTTATTTTGAATGAGGGGCCAAAATTACAAAGCCTTTAGTCACAAACATTGTGTTACATTAAAAGGCCCGTCTATAAAAGGTTTTTTAGATTAAATGTTTGCAAATCAGGATGATGTGACAATTATTTCAGTTCGAATGATTCTATTATGTCAGTACTATTGAGATAGTGATAGTAGTATTGAATGGTCATCATGAATGACCAAAAAAAAAAAAAAAACAAAAACGAAACTAAAAATGAAAACTTATTTTAATAAATAGCAAGAGCCTAGTAGAGAGCTAATATTCAGTACGAAATAATAATTAATGGTTTGATTCTACTAAAATCATATTTTAATCAAGTATCATGAGGCGAAATAACTTTTCACCGTTTCGACATTGACATATTAGACGTATAAGTACCAAAGAAACTATATTCGTAGATAAAAACTTAGCTACATAACATGACGCATTTTGGTAAACTTGTGAGTACCACTGGAAAATATAGGTATTGCAATAGAATTGTATCATTCGTTACTTTATATTTAAACCAGAACCAAGTAGGAAATAAAGAATGTTGTCAAGCACAAATAAAGGATTTATTCATATAAAATATAGGGTTGCTTTGAAGTGTAAAGCAGACGTGTTAGTTATTGCTTATCACAAGATCTTCGAGACAAGGCTAGAGGCGTTTTGTTTCGGAAATATATGATTTGATTAAATTGATAATCGCATGCGTGGTAACCAGTGAAAGATATCTTCAATCACCAAACATGTTTCTGCTGACAAAATCATCCGACACCAAGTAACTTTGAGTACAGCTGAATGGCATTCGGCGTTTTATGTCCAAATTATCAAATGACTGACGTTATCTTTATGAACGATTGTGTTGTTTGTGACCGATATAAGAGAAACGTCATGAAAGTAGTAAGCTAGGGAGAATATATATTTTTCTCATTAAAAGTACCTAATTTAAAATAATCAGTAAAGAAAAACATGGTATATTAGGTAGAAACAAAACTCAAGAGTTGGAGAATGAAGATTAAATGTTTGTTAAAGATCGAAAATCATAATCAAGACTTTCAAAAACTTTTTCAAGAGGAATAGATATTATGGTCTATGTATGCAAAGAAGAATGAAAATGATAACGTAACGTTTGCGGTAGAATGATCAAATATATTGTCCAGAAGGATAACAATAGCCGCGTGCTAGCTGGAACTAATAAAAATATAATATTATTCATATTCATTTATTGTAATATATTGATATATGTATATAGTTTATTTTAAAATAAATAATAATAATAATTTTAATGTTTTAACCTTATTTTATCTATCTTAATTTAATTTTTGCAATATTTGTTAAAGTTATTTTGAAGTAGTCGCTTCTAAGACACCCATTAAAAGTCGCAAATTGCATGTATTATAAATATCCTGTGTTGTATTTATTAGCTTACAAATATTGTATAAGGGTTTTTATGTTACGTGAAAGTACATAAGTAAATTTTATTTTTGTGAGGTATGTATAATAAGTTTTTTATGTACCTATGTATAAATTATGTAAGTCTCAAAATATTTTTTCCCAGTTTCTAACAGTGAAGTTTGATGGTTATTTTAGTCTGAAGGAAAAGTCTTTGAAACACGAATGTTTTTGTTTACGTTCTGATACGCACTTTTGTCGCATTTACATAATTTCTTCTAAAACCGCAAAGTGTGCGTCAAGGCGATGCGTCGTATCGTCTACACAATATGACGCATTTTCAACTCACACACAATTTTACTTCAATGTTTGTAGTGAAATGAACCAAGCATTTACTGACTTCATCGGAGTTGGTCACTTTGATGAGATTAGTGAACAATGTAAATGCGTCATTAGTAACTCATCTCCTACATTTGCGACCCTTTCTCTGTGTAAATATTATTCTGTAGCGTCATTTGACGTAGAGATGAGTCCCGTCTCGATGTTTTATTTTCGACACCAATGCCGATAACCACATCATACAATATACAATCAACTAGTTATATCACATTCCATTCGCTATACGAAGTACGAATTCGGGATTACAATGTTGACTAACATTTTTATTGGTTTCGAATTTAAGGCCTCGAATGGGTCAAACTAAGGGGTAAGTTGAATTAGATGAGGGTATAAGCCGGAACTATTTTGTGTTGTTGATTGTTTTTACTCGATTGTGACAAAGCCCAATAGGAGGGTAATATTTTTCGCAATCTATTTTAAGCACTGTCAACAAATCTTAATCGCATCACAAAAGTTTTATTTTTATTATTATGCCTTAGATTCCAAAATCATCATTTTAATATCGGCGTACCTATACTGTATCTGAAAATGTATAATATTAGTTAGCCATTTTAATAATATATAAGTTTATAAAAATATGGCAATTATTTAGGTACGTCAAAAGAACTTGGTAATAAGTAGTTTTAGTTTATTTATTCTTAGATAATATCAGAAACTTTATATCGGATTCTACAGTGATATTATTATTTAACTTCCTTGTATATCTTGTTTGATTGTGATATGCTTGTTGCAAATAAACTTTTAAAATAAATATATGCCTTTTAAATTATATCTTACCTATGAGTTTTATAGAAAATGGCAGCGGTACAAAGAAAGTGTTGCTGAAAGTTGTGAAAGAGCTTAGTTGAAGTCGTGAGTCATCATTAGTTCGCATTGCGACTTTTAAGCTTCACTGTATCAAATGAAAAAAAAAATGAATTAGTAACGTTGGATCGGATACATGAGCCTTCTTGGTATTTCAGAAGTATCTACACAAATGAAAATGATTGCTGTTTCTGATTTTAAGCCAAGTTTAGTTCTATTTTAGCAGAATGATGACCCTCGAAGTCAGATAAATCGTGAAATGAAAAAAATTTTTCAACCATTTTCATGAAGAAACTGCAAACCGGTCACGTAAAACACTGACGTGACTCTACAGATAGTGATCTTTTGTGGACTTTGCTGTTTACAGTTTAAAATATCACTCTCCTCTAAATTGCATTGTTACACCGAGGGCCAGGATTAAAACAAAGCGTCTGTAGAAATAGTTATTTACAAAGAAATATGGAGAAATATTGAGTTATTTATTGAGGTGTTATGTAGAAGAAAGGAATATATTTCGACAAGTTAATTTTATTTACATTCAAGGCTTCTTATTGTTTGCAGGCCAAGTGGTACTCGATCACTTAAATTATTATTGTAAATACGAAGAGCATCGTCGACTTTGCCGGCAACATTGCAGGAACAAGAGTTTGTCAGCGTTTATTTTATCGTGGCCGTCTCGTCTCGCGTCTCGTTCGGCTCGGCACTCGGCAGTGAAGCGAGCGAGGTCGCCTGCCGCCTCCCGCCAGTGAGACACAAACCGCTGCGCGCACGGAACGCCTTGCCGACTGTAGCCGGTAACGCGCGTATCTTCACGATAACACACATTTAATTTAATATTTTTTTAATACCATCATAAAAAATATAAACAAATATTTTATTCAATAATAATTACACACCATAAAAATATATTGTTAAGCGGAATTAATTAAATAATTACAACAAACTGCGATGTTTATGTTCTTCGGAAAACAAATATTTGAACTGAGGAGCTCGTAACAGAGACTTTGAATTTTAAAATTTCGATTGTGAGAAACTTTTGAAAATGATGATGGCTAGTGCGAAACTGGTGAGGGACTGCAGCTCGGAGCTGAGTTCTGACGTGCGGTCCCTGTCGGTGGCCTCTTCGACTGAGGAACAGGATTCCACCACCACGGAGTCAGAATACACCGAGGAAGAAAAGGAGTACGAACTAGAAGACCTCCAGATATTGAAAACTATTGGTAAGTGATACAAAACCTACGTACTTTTTGCAAATAACGTGCGAACATTTTTTTTAAACATAAGCCGACCGTACCTACAGTCATCTTACTGATGACAAAATTAGATAAATAATGATCGATCTATCGACTGATAATACTGCAATCTAGCCTATATAGTAAAAATAAAATAAAAAATTAAAGGGGGTCCCCCTTTAATTTTTTATTTTATTTTTACTATTTGTTGTTATAGCGGCAATAGATATACACAATCTGTCAAAATTTCAACTGTCTACCTATTACGGTTCATGAGATACAGCCCGCTGACAGACAGACGGATGGACGGACCGCGAAAGCTTATAATAGGGCTCCGTTTGACACCCTTCGGGTACCTACGGAACCCTAATAAGCAATTTATAGTCCAGGAGTCTGCGAAGCAAACTAAACAACACTTGTAGGTTTTCCACGACTCCAGAACTCTATTAATAGTAAAGACTCACATTTTGCTAATTTTACAAGATAGTCATCGTCATTTAAAACCTTCCGATATAGTAAAAGTTGGGAATATGAATCATTGCCCGTCTCTGCCCACATGAGTTAGATAAATATGAAACTGTCGTTCTCTGGAAAATATATTTTCTTTTCAGTGAAAATCAGTAAATATGGAACTTATTATTGGTCGTTTGTAATTGTCATAACTCTTAACAAATTACACTTGGCGTGTTATTTATTCTAAACCATCACTTATTTGCTATCGTTACGTTGTCCGTCGTTATTGTAGAGCTGTCTTAGCTGTCTGTAATTTGTAATGATTTGTTGGGAAACACGGATATAAAGAAAGATGATTAGTCTTGATAATGATTCCGATAAGTTTCATTAAATATTTATAAATTTCCCACGAGTTCTGAGCGTACAGTTAGAAAAGGAAGGACTGCATAAAATAATTTCTTATAACATTACAATATTTACACAATCTGCCTCGTTGGTCTAGTGGTCGCAAGCGCTACTGCTGAGCATGAGGTCCTGGGTTCGATTCCCGGGTCGGGTTAAGTGTTATTTGGGTTTTTCTATCTGAAATTTCTCAGTAACAGCTCGGAGCCTGGATTTGTGCCCGGTTGATGGCAATAGGCTCGCCCCCTATTACATGGGACTTAAACATAACTGGCGAAATGTGGGTGTACCTGCTACAGGGACACCTCTGCCCAACCCTTCGGGGAAACAAGGCGTGATTTTATGTTATGTTTATTTACACAATTACATAAATGTTAATTGCGTTATAGCGTAGCTTTCTCTAAATATTTTCTATAGTTATTTTATTCTTTTACCATAATTTTTAAAAGAGTTGGTTAGTTGCTGCGGTGTTGTATAAAATTATACTAGGTGTGTTTACATAAACTGAGGTAACTTTTAGCAGGTTCCCTTTACCATAAAGGTAAAGGTTTGGTTCCAATATGCTCTGCAGCCTCTGCAGGTATCTCTTGAAACTGCACGTCTGCACTGACACTGAAGTCGAAATAATTCTGAAGTTAAGGCGAATAGAAAAACTGTTTAATCAAGTTTGATGTAGTGTTTTGTTAGAACGTAGTACGTGAACCGCGTTTTGTTTGATCATTGTGGTCTTTGTTTTGACACTGTGTGTTACAAATCGCGGATTCATAGCGTAACCGTTGATCATTCTAGCCATGTGCTGGTCTACAGTATACAAGAGACGATTAGAGCGTTTAATTTCGTTTAAATTGAAATAAAAGCGATGTCGAATGACATAATGTCGTACCGTAAACACATTAATATCATGTCTGTATGTTTCCACTTGATCGGACAGTTTTAAACCTCTTATTTTGTCAGTAGATACAATACAATTGTTCGGACAAAATCGTTCTTATTCTTTCAGGATTAAGACCACTTCTGTTCTAGGCCATTATTCAAAACGCTGTTTCATGCTCTGACCATGTAGTTGTATTTTAAAAGATGTCATAAGATTTTTTTCTTGTCCACTATAAAAATGTTCGACGTAATTTATGATTACGAAAATGAGAGAAAACAGGATTTTTACGAGTTTCTTTTACCAGCTTCAAGAGTGCAGTACTTATATTATCGAAAGCTCTTTTCATATCTGTCAGTCCGTGATGGATCGCGTGAAAATTGTGGATATTAATCGTATCTGCTTATTATTGTATATTATTTTCTTGTAACACATAAAATATAAGGGACTGCGACATACGTCAAGAACTCTGAAGTTGTTAACAACGTAATGATGACTATACAAATTATAATATTTTATAAATGTTTTTTTCATAAGCTATCTGACGCAATCTCTGTACCTAATATCGATCGTGATGAGTATTAATGTTGTTTTTAATAAATATGCGAAAACAAAAATAAATGGATCAAGGACACAATGCGTATGTAATTATTGATATCATTATCGCCGTGTATAATGTGAATGCAGGTGATAACACCTCGACCTGATTCTAGGAGAGTGGAATATAGGCCAAGGGTGGTCGAGCCACCCGTGACCCAGTAGGATGCGGCCCGGGTATTGACATTTCCTGTTTTGTATGCATATTATGTTTTATTACGTATAATTTAGATAGCATTGTTTGAGGTTATTTGACAAAAATTTAAAGATAATTATTGACGCCAGGTTGCCTTTTATGAAAAGTGGCAGGTTCACCGTCCGTACGGTAATTTAAGTACTTAAATACCCACTTTTAATTGTGTAATTCGAAATTCAATTTTGGAGGATATCGTAGTGTTTGGTGTTATGATAGACTAGTGGTCACTTTTACCAAACGTTTTCTTTCAGAATTTACATTAGTACAATGCGTTCGTTCATTCAATTGAATCGCAAAATTATCACGGAATGGAAGAATGTAATAGGTATAAGTTAACGGTAGTTTAATTATAATTTTAATCTAAGATTCGAAACGAACCATAAACTAACCAAGATTACATAAAACGGTAAAGCGATATTAAAACAAATGTAAGTGAACCGAGTGTACAAGTGCCTACCTTATAATAATATACCCACAAGTAACTGCAGGAAATCACAAATTACTACTTGGAATAAGTCAGTGCAGAATGGTGTACCTCAACCTAATAGCTGGGATATGAATGATAAATGATAATGCTAAAACTGCTGCCTGCTTGTTGACCCAGTTACATATTAAAGGCACACCTAATAAAGTTCACCGAAGTCCGCAATCAAATCTTGCAATAGCTTTAACCTTAGTAACATAAAGATCTAATGAAATGAAATGGAAACTACAAATATCGGGGAAAGTTTAGAGACGCGATAACACATTAGGACATGTTCAAACTCTGATCAGTATTCTGAATGAAGACTAGAGATTTGTATTGCGCTCATATCGACTGAGATGTGTGCAGCTGTGCATTAAAAGTTGAATTTGTACAAGTAACATGAGTAAACCGTCACCATAACATAGAAGAGACATTTCAACGGTGCAAGATCCCAGTCACACCAAAGATCATGTCAATATGTAGAAAGTATGTTGAACCTTAGAACATAGTCTACTAGGTACTCTACACGAACATGCGGAGCTTTTAATAGATCGCTGTAAGGAACCGTTGAAGGAATGGAATCCACTGATCGTGTTGGCATGTAGAGCTATCAATAATCAGTGTCCGGATTGTTGACAGAAATATGTGTTTGTTGATATTAGCGTACTGTAAGATCAAGCTGTCGATCTAATCTATTGGAAAAATTCATGAACAACCGCTACTAAAAAAAAATATGAGCGAGCTTTATAGTAGCCGCTTATGATGTGTAACATCTGACATCTTGGCTGACAGTACCAACCTCTCGGAAAATGGGTTGGTACCATCTGACAGCCAACTCTAGCACCGCGGGCGCTCATTGGTCAAATCAAATAGCGGGCGCTTCTCCGGCTTCCTGTTACACACTTCCGACCCTTTTCACGAAATTGTTCCCACAGATTACAGGAAAGCGAGAAAAAGAAGAGTTTATTCTACGCTGTTCAATGAAAATTACTTTGTGAAGGTATCTAAGAGCTCTCATGGTGCAGTGATATTTGCCCGAATCCGGATGCGCTTGGGTCGTAACCGTACATATTATACGGGAGATCCACATCATGAAAATGAAAACTGAAAAAGTTTGAGAAAACTACCTCCTGAAAGTTAGGAACTTTAAACTCTGTTTCTGAACATACGGATTGAGAGTAGAACATGATTATGAAATAAATTTAGTTGTGTCGTTGTATTATTGTACAATTATACGCTTTGTTATTACGGGGCGGGCAGTAGTCCAAGCGGTATAATTACAATATTAGTGTGAAAAACACGTACAGTCTAAAGATCGGAATGGTGCATAACTATTTGGACTAGTTAATTGAACATCAAGGATGATTTAAGAATTACTTAATTAGTCTCGGGCA
Organism: Agrochola lychnidis; assembly: GCA_963680765.1. Classification (NCBI taxonomy): domain Eukaryota; kingdom Metazoa; phylum Arthropoda; class Insecta; order Lepidoptera; family Noctuidae; genus Agrochola; species Agrochola lychnidis. The sequence goes on from OY796858.1 coordinate 15,726,915, forward strand.
GAGACCTGAGTTCCGTGCATTCTGTTTCTAAAATCTAAGGTATGTGCAGTAGGTAGGTACCGATTAGCCGCGGGATGGGATTGTAACCTTGCTTTATCACGACCTAGTATCGAAATCGGTCAATTGTGACTTTGTGTGCACATTACTAGATTCATTTCTCCCTAACCTGTAAATACGAGATTACAGTCGTTTTCGTAACGGTTAGGTATGTACCTACAAGGTTTCATATTCTCTGTTCTCTACAATGAAATTGGAACGACGAAGGTGTCGTATGCCTTGCATACCTAAAATATGTTTGTACAGCGTGGCAGACAGTTAATTGTGGAGGTGAAACAGAGCACGAAAGTCTCTCCGGTAGGCAGTTGGTACAGGCACACAGATCTAGTTTGTGCATTATCCTCGCGGTGCCATTCGGTGCTCCAGTTACCGCGCTAACGACTCCATCACGCGCCCGCGCCGCTTCGTCCGCCGTATCACCGCAAACATACAGTTTGAATGAAATACAACTACCAAAACAAACATGACGAATAATAGTAGCACAATATAACTTAAAGTTTGGTATTATGATCACTTTTCGTGCACTTTGCTTTTACAATGAAATTAAACACCCAGGAGATAATGATGAAACAGGAAATAATGAATCGGCATTATTTACCACAGTAACATATCTATAATATGTTAGATGAGCAAAGAGGATGTAACTGTACGATATTGTTTATAATATGCAACGTTGCGAGACGGTTAGTAATTGAAACGAATAGCATAGACAAAAGAATTCATTTGTGCTTATGTTTACGCACGCGAACGATTGTGTTTGTCACGCGTGATTAACAGCAGATATGTGGGTTAGTGTGTCGCGTGCCCACTACCATAATGTTAACCAGATAATAAATAAAATTGTTTAATTAGCGCATTTCATGACATTTTTGCCATAGCCACGTGGTTATAATAGCAGGTAATGAATTTAAGATAAGACAATGCTGTGTAACCCGTGCTGATTACAATGGTATAAATGATTATCTCTAGTCGCTTTATCAAAACGTATTCGGTATAACTAAAAGAAAATGTATAGGTAATGCAACAACAGTAACCGTTGTTAATCAGCTACATGTTAGAGCCGTGAAATCTGCGAAATGAGCCGTTCCCATACTCCATAGTGCACTCGTGCACAATTGAAAGTAGGTACTTGTGCGTGAAGTTAAATTAAGAAAAGAAAGTTGTTAAGAACAATGAGGCAGTCGGAGTGGTGCGCAGACGCAGGTCCAGACGGAAATGGAACCGGTCACACCACGCATGCACCTAAATGTTCCCACTGATTGCCAACAAACCAAGCACTAAACGTGACAAGACATGAAGTTTATGAGCTTTCGTGGAACAACAATAAGCCACTATAAATCTTAGTGTCATGTTCTAGTCCAGCACTGTTAAAGTCCATAACGGTTCCACACCAGTCCAAGAACAATATGCAGGCTGACTACAGCCTGCAAATAGCTCCTGGACTTCCACTATTATGCAATTTTACCAAATTCTCTACGCTAACGTAGTTGCAAAAAAAAAACCGCTGTAACAATAAACACCGAGGAAAATCATTATCAACATCAATTTATGTACCTAAATCAATAAAATCGGTGGTAAAAAATTACTGACGAATCGTAGATCTATAAATAATTTAGACTACTTTATTATGTTGATTGTAGTAAACAATTCGCGCCGACCGGCGGCATCCATTCCTACAATAAAATGTAAATTTTGCGGATGAGTCTATCATCAGATCTTTAGTTCTGTCTTTGTTTATTAACTTTACGACCATAAATCTCTGGAAATACAGCTTTCTAAGATATCAGGCTTCGTGAAAACACAGACATGTTCTTAAATTAGCATTTCTTTAGCCATAAACCTCTCTGAATAATGCTTGTATTCAGCCATCATGAAAATGCCAAGGTATGGCACATGGATGCACTGCCCTTGACCGTTTTCCATCGTGTCGTTATTAAGCTGTCATAATTATTAATATTCATTTAAACTGGGATGCGGGCGAGGTCGGTGAGAACAGTCGCGACTGGTCCCATCTCTTAACCCTTGTGTTTGCTAACCTGCATTTACAGAATCAATTGTTACATGTTGTACGAGACTATCTGGGCCTGCTCTGTGTTTATATGATGATCCCTACTGGTTTCATATGTTCAATGTTCATCGTTCTATCCGAGTTCTAGTGCCCCGTTATAACACTTTGCTATGCGGTTAGTAGTTTACCAATTTATATCCTACGCAGATATTGACGAATAGTAATAAAAGAAATGAATATATTATTTTAAGCCTACCGATATTCAGCTTTCTATGAATAGTGTTCTAAAAATATTCGTTAGATCAGTGCAAATCCGAATCTCGTAGTTGTAAAACGAGATCTAAACTTGTAAAAAGATTTGTTGGTCATCAAGAGATCAGCTCAGACGTTTATGGGTTATTAAAATTTGTTCATTTTTGCTATATTGTTCACGTTTTACCTTTAGAAGCTTGTAAACAGTCTAATTGCGTAGGTAGGTGTAACAGAACGATGCCCGAATGTTTTCCTTGTAGGTACTTGCTGCTGGAGTAAGTCCAGGAGACGTAGCTCGTACACGTGCCAAGACATGTCACAGATTTTGTAAAAGGAGAGATTGTACGACACATGTCTGGTCACAGCAATGCGTGCTAGGCTGTTCTCGTGTACACACGGCTACACATCAAGCTACACAATTCCAGTTTATGCTGATCTCGCATTGTATAGGATTTCCGTACAATGCGAGGTCAGCTTATACTGGAAATGTATAGCTTGATGTGTAGCCGTATGTACCACACTCGCATGTACTTTCTCCATCACGAGTCGGTATAGCAACCGTGACATTGCGTGCTTATCGGTTACACAGTAAAAACTCGCTAGAAATAACTAATACAATACCTATTCGGAATTACAAACAATGGGTTTGTGCAGCGGCTGCTTGATAGCCTCGCTTCATTTTAAATGGTTGCGATTATTACTACTTTCCGACACAGCATTCCTTTTTTGTTATGTAAGGTAACTAAGTAGATTAGTTTATTTATTTTTTTGCTATATTATCTAAACCGTTAAGAAAGTGCAACTAGAATAAAGGTGGTTTTATTGACTTTCATTTACTGCATACACACAATACAATACAATTATACGAGAAATGAAATCCTATGTTAACTGAGTAATACTGAATAATGAATTACAAGTGCATTTAGTAGATACTTAAACTGATACCTAAGATACAAATACATTACAAATGGTAATGTTATCTTGAGTGAATTAAGAATAAGTCTTATTCTCAGTCAACTCTAGATTACATAGCAACATACCTACTTAAGTGTTGCCTTTCTTTTTCATTTTGGATTAAAAATACTATGCAAAGTGCGTCGAACCAAAATAAAATATAAAAAAAAAATACATAAAACATAACGTTCAATCGATCGAAGACAGGTTTGTTTATGCAACACTACGTAATCGATAAGATTTTCGGCACACCAAAGAGCCGGCTGAGAGCACGAAAAAAGTGAAATGTTCTCTAGAGTCAACAAACTCGAAAGTGGAGAAGCGCAGGCATAAGCAATTTAAGGCGAAGTAAGTATTTGTTAGCGGAAACTTGATTGCCGACAGATTTCACAACTACCGATTCCTGTATCTCACAATGTGACTGGCATGCCTCGTTGTTTTGAGTTGTTAAGCTAGCCTCGTAACAATAAGCAGCGAAACTACAGGGTTCCATTATGTACCTAGAGCCACATAAATCAGATTTTGATGAAACATTATTAATGGATAGTTCTTTTTGTATTGTTTATGACTCATTATTATCATCATGTTACTAATAGATGACCCAATAATCCGATAAAATAACTATAACGTCTATAACCGATAACGTGCAGTAGCTAAAGATTTTACTTTTTCCGGTGAAGGCGACCTACTTTCAGCACCACATCGGAACACTCCCACGCTTCTGGGAAGCGTCCATTTGCTGTTTTGACAATTTAATAAAATGTCAAAAGCGACGTGAGAATTGAGTTTGTGTATTTTACACTTATTAAAAAATATTATTTATTTGTCTTTATGTATGTACATTCACACGTGTTTAGTTCCGTTCTTTAATGTAATCCACATCGTGTGCCGTAATGTAAGTTCCTAATTTGAAAGTGACGTTTCGTACTAGTGATTTACTTCACTCTCGTTTTCTTTTGTGTGCTGCGCCGGCGCCGGTAGTTCGTAGCAACAGGTTAAACAGCTCTTATAAACAATGGGACACGTTGGTGGCACAGCTACATTGAATTCAACAGTTAGGTAATACGTTAAATTATGTCCAATATTGCTTACATTGTTGCACTGCATTGCTTGCATTAAGAGAACAAAATTATATAATTTTATTTATTGATACCACAAATATTAAAACTATAAAAACCTTATTACGTAAAAATAAATTTGTATTCGATAATGAAAATAATACAACATTCCAGCATCTCAGCCGTACTAGCTGAAAAACCTGTATCTCGGCATATAGCGCCATACCTCTCTGATAGAATCTAATAAGGATCAAAATGTATGGACGTGCCATACAAACTTTCATCCCTTATTTAACCCCTTTAGGGGGTGGAATTTTTAAAAATCCTTTCTTAGTGCACTTTCGCTATTTATGGAACTCTTATGCAAAATGTCATGCTTCGAGAGCCTTATTTTTTCTTGGTAGATATAGATAAAAGCTGTGCGTTGTTTGTCAGTGAATGAATGAATTTAAGAATTTTATTAAGTACTTATCTAGCTAGTTGCTATTGCAAGTTAATGAGTTGTTGTATCTCCTCACGTTTTTAATAATTTCCGGACCCGTATCTCCTTTTTTAATGGATTTAAGGAAAACATTATTAATTTATTATACACGAAAACGTTATTTTCTTTTGTAGCACTTTTATGACTAACATTATGGGTCATTAAATACTAGCTACCAAATAGTGTTATTTAAAGGTTTTATTATTTATTTACCCTTTACGTAATTATACCGTTGTGTTACGGAATAAATCTCTTTGATCTGTTGAACGTCATAAAACAATGCTATAAAATATGAATTTCATATAATATTTACTTATAAACATTATGCATTCCATCATATCATCACTAGTGTTATACTGTTTTTCTTGGAACGGTTATGGTATGAGTGGTATGAGTTACGTCTTATATCAGTCAAAAGCATAAAGTACGTCATAGGTGCCAATAATAGATGTTAAATGGGTAAAAAGTTTTGATAATAATGCCTCGTAAAACGACCTTAGTATGGATTCAGAAACAAAAATACTAACAACTCATTTTAGGTTTGAAGTGAAGAAATATTTATGAATGTTTATGACACAAACAAATGAATAAATTTTGCGTGTTGTAAACGATGTTCCCCCCAGTTAGATGGACTGACGACCTTTAAAAGGTGGCTGGGACAGACTGGATGTGGTATGTTCGATCCAGCCTGTCCCTTCTTGCTGTCCTCCCCCCAGCGACGCCCTAAGCCGAGGTTCGTACCCCACAGGGGTATGAACCCTCAGCGAGCGTTCGCCTAGTTTTAATTTAGAATAGTTTTTGCCCCTGGCTGAAGGTTTTAAGTGTAGAAGTTTAAGGCAACCACAGTCCGGTTAAGCAGCCATGACTTCATAGGTCAACTGCGAGATGCCGTAGATAAAAAAAAAAAAACTGTATGCGGAAGGCGGAGGACAGTGTGTTGTAGGTTGTAGCGCAGCTTGGGAGGGGCCTATGTCCAGTAGTGGTCTGCGATTAGTGTTGCCAACCCTACTATATAATATAGTACCCTATTAGAGGCATAAATAATAAATTCCTGAAGAAAAAATATAGTAGGCGAAACTACTATTTTTTTTTCAATACAAAATGATCAGAATAAAATCAGTATTAATCTCATCAAAACTGAATTAATGGTATTTTATAACCCTAATTTAGACTGTAAAAATATAGATACATGAAAAAAAAACCTGTTGTTAAAGTTCATAATATCAAAAAATATGCATTTAAAGAATAAAAATGTTTTTGAAACGTACCTACTATATCATTTAATTTTTCGCCATCTACTATATTTTTACAGGCAATGGCTTCGAAAATACTATATTTAATATAAAAAATGTTGGCAACCCTAGGCTGAGTTGATGGATTGATACGATGTTCTTGCTTACAAATAAAGGTGTTTTAATGCTTATTTGGATTCCACCAATAAGCGGTCTGTTCTAAAAGATTAAATCGCTTATTGTAGAATACGACATAATTTATTTCCGCAAGACCTGTAGAACTCGTGTTAAGCCTATATTACTTCTATTTTACTGAGTAATAATTACTTTACTGGATGGTAATTGTAGGAACACTGCGAGGTTAACCCATTGTTAACAAAAGGTTAACGCCTTCCGTATTCTAATTTAACTATTTTAGATTTTCTTGTAAACGATACAAAATGAGTTGTTTTAACCAAATAACCAGTGATTTTTTTGTTATTGAAAGTTGTTAGGTACAACGTCCAAATGCAACAAAATAATATGCTCGGTTCTCTAAATCAACAAAAAAAAAAAATAAGTTAAATTGTTAGAAAGTTTTAAATTACGGGAAGACTTTATTATATTCGATTAAAAATAGCAGAAGCTTTCAGTGAATATTAGTTAAAGTGACATTGATATGTCTATCACAAGAACCGTATTATTTTAACAATCTCCGCGACTTTCTTCAGCTTGGCCGACGTCAACGTCTGACGTCCGACTTGAAAGGTTTCCCGATCATAGAATAATTCATCGTGCGTCAATGGCCAAATCACATGGCCGGTAACATTATAACCAGATCAATTTTACGATATTTAGATTATTATTATTTCAATGAGTGATATTCTAATATTGTGTATATCTTTGTTTTGAAAGATTATTGTATCGGATGCTGCCAAAACGTGGCGTCCGTTAGGAAGTTAAGAGAAAACATATCTACAATGTTTTGAGGATTTTACGATATCCGCTGACGTTAGCTGTAGTGTGTAGAGTTTAGAATATTTGTCTACCTTTGAATTTTATTAGCAAGCCAACATTGTTAAACTTCGCGAATAATAAAGCTTTTCGCAAAATCAGAGTCAATTCTAAAGATTTCTACCTAGTCGTTTGGAAAATGGTTAAGTATAGGTTGTTTTGATGAATAAGGAATAGGTACAGGCACACAACTGCGGAGGTAAACCTAAACTATTAACCCTGTTCTTTTTTACGTCCGTCGTACCAATTTTAAACTAAAACAAGTGCTTAGGTTTAATCTCAGTCGGCATCTACAAACATTCTATACACTAAAAACCTAATCAGATTTCTGCTGAGATTTTTATCAACGTCCTCAATCATTTATTTATGTTTTTTCCACCTAATTGATAAAAAATAAGTACAATAACAAACTAGAATTGAGTCTGAAAATAAAAATCATCAAAGTCTTTGATGCATAAGTATAATTAACCTTTGTGTACAACAAGTAGAATAAAAAGATGTTGAACAAAACCAGTGAGCAACATCCGATTCCGGTAGGCGCGTACAAAGCAACAAAAAGCGCGCGTTTAAATAGAGACGCACAGTAGAGCCGTAGAGTAGAGCCGTCATTAGCGATTACGTGCATCGCGATCAAAGACCATTGAACCATTTGAACTTGCTCCCCATGAATATAAAATACCTATTATGTCCACACGCATTAAATATTCATTGCTTACCTGCAAGAAATTAGCATAACGATTGCTGCCTCGATTAAAAACGCTATTTTCTTGTATAAAGTCTTTATTAAAGGTTTTTAGATCGTGCTGAGCGGTTTGATGGGTCTATCGTCACAATAATTCGATATTCCGTTGGGTATAAAACGTGAAATATATGGAAAACAGTTAGATACAGTAACTTCTCATATAGTAGTACGAGCAGAAATATCTACGAATGTTTTTTTGCGAAACAAAACAAGAAATAGACGTAGTTAAAGTCCCCAAGATGTCTGTTTCATTGCCAACATAATTTCTTTATTACAAACAACGATAAATTTCACGTAGTCTAACGTTTAAAAACGTATAGTTCACTTATTACGTACATATGCTGGGGTGATTAATATTTGTCGTGATCCCGGCGGCACGCGATTCAGGGAACACGCTTCAAATTCATGTTAAAACCTTTACCTGTGTCACGAACGGGCTTTGTTTCCGTATAAAAAGTATATTAAATTGTAAAATAGGTTTTATCGGTGGGTCGTGTCGTGGAAGTTTTCAGCATATTTAAAATCGCTTTTAAACCATTGAATTTTTTTGCTCATTGGGTTTGTAAACTTCTATATCCCGTCTCTTAGTAAAGATTGCAACATTGTAAATAGATAAATACCAGCCTGCATCGGTTCAATTAACCTGTTAGCCAACATCCAGTTTAAAGTTAAACTGCCGGATTTACTCATTTTCTTTCCTTTTCCGAGCGTCGAAAATCACTGGAAAATGTAAAACAAATATTAAAAATGTAACATTATCTTTGTGTACTTTGCGTGTCGCTTTGCATTTCACCTTCGCAAGTACTTATAATATTGTCAGGTTCCGGTGTCTACAACAATCGCAATGGTTTGGTAACTCTAAACAGTGACTTCAATTGTTTTATTCAAGGATCTGTAACGGTTGCAAACACTAGGAAATTACGAGACTGCAATTATGTTGACGAAGAATCGAGAAACAAAGGAAAAGATTATAGAACATGTAAAAAAAATGTACTGCGAGTCTATTTATGTATCAGGAAAATATAAAAAAATATCGTTACATTTTTTTTAAAGGGGTATATTACCGTGTTATTACATGGGGCGCGGGGGGCCGTCGTCTAGCGTGTGTCTACAGGTCATAACTTATGACCCCTGTTGAAAATTTGCAAATTTTAATGGATTTTACTAAAAATGTGATTTTTAAATAGCAATACTTTTTTATTTTAAATAATTTTAAGATTTTTATTACTTTTCGGTTATCTGTGCTTTTCGGTAAGTAATGTTATTGCAGTACCTATGTGCCCTTTTCGGATATTGTATATTGGTAGGGATGAGCTGGACTCCTTCTTAAAGGATTGGCCCGCAATCGCAATAGACCGGGAAAAGTGGATAGAGACAAGGGCGGCCTTTGCCCTGCAGTGGAACAACGCAGGCTTACTTATAATATATAAGGTATTAAAAGTATGCACAGAGCTCGTTTATTTGACTCTCAAATTATTTGGTTTTTAATGTGAACCTATGTCCAATAAGTTAAAAAGATAAAATTAATAACAGGAAGCTTTAAAACTATTCAGATAAGCTTTTATTACGTCCTATTCCTCACTAATGATCGGCAATTATGTAGTCCACTCGTAACACGGGTCTCAAATATGTTTAATGTTCAAGCAACATTGTATGTAGGTATGCCCGAAGGCGGATTGACTCCGCAAAACTAGTTTACAAAATGATTGTAGCTCTTATGTCATCGAACGTAATACTTACTCGTGAATGCATCTGTTTATTAAACTTGAAATATACTGTTACCGTTTGGCAATAATGGGCAAACAAATACTTACTATATTGGCTGTTTAATGTACTGTATACTAGTAGGTGGTAAGTATAAATTATGTTAATATACCCTATCGTAAACAGAATTTGTTCATCAAGGCAAGAATATCACATTTCTTTGAGTTTCAGCTCATTTTGATAACCACGTCTGCCGCACGAACATTTCCTATAAATAAATGTAATTAATTATGTAATAATGCTAACGATGATGGCGGAAAATCAGCGTGTAAATCTACGACAAAACTATTTGGCTCCTACCTGTGCGGCGTGTGCGCATCTCAACATTCGCGACTTTCAGAATCTAAAGCGATTGGAACGTACGGTCGCAGTTTAACCTTCGCTTGAATTGTTATCTATTCTTAGGTCACTAAATTATTTATTTCAGTAAATGTTAGTAACTTTATCGGTTGATTTAATCATTGTAATTTGTGTATTTATAGTTAGATTTTAAAACAGGTCGGTAAAGCTTTACAATATATTAAAATTTTCATAAGTCATCGACCTATATTATGATAGGCACATAATTGTAATATTTCCATCAACATTAAAAATGACACGTCGTATAAATATTACTTTTGGCCACCTACACGTGTATGTTTGGTGTAGGGCGACGTCGAGACGTGACACTCGGTTTCCGTCGTGCGATTCGAGACAGAATCGCATGTGTACATTTTCTACGCCTTTTCCGCGTAAAAAGTCGAGTGCGTGACATAAAGAAAATCTTTGCACTTCCCCGGGTAACGTTTAGTGCGCCCATTCATAAATTAAAGCAATGGAACCGGTGACACTTTGGGTCTCGTCCAAAAATCACAACTTTGACTTTCATCCTTGACACGAGGTAGACCGACTATAATATTATAAAATATGTACGTAACCAACATACAGCAGCAGTTATGGTTTAGTAAAACGACCGAAGTATATTATAGATCGCGGTATTCTAATAAAACAGTACTTATAACGAGCTGAGTGTGACTAATGACAGCGTCGTTTCTCAGAATGTGCAATATGGTAGGTGTTGACCACTTAACGGGAAGAATAAATTATTTTTTTAAAGAATATCAACCTGATTTTTTTGTTACTTTCCAGAATTTCCAGAATAATATCACAATGATATATTTAGCATTTCTTGAAACACTGGAGCGTTGTTCCAGTTTGGTGTCAGGACTCGCTTTATGGGAGACTATACTAAAAATAAGTTATGTGGTTGTCGGAACCAGCTGCAGAAGTGAGTCAACCTATTTCAAAACCACATTCTCAGATCAAACAAGTTGTTTGTAGTCAAGAGCTTATTGAACAATAGTGGGCAGACTTCGGATCAGTAAAATGACATCCATTGTTGTCTATAACGATTTCTTTGCGGACCATTAGCGAAATATAACGCGGTCGCAGTCAACCTATACAAATATACTTATGATCGATAGGTTTGCTTGCTTGTTTATACACCATGGCTTCTGTTACTACCTAGCGGGCTTTGGCCATTTACCTAATGTTTATAATAGCACTTGATCTGTTAGAAATAATAGGTAGTAAGTTTACTGAAAAATATTGTATTGTTATTGATATCAACATTTATTATGAATTGCCGTGCAAGCAGCTAATTTATTGCTGTAATTTGTCAAAATACGTAACTACATAATGTGTTTACGTGGTTATGTATGTACAACATCACGGCTTCACTCCACTTTTTTAACACGCGTGAACTGATTAGCAGCTGACATAGTTTTTTATTTACCTTTCTCAAAAAATACAAATGCAAATAGAATGGACGAAGTATACCTACTTCAGCGCCATACATGTGCGTCATTAAAAACTATATCTACTATAAATGTACTGATTTGTAGCAAATGTCATTTTGAATTTGTTGCATCGCTAATCAATTTCATTGCAACTTTGCATAGCAGCGGCTGAACTTGGTTTTTATGTTACCTTCGCGTGAAGGTCGGAGCTCGTGGGTTGGTCTGGCGGGACGTCATCGCGTCACCCACCAGCGCGTCGCCACCAACGGAAGATTAATGCTGATAAAAGTGTTTAAGATTATAAATAATAGTGTGTGTGTCAAGTTCTCGACGCGACGGGAGGGACAGCTGTGCTCTGATGTCACCACAGCTTGTGAAAACACCTCTCAACTCTCATTCTCTTCATCAATGATTTATTCAATATAACAAGATCTCGGGGAGGCGTGAACCCGCCTGAGGAGTTAAACAAGCAAGTTTAGAGTATGATTGAATGTTATGTTTGTTAGTATACTAAATATCAGTGTTATCGTTTATATATTTTTATTTTGTTTTTAAAACTTTTCTTTTTATTTTATTACGATACTATGTCTAGGTTTTTATGACTAAATTTCAGCGATAAATATCTTTATTAAACTGAAATATAAATGAAAGATAGTTGCTTCTCAGAAGTTGCAAAAATGCGTATGTAGCTGTAGCAAACAATTAATCGAATTATAGGAGATGAGGGCAAGGAACTAATAAAGAACAAAGTGTTGAAGAGATGTTTGAACTTCAAACGTCTTCTTTTACGTTAGAAAGCCATGAGGCGGTTGGCAGAGGACATAAGTTTAGAATCAATTTGTTGAGACATTTGCGTCAGAGGTGACTAAACGATCTCGACCGTGACGGACTAGGAAAGCAGGAACAGAAAGAAATACGAGTAGATAAGTGTTTTTCCTCAGACACTTGTCAACGTACACAGCTGACAGAGTTAATTGCTAGAATTTGGCATGTCACTACTTTTATATTACATTCTTATTTATTGCGAACCGTTTGAAAAATGGTATTGCTAGTTTGTGGTTGCTAACGTATTTTCTTTCATCTAATTAATGAATCGTTATTTTTTGTGGCGATCTTTTCTATTTTCGTTTTTAATAACGTAGCTAATTAACAAACCATTTTATGAGGAAAACTTTACAGGAAAAGTTAAAAGTAGCCCTCGTAATGAACTAATGTAGGTAACGATGCACTTACACGAAATTGGAGCAAGGCTCATTCCCAAATAAATTTTATTATTATGGCCGTAACATAAACCAAAATATTTTGACCGATCGGCTCAATATTTGCGTATATTATTTTAATATTCGGGTTTACAACGAGTGTAAAATTGCGATACTTCATTGAACGTTTAACGAGCGGTAAATTTTAGTGATGATAAAATATCGACCGCTTATGAAAGCAGTGATGATGTGCCTAGAGTTGGTTGACCTATTAAGTCATTGGTTTAAATAAAAATAATGTAGGTATCCTAGTAAGTAACTATACAAAAGAAAATGCCTGAAATACTGAGAGAATACCTGCTGCTAAAGTAGCCCACTGGCTAGTTTTTAAGCCTATCGCAATTTATTCATTTTAGATATGATTTGTAAACAAGAACAATGCTATATACGCAAGAACGATGCTCTGAAAGCGAAGGAAAATGGTGGGTAACAATACACTTTGAATTTGCTAAAAATACGCGGTAAGTACGTATGCTTTTTTTCTACCACTTTAAAACAAGAGAAATTAAAGAAAAAGACAGCTGCAGCGATAGAGAAACTTTTTTAGACACTGTTCATGACGTTGAAGAATGATATAAACTACAAATTCAGAATGGCAGTAAAATATGAGTTATGTGGCAGTATTATTGGTCGGTCGAAGATATTGGGCCATTGCGCTTACGCACTCAACACGACCAGTTTTATACGTCAATTCTATCAATTATTTTAACGTCATACGAAGTGAAAAGTAAAACCAATATAAATTATTATCTGATTTTAATATTAGAAAGTGAATAAGGGTTAAGCGCAGTTTCAATACTTAATAACACGTGAAATTATATGATTAAAACAGATAATTAATGTTCATGTTGAAGGTTCACAGTTCTGATAACTATATAGATAAATGACGCTTGCACCTATGTGTGAAAGTGGAAAGCTATGTAAGAAATAGGTGATGCTCCTACGCATACGATAGATACATTACGTTACGGAAATGCTCTTTCTTCCTGTCCTATAGACATAAGTGAAATATCAAAATTATTACGATTTCTATTTACAATTTGTCGTAGTAGGTTTCATTGCCAAAACCGTGCAGTGTTTTCAGTTAGACATAATATTTATCAGCATCTCGACACCTGTATCATGTCTCTCATCGATTGCGTAATCTCTAAACACACTAGAACTTGATTTCGGATGAATGTACTACGTAGGCCGTAGGTAGGTACATTTTGTATTACATAAAATAATGTCACCCATCAGTTTTATTTTTGTTACAGAAACTAATATTTCAATTCGATTAACTTTATGATGAAGACATCACTTCTATTTCTATGCTGCTCAGTGCTCCTGTACTGTGCTGGAGCCAAGCTCCGCTATTTTGCAAACATTTTATTTTCTGAAATCGGCTCTGCAATCAGCAGATCGTATAGATTGATGCATGGGCCGTATCGTAGGCGTGGAAAGTTTTAGTTATAAGAGAAATTAAAATATATTTTCTGTTTAGCATACAATTAGGGCATAGTGACGTAAAGGCCATCACTTCATCAGTCTCGTGCGTTATGCGCAGTCTCAGTGAAAGTGGTCAGACGAGTGCGCAGGCGCCGGTTCAACTGTGAACGAATAAATTAGTCGTAGCGCCCTTCACTGATACACAGATCTAAACGTCACTCGTCATGGGTTTGGGAAAGAAATCTCTTGCGCAACATAAAGGTCACTTGTTTGTTCGTTGCAGTGTTTGTGCTTTCGTTCCTTTAAAGTTCTCGTCGAGTCGCATAATTCCTGAATTCAGTTTTGAGAATGTTCTGATAGACACGATGTTTGATAGTTGCTATAGGTTTTCTTTTCAAACAGTTTCACTTAACAGTAAGCGGAGAAGAAGTGGTTTCTATGCGCATGTGCCAAGAAATTTCATATTTACTTTTGTCTAGAACTGCATAGGTACATATCTTCTCGTGTTTTTCAGTGCTTTCTTTTTTACGTACCTAATGTAAAAGTATTTAGTAGCTATAGAATTAGAAAAACTATCGGTAAGTATCTACTTTTCTGTCTTTAGATATCATCATCATCATTTCAGCCGAAAGACGTCCACTGCTGGACATAGGCCTCCCCCAAGCACCGCCACTTCGACCGATTTTGTGCTTTCCGCATCCAGCGGATACCTGATAGAAAAAAAAAATAACAAAAAAAAAAATCTAATCTTTAGATATAAATCATAATAAATAGTCATGTAGTAGTAGTTTTAGTCTAAATTATAAAGTAAATTAGTCTTACTATAGGTATTCAGCTATTTTATTAAATGAATAGAGCAGAATCTGAACCAAACCTTTCATAATAGAGCCTTGACAAACTAAAATTGTTGAAATATATTATCAAAGGGCAGCGTAGGAGGGGTCAGAACTCAGAACCAGAGCAAAAATATAAAATTATAATATTTCAGATCCCGAATCTTAGAAAAAACCTACTCGTATTTTCACACTGGACAGTTAGAAGCTCGGATATGATTGTATGCTAAACAATCGCTCCTTTCCCTACGTTTATTTCATACAGAGATACGCGAAATATTTTACCATAATTCTATACTTTATATGCAAAGATAGTGAGGACCTAAGCATTGTTATTGTTTGCAAGATTCTTCATGAAACAAGCTGGGTCCTAGGACGACAGAGTATGACCCGGATTATCAGTGAGATGTTCAGACGCCATGTTATTTATAACGTAAACAAATCTAAATATAAACGAAATTGTAGTGAAAGTGGTGTTTAAAGCGGATCAGTGATATTCCAAATTACGACGAACGCAAATGGTGAAACATGTTTTCTATCTTTTGTAAACTAGATAACAACCATGCATATTATTTTGGATTAACACTTTCTTAGAAGATTAATTATATCTCATTAATTATTTTTTAGTAATTATAATTGGCTTGAATATCGCAGATTCCTATAGCATAGCAAATGAACAATATTTTGTTTTCGGTTTCTTGTTTACGTGCGCCATAAATTCATAATACCTATAATAAATGATTTTCCAGATGCAATTACAATAGGTAGGTATTTCATATCCTATACCTACTATTAAATAACAAATATATACATATACTTGTAATTACGTTCTCGAATACGGCTCTAATTATTTCGATGAAAGTTGCAATATAGGGGTTTACATGGGGGCGAAAAATCAATCTAACTAGGTCTCATATCTGGGAAAATTGGTTTTCTACGTATTTCAGAGCAGAGCTCGGTCGCCCAAAGTTTAGACCAAGATGGCTGCCTTACAATAATGACATGGCAGCATGGAATTAGTATGTACATACTATCATGGCAGCATGGAATTAGTATGGACTATCCATTCTATTATATGAGCATTCTCTATTTTCAGCAGAGAGGAGCTCGGTCGCCCAGGTACTTTATATTAAATAAGTGGTTATTGTTCTCAATTTCGGAAGGCAATGACATACAGGGGTGAGTGTGGTTTCGCGTTTCTGCAGGATTAATGAGAAAAGTTGTTATGTGCTTATGTTTGATCTTCATTGCCATTTTGGTCCTATCTCGAAAAACTGACCCCGTAGGTATATTAAAAATTAATATGATAACGACTGGGCTATAAACTTTTTAGTTGTCTTTAGGTAAACTGTATTTATCCATTTACCTGCACTGGGCTTACGTTATGGATTATGGCCCACTCCTTCTCACCGAGAGGACCGTGGGGAAGTTATAGACTGATTATGTTATGCAAGTATTTATTACTAAAATATAAAGCCACAATAGGTATGATGCCGGGGTAAAAAAAAGAAATTCTATTTAGTCCGTCAGTCAGATAATAAAAATATTAGACTCGTATTTTTTGTTTTGATCATATTAATAAAAAACTACTTGGATAAAACGCATTAAAGTTTGGGAGTGGGGGTCGCTATGTCACAGTCAGAAGTAAGTATTAAAATCTATATACTCGTGACGTTATGGTACATTTTAACTCAATGTATCGCCGTAATCTTTTGATTACGTAAAAAAGAAAAAATACGTGTCCAGTATTTTTTTATAATATAACTGACGGACAAAAAAAAAATGAAACCACGGTAAAAGTAAAACTTTTCACTTTATCCCTACTCCGCGGCCGACCGTCACGCGACATGCAACACACAGACGAAAAAGTTTGAGACGATGTAATAAAAGCTTCACTTTAAAATGTTTTTATTCCATCCCTATAATAAGATGACTACGGTTGGGCTGCAAAGTCCTCACATCTGCTACTTAATGAGTAGGTAGAATACCTACTTCTATAGGTAAATTAGATACCTATCTACTGCAGGCAATGTGACCATTCTTCATAGATTCTCGAACTCTGATCATATACTTCACAATGTCAAGAAAACAAGACTAAAGTATCTACTTAAAGGCTTTCGATGAGATTATTGAAGCCAAATCTAATCCGTCTTTCTTCAAGATTAGATTCCGTACGAGACAAGTAATATGCTTATGAAAGAAATGTATGATTTTATTTTTGTAACTGAATCATCCCTTTCGGAGAAGATATCGACGGTGCGATAACCTCATCTACACAATTAGTATGCATAAGAACATGTTTTTGTTCACCCTTATAGCTTCGTCGCACCGGCACACCCTGTAGCGTGATGAGACTGTCGGAGTCGTGATAATAGAATTCAAGTTTAGATAAACACGTCGATAAAAGGTAGAGATATGAAGATACATAAAAGTGATAAGATTTAATCTCGCCGTTATGAGATGAATCATTTTTGCAACAATCATCATCAGCCTATTAATGTTCCCACTGCTGGGACACAGGCCTCCTCTCTGTGAGAGGGAGCGGGCCGTAATCCACCACGCAGGCCCAGTGCGGGTTGGTAGATGTCACATGTCTTCGAATTTTCGGTTCTAGGACATGCCGGTTTCCTCACGATGTTTTCCTTCACCGTTTTGAGAGCAGTGGTGATGAAATAATTTACACAAAGTAAAGCGCCTGTCTGGGTTTGAACCTACGACGTACAACTCGTAAGTCGCGGCCGTTACCACTGGGCCACCACTGCTCTTGCAACAATACCTACTGATAAAATTTATTAAAAAACTTTTTACAAAAAAAAACAACCGACCTCCAAAAAAAACACTACAAAGTGAAAAATAACTTTAATTTCGGAAGTCGGTGTCTTTGGTTTTTAATTTTCGTTCTTTGTCACCGACTTCCGAAATTAAAGTTATTTTTCACTTTGTAGTGTTTTTTTTGAAGTCGGTTGTTTTTTTTTTGTAAAAAGTTTTTATGTTTCACTTTTTAGCTGTGGTACCTACCCCACACACATTCGAATACCACTAACTGCTTCCAGTGACAGAAACTTATCATATCATCTACATACTAAGTGGGAAAAAAATACGTATTTTGTAGCTAACTCAAAAACTATCCAAGCAAAGTTAATAAAATTTATATGGGACCAATTCGAGAGCACACCCTTTCAAACAAAAAAGAATTTTCAAAATCGGTCCACAATTGAAGGAGAAATCGGTGGACATACATAAAAAAAAAAACAAACATACGCGACGAACATATAACCTCCTCCTTTTTGGAAGTCGGTTAAAAACAAAAGAGCATCCGTTTAAATTAAAATGGCTCATAAATTGTACATCCTCAATGAAGCAACAATAAAATCAATATTTATAACCTAAATATAAATATTTACGGCACATTTACATGCAGGGAGTAGTACCCGTGTTTCCTTCACGTCGACGATTATTTTATGGTCTCTGTTCCGATTTTCCGAGCAGTTGGCTCGCCTGCCTTGCGCAAGAGACAGCAGAAAATAAAGTGCGTGGAAATTGAAAGATGCTGCGTCACGCCACGCTGTAACTAGTGTTACGCAAATTAAAGCCCCAATTTAAGATATCGGGCCCGCCGGGCGGCCTTCTGACACAAATAGGATACTTTGGTTCCGATGGGTAGGTACTGTAACCCGTTTACTGGGCCATCCTATTTTCATCACTATTCGTGTTTAACTCAAACGCGTTCAAGTAGGTACTCTTCTAGGTAACAGGATATTAAGTCTCAGCACAAACGAGCTACCGACCACACCCACCGGTAGCCCAGTGACAAGCAGTTCACATGCTTTTTCATACGTTTTGTATGAATTCGTCGCATACGTGTGGGCGGTGGCGACCACCCGCCACAACAGTGCTCAATAGCTCAAGCAAGAGGCGATACCCACCGGTGGCTGTGGTCGGTGGCTCGTAGATTCTAATAAACGATGGATAAGGAACTTCCCTTTTGTCACGAAGGTACCTTTCTAAATTACACCTATATCAGTTACCAATTTTCTAGTTGCTTAAAAATATGTTTAAAACATTCTGCTATTTGATTTTTTAACTAAGCATCTGATGATGATAGCCTTACGGGTCATCTAATATCTTCAAACATCAACTTTTCCACTCGTGACGAATTCTATTCCTGAAAACATAAATTATGAAGTGATAAACTTTTTAACAAGTTAAGTATAAAAAATATAACATTTTAAGAGATCACAAATCTGTATAAGATACAACGTTTCTTAAATAGATGTTTCATAATTTGTGAGTTGGCTCAAGGCGTTGAAAAGAAATATAATATCGTTTGTATATTTTTACGAGTAAAACTTCTTTTTATGTAACTAAAAGTAAGGGTAGATAATTTTGATAAAATCTCGGTATTTAATTTTGATAAGGGCAAGAAGCTAATAATGTAGGTAATGCTCCCAGCAGACACTAGGGTAACATAGCGTAAAAGATATGCAATCACGACAATACAGTTAGAAGCAATGAAGAAAATGTTATCAAAGATGATCATGCGGATATTTAAAAGGTTAAACAAAACAAAGAGACAAAAACAGTTTTCAACAAAGACCACAATCAATTAGGTTTACGATCGCGTAGGTTCAACAGCCTATTGTTCTGAACCTTGCAGGCTGTGTTCAGTGACATTGATATTGAATTCTATCGCATTAACCCACGGCACATGAATATTTAAACAGGTACCTAATAATATAAAACTTTATTACCAACGAAACCTTACATAAGTTACGCATGAAGTTCGATCGCCAAGAAATTACATAATATATGAATTTTATAAAGATACAAAGTTATTATTACAGGTTTTCAGGATGATTCTGAAATAAATCATTTGAAAAACTGCGCTCGTAAAAGACAACGCTCATTGCGCAATTGTAAACAAAGGAGTGTACAAAAAGCTGGTTTGACAGAATAGAGCAAGATAAAAAGAGCATCAGTAACCGTGAAATAAAAATAATATACCTACGCCCGTTTTCACCTTAACTAAATGACACTTAAATGAATCCCCAAATAAAAGTGCATTGTTGGATTTTCAACTCTCAGCGCTGAGCCTAGCGTTGAAAATCTAACAGTGTACTTGTCGCAAAATCATTTATTGGATTAATAAGATTAGGAAGATCATCAGGAAAACATCCGCAAAATTTTCTAATAAGCTTGAACTCGGGACTGAAGAAACTCGGTTTGTGACCTAGACCGAATCTGAGGTAGTTTCCATAAAGTCGAAGTGTTATTAGTAACCGTAACATGCGTTTGTTATGACCGTCTGTTAAGTTTACACTAGTTACTAGTTAAATAAATATGTTTATTATTATTATGTGGTTTTCACGTTAATATAGAAGGAAAACTTTCAACAACACTCACGAGCTAAACGAAAAACAGAGTTCGTTACATTAACAATATAATTTAATAATGTAATTATTTTATAATCATAATTATGCGGTAACTTTCTGTGACTCACAAATCCAGAGCTTATTTAACAGTTCATACCATAACTCATTGTGTAAAAAATGACCTTGAATGACACATAGAAGTGTCCTTGGAAAAACTTGTGAAATAATGAAGCTAACGTATACTTACTTCGGCTTTCTTAGAAATTGAAATGAAGCCCTACACGTAAGGTGTAAAAGTTTAAGCTGGTTAGGCAGTCAGCACGTGTATGATATCATTTAGGTACCTAAATAAGTATTATGTTACAAAGTGGATGTCAGCATAGTACTTAAGATACGACTTAGGTATTACATCAGTGGGATCAGCAGTAGTGTCTTCGAAAACTGGGTTACTCCCAGGGTTGCCAAAATAATATAAAAAACATTCTCATATAGTCGTTAAAAATAATATTTAGTGGTAAATTGTACATGCCTTAAATGCAGTCAGTGCAGAGGTCTAAAGCAGTTTATGTTCTAAAGATATAGTATGCAACACTAATTGATAGCTTACGTGCACTAATTAACTCAATTATTATTCAGAGCACTACAAGGGTCAATTAAGGATCACTTGTTCCGGGAACGTAATGGGAAAAATAATCATCTATTCAACTCGCCACTGTAAACTCAGACTTTTCGTGAAACCTCCATAGAATTTTAACACCTTGATTCAACCTACTTACCGCTTTATTTTTATTCTATATTTATTTGTGTGTTGATATTTCAATAACGAACCTTTGAATGATCAACGAACTTGAGCTTTTATTTCCAGCAAGGTCTCACAACGCAATATGTTTGTTTCGTGGATCAAGCCTTCAAGGACCATCTAAAATATCCTATCTACTGCAGTGGTCAGAAAAGTCGAATGACTAAGTGAATTGAGTGAATTTTGTTTATAAGGAATTTATTTCTCAATTTGTTTACGCGGTACCACAAACGCATTAAGATCATTTACATCATGTTTGCACTTATCTCTACTCATACAATTCAGTCGGGAATCTCCGTCAGTGATTCATTTATATTTATATCACTATACTCGGAATTGTTTTCATCAAAACAGTTCCGACTTATGAGATTGTATTTCAATGATTTTCCAATTAAACAGAATGATAACCATGCAATATACGAGTATACTGCAGAGCTTGGTAAACATGTTGCTTTCGCTTCTGTTATTGTATTCAGTTGTTATCCTGCAATTGGTGGTTATAACGAGTGTTGTAGTTGAATAGCAGTAATTATGAGAATGTTTACAAACGAAGTAGGATACCAAAACAAGTAAACATTTATAGATTTTCAGAGTACAATGAAATAACTTTCTAATTTATATTGTTTCAGGTACTGGTACGTTCGGTCGCGTGTGTCTGTGTCGTGACAAAGCTGCTGATGAATATCTAGCGATGAAGATATTATCCATGGCTGACGTCATCCGTCTGAAGCAAGTGGATCACGTCATGAACGAAAAGAACATCCTCGCCGAGATCAATCATCCCTTTATAGTAAATCTGTAAGTACATCACTTACAACGTGTATATTTTCAAGTCCCCGTCACTCATGTGATGCAATTAATATTCTTGGTGGTTATCCAAAGCGTCTAGACTGATGCGACATGTCTAAAGGGTATCATTATTTTCTCGGGATAATAACAACGATGTTTACCATTGGAACACAGTTGGACGTTTAATTAAACATGTATGGGTGCATGTGACGCACGTCAATTATGTGAGCGCCAAATATCGGCATTGGTCCAATGCCATTACTTACTCCTGTTTTCATTCCCGGCGTTCCGCCTTCCAGTGAACAGCCTACCAATCGAAAACAAACCTATAACAGTCATTTTGCTGTCTCATATGCAGTTGTAGCTATTGTAGTAAAGTTAATTAATTACCATATTTTTGTTATTGAAGGCGCTATTTAAGATTGCCCCACATAACTTCTTTGTTCGACTCTCGGGCTCTTTCCGTGTTGGATTCATTTAACCCAATAACCTGTTAAAACGTGCCAGTTACACCTGTATCGATTACTCTTTAATATTTATTTTAGTATGAAGTAATTTGTGGAGAGAATTTTAGGCGTCGAATTAGCGCCAAGTGCGAGTCTCGCGAGCCGGCAAATTTCAGTGCGCATGCCCTATTGATGACGATCTGGCAACTATCACCATGTCAATCCTGATTACTGATCCATGATATATTGATTTACGTAAATTTTGTATTTATAAACAGCGTAGGTATTCGTTTTGAAGTGACGTTATCGTTTACTAGGTTTTCCCAACCGACTGTAGGAAAAAAACAAGAGGGAATCTAGGAAATGTAAATAATTTATCTTTTGTACTTTGTTAACATTTTCTGAAACTGTAACGGGTTGTTTATTCAAGATTCCTTTTATTAAACGGCCGTGTAGTAGAGTTAGTATCTGGCACGCACCTGTAACTGTAATTAGCTCACAGAAGACTAATCTAAGTTGTCATAATCGTGCACTTCCAGTCTCCTTGAGCTTGGCCTTCGCGTCGTATGATGATGATGATTTTACTGATGACTTGCAGGCGGTGGTGGACGCATGACGACTCCTGCATCTACATGCTGTTTGACTACGTGTGCGGCGGGGAGCTCTTCTCATACTTGAGGAATGCCGGCAGATTCAGCAACAGTATCGGTAATTACTTTTATTAAAGAAATGCAATTTAAACGACCATGACCTATTAATTTGTATGCCTCAACAAATGACCGTTTACATACAGCATTATTAAAACTACAACATCAACACCAAACCGCAGTATCTTCAGTTGTCACAACTTTTCCTTTGATGACTAGATTTAAAAAAAACAAAAACCAGTAACAATTTTGCTTATTAATCGTTGTAAATAAATAAACTGGAGCGGAATAAATAAATAACGGTTGGAAACACGCCAACACAACGCAGGCAGCCGTACCATGCCGTACGATTTGTGCGCACGATGCTCTGCAATCACCCACGATGTCCACTTTTTCACTGAATTTTATCACATCAGTGTACAGACCATATCTAATATAAATCCTATACTCAGGGACAATAAAGCTGATTTTGAAACAAATAAACACGTTGCTTGGTGCCTTTTAGACAATCATTTGACGACTGTAACAGAAATGCTACTATCTTTTTCATAAAACACAGCCGTAAATGAAAAGACGACAGCTGTTTTTTAATACTACATTTAATGTTTTATATGATTTGCACGATAGCTACATAAAGTTGCATAACGTTTGGTTGCATAATAGTACAATTTGATAAAGAATTGGAGTATTTGATGTGAGTAAGGATATTAAAATTAGAATAGGGTTTGTGCTCTCGTAGTTTTGCACGCTGCACGTTTATCTAACGTATGTTTTTTTTTTAAATTTGGCATTACTACTTTCAAAGAAACCGATTTGAGTTTGTTGATTTAATCATTATACTTTTTACAAATTTACCGGTCGGCATACCATTTGTGGAAGATGATGTCAACATGGTGCTCGTTTAGGACTTTGTTTCTAAATCAAGGTAATAAATATTTACAATCAAACCGAAATCGAATGATAATTTTTGTAAAAGACTGGTTTTGTTTTCTAACCCTTAAAGATTTTTAAGAGGTGCACAGAAAAGTTGAGGAAGGATACGTACTATAGATACCTATTTTATGATAATTTGGACGATCTGTTTGATTTTATTCGTGAAATATTGCCAAAATGTTACTATCGGTAGGTTAGGGTTATGGAGTATGGTTGGGGTTATGTTTGAAATAAGCAACCGGGCGTTGCGATCTATTTAACATGCAAAGCGTGAAATAGCTTCTGTTCTTAATTAACTCGTTTAAAAAATTAAATTGACGTCATGTGCAGCACACATTCTGGTAGAATAAAAAGATATGTATTGTGTGGAGACATAGAATTGCAAAAACACTGAAAAAAAAACACGGCAAACGAACGACCGCCTCGTATTTCTGGAGAAAAGACAAGACAGAAATAGGGGCTCATGTGGGTTCAGTGACGCGAGGAGTAACTGTCGGGCTTCAGTCGTAGATTAAATAATAATACTGTGTTGGGTGTCGTGTGGCTTGAAGGTGGCTCGGTCCATTTTTCATGGGTGTCAGTTTATATAGCGATGACGTCGGGATATAGCGGCCTGATAATAAAACAGTCTGCGCCATTTGGCGACTGCTGACTGCTGCTGAGCCAGACATCTCGACGCCCGCGCCGCCGCCGCGCCTGCGCTCGCGCTCCTGCACGCACCTCATGTATAAATAATAACGTTGTTCAACTGTATACTTTCTCCGTATTTGTTTATTTGATATTGACAAATATTTATAACATTTAACATAATTTCTGACAGAACCAATTTAACAAACTCTCAAGCTCTGGAAAGCGGTTTTAGATATAAAAGTTATAAATACTTATGTAACGTAAAAATATTGATCTGACAGGATAAGACGTAGGTATATTCATGAGTGTCAGCAGATAGAAGAATAGAGAGCACTTGAACACAAACTGACGCTCGCAACGTAGATAAAATGAATTATTTTTAAAAGTAATGGAAGGGAAATTAAAAGCTTTTCAAAAGTCAATTTAAATATATTTGAGACGATTGACAAAATGAGAATTGAGTATGCCAGCAAAACTCATCTGTGAACTAATGTGCATTTCAAAGAAAAAGTAAACTTACATTTCACTCTATAATTTGGGGCAGCCTGCCTGACGGTCGCTCTGATTATTCAAAGTTTACGAAAAGCGGGGAGATAATGGTGCCGATTCCCTTGTTCACAAACTAAACTAAATTTAAGTTCAGTGCATCTTTTTCTTTCTATTTCATTAAGAAAAAGACAGAAGATAAATTTTAGTTTAGTCCTGTCAAATTAATCAGCGCTTGACGTAAATTGACGTAATTTTAGTCGGCAAGTTTTTAATCACGTCTAAACTTGTATGGTGAGTGACAGGCGCTGATTAATTTGACAGGACTAAACTAAAATTTATCTTCTGTCCTTTTCTTAATGAAATAGAAAGAAAAAGATGCACTGAACTTACATTTAGTTTAGTTTGTGAACAAGGGAATCGGCACCATTATATTGTTTTATTTATTTTAAAATGTCGAACAGTCTTTTTTGTCGGGATTATACATTGGGTTTATTAGATGAATACTTTTTGGGAAGTATAGTCATGGTGTGATGTCATGCGACGATCACAATGACTCCGTATTGGACATGCTTCCGCGTGGCACAATGTCGCCCACGTGGCTGGCGTTCTTAAGAATCTAAAAAAAACTAAAGTTCAGAATAAGAACAAGTATCAGAATACCAATGAAATCGAAAAATTTAAACCAAGAATATGAAAAACATGCCTAGCTGTTAGAAGTTCTTGTATAGCTTGCGGTTTGAAAAATGAATGCAACGTAATTTCAAAATAACAGGAACTTTGAATTTGAATAAATTCGTTTTGATTATATGTTGCAATAAATGAGTATCGTCAGTTCTACTGCACGCGAGTGCCCCCACATACGAGAACGAAGTGACGACACGCCTCTTCCAGCTGGCATTGACTTTACACATGATAAAAATAAACGTGATTTGGCTAATCCTGGATACAATTTAACATGTTTATATACTGTTACGTATGCATATATATAACGAAGCAATCACATATTTATGAATTTGCATTTTGAATCTGATTACATTTTGCAAGCGTCAGTGAAAGTGAAAATATGTATTCTCCACTGTGAAAATTTAATAAATGTGAGAATTTCGTTAAAATTAAATAAAAATGCGTCTGAAAGTGGCGCTTGTAGAAATATTACATTTTTATAACTGGCACTTATTCCGGTCATCAGTATTTTTATTGTTTATGTCACTTATTTAAATAAATATCTCATAATTAACAGATATTCATGGTTGTACCATAAATTAAGCTGAATTCTGTAATAAATAAATAATCCTGCCACTGTATATCCGGCGGATAATTAAATAAATATCTCAAATATAAAAGCGTGCTTTATTTATTGTTTTTGGGGCTACTTTATTCTTTGTATGAAGTAAATGAGAGGTGTCTATTTTACTGAAGCCTTAGTATGGCCTTTGCCTACTCCATACTTAGGTAGATTAGGTACCTATCTACAAGTTGCCGTGATGGGCTCTGATAGACACGCAGATAATGTAATTAATTTTCACATAAATGAGGACATAAACGCTTTATTTTTGAACAAACAATAAAACGAGTTACCAAAGTAAAAGCCAAATTGATAGGTGTGAAAGATATAGCAGAAGAAGTTAATGAGTCAATAAAACGGAACTATAAAACATTTAACGTTCGGAATCTCGTAAATATCGTAAACAAGAGAAAACAATAGTTTAGGTCATAGTTAAGAATATACAAACAAATAGCATGGAAAAAAACTTAATCGTTATATATTGGAGAAAGTATTGTGGCAGATGTGAAATGATATACAACTAAAGTTATCGACAGCGCCCCTAGTAAACATAATTATGAATACATAGGTAATTAGTATATTTAGTTTATAAACAATGATAGTAACAACCATATTTTACACATGTAATTATGTACTTCTGAGTTCAGTCTAACAGTAAATGGTTTTGCGTAAATGCGGTCAAATAATTATTGTTTTCCCTCGGTGGCTGGTACGGGAAAGTAAAGTGAGCGTCGTGTTTTCTTATTCCTAGATCTTTATGGTAGCCATTTTCCTTATGCCTCAACAAAACACGTTACGTTTTATGTTATCGTTTCCACAAAATATAGAGAGAAATGTTAATTGTTAAACCCGTCTTATCGTTCCAATACAAAATGAGGTCGCCTCGTATAAATTTATAGGTCGGAGTCATAAAAAAATCAATGCATTTTAAAACGTTATGTCCGCAGGAAACTTCTACGCATCAGAAATCGTGTCAGCGCTGGAATATCTTCACGCCCGGAACATCGTGTACCGAGACTTGAAGCCAGAAAATCTACTCCTTGCCAGGGATGGACATTTGAAAATAACAGATTTCGGATTTGCGAAAAAGCTGACGGATAGAACTTGGACCTTGTGTGGTACTCCTGAGTACCTGGCGCCAGAGATTATACAGAGTAAAGGACATAATAAAGCTGTCGATTGGTGGGCCTTGGGTGAGTACAAACATTGTTACTCATGATAACGGTATCATTTTGCGTAAATCACGGAAATAATTATACTTCCTTCCAACCGAATTGCCTTTCGGAAAACAAATATTGTAGTATTCCGTCGTCAGAAATGACATTGCGGTAATGTAATGCAAAAACGGGTTCTAGTCACGCTATCAAACTCTTTGTATTCAAGGAAAAGCTTTATTATTATTTATGAACGTCGTAGAATTTAGAATTTATAATTGTCAAGAACATTTTTAATACTATGTATTCTTGTGATAATATAATAGATAAAATTTCAAGACTCACGGACATACCTACTTGTTACACAAAATTTATTTTATTCGCTATTGTTTGTGCGTAATTTGAAGTAGTCCAAGTCTATTTGAAGTCTTTTACAAGGGACTGCTATAGTTCGTATATCAGATCTGACAAAGACGACGTGCGAACTAAGGAATAAATCTTAGAGCTCATCATTTAAATGTCTCATGATTCGTACCTAATTGACATTGATGGCTCTACTATTATTTGTCAAAGATTTTATTTGTACACAACCACGGACTATATACGTTTAGATACAGTAATTTATTGTTTGTATTTTCAGTTGATTCTTGTTATGCACCTCGTAGTATCTCTCGACACTTGTTTGTTCATATATACGAGTATTTCATAAGCACAGCTTCTGTGGCGCCGTTACTTTGAGTTGTGTACATCATTGCAATTATTTAGTATTCCGTTGATTTACTGGTGTCTCCTCCATTTGAGTACAGTGCCTCCTTGCCAATTGAATACTTACATTATTTATAATGGCACACGTTGCTTGTATCTCGTCGTTCCCGTGCTTGGCATCATACGCTATTACATTACAACAATAATACTAAATATACTTGCACTTCGCTATGCTCCACAATTTTCCAATATCAAGTTACTGTGTGGTCTAAACATAGCAGTGCTAAACTGAGTTCTAGTTCAGCTCATTGTAGGTATTCTATTTTAATATAAGTGGCAATATTTTCAGTGCTAATTACTGAAGTCGTTTGTTGGTGGCGTGTATTTTCTGCGTACCTCTTGCACGCTGCTTTTAAATATTGATAAATTTTCATTCAGCACATTGCAACTTTCTCTACTAATTGCTAATTACTGGATGAGATATTAAATTGACACCTTATTATAACTTTGGCACACATGTCCTAATGCGCGTAATGTCTTTACTAGTTAATTAAATGAAACATTAATTAAAGACCTTGACGTTGATCATCTCGTGAGAATTGATTTTACGACTATCACATTGCAATTATTAACATTAGGGGTATTTATATCTGTGTATAAAATACGACTTAATTGTTTCCGTATCGTTGCCAATCATAAAGTTATTTTGATGATGTTATTTATCGATTTTATTAATAAACTTTATGTTTACAATTTTCAGGAGTGCTCATTTACGAGATGTTAGTCGGTTACCCTCCATTTTACGACGACAACCCATTCGGGATCTACGAGAAGATCCTGAACGGTCGCGTGGAGTGGCCGCGGCACTTGGACCCCGTCGCCAAGGACGTCATCAAGAAATTGCTTGTGCAGGACAGGACCAAGAGGCTGGGAAATATGAAGGTATGAATTTATCGCTAAACTAACAGTAATTTGTGGTGCACGTGCAAGCGGATTTAAGGCCCGATCTCCACCAAAGCGAAGATAGGCGGAGATGTGCGAAGCGAAGAGGAGAAGACATGTTTAACAGCTAGGGAGTATCCATTAAAGCTGTGTGAAGATGCGTACTGGCTAGACTGGAGCAGAGATGTGTACTGGCTAGAGCGGGTGGGCAGGTTGTGCGATGCGGGGGAACTAGCGGTGTCGCTCTCCGCACGCCGGTCACATCTCCTTTCATCTCCGCTGCGCGCCTTCGCCAGCTTGCGAGGCACAGCTCACAGCTCAGTTCGTGCTAAGCAAATGTGAGACATCTCCTCTCCTCTCAGCTCAACCGTATCCAATGAAGCTAAGCCGAGACGAGATAATTATGAAAATAACGAAATCCTATTGGTTGTTTCCAACACATCTGCTCTCGTCTCGTTTCTGCTTTGGTGGAGTCCGGGCCTGAATCTCAGCGATTTGCAGTCAACAATAAAACAATTGTTTTGAAAATGAAACAATTTAATCTCCGATTAGTGTTTATAAAAATCATTTCTTCGGAGGAAAATTCTCGTCGCTTGTTCTATTTCTATTTTTCATTGAAAACTGTTTTTATTGCTACAAGCTTATGTGCTACAACTTTGTGTCACGCGCGCACACACGTGGGGTTACGTTACTCAAATTAATTACCACTTACTATGTTTTGTTTACTTGCCAAATTGAAATATTTTACATTTTTATAATAATTAGCCGGGACTGACGATTAACATTAGGTACTCGTGGAAGGATTTATTTGGAAAGGAATTGAACACGTCACTAGTAATTTTTATATTACTAGCTTTTGGCCGCGGCTTCCCCCGCGTGGACGTCGGAAATTATCCCACGGAAACGTACTATCGGGATAAAAAGTATCTTTTGTCCTAACCTAGCACCCTAATACATGATGAACCATAATCTGAATTATGTTGAAGGATATTGATAGGGTTAGGGCTGTAGGGCTTATAGGGCTTAGAGTCGTAGGGACTGTTAGGTTTGTAGGTCTTAGCAACTTCCTTTAACTTATCATATATTTTCATGTATTGTCACACCCTTAACAGTATTGCGGCCTAACGTGATGTTTGTTATGGGTGGATGTACAACCCCACATAGAATATCTTGTTGAGATATGGCATTTAACGGCGGCAAAATTTATCGTCCAAGAAATATAAGTTCTGCAAAATAAAACATTAAAAACTCTTTATAACTATGACTATTTAACACCAACCACCAAAATTTACAATAATACAAAAATACTTAAAATTTTCCAATCCTTAATATTATAAATGCGAAAGTAAGTTTGTTTGTTACGCCTTCACGCTAAAACGGCTGAACGGATTTGGATGAAATTTGGCACATATATAGATGATGCCCTGGAAAAGAACATAGGATACTTTTTTTTTTCCAACGGGATCTTGACTTATGCGGGTGAAACCGCGGGGCGCAGCTAGTTATATATACTTAAAACATGCACTCTAATACATAAAATCATAAAACAAGGTACACATTCACAATTAAACTTTAAAAAGAAAACTTACACTTATAACGCAAGACGACAAGACAAACTAGAATTGAGATCACCCAGAACTATGGAAAAAATATACTGTACGAGGTAGCAAAACTGTATAATGAACTAACTACTACCTGATGATGTAGCCAATAGTGACACCATATTTACATTTTTTTAAATCTTAGAAGGGCGTCAGAAGACGACACCAACAATACAGATTGTCACCTTTTAACTCTTTTTTCTTATTTTCTTATTGTGAACACAGAGAATCGCACTTACTTTAATTTTTTTACCTTACGTTTCTCAATATGTCAAGTGAACTGTAATGTTCTTTTTTTTTTGAGAAATAAATGTTTTAAACCGAATTTAGTTTATTCTTGAATGTTGTAAATAACGGTGTTTGAAGGTAATTAGTAATTACATAATGTTGACTTCAGCGTATAAAACATTGGTACAATTCTGATAAGTGTCAGGATAATATTATTGAAGGACGATACACATAATACATACGAGTATAAACTGCAATATTGTTGCGAAGACACGGGCCAGCTGTGCTTTACGCTTACGCAAACTGAAAATACGTCAGCCTTGCGCTTGACCCGTTTCGACACCAGTTTTGGATTATACACGCGACGGACTGCGCACGAGTACATTCGATATAACCACATGTCCAATAGAGCATTGCGTGGGTCATTCATTGTTGTTTCAGCTCAGACATGACAAGATAATAAGATCCCCAATTCAAACAATCACCTATTCCTGTAAATGAAAAAGATAAATGAAATTAAATTTCCACATCGCTGAGCTGTGTGTTACGTTCCTACTTTTAAGATTCTTATCTTTCATGCACTTTAAATCGAGTGGATTGTGTCCAAAAAGAAAATTTATTTAACTTTTGAAGTTGGCCGTACTCCAACCTGTTCCATATTTATCTTCTAATCTAACTCTTGACACTTTAAATGTTAAAGATTTTTTAAATTTCTTCAAGTTTTTAGATGTTTCGATTCAATTTTCCTCAAGCATTTCAGTTTTAATACAGTAAAACGAATTAAATGAAAAAGTGGGATAAGTGCAGATCATTGGGCTTTGATCAGAATAAATCTGAATTCTCATTGCATAATACGGTTTGAGAGGGATTTAAAAAAATTGGAATCAAAGTCAGTTGAAAAACATTGGGTAATGAAGAATGAAAATAGAAATAAAAATTAAGTTCTAGGCGCTTGATCAGAATCATTGTTTACTGTTGTTTTTATATTATTGTACAATCCATTTTGTAATAAACTGCGGTTGTATTATTGATAATGGGAAAATAAACGTTCTTTCCTAGCATTGTTACTTTGATTGATATGATTCTGAACTACATTAGTTCCTCATAAGTAGCGATAGACAAAGCTATATAGACCCATACGAGGGAATTGCGGATTGTGGAATAGAAAGTCCATGTCATATTCTTTATAGTACATAAGACTGTGTGACTATGTTATAAATATCGTTTCCTCGGCCGTACCTATGTGGTCATGGCTAAAGTGAGAAATCGGGATGCGGCGTGCCCAATAAAGTGTCGCGCTATCACGCTGAGAATGTATTTTTAAACGGTTGCAGTTAGTGGTTGGTTGTTTTCACCGAGCTTTTTGCCGCGATGTCGCCGAGATGTTTAGAAAGCTATCAGTCAGGTGTCTGCCGGCGACTTCAAAAGCCGCTGCCCGCCGCTGACTTATGTCGCGACGCAAATACAACACATTGCCGATGCGCTGCGCTAGAAACTGGGTGCCTTGTTAGCCGCGGTGACTTGCTCACACTGAATATGTTTTCTGATCCTAGGGTGTAATAATTTTGGCACGCATTTTTCTTGGCCTACATACTGATAATCTATGATAGCCTAGTACTACACTAGAGCCCTAGATAGTTGGAACACGGTTTAATTATCAATGGAATAAATTGATGCGAATAATATTTTGTTTTGAATGGATTACGTAAGAATATGTTACTCCATGTTTATCATGGTCTTCATAGAATGAGGATTAACTACCTAACCTTTGTTACGTTAAAGTACTTAGTGGAACTAGAATAGACTCATTAAGGGCCCTAATATTGGGTCAAGGAAATGCTAAAAGGAGAAAGTAGATTTAGGTCAAAGGAATCACGAGCTCTCAAACAGACGCGACAAGTGTTTTGATTTATCCGGCAACACCGCAGATAATAGCACAACGGCTGTAGAAGAGGTAATGATACTTATTACAAAACCTACGTAATATGAAAGTAGTGGAAAGTGGGTAATGTTAGGGGCGGCCTTGCCATCAGTACACTTTATTATATTGAAGTAATAACGATATTGCCGCAGGTTTCGAGGAGTTATGGGACAATTCCCTGCTGATATTAGAGCGAGTGGTCGGCTTGGCATCGCCGTACAATAATAAATTAAGCTCCAATATGCTCCGCTAACTCTAAATCTGAGAATTTACGATGTCTAACCGTTGAAGAACGTCGCGAACGCCAATAATAACAAAGTTGCTCTAATTCCGGCCACCCACAAATGCGCATTATGCTCGTAGTCAATATCGCTGTTATGATTGATTGATCTTTCACTGATACTCGTATACATTTCAGTAATTTTCGGTTGAGTTGTTCGATGATCTTTGTACTCGTTTTCTTTGTATATTTATTCTCGTTAATGCAATGTTTGTTTCATTTTCAGTGCGGTACCGAAGACGTCAAACGGCACAGATGGTTCAAGCACATAGACTGGGCTGACGTCTTCATGAAGAAACTTCAGGTGTATATTAGCTCATCAATAATATGTTTATGTTCCCACGATGTTATCGGATTCAAACTACTTAGATCGAAGAAGCCTGGCAAATTATAAACGCCCACTTATGGAAAAGTGTAAAATGGAGCACTGTTTGGCAAATACTGTCGGAAGAGTATAATGAGGAAGACTTTTGTTTTAAGTAGAACAATATAAAGGAGTTTGAGTTCAGTATACTTTTGTGCAATACAATCGAAGCACGATTTAAGAACTGATTTAAATTAGGTCGCGAGGCCGACAGAGATTCACGAAGTTTACGTTACCTAATTTCAATACTTTACGTTAATTCTACTTGACGGCTTATTTATGGCCCGATTTACATTGTACAGGAAACGATACTAAATAGGCACAACAGGTAATTTTACTAAGTGTCTGTTGTTGTTATCGTTGGTTGAACTGTGTTTGTGTTGTCCACAGCCACCGATCATCCCGGCGGTGTCGTACGAAGGGGACACCTCGAACTTCGACGAGTACCCCGAGACGGACTGGAAGGCAGTGCGCGCGCTGGACTCCGATGAACTCAAGCTGTTCGCCAACTTTTGATGGCCCAACCGTACGACAGTGGTTATAATAAGTTAATAGATAAATATCGCTACAGATGCGAGGTGGAGAACAGGTCGCCTAATCATATTTATGAAACTACTTACACCAAGTATTTTTTCATATTATATTTAACATCTTAAGTTAAGTGTAGGTATCTTTGTTAGTTATTGAGGCCAAGAGCGCCGTTGTGTTTGCAGAGTCGATAGGAAACCGTCCGTATTTGAGTAGAGTAGAGCGAATTTGTATTTTATGAATAACCTATTTGATTGTTTAATTGTGTTAAGCCGCGACTGGCTGGAGCCAAGTGGTCTAGAAATTCCTGAGTATGTAGGCAAGGGATTAATAACAAAACGAGGAGATTAAACGAGTAACTAATCACGGCGAAGAAATCATTCCGGGGTTGAGTCATGCACTACTTTCAAAGGTAAACCGAAAATAGGAACATCAAATAGGTATGGAATTTAAGATAAAGCTAATATTGAAGACACTTATTTTCGTAATTGTATTATATAACTTAGTACCTATTATATCAATGTCTGCAACTTGTAATCGAAACTCTTCGACATTATAAAGCGACAAACGTTCGTTCATATTCTTTGTAAAAATAACCTTATAATTTTTTTTTGTAAATGAGATCCAAGTCTAAAGATGTATGTACTTCCTAATTTTACCTGTTTACACCCTTCTGGTTGAATATGGTGTCGTGTAGATACCCAATTCCTTTCAGTAAACTATCAATTTGGCTTTAGTCAGTCTTCTATTGTTGAATCCTTCCTGTGTGTGCATTTATGAGGACGATTGGAGTTTAACTAAGGACCTGAAAGAAAAAAAATCATTACAATAACATATATCAGTTACATTTTTACCCCCAGTTCTCGTGTATGTACCTCTACCTATAACTAAGTAATGTATGCCTCATTGAGTACCTAAGTGCACCCAGAGGCTTAATTAGAAAAGTGTAAATATTTATTGTAAGTTTATGCATTACATTTCCAATGCTTTCTAGTTCAAATGTTAGTAATAAGTAAGCTAGGTCGCCATCAATGGCAAATAATGTTTGTGATTTTGAAGTATGTCATAGTATTTTTTCCTTTAACTTAATCATCTAGAAATAAATATGATGTCTTAATTTTAATATTTGATTTTTGTTTCCCGAATACATTGATTGAATATGAATCTTGTAGCGCCATCTAGTGAGTGAGGTTTAAACAATTAGTCTACATTTAATTTTAAAATTAAACGATTATTGCAATAGGTAATTTGTTAAATCTGACATTTTGTTTAAATCCTAGTTCATTCATTTGTTGGCTATGCCACTAAAATAAGATCTCAGACAATTTATATTTGTAATTGTAAAAAAGTAAAGCATAAAATGTCACTATAGTATTATCTATTTATGTCATGTTACTGTAATTATCAGGCCATACAGTATTTCTGTGATCTTGTTAGTCTTGACAAAGATAACTTATTGACGTTGTTTACTAAGAAACAATTGTGTCATAATAAAATCAATACAGCCTAAAAATAATGTAAATGGTAGGTACTAAACAAACCCGATTTTAGATAACGCAGAAAGAACCTAGTTGATTATGAAGTGTATTTTTTCCGGATTGATTGTAAGTAATGTAAAAATGTGCTGCTTTCGATGTTAAAATAAGAGGCTATTCGATTCGCTCCACTGAGATAAAAATTAACTATAGCGGATGGCGAACGACCGTTGTGGAAAATTATTATTGTGATCATTATAGATAATCGACCACAATAGCATAACGCTAGCGTATTACAGTTTAGCAGCCATCTAGGAAATAGGTTACTTCGTTTCGAGACAGCTGCACTTCGAAATAAAATCAGCGAAATATAATAAATCTGTACCCTAATTACGTAACACACAATCAATCACAATCTGTTTCGATATGAAACAGATTGCTAATCCATTGCTTCATAAGTGGAAAAAAAAATCTGCTCAACAACGTAAATAACGCAATGAATGTCATTGAATTGTCAAAATGAAACAAGTTAGTCATAATCGTTTACGAAAATAAGTTACGTAATTAGGGTACTGGTTCATAATTGGTTCCGATTCCCTTGTTCACAAACTAAACTAAATTTAAGTTCAGTGCATCTTTTTCTTTCTATTTAATTAAGAAAAGGACGAAAGATAAATTTTAGTTTAGTCCTGTCCAATTAATCAGTGCCTGTCACTACTCCATACAAGTTTAGACGTGATTAAAAACTTTCCGAATAAAATTACATCAATTTACGTCAAGCGCTGATTAATTTGACAGGACTAAATTAAAATTTATCTTCTGTCCTTTTCTTAATGAAATATAAAGAAAAAGATGCACTGAACTTAAATTTAGTTTAGTTTGTGAACAAGGGAATCGGCACCATTGTCACGAATAACTGGACTAAACTGAGTTTTCCTGAAATCGGATTTGGCTAGTAACATAATGTTTAAATTAATGTAACAGGGTTGTAGATAATTTATAATAATTGTAAATACACAAAAATAAATGTGTTGTTTAAAACTATTGGTGTGTTTAATTTAATTATTGAATGTGTTATGAAAGGTGTTCTAGATTATTAGTAAAAATATATTATAAAAATTGTAAATAATATTAGAATTAATTACCATACTGAAAACCAGAAATGCGGTGCGACTTGTTACTTGCAAAGAGCGTGGGTGGTACAAAGGTGGCTAGAAATAAGAACCAGTCAACACTTAACATAAAACTATATAGAATCTAGATCTTCTAAAGAAAATAATATATTAGTAAAACAACCGATATACATTGTTACTAAGCTCTGTTTCCTATAAAAAAAACGTAGGCAGTGTTATACAGGGTGGGCCAGAAAGATGTACGATTTTAAAAACACTATTGCATTGCAGTCGAATTACGAGATTTTTTTTCCCGCAACTGTAACAATTTGAAGCCTACAATCGTGCGACATGGTTTCAATAAGCCGGCGCGACGTGCCATACATCTAATGACTCACTGTCAGTCATTAAATAATAAGATGTTTGCAGAGAAACTCATATCGCGCCGAGGTCCAGTTCCATGGCCGCCCAGAAGTACAGATCTAACACCACCAGACTTTTTTCTGTGGGGATACATGAAGAGTCGAGTTAAAGCAATAATCCAACCATGATTGCCCAGTTGAAGACCAAATCCACCAAACATTCTGGACCACCCGTTATTTTCAAACAATTAAAATATGTTTGGACTAGTCTTGGCTCCTGAATGAGTAAGTGTAAACAATCTGAGCAAACGTAAAAAATGATTCGATGTAAACAATTGTGGCTTTGTGATTATTGCTTGTACTATCTACAGTGAGCCAACAAACAGATTTCGAAATAGAAACTATTAATAATGGAGATGAAAAATAAACTATTCGGTAACGAAATGAAAATGAGCTATAAATTGGTGAATGACGGGACCGAATGTAAGTAACATTTTAGTGTCTTTATAGCCATTTGTCTGAGTTTTTGACTTTAGATAACCCCTAAAAGGTTAAACGTAAGTCAACCAGAACAGTGAGGTTGGCAAGTGAGCAATCGCTATCTTTAGGCGACAGGCCGTCACTCTAAATGCAACTTAAGACTGCAAAAAGTACGGCTTTACATTGTCAAAAACTTATCAAGGTTTATCGTCTACTGAACATGCATCTTTCTTTAAAAGATAGAGAAAAAGACACTGGTGCCGATTCCTTTGTTCACTAACTAAACTAAATTTAAGTTCAGTG
The DNA here is from genome assembly GCA_963680765.1 of Agrochola lychnidis. Classification (NCBI taxonomy): domain Eukaryota; kingdom Metazoa; phylum Arthropoda; class Insecta; order Lepidoptera; family Noctuidae; genus Agrochola; species Agrochola lychnidis. The sequence continues at coordinate 15,764,599 of OY796858.1, forward strand.
CATCTTTTTCTTTCTATTTCATTAAGAAAAGGACAGAGGATAAATTTTAGTTTAATCCTGTCAAATTAATCAGCGCCTGTCACTTTTCATACAAGTTTAGACGTGATTAAAAACTTGCCTACTAAAATTACGTTAATTTAAGTCAAGCGCTGATTAATTTGACAGGACTAAACTAAAATTTTAGTTTAGTTTGTGAACAAGGGAATCGGCACCATTTATATCCTGAATAATAATGTTGAGGAATTATGCTTAGCAATTAACTTAGAATGGGCGATCTATCATCAAGCCTGAGGTGACAGCTGAACTAATCTTATCAATATAAAATAATCTGAAGGATAATCAATTATTTAAACGCCTCACAAGCGGCTTATTGTCTACAGATTTTTATAAGTAGATCTACTTAGGAATTACAGACTCGGCCATGGCTTATACAATTGCGGGTTTAAATAGTAGGTAGATTGTTATATTTGTTATATAGGTAAGGGTCGAAAGGAATCAATACCCATACGAGGTATTTAACCGCCCGAGTGCAGCGAGGGCGGCTATAGTTCGAGTAGGAATTGATGACTTTCACCCGTGTACACTTTTCATTTCGAAAATTTTCATCTCATCATTTTAAAATATTTATTGATAATAATAAAATGAGTATTCTAGTACCTATTAGTCTTTTTAAAATTTTAAATATGGAACACACCGCTTCACCGCCGCGGGTCGTCCCGCTTATAGGTATTTTTTAAATTCACACTGGCTGTTTATGCACTAACAAGACTGCAGCATTTTTTTATAGATATTTTTCTATAAGGGGGGTGTTACACTATCATATCTATTATCAATAATTATCATAGATCTATGATCAAAGATATAATTAAATTGTAAAATAGACATATTATTGGTAATTTGTGAGCTTCGTAGATATGATATAATATGATAGTGTAATATACCTATAATAAATATCTTATTTACAATTTCATTATATCTTTGATCATAGATCTATGATCATAGATCTATGATCATAGATATGATAGTGTAATCCCCTTAGTAAACTTTATCGTAGCCGACTACCTAACCAAAAGTTCTATTTTTTTAATTCATTTCCGCCCTAGAGAGGGAAGCAATTACAATGAGTATTTCGCGCCCAAGGGTGGGGAGCAGCGCCTTCCACCCGCTACTCGGATCAAACAAACACTACTTTCCGAATATGAGAAATGAAAAGTTAATATCGCAAATTTCCTAAAAATGCCAATGTCCAAGCTTTCATTTTCCTGCTATTATTTATAGAAATGATAGGCTACCAATAAAATATAATATCTTCTTGGTTTCAACACTGTTCTTGGCACTGGGATAGTACATCGATTTTTCAACAGGTTATAAAATCGTTTATAATATACTACGAGTGCGGCCAGTAGCCGTGTTATTTATGAATCAATAGAGGACATCGCCATTTATGCTATCACCACTTCACATTTATCTAGTCGAGAGCTGTAAACGATATGAAAGATACTAGAAGAAAGATAAATTTTATGTACTAGCTTAGCATACAAAATATATTTCGTAGACAGGAAATAAGTCTTATTACGAAAATGAATACAATCTTTCATCATGTAAGATGTTGGTCGATCAAATTTGTTTTAGCGTCACTTTTTTACAATTTCTGCTTGGTGGGGACCAAGCAGAAATTGTAAAAAAGTGACGCTGAGGTAACTTATGATCATTGTAACAATTTAGATATCGTAAAACCTCACCCATTTTAGCAAAAATAAAGTGAGTTCACGATATCGATGATTAGATTGAACTCAAGCTTGATAACAACGATACTTAATAAAACCAAAACTTAAATTTAAAATGATAGCCGAAGAGATTAGACAAAGGCAACGCAAAACCTAAGACCCTGATAATGTTATAAAACACACAACAAATATATTGCTTGGTGGATTAAATGGTAGATAACTAATCAAATACCATGTACAATTATCACACTGTCGATATATTATCATTGTAGAGTTAAGTTCTTTGTGTGACAGGACGTTTCTATACAAAATGTCTGTTAGGCCATTGACTCCCGCTCTCGCGGAGAAGGCTCGAGCGGAGTTGAACGAGGACCCGGAGAGGCTGCAGGCTGATCTGCAGAGTATTAAGGACTGGATAGCCAAGCAGCCCCATCTCAATGCTAGGACAGGTGAGTAGTACAACAATGTTCCTAGTAGATGATGTAACGGATTAGTGTATAGTAGATTATTCACTAAGGGGATAAAGCAGTGTCTTAATGTCACGGGCGCTATTTTGAATCCCGAACGCAACGAAAGATTCTAGGGCTCCCGAGCGCAGCGACGGAGCTATGAGTTAAGCGAGGGAGTCGCGACTAGAATCCTGAGTGCAGCGAGGGATTCAAGCTCATCTAAGGCGAAAACACCTTTATCCCCGAGGACAATACTCTACTTTTCGCATCTACTGCGAGGTAAAAAAACCAATTCAATTTCGAATTAGTAGTTCATGTAATTGTTAAAAAACCGGGGAATACTGAGTTTCATACACTATTATGAGTTTCATACACTATTTATCTTAACTCACGCAATTTAATTTAATTTTTATGAGTTAATTATTATGAGTTTCATACACTATTTATCTTAACTCATACAATTTCATTAAAAATACAATAAATAATGTCGTAAACATGATGCCCAAATCCAACATTCTAACGCGCAAAATTCTATCCTTGCTGCACTTAGGATTCCAGTCTTCGTTACGTTCGGTATTTAACATAGCGCCCGTGACCGAAGACACTGCTTTATCCCCTTAGTGAATAATCTACTCTACTACTATCCTTAAGTAGGTAGGTACCTTAGAATAATTCTAAGGCAGGTAGGTTATCATTTAACTATGGGAAACTAGATTATTTTAACCCAAAAGCTTTAAGGGGGAAGCGTCAGGGTAGCCCGCGAAATTAAAATTTTCTTACGTTTTTGCATTTTGCAGGTCAGTGTCAGGTTTTATGTATATGATTTGCGGTCGTAACAAATATGGCTTTACTCAATTATAATCATTACAATCAGCAATACAACTCCATAAGTTAGCAAAGGTGTCAAATGTCATGATTTCATGAAATCATGACACAAAAACGTAAGAAAATTTGAAGTTCGCGGGCTGCCCTGACGCTTCCCCCTTAAACTGGTTACTCTGTATCTTGTAACATTGGACAAAAATGGTCGTATGAGTTAGGATGGTTCGTGTGTGAGTGAGTAGATGGTGTAGTGGGCCGTAGGGTGGCTAGTATCTGCTAGATAAGAGAAGCCGATCATCGATCGAGATAAATGGCATAAGTTCGATACTAATTATGAAGAAGTGTGTGAGTGTGGCGTGGTATGTCAACATTAAACTGAAATGCAAACCATTCGCTATATTTTCTACAACTTTGTCTACTTTCAATGTTGTCAAGAGAGTAAAGTATGGATTGATATTGGTGCCGATTCCCTTGTTCACAAACTAAACTAAATTTAAGTTCAGTGCATCTTTTTCTTTCTATTTCATTATGAAAAGGACAGAAGATAAATTTTAGTTTAGTCCTGTCAAATTAATCAGCGCTTGACGTAAATTGACGTAATTTTAGTCGGCAAGTTTTTAATCACGTCTAAACTTGTATGGAGAGTGACAAGCGATGATTAATTTGACAGGAGTAAACTAAAATTTATCTTCTGTCCTTTTCTTAATGAAATAGAAAGAAAAAGATGCACTGAACTTAAATTTAGTTTAGTTTGTGAACAAGGGAATCGGCACCAATGGGTTTGCTCCATGCACCTATTTTGACTGTTAGTTAAATGAGGGATCTAACAGCGTATATGTGAATTTCGAGTCGTGGCGCTTTTACCCGACTACGGTGAACCAAAAAGGTGGGTTATGATTTTGTAATACTATAGTAGAGATAACTTAGGCACATCACAGACCAAAGACGCATACGTGTGCGGATACGCACTTGTTAAGAGAAAAACCACATGAAAGGTATGACGCAGTGCTTATGTGGCATACTGACATATACACTAATTTTACTATTAACGTGGCTGTTGTTGTAAAATTTTGTTTATCAAAATGTATGATACCTGTATGGCCCACTCCCTCTCACAGAGAGGAGGGCTGTGTCTCAGCAGTGGGAACAGGAGGGCTGATGATGATGATGGAACCTAATTTTTTTAGTTTTAAGGCCGTTAAAAGTGGATAAATGATTATAGGAAGTGTTAAGTCATACAAAAACATTTATCAATCACTTATCAACAAAAATTGTCGTTCGATACCTGCGATATCTTTCGTTGACCGTGGTTTGTTTTAACAGTCAAGTTCTATCAGATAATTGGATTTTAACCCAAAAAGAAATGTTACATATAGTAATTTTCTATAATCTATATCTTACTAAGTAGTTAAAAATGATCATGTAAAATGTTTCAGCACAAGTTTGTCAATTGACTAGCTCCACTACATAGGAAGTACCTACCTATAACCCTGATTGTTATATTCCTTCTATGGTCAAGGGACTTTCTTTATTCTCTTCAAATTTTATCATAGTATTTCATTATTATTAAGTTAAAACCCTTTGTTATTACGGCTACGTAAATAGCGTCATAAGTAAATAATTAGGTTGTGTATTCAATTACTTATTTAGCTACTGGTGCCGATTCCCTTGTTCAGAAACTAAACTAAATTTAAGTTCAGTGCATCTTTTTCTTTCTATTTCATTAAGAAAAGGACAGAAGATAAATTTTAGTTTAGTCCTGTCAAATTAATCAGCGCTTGACGTAAACTGACGTAATTTTAGTAGGCAAGTTTTTAATCACGTCTAAACTTGTATGGAGTAGTGACAGGCGCTGATTAATTTGACAGGACTAAACTAAAATTTATCTTCTGTCCTTTTATTAATGAAATAGAAAGAAAAAGATGCACTGAACTTAAATTTAGTTTAGTTTGTGAACAAGGGAATCGGCACCAATGTCACTATAAATTAATTTCTAATTTGGTATAGCTTGTCCATTTTGAAATGACGCGCCGCACTACTGCATGTTACGTACTAGCCGCGGCGCCGCGGCACCGCGCCCTTGTACAACAATAACCTGTGACATACAAAATTTCCAGATGATCAATGGCTGGTGGCGTTCCTCCGTGGTTGCAAGTTCAGTCTGGAGAGAACAAAAGAGAAACTGGATCTCTACTACTCCCTCCGGACTACGGCACCTGAACTCTTTAGGATCAAGCACACCGATCCAATTTTTGACGAGATTCTGAGTCTGGGGTAATTTATCAAAAATATTTAATCATTTTCTTGCACTTATCCCTTATCAGGGATGTAGTCAATGTTCTTTCGAACCATAAAATCTTCTTTCGCACAATCCATCAACAGCTTCCTTGGTCTCTTTCTATCTTATCACATTCATACTCAAGTTTTTCTCACGAAATTGCATTGTTAATGTTTTCAGAGCGGTTGTCATATTGCCCAAGGCACCTGGACCTGATGCTCCACAGACATCCATTATCAGACCAGCGAAGTATGATACCGAAAAGTACCATATCTTAGACGTCATGTCCGCTACCAACGTTTTGATGAGGGTCTGTACTTGATTGTTTATTATTTAAAAACTACTCCACAATCCCGTTTTGAAAATAGCCATCGCACCAAATCTATAGGTACAGTCAACTGCAGAGAAATCTCACCCCCATTGCTTGGGGGTGAGGTTTCTCTGCAGCTGTACATATAATAAAATAGTAACGAAGTCAAAACTGTACATTGAATATTAAAAAAAAAGTAATTGCTACGAGGTGTGGGAACGAGTCAGATGCCGAAAATATAGTTTTTAGAATTTTGTCTGTTTGTCTGGATGCATGTTCTGGATTGCCGCAAAAACAGCTGAACGGATTCGGATGAAATTTGGCACACAGATAGTTTATTTATTTATTGAAACTTTATGCACAAGTAAAAAATAATAATGTACAAAGGCGGACTTAATGCCTGAGGCATTTTCTACCAGTCAACCTTAGGGTGATGCAGGTACAAAACATGGCAGGTGCAACATAATTGATAGATAACTCGAATAAGATAAATACTAATACATAGATACATACATACATATGAACAAAATAAACTTAGTCAGGAGAAATAACGATAGGTAGAGGAGAAAACGAATCCAGCAAATCAGCGCTGGGACGATTCTACCAACTTCTTATGAATATATTCACGTGCCTTCACTTTAAAAGATAACCGACTGGTTTATAACCTGGATTAACAATTAGGGTACTTAATCCCGGTGGTACGTTCCCGTGGGTTATTTTCCAACAACCAGGCTACAAAGCTTGTGTCAAAATAAAGAAAGTAGTGTAAGATTATTAGAACATATTGCAAAGTCAGCATCATTGCTCTATGACCCCAATAGGCTGACAAGGACTTAGCTGGGAGTCTTCTCTTCTTTCAATGAGCCGTAACTTACCTACTTTGAAGTCAAATTGTTTAGTAATTAATTAGCTTAGTTGGCTATTAGTTTTCGGGAAACGAAGACTACCGAGTCGCCTATTTTAGGTCTCGTGGTACATCGAGTACGTTTCCCCATTTTGTTAAAAATTATAACAAATATTATGTTCTTTTCAGATAGTCTTAAATGAAGACGACAACGCTACAGTGGCTGGTGGCCAGAGTATCTTAGATTTAGAGGGAGTGACGATGGCACACTTCATGCAAATGACACCAGTTACCATGAAGAAGATGGTAACCTTGGGACAGGTAAACTTTTGCTTTATATTCGAATGGAAATTCTAAAAAATTTGGAAGTATTTTGCAACTGCCGCTAGTGTAGACTTTTTTTGTATTGAAGATTTTTTTATTTGGTAATTTCCACCTACCATTACCTCGCGTCCTAACCAAAGTGATCGTTCGCGCGAATACGCTATCGTCACGTTCATAATAATTATGAGAATACTTTGTTCGGAAAACCGGAAGGCGGTCGACGAAACCACGCGTTCGGGTTTGCCGAACAAATTAGTGAAATAAGAATCGCGTATTCGCGCGAACGATCTTTTTGATTAGGATGCGGCCTTAGGTACCTTACTAACCTATACTTAAAATACTTTTCAGGATGCATCGCCTATGCGTATGAAAGGGACTCATTACTTGAACACTCCACCAGGTTTTGAAACAATATTCAATGCAATCAAAGCGTTGCTTAATGAAAAGAACAGAAGCAGAGTAAGTGGACACACAACACTTATAATCGATAAAAAAATATTCGTTTAAAAAGCTACTGGAGTTGTAATAAATATTGTCTATTTTTGCAGCTCTACGTCCATAATAAGAATTACGATGAATTGTACAAATATATTCCTAAAGAAGTGTTGCCTGCCGAGTATGGTGGAACAGCTGGCACAGTGGAGGAAATTACAGGTAAGAGAAGAAGAGAATAAAATTCCTGCAAATACTTAGTAACATACTTTCAGTATCTTTGTTAGTCTTGTTTCCTTGGCTAACCTGGAAGTTTCTTTACATTATAAAGGAGAAAATTGTAATTGAACCCCCTCTTATTTGAAATTATTTTTTAAGTAAAACGTCGTTTGAGCGCCAATAGATCATCGTCTTTCTCTTTTATTTGTTTTTTTTCCGTAATCTTTATTAAACCTTGATGGTTGGAACTATTTAAAATAATCTACAGACGGGTAAATGTCATAAAACTGGCTATTCGCGGCTTAAAAAAAGGACAAACGCCATTAAAGTTTCCTTTTTAATTGTTTTTTTTTTCGGTACTGATGGCCTCCGTTCCGTAATTTTTTTGTAGCCAGACAGTAATTACAAACCTTTGAGGTTTTAGTCATGTGGTATGATTTTATACCTAAAAGTTAATTGGGTTTTTATGATAATTTTCAGAACACTGGAGAAATAAGGTGAAGGCGTACGATTCCTGGCTGGAGGAGGATTTCAACTACGGCACAGACGAATCAAAGCGAGTTGGCAAACCTAAGACTGCTGAAGACATGTTCGGAGTAGAAGGCTCCTTTAGACAACTTCAAGTTGATTGAGATTTTGTTTTTCTCTTTTGTACAGAAATAAAAAATAAATATGGTTTTAAGGTACGGTTGCAGGATGTTTATTTTCTTTAAAAAATAACAGATTGAATAAAGTCAAATATCGTTTCAGCAAGAAATTCAGTAGAAAGTTCTATAGGCCTAGATAATATTTTAATAGAGGAGCGTTCAAAAACTTCATCATCATCATCATCATTTCAGCCGAAAGACGTCCACTCCTGGACATAGGCCTCCCCCAAGCACCGCCACTCTTTTTGGTGTTTGTCATTTTTGGGGTGTATGCCATAATCGCCACGCTTGGAAGGCGGGTTGGCGATCGCAGTATGGTGTTAAAAATGCATAGAGAACGCTCCTGCCCATTCTCTAGTAAGTCCTTAGTACTCTTTTACGACACCCATGGGAAGAAATAGGGTAGTGCTATTCTTTAAGTCTTCACGTACTTCAAAAACTTAAGACAGAGGAAAACTCCATAAAACATTTGTTACTTTGTATGAGATCAGAATACACATTTAGGCGTAGGTACTTATACACATTTATATAAGTAAAACAATGTAGAGTCGTTGACTTGCTGCCCTTGGATCATTAGCCAAAGGCAGCAAGTCAACGATTCTACATTATTTCCGTAAGATTTTAGGTGGTTCATAACATTAGGTTCGCGTAAATAAAAAAAAAACGTGTGGCGCTCGGGGACTGCCGCGGTAAAGCTATTGCATAGCATTTGTAACCTCCATACTTCCTATTTGTCAACGCTACACTTGGGATGATGACGGATGATGACATAAAACAAAAATTAGGTTCCAATGACAACATCACGTTGGTAGGCGGAGTGGGTGTTAGGTTTTTTTCGTTACGGAATTTCTTGATTCGGTCGCCGCGCTCAAAGCCCGCGATAAAAGCTATGCAATAGCTTAAAATTGTATGAGGCTCATTCATCTTGGTTGGTAGGTATTAAAATCACCAATTTTTCTATGGTATTTGATAAAAAGGTGGTGGTCTGTTATTTCCTGGAGACTTTCCAGTCGTTGTAATTTTTATTTAAAATTAAAACTATTTCCAATGGTAAATGGATGATTAATGTTTCAGTGTTAGATCGAAAATCTGTCTATTAATAATAATTTATTGAATCAAATAACAGTGTTAAGATTAAATAGTATCATCTGTAGGTACACTTGACTTATGCTAGTTAACAAAACAGGTATGTGTTGCAACCAGCACCCTTACAAGTTATAAAATAATTTGTATTAAGGGCAGTGGTACAAGCTCATACATAATTTTCAGTTTCACAAAAGAAATTGCAGAACAAGTGGTTTTTTTTTAAAACTAGTTATCATCATTAAATCAGAAATAACAATCTATTTGACATTTGGATTATTTGTGTTTGTGTATATGTGTGTGTGTGTATGCGTGTTTGTGGGGGTGCGTGCGTGTGTGTAATGATAATGGTGTGTGTTGTGTCGGTGCAGAATGTGTGTTATGTTCTCGATTGAAGGGTTTAGGGTGGGTTATTATCAGAGAAAAGCAGGCGTTCTGTGTCCAGATAGTTGTTTGTAAGTAGAAAATTTGTCACAGATTTCTTAAGGGAGAGGAGAGTAAAGTTTCAATTTTCTATTGAGTTTATTATTTAATTGTGGCACTTGGAAGCAAAGAAATCGTTTGGTGAATGAATATTTACATCTGTATTGCTGACAAACTATATTTTTACGTCTTTTAATGATTGTCACGTAGGGAGTATCTCTGTGTTGTAATAGGACTGAATTAAGAACAAAAAGTGGTTTGCTATTAAGCCAATTCAAAGCATGATCTAGTCCCCGCTGCGCCTCGTCAAAAGCTTCATGCCAGGTATTACCAGTAAAGGTGAGTGCAGTGTCATCAGCAAAGGACGTGATTTTTCCATATTTAAGAAGTCGATTACACAGCTGATTTACATACACCAAAAAAAGTGTGGGACCGACCACACTTCCCTGAGGAACGTTAAAAGTAACGGGAAGCTCCCCACTCAGGCAATTATCAATTTTTACGCTCTGAGTCCTATGCTTAGGTAGTCTGCAAAAATTTGGAGCGGAAGGCCACGTATTCCCAGTTCCTCCAGTTTCAATACTAGGTTGGGAATAGAAACCGTGTCGAAAGCTTTTTTAGATCTAAGAAAACTGTCACTACTTTCTTTTTGCATCAATGTTTTTGACAATGTGACCCGTTACATTTAGAACAGCATCATTCGTCGACTTATTTCGTCGAAACCCAAACTGGTTGGGAGATAACAGCTTTTTTTCCTCAAGGTATTTAATGAGTCTCTTGTTTATAATGCGTTCTAGAATTTTAGGTATTGAAGGTAAGACAGCAATGCAACGGTAGTTATTAACACAGTTTCTATTCCCTCCCTTAGGTTTTTTGTATGTAGGATGTACAATAGCTTTTTTCAAGTGCACCAGTGCACACCAGTGTACACCAGTGCTGAGGCAAAGATTAAATAAGTACGTTAGTGGGGGAACAAGCAACGTTCTATAACGTTTTAGAAACTTAGTAGAGATGCTGTTCCTGTCCCATCCAGTAGCCGCATCAGTTTTCAGAGACATGAGCAGCGCTTCGACCTTACTCTCATCAGTGTCGACCATCACAAACGAGTGTAGTGGCGCAGGTGTGGGATTAGTGGCATGCAGCTTGCCTTTGATATTACTATGGTGAACAAAAGCACTCGCAAGATTTTTGCCTATGTCGACAAAAAACTCGAGTCTACCGATTGTTGGGGAGAAGCAGAAGGAACAAGTAAGTCAGTAGTGGGATTTTTTGGAACTTCCGTGTTTGTGACCCTCTTTATAATTTGCCAAACCTTTTTGTTACCATTGGCAGCCTCACTCAACTCCGCCTTGTCGTATTCCCTCCTAAGACTTTTAATAATTTTAGTGCAGTAGTTCCTATATCTTTTATAGGTTATGTTTAGTGTAAGATTATCTGGTGATAACTTCAGTTTTTTATGCATTGCAGCTCTGCTACGCATGAGATGCAATGCATAAAAAACGGAAGTTAAATTATGACTACATATACATAGGACTAACTAATAACTTAGTATTAAGTACTACTAACACCTACTCTGTACCAAAAAATATCATGAATACGTGTAATAATATAATATATTAAATTCTCAATGCAATGCAGAGAAGGCACAAGTATTAATTACCAAACTAGCTTATTTAATAATAATAATCAAAATGTTAAATAAAAAGTCTTGAGGTATATGAATGTGTCTGAGCAACTACTATTAAACGTGGTGACCATGTATGTTTATCAAATTAAAAATGAACAATAAAAGGTCTGTAGGTATATAAGATAAAAACATTTCTTGTTCGTATAGTTAGTTTGTTATATTTCTGCAGTGGATGTGGCGAGACCTTTATTATCATTTTGTTTATTATGTTCTTATTCCGAAACAGTGCAGTACACTACGCATGCTCGTTTTAATTTTGCTCTGACCTTGTTATTTAAATTTAAATAATGTAAAAGTTTTAAAAGTTCACGGGCGTTTACTATTATTTCCTTAAATTTTGTGAAATTGTAATTATTCAAGAAAAGTGTCTGAAAGTAGATAGAGGATCTTTCGTTAGTAAAATAAAATAAAGCAAAGAAATTAAATTCGATGATGTTGGTGAGACCCTTAAATGCCGACTTAAAGCGGAAGGCAGAAGTGGAACTGTATGAGACTCCGAAGAAACTCGAGGATGGCATAAAACATTTGAAAGAGTGGATTAGTAAACAACCTCATTTGAGGGCTAGAACAGGTAAATATAATTTATAATTCTTAGGTTTTGACCCATTTCCTAGCGAATTCAAATATCGAAATAGGCATAAGTAGACCAGAAACTGGAAAAGACTTAGACTTTAAATTTAGACTAATAGTCTTTTTTTCTAATTTTATTTTAATATACAAACAGAAAATTATGCAATTTTTTTGTGTTAATAACGAAAATTAAAAACTCTGAATAAAGTAACAACCAACCAATAGGGAGGATGACAAAAAAAAATTGTCCGTCTTTGAGATTATTAAAACATATTGGACACTTTTTTATTTTTTACTTTATCAAAAGATTTAGATTTATTTTGATAGAAGTTCTTTTTTGATTCAGGTATCATCCCTATTATTATATGAATACATCCGACAAGTTATAGAAAAAACTAAAAATAAAATTCCTATTTAAGTTTCCCCGGAAAACTTAATTGTTTTAGGTGAAGACTAGCTTCTGCCCGCGACTTCGGCCACGTGGAATAGTTACTTTGGGCTAACGCTAACTTTAACCCGCGACTTCGTTTACGGTGAAAATATTTTTTTTTTTTAAATAATACGTAGATACGTTAAGGAGATATTTTAGGTACCTACATCACGCTTTTATCAATAAGAGTGGAACTTTAAAACGTTAGGTAAAAGTACTGGTTCTTATAATCTTATATCATGTAGATTGTGGGTTATTCTCAAAAATACTCAAAACTAATGTTATTTTAAAGTACTTCTGCGTACACTATATTTTTAGTTTTGTCTTCTTCTGGCAGAAGTAGATATTGATTTTCACCAGAACCAGATCTCGATAGGGCAACATATAGTTGCCCGTGCGAAAAACACTCTTGGCGTAAATATATTCCTACGTGCTTAAATCTTTGCTCCTGGGCCTTATTAATCGTTACCGCAAACGATACCTTCACCGGAAATTGAATTCTTTTAAATGCGCGCGCAGTACTTGATCATTATTTTGCTGCGATGTTATTTTAAAACTGCAATATCTCTTAAGATATTCATTGAAATCGAATGATGTAAAGGGCCATTTTGTTTTAAATTAAATACTTGTGATGAATAACGTATTTATTTGGATAAGGATTAATATCGTGTTTATAAAAAAAACCCTTCGCATATAATGCATTATTTTAGAACAAATTTGGTTAGCATAAAAAAGGTTATAGTGTGCCAACCTTAAAAGATAGACTTTTTTAGAACTTTTAAAGGGGAAGAATTCTGTCATACATGATTTTTGCGAAACTTTAACCGTTTACGCAGCGCACGCAGCGGAAGCTCGCAAAAGGAAAAAAAAAACCCCCGATTTTGAAACATTCTTCATTGGTGCTCCGATCCTATTGGTTTTAGCGCGATGACATATAGCCTATAGCCTTCCTTGATAAATGGGCTATCTGACAAAGAATTTTTGAAATCGGACCTTTTGTTCCTGAGATTAGCGCGTTTAAGCAAACAAACAAACTCTTCAGCTTTATATACATATTAGTATAGAGTATAGAAGAAAAGTATAGATAATTAAATCTAATTGTTATTGTTGAAATGCCAGAATGTAGTGAATATTAATCTTAGAATTTAGGAACTGGAATATACGGGGTGGCATACATTGAGGCGAAAATTGTTACCATGGATTCAGTACATGATTCTGAACCCCCTGCGTTGAAATTTTCGTCGGTAATTTAAAAAAAATCAGCTGTTCCATACATTTTGACCGCGTAGGTAGGCACTTTTCTATGAAACAGCAGATCTTTTTTTTTAATAACCGACGAAATAGGTTTCAGTTTTCGCGTCGATGTCCCTGATAGCCTGTATTTAGAAGCTTCATCCTTGTGACTGACCGACCGACAGTTCAAAAGTGCCTATAATTGGTTTTATTGAAATAAATGTAGGGAGTTTGAGTTTGATCTCTACTAGCCCCCGGGCTAGTTACACTAACGTTCTCTTTGGTATTATAACTAGCTAGACCTAGTGCATATAAGAATCCTTCTGGAATAACTCAGAATTTAAGTGGAGTGAAACGTTTACTTATACAAGATTCACAAGTAGTGTGGTTAGGTCCAGTGTGTCTTTCGGAACGGTAGGTTAAATTAATCAGGAATTTGGTTTTCAAATCAGTTTTCACCGCCCAGGGCTGATCGGAAATTCTCCGCCCCCTATTTTCATCATTAGTCAAGAAAATTGGTAAAAGTCCTTTAAATTCTTTAATTATTTAAAAATGTACTCTTCGTGTTTTTCCAATTAAGCAAAATGTTTTATGAAATTATCAATGTTAATAATATGTAGGTACGTCAGGGTCGATCGCCAATATAGGTAGCTAAAGATAGCCTCAACGTGGACATAGTCGCTTTTAGATAATTTTTAATTAACTTTAGAGAAGCTCTTGCAACTAGCATTATTTATTTATTTGCTCTCATGCACATAATACATTTTACAATATTTACTGTCAGTTTTTGTAGGTACATGAACCCTGTCAGGGCACTGCAAAGAACAATGTTGGTTTGCTGTTGAGTTTGTGAACAATTGTCGTAAATTTAGTAAAAACTAATAAAAATACAATCAAATACATTTCAGAAATAAAAGTAAAATAAAAATACATGTCAAGACGTCGATATGATTTCAATTAATATTAACAGTAATAAACAATATAAAATTAAACACAATAACACACATAGTCATATTTAGTCAGATTAATTTAGAATAAAATAATAATAAGGAATAGGTTAAATATAAAGTCATTTTACAATACAATACAAAAGAAAATAGATTAGATTTAATGTCACTGGAATATACAATATTTATGTCCTTGATGAGGCCGGAACTAACAAAAATAAAAATTGAATTATGAAGTACCTACATCTAAAAAAATTATCCGTCATAAATTCGTTTACTGTGTAATAACAAACAATTAAGGGTACTAATGGCAGCTCTGTTATGAATATTCTCAACATTTGCATTTATGCAATTAATTCTTTTTTGAATTTCAGCATTCCTCTGTTTATTGAAGAAAGCATTGATCGTTAAGCCCACGTTCGCACGGACGTAACAATGTCGCGGCGGGATTTTATCACTGGATTTCTCGGTGTTAGGCCGAGCGTTGAGTATTCAACAATATGCATCCCAGCGCGTCGATAATCTGTTGGATGTACAACTCTCGGCGCTAAGCAGAGCGTTGAAAATTCAGTGTGCGAAAAAATCCTGCCGCGATATTTTTACGTCTGTGCGAACGTATAACCCAACAACCGCGCTGCGCCACTATGTTGCGCCCGCGCCTCCTTGTCGGGCTCGGGTCAGCGCGGAGGCGGACGCGATTTGAAAAAGTATTTTATAATTTTGTATTTTTTAGGGTTCCGTAGTAAACAAGGAACCCTTATAGTTTCGCCATGTCCGTCTGTGTGTCTGTCTGTCCGCGGTCTAGCTCCGAGACCCTTTGTACTAGAAAGCTGTAATTTGACATAGGTATACAATCATATTAATTACGCTGACAAAGTGGTAAAACAAAATTATGAAAAACATTTTTTTTAGGGTACCTCCCATACACGTAAAGTGGTGTTTTTTTATCCCATGATATGGGGTATCATTGGAAAGGACCTTCAAAAACATTGTGAGTTTGGGAAAACCATTTTCATTCAGGGATCCGTTTGCGAAATATTAAGCTTTAAAGTGCTAATTTTTGTTAGAGTCAAGTGTCCCCCCCCTGCCAGCTAAATGGTTTAAAGAAAGAAAGAAAGAAATCATTTATTTGCTGATAATGTAGGTATACATATAAGTTGGAATATTTATTAAGTGTCCCGATACATTTTACCTTACGGCATGCAAAATATTAGGTTTGAATTAAATAGTAATATAGATACAGTTATTACGATCATTATTAGCCATAATCGAATTTAATAGATTGTTACAGATCAGACAACAATAAAAAAACAAAATAATTGATGAATTACATATAAATCTCTCACAAATTATACAATGAAGAATATAAATGTAGAAATGTGTAATGTTTAAAAGCTTAATGTCAAAATATTCCAAAACGTTAACAAAATCACAATTATTAGATAAAGAATTTAGATAATCTAGTAATGTCAAGATCTGTTATGTTAAATTACAATAATAACAACAACAATAAAAAATAAAAAATCGCTATGTCGTTATGTCAATGTCATCTAAAACATTCGAAATTGCAAAGGCAACGTACATTTATCAAAAGCATTTTCCTATAAAGTTTTGTCATTTAAAAAATCTTTAACTGTGTAATAACATTTCTCCAGCAATAGTTTTGTTAATTGTTTTTTAAACATTTTTATGGGTAGGTCTTTTAAATTTTCAGGTAATTTATTATATATAAGCGGTCCCATGGAGAGGATGCTATTTTTTAATAAGGCTGTTTTATGACCACCTGTGCGCAATTGGTTTTTATACTGGGACCTCATTGGTGCTGTGCGTTGTCTTATGTCAATCATTGAGGTAAATAGGTATTTATTTAATTTAACGAATAGGGCCACTTCTAGTATATATAAACAAGGTAATGTCAGAATTTTTAGGGATATAAATACAGGTTGACAACTTTCAGTAAACTTAAGACCTGTCATTGATCTAAGACATCGTTTTTGGGCCCTAAATATTCT
Source organism: Agrochola lychnidis (assembly GCA_963680765.1). NCBI lineage: Eukaryota > Metazoa > Arthropoda > Insecta > Lepidoptera > Noctuidae > Agrochola > Agrochola lychnidis. The sequence continues at coordinate 15,781,036 of OY796858.1, forward strand.
TTCCCTCTCACTGCAGTTGCCCCAAAATATGACACCGTATCTTAATACTGAAGCAACTAATCCATGATAGGCTATAACTAATGTATTTATATTTAGTTTATTTGAGAGGTTATATAGTACAAATGAAGATTTACTAAGTTTTTGGCACACATTTTCGGCCTGAGATTTCCATGTCAATTTATCGTCAATCTGCACTCCTAAGAATTTAGTCACTGAAGCTGTGTCTACGATTTGGCCATTATATTCAGTAATTACTTTTTTTTGGCTGTAACCTCTTGTGAAAATGTATGACTTTAGTTTTTTGTAAATTTATGACTAGATTATTCCTATTAAGCCAATCTATTATTGTTTTAAGTGTGCTGTTTATTTCATCTTCGTAGTTCGTCTCATTCATACATTCGACTATAGCAGTGCTGTCATCGGCAAATAATGTCATTGGCTGACGAATTTGACGGGGTAGGTCATTAATATAGAGTAGAAACAGTAATGGACCGAGTACACTACCCTGTGGAACTCCAAACTCTGTTACTCTGCAACTGGATAGGTATTTCAGTTCACGCTTAGTTTTAGTACAGATTCTCGATAGTTCTGTGTACTGTTTTCTATCCGTGAGATATGATTTAATTAAGTTTAGCACGTTTCCTCTTATGCCATAATCGCTAAGTTTATTTAAGAGAGTGTCATGTTTTACATAATCGAATGCCTTTGTCATGTCTGTGAATATTGCACAAATAGGGTTTTTTTATCCACATTATTCATGATTACTTTCAAGATATCAAATATTGCCATGTTGATATTTTTATTTTTTCGAAAGCCCTTTTGTTCTTCACATAAAATGTCATTTTTAGTTATAAAAGTGTAAATAGATTCATAAATGATTTTTTCAAAGATCTTAGAGAATACTGAAATAAGAGCTACAGGTCTATAGTTTGTCATGTCTTCCTTGTCATTTTTTTTGTGCAATGGTTTTATAATCACAGTCATTCATCAGGGAATATACCTGAGCTTATACACACATTTATTATATGGCTTAATGGTTTTGCGATAATATTAGAGACAAATTTGACTACAACGGTTGAAATGCCATCGAATCCGAAACTTTTTTTATTTTTTAAGTTTTGTATCACACAAGTGGTTGATTTTGGATATGTGAAAAAAATCACAGTAGTAGTTTATATATCAAAATTAAAAGGAAAACTATCACAGCTAAGTAGGCTTTACAAGTTAACGAGTAATAATCGACCAACTTAAATGTGCAGTTGCAAAAACATGTTTTCCCATACATTTCGTATGGGAGAACATGTTTATCAACTACAAAGTTAACTTTGTTTTTGGGTCCCAACTACGGAACCCTTCATTGTGCGTGGTCCGACACGCACTTGGCCAGTTTTTTTTTTAAATTGCGGCGCTTGCCGCCCCTTTTCATGTGCCGCTCGGGGCCATGGCCCTGCCCCCTCCACGTTACGCTACTGAATCCACGTTTTCGAATTTTTGGTTCTAGGACCTGCCAGCACTTCGAGCCATCCCATTACGACATCATGCATCATCCTAGAGCCTGGGTGTCATATACATATACATAGTAACTGACTTCTATTTTGTAGATGACCAATGGCTAGCAGCCTTCCTGAGGGGTTGTAAGCACAGCCTCGAACGAGCCAAAGAGAAGCTGGATCTGTACTACTCTTTGAGAACTTTGTCACCGGACTTGTTTAGTTTCAGACCTAATAATCAAAGGTTTCAATATTTGCTGCAAACTGGGTAAGTTAAATGACTAGACTAGACATTAGATTTAGTCAAATTTTTATACTGAATTTTAAACCATTCATGATGATTTAGTTTTTATTTTATCAAAAATTTCCCCGGGACTAGGATTTAGCCAGTCACACATAAAATTCATTCTGTACCTATGAAGATAGTTCTCAAGTGTCTGCCTGACCTGCTAACCTTACACGATTTTGGGTAACAAGTACCATCGTGGTAACGCGATAAGCAATATGAAAACAAAATCCCGTGCACATAACCCTTTTTTTTTCGTAGGTAAACGATACAATAGCGGCCGAACGCTGCAAGCAAGAATAGTCCTTACAGTGTACAGATATACGTTTCTTCTATAGTACCTATTTTGTATTCACTAATTTCTTTTAGGGCAGCGTTAGTCTTGCCGAAGCTGGCGTCTCCTTTGGCCCCAAGGGTCGTCATAGTCAAACCTAGCCTCTATGACCCTAATAAGTTTTCACCCACGGATTTGTTCTCGTTTGCACATTGTTTTCAGCAGGTTGGTACATTCTATTTTAGTAATTCTGAGATATATAATATTTGGATTTGTGTATTGACATTTAAATTTTTAATCCGTTTTTCACCATTATTTTGACTTTTTAACTACTTTCCATAAAGTTATGTTGTGTTTATGTCGCGCAGTTTGAAAAAGTGGTTGTATTCAAAAGTTCTTCATATTTTACAGGTTCAGTATTTGGAAGACGATGCTTTTTTGGTGAACGGGACCGTCAATGTTATAGATCTTGAAGGGATAACTATGACATACTTCATGCAAATGACACCGGTGGTGCTGAAGAAATTAGTTATAGCGGGACAGGTACAGACGCCAGCACATCAAGCTACCCGAAACTGTCAAATTTTCCCAATCAACTTTGAACCTTATATTTCAGCGATAAAGTTGAAAATCTATTCAATAAATTTGACAGATTGTAGTAGCTTGAAGTGCTGGCGTCTGTACATTTAAAAATCAAAAGCGAGTCGGCCTCGCGCACCGAGGGTTCAATATCATTTTAAATTTTCATCGGCGAGGCCTATATTCGTCAGAGAATTTTAACGCTGCACACTGCGGTGTATTCTACACCGCAGTGTGCAGCGTTAAAATTGGCGTTTTAGGTCAGCGCCATCTCTTGACCGATTGTGGAACTAATGTAATTTTTGTTGATGATTTTTGAAAAACCGGCCAAGTGCGTGTCGGACCACGCACAATATAGGGTTCCGTAGTTGGGATGAATTTATACCAAGAACAAACTTAACTTTGTAGTTGAAAAACATGTTCATTCATACGGAATGTATGGGAGAACATGTTTTTGCAACCGCAAACGTAAGTTGGTCGATTATTACTCGTTAACTTGCAAAGTCTACTTAGCTGTGATAGTTTTCCTTTTAATTTCGTTATATACTACTGCTGTAAATTTTTTCATAAATCCAAAACTAACCATTTAGCTGGCAGAGGGTCATCTAAAACTATTCCAAATTTCAAGTTGATAGCATTAGCAGTTCTTGAGATATCTAGCTGTGACAAACAGACGGATAGACAGACTGAGTCCTTCCTGAGTGGTTCCTTTTTACTATTTTGGTACGGAACCCTTAAAAGTGTATCAATGCCACACTTTGTCGTCCTGACCGGCACATGCTACAGTAGGTTTAGTATTCATTACCCGACTGCAGCGAAGCCAAAAAAGGAGGAATTATGTATTTGACCTGTATGTATGTATGTGTGTCCGTGTCTATGTTCCTTCGTAACTATTAAACGGCTGAACCAATTTTGATGAATGATATGTCGCTAGATTCGTCTTTATTGCGCGAGTGTCGCTGGTTATATTAAAATAAAAAAAAACAAAACAGCAGATCTTTGGCGCCAAAATGTATGTTAAAAAAAAAGAAATAACTCCCTGCCCTATCGAGTGGGGTATCAAAATGAAGGGTTTTGAAAGGTAATTACAAAAATTTAAACAACTTATATGTTTAAATGTAATTTGGAATGAGAAATAATAAAAAACTAAAAAGCTGGAAATAAAAAAAGTAATTTAAATAACTAAAATACCCGACTACAAAAACACAACTGAAAAGAGGATAAAAACAAGCATTTATAATCTATACAATTTTGGTATTGCAGGCGAGACAAACCAATGACTTGAAAATGTGGTGTAACTTTTCCAAAATATCAAAATTCTATAATAGATAATGCTTGTTTTTATTATATTCTTTTCAGTTGTGTTTTTGCAGTCAGGTTTTCAGTTTTTTTAATTACTAATTTTATTTAATTGAGACAGTAAACAAGTAAATTTTGTATAAGTACAATGAGCCTATAATGTTCTCACTGCTGTGACACAGGCCCCCTCTCTGTGACAGGGAGCGGCCCTAACACCGTAATTCACCACGCGGGCCCAGTGCGAATTGGGTGTAATTTTTATGGTGGAATAAATTCTAGTGTCATGCTATTTGCCGGATTTCTATTTCAGGATGCTTCACCGTTAAGACTGAAAAGTTTACACTTCATAAATACCATACCGGCGTTTGAAAAACTATTCAGTCTTGTTATTAAACTTTTAAACGAGAAGCATCAGAAAAAAGTAAGTATAGTACAGACGCCAGCACATCAAGCTACCCGAAACTGTCAAATTATCCCAATCAACTTTGAACCTTATGCTTCAGCAATAAAGTTGAAAATCTATTAAATAAATTTGACAGATTGTAGTAGTCTGATGTGCTGGCGTCTGTACTTAGAACATGCCTTAAGGTGGGCTTAGATCAAACAAATATATAGAACCAGAACAAGAGCAAGAGCATTCTTTTCTTGATATTCTTATCATTTTTTTATGGATAGACCAACAAAAGAATGCTCGGTCCTTGTAAGAATTTGGTAGATTGGGGATAGAATTTGCATACGCTTTGGTCTAAACCAAGGCCGCTCAACCTCAGGCCCGCGGGCCACCCATTGGCCCGTCAATTGGCATTTGAAACCATTGGCATTTGAATTGACCCGCCAATAGCCTTTTGAGAACAGATTTCAGGACTTTAAATCAGGTCTAAACAATATTTTACTTCTTATGATATGAACCCATTCTCAATTAACCAACAATAATAGTAGTTTATGAAACTGTTGCAAAATGAGGGGTATTAAAACATGAGTGTGTGTTTAAAAACCGAGCCGTAGACGAGGTTTTTAATAGTATCACACGAATGTTTTAATACCTGGTTATGTGCAGTTTCATACATTACTTTATCTACTCTCATACATTGGGATTGAACCTAATATTAAATAAAAGATCAAAGTTAAAGATCAAGAATAAATTAAAAATCCCACGAAATTGAGTACTGCTGCTGGTGCAGGCGCCATTAATTTGTTTTGTAAACAAATGAATGTCGCCTGCACCAGCACATCCTCGCACATGCGCTACAGCGGGTGCTGCTGTCCCCCGCTTAAACGTTCCATCACAAAAGTTGATGGAAACTTCTTGGTGATATTAACTTCTTGGATTAGCTTTGTATCGTAATAGAAAAAAATAATGTTTTATAGCATTATTTTTTTACAGAAAAAGTGTTATAATATGATTCTATTTTTAAATTTCGGTATTATGTTTATAAAGTATGTCAATAAAAACTCGTTTTGAAGTTTATAATTCGAATATTACGATATGAGAGTAGATAAAACATATTTTCAGACTTGATTTTATTATGGACCTCAGATTTGTCGCTAGATATTGATAAGTTGTTGGCATAAAGACCTCTTCAAAGGTATCACTGAAGTTTTTTTTAGATTATTCAAACACTATGAGTATGAGTAACTTAAAGTTTTGTTTAATTTTAATAGCTAGGTACCATAACTATAGGCAAGTTTTATTTACTAGATGGGCCGCCGACTGACACGAATTTAAAATTATGGCCCACCTTTAAAATTGGTTGGGCAGCCTTGGTCTAAACGGACCTTAATATACAAATATCTAAGGAATTGCGTATTAACAGGTATATTTTTTCAGCTCTATATGTATAGCAAGGATTTAAGAGTGCTTCATGAATACGTACCACCAGAAATATTGCCAAAAGAATACGGAGGGCAGGGTGGAACCAAACAGGAAATCATTGGTACGATTATTTTCTTAATTTTAAAACAGGCTGGCTTGAATTTAACACAATCTACAATAGGCATGATGCCTGGGTCAAAAAAAGAAATTCTATTTAGTCAGATTTAGTTTCCGTCAGTCAGATAATAAAAAAATATTAGACACGTATTTTTTGCTTTATCATATTAATAAAAAACGATTTAGATAAAACGCATTAAAGTTGGGGAGTGGGGGTCGCTACGTCACAAGTAAGTATTAAATCTACATACAAGTGACGTCACGGCACATTTTAACTCAATGTATCGCCGTAATCTTTTGACAACGTAAAAAAGAAAAAATATGTGTCCAATATTTTTTAATAATCTACAAGACGGACAAAAAATATTTTTTTCCGTCTTGTAGATTATTAAAAAATATTGGACACATATTTTTTAACGAACGACTCGAACGACTTGAAACTAGAAAAAAGAAAAAATATGTGTCCAATATTTTTTAATAATCTACAAGACGGACAAAAAATATTTTTTTCCGTCTTGTAGATTATTAAAAAATATTGGACACATATTTTTTCTTTTTTCTAGTTTCAAGTCGTTCGATAGTTGGCCAACTTACAATAAGGATGATGACCAAAAAATATTTTTTTAGTCATCATCCTTTGGCCAACTATCGAACGACTAGTAGTAGTTCGTTGGACAAGATGTGTGCGGGCTAGCATATGTCACTATACCTATTGGTATACTCTGCGATTTAGTCGGCCAATCTACAATTGTAAGTTGGCCAGCTATCAAACGACTAGCAGTAGTTTGTTAGACAAATATGTGCGGGCTAGCATATGTCACCATACCTATTGGTATACTCTGCGATTTAGTCGGCCAATCTACAATTGTAAGTTGGCCAGCTATCAAACGACTAGTAAGTAATAGTTCGTTGGACAAAATGTGCGGGCTAGCATATGTCACTATACGTATAAGTATACTCTGCGATTTAGTCGGCCAATCTACAATTGTAAGTTGGCCAGCTATCGAACGACTAGTAAGTAATAGTTCGTTGGACAAAATGTGCGGGCTAGCATATGTCACTATACGTATAAGTATACTCTGCGATTTAGTCGGCCAATCTACAATTGTAAGTTGGCCAGCTATCGAACGACTAGTAAGTAATAGTTCGTTGGACAAAATGTGCGGGCTAGCATATGTCACTATACGTATAAGTATACTCTGCGATTTAGTCGGCCAATCTACAATTGTAAGTTGGCCAACTATCGAACGACTAGTAGTAGTTTGTTGGACAAGATGTGTGCGGGCTTGCATATGTCACTATACGTATTGGTATACTCTGCGATTTAGTCGGCCAATCTACAATTGTAAGTTGGCCAGTTATCGAACGACTAGTAAGTAGTAGTTCATTGGACAAAATGTGCGGGCTAGCATATGTCACTATACGTATTGGTATACTCTGCGATTTAGTCGGCCAATCTACAATTGTAAGTTGGCCAGTTATCGAACGACTAGTAAGTAGTAGTTCATTGGACAAAATGTGCGGGCTAGCATATGTCACTATACGTATTGGTATACTCTGCGATTTAGTCGGCCAATCTACAATTGTAAGTTGGCCAATTATCGAACGACTAGTAGTTCGTTGGACAATATGTGCGGGCTCGCATATGTCACTATACCTATTGGTATACTCTGTTATTTAGTCGGACAACTTACAGTTGTATGTCTGCGGGAGCCCTTATGAAAGTACTCATGATCATAAATATGTAACTTTTACCATGAGACCAACTTAGTTGGTACAGTAGGCCGCACGTCAGTGGTAACAAAACCAGTATAAGCTGGCTTCGTATTCTATTAAAACTCCATTCTACGCTAGGTCAGCTCAAGGTCAACGTGTTACCACCGACTTGCGGTCAACTGTACCTATCATAGTAAAGTAAGCCTGAGATTCCAAAGTTGACCTATAAAGTCATCAGTTTATTCATTAAAAGTTTAATTTGTTTACAGATTACTGGTTGAAGAAACTAGATCAATACGGAGACTGGTTTGATGAAGATTTGAAGTTCGGCACAGATGAATCGAAGCGGCCAGGCAAACCAAAGACCGTGGAGAACATGTTTGGCGTCCAGGGATCTTTTAGACAACTTGACGTGGATTAGCAACTTGCTTATATTAATACTAAAAACTACTATTTTAAAAATGGAATGTTTAATCATTCCGATTTTGATATTTGTGAAGTACGCAAATGTAATATACACATCGTAAAATTATGGTGCGTTATACTCTACAAGAAGAGAATATCGTAGAAGAAGTGGCGAATCCATCGCCAGAAGTACTGAGAAAAGTAATGCAAAATGCTCTAAAACGCGCCTAAATGTGCGCTAATTCTGGCGGCGCTTAACATTTATATAATTTTTTTGACTTAAAGAGAACAAAATTATAAGTCTGAACAAACAATATAACAATAACCAGAACGATTTTTCTTATGTAAAAAATAAGTTACAGCCTTCAGAAATCAGGTGATAACTTATGCGCCACCTAGTAGAAGAAGAAATAATTTACTTCGTACTCGAGTTCTGACCGCGTTCAATAAGATTGTACTTTTTACCGTAGTTTCTGCGATATACATATGTATGATACTTTTGAACTAGCCAGGATTGTACCAGGTAAAATCTGGAATGAGCTGTGAAAAAAATGTTTAAAATGTTTCATTAGCTACAAACGCCTTGAATATCGGTCTATCAGCATCTGTTTGGGGGCTTTTAAACGCCCGGGTTTACTTATTTACGTAGTATTATTTCTTGTTCTGTTAAAATATTTCCATAACAAAAATAAGCGGCCAAGTGCGAGTCGCCCATGAAGGGTTCCGCAGCAGCAAGAAACATTAAATGAAAGGTAAAATGCGATTTACGATTTATGACGTATAAAAAAAAAAAAAACTACTTGCTAGATCTCGTTCAAACCAATTTTCGGTGGAAGTTTACATGGTAATGTACATCATATATTTTTTTTAGTTTTTTCATTCGCTTATTTTAGAAGTTACAGGGGGGGGGGACACATTTTACAACTTTGGAAGTGTCTCTCGCGCAAACAATTCAGTATAGAAAAAAATGATATTAGAAACCTCAATATAATTTTTGAAGACCTATCCATAGATACTCCACACGTATGGGATTGATGAAAATTTTTTTTTTGAGTTTCAGTTCTAAGTATGGGGAACTCCAAAATTATTTGTTTTTTTTTTTTATTTTTTTGTGTGAAAATCTTAATGCGGTTCACAGAATACATCTACTTACCAAGTTTCAACAGCATAACTCTTATAGTTTCGGAAAAAAGTGGCTGTGACATACGGACGGACAGACAGACAGACAGACATGACGAATCTATAAGGGTTCCGTTTTTTGCCATTTGGCAACGGAACCCTAACTAGGTAGGTATATCCTGGCGGGAGACATAAATATAAATATTAAACCTAAAGAAATAGAATCCTCTCATGAGCTTAATAATAGGAACAGTTATCTTAACATGTTGTCATTGTATGGGATACTACCAGGACATACGCTACCCACTAGAGAAAGAAACTGCCTAGATCATTTTATGTTAAAAATTAATAAAAAGAAGGTATCAGCATTTATTGCCATACTTCATACCTCTATCACTGACCACTTTACAACATTTTTGACACACTTTACACATATCAAAAAAAACGGCTACTATTATCGACTTTGAATTAGCTATGAAAGACTTACAGGAAAATAATCTAGCCGAACTACTGTTTTGTAATGATCCAAACCTACTGACCAACCTTCTCATAAATAAACTCACTAATACTTTAAAAAGCGGTAGTACTACCCGCACCATATCAAACAGTAAACAGATTATTAAACCGTGGATTACCAACGGCATACTACGTTGTATAAGAAACCGTAATAAATTACAAAAAAGTTATAAATCTGATCCATACAATGATATTTTAAAGATAACTTACAATAGATACAGGAATTACTGCAACAATTTGATAAAAAAAATAAAACGTAAATATGAAAGAGATCTGCTAGCAAAATCTGTTACAAATAATAAGCTACTCTGGAAAAATATTAAAGATATCACTTATTCCACCAAATTAAATAATCACAACTCTGAACTGCTAAATATTAAGTCTTCTCCGCTTGAGTCTGTAAATTTTATTAACGATCATTTCGCTAACGTTGGTAAACAGTTGGCTCAGCAAATTCTACCTAGTAATAATTACCCTATAATTCAAGATACAAAACTACCTGTACAATGTAATTCTTTTGTCCTCCTGGAAACTGACCCCAATGAAGTCGATCGAATCTTGATGGGCCTTAAGTCTGATAGTGCCCCCGGTTGGGATAATGTCTCGACTAAATTTCTAAAGCACATACGAAAGGAAGTTGTACCAGTAATAACTCACCTTGCAAACCTCTGTTTCCAAAGCGGCACCTTCCCTGACGTACTAAAACATTCCATTATTACTCCCGTTTATAAGGGGGGGGACAGAGATGATGTCAACAACTACAGGCCTATATCTGTTTTGCCATCCATTTCTAAAATACTGGAAAAGTTAATTAATAATAGACTAATAAAATACTTTTCGAAATTTAATTTACTATCCCTCTCCCAATTTGGCTTCAGACAGGGCTTATCCACTGAGGATGCAGTTACAGCACTCAGTTCTCTAGTAACTGAACATCTTGACACTGGCAATAAATGCCTGACTGTTTTCCTTGACCTTAAAAAAGCTTCTGACACCGTCTCTGTTCCTGTTCTTGTTAGTAAACTGGAAAAAGCTGGAATAAGAGATACCCCTCTGAAATTGCTCAAAGACTATCTCTCTTCTAGGAAACAAAGGGTTAGGGTGGGTGAACTAACTAGTAGTGATGCTGAGGTCACATACGGCGTTCCCCAGGGCAGCGTACTGGGCCCTACACTATTCCTGGTATATTTAAATGATCTCTGCAACATGCATATCAATAATGCAAAAATTTTTTCATACGCCGATGATACCGCTGTCGTCTTCTCTGGGAACTCCTGGCAAGATGTGAAACTTAAAGCAGAGATGGGTATGGCACAAGTAGCCAATTGGCTAAATAATAACCTGCTCACTTTAAATACATCAAAAACCAATTACATTTGCTTTAGTATTAACAAAAGTAGTCAACCAAGTGAGGATCTCAGTCTAAGAATACACACATGTGGAGATACCAATAGCAGATACTGTAATTGTTCATGTATTAAACAAGTTACTCAGACTAAATATCTAGGCGTGATAGTCGATCAGCGGTTATCTTGGTATCCACATCTAGAACAGGTCTCAAATAGGGTTAGGAGATTAAGCTGGATCTTTAAAACACTTCGACATGTTGTTCCAAAAAATATTACCAGTAAACGAGACCCCCCAAGAAATGTTCTTAATGAGATCTACATGGCTTTGGTGCAGTCTGTCTTGTTATATTGTATCCCTATTTGGGGAGGTGCAGCGAAAACTAATTTTATAGACGTGGAGCGATCCCAACGAGCTCTGATAAAGATAATGTACTATAAAAATAAAAGATATCCTACTGATATCTTATATAAAATGGGTGATCTACTTTCCGTAAGAAAACTGTACATTATCCAAATAGTTTTAAAAAAGCATAAAACCCTACCATATGATCCAAACTTATTACAGAAAAGGAGGACCGACATTGTTGCACAAGTTCCAAAAACTAAAACCATGTTTGCTTGTAGACAATTTAATAAACGGTCTGCTCAACTATACAATAAAATAAACAGACATATTAACATATACACAAAAAAAAAGTTATGACTGTAAAAAAACAATAACCAGTTGGATAAAGACACTTACATATGATGAAACGGAGGCACTTTTAGAGCACATTAAGTAGCAGATACACTCACACATACACTTACACTCTAACATACACTCTCTCATTCACTCTCACAGACACTCTCACATACAGACACACAACGCACAAGTATTCACACTCGAATCACACACTCACTAACATACTTGTTTTTATTTGATATTTTAAGTACCTACGGATTTATTTTAATAGATTAAGTTTATGCTGTACTATGGAAGAGCGGAGTCTCCTAACACAGGCATTGTTTGCTTAAAAGGAGACTCCAAACACGAAACCCTTTTTTGTAAACTGAACCATAAATAAAAACATTTTATTTATTTTATTTATATACATAGGATACAATACGCGTGTTGTACTAATTAAACTAGACAACTGTTGTAGCAAATTATTTTATGACTGGTAAGGTCGTATTATCTCTTTATCTAAGGTTCATATTAGTTAGATGATGGTTGTTGTGCCGACAAGATCTCTGCACTAATTGTGTATTAGGTAAGTAAGTACTCAAAGATCATACAATTCCTAGATAGTGCTTAGATAACTCGTGCAAATATAATATTTTAAGAAAAGACAACTCTTGTTTTGATTCTGTTAATTTAAGTGCGTAGTGATTGTGTGTCTCAAGGCAAAAAGATTTCCGGGTTTCTCGTGAAATAAACAAAGTTAAAAATTGGATTACTAAAGTAAACATTCGTCAGGGTCATAATAATGTGGAGAAAGGTAGAAAACCACACACCCGGACTCGAGCTACCCAGTAATTTTTTTGTAAATGGTCTATAACTTTTTAAATGGTCGTGAATTCAAATTTGGAACAATGATTACACTAAAATGACGGCCAGTATGTTGGCTTCAAAACTACATAACATCTTTTTTTTTGACACAATAATTATTTTGATACTTAAAGTGGAAATGCACGGTGGCTTGATGGCCTATCTCTCTAGGACACCAGCGGCGGCGCAACCATAGTCGCACTGCCAAAAAATGTATGATTCAAATTCAAAATATTTTATTTCATACTAGCTGCGCCCCGCGGTTTCACCCGCATAAGTCTCGAACCCGTGGGAAAAAAAAAAGTATACTATGTTCTTTTCCAGGGCATCATCTATATATGTTCCAAATTTCATCTAAATCCGTTCAGCCGTTTTAGCGTGAAGGCGTAACAAACAAACTTACTTTCGCATTTATAATATTAAGGATAAACCTACATGGGCACTTATGAAACGTCAGAAGCTAGGTGCACCTGGTGCACGGTTCCACTTGGTCGTTTCCTATGGAGAAGAGCCGGCAAGAAACTCCACGGTTACTCTTTTTTAAAATAATTGGCTTTTACAATGGGAGGACAGTGTAGGTCTTTCATTTATATGATTGGTTGCGCAACCGATCGGACGCCTAGTGAGATACCCACCATAAAGCTGTGTATATTTTGCTGGCAGTGCGACCATGGTTACGGCACTACGAATATTAATAATGAATTGCAATTATAACACTGAATTTAATGTTGTAACCGTTTTAGGTGTAAAAAAGGCATTTGGAAAGATTCCAAATACTTTTTTACATCTAAAACTAAATATTCGGTGTTACGATATTAATTATTGCATTTCATTATCAATATTTTAGTTCGCTAGTTAGCCATATTTCACATTTCCATACAGAAATATTGCCAAATTAATCAAAACAGGTAAATATTTGACAGCTATTTACGACGTAGCCAACTTTTCTTAAAATGTAGGTGGACTTGTAAGATTGTAAAGAAAAGAACTAAAAGTATTGAAAAAGTGGGTGGATTAAGAACAGTGGGAGAACAAAGTATGTAAGTAGGCACGGCTTTGCAAGTGATAGGTAATCGCTAGTGGTGACTTGTGTGGTGATTTGAGCTGCACATTTGTATGGGTTGGTATATTACATAATATGAAATTTGTTCAGCCATCCCTGTTTTCTAAAGCGGAAAGAGAGGTGGCGACAAATAATGGGGAAAAATACTGCACCTGAAGTACCTATGTAGGTACCTAAATATTGTCAATCCAAAGTTGAATTTGATTGTTGTCAAGTAATTACGGTTGAAATGGGATATTGATTGCGCTTGTCGCATGATTGGATAATATTGGCAGTCGGCGCTGTTTCACAACACGACTGTGATAACAACCGAGTTCTTTATCAGTTAGTCGATACGCCGCCGGCAGCGCACGATACCATAGGTGGGTCTTACTTACCTTACTTTTTATTACTTTCAACAAATGCTCTTTAGCAAACGTTAGTATTTAAAACTGTTTCTTCTGTATTTAACGTTATTTTTTTAACTTATTTTGAAAGGTTATCTTTATCAGTGCTCAATTGATTGATAGCTTTCGATAGATAACCAGTTTTTGAATAATCAATATTGCGTAAATTGGGAATCTTATTGATTATGTAAATATTGACAGAACAGAAACTTGGATAGTAACAAAATTGAATTGAATTTTGCAGGTCAATAACAATAAAATAATGATTCGTGAGTTGACTCCGGAACTGGCGCAAATTGCCAAAAATGAGTTGAATGAGAACCCGAAACAGGTTCCTAATGATCTGCAGCACCTGAAGGAATGGATCTCGAAGCAGCCTCACCTGAAAGCGAGAACAGGTATGTAATGTTTGAAGTTATAACATCACACCTGTATTCTCATGTGTGCACCGAGAGTTAAAAATCCAACAGTGTGTTTTTTCAACGCTGGGACGAGAGTGCGTCTCAGCGCGTTGGATTCTCAACGCTCTGCTTAACACCGAGAGTTGAAAATCCAGTGCGCGATAAAATCCCACCGCGATTTTATTACGTCCGTGCGAACGTTGGCTAACGGCAGACAGCTGATACACCCATATTTCGTTCTAAATGGAATAGGGAATGTTTGAAGTTATCTATAGATAAGCGTGCTAAAGAGTTTGTTTAATTGTAAGGGCTTATCTTGGAAACCAAACTCGTAGGCTGAAGTGTGACTACAGGTTGTTTTTATCTTTACAAAAGAAAAGATGACAACTCTTTCACAAAATCTCTGTGTTCTATTTAGTTTTATATAGTCCCATTCGTAAATGTAATTAATTATCATAATAACTGATTGTTTATCAGAGCAAGTAGAGTTTACTTGAACTAAAACCGAGTAATAAAATGTTATTACATTTATCTATTTATCGTGATCACATATAATCAATCAATCTGCAGGGACTTATTTCAACGTAACAACGTCAATAATATTGATTTTCTTTTGTTTTTTAGTTTTGGTTTGACCTTGTTAACTTTATTGCACATAAGTCGCCATTATGCTTTTTTATTTATCTTTGTAATGAATTAATGATACACCCAAATAAAATTTGGGAAAAAGGCAAGAGAATTAAACTTTATAAACCATTCTTATGCCTTTACGTTTTTAATTATTTTTTACTATATCATACAGGATGTTTGGCAGAACGTTGAACATACGAAAATGGTGGATAGATGGGGTCATCTGCTACTTACTCAGCCCTAATTTATTTGGCCCTGGCATCCTGGATATTTAAAAAAAAAAATCTTTGCTTTCTTCTAGTTTCATCACTTTCTTAACTATAAAGTGTAATTTTTATTAAAAATGAGTAAAACAGGCAATATTTAATGTTGGCAAATTCTTATAAAATTATTGCTTTATTCAGATGTTAACTAGAAAAAAAGTTACGAGTCCTCAAACTTACAGAAAGATGTAAAAATACTGAAATCTTAATTTCAACTTGCATTAAAATAAAAATATCCAGGGGGCCAGGGCCAAATAAATTAGGGCTGAGTAATTAGCAGATGACCACACCTATCCACCATTTTCGTATGTTCAACGTTCTACCAAACACCTTGTATATTGCATTCAATAAACTTGTTTTAAATATTTTTCAAATTATTATCCTTAGTTGGTTATCGACAAAGACTTATTGTTTGGATGTACATAATATCTCGTGGGAAAAATATCGCATTTTTCTCACGAGGAAATAAAATAATGTGATATTATTGCTCTAACTTTTACTAACATCTCGGTTTTGTTACTTACATTTATTATATCACCAATATACTCAGTTTAAGCCCACGTTCGCACGGACGTAATAAAATTGCGGCGATTTTTTTTCGTGCATTGATTTTCAACGCTCTGCTTATAGCCGAGAGTGGAAAATCCAACAGTGTTTTTTCAACGCGCTGGGATGAGAGTGCGTCCCAGAGCGTTGGATTCTCAACGCTCGGTTCAACACCGAGAGTTGAAAATCCAGTGCGCGATAAAATCCCGCCGCGATTTTATTACGTCCGTGCGAACGTCAGCTAATAAACTTTGGCCCCAGCACCTTAATTGCGTAACACACTTTCAATCATAATCCGGGCGTTTTGAAGGATATTGCTAATCCATTGTTTCATAGGTTTAAAAAATTCGTCTGTTGAACAACGGAAATAACGCAATGAACATCGGTGAACTGTCAAAATGAAACCCATTCCGATCAATTGTCATTTTATGTGTGTTACGCAATTACCCCGCTGGCTTTTTACAAAAATATACAATGCCCATTTAAACTACTTATGATCAATTATTTACATGTTACATTTCATTTCCAGATGATCAGTGGCTCATAGCATTACTGCGAGGCTGTAAATTCAGTTTAGAACGAGTTAAGAAGAAGCTGGACCTGTACTACACTCTCAGAACTACGGCTCCTGACATAACCTTGAGGATAAAACCAACGGATCCCAAGTTTATAGAGTTTTTCAGACTAGGGTAAGGAGGAGAGATAAATATAATTTAATTATGGTATTTGCCATTCCATAATATTGCATATCATTAAGCCTGTATCCTCCGAACGTCAGGCAGAGGTGTTAGTCCATTCCCATTTCATCATCGCCGGTCAAGAGTCTTATGTAAAAGGGGTCGACTTTGTTGCTATTAAACCTTCTTCATTATTAATTCTTTTGGGTTCCGTACCTCAAAAAAAAAACGAAACCCTTATAGAATCACTTTGTTGTCCGTCCGTCAGTCTGTCAAGACACATTTTCTCAGAAACGAGTGTAGATATCAAGTTGAAATTTGGAGCTTTAAAAATCAAGTTTCTAAGTCAACGCAATAAAAAAATACGGCCATTTATGTGACATTTATGTGTTTTGTTACTCGCAAATAAATCAAAACCTACAGGGTACTTCCCGTTGACCTAGAATCATGGCACAAAGCAAGGTCTTACAGCACTAGTAAAGGAAAAAGTCCGAAAAATTATAATTTGTAGTTTTATCAATTTTTTTTTTGCTTTACAAACTTACATTTGCGACGTATATCGATGTATGGGAGAACATGTTACTCAACTACTAAGTTAAGTTTGTTCTTAGGATAAATTCATCCCAACTAGCGTGGTTCGACACGCACTTGACCGGTTTTTTTTAATTATTTTCACTAGCATTTTTGCAACCCACCGAATATTTCATTTTGAATGCTATTCCTATTTCAGAACAGTTTTGATCCTGCCCAATCCGAAAGACAAGCTGTATCCCCGAGTGATCCTCATCCGAGCAGGCAAATACGATCAATGCACACATAATGTGGGCGACATCATGTGCATGCTGTACTATTTAGTACAGGTAATTATTGCGATTTAACTATAACATGTTCTTCTTTTCGAGGAGCTTGTGCCTAAGTAATAACAGCCCCACGGATCAATCCATCAGGTTAAGCTACGCTTGCTAGAGTTGGTCGAGGGATCTTTACATACCGAGACTCTTCTGTAAGCACGGTAAGCCGTTGGTCCCGGCTGTCATTCGTGAATCTTTGACAGTCGTTACGGGTCGTCAGAAGCCCGAAAGTCTAACAACCAGTCTTACCAAGGGGACCGTATTACCCATTTACTGGGTTGTGGAGGTTAGATAGGCAGTCGCTCCATGTAAAATACTGGTATTCGGCTGCATCTGGTTAGACTGGAAGCCGACCCCAACATAGTTGGGAAAAGGCGAAGCTCATTGATTGATGTTCTTCTTTTCGAATCAATGGTAGGTACTTCTTTTATATTAATCAGTACTCTAATTGGGTAACTTATTTTCGAAAACAGTTATTCCTAATTTGTTTGATTTTGACAGTTCAACAACATTCATTTGTTGAGCAGATTTTTTTTCCAACGTATGAAGCAATGGATTAGCAATCTGTTTCAAATCGAAACAGATTGTGTTGTATCAGGACCAGTAGAAAGCCGCACTGTTCGTGGTATTAGTAGTGTTTTAACCGAATCGTCTAAGGACTAATAACGGAGCATGTTTAAGGAAAAGTGTAGATGTAGGGACAATTGGGACACTACAGCAAGTGTAATTTAGACTTAGTTGAAAGATTCTACTACGGGATTGTAAGGCAGTTGGGTCGAATCACTTGGCGAATATAAAACCTTTTTTTTAACGTTGCCCCACACTAGTAATTTCTCTATTAATTGATACGCTGTTGTTTGACGGTTTTGAACAAAGAAATCTAAACTTTTCCTTTCGAGGTTGTCATCGTAGAAGAAAAATAAAATATATCCAGAGTAATTAATAACTCCAGCATCCAATCATACTACGGTTGGCGATCATAACATGCGTACCTAGATGTAAACATTCTCTAAATGTTAGCTTATGAAGAGGCCCACTTTATGGCTGATAAATGATACAGGTGTTTGCTCTAATTGAGTAATGAGAGTTGATTAAATTAACACCAATTACAACTGAAAAACTGATGCGTCTAATTCCTCGTAATTATCAGGTACATTTCCAGTACTAACAGCAGTTTTGTGAATTTTCCTAATAGGTTTTCCTGGATTCAGAAATAAAATCTTGATCGAAAACGTTATCTATCAAAATTTTCACAAACGTAAGGTAATTTTGGATTAAGTTTTAGAGATAAATAAAATAAAAAATACAAGAAACGTATTCTTTTTTTGGCGTTTTTAGAAAATATTGCTAAATATTGTAAGCGGTGGTACCTACGGAAGAACGGAACCCTTCGCGTGCGAGTCCGACTATGACTTTGCCACTTTTACGGGATTCTGCCCACCTAGCAGGAAAAGCAATGAATATAAAACACTACAAAGTGAAAAATAACTTTAATTTCGGAAGTCGGTGTCTTTGGATCTATATTTTAGTTTTTTGCAACCGACTTCCGAAATTAAAGTTAAGTCGGTTGTTTTATTTTAAATGGTTTTAACTTAAACTTTTGAGTTATGGTACTTATCCCACACTAATTCGTATACCACTGCTTGCGATGTAAACAACAGTGACAGGAAGTATATATACATCATCAAGATACACAAAAAACTACCCAAGCAAAGTTAATAAAATTTATATGGGATCACCGCGCAAGCTTCCTCTACCAATTGAAAAAATAATTTTCAAAATCGGTCTACAATTGACGAAAATATCGATGAAAAAAAAAAGATATACAAATGGGGTAGCAGGGACATCGACGCGAAAACTGAAACCATGACACCAAAGTTTTCAGTTTTCGCGTCGATGTCCCTGACACCCTGTATAGACGACATATTATAACCTCCTTCTTTTTTGAAGTCGGTTAAACAGACAAAAATACTTGCATTAAGTATGGAAACACGTCGAAATGAGTTTTAAATCATTATTTTGCATGCATTATTTTGTGATATATTTGAAGGGTGCGCCAAAGTTCACCTAAATTTTCAACTCCGATAATTGGAAATCCGAAAATGTTCTTCCTAACATTTTTCATCCTAACAATCACAATTCCTAACTACTCTGTCTCTAATGTTCATAATTCCGAAGCATTCAACTTCATAATGTCAGTAGCAATAAACATCTATTATACTTTTATTTGTTTCCCTATATTTTCTCAACATAACCATCTTTTATACTATTATTCAAAGTCATATCTTTTTTGTTTAGATTAAAAAAAAAAAGATAAGATTAAAGATATCCATAGGTTAGGTTAGGTTAGAACTGTGACCAACTACGCGCGAGCCGAGCGAGCGAAGCGAGCGGTGCCGCGGCAGCGGCCGGCGAGCGCTACATCGAAATTGGTCGCGAAATTTTTCTAAGTATTTTTTTCATAGTGCCCCCAAGAAACGAATCGTTGCAAACATGCACGTAATAATGATAATACACCGACATGAACTTAGCAATAGACACAACACAGTACGTTATGTAAAGCATACCCCCAAATAATAAATAATCAAACCCTCAAATTAAAACTATAAATATCATCTTCTACCCACATATATTTTTTATAACACTTGGTAAATGTTTCTTTCTGAGTATGAGTGAAAATATTATGGTAATTATGTTTAGGGATAAAAGCGTTATGATAAAAAACAGTAGGAGTTTAAATATATTTACATTAATGATATTATTAATTACAATTTTCGGAAACATGAGTGTTATGAACATCGCCGGTAGCACTACAAATAGTATGAATGAAAACTTTAGGATGAAAAATTTTAGGAAGAGTGATCATTCGGATTACAAATCGTTAGGAAGAACAATTTCGGGTAAAGAACTTTAGTTGAGCCAATATGGACCCATATTTGAATCTTATCGTCAAATTCCCTATCAGTCTCGTTTTGATTTGCTTGCGTGGTTTTAATCTTTCTAAGGTGTTATGGATTTTCACGCAGTCTGACGCTGTTGGTGACATCAAATCTGAGATTGAACTGAAATATCTGACACCATGACTGCATCAGACACTGCTTGAAAAGTGATCTTGTTTGGAACTTATTATTTTTACAGGCGGTTTTTTTTTAATTTTTCTTTTCATACGTGTTTACTATCCCTAGTTTATAGCTATGCTTGCTGGGGTTGGTCTGTGGATGGGTGACCATCTTTACATACCGAGACTCCCCCGTGCCTCGGAAAGCACGCTAAACCGTTGGTCTCGGCTGTCATTTGTGGATCTTTGACAGTCGTTACGGGTCGTCAGAAGCCCGAAAGTCTGACAACCAAGGGGGTATTACTCAGTTAGTTGTGGAGATCAGATAGGCAGACACTCAATGTAAAATACTGGTATTCAGCTGCATCCGGTTAGACTGGAAGTCGATCCCAAGTTGGGAAAAGGTTAGGTAGACAGATTTTGACGTGTTTAACTGTTTACCACCTCTAAAACATAATGACTGCTAGTAAATTCGTATTAAATACTTAATTAATCATCCCCCATGTTTTCAGATTATGGTGGTAGAAGACGATAATGCCTGCGTGTTGGGTACCAAGATCGTGACAGACTACGAGGGAATCACCATGTCACACTTCGTTCAAGCCACCCCATCGATGTTGAGAAAAATGGTAGCTGTGACCCAAGTACGTATCATGCATTACATCAAGCAGACAGGTTGAAAATGTTAAATATCACGGTATTATCGTTTTCTCATAGTGTTGCTAGTAGAAAAAAAAAGATTATGTAGCTATAAAAACTTTTAATCTAGGTACATCTACATAAGCACTGTGTATATAATATCTAGACATAATAAAAAAAAAGATTACACAACGAATTTTCTAATTGTTGTATGTACACCTCGGTACAAAACTTGTATTCTACATGTTGTGTCCGGCCAGCGCGCCGGTTGAACGCGTCTGGCCCGAGGATACCGCACGGTCTCCTGCGAGGCGGCGAGCTTCCTTGCCGGATTACCGCCATGAAATCTGGAGGCAAAGGTCCTCGCACACATCTGGGAGTGGCACGAGGAAGCGAAACGCCGGGGCTTAACTCATGTCATGGAGAGTGCGATTGTCGCAACCAAGCGCTGGGCACGCCACAATTGCGGCAATAAGACCCCTCTTTGAGGAGTGGCTTGAGAGGCGCCACGGCGTTCTCACGTTCCGCCTGACGCAGGTCCTCACCGGATACGGCTGCTTCGGGAGGTTCCTGTTCAGGATAAGGCGAGAGGAAACGCCCGGGCGTCACCATTGTGTAGATCGCCTGGAGGACACGTTGGAGCATACGGTGGAGGTGGAGGCGGAACGCGTGAGGGAGAGGCAAACTTCGTGGGTTTTAGTCAGTAAGAGTCTGACACGTCCGCCCGCTTCGTCCAGAGCGGGAGAAGTTATTTGATAATATCCCACCGAAAAAAAAAGGAGGATACAATATAAAAAGAATATTAATCAATTTTTTATTATGTGCCTATGGTATAGTATTTTTTTTACAAATTAGGTACTAAACTTACTCTTATCTCATCATCTGTTACGACGCCTCATTGAGGTGGATAACAATTAAAATTCTATTGTGTCTCGTAAATGACAGTTGAAAGGTTATTAACTATTATCTTATTTTCAAGAATTTGTTGTGCCTTTTATTGGAATGGTAATCATCTATCTATCTCTATCTATTGTGAGATTAGTGAACTCAGTACTGTACTCTGCGATTTCTGACTTTTTTAGTAGGTTTGAGTATCTACTAAAAAAGTCAGAAATCGCAAAAAATGGTTTCCCATACGACATTTCGGAGGAAATGAGACTCCAACTTACTTTTTTATGATGCGTAGACTGGCCGTTACAAAAGTGAAAAATCCCAAAAACTTTTCTTATATAAACTTTTTAAATTATTTGCGAAATCATTGCCGAGCTGTCCATAAATATTTATGCTCGTGAGTACATGTCTGAAACCACGACATTTTTTTTGGCAAGTCTTTTTACTAGACTTGTCGAAAACAAGTTTTACACAACTTGTAGATGTACACGCGGGGTTGGAGTAACAGCAATTTAACAGTATATTTTTCTTCTTTTTCAGGATTCCATGCCCCTCCGATTAAAAGGTAGTCACCACATAAACTTACCGTCTGGAGTTGAGAAAATATTTACACTCATCTCAGGATTTTTAAATGAAAAAGCTAAGCAACGGGTAAATATTTTTCTTATTAAGTATTTTATTATATATTTATTAAAGTTATGCTTGGATATAAATAAATGATTGATTCTCTAAACCAATTCAGACATGACTGATATGTACTTACTGTATCTGCATATTTCAATATATTCCAAAATCATCAGAAAAAAAAATTGTATTTTTTTAAGCATGATTTTTAATTTATCTTTCATAATACCGGTCAACTGCCCTAACTTCGCCTGGCGTCCTATGTTTGCCTATACAAATATATTTTTAATTTTACTTGTATGGCAATCGAAACATTTATTTATTTTTGTGCATAAAGGTGCGAAACCTTTTTTTCTTTCGAATGCGATGGACTGGCCATAAGTTGTGAAATTTTGTGTCGGATGCCATTTAGGTTTTATTTTTCTATTTTCTTTTTTTATTCTTAAATGGCGTGCATTTTTTTTTCGCTCGAATCAGCCAGGTTTTTTATAACTTGAGGTCAACCTTTTTGCTTTTCCAAGATTTATACTAAAGAACGACAAGTATATCTATGTAGACGGCAAAATATTTTTTAAGGAAATGTTATATCGATGTAAATAATATTTTCGCTTGTATTCACAGTTGAAAATCCACAAAAAACTAGAAGAGATGTTGGAAGATATCCCGAAAGAAATAGTTCCTCCAGAATACGGTGGAATAGGGCCTTCAGTTGCGGAACTTATAGGTAAGCTGTTGTATTTTACTTACTGAAATTAGTATTAGGGTAACTTTGCATGAAGTTTGTTACATATGACCAAGGTCTCATGTCCAGTCTCTGATAAGATTTCATCATGCGACTTTATGAAGTTTAAAATGCAATTTCAGAGTACTGGGTATCAAAATTCAAGGAGTACCACGACTGGATGAAGTTTGAGGAACAGTTAGGAACAGACGAGTCTAAACGGATTGGACCTCCTGTCACCGCAGACCTCATGGAAGACGGATCCTTTAGGAAGCTGGATATAGACTGAGTCGTGTGCGATACTACTGTAAAGTCAATGTTATTTAGTAAAATATTTTTATTAAATCTTGCTTGCTTCATGAATTTAGTTTTTTAAACTCTTGAATTTATCATCTGTAACCATATGGCAACCATCAATTGTTACATAAAATACTGGTCGTGGTCACAGGTCTTATCTGAA
Organism: Agrochola lychnidis; assembly: GCA_963680765.1. Lineage (NCBI taxonomy): Eukaryota > Metazoa > Arthropoda > Insecta > Lepidoptera > Noctuidae > Agrochola > Agrochola lychnidis. Next base: position 15,804,737 of record OY796858.1, read on the forward strand.
TAACCAGTGTCTATAATAACATCTCTGGTCTAGCGAATTGATGACCACCTTTCACCCAAGTATGCTAAGCCACATCTTTAAAAAGTAGTTAATTTATTAAATACCAGCTGCTGCACGCGGCTTCGCCCGCGTGGGCCCTAATTCTTTTTCTAAATTAAAAGTAGTACTTTTTAACCTAAGTTACTCCTTATGACATTAGCTAGCTGCCAGTGAAAGTCCTGTCAAAATCGGTCCAATCGTTTCGGAGATTAGGCCGAACAAACAGGCAGATAGATAGATCAAAAACTTATAAATTGCTTTTTTGTTACAAGTACCGTATATACTTTCAAATGCATTTAGTAAAAAGCTGTTATTTTGAAATTACAAACAAACACTTCAATTTTATTTATTTGTATATTGATATTTCGGTTAGTGGCTGTAGTCTGTAAGTATTTTATATGACAATGTGGATGGATATGTTCTTCTGGGTTATAAAAAATGTATAGCTTCAATTTAAATTCTCTCGATCTTGATCATCAGCACGCGTAGCATGAACACCGTAGAAACGAGTTTTGTCGACGGAAGAATAGACAAAATGACAGATAAACAATCACAATCTGCTGCTACGCGTGCTGAACGTTGATGTTTTGCTATACAGTTAAACACAATTTGACCAATTCACGTGTACAATGTTCGTATATTTATTGGCACGTGTTTTTGCGAAGAACATTGCAGTTATTTTCTAATTTAAAGTAAAGAACAATAAAAACACGGTATTCTGAGAGATACGACACATATCAATCATCGTTTAGATCACGTATGAATGTCAGAAATGCGTCAGAACACGATACTGCAGACATAAAGCCGTCACGGAGAAGGCCGCTTCAGGCAGAATGGGATCGTTCGCTTTACCTCCTTCGCTGAAAGAGCAAATATTTATAACCTGTATTATTAGGCTCTAGTTATAACAGGGACAGAATACGGCTGCGTTTTGGCGCTGAATAACATTTGATGAATTTCTATGTAATGAATTACATCAAGCGCTGCCGTCCTAGGGCGCGCGTAATATGCGCCACGAACGCGCATACAGCGCGTGCTCCACCTGGGCGAACAATATATCTTCGTAGACCGTTTTACTATTTTTTCTTGTTGTTATTTAGGCATCAGTAATAAACTTAAAAGAAACACAGTTATACTGAGTATGTTGAGGGTTCAAAAGTTACAACAAAATGTGGACATCTGGTTGCGTTTGACAAGCGTCAAACGCGACGAGAACGCGCGCTCGGCGCGCTCCCACAAAACTCACCGTACTGAGCGCGTGCCTCGGGCGCCTGTTATAATCGGAGGCTTAGAATGTCAATTCACATATCATGTTATAACCATCATGACTGAAGCTGTTCCTGTTTCAGGAAACTTAGTGTGCATTTGAAATCAGTATCGACCTAAATAAAACAAAGTAATTTATTACTCACTTCGTTTTCAATATTCCTCTCCATGACTTCCAGTTATTTTAGTTCAAGGCTAATGTTGGCTTTTTTATTACAAGTAAATAAAACTTAACTGTTTCAGAAACGGAATACTATGATTCCGCCCTTTTTAGTAGACAAGCATTCCTTCTTACACACAATGTTCTTAATGTCTCTCGGCAAACCTCGTGTTTCGTCAGTCGTCGGATTTCTATCAGTTGCCCTTTGCACTTGGTGCAGATCGAACGCTATCAATCGACTTGGAAGTATATAGAGTTGTTAATATTCTTTTAAATTAATGTACTTAATTTATTAAAAAAATGGGATGAAAGCCACTAAAGTCGCAGGCACGACAGATAGGAAAATAGTATTTAGTTCTGAATTCAAATTATTATGCACGATAAATCTAATAATTGATGGACATGGAAATTTGCATTCGTTTACTATTCGGAAATCCGATGATACCCGAGGGACATTAAGAAAATAGGAATACAGTGATTGGTTCAACGCTAAAAATAAGATTTTGGATTAAGCTTTTTTGACTCAAGACGAAACTGTTCTATTTATGGGATTTGTGTTGATTCTGGTTTTAGCACTATCTGAGATAATCATCGTGGCCTCATAATCAACAGATGAAGTTTATGACACCTATCTTTATAACACGCAACTGACAGAGGCCCCATTCTGTTGAGTGCAATTTGTAACAAAGTATTTGGTACATCTACCAGAGCGATGTTCATTTGTTAGGCAATGTAGACTAAAATACACCATAATTACTACATTTGCATGTAAACGAAGACGTGCACGTTTCCGTTTTCAAGAGGAGGTGTGAAAGACTATGTTGAATCGTAGTTGCATACGACCGCGACGTGGTGAATAGAACGAGCAAATTCAATGTCACTGAGATAGTGTTTCTTGTTACATTTTACAAGTCCGAAGGCAAGATCAGGCGCGTACGGTCCGGTATTCGGTACTGATCGTTTGGCGGTAAAATGCATCGCACTTCCCGTTCGAAGATATTTTGGAACTAGGCTATCAGTTTTCAACTGCAGAGAGTGCCGTGAAGTTGATAAAATTGTTATAAAGAAGGTAGGTCAAATATTCGTTTACTTCACATTTTTCATTTTAGCTGCCTACTTGTGTCAACAGTAAAGCCTTTTTTTAATAACAAGTTTATTGTTATCTCATTGTATTAAAATTCGGTGTTATAATTATGATAATCAGTCTAGTGATAAAAATATTATTATTTATTAGGTATATGAATCACCATTTATATCCAGATATCTTCTCGCAATAACATTATTTAATCAATCGTAATTACACTAATTATAAAAGCGAAAAGTCGTTATTAAAAATTCAAGTCGTTTTTGTAAGCGATCTGTTTATTAAATAACTAGCAGCGCCCCGCGGTTTCACTCGCATAAGTCTCGATTCCGTGGGAATATCGGGATAAAAAATATCCTTTGTGTTTATCCAGGTTATAAACTACCTGTGCGCCAAATTTCAACCTAATCCGTTTAGTAGTTTTTGCGTGAAAGAGTAACAAACATCCATCCATCCTCACATACTTTCGTGTTTATAATATTACTAGCTGCGCCCCGCGGTTTCACCCGCATAAGTCTCGATCCCGTGAGAAAAAAAAAAGTATCCTATGTTCTTTTCCAGGGCATCATCTATATATGTGCCAAATTTCATCCAAATCCGTTCAGCCGTTTTAGCGTGAAGGCGTAACAAACAAACTTACTTTCGCATTTATAATATTAAAGGATACTAGCGGACGTAACGCGGTTTCACCCGTGTAGTTCCCGTTCCCGTAAGAGTACGGGGATAAAATATAGCCTATGTTACTCGCTAATAATGTAGCTATCCATTGCTGAAAGAATTTTTCAAATCGGTCCAGTAGTTTTTAAGTTTATTTGTCACTTAAAAAAATACAAACATACAAATCTTTCCTCTTTATAATATTAGTATAGATATAGTAGGATTTCTTATTATTTTTTACCTTAATGAGAAAGGTTTAGTCATAATGTTATCAATTTACTCAATAACACGACATAACAACATGAGAGGAAATATCGAAACAAACGCGTTTTTTTCCTTACGTTTGTTGATAACAGAAATCAATATATCCCATTAAATAACCCTGTAACCATTTTCGGCCGATTCCAATTATTGGGTAATACCAAGAATCATGATATTATTCGTTTATATAATAGGGATTTGCAGTTTCCATTGTTGATACAAAGATACACATTTAGAACCAGCTTGTTTACTTCATTAAGTAATGTAACTACCTACCTATTATCCAGTTAGTGTACTTATATATTATATTTTCATATATATCGTACATATAGTATAGGACATATTGTGCGAAGATATGCAATTGTTCAGCTTATACAAAGTGACGAAACAAGAGATGGAAATGCATAATTATTGTATTTTCATGGTGTGCTCTTCGAACGTAGATCTAAACGTGAGACACAATGTATGTACCATCGGGGTAACGCATAACCAATTTGAAAACAAAATCCCGTGCACACGATCCTTTTATTTCGTAGGTAAGCGTTACTATAGCGGTCGAGCGATGCAAGCAAGAATAGTCCTTACAGTGTACAGATATGCGCTTCTTCGATAGTTGATTTTATTGTGTCGGCATGCAACTTCTAAAGGCGAGTTAAGTGTTATTTTCCCTATTCATTGCTGTCTCTAAAAGACCAAAACGTTATAATTACAAGTGTACAATTGGATTACAACCACAGATAAATAAATACCAAGTAGGTACGCGGCGGGCCCGACTTGTCGAATTCAGTGGGCGTAATGTATGAGTTACCCGATAGAAAGAGAGGCAACTTCTAGGTGAATATAACTGTAGGTAATTGGCGCTGTGCGTCCAGTACCCTTATTGCGTAATACACGATCTATCACAATTTGTTTCGATTTGAAACAGATTGCTAATCCATTGCTTCATAAGTTGGAAAAAAAATCTGTTCAACAACGTAAATAACACAATGAATGTTGTTGAACTGGCAAAATTTAGATTATAGGTAAGTTACGCAATTAGGGTAGGTACTGAATTGCACTTTATTGTTTCGTAGCAAGAGTCGCTTTTTATTTAAATCTTTTTGCGGAGTGACCCATCTGTTACTAATCTGTGTCGTAACAAAAACGAATAAATGGCACATGAAATGATAGTATTTAATTCATTATTTTATTGCGAAAACAGGTCATTTAGAGGTTTTTGCTGTCTTTGTTCAGTTATTATTGCATATTTCTTGTAGGTCTGGTTACAACCAGAAATTGCTGGCTTATATTATCAGTTTCATTTAAGCCACCTAATTAAATGATTAAGTTACCTACCTAATTAAACGAAGTAGGTACCGTGTATCGAAGCTAACGCAGGTGTCACTAATTATCCTAAATTGTTATTATTTTAATATTACTATCATGTTATCTTATCAATGATCGAATTATAACAGTAGTATCGCGTTTTCGTTGCAAGCATTACAGTGTAGTTAGTATAAGTCGTAAGTTCATAACATTTGTCTGAAACGTGTCGGTTAAAAAAAAACAGCGATTTGTTTTTTTTTTGCGTGTTTTTGGTGTTATGTAAAATATAGATTTACTTATGCAATTAAGTATAATAGGTGAGTTGGTGTTATGGTTAACAATACCTGTGTTCAATATTTCGTGATTGCACTATTTATTTATCAATCAAAAATGATGATGAACTCAATCAACCAGAGTCTGAAAAAGGAGGCTTTATGGATGTTAAGTTAAAGCACATACTTTAAAAAGATTTTTATGTTCGGTACTCAGGACAATTAAAAAAAAAAAAAACAGTGGCAGTCCGGGAGTGCAGACAGAAGTAAAAACTTTAAAAAAATCGGTAATCAATGCGTTGATGTCTTTTACTCCACGGTGTCGGTAAATTGTGTTACAGTGTCGCGAAATCAATGGTTTAGTCCCATCTTAAAAATGCCCAACGCGCCTAAAGAAGTTTTCACTTCAAAAATCAATGTTGCTTCTTTCTATTTGTAGAATTTAGGCTCTAAAATATCGAGGGATGGCTTCGCATTAAGCGTTTGGTCCATCGTAAAAGTTGCGCAGACGCCATTCGCTGACCAAATCAGCTGCACCATGCATTTATGTTCGCATAACTCGACAAAATGATGAAAACAGCAGTTTTTTACAATTTCAAGGCAGATCTGATAGTAAAAGTTGGTCGTAATGATGAGTACCACTTTATGAGGTTTTCAGTTATTTAAGAATAAGAATAATTTAATGGTCAATAATACTGTATGCTTACTGTAACTATAATATTTAACATATTTATTTGAACAGTGGTCCCCAAACTAGGCAGCGCCTGTATCTTGGGGGCCTAAGTTGCGTTATCTTAATTTTAATTCGAGACATGTTTGCGTTAACTTAAATTTAATTTTAGGATGTTTGAAAATGGACAGAATACTTAATCAAATAAGGGTAGTGAATTATCAAGTTAAAATAAAGAAAAATTGAGCGAAATAAAATAATTCTAAATAACGTTATAGTGTGTGTGTGTGGGGGTGTGTGTGTGAATGTGAGTCTGAGTGTGCGCGTGGTGGTGAGTTGCAGGTTTGGGTTTTTGTGTGAAGGAACTGAATGACTGTGTGAATGACTTGTTTGTAGATTTTGGTGTTAACTCATTATTTCCTCAGTTTCATTGTATGACAGGGAGAGAAGCCATTATTTGTCAATCTTTTATACGAATGGATGTTAAGACCTTTAGTATTACAGCGCTGAAGACTGTTTGCTTTAAGAAGAGGGACATGATACTTTTTGAGAGCAGGCTCTAGCAGTCAGGTCTGTTTTTAAAAGATTTGTGTGCATGTTGTGCTGCACTAAGCATAAATAGTTGACGTACTCGAAGAACGGCGAATTCGTTGTATAGTTCTGGCGGGTACCTAAAGGGCTTTCTAAGCATCACTTTGATTACGTCTCTTAGAGCTCTTCCTATTTCAACAAATTTGCTTTTCCCGGTTCCGCCCCAGACGGAGATTCCATACTAGAGTACCTACTGATTGACAGAGACTTAGGTATATTGTCGGATAATTTTAATAAGTGTGCAGTCTCGTAGTTTTTTCATGATGTAGATTACTTTTCTGCCGCGGCCCGCTAGCAAGTGTATGTGAGGTTTAAATGATAAATTTTTGTTTATTGTAAAACCTAGATATCTAAGGGAGGATATGCGGTCAACAGGAGTACAGATACAGTTTGTGAGTGATGGATTGTGATCGTTCAATGTTCATGCGTGGGCTTTGAGTGTTAATTGGCGAGCTATGGTTTTGAAGAGAGTGATGAGCTTGGTTTTTTTACGTGAAGTGCAAGTAAATTTCTTCTAATAGTCTCGGAGATTGTCCGGTAGTTCTTTAACACCGCCTTTACGAATGGGTCGGACATAGACACACACAACCTTCTAGCAGATTTCTGTTACACTTTTTATAGAATTTGTGATAATAACATACTATCAACATAATATCAATCAGTAAACTGTCCTTCAGTTACGTATACAGGGAATTTTTTTAACCAGTGCGCAAACTTAAACACGTGACTTTACTCATCATTATGAACAACTGTTACTATGAGACCAAACATGAAATCGCGAAAAAAAATTACTATTCCCTACATTTATGTTCGCATAACTCGTCAAAATGTAGGGAACAGCTGATTTTTTTTGTATCGAAATTTAGTTTTTACGCCTCGTCTACGCGCCTCTACGCCGCGCCTACGCGGTACTACGCGGCTCTATGCCACCTTTACGCGCTACTACGAGCCTTTACGCTGTCTACGCAGCTCCGACGCGGGGTCTACACAGCGTCGACGTCTTCAATAGAATATTTGTACCTAAATAAAAGCCAACCTTAGTCAAAAATAAAAACATTAATAACATAATATAAACTCACGCCTTCTTCTTTAATGTTTACAGAATTACTTAATTTAAATTACGTTAACAAGCTTAAGTAATTAAATACCTCTAATAACTGTGATCAACGAGAATGCAATGTAAACAATTATAATATGTTGCTAATCATAAACTAGGTACTCGCTAATTAGGATACCTGACTATGCAGTGTTTATTTTTAGCATTGGTTAGTCATCGCATTATTCTGTCTGATACTCTAATTACCAGCTTCATTAAATATACAAAGTTGTTGTTGTGTTCATTAAAATAAAAAAGTAATTGTAATTACCTACTTCGTTTAATTTCGCATTTGCATATATTACCAATTCAAATTGAGAGAAGACTGGAGATACATTTTAAATTGGAAGCTTTTTTGATTACTGATTTTAAAACTTCGTCCTATATCAGCAGTGGCGGATTTGCAGTCTTGGCCGCCCTAGGTCCCAGGCCATGTCCTAAGTATCAGCCGCCTCTTTCTCAGCACCCATCATATAGACTACATAATGAATTTACTTTATTGCCAAATTTTATCAAAATCTGTTCAGAAATTTAGTTAACTATAATAAGCTGCTGGTTTATAATATTTTCCGAGATGGTTTTAAGTTATTATTGTTATATGTTGCGGTGCAGTGCGGTCCTATAATGTGCGCGAACGTTTAGAATATAAATTTACTTTAGTTATTTCTTGTTATCATCAGTGAACATTTTTGGCACGATTGGCCGCCCTTAATATCTGGCCGCACTAGGTCCGGGCCTACTGGGCCTTAGAGCAAATCCGCCACTAATTATCAGGTAGGTAGGCATAGTGGTAGGTACTAAAGGTAAACAAATTATTTCTATTTTTCACGAACTGAAACATAAAACATAGATCGATATTACACCTACAGGTATCACTATCTATCTATTGGCCTTGAACAAAAGTCAATCCTCAATTTTATCAAACAAAAATGAATCTTAACTCATAAGATAGGTATGATGAATCATTTAGATAGCTAGGTAGGTATTAGGATTTTCCCCGGATTCGTGCCTAATTACAATAATATGTGTTATCTTTTGATTTAGGGCTGACAGCAAATTAATGATCGAAAATGGATGTTCGGCCACTAACACCAGCTCTTGCGAAAAAGGCCGCCAAAGAAATCAATGAGGTTCCCCGGAGGGCTCAGTCAGATCTCGCAGCTATTAGAGAATGGCTCAGAAAGCAGCCACATCTGAAATCTGTACAACCAAGTAAGTACCTATGGTATATACCAAAAAAATTAAAATCAATTCTAACTACTTCCTTAAATTTTCCTAGAATAAATCGATATCATACGAGACTTTACAATAACAAGAAATAGCATAGAATAGGAATATTCTCAAATAATTATACTTATTGTTGTTTGCGCTTTATTTTTTATAGTAGCGACATCTATGTTAACAACTCTGCATGAAATAACGCAGCAGTGGTACATAATAAAACGTTGGCAACCCAAAATCTGCCTGTGTGTGCGCTACTTTTATCAATAGTTCTCAATGTTTTGAATAGATGTCGCTGTAAGTCTCGTTTGCGTTTGCTCTATTGCGACTTGTTTCCCAGTATGAAATTGCGCAGTGATATCCTTGCTTTAGGAATTTTACAAAGATAACCATATTATAAGAAAGAATATTAATCTTGAACAAAGACAATAAATGTATTAAAACTAAAAATAATTTATTTTCAGCGGATCAATGGCTGACAGGGTTTTTGCGCGGTGGAAAATACAGTCTCGAAAGAGCGAAAGAGAAGTTGGATATGTATTACACTTTAAAAACTATTGTGCCCGAATTTTTCGCAAACAGAGATCCCAGCGGGACAAAGGTTCAAGAAATACTTAAACTCGGGTAAGAAAATATTTTTACCCCGGCGTCTAATCAATGCTGCCTAAATGAGGAAAGTGGAACAGTGGGCACTTTCCGCTAAAATGTGGTTTTGGAAACGACTCCAGTGTTCTACTTTTATTTTTGTGCGAATATAAATATTCTAGCAGTAGTATTTCGTGTCTGTGGGATAATCAAACATGAATTTTTCATTTACTTTCAGAGTTTTCCTGCCATTGAAGAATTGTACAGGAGAAGATGCCCCACGAATATGTTTAATGAGGCTGGGGGTGTTCGAGCCCTCCAAGTATCACCTGTCTGACTTAATTAAGGTGGCGCTCATGGTGACCGAGATATTAATGCTCGAAGATGACAATTTCTCTGTTTCTGGCGAGGTAGGATCACTTTACCGACATTCCGGTCAGGATGGGATTATAAGGGTCGTGTCGGGGCCTTTTTTTCCATAATAAGAACTGAGCAAGGAATGAGAATCTATATTAATGAAAAAAGGCCTCCAAAAGATGGTTTTATTGTTAATCAACATTTAATAAGAATATAGGCCATTGTTGAATCAAGTATTTGTTTCAGATTTTAATAGTGGACATGAAAAATGTAGGAATAAGTGTACTAAGTCAATGGACTCCAGCCTTAGCAAAGAAGGTCATATCATCCTTCGAGAAGGGTCTCCCAGTGCGAGTAAAGGGAAACCACATGCTGAACACACCGGCAGGATTTGAAACGGCATTCATAATATTTAAAACATTTTTAACAGAAAAATTAAAGAAGAGAGTAAGGAAATGACTCATTGTTGATATAATAATTTGTATTTGTCATATTTCTTGGTAATTTTTGTATACAAAACGATACGACTTCTAATTGAACGTTTGCAATATCAAACAAGTATCGATTCTCTGAAGCAGACTTCACAAAAGCAGGCAAGTAATAGCATCTTTGTTTTGATTTCAGATTCGTGTCCATAATCAAAACTATGCGGCCATGTATAAAATAATACCAAAGTCAGTCCTGCCGATTGAATATGGTGGTACTGACGGCAACTTGCAAGAATTAACAGGTATCTATTTAACATAATTTCAAATAAAAGTTAATTAAATGTTTAGCGTTACTTTATTACGCGGTATATTGTTGTGTAACAACTAACGATTACCTGCAAAACATATAGCACTAAGTATCTAATAAATGACATGAGTAAACAACCTGTGTTACAACGGCGCCGGGCGGCGGCGGCTAGAAACTCACACATAATATAATTTTCGCAGATCATTGGAAAGCTAAAGTAGAGAGTTACGGCGACTGGTTCTTGAAACAAGAGGAGGCCCGCTCCGACGAGTCCAAGAGGCCTGGCACTCCCAAGAACTCCTCAAACTTGTTTGGAGTAGAAGGATCCTTCAGGAAATTAGACTTCGATTAATTATATTGAACAAATAGAGTACTTAATTTTTATTTTGATTATGATTTGTGTGTTGTACAAATAAACAATTAATTATAATTATTTTAATCCCGAAAGTTTATTTTATTTCTTAGATATTTAAGGCTTTTATCACAAAAAGGTTACTTATAAGTAGAAAGTCGTGAGTACGCTACGTTACATTGATGAGTGAGACTAATATATATGTTTGCAACTTCCATTGGTACATTGGTATACCTGTAAATATAAAACAGAATAAATGCTAAGAACAGTTATTTACAATCTTCGATCAATAACATTGATCGAAGTTCCTGATTCTTAATCTAGTACTATTATTGATCGAAGTTTACAATACGGGATTGTTTACCACATTTTCTTCAGTTCCAAATAGGTCAACCCATTTACGTTTCATGGCATAGCAATCAAGTTTTCTCCGTAGATTTTAATCTAGAAAACATGCAGTAATAGTAGCGTTCTCAATTATAATTGTACGATGCCTTTTATAAGCACATATCATGCTTCGGAAGCAAGAAGCATGTTCAAGCACGCGATTCGGATAAGTGTAAATTATTCGGTTAAAAATGTCTGATACATGAGCGTGTTCAACCTTAAATTGCATTACAAGTCTTACAAAATATAAGCATTCATAAGTTAAATTAGAAGTAATTAGAACAAGTAAGCGTTAATTGCACTGACAGATTTTATTTTAATATGTAGGCTAGTAGTTGTAGGCGGCTGAGGTAACCTTGGCTTGAGGCTCGAAACCTTAATTAATACAATCTAGCACCACTGAGTTTAGTAACCCAGACGATTGCTTGTTGTAGTCCGATTGGCAATCAGTCTAACAACCGATCGATACTAAAGATAAACAAAGATCTTGATCAATACAGATACCTGACTGATTTTGTTCTATTTAACACGAAAAAGTCAAACATTCTTTTTCTAATTAAATAGTCATGTTTGACAGCTCGTTTTAATTGATCTGACATTCATATTTATTACAAGTAAAATTACTATAATTCTTGTTATTTGATCGAGACTGTCGATGAAACGCGAGTCCATATTGTTTTAGACGATAATGAAATTACTAAACACTTCAAAAGGCGTATCACTTACATATTTTAAAAGCTTAGACCTAGCGTTAAAGAACCAAACAAAGATGATTTTCTAGGGTACATTAAAATTCGTCCAGTATAAGTAGAACTGCGCGTTCCGTTTCCAGCTGGCAGTGTGTTTGGTGTTTTATGAAAGCGGTGGGCGGTGAGGCGCGCGCGCCGCTGCTGTCAGTCGTGTTTGGTTATCAGTAGCGCGCGCGTGTCGGAGGTGCGCACCGCGGATATTTTGATATGAGCTCGCTCACCCGCGCCCGCGGCTTGTGTAACCTTGTGTTTGCCACCACCACGCCATGACACAAGAGGAGTGTTGCACCCGGCTCGACTACGAGCTCCAGTCGTCTTCCGGAAATGCTTCTGATGAAGACAGTGTTATCATCAGAAAGGACAGGGCAAGCGTTAGAGATATGATTCTCCGCTTCGAAAGGACCAACTTAAACAACTTCAGCGGCTCGCGAGAGTCGCTCGACAAGTGCAAATCACCTTTGGGAAGTTTGACAAGTGTAGCTAATCCTATTCAATCCCATTTTCAGCATTTGTGTCCAGTGACAAAGTCTCAAGACAGAAACTCAAACGTATCAGTGAATTCCATTTTATCCAATGCTTCAGAACATAGTTATGAATCTAGTTCATCAGGTTTTATCTCAGATAGGAAATCAGGAGACGTGCTTGTGCCTCACAGACCTGCCCCACCACCTCCGGATCAATTTAAGGATGCCCCTTCACCTTCACCGGAGAGGAAATCACCTGTTGCGGAGGAAATCACTTTTAAGGAAAGACGGTATTCCTTTACTACGCCAAACGCGTCACCGGTCGTCACGAGGCGCTCGCGACAGCCACCTGTCATTAGGAGAAAATCTACAGCAGGTCAAGGACACCCCGGGGAAAGGCATTGGTCTTACGGGGTTAAACAAAGTGATCTAGAAAAGTTGCTAAGACTTAAGCGATCAGATCCATCTGACAATGAGGAAGAATCAACTAGTCAAGAGCCTGTTGAAGAATCGTCAGAAAATGACAGCTCTGATAGTAGTAGCGATTCAAGTGATAATTTGAGTAATGGCAAGGAATACGTACTGAACTTAGAAGACGGTGCAGCGGAAACGATGTCGACCGATCATTCTACGGATACGTTGATACACGAAGAAAATAGTGATGAACAAAGTGAAAGAGGAGATGATGTGTCTGTTTCTTCGGGTGACTTTGGTGATCGTGTTAATTATGACAATGTTAGTATTAAGTCGATATCGTCTTTCGACATGGTTCCGTACCAAAAGTATGATAGCATAACCGTGTCTTCGGACGAGTTTGGCTCTGAGGTGTGCCACGCGCCGGACTCAGAGTTTCTTACTGTGAGTGCAGTGAACGAATGGTGTATTTCCAAGTCTACGGAACCGGTATTGATGCCGGTGGAATCGAAAAAGGAGAAATATCGCAGGTGAGGTCACTCGAGTTTTTACAAGATATCGAGGAAAATATTTGCGATATCGCCGCCTGGCTTTGTCACGGTATGATAAGATATCTTTTACCTTCAAAGTGTGTATAGGTATGGCTAGTGCGTCTTTGTTTTAGCCTTATGCGCGATTTGTTGAATGAATACTAATTCGTTTTACGTTTATCATGGTATAATTTAATAACTAAAACGTAAAAATGAACTAGAACTCTTACTTGCTGCATACAAACTCGCACATGTACCTACCTACTCATGTCTTGTTACCGTGTATGAGGTTTCACCTTGATGTTTATTCATATGGTGCGAGGCAAGTGGGCAGGTGGCTTATACGTATTTACCATCCGATGATGAAATTTAGATTTATTTCTACAGTGGCAGTTAGATATGTCGACTATCGATAAATAAAACATAATATCAGTCAATGACCAAGTAATATTAAAAAAAAAAAACTCAAACTCTCGAAATAACAAAACAATTTTAGATACAGGCCATTGATTCCATAATTGAAACTTTTTGCTCGGAGCCAGAATAAAAACACCCGACATCAGTAAGTTGCCGGTAAAAAAAAAACAAACAACATGGCGGTCGTTTACGAAACAATAAATGTCAAAAAACAGAATAAAATAGAAAATCAAAGTAATTAGAGGTATTTATGTAAACTGATTTATTAGATACACCTAATATTCAATTATTGAAATGATGAAAACAAAATTTTTGATCTATTTTTACACGTGATTCAAAAAGATTCTTGTATCATAAGAAGAATGATAAATAGTCGTCAACGTAGGTGGCAAGGTCGTTCTATGTTGTTTCTGTGCGAAGCATACCTAATTATTATGTTCATATCTATAGTTATTATAATGGCATACTATGTTCAGCGATGGACCACCATATATATGTCTTCCATATACCGGGTTGATGGGTTGTTTGCAGTAGTTGCTATAATTATTTAAAACAAATGAACACTCGATGTTATAGGATTGAACTGTCGTACCCTTTCCCTGTCCTATAAACCACATATGGTTCAGGTTGATTATTTAATAATTGTGTCTACTTTGTGGACAGTGAAAGTGTTAAAACATTAAACACCGATCTAATAATTTCATTTGATTGAGGTGCGCATTGTGACGTTTTTAGTAATTACTAGCTGACCCGGCAAACGTTGTTTTGCCATATAAATCTTTGGGGTGGACCACCCTTATCACTTAGGGGTATGAAAAATAGATTACGACTGATTCTCAGACCTACCAAATATACATTCGGAGGAGTATGGCAACAAACATTCTGACACGATAATTTTATATATAGATGTATACCTATGTGCCACGTTCCATATTCCTTGTATTCAAGTTAAAATTCAGAAATGCCATTTACCCATTCTATAAGCAGAAGTTTTTTGTACCTTTGATCGATGCTTTAGCCCTTAGTGGGCTTAATGGAAGCTGTATCGAAGACGCAGTGGTTTATTTTTGCCTAAAACTCGTTACATAAAATATCTTTGAAAACCAAGAATTTCAAAACCACTGTATCGATGTCGTTTTCAGCGCTCATTCAATAAACGGTGTTAGTATTACAAAATCAATATTATCAATTTACAGTTCATTGTTTGCTTTCACCGTTTAGTTTTAATTTTACTCATGTGGCGAGCGTTGAGTTACGCTAAAACATAATTTTGTTGATTTACTGAAGGTTCCTTGCATAGTTATCCTATAATATTAAACGAGCAATGTTTGTTTACCTATATACAGTGTGAGTCTTCATAATGTGCACATATCGAAATGAGGAAATCTATGCTTAATTTTAACGACAGAAAAAATATTTAAAAAATCTAAATATTGTTTTTTATACTTTTTATGAAATTAAAAAAAAATTGTAACAAAACTGTGTAACTTTTAAACTGAATCAGCTATCGCGATGAAACAAACTCCATAATGATTGAAAGTAAGTAGCCGTCCACATAAAATTAAAATTGAGAAAAAAACTACCCTCAATTGAAAATAAACATGTTTTTTTAGTAAAAATCTGTATTTTTTTCTTCAATTTTTAATTGTAAAATTTATAAATAAGATAATAATAAAAAGAGAGCAAAAAAAAATTTAAAAAAAAAAAATTTTTTTGTAAAATTTTTTTTTTATTTTAAACTAAAAAAAAAAATTACCATTTTTTCCGTCGATAAAATTAAGCATAGACTCCCTCATTTCGATATGTGCACATTATGAAGACTCACACTGTATATATTTGTAATCACGTTCTCGAAAACGGCTCTAACGATTTCGATGAAAGTCGCAATATAGGGGTTTATTGAGGCGAAAAATCGATCTAGTTAGGTCTCATATCTGGGAAAATTCGTTTTCTCCGTATTTTCATTCGAGCAGAGCTCGGTCGCCCAAAGTTTAGAACAAGATGGCTACCTTAGAATAATTACTTGGCAGCATGGAATTAGTACCTACTATCATGGCAGCATGGAATTAGTAAGTACCTACTATCTTGGCAGCATGGAATTAGTATGAACCATCCTATACTATTAAATGAGCATTCTCTATTTTCACCAGAGCGGAGCTCTGTCGACTGTACATATTACAATGCAAATTCTTCTTAAATGATGTAGAATTAAGGACGTAAATTGTAGGTATAGGCACTCTTGGTAAGTCGTAGGTTTTTCCTTAGCGTTGCGTTGTGAATTATTCATATTATTAGTAGGTACTAATGAACAAAGCATGTAAGTTTGCATCCATATAGATAGTATTACATCATCGATTGATTGTCGGTGTCTCGTTTACTTATTCGTGTAGATGTATTAGAATCATAACTACAACCGAAACGCTACGTTCTGCTGTTTATAAACACAATTATTTAAATCCAATGTGTACCTATTGTGTATGTGAATTGTGTGTGAGTAAAATACAAATACATGCTTCTGTTTCCTTGGCTAACAGCTCGGCAGTGGACTAAGTGTTATTTGAAATAATAGACATATATCTTTATTGAGTACTTACTTAGTCGAGTGAATTAGACCAATGTTTTGGAAAATTGTTTATAAAAATTGTAGTGTCCCCTGAATATGTTTCTAGTGCTTTACGAACACATACGAGAATTTGGGTAAGATTTTACATTAACAAATAGATATTAATCATTCTTAATATCTTCAAATGGTGCTTCCGCAATAAAATTAAACAAAAGAGATGATGCCGGCGTAGAAAAAAAATTATTTAGTCCGTCAGTCAGATAATAAAAAAATATTACACAAATATTTTTTTTCTTTATCATATTAATAAAAAATGACTTATTTTTTAAATTTATTTATTAAAGAACACCAACAGCATATACATGCAATAATTGGATTAAAAATAATAATTAGGAAAGGTATTACTGCTAATGTATACACAAAATAAAGGTGTATTATGTACACCTTTATTTTGTGTATACATTTAAGGAATAACAACATTGGACAGAAACAGCTCATAAACTAAAAGTGAGATTTAAAAATTTAAACAAAACTTCAACAAATAAAAATAAAATACGACTGAATAAAAATTAATTAAGGGAATGAACACAACATAACACACATAATTCTAATTCAAATACATAGTTCCACTTTAAAGTACCTAACTCATGAAACAAAATGATAATTGTCAAGTATTTTATCCACCCAAGGAGTCATGAAATATGTCCAGGTTTGAATCTGACTTAGTTAAAAAGCATTAAAGTTGAGCAAAGGGAGTAGGACTGGTTACGTCACAAGTATACAATCTACATACTAGTGACATCATGGCACATTGTTACACAATGTGTCGCCATAATCTTTTAATAATGAAAAAAAAATATATGAAAAAATACGTGTCCAAAATTTTTTACAATCTAAAAACGGACAAAAAAAGTTTGTCTTCATCCCTATTATGTGGTTTCTCAATGTAAAGAAGAATTTTACAATATAGATAAGTTAATTTTAAATATGCGATTTGTTTTACTAGTTTCATAGTTATTAAGAGTAAAGTATTTTATATCGCTGGGTCTGTAGTTATTTTAATTTGCTGCTGACTTTTAATGAAGTTCGGCATTGTTTTCAATTACGTGTACCCAAATACAGCTGTGAAACGAAATTGAATCGAAAGAAGTGGGTACCCATTTGTAAACATAGAAATCGAGGGCGTATAATAATCAAGTAACGATATAAAATACATATTTTATAGCATTATTAGGTACCTTTGGAGAGAATAGAAATATAAGGTCCAAAAATGCATATTTTAACTATAACATTTCAAATGAATTGACTGTGTTGTTCAACTACATACTCCAGTCATAAGTTCTGTTACAAATGAAAATGCATTAATTTCTTAATAAAACTTATATGTAGTTAAAATATGTATTATTTATTGAAGTCTCAGAAAAAAACTCAAAATGATTTTATTCGAAATGGCCATCTTTGGCTTGGATACAGGCCTTTAATCTGTCTGGCCACGAATCTATGGATTTACGCACTGTTTCCATAGGAAATTTTGCCACTGCTTGCTCCAGAGATTTCTTAAGATACACAATGTCGGCGTGTCGTTTAGAGTAGGCCATGTTCTCTAAAACTGACCTAATTTAATTTGTAGTCCAAGGGGTGAAAGTTCTGGGCTAGACGAGGGCCAGTCTTCAGCTCTTCTAAAGCCCGTAACGTTGGTTTCGAGCCAGGCTTGGGTAGTTCGTGCCTTGTGATCAGGTACAGAGTCCTGCTGGAAAGTTCACGGTACGTTTTAAAAAAGTGTATTAGGAGGTTTCATAACATGATCCAATTCAGTCTCTTGATACACTTTGGCTGAAGTCTTCGTTTCTTTTCATCAAAATGAAGCTTTGTGACTCCTTGATAAGACACCCCACCAAATCATTACTGACGTAGCTTGGTGACCACATTTTACCTTTCCGACCACTTGGGTGGCTTCTTTGAGCGTACACCTTGTCATTCTGTTCCAAACAACACGCCGACATTGTGTCTCTTAAGAAATCTCTGGAGCAAGCAGTGGCTAAAGGAGACTGAAACGATTACATGCACTCTTGGGCCTGAATAGTAACGAGATGTAAATGGTGTGAATGTATAGATTCATACATACATTAGTGTATTGCAGTGACTAGTTGCTATCCCACAATTCACACAGCGATCCATAGTTTCAACAATATCCAATCCAACAATTCCAAAACAATCCATTATAACAATTGCAAGTCAATCGTGTGAGTGATCTTCGGTGTCCAGTGTGAAAGCAAGGGTCGTACAACGTAGACAGGGTCAGAATCCGTAAAAATCAAAGCAGTGATCGTTCAAAATGAAAAATAATTGGGAAAGCACTTAAAACACATCCGAAAACACGAAATAAGTGACAGCTGTCTAGTTCTAGTAGGGATGGGCGTTGCGACAACGAACCGTTTACAAAGACCGTTTTGTGATGATGAAACCGTTTTACGTCCTGAGTTCAACTTCAAACCGTCTTCATTGCACAAAACAGTCTTCGAATTACTTGGTGCGATTTTTACATCTAAGAAAATACAGTCGGGTAGAATGATTCAATTATCTATCACACTCGTAAAATAGTCCTTCCAATAAAAAGTGAACTCTTTGAAATGAAATACAGTCAGTAATGTATTACCAGTTGTCAATGCTGTCGTTCGTGATGCGAAAAAACCATTTCATACATTTCAAATCGGTGATAGCTTTAAGAAACTGCGCTCGACGAAAAGGCAATTCTATTCCATGTTGGATAAGTTTCGTCCTTTAACCGTTTTCTGCAACCGTTTTCGTCGTCGGGAAAACGGTTTCTGTCACCAAAAATTCGAGAATGACCCACCACTAATGTCTAGTATCAAATTGTCAATGTCAGTCTGCCAGTGCAGAATATGTACTACCAGTGACATAGACAAAAAAATAAAACTGATTTTAATCGATATGAAATTGATAATCATTATTTTGGTTTTTCAGTCATTAATGATGTTTTATTTAAATTAAATGCACTATATTGTATAAAAGTATATATAGTGCATTTAATTACTTTGAGTTAATTATATTACCTAGTGCTACCTAGTGGGTAGGTTTTCTTTTTGTAGTTGTGTAATCGATTACTATAATCGATGATCTCACGAAAACTATCTTTATCATATTTCTCCGCTTCCAGACAAAGAATTGAGCTGATTTTTGATATTCAAAGATAAAAAAATAAGACTAATTTTTAGATCATATCTCAACTACTACTACTATTACACTTGGGCCCAACATTTTCCATCTCCTTTCGTACGGAAACTGCGTAAATCCCTAGATTCGTGGCCAGACAGATTAAAGGCCTGTATCAAAGCCAAAGGTGGCCATTTCGAATAGAATCTTTAAAAAAAAATACTGAGACTTCAATAAATATGTACATATAAGTTTTATTAAAATTACATTACACTATATAAAAAAAAAAATGCATTTTCATTTGTAACAGAACTTATGGCCAGACTAGTTATTTACCTACAACTTCATGTTTGGAACCCTACTGCTTAGGAAGTTAGGAGATAGATCCTGTTCTTAGATTAGGTACTATATAACATATAAGTACGATAAGTATTTACTTATCTTAGGTGCTCGTATACCTACTGAGAACATCGGTTCATTTTATCTTAAGGGTTCCGGGACTTGAATGATATGTTGTCGTTGTTGGAAAGAACCGCGTGAAAGCAATAGATGCTGTCGATAATAATATATGTCTAGTTCTTGAAATAAAGAGGATCGTGGTTATTGGATGAAGATGAAGTCCTCAACATTTGTTTTGACCAGAACCTCCATTAATTTTGTCTATACTTACAATAAAATAATAACGAATAACTTTTGGCCGTTTGTCTGTATGTTCCGGATTGGCGTAAAAACGGCTGAACGGAATTCGATGACATTTAGCACACAGATAGTTACCTACTTTTAATCCCGGTAATACGTTCCCGTGGGATATTTTCCGACATCCACGCGGGCGAAGCCGCGGGCAATAGCTAGTAATTTATACATATTTAGCGGGGACTTTTAAGGCCTCAGATACTTACTTTAATATAGCTATGAGTAATGCCTCCTTGCTTATAATATTAGAAACCTTTAAATTGTAGCAAAAAGTAATACAGGCGGGATTCAATATTATTATGCTTACTACAAGGAAAATCTTTTTTGTCATTGTTTGTGTATTGTATAGGTACCTACACGTGTTTAAATATAACTTCAAAACAAGAATGTGTAATAGTTATAAATAAGTCTGCAGATATCCTCTTCTTGTGATGGCAGTCGTGTCCTACAGGATTTTTTGTTATCTCCACATAATCCTTCTAATTCTTCACCAGATGAAACAGTTTCTTAAAAAGGTTTATAAACCTTTGATATTGAAGAGTTAAGATCTTCCTCGTGTCCCTCTGTGACTGGTGTTGCCATTCTTTTCTGATTTTACTCAGGCAAGACTCTTCTTTTGTAATAAGACGTTTCTTTACTATTTGCCAATTGATAGACTGCATTTCTGATGCCTCAGCGAGTGAATAAGGAAATCGAGTACTTACTTAATTAGTATCTACTCCACAGACTCTTTCCAAATTTGTGATGTCTATGAAAAGTTCAAAGTTTAAGTAACACACAGGGTGTTGGGGATATCCGCAGGAGGAGACGCCCTGGGCGTCGGGAATCGCAGGCCGATTTCCGGCCACCATAGGTGCGGGCTTGCGGATGGTGAGCAATGGGTAGCTCTTCGTCCGATATGGACCAGGCCCGGGTTGACAGCGCGTTGTGTTCCACGCGCGCCTCAAAGAGATGTCAGCAAAATTGACGGGATCCGCTAGGGCCGATGCCTGCCGGGGTTGCGAAGAAAACCAAAAGGGAGATCGTGGCCCCCGACAACAGGGCAACCGAAGGAACACGGGTGGATTTTAGTCAGTAAGAGTCTGACACGCTTTCCCACTCCGCTCAGAGCGGGAGAAGTTATTTGATAATTTCCCACCCAAAAAAAAAGGGTTTTAGGGACATAGACGCGCAAACTGTTACCATGAATTCAGTACATGATTCTAGACACAACAGTGTTCAAATTTATCGACAGTTATAAAAAAGCAGCTGTTTTATACATTTTGACCGTGTGGCACTTTTACATGAAACAGTAGATTTTTTTCTACGCTGGGTGACCTAGACTCTTGTGCTGTCCCACCTTGATTTATGATAAAAGTTTGTTAGATGCCCAGTTAAATGAATAGGAGTGTAATTTTTCTCTTCATCAATTACCTTGTATCTGAGCCAGTGAGGTATTGCCCCGGACGCTGTTAGCACGCATTTTCCGTTTATATTTTTCAATATTCAGTTTGCTTTGCGTATCTACCTGACTTTGATAAATCGGTGTAGATTTTTTGCAGTAAATATTAGCCTTATAGACACTTAGCCAGCCTAGCCAAGCCTTCTAATTTCTAGAACTGCTTATTTAATTTGGGTTACTCTCGTCGATATTCTAAGTGATTTGGACATACGTATTTTCACGAAATCGGTAGCATAGATTTAAAATAAAACAATAAAAGTGATGGCAATTTATTATCTTAGTTCCGAATAACAGTATATCGTCAAAGAATTCTGAGAATTCTGACGTAACATAAACCGAAAATGTCGTCAAAATTGTGTATCTATTTAAAAATAATCTGTCATTGTAACCTCATATTAGAATAGAAAAGACGAACTGATTTCCTAATACCAACAAATACTAGTATAAATTCATCATCATTTAATTTGGCAAGTTTGTGACGTCATATCTTATATTTTTGAATGGATGCGCAAGCGTCGTCGGCGTGGATGCCAAGGTTGTTCGTGTATTTACGTTTCGTTCGTATTATTTACGTATAAAGAATACAAATACGATTCTCACTTGATACCTTTATAGATTATGCCGCAGTCTGGATGCTCGGTTTACGTCGAATCGCGGAAAACGTCAAGGATATTATAAATTGTAGATGTATCTTTAAATCTTTTATATTTTTTTCCGTTTTACAGATAAAATTAGAAGGTTACGTTATAAGAATAGTGTGTGAGGCACAGTTAGGTATAAATGTTAGGTACATACGATTTATATGTGTTTGTGAAATCAATGTGTCAGACTGTCACTTTCGTCAATATTGGCGATGAGTCGACGACTAGGCATTGATTATTTCAAACACTATCACACCATTACGACTGGGTTCTCCAAACGCTATATGTTTCAACTTACAAGACGTTTTTAATGATAGCAATATTCTGATAAGTAATAATTTATAACGCCCCCGATAATATAGATAATATTTAGTAACAGATAAAAATAGATAAATAATTAGGTGATAAATAAATAAAAATCATATATTAGTTGTTGTTATCCTTATATAAAACTATCGAAGGGAAACAAGTTTTAAAACCTTTGGTAGCAGAAAGTTTCTTTCATTTCTTTAGAATGAACAATTTCTAAGATTGGGGAAATCTTGTCGCAACAGAATAGGTTCACAGGTAGTCTAAATATCACTTGAATCATTTATTAAAAGATAGGTATGCGATATGAAAACAAACATTTTTAGACGATAGTCAACTCTTATAATGTAACACTACAATATATATCCTACGAGTATGTAAAGGAAAAAAAAAAGAACAGTTCATTGGGCATAAAAAAATTCGTCCGCAAAGCTGTCAGTGGGAAAAGTGCCCAAATGGCTGGCAGGGTTGCCACGTTCGATGGCAATGCTGATTCTTTGACCTAAAAATTGGCCAGCCCTCTGGTCACTCTTATAATGTTGTTGTTACAAATAAAAACATCCTTTTAATTCGGATTGTTGAATTGTTTCAGAATCCACGTATTGTTCAAGACTTTGTTAGTGATGCTATAATTGTGTTGTTGAATCACTAAAAATCGTAGCCAAGTTTTAAATACGCTAATGAACTAATGTACACGTCACTAAAACTTGTTGCATTGGAAAATGAATTGCTTTCTTACTATCTAATGACCAAACTCATTGATTTAATAAAAGGAAGGCCTATCTTATCCTATCCTATACTATTAAACGAGCAATATAGTATAATATACATATATACAAGTATATATATTTGTACTCACGTTCTCGAAATTGGCTCTAACGATTTCGATGAAAGTTGCAAAATAGAGGTTCGAAAAAAATCGATTTAGCTGGGTCTCATATCTGGAAAAGTTCGTTTTCTCCACCCTAGCATAGCTCGGTCGCTTAAAGTTTAGAACAAGATATTGAATAATGACATGAGAATAATGACATTAGAATAATGACATGGTAGCATGGAATTAGTTAGTACCTACTATCATGGCAGCATGGAATAAGTAGGTACTATACATGTATTAGTATGAACTTTCCTATATTATTAAATGAGCATTCTCTATTTTCACCAGAGCAGAGCTCGGTCGTCCAGGTACTTAGTGATAATATCCTATCATTAGTTACGCAATTTTCCTGGAATAGAAAGAGATTAAAAACTTTGGTACTTTATAGATCCATTTCTACCATTTTTATTTCTCCACAAAAGCGACAAGTTCGTAATACTTCCCAGGGTATCGGATTCAAACGATTTGTTTGTTATTCAATACCACCGGCATGCAGCGCAATCTTTGCATTGACGCCAGATCTGAAATATTGTGTACATAACATTTCAAAATAAGACCTATAGCATCGTTGGAAACAATCGAAACAATTTGGAATGCGAATCGATTCCATAATCGGCAAGATAATACGAGGAAAAATGTATGAAATGAATTGTTAAAACTTGATTAAATTTAATTGTGCTGACCTTGATACAGATTATAATTTACAACCGAAAAAAATAATTTAGATGCTTCCTTAAAATGTTTTCTGAATTTTAGTATTTTTTGTTGCTTTTAAACTATATTTTCCCTGTTTTTGATAATGATATATAGGTACTTTTCTAAAATTTATTCACCCCTACTTTATTATACATGTATACGACGAATAGGAACTGATTGTTTCTAACTTTTGATTTCGAGCCCGAATCGTTTCAAACGACCTCGACTCCATGACTTAACCATGACCAGAAACCCGTCAAATATCGCGGTCAAATCAGGTTATTTACCTAAACGTGTTATCTTTTAAATAACCTTCATCTAGACTCAATTATAAGGTGTAATGTAAAAATCTACAACTAGATAAGAAGGTAGAACGAAAACCACGCGCATTTCTTTTTGTTTTGGGTACGGATTTTGCGCAATCGTTAGATCAAAGTTCAAATACACAAACACCCAGTGTGTTGTGATCAATACATATTCAGTATATTCACTCATTATTTTTAGTTTTAACAATATTTACTCACATTATCATTATTTGCCCCCCAAAGTGGGTTTTCCAAAACATGAAGGTCGTGAGACAAGAACCACTAAAACCAGCATTGCTGCCCAACAACGTTATTTGGGTTATCCAATACAATGGTTATCTGCTATCGGTCTATCGTCTAAGCGTAGACTGAGTCAGGGCCAAAGGCCAATAGTTCAGGTTATTGTGGAAGTTGTAGTACAACGATACCTAAAACAACTTTACAAGTAACAACTAGGCATTTGAAACATGTACCGGTACATTTTCTGTGCTGAACATTTCAAGGCAATCTTACGAAATCGAGTATTATAATATTGCTTAAACATTTAGATTGTATTAATTGCCTCAATGACGTCGGTCAGAAGCAGTATCTCACAGACAAGACACTAATGTAGGAAGTAATGCATTTTATCATTTGCACTCAATATCCTTAAGTCCTTATTGACAGTGGAAGAATCTTGACCTGCTTGATAAAATAATATGATAAAGATATTTTTAGCATCATTTGGAGTGTACCTACACTACACTGGGCGTTCATTGTATCATTTATTTGTGGAATAAAATGGCTATATGCTTTCCTAAAAAGTGTTTTTTTATAATTTAAGTAATAAAATATTACTTAGAACTGATGCGTTGGTTCAATTTTGGCGATAATAATGACTGTAGTTAATTGACACAGACAATACTTATACAATATTGACATCCTTACTAATTATGATAAAGGCCAACGCTTATTATGAGTCGGTTTATGACGTGTACCCACAGATAGCAAGTTTCTCTATTATTTTGTTAATTTAAACTATATGGCGCAACGGCTATGGTTGAGAATTTCGCGATCAAAACTATAAAAGCGACTAAAATTAGACACATGTTTAAAAAAAACCCGGATTCATAAAAATATGTATTTTCAAGGTTCCAGTTATTGTTTTAGATTATGGTCAGGGACGTACCTAAAGAACATCTATAAGTTTGGGTAACTTTAAATTGCGACGCATTTCCCAAATAAGATTAGGAAAAACCGTATGATAACATTGAGGGTTTTCACTATCAGTTGTAAACTAAAATCCCCTACAAACGAGTGGGTATAATGTACTAATTGTTATCAATAACAGTGGTTCACTGTGTATTAATACAATGTTTTATTTGCAGACGGCTAACAGAACGCGTGAACGAACTAGTACATACAGAGAACGTCTACGTGGAACGACTGAGGCATGTCGTGGACGACTACATCCCCAACATGCGAAAACCTGAACTATCACCCAACTTCAGGTCCTTGGAACCTGAGATCTTTGGCAACATCGAGAGGATATTCAGGTTTCATTCTGAAGAGTTCCTACCAGCTTTAAGAGACTGCGAAAATGATCTCAGGAAGTTGGGACAGTGCTTTAGGAGATTCGTAAGTGTTGTTTTTGTTTACGTTTTAGTTGATAAGTCTCAATGACTCAGTGACCGTCGGACTACCAAGTCATAGGTGTCTTTGAACCCAAGGCACGCCTTTGACTTTTCTGATTCATGTGTGTATAATTATCACTAGCTTCAAAAACGGTGAAGGAAAACATCGTGAGGAAACCGGCATGCCTGAGAGATATTTCTCGACGGCATGTGAAGTCAGAGGGCCCATAGGCGGCTGTAAAACTCTGACACCAGGTTAGTCACTATTGTCACTAACCACACGAAAAGGAGAAGAAGAATCTGATAACTTTTAAATGCTGATGAGATATCTGATACACAGTTAGTTTCTCTGCTTATCTTCTGAACCTAATTTGATAAACGTAGGTCTTGTTATGTCAGCTCCATAAACTAGCCAGGACGAACGCGTTGTTTTCCTTTGACATAATCATAATTCTGACATAGTAACTATCTGTACGTGCCGAAAAGCGCTAAATGTTAATTTTTTTTAATGTCAATCTATTTTTAAACTGACGAACTGCCGTCAATGTTCACCCTGAAATAATTATGTTTCCTAACTAGAGTAAATAGTCAGCTTAATGACCGATTAAGAGCAAATCGTTATAAAAACATTGGTGTCACGGACTGGCGGAGCGCATGATTCTATGCCTTCGCACTTCACCGCCGTAATAAGATCGTCTTTCTTCACAGTTTTGATTCATAGAAATGGCTAGAACATGGCAACTTTGAACAATCACGGCTCTTATTTAAATGGACGAGCAATATCTATCAACGTGTTGAACGATTATTCACAGTTCTCCAGCTTATCGCCACATTGGCCCCTAGTCTCCGATAGTTTTACTAAACTCAATTGTCTTCGGAGAAAGTATAAGAATTTCTCTTAAACTACCGAGTGTGTATCACTGGAAATCACAAATATTGACCGCGGTTAATGTACGTGACGTTTGATTGATTCAAACCGAATTTAATGTAAACAATACGAGAAAGGATTTACGCAACAATCACGTTATTTTGTTTGCAGGAAAAGCGGTTCAATATGTACGTAATGTACTCTAGGAATAATAAGAGAGCGACGAGACTGGTTTTCGAACACAAACAGTTTTTCCAGGTAAGCTTAGTTTATAACTAGCAATTTTTTGCGACATTCAATTAATTACAACAGAAATGTGAATCCTCTTGACAGCGGGCATTTACAGTTTTTTCAGATAATTAAATGAATCTGTTCTGATGAAACAAAATCACAAGTATTTTTGTTATTATCATAACAGTTATCGCAAAAATTCAGGATATTTTAATGTATGTATCCGTTTATATATCCGTTCATGGGACTTCCCTATTCACGAAAAAAAAACCCCTATCTTTCAGCTTCCCACATACAGGCAGATATTTTTAGAAATAAGTTACTTCAAAATACATTAGAAATAAAAAAATAAAAAATGACGAAAGCATATGTTAGGTATATTTTTTGAAGACTAGGTACTTACACAGACCTCTATGTTTTAATTTTTAATGTTTTAAAAATTTTTGTATATGGGTATTTTGCCAGAAATAAAACACTTTTTTATTTATTTTTTATTAGATTTTAATTGATACTTTGTGTGTCGCTTCTAATCTATGGAAGTCGTAAGTCGTACGTGCCATTATGGTTTAACTGACAGTATTAGCGTAGTTATAAGTAGGTGAAATGTATTACCGTAAAAACTAAATTGATTGAAGCATTGTCGGTTGGCCGCAGGCACGCATCAGTCATCACGATGCTCGATGGACACTGAGCGTTATTTCCTCATTTCTGTTAAGGCGAAAGCGTCAGGGTAGCCCGCAAAATTCAAATTTTCTTACGTTTTTTGCAATTAACAGGTCAGTATCAGATTGTATGTTGATCTAAATATGATTCACGACCGTATCAAATATTTATTTATAGAATTATAATCATAAAAATTATCAGTACAACTTTCTAAGTTCATGTTATCCTATTGAATGACTATTTCATGAAATCATGATATTTGAGGTAAATTCTAACTTAAATTGCTGATTCTGATGATTATAATTCTGTAAAGCCATATTTGTTACGGTCGCGAATCATACTTTAATCAACATTCAACCTGACACTGACCTGAAAATTGCAAAAAAACGTAAGACAATTTGAATTTCGCGGTCTACTGTAGCGCATCCCCCTTAAGTGTACCGTGTGCGGGATGGCGCACGCTGCTATACCACCGCCTAACTGTTGCCGCTACCGTTATACTTGCACATTCATAGGCATTACTCGGACGCCACTGCTTCAAAAAATAATATTCCGTTACGTATAAACAGTCATTAATTATACAAATGAATTTAATTCTCTCCGCCCGTTGTTAGCGTTGGTACTAGAAGTTCGCTCCTCGCGTTATTTTTTAAATTAGAATTTTCATAATGCAGGTAACTTCTTTCTTTGACCAAAAAGCTAAATGTTGCGACATAAACGTCTAAGTTGAGTGAAAGTTTGTATTTTATTATTATAATTGTCGCGCGCCATTTCCCTTCTGCGAACCTTCTCAGTCTACTTGTTCGGATAAAATTCTGCTCCAGTTATCCCACACCTCGATCGCGATCACATATCATTCGACCCAAATTACGCATGAAAGCCGGTGAAAGGCTATTAAATTGTATGTATTTACTAAATGTATGTAATTTAACCGCAAACATTTATATTTATAGTTATCGATCGAATCAATTTGCAGATTATTTATGTCTAATGTTTATGTTCCAGGGAATACAATTAGAATTAGGTGATCGATTAGATCTGTCAAGTTACCTTCTGGAACCAGTGCAGAGGCTGCCGAGATACAAGTTGTTCTTGGCGGATTTAGTTAAAACTTATTCAAATTATGAGAATGAGCGGTGTGAAACCGAGTCGAGGATATCCAAACTGAGCGTGGACAGTGATGAGACTGGGGGCAGCAACGGAGAGTCTTCGGAAAACGACGAGACGCCGCTGGAAAGTTTGAAGCTAGCGAAAACTATGATCGAATGTGTACTAACAGCGGTCGATGAAATCATGGCGCTGGAAAATATTACCGACTGTCCGGTGAGTGAAATATATCCGTTTGTTTTCAAAACATTGTGACTTGAAAGTGTTATAGATTATAATGGAGACATGTAAAACATTATCGGTAATAAATTTAATGTAGATACAAAGATATCCGTAAATAATATCTACAATAATGCTAGTTAGTCATATGGAATACACGTTGTTTGCCACAGGCGTCGGACAATGTTTATTATCTCTCATTTTATCATATCTCAGATAGGTAGGTATGGTTGAAGATAAAGATAATTTTATTATTAGTGTGACGAGTTTTACGAAACATCCGCAATATTATAATCTATAGAATTTACTTTACTATAATACTTTCACCTTCTGATAATATCATTTACCAGGTAAATAAATGAGGGCAAAATGATGTGGGGCACTATTTATAAGTATTACAATCTGTCCTTGTTTACTGTTACTATTGATTGGCAGTTATTATACACAGAAAATGGAAAAAATCGTGCACATTCTATTTTCATTCGAAACCATATCGACGGTTGAAAGGCTAATTGATCTAAGCGACATTTTGTAAAACTTGCAGGAGGATGGATTGGTTGTTTTTTTAAAATCATATCATATATTTTTTTATTATATCATTGATTTAAGTAAATAAAAGTCAAGATCATAAAACTTGCAGGAGCAAGTTTTACAAAATGTCGCTTAGATCAATTAGCCTTTCAACCGTCGATATATAAAACAGTGGAGGCCATCAACCGTTACACGTAGGTTTCATCCAAAATCTATTTGTGTCCGGTAGGGCTTTAATTTAATTCGCGACACTATTGATCGTTCCTATTGCAGCTATATTTGAACTTGCTGAACCAAGGCCGGTTGCTGCGCCAGAACGAGTTCTACGCGATGGACACGGCGCGCCGCCGACGACAACTAATGAGGATATTCCTCTTCGACAAACTCGTGCTCATCACTGTGGTGTATAGAAAGGTCAGTGTCTACTGTTATGTCCAACACAGACACAAACACTTGTGTGCACACAAACAAATACACGCCGCAGACAGCTAGGTTGTTCTTTTTTTGCATATTTTTGAGTGTCTGGGTATTTTTATTTAGAAACTGCTGTTGTTGGTTTTGTTGAAAACCTGCTGACTACATTTGGGTAGTATTAGGAATCATTACTCTGACTATTAAGGTTTTAAAAGTCATTAGAACGATAACGAAGCATTAAATGACCCGATTATAGTAAAAACTCAATTAGTATATCATATGAACATAATAATATTAATAAAGTTTGGAGACATAAAACTCTGTCTGAAAACGCATTGTACAATAAACATCAAGGTAATTAACTTCATTGATTATGTAAATGTGGCTAACAGTAAAATTGCTCTAAAAGGAATCAATTAATACTTTACAAATAGGTCGGTAGTAATTAAATCTACTTAATTAATTACAAAATATTGGTTGCCATCGTCTTTTTTGACTAGAATAGACGTCTAACAGAATTGATCGACAGCCTTGTCGAAAGAAAACTTTGCAGGCATCGTAAATTATGAGACTGACTCGTGATAGACGTAAGTACTAATCGATAAACGTCGTATAAAAATGAATTATCAGCGAATCGACTAAATATAACGTATGTGGTTTTGACCTTGTTAACAATTATCGCAGAATAATTAACTATAGTTATTATAATAGGATTTTGCTAGTTATTTTTGATAACATTGTAAATATTTTCATAGGCACGTACGTTAAATTTAAAGTAGGTACAGACGCCAGCACATCAGGCTACCCGAAACTGTCAAATTTTCCCAATCAACTTTGAACCTTATGCTTCAGCGATAAAGTTGAAAATCTATTAAATAAATTTGACAGATTGTAGTAGCTTGATGTGCTGGCGTCTGTACATAATGTGACGTGATATCCAAGACTTCCGC
The DNA here is from genome assembly GCA_963680765.1 of Agrochola lychnidis. Taxonomy (NCBI): domain Eukaryota; kingdom Metazoa; phylum Arthropoda; class Insecta; order Lepidoptera; family Noctuidae; genus Agrochola; species Agrochola lychnidis. The sequence goes on from OY796858.1 coordinate 15,835,641, forward strand.
CTGGTGACGCTCATTTATCAGTAAATAAACAAAGTGGAGTAGTACTCAACAGTAATTAGCAATACAGACACTGTACGTATTTCGCGGATTCGTTGTGCAACGTGAATTGCACTTTTTATGATTGGATTTCAGATTTAAACAATCAACTGCCACCTCTATCTCGCAGACAAAAACTTTGTTTCAAAACAACAATTTCAAAATAAAATAGATTTTATGCTTGTTCTTTTCTTCTATCAACAGAAAAGTTTGGAATGTTTTCAATTGAATTTATTTCGTTATTATTTACGCGTATTTTTCGTTTTCAGTAGTTCTCAATAATCTTTATTAGGTACCCTCATGGATTTTCTCTCAATTTCTTTGAAGTTATCCTCGTATTGCTTAGTAATATTAGGACATCAGGACAAATTCATATTAATTTACCAAATTACACACATTCAGAGTATATCTTGGTCCTACACAAGTTATCAAAAGGTTCCGACTTAATCATACTTGACCTATATTTTTTGGCATAAACAATATTTACTAATACGTCTTTGGAAATATGTACTTAAGGATAGTTCAGAAATTGTATACAATGTGGAAGGTTAATGTTAACATTATATTGATGATATATTGAGACACAAATTGTACTCAAAATTCTATGGCTACTCAGTCAATTTATATGGAGAGAAACGACAGCCCTAGATGTAGGATATATTAACAATGTTTTGATACAGCAAGGAATATTGATATTAGATTCATTCAATTCAACTGATGACGATAAACTTACGTTTACTTTGATGACACGAGACAATTATACAACCTTGTAATGAGAATGACAATACAAGCAATGAGCGTCATCGATCAACAATGATCTCGTGAAAGTTTTTCCGTATTTGACAATTTAACGATGTTTAGAAATTAAATGAATTGCTTTATTCTAAAAAGGAAAAAATAACCAATTTAGGAATTGTTGGATTTATCCCAAGCAACAGCGACATTATTACATTAGTGGCCATTTTCCAGGAACACTGCATGATTTTGGATTATGAGCATTTGCCGCAGAGGATAAATTATATAATTCCTTATGTAGATTTAAAAAAAAAACATCGTTTGGATGACTCATTATTATGAGTGAGTCACGACTTATCAATGTAACAATACAATTATTATAATTACACCAGTCTGTGCCCACTGTCGGCTGATATGATAAGGTAGCTATTCCATGACAAACTTAATGGTAATTCAATATTGGTTGGGACTTTTATTGGTATTCAAGTACATTATTTAAATATGCCCTGATTTCAGGGAAAATACTGTGGTTGATAGGAAATGACTAAGTCGACATTGTAGTATCCGTATCAATGAAGATAACTGGATTAACCTTTAAATTAGATTGTAATATCTTGACGTATAAAATGCGTAGGTACGTCAGTGGCGTTAGATCGATCAAATATGTAATCAAGAGATAAATTAATATGTGTGCCTTCTTAGAAACTAATTTCCATTTTTGTTACACTGACAGGGTGTATAAAATTTCAGTTCAAGTATCTTGTCTAAGTACCTACAGTGTACTTTTAAATCTCATTCTCCACCAGTGCACTCGCTCTAAAAGCGCTCTCGCACTTTACAAGTTTTTGCTCAGATTCGCTAAAATACAATAAATTCCAGTATTGGCAGAATTAAATTCCTTTACACAAACGTCGAAAGCGCTTTATTCAATACTCAACTTAGTCCGAGGTGCCTTTGAAGTCGTTTAGAAATCAGTCAAGGGGTGACGTTTGAAAGAAAGATGACTTGCCAAGTATTGACTTGAACGCGGTGAATTTCAAGTCGGAAACTAAAGAGCTTTACGTTCACAATTGCTCGTTTCAGTCTGTATTACAAGCAGTTATTTTATTTTTACTTTTAATTTGATACCATTCGCTGCCACTTAACTTGCATCATAATGAGATAATGTGCGTCGGACGTTACGAAGTGTTTATTACGCAGACGCGACGCAGTGGCGTCGTCGCCGACGGAATTATCTGTATTCCATCATTCGCATACAGCTTCATAGTTTTGATACAAGTTTGTATTATTGTCAAGTGTCTTGAAGTTAACATAACAAAGGATTGTATTCTGAGAAACAACTCAAATATTTTAGTCTTATCTCTGGAGTTAAAATAATTTTAAACGCTGTAGAGATTCTCCACAAATTCAAAGTAAAGCTAAAGGTATGCTGGTTCTATGACCATGGCATGTTGAATGAGTACGTAGTCGGTCATTGTCACGGACTTTATCGACGCTTCTTTAAACAAAAATGTACATTAGGAGCTAGAGAACACACAAAAGTAAATTGTGAGATATTTTTGTAATGAAGTTTGTACACAATAGCAATTGTAGTGGCGAGAGTTAAATGACCTTGCCAATGCTACGGAACGACTAATTTACCACGCATCGTCGATTTCAGCTGTTTGATGGTACAGGAAATACGTAATACTGGGAGACCGTCCCATTGTATACAAGCTACGAATATCACCATAAATGTCGTTCTAGAACTGGATAGCTCTATACCCAACCAGAGCTAATGTGACCTTTTGTCCAACGATTCAATGACTTCGATTTACATTTTATGTAAAAATAAACTTGACATTGATATTCTGTTCTTGATATTAGTTTGAATTTGAATTCAGCTACGTGAATTCCATTTTTGTTTTGCGTCCTTTTGTATTTTTTATTTCTAATTTGGGTTTATGATAGTTATTAATTTTAATAATGGCTGTCAGTTAATGATCATGGTCGTTGTACCAAGCTTATTTTGGTTCTAACACAAACTCAATTAGGAAACTCTATTAGGTATATTCAACTATCAAATTTTAATATGCTGACAAGTTCATTTCATATTTTCCAGCAACCTAGAGTGGAGTACTTCATATACAAAGACGACATTCCCGTCGATGACTTGGGGATAACGGCGAAGGAACACGACCAGCACAAATTCACGATCTGGTACAAGAAGCGGAACCTCAAGTCTTACAAGTTGGAGACCAGCGACCCTGTGATCAGGAACGCGTGGGTCGAAGGCATCACCTCGCTACTGTGGGACCAAGCCATGCAGAAAAAAGGTAATACACTTCAAGAGTTCTATTTTCTCTAATAATTTCGTTACGATCAATAATTCATAGCAGTGGTTGCGATTTGTGGTTTGTCTCGAAAAGTCAGTATTAAACTTAATTATGTTTAGTAATTGCAGTAAAGTAATAGCAGTATCTATGAATTTAATATCAATTCCTAATGTTATAATAGAATTAGAGAGCCAAGCAGTGTCAAACGTCGTTGCACTCATAACATTATAAGGCTCACTGTGAGAATCTGGTTTTTGCGTTGAAATCATAACGTCGCCACAACATGAATGAAAGATGAAAGAACTGGTTGTGTTTGTATTAGCAAGACCGGGACCAGTTACCATAAGTTATGTACTGGACATAGTAATTAAATACGATGGTTAAACGATATGAAGAAGAAAAGAAAAGGTTTTCCGAAAGAAACGTTTGAAAGATGAACATATTCAAGTTTATCTAAAACCGAAAAGAGAACTGAGGCAATAGATACTATTAGTTTTCAACAACATGCTTAGACCTGTATATACATATAATGCTGTAACTAGGCCTTATTTTATCTCTATCAACACTTACAATAATATGGCTGAAATATCATTTTACCCATCTAGATAACGTGGCATTGTTTTGGGGCAATTTATCAGCATTGGTTAAATTGTAGATGTTGTTCAACGATTAGCAACGATACGCGACCATCAATATCAGCACACGTTGATAACGGCACTGCGTTGAAACAATGCACTGACTAATGATGCAATTTTAAGCACCCACTATTGTCTGACGAGCACTATACTACGTTGTTTGGTTTGAAAATCCACTTGAGGACTTTATTTTCTTCCATTCCGTCATGATGTGGTAACGACCACTCGTAAATATTACACACAAAGTACATTATTGAAGAAGTTGGTCGAGAAAACAAAACACGTTCAATAGTAAACATTGAAAAGATGAGTGTAGCGTCCAGCAACGCAGCAGGGTGTGACACAGCGAGTCCGTCCTAAGTCGATAGAATTATATCATCTTTCAAACATTGCGGACGTCAGTGTAACGCTATATTGTCCATGTATATGAATCCCCCTGAATTTCTGTCAGTAGAAAGTATTTATATCTATCGAAGCAATTGGTAATAAAACCAGCTTTAAATTAATGATCGAGTAAGCTTATTTTTTATTAGTTCGGTAACCCATCTCCATCGATGAACATGCTACGTTCACGTGATGTTTTGATATCTATTAATGTCATCATAAATATAATATCGATTGATATTACTGTGCTCACATCTTCCATTGAACATTCGTTTCCAGTCATCATGACCAACATAATAAACGTTACATTTAGATAAGTAATATTAACGTTAACTTAGAGCCCATTTCTCACAAAGAAATTCATTGAGTCCATGTGGCACGCACGCTGAACCAAACTAATTCCCGCATAGTTAATGCGAACAAACTTTTTAATTGATCGTCATCTGCTCCCCGTATTATACGTGACGGAAGGAGCGGGGTTCTTTATCACAGGCTGACGCACGCGGGGTCGACGACACACTTTTTTATTGGACACTCGTTGGCAAGTTGCATGTGCACTGCGTTGCGTCTCGTCTGTGGGAACGCCAGGAACTCGACGTTTTTCTTTGACGCCGTTGTTTTGTAAATGCAAACGAATATGCAACGATCGCCCTGTTTGCTGGTTTACGCAAAACAAAATTAAGTATCGGTTGTACGCTTAAAAACACGTTTCACACATTCCTGCGATACTTATCTTTGTATTCTTTAGTCCTCTTTGAAGAACGTCTGTATTATCTAACTTGAACAACCTTTCCTTACGCATAATTAGATAGGAGTATCACAAGGGAATGCTGCGACGAAAGTACGATCGTTTTGAACTCTCGCTGTTACAATGCCACATTTCTCGCTGAGATTACGCCGATAAGCGTAAACTGGTGTTTAAATCTTTCTGGTAACGCATTTCTTTGTTACTCAGAGCTATTTAGCGACAATCGCTATTTCCTCAAATGCACAATGGGCTTTTGTCTATTGCAAAATAGGTACCTTCGAGTCGGACTGGACGATTTTATGTATATGTGAATCATGTATATTGTGACCGAGACAGTGGAGTTTTATTGTTCTCTTGTCGGAGTACATTTTGCGTCATTATGTGAACATTATCTAAACTATCGACGGAGGTGACGGGCATTCGATCAAGTTCTATTATTGTCTAACAGTTGAGTTTATTGATGATAGTGTAGTTTGAGCTGCCTCCCCTGCCGGCCGATGTCCGCTATTATTGAATTTTGGTTTAACAACAAGATCGTTGGTTCTCACAGCTTCTATCCGATACTTAGTATAGACGTTTATTTGGTTCTGCAATTATATTGAACAAAGTTTGTTATGTGCAACTGAACGTAATAAATAGTCTTGAGATTCTGGACTGAACGTTTCATCATGCTTAACTAATAATAATATGCAATATTTTTTTACGATTCTAAATTTCTAAAGTATACTTTGCTTTGATAATATTCAGACGAAATTTTTACGAATGTTTCAAGTACCTATGCAGTTTATAACATAGTTGTTGTTAAAATATCCGTTGAAAATTAAAACATCCTACGCGAATTTAATCATAACATAAATTACTTCTGTGAACGCTCATAGACCGATATGGTATCAATTTTTAACCGACTTCCAAAAAGGAGGAGGTTATATGTTCGTCGCGTATGTTTGTTTTTTTTTTTTTTATGTATGTCCACCGATTTCTCCGTCAATTGTGGACCGATTTTGAAAATTCTTTTTTTGTTTGAAAGGGTGTGCTCTCGAATTGGTCCCATATAAATTTTATTAACTTTGCTTTGATGGTTTTTGAGTTAGCTACAAAAAACGTATTTTTTTCCCACTTAGTATGTAGATGATATGATAAGTTTCTGTCACTGGTAGCAGGTAGTGGTATTCGAATGTGTGTGGGGTAGGTACCACAACTAAAAAGTGAAAAATAAAAACTTTTTACAAAAAAAAAACAACCGACCTCCAAAAAAAAACACTACAAAGTGAAAAATTACTTTAATTTCGGAAGTCGGTGGCAAAAAACGAAACTACAAAACCCAAGACACCGACTTCCGAAATTAAAGTTATTTTTCACTTTGTAGTGTTTTTTTTGGAGGTCGGTTGTTTTTTTTTTTGTAACAAGTTTTTTTATTTAAGATTGCTTTGTATCACAAGTTTATGACGATCATCCGCTGAGCCATCGATCCATCGATCCATCGATCAACGACCTACCCAAGACGTCGACACAGTCGATTAGCAAACCATACTGAGTAGTCATGCATATTTACTTAACAAACGTCAATTGTATTACAGAAATCGTTATATTATTCTGAATGGGTTATGAACGTTTTCGCGGAATCGTAGGCTTTATCTGTGTTGTTATCAGCTTCACTAACGCAGTCAGGTGTGGCTTAACTGAGATAGCAGCGGTGCCTTATTATAAATCACATTCTAAAATTGTTGTTGTATCGATACTCGTGAATATATGTGACGCTATTATAAGGCCAGTAAAGTTTATCTTTTTTGTACTTACTCCACTTGACTTGACTTGTGGGTTGTACTCTATGTTCTGAGTTAACAATAGATCATTTTATAACTTTCTATGGATGTCTTAATAGCCCATAGAGGGATTAAAAGGTAAAACCAGGGAACGGATTAATATCTGTTAGGTTAGTGATTTCAGTAGGTTATTTTTATCTTTGTTGGTAGTGGTAATAGTATTTGCTTTCCTATGATGGATGCTACAAGAAAAGGTACAAGACATTTTTGTAGGATCTGTAGTTCGTGGGATTCATGGTTACCAGGAGACTTCCGAATTGAAATGTTTCTGTGATGACCGATGACTATTATATTTATCACAATATCCTTAATGATAACACAACTCGTTAACGTGATAAAAAGTACATTTACACAATTTAGAAATGACACACCGATAAATTATCTGAGATATGCCATCAATGTGTACCTAATCTAATACTTGCGGTCAATAGAAATATCCATTGTAGATAATGTACATAATTTAGATATTATTATCGAACAAAACTGTTTCATCTCGACATTCATTCTCCATAATCAAAATCTATTTTTATTTTACTTTGTTACGGCGAACTTGAAGATAAAGAAGAAAAGTTATTTAAATAAGATTCATCTAAATTATTTAAACGTCGACAATCGCTTCAGTTTTGTTTTGACAAACGAGATGTCATTAATGTCTCATTGGAGAAAGTTGGGAGATCAAAAATGTATAAAACGTTGTCGTCATAAATTTAAATGTTTCGTGCCATTTAGACAGTATATTTCTAACTTATTTATAACCATTTGAAACTTTTGTGTATGTATCTTTTAGAAATTTGTAAATGTGAATACTCTAGCTGTAGGTTTCCCGAATAGAATAAAATAAATTATAACCTAATAAGGAGCTCCCTCTCACAGAGAGGAGGCCTGTGTCCCAGCAGTGGGAACATTTATAGGCTGATGATGATGAAGGAGCTATGGGTGTGGATACCGTTATTGGTGTAATGGTAGAATTATACTACGACACATCTCAATAGACAATACTAGCTGCGCCCCACGGTTTCACCCGCGTAACTCTCGATTCTGTGGGAATATCGAGATAAAAAGTATTTAATGTGTTAATCCAAGTTATAAACTATCTGTGTGCTAAATTTCATCCAAATTGGTCCAGCCGTTTGAGCGTGAAGAAGAGACAAACATACACACTCACAAACTTTCGCCTTTAAAATATTAGTGTGATTTCTAATATTAAAAAATTCACGGTTTTCAGAACTCCTTCTACAGCAGAGAAACAAAAGAATATCGATGGTGTCCATGAACAGCGAAGAGTCAGTGGAATCAGAGAGGAACGAAAATGACAAATGTAAGCACAAACACATTTTTACAAGAACCACTAACGATAATGTCTGTTTAGCACGAAAAGGGTGTTTTGCACATTGGACTTTAGATGTTACGGAGCTAATGAGTCTAATGTAAGATAGTACACTCGGTTTCTGAATTGAGAACTTGTCAAACTCAGCATTACTTAAGGTGATAACACGCAAAATTCAATATTTCTTTGCAAAAAACCTGATTTTACAAATTGGACTACATTGAAGGTATCACCTTAAGTAGTAGTAAAGTAGACTTTTACCGGTTCTGAACTTCAAATTCTCAATTCAAAAACCAGTGTATAGCTCACAATTGTTGTTAAGTCAGTGTGTCATTTTGTCGCATCTTTTGTGACATATTATGTCACAGTAGCGCATGCTAAGTATTGCTTTGCATACCGCAATAAGTGTGTCAGGACTGTCAAGTCTAATACGTACTTACATATTAGGTGTTGATTTATAGAACATCAAGTTTATAACTGTAATCCAACCTGTGTTGTACTCAATCCGTGTTACCCAATTTTGTTGTGATTGATTTGATATACCTAAAGAAAATTACGTGATGATATTTGAGCTGTTTAAAGTTGCAATAGGCATAGCTCCTTGGAAGATGATGTAATATAATTTTAAATAAAATATTGATATTGTTGTCAGCTTCAAATGTTAAGTATCATCTTGCCAAAAAAGTCAAATGACGCATAGGGCATAACACAAAACAACAATAGATTTAAATCTAGATCTAATTTATGTATATTTTTGTGAAAATGCTGTCGTCCAAATCCATCTAGAATTCAGAAGTTCTAGAATATTCTCGTGTTTGTAAATGTTGTAAATAACACTGTACCGTACCTGGCCGTAAATATGGCACATCGAGTATTAGAAAAAGTTATCCTTTACAGAGCGTCATTTTTATCACTCATATCTGTGTGACAGTCTAATTCTGAAGCTCGATTTGCCATATTATTGTTCTATCCACACATATTGGGGCCGTCCCAGGGACGTGGACGGACCGTGCAATGTCAGGCCGTTTGTCTACCACACCGTATATGGGACGTCAACGCGAACAAGATGACGACGCCGAAGTAGCGACAGTACATTTACTATGGCCGTGTAATTTCGTTTGTCGTTGACGTCCCGTTCACGGTGCGGTGGACAAACAGTGTCAGGAGCTTAAACTAATATCGGTGTGTAAGTACATTTTACTTACAAGAACTCGTTCATGCACGTCCGTGTCCTGGCCAGCGACGGAGCATTAGTGCCCTGAGTGTGCTACGGCCCAGACACGTCCCGGACACGGCCATGACACATCCCGGACACAGCTCTGATTTGTGTGGACAAACATTAACTCCCGGGTACTGTCACCAATTACACTGAGTACCAATATTCCATCTCTGCTGCAGGTCTGTTAGATGGTTACGTTCTCGTCAAGTTGCACCAATGAATTGCTTTGTAGGTCAGTAAAGTTTAGGCACGCTTCCAAACATTACACGTTCTATCTGCTCAGCTTTCGTTTTCTTTGCCTTCGCTTTTGTGGATGACGGGACAACGGGAAACTGTACTGTAACAATAGAAATATGTTGACTTAAATATTTTTTGACAATTTATTAAGAATTAATGACTCTAAATTATATATTCAATAAGCATATATTAATATTCATTTTGAGCAGTGGTGGCCCAGTGGTAAACTGCCCCGATTTACGTGTCGTAGGTCGTGGGCTCAAACACACACACACATTAATTTGTTTCATCACCACTACTCTTAAAACGGTGACGGAAAACATCGTGAGGAAACCGGCATGTCCTAGAACCAAATATTCGAAGACATGTGACATCTACCAAACTGCACTGGACCCGCGTGGTAGATGACAGCCCACTCCCTCTCGAAGAGAGGAGGCTTGTGTCCCAGCAGTGGCAACATTATAGGCTGATTGTGACTCATTTAGATAACTTTGATAAACTTTTTGCTTTGCATATAAGAACTGTAATAAAGGGCAGAAAAGGCTTGGTCTATTTTGCAGTCCAGCTTTAACTGAAGTTTAAATAAAGCTAAGGGAAAAAATACAATAGACGTGGACATATTAAGTAACCAGAGGGCCTACCACAAGCTCATAAAGCAGTATTATTTTAATATTACTTCAGTGTGGGAAAGATATGAAGCTCTACAGGACGTATAGCTCCATCTCTTTCTTCCACTGAAGTAATATTAAAATAATACTGCTTTTGAGCTGGTGGTAGGCCCCCTGTTCCGCTTAGCCATTTCTAAAGAGCCATAAAAACTCCTGAAAGAAATCGACACGTGTTTCACCTCTCAACGAGGCATCCTCAAGATGACGATTGACTTGTCGTGCTCAACACGCAACACGCCGTGTTCGGGTTCGCAACAAGTCAATCATCATCCTGATGATGCCTCGTTGAGAGGTGAAACACGTGTCGATTTCTTTCAGGAGTTTTTTTTTTATGGCTCTTTAGAAATAGCTGAACAGGTTACTAAATATATCTACGTCTATTGTATTTTATAATGGATTTCCGCAAGGTCACGCCTGAATCAAATAAATCTCTAAAGCTAAGGGCCAAAATGTCTTGTTTGTAACAGTAGAATAGACAGTAGTAGTAGCAGCATGAAGGATTGTAGTTAGTACTTAGTGTATACCACGTAGATCTTGATTTAATAGTAAATCTTGGAACATAGTTTTGTATAGAGAATAGTTTCTGCTTATGTGGTCTTGAATCGGTTCCAATAGGCCAGTGATCCCTGTATTTACGTTCAGAAAACCTGAGATCACATATCCCCATTTTACCTGAACCGTAAATCTTAGGACCCAAATTCGACATTTCTTAACACTTGAATTATTGAACGGCCTAAGCTATCGCCTCCAAATATTTATAGGTCTAGAAGTGGTCCAGTATAAAGCTTACTTTAGCCTTGGAATAAAACTGACATCTTTTCCCACTTAGCTTACACTTGGCTATAGTTTTTTCATTGTATGGAATGTTTTTACTAGATTACTTCGCAAAGGGTTCACTTTCTTCATTCTTGGTGGTAGTTGCTGGGTTTACTATTTTAAATAACAGTTCCTCTTGTATATGTTTTCCATATCATGTTTATGTTGATGTAAATTAATAGAGTAATTTGTTAATTCCAGATAATTCTCTGCGAGGAGTGCCCGGAGAGTGCAAGAGATTAGGAATAATAGATAAGAAAGTAAGAAGAACCACCTGGTACTGCGAATGAGTCCCTCCAGATAATATTACTGATTTACTTGACTTTCCTGCAAAAGGAATAGTACTAACTTCCCGACATCACACGGCGGGGGAATGTGTGTGTTTGAATGTGGCAATGTTGCTCAAAAATAAATGAACAAATTTTGATGAAGTGTAACTAAAATATTGTCAGAATTTTTAAGAAAAATATTTAAAATTTCTGATAGACTGATACAGATACCATTGAATCCTTCTACTCGGGATTGTTAACTTAATGATCACAATTATTTTAATGTAATAAATAAACTTGCTTTTGTACGATACGATTAAATGCTAAGTTGAGAATAGTTTTAAAATAAATAACAAAGAAAAGCAAATAAAAACATTTTTGTAATAGTCGAGAAAAGTCGAACTTTTCTTGCAAGTCTTAGTAATAAATTCAGCAATTATATATTTAAATTCAAAGAGAACAGGAGTAAAACTTAATATTATAGTGTAGTAGATAAATAAATCCAAAGAAAGATTTTATGGATAGAAAAAATTAAATGCTCTAAAATTGTTACTTAAGATTTATTGAAAACAGCAAAACGAGAGCAGAACTGTTGCAGGATATAATATAATAACATATAGCCAAAGCATCGCAATAGAAATTTTACGATATGTACGAGGAATGTGATAAAACGTTATTCGAAAATGTATTATACTTTATGTTATTATGGTAATTTCAGTCATTATTTTATGGGACGTATATTGTTACAGTGTTATTTAGTGTTATCTTTTTTTGTAAATAATTATTATTGTATCAATAAATAAATGTATATCGTCCGATGTAAAGTGAATAATGTAAATGTTAAATTAATTACACATATTAAATAAATGTATTATTTTCATCACGTGTTTATTTCATTTTGGGATTGAAAGTTAATTCCAAACCAGTTTTGCTATGGCAAAGTATTTGTTTCAATTATTCTTAGTGTAGGTTGATACGTGGTTGGTGCAGTCACGAGCAAAAATATGCATACACTCGGCAAAATTTAAAATTATTTTCTTGTGGAATAACGATTGCAACTTAACATTAGTGATATGCCGGATATTCATATCCGCGGATATCCGAGGAAGAAAAAAGATCTGTATCCTGTATCTGTATACATTTCATTACGTATTCATTACGTATACGTAATGAAATGTATTAATATAAAAGATCCGTTCAAGATCCGCCAAAAAGTAACATACATAGGATACAGATCTTTTTTCTCCCTCGGATATCCGGCACATCACTACTTAACATAAGCCCTATGTAGTGTGAGACTGTGGGTTCCAAAATACTATATTCCTAACAACATACAATTATAATCAATACAGTAGGAGAAAATAAATCTAAAAAGTTGATAATTGTATAAATATAAGTGCTCGTGACTTTACCTATCTAAATAACGAGTACTAGGTATTTTATTAGCAAATTGAATTTCTATTCAAATATCAAGTTATGGTCAAGCGATAATAGCTCAAATTAATTACGACTAGAATTTCCGGACAGTTCGGTGTCCGGTGGCTTTACAGCTCTGTGTAACTGACATTAAATATCTTCTGTTTTCTGATAATGTCAGCTGAAATGCTCCTGTGGACATTAATGGGTGTTGCTACCTTTTATTATTATGTTTTAGGAGCTAGTGGTTTACAAGTAGGATTTACTGTGGACAGGAACGTGTAAATTTCTAAAAATTCAATGTAAAATGTAATTTTCAGAGGAAAACAGCAACTTGGTATAATTTTTTTTTTTTTTTTTTTTTTTTTTTCTGTTGGGCATCTCACTGCTGGTTCCGAAAACCGTAGCTGTTTAACCGGTCAATCCTGTGGTTGCCTTAAGCTACTACACTCAAAGCCTCCAGCCAGGGCACAAATACTAAGCTAAAAATTTAAGGATGAACGCTCACTAAGGGCACCCCCTGCGGGGTTCGAGCCTCGGCTTAGGGCGTTATCCGGAGGGAGGACATCAAAAGATGGGACGGGCTGGATCAAAAGGTTTTGATCATTATTATTAGTCGGGGAATTTAAAGCTACGTGCACAGCTGCAACAACTGCTGGCACCTCGTTTTCGAGCAAGGGTCGGGGGGGAGTATTATTTACTCGGGGGCGCGGCGGTCGAGATCGCAAAGGACCTCGGCGGCGAGGTCGGTATGACGGGAGGCGTCTGTTTTTGTACACTGTACTTGTTTCCCTATTGCTCTCCTGGAGGAGGGTTATGGGGTCATCGGGATCTACGAGGATATGCCTTGGACGGCGAACATGGCTGATTTTACTCGGGACATAACTGGCGGCCTCGACAACCAGAGGGTTGCGATGTTTGGCCGCGGACTCAAAGAAACGCTTGGAAAGGCGTTTTAGAAACTGATGGAACAACTTGGTATAAAGATTTAGGTTATATTATATAGAATGCACATACGATTGTTGAAGTTGAATTTTTTAAATAAATCTATTTTATAAAAATGGTTTCTAAATCCATCTTGGACATCACTAAGTGACATTCTAAGTTCTGAGTTGAGCTCCACGATTACTGACAAATGCTTGCACTGACTGGACAGGTCCACTCAAATCTGTGTGGTTCTTTCCTCAAAATACCATTTCAGACACTAATCTGCATGGTCCTCATATGGCCTGACCAAGATTAAGTCTGGACTTTAAAAGAGACTGCGACCTCTGAGTTTGTTTCGGCCTTTTAACAAAATTATGAAAAAAAAAAAATTGTGTTTACACGTAAAGTGGTGATGTTTTTTTTTCTATCCCATGGTGTGGGGTATCATTGGAAAAGTCCTTCAAAGTTTTGGATGTGTGAAAAAAATCACAGAAGTAGTTTATATAACGAAATTAAAAGGAAAACTATCACAGCTAAGTAAGCTCTACAAGTTAACGAGTAATAAACGACCAACTTAACTTTGCAGTTACAAAAACATGTTTTCCGATACATTCCGTATGGGAGAACATGTTTTTCAACTAAAAAGTTAAGTTTGTTTTTGGGATAAATTCATCTCAACTACGGAACCTTTCATTGTGCGTGGTCCGACACGCAGCGTCACTTGGCTGGTTTATTTTATTTATATTACTTGTAAGAGTGACTTCGATATCTTATTTACAGACTAAACAATTTCATTTTATTTACTGACATCGGTGAACGAAAATTATTGTGAGGAAATCTGGACTTATGATTAATATAAGTCCGAAATCGCTAACCCACCTTTAGCAAGCGTGGTGTTCATGTTTTTTCTTAGTGTGAAAAGAGGCCTTTGCACTACAGTGGGACGGACAGTAGTAGTCTGGTATTATTTAATATTATGAAAATTATAAAAGTATACATTATGTAGGTAACTACCATTTTCAACACCGACTTATCAATTATTCGAGTAATTTAAATATGTATTTATTTCGTATTTTATTTTATTTTAATTGTGTCAATCCATCAAAATGATTAAGTAGAAACGTGGTAATATAAAATCGTCTGCAAGATCATTCAATGAAGAACTTTTGCCATCAGGTAAGTATGTCACCGTAAAATTGTGAACTGGATAAAATGGATTAAGTTAGGTTAGAACTATGACAAAATACGCGCGAGCCGAGCGAGCGAAGCGATAGGTGCCGCGGCTGGGGTCGATTGCAACTTCCAAGTTGCTTGCAGCTAGGCAGGCTATTTAGTATTAGCGTAAGGTGCGTTACATCGAAAGCAAGTTTGATACCAGTTCACAATTTGTCAGTTTCCCATGGATAGATTATAAGCTATCGAAAAATAATGCGTTAAATTGTAAATAGTTTTTTGTAGTTCACAATTTTCCGACAGTTTATAATCTAACGGAATGAATACCCATAGATTATAAACTAACGAACTTCATAATATTAGTACCTGGGCGACCGTGCTCTGCTCTGGTAAAACTAGAAAATGCTCATTTAAAATAGTATTTAAATTAATATATATAAAATATATAAAGGGCTTTGAAGGTTTTGGCCCTAACATCAGCAAACATTTTGATTTTTTTTCAAAATCGCGGTGCACAATAAATGTCATATATTTGGATAGGGGACACTTATACAAACATAAAACGAACTTAACATCATAAAGCGTCACGTTTCTGAGATATTCAAAGATAAAAATGACAATTGTTATAACTAATTTATTTATTTTGTAGATAATTCATGTCGATTAAGTTATTTACTGTTAATCTGAACCAGATAGAGAAAGAAAACAAATATTATAATACTAATCTTTTATTTTGTTCATTTTAATAACAATATGAACATAAAAATATGAGATAAATGTGTCGAATTACAATGATATTTTTGTAGGTAAACATAAAGTAATTAAATACCTAGTGGATAAAACATAAGATTTATTAGGTAATCATATTCGGTATGAATAATATCATCCAAGAAGGCAGCGGGAGGCTGAATAGGATATTCTTGATGTCGCGCCCATGTTATGTGTATTATATTGTACCATATAATACACATAACATGGGTGCAACATCCAAGTCGAATTGAAAAAAAACGGGGTGTCCTCATTCGGCTGGGGGTATACTTTTCTCGTTCGCTCATAACTAAAATATTACCTACACATGATGCAATTATGTTCTCATAGTTCAATATGCTTACCTGAATAGAAAAAAACAAAAAAAAATCTGTTTCTTCAAGGGTCAGTTTTCGACTTACATTTCGGTGAATAACTCCAAAACCTGACGCTTTAGGATATTATGTTTCATGAAATTTTTTGTTTGTATTAGTGTCCTCTATCTAAATATATAACTTTTGTTGTGCACCGCAATTTTGAAAAAAAAACAAAATGGCGGCCGACGTTAGGGCCACCCTCCATACAAAAATCTTCAAACCCCTTTCATACTAATCCATGTATAGTACCTACTTATTCCATGCTGCCATGATAGTAGGTACTTACTAATTCTATGCTGCCATGTCATTATTTTCATGTCATTATTAATTATCTTGTTCTAAACTTTGGGCGACCGAGCTCTGCTCGGGTGAAAATACGGAGAAAACAAATTTTCCCAAATATGAGACCTAGCTAGATCGATTTTTCAACCCCGTAAACCGCTATATTGTAACTGGCATCGAAATCGTTAGCGCCGATTTCGAGAACGTGAGTACAAATATATAAACAAACAAATTTATAGTACAAATATTGCTCGTTTAATAGTATAAGGATAGGATACATTAGAGATTGCAGCGTGATGTTATGTTAGGTATGCATACCTACAAAAAAAAAATGTTAACACCTCTATTTTCGCTGTAAAATGCGAACGAAATAAAGCTGTAGCTTTGATTATACTCAAAAATATAAATACCGGCTCCAATGGGAAAACATTTTCTGAAAATAGATGCATTTTTATTATTTTTATATTACTAGACTCTTTAACGTGTCGAGTGTTTAAGCTGTCACAGGCGCCATCACACAGAGCCGCTGCCTGGTTTGGTTATTTTGAGCCGACTAAGGCAGAAAATGAAGTGTGATGATTTTCAGGAAAGATTATTTAAAACTGTGCTTATCTTGCTCGTGAGCGTTATAATAGTGTAATAATAGTAAGTAGAGGAGTAGATACTAAACTGCAGCAGCAGCAGTTTTCTTCGACGGGGAATGTGCACCAAGCAGGGCATATGTAAGCGCAGTGCTGTCCATTGCTGTAAGTATTTCAACAGGGTTATATTTAGCAATTTTTTTCGTACCTATCCACCATTACTTATGTTATTTTGTTAAATCGAATGTATTAGCTAATTATACCATTACAATAATTTTTTACTTTAAAATTAATTGTAAATTTCATCTGCAAGCAATCTCCACCTCTTTAAAACAATCTCATTAGTCGTAAAAACGTAAAATGAAGTAATGAAATACATTTACCTGAAATCCGCAATGCGAAAAATTATGGCTACGGCTGCGAAGTGGGGCGGAATATTCTACCTGAAGGCTAAATTTTATTGCCCCGCGCTGTTTTCGAACAATTGCATTAATAGTGTATCAACGGAGCGCCTCGCCGACTTCTTTACGGCTATGGAGTCGGCGCCGGAATACAATTAAAGTTTTAATATTTTAACACCGTGAAATCACAATTTGAAATGGAGCGTGAACACAACTGGCATAATTAAATACATAAAATAAACTAATTTTCATGCTCACTTGTTTCCTTGTATTTTCTTCACTAGGTAGTTTAATCTGGTTTGCTGCCTACTTGTTTCAGATTAACTTATGTCAATAAGTTTTGAAGAGATAAACTCCAGAACTGCAACTAAAGAACAAAAATCTTTAACAGTCAGTCGTGAAGCTCTCATGCAGAATGTAGGTATCAAAGCTGCGTATTTTTCCAAGCAGGCATTTTCACGTAAAACACAACCAAACGCGGTGGTTCACTAGCTCTACCAAAAGGAGAAAATTATATTTTCTAAAACTTGAAGCGGACGTTTATCTATACAATAAAATTAGCAGAAGAAAAGACAATTTATCAAGAAACTTTATTTAGCCAACTACGATTGTCGCTGAAAATTGGCTCGTTGGTACAAATATACAATTCTTATTATTTTTTTTGTGTTCCAAACAGCAGTTTCGTACAAAGAGCAAAATGACGTCTCAGCGGATGGGGTGGTTTACTGCGCCATTTCTCTGAGACCGACTTGTTTCGACAGGAGTTCTTTGGCGGCGTCTTTAACACTCCCTCGAGGGTTCATTTATATATTCGCAACACGGAGCCGGCAATAAAACTGCGTTATCCTGGTCATTATTTAGTCATCGCCCGGCCTCCTCGCCTACTCTAGGAAAATAAAATGCATTCGAATGACTCTTGTATGTACGGTGCAATTTCATGCACCATCAAAGTACTGTGGGTCGTAACTTTGTTTATGATCTTTGTATTGAAACAATTTTATATGAAGTCGTGAAAAAATATTTGACAGTTTAAATATTATTTTTATTATTAACTGAATTTAAAGCGCTATTGTATATTTACTTCTCTTATACTAAGATCACGATTCAAATCAATCTTTAAATTTTCTTCGTATAAAAGTATTGGTGTTGTTATTTGTATTAGTTTGGTCGGTACTAAATCCAGACTCATTGTAACATTATCGAGAATCGTTAGTTAGGGGACTGGTCACGGCCGGTTACGAGCAAGCCATTTTATGAGGCGGCTCTGGGCGTCGCCGCTAAATCTCCTTATTTATCCGGGAAAACATAAACCGAGGTCTCAGCAAAAATTAATTGGCTCCCACGCTCCTTTTGGCACATTAACTATTTTAGGGTTTATTGTTTTACGTGTTGTTTTGTAGCTCATATTGATTTCTAGTGGCACAACATTATTGACTCCTGCTCGGATATGTAGAACAACTTCATTTTATATTTCATTCTTGCACGGTACTGGAGCCTGAATTATTCAAGACCTGGCACTGTGTGTCGTATAGATAATCTTCAGAGCATGTGTTATCCAGACTACTTTACTTTTTATTTTTATGACGGGACCAAATTTGGCGTGTTGCTGAAACGACGGATCATAACCGTTGGACACAGCAACTGTTTGCAATCCTATCCGTAAACCAGGCATTGTTTTGTTCACAGACAGTTCGAGGTTAGAGTGAATACCAACTTTAGAGCTTTGGGTTAAGGAATCTTTTCGTGTTTGTATTATCATTGTTGTGGTTGCATCCATTGGGACCTCTCCTTACTCACGCGTGGCGATTTTATTTTAGTCGCTATAAAAAGAGCTTGCTTTCACCTGGCACTTCTTAAAGCGCAGCTTGCGGTACGAGCGGACACACTTCATTAAGGCCTCCGTATTTGTTGTGTTATAAAACTTTGTAGTTTTTTATTCGAGTTCTTTTCGCTAGACAGAAAAATTACTTTCGCAGTGTTTGAAAATAACCTTCGATTCCGACAAAAGAAAATGAAAAGGAATGTTTTAAGAATAAAACAGAAGAATATTTTGTTTAGCTATCCAGTTTAAATTCGTGCTTACACGACACGTTTCATATAGAAAGGAACGCAACAATGAGCATGGAGTATAGATCGCACATGCGGCCACTCAGTGCGTTGCCAACTACAACAGATGAGATTGGAGGCACTCCAGAACTATGCACCTGCCTGCTGATACAGACGTCAACTTCTCTATATTTTATCCAAACATTTAGTATCGATGTTATCGGAAATATTTTATTGATATTTTACTCAGTTCGTTCGCACAGTCCTTTAATATTGGATCTACGAAAGTATGAAGGTACGGGATTTTATTTGCTTGAAAAAAAGTGTTCTTTCTAGCCAAATTTCGCCGAGCCGAGGTTAAGGTACATATTTTTATGTATTCGGCCATAAACTTGGAGTATAGTTTTATGGATATGTTTTTCAAAGTGCGACGAGTTTTAAGAGGGATTTGTTTTTTTGGGAACAAGGCTGTCGGTCGTATCATAAAGCCTTTTTGTATCCACATTGGCAAATTACGTGGGCGTGTCCAGTTAGTCAGGTGTCGTTGTTTAGACACCATATCAGAGGCTGCAGTGATCCATTGCGATGGCCGCGTAATCCCGGCTAGAGGCTTTGTCTCACGTCCAGCTTACTTTTATTACCGTGCCTGCATCGCGAAATAAAACAAAATTGGCGGGAATTTATGGGCCACAGCCCCAGCATGGCTAGTGGGGTGGAAAGTTTTCAATTTGAAACGAATAACCTGTTTGTCTCGTGTAATAAGGAGGGTTTTGCAGCGGGTAATATGGGGCTGCAATGACTGTCGCGGGCTTCCTTAAAACTACTTTCTTGGTTTTATTACCTAAGTGCTGTGGGTGGGTGTAACTCTTGAAGGTGTGTGTTTATATAGTGGTTACAATGTTCGCCATAAAACTACACCTACTGGCAATAAGCTGATCGGAATTTGGGTGGAGTAGTTACTTACATAGTGGAGTATTTCTGATAGTAGGGTAGGGCGGGGCTAGAAGTCCGGTGGGTAAGAAGTCCCAACATACATGTCACAGTATCTATCCGCGCTAGAAACAGACGGTCTACGTGACCTGAAGCGGGATGAGAGGCGATGACGAAGCCGCGAGCCGCCAGTCATCGCAGAGCAAACATGCAAGTAACACGGCTATCGGAATTTTTTCGCGCCCAAAAGTAAAAAAAGTGTTTGTTCTCGTTTCTTTCATAGATCTACATTGACTGAAAAGAAAAGATTAGGGTAAGTTCATATTGCAGTCTTATTATACCCGTAAGTAATACATGGTAATAAAATGTTTTTGTTGTTAACCGTTTTTATTTTATAACCTTGCAAATCACTGGACGTAGATATGGGGCAAGAAGTACACCGATGGGACTTCTTGCCCCGCGAGAGAACTTTTTTCCCCATATGTTTTATTGAAGTGATATGTTTAATAAATAGTGTATTTTTTTCTTTTAAAGGATGCGTAATTATAAAAGAAGGACAGATAGAGGGACTACACCGCTACATATTATGAAATTGGCTGCAGATGAGGTCAATAAGGGTGAGAAGAAACTATGTCAAGCAGCGAAAGATATCTGCAGGAATTCTCTTAAAAGGTTTATTGCACGATTGAAGAAAGACCCAGGTTAAAACTTGAAATTACTGCCATGACTGATTTTGTGTATGTTTATCAGCAAAGCTCAAAATAATTCACGTTTCATTTTGTTTAATTATTTCAAGTTGGAATTTCATGTTGATTGTACTAAAATATTAAGATTTGTTGATTATATTGATATTTTAATAAACAGAACTATTATTAGATGTTGATTTTAAAATAATGTATTTTGATTTAACCTAATAATTGACCACAAATACTTAATTAGCTAGCCACTAAGATGTATTGACTTCTTACCCCAAACTTTGGACTTTTTACCCCGTGAGCGGGGTAAAAAGTACAGAATTCCATTTTGCATTTGTTGCTAAAGTTTTCGGAAATCAAGTAAATATTCACATTTCCGACTATTTGAGCGTTAAGCTGAATTGTGTAAGGTTTCATACAACATTTTTTGTTGACAGTAAGTACTCGATTTTAAGACTTATGGGTCTTAGAGTGAAAATTGGGACTATTAGCCCCGCCCTACCCTATATGCAGGGTTTTCAGAACGCAATATTAGTGAAGGTTTCCATAGTTTTATCTACAACAATTTTGCGTAAACATTTTTGTCGCGCATTAAAAAGGAAACGAAATTCGAAACACTTTCTGCCATAATTTTGAACCAAAAAATCTCACATACAATTTGTTTGAAATGAGCCCCATACATCCAGTAACAAGCACGCTTCGTTATTACCAACGAGCGCTGCACGTACAATGACATTGTGGCGCCACCCGCTACTCCCGCGACGTTTACCGACCATAACGTTTCTTCTGCCAGCAAATTGAATGTTAAAGCACGTTACCTGCCCCTAACTGAATAAGTTATGAGCTCCGAGCTATTGGTAATGAAACTTGAATGACCTCGGGCGTGTAAACCTCCTGCAGAATGGAATTTCCGTGTTTACACGACTACGCCAACAGTTTATTCTGTTGCGCTAACTGCCACTTCCGAATATACCGTTTTAAACGAGCCAAAGATATTGTATCGGTTTGAAAATCAAACATTCCAAATATTGTACTGTCGAGGGACTAACTTTTGTTTTGCAAATAAATCTGACAACTTTCATTTGGGATTTATCGATTATTTTGTTTGGTCTGCTAATTTTGTTTTTCTTTGTTTAGTTTTTATGCTTTTTCCAAATGGTTTTAGTTTTAAAAGAGAGCCTCGTTTTTATTTTGATAGAGGTTCATCAAACCTGTGCTTGAAGATCTAATTTTACGTTTACTACTTCAGTGAGTGTACTTTTGCAACGACGTGACGTTATCATGGCACTAAACACAAGGTTTTATTATTGTTTACTTCATTGAACTGTTTAACTTGACTGAACTTCAAAGCGGTGCTAAGGAACCATTATTTAAACTCAGTCTAGATTCTAGAATTTTCCTAGAACTGACAATGAGTTGTATGAATAAATTTTTCTGCGACATTTAACACAGAAAGTAAATCCACCGCGAGGTTCCGGGGAAGGTTTTTCTAGGAACAATAGGATTAGGTAAACAAACCAAACTGAATAAATTTCTCGGAGAAGCAAGTCTCACCTAAAGTTTGCGAAGAATGCCAGTTACTCAGTTAGTCTCGATCCTAGCCAGCCAGTAGAACTTTCTATTTTTCGATTGCTCGTGTTACTGAGTTGGCAAATGTAGTTTAGCTAGTAGTTCACGCTGTCGCCGCTTCACAACTGAATTTCATTGCTAACTTATTTTGCATTGTGTTGCTGTCAGTAGATGTTGGTTACAATTCAATATATTACACACTCTATGCAGGTCTTCTCTTGGGAAAGCTTTTATAAAACTCTGCCAAGTAGAAATTTCTTATTTTTAAACTTAAATAGAATAAGTAATGACGATCCTTTATTTCTTTTTAGAAAGTATCTACAAAGTTGGGCGAAATTCGGAAGTTTGATAACAATTGTTCTTAACTCTTTGAACAGACAAACTTTTTCATAGATCCAATCCTTTAAATCGCTGATTATTACATTCTGGAATGTATGTGGCAGCCATTACCCGGTTTTTTATAATAGTACCAATGTTTTCAAGGTGCCATTTATAATAGTTTTATTTTCAAGTTGGCCTGAATTCTTTAGAGGCCAAAGCAAGCATAAAAATCAGATTTATAGCAGTCAAACAATAAAATGGTCACAGTTAACAGCCTAACTGCATTATAACTAGTTCAGAGTACTTCAAGGCTGTTTTCGTATAATTTGGTTAATTTATTTAGAAACTGCTGTGTTGGCTATGTTTAGAATAACTGTAGTAATAATGTATCTTGTAGAAACAGGCCGTTCTTGCGGGGGTTGTCGAGACAATGTTCTTGCGTCATTAGTAACGTCTCAGGCGGCGATTATCAAAGCAATCAGCCGTTCTGCAAACTGTTACCATCCGACTGGCTGGCGATAGGGCTAGCGGTCTGTGTCGATGTTTTTTTGCCAATCTTCTTTCGTATCGATATCGAGCCGCGCTGTGATACTGGAATTGAATTGATATTTGTGTTTTCTGGAAACGAATTTAAATGTTATTGTTATTTGAATCGACATGAAAAAGATTCGTAACAAATCAATTTGTTTTCGAGCACGTATTAAAATTTTAGTAGATTGTTGATTTTGTATATTGTAAATGGCTCTAGAGAAAGCTAGTTCGTTTTAAATAGGTATTGTGATTGCAAAAAGATTTCACGCGGAGACTTCGCGTGAAATCTTTTTGCAAATTTTCCGTTGTATCGATAGTTTTGTAATTCTCTTATAAACATCACTAAGGCAATTGACGAGTGTTTGCTCGAGTTTGAGCGGCTGCGGCGCTGGGCGGGCGGAAGTGGTCGAGGGCTGTTCCTAGTTTAACTGTTGCGTCACTTGATTGTCGCCGCCGACCGGCGCCAAGTACTCTTACTGAATTCAGCCCCACGATTCACAACCCGTTTATATTTATTCTTTTAAAACAGAACTTACATTGAATTGTTAAAATATTACTAATAAAAGTTAAGATGCCATCGAGCCCGCCAGCTGAAGACAAAATGAATTGTGAAATTCCAATTTTTGTATTTTTTCCTGACGAATCCAAAGCCGATCTGTCTGTTGATTTAAAGACCCGAGCTCTTGTAATTTAATACCGATATCGAATTACAGGCAATCGACTTAACATCTCGCATTTACATACTAAATAAAAGAAGGTAGATATTAGAAGATTAGGGAGTTAAGTGGTGAAAATCGGGACAGTAAAAGTGATTTACATTTAACTGAGAGCGAGGAATATATACTTCGAATTACTAAAGCAATTCGGTGCTTAATTCGTAGGCCAGCCAAGAAAGATGGGCGGCCAACGCTCCCGGCGCGCCCGGCTCCCGACTTTAATTACAACGCAGGTTTATTCACTCTAATTTCGGGAATTTTGCATTCCCCGCGCGAACCGCGGAAGGGTCAGAGTAAAAGAAAATGACATTCGTTATTCTATTACGTTAGGCAAAGGAGCAAAGAAGAGCTCTATAGGCACTGGTAATTACTTTTGTGTTGGTATTATATCAACAGGATCTGTTTTGCTAATAGTAATCTGTAGCGGGAGTGGGTCCGGCCATTGTGTCGCGGATAGACCGCCCCGCCATGCGGAACGAGAAGATTGTTCCTTTTTGTTGTTACGCATGCCTCTCTGCAATCAGATAAAGGAGTCCACGATTTACGTAGTACGTAGTTTTGCGTCTTTTGGTGAAGCATTGTCGTATTTTTGTTTGATGTTTTGTAGCTAAGATTTTATACAGTGAATTAACCTTAACCTACTTAAGGAAACGTTCGTTTTTAAGACTGAAAATGTATTTGCTTTAAAAGTTTTGTTCATCAATTCGTACAAGACATAATTATTGTAAGTTTTGGGCTATTAATGGTTGTTCGTAGAGCAAGTTTGAGCCGTATGTAGGTCAAGAGCTGTGTAATGTGCGCGTGCGCCTGTGGCCGGGCGCCTGTGGGGCGGTGCGTCGGCCGAGTTGCTCAAACGGGCGAAGTTTTCTCCTCTCGGTCGTTACGAGGCGCGAATTGCCCGCGTTACAATTACTGCGCGGCCCGCCATATTTATGCCAGCGGTAACCAAATTGCCCGATATTATTCCATCCCATTGAGTGCGAAAAGCGCAAATTAAACCGATTTTATATTGGACGATTTTCCTCCAGAGCGGGGGCGAGATATGTTCGTTGTTAGATAAGAAGCCGAGAAGATTGCGTTATGAAATAAGAAAGGAATTGCACGTTATAAAGAGTTGCTTTCGAATAAATACACCGCCGCGGTGCTTGGTGCGTTTTTGATTGCGATTAATTTTGTTAACTGTAGGGTTAAGCAATATCTAAAGCTGTTGATTAAATATGCAATGGTTTTGCGTTTAGATACCAATAAACACGGGTATCAAGGAATTTTGAGATCACCATATTTATCCTAGCCCATAGTGTGAGTTTTCTGAGCACATTCTGCCGGTAGCACCAGTACCAATATTTATTTTGGGCATGATAAAAAAATTGTGCCTATATTTTAAGAAGGTATACATTACTTTAAAACCTTAAATACAGCCATATACCACCATATGTAAAGTGTGGTAAAGTGTTGTAGAGTGTGGTAGATCAGGTTACTTTTGACAGTGTTATAAAAATTCATTTTATTTTTAAAAGTTTAATGCCCTTGTTGTTGTATAGTTAAGACCAACATTTGATTATGTTTTAAATAAAAGTAGGCATCGTCGGCTTGTACGAGCGGGCTCCAACCGTCGAATAAACCGCGAAACACTAGTAAAATTTTACAATTGAGTTGCTCCCCGCTTCTCGCATAAGCGAACTGTTAGAAGAAAATGGAAAAGCAACCGAAAGATATATTTCTGAGGGGCCCAGATATTTGGGAAACTATATAGCCTAATGAAAGCGAACGAGGGCGGCCGGGCGCTAACAACTAATTGGCTATTCCGAAAACTCATTTGAACACAAAATGGATTCTGTATTTAAATTTCAGCATTCCGTAAAACAACGGCGAAAGTTAAATGCATAAGGCATTTTGGTTTCCATGGATTTACTTGCCATTTATCGGTCGGATTACTTCGAGTTTTCCGGTGACGCTCCCACGCATGTACGACAACGTGAACGACCTACGTTCATGTTTTTTGTGAATTTTTTACTAAATGTTCTTCATTAGATACTATCTAGCCTACCTAGTTTGTGACCAAGTCCTTACTATACCTCTCTAATATTGGAAAATACAGCTTAATTCGAACTTGAAATTGAGTTGGTCCATGTCATCATTATTCAGCAGTACAGGGAAGGTACATTCGAGCTGCTTCTGGGAAATCCAACGTCTGGCTCGGCTAATGACGGCTGCGCTCTGAATACTGAGCGGCCAGCCTCCCACATGGACCACCTACCACTCTATAAACATCCATCTAACTCCAACGACTGTGCTCCAACTTATGACAAATACTTCCAATATTCGTCCTTAGAAGCGGAAGCACAACTAAAAGTTATTATAAATCAAATAGTTCACTTTCTCTGTCGGGTTAAATTGTGTTTTGTTTAAGTCTCTCGTTCCGCGTGCGTCTGCTCGGGTGGCTCGCGACATATTGTCTGAGAACTCCGCCGACGCCTCTCCAATAAATAAGCAGGTCACATATTGAAGGGGGCAAAGGGGGAATACAATTGTAACTTTCCTGCTCCGGCTTACGGGAAGGCAAAAGTTTAAAAAATACAAGTTCCTCGCCCCTGGCTCGCGGGCACGCATGACAACGTTCGCACGTACGCACCCAACGAGCCTCGCGACTCTTTAAATATGTTTTACTTACCTTTAAAGAAATGGAACGTAATTACTCCTTCAGGAAAAAAACTGAAAAATAAGTTCCGAAACGTATTATCATTGGTATGCCGTAACCATCCCCGATGGCCATCCCTCGTAACGTTAGTCGGAATAAGAATGAGAATCCATTAAAATATCCAAAGATTTAGTGCATGACAAGCAGCTACTCTTTCAGAAGTCCTTTCTCCACGAAAAAAATGAGCTTATATTTCGATGATCCTTTCAATAATTTAACGGGCGATGCGAACAAAAGCGGTTTGAAATCGAAGCTTATAAAAGGCCGATGTTAAGTGATCGATCAGGGGTAGAAGTTGTTAATCTTGTCTCGCGCCGCCGAAGTTCCGGTCGGTAAGTTCTGAATATTACTTAAAGAGAGCGACACAACAAGCAATTAGTATGCAGCAGGGCCGCGTAACATTTTTTCACATTATGCTAAGTCCCGAAGAGAAACTGTAGGAAGTCCAAGGGGTGGAAGGGGGGCACTCCAGCGATTCCCAATAATTCATTAGAGAGACCGTCGTCACGGGGTACGAATTAAAATTAATGATTCGCGAGGACAGCAGCCGCCTTCGAAGGATCTCATTGTATTATCTAGTCACTTTTTATCTGCAGAGATAATTTAAACTTGCCTTCTAACAGGTGTCGCAACGACTTTTCTGTATTAGCGATTTTAAGAGGCTAATAAATTCTGAATCGGAGAGTTATTAGCATTTTTATGTAGCTACTTTGGAAGCGTATCGTTATGTATAGCCAGGGAATTTATTAGATTAGTCAAACAGGATGTAGATTATATTATATTTACATGATCTCTTTCATTTAAAAAATCACACAAAAAAACAGCAATCCAAATCAACGTCTCAGTTGTTACTGTGAAAGCTCCCCACTAAAACATTCCCAGCGCGTATGAAATGTATACGTACTGTGACAAACATATGCAATTAGGTATCATCACTGCTTCGGTTCAATTTAGCTCTAATATCTTTTGATCCCGTGTTGGGATTTGCAACGACATTGTCGCGGGATGATTTGATGAGAATTCGGGCGACAAGACGCGACGCGACATACAAGTCGAGTTTCCAGTTTCACGTCACGCGCGCTTGGCTCAAATAAGGCTTACTACCCCTGCTGCCGCCGCGCCTGCCGCCTAGTATAAAGTAGACTGTAGAATACCTAATGCATCTACGTGTTAAAACTATTCGGCCTTCTTCACCATGTTGCTGAGCAAACTTAGCTAACAAAATTACTAAAAAGGTGACAACATTGATGTCTGAATTTCAATGACCAGCAACAAACTAGAAGCTAAGAACTTAAGAAGGTTCTATTGGGATTTTCGCAACATTTTTGCTCTTTCACAGTAAAAGAATAACAAAGTCTCAATTGGATTTCTCCGGAAGCAAGTGGAGTGTTTAATGGAGCTTGTAGGCGAGGGGTTAGCGATCTGTCACTAATTGCGAACTATTATAGACTTAGAACAAAATATGTTATTGCGGCGAAGTACATTAATAAGAACCGAACAAAGTTGTGCAATTAAGCTCATCTCGGGTCCGCAATTAAGAGATCTATGGCTGGATTGGAAATAGAGAGAACTGGCGTGTGTTTTGTAGAAAAACTAATTCATATTTA
The DNA here is from genome assembly GCA_963680765.1 of Agrochola lychnidis. Lineage (NCBI taxonomy): Eukaryota > Metazoa > Arthropoda > Insecta > Lepidoptera > Noctuidae > Agrochola > Agrochola lychnidis. The sequence continues at coordinate 15,863,870 of OY796858.1, forward strand.
ATTTGATATTTTTTAGGATGCAGCAATTGCGACAGTTTAATGTAGTGTACGAGTATAGTTTGATATCACAACATACTTAGTGAACGCTACGTCAACGAGTTACGTATTTGTTCGTACGAACGAAATATATTTACTTGAACAAAAAAAGGGATGATAACGTGACTTGCGGCTAATCGGCTGACATCTCAACTTTGTTGTTCTTATTGGTGGTGTGTTCATAAGCCCGGGCGGCGGGTCGAGCGTCGGCCGAATCCTAAGCAGCGCCGAGAAGAGCAGCCCTAACAAATTGACGACAATATCTGTCGGCAGTTCGCTGTCACCCGACGCCGGTTATTAGTGTTCCCACACGATGGAACGCCGCCTCGGCTTATGTACGTGTATTATTATTTATGTGCTCAGTATTACCTTCTTTGAATTTATTGTAATGTATAGTATTGTGGAAATGTGGATAGCCCGTGATAAATTGTGACTTTTATTAAACGTGTATGTCAATATTTTTTTAGATGGGTATTAAAATAACATATATTGCAATAACTGAAAATCAAATACTGGCTTTTATTTTGTGCTATTGACACCAGTTTGAGTTGGCACTAAAACAAACAAAAGTTATAAAATGCCACACAAATACTTGTTGAAATGCCGCTTGTCCAAACTGCATTTTCGGCAATTCCCGCGTACACGCGCGTGGTCCCGGGATGTCTGTTTTAATTGTCCGTCAGTCGTTAGGCCTCGGTCTCACGAGCACGTACATCCAGCCCATATATCACGTTGATTACTCAAAGTGGAAATATCATATTTTTATTTCCTCGCGCCGGAGTAGATTAAGGTTGGGGCGAATTAGCTCACTGTTGGAACGTCGTATGAGTCGTAACAATTATGTATGGTAGGTATTATTTATTTATCAATATTTTTAGAGGTGATAAATATTTAAGATCATTCTTTATTTATCTTTTCGTGGGTTTTTTTACTTACATAGCTGAGATGACGAAAGATGGATGGTCAGTATTATTATATCCTGCCAATCATTAGGTCTTTACATCATTTATCTAAGAGAATAGAACACAAAAAATATTCTGTGTCAAGAGAATCTGGTTGCTATGAGGCTAACACACTGGCTACGTCATTTCCCTTTCAATAAATTAACGAATAAAGTAACCTAAACTGACAGTCAAGGTTGCGTGCAACAACCCGGATAAAAGCTACTTCCATTTTTAAAAGATCTTTGATAGATCTCTAATACTTTATTAATAGCTACGTACCATCAGTATAATAAATGGCAATAGAATTTAAGGCTTTGAAAAAATATATGTGCGTGACTCGGCAGGCGCCGTGAGGTCGCCCCGCCATACAATTGTATAGTCCTAGAAAAGGTGACCAGATAAGCTTGAGCCTAGAATACATACCAGTTTACCCCTCTGCACTGTTCATACACAAGAAACAGAAGGGGAAAGGAGGGTCTTTTTAGCTGGTGGGTGTATAAAGTGGCTAATATGAGCAGAGCACGCGTATGGAAATTACAGTGGAATCAATCACGAACCGCCCAAACATGCCCTATAGATAGCACAAACAATGCTTTTCTTACCTAATGGTTTCCCATAAAGATTCCTATCTTTTATTCTTCTCAATGTATACTAAAATCTACGATTTTCTGTGTCAGTTTGTTCTCCTGAAAACGATTTAAGAACGAACAAATATTGATAAATCTGTTTGTTCATTCATGCAAAATTAATTTGACGATGTAACAATCAGAAAGTCGAATACAATGGAAACGAATTAGTAAAAATAAAATGCTTCTATTGCTCACCTATTGTATAATATAACAATAGGAAAGAACAATTCACTTGTTAGGCAAATTGATGTTTAATTTTAAAATTGAACAAAAAATGTGTTTATCCGTAATATTATACAACACAATATGTTTAGAATGAGTTAAAATATAACAAGATTGTTTCCGTGTGTAGGGATATGTAACCCATTTACATAAAGAACGCCTTAAGATACGTGACCGTAATGTTTTTCCTATGGTAATATGTAGTCATATTGAGCACACATAAAATCAGATAATAAAATACACATCAGAAAATTCAAAATCACTTACGTTTCAGGACGAAGCCGGCAGGCGGTGTCCTAGCATACCAATAAAAATGTAAATGCTACCAATAAAATTTTGCTTTTGAAGTAGTCGGGACTTGGTCCGCGGCTTTGATGTGGTGTGTATGTTATAATCAGGATTGTTTGTCAGTGGCCATGCTACCCGTCCTCTGTCGACCTCGGCCAAATCATAATAAACAGAATTTCCCAGAGGAGAGCGCGATATCTGATAGGAATCATTGAATTATTTCTGAGAGTCGGTACGCTCTCCAGTCTCAACGATGTATTATTTCTTGTTATTTATCAATTTGCACGTAGCACTTATCTAATAAGATTTCTTCGTTCGCTTTATTGGAGTTCTCACTAATTGCTCTTTCTTCGTTCTTGCTTTTTATAATTCGCTCTACGGAGTGCGGGAGCTACTTACTGGCTTCACCCATCCTCTTCTATTACTGTAGACTACTCTGATGAAATTTCAGTAAGATACAAACCTGTGTGGTAGTATACAGTGTTATTGGTAAAGTAGGTATTTCGCACATCTGCGTACAATAAACTTATTCATAGAATAATATACTGTAGATGTTCAGGGGTGGAAGAATTTCAATATGTATAATATTATGCAGGTTGATTCTTTGAGCTCGGGTCGGACAAGGAGCATTTGTATAAACCGATACCGCGGGAGCCGAGCAAAATATTGTCCGCCAGAGGTCGCTGTGTTTAGCCGAACCCCGGAAAATATGTATGTTTTGCCTTCGAGAGAGCACCGTTATTAGATTCGAGATATACGAAGATGTTGCTACGTAAAATATTGAGAAACACATACACGGTGAGCCAGACGAACAAACATAATAAACCCTTATTTATAACCTAGATCACTTACTATGAAAGCGGTACTTAAGCTTATTGGAAATAAAACATCTAAATGGCTCCAAAGATATGTCTATCACAAATATAATGTTGTATCTTTTTGTTTTACGAAATAACATTAGAATTATCCGCCGTATTTCGTCCCGAAATTGAACATCATTATATTTATTGGAATGTTTTATTCGATAAGTCTAACTAAAGGAACCGAGAAATCATGCTGGACAATGCCTTCAGTGATTGAATCTTTGCATGAACAAACCAGAAAAAAAAATGGATAACGTTATCTTAGTAGCAGTAATAAGTGAAGGAAATAAACATTTCAACTATGCGATAGTGATCGGGCATGATCGGGTGACGATCGTGTGCGTATAATCCGTGATCAGGGCTCGCTCAGCAGATGTATAGGGCGATGAGTCTCGCCTTGCCATTACACGCTGTACTCGCACTTACATTAACGCTCTGCCAGATGAAAGATAAACATTTGACGTGAGGATGGGGCGAATCCGTATTCTCGTCACACGGACCGGGTTAATTCAATAGCTGATTGGATTTGGGGCACGCTGATCTAAAACCCCTTTTACAACTCACGACGCTTTCGACTCTCTGAATATTTATACACGACAATTCAACTCCTTGGTTGAGTTAATTTTTTATTCGGAGGCTTTAAACCTTTTTTTATGAGCGGTTTAGAGGTTGACTGTATTTTTTATTTATTTTATTTAATGCTTAAAATGTTACGTCAATTTTATTTCAAGGGATGGGGATTCTTAGAAAAATAAGACAATCACAATAATACATAAATGAACGCAAGTCAATCAATCAATTGATTGACTGACTGACTGATTGACTTGCGTTCATTTATGTAATATTGTGATTGTCTTATTTTTCTAAGAATCCCTATCCCTTGAAATAAAATTGACGCAAATATTGATATTGATTATTTTATTAACGCAAGTATTTGATCATAAAAATAATATGTATGTTTAGATTAAGTTATTTTTCTATGGGCATCAGGCAATCCCGGCAGTACGTTCAAGATCCCTACCAGCACCTTATTGGAATACTTCCTACCTCCGAGCACGTTTTGCTCTTGCGAAACTCCACTCAAGTTGGACAGTGAAAATGAGAAAGAGTTGGGAGCTCTATTCCTCGTCAGAGATTCACTCCAACCGTCTAATAAAGGCAAGCCAGAGGTGAGAAACAAAACTTCTCCCGGGAGATAGGGTCCGTGGGTTCGCTACTGCTCATCAGCTAGCCACATGCTGCTCTGCGGGTTTATTAATCTCTCTTGGTCTGACTCCACACCCTAGACCTGTTTCGGCAAAGTAAACTCTACCGGCACTGACCCAGACTTCTCCTGAACTCTAGGTCTGTGCCTTACCACGACGTCAACGTAGAGACACGGCGGTAGGGATTATTGTTATTTACATATCAAATACCTATACATATTTTGTGACTTTTTCGAAGTTATTAACGTAATTTAACTTTGTGTGTAATCTTGTGGTTAATTCCCGAGGTTCCCGAGAAATTTCATCGTGTAATGCCTATAAATCGATAAAAAACATGTAAGTACACATGCATTTTACACGGAAAATAAATCTGTTTCTGCATTTCCACATAAAATAATGAAAATTCCGATTTCCAAATACATCTTTCTACCAGTCGTCGGATGTAAACGGGGTGTAAGTACGGGCCGTCACTTCGCGCGCTTTTATATTCCATCTTGTGTTGACACTGCATTGTTCTGCGGGATACCCTATTTATCTGCTGATTTGTTTGCACCACGACGCGCCACGTCTCTGCGACGTACGGCCGACCGACGCTGGGGTAACTTCACTGTAATTGAGATGAGAAATGCGTGACTGTTGAATTGTGTTCATTTACAAATAAATTTGTACGCGTTGGACGTGTTTGTGATTCTGATACGTCACCTATACGTACTTGGAAGTACTCTGTGGGTGATATCGAAGATTTTCATGTTTATTAGATTGGGTATTTTGTGTTTCGTTTGTTCGTAGACGGGAGAAGATTTGAAAAAACGAAGCGAGAGTTGAAAATATTGTTTTTGGGTTCGTAAAACTTACCTAAAGTTTGGACATTTATGACTTTATACGGATATTTGTTTAAAAAAAAAAACTTAAATAAACAGGAAAGAAAAATTAAGCAAAACAAAAAAAAAAAAAACTTTAAATATTTTCGATCTACAGGCATCTTGGGATGAATAAAAACAACCTGCAACGTCTTGTTATTTTTTATAGGTATTATTAGTAGTCTGTGTATGGCCAATTAGATTTTTTGTTATTTTCTTTGAAAGTTCGGACTGATATGATATCACTGATATTGATAAACGATGTGCCATTCGATTTAGAAGAGAAAACAAGTGTGTTGAACTTTCTAGTGCAAATAACTGAACGCTTAATTTTTTGCACAGAAGAATGTGAAGGATAATATGTAGGTACCTTAATGATTATAATTAAGGATATCAATTCACTGAAAGTTCTTCTAAATCGGGATGCAAATACATTCCCAGGTTTCAAAGTCAATTCATGCAAAATACAAGCGCATGATTTAATAAATCATACATAATTCCTTACGTTTTCAAATCCGTGAAAAAATCAAGGTGTTAAATTAGATAAATTCTCCCATTTTTAAAAAGGACAAAGGTGAAACGCCAAACACAAAATTGTGACCTAAGAAAATACACAAGGAAAGAAAAGCACATGTATTTTTCAATTCCACGAGATACGTATACTCGTGAGTGACCTTGTGTACTGTGTAGGTACAAATGTGGGGTGGTTTTACGATCGCCCTTCTCGTTTGTGCCGAGAAAGGTAAATTTTGGGAGAATCTATTGGACGTTTTGACTTATTGCACAATTGAAGAGTATTTTGTATTTCGTATATATTCCGAGGTGCGGAAGGAATACTAATACTTGCCCTCGCTTGTATTCAGTCACTTATTAGCCGTCTTGTACTGACAATGTGAGAGACAAAATTACTGTGATCCCTTTTTGTAAATACCTATACACTGAGAGCTTCAATCAATTTTGTTTCTATAGAAAATCTAGGTGATGGCCCGCAATCTGTACCTAATTATGTCCACCTGGATAAAAGTAGGGTCGCTCCCTGATATTAGTGTACGCAAACAACTATAGCGAATACCTAATTTCATCGTTTGTTCAACAGGTACCCCAGGTCGCTATTGAAACATTTCCAATTAAATCCCTTCTTACTTATCATAATGAACTAATAAAACCAATCTAGTTCTAAAACTGTATTCATACAGAATCTAATCTGTGAAAATTTACGAGGAAAATATTTTCCCTGTGGCATAAATCTAATATTCTAAAATCCGTCCCTATTATTTCAAGATGTACTATAAAATTCGCATATAGCCGTAGTATGACACATCTCAGCGGGAGGGGCGGCGTAGAAAGCTGTGCGGTGTAAAAAAATCCCCTAATCTAGTAAACAAAAGGCTAAATGACTCACTTCACTGCGGGCGCCATGTATTCGGGGACATTCGGGAAAATTCGGGGGACTTAATCTTTACGGGATAAAGTAAAAGGAGACATGACCCAGGTGCTAGTCACACAGACACGCGCGTAAATTGCGGCCTCTTTGTCTTTTTGTAATGTTACCTCCAAGGGCCCGCCTGTTAATTATTAAATTGGGAGCCGTTTTAATTTTAATAATATAAATTTTATTAGTATACCTACCTACTGGTTTTTTGGTGGGATTGTTTAGAACAGTGGGGCTGTCTATGGTCGTTCTAGAATTAATTTTGGATTACTCGTAGTTAAATAACACAAGGGTATTTACTGGAGAGTCTAGTGCTCGCAGAGTCAGTAGTAATGGGTACGTAGTTATATTATGTGAATCCAACATTTAGTATTTAGGTAACTTTGGTAACGAATACACAATATTCATTAATGTTTTACAGTAACATAAACAAACTTGATTGCATTTGTTATTCATTTGATTTTTAGGGTTCCGTACCTCAAAAGGAAAAAACGGAAACCTTATAGGATCACTCGTGTGTCTGTCTGTCTGTCCGTCTGTCACAGCCAATTTGCTCCGAATCTATCTAATCTAATGGACCGCTTAAGTTGAAATTTGGTACATATATGTATTTCTGTGACCCAAACACGAACGTGTAACGTAAATAAATGAATTTTGAATATAGGGATCACTTTTGGGGGGCTAAAAAGAAAATTTAAAAAAAGTTTTGCTAACAGTACCGTGTTACATATCAAATGAAAGGGCTTGTTGCGAGGATTTGAAATATATTTTTAATATAATTTTAAAATAAATGCTTTTATAGATATTAAAGAAATTCGATGAAAATTGACCTTTCCCCCCCTTATCTTCGAAACTACTAGACCTATAATTATGTAAAAAATACGTAAGTAGTATTGCTCTTTACTCATAGATTACAGGAAAACCTATAAGAAGTCTATAGTCTTAAAATTATATGTCAAATCTTTCAATATTGTGCGTACAAACTTACATTTGCAGTTGGAATGTATGGGAGAACATGTTTTAAAAATACAATGCTAAGTTTGATCTTGGGATAAATAAATTCATCTCAGCTACGGAACTCTTAATTGTGCGTAGTCCGACACGCACTTGGCCGGTTTTTTTGATGATGGCCAGGTTTGTAATCATCTCACTAGAGATACATGTGTAAGTTGAAGTCACATTTTAAAATGAAACTTTGCCAGTAGATAGCTCACGTACGTTTTAACACCTCAGCTCCATCTGTCGACCTCCACCATAAACATTTGAGTCTCTAAGACAAGAAGCCGTTAAATAAAAAGGAGAATAAATCTCGAAGTTAACATTTACAGCATTACCGGAACGGTTTTTCATGTTTAAAACACAGCATTAGGTGCGGGGCGGCCGGTCGGCGGCAGGCCAGTGTTCTGCTACGTGCGGCGTAATCGCCGCGCGGACCTCTCTCAAACACGGAAAACCGTTCAGACACCCCCCGCACCTACCCCCGCGCCCCCCAACCCACACCCACCACTTTTACGATGAATCTTCGTTTCTCCGCATCAAGAAGTAATTTTAGTGTTCCTTTGCCGATTCAATGATACCACTCGGCCTGATTGGTTAAGCCCCTCTTTGATTTAATTTCGGGTTAAGTTGCCCTGTGGTCGGACCCTGTGGGATTTGGATACGTTTAGTACGGAACATACGGATATTTGTATTGGCCTGTTATACTGGTTTAACGGCTTTACGACTCAGTTTTGAGAGGGCATTGAGTTGATCAAGTCAGGTGAAGTTTGTTTTCCCGCTTGGTCAAGTACTTTAACATTAACTTGGACCAATCCATCGATTTTTCATGTTCATAGACAAAGAAAAATTGTTTGTGGGGGGGGGGACATACAAATTTTCTTTGTCTATGGAACTATTATTAAACTTTTGTAACCTACTCGAACGTAGGTGTACGTTTAATGTCAAATGTCAGGAGATTTAAAAATAGAACTGGAAAAGGTCAGCGGAACGGTTTTGTTTATTCCGTTTTATTTTAAAACCTTAAACTCCATTAGCAGGCATTCTGTATTAAAGAGACATTAATAGAAATAATAAAAGAATCCATCGAGAATAATGTCTCTTTTTTAGCTCTTCGTGAAATTATTAAATCTTTTTTGCAGGTATTAATGTAAATATTCCTGTATTTAATTAAATTACATAATATACTTAAAATCTATTAAGATAAGGCTATTTTTGCAATATAGCCTCGTGTAGCTGATTCTACACGTGTAACTAGTTAGAGTTAGATGAAATATGTTTATTTCAATACAGAAAATTTTACAGTAAAATAATCTAGTGATTATAAATTCAGACACCAGTAACAATGCCAGTAACTTGATTCACGAATTCTTTCTCTATACCTATTGCTAATTATCTACAATTTAATACAAAAGTAAAAAGTAAGTTCATATTATTATTAATTATTGTAATACTTTTACCAGGGTTCCTCTTATTTTTATCATATTAGTTTCTGTATGTTTTTATATCAAAAACTATTGAACCTTTTTAAAAATTTGTATTTATAATCTCAATCAACATACTTTCAGAAATGGTTTTTTACTTCTTTAATAGCTAGTTTTATTAGCGTTTATATAAATTTTAATGTCGACAGAGGCCTGGAGCGCTACTGGAGCTTAGCACCAGAAGTAACATATTTATAAAGTTACACGTGTTGTCACCAATCCACTATAAAATCTTATTTTGTAGACTCATGGATACACAAATGTAGATACACAAAAATATAGGTACTGTTGTCAGTGATTGATGTGTAACCAAGACATGACCACCCGAAAGGGGCATGTTTTCACGAAACAGAACATCCCACAGATCCCACAACATTTGTGGACAATGATGAGTTTTATTATGAAAAAGGTTTTCGTGTAACCACTTGCGTGAAACTTCATGAGCAATATTTTATCTACACAGTTAATCTTGCAAAGACTATATTTATACATAATTTATTATAAAATAAAGTCGGTTTTCGTGTATGTCTGTGTGACCGCGTCGTTCTTCTAAATTACGCAATAGATTTTGGTGCACTTTTCATCATATTTTAGCGAGTTTATTCCGGAAGCGTAAAAAAAAATCTCTTCCACAAAGGCGCCTTAAAAATATAAAGATTACAATATCTGATAAATCCTTTGTGGGATAGTGGGATCTGCGCTAGGAAAACCTGTCACACAGATTACCAGCCCCCCCCCCCCCCAATAGCAGTGTTTGATTTAAGAAACATAGCATAGCCCTCTCTATTGCCCTTTGGGTGACTTTTAGCCTTCTGATAAGGCCCATTGTGAGCGACCACGTTTCAGTACCATAGGTCATCACTGGCAACACGCACTGGTCAAAGACTTTCGTCTTGAGACACTGGTATGTGGGACGAAAAGATATTGCGTAGCTTCCCGAACGCTGCCCAGCCGAGTCGGATTCGACGATTGACCTCTTTCTCGAAGTTGGACCTACCTAGCTGGACAGTTTGTCCTAGGTAAACATACTCGTCCACAACTTCGAGCGTAGCGTCTCCGATCTTCACGAGAGTGGGTGTCACATGGGCATGTGACATGACCTTTATCTTGTCCATATTCATTTTAAGACCCACTCTTTCGGAGGCTCTACTGAGGTCATCGAGCATTGTACTGAGGTCCTCCATGGTCACAGCCATGATAACTATGTCATCGGCAATGATATACTCGCCATTGATGTTGATGCCTAGCCCTTTCCAATCCAGAACCTTGAAGACATCCTCTAGTGCAGCGGTGAACAGTTTCGGAGAGATAACGTCTCCCTGTCTCACACCTCTCTGCAGAAGGATAGGTTTCGAGGTCTGGTCCTGGAGTCGGACTGACATAGTGGCGTTTTCGTACAGACACTTTAGCACCTCGATGTACCGATAATCGATCTGGCACCGTTGAAGAGAGTGCAGCACGGCCCATGTCTCGATCGAATCGAAAGCTTTCTCGTAGTTCACAAACGCTAAGCAGAGAGGCAGGTTATACTCTTCGGTCTTCTGTATAATCAGAAATGAGGATATCCGCAGGAGAACCAAGGTAACCGACAAATCCCGAAGAATTGCCAAACTTAAGTGGCAATGGGCAGTGCAGATTGCTCGCAGAACGGATGGCGGATGGCCGATGGGGCCGAAAGGTTCTGGAGTGGTTATCGCGTACCGGAAGACGTAGCGTTGGAAGGCCTCCCACAAGATGGACCGATGACCTTGTGAAGGCCGCAGGAATCCGCTGGATGCAGAAAGTACAGAATCGGTCGAAGTGGAGGTGCTTGGGGAGGCCTATGTTCAGCAGTAGACGTCTTTCGACTGAAATGATGATGATGATGATGAAAAATCATAAAGATAATGTTTACAAATTATTTTTACCTTTGGTAGGAGAACACAGTAAACAAAAAACAAAAAAAGATTATTATTTAAAAGTGCTGGTACCAGTGAAGTGTGGTGATGTGGTGTGATGAAGTGTGGTGTAGTGTAGTATCGTGTGGTGTGGTGTACTGTGGTGCAGTGTGGTGTAGTGTAGTGTGGTGTAGTGTGATGCGATGTGATGTAGAGTGGTGTGATGGACAGGCTGAAAACAAATTTAGCTTAAAACAATAAGGAGCCTTTCAGTGCTATCGTAATCAAGGTTCAGGAAATACGTGGTGAGAATTTGCTTGCACTTTGCTTTAGTAAGAGGGTATATTTTTAAAGTAGAGTTATATTAAACTAACATATATGTATAATAAATAAATCTCAATGTTCTTTCAAGTCGTTAAAACCGAAGCAGGGGCGGTCGCTAGAGGTACTGTAGAGATCGTAACCTATTTATTTGTAATATGTAACCTTTCTAGTTATTATAAGATAATGGCATAAAATTATCAGATAAACGCTGATACATACAAATTATGAAGGAAAAAAAAAATTAAGGACATTATGGGGAACAGGCAAAAGATTTTTTTTTTATGTTCACAATTATTGTGATATATGTAGGAGTAGTAGCTTGTGGCTAATTAATAACAGCCGCTCGGATAAATCCATCAGGTTAAGCTACGCTTGCCGGGGTTGGTCCGTGGACTATCTTTACATACCGAGATTCCTCCGTGCCTCGGAAAGCACGTTAAGCCGTTGGTCCCGGCTGTCATTCGTGGATCTTTGACAGTCGTTACGGCTCGTCAGAAACCCAAAAGTCTGACAACCAGTCTTAGGTCAGATAGGCAGTCGCTTCATGTAAAATACTGGTATTCAGCTGCATCCGGTTGGACTAGAAGCCGACCCCAACATAGTTGGTAAAAAGCTGGGTAAATTGATTTTTTTGACAAAAATTGCGATATTAAAATAAATAGTCTTTAATTGATAAACGTCCCGGTACTATAAATAACGACAAGTTATAGTACTTATCCCTTAAATTAATATGTGAGAGTGTGCATTATAAAGCGATTAATAATAGTTTCTACAGGTCGGGGCACGAGTCGTGAGCACAGCTCGCGCATGTTACAATTTCGGCCAATGACAGTAGCCGAATGACACGCGCGAGGTCCAATAGGCGACGAGCATCAACTGACGAACCAATCGCGTACAGCTCGGCGCCCCCCGGCTTCATCATTCCGCCAAACAGACCAAAAATTTTACTGCTGCGCAGTGTCAGTTTATGCTCACTACTCATGCTTTCTACTGTACCTAAGTTCCACTTTTCAATTATTAATTTTCTAGAATTTTTTTGAATAACTGTAGCAAGAGTTATCATTTTTGGAAACTATTAAGTTTAAGTGTAAGTAAAGAAAAGTGAAAACTTAACTTTACCTTACATGTACGAAACTTATGTCTTATATTAGTTACCTATCTAATTTGTGCGGTCGCCAGCCATTTGGCATGTGTACAATTAGTACAAGAAATCTTTTCTACAAACATTTTGTAAAGAGCCTTGAAGACATGCCAAAGTTACCCTAAGAAGCTAACGGGCTTCAAAAAGCTAAACAGCATTGAAACTTGCATGGGATACCAACTTTCTTTAGTTGACGAAACGAAGATCGGCAGTACATGAGGTGCTGCAGCTTCGCTGGGCATCGTTCTTCTTCTTAGTATATCTGTCGTGGCCAGATCTTAGAATTGATCATTTCATGAAATGATCGACCATTTCATGAAATAGAACATCGACCGCTAGCCACATCATGTTATGGTCTTGCCAGATCATTGAATACTCAATGTTTGACGATATGAACAGTTAAACGCACGACTACTTCATGATGTGGCCAAACATTAGTGATCATATCGTAAAATAGTTTGATTATCCACCGGTAGAGGCGTTGATGTCGCTTTGTTTTTGTTGTGCATCATGGCGGCGGACGATAATTCGATTGGAAAAGCAATTATAAATATGCAAACGGATAATGAAAGTGCAGTGAAGTATCGTTATTATACCAAGCTACGTGACTTTTACGAAATTCACTTGAAAAACGAGCGCAATCTTAAAAAACCATAGAGTATGGAACGGATTTCACAGGTTAGTATTTAATTATTCAAATCTTATTAATTATTATTTTTCTTCTGGAATGAAAGCTATTTAAAATGTTTTATTTATCCATTGACCCAGATTGTTAAAATTTAATGAATGCCTGTAATATTTGCATGGATACCCTACTTGATTTGGCCAAATGTTGACTGATATATCATTACCTAAACGTTGACGTTTGAACGATATGGTCAATTTTAGCTGGCAATTTCATGAAACACAACCATTTCATGAAATAGTCGATCATTTCATGAAATAATCAATTCTAAGATCTGGCCACGACATATCGATGGGAAGAATAATCATCATCATCATCATTCAGCCGAAAGACGTCCGATGTTAGACATAGACCTCCCCCAAGCACCGCCACTTCGACCGGGTTTGTGCTTCCCGCATTCAGCGGATTCCTGCGGCCTTCACATGGTCATTGGCCCACTTTGTAGGCCTTCCATCGCTACGTCTTCCGGTACGTGGTCGCCACTGCAGAACCTTTTGGCCCTATCGGCCATCTGTTCTGCGAGCAATGTGCCCTAAAAAAGTAATACGAAAGTTCAAATATGTTTGGCTCCAAATTCAGCTACGCGAACTCCACTGGCTGGTAATTCTTGATGACTGCGGGTATCAACTGCTTTTCTTTGTAGGGCAAGGGATAAGTACTGACTCAAAGTTAGGGGTAGAGCTTGGTAATGCTCATTGTAGGACTTTAGTTTGAAAGAAGACCACAGGCTTAACGCCGCGTCCTAACCAAAAGAGTACGCGATCGTAGCGCTTATTTGTATACGAATATGACATAGTCACGCGAACAATCGAGTTGCGTTTTTTACGTCAAAATTCATACAAACGATGGCGTCGATCGCGTACTCGCGCGACTTTTGCTTTTGGTTAGGACGCGGGGTTCAACGCTAGGATCTTGATGGTCATTTACCTAAAACTCGTCAAAATTACCTACTGGCATTCGTGTCAGAACCTAGTTTTATTATCATTTTAAAAACAACATTTCATACTAACTTCACTACAAAATACCGAAATATTTGTGTCCATTATTTATAACTTAAAGCGAGTATAATATTTCAGCCACGTTTGTGAGTTCAATTAGTTCATAAAAATACTTTGCAGTGATAAATGGATAGACGGAAGGTTCGGAGACAAAAGAAGATTAATATTCGTGGTGGTCGCTGTACCCTGTTCGTGTATACGTCCAGCATATTTGTCGTAACAAAATATACTACAGAACATTATTTATTCAAATAAAAAACTTATTACAAAAAAAATAACGTACTTCCAAAATTAAAAAACACTACAAAGCGAAAAATAACTTTAATTTTGGAAGTCGTCTTTGGTTTTGAATTTTCGTGTTTTGCCACCGACTTCCAAAATTAAAGTTATTTTTCGCTTTGTAGTGTTTTTTTGAAGTCGGTTGATTTTTTTAATAAAAAGTTTTTATTTTTCAGTTTTTAGTTGTGGTACCACACAAAGTGACAGAAACTTAACATATCATCCATATACTAAGTGGGAACAAAAATACGTATTATTGAACCCAACTCAAAAACTATCCAAGCAAAGTTAAATGGGACCTTGAGAGAATAAAACAAAAAAACAAAAAAATTCACAAGATTCAAAATCGGTCCATAATTGACGGAGAAATCGAAGGTCATACATTTAAAAAAAAATACATACGCTACGCACATATAACCTCCTTCTTTTTGGAAGTCGGTTAAAAATACAAATTTATTCATGGTAAAAATGATTTTAAAACTAATAGTCTGTTGAACTTGCCAATAAATAAAGTTCAAAGTTAGTACAAAAAGATTTAAAAATAATGTTTACAACTTTTATAGTGACAAATATTTTCAGTGGTTTTCATTCATCTTAAAGTAACAACTGCATTTACCGGAGACGGCACAAAACGTAAAGCAAGTAATGTTACTGACTGGCTAATCTGTTGAGCTCGTGAAAGGAGACTGCTGAAAAGTTTTCAAGTAGCAGGTCCCCAAAAATGTTTTCAAGAAAGTAGTCTTCTTTACTCTTGTCAGTACATGTACATGAAAATTGTAGGCTGCTGGTGTGAAAGCATCGGCATTACGTAAGTAAAGTCAACCACATCAGTGGTAACATTTTCACTACGAAAATAGCCCTCACTGCTATGATATAAAGAAAGAAAGAAAGAAAAATCAGTTTAATTGTCACAGACACACGTGCATAAAAAAGAGAACAATACAATAAAATAAAACAATAGATTTAAATATAATCACAAGCACAAACAGAAATATGCGGCAGCTGCTGGCACGTCATGACTGTGACAAGAAGGCTTCCACTCAGCATGATGCTGTGCTATGGGGGGCCCACAGCACAGCGCTGATTTTCAGTGGTCACCCGAAAAAGTCGTACGGAAACCAAGATAGGTTTAATGAATTAAATATAATGAATGAATTAAATGAATTAAATATAAATTAAAGGCACTGTCAATGTCAAATTGTTACCACTGATGTGCCGTTGACTGTACTAGTAGGGACTCGTAGCTACATGTGTGGGGCGCGTGACTGTACGCTTCGGCGCAGCATCGCGTCCACGGGGCCAGTCGTCATGAATACGTAATACAAGGGCAGGACGCGAATTCTTTCGTTTATTATTCAATCATTCGTTCGGCGCGAGTCGGCTTTAATTTCATGGCGGGTGGGCACGGGCCCCGAGCGTCGGCCCGGCCTCTTAGTGTGGAAACGATCCCGATACTATTGTTGGAATTATGCTATTAATTAGAACATCGTGGCAGATTGTCGGAATTTATAGGGCTGTCTCAACCGTTGGGAACTTGACTTTTAACTCGTGCCGCGCTTAATTTTGGCTGGAGCTTTACGAGATTTTAGATTAGCCAATAGTTGTTTTTTAACTCTGTTTTTGGTACCTACTATTAGTTAAAGTAACTTCTATTATAAGCACCAATGCCACTACCGCTTTATACCCTGTAATACTTGCTCCATTTCACTTAAAAGTCCGTACAACAGAATGTAATTTATCCTGAAATGCAAAGCGAGAGGAAGCACTTTCCTTACTTGTTTGTCCGTCACCACCGAGTACTGTGAAAAAGACAATTCTTATTCTAAAAGGCGAAGCTGGTGAGGATGTGGAGGAGTGCGTGCCCGTTTTGATTGAAACCACCGGCGCCGCCCCTTCCGACGCCATCGCGACCGACGCCGAATTGAAAACGCAAATTTAGTGACACATCTATTAACGAAAATGTGAAGAAGGCACCACCAGAAAATAGGATCCGCGAGGGAGAAAATTTCCGCACAATTGTAACAATATTTTATGCTGGCAACATTCTTATTTTAATAAACAGGTGTTGCCATTATAGGCGTGTAGGAATTTTCTACTTACGTAACTTTCATTAAGTATATTTTTGCTGCAAAGTTGGGTTCTTGTTATTTCGTGCGACAAACTGAATTTGTTTAGTCTCTGAAATACATATCTAAAATAATGTATGTTTACTTTTATATGAATGCACGCGTGAGGCACGGTGGGGACGACCGGGGTTGGCAGCAATCTTGAGAAATCATTTTTACGACTATCAAAGGGAGAATAACATTAAAATTCAGGAGACGGTCACGCGACCTTGTACTGTCATGTCCCTTCATGCCGCGCCGTGTAAGGGTCTGTAAAAATGCGTTCTTCTTTAAATAAAACATGGATGTGAATTGCACACATATTCCGTGTAGGGGTTTTCTTTAAGAAATCTTGTTAGGGTTCCGTTGCCATATGGCAAAAAACGGAACCCTTATAGATTCGTCATGTCTGTCTGTCTGTCTGTCTGTTCGTCCGTATGTCACAGCCACTTTTTTCCGAAACTATAAGAGCTATGCTGTTGAAACTTGGCAAGTAGATGTATTCTGTGAACCGCATTAAGATTTTTACACAAAAATAAAAAAAAAACAAATAATTTTGGAGTTCCCCATACTTAGAACTAAAACTCAACATTTTTTTTTTCATCAATCCCATACGTGTGGGATATCTATGAATAGGTCTTCAAAAATGATATTGAGGTTTCTAATATAATTTTTTTCTAAACTGAATAGTTTGCGCGAGAAATACTTCCAAAGTGGTAAAATGTGTGTCCCCCCCCCTGTAACTTCTAAAATAAGAAAATGATAAAACTAAAAAAAATATATGATGTACATTACTATGTAAACTTCCACCAAAAATTAGTTTGAACGAGATCTAGCAAGTAGTTTTTTTTTAATACGTCATAAATCGTAAACCGCAATTTACCTTTCATTCAATGTTACTTGCTGCTACGGAACCCTTCATGGGCGAGTACAACTCGCACTTGTTTTTATTTAATATTTTGAACTTCTACATTTGTTTTTGGAAACTTAAGTGATTCCTTAAGTAAGGAGCATCTAAACAAGAGTAAAAACTATGCAAAAATGAAAACCAGACCCAACTTATGCTCACTTTTCTCATTTTAGTCATAAAGAAATCCTTCACGTAGCACCCACCTAGCACCTGCTCCTGAAAATATTTGCTATAATTTATTGAAAGCCAGCACCCTGTCTCGGGTTCGTCTATGTAAGTAATGTGTCGCAACAACGCGTCTGGGCATTCGGACGGTCGCATTCGCACACGATTCAAATAAAAAAGTCCGCCATCACTCAAGTATGCGTCGCCATTCACTCGCTAGCCTAGAAATTTGCGCCTTCGACCCATTATAATAATGTGGACATGCTAGATGAAAAATACATAGTTATAGAGTACATGAGTCTAGACTCTAGACAGCTCTCGTGTTTGTAGGAGATTCGGCGACACAGGACCGAGCTGATAAAGTCTTAAGTGAATTACGTTTTACATGTGTTTCGTGTCGTATCCATACAATGTTGAACATGTCTCCGGCGCAAGGTTAGCGTGATGTGAGATCTACACGGTCCTCGCAAATGGACAGGAAAAAGACGCGGGAGGAATGCGTGGGTGCTTTTAATTTAATATCGACTGACACCGAATTGGAATCGAAAGTTTGCCAAGGACGTGCTCTGCCGTTTAATCCGTACCGCCTGTTTGCCGCTTTAATATTTATTGCCTACCTACAGGACCCGGGATACTTATTTATAAATATGAGCTATTAAATTCCTAAGAAAAAACATGCATGAGGTGACTGCGTAAGGACAAAGGTGCGAGGGATTAGAATAGGAATGCGTGCAATATCTGAATATAAAACCTATTTAATCTGGATAACGAAAATTCTTTAGCAGTGTGACTTTATTTTAGATTTTATATTTTGAGCGAAAAAATCTTATTAGTGCGAACTTGTAACTTTATTCTTGAACAAGGTTTCAAAGATAAAGATGAAATAAAACATCGTCGAGTACGAACAACGCAAGATTTAAGGAGCAAAAAGATACGTTAGTTTCTCGTTTTCCGTAATTGAACCACGTACAGCAGCATAACTTCGTACAAAATATCTCGTTGAAGACGCTCGGTTGTACTGCGAAAAATAACGTACGCATTTAAAACAATAAAAACATTCGCGTCTAACGGAGGCGGCTTGAGTGAATTTTCGCGGGAGGAGGCGCGGCGCGAGCGTCGGGAAGACGCGTATTTACCGCGACCAAAGTGTGTCTACAATGTTGCGATGGAAAATGTGGATACGGTATATGTCATTATTTGATTTTTTATCAAAAACGATCTTGACGATTCCATAGATAACCTGTTATTTATATGCAGACTTCGATTTTGCGATTCTAGAACGTATTATGCTAAGCTCTAGGTACGTTTCGAGTTAATGATGCGGTTAATATTGACCTTTGTTTATCTACTATGTCAGTATTTATAAAACCTTATCTTTAGGCGGTATGATTAGAAATAGACATTAAAACGTTGAGTTTAGCGTTATGTAAAGATAAAAATATGGTTAAACAAATACTTCGTTAAGTTTGCTCTGCAGATTGAAGTTAGAAAAGATAGAACCACTATTAAAGAAAATATTGGTAGAACCCCTATAATAATAGTTAGCCAGACAAATACGATTGTAACAAAAGATAATTCCAGGCAGCAAGTTTCGCTTAAAACAATAAAGCACACCTGCTAGATACTTATATTCTTATCTCCCCAGTTGGCCGGTGTCAGTGGGGCAAATTTCATTTGGGCCGGCAGTCCGAACCGAAGCCCCGGCCTGAACTTCGCCCCAACTTGCAAACACGTGTTAACATGAGTCGTCTTTGAAAAACTGGATAAGCACCTTATTTATATGGGGCTAGCGTACGACGCGACACAAAAGAACATGATGATATTACTGTTAGCTGGGACACGCTAATGTCATGTACATAATGTTATTTACCAGTCACGAATTACTGTGCCTTTTTATGCCTAAAAATGTTGGTGGAATGTGATAAAAATTACGAGCCCTTAGATGTGGGGAAGTAAAGTAAAGATATACGCCTAGGACGTGTTATTGCCAAAGTATACTACAGTTGCGGCAGAAAATTCAGAATACACTACAAGCAGCTTCGAAGGTAAATGAAAACTGAAATCGTTCTCATTGCCTTAAGTGTTTGCAGAATATGAAATGAAAAAAACCAATACACGCTTTTCCGTTGATAGTTGTATTAAAAGTATGAAGGAAATTTCCTAACAATCAAGATCGACATATAAGTTGTACACTTGTAGCACAGCCACGGACGCGGCTCGGCAGATATTAATCTTTTCCATCGCGGACGTCGGACTTACAACTATTTAACTTTCGATATTTTGTTTTTAGATACCAAAACAAATGTTATTTTCTGTTCATAAAAATAAAATAGTGCGATGGGAATTATTTCAGTTTAAGAACAGACTGTTACTTATATATTTGATTTATTTTATTTACCCAGCGAGTTGGTTTTCTCCTCGCACGTACTAAACGATATTTGGCGATCCCTAAGACGAGCCGTTTGTCACGTACGTGACGCCGCGGACTAAATGGAAACTTCACTGTGTTGCCGAAACGGACAAATAAATACGTAACTGTTTTGTGAAAAACTGTTATTGCCATTTATGTTTTACTCCCGATATTTGAAACAAGTATTTTAGCTTTCATGTGTGGCTTAACCCCCAGTGCAGTCGGTAGTTTGTTGCGGAGGCGTTTTAATCTTAGATACGGAACCTTTTGTACAACTTTGTAGCTTTAATGGTAATGCATTCGACACAGAATCCGACACTAAAAGTTTTACAATTCTCAGAGTGAGTGAATGTTATCTTTTACATTTTTCATGCCTTGTTCTTTCATTCCCCTAGTAATACAGAATTGTTGATGAACGCTCAACATTTCTATAGAGCGTTACAACTCTATGTACGTATTATGTACGTCTAAAAATATTTTACAGTTGATTTCCAACTTCAACGCAGTTCAATGGCGCAGTGGAGGTTTATCTAGCGCTTTCAACCATACAGCGATATAAAAGCTGAACCTAGCTAAATCTCAAAAAGTAGTACCGCGGATTTGAATCCAATCGGAAATAAAACCGAAATTTCCGCGAAACTGTGGCTGTTGCTGGAATATAAAGCAGTTTAAAAAGTGTAGCATTGAAAGTTCAATTTACTCTGAATAAATTTAGTTAAAGTAAATTAAGAAAAAACTTTGGAGTCCTTGGAGGTGTTCGTGTAGTTTTTAATTTTTTCAAGTCACGTAACAGGGAAATTCTTGAGGAGCGACCTTTGTACTTACCTTGAGGGTTATGTATAGGTGTTACCTACCTACCTATGTGGGGAAAATATTCGATGTTCTTTTTTAATAACTTGTATTGCTAGTGCACCGTTCGGCGGGGGAGGGAGCGGCGCGGTACGGCGCGGCGGCGGCGGCGGCTCGGCGCGGCCCAGAGTGTTTGCACAGAGATTAATGATGCGATACTGAGCGCACTATGGGGCGAAGGTACTCGACAAAAGGGCCTCTTACTTACTCTTTGGTGCCTATGAAAAGTCCCGCGAAGAAAACAGTCACCTGCAACGTTAAATGTTTTTGAAGAAACGTGAAGGTATTTACGTGGTTTCCTTTGAATTTATTTTTCTTTAAAGTAGATAGAATCAAATCTTTTTTTTTTACTTGGCTTTGTAAGAACGTACCTACTGTAGGTCTGCATGTGAATCACAGAAGTGATAATCTTACTTCAAAATACTCAAACATGCAAGCTGCTCGACAGTAAGTATAAAATAACTTATCTCCTTTAAAAACTTCACACAAAATCCATAAAAAACTGGCATCTCTATTGGTCTCAGATCCAACTTAGAGACGCAGTATATCACGAGTGGTCTAGCAAAAAAAAAAAATCCTGGACAGACTATGATCAACAAAAAATATTTTTTTTTTCCATGTGTCAGTGATTTATTTGACGTTCGTATTAGTAACAAATATTTCTCTTAAAAAGCACTATCCATTGATATATCACTTTATCTATTGGGCGCCAAGAACATTCCTAAACTTAGGTGGCGAAGTAGTTACCTATTTAGGTAATTAATTCCGAATTGACTAATAATTGGCAAAAGTCGAGTTGGTAGCAAAGGTTCTCCTTGAAAAGCCCTTTAAGTTGGTGTATATCTGTGTTTAAAAAAGTCATTTTTGAATTTTTTATTAATCACAGTTTGGGCAGGATTTTTTTTGCCAACCCACTCGCGATATATTTTCTACCATACATAATTATATATTTTCTAAAATATTTTTCATCCATTACACAGATGGGAGAAGGTCGTTCCTAGGTCGGATCCTCTACTATATCACATACCTATAGAAATGACAGACAAGAAATAGTCTCATAACACAACTAGCATTGGAAGCAGACTACAATAATTCAATGACACTCATAGCATCTCAATGAAGGGGGAAAATGAAAAAGTCTATTGGAGAATAAATCATAAGTAAATGAGATATTGTGTTTCTGCGACGCCCCGGCGGTATCCAACTGAAATGGAAATCACAAATGATGACAAAGCGTAACGTAACGTGTATTAATGTAACCTATAACGTAGTCTATGTATGTTGCATAAGTGAGGCTGTCATTGTTTTAAATCAATGTAAGTAATTTACACAGATTTTATTCAAGTTTTAAATTTCATTGTTTAAAAGTTGCGTAAGCAAAGTAGACCCTGATTTCAAATAACATATGGATTTCTATTGGTCTTAGATCCGACCTAGAGACGACCTTTATCTTTTAAAATTTAAATTTTAAAAACATATCGCGAGTGGGTTGGCTAAAAAATTCTTAGCCAAATTATGATTTATAAAAAATTCTTTGTCAGGTCACAGAAATACATATGTTGGAGACGGGTATGTAGCTTTCGTTATTATCAGCGATATTTTAACTACTGTGGGCGTAGTGGGGGTAGTGTTGGTTAATGCGCAATAGAAAAACTGTTTGCAGTTCAGATCACATAATTTACTATCAAATGAATCACACTAGCTAAATTATACACACACTGGGTGCGACGGCGTTTATTAAAATCACTAATTAACAAAATGATCACAAATTACAACTAACACAATAACTAAGCACCACGAATCGAGAACAGTTCCGCGACGTCTTGACTCCAATGCGACCAGAGGCTGAATGCCTTAAAACATCACGACTCTGTAGAAGCGCGCCTTTTTTGGTGTGGGTAGATCACTCTTGATGTCGCCAGTGGCGCGCTTGCGATTCGTTTCGTGTCCGTACTAATGACTGGATCCGACACATATTATGTGAACCTTTCAACTTTATCAAATTGGCTGGACAGACAGACAGACAGACACATGAGTGATTATATGAAGGTTCCGTTTATTCCTTTTGAGGTACGGAACTCTGAAAATAGAGTCATGCACTAAAACTATGAAGACTTTATTAAAAAGGGTAAATTTTTCAATAACTTCCTACATTTTCATTAGTTTTGGGTTAGACTGACACCGAACGCTCTTTGATTAATTACTTATTTATTATAATAAGACATTCCTTCGAACTTCAGCTAATATAAAGCGGCCATAAACATATATCATAAGTTAGCGCCGGTAAGACTGCCTGAATAACGAAACTAGATCATATATCAAGATAGTATTCCTAGAAATGTTCTAGCTAGTAGAAAAACATCAAAATAAGAAATTTTGCCCGCTATTTATAACAAGGGAGGGATCATTATTTGTGCCGTAGTGACTCCATTTATAGTGTATCCAGTGGTTTCATGAGTGCTCTAGATTTTCAATATTCGCCTGTTGGTCGCATCATAAATCTTAGCGCGCAGACGTTCGCTGCGACAACGTGCATTCCGTGCCGCCCCGCCTTAATATTTAATGAAAATTGTTGGTTTAGCTTAATTTCCTTCACTGTTTGTATATCGTAGTATGAATAATATTTTATTTAATACAGTTTGGTATTGTTATTAATTGCTTTTATGATATGGTTAATCATAATATTTAAAGCTGGAGGCTATCCTACTTCCTACTTATCCATACTTACTTATACTATATATTATTATATTAATCACTAATATTATTGTAAATGCGAAAGTTTGAAAGGATGGATGGATGTTTGTTACTCTTTCACGCAAAAACTACTGAACGGATTTGGGTGAAATTTGACACACAGATAGTTTATAACCTGGATTAACACATAAGTTACTTTTTATCCCGATATTCCCACGAAATCGAGACTTATGCGGGTGAAATCGCGGGGCGCTGCTTTATCATTATAAAACTAAAGGGAATTAGATAAAAGGTGCGATAGAAATAAGCGAAGTAGATGAAAATGCAGTAATAATTGAGCAAGCGACGTCAATGTTTAATCCGGCGGGAGCGCAACGGGCCGTTTATCAATCGGCCCAAAAAACAACATATTTCAATATCCGCTGATTAATATCCGCTGCCAGTTCGCCGGCCGAGGCAAACATGAAATTTATGTACTGCGACCGAGCGGTTTATTTCATTTTGCTTTTTAAATTACGAATGTTTGGCGCGACAATTGGCCGCGTGTCGCCGTCGCTCCCATCTGTTGCGGCCGACAATTAACATTTGCATTAGAATTTCATTTCGCTACCTAAATCTGTATTATGCGATAATTTTTACACAAATATCCCGTCCTTTTATAAATGTGAGCTTTTTCGCACATTCAGTGCGGTTGTAATATTAATAGTTATGTTTCAGCAATGAGTTTCGCAACTCCGTACGTGCTCAACAAAATGCGAAATTAATTTCTAAAGGCGTAAGTCTCGCCACCATATTAGCATAAAGACGTAATTGATGGGTAAACTAATTTAATGTTACACAGCAATTATGCTAAGACGCTCATGGTTTACAACGCCATAAAATGTACTTCCGGTCCCCGAAACTGCAACGGAAGTAATAAGCAGTGCAATACTCCGAGTCATAAATTAGAATAAGCAGTTTTAAGTGAGGAGGGAGCGCGCAGCCTCCGCCTCACGCAAATCATATACTTAATATTTGTACACGTTCGATGTATCCTAGTACATTCAGGTGAATAACTTAGCGCGTATATTTGAAAACATAAACAATCCCACAACAGCGATGGCGGGAGTCGTAAAAATGGAACTCGAGAGAAACTTAACTGGAAACTTTTATTAAAATAACAACATTAAGCCGTTAATTTGTTTGTAAAACTGCGCAGACGGTAAAAATTACTTATTCAGAGTGTTGAGACCGCGAAGGCGAGGCGAGTTGGCTTCTTGGCAAATGTCGCGCCGCTTTTCTATAATTCAAGCCGGCGCGGCGAATTCGTGCGGCGTGCGCTCCGCTCCGCTCGCTCACACGCTCACACCTCGCTACCGACAACTTAGCTCGTACTGGGCCAGATCAATTCATGATATTCACATCGTTAAAGTTACACTTTATGGCCCGGCGACACGTAGACGTCACCCCTGCCCTCACTCTTTATACAGAAAACTTTGACATTGACAATTCTTGCAAAGTTAAAAGTAGCAAAACCCCAAAACGATGCATAAACCACCTACAATATTAAACAGAAGACGTGAACTCTGTGTTAAAACAAAATAATATGATACTCCGAGGCGAGGATTAAACTTATAGAAATACAATAACTTAATTGAGATTCTCCGGGCACTAATAGGTTTTCCTATGTTATAGAAAATCCACTTTCTCGCAAAGTGAAGAAGAACGGTCGTGTTCCGGCGTCGATGGGCTAACAAATGAAATTAATGCATTTCTCCAGAGAAATAAAATGTCATTAGTTTCGCCCGATGAGCTCGCTTCCACCGAGAACCTTCTTATGAAGACGAACTTTATTGTCTCTGATAGTTTTCACTACATTTACTTATAATAAGTAATATTCTTACAGTACTAGACTGTAATTTTGTTGTTGATTGAACATTAATCGAAATTGAAGTTCTTTTAATACTAAGGGCTTCAAATAATGACGGTTTCTATCGATGCTTTGCTTGAGAATATTAAGAGTCTGATTACGTATTTTAATTACTGAGAGCAGTCTCTGGGATTCATCGATGTTATCTTATTAAAGGCAATACATGAAAAGGATTTCGTAGACGTTAAATTGGTCAATACAATCGATATTATATCCACAATAACAGGATAAATGATATCAAAAACGTAACATTCTGGCATTTTTCCATTACTAAATCGCTGTAGCTATATAAAATAATGAGGGTCACATTATTGGTCAATATCGGGATTTTCGGAACACATTGGATATAATACAAAAGATAATATCGTATTTTAAGTGCCATGTAAATTACGGATTTGAGCCAAAGCACAAGTACGTAAGGCCCAGTAACGTCTTATTTTATCTAAATCCTATTTTGTGTCCCACGCATAAATCGAGCGCTAAGGCGTCTACACTGGGTGAGCATTTTCTTATTTTCTCGCAAACGTGCCAAGAACAGTAAGTAAGGATATTCTCGTCCTTGTTATTTATATATAAAAATGTAAATAATATATTTGAAACAGAAGTGAAATCAAAAATGTTATTGGCTTGGCTTTTCCAGTTTTCTAGATCAAGTTTCCATTTTGATGTTTAGTAACGTGAGGGTAACGAAATTCTGCAGAATTCGACTCAAATTCGATATAGATTGAGCGTTCGAGTGAGCGGGGCAGCGGGAAGTTTCCTTGCTTCCTTGAGAATATGAAATTCTATAAACTGGAACTTGGCATTCCACGAACTTCAGACCTAGAAAGGCTATTGGTATTATCTATATTAAATATATTCCGTTGCCTGGTTGGCCCAGGTCACGTGTGTCTAGACATTAAATGTCTTCACCGAATTAACTGAGTAGACAGAATAAGAGATAAAAGCTGAGTACTCTTCCCTCTTCCTAGGAACAGGGTAGTGCTTTTTGAAAAACGTGTTTCGCTTGTAGAACACGGGGGTAGATTGTGAAATTGGACCACTGCCATTGCAGTAAAAGTGGAAATAAATCGACTGGGACGCATTTGCCAGAGAATGACCCAGATCAAAAAACTAACTTTTAGTGTGACTGAAATTTATTTTTAAATCTAGTTTTTTTTTTAAATCCTTTTTTAGTTATTTATGCAACTGTTTTAATACCTAATTATGTGCAGTTGCATACCAGACTTTGTCTACACTCATGATATGAATCCTCTATAAAAGCTTCCGAAACCATTGGGTGTTAATTAAAAAATTCCCACGAAATTTAGTACAACTGCACGAATGAATGTCGCTTGCAGCAGCACATCACCGCACATGCGTGCAGCGGGTGCTGCTGTCCCCCGCTTAAATGTTGAAACGAGTTGCATAATGAAATATAGTCTAAAAATTGAGTACATCATTATAACACTCATTTGGATGATATTATGGTTACAATGACACTGGCTGTTTTAATGTTGGAAATAAGCTGTTTCAGAAACTTTTACATAGGATTTATGGCATGGGTGTAGTTATTAGTTATTTATGCAACTGTTGTATAATAAGGGGTATTAAAACACGAATGTGGGTTTAATAGTATCACATGAGTGTTTTAATACCTAATTATAAGAGTTGCATACAAGACTTTATCTACACCCATGATATGAATCCTCTATAAAAGTTTCTGAAACCATTGGGTGTTTGTAATTCAAGATCAAGAATAAAGAAATTCCTACGAAATTCAGTTCAAGTCCACGTATGTATATCGCCTACAGCAGCACATCGCCGCATATGCGTGCAGCGGGTGCCGCTGTCTCCCGCTTAAACGTTGAAAAGAGTTGCATAATGAAATTTAGTACAACATTATAACACTCATTTGGATGATATTATGGTTACAATGACACTGGCTGTTTTAATGTTGGCAATAAGCTGTTTTAGAAACTTTTATAGAGGATTTATAGTATGGGTGTAGATAAACATATTTATCTAATCCATAATGTGATTTCAAAAAGAATAATAGTATTAAACTATGCTTTTCTACTGCAAATTTATAAAGGCCATATTGCAACGTTTTGCACGTAAATACCCAGAGCCACATCGCCGGGCCGGCGGGCGCCTAGGAACTTCCGTAATTGTTCAATTACCTATTACAACTTGCGTGGGAAGACTGACAGCTGACCCACTGGCACGTTGCTTACGTGTAGTGCAAACGGTTACCAAGAAAAATGAAATTGATTTAGTATTTGAAATTCTATTAGGATTGAAAATAATACTCGATAGAGTATTCAAAGCTGATAATACTAGGGCTGATCAAAAAGTAATGATACATATTTTCTATACTAATAATAAAGCTGAAGAGTATTTTTGCATGTTTGAACGTGCTAATCTCTGGAACTACCCGTCGGATTTGAAAAAATCTCAATTCTCTCTCAATTCAAGCTCAATTCTTGAGAAAGGCTACAGGCTATTTAACATTACGCTAGGACCCATAGGTGCCGAGCAAAAAGAAAAATAAACCGATTATCATTACTTTTTGATCAGCCTAGTATAATCATAGGCATTTACCCGCTTTAGCATGGTAGCCAATTTGACCCCCATTTGTAATTGGTATTGCTACAACAATATTGAACAGATACGAACGCCGAATATTTCCTTACAAGTAGGCCGAACATATTCATATATTACATATTACTGACAACAATACAGATTATAGTCTTTATTGTTTCTCTAGGCTCTACCAATGTTTAAGGCGGGCTTTACGATTGGAGGCAATTCTTCTAATCCATTAGGCTGTCTGATGTTCAAGTTTTATGCGGGTCCTACCACCGAATGTCTCGCGGAAAACGAGTAACATCGCTCAAATTATTTTCAGTGGGGTTTTTACGATAGTCGTATCTTTTTACACGCACATCATGTGTAGATATGTGCACATAATGTTTAGGTGTGCTACGACGTACCAGCTAAGTGTCCATAAATCGAATTCGTGAGTCGAATTGCATTCTCTTCGATGAGCGGTTCGAGT
The DNA here is from genome assembly GCA_963680765.1 of Agrochola lychnidis. Lineage (NCBI taxonomy): Eukaryota > Metazoa > Arthropoda > Insecta > Lepidoptera > Noctuidae > Agrochola > Agrochola lychnidis. The sequence continues at coordinate 15,892,215 of OY796858.1, forward strand.
GTTTTAACGCATCTAAAAATCTCGATTATGTCCTAAATGACTTTTATAGTGACTTTTCATTTACTGTATTAAGTTATAGGTTCTAGTAGAAAGTGATGTTAGTGGAGCGATCGAGAACATTGGGTAAGTTCGACAAATGATAGCGTAATGTCTGCGGGTCGTGTCTGAGACTAGCGCCGCCGTGTCTGGCCTTCGAGACCATTGACTTCCCTTCTTGCAAATGAAGTTGGCTTTATTCATTTTTTTAACAAGCAGGGAGTATTTCATTATAATTTAATTATAGTTGAGGTTCTAGTACTTCTAGAGGACTCATAGATACATAGCCATACCTTGCACTTGTCGTGTTACGCAGCTACGATGAGCACGCTTCGGGACGTATGAAAATTTTGCTTTGAGTAGCTGTACCTTCCAAGATTCATTTGAGATTTCTCTCAAATATGGTACTTTAAGGTTCTTGACTTTTTTCCCAATCTTAGTTAGCAAGTATGTTACGTCAGGAACAACATATTTTTTATACTTTACTCCACCCACTTTCTTGCCAACATTGTGTACCAAATTCTTCTTCTTCGACTTTATCTTAAAGTTTACGTGGAGTGAACTCCGGTTAACCTTAAAAAACATTGTATCTCTAATTTTATCAAAAAATCTAGATCAGCGTAGAATGTAACAAACATAGTTAAAATTTCTTTGAAAGCAATGTGTACAGCAGTTTTTATAAAATGGGTCAGTTTTTCCAATAAAACTGCATTGTATGGGATGATACAGTGTGCTATTCGGTGCTATTCCACTGTTTTTGGCAGCTGTCCGTAATTACACTGTGAGAGGATGGTGACGCGTGGTATCGGTGACGTACGATGACGTCACAACCGGATAGTTCATCGATTTCCATGGGTCTGATAACAATTGAGCTGTGCGTCATCCAATCTCCTGCGTGCCGCCGTCCCGCCATATCGTGAGCTAGTAATTGTCTAACTTAATACAATATATCTTTATGAGAATTTAGTTCTGGTCATTTGCTTTGATGGCTTTGTTATATGGCACTGATATTTCCTTTGTTACATAACATTTTGACAGATCAATTGGTTATGTTCGAAAATCCACAGTACAGTTTACTCACCACGGGCATTCGCTCCGTGAATTTATTTTGTAAACATTTGTTGTACCAGATTTTGTTATGTAATGAACATTCATTCGCGAAACGAGCATTTGTTCGCGAGCACATCTATTGTGGTAGTACATACATATGTGTACCCATCATTAGAATTAGTTTTTCATGTTTGGATTCAGTTTCTCACCAATCTTCGTTTCGCGAATGAATCTTCCTTGCGTAACAAAAGCTAGCGAAACGAATGTTTGCAAAACAAAGTTGTGAAGCGAATGTTTGCGGTGAGTACGGTCCTTCACGTAAATCTTCTCTTTCACGTAGGTAAACTGAAAGAAAGGAATGGTTATAAAGGTTTCCCTTATAACTAAGTTTGAGAAAGTAGTTTCATTGTTATTACCTGCTACTATAATAGGTAGGTACAGATTGTAACCAAATTCTTCCAGCACTTATAAAAAAAAAATACCATAACCTAACAAAAACAAGACTCGGTCAAAACAATTAGACGTTGACAAAATATTACATTATAATTGTCATTGGCAATTATTATCAATTAACAATATAATTATTTCCGTAGTTCCAAAGACCAAATATCTTAGGTAGGTGTTTGGTGTTTGATTTTATAATGTGTAATTTTGTCTACGTTTAATTGTTACTCTTCGATAAATAGCAGTCAGCTATGTAATAAACTTATAAGAATATAGCGGCCCGCCCCACAGTGGGCTGGGATTACAAGGTTGGGTCTTAAGAGATCAAATGTATTTTTTTGGTATCTAGGCATAAATTTAAAACGTTTTTATTCTTTGACTTTTTTTAATTTAACGAGTACTTTCGGAGATATAGCCATATCAAATTTGTATGAAGAGTCCTGTTATTTTAGTTAAGCAATTTATTCCAATTAAATTGAAATTGAAAATAATGTATACTAAACGGCCTGAAAACCTCAATACCTACTTAGTTCTTTAAAAAAAAAAACAATGTTCGACATTTTCCACCACCATAGGTAGGTATGACGTAATTTGTTTTGAGACTTATTTCCGTGAATCAAGGGATAAGAGTGCGCGAGCGCAACAACAAGTTATGACGTGTCGTAACGTGATTGGCGCAACGATAGGGTATCTACGGAATGTTCGGTTGCATTCAAACGTACTTCAGTGTTCTATTACCCACCATAATAGACGCACTACCCCCACACATTCATTACTTACTTATTTGTTATTTTGTATTTGTGAAAATGTTTGAAAATTTAGTGACAAACCTTGATCTTTTCGTTATTTTAAAAAACAGTGGCAGTATTAAAAATAATGACAGTTTGTGTAGTGAGATAAGGTCTAAATTTTTAGTCGAATTAAGTGATGATCACGAAAAAACCTTAAAGTTGTTTTGTGCAAAATTTTGTTATAATTTAAATAGAAGATGGGAAAACGCTTATCAAGTATACAAAAAACTAAACTTAAAGAAAACTAAACGTTAACTTTAAGAAAAAGTGTTAACGAAAAAGACAGTAATATATTTCCATCTTATTATCAAGTGCAACATGCAAAACAGAAATGCTATCCATCAAAAGATGCTATTACAGTGACAGAAACCTCAGCTAAAATAAAGTTACAAGCTCTATTGGATATAACGACAACAAGAATAATGACGTCACTCGTCATAGATAGTAGTTGTAAAGAATTTACACTAATCAGTAAGTGGGGATTTGACGGTGCTTCTAATCAAGCCAATTACAAACAAAAAATGCAAACAGACGATGAACAAGAAAGTCAACTTGACGATTCAAGCATATTTATGGTTAGTTTAGTGCCAATAAAATTAGTGTGCGGCGAACAAGTTATCTGGCAAAACGATTCACCAAATTCATCTTAATGGTGTCGTCCAATCTTTTTCGAATTTGTGAAAGAAAATAAAATAACGATATTGCGGGAAAAAAGTGCTATTGAGGAAGAGATTGTAAATTTAGTGAAAACAGAAGTTGGAGAAATAAAAATTTCACACTCTTTATTAATGACTATGATAGACGGAAAAGCAACATCAATTTTATGTGATACTTCATCTCAGAGATGCGACATTTGTAAAGCCACTCCAACAGAGATGAATAATTTGCCCTTAATTGCATCAAAACCGACTGATCCAGATCTCTGTAAATACGGATTGTCATCATTGCATACCTGGATACGAATGATGGAATGCATTCTGCATATAGCCTACAGATTAACGATACAGACATGGACAGTAAAGGGAGACAACAAGTGCATTATGGAAAGAAGAAAGAAAGACATACAAGACGCTTTTAAAAATAGAATGGGACTTCTGATTGATGTTGTTAAACAAGGGCACGGCTCCACGAATGACGGAAATACTGCTAGAAAATTTTTTGCAAATCCAAGCATGACTGCTGAGATAACTGGTGTTAGTGAAGAATTAATAAGGCGATTTGCAATCATTTTAGAGGCAATTTCATCAGGTTACCACATTGACACAGCGAAATTTCACGAATATGCTCAAGTGACCATGCAACTGTATTTGGAATTATATAGCTGGTATTATATGCCTTCAAGTGTTCATAAAGTTCTTATGCATGGTGCAGCTATTTTTGAAAGTTTTGGTCTAATACCAATTAGACAGCTATCTGAAGAAGCTGCTGAAGCTAGAAATAAAGACTTTCGTAGGTACCGCCAACACCATTCCAGGAAATGCAGTTGAAAAACTACAAATGAAGACATTTTAAATAATTTATTGACCAGCTCTGATCAACTCATCTCAGCGAAACGTCACAAACTTCGCAGAAAACATAAAACTTTGTCAGTAGAAGCACTAAGTTTATTAGTAATTGAACAAGCGGAAACATTTGATGATGACGAATACGAAAATTTTGCATTCGTTAATGTGGATACCCTTGAAAGTGATTAAATTAAAACAGTGCAGTGGCCAGTAGTGATTGTGATTTTTACTTATTTATTTATTTATTTTATTAGTCCTTAGTAGATTAGGCCTAAAGGGGAGACCACTACATAAAAAAAACGCGCCTAGTTCTTAACCTTTATGGTGGTGTGGAATAGAGAACAAAATTTGAAATTGCGACCAAATCGCAGAAAATCGCAACCCGAGAATAGGCGCTAAAATAGGACAAATATACGTACTATGCATACGTAGAGTCAATTCTTTGAGAAAATTTGAGAATTTCGAGACTTTCACATTTTTTTCTTTTGCTTCATACAAAAATTACTTTGGATATTTATAACTCCGAAAATACTAAGTTATCTGAACGACCCTCATAGAAATAATTACTTATAATCGATAGATAAATCCAACACAATATTTAAAATTTCAGAAAAATAAACTTTTTTTTTTTAAATGCTAAGTCCTTTACCGGCCCGTTTCAGCCCACTGTGCGCCCCCGCTACGCACAGTTTTTACGACTTGATAAATAATCAAGATTTATTTATTATATTCAAAATTAACAAATGCATTAGACTCATTAATCTTCCGGAATAAATTATCTTAATGAGGATGAAAACCGCATCAAAATCCGTTGCGTAGTTTAGAAAATAAACGTAGTCACACAGACAGACATGAAAAGCGACTTTAATTTACAACATGTTTAAATTAAAAATAAAATAAATACAATTTATTCAAGTGGAAAGTAAAATTATGATTTACATTAATTACAACCGAGGAAAATTTAATTCTAACAGTAATGTAGACTAGCCTGATATAGGATTATGAAAACCTGTGTTTCAGGCCATCAACTTAAATCAAACATTTAAAAAAACCGGCCAAGTGCGTGTCGGACCACGCACAATGAAGGGTTCCGTAGTTGGGATGAATTTATCCCAAAAACAAACTTAACTTTGTAGTTAAAAAATATGTTCTCCCATACGGAATGTATGGGAAAACATGTTATTGCAACTGCAAAGTTAAGTTGGTCGATTATTACTCGGTAACCTGTAAAGCTTACTTAGCTGTGATAGTTTTCCTTTTAATTTCGTTATATAAACTACTGTTGTGATTTTTTTCACACACCCAAAACCAACCATTTAGCCGGCGGGGGGGGGGAGGACACTTTTTTTGTTTTTTTTTTTGGGTGGGAAATTATCAAATAACTTCTCCCGCTCTGGGCGGAGCGGGAGGGCGTGTCAGACTCTTACTGACTAAAACCCACCCGTGTTCCTTCGGTTGCCCTGTTGCCGGGGGGGGGGTTGTTGGGGGGGGACACTTGACTCTATTAGCACTTTAAAGCTTAATATTTCGCAAACGAATCCCTGAATCCAAAAATGGTTTTCACAAACTCACAATATTTTTGAAGGACCTTTCCAATGATACCCCTCACCATGGGGTAAAAAAATAAAAAATAAACATCACCACTTTACATGTATGAGAGGTACCCTAAAAAAAATGTTTTTCATAATTTTGTTTTACCAATTTGTCGGCGTAATTAATATGTATACTTATACCAAATTACAGCTTTCTAGTACTAAGGGTCTCGGAGCTAGACCGCGGACAGACAGACAGACGGACATGACGAAACTATAAGGGTTCCTTGTTTACTACGGAACCCTAAAAAGAAGACAACAATACATATAATAGAAGATAAATTAAAAAGAAGACATAATATTTTCAATGACTTGGGTATTTGGGTATATTATTTTAAAACTAGATTATGTAAGATATATTATGTTTAAATAAATATGTATGTATTTATGTAGTTAATTGATTCAGGTGTGACCTTGCGGAAATCCATTATAAAATACAATAGACGTGGATATATTTAGTAACCTGTTCCGCTTAACTATTCCTAAAGAGCCATAAAAATCCTGTAAGAAATGGACATGTGTTTCACCTCTCAACTAGGCATCCTCAGGATGACGATGGAATTGTCGCGAACCCGAATACGGCGTGTTGCCACACCGAGCACTGGTCACGCTCGGTGTGGCAGCACGCCGTGTTCGGGTTCGCGACAAGTCAATCGTCATCCTGAGGACCTGCAACACGCCGTGTTTGATTGTTGATTTCTTACAGGGTTTTTATGGCTCTTTAAGAATAGTTAAACGGAACAAGTTACTAAATATAACAACGTCTATTATATTGAATCATGGATTTCTGCAAGGTGGTGGTGGTGGTGGTGGTTATTCCTATAACAGCGTCTATTGTATTTTATGTATAAGATGAGGAGAAAAAGACACTGGATTGACGTCGTAGGCTCGGTTATTCACATATTTTGTTGAAATATTACGAAGCCAGCGGAGGCATTCATGCTATAGATTGAAGAGCGGCTTCAGAAGTCTTTGTTCCGTAATGATGTGTCTGTTTCATGTCGGTAATTTTAGTACGGTTCATTACTTAGCCGTTATTTATGCATAGCTAGTTATTAGCCGAAACGGCTTGACGCCAGCGTTGGCGGGGCGAGGGACTGATTTTATAATCATAACACGTTCAGTGACTTGCTACTGTTTTATTATTAAGTATGGTTTTTACAAAAAAACTAATAACTGAAAAGTTAATTTAACAAAAATCCATGTAAACAGATAACTAAGGTTTTGGGTAACACGATAAAATCCAAAATTTAATAGACGTCCGAGTCGTTACAATAAACTAGTTGGGGAAAAATGCATATTGCGTAAGTGCACATAAAAATATTTGAGAGCGCGTAGACGCAAGGCGGCGGCGGCGGCGGCCGGAGCGGGAGGCGTCGTGGGCCGCATCCGGACCTAGGAGGCTAGGCGGGTGGACTCTGCTATAACCTCGCTCGTGCTGCGCTTGGCTGACGTCACGTGCCATATTTTACACACTTAAAGCTGTTTGTCGTGTCATACCATTATACGCCATGTAAGGCCCGGACTTATTGCCAGCAAAGAGGAATAACTCAGTTTAAATTGTTTTCAGAGTAACAACTAAGAACTGTTTTATCGCTTTACGTTGGAATGCTTTTCAGCTCAACCCTCTCATAAAATTACACTAGTATTAAGAATTATGAGTCTATTTGAGACATTTTCGACTGTGTCTGTGTACTTTTATCTTAATGGCAGCTATTTAGGCTGTTCAATATTTCAACGATGAGATATGACCGAAGCAATGAAATTTTATTTTCTCTAGAGATGCTCTGACCTTCCCCGCGTTGTTTTTTAGTGCAAATGACGTTGCAAGGTGACAGATTTCCTAGAAAGTAACGTAATATTCAGGCTTTATAAATATTTGGCCAATGCTCAGAATGAAAACCTTTAGAATTTTTTTCATATTTTCACTTTTACTTAACTTTTATTCGACTGATATAAATCAGCTCTAGGTAAATGAAATAGTATGTAGGTAGGTACTATCCGTAGACCATAGTTTCCAATACAGGCAGGTTTACCATTTTACTTAAGCATACCTTTTTTTTTTGGGTGGGAAATTATCAAATAACTTCTCGGGAGGGCGTGTCAGACTCTTACTGACTAAAACCCACCAGTGTTCCTTCGGTTGCCCTGTTGCCGGGAGCCACGATTTCCCTTTCGGCCTTATTCGCACCCCCGGCAGGCATTGGCCCTAGCGGACCCCGTCAATTCTGCTGACATCGCTTTGAGGCGCGCGTGAAACACAACGCGCCGTCGACCCGGGCCTGGTCCTTATCGGACGGCAAGCTACCCATTGCTCAGCGTTCGCAAGCCCGCGCTTACGGTGGCCGGAAATCGGCTCTCGATTCGACGTCCAGGGCGTCTCCTGCGTACTTAGGTATACCTGATAATATAATATCTGATAAGTACAGGTTAATTAACCGACTTCCAAAAAGGAGGAGGTTATATGTTCGTAGTTCGTATTTTTTTTGTTCATTTATGTCCACCGATTTCTCCGTCAATTGTGGACCGATTTTGAAAATTCTTTTTTTGTTTGAAAGGGTCCAAAGTGGTCCCATATAAATTTTACTAACTTTGTTTGGATAGTTTTTGAGTTAGCTTCAATAATAAGTATTTTCCCACTTAGTATGTGGATGATATGATAAGTTCCTGTCACTGTTACTTACATAGCAGGTAGTGGTATTCGAATTTGTGTGGGGTAGGTACCACAACGAAAAAGTGAAACATAAAAACATTTTCAAAAAAAAAAAACAACTGACTTCCAAAAAATACACTACAAAGTGAAAAGTCGGTTGTTTTTATTTGGAAAAAGTTTTTTTTATTATTCATAAAGCGTTCAAATGAGCTTGAACTAAGGCTCTGCTTGTATCAAGCTGTCAAAATGTCTCCACTAATGCACTTTCATGATCTCTACTTAACAATGCTACCGAGGTCCATTTACAATGATCTAAAAATACGTCGCTGCATGAATGAGGAATGAATTACGTGCAATGAAGATAATGCTTCTACTAATAATACACTCCCGGACTCCTAAATCAAGCCAACGTGCAATTCCATATGAGGTCTAAAACATCAAAATAATTATGATGAGTTTTTATGCAGTTTTGATGCCGACATAATGGCCATCGTTTTTGGCGTCGTTATTGTTCCGAATTTGAATTCACGACTATTTAAATAGTTAAAGACTTCTATACAAAAAGTGCAGGGTGGCTCGATTTAGGAGTCCGGGAATGTATTACAGGCTCATTTACTTTAGGACCTATGTTAACACTGTTATCTTTGCCTTGTCATTATTCTAGTGAATTGACCTAGCAAGTCGGGTCCTCTCCTTGAACTTTAGATGGCTGATTGATTCACTGAAGTCGAACGGTTTCAATCAGTTTCAATACTCCTCATATATCGCAAAAACTTGTTATTTACTTGTTTCAACCTTACACATAACATAACTAGGCAGAGGTGTACATAATTAGTAGATTGTTATACGAAAGGCTAAAATAACCCATTCTATCGAAGTAGTTTTACTTTGTTTTAGTAAATAGAAACCGAGATATAATGGGTTTTAGAGCCATGTGTTACACTCTACTTTTCACTACGTTTGCGAGAAAATAAAATAATCCAATACAATTTAAATAGTTTATTTTATTTAAAAAAAAATTGCAATTTGTTCAATCTGAATTTTTAAGGAAACTTTTCATCCAGGTATGCGATGGAAAAAGCTAGTTTTACATAAGAATGAAGACTTTTTCATTTTTGTAGGCTCGTTGGTTACAGACAAAAAATCCTTTTTCCCCTAGAGCAAAAAATGTTATTTTTTCCCCGCTCTGGTACGTTACAATGACGGACTTTTTGAGCAAAAGGAGTGAAAACATAGTTATAGTACACTCACATTTCGCCAGTTATGTTTAAGTCCCATGTAATAGGGGGCGAGCCTATTGCCATCAACCGGGCACAAATCCAGACTCCGGGCTGCTACTGAGAAATTTCAGATTGAAAAACCCAATAACACTTTGCTCGACTCGAGAATCGATACAAGGACCGCATGCTCAGTGATAGCGATTGCGACCACTAGACCAATGTGGCTCCCTTAAACTTGTATTATTAAGCAACAAGATGGGTAAATAAATAAAACTTGCTAACAAATGAATCCACCCGATATTCGTAATATAATAGCAAGATATTAAACGAAAGTATTAATTAGGCTTTTGTTTATAATCACCATTTTCTCTGGCACGTGTATTGTGTTACAATTTTAAGACATCGTTACCTAGCGTCATTGTTATGCTTGTATAAAGCAAATGAGTACATAGCCTTACAGTGCTAGGACGAAGTTTGTGACGGGTATCTGCCTGGTATAGACGAAACTTCGCCTGAGGTAGTGTATATGTTTTTGTTACACTAGTTAGTGGGTTTAATAGGCAACTATAGAATTTGGTTAAAAACGTAATGGTATTAGCTAGAGTTGCAACGGATAGTGATTTGGCGACTGCCGAAGCCGGATAGCCGGATATCCGGCCGAAGCGAACGTCATGCATGTTAAAACCTGCTCACGCGCACACCGCTCGCGGTCGCGGCGAAAAAGGCGAGCGCGCCTATTATCTTTAAAGGCCGAAAAATTTTTTTTCATGCATCACAATTTGCCTTTAGTAGATTTCAAACATTGATTATAATTACCTTACTTTAGTGCTTACAGACCAAAAATGTATATATTTTTTAAATAAACAGGGTGGTTTTCGAAATTAGTTGCATTATTAAAAAAGGTCAAGTATCCGGCACAAGATGACAATCCGGCCATGCGCCGGATAGTAAAAAAAAGGCCGGATGGGCCGGATTCCGGATAGTGGCCGGAACTCTAGTATAAGCTAGAAATTAATTGACGAATTTCTCTTAATCATAATTTAGCAGAATATACTTATCCTCCTAGATCCTTTTTGCTTTTTAGAATTGGCCTAGAAAACTTTAATGGTAAATATGACTAAGTGTTATGTGGGTGTGCAATACGTGCACCTCTGCCTAACCCATAACAGGGAATACAGGCGTGAATGTTATGTATGTAGACTAAGTGAATTACATGATTTATATACACAATTTTACATTTCTTCTTTACCTAAACTGTTCTGTTTGTAGAATGAGACTTAATAACGTATGAATACAGCTAATGAAAACGATATTAGGTATCAACATTACAATTCTAACTGTAGCTTGATTGGAATTTAATAATTCAACAAGAAATGGTACTACTGGGATAAATGCTTAGACAGTAGAATAGACAATTTTTTTTTATTATATCCAGCATTACTTGCGTAACATACTTTCGATCACAATCTGAATGCTAATCCATTGCTTCATATATTTGAAAAATTTGTCTGCTCAACAACGTAAATAACGCAATGAACGTTGTCGAATTTTCAAAATTAAAGCCATTGCTACTGCAAGTGTGTTACGCAATTACCCCGCTGTTTTAAATGTATTAATTAGTTGTATAAATGTCGGAATAAGAAAAGAAATATACCCGTACAAGGATTTTTTTGGCGATTGGCCAAAATCGTAACTAACGCCGCCATATTGTTTTTGAAGTGAAAACTTCTTTAGGCGCGTTGGGCATTTTTGAGATGGGAAAAAACAATTGAACTCCCAACACCGTTACTGACACCTCATTTTTGTAAACGCGATTGTGCTCTTTATTTATATTACGTTACGGATCAATGTTCTCTGTGAGTATTTTTACTTTAAAGGTTTTGGAAGTATTTTTGAAGTGAAAACTTCTTTAGGCACGTTGGGCATTTTTGAGATGGGAAAAAAAAATTGAACTCGCGACATCGTTACCGACACCTCATTTTTGTAAACGCGATTGTGCTCTTTATTTAGATAAGGTTACGGTTTTTCTTCCACTAAGACGATCTTGATCAAGTTTTCGGTACTCCCGTAGTGCCACTGTTTTTTTATTGAATATTTACAAAATGGTTGCACAAATATTTACCAACAGCGTCCTTTGTGAACGTCAGCCGAGAGCCAACAATCCTTGCAGCAGTATAACTGGTAAGTCTTTTTTAAGAATCTATAAATAGGTTCTTCAAATTGCTTTGCATGGTCCTCCGTTATACCGAAAATTCTGCAGCATTAATTTCGAAATAAATATATGTTAAAGTTGAGTTTTAATGTTAAGTACTACGTTGACGAAAACACGATTCCATAAAATTTTCTCGATGGAAAAAAATTACAAAGTTACCTCCAAACCGAACAATAAACCGCTAGTATTACAAAAAAAAAAAACTTTAAATTAGATCATGAAACTGCATATTAACTGAACACAATATGAACTAGATACTATGTTTTTTAAATTACCACTATCTTCACCGTAAAAAAAAAAAATACCCAAACTATCGGCGCCTTGGAGCCACCAGCACCCCACTCGACTGAGTGACTGAGCGAAACTTCGCTCTCACTCAGTCCTCAAACAGAATGGTGCGAGCTAAAAAGTGAATTTGAGCTGAGGTACTATGGGCGTTAAACCAAAAGAAGATTAGCAAATACTTCTACCTACCCATGTAATTTAACTTAAAAGTTTGTAAACCCCGATGCCATCAGACTGGAAAACGGATCAAATTCGACACACGAATCACGATAAAATGTGATTGCCAGCCCATATTTCATCGCACGTGTCCATTTAACCGGCGTACTGCAAAACATTAATTTCTTCTGCGATTATTAAAATGCTTTATATTTCTCCCATCATGTGCCTTGCTAATTGAATACGAGAGGCGCGATTGTCAGCTGTTTATGATCACGATATTACGTTGTTTAATGCGTTTGATTTGCATTTTATTAATGTCTACTGCATACAATATGGCGCTGATAATAAACTTTGGTGTACTGTTGTGAGAAATGATGAGTGGCATACGAAATAAGATGCTTTTCAAAACTTAGTCAATTTTAAACACAAAACGATATGAGCTTTGTAAATGACATCGTTATATTTTTGAAGTGAAAACTTCTTTGGGCACGTTGGACATTTTTGAGATGGGAAAAACAATTGAACTCGCGACACCATTACTGACACCACATTTTTGTAAACGCGATTGTGATCTTTATTTATATTAAGTTACGGATCAAAGTTCTATGCAAGTATTTTTACTTTAAAGGTTTTGGAAGTATTTTTTTAAATTGTTCAAGTATTCACTTCTGTCGGCACTCCCGGAGGGCTACTTTTTTTTTTGTTTTTTTGATGATTTTCACTGGGACTGATTAAGCATTTGTCTTAACGAGTCATACACTGTTGAGCAAAGGCCACCCCCAAATCCTTCCAGGCATCCTTTTCTATTATAGTGCATTGTTATTATAATGTTAAAACATAATTTATAATATGTGTTGGTATTTATGTGTGATTTTGACGCCGCGGTTAATAGTCGCGTATGTTCAAAATACGCCAAATATACGTATAATAAAATAGTAACGAAGAAATTTTGTCTGTTTGTCTGGATGTATGTTCTGGATTGGTGCAAAAACGGCTGAACAGATTTGGACGAAATTTGGTATACATATCTATAGTTTATACCCTGGATTAAGACACAGGGTATTTTTAATCCCGGAACGTTTCCGTGGGATATTTTCAGACATCCACGCGGGCGAAGCCGCGGGCAAAAGCTAGCACGACAATAAAGTCAATATCGAAATAAAACTGTATCATACAACTTATTTCTTTCAAATATTCCTTTAAAATATTTTAAAAGATCAACCGATCCTGGAGATATTCGGAATATATCCACAAAATTTATAAACGAGTGAAAGGAGCCTCAGCCGGGACGGGATCCACTCGTCCCGATAACATCGCGTTTGTCTACACTCTATATCCATTCACTACTTTCTTACTTTCAGATCTGTCATTCTGAAGTATCTTACTTGCGATATCTTTCTTTCCTTGTTAGAAAGCACTGTTGAAAGGTTGATAAAACAAAACTAACGCTTCAAGAAATAGTTTTTTTTTGTGTGATATCTGTAGCCAACAAAAGAGCCAATTATGAAGTGATGACGCTAGCGACGTTAACTCCGCGTAGGTCGCGTAGACATATCGTAAACTCCGCATAGGCTGCGTAGGCATTTCGTAGACTCGGCGTAGGCTGCGTAGGCATTTCGTAGACTCGGCGTAGGCTGCGTAGGCATTTCGTAGACCCAGCGTAGGCTGCGTAGGCATTTCATCGACTCGGCGTAGGCTGCGTAGGCATTTCGTAGACTCGGCGTAGGCTGCGTAGGCATTTCGTAGACTCTGCGTAGGGGCTGCTTACGCTGTGTAGATTCTAACAGGATGAATATTGTAGGTTTATGCAATAAAGGCTGTGACTCTCCAGTTATAAAAAGTATATTTTCTTGATCCGCGAGCCTATAACCTTCCTAAAGAATTGGGCTATCCAATACAAAAAGATTTTTTCAAATCCGATTGGAAGTTCCAGAGATTACCGCCTAAACCACTTCACATACAAACTTAGAAACAAACAAAAATACAAACAAACGAATTTTACCTCTTTATAATATTAGGGTATTTTACTTTTTATAGTTTTTGAAACCATAGTTGAACCAACTTTTTGAAGGCATATTTTGAAGCTCTATGAAGTTCATTTTCAAACACTATCAAAACAAAATTAGCCCCAAAACAGAGTAGTCGAGTACACCATATTTATAAACATTATCATATAACGTATAAGGCTGAGATAGCAAAAAGCATTGTAAAACAGAGATAACAGTAACTACTGTTGTATGAGTCGGTTTATGTACAAACTTCAGTCAACACGCGTTAAGTAACTGATTAGACGTACTCGACGAGACAAATTGTAAAATATTCTGGATCTACTTACAATGTAGCGCAGAGATACCTGGCCTGAGATTTTAGGTAAAGTCAGGGAAATTAATTGATAAGAGGCCTGCGAACACGGCTCGCAACTACAAATCGAGATGTTTGCAAAATTCAATTCCAAGCACGTTGCGCTAGTGTGAGAGTCTGTCGGAACGATATACACTTATGAGGTGAGCAATACTACCACGCACACATTGACAATTATTGCTTGATGCGATAGCACTACTAGCATTCGAAAATTTGTGATAAATTTGGATGTGCTCCGTAATACCAAAAATGATGAATGAAAACTTAATATTTTTCTATTTTTTTTTTTTTTCGATAGTTTGTAACTTGATAATATAATAAGCTATGCTTCTGCAGATACAATATTATAAATATTGTTGTTTATAATACAGAAAAATTAATATGAAGACATGTCTAAATGACATGTCTTCATATTGATTTACCTGTAAAAAGGTGCGAAATTATATTCGTTTTAGAAAACTTTATTGGAAATAAAAAAGATGTAGGAGCCTAGATAAACATTGTCTAAATCCAAATAACAACATAATATGGTGGAAACATGCCCAAATTGCAAATGATTTAGGTATTACGTTTGTATGGACAATTTATGCGTCGCCGCGTTCTTAAGCAAATTAACTACCAACTTATATTGTCTATATATTCAAGTCACAGCTTTCATTCTTTGACAGTATTATGATATGCTATAACACGGCAAATTGCGTTGAGTGTCAATCTGCTTAAAAACTAATGTCTTGAAATTAAGTTTGTGTAGGGACACCTACACAAGCTTAATTTTTCTAATGTATTTTAATACCATAATTATTTATAAGTTGGCTTCTAACTAAATAGTCCCAAAAATACTTTTAAAGCAAGAAGAAAAAATAATGCGTCTCCAAGTTATGCGGTCTTCTGCAGTGTGGACTGCTCGGTAAAGTTACCTATCCACTGGAGGGAAGTGAGGCAGCGGAGCGGAGAAATGTGCCAATATTAACCAATAGAATCTAAACTCCGCTTCAGAGCTCCGCTTCTATTGGTTAATATTGGCACATTTCTCCGCTCCGCTGCTTCGCTCCGCTCCAGTGGACAGGCAGCCTAAATGCTGCTTCCTACATCTTCTTGATCGCGTCTGACCATCTTGCCGGTGCTCTGCCTTGAGCGCGTTTTTCTTCCACCCATTCCAGTATCATAAACCTTTCCAGACCTGTAGAAATTGTTATATCAATATACAAATGACTGCCTCGTTGGTCTAGTGGTCGCAAGCGCTACTGCTGAGCATCAGGTCCTGGGTTCGATTCCCGGGTCGGGCAAAGTGTTATTGGGTTTTTCTATCTGAAATTTCTCAGTAGCAGCCCGGAGTCTGGATTTGTGCCCGGTTGATGGCAATAGGCTCGCTCCCTATTACATGGGACTTAAACATAACTGGCGAAATGTGGGTGTACCCGTTACAGGGACACCTCTGCCCAACCCTTCGGGGAAACAAGGCGTGATGTTGTGTGTTATATACAAATATTTTGTGCTGTAAAAGGTGATGATAAGGACGATGAGTTAATTTAATGCAGTCTTGGTATATATACATGTACTAACTTGTTCTTTTGTTAGTCCAGTATGATAATTAGAAAAGTCTCATATGCCAAGGGTCGTATTTTCCGGTTGGCAGTGCATATGATAAACCTTGAACATGAACGTTCTTGAATTCAAGGTTTAGTACTACATATTATGGCTATATGATGCAATTAAATAGCTTAGCTGATTATAAAACCTAATGCCATATAATTACGGTGGAAAATATAATACTACGGCTAGGTTTTCAAAACAGAATATTTACTAAGATGGTTGATATTTGGTGAAATTTTGCTAGATTAGACATAGGTTATTTCCATCATATGTGTTATCGTATCGTTGTCTTCTTTTTCTTACATGTTGATTGCAAAAATTTGAGTCAAATCGACATGTAAATAAGAAATTTATTTCATGTGTACGTAGGTTATACGTCGCCAATCCGTTAAGGGGATGTTTGAGAGGTCATTTGCAACCACTGACCCTTGATTACCCCTATACCAATGTTAAAAACTTTCGAGTAATTTGACATTTTATATTTTAAAATGTATGAAATATAAAACTTTTTACAAAAATACAACCGTCTTCCAAACTACAAAGTGAAAAATAATAAAATAACTTTAATTTCAGAAGTTTTTTGACACCGACTTCTGAAATTAAAGTTATTTTTCACTTTGTAGTTTGGAAGTCGGTTGTATTTTTTGTAAAAAAGTTTTTATTTCTCGCTTTTTAGTGGGACAATTTGTAATTTATCTAAGTTACATTAGTCTAATGTCAACTGCTCATCACCTTTTATAAAATATTGCTTTTCCCGATTCAGGGACGTTCATCGTTGAGGAGTTCTCCTGGTACGGTACTTCACCATCAGTTCCACTTCTCCATATGCATTGTGACGAGCATAAATTGCATTGCAACCATATTAAAGTAATCGAATCGCAACCCGTGAAATACTTATTATTGAGTAGTTTTGGTGGCTATTTGTGGTCTTCATCATCAGTTCCACTTAACTAAATGGTGCTTTCCAAGAGCAACTGCACGAGTTACTATAAAAAATACCCAAATCGCTATAGGTTTGCCTGCAATATTTGAAGAGTTCCCTCGATTTCTCTAGGATGCCATCATCAGATACTGTTATGTTTCCTTATCATGGTACCACTCTTGGGATATCTCCTTTCCAACAAAAAAAGAATCATCAGAATCGGTTCATAAACGACGAAGTTACCCGCGAACATACATAGAAAAAAAAAAATATACGGTCGAATTGAGTAACCTCCTTTTTTGAAGTCGGTTAAAAAATTATAAATGTCTAATGACTCGAAAATTGTTGACATTTGCATAGGAGTTCATTTGGTTACAGTAAACGAAAGTCAAAGTCAAAGTCAAAGTCAAATCATTTATTTCAAATAGGCCTATGTATGGCACTTTTGAACGTCAAAAATTACAAAATAATAAAATTGATTCTAGTCGCCCCTTCCAAAAGGTAGTTTTCGTATGGAGAAGAATGGGCAAGAAACTCCACCGTTACTCTTTTAAAATGTTTTACAATATTGTTTGTATATGTACGTACATTTGTTAAATAATTATTATATGTGAAGACGATGCACCTAGAATAAAATTACTATACCACAATAGGTAAAAAGAATTAAAAATGAAGCAACGATAGATAATTTAATTTGTGATAGATACATGGTACGAATAAAGTGCAGGCTACACTGGGAACGAAGCTAAGTTTGTTTTGGTTTGCTTTGTACTACCGCGTGTTTGCATACTTCGGTTCAACTAACACCGCAAACTATAAACCGTGGTTAACGCTTTCGTCAGTTCCTCTCATACTCTCACATGTACGATTCAGGGCCAAGGCAAACAGCTGGTAAGATTACAAAGTCAAAGTCAAAAGTCAAATAATATTATTTCAAAGCACATAAAAGGCACTTTTGAACGTCAAAATTTACAAAAAATAGAATTGATTCTAGTGGCCCCTTCCAAAAGTTAGTTTTCTTATGGAGAAGAATAGGCAAGAAACTCCACCGTTACTCTTTTAAAATGTTTTAGTATATTTTGTATAAGTACATTAATTATATAATTATGTGTGAAGACGATGCACCTGGAAGATTAGTATACCACAATAGGTAAAAATAATTAAAAATGAAGCAATGACAGAAAAAATAATTATGTAATGGATACATGGTGTTCACATATTTACAAGCATTGTAAAAGTAGGTACCTATACAATCAATCTGCCTAGTCTTTTCCCAACTATGTTGGGGTCGGCTTCCAGTCTAACCGGATGCAGCTGAATATCAGTATTTTACATGGAGCGACTGCCTATCTGACCTCCACAACCCAATAACTAGGTAATACGATACCCCTTGGTAAGACTGGTTGTCAGACTTTCGGGCTTCTGAAGACCCGTAACGACTGTCAAAGATCCACGAATGACAGCCGGAACCAACGGCTTAACGTGCTTTCCAAGGCACGGAGGAGTCTCGATATGTAGAAATGGTCACCCATCCACGGACCAACCCCGGCAAGCGTAGCTTAACCTGATGGATTGCCCCGTGCGGCTGTTAGTACTTAGCCACGAGCTATACATATTCCTAAAAAAATTCTGCCTCTTTCTCGCTAAGTGAACATCATAAATATTAAAACTTACGAAACAGCAATCGGTTATTATCGTAAGTCGTTCCAATATCAAAACTCGAAACCGAACCCAATGACACAAAAATTCAAAGCAAATCACCATTTAAAAGCAGAACCGTTACAAATCCGACAAATGATTCCGTCACAGAGCGACAATACACATTTTCCGAGTGAATTGCCTCAAGACGACGGGGCGGGAGTCAAACATCAAATAATAACATAATAAAGGGATAATTCAAATTTTTTTGCTTCAATTTTGTACCGACGTCGTAAATAAGGAAGCGCAGTGTTACCGCTGTCAAATCAGGCCTCAGGGATGGGATTATATCAAAGGTTATGTCGATAAATTTCATAATTCTTCTTAGCTCCAGGCTTACTTCAAGGGCTTACTTTTTCTACACTAATATTATAAAGAAGAGGTAAAGTTGGTAAGTTTGGCTGTAGGAGGTAATCTCTGGAAGTAGGTACTGATCCGATTTCGAAATTTCATTCACTGGTTGTAATCTATTGCAGAGTGCCGTGTGGGGTATGTTTTATAGTACCTACAGTTGACTACAACGTGGGTAAAGTTACGAGCAGAAACTCTATAAAAAACAGCGAAGCCCCATATTCTACCTAATATTACTTAATACAATATTCTGAGTAAATTCACCGTCCGTCGCTCACTTTTCAAAGTTATTGCCTTCATCTTTTTCATTTTCTGCATACATTCTCGGAACTAATAAGCTGTTTCTAGTAAGGAACTATCGATTTATTTAACACAAATTTTCTTTACCACGAGACAGAGAGCAGAGAGCCATGATGATTTATGTATGTAAGTGTACCTAGAGCTACAGTCCGTTCGTCGAGAGAATGGGTTCCTGACATCTCAGGTGGATAATTTCTAGTAGTAATAAGGATCAAATTCGCAAAACATATGTTCGTTACTATGAACCTGACAGGTGTCAAGAACGCATTAATCTCGACGGCCGGACTGTAAGGTGATATTTCAAGATAGTTAATTGATTCAGGCGTGACCTTGCGTGTCTCTGCGTTCATCGCTTGGTGTGGCAACACGCCGTGTTCGAGTTCGCGACAAGTCCTGAGGATGCCTCGTTGGGAGGTGAAACACGTGTCGATTTCTTTAAGGATTTTTTATGGCTCTTTAGAAATAGCTAAGCGGAACAGGTTACTAAATATATCCACGTCTATTGTATTTTTAGGTGATATTTCATTATGATATCAATCTATCATCTGTATATATAATAAATTAAAGTCGCTTTTTATGTCCGTCTGTTTGATCGCTTTGTTCTTTTAAACTATGAAATGAATTTTAATGCGGTTTTCACCATCATTAGAGAATGTATTCCGGAAGGTTTATGTGCATAAACCAGTAATAATAAACTTACATATCGATCGTCTAGAAGACCAACGTACTAATTACAAATGTCACTTAATACGAATATGATATTATAGTTCATTGATTCAAGCGTGACCTTTCGGAAATCCATTATAAAATACAATAGACATGGATATATTTAGCAACCTGTCGCGAACCCGAACAAGTCAATCGTCATACTGAGGATGCCTCGTTGAGAGGTGAAAACACGTGTCGATTTCTTTCAAAGTTTAATATGGCTCTTTAGAAATAGCTAAGCGGAACTTGTTACTAAATATTTCCACGTCTATTGTATTTTACATATTATAATAAAGAAATCTCGTTTATAGTAATTGGAATCATTCATAACGTTAAATCTTTCGTTTCGTGTTATTTAACTTAAAAAAAATGTCTTTTCTTTTTTCTAGCTCATAAGCAAGAAAAATATATTATTATAGCGCTGTGCTCGCAGACTAAGCTAACAACTTCTCATTACTTAGGCGCAGAAATGGGTTATTGCTGTACGAGACTAGTCTTATTACCATACATATAGTATATCGAGTTAACCTACCCTAGAAAGGTTAGATTTTATTCTGGCTAGAAAAAACAAAATACTATAGTAAGGATAGACTTTGAAAATATGATGATCTTTGTACATAACTATGTTGGTACCGAAAGTAAAAGTGCGTAAGTGTTCAAAAAATATAGGGAACTGTGTTTTTTTAAATTCAGTTCTGACACGTGCTTGTTGGGAACAATACTACATATTGATATAGGACATAATAAGAAAAAAAAAAAAGCTTTTTGATGTTATGAAGGTTAATAATTAATTACCCTTAGTTATTATTCTATGATTAATTTAGTTTATTTAATTTGAATATTCTCCTTTTTTCATCATAAATACATAAATTGCATTTTAAAATAATCGAATATAAAAAGAAAAAAAATATACAAAAAATAGTCGCCAGTATCGGGAACACAAGGGTTCAAGTTACCGGTTATTATATTTATAATAAATTTAAATCTATATTTACATCCATATTATTACATAGTTACGTGAATACGTGCACATTGGATTAATAACGAAGTTTATTCATAGCTGCGTAGGCGTTTAATCGAGTGCTACGGCGTAGCAAGCGCAGGCGGACGCTACGACGTCAAAGCGTAGCAATTTTTTTTTTGTCACTATTTAAAAAATAATGCAGTTTCATTTCAAACGAAACTGCAGTTAGTAATTTTAATTATTGTGAGTGTTTTTTATGTATTGGTTTAATGCCACCTTTGCTCGATTAGATTAAAAAGCCTGACAAGCAAGCGGGCTCGGAGATATTGTATGAATTAGATTTATGGCAAATTTTGGGACTGAAGCATTAGTTAGATGCTTCAGCTATACGCAGGATCAAGTAACACATTTCATATTTAATAAGAATAAGATTCATAAACAAAAGCA
This sequence comes from Agrochola lychnidis, assembly GCA_963680765.1. Taxonomy (NCBI): domain Eukaryota; kingdom Metazoa; phylum Arthropoda; class Insecta; order Lepidoptera; family Noctuidae; genus Agrochola; species Agrochola lychnidis. The sequence continues at coordinate 15,913,506 of OY796858.1, forward strand.
ACCATCATCATCATCATTTTTGCTGCCCTTATCCCAATCAATTTGGGGTAGCAACCAAGTTTACTAAAATGCCATACGTCAGCAAGTATTTTCTACCAATCGACAAATACTGTCCCAGCCCAAGGCAGCTCCATGCAAATATTTCGTATTTTTACATCGGAGTATTTTCCTCTCACCTTTATCCGGTAACACGTTACAGCAACGTTACACCGCAAGCTTTACATGAATTTCACGGCCGATGTATGTTATTAGATACACGGTAAATAGATTTTTATTGACGGTTCGTGAGAGTTGAGCTGATAATAAATCGCATGGCTTAATGTTTGGTTTATTGTTACCATTATTGTTTTAATATCCGTCAAGTATTTCGGATTTCGATGTAAAGGATTGTGAAGATTCTTGAATCTTGAAAACCGTTTTATTGTGCTAGCGTTTGTAGACCGTAATTATATTTTTGTAAAAAGTGATAAATAAATAATGTAGAAAGTAGAATGTTCTCTTTTTCTTGTATGTAGTTTTTAGGATATATTCATACACGAAGAAGTTTAATAAATACAAATATATAGGAACATTTGTTGCTAGTTAAGTAACATTTACGAGTGGAGCCGCTCTGTTGAAGAGCAAGTTTACTGCAGCACGGTTTTATGTTATGAACACACAAACGTGTTGGGGGCCGTCTTATTTACGAATAATAAAAACAAGGAAAAGCAATGAATCTCTGGCCACTTCATTTCGTCGCTTTAATATTTTACGTGACCCCTAAAATTTTGGGTAACATCTCATCTGACGGCCGAGCGCACTTTTCATTAAGTTCTGATTACCCTCAGAGAGTTCCCGGAGACGTCATGTTGGGGAAGATCTGCGAGGTTTTCGGCGAAGTGCAAAAGTTTTATGATATTATGATTACTTGCATGAGACGAGCTCCGGCGGAACGTGACGTGGCTTCTGTCGCTAACGAGATCAAACTGACAGACGCGTTACTACTTTGTTGTACTAGTTTACAGTAGCGGCTTTGTGACACAAAGTGCTGGATGAAATGAACTTGGTGTAGAGGATAAATAAGTAAAGATTGTAGCAACAATATGTTGTCTTTCACTACTTGTTTTATTTAAGGAGCACAAGTGGAAATGCTGATTCATTTTAAAGCGCAGATCTTGAATTATGATAGATCTGATTATTCTGATCTATTTGATCTGGTTACAGAGCAGCAATACTAAATATACTACCTGCATAAAAATCCTTATGAACAAATCGGCCAAGAACAAACCCACATCTATTTCTCTCCTGCAGTTAGTCTTTGACAAGAATACGACTGGACGGACGGCTCACAGTGAGTGCGATACTCTTTCCTTATTACGTGGTACGTGTTAATTACCGACTACTACAATTTTATGAGCGCCCACTATATCGCACTTCACTGTTTCTACTGTTTAAGCTGTTTTCTACCTCAACAACACAGACGAGATGAAAATTTAGTGCCGTTTGTACGACTTTTTTATTGGAGTTTTTAGAAGTTTTATAAAAGTATGGCTTCACGGATTTTTGGGTGTTTGTACGTGATTTACTAACGATGAGGTTAATATTATATGTACGTATCTATCAGGGATTTGAATCGTTATTAAACACGTCGTTAGAATTTACCATTTTCATCATCATCATCATTTCAGCCGAAAGACGTCCACTGCTGGACATAGGCCTCCCCCAAGCACCGCCACTTCGACCGATTCTGTGCTTTCCGCATCCAGCGGATTCCTGCGGCCTTCACAAGGCCATCGGTCTATCTTGTGGGAGGCCTTCCAACGCTACGTCTTCCGGTACGTGGTCGCCACTCCAGAACCTTTACCATTTTAATCTAAACTAATTTTATAAAGAAAAAATGAGCCGTCACGGGACGCTCGGCAGATGTGAAATATCGAAATTATTATGTACAGGTAATATGCTTAAAAGAATAGTTTACCGATGCCAACATTGGCGTTAGCGCTGGTTTGGCATTGGCACTGTTGGCGTGGCGACGACGCCAACAGTCGGTCTGACCCGCCGCTGTAGATATTTCACATCAAAAAGCTTTGACTTTTTATATGTTTGTTTGTTATGCTTTCACATATGACTTTTTATTGAGGCTTATGCGGATGAAACCGTGCGGGGCAGCTAGTTAATGGTAAAGAGGATGTTTAAAATCGCTACTGCTATCGCTATCGCTATTGGTAATGAAGTGAGGATAGTATCTGACCTCGTTATATAAAACTGGTTGCTTGCGACACTCCCGGGAAGTGACAGGAAGGTCTTCTCACTCGTCCTTTTATAAAATAAAAATGTTTTGCTAAGAAATTGACGCTAAGAAGACAAAGTCACAAAAGAAAGCATTAAGCTCTACTCTCAATCTAAGTAACCAAGTACATAGACACTCCAATATTCTAACTTTTTATTATTAAATATGAACCCACAATAAACTTGCTTAACACGTACACAAGCTCAAAGCGAATAAATAAAATGAGAGGTCAGGAATATCTGTATGAAACTGAATAAAATATAATACGAAATAACATGGGATTTAAAACGCGAACCCAACTTATTTGTATTAAGTCAGGGAAAACGATATACGATACATCTGATTCTACATTATTGCTCACTTATATCCAACGTCAAAACTTGAAAATATGGTCCATTGAAGACAATACAAATGCAATATTAATATTTACCTTTGCATCGTCTAAACAAAGACTGCATTCATATTCACCCCACGAAAACAAGTAGATAAAAATGCAAACACGCGCAATTGTGTCTCAAACGAACAGAGGCGGTCGCACTCGCAGCAGGCGAGCGGGCGGGGGAAAGTATTCCGGACAAAAATATTTTCCCGGTCATATGAATTTAGATCGGCCGCCGTATTAGAGGGAAGTAAAACCATCGGGAGACAGGTAAATCGAACTATTGGAATAAAGGGTAAAGGTGAGGCCGGGTCGGAGCCGGTGGCGCGGAATGCGACGCGTGTCGCTACACTCATGTGAATTTAAGAGGAGCTCTCCAATAAATGTACAGAACAACTGTAAACGTGTTTTATATTCAGAATTATTCGTGTTGAAGTACGTTCGAGTATAAATTTTCTCAGCGGGCGGTCGGCGAGTGGCCGCAAAGGCGTCTTGATGCGATTTCCGGCCCACTTTTAACGGTGCTTCCGGCACGATATAAATCCAAGTTAGAGCGCTTCTTGGGACCTGCTGTCGTTTCAGCCGGATACCGCGTTCTCGTTTTGCAGATTGGACTATATTGCCTATTACTACTTTGTAACGACAAAATAATGTCGATTATTGTATGGGGCTGGCTAACCCAGCCCAAATATGTTTTTACCGTGTAATTAAAAGTATGAACTCTGAAAATAGCAACACCATAATTTTAATAACTGTATGTACTTATTTACTGATGATTGAAGACTTCCTTTTGATCAGTTCCGGTTTTGCTTTCCTGGTGAATCACTTTTTGACTTCCTTATCTCTAAATCCTAAATTAAATTTAACATTACTCTAGCTGGTTCTTATTACCAATAAATAAACCACGTAACTTAGGCCATGAATTCCTCAGACACCACCGAAATCCGATCAGAAACTAATTCTAACATAAGCAAGGAATGAAAGTTTTATTTGACTTTGATGGCTTCAGAGCAAACTCCAAAGAAAATCCGCAAAGTTAATCACATCCGAGAGTTTCTTTTCTTACGGAATAAAAATGTATATTTAAAATAATTTCTTAAAATTCGCAACAAAACGTCGCCTAAGCGAATTAGACCTACATTTTGGGGAACACAAGGCTTATAAAATGAAATTTTCTTAACATAAAGTGGCTGAGACGATGTAACGACGGTGGAGTGAAGTAACCTGCGCGGGCCTGCAAGCCCCTCATGTTTCTAAATAAATTATGAATATTTACCGGCACGTAACGCTTTACTGGGACATAATTATTTTAATCTGACTCTGAGACGGCAATTTTGGGGAATTGATGTCTAAAGAGAGGTCGTTTTAGTTTATTAAGACGGCTTGCGCACTAACAGATAGCAATTTGTCCTTGTTTTGATAAATAATACCTAGTTCATTAAGAAGATTCTACAATGTTTACTGTTTTGTTTGGTGTAGATTACTGAACAGTAAATCTCAGCTCGTTAGAAACTGAACTTGTTTGAAGAAACTTTTAACTAAGGACATGTTTCGCCAAATAAAAACATTCGCTACAGTCATATTACCTCTATCTCCTTAAAAATTTAGTAACGAAAACATTCAGTGTGTTATGGCACATTATGCATCCTTTGTTTGTTATATGGATATTTTTTAATCGTCTCGTCGGAGGTAGCTAGTGCTGCATCTACGTAATTTAGCGCTCCCCAGGTGCGGCCCCGGCTTGTGGCTTATAAGTACATCGAGATTTTAATTAAGAAGGTCTATCATAATCCACATGAGACACTGCAAAAAATAACAGAATCTCTTTATACCATTTTACTATTCTGTACTCGTATTTTTGTTTTTAATTTTTATAAACAAAATTTTGTTCATTTGAATTTTAAAGTTTTAAACGTGCCTCTTATTTAGAGCTTATGAGCATCCCATCTAGATAATTAGGCATGTTGTCGTAGCAGTTAAATGGAAAATACACATGTTTAAGACGAGTTCAATTAAATAAACGAAACACAAAAAGAAAACAGCGTCTTAACTGAGAGCTCGTGAGTCAACAATTCGTATAATTCACAGGAGTTGTTCATAATTAAGTGTGCTTACCTCGAGGGCGCGGCGAAAGATTGAGTTCCATCAAATATGTAGCAGGGTCTACCATGAAATCCTTTTTACGTTCACCGCGGACAGTTTTACGCAGGTCCGGCCTAGCTGCGGCTTAACGGTCTTATAAATTAGTGAAACTCTATTAGCGAGATGTTCGGCAAAACGAATTTGCGTTATCGCCTCTGTCGGGTGTAACGTGCGTCGCATACTAATGACGTCACCGCAAGATCGTCCAAACTTGCTGTTCGTGTAATTACTTCTTTAAACGAAGCTTCTGTGAGGGGAGGATACGATCACTTTTGTCCGAGGGTATACCGTCCCGATAATCCAGTTACCAACCGTTCCTCCGCTGCGTCGTATTTTTGCACAATTAAGTTCCGTTCGAAATTTATTTAGTTAATAATGTTGTCTGTTTGAGAGTTGCGATGAATTATAAAGTAGTTCCATTTAATAATTCAACGATTTTAAGAGATGATAAATTAAGTATAATAGGGAAGTATTCTGTTAATTACGAACGTTAAACATTGAAAAGCGGTTTGAGTAAAATTAATCAAGGTGGTAAGCAATGTAAATGATCAAAGTTTAATCTGTTTTTTATCGTATTATTTTTGGAAACACATGCACGTATTTTATAATGAGAATTGAGGTAAAGGGATTATAAAGTATTTTTACAGGCACCGTAAAAAAAAAGCCAGGGCAAACATGTTGTTTAGCCATTACGAAAGTACGAAGCTAGTGCGGCGTCAGCATTCCTAGGAGCTCTGATGTCACAACGATACGGCCTCTCTAGATGTGATACGAGACGCCGTTTAAAACACAAAAACCGACTACGGAAAAAGAAAATCCAGACATGATTGTCACATTATAATACTTGTATGAGACACATAAGTATGATTTTTTTTTTAATAATTAAGTTATTTCATAGAATCAGATAAAAAAACGTGTGGCACTCGGGGACTGCCGCGGTAAAGCTATTGCATAGCATTTGTAACCTCCATACTTCCTATTTGTCAACGCTACACTTGGGATGATGACGTGATGACATAGAACAAAAATTACGTTCCCATGACAACATCACGTTGTCATGGGAACCGTCATTACATGGTAGGCGGAGTGGGGGGTGTTAGGTTTTATTTTCGTTACGTTACGGAATTTCTTGATTCGGTCGCCGCGCTCAAAGCCCGCGATAAAAGCTATGCAATAGCTTAAAAACTAAAAGTATTTTAGTAGATACTTAACAATAAATGGATTTATTTAGATTTGACGTTGTTTATCATCTTTGAAAATCCAAGCTTCATATGGCCGATTTCTAGGCATTTTTTAACACTCATGTTATAAAGGCATTTAAAAAAGTAGTAGGACCTAATTTTCTCCAGCAGTGCTTAAAGCAGTGCTCCATTAGTTTTTTCAGTTCTATCGCTGGTATGTCGGTCAAACATTGTTCATCTGGCTAACTTTCTCAATTATGTTGAAATCGACTTTCAGGCTAACCAGATGCAGCTGAATATCAGCATTTTTGGTCAATTAATTAGGTAATGTCAATAGTGGTCTACTCTATATAAAAAAAAAAAAGGATTGTGTGGTTTTATGAAACCACGGTAAAAGTGAAACTTCTATAGGCGCCGCCATATTGGCCTTGGCTGCTCTGACGAGCGCCTTTCACTTTATCCCTACTCCGCGGCCGGACTTCACGCGACACGTAACACACAGACGAAAAAGTTTGAGAAGATGTAACAAAAGTTTCAATTAAAAAAAAAAAAAAAAATTTGGTAGAACTAACAACTTTATTTAGCAGTTAGTAGAAAACAATTATTATTATAAATGGCTCCTGCCACTGTCACCATATTAGCTGTTCATACGGAAGAAATGTCGGACTTGAGAGCGAGAGGTCGGAAGTTCGAACACGAACCCTCAAAATTTACTAACATTGCAAGCATTATTTCTGGGGTTAGCAGGAAAACAAGTAATAAAAAATAAAAAAATATCTTTATTTCAGACCGAAATTAGTCCATACGTTGTTAGTGGTTAGTAACAGATTGTGCTTACATACTATGTTAGTGTTGTTAGCAATATAATTAATTAGTTAGCACAAACCTAATGCTATTTTTACCCAGTGTCTTTGGATGGGACAGTCCGGTCTGCCAGCAATCATTTTCAGGATACTGTTACGAGTGTTACGCAAGCGTTGTAGTAAGGAAGCCGCTTTCTTGCGCATGATGGCGTGAAAACCATCCGTGTGCGCTGCAGCAAACATTCCAGACGCACTACAACGCCGCGGCAACCGCAACAGCATCCTGAAAGCGTTGTTGTATTGCACGCGCAGGACATTGTAGGCTCGGCTCGTATATGACACCCACAGGCCGCTCGAGTAGAAGGACTGACAGAACGCCTTAAATAAACTGACTTTGACGTCTGCCGTGCAGCGAGCGAACCTACGGGCGAGCATATTACTCCTCACCGGCAAGGCCCTGCGCTCGCGCTCTATGTCGCCATCATCCCGTAGGTCATTAGTAACAACATGACCCAGGTACTTAAAACTATTCATTATTTTAGTAATGTTTATAAGCATCTTTTTCAGCCCCTCGGTGTGTATTTCCAAATGACCCGGAGTTTCCTTTCACAGTAAATCTCTCCAGAATGAACAGCAGGGAATAGTGTCTTGCATTAACAATATTTTAATCTAGCCGAAGAATTTGTTGCGAAAGTGCAAACCAGCCGTGCTCAATCAGGAATTCTTTTAAATTTTTCAAAGAGCTGCTTCAGATACCTTGAGTAAGAACTATAGCAATATTTTGTTTAAACATTATTATGGTTTACCTCTCTAAAAATAACGGACACGCATGTATGAATAACTTTAAACATAGCACGAACATAATACCAACTTACTGCAATAAAAACCGGCCAAATGCGAGTCGGACTCGCGCACGAAGGGTTCCGTACCATTATCTATAAAAACGGCAAAAAAATCATGTCTGTTATATGGGAGCCCCCTTAAATATTTATTTTATTCTGTTTTTTAGTATTTGTTGTTATAGCGGCAACAGAAATACATCATCTGTGAAAATTTCAACTGTCTAACTATCACGGTTCATGAGATACAGCCTGTTGACAGACGGACAGACAGACAGACGGACGGATAGCGGAGTCTTAGTAATAGGGTCCCGCTTTACCCTTTGGGTACGGAACCCTAAAAATCACGTATTTCCTCTAAGAATTACTTGACAAAATAATTTACTTAATAATGTACGTTTTATGTTGATCGCCTGTGAGTGAATTTGCTGTCACATATCATACTAGCTTTTGTGATTTGTTGACCACATAACAACAACCAAGTCAATTAGAGATTCAACAATAGACTTCTTTAATAGGCTATCAAAAGCTGAGAAAGTCTGTTACCATGTTAACTTTCTCTGTTTTTTTCTTGTTTATGTTTTTGAATATTGTGTGCCTTACTTAACCAGTGAAAAGTATTTTTTTTTCTTTTTGTTTGACTTTGGTTATTGAACACCGAGCTAGTCTCTAGTAACGGAAGCCTGTCAAAGGGTACTTAGGTACCTACCGCATGTAAGTACCATTAGTATATCTTGTACAGTTTTTGAGTCACATCCAGTGCTGATCTACGGCCACGACAGCAGCAGTCGCCGTCGTCGTAAAGCCAAGATACGCGCTGCTCGTAAACTTAAACACGGCTTACTGCATTTGTGGCCTGCTGCCATACGGGTGACCCTGTCGAGCCAGTGGATTACAATAAAAGCCAATATTGCACACACCAACTACGCACCGGCTATTTTAATTTAAAATGACCACAGTTTTTCCTCAATTTTGTTCATTAAAATGCGTACTGTTTTTTGGAATATAATGTTATTTATTGTTGCTACATTTATTACAAATAAAGCTGATTAAAAAAGTGTCTCTGTAACATACCCCTTGTGTCTACGATAACAGGAAAATAAAAATAATTATTTCACATGGATAAACAGAAACCTAAACTATGTATGAGAACTCTTGTACCGAATATAAAGTGAAAAATAGAATTAATATAATAGGTAAGTCGGTGGCAAGAAACTAATACAAAACCAAAGATACAGACTTCCGAAATAAAATTTATTTTTCACTCACTTTGTAGTTTTTTTTTTTGGAAGTGAGTTGTTTTTTTTACATACACAATTGACGAATTTCTTGATGATGAATCACTGACTGATTGACATGCTAATTAATCCGTTAGACTTTTTTATTTTTATTTTTTGATAACTGCTACCTTTTTGACATTTTTTGTATTAATTTGACGTTTACTGTAATTTGAACGATTTGACATTAATTTTTATTATGTATTGTTAAAATTTCTTACTTGTTATTTAAATTAAATATTTTTTTAAATTTGTGTAAATTAACATGATTTGCATGCCCATGTGACGGTAGAACATGGAGGACTTTCTTAATAAAACATTAATGTAATAATTACCCATGTTTGCAAAGTAGTAAATGATTTGATTTTGATTTGGTAAAAAGTTACTGCTAGAGATAGGCCCCCCAATGACTACGACAATGGTTTCTGCTTAAATGGCTATAATCACAGTACTCAGCACTGATTGGCTTTCACAGTTGGAGTGCGTTATCAATACAGTGATTCTACTGTAAATAGTTTACTCTGGACCGTGAGCCTCCCATGAAAAAGATCTTAGGGGTATAATGACGTAATTACCACACTAGGGAGCTATATGGTGCGTCGCAGTGTGATGTTATTCGTGGCGGATATTGCATGCCCTTTCCCCAGATGAATTAACTGTACGATACCAAAAAGAAACAGGTTTTGTTTTTACAAAAATTCATATCAAAAAGCTTACAAAAATAAACACAAGCACACAACGGCAAAAAAAAATCGTGCATTTTTTTTAACCATTGAATACTGAATGCAAACTGTAAAATGTTTTTTAATTGCAAAATCAAACAGATAGTAAAAAAGAAGCAAATAAATGTTATCATAAAATAACATTTCCAAATATCCAGTTTCATATAAAAATAATTTTCAGCAACATTGCAATCACAATTACAAGTAAAGCAAGGCCGCACGGTTCATTTAATATGAATGCCGTCGGTGCCTTTGTATTGTTCGGTAAACATATTGTTTTAATAAAATTGAGTGCATTAGCACTTATTTGAGTAACAGCATTAGACAATCTCCCGTGCTCAAACCTCCCGGAGTGATTCGAACGACCTCCCGCGGTCGCAAGTAATCGCACTTTTCTTTTATTACCCTTAATGCCACCATCAAAGTGTGAAGGTATATCGTACTAACCACATTATGGCTAGTAGTTTTTCTAATTCACTCAACTAAGTTAGTGTTTCGACTCATAATAAATTGGTCCGTAAACTTTACTTGAGTGAGCGTTCAGAGTTTAGTTTCACCTGGCAAAAACAGATGGCGTTAGTAGTCGAGTTCAGTAGCAGTTTGCTTGTAAAAGCAAATAAATTGTTTCAACTGCAATGATAAAACTTATAAGCATTTACAAATTAATTTTGGATAGTTAACCAGTTTTACTTTGATCTACTAGGTATTATGACATGGAAAACGAACGGTTTAAAAAAATGCGTGATCAGAGACTTAAATTCTGGTAAAAACCCAGTATTATTATAGGCCAGTCATCGTGGACACAAAAATCGCGTTTCGTCGCAAAAGTTGCTCTGTATTGATTTTTTGGGATGTTATTAGGATAGATAGAGAATACCATTTTAAGGGTAACAATTAAAAGTTTTCAGTTATGCGGCCTACATCTCCCATGACCTCGTAGAATGAGAATTTTAACAGATATCCTGCTCGGAAGAAGGCTAAAAAAGAATTGAATTTTGAACGTTTTTTGGAAAAATGGCCATTGTTTGAAGTGCGGTATGGACCTACAGAGTCCTGCGTTCAAATTGTAAAACATTTTGTCAATCAATCTGCCTAGCCTTTTCCCAACTATATTGGGGTCGGATTCCAGTCTAACCGGATACAGCTGAATACCAGTATTTTACATGGAGCGACTGCCTATCTGACGTCCACAACCCAGTAACTAGGTAATACGATATCCCTTTGTAAAACATTTTGTATCCTATAAAAATGTATGAGTGATACGTAGGATGCACTTTTATAGAAGTTATAAGTTTAAAACTGAAAGAAGTCCGAAAATTTCGATCACCACGCAGTTAACACAGGTCTTTGGACGTTGCAAACTTGGTTTTACACTACTGGTATCTATTCTAAAACCATCCTAAAAAATCAGTACAGTGCAATTTTTTGCGACTAGTTTACCACATCCACAGAATACTTTGGCGTTAATATCAATGAAAACTGCAACAGAGCTACGTTATTAGACAATCAAAAACATATCCACCTAGGTATATTTTCATTTTATTTGAGAAAATGTATTATAACCTACAACAAGGAACCTTTATTATACCTGTGCGGCAACTTCTCAAAGTAAAAAAAAAATAGATACCTACGCACATTTTTATAATTCGTAAAAGTAAGTTAGCAACGTTGTCTCTTTGTTTTTCTCCGAGAGTGTGGGTATAGGCGACAGTAAAACTCGTTGAATACATTTCTGTCACTGAAAAAAGAAAATATTTTGTTTTCAAGGAAAGTGCGGGCACATCATCATTACGCTGCGTAATTTTTTCGTATGTGCCATTCCCGTGCCTGTACTTTTATGCCTTCCCTCCATAAAGACAAAAGGGACTTTGAAGTAAAATCACGTACATTTTTTGCAACTTACTTAGGAGAGATTCAGCCCCTTGCCTTCCATGTTAATATTTTCTGGGAAAACATTGCGGGGACAACTCATGGAAATTACATTTAGATATTTGCTCACAACGCGTACATCTGAGTGTGGGTAGGGATATTATATTTTACGTGCATGGAATGTAATAAAATGTTTAGGACATACCGCGGGGCGCGGAGCCCTAACCAACATAGGTAATGCCGATTGAAATGTAAATGAAGGGCCCGATACAAACTTTCGCTCTCGAGCCCAAATCTCGTTTAGTTTTATTCAAAAGCTTTTTTCATATCGCCATGTTTATTGTTAATTATTGTTTGCAGGTAAATACAGGAATGAATTTTAATTCTGTTTGTTAAACAAAGCAACAATTGTTGCGAGAATAGTAAGTAATATCTGCGTTTTGTACTATTCCGAATTTCCAGTAGGTATAATGTAAAACAAACGTAATTTTAAGCTTAAATTATGTGTTGTTTTCCATTTGTACATGATCCTGTTCATTTGTACATAGGTATAAGTAGGTATAGTGGTGATCTGTCGGGTCCCTCTCCCCTTTTTAACTAGTGGGCTTTACGTGTCATATATTTTAAAAGTTTATTGGGCATTACTTCGCGAGATAGCGAGGGTGAGACGTTCCTCTGAATTTTCCTTTGGGAGCATTTTAAATTAGTTTTATAATGTAAGTGGTTTAATATAAATCAAAATACTTATTAAAGTTAATCTCACCACTGAACAGCTGCCAACTAAAGTTTTATATTGTTATATCTTAATTTCTTTAGCTAGTTTCGTGGCCATTTCATTTTAATTTACCGCCGATATTTTTGTCTTGAATTGGATATTATTAAAAGCAAATTGGACTGAAAATGTAGCCAACATTTTGTGTGAAAACGAATGGACGTACAAACAGTCACTGAGCGATCCTATAAATGTTTCGTTTATTCAATTTTTGTTCCGGAGAACGACGTAGGGAAAATACTATGACGCACTCGGCTAAAAACTGTTCAGCGGACAAAACACTATTCAAAATGTTGGCTTATGTTTAAAGTCCATATGGCTTGTTTTGCATTAATCCGTACGATAAGCTTGCTAAAATAGCTACACGTTTGCCAATTTATGCACATGTATTTTGGCTTTAATTTTCCGTGATTACAACCTTGTGATTGTAGTTTAGATAATAATGACTGAGACTGAATGGACATCAACGCTAATGTATTAATTTGTATGCTGGTATTTGCTGTCCATTAATCACTTAATAGATGTGTTAAAATCACATTTGATTGAAATAGCTATCATTAATTGCAATATTATTGATGACTCTTGTGTAGGTATCCAGTTTATCTAAACGTGGTTTTATGGAGATACGAAGTTACCGGAATTTTAAGGAACAAACAGTGCTGCTGTGTGTGACATTAGACAGATTGGGATTCAGTTTCGGAAATTGTCCAATTGTCCATTTTGTGGGATTGTTTCGTGAAACTTGCTATTCGGTACTGGCGTTCAGCCATCGACCTATGTGAAACATTCGAGCGAATGATTCAGTTAGAGGTCTGAAGAAATCATCCTATTCTACGAGCATTTGTTAAGATCTAATGTTGTTCTAAATGCCGTGTTACATAAACAATTTGATATTTCATCTACATTCGGAACATGCTTAAGCTTGACACAATCACATGCAAAATTGTATACATAGAAAATTCTATTGGTAGAGCTATCGAAGGGGCACAAAGCAAACACATTTCCTGATTATAATTTATTAGTTTTCCACCCATCACACCACGTAATGACCTTGTAACAACTGCGTCTTTACAGAACTCCATAAAAGCCTTACATATACTTCGGAGCGAGCTTAACGTGCTATCTCCTCCACTTTGCTAATTGCTGTAGTTCTATTACTATATCTATATACAATGTCTATTGGTCCTTAACAGCCTTGTTTGTTTATCTATTGTCTCTCGTAAATGGCTAGTTAACCGATTACATGTTTAGCAGAAAAACCCATTTATGGAGACGTGTTTGGAGCAATGTGGAGAGAAATTAAGTGTTTGTGTTCCAAGATTTATATTAAAAGTTTTCTCTTAAATCTGGTTTTTATATTACTTTACCTTCACTTTCGTTTAGCCACCAAAACATTATACGAAAACGAAAGTAAATCTCTTAATCGAGATCTTTATCAAGTAATTTAAGCGCTCTAGGTTGCCTACGTAGTATATTCATGGTGCGTTCGATATTTTTGTATTTATCGCTTTGCAAAACTTTAGCACTTAAACGCTAACGGACATTGCTATTCTGTGTGTTTATAGGCACTTATTGAGAAACGAAATGTACTAATTGTATCGCAACGGTAGATGGCCCTCGGTGGGAGTAGATAAGTATCTAATAATGCATTTAAGAGGCAATCCGCCGCCACATTCGTACCCGGCGGCAGCCTATCAAACTGCAATATCATTTTATGGCTTCTCATCATACCATAAACGAACATTAGTGACTCCTTAGCAATGCTAAACACTTTGAGGAGGAACGTAAACGCTTAATTTATGCGGTTCGTCTCTTTAATTGTCTAAGTGATATTTATAATGGACAGGCGTTATGAATAATTCGAGAAACTGATGACTTGCTAAATAAATAATTGTTGGTATTAATAAAATGTAGAGTAAACACGGCAGTTGATTTTCAGCTTTAAATGTTGATAATTAAATTTTAAAGTTACAAATTATGTATCTGAATAATAATAACCAATAGTATATTACTGTCGTTATTTTCTTCAAAATATTCAGGTTATTAATATTGTGATAAACAGATTTACACTGGGTTTTAATAAAATTGTATAATATAAAGCAGCCACGATTATAATATGTGGTTTATATATTCAAAATATTAATCATTTCTCTCTGAAATTTTGATATGGTTTGGCGTCAGTTATTATGAATAATGACCCATTTGTTTATTGTTGATTGTGGCATACTCGTACAATACTTCCAATTTAATTGTGAATTGTGAAACACTCTTTTCAGTAACATTACACATTTAATTTTGTAAAATGAATGGTTGTAACAGCACAAAATAAATTCGATTCTTCGGTGGTATAAACGACATCCAAAAATGACCAAATATAACAAGTTTCGCATTTGTAATATCACTGTTCTGTGTTGATAAGAAAAGATGATACAAATAATAATTATTAAGAGCGATATAAAGAAAAAATCCCAACACTAGAGGCAGGATATTGCGTTTTAGCGTCAATTGACCAGACGAGTGGTCAATAACTGGGACGGAGGCTGAGGAGCTTCCATATTGCGTCCTCTTAGGCTCCTACCAAGTGTTCCCGTAGAAACCTATACATTTTATAAAACTAAAATGATTGGAAAAACAACCATTTATGAAAAAATATAGGAATTTCTGTAATAAAAAACTGTCTTAACTGGTTAGTCTTGAGTGGCTCTTCGTAATATTGTGGAGTGTGTGTTTTGTTAGTGTACTTACAGTGAATGACAATCTATCTATACATAATACACACTATTACAACTGATTTACATTCGTAAGACGTCCTTGTTTCATAAGGTCCAGAATTGAGAACCAGCGTCAGGCAGTACTTAGTTGTCGGGCATTTATGCTAAACTAGGCCTACTTTATCATTATAACTAAGATTATTCTGTTATTTTTGTGTGTTTATTGTGTGCTTACCTAGTTCAAATAAATTTGTTTTCTTACTATCTTTTTATAATAAAATGCAACGAGAAACAGTGTTTTCGTCCCATAAAACACTATAGTTGACATTCCGAAATCAGAAAGTACAGTCAACAAGGTTTATTAATGAACAAACTTTGATGAAATTTGAAACTGAATACTCCTATAGATTTAGTGATGGATATCAAGCCAAGTGTAAATTCTGGCATTTACCTCAATTGGAATTACATCTATCCAATTTGCGCAGCCAATATTCTACCTAGACTTAACTACACGACTAGTATTTGTATGTACAGTTATAGATCAGATAACCACTACTTTATTGACTAGTTAGTTCGGAATATAATATTTACACAATATAATAAGCTAACAGACTTAACATAATAATAATATGTACATGTATATGTCGGAGACTGTTATTTTTATTTATTTATTATTCATTTATTTCGGACAGAAAAATCCATATAATGTGTTAGTAACAATTTTCTTAAGATCTATGTTAGTAGGTGCATAAATTATAAAATATTTTTTTTTCACAATTTCCCTGTAACTATTCCCACCCAGTGTGCCTGTATGGGACAGTCATGTCGGGACGCAATCATTTGCAAAATGGTGTTGGTGCTACCGCGCAGTCTGTGGAATAATGACGCCATTTTCTTACGCACTATAGCGTGGAAACCGTCAACGCGCGCATTTGCGAACATTTGCGACGCACTACAATGCCGCGGCAACCCCAACAGCATTCTGAAAGAATTATTAGTTATGTGACTCTCGTTATTATCAGCGATATTTTAACTACTGTGGGCGTAGTGTGAGTAGTGTTGGTTAATGCGCAATAGAAAAACAGTTTGCAGTTCAGATCATATAATTTACTATCAAATGAATCACACTAGCTAAATTATACACACACTGGGTGCGACGGTGTTTATTAAATCACCAATTAACACAATGATCACAAATTACAACTAACACAATAACTGAGCATCACGAATCGAGAACAGTTCCGTCTTGACTCCGATGCGATCCGAGGCTGAATGCCCTCCTCGCCGTGGCCTTAACACATCATGACTCTGTAGAAGCGCGCGCTTTAGGTGTGGGTAGATCACGTCCTCTCGCCAGCAACGGGCTTGCGATTCGTTTCGTGTCCGTACTAATGACCGGATCCGACATATATAAAAAAGAGGAAAGAGAATCTTGGGGCACCAAAAAAATCATTCGAATCGCTGTCAATAAGAAAAGTATCTAAAAGGCTGGCAACATTGCCAGGAGACAGAATAGGCTAGTTGATAGTAACAAAAGAAGGAACATTATTAGTTGATTTCTTAAAAACTGTCAAGTTTTTGAGAAATCAACTAATTGTTAGGCTAGCCTATTTAGAATAAATCTTTCGTTTGATGTGGAAGTAGAAATCTATTTTTGGAACGAAGTTCTTTAACGCAACTTGCGGTAGGAGTTGACTGGTAGAAATCACGTAAAAGCATTAGCCTGCCTGTCCACTGGAGCGAGGAATGTGCCAATGTTTACCAATAGAATCGAACCTCCGCTTCAGAGCTCCGCTCTTATTGGTTAATATTGGCACATTTCCCCGCTTCGCTGCCTCGCTCTGCTCCAGTGGACAGGCAGCCTTGGCTCAAGTCTCAAGTGTCAAAAGTTTTTGTTTTTGGAACGATGTTCTTTTTGTTTTATGTAAATAATACGTGAAAAGGAACTCCTGATAGGGTTCCGACCGTAAACTATTAGCAGTGGTAAACCTGCCTATTATAAAATCTTGTAATTCAGACTATCACTGTCCATATTTTGTTAGTAATAACTTATCTTAAGACTGTGTTTTTCATGACGAGGCGATTAATTAATGCATTTACAGATAGATAAACTTAAAATAGAAATAAATAATACAAAATTATGAATGATTTACTTGATTTAATACTTACCTACTTATTGAAATTATTTATTTATTTTATTATTTATGCATACACAGTAAAATAGATATAGATACGGTTTTTATTAGTATTGAGTACAAAGGTGCTGCTTATTTTTTTAAGAAATTTCTTCCTGCAGACCTGCGAAAGGAGAAATGAAAAAGAAATGTGGACAATAGTGTGTATTATAAAAAAAATATGTTGAAAGGTGTCATATTATTTCGTAGCAAAGACAGCCATGCTGCTTGAGAGAGGTACGATTATGGCTAGTCAAGTTGTCTGGAAAAACTCTGTCACAAGTAGTCTGTGCTATTTTGTAGGAACCCGAAGAATAACCTTTAAATACATCCTGGGAAGTTCTAGGTATTCCTAAAGGTTTTTTATTTACAAATCCTTTTTTGAACTTTGAAATCGATTGAAGTTTTTGCTCTCATCTTCTTGTTTACGTGACCTTTGACGCGTCACGTAGAATTTTTAGCGGTACTCACTTTTGACACCTCGTCACCTTTGACATTTTGAGTAACTTTATCAGCAATTCCCTTAGTGAACTATTTTGGCTTTATTCCATTTATTTAAGTGACGATTCCTTTAAAGTTTTAATCTGTATCATTATTTATCCATTACGTTTGTGTTTCAACTTATCATCCTACTCTACAGTTTTCGTACTATCATCATTTCGTGCTTTTAATTAATTGTTCTAGCGAACTTGACTCGTATACGGTCTGATTACTGCCAAAACTTTCGTCGAGTTTATGTTTAAAGTAAAGATGTACTTGGATTAATTATAATTAACTGGAGTACGACTGTTTGTTACGAAGAAGTATTTTGCAAGATTACCTACATACACATTTTTAACGTTAATAAAAAAATACAGTACAACTATGTTCTTAATATCCCTCGGTAAACCTCGTGTCTCATCAGTCGTCGGATTTCTATCAGTTGCCCTTTGCACTTGGTGCAGACCGAACGCTCTCAATCAACTTGGAAGTATATAGAGTTGTTAATACTCTTTTAACTTAATGAAATTTATTTTAAAAATGGTGGGAAAGCTGCTAAAGTCACAGGCGCGACAGATAGGGAAATAGTTTTACAGCTCTATATAAATCACACGAAAATCAAAACAAAACAACAATAAAGTACTTAGTTCTGAATACAAATTATAATACAAGACTCATCTAATAATTTATTTATATGGAACTTAGCATTCGTTTGTATTCGGAAATACGATGATTCTCGAGGGACATTAAGAAAATAGAAATACTGTACTTATACTTTTATTCCAAAAACGTCTCAATTTTCGTTGACAGTGTCCCATAACGCACAATTTCATTTACGCCATAACTTTTCCTATCGTCGGCATAAAAACTAAGATATTTACTAAGGCAGCTCCCACGCTTCACTTAATCTAAATATAGATGTGTTATAACCAGCGTCAGATTATCTGACGTAATGATATCCTGGCCCTGAAACATAGCTCTCTAGGGTGGCTCCGGACTCATACTTTCAAAGTTCATGACCATTAAGAGATTTCTCCGTTCTCTTTGGTCGATGCTTTAGAAGATAAATAAGACGTTCCGCCCAATAAATTGTGCTGTGAAAATTTTATCTAACCGGGAAAATTCTATGTTATGCATTCCGGTCTGCTTGATAAGGGGTTGTTTTGCGATATTGTTTTGAAGAAACTGGTACTATGAACTTTCCAGATTATCTGAACATTTTTATCAAATCATTATTTACAATTATTCTGAAACAAAGTTAACAGTTAAGACCACATTTGTTAAAGAGTTTTTTCCTTTGGATTATTTACATATAAAACTATCTTCTTTCCAATCTTATTTGTCTTCACTTAGCTTGTAGCTGTTCATACTGTTAACATAACATACTGACAGTATCTGCAGTATGTCTTACTTGTTGCCAAACAATACTCCCATTTCATGCCTACTTGTAATATTGAAAGAAAGAAAGAAAAACAGGTTTATTTGTCACAGAAATATGTGCATACAAAAAAAAAGTACAAAATAAATCACTAACATAAAACAAAAATTAGTCATACGACATGACTGTGACAAGAAGGCTTCCACTCAGCATGATTCTGTTCTATGGGGGAGACCCACAGCACAGCGTTGATTTTCAGTGGTCACCCGAAAAGAAGTACGGAAATCAAGTCAGGTTCAGTGATTTGTCTATTAAATAGGTAGGTAACAAAATAAAATAAACAGTGCTTAGAATAAAAGACACAAAGAATTATAAGAATAAATTATTATTACATGGGACTTTAAACATAACTGGCGAAATGTGGATGTAGGTACTATAGGTACACTTCTGCCTTTCCCTGCCCTGCTCTTCGGGGATTACAGGCGTGATGTTATATTATTAAATAACATAAAAATTAATCCGCAGGCATCACTGTACGTGCATAAATAATGTAGATATACCTAACTATAACATATATGTCGGAGACGGGTATGTGACTTTCGTTATTATCAGCGATATTTTAACTACTGTGGGCGTAGTGCGGGTAGTGTTGGTTAATGCGCAATAGAAAAACAGTTCGTAGTTCAGATCACATTATAATTTACTATCAAATGAATCACACTAGCTAAATTATATACACATTGGGTGCGGCGGCGTTTATTAAAATCACCAATTAACAAAATGATCACAAATTACAACTAACACAATAACTGAGCACCACGAATCGAGAACAGTTCCGCGACGTCTTGACTCCGATGCGACCAGAGGCTGAATGCCCTCCTCGCCGTGGCCTTAAAACATCACGACTCTGTAGAAGCGCGCCTTTTTTGGTGTAGATAGATCTCTCTTGATGTCGCCAGTGGCGCGCTTGCGATTCGTTTCGTGTCCGTACTAATGACCGGATCCGACATATAATTATTACACTAGGATATTCAAGTAATATAATAGTATGTAGTAGTGGTACTGCTGTTTATCTCTTCTATTAATGTACGTACGAGCCTACGAGGAACTCCTGGCTAAGTAATAACAGCCATACGGGTCGATCCAACAGGTTAAGTTATGCTTGCCGGGGTTGATACGTGGATGGGTGACCATCGTTACATACCGAGACTCTTCCATGCTTCGGAAAGCACGTTAAGCCGTTGGTCCCGGCTGTCATTCATGAATCTTTGACAGTCGTTACGGGTCGTCAGACGCCCGAAAGTCTGACAACCAGTCTTCCCAATGGACCATTAACCAGTTAAGTACTGGATTGTGGAGGTCAGATAGGCAGTCGCTCCATGTAAAATATTGGTATTCAGCTGCATCCGGTTAGACTGGAAGCCGACCCCAACATAGTTGGGAAAAGGCTTGGCAGATTGATTGACCTCTTCTACTAATGTGATCATCACATTACCTCCAATAACTACGACTACCTACTTCAGTTGTAATGAAAAAAATGTCAAACTCACCTATGAATAGGTTACCTAGTTGCCTAGGTAAAAAAAAAAGAAATTTTATTTAGTCCGTCTTTCAGATAATAAAAAGATATTAGATACGTATTTTTAGCTTTATCATATTAATCAAAAATAACTTAGAAAACACACATTAAAGTTGGGGAGTGGGGGCTCGCTATGTCACAACTCAGTATTAAATCTAGCAAGGCGTGACGTCATGCTACATTTTAACTCAATGTATTGCCGTAATCTTTTGATTACGTCAAAAAAGAAAAAATGCGTGTTCAATATTTTTTAATAATCTACAAGAAGGACAAAAAAATGTTTGGACAAGGCCTATTAGGTACACACGGCTACACATCAAGCTATACATTTCCAGTATAAGCTGATCTCGCATTGTACGGAAATCCTATTCAATGCGAGATCAGCATAAACTGGAAATGTATAGCTTGATGTGTAGCCGTGTGTACCTAACTAACTTTTTATAGGAATTCTCTGAATTCTGTAGGATTACAGAAGTACAGAGTACTCGTAGTATTCATGTCAGCTCATCCCTATAGCCACGTATTACTCAGACCTAGCTATCTCAGATAGATTAATTTGTTACGACCACCACATTAACCGCAATGAGTTAGTTACCTCTCTATACATAACTGGCGAAATACTACACCGGTAGTATTAACTTAGTTCCATGTATATTAACTAAGAATAGTATCTAATAGATAACAATAGAAAAAATAAGCAAAAGGTGTATGTTGACCGAAAAGTAAAAGAGAGACAAAGCGAATGTGCGGCCAGTAGTTTTCTCTTTCTAGAATTCGAAATTTAAGAATTCTTTATTTAAAAATATTTCTCTCGGGATACTTTCAGGCTAGCAAAAAAATTAAAAGATAACCGACTTCCAAACTACAAAGTGAAAAATAACTTTAATTTCGTAATTCGGTGTCTTTGGATCAGTATTTTAATTTTTTGACACCGACTTCCGAAATTAAAGTTATTTTTCACTTTCTAGTTTGGAAGTCGGTTGTATTTTTTGTAAAAAAGTTTTTTTTCCCTTTTTAGTGAGTTGGTTTGTAATTTATGTAAGTTACAATAGCCTAATGTCAACTGCTCATCAAAAATACCCAAATCGCTATAGAAGTGCCTTTAATATTTGAAGAGTCCCCTCGATTTCTCCAAGATCCCATTATCAGATCGTGACCAAATGACATTGGGACCAACGTGAAAGTATACTCTTTCCAACAAAAAAATAATTTTTCAAATCGGTCTAGCTGTCTTCGAGTAATCGGGGAACATACATTAAAAAAAAAAAAAAAAACCGACGAACTGAGAACCTCCTCCTTTTTTTGAAGTCCGTTAAAAAAGGGACATGTATAGGCCGCACAGTCACTTTGTCTCTTTCTAGAGAGTGGTCACTTTTGTGACGCTAGCGCTCAGTCCATTCTCTAAAGTCTATGGTTAGGATCGTAGCAACTGGCGAGAGTTTATGTGTGTAGATAAATGCATTTTATCAACAATATACCTACTAAACTTAGGGCTGATTTTTCCAACACCAGATACTCAGGAATAGTGTTGAATTTTTGGCCGTTTCTCCATACAAAAACTGTCAAACGTCAATTTTATTCCGTGGATAAAAGATAACTGACGTTGAAAAAATCAGCCCTCAGCAAACAAAAGCGATATCCTTTTAAAGTATTTATAAAAATAAATTACAAACATAGTTTTTTCCAACCCATAGGGATTTCGAAGTTGCAATCGTTATTTCACGAGAAAAACTATTTAGAATTTTGCTAAGTGTGTAATATTGATGTTTGTGATTGTACTCACGGCTACGCATCAAGCTATACAATTCCAGCTTATGCTGATCTCGCATTGTATAGGATTTCCGTACAATGCGAGGTCAGCTTATACTGGAAATGTACAGCTTGATGTGTAGCCGTGTGAACCCAAGTACATTAAACTCTTTTAAAACAAAGTAAAAACTGGACACTACAATCTAACCACAACGACTTCATAAACGCAAGTACATGGGTAATATGATTTCAATAAGCCGGTCCGTGAACATAGCGGGTTTTAAAAGGCATTCCAGTTTTATGGCGTGTTCAATCCTGGGGTAATAATGTTGACAACGTTGTTCGAATGGACGAGTAAGTACTGGCACATATTAAACGGACCACGGGAAGGTTCTTAAGAGGTTAAGCGTCGTATTTTATATAATTACTCTTTCATATTTAGGGGATTATGAAATTTGTATTAGATTTTGAGGGTTCGTTGATGATAGAGGATTAAGAACCGTATGTTATTAGTAGGTATTTCATGTTCTGCAGTTGCGAATTGAATTGGTTAAAGGTAATAATGATCAAAACAAATGAAGTTGTTTCATCTTCAATATTTTACTCCAGTTTAAGAGTAATGTTTCTCTAGACGAAATTTTAAAAAAAGAGTGTGTGTTTATGCCCATTACGACTGGAGCCGAGTATACTCGATTCAGTATCACCGACCAACTGGAGCCGAGTATACCCGATTCGGTGTCACCTCAGCGTGGCGATTTATAGTTTCGTTCACTTTTCAAAAAGTGCGCCTAAAGAAGTTTTCACTTCAAACAATAGAGGTGTCGATAACCTTCACTTTGAATCGAAAAGTTGTGAAGCATTTTAGATTGTCTTTTGTTTTGAGAGATAAAAGAAATCTTCTTATCTATATATATAAAATTCTCGTGTCACAGTGTTAGTTGCCTTACTCCTCTGAAACAGCTCGATCGATTTTTATGAAATTTTATGTGCATATTCAGTAGGTCTGAGAATCGGTCGTAATTTATTTTTCATACCCCTAAGTGATAAGGGTGGTCCACCCCAAACATTTGTATGGCAAAACAAAATTTGTTGGGTTAGCTAGTTGTTACTATATATAGAACAGTGATGTGATTTTACGTAAGCGGCTTCGCCCGCGTCATATCTTTATAAAATATAGCCTATGTTACTCAGTGATAATACAGCAATCAAATGGTGAAAGAATTTTTAAATCGGTCCAGTTGTTTTTGAGTTTATTCATTACAAACAAACAAACATAAAAAAATCAAATCTTTTATCTTTATAATATTACTTTAGATTAACACGTAGTCACACACTATTGCAAAATATATTTTCGCAATGTGCCTCAAAGTACATAGAACCAACATAAATATGTTCCTCTGGATACCATATAGTAAGGGACGAGTTTTCTTAAGTCCCTTAGGACAACAAGTAACGTGCAACATAAACTTTACCCTAAGACATATCATGGCGTGTAAGGGCTCATTACAGAATTATAGTATCTTTGATTACACCCCAAAGAATTAGTATGTACATGGAGTCTTTGTTGTGAGATGCGGCTATTATTTTCAATTATGAAATTGTGATCTTACACACAGCAGGGTGGCAGGGACATCGACGTGAAAACTGTTACCATGGATTCAGTACATTAAAAAAAACTGCTTTTTCATAGAAAATTAAAATACCTACGCGGTCAGAATGTAATAACCCATAACCTACAAAAAACCATAACTGAAAAAATAAGTAAATATGCTGAACTTAAGGAAGAAGTCGCAAGAATCTGGAGACAAGAAAAAGTGTACGTTATCCCTATAGTTCTCTCCACGACAGGTGTTATCCCCAACCATCTTCTCCGTAGCCTGAAACTAATAGATTTAGAAGACTCCATTTATATCACTCTACAGAAAGCCGCCATCTCAAACACCTGCAGAATAGTTAGGAAATTCATGCAGTTAGAAGAAGAAAACACACCCTCATCTTAAATACACATCACACGCTGCATTTACTTGGCTTTGGCCCGTAAATGTAGCTAAAACCAGCCTAAGAGCTGAGAAAAAGAACACTCCCATAAATAATAATAAATAAACATTTATGTGTGGAACAGCACAATTTTTTTTCTAATGACCGACCGTAATTTCAGCGCAGGGGCGTTCAGAATGAAGCGAGAGGGCATGGGAGGCCGTCACCTCCTTCTGCAAAGCAGTAATGCTCGCGAAGGAGGAGGCGGAACGCGTGAGGGAGAGGCAAATTTTATGTCCTCACGCCTCTAACCGCCGCAGGAGACGCCCTGGGCGTCGGGAATCGCAGGCCGATTTCCGGCCACCGTAGGCGCGCGCTTGCGGACGGTGAGCAATGGGTAGCTCGCCGTCCGATAAGGACCAGGCCCGCGTCGACGGCGTGTTGTTTTCCACGCGCGCCTCAAAGAGATGTCAGCAGAACTGACGGGGTCCGCTAGGGCCGATGCTTACCAGGGTTGCGAAGAAGTCCGAAAGGGATATCGTGGCCCCCGGCAACATGGCAACTGAAGGAACACGGATGGGTTTTAGTCAGTAAGAGTCTGACATGCCCTTCCGCTCCGCCCAGAGCGGGAGAAGTTATTTGATAATTTCCCACTCAAAAAAAAGGGGCGTTTAGAATCATGTACTAAATCCATGGTAACAGTTTTTGCGTCGATGTCCCTACCTACGTATACATTGCCTTATTAATAAGTGGAATTGGCGTTGAAACTTTAATAAGTATTTTTTTAATGATAATATTATTGTGAATGAAACAACATTTTTAGGGTACCGTACCCGAAAGGTGCCGAACGGAACCCTATTATTAAGTCTCCGCTGACTGTCAGCGTCTGTATCTATATTATCTATCTATTTTCCCTCATTTGCTTCTCTTTCATAGAAACTCAAATGATTATGCTTGTACTTTAAACTTCTGCAATGTACCTAATGATGACCTAAACACTGGGAGCCTGGAGATCCGTAACACAGGGTTTCCCTCGCAAAGGAGCTTTTGTCTACATTTATTGTCCAGTCCTAAGATGTTAATTCTAAGCCAACCTTTGTTGAGAGAGAAATAAATTTATTATTATTATTATCTCATGAACCGTAATAGGTAGGATAGACAGTTGATTTTTTTACAGATCATGTATTTCTATTGCTGTTATAACAATAAATAATTAAAATAAAATAAAGTTAAAAATTAAAGGTCTCCATACAAGAAACGTGTTTTTTTCCGCGTTTTTTGCTAAATATTGTACGGTGGTGCAGAAACCTTCGTGTACTAATCCGACTCGCACTTGGCTGGTTTTTTAAGATCCCAAATAGGTCAAATTACTTATAATATGAATGCGTTTAGTTATTTAGCTAATAATAAACCCGATTAAGAAAGAAGCCAGAAAAGATATACACGTACTTTCATCATAATGAAAAACTATAATTACAGTGGTGTGAACAGAGGATGTTATGGATCGATGTTGCCCGTAATTATCAATAGTCATTGAGGGCAATTATTTGAGTGTTTGTAATTAAAACTTAACGCAACGAAACTTAAGAACGCGGCGACGCCGACGCATGAATTGTCCATACAAAAATTTTTATTGCGCAAATGACATGTCTTCATATTGTTTTTTCTATATTATAAACAACAATATTTATAATATTGTTTCTGCAGAAGCAAAGCTTATATTATAAGTTACAAATTATCGAAAAAAAAAAAAAAATGGAAAAATATTAAGTTTTCATTCATCATTTTTGTTATTACGGAACACATCCAAATATCATACATTTTCGAAAGCTAGTAGTGCTATCGTGTCAAGCAATAATTGTCAATGTGTGCGTGGTAGTATTGCTCACCTCACTGTAAGTGTATATCACTCCGACAAACACTCACACTAGCGCAACGTGCTTGGAATTGAATTTTACAAACATCTTATTTTTCTTAAAGCCGAATTTACATTACGAAACTATTTGCGCAATATTGGTCTCATGACATTAGTTTCACATGTAAATATATAATTTCATCGTGCATGCAATAGTTTTATTCTATTTACACGTGAAACTATCAGTGAAAATAATATTGCTCAACTAGTTTCGTAGTGTAAATTTGGCTGTAAGAAAAATAAGCTTTAGTTTCGTTGCGTTATATTTAATTTTACGCATACATAAACTCAAGCCTTCGTAACCGATATACTTAGTCCTACTTTTGGACAATGGTCTTCTTATTACATTATCAATCTTAATTTACTAAATGTTGCTAGGCTTTTTAATCTACATGACTTGTTGAAAACTTACTACAAAAATATGTAAAATAATGTTTACATTTCAGTATTTTTCAGCTACTTAAACCATGGCGTAAAATTTTCCGCCAAAGGAGTGAGAGGTGTGCATTAGCCACTAATTCTAAGAGACACAGAAAGTAAAATTTATTATTCTATTCGAGTACGTCGCGAGGTGACGTTTTTAGGAGAATATTTTAGTGTTTGAGGAAGTTAGGGAGTTTGTAATTAGTTTGGTGTACCGCCAGGTGGCTCCACAGTCTTTGCAGTATCATCACGTGCCATAACTTTTTCATTTGACGCGCACACGAACAACTTTTCCATTTCTTTTTATTAACATCATAACGAAAATGAGAGTAGGCTTTATGAGAAACAGATACCTGATGGTTTTGCTAAGTATCCTCGCCGCCTGTCATTTAGTTAGGTTATTATAACTTGGGGCTGCAGAAAATAAGATGTCGCCCGCTGATTACTAATGTATATCGACGTCCGTCTGTATTATTAGCATACTGAGCTGAAAATGATGTTAATTTATTCAATTTGTTTTCAACAAAAATTTCGTCGTGTTCACGGGTAAATATACTGAAAAACTAATCTGTATATATAAAATGGTAAACTGACTGACTGACTGACTGACTGACTGGGTGATATATCAACGCACAGCTCAAACCACTGAACGGATTGGGCTGAAATTTGGCACACAGGTAGATAATATAACGTAGGCATCCACTAAGAAAGGGTTTTTGGAAAATCGACCTTTAAGGGGGTGAAAAGGGGGGATTTTGTTTGTATGAAAATTTTTATTCCGTGAGTTAATAAACTTGAAACTTGGCACGAATACTTATCTATGTAAATTATAAAGTTTGCCATTTTTAGTTTTTCTAAACTACCCCCTAAGGGAGGATTGGGGGGTGTCATAGTTTGTATGGAAGAATTTTAACGCGCGGTCTGATTAACTCAAAACTCAGTATTTATACTTAAGACTGAAAACAAATTAAAAAGTATATCAAGGTTTTTTGAAAATCTACCCCTGACGGGGTGAAAAGGGGTATTTATTTTTACAGGGGAGGATTTTACTGTTTGGCTTGATTAACTTGAAAATTTGTATAAATAATCTATGTCAAATAAACGTTTCCACGTCACAATAGACTTTTCAAAAATTATTATCACGCTATTTGCTATGGGGGATGAGCAATATTGCATTATGTTCGTATTCTTCTATAGTTTACCGCAAACTGTAAAAAGACTATCCAAAAGGTTAGAATATTGCAGATAATTACGGATTTAACCTTTTAAAACATTATCATCACGCTATACCTTTATGGAGCTAAGTAGTCAATCATAACATATACAGGGTGGATGTTGATATGGGGCAATAAGGGCAGGTACCTTAACCGTTGTCGCTACAAGAAAACGGTCTTAGGAGACTGTCCTTAACTTTTTGATCTGCATTCACAGATTTTGAAAAAATTGTAGTCAGCAAGAACATGGGTAATTTTCACAAAAACTTTTTTGATGCCTGTCGATCCTATTTCTTATTACTAGCGTCAAAAAATATATCGGGCCAACGGAGGGCGAATTTTTGAATTTTCTCGTACTTGAGTACGAGAAAATTCAAAAATTGCAAAAAACTTTCCATACATTTCGTAGAAAATGAGCCTGAGAGGAGATAGAACAACACGAAATATTATCCGCAACGATCAAAATCCGTAGTGCGCGCATAGCCTAAGTTTTTAATACCTATCTATTTCAACTTGATACTTCCACGCGTTTCTGAGAAAAAGTGTCTTGACAGGCAACGATGTCATCCTTTAAGGGTTTCCATTTTTCATTTTGAGATACGGAACCCTAAAACAGATTTATTACCTATCTATCTATTTGTTATCTTTTCATGCCGTAACGGCTGAACAGATTTAGATGAATGGTATACGGATAGGCCATGACCTGGGTTAGGACATTTGATAAGTACTCTGAATATCGGTAGTACGTTCCTGTGGGATATTTTCCGACCTTTGCGCGTGCGAAGCCGCGGGCAAAAGCTAGTCTACAATAAAATAATTACCCTACATAATGAAGAACTTTGACTCAAACTTCTGATATCTCAATAAAATTTCGGTATAACCGTAATATAATTTATTACAAAAAGATTTATACATTTTTCAAGGCTTTTACCCGTAATAAAAACAGATGTTTATTAGTTTAGACGATTGCTGGGACCCGAGGCGAATGTTCTAAACAACGGATCGCGTTATGAAAAGAATTGTTTCCCTGTTTGAATTCTCATTTCGGGAACGAGATAAAAAAATCTTTCAAATCACGTAGTTGAGTGAAGTTACTTAGCTTAGGAACAAGTCTTTGTATCTTTTTTGTACATTAATAATTTGTTTGGGTCGTAGAGGGGCCTGTGACTTACATATAAGTTAGCTATGTTATTTTCTCATACAAAGCTGTCAGGAATGTGAGGAGGTTTTATTTTTTACGTGCAAAGAATGTAATGAATAAGGACATAACATGCGCCATTATAATATAATACGTTGGCAGTGTGCGACATCGCGTCTTTGAACACGTCTAAATTGATAAACATAAGTCAACCGTTCGCGGTATTCTTTGTAGCAGATTTGAATATCTCTGTAACAGAGATTATTTTAGTATATTCAGCCAGTCAGACATGTAGCCTGCTTTCTGATTTACAGCAGAAGTTGGCTTATTTCATGTCTTCTTTTCAAGTAAAAAAAACTTTTTACAAAAAGAAAAACAACCGACCTCCAAAAAAAAAACACTACAAAGTGAAAAATAACTTTAATTTCGGAAGTCGGTGTCTTGGGTTTTGTATTTTCGTTTTTTGCCACCGACTTCCGAAATTAAAGTTATTTTTCACTTTGTAGTGTTTTTTTTTTGGAGGTCGGTTGTTTTTTTTTTGTAAAAAGTTTTTATTTTTCACTTTTTAATTGTGGTACCTACCCCACACACATTCGAATACCACTACCTGCTACCAGTGACAGAAACTTATTATATCATCTACATACTAAGTGGGAAAAAAAACGTATTTTGTAGCTAACTCAAAACCTATCCAAGCAAAGTTAATAAAATTTATATGGGACCAATTCCAGAGCACACCCTTTCAAACAAAAAAAGAATTTTCAAAATCGGTCCACAATTGACGGAGAAATCGGTGGACATACATAAAAAAAAAAAAAAAAACAAACATACGCGACGAACATATAACCTCCTCCTTTTTGGAAGTCGGTTAAAAAAGACAATTTATAACTTGCTAGTCCTTTGTATGGAATAATCCGATGTTCTTTACTGAATAACACAAACTGTTTATTCTTACAAGAATGTTTCCACATACAGTAAGAGTTCTTATCGAAGGTTCCCTTTCACGGTAATCTTTTTCCTGAATTCTCAGGATTTACTTTGCAAAATGCGCATTGCACAGCTTTGTACGCACTCTGAAATATTAAACGACACTTATAACGACCGTGGGAAGCCGAGCACATGACTTACAAAGCATTTTCTTTGATTTGTTACCGCGTATGGATCCAGTATTACCGGTTAGATACATTTATGGAAACAAAGATCCATTATCGTATCCTAAACCAACACACGATTAGGATTCAGTCCTTCACCTACCGTCACTTCTGCCCTAATAAAGAAACACTTAGTGAAATGTTTATGCTAGTTTCGCACTCTACTCAATCTGTTCTTGTTTGCAAAAAACGGAAACATCATGATAATGATAAATGATAAATGATTTTATTTCTGTAAGTAGGTTTGTACAAACACTTTTACACGTCAATCATATTTTAAAAACTAGATGAGGTCGGCGTTTCCTATCTGACTACTCTGAGAAGAAAGGCCGAAACAAACTCAGAGGTCACAGTCTCTTTTAAAGTCCAGACATAATCTTGGTCAGATCATGTGAAGACCATGTGGATTGGTGTCTGAAGTAGTCTTTAGAGGAAAGCATCACACAGATTGAGAGGGTCTGTCCAGTCAGTGCACGCATTTGTCAGTTATCGTGTAGCTCAACTCAGAATTTAAGGAGCTCAACGATTCGACGAACAATACCAAAAAAGGACATTTGTGTAGGCCACATAAATTACTCAAACTGTCAGACCATGATTAAAACTAACTGAGAAAAAATTTAAAACAAAACAAAAAGGAATGACCCATATAGTTTTCACATTCACAATAATTAAAATAATATAATACTCTAAAAGTAAATATTCATGTCATTGTATATATAAAAATCATTAATGTCAATGTGTATATAAAAAAAAACCCAGAAATAATCTTATTAACCTCATCAACAGCTGATGAGGTTAATATTGTCCATTTTTTATGTAACACAAACTGAAGCATCCTTTAAAAGTTTTTCACTTACGAGTACTCGTCCAGAACTCCCAACCAATTTTATTTTCAGTTAAACCAAGTAAATTAACAAAACCAAAACAACCGGAGGACCGCACAAACTTGCAAGCGTAAGTGGGCGCCGAGTTTCCAGCTGGAACTTGGCAACATCTCTAGTAGCGTGGCCGAAAA
This sequence comes from Agrochola lychnidis, assembly GCA_963680765.1. Taxonomy (NCBI): domain Eukaryota; kingdom Metazoa; phylum Arthropoda; class Insecta; order Lepidoptera; family Noctuidae; genus Agrochola; species Agrochola lychnidis. The sequence continues at coordinate 15,944,663 of OY796858.1, forward strand.
ACTTGCAAAAACAGTATCGGAATAATAGACCACCCGAATAATTACCCGATGCATGAGTCTTAATAAAGAAGAACGAGGAAGGCAGTGAATTGAGTGGTGTGCCGCAGTGCGTCGAGTCGTGCAGTGGCGTTGACACCGGCGCCGCGCGGCCGGCACGCGACCAATTTACTTAAGGCTGTACACAACCCAGGTCTGCTAAATCACTGCTAAGTGACTGTTAAATCTTTGTTGAAGCTACGAGAGTGGAACGTCAAAAGCTTGATAAGTTTTTGCGAAAACGTTTTCAATAAACTGGAAACTTAATTGATTGAAATATCAGATATTGGAAAATGCAACTGTAATACAATATCCCCTTCGGGAAACACAGGCATGATACACACCTGCAGTTCGTGGAAAAGTACTATTTCCTCGATTGGGGTGAATCCAACCCTGTTTATTCCCGCCCCGACTTTTACTGAGAATTTTCAAATAGAAAAACCCAATCCATACTAACCTGGTAATGTTTTTACTCACAGTTAGATCAATTAGAATTTAAGAAATATTTCTGTATCTTTATTGTTTTTAATTACTCCCGAGAAGAATATGTAGAAATATAGGTAAATTGATAAGTTTCTAAATTTTAAGTGTTGATTTATTTTTGTAGTAAATAGGTACTCTTTATTTTTTACACAGAAAATACTGTTTTGTTTTACTTAGCGACAAACTGCGGAGGTAACAACATAGGTAGAAAAAAATTCAAACAACGCAAGACCTTCATTACCACTACAATTTGTTTTTATTTCCACTTCAACCTTTTATATATTAGATAAAATCATACCATAGACCCCCTCAAGGGGAATAACAAGCCCTTACATAAGAAAAACAGAAATGGCGTTAATCATAAAACACGGGACTCGTAAAATCCTTACAAGATAAGTTTAAGTTTAGGAGCGCAAAATGTGTACTAACAAATACAACAAAAAAACCTAAATGATGGTGTGTCGCCGCCCTAAAGTAAGAACAGTTTCAAATATTTTACTATTAAACTACCTACCGAAGTTATTCGATGTAAAATAAGCCATTTCGAGAATTATCTTTTTTTGGTATTTTTATTACTTTTTACCTCATAAACTGTGTAGGTACGGTCAGTGATAATTTGTGAATGGAACAAATTCCAACAAAGTTTATTTTGAAAATCTTTGAAGATTTACCTTTGAGTTTGACGGTACATGGTATTGGAAGGAAAAATAATCTAATCTCTTGAGGAAGAAAATGGCATTTAAAGCAATAGGAGAAAAATTTAACCAGAATTTTTTGACCAAGTAATATACATTTTTGATGAGAATAAGGAATGATGAATTAAAATAATTGGGAAATTTAAACGTTATGAATTGGTGTTTCTGCCAGCTGATTATCCCAACATTTGTCTACAATATTTTTTGTTTAAAAAATCAACGTCTTACGTTGATTTTCCTTTCCTCGCAATAATATCAATGGGTAAGTCTTAGCAGTACCTAAAGTAGTTTTATAGTTAAGGAAGTTCTTTAACAGTACATTAATGTTAAGGGGCAGTTGGTCTATCGACCACGAGCACCAATCCACTTCTCGCAATTGATTCTTACTATTCGTGCGCGAACTATATTTTCCTTTACTTTCCCGTGATTCGATTACAACTCGTTTTCTTCTACATTTAACACACAAAAAGGAAATCCAATAAGGAACAAAATACTGGCACATGTATAGGTACTTCATTTCCAATATATCTTGTTGTTATCTAGTATGCAACCGTCTTTACATAGAGAGCATGGTTTAACTAAAGGTAACTAAGATAAACGGTTAAAAAGTATCGAAAAAAGATTACATTTAAATAATATCACCCCAGCGATCAGTTTCGCCTACGCGTGAATGGCAATTGGCTTCATGAAATCTGGCCTCTTGGGGTCTTAGTAATCAACCCGAGGAATGTTCGATTCCGACAAAGATTCCTTTTTGCAAGGACTAAAAAAGATTCTTATCATGAAATAAATTGCTGTTATAAGGGTAAGAGAAAATTACAATTTGCGATGGGGCTCGAGCATAGAATTAGCCGTGGCCTAGATTCGCCTTTTATTTCTAAGTGGGACGATTTTTTTTATTATTTAAACTCGCTGTTTTGCCCTGTCTGCATACTGAATTAGAAGATTAGGGTTCTACCTCACTCATTTTATGTTTGGGGTCGGGAACACATTACGTATGTATTAGCATAAAAAATAATAGTCCATATCGAAATTCTGCGTAGCTCTTTAACCCTTTTAGGAACTTGTATCTTGGAGAAAAAGGCAAAACGTTATTTAATTAAAATAACATATCCTACGCTATAAATAGATACTGGCTTTTAGGCTAATCACACAGCTTTATTTGTACGAGAATGGCTTTCCGTGGTGAAATCAATACGAGGTGATGTCAACTGAAGCTGCTTCAGTAAATTCAGGTTAGCCACTGTTTAATTTTGTTATTATTTATGATATACTATTAAACGAGCAATATTTGTATATTTATTTGTACTCACGTTCTCGAAATTGGTTCTAACGATTTTGATGAAAGTTACAATATAGGGGGCTTACGGGGGCGAAAAATCGATCTAGCTAGGTCTCATATCTGGGAAAATTCGTTTTCTCTATTTTCAAAGCCTCGGGAATGTGATACAACGTTGGAATACCTGGACGATATGTTTAATTCTATTTTCACCCGAGCAGAGCTCGGTCGACCAGGTACTTTATGATATACGAGAACGGGTAATAAGACATTGCTGACACATAATTTGGTATAGTTATATCTACAAATGGGCATACGAATAATAAAATACTCCTCAAAATTGCTTAACCTATAAAGAGTTGACTAATGTCCATTGATGCTAGACCTCAAAAGTCAGAAATAACGCTAACCGAAAACGAAGTAATAGCGTGGGTGGGCGATGGAATGCGACGCGATGGGATGCGACGCGACGGGATGCGACGCGATGGGATACGACGCAATGGGATGCGACGCGATGAGATGCGACGCAATAAGATGCGACGCAATGGGATGCGACCCGATGGGATGCGACGCAAAGGGATGCGATGTGATGGGTCAGAGATAGAAATTTCACGCGGACGAAGTCGCAGGCAGAATTTAGTCTATTCATATTTAAGAACCCATTAAAGTTTACTCTAGTCCTATAACATCTCCACTATAAATAGAAGTCCTTCAATACCTCAATATACTAACAATTCGACCAAGACTCTAAATCAAAACCCACTCTAACAATAGTCTAATTACTAACTAAACAATTGAAACCTACAATTCAGAGTGGTTGAATTAAATCAGCCAAGTTAAGTGTGACCGTACGAAGCAAATCTCGGCGAGTGGTCGGCTTCATAATTTCATAATCTTAATGGCTACCTCGGTCCGTAAAGTGGAGGAATTTAGTGAGGTACCCTCCCCCGAGGCCAAACACTTTGCTGACCATATCTTACATCTCGGTAATAACCCGGATAATACACGGGCCGGTTTTTAAGTACGCTCTTCTTATACTTACGTACATTTCTTTTATCTTCTTGTTATTTTTATTATAGATAATTGCAGGTAATATTTTTGTTGTTAGTTTTCAGGGTGGTTATTAGCTGGCTTTGTGTTTGGGTTTATAGTCTAGACTAACGACCCGCCCCTGCTTCGCAAGGTTTTTACGACTTAACAAAATATCGAGATTTCTTAGTTTAATATTATTGTGTTATACGTATAAACCTTTCGGAATACATTCTCTAAATTATGTTGAAAACCTCATCAAAATACGCATACAGAGAAACGCGAAAAGCGACTTTATTTCATAATATTTATAGATTATCATTGTTGTTTGTTTTATCTTCTATGTGTGTATTTGTTAGGAATTCGAATACGGCGTGTTGCCACACCGAGCGCTGAGCGCTGAGCGCCGTGTTCGGGTTCGCGACAAGTCCATCGTCATCCTGAGGATGCCTCATTGAGAGGTGAAACACGTGTCGATTTCTTTCATGAGTTTTTTATGGCTCTTTAGAAATAGCTAAGCGGAGCAGTTTACTAAATATATCCACGTCTATTGTTAAAGTGAAACTTTTATTACATCGTCTCAAACTTTTTCGTCTGTGTGTTGCATGTCGCGTGACGGTCGGCCGCGGAGTAGGGATAAAGTTAAAGGCGCTCGTCAGAGCAGCCAAGGCCAATATGGCGGCGCCTATAGGAGTTTCACTTTTACCGTGGTTTCATAAAACTACACAATCCTTTTATTTTATAATGGATTTCCGCAAGGTCACGCCTGAATGAATTAACTATAATTAACTAAGTTTATTCATGAGAAGGTAAGTAATAAATACAAATAAAGAAAACATTTTACTTTATTTTAAACACGTGAATTATATTACAAAGGTATCTAAGGTACCTAAGTCATAGACAATGAAATAGCCATTTAATATTTATACAAAATCACATTGAAGCCACTAAATTAAACATAACGATTCGATTATACCTAAGTACTTTAGCAAAATTGTAATACCAATTTACTTTGCCGAACCCAATTCCAAAAATTAGTGACCACCATTCAATTTTAGCGTCAATTCCTAAAACTAGTTTCATCTGAAATTTTACGAAGCGTAAAGTCAAAATGTCTTTTCAAACTGTTCTAGAAATTCGCGTATAAATAAAACCTACATGAATTTTGAACCGTTTTCCCACAGCGATTCATAAAGTAAAGAGGGCTTCAAGTGCACCGTCATTAATTCAATTTACATACAATGCCGGGCCTGATGTGCTCCGCGAGACAGATAATCGTACAAATGACTTTTCGAACTCAGCGCTGGATGGTGTTATCCTCGATGGAGCCACATTAACTGGATTATTTTTGCTGTATTAACATTTCGCAGTGCATTTTGCATTTTCCGATTTCCAATACGATAATTTTATTCACAAGATTGAGCACAGTGGGACAGATTTTGTCGGTAAATTAACTCTCGTCTGAGTTGTACAAAGTTGAATATTTTGTTACGCACATAAATGTTTTATAGTTGTTTTTCTGACGATAATAGGTTGTTATAAAAGTGTTGACGTATTTATGGTGTTTTCTTGTAAAAGTGTCTACAATGTAATGAATTCGTGGAAATAAAATAACTAAGTGTCATACTAAAAACATAGTTCTAGCAGCCAATAATGAAAGTTTACGAATAAGCTGCTAATGGTGTCATTAAATGAAAAATAAAGTTTAATAAAAAACTGTAACCCGACCACGTTAAAATAAAAATGATCTAAAAAGTACGAAACAAGGAAATATTTCAGACAGAAATCAAGACATAGGTACAAAAATGGTCAAGGTAAAGCCGTGGTCGCATGCCTGTATACCATGTGGGTGCCAGGAACACTTACAAAATTATAATGGCATGCGACGACGGCTTTACCTTGACCATTTTTGTACCTATGTCTTGATTTCTGTCTGAAATATTTCCTTGTTTCGTACTTTTTAGATCATTTTTATTTTAACGTGGTCGGGTTACAGTTTTTTATTAAACTTTATTTTTTATTTTATACTTTTCCGTTTTTACACTTGCTAAACGTTACAACAACGTAAATAAGAGTAATTCAATAGGTCAGTAATTAACCTATTTTAAATTCCAATAGCAGTGCATAGTGCTTTAGACGAAACCATAGCGCGATTTATTTCGACGCCAACACCATACTCAGAAAGTTTTGCGACTAACAGTTTTTGTCTATGGGACACTGGCTAGTTTTGATGTCGATTAATTAAAACTATGACTATTTATTTAAAAAATAAAACACAATATTCCAAATTCGAAATTCCCGCCACATTTTTTTACGAGCAAAATCAAAATACTCTGTCTCACTGAAAATTGAATTTACAACGAGAACATTTTCGCGCGATGATTTTGTACGATTTCAAATGTCGACTAAAACCAGAAGAATCATTTGAAACACTTCGAATGATGTTCATAGACAAAAGCCCTTCTAAAGCGACTGTTTTCCGCTGGTTCAACGAATTTAAGCGTGGTCAAGTAACTTTGGCGGACGAAGAAAGAAGTGGCCGTCATAGGGCTATGACGGCTGTTACATAAGAAAACGTGCTGGCTGTGAAAAATAAAATTTAAGAGAATAGGCGAATTACATATGAAGAGATTCAGCATATACTGCAGGTTGGATCGGGAAGTGTACATGAAATTCTACACGGGCATCTTCAGGTAAGGAAGATAGTTTCACGCTGGTTACCACACAATCTAACGCAGAAGGAGGTTCGGGTAGAATAGTGCCGAGACATGATAGCAAAATTTGAAGCAGGCTCGTCTCGGCGCGTTTACGATTTCATTACGGGTGATGAATCATGGATTTGTCATTTTTGTTCCCCAAAATAAAAAATCAACTCAAGGGAAAACAGCGATTAAAGAGGTGTCTGATGTGGACTGGAAAATGTGTAATGAAAATTGGTTAAGGCGCATGAAACTGTGTATAGACGCCAATGGAGAGTTATTTGAAAAGATTTAATAAATAAAATATAACCTGTAGTATATATTTTTTTATTACCTATCGCAAAATTTTCTGAGTGCCCCGTGTATAAATATTAATATTTCGTTGTACACAGTGCTACACATCAAGCTATAAATTTCCAGTATTAGCTGACCTCGCATTGTACGGAAATCCTTTACAATGCCAGATCAGCTTAAACTGGAAATGCATAGCTTGATGTGTAGCCGTGGGTACTTGTTTTTCTTCATAGAGGAATTGAGGATGGAATTACAAACCGTTACTATTTATTAAGATTTGATTAACTGCACGTTGGTATCATCTTGCGATACACCGTAGCACAGTCTCACTTTTCAACAAATTAAACATATTTATTTACTTTGAAAGTATAACATTATTTACATATTTGTAATGTGCTCGTCAAGACCTTTCTTTTGGTACCAAACATGTCATGATCATATCATTTTAATTTTTTTCGAGGTTAGAAATTTACGTGTAAAATCCACCATATTAAATTTAGGGAAAATTTATATAGCCTATGTCACCCGGACTATTATTACGAATCTATTGATACCTCATTCATCAAAATCGGTTCAGTAGTTTAGGCGCTATGGTGGAACACACGTAAAAGCAAACATACATACATACATACAAACATATAAATATACATACATAGACTGCTAAAATCATAACCCTTCCTTTTGGCTTTGCCGTAGTCGGGTAAAAATGATGGCGTAGGTAATAACAATAAATAAATAAAGTGAAAATAAAAATGATTTATCTAAATAACATTTTGCAAACGGTCATACAGAATTAATCCCTTGATAATAAACATCTTTAAAAACTTTCACATTATAATATATACACAACCTATTTGATTAAAAACCACTTAGTTCGAAATGAAACCTGAATACCAACAGAAATCATAAAATTAAAACGCAGCGCGTTCTTTTTTTAAACTGTCACATTTGAAATATCGTAATACAGTTTGCATATGACCGTTCGTCGGTCGACAAACGAGAGAGGGGAGCATAGAAACTGTAAATGGAATGAAAACATTCGAGTTTCGTTTTCATTCATTTAATTAGCCGGAGTTTTAAACGCGGCGCCGCCGTGTCGCTCCGTCCCGTAATCGACCATCCATTCGGATGTTTCACTATTTTCTTTGTTAACGGGCGTTTTGTTTCTGATTTCTTTTAGCAAATCCGATCTGGTAACGTGTTTTTAATAAAGTGAGTAATTTTGGCGTAGTGTTTGTTTGTGTTTAGTCTGCGCTACGATTGGCGTAGCTGCGTAGGCATGCTACGCCGAATTATATGTGTAGTCATACAGACATTTGATAAGCTTAATAAATGTGGATTTAAAATAGCTTGAGATTAGAATAGGAGTTATATTTAACAATAAGTATTTTTTTAATCCAATCCATTTTCATTATTTAATTATTTATTAACAACCTACCCTATGAAAAATATAAAAATTAAAATGATTTACATGAAGCTGTTATTTTCAACAAAATGAAACAAGGGTTTAATAATAAAATATTTACTATTACAAAAAAAAATCCTGAAAGCAATCAGGGGATGGTGAAACAGGCAAGCTCTTTTTATTTTCGCAATAACAGCAGATGCAAACGGGAAGTGCATTGGGCGACTTTTGTTTTCAACTTTTTCCGAATTTATGACTTGGATCCCACATGAGTTCAGGCGTGAACAAGTTTTCACCTAGTTGTAACATTTTTCACAAGTAAAAAGTTACTGTAGATGTTTTTAAATATAATTTTCACTTTGAAAACAAACTTTTATGTGTGTTGGCGTCTGAAGGCTGGAGTGTCGTCTGGAGAGGCAATTAATTACCAATTCAAATCTAGTAATAATGTAAGTGATGCTGGTGAAGAAGGCCAATATCTTGGGGTGGAGCAATTCGCCTTCAATTAGTGCAGAGGCGTCGGCTCGCCTTATTTATTCAAAGGGACGGAATAAAATAAAAAGGTAGAAAAAATATCTCTGAGATAAACATTCATATTCCGGAGATGGGAGCCGAAGGTTCGGTATTAGAATACGTTCAAGGTGCTTCGGGAAAATATTTTGATTTACTACTGACTATTTGAGGGTCCGGAGACTGATTGAAAGTTGCACTCTGAAGTCAATATCCGTCGATTCAATTTCGACTAGTATTGAGCAGTACAAAGTGTATTTACTCAGTGGAGGTAAGTAGTTTATATGTACTGGGACTTTAATAACTTTCTCTGATAATAAACTTGGGTGGGTGGTGCTCTAAGAGCGCTGTTATTGGTTTAGAGACTCTCTGTTAAATAATTGCGTTCGTGTGTCTTGGGATGAGCTTTTTGTTGCGTCGTTCAGTGCGTGATCTATACTTATACATATACTTATGTAATATAATATACTTATAACAAAATTAAAAAGAGGTAAAATTTGTTTATTTGTAAGTTTGAATGTAGGGCGTAATCTCCGGAACTCCCAGTCGGATTAAAAAAGAAAAATTGCATTTTTGCATGCCCATTTCTTGAGGAAGGTTATAGGCTCGCGGACGAAGTCGCGGGCAGAAGCTAGTTAGTTATACATTGCAATAGCTGTACTAAATATATTATAGCCATAGTCTTAAGATGACAATCTTATATTTGGTGCAGAGAACACTTAACTGTCAACTTTGAAGAGTACAGTAGAATGAAATACCTTGTTTATTTAAATAAGTTTTAATGCAATCATAATTTTGCCAAGTAAATATTTTAAAACATACAAAACGAATTTTACATTTAAATAAATCAATTTCATACGGAAAATCAAATCATTTTGGATATTTACCATACTTGTGGCGCCATCTACAATGTCACATACGAACTACGCATCAAAGACCTGACGTCACACAAAATACTGCATCGCGCAATTAGAGTTTACCACGCGATCGACATATATATAACTTTCCGACATCAATCGTTGGGCAGTTGCCCGCTAGACACGACACCCGTCTGGTCGGAGGATCCTCCCTTGTCAATAGAGGATGAGTGAACTTTACACCCTGTTTCTCATACCTCTAAATACTCCTAACATTTATAAAAAAAAATACTCCATAACACAATACCGTAGCGAAAACCAAAACACACCATGAAAACACGGAACGTTTAAAATTTTCCATACAATGGCCACTGTGGGCTAAAAATATGATCGGTGTTAATGTGTTCCGGTCCCCTTAAACAGTTAGCAATGCGTCCGCGATGGCCTTACGACGGTTCCGCGGGTTTACGACCAACCTTGACCATTTGTTATTAGGTACTTGGACCCACCATATACTTTTGACATACAAGGACCTCCCATATCGTCGGGAAAAAGGTAAAATCCGTATTTACTGGTTATGGCATGAAATATAACACCCTGGCGTTTTGATATACGGATATACCTAATAATACGTAGACATAGAGGTTTTGTTTAAGCTTTGATGCGCAAAATATAATTAACTAGCTATCCCTGCTCTGCACGGTTTCTGTAACTTGGAAAAACATCGAGATTTTTTTTCGACAAAGGAGACTGTTCAAAAGTGGTCTATGGCGATATGGTTTTGATATTTGTGTAGGGATACCTCATCTTAACCCTTGTGCAAAATCTGACCCGACAATTTTGGGAAAAATAAACTTTTATAATATACAGGCTGGATATTCAGACGGATCGTAAAGGCAATACCTTAACCGCTGTAGCTAGAGGAAAACATTCTTAGAAAACTCTCCTTTCCTTTTTTAAACATTTTGACTCGCTTTTACAGATTTTGTAAAAAAAAAATACAGTCAGCAAGTAAATTGGCAATTTACACTAAAACTTTTTTGATGCCATTCGATCCTGTTTCTAATAAGGATCAAAAGTCTAGGAGACCAACCGAGGTTAGAGTATTAGAAATGTCACAAATTGCTAAAAAAAACTTTCATAAAAATAATGCGAAGTGATCAATCATCTTATCCACGATCTTTTGTATATGTCACAGTATAATTATGAACGTTTGTTTATTTATCGGAATAAATTCCGTTAGATTATAAACTGTCAAAAAATTGTGAACTGCAACAAGCCATCTACTACTCTTTATTTTGCGGTGGTTTATAAATCTATCCATGAGAAACCGACAAATTGTGAATTGGTATCAAACTTGCTTGTGACGTAACGCTCCTTGCGCTAATACAAAGTAGCCTGCCTGTCACTATTATTGATTTATTAGCTTGGAGCGTCGTTAATTGTTCAGCTCCCCTTTGCCTGGACTCTAGCATAGCAGTCACATAGCCCAGTGATTCCAAACTAGGTACACTATCTCTGAAACCTCGATCCAATATTAATACATCACCACTTCTTAAAACCCGTGAAACAAACTGTTTTCATAGCTGTTATTTCGTTGAGTATCTAGTCCAACTTTGTGGCAGCATGCGGCCCAGTTACATCCAAAATACGTCCGTCGCAAGCAACTATTAGAAAGGGCTTGAAGAGATTGCAGAACTTATGAAGGCTGTCTGACTTCTGAAATAAAAATCTTCTTTCGCACATAAACATAGGTGCCGTCATATACGGCGATAGCTGGTCTCTCTTCTGCAGTACGAACAGAACTCGAACTTATCATGAGACCTTTTACCATTTTTTACCTATAAAAATTTCAATACATCCGGTATATTTTTTGTGTACCGTAATAATAAATATTGTACTGGTTGAGACCTGTTATTTAAGGCACAATTCATATCTGCAACACACTTGGACCAGCACCCCTTATAAACTGACACTCTCCTTTTCAGGAGGGTAAAAAGTTCATTGACCATTATATTAAAGTGAGGTATTAGTGATTTTCAATAAATAAAAATATATTTTTCAATGTACAAAAATCTGTTTTTTTGGTCGGCCATATTTTTGTGTACTTAATAATTTCTTAGCATAGATAGACTTTTCGTATTTTGGAGTCATTTTATTGTTTTAAGTCGTAACCTTCCTAGATAAACACAAAAAAAAAAACGGTACTAAAAACTGTTGATAGCAATAGGCTCGCCCCTTATTACATGAGGCTTAAAAATAACTGGCGAAAAGTGAGTGTACCTACTAGGGTATACCTCTGCCTAACCCTTCGGGGAAAAAAGGCGTGATGTTATGTTATGTAAAAAACTGTTGTACAAGTGACTTTACCTAGCAGAGAAACATGAATAAAGTCAGAAATACCCGTATAAAACGCATATAATATAAAAAAAATGTAGCAAGAAATGTGAATTATAAAATATTATTTTTCTCAAAACTGCCAGGTTACATTTTGATACCCCTTTGCATAAGGATGTAGATGAGGTTTCCCCACAGAAATACTACAACAGTATCGCTATTGGTTCATAGACCACTTCCCATTTAAATTTGAACGGTCTCCTTTATTATACACATACACTTTCCGGACCGAATTCTTAAAATGATAGAGAAAACCGTATCAAAATCCGATAACGCGGTTACACGACGGACTTTAATTTATAATATGTAAAGATATATATGGTCTGCGTTCAGCACTCGGTGTGGCAACACGCCGTGTTCGGGTTCGCGACAAGTCGATCGTCATGCTGAGGATGCCTCTGAGAGGTGAAACACGTGTCGATTTCTGTCAGGAGATTTTTGGCTGCTAAGAAATAGCTAAGCGGAACAGGTAACTAAATATATCCACGTCTATTGTATTTTATAATGGATTTCCGCAAGGTCACGCCTAAATCAATTAACTATCTTTACTTTCAAATTATAAAACTGCTACTACATTCTTATAATCAATCCAGTATCATAAAAGCGTACATATACTTCCACAAAAACAAGAGAATAGATAAAACTTTAATGTTATTTTTATATGTTATTATCGCCCCAGAAAATCCGTTACAGATCCCTCTTAAAAGTGCGTAGATACATTGGACCTTTTTTGTGTAAAGGTGCCTCAGTTCCCGGATTAACATAATAGGATATTCTTTATCCCTATAAGTTGTAGGACTCCCGTGGGAGACCTAAAGTTGCCTTCAAACTCCGTGGGGTAAAGGACTGGTGTATTATAAAAATCCATTGGTTTACGTCATCATGGAACCCTTAGAAAGTTGATTTTTTATGACCAAGAAACGCAAAACTTGTTGGTTTTTTCTTTAAATAAAATTTTTAACACCAGTTTCGATGTTATACTACGTTATTTAGTGAAGTTTGAGTTCATTTATACCAACAACTAAAATATTGAAAAAAAATTAAGAAGAGAAAAAAATTAAAAGTAAGTATGTTCACACGTTCTATTTTTTGTAATCTAAAATCTACAAGTACTTTTAGGTATTTCATCACAGTAAAAAATTAAAGTTATAAAAATTTTATTCAACTACGGCAAAAAAGTGAACTAAAAATGTGACGTCACATATATACCCTGTAACCAGCGAACGATCAAGACGCTCCCAATGATACCCCACTCTTCAAATTATGATGAGTAGTTTGGAATTTATGAGGGAATCGATGAACATACATACATACCGGTCACAATCATAACCCCCTGCTTCGCCGTAGTCGGGTAAAAAACAAAACATTGAAATTGAGATAGACCTTTTTAAAAAAAAATACAAAAAACAATAAAATTCTCGTTTACGAAACAAAAAAGGTTACCCCTTCCGTATCAGACAACCATTTTACCATGTAGCACAATATTTTTAAATTGTAATCATAGTAAAAGTACGTTAGTCAGGTCGGTTGGGGCGCGTGGGTCATAAACCATGGTTCGGTCTGCACTAAATGTCAATGTACAAGGGCACACGACTACTGTACGAATACCTGGGGTATGTAGCACCACAGTCTACCAAACTAAACTCCTTACAGTCTGTCAACGTGAGTGTTTTCACAGAGAATTTTTGAGAGGGTTTACGGGGAAAGATGTGAAGCTTATGTCCCAAACTGTCCTACCACAGTTTGGGGCATAATTTAAATACGGTGTAAAGTTTGTCATTTATCAAAGCCCTGTCATTATTATGAACGATGAACCACTGTGCATTACTCAGCTGTTAACTTATCAAGTCTGGACTTATTAGACAAAATTTCTTATCAACCTATTGTTGCGCGACCTCCGGTTGTCTAACGCATGAATAATGGTGATTTTTTTTATGGTGAGGCGAGGCGTTGATGGGATGGGCGAGAATTTAAATCACACTTACCCTTTTACACCATAAGATGTCCATCGTTATACCGCGCCGTCTCGCGATGGCCAGTGCTACTTCGCGCCGACTCGTGATGTCACGCGCCGGTCATCGCTACCTAGCGCCGGCTCGCGATGTCATGCACCGGCCATCGCTACCTAGCGCCGGCTCGCGCTGTCACGTACCGCCCGGCCAGCCGTGTCTCAAGCGCCGCGGCCAGCGAAGAGTATAGTACGCAGCGATGTCTCGCGATGGTCGGAGCGAGTCGGCGCGTACCAGCGCATGCCAGCGCGAGAGATCACGTGTCAGCGCTTGACGGAGAGAGACCGTGCGGGTCCTCGATAGCCGGGCCGGTGCGAGATTTGTATATTCGTTTTAGAAAGTAAATAGATACTCTATTCTTACTGTTATAAAGTTCAATTCTCGCCTCGCACATCCTCGCGCATCTAGACCTTTTACACCAAAGATGGGCAGCACGTGGATAGAAATTTTGCCATTCAAATTTCAACTCTCGAAAATCTCATCCACACCTCGCCTCGCCGGTGTAAAACAACCTTAAGAAAAAAAATTTTAATGTGACTCGCACAGGAAGATCATAAACTAAACACAATCATAAAAATATAAAAACTAAATTACATAAAGAGAAAGTCCTGTACGAGGCTAAAAGGCTCCTTAATCAGCATGATGCTGCGACATTTAAAAATAAGTGTCGCAGCGCTGGGATTCTGACAATAACAATAACATAGATATCAATATGTTAGGATAGCACAAAGAGTTTTAGAAAAAGTTCGGCTTTGTGTAGCATTACCTCTCTTTTTCTAAACACTCGAATGTCATAGTAACGCCCGGGTATTGTGAGTGATAGATAGATAAAACATTTATTCAGTGCACACAAAAGACATACATAAGCACAATAAAATGAAAACAAATTACGTGAATATATATAAAAACAAGATGCCAATAAACAAAAAGTAAAGACACGTATAGAAATGGAGTGACATTATGACATACTTCAAATCAAATGTACAAGGTGCGGTGTGCGTCTCAAGGTTGCACCAAATGGAGTCCAGCTCAGCATGTGTCAGGCAAATATACCTGACGCTGATATTCTGCTGGATCCCTGCAGTGACATACGGACGTCGAGCAGACGAGATAAATTGGTGTTGTGACAAAGTGTAGTAGTAGTGTAGTAGATACACTGTGGCAACACCCCATCACTTAATACTACAGTATCGATTGCTACATAGTAATGGCAAATTGTATTACATTTACAGCAGTTATTTTCAATATATGATCTAGGACTGATCATATTTTGTCGAGCTCTCCCTAACTAGTTGGCGACCCTACGTCACAGGGGTGTCGTTACTAGTGGCTGTTATAGGCTAGTGGAAGATATGACATTATTAGATGGATTGACAGGTGGCAGTGTCTATATAAAAATATGATGTCCTTCTTCTCATAATGATTTTCTTCGTCTCATCGAAGAAAGTCAAAATATATTTGAGATTATTAAAACTTCGTCTTTGTTGACCAAACTTATTGTAATCCTAATCCTAAGTAATATTATAGATGCAAAAGTGAGTTTGTTTGTTTGTTACGCTTTCACGCTTCTTCTTCTTTTCTTGTGGTTAGAGACTAACCTGGTGTCAGAGTTTTAAAGCCACCCATGGGCCTCTGACTTGATTCAGATGCCCTCGAGATATACATATATCTCTCAGGCATGCCGGTTTCCTCACAGTGTTTTCCTTCACCATTTTTGAAGCAAGTGAAAAGTCAGAGGTGCGTGGGTTTCGAGGGTTCGAACTCAAGACCTATGACTTGGCAGTCCGACGGTCACACCACTAGGCTATCACTACTTTCACGCTAAATCAACGGATTTGGATGAAATTTGGCACATGGGTAGACCTGTAGCGGTTACACCGCCACATACGAACTACGCATCATAGACATGACGTTACACAAATCCTGCATCGCGCAGTTAGAGTTTACCGAGCGATCGACATACATACAAGATTTCAACTTCAAACCGATGGGTAGTTGCCCGCCAGACACAACACCCGTCTGGTCGGAGGATCCTCCCCTTTCTATGGTGGATGAGTGAACTTTACACCCTGCTCCTCATACCACTAAAGATCATGACCTGGAAGAGGACATGGCTACTTTAATCTTGAATCGCAGACGAAATCGCGGGCAACAGCTAGTATAGAATAAAACTGCGAACTAAGAACCATTGTAGAAATCAGATAAAAGTCTGTCTTAATTTTCTCCTAATTTAATATGGAAAATTGGAAACTGAGACAGTTATACCGTCAGGTATAACCGTAAAATATTTTTGTTTTAATTTGAAAATGCAATGATAGGCTTTCAATGTTAAAGTCTGACAAGAAGAAAGGGAGTAATGTTGCATAGCTAATTAGAACAGTCATAAATCGAATGAAAGGAATGTTCTTACTCGATTAATATTCATATTATGCATGTAAGTCGCGAGAGAGCGGAACTTATTGACAGTGTTACGAACTAAGAGGAGGCATTAGATGTGAGGGCACATGTATTGAGCATATTGATTCATTCAGTGTTGACTATGTTGAGACTAACATCTGAATGGTTTGGAGAAAGATTAATGAATAAAGTGATACATGAATGAAGACAGCATAAAATCTGTTCAGCCAAACACACAACTGAAAAATGGGATTTAGTTATGTGCAAATATCAATTATATAATAAAGAAACTTGCACTTGTATCTCTCATATATAATGTTGCTATACAAACAAGTCCTGATGCCAGTTTGGACTTATGGTATTCAGCTATGGGGCTGCAACAAACAGACCAATATATTAATAATACAACAATTCCAGAACAAAGTGCTAAGAGAAATTGCAAATGTACCTTGGTACTTACATACGAAATGATGACCAACACCAGGACCTAAAGTTGAGTTCATCGAAAAAGTGATCCAGAAACTTGCAGAAGCTCACGAAAAGAGACTTTATCAGCATAGAAGATTTAGTCTTCTATGTTTGTGTGAGAAGAACAAAACCGGCTAGTGTTTAGTGTTACTGAATAGTGTAAAGTACAAAAGTGTCAAACAAACACAAGAATGAAGTGTATTCGCCTTAATAGAAACAATAAAAAAAACTTTTTACAAAAAAAAAAAACAACCGACCTCCAAAAAAAACACTACAAAGTGAAAAATAACTTTAATTTCGGAAGTCGGTGTCTTGTGTTTTGTATTTTCGTTTTTTGCTACCGACTTCCGAAATTAAAGTTATTTTTCACTTTGTAGTGTTTTTTTGGAGGTCGGTTGTTTTTTTTTGTAAAAAGTTTTTATTTTTCACTTTTTAGTTGTGGTACCTACCCCACACACATTCGAATACCACTATCTGCTACCAGTGACAGAAACTTATCATATCATCTTCATAGCAAGTGGGAAAAAATACGTATTTTGTAGCTAACTCAAAAACTATCAAAGCAAAGTTAATAAAATTTATATGGGACCAATTCGAGAGCACACCCTTTCAAACAAAAAAATAATTTTCAAAATCGGTCCACAATTGACGGAGAAATCGGTGGACATACATAAAAAAAAAACAAACATACGCAACGAACATATAACCTCCTCCTTTTTGGAAGTCGGTTAAAAAGTGCTAATGGACACATTCTTAGTAAAGATAATTTAATAATTTAGGTTATAATTAAATTACTTATTAGTCTATTTATAAGGCTAGATGGATGTGTGGAGTGACGAAAATGGATAAAGTAAGAAATGAGTATATAAGGGGAAGTTTAAAAGTGGCGCCAGTGACTGAAAAGTTTAAAGGAAATCGTTTGGCCTGGTACGGGCATGTGATGAGGAGAGAAGAAACGCATGTGACTAAAAGAGTGATGAACATAAATGTTGATGGATGGAGCAGGAGAGGAAGACCAAAGAAAATATTGATGGATTGTGTGAGGAATGATATGAAAGAGAAGGGAGTGAATGATAGTGTGACGGTTGACAGGGGAGAGTTGAAAAATAAAACGTGTGCGCCAACCCCACGTAACATGGGACAAGAGCAGGAAGATGATGATGATTATAAGGCTAGATTGTAATAAGATTAGGGTTCATCCTATTGTTGAACCCTAGTACAAGGGAAAAAAAATTATAATATCAAATCTATTTGCAAGTAAGGTTGTTTATTTCTAGTTTGCAAAAGTTTTCGTAGGTACTATTTATAAATGTTCTACATGGAAACATTCACGTATCACCAACGGTTCTCTTAATAAATAAACGCAGCAAACAAGACAACAAATACTGACAACAGCACATTAACTAATAATACGTTTATTTCAGCTTCGAAGAATCACACTATTACGTAATACGTTTGCGTAAGTAGGTTATTGTGTACACTGGAGTAATAAACACATTTCTTCTTTATATTTTATCGTGAATTCGTAACAGTATGCTAAATTTATGTATCGTGCCGTCTGCGACGCGACGTGCCTCCTCGCAGAACAATTGATGTTCACCATGAAGCCACTCACAGCTCCACAGCCCTCCTAACAACATAAAATTTTATGACCACGAATATTTATTATTTATAGTTTTATAGACCTGCCTACCATCGATTTCCTAGTCGTGTTCCACATTGTAGCACGTCGCAAATGATTTTTTGGCATATCAATTGAATATTTTCCTTGTACGTTGTTGGTATAGTCGACCAAGTAATTCTTTGGTTACCCTAAAGTTGAATAACACCTGCATGTCATTAAAAAAAATATCAATTTGTTTATGTGACAATCAGACTGTTTCAACCTTGGTAAAGTTTCAATTTACTGAAAATTTATGTCAAAAGTGGGAAATCAATTACGAAGTCGACTATACTTCGCATCACATACATATTATGTACCGACATAATGTTAAAGCTCCAGGAAAGGAAGAAAACAGCTTAACATTTGAAAGCTTTTGAAACCAGAAGTAAGTACCAAATGTATAAATGATATCTTTTTGAATAAAGAAAAACATCAAAGCCGCAAAATCGCAGTATCGGTGCTATAATTGAAAACATGAAAATGATACTCTGCAAAGGGTTTAACCGTCAGTAAAAATGGTGTTTTAATCCGTCCATCGATACCTGCCGGCGACAGCCGGATTACCGTCCTGCCTCACTGTCCACCAACTTGCCGTTTTTTTTCATATTTACGCCGCTATATTTTACATTTTTGACGTTTGAATTTTAGATTCAACCAGCTCGCTGCACTATTTCACCGTGGTATAAATGAGGCTCATTAAACTTTTTGCTGTGACACAGAGTTTAATGTAGAACACATCTAGGTTCAGGTAGGACTGGAAGCTTGCCAACTACCTGTAGATGTTGTGCTCTTTAGGAAATTTACAGCTGCTAAGGTGGCATTTTTTATTACTTTTTATTAGTTATTGGATACGATGAATGCAAACAAAAATTTATTCGAGCTCGAACGTATACGGATCGTACCGACAGATATTTTTTCTCGATGGCTCGTGCATCTGTCACACGTTTCCTTCCCCTTTATTAAATTTATTAGAGTTGTATTCGGTAAATAAGTGAAGCGATAGGTAACGTCGGCGTATTCCCACGTTTAAGGCGCGTCACCGGGAATCCCGCGCCTCCCCGGGGCGGCCGGGGCGGCCGGGCGCAATGTTAAGCGGATTCACATTATTGTTGGAGCCATTTTGTGAACTTGTATGGGGAAGGCGAATGTTTCGAGATAAATCGCTACAAAGAGATAGCACTTTGAGAAAAGCAAGAGTTTCTTACGTTTCCTTTCCACAATCTCGCTAAATTCATTTACTTGAACAATAAAGACAGTGCCATCGCCGAAACACGTACTTCCCCAGAATCGATCGGTAAACAAGTACTGATGAACATCAGAAATAGTTCGATGATATTATCGATGCCACGAAGAGGTTTGCATTCAACTTTACGACCTTGTTCGTATTTATTAAATATGTCGGTCTTTTCCGACCCCAAATTTTACGACTGAACAATAAAACATGTCTCGACATCCAAATTTATATGCGTACATAAAGTTTTATATCCGCGCGACTTGCACCGGCGGAGGTTTTCCTAATTGTTACCGGTCATGGACGGGTGGAAGCAGGTCACGGCGGGTTCATGAAAACTCAAAATAGTGACGAATCAGCGACGAGCTCCATAAAATCTGATATTGCGAATGTCATTGCACGCAGACGATCGATCGCGGACGTGTACTTCGAAAGCTAAGCAATCGTAATTGATTGGCGGTACAAGTGAGGTCGATAACAACAGCATCGCACCGAGCGGCTATCGTGCAGACACCGGCTCGCACCGAGCGGCTATCGTGCAGACACCCGTATAAAGTCGCGTTTTCTAATGATGTAATTTGTACCGTATAATTTCCACGTTACCGCCCCGTGTTGACACGACCGGGCTTTGCGATCTTGTTTGTTTTAGTGTGTCTGCCGGCTTACGTCCTAAATGTTCAATTTGTGTGATTTTTCCGTATCGTTTAACAATGTCCCATTCAAAATAACGTGTTCATGAATCGTTCATCGCGACTGAAAACGATTCAGTGAGTCATGTTTATTGACCTTTTGTTGCTTTAATTAGTCATCGCGGTTATAACTCGTTGGCGCCGCATATAAAACAGGTGGGAATTTCATTTCGCTAATAGCGTTACCCTAATTGCGTATGCAGCAATTATCTGGCGGACGTGTTCAAGCGTACGGCTATCGGTCGTAAGGAGAGGCTGAGCTCAGAATTAGCGTGCAGTCTCAGGTGCCCCCTGCGTTCTAACACTGCATAGATAATAACGGTATAACTACTCCAGCTTATGTGAACTTACTGATGCCAGTTATACACTCGGATATTCCGTTCACTTTGTGCCTTATTATTGAATTATAAATCCATTTCCAATACGTCGACTTGATTATAGGTTCATAAAAATAGCACATTGTTGTTTTCCTGCAACGTAACTGTGTTTTATGAAGTGTGTCGTACCCAAAGTATTGTGCTACGATTTAACAAAGCCTACGGATGTACGTAGCCGTAGCGCGTAGCTACGTCGTAGTGCGTAGCAACGTCGTAGCGCGTAGCGATTGTTATAATTAGGAATCCATTACTTTATTAATAAATATTTATAATTAAGAAAAGTCATTGAGTTTGATGAGAACATGGAAAGGTGGAAATGTTAGAACAGAATGTTGCGTATTAGCACACCTATTAATAGAACAATTATTACTGTCGAGTTTAATTAAAAGACATTCCTAAATTGTTAGATACATAAAATAAAATATAATTTTTCTCCATGATATATATCTTAACGGTATTACGCTACAAAGATTTCGTAAACAACTCGAAATTCATTACAAAAAAAAACATTCTTAAACTGAACAAACGATTCGTATAATCAATTTGTAGATAAAGCGAAAAATCGTACGAAGTAAAAAGTCATTGTACAATAATTGTCTGTTATTTCCAACAGCCCACGGCAAAAAGCGTTTTCCCAGAATTTCGTCTGCATGGAGTCACCGCTCAACGGCCGCAGCGCGTATTTAGAAAAGCTACTTCGAATCGGTTAAGGCAAAGTGATATAGGGTTTCCATGTTGTTTTTTTCAAACATTATTGATTAATCTCTAGGTTTTTATAATGAATAACTCAACTTTTGTGATGGGTGAACCTACATTTCTCACATTTTTTTTAATAATACTAAACGAGAAGTGAAAACGTTGTTTGCGCAGAGATTTTTTTTTATTTCAAGGTGAATGACACAAGTCATTATCAAAAAATCGAATATCAATTTGAAATGTTGTTGTAAACTAAAAGTTTCATATTTTTTAAGATTACCAATGGAACACATGAAAATAATCTACTAAATCTATTTACTAAATCCATTTTATGATTAACTAACTATATGACTGATTTCATAAACTTTGTTGAAATTGTAACTGATTTCGGCTCTGTGCATGGTGATGTGCTGAAACGGTGTAGCTAACTGCGCATCCGCGGCGCCAGACATTGACTCATATAATGCTATAAGCAATTTAACTCTACGTTGAACTTTTGATATTTTATAGATCACACAACTGAATTCACTCACCTTTAGTTCACCATACATACCACTTTATATGTGGGTGCATTCAAATGACGTGGGTTAATTGAATTAAATTAATCGATTCGCTTTAAAATTTGAGTTGGCGAATTTATCAGGTCAAAAAAGTTATCTAGCTGTTTATAAATACGGGTTTTGATTTTACTTGCATTGATTTTAGGTGCATCATCTTCTTATATAATTATGATTAATGTATACAAAATATTGTAAAACATTTTAAAAGAGTTTAGGGGTACGAGGAACAGGGTGTAAAGTTCACTCATCCACCATAGAAAAGGGAGGATCCTCCGACCAGACGGGTGTTGTGTCTGGCGGGCAACTGCCCATCGGTTTGAAGTTGAAATCTTGTATGTATGTCGATCGCTCGGTAAACTCTAACTGCGCGATGCAGGATTTGTGTGACGTCATGTCTATGATGCGTAGTTTGTATGTGGCGGCGTAACCGCTACAAGAGTAAAGGTGGAGTTTCTTGTCCATTCTTCTCCATACGAAAACTACCTTTTGGAAGGGGCGATTAAATCAATTCTATTTTTTGTAAATTTTGATGTTCAATAGTGCCTTTTATGTGCATAATTGAAATAAATTCTTTAACTTTGACTACTTATTAGTTGTTTTAATATTATTCATCTATAGGTTGGTTTGAAAAGGTACAGGGACGAACAAAACAAACATAAATTCGAATTACACCAAAATAATTTGCCCACTTTCGCAGTTCTGTCAGCGACTATCTCTAGGGGGCGAAACTAAACTATTGTTCCTATTTTGACAGGAATCAAATAAAACAGTGTAAAAGGCGAGAAAATCTTTTTTATTCCCCTATTTCTTATCTGAGCGCTTCGCGAAGATTTTTCGTGGATGTCATTTAGTGCTAATGCCTGTTGTGGGACGAGTCGCCTACGAATTGCCACATTTACTCGTAGTGTCGGCCTCTCGAACCAACGTTAAATCCTGTGTTTGGAATGAGCCAATGCATCTTAAGCAAGGGAACGCGGCTTTAAATTGCTTGCTGACAAAACTGTGGAAAATTCTTGTACTTAAGAGTGGGAGTTTCCGTGTAGTAGCAAATTTTGGAGCTTAGTCGAGGCCCAGGGGATGCGGACCCGATGTATACCAAGCAAATAATCTCGGCGTGGCGATAAAATCACTAATTGAGGTTCGTACATACAGGGGGATGGGGAACATACTGTTTCATTAAGTATGACTAACCGAAGAGTAAATATGACTTTATTAGGTAGATACGATGTTCACAAAAATTTCAGCAAAGTTGTGTATTAATCCTATACTATTAAACGAGCAATATTTGTACTCACGTTCTCGAAATCAGAACTAACGATTTCGATGAAAGTTGCAATATAGGGGTTTACGGGGGCGAAAAATCGATCTAGCTAGGTCTCATATCTGAGAAAATTAGTTTTCTCCGTACTTGAGCAGAGCTCGGTCGCCCAAAGTTTAGAACAAGACAATGAATAATGACATTAGAATAATGATTGTGGCAGCATGGAATTAGTAAGTACCTACTATCATGGCAGCATGGAATAAGTAAGTGCTATACATGTATAAATGGATTAGTATACTATTAAATGAGCATTCTCTATTTTCACCAGAGCAGAGCTCGGTCGCCCAGGTATTTTTGTTGATATGAGTACAGTCAAGTCTGTAACCCAGCGGCTTTAGATACAAAATAACACGATCATTATTCGATTCTTAAATGTTACATTACATTTGTATTATACAGTAAAACGTGCACAAAGTATTTAAATTTATGACGACACCAAATGGTGTGACACCGTTGAATAAAATAGTTGTAATAGC
Organism: Agrochola lychnidis; assembly: GCA_963680765.1. Lineage (NCBI taxonomy): Eukaryota > Metazoa > Arthropoda > Insecta > Lepidoptera > Noctuidae > Agrochola > Agrochola lychnidis. The sequence continues at coordinate 15,968,234 of OY796858.1, forward strand.
TTTTTTGGAACAATTAACATAAATTGTTCTGTGTGCGAATGGGTGCGTACAGTCACTTTAACACGTTTAAAACGCAAATTCAATAATAATTTCCATACTAAATAATGTTGCAGGGAAGTGGCGAAATATGTTGTTTTGTGAATGGCTTGTTGGTATGATGATAAAGACTGATGATGTGATTCAACAATGGTTTCTCAATAAATATAAAACTTAGGTTACATTTCCTTAATATTTTAAAATGATTTAACTTAACATAACATCACGCCTGTAATCCCGAAGGGTTAGGCAGAGGTATACCTATAGTACACCCACATTTTTCCAGTTATGTTAAGTCCAATGTAATAGGGGGCGAGCCTATGCCATCAACCGGGCACAAATCCAGACTCCGGGCTGCTACTGAGAAATTTCAGATGGAAAAACCCAAAATAACAACTGATCCAGATGGAAAATGATTTAACAATGTGTTTATTTGGTTTTCAAAAAGTTTCCACAATACTTTTATACATCTGAGTAGGGATCTCGCCCCGAGAAATGTGGCTGTTCGTCTTCATGATGACCTAACAGTTAACTTTTAACCTAAATTCTCCAAGTTCGAACCGCCCCGAGATTTTAAATTCACTTTACTTGAGTTTGCCTTTCTTGGAACAACCAGCTACATTGCTTCAGTACTGATGATTATTATTCCACTGAATTGTGACAACGATTATTTTCGGAACTAAACAAATTGTATAATTGAATGTAATTTAATAGAACTATAGTCTAATATCTGATTCTGTTACGTCACTGCGACAAATATATGAACTTCATAGCCTCAATTTTATAATGCGTTCACACACTGAAATAATTAATTAATTTACATCGTATATTGTCTCATCATTTATATTTTATAAAGTAGTTCAAGTTTATAGTACATTTCAAAACGTTTACTCTTGTACTTAAGTTCAGCTATTTCAAAGAATACCATGTATCTTCACTGAAATGGTAATTTTATGCGACAGTAAAGTTTTCGGTCATTGCATAAAGCTTAATAACTGTAGTTTTACATTATTTTGTGCTTAAAATAGTTTAGGTACTATAACTTTACAACGTAATAAAAATTTAGACAGCTTTCGTAATAAATTATTTATGTATTTTTCTCAAGGGGTGAGGGTGTTAACAGGGGGTTGTTGCTGCCTCCTGAATCAAACATAGAGGGGGTTATCGCGATGTTTTGTTATAGAAAATGCAGCTTTTCTTTTCAACGTAGCTCTGTGTGATTCTATTCTGGAGCCTAATTATGTGTAAGTAGCTCTACATTATCCTAACTGCGTGTCAAAGCTTTTAAATAAATTTACAGAGCGCCACAAAGTGAGTGCAGTGAATTTTACGATCGCGCCGTTTACAGCCATGCATGTGAATTTTATTCGCTTATATATAGGCTTTTAATGGGTCGTACGTATCAGAGACATTGGTTGTAAATGTTGCAATGTAACTTTTAGAGAAATATGTTCCATGTAATTGGACAATAAATTGATTGATAAATGTTACTGCACGAACATTACGGTCAAATACGCGCCGTGTTTACTGAAATATAATCAGTTTCATTTTATTGGTAGGTGTGTTATTTAATAATATAATTTTGATTATGGTAATTGGACATTTGATTCGACTACATTCGCATAGCTTAAAAAAATTGTGTGAAGTGAGAAGTCAACCGTTTGTTAAAAACGTTTCTACATAAAAATCGTGTAAACATATTATATTCACGTAGTCTGTTGAGGATATACCCATAAACAAGTACTAACCGCATGTCATTTAAGCATGCAAAGCACCGTCGATTTATGGAGACATTAAACCATGATTATCGGTTGAAGTCGACGAACAGCGCGACACAATCGATACGACATTTTTCCGTGTAAAACAACCCTTTTTAAACAATACCTTCTATTTGTCCATCGCGGTAATGTTAGCGAGTAGGCAGGGAGCCGGCCGGCGCCAGCCATCGCCAAACGGCCCCTAATTGCAGTGTAGACGGCATGTTACTTCGGACAAATTCGGAGCGCTATTATTACCTACAATAACCGTTTACCTGCCGACCAATTCAATTCTACAAACTTACCCCATACGACTCGTGTGTTGACACAATTGGATTTTCCCAATTCCATATGACAATATAGGCTCACGTATCTGAAATAAATTTTGGTCGCTATCACACTACGCCATAATGTTTGCTGGCTTATACAAAAGTTGAATATCAACAAACGAGCGTAGTACGCCGAGGGGGCCGAGGGGGGAAATTGCATAGGCTGTTAACGTGTCTACGTACTGTAATCAGGTTTGGATATTACAGTAAATCTGCTTGATTTGGGAGTAAAGGAAACAATATTTATCTGATGTTTATTTTTCCAACGAACAGCCAATCATGTTGCATTATTTTGCATAGCGTATTGTGAGCTGTATGCTGTACTTAGTGACTATTTTATAAACTGGAATTATATGTTTAGAAGCTGTTATTTTCATATTTAAAAGTTAGTCATGCATTGTTTTTTTTATGGAAAGGCTATTTACCTTTTTATCTGATTACAATAGTTTCGTATAGCTACGTTAAATTACAAAAGTTGAAATATAGGGTTAGGACAGGCAGACATAAAGGTTCGACGAGATTTCCGTTTCATCTCAGGACACATGCACACTGCCTTGTCTCTACAAAAAAGGGCTTCAATTGGGTCCTTAACCGCCGGATTAACAACTTGTATAGTGCATATTCAATACTCCAGCTCGACATGTCCTCGTGTGAGGACGGGTGCAATGGGACCACTTGGGGACGTCTGCAGTGCCCCATCGGCGTGGAGCTTGAATGAGACATGCATAAAATTGTGGGGAATTACCCCATTGAGGTGTTGATGGAAAATAAGAAATATAAAGCTTTGTTTTTTCTTTGGTTTTGTGTAGCATATCGTGCAATGGGGACGATGTTATACTGCATCCATTTATTTGTGTGCAAGCAAGTACAAAATTGCTAGAACTTCAATAGAGAGTCAGCAGCTCCGAGTAAGTAAGTATTGTTCGAAGTTCCACACAACTAAGTTATATTGTGTTTAATTAAGTTTTGATTATTGAATTGTATACAGCTACTAGGATTTGTTATTATGTATTCGAAGTGGCAAGGACTGTATTGTCAACAGTATGTACTAACTAAGTCCACAGTGATATGTCGAGTGCTGTTAATGATTATGAAGTAATACCTATCTTTATCTTCAACCTTCCTTTCTTTTTTGACCTTCAATGTTTTTCCTGCAAACAATTATTGATATAAGGAAGCAACATGTTTTCATCCCCAAAGCACAGTGTTGGTTATATAACAGGCGTATAAGTGGCGCTGACGCCAGCTCTACTTATACGTACACTGCACGTCAATGCGGACACGTTTCTGAGAACCTTACCTACCCTTGATCATTATGATAAATACCTATCTAGCTACGGTAATGCGCGTTTTCACCTTCACTAAGTGACACTTAAATGAATCCCTAAATAAAATGCATTGTTGGATTTTCAACTCTCAGCGCTAAGCATAGTATTGAAAATCCAACAATGCACTTTTATTTAGGAATTTATTTAAGTGCCACTTAGTGAAGGTGAAAACGGCCATTAGTCGTCCATACAAAGATAGGTAAAGTTTTAGAAAAAAGTTCGGCTTTTTCACTCATTGTTTCTGTCTTACTCCATTTCGCTTTTTAAAGACCGTGTAGTGTACTTACGTGAACTTCCTTAAGACAATACCTACCATTGATTATTATCTTGAATTCTTCAAAAATCATAATAATAATTCATTATTTTATCCCCAATCCCCAAACTGAATTCATTATCAGACAGTGTACAACATAAAGCACAGTGTTGGTGATATAACAAGCATATAAGTGGCGCTGACGCCGGCCCACTTATGCGGACACTGCACGCCAATGCGGACCCACTTCGGAGAAGTTCGGAGTCGCTGAACTGTTGTGTGTCGTGTTTATATTGAGTTATAGAAGGGAAAAAAATGACTGTTTTTTTGAGATGGTGATTAAGTATAACGGTACCTGCTCGACAGAGCTCTGCTCGGGTGAAAATAGATAAACAAATCGTCCAGGTATTCCAAAGTTCTTTCACATTCCCGAGGCTGTGAAAATAGAGAAAACTAATTCTCCTAGATATAAGACCTAGCTAGATCGATTTTTCGCCCCCTTTAACCCCTATATTGCAACTTTCATCGAAATTGTTAGAGCTGATTTCGAGAACGTGAGTAGAAATCTATAATTAAATAAATATATATGCAAATATTGCTGTATAGGATAGGATGTACACAAATCTTTTGCAATTTGTAATGTGATCAAGGTTGCTTTTGACTTGGTCAATCAATCACAACAGATTTCTTTTCGTCTATCTAGTATGAGATTTGACAAGTAGTTTAATAATCGGACAATTGATTGGAGTTGATCGGGCTTTTTGACATTAGATATACTCATCATAGAGGGGCTTGTGGCTAAGTAATAACAGCTGCATGGGTCGATCGATCAGGTTAAGCTACGCTTGCCGGGGTTGGTCCGTGGATGGGTGACCATCTTTACATACCAAGTCCCCTCCGTGCCTCGGAAAGCACGTTAAGCCGTTGGTCCCGGCTGTCATTTGTAGATCTTTGACAGTCGTTACGGGTAGTTAGAAGCCCAAAAAGTCTGACAACCAGTCTTACCAAGGGGTATCGTGTTACCTAGTCACTAGGTTGTGGAGGTCAGATAGGCAGTCGCTCCATGTAAAATACTGGTATTCAGCTGCATCCGGTTAGACTGGAAGCCGACCCCAACATAGTTGGGAAAAGGCTAGACAGATGATGATATACTCATCATAGAAGAAATGGCGAGCAGTGGTGTCCCAGTGGTAACGCCCGCGATTTACGAGTTTGTATGTCGTAGATTCAAACCCCAACAGGTGTTTTACTTTAAAACGGTGAAGGAAAATATCATGAGGAAACCGGCATGTCCTAGAACCAAAAATTCGAAGATATCTGACATCTACCAACCCGCACTGGGCCCGCGAGGTGGTTTACAGCCCACTCCCTCTCACCGAGAGGAGGTCTGTGTCCAAGCAAGTGAGAACAATATTGGCTGATTTTGCTATGCTACGAGTATGTTAGAAGAAATAGTGCGGAAATTTTATACCTAATGAATCAATAAATTATAGTTGTTTCAAAGTGAAGAATAACTTTAATTTCGGAAGTCGGTGTCTTGAATTTTGTATTTTCGTTTTTTGCCACCGACTTCCGAAATTAAAGTTATTTTTCACTTTGTAGTGTTTTTTTTTTTGGAGGTCGGGTGTTTTTTTTTCTAAAAAGTTTTTATTTTTCACTTTTTAGTTGTGGTACCTACCCCACACACATTCGAATACCACTACCTGCTACCAGTGACAGAAACTTATCATATCATCTACATACTAAGTGGGAAAAAAATACGTATTTTGTAGCTAACTCAAAAACTATCCAAGCAAAGTTAATAAAATTTATATGAGACCAATTCCAGAGCACACCCTTTCAAACAAAAAAAGAATTTTCAAAATCGGTCCACAATTGACGGAGAAATCGGTGGACATACATAAAAAAAAAAAAAACAAACATACGCGACGAACATATAACCTCCTCCTTTTTGGAAGTCGGTTAAAAATAAAAATAATTGATAAGGCACACTCAATCATCTATTGTTTCGAGACTCCCGGGAGTTTTACGTCTCTTTGTGAATAAAAGGAGAACTAATTATCGAGTACCATTTTTATAATTTAAACACAAAAATACTTTTCGAAACTTACCCTATTCTATTTAACAACTCCTTCAAGATTAACTACTGAAAAATAACAACCTTTGGCTTGGCGCTAGTTGCGTTAATAAACGAACACGCTGTAAACCAGCTCTCTATCTAAGCAATAAACACACACTGTCTTCTATGAATAGATCACCCTGTATGAATACTATTGTGTTCCTTAACTACCAAGTTTGCTACCTTGCATGCAAGATACTATATATGCAGCATCTATGTTGATCCTTTGTCAGTTAAATGTTGTTTCTGAGTTTTCAAATATCAACATTGAATTATGTTTTTATTTATTTCATATACATTAAAATGATTATATACAATATATAACACAACTAACTACTAAAACTAGGTACTAAATTAAATGACTGATTAACTAACTAGAAAACAGAAAATGCTCATTTAATAGTATAGGATAGATAGTTCATACTAATTCCATGCTGCCATGTCATTATTCTAAGGTAGTCATCTTGTTCTAATCTTTGGGCGACCCCTATATTGCAACTTTCATCGATATCGTTAGAGCCGTTTTCGAGAACGTGATTACAAAAAATGGTTGACATTGGCATGGAGGTCATGAGGGGTCATTTGTTTGCAAATAACCTTTCCTACATCCCCTTAACGGATTGCCTACATATAACCAATAACCCCATATATATAAAATATTACTCATTTAATAGTATAGGATTCAAAGAAGTCCTCCTACAACAAAAACAAAACGACATTTAGGCGGCGAAGTACTAGTCCGCATCGCTGTCATCCGGAAAAGTGCCCAGAAGACTGACAGCATTGCCACGTTTAATGGCAATGCTAAATCTTTGGCTAAAGAACGACCCACCCCTCTGGTCACGTGTAGTGTCGGCGAGAATTTTCCTTAAAAAGGAGACGCGCACTATTATTATTATATTCTTGTATATACTGTGATTTGAAAATTAGAAACGTTACGGGTCGTTAGAAAGTCTGACAACCAGTCTTACCAAGGGGTATCGTATTACCCAGTTACTGGGTTGTGGAGGTCAGATAGGCAGTCGCTCCATGTAAAATACTGGTATTCAGCTGCATCCGGTTAGACTGGAAGCCGATCCCAACATAGTTGGGAAAAGGCTAGGCAGATTGATTGACTGTGATTTGAAAATTACAAAATAGAAGGAAAGTGGTGCTGATAACCGCAGGTGTGTTTTTTGTTTAAATTATTAAATTGGAATATTTTTTAGTTAATTTTATTCATGTCATATACATATAAATTGGAGTATGTAAGTACTAACAATATTAGTTTTAGGCACTGATTTGGTCCATGTTTAGATTGCCTACCCACCTTACCACCTACTTCTTTGGATGAATAATGGTATCGTGCAAAAAAAAAAGCAAATAAAAATATATTTTTACTACTTAAGTAAACTCCAAAGCGTTAATGCAAATGTTGATCTTTAAAATATTATTTTTCAACGCCAAACTTTTCTCTGTGTACCGAGCAAACTTCAGTGTTTACGTAGAAGGAATTTATTTTCAAAAGGATTCCATAATAATAATTCATAGCGACTTGCTAGATGGAGCGACGAGAAAATAATCGTAAACAACAATAAAGTATGTAGGTGAACAACATCGGAAAGTAATAAGGTTCCAGCAAGAGAAGCTGAACAGCATTACGCAAAGACAAATGTCTCAGAGACAACATTAACATAATCCGAGAGTGGTGTGAAACAAAGGATGTGACGTCACGGGAGCCCGGCTCGACTTCCGGCCGATGCACGACTGACACAGAGCACATAATAAAATAAATTGATGTGGTCCATCAACATGTGGAATTTCATTACCTTTGATAAAAACCTCCCTTTTTATTATTTTCGGCTTTCATGACTCTTGTAATAACGTCGTGTATTAGACATTTTTCTTGAGAAAAGTATTCGCCTTATATGAATGAAGTTTGTTTTATAAAATTCAAGTTTATGTACACAATGTGGTTTTGATTATATAACTGTGCATTCTGTTTTCATGAGCTAGTGGACTTATTTTATCAAGGAGTTGCAGTATATAAGGTAGAATATACATAGGAGTATGTTATTTAGTCAGAATGGACTCTGTTTAAAACAACTGCACGAATTCTTTATGACTTGGAAACAAAGTATAAAGCTCAGTGCACATCATAGAGTAAAGTTTTCAAGCGCATCTGTCCACCTGTCTGTTTGTTGGGGGCAATCTCAAAACAATTTTAAAACGGATGTGACAACGGCTTAAAGGCTTTTATAGGCTATATTTAAAGACAGATTAGGTATCCTATTGATTTTCACTCATATAAAACAGCTACCTTTATTTAAAAAAACAGGCCAAGTGCGTGTCGAACCACACACAATGAAGGATTCCGTAGCTGGGATAAATTTATCCCAAGAACAAACTTAACATTGTAGTTGAAAAACATGTTTCGGAGATAAGGGGGGAATGGTCGATTTTCATAATTTTCTTAAATATCTTTAAGATAATTTATTTTAAAATTAAAAAAAAAAATGCATTTGAAATCCTCGCAATAAGCCCTTTCATTTAATATGGCACACGGTACAATTCGCAAAACTTTAATTAAAAAAAATCTTATTTGCCCCACGCGTTTGGGTCAGAGAAATACATATGTGTACCAAATTTCAATTGAATCGGTCCATTAGATTCGGAGTAAATTGGCTGTGATAGACGGACAGACAGACGTACAGACACACGAGCGATCCGATAAGGGTTCCGTTTTTTCCTTTTGAGGTACGGAATCTTAAAAATTGCAATGTTTTAGTAACTTGCATAAACCAGCGTTATGTTTAGCTATAAATCTTCTTGGCAATTACGTTATAAAAAGTAATTAACAATAATGAAGATTCCTTTTAAGTTATTTTAAACAAATTTAACTATCCGAACTTCCTTAATTTTGTATAGTTTCGTACACATATTGGTAAGTAAACGTTATGTTGTACGACCATTATATTTTATGAGCTTTTGGTAATAATTACTTAATTAATTATATAAGAGCTGTCTGGTTTTTAATGCCCAATAAGTCCGCATCCATGGTACATACTTTAGTTTAGTACCTATTTATTTTTTAAAGCCGTCTAAATCAATCTGCCTAGCCTTTTCCCAACTATGTTGGGTGCAGCTCAATACCAGTATTTTACATGGAGCGACTGCCTATCTGACCTCCACAACCCAGTAACTGGGTAATACAACACCCCTTGTTAAGACGGGTTGTCAGACTTTCGGGCTTCTGACGACCCGTAACGACTGTCAAAGATCCAGAAACTTTTTAAGCTTAACGTGATTTTCCAGGTACGGAGGAGTTTTGGTTTGTAAAGATGATCACCCATCCACGGACTAACCCTTAGTCATCAGTCTAACCTGATGGATCGACCCGTGGGACTGTTAAATTATTACTTAACCACGAGCTCGTCATCCTGATCTGAATCATCATCATCATCAGCCTATAATGTTCCCACTGCTGGGACACAGGCCTCCTCTCTGTAAGAGGGAGTGGGCCGTAATCCACCACGCGGGCCCAGTGCAGGTTGGTAGATGTCACATGTCTTCGCGAATTTTCGGTTCTAGGACATGCCGGTTTCCTCACGATGTTTTCCTTCACCGTTTTGAGAGCAGTGGTGATGAAATAATTTACACAAAGTAAAGCGCCTGTCTAGGTTCGAACCTACGACGTACAACTCTTAAGTCGCGGCCGTTACCACCGGGCTACCACTGCTCTCTCACCACTGATCTAAATATTAGTAAAAAATATCTACTTTTGTTCTTCTATATAACATTCTTAAGCAAATAATTGTGTTTGATACAAGCACTTTTTTTTTCGCTTTCCCCTCCTTCCGCTTCGTTTTTGCTGCTTGTTGTATTCAAGGTAGCAGTCTAAGGCGGTCCCTACAACCACAATAAGATTGCACAATATGGTTGAATCAGCTCTTGCACTCAAACGATCCATTATTTTCACGCAATAACATTGACGGCCTCTTAACTTCAATGTTTTCGCGTGAGCAAGACTTGCGCAATATTTATCCTACATGGTGCAATCTTCAATAACCCTAAGCGGTCAAAAATAATGCGCATTTCGTGACATTGTGCAATAAGCATTGATCGTCTAGTGCCCAACCTTAGAAAAGTAAGACATTGGTAGCTATTTTTACCTTTTATTCTATATTTTTGTGAAGGTAGTCTTCAACAGGCAGTCGGAGTAGACAGCAATATTTTATCAACAAAATCAGTAAAATGAAACATTCACGCATCGCCTTGAATTCTAAGATCTATGAGGACAAAATGTTCGGAAAAGAAAAGGTCAAAAACAACTAGTTAATTTTATGATACTCGACTTAAAATCCCTAATTAATAACCGCAAAGCCAGCAATAACCTACTAAAATTAATTGCCTATAAAGCTAAGAAGGTCCGGTGTTGCCAACGTGTAAATCCAACTTAATCGTTTTTATATAAACTGACGGAGGGACCGAAAGACACAGAGTGATCTGGCTTTAAATTCGGTACAAAACTTTAACAAGTGCACGTAGTTTATCCTACCCTACATGAGACACTATCTCACAAATACATCAATCTTGTTCAGGAGTCACTGGGGACCGGCTGGTCCATCCATTGCTGCATCGCTACGTGAGCGGACGGTACCTACCGACGGAATTCCAATGCTAATACCGTAATGGACAGATACACTGTATATATGTGAAGCGTATTCTGAATACTGAATTGTTTTACGTTTTGTTTTGTATACAGTACATGAGTAATTGTAGGTATGTAAATTGTGGATCTTTAATTTTGTTTTTAAATCGTTTGTTTAGATTAGTTTTGTTACTTGCGTAGCATTGGGAATACCCGGCTACGGCGGCGTAGCAAAGGAATTATTATATTTTACTGTAGCTCTAAAAATTGTCTTAAGGCTATCATAATGTATTTTAAATAAATAAGTAAGCGAGGAAATATCAACTTTACTCTAATTAATTCATAAAGTAAAGTATCTCCACGAGATATCACAATTGACAATAGCATTAAGCGATCGAGACCGCCGCGGCGCTCACCGCATTGAATTCAAACAATGCTTCACATAATTCAAAAAACCAAGATTAAACCTCAAATATGAGCGACATTACCATTCACTGTGGAGAAATCATTTAATTAACTCCGCATAATCTATTCAAAAGCATTCACGTTCAACAAGTAGCTTGGTTCAAAATTCCTCAATACTTTTATGTGGGTAGCGTACAAAGTAATGAAGTAGAGTTTTTCTTGGGCAAAAAGATAACTTTTTTTGCATCGGGCGTCAAAGAGTGGCGATCCTCTCGAAGATTTTCTTTCCGCCAATGGTCTGTGAATACTGCACCACAATGCTAGGGGTTCAAAAGCGCTTGATGAATTCCCGGTTCTTTGTTTCCGCTCGCTCTGTCTCGACAAGGCATTGCTTTTTAATTTAGACCATTTCGCCTCCCACTTTTTTATTTTAGTAATAAATCTGGATAAGCAGTATCTGTTATGGTTTGTTCCGCTGTTTTTGAGTGGGTAGTTGATTAATATTAGCTATGTTTTGCATTCCATAATTCAAATATGATGGTGAGTTTATTTGTGTATTTGTTCAGCACATACGAGTATATTCACTCATCAGCCAAACACAAGTAGTAATTAGAAAGCTGGAATAGAAAAATGTGAAAACTAAAAAACAACTTTAGAATCGAACGTAGCTACAGGCACATCTAGCTAATTAAGTATATTGCAGCATTACCTATATTCCAACTTATCTTCATAGCCATCTGTTATGCCTATAGATAGATAGATAAATCGTTTATTTAGTGCACACAAAAGACAGCACAATATACAATAGCACGATAAAATAATAACTAATATCAGGAAATAGCCGCAAGGTAACAAATAAAAAAAAAGGAAGAAAACAAGACATTATGATGCCACTATTGACTATGACAAAATGTAAAATAATGAGTGCGGTGTGTGTCTCAAGGTTGCACCAAATGGGAGTCCAGCTCAGCATGTGCTAGACAAATATACCTGACGCTGGTATTCTACTGAATCCCTGCAGTGACATATGACTGTTTATAGACATTAACTTTATACTGCTGGCATTAACGTTTATGTCCTTATTAGCTCGAAGGTTAATAAGGGGTTATTAGCTCAAGGCGTAAGAGCGTAGTTAAAATTATAACAACTTCAAAGACAAAATAGAGCTGATTTGCTTGTTGAGACATTAAATACTAAATGTTTAAAATAAATAAAGAATCAGCATTGTTGAAGACCAATTACTAGTTTCAAACCAATCGTAAACTCAAAGAGAGCTGTGATCGATCCCTGGCCCCGGAACAAAAGCTATTTTAAGAATAACATGAAGACGTTGGGAAATAAGAAGAAAATCTTGGTAAATTCTTGGAAGGTTAAACGACAAAAACCCATCCGAGCTTACTGCTTCCAGATCAATGAAACGAACATCAACAAAAACTAATTCCGAAGTCGGTAAACGGATTTTAAACTCAAACATAAACAAAACACTATCATTCTACAGAAGGTAGATTTGAAATGCTTTCTAGAAATAGAAGCGCGAGAGAATAATGTAATTCCCGGGTGAGAGAAGTGGAATAATAAGTTTTTTTCGAATAAGAGAGCAAATAAAAGCGTTAATGCGGCTGCATCGAGATTTTCCTACTGGGAAAAATTGCTCTTTTATGTTAGGGCGCTAAAGAAGGTTTTAATGAAAATTCTACCCTGTCCCGGATAGACAAAAGTTTCGCGTTACAACAAAGTGAGCCCGCCCTTGTTTCATAACATGTGCAACTTGTTAACATGTTTTGTTGCGAACCCACGTCTTTATAATGTGTAATATGTTATATGATAATTTGTGTTCTATGTAAACGAGGTGCTGCATGGAAGTGCGACCTTCAATTACTTTTGTTTACCGGGAAATATTAACTGGTTTAATTTAAAATTAAGTTTATCGTAGCCGTGAAACTGATGCAACTACTTGTTATGATGGAAATTTAACACAAACAAACTTCGCAACTTGAATGAATATTACAAATTTTTGGTAGTAGGTACCTAGTATAGTTCATCGTGACATTTCGTCCTGAGGACTACCATACGTATTTCTGCAACCCAGTAACTTGTGCTATGTTTTTACAGTAGGAGATAGAAAATTCACTCATTAGGGACTGTACATAACTGGCGAAATGTGGGTACACTAAAAGTCACCTTTGCCTAACCCTTCAAGGATTACAGGTGTGATGTTATGTTATGTAGACTCTTCAGTAGTCAGTTTCACATTAAGAGGGCTTATACTAAAAGTTGGCAACGTCGCAAATAGCTGTCAAATATTTACATGTTTTGATTAATTCGGCAATATTACTTTATGGAAACATGAAATGTGGCTAACTAGTGCACTAAAATATTGATTATGAAATGCAATAATTAATATCGTAACACCGAATATTTAGTTTTAGATATAAAAAAAGCATTTGGAAACATTCCAAGTGCCTTTTTACACCTAAAACGGTTACAACATCAAATTCAGTGTTATAATTGCAATTCATTATTAATATTCTAGTTCGCTAGTTAGCCACATTTCATGTTTCCATACAGTAATATTGCCAAATTAATCAAAACAGGTAAATATTTGACAGCTATTTGCGACGTTGCCAACTTTTAGTATAAGCCCTCTTAATCATTTTCATAGTATTTGAGGTGTCCAAATGTAGATATTTTTCACCTTTATTTATTTTTTAAAGAATGTCGATTAGCAAAACAACGTTTATTACGTAATAAATAACAATTTGTTTACAAGAATTCGCAAAATAAAATGCACCTGGAATATGATAATATAACTTGAAAATAGAACCATTAAAAGTGTATCATAAAATTAATTATTAATTTTCATGGAAACGTTAAATAGTATATTAAAGCTGAAAGATTTTTAAGAATTTTAACAAAGATAATGCTCCCATAATTAACAGTTTCCACATTAACAGAGGGAGGTAGTAATATAGTGACGAAGAAAAATAAAAGTATATTATATCGGTATAGTGTATCAGTATTGTTTTTATTTTGATACTGTAATTTTAAGTAATAACAGCTGCACGGGTCGATCGATCAGGTTAAGCTACGCTTGCCGCGGTTGGTCCGTGGATGGGTGACCATCTTTACATACCAAGTCCCCTCCGTGCCTCGGAAAGCACGTTAAGCCGTTGGTCCCGGCTGTTATTTGTAGATCTTTGACAGTCGTTACGGGTAGTTAGAAGCCCAAAAAGTCTGACAACCAGTCTTACCAAGGGGTATCGTGTTACCTAGTCACTAGGTTGTGGAGGTCAGATAGGCAGTCGCTCCATGTAAAATACTGGTATTCAGCTGCATCCGGTTAGACTGGAAGCCGACCCCAACATAGTTGGGAAAAGGCTAGGCAGATGACGACTGTAATTTTTTTTTGTTTTGTATTTTTTTTTCTTGTACCTTTCAGGTAACTGCCTTTTGACTTGGGTGTCTTCATACGTTATATTAATTTCCTAAATCATTTAATTCTTGCTTTCTGTACGGGAGCTACCATTAATTCGTTATTTTATGTTAGCGCAATTTCAAGGCGCTTCACTTTCCAACCCTATAATTAGGTCTTTTTCCAATCTCAATATTTTTAAACAATATCTATTCGATTTAATTTCTTTCATAATTGGACTTACACTTACTAGAGAAAGTAATCGATGTCGTACACACGGCTACACATCAAGCTTTCAAACATTTCCAGTTTATGTTGATCTCGCGTTGTCGAGGATTTCCGTACAATGCGAGGTCAGCTTATACTGGAAATTGTATAGCTTGATGTGTAGCCGTGTGTACTTTAAAACATTATTACATCTTTTACGTTTTGTCATACACCTTTTTCTTTTCCCGACATGATCCTAGTGCAATACAATGTAAGTATTACGTAGTTGAGCTGCGGCACTGTGTCAACAATAGTGTATTGGATTTAAAAACCACAATAGTACAATGTGTGGGCTTGCTACTCTCTCTACATGTATTGTGTTTTATTCTCTTGAAGATATTACAGTAAGGTTAAAGCAAGTTATGTAGGTATAAAATTACAAACGTATTTCTATTTAATTTAAACGTGTAATATATTTTATTTAATAACACCTTTTGTTGGCCCTACCTGTGTTATTCTACTGCAGGGAAAATAATCTTCCTTTGCTTTAGTGAAATGTAATGAAATTATTTTATACTATAAATAGGATAACAAAATCACTTTTACACGTAATATTTAAAAAAAATATAGATGATGTCAACATTTCCTATCAGACTACCCCTGAGAAGAACTCGGGGTCAAGGTCTCCTTTCTAGACTACGCATCACTTTTGTTATTACGATGAAGCTGACGACACAGTTTAATTAAGTAACAGAATTATGTCTCTGCGATGACCTTGAAATAATTACCTACGGCCGCTCGGTAACACCTTCCGCGTCCGCGCGTATTTACCGCGCACTCGATACTGTTGCGTGATATATACACTGAGATTTCGAAGCGCGTCGTTTCGACCGATTTCTATGAAGATATAATACTGTTACTTTTATATACTGTGCTGACGATACTGGCGAATACGTTCTACAAACAACAGCCTGTAAGAGGATAACTGTGAGATTATCTATAAAACTTTCACAAAAATATGAGAATAATGCCAGATACATCAATGTTTACTAAAAATTTGCAGTTTTGAATATTAACACACTAAGCATTAAGTAATGTGCTTCTAAGCTCTCAATTCAACATCTATGACCAACCAACTAATATTACATAGCAACCAATGAATTTCCATTGCCTCGAAGGCCTATATTATAACGTCATTAGCCGTCCGCGTCGAAAGGTCCGTGACATGGAGCCCTCCGTAATAAAAGCCCATCGGCGGGTGTCATCATAGATTGATAACGTGTCTATCAGGACCGTAGTTGACTTCCAAAGTAGCTTGTTGTAGGTATATTAGATGTGATAACAGTATTCCTATTTTCTTAATGTCCCTCGGGAATCATCGCATTTCCGATTACAAACGAATGTAAATTTCCATGTCCATCAATTATTAGATTTATCGTGTATAATAATTTTAATTCAGAACTAAGTACTTTATTGTTGCTTTGTTTTGATTTTCGTGTAAACTATATACAGCTGTAAAACTATTTTCCTATCTGTCGTGCCTGCGACTTTAGCAGCTTTCCTACCATTTTTACCAGCCGTTTCAGAGATTGGCCGGAACAAACAGATAGACAAAATTTTAAAAAATTGTACCGTATATAATTTCATAAGCATTTAGTAAAAAGCTGTTATTTTGACATTACAAACAGACACTTCAATTTTATTTATTTGTATGTATGTATAGACTAGCTTCGCCCAACAGCTTTGCCCGCTTAATGTATTTTTAAATTATAGCATAAGTTTCTCAGTGTTAATATAGTATTCTACTGTTGAAAGAATTTTTTAAATCGGTCCATTAGTTTTTGAGTTAACAAAAAGTACAAAGTACAGATCGTGTCGAAAAGCCAAAAGAATCTTCCCTATACTTGTTTTAAGTTGGCAAAGATTTCAGTTTTCATTTCCTTTTTCCCCACTTAGCAAAAGTAGTTACCTACTTGCTTTCGGTGAACACAGAAAAAAAAATTGCCATGACAAACACGTGCACAACTAACAACAAGGAAAAATAAATAAATCCTAACTTCTTACGTGGCACACAAACAAAGCATGCTCCAACGTTTAATGTAATCATTGGAAACTTCAGAAAATTCTCAGAACACATCGGCACGTATAAAAGCTTGTGATGCAGTTCCATATGAAATTTTCAGATATTTCCAGATAATGTCCATTGACATTGACAAGGGTTGACTGCTGCTCGCCCACCCATAAAAATATCCGACTGCAAGTTTTTCAGTTATTTTAATATGAAGCGTAAAACTACATTTGCGAACTTTTATAGTTTTTAATAGGAAATCTCGTAGTGAATATCGGATGTTTTATGTATTGTTCACACCATAAAATGTAATGGCTTTTGTATTGAAAATATGTTCGGAAAACTAGTACAATATTTTTTCAACAATCACACAGAGCTTTTGCGTCAAAATGGCAATTTTATTTGAAGCTGAATTTTTGAATCACTTGTCACTCTGAAAGCCGATTTGGCGAATAATTACGCTTTTTTTTAAGTTAATAATAACTAACGTGATCTGTGGCAACAAGAAAAGTCAGACTAGATGAAATCTGATATTTTATAGTATTATTGGTTTCCCTCTACAAACAGGAGGAATTCATTTAGCATTGTTCGGAGGAGTGCAAACGGATTCCTGATAATCTAAAAAATTTACTTGACAACCTATTAGATAAGATAAGATAATCATTTATTTGTTCAATCATGAGTACAATTCATAAAACGAAAATTGTTAGCATGCAAGAGATGTTAAAAGTATAGATAAAAAAAAACAACTGACTTTCAAAAAACACTACAAAGTGAAAAATAACTTTAATTTCGGAAGTCGGTGTCTGTGGTTTTGAATTTTCGTTTTTTGTCACCGACTTCCGAAATTAAAGTTATTTTTCACTTTGTAGTGTTTTTTGAAAGTCGGTTGTTTTTTTTTTCTTGTAAAAAGTTTTTATTAATCACTTTTTAGCTGTGGTACCTACCCCACACAAATTCGAAAACCACTACCTGCTATGTAAATAACAGTGACAGGAACTTATCATATCATCCACATATACTAAGTGGGAAAAAGTAAGTATTATTGAAGCTAACTCAAAAAAAAAAGCAAAGCAAAGTTAATAAAATTTATATGGGACCAATTCGAGAGCACACCCTTTCAAACAAAAAAATAATTTTCAAAATCGGTCTACAATTGACGGAGAAATCGGTGGTCATACATAAAAAAAAAAAAAAAAACAAACAAACATACGCGACGAAAATATAACCTCCTCCTTTTTGGAAGTCGGTTAAAAACAGATCATCACGTTTGCCTTAAAAAAATATTAAATATTCTTATCTTTAAAAATAATAAATTAGTAAAACATGGTCAAAGTTTCTCATATAAAAACTCATTTAAATTATAATCTGCTGGAAAATTTATAACTTTCTTTTTAAACACTACGTCACTTAACTGCTTCCAGTTTTTAGACAGTTTATTATAAATTTTTGAAATTGTTACCGCGACTATTATTTAACCAAAGGCTAAAACTAAACTCGATAAACCTGTTAGTTTACATCCCCCTCAAAATTTCAGCCAGTAGCTACACCAATTATCACTTTTGTGATTACGATTATTATAAAGCAAGGCTGCCCAACCAATTTTGAAAGTGGGCCATAATTTCGAATTCATGTCAACCGGTGGTGCCGCGGGCCATCTAATAAATAAACATTGCCTACAGGTATAGTAGATACTTAGCTATTAAAATTAAATAAAACTTTAAGTTACTCATACTGTTTAATCTAAAAAAAAAACTTCAGTGATACCTTTGAAGAGGTTTTTATGCTAAAAACTTATCAATATTTAGTGACAAATCTGAGGTCCATGATAAAATTAAGTCTGAAAATATGTTTTTTATACCTGATTTAAAGTCCTGATTAAGTCTAAGACTGCCTCGTTGGTCTAGTAGTCGCAAGCGCTACTGCTGAGCATGAGGTCCTGGGTTCGATTCCCGTGTTGGGCAAAGTATTATTGGGTTTTTCTATCTGAAATTTCTCAGTAGCAGTTCGGAGCCTGGATTTGTGCCCGGTTAGTGGCAATAGGCTCGCCCCCTATTACATGGGACTTAAGAAATGAAATGTGAAATGAATTGGGAAATGTGGGTGTACCTGCTACAGGGACACCTCTGCCCAACCCTTCGGGGAAACAAGGCGTGATGTTATGTTTTATGTTTATGTATTTAAAGTCCTGAAATTTGTTCTCAAAAGACTATTGGTGGGTCAATTCAAATGCGTTGACGGGCCAATGGGTGGCCTGCGGGCCTGGGGTTGAGCGGCCTTGATAAAAAGTATGATGTAAAGCTTACTTTAAGCCAAATAGAAAAACAATTTTCTTCAGTAAGTTTTGCTTGAAATTGCACTAACAAACCGAATTCTCTTATGCTTGTGCTGTGTGTAAAATAATCATAAAACTGTTTCCAATAGAAAAGTCTGTCTGTTCTGTCACGTGATTTAATACGCAGAGTTAAGTACTCAAGTTCCACTGCAAGGGTTAAACACTGTCAACAACAACCTGCGTTCTTTGATAAAGTCATATTATAATATTAATTACATTTAAGTTCTTCTCAGCAACCCACGTTCTGTATAAACTATTATCATTCAAAATTGTTGTCACAGTTAGTTGCAGAAACGTTTGTTTTTAACAAAGTTAAGAATTATTTATCTTCACAAGTATTTCTCTTTACTCTTTACTCAAAGCAAACTCGTTTATGAGATTAAATGCAAGTATAGCCCGCTTTCATGTTTGAGATATACCTTAGAAACAGTTTTGTTTACAAAAACAATTTATAATGTAAATTAAAATGGATTATGAGAGGGGTTTCATTGTCTAACACCTAATAACACATGTGTTATTCGGTTCTTCTATCTGGAATTTGTCAGCAGCCCGGAGTCTGGATTTGTGCCCGGTTGATGGCAATAGGCTCGCCCCGTATTACATGGGACTTGAACATAACTGGCGAAATGTGGGTGTACCTCTGCTCTTCCCTTCGGGGAACTATGGCGTGATGTTATGTTTATTTGTTTAAGGTTTGCCAACGAATGGTTTGTGATTATTTTCATTAGTACAAAATGACATATCTATCTATACTAATATTATTAGAGGAAAGATTTGTATTTTTGTATGTAACGAATAAACTTAAAAACTACTCGACCGATTTGAAAAATTCTTTCAGCAATGGATAGCTACATTATCAGCGAGTAACATAGGCTATATTTTATCCCCGTATTCTCACGGGAACGGGAACTACGGGGGGAAACCGCGTGACGTCCGTTAGTCTGTCATAATTATAGGCTACTCCAGAGGGCTTAGACATGTGGAAATCGCTTTCAAAGCATTTGTATATCCACAACGTATTTCAACTGGATTGACATCTTTTGGGCAGCTTATATGTCACTCCCATACCTACATTGTAGAATTTTCCATCATCAGGGACTAGACAAAGAGGTGAGCTGATAGAATGTGACTTTGTTTAGGCTGTCAGCACTGTCGAAGGAGAAAAGACTGAACTTGATAGCCCCTTGACTATCACGAGCTCTCCTGGAAATCGATAACAATTAAAATTCTATTGTGTCTCAGTAATGACAGTTGAGCTCCGATGACTTATTCTTTAATTTGGGTATTTTTTATTTTATCATAAGATAATAAAGACCTCAAAATTCATTCCCAAGAGTCGATTACTCAACCCCGATTAAACAATCACACGTGTTAGTTCTAACGCTCATGTAATCGCAGTATTCACCTGAAACCAGGCGTGTCAAACACGGTTCAAGATGGTATTCGTGCATATTGGTTGCGTCGGAGCACCCTCGTCAACGTCATGCCTCATTGACCCGCAGCTATCAACTGTGAGGCAATTTATTTTATATGAATCTTCGGCCTCTTTTGATGCTGTCAATAAGTGACCTCTTATTGGTAGGTATATGGCGCATTAACGTGTCATGGGAGTTTTGTAGCTTTTCCGGTTTTTTTTTTCTACTTTGTGCATTGGTCTGTTTGACGGAATGAGCTGGACTACTTTGATAAACACTGGTTCTACAGGATCCTGAGAAGCACTATACAGTTTGAGTCGTCATAATGTGTACATATCGAAATGAGGGAATTTATGCTTAATTTTATCGACAGAAAAAATATATAAAAAAATCTAAATACTTTTTTATATTTTATGGAATAAATAAAATTGTAACAAAACTGTGTAACTTTTAAACTAAATGATCTATCGCGATGAAACAAACTCCATAATGATTGGAAGTAATTAGGCGTTGATGGCAATAGGCTCGCCCCCTATCACATGGGACTTAAACATAACTGGCGAAATGTGGGTGAACTATAGGTACACCTCTGACTAACCCTTCGGGGATTACAGGCGTGATGTTATGTTATGTAATTAGGCGTCTCCATAAAATTGAAAATGGTGGAAAAAAGGCTACCCTCAATTGAAAATAAACGTGTTTTTTTTTGTCATCGATTTTTACAATAATCGTAAAAAAGAATCAATAAGACGCCAAAAAGAACAAAAAAAAAAAAAAAAACGAAAATAATATTTCTTTTCCTTCGATAAAATTAAGCATAGATCCCTCATTTCGATATGTGCACATTATGAAAACTCACACTGTATATACATAAAAGTGGAAGAAGAGTAGGGAGACCTCTGCAGTGTTTTTTTTTTAACCACAACGGTAAAACTCTTCGCTTGCATCTCACGCCTGATGGTAAGTTGAGGCCGAAGGCAGAAGCGAGCTTCATCCGGAATCTTCAACTACAGAGGAACTGGCTATCTTACCTCTAACTGCCGAAATACAACAATGCTGTTAACATTGTTAGCCAGGCAGACTTAGAACAAGCCCTATCACCAACCAAACCGATCAATTTTTTTTTAACCTAAGCTGCTTTCCTATATTTTAATTTTATGTTAGTTTTTTATGTTGCTTGCTTACGGGAAATTAACGTTTTTCTTTCTTTATTTAATAATAATTTTATTATTGGCGTATAAAACGGGATGTTAACTATTTTATTTTTTGTGAGCTTACGATATTTCAACACGCAATAATAGGATTATGAAATTTCGCTTGGACTGTGATTGCTCTGCTAGTTTTTTATTTTAACTATTTTAATTTTATTAGTTTGTTAGATAATTTCGTATAAGAAATTTATCCAGTGTAAATAAATGAGCAATAAAATAAACTTATTAAATTAAACAAAAGTACTTTCCTAAAATAACAGCTAGAAACATTCAACGCTTTTCATTTTATCTCAGTATTCAAGGAAATACCTGCAGAGAAGTGTAGAGTTTTATTTAAACACGTAAAATGGGATGCAATAGGTGCGAATGAATATGGACAGCTGCACGGACACTTTATAAAGTGGTTTCGAAAAGCGTTAAATAATTAAATTATAGGAAGAAAGTTTGAAGAAAGCTGTTATAGGCAAGTTGGTGAAGAATTGGTTTACAATGAATAAGTAGCCTTACTTACCTAAGATCGCATTAAAAGGAAGATTATGATTGTGATCAGCGTTCTCTGTTCTTGTAATTAAACAAGATGGAGACATACTTCCATACTTATAATATTACTAGCTTCAGCCCGCGACTTCGCCCGCGTGGAATAGTTACTTTGAGCTAACGCTAACTTTCACCCTCGACTTCGTTAAGGTGTTTTTTTTTTTTTTAATTTTACGTATTTTACCTAAAATAGCTCAATTTTAGGTACCTACATCACGCTTTTATCAGTAAGAGTGGAACTTTAAAACGTTAGGTAAAAGTACTGGTCCTTATAATCTTATACCTACCTATCATGTAGATTGTAGGTTATTCTTAAAAAAACTCAAAACTAAAGTTATTTTAAAGTACTTCTGCGTACACTATATTTTTAGTTTTGTTTTCTTCCGGCAGAAGTAGATATTGATTTTCACTAGAACCAGATCTCGATAGGGCAACATATAGTTGCCCGTGCGAAAAACACTCTTGGCGTAGGTAAATCAAACGCAAATAAATGAATATGAATATGAAATCTATTCCTACGTGCTTAAATGTTTGCCCCTGGGCCTTATTAATTGTTATCACAAACGATACCTTCACCGGAAATTTAATTCTTTTAAATGCGCGCGCAGTACCTAATTATTATTTTGCTGCGATGTTATTTTAAAACTGCGATATCTCCTAAGATATTCATTGAAATCGAATGACAAAAACGGCAATTTTGTTTTAAATTAAATTCTTGTGATGAATAACGTATTTATTTGGATAAAGATTAATGTCATGTTTATAAAAACACTTTCGCAAATAACGCATTACTTTTGAACAAATTTGGTTAACATAAAAAAGGTTAGAGTGAGCCAACCTTAAAAGATAGACATATGCTGTCGCGGACTTTTTAGAACTTTAAAAGGGGAACAATTCTGTCATACATGATTTTTGCGAAAATTTAACCGTTTACGCAGCGCACGCAGCGGAAGCTCTCAAAAGGAAAAAAAAATCCCGATTTTGAAACATTCTTCATTAGTGTTCCGCTCCTATTGATCTTAGCGTGATGATATATAGCCTATAGCCTTCTTCGATAAATGGGCTATCTAACACGGAAATAATTTTTCAAATCTGATCTGTAGTTTCTGAGATTAGCGCGTTCAAGCAAACAAACAAACTCTTCAGCTTTATATATTAGTATAGAATAAATGCCTGTTACCTTTTCATACCTTAACGGCTGAACGGATTTCAATGAAGTTTGGCACACAGGTGGACAGGACACACGATACCTACTTTTTATCCAAGCAATCATTTATTTATCACTTGCTTCAAAAACGGTGAAGAAAAACATCGTGAGGAAATCGGCATGCCTGAGAGATATTTGTCAACGGCATGTGAAGTCAAGTCAGAGGCTCACGCGTGGCATAAAGACTCTGACTAGGTTAGTCACTAATTACATGAAAAAGAAAGATGATTCAGGTAATACATTTCTGTGGGATAATTACCGAACTGGGCGAAGCCGCGGGCAAAAGTCATAAATAATAAATATTCTAAGTCGGTAAGATAAGGTGACGGAAAATGCATTGGGCACATTTAGTAATATATAATGTATGTGTATGTGTGTGTATGTATGTTTATGTATATGTTTGTGTGTTTTGTTTACATAATAAAGAATATTCTTTCTATCTATTTATCTATAATTTTATTTATTGACACCAAAAACATCAACACTATATAACAACCATATTGTAGGCTAAAATGAAAATAATACAACATATTATGTAGGAGCATCTGCAGCCGAACTAGGTGAAAAACCTGTATCTCGGCATACAGCGCCAAACCTCTATGATCATAGATTGGATTTCTTTTTTGCCAACATTCACAATTATGTTAAATCTTACAGAATAGATATTTATTGTTATACAGTATTTTTAAATAGAGAAATTGATCGATTACAGTTAACTGAGTTGTGGAGTGTGGACGAGAGTAAGTCGGGGTGTGTATGTGGATGTGTGGGGGTGAGTGTGAATGTGTGTGTGTGATAGTATACGTTGAGAAGGTAGTAAAAATCTATTTAAGATGTATAATTGCTTAAAGGAAACCCGGTTACTCTGGCACGATTTAAAAAATATGAAATTCATAATTATTAATAAAATATTGAACTTTAAAAGTGAAATTGGAGCCGGTTTATATGTTAGGCGGTTCCAATTTGTTGTTTTTTGTGAAGACAGCAAGAATCGCAGTTACAATTACTTTCAAGGAAAATATCAAATAGCAAACATACTTTGAAAGAGTTCTCAGTAATAAATACTACTTATAAGAAAACCCACAATTTCGTTCCTCTCACTGGCACAAAAAAATAAAAGCAAAATATTGTGGTGAAATATTTAAGAAATACTGGTAATAAAAAGTTAGTATCTTTTGAAGCAATAAGCACGATTCGGTAGTTAGTGGACTTAAACTAATAACGTCGGCCACAACAGCTGAGGCACTATTATATCATACAATATATAGGCGTATTATACACATGATAATACACTAGGTATAATATAATCTATGTATACATATAATAAAATCGTACCGTAGTCAAAACTGTACAAATACCAGTTATGACAACAGTCGAATTATTCCATTACTTCACTGGGCTGAATAGGGAACGAATATAGCAGATTTAACCTTTTAACTGATAACCATCACGCTATATCTTTATGGAGACAAGCAGTCAACCATGACATATATAAGAACGGCTATATCAACTGTTGACAAAGCAAATAGTTTAGCGGTAATAAGTTCGATTCCCGATTATTTATATTTTTTGTAAATCTTTTTTCTTATTAAATGACAGTTCGTAGAACGTTCTAAAACATGAAGTTAAGGCCTCTTCTGTCATCTATAGTTACAATAAAAATAAGAGCTGCTTCTCACACGAACAACTGTACGTCGCTTGCTCCCGTGTCACCAGTCCTAACTCTCTGTATATTTTGGCTACTGATACCAAAACTACAAACGTAGTATACAGGGAAGTTTTATAAAAATATGGCTGTTATTTTAGTACTTATATTGTGGTGTCCTCCGACTTCCACGTGAACGAAGTCGGGGTCAGAAGCTAGTACAATAAATAGGCATAATATACATGTGTGAGTATGCCTACTCTCCAATTCTGCCTCTTCTAGCCTTAGATCCATATTTCCTAAGTGATTGGGTACTTTTCAAACTATCTGGAGTCGGCTTTCAGTTTATTTTGTTGCGAGTATCTGTACTTTTCCTTGAAGACACACATTTTTATTATGTGGATTCACTTACCTCGATTTTATAAAGATTGCAATACCTACATTGCGAGGTATCGTTTTAATTTACCCTGATTCTTTCTTTGGAGTTACTATTGATATCCTCTGTAGAATTGCATTACAACACAACTAGACAATTCTGCATTTGTTCCAAAATTCCTACAAAGCAATTAAATTTTATGAACGAGCACCAAATTTAAAATACTCGCAATAAAACGCGACGTTTTACGATAAAATCAAAACAGAAATGTATTAAGTTAATGATCCTTTCAGCTGTCATAATTTTATATATGCAGTCGTTAATATAGTCGAAAATGCAGTTTGTTTAACTTTTATTACGGTGTCACGTAATAAAATGATTGCTATTGCCGTTATCGCCGCCCAACGGAAGATTGTTTTACTTGGAACAATGCCATAACGGCGTAAGGAAGTACAATGTATAAATACATTTTGCATGCCACTTAACAGTCCGTATAATATATCATAGCTCGAGACAGCCGCGGGTTATGCCCCGTGGCAATAGTTTCAGAAAGTAAAAGGCTGTGACGACTTATTTTTGAATTTAAACACACATAACATAACATCACGCCTTGTTTCCCCGAAGGGTTGGGCAGAGGTGACCCTGTAGCAGGTACACCCACATTTCGCCAGTTATGTTTTAAGTCCCATGTAATAGGTGGCGAGCCTATTGCCATCAACCGGGCACAAATCCAGACTCCGGGCTGCTACTGAGAAATTCCAGATAGAAAAACCCAATAACACTTGCCCGACCCGGGAATTGAATTTAAAAGTTTTAAAATAACGCTTGCTGATGTAAAGTTTCTTGTTTTGTTTGCACACACATTTGCGTATCCCACTTTATTATTATTATATACTAGCTGACCGTTCTGATCGACTAACCTACAGACGTCGTCCTGTCAAAACAATATGGTCTTGATTTCATACAAAAATCCCATACAAAAAAATACTTTCCGACCGAATTTTCAAATATTACAGGGAACTTAAAAATTTTCGTTCCATAAAATCTTAATTTGGATTATTATATATTTTTAAGTAATAAAATAACCTAATCAGTCCAGCTATTCTCAAGTAATGATGCGCTTACCAACAAACAGCATTTAATTTTTATTTATATCAATTATTATTTATTAAAAAAACTCCAAATTCCATGTCATATGATCGTTGTAAAGCAACTGCAAAGTTTTGTCAGACAAGCGATTTTGGAGCAGTAACAATCCTCTTTAGTGGATCATTTGCTGTGGCAGTCTTCTGGAAATCTTAATTTTCCGGCTTGAATTTCTAATTTACTAATAACAGACAACAGAGAACGTACCCAATTTTCTTAGAGACTATCTACGCATCCAACTTCATTAATCTAACCATACCTAAATTAAACTGAAAGCTCTAAATTAAACGAATATCATCATAATGTAGATGGCCCTCTGCTGAACTCATCATGTACAGTTACGCTATATAAAAACGTGTGGCACTCGGGGACTGCCGCGGTAAAGCTATTGCATAGCATTTGTAACCTCCATACTTCCTATTTGTCAACGCTACACTTGGGATGATGACGTGATGACATAAAACAAAAATTACGTTCCCATGATAACGTGATGTTGTCATGGGAACCGTCATTACATGGTAGGCGGAGTGGGGGGTGTTAGGTTTTATTTTCGTTACGGAATTTCTTGATTCGGTCGCCGCGCTCAAAGACCGCGATAAAAGCTATGCAATAGCTTAAAAAAACTTTTCTCGTGAAATGAAAATTAAACTTTGAGAAAAAACCTATTTCATATTAAAGTAGTATGGTTTCGATAATACTAGTTATTATGTTTGTAACACCTTTACTTAGGAGAAAATCTATTTTGAATTTTGCATAAGTGTAAGGTATCTATTTATGCTGGTCACTGTTTAGAGGTATGAGAAACAGGGTGTAAAGTTCACTCATCCTCTATTGAAAAGGGAGGATCCTCCGACCAGACAGGTCGTGTCTGGTGGGCAACTGCCCAACGATTGATATCGGGGAAGTTATTTATACGGTATTCGCGCGGTAAGCTCTAATTGCATGACGTCAGGATTTTGTGTGACGTCAGGTCTTTGATGCATAGTTCGCATGTAGCGATGTAGATGCGGCCACAACTGTACTAACTAGCAGTCCTGTAAGTAATAACAATACGTAAAAGCCGCTTCTTTCCTTCCAAAAACACCATATTTTCTGCAGCAAAATGCACTAGAACCCTTGTCATCCGCCCAGCACTTTCTCCGAAACCGTTCAGGCGATCACAGGTTACATTAACTTAATGAATCGGCGATCGAGTCTCCAGCTGACGTCACAACGCTAGAGATGGGACATAATAAGCCGTGGAAATAATATTAAGACGCCGTGTTGGCGGGACGTGATCTCCACTGCACACAGTTGCGCTGGATTGTGCAAACGTCTACACTATTAGTATAGGGCGATGAGTGCAGTTAAAGTTAGGATAATATTCGTGATAAAAGAAATTTACAAAAACTTAACATCTGTATCCTTCTACAGGATTAGCAGAGATTTTCATTTAAAGACCCGTAGATAGTGACGATATTAAATTCAGGTCTATGAACAGATCTCCCTCTGTAGCTACACCCTTGGCTAATTTTTTAAGCGATGAGTTGTTCCGTTTGTTAAAACAACAGTATTAGTGACCACTTCGTTCCACAACAATCCGTCGGCAAGACAATTTTAAATATGTTCGTTGCATAGGAGCTCGGGGCTAAGTACAGGTTGATCCGACAGGTTAAGCTACGGTTGCCGGTGTTGGTCCGTGGATGGGTGACCATCTTAACATACCGAGGACTCCTCCGTGCTTCGGAAAGCACGTTAAGCCGTTGGTTCCGGCTGTCATTCGTGGATCATTGGCAGTCGTTACGGGTCGTCAGAAGCCCGAAAGTCTGACAACCAGTCTTACTAAGGGGTATCGTATTACCTAGTTACTGGGTTGTTGAGCAGATGGGCAGTCGCTCCATGTAAAACACTGGTATTCAGCTGCATCCGGTTAGACTGGAAGCCGACCCCAACATAGTTGGGAAAAGGCTAGGCAAATTGATTTTTCGTTTGCATATAAACCTTAAAAAGTATACTAGGGAGTACCTAGTATACTTTTTTAAGGTTTCAAGGAGCTCCAAAATTTTGTTAAAAAATTAAGAAAAACAAAATAGAAATTCTAAACGGTCAGTTTACAGGCAGTAAGAAGATTTACTCAAAGTTTTATTTAAGTAATAACCTTGAGCTTTAAAACGTTCCATCTTAAAATTTTCTGTGGCGACTAAGTATACCAATGACAACATATATTCCCTAGCTACCCTAATGCAACCCTTAGTAAACTGTTGCTAAACAACAACAACAACAAATCTGCCTACCCCCTCAGAGGTCACAAGGGTGAGGGTAATGAATGTTTTCTATCTAGCAAGCTACGTCTAGTGGAACACGACCGACACTACGTCGTTTACAGGCCGATCCATATTGCCGGCTCCTGATAATGGCGCGACCGTTTTGCCGTGTCGTGGCTTTGTCGCGTGTCTGAACTTACCCTAACGCGCGTTTTATAGATTTGTTTGTTGTTTTAATTATAATTATCACGAGTTAATCAGCTTGTCTTTTTTATTACAAACGAAACACTGGGGTTTTGCTTGTATTGTACCTAAGAACCTAGGTATAATAAATGGGAACATTCGTTTTTTGCATACATGGTTTAATCATTTAAACTTTAATCACACTTCGAGTCAATTTAGTCGCGATAATGACCTTTTCCAGACCAAAAACAAGCAAACCTACCATCTTCTATAATACATATCATAAAATAGTAACGGAGTCCAAACTGCACATTGAATGTTTTTGAAAAAAATACTTATTGTTATCATTACAGCCGATGTTATCGTGCCTAACCTGTTTTTACCGACTTCCAAAAAGGAGGAGGTTAAATGTTCGTAGCATATGTTTGTTTTTTTTTTATGTATGTCCGTCGAATTCTCCGTCATTTGTGGACTGTTTTTGAAAATTATTTTTTTGTTTGAAAGGGTATGCTCTCAAATTAGTCCCATAAATTTTTTATTAACTTTGCTTGGGTAGTTTTTGAGTTAGCTACAAAATACATTTTTTTTTTTACCACTTAGTATGTAGATGATATGATAAGTTCCTGTCACTGGTAGCAGGTAAAAGAAAGAAAGAAAAAGTATTTATTGAGACTCGCACAGGAAATCACAAATTGAACTAAAAATATACTCATTTAAAGTGGCGTTAGTGGTATTCGAATGTGTGTGGGGTAGGTACCACAGCTAAAAAGTGAAAAATAAAAACTTTTTACAAAAAAAAAAAACAACCGACTTCCAAAAAAAAAACACTACGAAGTGAAAAATAACTTTAATTTCGGAAGTCGGTGTCTTGGGTATTGTATTTTCGTTTTTTGCCACCGACTTCCGAAATTAAAGTTATTTTTCACTTCGTAGTGTTTTTTTTTTGGAAGTCGGTTGTTTTTTTTTTGTAAAAAGTTTTTTAATTTAAAAACGAATGAGAAAACCATCTCGCAGTACTAACATAAGTGATCAAGTAGATCAGTATAACATAATATTTTAATTACAGGAATAACGTAGAGAGTTTCAGGAATGATTGCGTAACATTTCCTTACGTAGTAAGTCAAATGACAATAGTTCAATGGTGCCTATTGGTTCATGGATCTATTCAATAGTGATTCTACACTGCCTTTGAGCTTTGCTAGTTGCTATTTCGGTATTTCTACGGATTGGAACATGCAGGTCACATTCGTTCAACGTTCCGTGTTGGTACTAAATGTACAAGACGTCCGTCAAAATTCTATGATGTCTAAATACCACCTTTTTTTTTTGTTTTCGGGGGGAAACCTTCAAAAGGCGCCCGGGCTTTGGGGATAAGACCGGGGAGTGTGGGATTTTTACCTTACTAAAACCACCCCGGTGGTCACCATCTGCACATGGAAGGGGCACCGTTTCCTCTCAAAAGACCAATCCGGAACCCCCTCTGTGCAGCGCTTGTTAGGGCACATCTCTGGGGAGACTGTAAAGGAATCTCCCCAAAACCTCTAAACTACTGAAGAGATTTGAATAAAATTTGGTACACAGATAGTTTATAACCTGGATTAACACATAAGATCCTTTTTATTACGATATTCCTACGGAATCGAGACTTATGCGGGTGAAACCGCGGGGCGGAGCTAGTCTTTGATACATACAACTTAATAAAGCTAAATTTGAGCATCTTCGCAATCAAATTGTGCAAGTCGCTATTACGGTTAGGACAAGACCTTAAAGCAGCTTGGGACTAAGGTTCGGGCTGTCACGTACGAAGCTAAGTGCAGCCGTTTGCTTAAAATTCCAATGTACGTTTACTTTAGTAAAAAAAAACGTTATTACTGAAGGCCAGAGACACTGCTGTATATCCACATTTTGCCTGCTTCGCTCCACTTAATAAGCTAGGGGTAGTTTTACCTGAAAAAACGTCTGAGATTAAAAATGTATTATTAATTAAGCTAAACCTCTCTCTATCTCTTCCTGACTATGTATCCCACGTGGTGGTGGGGTCAGCCTTCCTGGTCCTTCTCTTCCACTTTGCTCTATCCTCGACATCGTCTTCGGTTACCTGACACTCTTTCATGTCCTTTAGCACTACAACTTTTCACCTTGTTTTGGTTCTGTCTTTAGTTTGTCTGCTGAATTATGCTAAAACAACTATGCAATAACCCTTTGCCTGATTTAAGCTTCAAACCCTGGACCTTTTTATCACCAGACGAATTGACTAATTAGGCAGTCAGTTCAGAATATTGGTTCCGTGTCACTACACGATCCCTGGTCCTGGAAATATGGCAGAAGTCTGCCAATATTTAGATAATATAGCGTAATCAGCCTATAATGTTGCCATTGTTGGGTCACAGGCCTCCTCTCTTAGAGAAGGAGTGCGCCGCAATCCACCACGCGGGCCCAGTGCGGGTTGGTAGATGTCACATGTCTTCGAATTTTCGGTTCTAGGACATGCCGGTTTCGTCACGATGTTTTCCTTCACCGTTTTGAGAGCAGTGGCGATGAAATAATTTACACAAAGTAAAGCGCCTGTCAAGGTTCGAACCTACAACTCGCAAGTCGCGGCTGTTACCACTGGGCCACCACTGTTCCATATATTTAGATAACAGCGATAAGCCATTATTTAATTTGGATATTTTTATACAACAGAGATTAAGGTTAAAAGAGTCATTACAGATGTAAAATTAGCCTCACCGAGCTGAAAACAAGTACGTTCCATAATTAACCTTTTCTTATAATTGAGGTAAAAGAAAGTAAGGCTTTTTGTTTCTCTTGTTTAAGTTAACTGGGCCATACTGCCCGCTCCGGTGTTGAGTACAATTTGGGTAGTCTTAAGCAGGAACTTTTTGTTAATACCCTATTCATTTCAAAGGGAAACTTTTATTAAGAAATATTGCACGAGGTTGTAATATAACTAGAAGTTAGTCAAAAGTTGTCTAGTCAAAAGGTAAGCTTCATATGGATACATAAAGCCCCCTTTTTGTCTCTTAGGGCCATAAAAGGCTAAAGGATTATGAAAGGAGTATGAACAACAATGTTTACCAATAGCCCGGTGATTAATGTATTGTGAATATAATATGACGAACGGTAGACTGACAAAAAACGCCACAATAATGTACAACAAATTTATTCATCAGTAAATACATTTATCGTTTTCAAATTGCCAAGTTCTGAAAGTAAAAGAAAATTGTAGAAAAATGGTCCGTGTAAGAATGTAACGTTTTATACAAATTACATCGATTTGGGCGCACTGCGGGTACATCACAATGACCTGAACTCACAGACTTCAGCGAACTCACCAACTTATGTGCAAATGGGAAACAGAAGTTCAACCATGTTTTAAGTAAAATGTTAAAGGGGAAATAGTACATAATGTTTTCAATAGTATTTTGTGTGCTTTTATAAATCCTAAATTTTATTGTTTCCACAGAGATGTCCAACCAATAATAGTTTACACTGTTACAATTTATATAATATTTTACTAAAATCTAAGGTTAGTGTATCAATTTCTTATAATGCCATAAGTAGGTACTACACTATGATATTAATAACAAAGTAGGAAAAACAAAAGAAACAAGTTTGAATATACGTGAGATAATGAAAGTTTAAAAATAACAACAAAAGCAAAATTAGCCTAAAACATAAAACAGAAATAAAAAAGATAAATAAAAGGCATGCCACCAAACGTGGCATAGTCTAGATTGGAAGACTTTTCTTCAATACTTGGAAGAAAACTCGACTATGATAGTCTCATTCTTCTTTCACTACCATTTGAACATCAAAAAATTTGGAATCTAGATATTTGTTTCGTTACAGAACGAAACGCGACTTCTTTCCAGCAGTGGATGCTTACAGCCTGAAATACTAAACAGTAACTAATATTTGCTGATATTTTGCAGACCTGTACAATATTTATGTTACCATTTATAGGTGTTTTGATGTTTCCTAGTTTATAGACAGCTACAAAATCCTAGTCACGGAAAGACAGTAACTAAATTGGTATATTACTGTTTTTTATTGTACAGATTTTATTATACTTTCTCTGTTTCCATTATATGTACGCAATAAATATTGTAGTTTTTATTACATCTGTTTTGTACCTTCACTATACGGTGTATTGTGGGCAAAACCGGGCATTATGACGTCACAGTCATAGGACGGCAGCCAATGGGCGTTTTTATAATTTCTAACATGACGATATTATCGTGAACGTCTACGGCATCACGATAATACACACGATAATATATCGTCACGCTAGAAATGAAATCATAAAAACCACTTGAAACAGTTGCTAGAATCATGTAGTAAAATAAAGCAACGGACGGTATTTCGAAAAACCTTGTAAATTGAGAAGTTGCATGTCTTTTGAAAACCATTTTCCCACACACTCTTATTATTTACATGATGATGTACATAAATACGTAATCTGAGGAGCCTGTGGCGCAAATTAACTATTCAACTTATTTAACTTGATAATTCTCTGATTGACAAGAACCAATAAACCGATACACAAATCATTTCCAATGTGGAGGAGAAGCGCTGAGTGCGACTGGTCAAGAAATTACATGAAATGTAAAAACAATAGATATATGGAACATCGACCAATTTCATCACGAAAACACTTCTCTATTACATACATACATACATAAGCTCACGCCTTCTTCCCATGGGGGTAGGCAGAAACTACAGAACGCCACCTGCTACGATCCTTATATAGTCCTTTTGCCTCGTTTACGTTCATATATCTGGTCATACACGCACGCCTGTTGCGAGTACTTCTCTATTAGTAAGTTAGTAACATAAAAACACGGTAACAAAATACAATAATTATTAGCAACAACACTCAAACTATAGGTCTAATCTTTGCTATTTATTTTTTGAATAGCAGTAACGACGAGAATTACCCTTCGACTGGCCATTCTTTGTTCTCTGCCGAGCCTCTTTTGTTTTCCTGATGGGTTTAGGAACACAATGAAAGTGAGGAGGAACGATATTAGAACAATGTGTAACACTCATTTTAATGATTCTGCTATGTAAATATTGGAAAGGAAATTATGTTTTTCTAGTAAGCAATGTTTCTTGTTTATTTTTGATGTGTAAAATCGTTTTTCTTGATTTTCTGTAATCTGTGGGAGTGATTTAGTGAAAAGGGACGGAAGTGTGTAACAGGAAGCCGGGGAAGCGCGCGCTATTTAATTTGACAAATGAGCGCGGGCGGTGTTACAGTTGGCTGTCAGATGGTACCAACCCATTTTCCGATAGGTTAGTACTGTCAGCGAAGATGTTAGATGTTACACATCTTATGCGACTACTGTAAGGTTTGCTTTGTTTTTTTTTTCTATAGATACACAAGATTATTTACCCAGCCAAACCAGTATCTTTGGTGATACGAAAGTAGAATACGTTTGTTTAGAAATTCTTTCACTTCTAAAGAATTTATGACAGTAAAGCAAGTGAAAAAAATTCATTGACTTTGTATTCTTTAAACATAATTTTACGTTTTTTTTTTTTTTTTGGTTGGGAAATTATCAAATAACTTCTTGTCAGACTTACTGACTAAAACCCAACCGTGTTCCTTCAGTTGCCATGTTGCCGGGAACCATGGTATCCCTTTCGGACTTCCCCGCAACCCCGGCAGGCATCGGCCCTAGCGGACCTCGTAACTTCTGCTGACATCTCTTTGAGGCGCGCGTCGAACACAACGCGCCGTCGACCCGGGCCTGGTCCTTATCGGACGGCGAGCTACTCATTGCTCACCTTCCGCAAGCCCGCACCTACGGTGGCCGGAAATCGGCCTGCGATTCCCGACGCCCAAGGCCTGCAGCGGTTAGGGGCGTGAGAGTGCAAAATTTGCCTCTTCCTCACGCGTTCCGTCACCTTTCGTCACGTCTAACTAATCAACGAAAGTGGCGAATTCAATAAACTAACCAATGAGGGAAACTGATCAGTGATACGTGGACTCGTTTGAGCATCCAAGTATGGTTGATAACTATTTACTGACTGCTGAAACTTCCTTTTGAAACCATGATTATAAAACGCTTATTTTAAAATAAAATATTAGTCCTTTTTTCTGTCTTATAATCGAATTTACCTTCTTTGTAATTACAAAAAACTCTTCCCTGAACCTGAACTTCTGCCTACCCCGTTACAGTGTCCGTATGTACGCTCGGAGTGCACGTGAGCTGCATACTTACAGCCTCTGCGCTCGTTTGAATTTCTTCAACGTTTCGCCCCCTATTAATAGCTCTTTGTCGAATAATATAGAAAGACTTCAAGGCCTGAATAAATTTTGTATTAACTGAAGAATACCTACTGGCAGGTACTTGCCGTGACATGTGTGAAACATAATTGGGTTAATTAATATAAATAAAACACACGAAAACTACGTAACCACATGAGTGTGTTAGATTATGAATTATTTGTGATGTCATTAAATCACGTATTTTGATATTGTTTGATTGTATAATGCCATCTGTCACATTTATGAAGCTTAGAACCAATTAATTTTATTATTGTGTTCACAAAAATAACACAAACAATATCTGTACAAAATAAGTTCGGCCCTTTTTCCTGACTGTGGCGAAGCTCCAAAGGAGGGCACTGTTCTTACAAAAAAAAAAATTGGTTGTCTGTAAAGTCGGTTTACGGACGATAATTTTACGTGATAACGTCACAAGCCGAACGCTTAGGTCGATTGTGCCTCTCTATCGCTTGTTCCGCGCTCTCGCTTGCACGCTCGGCTCAGGCGGAACGTGACACTTTTTCGTGCGTGCAGCCGTCGTTCATCGATTTATAAGAAGTTATCACGTCAAAAAAAAATAGAATACTGACTTGAAAGGTAAAGCTGTCATTGTGATCTTGCTAAGAGAATGCAAGAGCTAGAGAAGCAATTTAGAAAATTGGAGCATCCTGACTCGGGTCCGATTTCATCAAACAGCACGCTATAAAGCAAACTTGAAAATTGGAGCATTCGTCTATCGCAATTCATAATTGGACCTTGACCCGTTATTAATAAGAATTTTGTTTACTTAAGGGGGAAGCGTTAGGGTAGCCCGCGAAATTCAAATTTTCTTACGTTTTTTGCATTTTGCAGGTCAGTGTCAGGTTTTATGTTGATTAAAATATGATTCGCGGTCGTAACAAATATGGCTTTACTCAATTATAATCATTATAATCAGTAATAGTGCTAACTTATGGAGTTGTATTGCAACGATTGTGTCACACGTGTATCACGTGTGAAGTCGCGATTGTCAAATTCGATTTAGATGTGTCAAAATTATTTTTAAATTTAGAGAATTTATTTTGCAGAATAGCTTTGAGATTCTCATAGTCAAAAGTAAGGAATTTTAGTGGTAGTAATGTAGCGGTTACACCGCCACTAAATTAGTGACCCCGACGTGATGACCGTCAACGCAGACTTCGCATGATTCAGTCCACTGTCGACCTCCGGTCTCCGGAGGGGAGTGATGTAGCGGTTACACCGCCACATACAAACTACGCATCATAGACATGACGTCACACAAATCCTGCATCGCGCAATTAGAGTTTACCGAGCGATCGACATAGATACAAGATTTCAACTTCAAACCGTTGGGCAGTTGCTCACCAGACACAACGACCGTCTGGTCGGGGAATCCTCCCTTTTCTATGGTGGATGAGTGAACTTTACACCCTGTTCCTCATGCCCCTAAAGTTTAGTTCAGTGTACAAGAGAATCGGCCGAATGTCTCTTTAATATTCTATGTGACGGCCTTGATCTCATCAGATCAGTCTGAGGGCAAGCTCATTCTTGTGATTTGAGAGTCTTTTCTGGTAGTTGATGCTATATTTCGCTATCTCCTGTTTGACAGATATAGGATATAGCTAGAGTTGGTATATTTAAGTCAATAAGAACATATGTCTTGATTTAAATGTACCAACATTTAAGTCAAGAAATATGTTCTTATTACTGATGTATTAAGGGATGATAAAGATGGTTCTCAGTGTTTTGGTTTGGCATCTTTCCAGTATCTCTCTAATGGTATATGTGTATCTTTTTATTTAAATGTTTTTTTATTCCATTTCGTAATTGTACCTACCACTGTTTGCCTCTGCATCAACCAAAGGTTAACTAATTGAAAATATAGTATTCAGTCCACCTCTGTACATTTTTGTGCTTGAAGTATTAAATAAATAAATATTATCTAGTCCAGCTGTCAATTGCGTTAGGCTGAGTTAATTGATTGGTGGGTTGGACCATGACTTCTGGATGTCTTAAAAAGTTGTCATAAGCATAAAGATGGCAGTAGCCATCTCTTTTCTGCTATTAACAAATAATCATCAATACGTCGTCAAAGATTAACAATGATAATGTGAGCGTTTTCAAACATCCACATTGCAGGTAAATGATATGACAATTTAAGATTCTTCGTCGAAAGCCTAAAAATCAAAGTATGTTAAAGAAAGAAGATTTCGTACGTGTGCATTAGTTTCAAGCACGCGAACTAAGCGACAAGTGATCAGTGATCAGCGCATCAACTGCGAGTAATACTAACACTTAGAAGCGGTGGCTCAACTTGCGACCTGGTCCCGACGACCTGATTGCCAAACGCAGGAAGAATTGCTGGGTAGTAAGAAGGTAGTGGGATGATATAAACCAGTAAATTAATTTCAGTCATAATTT
Source organism: Agrochola lychnidis (assembly GCA_963680765.1). Lineage (NCBI taxonomy): Eukaryota > Metazoa > Arthropoda > Insecta > Lepidoptera > Noctuidae > Agrochola > Agrochola lychnidis. The sequence goes on from OY796858.1 coordinate 16,005,774, forward strand.
TTTTTAATATTTCAACAGTTTGCAAATTCACTTATGCTAGCATTATTTACTGTTTCATGGACACCACAATTTTTTTTTTCAATATTTGTTCTTCATTCTATGGCTGATTAAAATGAAGATGTTTGCCCTGTAATTTGGACGCTTAATGTCATAGTCAAAATTTTGAGATAATAATTGATTGTCCGAGTGCATGCTGCAGATGGATTGTCGGATCGGCTGTTTAACAAAACCGTTAGTTGTTTTAAAAAACAGCTTCGTTATGTAAAACGGCTGAACAACGTTCAGCCGAATTGCCATTGCGCTACGTTTAACAAAAGTGCAAGCCACGTTTAGACGTAATGCAGAAATAGCTTATCTGCAGTCACAATAAGCGCTTGGTGTGGCTTCTAATGCCGAATTGGTCGCAGTAACTAAGCTAGGACACCCTGACGAATTGGTTTAGGTTAGATTATAACAGTGACAAACCGCGCGCGCGATCCAAGTGAGCGGCGCGAGCGGTGCCACGGCAGCGGCCGGCGAGCGCTGCTTTCAATTGGTCGCAGCTATTTAGTATTTTTTTGGACTGACTCTCATAAAACTCTGATAAATTTCATTAAAATTGTCCTTAAAATCACTGTTTTCACTTGAGTAAGAGTCATGTTCACTCATATTAGGTACTCGTTTTATTTAAATAAATAAAACGTTTATGACACAGAGCCACGAGCGAAATTTAAAACAAATCCACAATCTGACGTTTCATTTCACCATCAAAAACTCTACTCTCACTCTACGTCTCAAAACTAACAATATTCAAGAGATTTGGTAACTCCGTAGTTACGCCCATGTTTTTCAACCTAAAAATTTATGAAATCGAATCAAATTTCGAAGTACTCGTCGATAATGATGAGTTTATGCAGACTGCTTTACAGATTGACCAACATTTTACTGATTTACCATCCATAGCTGTTTATAAAGACGATAGATATAAGTACTACTCTTTTGCCCGCAATTTCGCCCGCGTAAAGGCCAGAAATTATCCCACAGGACCGTACTACCGGAAATCAAAGTATCCTTTGTCCTAACCCAAGTTATGGTCAATCCTGTATACCTTTCATCTTAATTTGTTCAGCCGTTACGGCATGACAAGGTGATAGCTAGGCAGATAATAAATGCTAATAATCTTTTAAGAATCTAATATTTAGAGTAGTGGTGGCCCAGTGGTAACTGCCGAGACTTCGAGTTGTAGGTCGTAGGGTCGAACCCAGACAATCGCTTTACTTTGTGTAAATTATTTCATCACCTCAAAACGGTGAAGAAAAACATCTCGAGGAAACCGGCATGTCCTAGAATCAAAAATTCGAAGAGATGTGACATCTATCAACCCGCACTGGGCCCGCGTGGTGGATTACGGCCCACTCCTCTCACAGAGAGAGGCTTATGTCCCAGCAGTGGGAACGGCAATAGGCTGATTATGCTCTAATCTTTTATAGGGTTCCGTACCTCCAAATGAAAAAATTTGAACTCTTATACGATGACTTCGTTGTCTGTTAAGACCCTTTTTCTCAGGACCGCATGGAGGTATCAAGTTGAAATAGATATACGGTAATTCATGCCACCAAAGTAAAGAGAACTATTACTCATACTAATGTATGTAGACTAGAAAGATGTAAAACCGTTTCCGCTAGAAGACAACACTTTTACATGGCTAAATACATTTACAATAAATTAAACAATACACATAACATAAATCCGTTCACAACGAAAGAAACTAAATTAAAAATCTCCACATGGCTTCAAACACTTGATTACCACCAGACGGAAGATCTATTACAAAATCAGTACTCATAAAATGATCTACACTCACCCATACACACACGCACGCACACACACACTCACACACACACACACCCACACACACACACACGCACCCCCACACGCACACACACGCACCCCCACACGCACACACACACAAAGAGCATGTGGCCATTTTATAACTATTGTAATTTTGTCTTTTATTGTATTGTTTTTATTGTTTTTTTTTTGTTTAGTCCCCTTTTCTCTTTTACTTTTGCTTATTGCACATTGTTATGAAATTAACCGTAAATGGGCGAAGACACTGGCTCCTGTAACACAGGTTGCTACCTAGCTCAGGAGCCAGGGCTTCAAACAAAGTTTGTAAAACCTGTATTTGTGTCAATAAAAATTATTTTATTATTTTTATTATTATTTATGATTATATCAAAAACTTAAATCTACGGCCCTTGGAGCTGAAAACAAAAACAAACTACCAAGTCAACGAAATAAAATATACGGCCATTTATCCCGCACGTGCGGGAATATATGTCCCTCAAATGTTCGGGATAAATGGCACTCGCAAATAAACTAAAGCCTATATGGTACTTCCCGTTTACCTAGCAACATGAAGTTCAGCAAAAGGCAAGGTCTTACAGTCCAAGTAAAGAGTAAAATACGAAAATGGGTAATTTATATCAACTGCATAGTTAAGTTTGTTCTTCAACCTCGGATCGGAAATTCATAGACCGTGTCTTCATGTAACATTTAGTCTGTATTTCATTAAAATCAGTCCTCTCTACTCTATTTAAAGTTCTTTTTCAACTTAAATGTCTTCCTTCCGGTTGGAATGTTTGTCCTTCAATCCGGAATTGAAAATTCGAACAGCTGACCGAGCACAGCTTTTAGACGGAACCCACAGGGCGCCAGTCCTAATCACACTTGTCCGGTTTTTTTAAATAAATAAAACAGATTTTTATGATTTTAAATATCTTATATAAAATAATTTATTTTAATTATTAACACCAATAATAAAATCTACTATTTTGCCACCATTGACCACGTAAGACCTACATGTTAGAAAGATACCTCCTACATGTGTTATAACTTTAAATTGTAGTAACTTTTGACCGGGTAGACCGATTTTAATGAAATAAAGAAATGGTAACTTAATGTTACTTCAAAATACAGACTATGACTATATTTCCAATCCCTGAAATCTCTTGGAATTTATATGTAAAATGTAAAAACTGTAGCTAACCTAAACTATTAATAATCGGTGAACATACACAGGGGTGTTTCGGGAAGCTACTGGAGAGGCTTCTAAAAAAATTTCTTTGGAATTCGTTTCCCTGTATTTTAGGATGTGGTACTAACAAGGCAGAATTTATACCTAACTTTGTTTACTGTGATAATGATCAAGTAGATTATAGTAGGTATCTAATGCGATCTTCTTTTTTGCTGTTCCTACAGCCGTTTCTTACTCCGCAGTGAGCGAACCCGCGTATGAGTGCACTAAAAACATCAAAAATCGGAGTATATGGCGAGAAATCGTGAGGCGAATCACATCAGCCGCTGGACAAGAAACTACATGAAGACTACGACCGCTCTGTCAAGAGTGCTACGGAGAAGAAAAAGATAGCCGTTTACATCATTTAAGTGATATTTTATTTATAGGAAAAATTTGTGAGCATTTTATTACAAAGAGATTATAATTAAAAAATTTGCTCACAAAGACGATGAGACTTGGCATAAGATAACTGACATGATATGACATCTAGTGGTCACGGAACAACAATTTAAAATTTCTAATTGCCGCGGCCCGCCTAGAAAGCGGTGCTGTGATGACCGTGCTATTTTGTAAAAATCTCACCGTGATATCTTCGGTGAAGTGAGCTGCCAATAGTGTCAATCCTTAGCAACTGACAGCTCACTCCACGCTCACTTCAACTAAGATAACACGGTGAGATGGTTACAGAATAGCACTACTGGACGCGTACCGTGAGGGCTGGTTCAAGGTGGTGCGGGAAAAGAGTTCCTGGAAGGACTTGGGGGTCAGTACAGTGGGACAGTATAGGACAGACTAAAAAAAATTGTGGCACTCCGGGAGTGCCAACAGAAGTGAAAACTTGAACAAGATCGCCTTGGTAGAAGAAAAATACTTGTATTGAACATTGGTCCGTAACCATATCTAAATAAAGAACACAATCGCATTTATAAAAAAGATACTTCCAAAACCTTTAAAGTAAAAATGCTTGCATAGAACACTGATCCGTAACGTAATATAAATAAAGAGCACAATCGCGTTTACAAAAATGAGGTGTCGGTAACGGTGTCGCGAGTTCAATTGTTATTTCTCATCTCAAAAATGCCCAACGCGCTTGAAGTTTTCATTTAAAAATCATTTTTTAAATGAAAACTTTTGAGGTAAATTGCATTTCTATAATTGACATCTACAGGTACATTTTCTGATCCATTTGTTTACAGACTATGAGTAGTTAAAGAATTTGCGAAAAGAACGATAATTATTCAAGGTTCTGGGATTAATTCATTTTGCTGATAATTTGAAATTATACCCATTAAAAGTACCTACTAAACTTGCCACCTACTTTAGTTTTAGTTTCCGTTCGCTAAGTATTTGTGCTGGATTATATTGTTTTAATCGTACATAAATACTAGTTATAACGATGAACATTTAAATGAATAAATACACGTAAAAGTATAATTTATCTCGTTATCGCGAAGAAGATTTTACTTCACGACTCAATAGTCGTGAAGTAAAATCTTCTTCGAGATAACGATATCAAAATAACCAGGAAAGAAGTGCATCAAGAAAATCCTTTTGTTTATTTCACAAAGATCAATAGTAAAATAAAACTGTTAACTTTATGTCAATGGAAAACAATCGAAAAAAAAAGACGGTAATTATTTGACAAATGATTTCTGTGAGGGTAAGTGCAAATTAACACAACAGCTAAGTAATCATTGTGCGCGTGTCCGCGCCGCCGACGCAACTTACATATTTCAAACTTACACAAACTTATTTAATTATCGCGATTATGGTAAACGGTGATTAAGTTGATTAATTGTCAAGTTGACCACTTCGTTAGTGCTGTGTGTTGTGTTGTGCCAGATGACCAGTTTACGCGGTTATTTTTCGTTGCTAACGGGGTGAATTGCGGCGGAATCATTGCGTGCAGGTACTGATGTGTAATGTTTTATACTTAGTTTTGAAATAAGAACTATTGTTACATATATCCGCAGTGTAATTCGAAAATAGTTTAGATGTGCAAATCGATGGTTTAAAAGTTTGAAGTCTAAGTTAAGATAGTTGAAGTGGTGTGGAGTGTATGGCCTAGGGTCGGGTCGGGTCGCCTGCTGAGGCGACGCGGCGGCGGCGACGGCGTCACCGGCGGCGGCGGAGGCGTGCCCCGGCGAGCCAATGGCGCGGCCCCGCCGCCCGCCGCCCCCGGCCGCGGCTCCGATACACCCAGCTCGCCAGTAGGTTTGTGTCCTTTTGGCTGACCGCATGACTCCGGATCTCGCTTCGTCGCTGTACTCGTTGTAACCTGTGTACGTGCAGCACGCGCTTCACCCTCTCCCCACGGCTGACAACGCTAGCTTCCGCCAGAACGCCTCATACTCGGTCACTGAACAGAACTCATCGCCCAAGTTTGTGAACTAACTAGTTGAAAAACTTTTGAAAGTAAAAGTGGGGAAGCAGTGAAGAGCCGGAGTGCAGGCGTGCAGCGCGGCGCCCTAGCAAGGTACTGTGTCTGCTGAGTCTCACGCCCCGGGCCCCTGTGCCCCCGGGCCCCCGGGCCCCGCCGTCAACAAGACCGGCGTGTCGTGTTGACGGCTGTCATTGACGTTTCCACTGCGATCATGTGGCGCGCAATTTGTACACAAGACATGTAACTCCATTATTTACGTTCTAAACATGTATATCTATGTATGTATGTCTTTACGAATGAAACATAAACATGTTCACTAATGCAGAATATATGATATCTACGAAATCCATGTCGAACCTGTTAAATAAATTGGCATAAGGTAAGTATGAATAAATTGGTACCGGGATCTGGAAAAATTCGCAGAAACTAAGTATGTTGGTATCACGTAGCGTAAACATTGTTATGAAATTAACTTTCTTGTAAGAAGGCGGTTATTCTATTTATCTTCCACGGCGTAATATTATTTTCTTGAAAAGACTGACATCATAAAACAAAGCATATAATCTAAAGTCCGTACATATGATAAACTAGATATTTGTTTTATTGATCTTGTCACTATTCAGTGGAGCCGAGGGCATCGAATGCGAAGATTGCCGTGAAATTAGACTCAACTATACATATTCAATACGATCTCGGCTACGCGCTACGACGTACTACAGAAACCCAATCGCATTAAAACGGCGGAAAAAATAAAAAAGGGTAGCTACTCGTAGATACACAAAATTCTCTGAGTAAACATAACAATTTCCAGTTGATCGCGCCGGAACGCAGCAGACAAATTAAGGAACATTTTTGTGTAGGAGCACAGCCTCCGCCGGCTTCATAAAACTTAACTACACGCCGTAACTGCCACTAATTATAAGGGTGGGTTTACATAACGTATTTATGAGCATGAGATTTAACAGCAACGCGCTGGTCTCGGGTGGTCTGTTATCGCCCTATTAAAAAGTTGTCCTCTGCGGGCGCGTAAATAACATAATATGACGCCACGTTCGACCACCCGACCACCCGACCACCCGAGCCGACTGCGGCGCGCCATCACCCACCGACACCGACAACAACGCTTTGTTCTTGGCATATTCATTAATAATTTTGTACAATATCACAAAAAGACGTAACTTTCGATTGCAGATTTTTTTGATGTCAAAAAGTAATCCTGTTACTAGCCATACGTTTTTTTTAAAGGTTTATGTTTTAATAAAGTTAATTAATGAATACCGATACCCACGGTATCCACGTATTATTTTATATTTTAACCTTTGCACCCGAAGATATAAAGTCTAATATTCATTAATCAGGCGGTGCCTGCAGTGCAGCGTGACCGCTGCAGTTAATAAGGACGCCCAAAGCCACAGTACGTCGCACCACATTTATATACAGTGAACACTCGGCTTTAGATTTAATTGTATATATTTAGTTGGATAATGAAAAAATACACCACGAGAAGCTTGTGCTCGCTACATATTAAAGATATAATTTTACCGAGGTAGAATAAAACTTGTAACAAAACTAATAGCACAAGCTGATGCGATAAGCTAATATAAGCCGGCAACTTACACGGCGGGTGAGATTGGCCGCCGTCGCCGGGCCGTCGCCGGGACGTCGCCGGCACGACGCCGGGACGACGGCGCGCCGACGCCACTTTCAAAGTTTTCATGTTTACACACCGCTCTGACGATGATACTCGCGCTAATTTCTGTATTTACGACAGCTCCCTTGATACTTAATAAGAAAAACTTGCTTATCTCTTTGATAAACTCCAAAGTTTGAATTAGTCTACGGATACTTGGAGAGTATTTTTATTTTATGAACTAGAAATTAATTGGTGCGAGGGTTTTTAGCGAACTTTTTGATTTAGATGACACATTTGCTAGCCACACACATTTCGTTTCCACAGCCCATTACATTCGTGAAGTTGTGCGGGACGGGAACATTAGATACCGCACGGATAAAATGTGGGGCAATTCACATTGGAATTATGTCTATTTTATTAAACCAACTTTACACCGCATTTATCTACGTAGCTTAGTATTCATTTTATTTTAAATACTGTTTATGAGGTTTTTAATTCCTTCCTTTCATTAAAGAGCGTTTATTTAGAAAGTGCGCAACGTCGCAAATAGCTGTCAAATATTTCGCTGTTTTGATTAATTTGGCAATAGTACTGTATGGAAATAAGAAATATGGATAACTAGTGAACTAAAATATTGATCATGAAATGCAATAATTAATATCGTAACACCGAATATTTAGTTTTAGATGTAATAAAAGTAGGTATTTAGAAACTTTCCAAATGCTTTTTTTACCTAAAACGGTTACAACATCCAATTCAGTGCTATAATTACAATTTATAATTAATATTCTAGTTCACTAGTTAGCGATATTTCATATTTCCATACAGTAATATTGCCAAATTAATTAAAACAGGTAAATATTTGACAGCTATTTGCGACGTTGCCAACTTTTTTAATGAACGCTCATAACAACCATAATATTCGTATCAACCAAGTGCTACGAAAGCGTAGCACCGGCGTAGCAATGAACTCCGCTACGCTACGTAGACGCGTAGCAGTGCGTAGACGTAAGTAGGCTGTATCACCCGTCATATGAATTGACAAGGTAATTTGACAAGTATGTAGATATTAACAGGTAGGCACGGTTCCGCGCCAAATCCTCGGTAATCCAGGCGAGGCGCCGGCCCGTCTGCCTCATATACATAACTGAGAAAATAAGTTAATTTCAGTGAAATATCGGGGTCGTATAATTCCTATGTTTGTTCCTATTATTATTGAATTGATTGGTATTTGGGATAAAAACAAGGGGCAATGGTTCTGATTTACCGCAAACTGAGTATATTTATTTGGATAATTGATATGTCTAACTTTCGGAAATCGTTTTCTTTATCTTAATCTTTGGAAACATAAAGGCTATGAAAACAAAACAACTAACTTCTAACGTTTGGGTTGGTATTGAAAACAACACAAAGGAGGTCGGAAAGTGTCCCCCGGGAACGTACTACCGGAATAAAAAGTATCCTATGGCCTAGCCCAGGTCATGGTCTACCCATGTGCCAAATTTCATGTAAATCCATTCAGCCGTTTTAGCGTGAAAGCGCAACAAACAAATAAACTCACTTTCGCATTTATTTAGATATAAACGCCCACTTTACCGATAGGAAAAAGCATAAGTGAAATCCAATGTAAAACAAGATGTACTTAATACCGTAAAAAAATATTATTTCTTGGAATGATTTTACCCGGAAAACGATATGGCAAAATCCTATATAAAAAGAAAAATATATATAATACCTACACCTTATTTTCCTTATCACTTTGAAATTGGACGATTGTTTAAATAAGTCTGGAATTACATGATTCACTTTAGCTTTTTGATTTGCTTTAAGCTAATTTGAATCATGTAAACATAAAAAAAAACTTGTAATGACTTCATTATCAATTTGGTTAAACCGTGTCATAAAAGGCAAAATCTCCTTCATCATCTGCCTAGCCTTTTCTCTACTATGTTGGGGTCAGCTCCCAGTCTAACCGGATGCAGCTGAATACAAGTATTATACATGGGGCGACTGCCTATTTGACGTCCACAACCCAGTTACTGGGTAATACGATACCCCTTGGTAAAACCGGTTGTCATACTTTCGGGCTTCTGACGACCCGTAACGACCATCAAAGATCTACAAATTACAGCCAGGACAACCGAGGTATAGAGGGATCTCGACATGTAATGGATGATCACCCATCCAAGCATTGATCTCAGCAAGCGTAGCTTAACCTTCGATCGACCCGTGCGGCCGTTATTATTTAGCCGTGAGCCCCTCTCCAACGCAAAATCTCCTTCAAATCTGTATTAAATTATTTTGAAAGAAAATCAATTGTTTGTAATGGGATAACTTTGATCTGTCAATTACTCGCGGCATAATCTATCCTAAACAAACAAATGTTGAACTAAGTCGAGTGAAAATATAAGGAGTATTATATTTCACCGGCCCACGCATCGTGATAAGAATTATTGTGTTTTCTTAGCTCGAGTTTCAGACTTTTAGCTGAAATATTATTTCAAAGGTTTTCGTAAAGGCAATTTACACGTACCGCTGAAGTTTTGTCATAAGATTTTAGAATCGGAATAATTTTTTCAATTTTGTTTTTCAGCGCTGGATCATAGCAAATGAATAGCGTTTCTTTTTATTCTTTCATAAAGTATATTTTTATAAATTTTTCAGTAGTTGGATGCCAGTTACTTTGGCATGGCCCACAAGGGAACTGAAGTGAAAAATAAAGTATGATAAAACTTTTGTCCTCTTCCGTTATCTCAGCTCGACACAAGATTTTCGAGGCCGTTTTAGAACGGGAAGGAAAACATTACGGTTATCCGACACTTGGATACCAACGGTTTACTTGTCGCTTTTAATAATTCGTTTGTTTAATAACAGTTCAAGTTCTCGATGCCATATAATTTTCCGGGCAAAGAAAATCATGAACAATACACTACCGTCGTAGGTACTCTCGATAAAGCATGAACAATGGAAACATCCAACACACGTTTTCGCCCAGACGCACCCGTTCACACTCTCATACATTATCACCGACATATTGCGGCTGTCTGTCTTATACATAGTCATGCTAACTACATCGCTCCTCAACACCTACGCGGCGAGATATGAAACGATACCGTACCATGAATACAATAACAAAAGGACAGTTAAGACCCAACCCTGAGCTTGTGACGTCATTTAATCGACGAATGGTGCTCCACAGAGCAGTTTATCGCGATGTCAATAAATCTGAACCTAAGCGTGGAACAGACTATGGTCTTACATCCGAGAATTTCTCGTCATGGAGTCCAATTGAGCGAGCTAACGTCCCTAGTAAATTACGTGATATCGCACTCGCAGGTGTGGCCTACTATGTTGGAAATTAACGATATTGCTCCTTTAGAAAAATCACCGAAAATGGTTTCACATTACTTCAGATTAACCAAATTGCTTTTTCAAGAAAAGTCATAAAGTTTTTTTTTCCTTAGACGTATTTAAGAGCCCTATAGTTACTTAACTTTAAAATAAAAATCTTTGCTGATATTCTCAAGAGAGGGAACTCTTGCGCATCAGTAAGTACGACGCTTATAACGCGGCAGTAAAAATTCGATGCTTGAATAAACTCAGTAAGTTTTCACGCGGAAAATTGTGTAGGAACGATACTTCATACATTCCGCCTCCGCATCATCTCCAGTGCAACTTACGCGTTCTTGCAGAACTGCTATCTTAGAAATATGGTTTTAAGTTGACGCAAAGATTTAAAACATAGCTTTTGCATACAAAACTGTTTCATTTGCAGAAACTGATTGCAACGTTACTTAGTAACATATAAAATCCACCGTGACTCATATTTAACGCAAAAAAGTGAGCTTACGCAAAAACTTCCAGTAACTTCGTTTTGTTAATAGTTATGAAATAAACACGTCACAAAACTTTTACCTTCAAGGTACCTATTGCAAAATCTTTCCGCAGAGAAGCATTGCAAACTTTTTAAAAGTAGTCCATTACGAAACACCATAATAACTAATAGCAAAGTTTCGAAAATGCTAAAATGATGAGGGTATTAATTTCCAACTTCATTTTAACTACCAACTTGCTGCTATCAAAGATGGCCACCCTAACATCGCTTGCTATAGCATGGTATAATAACAGAGGAACGTTTAAATGGCTCAGCCTGTTCCTTACCGTCCCACTGAGCCAGTCCAATCACATAATCAATTTATCAGTGCTGTATAAAAATAGGATACGGCGTGTTCTATTCCAATCGTTCCGCTTTAATAGAATTTTAATTTCAATTTCACACATAGCGGGGCACGCGGATTACGACTCTAGCACCGAGTCGGGCCGAGTCGAGTCGAGTGAATTTTTCCGATCGGCTCGGCAAGTGTACCGTAGAAATTTTTGATGGGCCGTTATTACACAGTCCGTTTCAAACGTATTGTGTGCGAATGCGCTACAAAAATAGCAATATTTTGTATTGTGTGTGGGTAACGTTGCTGTTTGAGTTGCTGCGTTACGCCCACCGCTTTGATGAAGTCCCGGTTTATCTGTTAGAAAATTGAAATACATAATGCAGAAAATGTATGCAGCAATAACCAAGTGAAAAATGGACAGGATTTTCAGTTGAAATGATCCGAATTGGATCGTGTTCAAGAGGAAATGGACCAAATAAAGAAGCGGTATATGATTAAGGAGGGGGCATGAATAGAAATCATGTAGGCATACTTCCTCTTGCGGAGTTTGTATCTTATGAAATACTAGCTGTGCCCGCGGTTTCACCTAAATAAGTCTCGATCCCGTGGGAATATCAGGACAAAAAGTATTCTATAGCCTAACCCAGGTCATAGTCTAGCCATGTGGAAGATCCAAATGACACTACAAGACAGAACAACCCGCACGCGCACGTTAACTAATTAAAAGAGTAGAGGTGTCCCTATCTTGCTTCCTCAAGATAGCTTGACGTTTACTCTCATCAACTGTCACTTCTCAAAATTCCCTCACACCTTTTAACAATAACCACACCGTTACGCCACGATAACCAGACGTGACACGTTACGTCTGCAACGGGATAATGCAGTTGCAGTCACCTGGAAACTGCCTGTTTTATATTTCATAGCCGTGCCTGCTGCGGCTTGCGCATCCAATTAACATCAGTTGTCGAGCCGCACGTTTGTAATGTTCGGTGAAATATCGAGGGCTTGATGAGAGCCGTCAGTGTGCGCCTGTCTTTATGACCTACATGCTTAACGCACTCCGGGAAAATGAGCCAGTTATATGCCCCAACTCACGGTAAAATGTAAGTTCTTTATTATTTGTGACTGTAAATTATTAACGTGTCATGAATATGGTTTTATGATCGTTCTCTTTTCCATGAATCGTTTTCAGAACACAATTCAATACAGGTAATTAAAACTCTTTGTTGTTATAAAATATAGGTAAAAGTATTTAATCTGATACCTCATTCCTTTTTATTTGTTTAACAATTCCATTTTTCAATATCGTAATGTTCTGTAGAATGAGTTTATCTAACAACATAATGTTTGCTGTAAAAATAATGCAGCGTTATTGAAAATTATATGAATACAATGTAAAACAAACCTCTCCATATAAAAAGAGAAAAATGATGAACAATCTCATTTGGAGCGAACTATCGTGTGTCGGGAGCATAAACTAAGGGTTTTTTCCTCTTTATTTTTATGGTCGTCACAACTGTACGCTAAACAAAAGTGAATGGTGTGCATGATACAATGTAGGCACGATTCGAACGTAAAATCTGTATCGAAGTTAAAAAAAAAAACGATATTTTTATAACTTTGATATATCATCATTAGACGTTATTGTCAACCATTAGATTATAAACTTTAGAAAAATTGTGACCTGCGTGAAATGGATTAGGTTAGGTTAGAATTGTGTTGTCTCTTCTTTCTTTGTCCAGGCGGTATTTCTTTGGAATGCGCTCCCTCTGAACATCAGGATGGCAACCAGTCGGTTATCTTTCAAAGTGAAAGCACGTGAACATAATCGTGAAAAGTTGGCAAAATCTTTGCAGCGCTGATTTACCTATCGTTATTTCTCCCGACAAAGTTTTTCCGGTTTATATGTATGTATTTATGTATATATTTATTAGTATGTATAAATTTTCATGTTATCTGTCATTTATGTTGCACCTGCCATATTTTGTCTCTGCATCACCCTAAGGTTGACTGGTAGAAAATGCCTTTAGGCATTAAGTCCGCCTTTGTACAGTATTTTTACTTGTGCATAAAGTTTTAATAAATAAATAAATAATAAATTGTGGACAACCGCGCGTGAGCCGAGCGAGCGTAGCGAGCGGTGCGGCGGCGGCAGCGGCCGGCAAGCGCTACTTCCAAGTTGCTCGCAGCTAAGCATTTAGTATTACCGCAACGTCCGCTACGTCGCTTGCAGGTTTGATACCAGTTCTCAATTAGTCGGTGCTATCGAAAAATAATGCGTTAAATTGTAAATGGTTTGTTGCAGTTCAGAACTTTTCGGCAGTTTATAATCTAAATGAAATAATACCAATAGATTATAAACTAAGATAAGTTCGTAATTATACGGCGACAGATATATTCCTAACACTCGCGTCAAATATGCTCGATACAGCTGTATATCAAGGTAATAATAAAGCAGACATCTTCAATATTCTTTTGTACGAGTCGAACGGAATGGTTCGGTGATTTGTAGCTTAGAGTATATATCGCGTTGCATTGCCATCAATCCGTAAGTGAATCTAGGAGCGAGCACGTCGCAGCTGCAACTGATATCACCTGACGATGTCGTTTGTACCCGTCCGACCGGGATTAGGCACGGGCTACACGCGCGCGAAACGACAGTTTGAATTACGCTTACGGATTTACGCTATTGAACGCTGGACTTTAAAATATTCACAACATATCGGAATTTCATCCGCATTAAATACGTTTCAAAAGATTGGAATTGTTATTTTTTATTTTGTTCAACAAATGCGATTCGATAGTGATAAATTAAATCAGTATTGTCTTTTCACTTGATTAACCTAGATTTCAAATGGTTTTTCCGTCAATGCGTCGAATCAAGTTTGATGTTCCAATTTCATCGAAGTTTCCCTTTGTCTCTGGCTCGAAAGCGGATTAGAATCGTATGGCTCTCAATCTGACGTGTAGTGCTTTATTGCTTATGGTGTCCCGGGTCTAAATCCTCTCCTTTCAAATCGGATTATGATTGATATAGAACTTGAAATATTTGGAAAATATTTGTGACCATTTTATAACTTCTCGATATCCTTTGCGGGTTAAAAGCTTTGAATAAAAAGTAGGTTAAAGTTTAATTTGGTAAACACGCAACCTATTAGTATTATTAATTTGGGGTAATTTAAAAATACTTTGTGACATTAATACCTACGGTAGGTTCTTGTACAGACTTACTTGTGATTATAACTATTTTGAGTTATCAATTTACAGGAAAAAATGAAGGAAATGTCACGGAAAATTAAATGTGTTCAACGAACAATACATATATTTTGTATTGCAAGCATACCTATAAAATGTTTGACACTCTCATATTGGTGAATTTTGCCTAGTAAGTTACACAATATATAAAAAATATTGCATATTGCAATATATAAAAAGGGCACCTAGGTGCTGCAATAACATTACCAAAAAGTAATAAAAAAACTTTTTACAAAAAAAAACAACCGACTTCCAAAAAAAAACATTACAAAGTGAAAAATAACTTTAATTTCGGAAGTCGGTGGCAGAAAAGGAAAATACAAAACCCAAGACACCGACTTCTGAAATTAAAGTTAATAAAATTTTACAACTACACAAGCAAAGTTAATAAAATTTATATGGGACCAATTTGAGAGCATATCCTTTCAAATAAAAAAAGAATTTTCAAAATCGGCGTACAAATGACGAAGAAATCGGTGGACATACATAAAAAAAAAAAACAAACATACGCTACGAACATATAACCTCCTCCTTTTTGGAAGTCGGTTAAAAAACAGTGGCACACGACACGGGAGTGCCGACAAAAGTTAAAACTTGAACAATTTAAAAAAATACTTCCGAAACCCATAAAGTAAAATACTTGCATAGAACATTGATCCGTAACGGAATATAAATAAAGAGCACAGTCACGTTTACAAAAATGTGGTGTCGCGAGTTCAACTGTTTTTTCCCATCTCAAAAATGCCCAACGCGCATAAAGAAGTTTACACTTTAAAAATCTTATTATTATTGAAAATTACGAAAAATTACTGTTATTTAAAATTCACATTTTATAGAATAGAATAGGTCTTTATTTGCTTAGAATGTAAGTACCAAAATTACCCCAAATCCATTAAAAATTAGCAAATTTTCAACAGGGGTCAAAAGTTATGACTTGTAGACACCCGCTAAACGACGGCCACCCGCGTCCCATGGAATAACCCGTCAAAATTCCCCATTGACAAAAAAATGTGGCATATTTTTTTATTTTTTTTCATGAAAATTTCCACATAAATAGACTCTCAGTAGGTACGATACTTAATAACACCCTCACGCATTGGACAGGCTTTATTTACATGTTGTAGATACTATACTAAACGCAAAGATGTTATTCAATTAAGCAAAAACCCATCACAACCTTGTACCACACAGCTAATCTACCATACACGCCAACGGAGCCAATTTAATAACTCTACGAGAAACTAATAGTAAAGTTAAGGAGCCGACATATCAAAGAGCCAATATATTTTGTTTACATAAAGCCGCGTGTGCACGGTCGCGCCGGCGGAGTTTCCGCAAGTATCCACCGGGAAACCGCGTTACGAAAACATTTTTCATAAAGCCTCTACACATACTTGATACGTAATTTATGGGGACACCGCCTTATACCTCGCTCCTTGAATGTTGATTAGAAAATGTTCTACGAAGAAGTTGCCGTAAATCGAAGGAGAAGTTGATGCTTTTTACGTGCAGTATAAAATCACTGATGACAAGATTGAAGGGATTTTGCATACAGTTTGTCATGTTAAGTTTCGGGGTTTTTGCTTGATTCTTTGATAAATTATTTGGCTTAACTAGTGGCATTTTTCACGGCGAACGCACGACCTTTTTCCATATTCTGGTGACTATGCTCAAGTAGCATTTCTTGCTTATGAAGCATTTCTTTTGTTTTGTATAATTTACAAAAACGATAATATAATGTAAGCTTTTAACTGACCTAGTATTTATTCGAATAATCGATTAATTATCACTGTAACTTTTACATATTATGTAAATTGATACAAAATGATCGATACATTGTTTATCTGCATTTCATGTATTACTCTTAAAATTGCATACAGTGTGGCAGGGACATCGATGCGAAAACTGTTACCATGGATTCAGTACATGATTCTGAGCACCACTTCGTTAAAATAACCAACGAAAAATTTCCACGCAGAGGCTTCAGAATCATGTACACACAGCTCCATTAAATAGTTACCCCCCCAAAAGACATAAGCATTCAAATCCATGATAGGCCCAAGTTGGTTTTAGTATTTTGCAAAAACATTTTATTATAATTAATGTATTGTTTTAGTGAATAGGGCATCTAAACATTTACAATAAAGTTATTCTACGTCTAAATAGACCGGAGGTTTCAAGACCGCTTGCCGTGTATAAGATAAGAGGTTCAAATTCTAGGCAAGTAATGTGCTTTTTGTCATCACTACATAGTATAAAACAAAGTCACTTTTTCTGTCCCTATGTATGCTTAAATCTTTAAAACTACGCAACGGATTTTGATGCGGTTTTTTTTAATAGATAGAGTGATTGAAGAGGAAGGTTTATATGTATAATAACCTGGTTTATACCCGTGCGAAACCGGGGCGGGTCGCTAGTTCATTATATTTTTCAAAAGTATTTTGTTTTAGTAATGTTTATACCTAAGTAATTTAAAATCCAGAAAAAATAAAATACTTTATTTATCATTTAATAATATTGATTATTGCTATTATTCAACAAAACTTTGATCTTATTTTACTACAAAGATTTATATTTTACAATATGATTTGATAATTTACAGTTTGTTATTTTGCTCATTGACACAAAAAGGTCCCTAGACAAGCTAAAATAGGAAGCGCTGGAAATAAACAATAGTTTTAAGTGAACGTATACATCAAACGTTGTGGTTATAACTTAAGGGTATGGATTAATTTTATAAAGAAAACATTAATGGATGCCCTCAAAATTATAACATCGATCGATTAGATAGAGACTCGGACCGTCGGACGACAGTATTTTTTTTTTCGTTGTCCTATGGTTCAATAATAGGATGGACCCTAATTTTATTACAATCTAGCCTTATAAATAGACTAATAAGTAATTTAATTATAACCTAAACTATTAAATTGTCTTTACTAAGAATGTGTCCAATAACACTTTTCTTATTGTCTCCATTAAGGCGTATACACTTCGGACGATAGTATATAACAATTTCATCGCAATTCACATGGGCTCGCCGGCTAGATCGTCAAACTACCGGTATGAGTATGATGACGTTCGGTGATGCGATGGTTCGAATCCAAATCGAAACAATGAACTCTTTTTGAAGTATTCTTGACATTGTTCGTAACGAATTCAATGTTGTAGCAGTGTAACATTTTAAAACTTAAGGGGCTAGCACATATTGATGCTGTGTGTACCTACTGAATCCATGGTAATAGTTTTCGCGTCGATGTCCCTGCCACCCTGTATTATATTAATAGGTTTAAAAAAACGTATGAGTTAACCGACTTTTGTCGCTACCTGTACCTAAACAGAGCTCATTTTCGTCTGTTGAATCGTCATCCTCAAAGTATCAATTCAAAGATGACCACGACTTAACAATTGGACTTGGACATTGTCTGTTGAATGCCTGGCACCAATTATAATGTATGTGCATGATACGGTACCTACATGTGCCGTAGCTCCAACAGTTCATGTCCGAAGTGACAAGTGGCACCTCGTATCAGACACGAGCAGCGTCATACGTTTAGATTGTATTAGCATCAAACAGATTGCCAGCCCATTGGGAACTGGTACTCGATTTAGATCGAGTATGTAGGTAGATAGGTTTTAAAAAAAAGAACAAATTGTGCTATCTAACAAAAATCCGCGCTCCCGATTTAGTTTTCAGAGGTTTTTCCAACAATTTATGGCATTGGAAAAACGTTAAAAATTTACAAAACAACATTGATAAAAAAACAACCGGTCAAGTGCGAGTCGGACTCGTGCACCGAGCTTAGGGTTCCGTACAAACCGCGTTCGTGAGGAAAGGGGTAGTAAGTTCAAAATTATTAAAAATATTTTTATTAAATGTTTATAAAAATTTATGCTTTTTGCAATTTTTCCTTTATCTGTAAGACGTTGCTTCATACCAAATTTCAAGATTCTGAGTTCACGGGAAGTACCCTGTAGGTTTTGATTCCCTTGCGAGTGTCGAAAATTTGCAGCATAAACGGCTGTTTATTTTGATTACGTTGGCTTAGAAGTTTGATTTTTTTACAGCTCCAAGGGACAGTAAACTTGAGTATTTGATATGAATTTCAACTTGATACTTCCACGGGTTCCTGAGAAATAAAGTGATCCTATAAGAGTTCCGTTTTTTCCGTTTGAGGTACGGAACCCAAAAAAATGGCCAAGTGCGTGTCGTACCACGCACAATGAAGGGATGTAGTCCGTAGTAGGGATGAATTTATCCCAATAACAAACTTAACCTTGTAGTTTAAAAACATGTTCTCCCATACATCGATATACGTCACGGTTAATTCTCCAACTGCAAATGTACGTTGATAATCGCAAAAAAAAATGCTATAACGATTTTCGAACTTTTTCCTTTACATGTGCTGTGAAACCTTGCTTCCTGCCAAATTTCATGATTCTTGGTCAACGGGAAGTAGGTACCCTGTAGGTTTTGATTTAAGGCTTGTGCAGACCAGCGCGACACGCGACGCGACAGAAAGACACCGCTCGTCGCGCGACGAACGGTGCCTTTGTGTCGCGTCGCGTGTCGCGCCTGTTTGAAAGAGCCTTTATTTGCGTGTCTCAAAATATGTCGCATAAATGGCCGTATTTTCTTATTGCACTTACTTAAGAACTTGATTTTGACGGCCCAAGGAACCATAGTCCTACGTATTTGATATTAATTTCAACTTGATACCACCACGCGTTCCTGAGAAAAAGGGTGACGGATGGACAACGAAGTGATCCTATAAGGCAGGGCTATCCAGACAAAGACCCGCGGGCCGCATGCGGCTGGTTTTCATGCGGCCCGCGACGCATATTTTAATTAGAAAATAGTTTTGGACATAAAAAATTTGGATAATAGAATTCTTTGTCAAAACATAATCAATATTTGGTATAATTTCTGCGGCCCTCCACTTTTTGTAGTTAATTTAATTAGCCCGCGAGGGTATGTAATTTGGACAGCCCTGCTATAAGGGTTCCGTTTTTTCCTTTTGATGTACGGAACTAAGGACATACTGGCAAAAAAGTATTACACACATAACATCACGCCTGTAATCCCCGAAGGGTTAGGCAGAGGTGTATCTATAGTACACCCACATTTCGCCAGTTATGTTTAAGTCCCATGTGATAGGGGGCGAGCCTATTGCTATCAACTGGGCACAAATCCAGACTCCGGGCTGCTACTGAGAAATTCCAGATCAAAAAACCCAATAACACTTTGCCCGATCCGGGAATTGAACCCAGGACCTCATACTCAGCAGTAGCAATTTGCGACCACTAGACCAACGAGGCAGGTATTAGGTAGGCCCGGCAACATGGCAACCGAAAGAACACGGGTGGGTTTTAGTTAGTAAAAGTCTGACACGCTCTCCCGCTCCACCCAGAGCGGGAGCAGTTATTTGATAATTTCCCACCCAAAAAAAAGGTATTAAACGATACTACTTTTATTATCATAATTTGAAAATAAAAATAAACAAATGAATACGAGCGCTATTTATTCCATTGTTGAAAACAAGTCACAACCAAAGTGTAACAAATCATTTAAGACCATTGTGCATACGCGTGAAAAAGACACTTCTTTACAAAATGCAACGAAAAAAAGCATTGCCGCGATTGCCACGGTCGCATAAGTTAATTTCCGGAAGCCGGGTAGTATCGCCCGGTTACCCGGTTGTTTGTTTGTTTATCCGGGCTTGATTACGACCACTCGGGCGTGGATACCGTGGCTCATAAGCCATGTAATCAGCCATCAGTATATGCTCAACATTGTTGATATGATATCCATCAGTCGTTAAGCATTTTGAAATAGCTTTGGTATTGATTTTTGCGTCTATTGTGTTTGATGGCCTTGTACACCTAACAAATGTAATTCTTAAAGGTAGGTCAATAGTTTGTTATAGAATTAAATATTGGTGCCGATTCTCTTGTACACCGAACTAAACTAACTAAACTATCACTAAAATTTCTTACTTTTGACTATGAGAATCTCAAAGCTATTCTGCAAAATAAATTCTCTAAATTTAAAAATAATTTTGACACATCTAAATCGAATTTGACAACCGCGACTCCACACGTGATACCTAACCACGTGAATCTTTTTAGAGCCGGAGGCGCGCAGGGGGGGCAGCCTCGACGTGTTTTATATGGATTTTTCACTTTTTGTGTGGAAAATAAGAAAAAATATTACCTACTTGTAGAGTGTTAGGGGTTTAAAGGTTTTATAAAGGGTGTCGAAATTTTCATTATTTTTGCGATTGGACACACCGTTTTCGAGAAATAAGCAAAAGAAAAAAAAAATCAGTACTGTTTTTTCATCTGAAGTCGAGGTGTTGGTGTGAATTTTAGTTCATGACAACCAATTTTATTCCACATGTTTTTAGTCGCGATTAAAAATAGTCATATTTAGTTAGAAAATCTAAATTTTAGGTTAAAAACGTCAAATTCAGAATAGGAAAATTGCCATTTTCACTAAACTAATATCTCAGTGCCATCTTAGTGCTGTCAAACTAAAATATAGTTAAGTTGTGTCACTTTAGTCTATTTCAGAATGGGAAATCGTCGTTTGACAGGAATAAACTAAATTTTGGTGATTTTTAGTTTAGTTTAGAGGCATTTGTGACAAGAGAATCGGCATCATTATACATTTTTTTATCTAGTGTTAAAAGCATTCATTCTGAAAGTGGGCAACGTCGCAAATAGATGTCAAATATTTCGCTGTTTTGATTAATTTGGCAATATTACTGTATGGAAATATGAAATGTGGTTAACTAGTGAACTAAAATATTGATTATGAAATGCAGTAATTAATATCGTAACACCGAATTTTTAGTTTTGGATGTAAAAAAATAGTATTTGGAAACTTTCTAAATGTCTTTTTTACACCTAAAACGGCTACAACATCGTGTTATAATTGCAATTCATTATTAATATTCTAGTTCACTAGTTAGCGTTATTTCGTATTTCCATACAGTAATTTTGCCAAATTAATCAAAACAGGTAAATATTTGACAGCTATTTGCGACGTTGCCGACTTTTAGAATAAACGCTCTTAATAGCCTCGAAGTATCGGGAAAAATGATAACGGGTTGGTCTTTAATCTAAGGTAGGATTACCTACCCGGTAACATAAAATGTAAGATTTATTTCTTAACGTTTCGTATAGTTTTTAACGTTTCGTGTTGTTTTCGTCGAAATGTGGGTGTACTACAGTTACACCTCTGCCTAATCCTACGGGGAAGACAGGCGTGATGTTATCCGGTGTTGTTAGTTTCATTTATTTTTCAACGACTAGGAATATCTTTATTTATGTCTGTGTGTGTTTTATTTGTGTATGTCAAACTCAAAGCATTTATTTCAATTAAACCATTTACAGGTACTTTTGAATTGTCAAAGAGTCAGTCAGTTAGTCAGAAAGTTGAAGCTAGTTGCCCATTTCAAAACGTAGATCTATCCATTTACCCAGGATTTTGTAATATCTATATTTAAAAGAGTATCCTCGGAGTTTCTTGCTCGTTCTTCTTCGGTCAGTTAGTCAGAAAGTTGAAGCTGACCGAAGAAGAACGGGCAAGAAACTCCAAGGACACTCTTTTAAATATAGATATTACAAAATCCTGGGTACATTGTTCTTGTTGCTTCTATATGTGAGAAAAATGTACAAAAAAGAATCAAAATCAATTGAAAATATAAGATTAAAAATAAGCCCTAGCAGTTAAGAGATGAGCAGTCTCAACTGACGATAGTGTGTATTTGTATGTTTTTTGTGTTTGTGTTTTTTAGAACCTTTTTTTTATCTTTATTGTATTTATTCAAAACCTCAATGTTGACATTTAAAATTAATTAAACTTAAATTCTGCTGTCTGTTACAAAAATCTAATCATAGATACTTTCCCCGTCGAGGATATTAATCTAATCTCTGAAGCCTGTTCACGAAGTTTAACAAATCAAGTAAGATATAACTACAATATTATTAGTCTAAGTCTGGAACTAAAACAAAGACTTGTCTAAACCCACAAGTTGTCTGAAAACTTAAAACGAAAATAACTATCTACTAATAAATTATAGAACGAAATTGGATAAAATTACAGTTTATTAACTTATTTGTTAATACAATAAGAGCTGTCAGAATCAGTAAAATTTTCACACATTTAATGTATAAAATTCAATTAAGCATATTATTACATTTAATTTGAGCATAAGAGCGTATTTCATATTATGAAAACGTAATGAAAGTATAGTCGACCTCGTATTCGCTTTACCACCTTATGGTTGAATGAATGTCACTTGTAAAGAGACCTTGAGACTTGATATGACCTATAAAGAGTAAAGATTTGTATTTTTGTTTGTAATTAATAAACCCAAAACTACTGGACCGATTTAAAAAATTCTTTCACCAGTTGAATGCTATATTATTTTTTATCACTGAATAACATAGGCTATAATTTATAATGATATCACGCGGGCGCACCCGCTGGCAGAAGCTGTATGTATGTCAAAAAACGACAAGAGTGTGAGTTTAGTGTGAGTTTTTTTTACCATCTCGGAGCGCCGAACGCAGTCGATGCCTAAAGTCGAGATGGTTAGAAGAAACTCACACTAAGGCCTTTTTTTTCTTTTTGGGTGGGACATCATCAAATAACTTCTTCCGCACTGGGTGGAGCGGGAGGGCGTGTCAGACTCTTACTGACTAAAACCCACCAGTGTTCCTTTAGTTGCCTATATTGCCTGCGGCCACGGTAACCCTTTCGGACAAAACCGCAACCCCGGCAGGACACTAGGACACTAGGGCCTAAGGTCTATTTGTGAAAGTGACATATGATAGCTAGATAGTTTTCAACCTTATCCTTAACTTTTGTCAAAAAATCCTGGATTTTTTGTCAATAGTGTCAAGGTAAATACGACGTCACACCTGCAATATTTTAATTTTATTTTATAATTTGAAAGTTGAACTAGATTCTTTCACACAGTAACCCTTTTAATTAAGATAATATTATATTATTAAACAGTTCGATGCCTGACACCGCAATACGTTTATAGTCTCCCCTTCCGTTCATAGATGGCGCTAGTTGTTAATCTGAGCAAAAAGGACAAAGAAAATTGTTCATTTCCTTAATTCTCTCTTTGCGCTTGATATTCTCGGAATTCTATTATTAAATATCTCTGGGAATGAGTAAATAAAGTACACTAATTATGTAAAAGAAGCGAATAATTAACGCTAGAAGCCAGAGGCGTTGGCAGTCGTACCGCGCATAAATACCTACCTAAGAAGAATAGCAAAATCTATCTTTTCGAAATTATACCTTTATCTAGATTTAAATTGTTAAAAGAGATGCAAAGTAATTAATTTTTATCTTAAGTTATCTTAGATAAAATACTTTCAGTCTGTTTACAGGAAAATATTGCAAGTTGGAGATATTTTCCTAAAAGATGAAACACAAAGTATTAACTGCATATAAACTATATGATTAACAGGTCCAATATGTTTATTTGTAGGGTTCCGTATCTCAAAAGAAAAAAACGGTACCCTTATAGGATCACTTCGTTGTCCATCTGTCTGTCTATCAGTCTGTCAAGACCCATTTTTTCAGGATCGCGTGGACGTATCAAGTGAAATTAATATCAAATACGTAGATCTGATCCTTTGGATTTCTAAAAAAATCAAGCTAGTACGTCAATTCAATTTAAAAAAACTTTTTACAAAAGAAAACAACCGGCCTCCAAAAAAACACTACAAAGTGAAAAATAACTTTAATTTCGGAAGTCGGTGTCTTGGGTTTTGTATTTTCGTTTTTTGCCACCGACTTCCGAAATTAAAGTTATTTTTCACTTTGTAGTGTTTTTTTTGGAGGTCGGTTGTTTTTTTTTTTGTAAAAAGTTTTTATTTTTCACTTTTTAGTTGTGGTACCTACCCCACACACATTCGAATACCACTACCTGCTACCAGTGACAGAAACTTATCATATCATCTACATACTAAGTGGGAAAAAAAAACGTATTTTGTAGCTAACTCAAAAACTATCCAAGCAAAGTTAATAAAATTTATATGGGACCAATTCCAGAGCACACCCTTTCAAACAAAAAAAGAATTTTCAAAATCGGTCCACAATTGATGGAGAAATCGGTGGACATACATAAAAAAAAAAAAACAAACATACGCGACGAACATATAACCTCTTTTTGGAAGTCGGTTAAAAATACGGCCATTTAACTTCCCGTTGACCTAAAATTATGAAATTTGACAGGAAGCAAAGTTACACAGCACAAGGAAAAAGTCCGTAAATTGTTAATTCGTATATATGTACCTACCACAAAAAAAAAAAAAAGATTACAAACTAAAATAAAATTTGCAGTTGGAGCATCATTTTCTGGGTAAAGACCAAACTGCATGCACTCCCCTTATAGGGTTCCTCACCAATGTTTTGCTGCACCGTATGACAGTGATTTCCAAGATGCACTAAAATAGGAAGTACATGAATAACATACCTAGTTTCATAAGCAACCATAATTCTGTCGAGTTCTACGAACATTTCAATAAAGATACTTTGAAAACCGCAAGCTAACCCGAGATTCTATTATTAATAACTATAAAGAATTCTGCGTAAATTAACTTTGAGAGATTACCTACGTGTGTTTCATTTTATTACTTTATTTATAAACGTTCACCCGTTAGGGTTCTTAGAAAACACTTGAAGTGGTACACAGTTTCAAAAATTGTAAATTAATTCTCATACATAATTATTATGTAATTTTGTTTAAAGTGGAAACTTCTTTAGGCGCGGCGGGCATTCTCGAGATGGGACTAAACCATTGATTTCGCGACACTGTTACGACACCAGCTTTTGACCATTAAAAAGACATCAACGCGTAGATTACCGCAGTGTGTGGAGTAAAAAACATCAACGCGTTGTTTACCGCGGTGCCGATTTTTTTCAAGTATTCACTTCTGTTGGCACTCCCGGAGTGCCACTGTTTATTTTTTTTCTATGGAATATCCCAACAGCATATTTCATGATTTGAGCTATGAGCGCTCTGCCTTTTGTCTATATATTATAAAGAGGTATTTGTGAGTTTGTATAGTTGTCACAGGATATAATTTAAGTTAAAACATGAAACTTCTCGCGGACAACACATAGGCAGAAGCTAGTAAATGATAATTAAAAGCTGCTGATTAAGTATTCTACAAGGTGTAACGGAAATAACTTAAGGGGTCATTGTAGATGTATAGATATAGGTACGCATACATATTTGTACATATATCTACTGCGCATTGATCTACCCATCTCTGCAGCATTGCCAAGAACCTTATTTCCTCACGTTTAAGTAAATTTTAGCTCAGCAGAAACTTCTCTCCGCTATTACCATACGTAACAGGGTTAAAACGTACATACTCGTCTAAGTGAAATAAAAAACGCGGTAAAAATCCCACATGGGAGTAGTTAGAGGCACTCCAAATGTCAACCGCTCTTAGCTAAGTAATCAGGTTTAAAATTCATGAGGTCAGAGTTAGTGACTACCCTAGGGTGTTTTATTGGGAGGAAAGTTATGTTTCACTCACTTTATCGGTTTTTTTCTTGAATATTTTCTCGCTGTTATGTATGGGTAGAAGGACTCAGCAATATTGCGACGTTTTTGTTTTGATCTCTTACGAATAATGAACGATTTGTGTGAGTCTCGTGATTGCTTGTTTAATTTCATTTAAAACTATTTTAAATCAATCAATCTGCCTAGGCCTCTTCCCAACTATGTTCGGGTCGGCTTCCAGTCTAACCGGCTGTAGCTGAATATCAGTATTTAACATAGAGCGACTGCCTATTTAACCTCCACAACCCAGTTACTGGGTAGCACGATACCCCTCAGTAAATCTGGTTGCCAGACTTTTGGACTTCCGACTACCAGTAATGACTGTCAAAGATCTACGAATGACAGCCGGGACCAACGGCTTAACGTGCTCTTTGAAGCACGGAAGGGTCTCGATATGTACTGGATGGTCACCCATCCACGAACCGACCGCGGCAAGCGTAGCTTAACCTTCAGTCGACCCGTGCGAATAAACAGTATCAAATTGAATGAAAACCTAAGTATCATCTAAACCAATTGAAACTTCATTGATCAAAATAAATCCTGGGACGTCGAAAGTAAAAATAAGTGTTCTTGTTATACAGGGATCGGGAAGTTTTACCTTTGGCTATAAATAGAAGCACTCATGAGAAAGATTGATCGAGTAAATGCCGTAAATAACGTTAGCCGCTGGTGGACACTATACCTATAGTCGTAGTATCCAAAATCCGGCAGTGTAGCTCGGCCGTTTTTCGGATCAGGACGCTTTGAAACGAAACCCATTCATTTGTATTTAGGCTTACTTATTTGAAACCTAGATTGATGAAACTAAAACGTGTATTAAAGAGAATTTAAACATAGTTTTTAATAAAACAAAATTCTAATCGCACTTCATTCTTTTTTCTGCGAAACTTGTAAACAAAATTAGTTGTCAGAATTTTACTGACAGTATCACATTTTCAGGTTACTAAAACACGAGAACAAAGAAAGAAACAAAAAGTCAGGTAGGAAATAATCAAAGCTCCCATTATTGTGATCTCAGAGAGGAATCTTTTTAATAAGAAATTTGTCGTAATTCACCCCCAATGACTTTATTCACCCGATGTCGTCCCAAGTAATGTTAATTAGATAATTAAATTTCGACGTTTTCTGATGAAATGTTTAAGAGGACTTTTCTTTTATCTTTTATCTTTCGAGTACCTGCTTGTCCTTTGTAATAAGCTTATAGATAATGCTCTGACCACGAGTGGTGCTTTATTTAACTTTATATTTTGTTATTCATTGATAATAGAAGCTTACTCTTGGTAAGTTTTAATACCTAACTGAAACTTACTCAACTATACCTACTTAGCAGTGGTAGTGGCCCTGATTTACGAGTTGTATGTCATGGGTTCGAAACCAGGCAGGCGCTTTACTTTGTGTAATTTTTTTTATCACCGCTGCTCTCAAAACGGTGAAGGAAAACAGCGTGAGGAAAGCGACACGTTAGAACCAAAAAATTCGAAGACATGTGATATCTACCAACCCGCACTGGGCCCGCGTGGTGGATTACGACCCACTCCCTCTCACAGAGAGGAGGCCTGTGTCCCAGCAGTGGGAAGATTACGGGTTGGTAGATGCCACATGTCTTCGAATTTTTAGTTCTAGGACATGCCGGTTTCCTCACGATGTTTTTTTTCCTTCACCGTTTTGAGAGCAGATTATTTATGAGACATATTGAGTAGGAATCGGTTATTAGTTAATAAAATATCCTTAGATTTCCACACGTAACAGTAGTGTCAATAAATCATATAAATAAGCAGTTAACCCTAGTGCCATCGTATCCGGCGGTAGTCATTAGGTCGTATCGAAACGCTATATATCACTAATAATCCAGAAAATTGTGGATCGGGATATAGACTATTGTCGCCGTACTTAATAACTACAATGTTCTAGTATTTATTTTTTATTAGATTAATAGAATTATTAGAAGTTAGTAACTTGTTGCCTTCAGTGAATTGCTATTATTAAAGAACTGATTGACACTGGCTTAAGTGGCTTTACCTTAGTTTTCTTCTAGCTGACTGGTGTCTAGTGTTTGGTGCTTTGGTTATGAAGATTTGTGCTAAGTGCCCTATCACACTGGCGTTTTGCGAGCGAGTTATCAGCGAGACGATTATACAACGTGCTCGCTGCGTGTGCGTAGCGAGTACGCCACGTGTGTGCAATACGTACGGTACTCGCACGAGAGTGATTGACGTGAGTGTATAAGAGAGAGCGATTCAAGCGAGTGTACAATATTGTGGCAACGCGGAGAACACGTCGCGTGTTAGCTAGCTTCGCACCCGCGGAAAGCACGTTCACAGATCGCCTCGCTAAAAACACGCTGGCAAATCGTCAGTGTGATAACGCTCTTAGATAGATTAGATACCTTTTGTTTCAATAGTAAGCTTGTTTTTCTATGAAACAGCATTCATGAAAACGGATTTATCGTTTTCAGAATCTAATGGATATTTTAATATATTTTAAAGGATATTTTTTTGGGGTTAAAAGTCTGAAAAATATTTAATTTGAAACTAATTTACGAAGTCTACTTTTATTAAGGTACCCTAAGGCCACATTAATGAAATATTTTTATCAGCTAGCTTCAACCAAGATTGTGGTTTTAATTTTATTCCTAAAATGTTATATTCGAGTCTCTGGTCCTATTAAAATATTTAAACCTTCGCTGATTTTCGTGGGACGTCTTTTAATTTAAATTTTTAAATTTTATTTTGCTGCTATGGTATTAAGTTTCTGTTTTTACAACAATAATGTTATCTTAAAAATTAAAAAAGAATATAAAGCTGACTGCCAGGTACCAAATTAATTACAATACCTTTTAGTTTTAATTTAATAGGAAGAATCAATGGTAAACTAAACTGATCAGAATACGCTAATAATAGAAAATATTGTACCAACAGGAACGATGGCAAAAAATATTACTCGTAGGTAGGTACCTGAGTTTCTGAGTGGAGTACACTCAAAAACTACAGGCAAGCCTCTAGCAGAATTTTGAGTGTTATAGCTCTTCAGGCCAGTAACGGAATCTGCAAACGATTTTACTCTATTTCAATCTAAAGAGCGATGAACGGAGAAAACTCTGGTAAAAAAGGAAGCGATATTCTGTCCTAAAATCTATCGAACTTTCATGTCTTTTCAGGTAGAATCTGGATAGGAAAAGAGCAATCGGTTCGACTCTTTGACTGCTTGTCCTGTTGCTATTGCTTCCATAAAACTTACCCATAAGAAGTTAAAAAAAAAAACTTGGCAGCGCAGCAAGTGACGCCATCTAGTTTTGTAAGAAAGTTACTGGAATCACCGAAGAGGTCGGATATTATATAAAGGTATGATTCCGAACAACACTGCACGCGTCAGTGCTGCCTTTTTTTGTGTTGGAAATTATCAAATAACTTCTCCCGCTCTGGGCGGAACTAGGGCGTGTCTTGACTCTTACTAAAACCCACCCGTGTTCCTTCAGTTGCAATGTTGCTAGGGGCCACGGTATCCCTTTCGGACTTTCCCGCGACCCCGGCAGGCATCGGCCCTAGTGGACCCCGTCAGTTCTGCTGACATCTCTTTGAGGCGCGCGTGGAACACAACGCGCTGTCGACCCGGGTCTGGTCCTTACCGGACGTTGAGCTATCCATTGCTCACCGTCCGCAAGCCCACGCCTACGGTGGCCGGGAATCGGCCTGCGATTCCCGACGCCCAGGGCGTCTCCTGCGGCGGTTAGGGGCATGAGGGCGCGAAATTTGCCTCTCCCACACGCGTTACGCCTCCTCCTTTGCGAGCATTACTGCTTCTCAACACTTGTCAAACTTTACGTGTCATCGCTGAGATGAACGCCGCACTACTGGTCTGCTGCGGCGGCTGGGCGACACTGCCGCGCAGCAGTGCTGTCGCAGCAATGTCGCGCAGCATTGCTGCTGTGCTCGGAATATAATCTCATATATGTAAACCTATAGAAAATATATAGGGACCAGTAGGGATGCGACAGCATTACCGCGTGCAGCGTTGTTCGTAATCATACCTTAAGCCGACGTACGCACGGACGTAATAAAATCGCGGCGGGATTTTATCGCGCACTGGATTTTCAACTCTCAGTGTTAAGCCGAGCGTTGAAAATCCAACGCGCTGTGACGCACTCTCGTCCCAGCGCGTTAAAAAAACACACTGTAGGATTTTCAACTCTCGGTGCTAAGCAGAGCGTTGAAAATCAAGTGCACGAAAAAATAACGCCACGATTTTGGCTAAGAGTGACACTGGCTGGTGGTTAAATATTTTTACTGGCTGGTGACAATCACTCTAGCAGAATGTCGTATCTATGGTTGAGTGGCGGCTGTCTTCTGACCACCGATGAGGTTAGGGGAGCCGCTGTCATACCACGTCCACGTCGAACTGCTATATTAAGGTACAATCCTGATGATATTGAAGCTGCTGAACTGAACCACTAATACGATGACCACTTCTAGTAAAGGCTACTGCACCATTAAACATTTCGTTTTTATATTTCCAAAATGTTTCAATTCCGTCTCGAGCCAAAAATGTGTTAATCGACTTCAAACTCTCAGTAATCGTGCTAAACCGTCACAATACCAGTAACCTTACTTCTAATAATCCACAAAAAATACAATAGTAAAATATGTTTAATCACTGTAATAAACCAGCCAAAATACCTCCATCCACATTAATTGTTTAAGCAAGCCAAACACATCTGAAAATACGTTCCGTATGCCATTTGTAGTTAGTATTTCGGGTAAATTCTCGTCGGGTAGGTACACAAGTTGGTGGTTACTGTTCTGTAATAAACATAGTTTCTGTGCAGGTAACTGCTGGGACACACGGTTGTTGTGTGCTAACAATGATCTGGGTAAGCTCTGTTAGATCGACTATAAGCGATATTCGGCCTTATTACAAAACAAGATTTTTCTTTTGGCATGGTTTAACCATCGAACAAGTTTTTGTAATAAGAAGGAAACTGTGACTAAAATAGGTACTTACTTCTTTTTTTTAAACTGAAAACTTAGTCCTGTGCAACTAGGTCGTCAAATTTTGAATTATGAACTGAGATTACCGTAGTCAGAATAAAGTTCGAAATTCAATAATGGCTCCATGGTTTCTGAAGATAAACCTTGTTTTGTTGAATTGTGAAGGAAACGGGTAGAGTTTAAACTCCGAGAAGTTCTTGCGCATTTTGTGAAACTGTAGATATACGTACATTTTATCATAGTTACAAAATAACATTAGAGTATTCTCGGTTGTCAGTACAAGTCAATACAAATTGTATATTTAATTACTATCTGGTATATTAAGTTAACAAAACGATATGGTTTTTCTTTTATCAATAAATTACAGATAAAAGCTTTTGCATCCTTAAATTTTTAATCAAAAGTGAACGTATTACACATATTATTGAGTAAATTATTTTCAATTTAGGTTAAATTACTTTTCACATTCAATATTTACTTGAATCCATTCATTATTTTGTACCTATCCATAACCATATGTCGTATATTCTTCCATTCTTTTTTTGCACACATTAATCCCAAATCCCTATGCGATAATTTCTAAAATGTTGTACGAACTATATGTCCATATGTCCCAAAGGTTATGTCCCAGCTCCTCGTGGAAGTGGAATCTCATAGATATCTCGCTGTAGATTCCATACACCGGTGCCGTTCACAGTTATTCACAACATTCACTTGTTTTCAAAACTCTACGGATTTACTTAAAGTAACTGTTTCAGTGTTGCCATTGTAACGTAGGTGTTTAGTTTTATAATTAAAGCTTCATTTCCTGAAAGTATTTTTGTTATCTTTCATCGTGTGTTAAGGATTAGAGAGAATAGTTTGAAATAAACTTCATCATCAGCCCAATTTTCCCACTGCTGGGACACAGGCCTCCTCTCTGTGAGAGGGAGTGGGTCGTAATCCACCACGCGGGCCCAGTGCGGGTTGGTAGATGTCACATGTCTTCGAATTTTCGGTTCTAGGACATGCCGGTTTCCTCACGATGTTTTCCTTCACCGTTTTTAAGAGCAGTGGTGATGAAATAATTTACACAAAGTAAAGCGCCTATCTGGGTTCGAACCTACGACCTACAACTCGTAAGTCGCGGCCGTTACCACTGGGCCACCACTGCTCTCTGAAATAAACTTAATAAATGTTATTTAATGGCTGATGTAATCACGCTGCGGTTTAAATAGAGAACTGCGGTTATCATCTTGATTTGCCTAGGCGAGGGACAAATCTAAGCGAAAAACACAGCATATCATGTGCATGTGTTTTTCTGTGCATGTGATTTTATGTAGGGTTATTTCTTTTGTATGCACCAAATAAACGATTAACTTATCTATCTATCTACACACGTTTCCGCTGATCTTCTTCTTTTCGTGTTGATGTCACTCTTCTTTATACAGTGTGATTCTTGATTTGACACTTCCCGTGACCCAAGGGCTGGTTTTTACCTTGGCCAGAGGCTAAGCATTGCCATACAACGTGGCAATGCGGCCAGTCTCTTGGGTACATTACCAGTCGACAGCGATGCGGATGTATTTTTCGACGCTATATTTTAGTTTGTAAATAGTTCTAGTTAAGTTAGTATATAATTTTGTTATTTCTATCGAATTAGTTATGTTATTTACACACTTGTACATAATATGTGTAATGTTTGTATAATAATAAACGAGCAATATTTGTGTGATTCTTCATAATGTGCACATATCGAAATTAGGAAATCTATGCTTAATTTTATCGACGGAATAAATATAAAAACAATTTTTTTTTTTGTATTTAAAAAAAAAAATTTTCTTCTCTTTGGCATCTTATTTATAAATTTAACAATTTTTGTAAAAGTTGATGAAAGAAATATAGATTTTTGCTACAAAAACATGTTTATTTTCAATTGCGGGTAGTTTTTTTTTCTCAATTTTCGTTTTTTGTGGACGCCTAATTATTTCCAATCATTATGGAATTTGTTTCATCGCGATAGATGATTCAGTTTA
The DNA here is from genome assembly GCA_963680765.1 of Agrochola lychnidis. Lineage (NCBI taxonomy): Eukaryota > Metazoa > Arthropoda > Insecta > Lepidoptera > Noctuidae > Agrochola > Agrochola lychnidis. The sequence continues at coordinate 16,038,875 of OY796858.1, forward strand.
AAAGTTACACAGTTTTGTAATTTTTTTTTAATTCCATAAAAAGTATTTTTTTAAAATATTTTTCTGTCTTTAAAAATAAGCATAGATTCCCCATTTCGATATGTGCACATTATGAAGAATCACACTGTATTTTACTTTATTTTACTTTATATTATATGAGCCCACTAGGTGGCCACGTTGATTGCGGCATCAGTGGCATTCTTTACGTCATCCGAGGTGCTGGTGAATGGGCACATAGGACACTCCAGCAAGTGGGGCATGGTCTAATCAGAAGCACCGCACTCGCACTGGGTGTTGGATGGTTTAGTGATCCGCTGATAAGATCTGGCAACGTCGCAGATCTTTTTTTTCAGCCGTTACGACACTTCAGAGCATTTTAGCTACAGAGCAGATGGAGCGGAATTACACACACAAAATTCGTCCCCAGCCTAAATGCAGAATGCAGTCCACCAAATTGTCACGCATCTTCCTCTAAACGTAGTATTCCTGTTCTCGGGTTGAGCAAAGCTCTAATAGGCCTTCATTTAGGTAAATAAGCCGCTTGCAACGACTCTCAGTGGCATTGTGTTTGAAACAGGGGAGATTTCAACAGCCACTGCTACACAAAGAGCCACTTCAGCTGGTGAATTGATACAAACAATATTGTTTCGACAATTTAGTCAAGTAATTGTGTGTGTATTTTTGACAACGGAAATATTTGTTCGGAATAATTAAGGGTTTAAAAGGAGGTAATTTTATAAAGAAATAATAGAATAATAAAGTGCTTTGAAGACAAATCGAAACTTGAAAGATTATTCAAATTAAATAAACAGTTTTTTTTACAATTTCGTTAAAATTAGAAACACCTTTACAGTAAAATCTACACCCTACTTACCTACAAAAAAAAAACAACTGTCTTAGTTTTTGACCTAAAACATAAGTGGTTGTAAATTTTTAGGGTTCCGTACCCGAAGGATGCCAAACGGAACCCGATTATGAAACCTCCGCTGTCCGTCTATCTGTCAGCGGGCTGTATCTCATGAACCGTATTATGTAGACAGTTGAAATTTTCACAGATTCCGCTATTGCTTCATTTTAAATTATTTTTACCTATTGTGGTATAGTAATCTTATTCCAGATGCATCGTCTTCACATATAATTATATAATTAATGTATACAAATATTGTAAAACACTTTAAAAGAGTAACGCTGGAGTTTCTTGCCCATTCTTCTCCATACGAAAACTACCTTTTGGAAGGGGCGACTAGAATCAATTCTATTTTTTGTAAATTTTGACGTTCAACAATGCCTTTTTGTGCCTAATTGAAATAAATAATTTGACTTTGACTATAATAAAAAAAAAGTTAAAAATTAAAGGGATACAAGAAACGTGTTTTATTTACTAAAGTGTTTAAAAAAATGATGTATGTGGAACCCTTCGTGTTCCGACTCGCACCTGGTCGGTTTTTTATTATTCTTCACTTAAAAACCCAAAGATTTCAGACACGTAGAAAAGCCAATGACTTTTTTTACTAGTTGGTCTAAAAACAGCTCTTTTAGTATCTGTTAGTTTTTCATTATGCGCTCCATGAGCATTAGACACGGTGAAACACCATAACAATGGCGAAATCACGCCGGCGGCCACCGCGTGATTTACACCCACTGCAGCTACACTAATTAACTGGCAAATTAATTATTATTGCAACCAGGAAGCCCTGTAAAGCCTCCTTTCTGTGATACTATTGGTCATAGTTAATCAAGTTAAGTGCGAGGGATCAGGAGTTTGATCGCGAAATACGTAATTTGCTACATTGATTTTCAGGCTTTGAGACTCGAATAATAATAAAAAAAACCGGCCAAGTGCGTGTCGGACCACGCACAATGAAGGGTTCCATAGATGGGATGAATTTATCCCAAGAACAAAATCAAACTTAACAGTGTAGTTGAAAAACATGTTCTCCCATACGGAATGTATGAGAGAACGTGTTTTTTGTCGATTATTACTCGTTAACCTGTAAAGCCTACTTAGCTGTGATAGTTTTCCTTTTAATTTCGTTATATATGCTACTGCTGTGAATTTTTTCACATATCCAGAACCAACCATTTAGCTGGCAGGGGAGGGGGACACTTGACTCTAACAAAAATTATAAATTTAAAGCATAATATTTCGCTAACGAATCCCTGAATTAAAAAATGGTTTTCACAAACTATCAACATTTTTGAGCGACCTTTCCAACGATACCCCATACTATGGGATAAACGAAAAAAAAAAAATATCCCCACTTTACATGTAGGGAGGTACCCTAAAAAAATTTGTTTTCATGATTTCATATTACCACTTTGTCGGCGTGATTAATATGTATACTCAAGCCAAATTACAGCTTTCTAATACTAACAGTCTCTGAGCTAAGCGGCAGACAGACAGACAGACGGACATGGCGACACTGCTTACATCGTCACCCTCCCCGCTAACTGACCTTTCCCACAAACGGACGTATCTCACTGACATTACCAACGTGTTCATAATTTTTTTTTCAAAAAAGTTATCTCTATTCGTCGTTTCTGTGTCGTTTACAGTTTAAAAGATAATCAAGTATTTCGTTTTGCGTAGGCAAAAGGAGGGAAAAGATATTCCCACTACGGCTGCCCTATTTCAAAACCTAGTAAGGACTTAAAACGAAATTTTACAGGAGAGCGCAAAAACGTAATTAGGGTCAGCCTTTGAAAAGTCCAGGTTTTGAAATGATTAAAGTATTTTACTAGCTTTTAAAGTGGTCACGGGGCAGTGAATGGGGGCACTTACTAGGTTTCGATGTTTAAATATATTTGCATATAAGTGAGTTTTCAACGCTGATGTTTTTGTATTTGGTGGGGACTAATTAGATTAGCAAGATTATGCAATAAAACGATTTTTGTAAAAAGTGTCCCTTACTAGGTTTTGAAATGGGGTAGCCTGACCCAACCTGTCGTATTTGGACATAGGTATACTACAGTTAGTGAGTTTTTTTTTTTCTTTTGGCACGATTCAAGATGACTGAAGTATGTAGGGCACTTAGCTAGAACTGTTGTCTACAATGTTTACACATTTTTTCATTTATGTCGTACAGATCAAAAGCTTTTTTTAAGAATATGAAGCAATTTTGGAAAATTGGTCCATTTTGTCAAATCATCTCATTACTTATAGTTTAATACATAAATTACATAGGTAGGTCATCACCAAAAATATTAAAACTTAATTTTTTGTAACAAACTCAGCTAGTAACTTTTGAAGCCTACGAACGAGCATTTTTAATACTTTTAGTACATTTATATGATATTATTAGAGTTTGATGTTTGTTTGTGTCACGGGTCGATCGATCAGGTTAAGCTACGCTTGCCGCGGTTGGTCTGTGGATGGGTGACCATCTTTACATACCAAGACCCCTCCGTGCCTCGGAAAGCACGTTAAGCCGTTGTCATTTGTAGATCTTTGACAGTCGTTACGGGTAGTTAGAAGTCCAAAAGGTCTGACAACCAGTCTTACCAAGGGGCTTCGTGTTACCTAGTAACTAGGTTGTGGAGGTCAGATAAGCAGTCGCTTCATGTAAAATACTGGTATTCAGATGCATCCGGTTAGACTGGAAGCCGACCCCAATATAGTTGGGAAAAGGCTAGGCAGATGATGATTAGAGTTTTAATAATATTTTTACACCAAATAATCAGGTCGTAACAGACACAAGTTGTAAAACAAAGTTCTCACAGAGTGACGTATCTGCTTCAAATGAATAGAAATAAAAAAATAGATACCTTAGGGCTTTAGGGTAGTTACAAACTTAAAGAGTAAGCTGATAGGATTATAGAAAAGTTATTAATTCATTAATAAAGCCACAGCTAACGCAACTATAGTAACATGACATGAGCCTTACCGAAAAACTTTTGCCCTGAAAAAATATCCATAGCTAGTTAGGACAGTTAGCAGAGAGGGTGGTGACATATGGATGCACTCTTAAACCTAAAAGAAGTTATGAAATAAATCCATAATAGGCGTGTTTTCATCTTTTATTAACAAAACATCTATCATGTAACTTCGTCGAACCCAAAATGAACAGCACAGTCGATACGCAACAGTGGCGGTTAACACAACAACACATCAAGCGTCATACACTCGAACATAATTGTATGACGCCATTATCTCTGAATTTAGATGTAGTGTCGCGTTAAGCACCGATCGTATAGCTTAATTATCTCCCTTCACACAGCAGCTCAGTCAAGCCGTGTGGATTACAAACCGCCGCGCCTGTTTATCGAACGAAGCCTCTAAAGCGATTGGTTTTCGCATCATCTACCTGATTCGCCAACTACGTACTCACGTAATAGAGCCGCCACCGTTCACCTGGAAATATTCCAATATATTTTGCGGAGAACGTAAATATTTTCATCCGGACAGCATCGCGGTCAGTGCATCCAATTAATGCAGGCGTTGGACGAAGTCGCGCCATTTGTAAAAATCGCCTTTACGTTGCGTCGAATAGAAACACATTGGTGGACCGGTCGCCGGTCGTATGGCGGAGTGCGGCCGCCATTCGCCCCGGGCACCGTCCCGCCATAATTATGACATAAAACCTGATAGTGTTCCGCTCACAAAAGATATTATTTGCCATAATCATTATGAATTGAGGTTATATAGGTATACGTAAGTGCGTACACGTGGGGCTTAACTAGAACTTATAGTAGGAAGGTATGTATAAGATTATGAGTGTATATAAAATAGACTTATTTAGAAACTTATTCTGCTGTTCTATTTTCAGGATTTTGTACCCCTTTTTATGAAAATTACCCGGACGGAGGAGTATGAAACTTGGCACAGTTAAAGTTTATATGGAGAAGTAGTGCAGAAAGCTAATATTTTTATATAATAAATATTAGAAATAAATAAAATTCATTAAAAAAACATTACACACACTACCATACGTTTGACAAACACACACTCTTTTGTATAAAGTTAAAGATGGCTACCTTAGAATAATGACATGGCAACATGGAATAGTATAAACTACCTTATCAAACTTAAAAATGTTAATGAGTTATGATCGAATTTCTACCACTAGTATTTATAAATCGTTTCCAATGTTTTAAAAGTTACTCTGTTTCTAAAAAAAATTAGTTGAGCGACAATGCGTAGGTAATGTATTTTTTTTTTTTTGCAAATCCCGTTGATTTCACTGTTGCCAATAAATCAAACATATTCTCCTATCAACTGTCAGAAACATGAAGATCAGGCGAAACAATATTTGTGAATGGTGCGGGTTCGGCCCGCGGCAGTCCGGCCCGTGTTTGCCTAGGCCGGCCGGCTATATTTGCCGTTGGTGTCGCCAGCACCGGTCCCCACATAACCACTAATCATATTTTATGGTGCCCGCTTAACTCAAATATTCGATTTGGATTAAACGACGCACGGAAAAAATGCGACGCAATTTTCCATGTTTTATGAGAGATTGTAATTTGAGGAGTTGAATTAATTCTATCGATCGCGTCGATGTCATCGTAAAGTTAGTAATGCGGTCGTTGTCGTGAACTAATGATCGAGAATCGTTCAACAGTTACCGTCGAATGGTATGGGGTTAATAGCTTTTTAGGCTTGTGCGTTTAGTTTCGATTACCTACTTTGTTATTATATATGTCAATGTATTTATATAATTACTCCACAATTTAATCCATAATAATGTTAGGTACATAAGTGATCTTTTATCATTAAACACAAAAAAATATCAAGTTACACAAAAACTACTTTAAAGTAAAAGTAAAAATCGTTTATTTCAAAATATAAATATTATTAAGTCCCAAACTAGGCACAGCCTGTATCTTGGGCATCATTATAAATAATATATAAAAGAAATAAATAATAAACAATATAAAAGTTCAATTTCAACTTTTTCTTTGAGACTGCAAAACAAAAATTTAAAAAAATGTATTGATATTAATTTTCACAAATTACCTTGATAATACTCTTCACATTATTGAATCAATACAAACAATAGCTTTCCGATGAGTACTGTGGAGTGGTACGATCCTTTAACCCATGAAAATGTGTAATTGTCACGACACTATCCCACAATTTACGTTTGATATGCGAATGTTCCGCGTGACAACACGCGTAGCTTGTCATGCGTCACGTGACTGATAGCTTTAATATAGTCCCGTTGATTATCCAGCCGAGCGGAAACGCCAAACGGTAATCTAGATTTAATACCACGGCTCATCGCGGCTCGGCCTGCCTCGGCCATAGTATAAAGAGTTCAAGTAGGCTATCTCAGGCCCAATTCGCGATATAATTGCCTACCATACTTGCCTGTCTCAGGGTTGTCACTTTTAACTACTTAAATTTTAATTCAGTGCCTAGAAAATGGCTGATTGATTCACAATTCGTCAAATATTTGAAATTATGATTTTATAACTGTAAGTACTTAGTTACTTTACTATACCTACAATACTGAGAAATCGGGCATATCAAGAGAGAGCATTAGCGGCATATCAATTGACAGATCAAAAGTAGGTACCTAATACATTTTAGTGGGAAAGTAGGCCTGCCTACTTCGTCTGTCTGATAGATAACTAACACAACAAAAAATAAGAAGGTATCTCATCATCAAGTAAAAATTATATGCGACTTGGGTACCTTTTCTGTTCAGTAGGTAATCTGAACAGAGACAACTTTGGAATCGATGAATTATTTAGACACCCAAACGCACAGCAATAATTTCTCCTGCGATTATCACTCATTTTTCATACATTTAGCAGTGCCAAAAAGCCGCGACGTGCAAACCTTGTGGCGTTAGCCCCGACTGACGCACTCTAAAACAGCCGAGATTTTGTTAAGTGTGCGTGCGGCGACGCATAGATACAAGCCACGCACACATACAAGCCGCGCGCGGTGCGTTTCTATGAAGATAACTTACTTCCTCTCTTTATACTATGCCTCGGCATTGTCCTTGTACCTACGCACTACGTGTGAGTACAATACCCTGCTTGTTAATTGAACTGTCTGAGATTTCTAATACGTGAGTTCGTTGCGTATTGACAGATGACAGCTGTTAGATCGAAAACGACTATCTTGAATAGCAAACGATTTTAAAATTTGAATTGACAATGTATTCGAAATTGTATTTCAATGGCGCAGCATTCTAAACAGTTACATTCTGTATTCGAAAAAATATTTTAAAAGCCGATAAATTCAAAACTAGAAACTACTGGAGTTCGAATTTTAAAATGTCTTTTAAATAAGGTTAAAGCGGGTAGTGGAAGTTGGAGACTGGAATAAAAATAACAGCCAGTGTTTGAGTTGTCTTTTAAATTGCTTGCTTAGGCAGAACTAGGGCTAGGCTACAACATCGGGACATTTATTATAATTAGCGTGGGCGACTAACACAATACAATTTTCTTTGTTATTTCTTCAACTATCCCGAGATATTTTATGAATTAATTTAACTTGGTTTTTGCAGATTTCCTTTTCACACCACTTTTTATTTATAACGGTACACATAAATTTAGATTTTTAATAAATGGAAGGTCCGAAAATACCGGGTGTCCACTCAATATTTTTCATATGAATCACAGTTAAAAAGTAATTTAAAACCATTTTCAAATGCCGACGAAAACATTGTGTCAGACGTAATAAAGCTGGGAATAGCATTCTAATGAATGATATTGGTCCTCCTGTGGGATTACAAGTTAATCCTCTTGAAACGGAACCAGTGGCGGGGGAGTGCGGTCTGCGGGAGGCTACGGGAGGTAATAAAATTCTTACGTCATCAGTGGACCGACGGACTATGGGCTCAAGGTATTACCGCCTCATCTGCTTTGTTTTTTTTTAAATTTAATTCACGGATCATTTCCCCCGAATTAGCGAAGTTGAATTTTGATTCCGTTAGGCGGCGATTACTTTAAATTAGGAATTGCTAATTAGTGACTCCAGTGAGACGGTCTCCATCGGTAATTCGTGCCTCCTGTTCTTTTCCTTCTACATGTACCTACTGAATTTCAGTTCTCAAGCCTCTTAACTTTTGAGGAATATAAAATATACAATAGCTACGTTCCTAGTCTTGTTTCGCACAATGCATATCCTGTGCGGTAATAAAATCTCAAGGTAGCTAAAATAAAATTATTATAAACCTGAGTCACCGACTCACAGCGCGGATCGTGACATTTCTCGCTCACGATATTCAGTCGTTAGGCGAGATTTTCTTCTCGGAACCTTTGAGTAAACTCTTATTTTTACGAAGTATTCCGCCAATGTCAGTCTCCTTTGTTCCTTCGTCTATACAATGACATTACTTCAAAGCGTAAAGTAAGCGTAATAGTTGACACTAGTAAAAGCTTTCGAGGTCGTGGATATAAAAAGAAAACAATATTAGTGTTGTGGTTCGGGTGGCACATTAATATACATTTGGCTGCGGAGCCGCGGGGCGGGCCGACGGGGCGGGCCGCAGTTTCATCACAAATTGAACAACAAAATAAAATTAGCTAGCCTTATTTATTTCAGTTACTCAGCCATTACAGGTGAATTAAGTTAACGTCAACGTAAGCCCGCAGTGACAATACTTCGCGTCGAATTAATCGAAACAACAACGGCGTAGGTACAAAGCCAATTTGAAACCAGATGAAAGCATTACTTTCTTAATAAAAGGGTGGTAGTGAAGATTAATGTTTTCGTTATTTTCTCTCTATCACATCACAATACTGAGTTAATTAGTTTAAATAACAGTGTTTCGCCAGACGCGCAAACAGAGACCCTTAATGAAGGCAACCAATTCTCGGGGTTGAACCGAAACGGTCTTTCATTTCAGGCTTAAAGGCGCAGGGCGTCGCAATACGCTGTGAGTTTGCCAAAAACAAGCCCAATAACGGTCTGGCAAACAGTACAAATGATGCGTTAGTGACAAAACGACGTACAGCCGACCCTCCCGTGCCGCGCGAGCAGCGGAGACAGACACTGACGAGCACGACGGGAAACAAGACAGGTTATTATCTCCCAACGAGCCAAAACACGTCAGAAAACCTCGGATATTTTCCACACGTCGTCGGGTATTCACTGGAGACTGGAAAAGAAAATTAGTTACTGAAGATTTCTTGTTTTTGTCTGAATGCGTTTCGTGATTTTCATTGTTAAGGAATAACAAACGCCACCTTTGAAATTGAAGTACGCGCACTGAATATCAAGGAGTACGCACACGTCACACGAGATACTCTTGTTTAGGATCCGGTTACCCGGAATGTCCCGCTACTTTCAAATTAAATTATTTCCTCTACGTCTTTTGTGGCAAAGCTACTGCCACTACTTGGACCGGAAAAAGTAAAACGTGATAAAGTCAGGTTAGGAGCGGGTCTGTGTGGAAGCAGTGGCCGCAGAATGTAATGATATCCTCTGTCGCATATTTCGGAGCAGACCGTTGTTCCCGCGCTGCCGCTTTGTATTCTTTTGGTTAATTTTTTGCCGGATTAATTTGTCTGCGTATTCAAATTGCAAATTGTGAGATAAAAGGATGACCTTTTTACATTTGTTTTGCGAAAAATCCGGGATTTTTCCCGAAAAATATCGGTATGAAAATGAAGCTGGAACGAAAATAACGTGGTGTTAATTTTTGAAAAATATACTGTGTTTTTGGAAAATCTTTAGAATATTATGTCGGTTACAATATCAGAACACGGCTCGACACAAGCAACACGTCGAGCTTGATAGAGGGTGACATTTTCTTAAGTTACGGCATTCTCTTACCGATTCAATATCCTTTTTCTATTTTGTTCGTGAAGCATATCGCGCGATTCTTACTCTTTATTCACGTCTGAGTTTTCACGAGATATGAGCAAAAAATACAAACACTTTGTAAATATTTTTACAAATCGAGTTTATGAAAAAAAAAACTTTATATAACGGATTATAGCAGCAGCTTAGTTTAGTTTTAATGCAGAACGTCAAACAGATTTACTATGCTTAAAAAAGGATTTATGTGTCGTATGTTTCACGACGAAGGTATAAGTACAGTTTTATTAAGCACATAATATGAATTCCGCTTGATGTTAAACGCAAGCCTGCGGCAATTTTTGAATATCGATATCGGACCTCTGGTTTCTACGCCATTAGTCTTCCAAATTGCCCATCTTTCAAACCTAAATATGTACTACAACCCGAAGTAAATTATTAGAATGCGTAAAAGGGACGCACACAAAGATTAATTCCGCTACCCATGCACGCACATTGTATTTAGGTTAATATATTCTTAGACATAATACGAAAAGTTATAATCTCCGAAACGCAATTGTTGGAATAAATAAAACGAAAAGGAAGCGTCATCCTCTTTGACGATTTACTTCAAATTGAGTATATCAAAACAGACGCAATATTCTATTGTAGCGATTGCTAAATTCTTACAAGGAGTATTTTCAATTCGGCGCCGCTCGAGCAAGCGGTGGAGGCGCCGAGCCGCGTTCCCTCCCTATATTTTCCTGTATATTTTTTCCCCTCTCTATGAAGAAGTCATAAATCACGTGGATGTAAATCTGTAGCATCCAGTTGCGGATGAGTGACGCGCCATTATCGCTAGTCGGTGGAGCCCCGCCACAGGCCTAAAACTTGACGCCGAGCTAAACTTTTAACTCCGACAATCCATTTTATCCGTTGTAGCCTACTATCATAACTTGAATAATAGTGAGTTTAATATCATGTTGATTGTTAAGAAGACACCGGTTGAACTTGTGCTAAACTTTGCTTTTGATAATCTTGAAATAATTAGGTTTACCTACTTTGGTAGGATTATTTGAAGAGATTTTAATTATAAACTGATGACGAATCATTTGATCTAATAAACTTTTTAGGACTTTTCAACTCGTGAATTCAGGATTTGATGAGAACTTAGTCTGCATGTTATTAAAACTTTCCTATACTTATCCATACAACAGAATTTTCTCTTAACAAACTGTTACAAAAACAATTTAAGATACCATGCATAAAAACTACAAAATCTCCTGCCTCGTTGAACATAAACATTAATCTAATAAAATAATGGAACGTCACACACGAAGATTTTGTTTGTGAAGTACGTTATTGTTCGTAATAAGCCAACACGTCTCCGGACTGCCACATCCATCATAGTCCCGGAGTCATGACTGCGTGTCTGCGACCATCCGTCACGCGCTCTGATGATCTTGGGCCAAGATTCCACTTTGCGAAAGATTGCTCACAACTCGGGCTATGTTGAAGTGATTTTTTCGTAGGTATTGATTTGACGATTCCTGAGCATGATTTTTTTTATGAGTTTCTACTTATATGTGATAGATCTGTGTTCGTTTTGTTTTAAATTAATTAGTAGAAAAAAAACGAGAATGGTCATTCGATTTTATAAACCGTTAAAAGGAAAATTTTAAGCAAGCGAACATACCTTAAAATCTGGAAAAAAAAATACTTGTCTCTATGATAGACTTCGATTTTCCAAAAAAACAGATCTACTTTATTGTTGAGTGAATAGCTTTCATTATATACGGTTTTCAAAATAATATAAGTGTCGTCATCCCCTAAAGTAGGCATAATCTTTTGTGTGAGAACTATATTCACAAGAATTACGTAATATTTTTTTATATTTTTCAGTTTCCGGTGAATACCGAAGTGAGGGTTACAATTAACCCTCACTTTTCTTCACTGTGTGAAAATCCATTTTTTTTTCTTCATTTTCCTTAGATAACTCAATTTTATGAAATTTACAAAGCATTGTCTGTACAATAAATGTCAAAAGCTGAACTGCGTGTTTATTTTGTAAATCATAGTGAGTTTATTAAAATAAATACTTACACGATTTTCTTTCACTTTCAGGTAAGGCGAAAATCTGTCTAACTTTCTGTTGATACAGCGCTAGCTGAGACAAGGTAAGTGAATAAGTTGAGGAAATATCTGTTCTGCTATGTTTTGTCCTATATATTTTGGATAAAGTGAATAATTTAATTATTCTGAAAACCACATTTAAGGAGCTTACAAATTATATAAATTAGGAAAGTCAGAAAAAATAATTTAAGTAAATAGTCTACTGTCCGAATAGCCACTACTTACCGAATAAATTAAAAAATGGAACATAATTTGTAAATTCAAAAATGGAACAGAATTTGTAGGATGTATATGTGGATAGGTGCCGATTCCCTTGTTCACTAAACTAAATTTAAGTTCAGTACATCTTTTTCTTTCTATTTTATTAAGAAAAGGACAGAAGATAAATTTTAGTTTAGTCCTGTCAAATTAATCAGCTCCTTTCACTACTCCATACAAATTTAGACGTGATTAAAAACTTACCTACTAAAATTACGTCAATTTACGTCAAGCGCTGATTAATTTGACAGAACTAAACTAAAATTTATCTTCTGTCCTTTTCTTAATGAAATAGAAAGAAAAAGATGCACTGAACTAAAATTTAGTTTAGTTTGTGAACAAGGGAATCGGCACCATTATCTGCCGAGTAAGTTAACGAGAACTTAATCGGAGGTGGTGAAATAGGCCCTTAGTCTACTTAATTGTTTAATAATACGTCATAAATTAAACAGTTTAATACCGAAGAAACGTAGCTAATTCCGTTAATTACGTCCGTCAACTTGTCAGCAGCGTAAATTAAATTAGTTCACAGTTTAAAATTTTAATATTTACAATTGTACTTCTTAACAAGTACCGTTCAAAAGTTGCCAGAAATGTAACTAAATCAAATCGGTCGTGGTCGACTTTAAACCTATTTTGTGAACAGACTTCACCTCAGTTAAACGGGTTACTTTAAATAGCACTTTAGTTAAGAAATGCTAACTTTTATATTTGCATTTATTATTTTCATCTGTTGGTATAGGAAATGAGAAAGTCTGCAGTAAAAGAGCGTTTATTTAAGTGCAGAAAGTAAGTGAACAAAGTGAATTAGTTTTGCAGGATAGTTCTTAAGACTTACATTGCTATGTTTGTATGTAATCTGTGAGAAGCTACTGCTCATTCATTTATAGAGAATTCCTTGTTTAGTTTTTAAAGCACCTTTGATGGCATAAGCTTGTTTTTCTTGGGATATCCCGACTAGTTAGTCGTACTCAGCACTTTTCCTCCACATTTATTTTGTGCACAGTCAAATTGTTTAACACTTTCAGTGCCGGGAGCCCTCCTAGAGGGTTCACCTAGTTGCATCTGGGATCCCGGTAGCCACCGCGGAAGGCTCATTTTAAATGTAGGTTTTTCTTAGCGAATACAGCATTATAAACCGTGAAAATAAAATCTGACGTACCTATATTTTAACAAGATTTATTAGTATATATGCGTTGGTTTTTATCGCGGGCTTTGAGCGCGGCGACCGAATCAAGAAATTCCGTAACGTAACGAAAATAAACCCTAACACCCCCCACTCCGCCTACCCTGTAACCGTCATGGGAACCGTATGGGAACCGTCATCCCATGACAACATCACGTTAACGATAACGTAATTTTTTTTTATGTCATCACGTCATCATCCCAAGTGTAGCGTTGACAAATAGGGAGTATGGAGGTTACAAATGCTATGCAATAGCTTTACCGCGGCAGTCCCCGAGTGCCACACGTTTTTATTTTTTTGTTCGCGGTTACATATAGGTATTCACAAAAATTTAAAAGGTTGGAAACTACGTAAAGCGACAAGACCTCCTGAAAACACAATTTTACTTCGTTTTACAGTGTTTTATAACACGATTTTAAACCTAATGACGTTGACCGTCCGCTATGGTTAACTTTAGCGCAAACGTAATGCCGGCAACCCTCCCGGAGGGTTCACTTTCAATATGTATGGCGGCATGGCGTATGAGTTCTATGAAAAGTGAGTGGAGTCGAAAGTGTTAACTCTCTACCAGCGGCTGTTTCTTTAGGTGGAGCACCTATAACCCGTCAGCCTTCAAAGGAAGAGTGAACGTTGAGTGAATCTTCTGGGCTTGCTCCTTCCATCAGAGACCTCATCCACTGCTATCCACCAAAGCGTGATCGAAGTCAAGAGTAGGTCCATCCAAAACAGCCCTGTTTAACTAATTAGGGGACGGACGGGCAAGAAGGATATTCTAACTTTGGATAAAAAGAAAAACTAGTGTAACATAATTTATATTTATCAGTTACTTATTATTATAATCTTTGGACATTTAGCTTTGTTATTTGAGATTAAACATAAGAAAAAAATAAGCCTTCTCCAACTCAGATCATTTAAAAAAAAAACTGTCATAATCCGTTTTGCCCGACCAGGGCGGGCAAAATGGTTACATATTTACCTATTATATATTTACTTATTATAGGTATAATTAGAAAAGATGACGCAACCAACAAAAGGAAAGTACGGCATTGACACGTCTAATATTAACAGATTTTAGTGAAAATATCGTAATTTAGACATCCAAGAATGTAATAAAACAAACACGATGTTCTTACAGCTGTTTTTTACAATTTTTTTCTTCGAAATTGTAATTTATCGCACAAAATTTAAAGTTACACTTCCAAGTGATCGGCGGACCACTGTCGGTTAGCGCGTCTGTGGGACGCGTTGAGCAATACTAGCGCTGTCTCTTTTTATCGATCAAGCAGCGATTTGATGGTTTTATTCTTCTTGCCCGACATCTCCTTCTTGCCCGTCCGTCCCTTAGTATTTCTAAGCAGAAAATATTTTATGAACACATCTTTCTGAACTAAACACATACGATTTTGTAGGTCTCCTACTTACTTTTAAGTCAACTAAGCTACGGCTGAGGGTCATGATTTTGATCGGTATGTATGTATGTGTGTATGTTCATCTGTTCCCTCATAACTTCTGAACTCATCATAGGCTATGTGACGTCACATTAAATTGAATACGACGCCCTCTAAAGGACATCAAGCGATGAACTAAAAAAAAATGATGCCGTTTTGGGTATCAAATGAAAGGGCACATAATTAGCACATTTCAAAAATATATATCGATGGTCTAGAAGACAAACGTGCTAAGTGCAAAATTTTGAGTTTTAAATTTTATCTCTTTCAGCCTAAATTGTGAGTGTACATTTGTATAAAGTGACATCTGTAATTATTACGTTTGTCTTCTAGACGATCGATATTAAAACCACAAAATAATTTAAACAAATTTAAAAGTTATATAAAAACTAAAACTAGTTGGAACTACGACAAAAAGCCAGCTCAAAAGGTCGAAATAAACAAGACATCACAGACAGACAAATAAAAAATTCAGAGTCACACGTAATCTATTCGTTTTATGGCCCGTGTGACTCTGGATTTTGTCGTAGTTGGTTTTTTTTTTTGTATTTGCTTAAATTTTTTCCCTTCGCCTTTCAATGGCGGAAAGGGAAATTAATTGTTTAGCAAATCATTATGCTTTTTTCTTCTAATTATTCTTTGTCAGTTGTATGAAATGGCTATTATGTAACACGGCAAATTGACGTGACGTAATTTGGTTTAACAATTAATTTCTCTGAATAAGCCTTTTGTAGGACTCCTACTAACTCTTTCTCCTTTGCCTGTTACTAGCAAAACTTTTTCTAAAGGTATGTTTGACCAACAAATGGCTGAATACTGAAAAAAACCTGCCACAGTTTTACCTCCCCCAAGGTTCATGACATACTTTCACATAATTAGGTCAATTAATTATTTTTACGTTGAAAATTATACGGTAATACTCTAAGCATGGGGTAGTCCTGTAGAAATTAAATTAGTTTTATAGGGCAAAGTGTAATATTATTATCAATTTTGAAGCTACTTCATGTTCTAACGTAGACACCTACTCATAATAGGGATGTTGACAAAATGATTTTTTTTTTATCCGTCAAATAGATTATAAAAAAAATTATAATCTATTATACGAGAGAGAGAGAGAGGAGAGAGAGAGAGAGAGAGAGAGAGAGAGAGAGTAATCAATTTATAGTTTTTTTTTCTTTTTTCACTTTTTCAAAAGATTACGGCGATACATTGAGTTAAAATGTACCATGACGTCACGAGTATATAGATTTTATACACTTGTGACGTAACGAGCCCCCACTCCCTAACTTTAATACGTTTTATCTAAGTAATTTTTTGTTAATATGATAAAGAAAAAAATACGATTCTAATATTTTTTTATTATCTGACTGACAGACTAAATAAAATTTCCGTTTTTTTACTCAGGCAACCCTATTTACTAGGCTTTTGATAATAATTTGGAACGAACTATACATTGATGGTTACCATAAATAAAGCATCGCTAATAAAATTGCGTTAATTTCTATAGCATGTCTACGTAATACCAATTATAATTAATAGCAACAATAAGTCCTCCGGAACTTACCGAGCGGTAGTTTCAGGGTGCTATTTCCGGGTTAGAATGAATAATATCGTATGTTTTGTTCGGAAAATTGTAATAGTATTTGGTAATACAGGGGGTTAAGTAGACAATTGAACATACAAAAATGGCGGAT
Source organism: Agrochola lychnidis (assembly GCA_963680765.1). NCBI lineage: Eukaryota > Metazoa > Arthropoda > Insecta > Lepidoptera > Noctuidae > Agrochola > Agrochola lychnidis. The sequence continues at coordinate 16,055,288 of OY796858.1, forward strand.
CCGTGGGGCCGTATGCTACGTGTTTAGGCCCAATAACAAGACCCAGGCCACACGGATTTTTTAAAAGTGACTTTTGACGTGAATACATATTTAAATATGCTTCCATAGTGGGAGGATTTTTAAGATTCTACAGTTGTTCTAAATGAAAGAATAAAAAAATGTTGCCAGTTTTGTTAATTTTAAATGAAATTATTGACGTTCGAAATTTAAACAACGACGAATTTCGAATAAAATTTAAAAAAGTCATTTTAAAAACATCCGTGTGGCCAGGGTCTTGTTATTGGGCCTAAACAAGTAGCAGATGGCCCCACGGATCTACCATTTTCGTATATTTAACCATCTGCCTAGCAACCTATACAACAAACCTACCTAGTATAGTAGTAGTGTAGTCATTTGGAATGACTGCCAAAAAAAGTATTTTTTTTGCATTTCAATACCTGAGTATGGCAACTTCTTTGGAGATACCTCGGCGGCCGCAGCGGCTGCGTGGCGATCTCATGCTCTGTGGTATTGCAGATGTTAATTGGTGGCGTTGACTACTTGAAATAGGCTTGTTTGCCAAAAAATAGAACTGTAATCAAACTCAACTCAAAGCATTTATTTCAATTAAACCATTTAGGCACTTTTGAATTTTCAAGGAATCGGTCAGTCAGAAATATGAAGCTAGTTGCCCATTCCAAAGCGTAGTAAGTAGGCTATGAAGAAGAACGGGCAAGAAACTCCACGAACACTCTTTTAAATAAAAAAATGTTAATTGAAATATAACAGTACCTACATCTCTGCCTATCCCTTAACACAAGGTCGTTTGATACAGTCGTAACATGTTATTATAAACTATTTAAAAATGCAGCTATTTAGCAGGTGACTCCATTGTATGGTGCATTGCATGTCGAGCTATGCCATAGCGTGCATTAGCCAACCCATGAATTTGAATTTGCCCCGCGCTATACTCGTAGCGTGAGCCAACCTACTTAAGTTTAATATTTCTTGTAAAATTTCTGATTTAATGAACTATTAACGAGTGCTATATTTTCGTAACCTAAGAACCATAGAAAGCTCTAAAATTAAATGTGAAATTTTGTTTGTAGTAAATTAAATAGTGTTATTAATGGTGTAAAATATGTTTGAACAGTCCAGTGATTAATTAACTTATAATAAACACGTAGGTGCCTATTTTACTCGAAACATTTTTAAACTTAAGACTTGAAAACCGTTGTAGTTTTACCTATTTTATTCAGCAGGGTAATTCAGTTTTAAGAAAAGCAGATACAAAAACTTCGGGAGAAGAAAACTGGATTCTAACACCCAATTAAATTTAAAAAAGAAACCTCATCGTACAAAACCTCCAAAAAACTTTTCGTGTGCCGAAAACATCAAGAAAAGCAAAGCACATAATTAAAACCCGCATAGTAAAACTGAAAAACTAAGCAAAAGTGAAATATCACACACGAGAACTTATGAGCTTAAGTACCAGACTTATGGTACTCACGAAAATTAGTCCTAGCATTCATTAAGGCTAGCTAGGAAATAAAAACAGAGTAATGGCTCCTGAAAATACTGACGGGGTTTAAAAGAAAACGGCTGTTTGACTAAGTTAAGGTGGCTTACACGGGCAACTTAAAATGGGCAATAATTGTCAATTGACTATGAAGTCACAACAATACAAGCAATTGACGAAAAATCAACGATTGTAGCATTGTTCCTAGAAGTTCTACTATCGCATGGAGTGACGTAAGTAATACCTACTACTCATGCGCATTTGCCCCTTTATTTACAAACGTTGCTTGAAGTTAAGTACTGTACTGTTTTACTATATTTTTTTGACGTTTAAACGTCTCTTTAAGTAACGTTTAAGAATAAATCCCTTTTTTTTGGGTGGGAAATTCTCAAATAACTTCTCTCACTCTGGGCGGAGCGGGAGGGCGTGTCAGACTCATATTTACTAAAACCCACCCGTGTTCCTTCAGTTGCCTGTATGTTGCCAGGGGCCACGGTATCCCTTTCGGACTTTCCCGCGATCCCGGCAGACTTCGGCCTTAGCGGACCCCGTCAGTTCTGCTGACATCTGTTTGAGGCGCGCGTAGAACACAACGCGCCGTCGACCCGGGCCTGGTCCTTATCGGACGGTGAGCTACCCATTGCTCACCGTGCGCAAGCCCGCGCCAACGGTTGAATAAACCCCTGGATATTCACCAATTCACGTTGGAAACATTTAGCCGTCTTACAGAATTATGTTGGAACAATTTGGAGAAAAGAATAGTTATATTTATTTGGTACTTAATAGGGATTGCCAAAACAATTTAAGTAATTCTCGGCTATTCAAAAATATTTCTCAACTAATTTCTCCACTATCTCAGGCAATAATTGCTGAAAAAATTGCCCGTGTAATCGCAGCTTTAACACTGTGACCTTTGGAGCTATACTTAGTTACCTAAATATAGTATGTCGCTATTCTGCAATGGAAGAAGATTGAAAATGCATATTTAATTTTCGTTTAAAGTGTAGGTCATTTCATTACAGGCTTTTCTGTGAACTATTTTAAGGGGTTGCCTACGGTGTTTTGGGAAACGCAATTGTTTTTGTGATTGCTTGGGTATTGTTTGACTCGTAGGTAAATTGTCAGGCAATCGTGAATATGGGTCGACTAGTTACGGATTTGAAAGTAGAATAATCGAGAGCAAGTTTAAAAAATATCTCAGATTGCCGTTTACAGTAAAAGGATTGGTAAAAAGAGGTTGCTGTTCATCGTTGATATTCATATTGTACAATGTTTATATAGAATTTGCAAGATAGACCTCCTAACATAAATAAAGATCTTACGTATACAATGCATCCCGCAAGACCAGAAAAAAAAGTGGTGGCACTCCGGGAGTGCCGACAGAAGTGAAAACTTGAACAAGATCCCCTTGGTGGAAGAAAAATACTTGTATAGAACATTGGTCCGTAAACTTATATAAATAAAGAGTACTATCGCGTTTACAAAAAATAATACTTCCGAAAACATTAAAGTAAAAATACTTAGATAGAACATTGATCCGTAACGTAATATAAATAAAGAGCACAATCGCGTTTACAAAATGAGGTGTCATCATGGTGTCACGAAATCAATGGTTAAGTCCCATCTCAAAAATGCCCAACGCGCCTAAAGAAGTTTTCACTTCAAAAATATATTATCTCCGTGTATATCATAAGATCAGGTTTAAGCGATGTTTGCCTCTCAATTGATAACATTATACCTACTTAAAACTCTTTACTGCCATCATTTCATGCATAAGACAACTGGAAAACATATTGCACAAGGCTAGTTCTTAAAAACAGAATGTCAATAAGTTGGAATGACATAACATTTAAAATAAGTTTCAGCATCTAAAACCCCACTAGTTATATACTAGCACTAGTTATATACTAGCACTAGTTATATACTAGCACTAGTTATATACTAGCACTAGTTATAACACTGCAGAAGTTGGGGAACACAGAGATGAGCAACCTCAGCACCCGGTTACCATTTTTGTGTCGTAAAATCTTAATTTTGGAAAGACTTAAAAAGAAAGAAAGTATAAGTATGCGCGAAGTATTAAACAGCGCTTACGTAAGCAAGATCCTCGGAATGGACGAAGATTTGCATGTTAACTCAGTTTTCATAAGTAATAGTTTAGTTTAGTTGAAATAACCCCGCCAACTTTGTTCTGAACGAGCCAACTTGACGATTACTCAGAAATATTTAGAATGTAACGAATAGTTGGAAAAGTTATATTAGTTTTAGGGGCAGATGGTACTATTGTAATTTATAGTAGTGTCGCAAACATGTAGATTGTATAATCACTTCATTACAACCCTAGTGCACCCCTCTGCGAACTGTTAAGTAAATACCTGTGGTAAACAAAAGTTTGTGTAAAGCTGTTAAATTTAAAAGGGTTAATGATATTTCTTGGCAGCAATAAATAACTTACAAATTGTTAAAGGTGTCCCGGGGGCACAGACTGCGCCCGCTGACGATTCGCGGAGGAATAAGTTTTTCCACTCAAACTTTATTCGCACCTCAAGTTGCGCCATCTGTCTGCTACTCGCAACTTATATTCTTGCTTCAAATGATTTAGTTTGGGAGTACTCTTTCAGAAAATATTTTCTTTTGTTGCTCGTCAGACGTATGAATGTACAATGGTTGGCTCGACGTCGGTACGTTTTCTATACTGACAATAAGTTCACAGGAGCCGTTTTGAGATTTACACAATCACATTTCACTATTACCTGCCGGGGAAATATATTGTTGTATCTTGTATGAATATCTGATACAAGACTCGTGTAACGTCAAATACCGCGGCTGAATCTTGTATATCGAAGATTTTGTTGTATACCGCGTGTAGGTACGACCCACAAAGACACAAAGACAAAGAACATAAAGTAACATTACGAAACACACAGATTTGCAAGAGATCCCTGACAAAACATTCTCCGCTATAAAACTATTTCAGTTTCAATGCACTTGTTGTTTCAGCACGAGTTCCGTAACAGATCTAAAGCATATAACCTACCTTTCAAAAGCAACTTTCTTATTCTCTCGTAAGTGAAAACAACAAAATGATTCCCCTAAACTTGATACAGACAGCAATAAATCTAGCGTCGAGATAAGACTCAATAAAGTTGCCGGTGGCTCGAGCCTGTCATAATTTTAAGAGTGTTCATAAATCCATCAATATTTAAGCTCTCAGACCACAATATTTTTCTTCGCGGCGAACAAGCGCGAGGTGCGTCACACACTGCCACATAAATTCCGATAATCCCTGGCCTGTGCACATCGCGCTGCTACTTTACTGTATTCATGGCTATTATTCATGTGTTTGCTTTGCGGGCGGACGCTTCCAAGACTTAATAATTCGAGAGTAATGTCGATGTACTCAACGTTTTACCGACGTACGCAAATGTTGTTCACTAAACGCTTTCTAAATTAAATCTTCCCACGTCAAAAACCAAAATAGCAATTGTTTTTTTTTACAGCAGGTTCTTTCTAAAAATAGCTGGTTGTTTATTGTTAAATTAACGGTGAAAGATAAGGATGAGGTATTATTTTACGGATTGGGCATTACGACACTTTTTTTTTGTTGAAAATCACGGATTTTCCTTGACCTTTGTATATTGTCAAAGCCTTCCACAATATCTACGTTTCAATGTTCTTTTTCTTTTCTACCTTGATTACGGACGGATTATTTGCTCTTTTTTCATCAGAATTTTCATGTGAAAAAACTTACCAGAAAAATATATTTCGGAAAATTAAAATATATATGAAGATAAAAGTACCTAATATTTTTTAGGAAACGTGCCGTTTATACATAATGTGAAGCACATAAATATTTTCTATTTCGCCCATGTCCCAGCAACAAATTGCGAATAATCGTCATATGTTATGAAGTGTCGCGGGTGTGTTTGCATTCCGCGGGCGCCGCGCGTCTCCGAACAAATTGTATTAGACGATGCCAATACGTGACCCTAAGAGAAATTCACGCAACAACATGTGTACAACGGCGCCATTTTGGTTTTTTCGATATGAAAATTAGGAGCCCTCCTGCGTGTTTGTCAGTTTTAGCACGAATTCTCTCGAAGGGGAATCTCTTTTTTTCGCGTATGTTGGTATATTACTTACGTACTTACATTTGTGCGAGTCTACGTCAAATGATTTTATGATGAGTTTATTATTTCGTGTGTGTTTATTATTTAAAATTATATTAATTTTAACAGGCAACACATAATATTTTTATTTTAACGAATACCCAAGGTTGATTTCTTCTGTAAACACATCGATGTGTGTACTTCGCCAAATCTGTGCCAAACTCATCAAATTAGCAGAGGCACAAAGGCAGTTTGTAAAAGAAACTTAGAGTATTTACCTAATGCGTAGCAAAAACATTGCTGTAATTGTATTATTCCGAGAAACACAAATATCTTAAGCGAGCTAGAAAGCTGACTAGGATAGCATAAATATGTTGAGCGTGGCGGCGGTAGATAGCAGAATATTTATCGCTTACGGTGCCCGCCGTTATTGGACTTGTCTTTTCGTCGTTTAAGGCACACGGTGATGTGTTTATTCAATTTGCTGCCGTGGGAAATATTGTTACCTGCCTGCCACCGTTTACTGCTGTCGACTACACTCGTCTCTCTTCCTTGGGATAATGTTGTGGATGTCGTGAGGAGACAGACTATGATGCACCGCTATGAAGCAATTTTATGCAATGAGGCAAGTCAACCCTTACAACCCTTGTGTTTTATTTAAACACATATTGCTTGTAAGGATTGACTATTATAGTTTCTACATGTCAAACTACATAATTGCATATTAAAGAAGAACATTCACCGTCCATACATTTTTGGGCTAAATGTGAAAGTCAAAAAAAATATATATATTCCGTTAGAACATGTTATTCCCTTCACTTTTCACAATTGTACCAAATCTGTAGGGCCATTCCCTGCGCTGTTATACGAGTTTGAAAAATACTGTTTTCAGTATGTTTTAGATAAATAAATAACATTAATCTAATTATAGGAATAGCTTTTTATGCTAGTTAACATTACAGTTATTATCTTTTACTGTGAAACTAAGGCTCTAGGATTATTCTCCACATAACTACAGTGTGCAAAATAGTTATTTTTTTCTCCAGTACTAATATTAGCTGATTGAAATAGGTATCAATCGTAGGTATCACTAGTATTTTAGGTATATTTAGTCGTTTCTATTCACTTAAAAACCGTGAAATAAAAAACACATTATTTTAGGTAGGTGCATAAATAACGGTTGTAAAAAGAAGTTTAACGAAGCCGAGAGTCATAGACTCCCAGTCATTGTGAATTTTTTGTACTGGACTATGATTCAGTATGTGCAGATATGCCTCTCGCAACAGCTTGCCATATTTAGAATTGCATAACAAACATTAAGAACCTTACGGATAACCTTACGGAGAACACAAGAGTTGATAGCATTTAAAACTTGTTTTCGTGAAAAAAAGTAAATGAAAATAAAACTTTGACCTTCAATATTTCCTCTCGGCATAGTTATGCTTCTTTTACATCCATTATTTATGTATCTAAAATAATTTATTATTTTATTTCACTGTTTTTGCGAGAACAGAAACCACTAAATAAACCTAAAAACAGTTAATATTAGTGATACCTATTTCAATAAGCTAATACTAGTACTTACTAGTGAAATAAAAAAACATTATTTCGCATACTGTAGTTATGTGGAGAATAACCCTAGAGCCTAGTTTCACAGTAAAAGATGATAACTGTAATGTTTACTGGCATAAAAAGCTATTAGGTACTATAATTAGATTATTGTTATTCTCTCTAAAACATACTGAAAACAGTATTTTTCAAACTCATATAACAGCGCAGGGAATGACCCTACAGATTTGGTCCCATAGTGAAAACTAAAGAGAATTACATGTTCTAACGGAATATAACTTTTTTATTGTTTTGCCGGCACTTTCATAATTTAGTCCAAAATTAATTTTCTCCTTTCGGGGCAAGGCCTATCCCAATAATTCAAACGCGATTTATAAATTGGCAATTGGTCCTAAAGAAAACACACAATATATCAATCACTGTGACAATATCGCATACAAAAAACATGAACATTTAATCAAATCAAACATGTCCAACTAGTTTACAACACGGTAACCATTTACGTCGTGATGAAATATTGAAAAGTATCGATATATCAGTTGGGTAGTATCAACCAAACATTTTCGTTATGGATGCGGTGCATTTGTAAACAATATTCATCGAGTTTTGAGTGCGGACGGACGGACGGATGGATGGACAAGCCGCGCCGCGTGTCGCCGTCGGCTGTCTTTAATTTTATATAGACTGTTGTTTGCACACCCGAAATGTTCATTCCCAACGTTACGATTCAATAAATTGGTACAAATATTCGATGACAAACATTATCTGACTTTGTTAACATATGAATGTTACCTCGCATCGTTTCATCTGCTGACCTGTCTGATTGTTGTGTAAATAGCAAATTATGATTTATTTATTAAGCCCCAATTTCCTTTTGCATTTAATTATACACGTGTTCAATTTTTTTTGTAAAAGCGTAAGTACCTCCCTAATAGCACAAGTTCTTTTCTTTCCAATAATATCGTTTTCTAAAACAATGATAGACTTACGACGGGGAAAACTTGCGTGATAAAACGCCGGATTAGTAAGACGGGATCTAAATATAATCTAAACTTTTACCACTAAAACAAAATTTGTATCGTCAATTCTGGTTTAAACGGGAAACTCCGGAATACAATTCGAAAACTCCTCACATAACGGGGCTTTTAACGAGACCTTTTTCGTGAAGTAACTAAAAACATCCCCCACAATGATCCATTATCTTCTCACCAGGACAAGTTAGCGATCTCCTTCCGTCTATTTTCACAAGTAATAACTAAATTTATCGTCAGACTTTCGGTCGTCGTCGTTGAGTCTTCCAATATCAGTGTTAGTTGTGCAGTCGGGTCACGCGCGGCCGGGCGGTGCGGCGGTGGCGGCGTCGCGGGCGGCGGTGGGCGTGCCCCTCGTGACGCTCTGGTCGGCGACGCGTCATTAAAATTAAGCATCATTACTCTTGTAAAGCGAGTCGCGGTGTACCGGAAGGCGGCGGCTTATTGGGAAGTTTGTCGCCTCCTGACGGCTGCTAATCCTCCGCTTTATTGCTGTTCTAACAAATGATTCCCCGCTGGCGAGGAAACGTGACGCCCCGAGATGTGTCGCACGTCGCTTCACACCCACATGCTAATATAGAGCCTCCCTTAACAAATTAACTTGGCCTCCGTTTTATTTTATTTTGTACTGAAACTGCGGAATGTAAACATGAGACATAATATATGTACAGACCTACCTACTTACACATACAGTTAGATAATAAAAATAATGTATCCGAGAGCAACACATCACGGAACACGTTTCACTTCAGTCTGAACATCAAGAAAAGTCAAAGAAAAATTCCGCCATAAAAAGTATACCGTAAAAACTTCAGCCGGTGCGGTGTTGGCTTTGAGGTGAATAAAGTGAAGAGAAAAAGAATAAATATTCATTCAGAGAAAGAAGCCACGCACAGTAAATATAAACTTTTATTTCAGTTCACCATTAGTAAAGCGGCAGGAGACGCATTGAAAATTCGACTCGCGACTTCTAATTAGAGAGGACACGGCGTCCTTTCGTCCCGAGTTCCTTTATTAATGGAAAAGTCCGTTCCAATTGATTTCATATTTAACATCCTTTTCTGTCTAAGCTCCTTAAAATACAATGGAAAGTTGGAAACTGGTTATTGTGTATATCTACTTGACTGAATCTTCAATAATTTAATGATGTTTCTTGGTGGTGAAATATGTAGGTACAGTGGACAGTTCGCGTGCTGAATTACATTTGGAATGCGTCGTGTAGCACATGAATTACGCATGAAAGCGGCCAATGAGCGCAATGTACTGTAATGCTAACAGTCTCAGCTAAATAACACGATACATTTTAAACTCCCGAAGGTTCAAAGCGTCGCTTCAAATACGAATTTTTGTGCGATGAAAGTTTGACAGGTACACAATAGTGGTGTGGTATTGTTCCAATTTCAGAGCGTGTATCGATACATGGGTTTTTTTTCTCATAACAGTATTAATTGGAATTTCTCACAAAAGGGCAGGTCGAGACAAAGGCTCCCGCTGCGCCGCGGTGCCGTGCCGCTGTGCCCATCCCGTGCCGCTGACATGCGGTATCATCGCCAGGGTGTGCGGATGAGTTTCATTTGCCCATATAGTTCCTAGAAAGTTACGATGAGATTTTTGCATTTGAGTAGTAGGTACTTCTAGGACAATCTCATCACAGAACAATGAAGTTTAACAAAAAAAAAAACCACTTCCAAAATAAACACAACAAAGTGAAAAATAACTTACTGAAATTAAAGTTATTTTTCACTTTTTAGTTGCGGTAAGTACACACGGCTACACATCAAGCTATAAATTTCCAGTTTATGGTGATCTCGCATTGTATAGGAATTCCGTACAATGCGAGGTCAGCTAATACTGGAAATGTATAGCTTGATGTGTAGCCGTGTGTACTTACCCTACACAAATTCGTAAACCACTACTTGCTATGTAAATAACAGTGTCAGGAAGTTTTAATAACATCATCAACCTCAGACCAAATAAAAACCAAGACAGAGCGCTGCAAACAATACAGTGAAGCATGCCAAAACTACACCTCCGCTCTGTGCTTATACGCTCACACGCACACATTTACAATAAAACTACACCTCACTCTGTGCACACATGTTTACTAAACCGGCTTCACGTCACTGTTAACAGCGCTATGACTTGGTTTTTTATTTGGGTTAAGTCATCAACATACACTAAGTGGAAGAAATATGTGCTATTGAAGCTAACACAAGAACTAGCCAAGCAAAGTTAGTAAAATTTATAGTGGTCAGTGCAAGTTTCCTCAAAAAAATATTTTCAAAATCGGTCCGCAATTGACGAAAATATCGATGAACATACATAAAATATATCTATAGATGAATTTAGAACCTCCTCCTTTTTTAAGAAGTCGGTTAAAAGATACGCATTACCTATTAATTTGTTGATCAAGAAAAAAAATCTTAAAGTTCATCCCATTATGAACCTACGTCTAATAAATCTACGCTTCCCTGGAGTCGCAATTCCTTTAAAGGTTTTTCCAATTTTCTCATATACTCGTAGCTTCGGCTCTGCAGCGCAAATAACTTAAAAAAAACGACACAAGCCCCGACTTGCGGAGAGGGCGGATGTCGAGAATTTCCAAAATATTTCCTTGTATAAAAGCAACAATATCGGTTATGAAGGTCAACTGTCTGTATAAAGTAAATTTATTCTGTTCGGTGTATTGGCTCATATAACTGGTGATCTCCGCGGCGACAGCGGTGGAATGATAACGGTCTAATTTTGGAGGCTGCGGCTCTATTCCTTATACGACCTAAATTACATTGCGGCCTCGCATCCGCCCTGAAAGGTTTTATTCATAAATCTACTGAAACGTTTCATAAAGTCTCGGAAAAATGTTCGCTTTTGATGGTTATTTAAAATAAACTTTTTACCTTTCGCGTCCGCTATTAAAGTTCGCTTATAATTCAGTAAAGTTCTCTTTCAAGAATCGAGTCTATCTAATACTAAAGTTTGTTCACAAATATTCTGTGTAAACGGTGAGCGCTTAAGCTGGTATTTATTCGTAACGAGAGTTAGATACCTACTGATTACAAATTAAATACCCACTAAGCTCATCAAAGATCTAAAACGGTTAACGATATAATATAATTTTGGTTTGGTTTAATTAAATTCCGTGGTGAAATTAAAGTTGAAAGTCAATCAACGTGTAAAAGAGAATGCAAAGATGGTTTATCGAAGCAATCTGAGTGACGGGGCGCGGGGTGATGGGATCGCCAAACATTGACTGTGCCAATAGGTAGAGCTAACGCCATCCGATTTGCCTAATGAGGAGCGATTCCACCCGCCGCCTAACTCCACACAGGAACATTATGCAAACTTGTGTTTAACTTCTATATCAGCTCTCGACTTGATCACAATACAACAATTGTTTAAAGATATGATAACTAACACGTGCTGAGCGAGTATTATGGAGATTGCTTGCTAAGGGAAGTTAACATTATTACAGTAGATAACTTTGAAGTGCTGCTGCAGTCATTAGGATTAGTGGAGGAAGATTAAGATTAGTCGCACCTACCTACATATAGGTATCTTCCTATGGTGTCTTAGATAGAATGGAGTTTAGCAAAGTGGCTTTTTCTAAGAATAGATCAGTCGGTCTCTTTTCGTGAATATTTTAGCAGTGGCTCGCTATTGTCTATCTTGTGGATAGGCATCAGCTTCCAACTTGCGCATGCATTATTCTGAAGCCTCCGTTTCCTTCGAAATAGAATGCAGACAGTTCTGTCCATATTAAGTTTCGGCCCTGATTATTTTCTAAAGAACCAGTTGATTTTAAGTGGTCTAAAATTACGTCTGTCAAGAGGCCTTTAGAAGGATGCCTCCTATCCTTTTAAACGTCACACGGCTTTTAAACAAGAAAATAAAGAAAAAAAAAACATGATGCAAAAAGAGCTTAAAACACAAAAATAAGAAAAGGTCGAGGGGAGCATGTGTCACATCCACGCAAATTGGCTATCGCTCAGCACTATGCTGCGACCCTATGCAAGACAGAGCCCCAGCGCTGGTTTTCCGTAACAAATAGATGCAACTTGTAGTTTAAACCATGACCTAAACTAAAAAATTAACAGCATTTAGAAGCCCGATCGATCGAGTCACATTGCAACAACCTCGTTCATAGATACTATACTAGTAAGTCGATGTTTAGTGATGTGCCGTATAGACGCCAGACAATTGCGCTGAGTTACTATATTTTATCCTTTTTATATCATCCTCCCCCTTTATAGCTTGTACTCCTACAGATTAATGTAAAGATATATTTTGTTTACTGAATGTATGAATTCTATCTACTTACGTAATTCACAGCGCACATAACATTAGTTTTTAGCTTACAACACATAAATTGTTACGACTGTACAATATATTTCGAAACTCTTGCTCTTTTTGATTCTTCATACCAGCTATATTAGACGCAAACAATAACATTTAAAACTTCCTAGAAATCATACTTCAGCAAAAAACTTTCTTGTTTTATTGTGTACTTAGGTTGTACGTTTTCCGTTTTGTAAATAAATGTTCTGTTAAGAGTTAAACTTCGATACTTTGCGTTAGCTTGAAAGTGAGGGAGGTTACATACGGGTAGAAAAAACGTGGGTAAAAAAAAGAAAATGTTAGTCATCAATGGCCGTCCTCGTCGTCGCGTCGCCGAAGTCCGTCGGCATATATTTGAAGTAGACTTCGCCTCAATACTTTCCAAGCTAATGAATTCCGAAGGCGCTTCGGTTCGTTAAAAATAATACAAAACTCTATTCCCACTTAGTTCCAAAGTTACACCAGGGTAGTTCCAGTCACCGAACATTAATCTAGTTATAATTTCGAAAGCTCGCCTTTTTACTTCACGAACTTCCAAAAAGTGTACCTCTTAACTGTCACTTTTTTTAACTTTTCTTATTTATTGTACGTTTCTTTTTTAAAGTTACGGTGTTAAGTTACCGTTACCTTATTGCTTTGAACACTAACTTTGGTTACGAATTTAGAGCCAGGATTTCGTGGATCATAAAATTAATGTCTTGACACCGGCGCGTAACTTATTGTGGGAAATTTATTTACGCGTAAAGGAAAGTTTATTAATAAATATAAATTTTATGGCGACACGCTTTATTTTTTCTGGAAAGGCGAACTTAACTGGCATAAGCACAGTGCAGCTAACATACGGCTGATGAAATGCTAACTATCACTTTGTTGTTTGGGCGTTTTCCTGATCAATTATACAGACCAGTTTTCTGATCATCCAATTTGCCAAGCAATTTATTAATTGTAACTAGCTGCGCCCCACGGTTTTATCCGCATAAGTGTCGATCCCGTGGGAATATCGGGATAAAAAGTATTCTATGTCCTTTGCCAGGTCATGGTCTACCCATGTGCCAAATTCCATCTAAATCCGTTCAGTCGTTTTAGCGTGAAAGCGTAACAAACAAACAAACCAACAAACAAACTCACTTTCGTCTGCGTTCAGCGCTCGGTGTGGCAACACGCCGTGTTCAGATTCGCGACAAGTCAATCGTCATCCTGTGGATGCCTCGTTGAGAGGTGAAACACGTGTCCATTTCTTTCAGGAGTTTTTTATAAGCGGAACAGGTTATTAAATATATCCACGTCTATTGTATTTTATATAATACTAGCTGCGCCCCGCGGTTTCACCCGCATAAGTCTCGATCCCGTGGGAAAAAAAAAGTATCATATGTTCTTTTCCAGGGCATCATCTATATATGTGCCAAATTTCATCCAAATCCGTTCAGCCGTTTTAACGTGAAGGCGTAACAAACAAACTTACTTTCGCATTTATAATATTAAAGGATTAGTTAGGATGGCAGTATTAGAAACCCAACTCGAAGCACTTCTAATACAATACCTATTCTTCTAAAAACAATCTCACATTCCAAAACTTAACCAAAATAATGCAACAATTCCGTATCATGCATCTGACATATTCAATTTATTTCGCTGGTTCAAGCAAGACTACTTCGAAAACAATTCGAGAATCGAATCGCTTATTCTGAAACAAATAACTATAAACAGGAACATTGTATAGTCAGTCAACCAGCACCATAATTGCGAAACAATCACAATCCGAATGATTTTGAAAAAAATTGCTAACCCATTGCTTAAGAGCGTACCGACTATTTGCCTTTGTCTCTGTCTTTTTCTTTACGTGTAAAGAGTAAAGAAAATAACCACACTTTTGCACTTTTTCAATGTTTTTCGTTGTTATTTTTATCATATTGCTCTTAAATAAAAAACTAACGCGGAGAAACGCTGGAGTCATCTATGAACTTTATTTTAGTAAATTAATCATAATATGAATTTACTTATTTATATAAAAAATAGCAAAATAAAGGAAAAAATACTCGATAAGAGGTAACTTTGCGAATTTATTCTATCGAGCCAACTTTATCAAATCGTGTTTCCATCGCGGATGATGTCTAGTATATATCCCTAATAATACCAATTTATTTCCTTATATTTTAATTTAACTGTTTACTACTTCAAATAAGCTTAATAGAAACATGTTTGTGTGCATAAAAAGCTCGGTACCCTCTTAAAAATTCGTCTGCTCAACAACGTAAATAACTCAATGAATGTTGTTGAACTGTCAAAATGAAAGGTATAAATGTGTTACACAATTACCCTGCAGGGGTTGTAAAAGCAGGCAGGTCCTTACAAGGTTCTGTAAGTGTAAAGTATAAAGGTCCACATGACTGGTTCGTCGACGGGTTCCGTAGGCACGTTTCGCCTTATCGTACCTTCCGAAAACACTCGCTTTACGTCTCTGAATCAATATGACAAGCGTTCACTCGGATCGGATTGCTACCCCTGAATTGAGGGCGATAGAGTTCGGGGATTTTTTATTTTGCCATAAATATTAGCTTTTATGGGAGTCAAGTGGCGATTATCAATTCTTGAAGACTGATCGAGAACGCGACGAGTGTTGTAAGAACTGTTCGCAAAGAGTTTTTGTTTTTTTTTTAAATTAAAATATAAGGATAAGGGTGATTAGTATGTTCATATATTTTTTTAAACCGGCCACGTGCGTGTCGGACCACACACAATGAAGGGTTCCGTAGCTGGGATAAATTTATCCCAAGAACAAACTTAACATTGTAGTTGAAAAACATGTTCTCCCATAAATTCCAACTGCAATTGTAAGTTTGTACGCACAATATTTAGAGATTTACTTTGTTGTTTTAAGACCATAGACTTCTTATAGGTTTTCCTGTAATTTTTAAAGAACCATTCCCTGATATTTTTTTTTTCAAAATTTTTGGCTCATTGGTTTCGTAGATGAGGGGGAGGGAATGGTCAATTTTCATTTATTTTCCTTAATCAATCAATAACAAAACTTATTTTCTTATTTTCCCCCCAAAAGTGACCACCATTTTCAAAATTTATTTATTTACATTACACGTCCGTGTCTGGGTGACAGAAATACATACCTATGTGTACTAAATTTCAACTCAATCGGTCTCTAGATTCGGAGCAAATTGGCTGTGACAAACGGACAGACAGACAGACACACGAGTGATCCTAAAATGGAGTCCGTTTTTTCTTTTGAGGTACGGAACCCTAAAAAAAGTAACTAATAACGAATAACAACAGCCAGAAGAGGAAATCAAAATATCACAACACCCGATTCACCGAGCCCAGTCTACCAGAGGAGCGCCTATCTTCTTCGCCTAAATCGAATGAACACAAAATTAGCATTTTATCTGAAGTTATTAGTATCCACGTTAAATGGCGCTGTCCCCCCTGTCCCCTGCCCATCACCCCCTGTCCCCTGTCCAGAGTGTTCTCGGGATCGCTGATTGAATCGCACCGATTATGACGTTAATCTGTTCAATGCAAATTGGACAAGCTAGTCATTTACATCCCTTTATCAGAATTTGGCGTTAAAATATTCAAATATTTATTGTTTTGCTAGCCAGGCGTACCTCTCTCGGCTTTGTCGCACAATTGTCGGATGAGTCGATAAGTTGGAACGTCACTAGACTTGAAATAAGATTTTCGTTTGTTTACCTGTTTGTTCGATAAATGAGGGATTAAACTTAATATTGGATTATCTTTTTGACTTTGTAAAGGATCAAGATCAAGATTGAGACTTACATTTTAAAGTATATATTGGTAAACTGGATAATAACTTAGATGGCTATTATAAATGTACAAGGCGGAGCCGTTTTTGAAGTAAGAACTTCTTTAGGCGCGTTGGGCATTTTTAAGATGGGAAAAAACAATTGAACTCGCGACACCGTTACCGACACCTGATTTTTATAAATGCGATTGTGCTCTTTATTTATGTTTCGTTACGAATCAATATTCTATGCAAGTATTTTTACTTTAAAGGTTTTAGAAGTATTTTATTTTTTGTAAACGCGATTGTGCTCTTTATTTAGATAAGCTTACGGACCAATGTTCTATACAAGTATTTATTCTTCCACCAAGGCGATTTTGTTCAAGTTTTCACTTCTGTCGGCACTCCCGGAGTGCCACTGTTTTTTTTCAACCTACATGCCTTGCTAAATAAGGTTCTTTTAAAAACTGCTTTGACCGGTCTAAATTGCATGATTTTAGAAGTTTACTGCTTTCAAATCTAATATTAGCTGTCGGCAGTCTCGGATTTCCACCTAGGCCTACAAAGCTCTTGCCTATGGGCCCAGCCAGCCTAGGGGCTCCACCTACCCAGCTACCCCCGACCAAGTAGCTTGCCTGACTGACGGCTGGCGGACAGGACCGGATTAATCACGTAGCTAGCATATGCTACAGGTCCCGCGCTCATGTCATGGTACCTTTACCACCCGTAAGTCCTATGGAATATTATCTATCAGTAGTCAAAAGAAACCTGACCTCTCCGAAGCGGAACGCAAAAATTTTTGCAACCAATATTAGTTGTGTTATTTTCTAATTATTTTCAGAAACCTGGAGTTAATCACCGCCATTATAATTATACACAGAGAAATCCCATTAAAATGTACTCTAAATGAAGTAAATCGTATTAAAGAAAGACTAGAAACAGTAACTGTCTTGTAACGAAACTAATTTCAAGACGTTTCTACCATTATCAGGGTAACGAAACATAAAATACACGCGTGGCGCACACAAGTGTACTAAAGCTATTCTTAACACCACTTCTAACTACAATTTGTTTACTATAATGGAATGGTTGGTTATTTCTTGCATTACAGTCTGTGTTTATCGACCAGCCACTTATAAAAACAACAAGGAAGTTTTTCAATTTTGTATTTTCTTTGTTTGTATTGGCTGGCGAAATTGTGTGAGTTTGTCATACCTACATGTAATATTGTTTTTCTTGAAATATACACTTTCTTGGTGTTCGCATACCAAGTAACTAGGTCATTATTAAGTTTTTCATAAAATCTGAAACTGTAAAAGTGTTACAAGAAAAAAAAAACAATGTTTTTCTCCAGGTTTGCTGAATTTGTTTTCACTTAATTAGGTAATAGTTTTCATGTGCTTTTTTTTTGTTAAAAACCTAAAAAATGTTTGCACATTAAAGAAGTACCTGATCGACCGAGCTCTCATCATCTGCCTAACCTTTTCCGAACTATGTTGGGGTCGGCTTCCAGTCTAACCGGATGCAGCTGAATACCAGTATTTTACATGGAGCGACGGCTTTTCTGACCTCCACAACCTAGTTACTAGGTAACACGATACCCTTTGGTAAGACTAGTTGTCAGACTTTTGGGCTTCTAACTACTCGTAACAACTGTCAAAGATCTACGAATGACAGCTGGGACCAACGGCTTAACGTACTTTCCGAGGCACAAAGGGGTCACCCATCCATGGACCAACCGCGGCAAGCCTAGCTTAACCTGATCGATCGACCCGAGCGGCTGTTATTATTTAGCCACAAGCCGACTTTCACCGAGCTCTGCTCGGGTGAAAATAGAGAATGCTCATTTACTAGTATAGGATAGTTCATACTAATTCCATGAATAGTACTTACTAAGTCCATGCTGCCATTGTCATTATTCAAAGGTCGCCATATTGTTCTAAACTTTGGGCGACCGAGCTCTGCTCGGGTGAAAATACGGAGAAAACGAATTTTCACAGATATGAAACCTAGCTAGATTGATTTTTCGCCCCCGTAAACCCCTTTATTGTAACTTTCATCGAAATCGTTAGAGCCGTTTTCGAGAATGTGTTTACAAATATATATTAGTGATGTGCCGGATATCCGTATCCGTATCCATATCCGCGGATATCCGAGGAAGAAAAATGATTTGTATCCGTATCCGTATCCGTTACTTTTTGGTGGATCTTGATCGGATATTTTATAATAATACATTTCATTTCGTATAAGAAATTTTAAAGATATGTAGCAATGAAATACTGTTAACTTAAATACAAATTAGAAAAAAAACCTATTTATTATAATTCAAGTAGAGTAAGTATCAGTGAATTAAGTTATAAGGTAGTAATTAAACTATCTTTGTAGTGAGATCAAACCTCTAATATTTGTGCTGAGTTTTTTTAAATAACCGACGAAAAATTCCAACGCAGGGGGCTTCAGAAACACATCAATTAAAACTATGTTATTTACAAAAACTTTAAAAAAAATATACGTCATAATTAATATTGAGTAATGGTAAATTGTATTTCAAAAAGAGTAACTTGGCAGCTTTGTCCCCCAAAAGTCAGTTACGATTAGGATCATAAATAATTCCTGCTGAACCTGAAGAAAGTTGAGATCCGTATCCGTATTCGCGGATCTAGACCCTTATGATCCGTATCCATATCCGCGGATCACTTTTTTACCGATCCGGTCCGGACATCACTAATATATATACAAATATTGCTCGTTAAATAGTATAGGATAAGAAAATACAGCAAACAAGTTACAAGTACTAATAAAAAACTACCTGACAGTTGTATCTTCTAACTAAAACGGAACAATAAGCTGCTAATAAATGTCCTAAGTTTTCTCCGTACATAACTATATAACTCGTACGAAACTATTGTATGTGCAATTCCAACAACAATGCCAGGAATATAGAGTTGTCCTTGTTTTAGCAGTATTTTGAAACATTGACATAACAAAGAGACGTGCAAGTTAGCCCACTTTTCATGTACATTCCTATAATGACATTAATTATGATTATTAAGTATACCCTGTATCCAACCACTGAGGACTATAAGCCAACCGGTCTATTCTACAAAATCTTACCGTGAGATTTTTACAGGATTAGAAAGAAAGAAAAAATATTTATTGAGACTCGCACAGGAAATCACAAATTAAACTAAAACACACTCATTAAATCATTAACAAAAAATAAACAACGTAAAATTTAAATAATAGCAGTAAGTCCTGTACGAGGCCAAAAGGCTCCTATCTCAGCATATGCTGCGACATTTAAAAAATTAATGTCGCAGCGCTGGTATTCTGATAGGGCCCGCAGTGATGTCACGGATAGATAGATACAGAAATAATTATTAAATAAAAAAAAAGATGTGTGAAATACTTTAAAAAATAAAATATAAGTAGTCCGCGTGTCTGCACCCGACGTAACATCAGTTACTTGTCTAATAGGCCTTTAGTGTCGGTTTTAATTAGGTCGGCTGTCCTCTGTTACTCCAGTACATGGCCGCTATGCTATTTGTTTCCCCCTAGCCTCATAATTTCACATCGCCAATTTGCAGCTGGTCTGCCCATCAGATTTTCGCCTCCTACCAATCCACTTTCAGCTTCGACAATTCTTTCAACATCTTTCTGTCCATAGCCAACTGCCGTACCTTAAACTATAACTATGTACTTGATACTATAACCATGTACTTGATACTATATCCAAGTACTTGATACTATAACCATGTACTTGATACTATAACCATGTACTTAATACTATAACCATGTACTTGAAACAATAACCATGTGCTTTATTGTTGATCATCATCATTGGTAGCCTGGTTCTACCTACTGCTGAGAATAGGCCTCCTCCCATTTATATCATGCTTTCCTGGTCTGTGCGATTCTCAACCTGTACCCTAATTGCGTAATACACGACCAATCACATTTTTTTCGATTTGAAACAGGTTAGCAATCCATTGCTTCATAAGTTAGAAAAAAAAATCTGCTCAACAACATAAATAACGCAATGAATGTTGTTGAACTGTCAAAATGAAACAAATTTGTCTTAATCGTTCACGAAAATACGCAATTAAGGTACGGTTTCGCCCGCGATCTTCTGAATGTCAATCACCCATCTGGATTGATTATACTCAATTTTGAGTTTCGGTTTTTTATTAAGATTTGTGTTCTAATTATTTTCTTTTACCTACCTCTACCTCTATTTAATTCTAATCCTGGTTCAAAGAGTACGTAAACAATAATCCGTCGCTCCGATGTCGCTAGTTGGCCTTGTTCGTTAAGCCACGTCAGTCGAATGACGTCATCCGACACACGGGCACCATCGCACCATAGCACCCTATGTCACACTGTATGTACGTAGGTACAGGTAACCCTGCTGCATTTAGATAACACAAGGGAAGCATAAAACAGTCTAAGTATAATACAATTGTCAATTGTGCTTTAATTTGTAAAAAGTTTCTACTGTCGTAAGTAGGAAATTTTTAAACAAGGATTTTTGAAAAATTTCATGTTCAATAACAATTTACATTGTATCGGAATGTTTTACAAGGTAATTAAAAAATAATAATCTAAGTATTAACAATAAAAACATAAACAATTTAAATAATAACAATAATGTCAGAACCAGTTACAATTGTCAAAAACATTAAAATTCACACATGCCTTTATTATCACCAATATTCAATGTCACAATTTTATTCAAATTGTTGATATCAGCATGTCTAAAATGTTATGTTCTTTTGTCATAATGGTCTAGCTAAATCACATCAGTGAAAAACTCGTCCACAGTATAATAGCATTTTTCTAGCAGACGCAGACTTCTCTTTTATATGCAATCATCCCCAAAGCTGCTCTGTACCCTAATTGGGTAATACACGATCAATCACAATCTGTTTCCATTTGAAACAGATTGCTAATCCATTGCTTCATAAGTTGGAAAAAAAAATTGCTCAACAACATAACGCAATGAATGTTGTTGAACTGTCAAAATGAAACAAATTAGTCATAATCGTTTACGCAATTAGGGTACTAATCTACGGTCTTCTAATGGTTTGTACTATCACTATCCCCATTGTCACAATCTGAAAAGGTGCACTTAAAAGTTACAACTCTTTTAATTTAGTCAAAACAAAAAAAAAAACGCCTCGCCTCTCCATTTAAAATATCCCGAAGTTAATAAAAGAAGGATAAATAAGGTGGTGTGTTCACAAATCTGCGCATTCTTTCATTCTATCGGCACATTCAAGGTAACAAATCGGCGCCGTCTGAAGTGGCTACGGGTTAATGAGCGAGTATTTGAGAACGTCTGAAAAGATTAAATGCACGCCGTAATTCAAGAGGAGTGATTGCAGCCTCCCCCCACGTATTAGATCGCTGACTTCGATATTTGAATAACTGTAGGTAGATCCTCCCAGATGTCTAATAAGTGCTTAATTATGAGTTATGCCGGTTTCGGAGTCAGTCGATCGTGTCATTGTAGATAATAGTGTAAGTCTCGTTTTAAAGTTTTCCTTTTGTAAGGTTTAATTGGTCTTTGTTTAAAGCAATCAATCTGCCTAGCCTTTTCCCAACTATGTTGTGGTCGGCTTCCAGTCTAACCGGATGCAGCTGAATACCAGTATTTTACATGGAGCGACTGCCTATCTGACCTCCACAACCCAGAAACTGGGTAATACGATACCACTTGGTAAGACTGGTTATCAGACTTTCGGACTTCTGACGACCTGTAACGACTGTCAAAGATCCAAGAATGACAGCCGGGATCAACGGCTTAACGTGCTTTCCGAGGCACGGAGGAGTCTCGGTATGTAATAATGGTCACCCATCCACGGACCAACCCCGGCAAGCGTAGCTTAACCTGATGGATCGACCCGTGCGGCTGTTAGTACTTAGCCACGAGCTCCTCTGGTCTTTGTTTAAAGCGTTTTAGTTTGGAAATATCAATTAATAAAAACATTCAAAGATGTCGATTCAATCATTTCGCGTTGAATAGTATAGTTTTTATCATGCCTTTCCTAGTCCACTTGTTTCCTAATGGTTTTATGATAGAACAACGAACTCCCTTCACCATGGCAATATTGTATGACCTTCAATATCTATCTATCGACCTTCGCCCAAGCCATTTAGATAGCAAACAGCTTCTCAAATATCAATTCCTTCCTTTTGTGTCTTATACTCTGAAGCAGTAATTTACCTATTCATTTGTAACTATAAATTCGTAGATACGTACTTACTATCGAACAAACGTTACACATGAACCCAATTACGGGTTCGCGAACTATTCAATAACTCACTAAGTCGATTCATAGCAGGCGGCTTTAAATTATTTAAAGAAATTTCAGAATTTAAAACTTCCTCGTCGCTTCTAGTGGAGTGATTTGCAGCGCAGCGGGGAGAGTTAGGCTAAGTGAGTAAAAGAGTAAAAGTCTAGAGTCAATGTTTGCTGTCGTGATTTCTGCTCCCTTCGGCCGGTGACGCGCACTTTCCTCTCTCCCGTTTCGCGTAAATGTGCATCACCATTTTTTGTGACTTTAAATAAAGTCCGATTCGATTCGGGACAACTGTCCGGCGATCCGTCACGTCAAAGTGCATAGTGATGCAGTTATTTCAATGTACCGACTGTGAGTTACACGTTTTATTACTGGCTATTTACTAGGGAGTGTTTTTATTAAGGCTTATTGATGCCTCTAAAGTGTTGCACAGTTCCACAAGTTCATATAGTAATAGATTCCGGTATAGCCTTTGATGAATAGTTACTAAATAAAATTGGTAAAAAAAAAAACTGTTTACTGATCGATTCCTACGAAATATTAGTGATGTTTCAAAACTGAAGTACATGTTTTAATATAAAATAATATTTATGTTAAGCCGTTCTCCCGTGTTCAGGTAAACCAGCTTTTATAGAAGTTTTAGTTTTAATAGCCTTTTGTTCCTATCATACTTCAGCGGGGAACAAATAGCTATGGTTGTAAAACTGATAAATTCTTGGTGCTAGTGCGATATTGCTGGCGATTTTAGCCTTCAGGAAATCTTAAATCTCTATTTTTTTAAATGAAAACTTCTTTAGGCGCGTTGGGCATTTTTGAGATGGGACTAAACCATTGATTTCGCGACACTGTAATGCAATTTACCGACACCGTGGAGTAAAAGACATAAACGCGTTGATTACCGCGGTGCCGAGTTTTCTTTTTTTCAAGTTTTCACTGCTGTCGGTATTCCCAGAGTGCCACTGTTTTTTTTTTATGAAATCACGCCTGTCTTCCTTGTGAATATCGGCAGAGGTGTAGGTACCTGTAATACACCTTAAATTCACCAATCATGTTTAGATCTATAAGGGGCGAACTCATGGCACAGTTCCTTAAGTAAAGCGCTTCCGAATTAACCAAATAATCTAATCAGAACATAAATAAACCGCCATTGGCAAAGAATACGATACGAAAACTAACCGTTTAAATAAAATCCGCCAGTATCCTCCAGATACCTTAAAACAAAACCTACAACCTAATTTAAAAATTAAAAGAACACAAATGAAGCTTACAATGTCGCTACTTCATCTCACTGGGGGCTGTTTCTTTGAAATTTCGCATGCAATTGCATCTCGGAGCAGTAAAGAGTGGCCGGGATCCCGGGAATAAAAGGCGCATGTCATTTCCCGGCCAGCCCCGGGGGTGAAATCGCATGAGCAAATGTTGACATCCGGCTCCGCTCGGATCAGAGTCCGCGATGGAGACGCACTATTCAGCCTTAGGCCTTTCATTGGAGAAAATGACGTACTTTAAAGTCCTTTGTTGATAAGGGGTTAATTTTAAGAGTAGGTTCGAATTACGGCGAATAATTAGTGTATTTTAAAATCAAAATGCGTTTCCTCGATAATTATCCAAAACAGAACAACTGAGTACTTAGATGTAGGGACACTCATTGCACGGAAATCCTATACAATGCGAGATCATCTTACACTAGAAATTTATAGCTTGATATGTAGCCGTGTGTGTATTTAAATCCTTGCAAAGCTGGCACTAACAGTTAGTATGTCTATCAGTTCAAAATAACTACAGCCTTTGGTTTGTTAATAATCGGAAATTTCAATAAAATCTTGCTGAAGCTGAGATGTTACCAACAAGGAAATTGAATAGCAGTAAAAAGAAATGTCTACGCACAAGAACGTAGACAATTATAATACCATTCCTCTTTACAAGAAAATAGTATATAATATCCTACCTTAACAAACTCTATTATCTAGGTACAATAGCCTCAAGAGATTACTTATTTTCAAGCTATATTTGCATTGCAGGTTTAAAACTACAAGCTCTCTCGCCGTCATCTTTTATGATGCCAATGAATAAGCTTCTAAGGAGAAATTGATCTTTTATATCTTTTTTATTTGTTGGTAGCTTATTGGATGGTATCTGTAACGTAAATTAATTTGTAGGAGAATATGGAATTAAATATTGCCGCTGCGAGCAGCAGGAGTGGTTTAAAAAACCTCATGGAAAGTCTTCTTGCATAATAACAATAATCATTTTATTATCAGGCAACTAAGGCCCTTAAATAGAATACACAAAATAATCTTATACAATAATAAACTAATACATATTAAAAACCTTATACAACTATGACTAATACACGTAATGTTGACGGCGTCGTGAATCGCTGCGTGGTGTCGCGTAACCGTCCTCGGAAACGTCGATATACGACACCTTGCGGCCAAAAGTCCTTTTTCAGGCAAGTCTGTAGATGGTGGGTTGGAACTCGTACCACGAATGACAAAGTTGATGTTGTAGCGCGATTCCAACCTGGCACCTGGTGTTTACGTGATGGCACAGTGAATATGCCTGCACAATTTTTTTTCCCCTTGTCTTTTACCTTATTCCAACTGTGTTTATTATATAACACCGAGTCCACACTCTCGCGAGTGCGCTTCGTTGGGTCCTTGCACGGGCCGCGGCAAGCGGAGGCTTCACGAGTGCTGCCTATCCACACTCTCGTTTTATTCAGTTGCCCGCCACGCCTCGCGCCTTGCGTCCTTGGACTCCGGTCAAAAAACCGACACCGAACAGAGCGCGCACGAGGCGAGGCGAGAGACGACGAGAGGAGGTGAGGGCACTATCCACACTATCGCGCTCGCTTCGCCTCGTCTTGCCTCCTGGAGAGTGTGGACCCGGGGTAGAACCTTCACTTGCACCGCTCTCGTGACAATTACCACAGATCAAGCGCTTTATATTAGTGACTTGTATTGGGAATCCACTTTGTAAGTACCAAGTCGCTGGATAAAAAAACTGCGAAGTTAGTAACGTGAGTACTTTATTGAATTAAGTGTCAGATAAGGCTCATTTTCATCTGTCGATAGGGTTCGTGCGGGAGATTTCTGTAACGCATGCCATGGGGCCCGCATGCTGGGAACCGTTTTCATTATTCGATATCGCATGGTGCGGTGCTGGAGATTTCTGCAAAGCATGCCACAGGACCCGCATGCAAGGAACCGTTTTCATTCGTTGATAAGAAACGATTGCGGTACACGGAAAACCGGCACCGCACATTTGGCAGTTGCTTTGAAGGCTCATTTTCATTGGGTGTGAGTCTCCGCATGCTTTTTACCGACTGATGGATTTCATTGGTCGCTACGCCCGTTACGGGCATTCCCCTCAGACGGTGTAGAAACCGACCGCGTTATCGACTTATGACTTTAGTCATTACTCCGCCTGTGGGGAAACCTCGCATGCTGTATATTGACCGAGTGATCGACAAATGAAAATGTGCCATAAGTATTTTCAAAATATTTCTTCGACTTGTTCTTCTTTTCGTGTCGATGGTAATCTTCTTAATTGTTTTTATTACTGTTTGAGCCCATTAGGATTCATCTTTTTTGATGTGTAACATCTGTCCTCTCGCTTTCCTGCAATCTGTGGAGTGGGGGGAGTGATTTCGTGAAAGGGACGGAAGTGTACTACAGGAAGCCGGGGATGCGCGCGCTATTTGATTTGACCAATGAGCGCGCACGGTGCTAGAGTTGGCCGTCAGAAACGACCTTGACGAGGCTCCGCTTCTTTAATGTTGCGATTACCAAGATGTAACACATCTTTTGCGACTACTGCTAGGCTCGCTCTTTTATTTTTTACTTACAGTGTAGGAAAACAAATTACCTAAGGAAAATTCGTCTAAAATCGCCAACAGGCGGTAGGTATTAGGAGGTAAGAGTAGTCTTTCCTTTTCTGTATTCCATCTTTGCTTCCTTATTAGGTCAATATTACAAGCCAACATTATTAAGCGGTTACCCAAAATTCCATCCCAAAATTGTCCCAAAAATACCTTATTTCATTTTGGTTAAATTTTAAACGTACACTACATAATATTCCGTGAAGGGAATATTTTGATCGCAACAATTTTATGAGTGCGGTGATCTGAACGATCAATTTGCATCGTAATTAGGAGTTTGCTCTGTTTTAACACAAATTAGCTTCAACCGAATAGCCGGTTATATTCTGAAAGCAAACACGTGCGTCGTTTTATAGTCCATTGTAATATTGGATTATGAGTTGAACAAATATATAATTTGGGAGCGACGTTGTTTTATATTGTTTTGTTTAACAGGTTGTCATTATTTTGTATTGATTCCATAGCTTTCACTGTATTTGTCGTGTTGGTAACCAAGAAACCATATTTATTGCTCTTTGTCGGTTTTCTAAACAGAATAGGAACTTTTTTAACCGACTTCCAAAAGGAGGAGGTTCTCAATTCGACTGTATGTTGTTTTTTTATTTTTTTTGTATGTTTGTTACGCGATTACTCCGTCAATTATGAATTGATTTTGATGATTCTTTTTTTGTTTGGTAGATCATACTTCAGAGGTGGTCCCATATAAATTTTATTAACTTTACTTGGGTAGTTTTTGAGTTAGCTTCAATAATACGTATTTTTACCTCGCTTAGTATGTGGATGATATTATGATAACTTCCTGTCACTGTTATTTACATAGCAGGTAGTGGTATTCGAATTTGTGTGAGGTAGGTATTTCAACTAAAAAGTGAAAAATAAAAACTTTTTACAAAAAAAAAACAACCGACTTCAAAAAAAACACTACAAAGTGAAAAATAACTTTAATTTCGGAAGTCGGTGACAAAGAACGAAAATTCAAAACCAAAGACACCGGCTTCCGAAATTAAAGTTATTTTTCACTCTGTAGTGTTTTTTTTGAAGTCGTTTGTTTTTTTTTTGTAAAAAGTTTTTTTCTACTGTTAAGGTTCCTCTAGTCGACGTCTCGAACTCGTTGGTGGTGTACCTATTTAGCAAATTTATTTATTTATTAAGAGAAATAGACGATGATATATATAACGAAAACGAACGCGTAAAATTTCATAACTAGACCTTTGGGCGTATAGATATTATAGAAAAACTACTGGATGTAATTACTCAAAATAAAATTATTTAAATTATCTATCCCTGTACTGTTTCTATTTTGTCATTTTCATACTACATAAGTTATTTAATTACGCCCAAAGATGAGTTAAAATTAGTGTTTAAATATGGAAGTTTCGACGCTCATAACTCTCAAACCAACCAATACTTTTTTCCCAATTCTCCTTCCATACAGGGCTAGATAATGACGAGGCAAATTGATGTAATTTTTAGCTTCGAACGTACATTGTCAAACAGACGAGTAATCACCATACTACGTTTGTATGGAAGAATGACTGAGAAAAGAAAGAAAAATAAATTTATTTGTCACAGAAACACGTGCATACAAAGACAAGAGTAGGTAAGCAGAAAACAAAATAGATATAACTTAGTACACAATATGCAAACATGAGTATAAAACAGAAATAGTCGGCAGCTGCCGTCATGACTGTGACAAGAAGGCTTCCACTCAGCATGATGCTGTGCTATGGGGGACCCACAGCACAGCGCTAATTTTCAGTGGTCACCCGAAAAAGACGAACGGAAATCAATTCAGGTCAGGACTAGTGTATCCTTAAGATGTAATTAGTGAAAGGTTTAACTAAATAGCCTGAAAATGGCCAACTAAAAACCCCAAAAAGCCCTTCAATCTCCCTCTTTTTACCTTTTCTTTGTTTAAGCCAAAATGCGCTTGATCCGTGCCTTTCGCAATGACGAGTCTTTTTCTTATTTCACAAAGCTACAACTGTCTTACCTCCGGTAAAACTTAAGAATATCAAATTACATCGGTATAAAAATATAAATAAAGTTTCCAGTGCATAACTTGACCTAGTTATCTACGGTACTTGGTGGCCTTCCACAGGAAGTAATAAAATAGATTATTTATACCCCATGCAGCCAAGGACCTGGCGTAAATGAATTTTCAATTTTTCATGTCGTATAACCATTAACCCTGTATTACCTTTTTTTAAATGTATGAAGTAAAAATATAAAATGTACTCAACATTTTATATTTTTACTTCATACATTTAAAAAAAGTCAAATTACTCGAAAATGGTTGACATTGGCATAGGGGTTATCAGGGGTGATTTGGTTAACAGATTGCCGACGTATAACCAATAACCCTGTATTATAAAACAACCGACTTAAAAAAAACACTACTAAGTGAGAAATAACTTTAATTTCGGAAGTCGGTGTCTTTGGTTTTGTATTTTCATTTTTTGCCACCGACTTCCGAAATTAAAGTTATTTCTCACTTTGTAGTGTTTTTTTTTTTTTTTGAAGTCGGTTTTTTTTGTAATTTTTTTTTATTTTTCATTTTTTATTTGTGGTACTTACCCCACACACATTCGAATACCACTACCTGCTACCAGTGACAGGAACTTATCATATCATCTACATACTAAGTGGGAAAAAAATACGTATTATTGCAGCTAACTCAAAAACTATCTAAGCAAAGTTAATAAAATTTATATGGGACCAACTTGAGAGCATACCCTTTTAAACAAAAAAATTTTTTTTTAAATCGGTCCACAAATGACGGAGATATTGGTGGACATACATAAAAACAAAAAAAAAAACAAACATACGCTACGAACATATAACCTCCTCCTTTTTGGAAGTCGGTTAAAAACTAACTCACCCTGCCGCGTCTGTCTGTCTGTCTGAACGCGATAAACTCAAAAACTGCAGAACGGATTTTCATACAGTTTTCACCAATGGAGTGATTCATGAGAAAGGTGTTGTGTTAGTGTTATATTTCATTAAAGTTTTGTGTAATTTGGCTGAAATATGACGATGATTTTTGAAGATTTCGGAAAAAAACAAAGCAACGAGAGCTTTACTGGCGTGCACTGCGTAAACCAATAGATTTATATGAAAAATATATAGTTAAAAAATAAAAACAGATTGGACTCACCTCAAAAACTCACCCTTATTATTGTAAATTCAGGGAAATTAATGGTTTATCAAATTGACTACCAACTTCAATTGTCTGTATATTCTATCATTCTTTGACGGTTGCATAAAATAGCTATAACACGACAAATTGACGTAGTGCGTCAGTTTGATAAACAATTAATTTCCGTGCCCGTATTTTTGCCAAACTCACAAAAATATCAAACCCAGATACTTCAGTATTCATATTCATGTAGTACACAGCGTTCTCGGAAACACCGCAAAGTAAAGTGCCAGAAGGAATAAATTCTGTGTATATATTCAGTAGGTTAGAGCTAGAGCTACCTACTTAACGCAGCACAAATGTACCAGGGCGCCAGAGTAGCAGGGGAGGTGGACACCGCAAAATGCAGCTCCCTACATCCTCATTACGGATTCATGAGCCATGCAGACGTACAAACTACATACCGCCAATCAAATATTACTTGGCGTTTTTTCTTGGCTTTTTGAATAAACTATTACGTGCAAATGTATGCGGAATACTGTGAAGTTGTTAAGGTTACGCTAGTTAGTTATTCTTCCATAAAAACGTAGTATGGTGATTACTCGTCTGTTTGACGGTATACGTTCAAAAACTAAAACTCGTCCCTGTATGGAAGCAAAATTGCAAAAAAATATAGGATTAGAAGTTATGAGCGTCGAAACTTCCATATTTCAACACTAATTTTAACTAATTTTTGGGCGTAAACAAATAACTTATGTAATATAAAAATGTCAAAATAGAAACCGTACAGGTACAGATAATTTATTTAAAAGTTCAAATAATTTTATTTTGAGTAGATACATCTAGTAGTTTTTCCATAACATCCATACGCCTAATCATAAAATTTTACGCGTTCGTTTTCGTTATAAATCATCGTCTATTTCACTAAATAAATAAAAACTAGATAAATAAATTAAACTCAAAGAATTTATTTCAATTAAATCATTTCTTTTTTAATTATCAAAGAGTCGATCAGTCAGAAATATGAAGCTTGTTAGCTATCTATCTATCTATCTAGTTGCCCATTCCAAAGCGTAGTAGGTACCTATGGAGAAGAACGGACAAGAAACTCCACGGACACTCTTTTAGATAACAAAAATTGTTACAAAATATTGGTTACATCATTCATGTGAGAACAATATAGAAAGACGTGCACTACACAACAATCCAAAAAATGTTATAAATAAAAAATAAGCCATGGCAGCTAAGAGATGACCAGTCCCAACTGACGGTGCCCGTTCATGAACATGACGCATGGATTAGCACCATTCAGCTCAACCTTTTTGAAGGGAGCTAAATGATCCAACACACGCACCACCATCAGCGAGACATCTGAGTGAGCATGACATACTCACAGCCGGCAGGGCACATTCAAGTCAATGAAAAACATATTACCCGGTAAATAGTAGCTCTTTAGTACATAGTGCTCACACCTGTGCTATGCAATTATACAGTGTGAGTCTTTATAATGTGTACATATCGAAACAACGCAATGAGGCAACCTATGCTTAATTTTATCGACGGAAAAAATGTTTAAAAAACTCCTTTTTTTTGGCGTCTTATTGAGAAATTTTACAATTATTATAATTTTTGCAAAAAAATATTAGTAGCAAAATATTGTAGTTTTTTTTCCACAATTTTCATTTTAAGAGGACGCCTACTTACTTCCAATCATTGTGGAGTTTGTTTCATCGCGATAGATCATTTAGTTTAAAAGTTACACCGTTTTGTTATTTTTTTTAAATTCCATAAACAATATATAGATTTTTTTAAATATTTTTATCGTCAATAAAATTAAGCACAGATTCCCTCATTTCGATATGTGCACAATTATAAAGACTCGTACTGTATAATACAAAGGAGATTGAATTTATACAATGCAAAGATGGACAATCTTCAGCAGCTCCAACAGTATTTTCAAATGTTAATCAATTAGTTGTAGTTGTGGAGTAGGACCAGCATTGAGACAAGCATTTTTATCAGCGATGTAATCCCCCAACTTAAAATATGCCTGCCTGCATAGTGAGCGTAATTACTTAATAAATAAAACGAAATAAATAAATAACTGTACTAAATAGCATGCATATTAGCCACGCCACAGACGAGTTCGAACCGTCAACTAGTGCAACCTTAAGGCTCCGTGCACGAAAAAAAGCCTTTTTCGTCAATAACTTATCTAGTAAAACATTAAGTCTGTTTAAGTATGTAAGTACAGTTTTCGAGGTGCTAAACCATTCATGTCAGACACAGCACCGTTAATAGTTGCATCACTTTTGCGCTCTTGAAAATATGGTTTATTTCGCCTTTGATTTACCTACTTAATGAAGATATAGTATAAACATAAAATAAAATTTTGATTTTATTTTAAGGATAGCTGAAGACTAATGTGTGATTTTTAAATTTCTTGATATGGTTTGCTAAATAATAGGAAAAAATACATATCTGACAGGGTTAAAAAAATGGTTATTTCAAAAAAAAAAAAAAAAATCTGCTTTATTTTGTATGGAAGTTGAAAAAAGTGTTTGGTTCCCCTATGTACAAGTAGACCATATAATGATTTGACGAATTTTTTTTAATTTTCGAAATCAGTAGAAGTTTCTTCTAACAAAACAATTAAAACGTCAGTCTCGCGTCAATTTTTGGAAAACTATTTGCGAATTTTTGTGATTTTCCACGAATCCTTAATTTATTTGAAAAATCACTTTCCGCTGTGTACAAGAAAAAAGAATTCGACTTTTCAAATCACAAATAATTTTGTTTAAATTCCGTTTCCCTTTCTCACAACTAATGAACAAAATTGATCAAAATCAGTCGATTTCGTGTACGGGCCCTTAATGCAAAAACTAAAATGAACAGTGTATTTTTGTAGAGGGAAAATCGTTCTGTAGGTAATATTTATTTGTTGAGGAAAAATAAAAGGTTAGGTAATCTCGTAGCATCTTTTTATTCGGACTAGAGAGTAGACCTTACCTGAAAGTATTTTCTCATATTGTGACCCTTCCCCTATAAGTAAATAACCTGTGACCCTATGTAGATATTACTGTCGTTGTAGTATATCTTTTGAACTATCACCTGTGTAGGTAAGGAACCCTTTGCGACTTCAGCGTATAGCAATGTTCAGTACCGTCAGTGCTCGTACAGTCTCAATTCGATACAAATGTTTACGTTTATATCGCCGACCACTTTCCTCGACTCCAATTCCTACTGCAAGCTTTTTCGGAGTAAAGAAAATACTTCAACACGTACACCTAGGGACAGGGAACACGACAATATACGAGGGTTTCCAATGCCAGTAAAAAATAAAACATTCATTTCAAAGGAAACTTGAACAAAGGTAATTCAACAAGTAAGTATTGCGAGTGTGAACGTGTACCTGTGACACGCGATTTGCAAATAAAGCTAGGAAGATATCAAACAACCAACGTTTGCCACAACATGCGATAAAAACCTGTGCCGTTTCGAATGGAAATAACAAATGGATGTCTGATATTTTTTCCGCTGCGCTACTAACCAATGTGGCTTAAATCAGCTTTAATAATTCATTAACTCCACAGAGCCAGTAATGAGATTTTATTCCATAAACTTACCAATATACCGCGTCCAGCTCATGCACGGTACACTCACGGTAATTGTTTTTAAGCGGGACTTCACGTGGATACTCTCTCGGGAACCGGTAAGCGAATATATTAAACAATGAAAACACAAAGAATTTCTCAAAACGTCGAAAGTAAAAGGTAGGTAAGATAAGTAAAAACAACTATTTTCACTCCAATTAGGAATTTAATTTAACCCTTATCTAAGGGATCAACAAACACCCATTTGACCTTAACACGCAAGTTAATATACCTGCTCCGTACAATATATTCTTTATCCACACACCATAAAAGCGTACAACTGTGAGCTCCTAAACCGTACGGATACATTAGGCGCGGCCATAACCGAAAATTCACTTCCAATGTCTCACATTTGATAACAAAGGAAAAACACCCGACGACCGACAAGATGTTCTAAAAATACTTTCGCAATCTAGCTACCTGTTCACCTGGGCTGGCCATTCCGGCCTCCCCATAAAGAAGAGTAGACGGGAAGCGCCGGGAAGGGTTTATCGTTCCTGAGGGAACGGCCGCATGCCCGACACTATATCATTGCCGCCTCTATCTCTATGTACACTACGAGTTCTTTGTACTCGGCGAAGCATAAAACTTTCTGAAAACACTGTTAATATGTAACATACTCTTAGGTGTTACTATCGAACTTTGTCCGGTTCATTTAAAGAGAAAAGTCGCTTTAGTGAGTGTCTGCCGAGTGCCGTCTGCCACGCCCTTCTGCATGGCAGTACACAGGCGTGCCCCGAGGCATTCGCAAATATAAAAATACCGGTAACCGTAACTGATATCGAGAATAATTTAATTAGTCGAATTAAATCCACGCAGTAAATAACTTTGTAATTTGTTACCGGCGTGTTTTTGTGCATTATTGTGATTTATTAATCGTTAATGCGTAGCTTGTCAATGTATTCGTAATGAAAAGCTTGTACACAGTGCGGTCGGGGTCACCAAACAAAATATGAAATAATGTTCACGTTATTTGCATAATGTGCACCATAAACGGTGGCCTATATAGAGAGCCATCAGATTATCATGTCGTCATAAAGGCCTGTGCGAGGAGCGGCGGATAAACGCAGTTGACGTGCATAAAGCTTTGTCCGGGATGTCGCTATGCCAGAAGAATACCTATTGATATTTATCGCAACATTTCCCTCGGATGAAGGGGTATGCAAAACAACTAATACACTGACTTTTGTGCTGAAAATGTGGCCGTATTTATAGGTGGGATTTTCACTATTTTGATACAAAATAATTTATTAAAGATAAGTCTGAAAACTGTCTTGTTTTCCTTTGATCTATCTGCGCTCTACGACCACTTCTAGCCATTTTTCATTTATTTGAGTCTGATTGCGTATTCATTATTCATAGATGCCTTATATCGAAAGATGCTCAACTGATTTATTCTATATTTGAATTTCAAAACGGTTTGACACGTACCTTCACAAGATTTCGTAGATAAATAAATCGTTCTAATTTCGAAATTAGATTGTGACGTTTCAGAATCGTTCTAATATGCATGGAGTAAGTAAGTACCTAAGAATGTGTACAAGAAAGTCCCCTTCTAAGTCAAACCGTACAATAAACTACATAGCAAGATACTGCCGCTCGTGTTACTATGTGCAGAACCGCAAGGCGAACCGGGAGACTTTACTGTGCCCCTGGGACAGCCGGAACACCTGAACAGTACACATTGATTTTACATGAACGTCCCAGAACCACGACAGCGTTGTTCGCACATACCTACAGGTACCACATACAAGTACCTACACATAGGAGCTAGGAGTAATACAATGATTTGTACTTTGCCTATGTGTAACTCTAGCTAGCAACAGATTTGGACGCACTGTTCCAAAGACCCAAAGGGGTGTAAATCCGACCACAAATGCACATACGACCTTACAGAATGCTGCAGTGATTTGTACCAAGCGACGTCATTCAACTGAGGCACAGATCGTGTCATAGTTCACTTGTTTTTCACCTTTGTATTCACTCGCTTTTTATTTGCTGGCAGAAAACCAGCGCGCAGTTTAGTTTTCAAAGTCGGAGAACATAGATCCAACTAAAATAGTTTATTAGTGCTCATAGCATTTATTTTTTAAGTGTCTGTTATATGTTCTTATGAAAAGTACTTAAACGTTTTTAAAATTCAAAGAGAGGGATGAAGACATAGTTTGAACTCATCTTATATAAAATTCTCGTATCACAATGTTAGTTACCTTACTCCTCCGAAACGGCTTTACTGATTTTTACCAAATTTTATATGCATATTCAGTAGGTCTGAGAATCGGCTACTATCTATTTTTCATACCCCTGAGTGATAAGGATTGTCCACCCCAAACAAATAATTGGCAAAACAACGTTTGCCGGGGTCAGCTAGTTGATATATATATATATATATATATCAAAGTTTGAACTACATAAATCAAAACAAACATATCCCACCATATAAGCATCTAATAAGATAAAATTTTCCAAATCGTATTCACCCCAGCAAATTACCGACATAATGCGAGTACGGGGCCCTGCTAAATAATTATAGCATTTTCCAGCTACGTATGAGTTTCAGGCGGTTTCTTCGGAGGGACCGCGGAGGGCACAGGGCGGAGTGCGGAGGCCTGAGAAAACTTTTGGGTCTTTATTTATTGTTATTGCCTCATTAAGGTACTACGTAGTAGGCGATATCCTACAAATTGCAAATAAATAAGCCACTGCTCCAGACACGTGTGGAATATACAAGCGTGCGTACTTATCTAATTACCTTCCTAGGTGTTTTGGTAGAGCTGAATTATTGTCATTGGGAGAGGTAGAGTAGTAAATAGTAAGACAGATTTGTGTGATTTGAATCTTTGTTTTGGATTTAATAGTACTTACGATTAAGTATATTGTAAATTAAAAAAACAGTAGCACTCCGTGAAAACTTGAACAGGATCGCCTTGGTGGAAAAAAAATACTTGTATAGAACATTGGTCTGTAACCTTATCTAAATAAAAAGCACAAACGCGTTTACAAAAAAAAAAAAATACTTCCAAAGCCTTTGAAGTAAAAATACTTACATAGAACATTAATCTGTAACGTAATATAAATAAAGAGCACAATCGCGTTTACAAAAATGAGGTGTCGGTAAAGGTGTCGCGAGTTCAATTGTTTTTTCCCATCTCAAAAATGCCCAACGCGCCTAAAGAAGTTTTCACTTCAAAAACGTAATACATAATGAACGTAACCTATCAATATCAAAGGGAAAAAAGTTTTTTTGCAGTTTCAATAAGCACATAACATTCTTCCAAGAATGATAAATGTTAAAATTATTGCCTGATCGAGCCAACTGGTGAAATCAGATAATTCCTCTTAATAAATTTTAATATGGTTGAATTTTAATTAAAAGCCTTATTCAGTGAACTAAGTAACTCTTAACTAAGTAAATATTGATGCCTCGAAACACGTGAAAGACGCTTTGATTGAGTGAAAGCCAACTCAATAATTTATCAATTTAATTTTGAGATTGAACCACAGATTGTCGAGGGGAGTGAATTAATTTCATTTAGAGGATTTAACCTACATTCACCTTCTATAAATTAGCGAATAATGATAGTGCATTGTCGTAAACCAGCAGTGGAGAGAGATATATAGTTATAATAAAGAGTTGCTCATACATAAATATTTCCTGTGAACAGTTCCAAATAAACAAACGAAACAAAATGGGTCGCATTAAACTGAGCTTACAATAATGCTCTAACGAGCAACGTTTGCAACCACATTTTCGACGGATCCCAATGACTCATGATTAAAATATTATCGATAAATAAACTCAACTCGAACGTTTACAGCTAAAACATCGCTTTGCAGCGTAAATAGCGCGTCAACTCAAAGGTGGAGCGCAGATATTTTGAACTTATTGAGCGCAAATTTTGAAGACCGCAACCCTTTGAATAGTCAATGTCGCGTACCCTTATCTCGCCACAGAAAGGCGACACCACATTACCGGTATTATGGCACTAGTCGGCGCGGGCGGCGGGGCGCGCGACCCGAAACACGCCCTCGCTTACCGTATTAAAGTATCGAATCGTATGCACACTTTGAAGTACAGGCCATTTTCAAAGTGCAATTTATATTGTATTGGAAGTTAGAGCGGCGCGTTTACCCGGCTCCACAATATTTTGTGTTAGGCCAATGTGCCGCGCGGCTGAGTCTTGTTCCATGTCGCTATGAAAACCCGTTTTACATTTTTTTGTCTATATTGAAAATTTAATAAGCATAAGTGACTGTCCCGCACTCTATTGTAGTACGGGACTATTAGAAAACTTTTTATATCTCTTGTGATTTCTTTTTGAGAGACGGTTAAAGTTCTCTCTGTAGTAATAATCGTAACACGTTCGTTAAAATAAATCAAACTTTAACGATTTTTGAGACTTCATGCTCAGATTTTTATAATAAAATGAAAGTAGATTTTCTGCGTCGTATTTTTTGTGAGCTAAATTATTTAAGGGTGGGTTCTTGCATTAGGCTTGGTATTCACTGCAGGGTGGGGTTTAGTACCGAGCTCTGAATAATATCGGCCAGTTGCGTGACCCAGGTGTACGATGTACCACGCACTCGCCAGCCGATATCGCAATTCGCAAACCGAGCCAGTCACTTTACTGCGCCCGTGGGATACTCGCTCCTATATCATGAGCCACCTCACTACTCCCCCTATGTATTGCTAAGCTATAATTATGATATTGATACTTTATGCATTTCGATTTGCCTTATGGGTTCTTTGATATTCTAATATCGTTATAAGAGTAGGATGTTTTATGTGATTTTGTTTTTAATTTACTTAATCGATATTTTCTCCCCAGTTTATTTTTATTTTCATCAACGTTGAAGCATGAAATAATTACCACAAAAAATTTACAACCCTCGGGTAATATGGGCCACTCAACTTAATTCAACCAAACGTTCAAAATCGCCATACCTAATTTTAAACAGCGCTAACCCAAATCGACGTCAAAAAAGAGCACGTAAGATCAATCGGTACACAACAAATGTGGCGGACCCGACCGGATCAGATCAGGCGGCCGGGCCTGTATTTATTTACATGTAATTAGGTCGGTGTCAGTGATCGACGGGGGCGGCGGACGTCCGCGCCGAGGTAAACAATCCATTACAAGGCTGTCAGGCAGCGTGGTCGGCGGCCATGCATATAGCGACCAATATCGCCAGCAAACACGCGAATTTAGACCAGTTCAGCGTCGCCGAACGCCAATATTGACCAGTATTGACTTTTTGACATAAATACTTAGCGAACAAACACCTGACTCGGCTGAAGAATCACCCTGTATAATGAACTGCCTACGTTTGATGAGCGCTGAATTTTGGTTGCGTGGTACTTTGGTTCTGTGTACAAAAATGTTGAGTGAATCTGTCCCAAATATTCTGTGTAAACAAAGATTATTAAGTGAAGAGTCAAGGGTAATGAGAACGCTTGACTTGGCTTTACATGAAACATCTATATGTCGCAGTAAAATGGTTATAGCCGTGATATAGTTATATCCCTAGGGATATTGCTATATACCGTAATATAGTTACATGAAAGCGATTCAAAACTGTCTTACTAGGAATATAACTGACACAAGCACGATCTAGTAATATCGGTAACTATTAGCGCACTCCGACCATATAGGTTAGAACTGCGACCAAGTATGCGCGAGCCGAGCGAGCGAAGCGAGCGGTGCCGCGGCAGCGGCCGGCGAGCGCTACGTCGAAATTGGTCGCAGTAACAAAATTAGGGTACTCCGACAGTTATGAACCGCTTTCGTATAACTATATTACGATAAATAGCTATATATCTAGGGATATAACTATATCACGGCTTCAACCATCTTATTACGATATATACATGTAGTAAAATTGTAGCGTAGTCAAAACTATACATTGAAAATTAAAAAAAAGTAATTGTTACGAGGTGTGGGAACGATTCTTATGCCAAAAATATAGTTTTAAAAGGACATGTCCTAAAATGGTTTTTTATTATTCAATAATTCTAACCAGGATAAGTTAAATATATTTGGATAGACACCCCAAAAACTAGTGGTTCTAACTATATCATACATTTTTAAAGGTCTCCAATTTTGTGAAAAATCGTTTTTTATTTTAGTAAGAATTTACTCCTAAAACGAACAAACCTGTCTAATTATCTAGGATGATATAGTGAACACACACCATAAAATAGTAAACTTGTCAAAATTGACACAAGTTACTGTCATTACTGTCAATTTATTGACAGTAATGACAGTACTATGTGTCAATTTATTTCTTATTGACATATTTAAATGGTAAACTTGTCAAAATTTACACATGTTACTGTCATTACTGTCAATTGATTGACAGTAATGAATGTACCATGTGTCAATTTATATCATATTTGTCATAGTTGCCATCAACAAATAAAATGTTTGTATTTTAAATAGTTTATAATTTTTCTCTTAAATGGAGGGGTCTAAAAATATTATTTCAGTGGTTCCTAGTTCCATATTTTATCGTTTTTATTTAGATGTAGTTTGATGCTGGTTAGATTTATCTCGGAATAAAAAACCAACGTCCCTACAAAAAGCGGACATCTCCTTTTTGTCTGGTTGACTGTTTATCTAGCTGTTTGTCTGAATGTATGTTCCAGCATCACACAAATACCACCAGATAGATTCAGTTCGAATTTTGCATAGATATTCCCTTATAAGTCTGGTCAGTCTATGGGGTATAAATTATTACGCTATTTGCTATGGGGGATGAGCAATATTACATTATGTTCGTATTCTTAAATAGTTTACAGCAGTACCTATTCTTCTATAGTTTACCGCAAATTGTAAAAAGACGAGCCAAAAGATAATTCAGATAATTCCAGGTATAACACTTTAAATTATTTTATCATCACGCTATACCTTTATGGACCAAAAAGGTATTGCGTGATATGAAGCTAAGCAGTCGATCATGATATACAGGGTGGATTTTTGAGACGGGATAGTCAAGGCATATCTGCACACTGCCTGTAAGGACTATTCTTGCTTGCAGCGCTCGGCTGCTATAGTAACGCTTACCTACGAAGAAAAAGGGTCGTGTGCACGGGATTTTGTTTTCAAATTGGTTAGATATGCGTTACCCCGATGGTACCTTAACCTGTTGTACCTAAAGGAAAACGGTCCAAAGAGACTGTCGTTAACTTTCTGAGAAACTCAGATTTGCATTCAGAATTTTGTTAAAAAAATTACATTCAGCAAGAA
Source organism: Agrochola lychnidis (assembly GCA_963680765.1). Classification (NCBI taxonomy): domain Eukaryota; kingdom Metazoa; phylum Arthropoda; class Insecta; order Lepidoptera; family Noctuidae; genus Agrochola; species Agrochola lychnidis. The sequence goes on from OY796858.1 coordinate 16,095,808, forward strand.
AATGGGCAATTTTCGCAAAAACATTTTTTGAATCCAATCGATCCTGATTCTTATAAGGATCAAAAAACTCTATGTTAAGAACTGAGATTTGAGTACTAGAAAAATCTGAAATCGCAAAAAACAAACCTGTGGTAGTAAGCTCGATTCTGATATTTATTTAAGATTTTTTTTTTTCATATTATTAATATACCTACTACTATAAGATAGCTACTAAAGTACACAGAAAATCATAAAGTTTTGGGCCTCTTCTGTCATCCATGGTTATTAGTAAAATAAATGTCTATGGTTAGGTGACTGTAATTAGAAATTCCGTGTGTTCATAAACTATTATTATATTATTTTAGTAATAACCGTTCGTGTGGAATAATGTGTGTTGTGACTAGTGCCATTAGGGAGTACCTATATGCAGGAACTAACAGAGAAGTATGGAAGAAAAAACTGGCGCTCTGGGAGTGCCGACAGAAGTGAAAACTTGAAAAAAAAACAGTGGCACTCCGGGAGTGCCGACAGAAGTGAAAACTTGAAAACAAAATAGTGGCACTCCCGGAGTTGAAAACTTAAAAAACAACGGCACCGCGGTAATCAACGCGTTGATGTCTTTTACTTCACGCACCGCGATAATCAACGCATTGATGTCTTTTTAATGGTCAAAAGCTAGTGTCGTCACAGAGTCGCGAAATCAATGGTTTAGTCCCATCTCAAAAATGTTCACTTAAAAATACATGTTACGCCGACCCCAAATAAATAGAGATAAAGCAAGAGAATGATGATGATGATGATGATGCAGGAACATCATTAATTCAATAAAAACTAAAAATTTCGCAAGCATTAGGAAATTGCTACTGAACACTACGGGTGTCGACCTTAGGACGAGCTGCTTCTCACACGGACAACTGTACGTCGCTTGCTCCCGCGTCACCAGTCCTAACTCTGTATATGTTGGCTGCTGAGACCAAAACTACAAACGTAGTATAAAGGGAAGTTTTATAAATATGTGGCTGTTATTTTAGTATATTGTGGTGTTTTTTACGACTTCCACGCGAATGAAGTCGCGGGCAGTAGCTAGTAAATGACTAAGACGAAAGAGTCGCGGGTCCCGGCTTATTAAAAACCTTCTTGTACATTTAACGGTTTGGACTGTGTTCGATATGAGTCTGATAGAAATGATGTGTTTGGGGCCTTGAAGTTGAACCGACTTGATTAAGACACATTTCATAAAATTTTATCTCAACCAAATGGTGATGATGCGAAGAGTCTGTTCAGGTTTATGGCCCAATTGTAATCCATAGCAGTGTGATTTGTTACTATTTATTTAGGGTATGATGGGACTGTCATACGCATTGCGATTATAAAAGTCCCAAATTAAAATAGAATAAAAAATAAATGACAAAAAAACGGTTTTGAATCTTCTGTATCTATTAAGAGAATGAGTAAATGTTTCACTAAGCATTGAGTGATTCTGTTACAAATGAGATGCCATTTGATGTAATTTCACAGAAAAAAAAAACAAAATACTTGTAAAAATAAAGATTGGGAGGTATCGTGGGACGCGCGGTTAGAATGTTGTTCCTTTCATTGTATATTTGTTTGTATACGAGTGGCAGGGACATCGACGCGAAAACTGTTACCATGGATTCAGTACATGATTCTGAAACCCGCAGCGTCGAAATTTTTCGTCGGTTATTAAATAAAAGATCAGCTGTTTCATAGAAAAATGCAATACCTACGCGGTCAAAATGTATGGAAAAGCTGTTTTTTTTTTAAGTAACCGACGAAACATTTCAACGCAGGGGGATTCAGTATTATGTACTGAGTTCATGGTAACAGTTTTCGCGTCGATGTCCCTGCCACCCTGTATATATATGTACTCACGTTCTCGAAATCGGCTCTAACGATTTCGATGAAAGTTGCAATATATGGGTTTACGGGGGCGAATAAATCGATCTAGATAGATCTCATATCTGCGATAATTAGTTTTCTCTATTTTCACAGCCTCGGGAATGTGATACAACGTTAGTTAACCTGAACGATATGTTTATTTCTATTTTCACCCGAGCAGAGCTCGGTCGCCCGGGTACTATATTAATACAGAGCCATCGAGTAGGTATGATCTCAAGTTTAAAGTATCAAAAGCTTTTGTTTTTAACCGACTTAAAAAAAGGAGGAGGTTCTTAATTCGACTGTATTTTTTTTTTATGTTTTATACCTCAGAACTTTCTACTGGGTGAACCGATTTTGATGATTCTTTTTTCATTTAAAAGCTGGTGCTTTCTGTGTGGTCTTTCTAATTTTATTAACTTTGCTTGGATGGTTTTTGAGTTAGCTTCAATAATACGTATTTTTTTCCCACTTAGTATGTGGATGATATGTTAAGTTCCTCTCACTGTTATTTACATAGCAGGTAGTGGTATTCGAATTTGTGTGGGGGTAAATACCTACCACAACTAAAAAGTGAAAAATAAAAACTTTTTCCAAAAAAAAAAAACAACCGACTTCCAAAAAAAACACTACAAAGTGAAAAATAACTTTAATTTCGGAAGTCGGTGGCAAAAAACGAAAATTCAAAACCTACAGAGCCATCAAGTATATCTGAACTAACTTTTTCGGGCATAACGATTATTCGTTAAGTGTCGATTTCTGCCAGTTTACTGCAAGCAGCGTTATAGGACATCATTCTAAAAAAGACTTTAATAAGCTACGCAAGTATCAATTTACTTAAACGCCCACTCGCTTCAATTTATACAATAGGAGTACACCATAATAATATCCAATACCATTATAATGGGCGCTGTTGACTATGACGCATGGGATGCACTTACTGTGAAACGGGCCGTATGCCAGCTTGGCAATGTTAACTTAAAAATAAACATTATCTTCACAAACATCTCTGAAACACTCGCTGAACGAGCATACTACGTATCATTGGTACTTTTTGTCCAAAATAAAAAAAAAAACAGTAGCAACTCCGGGAGTGCCGACAGAAGTGAAAATTTGAACAAGATTGCCTTGGTGGAAGAAAAATACTGGTATAGAACATTGGTCCGTAACCTTAACTAAATAAAGAGCACAATCGCGTTTACAAAAAAAAACTTCCAAAACCTTTAAAGTAAAAATACTTACATAGAACATTGATCCGTAACGTAATATAAATAAAGAGCACAATTGCGTTTACAAAAATGAGGTGTCGGTTACAGTGTCGCGAGTTGAATTTTCTCGAAAATGCCCAACGCGCCTAAAGAAGTTTTCACTTCAATAACATTACCCACATCCCTTGAAGCGCACAAAGCAGACCCCAGTACAGTAATCCATTCAATGTATCACTATGCAGCTCGAACTCTTATCTTACCACGTATAGCCACGCCAATCCGTTACCGATATTTAGGCAAAATACAAATTCTTTTACCCGCCATGCGAATCCCAACCCTACGCTACCCGTGCTAGGTCGGGAATCACGACCGCACCGACAAACTTTACAACGTTCTACAGAGAATAATCCGCCTGATATTGGAAGGCTCGTCGATGCATTCACTGGGATGCACGAAATTTTCTATAAGGATAAAAGCAAACAAGATTGCTATCGAACCAGTGTTACGAGCTATAGCAGCTATGAGCTATAGGTAATGCGCCTAACCCGCACCGATTTGACTGCGAGGCGATGGACAAATGGAAGTTTAAAAGCAATAAAACATTTTTATTTGCTCATGTCAAGTGCTAGCCGATGAAGCCGAAATTTTACAACCATTTAGGTTTTCATCACAAATATTTTTTAGAAACGTTCCGTTCGATTAAATTATTTTTGTGTTGACTGTGGTGGGCTTTATTTTAGGGACAATAATAACGGCTCAACTTTTTTGGCGAGTAATACGAACAACAGTGACAATACGGCGGCGCGGCGTCGGCGAACGTTAAAATGTTTCCGTTTTTGGCGTACTCTCAAGTTAGTTAATGTTTCCAAAACAACGCTGTGAACACTGGGATACCTATTTGCGGCGTGAAGTTTGGACGCGACTTTCTCTATGCACTTCTGGTTCACACAAAGTGCTAATAATAACGTTCTAATCTACTGCATTAGACACTGCTCCTTTGTAATACAAGCGACACTAGTTACAACTGACCGCTAAACGCCAGCACGCGTAGCATGACCACCGTAGAAACGAGTTTTGTCGACGGAAGAATAGACAAAATTACAGATTGTGATTGTTTATCTGTCATTTTGTCTACTCTTCCGTCGACAAAACTCGTTTCTACGGTGGTCATGCTACGCGTGCAGTTAAACGGTGGAGTGAGTGAAGAAGTTTAAAAAGATTTCCTGTCAGATACCTGCATAATCCTTATTCTAATCCATCGTGGTATTAATAGGCCAGTTCGTTGAGGGCACCCCCTGACAGGTTAATAATCATTTATCCAAATATGTACATTGTTAAAACTTTAGTGATTTGCAAGCAAACAGATTGGGGCTCTCTCAGTACAGTAATTATGGTATCATAAAACAACCGATTATTGGCCAATTGGTAATTGAACAGTGGTGGCATCGTCTTTTTCGAACTCAAGCACTTTACTTTGTGTAAATAACTTCATCACCACTGCTCTTAAAACGGTGAAGGAAAACATCGTCACACAAAAATTCGAAGACATGTGACATCTACCAACCCGCACAAGTGGTAGATTACAGCCCACTTCCTCTAGAAGAGGAGGCCTGTGTCTCAGCAGTGGGAACATTATACGCTGAATAGATATGAAGCAAACAGTAGAGTAAAGCAAGTTTAATAAGAGGATCGATTAGTCACTAAGTTTGAAAATGTGTCTGACACTTCAAGAGATACAAATATCGAGACGATTAAAAAATCACAAAGAAAAAGAATTGAATACATCAAAAGATTTTCGAGCAATAAATTTTTACTCATAAAAAGATGTTTTTACGAAATGAATCACCAACCAGACACCTCATAAAACCCAAAAAAACTTTAATATCAAAGAAAAATACGTATCAGACAGGACTTAAGTTATAATAACATTTGAAGACAAATCGGGGACACTAGTTGCGATGGCAACCCGGCGACAAGTCGCGCGACTTGAGCGCAAATTAAAACGATTTGTTACAGCGACGCGGACAACCGCCACCTTTTTAAACCCGTGACAATTTAACGCAAACCTTGTGAAATATCGCCGGCTAAATAAAAACCGATTTGTGTTAACTCCTACTTTAAGTGCAGAGCGCACACTACATTCTGTTGTTGCAAAACGTATTTTTTTTTGCGACTTCTTTGGCGCAGTGCCTGTTTTACGCGGTTTATGGTTTTAAATCTAAAAAGCTGACGCCATCGCCAACTTTGTGATGGATGCGGCTAAGATGCAAAAACAGATTAATTATATATTTATAGATTTAACAAACAAACATCGCGAAAAGATTTGTAAAAATGAAACTGAGGATGCGTTTTGATTATGAGGGCTAAAATTGCGCTTCCTGGAAAACTTAAATTGTGATTTTAATGGTCATCATAATTTTAATAACAAACCACGTCATTGCACAGTACAGTAGGTAAGTCGGGTCAGGCGCCACGTCGCCTCGTCAGCGACAATTAACGCGAGCCGCGGCACATAACTCACCCGGCCGACACTCGCTATCGCTCCACGCGCACCAACAACGAACATTCTACTTTTAACCACCACCTACGGACGAATGCTACCACCTACCTACCACACACCGACGAACGACCCCAACACTGTCGCATTGGTGTTTGTAATTTAAATTTCGTATTTACATAGTTTATTGCGGTTTAAGAACGCAATTTGTTAATACGCAAGTAGACACACTTGGATTTATGTTTCGTTGGTATTCAGTATTCCGCATGCAACTTGTGTTGTGCATAACTTTACAGCGGCTGCTACGGAACCCTATTACGTCGCTGATACACTCGCGACCATAATTAAATATCGGTTTACAGAATTAAAGCGATCCATTATCTTGAAATAAACAATTTACGTCGTTCGTGACGTGATGGAAGGAAACTTTTTTTTCTATCTAACGATCTGAATATTTTGGGCAGGCCGCATTAAGCGAAAAAGTTTATAATTAACGAGCTCTATGCCCCTCTAATTGAACATAAGTAAACAGGACGTTTTGTCGTGTAATCAATCATTGAGCATACACTGGGTGCCCGTCTAATGATCCCGCGTCTAAATGGAACTGATCTGTAACCTTATATGAACTACTATCCCCGTTTGTGTAATTGATATGAAACGTAATTCGTTCCAGGCTATATAAAATAATACAGTCACACAAGTTTTGATATTTAGTTGCGCAGCGCGGCCTCTTTATTTACTCTCTTCTCACCTGAATAGTTTCACGAAAGGGAGCAATTAATTCTCTCAGTCTAGTCACGAAAATTTTTCATTTTAATTAAAGCTCCGACCGGAGGATCGTCGGCTAATTAACCCATTAAAACACAGACTCTCCTTTCATTTTGTCTTTTTTCCTTGAGCGTTCACTTTCTTGTGATTTTCGAAATGAAAATGAAAATATGAATGGTTGACGAGCGGACTACAGATGGCGCCATGAGCTCATGGCCGACGCAAAGCGACGGGCGACGGGAATGTTCGCGTACATAAGTGCTTTGGACCTCTCTTTGTAAATATTGGCAAATAAATCATACGCCAATAAACATGGGTACCAACATGTTTTGGATTTTAATACGACTTGTAAACAAGCATTTTAAATATTCGGAAAATGTAGGTCTCATAAATGGAGCACGATTCAGTCTGACATAAAAGAGCACACCTACAAAACTCTTACTCAGCATTTTTAGCTTAGATTTGATTTTGAGTGACGAGGAAGCAAATAACGGCCAAGTTTTGTAAAAAAAAGGAAAAATATCCAGCAAAGCGCTCATACTCCAAAAAAAATCGTAGGTAGCCATCTACCTACGATTTTTTTTGGAGTATGAGCGCTTCGAATCGTAGGTAGATGGCTGCTTTGACGTAGGCTCCATGATCCATCAATATTGCCCCTAAGAAATAAAGTGCGCGTTGGTAAAATAATGTCGCGAATATTCGTATAAAAATATACTAACCAAGACAGCCGTTTAGAAAGCAGGTTTCCACTAAGCAAGTCGTAAATATAAAACAAAATAAAACATAATTATCACGAGAGCAAGTAATGTAATTCAAACTATTTGAAAGTCTAATTGAATAAATGAAAATTCTTAACGAACAAAATAGGCGTAGATCTCATCAAATAAAAATTCGGCTCGGCGTCCCCAGTTAATTAATCCATTAAAATTTTTTCATCACTTTAAATTACTTGTTCGAGTTAAGATCGTGATGAAAAACTTTTCACAATGTTTCTCTTTGTAAACACATCGCGTACACGAGACTAATTAAACCGCGTTGATTTAGTAACAAAATATGATGCGATTATTGCGCTAAATTAGTTGGCGGTTACAAAAACACTAGTTCCAGTGGTAGATGATGAAATTGTACAATTATCATTAAAGGGTAGTTTACAATGCAAGCTGGAACTTGTTGCTGTAATGAAAGCGAGCGGCGAAACTCTGCGAGACAATAGCACATGTCAGGCGACGTAAGGCCGCGTGTACAAAGTGAGTGCCTACGAGTACACAAGTACAGTCAACAAGACAAGCCGGTAAAGCTGCGATCATCTGAATGACGAAGCAATTACGCGCATTCAGCTCGGGGCGCAGTCAGTCGAGGCAAGTGGTGAGATTGGTTTCAATAAAAGCACAATCCCTCCCCCATGTTTTTCTTTCATCACTCCACTGTGAATGGTGTTATTCAGTACTGTAATTATTTCTGTACTTTGTCAGGTTGGGCAAAAATTAATGATTGTTTTGTATTGTTTCAGGTAATTTCAGCGGTTGATCAATATTCAATCACAATTCTGTGAATAAGATTTAATCGAGCAATTGAGGCAGGTAATCATTTTATTTCAATGAAACTCTCATGGATAATTAATGAGTAAATTAATGACTGTTTATTTTCCAAATTAACATTAAATTACATCTTCGGAGAAGTATAATTGGTATCAAAGCTTGTAATTACGTTCATTACAGAATCACTTAAACCTCTCGCGATCTATTAACAAAGCAGTTCGCATCAGTTAACACCGCCTTTAAAAATTCATTGAACTTGTAAATCATCGTAAAACAAGAGGCATAAACCCGTCCACGGCACGTGCCGTGCTTAGAAAGAAATACTAACGTTCGACAAACGGATCATTAAAGTGCTGCTTTAAATGTGCCCGCGGCTGCGTTGATTAATCATCTCTCTGTGATTAATTAGTGGTGAAAAAAGCCGATGAAGAGCGCATCGATCCTACGGTCTGCACTCACCCTTATACGAGATTAAAAATAAAAAATAAGTTAAAGCGGGGAGATGGTATCTGTTATGAGACTGCCCCTTCACTCTGTATTTACATTAGCATGATAATCTGACATAGGTGTGTTACAATGGCGTTTTTAAGAAGATAAACTGACTATTCGTTTATTCCGCACTATTTAATTAATTGTGTTCATTTAACGTAGTATTTTTGTGTTGGTGCGTCTGTTTTGCTTACATTATTACAATAGAGAAAAAAGTACACTTTTTAACCGACTTCCAAAAGGAGGAGGTTCTCAATTCGACTGTATGTTGTTTTTTTTTTTTGTATGTTTGTTACGCGATTACTCCGTCAATTATGAATTGATTTTGATGATTCTTTTTTGTTTGGTAGATCATACTTCAGAGGTGGTCCCATATAAATTTTATTAACTTTACTTGGGTAGTTTTTGAGTTAGCTTCAATAATACGTATTTTTACCTCACTTAGTATGGGGATGATATTATGATAACTTCCTGACACTGTTATTTACATAGCAGGTAGTGGTATTCGAATTTGTGAGGGGTAGGTATCACAACTAAAAAGTGAAAAATAAAAACTTTTTACAAAAAAAAAACAACCGACTTCAAAGAAAACACTACAAAGTGAAAAATAACTTTAATTTCGGAAGTCGGTGACAAAGAACGAAAACTCAAAACCAAAGACACCGACTTCCGAAATTAAAGTTATTTTTCACTTTGTAGTGTTTTCTTTGAAGTCGGTTGTTTTTTTTTTTGTAAAAAGTTTTTATATTTAGTTTAAATCAATATAGATGAACCCCTAATATCAAGTTCACATAGTTGCGTCAGATAAATATTTGAGGTTAGAAAACAAACATTCTAAATATTATAACTCCGAGCAAAACTGGAATTTGAAAAACGAACAGTTTGCGGAACGAGCGACAACTACACTATAGTTGTCGCTCGTTCCGCAAACTGTTCGTCTGTAAACAGTGTAACAGGGTTGTTAAGTAGCGAACATACTCTTAAGTGATTGCATCACTCATTGGGTCCGTTTGACGAACGACCGCTCTACGATTTACAACCAAATCAGCCGTTACTCATATTACAAGGGGAGATTTAAATGTCGCTTTTTTAAGATGAATATTTTACAGTTTGTGCCAGCCCGCCCGTTACTCATTGTCAGCGAATTTAATACGTTAAGTGCACCCATTTATGTGCAAAGTTTTAAATGCAGTCGAGATTGATCGCACGGATTGGATGACTAACGTTTGTGTTACTACCCACACACTGATGTCATTGCCCCATGTAAAGATTGGTTTGCTATTAATCAGATGACATTTTATTATTGATCCGGAGTTTAATCATCAATAATAAGTGAACTGATTTAAGTCAATCATTTTTGTAAGTGCTTAACTATAATGAAACGAAATGTCATTGTGTTTGTATGTATCGAAAACACTGAATCACTGAACTGTTCAGTCAATTTTCACAGTTGAAAGTTCATTTTATTTTAAAGTCCAAGTAAAACGTTTTATGAAAGGAAGTTTTTAAAATAAAAGTCAAATATTTTTCAGTGAAGGCATTTACTGAAATATTGGACTTTTTTTCAGTTTATCCATACCTATATAAAATAGTTTAATACTTTTTACCCGACTACGGCGAAGCAAAAAGGAGGGTTATGATTTTGGCTGGTATGTATGTATGTATGTATGTTCATCTGTTAAGGTGAGTGGGGGCAAAATGAAAAACGGGGTAACACAAAAAGTCGTCCATAGCGCCAGATTCTGTGCAGTTTTAGCAGTGATGGCAACATTGTTAAGACCGCTATTTTGTTACGTCGCACACCTCAGTCACACACACACACCTTAGTGAGTGGTTTGTGTGAAAAATGCAAATGTCTGCACATCGACTATTACGCAAGTTAATCGAGTTTTTTAATCTTACCCCGTGTCCTGTAACTTTAATTACGTGGTAGGTATGAGTGTTTTATTGAAATATCTACTTATTATTTGTAATTCTTAGTTGTGTTATGACATCTAAATATGGCTATTTTTCTTATTTTAGGATTTATTTAAATTTTCCGTCTTTACCCATCAATATTTGGCGGGGTAAGATGAACATTTAAAAGACAAAGATGAAAGAAAGATGCGAAATTTTGTTTTGTATCTTCATAGTAGGATAAAGTAAAGGGTAAAGGATTTATTTGACTGATACTGATGTTTTATTGTCAGTATAACCTTATCCAATTAAAGTGGAAAGTTTGAGAACCTCTACTTTCAATGTTCCCCCGGTGGGGTAAGATAGATATATAGTTTTTTTTTTAATCGTTTTATCTTTGTTAACTAAAAGTATTCGGACACTACAGACAGTTGAGAGTTTTAAGGGCACTTCAAACTTTAGACTAATGAACACCAACAACGTCTGATAATCATTTGAACGATTTTAGAAACTATTTCGATCTTTCCCCATCACCCTTTCATCTTCCCCCTGTTTCAGTTTCATGATAAAAACATTTTACTTAATTTTTTTTTCTGCCTTCTAACAGATTTAGCAGGATGTTATCAATGTGATGGAAAAATACACTTTTTGCTCTTTACTCACTACAAAGTTTTTTTTTGCATATACTAATATGTACTGTTCTACAAAACTTCAAATACAACACTGCTCATCTCATCAAAAAATCGTTCGATCTTATTAAACTGGGACTCATAACTATTAAACTAACTAAACTAACTAATAAAACTGGATATCATAATTTGACAAATGGGATATCATTGAAAGCGTCTTGATTGTCCGCTGGTTATAGGCCATGTAACATTAAATGCAATATGGCACCCTCTAGAGGACGTAAAGTCAGAAAAATTATTGTGCCATATTGGGTATCAAATGAAAGGGCTTGGCAAGCACATCACAAATATGTATATATATCATTTTGTCTAAGAAAGTAAATATATTTAAATTGTTAAAAACAAGCAAAAGTGAGACTGTTACATACGGCGCGACTGTAAAATTAATACCTATTATACAAAAAACCCAAACAAAAAAAAGAATAAGCTGCTCTGCAAATAATTTATCACGAAATTATAACCCCAAAATAATTTAAATAAAAAGTAAGTTCAAAAACTAAAACCCGACTACTGAAAAAGGTTTTAGTTTTTGAAATTACTTTTTATTTAAATTATTTTGCGGTTAATCAAGACATAGGTACAAAAATGGTCAAGTAAAGCCGTGGTCCCATGCCATTACAATTTTGAAGGTGTACAGACATGCAACCACGGCTTTACCTTGACCATTTTTGTACATGTCTTGATTTCTGTCTGAAATATTTTCTTGTTTCATATTTTTTAGAGAGTGATTTTTCAGTAGTCGGATTTTAGTTTTGTCATATCTATTTCAAATGAAAGCTTTTCAAGGCTTCAAATTAGTCTCTACAAGCTTTTAAAGTAGGTAAGTGTGTTTGTAACATACACAGTTGTCCGTAGACTAAAAATTAACCTGAAATACTCACTGTGAGTGGGTATGTATTCCCACGAGGTACTCTTTACAGACAGAATTTTGCCCCAACAAAGCCGCGCACTTATGTAGGTACACGTTATTATATCACATTTTATTAAACAAATTATTCAAATATTTAGCAAACGAAGTCACATTCAATGTAATTTGCACTGACTGAACTCTTCTCTGACTGTAAAGTACTTACGGTCCGTCAGCTTTATGTGCTTAAATCCACCCTTAGAAAGCACGCGGGCCTTCCTCCCCATATGACAAACAAACGCACGTACGTTCCACTAAATATACAACATAAGACCACGTTCGCCAAACATCAATATTATATACTAAGTACCCATATCTATAAAAAAATTAACAAACATCCCAATATTATAAATCTAAACTCAAATGCACTAAAATCTAAAGTAACAGAGTGGCTGCTCCTTAAGGATTACTCTTACACGGAGTCTACTCACCTTTCTTGTATAATACACACACACCTACACCCACACCTACACACACGCACATACACTCACCCCTACACACACACACCACTCACATACACTAACACACAACATACAATTTTACTCTATTATTACCATACAGTAGAATGACACAGTCCACTTGAGATATAAGTTTTTGCTGATTATTGACCGTAAACTACCTCTTATAATACAGGTATACCCTAGCTTAAGAGGTAGTGAATATTATTGTTGTACAGATTTTGCAACAAACTATAAATGTATTTTCTAAACCAAATATCACACTGTATTTTCAAACTCTGTATGTTTTTGGATAAATAAAGATTTTATTTATTATTTATTCATCATCATCTGCCTAGCCTTTTCCCAACTATGTTGGGGTCGGCTTATTTATTATTTATTATTAATTTTCACAGTGATAAACCAGATCTTTAAAACGTATTTAACTGCATAACTTAAATAAGTTATAATTTCAGAAGCGTGTAGGTGTTAGTTAAGTTAGTTAAAGTTGAAGCATTATGGCTTGAGTAATGCGGTGCCTAGCGTACGTAATAAATTGATTTATTTATAATAATGTTGACATCTCGACACGATTAAGCAGGAAATATGACGTTGTGTCGACTGTGGATGCTTCTCGGTCGGTTCTTAATTACAATAATTACAAAACTTTCTCACTACAGACTTACGGCGATGCTTTAGGGCCATTCATTTGTATTTATGCATGCCGCGTAAACAACTCTTAATGGCGTTTCGTTTTATATTTTCTTTGTGCGAGCTTCGGATCCGGCAAACAGTCGCCGAGAAAATGGATACCTCGGAACACGACGGGAAAAATCCTAGTTCAAGTTTACGAGTGTTTCATAATCATTGTGTCGAAACACGTAAAATTTCCTGGAGTTTTATGCAGACGCAGCATCGTTCGGTCGGATGGGTCGTCCGGTCTGCGCTGTAAAAATATTCCCGGGAATCGCGTGGAAGCAAAACAAGTGCTACGTAAAGTAGCAGATTACAGGCTACTCCGCGCTTACAGCGGACGCGTTACGGACCTCTTTGTTCATACTCCACTCTAGTCGTGTGGACCCACGGGAGGTGAGCTATTTTTCGCCTATATCTATTTGTATTTTCACATTTTTACATTGTCCGAAGCTTTTTTGAAATTTCATGCTTTAAAATTGTGTATGAACATAGAGGATTACTTTAGATGTATTTTACGAAAAAAATATGCGCTATACAACCGGACTAGGTCGGATTTAGGGACTTGTTCAATGTTGTTGTTTGTTCTTTACGCTCATTCCGAAAGAGTTGGGTACAATTACCATAATTTACGTTGTAGGATTTTAACTAGAGATGATTTATGAAAAGTTAAAAGTTAGATCTTTAAGTATTTTCAGCGTCTTAACGTACCTACATCTTTCAGAATGTGAGCATGACCTCAGAAATCTTAGACTAGCTTATTTTGCTGAATCTTTCCGTTATAGCACAACTCAACACAATGCATGCCAAGAAATATGTCGCATTGCTTGTCACGGCCATGTGTCACTTTATTATCTGTGACTAACTCTTTAATGTTCTCTTATTTGGCACTCCTACACAGCTTCCAGGATATAATTCGTTAATTGCCTATATCTTTCCAGAAAGACAATTGCCAAGTCGACGGTTACTTACCCCTTGTCTTGAGTTCAAGGCTTTGATTCTAGACTACACATAATGCTTAGAATATCATATAAAAGATTCTAGCTTACTTAAAAAAGGCAACCAACAGCTACTGTTAATTTAAAACAATAGATTCATCACTGAAAGAAAAATATTGGAGCCTAAAGAAGGCCCTATCATATTCTTTAACTCTATAATACCTGGGTGACCGAGCTCTGCTCTGGTGAAAATAGAGAATGCTCATTTAATAGTATACGATAGTTCATACTAAATCCATGTATAGTAACTTACTAATTCCATGCTGCCATGATAGTAGGTAGAGTCTGGCCACGCTAAGTTTGCAATGGAATAAATGAGCAACCCTTAAAAAGTTTTATATACACGTATGGTATACTTTTATATCAGTCAGCTATGTCAGTTTCGAGTTTGTAAGTAGATCTAGTGATTTTACATCAGTCCATGTCATCTTTTACTATTAAACGAGCAATATTTTTATTTCTAAATATATTTGTAATCACGTTCTCGAAATCAGCTTTAACGGGGGCGAAAAATCAATCTAGCTAGGTCTCATGTCTGGGAATATTCGTTTACTCCGTATTTTCACCCGAGCAGAGCTTGGTCGCCCAGTTTAGAAAAAAATTAATGACATAGAATAATGACATGGCAGCCTGGAATTAGTAAGTACCTACAATCATGGTAGCATGGAATTAAGTTTTTACTTTCCTATACTATTAAATGAGCATTCTCTATTTTCAACAGAGCAGAGCTCGGTCGCCCAGGTTCTAAAGTATAAAGACAGCAAATTATTCAAACCTCCTAAGCATTTAAATAAACAGCAAAATTAAAACAGCTAGCAAGTTTTAAACACCATTCTTATACAAAAATAATGACACGGATTTCCCTATAGTTATAGACAACAACATAACCACAACTAATCCCCTCAAGATGATATCCATGATAACTATAATTTCTTTCATTAGTTAACTAGGAAACAAGATTACACAACTATTGCAACTGTCAACTTTACTTTTACTCTTGCGCAAATGTAAGTAACTGCTAAAGTGTCGTAACTTGTTACAACTTCGGAAAGTTTAACATAAGTTGCATAAGAAGAGTTTATTGATTTCAGTTTTAGTATTAAAGTCGTATTTTGGTCGTAAAAGTCTATTGTTGGAAACTAGGTATGATATCGAACACTGCAATAAAGGAACTTGAAGTCATAATAAGTCATAGGATAGGATATTGTGTAACCAGTATGTCAAAACGTCAAAACAAATAGTTTTCTGACAGCTACGCGACTTTAAGCCGACGGCGCGTGAGTCGTTGCCGTTTACTGAACGGAATGTTATATTTTTGCCAATATGTATGTTACACATTTAGAATTAAGAATTTTATGTTTTATATCTTATTAATATTTCATTGTATGCTGCACCAGTCGCCGTCGTCACGTCACCGCTGAAAACCAGCGCTGGGGCTCTGTCGCATAAGGTCGCAGCATT
Source organism: Agrochola lychnidis (assembly GCA_963680765.1). Taxonomy (NCBI): domain Eukaryota; kingdom Metazoa; phylum Arthropoda; class Insecta; order Lepidoptera; family Noctuidae; genus Agrochola; species Agrochola lychnidis. The sequence continues at coordinate 16,111,267 of OY796858.1, forward strand.
ATGCTGAGCGATGGCCATTTTACGTGGATGTGACGCACATTTTCCCCCAACTTGTTCTTTTTTGTGTTCATTCTTTGCGTCATGTTTGCCGCAAATAAACGTATTTTCTTTCTTTCTTTTTTTTTCTTTAGCGTAACCACAGTTGGAATACGGTGGTCAGTGATATGTTGTTAAATGCGGAGGATGATACCTTCTACTGTCCATTAATCTATAAATCAAATCGACGGTTGAAAGGCTAATTGATCTAAGCGACATTTTGTAAAACTTGCTCCTGCAATTTTATGATTCGTCCTCCTGGACGGATCATAGTTATTTTATTTGAAAAAAAAAAAAACAATTATCTGATAGACTTTTATTTACTTAAATCAATCAATCATAATAAGTTCTTATTATGATTAAAAAAACAACCAATCCATCCTCCTGCAAGTTTTACAAAATGTCGCTTAGATCAATTAGCCTTTCAACCGTCGAAATTATTATTAGTGTGATTTTTGGTAATAGGTATTGTGTGCTCAAAAATCTACCCATTCACTATACCACATTCACTAACCTATCATAGTCAACTATGGAATTGCTGTTTTCATGACTCATTCCTGGCCTTATACCCTACCACCGGATATTATACACCAGGTTATTTAGAAATAGAATAGAATTTGTATGAAATTCAGAATTTTGAATCCACAACTTATCCTGAAGTGGTGAAATCGGTCCTAAATCGCCCTTTAGGAGACCCATGAATGATATGGGGAGATATTTTCTCTGCTAGTAGACGTACCTACTAGTAAAGTACTATGCATGGAGACTTGGCTCCTAAAAGTCATTGCATATCTATTTTTACTTGCCCCAACTAAATTAACTGTATAAATGTGCCTCTTTCTGCTCTTCATTCTTCCTTGACCCGTTTTAAATAGGCAATTGCACACACTCCTATATTTTCTTCTGCCAATTGGCAATCCTAGTGCAATTTAATATTTATTTACTGAAAGATACTCCCACTTTTCTAACACGATATTGATCAGGACATCAAACGGTGTTCAGTAGAGATATGAAAATAGTTTCCGTGATAACGATGAAATATTATTTATTTTTCGATGTTATCAGAAAAAAAGTACCTAACATACGTTGGTATATGTGGTGACATCTCAGGTTTATCTTACGACGCATCAGTGTTTCCATTTAAGTTTGCTGCTTGTGTATATAACACCGGAGATCAGGCGACGACGCGCCAACCGCGGCCGCGCTCACCCATAATACGACTCGAAGTTCACACCAGATCCAAATTAACTAGAAAATATAATGTGGTGGAGTATCCACGCTTCTTAGCTACAAAATGTACATAATTAGAAAAGTTTTTACGAGCGATGCCTTGCCAAGTCGTGGCTTGTCACCGCCTGACACGGCCCCCCATGTCCGGACGCGGATTATAATTTTACTGAACAAATTATTTACAAATTGTGATTCTTGTTTACAGTATTTTTCTCCCTTGTTTTGTTATTTGGTTTGTTTAATAAGCTCCCCATGTTCATTGTGTTCTAACCGCGACGGAGACGGAATGTTTACGTAATTTTATTTCAAAAGTTTCTGCACATGTTTTGCAGGATTGCTCATTTGTTATTTTTATAATAATTGTCATGTTTTTTATTTGACTTCTCTGCATAAAAAATGCAAAGTGGTTGAAGTTATTTATACTAACTTTATTTTGATCAGATTAAAATACAAGCTAATATAGTGACGTCTTAATTTTTTTACAAAAAATGCATTATCTTCATCACCAAAAAACGTAAAATAAATATCTGCAAAGCGACAGACAGCGTGAAATTTGAGTCAAACCGCACATTAGCGTTCCAAAAATGGGCAGCTATACATCGTCTCGCCGAAAGCACGAAATGTATGTGTCAACGGTCACGAAAGAATCAGAGAGAACTTGGTCGGCGTGGTGTTATAAAAATAATTGCCGTTTTTGGCACGACACCGCGTCAACGACGGGTTCCTTGCCCTAAATGAGTGTAATTACAAAAGTTTTTATTACTAACTGCGCGCCAAAACCTCCTTCACGATCGTATTATAACGTTGGTGACGTGAAGGCTCACTACACCCGGCTTTGTTTCAAATTACATTAAATTTTATACTTTTTAAAATAGGCACGCGGTTAAAGACTGTTGCACGAACACTTCTGTTAAACTTGGCGAGATTTTGTCATTTAAGAATCTTAATATAATGTGTTATTGTTCAGTAGACTGGATAAATCAAGGCACTTAATTCTAACTTTTAAAATAAAATAAAATTGTTACAATTAGAAAACATGATCTGCAAAATATAGTAGATAGACTCACAAACACATGTGCCGTAAATGTTCCCAGCTAATCGAAGACATTAGCTAATTGAACATTGTACCGATCACGAAGCAGCACTTTTTATGACATAGAAAGTACATTTCCACCACCTGTGCAACATCAAGCATTAACAGTATCTCATTCCAAGCAAAAATAAAGGTAGAATAAGAAATTAAATTTTCATTTACGTAGATACCGATAGATATCGGTGCAGATCGAACGAGGTCAGAGTGCAGTTTCTGCACAATGAGCCGATTAGTTCCTTAACGAAGCCGGGACTGATTCGGGCCGGGGGGAGAACCGTGCAGGAAATAAACGGAAAAGCACGTGAAGTTAGAAAATCCCAAGATACGGAGCTCGCATTCGTTCGGCATGACTTTTCACATTTCGAAATGTAAATGGCCCTGAACTAGGAATTCTAAGTTAAACGTTCGACAGACGAATGAGTTTCCAAAGAGGTTGGTATTTACCGCACATATCCTTTGTTTTTCTTCGGGCGTCTTAGGAAAACAATTCTTAGCTTGCAATTCGAGTCCGAAATGGAGGAAACTGCCTTCCTGTGTGATGAGCTTGCGACTTTTATTAGTTTGTGCATTGTTTTTCTAATGATAAATGATAAATGATTTTATTTCTGTAAGTAGGTTTGTACAAACACTTTTACACGTCAATCATATTTTAAAAACTAGATGAGGTCGGCGTTTCCTATCTGACTACTCTGAGAAGAAAGGCCGAAACAAACTCAGAGGTCACAGTCTCTTTTAAAGTCCAGACATAATCTTGGTCAGATCATGTGAAGGCCATGTGGATTGGTGTCTGACCTACCTAATTCTTAGGTACATATTTTATTGCTAGACTCAGACATCACTGTATGCATACCTACAGCTCTGCTTACGTACATGAGACATGCAAGCGTGTCCGATGGTCGTAGTACACTTAGGGAGCTCATTATTTATTAACAGCGATACAGGGAGTCAGGACGCGTGCATGTCAGACGTGTCTAGCCGCGCTGGCGTGCATATGCGGCGCCGCGGTATGCCACGTCCTGCGTGATCTATGCGACACTCACGAGGTCTCCTTCTTGCTTAACACTGTGAACACTCGCACGGCATAAATTTTCAACTTAAACCTACAACTCCACCCTAGAAATGTACGGAATTCGCAGAATGAAGTTTTTACAACTCCACCGACGTTTTCAACGGCTAACTCTTTAAATTATTACGTTCCGGTACACCTATGTTTTACGTCTTAACAGAGATTTATGAATTGCCAACTTTCGATTCCCCTAAAATTGTCTGCGAGAACGTAAATGTGGACAAATATTCGAATAGATCTGTTTTGTTCTGAATTTTGTAGCTAAATATGTTGGAATTTGTGCTGTAGTAAAGGTAAAATCGAGCACGATTTTTAATAAATTCTCAGGGGAGCGATTAAAAGTGAAGATAGTCGAGGTGAGGAAGTGTGGCAAGGTGTAAGGCGGGGCCTGTGGGGGGGAAGTCCCGGGGAGTGCCACGGAGGCGCAATATCGCGTTCGGTGGAGCGTGGCCGGCGTCGCGACATTTGCATCTTCCTAAATGAAACCATATTACCGATGTTGTGGCGCACTTATTGAACGAGTTATTGTGATGATGGAGTCGCTCCGATAAAGTCCCTATTGCTGCCTGTAAATGGTTATTTTCGGTATTTAAATACGAGTACCTACAACCTAAAACGGTTGCGGGCAAAAGTTATTTCAGTTAAATGTGACCAAAGATTTATGATTTTCAATTTACATATTTTTAAAGGTTTTTGTAACGTTATTTTAAATAGTCATTGTTTTAACTTATTGCTGAACGCTTATGAGGTCGGATATTTGATAATGTTTACATTTAAAGAGCTAGTACCTGGGTGACCGAGCTCTGCTCTGGTGAAAATAGAGAATGCTCATTTAATAAAATATGAAAGTACATACCAATTCCATGCTGCCATGATAATAGGTACTTACTAATTCCATGCTGCCATGTCATTATTCAAAGGTAGCCATCTTGTTCTAAACTTTGGGCTACTGAGCTCTACTCGGTTAAAAACACGGAGAAAACGATTTTTTCCAGATACGAGACCTAGCTAGGTCGATGTTTTGCCCCTGTAAACCCCTATATTGCAACTTTCATCGAAATCGTTAGAGTTGTTTTGCAAGAACGTGATTACAAATATATATATACGAATATTGCTCATTTAATTATAGGATTAGGTGTAACATACGACCAGAATGCTGTTTCTTTTATTTTCTTCCTCGTTCCGGCATTTTGTCAGAGATGTATAAATGTTACATAACCTTTTTCTTAATTAAAATTCTCTAGTTTTGAAAATAAATATGGCAGAAATTGGCTTTAAGCTTTGTTGGTCAGCAACATTAACAACAAATTAAACAGAAGCGTGAACAACAAATTAAAACTCAATAAGTTCCCAGAATTTATTCGTAACCATAACCACAAACTGTCTGTTTTCACAACATTGTACATCACAATTATACCAACTCATATTGTTAAATAAACAGTCTTCATTTTAAAAGCATTGTTTATTTTCATTCGATAATTTTACTACCTAATTAAAATGATATATGAAAATGGCCTGTCGCAATTCTTTTTTAAACTCACAAATTTTCCATTTGCATTTCCCTGAATTCTCTACAAAAACGGTTCGACTTAATAAACAAAAAATACAATTTACCGAACGTTGTCAGGAATAACAAACACTGTCCCCGGTGAATGCAATGCAAAAGTTTCCAGACGATAAAATCAATTGACCTACATATGTTTAAAATGTGTATTGCCATCAAGATAGTTAAACGACACCGTGAGGTACAGAATTCCCCACACGTATTCGATTCTTGATTCCCCACTGAAAGAAAGACGCCTTCACTGCGAGATTCGGTGCCCGTTCCCAGCCGCAATATGTATGATAAATAAATTGCTATCCAATATCAAATGGAAGCAATACCGGTGAAATGTACAAAGCGTTTACTCATATTACATGTATGCGTACGAATGACTCCTTTGGATATAGGGCCAAAGGGAGCGCTGTGGCGGCCGCGCGACCCACGCGCCCCACCGGCCATGGCTGTATTCACAAAATGAGATTTTTAATGCTGCGCCTTCACCTGCGTCTAAAAGGTTTTATAACTTATGATCTGTGTCCGAAAGAGGGAAACTTTCACCTCTGCCCATATGGCAATACATGAATTAAAATATTTCATGTCTTCAAAGACATGAAATAAAACATCGTCGACATAAAAACGTAGTAGATATTTGTGTTGGTCGAGATTTATCTAATCGAGATAAGCTAAAGAAGTTACTGGTCCAGTCGACATCAAGAATTCCCGTCAGGCACCGATATTTTCTGGGTAAACTGGGGGAGTCTATTTAGTAAGTAAGCCTTTTTTATCTAGGATGCGTTAAACTTGCCCAATTGTCGTACCAAATGAGGCCACAAGGAACGTAAGAGGGCGTACTGTTTGTTTGAGGCATTAGACCAAAAACAAGGAAAATAACAACTACCAGTAATCGGAACGGTTCCATATATGTTTATTATATTTATTTTTATAGTAGTATGTCGAGTATAAAATCCCAATCCAAGGAATTGGAACAAAAAATACTCAGACACAAGGCTTGATGTCATTCTGACTCGAGGACAAATGAGACAAAGGAAATAAGAAATATTAAACGTGACTCGAATGTCAAGACGCTTTCCATACAATGATACGAGTTTCTGCCATCACACGTGGCTCATGGCTGTATGTAAACCATGCAGCTTTTATGGAAATAGCCTTATTACAAGAGAAACGAGACGCCGTTACCGGAGAGATTTGTTAGAAAAACGATGCAATTACTTTGTTTTTTACATTACCAGTGGAGCTTTCTTAATTGATATTAAACGGTCGGTTTTATAATTAAAAAGTATCTGTAAACTATAATGTGGAATGTGAGGCAGTAAAAAATAACTGTTTCATATACTTAAGAGATATAAATGCGCAATTAATTAAATAGTTTCATAAAGTGTAATTAATATTACTGTAATTGTAACCGACTTATGAAATTCAGATCGTGTTTTAAAAAGTTTCAGATTTTATTTGCAATCTTCAAGTCAAAGACATGGAGATCGGTTAATTAATACAAAACAGTTATTAAAAACGTATCAGTATAAAGCATCACTAGTACATGTAGAACAAGTACTCGAGAGAAGTTTGCAGCAGATAATGCGAGTAATGAAATAATGAGCTAAACTTAAACGAGCTGTTAAATTTATGTTTCGTGCAGCTTAAAAACAGCTCCCCGGAGATTTCCAGCTACGGAACCGAGTTAACGTTTTGCTTTCAGTTTTAGCTGCTTTTTTCCTCCAACTTGAATTTAGCTTGTGGCCGTCTGTGTTTTTCCAAGTTAACTTTATGTTCAGCTCTCTCATACCAACATTTTAGACGGAATTAGTACATAACAAGTTTTTAATACAACTTAAAACAAAAGTTTTTCTAGAAGTCATTACATTAGGGCTCAGTGTTTAACCCTCAAGATTACTTCAGCAAATAGTTTGCTTTACAAAATATAAACCTAAATAAATACACTCCAACATTTATCTCAAAGAAATAACGAGGAACGATAGAAAGTTTCATATTTCTTCTAAATAAAATCCTCCACGAGGAGCCGTTTTTGAAAATAGTTTCGAAGCAAATCTAATAACAACCACGGACACTTGAAGTAAGATTGTGCTCACGTTGACCTCGCCTTCACAGAAATAAAAGTAGTGCTCTATCTAGACGGACGTATAATCTAGATATCTGAGGAGGAAGCTGATTAACGTCAGTTGGGGTGTGGAGCAACCGCGCAACCGGCCAGCCGGGGACGGCACAAACAACAGGATTTATTGTTAGTGGCTCATAGTCAGGCATTTAACGCGATGAATTACTTTCACAAACAGCCACAATGTATTACTTACACAAATAGGATTACACACACCAACACGGTTGACGCCGAGTTAATATACTCGTCGATAATGTTTGTTATATCGATATCGGTCGTAAACGATTATTATATTAAATCAATTAGCGTGTTTGTAGACGCGTAAATCTTTCCCTCGGGCCAGTTACACCGTAATTCAGAGATTAAGCCGTGACAACAGAGAGATTCCACGTGTTAACAAGACTTAAGAACTAGATCCACTGTGTCGTCGTAACTTGGTAGACGAGGAGTCAGCGCACCCTCACTCTTAGCGCATTAGTGCATACCTACCCACATAAAAATACGATGCAACCACAACATACGTACAATATATCGATAAAAGTGAATATTTTTTAAAGGCATTTAGGTCGAGTTTGTCTGTCCCTCTCGCAGTTTATGGCCCGTAAAATAGTCTACAGAGAGGAGTCACTTTGTTCCAAACGGCACAGGATGTAGTTTCGGAACTGAAACTTTGTGAAAATATTGTGTTGGATATTAATTGTTCGCCACAGCCCGCGCTTTCATTGTTTTGCACACATTATGTGATACCAGTATTATGAGAACGAGATACCGTAACAGAGAACGGAGCTATTATAAAATCTTTTATTCAAAAGGCTCTCACAATAAAAACCGGTCAATTTGAGCTCACCGCGTATAAAAACGCTACTTCTGTAATATTTACATTAACAACTCTCACGATATGATAAGGGTTACGTTTTATCCTTCCAGGAACGGAACGATCCTGTAACAGAACGAATAATCTCGTTCGAACGTAAAAAATGTAAAAGTGGCATCTCTTTCCCCCTTCAATCCCGTTCTCGAAGATTAGAAAACACGTTTGAGAGAGCTCTCGAACAATTTTCCGTTTACGTAGCGGTAATTGTCTTAGAACAGGCACGAGTAGCTATCTGTCGGTGGGTCTGTGCGGCGCGGCGCGGCGCGGTGGCGGGACCGCGGCGCACTGCGCTAGCCGCCGCCGCAGCCTCCGCCGAAACCTCCGATACGCTACGTGAACTGAATCCTAATACCACCTGTACTGATTTTATTTTTGCCTCCCTCATTCTTGATTCAACTATCTAATAGTTATCTGCAGACGTCCGATGATTCGCTTCTCTCCGAACCGAAAACATTTTAAATTTTTAAACTCAATTCGGCATTGTCATACGTTTACGTGCGCAGCGGTTTATCGTCGTTTTTATGTTTTGGTTCTAACATTTCCTTTCGTGTAAATTATGCAGAAATCAATTCGGTCCAGTAAGCTGGGCCCTGGTAAATAATTCAGCGCTGATTGTAACGAGGGTCCAAGTCCGCACTAAATGTTCCCTGGGAGCAGTGCGCTCCACAAACAAGCCTTGTTTTCCTTATCGCGGTATAAGAATCTTCTCTTACGACGCCTTTCGACCGAGTCTCGTGTCTTTGTCTCGATTATCTTATCTATTGATTTTCGATTAATCCAATTTGAGGTTTTGATGAGACACGATTTTATGTGTTAACTAGTTTCAGCTTTACTACACGAAGGCCGAAATATTTTGGAAACAAGAGCGCAGGCCGCTACCTGCTCTACATTCTGCCAGCGTCCACTGTCCACCGTACTCCGTTCATTCAATTATTTCATTAAAATAATCTTCTCTAAAGACTACGAGGTCTGCACTCTACAGTATATTGAATAATATCATCATGAGTGCTAAGCAAGTTATACGATTAAGTTCTACATTTACATAATTGCGGCCAATTAGCCGAGTTGAATCGGTGGGGGATTTCGTTACTAAATATAATGAGTAACATAAATTAAATGAGACATTTCGTCCTCGGCCGCGCTTAAAACAGTACAAATAGCCTTAAAATTTAATCGTTTTCTGCAAAGATTTTTCCATGAAAAGTTTTCCACTTCAAACTTTGCCACTTCGCCGAAGCCAAGTCGCGTTTAACAAAGCTTTTTCATACTTACATTTTTATATCAGGAATGGAACGTCACGCTCGGTTTCATCGGCACTCGTCCGCCCGACCGCGAAAAGAACGCATAGACCGGTAATAGGTGACGCCTTATACAATATTCCGGTCACGTTTAGAATTCCTTATATTTCATCTTTTTCTACGGCCCCGAAAAATGTCATCGAATACACATTTTCCCGTAATCCTCATAAGTCTCATGGCCTCGACAACGTTCGGGACGCCGCAGCTCCCCGTCACGTGACACCGACCCCCTGCACCCCGCACCCGCACCCCGCACCGGGCTCGCCCCGCTCCCCGCAGCCCCGCGACAACAAGTTCACGCCGTGTCGTGACTCGCATTTGCAATAACACTTTGGCTGAGGTGCCGCGACGAGCCAGCCTTCAATTAGGTAATGGTCTGCCATATAAGTTGTCTCAAGACATTGAATAAAACAACGTCTCCGAGCGTGACGCCCTCACTAATTCAGCTAATAATGCATGTGGGGAAATGAGCGCTGACATCCTTCAAAATTTTCATCGAGTCGACATTGTATGGAGAAAGTTTAAATTGAGAAGACAGGAGTAGATATTTTGCTAACCTAGACAGATCGGGGCGCGTGTTAGGATTTAAGGTCGAATCCTCCTCCTTATCGGGAACAGGTTGGAACATGCACCTTGCGCCGAGCATCGTCGGAAGTTTCCGACAACAGTCCAACTAGTTTGGAAGCTTGGAAACTCCATCAGATACGTGAGCTGGAGCGATTACCTCAAGCCAACTACATAGTAGGGGCGCGGGTCACCGCGCCCCTACTACTAGTATTGAGTGAAACTATGGGAAAACTAGTAACTCTATTAAATGGGAAATATGATAGTAACTTGTTGTTGGTAATGCATGTCAATGCATTACCAATATATTTTATATTAACATCGGGTCTTGTAACCTAATACATGACTTGCATTATGACAAAGTCATTATATTTTCCTCTGGAGAACAATGAATAAAAAATGGACGTTGGAATTGACGTTTGAAACATTGGACTTTTTGTTTCAAACATTTATCACCACAGCAGCACTTTGTGGGTAATTAATGTACGTAGGCCAGTAATGAATCTTTTCCTAATTTATAGACTCAATAAAGATGTTCTAATAATATGAATTCTCTTAGAAGACGCCAACAGTTCAAGTTACTATCATATTTCCCATTTAATAGAGTTACTAGTTTTCCCATAGTTTCACTCAATACTTGAGCCATTGCCGAATGTGTGATAAAATTTATTGGGTCGATAATATGGACTTTGAAAACTCGTAAATTACCTAGTTGTTTGTTTTCACTATTCTGTTTTTTGTACGAACTTCTATGAAGAATACTCATAAAATAAGTGGGGACGGTCTTAAAAATACATTTGTTTTTCTCATTATCACAAAGACAATTTGTCTGGGAAAATGAGGGTATAGCAATACTAAAAACAAATCCAATTAGGAATTTGAAAAGTCGTAACTGTATAGTAAACTTGTCATATAAAAGACAAGAACATCCACAAAATAGTATCGATGAGAAGTTATGACGTAATCGAATATCGATGAAGTGTCGCCTCCTTAGTTAGTGGTAACAATGGCAATATTTCAACACGTAGTGTTGTGGGGCACTAACTAGTGAACACAGCTGCAGTTGCGGTGCAGTGACAATGTTTGGACGCCGCATCCTTGGGCCGGTCGCCGTCGTCCGGGCCGTGCGTCGCATCCGCAATGAGGCCCGCCGGACGACGCCCGCCGCACTAATTTATAGCAACGGTTAATTACCTACAAGAATCTGACTCAGCTCGGTCCGACAACAAAGCCGGCCGCACCGGAGCCGCGTGTTTGTTGTGCGCAAACCGCTAATCAATCTGATGCTATTACTACTGCTCGATGCCAATGCACAGGGTAGTTTAAAAGTTTAGCTACTGAACTGTATGTCCTATTAATAACTAATCTCAGAAATTACTCTACTAAACTTTGGGAGAACTAAATGCATAGAGTGTGGAATATTTAAGATTCTGATACGAAAGAGGCGCTGACCAACTCAAGCATAAAATATGTCCAACTTGAATGATTTAATTAACCGCGATATTCAATAGATGTTTCAAAGGCAAAATATTCCAAGAATAATTATTTTCCTATTTGCTGGTATATTCTCGTCCCTTTCAGACGCAACTAATTAATATGCATAATGTATATCGAGCAGAATACTAGGAAAAGTTATGCTATTTACAAGACTTTGATTAAGACTTTATATTCATAAAGCACATTTAATTATTATGTTAACGAAAACCTTCTTTTGAATAAAATATTAGACATGGTCTGTCAAAGGGAATTAGGCATTCTTCATTCCACGCAGCGTAAAATAATAAAATATTTTGGTTAATGAAACCAGAGTTCTAAAAATCTCGCAGCAAACGCCACATCAACTCGCCTTCATTTCGTAAGGAGTGCGTATATGAACATAAAAAATGCATTTATTCTGAGGAAAGTAGTAAAATACAAACGAATGTTTTGTTTTTACTACTAGAGAGAGGTCTCAGGGAGGTGTTTTCGCTGTTAAATTATGCAGAAATCAATTCCTTTTTCCGGACGAGGCCCCGCGTTGCCGTCTGATAAATAATACATCTGTAATTGTAACCAGGTCTCGGACTCGCAGTGTTGCCATGGTCGGTGCCGTCGGACCCGACATCTTAGTGCGAATTTCACCAATGAAACTGAATCAGCACATCTAAACCGCGTTCAAGAACTGTCAGTGTCAATATTCCACAGAAAATGACAGCTCTTGAACTTGGTTTATGCGTTGATCGCGTTTCGTTTATTTGGTGAAATTTGCCCTTAGAAGATCATATCTCCTCGATCAAATTAAACAAGCTACGTAATTGTTGTCGACTTCTTCGTCTTAATGTTTCTTGGCATGTCGCCAGGGACTTTCTGGAACTTCCACTTGGTTTAAAGGAACTAGTTGTACGCTTATTAGCGAGTGTAGAATCAGTTGCTTCATGTTAGGACAAGTTCCTGGCTGTACGTAACTTTTCTACAAACAAGCCTTCAATTTGGGGCTAGATTTAAGGATCCAGAAAAGGTCACCCATTCACTACAGTCGATGGACTTTACTGATCCAAGGGCAACAATTTTTAGGATTCGAAAAGTTCAACCGTCGCTGCGACATTAACTTCTAAACAGAACTTACGACTTTGGATTTCAAACTCTTACTCTTAAATTTCCCAAGGGAGGGCTAACTGATAATGAACGCCAAAATATTTTCCAGTTTATTATTGGGAAAATTTATTAAAATGTTGCACCATGCTGAATTTGTAAGAACTACCAATGTCCAGTGCACTTCCTTTCGATGGAAATGTTTTGCCAAAATTCGAAGCTGCTGGACATAAAAGATTCACAGTGCAGCACCTACACGGTAAAGGGTAATTCCCCTGTACCACGAAACGTGCATCAGCTCTTAACAAGTTGCCAGCTGATACAAATTCGTGGCGTTTGCGCATTACCTTGCAAACGAGCTGTTCAATATATTAGCACGTTAAGCTGGTAATGTCTCGAGCACTTAGTACGGGCCCTCGTTATTGATAGCTTTCCATGATACTATTTCACACAACAGTGCATCGATTATATTCCGGTCCGGTCCGGCGATGCGTTTCGTGCAGGCCACGTCAAAAATGGAAGCTGTTTAAATGATACTAAAGTGTAGTTTCCATTGATTCTGTTTAGATATGCGAATGAAAGCTTAGTGTTATATCAGTAACTGAAGCGCAAGTCCTAAACAAAGGACTTTATTGTATGGTATTAAGACTATATTTTCTATTATGCCCGAATACATTGACGTAGATAGGTAGATACCTACTTAAAAATTCTCTTACTCGAATCGAGACGAGTTGAATACTTGAGACACCGCTTGCATTACCTAGCTTTTTAAGTGCACGTCTAGTAATCCAAGTTGCGACATTAAAAAATCACTTCTCTCACAAAGGCACAATCCCTTTCTAAAATTGTCGCTTCTCTAATCAGGCCATTATGTCTCCATCGCAAAATTATACATGAAGCAATAACGGATCTGCCATATTTGATTCACTCCCAAAATAATAGTAAAGTTCAGTTTCGGGCAGCACTCACTGAAACTTTGAGTGACGTCATTAATTAGTCAATTATAGTCGGGCACTTCGCTTTAAGCGGTATTCGCCACAAAATAGACCCTAGACTTTCGATCCGGCGGAGATTTTGCAAGCAATCTAGGTCTTAATTTAGAACTGAAGTCGTGTTGGATAAAGTCGGCATTTATTTTATTTAAATGTATTCTTTGGTTCAAAGCAATTAGTTTTAAGTGTTTTAACGACCATGCCAATTTCACCAATGAAACTAAACCACGTTTAAAAGATGTCATTGTCAATATTCGACAACAATGATGACACTGACAGCTCTTGACCGCGGTTTAGATGTGCTGATCGCGTTCAGTTTAATTAGTGAAATCCGCCCTAAGTATTTCGGCATTTGATCGCCTGATTCCTGGATTTACAAACTCAAAGCTGCATTTTGTATTCGTATAAAAAAAACTAAATCAAAGCATAATATTTTTGTGAAATCTGTCAAAACATAATTTTATTTACATTTTCCAGTTTCCAATATAAATAATTTTCTACGAACTTAAAATCTGTGACAAACAAAAATTTTAAATTCTCGTTCAAAATGTTTTATTTGCACGTTTCACCTGGGCAGCTCGTACATCGGCAAAGTATTGGTGCCAATATCGAAATCCAATCAACTTGCTGTGATTGACAGCTATACCGGACCGAACGAATCTGCCGTATCCGTGTCGTATGACGGTATGGCACGGACACATAAAACTGTAGAAAAATTGTTTCTGACGAGATCCGACGTCTTCGTCTAACTGTTCTTTTTACGAGCTCAGTGACTTTATTGTTAACTTAAGAGTCTTGTAGAGCGATGTTATGGGAAATAAATATGGGTAATAGAATTATTATAATAGCAAGTGCTATATGAGAAAGCCAATGACATCTTTATTTCATGGACTCATCCTCGGTTTTCATGAGTCTAATCAAGTCTTAAATCTGCAGTCTTTTAACAACGAGGCGTCACAGATTAAGCGTAATTAAAAGTAGGCTTTCGGAAGGTATTTTCGTGGAAATCTTTCAATTATCCAATTTTCAAACAAAATCGGAAAAAAAGGACACTTACAAAGGAACCTCGTTATCAATCGTACAGGAATATCGATGGAGCCATAATTGTTATTCTGGTGCAAAGCCGACTTGGAGCGGTGCACCCACAATCTGTTTTGTACAATCACCATAACAGAGGAACCCGCTTTGTGCATTAGCCGGCCGTCCAACCACCCCCGACCACTTAAGGCTTTATATTCAAGTGTTGAACCTAGTTGATGAGTTTCGGCTCAACAACTCTCCCGATCTGAATATAATAATCGAGTCATCAGATTGTCAATCAGGGTACACTATTCATAAACTTCATAATTATATCTATACATATGCAGGTAACTCTTTTTAATTTGGTGGTGAATATTATTTCAGTAGAGTAGGTATGGCACATGAATTTATTAGAAATTTGAAAGTGTGAAAAATAGCAGACAATCATTATAAACTTCCTTTAAAGTTTGGTATAATAAAAAGCACTGTAAACCAAACCCGTAGAACATGAAAGAAAATTATGTATATTTTGTTCTTTTAGTTCTATATTACTGAAAGCAAAATGGCTGTAGTGTGCTAGTAGAGGCTATTGTATTGTATCCATAAACAAAACTATAAAATGCGAGTTATAATAGTAGACGAAGCGAGGGACCCCAGCGAGCGCTGACGAATTCAACTAAAATTTACTCGATACGTGAATACGTGAACTACATTCGAGCCGTATCCCGGTTCAGCTCGTCACCAGGAAGATAACGAACTATCAATTAAACTCGAGTATGTGTGCCGAATATGAAAGTAATGTCATTTTTTCCATCAGCACTATCCGGGCCGCAGGGAACACAGCTTTGTTAATTAAAATGCCTCGCCTAACACAACCCTCCACATACCCACGATAACCCAAATTATCATAGAGGAAAATAGAAACAAACGAATGATATAGTATTATGAAATCCTAGAACTTTTGTACGTATAAATAACCCAACCCATAAAGTGGTACATGGCATCATTCCAAAATATAACAAGTGAAATATCCTAATACTGGTACCTACAACGATGGCAACATTATGAGAAAACGAGAACCCTTTTTCCAATAAGTATGATCGAACGACGGAGTTTCTCGTCGGAGCTGGGAATTCTTGGGCAGTTGAAAACAAGTTGGGGCAGCCCTGGCCGCGGCGGCAATATCGGCAAGTTGCGGCCGCAGCTGGCATGCGCCGCAATGTCTCAATAATCCTCAAGGTACCCTCCTAATCGACTCTTCCTTAGTTCGACGCAAGTGTGACTAACTGATTAATTCTGCGACTCGGTGTACGTGCCTGGTCTGTCTTTGCCCATTATTGTTTGCCCTACACTTTCGTCCGCTCGTGTCCCATTATTGAACGATATTTGGACTATTATTGGCGGAGTCATACGGAGCCTTCTATTTATATGTTATCGAAGGGTGGCCATTACATCCTACGGCATATAGTTCGGGATTGTAATTGCTGCTATTTTGCTAGATTGAATCCGATTTCGTTCGCTTAGTTTTAATGGTTTGTTCTTGTTTTGAAATTGCGAGATGTGCGCATTACCGGTTCGCACTGACTCGCTTGAGCGACGGTTTTGGTTGGCGTATTAATTAACTAGAGCGTTTAATCGTAATTCCTTGCACTCGCTTAAATTCTAGTTGCACTAAGATTAATTATCGTTTCCGTTTTTGTTGGTACTTGCAGCCTTGCAAATATTAGCGCATACAGGTTATTTATAGCAGGTACGTTGAGTGTATCACGCCTCAGGAATACTAGTGTTTGTAGATTGAAAATAGAGTCAATTACTGTGCCACTTTGCCGCGGCCTACGTGCTAATGTTGACCAAATCAACAGTCAACTATGTCACCTTTATTAATAATTTAATGCTCTACTAATTTAGCAAGCAATACATAATTGTGCTGGCAAAGAGCTCAGTCGGTGGACAGCCTAATAGTAACATATGATGATATAAATTAAAACATCACTGTTAGTAAATGTAATGGCACCGGTGAAGCACCGGTCACATTAACGGCTGGAAAGTTGTTACTTTAATGTGACATTAATATCTGCTTAAAACTACGATCATCTCACAATTAATTTGTTTGACAGTTATTAGTAATTTACTACCCGCTGAACAGAAACATCTTAAATAGAGCAGAACTTTAATGGACGTTCGAATTCCTATAGTCATCCTTCACTATTCATGTGTAGACGTTATTGATGAGTAATGATTTACACTTGTGTTCCCTAGAATTGGCCAGGTGGTGTAAGTACTACGTCACTATGACTCATATCTGCCAAAACTGAGCCAAGATGACACTCCATGCCACAAAAATACACCTGGATAATTTTAGAAACATCAGTAACAAGAACAGAAGATGCATCCAAAAAGCAAAATATTGAGTGGATTCCATAAAATCGTCAGTTAAAGTATAAAGATGAATGAAAAATTTTTAGAAAATTTGTTTATTCGGCACAAATAAGACGCCCATTATGAAACAAACATATAAGACACACTAATCGAAAGTAACAAAAAAAATTTGTAAAAACTAAAAGTCAAAGTCAAAAGTTTTTAAATAATAATTTATAGTAATAGTTAATAATAGGTACTTACCTATTGTGTGAACAGGAAATGGCAAAGAAAAATTTTTAAAAAAATCTCTTCGAAAAAACGTGTCACAATGTCGGTTAGCCAAGGCACCACAATTTTGAAATTAAAATGTCGTTGAAAGTGAGTCGATCCTGCAGTTTCAGTAGAACAGAGCCAGTAAATAAGAGAAGGCTCAAGGCAAATCCGTTCTCGGCAGCCATTATTGAGAGCTACCTCGAGCTATTAAACATCTGTTGTTGTTAACTCTTTGCCTCTGTTAATTGGTATATTCTTGATTCCCTGAGCTTTTTCCGATAAAACGTAGATTGCTCTACTTGTTGGGCCGGAGGGGGACATTTGTGAGGTGGTAAGAGGGGGGGCGTTAGATAAAACGAGGGTATATCGCCAATAACTCGCTCCATTGTTTGTTGGCGGCTGACTTAATAAGTTCGCCGAATTTATTATGATTTGTAGGCCTCTCGTCTTATTACGAGTCTTTTAACATACTATAGTCGTATAGTGTCTTACTGCGAACAATATGGAACCGCCAATTTGTTCTTTTACAGCCGTCTTAAAAAAGGAGGCCCTTTCTGTTTTCTAGTCCTCGAAATTACGCACGAACTAAAAGAATGTTTTATGTGCTTCTTGAATGAAGAGATTCAGCAACTTTATGTTTGTGAGCCAGGAGTAGGTATGCGTACGTGAACCTTTTTCAGAACCTGTGTTTATACCAGCGAGTAAATTCCCTAAAATAATTTGATCAAATAAATTACAAATAGCCATGTTTAATCAAGTAGTTGATCAAAAGCTAATTACTCTATCGTGGCACACACACTAGAATTGGCAACGTTAGTTGAAACTATTTTCTTTCTCGACACAGACCCTTCGGGAGACGTAATATTAATAAAAATAAATAGCCATCAAGACCGTGATTTATCCTTGATTGATTTACAACATAAACTTGTGCCACACTTGACATCCATCATCCAAATTAATGGAAGTCGATCGGACGGATCCGTAGACATTTGAAAAATTGATGTTGTTCATAATTTACTGTGAAATAATAATGTGTAGCTAAGTGTTTTACTGATTTATAATTTATTTAAGGGGGACTTTCGGCACAGTTTATCTTCACCACCAGCCTACGTAATCGTCACCTGAGCTCAGAACAGGTTCAAGAACAGCTTCGAGAATTTCATGGACTGACTGTTTGCGCTCGAACTGTTAGAAGGAGACTCGAAGAACGTGGCCTGAAACCTCAAAGCCAGCCAATGGTCCCAAACTGACACGAGCTCACAGAATGGTGCGAACATTTTGCATTGGACTCAACGTCAATGGAGCGAGGTTCTTTTTACGGATGAAATCAAGAATATGCTGTAAGGCAATGATGGATGTAGGAAAGTCACCATAGCCCTGACTGCGGTGACTTTCCGTTGAGCGTTTTCAGGTTTTCAGCAATGTTGCATTGAAGAGAAGGTGATTTTTGGCAGTGAGACATGGACAGTTTGGGGCAGAATTATCACCGAAAGAAAAACCGGCCTTGAGGTTGTGATGGGACCACGGTTGCCACCACCAAATAGCGACCGATACATTCGTCAATGCCTAGAGGCTCATGTGAGGCCATATGCTGAGTTTGTGGGCCAGGATTTCATTTTTAAGCATGCTAATTAATGCAAAGGTGCACACTGCAAGAATAGGGTTGATGACTATAATGTTTTTTTGTCCGTCTGGTAAATTATTAAAAAATATTGGACACGTATTTTTTCTTTTTTACGTTATCAAAAGATTACGGCGATACATTGAGTTAAAATGTGCCATGACGTCAAAAATATGTAGATTTTATACTTACTTGTGACGTAGCGACCCCCACTGCAACTTTAATGCGTTTTATCTAAGTATTTTTTTATTAATATAATAAAGCAAAAATACGTGTCTAATATTTTTTTATTATCTGACTGACGGACTAACTAGAATTTCTTTTTTTTGACCCAGGCATCATCCCTATTATTCGAGAATACTGCATAACGATAGCATCGTAGTAATGGAATGGCCAGCAAGAAGCCCTGATATGAATCCAACAGAACACTTTAAACAACCAGTTCCAGAAACTTTGCAGGAGCTGAAAACTGCCATTTTGGAAGCATGGGAGAACATTCCACAGCACGTCATAGTGGCATTAATTAATTCTATGCTAAACCGCATGATGTCCGTCGTAAATGCTCTTGGAGGTAACACAAGTTACTAAATCAATGTTTTCTCCATGTCAACCATTGTTTTCTTAAAAAATCCACACAATTTTTTTCCTTGTGAAACGCGAAAAGACGACTTATTGCAATTCAACTGTTATTTTTTATTAGTATAATATAATACAATAATAATTTTATTTAGGAACATAAAGGTTTTCTAGTACATGAGGGACTTACAAAGTATACATTATTAATTACATGGTGTAGGTACAATTAATTGTTGGGTGAATCGCTGCTCTCCTAGCTATATCACTGAGTAATCTGTATTTAGGAGAGACAGTTTCGACTCCCAATTTGAGTATCACAAAAAATCACGTTTTTATGCTTTTTGGAGATTACAGTATCAAAACACAAAAGATAAAAATCTTACAATTAAAAAAAATTAAATAAAACAAAGTAGAATGAGGTGTGTAGATGTGCTTAGTCAAGTGAGTGGGGGTACGTGTATGTGTGTATATGAGTGTGTGACAGTGAGTGTGTGTGTGCATTTGAATAATAGGAAATGAGTAAACCTTTATGTAAGTGATAATAAATACTTTTCAGTCTCGTCGTAGGTATTCCTATTTCAAATTTGTAACAATGACATACTGAAATGATAGGGAGTGACTGGCTTCAAAACCATTTCTTTTTCTTTGTCCTTCCATTTAAAAAAAGATAGAGACCTTTGAACAAAAATATTCAGGGTGGCTCGATTCAGGTGTGTCCGGTAGTGTATTTTATTTGAAAAAATCACGTTTTCATTTTCGATGTTAGGATTTATTTGATAGTTTCAAAATACTCCTATGTAATTAATATTTAGTATATATGTAAGTAATAATTAATATATATCTAATATCACATTGTTGTTTCCCCATAAGATAGGCATCCACAAATTTAAAAAAAACTTTGAAAAAATCCCATAAGTTTACGTCAGTAGTTGTTAATTGGGGTTTCTAGATCAGATCTTTGCGATCTGATCTAGAAGCCCCCAATTAACACTGTTCATCTATTCAAACAATATATTTTTAATTTGTAACATCTATTTAAATACAAACAAAGGTACAAATGTGTTGTACGATGCTGAATGTGAATTGAATGAATGAATCATGCATGCAGTGATCAGTGTTTGTTTTATACTATAGACTGGACACTAGTAAGTGTGTGTGTGTGTGTGTGTCGCTTGGCTTTGTGCTATACGTGAAACTGTGAACATGATCTGGAAGATGGCTGCATTCTTTCGTTACCAACAGAATATGTATGCATGCATTTAACTTTGTAATTAAATCATGTTCTATTACATCACACCTACTGATTAGTGTTAGTATTAAACAATTTTTTTCTTCAATATCTATTTATGATAGTACAAGTTTAGATAGGTTTGTCCTGAGTGGGAATCGAACCCGCTATATCCCAACGCAGTAATAGGTATATCACTACATAGTATAAAACAAAGTCGCTTTCTCTGTCCCTATATCCCTATATATGCTTAAATCTTTAAAACTACGCAACGGATTTTGATGCGGTTTTTTTTAATAGATAGAGTGATTGAACAGGAAAGTTTATATGTATAATAACCCGGTTTATACCCGTGCGAAGCCGGGGCGGGTCGCTAGTTATATAATAAGAATCAATAGCTAGTATCCACTAAATAAATAAAAATGCATTTTTTTAAATTAGCGTTTATTGTAATGTATTGTTAGACAAATTAGTATAAGTAGTAAATACTTTATCTATGAGTATGAAGTAACTACATAATATTTACACGTACTTACTAAGGCGTCTTTTATAATTATATAGTACCTATATGTATTAGGTAAGTAAATATTTACGACCTATCTATTCATTAAAAAACACTTTCCAAATTTTCCTGGATCCTAGCTATGAGGTCCTTGGTTGATTGGTATATACCGTCCATCATGGTATGTTTAACAACATGTTGCACGCACAAATCGGCTTTGCATTTGCATGAACTTTCTTCGCGATCGACAAAATCTTTTGCATCGTAAATTTCGATGCGGATTATCTTTGATCCTTTTAAAGGCCGCTTCACAAAACTGTAATGCGTTCCATCATTGGACCTTCTCTTCAGATTCAAACGCCTCGACGATTCTTCGCCAACCTCGTTTTGCACTAGCCGAGGTTCCATTGGGGGGAAAATGAATAGATCTTGAGAATCCTGGAAAAAAAAGAATATTAATTACAAACTCTAATAATTATAGCATGATGCATTGATTTTCTAGTATGCAGTCCTCCATAATGTCATTCACGTCTTTACTATTTAATGTCACAAAAGGTATAAAATAATATTAAGCATTACCTATAAGATATACAAAAGTAACATCTAATAAATCATATCTGAACAATAATAAAAATATTTTCTTACCGACATAACAGTTCCTTATATCCACCCTGCTAACCTGACTGATAATTTGATTTGATTTGATTTTTTTTCTTTATTTTAACAACTTATATATATTTTTAAGCATGTTTTTAAGGTTGAAAATCAAATATTTTTTTGTGGCATTCCCGAACTTCACAGAAATGGTTTGATGTAACAAGACTCTCCCGACGGATCGGCGCCGCCGCTGCTTTGTTTACAATAATTCAATACTAATAACAGAGATCCAAATGTATGTTTGTTCGTTGACAATGTTCTCATACATTTATCATGATATTAATGCAAAAGTAAAGTCAGGGTATAAGACTAGTATGTGTGTTTTCTTACAGCGGCAAATCTTTATTGCGTATGTTTAAGGTTGAGAATTGAACTACTTAATTATGTTAGCGCTAGTTAAGCATTTTCCAAATAACGACAAATCTGACTCAGGATTTTCAGTAAGTCTTACTTTCCTTTTATGGATTAAAAATGACGTAGATTCGTTGGTATTTAAATCGGGACGTGGACACCTGGAGCATCATTACATATCTCTGCCGGCCAATATCAACATCGAGGACTACATCGTTAAAAAAATGTAAGTTATAATTATTAATACATTATTTTTTCTTTACTATAATGTAGTGTATTGATAAGATAATCTTCTATTCATTCGGATGTGAATCTCAGTGACGTTGTATCGGAGTGGTTTATGTCAAGCTGATTAGTTATTATTATAATTATAAATTCAGTGAAAACGAAACGGTTAAATATTCTATCTATTAACTCTAATTTAAACATGTGGCTCATTATAATAAGACTGTTTGTTTTTTCGTCACATTATGCTCCACTACCTAATATAATTTAGTTTTCTTGTTTTCCATTGTTGTTAGTTTTCACATTGAAGTTCTTTCATGAAATTATGTTACAGAACAGAATAAGTAAACATAATGATTGCAAAATGCAAGTCTCCCGTTATTGATTGAAATTTTAATCATATCTATTTTATTTTTCAGGTCCCATCAACTAAATGCTGAAGCGTTGTTCCCATCCGACGAAGAAGTTCAGCTGCGTGAACCTGAGAAGAGATCAAAAAAAAGGAAGCTAGCGGCCTCCCCGTCGTGCTCACCATCGGCACCGAGTACATCACGAGCGAGCCCTGCCCCTATGTGTACGCAGTCATCATCATGGGGTAAGAAGAAACCAGTTATCAAGCCAATCGCTCCGAAGAAGGCAACGGCTCATGATATCTTCGGGAGCGACAGTGAAGACGACGCTGTGGAACAGTCTTCAGCCCCCGGTAAACCTATTCCGCAGCTACTATCCTCCATTAGTAGAAGACTCGCCAATGGACATTCGCGTCAAACATCCGATTATAAACAGGGGACACACTATGTAGAGTTGAAAGTTTATAGTTGTGACGAAATAAATAAGGTGCAACCCATAAATAGATGGCGCCATGCAATTGTCTGCGTGAAAAATCGTACCGATCAAAACACAGACGCGTGGCAGCACCTAACTAACTTCATTACTGCCACCCGGAAAGAGTTTCGCAATTGCCCTCCTACCTTTATCAGTAATTATTACTGACTATTTAGACGTAGGTAATTACTGGTAAAAATATACCTTTTTAATTATTATTATCTTACTTATGATGCCGCTATTACATTATCTTGAATTAAGGCTTCCGTAAATCAGTACTGGTTAACTCTCTGAATTGTGAGAAATTTTATGGCATTTAACAAGTTATGATTTTTACTGCCCGCATCGAGAAAGGTTTGGTTACCGATGACGTTCTGGAGGCCTACCACCAGCTCTAAAGCAGTATTATTTTAATATTACTTCAGTGGGAAAAAGAGATAGAGCTATACGTCCTGTAGAGCTTCATCTCTTTCCCACACTGAAGTAATATTAAAATAATACTGCTTTATGAGTTGGTGGTAGGCCCCAGATCATTCAAAATGCTTGAAAAGATTAACCTTCTTAACCAGGAAGGACGCCTGCATTCAGGATAGTGCATTAACGATATTCCTTTATTTTGTGTATCTTACTTACGAATTACATATAGTACTTTTAGTTACCTAGGTATTGATTTAATGTTAACTCATTCATTATCTAGATCATTTATTGACTTGCATATTTACTCACATGATTATAATTTTGTATTGTGAAATATAAGTTTTATTTACAATAAATACATATAATTAATGTTTATGTTGTATCTTTGTTTACAGTTACACGCCCTTCCATTGCAAGACCTAATAATTTATTGAATTGTATGTACTGTCAAATTGAAATACCTAAAAACGAATTTCAATATCACTTGAGAACGAATTTTCATAAATCGAATTGCCTGTTAAAATCTGAATTTGAGAATGTTGATATAATTGCCACGGCGTTTAAAAAAAGAATAATTACATACCGACTTAATCCATCAGAAGAGTACCTCACACCAGAGGCATTCCTAATGGATAATCAAGAACATGTCATGAAATTAATTAGTGTTTGTATTGTAAAACATATTTGTATTAAAGTGAACTTCGAACTTTTTGCTTACTTTGTTCTACCAAAGTCAGGAGAGCAAGAGCTAAAATCATTTAATACAAAGTATGTATCAATACATCACAGTACCGATATTAATGAATTATATTTAAATGTGATACATACATTTCAAAGAAAATTATCTGAATTTAAACACTGTGAATCTGGTTGGACTTGTCTATTCATGAGTCATCTAGAGATTAATATTAACAAATACAATCCTTTGAGAGGTGGCTCGTATATAGAGTTACCGAGTGAAGTGAAACATTCAAAAAGTTGTATTAATATACAGAACAACGATGATCACTGTTTCCTGTGGAGTATTGTGGCAGCATTATTTCCACAAAAGAGTAATATTTGCAGAACGAATTCATATCCGCATTACTCCACAGTACTGAATATAGATAATATGACGTTTCCACCATCACACACTGATATTAGACATTTTGAAAAGAAAAATTCTGACTTAAGTGTTAATATTTATGGATTAGACAAAAACATTGTAACTGGTCCTTTATATGTGACTAATTCCAGAAAGCGCAATCATGTGAACTTGTTGTATTTTGAGAAAAATGGTAAAGGTCACTACTGCTTAATCAAAAGTCTTTTACGACTGGTTAAACGTCAAATCACTCGTCATAAAGGTAAAATGTATTTATGTGATTTATGTTTGCAATGTTTCACAAGTGAAGTAAAGTACAACTCACACATGTGTAACAAAATATTAACTACACTACCAGAGAAAAATACTATTCTAAAATTCAAAAATTATGAAAGGCAGCAAAAAATTAACTTCGTTATATATGCAGACTTTGAAAGTATTCTATTAAACCATAACGAATTTATAACACAGAGTACTCGTATGTACAAAGTTCACGAACCTTCTAGTTTTGGTTATTATATTTGTTGCTCACATGATCGTCATTTAAATAAATATGTTACATATAGAGGACTAGATTGTGTTGAAATATTTGTTCGAAATTTGCTAAGGGATGTAGAAGAAATTTGTCATATATTATCAAATAAACAACCAATGTTGCCCTTAACGATGGATCAAGAAAATAACTTTAATAATGCCACTTTATGTCATATATGTAAACAGTTATTATTCGATGACAAGGTGAGAGATCATGATCATGTAACATCACAATACCGAGGTGCTGCACACTCCCATTGCAATTTAATGTACCGGGTGTGCCCATTCGTACCGGTATTTTTCCATAACTTGGCAGGTTATGATTGTCATCTATTTATTAAAGAGTTAGCAAAATATGAAGGTGATTTTAAAATAATACCGAAAACTAAAGAAAAGTACATGTCTGTTACGAAAATTATTAAAAACAGTAATATTTCACACCCAGTTCAAATAAAATTTATTGATTCTTTCCAATTCCTTAATACTAGTTTGGATGTCTTATCTAAAAATTTAAGTGATAATGACTTTATTAATTTATCAAATGAATTCCATGAAACAAACTTGGAGAAATTATTGCATCAAAAAGGCATTTATCCTTATGATTATATGGATTCTTTTTCGAAATACGATCAAAAACATCTTCCTCCCAAAGAATGTTTTTACAATAGTTTAAAATGTGAACATATAACCGATGATGAATATAGACATGCACAAAAAATATGGCAAAGTTTTAGAATTAAATCTCTTGGTGAATATACAGATTTGTATTTAAAAACAGATGTGTTGTTACTTTGTGATATATTTGAAAAATTTAGGGATACTTGTTTACGGCATTATAACCTTGATCCAGCTTATTATATCTCCGCACCCAGCTTGAGCTGGGACGCGATGTTGTTGTTTACAAAGGTTCAGCTAGAATTAATTAATGATATAGAGATTTATGAGCTTGTAGAAAAAGGTATACGAGGAGGCTTAGCACAGTGTTCTCTTCGTAATGCAAAAGCCAATAATAAATATTTACCTAATTTTGATGTCTCTGAAGCATCGACTTATTTGATATATCTTGACTGCAATAATCTGTACGGTTACGCAATGACAAAAAAATTACCAATATCTGGTTTCCGATTTTTGTCACCTGAAGAAATATGTACAATTAATATAACTAGCATACCAGATGATTCAGATTATGGGTACATCTTAGAAGTTGATTTGATTTATCCAGACTACTTACATAAGGCTCATCGTGATTTACCTTTTGCAGCAGAAAAATTTACTCCTCCTGGGAGCAAAAACCCAAAATTGATTGCAAACTTATATGATAAATGTAAATATGTCATACATTACGTTCATTTAAAAGCATGTATAAAAAACGGGCTTGTTCTAAAAAAAATTCACCGTATACTAACATTTAGGCAAGAAAAGTTTTTACAGAAATATATTGACTTAAATACTCAATTACGTCAAGCTTCATCTTCGCCTTTTGAAAAAAACTTATTTAAACTACTGAACAATGCTGTATTTGGAAAAACTATTGAAAATAGACGAAAACAAGTTAACATTAAATTAGTGATGACATGGAATGATACAGACAACAAAACAAACAAAAGCCTCGGTGCCGCGAAATTAATTGCGAAACCTAACTTAAAAAATATTACCATTTTTTCAGAAAGCTTTGTTGCTGTTCATTTAAGTCCAGATAAAATATTTCTTGACAGGCCGATATATATTGGCTTTACGGTTTTGGAATATGCAAAACAGCATTTGTACAAATTTCACTATGACTATATCAAAAATAAATATAAAAATAAAGCAAGGCTTTGTTATACAGATACAGACAGTTTGCTTTATTTTATTAAGACTCCAGATATATATCAAGATATGAAAGAAGAAATACTGAAATTTGATACTAGTAATTTTGATGTTAACAATAGCTATCATATGCCTAGAGTCAACGCACAAATACCAGGCCTATTTAAGGATGAGCTTGGGGGTGATATTATTACTGAATTCACTGGGCTTAGAGCTAAGCTTTACTGCATAAACAGTTTAAACGGAGAAATTAAGAAAGCTAAGGGTGTAACCAAGTATGTAACAAAGCGATTACGCTTATGTAATTATAATAAAGCATTAATGAGTAACAAAAAATTTAAATGCAAAATGAATACTATTAAATCAATAAAACACGTATTGTTTTCCCAAGAGGTAGATAAAGTAGTTATTAATAAAAGTGACGACAAGAGACAGATACTACCAAATCAAGTAGATACATTACCATGGGGGCATTGTGACACAATATTTTGAATAAATACAATATTATAAAATGAGTCTTACTTATTTGTAAGTGCATTATAATCCACTTTTCAATTTAAAATTACTTTATTCAGTTAATTACATTGAATAATTAATGGAATCATGATTACTAAGCGTTTCTGATAAGCATTATAAATACTAGAACATATTATTTTTCTGATAGATACAAATATGAAGTGGGTCAAGCAACCCGTTTCGTTAGAAGTTAAAAATATTGAGGTGAAGGAAAATAAGCTACACGCAAAGCATAGTGTTCTTCTGCCGAATAATATAAGATGTATAATATGTGGTCCTTCGAATTGCGGAAAAACTAACGTCATGATTAGTTTGTTAGTTCACAAAAACGGTTTAAAGTTTAAAAATGTTTACTTGTATTCCAAAACTAGCTTTCAACCAAAATATAGTTTTCTAAAACAGATCTTAGAAAGAGTGCCCGATGTAAAACTTTTTATATTTAACTTTGACGACGAAGTTATTCATCCCAATGATGCATTACCAAATTCTATTATCATTTTTGATGATGTGGTCTGTGAAAAGCAAATTAACATACGAAATTATTTCACGATGGGCAGACATAGAAGTATAGATTGTTTTTATTTATCTCAAACGTATTCAAAAATACCAAAGCAGTTATTACGTGACAATGTTAACTTTTTGATAATTTTCAAGCAAGATGAAATTAACATGAAACATATATATGATGAACATGTTAGTTCTGATATGGAGTGGTCTAAGTTCAGAGATATGTGTTCTAAAATCTGGATCCATCCTTATGATTTTTTAACAATTAATAAGGATTGTGAATTAAATAAAGGCAGATATAGACAGTCATTTGACAACTTTATTTATTTTGATTAATAGTTATATAAAACATGAATGAAAACAAAAAATAATCATTTGAGCATAAATACTTCTGCATACAAGTCGCATAATGGACCATAACATAACAAATCAATTAATAAACTCTGCGGACGCTATAAGGAAAAAGGTGAAACAAATGAAAGATTATGAATTTAGTACTGACACTCATCTGAAATATTTTTTTAAACCCCTTGCTGACCCTCTTAATGCTATAGCAGGTAACAAGCAAATTTCTATAATAAAAAATGAAGATACTTATGACGACCAACCTAAAAACACTAGTATCTTAGGTTCAAAAATGTTTTTGCGTGAAAAATCACATGATATGTACAAAAATGAATCACCAGAATCAGAAAAGTTTTATTCAGAAGACGAAGAAGGTAACACATTTGAATCAGAAAAAGTTAATAATGTGTCGCTGGAAAAAGAAGATATCTTTGAAATATACGATGATATGAATATACCATTTGGCATACGTAGTGAGAACGATAAGCATATGATTGGAAATACAATAGTACATTTTTCTACCACTCGCGAGAACTCTGATAAAGTGTATTTTATGCGCGTAGCTAATAAACAGTATAAATTAACACCTGGTCTAAAAGAATTATTGCTTCGCAAGAAGCCTGATTTAAGTTTGGTTGATTTAAAAGATAAATTAGTTTATAAAGAAATACTCATCACGACTAATGCTCATAAAAGAGACTTTGACCCTGCAGGTCAAGTTAAAGGTGATAAGGGTCTAAAATATTCTCAAGTGATCAAACCTTTATTTCCCGAGTCTAGTAAACGCTTACAAGAACCTACAGAAGTTAAATCTAAACAAAAACGAGGTGCTGGTCTGCCGTATCTAAAAAAATATAAAAAAAATACCGAGCTTGTTTATTGGGATGATCCTAATGAATTAGTGGACAGGCTTAAACTTTTGATCGCATCTAAAACTGCAGGTAATACTAATCTCGACAACGAAATCTTATCAATTATTGAAGAGTTAAAAGAAGCGGGTGTTATAAAATAATAAAAAGACACATCATACAAACTTAATATCAGTATAATTTTGTAATTCAGAAGTGACAGTTAAGAGAATGAGCAAAGTGAAAAGAGACATTATAAACGAAATCCATAGAAGTGCAAGAAAAAATTTTCCTCGAAGGCATGTAATATTAAAAGATATAGATGATCTCTGGCAAGCTGATTTAATGGATATGCAAAGTTTCTCAAAATTCAACAACAACAAAAAATTTATTTTGGTTATCATTGATGGATTCTCTAAATACGCTTGGGCTATTCCACTTAAACAAAAAAACAAAGAAGCTGTATCTGAAGCTTTTATTACATTATTGAGTCAAGAAAAACGCATACCTAGAAACTTGCAAACAGATCTTGGAACAGAGTTTTACAATAAAAGTTTAAAAAAAATATTAATAAACAATTCTATCAATCACTACTGTACTTATTCGACTAAAAAGGCCTCAATTGTAGAACGATTAATAAGGACGATAAAGAGTAAGCTTTTCAAGGAATTTAGTTTCAAGGGGAATTATAAATGGACTGACGGGACACTTGCAAAAACCATTACTAGATATAATAATACAATACATAGAACAATTGGTTTACCACCTGCTCAAGTAAATCATAGCAATAAAATTAAAGTACTACAGAGATATTTCAATCAAAATCGAACGAAAACAAAATATCCTAAGTTTAAAACAGGCGATTTTGTTCGAATTAGTAAACATAAAGGTTGTTTTGAAAAAGGTTACACTCCTAATTGGTCAACAGAGATATTCAAGATCAGTAAAGTTCAAAACACAAATCCTGTTACATATTTATTACAAGATGTTAAACAACAACCTATTTTAGGAGCCTTTTACGATCAAGAATTACAAAAAACCAAACATCCTGATATTTACCTTGTTGAAAAAGTTTTAAAACGAAAAGGTAGAAAAGTTTTCGTGAAATGGTTGGGGTTATCATCATGCGAAAATAGTTGGATTAACGATAGCAATGTTTCGTGAGTAGTTTATCAATATAACATCACGGTCTATGATAGTGATCTCATTCTGTTTGTATACATGAAAGGAGAAGGACTTATAAATAATTTAATTAATAATTTACCATTTGAGCTCCATTTGCCAGGATATAATTATTGTGGTCCAGGAACTAAATTACGTGAAAGATTAGCTCGAGGTGATAAAGGTGTAAACAAGTTAGACGAATATTGTAAACATCACGATATTGCATACAACAGTTCGAAAAGTTTGAAAGATCGGCACAAAGCAGATAAAATTTTATTAAAAATGGCAAAAAAACGTGCTTTGTCTTCCGATGCAAGCACCGGAGAAAAAATTGCTGCCAATTTAGTTAATAATATCATGTTAACAAAAGTAAGTTCTGGAGCTGGGCTCAAAAAAACCTTTAAAAATTTAGTAACCAATACTAAAAAATACATTAAAAAAGTAAAACCGAAGTGTAGGAAAAAACTAATAGAATTGGCCTACGCTGCTGCTAGAGAATTGAATCATGATTCATCTGCCAGGATTCCACGTATAATACCAATTCCTAAGTCTGGAGGAGTTCTACCTTTAATACCAATATTCGCTGGTTTGTCCGCTGCTGGCAGTATTGCAAGCGGAATTGCTGGAATCGTCAAAACCATAAATGAATATAGAGTTGCAAAAAAGCGGTTAGAAGAAATGAAAAGACATAGTAATAATGTGGAAGGTGTATGTATTGGAAACGGACTGCGGCTAAACCGTTACAAGAATGGACTTGGAATATATACAAACTTAAAGGGAAAAAACTAAATCATAGGCTACCTAATCGTGCTCTTACTAATATAGACATCATGCGTTTTACCAAAAACGTTCCATATTTTCGCGGAGTGTTTATGAGAGATACCTTACCGAAGTCTCCGTTTTTAAAAGAGTGCGGAATCATAAATTTAGATAATTCTAAAAATTCTGGTACACATTGGGTAGCCTATGTAATTTTAAATGAATATGTTGAGTACTTTGACAGTTACGGCAACTTGAAACCTCCAATAGAATTTGTTTGCTATGTAGGTTCTAACAATATTAATTATAATTACAATAATTTGCAAAATAATAACTTATTCAATTGCGGACATTTATGCATTAAATTTCTTAAAGAGTTTTGGAAAAAGCAAAGTTTTAACAAATCATCACTTAAAAGGTTTAAATGATACGTGTCGTCTACATAAGACAACACTTTGACTTTATCTGTCACAAGAGATGAATGTCAATTAAATTGAGAAATTTTATTAAAAAAAATGATAGTTTATAATATAAAATCAACTGCCAAGCTTAATGGTTTTACTCGTTCTCGTATCTTCAAAAGACGAAGACATATTATACGAACTATAAAAAAAATTACTAAAGAAAATAAAGTGTTTCTTCGAGCTTTAGGATTTAAATTATGAGTATTCTTCAAGTGAATGATTTACCACAATTCGACAACTCTGTAGTGAGTTATGAAATTCATACATATAATCCATATAGCAACAGTTTTAATGAAAATGATGAAATACGTATACCCATAAATCAACAAGATTTGTACGTATTACCTTCAGCTAGCTACATTTACATTGAAGGTCGAGCCACTACGGTTTCGAAAGATGGAGCAGGAAAACTAACACGAAAGGTTGTTAATTTTACCAACAATCATATATCATTTCTATTTCAAGACATTCGATATGAAATTAACGGTGTAGAGATGGACCGAATAAAAAATGCAGGTATTTCTACAACTCTAAAATCTTATGTGTCAATGAACCAGGGGGAAAGTAAAGCTGCTGCTATTTGGGGTTGGAATTTGAGCGGAATGAAAGATAATGATGGTATTTTTAGTGCCCTTATACCTTTAAATAAAGTTTTAGGATTTGCGGAAGATTATAATAAAATTATCATTAACTGTAAACATGAACTTATACTTAAAAGAAGCAGTTCAAATCTTAATAGTGTTATACTTGATAATAATGACTTCATTGAAGTAAGTATAGAGAGACTGCAATGGCGTATGCCTCATATAAAAGTTTCAGATCGGGAAAGATTAACTTTACTTAAACATTTAGAAAAGGATCGTCCTATTCAAATAGCTTTCAGAAATTGGGACTTGTACGAATACCCTTTATTACCTAGAACTACAAAGCATTCCTGGGTTGTTAAAACTGCTTCACAACTCGAAAAACCAAGGTATGTGATCTTTGGTTTGCAGACAAATAGAAAAAATATGAAAAGTAAAGACTGCTCAATATTTGACCACTGTAAATTAACTAACGTTACTCTTTTTTTAAATTCTCAATATTATCCATACGAATCGGTGAATGCGAAATTTTCTGAAGATAAGTATTATATATTATATGAAATGTTCACCAAATTTCGTCAGTCTTATTATAACACCCGGTCTGAACCATTGCTTGGTTTGGACGAATTTAAAGAAAAGGCTCCTTTATTTGTAATTGATTGCTCAAGACAGAACGAAGCCTTGAAAACTGGGGCTGTAGATGTGAGACTAGAAATAGAAAGTTCTGAAGATATACCAGAAAATACATCTGCCTATTGTCTAATTATCAACGATCGTCTATTCGAATATAAACCCTTAAGTGGTATTGTAAAGAAATTATTATGAACGCTATAGTCGATGTGCAAGGGTTTAAGACGGAAAGTAACGAGTTCATCGTGAAAGAAATAGCAGTAGCATGCGGAAATCAAATTATGGTATTATTAATCAAACCACCATACCCATTTTACAAGCTCACAAAAAAAGAAAGATTGCAAGTATATTGGATACAAAGAAACAGAAAAAATTTCTGGAGAGAGGGTTTTATACCATACTTAAACTTAGAGCAATATATTGTACCTTATCTGAAAGATAAAATCATTTATGTTAAAGGATGTGAAAAAGTGTCGTGGCTAAGAAACATTGTAAAACATGATAAAATATATAATTTAGAAGATAAGAACTGTCCTAGTTTAGAGAAATTGTTTGATGATTATAGAATGTCTAGTAATATATTTAGCTGTGTGTATCATTCGAATGTATGTGCTTTAAAAAATGTTACTTGTTTAAAAAGGTGGACTGATAATAAAAGTATTTTTAACAGTAATTTAGAAGACAAGGGCTGCCTTGAAAAAATATAAGTTAGAAAGTAATTTGTATAGCTATTTATATCATAACGATATAATCAGAATAAAGGTTTTTGAGTAAAAGGTTTCTTGTTTTATTTCATAACAAATACATTAGAAACAGAATACCACAGCGAACTGTGCTGTAATATTCTAAAGATACCAAAAAAAAGGTCAATAGGTAAGTTCTGCCCCCATAGGTATGACTCGCAGCATATCTTGATAAATTGACAACACCAGATACAAGACTTCATTCTGCTTTCATACATACCCGTATAAAGACTCATAAAATGATTCAAAATTATTCCACCCCACGTTATGAATTATATAATGAATATAAAATTCGATTATGTTCATTCAGACATTATTGGGCTACAGTAGATTCAAAACGAAGATTGGTGATGGAAATGGCCGATGCAGGTTTTTTTTACTGTGGAAGTGGTTTAAACGATAAAGTTATGTGTTTTTCGTGTGGGGGTGGTATCAAAGATTGGGAGTATTACGATGAACCTTGGATGCAACATGCTACATTTTTTCCTGATTGCTTTTATTTAAATGCTGTAAAAGGAACAGATTATGTTGACAAATCAAAACGTCTATTTCATAAACTAACAAAAGTGAAGGAGGATATATTGATTGTCTGCTGAATAAGCTACTCAATGCTATTAGCAATGGAGCAACAAGTAACTATAAATTACTTAGTCATTTTATGAGATACGATTCCTAGAATTGTAGTTAAAAGGTTGAATCAGAAACTGAATTTAACAATTTAAAATAAATTAAATACATTATATTGACTACAATGCAAGATTCAGTGAAGTATACTTCTGAAGGTATTTGTAAAATAATTATTCAGAATACAAAATATTGTTTGAATAGATGAACATTGTTAATTGGGGGCTTCTAGATCAGATCGCAAAGATCTGATCTAGAAACCCCAATTAACAACTACTTACGTCGTCAACAAGAGTCTAACAATATCTTCTAAATAACTAGAAAGTCTGATCAACAACGAATTACACACAAAATCGGTATTGAATAAGATCATAATAAAAATTAATTTCTAATAAATTAATCGAGAAATCAAATAAAAGTCGATAATACTTCTTGATTTTATGAGAAAAGATGACAATGCATTATTGTGGATTGCGGACATAACGTTTAACAATACAATGGGCTTCTATTACACCGCAGTCACCTACGCTATAGCGTAACTAAAGCTACATGTTAAAGTTTAGCTCAAATATCTTTCGATCATAAGTAGAAGAAATTATTCTTCGCTCAGTTGTGTTTAGTAGATTATAAACAGTTTCTAATGAAACCAAGCTGAGTGAAGAACACAAATTCTAATTGATGATGATCGGTGATGCCTTTTTTTTTTGTTGGGACATTATCAAATAACGTCTCCCGTTCTGGGTGGAGCGGGAGGGCGTCAGACTCTTACTGACTAAAACCCACCCGTGTTCCTTCAGTTGCCAATATTGCCTGCGGCAACTCTTTCGGACAATAACCGCAACCCCGGCAGACATCGGCCCCATCGGACCCCGTCAGTTCTGCTGACATCTCTTTTAGGCGCGCGTGGAACACAACGCGCCGTCGACCCGGGCCTGGTCCTTATCGGACGGTGAGCTACCCATTGCCCACCGTCCGCAAGCCCGCGCCTACTGTGGCTGGGAATCGGCCTTCGACTCCCGATGCCCAGGGCGTCTCCTGCAAATTCTACCTAATTTGTTGCATAGCTGTGGCTGTATTAAGTGTAAGTACTGATTATTTTATTTTGTTTTGTTTGTATTTACTATACAAATCATTGAACCTGACTTGATTTCCGTACTTCTTTTTCGGGTGACCACTGAGCGCTGTGCTGTGGGTCCCCCGTAGCTCAGCATCATGCTGAGTGGAAGCCTCCTTGTCACAGTCATCACGGCAGTTGCCGACTATTTCTGTTTTATGCTCGTGATTTCTTAGTACTTTACTTTGTTGTTTTCTGATTACTCTTATCTTTTTGTATGCACGTGTTTCTGTGACAAATAAACCTATTTTTCTTTCTTTCTAATTAGACACAATTTTTTTTATTCGATTGTGGTAGAACAATTGGAGAGACTAATGCTATACAGATTGAAAGACCTGAAAATCAAAGAGCATTTTAAAAAAAGTTCGCTGTTTCCTATTCTATTAAACGAGCAATATTTGCATATATATTTGTTTGTAAATATATTTATTTGTACTCATGTTCTCGAAATCGGCTCTAACGATTTCGATGAAAGTGATGAGCGAAAAATCGATCAAGCTAGGTCTCATATGTGGGAAAATTAGTTTTCTCCATACTTTCACCCGAGCAGAGCTCGGTCGCCCAAAGTTTAGAACAAGATAATGAATAATGACATGACATTATTATTGACAGTAGAATTCCATGCTGCCATGATCATTAGATCATGGCAGCATGGAATTAGTAAGTACTATCCTATACTATTAAATGAGCATTCTCTATTTTCATCCGAGCAGAGCTCGGACGTCCAGGTACTTACGTATTAATACAGAGCCATCTAGTCTCAAGTGTCAAAAGTTTTTGTTTCCATCTCTTGAAACTGAAGTTTTCAGGCATAACGCTTTTTCGTTACGTAACAATTTCTACCAGATTTCTACCTTGACCGCGAAAGAACTTTGTGTTCCAAAAATTTCACTCTATTAAAACCATTAAACAAGTAAGAACAATTATTAATTAGTAAAAGTCACAAACATTCCTATTTACGTATCGCAGCAAACAGTCTTCGCATCGCGTCCCGTGTGTTGCCAGTTTTAAATGACTTTCAAGAAAGCCAATAAATAAAATTGAGTGCACTTCGTCGGTCGGCGTCATTAACGGGTGTCTGTCGAAACGCTGCGACATGCTCGTAAATCATTACTAATAATACCTCTGCCATAGATTTACTAACTGACGGATGCGCCTGTCCACAGAACTTCAGTTTTGACTCATATTTTTCATTTGTCACTCAAAAGTTTTGAGTGACAACTGAAAAATTTAGAGAATACAGGAATTTTCGAGTTGGAAGGAATGTTACAGGTGGAATTGATATTGATGACTTATTTCAAGGTATATAATGACGGATTATTTTAAGTTTGAAAAGAGTGTTGTGAAAACTCAGAAAAACTTATTTGCTGCACTATTCAGTAGGTAGTGTGTGCAAGTAAAATTTATAATACAATTCAAAAATAATCTCAATGATCTTGTTTTCACAAACTTCGATTAAATGACTGGCATAATCAGCCTATAATGTTCCCACTGCTGGGATACAGGCCTCCTCTCTTCGAGACGGAGTGGGCTGTAATCTACCACGCGAGCCCAGTGCGGGTTGGTAGATGTCACGTCTTCGAATTTTTGGTTCTAGGGCATGCCGGGCACAGAAATTTGAGAATTGATGAAAAGTGTACCTAACCTTTTCTTAGCGAATACAGCATTGTAAACCGTGAAAATAAAATCTGATGTGTATTTTAACAATATTTATTAGCATATGCGTTGGTTTTAAAATGCAAGCATTTTTTTTCGTGGTTACAAATATTCACTATAAATTTAAAAGTTTGGAAACTACGTATAGCGACAAGAGCCCCTGAAAACACAATTTTACTTCGTTTTACAGTGTTTTATAATACGTTTTTAAACCTAATACCGTTGACTGTCTGCGATGGTTAACTTTACGTAATGCCGGCAACCCTCCCGGAGGGTTTACTTCCAATATGTATGGCGGCATGGCGTATGAGTTCTGTGAAAAGTGGGTGGAGTTGAAAGTGTTAACAGACTAAAATGTTTAAAAAGCAGAAAAAAGTAAACTAATTGCTTTAAACCGTTCGAAATTCGGTTTCGGTGCAAAGCCGGGGAGCGTGACGCTACATACAAATTAACTCAAAAATACTCATTACAAATTACTAATTTGTCATCGGTCACCATGAACCACGAATCGGCCTCGTCACGATTCCGCGGGAGATTCGCCCGCCGACCTATTTGTTATAATTACGTTAAATAAACAAAATATTACGAACCATTTAACACTGTCGCTCTAAATTAACGACACGACCCATCTTAAATACCTACGTAGATCTGTGATATTGCTATGAAACTACAGATTTGTATTATATAACACCTGGTTTCTGAAATCAACTCGACGTTGGCATTGGAAATGATACAAAAATATAAACTACTTGATGCTGTAATTTTGTAGCGAAAATAAATTGTTTACATCAAAATTTCTGTTCCAAATTATTATTTACAGATCGTGGAATTGCGATTTTATACGTAATAATGGTTCATGAATATTTGAAAGTCGTCATGTAACCGTACAATGTAATGTAAAATAACTATAATGAAAAAAAGTATGAATCATTTTAATGTGTAATTTGTACCGTTTTGTTACGGTACTAAATTTAGATAACCTTAATTATTTATTTCACTTGAAGTTTTTGTTTAAACGGCACATGCTTTTGCCAAGTGCTTCGTCTGTATGTATGTCGAATGTCATCCCACGGGAACGTACTACCTGGATAAAAGTATCCTATGTCCTAACCCAAATCATGGCCTATCCGTATCCCTCCCATCCAAATCCGTTCAGCCGTTAAGGAGTAACCATGGGCCATGGGAAGAAGTTAAGGAGTGAAAACGTGACAGATAGACAGATATTACAGATCGCGGCACGTAAGTTGAACTATGACCTTAAATGCGCAGAAAAACATTTTCGGGTCTCAATCGAAGTATAATCATAGTTTTGCCTACGCGGACGACCGCCATTTTGGTTCAACTTATGTGCCGCGATCTTTAATAACTTTTAACCCAGTGAATCTATTTTAATTAAATAATGGTTTTCTGAATTTTATCTTACGGACTATGACTATATTTCGAATCCCTTAAATCTTTTGTAAAGAGGTACTAATCAAAATTTTCTATAGGAATTACAAGTGAATTTTAAAATCATCCCTTATTTTACCTCCTTGGGGATGATTTTACAATAACGTTGTAAGACATAATTCTTTATTTATTTATTACCAAAAGCATAAATTTGAATTTTCATAAGCTAAACTTAACAAATGCTGGGTTTTTCATACCAACATTCACCCCCTATAGGATTATTATAAGAAAAAAGTAGCCTATGTGCTTCTCCAGGATGCCCTCCATCTCTTTGCCAAATTTTGTCGAAATCCGTTTAGTGGTTTTGGCGTGAAAAGGTATCATAAAACAGACAGATAGAGTTTCTTATCTTATCCCATACCACTTAACGAGCAATATTTGTTTGTATATATATTTTTACTCACGTTGCAATATAGGGGTTTATGGAGGCGAAAAATCGAACTAGCTAGGTCTCATATCTGGGAAAATTAGTTTTCTCCGTATTTTCACACGAACAGAGCACGGTCGCCCAAAGGAGACTGAAACGATTACATGTACTCTTGGGCCTGAATAGTAACGAGATGTAAATGGTGTGAATTTATAGATTCATACATACATTAGTGTAATGCAGTGACTAGTTGCTATCCCACAGTTCACATAGCGATCCATAGTTTCAACAATATTCAATCCACAAAGCGGCGGTAAAATCAATTCCAGTGAATCGTGTGAGCGATCTTTGGTGTCCAGTGTGAAAGCAAGGGTCGTACAAGGTAAACAGGGTCAGAATCCGTAAAAATCAAAGCGGTGATCGTTAAAAATGAAAAATAATTGGGAAAGCACTCAAAACACATCCGAAAACACGAAATAAGTGACAGCTGTGTAGTTCTAGTAGAGATGCGCGTTGCGACAACGAAGCGTTTACTAAGACCGTTTTGTGATGATGAAACCGTTTTACGTCCTGAGTTAAACTTCAAACAGTCTTCATTGCACAAACCAGTATTCGAATTACTTGGTGCGAATTTACATCTAATAAAGTACAGTCGGGTACAATGATTCAACTATCTATCACACTCGTAAAACAGTCCTTCCAATAAAAAGTGAACTCTTTAAAAGTGAACTCTTTGAAATGAAATACAGTCAGTAATGTTACCAGTTGTCAATGCTGTCGTTCGTGATCCGAAAAAACCATTTCAGACGTTTCAAATCGTTGATAGTTTTAAGAAACTGCGCTCGACGAAAAGGCAATTCTATTCCATGTTGGATAACTTTCGTCCTTTAACCATTTTCTGCAACCGTTGCTGTCGTCGGGAAAACGGTTTCGGTCGCCAAAAATTCGAGAATGACCCACCACTAATGTGTCAAATTGTCAATGTCAGTCTGCCAGTGCAGAATATGTACTGCCAGTGATATAGACAAAAAAATAAAACTGATTTTAATCGATATGAAATTGATAATCATTATTTTGGTTTTTCAGTAATTAATGATGTTTTATTTAAATTAAATTCACTATATTGTATAAAAGTATATATAGTGCATTTAATTACTTTGAGTTAACTATATTACTTAGTGCTACCTAGTGGGTAGGTTTTCTTTTTGTAGTGGTGTAATCGATTATTCTAATCGATGATCTCACGAACTATCTTTATCATATTTCTCCGCTTCCAGACAAAGAATTGAGCTGATTTTTGATATTCAAGGATAAAAAAATATGACTAATTTTTAGATCATATCTCAACTTAATACACTTGGGCCCAATATTTTCCATCTCCTTTAGAACAAGATAATAAATAATGACTTGACATTATTGACAGTAGAATAATGATCATGGCAGCATGGAATTAGTAGGTACTATCCTATACTATTTCACCAGAGCAGAGCTCGGTCGCCCAGGTACTAATATTAAAATTAGTTAGTATATTTTACATTAGTTTATGTATATTAATACTAGTATGTATATTATATTAGTAAACAGCATTGTATGTCAGTTCTCGTCTTAGTCATTTTAAACTTCTAACATAAACAGTGGAAGGCTGAAAAGCTGAAAACTAGAGTCCAGAAACAACAAATATTATCTGCCTAGCCTTTTCCCAACTATGTTGGGGTCGGCTTCCAGTCTAACGTATTTTACATGGAGCGACTGCCTATCTGACCTCCACAACCTAGTGACTAGGTAACACGATACCCCTTGGTAAGACTGGTTGTCAGACTTTTTGGGCTTCTAACTACCCGTAACGACTGTCAAAGATCTACAAATGACAGCCAGGACCAACGGCTTAACGTGCTTTCCGAGGCACGGAGGGGACTTGGTATGTAAAGATGGTCACCCATCCACGGACCAACCGCGGCAAGCGTAGCTTAACCTGATCGATCGACCCGTGCAGCTGTTATTACTTAGCCACAAGCCCCTCTGAAACAACAAATATGCCCAGTATATTATGCGTTTTATATAATATATTATTTCTGTAATTTTGCCACGAAGTAAAAGTATTCCTCTCTCTCATGTTAAATCCATTGTTTTACATTTTCATCACAACAATTTAAGTCCTTAACAATACTTATTAACTCTCAAAGCTCGTTAACACAGCCCAAATATAAAGCTCACAGTTGGCAATAAATACATGAAAATCTCATGTTCTTACTTGACCAAAATAATTATTTTGTTTGGTATTTTGTAGTTTAAAGTAATTAGCTGTTACTTTGTTGTCCTGGGGCTCGTAATTAAGATAATTTTGTAGTTTGATGCAGTGGGATGCGAACCGTCCGTCTAATTGAATCAAACAACATCAGGGATAACTCCCACTTCAGAGAGACTCTTACGTGAATCAAAATTATACACAGTAAAACTCGGTTTCATCTAGTTCCACTTGCTAGTGATACGTGAAGTTGAGCATTTGTGCAGAATATTAATTCAAGGGTAAAACGTGGATGGTTTTTTTTTTTTATTTACGACTGTCCAATAGCAAAAGATCCGCCGCACGAGCTTTCAAATCGTAAGACACTCCAACTCCTGAAAGTTTAGGTTTCCACTAAAACCCTCCTAAATTTCCCAATAGGTACTTGAAAGCAAACGACGTCGCAATAACGGAAGCTAACTCATAGTTAATAGTAGAAAACAGTTGTGTATAGACATAATCAAAGTTCCAGAAGTGTACCGGCCAATAAAGCTGGCCGAAAGCAATCGGTCGCCTCTATTCGGCACAATACTCTGTGCCACTCCATTCCCACTGTTCTCTCCGCTCACCGAGGAACGAGTGCAATTTCCCGCGTTCCGTATCGCGGCCGACGTACAAAAATTGCTTTTCTGAACGTGAAAATATAGAGAAAAAAAGCTGGTGCCATGCAAATTTTTGTAAAGTCATTCGGAGGCGTGCGTTTGTATTTCTCGGGTGAGGGTAAAGAAGGCGAACGATTGTCGCGGGGAATTCCTTTATTTTGTGAGAGGGATATTGCGCGTCGCATGCAGGCGACTTGGTCTAGCAGCTGCCGCCTCCGCCCGAGCGAGCGTTGTTTACCGGCGCGGCGGCGGGGCAATACGCCCGCATCCAACTTCGATGCACCGTCACACCGACAAACCGCTCTTATTAAACACGACTATTCGTGATTACACGCTAGAATCGCTCGCTCATAATCGACTCTTGCCTGCCTCAGTTCATATTGAGCAGTAAATCACGGCGGTGACACAACAAAAGAATTCGGTTGTGTGTTTATCTGGCAAAAGTTGTTTTCCTGAGTAGGCCCAGGTCTCGGGCGGCGGGTCAAGGCTCGATTTGCTCGTAAATACAAATAAATAGGATACCGTCTGAATCTCATTGCCCGATGCTTATCATATTTTATGGTTTCGTAAACTAGCGTACAAATGTTGCAATAAGAAGTTATTGTTTCATTTGTTTGTTATTACTGAATTACTGATATTGCTCGTTACGCAAGGGGTCATTTGGGCTTATTATTTTGATATGCGAAGAAACTTTAATTTTGAATTAAAAACTTGATTAAATTACCAACATTTTTTCCGCTGTTTTACAACATTGGGTAAATATCCAGCCGTTCAGTATTGCCAACCGAGAATATTATATTACTACAGTTATAATTATTATGATGATCGTGTTTTCAACGGAGGATCCCAACTCAATTTAAAATTTCCGTCCACAGTGGGATTCCAAATATGTCAATTTCCATTTCACTGTTCCATTTCCATTCCCCCTGGGGGGACTGTTAAAATATCAAACTATCTCATCATTTACTTTGTTTTTTTTTTTTCTCCACTAAGTCTCGGGACTTATTAACTTGTATGACGATAAGTCTCGAGATAATATAAGTTATTGGTTCAATAACAACAATAGTAGGTACTATCCCGGTATCCTATTTATATTTTTGTTCGAGGAATTTCTGGTGGCGTAAGCAATCAGTTATTTATAGGACTTGTTTTGTTCGAAAGTCCCTCAGATTTGTCAGAAAATAAAACGAAATACTTGTGTATTTTTACAGTCATCCTAAGTTATATTAATTTATCGTACTATAGCGGCATCTATATCGCTACATGTGAACTACGCATCAAAGACCTGACGTCACACAAAATCCTGCATCGGGCAATTAGAGTTT
This sequence comes from Agrochola lychnidis, assembly GCA_963680765.1. NCBI lineage: Eukaryota > Metazoa > Arthropoda > Insecta > Lepidoptera > Noctuidae > Agrochola > Agrochola lychnidis. The sequence goes on from OY796858.1 coordinate 16,154,132, forward strand.
ACTGCGCGAACTATATTTGACTATCCGACACAACACCCGTCTGGTCGAAGGATCCTCCGTTTTCTATAGAGGATGACGGAACTTTACACCCTGTTCCTCATGCCTCTAAATTACTAATCTTGGAATCAAAATAAAGCTTCATTTTCAATGGCATACCTTTTTCACAGACTTTTCCAGTTTATCTTGCCCCAATTACTAAAATAAAAATATATTTTTATGAAAGCGTTTTCTATCCGACATATCGATGATGATAATCATATTCTGCGACATTGTCTCCAATCCCCTGATGTAAAGATTCCCCCATTCCACGAAAACTAAATAAGCTGTCTATAAAATTTTGTTTTCAGGTTACGTTGCCGCCTTGTAGCCAGGAGATAATTTGCGAAAGGTAAGTCCTCATAAGCATCTATTTGTATTCACGAGCATGGGAACTATTTCTCGGAGGGAACCGTTACCTCTCGAAGCTTTTGATCCTTTTTAACGGCGAATATCAAATGAGAATCTAACAGAAAAATATTGTAAAACCTACGTTCTCAGGTTCTCACCCTGTTACATAATAAGCAAACAAAGTAAAACGCTGACAATCGGTATGAGGTAAATTCAAAGATACGTTTTTCAAGACATCTTCGAGCTCTGTTCCTAATGCGATTCTAATGCTTTGTTCGAGGAAACAATAAAATTTAAGTGTTATGTTCTCGATTCATTTGAATATACAAAAAGCTTGTTTTCATGTTTGGTTTTGGTTCACGGTGGCATCGGAAATAAAAATACAAAGTACACTGATTTCCATTCGACAAAAAATCTGTTGAAAACGAGCAAGCAACATCTCGGTTCAGTTTACGAGTTTCATCGAGCTCGCTTTCGTCTTCCTATTTCGTGGTGGAATAGCCCTAATAACATGCCACAACTCATTCTGATTTATACCGTCTCGTTATAATTGTGCGCTTCGCTGGCGCGCCGCTATTGCCTGCTGTTGCAATTTCCATGCAACCGATTCGCGAGAATGGATTTATTCTTTCTGGCAATTTGCTCGTAACTCCCTAGCCTGCTATTGCTCGAGATAATTTAATTTTGAAACAGCTAGGCGGCTCTAATGGAGCTTTTGTGCTTAATTCACCTATTCTAGACTTTATCACTGACTCGGCTCCTTTGTTACGGTCTGTTGAGATACGCAAATGTGCAGATAGTGAGTCATTAAATAGAAGCCGTTCGTGAAAAAAGTGTATTATGTAAATGGAGCGGATTCTGGGTTAATATCGGCACGGGTAAGTTCCAGGCATGTTAACGGGCGCTCTGAAATCGTGCGAAGGACGTCTTAAAATAGTGTACCTATTTATTACAACATGAATCAGTGTGTGTTCCGAAGAAACTGTTATACGGTATGTATATATAAATAAACCGAATGGCCAGACATTTACAACTCAACACGGACATATAAAAATATTAATTGCGCGATCGTAACTTAAATATCAAAGTTGGGCAGTGTTGTTCGAGTGAGTCGCATTGATAGCCCTGTCGCCGTTAACTAGACTAACTCTCGGTTTAACGCATCAAAACTTCCTCTGTTCTTGTGATTACGAGCGCTCCTACAACACAATCAATCGTCAACTTTTATTTGACTTATCTTGGAAATAAAAAACAAGTAAACAAACGTTGGGTTTCGGATTTCGTGGATCTCGGTACAAAGTTTGAAGGTGAGCCGACGACCGTCTCCCTAATAGAGAAGAAAAATACGTTAATGTACCCTCAGATCCCGAAGACAAATAAACCGAGGCGGACAGGGACGAAATAAAAGTGGGGAGGCACCGAGATAAATAACAATGAGCTCGCGGAGCGAGGCGGAGCGAGCCGAGCGGCGGGCGCGGACCGGCCTGTCACACTACTTACACTTATCCCTTTTTATTAGACTAGCTTACAAATCATTTAATACCCTCTAATAAAAATAAATCACAAGCATAATACCTCCAAGCCATATTACTCCTACCTACGTATTAGCCTAGAAACATTTATCATAGATTCCCCTGATCTAACAAGGTCTACGTTACGAGTAAACAAGAAAATACGTGTAGAAAATAAGTCAAGTATTCGGAACAAATGGCGGGTAGGAAACTTAACCCTACAATGAAATGGATAGATCCAATGCTCTGCTGTACGAAACAATACCCACCGCTTGTCAGTTGCGGAAGTGTCGGATGTTACAGGGTTGACAGTTTGTGTGTCTTTCATTTTAGTCGCATTTAAACAATTAAATTTAAATTAACATTGCTTTTCAGTGCGGATAATTAATTATTTACTGTTTTCATTTTGTTTTTAATTAGTTAAATTCATGATGTTCAGACTCTAGCGTTGCGCATAGTGACTAGGCAAATACTGAAACGTGAAAGTAAAAGAATTTACACTATTTTAAACTCATTTATAATAAATCTGCATCTGTTTTTGTAGTCTGATAAAACGTAGACAAACAAATACTTATGAGCCGATGAAACGCCTATGATATTTTTTCTGAAAATAAAAATGATTATGAAAATAATGTATTGACTTGAAATGTTCAGTTTTACTTTCGTGAAACATTTAAATAGTAGATATCCAATAGTTTCAACAGTTATGATATGATACATAATTTTGTACCTTCAGTGAAAAGTGATGTAACTGGAAAATCGTGATTTTGAGAAAATTAATGTTAAAGTTTAAAAAAAATCTGACTCTTTGTCTACTTCACTAAAATGAGTACTGGTTACTGACATTGGTAAACAATATCTTAGAGCACGATTTAGTGTAAGAGGAAACAGATTAATTTGTATAGTTTTTATAATTTAAAAAGAAATCCAGCTGTATCACCTAAAACAACATATATTAAAGTCGTTTTATGTGTAAATTCATTTAAAATGACTTGATCCATTTTACACATTATTTATTGGTTGGTGTTGGATGATTATGTGTAAGTAAATATATCAGTTTGAACTAATTCACATAGATCGCGTAATAAGAGTCACATACATTTGTATTAATATACATTAAGGTACTTGAAATATTTGTTCAGTTCACATTGATATTATTCAAAATTTATTTTATTACACACTAATAAATGTAAAAATGCTTAGAGCACTTTACACCAAAATAAGCTTGCTCAATTTTAATCTTAGAGGAGTACCAATTAGACCAAAAAATTGCATTTTTTTTTTTACTGTTATACTTAGTGTGAGAATATTAATATTGATATAAGTCAAGATATATCACTTTTCACTGAAGGTACAGAATTATATTATAACATTCCACAGAAAGGAAGCCTATGTCCCAGCAGTGAGAACATTATAAGCTGATTATGTATGTACTTATGTTCAGATGACAGTGCTGGTCAAAAATTAAAAAAATATATGAATGTTACATAAATATCATGAATTTTATCAGACTACTAAAAGCGAAACATAAAACAGTATCAATATTAATGACATCGATTACGTTTATCGTTATAAACAAAATTCTACGTTCCACATAGACGACAGGCTCTCAAAGATTTATCGTTAGAACAAAACGTTTTAATTCTAATACTCCTGCAACTTTACGACAATTTAGCATCGTTAAATTTTTAAAATCACCCAGCGAAACTTGAATAATTCTGACCCTTTCCCAACCCTGCCTGCGCCCGGCGAAGCGGATTCCACGAAATCTTTTTGTCTGCGTCAAGCTGGCGGCTTGTCATAATCTTCTTCCTCAAAACAATGTCAGTTTTAATTAAAATACTTTAAAATAATAAAACTTAGAATAAAAGAGAACAAAATCGAGGCAATTGTACGCAGCTTTTATCGCCAAACCGCCGGGAAATACACAGTTGCGGAATCCATTCATTTCGTAACTGACATTTATGAATATGAAAACGTAATCTTTTGTTGTTATTTCAAGTCCTCAAAATGGTCGGGTTTAAATTAAATGACAAGTCATTATTATCCTCAGTTAGTTTATTGTGAACACAATAAATAGTCGTTACGTCTGTTTAAATGGACACCAACGCAAATTGGCTCTTAAATAACAACGCTATTTTTAGTTGAGATGAACATAGCTACTGTGTTATTTTGCACGAGAGTACGTCCGAACGCGAGTGGTTACGACGACCGAATGTCGATTAGGCTCATAAGTCAAACTGTCAATAGGGAGGCGACCATCGACTTGTTTATCAGTAATTAGCTTCCTGCGCCCGCATACTCGATAACTCTGCACCGCGCCGGGACTACTGATTTCTGACCGGCCACTGAAATTACTTAGTTATCAAATTAACTTGCCATTCTATTGACAGTTATTTGTTAATTTATGTATGTATATATTGGTAGAATGTCCCCCTAACATAACTAATACGTCACTGTTAAGTTATTTGCATTTTACAGTGAAAAATAAAATTGTAGAATCCAGTATCCTACAAATCTCAAATAAAAAATTCATACGAGTTAAAAAAAATAACAAAGGACATTTCTAACCCTACGATTAAGACCTAGCATACTTAGATAATTAAAGAATACGGTGGTATACTTACAATAGACAAATAATTACTGTGATGGACCTTGCAGTGGTCCCGCGAAGCGTGTGCCGCACTGCAACCCGACCCACTTGGCATTAGTTTTGCGTGAGGACAGAGAAATACGTGCAGTAGCCTTTGTTAATATAATTATTGCAATAACTTTGAAAAGAGGGGGAAAATTAGTTACAGTTTCATTGAAAAGTTTAGTTAGTTCGTTAAGAATAAGTAAATAGATTTTTCTGGAAAATTCACTTCAGTTATTTGTGACTTGTGTACCTATATATATTTCTTTTTTGTCTTGTTTATAAAATAGTTTCATTTCAACTAAAAGCTTTGTAAAAGTATGATTTCAGTTTCCTTCAATTCGTTACTCCATTCAACACTGTATTTACAACCAGTTTCCTGAAAAATACTTTCTTTAATTAGCTCAGAGAAGAAAGAAGTAACATCCCTAGTAACCAATTACCTAACTAACTTGCGAAGTAGTTCAGTCACTTAAAAGGTTAAAAAAGATACAATGGTTAAATACTTAGAAGAGACGGCTAATCGGGTTACAAGAAAATCTTCTTTTCCTCTTATATCATTGTCTACAGTCTTCAGAGAATGACCATTTTTCAGGGGACAGTTTTTATTTAAATTCAGATTCTTGACCCGTTGATATTATGGATCACAATTATGTAAGTATAATGGTTTAGATATAAAGAGATGAAATAACGCTATGATGAGTGCTATTGATACAACATGCAAATTCAAAATACTTGGCACAGTATAGCTTGACCATCAATAATAATATTTGAACTAGATTCTGACGAAAGCCCCGGAATTCCTGCATTCGATGAAGTATTCGTTTTATTATAAAAATGTGGAAACATTGCGTCAACACCTTGAGTATATTTATAAAATCTAACGCAACAGACTGAGCTGGTGAAAACCAAAACATATTTATATTTTTTTCATTTCTACGCGCGTCATTCTGAATTATTAATTGGTATAAAACTGCGTTATTAGTGATACAGAGGATTATTTAAATAGAGTAATATTATGTGAATTTATATGGTTTGGAATTGCGGGATTATGTGAATATTTATGAAGCTAGTTTTATGTTTACGAATAATTTTAAAGCCAATACTGATGCGAGTTTTTCAGCGATGAATTTAAAGTTTTTTAAATTTTAGGGTATGTTAGAAGCAGGGCCATCTTTAATCTATTGGAAGCCCTGGGCACTTTAGGATATGGACAATGCAGGATACAAGAGCGAGCTTGAAATTGATAACACTCCGCCTCGGATTTCTGTTGACCTGACCTGACCTGTTTATACAGAAATAGTAGCAACTTTATCGACTTATACAGAAAAGTTTGGGGACTAAGTAAACGTGGGATATATCAATGAGCGAGCGAAGCGAGCTCGAAAATTTTAGCACCCCGTCTGAGATTTACTTAACTTTTCTTTTGACAGCCTCTAGCTAAGATGCTGGCAGGATTTAGGAGGCCCCATGAATCGTGGGGCCCTGGGCACTTGCCCAGAGAGGCCAATGGCAAATACGGCCCTAGAAGTAAACAGTTTAGAAGTAAAAACATCAATCAAATAATGCGTGCTGCCGCTGTAGGTAACTCCCTGAATAATATTTCGAACAAAAGTACTAGAAAAATCGCCCTTTCATGGAGATTTGACTTGAAAACTTTCTCAACTGAAAGAAGCTGAAACCAAGAAGATTTAATCCAACATCAAAAACTATTACGTCCATAATTTTTCAGTTGAACCAGAGGTCACATAAGTCGAGTTTTTAAAACAAATTATTTATTACTAACTGTCCACGCAATTATGTCAGCAGCGGAGCGACTCCACAGCAGTATCACGCGAACTAGAAACCGCAATATCACTACTCTACTGATATTACATTCCCGTCGCCCCCCCCTGCCCGACGCCATGAAGTCCCGTACACCCCCTCACCCACCCCACTGTGAACCCCATAGGGTAATGAATTCGACCACAGCCATTCTATCGATATGACCTATAAAAATTTAGGACGCAATTATTGCTTAATCATTCCATGTAGGAATTCTGTGAATACCTCGTCAATTGTTATTCAGTGTGAGCAAATCTCGTGTAGTATGTACATTGTCTAATAAATGGTAAGGCCTGGAATCGATATTTGATCGTTTTCCAATGTTAACTTAAGCCTATTACGGTCGGCTGTTAACTAAGAGACATCGTAAACGATTGAATTGATAAGTTACATTTAAATATTAATTAAAGCCTCATTTTAATCCGTTGCTAATAGAAGGTGTTTGTTAGTCGCCCACTCATTGGGTGACGGAATAATTGGCGACGGATTTCCTGGAATAGAATAAGCGTTGTTTACAATTAGGTATTCAGTTTTGTACGTATTATAATGATGATCAACTTTAAATAAATGTTAATTACTTTGGAATCAATTTTTTAAGGTTCCTTAGTTAACGAAAACCCTTATAAGTTTCGCCTTGTTTGTCTGTCTGTCTGTCCGCGGCATAGCTCAGACACTCTTAGTACTAAAGAGCTGTAATTTGGCATGGGTGTAGGTACATATTAATCACGCCGACAAAGTAGTATCCTACCTCCCTTGCACGTAAAATGGGGATAATATTTATTTTTTTCTCGTCTGTCCCATCCATGGTGTGTATATATACGTATCCAACGGTACCCATTGCGGATCTGTGAAAACCATTTTACGATTCAGGGATCTGTTTGTTTGTCTATAAAACGAGCAACATTTGTATATATATGTGTAATCACATTCTCGAAAACGGCTATAACGATTTCGATGAAAATCGTTTACGGGGGCGAAAAATCGATCTAGCTAGGTCTCATATCTGGGAAAATTGTTCTCGGAAACTTCGTATTTTCACCCGAGCAGAGCTCGGTCACCCAAAGTTTAGAACAAGATGGCTACCTACCTTAGAATAATGACATGGCAGCATGGAATTAGTTAGTACTTACTATCATGGCAGCATGGAATTAGTATGTACTATCATGGCAGCGTGGAATAAGTATGAACTTTTCTACACTATTAAGAGCATTCTCTATTTTCACCAGAGCAGAGTTCGGTCACCCAGGTACTTAAGGTCTAAAGTGCTAATTTCTGTTAGAGTCAAGTGTATGGTCCCCCGCCAGCTAAATGGTTGTGATATGTAAAAAAATCACGGTAGTAGTACCTATATTTATAATATAACGAAGTTAAGAGGAACACTATCACTGTTAAGTAGGCTTTACTAGTTAACGAGTAATAGTCGTATCATTTGCAGTAGGAATCTACGGGAGAACATATTTTTTCAACTACAATGTTAAGTTTGTTCTTGAAATAAATTCATGCCAACTGCTTATTGTTATAGTAATATGCGTCAGCTTATCACAACATCTACTCACTGATAAGGCTTCATGCTGGCTGAAATTACACTGATAAGCCATTTCATCCGTATCATCAGTTTTTATCACACCTGCCTTTTAATCGCTCATTTTTCCGTATTTTCTTTTTATTATTTTTCATTTGGAAATGTTCGCGAATATTTTGTTTAGTTAATATAATACGGAGGCTTGTTGTGACACAATCGCATACAATAGACGCGGGGCGAGCCTAAACCCGCTGGCGCCTGCGAACAAACCGACCCATTCCACCACTGTACCATGACCTCAATCGCCTCCCCTTTCTTCTCCAGAACATCCAAACAGCAAAAACATGGTACAATATGACAGGTCTACTCAAATTGGATACGTTGTACCTAATAGCAAAAGCGTGTCCCATAAAGAACATTCTATGTTTGGTACATCTGGCTTGTTTCATTACGCGCTCTGCAACCCTGTGCTTCGATATTTAAATCATACCGAAGTTACGATAGAAGCGTTTGTTTCAAATAATAATACATTTAAAGTACAGAGTGTAGGGTTTTCTTGAAAATTAATAACATTCAGGTGCTTTATCTTACAGGCAAAGTGATTAAAATCTCTGAGAGCAGAATTATGTTCTTCATAACACTTATAAAATCTTACGTTATAATCACGAAGATAAATCGTTATAATCGCACTTATAAATAAATAAGATTATACACGTTCATTTATTTTCAGACAAAATCCATTACATTAAATTAAAATATAACATTGATATAAAAAAAACACAGACGCAATAAAATAATACTCAAACAATCAATTCATTCAAATAAAATACAGTAGGGATGATGCCTGGGTCAAAAAAAGAAATTCTCTTTAGTCCGTCAGTCAGATAATAAAAAAATATTAGACACGTATTTTTTGCTTAATCATATTAATAAAAAATGACTTAGATACAACGCATTAAAGTTGGGGAGTAGGGTTCGCTACGTCACAAATAAGTACAAAATCTACATACTCGTGACGTCATGGCACATTTTATCTCAATGTATCGCCGTAATCTATTGATAACGTAAAAAAAAGTACGCTTCCAATATTTATTAATAATCTACATGAAGGACATTTTTTTTTTTGTGTTCGTCCCTATTAAAATACATACGTCATGTCAATCAAATCAAATATAAAATAAATAAATATTTTTAAAAATGGAACTAGTTCTGCGCCATTTTGTTGTGTCTCTATCATCAGTTTAAAAAAAAAAACCGGCCAAATGCGAGTCGGACACGCATACAAAGGTATCCGTACTGCTAAAAATCGAGCAAAAAACGCTGAAAAAATAAACATTATTCATTCTTGTATGAAAAATTAAATAATAGAATTTTTATTATGTGTTGTTATAGCGACAATAGAAATACATAATCTGTGACAACTTCAACTGTGTATACCTATTACGGTTCATGAGCCGCTGACAGACAGACGGATGGACATACGGACGGGCTGCGAGAATGAGCAATAGGGTTCCGTTTGGAGCCCTTCGGGTACGGAACCCTAGAGAAAGGACACCCGTACCAAAATATTTAATTCTCACCGCCAAATGAGCAACACTCAATATATTCGTGGCAAGCATAGCAGAGCTCAGTAAAACTCTTACGTCGCGTCGCTACGATCTTACAAGCCATTTGTCAAACGGAACACAAACATGTTGTCAAATGAAAACAATTGCAGCTTTTATCGCCGATCTACGGGCACTTGGGCACCAGAATATTGTGTCCGATACATCACAACTGCTTTTATAGCCTTGTGTTTTCTGTATTTAGTATAAAGAAGAATGGAGTGAACATGGAATTTGTTTTATTTAGAGCTATTGATTTTATTTCCAGTCCATGTACTTTTATAGAAATATGTCGTTCTGTATCGTTATCATCACTTCTCTTGCTTCCTTTCTTCCTTCCATCGACATTTTCCGTATGCTAATTTTCAAAATGGAACCTAATTTTCCCATCAAGCTACTACTCTCACGAGCACAAAAGCCACTCTAGTATGCGAATTGTAAACACGATTATCGCTGTTACATCACAAATCATTCGTTACGGTTTCAATGTGGCGGGAGTTGATTCTATATTCCGCCACTAGTGAACTATGCAATAGCCGGAGCGGAATCAGACGGAAACAAATTCAATGCTGGTACGTACGCCGGATTGCTTCATAGTCGTAAACTTTGGCCCGACTTCCCACGTCCGTTGTTCCGGGCGTTCATTTTTAAACAAGTGATTTAGATACTATAAAGTTTCACTGTTTTGCTTTCGAGTGAGTCAAATGCACTTGCCGCTTTTTGACTCGGCGTACACGACACTTCTTAAAATATGTACGTAGTTTCTTTTCAGGATAAAGTTTAGCGTTAGTCGAGAGGTCGGAAAAGCGTCTGTATTAGCAAAGAACAGCTACACATTTTAGTGTCCGTTGCCAAGAAGATTAATACGATAACGAGTTCGCACAGGTTTTCAAAACAACTCACAAAAATATGACTAGACACAGTTGACACCTTGTTTATGAAAAGAAGTGTGTAAGTGACAAAATTTCAAAACAGTGTTTTGTTATGTAAACATGAGTAACAAAGTACACTGAGCGTCGGTGGCGAGCAACTAATCTTTTAGCGCGTCACCGGCGCACGCACATAAATTGTGGGTGAATTACGAGCTGCTCCGAACGAAGCCGATGCCTCGTAGTACATAGGTACTCACCTTTCCCCCGCTGTAAATTTCAGCTTCACTAGGAGAATTGTTCAGAACAAATAATCGAATTGTACGCGTCATCCAATTGAATATTCCGGTTTATTACTTTTATTACAAACTGAAAATTATTACGTCCGATAGTAGCACGATGACACTTGCAATTTGCATCAGTTATGCGCAAGATGATTGCGTTACAGTCGCGCGTTTATTTTACTTTCCAATAAATATTGTAATGCTGGTGTAAACGAAAAACATGTTGCAAAATCTTCCATTAGGTGTGGCACTAAATCACATGTTACTTTTATTTCTAGTACCAGGAGCGAAAAGAAATGAATTAATTTTACAAAAGTGTCGTGTCGTGCGAGTGCGCCGTGCGACTCTGCGACTCGCTGCTAACCGAAGTTAGTTCTTCATTATTACATTTCTGTTTCCGGTCGTCGGATTTTGATTTATGAGTTTAATTTGGCAAGGTTGGCGACGACAGGCCGAGACATGTCGGAGTGTTTTCAAGGAGCCATCGTGCAATTGTTTAATTAATCTTAAGCTACGGAAGCGCTGCGGGTGCACTACACTTGGCCCAACTTTAAACTCGTTAAAAGTTCCTTTGAAACATTTGGCGTGAGATAAGCCGCAGTCAGACTTCGGTTCCGAGATTGTTAACTTATCTAGTGTTATAATTAAACATCGTCTCATGTTTCATTTCTCGCCACTTTCTTTCGTTTGCTTTCCAAGTGTAATAAGGAGTTATTTCACGCTTTATGTACGGCACCGTTTGCTACGTATATTTGCTTTAACGACGACGACGGAAAGAACGAAAACTATCCTTGCTCTAAAATAACTAATTTAATTCCGAATTATTTAACCTCAAAATAGATACCAATCCCCAAATTAATTTTAAAGTCGTTACCCCAATATCATAATCTAAAACTGTCTAATATAACTACATAATTACAACATTTCAGGGATAAGGAAAATAATATGAAACACCAAGATATTTTGTCAGTCATTTATATTTCTTTGCCAACATCAAATTCAATATTCTACACAATATCATCACATCTCCCACATCATCATCATCATCATCATTTTAGCCGAAAGACGTCCACTGGACATATGGTTCTCCCAAGCACCGCCACTTCGACCGATTCTGTGCTTTCCGCATCCAGCGGATTTCTGCGGCCTTCACAAGGTCATCGGTCCATCTTGTGGGAGGCCTTCCAACGCTATTCTCCACATAATAATAAAAAAAAATGTTTGTATGTGTATTATAAGCTACTAGCTGACCCCGGCAATCGTTGTTTTGCCAATTATTTGTTTGGGGTGGACAACCCTTATCACTTAGGGGTATGAAAAATAGATAATAGCCAATTCTCAGACCTACTGAATATGCATATAAAATTTGGTAAAAATCAGTACAGCCGTTTCGGAGGAGTAAGGTAACTAACATTGTGACACGAGAATTTTATATATAAGATAACCTATTTATGTACTGTTCTTTTATTTCTAATGATATATTTTTTTTTACTTTGTTCCTCTCAAACAGAGCACCTGCCATCTAATCTCTTCTCCACCCTTGGTTGACTGGTAGAGAATGCCTAAGGCATTAAGTCCGCCTTTGTACCTTTTTTGTGTGTGAAAAGTTTAAATAAATTACTACACACAATTACACTAATTATTTAATTACACTACACACTAATTATTTACACTTATTTATTTAATATTCGAATATTTACAATAAAACTAATAGGCTGCCTTAATTACAGTAGATCTCCAACCATTATGTATTTTTATTCGGACGGTTTTTGTTTTTTTTTTCTTTGCTTTAACGTTTAATCGTGCATTTACTATCGGTTGAATTATGGGTGGGGTAATAGGCGACAGTCGTATACTGTCGCCTATTTCTAACAAAGCTTACCTCCTCATTGTTTTTTTTAAACACTTCATTCTTTGTCAATACCTATAAGTACTTCAGACGGATTTTAACACTGGATTTTTTCATTAAAATTCAAACAGCAATTTGACCATGGATAACACCCAACATTGTTTTTAAAATAATGCAGCTATAATAATCTGCAGTGTAAACATTTAACCTATAGGTTACCATGCCCTAGTAAAACTTAATAAAAAAGTGGGATATAGTTAGCTAACACGATGAGTGAAGTGACCCACTTCCTTCACTTCATCGTCACATGCTCTGCAAGATAATAGCTTAATTGCACACCCTACGCTCATTCATCAAACTGCCTATAGCCTTTTCGCAACTATGTTGAGGTCGGCTTCCAGTCTAACCGGATGCAGCTGAATACCAGTATATTACATAGAGCAACTGCCTATCTGACCTCCACAACCCAATAACTGGGGTAATACGATATCCCTTGGTAAGACTGGTTGTCACGGCCTTCTAACGACTCGTAACGACTGTCAAAGATCCACGAATGACAGCCGGGACCGACGGCTTAACGTGCTTTCCGAGGCACGGAGGAGTCTCGATATAAAAAGGTATTCACCCATCCATGGACCAACCCCGGAAAGCGTAGCCTAACCTGATGGATCGACCCATGCGGCTGCTATTACTTAGCCACGAGCTCCTACCCTACGCTCATCCTTAATCACTATATATACATCAAAGTTAATAGAACACCGATCTTTAAAAAAAAATTAAAAAAATGGTAGCACTCTGGGAGTACCGACAGAACTGAAAACTTGAACAAGATCGCTTTGGTGGAAGAAAAATACTTGTACGGACCAATGTTCTATACAGTGGTCCGTAACCTTATCTAAATAAAGAGCACAATCGCGTTTACAAAAAAAAAAATACTTCCGAAACCTTTAAAGTAAAAAATACTTGCATAGAATATTGATCCGTAACGCAATATAAATAAAGAGCATAATCGCGTTTACAAAACCTTTAAAGTAGAAATACTTGCATAGAACATTGATCAAGTGTCGTCATGGTGTCGCGAAATCAATGGTTTAGTCCCATCTCAAAAATACCCAACGTGCCTAAAGAAGTTTTCACTTCAAAAACAATATTTTTATTCCGTCTACAGATCTTATAGAAATCCTCAACAGTCTTATCTTTTCTGAAAAGCATACAACGGAAACGCTTTCGTTTGAATTTAAGAATGTTAAAGTTCGAATACAACCAAAACCATTTAACATTTAAATATTCCTCTAACGGAAAATATAGTTATATTTGAGTGCATCGGGGTCATGAATTACGCAAACTGAGGACAATAAAGTGTTTGTATTGTCATTGAAGACACTCGGGGGCACTGTCGCTGTGATCGCCAAAAGCATGTAGGTACATAACAGCAGGCATTCAGCGAACAAGCCTCATTCCACGCGGACAAGATGGCCGACAATGGCCCTTAGCGGATAATTACTCAAATAGATTGCCCATTGGGGCATTGTCTCTGTGTGCCAGCATTATATTAGGAATGTTTCTGGCTGGCATATCAATAACAGAATAATAGAACTACTAGGTACAGTTTAGCTTAAATATTACCAAGTAAAGATTTTTTCACTCCTCTTGCTTAAAAAGTCCGTCATTGTAGCGTACCAGAGCGGGGAAAAAATAGCATATCTTACTCTAGGGGAAAAAGTAATTTTTGTCTGTAACCAACGAGTCTACAAAAACAAAAAGTATTTATTCTCATGTAAAACTAGCTTTTTACTACCGCATACCGGGATAAAAAGTTTCCTTAAAAATTCAGATTGAACAAATTGTAATTTTTTTTAAATAAAAATAAACTTTTTAATATTGTATTGGATTATTTTATTTTCTCGCAATCGTAGTGAAAAGTAGACTGTTAATTACACACGGCGCTAATAGTAGATTGTTATACGAAGGGCTAAAATAACCCATTGTAACGAGGTAGTTTTACTCCCGAGCTTTAGCGAGGGACTAAATAGAAACCGAGTTATAATGGGTTTTAGCGCCGTGTGTTACACTCTACTTTTAATAAAATATTAAATAGTTTATTTTATTTAAATGTACAATTTGTTCAATTCTGAATATTTAACGAGATGTTTTTTCCGGCAATTTAATTTTAGTCCTCTGTGAAGATGTTCTCACTAGATGATGACATTTTCACTGTTGTAAATTATATTACGGTCACCAATTCAACTCGTAATTAGAGAAAAATTCTAAAGATTTCGCGCCAATGCCTTTTTTACTTCTTCTGTAGCCGCAACGCAATGCACGCATTCTACCGAAGAGATACCCGTATTTAATTCCATTTTCAAAAATAAAATGTTCTTCTTTTTTTGTGAACCAGTAATAAGTCGAGTCCATAATCATGATTATTCTACATAAGAATTAAGACTTTTTCGTTTTTCAAGGCTCGTTCCATTTTAAAAAATTAAGAACAAATTACTTTTTCCCCTAGAGCAAGAAATGCTATTTTTTCCCCGCTCTGGTACTCTACAATGACGGCCTTTTTGAGCAAGAGGAGTGAAAAACCAATTATAAGTCGGTTTCTATTTTACTCCCTCGCTAAAGCTCGGGAGTAAAACTACCTGGTTAGAATGGGTTATTTTAGCCCCACTTAAGTATAACAATTTACTATTTTTCAGGTAACAAATTTAAAAAATAAAAAGTCTCACCACATTCACTACTCCTTATTCGATTCGAATTCATGAAAAATAACAGGATATAAATATTAATTCCGAAAACAAAAACGGATTTCGTAATCCAATTAAATCAACGCCAATCACCGGAATCCCTTTAATTCATAGTCGTGAATACATTCAAGATTAATAATACCTAATAAATATTCGAATAAAATATAATGTTTTCGCGAGTTCATTTCCACGAGGGCGACGGCCCGGCAGAATTTTTCCCGGTTCGCATCACGGGCATTTAATCAGGGGTTTTGATCAACACGTCCTCGCTTGGTAATATAATTACAGTTAACAGCAGTGCGGCGACGTTATCGCGCGTATAAATTAGAGCGATTTACATTTACGGTCGAGACATAGGCCCGCCATTATCGTGAATGATGCGGGGTTAGGTGCGGGCTCGAGATCATCGCACCACGATTGGTGAGCTATTGCTGCTGTTGAGCTCTCCTGACTCCGCGCCGCCACTCAGCCCAACCACCACATCAAACGGCTTTTATTCAAAATCTTTTTTTAATATCATCCGCCGCTAACTGAAGTGAGGACGGAATAAATGAATAAATTATGTCAGCAGCATTTGTCTACTCTAAATGGTAACGAGAAACATTAAATACATCGATTACCAAAAACTGATTTGTGTCTGTCAACATCGGAATAGATTTAGAAAATAATCAGTAATGACTTGTTGAAGCAATTATATTATAGGCAATCCTCCCGGATCTATGAAAACACAAGAGCATCCTCACTTTGTGGGAAATCAAGTTAAAGTCGTTGATTACGCGCTCACTCAAATTACACTCGTCATACTGCTCATAAATTAAATTCCCATATTCGTGCAAAACCTGTGCAAATTGGTCTTAATTCAGTCGAAACGTATAGCCTTAATGGTAAGCTTATAAGCAATATCACTTTAATACAGTGCTGCGGGGAGGGGGCGACTGGGGCGACACACAGCCACACACCACCACCTTAGGGGTATTCCACATAATTCTCTGATGTAATATTATTTATTATAGCCTTGGAGACAATTCCCTCTGAAACAACGTAGCACTATGTTTCACTTGGTCTTACTTTAAATTCCACCAATAATTCTACTGATTCAAGTGGAAGATTTATATGGATTTTTCTTATTATTTGTTGCTTTATCATTTACTTAATGATTGAATTACGTTATGATAATTCTATAGAACTACTGAAGTTAGTCGCTCCATGTAAAATACTGATATTAATTTCAGCTGCATCCGGTTAGACTTGAAACCGGCCCCAACGTAGCTAGGAAAATGCTAAACAGATTTTTTAATTCCATAGAACCGATATTAAAACAGTCGTTTCAAACATTCATAAGAAAAGATAAAACTTTTTTGAGAAAAAAAGTGATGGAACTCCGGGAGTGCCGACAGAAGTGAAAACTTGAAAAAGATCGCCTTGGTGGAAGAAAAATACTTGTATAGAACATTGATCCGTAACCTTATCTAAATAAAGAACACAACTGCGTTTACAAAAACTAATACTTCCGAAACCTTTAAAGTAGAAATACTTGCATAGAACATTGATCCGTAACGTAATATAAATAAAGAGCACAATCGCGTTTACAAAACTTTTAAAGTTAAAATACTTGCATAGATCGTTGATTCGTAACGTAATGGTGCCGATTCCCTTGTTCACAAACTAAACTAAATTTAAGTTCAGTGCATCTTTTTCTTTCTATTGCATTAAGAAAAGGACAGAAGATTAATTTTAGTTTAGTCCTGTCAAATTAATCAGCGCCTGTCAGTCTCCATACAAGTTTAGACGTGATTAAAAACTTGCCAACTAAAATTACGTCAATTTACGTCAAGCGCTGATTAATTTGACAGGACTAAACTAAAATTTATCTTCTGTCCTTTTCTTAATGAAATAGAAAGAAAAAGATGCACTGAACTTAAATTTAGTTTAGTTTGTGAACAAGGGAATCGGCACCAATATAAATAAAGAGCACAATCGCGTTTACAAAAATGAGGTGTCATCATGGTGTCGCGAAATCAATGGTTAAGTCCCATCTCAAAAATGCCAACGCGCCTAAAGAAGTTTTCACTTCAAAAATCTTACCTACACTTGAATTGACACTATTTGTTAAACTGCGGATTAGGCTCACTTTGTAGATCATTCAATGCGAACATTACTATAAATAACAAGACTTAGCGGAATTAGGTTAACTTAACCGCTTTTCAAGTTACTCAATCAATATGAGCCTTTAAAAGGCAATTCGCAGGTCCCTGTTAATGTATGTAGTAAGGGCAATTTGATTTACAGCTGCGATATAAGACGGGTCATTAGTATAGAGGCGGGAATTGTTCCGCGTCATCGCTGCACAATACTGCTCATGAATGTACTACGTACTATGCTTAGGCGTTATGTATTTAACTGTATAATTGCTTTATTGTCACATACAATAGACGTTGATATAATTAGTAACCTGTTCCGCTTAACTGTTCTTAAAGAGCTATAAAAACCCTGTAAGAAATCGACACGTGTTTCACCTCTCAACGAGACATCCTCAAGATGACGATTGACTTGTCCCGAACACGGCTTGTTGCCATACCGAGCGCTGGGTGCTTTATTGTCACACAGCCACATAACCATCAGTATATTGAACATCATCTTTAAGCCTCGTACAACACGCATATGAAATGATTCAAGAGTGAGAACATTTTAAAACTCGACTCTTCTGAAATTCGATTCCATTCGGCGCGGACGTCTAACGTTGCACGTGCACTGACTGCCGAAAGAATTCCACTGAATGTGTTCAGTTCCAATATAGAGTTTCAGTCAACAATTTTTTTATATTTACATAGCTAATCCGCCATAGTGTGCATTATTTACGCTTTTTATGTCTTGGAGAAATCAATCTGCCTAGCCTTTTCCCAACTAAGTCCTTTTCCCAAATGTCTTGGACAAATAATAAGTAGAAATAACGAAATTAAATGAAATCGTTTATTCTGTAAATAGGATATCGAAATCACTTTTACACGACATATAAAAAAATATTAAAAATAAGCTAGATGAGTTCGGCGTTTCCTATCTGACTACTCTAAGAAGAATGGCCGCAAACTCAAAGGTCGAGTCTCTTTTAAAGTCCAGACTTAATCTTGGTCAGGCCATAAGAAGACCATGTAGATTAGTGTCTGAAATGGTCTTTTGAGGAAAGAACCACACAGATTTGAGTGGACCTGTTCAGTCAGTGCAAGCATTTGTCAGTAATCGTGGAGCTCAACTCAGAACTTAAGGAGCTCAACTCTTTCAGAATTGATCCTAGAAACAGCCTGAGATGAATTTCTTGGATCAGACCCAAAGTCTCAAACAAATTAATGTATTTAACCGCTAATTTATTACAATATTCTCTTACACAAGCTATATCTGACATTTAGTAAATGCCAAGCAGCGGTAAATCGTGGCCATTTGCAGCGACCGATATCGCCGAGGAGGCAATCTCATTTTTTCGCGGCGACGCGACACAGTCATAGCGTCCTCAGCTTACTACATATTAGATTCATTATTGGAGGATATCGATGAAAATCTCCAGCATCCAATCTCGTGGGATCGCTGGCGGCACGCGTATTCTTGTAATTTCTGAGGCATAATTTTATTTATTAGAGTGTGCCCCCGCCGGAGCGGCGAGAGCACCCCATTTGCCGCTTCATTGACTTACAACGGCACTCTATAACACTTCGCACATATTTCTGTAGCGCCTCTCTCGCAGATGTTGGATCCCTCGCACCTCATTATATTGCGGATGACATTTAATAAAACATTATGGGTATCTCTCAAACGGTTTTCGATAACCGTGTACACTACACATGACGCGGTTATCTGAAAGGAGAGTATGGAGACATTCTTTGTAAACCCAGTTATGCTTGAAATATGTAATAAATATTCTGATAAGGGCACTTAAACATCGAGGCATATTTCATAACAGATATGCACGAAACAAATAATGTTGTTTGCATTCACCCTAATTAATCAATGTTAGCCCACAAATGTGTGTAGTTCCTGCCTGAAATTAGAGTACATATTTGCATTGAAATTAATTATCTTTCTACATAACTATCATTCCGCGTACCGGAAGACGTAGCTTTGGAAGGCGCACAAGGTGGACCGATGACCTGGTGAAGGCCGCAAGAGTCCGCTGGATGCGGGAAGCACAGAATCGGTCGAAGTGGCGGTGCTTGGGAGAGGCCTATATCCAGCAATTATCATCATCATCAGTCGTATTTCGGCTGATAATGATGATAACTATCATTTATGATGAAATGGTAAATTACCATAGACACCTTTAGAAACATTATGCATTGTAGGTATATCTGGTAAAAAAAAAAACAGTGGCACTCTGGGAGAAGGAAGATGGAAGAAAAATGCTTGTATAGAACATTGGACCGTAACCTTATCTAAATAAAGAGCACAATCGCGTTTACAAAAACAAAATATTTCCAAAACCTTTAAAGTAAAAATACTTGCATAGAACATTTATCCGTAACGTAATATAAATATAAAAATAAATATATAAATTTAAATATAAATCACAATATAAAGCACAATAGTGTTTACAAAAATGAGGTGTCGTCATGGTGTCGGAAAATCAATGGTTTAGTCCCATCTCAAAAATACCCAACGCGTTTAAAGAAGTTTTCACTTCAAAAAAATACAAAAATAATCATGCTTTTGGATAGAACTCTTCAGACCACATAAAAGATACACCACATCCGCAGAACAATAATAGTAGCTTGTGATATCTACTTGCGGTTAATTTCGACGGTTGCCGGAAGCACACACGAACTTGTGGTTGGCAGTAGACAACATGAACCAGATTTTAACGTTAGCCAGATATAACATTTTACAAAAATAAAACATGTTTGAATACCAACGAATCCAAAGAAAATATCTAATAAAAGAAGGAAGACTTTTTAATTGAGTTTAATAAGAAGGATTCTGTACAAGCTTTACCTATTTTAAATCAAAACTATACAGTATGGCCTTCATTCACATAAAATCTGGAAAAGCGATGAGAATTTAAATGTATTTAAACATCACAGCAGAACAGAAACAGAAAACATTAAGACTCCTGCAGACATGCGCGACACGATGGCGCGACGCGACTTTGGTGGAACAATTTCTATGAAAACTTCACAGAAATTGTTCTACCGCCGTGATGTCGCGGCTTCGCATCGTGCGTGTCTGCAAGAGCCTTAAACCTCATTTGATCCTGTTCATTTCATCATACCCAAAAAAACATACAGGTACCTACGAAGTAATCAGGGGGCCTACCACCAGCTCAAAAGCAGTATTATTATAATATTACTTCAGTGGGAGAAAGAGATGGAGCTATACGTCCTGTAGAGCTTCATCTCTTTCCCACACTGAAGTAATATTAAAATTATACTGTTTTATGAGCTGGTGGTAGGCCCCCAGTGGCACAGATGCAGTAGGTATATCATTTTTCCTTAATTAATCAATAAACACACCATAAATCCATAGGTACCTACAATACACACTCGGTTCCAGTCATTTGACAAATTGCAGCATCATTCCGATTTACCACACGATTAGTTTTAGCATGTTACCATTACCACATTTGCGTCCAACAAATGTAATGTACTAAAATATGATATAGTTCGGGGCTCGGGGATAGGAATTAGTATTGAGTGAAAGTAATTAGTTAGGATAGCAATAAGTTTACTGAAAAAAGGAAAGTAAAATCCTTATCCTTACATATTATTAAACAAAGTCCCACGCCGCGTCTGTCTGTCTGACTGTCTGAACGCGATAAACTCAAAAACTACCGAACGGTTTTTCACCAATGGACGGAGTGATTCATGCGGAAGGTTTTGGTATATAATTCATTAAATTTTTGTGTAAGTTGGCTGAAATTTGACGATTATTGTTGAAGATATCGGAAAAAATTAAGCCGACTGGGAGCTTTATTGGCGTGCGCCGCGGAAATCGTAAAAGTTACATAAAATTTATGTTCTACAGGATTGTTCATCTTAAAAAGTTCAACAAAAAGTCCGCGATGGCATAATATCTATCTTCTAAGGATGACCCACAGTAACCATTATTGTCTTTCAGAATTTGATAAAAATGTCATTGTTAGTTCCAAAGCTATTTTGACCGGTATTATATTGATCCCTATCGAATAAAATATGTTATTTAAATTGGGCATTTAATTTACATAAAAGTGTGTCTTCACATCATATCATTTAAATGAATAGCTTAAAAGATATTACAGATCCAAAATTACGCGTGACGAAATAATTATGGTATTATGGTGATGGTTACTTATGGTCTTTTAAAATTCGGGTAAAAAAACACTTCCTCTCTCCTTAAACATCATCATTACATATAGTTCCTTGCTCTTGTTTCATGTTTATAATTTTATGTATATCTGTTATTTATCTAATATATATATATAAATATTTATATGCTTTATGTAGATACATATTGTATATGTAAATGGTACACCACTGACTACCTGCAGTATAGTCTCTCCTTTTCCATTTAAATCCATCCAAAGATTGTCAGTAAAAGATCGTTTTTAGCGATAAGACCGCCCATTGTGTCACCCAATGTAAAATTTCTAAATTAATGTCTGTAATTTTTATGTTGTACATAATAAAGAATATTCTATCTATCTATCTATGGTTGACCGTGACGCGGGCGCAGCGGTAGGAGTCAGTGACCTTTTCCTCGGCTATTAGGTATGTAATCCCGGTAGTACATTCCCGTGGTATATTTTGCGACATCCACGCGGGCGAAGCCGCGGGTGAAAGCTAGTTAAATATGTAATGTAAAGATCTAGGTACTGAATACCGGGTGTTTTATAGGTACAGCCACAAGCAATAATATGTATACACTTAGCAACTTTAAAAAGTGATTTTCTCCTACTATGTTGATTGTGATGTTATTTTTTTGAAATGAACATAGTATTTTGGAACTCATACTAATATGAAATAAGTCAATCTCAAAGTTGCAGCCGTTAATCCACGAGAAAATCGCTTTTTAATTTTGCTATGTGGATACATATCATTGCTCGTGACTGTACACCTCTGCCTAACCCTTCGAGGATTACAGCCGTGATGTTATGTTTTGTATACTGAAATGCACATACCGACTTTTATGACATACTAGCTTCTGCTCACGACTTCGTCTGCGTGGACTTCAGAATGGGTTTACCAGAATAAAAAGTATCCTATGTGGTAATTTAGGTTATAAACTATCTGTATGCCAAATTTTATCTAAATTTGTTCAGCCGTTTTTGCGTGATTGAGTAACAAACATACAAACTTTCACATTTATAATATTATCTAATATAGTTATATTATATTATAGTACCTTTATTATATAGTAGGCTCGCCCCCTATTACGTGGGACTTAAACATAACTGGCGAAATAGATACACCTCTGCCTAACCCTTCGGGGATCACAGGCGTGATGTTATGTGTGTATGTGTATTATATAATATATTAGTACGATGCTACAACCTTGCTTGTCAAAAGTAGAGCATGCATATTCATTAATTTAGTAAAATTAATACAAGCACTAACTCTTAGTTATTCATTAGGCCCGAAGCCAATTAACAAGAAGAAACTTTTCAAGAACATATGAAAATATTTGCAAGTTCTAGTATCCCATTACCAACTGTTTGCATTCGTTACTCCTGCCACTTCAAAATAAACCATGTATGAACTAGTTCAAGAATATGCACATTGCCTTGTATCACGGAAACTTTCATCTAACTTTTCATTCCAATGCGGGCCGAATTTCACAAAACAGAACCTTCCACTTTATACCAGAACGTACGGAACGAATAAGTACGTTTACATTTCAGAATAGGAGATTTCTACATGAATAAGTTCACCAAGTTTATTCACACTTCTGCCATCTTGATATTGTTCTCTCGTATCGCTTTCAAAACAACACTATCGTTAAGCTTAATTCTTATTATCAAGCCAGTGTTGCCAAATGAAATATTCATTGTTATTCATTACAGTTGTTAGAGAATAATTTCAGCATTATCTTTCCCGGCAGGTTTCTGAATGAAATGATTAAATCGTACCAATTTTTAGTCCTTTCTTTTAATAAGAACGCCGAAAATAAAATGGAGAGAAAGCGCTGGCGTGCATTTAAAATAATTTTTCAAGAGTTTTACTTGTTTCGTATAAAACGGAAACGTGTGGAAAATGTAATAAGACTTTGAGGATTGAAATATACTTTTAAATGTCCCTACTTATTTGTGTAAGTAGATTTCAGTGAAGAAAACAAAAAAAAACCGCCCAAGTGCGTGTCGGACCACGCACAATGAATGGTTCCGTAGTTGGGATGAATTTATCCCAAAAACAAACTAAACTTTGTAGTTGAAAAACATGTTCTCCGATACGGAATGATGGGAAACATGCAATATAAGTTGGTCGATTATTACTCGTTAACTTGTAGAGCCTACTTAGCTGTGATAGTTTTCCTTTTAATTTCGTTATATGAACTACTGCTGTGATTTTTTTCACACATCCAAAACCAACCATTTAGCTGGCAGGTGGGGGACACTTGACTGTAACAAAAATTAGCACTTTAAAGCTTAATATTTGGACCCTGTTAAGCAGAATAGATCCAACCAACATTTTGTTAGTTTTGAGTAAATGTGATTTGAAGTTTAGAAGTGTAAACAAAAATATCAGGCCAAGTTATTATCATCTGGTAGTTTTTGTTAGGGCAATGTCATCAGACCGCCAGGATCTTTTGCGCAAATGTAAAACTCGATGTGTAGATTCTAGTCATGTTTTACGTACGTAAGTCAATTTCATAAAATTTTTGGTTGGATTTATTCTGCTTAACAGGGTCCATTTCGCAAACGGATCCCCGAATCCAAAAATGGTTTCCATATACCTACAATGTTTATGAAGGACCTTTCCAATGATACCCCACACTATGGGAAAGAAAAAAAAACATCACCACTTTACGTGTAGGGGAGGTAACGTAAAAGATAGTTTTTTTCATAAATTTGTTTTACCACTTTATTGACGTAATTAATATGTATACCCATGCCAAATTGCAGCTTTCTAGTACTAAAAGTCTTGGAGACCGCGGACAGACAGACGGACATGACACAAACTATAAGGGTTCTTTGTTTACTACGGATCCCTAAAAACTATTGATTCCAGTAGTAGCATCGCCAAGTTTGTACCATTTTTACGTAACCCAAGAGAAAAACACACTTATTGAAGTGTATCCCTAGAGAATACTTGTAGCTTTGTAGTGAACATCACATATTTCTAAACAAACGCATTATTGGTGCTTGGTGACGCGCTCTAACATTCTCAACTAACCCCTTCAGTGCAGTTTGAAACTCAGCGTACTTCTTACATGTTCATAAAATTTTTACATACGTTTATCCTGAAACGAACCTGAAAAGGTTAAATATAAACAAGGAAATATTAAATTTGTTTCAAGGATAGAACTTTAAACAAGTTTCGCAAATACCTTAGTTCGTTTTACAGCATTTGTGCGCGCGGCCGGCTGACGGATTTTGATTTATCATTTTAATTTGGCGAGCGGTGACGACGGGCCGAGGTGTGCCCTCGGGATCCCGCGGGATTCGCCCCGGCCCTCGGTTTAAATTCAAATCCGTTGTATTAAATAATTATTTTGTGGGTACATAAAATAAAATTAACAAATAAATTCCCATTATAATAACTGTGATAATTTTCTTATGTTTTTGCAATTTTAACCAAATCACTTTGTAATTTATGTAATCGCCTGAAAAACAAGTGATTCACTATGAACCAGTGAAGCGGCAACTTATGTAAATGAGGTGAATGTAAAGTCACACATGGCCGTTAGTGTTTGGCTGGTATGGGGTGGCTCGGCACTCGGCAGTTAGCAGCTCAGCGCGTGGTGACGTCACGCACCTCCCCCCTCGCCCTCCGCAGACGCCGTCGTCGCCGCCCTCCTTCATTTGTTTTCTGGTGTCACTTCTTATCTCGTCTCGCAATTATTACAATTTGTCCGCTCCTCCCCTTATCTTAGGGAGTTTGCTACTTCAGCATAAAGGCAACCGACTTCAGCAGATTCGCAAGATCATATTGAGGAGAAATCCTCTTTTTTCTAATTCACGCGGTTGAATTTTTTTTTTTCAAAACTTTGAATAATGACAGTGCCGTAAATTGCAGAGGTGGCCACGAAATGCCGCAGACAGGCGAGTTCGTTGTTTGTTGTTTTGCTAACTTCAGTTTTTCATCGCTCGGCCGACGGTTCTTGTTTTGATAGGGCCATTTCACTCAACGAAGATTTTTTTATAATCCTTCTCTCCCCAGATTCTGTTCGAACTAAAGGAACAACTTCTTTCAATCAGCTATAAAGAATGAACCAACTATTTTTCTTCTACAGCTTTTATTAATGAATCGGTGCTTTGTGATAAAATGGAGATGGAGAAATAATAGGTAAGAATAATCTGGCCACGCTAAGTCTGCAATGGAATAAATGGGCAACCCCAAAAAGTTTTATATATGATATACTTTTAAATCAGTTATGTCAGTTTCGGGGTTATAAGTAGATCTAATGATTTTGATATTTTGGCTTTTGATTTTTGCAAAACAGATTATGTGTAATAGACTATGTCGTACCGTCTATGCTCTACCTCCATACAATGACATAACTGTACCTACCAAATCCACACTGCATCATGCTAAAGTGACTATGCTTTACCAGTAATAAATTTAAACAAAAAACCTATCAAAAACAAAAAGACAAAGTATCAAATTCTTTTTCGTAGGACAGAATGGTGTTGCCGTCTACAGATTCAAATTCCACCGTTTTTTTTACTTATGCAGACTTAGAGACTTAGCTAGACTCTAACAGCTGATGATATATTTTAGTGATGTGCCGGATATCCGTATCCGCGGATATCAGCGGATATCCGAGGGAGAAAAAAGATCTGTATCCGTTACTTTTTGGCGGATCTTGAACGGATCTTTTATATTAATTCATCATTTCATTACGTATACGTAATGAAATGTATACAGATACAGGATACAGATCTTTTTTCTCCCTCGGATATCTGCGGATACGGATATCCAGCACATCACTAATATATTTGTAGTTTACCAGTATCAAAATTGTTTAATTACGCATAAAAAAAAATTAAGACCGAGCGAGACTGTATGTATAATTCTGATATTGGTCCTGAAGTTTCAGGAGCTCGAAAATGTCTGCCGCTATCAGTTGCTCTGCGGTCGCCCTTGCAGTCACCTGTCAAACAGGTGGAGGCGCTCAAGACTCATGCGGCTAATTCCGTACAGGTGTACATGAATTAACCGCTCGCGTCGGCGGTCGTTAGTGCTGCCGATTGCCTCAAACGCTCCGACTCTGTATTTTTATCGCTCCTTCGGCGGAGGGGAGAGTCGCGTGCGCTCGTTGTCGCGACAAAATGTTCAATTTTAGATACAAATAAAAAAGGTCGGACGCGTCGCGCAGAATATTAACGGCGCACAATATGAACGTAGGCATCCGGAATTCGCGTCAAAAGTGCCAAAACGATGTTATTCTTTTCCGCGCGGAGGTAATAAGCGAGGCGGTCCCAGCCGTGCCGCGGATATGAAATCCAGAAATGTTTATGGCACGCGATAATGGGAAGGCTTCGTATCCGATCCGGGTTTACGGATGAAAGGATCCACTCGTAATTAGAATCCTTAAGGCCTTTTGTAATAGCGTAATTGTTTCCCGTTGTCGCCTCGGAGCAAGCCGTTATCTCTATGAATGGAACGACTCGAATACAAAGAAGAGACTGCAAGCGTAGCGCAGGACGTTCTACTTTCAGTTGCGAATTTTTATAATGTGTTATATCGGGTACAGTTAGAGTAGAGTTTCGAGTACGAAGCGAGCCGGTGACACACGTGACGCGTCACGACGGCGCGGAGTGATTGAGAGCCGCCAGTTGCTGCGGGTGCACGCGTGCCCGCGCCGACCTATGCCACGGATCGCACGCCAAACATCGTCACTTCTAATTACAAGCGTATCTCAACAATGTATCACTATGCGATGCACGACCAACCGAAAAATAGAACAACCCAACGCCCACTCTGGCATCCCACTAATCGAAACACTAAATTAGACAGATTTACAACAATACCGATATATACACACATATTGCAATAATTGGCTCTCTATTGAATAGCGGTTAAACGGTCAGGCATTGCGCTAATTGATCCTTTCAAGTAGTTTAATCATGCGGTGAATGTGTGTAAATATTACATAGGTAGTCAGAATTGCGATACTATGTCAACTCTATTGATAGGTAGACAGTAGGCTCAAGTACAGAATGGAGTGCGCTGCATAGACACATGGTTCAGCACACCGCAATAACCCCGGAGCCATGTTAACACGCTTAGAGCAGATTTGCTTATGAATTGTTCAACTCAATTCGATTGAGTTATTGCTCGATGGACCATCACCGGTAATAGTATTCCTAATTGGCTCAGTTTGGTTATTAGCTCGTGTGTTATTCAGGCTGGCCGCTATCCCGCGCGTTCTTCAGGGAGAGATACACTCCACATTCCCGAGAATTCCTGCATAATGTCAGAGGTTCTTGGACGGGTCTTTTATTATAGTGCCAGGCCGTGTAGCGCGTACCCACTTTGGCTCAATACGTGAGTTCGGTGTGGTCCTTCAATAGACTCCTGTAATAATATTTGCATACAAAGACGATCCCACCAGTGCTTTGCGCTTTGTACGCAAATTTGTTAAATTTTCTACGTACTGCTACTACTTTGAACATGGACTCAGCCTTATTGTACATACCAATGAATTGATGTGTAAAATGGGTATTGTCAGACAAAACATCGACAAAGCAATTATTAATTCTCGGAGAAAACAAAGTGGGAGTTTAGTTTTAAACAAGATACATGTTCTAATTTAGACAATAATTGTTAGCGGGGCTTCCACCTACGTAAGAGATTAATTGCAACAACTTTCGCTGACCGAAACATGCAGGACGGTGGAAGTAGGTGTGTGAGGGAGAAAGCAGCACTTCACGGGAGCGGAACAGAACGGATTAAATTGCAAGTACGCTGATGTATTTATAGCTGGGCCGGAGACAAACGAGCGCGCGCGTGATGGACCTGCCTCGTTATGGGAATTAATCGAAGTTGCAGCCAACGGCACACCTGCACCGTCTAACTGAAATATGCTTTGCTGCAACATTGTTAAATCTGGAAATCTTGGATCTGAGCGACAACGTGGAATTTACATCGGCTTACAACGGTTATACGTCAGCCAATGCACCGGCAACAATAGTGTTGTGCAAGATGATCGTGTAATGTGTCAGTGAAAGGTCAGACTCGTGTTGTGTGTAACTGACTTAATAATGCTGGTGTTTTTAATATCATTTAGCTGTTACATCATTATACACTAGCACATGTTTAAAGCAGACTTTCTCTCGTGTTAGTATGAAGACCACTTAATAGAGAAGGAACTGACAGCTAATAAATCATTACGACGTGATACTTCACCTTCGACTTGATACAATGTGTAAAAAAACCCTGTCCGATCCGAAAGGAGCACACATATGTACTGCAATAACATTACCTTAAAAGTAATAAAAAATCTTATCACATAATCACATTTTGTGTATCAAAATTAAACCGATTCCATTAAAAATTTGCAAATTTTTAACCGGAGTCATAAGTCATGACTTGTAGACACCCGCTAAACGACGGCCGCCCGCGCCTCATGTAATCATCATCATCATTTCAGCCGAAAGACGTCCACTGTTGGACATAGGCCTCCCCCAAGCACCTCCACTTCGACCGATTCTGTGCTTTCCGCATCCAGCGGATTCCTGCGGCCTTCACATAATGTAATAACCCGGTAAAATTCCACATTGAAAAAAAAATGTGACTTTATTTTTTCTTCCTAAAAATTACCACTTAAATAACTCTCAGTACGATACCTAACAACAACCTCACGGATCGCACAGGTTTTTTTTACATGTTGTATACCTTCAGGGTTAAAAAAACCCTTTGTTATAATATTGTGATATACAGGATGGAATCATGCAACACACAACACCGGCTGATGAAATCAATTCTTTAAAAGTCACTCGTGCAACCTTCCAGGACTAGGGTTGCCAACCGTACTATAATATATAGTATTGTACTATATTTCGAGTCTGCGTACTAAATACTATTGAATAAATATATAGTACGCAAAAATACTATATTTTCAACACCAAAATATAACAAAAAAAAAAAAAAAAAAAGTACTACTCTATTACTCTGAAATAACAATAGCAAATGAAATCTTCGCAAAAGTAAAAGAATGTAGTGAGTTTACTGACAAAACTACGGGCCAAAAATGGCAGCATTTTAAAAAAAATACTGAAAATGATTTATCATGTTTATCCCGCCACTTCGGCATTCACAGAAAGAATATTT
Organism: Agrochola lychnidis; assembly: GCA_963680765.1. NCBI lineage: Eukaryota > Metazoa > Arthropoda > Insecta > Lepidoptera > Noctuidae > Agrochola > Agrochola lychnidis. The sequence goes on from OY796858.1 coordinate 16,183,814, forward strand.
TTAATATTAATAAAAATTTGCTTTTGATTTACATTAATTTAAACATTTAATGTAATAAAGCATTCTTATACTTGAATTTTAGACATATTTTTTTGCAAGAAGTGTATAAAATATAGTTTTTATAAAAATAAATAAGTAACAAATATATCTTTGTCTATCTTTAGCATTTTCTATAAAGTACTATATTTTTTGGAGAGTACTATATTTTTTTATTGCTTATTTTGAAAAATACTATATTTTACCGAATAAGTGTTGGCAACCCTATCCAGGACATGAGTCCACTCTTCTTTCGCTACTCGATCAACAAACAAAAGAAAAAAAGAAAAGTTCTTTCTCGTTCTTGAAAAAAGCCGCCGTCAATAGCTAACCTATTCAAATTAAATAAGACCTCATTCGACTAACAAAGATTTGTCTTGTCCTTACTCGAAAGTTAGACAATAATTTCCATTTCCGAAGTAAAACCAATTTAAAAAGACGAATACATAAGCAGACATTTGCATTACAATTTGGCTCTCCTTCAAATTTTTATTTTACCTCAATAGGTCTGTTTAGGAATAAACTAGAGTAAATTCTAAGTATTTTCCCAAGCTAATGATACAAACAATATATTTCAGGTTAACTAGACAATGCAACTTGTCTGTGCACATTGAATTGTTCAGTTTGATCATTATAGTTGGAGCGGCCACCTGCGTCCCATGCAACCTACATGAGCTAAAATAACCGCGAAATCGAATTATTGGCCATCCGCGACCATTCAATACGACTACGCAGTACGCACTCCTATTGCTATTCCGATACGTTGTCCAAATACATTTTCAGGGATACTACTAAATACTTAAATGGCTTTCATGAATATTTCAACTGCAACAAAGTCTAATCATTTAGATGCCTCAATTTTTCAAGCTTTATCTAACTCCATTTTAACGACGGAACTTCGTGATCAAACAAAATCAAATCGAAAAGCATTTCGGTGGGATTTGCGGTAGTTTTTCATCGCTTCCCCCCGATAAAGCAAAGCGAACAACGAGAAAATTCGAGTCAACTGTTAAGCAACAAAGGCCGCTTTGATTCGCGAACAATGCAGCGAGCAGTCGACGTCTGGTATTGTATCGCGTTCGTTACATACAATATTTATGGCGTCTACAAACAAAACTTGAAGAAGCTAAGTGGTCTAAGTTCGCGCTAATTTAAGAGTTGTGCGCTCTAGCCGGCAGCGAGCGTGCTCGGAGCGGCGGCGGCGCGGTGGCGGGCTGCTCGGCGCCTCCACCACACTTTGTCATAACTTAGTCGGTTACGACACCGAGCCTGCTTCACAGACACATACTGCTTCATTTAACGCAGCTTTTGTTCTTACTCACGGAAGCTAATCAAAATGTACGTGCATACGGGGTCTTTTCAACCGTAATGCGTCGCCACTTCGCAATATTGTTTTCGAGCAATAAGTATTCTGCTCCCAAGTATGTTTGTTCAGATTAAGTTGTAACGATTTGTCGTAGTTAATTTGTTTCTGTTGGGGAAGGGCGACCCTGCAATCACACACTGTCTTAGTGGTGATTTTCACCAGTAATTGAACGCAGATACCTTCCCCATTTATCTTGTACGCAATCTTGATTTCATTTCAGGAAATCAATTTATTCCTTTAGTGAATGTTAGGTGGAAACTAGTTTTTTCTTTTAAACAAACGTAAATAAAACAGTCCCACATTCCATTAAAAAATATCTGTGTTGTAAATAATAGCAGCATTTATATCCACATCTCGTTCCCCAAACCAGACAGTATTAAAATGTTGTAAATATTATTAAAGGCAAATAAAATTTGGTAAACGCGTCGGTCGGTTAAAATTCCACATCTAAATTAACATAATTTAAAATTCAAAACCGTATGAAATACTTCATTGCGGAGAGCACGCCACTGAAAGGGGCATATTTAATTCTTTCACCAGCACTTTGCGAGGAATGAGTAGCGTAAAATCCTTCAAGAATATCAAGCACGTTTCGACTTGACTTTAGAAAAAGAAAAATACGGGTAAAAATAATAAATAGCGGTATAATGGCGATCTTCACGCGAAAGATTAGCCACAAAAGCCAGGGGCTTAGCAGTATTTATAAGGAGTGTTAGCGGCACGCCACAGGGCGGATCTTGAAATGTTTCTCCTGCCTCACGACACAGGAAGTCTTTTTTCCTATATCAGATAATGCATGAGGAAAAATCGCTCATTGAATTTTGCCGAATGTCTGCGTTATATCATTAGATTGAGTTTATTCTGAAAATTTATCGTGGTTTCCATCAAACAGTACAGACTTGTAAATAGCAAGCAATTCTTGCGAGTATACCACTCTCAATTTATTTAAAGTTAAACCCACGTAAATCACGACACAAACTCTTGATAAAGCTACTAGTCTTACTTACAAACTAGCAACAGATACAGTTATTAGTCAAGTGGTAACTGGCAAGCTAAACGCACTTGATAGCCGCGTCAGTAGTTAATGCTACTTTACTCCAGTTACCGCTAGGCTGGCATCGCGAACATTTGGTCCTATACTGGCCGGTCCCAGTGCGGGGCCGGTGCCCGCAACTTCGCCATAACTCGTTTACTCTGGACCACCTAATTTGCTTGCCGACTACGAACACCAGTCAGCTTGTCAGTATAATTTATAGCATCTTTACATGGAGTTCAACGCTGTTATTAGAACTTTTGTTGCTTGTTTATCTCTAGATAGAAAGTTAGGATAGTAGTTGTTTATAACAACATCATAATTCCAATTTTCTTAGATTTATAGCCCTAAGATGAGAACAGAAGACTATAAGTGTATTTATGCTGTTAAAAATATAATAAAACTTATGATAAATTATCACATATATTAATTTCAAGAATACGGGAATAAACGGTAGTATTATGCAAGCTCAGCAAAGACAACGAGGCGAGAATAAATTAAATAAATGTTTGAATTGTGGCAAATGAGTGCAGTGATTGTTGGAAGCATTAAATCTTGCAGCGAGGTGGTACTAAGGTGGGTAATGAATACAAACTGCGGGCCGCGTGGTTAGCACCGCAGTAAATTAAAGGCGGGAGTGTGCGGACCGCGAATTGGAAACCACTACCGTGAAGCTCGCAAGGAGGCGGTGAGAACTCCCCAGCGGACCGTTCTCCTTCGTATACCTTCGATTACTTGAGAAACTAGAGCTTCGTAAAAAAAAAGTACTTAATGCTAACTCAAAATGAAGCTATACTTCAAACATGTAAATGAATGACACAACAATAAACACTTTCTCAGGTTAATGTAGGAAAAACAAATTATATTATTAATTGCAAACAATTTTAAAGAAAGAATATTTTCCAAAAAACTTTAGATTTTTATTCTTCGAATCGTCGCTTTGACACAGAAGTAGGGTAATTCCCAAGAATCATAATATATGTGTAATTATTAAAAATACACACCGACGTAATTTAATGAAAATGATTGCAGCAATCAAATATATTATAATATTCGCTTTGCTGTGGTTCCACATGCCAGACACTATAATCAAGTTTCATATGAGTTCGAGACTTCCAAGAAATTGTCGTGAATATTGAGGAACCTAGTATTGTATAAGTACTTGTCCGCAATTTGCAATTACGCGAGTTCGTAGAAATGGGCGAATCGATAGGGGTCATCGGCACCATAGGCATCAGCCATGAGGTTGAACCCTCAGGAGGGTGTTTGCCACACATTACAACCCTCCCCTCGCCCCGCACCACGCATTCCAGGAAAACATTGCAAACCCCACTATTCTTTATTTTACCTGTGGTTGGTACTCAATTATTTATAACTCTGACTCATTCTAAAAATCAAGCCTGATCATGGAAATAGAATTTCGCACAGCTAAATACAAAGATGAAAGATATTGTAAGCAGCTCTGTCATTCGTATTGCAGTTTGCTGTTCCGCAGCATTTAAATAAATTGCCGCATTAATTTTCAATGCGAATCCAAAGGACGTTTGAATAAAAATAAATATCGTACATCAATTTGATCTTGTGTCGATACGCCGCCGTATTCCGCCGCTTCCACACGCATTGTTCTCTTGTCTGTTCTCTATTTATCTGAGATCGCATTGATACTTTCCTGAAATGTTTCTATTGAACCTGATTCTTAGAATAGAAACGCGAAAACTTCTTTTCCAATTTTCTCTCAATGGCCATTAGGATGAGAAATGTAAAGTAGATTCCCGGACGAAGTCGAGATATGTGTTCGAGAAGAATGAAATTTCGAACTAAACTGGCATCGCACAGGCGCGCCAGGGTAGTCCCAGCCGACGGAACGACATCAGGATGCAGACTTTTTCGAAATTATTTTCATGTATCACGCTACTCCACTGTTTTAGAACGGTTTTCGATAACAATACAAACAGTTCAGATTTCCAGAATACAACAATACTAAGATCAGATAAAATTTTGATCGTATTATATTCGGAAACCCAATTTGATATTGGAGTCCATCCTTGAAAATACGGTCCACTTATGGGGGCAGAATACATTCTATCAAGGTTCGGGACATCGTTAAAAGCTGTTCCAATATGACTAAGGATATCCCGTTGTTATGAAGGCGGCGATACAAGTTGTGTCCACAACAAACAGGCCTCTCAAATCGTGACTTAACGCAGTGTCAACAGGTTACTTGAGTCGAGTTGACAATCTGTAATTTAGCGCCGGCGGACCAACTTGCGAACGGGACCCCTCGCTTATTTGCGAGCCCACAAGTAACTTTAAACTGTTCAGACTAATATATTACGTGCTTTAGAGTTCTAAGCTCACGACCCGTTACGTCGATTCACCTGGATCCTTGATAACTCGAGATTGTATTTTCAGGCAAGCTGTTCAACTTGTTATTACGCGTGGCAGAATGTGATTAAACCCATCCGTGAGGATTGGAAGTTTGAAATACAACTTTAATTTTACCCCTTAATAATAGGATGACCCAACAACTGAGGGGATATTTCAGGCAGTAACACTGTCCACTAATATGAAGGCAATTATAATTTGAATACAGATTGACTTTATACTGGACTGTGGACTGAATCCAATCTTTCAGAACTGTTTGAATCTGCAGTACTGGACTCAAACTAGCTGAACCTCAGACGGCTGGACGTAACAGATTCTGAGATAGACTGACTTTATATACATTAATCTTCAGTAAGTTTACAGTGGACATCTAACCGAGTCATGCTGCAGTTAAGGAATACCTAGAAGTTATTTTATAAACGTTGAACAGACTAATGCAAATTAAATGGAAGATCCTTTGTAGTGAACCATATTTTCATATTAAGACCGCGAGCCCCCGCTGGCGAATACAATTTCTTCTTAGAATGGAGGTTAAAAGGAGGGGTGAGAGATGATGGCGAGGGCGGTCTACCATCGTAACAGTCTTGAATCCACCATCACGATGACTGTCCAAGGTATTTTATTGACTGTCCAGTTCCCTAATTACGTAATACACGATCAATCACAATCTGTTTCGATTTGAAAAAGATTGCTAATCCATTGCTTCATAAGTTGGAAAAAAAATCTGCTCAACGACGTAAATAACGCAATGAATGTTGTTGAACTGTCAAAATGAAACAAATTAGTCACAATCGTTGACGAAAATAAGTTACGTAATTAGGGTACTGACAGGTCTTAATTGGATACATTATTTGGCTCGAATATAAGCTGATTTTTGCTAGCACAAGATTCAAGATAAAAGAGAGTTTTACCCCACCATATGTAGAGATGAAGAACTTTCAAACATTGGTCCCACAAATTCCTCGAAACATTTCAAAGTCATTAGAAAAGCTTCAGCGATTTCTGTTTAACTGCCGTAAAATTAATCGGCCGTGGAAATACAATGTAACAAGCATATAAAACAATACCTATGTAGATATTATTATAATTTCATTTCTTTATTTTTCCACAGGAAATACGAAAAAGTTTCTTGTCGGCATTGTAATACGGTTAAAATGAACATTGCATAAGTTGTCAGCTCGTATTTTTTGTGAGCATAGTCCAGTGCTATAACTGGTCACGGGTGCAATTTTATGCAGCCATTCCACGTTTCTAATAGAGCGAGCTCATTTTAAAGTAAAAGTTTGAAAATTTAAATTTACACGGTAACTCACTGGGCGACTTATAATTTGTTCTGCAAAAAAGATGGCCTTTCTTTTGACTGCATCTTTAGGGTTAACATACGATGAAGGATGACTGAAGGGTGAACCCTTCAGTCATTTTTCATTAGACAGAACGCTTCTTAGTAGATTTTTTTGCTGTACTTATTTGAAATATTGAATATTCAAAGTCCGTTTAACTGAAAAAAGTGTTTTAGATTGTCAGCACGCGTAGCATAGTCGACTATCTCTACGAAGAATAGACATACCTAGCTATATCTATACAAGGTGACATTTCTTTTCTTCAATGTTGACATCTCGCTGTAGAAATTTTTCTACAACCTGTCTTTTTGTCTTTCGTTTCTACCGTTTCTGAAACACCAATTTCGGTAAACACGTTCAGTGCCGGGAGCCCTCCTGGAGGGTTCACCTAGTCGCATATAGGATGCCGGGAGCACTCACGGAGGGCTCATTTTAAATGTAGGTTTTTCTTAGCGAATACAGCATTATAAACCGTGAAAATAAAATCTGATGTATATTTTAACAAGATTTATTCGTTTGTGTCGTATTTAAAATCCAAGCATTTTTTTATTATTTGTTCACGGTTACAAATATTCAGTAAAAAATTAAAAGGTTGGAAACTACGTATAGCGAAAAGACCCCCTGAAATAGTAGATTGTTATACAAGGGGCTAAAATAACCCATTGTAACGAGGTAGTTTCACTCCCGAGCTCTAGCGAGTGAGTAAATAGAAACCGAGTTATAATGGGTTTTAGCGCCGTGTGTTACACTCTACTTTTCACTACGATTGCGAGAAAATAAAATAATCCAATACAATAATAAATAGTTTATTTTATTTAAATGTACAATTTGTACAATTCTGGATATTTAACGAGATGTTTTTTTCCGGCAACTTAATTTCAGTCTTCTGTGAAGATGTTCTCACTAGATGATGACATTTTCACTGTTGTAAATTATACCACCAATTCAATTCGTAATTAGAGAAAAATTCTAAATATTTCGCACTAATGCCTTTTTTATTAATTTCTTCTGTAGCCGCAACGCAATGCACACATTCTACCGAAGAGAGAGCCACATTTAGTTCCATTTTCAAAAATAAAATGTTCTTTTTTTTTTGTGAACCAGTAATAAGTCGAATCATGATTATTCTACATAAAAATAAAGACTTTTTCGTTTTTCAAGGCTCGTTGGAACAGACAAAAATTAAAAAGAAATTACTTTTTCCCCTAGAGCAAGAAATGCTATTTTTTTCCCGCTCTGGTACTCTACAATGACGGCCTTTTTGAGCAAGAGGAGTGAAACCACTATTTTACTTCGTTTTACAGTGTTTCATAACACGGTTTTAAACCTAATGCCGTTGACCGTCCGCGATGGTTAACTTTAGCGCAAACGTAACGCCGGCAACCCTCCCGGAGGGTTCCTTTCCAATATGTATGGCGGCATGGCGTATGAGTTCAATGAAAAGTGGGTGGAGTCTAAAGTGTTAAATATTCTTTTGACCAATATTATCAATCCTCCATATCAATCGCTTAGAATGCATAGTTGCACATTCCTAACAAAAGTCAATGAAACAGCAAAGGGCAAAAAATACATGTCGCATCTTCGCTTTACTCTATGATCGCAGTCTCGGAGGTCGCGACTCGAGCTGGTGAGTTTTCACCGATATTTCTTAAGCTGAGAAATCCCCTCGCACAAGTTTAGTTAGGAATTCCGTACACCTATCTTCGTATCGTACCACATATTTTGTGTAGACGGGAGGCAGGGGAAGTTTCCGTTTCCTTGTGAAAATCTTCCCTAACGCGTAAGTATGTGTATATTCTATAAGGGCACGGCATGGGCAGCTTTGATAAGCCATTATTATTTTTTTATTCGGAACGCTGCGCGCCGGAGAGATATTGATGTTATTGTTCTGAAAACGTTGTGTCGTTGATAATTGGATGACTTATATGAAATACCTGCAAGTTTTGCAACAGATGAATTTCAGAGAGGAAATTAATTAACAAAAAAAACATTTACCTACCTATACTCCATTTGAAATAAGATTAAACATTTAACTAAACCTTTTTTACAGTCCGTTCAACCGATTTTGAATTCTATTGCGTTGGTGGCATAACAAATGGCAGCTGCAGTAAACAGTTGGTTTGTAACCACTTTTTATTGCTTTTAATGCCATCCTTATGCCTACGCAATAGAAGTCAAAATCGGTTGAACGGACTGTAAAAAAGGTTGGTTTAAATGTCTAATCTTATTTCAAACGGAGTATAAGTACTTCTGAGAATAGTAGAACACAAACCATATCACGTTTGACATTCATACACTACACAGAAATGGACAGCTGCCTCTAAATGACCTTCCGTGTTTATGTTGCAGGTACATAAACGTAATCCATTACTATAATACACACACCAATGAGTTCTGTCCGTAGCTAATAGCTTTTATAATTAAAAGTAATTAAGAGAGCAATTATGTAAACCTTTTTAAATCGAAGAAAGGCTTTCCAGCATTACCGTCTACCGATGTCAGTTGACTCTCTAAATTACGTCTACCTAGGTGTTTGATACGCAAGCTACGTATAAAAGGTAAACAAATGTTGTGGGGTACCGTTTGTATGTGGCGTCGCTTCGTCGCGAATACCTCTCCTGTGTAATATTGGGAAAAACTTGCGGGCGACGGATAGTTGCGGGGGTCAAGTTAATGATATCGCCGCCATTTGCGGACGAGTCCCCGCTCCGAATTGCGCCCGGGCACGTTAATGGGCTCAGCTACAGCACTCTGAATATTTTAAAGGACATTCGCCGAAATTACTACAAAAATAATGTCGCTTTGCTTGTACCGAATTACCCGAGAAACGGTTTAGAGACCGGCAATAAATATGCACGGAATCCTCTTCCTATTGCCTCTTTGGAGATTGCTTTTCGGATTAAACATTTTCAGTCGGAGTTTTTAGCTGAGTTTGATCATAGTCTGCAAATTGTTATCTCAAAGTTTCCCGTATCGTGTGTGTCTAGTATCGATTTGTCATAAAGCGAACTCTCACAGAAGTCAGGTTCACTTACGACTGTTTCAGAGTAGTAAGCTTTGAAATAATAAATGAGACTCGGTGATAGAAGAGAACGAGAGCGTGGGCGGCACGACTGTCGACTGAATATTGTGCCCGCCGCAGCCGCGCCGCGCCCGCGCCCGCGCCCGCTCCCGCACCCGCGTGCAGACAGCGAACTACGTGCGCCGCATAATGCACCGTCCCGTGCAAAATTCACAACTACGTACCCTCCGGCAAAATAAATTTACTACCTCTATCTTATTTGCTCTAATTCGCGAAAACTGCAACTGGAAACTCCGGTCTCGCTGTAATGATCATACGACACCGTTTGCAGAATTAGTGATGAGTAGCGAATGTTTCGTTTGGACTATTAATTTGTGTATAAAAGAGACTGCATAAATAGATGTCTGCGGTTCTATAGTGAATGTTATGAAGTTCTTTTGCATTTTGCAAAGTGCAAAAGTTTTGTACGCGCTGGTGTATCGGGGCACGCGATGCATGCGAACGCGAAGACTTCCCCTAACTTTTTCACTCCGGATTTCTTCATTTAAATAATGTTTCCTGAACTAAACGCATTTTGCAAGTAAGGTGATAATCTGGTTTATATGAAAATAGTGAACTTTACATAATCTACTTAAGGTGGATCCACAAAGGTTGGTAGCTTCTTTGCGGATACACCTTAAGTAAGTGGAGTCTCAAATGTCGCGATTTCATGAAAAAGTCATTCATTAAATCAATTCTAAATCAGAGCGATGTGTTAATGATTCTAATGATTATAATTCTGTAAAAACATATTTTTTATGTTCGTGAATTATATTTTATATTTAGATATTTTTCATATTTTGTTCAATTGTGTGACCATTGTGTTACTATTTTTGTGTCACGTGACACTTGTCACAGTATATTCACTTAAATGTGAATATTAATTCTATTTCCGTTTTAGGAAAGATGCCGTTAACGCCCACTGAACGATAAAAGCTTTTAAAATCAAAATATCCACAAAAATGGAAGAAAGTTCATGAAAAAAATTTGATTATATTCGTCGACTTTGTTCTGACTCTGCCCTTATTCTTCAATTGTGTTACTTTTGTGTTACGACAACACAAAAAAAAATATATTATAAATTTTGAACACGACCCATCATACATCCTGACATCATCATCATCATCATCATCAGCCTATAATGTTCCCACTGCTGGGACACAGGCCTCCTCTCTGTGAGAGGGAGTGGGCCGTAATCCACCACGCGGGCCCAGTGCGGGTTGGTAGATGTCACATATCTTCGAATTTTCGGTTCTAGGACATGTCGGTTTCCTCACGATGTTTTCCTTCACCGTTTTGAGAGCAGTGGTGATGAAATAATTTACACAAAGTAAAGCGCCTGTCTGGGTTCGAACCTACGACGTACAACTCGTAAGTCGCGGCCGTTACCACTGGGCCACCACTGCTCTTTACCACTGGGCCACCACTGCTCATCATCACATCCTGACAGAGTCCTGCAAATTGCAAAAAACGTAAGAAAATCTGAATTTCACGGGCTAATTTTGCGCATCCACCATAACAAAAAGCTACACTAGAGGTAGGTCGATGCGATAGGTATTTTTTAATAAGAATAACTACCCAGATTTAATAATGCCGAAGAGAATGTAAAGTCGCAGGAAATCAATTATTCAAAGATTGTTAGCAAGACATAAAGCAATTCCTTGTGAACTTCTTTCTATTATTGTCCGCACTGAAGTTCCACTATTTATTAAAAAAGTTGGTGCAGGCCACAGTCGGACGTGGCAAGTACCTGACCCGCCTGTTCCTTTCAAAATTATTCTCGTAAGCGATTTCCGTAACAAAACATCATCATCATCTTCCTGCCCTTGTCCCATGTTACGTGGGGTTGGCGCACACGTTTTCTTTTTCCACTCTCCCCTGTCAACCGTCACACTATCATTCACTCCCTTCTCTTTCATATCATGCCTCACACAATCCTTCCATCTTTTCTTTGGTCTTCCTCTCCCGCTCCATCTATCAATATTTATATTCATCACTCTTTTAGTCACATGCGTTTCTTCTCTCCTCATCACATGCCCATACCAAGCCAAACGATTTCCTTTCAACTTTTCAACTTCCCCTTATACATACTAATTTCTTACTTTATCCATTTTCGTCACTCCACACATCCATCTCAACATTCTTATCTCGGCTACATGCAATCATTTTTCATCTTTTTTCCGAAACAAAGAGTGTTGTATCTTATAGGAATGGATGGCCTGCAAGCTACCGCCTGGCGCCGAGTTCCCCTTCACCCCTTTTGAAAACATTGCTTCGGTTATTAGATTTAAATAAAGTCAAAACCTTTTGTTGTATGTCCCCTTCCTGGACACTATGCATAATGTTGACGTCATGGGTAATTTTACGAATTCGGGGATGTTTCGCTATCCGAACGCAATGCTGCGGGGTGACATATAAAATCGCTACTGTATGGAAAATGAAAATGCAAAAAATATATATGGATCAGGATTCCTTGGTAACATGTGTGATGAAAATTCCGATGCAATTTGTAGGTACAGTCAGTGACAAAAATCGAATAACACTCTAGTTTTTAAATCATAGTAATAAGAACAGAAGTAAAATAAAAAAGCGGCCAAGTGCGAGTCGTACTCGCCCATGAAGGGTTCCGTAGCAGCAAGTAACATTGAATGAAAGGTAAATTGCGGTTTACGATTTATGACGTATTAAAAAAAAACTACTTGCTAGATCTCGTTCAAACCAATTTTCGGTGGAAGTTTACATGGTAATGTACATCATATATTTTTTTAGTTTTATCATTCTCTTATTTTAGAAGTTACAGGGGGGGGACACACATTTTACCACTTTGGAAGTGTCTCTCGCGCAAACTATTTAGTTTAGAAAAAAAAAATGATATTAAAAACCTCAATATCATTTTTGAAGACCTATCCATAGATACCCCACACGTATGGGATTGATGAAAAATTTTTTTTAAGTTTCAGTTCTAAGTATGGGGAACTCCAAAATTATTTGTTTTTTTCTATTTTTGTGTAAAAATCTTAATGCGGTTCACAAAATACATGTACTTACCAAGTTTCAACAGCATAGCTCTTATAGTTTCGGAAAAAAGTGGCTGTGACATACGGACGGACAGACAGACTGACAGACATGACGAATCTATAAGGGTTCCGTTTTTTGCCATTTGGCAACGGAACCCTAAAAAGCATATTAACTCAAACATAAAAAGATATTAAGTAGGTACCTATATTATGAAATACTAAGTACAATGTATTGAAAAAAGTAGCAGTGTAAATCGACTTTTGCCACTGACTGTACCTGGTAAATTTCCACTTTTCACACTTCGATTTAAATTATCAAGTAAGTTTTACCGTCAATTAGTATTTCCCAGGTATCTATTTTTTAATAGAGCATTTATATACCTACCTTTAATTGGGTTTTTTCTTAGATCAGAAGCCCGTTGTACTGTAATCCTATGTTCATACATATCAATTATACCGTTAGTAAGGATTCCTATTTCTGTTCTAGTTCTGTGTGAACACTGATGTAGCTAGTAGATTAAGCTATCTGCCTAGCCTTATTTCCCACCTGCAACATTAGGGTCGGATTCCAGTCTAACCGGATGCACCTAAATACCAGTCTTCTTCTTCTTTTTGTGTGGTTAGTGACTAACCTGGTGTCAGAGTTTTAAAGCCGTGGACCTCTGACTTGGCTTCACATGCCGTCGAGAAATATCTCTCAGGCATGCCGATTTCCTCACGATGTTTTCCTTCACCGTTTTAGAAGCAAGTGATAATTATACAATACGCATATGAATCCGAAAAGTCAGAGGTGCGAAATACCAGTATTTTACATGCAGCGATCTGACCTCCACAACCCGTTTACTGGGTAACACGATACCCGATGGTAAGACTGGTTGTCTGGTTTTTGGGCTTCTGACTACCTTTTTAACGACTATCAAAGATCGACATATGAAAGCCGGGACTAACGGTTTACCATGCTTTCCTAGGCACGCAGGGGTCTCGACATGTAATAAAAAAATTAAAAAAATGTTTAATATCCACAAATTACATTAACATACATAATAAGTTGACAGATATTTTGACAAAATTTTATAATTTATGGGAGATCTGAAGTCTAAACTAAGCCTAGGCCTGTATTTTAGATGTCCAGGTCCCCCATTAGAATTGTCAAAGTGGTACAATTGCGAATGGTTGGTGGTGTGTCTGAGTGTATGTTTGTTACAATTTGTATGCGTATGTGTATGTAACGGATGGTCTTCCATCCACGAACCGACCGCAGCAAGCGTAGCTTAACCTTCGTTCGACTACGAATTAGCCACGAGCCCCGTTGTAGATTAAGATAAGTACCGCAAACACACTCGTTTTTTTAAATATTGCTATTATGTTTGAGTCGTAATTCAAAGCAATAAAGTTGTAAATTATTGTTTGAAAACTGTGTCAATCTACGAATTAGATCATCGTTAATTTGTCATAATTCTTGAAACTATCGACATTAAAAATCATACGATCGTTTCTCCGAACTTATGATGTAATTTTTATAATTTTTCTTTTGCCATTTGAAAATACAAAACCACAACAGCAATTAGGCTGGCGGTATTTTTTTGTTATACAAAACAATATCTTCAAAAAATGAAATAGGTATTAATAAAGTCACAAACGTCATTGTAGGTAATTGTACAGTCAGCAACAATAAAATGATAAATATTTCGTTTTGTATAAAAAAAACAGGCACCCCGGGAATGCCGACAGATGTGAAAACTTGAACAATTTTACTGTGCAGGAAATCTTGTATGGAATATTGGTCCGTAACCTTATCTAAATAAAGAGCACAATCACGTTTACAAAAAAAAAAATACTTCAAAACCTTTAAAGTAGAAATACTTGCATAGAACATTGATCCGTAACATAATATAAATAAAAAGCACAATCGCGTTTACAAAAAATGAGGTGTCGGTAACGGTGTCGCGAGTTCAATTGTTTTTTTCCATCTCAAAAATGCCCAACGCGCCTAAAAGTGTTTTCACTCCAAAAAAAATTGTGACATCTCTTTAGGGTACTTATTCTCTTTATCTACATTTTCTCAAAACTAATTAAGTTTTTAAACATAAAACACTTCAAACTTTGAACAATTAATCAGTTAGTTACTGAACCTACGGGTCGATATCGCCGAAGGTTCCGTACAATCACTCTTTCCTTTATTCTCTAAGACTTTAAATGTCAGACTCTTTGTTTTATTTTTCCTGTAATCTTTACAAGACTGTTTGCATAAACAATTTGAAATTATTTTTCCGGCTACCAAATTTTTATTCCCCTTTTATTTACTCCGTTTACTTGGGAAAAGGTGTTATATCCCTTACAACGTATAATAGAAAATAATGATTGTAAGTTTTGAGGAAACTTTTTTTATAGCTAGATGCCTGATATTGAGCGATGTGGTGACATTGATATCTATCTACATAAATATATAAATAAAAAGAAAGTCCTGACTCAGCTAGCTCTATTTTTACCGTCATTTAGTATTTCCCAGGTATCTATTTTTTTTATAGAGCTTTTTAATACCTACCTGTAATTTGCTCTTTTCTTTGATCAGAAGACCGTTTAAGTATTGTAATCCTAAATTCATCCATAAAGGATCCCGTGTTCTGTTCTAGTCTTGTGTGTACACTGATGTAGCTATATTCCATTTGAAATAAGATTAGACATTTAAACAAACCTTTTTTACAGTCCGTTCAACCGATTTTGACTTCTATACCGTAGGCATAAGGATGGCATTAAAAGCAAAAAAAGTGGTTACAATACCAATGTTTACTGCAGCTGCCATTTGTCATGCCACCAACGCAATAGAAGTCAAAATCGGTTGAACGAACTGTAAAAAAGGTTTAGTTAAATGTCTAATCTTATTTCAAATTGAGTATAGTAGATTATGATAGATACAATCTGTCTAGCCATGCGTTGGGCATTTTTGAGATGGGAAAAAACAATTGAACTCGCGACACCGTTACCGACACCTCATTTTTGCTAACGCGATTGTGCATTTGTCTTATTCAAGTTTTCACTTCTGTCGGCACTCCCGGAGTGCCAATGTTTTTTTTTTTTAATCTGTGGTAGCTCGTTGTTGACCTCTGAGATCGTAACTGTTCTACTAAACCTGGCTGTCCTGTGGCTGCCTACTGACTTAACTAGCCAGGGCGTGAACTAGTATGCATCGTAGTACAGTCAGCAAAATAAATAATAAATGACTAGACCTAGTATGTCTGTTTCAATATAGTAACTAGCTATAAACTGCGATACAAATCCGAGCTGGTCCAAATTTCCTATCAAAGAAACTATAAAAATATCTACTTACTAGGCTTATAATTTATAATCATAATAAAGTCAGCCTGTATTCATTTGTACCTACTTAAAAATAAAATACTATTTTCCTGATAAACAAAACCGGCTAACCTTCATTCATTAATCTTTTGAAACCTAACTTTACTTTGAATGCTGACTGTACCTACCCAAAATCTGTTTTTTTTTTCTTGGATTATTTAAATTATTGTGCTTACTCAAATAACTATTCAACAAACTCCTAAACTTCGCATCACAACACCAAGAAAGTAACAAAACAATGAATGGGTACTACACGTACTTACATAATAAGTAATAACTTTAATACACAGCTTCCTTACGGAGCTCGCAGTAGGCTTTGTCTGTACCCTGGTCTTATTAACGTGCATAAATATCTGTTCCCTGCCACCTCGCCCCCAATTTAGCGCCAGTACGCGGCGCTCCTAACAAATCAACCTGCTCTAAGTAATTCATTCAGCATTTATTCTTTTTTTTTACCTGGCTACGTCTATAGAACAGGATGCGAGGCCTATTTTATTGGTCGTAGGTTCAGGAATAAAGTTTAAAAAAAAAGTTAAAATAATCATAATATCTATTAAAATCACAATCATCATATTTCCGAACCAATATAAAAAAGTCTGGTATAATACCGATAAATAATAATTATTGACGGCGGTCGACTGTACTTACTAAATGCTTTACATCATCTACCTACTTACTTACTGGAAACTTAAGAAGTAGGTAAGAGAAACAATTTCCATAATAATGATTAAGTACAAACATTTTAAGTAGGAACATAATATTGCAAAATGTTACATTTTTACAACACTCAGTGAGTAAAAACTAGCATCGAATTATAATCCACGGGGATGCATGCATATTTTATTTGTTGGAAACATCAAGTCGAGAGTAAAACAAAGTTTGAATAGTATTTTACTAGATTTTATTATCTGAAACGGGTAATTTCCCCTGTACAAACACTCGCCTCTGTTCATTCGAGAGCCCCAGCGCGCGCTAAATTTGAATTCATGTTACGAACGGGCTACATAAACCAATTACCGAGCAGAGCCAATGGCGGGTGGCGGCACGCCGAGAATCGATAATTCACAATATGCCCGCTAGAGGGCAACGCCGGCGACGCGCCTTGCGCGCCCACTCCACTCCTCCACGTTGCGCATCCGTACGATAAACCTTGCAATGTGGTGCAGGCGATGCAAGATTTCAGTTGGGGTTTATTATTGTAATATTTTTATGTTTTTAGTATAGTACAGTACTGAAAAGATTTCCATGTATAGCCCTAATTGTCCTATACTGATTTTTTAAATAAAAATCTAAGTTAACATTAATTTATTTGTAAGAGATTACACTTAAAAAAATAAAAACACACTGCTTTTCATTTCAATACATCAACGAGTATAAAATTGTATTAAACTCCAAAGAGGTCAATTCATTCCGTACAAAATCAACAAACCTTGAACGCCGATGCAAAGTCACGTCAGGCCGTCGCTCGTAGTCAGCTGCTGCTTAGCTTGCCGTTTCGTGTCGCGCTTCTTGTCCGCTTTCAATGTTTTCCGTTTTATTTTGTTATTTCTGTGATGCAAACCGATTTTTTAACTAATATTTATGTTATTACGTTATTGTGAATGAAACTGTGCAATAATATAGTGGTATCAGGCCCCGGACAACGGAAAGGAAGAGGTAAACGCCTTAATATTTTTGTTTGTCGCGAACATAACCTCTCTGACATCACGTACGATGCTCAATTTCAGTCATTTAGCTTTTTATGTGAATTGTAGAGCTGGATAAGAGTCTTTATAAAAGAATCGGATGTCGGTATAAAGTCTTCATTCAATGTAATCGCTCAACTTTATGTTTATGTTCCGTATTGATGATTTCGATAAGATTCCAGCCTTTCCTTCATTTAGTGAGCTAATGTTGTTTTCAATAATACCTTTTTGAAGTGATTTTGTTGTGAAATTTTGTAATATGGATATGAATAATGTTGAAATTCTGTATTTTAGGAAGTATATTGCATAAATCCGGTGAAATGTTGACTCTATTGAATCACCATGACAATGCTTGCTTGATAAAACAATGCCATCCAGTTCCCACAGGGGGCGTTGCTTGGTGGAAATTGCGAACAAAATAAAATTGCTTACTTTCTTCAGTGTGTGTGTTGAGTGTTGTTTGCCTTTGCACATAAATTATAACATCCACCAAATTCATTTCATGTAGGCACCTACTTTCCTGTGTATTACATATTGTTTTTAAAACATGTTCCTTTGTTACGAACTGCTTATTGTAAGTAAATAATTTGTTAGGCTGTCTAATTACGTCCACGTGCTTTGCAAACATTAACTAATTGTTGCAATCTAAATGGTAGTTCTAAAATCGATTTTTAAATATAGAATGGTGCTAACCTACCTACGTCGAAGCAAATCTTAAACGGGCTTTGCAGTAATGTCCAAAAATTGACGCTTGGCAAGGTCATCTTGTCCAATTTAAACCATAAACAACGAAACTAAAATACCTACCGATCGCACCAAAAAGTAGGGTCATGATAGGGTGGTTGCCAGCCGTAGGGTTGGTAACCCTATTATGACCCTAATATAGCAGGATACTATATTATATAGTAGATATAATATAATATCCTGCTATAGAGGCCCAATAAACACTATATTTCTAAAGACAAAATATAGTAGGCGAAACTACTATATTTTTATTTCAATACAAAATGGCGCGATGACCGCAATTATTCGCAATAGAGCCTAATAATCTGTAATAAACTGAATTGACGGTATTTTGTAACCTTGATTTAGTGTGTCAACAGGTTCATAGTAACAAAGAATAAAAACGTTTTCGAAACATACCTACTTATATTTTTTCATCAATCTACTATAATTATTCTACAGGCAATGGCTTCGAAAATACTATATTTGGTATGAAAAAGCTGGCAACCCTAGGTTATCACAACAATGGATGTCTCAAAATAATGACGTCTCCGTACTTTGTCTGCTAACCTTTTTCGTTCAACTCACGCGCACGTAACAATTCTGAATAATAAATTAATTTTGTTTCCTAACTAAATTTTTTAGGGTTCCTACCTATTCAAAATATCTACATTTTCTTTTTTTGAATTGCAGCTTTTTTTTTTTTTTTTTTTTGGGCGGGAAATCATCAAATAACTTCTCCCGCTCTGGGCGGAGCGGGAGGGCGTGTCAGACTCTTACTGACTAAAACCCACCCGTGTTCCTTCAGTTGCCGTGTTGCCAGGGGGCCACGATGTCCCTATCGGTTCTCTTCGAACCCCCGGCAGGCATTGGCCCTAGCGGACCCCGTCAATTCTGCTGACATCTCTTTGAGGCGCGCGTGGAACACAACGCGCCGTCGACCCGGGCCTGGTCCTTATCGGACGGGCTTACCGTACCTATGTTGTCTGACTCTGTTGTAACTTAACCATAACATAACATCACGCCTGTAATCCCCGAAGGCAGAGGTGTACCTATATTAAAACTAACACCCACATTTCGCCAGTTATGTTTAAGTCCCATGTAATAGGGGGCGAGCCTATTGCCATCAACCGGGCACAAATCCAGACTCCGGGCTGCTACTGAGAAATTCTTGATGGAAAAACCTAACAACACTTTGCCCGACCTGGAAGTCGAACCTAGGACCTCATGCTCAGCAGTATCGCTTGCGACCACAGTGGTTTGTCTAGTCTATCGGTCTATCGAGATTCGAGGCGGACGAATGAGGCGGGAGAGGGGGGGTCTGTTGTCTGGCTTACAAATGCGTCAAGGCTCCCAGCAGACAGGCGCGACGCGACTCAGAGTGCCTACCACCAGCTCATAAAGCAGTATTATTTTAATAATACTTCAGTGTGGGAAAGAGATGAAGCTCTGGTCGTATAGCTCCATCTCTTTCTCCCACTGAAGTAATATTAAAAAAAAACCGGGCTTGCACGCTTAGGGTTCCGTTCCGTCCGTACCACCAAAATGATCATAGTGGACCCTCTTAGTAATATTACTAAATACTTATAATTTAGGAAAACCGGTTTTTGCAGTTTCTAAAAACGTTACATTTTGAGTCCTTGTCTGCAAACAACCTGCCTATTTAGCTCTAGCACTAGTTTCCTCCAGTGGTTTCGCCCGCGTGACATCTTTTTATAAATTACTAGCGACCCGCCCCGGCTTCGCACGGGTATAAACCAGGTTATTATACATATAAACCTTCCTCTTCAATCACTCTATCTATTAAAAAAAACCGCATCAAAATCCGTTGCATAATTTTAATGATTTAAGCATACATAGGGATATAGGGACAGAGAAAGCGACTTTGTTTTTAACCTACTTCCAAAAAGGAGGAGGTTATATGTTCGTCGCGTATGTTTGTTTTTTTTTTTTTTATGTATGTCCACCGATTTCTCCGTCAATTGTGGACCGATTTTGAAAATTATTTTTTTGTTTGCAAGGGTGTGCTCTCGAATTGGTCCCATATAAATTTTATTAACTTTGCTTTGATAGTTTTTGAGTTAGCTACAAAATATGTATTTTTTTTCCCAATTGCTATGTAGATGACATGATAAGTTTCTGTCACTGGTAGCAGGTAGTGGTATTCGAATGTGTGTGGGGTAGGTACCACAACTAAAAAGTGAAAACTTAAAACTTTTTACAAAAAAAAACAACCGACCTCCAAAAAAACACTACAAAGTGAAAAATAACTTTAATTTCGGAAGTCGGTGGCAAAAAACGAAAATACAAAACACAAGACACCGACTTCCGAAATTAAAGTTATTTTTCACTTTGTAGTGTTTTTTTTATACTATGTAGTGATATCCTCATCTATGGTTACCTACTCTTGATAATCAGAGATCGGATATTCGGATGCAAATTTACCTTATGTAATTTTTGCATGGAAGCGGCTTCTTAATTATTTTTTCTTAATATAAATCCCGGAATCCCATAAAATCCGGGAATGCACAACTAATACATGGATGGAAAAAACTTATCAGCTCTCTTATAAAGGTTACTTCTGCGTTGTTAGCATACAAATTTATTTACCCTCTGTAAACATTTTTTAACGAAACTCAAGGCATCGAGTTGTTTGTCGCTATGTGCTATGCCAATTTGGCAACTTATTTTACAAAATTAGCCAGCATTTCTATAGTCATAAAGTACTAAATTTATCAATTATAGAATCGCGAGATTTTCACGATCGATTCAAAAGTAGATTACCTGAACGCAAGTAAATATACAATCGATTTTACAATCATAACTCTTTTGTCGATCCCAGAATCCCGGGATTTTTGCGAAACAAAAGTGCATTCCATAATGGCAACACCTCAACTTTAGGTAGGTATATATGCATCCGATTATCCGATCTCTAGTAATAATATAGCATTCTACTGATGAAAGAATTTTTTAAATCGGTCCAGTCGTTTTTGAGTTTATTTATTACAAACAAAAATACAAATCTTTTCTCATTAGGTATACTATTACTGTAGATTAGTGTAGATTTACATTACAAATTGTTGCTGACGCAGCTGCTCTACATAAACTTTTTTCTACTATGTAAACAATTAGCAACAGTATAAAAAATCACGTTCTAAAAAGTATGAAACAAAAAAAATATTTCAGGCAGAAATCAAGACAGGTACAAAAATGATCAAGGTAAAGCCGTGGTCGCATGCCATTGAAATTTTGAAGGTGTAGGTACAGGTCTGCTTTCAAATAAAAAAACCGCATTCAAATCGGTTCACCCGTTTATGAGCTACGGTGCCACATACAGGCACACACATAGCGGTCAAACTTATAACACCCCTATTTTTGTTGCGTGGGGGGTTAAAAACAGGTACATTCACGAAGATCACAACATAACATAACATCACGCCTTGTTTCCCCGAAGGGTTGGGCAGAGGTGTCCCTGTAGCAGGTACACCCACATTTCACCAGTTATGTTTAAGTCCCATGTAATAGGGGCGAGCCTATTGCCATCAACCGGGCACAAATCCAGA
The DNA here is from genome assembly GCA_963680765.1 of Agrochola lychnidis. Classification (NCBI taxonomy): domain Eukaryota; kingdom Metazoa; phylum Arthropoda; class Insecta; order Lepidoptera; family Noctuidae; genus Agrochola; species Agrochola lychnidis. The sequence continues at coordinate 16,205,377 of OY796858.1, forward strand.
CTCCGGGCTGCTACTGAGAAATTCCAGATAGAAAAACCCAATAACACTTTGCCCGACCCGGGAATCGAACCCAGGACCTCATGCTCAGCAGTAGCGCTTGCAACCACTAGACCAACGAAGCAGTTCACGAAGATCGTCACCATAAAATATATACAAACATAGATTTTTGGCAGTGATTCAATATTATATTTGGAAATAACATTAAAATGTAAGAATAGAGTTCATAAATCTTCTAAATACTGCAAGAAAAACAGCTTTGATACAACGAAATTAGATTTGATTATTTTCGTCACCAACATCCACACTTTTCAATTACCCAATACTGCACTGCTTCTTTTTGTTGCGCCATCTCAGTTTTCTAAATCCTTTGTTGATTACTTTCAATACTTATCATTCCACCTTCGTTTCCGTAAATGTGGCTAAAGACTTCATAGATTTATTGCATATTTTAGGACTGAAATCTGATTTGGGCCTGATTTGACTACTTTACATGACCTTATTCAGGGGGTTTACTCTCTAACTCCGCAAACGAAGATACGGGCCCGTGCGAAAGTGGTTGATCTGTACAAGTACCAAATTCAATTTTTCGGACGGGTAAAGACACATCAGGAGTAGGGACAGCTGTCAAATTGTGTTCTCATACATTCTTAGTTTAGGCCCCGAACTGATCTTATGTCCATAAGTGATACGGCGTAGGAATCGCCCGTAAGTTTGGCCGAAACTACGGATTTCGTGCTTAGAGAGTAAACCCCCTGTAGTGAACACGTCTATCATATCCTGTTCTTCTTTTCAGTGTTTCTCTCTTTTCAAAACTTTTCGATTTAGGCTTTTGGAGCTTAAACCCTGGAATTGTCTACGTTTATGACCTTGACTTTCAATAGTTTGTCTTATGTCACATCGAATTCATTAAATTGGAGAGCTTTGCATCATAAAATACCCTTACACATAAATTCTAATTTGTGTCTGAAAATAATAATTAATTCCAAAGCAACTCTAGCATCATAATCAATCTTCCATAAATTAACGATACTTTGAAATATTCCGTGCAAATTCTGATCCCAAAAACCCTACAGCTAATGACGACGTAGGTATTCGAAAATGCTGTTAAATACAGATGAGTAGCTGAATAACGTTTGCAAATGTCGACTTTTGTCGAAAATGTCCGTCTCGTCGGCCATATTCCGTTTAATGTCGCAATATTGTGAGCGTCGGCGGGCGGCCGCGGCCGGTCGCATGCATTTACATACATTAATGCGGACGCTGCACATGCATGCACCTCGCTCTGAATGTGTGTGCGCTGCGAATTAACTGTAATTGAGCCATTCGGACAGCGGCGGGCCGCGCTCTACTGCCTCTGTAGTTTGGCCGCTCAGCTACCACTTTACGTGTGTCGTTGTATCTATTACAAACAATATCAACATTATCTACTTCTGCTAACTTGCCCTTTGCACAGATTTTTTCATTTCTGAAAGTCTTGTTAGTGTTACGTTTCAATTTGACTTCGTGTGTTTTCAGTTACATTATTCTCAACATACCAGTATTGCCGCCTGCTCTACATTATTACAAATTCATAAGAATTCGTTGTTATCGCAATGGAAACCAACCGATCTAGCGCTTAGGATATTCATCTTCACCCCTTTCTGGAGCAACAAACAGGGGCGTCGGAATTTTGTTATTAGCGTTACTGAGGGGGTAGGTGCCTCTACCGTCGCGCACCTGACTGATTGATAGCACTTCTTTCCACCTCGGGTCGAGCTTGTAATCGAGCCATTAATAAACTTTAGTGCCTCCAAGTTTATCCTGCGGACTCGTTATTTGCTTAATGGGCTGGCAAACGGCTTGGGCATGAGACACCTGTGCTGGGTCACTCATTGTGAACGTTAATTGACATATTGATGAAGATGTTTCTAAGAGGTAAAGTTTGCATAACAGATTTAACCCACCCACACACCATAAGATAAGATACCTTTGTTTGAGTACGAGATTATTTGGCACGTCTCGTGTCTTTGTACGACGTAAAATAAGACTGATGAATTAAATTATGGCTCCTGGCTTAGTCAATAAGGAACCTATTAATTTTCTTGTTTAAGTGCCTATTAAGTTAAAATAAAGATCCCCGAAATCAAAACGGTGTTTTATGGAAACAAATAGAGGCGGGAATTATTTTATTTGGTTTCCAAATTATCTGACAGTGGGTCGAGCTAATGTCACTCGACGCTTGACAAAGCGACTGTTGGCACGGAGAGGCTTTGCTCGCAGCTATGTAAACAAAGAGGGCAAAAAGGTTGGAGTAAAAAGTAATAAGTTTTATTTATTCTCCAGTTTATACTCTAAACTGCAAAATTACAACTTCAATAAGAGCAAACTAGTTTTTGTTGTTTTAAAATTGATTGTCTTATCAAGTTGAAACTTTTGTTGAACGATTTTTTCACTCGTCTCAACACTTTTCTTCAGCTGTAATTTACTGAAAATTGAACTTGTACCTATTTTGGAATATTGTGGTCAATAATAACTCTAAAAGCAATTTGTGAAAATTAGTGACCACAACTTTCTCCTTGGAGTTAGTGATTATTGCCAACCGCGAATAATAGTGTGGGTGTCAGGACTTTGACAGTCGGTACTCGACGGCAAGAGGCTTAACTTGACAGAATGTAAACGGTGAGGAGACAAGGGAGGCGCGGTGTCGTCGTAAAAAAGGGCAAAGCAATAATTGCGGTGGAGTGCGGCGCGGTATCGGCGCACGAGCTCGGTTCGGCCTCTTCCTTCCGCCCGCCGTGATTGAAAGTTGACATTGAACGGCGCGGGGTGGCACCAGGTACGGCCCTCGCTATTTTTGACCCCGCGACCTATCGCGCCGGCGATCGGCCTCGGCAGAAACTTGCCGTTTTAATCGCGTGAATGTGCCGCACCGTTTGCAAATGCGCACAATACTAACCTTTCGTGTACTGCCACAAATTGGCGTCGTGTTTGTACTCCTCCGGTGCAATTAAGTAGGGAAAGCTCCAATTTACGGCTATTAAATTCTTTAGAAAGTATACCTTCGTTGTGAAACCAGAAACCAGGACAAAGACTCAGCAGCACCCCATAGATCATTCACATTGGAGTCTCTCGTCATTCACAGTAGAGACGCCTCTGGTACGGGATTAAATGATTGGGATTGCGAATATTTTGATCAAATCAGTCAGTTTTATTCGGTTCCAAATGATCTGAATGAAGACGCTGTTGACTCCGCCGCCGCCGCGGCAGAGTGCCACTCGAATTGGGTCAACGCCTACCGACAAAAGGTGCGGCGTCAGATAAGCGACATTTCCCGGCGTCCAGCTGCCGCTCGGCTCTCCTAAAACAAAGAACAATGAAATATATCTCATTTATTTACGTTCACCACGTTTCTTTTTTACTGTACGCAACCAATGTATAGATAATCATTAAGCGTCGTTTACTCGGCGCCCTTTAATGTGTTTGCATGCTCGACAATTTGATACCACGCCTGTTTGCATTGTTGCCATTTTGCCTTCCCGATTAGGGTCGCATTCGAGCTCCATATTTATTAGAGCGTAGGACTCGCGACACGACTTTCATTTTATACGAATACATGTCTAATATAGCTATAATATTGTGCTTTCGTTTTATGAGGATAAGGAGTTAAATTATAAATAAAAAAGGCAATGCCGATGAGCATTATTCCATTGAGTTTTCCATTTTGTTTGCACGGGATTCGAGTAGATTTTTACAGCTGTTTGACAGGCTGGAGCGCAAACATGGCGTAACTGGATAGTGGCGGTAGCTACGTATAGAAAGCTCTGTGGCGGAAGGACGTGTCACTCACGGCGCGCTGACGTCTGCCTGCTTTCAGTGGAGCGCCAGCGAGCTTCCGACCTGCCCTCCGACACCGACACTATTCAACGCCACACATAGTCCACAATTGCAATGCCGTATACAATCCAAATGGACAAGCATTGATACATGTTAGCTAAGCTCCAACAATACTTGTTTTGCAAACAAAACACACTAATTACTGCAAAATCAGAAGAAAATTAACAAAATTAGCAGGCACCTGTTAAATTAAAAGTAAAACAAATAATTATACGGGAGGCAACGCGCGTGTAAAAGCCTGAACCGCGTACAAATTACAATAAGTTGTGAAATGAGAACAATGGTACTGTCTCTGAAGGGACTCGGGTCCCAGTAATCATTACGTAAAATGTTGTGACATGGGATAAACAGACAGACGTTCATTCCGAGGACGCCGCCGTTTGAGGTAGAGTCCGCAAGTACAAAATCCCATTTGAAATCAAATTATATCAACCCTTCTTCCACATAGCTATTAGAAAATGTTTACTAAAATTATAATTAATTATTACAGGGTGCTTTGAGCTTTTGTGTTCACATAAACACATACAAAAGTATCAAAAATGATGTATCAACTTATTCAACAAAAGTTACTCGTGTCAGTCAAGTACGATTTCACGAATTACCTTTGTTAGTATCAACTATAATTGTGATTCAAAAAGATTATATCTTAATATATAGTAAAAGTAAAGGAGGGGCTTGTGGCTAAGGAGGGGCTTGTGGCTAAGTAACAACAGCTGCACGGGTCGATCGATCAGGTTAAGCTACGCTTGCCGCGGTTGGTCTGTGGATGGGTGACCATCTTTACATACCAAGACCCCTCCGTGCCTCGGAAAGCACGTTAAGCCGTTGGTCCCGGCTGTCATTTGTAGATCTTTGACAGTCGTTACGGGTAGTTAGAAGCCCAAAAAAGTCTGACAACCAGTCTTACCAAGGGGTATCGTGTTACCTAGTACTAACTAGGTTGTGGAGGTCAGATAGGCAGTCGCTCCATGTAAAATACTGGTACCCAGCTGCATCCGGTTAGACTGGAAGCCGACCCCAACATAGTTGGGAAAAGGCTAGGCAGATGATGATATAGTAAAAGTAAAATCTGGTTTATGCGTGAGAGTGACAGAAAAGTGAAAAACCGCGAGATATGTAAGGAGCAAATACTTGTCCCCAAAGGGCCATCGCTCATATCGTAGGTATACAGGGTCGCAGGGACATCGACGCGAAAACTGTTACCATGGATTCAGTACTTGATTTTGAAACCCGCAGCGTCGTTTCGTCGGTTATTAAAAAAAATAGCTATTTCACAAAAAACTGCAATACCTACGCGGTAAAAATGTATGGAACAGCAGATTTTTTTATAAATAACCGACGAAAAATTTCAACGCAGGGGGTTTCAGAATCATGTACTGAATCCATGGTAACAGTTTTCGCGTCGATGTCCCTGCCGCCCTGTATTAAACGAATTAACACATCAGATAGCATTATTTTATTAATATTGAATAAACGCTTATACTTAGGGTACCCAACAATTTTTATCATACAATGTCCATAGATAAAAAGAAAAACATTTCCCTCCTAGTGCAGTCGGGTTAAAATAAAAGGGTTTACAATGTAGTTGAGTACAAGTTTCAACAGCTTTGTTGTTATTAACTTTGATACTTACATTTTATTAAGATGTCTTTGTTATAAATATTTTATAGCAAGGTTCTTGACTTTCTGTATAAATATTTTCAACGTAGCAAAAATCTTCAGCAGCGAAACTAAAATGTTTTATTACAAATTTTAAGAATATCAATTTTTAGAAGCCTCAAGTTAACCATAGTGTCAATGTTGTTTACGGTTAATAAATAAAATCCAGTGGAATAAAAAACATGTGCTACTTGTAAATAAGTTCACACGTGAACTCGTCGAGACCAGTGATAATAAACTCAACTGAAAATCCATACATTATTTTTTTTTTAAAACTTGAAAAAATCGGCACCGCGGTAATCAACGCGTTGATGTCTTTTACTCCACGCACCGCGGTAATCAACGCGTTTATGTCTTTTTAATGGTCAAATGCTGGTGTCGTTACAGTGTAGCGAAATCAATGGTTTAGTCCCATCTCAAAAATGCCTAACGCGCCTAAAGAAGTTTTCACTTCAAAACATTATAAAAACTTAAGTAAAAATTGTATTTTATATTCAACCATAACAAAATCTGCGAAACAGTTAACAAAAAAGAAGATAAACGTCACTGACAACACTCGACTTTATATTTGGACTTGAGACTGACAGATTAATACCGGGCTTAAATAGCATCATGCTGTAGTTTGAGCCGCACTATGGCTGTGAGCTCGATTGACGGGCAGATTTAATATTGAATGTATTATTCGTTATTTATGTTTGTTAATGCGTTGACACAGCGCTTGTAAGTGGAAAACGGGTGGCAATATGAGGTAGTTTATCACGTGCGAAGCGGGTCGGCCGACGGAGCTTGCCGTGACGTGCCCGACGCCATAATGCGCTTCATCACGCGACACTACACGCTTTTGGTGAAATTTATTTGTAACTAAAAGTTTGTTTACAGCATCTACTTAACGCCCCCCTCTCCCTGCCCCCATTCTCATCAGATCTACTTACTTTATTGTACTCCTGACCGCAATTTCGTCCTTTCTTATCAGGATTTACTCATCAGGGTAAGTCTCTTCAGTTTCAAACGCCTTCGACTGTTACTCTCTCTCTATGCGATTGAGTAACCAAGCTTTCATAAATACGTCGTTCTCCGCCCCCGTTGATGTCTTGTTTGCATAAAAAAGTTAATTAAAATATGTACTCAGTATTGACAAGTAAAGCTTTGCGATAGACAGTCAGACAGACATTAGTATTCAACACTAGAACACAAGTATTGTAATTATACTGTTGCACAATACATGTTCTATTATACCGATGCACATTTGCATAAAACAATAATTGCTAGACGCCGTTATCTATTAGATATTTATATATGTATTAAGTAAACGCTTTCCTCATTACATGATCTTGTTACAATTTGCATTATTACAAGTGCAGGAAGTTTTCTTTAAACAAATGAATTATATTCTTATTATTAAAGATTACTCAGGTGGTCTTTAGATAAACGTCTCGTGCAATTTTATTAATTCCATCGTGTAAAAGTTTAAATATGGCTATTTCGACTATCACTTTCATGTGTAAATAACATTCAAAGCTCAAGTTTCCCTTCTTCATAACAGCAGATAAGAAATTCATACAAGAATAGTAAAGCGTGTTGATATTCAATTCCATCCCCTTTGTATAGAGTCTGATAAAGTCCCGAAGTAGTAATACTAACTTATTGCCAATGTAACAATGGTTAGAATAATCTTTGAATAGCTACATTATATCCGTAACAGAGTACGTAATAACACAGTGGTCGTATTGTGACGTGATTGAAATTTCATACGACCGCCGACAACGGGGTAGTTACAAAAGTTGTTTAGTATTTTATGAGGTAGCAGTCCTCATTGTTGTCGCTGTAATGTCCGTATGTACCATAAAACTCTAATACTTTAACGATACAATAAATCACTAACTTAGTTCTAACCACGCCGTTACAACTTTGAGATAAGCTATCAAATTAAGATTTGCGTTTTGGCTGTTATTTTCGGATTGTTGAGAAGATATTTAAGCATCGAACAGAAAATTGTAATTAAATGCTGAATCCTCACAAGTTACAACAGTATAGACCTCATATATTTACGAAATCAAGAAACGAAGTCAGGAGTCGATAAATTAATTATTTATTAGGTTTAATCGAATCTGGAATCCCAACGTTTCGAACAAGCTATAATTTAATTTATTTCGACAACATGAGCAATATCAGTCCTTTTACGTTTTCAAAACTTTTTGTGCGTAGTATATTCGGGCAAATAGTTTTATGTCGACCATTTTGACTTTTATTTTATTTTTCGTTTATTTTCTCTTGCGCGGCCGTAAAACGTACCTGGGCTCGCTCGCGGGGATAACGGAGCGGGCTCACGAAAAATTTATTATTGAGACCTTTTCGCCCGAGCTCCATCGACAGACATTGCGAAGGCGAAAGTTATGAATGACACATGTTTTGAAATATTACCTGCAGTGAACTGCTCCCGAGAAGAAAATTTCATAGGATGAGAAGTTTATTTGTCGTGAAATATGTGGGAGTTTTACGAGAGCGGGCGACTTTTACAATGCTACGGATCAAGCAATTTTCTTACTTTTCGGTCTATATTGCAGAGTAATAAGGCTGAAAGGCACATTCCCGGGAATAAAAGTATGAGGTGCGACAAATTGGATGAGAAAAGTTTGTTATTCAGTCCTTGAGCGCCTATTTGCTTCGTTGCCAACAAGGAGTTTTTGAATCAAAGCAAGGAGGAAACATTTTTCTGCAGTTTTATTAAACGAGAAAACTAATCGCTTAATACATAAGTTGGAGAAGAGAACCAAGTGTTTATTTTAATTGTAAATGTTACTCAATGTGGAAAGTGTGGAAACCGGGAATTTCAACTAAGTGGACAACACTAGTTGGATAATCCATTTGTAAAACATGTGTTCCAGATTTTTTGATGAATTACAAAATCCATAAATAGATGATCATTTATCGTGCTATTAGATTTAACTGGAGCCAAATTGGCGCACTTGGAACGCCTCAATGGTCTCATAGTCATCCTGACTTCGACATGTGCCTAGCACATGTGCTCTTTAGTCTGGCATCTATTCGCTTGACCTAACATTCACCCATTTACACAAGTGCCACAACTATATTAAGCGTTGAATATATTTTCGTCTTTGAAAAACGCATAATCGAATCATATAATTTAGCAGAATATGTGCAAACCGCTGTCATATATGCATACGTAATGTGTATAGCAACTGTGTCATTGCTCCACTGGCGATTCGTTGTCGGGTGAAATTAGCGCCAACTCGGCCGTCCCGATCCTCTGTTTTATTCAGACCCTTGGGAGCTCTGACACAATGAAAAAATTGTTGTATGGCATGCTGACGTTTTATTTTTTTCGCCAATTATGTAAATTCGCCGGCATCGTGCGCCACCTGGCGTGGACGTGTGCCACTAGCTATCCTCTCGAGGCCTGCCCACCACCGACGCTAGTTTATTCCTGCTTCACGAGCTAGAGAAAGTTCCAATTTCACTTTTACTGTGACAGAGCCACATAACTCTTAGTTTGTGTTCAGCCTCACAAATAGACTGTATTATTTTGATCACGTGTCTAGACAGTTTGTCGTGTTTCAGCTGAGGCGAAGAATAGACATTAATGAAGATAAGGGTCGCTCTATGCTTATGAAAATAACTTCAATTATTCTGTAATTAGACTAGGCTTTACTCAAGATAAAATAAATTCACAAACACGTTTGTTTATAAGTCTATTAGTACCAGTACTTATACTCAGTTTCTGGTTTACGAGCGTTCATCTACCTGAAATTCAGACTTGATTAATTTATCCGCCGCCTTTATAAAAGAACATAATTTTTATTTCAGCTCTGATGCAAGATAAAAAACCTGATAAAAATAAAAATCACATTGCGACAACCTTCATTTTATGTACTAAAATTGCAATAGCAGCTTTATTGAGCCAGTGATTTTATCCGCACGAACATTGTAATAAGTAATTTGGCCAGGTCGGTCGATATTGTGCAAGTAATGCAATCGTGCTGTATCGAAAGTGGTTATCGAGTGGGCGATCGGTATTTTCCCGTCGCCACCGCGGCCTGAGTCACCGGCGCGCGGCGCACGATTCGCAGAACTCGCTGCAACCCTTCGCCGAGGGTGCTTCGCTAATGACTACCGGACAACGACCGCCCTCCGAAATGCAACCTGGACGAACGTGCGAATGTACACCCTCGAAACCACAACAGTAAACTCCAATTCGACAGACTCCGCTATCGTTCTGCAATTCAGTGCGTGTTTATATGCAGCTTTTCAATCGGCAACATTATTTTAATAAATATGCATGAAGTGGCGAAACCAGCGGCGTGGGTAACATAAAACGCCATCGTGAAAATTTAATGACATTTCCTGGTAGTCCCATAATGAGTCATATCCGTCGAAGGGTTAATTTTAACCCGATATCGCAACGTAAAATCGTCAATTTCCTATCAAGGGGTCGTTGGGAAAGCACTCTACCTATTATTTATTTGCTGCAAAATAAAGTGGGGTAAAGAGAACTGACCGACCGTAAATCTGATGAAAAAATTAATGCACTAGCCTTAATGATGCGAGTTTGAAAAAGCACAACTTTACAAATGGTTCTTTCTAGGGATTCAGACTGATTGTGATTGTGTCAAACAGTGCAACCATTTTCATTTTGATAAGGCGTTTAAAAAAATTACAATGATTTATTACTTTGAAGATTGCACATAGTATCTGTTAGTTAAATTATTTGTGACTTTGTAAAACATAAATAACTGTCCGCCGAGCTCAATTACAAGTAAAAAGTAAATATTTGCCTGACTCATTGTATCCTTTCATGAAGTTTGTTAAATTTAGCACTGTTTGTGTACTGTGTACGCGTTTGTGTATCTTGATTGCTCCAGTTCCGATTGTGGCTTGCTTTGTGCTTAACTTGATCGCGTCAGTCTTTACGTCACTTTATTCGAGCAGAGTGCGCTCGTTTGCTCGTGAATCTGAGACTTGGCTTATCTAGATTCACTCGAAAGCGTACCTATGTACACAAGTAATGAGATTTTCTAGCTACCGTAACACTAGACTGTTCAAAGAGCTTTAACAGACATCTGCATTCATTAAGAATCCTACGTTACCCATCATACATTTGCATGGACGGACGCTCTCAAGTAATTTCAGGTTTTAGATGAAACGTCCTTTCGTTGCACTATGTTGGCTTTGTCTTAAAATTTTGTCGCTATTTAAAATCAGTATTTTTTTAATATTCAATGCCAAACACCCACGCAGATTCTAACTGCTGATATTCAAAACTGAATCTAGTTTAGACTACCACATAATGTACCGTTGCATACCGGTCTATTTTTAATAGGTCGAGGAAGCAAGTGATAAATGGCAGTGAAACAGATAACCACGCATTTGAATTATTAAAGCCAATATAATGTAAATTTGAAAGTGTCTGCCACTCCCCCGCCCCCTGCAGCCTGCAGGCCTACAGCGACACATTGGATAAGTGTAGATAACAATCACCATTTTACATTCACTTCGCCAGCCACCTTGACCCACGCGAGGTGATTCAGTGATATTATAACTCTGTATCCGCCAATGACCACTTTGAAAGTACCCAGACGTTATTCAGACACACTCGAACGGTTTGCTCTTGATAAACTATTGCGTTTTTACGATCATGTCAAGGAATTCAATTTTATTGTATTCAAATGAAGTTATCCTATTAAACTTTCAGTTTAAGGATTATTATGTGTTATTTTGAATTGGTTATCGCAAATGAAATAATACTGGATGAAATATCACGTAACTGAATTTATAAAAATGCAATAAAGGTCACGAAGATAAAGCACAATGTAAACATTATGAAAGAGAATCCGTAATAATTGTTTTACGGTACATATGAAAACACTTAAGAGATATCTAACAGGACAAAATCATTAACGCAATCCAAATTAAAGCTAATACAAATTTACACTGAACAGAAGGACTAATAACAGTTAGATTCGCGTTCCATTCTACGGAATACAATGATGCACATTTGTGTTTTTAGGAATTAAACGTTTCTCTCTCATTTCCTTTATGTCTGCCACAAAAGAACTGTTATTAATAATGTGAATTAATTAAAAGCTTTGGTGAGCTTTTGCGTTTATAATTTTTAATTTCGCTTTCAATGTGGTAAAGAATGGTTTAATGTGACTATTTTTCTATTACCATACCGGATTAAAACTGGAAAAACATCTGTATGACAGTATGAGCTCATTTCCTGTAACATAAAACAAATAGCCGGCATCACAAATAGAGCAATAAGACTATTTTGCTGCGCGGTGCGCCACATCACATGCACAAAACTGGTTGTGTTGTGAAATAATGCCATGAGCCCGCCTGCTTGCCACATTTGGACTCGCAATACTGTTGTCTACACAACTATACTTGTACACTAATGATAATGCACTAACATTTGAGAAAATGTTAATTGCCTAAATTCCCCGTCTGTTCCTTCCTTTGAATAACTTTCTGTTCGGTTTAGTATGCTTCCATGGAAATGTGTCCAAGTTTGTCTCGGGAACCACTGAGTCGCTGGAGCTGGAACTGTATTATGCATTGACCTGCAGTCGTCATTGTTTGCAATTTCAGATAAAGCTCTGTAAATAATAGAAGCTTGCGGATGTGTATTCTTGTATTGTAAAATATGCAGACAGTGTACATGTCTTATTTTGGAACATCGCTGCGGATTAGTCTTGGGTTTCGCAAACAAAAGATTGTTGTGCTACCAAACATACCAAGAGTTAACTTTAAAATAACTCTTGAATACGAAAAGCTACAGTCCAACTAACAAATTATTCAGGAAGACGAGCAGAGTACCGAATAAATGGCTCTATAAAAGGTACCCACTGCGTTTAAACTTATGAAATCGTGATTTTAATGCGGCGCATAAGCAGATGACCCGACTAATGCACCGGCCCTCGGCGTGCGGCAGCATGGCGACCGACTTCGACAGAAGGGCTCTTTTGCAAACTGGTTTGAGCGCCGGTTTCGCCGCCCCCGCCGCATGGCCACATCGCCCGCCAACTCTGCACGTTTCATACACTCCCGTCTGTTTAATCCGCACTGTTATAAAACTCTTACATAACATTTGATTTTACAGAGTAAAACAATTTTATGTTTATTTAATCTCCTTTTATTAACATTTCGTAATTCTTAGTTACGTGTTTCTCATTTAGCACCTTTGTTAGTTTCATATGCCATTCTACCATCTACCACTGTAAAACATGTTTTCAATAATTGAAACTAGTTAATAAACGGTAAAAACAGTAAATTCATATTCGCTACTGTGACAGACGAGTGCGTTTACATGTTTGTTCAGCTTAATTTAGCAGTCACGTGTGTTGACTGTAGTACAACATCGATTTGTTAAAACTTGCACTGTACACTTATATTTATACCGGTTACGTAACCAAGTAGTCACAGTATTACTTCATTTGTGCATGTACAGTGCACACAGACAACATTTAGGTAGGACTGACATAACGAGAGGCAGTTTTGCAACCATGTTAACTTCTCCGCTTTTGATTGCTTGTCAGTAAACTCAATACACAATACGGCTGTTCTATATACATTTTGTTTTTCATCTTTTGCCGTCAAACCTTACTGTCTCGGTGATGGTGTGTTCATTATTTTCAGCACCATTTGTAATGTGTCTGCCGCATGCTGCATGACTAATTTTGAATTTTCGTCATGTTCTGCTGATTAGATAATATGACAGCTTAAAAGGATAAAGAGTAGTCAGATGGTCGCTCTTTGTTGAGTTTGTTAGTGTAAGTACAATGTGATTTGCACGGCTTATGCGCAGCACTCGGCTTTCTGGCAAGAGAAAGTGCAATGCTGCTCTACTTTCCACTTCAGACTAATACACACTATGCTATAAAACAAGTATACAATTGCTATATCTGTTGTTAAGTAAGCCACGAAGCATACACGTTTTGAGTTTATTTGACCGCTTTTAAACAGCAGCGCTTTGAAATAGCGTTAGGGATAAATGTAAGAGGATAATGAAAAGGAAATGTTCTAGTTTTAGATATTCAGTTTTAACAGAAACAAAATAAATAATATTGCAATTACTACTGCTAGTTTACTTAAATATCATGGTAAATAGGATCTGAGACAACTCAGGGTGAATTTCACAAATGAAACTGAAGGCGATCAGCACTTCTAAACCGCGTTCAAAGGTATCAGTCAATTTTCCATTACGATTTTGACACTGACAGCTCTTGAACGGGGTTTAGAAGTGCTTTCCATGCCCTCTCGCTCCGTACCATGGCCTGGACCAGGGACGGACGCGAGAGATCACCGCCGCCGATCGCCTCCACGAGCACACGGTGGTGCCCCGCCCAAGTCGGGCAGACCACCACCGTATGCTCCACCGTGCCCTCCGGGCGATTCACACAATGGTGACACCCGGGCGTTTCCTCCCGCCTTATCCGGAACAGGAACCTCCCAATACAACCGTGTCCGGTGAGGACCTGCGTCAAACAGAAGGTGAGGACGCCATGCCGCCTCTCTAGCCACTCCTCAAAGAGGGGACTTATCGCCGTAATTGTGGTGTGCCCAAACCATTGTTCTGCTGACATGTAAATATTTTTCCAAAATTGTACTGTAAGTTCTAAGTTTTAAAGAACTAAATTCTTTTGGCAAACATTGTAAAAATTTGCATACTTGTCCATGAAAAACTGTTCTTTTCAACCTCGTTTCAGTTCAAACACATCATAATGCAAACAATGTGATGCAATGTAATAATTTAGCATTGCACTAAAAAGATTCATGTTTAGAAACTTGATATTTTCAGCTCGGCTTATATTGCAAGGTGAAGTTGAATTCCTTGGTTCTGGTCTAATAAACGTTGTGCAACGCTTGCCAAGGTAGCAATATCGATTGTAACAAGATGATAAAGATTACATATGCAACGCATGCAGTAATTTAGAACCTACGTAGAACAATTTCATGAAGCATGCATGGCAACGCGTTTCCTGTGAATAATACAAATTTACATTAAGATGAGTATATCCACAACAACCATCCAAGTTGTATGACTACGTATATGCGAGTAACTATGTCATGCGTGTGGTGGCGTCTAAAGTCTGCCGCGTGGGCGACACGACTGCTGAATTTGTTGCCTTTATTACTTTCATGCAATTCCTTTATACACTGAAGTTAATAATAACGACGATTTATGGCCCATAACACTATATTAGGTAATTTGAAACTTACAGCTAAATATGTCACAACTAGGACAATAAGTAGGAAAAACACATGAAATGTTTTTATGATTTTCCTGCTATTGATTTGTTTCCCTTAACTTTTTACATAAATTGGAACAATTTAATTTATCTTAGTATATTTCATAATATATATAAAGTAATTGGGCGACCGAACTCTGCTCTGGTGAAAATAGAGAATGCTCATTTAATAGTATACTAATCCATATATACTATCTACTTATTCCATGCTGCCATGATAATAGGTACTTACTAATTCCATACTGCCATGATCATTATTCAAATGTCATTATTGTCATGTCATTATTCATAATATTGCTCTAAACTTTGGGCGACCGAGCTCTGCTCGGGTGAAAATACGAAGAAAAATAATTTTCCCAGATATGAGACCTAGCTAGATCGATTTTTCGCCCCCGTAAACCCCTATATTGCAACTTTCATCGAAATCGTTAGAGCCGATTTCGAGAACGTGGGTACAAATCTATATACAAATATTGCTCGTTTAATAGTATAGGATTATTTCTGTTGGATACCGTTGAATGTAGAGCTGGCTGCGAATGAAGAGCATCTAGCTTCGATATTCCGCGAGGCAGAGACGCTAATGTGGGGTGCACTGAATAATTCTATATTTGGACATCATTCGTCGCGTTGAATCAGAAACACCGTTTTAGATTTAAATTAGAACATTTCGAATTCACTAAGCTACGTCCGTGTATAACTGTTTTAGCGCATGCACACTACTATTTCCATTACTTAATCGGGTGTTAAAAGCATTCATGTAGCTTTAGATCTACTGCGAAAATTGTTTGATTCAATTTGTAAATCTCTTTCTTGCGGTGTGATAATATTTGAAAAGTAAAAATGGCACAGGTTGCTGCTGTCGCAAACGAAGCATGGGTGAAGCCGGCAAGTCGCCGCGGACGGGGGTCGCGAGGTGTTTCGATTTTAATCTTCCCTGGTGCCTAGCAGCCACGCTACTCCGCTCCAATGGAGCCATTTGCATGCGACTCGTGGGCGAGGTCCGTCTACCCACGGTTACACGGATCGTAAATTTCGTCCTTTTACTTCCAAGGAGGGATTTTTTCCAGAGGAGCAGATGTCCATTTTTCCGTAAAGGGCTAATTTATTGCATGTTGCGGCAAAAGCCATAAAAGAAGAAGTCTTTGAATTAAAAGACAGTGTCCGGAATATGAACGCTGACCTCTCTTATTTGGGGAAATGTAAAAGGTCGGATCGGATTTATTTCTGATCTACCTTTTGAATACATTATATTTTCACTAATGGTGACGGTCAAGATTAAAATTTTTACTAATGCGAATAGATCGACACTTTTATAGCGTGAGATATATCTTTACTTAAAGTAAAATGGTCTTATTGTGATTGAGAGAATAATGAACGGGGTAACGAACCCAAGATCGATACGATCGGAAAGACCATTCTCGGCACCAGCTCGATTCACTTTCTAGTTAGCGGCCCCCATTGTTAGCTGCCTCTAATTTATCTAATGTAAAAGTCATTCCCCGTTCAAAACACTTGCTTAAATGCCAAGAGAAAGTTTTACGTATTCTTGGCAATTGCAATAGTTCATTATAAAATATGTTAGCGAATAAGTGCTCAATGCATTCGTCGTAACGAAAAACCTGGTCTGAAAACAGTGGATATTTTGTTCTAAGACACGTTTGTTCCGAGAAAAGGCTACTGTCCAACTCCAACAGTACAGCGTGCGTTGCACCAATAATACTGAGTCATACTTTTGGCTATTACGGAGCCGAAGGCCAAGTGACGCCCGATGCAATTCGTCAGCTCGAACATTTTCCATTGCAATAACTCTGCTCCATTAAACAAATCCGATTGTTCCATCCCTGTGCGCGATTCATTGGCATATTCTTCTTGATTTACAAAGTTTATTGTAGCACAACAAACCCAACTTAGCATATAATAGAACATTGCTCATGCTGCGTAATCAGTACTGTCCGGACGAATGCATTGCATTGAGACAAATACAAATTACTGAGCTACTTAAATAGAGAATCAGTCACTTGAACATGAACAAAAAATAGCTCCCATAAAACGAAATCATCAAGCGAGACGAACAGCAGACTCACCCGATTACTCAGCGTGTAATTTCGTCCTCGCCTTCAGAATCGGCACTAAGTAAGTAGGTATGCTTAGCAACTTGAGGAATAAATCTATCAATAAATATTTACAGATACATTGTCAGGCGATACGCAACATTACACATAATGCCATTTTAAAATTTCGCAGACAGGATTCATTGGCATAACAATTGCCCATATATCTTCATCAAATAGCTAGAAGTACCTCCTTGAACCCGAAATTCAACCTCCAAACAAATATCTGGTAGTAAACACGACATATTTATTTTGAAATCACGTGTAATTTTATAGTAGGTGCTAATTTTTGGGCACTTCATGCGAGAGGACTTGTTGCTCATATCTGTAAAAATATAGGTAGGCATTTATAATATACTAAAGTGGCCTTGGCCATTCACTTGTTTGAAATAAAATTTCTTTAGTCTATCCAGATACACGGTAAGACAAATTTTCTATAATTTTCTGTGTGATTCAACAAAAGATTGGTGAGTAAGACGCCGTTGTCGTCGAGGCAGAATGAAGCACTACAAATTCAATCGTTTGTGAATCAACACTAGTTATACTAGCTCCTTGTTTCTCGAGACAGTGTTACGGCAATATTTGCATTATTTTAACGAACTGTTGTTGGTATTTTGCTTTAAAGCGCTTGCTAAATATTTGGATACTCCAGACGCGATGCTCAATTTAGTACAGGGCCTACAATACTGAGGGCTTTATCTATATCGTTATTCAGTGGTAAGGAACTTTTGATATTAAAATATTTTTCCTAGAGTCCTAAAATGGTTTCAATATCTTAAAATAAATAACGCAATCAGAAATTTTTCAAAAGGACTGGTGCTAACGTAACGGAACCAACACCTAGGCAAAAGCATCGCATAATAGAAATGTCAAAAAAATATTCAATCGTTTCGCTAGATTGATTTTTTAAACCGAATTCTTGCCAAACTTCCAATAAATAAATGTAATGATGCAGAACATAAATGAGTGCTGTGACAAATGTTCAATAACTTACCCAAAAACTGTTTTTTTATTTGTTTTCGTTACAAAACTTGTCCAATAAATTCTAAAAGTTAATTTCGGCAGTTCCAAAAAAACTATCCATAACAATTTTAAAGAGATCGTTGAAAAATGAAAACCACTAAATAAACCTTTTAATATAGTGAGACTTGTATAGGCGTCATTCTAAATTAAATATTGGTGATATTTAAAATCGAATGTGTACCTTTTAAGGAGCGAGCTCTTCAACTCGGCTCGAAGAAATCACCAACAATGTGAACACTCGTGGAACCTTCGCTCGAGTAGGGCACGTATTGTACTTTGCACAAGTACCCCTTACTTTTTCCTTGTATTGAAGGAAGTGTATTGTATATGTTGTCAATGATAATTCCAAGTTATTGGGTTTTTCTCCTTCAGAGTTCAGTGTATTATGATTTGTATTTTTATTCGTTCCATTAGGTATCGACGCGTTAACATCATCCGTTACATTTTCATAAAGATGAGTCCAATGTTTTTCTATTAGCTCAAGTAGTACCTTATTCTTCGGAAAGCACGCTAAACCGTTGGTCCCGGCTGTCATTCGTGGATCTTTGACTGTCGTTACGGGTCGTCAGAAGCCCGAAAGTCTGACAACCAGTTTTACCAAGGGATATCGTATTACCCAGTTACTGGGTTGTGGAGGTCAGATAGGCAGTTGCTCCATGTAAAATACTGTTGTTCAGCTGCATCCGGATAGACTGGAAGCCGACTCCAACATAGTTGGGAAAAAACTAGGCAGATTGATTCTTGGCTATACTCGTATGGACATTTTGTGTTGGTTTTATATTCTGTTGTTTTAAATTGTCTTCTTGTCTTTGTCGTCTTCTTTTTTTCTTATCAACTAAGCATTCGCATCGTATCACTTGCAATCCGTACTAATTTTGTTATCTTCATTCTCAAAGCTCATTACAATGACCATCTCATGAAAATATTTCAATGCAGATTTTTACTCCATCCATTTTATCCACCGATGATGTCATAGGTGCAATGTCCGCGCCGTGAAGATTGCAGATGCGCGGGCGCAATGCGCTTGAACATGACGTTATCAAGCGCATCAAATGATAATGGTAATTCTGAACTTTTAATGTTATACACCGTGAATTCTGACAGCACGCACGTCTGCCGTTATTATCTTTATATTGCAGTTAGTGTCTAAGTTTAAAGAAGACGAGTATTACTGGCGAAAATTTACTTTCGGTAATTGACCGGCCAAAATCTATAGAATGGAATAGGTAATTTGATGCGTTGGAAACGCAAACAGATTAGTTGGTGTGCAATTAGAGTGCGGAGCTTGTGGCGCGCGCTAAGTGCCGCCCTACGGATTACGCCTTCGTGCTCACCGCGCGGTGTTTACTCACCGGCGAAGTGGACGTTTAGCGATCGCCTCACTAATGCGCTTTGTTCAATTATTGATCGATGAATCATTGATTTGGTGTCGGGGAAAGCTCTCATACTCTGACTAGCTTGCATCGTCACTTTACCAAATTGACTCGCTCTTCTGTGAATATCTGATAATGTTGAACGATCAGAATGCATTACGCGAATTATGGTTGTACCAATGCACCGAAGTGGAAAGCAAAAAAACATAAATCTTTATATTTATGACGTTATTTAAGTACCTTACTGATTGTTTTTTTTTTTGAGAATAATCTTTGTTAATGTATGATCACGTCTATCAGTTCTTTTTATATAAACAGGAAATATTAACGTCATACCTAATGGTAATTTAACAAAAAAACTCAGAATTAAATTGAAACTAGCTTTTGCCCGCGGCTTCGCCCGCGTGGAAGTTGGAAAATATCCCACGGGTACGTACTACCAGGATTTCATACCTAATAGCCGAGGAAAAGGTCATTGACTCCGTTGCGCCCGTGTTGTCGTCAACCATAATAATTTTGTTACGCGTAATTTTGAATCTGTGATATCTTTAAAGTATTCATTTTAATGATATGATGTCAAGGCATATTTTAATCTTAATTAAATGCCCAATTTAAATAACATATTTTATTGGATTAGGATATATATAATATCGCTCAAAATACCTTCGGAAATAGCAATGAAATTTTTATCAAATTCTGAAAGATAAAAATGGTTATTGTGGGTCATCTTTAGAAGATAGACATATGCCATCACGGACTTTTTTGTTGAACTTTTTAAGATGAACAATAATGTAGAACATAAATTTTATGTAACTTTAACGATTTCCGCGGCGCACGCTTTAAAGCTCCCAGTTGGCATGTTTTTTTTTTTCTGATATCTTCAACAATAATCGTCAAATTTCAGCCAATTTACACAAAACTTTAATGAATTATAAACTAAAACCTTCCTCATGCGGAAGGTTTTAGTTTATAATTCATTAAAGTTTTGTTTTTCACTCCGTCACTCCGTCCATTGGTGAAAACCGTTTGAAAATCCGTTCGGTAATTTTTAAGTTTATCGCGTTCAGACAGACGCGGTGAGGGACTTTGTTTTATTATATGTAAGGATAAGGATAATATATCGTTTAGTTGAAAATTTAAGAAAATGGTTAAGCTGGCGGTAGTTGTTACTTAAAATGGTGAAACAATCATTAGGAAATTTTTTATTAAAACAGCCATACGAACTTACTTTCAGGCGTTAAGAGAATGCTTATGTTATAAACGACTATTATTTTTTATTTTTTTCATTTTCATTGGGCGATATTACACGACTCATAATGCGAAACATTAAGAGAGTGTTTTTATTGTACACTCCTGCTAGTTCATAGAACCTACTTAATTTATATACCATTGTACCTATATATATAATTTAATGGAGATTAATTCTGTACTTTTCAAAAATTTATTGAATGCAGCAGAAACGAAAAAAAAAAACATCAAAATAGTTTTAAATTTTTTCCCGTCAATCATGTGTGAATCCTGAAAACTTGGAGCTTGCAAAAAAATCATTAATTCAGTAAATTTTTTATTTAATAGATTCGTCTCAGTCATATCAGGAGGAACCCTATTGAAAATGGCTCTTTTATTCAAAGTAGTTTAATTATAATTAATTAAAAAACTAATTTAAATATCTATATATATTTCCAACTTCAACCCTCTTCCGTTGCCTAGCAACCAACAAAGCAAACCCAAATAGTCTTTGACAGTACGTAAAGATTGCGAGGTGAGAAATTTTACCCATATTGATGGATAAAAAAGCAGTCTAAACATACTTCAAGTCGTGTAAAGA
Source organism: Agrochola lychnidis (assembly GCA_963680765.1). Taxonomy (NCBI): domain Eukaryota; kingdom Metazoa; phylum Arthropoda; class Insecta; order Lepidoptera; family Noctuidae; genus Agrochola; species Agrochola lychnidis. The sequence goes on from OY796858.1 coordinate 16,226,513, forward strand.
TTCTTTTTAACCGACTTCCAAAAAGAGGAGGTTCTGAATTCGACTGTATGTTGTTTTTTTTTTGTATGTTTGTTACGCGATTACTCCGTCAATTATGAATTGATTTTGATGGTTCTTTTTTTGTTTGGTAGATCATACTTCAGAGGTGGTCCCATATAAATTTTATTAACTTTGCTTGGGTAGTTTTTGAGTTAGGCGATTGGCACACTGCACCGCATCACGCAGCGTAGCGCGGGGCAGCAGATTTAACATAGTACCAGTTTGTATAGAAAACATAACATGCACGCGCGACGCGCTCCCCGCACGCAGATTGTTTTCTATGGCCGCCCCGCACCACGCTGCGTGATGCGGTGCAGTGTGCGAATCACCTTAGCTTCAATAATACGTATTTTTTCCTCACTTAGTATGTGGATGATATTATGATAACTTCCTGTCACTGTTATTTACATAGCAGGTAGTGGTATTCGAATTTGTGTGGGGTAGGTATCACAACTAAAAAGTGAAAAATAAAAACACTTTTTACAAAAAAAAAACAACCGACTTTAAAAAAAACACTACAAAGTGAAAAATAACTTTAATTTCGGAAGTCGGTGACAAAGAACTAAAATTAAAAACCAAATACACCGACTTCCGAAATTAAAGTTATTTTTCACTTTGTAGTGTTTTTTTTAAAGTCGGTTGTTTTTTTTTTTTGTAAAAAGTGTTTTTTTGTTTTTGAATGAGCGTTATGAGGCGTGCACTTTTGGATTTTCCAATAATTTATTTTAAGTTGCTAAAAGCGTCTATGGACTTTAAGCAACTTAAAATACCACTCAATGAACCAAAGATACACCATGTTTTGAACAGAGCATTTTTCTTTTTGTAGAAAATTCTTACAAATCGCAATTATTGGCGTAGGCGTTATGTATCAGTGTAACAAGATCAGTGATTATAAAAGTCATTGGCCGACACGGCATTACATAGACATGTAATTACTCACCATACATGTCATGAATGTAGTATGGTAAAGTCAGTCACCTTGCTGACGGGGGCGAGCACGTGGCTACGTGGGCTCGCCAATGAACTTGACACCAGGCCAGCCGCCTGCCGCCTACCGCCAGGCGCTCTGCATGCTAATCCTGCCATTGGTTTTGCCTCTTGCAAGTTATCTTACTTTGTTGCGCCCCTACACAACACCCAAGGAATTTCATTAAAGCTGCAATTATGTAGGATCACGCTATTTTTCATTAGGCATTGGTTTTGTAACCTCGCCTCCACGATACGACCTTGTTTAGCAACATTGTGGCAACGTCATAACAGTTAACTAAATAATCGACCATTAAAAACTTTGTAGACAAATAGATGGGCCAACTTGGTATTTTTGTTTTTTTATTGGGACGATCAAGCTCAACACGACAGTAACGAACTTATCCGTGGCGTCGCGTCGCGTCGCGCGTCGTCGCGTTCAAACGGGCAATGTTCAAGATTTCTTATTCTTAAACTCATTTAGCTACGCTCTTTATGAATGCTTCAGCCAGTAAAACAAACTATAAGCTGTGATCGTGTGAAAAGTGTATCAAGCTATACCCATTAGACCTATCAAAATTCAAGGCTACGATAATAATAAGCTCAAAATTTACACCATATCCCTACGCATCAATTTTCACCCGCACGCACATTTTATGGCGGCTACGGACACGCACTCCATATACTATAAATGTGAAATTATTAAAATTAAGGCTCTTTATGAGTGTTGACTTCAGGCGGAATATGAAAATTGGAAAAGTTTCAGACTTATGTGCCGCCAGCCTATATTAAGGAAAATATTATAAAATATAACTGAGATGAACTTCCTCTCGTGATAGATGTAAAACTTCAGTGTTTTACCATAATTCCGCACTTGAAGCTAAGTGAGATCATGTTTACAAGAAGCCTTGTATTTCAAAAAGGACAGCGATGTGCTAAGGAAATTTGTTCGACTGCATAATTTAAATTGACCTTGTTGCTATTGTCCACGCTTCTTGCGTTTGTTTCAACAGTTTTATGGAATCGTGGCCAAATTAGTCGGCAAGTTAATAGCTTAGCGTGGGTGCGGCGATTCAACGTTTGGGTTCTTCATCTATTCAGTCTTGTTTATCGATTAGTCAAGAATCCGCGCCCATGGGCCAACTTATGTCATTTGGCCGGGAGTCAAGGACGACGCCGCGCGGCTCGCCGGTGCCTCGCCGGCCTTATTTGGCGATTGGTGGGCGCCAGTTTTACGACTTTGCCTTTTTTCCTACGCCCTGTTTCCATGTTGACTACACTTTAGATAATACATGTGCCTATGTGTGTTACAGACACACATAGGAATCATTGACCTCTGGCAGTTTTTTCTTCTTTATTTGTCTCAAGGACGACTATTCAGTCTCTAGTCTTATCACGTCGTCATCTACAAGATTGCTTATTTTGTTAAGTAACGCTAAAATAACTTTATTGAGCTGTACGTTGCAACTTATAGTTTCTTGTAAAAATAAATGTCTGTACATAATGTATAATTACGTACTAAATTGAGCGTCTGAGCATGTAACTTTTTATTCTGTTCGCGTGTCCATTTATTATTGCGTAAGGAATGCGTGCAATCGGAAGTATTAACTGTTTGGGTCGTTGACGGGCTCTGTTGGCTGGAAAAATGGAACGTGACATTTTAAATTTGGCGCAAAGCTCGCGACATTAATCTGGCGTGTCGCCGCCCTCGCCCATGCCGTGCGTGGCCTAATCCGCCCGCTCCCCGAACGACCCGGGAAGATGGAAAAATCTCGAAAGACTCACATCAAATTACCAGCTTTAAAGCGTAGTGAATTCCCTTGGGCTCGAGACGACACACCTTGCCTTTCAGAAACGCCCCTAAATAACGTCGCGGTGTCCTTCGGGAAGTTTGGAAGGTTCGGGTGCGCACGTGCTTTTGTCATAGTCATACTTTCGTCGAGTTTTACGTACGACGTGCCGCGCACTTCGATTGAGTTTTGAAAGCGCGTTATATAACTTTACTAATAAAATTCTTGTTTTAAAGTTTTTTTCTGAAAATACAAAAGTTTGCTACTCCCATCTATGCTAATAAACCGACTAACTCGCATATTAAGTAGATATTTTGCAACATGTTCTTCGAAAATATTGTTTTAATAGCACTACTAAAAGTTTTCAGCCATAACTTTGTTAGCATTAATATTTATCTTGTTTGTCTTAAAACTAAGCTTTAAGCTTTCATAACAGTTAAAAACAACACCAGTACTATTATAAGTTCTTCCATCTGTGGCGTAACTTAGTTGGGACTAGAGATAACTGTTATAAATGCAACCAATCAAAGAACTGCTTTATTGTACAACTGCATCAAAGTGTGATCCTAAGAACTTAGTCTTATTCGTCTAACATACCGTTTATTCATCAACACATTCAAGTGAGCAAATATTTTTATAACAGGAATCACTTAATGGATGTTATTTCATCTTGAGCACGACCTGCTCGCACGATTTTAGTAAAAAAATTAACATGGCCCATAAAAAATCTTCTCTGATCGTTTTGATAATCGTAGTGTACTTTACAGTTGTTTTACAAATAATTAACAACTCTAAAACAGCTTCCTCATTACAAGCATAAATGCTAACCGTAGCAAAAGCCAATTCCTCATGTTCAGTGTGTCGTGTAAAGTTTCTCTATTGTTGTCTGGCGACGCTGGCTCAGCGGTGATCCCCCTATCTCGAGCCATAGGTCACAAGAGATACATACCAACAAGCTCAAACTATAATTCTGAGCTACAACGAGGGACATAAACTGCTGCTATCTTCTGTTTACGTGTTGATTTAAACAATAAATTTTCAAAGATTTTCTTGTAAACTCGTAGCAAAAATCTCGCATGTGAAATGTTAGAAAAATCTGAAAATTCAATTGCTAGGCATGCTTGTGTGGATGTGTAGAGCCATTGTCTCCGACCTGTCGCGCCGCCACGGAACTAGCTCAAGCTTTTGAATTAAGCCCGCTCGCCTTTTCCGACGTTCTGGAAAAAGACGCGTTACACGTTGCCGCCGCAAGCGTGAAACTTGCACACTTGCGGCCGCCTCCACGCTCAACAAGCTTGCTTTAACTCCCCGCGCCCCACTGCCTCTTATTAGCCCTATCTCCAGACCTACTTCAGACTTTTACTTATTAACATCCGTTTTGTTTCCTTTCACCATTATTTTAACTTTTATGTAAGCATGTGCCTCTTCAGTCGTGCAAATTAAATTCAACTATCGTTCTAAAACGCAGCCACCGTTTCATTGCGTTAATTAGTTAATAAATGTGAATGTGAAGCTTTTCCTCTTACGGTACAGTATCTCACCGTCGCGGTCGTAGAGTTCGCTTCGCTAGCTAACTATTACACTCAGCAATAAGATAGCAATCGCATACTGAGGAAAGGTAATGTACCTTGTAAAGATATTTGTACAAAATCCAATCTTGTACATGTCGCCGTTTCCGTAATGAATTCAACAATAATTAGAGTTGCCGCGGGAGAGCGCTCGCTGAGCTTACCGGCGGATGTCACAAATCCTAGCCAAGGGCCGGGGCGTGTAATGCAAATAACAGTGTTTACCTGGCCCCGCCCCCGCGCCCGCGCCGCCACCGGCCGCGCAGCCATCGCTGCGATTCATAATAACAGCTTTTATTTCCGTAACTAGCTACGAACGCTCTCATTTTGTCGGTTAACGCGTATTGTGTCATGGCGAAACGAATGCCGCCCAGTAATGGAGTTTTTAAGCGCAGCTTTTTCGTTCTGCGCTGCAAAAGGGAATTATGTAACTAGAATAGCGACGTGATTGCACAGCAAACACTACAGGGGCCCGAACAGATTTATTGTTTCAACTCTCGACTTGGGAATTTGCAACATAAACGTAAAAGTACGCAATACCTATGCTCGGTTTTTGTTATTCACCGGAAGAACGGGCATAAGTTTCAGTTTAAATCCAATACCTACTTGCCTAATTATTACAGCCGCTGCAGGAAGTTTCACATTCTTCCACTAATTGAGAGGAGAAATATTGCCGATATGGTATTCTTGTTCAATTTGGCAAATGGTTCATCCGACTGTTTTGAATTGATGAGCAAAATTGGGCTGCGTGTTCCATCCTTCACCTTAAGGAATCATCAACCTCTGTATGTTCCCTCTGTGCGGTGCATGTATCGACAAAACTCTTATATGATAAGAGCTAGCAGGGCATACAACTCGATGTGTCAAAGTGTTAATGATCTTGATTTATTTTCCACCAGTGTTCCTAAACTTAAAAAAATACTATGTAAAAACTTCTTTGAAGATCACTAAAACCTGTTTAGTCTATTCTTAATTCCGAGTCTACGAATAATACTTTTCTTATTCGTAGTCCGAGTACTTATTTACTCTTACTTTAGCTTGCCTGTCTGCTGTTTCTTGTGCTACCCTAATATTGTCAGTGAAAACTTTTAATGGCCTTCTTTCACTAACTATCAACTATTTGTATCCTAGCTGTAAGTTTTCTTAAAAAAAAAAAAAAAAGTTTTCATAAGGCAAATGTAACATTAAAGAAATACAAATCATTAAACCAATATATCGTATCATCCAGCAAGAACCGAATTAAAACAGCCAGACGGTCGAAAGAAAATAAAGTAGAAGTTTAAAATCACGCACCGCAACGCAGTTGACTTAAATGCTTTCCACTGCACATATAATGGTTGTGTCTTCAGTGTGTTTGTGAGTGTGTATAAATCAGGCCGAGTGCGTCGCGAACGCTCCAAACTCCAATTTGAAGAGAAGTCTGCAAGAAGCCGTGTGGAGCGGCTATTGCGAGCTCAACATTGGTATAATTTGCCGGGCATATTGGAAAACTTGTAATTGGTTTAGTTTTATATTCAACCGCCAATTTGTTCTAAGAATGATATCAGTTTAGCGATTTATCTTATCCGGTTATAGCTCACCTTAAACTTTATCTGTTTGTATTCTGCAATAACAGTAAAGATAAAAATAAACCAACGACGTGTAAAGTCGAATTCAATGTTATAATGTTAGTGTTCTTTGTTTCAGATTTTTGCCCGGAGTCATATATCATTGTTAAGGAGCTCTTCAAAGTAAGTCCAACGTTACCTACCTACTTTTAAGTTAAGAGTTATCTACCGCAATGACAAATCAATCGCATACTTAACTTTCTCATAATAAATCAACACTACTACGCTATCCTTTTGTAATATTTTGTCTAGCTGAAAATTTATTTCGTATTTTAATATCGTACTGTTTCTGTGTCATATTTTTCATGATTACTCTCTTGACAAAATACCAAGATCTTACTCGCTTATCTTTCGTAACTTTGCTCAGCAAAATGGTTCAAGTTTTCTCAATATTTTCTCGGACTTTTTTAAAATGAAACTTTCATTTGGCGATCACTTTTCGTCATTAATCTACCTTCTGTGTATCAGGCTAGCAGGTTAGACTCAGAAATTAGTATTCTTAATTGTTCTACGTTTCCTAATGCTGAGACACAAACATACCACACACCTTTATACATTCTGTTTCGGTTGACACGCCAATAATCTGTACATAAATCATTTCCTCGTAATTACTAAAAAAAATTGACAGACTAACGTATATTTTTGGCTTGATGCTATCAAAATGTCAGCGGAACTAGGATCAATAAATTAATCTGTCAAGGTAACCAGACGGCAATTCAATAAAAGTTTTGCCTTGATCGAGTCTGATTTTGAACAACGTTTTTGTCAAACGAGGAAACACCAGTTAACCTTGCACGATGTCGCTTAAAAACACCGCCCTTTGTTAAATTGATTGGAATACGACGCGTGTCGTTCCATTTAACTAACTTGTAAACTAAATAGATCAATGTACAAAGGTAGCACTCAGAAATGCATGAAAGAAGACTACTTAGTTGTTTTGTTTACTCGTACCGTCTGAATTACTTATGTGGGCCGTCGTTTACCTAAGGTTTTTGTACGTGCAACGAAGGCCAGGTCCACTTCTCCGGTTCACAATTTCGGAGAAACATGCTCGCCATTGTCTGGGTCTGCCAGGCCGATCCACATTAATAAATGCCAGATTGCCTCTCCGTGAAGCCTACACAACTGTAGCATAAGAACTGTGCTTACAGAATAACATGTTTCAGACCTCTTTTCTCTGAAATCTTGAAAATTCAGGATGTTTTTTATTCTGAAAAACTGTTCTTTGAAATATATTTTTTCAGCTAAAATTCAAAAAGCTCTCTATTATAACCTAATCTATAAAAACTAAAAAAGACCCGTAATATTTCGTTTCAAATAAATAAATACAGAGATTTTATATGAAACAAACTTGTTTCAATATAATTATGTCATTGCAATATTTTATCTCATGTTTTAATTAAATATTTCGAAGCAACTTTGTAATTTATAATCGAACAGAAACCAAATTAACTGTTCGTTGCTTGACAGCTATAATTCGAAGTCGTTGTCTTGCTCAGTATTGTTCAGTACAAATTGACGAATACATAAAACTTCAGTTTAATAAATTTAGGTTTTAATTTTGATCAGACATGTAATTTATCAAAGTTTGTAAAAGCATCGTCGTAAAAATGCTTTTATTAATAGATGCAGCGCTTACGTGAACAAACAACAGCTCGTTTTAGGAGTCTCTTCGGGTAAAAACAGCATATTTATTATCCACACACCAAACTTTTACGAGCCGTAGAGCTAGCGTGGACGTGGCCGGGAACTAAATTCTTTAACATTCCTCTTTAACGATCGAAACCAAAGATTGTTTTGCTGCCACGAACTTTACTTCGATATTGTACTAATAACCCAGTATTTCACTAACTCAGAACCTGTCTTATTGACAATGTCTCGACTGTGTACCTTAAATGCCTTCATTATTCCCACACAAGTTTGTACGTATACCTTTAATACCTTCGCTCGAACTTTGCACTTCCAAAGTTGTAAGAACAATTAGTCATAAATAATTGAACATGGTCGATATTCCTTTGTAAGAAGACAAAGAGATGTCATACTCAAAACTTTGTCAATTTACGTTGAAACCGTAAAGCCCCTTACTAGCTCATGTCCTTACTTGGTAGAAAAGTGGAGGTAACATCAAGAGAACTTTCCACTCGGGGTACAGTCGTACTTACCTTGTCTAGAAAGGGATCAAACTGCGGTGCATTCTCCGCAATGTATTATGCAGTCCCGAAGCGGGTGCCAGTGTAAGCGGCTCGGAATCACTCCCACTCCCCGTCGAAGAACACACAGCTATTCCTTGAGAATTTTCTATTCCAAAAGTTGGTGGAAACCATTTCGCTTCAAATATCTTTTGTAAATTACTTGCGACGGATCTGATGATTGTAACTTATTACAGTGTTTACTTTTGCCAACAAACACGACTTCTTAGCGTTCACTTTACTGTGGGATTTTAGTTTTTAGCGAACCAATTCAAAGATACTGGTAGGTAGCTCTCACAAATACGAGTATTTGAATCGAATCAATTTGAATAATAACCATTTATAATATCTATCGTTTCGAATACCATCGTCAGCACTCTCATTCTTCCATTTCTCACGATCAGGTATATAGACACGTATCTAAAACTAAAAAGAGACTATCAGCAATCTCATTTTAATCGGAACATTTATCAAAAGTCAAGAGAGCGCACAATGGTAACTTACTGCAGTTGAATGTGTAAGTGAAACGGCTCGATTAGGACGATTGTGTGCCTTATAAAGTTAAAATCTCGCTTCAAACATGTTAAATGTAAAGTAGGGTGTACCTGAGCTGATAAACAGGCAATATTTCCTTACGGGTTTGTTGTCACAGCTATTTTAAATTTATGTGAATGTTGTGCCGATGTACAGAGCAAATGTTCGCCGGCTGGGTAAGCTAATCGCATCTCATTTCCTACGTGTCGCTCGTTGTAGTGGGAAGCACAAATGAGATTGTGGGCTGACGTGTCGTTCCGGAGACCCAGTCGCGTTCGACATCACACCCGAAACCGCATCACCACGCTACTCGCTGTTTACAAAACATGCTTCTATCATAAAGTTGGGGAGAATCGTAATATGTCGTGTAGTCACGTTAGTCAGTATTAGTTTTTTGATAAGAGTTGTAACCGATAATTGGTAGGTATAGCTTGGAAACCCAACGAACATTTTCAATTTAATCTCAACTTGGCTTATCCCAGTCTTGTCCACAGCTTGCCAGGGTCTTTCCCGAAATGTCCTAAGTTTGGTTTAAACATTCAGTCTTCCACCTTCTACTAGCTCAGCTACCTTTTTCATGTCGTGGATAAATCTGGTTGAAGAGTGTCTGTCTAACGCTGTTTGCCGATTCACAGGCCCCTCGCAAAGTCTTGTCCACTCCAACGGGCTTCGGTCCTTCGGCAGATATGACAAGCGCACTCACTGCCACTTCAACTTGCTGACTCTGTAAGCTATCTCGGTGACTCCGGCTGAAAACATTCAATGCAATCGTTAAACACTTCTCCGTCTTAAGCTCAATTCATGACTTTGTAATAGATACTCTTCAATCAGACTACTCAACCAGGTTTATAGCAAACGAAGGTCAATTTAGTTAAATCGCAATGAACGGCTTTTCGAACGAATAGAGGTCCTTTATCGCGTTTCACGCAACTTTCCTCGGCCGGCTCTCTACTTACACGATTAATTTGAGTCGATAAATCCGCATTAAAAGCGGAGCGAGGGGGCAGCCAACCGCGCCGTTCTGTGTAAGTAGCCCCATTCCGGCCTTTTTGTTCTCGCTATAGTCACTTGTTCATAAGGAACTCTTTAATCTATTATCGCTCCGCCATCATGAGTGTTACATAGCGTGACATGTCATAAGTGAAACGTTTTCCTAGCCGGCTATCGATCGGAAATTGGTAAGGTCTAAATGTCGGTTTCATACGGTCTGGCGGGCGGGCGCACGTCACTGGCCGCCGAGACAGACAGGCAGCGTGCGCGGCGCCTGCGAGCCCATTAGACGTCTGCCCGATGTGGAACGCTCGATAAACTTGTAAAAACGCCTTCTACCCATTTAATTTTATACCCTCGCTTAAGCTTTGCTATTGGCAGATTTCTTCCTTCTTTTTTATAGGTCCGTCATTAACTGTATCGTGCGTCTATTATTTCTCGCTTGTTTAATCTGCTCGTTAATCCAGCAGTGTCGTTTCAAATGCAGGCATTCGCAGTGAATTTATAACGGTTTTCTATTTTTTTGTACTTTCACAACGTTTTCATAACCAAACACAGAATACGTCTTGTGTATTTGTTTCAAAGATCGTACAGGTTAAACGCTACTGAAATAAATGTTCGCTGAATAAAAAATAAAAAAGTTTGATACCAATATACTTTAAAGTTCACATTTAGAAGCGAACGCCAATGGCACACCTCAAACGGGGGAAGTGATATTGGTACAAAATATTTATGACTTTATGTGATAAAGTTTATGTTGCGGTAAGAGTTTTATTTCTCTCGTGAAACGACTATAACTTTTTCGAATAACGTAATATAAAATAAGGGAATATTGGCCAATAAAATAAAATATTTTCATCATATGTTCTGTACTCTTGACATTAGGGGTAATAAATGTATGTGCAGTCATCATGAGCAAAAATATTCAGGCATTGCTAAATTGCTTTTTTTTTCTAACATCAACACCATGTATTTGTCAGAATAAAAGTAAGCGCTTGCCGGGGTTGGTCTGTGGATGGGTGACCATCTTTACATACCGAGACTCCTCCATGCCTCGGAAAGCACGTTAAGCCATTGGTCCCGGCTGTCATTCGTGGATCTTTGACAGTCGTTACGGGTCGTCAGAAGCCCGAGTCTGACAACCAGTCTTACCAAGGGGTATCGTATTACCCAGTTACTGGGTTGTGGAGGTCAGATAGGCAGTCACTCCATGTAAAATACTGGTATTTACATCCAGTTAGACTGGAAGCCGACCCCAACATAGTTGGGAAAAGGCTAAGTAGATTGACAAGTAAGTAGGTAACTGTATATGTGAAATATTTAGCTTAAAAATTGATCCATTTCAGGAGCACCATATTTCTTTGCCTTAGCATTTTTCAGAAGAATTTGGAAATTTTCCTTTTGTCTCTATAGGTATTTAAATGATTACCTTCCTTTGTTTAACTCTTGTTTGGCTTGACTTGTGTAAGAGCCATCGACAGAAAGTTCGATAAAATGTGTATTTATAAAAAATATTTCAGTCCGTTAAAACGAAGTGATGACATGCTTTATTCTGTTTCGTGAAAGTTGGGAAGTGCTAACTGCTAACGTATTTACAACATTACTGGAGCACTGAAGTCGCTTACAAACAAAATTGATAGCAGATACTTGTACAATTACTGTATTCAATATAAACTTCTACGTGTAATGAATTCTCGAAGGCGACATATTCTACGATTAAACTCTTATAAACTCCTAATTAGAATGTAAAGAGAACTTCAATAATACTTTGCCGGTTGTCGGGGCACGTACGCGAACTTTTATTCAGCGAATTTGGTTACGTAATTCGTTGGAAATATTCAAGTTTTCCCTTCGGCGAGACGTTATCGCGGGCGGCTCTCAACGCGGGCGTGGGCGGCGCCGCTCCCCGCGGGGACTTAATTTGTTGCTCTCCTGGCGCCTCGCATCTCACTTTCAAACGGCGTAACGCGACCTTACCACTTCCCCTTCTCCGCCACCGTGTAGACATGATGTTCGCCTGCGCCCCGGTTTTCCTAGATCGAACATCGAACACTTACACCACTCTATCTAACCCACCTTGCGCTATTTCATATTTATTACTCCTCTATTGAAACGAAAATATAACACTTGCTTGGCTTGGCAAAATATTTATAGATATCTGTTTGAAGAAGTATTGTGAATTGTGACATTGTTTAATCGCTATTTGCTGAAATCGCTTAACAGATTAATTAATAAGTAAATAGGATTTATAATAATAATACAGGTAGACTTCTGCTTTTTGAAAATACATATAGAAAATGAATTACATTTTGATCAACCAGTAGATTCAGTAAGTCCTTTACCTGTAAGATGAGAAGATATTGTACTTATAGACATGGAGCCATAAATACACAATGACGCAGCCGAGATCATAAGCCTTTTTCTAGTAGTAAAAGTGACACCTGTAATAATTTAATGAAACAACAAAATAAAACTAGCAAAGCTTGTGGATCCCGCAACACATGTAGTTCTTGGCAAAATTCCATTACATACGCGAAATACTCGAGACACGCGTTCACTTTATTCCAAATTCGATATACCATAGATTCGCGTGGCACAAGCAGCGCGACAATCTAATCACAATACCATAAAGGAGTGCACCGTAAAATATTTATGGGTGCGGGAGCAGGCACGCTCCGGTACCCGGCTCCACCACGGGCCATCTACCTCCATCAACCTCGACGATAGTTCTGTATACGTTACTACACTCAGTAATTTTGTTGTTTAATGCAAATTTACGTTTAGTAGGGTTTAAACACGAATAAAAGGTTTATTTTTACTTATCTTCTGGTCCTTTTGGTTTCCCCTAATTCTTCAACTTCGGCGCAAATTCGTTGTCGACGTCAGCCGCCCATTTAGAATGGTATAATATCTGAATAACATTTGAAGTTTCGTATAAAGAAATTGAGTGTGTGGAGAGCTCAATTAAGCAAGTCCTGGGACCGGTGTGGACGCAGTGCTCGTTACACACCGGCTCAAATTGGCGCCGACCACGGAACTGTAACGATAATGACGCCGCGTGAGTTGTGCCCCATTCGTCCACTAACGTAAGCTAACTCCTCTCATGGGAAGCCCTAAAAGCCACTTCATACGAAGTATGTACTTCCACATTTGGCAGTCTCGCAAAACTTTGTGGTTTTTGTGGCACATAAACAACTAGCACACGTGTGCGTCCGACCGCGTATCGATTGATTTGACTTAAAATGCATCGTTTTGAGCCGCGATGTCGATCGTTTTCCGCCAAATTTTCCGCTGCGGGCGCTTGGCAACCGCACTTTGTGGCTGGCCACAGTTACCCATACAAATTGAGAGGTTATCGTGGTAGACATTGCGTCAACTTATACAACAGCAATTTAAAACATTCCAGATTTATTCATATATTTGCCATAACTCCATTCGCAGAACGTATATTGGCAACACTCATAATCATAGTGAGCGCGATCGACCACTGAAAGCTTTTTGAAAGCTCGTAGTGACGCGCGATGAAAGGTTCACGTGGTGATTTCAAGCGAGTCATTGTAGCCCGACAAGCGAAAGTGACAGCTATAATGTTTGCTTTCTAATGTATATCACAAACATTCTATTTGACTATTCGTTACGTTTCAGGCAACATAACATGTAAATTGTGAGTATACATGTTGAAAAGTAAGTTTACGTAGTAGAAACTATTGAAATAATAAACAGGCAACAGTTACAGAAAGTTCATATTCCTTTTCTATCGGATACGTGATAAATTGCTAAATAATGCGCCCTCTGACGTCGCTCTAACCCCACCCCTAATGTCTTCTTAATGCTGCATGGAGTTGTCACATTGCACATTTTGAGCTGGCGTTTGTTCGTTCCGTTTTGCTGTAGGAGGTATTCACGGTTAGCTTCTTTAAAACTTTTTGGATGTTCTCAGTACTGAAATATATTCACATATCGAATGCGTACAAAGAAATACTAAAGATGCTCAGAGTATGAGACGCTTGCGTCATTTGGGGCACTCTATAAGTGCACAGAGTTGGTTAAGTATGAAAAGCTCCATTTGAACGCAAGCTTTTTTTTGCTCGTTTTGCCTGTGTCGGCTCGCCGCACGCTTCTTTTGTTCTACGAACGTGATCTGGCCGAGATGAATCCCACGGACGGTATAGCTCCGTTCCTCTCTTCAATCGAGTTTGTTTCTGCCTGTCACATTTTTGCTGCTTTGCGTATAACCACAGATGAAACAATTTTCTTGAAAATCTGCATACAAATTTCCTTTTCGGATGCGAGAATTTCCTTGTCCATTTGTTTTCGCGACGTATATGACGTTAAAGCATAACATTTTTGTACAATTCGCATCACCGCTATGTCATGGTTCGCCTAAGATTTAGTTTCCAATACAACGACGCTGGATGACAAACGGCTTGCAATCAAATATCAGATAAATAAATATTACTGAAACAGGGTTTTTCTTCATGAAGTTTCATGGAGTTTTAAACTAAGCTTCTGTATCTATTATGCGTCGAAAAATTCCAACTATCTTTAAAGAACTCTTTGAACACACATTGGCCTCGCATGAAAGAGATTGAAAACTTTTTCAGGATTCAGATTTGTTTTTTCTGCGTGCCTGATTTCCAGCTCTGCGATCCCATAAATTATTTCTGTGAAAAACTTTTAAAGCTATTATAACTCTGTTCCATAGATATAAATCTTGGATTCGATTCATTTCCAATATTAAGTTATCCTGCGTTTATTTTCAGACTTCTTTCAATTGGGCACTTTAAATTGAATTGTTATGTAGGAGTTGTAGGTAAATACTGTGTAAACTTGAATAAATAGCAATCTCTAAATTGTCATTTAAATAAAACTTTGGCGCCCACTCAAAAGACGCAAGTGTACTAAATTTAACTCAACTAATTAAACAATAAATGTTGTGTGAAGCGTATTCGCATGTCACAACACAGTGGCGCCGGATCTGTTGTAGGCGATACACGCTGGAGCAGTTATCTCAGTATCGCCTGACTACGCCCGTTGTGGCCGCCATGTTTATTTTTAGTCTCGCGTGTACATTCACTATTGCGATGAAATTTACAGCGATCGCCGCGGCTCGCCGCTCGCCGGACTCCGATACCGACGCTTCAAATGACAAGCTACCGCTATTTCAAAAATGTCTGCTATTTTACGCGAGAATTCCCGCTCTTTCGATGAGCAATAATTCTTTTGTTCAACGGGTGAAAGGTCCATGAGATTACTTTTATTATGCGGTATTAGAAGGAAACGCTGCGATAGAAGGACGTTAAAAAGGCTTTAACGGTCCAATTATCTATTTTTATTTTTTTTGTATTACTTTTTGGTCCAGAAAAAAAAAATTGTGACCCAAGTCGATCATTAAAATTACATGCATAAAAAATCTTCTACTCTCGTTCTGAATGAAAATTATTGGTGACAAAACGCGTTGTCGCGGCGGCTAATACCCTTGTTCGTCAAAATAGCATTACCCGCACGGTGGCGGTGCGAGGTCCCCCGTCAGGCTGAGATTTGGCGTAACTTAGTGACTGATTAGCAATTGGTGTGAGCTGGCGGGCGCGGGCGCGACAGGTGGTCGGGGTGCGGGGCCTGACCCGCGGCCTCTCGCCTGATTGATGGCCACGTCCCGTTCACGCTCTGACTACCCATCTTACATTTGATTTGCACTTCGCCTTACCCGAAATATTCTGTGGATATTTTATATAGGAGGTAGCTATCAAATAAGTACTGGATAAATCAATTCCTCAATAATTCCATCAGTTTCTCCATTTGTCTTTTGTCGCCTTTTTACCCGACTACGGCAAAGCCAAAAGGAAGGGTTATGATTTTAGCAGTCTATGTATGTATGTTTGTATGTATGTATGTTTGTTTTTACGTGTGTTCCACCGTAGCGCCTAAACTACTAAACCGATTTTGATGAATGAGGTATCAATAGATTCGTAATAATGGTCCGGGTGACATAGGCTATATAATTTTTCCCTAAATTTAATTTCGTGGACTTTACACGTAAATTTCTAACCTCGAAAAAAATTAAAATGGGATGATCATGACATGTTTGGTATCAAAAGAAAGGTCTTGACGAGCACATTACAAATATGTATATAATATTATATTTTCAAAGTAAATAAATATGTTTAAATCGTTAAAAACAAGCAAAAGTGAGACTGCGCTACGTAGTATTGCAAGATGTTACCAACGTGCAGTTAATCAAATCTTAATAAATAGTAACGATTTGTAATTCCACTCTTATGAAGAAAAACAAGTACAACGAAATATTTATATTTTGGATTTCTTCGATGCTCGATATCGATATATGGTGTTGGCGTCGAAATAAATCGCTCTATGGTTTCGTCCAAAGCACTATGCACTGCTATTGGAATTTAAAATAGGTTAATTACTGAACTATTGTATTACTCTTATTTACGTTTATCAAGTGTAAAAACGGAAAAGTATAAAATAAAAAATAAAGTTTAATAAAAAACTGTAACCCGACTACCTACGGGAAAATGAAAATGATCTAAAAAGTACGAAACAAGCAAATATTTCAGACAGAAATCAAGAAATAGGTACAAAAATGGTCAAGGTAAAGCCGTCGTCGCATGCCATTATAATTTTGTAGGTGTTCCTGGCACCAACATGGTATATAGGCATGCGACCACGGCTTTACCTGGACCATTTTTGTACCTATTTCTTGATTTCTGTCTGAAATATTTGCTTGTTTCGTACTTTTTAGATCATTTTCATTTTCCCGTAGGTAGTCGGGTTACAGTTTTTTATTAAACTTTCTTTTTTATTTGCAAAATAATTTTATTAAAACGACATTTCATTTGTTATTGCATCTATCACTAATTCACTACGGAAATCATCTATGGTTATGGAGGAAATCAATAAACATTATAATACCCATTATAATTAGAACATAAATATATCATAATAACGACATCGAAATGTTAATTAATGTGTCCCCCTTTCACAAATAATAACAATTATTCTGCAATAACATCAATTCAAAATATATTTGACGTGAACTTCGGGAAGTGAATTGACTGTCACGCAAATGTCAAATGTCGATTGTTATACCTGCGCGGTCCCACGCTCCGACAGCGCGGTCTAATAACCCGAGGTCATATCTTGGCTCATGCATATTCACAGGCGACGACGAAGTCGCCGGTGGCTCATCTGTAACGGTCCTGCGACCGGTTGTCTGAGCTCATTGTTGTGCCCACATGGTCGACGCGGTCGCGGTCGTCCTGCGCCGACGCCGAACTAATTGCAAGCAATCACTCGATAAGGAAGCAAGGAACAATTATGCACAAAATATCTTTATGATCTAGTGCCACAAACAACATTCAAAACCAGTTTATCCACTCCAATTTTAGTACTAGACTCCAGTTTTAAACGTTGATTTTTAGAGCAGAAATCTGTCATTTACATGTAATATACCACTTACGCAATTAATTACGCCGCCAATAATTGACTCTTGCGTTATTGACAGCTACTAGAGTGGGGACAAAATAGTAATGCGAATTACATTGTACCACTTTTTATTGCTGACTGGCGGGTTATTAAGATTACAAAGGCAGGGTCAGTTGGTAAACACCGTCGCGTCGGTAGAAATTATTTATATTCTAATTAGGTGCCAGCTACAACCGCTCGTAAGGGTGCATACGTAATTCGAAATACGTTTTTCTTTGCATGTAATATTATGACATTATATTCATTGAAATAAACGGATGTGCGTAGGCGACAAAACCCTTGTTATACTGCGAGCAATTTTTGAATTGCCCACCTGTTATTTTTTTTAAACACGCAGGTGATGGATTACTCCCTCCGCTGTACGCTACAATTTTTTTACCGTGATGGATTTATTAGAATAGTTTTCGTTTTTTGTTGGCAGTAATCGATGCCTAGTTATGATATCCACTCGTCAAACATTTTCCAGTATTTTGTTTGCGTAGCTCAACGGCATTGACTGTTAGTGTGTTTTTATATTAAAAAGCAATTTTCTTTTTTATATAAATTGTCATTTAGCTATAAAATTTAGATTGGTCATGTTTTTACTAGCTGTTCTCGCCTGTCGGCGTATCGAATTTGTTCAATGTCGATTCTGAACCGGAACAAAACACCGCGTTGCGTCAGATAAAGTAATTCAAATGCGCCTCGATTTTGATTTGTTGTAACTGATTACAATGACCATTACTGACTATGTTCAACACTTCGTTTTCATTAGGTACAGTAATGTCTACCTTGTTTTGTACGTGTAATTAAATTTTCGACTGGTTTTTAAAACCCAATTTTGTTTGTTAATGTACCAAAGCTGTAGAGAAATAGAGTTTTCAATTCAAAATCACAAGCACTTAGCATGATCTTCTTAGTAAGAAGCAGTAAAACAAAGATGGTGGAGCAATGCATTTTACATTTTGAAGCATCATTACATAGCGCATTAGACGGCCCGGGCGCGTCGAGAGGCAATTAAAAAAGAGCTGCTAAGACGAAGCTCGTAAAAATGAAGTCGTGTTCTCAACTGATTAAAAAGTCAGCTCTAATCTTGTGCACGTTAAATTTTTAATCAAATTCGTTTATCACGAACGACCTTAGCGCCTTCTTATCTTTGACCCAGAATGGCACCTTAAAGAGATAATTTGCATGCACACAAAAAGTGGCCATAAGATATCTGCAGCATTGCAGGTATCGAGAACTATTCAGAAGAGTTACAGCAATTTTATGTTAGTACTACTCATAAAATAGGATCGAATTTACACAGATAATTCCACCTCGGGATTCACTGCCGAGATCTATCAATTAAGACGCAGACTCCATCGGCTTTCAGGTGAATGTCAATTAATGTCAGAGTCTGAGGAGAGCGTCGTCGTCGTCCGTAGAGAGAGTTTACTAAGAACTGATAGATAGTACAAACTAGCAACAGTAGCAACAAGTAACTTGTGCGTCAGCCTCGATAAAATTAACATTTTAATATTACTTGTAGGCTGCATGATTATAATCGACACAGTTTTAAGCGCTGTAAACATGATAAAATGATGAATTTATGTAGAAACAACAAAGCCAGAAGGCTAAATGTGGAATAAAACTCGGATGTGCGAGATTATCTTACTATTGTTCTCGAGTTATTGAGGTACATGGCAGACTAAATGACTTGCGATAGGAACTACGGCTGTTACTTTTATGTTGTTTTATTATTTATCTGTAGAATCGTCTGTGGCACCTAGTATTTTTTTTTAATACCTAAACGTCATCTTTATTTACAGCAAAATGATTAATTCTTCATTTTGTTAAGTGTACAATGCTCTAGAAAGTCCAGCATATAGAAACAATATCATACATCGTGAATAGTGATGGATATTGCACATCCAGTCATTTACATAGTGGTACCGACAACTTGATTGATTGATTGCGAGTGACTCTTACTGCTTGTTATCAAACAGTTAATAAATCAACCATACTTCCCTGTTACTTATAGGGCTATTTATATCCAATAATGTGTTGGCAATATTAATATTCATGAAACAGCAAACCTGAAAGAAATTTTGAAAAGATAACCTACTTCCCAAAAAAGTCTGAACTCAAGATAATGTTGTGAGGCTGTTTTCAACAAAACAAAAAAATTTCAACAAAAATAAAGATTTTCAGCTCTATTGATCATCGATACAATAAAGAAGTCCTTAACTTTTCAATCATGGACAAGGAGAGAAGAGAGATGAAATTGAACAAAACTTGTATGAAACTATCTGCTAGATAAGTTCACCAAAACTTCTCAGGAGGTGGCAAAACGGGCTATAAGTTAGTAATGCACTAAATACTGAACAGTCATGCACTCCACCAGTCCCCCGACCCTTGCTCGAAAAGGAGGTGCCAGCAGTTGTTGCAGCTGAGCACGTAGCTTTAAATACCCCGTATAATAATCATGATGAAAATCTGAGTTTGATCCAGCCTGTCCCTTCTTGCTGTCCTCTCCCCAGCGATGCCCTAAGCCGAGGTTCGTACCCCACAGGGGGTGCCCTTAGCGAGCACTCACTTAATTTTAATTTAGAATAGTTTATGCCCCTGGCTAGAAGCTTTAAGTGTAGAAGCTTAAGGCACCCACAGGAAAGCCCGGTTAAGCAGCCAAGACCTTAGTGGTCAAAACTGCGAGTTGCCCTAGTCAAAAACAAAAACACTCCACCAGTGTGTGAAAGTTTCAACACGATCAGAACGAAATCAATTGCCTATCGAGGTTCCCATGCCAACAAACGACTTTCTCAGTTAATCCAATAATTTTAAACGGAATTACTTCAGACAACTGAGTTAGAAAATAACTTATTTTCATTTGGCATGACATTTTTAAACTGCACTAATAGAAATATATTGCTTGTACCAGACAAGGTATCTATTCTATGGCAATACACCCTACACGCTATAACTTTAATACTTACAATAAATAATTGCATCAAAGCTGTTTGATATTTTGTTTGCATTTGAATATAAAAACAGAAAACCTTTTTCTGCGATATGCAATGTAATTATTCAAATGGATGTATAAAACTATTTGCTACATGAATGACATGCATGAATGCAAATTAGAATACGTCAAAATTGCATGAACTGGATCTACGTAATATCAAAACACTGTTGCTGCCACACAAACTTCGGGCGGTTGCTTCCATCGTGTCACTTGCGTTTACACACCAGAGTTGATATCACAGTTGCGAAATAGTCTGCGGTTATATTAATATCACTTTGTACATATTTAGAAACCTGCACAGGTCGGTGCTGTGTTATTCAATCTGCGACCTATTTGTGGTCAATCGCAGTACGAGACGGTTTCAACCGCTCCACAGCAGTGTAGAGTTATACCAAACCTGTTATTTGCACTTGTATGTCACATCGTAACACTTTACATGCATGTTAACTTCATAAAAATAACTAATATGTATAAGATTCTACGCTTAAGTACATGTTCTAACTCGTTTAAGTTAATTAACAATTTTAATAAGCGATCTTTATTTTAATCTGCTCTCCCGTCACGGTTGCCGCTTAAATTTGTACATAGTTTCATAATGTACCCACATTCTATTATAGCATGATAGCTGAATACAATAATATTTAATTTTCGTATTCATAAGCTTCTTTTTATAAGAGTCGTTAACTCTTAAATGCTAATTGGAAAACATACGGTTAAAATAATCCAATTTATAACTTAGTAGTTCTTTTTAATTCGCTAAGATCATAGAAAGGAGTACTGAGCGCGAATAAATATTGAATTACTTCTTCATTTCCGAGCTTCCGGTTGGCGAGGACTCGTACGTCGAGCCTAATAAGTGGGTCAAGTAACCCTTTAGCGTGTGGAGGACTGAGAGCAATCACACGCGCCGCCCGCCTAATTGAAGTCCAATGTCGCGCAGCCCGCCCACGGTGATTGATACCGCCCAGACCAAGCCGGCTTCTAATTCGATTGTGATATTGTTTGGACGCGCATCGGCGTCACTCCCACGAGCCAGAATCTAATCTGTACGCACGCGGATGATGTCATCCCGAGACAGCGACCGCTCGATTCATTTCGAGTGGTCGAACGAGATAGGTTCCGGGGGAGATTGATGAGCGTCGGTTAAAGCGTGTTGTATCGCTCGTTGTCACCGTGAAAAAAGAGCTTAAGCAGGCATGGTGGGAAGGTGGTGGTGGGGGCTAATTAGTCGCGCCATAGCCATCAATATCCATTACGGGCGCCGCACGCGACGCTCGGTGGCGACCCGCGCCACGCCGCCGCCGTCGTCGCCGCCCTTGACGATTGCCGATACTACTTGTGTTGTGTGGCGATCCGCGATAAGGGTTTGCACTTCCGTGACTGACCGTAGGGTTCAACCCAAACAGAGCAGACTTGGCACGTGACGTCACCACCAACACAAATACAACGACGTAATAATATGCACCTTTTGAAAAGGGAATCTAAGAATATTGACCATGCGTTAGTAGCTTTGTATTATACGCATAATATATTATGGTCCATTCCTAGATTAGATTTTACAATAGATCTTTATGTTTACTTAACTTCGACGTAACCAAAAGGATTGAATTGTGACTTAAAGCGTCGTGCAGACTAGCGCGACGCGACCGCGACGCAAGACCGGTAATTGTTCTGCCGTGAAGTTTCTTAGAAATTGTTTTGCACACACAGGTTTTCGACGTCTGTTTAAATATTTGGCAATTTTAACAAACTCGTTATCGGAGCAAGTTAATCACTTGATACTTCAACGTTTTCTATTATATTATGGTTTAACAGAACATCATTATTTTAATAACACATCCACTCCACAGATTGAATCCGTTACATTATTGAAGTAATCTCACTAAGTTCACAAAAAGAGCCTTGTTGGCTAACATAATAACATTCAAATACAAAGAGCACGACTGCTTTTATTAAAATATCTAATATTGTTTGAGCATGCATCGAGCCCACTCCAGTGATCCGATATAATTTGAAACTTCACCTTGCATACTCGCAAAGGGTTGCCCTCTGCCCTAATCTTTGAACTACGACTTGACCGTTAATACGCATTTATAATTTGCTCTTCGATTATTTAGTACGGTGGAATGGTACGCTGAGATACGAATAAATTAGTTTCGTGTTTTGAACAAAGCCAGCCCAAAGTTTTGAGTAACGGTCACAGGATCGTTGTAAGAGTTAAACTTATTCCTCTATCTGTTGGTTTAGAGTGCTTTATTGGGATCCGTCTTGTTGTTTTGTTTAGGTAACTTACAATTAAATGCTGTTTTATTTACTTCTCAGACGAAACTGCCGAATTTATTACTACTGAAATCTGGAATATCTTCGCGGAATTACACCATACTGGGTTATGCAGCTTTTAACTTCTCCTGCACAAAATGCACGTCTTGTGAAATAATTGGTAACTGCTCTACACGACATGTTATCTAGACATAATTATTTTTTACTTCCGATTGCACTGGTCGACTTGCTTTACAGACCGTTGCCCCAAGAAAGGGCTCAAACGATTATTTAATTTCAATAATATATTCGTCTTAAACGAGTTAAGAAAAAAAGTAGTTGACCGTATTCCCCTGTGATTGAACTATGACCGGCTCCGTCGGCTAATCGCGTCCCCTAGACAGCGGTCGCGACCCGCAGGTGTAAACTCGCCCTTCCTTAGGCTGCAGCTTCGCCTCATTTACATAGCCAAGGTATCTTATGCACTGTGCATGCACTCGCTTCTCACTTTATAATTCAAATGATCCACACGAGCGCCGGCTGAATTCGAGGAAATGTGAGAATTTGTAACGGAATTTTAGCAGCTATTTAAAGTGAGAGTTTCTTTGTTTTTATCTAACGTCGGCAATTCATTCCGTGGATGCTTTAGCTATTAACTTCATATTAAAATAAAATAGACGTTATATAAAAAATCCATATAAGAGCAACGGTCGGTTTAATATTCATTTATGTAGCTTACAACCTTGGACAAAAACGCGTTAACCATAATCCAAAATACTGTGGACCAAGTCATCAATTTTCAGAATTTTAAACAAAATCAATAGGAAAACTTTGCCTTGCCGTTGGAGTTACAGACAAAAGAATTGTTATGACTGTTAAATGAGCCTGGTTCATCGCCGGCGCAACACTCACCGTGACTGGATTTTGAAAGGCATCCTTTGTTAAAGTTTCAAATCCTAAACGCTTTGAAGCGCAGTTTGGACGCCATCGTGTTATGGCGCAAAAACGTATTATTTAGTTAGCCTTAGCATACTAAAGGTTAGTGGGTAGGTAGGTAGGTACATTACCGTTTCTGAAAACTTCTGTGGTACGTTCAAGTTGCGCACTCAGTGCAAACTGCTAACCACACCGGCCTTGCCCCGATGTAATCAAATTAGATACGTGACGTCATCGCCTGCAGCACCATTATGCTAATTAACACGAGCGTGGTGATCTAAACATCGACCGACGATGGATACTCCGTCGAAATCACTTGGACTATTGACAGATGCAAATAAATGTAACGCGTTATGCGAACACACGCAGTAGAAGAAATACGTGGTGTGAGAAGTGATACATTGAGGAAATGTACCATTATTATTTTCCAATTCCAGCACAACAACATCGGTGTTCAGAACGCCATAAACCAAATAATATTCTCATTTTATTTTTTAAATAAGCCTCCTTTATTTCTTTTGGAGCAGATTGCGAAAATTTACTGACCAGAATTATTAAGTTAATCTTCAATCTCCATTGCGAAGATCTAACCAGTTTAAGTAATAATGGTGCCGGATCAAAGCAATATTTTTGAAACATTATGACGGTGCGGTCGACCTGGCGGGAGCGCGTAGGTTGGATCCAGCCAAGTGGTAACTTCCTCCATTACGTCACTCTTGTGATTCACGCAATTTGCTCCATAAGATGTAAACACAGTTTTGGTTAAAGAATTCAACTGACCTCGGACTTGTCTGCCGCCTAGCCTCGCTGCGTGTCCTTGCTAAATCTAAATCTGACACACGAACAACAAAACCCAGTCGCGATTTACGTAGATTTCTATGATAAATGAAGCTACGTTTTAAGTTTGTCTAGCCTTATCGCCCGTTCATTCGTCACGCTAATCTTTCAAGCGGGTTTTTGTCCGCTTTTAAGTAAACAACCGCTCGACTATTTAAT
This sequence comes from Agrochola lychnidis, assembly GCA_963680765.1. Taxonomy (NCBI): domain Eukaryota; kingdom Metazoa; phylum Arthropoda; class Insecta; order Lepidoptera; family Noctuidae; genus Agrochola; species Agrochola lychnidis. The sequence continues at coordinate 16,250,876 of OY796858.1, forward strand.
GAAAATAGTCAAGTTCCACAACCATTACACAAAGCTGATTGCAGAGAAACATGAACACAAATCCAAGCTCGGAACAATATTACGATTACGTCATTCATAAAGTAAGTGCATTTATGTAGGGAGCGAGGGAGCCATCTTTGTGCGACTCCGCTGCGGGCCGCTGCTTGTGATATGAAAAGCAGTTTTCTGTGGAGTAAATAATAAAGCGACAGTGAGAAGGCCTCGTGCATCCAACCCCGTGACAACTAACGTGTCCCAGGGTAACTTTGTCCCATCCGCTTACATGATACATTGAGTCTTTAAAGCGAATCTTTTCGGTATTTATGCGGTGCAATAGAAATATCTATATACAATGTCGCCCATCGGCATGTGACCGCCAGAATTTTTCTGAATATTCATGAAAAATGATCGAAACATAACTTTAAAAGGGGGGTTTATCTTGAATATTTTTCATGTTATTCAATTTTTTATGTTTTGAGTAGCGTTTGCCATATCTCCGATGTTATTGGCTCGATTTGGATTCTGTTTATTATTTCTAAAACCTTTTGAGTTATTTTATTAAAATTTGTCAACTATGCAAAAAAACGGAGGTGAAAATATTTTTTTCTAAATCATAGGGGGGGATTTTGAAAAAAAAAATTGATAATATGAAAAAAAGCCAAGATAGACCCCCCCTTTTAAAGTTATTTTTCGGTAATTTTTCATGAACATTCAGAAAAATGTGGGCATGGGCATGCATGCCGATGGGCGACATTGTATGTGTGACTTCAGTGTTATTAGCATCATTTTGCAGTTTTAATTCGTTAATTTTAATTAAGTTATATCCATAATAAATTCTTGTTATTCACAAGCCCGTTTAATGAGCGTTATTTTGCTAGAAATCCTTCCATGGTAGGTGGAAATTCCGCACACAATTCAAGCAACATGATACCATAAGTAAGTATTCCCAGACGGCTAATGAAACTTCGCAAAGCCAACACGAGACCGCGCTTATTTAGAGACGACGATGTCGAGCAGATGACGCCCAAACAAATCTCAATATCTGGCATATGGTATGAATATTTAGAGCAGGAGAACGCATCGAGCGTTTCTCTGCACGGCTATAAGACATCGAAAATAGATTGTGCGAATGGGGTTAGACGCACCTGTTATTTAGCTTTCGGGCGGGTGCGGTGTCGGGAGCGCGGGGTGGCAGATTCATTAATAATGGCCCACAATGAGACGCCATTATTTACGAGTTGCGGCAACCGAGTTGAACCGCATCGCACACAGCGCAATGCTTCCAGCTAGTCCCTATCCGGAAACAACCAAGTAACTGAAGCAAAGCCTCCTTGGAAATATATTAGACAATAAAAACTCCAGCAAAACCTAATACTTATCATGTACATAAATTCAGAATAATCGCTCCGGTAAGCTGGCAGTTTTTTTTTTGTATTCTACCTTATTTGATCGATATTCAATGAGCTTAAATTTTAACAATTGAACATCAGTATGCTTGATTTCATTCGCGTCCAGTCTAACATATACGGCAATCCTGAGTTCAGTTTTGGCTAGCATGCCCATATTTACAGCATCATCAGCAGCTACATATATTTTGAGTCATCCGATGTTGTCGTGTCTGACGGCTTGCGTCGACTATGGGTACGCCTACGCACTAAGAAGATTAATTTTTTATTCGTGTTTATTAATCACTGCTTTATAAAAACTCTATAACGTCAGTCTTATTTTAACTGTTAACAGGTAAAATCAACGATCGTTTTTGTCCTGTTTCTACTCATTATTGTGTTTTTTAATCAATAAACTATACTAATTGTTTTTAACACTTGTGTGAATATGTATATAGATTTCTCACGATAGTATGTTCATTTACCTATGCTTTTAGAAACGTCACTTAAAAGATATGTTCAAATAATCGTCTGTATCAAAGTATTCATCTCTGTGTCAATTTCATGATTCACAAATCTCAATTTTGCGTCTATGATAGGTTCTAAGAGACGCGATGATTGGCGTTTTGCAACACAAAGGATCTTTTGTGCTTATATATTTTTAATGTTATGACTCAACGGCTTTTTTTGTAAAACAGCAAAACGTTTTATAAAAACATACTACTGGTAATTTTGTTCCCTGTAATGCAAAATAACGTTCTCGACAAGATATTTCTTTTAGCGTGGTGCACTTGAAGACCCGTCGGAAGACGAAAAACATAAATACTGTTTCGTAAACTCAACAAGGTGTTATAAGATCAAATAAACAAAGAGCTATCGGACTAAATTCGTGCATGAACAGTCAGATAGTCTCACTAGAGGCGGTGAGATGAGGTAAGCGACCTTAAAAGCCACTTAGCACAGTGCGCTCTCCGCGCCGGCGCCGCTCGCTGCGTTTCTTATTACTTAGCGAATAATTCGGGTAATAACTAGCTACTTTGAGACCGCTCTTATACTCCACTCACACTATGTAATGTATGTGCTGTCCTTTTTAACATCGACGACTCTATGTGCTTTACTGAAGTGCATGCAGGCAAACAAACTTAACTCGTTTGCGATTCGTTTTGAGATCTTCAAACTAATTAACTTCTTTACGTGCTACGGCGTGCTAAATAAAACTTGCATTCATAAATACACATTTTAATTATCAAAAATAAACTGCCCAATTATAAAAAGTAATCTAAGTGGCAGCTAATTTTAATTGTCTTCTAGGTATAACGAATATTAATATCACACCAGTATAACTGCTTACGTCATTTCATAGATAAGTTTTATCTGGAAAAGGCTGAACGGAAATTATAGAGATATTGAGTAACAGCAAAGCACCTGAGGCATTTTCACGTCCGCGTCGGTCACTATAACAGCATCAAATATCAGCCAATAGAAGTTTTTCATTTCCGTGCCTACGTCAATGATCCGGAACCCATTTCAGTACGTCTAAAGATGGGTAAACGTACATCGAAATACGAAAACGAGGAAATCACAGCTTCTGTTACCAAAAGAGCTGTCCATTTTCTGTTTCAGATACACAAAACGATGCATGAACAACAAGATATACAGGGATATATAGGCAACAAAATGGAACTTGGTGTAATTCTAACACATCAACGTATTTCCTAGAATAGTCACAATTTGTGTGCAGTTGAATTTGGTGAACAGATCAGTGTAGGCAGGCAACAGAGTAGCAATGTTAAGTCGGATGGAGCGAGTTAATTAACGTTTATGCGGAGTCATCAAACAGGCGTGAGCGCGGAGCCTTCGAGACAGGCTCAGGAGCGCGACTTCGCTCCGCCGCTTTTAATTAAACGATGGTACCGCGGCGCTAAGAAGTCATCTACAATCCACTTACCAGCACACCAACCCTTTTCTATACATACGTTTAATCAAAAATATGTCAATTGTACAAAGAGAGTTCTGCCTGAAATATGCACCGACGGATATTTCATTATTAATCTTTTCCATATTCACGGCTCTCTCAGTATTGCATCATTTTGATATTTGTCGAGTTAAATCGGTTGATTGACATATATTAGGACATTAGTAACCCCCGAGGCCTCGTTTGCGAGAATATTACGTGGGTACCTTGTGCATCTATCGCATAAATATATCCAGTAGTTTATAACGTATTTTGCAGATCTGTAATATTAAGAAAGAGTTACTTATAATTATATTCCTCGCAATTTGTAAATGATTAAGCAACATGTTCAGACATTTTATCTAAATGTACCCAAAATTGCTTTATGAAATCTATAGAATATCCTTTATTTCTTCCTATAAATGTACAGTGCCAAAGTCAATTTACTTTAATTGCTAATGTAATCAGTTCCCCATTAGTTCAGTATATAGGCCTCTGAAAAACACGACTAGACAATATCTAGATAATAATTTCATCGAAGTGTAATTGTTCATCTGGCTGCAAGTGTGTGAGAAAAAAAACAATCAATAAATCACAAGTGATGCGTCCGTGCTCCTAGCGGCGGGGGTTAGCCAATTACTACGTCGCGCTTCAAGGAAGCTAACCAGTTTCTAAATTCTTCGTATATTTAATTTAGCTTAATTGGTGTGTGGATACACGGCGGCAGGCAGTCGACCGAGAATTGGAGCCTCTTTGTTGGCGAAATCGCGTTTAAAACGGTACCCCCGCGAATTACACATCGTGCGCACTCTCTTCTCTTATCACTTAAGTGGTATTGTTCTACTCGTATAGACGTTCCATGTTTTTCCTACGTTGTTTCAAGGTCAGTTTAATCGGAAGCCTGAATTTAGTTTTTGGGACGGTCGTTGGCTCGACGCCGATGTCGAGAAGCCGAAGGACGCCTCTCTAAACAAATTGCACTAGTTTGAAACGGGCGTGGGCGTCGAATTCATGATTCGTAAAAAGGTAACCTACCTTTTACTCATTACATGAAAGCTATTGATGTTGTTGTTTTCCCTGGAATGAGTACATTCGAACCTGCCTATAAATAAGTTTTATTTATGGTTTAATTTGTTGTGTGATTCAACGTTACCTATATGAATGAATTATTCTTAGGATGATGTCATGTCAACCGTATGTTTAAATATGATAAATATTGTCTTTATGAAGTCACAAAAGGAAAGGACAATCGTGTTTGTGGGTGCTCAAATGGTGATGATGTGAATGGTACAGGAAACTCGGCGCGTGCGCGGTAAACTGATGTGGAGATGAGCGGTGTGGGCGCACCCCCACTAATTTATTATTGTCCAACAATTGGCCTCTTAGCATCAAGTAACATTCAACGACATACATTTTTGAACTAACGGGACTGTATTCGAATCCTAAGTAACCTCTCTACTTTTTTGCTTAGATACTTTGGTTACCGTTGTTATGGTGTTAACTCCTGTTCAATCATCTTTACTACACTTAGCTAACATACAGGGAGGGTATCCGCCATGACCAGGTAGTATCATGCAAGCAATAAACATTGTTCTCGAGTATCCGAACAAGGAGAGAGGTGCGGTGTACGATTACACGTGCGGCGATTGGTAACCGCGTTGTTGGTATGTGTTCATGTACAACGTACTTATATTTTTATGTGTGTGAGAACTGCGTTCGGCGTGGGACGGGGCAGTGCATTTTTTGCGAACGCGAGATGAACGGCAGGTCGTTGAACTCCGTCGCTTGTCTCCGTACCGAATTTTGCCAACGGAGCGCATCTTCCAGCCTCTTCGTTTAGCTGCAATTTTATCGAACTACAGTCGCATCTGTTCATAAATGTGCTTGAGATTTTATGGCGACTTTCATGTTTGTATTTTATATCTTAGAGCAAACATTTGTGTAGGTACTTAGATATGTTAAACTAAAAAAAAAAACAGTGGCGCTCCGGAAGTGCTGACAGAAATGAAAACTTGGAAAAAAATTGGCACCGGTAATCAATGCGTTGATGTCTTTTACTCCACGCACCGCGGTAATCAACACGTTGATGTCTTTTTAATAGTCAAAAGCTGGTGTCGTCACAGTGTCGCGAAATCAATGGTTTAGTCCCATTCTCATCTCAAAAATGCCCAACGCGCCTAAAGAAGTTTTCACTTTAAAAAAAAACTAGGTAATGTGTTAATGTTAAAAGAACTAGCCGTTGGATAAGTACGATGGTAACACTTTGGTCGCGTGTCAGCATTGGACGACGGCTTGCCGGCACGCATTGTGAGCAGGCGGGCGGCACGACGAAACAGCTGTCGGTATCATTGCTCACTCATTAGACGGTGAAAAAATTGTTCAAAAACAACTAATTAGCACCGCAGTGCCGTGCTTATTTCCCGTCTTTCATCCGAGAAGAATGTATGACCGACGCGTGCTTTCCTACTTTATGAAGCGCAATAAGCTTGCGACTAGGTAGAGTATAAAGAAACCAGCCGCCACCAACCAAGATAATATGCAATAAAAATTCAGAACGGTGCTCTTCCACGAACGCGATATAGGGTACTGATATAGTTTTAATGTCATTCCTACCAACTAATTGCATGATAAAATGGAACTTTATGATTAATCACTTTAAGCAACTCATTATCTGATTACAAAACGGTTAATACTTATGGTACAATCAAACAAAGAGCTATTCACGATATTATCTAATTAAATTAAACGACTCTTCGATTAATCCAATATTGAAGTATTTGTGGCTCAGACACATTCAAAGTTGCAAAACAAACATACTGGATGGATCGACATTCAGGCAAGTTAAGACCGAAGTTAGATACTTGGCTTTATTCAGAAGAACTTATTATAAAATACAGCGAATTAAAAGTAGTATTGAAGGTAACAATAAACTGGCCTTGTCCCGGGCATTGACCACGATTTTACAACAAATGATTTGCAGCTCTGCATTATTAAGATGATAGCCAGCCGAGTAAAAAATGGCTGGATATTTCGAGTCAAACGACTATAAGAAGCGTATAAACGAGCTTTTAGACGTCACGCTTGGTGGCGTGCGCGCCGCAAAAACTAGCACACGTCGCATTCGTGACTGCCGCCGCCTGCGCCCGCTCCGCTGCACGCCCGCGCCCGTCGCCTTGCCCAGCCAACCAGCCAGCCAGCACCAACTATTGACACATCGCAATAGCTTGCCTAATGACAAAGATCTCATCAAATGTTATGACATCCTATCCAAGTCTAGACAGATGGGATAGTCAACAACTTAATTCAATTTCAACTCAATTTTATTTTATTTAAGTATGCATACACACGTTACATTATAAAACTGATTTGCATCTGTCACATCACACTTTCAGGTTCAGTTGAAAACCAACGTCAGGCACTTATTGTTGTCTGGCATTTTTGCTGAACTGAGCCTTTTTGGCGCAGCCGTGACGTGAGGCACACACAGTTTTTTTATCTGCTTTTAATTATATTGTGTGCTTTTTTGGTCTGTGCTAAATAAATATATTTTCTGTCTTTCTTTTCTTTCTTTAACTTTATCCGGACTCCGGAGACAGACTAGTAATAAGCATCGCGATAACCACAGCGTGCTGAGCTAAAAGCGTGAACAAAAATGACCCATCAGTACACATGGGATAGTGTGGGGAACTCGGGAACATGCGTTAGGAATCCAAAAGCCTACAGTATATGTAGGTCATAGAATGCACAATGTTAAAGTTTTGTGAAATATTACTGTAACTTACTTAGCTTATAAATATATCGACCCGGGTCTACTTATTATTTGAGATTGTGACCTGTGTGTGTATCGGATTAGATAGATTTATAAATTAACTCACATGTGAAATGTGCTGTGCACTTCTAAGTGACGAGTTCACAATACTTATATAACTGTATGTGATTTTTGTATGTGTATGTTTAAGTGAGCAAGTCGTTGAGGTGCCAAATTAATAAATAAAAAATAAAATAAAATTCTTTGATATAATATGAATATGTATATATTTTGGCATTTGGATATATGCATATATGAAATATATTCCATCTGGAGATATGCATATTCCGCATATATTCCATCCGCTATGTGAAATGTAGCCATCCGCTATATGCAATATACAGGGTTATTGGTTATACCTACGTCGGCAATCTGTTAAGGGGATGTAGGAGAGGTCATTTGCAACCAAATTACCCCTGATGAACCCCTATGCCAATTTCAACCATTTTCTAGTAATTTGACATTTTATATTTTAAGATGTATGAAGTAAAAATATAAAATGTCAAATTACGCGAATATTGTTGACATTTGCATGGAGTCAATCGGCGTCATTTGGTTGTAAATGACGCCTCCTACATCCCCTTAATGCATTGCGAACGTATAAACATTAACCCTGTATATCAGGGTTATTGGTTACATTTGACATTTTTATTTCATACATTTTAAATGTTAAATAACTTGAAAATGGTTACCTACGTATAACCATAAACCCTGTATATCAGGGTTATTGGGTTCATTTTATATTTTTACTTCATTAATACATTTTAAAAAATGTCAAATTACTCGAAATGGTTGACATTGGCATCAGGGTCATCAGGGGTAATTTGGTTGCAAATGACCTCTCCTACATCCCCTTAACGGATTGCCGACGTATAACCAATAACCCTGTATACGATTTGAGTATAAAGTTATGACAATTAAACAACAATGGTACGAGATGTGTTGCATTCTTGCATTAGAGTGCATGTTAGTTTGCGAGGGCGAGGGGAGGCAAGCGTGTCCTCGGGCAGGTCACGCGCCACGCAAACTCGTTCCGCAGCGCACTTTCGCCGCTCTTCGCCTGCGCCGGAGTCTGTTGCTAGCTCGCTTGCACACGCGGCACCCTTTCCCCCTCGAAATACCCGCCATGGACAACTTAAACTTACCGGACATGTTGCAAACTTGCAATCAAGTCCTTTGTTCTTTTCATTTTGTATTTCGGCAATCTCGGTGACTGTGATTTTCGAAAACGTAATTCCCAACATGTATCCATGCGGCTTCAATATGGCGATGTGTGGATGAACTTAGTTCACCCTATGTTTTACTCAGAATTGTGGAAATACACGCTTCTTGTATAATTTAGGCCTATAACTTAGCAGTTCGGTTACATTTTTCAAAGTTTTAAGCAAAACAAAAATGTTTTCATACATGAACGTCGTTAAAAAGAATGTCTTGTGCTCAAGAAGTGGAAATAATCGGTGCAACACATTGACCGGCTAAAACTCTACACAATCGACGGGGCGGGCGGAAGTGTGGCAGTGGCGAAAAGCTCGCAACTGCATGAGGAGAAAGGAAGCGGCGCGCCGCGCGGTGTGATAAGGCGGCCGGCTGGCGTCGGTCGGGGGGCGCGGAGGGGCGCGGCGGGGCAGGGGCGCGGGGTGCGCGCGCACGGCAGCCCCCGCGCCGCGCCACTCGCCTCCCGTCAGTCGCCCGCCGACTCTGCTTGTGCTTGTGCGACTCGCGCTGCTCCGTGCACCGCACTCGTGCTCCGAACACGACGCGTGCCGCCCCGCTGTGGCCGCGAACCGCGACCTCTACGCTACCGGCGAAACGTTTCTCCTAACTTACGTGCAACTTGCTATGTTTTAACTTTCGGACATTTTACACTCCCTTACCCGGCTTGTTTATCCCTCATCATGTAAGTGTTACGCTCATTCTATTAAATGCGGCATCTCGTCGAAATTCGGAACTCGCGACAAAGTGTATATCGTGAAAGTTTGTGAATAAAAGGCTAGTGTGTTTTTGGCAATCGTGTTTTGTACCCATCTGTCTCGTTAGTGTTTGTCTTTGTTTGTGGTTGGAGTTAAACCGCCGGCGATTTCCGAAATTCGACGGAAAAGTTTCCAACAGTAGGAGCGAGCGGTATGTTACTAGTGGGCAATGCTGCTGGTTCGGTCCGCTCGCTCCGCCGCATGAGAGCTTTCGCCTTGGTTCAAACCTGCTAGGTGCAGAGCGGCCTGCGCTACTCGCACGTCAAACCCAAGTTAAAGCTTTCATCGATATTGCCCATAATGTAAAAGTTACGCTAAGTAGTCTCCCCTAATCCCTGATGGAACTTTACTCCATCATTCAATTTCTTCTCATAGAGCATTTGGCTATTTCTTTCGTAGCATATGTAACTAATATTTCTTCACTCAATATTCTCTGTTGCTTTTCTAAAATACATGTATTTCTTGTGTAAGTTGATGTTAAGTTCATCCTGGACTTCCGTACATGAATAACTTGTATGGTTGTCTTCATAATAAAATTCTTTAACCTTAGGATTAATGGTTACACACTATTTTTGAATTTTCCATGTCAAGTTGATATTTTATCTACACTTAAAATTCCTTTTCAATCTCTTCAAACCTGTTAAATCAGTGAAATTATCACTGAGCAATCCTCAGTTTTCTGAATTGTGAGATAAGCCAAAACTGGCAAGTTCTTTTTATCATATCTCGTGCGAGAAATTACGTAGGTTTTATCTTATCACTTAAAACAACACAGTATTGCGTTGATTCTAAGATAATAAAAATAGTTTATAAAAATGTTCCACATCCCGACAGAAAAGTCTTGTAAAAGTGAATTTTCCATGAAATGTTAAGTGCATGCGTAGAAATGTTTATTCTTTTAAAACTGCAAATTAAGCTGGTGATGTCATTCAGAGTGATAGTGATGATAATAACAATCAAAATATGTCCATTACAGTAGTAACTGTTTACAGAAAAGATGATAAAGCAATGATATGAAATCAAGTAGGCATAAAGTTATAAATTGAGTAACGCGGTCCAAATTATGTTTTTAAAACTGATAAATGAGATGTGAGCATGTTAATTTTAAAAATGGCAGGGCTTTATCCATTTAAACGTGGAATGGTTTGTTTGCAACGCTTTTACTACGAGGGTAACAGCTGGCCCTGCTACCTGCTCAACAATAAAAACGTGTGTCAATAGAGGGCTCGCTCTGCATTATTATTATTGCCCCATTTTAGCTCTTAATACAGAGCTTAAAATGAAAATTATCATGTCATATGTATTTGAGCACTAAAATGTATTTGAAATAAGCAAAATCATTCAGAATATGACTAACCAGACTAATAAAGAAAGCGACAAAAAAAGGGATGCCTTAGTCACAGAAAACTGCCTGAGAGACGAAGAATCGTAACACAATTTAAACACCAATAAATTTGTGCCATACCTGCAAGCTGTCGTTCGTCCACATTCTGTCCTTTACAAGAAATGAAACCGAATTTAATTTATTACAGACCGACACAAAACTCGTTTCACAACTGAATGGGACTTTTTTGCAAATTGGGCAAACAAGGAAACTCTGACATTTAATTACGATGCCAAGGATACAATGACTAACTCTGACAAAGAAGGATTGAACAAAAACTAAACCGACCGCGATAAGCTTCCCCTTATCGGTATAATTATCTTATCTGGGTAAAATTTAACCGTTCTAACTGAATTACATGACCAAATATATCCATTGATAATCGTCCTTTGTTTACAACGAAGTCATGGAAGTTTCTAAAACCATGTTTGGTTTTGCAAAATTCGGCAGATAATTTTTTGGCAAAATTCAGACAGTCAAATTTACACTTATATACATAACATATATATTTCCGTCTGACTCCTTGTAGCGGTTGCAGCTACAATAATATGGTTTTCATTTTCAACCGTACCTATCGTTTCATGAATAAATCCTACCTACATACCAAATAACGTACAGACTGGAGCAAACACATTTGGTGCCGATAATTCCTTGAAAATGTTTATGTGTTTCTTGAATCTCTATGAAACACCCTCTCATTGTTACATTGCATCATCTTTAAATTAAGAGTTGGCTGTTGTCATTGCAGCAATTTCCATTCTTGTCTGCTCTACGTCTATGTTGCTCGTTTTTTTTCCGCAATCTTATTTCGCCCCTTGTGGTGTTCCTTAAGATAACCGTAGGTGTCTGCTATTTTCTATTGCTGTTTCCTTACAGTATTTCTGAACTCATTGTGTAAATGTGTATTCTATCTTTAAATTCTTATACACTACATCATAGGATACGCAAAGTCATATCGGACGCGAGTCCAAGTTCAATATCAAACTAGTATTATGTAATTTTAGCCTTTGTGCTAGAACTCCTCATTAATCATTTTAAAATGAAACCTTGTATATCTTCGAATTTTGTGTAAGTTGCTCCAAAATTATAGGCTTCTTAATCTTTATTCAAAACTTCAAAACCCAACGTTTCTTTATGTGCGTAATGCGATGTAATGAATATATTGTGGTGTGATTAGTATTGGCATATTGTGGGGTCGATACGATCTGTAGAGTGTGAGAGCGGTGGCAGGTCGGCAGGCCCTCGCTCCACGTTCGATAAGGCGTGCACATTAACGGGCGTGCAGCAGCGATAGCGCCGGAATCGTGTAATTTGCGCCTCGTAAATTTAAGCCGTCGCAAATTTTTCGCCTCTCTCGCTAATTACCAGTCCGCCAACGTCCCCTGAGACTGCTAAATGTGCCTCGTGCACGTCCCGAATGCGAAAGTAGCGCTAGTTGCGATCTGCTTTGCCTCGCACACGGTAAACAATAGCCTTTGTTTTGGCTACCATGGTTCACCTACGTGTGCAACAAACCATTTAGTTAGAGCTGGATACAATTTGTATTAAATTGTGATGACAATCTTATTTCCTATGTAAATTAACATGATTTGTGACTGAGTGAGTATATCTATACAGTGTGGCATGGACATCGACTCGAAAACTGAAACCATGGATTCAGTACATGATTCTGAACCCCGCTGCGTTGAAATTTTTTCATACAAAAATTCAATACCTACGCGATCAAAATGTATGGAACAACTAATTTACAAAAAAATAACCGACGAAAAATTTTAACGCAGGGGCGTTCAGAATCATGTACTGAAATCCATTGGTTTCAGTTTTCGCGTCGATGTCTCTGCCACCCTGTATATTTCAGATTTGGGTTAAAATTTGCACATTTTTCCAACAATTTAAACTTGAACTATTTTTTGCTCAAGATATCCGAACTAATACCAATCAACAATTTCTTTTACGCTTAAATAAGCAGTTTACCAGTGTTCAATTTAATTTAACTTAGTTATAATGGTCCATATAGTTAGCATTTCAGTCCAGCAATCCAGTTAGCATTTCAGTCATAAAATTAACTTCAGTAAACATCCTTCTAAGTAATTGATAACACTTTTTTCCTTAACGATGTGAGTCAACAATTGCGCGCGCTGACCAACAAATATGGAACCATGCGAGGAATAATAAACGGTGACATCACTGCGACGCCACCGAACACATGCGAAACTAAGCAAAAACGTTCAATTTTGAACCATCGTCGCAAGATTTATGACTTAAATTGCATTACAGGAGGCAGAAGATTTGCCCTTGAACGTTATTACAAATCGCAATCGCAGTTTGGATTGATGGCAATGTCGCATGTGAAAAATTAAAAAACCTGGATCAAATACCGCCTTGTAAACTAAAACTTTGTTGCTTATAATCAATTCTAGTCACAACATATCTCAATTTACAAAGGCCATATAATCCACTATCAAGGAAGTAAAATATTTGGAAAAGCCCAGAACTAAGCAAATACCTAATCGAATTTGGCCGCACGTAGAGACCAAAGCACTCAATGAAATGCTTTAAATCGATTGTATGTAAATCTAGATGCAGATAATGCTAAAACTGAGAGTGCATTGAGCGAGACTTGACTGATCAAGCATGTCGAAGGTAAACACGGTGGAGGTTTTTGCGACTGCGTCTGCGGCGAACCGCGACACCACAATCCAAGGTCATCTGGCTATCATACCTGCCCTGTTCTACGCCTGTATTACCATTGTCCGACGGCCTTGCTGTCTGGACAACTTTTTATCGTTCAACTGAACGCTCTACTTGATTACTGCCATCTCCGGCAGCGATAAGTCTAGCCAACGATAAGGAAAGAGGCCATGCTCCACCACCGTTATTTCAGTACACTGAACAAAATAAGGCGAATAATTATTTCTTCTTTTGTATCATTGTATATAGAGTTATTGGTATATACGTCGGCAATCCGTTAAGGGGTTGTAGGAGAGGTCATTTGCAACCAAATTACCCCTGATGACCCCTATGCCAATGTAAACCATTTTCGAGTCATTTGACATTTTATATTTTAAAATGTATGAAATAAAAATATAAAATTTCAAATAACGCGATAATTGTTGACATTTGCATGGAAGTCAAAAGGCGTCATTTGATTGTAAATGACCTCCTACATCCCCTTAATGTATTAACGCTGTATATCAGGGTTATTGGGTACATTTTATATTTTTACTTCATACATAAAAAAAAGTCAAATTACTCTAAAATGGTTGACAATGGCATAGGGGTCATCAAGGGTAATTTGGTTGCAAATGACCTCTCCTACATCCCCTTAACGGATTGCCGACGTATAACCAATAACCCTGAATAATGTATTCAAATTGACAAATTTTCCCTCTGTACTGTTTGTTTGTCCAGGTCTTTCCAGAAATAAATTTCTGGATATTATCAATTCTAGGAATGAAGCAATCCTTACTTGAAAATTCAACTTGTGGCTTAGCCCCAAACAGTACAAACAAACTGAAAAATAAAACTGGTTTTTGCAAGTAAAAATCCTTACTTCCTGTTAATTCTCAGGTCAATTAAAATACTAAAATTTTTGGAAACAGATGCAAAAGTCTCTTTCCTGTTACCTCTTTCGTTCCTTTAGCCCTCTCTCCGGAATACCTTAATCCTAATGAATTTTAATACAGTGGTTGCCTAGGTAAAAAAAAAAATCTGTTTAGTCAGTCTTTCAGATAATAAAAAAATATTAGACACGTATTTTTTGCTTCATCATATTAATCAAAAATAACTTGGAAAACACGCATTAAAGTTGGGGAGTCGGGGCTCGCTACGTCACAACTCGGTATGAAATATACAGTGGTTGCCTAGGTAAAAAAAAAATCTGTTTAGTCAGTCTTTCAGATAATAAAAAAAATATTAGACACGTATTTTTTGCTTCATCATATTAATCAAAAATAACTTGGAAAACACGCATTAAAGTTGGGGAGTCGGGGCTCGCTACGTCACAACTCGGTATGAAATATAGCAAGGCGTGACATCATGCCACATTTTAATTCAATGTATCGCCGTAATTTTTTGATTACGACAAAAAAGAAAAAATACGTGTTCAATGTTTTTTAATCATCAAGACGAACAAAAAAAATATTTTTGGATACAGGCCTTAAATGGCATATATGCCACGAAATATATTACAATATATGAGAAAACAAACATAAATTTGTCAAAAGAATTACATGCTCAACAACATTATTCTCGATTCCATTAGAGCTTTTAATCTGGAAAAATAATTACACACTTTAATGTTACGTACCTGAAAGTATGCGGCAATTACAAAGAAATAAATGCGACCAATCTTACTTCATACAATCGTGTCACAGAATGCACAAAAAATAAAGTATCAGAACCATTTATCGGTGAAGGTAAAGAATTAAGCGGTACCTTTCAAACAGCTGCACTACGCTTATGGTCGACCTTACCCCGATTCAATCGCAAATTAAAGCCTTCGAGAATTTATATTTAAGCGTTCACTTTTCTACTTGAAAAATTTCATTCGGCTCGTTACTGAAAGAGTTGTTTATTAAATTAAATATATGAAAAGTGCGGTGGGTTATCTGGAAATTCCAAAAATATTCACAATAATGAATAAACAGTAAAGTATCCACCATTTAAATGAAAAGCAGAAGAATTTCTTGCTCAACGACGTTAAATTGATTTATTACAGTTCGAAGTTACATTACTCTTCTTGAAATATTTCCTGTTAAGGAACGTTATACCTCTGGTAAAAATTTCGTTTAAGGTTTCCAGGCGAGCTGTTCGCATTCTTTTTGTCTTGATAGCTCAGTGGTCAGAGCGCCCTCCCTGGCGGTGGGAGACCCAGGTTCGAGTCCCGGTCGAGACCGTGGATGCGGGCAAATGGTCTGGTTCCCATTTGTGCGAAAATGTGAAATTAAATTTCAAACACCCCGCCGCGCTTTTCAGATGCCTAACTATTAAATCTACATGATACTGTGATGATACTCTCGATGGTAACTTGATCGAATCGGCGATCTCACAAAGGCCCGCTCGACTGTTTTTCCCCCTCCTGCGCCCACCCTGTCCCCGACCGCTCTCACGAGATTCTTATTTAGATTCGCTTCCGTCTGATTGCTCTTGGTAATCTTTTCACTGGGTTATTGAATGTCTTCCCCGTGCGTGTCGAGCACCGAAGGAATCTCCCAGAGATCGGCGCTGACGTGAAAAGAATCAGCCACCGATATCATTTGAAACCACCATTCTCAATTTCTGGTTTAAATGTAGAAAATAAAAGGACGTCCATTGGCTTTGTGAGCGTTTCCAAGGGGTTGGACTTGATATTTTGCAATCATGACGGCAAAAAACTACAGCTTCAAAGGTTTGCATTTATTTGTGCTGTAGTTACTTATGTAGCTGTATTAATATCGATATGTTTATTTGTAAACAGTAAGTAAACATTACGTTCTCGTGTTTGATTAGAACAAAAACAATGTACGTACACTAGTAGTTTCGCTTTTCTTTGAATTTATCGTGTTTCACTTACAGTATACTTTCCAAGGACACTTTGCCAATTAAATTTACCAAAAAATATTGATTAATGTAAACCACAACGAACGCAAATGGCCATTACTACCGTGAGCCCCGACGTAACTAGATTTGGTCAACCACAGCACTTCGTAATCATTGTTACCTGTTTCCTTGTTACACAGTACAATCTAATTTCACGCCAGCTAATTTACAGAGTAATTGGTGGCATTTCAACAATTTGCTATAATAAAACCATAATTTACCACTACTTAATCCTGTTAGTCGCTAATAGCGTCTAAGTTTAACAAAGAATTTAAATAAACGTGAATCGTTTGGGAAATGTGTCGGATCGAGCGTAGCGCATCCACACCTCGTGAAAACAGTCCCGATGCATCTACGTTGAAAATAAAATTTGAAGATTTATGCACAGTGAAGAGCGCGACGTTGCGTTCCCGCACACCGAGCTATTTTCAACCAGGTTATGCTTTAAATAGCGCATTACGATAGGATTTGGTTTCACGAGTTTTTCCCTGTTCCCGGCCTCAGACCGTTACGTTTCTAGTGGCAGCGCCCACACAAAGAATTTTTCTGTGCGATGATTCCCCTGACACTTATTGGCTTTGCCGCCGTGAAAACACTTTTACATCTTTTCATAGTTTTATTCTGATGAGATTGACGTCAAAAATCTGTTCTTCCGCTGTTCAAAGGTTTCAGATTTTGTTGCCAATGAACGGAGAGGCGGATAACGGATATGTTTTGTTTATTGCAAATTTTGCAATCTTTTTATCATTCTTTGTTTATGAAATTCATTATGAACGTGAAAAAATAAAGGCACCTTGAACAATATCTCCATTCAATTATATTGCAAGTTTTCATTTCAATATTCAAAGACAGATGGGCTTATATACCTACGCAAAAATTAAGAATGATTGTCATTGCGGTACAAGTTTATTTAAGTATTTTAATATTCTGTAACATGGCCAATGCCAAATCAAAAATGATGTTTCCATTATTCACCTACTTGGTTATCATTTGCATTTAAAAAACTCATTATAATATCATCATCATTCCTAAATTGTGTCTTCATGTCATTAACGTTTACAAACAACTATTAAGTAGGATGATGATGGGGTAGCAGGTTGGAGGCGACGTTCTGCGGTATGAAGGTACCTTTCTGCCTAGTGCCTAAATAGCCAGCATCCAAATTAAAAACTTGATAACTGCTACTTCCTCTTGCGCACCTCTGATAGTGTTCACAATGCATTATGTTGCTGGCAAATAACATGCGACAGAACGAGACCTGAAAATAATGTTTGCCTAAAATCTGCTGCCAGTGAGGGCGCCGCGCTGCTATTGCAGCGCGGGGCCATCGCCAGCGCGGGCCTGAGAGCGGCCGCCGCGCCTGCTTGCTAACCCGGTAGCCGCTTGTGCTTGGCTCCGGGGCGAAACGCCCGGAGAGTAACCAGTGTGTTTTGTTGTTCGCAGAGTTGAGCCCCGCACCGCACCGGCTTGCTCGCTGACCGCCGAGCCGCTAATCTAGCTTTTTACGCGCCCCACCGTCGCCTGCCCAGACCCGCACCGGCCGCCGCCATGCTCGCGCACCAAGCACCGCTCGCCCTCTACTAAACTCAACCGTCAACATCGATAAGAACGCGTGTGATAATAATATTTTAATACTCGCCTAAATAAGCTTGCAACGTCGGTGTCTTTAATTAACTTAATTGTAAGATTAATCAACTAGTAAGTAGGTACCTAGCGTGGTAGCCGCGCGTGAATCGCCGCGGAACCGCGTCCCGTGCGTGTGTGTCGTAGTGTAGTGAGGGTGCGCGATCGCAAGCCAGTGGCCGCAGCAATCTCTCTCTCCGTGTGACCAGTGCCTGCTGAGAGCGCGCGGGCGCGCTCGCTCCCCGCCGCCTATGCGCCGCACTCGCTCTGCGTAATTGCGTGCGCATCTACCGCCCCTGAATTTTATGGCAGCAATGGCCACCATGGTGAACATGAATAACCTCTTAAACGGCAAGGACTCACGTTGGCTGCAGCTTGAAGTGTGCCGCGAATTTCAAAGGAATAAGTGCTCGCGACCCGACACCGAATGCAAGTTTGCGCATCCCCCGGCTACCGTGGAGGTGCAGAATGGAAGAGTTACCGCCTGCTACGACAGTATCAAGGTGAGTTTTCATATATTTTTTATCATTCATGAGAAGGAATCGGATAGAGCTTTCAGTAAATACTTTCAAAAACTTATGCATGTGATTTTCCGGTCGAACAAGAAACAACCCCCCTCAAGGCGACATTTCGCCGCCTGTATTCCGCTCGCCGACCTCAATCCCAAGGCTAGCTTGAAGTGACGTCATCCCCGCCGCCGCCGTCGCCGTCGTTCGTCTACTATTGTATGGGAATTGGCATAGCGCTAACATAATGAGCAGGACGATGACTCGCAGCCTTAACTGGTTCTCTATAGATATTATATTATGTACATACTTGGCGTTTTTAACAGGCGAGCATAACGATAACGACGCATTATCTGTATAACTCAATATCCAATGCTGCGTAATGTTCGCCAGTTTTGCAATATTGCGCGTATTCAACTGAACGGCAGGTTAGAATTAAATTGTGTTCGTTAGCAAATTTAATGTCAGAAAACATTAATATTTTACATCGATTTGCACCAAATGAAACGGTTTATCGGTAAGTTTGCTCGACTATTACGTGCTATAGCGTTATCAACACGGTAGAATGACGTGATAACGGGTAGGTAGGTATTTCGGGCGAATGGAGGGCGATAAAAATTAAAACTGACATGTAAACACGCACCTCCGCCGCTGCATCGCCTCGGGCCGGAGGGCCTTATCGCGATTATGTCCACCCGTTCGACTCTCCAAACACCATTCGTTTATTTGACTAAATATACGTAGCTCGTTATCACTTTCAGTATTTTCCTCGTGAACAAAAATTGCATTAGCGCTCTGAAAATGTAATTCGTTATTTTCAATTCAACAAACCGTTTGCTTAACAAATCAAAACAGGTAAATAGAAGGCGTTTTCTCATTTCTTAATACCTATTTCCCTTCGTATTTTCCTTTGATGCTTGGTTGAATAACGCGATCAAGAGATAAAACGCACTGGGATCGGGAGCGAGCCAGTGCGCCCGGTAAAGATTTCCACGTCAGCCATCCCGCGTGCGCCATTCAATATGGTCATGTTTCTAAACTCTAAAGTTACGGCTACCTAGGATACATCGACGGTGCCGCTATGCACTACGTCAATTCACAATGTGGGCGGTAAAACGATGTGCCTATTTTTGCTTGCGCCAGTATTTTTCTAGGTAGGTCGGTATGCAGCTGAATTTGATTTAGATTAGGTTGATTTCCTATTTCTGTAACTTGTATATTTTCAGAATCGGTCGTCTCGTCTGATAGTTGATACCAGTTAATTTCTTGCTTCTCAATTCAGGTTTTTGAAACTTCACCCATAATTCGTAAAGCAGTAGGCAGGCTTTCTAAACTAGCAGAAAATTAGTGATCCCAATAAAATTAACACGCAACATCAAAGGCTGTTTTTAATCCCAAAATAAATCCGAATTGTGCTGTCGTAAAACCACCATATCACGACCAGCTATCTAGTATCTACGTTGTGTAGTGTACATCAAGTTACATGTGTGAGGCTGCAGTAGGTAATTCGCTTAAAGCCGGCCATGATGTTTAGTCCGAGACTCTAAACAATGAGCCGTCGTACATTGTGCGGGCTTTGTGCACGCTGGTGGTATCGTGGTATCGCACCGTCGCCTCCACACTGTCTGCACTCCACAATGCTGTCGCTTCAATGCCATTACCTTATTAATCGGTTATCTCGGGATTTTATATGTAGACAAGAATAAAATTCGAGCTACTTTTCTAACAGGACTAGAACACGTACTTCGTTATTAGTAACTTTGCTCAAAATTCACATATTATGAAGTTAGGTGGAGACAGGTATCTACTTATCTTTTAAATAATTTTTGTGTGACGTTTAGCGTTCTAAGATATCTGTAACTTTTACAGTTAATAAATATTAAAAAACGTTGTAAAGAATATTATGTGCCCGCATTTCAACCCTAAACAGTTTCTATCCGCGCTTAAAGATAAAACCACACTTGGACCGAGCCGTAGCTCAAGGAAACTTTAAATAATCCCCCGGAGAATGCGAAATAGTGCATCGTACGTCGCTCCGGCGCTAATCTGCACGATAAAAAGCATCTCGACGCGACGACGGAGAACGCCGCTTATACTGTTGACCGGCGATGGAGCGTCCAGATATTTAACTGGGGGAACGAAAAAGTAAACAACGGCTTTGTGAGGCGGACTAGTGCTGGCTCTTTGAGCAGCCAGCCCTGCGTCCACTGGACCGCCGCTCGCCTAATCGGGTAAAGCGAAAACTTCGTTCTTTCATCACTGAAACCTGAAACGGTGTTGTTATTCGATTTTCCTCTGACATAATAAGATGGTGTTGTGTCTGTTGCGAGAAAGCTAATAAAGCGGTCGAGTGCTAGGTGAGCTCGAACAATTTGGTTTGGAATATCTGTAAAATGCACACATTGCCCTTTGGCAGACATACAAACACCAGTTGTCTGTTTTTATATGATTGTAGAGGAGCAATACAAATGATATTTGTACTTATGTTTTAATTGACCTTAAAAAGGAGAAGATTTTAATTCGCTTACTAATAATATGTAATATGAAGATGAACTATTTACATTTTTTGGAATGTCACAGGGCAGCATTCTATGTCCTTCACTGTTCGTATTGGTTAAATATTGATAATAAATTCCGTCCCAATCAACTCCTGAACTCTAGAATCTGTAAGAATTTCATTAAACAAACCGAATGTTGTCCCACAAAAGTTGTCACCTCCACAGAACATTCGTAACCGTAGGCTGATCAAACAAACCTGCGGATCATCCCGAGACCCGCGCCGCCGCGCCTTTCGCGAAACGTCTCCCGTGATTAAGCCTTCAATTACGCGATATGACGAGGGGGTCATATTTGATTAGGCTACGTGTTGTGTTGATTAAACCGAGCTTATTGCCTTATTCACTTAACCTCACCCACGCCGCTGATATCTACCTGGCGACCGATGTGTCGTATTATCAAACCGGATTCCCGAACGTCTCATCGCATCACCTCCGACTCTCAATTTGCTGACATTAAAACGACCATGAAACACTGACCGCGAGCCATGACGTAGGCGTTAGCAGAGACACACGACTGTGTATTTTTAGTGTTAGGTAGGTAAATATATAACGTGGTTGCATCAATTTACTTAAAAGAACTAGCAGTGGTTATGTCATGCATCGATACGTTGACGTTGTAGTCTTGCGAAATCAACTAGACGATGATTTCATCTTTGATCTTAATCAACAACTTTGTTATGGTTGACTAAGTCATTCTCTTAACAGTTTTTATACAATTACATTTTACTGTAGACTCACAAAATTGCGTGAAATCCAAGTTGGCGTGTTGGGATTAGTTTTAATTACAATTTATTTAACGATTGTGCTGCATATGTATTACCTTAATTACTTACCAAGTTAGCAACCATTTTCGGAGCTACGAAATAATTAAACTCATAAATTTTTTACAAGTAACTCAACGGATTAACACCATTTGTGACTGCGAAGTCTTTGTTTAAATATCCATATCAGAAAACCTACGCACACTGAAATAACTGCACGCATAATACATATACTTTGTTAAGGGCAACAGTGAAAGTGTGCGTGGGTTCAGGTGGTCTCTGTTCGCACAGCTTGCAGTATAGTTGCCATACGTGGGAGTGATAGATGCACCGGCCGTCGCCGCCACGCCACCACACCACGCTCAACACTCAAAATAGAAGTACACAACCAACTCGTCCACCCACGCGTTCGCTTTCATCGCATAACTGAATTGTAAGCAAATTCATTGCTGAAGACGAAATACTTCCACTTTGAAAACTCAAACGAAATCAACGCAACTTTATATCCCGGTGTAAACGAATTTATGCTACACGCCGATGATTATCACTCCAGGCCCCCAGTTAAACACAAACAAGATATCATTACACAACGCGCACAGTACGAAATTAGCGACGTAGCTCGCTGATGTCCCTACCCTCAGTTCTTGGAAAGTATAAATCGCTTCTCACAATCAGTACTCAGTAAACGCACGATATTGTGAAATTTTCCCGCTGACCTATATTTTTTATTTTTGGAACTCATTTGAATTGATCTTTCGGCGAATTTACCGATATCCAAGGGAATTCATTGCCTTTTATAAGCTTTTTAAAAATAAACGCAAGAATCCTTTGATAAACTCTGACCACCTCAACTCGGCCGATTCATAAATGAGCAAAACTACTGCTAACAAATCTGGAGCAAAAGCTATTGCTTTGGGTACTCCTCTGGAGGGGTTTTCAAAACTCGCCCGCCAAGTGTTCCGCTGCTGAACATTCAGAGCATTGGGGGCATTTAAAAGCCGCCAGTAATCTCAACTAGCTAGCGTTGTGCGCCATGCTGCACTTGTTTCATATGTCGGATAACTTCATGGACTGCTAAACTCCGGACTGTACTAAACAAGCCTTCTACACCAAATATAACTTTAACGAATTCCCCAATATTATTTCTTACGAAGCCGTATATCCTATTCAACTCGTAATTATTATCTGCAATGCCAATCATGACGAATATTACCCTGTACAACGTGTAATTAGAAGATAAATCACACTCAGAGATGGTATCATAATGTATGTAATTATAAAGCGAAATAAAATAGTCTCATAATTAACCTAGAAGTTTATTTTGTACACTGATTTATAAACAAGGTCACCAATCTCGGACTGGAGATTGTTCGTGAACCTCCACGCATTGTAGATAGGTAAGTAGACGTGGCCGAGACGATGGGCTCTGTTAGAATAGCAGGCACCGTTACATGATTCATTATAGATATACTTATGTCTGTCCGCTCCGTCCGTCCAGCCTCTGAGACCGCATCGCAATGACGAGAAATTAGCTATGGAATGTTTACTGCCTACGTGGTTCACTTAGAATCTGTAATTGGAAAAGGATATTATACATTTTAACAGAAATGTTCAAACGGGTTTTGATAAAGTCATTCATCGTCTGAACGATATTTAGCGCCTAATTGGACATCATCCAGATCTCGATACATTTGAAATGCCATTATCTATCAAATGTTTATTAATTAGACACGACGGCGACTTGACTACTCAGACAGAAAACCTTAATATGTTAACGTAATAAATCCTTAAATAGCACTGGAGATAATGAACACTAATGAAGACATTTCATTAAGAGTATTTATGGAGCTCAATTTAGGACCTCTGAATGTACGATCCATCGAGCAGGGTTGCGTTTTGAGAGTGAACGTTCATTAAGTTTGTGCAGCAGTGAGCGCTGTGGGCGCACTCGCCGCGTGCTATCGTTTGCATTAGTTTTTAAAAATCACTTAATCTGACCTGGATTGAACGCCAGCATGCTTCAAATAATTGCTGCATAAATTGTCGTTCTCGTTTTAATTGTACAAGGTTTTCGGTAGCTGTCTTCTTTGTGTTGACTTTTATTAATGTGTATATGTTTACTTATGCAGTATTTTGTAGTCTTCCAAATCTTACTCGGCAAGATTTGGAAGACTTGATGACGTCATAAGAATCACAAGATAAACTTTTGAGAACTCAAATGTTCGCAGCAAATGGAGCAATCAAAATAGTCCAACCATGCGGAACGTTGTGTTGTGTTAAGACGCGATTGTGTGTGATTCTTTTATGAAGACCGGAATCTAGAGTCGTTACGCAGTTATAAATAACAGATTTTAATAAGATGTCCAACTTTCTCGTTGCGTGATAAGTGGGGTGTCACGTTCCGTTCGCTCTCAGATTTCGCCACTCTCCGTTCAAATTGCACTCGGTCTGGAGTTCGTGCGCACCTCATGCACTTAGCCAACAACTCGATATTACAAGATATTGAAAATAAGACTAATTATGTGCTTCATTATTTCTCTTGCATTCTATGCACTTTTCCTCCTGAAATATTTCAACGTTTGACCAGTTTTAAACGCTGAAAAGCTTTTTCGGCGATGTCCGCTAAATTTGTGCTTTCTAAAAACGTCACTCTCTAAATTTAATCTTTCCATCGAGCGCGGAGCGCGGATGAAAAATACTGTCGTGCCGTGTCCATTAGGTAAAGTATATTTTTAGATGGTATTCTCGGCGATATAAACTTTCATTCCACTTTCAGTTAATACCACTATAATGCTCTGAAATTGTATCAACATAATAGCAGAAATTAACTCTTAATGTTCATTAGTGGAGGTCTTTTCCGGGCATGGTTCTAGTAGAATGAAGATCGAATGGAGTATTCCCACTATAGTATTTCCAGAGTCGTCAATAAAAAATACCACGAATCGTTCGCGAATGAGGAGGGGCGGCGCGCGGCGCATTCCTACATGCCGCGCATTTCCATCCGATATTGCGCCGCCATTATGCCCTGCTCCTCGGCTCCCTCACCCCGCCGCCCTTTAATTAAACGGTGAGGCCCGAGAGACACGTCTCCACCACCAACGTGGAAAATCACGTAAATAGCTCTAAAGTTATTTTCTTCGGGTCAGTCCATCCTATTGATAACTAACTTGAAGTTCTTCCTTAATTTAGCATCCACCCTGACTCTTGACAGCTAAGCATTTAGCAATGATAGCAATTACAGATTTACTAAGCTCCAAAATGCTTTATCTCTGTAAAAGAAAAAGAACATAACACGTAAACACAGCTCAGCAGTAATTTTTCGCCCGGGTATAATGGTAAGCAAAATAGGCTCGCAACATTCGTTGTTTCCATGGCAATGGCTAGGTGAAACAATGCGTGTAATTCGACGACATTAACCTCCTTTCTCGACACATCCGCGTAATAAAATAAATGCGGCTCCGACAGGGCTCATAATGACGCCAGAGGATCCGGAGTCGGGTGTAGGGTGTAATGAGCGCGACTTATCTGCGCGCTCATTTGCATGCCGAGTATCAGCCTCGACCTTGGCACCTCGCTTGCATCACGATTCACGTACACAACGTGCCGAATTCGACGCCGCGCCGGACGCACAGTTACGTCACCCGCCGCCGCCAGTGCGAGACCATTACGCGATAGCGAAAGTCTAGTCAGGCCCTTTACGGCAATATTGAACAACTCCAGTTTACAGTATCGGACAATCAGTACGATCATGTGGTCCCCCAGTCGCCCTATAAGGACACTATTTGCTAAGTTGGTCTAGCCATATAGTGTAAAGTTACGTGTGCCAATAAATTATGCCTCCGCTCCGACGTTTCTGTATCGCATTCGACAAGTTACCATCTTAAATCATACACGAATGACAGTAAACAGCTTTCCGCTGTCGATTTTGATTACTTTTGGTGCCACAGATGCTGAAACTTCTGTATCATATTTTTTTCGTTTCCGAATTTTTAAGGAAAACCTGTTCCTTTCATCACAGACACTTAAATTTTGTATCGGTTACTTTTATCCATCTCTCATAACTACTGATAAATGCCAATATATGTACTCTTTAATCTTTATAAGCCTCTTGATTGAACACTAACAACAAAATATGAAAGTATGCCCCATAAGATTGGCTCGCCGTAGTAAGTGATTGGTCATGAATCGGCGAAACCATTTGATACATAGCCGCGACCAGAACAATGAATCGCATCAGGCATCTCTTTCCTCAAAACTTGCTTTTACCGCGATGGTATCGGCTACCAACCGTTAAAATACAATAAAGTCAAGAAACCTTTCAACTAATCGTTACGATGTCGTGACGAGTTGGTAAGTGCTATTTCTTACTTAATGTTCACGTTACTTATGGTATTTTAGGCTACTTGTATGTATTTATAGACTTTTTCCTACAATCCATCTCTCGATACAGTTGACGATAAATCTGAGTGTCTGGGGGCTTAACACCGTCGGAGCAGATCGTTATCCATACTTAGGTCGCTACTCACCGTTTCGCTGAATAACTTAGATCGACAGGCAATCGCTTCGCAAAAGTGCATTTTCAGCCGGAGGCGAGGCGCGGGCTCGATGTGCCACGCTTTAGCCCCGACGACGCTTTACATGACAATTGCGATGTCCCCGGGGCGAGCGTCGTCGTCGCGACTCTCAGATGCTCCAGTGGCGTCGCTATCTCGGCGTTTCACTACCTTGTGCAATATCGAATGTTTTATTAAAAATGAACCCTGTTTTTGTACATGTGTACATGTAAAGCGTCGTCGGCGTAGTTGCTATATGAAGAGAAAGTATGTTCGAGTATAATATACATTTTTTGCTCACGAGTAAGTGAAAGGTGTGAAAGTCGAGTCGGGAGCATGAGAATTACACGTGACGATAAATGTTACTTAATTCGGGGGAACTGAGTCGAAGTGTACTTCGTCAGCCCGTTCCCAACGGTCAATAAAAGAGAAGAAGACGAGGAGTTCGGGCTGTTCTTTCACGACTACGTTTGCATAATTGAATACGTTCACTAGTCGCGTCACGCGCGCCTCCATCCAACTTAGCATCCTTAATTGGCCTACGTATTATTTGCCAATTAAAGTGAATTCTCATCGCGGACGTGACACGAAACCTGTATGGATTTCACGGGAAAGAGGATTGTCGACTTAGGAACTCCCCCTTAATTATTATAGGTACGCAAATAAGCCCTCCCACAATTTCTAGTTATAATTAATTATAATGAATGTATTGCCAATTCATGTCCGGTCTAATTGTATATTACCAGTGACGTGTTTCTCGTAAATAGATTCACTCGCCGCGATATAAACAAAGCCTACGCTAATGACATGCCGTCTATAAATAATGACACATCCAAATGACTCATAAACTGGATATGTAGAATATACCCGCTTTATACCTAAAAGAATAAAAAAACTTTCTACGAAGTGCAGTGACATTATTGGTTGAGAGTTGCGAAACCTGCTTTACAAGTTATGAGATATAGAGGATGTAAAGCGCGCATCTGCACTCCAAACCGCCATACTTGATTGCAATGTGGTTACTAAGGACGCAAGATTGGATAATTCCGTTACTAAATTATGTAAGGATTAAGATATCGTGGTAAAATCTAAAGCAACTTTTAAGATTAATATTAAATTGTAACTTTGAAACAGGAAATAACTGCGAGACATATACACACGGAATCTGGCAAGTAGCGATTATCCAATTACAACTGGATGATCGCTACTGGCTAGAAGCAGTCGCAATAGTAAACAATTCGATCGTTATTTTAACAGATATCTAAATTGAACACACATAGCTTCAAGTAATTTAAGAACACATGGAGATCGTTTAGATCCGCCAATCCAGGAAAGGGAAAACGCATTAAAGAAATATAAATCACCCGCAGTTCTTTGCAAATGACGCAGGTTGTAATGGTAGTTAGTTAACATCTCTTGGCGCACACGTTACACAACTTCACAATATTTTTACCAGCCACTACGAAGAGTTGGGATTCAAGGCCAGCGCGCCGTAGGAATCGAGTTCCTGATCCGTCCGGGATGCCTCTCGCTCGCTCCCGCCTGGCCACATGGAATGCGTGCAAAATAAACAAGTATAACCGGTTTCGTTTCGCATCGTGCGCTTTGCCCACTCCAAGCCAGACGCAGTCTTTTCTCTAATCCCATATTTAACAACTTGTGTATTCACAAAGAACTTTATATTATGTACTTGTACATCTACAAATCGATGCAATGACCAGTCGTGTGAGATAAGTCGGATTAGCGCCTGTACCAACTATTACACGTATGCATACAGTTGAACGCGGCGAACTGTCGGTTTTACTGTTGAAACGCGCTCCACATTTGCTCTATTTTCATTTTAATTAGTTACGATGGCGGGATTTAGATCTTAATGTTCCTCGTTTATGTATTCCAATTCGTAATTCCAAGTTAATGTTTGCAGATTGAAACATTCAATTGAATTTTTCACTGTGTAAAATCTACGCCATCCATTCCATTTAACTATCGACCGAACTATTATTAGACTTGAAAATGGATGCATCACCTTCGCCCTTCAAATATCATGCAATGGCAGAACCGTTTTTTGCGTTTTATTTGGCATGATTGAACTTGGTGCTAGGGTCATATCCAAAAGTGTAATCTTTAAAACTGCAATAATCATCTTCTGTCTGCCCTTGTCCCATAATATGTTACTGGGGGTCGGTGCAAAATGTTTTCTTTTCCATTCTGCCAAATAATACGCCAGCTTCTTTATGGTTCTTTATGGTACAAGAGCTGTGTCATTATTTATGGTGCAAAAAGCAGGACGTGGAGCATCGGACAATGTGTTACCGTTCACGGCGACTGGCGACCGATAGACGACAACGCCCATATATCTCCCGACGGCGCGTGATGTATTGCCGCCGATCACACCTCACTACAAACTAACTAGCCACGACACATTATACCCCACATTATCTATAATAAATGTCACGTGCTACGCAGACTGGCAGTAAAAACGGTTTAAAAGAAACTAATCGCTTTGGTTGGCTTTTTTAACATAACCACATGAACGCTACATCGTATTTACAATTTCCTGCAAAATATCTGCTATCGTCCATTGATCGTTCGTTCCAACATCGTGTTTCCGGAAAACATAAACTAGATAAACTGCTGAACGTGAAACGTAGTTTGAAGATTTACTTTGAATCGTTTGATTAAATCGTGTTACACGAGGAAGTCGTTGATGAAGCACCCGAAATAATGTGACAGTGTCGTTTTTACGATGGTGTTTACATTCCGTGGCGTTGTCGTGTTACGTCGTGAGATGCCCCACTCAATTAGCGCGCGGCGAGGATGAGTGCCGACTGACAGTCGCGCCCGCTCTACCATTCTTGTTAAGTGGTGAGCATTCATTATTTAGCAACACTCTTCTACTACAGTTTTCGTTGCCTTTTTTCACCTTTTATGAACTGAAGTTCTGTTTCCAAACGCTGGCCCAGTCACGGAAGCTTTCTTGAGTGTTATTGAGATTTGAGGATCATGCTTTCAACTTTTTTTGAGCATCTTCTTTGAGAGGTACCTGATCCAGTTACATAAATACTAAGCCGTAGGCCCGTAGCCAACTTTTGCATTTAGAATTCTACTTAATTACAAATGAAACCAGTTTAATGACATCGTGATCGTTTCACAATCTCGATATTAAAATCTGGACCCTGGCCGGATCGCGTGCTATTGATCATTTTTGTCTTTTACGGTTCTTGTGGAACAACGTAAAATTAATAGCTCTTTCGATTGTTCTACCTTTTTCTATTGAGCAGTTTTTGGCGAAAGTCATTATTGCCGATAAGTATGTGTGTAGTAATTGGTTCATTGCCCTGTCTGACGTCTGATCATTTTCGCTGCAAATGTTTTTCGAATGTCTTTCTTAGTGAACATTAATTAAATAAAGTGTTCTGAATCAATAATTAGATACAATTTTTCAGAGACTAAAAAGGTTTTTTCATTTTATAAAAGTGATCAACTCCTTACATACGCCGTAGTTAAATTCACTCACAAACATCGTAATTAAAAATAATTCCACAGGTCGGAGTAATTTATCAATTATTCAGCGCCCCAAGTTTGCACACAATTAACTCGATGAGATTTTTTTTAAGTACAAAGCGAGTGTTTCACCGTCGGAATTATCGCGGCACAGTCAGTAGAGCGGAGTTTTTGTCGGCAGGTTCGTTAGTCGCGAGGTGACGCCGCTACAGTACGTCCTCGTGCCCAAGTGCGCTCCTCCAACTCTTTAACTACCTACATGAAGAACACTTCACGGTGCACTCTCCTATTATAAACTGCGCTTTTAATGGTTTGCGCCGATTTTAATTATTTTCGCCATTTTTGGCTCACTTCGTTCGTACCTATCTGGAAAAGAGCTAAAATACAGTGTGAGTCTTCATAATGTGCACATATCGAAATGAGGGAGTCTATGCTTAATTTTATCGACGGAAAAAATGGTAATTTTTTTTTTTAGTTTAAAAAAAAAAAAAAATTTTTTTTTTTTAAATTTTTTTTTGCTCTCTTTTTATTATTATCTTATTTATAAATTTTACAATTAAAAATTGAAGAAAAAAATACAGATTTTTACTAAAAAAACATGTTTATTTTCAATTGAGGGTAGTTTTTTTCTCAATTTTAATTTTATGTGGACGGCTACTTACTTTCAATCATTATGGAGTTTGTTTCATCGCGATAGCTGATTCAGTTTAAAAGTTACACAGTTTTGTTACAATTTTTTTTTAATTTCATAAAAAGTATAAAAAACAATATTTAGATTTTTTAAATATTTTTTCTGTCGTTAAAATTAAGCATAGATTTCCTCATTTCGATATGTGCACATTATGAAGACTCACACTGTATAGTACACGTGTAACAGAAGTTTTTGTAACAGCGAGGGTTATTATTTTAAAATCTAGTCTGTTTTAAATTTCGGATATACTGTAGTGTTTGTAAACTTACTTGTATCAGTGAATTCTTAACTTTTGCTTATATTAAAGTAATCCTATCCAAGAAAATGAGACACTCAGTCGGAATCTCGGGACGAGTGCTCTTCAACACAAGAGGACTGACAGGACCTAGCTCTGATCTCTAACGAAGACGTTCAAAGGATTTGTCGGACTTTACCGTAACCATCAACGCTTGGATTTACATGGAATGAAACGCTACACAGAATGTTACAGCATTCGCACACACAAATACATTCATTCCGTTATCGCACTAAACTCATATTCAGGCGATAATCCCGTTAGTTTGCAATAGGCTGACCGCGTTGGATGCAGCACCAACAAAATCTATTAAGTGCGCTAGCTCGCTCCAGCTCAGCGTGCGATAATGCAAGCGTTGTAGCGTTTACCGCGACTCGCGACTAAACGTTCGCGTGTGCTCCACGACCGCGGATTACCACACGCACAATATCCACCAAATTGGATAATACACTTAAATACAATCGCGCTATGAACGCGCTGTAATCTAGTGACGCGGCTGCCGATGAGCATATTAATTTGTCGCGGGAATAGGATTAGCGGGCGCCAGAGGGGAGAGCGGCGCGGGGGCCATGATGCGATCACAGGCTTACTGTGCTGATCCAAAGTACCGACGCTCTTAAAATTACCGCCTCTTGTATTTTGATAGGTAATTGTCTGGTTCCAACAACGTAGTTACAACTCTGTAAACAAGCTGAGCTACATGCACAATTTGCACACGAGCTCAAATATTTGCTCTGATTCAAATGTTAACATTTCAGATTTAATATTTTTGTTTCATTCAACGGAAATAAAAAACAAAGAACGAAGATATCCCTAGGCTGGCGTGGCTATCATCGGCTTGGCTAGTTTAAACGCTTTTTGCGAGTTGGATGGACAAAACTGTGGGAGCTACTTTGGAACGGCAATATTTCTTAGTTTGACAGCGGGATCGCGGTGGTGAGGTGTTGCGCGCCTCCGCCGCGCCGCCGGCTTCGTCTTGCAACTTTCAAAGCGTCGCGCCGGAGTGTTTCGCCTCACCAAAAGTTTTAAACTGTACACTTTGTGTTCTTTATTGTCTTCGCGGGGCTCGTCTATCTGCGTAAAATTTAAACATCTACTTTTCTCAACAAATCTCAGTGTGTAAACTTCATCGCTTTGAAGTTTCCACATAATAAACGTTCAACGGACATTAAGGACTTCAAGAATGGTTTCCCGATGGCACGTAACGAACAAACAAACATCTGGTAGTAATCTCCTAGCAACAACAGAGACCGTTAAGTCTTATGTGCTGTGGACACGCTACTAGTTTTTCAGAAAGCTCCGCCCTTCGTCTGTCCTCTCTTAAAACGCTCCTCCCTTCGTGTCTTTTGCTGCCCTACTTGTTGAACAGACACGTTGAATGCTTATGAATTTACGACTCGTATGATTCGCTGCTCACCTTTGTAGTAACTAATAGAAAAAGTCTGTAAAGCGTCATTATGTCGCGTTATTTTATAAAGGACATAGGGAGGTATAGTTTGAGGAGGTCACTTCTATTGAGTGAGCAACTTGAAAAGTGTCGTAGGGAAGTCAACAAGGAGAACCCAGGCGCGGTCGGTCTGTACCCGTGTCAGCTTAAATCGAAATTTTGCCGTGGGCCGCGGCGGATAGCGCCAGTTAACTTGTAACTCACTTTTGATGTATCGTTGTTTTTGTAGAGTTGGAAGCCTTGTAAACATCGCAACAGGAAACTTTTGGGTCGCCTGTCCACCATTTCAGATATGTTGGCGAGATTAAAAGACTTCTTTCAAAATTTGCTTGAACCGGTTTGATAGCTGTCGCACAGAATTCATACATAGGTAGCTACTTCAAAATTGGCCACAGATTCAGATTACATTCGGTCAGTAGGACTTAATGAATGGCGTCAGATTGTAGAGCGGCGTCATTGTGCAGTATTACACCAGCGGGGACCGATAATAAAACAATGCTCGAACCCGACGGTTTTACGAGCTGATCTCGAGCGTAGATAGTGACGGCAGGGAATAAACAGCGCGTAAAGTCATCTGTGTTTAAACTCACTAACGTTTTCTACATCTAAGTATGCAGAAATAGCTGGCTAAAATGTTTTCTACCAGAATAAAATGACCTCGTTACTTGAATAGCTCGAATAGACGCATCTGCATTAGAAACGGGCATCGTAGGCCTTAAAAAGACACGTGCGTATGTAGTAACAAATGTAAATAAGGTCACGTCCACAAATGTTACAATGGATTCGTAATAGATGACTAATAAGCTGGTTTTAATTACTAATAAACTATTATTTGGTCGCTTTCATTGTGTGTTCCTTTATTAAATATTTAACGTCTCATTAGTAACTTTGTTTGTCAAATACGTTTAGTAAGATTTAGGTCCATTTCATAGGGTAGTGTGAAATTTGGGCAAATTATAAAGGTATTATCCGTCGTGTCGAGTACTTATAATCAGCATATGATCATAGCAATAGGCGGGTAAGTGTGCTCGCCAGTCGGCTTCTACGGTTTTATGTAAATGGCCGCCGATAAACCGACCTCCACCCGCGCGGCGACGCTCATTTGCATTCATAGGCTCGTAACCCTTCCTCGCTCTTCTACCGCTTATGCAGCCTCATCCGCAGCGCTCCAGCGTAAAACTGCTGCTTTGCCTTTTGCACGATAATTTACGACTCCCATGTAATACGTCCAGGCGATATGAGTTCGGCGTGTAAGTATCTTCCGACCGTGAGGTCGCGGTGTTGCCGTTCGATTTACATATTATATTAAACTCGCCGTCGCCCGAAGTCCCTATTCCTCTTCGCCACCGGCCGTTACGCTCCAACTTTTCTCAATTTTTCCGCCCATAAAGCGCCCGAAACGAAAGTTTCTCCGTCCGCCGCGTGAGGTCGAGTGTAAATACACTTTTTATAATGTACTTAGTCACTCTGTCGCCCCTCAAAAAAGACTCCCGTTTAATAAGGACCCACTGTGGCTCAATTTTCTTTTTTTTTAATTAACATCAAATATATTTGCAATTTCAGCTAAAAACCATCACGTGTAAATTGAAACTGACGATGTTAACATAATAAAGTCAAACACAAATTAATTAGACATCGTTTACCAAAGTGTATCAGTTACATGTTGAAACATAACTTGTTTAATTTCTGATTAAATTTTGCTTGCATTTCCGCCTGATATAGAATAGGGCTGCCGCTTTTAAAGTCTATTTTGATTTATATACACAGATTAAACTGAATGAGAAAAATACATTTGTACCATTGCGAAATGTTGAGAGTGTACACAGTACCGACCGCGTCATCGCGAGCTGCAAGCTATAGTAAACAGTCACTTGCAGTGGTCGTAGAAGTAGCGTTACCGTCGTCGTAGGTCGAGCTCGAAACGACCATTTCATGTCTGACACGCACGTACGTACCTACAAACGTCTGGCGCGCTCGCCTCGCACCTGTGTAAGCAACGAAAGTTACTGACCTTGACTGGAGACCATTCAATAACACGTGCATTGTCTTCCACGCTCAGTGTCTTCCATTTTCCTTGAATTCTTGCAATATTTACATACAACAATGCCAGACTCGGTGAAAATGCGGCGATTATCATTTATCTTGTTCTGAAACATACAATAAGGGAAATTCTGAAGTTATTTAGACTCTAACATAAAAATATTTTAATTGTTATACGTTCTGTCGACAAACGATGACAGTTCAAAGTACTCTGATGGAAGCTCGCGTGACACACAAGCAACCCCCTTCAGCGACCCCTCTCGTTAAAACTTTCCCAAATATGACGCACGCTTGCAACCCTTTGTGTCATTTTCCTCGGCCCCCATTACTTACACGACCACAGTCTTCGACTCAATCTCATTCCACGTTTTATCTGTTAAAGTGTCGCAGTTTTTATTTCTCCTCGATTTCTTACCACGAAGTTTCTTTTGTAGCCTGATCCTATGATTTGGTCGTATTAGCGGGTGGATCAAAGGGCCGGCGGGGTGCACGGGACGCCGCCGGTTGACTCTCTGGCCCGATAGCGTCAATCTAACGCTCAATTAGCCGAATGCGATTATCCGATTCGGATCCAGAATCGCGGGCGTCTCCGGCGCGCCTCCCCAAGACAAGCGCGCCAACTTTATTAATTAAGCCGTGTCTTATCTCTTGTTAGCACTCATTCTATTATTTGTCTTTTCACCGCTCATTTCCATAATTTCATCGGCGAGTAATTACTTACCACTAACGCGGAGCATTTCTCATTGTGTTTGCATATTTTGTCGTCGTTTGCATTGTAAACTTCACCTCAATAAAGTTAAACTCAGATGATCATGGAGACCATTTGCAGATCGTTACTAATTATGGAGTAGTTCTCGGATATTGCCGCGACTATCACCTTTCTCTGGTTTTTAATTACAAACGTGATGTTTGCATTCTAACAAGCGCCGACTTGTTCATCGGTATATAGTTGGACCATTGTTTTCCGCTTCTGTGAGGAATGGCTTTTGTTGTTAAAATGATGCGTCAGTTGAGGACATAGTGGGAGGGTGCGGGTTGTGGGCGAGCGTCCTCTCTCCCCCGCTGTGTGTTTAATTAGCTTAATTGACATCGCGAGGCGCGGTGTCCAAGCGTTTGTTTGCGATATCGCGTTACCGCAACCGCTGGCGCGCCGTCCGCCCTGTCGACGTCGTAACCGATGTCGCTATCGTACTACTGAAAGGATTAAATCACAACCACATTTGTCTATTAGAACAATCGTCTCCACTGCGTAGAGTACACCACATTACGCCATAAACCCTTTCTGAACAGAAATCATAAATAATAATATATAATCTGTATTTGTAAAAACGCGACGTCGGCGTCGGTATCGAGTAGGCGCGTGCGGAGCCACCCAAATGCCAAGTCAGCATGGCGTCATACGGCGTCTAAAATACATTCCGATTTTGCTCATCCTCTTCCCATGCGAAAAGGTAAAACTGCCACGAAATTTTTCCTTAAATTGCCTGGGAATAAATTGTAGCCCGTACGTGAACTGAGCTTTAATGATCCTTATAGTGCGCAGTTCCACAATTTTGAATAGTTCTTTCTTATCTGACAGTCCAATAAGTATAGGGTGCATAAAGCTATATTTTTGCCGAACTATATAGTTTTTTGTACGATCATACGTAGGGAGCTTTTGTTGTAGTTTCAGACAATATACGAAGGCTAACAGTCTCCCTATAAACTTTGCTGTAGCTTTAGCGATAGGCCGTTTTAATTAATATCTACAGTCGTTTCCATCATAGCAAGTGCGTGTGATTAATCTCGCCGAACAAAGAAGTCCGTTTCCGCGAGCCCTCTACACTATCGATCATTCACCTCCTCGAATAAAAATAATAATAAATAATAGGGCCGGCGCCATTGTCCAAACGAGGCGTGCGTGTCAGCGATACTTTCAGCTATTTGATGTATGTAATGTCGACTGACTTCACATTATTGTGCTGGGACTTCAATACTCCATACACCTACGCCATTCACCCATTTCTTTTGTTAATTATCGTGAGACCCAAGGTCGCTATACTTTCAATGATCAAGCATTCTCATGTTTTTATTGTTCATCGTGCGGGAGTCTCGTAAGATATTGAAATATGTAATGTAAGTGCCCGCTTTACGAAATATGCACGATCCGGATTTCCTAAGAAATGTCGCACGTGTTCCCCAAATGAGTAATATTTTCTTTTTTCCTCAAACGGAAATGTCTGTGTGTTTCACCGCCACATAATAAGCTCAATCATTTTAGCTTACTATACAGGACGAGTTTGATGGATGATCATAGAAGGGCCGCCCCACCCTGCGTGCCACACATCAACACCACTATAGGATAGCTCACCTCTTTGACACACATCCAACGGCACTCATTCTACTTTATGATACTTCAATGAGACTTAATTCTCGCATAATGAACTCGTACCATGTGATTGTACGTTAATGAAGCTGCTCTTTATAGAGCTTTTGAGCCACACTGTCTCCACTCCTTGCCATGGTTCACGGTAGCCGCACTCTGCACATAAATAACTTTATATGAGCGCTCTAAATCTCATTACGGCCACTGTAATAGCTTCTAAGGCTCCGCTGTCGGCTGTGACGGGAATACAAAGCAAGCCTGATTTATTTTCTCAAATTAATCTTTGAAGTAACTTGGGTCAATGTCTTAGTTTTGAAAATGCTCCCTGTAAACATACGATTGAAAAGACTAACGGTTCTTGTCTGCACCTAAATATGCGACTCGAATTGCGGACTATTTATTACAGTTTCGACTGGACCTACACGTCGTGAGGCGTCTGTTTGCAAAATAGAACGCGCAAAGAAGCGTCCACTACCGCTCACTGGCTATACTTGTAGCCCACACCGTGCGCGCCCGATAGCGTAATACCAAAACAAATGGCCTTCTTTGTCGCCTTTTTATTTTAGATACGTGAGTTATGTTGCAAAGACGTCCGTGCGTTATTCAGATGGCTGAAGGTTGTAGCGAGAATGTCCTCTGTTAAATTTATTTATTACCCGTTTTAACTGAACCAAGTGGCCGGGGAAAATAAGAGCTTCTAGAACGATGCACTTTGGCTTTATTTTGCAGTTTAGTTAGGCCAGCATCGCTTTCAATGGCCTCTCGATAATTGGTAAGAATTGAGTTCTCTGCAAATATCCTTCAATACGAACTGCCCTATCAACGCACTAAGATTTTTTTCTTAAAATTGCACAGATATACAATAATGTTGTATTCCAGCTTAGTCACTTAAAGTAGTTTACAAAGTAAGTCATCCCTCTTTGACAATTACGTAGCGCTCTAGGGCGGGTTTATCTGCTACGACACTTGTCTACGAAATCTTGCTACGCGTCGTAGCCGTAGCTGTCCCTCGAAACACTTTGACATAACATCTGTTTGGCAATTAGTACCTATTCCTTCTTGAAATGCAAATTACATTTGATTCTCAACATTAACCTCTTTATTACATGTGCTGCAGACAGACAAAAGCTCTCAATTGCAATATAATTTACAGCGATGTATTTACGCATGTTTATCGAGTTTAGTGTGCATTCGATTATGCCATTCAAGAATGTTATGCTATAAATAAATGTTCTAGTCTGGGAGCGTACGTTGTAACAAAACATTAAGCTTAAACAAACAAGCCGATATTCGTGTTGCGCGTTTCAATTTCGTCGTTGGATTTGATAAACCTGTGAGCATACACCATGCTCTGTTATGCGAATATATTCTCTAATCTCTACTCTATCTGCTGCACTCCCGAACATAGGCACACGTTATCAGAGAACTGCAATGTTTGTTTACTTAATATTAATTAAAACTTATATTATTTCCTAGCGACAAAGACACTAAAACAATTTGACCTTTTGGCGTGTATCTCCTAGGTGCGTATGGACAGTGAATCGGTGAATTCAATTTAGATTGGCGTGGACCGTGCAGGGGCATTAGCGGCGCACATCGATCCATTATCTGAGTTCCCGAACAAAGAGAGATGAAATTTTAATCGGTCGCGTTGTCTGCCATCGCAGAAGTTGTCCGGCACGGCGGCGCCGGCGAGCTCGTGGCGTTCGCATAGTCGTATTGTAATGAGCGACCCGCGGCTCCTCTCCTCGCCGCCTGAATAATAAATACATGTATCGGATCAGCGCCTCCAGCTCACCTCCGCGTCCAGCCACCGCCGAATCGATCACTATCGCCCGCCACTCCGGATTATATTTTATTCACACATTAGTCACCCGCCCGACCTCACCGACAGATAAGCCTATCATAAACACCAAGCCTCTATTATAAAGTACACTGTGTATACAGTTTTTAACCAATCTCCTGATAATACTATCTTGACATTGATTATAAACGAGGGACCTTCCCGCCTTCCTCTTGGCGAAACGTGACTTGCCTAGTCTTAAGACAATTATGAGGAAGGGATAAATTTGTATAATCAGATTCTTCAAAGCGGTCAGTGGACGAGAAGAGTATTCGTGTTACGGCAATTTTGAAGGTTTGAAATTTAATTTATTTAGCAGCTAGTTCTAAATTCCGTCACCAGCTTAATTCAGGAAGACCGCTTACCAGTAATGCTTTGAATACTAAAAAAGTTGTGGGTATGATGATAAAGTTACGAAGAAATTAAATTTTAAATATTATAATTTGCTGTTCCACTGAAGAATATCTTTACCTGCAATAAAAATACATATTTAATGTAAGAAGTTTGAGATTCTTCGTAAAAAGTAAGAAACGGAAAGTATTTCCCCGGATTTTAATATCAATTCGGAGAGATCTTCTTTAATAAGTTGTAAACTTGTGTTGGAGGGTTCTCGCCGCAAGTTCGATGCTACAGGCACAGGCGACTACCGGCAATCTCGTTAAAATCTACGAGGACACTCCGCATTGGCGTTTCACGACCATTTATGAAATCACATGCCTCGCCTAATAGTATGTAAGTAGTTACACTTGTACCATAAGCTGTACGTAACTCCCGCTAATAGCGATAACACCGAAACGATGTTGTCATGTTCTGAACTTCTATTGTTGTGATTAACAGAGGGTTTAGCATTAAGAAACCTTCACGTGGACTGAGATTGCCTAACAATATGTTTATTCTAACAAAATGGATACTCCAAAATGTCTTTCACCACTCATTAGACATAGTTACAAAAATGAGTAACAGAAACTTATGCATTTTTAAGGACCACCTCTCTAATTTTCATTTTTTGCTGAATATATTTTGAGTTCATTTTTTTTTACTGGAAAAAAAGGGAAAAATTAAATAATATACTAAATCGTAAATTCTCATAAAACTTCAATTAACCAGAAGCTTTTAGCGTAAAATTTGACCCAATTTTCCGTAACATTTGCTTAAATTCTTTTTCTAATAGCAATCTGAAGGGTGGAAGGTACGTAGCTGTCCACTTCCACCGCAGGCGGTGTCGTTAAGGGTGTAGTGGCGGTCTGTCCTTATCGCGCGCCACTACGCGAGTAATGACGCCTTCGATCGTGGGCTAATGGCCTCCGCGGGCCCACTTAGATACGCAAATGAGCATCGACAAGTACCGCCAACCAGCCATCGCGATTACGCGTACACATTACACCGAATGATGCTGCGCGCTGTACGTACACGTGCGTTTCATGTTGCCTTCTGCACACTAACCATAAACAACAAACGTTAAAGATTTTCTTTTTCTTTTCGAAGAATTTTCCGTATCGTTCACAATAAAGCGACTCTACATCATACGATGGTTTAATGACGTGCTACACGCGAAATTTTTGGTCGTCCTCGGAATAATATTAGAACTACTAAAATAAATAAAACGCTGTCATAAATATCCGATACTCCGTCTGGTTGATCGTCATGAATGATTCAGAAGGAATGACAATCGAAAAACTGAATACACTCAAATATACTTTACTATTCTGTTTTTTTATTAAACAAACAGATAGTTTAGTAACTTTTATATTGATATTGTAACATTGTTAGGCCCATGTCTATTTATCAAACAAAAAGTGTCGGAAAATTGAGATTTCCCTAAATCGTTCACCCGCACGATATTCTCGGTAGCTCGCTGGTATAAAAACGTTCTCCGTGCAGAGCTCTGGGTTGACACATGTCCTCCACTGGCTTTATACAAACCCCCTGTCTAGTGGCCACCGAATCCATGACACATTAAATTCTTATCCACCGCCTGTACATACGAACATTTATCCTGTTATAATTGACTGTATTGCACTTGTACAATCAGTATTTTGCACTCAGACTCACTCGAACAGCAAGTAAACACGTTCATTTTAATGAACAAAGAGTTCTTGACATTTATTGCTAGTACCTGCAAGGGGCAATGGTTATTGCTTGTGAT
Organism: Agrochola lychnidis; assembly: GCA_963680765.1. NCBI lineage: Eukaryota > Metazoa > Arthropoda > Insecta > Lepidoptera > Noctuidae > Agrochola > Agrochola lychnidis. The sequence continues at coordinate 16,291,289 of OY796858.1, forward strand.
ATTAGTTCGTGAAATGTAACTATTTAATTGTTAAGAGATTTAGCTCTATATTACTGTTTACTTTCAACAAAACGTCGACGTTTACGTACGTAAAATAAGAATAGCCACCCAAAACGTAACTCGAAAGAGGATATTCGTGTCGTTCACGTCGTTTGTCACGTATAATGTCCTATATAAAATTTTATTTGAGTCTAGAACAAGAACAACCCGACGCGCGTCGCCGTCCACTCCTTGCTTCAGGACATTTTGTATTTTTATTAAATGTCGCTTTCCTTTATTGCCTTTCTATGTAGACATGAGCCTATCAACGTGTTGCAAGTTGCAACGTTGAAGAACGATTTTAAAGTGTTGTACAGGCAAGTTTGACATGCTAAACATCGGTACATAAGGGGTTAGGTCGCTATACTTCCTACACGATATGGTCGAGAGGCTACAAAGGCGAGCGCTGTAATAGCGCACTAGATTAGGATTATTCACGTTTCATAAGCAAGGAGTCCCGTATCGTGGGGTGAGTTATTAAACCTAAAAAGATGTTTGCGGCGCAAGCAACAATGCAGGGGCGCCGCGACGGCGCCCGCCCAGCTGTAAATGGAGTGCGCATTAATACTCAACTATGTAATAAATGTTATTGTTTGTCATAAAGTTTGTTTTATGAAGGTCGGCCGCCCCGGCCCTTGACGCTGTCGGACCTTTAATAAAGTTTAGCTTTCGCCTATACCCTCACTTACGGATTTAGGTCCGATTATTTGAATTGTCATTTTGCTTCTATTTATATTTTACTGGTAAATCCTGAATTTTCAGTCGATCACCGATCACTTCAGATGAAAGATATCCTCTTTGCTGCTCGATAAGAGCAGACACAAAATAAAATAATCTTATTTTGATATTTGGAGTAGATACCCGGTGCCTTGCGACGTCGCGAGGTCGCTGAGTCATTGCAAAAGTTGCGCTTAGCTTTGCAGCAATATTTTCTACTTCGACCTTTCCGTACTCGAGTCGGAGACTGAGATATCATTTGCGGTGTAGACGAATTATTGTTTCATACTTTTGAATGTGGCTAAATGTAGTTTAGTAATGTATCTTATTTACTTAGTACGGCACGGTTGGCGCAGTGGTTAAGCGATTGACTGCTGCGCTGCGTGTCGCGGGTTCGATTCCCGCACGGAACAAATATTTGTATGACCTACAAGTAGTTGTTCCGGGTCTGGCTGTTTGTGTATGTGAGTTTAAATGTTTGTAAACGCACCCACGATACAGGAGAAATTCCTAGTGTGGGGCAACGTATTTAATAAAAAAAAAAAAATAATAAAAAAAAAAAAAAAAAAAAAAAAAATCTTATACTTTCATGATAGGTTTCCATGAACTATTCGTTCTTCATATGAAAGACATTTTTCACAAAGCTAAAATTACTTTAGGACCATGGGCCTTGACCCTGCTGTGGTTTTCTATTCAAACTGTTTTATTATCAAAAAAGGCAACGTCGATACTTGGAACTTTGGCCTCGTTCGTGATAAATTATGAAGTTTTCGTCGATTACGCGGCAGAGCGATGCGATGTAGAGATAGCGGCGTCGACGTCGGCTGCGGAGCGGCGACACGAACAGCCCTGACTTATTTGTATGTAGCGCGCCTCCGCTATGGGGGGCGCTTCAAGACGTTCAGCGCAATTTTTCAACGCTTCGGCTTCGTGTTCGGCAAGCCGATGGCACTCGCCGCAGTGCCCCCCGCCCCCCGCGCGCGTGCCACACCTGCTCCAGCGCTGAACTGCTGCAACTTTAATCCCCCAATCCGCCACCGCACGGCCGCACACCGGCGCGACGCTATATTTCAATTAATTCGACCATCCATTCCCGACGTGCAACTACGCGCCGTTTTACCTCATAACTCCCGCCAGGACGTCGCTTCCAGTCTAATACGTCAAGGGAGCGACTACTTGATGTCGCGCTTGCACTGTTCGCGACTAGATTCGTGTAGTCAGCCAGTCGCTAGTCGCTGTCAAGTCCCTCTTACGATCCCACTGAATCACCGACAAACTCCGTCACGTTTTCAGCGATAAATCTTGATTCACAAGAACAATTTTCGCCTGTAGTGACGATTTAACTTTTAAAGCCCAATTAATTGCAAGTTTTGTTTTGCATATTAATGGGTCGTTCCAGTGGAGCCGCGTCGGCGGCCGGCATTAAGTTTCGTCGGGTGCACATGGAGCGGAATAATCGCCAGTCTCGACTTCATTTGTCGCAGCCGTGTTGTTCGTGTTGCCGTGATATTCACAAACAACATATAATTTTAAAGAATACTTTATTGTTTGCATTGTAAATATAAAAACAAACAAACTGCCACATGTTCACTATCTACATAAAAGCTTTATAAAACGATGCACGACAGGATAGTAAGTTACTTCTTATTCTTATTGCCAAGTCAGAAGCCGGCGCGCCTCGCCGCACGTGTTGGTCATACCGCTGAATCAACTGAACCCGGCTCTCCACCGCAACTGAATGTACTTAATTTGATTTCGATTGTATTAAACCCCACTTCGGCTCCAATTAATGACCCGAAAGGGCTCTTAATAATAACGACCTTTCATAGACTTTAGTGTCACATTTGGAAATCAAGTATCATCATAATTTATTTACATTTACGTGAAACGTTATTTCGTGTTTAAATTTAAATACAGTATTTTTTTCTGAATTAGTTTTCTAATTAATTTCGTCAGGGTAGCGTAAGGATCGGGCCATCAGAAAGTTCACATGGGGCTTGTACGTTTGGCAAAAACCACAAACAACTTTACAGTGACGTTACAATGTAGAGACAACAGGCGGCGTAGAGGCACAAAGTAATTAGATAGCTGTTGTATTGTTCGCTTGTTCAGCGCTTTTCCAATGAACGGTCGTCGTTCGGTCTCGTGTTTAATTGCGAGCCACACCGTAACGGACAGCGGCCCGTTTTTGTCCGGGCCGAATGAGATGAACCGCGCATCCTTTAATGAGTCCCCGCACGCCCCGAATTCTGTACCCTTCGGACATCTACATTTCATGCACTCTTAAACTTTTCACTTTGAATTTTCACATTTGAATTTTTAGTTAGTGTACAATAAACTTCTAAGCTAGTCTAATCAAAGTCGAAATAATCCAATTTCAATTGGAAATCCGAATTATGACAAGATTATTTTGAACTGCCTCGTTGGTCTAGTGGTAGCAAGAGCTACTGCTGAGCGGGTTCTGGTCCTGGGTTCGATTCCCGGGTCGGGCAAAGTGTTATTGAGTTTTTCTATCTGAAATTTCTCGGAGTCTGGATTTGTGCCCGGTTGATGGCAATAAGCTCGCCCCCTATTACATGGGACTTAAATCATAACTGGTGAAATGTCGGTGTACCTGCTACAGGGACACCTCTGCCCAACCCTTCCGAGAAACAAGGCGTGATGTTATGTTATGTGTGTATTTTCAATTTAAGGAATGATGATTCGGTTCAAGTTCCCAAAATAATAAATCGAACTTTTTCCCTAATCGGGATTGCTCCAAAGTTTATTTTAGTTAGCTTGATTATAAAAGCGGTTTTTGTCCTAGAGAGTAAAGAGTCAAGACGAAGTTAGTCATATGATCATATTCTATTAGGACGATTTCTTGTTGCCGCCGATCCAATTCTCATACTGGTGGAAGAGCGATAAACATGATTGGAATTGTGGATCTCTACTAATTGTTTAATAAACACTAAACTGTTGTCTTCATGTATATTTCGACATTATAAAGTTCGCTAATTTGTTCAGCAACATTACCCTTTGGTCAAATTAAATCGAATCAACTTATTTGTGGATAAACTAAAAGTTAGTCGTCTCCAATCTATGTGCGGGGCGGCGCCGCTCTCGCCCGCATTCGGCACCGCGTAAATAATTCACACGTTCAGGAACGAGTTGGCCGACTCGGATACCGCATGTAATTCCACATTTTCACGCCAAAAGGTTTCCAAGCACGCATTAAAGTTTTTGTCCGACCCCCCGTGCCTATTCACGATTAATTTTGCGAATTCTATTCCCCAACTTATTTATTGAGAGGGCGTGGGCGTTTCGTAAATACTTTACTTAATTGACACCCGAAGCTCTCGAACTCTGCGCTAACCCTATAAATTATTCATTTACAGTAGTGTGGATGACAATAACTGTATTATTTCGTCTCTGGTATAATATAATGATCTTGTTACGCTCAGTGGGGGTATCGGATCTTGTTAACATATGTTAGTGACTAGAATATCTGAGCGCGTAGGTTTAATTAATTACCGCGTGTCATTAATAAGGAGGAAGGCGGTGTGGTGTAATGTTAGCTGGGGTGTGCGTAATGTAAGGCGACACCGCGGTAGGTACCTGATCCGCGCCGGAACAAGCGGCGCCAACGCCACGCATGTTGCTGCCACAGTGCCACCGCGACGCCGACGTCACGTCACGCACTCCTCATTTGTCACACATGTCTACCACAACGGTGACTTTTATGTCAATTAACCTTGTAGCTGCGGATTTGCGAATACAATATTGTGAAGCGAATTGGATCCATTTCCTGAAAGATTGAATTTCAAGAAATCCAAGTCCGTGAAAAGGCCACAAACTTTATCAAAATATTAAAACACGATTAAATCGTAAGTCATAGCCAAACTTGACTATTTTCTAGCAAAATTAAACTTTAACGTGACGTCATCGTTTATAACCTTTTTAACAAAGGATCATCGATCTGGTGCACTTGGAAGCTTTCCATTAGGTGTCAAACAGTCGACTTCAGTCAGTTCTTGTTTGTCACCGGCGCCTGTCGCGCGCTCGCCTGCCTTACCCTCTCTACACAATATAAATGGTGTTACAGTGAAAAATCGTCTCCATCGCGACTTGGAGAGGCATCAGCCGAGCACTTTTCCTAGGTAAATCGTTGGTAGGCCGTAACAAAGAGGCGTAGTTCCGAAACAATCAAATTAATTTTCTCCGTTGTTGTTTAATTAGCGCGCCGACTCTTGGATGGCGCGGCGGGCGGCCGATGTTTATCATCGGATACAATCGCCCCCCGCGCCCCACCCGCGCCTCTCAACCAAACCCATTATTATCAAAGTCAAGACTGTACACCCAAGTAACTTTGGTTCGTCACTCCTGCTGCCATTGTTATTATTAGCGACATTGTTTAGCCTAATTGACTTTGGCGTAAACAAATCGCCTGATCCTACTAATTGTGTAATCTTTTTGTTTCAGGTAATCTTATTAAGAGTGCTGTGATATAATTTTATGGAGGAAAATGTCTGTATCCGGTAAAACGTACGTATTATATGTATGTATATTAGTGTGATATCGTCAACAGGGTAGATAAAGCGTGGGGGGATACTATTATCGGGGGGTGGAAAATATGAAACAGAATAGTTTGTATGAAGCCTCACCGAGTTAATCTGAAGCCATATTTAATTAAATTGTGAGGATAGGTGGACTTCGCTGCTGTCCATTCCGTAGTCTACAGCCTTTCAGTGCGGACAACTTGTGTACTCGCGCATACCCAACGTTTCTGCTATATAAGTTTACTTATTAGGTGAGCATACATTTGGTTCTATACAGGGTGGCAGGGACATCGACGCTAAAACTGTTACCATGGATTCAGTACATGATTCTGAAACCCCTACGTTGAATTTTTACGTCGATTATTTGAAAAAAATCAACGTAGGGGGTTTTAGAATCATGTACTGAATCCATGGTAACAGTTTTCGCGTCGATGTCCCTGCCACCCTGTATATTTTATTGTTGCTTTTATTTACTGTGTGACGTATTACTTAACGAAGCCGTGGATGTGATGAACGTTTACTATACAAACTATTATTTTATTTATTATGCGGGCTCTTGTGTAAATCACGTCCCTTCATATTAATTCGTCAAATGTTAACTTTATCCGGGAAATGTTCGTTTCGAAATTCAATTGAATTTTTTTCATTAATTGGCTACTCTCGATATAAATTCCGACGTTAACGTTTACGCGGAGTTAATAAGAAAAACCTCGTGTCGGTTTGCACGTCGACTCGGGCTGCAGCGGTGTCTAATCTAATTATCCAGCACGCTCTTCAAAAAACTTGAAGGAGCGAGTGCAAGCTGTTTGCTCCATTCTTTTTCTCTCCATTTTCTCTCCCACTGACGCACCACAAAGTAGATAATTGTTTTTGACGATTCAATTAAAAGATTCCACCATAACTCGATACGTACCTACTTATAGTGAACGAATTATACTTAATTCGCCCCAACGGTAAGGGATTATTTTCAACGGCTGACCCGCGCCGACCTGACCCCATCCTCTGACCTCGGCGCGATGATCTGCACCCTTCATTCGACTAACCTGTTTTACGAGATTAGCGCGATAAACACTTTACCTAGTGGAATATTAAACGAACTTCCTCTGAAGTATACAAAGTTATTTTGTGAAATTATTACAGCGCCCTCGTAACAAAGTAAAAGGTAGAACCGCGCGAGAACACGTATTATACCGAGGTAGCAAGACAGTTTCCTCATTCAGTTATTAACTCGTAAGTATTACGTATACAACTGTGTATTTTATGTAAAGAGAAGTATCATTAACGCGAGTTTATATTACGCTACTTTTTACAACAATATCATTATAAAAAAAAAACAGTGGCACTCCGGGAGTGCCGACAGAAGTGAAAACTTGAACAATTTAAAAAAAATACTTCCAAAACTTTTAAAGTAAAAATACTCGCATAAAACATTGATCCATAACTTAATATAAGTAAATAAAGAACACAATCGTATTTACAAAAATGAGGTGTCGGTAACAGTTTCGCGATTTCAATTGTTTTTCCCGTCTCAAAAATGCCCAACGCACGTAAAGAAGTTTTCACTTCAAAATTTTTTGCCATTTTCTAGAAATTAATTATTTCTCTAACCATAATGCAAGTACGATATAAACTGTTCTCACAAATTTCTATCCTAAAGCGATCATAAAAACAAACGCCTACCCGAAGCTCCGTAATTGGAAAAACGGATTTAATCAAATTGGAAAATACGGTGCAGCGCTACTTAATATTAGCGCGGAGTCATGAGCGTATGAGGTAACATACGGCTAGTGTATTTCGTCGGCGGACTAAACGACTGAGCTCCGAGGCTCGTATTTGTAACACGGCGGGTTATTAATAGCCGCGATAGCGAGGTGGCCCGCGGCAGAGCACGATATTTGGGAAATCCGGATTTGCATAGGATAATGGGAAGTGCCCCGGTGCAGCGCAATGTGCGCGACGCCTTGCAGTCTACCTGCCACCGACGCCAGTTGACTCGCTGCATACGTAACGACACGTCAGCCCCATGTGGGTTTTAAACTAACTCCTCCAAGACTGAGTTTGTGCTATATTGTGCAATGTGATGCAATAAAGTTAAAAAAATAAAAAACGTGTGGCAATCGGGGACTGCCGCGGTAAAGCTATTGCATAGCATTTGTAACCTCCATACTTCCTATTTGTCAACGGTGTAGCGTTGACAAATTATATTGTAGCGTTAGCATGATGACGTGATGACATAAAACAAAAATTACGTTCCCATGACAACATCACGTTGTCATGAGAACTTCGTTCCCCGTTGTCACGGGAACCGTCATTACATGGTAGGCGGAGTGGGGGGTGTTAGGTTTTATTTTCGTTACTTACGGAATTTCTTGATTCGGTCGCCGCGCTCAAAGCCCGCGATAAAAGCTATGGAATAGCTTAATAAACATAGGTCGATTTGTCATCTTATTAACTGGTACACTGTATAAACATGTCCGGTTTCTTTAACTGAATTGTTTTGCAGAGTTTTGCTTACGTGCAAAGATGTAATGTCTACTTGTTTTTAGAAAATGATCGAAAGGCGGCTTTATTTGTAAACGGTTCTGATTGATACAAAGGCGATAGGTATAATAAGGTCATGTAAACTTACAATTCTTGAGGTCTAAAAAATCACGATAACACAGAGTTTTTCAAACACAATATTGTGCAAGAAGTTACTTTTTTTAATGTTAAGAAAATAGGTAACTAATTAGTGCGTTCATTCTCAAAAGTTTGGAAAAAAGTGGTCCCATAATGAATTCTGTAATCGCAATGCAGCACGAGCAATCAGGGTGTTTGTCTGAAAACAGCCATTAATGCGGCAAAAAATAGGAACAAAACTATGATAATTGGCGAGGGGTGTAGCGGTGGTGTGGGGGCGGGGGCATCGGTCGCGTGCCTGATGTATGCGCCGCCGCCGCGACGCCCAGACCCGCCGGCGCCGCGACGCCGCCCCACAATGCAGATATCGTGCAGTCGACTCCATTGCATACCGACGCCCGACAACCGTCCTCACGCCTTCACCCTTTATTGCCGTTTACGACCACGCGAAGCTCGCCCGACACGTAGCAGCCCAACCTGCGCCCACGACACAAACATCGGAAATCGACCGCCGCACGAATTGATCCACGTCGTACAATTTCCAAATCTAAGCGTTGCAGGCCCACACTTGATTGATGACCCACGTAATGACCCAGGAAACTATTTCCTTCGTATTTCCTCCACTCAATAAAACATCGAATATGCTTATTTATGTGTCGGTGTCAGTTTATTTGGAGTTTTGTCAATGCGGCCTGTAGTGCCGACTACACTCCAAAGACCGTCATTTGTCAAGATTATGGCTGTTCGGGGATTGAGATATGAGAAGAGGTTATTGTTTTGAATATTTTCCTTTTACGTGTTACATCCAATGTTATGTTACGATGCCCGATGAATCGTTGATACAGGAATGTAGTTACTGTAGTGAATGAACGAGTTGAACGACTACTAAAATATTAATACACTTCCAATATTATAACTTAATCAAAACAAACATCAATTCGCCGCTCAAGAGTTAATTTAACGTAGACCCCATTAGGAAAGTAAGTAAAGTATGTTTTGACCTTTCGGCGGCGGTCATGCGACCTTATAGATGAGTTGGCACAATTAGCACGTACAAAACTCGTCAGTCACGGCTTGGCGCCGAGTGGCAATTACGGTATTTCATCCTCAATAAAAGTGCACTCAGACGCCGCTAACGTTGGAGAAAGCTCCCCGTCGCCTATAAAGCTAATGTGGACATATAAAGATTTAAATGACGCCTCTGGACGCGGACGCCAGGAAAACCCGGCGATTGGTCACCTCGTATACCCTCATATTCAGTGACGTACAAATATCCCAAGACGACGATATTACAGTACAAATTGTAAGGGTGTGCGTTAAATACACACTTGAGAGAGAAAAAACAAATCCACTCTCACATAAATACAAGCGTGTACAAATACACCGAGCAGTCGACATGAATGACCTTCGACGTTTTCAGTAAACAACCTTTTTATACTCTGTATTTTGTGCCCTCCGTTCACAAAAAACTCTTGAACCCTTTCCAAATAGAAACTTATATTGCAAAAACTTTAACAAATAAACTTCAGGAAATACTTTCATCCGACACTTTCGAGAGCCATCATGACTCTACGTTAGTGTCAGTGAGGGAAAAGGAAGCCATTTTCCAATATTTACCTCATTATGTAGAGGTATAGTCTAAATAAACGACAGTCGTATAGCGTGTGAGCAAACATTTTGGCGATTAATCTGGGAATACTGTGCTATATCGGGGTGCTGGAGGCGGCACATTTATTTTATGTGCCGGCAATGTTACATACGCCATAAAAGTCGTTAGGACGGGCGTAACGTCTCGCCGGCGTCTTGCCCGCTTTAATTATACCTAGATAATGCGGCGCCGACTGTGCCCTGCCGCCCCATATCGCGCCGCGTCGTACCGAGCCGCGCCGCGCCGCCCGCTCGCAACCTCCGCGACATTAACGTAACACGATGCAATAACACAGTGCCACTCTTCCTAATGTACCCGGCCGTACACAATAATTCCCTATATTACCCACATTTGCAACATAAAAGGGCAATGTAAACGGAACAAAGTTTCGTTTTACATCGTAAATCATTGCGGTTAATAATTTCACTCTGTTTAGAAAATTGATTTATGCCTACATATTTACTGGCTTTTAAGGCTTTAGTAAATGAAATACAAACGGCCTAAGCGAACATTGTTTACGAATGAGATACTTGGGAAACACGCGCTTTAGACTAAACATCTGGATCTTTAGACCTTGAAATTTTAGCTTGATCAGGTTAGCATTTATTTAATTTCAATAGAACAATTTTCCTCATGGATTTCCTTGTTTGGATTCGGTTTCATATACCTACATGTTATGAACCGATTTTTTATTTGACCTGGTGCGTCTTATTTGACTTTATTTGACCTGTTGCGTCTTATTTGACTTTATTTGACTACCTATTTGCGTCTAAAGACACCATACAAATATTTTTTCACGCCAACAACGGTCAGATTGTTACTTCCTCGCGATGTTATTGTAGTCTCTTTGTTCTACGCGCTCGTAGCACTCTCGTAGCACTTGCTACGCTTTTCACGAAAACATTGTGTTGGTCGTTTCATTGCCCGACCTCAAGCGTAAGGAAAGGTTTTGTTCATTTGGAAGTATCTCTATAGTTATTTGTTTATTTTTGTTTATAGTGCCTAAAAAAAATATTTGTTGAAAATGTGAGTTTGTTAAGATTAGGCTCGTTTAAAGTGACATAAACTGAAAAGAACAGCCTCATAAATATTTGAAAGTAGCAAGTTATATTTCGTGGTTCTTGGACGGTCTCTAGACGGGTGTGTGTCGAGTCGCACCACGTTGAAGGTAGGGGTCGGGCACAGGGCACAGATGGAGATTTATCACGCCCGCCGGAGCCGAGACTACAAGTTCGCGCATTAAACGAGTCCGGGACATTAGCCGCCTGCAAGATGCCGCTCGAGATCATAATTAAGTGCCGCCCAATTTATCGGTGCGACCCGAGCCCGAAAACTCCTCTTAAACTTCCCTTATCGTACGTAGTAAAGGCTCTTTATTTTGTAGTTAGTTCGCTCCGCTTTTATCGCCTTTTATCTCTTCTTCCGTTGTGATTTTGTTTACTGCGACATTTCTATAAATAAATACTATCAAACAGGATATGATTGAAAAAAATAACATTTCTTATTCTTCACAGAACATCGTATAATGATCAATCCTATTATTAGTTTTATCTTTATCTCGCTTCAGTGATAAGCTCTTGTGTAGAAGGGTGGGCGTTTTGGGGGACTGTCTTATGTAATTTTGGCGTTCGAAAAGTGAAATGACTTTTGAGTTTTATCTATAAATAAGATCAAAACTGTTTACAATAACAACTAATTTGCATTATCCAGGCATTCGAGCCTACATATAATATGTAGATAAAAAACTGACTGGTATCCAAGACCAAATACTGAATGAATGGATGTAATTTAAACTTTCAAGCAATTTTTTTCTTCAGTAGCTGTAATCATATTTGCCTTTTCAATCATCCATTTACAATTAAAATTGTTATGATTTACATTCTGTACCGGATGTAGCATTTGTGTTACGACGACTGGTGTAAACAAGCGAGTTCAGTTGCGAAGACAGTAAACGAATCCGAGTCGCTAACGCTAATGTAAACGAGGCATGACATTGGTTGGCATGGCAACTCATCAACTTCGATCACATAATGATCGCCAATTTTTTTAGGTTACCTGATTACTTTGTGCTAGTTTTCTCATCGAATAAGTATTCAATTTCCATAGCTATGTTGAAATGTGTATTTTTTATTGCTTTACGCGACATTAATGTTTCAATCAATTAGAAACTGTAGAAAAATAGGTACCTATAGTTTACAGTTTTAATTAGTGATAAAGAAACTAGTGTCGAATAAATGACTAAATTATTACAATCTGATGAATCTGCCGTTCTAATAGCTAAAATAATTAACGCAGTGTTTGTTAATTATTTTGTAAATAATTAAATTTCCGGTAATTACACATGAATTGCGAGATAATTGTTTCAAAATGTTTAGAAGTACTTAAATCAATCATTACCAGAACAATTAATCTCATTGCCAAACAATTATATCAGGTGCAAAAAAATCTTGTTAAAATTAAGCCTTGATTTAAAAATAATACTACGTAGAAATTAATGTGGAAAGGTAAGCTGAACTCGCAAAATAAGCTGCATAGTGGTAGCAAAATAGACACTAACTATCGTATACGCCGACGCCAAGGTTTTGTGAAAAGAACCCGATATCGTTCAACGTTTTCTATTAACTTCAGTACAAAAGCAGAGAAAATACCGTTACGGAAACGTCCTAGAAACCTTTGTTGTGATACAACTATTGTTGTCTGTAACTATAACAGATAACTGATGTTGAAAGTCAAAAATCTTCTTGTGTTTAACTGGTTCTATTGTGTCGCTCGCATTTTGTAATTAGTTTTAACACGATCTCCGTGTCTTTAGAACGTCTAGATATAGAAGCATCAGATGACCTAATTGTTATTGAGAGGTTAGACTGAGACTAGTCTAAGCCTGCTTTTAGGCGGTAACGAAGGTGGCTTAATTTAGCCGTGTGGATCGGACCGGTGAAATCCGGAATCCGGGCGAGCGTATACCCCCTGAATAAGCAAGAAAGTCAAAGAGAGTACCGGTACTTGGAATCACGCGCTCCGTCTAGCTGCTTAGACTAATTACTGCAGCAGCAGGGTTAAACTGGTTAGTCGGTGAAAGGCAGCGGGCCGGGTAGCTCCGTATCGTCGTGTCGCATCAACTTGTGCCGTTTAGTTCACTATATTGCACGTGGAACACGTGCAAATGGTCCGCCTGTTTACCTACCTTTACTCTGAAAGTCTGAGTCATTCGTTACAAAAGCTCACTACGTTGCTGTTATACATAATACACTTGAAATTTATATTGTTTTCTTTGTCACGAATATGGAAATGGACATAGCAAATGTTAGCATTAGTAAAGTTAATAAGTAGACCAGATTATCAGAGGAGGCAGACGGTCGTCTTTAGAAATTTGCACATTTATTAATAGAACGATAGAATTAACACATCACCTCTCTTGTTTACTACTTGACTTCTTTCGATCAGTCAAGTATATTAGAAAAATACTTTGCTTTGTTCAGCAGTTTAAATTCGGACAGTGAACTCTAAAATACCAGTTAGAAAAATAATGGTGTTGCATCAGTTTCAGTTCTAAAAATCATCATCTGCCTAGCCTTTTCCCAACTATGTTGGGGTCGGCTTCCAGTCTAACCGGATGCAGCTGAATACCAGTATTTTCCATGGAGCGACTGCCTATCTGACCTCCACAATCCAGCTATTGGGTAACACGATACCCCTTGATAAGACTGGTTGTGAGACTTCGGAATTCTGACGACCCGTAACAACTGTCAAAGATACACAAAAGCCGTGACCAACGGCTTAACATGCTTTCCGAGGTACGGAGGGGTCTTTGTATGTAAAGATGGTCACCCATCCACGGACCAACCGCGGCAAGCGTAGTTTGATAGATCGACCCGTGCGGCTGCTCTTACTAAACCACAAGCCCCTCTCACTCAAGTTTCAGTTCTTAAAATACGCGGTCATAATTATGTAATATGGCGTTTTTTATTACTTTTGACTCGAAAGTCATAGTCATAACTTATCTTACGATTCATTCTTGCGGTTCTTTGAAACTGTTTCGAATGCAGATATTACGACTTTGCGTCGGCAAATAACATCTCAAAAACTTGGCAGTGCCGTGAAACTGAAACACAAAACCTCTCAGCGAGCGCTAAAGGCATTCCTCACGAAAACGTTCACTGACCTAATGTTTTTTCACCCCACGCCACGTTAGTAAAACAGGCAATTTACGCGAGCCTATAAGTAACAAGATTCATTAAGGTTGTTACAAAGTGGCGCGGGCGTTCTTAAAGCGAATGGCCCTCGAGCTTGCAGCGTTCATAATGGCCGTACGAGCCGGCGAGCCGGCCGAGGCGCCGCGCGCAATTTAATGAAACACCTGGAGAGGTCGCGCCTGCTTCCGTTGCATTAATCTCGCACCCCGTGGTCCCCGCGGCCGGCGCCGACTCCAACACCCGACCAACACCTACGACACTACCCTTTACTAAACATTACACCCCACCCATAATACAAGAGAAATTCATAGTGTGGGGCAAAGTTTGAAAAAAAAAAACGTGTGGCACTCGGGGACTGCGGTGGTAAAGCTATTGCATAAGCATTTGTAACCTCCATACTTCCTATTTGTCAACGCTACACTTGGGATGATGACGTGATGACATAAAACAAGACAACATCACGTTGTCATGGGAACCGTCATCACATGGTAGGCGGAGTGGGAGGGTGTTCGGTTTTATTTTCGTTACGTTACGGAATTTCTTGATTCGGTCGCCGCGCTCAAAGCTCGCGATAAAAGCTATGAAATAGCTTAAAAATATAATAATAATTTGCTAATATTTGAATACAGAATTTTGTTTACAAACCTACCTTTTATGACAGTATGGAGCCCTAAGCTTCGACATTACCGTTTAAAAGTGGCCAACTAATATTAAATCCGGGATAAACAAGGAGTGACCGTGCGGCGGGCGCTTGCCGGCGGCAACGGCAAAAGTGGCCGAGATAACTCCGTGCACGAATGCATATTTTAACGTTAAGCTATGGCATGGCCATGCAAACTTGTTGGGAACTTCACCGGACTGAATAATTCTTACTTTAAGGCTTCTACAAAGTTCTTTTTTTCGTCGAGGGACGACTACTCGACGTATACTTACAACCCTACCTAAGAATTAAATAAGCATGAGAGCTAATTACATTAACTCACTACTAACGGCTAGCTCAAAGTTTATTTAAAAGGATAAAAGTCAGAAGAAACTTGTAGAAAATTAAAAGTGAGTTGTGTACAATCCGCCCAAAGTAAATCGGTAAATCAGTTCTTTAGCTCCTGTGAAAACTTAAATAACGAAAAGTTTACTGCTAAATTATCTTTCCAGGAATAACTTTTCTTGGTGGTTCTAATTTTCAGCCCGTTATTGGATGAGTAGAGAAGCTATTTTTTATAACAGCACTACAATGGTTGATAGCTAATTGCCTTTGTTAAACAGAGATAGGACGTACAGCTTACACTTTTGACCTGAAGAATATAGCCATCAATGTGCGGTAATTCCTTATTTGGTATTCAAATGAGTAAAATGGATTTAAATTCTAATCAATATTAATGTGTGATTATTTGAAGTCAATTAGATAGTGACTAATTATTTCGTCTGGTAGGCGTGTTCGATGTTACGTCAGCTATACGCGGGCGGCGCCGCCCAGAGGCCGCGATAAAAAATACTGCGCTCGGCGCCAAGCGTAAACACGCGCCCCTCTCGCATGACGCCTCATTAGCCACTCCCCTGTGCCTCTATAAATCATTTTAAATTCAAATTCTACTTACTTTCAGAATTGACTTTGCTTACCTAATTCCCTTCCCGACCACAAAATTTTGCAAATTAGATTTCACCTTTCCCTCGCTCTGGCTTGTCGAAAAAATTATTTGCGGCATCCGGCGCCGGATCTTAGTCTGCTCGTGATCGTGTTACCTACCTCTATCACTCGATTCAAGCTTATGGACCTTTTAATAACCTCTTCCCTTCGGGACATCCGACCCTGATTCGAAATCTGGCTTCTGTTACATTATACATATTATTCTACTTATTAAACCAACCAAGAAAACCTACAACTTATGAAAGGAAAGTGCTAAAATGCAAAATATGTCATCGCATCGTTCTGATTTCAATATAATCTGTCCACAATAAAGTCAAAAGTGTCAACGTAGAAGTTTAAAACGTCTTGTGAATGTTAAACCTCCAGCAATATGTGTGGGCCACGTGTCGCGTGCGCTTGCTGCCTACTCGATGCAGAAGTTGGCACGTCTCATCGGCCGGTTCTATTTCCGTCTGTCCCCAAATATTTCTGGCACCCACTTACGTGCGTACAAGTGGACTCCGAGCCGTTTCGCGACGGGAGCGTGTCATTCATCGGCTCGTTACCTCATTGTTTTCCTCGTGTGTCGATTTATCCCGACGCGTGTCCGCTCGCCCAATAGTAAAATAGACGAGTCGAGATCGGCTCGTGCGTACGCCTGACCACGCATCGCCGCGCGTCGACGCCGTGTCACCGATACATCAATCGTGATCGAACGTTCTAATCGATTAACGACCGCACGCCTTGTCTGACGGGCGCATTCTTCATGTCCTGTTGGCTGATTGCTGTTTTGATTAAGACATTTGCATTGAACTGCACACTAATACGTACAATGAAACGACTGAATGGTTTTTTGCTTCGTTATATTGATGTGCCTGACCTTTTGTAAATAACTGTATAACTATTGTTAAAAACAGTATAGTGAAATGTTGTTCTTTGAATTTAAACCTACCTGTTTAGATTCCAGTCCTCGGAATAGTCGGTTGGCAAACACACATCACAGTCCCAGCCAATGAGGTCATTCTCATTCATAACTTCCCTAATGAGCGAGGTCGGCAAACTGAGATTCAGATTATCCAGTAATAAACTCTTGATACAGTTTCCGGGCTTGAAAATGGAAGAGGTTGCATTTGGCAGCGGCTGGCGCGATGGAGTAACAAGGTGTGGCGCGTGCCGACTGCCGGCGGACGCCGTTACTTTCGAGGGTTGTTCGTTATACACGTCATAGTTCCCGAGAGCACTCCGCCGCCTTACTGCTCTCACCTTAACGAGACACGAGCATCTCGCTTCATTGATGTCGTTTTCGCTTTAATCGGGCACCAGTGCCAAATCACAATGAGGTATATTCATCTCTAAAATCGTGTCGTTTGGGTTCGGCACTCATCGACACAGACGGTACATTCCTTTCCCCTAGAACATTGTTTCTTTATCTCCAGGAAGGAAAGCAGTGATGAAACTGACTCTCGGCTAACCCCTTATTGTATTGCAAGTGCGCATTGTTGTGTTATAAAGGACACGGCGAGGGTAGCGCGCTCGGTTTGCTCCTCCACTATCACACAAAAATGTTATTAGTTTTGGGCGGTTATTGCCCACCCTGCGCTCGTTCGACCCTCCCGTTGCCCTTCCCGAACAAATAGGCCATATTGAAAGTTTTTGTTTAATTTTCGGGGCTTCATATAAACATGTCTTGCGTTACGTTACGTCTTATATGCTTATTTGTTCTGTTTTTTCTCAAATATTGGACTAGACTTTAGATTATCTACATTTTTTGGGATAAAAAACTCGCAGTTGGTTTCAAAGCCATTTCACAAACAAAGCTAAAGCGTGAAATAAAAGCTCGTGAATGAATAAATGGGATGTTAAACGAACAAATGTAGAGGCGTAGTGATCGAAGAGCAATTAATGTGTCGTAATGCGTTTGGCGGGCGAGCGTAGCGCGGTCATCCGTCTGAGGCGGCTGGCCATTTGTATCCGCGCGGGCATCCGTCACGCTAATCGCCGCGCCGATACACCTGCAGCGGCTTGCACTCGCCGATACTCGCATAAATAATACCAGCATTATACGTATTGATAGCCCTCCAATTTAGGCACTACACATCAAACCACATCAAGAGTCAATAGAATACATTAATCATTACTCACAATCAACCACGAAAACATTAAACTGAACTCGCCTAATACAAACGCAGCTGAATGCTTCCAACAATAAACTTATCCAACGTTTCACAAACTGTGGCAGCTAATAAATTGAAGTTTGATAAACCCAACAGAGTTATCATAGTAATGATGAAACGTGATCACCCATTCAAGTTTCACAAACGGGTTGGTTCGAATCGAAACTCGGCT
This sequence comes from Agrochola lychnidis, assembly GCA_963680765.1. Lineage (NCBI taxonomy): Eukaryota > Metazoa > Arthropoda > Insecta > Lepidoptera > Noctuidae > Agrochola > Agrochola lychnidis. Next base: position 16,309,013 of record OY796858.1, read on the forward strand.
AAAGTAGACGGCACGGAGTAACAGGAAATAATAACTTTATCCCGAGCTTAAACTGTGAGAGGACCGTCCAACTAACATTATGCCTGCCAGTAACAAGTTAATCTAAATGCAGCCGACTGCTTCTACTAGCTAGTTGTAGCACGCATCACCGAAGTTTAATAACTGAGAAAATTCGGAACATGTCTGCATCTGATTCAGCGGCAGCCAAAGATTCACACTTCGCGATGTTTGCTGATAGAGATACAGACGTATAGCTAGGCTTCGTCTGCACAAGCAACTGTAGTGATATCATCGGGCGTGCTTTAGAAAAGTTACTCGGTAAATCACTTCAAAGCTGTTCCGCGGACATTATCAGCAAGGGAGTCCCCTAGTGGAGTACTGAATATTCAGATGGCGTTTGTTTGTATACGTATTTCTTTGAAACTGCGATAAGGGCTTTTCCGTTTTTTCACTGAATAAAATATGGCGCAGGAGGCTCGGCGTGCGACGATAAAACGTCCGCGAAGCTCTTCCCGTCACGTAGTGCGACAGTTAATTACACGGATGTAAATAAATCATCATAGACGGGTGCGGCGGAGGGCTTCGATTCCGAAAGGCAATTATCTCGCGCCTCATTGACGTCGAAAATGAGCGGAGTGAGGAGCGCGGCCGCCCCCGACACGCCTCAGAAATATTTGACACCGCCTAAGTCGCGGTTATAAGGAAAAATCGAGTGGAGGATTTCTGGTGGCTACGTGCCCGGCTCACGGCAATTGTGATGCATGGAGGGATTTCCGCACATTCGGCCGATATTGAGCCGAAACCCTGGTCGCCCGCCACCCCGCTACACATATTGCTTATCGGAATGATATCGAATGAGGTCCGCCATTTTCGTCTATTCTCAAAGCCCAGAAATGTCGGTTAGCTGCGGCGTATAGCTCTCATATCTATTGCATTTTCCACTTACGTGCCATAATAGCGTCGTCGACGCCCTCGAATGTGAACGTAACCAAACATTACGATACAGATACATATCTATGGGGCGAGGAACCTTAACACATACCATTATTTATAAGTTAACCGTATATGAAATGTGTTGTTAAAGTTATCCGCATGCTAACGTAAATATTTGTCAATTCCAGGGTCGGTGTAACCGCGAGAAACCACCTTGCAAGTACTTCCATCCGCCACAACATCTAAAGGATCAGTTGCTAATCAACGGGCGGAATCACCTAGCACTCAAAAACGCACTCATGCAGCAGATGGGCCTGACGCCCGGCCAGGTGCTCCCTGGCCAAGTCCCAGCTGTGGTGAGTCACCCAAGCTACGCTCCCTCCTACTACCGAAGCTTCGAGCGATCGGACCTCCACACTAATGTAGGTATTCAGTATGCACGCAACACGCTGCTTTCGGTGTTACTCGCTACTCTGTATTTTTTATTATTATTATATTATAAGCGTTCTTATTATTGAAACACGTAGACTTTATAACGTATCGAGTTTAAGTTGTGCCTCGTAAATGTGTCCGTAACTAGTTATAAGAATACCAAATAGTATGTAACTCGTAGGTTTGGTTCTGCGCCTTGAAAATATTTTCAACTGTAAGTAAATTAACTCGATTCCCTCGTGAAGTTTTCTCGAAAACTTAATCATGTGCACGTTGAAAGTTAATGGTAATTTACTTTCTTGAAGGCGGCACAGCCGTTCCTACAACTAGTTCAGCGCTTTAATTTAAAGTTTCGCTTCGAGTGCGTGAACCTGCCAAACAAAGAGAAGTCATCTGTGTATTTATTTTAGAATATAGATAGTCTACTAATTTTCAGGCACAACTTAAACTTTGCCGCCAAGGCCGATCGCTCCCCACTGCTTGAGCATGTTTGTACGAATCGTTCCTTAAGTGGCATGAATATTCTCCAAACTTACTCACATGTGTATGATCTGGGTATATGCGGTAATGCAAATTAAATCACCGGACATCGTCCTCCTCACTGTTCACACTGTCGCTAACTACGCGGCCCGACACACTCCTCGACCTTCCTCTTCGCACCGCCTCGGCGCTCTGCGCTAACAGCATTATTCTCTTTCGGATTTACCTGTCGCATCTAGTAGTCAGAGTCATAAAGTCACGCCGATACGACGCAGCCGTGAGTCGGTGCGAGGAGTGAGGTGGAGGCGGTTTGGCGGTGGCCTCGCACGATGAGTAGCGTGTTTGTGTGGTTTTGTGTCGAGGTGGGCGGCGTGGGCGGCGCGGGCGCGGCAGCCAGCCACCTCGCCGCGCTGGACCCGATCAGTCTGGCGCTGCTCGCCCCGCAGGTAATAGCCGCCGCCGCCGAGCGCGACGACACCACCGGCCCCTCGCATCCTGCGCCTCTTCCACACACATGATAGGCACACCTTGAGCACCGTAATGCACTCTTAACCAAGGAATGTAACCCCTAATTCACCCCCTCCCGGTATATCCCCTCCTATTGTCTTCTTCTGGTGGCCGGTGGGTAGCTAGACTGGATATAAACCGTATGCTTATTTAATATTTCTATTTCGTCTCTATGATTGCATGTGATTGCTTGTTTGGCTAACAATTTTTTGGATATTAACTTTTTTTTTATGTTTGTAGTTGTACTGCTTTTGTAAATAATGAGTGTTGTATTCGAAACAAGCATAAAGTGGGCTTATAAGATGCGTTCAATAAGTTATAAGAGATTGCGTATTTTGATAATAAGAAACTAACATCGTTGCTAACGAATGAGTAAATGTACAAGTATACTGAGTGTTAGTGTTGGTGTGGTGTGCAGGCGACGTCGCCGTACCTGTCGGGCGTCCCGGGCGTGGGCTCCACGTACGCGCAGTACTACGCGCCGCAGCTGGTGCCGGCCGTGCTGGGCCACGACCCCTCCGCCGCCGCCGCCTCGCCGCTCGGCGTCATGCAGCAGCCTGTGCTGCAGCAGAAACTGCCGCGCACCGACCGCTTAGAGGTAAGCATGAATTTCGATACACTATTAACCCTCTTACCGTCTACACTCGAGTAGTGCTTCCCCATATTGCCACTTAATTATGCCGGGGACCGACCCATATTTAATTATTGCAGTTAATATTCTATTGTTTTAAGTCTATAACTGTAGGAGTAAACTGTCGAGTGATTATTAAGTGCATCAGATTAAAAGTATGTCGGTCCCCGTAGCAAAATTTGGGCCGATATGCCGTATGCCCGTCCCCGTGTGTCTGTGCCCTGTGGCGCGCGGGCGCACTGGCCCGGTGCGCCTGCGTTTGCTTCGCGAGCAGCACTCGCTTTCTCCCTCTGGTGAAGGACCTACACTGTTGGCACAAACTCGACTATGTTGCGCACGCTTATATCTGCCAAATAGGTGAAATGAGCTATCGTTTACCACCGGCGAATAAGTGTCGATTTGCGCTTACAGTGTAGACGTGCCGAACGCTTCACATTCGTAAATCAAATACTTTAGGCAAGAATTAGGCATTATGGAAACTATCCCGACTAAATTAATTTGAAGATGCGACGGATGCGTAAATCGATAGATTAGAAAATATTAGGTAGTCTCCCGATTAGAATAACCAATCACAAAGCGGCGTCCGGTCGAGGTCAATGATACAAGTAAATTGTATAATGTGACAAAACAAAGTAAATAATGCCACATATAGACCTTTGTTCACGCGCTACCTCTATTTAGTTAAAGTCGCGGTTGCGTCTTTGTAATAGTAAATGAATAACAAACATACGTGACGCGTTGCAACGCGCACTTGCATCGCGTAGTGTGTGTCGGCGGCGCGCAGGCGTGAGAGTAGGCAGAGGGTAGATGAGCGCGACGCGCGAGCGGCGGACATGCTGGTGTGTGGTGGTGCAGGTGTGCCGGGAGTTCCAGCGCGGCGCGTGCAAGCGCGCCGAGTCCGAGTGTCGCTTCGCGCACCCGCCGCCGCCCGTGGCCGCACACGACGACGGCTGTGTCACGGTGTGCATGGACGCCGTCAAGGGCCGCTGCGTCCGCGACCCCTGCCGCTATTTCCACCCTCCCCTGCACCTGCAGGCGCACCTTAAGGCGCAGGCGCGCGGCGCGGTACGCCACCAGGCTGCACGCTCTCGCCTCGCTCGCTCGCGCTCGCTTCTGTTCTTCCGCTTGGTCTCGCTCGCCGCGACGCCGCTTACGTTCGCAGAGCTTTGTTCTGTTCAGTTCGCGCCGGCTCGCGCCACGCTTCCGTCGCACTCACGCTTCACTTTTATTTTATTTTTATCTATCGCATAATATCACCTTACGCCGAGCTTTAGGTGTATTCTGTGCATCTACTACATCGTTATTGTTTCTGTCCCGTCCTGCGACGCTTCGCTTCACGTAGACGGCCGCCGCAGCCCAGCAGCCGACAGCGAGCGCGACTTCGGAGCCGGGCAAGAAACGGCCGGCGCCCACCGAGCTCGAGCCGCCACCGGTACAACGCCAGCTTTGCACGCTTCTCCTCCGCTCCCCCTCCCGCCCGCACGATCCCTCCGCGCGCCTCTCCCTCCCGCAGCGGGCGCGGCGGCGCGGCGCCAGGGCCCACCCCCGCCCCTCGCGCCTCGCCGCCGCCCGCCCGCAGTGAGCCCTCCGCCCGGAGCCCTCCGTTCAACCGTCTGTTTCTCGTTTCAGATGGACATGAAAAGCGTCGGATCCTTCTACTACGATAACTTCGTAAGTATCTCGTGCATAACTGTGGCGCTTCTGTCGCGTCCGCCACTATCCAACATGCCACTCATGCAGTACTCTACTTTCCGCAGGCCTTCCCCGGCGTGATGCCGTACAAGCGACCCGCCGCCGACAAAGCGGGCGTGCCCGTGTACCAGCCGGCGACGACCTATCAGCAGCTGATGCAGCTTCAGCAGCCGTTCGTGCCCGTATCATGTGAGTACCCCGCGCCCGCCACGTCCGCCCCGCCGACCGTGAGCGTGCCGTCCGGTGCGTCCGCGCAGCCGCCGTCCGCGTCCGCGCCCGCACCCGCCTCGTCCGCGCCGCAGCCGCCGCCCGCGCCCGCGCCCGCGCCGCCGCCCTCGCCGCCCGCCGGCGACCCGGGCACGCCAGACCCGGCCGCCATGGCCAAAGAAGTGGCGCAGAAGAATTACGTGGCGGCGCTCGCGTTCGCGGCGCAACACTCGGCCATGGCGCAGGCGGCGGCCGCCTACACGCAGCAGGCGCTGAAGGCGCGCGCCGGCATGCAGCACCACGCCGGCCTCATGCGCGCGCCGCACATGATGATGCCGCGCGGCTGGCCGGCGCCGCCCATGCCCGTGCCCTACTACCAGCAGCCGTTCATGTACGCGGTGCCGCCGCCCACGCCGCCCGCGGCCGCGGCGGCGGCGGCGGCGGCGGCTGCGGCGGCCGTGAACCCCTACAAAAAGATGAAGACGACATAGAGTGCGACACGCGCGGTCGGCGGGGCGCGGGACGCGGGGTCTCCGCGTAGAGACTCGTACGTGTGCGGCCGAGTGTCCCGCCCCGGCCTGTCGGGGCGGCTAGCGCTAGGCGTGTTGTCACATTTGTATTGTATTATTGTAAGGACGAAGCGAGCGGCGTCGCCCTCGCGGATGTCTCGGTAGTTGTACGCTATATATATATTACTGTATCTCTACTCACTTACCGTTATTACCCTATGCGTGTATATTTCTCGTATCTACGATCCCGGTAATAATAACGCTTGAGATGCATGACTGTACGTTTTTTTATTACCTCTTGTCGATCGTCGTTTATCGTGAGTACCTATCGTCGTACTGAGAGTTGAGCGCTTGGTCCGTCGATCCCGCTACGTACACGCTTGTTCTCGAAGGAGCTCCGCACGGGTGCGCTTTGGCCGATGTGTCGCTCCCGTACCTACTAGTGGTTACCGGCTTGCAGCAGCAGGCCCGCACCTAACACAGCCGCCTTCTAATTTTCGCATGGAATAGAATCCACCACCCCTATACGTTTGGCTCATCAGGTATTATTCTCATTATTCTAGTGGCTCCTGTGTGCGCTAAGTGTGCCGGCGTGTTCATCAGTAGTGGCGCGGGGGTGACGAGCGTCGCTCCCGCAGTTTTCTTTCGGTCGCACCTCCTTCTATTTATTTTAAACGCTTTCTGTTCCATGCCTTCCGAATGACGCTTCGGCTGCGTCCGCATTGCAATCTTTTGTCGCTTTTTGTGTCGGGACGGAAAGGCTGTGCGCCCCCCAACGCGCCTTACGTGGTGTACACCGACGAGCGCGGACAGGTAACGTGTGCCGCGTGCCGCACCGCGCCCGCACCGCGCCCGCACCGCACCGCACCGCGGCCCTCACCGCATGCCGCTTGCGTGAACGCCAGTCTGTCCCAGTCGTACACACCAGCGCGCCCGCTCCGCGACACTTGACTTGTTGACGTCATGCACATGCCGAGACACCACAGTTTAGTAAACAAACAATATAACTAAGTGGTACAATCATAATCAAATTGTACCACGACCAAATTGACTACTACCCAGTTATACTATTTAATGCCAGAAGGCACATATTCCAGTGACAAGCAGGTTTGATCAGTATATCAGCTGTGCTAAGTGTTCGTTGATTGTTAATTAGCGACGAATGTTATGTAATATTGTATTTACTACTCTGTGGCGTCTCCACGTTCAGTAAACAGCGAAACAAGTGCCGTGTGATGTGGGCTTAACGTTAACACATTAATTATTAGATTAGTCGCAAAGAGCAGTCCTCTTGTTTCACGGCACTGTATCCCGCGCTCCCTGCGCTCCCTGCGCTCCCCCGGCTCCCCCGGCTCGCCCGGCTCACGACCACTCGCCTCGCTCTAACCAGTACGCTATCGAACGCATATCACCTCCTACACCTGTACGACTACCGCTTATTATGTTCTGTTCAGAAGCTCGAAGTCGATAAATTGATCATTACCTACTGTTTTGAATGAAATTCCTGCTAAGAAATATGTTGTTGTTGTAATTGTGTGTTATAGTAAAATGTATTTGGCCTAACTTTATTTAGTAATGATTAAACGAAAATATACATTTTTTCATACAGATATTAATGTTTGATATCCTTGTTACACAAGCCTATACCATCATCTCTGATTGATTTATCAAAAAGTAAAGAAGTAAATCTACCAACTTTGGACTCCGCATAGAACTTCAGAGCTTGCTTCTTCACTCGGCTTCTGTAGACGTACCTATTTAGTTTTAGTTTGTGACGCTTCTCGCGGGCTTAGTAGGCAGACAGACGCTTGTTAACAATGAGCAAAGAACAGACAAACACGATCACCACTAAAGCGGGCAATTCACAACAGCGGGAGAAGGTACGCTTGGAGAATTGAGCTTTCTTAATAAACCTGAGTACACGCATCGAAGGAAGCCAATATGGAATACGACTAATTGTTCACATCATACTATGCTCTGACAGTACTTCCTTTCCTGCTGATACAGGTGGCAGGCAGGACACTATTCGGTGAATATTTGATATACCGGCTCTGCGGTACAGTGGAGGTACGAGGACGGCCCTGACGGTGGCCGACTGGCGGCATCGCTTGTCCGCCGACTCATGATATTTCTATGTCATCATCACTCCATCTAGTCATTGTGCTGTAACTGTATCGATTATATTGTAATGAACAGTTGATGCTACAACTTACTTGTTGATGATTTTTAGTTTTGTATAGTGAGACATACTTGCTTTCAAATGTGGAAGAAGTCACTCTACAGTATTGCCTTGCTTACACCCGGTAAGATACAATCAGCTTACTATAATATCCTCAGTATAAGTTATTTCCTGTTCGGAGCCTTTACTGAAACACGCCGCTTGTCACTCGCATGGAATTGCAATTGCAATATTAACTTCAACGCTCTCTTTTCTAAATTATGCTTCTAATATCTAATGAACTCGGCAGTTTCAGTACAGGGTCACTTTAATAATTGAAATTTAACGAAGCCATTTTACGATCTACTAAACAGTTGGCCGTTTTTATAATAAAAACTATAAACTTGTCTATTTTAATTAATAACATGTACATAATAAAATAAATAATTATTCAAATGCCCAGTCAACTGTTTAGTTCCCTGTGGATTCACCTTTTGGCCCACATCAACTATCAACTGCTAATAAGGGGGTTTTTTTACACTCATTTTAAATGCTTTTTGTAAACAATTATTTTTTATGCGTAGTTGGTAGTTGAAGTGACGATGGTGAAACATGAAAACTCGAAGTGATTTGAATATAAATGTTGTGAATGTAGAGAAGGGTCAATGTGCCTGAAGTAGCGTTCCTAATGTAATCGTTTGCACTCACTTCGATTTTTCTTACAATGCTTAAAATGCTTCGCCGTTGCGGCTTCAATTCCTCGCTTACGACTTGTTGAGGCCTCTCTGACGCTTGTTAAAGTGTTCACGTAGATGTAATAATATACTTGGTTTTCTTTTGTTTGTCGTACAGTAACCGCACTCTCTAATGGTCATTATGTTGCAGTTTGTACTACCACTAACATGTCACGTCCAGAACTGTCATGTAAGCTAAAGGTATAAATTTAATTTGTCTATTTACATTATAACCATGGCAACCTACCGATAAGCATGACGTCCTCTGTTCCTCTACTGAGAACATCGGGAGATCTAAATTCATCACTGCCGCGCAGACACATGTCGTAACTCTCCCCACACAGCCTCTTTTAGCTTTATTATAGCATCAGTTGGTATTTATGGGTACACTTTGGACGCTACAAACCTCTAGTACGCCCTCGCCCTGGTAAAAGTTGTCTAGCATCATGCTTTAGCTTTTTTGTAAAATATAGTCACGCTTAAATAAGATTGGCTGCGCAATAATGATTATACTTCAAGCGTTCTGCATGCCATTTAGATATTATATATTCATACCTATGTGCATAGTGCAGCGTTCTTAACACTACTCTCTGACGGTTATGGAAGCTCGTTCACGAGAATAACTCCAGCAGTGGGCTCTTAATTTACTATTCTGTTTAATGTTGCATACTATTATTTCGACAGTACTACAATATAAAGGTGACACACATGATATGATATCAGCGCGCACGTAAATAAAAGAATGCTTGGAAGCTCCAATCATATTGTGCAACGAATCTTGTAAAGTTCTTGTAATATTGAAGCAGCAACAAGATTTGATTTCGAGCAATTTTCGCCTTCCGTGTGTCCCGTTTTGTGTTAATTTTTTGTAGCGACTGAGAAACTACACACGCATAAACTTTTTCTATATACCAGTATATATTGATCACTTGAGAACAAGCTAACACGAGTAGGGAACCTTAATTCAATACAATGTGCTAGGGTTACTGTGATGGACCATTTGTGATACTTTGCTCTTTGATATTACAAAAACTATTTCAGCGTTATTTTTCAGACGGCTGTGCAATGAGGATAATGATCAGTGCCAGATGTATGAATGTCCAATCAGTGATGAACTAGATTCTAGAATTAACACTATTAACATAACGAATTCATAAACCGTCGGTTACTTGTCGGTCCCAGTCGACTTAATTAATATACACTCATATTTACACAAATCATAAATAAGAGTAGTTTGTAATTATATTTTTTATCTTAAATAATAATTATCGACTGTTTATGAAGTAGATTATAGTTATAAGAAACATACATACAGTTGTTCCACAATGCAAACATGTGACACTTCTGAAATAAATAAAAATCTTTTTATACTATAGTTTGACATTGGAAAGTCGTTGAGCAGATGTGTTAAATAAATGATAAATATTCAAGCCTAGATAAAAAGGCAAAATCACTTTCTCGTTATGTTTGCAAATAGAAATAGTTTGCAAAAGTTATGACAACGAAAAAGCCAACGAATAATTTTAATTCTGTTCTGTCACAATTAGCAAGAATTTACAAGCCTAAAAAGTAGCAAGAAATAAATAATGTTGTGTCAAAGAGCACGAGCATTGTGGGACCATCGTCTTGTATGAATATGAAATTGAGTAACGACAATAAATACTAATGAGAACATTGTTATATTTGCAGTTACTGGACACCCTCCCGGTGTGCCAAGATTTTAATCGACAAGGATGTACAAGACCTACCTGCAGATTTGTTCATATACGTGAAGGTGAGCATACGATCTTAATTTTATATTCACTCTCTTCTACTTCGTAGTAACAAACTATAGTCAGAACACATAATAATTGTTAACGTGTAACTAATTAATTGACAACAATACGTCAAGTTTTCAGATCATGGATAGAAATGTCCCCTTTCCCCCTTTCCTTGTATATCTGCATGATCACCACATTTTCTTATATTTCATCAATAGCGTAGTTTTACTATCTTGAAAGTAGAAAACTATCCGTAGACTGAACTACATATAACCAGTTTAGTTTAGATATTTCAATTTTGGGTACATATCTTATTACTCCTGTACCATTTTGAAACATTAGTTCAGTGATGTAGTTTTCACTAGTTTCAGTATTTGCTTTACAATTATTCATATACTACGTAGAGTTTGTACATGGACCCTATAATATGCACAGATTGTCATTGTAGTATGGTCTTGACCTGTCCATAACTTAGTTGACTTTAGATTTGTGACCTTTAACAGAATGTAGCCGTGTATCACCTTGCCCCCCATTGATGTGTATATGTTACTTCTCGATCGTCCCGCTCTGTCGTGCTCGCCTGCTGACGAGTGCTGCGTGTGTTGCAGGGTGCGGGCTGCAGGTGGTGGGGTGTCGCGTGGTGGTGTGCCGCGACGCCGCCGCCGGCACGTGCCGCCGCGCCGCCTGCCGCTACTACCACATCCCCGTGCAGCTGCCGCCGGCGCTGCGCCCCCCCTAACCTGCCCCGCCACCCGTCCACCGCCGCACCCTAATCCTCCCCCCCCCCGCCCCACCCCACGTGACCCTCCCATCCCCGCGTCGCCCGCGGCCCGCGTTATCCATATCGATCGCGCCTCTGCACACTCGGGAAAGGCAGGTTCGGCAAGTATCCTACTGTCGCTCCCGCGGCTGAGGTGGTGATATCTTAGTGTATCGTTAGTGTTAGCGGCCGGGGCGGGCCGCGTGCGCACGCGCGCCGCGCCCCGCCCGGGCCTGGAGTGCGTTAGTCTTCGGGAAAGAGTGTGTACATAAGTAGCGGGATATGATTCTCAGGCACGGTCATGCGATTGTGATATGAATAGATTTCGAGACGCCGGAGCCGTTTGAGTAATTTTATCGAGATCGTACCGAGATCGTCGAATAGTAGTTAGTGAGGTTTCAAATGTTTTATTACTATTGTATATTATTTTTTTTAAGATACGATATGAGTTCCTGTAAAGATCGGTGCGGTCGCCATCGGGCGCCGCACGAAAACTTTGTTGTATATAAGCAAGCGATGTAATGTTTATGGGTGGTGCGGAGCGCACCGAGGCCGCCGGTCCTTGCGCCGGGGGCTATGCCGGTGTCAAAAGTTGCATCACCCCACTCCTAACGTGAGCATTTTTGTGAGAATTATGTTACTTTTTTACGTATGTTATAAAATTATTTTTTTCTAGATGACAAGTTTTACACTAGATTAGATTAAGTGAGTCAGTAATGAAACACCAATAGAGTAGCCGCTTCTCTCCCTCGGCACTGAAACTTTTGACGCCGGAGCACAATTCGCGTGTCGGGCGGCGCGCGCACGTGTCGCGCCGCTCGTGCGACTAGTCGGTACGTCGTCCTTCCCTTACGGAGCCATCCCGTTGCACCACATCCCACGTCCCACGATGCCGAGGCGTCGCCCAGTTCACACTTTAGCATAGATCGCGACACTCGTAGAGTGATAGGACAGAAATTCATAATACAATGAACGTTATCGGACAATATTAAAACGAAGAAGGCATACTTCCAAGCTATTTACCTAAATTCTAGGATAGAACGTCGGCTTTTATTCCAGATAGATTTTGCTAGATAATCATTCTTTTACCGGTCGATTCCCGTCTATCGATGCACAAAATAATACCCGACGATCGAGTCCGATTACCTCTCGGTGAGTACAGCATAAAGAAATAGCTACCTATATTGTTTTCAACACAAACAGTATTAACGTTTTGATCAAATTTATCTCGTCGTATGTATGTAGAGGTGATATGCGGATAGAGAGAGAGGCGGGTGCGCGCGCGCCGAGTCGCAGGTTCCTAACACGGCGCAAGTGTCACTGTGTCACGCGCGGCGCACTCGCCAGCTTGTGGCGCGAGCCGCACGTTCGAGCGAGTGCGCCGCGTCACGCGGCCGGCGCGCGCGTCCCGAAGGCATGGAAGCCTAATGCCTAATATTATTCCTAGTCCATATCCTTTTTGTTGATCAGTCATGCGATTAATGTTAGAATAAATATTAATAATTTGATTTATTCCTCCCATTTAGTGGATATTTTGATAATGATATATTAATAATGAAATATTTAAGATACATAATACATATTTGATTCTAAATCCTGATAAAGTGACACTACGTTAGTAATTTAGTCGGAGGGATACTTGTGCCGTGATTATATTTTTAGGTATATATTATGAAATAATTCCTAGCGTCGGAATTAAAGAAGTGATTAATGTGTAAGCGTGTTATATTTATTGTCGTAACGTAAGTGGAATGCCATATCGATAAAAGGTGAATATCGGATGCGGAGTCAAACTCATAAGTAACTCGTTGCGTTTGTGTTTATGTTGATTGTTATTATCAGTCCCGTGCTAGTGGCTAAGGTGAACAGTTCACTTTTATCAATACGGCACTTTGAGTCTTAAATATATAAGTTGTCATTTATTTTTTGTTGAAATTTATCGTTTCATGAATTATTTGTTGCCTATAATTTTTATAATCAAAATTTTATGATCTGACGCATTTATTGTAAGACAATCGATTACTTTTATAATTAATTAGTGTGATAATAATAATTATGGTATCAAATTGCCGTTATGAAATATAGAACATCGAAAGTATCCTTCCTGTTTAGAAGGGACTCTTCTGGCCCAAGGTTTCTAGTGGATTTTATATTTTTCTTTTTGTTGTATTTTTAATGTTGCGTGTGTCTTACACATAATATATTTCATTTTTGTGATATTTTTAACTATAAAGTACTGTTATTATAAATCCAAATGGAATAATGATGACCTAATTAAATATTCAAGAATTTATTTGTAAATCACAAAAAAAAATGTAAAACTGTAAATATATTGACAAAAAAATGAACTGCAACACAATAATTGATTATTATATCTCTCATCAAATACACTGTAAGTTGTTTGAGTACCTAAAATAATGGTATCTTATTATGTAGTATGTACCTACAGTCTACTTAAAGGTAAACCGGTCCAGTGAACAAAGTATTGATAATATTGTGAACATTTTTTTATTCACGAACAATCACAGAAAGTACATGACATTGTAATATTATTTATGAAATTACTATGTGATGTGATCTTCGGATCAATTTTGAGTACAGTATAGATAATAAACAACTGAATATGTGATTTGTGTCTTTCATTTACCCTGCATAATTACCTGAAACCCGATAATAAATAAGTACTTATAACATACACGCAAAATATTGCAATTAAGGAATACACAGAAACAATTAAAATTGAACCTTACGTCATTGACATAGAAGTTATTATGAAATGCATCATCTTATGAAAAATGGGTTCAACAACTAAGTACAACACACTGTATCCAGCTTACAGCTATTATACCAAACTACACTTCCACATCAACGAGGAGTACCTTAATGTATTTTTCTTATATACCTATACTTAAGCACAATCACGTTTGTCTAAAACATATTGACAAAGATATTACAATCAATAGATGTATGTAGTTAAAATCGACTCAACCTTATAGCTGAGGTCATAAGGGTGAAAATAGGTCAACCGGCAACTTCGTCGAGTATACCTACAACCGCGCTGACCTTTGCTGCTGGTATACTCATGGTAGGTATCTAAAATCTTGCCACTTGAAAGAACAAACAACTCTTTGGAGACGCCTATAACCAGGAGTGACTGGCTGAAGAGAGCTGAAGTTGATGCAAAACTTATCTAACCACACTGATTGAACCACAAAATCAATAGGGTAGTTGCCTAGGTAAAAAAAAAAGAAATTATATTTATTCCGTCTTTCAGATAATAAAAAAATATTAGACACGTATTTTTTGCTTTATCATATTAATCAAAAATAAGTTAGAAAACACGCATTAAAGTTGGGGAGTGGAGGCTCGCTACGTCACAACGCAGTATTAAATCTAGCAAGGCGTGACGTCATGTCACATTTTAACTCAATGTATCGCCGTAATCTTTTGATTACGTCAAAAAAGAAAAATACGTGTTCAATATTTTTTTTAAATAATCTACAAGACTGACAAAAAAAAATTTGGGCACAGGCCTATTATGTATAGGTACAATAAATACAAGACAGCAATAACTTCCCCTGTTTTTATTACCTATCGGGAACAAACAATCTAATAATTTGTATCCGAGTGGAGGGCATCCTTCAAAGCGACCTTGACCCCATACCTTTTTTTTTTTTTTTTTTTTTTTTTTTGGGTGGGAAATCATCAAATGACTTCTCCCGCTCTGGGCGGAGCGGGAGGGCGTGTCAGACTCTTACTGACTAAAACCCACCCGTGTTCCTTCAGTTGCCGTGTTGCCAGGGGGCCACGATTTCCCTATCGGTTTTCTTCGAACCCCCGGCAGGCATTGGCCCTAGCGGACCCCGTCAATTCTGCTGACATCTCTTTGAGGCGCGCGTGGAACACAACGCGCCGTCGACCCGGGCTTGGTCCTTATCGGACGGCGAGCTACCCATTGCTCACCGTCCGCAAGCCCGCGCCTACGGTGGCCGGAAATCCTCTCGTGACTCCCGACGCCCAGGGCGTCTCCTGCTGCGGCGGTTAGGGGCGTGAGGGCGCGAAATTTGCCTTTCCCTCACGCGCTCCGTCTCCTCCTTCGCGAGCATTACTGCTTCGCAGAACGAGGTGACGGCCTGCCATTTCCTCTCGCTCCGTAGCATGGCCCGAATCAGGGCCGGACGCGAGAGATCACCGCCGCCGATCGCTTCCACGAGGACACGGCGATGCTCTGCCCAAGCCGGGCAGACCTCCACCGTATGCTCCACCGTGTCCTCCGGGCGATCCACACAGTGATGACACCCGGGCGTTTCCTCCCGCTTTATCCTGAACAGGTACCTCCCGAAACAGCCATGTCCGGTGAGCACCTGTGTCAGGCGGAAGGTGAGGACGCCGTGGCGCCTCTCTAGCCACTCCTCAAAGAGGGGTCTTATCGCCGCAATTGCGGCGTGCCCATTGACCCCATACCTACGCGTTTCATTACAGCGACCTAAAATGAATTTGAGGTCACACCACTTGAACGGAGAGCCAACTGAGGAGATTAAATGAAAGAAAACTCGCATAATATCTGAGCTGTTTGTGATGTTATTTTTAGGCAGTAGGTAGCCAATGGTGCCGATTCCCTTGTTCACAAACTAAACTAAATTTAAGTTCAGTGCATCTTTTTCTTGCTATTTCATTAAGAAAAGGACAGAAGATAAATTTTAGTTTAGTCCTGTCAAATTAATCAGCGCCTGTCACTCTCCATACAAGTTTAGACGTGATTAAAAACTTGCCGACTAAAATTACGTCAATTTACGTCAAGCGCTGATTAATTTGACAGGACTAAACTAAAATTTATCTACTGTCCTTTTCTTAATGAAATAGAAAGAAAAAGATGCACTGAACTTAAATTTAGTTTAGTTTGTGAACAAGGGAATTGACACCAGTATGAAGCTCAGAAAGCGAATTCCCGTAGGTACCTAATTAAAAACGTTCAAAATGTAGTCACAGTCACAGCGACAGCTGACAATCAATGGAAATTAGAGGTATTTTTGACGAATTGTGTGTGATTCGAGTTACAATGCGAACGTTCTCATAAATACGGGATAACGGGAATTGCCCCTCCGGTGTTCTGGTTCGGAACCTTTTCATTCAGCTCAAAGTGTTCATTGGTAATGTTAAATGTTAATTTACTCATAGGGTAAAGTGGATAAGTACAGTCAACTATAATAATAGGTGGGTCGTTACGTGATTTTTGCGAAACGTAACGTAACTAGTGACTACAAGGACGTCACCGGTTTTGAAAACTAGTGATTTTAGTAACTAGTTATTTTTCAAATTCTATTCTGTGATTGAACACGGTGATTCTATCGAAGTGTTACAGTTATTTGCGAAACGAAAATATAAATGGTTACCTACGTAATACGTTATTTTTGGAACGAATACTTTTGTTTCGTTTCACTCTTTTCATTTGATCACTGCATTGTGATGGAACTAGTTACATAAATCACGTCTTTATGTGTGACTCGAAACTAGTTATTTGGTTACATGCTCCGTAGCCAGTTATTGTAACTAGTGACGTTAAATAACGCCCATACCTACAGTCAACTGTCTCATGTCCATGGTAGTAGTTTGACTTGTAGTTCAAATGTTACTACTGCTACGCTTACCTGTACCTAGACCTAGTTGTCCCTTAGCATTGCAGACGACGTCGTCTAAGGCGCCTGAGACATAATATTTTAAAAGCTAGTGTTTTCAATCAATAGATACTATATGAGACCACGATGACGTTGAGTCCTATCAGAGGTTATTTTATTTTACGTAGGTACTTCTTCATGACTATGTTGGTTTTTCAATATCCCACACACGATCGATATCACTAAATACAACAGAAATAATTCATGTTAACTGTAGGTGCCATCCGTCAGGTGAGTCAGGTCCTCCTTACTATCATTAATATCCAGAGGTAGCAGCAAGCAGCTCCTGTAGGTATCTACCCTAATTCCGTAACTTATTTTCGTAAACGATTAAGTATGACTAATTTGTTTCATTTTGGTGTCGATTCTCTTGTACAGACGCCAACACATCAAGCTACCCGAAACTGTCAAATTTTCCCAATCAACTTTGAACCTTAAATTTCAGCGATAAAGTTGAAAATCTATTAAATAAATTTGACAGATTGTAGTAGCTTGATGTGCTGGCGTCTGTACACCGAACTAAACTATCTTTAAAATTCCTTACTTTTGACTATGAGAATCTCAAAGCTATTCTGCAAAATAAATTCTCTAAATTTATAAATAATTTTGACACATCTAAATCGAATTTGACAATGGCGACTCCACACGTGATACCTAACCACGTGAATCTTTTTAGAGCCGGAGGCGCGCAAGGCTTCGACGTGTTTTTTATGGAATTTTTCACTTTTTATATGGAAAATAAGAAAAATTATTACCTACATGTAGAGTGTTAGGGGTTTAAGGGTTGAAATTTTTATTATTTTTGCGATTGGACACACCGTTTTCAAGATATAAGCAAAAGAAAAACAAAGATACAGTACTGTTTTTGCATCTGAAGTCGAAGTGTTGGTGTGAATTTAAGTTCATGACAGCCAATTTTATTCCACACATTTTTAGTCGCGATTAAAAATAGTCAGTTTTAGTTAGAAAATCTAAATTTTTAGTGAAAAACGTCAAATTCAGAATAGCAAAATTGCCATTTTCACCAAACTAATATCTCAGTACCGTCTTAGTGCTATCAAACTAAAATAATAGTTAAGTTGTGTCACTTAAGTCTATTTCAGAATGGGAAATCGTCGTTTGACAGGATTAAACTAAATTTTGGTGAATTTTAGTCTATTTTAGAGGCATTTGTGACAAGAGAATTGACACCTTTTGACAGTTCAACAACACTCATTGCGTTATTTACGTTGTTGAGCAGATTTTTTTTCCAACTTATAAAGCAATGGATTAGCAATCTGTTTCAAATCGAAACAGATTGTGATTGATCGTGTATTACACCATTAGGGTACTGGATATTTTTCTGTAGTTTACTGAATTCATATAGTTTACCAAAATTACCATTCGAGAACATAAAGCAGAAAAGGCAACGACAATATCTATCAATAACCAGTATAATTAGATTCATAAACATGCTACACAGTTGACTGCAGAGACTAGGAAAGAATTTGGGATAAGTATTAGCTTAGTTATTTCATTTGTTTCCATTTTCCTATCTATACATATAGGTACATACAGGGTGACTGGTAATTTGACGTATTCCTTCCAGGACGTGATAGTGTGACCCATTTGCAACAATTAAGCACCCCATAAAGCCTAGGCGAAAATTCGTGGGATTCGAGAAAACCGAATTTTTTGTCATTTTTGAAAATTTCCCAGAATTCGTCACTAAATATCACTTTTCTCCAAACTCTTAAATTGAATGGCCTTCATTGCTATTTGATTAGATACCTAATACTTTAACAAACCTTTTGATGCAACCAAATTTCCCAAAACATCAAATACTTAAAAGTTAGAGACAGAAGTTTAATTAACATTTTCAAAAAAATTCAACGTATATGAACTTTGACACCAGTTATCTCAAAAATTTACTGAGGCATGAAGCGTACAAATTACGGAGAAGACATCTTCATTTAATAGAAGCGTTTTACCTGAAATAAAACGCATATTAAAATACTTACCTCACTGGAAGCTTTAATATTGAGAGAGCATATCCGTTTCCGTCGATTTCTTAGCAATTTTAGTACTTGTTTAACCTACTCAGTGGCGCCATCTGGTGTTTGCTTGCCATTTTAGTTTCGTAAAATGTAACGAGCTACTTTTTCTTCATTGGCTCAATAAAACCAGGCAGAAGTAAACTTAAAGCTTCCAGTGAGGTAAGTATTTTAATATGCGTTTTATTTCAGGTAAAACGCTTCTATTAAATTACTTGACCGTCACTGGAAGCTTTAATATTGAGACCTGTTTGTTATCGCCTGGTGTCGCCACTAATATGATAAGTAATGATAACGCCAATGGAAAGTATATTTATTATTTTACATACATGTGCAGAAGTACTTATGGGTACACATTTATTGAAATAAAATCAGTTACCTTATTGCCAAAAATATAATAACAAAATAATAACAGTTACTATTAAGAGTTAATTAATCGGATTAAACAATTGTGTGACATTTAGATTTGAATCAACACTTCTTATAACTTCTCTTCTGTAGAAATTCTGGAATGTATTAGCAGATTGCCAATTTTCTCGAGATAAAATTTCGTCAAGGGGATGATTTTCTAGCCAACTTTTAGAGGCTACTGCAGATCGTGTACTTCCTAGAGTTGCTGTAATACCAGCTTCATTGAATAGGGTTTTTACCCAGCTTGCGATGACGGTGCGTGAAGCGGGCTTCGACACACCTCTAACTGTAATAAACAAATTAAATGATTTTGCAGCATTACGTCTTTCATTTAATAATTGTTTAGTTCTTTCTATCCAGAATATAGGATTTAGGTTACAATTGTTGGGATTTACAAGAAGTTTCCAGCCGGACTGTCTGTGATTATTGCAATCTGTTTTCGAACCAAATTCAGGCCATAATATAACACTATCATCTGATCTGGGGGCCTAAAACGGCCACTTTAGCAATATTGCTAAAAAGCGATTCATTTCCTGAATTCCTAGCAATTCATTAGGAATTCCTCTAATTTTCGTAAAATGGTGACACATAAATAGCTGAATCATATTTCAATTCAATTCATATCTGAATCATATTTGGGGTAAATATTGCCGCATGAAAAAAATAAAGACCATAATTTTACCGGTTAAGTTTTCTTTACAGTTTTTATTATTCAAATTAGTTAAAAAAAAAAACTACAGTTTAAATGTTATTTGATTTTATTAAACTTATATATGTTAAAAATACGGCAGATAAGCCCTGAAAACGGAAATTAAAAACAATAAAAACTTTATAGACCGGCAATCCGTACAAAGGAGTTTTTAGTTTATCCCTTGAGTTATCTCCCTTTAAAAAATGTAGGTACTCTGTGATGTCAACTTCAACTAAACTTGCGTAATTTCCATTAAATTTCAGTATTCCGTGCGAGTTTGATTTTTTAAATATAAAGTAAGTACATACTTGTTTATCTTAGATCAATATTTAATTTTATCGCTGTGCAAAAGTAGGTATTCAAATGTTCGTAATATCTTTTAGGAATGGAAAGGCGTGGAGTATCCGAGATACAATGGAACATTCTGCTCGACTTTCTACACTGAAAGTGGGAGCTCAGTCGGTGTTGAGCCCCTTACCGAGATCACTGGAGCCCCAAGTTCTGGCCAGACTCGTGCGTCAACACCAAGCCCTACCCCGGCTGACGCTATACAACAGTGCTGCCTCGTAGAACACGGCAATCTAGACACCGCAGTGAGTAGAATTTTGTAACGAATTTTCTAACCCTACAGTTATTCATATTGCGGTTAAGACTTATGATGACTATTGAAAACGAGTATGTTATAAATTATAATATATATTACGTTTTTTAGGTCGCCCTCTGGCTTCGCTAGATGAGATTAGGCTCGGACAATTTTATCTCGGGTGATGTAACGCGCTGCAGCTGGTATGGCGAACCAATTAATAGCGCAGAACCTTGGGAGGCTTGCTGATGCAGTCGAAAGATATTTCTCCCATAGAGGTAAAGTAGGTATGAATGTTTTGTACATGGAATAAAAAATGTAGTATATCAGTAAAGAAAACAAACTATATTTTATTTAACATTTAACTAACACAAAAACTTAAAGGCAACGAAGGTATCGGCCCGCTCTGTGTCCACTATTAAACCACTAATTTTTATTTTCAGCCTGGTGGAGTTGTTCCAAGTGGGTCTTTTAAGTGGATGGTGGTTCCATACAAAGGAGTCATGGTTCGCTCGTCTGTGGCTAGCATCAAGCGACACTTCAAAATATCAAAAAAGAGTCACAAACCTGAAACATAAAAAGACCGATTAGTTTTTATGTTTTTGTTAGTTTCATTATTTGATTATTGCTAGATTTTTTAAAATAATATAAGATGAGAAATGTTCATTCAGTAAAATATTTTTCCTAACAGTTGTTTTATTTAAGTAAGTAATAGCTGTATATAATAGTAAGTATCTCCTCATATAGGTCTCCTACCTACTACTATCTATATATATAATATAACATAATATCACACCTATATATCTCCGAAAGGTTAGGCAGAGGTGCACCATAGAGCCAAAACACATACACACGATACGACACCGCATCGTGATACGTTGCGACCGACGTTACATATTTTTATTTTCCACTATTTTCACATAACGTAACATCACGCCTGTAATCCCTGAAGGGTTAGGCAGAGGTGGTACCCATAGGACACCCACATTTCGCCAGTTATGTTTAAGTTCCATGTAATAGGGGCGAGCCTATTGCCATCAACCGGGCACAAATCCAGGCTCCGGGCTGCTACTGAGAAATTCCAGATGGAAAAACCCAAAAACAGTTTGCCCAACCTGGGAATCGAACCCAAGCCCATGAGAACCTAAGGGCCTAGAGTTCGCAAGCGGTACTGCTGAGTATGAACTCAGCAGTAGCGCTTGCGACCACTAGACCAACGAGGCAGTCACTACTCTACTATTTTCGTTTACCTACCGTTTACACCTAAAACAAGGTGTAAAAGTTATCAATAAAGAATAGTTATTTAAACATGTGACGCGACGCCGTGTCGTGTGTTTTGGCCCTTAGTTCATCCACTTTTCGCCAGTTATGTTTAAATCCCATGTATATGTATTATTGTTAGCCAAAAAAGTTGGTACCTACTCACATTATTTAGTGTCACAGCTCTCATCTCACACAGATACACTAACTTGGTGTATCTTGCTCCTAAAAAGCTATGATCCAGAGGCGTAAAATCTAAATGTACTCAGCACCTAAAATGTAAATAGAAGATAAAAATAAAAGTAAGTTGCCATTTAGGTATATTTATAAAAGTTTTTATTTCATCGAGGGGGTACACCGTACAGGGTAAACCTCTATAATAATAGATGATAGGGTCTATCTGGAACTACTTAAGTAATGAATACATACTACTTTTATCATAATCCTTTTACTTGCCTTTGAGGTAGTACTTATGCCATCGCGGCGGGTCGGTGCACAACACAGGTATGTACGGCTCCTGCTCATGGATGAGGTCACGACACACACTTTTACCTAACCTATATGAGCCAACAAATTCGAGGTCCGGCATTTCGAAGGCTATGTCCTTTTTTCGAAGAGCTGCACTTCGTCGGCGATATGCAATGGTCTCCGTATACCGCGCGTGCTCCAGAAAATTTTCATACAGGGCTAAATCTGCCGTTATTGCAATATTTCTTCAAAAAATAAGAAAAATGTTTTGCAAGATGTTGCTTTTGACTGATTTCTTATGATTCACTTATTTGACATTATAATTGACAATAAAGCAATTCGTATTTTGTGGACCATTTTACGAATCTCCATACAAAACTGTCAAACAGATGAATTGGAATAAAATGAATTGCTAGCAGACAATAATATGAATTGTCAGTTTGTGACCATTTTACCATTTTTAATATGAATCATAATATGAATCATATTATGATTCTGCAAAAGCGGCCGTTTTAAGCCCCCTGATGTAATGATCAGGATCAACTCTAAGCAGCGTTAAGTCATGTATGCGCCTACCTGAGCAAAGCAGTAATATAGTTGCAGTATGGCGTGATATTTGAAAATTGCTATCCATATCTACAGAGTAATTGCTTAGAAAGGTAATTAATTTACTAACATCCCAAATTGGTGGCTTAGAAGACTTAGGTTTTTCCAGAGCAATTGATTTTAAAATATGTTTTAAAAGTACATGTGAACTTAATTGACTTGATCTTTCAACATTACACAAAGTGGAAACTACAGATTTATGTAAAAGAATTGTATTATACGATAATTTATTAATTAGATGTAAATCAGATAAAAATTGAGCTAATTGCGGACCTGTAGGATTATTCGTGTCAATGTTTTTAGAAATAGACCAGGAAGTCCAACGTTTCCAAGCCACCTCATATGTTTTCAAAGTAGACTTACGCCAGGAATTTTTGAGCAATAACTGTTGTTCAGCGGTCCATGTTTCTATTGCCTCGGACCACCCCCACATTTCCAGACTTCGAGGATGATTTCGTCCACTTGTGGTGGTGGAAGTCCTGTTGATGTGTCGACCAGGTGCGTCTGCAAGTTTTTCAGAGTTAGAGGTGGTGCTAGCGCTCGGACTTTGAGGTCTGCCCGCCAAAATACCTTTTCCCAACGAGGTTCTATGTTCTATGTTATGGGGTTTGGTTTCCGCACTTAGTCCGTCAGGTGGACCATTGTGCGTGGTACTACTATTAAAAATATTCCTGTTGATTGATTGAGGTGTGTTAGAACTTTTGGGATTGAGAACGGAGGTGGGAACACCCATGCGAGTGGATAGTTCCATGGGACACTGAATGCATCGTGAAATAGTGCTTGTCGGTCTCTTAGGTCTCGGGATACATAATTGTAAACTACGTGAGCTGTCGCTGAGGCAAACAAATCTATTATTGGGGTTCCCCACTTTGCAAACACTATTTCTGTACAGGCTGGCATTAGGTGCCACTCCGGAGGTTGGCGAAAGCGTGACAGGTGATCGGCATGATTGTTGTACTTGCCTGGGAGATGGTGTATGCTGAAGTGTATTTGAAATTGGTCCAATAAATTCAGAATTTGATAGGTTAGTTCTATTAGTGGTAATGATTTCGTACCTCCTTCGTTCCTTAAATAACTGACAGCAGTCCTGTTGTCGCATTGTATGGATCGAGCTGTTGCAGAGCAGTTGAGCGTTGTCTCGAAGGGCGCGACATATGGCTAACATTTCTTTTTGATTGCAGTGCAGTGCCTGTTCGTCTTGCGACCAACTGCCTGATATAGCCAGATTGTTTAGTTGTGCTTCCCAACCCTGGTTAGATGCATCTGTTGTCAGAAGTTTACTGGCGGAGGGTAATGTAGAGGTGTTGATGACTGACAATTCAGAGTCCACCATTCCAGTTCCTTTCGAACATTTTGTGGTAGTGGGTAGGATTTCGATAAAAGGTCGGGGTAGCGAGTTCATGAATATTAATAATTGCCGGTGATTGAGCCGGCCTCGCGGAACAACATAACTGGCAAAGTTCAAGAGTCCTATTATTCTCTGCAATTCCTTTAGAGTTATTATTCCTCGCTCGAGAATTTGACTCACTTTTTTGACCAATGAGAAAATCTTTTCTTTTGGCAGGGATTTTAAATTGTCCCAGGGATTCCACAATATTCCTAAATATGTAATATTCTTTTGAGGACAAAGAACAGATTTCCCGAAATTTACTTGCCAACCAAGATTTTGTAAGGTGTCTAATGTGAGCTCGACATGATCTCGAAGAACGTGTACATTTTGATGTACTATTATATAGTCGTCGAGATACACTATGATTCGAATGTTCCAGCGTTCTCGTAATATTTGGGCAACCCAATTCGTTAGTATTGAAAAGGTTTTGGGAGCAGTGCTCAAACCGAACGGCAGGCAGGTCATCTCTAATAGTTCTTGGTTGTATACAAGGCGAAGGAAGCGCCTGTGTGACTTTGTAATTTTTAGGTGGAAATATGCCTGTAATAGGTCTATTTTGCACATCCAGTCTTGTGGTTGCAGAAAGTCCGGGACGCGATACATGTTTATTAAGTGAAATGGTTGGGTATTTACAAATTCGTTCAATGCTTTTAGGTTGAATATGGGACGGACTGATCCGTCGGGTTTTGGTATCAAAAATAGAGGGGAAATGAAACTCGGTGAGAGTTGAACAACTTTTAGAATGCCCTGAGCTTTCATTTTGTTTATTATTACAGACATTTCTTCTGTGACAAGAGTTTGAAAGGGACCGTTGGTTTCATTTGGGTATATCAGAGGAGGTTTGTGGATAAATGGTATGCGGTACCCTTGAATTAATTTTAGTATAATTTCTGGTGCTCCCATTTCCTTCCATTTCGAGTGGTAGTGCGCTAACTGACCTGCTCGAAAACGATTCGAGTCATTGTTTATACAGTTTTTGGTTCGGTCGAGAGCTTTTTGGAGGGTTTGAACATCCGCGACTTCGGTTACTTCCACGATCGGGCCGCGAGCCTCGGTTGCGAAATGAACCTCTACCATTGGTATATTTATCGGATTGAAAGGATGGTAGATCTTGACTTTTGTTTGTATAATTGGTGCGAAAATATCCACCCCGCGAGGGTGAGTTGTCATAGGCATGCGTGTGCATTGCTTTGCCTGGTTCATGGCAAAAATATTGAGTTTCACGCGATGGAACTACTGGTCTATGTACGCCTTGCCCCCGCGAGGGGCGGCGGTTAGATCGATTTGATCTAGTATGTGACTCAGTTTTTGGAGGCCAAAAGGCTTTGCGTACACCGCCGGCCTTTTCTAATGCTGTCGTGAAAGATTCGGAACTAAATAAGTAGGTAGATGATGGCGGAATTCTGTTCAAAGATGCTTTAACTAATGGATCTCGAATTTGACTAGTAATTGTCTCTCGGCGCATTTCTATACTTTCGGCTCGATGACCACAAGCTAATTGTAACAGGTCTGAAGAGATTTTATGTAAATCACCTTTTTGAAATAATTCTTCAACCTTCCCGCTTAAATTATCAAAATTGACTTCAGTATTTTTAGCCCACAAAAGGAGATTACGAATAGCTTCTTGTAACGATTCTTTTTGTTTTAGGATGCAAAAAGTAATTGCTGCATATGATTTATCAGCATGTGCCAAGTGACGTAAGGTATCATACATTTTTACCTCTTCGTTTGTGTCTAAGTCTATGAAACCTGGTGTGTAATTATAAAGCTTTTGAGTATCAGAATACCGTACCTCGGACCAAGATGTGCTACCTAAGCGTTGGACATCGAGTAGCATTTTTAAGAAACTATCAGGAGTTTTCGGAACTGATGGTTCCTTAAGCTTTGTCTCGATATCAAAAGTGAAGTCTAAAGATTTTTGACCTTCAACATCAGGGCACTGTTCGTCAATATTATGTTGGTCATATAGTTCCCCACTGACTCCAGAACAAACTGATACCCCATCATAGCCAGTAGTATGCATATTATTTGCAAAATCTTGTTGGCGTAGCTCACTGACTTCCTTTACAAGCTTGTCCAATGTCGGGTTAGACTGTTGGGCGCGCTTATTTTTTTTGCGGCGTGTGCGGCGCGACCGCTTGCTACGTTTTGGAGAAGACGAGCTTGAAGAGCTGCTGCTCGTCGTGCTGCTGCTAGAGCAGCTAACGTTCCTTTTCCGGGTCATTCCACTCGGGCCGGCCACAGCTTGCGGCTCGGCAGCCGAAATAATTACGTGGTCATCCATTATCCCAGTAAAAGTTATGTTATGTAGACCGTATCAACAAATATGAGGCCTTCTTGACTCACAATAAAATTCTAAGCACACAAAAAAAATAAAAAATACCTGGGAATTAATAAATCTAAGTAGTGATCTGATCGGAAAAAACCGTTCAAAATAATGATCACTTACTTTTTTAAAGTAGGGTAGGTACTTACAAGTTTTCTTCAATAATAACTCACCATCAAATAACACTATATTTTTTTATTTTAAAATGAAATATTTATTCAATTTACAAACTGGTAATTTACTAGATAGTGATCCGAACGGAAAAAACCGTTAAAAGTATGATCACGTACTTTTCTATAAATAAAATTTTGAATTAAGTTTCGAATTTTAGAAAAAATATAGTGCAGTTTTTGGCATCGGTCGTGAACCGATGCGCACAAGTTGCTTCGACGGAGAACGAAACGCCAATGAAGAAAAAGTAGCTCGTTACATTTTACGAAACTAAAATGGCAAGCAAACACCAGATGGCGCCACTGAGTAGGTTAAACAAGTACTAAAATTGCTAAGAAATCAACGGAAACGGGTATGCTCTCTCAATATTAAAGCTTCCAGTGACGGTCAAGTAATTTAATCAGCTATCTAACGAGGTACAAAGGTTCAAAAAATATTTGGAGGTGCCGATGTAACAGTCGATAATGCTGGCAAAGGTCGAATTTGCGAATTGTTGAAATATTAAAAAATTATGTGATAATCGAATTAGATAACTGGTTTATACCATCCCACTACTTTCTAACCTCCCAGCAATCCATTCCACGTTAGGCACCCTGTACCCTAATTGCGTAATGCAACACAATCACAATTTGTTTCGATTTGAAACAGATTTCTAATCCATTGATTCATAAGTTGGAAAAAAATCTGTTCAACAACGTAAATAACGCAATGACTGTTGTTGAACTGTCAAAATGAAACAAATTAGGCAAAATTGTTTACGAAAATAAGTTACGCAATTAGGGTCGCCATGACCAGGACACAAGTCACAAAGCGGCTTTTGAGTTTTTAACATGCCTGACTTTCTACTCGCTGGTCACGGTTTACTTGGTTCTTAGTTCACGTGTGTTTAATCGTAATCCGGTTGTACACACGGCTACACATCAAGCTATACATTTCCAGTATAAGCTGACCTCGCATTGTACGGAAATTCTATGCAATGCGAGATCAGCATAAACTGAAAATGTATAGTTTTATGTGTAGCCGTGTGTACTTGTAGTTCATTGAGATAATTACCAATTACTTTTAAACTCCTCTTTACTAACTTGTATGTTGTACTGCAGTCGTGTGTGCCGTTCTCATCGAGTAAACGAATGGGTTGGAGTAGAGTGGTTTGTTGACTTACAATTTGTTGAGTGTAGCCCACTCCGAATTTTTCTGAAACTAATGCTAATTTCATGATAAATAAAGGATTTATTCTAAAGTCTCAGAAGTCAACGTATTTCAAACTATTAGAGTATGTACTTAAGCTGTATGTTTAAATACACGCAAACTAAGCGACAAGTGAACCGTGACCAGCGAGTAGAACGTCAGGCATGTTAAAAACTCAAAAGCCGCTTTGTGACTTGTGTCCTGGTCATGACGACCTAGGTGCCTAACGTGGAATGGATTGCTGGGAGGTAAGAAAGTAGTGGGATGGCATAAGCCTGTTACTTAATTCGATTATCACACAATTTTTTAATATTTCAACAATTCGTAAATTCGACCTTTGCCAGCATTATCAACTGTTACATCGGCACCTCCAAATATTTTTTGAACCTTTGTACCTCTTTAGATAGCTGATTAAATGAAGATGTCTTCTCCGTAATTTGTACGCTTCATGCTTCAATAAATTTTTGAGATAACTGGTGTCAAAGTTCATGTACGTTGTTTTTTTTTTGAAAATGTTTATTAAACTTCTGTCTCTAACTTTTAAGTATTTGATGTTATGGGAAATTTGGTTTCATCGAAAGGTTTGTTAAAGTATTAGGTATCCAATGAAATAGCAATGAAGGCCATTCAATTTAAGAGTTTGGAGAAAAGTGATATTTAGTGACGAATTCTGGGAAATTTTCAAAAATTACAAAAAATTGGGTTTTCTCAAATCCCATGAATTTTCGCCTAGGCTTTATGGGGTGCTTAATTGTTGCAAATGGGTCACACTATCACGTCCTGGAAGGAATACGTCAAATTACCAGTCACCCTGTATAATAAAACAGTATAATCCGGTGTCTGTCTGTTTTTTCGCACATCTCCGAAACTACTGAACGGATTTCCATTTAGTTTTCACAGGTAGACAGAGATTAGTTTGGAGCAGAATATAGGCTCTGTTTCATTAAAATCGGATGTTGCAAAAAATGTTATCCTTTATGTATATCTTGATGTGTAGCCGTGTGTACCACTGAGTACCCTGTTACGTGGTGCAACACTACCACTCATTATTGTAGTGTAGAAACACTGTACAGACGCCAGCACATCAAGCTACTACAATCTGTCAAATTTATTTAATCGATTTTCAACTATATTGCTGAAATTTAAAGTTCAAAGTTGATTGGGAAAATTTGACAGTTTCGGGTAGCTTGATGTGCTGGCTTCTGTACATGCAATGTACACGCAATGGCCGAAGAACTAGCTCTTAAACGTGTCTTTTAAAAGTATTGGTGGACTTATATTTCATACACGACTTCTCCGAAAACGTCCAGGCAAGTCGCACAGCATAGCATACATCACAGGCATACATTCATGTTCAGCACAGGCTACCTACATCTAACATACCCAAAGTACCAAAAAAGTAATTACATCCTATTTTTTGTTCTGCTCGCAACATTTACATATTTTTTCAGACTAGTAGCCCGCTTACAAATGTCATAATTTCCTAGTACAAATTAATTAGTCGATTACTTGATTGCGAATTTGTGAATTGAAAATTATTTTACAGCTACATGATAACTGAGAATCTATGGTCAAAATTTATGTGTGCCTGTGGTGACGACAGTTGCACAAAGAGCATAGTAGGAACATTGATATATTAATACAGCCAGGGTTTATTTAATTAACCAACATTTTTAGTAACTTACTTAAAAATCGCTTAAGTTATGATTTTCCACACGATTTTAACATCACTATCTGCTTCACTAGCGATTAGTCAATTGTCATCTGTCAAACAAGTTGACATCGTCTCGTCTTTTCAGATTCAGAGTGACAGTATTAATCTTTTTGTGCGAATATTTTCTTACTGTATTTTACTTGTTCTGGTATTTACTCTTGCGAAGCAAATATGTTCTGTTCAAACATTATACGTATAACTGCGACAAATGTTTTTTTCTGACTACATAAATGTAACTTCAACTTGCCGTAAAATAGTATTGTAATAAATTGAACTCGAAACTGGTAAGTTATCGAACGTTATCATGGTCATTTACATTAGAAAACGAGTTACATTTTTGTTATGTTTTTTTTGTAGCATCACTTACAAGATACAATGTTCGCGAGTTTGAAAAGTAAGATAAAGGAAGAAACTGGTAGTGACTTAAGTAAAATAACCAGTACCTGGCGAAGCGGTGCCTTCTTAGGAAGATTATCGCTTAGGGACGACTCTGTAAGTATTTATTTCTAATCACCAAAGCAATTAATAAAATATTTCATTATTAATTTATGTATTGCACCTTTGACTGCAAAAATTGCTCAAATCTCACTGCTTGAGACAAGTGATCAGGTAAAATAAATTGTTACATAGATATGCATTTACAAGTACGTATAAACGGAAACATTTGTATAACATCTAAAATAAAGTATTTCTCTTTTAGTCAACAGCTAGCCCTTCCAGTTCAGGTGGACATGGGGATTCTACATCAGACGTAAGTTGCCCTTTGTTCTGATCATCTTTTTTCTTAGTAAATTTTTCCAACAAAAGGTAAACAATTCCCTTCATTTTGAGATTATAGTGTAAAATTATAATAATAAATTACATTGCAGTTAAAAATAGTGCTAACAAGAAAGGATAAAATAACATTAAACTTAAGTTTATATCAATTGTTTAAGTTAATGAAGTTACTATTGTTTACTATTATCTATTTTGGAAAAACCTCAACTTATACATAATTTCTAATTGTTTAATTCTAGTCAATATCTCCACAAATGGAATCATACCTATCAGAGCGCACTGGCGGGCGGGTAGACCAGGCTGTACTACAACAACAGTACTCTGCACAGTTGGAAGCCAAGATTCGAGAGAGGGACGCCTTTTGGGAACAAAAGATTGAAGAACTGAAACTTTCACTCGCGTCCGTGCAAGGTCAGTTAACTAATAGTTTTTATACAAGTTGGTAAAAGATACTTTGGTTTACAATAGTGTGTATAAACAAATAATAAAGAGTAATGAATCTAGATTGTATTTATATCAAGTATTATTGGGTTGTGTGTAGAGACAAATTAAATAATATTAAAGGATCTTATCCAATTAAGTTTCTTGTTGTGTTTAACAGCAAATGTGATAAAATATAGTAAAAGAATATTCAAAACTCCCAAGAACTAACCTTGATCTCTTTGAAGAGGCATCTGTTTTCACACTAGTTGGATATTGTTAAAATATAATATAATAATAAAATCGGAATACATTCTGTTAAATTGGAGTGTCTTGTCTGCCACGGATTTCATATGACTCATGGACATGAGTGTGATTTTTATGCCTAAATCTAAACATTCAAAATATTAGCAAACACTTGTTTTCATGAATTGTAGTTACTAATGTCGAAAATAATTGTAGACACAACTTTTTATTAATATTTTTCCTATAATCTACAAGGTGTAATTGAAATAACACTGATAAACACAAAAGCGATAATTGTAGGTACCCATCATTAAGAACAACTTTTGCTGCTGCTTCATATGTTTGCATAACTCGAAAAATTTTAGGGAACAGCTGGTTTTTTTTTCACTGTTTCAGGGTTGGGCCTATTCAGATTTCATCGTGATATTGTAATTAATTTCAGTGATATGTAGTGAAACTATTTGTCTTTAGAATAATCAATATTTTGTTTCGCTTGGAGTCCCATTTTCTTTTGAAAAATTAACCTGATATTAATTTACAGGCGAGGAAGCTGCGGCCGCACAAGCAGTAGCGCGCACGGCACAGGCAGAGGCGGCAAAGGCAGCTACGGAGAGAGACACAGCCAAGAGACAAGTTACTGAACTGAAGACACAGCTAGCAGCCGCTGAGCGGGCTCAGGACAGGCTTGATGCTTTAAATGTGAGTTGATTTGAAGTTTGTTTCTAGATAAATTAATCTAAAGTCAACTTCACGACAGTGTTATCTAAACTCGGCTTTAGTACCCTCGAAAACCATGAAAACAATACCCATGATGAAAAATTTGAATATTTTCAGATCTTGGATTTTTATGTTGACCAACTTCACACTTTCTCTCTCTCTCTCTTTTTCTCTCTTTGAATTAGAAGAAGACAGTCGCAAGTATGAACACTTTTTAGCGTGACGATTTCTGAAAGTTTACAAGCCGCGTTAAAGAACTTCATTCTAATAAATGTTTATTAACTCAAAAACAAACCATTGTAGTACACGTTAAAAAAAATACTGTTTTAAAAAATAAGTACTATTTGTACAACGTGTGGGTGAGCACTGCTTCCCTAGCTAGGTTATGAAAACCTGTGTTAAGGAGAAGCAGTCCGGTCCCCTAAGGTATAATGATTAATGACGTAAAGGTTACATAGTGCTTCTGATGTTAGTGTTAAAAATAGGACTAACCAAACATACTACACCACAAAAAATATTAGAATTATGTAGTTATTAGCAAATCCAAATAGCTTTTGCCCGCGGCTTCGCCTTAGTTCTGAACTAAAATTATTATATACGATAAATCTAATAATTGATGGACATGGAAATTAGCATTCGTTTGTATTCGGAAATACGATAATCCCCGAGGTACATTAAGAAAATAGGAATACTGTATAGATTTGTTACTTTCTAATCTTAGAATTACTACGATTACTATGCCCGCCATATCAAAAAGCTAATATGCATAGATAAATGTTTTTTTTTTTGCGTTAATCACTTCCTCCATTAACATCGCTCTCTGACGCATGCCTAAAGTGGAAGTTGAAAGCGCGAGTGAAATGGACTGCAATCACAACGAATTTTCATTTGAAAGGTTATAAGCTAGTAATGTAACTGATACTGAATGCGTTGGATATAGAAACTTCCTGCAGTTCCACTTATGTAAACATATTACATACCAGCTTATCTAAGTGACGCTTCCTGTGTCATGTAGTTTTACTTTACGAATATGCAACTGGGATCTATGACAAAAACATTTTTATAGGTACTTAAAAAATTCCTACGACTACCTCGTTGGTCTAGTGGTCGCAAGCGCTACTGCTGAGCATGAGATCCTGGGTTCGATTCCCGGGTCGGGCAAAGTGTTATTGGGTTTTTCTATCTGAAATTTCTTAATAGCAGCTCGGAGTCTGGATGTGTGCCCGGTTGATGGCAATAGGCTTGCCCACTATTACATGGGACTTAAACATAACTGACGAAATGTGGGCGTACCTGCTACAGGGACACCTCTGCCCTACCCTTCGGGGAAACAAGACGTGATGTTATGTTAAAAAATTCCCTGCGAAGCTATTATATCTCTATATGAAAGTTATAATGCCTAATAAGAATATTAATTTAATCTTTGATAAGTGTGTTGTTTTGTAATGATAAAAATAGATAGAGATTTACATATGGGTTACAGTAATGCAAATTAGCCTTGCACTGGCAATTTATAAAGTTTTGTTTTTATTTTGACACTGACTTGACTTCGAGATCAAATAAATTGTTAAAACACCGTTAAATTACACGTTCGCGTTGTACTGACGTACTTGCCGCATATGTAGTGTGTGTATAACTTGTGTAAGCCGAGTACACTTTTACTTGCGCATGCCAATTATTTAAATCGTTAGATTCACCCAACCCGGTTAAAAGATGGTCACATTTCTGTTTCGTTGACATTGAATAAATAGTGGTGTCTCATTCACTCGTACTGAAAATCGTAGATATCGGTCTATACGGAATGTGTGAGCTCACTCTTCTCAGTGTGAACACTTTTGCGAGACCTAAGTACGTTGAGGGCACATCTAACAATTTAAATCTTTATAGCAAGCTGCTTGTAACGTGTTCGTACAACAAGCACCATTTAAACAATCATTGCTATTCCGAATCTAAATCCCAAGTTAACCTATTATTTTATTTAACAGGAGGAGCTAGAACAATGTCGTCGCGAGTGGGCACGCGAGCGAGCGGAGCTAAGCGGCGCGCTCAGCACGGCAGAGGCGCGCGCCGCCGACCTGGCCGACCGGCTGGCCGTCGTGTCGGCCGCGCTGCCGCCCGACAACCCGCACCATCACATGGATGATGACGGTAACTACTCAATTTAATATAGCTGCAGGTATTAACTAACTTTTGTCTCCTTTTTGGGCTTGATAATAAAAAATCATTTAAAATTTTAATTTAAGATTAGGAAATGATCAGTGTCTTTTGTCGCTGACTGTCCAATTTTCAGAGCGAAGGCGTTTTCACATAATAGGCATAGCATTGTTATTAGATAACTAGCTTCTGCCAGCGGCTTCGCCCGCGTGATATCTTTATAAATTATATCCTATGTTACTCAGTGATAATATAGCATTCTACTGGTGAAATATTTTTTTAAATCGGTCCAGTAGTATTTGAGTTTATCAATTACAAACAAACCATACAAAAAATCGAATCTTTTCTCTTTATTATAGTATAGTATATGTTAGTTTAGATGATTAAGGATTTTCTGCTTGTCCGTGGTAGGTCTTCTTGTCCATAGATTTTTTTTTTGGATCTCCAACTAAATATTATTATATGCTCATAACATAACATATCAGGGCCAACTCCTTTATATGTCACCGTAAGATTATGAGAACCGTAAGTTTATAATCTATCGGTATTATTTTCGTTTGATTATAAACTGTCAAAAAATTGTAAAATGGGTTATGTTAGAACTGTGACCAACCGCGCGCAAGCCGAGCGAGCGAAGCGAGCGTTGCCGCGGCAGCAGCAAGCGAGCGCTACTTCCAAGTTGCTCGCAGCCACGCAGGCTATTTAATATTAGCGCAAGGTGCATTACGACGCAAACAAGTTGGTTACCAGTTCACAATTTGTCAGTTTTCCATGGATACATTATAAACTATCGAAAAATTATGCGTTAAATATTGTAAATGATTTGTCACAGTTCACAATTTTTCGACAGTTTATAATCTAACGGAAATAATACCGATCGATTATAAACTAACAAAGTTCATAATTATACGGTGACATATACATGTAGAAGACGAAGGAGATAGTAAAGTAAAAAAGTTTATTGTCACAAATGAGAACATTCATAAGAATTTGATACATAGATACAGATTTATTTATTTTTGCATAAGGTACTGAAACTGATACCCAAAACTAAGCCAGGGCTTGTATTTTGGGAGTCAGTCCTCAAACGTGCTTGCTTGGTCGTGTCGCACTCAATTGTTAGTTACTGACATTTCCTTATACCAACACAGACAAACGCGAAGTAACTCCAACTGCTTGTGCGGACTACGACCGTGTATGTCGCGAACGCGCCGTGCTCACACGACAGTTGCAAGAAGCAAAGATGGCGCTGGCTGACGTCAAGACGTCATGGAGCGGACAGATTGCTTCACTGGAGACGCAGGTACAAATAACGAAAAAGTGCATTCAGTTACGAATTTATCACGGTAAACTTGTTATTTGTAAATTGATGTAGTGTCTTAAACACTTCTGTATTACGTCGTTGACACATTATTTTTACAAGGTTTTAAGTATGGTTAAGGTTTTCATAGAACAACTCTGGCTAATTAGGGCCTTTCAATATTGACTCATATTGATTATACCCGAATCACTATAGCGTGGCAAAAGACGTCATTGCCCTTTCCTTAATATCTCTCCGTAGGAACCAATACAATAAACTATATATGGTTTTTCGCTATTGGAACATGTTGAAGATCACAATAGATATTGATTCACTTTATTTCAAACTAGCGGACGTCACGCGGTTTCGCCCGCGTAGTTCCCGTTCCCGTGGGATTACGGTTATAAAATATAGCCTATGTTACTCGCTGATAATGTAGCTATCCATTGCTGAAAGAATTTTCCAAATCGGTCCAACAGTTTTTAAGTTTATTCGTTACA
Source organism: Agrochola lychnidis (assembly GCA_963680765.1). NCBI lineage: Eukaryota > Metazoa > Arthropoda > Insecta > Lepidoptera > Noctuidae > Agrochola > Agrochola lychnidis. The sequence goes on from OY796858.1 coordinate 16,344,446, forward strand.
TACAAAAATACAAATCTTTCCTCTTTATAATATTAGTATAGATATAGATAAACAATGCTAGAAAATGTAGGTGGGTCAATGACCGCTATTGCTACGCTAAAGCGATTTGGGTATAGGCGTATCATGAACATGATGATATTAATATGTCATGATCGTTTTATATTTATTTTGTCGTTCGTTCCAGAAAACTTTAAAAAATCATATAATACATGACATCTAAATTTAATGGAATGAATTTAGATTTCATGTACGACGCTGCTTGATCATAGTAAGAACGAACATTTAAATAATTATTATAAAAATTCTTAGATCAGGCGCTATATTTAAATTTACTCGTAAATACAGGTTTAATTAATTACTAAGACAAACCCATGTCGTTTTAATATTATATAGACGGTATATCATTTGAGAAGATGACTGATCCGATTTCTTACAAACAGTACGTTTTTTGTTCCTTTAAGATTGGCTCCGTGTGCATAAGCCATCAATCGCGTATATAACTTGTATATAATCGTGCCTGTATATGTGCATGTGAGAGGCGTGTGCATGAAGCATGAAACATTACTTACACACCATCTAATGAACACTTATATTTTAATAAACTGTCTGAAGCCACTAATAATAATAATTGCATCTAACAGTTATTTGATGTTTTGTACATATTATTATATACGGATACTAAATATATAATGAGCATATAGTTTTATTTTAGTGACTTTATTTCAGAATCGATTTTTAGCTGCCGGGAATATAATTGTATAATTTTTACTTTATATTTGTATTTTAGCTTAAATTTTATATACTACGTTGATTTCAAATCTAACCACATCAGAATCTTCGTTTTAAGGTAGGTTCAAGGTTCAATTCATTTCATCGTAAACAGCACCAAATAAAAAAACACAAATATTATTTACGTAATTTATTTAAAAAAATATAAACAACCCTTGTTTTTCGGTAATTATCATAAAAAAAGTTTTAACATAGGTGGCGCGACTGTCGCGGCAGGCGGGAGAAGAAGGCTCAGAGAGGAGACGAGTAGAGATAGAAAAGAAAGAGATGCAAGAAAAGCTGCAAAGTGCGGCCGCAGAGCTCGAGAAAACCAAGCAGAATTTGATCAACAGCGAGGCTAAGGTATACAGTTCGTGTATTATTATTTATTGTTCGTTATATCGCCAGAAGTACTTGGTATAGGTGTCCTTTGTCCACTAACTCCATAGTTGTCTAAATGGTCTTCACATTCCTAGATTCTAGATTACTGATGTGACGTCTACCTAAAATTTCTTACTTGGAACTTATGATGTATTTTCAGAAAATATTTCGAGTCTTAAATTACTTTAGTCGACCTATTTGCATGCCCCATTAATTATACTAAAATAACTAACAATAATTAATGTCTAGTCGCTCGTGTTACTTGATTTTGAATACATAAATTAATTACATATAAGGTCAACATGATATATCAAGTCTTAAATTCTAAGAAAATTTGCTATTCCTCATTGATTATTTATGCAATTCAGAATTTAATCCCAGTCCCGTGAATCATATGTAAAGGGTAAAAACTTAGGGTACCCTAGTCTTTTCATGTATTGTGTCGCGTCGTTGTAATCGTGGTTTAGTTAGCAAGGTAGTGCTAATCTGTCGGGCAGGTGGTGCGTCTCAACGGCGAGGTGCACACGTTGGCGCTGGAGGTCAAGTCTCTTCGCAGCGCCGCGTCGCTCGCGGCAGTGAGTCCCAGCCTTTACACCATATAGTCACTCTAGTCTCGCATATATAGTGATTTAACCTTTATTGTTCTAATTTGGTAAACAAAAATGCTGTGTAGTCAATCGCAGTCACTACAGAATATAGGCCGCCATTTTCAACACATGCGGTTGAAAATGGCGGCCAAACAAGGGAAGGCTCCCTCATCATGCTCATTGGCACAGTATAATGTGCGAGTGAGAGGGAATGATTAGTGCCGCCATCCTTAATTCGGTTGTAATGGTTAATTCGGAACTGATTTTGATGTATTTATACCGTATGTGTTTCTCATAAAGATCAAGACATTCATGCTTTAACTTAAAATATGTGATTGATGTGAAAACTCGCGATTGTTTACCAATTATGACAAGTAAGGTGAATACACTACATACGCTTATACTGCGTGTTATGACATATTACTAGTGCTGTACCCATGAGCTTGTAGGTTAGTAGTAAAAGATAGCGGGGGAGGTAGCAAAAGTGGGTATTTTACCCTAAGCCCACATACGCGCGGACGTAATAAAACAGCGGCGATTTTTTTTCGTACATTTGACTTTCAACGCTCGGCTTAACACCGAGAGTTGAAAATCCAGTGCGCTATAAAATCCCGCCGCGATTTTATTACGTCCGTGCGAACGTCGGCTAAGTCTTCTCTTATGACTATGTGTAAAATATTTACATTGAGACTATACATGTATTTACACGATAGAGAGCTTATTAGATTTGTTACAGTTCAGTTTTCAACTAAATACATGTTAAAAACTTTCGAGATTTGTACAAGTTATACAATCGGCTGGAATAAGAAAGTATGTAAGGCACTCTGAAATGACGCGCCCCATTATCGCATTTTACGCGCACGGTAATGCTGTAGCGGGGCGCGTCAGAGTGGACAAGCTATATTGTGCTTTAGAACAGCTTTTAATTTTGAAATAGGTCCTGTGTCAGTATCCCTAATTCCCTATAATGTTTTTAACTGCACTCCCGCGTTATCGCTTATGTTAACTTATTATTTGAAGCCATGTTTTTTAAGTTTTCAGAATATTCATGTTTTATTAGAATTCTAGTTGCTTGTAATAGTCAGAAACCAGTAAAATGTTAGCAAATGTTTGTTCATGTTTACAGTAATTTAGTATTGCGTCATTACATGTACAGTTAGAATATAATGTATGTACTTAGTCGTGTATTGATTATGTTGTTTGCATTTAGATATTTTATTTCCTTAAGATTTAGTCGAACCCTTGTGACTCTATTTTTATATTTTTCGGGTAAATCCTTGTGCTCACTGTAACCAAATTGTATAAGTACTAGGCTGCCTGTCCACTGCAGCGGAGCGGAGAAATGTGCCAATAATAACCAATAGAATCTAAACTCCACTTCAGAGCTCCGCTCCTATTGGTTAATATTGGCACATTTCTCCGCTCGGCAGCCTCGCTCCGCTCCAGTGGCCAGGCAGCCTTACAGTGAGCATAGCTTTATAATAATATCAAACCAAACTAGCTAGCTAACTCTTCATACATGATGGGTATATTTTTTCTTTTTTTTAAAGTGAAACTTTTATTACATCGTCTCAAACTTTTTTGTCTGTGTGTTGCATGTCGCGTGACGGTCGGCCGCGGAGTAGGGATAAAGTGAAAGGCGCTCGTCAGAGCAGCCAAGGCCAATATGGCGGCGCCTATAGAAGTTTCACTTTTACCGTGGTTTCATAAAACCACACAATCCTTTTTTTTCTTTTAGATTCTGTACCATCACTTCTCTGGAGTACACTAGCTAATGTAATTTGACACTATTATAAAAGATATGCATATATTATAAGAGGCAATCAAAGTTCAAGACAGTACTTGTTTTTGACAAGTTGAGAGTAATGCACTACCTCAAGCGCTTTGCGTTATGAGCCGTGCAATTGCACTATTGGCCAAGCTTGCTAGCTTTGTGTGTGTATAATTATTGAGATTTTTTTGTTTCTATGACTTGTTTTACTGTTTTGTGCTTCAAATATTTAATAGTTTTATAATATAGTTGATCCTAGAAATATTCATTACTTCAAGTGACAGTAAAATAAGTCTGTAATTGATATGCAAATGTTGCAGTTTTTACAGTGATAAAATAAATATTAAGTCTAAATATTCTATGGAACCCATCAGTTTGAAACTACTGTAAGTAAAATATCAATTAATAATGTATCACTGCAAATACTGTATCGTGGGCATAACCCTTTAAATTATGTTCCTATATCGAATTATTATATAATTAGTTTTATTATTTTTTATTATTTACAAACATAGTGTTTATTTACAAACTCTTCTTATTGTGACTAAATATGTTAGTTATTTCAAATATACTATTTTTTGTTATTGGGCAGCTTAGGTACACTGATAAAAAAGTATTGTACCAATTTGAAGTAGTAAGTATTTACTTGTTTTCAAAGAGAAAGAATATGAAGACATATTGTAATTTGCTGTCTAGTCTAACGGGCCGCCAGCCACCACTTCTTAAAGCAGTTTTATTTTAATATTACTTCAAAGTGGGAAAGTGATGGAGCTATGCAGGATGTATAGCTCCATCTCTTTCTCACTGAAATAATATTAAAATAATACTGCTATAAGAGGTGGTGATTGGCCCAAGCCACATATTAGTGGTAACACTGTCCTTGAGCTGGCTTAGCCTAGTACACAGTTTCAATACAATAATAGGCCAGCGTATATTGGTTTTGTTACCACTGTCGCGAGACCTACCGTACACTGCTCGGAAAGCCTGGAAACCTGCGTAGATAAAGCAAATTGGTGCAAAACTTATTTTGATCAGTGTACAAGCAATATTTTGAACTGTTAATGGCAGCTTTCAGATCTAATTATACTGTGATTAAGGGGGTGAGTTGGTTGTTTGACTCACTTTGCTATGCAGCTGTATTGACAATTGTGATTATGAAGTACACCCGGTTTCAGGAATCTTGTTTAAGTCTCTGATTGGTGGATCTGCTGTCAAAACTCATGTTGTGATTGGTTGACTAAAATAAGAGCCACCAATGACGTAAGACTTGATGATAGATTGAATTAAATAGGCTTCCAGATACCGGAGTTAAAATTATGAATTTATATAGAATTTCATATCCGTTGTTTGAAGGATAATAATGTTTATAAATGTCTCGCTATTATATTGAATCGCAATTGGCCATCTCACAAAGGTATAGTTAGCACATCGCTTGCTTCACAATGCGGGTTAGTATCAATATCTCCTTGTTTTGTTATCGAGACTGTCGCGTTGATAAATTGATTATATACGCCATACTAGGTTTTGTCACGACCAAAACGTACAAATGGTTAGTCATACACTTTGCACAGGTGACGGTACACCCATTGTTTACCGAAACGGGATTAACATTTCGAACATAGTATAGTAACTATAAGTGATACATATCCATTCCAAGTAAGTAGTTTACAAAAACAATTTATATCATAAAAGTACAAAAATGATGAAATTATATTTACACATTGTTAATTTTGTTTTGATGTGATGCACGGATTTGTATAAATAAATTATTTTTGGTCAAATTTTAATGTTTCTTTTGATTTTTCCCTCATTTTGCATGGGTTTTGCTTGGCTAACAGCTAGTTTGGTATGTGCATGTTAACTTATACTAATCTAATCTTGGATTGGGTCTTAACCTTCCTGCTTGATATGAGATGAGTAAAGATAAATTTGTAATATTCATTGAGTGGTTTGATACATAATCTATCTAATCTGCTACACACACGTTAGAGCCAAATATAACATTTCGCGTTTATACAAAAAAAAATTACAGTTCTTTCGAAATAAATTTTATTAACATTGAACTTTTATGTCAGTTCCGTTAGTTTGCTAGTGATGATAACATTATAATATAGCTATTAAAGTATTATAGTTTATATTGGCATGTGATTGTAGTGACTGACAATGCGACAGTTTTCAATGGTTTTGCACGGTTGGGTGGCGTAACTATCCGATGGAGGTAAAAATACAGTAGAGTTACCCATTGCAACAGAACCGGTACTATTGGCGAATGTTTACACTCAACTCAGGTCCTTAGTGCCTTTGTGTCTGTTGAGGCGAGTGGTTGTGTGAAAGGCTTCTAGAAAGTACGTGATTACAAGATTGAACCGCTAAAAATAGTTGACAAAACAGTGTTTAGAAATCTCTCAGTGCTCGAAGAATAAACTTTAGATAAATTAGTGCCTAAATGTGTTGATCCAGTGCAACTAACTGTGTTTATATAAATACTGGAACAAAAACAGTGCGATTATACTTAAATATTTATCGTGTAACTTCGTTTGGTACGTAAATTTCATAATAAATTCGGCGATGACTCACCAATACAGTCATGTCCTTTACATACACTATAAGCCAAACAAATGTTTTAAAAACTAATATTTCAGATATAGAAAGTATAAACAATGTTTGTCAAACTTAAAGACTGCTCTACTTTCCAAGAATGAGGTAGTAGAGCATACTTAGGAACATAAAACATATGTTTACAAAGTTATCACGTGCTTAGTTATCATGTTTAATATCAGACGCCAGATAAAGTCAACAACACGATTTATAACACAGTAGGAAACCAGCTAATGAGGTTGAAAAACTTGTATAGCCGAGGAAAATAATTTGGCACCTATATTACGTCGCTTTATTCAATATTAGGCTGGATAGTAGTTAATCAAAGCATAAGTAATTGTTATCAAGATATTTTGAGTTTTATTATATCAACAATAGTTTCAGCTTTTAGCAGATCTAATGGGAATTTCACGGGTTTTAAAAACAGGGTCAAATAAGCCTGATATTCTCTTGGTGTAAACCTAGGTAAATATTTCAGGAAAAAACGATGGATTTCGAAAGCCGTATCGAAAGTTTGACGCAAGAGAACAAAGAGTTGTCAGAAGCACTGGAGAATGAGAGGACTCTTGTGAAGATTTTGAGGGAAAAGGTGGACAAATCAAACCTGCTATGTGACGAGAGTAAGGCGGAGGTCAATCACCTCAACTCGATGGTGACTGAGATGCAACACGACTTCTTGGATATACAGAGGAAGTTTGACAAGTAAGTGTGTTTGATTTACCATATTTAGGGTCTTTATCCACACAATATCAAGGTCTTTGCCTGGGCTACGGTCCGTCTGAACCGAACGGGGTTCAGCGTCTCGCCAGGAGCGAAGGCAATTTTGCTTGCATTAGAAATTTTGTGGGAACTTTGTCGGGCCCTCAGTGGTTCAGAATATGTTCTGACGTACACAAAAACTGAGTCCGTTGTTTCGCAGACTGACAGGTCTTTTTTTTTTTTTTTTTGGGGTGGGAAATTATCAAATAACTTCTCCCGCTCTGGGCGGAGCGGGAGGGCGTGTCAGACTCTTACTGACTAAATCCCACCCGTGTTCCTTCGGTTGCCCTGTTGCCGGGGGCCACGATTTCCCGATCGTTTTTCTTCGAACCCCCGGCAGGCATTGGCCCTAGCGGACCCCGTCAATTCTGCTGACATCTCTTTGAGCCGCGCGTGGAACACAACGCGCCGTCGACCCGGGCTTGGTCCTTATCGGACGGCAAGCTGCCCATTGCTCACCGTCCGCAAGCCCGCGCCTACGGTGGCCGGAAATCGGCTCGCGATTCCCGCCCCGGGCGTCTCCTCCTGCGGCGGTTAGGGGCGTGAGGGCGCGAAGTTTGCCTCTCCCTCACGCGTTCCGCCTCCTCCTTCGCGAGCATTACCGCTTCGCAGAAGGAGGTGACGGCCTGCCATTTCCTCTCGCTCCGTACCATGGCCTGAACCAGGGCCGGACGCGAGAGATCACCGCCGCCGATCGCCTCTACGAGAATACGGCGTTGCTCCGCCCAAGCCGGGCAGACCTCCACCGTATGCTCCACCGTGTCCTCAGGCCGATCCACACAATGGTGACACCCGGGTGTTTCCTCCCGCCTTATCCTGAACAGGAACCTCCCGAAGCAGCCGTGTCCGGTGAGGACCTGCGTCAGGAGACTGACAGGTCTGACCTGAAGATGTCGAAATATGGATGCAAAAAAATTATTGCATAAGAATATTTTTACTTGCATTAAAACGTGGTACACTTATGTCTTATAATAGGCTTATGTTATTCATGACCAACATGTCTCGGTCTCGCCGTGGACTGGAATATTTAAAAATATTTTGAAGAAAACAAGTTACATTTCGGTAGAATCAAATACATTGAAAAAGTGAATCAATTTTCGCGCCTCCCGCTTAAGACCTAGGCCAAATTTTTTTGATATTCGGATAGCTCATGATCTAAAGAGGTGCCATAAAGAATATGAAATAAATTTCGCAGGTATTCTGACCAATAATAACAGAACAGTAAAACAGTCATTATACTTACCACTTATATATAATATCTTGTCGATTTCTTTGCTTAAATCTCTAAATTGATATTTCGAAAGATCAAACTCCATAACTCGTACCGCATCTTATAAATTGAATGGTGAAAACTATCAATTATGGTACTGTAACAATCCTTAAGTGCTGTGCAGCTATTTGTATAATATAAATTGGAGCAATTTCTTTAATAACCTTGAATGGCATTGGCACATGTTGTAGGTATGTATTGTTATAGCATAACCAATATTTCGAAGGTCATTAGCCACTGTAGATCAGGTGACTGTTGACAAAATCATGTCTCGAGTTAAAAATTGTGTCGATAGCACAATTTAACACACATTCAATTCTCATTAAAAAGTAGGTAAACGTCGTCAATTGAACGCACGTTGTTATAATCAGCACGCCTAACAGATTGATTAGTGAACGTAGTATGGGTTAAAGAATGCTATACTAGAAAATTCCGTTAAGGGTGCGTTTTCTCTTAAGCGGAGACGAGCGGAGCTGAGCGGAGACCTGCAGGAATCGACCAATCACAATTATTGAAATCCTCATCGCTTCTGTCGTCTCGTCTGTAATTGGACGATTCCTGCACGTCTCCGCTTCAGTGGAAACGCACCCTAAGGGTGGTGGTTCCCGGGTGTCACCACTGTGTGGATCGCCCGGAGGACACGGTGAAGCATACGGTGGAGGTCTGCCCGGCTTCGGCGGAGCATCGCCGTGTCGTCGTGGAGGCGATCGGCGGCGGTGAGCTCTCGCGTCTGGCCCTGGTTCAGGCCATGGTACGGAGCGAGAGGGAATGGGAGGCCGTCACCTCCTACTGCGAAGCAGTAATGCTCGCGAAGGAGCAGGCGGAGCGCGTGAGGGAGAGGCAAATTTCGCGCCCTCACGCCCCTAACCGCCGCAGGAGACGCCCTGGGCGTTGAGAATCTCAGGCCGATTCCCGGCCACCGTAGGCACGGGCTTGCGGACGGTGAGCAATGGGAAGCTCGCCGTCCGATAAGGACCATGTCCGCGTCGACGGCACGTTGTGTTCCACGCGCGCCTCAAAGAGATGTCAGTAGAACTGACGGGGTCCGCTAAGGCTGATGCTTGCCGGGGTTGCGGGGCAGTCCGAAAGGGATACCGTGGCCCCCGGCAACATGGCAAATGAAGGAACACGGGTGGGTTTTAGTCAATAAGAATCTGACACGCCCTCCCGCTCCGCCCAGAGCGGGAGAAGTTATTATTTGATAATTACCCATTAGTCTAACGAGAACTAAACAGCTGAACGGAGATCAAAGTAAAGTCAGTGTATTATATTCAAATCTGATATTATTAACTTTGGGGTATTACTGATTTCTACTGAAGGTCACATACATGGTTATTTTCAAACACCATTTCTTATGAAAAAATTGCTCTATTTCAGAGAAAAACGAGAGAAAGACGAAGCGTTGCTGAGGAACGCGCACATGTCCCAGACGATAGAGATGAGTCAATGCAACGTGCGCTATCACGAGGGCGAGATAGTGGATCTGAAGAGTAAGATCACGGAGCTGGAGGGACTCATCGCTCAACATAAAGAGGTGTATATTCTGGGAAATTAATTGACCACCAACTTAAACTGTCCGTATATTCAAATCACACACAACAGAAATTCTTTAACAGTTGTATGAAATGGTTATGTCAAGGCAAATTGACGTAGGGTGTCAATTTGTTCAACAGATAATTGTTTTGACTGTAATACTGTTAACCGCAGTTTCACTTGCATATAGTCGAATAGGTAAGTTCCCGGATTCAAAGATCCTGTGTCCGTCTCCGGGCCGCCAAGAAATATCAAACAAACAAACTTTCGGATTACCGGTAAGAAATTACCCGTTTGGTCCTTGAAGAGAGCATTCATTTAACTCAAACATTTATAAAAATAATAGCACTTCCCCCGCGACTTCGTTCGCGTGAATTCCATATTTTCTCCTACAAATTCCAACGCGAGGCGCGTTGGCTCCCACCTACTCCTATAAAATGAAAATTTATGGTCATAATCTTAACTCAGACCAAATAAAAAACATACAAGAGATAGCGCTGTCAACAGTGACGTGAAGCCGGTTTCGTAAACATGTGTACACTTATTGAGGTGTAGTTTGATTGTAGTTCTATTTCAAATGGTGTAATGGAGCGTATAAGCACAGAGCGGAGGTGTAGTTTTGGCATGCTTCACTTTATTGTTGGCAGCGCTCTGACTTAGTTTTTTATGTGGTCTGAGAATCTTAATTATATATTGCGAAGCATTGCTTGCCCGCACTATTACTTTGTTTTCGCTTAGCGTTCCTTCTGACTTCTTTTCTTTTTGTTCGGCTCCTAAGGCGACCCTTAGTAGACTATTTACCATCACGCTAGTCGTAACGTCATGTTAAATAGCCTATAGCCTTCCTCAAAATACGGGCTAATAAATGCAAAAAAACATGCAAACCGATTGGTAGTTTCAGAGATTAGCGCGCGCTTTTTTATTTATCTAAATCCTATACTATTACGAGAGCATTTTTTTTTTTATATTTTGTAAGCACGTTCTCGAAAACGGCTCTAACAATTTCGATGAAAGTTGCAATAGGTTTACGGGGACGAAATATTGATCTAGGTAGGTCTCATATCTGGGAAAATAATCGTTTTCTCCGTATTTTCAATCGAGCAGTGCTCGGTCGCCCACAGTTTTTAACAAGATGGCCTTAGAATTATGAAATGGTAGCATGGAATTAGTATGTACTATAATAGTATTAGTATGAACTATCCTATAGGTACTTGCTTTCTAGATTGCAGTGAGATCTAAAAAAAAAGTATGTATATATGTACCTACCTAATTGTTAATTAATTAATATGTACGGCAACTCGGTGCCACGACTTAATTGAATGATTAATTGATACTATGTTAAATTGAACAGTAGTTATTTGGCTTACGGCGGTTTGGTGAAGCAAGTGAATGCGGCTATGTATCGTTTAGTATGTGAAATACTTGTTTTACTAATTTTGTATGCTGTTATGGAGATCGGAGGCTGGACATTTACATTAACATTTTACATAAAAACAAGTTTCCTCTTTTTGACGTGTTTTTAAGTAAATGCTCAAGTAATGAAGCCGAGAAACGGGTAAAAGATGTCAGGATACAGTTTAAAACAGTATAAGAAAGGATGTTTTAGAGAGATAAGATAAAATATAGGTGTTCCTTATGGTTTAAAACTAAAAGATTACATGCACCGTGCCTAAATAACCTCGCCTTACATTGTATATTGTACTTCTCAAATTATAAATAGTGCTTAAATTTTTCTTCCCAGTGTTTCTTTTTGCTACAATTATAGTAGGTTTGTAAAAAAATCTAAACATGTTTTTTTTATACTTAGAGAAAATTTAAAATACTCTTTATTTAATTTTGTAATAATCTCAATTTTCTTAATTATTATTGACTACCAAAAGTAGGTATTTAACCTATTGACAGTCGGATTAATACGACAAATGAATACGACTGAGAACCAATTTTTTTTTTGGGTGGTAAATTATCAAATAACTTCTCCCACTCTGGGTGGAGCGGGAGGGCGAGTCAAACTCTTACTGACTAAAACCCACCCGTGTTCCTTCAGTTGCCATGTTGCCGGGGGCCACGATTTCCCTTTCGGTTTTATTCGCAACCCCGTCAGGCATCGGCCCTAGCGGACCCCGTCAATTTTGCTGACATCTCTTTGAGGCGCGCGTGGAACACAACGCGCTGTCGACCCGGGCCAGGTCCTTATCGGACGGCGAGCTATCCGTTACTCACCGTCCGCAAGCCCGCGCCTACGGTGGCCTGAAATCGGCTCGCGATTCCCAACGCCCAGGGCGTCTCCTCCTGCGGCGGTTAGGGACGTGAGGGCGCGAATTTTGCCTCTCCCTCACGCATTCCGCCTCCTCCTTCGCGAGTATTACTGCTTCGCAGAAGGAGGTGATGGCCTCCCATTTCCTCTTGCTCCGTACCATGGCCCGAATCAGGGCCGGACGCGAGAGATCACCGCCGCCGATCGCCTCCATGAAGCCGGGCAGACCTCCACACGACTGAGAACCTATATTCATGTTTTGTTTATTTATTCATTTCACGACCCTATTCGTCGTATATATTTATTAGTCGTTTTATGTGCTGCGCGCTAGGGGCACGGCAATAGATCTAATTGAAACAAACGATTTAACTTGTCGTTAATTACAGAATCAAGCCGCGTGTATGTTAATAAAAGAAACCGAGGAGGCGCGCAAGCTAGAAATCGAACAACTGAAGAAAAACATGGAAGAATTAATAGAAAATGAGACTGCACTTAAAAAGACTATACAAGACTTAGAAACTGAAATCTGTGATAAAAATAAGGTTAGTAGTAAAATTAAGTGAGACGTAAGCGTATATTATAAAAAGGGGTGTGTTTTTGCCTTTTGGCTAGAACCCTAAAAACATAGGACTTAGGGTCGATTTTTCAATTTTCAGATAACTTTTACCTGAGGATAAAAAATTACGTATTGACAGGTTTTGTATAGATAGAGTTTGTGTCAAACCATCATATTTATTCTTCAAATAAAACTTGTGATTAGTCGAATTGTATCGTCCAATGCAAGGGACTCTTTTCATAACAGAGAATATTACCCATGCGCCGCAAGATGAAACATTTCAAAATATCTCAGAATGTGTGTAAAATCTATCCGGCGCCGTTGCGGCTCCGACGTCATGTACAGAAAGCCGAAGAGGAGACTTAAGAATTGAGCACAGACGACATACAGCGGCGTCCCTATTTTTTTTTAAATAATAACTCTTGTTGCTATCTTCAATTCGCCTGCCAGGCCTGTTGCTTATAGCAATTACACGCAATATATTGGTTTTCAGGGCCTATCTACGAGTATGTCCAAGAGCACATGTTTACAGGCTGTTCAAATATTGATGAAAGATAGTGGAATCAATATAAAACTTCATAACAGAGCTCAAATGACGCTAGAGCTCTTAGATACGCACGCTCTAGCTTTATAAAAAAGTACACAAGGACATGTCTATTAAGGAAAAAGAATGTCGTTCTGGAATAATTATCGGATAAAACATGCATTCTAAAACAAGACTCTGTTTTGAATCTTGTTATAAAATGAACAAGTTTTGTTAATAGTTTTTTTTTGACAGATAATGACCTTTCAGACCACCTCCAGATAAACTCCGGTTTAGCAAAAAAAGGAATTTTTATGTTCCATGTCTGACTATATTTTATAGATAGCGCCATTAAAACTTTGTTAAAATTTTAAATAATTTGTATTATATTTTCAGAAAATAAAGACATTAGACAACAGAATATCAGACATGAAGAAAACATTGCAACGTGAACTACAGAGCAGTAAGTCTGACCTCTCATCTGCCGAGGAACAAGATATTAGCAGAAGGTAAGATGTCTGACTTTGTTTATTTATGTTCGCCCGCGTGAACCCTAACTCTTTTTCTAAAATAAAAGTAAAGCCTAAATTACTTCGTAACATTACCTATCTGCCAGTGAAAGTGTGAAAGTATCTACCACCTAGCTGCCGTCAAAATCGGTCCAGCCGTTTTGAATATTAGCTGGAACAAACAGACAGACAGACAATTATTTTTTAAAGTGCTTAGTTATTATGTTATAAGTACCGTATTTACTTTAAAACGCTGTTATTTTGACATTACAAACAGACACTTTAATTTTATTTATATGTAAGATGTATAGATCTTCAAGAAAAGATACATGGTAGCAGGGACATCGACGCGAAAACTGTTACCATGGATTCAGTACATGATTCTGACCCGCCCTGCGTTGAAATTTTTCGTCGATTATTAAATAAATAATCAGCTGTTTCATAGAAATGTGGAATACCTACGCGGTCAAAATGTATGACTATTAACTAACGCTATTGTAGCTGATTATTTTTTTAATAACCGACGAAAAATTTCAACGCAGGGTGTTTCAGAATCATGTACTGAATCCATGGTAACAGTTTTCGCGTCAATGTCCCTGCCACCCTGTATACATGACACATAAATAATGCCTAACATCAGGTATTAAGTAGGTGTACTCCTTCACTTATAGGAGACCACAGCATGCACAATAAAACTTGCAACTAAGCTACAGATAGTGCCATCCACAAAGACGCTCACCCACTCTTCTTCCTAATCACTAACAGTACAAGAGTACAACATTTCGCTAGTGTTTTAGTATTGTCGATACACACTAATTACCTATGAGTGGGTAATTAGTAAAACACTAGCGGTATGTTGCTGTCTACGCGCAACCCACGGGACCAAAGCGCTCCCCCGCGCCTCACTCGCACCGCCGTCCCCCGCCGTCGATATTTTACTGTCGGGATTCATATTGTATAATTTTATTGTAATATACCAGTTTTTAAATTCAACATACAGTCCACTATTTATTCCGTAAGGATCCATACCTAACATTGCACTCTTGTAGTGTAAGCGTTCACGAAAAAGAGTGGGTGCTTCTTCGTGGCACTATCTGTACAAAATTAAAGATATTAATTAATAAAAGACTGGATCCATCTTAATTGAACATTTTATTAGGTCTGTTTTTGTATATATTTCCATTTTTCTGTATTTAATAGAGGCCGAGATTAATGTATTTAATTAATCCAAATTCCATTAACACTAATTTATTTTTATTACCATACAAAAAAGTGAAATTAACATTATACGTGTTCAAAAATGAATTCACAATAACAGATTTAGCTACTTTTAGAAAAATTGCCGACGAACTCGTCTTTAATGTGCTTATTTATTTATTTATTTAAATCAGATACAGTGATCCATGTTTATGTTAGAATATCTACTTAAAAATTACGTTAGTACTTAATCAAAGATACATGCCACAATAATAATTATTATTATAACCAAAATAAATAACTACATAGAAATTGAAATAGGTACATAAAATCAAATTGTAAAACTAACTAATATGTTTCATAAAATCTAATAAATTGATCTTTAAATTAATTCAAATCTTTAAAATAATTTACATTCTTTAAATTCATTAAAATTAATGTCAATTAAAATCCAAAAATTCATTAAGTATAAAATTACAAATATTAAAAATAAAACTCAGAATCAGTCAAACTAAGTCTAGATGACTGATTTAACAAGTGACCTCCAAAACGGGGATGAGATCATATCGGCTATTGTCTTCAAGATTTTGTTGCGGCTGCCACGCATTCCGCAGATCAGGGATACCGTCCTCTTGCGAATGATGGCATGAAAGCCATCAGTGCGAAATTCAATTTTCAAAAATTCTTATTCCGAATTTTACTTTCTTTTACTATTTACTAAGACGCTTTTTTACTATAATTCACCAAGTTCACCTATTTATACTCCACATGACTATAACAACCTGCATTTATCAATTTCCAGGTACTTGAAACACGTGGTGCTTCGTTTCCTAACTGCGCGTGAGTTGGAAGCAAGACAACTGACCCGCGCACTTGCCGCTCTCCTACGCCTATCTGCTCACGAAGAAGCATTACTAAGGGCAGCTCTACCGCCCCGCACAGGCCTGGCCGCTTGGTTCCCTTCCCTCAACACCTGATCCGTCTGAACAAACCTTAGGAACGTGGGAACAGATCATAGGAAAGTATATTACCTGAACTAGCAGGATTGTTCTCCATGACAATGAGCAAGTGGCTCTCGTAATGTAGCCAAATACAGTATTCATTTTGAATGTAGTATTGTGAATTTGTATATATTTTGTCAAAAGTCCCTTGCAAGCAGCGCTTCTATTTATTTGTATCAATGCCACGTTATTTGCAAATTGTCATAGTATATAATTAATTTTATACAGATTAAATAGGCTTTTGGTTAGTCTAAAGCCTGTTAAACATACAAAAAAAATATTTACGAGTACTTCCACTTTGCCCCACCAAGCCGCCCCACTGGTGGGGCAAAATTAAATGCCTAAAATTTTGCAGTGGAATCTGCCCCACTAGGGTTGACACCTTAGAATTTATGTAGGTGCTTGCATTTTTTAATTACATGGAAAAGAAAAAAATGTATATCTAAGTAAAAATGTAACTAGGACTGGTAACATTAGACTTAGTACATACTAGGTAGTGCCCCACCAAGTCGAACCAGTGGGGCGATTCCACTGCAAAATTTTAGGCATTCTATTTTGCCCCACCAGTGGGGCGGCTTGGTGGGGCAAAGTGGAAGTACTCCGATTTACGCCGTCGGGCATTGTAGATGCAACTTACTTCACTCTGACTGGTCGAATACATTACATGCGTATACTCGCAAGACTCGATTCCCATGTCGCATCGTCCCAAGGACTGTTTAATATGTAAAGACTGCAGTCGATTGTATCATAACAATAGGCGTGTAATGAGAGATAAGAACAAATTGATCTTTGCCCTAAAATTTGACAATTAACACATTCCGTTGTGGGAGCAGACACGATCGCAATAACCTTGTCTTATGTCATTAACTGTATACATGGTGTCTTGATAAGTTTTTTATGAACATCACAATTAATCAATCTCTTGTTTTTTAATAAAAATAAGGCACAGTAAGACGCACGTCAGTGGTAATAGCTGGCCTAGCGTATAGTCCGCGTGCGACTTGTAGTCACCGCCTGAGGTATGTGAGCGTGAGACGGGCAGTGGCGGAGCAAGATCAAAATTTGATGTGGGCGAGGTACATTTCGCGAGGCCCTCTGGTGTCACAAGAAGACGGAAAAAAAAAATACAGTTGAACAGTTGTCAAATTTTTAGGTAGGTATAAGTCGAGTTATAGGATAGGCCGTTCAAAAATATTGCGGGTCTGTGAAAACCATTTGTCTATTCAGGGATCCGTTTGCGTAATATTAAGCTTTGACACGTTTAGTGCTGGGAACCCTCCTGGAGGGCTCATGTCAATATATTTATCGTTTTAGGACGAGTAAAATGTTTTCGACGCGTTCATCGTGCGAGGCCCCTCGGACCACGAGGCCGTAGGCGGTGGCCCACGTCGCCCACGCCTTACGCCGCCTCTGGACACGGGGGAGGGCGCCATTGACAAAATTGGCAGACTGAGTTAGCTTCGGCTTTGTCTACCCCCCCCCCGTCTCCCCGCTCGCATACTTCTGGCGGTGACTAACAGTCGCGCGCGGACGTATAGTCCGGAGTTTCAATACAATAAGAGCGCAGCTTATACTAGTTCTATTACCACTGACGCGGCCTACCATACAGGGTGTCAGGGACATCGACGCGAAAACTGAAACCATGGATTCAGTACATGATTCTGAAGCTGCGTTGAAATTTTTCGTCGGTTATCTAAAAAAAATCAGCTGTTTCATAGAAAAGTGCAATACCTACGCGGTCAAAATGTATGGAACAGCTAGTTTTTTTTTTAATAACCGACGAAAAATGTCAACGCAGGGGGTTTCACAATTATGTGCTGAATCCATGGTAACAGTTTTCGCGTCGATGTCCCTGCCACCCTGTATATCTTACTTAGTACCACAGTACTCGATTATTTATTTTGTAATCTAGGTAATTCCTTTAATTTATTGTAGTTGCGATCAAAGAAGTAAAACAAAGTACCCTTAGGTTTTATGATTTTATTGTAGATAATTATTGCAATCGAGCAAAACATACACACAACACATTACAGACGTACACACACTCATTATGCTTGTGACAAGGGTTATCACAGCTTGAGATCCCATTGAATGGCAAACATATAAGTTGCTCGGCAGGTGATATAACCTTATAGAATATGATAATTAGGTTATTAATCTATATTAATATTGGTATAATGGTTTGAACGAAACCGCTATACCGTGCCTTAGGTATGTGCGCGGCGTGACGGGGGGGCAGTGCAGGCCGCTCATTAGTCAACGCTCACGGTCTTCCGCCTCGCCACGCATTCCTAAGTTGCATTACAGCGGTCTCGGTGAAACTATAGAAGACACCCGAATAAGCAAATGTCGTATTACGCGTAACTGTAAAGTATTGTAATCTTATTGTATTTTTGAACAACATTATTGTAATATACATTGTGAAAATTTAATTAAAGTTGCCTTAATAGTTGCTAGTCATTATTTAAAGAATTGATTGTATTATATTTATAATGTAAATGGTTATTTTTTGTATGCGTATTGTGTTGTCAATTATTTTGCAATAATGACAGAAGTTAAACATAATTATGTTGTTGATGCGCCAATTTGACATTGCTTCATCAAGTTGTATTAGAATTATGGTCTGAATAATTTAGAGAAATTTAAAATAAATGTAAAGGAATATATTGAAGTGATAAAATATTACTACACACTGCCCCTTTGTATTTTGTACATTTAACTAAGCTTTCGACGGATTAATAGGGAAACGGTGAAGACAGAATTATGAAAGTTTAAAGCAATGCAAGTTTCTACAAAAATATTGTCTTTGTAGGTTATGTGCATTGCAAAAAATTCTTTATTAATTTGTGTCTTTAGCGTTTTCTCTTAACTACGCTACTGAACTGGAAACATAGCAATAATAGTAACCGCTCAGTAATTGTGTAATATATAGTTACTTCAAGGATGAAGTGTAAGGCGTGCTCACACTTGTTCGGATAAACCGGAACAGCCGGGAGACAAAATTGAATATAAAAGGTGTATCAGAAAGGTGTGACCAAACCTTTCTGAGATACCTGTATATAGTAATTGCTTCGAGTCGGCTTTGTTGTTCAACAAATACTGCCAAATCAAATGTGTAAACAAGTGTAAAACACGCCTTGGGCACCGCAGCAGCGCATAACACTAGGTAGATCGCTCGTATCTACCCATTTTTCACTTTTGTAAGTATTTATAATAAAAGAAAACACAAGTTTGGTGACGGGGATAAAGTACGAAAACATTTAAATATGAACGACAGTTTGGGTACATGAAAAAGTGATTTTAGTTGTTTTACAAGATTCGATGTATTGCGAAAATTTCACACAAAGGGTTAGTAGTTAATAAGTTAATTTAAAGGGCTTGATAGTTAACTGTTTGTAAATTAAAACATTTATAACAATTAGCGAGCAGCAGCACTGTCAATTGAAGGCACTTGTAATGTATGTAGATATGTGTTCGCAGGATCTGTTGATATAATGTACATTGTCTAGTATTAGCTTATTTAAATATTACTATAGAGAGTTTATTCGTTTTGACGTCACAAAGAACTTTATTTTCGCTTATTTTCATATTATTTATTTAACTAGATGACTATCACGTAATTTAGTAAATAAATAAACATAGTATACGTGACAGAACGATGAATATATTTTTATTTGTTATTTTTTGTTTAATTTTTTATGTATATTTGTGTTGTTATTGTAAATTTGAATAAAGTTACAATAAGTCGTATATTTTCTTTTTATTGTACTCGTGCTTTCGACTTGTAGTATGTATCCGTACGCCTAACGGGACCCACGACCTTATTATTTAGTGCTCATTTTGTACCTTCTAAATAAATTAGGTTTTGGTTTTGTGAAATCTACAAAGCTACCGCCAGCGAGGCCTTGAAAATAAAGGTATTTAGTGCTTGCCTCCTGTCGCATGGATCCAAAAAGATTCTTCCTGCCACTTTCGGTTTAGAAGTTTTTTTTTTGTAACGAAGTTCCTTATCGCGCGTTGCGAAAGGGGGCTAGACGGAAAAAATTAAGACCAAAAGTTGTAACGACACTTTTTTCTATAGTTGTAAGCATGTCCGTGACCACCGCAGGACCACCAACGCCAGTCGCTTCCATATTTAGTAAATAATTAGTACCCAATTGGTACTAATTAGTGCTCGAACGACTAAATTGGTACCTTAGTAGTTTTCGAGAAACTCGACTTTGAAGGTGGACGCTCCCTTCAGCAGGTCCACCATGAGCGCCGAAAAAAGGGGCATGCTGCAGCTATTCTAAGTATACAAATAATTAGTACCCTTAATGTGATTCATTGCGTAAAAAAAAAAAACAGAACTGAATGTATTTACCGAGAAATCAACGATGATAATTTTCGCGCGCTCGTTCAGCAGGACCACGACTTTGAATGTTGATTCCAAGTTTGACGAGCTTGTCGCTTTCCTCAAACCTATATAGAAAATTAGTACACTGCAAGATAAAATTAGTGCCCAAAATTCAAAATTGATTCTTCAATAGTTTACGAGATATACCATGCCATTGGGTGGGGTGGCCGTAGTCACGGTGTAAAATTTTCACTTCAAGATTTCCCTATTAAAAACTTTGTGATTTCTTCCCAAATTTATACAAAAATTAGTACTCCTAAAGAAGTTATAGCGACCAAAAATTCAGATTCCTAAGTGTTGTATTTTAAGAGTAATTAGCATTCATTACTTTTCCATACTAAATCACAGCGTATAACCCGACCAAATTAAGTTGTCAATAGTATTGAGCTGTTTAGTAGATGTACACTCGTGCACATAAATTTATGGATGTCGGAATAATCTATCGTTACCCATGGCCTGTGTTACCATTGTTTATGATGTGGGTAGGTAGGTAATCGAATAATATTTTTTCTGTATTGTAAGTAAGTACCTTTCTTCTGTGTTGTTACGTGAATATCATTAGAGCGATAGGTATTTCTTATTTCTTT
This sequence comes from Agrochola lychnidis, assembly GCA_963680765.1. Taxonomy (NCBI): domain Eukaryota; kingdom Metazoa; phylum Arthropoda; class Insecta; order Lepidoptera; family Noctuidae; genus Agrochola; species Agrochola lychnidis. Next base: position 16,365,136 of record OY796858.1, read on the forward strand.
CCTACTAATTATACCTAAATATTAAAAACCTAATTTACTGCAGTAACAATATCTTGCTAATAACGTAAGTATATAAGGATTACATAGGTAATAGGTATGTATTTTTCATAATATTTTTGTCATAAAAATTGTATTACAATTCCTTCTAATTAATCGAAAGGAACTTCGTTCGTATCCCTTGACACCTCTCAAGTTTTTTTTACTTCCAGCGGGCTTGTTTTTCGGTCGGATATTTAGACCAATAATCGTATTTGGTTTTTAGAGGCATGAGGGACAAGGGTGTAAAGTTCACTCATCCTCTATAGAGCGGGCAACTGCCCAACCATAGATAATACACTTAAAACGATTGATGTAGGATAGCGCCCGTACTATGTTACTTTCGTCTATGGATAGCGCGATGCAGGATTTTTGTGACGTCAGGTCTTTGATGCGTAGTTCGCATGTGGCTATTAGATGTCGCCACAGGTATGTGTGTGGTTAGTGGTAAAGGTGCATCCACACCGAAGTTACTTTTTGTAAAGCAACATTTTGCAACATTATAACTTTCGATAACTCCTGACTATGGCGAAGCAAAAAGGAGGGTTATAATTTTGACCGGTATGTATGTATGTTCATCTGTTACCTCATAACTTCTAAACTACCGATCATAATTTGACAAATGAAGTATCATTGGAAGTGTTTTAATTGTCCGCTGGTTATAGCAGGCGCGGTCGCAGCCCAAGATTTTGGGGGGGTCACCATGGGTGCCGAGGAATAGTTTTAGGGAGGTACCTCCCAAAAGAGCACGCGAGTAGCACTTGCGACCACTAGACCAACCATTAGTTATATTATTCAGGGATGCATCTTTTACAAGCGGCGGGGGTGGCGGGGGGGGGGGGGGTGTACTTGCGGGCAAATTGGTTGCAGTCGCAGCGCTTTTTGATTGATAGTAGGTATTAGAACAGTACCTAGATTATGAGAAGAGCGAGCGAACAACCCGCCTTGGATAGGTTAGGTTTTGTTTGATATTTTCAATCATAAGAACTCTTTAGAACTGAATGCAGAATGCAAGAGCGAGAAAATTTTGCACACACTAGAACAGGTTAGATTTTCTTTTGATAATTTCAAGAGAATATAGAACGCAAGAGCGAGCGAAGCGAGCTTGAAAATTTTAGCACTCCAACCAGAAAAGCTTCTGTTTTCTTTTGACAATTTTACAGAAATAGAACTTACATTGTCGAGTTATGAAGAAAAGCTTAAACTGAACAGTTTTACAGCAGTTTAGGTTTTGGAATCTGATGGCCTTAACCTTAGACTTTCAAACCTTACATACGAGCGTGGTGCCCAAACTCTTGCATCCAAGATACTCTATTTATACAATTGACTTTTTAAAATGAAAACATCTTCAGGCGCATTGAGCGATTGTAGGGGAAATCTTATGGGTTCGCGTCACCGCTAATGTTAACAGCGCACCACCTATGAGTATGACGTGTTGCGCTTGTTGTTGCTCAGGAGTGCCGATATTATGTGAAAACCAGACTAATGTTAATAATATTAATTTCAATTAATTGTACAATTAATTGGAAAATATTAAGAAAACACTGTTATTTCATAGTTTTAAGTTTTCACTTCTGTTGGCAGTCCCCATAACTGCCTACTTACTTAATGTTTTTGGATAATATGCCTATCGTAACTGCAGGTACTTGAGTCACGGTAACCTGTGGCTGTAAGTAGGTACGGTTTTAAAAGTTAGTAATATAAGTAAATCATTCAGGCTCCCAGGTAAATCTGTCAGAGAGCAGTGGTGGCCCAGTGGTAACGGCCGCGACTTACGAGTTGTAGGTCGTAGGTTCGAACCCTGACAGGCGCTTTACTTTGTGTAAATTATTTCATCACCACTGCTCTCAAAACGGTGAAGGAAAAACATCGTGAGGAAACCGGCATGTCCTAGAACCGAAAATTCGAAGACATGTGACATCTACCAACCCGCACTGGGCCCGCGTGGTGGATTACGGCCCACTCCCTCTCACAGAGAGGAGGCCTATGTCCCAGCAGTAGGAACATTTATAGGCTGATGATGATGATGATGATGATTCAGGCTCCCGACAGGTTGTGGAGGTCAGATAGGCAGTCGCTCCATGTAAAATACCTACTGGTATTCAGCTGCATCCGGTTAGACTGGAAGCCGACCCCAACATAATTGGGAAAAGGCTAGGCAGATGATGATTCAGGCTCCCGACAGCGCGAAAGATTTTGGGGGGGTCATGACCCCCAGGACCCCCCTCGGACCCCTCGGACCGCGCCTGGGTTATAGGCTATGTGACATCACATTAAATGCAATATGGCGCCCTCTAGAGGACATAAAGTAACGAATTAAAAATTAAAAATAATTTTATTGTGCCATGTTGTATCCAACATGGCACAATAAAAAAAAATAAAAAAATTATAAAAACCGGGCAAGTACTAATGTGACTTTTTCAATTCATATGTACTTTAGTAGGGTAATATTGGGCATTCTATGCCACTGTCGGCAAGTAGCTCGGCTAGTGCGCCTCGCTACGCGCCAGTGGCATAGTATGCCCAATATTGAACGATTGACTCGACTGTAGAGTAAATTAATGTACTCACCTAGAGATCTTGCGAGTTATACCACTAGTCGCCAGTAGCTGGGGCGAGTTCGCGCTGCTACATGACTGTAGGGTAGAAATCCTAGTAATGAACGATCGCCTCCATACCTATTCTCCACAACCAATGATCTTGCGAGTCTGTCATCGCTCTATCGCGAAAAAAGATTGCGGTATGAAAGATTGGAAATGTTACGATCAAAAGTCATTACCATCTAAATATTATTTCCATAATTCTTTGACTAACGAAGGCATTAGCGATGAAGATTATAATCATGCTCAGAATGTTTGGGCTAAATTTAATATTAATGACCTAGGCGAGTATACAGATCTATACTTAAAAACAGACGTGCTTTTGTTGACAGACATATTTCAAAAGTTTCGGAAAACATGTAAACAATATTACAAACTCGATCCTGCCTTTTACATAACTGCACCCAGTTTATCGTTCGATGCAATGTTGCTAAAAACAGGTGTTCAGTTAGAACTGATTTCGGATTTAGCTATCGTCAGAATGATCCAAAGCGGTATACGAGGGGGTTTGTGCATGTGTTCCCATCGATATGCAAAAGCAAATCACAAATACATGCCGGAACATAATGCATCACAGCCTCAGAGTTTCATAGTATATCTAGACTGTAATAACCTATACGGCTTTAGTATGTGTCAGTATTTACCGTATTCTAGTTTTAGATTTCTTGATGAAAATGAATTAACTAATTTTCATGTTGAAAATGTCGAGGATAACTCTGAGTGGGGCTTTATATTAGAGGTCGATCTTTTTTATCCTGAACATTTACACAAACACCACAATGATTTACCATTTTGTCCTGAGAAATGTATACCTCCAGGAGGTAAAACGAAGAAACTAGTTGCAAATTTACATAATAAGTACAACTACGTAATACATTACGTTCATTTAAAAAAGTGTTTAGAACATGGTTTAATATTACGTAAAGTTCATAAAGCTATTACTTTCAGACAAAGTCCCTATTTAAAACAGTACATAGAATTAAACACTCGATTAAGACAAAAGGCACAAAGTTCTTTCGAACAAGACTTTTTTAAGTTGTTAAACAACAGTGTTTTTGGTAAGACATTAGAAAATACAGAAAATAGAGTAACCGTTCATTTAGTAAATCAATGGTGCGATCAATCTAATCGAACTAAGAAATTTATATCCTCCGAGAAACTTGTAGCCAACCCCTATTTCCATAGCGCTTCTATTTTAAACTGAAAACTTAGTTGCAATACAAATGAAACCTGACCAAATTATTTTAGATAAACCTATTTATATTGGATTCACTGTATTAGAACTTTCTAAGACACATATGTATGACTTTCATTACAATATTGTAAAACCTTTTTATGAAGACCGAGTGCAGCTGTGTTATACAGATACCGATTCGTTTGTCTATAAAATATTCACGTTTGATTTTTATCATGACTTAAGGTATAATTTTTTGCAAACTCAAACTCAAACTCAAATCATTTATTTCAATTAAACCATTTACAGGCACTTTTGAATTGTCAAGGAATCGGTCAGTCAGAAATAGGTATGAAGCTAGTTGCCCATTCCAAAGCGTAGTAGGTACCTATGGAGAAGAACGGGCAAGAAACTCCACGGACACTCTTTTAAATAAAAAATTGTTACAAAATATTGGTTACATCATTCATGTTGAAATTATACATGTGAGAACAATGTAGAAAGACGTGCACATGAGAAGCGTCCGTAATAAAAAGATAAAAAAGAACAATTCAAAAAAATTAAAAATAAGCCCTGGCAGCTAAGAGATAACCAGTCCCAACTGACGGCGCCCGTTCACGAACATGACGCATGGATTAGCACCATTCAGCTCAACCATTTTGAAGGGAGCTAAATGATCCAACACACGCGCCACCATCAGCGAAACATTTGAGTGAGCATGACATACTCACAGCCGCCAGGGCACATTCAAGTCAATGCAAGACATATTACCCGGTAAATAGTAACTCTTTAGTACATAGTGCTCACATAGTGTGCTATGCAATTATATAATACAAAAGAGATTGAGTTTATACAATGCAAAGATGGTCTTACAATCTTCAGCAGCTCCAACAGTATTTGCAAATGTTAATCAATTAGTTGTGGTTGTGGAGCAGGACCAGCATTGAGCCAAGCATTTTTATTTACTTGGTAAGTAAAAAAAATAAACATTTAAGTTCGTAATGTCAAAAACAAAATTAAAAAAAAAGGGAAAGCAACTCTTCCAAATATTAAAATTTTAACTAGTGAGCCCAAGTGGCTGTGGAGCAGGACCAGCATTAAGCCAAGCATTTTTATCTACGATATAATCATCCAACTTATAATATGCTTGTCTACATAGTGTGCGTTTAATGCATGTTTTAAATTTCTTCTCATTTAGTTGAAGAATATCGAGTGGTATTTTATTATAACATTTTACACAGTACCCCATAAAAGAAGTGTGAACTTTAGACAATCTAAAACGTGGTTGATCTAATTTATTCCTATTTCTAGTGTTAAAATTATGCCTGTCACTTATCTTACTAAAAAGGTGTAGATTTTTTCGAACATACATAATGTTTTCATATATATACTGACAAGGTACCGTCATGATGTTAATTTTCTTGAACAATTCCCTTAGAGATTCGCGTCTGCGGAGGTTGTAGATGGCTCTGACGGCCCTCTTTTGCAGAATAAAGATAGAATCAATATCTGCAGCCCGTCCCCACAGCAAAATACCGTAAGACATGATGCTATGAAAATAACTAAAATAGACCAGTCTCGCGGTATCCACGTCTGTTAGTTGGCGGATTTTCCAAACAGCGTAAGCGGCTGAACTTAACCGCCCTGCAAGTGATGTTAAGTGAGGACCCCACTGTAGTTTGGAGTCAAGCGTTATCCCCAGGAAAACTGTCTTTTCGACGAATTCTAGTGTCTCCTTATTCAATACAACGTGACATTCACTACTTCTAACATTCGGTAACGCGAATCTTATGCATTTACGAGGTGCATTCAATAAGTACCTAGCCTCATCGCCAGAGGGCGCTGTACTTTCAAAAGAGTTTTACCACAGTGTAGCACATTCTTTTTTAATTCTTTTTTCAAATTTTCATTCCAATCCCTTCATTTGTTTTAATTTGACAACTTATGGAAGCGAACGTGTCGATCGGTTTTACAAAAATGGAAAAAGAGCAATATCGTTCGGTGATTCGATTCCTATTTTTGGAAGGGAAAACGCGCATCGAAATCAAAGAGCGCTTGGATGCTGTGTACGGTGACTCTTCTCCATCGATGGCCACCGTCAAGAATTGGTTCAACGAGTTTGCACGTGGCCGTACGTCGGTTTTTGATGAACCACGTCCAGGTGCACCGAAAACAGCTGCTACGGAGGAAAACATTAAAAAAATCCATGATCTCGTATTGGCAGATCGCCGATTGAAGGTTCGGGAGCTAGCTGAGACTGTAGGCATTTCAGAAGGAACAGTGCATCATATTCTTCACGAGGAACTCGGCATGAGAAAGCTGTCGGCGCGATGGGTGCCGCGTTTACTCACACCAGAAAACAAGCGCAACCGTGAGACCACATCGGAGACGTGTTTGGCGCTGTTTAAGCGGAATCCAGCGGAGTTTTTGCGTCGTTTTGTGACCGTCGATGAAACCTGGATCCACTGGTACACACCAGAGACCAAGGAGCAATCAAAACAATGGATCCAGACCGGGGAACGTGCTCCAAAGAAGGCGAAAACTGTAAAATCGGCCGGAAAAGTTATGGCCACCGTTTTCTGGGACTCACAAGGTGTGATCTACATCGATTACCTCGAGAAGGGTAAAACAATTACAGGGCTTTACTATGCCGATTTATTGGGCCGATTCGACGCCGAATTAAAGAAAAAACGACCCCATCTGGCGAAGAAAAAAGTGCTGTTTCACCACGACAACGCACCGGTTCACACGTCTGCCGTTGCCATGGCCAAATTGGTCGAATTACGCTACGAATTGCTGCCCCATCCATCGTATTCTCCAGATTTGGCCCCTTGTGACTTCTTTCTGTTTCCTAATCTGAAAAAATCACTCGCCGGGAATAGATATGGATCGAATGAGGAGGTCATCGCCGCCACGGAGGCATATTTTGCAGAGTTTGACAAAAACTATTTTTCGGACGGGTTAAAAAAGTTGGAGCATCGCTGGGCTAAGTGTATCGAACTAAAAGGAGACTATGTTGAAAAATAAATTGCCACTTTTCCAAAATTTTCGTTTACTTTTTGTAGGCTAAGTATTTATTGAATGACCCTCGTAGTTTTCTTCTCATTTAATACCAAATTATTTACAGTAAACCAATTATGGACCGTAACCATAGCGTTATTTACGTCGTCAAGCTCCTGTGCACGTCTGTCTAATTTAAAAATCAGTGATGTGTCATCAGCAAATAACACCATTTGTGGTCGATTTTTCAGTAAATTTGGTAAATCATTTATATATACTAAAAAGAGGAATGGACCCAATATCGAGCCCTGTGGTACACCCATTTTGACTTTTAAACCCAATGAATTTACACCGTTTATTTGAACTTGCTGCAGTCTATCATTCAAATATGATTTTACTAAGCTCAGCGCAAGTTTATCCAGACCGTAATGCTCAAGTTTCAAGAGCAGTGTTTCGTGATCCACGCAATCAAATGCCTTGGATAGGTCGCAAAAGATGCCTATTGCATCTTGTGCCTCTTCCCATGCATTAAAGATGTGTTTTAATAAGGTGACACCGGCGTCGGTTGTGCAACGTCCTTTGGTGAAACCATACTGTTGATCGTGTAGGATGTTATTACGATTAAAATGATTGAGCATTTGATTTAACATTACTTTTTCAAACACCTTGCTGAAAACCGGCAAAACTGATACGGGCCTATAATTATTAGTGTCTTTGCTGTCCCCGGATTTGAAAAGTGGAATAACTTTACTGTATTTCATTAAATCCGGGAATATCCCTTGATCTACACACAAATTAAATATTAAAGCTAAATAGGGTGCAATTGTCTCAATAATTGATTGACAAACTTTAGTAGACATGCCCCACAGATCTTCGGTAATTTTGATCTTAAGTTGCTTAAAAGCCTTTATAACGACCACAGGGTTTATATGTTTAAATTTAAATTCCACAGGGCAGGCTGAAACATTCGCTTTTAATAAATCAATCGCAAGTGAGGGGGAGGAATTTAGAGTTTCTGTAGTTTTAATTGGAATATTGGTAAAGAAAGTTGCAAATTCTTGAGCAACATCGATGTTGTCGCTAATAAGACCGCCGGAAGTGTCTAGTGTGTAATCTGTATTATGTCTTTTGTTCTTGTTTGTTTCATTGTTAATAATTTTCCAAACTGTCTTTATTTTATTATCTGCCGATTTAACCTTGTTGCTAATGAAAGAAGCTTTAGCTGCTTTGCAGATATTTTTAAAAGTTTTAGAGTAAGTAGCAACATACTTATTAAAAGTTTCTGTGTTAATATACGGCTTAAGGCCATACAGTTCAAATAATGTTTCCCTACTTTTCCTGATGCCTTTAGTTGCCCAGTCACTGAATAAAAACTTAGGGCAAATAGTTTTAGTTTTTTTCTTAAAAGACTTATTGAACTCTGTTTGGACTAATGAAAAGAATTGTTCATACAAAATATTGCCATTGGACATATTTAGACCCTGAGCACTTAACTTGCTAATTAAAGTGCTATTAAACTTAATTAAATTACCCGATGTTATTGGTCTAGTTTGTATCTGCACTTTTAGTATTGGTGTGTTGGACTCAAAAATAACGGATTGACCGCTGTGATCAGAAGGGAGATAATTTACAATAGCTTTACCTAAATAGTCGCAGCAACAAAAGACGTTATCAATACATGTAGCAGTAGTCGAAGTTATTCGCGTTGGTTCTAAAAACACATTTGACAGATTAAATGATTTGAAGAGACTTAATAATCTACTGCTATTTGAATTATTTTCCAAAATATTAATATTAAAATCACCGCAAATAATTACTGATTTATTACCAGTTGTAAGTTTTGCCAAAACATCTTCCATTACTGATTCAAATATAGAGTAGTTTTGATAATTTGGAGGTCTGTATACACACACTATAAAATGCTTATCTAGCTCAACACAGGACAGTTCAATGCTATGTTCCGCCGATAGTTCAACTATGTCATTACGAGTCTTAGATTTTATACAATTTTTAATTAAGATTAGTGAACCTCCACGTAGCATTGATTTTCGGTTAAAACAACTGCCCACACTGTAATTCTCAAAATTAATTAACATTTCATAATCTTTCAACCAATGTTCAGTTATACAAATAATATCAAACATTGTTTTTTCTAAAAGCAATTCAACTTCTAAATATTTGGAAGAAAAACCTTGAATATTTTGATGAAACAATTTCAAGGAATTCTGCTTAGCCCCTTTTTTACAATTAACTAATTGAGTGCTAGAAGATACCTTGTTGATGGTGAGATTAAAAACATTGTTACTGGTACCTTCTGTTGTCTTACTGACTAGTTTAAATTACTAACCACCTTAATATTAGTATTATTACTAATTTTTGTGGTGCTAATTACATTAGACTTCGACATACTACTTATGTCTGAGTTTATATTAAAAGCTAATAGCCATGCTATTTGACGTCTAAAACTAATAGGCAGATACGCAGTATCCCTAGTCGACTTTAATTTCTCAACAAAAGTGTTGGTGTCAAAAAATATAAGTTTGTCACTATAGTGATTAACTAATAAATGCATATGGTTATTTAGCATATGTATATTATGATTTTGCCTACTTGACAAGTGCTCAAAGTATGGAAAAGCACACAATATTATTTTCTGACAATTAATCTTCAAGATTTCGGTGACACTGTCAGTGATGTCATCTTTTTTTACATTAGTACTATTGCCTACAAATACAGAAATAATCGCTTTCGGATCATATTTACGGCCTGTTATTGATGAAATTATCTCTTCGTAGGATTTCCCTGGCATACAATAATTAACTGAAGATTGCCTCAGGTTGTTACTTAATAATTTACCTAACCCTGTCCCTAAACTATCTGAAAACATAATAGAACAATAACAATCTTTACTACAACAAGTATCTGTCTGTGCTACTTGAAATGAAGCTTGTATAACATGTGGTGTATCTTGATCAGGGACACAGCCCTGAGCCTCTCCAGACTGGGACGGGTCCTCCGTTGCCTCAGGTTGAAGAGCCTCAAGGCTGGATGCCCCTTGACAAGAACATTGAGCGGTGCTAAGAGACATCGGGACCACACTGTCTGCCTCACTGTTACACATTTCTACTAACTTGTTGGCAGCAAGGATATGTTCCTTTATTTGTTTTTGAGAGCTCACATATTTAATATAAAGTGAATGTAGTGACTCTTCAAGTACCTCAATTCCAGACTGTAATCGTTGGGTGTCAATTTGATAAATGTTTTTACTGTCTTCTAATTTAATTTGATAGTTTTTTAATTTATTTATTAGAAAAACACGTTCTTTCCTTAGTTTAATATTATTGGAATTGTGTTTTTGTTGTTTCTTGAATTTATTGCATTTATTTATGATTTTATTTAGTTTTGCATATTTTTTTATTTTATTTTGACTTACTGTATAACAACTATTATTATGTTTCAATATTGAATCTTCTGTAAGATCTATTGTTATAAAGGATTGAGGGTTACAATTACTATTAGATAATTCATCATATAAGTTATTAGTTTCCTTAGCCCGAGTACAACTTTTTTGTTTCTGTAACTTAGTAATTCGTAGATTTGCATGAATTAGTTCCTCTTCTATATCCCTAACCTTACACAAAGCCTCCTCATATAAGTTACTGCAGTTATTAAAACCATCCGTGACCAGCCGCAGTTTGTCCCGTTCATCAACAACATCTAGGTATTGTTGATGCAGGTCTACTAGCTCCTGTTTTAAGCTTGTATTTTTGTAAACAACCTTCTCGACTTCCTTCTCACTATCATCTATTTCCTGTAACAGCTGTTCACATTTACTGTTTGAAGCCTTAAGATCTTGAACGGTCGTTCTCAATTTAAGCTCCAATTCCTGAGCAGCAGCCTTGCGGGTCATCACAGGCATAGTTTCAGGAACTAGTACTGAAAGTAGAATTAAAGAAACGGTGAGAGCTAAATAGACAGACAAACAAAATAGAGATAGCTAGAAATGAAAGGAAAAATGGGAAAAGTTAGTGTAGGTTTATAGAGAAATGAGGTAGGCTGCTGAATCTAGTTGAAATGCAACTATTTTAATTAGATCAAGTACAATGTTACATTGATTCTATTGTCTTATGATTTTACTTTTGCTTCTGTGGGTAGGATGCCTATATAAAAAATAGTATTCTAGTTTTGCATAAGGATTACATTTAAAATGGATAGTCAACGTTGTTGTTGTTGTTATGAACAATATAACACTAATAGAATTACAATACTTTGAAATTCACAATAGGTACTAAGTTTTGTTATCTATGTAAACAAAGTGAGTGCCCCAGTGCAGGGTGCCAAATCAACCAAAAATTTTGATACTAATACTCAATGAATGTGTTACAGAGTCTTAAGTGAGGATTGTGTGCTAGATAAGGAATAAAAGTAAACAATACTTCCCGTTTAAATCCGCAGGTCGAACATCAGCTGTTCGTGATAGGTTACCGGTAACGGTGGGTAACCAAAAACTGTGTTTTACTTTGTAAATTTCCAGGAAAACAATAATCCTGAGTTTTAATCCAGTTACTTAATATTTAGATATATTATTACACCTTAATTACACTTAAAAATTAAATAAAACTAATTTATGAATACGGAACAAAATTTTGACATGTCACTCGAGCAGTGTTGCAATATTTCGACACCAGTAATTATGATGATAAAAATGATTTTAACATACCAATTATGAACAAAAAAGTTCCAGGTTTGTTCAAAGACGAAATGGGAGGAAAATATATCTCAGATTTTGTTGGTTTGAGATCGAAACTTTACTCAATAAAAACAGTCGATAAAATCATTAAAAAAGCAAAAGGAGTAAAATCAAGTGTAGTAAGAGACTTAAATATATCAGATTATGAAAATATTTTATTAGATGGTGGAATTATTCGTAGAAAAAATATTATGTTTAAATCCATAAAGCACGAAATATTTACGAAGAGTGTCAACAAAATTGCTTTATCTCGAAATGATGATAAACGATCAATATTTGTAGATCGAATATCAACGCGAGCCTGGGGTCACTCACTTATTTTAAAGAGCGAAAATGAATTTTAAGATTAAGCTAATTAGTAACAGAGTTCGAATATAATTTATGTAACCTATGTAATATAATCTTAATATAGTTCTTAAAAATATACCTAGATAACTTTTTAATGTATGTTATATATAGGTATATATATAATTCATCGTTTTAAAAACCTAAGTTAATGTTAAAATATAAATAAAATGTGAATGATTATGACTACTTGTTTAATTTCTGTTTTAAAACATTCAATTTTCCACCCATTTTCCAGACCACGATTCAATTTTCAACATGAAGTGTATGTTGAAACTTGAATGGTTCATTTGTCAGAGGTAAAATGTATTTTGTACGTAATACAATAAGACTGATTATACAAATTTCGAAGAGCCATGTTTGCGTCAATTGCATAAAGGCTTGTCCAGACCAGCGCGACTTGTCGCGCGACGCGACACGAACAATACAATTTCTAAGAAAACTTCACGGTATCACAATAGCCGGTGTCGCGTCGCGTGACAAGTCGCACTGGTCTGCACGACGCTTAACGCTGACCATACAAAAAATACCTACTACAAACACACAACAGTGCATTGCCCTCACAAATGCTTAGTTAACATTCTAACCTAAATTATGAATTTTTGCGATGGCTTGTTTTTTTTTTTGCCATTTACGAAATAATACTTATCTTGAGTACTTGTACTAAGCACACAGTGTTGTACTTTTTGCGAGCATGTCATCGGTAAGTTTCCCAATTTATTTTTATATTGTTAAGTAACTAACGATTGAATTCGCAGCAATTTTGCTCACAGTTATTAGTGAATCTGCTATGAATATTTTGATCCTGACAAATCGTTTATGCATCACTATATCAACGTCTACGTTTAAGTTTAAAATTAATTAGTGTCTATTTTTTTTTTTTTTTCCTGATTACAGAATCAGATATTATGTTTAGCCAGTACGCTCAAAATCCTTATGAAGGATTCTCCGAAACGCTTCAGAACGAACCCGAGCACAGCAAACAAGTGATGAAAGAAAAGAAATCAAAACAACGTTGCAGGGAAAAGTCGAAGAAGCAAAATCCAACTAAATCTTTTGTGATGAGCCGATTACAGCGACGAGGGATCAAATTAATTAAAATATCAGTCATAGATCTGTGCAATAGCAATCCGCAAACCAGTGACAGTGATAGTGACGGTGAGAACGTTATTATAAGTGCTCAATACATTGTTAAAGACGCTATCGACAATGTTATGGACGAAACTGAATCTTTAGTTAAAAAAATATCTAAATCTTTAATAGATAGTGATTTTTAGTACTTAACTGTTTGTGTAAGCAGTTGTTTAAGTAAATACTTAGTACTTATTACGTTGTTTTATTGAATTTTAAAGTAGATTGTTTTATTTGAAGATGTGTTGAGTGTTTAACAAAATAAAAGCAGTTTTACTATACAAATATTTTTTTATTCATGAAACCAATAACCTTATAAGTAGGTACACATTTATAACTCTAAATACTTTCTTATACATAACACATTTTTAAGAGCGCAATGCTTTAAATGATTATTACAATTTAAATTAGTTCTTCCTTCACAGTATCTTTTATGTAAAATAAAGAAGTTAGGACATTTTTCGGTCACAAGATCTGATACTTTACAGTTCTCACAAAGTTCCTTTATCCACTTTACTTTCTCCAAACCATTAACAACGATTTCCTTATTTTCTAGATAGAGAGGGATTATACGACGAAATTCTCTATAATCGATATACCCTTCGTTCCAATAAATACCTCTGTTTCTTTCCAACCATTTTACTTGCCTCTTTTCGGCGCTTGTTAAGTGTTTAAACAAGTATGGTGGTTTTATTAAAAATGTTTGGGTATAATCACGGGTAGCAAAAGCTAACTCTTTTATTATAAAATTATTGTACAGGTCTTTAAACCCTTGAACATCTACTATGACAGTATTCGGATTCATGATATTTTTCTCACAGTATTACTTAAAGGTTTATATTCAATAATACAGTCGTTCAATATAAGACAATACGCAGAAGTTTGATCTGGTATTTCCGAATCACTCTCAATTTCCACTCTTACGTCCACAACAGGGCCTGTCTTTACATTATCAGCTTGTCTAGAACAATCGATGACAAATAGTGGCGCCAAATCTTTAAATTGTTTTTCACTTAATAAGGGCTCCGGTCGACGCCCGTAATAAGACTGTTGAAATCTGACGTATTGCTCGTATAATAAAGCGATTCTGTTATTCGCGAAACTAACATTTAGGTTTTCATACGGGAAGTAAGTAGAGTTGAGGTACACTTTAACATCACGAACATGACAATGATCGAATTGAGACATATCAGAACTGCCATTGTTTTTTCTATTTGTCTGTAGTCCCATAATAATATATCTTGGTTTCTCTATTTGCGACGATGTTTTGATTGACCAGGTATGTTTTGTAGTTTTAGGTAAAGCCGGATATTCGTACAGATCCCAATTTCTGAATATCATCTGGAGTGGTCGATCTTTTTCTAATAGTTTCAGTAAATTTATTTTCTCTTTGTCAGACACTTTAACGTGCGGTACGCGCCAAATGATTTTATTTATCTGAACGTCTTCTACAATTTCACCGGTGTTAAGTTTTACAGCATTCAGGTTAGTGTTACTTCGTAGTAATATCAGTTCGTGCCTACTATTTATCACGACTTTCTTGAAATCCTCTGCGAAACCGAAGATGTTACAGAGTGGTATAGAAGCAGAAAAATTACCTCCGTTAATGTTTTTTGTACCATCGATATTCCAGCCCCACGAATTCGATGTCTTTGATTCATTCTCATTCATTGATATTAATGATTTCATGGTGGTAGTTACGCCAGCATTTTTTATTCTATCAATTTCCACTCCATTTAGCTCGTACCTTATGTCTTGAAACAAGTAGAGTAGAGCATTATTCGTGAAATGAACACTAGTGGCTTTTTCTTTCATGTCCTTTTTGCTAACGATAACGGATCCTTCCAAATACAAGGTACTCGCTGATGGAAGGATGTACAAGTCCTGTTGGTTAATAGGTATGCGAATTTCATCGTTTCTATTGAAACTAGTTACATAGGGCTTGTAGGAATGAAATTCAATTCCTTCAACCGTATTATCATAAGTCGGAGCGGATAAAACGTCTAAGATATTCATTTTAGCAAACCGATCACTTTGAGAAATGCCTTGTTGTCTTTAGTTAATTTTATTTTCTTCTTACGGCGAGCTCTTATTTGGTTGGGTGCTTGAGCGGGACTGATATTTTGAATTTGTTGATGTACATATTTATTGTAATCAATCATTTTTTTCTTCTAAGATGCAAATACAGCTGCACTTCTTCGCCACGTAGATTTATTAAACGGTTATTTATATCTATCAACCGGATATGTATGCAGCTTATGTTGTTTTGGTTGATTGGAAAGTATATTGCGTTTTTCGGAATTTCTATAATCCTATAGCCAGGAGGTACGTTAAGTGCGAATTCGTGAATTATGTGACTCGGTTTTCCGTTTGTGTACGAGCCGCTTACGATATCACATTCGATCCTGATCACTGTCGTAGGTAAAATGTCGACTGGAAACTGTGATACATGCCATTTATTTGGTTCCAAGATCTGCTTATTAAAACCTAATAGATTTCTAATAGTATCTTGTTTACTAAAATTTATGTTTTTTGTACAGAATACAGTCGTTTTTAATGTATTGTTATTGCACTGCAGTTTGATTGATGCATCTTTAATTTTAGATTTTAAGTAATCATTAATATCTTGCAATTCGTAGGTGCCTTCTGGTATTTCAATAACTTCGTTAGAACCATAATAAAACTTATTATTCGTTTTGTTAATGTTTGGAATAGAATTAAATGTTGAGAAATGCAATAAGGCACACTCATACTGTTCATTTAGTTGCAATGTGTCAGGATAGTAGGTAGATAAAGTTGACGAGTTTCCAGTTATTGACAATGTGAGTGACATCTTGCAAATGGATGAAATAAAAGAAAATCATAATTTTTATACGTTTTTATTCCAAAAAGTCCTTAGATATTCTAAACATAAGTGTCCACAGTTTTCTGTGTTAAATTTCTGATATCTAGTATAGTTATAAAAAATATTACATTTTTTAAAATATCGCATTAGTTCCAATGGAGGTTTCAAATCCCCAAAACTATCAAAATATTCACAATAGTTGTTAACTTTAACATAAGCTACCCAATGTGTCCCAACATTCTTATAATTATCCAAGTTAACGACACCACATTCAATTCGTTTTGGCATCCTTGGTAATTGATCCTTCATGTAGACTCCTCGAAAGTAGGGGATGTTACGTGCATCCTTTTGGATATCTATATTAGTTAGAGGACGATTAGGTAGCTTGTTGATTGGAAAGTATATTGCGTTTTTCGGAATTTCTATAATCCTATAGCCAGGAGGTACGTTAAGTGCGAATTCGTGAATTATGTGACTCGGTTTTCCGTTTGTGTACGAGCCGCTTACGATATCACATTCGATCCTGATCACTGTCGTAGGTAAAATGTCGACTGGAAACTGTGATACATGCCATTTATTTGGTTCCAAGATCTGCTTATTAAAACCTAATAGATTTCTAATAGTATCTTGTTTACTAAAATTTATGTTTTTTGTACAGAATACAGTCGTTTTTAATGTATTGTTATTGCACTGCAGTTTGATTGATGCATCTTTAATTTTAGATTTTAAGTAATCATTAATATCTTGCAATTCGTAGGTGCCTTCTGGTATTTCAATAACTTCGTTAGAACCATAATAAAACTTATTATTCGTTTTGTTAATGTTTGGAATAGAATTAAATGTTGAGAAATGCAATAAGGCACACTCATACTGTTCATTTAGTTGCAATGTGTCAGGATAGTAGGTAGATAAAGTTGACGAGTTTCCAGTTATTGACAATGTGAGTGACATCTTGCAAATGGATGAAATAAAAGAAAATCATAATTTTTATACGTTTTTATTCCAAAAAGTCCTTAGATATTCTAAACATAAGTGTCCACAGTTTTCTGTGTTAAATTTCTGATATCTAGTATAGTTATAAAAAATATTACATTTTTTAAAATATCGCATTAGTTCCAATGGAGGTTTCAAATCCCCAAAACTATCAAAATATTCACAATAGTTGTTAACTTTAACATAAGCTACCCAATGTGTCCCAACATTCTTATAATTATCCAAGTTAACGACACCACATTCAATTCGTTTTGGCATCCTTGGTAATTGATCCTTCATGTAGACTCCTCGAAAGTAGGGGATGTTACGTGCATCCTTTTGGATATCTATATTAGTTAGAGGACGATTAGGTAGCTTGTTTCTTAGTTTTTTGAAGATTTTATAAATAAACCTTTACCATTTTTATGTGGCTTAATGTATAAACCCTTACCTAACTTTAAAGACTCCATAGCCTTATTGTGTCGTACTGTTTCTTGCAAATTTTGATGACCAGCTTTGTAATCGTTAACAGTTTTTGCAATACCCGCCGCACCACCAGCTAAAGTACCTAAAGCCGATAAACCAGCAAAAATTGGAATTAAAGGTAGAATTCCTCCAGTCTTTGGTAATGGTATCACTCGCGGTACTCGAATTTTCGAGATTTTTGGAAATAATTTTTTTGCCGCTGCGTAAGCAACGTTGATTAATGTTTTGCTATCCTTTGGGTTCAATTTCTTGATCGTTGATCTTATTTTTGACACAAAACATTTAAACGTTTTAACGCCTGAACCAGATTTCAGTTTGGCTTTCATAACTTTGCTCACTATCCATGAACTCAGTTTTTCACCTTTTCCAGCATCTTTCGACTTAAGTCTTTGTTTAGCCATATTCAGTAGTTGTAAATCGGCTTTGTGGCGATTGGGTAAGTCTGTATGGTTTGCATAGGCAATGTCGTGATGCATACAAGCTACGTCTAGCTTATTCACACCGCGATCACCTCGTTGTAATCGTTTCTCGAGTTTTGTTCCTGGTCCGCAATAATTATAACCAGGCAAATGAAGTTCGAACGGTAGATTATTAATTAATGTATTAACCAGTTCACCACCATGCATTGTCTGAATTGTAATGATGGAAATAGTGCAAAAATAATGTTTATATTAATATTATTTTAACCTACGATTGCAGTTTCGTCAATCCAACTGTTTTCTTCATTGTTTAGACCCAACCATTTCACGAAAAGTTTTGATCCTTTTCTTTTTAAAACTCTTTCTATCAAATAAACACCAGGATATTTAGATTTTTGAAGTTCTTGTCCGTAAAAGGTTCCCAATATAGCTTGCTTTCGCGAATCTTCTAAATGATATGTTACAGGTATGGTAAAATTAATCTTTTTTATGGTAAATATTTCACTTGACCAATTAGGTGTATAACCTTTCTCAAATTGGTGTTTGTATTTACTAATCCGAACAAAATCACCCACTTTGAACTTAGGTTTTCTACAAATAGGTGCATATTTAAATGATTTTTTTATATTTTCTTCTATAACTGACATATTAGCTTTATTCACTTCGATTGGTTTAACTCTAATTGTTCGATGTTTTGTGTTGTTATATATCTTTAATGTAACTTGTAACGGTAAATCTAACCATTTATAGTTTCCATTCAGACTAAAATATTTATATAATTTATTTTTAATAGTTTTAATCAACCGCTCTACGATTGAAGCTTTTTTGGTAGAAAATGATGAGTAATGGTTAATATTGTATGACTTCATAAGCATCTGAAATGCGTTGTTATAAAACTCTGTTCCCATATCCGTTTGTAAATTATCAGGTTTGCGTTTGCTGTTAATCAATATTTGTTGAAATGCACGAGTAACATCAAGTTTATTTTTTGTTTTTAATGGCTCTGCCCAAACATACTTTGAGAAGCAGTCAATCACCACTAAAATGTAATTGTAACCTTTATTATATTTCTTTAGGTTTTGCATGTCCATCAGATCAGCTTGCCACAAGTCATCAATTCCCTTTAGAATGACAGGACGTCTAAGGAAATTTCTTCGTGCTGCTTTGTGTATTTCATTAACAATTTGCTGTTTTGCCATTACTGAGTTTTTTGAAGTAATTTATCAACCTCTGCTTTAGTATAAAACTTATCTTGCAAATGACTTACAATCGCAGGTATCTCGGCTTTTAAAGTAGTATGAACGGTACCCTTTGCATCTTTTATGATTTGAGAACGCAATGTACCAATAAGTGTATTAAATTCTTTTATCATATTAGCACTCAATCGATCTACGTAATCCTTGTTCACTGCATCGGCAGCTTCTACTGGATTTTTAATTCCTCTCAGTCTTGATGTTTTTAAATCAAAATCTCCGTTTTCTGATTTTAATAATGTATTTTCATTGATCTCAAATAACTCTGATAATCGCATTCTTTTATGAATATAATGCCCGAATTTATCTACGTTCATGTTTAAGGTGTATTGTGTTGTGAGGTTTAAAATAAAATGAACACACATTTTTAAATACATAGGTGTTTTATTTATTTATAGTTTTACTTTCACGTAATTCTTCAATGATAGATATAATTTCATTATCTAATCCTGTGTTACCAGCATCTCGAGATGCAATTAATAATTTTAACCTATCCACCAGTTCATTTGGATCGTTCCAATATACAAAATCGACCTTTTTCTTCCACATTTTTGTCAAGGGTAGCCCTTTTCCCTTCGGTTGAGGGGTCTGAATTGTACTTTGTAGTTTGAAAATAGGCTTAATAACTTGCATATACTTTTGACCTTTATTACTTTTTATTGGTTTATCTGGCTCATAGTCTCGTCGGTGTGCGTTTGTATCAAGTAGCATTGACTTATAATGCTGCATGTCACTCTCTGTAACCATGCTTAAATCTACGTTCTTCTTCAGTAACAACTGTTTCAAACCAGACGTATTTCGGTATTTGCGTCCAGCTACAGTGATATACTCATCGCTGATCGTTATACGAGCAGAACCTAACATTAATTTCCCGTTCTCTACTCTGACACCGAATGGAATATCTGACAGTGCTTCTGAGGATACTGACCAGGATGACGTATCGCGACCTGGGTTGTTTTCAACTAATGATTTATATGAAGAGTCACTTTCGATATCAGATTCATATTCGTCAGTATTGTCTTTGTTATCATTGGCTTCTTCATTCTGCAAAGTTTTATCGATAAACGGAAGTTCTTCATTTTTTCTAGGACACAGGAAAGAAGTCTGCTTACTAACATTAGCAATCTGGTTGAGTGGTTCTGTTACAGGCTTGAAAACGGATTCCAGTGTTTGCTGATTGTTAATCTCAACATCCCGCATTTTTCGTACTTTTTTCTTAACAGCATCGACGGCAACTACTATTTGTCTTTTTAGCGATTTTTCCATTGCAAAAAACAAACCGATAGTGATTGATCAAGCGATGTCTGAAGAATAATAATATCACGAAGGTAACGGAGTTAAATAACCATATTCTTAATCAAAGACTACAAAGGTGTCAAATTTGTTTCTATAACATCCTTTATTTTTTAAGCAATCTTTATTAATTACTACATAATTGAAGGGTTCATTCCATATTTTGGAACACATTTCACGAAATTCAGTCCATGTCATATCAGTGTTGACATGTTCTTCATAAATATGACGCAAATTAATGTCATCTTGTTTAAATAGTATGATTAAGTTCGCGTTGTCTCTTACTAACTGCTTAGGGATTTTACTATAAGTTTGATTTAGATAAAAACAATCGATGAACTTGTGTCTTCCCATTGCAAAATAATCACGCATGCTATCTTGATTTTCGCAAGCAACATCATCGAATATTATCACTGAGTTAGGTTTTGCGTCTTGAACTCTTAGCACTTCCTCATTTCCATGATATTTCTGGAGTGAAATACCTGGCACTCGTTGTAAAACTTTTTCTAAAAAAATGTATTTGGGCTGGTACAGAGTTTTCGAATAAACATAAACATTTTCAAATCTTAATCCATTTTCGTGTATGAGAAGACCAATCAATAAATTGGTTTTTCCACAATTGGATGGTCCGCAAATGATACATCGAACTGAATTAGGTAACAATTCTCCATGACGAAAACTAGTCTTACAAACATCCTCGCAGATTGTTTTAACATGTAGCGATTGTGGTTGCTTTACAAACTTCATGATTACACTTGGAAACAAACTGATTGGCAATGAGTAAATGTATTTGTTACATTAATATTTATAAACTGAAACAGTACCGCAATCTTTTTTCGCGATAGAGCGATGACAGACTCGCAAGATCATTGGTTGTGGAGAATAGGTATGGAGGCGATCGTTCATTACTAGGATTTCTACCCTACAGTCATGTAGCAGCGCGAACTCGCCCCAGCTACTGGCGACTAGTGGTATAACTCGCAAGATCTCTAGGTGAGTACATTAATTTACTCTACAGTCGAGTCAATCGTTCAATATTGGGCATACTATGCCACTGGCGCGTAGCGAGGCGCACTAGCCGAGCTACTTGCCGACAGTGGCATAGAATGCCCAATATTACCCTACTTACTTTCCGAGTTTATCTTGGACATTACTAACATCGGTGAAGGAAAAACATCGTGAGGAAACCTGGACTTATAGTTAATATATATGTCTGAAATCGCCAACCCGTCTTGAGCAAGCGCGGTGATCAATGCTCGTGCCTTCTCTGTATGAGAAGAGGTCTTTGCCCTGCAGTGGGACAATAATAGGCTGGTATTACTATACCATACAACCCAAAATAAATAAAAAATAAGCTGCTCTGCAAATACTTTATTACGAAACTATAACCCCAAAATAATTTAAATAAAAAGTATATTCAAAAACTAAAACCCGACTACTGAAAAATCACGCTCTAAAAAGTAGGAAAGAATATTTCAGACAGAAATCAAACATAGGTACAAAAATGATCAAGGTAAAGCCGTGGTCGCATGCCATTTTAATTTTGTAGGTGTACAGGCATGCGACCACGGCGTTATCATGACTATTTTTGTACCTATGTCTTGATTTCTGTCTGAAATATTGACGTTTCATACTTTTTAGAGCGTGATTTTTCAATAGTCGGGTTTTGTTTTTGAACTTACTTTTTATTTACTAGATAGCTTTTGCCCACTAACACGTACTTGCAAACATGTAAAAAAGTAACTTCGATGTGAACGCATCTTAAGCGTGTATTGGGTAATATGCCTGTAGGACGTAAAATAAAACCAGTATCGACATTTTAATTATTTATTATATTATTTACAACTTACGTAATAATTTTGTTTAGGAGTAAACTGCAAAGTTTTCCTAGTCTACACTACTGTGCAGCGATTTTCGTTTCAAGGCACAAAAATCTAAATACAAGTCCGTATCGCGATTAATTGCCATGGATTTAAGTTATTTGGTATCTGCTTCGCTAATAATAGGACTTTAAAGTGCCCAAAAACAATACTTAGGAACTCATACATTTTAAGATAAATGAATAGAACACCTTATGTGACTAGATGGTGGAATGTCATCTAATATGCTACATACATTAAATGTATTTTTCTTAACAGCTTTTTAAATTTTCTGAAAAAATTCTGTACCTATTATTAATTAATGCTAGAATGATTTTGCTTTAAAGGAAAAAGCTGGAGGATAGGATTCGATTTTGAAACTGGAATCGTACAACTATTATTATTTAGTTTCCAACTGTGAAAACATGAAACAACAGCTAGTGTCTACCCCCCTCCCCCCTCTACGCCTAAACAATTTTATTATTATCGACGTGTTTCAAGTTACAGCCACACGGAACACGTGACGTCACGACACCGACACGTCACGCACAACACGTCACACCTGTTTACAACGAGGCTGGACTGATGTAATTAATTAGAATAATTAGAAAAATAAGCCTATTGGTATTCTCACATTCCTTACACATGAAAATTTAACTAAATAGTGTCTTCACACTCCCGGCCCACCATTGACTTAACTACAAATGTTTTGAACAACAATTTACGAATTCTATGTAGTATTTAATGTAAATTTTACCTAAAATTGCTAATAATTAGCTGGATAGAACAAAATACTGTCGGCGTTTTAGTGCAAAAAGTCTGTGATTTGGTCTAGCTATAACTATGCGGCCTGTGCAGGCATTCTCTCATCGGCCCATCACGGGGGATTAATATTACAGAAAATTTTGAGAGTTCGTGTATCACATGTACCAAAAATTATTGGCTTGAGCGGTACCGAATGATTGTAGTTTCACATAACGATTTACGTTGATTGACCGACGCATAGTACAGACAGGACGGAAGTTTCGCTATCAATTATGTTTTCAGCAATATTGAACGAGGATTAGCACTTGAGAGGCACTAGAAAAAGCTATGAAAAATTCGAGCACCATGCTTTTGGGACTGACAAGCATTTCTTTCTTTTCTTAGACCAGTCGTAGGTACCTATCGTGTTACTGAGTAACTGGGTTATGGACGTCAGATAGCTAGTCGCTGCATCCGGTTAGACTGGAAGCTGATCTTACAGGAGATGATTTCTTAGATCTTGCCCGTCTACCGTCCTTGCCTGTACTGTGTCTGTTTGCCTAACAGCGGTGCGTGCCTACAGCTTGAGCTTGCCGGTGCAGATGTCCGTGTAGAGCTGCGGCGTGATGGGCACGAAGTCCTGTCCCGAGCGGAAGTACAGCGGGTCCTTGATCGCGTCCGGGTCGAAGCCTTCCTTCTGGTACTGCAGCTTCTTCAGCTTGAACGTGCCTGGAAATTGAAAAATCGTGTAAGGGCTTAACGTTTTCTCTCGAATAGAATAGAAAAT
This sequence comes from Agrochola lychnidis, assembly GCA_963680765.1. NCBI lineage: Eukaryota > Metazoa > Arthropoda > Insecta > Lepidoptera > Noctuidae > Agrochola > Agrochola lychnidis. The sequence goes on from OY796858.1 coordinate 16,388,830, forward strand.
GTTTATTTGCATAGAAGGTATACAGGTGAGTTGTTACTAGAAAAAATGTTTGAATCCAGGTACATTCTACCATTTGGCATAAACTTTTTTTTAGATAATATATCTAATTGGTGACCTTCTTTCTCTGTGGTTATTTGTAAGACTTAATTAATCTCCACATTTCAGATTAATCGCTATGGGAAGATTTTTCCGTGTTCATAAGCGATACTCAGTGTTGGCGCCCAGCGGCATGACAATACCACGTGGCGAGACAAGGAATCAGCCTCAGAGAGTGACCGTCCAATTTAGTCTCCTTTTACAATCTAGCTTCGCAGCGTGACAGATAATACAATCTAACCTCGCAGTGTGACATAATACAATCTAGCCTCGCAGCGTGACAGACAATACAGTCTAGCCTCGCAGCATGACAGACAATATATCTAGCCGTGCAGGGTGACAGAGGATCGCTCTGCAACATAGCGTGAAACGCAACCAACACAGAGTGACAGTTCGTATGGCAGGAGCCAAATACTAAACTTGGAAGCAACAATTATTTGCCCTGAGTGGACTCGGGCGAAGTGACGTGTCAATCACTCTGTATAATATCTATTAGGTATACATTGTAACAGCGAATCAATTTTCGCGCCTCCCCCTTAAGACCTAGGCCAAATAATTATTTTTTGAGGTTCCATATAGAATATCAATTAAGAACCTAAAAAAAGGAAATTTCGCAGGTGTTCTGGTTTAACACATAACTCGAGTGATAAAAAAATTATCTCTACGAAATGCTGTTCGTTGGTAAGCGCTGAAGTACATCACATAAGAAGGCCTGGACTGAATTAGCTATTTATTGCTTAATTTTTTTTTCGTAATACCTAGTCCGCTTTAGGTTAATAAGAGAAAAATTAGAAAAGTTTCTCGGAAAATGTTCAAATTCGGGAAAAACTAAACGTCTTTTTTCTATGGAATTTTTGTATCATTCATTGTTTTGTTGACAGGCGTCTAACGCCTGTCGGGACAGCTAGTACAAAACAGTAAATTCAATCCTGTAGTATTTAGCGCCAATCTAAACAAACGAAAGACCGTCATTTTGTTTACTAATATACCCGATCTGAACAATGACCGACCTTTGCTATTTGTTATCTAATCACAATGTAACTAGAACATTATGTGGGGCCAAGATAAATATCAGCTATCGACCTACTATCTAACATTATTATGCACTTAATTGCTTATGTAGGTCAACTTTGAATGATTAGAAGGTTTGTTTAGTAAATGTGAACAAAAGTATCACATTCTGCTATAAGTACCCTACCTACTTAAAAAAAAAAACCAAATAGGTGTTTTTTATTTGGTTTTTTTTTTTTATTTAAAACTTTATTATGATTACCGTTACCGTTTTTACCTCAAAAGGTAAAAACGGAACCTCCGTCTGTCTGTCGAGAACCTTTTACTCAGGAACGCGTGAAGGTATTAAATTGAAATTAATATCAATCAATAGGTCTATGGTCTCTTGGAGCCCTAACAAAATCAAGCTTCTCAAGTCTTCTAAGTCAACGCAATCCAAGAAATACGGTCATTTCATCTGCCTAGCCTTTTCCCAACTATGTTGGGGTCGGCTTCCAGTCTAACCGGATGCAGCTGAATACCAGTATTTTACATGGAGCGACTGCCTATCTGACCTCCACAACCCAGTAACTGGGTAATACGATACCCTTTGGTAAGACTGGTTGTCAGACTATCGGGCTTCTGACGACCCGTAAGTACTGTCAAAGATCCACGAATGATAGCCGGGACCAACGGCTTAACGTGCTTTCCGAGGCACGGAGGGGTCTCGGTATGTAAAGATGGTCACCCATCCACTAACCAACCCCGGCAAGCGTAGCTTAACCTGATGGATCGACCAGTGCGGCTGTTATTACTTAGCCACGACCTCCTCCTCCCAAGAAATACGGTAATTTATGCGACATATTTTGATACTTTCAAATAAATCAAAACTTATAGGTTACTTCCCGTTGCGTTGCAAGAAGCAAGGTCTCTCAGCACAAGTAAAGGAAAAGGTCCGAAATTCGTTATTTGTAGTTTTATCACAAACAATTTTTTTTTGCTATTACAAACTTGCATTTGCAGTTGGAGTATTGACCGTGATGTATATCGATACAATTAGGTACCTATGCCACACGAGCGGTGCAGTAATAGCAGTGGTGGCCCAGAGGTAATGGCCCCGACTTACAAGTTGTAGGTCGTGAGTTCGAACCCAGACAGGCGCTTTACTTTGTCTAAATTGCATCAGCACTGCTCTCAAAACGGTGAAGGAAAACATCGTGAGGAAACCGGCATGTCCTACAACCAAAAATTCGAAGACATGTGACATCTACCAACCCGCACTGGGCCCGCGTGGTGGATTACGGCCCACTCGCTCTCACAGAGAGGAGGCCTGTGTCCCAGCAGTGGGAACATTATAAGCTGATTATGATTATGAGGTATGCCACACAAACTGACTGACTGATTGTAGGGCTGTATCCCATAGCAGGGACACAGTTCTCTCTGTGAGGGAGTCGATTTTAATCCACAACGCGGGCTCAGAGCGGGTTGGTAGATATTAAATGTTTTAAAATTGCTGGTTTCCTTACGATGTTTTGCTTCAACGTTGAGAATAAAGGTGATGATGTTGTGTGGTACTGACCAGTTATCTCTATATTATTGATGAGCCTGAGGAACAAGGGGCGCGCGTAGCTGGGCAGCGAGTCGTCGAGGTCCCGCGCCAGGCGCGACAGCTGCAGCGAGCGCGCCGGGTCCGCGATGCACGCCATGCCTGCGCGACCTTCTGTCATTGGGATCTGGAGACATTGACAAATTAAAATTAATAAACTGTGGATATTTAACATGTGTTTTTCTGATCGGTCTGTTGAAGAAGTAAAAGCGAAACTGGTAACTCTTGAGTATAAGACAAGCTGTTGTGACAACATGTGTGACAATTCTCAGCCTTGGCGATCTTAATGACATGGAAGCATGGCACATGCATGGTCACATTGCATGGTTTGCTCATGAGGGAGATATGTTCCAAAAACTCATGAGTCTTCAAGTAAGGTTTCCCTATGCTTTTGTGATGCAACACAACTATCTGTGACTATGTAACATTGACTATACAGCCGACGATGTCAGGTCAGTGAGAGTCATAGACATAAGTCGTTGTTCCACATAATATTTGTGTCAATGCTTTGCAAAATTTACTTCATTTAAAAGCCATCTAAAATAATATTATAAAGAGAAAAGATTTGCTTTTTTGTATGTTTGTTTGTAATGGATAAACTCAAAAACTACTTAACCAATTTAAAAAATTCTTTCACCTATAGAAAGCTACATTATCAATTTATCAGCGAGTCATCATCATCTATCTAGCCTTTTCTCAACTATGTTGGGGTTGGCTTCCAGTCTAACCGGATGCAGCTGAATAGCAGTATTTTACATGGAGCGGCTGCATATCTGACCTCCACAACCTAATTAATAGGTAACACGATACCCCTTGGTAAGACTGGTTGTCAAGACTTTTGGGCTTCTAATTACCCGTAACGACTATCAAAGATCTACCTAGTCACTAGGTTGTGGAGGTCAGATAGGCAGTCGCTCCATGTAAAATACTGGTATTCAGCTGCATCCGGTTAGACTGGAAGCCGACCCCAACATAGTTGGGAAAAGGCTAGGCAGATGATGATGATTCCGAAAGGTTTTATGTGTATAATAACTTATAGATAATTAAGAAATTTCGATGTTTAGTTAAATCGTAAAAACCTTGCGAAGCAGGGGCGGGTCGCTAGTATCACATAATATATATAACTCACCGACACGCCGTAGACGACGCAGGCCTTCTGCTGCAGACAGGGCGACATGGCGTTCTCGACCTCGGCGGTGGCGACGTTCTCGCCCTTCCACTTGTAGGTGTCGCCCGTGCGGTCGCGGAAGAACAGGTAGCCCAGCTCGTCCGACACCAGGATGTCGCCCGACACGAAGGCCGCGTCGCCCTTGCAGAACACGTCGCGGACTAACTTTTTGTTACTGTCGTCCTGGAAATAGAGACGGATTGTGAATTTTACTTTCAGAATATGACGGGATTTGTGCCCGGTTGATGACAATAAGCTCGCCCCCTATTACATGAGACTTACAACATATCTGGCGAATTGTGGGTGTACCTGCTACAGGGTCACCTCTGTCCAACCCTTCGGGGAAACAAGGCGTGATATTATGTATGTAATTATGTAATATGACGGGAGACGATTTGGAGTTAAAACTTTTGAACGAAGAATCGTTCCAGATTAAATTGTGAATCTTTTGGTTCTATGAGAATTAAAGAAAATTTTATAAGTAATGTGTTATCATCACGGCTTAGTTCAATGTTGTGAACTCAAGCATCTTACCATTATTTTGCGTCTTTTATAAAATAAAGAAAATCTACTGGAGTTTGGATGATATTAATCATTTATCTTCTCAAAACTATCCAGGGCCTTTTAAAATGAATTGGTGAAACATCATAAATAACGGGTACGGCATTAAGAGCGTTTATTTTGAAAGTGGACAACGTCACAAATAGATGTCAAATATTTCGCTGTTTTGATTAATTTGGCAATATTACTGTATGGAAATAAGAAATGTGGCTCACTATACTCCATTTGAAATAAGATTAGACATTTAAACAAACCTTTTTTACAGTCCGTTCAACCGATTTTGACTTCTATGCCGTAGGCATAAGGATGGCATTAAAAGCAAAAAAGTGGTTACAATACCAACTGTTTACTGCAGCTGCCATTTGTCATGCCACCAACGCAATAGAAGTCAATATCGGTTGAACGAACTGTATGAAAGGTTTATTTAAATGTCTAATCTTATTTCAAATGGAGTTTAACGAACTAGAATATTAATAGTGAATTGTAATTATAACACTGAATTTGATGTTGTAAAAAGGCGTAAAAAAAGGCATTTGGAAAGTTTCCAAATACTTTTTTTTTTACATCTAAGACTAAATATTCGATGTAACGATATTAATTATTGCATTTTACAATCAATACTCTAGTTCGCTGGTTAGCCACATTTCTCATTTCCATACAGTAATATTGCCAAATTAATCAAAACAGGTAAATATTTGACAGCTGTCTGCGACGAGGATAAACGCTCTTAAAGACGGCATCCACAAGATGAGATAACCTGTTTCCAGATAACTTGGTTACTAAGCTTGGTTAGGACCCTCAATAAATCTAACAATCGTTGACTAAAATAAAATAATCTTGTAGCATACCTTGTCGACGTATCCGTAGTACTCCCTGGAGGCGTTGCCCTGAGCGATCAGCCCGATGAACATGCCCGGCTCATCTGAAACACAGCGTTCATTGCTATAACTCAACATGCCTACATTCAGAATATCAGCTGTGTGATCATGAAACAGATGCATTTAGAGCGGAAACACCAAATATTAGGAACTTCCGCTCTTAATACAATATGACATTTATTGTGACGTTTATGTGACATGAATATAGGTCAGGAACGATCAGTCTGTCTGTCATGTCATAAAAAAATCGTATGAAATAGGAAAAGTTCCCGTTTATAAAAATTATTAAGTTGAAGGTAAGTGAGAAAGCAGTTATTTCTTGGCCCGGCTATGTAGTCTCTAGTTTGACTAACATGTGCATGGGATAAAGTTTTGTCGTCACAATATCTCGCGACGAATCGAGACATGTCTGACTATGCGTTAACATTTTGTAGTCATCTCTTTTCAGCATGAGATGTTGAATGTTAGCCTAATAAGACTAAAACTATGGTTTAGTCCACGGAGTAGTTTAGGCCAAAAGTATGTGATGAAAATGATAACATATCTGTAGATGTCACCACTATGTAGTAAAGTAAGTATACTGACTAGGCTTGCACCGTATGCAGTACCCGTCGGGCCCGCGCAGCAGCGCGCCCGCCTCGTCCGCGCGCACGAGCGCGATGGGGTGCAGGCACGTGGGCACCAGCTTGGGCAGGAAGCCCACCGCGCCCACTGTGTTGTCCACGTTTACTGGAAATATACGTATGGAGATTAATGCAGGGCTAAGTATGCAGAATAGGTACAGATTACTTTTAGGAATCTAACAATAAGTCTCTGTATCTTGGTCAAACTTACAAGGTCTGGTAAAACTTTTTAAAAGCGTCTCTTCAGTGCTACGTCGCCATGTGCTTTGAAGAAGGCGACAGTAGGTAGCTATCCTACTTATGAAAAGAAACCATTCAAACCTTAGCAACTACCGTCCTAAATCTCTCCTTTCCCAAATGTATAAAGTGTTTGCCAAAACTATATTATGCAACCGTCTCACCCGCCAATTAAACGATTGTCAACCCGTTAAGCAAGACGGTTTCCGGAATAGTTTTCCACCATCGACCACATCCATACCGTCAAGCACATGATGGAGAAGAGTTCAAAGTACAACCGGCCCTTGTGTTTTGCTTTCGTCGACCATGAGAAGGCATTTGACAGTGTCGATCACTGGGCCGTGTTCAACTCTCTCCATCTCTGCCAGATCGAAGCTCGTTATCTGGATGTATTCATGGAGCTATACGATGCGACAACAATGCAAGTCAGACTGCATGAACTTACTGCCCCAATACCGATTAAAAGGGGAGTGCGCCAAGGAGACACTATTTTGCCTAATTTTTTCACTAAATCTCTGGAAGACGTGACGAAAACAATGGAATGGGACCAATGCGGTATAAACAGCAAGTGTCTACTTGTCGTAACTTCAGTTTGCGGATGACCTAATCTTATTCGCCGAAACCCTGGAAGACCTCCAACGCATGTTAAAAGAACTATATGATGCTTCCTTACAAGTTGCCTTGAGAATGAACATGTTGAAGACAAAGGTGATGTTAGGCGTCCCGGATTTTTCAACTATTATAGTTGGAAACGAGCGTCTGGAGACGGTTGACAATTACGTTTATTTAGGATATGTTTAATCGTTTGACAAGGAGCATCTTAACAAAGAGATTTTCAAGAGAATTCAGCTTGTGTGGGCGGCATTTGGTTAGCTCGAACATATTTTTCGTTTCGAAAACATCCCACAGTGCCCCAAAACTCGTCTTTACAACCAAATTTGTCCTGCCAACAATGACCTACAGTGCCGAGACATGGACTCAAATCAAATAAAGAGTAATTTATTCAAACTAGGCTGAGAATCAGCACTTTTCGAACGTCAAAATTACATAAGACAGTCCCCTCAAAACACCCGCCCTTCACCATTTCCTAGTGCTTTAGCTGGGAAGAAGTAGCACAACAAACTCCAAAAGCAGACTGTCCACCGCATAAAGTAGCACAAAGGGTCACGGGAGTGAGCCATGCTTAGCATAACCCTACAAGACCGAGTGCGTAACACTGATAACTGTCGTCGGTCGAAAGTCTACGACGTCGGGAACAGAGCGACGCGCCTCAAGTGGAGTTGGGCAGGACATCTAGTTAGACGCGGAGATGACCGATGGACTAAAGCATAAGAACCCAGGACCATCCAAAAGCACGTTGGGTTGATGATATCGTCAAAGTCGTGGGAAACAATTAGATGAGGGACGCACGGAATCGGGAAGTATAGCAGAAAAAAGGGGACCCAGTATACCCAGCAGTGGATGAAATAATGATCTTGGCCAAAATGTATGGCTTGGCCGTTCCATTAAACTATAGCACAACATTAAAAGACCAGTGACCTTGTGACGACCGCGAAACGGCCAAGCCGTGAATTTTGACCAAGATGTAAGGTTTGTAGAGTTATATCTGATAATAACAGTAAAAACGTTATCTAAGTCTTGGAAACCTACTTACATGAAATGTTTTTGGTGGAATAACTTTTTTAGGGATATCGATGATTTCATGTTTTTTTGAAACATTACACAAAAAGCTTACACATAATAATTTATTTACAAACAAATGTGTATGACCACGCCTCTTTGTTGCGATGTTTTTGTGTACAAACACGCGCAGAAGACCCGGCTTTATATTATACAGAGCAAAGGTAAAAAAAAAGTCAAGTAAAGTGTATTGAACAGAAAATATTTATTGACCAAGGAGAAGTACCTACTTCAATGAAGATTTCCCAATTAAATCAATTCGACCGATATGGACCAATAGGTGCAACGTCAATCAATACCCTAATTACGTAACACAATTTCAATTAGAATCTGAATTATTTTGAAGGATATATCGAATCCATTTCTTCATATGTTCGAAAAATTAGTCTGCTCAACAAAATATATAACGCAATGAATGTTGTTAAACTGGTAAAATGGAGCAAGGACACGCTCAAAGTAGAATATCAATCAACTAAAGAAAACTTTACAGATATAGAACATGGAGAGGATTATAAAAATGTAATCTAATGTTTATAATAATAAGCTTGCTTTTAAAATTTTATTATAATATTATAGATATACTTAGAGGATGACAGGAATAATAATCTAAATGATTAGTATTGCGGAACAGATCGCCAATGTATAAAAACATTGATGTAAATCAGTCAGCGGTTTAATTCAAAACAAACTATTTATAATTTTAATGAGCTTCAAAAATGACCTTGCCATTTTTTCTACTACGGTCAAAGTCTGAAGTCTAGATACAAGAATTAACTAGTCATGCAATGAAATAAAACACTAGAATACGGAAATATTAAATTAAAATTATTATGTGCATGGCATTTATAGTAGATATGGAGAATAGACATATTTACACATAACATCACGCCTTGTTTCCCCGAAGGGTTGGGCAGAGATGTCCCTGTAGCAGGTACACCCACATTTCGCCAGTTATGTTTAAGTCCCATGTAATAGGGAGCGAGCCTATTGCCATCAACCGGGCACAAATCCAGACTCCGGGCTGCTACTGACAAATTTCAGATAGAAAAACCCAATAACACTTTGCCCGACCCGGAAATCAAACCCAGGACCTCATGCTCAGCAGTAGCGCTTGCGACCACTAGACCAATGAGGCAGAATATATTTAGTTATAATTACTCATGGGTTGAAATTGAATACTGAGCAGATGAATGAATGTCTGTTGAAACGATTCGACATAAGTAGTCGTGACCAGACCATGTCTAATAACAAGACACATTATGAATAGGTATAACTTAATAACTTGTGAAGCATGTAGTTCAGTAACTAGGTACCTATTGTAGATAATTACGACAAGGTTTACATAAGTACACTTAGATTTACCTACGGTTAAAATGTTATACGAAATTTTTTGTTATAATTCACTCCGGGAGCGCCGACAGAAGTGAAAACTTGAACAAGATCGCATTGGTGCAAGAAAAATACTTCTATAGAACATTGGTCCGTAAGCTTACCTATCTAAATAAAGAGCACAATCGCGTTTACAAAAATGAGGTGTCGGTAACGGTGTCGCGAGTTCAATTGTTTTTTCCCATCTCAAAAATGCCCAACGCGCCTAAAGAAGTTTTCACTTTTAAAAAATACCTATGGACAAATTCCAACAGAAGAATACTCACAAAAAGTTTAAAATAAGCCAATTTGTAAACGAGTCCATTCATTAATCGTGTTAAAAGGAAGCATTAAGCAATAAATAACAATATTATCGAAACGGCACATGACCCGGTCGACACATACCACAAATTACAAAGTTAAATGTGTCGCCGGCACACTGCATATTGTATGTAAATGTGTGTTTCTTGTATGTTTGTATAAATAAACTTTCACTCACTTATGTTTGCGTTGCCCTCCGTTGCTCCGTATATCTCGTTTATCTGTGGCACTTTGAACCTAAGATGGGACAATAATTCATTATTTGTCATTAATTTCAATGCAATTAGCACTGTATAAAATTAAAGGTTAATGTGCTATGAGCAAATGTTATTGACACCTATCGCATCAGCGGTGAAGCAGGTTAAAACCGCCATGGCCTTGGGAGTAGGTAACTAATCTAAGCTAGTTGAGCCACAGATTAGTAGGTAGTACAGATGGGTCACTCCGCAAAATCATTTAAATAAAAAGCGATTCTTGCTGCGACACAATAAAGTACAATTCAGACCGCACAGCGCTAATTACCTACAGTTATATTCACCTAGAAGTTGCCTCTCTTTCTGTAGCGCTCTGTCTCACCGCGGCGCATTTTAGCTGCGTGGGTTCGTTTATTTGACATCGTGGGTCTACGTTTCCACTGCAACACACGCTACACACGAATATTAACCCACGACTATACTCCGTTTGAAATAAGATTAGACATTTAAACAAACCTTTTTTACAGTCCGTTCAACCGATTTTGACTTCTATACCGTAGGCGTAAGGATGGCATTAAAAGCAAAAAAAGTGGTTACAAACCAACTGTTTACTGCAGCTGTCATTTGTCATGCCACCAACGCAATAGAAGTCAAAATCGGTTGAACGGACTGTAAAAAAGGTTTAGTTAAATGTCTAATCTTATTTCAAACGGGGTATAGGTATGTACAACTGTTCGCTTCCGTGTACCACGTGCGTAGTATTGACAGCGTTGAGCTGCGTGGGCGCCATATTCGAGCAAGCCACGCGTGTAGCAACGACGTCAATTCGTGCGTAGCGTGTCCGTGGGTTGCAGTGGACGTTATCATATACATTTTCTTGCAAAGCGAAGCTAGACACACGTGCGTAGCCTCTCCGTGCGCAGCGGCGGGGCTCTGCCTTAACTCTTATATCTTCTGACTACGTTACGCCCACTGAATTCGACAAGTCGAGCCCGCCGTGTTCCTACTTGTAGCTTCATACTTAAATGCGGAGTGACCCATCTGTTTTCATCTGTGGTTGAGCGAAGAGCATTTTTAATTAAAATGCTTGAATGGCAACCATGAAATGGAAATAGCGTTGGACGTTTCTCGCTAGATTGGCAGACGCATCTAATGACAACTACGGCCGCGTCCTATTTAAAAGCGAGCGTCGCGCGAATACGTGATCGGTCGCGTGCATAATGTCACTTTATGTTCGGTTAACCGGAAAGCGCCCTCTGTCGGCGCGACCACGCGTTCAGGTTCACCGAACAAAAAGTTCGAACAATCCTGTACACGTGCGACGATCGCTTTTTTAAAATAGGACGCGGGGTACCGATCTTTACAATTTGTAAAGATTGCTATAGTTTGGCCAAGACTGCTGTTCCGCTGACCGCCGCCTTAGAAATGCGCGGCGAGGCGGGGGGCAGCATTGACGAATAAGCTGCGGGCGGGACGCCGCGCGCCTTGAGCGTTGATGCATGAGCAACAACGCACACAAACCTAAAGCACGGAACAACGGTCTCAGTCAAACTATAGTCGCCGTTGGATACGTAGGGCCCATAACAGAACAGAACAGGGATAGTTCGTTCTGAAATCTATAGAAGAGGCCCTGCACAGTAGAACTTTGATCAAACACTGTAAAAGCACTGTTTAGATGCAAGTCGGTTGCTTCAATTTTTTTATATGCCACAAGCAAGTAAGTTGCATCGTGTACTTACCTACATGGGGCTTTATTCTGGCTGATATAAACAATAGATATAATAAGTTTGTGTCACACCTGTCAACAATCTCCTGCCAGATAGCGGACCGCATGCCATTGCCGACCATGATGCGCACGCGGTGCTGCGAGTCTGTGGGCCGCGCCGGCTGAGCCAGCAGGTAGCGACACATCTCGCCGATGTACTGGGCCACCTGCATACAACAATGTTGCTATGTTGTAGGCTAGGTTTTCAAATAATAACATAGCATATAAGTAAAGAAAAACAAGTCTTTGGCAATAGGGTAGTTGCCTAGCCTAGGTAAAAAAAAAGAAATTCTATTTAGTCCGTCTTTCGGATAATGAAAAAATATTAGACACGTATTTTTTGCTATTAATCAAAAATAACTTAGAAAACACGCATTAAAGTTGGGGAGTGGGGGTTCGCTACCACAACGCACTATTAAATCTAGCAAGGCGTGACGTCATGCCACATTTTAATTGAGTTAAAGTGCCGTATCGCCGTAATCTTTTCATTATGTCAAAAAATAAAAAATATATGTTCAATATTTTTTTATAATCTACAAGACGGACGAAAAAAATTTTTGTCAGTCACACACGCCTATCATAATATACTTAAATTGGCAGGTGTGCTGTGTGATATTCTGGCGATATACGCTCCGGCATCGGTCGCGAACGGTTGTGTGCTTGCGCTCTCCCGCTCTTGACTCATTGCTCTGAGTCATATATTCGTTGCATTACGTAACGATTTTCGTAGTCGCTCGACTACACCCGATCTCCGATCGTTTATCGATCGGGCATAGATCCCAAAAAGGCCTTTTTCAAGGCTATCTTATTTCTTTAACAAGAGATTTTCGTCTGTAAATTCACCAGGCCCCTTCCGGGCAAAACCACAGTTTCGTGGTCACTCGGTGGATACCATACGGTGCCAACGAAGCCGAGTGGGGTGTTGACCCAACACACCCGCCGATCCCCTTCAGGGTAAGGCAGTGAATTGGCCGGGTCCCAGTGTTTGGCCTTGGGGGATCTCCTAGTCAACACGTGGTGACAGTTTTGCTTCCACAGCAACTCACCTAGCGTGGTCGGGTATCTTCATACCCTTCACACTAGACTGGTTAGGACCCCGTTGCACATTAAGATAGGCAACGGGCCAAATCAAGCTTAGGGCTCACCGATAGGCACTCATCCTCCCTGTCTTACCCGACAGGGAGGGATTGTACACATCCCCGGCATTCCCACCGGGGAGACAGGCATAGTTAGGCCATTCCCCCCCCCCCCCCCGCCATTATGGCCACAAAAAAGGTAGATCTCGAGCTTCTCTCGAAGAAATTAACCCTATTTCTCGAGTATATACTCGAATCGGAGCCCTCCCTCCGAGGTAAATACAAGGAGGAGCTCTCCTGCCTCTTGAGCATCTCAAGGGGCGAAAACCCCGACCAAGATGTCAGCGTCGCTACGTTCAGCGACGCTCTTGATACCCCTCCGAATGTAGAGTCGCCCAGACCCCCCTCCCCCTCCCCCTCGTCGGAGTCAATGGACACCGACGCCCCCGCTGCTTCTTCAAAGCAACCCTCCTACCCTTCTGGCTCGGAGGAGGAAGACGAGCCAAAGTCCGCTGCTTCCTCTACCTCTTCCTCCCCCTCCGACGACGGCTTCATAGCCGTCCAAGGAAAGGGAAGAAAGAGGAAGAATAGGAAGCAGACCTCTGCGCAGGCCAGTAAGGTCGCCGCAATAGAGGACTCGGACTCCTCTTCATCCACCGTCACCATTAAACCAGCTGTGGTTAAACAGCGAGCTACCGTCGCGACTTGCGCTACCGTAGCTTCCCCCTCCCCCTCCACCGCCCCACCGATCTCGTTTACGTCCTCCGCGAAGGCCCCCCCCGCGCCCCTCGCCCCCCGTACCGCGTCATCCTCCGCAAAGGATGCCCCCGCGCCCTCTGCCTCCTCGTCCGCATCATCCACCGCGATGGATTGCTCCGCGCCCATTAGTTCCGGCCCTAAGAAGGTCGCGCCTCCACCTCCTGTCTTCATACAAGACAAGGAGAAGTGGACGGCTGTATCCAAGTGGTGTATGGAGATGAAAATCTCCTACACCAATGCCCGTTCTACCCAACAGGGTATCAAGGTTCTAGTCCCTACGTCGAAAGACTACAGGGACCTTACCAGAGTTCTGAGAGAGAGAGGTGTGTCATTCCACACCTACTCCCTCCCAGAAGATAGGCAGATCCGTGTGGTGATCAAAAAGATCCCCAAGGAAATCTCTCCCGCCGAAATTTTAGCCGACCTTCAGTCGCAAAATATCCCCGTAGATGAGGTGCACCGCATGCATCGTTCGCGCGGCAGGGAAGCATACGACATGGTATTAGTCGTGTGCTCCCCCACCGAGGGGCATCACCCCATATTCAATATAAAGACCTTGTGCAACCTCATGGGCTTCTCGATCGAGAAGCCCTGGAAGAACAGCGCGATCGGACAGTGTCACCGCTGTCAATTGTATGGCCATTCTCAAAAGAATTGCCATGCAAAACCCAGGTGCGTAAAGTGCCTGGGTGACCACGGTACCGCTGACTGCTCGCGTCCCAAAGACCGTAGCCAGTGCAACAGCCCGCCTAGTTGCGTGTTGTGCGGCCTCGAGGGCCACACAGCCAACTACCGCGGCTGCTCTAAAGCCCCTAAGGCTACATCCGGCAAGCTGACCAAACGTCTAGACGTGAGGCAGCAAAAACAGAGGGACTTCCATCCCCTCCCCTCCTCCCAGATTCCTGAGCGGCTAAGCCCTCAGAGGCCTAGTCCATGGACTATGCTCAATCACCAGCAGGCTTTCCCAGCCCTGGGTATTCCGCGCCCCCCCCCCCCTCACACCCCTCTCTATACAATGATGGACCCGCGAGTCCATCACCTCCCCCCTCCCCCCGGCTTCCGCGGCCCCTCTTTCGCGCCCTCTGCGCCCCCCGCGAAACCCGCCACCGCTCTAAAACCCCCGCGCCCCGCTCCCACTCCCGTGGCCCCAATTAAACCCGTGGACGATCGTTTCGACGTAATCAGTACCGCGTTCGAACTTTTCTGTTCCCCCAGGGCTACACAGATGGCCCTGGACATCTCTACAGCCCAGAAATCGGGTAGCCTAGCGGCAATCCGTAACGTCTTCAATGCGTATCCCGAGATCACGCAAGCCCTCACCTCTTTCTCTACCCCCCATCATGTCTAACACCACTCAGGCTAGGTTTAAACCCCGATCCCTCAAGCTTGGCACCTTCAATGCCAACGGCTTAAATCAACAAAAAGATGAAATCGCGGACTTCCTCCGCGTTCATCAACTAGATATCCTCCTCATCCAGGAAACTTTTCTAAAGCCCCACAGAGGCAATCCCTCCTTAGCTAACTATCGTATCGTTCGGAACGATAGAACGCGTTGTCATGGGGGCGGCACCCTCATTTATTACAAAAAGGATCTGTACTGCATCCCAATGGATCCTCCCCCCCTCTCACGATTAGAAGTATCAGCATGCCATCTGGGCATGACCGGTCACGCACCGATCACTATAGTGTCGGTCTATATCCCTCCCATTACTATCAACGCTTCGGAAAATTTCCAAAATCTCTCGGACGATATCCAACTGTTGTTAAACATGAGTGACTCCGTCATCTTGGCGGGGGATCTCAATGCGAAACATCCCTCTTGGAATAGCTCCACCACCAACACCAGAGGTCGGCACTTGTTCGACCTCTCCTCCTCCCTAAACTTCGACATCATCGCTCCGATGAGTCCCACTCACTATCCCCATACCATCAGTCATACCCCTGACGTACTAGACGTAACGCTCCTTAAGAACGTTAATCTAAGATTAGATTCAATAGAAACGGTGCACGAGCTTACCTCTGACCACCGACCGGTAATTGTTAAACTAACCTCCCGCATAGGTCCCTCCGACCCTGACCAACCCCTCCCCACTAAAAAGGTGACGGACTGGAGGAAAGTAAGCACTCAGCTGAAATCCAACACATCCCCCTTACTAGACTCGATCCCCGACAACTTCGACTCAGTCGCTGACACGACTGCCGCGATCGACTCACTCACGGAGCACGTACAGACCGTCCTGAGCGAATGCTCCAGGGAGGTTCCAGCAACAGAACCCTGTTACTTGAATCTCCCCGACGATGTGCGTGCCCTGATGACTGAGAAGAACGCGGCTACTCGAGCCTACAGCGTCTTCCCCTGTGCCGCCAACAAAGCCCATATGCGCTACTATCAGAGATCTGTTAGGACACGTATAGCGGAGCTGCGTGAAGCGGGATGGGATAAGATGTTGAGCGATCTAGAGCCCTCTCATCTAGCCTTCTGGGAACTCCAGAGGAAACTCAGGTCCCCCCAGTCGGCCCCCGTACCCCCGTTAGTCCGCCCCGATAAAACCATTGCCTTCGACGACATCGACAAAGCCGAGTGCCTAGCCGACAGTCTAGAAGCTCAATGCTCTCCCAGCACCCTACCAGTAGACAAAGCTCACCTCGATGAGGTCGACGCCGAAGTCGAACGTAGAGCCTCCCTTCCTCCCGTAGAAGACCCTGATTTTCCCCTGCCCCCCATCGAACCAGATGAGGTGCACGAGATAATCAAAGGTCTGCATACGCGCAAAGCCCCCGGTTCAGACGGACTCACCAATAGGGTGGTCCAGCTCTTCCCAGCCCACTTAATCATGCTACTGACCACCATCTTCAATGGTGCTCTAAGCAATAACATCTTTCCCCAGACGTGGAAAGAGGCCACGGTCATAGGTATCCCAAAGCCCGGCAAGCCTAAAAACGAGCCCTCTAGTTACCGCCCAATCAGTCTGCTCAAAGTTCTCGGAAAAATCTACGAGAGGCTTATTTATAAGCGTCTCAGAGACTACGCCGAGACTAAGGGCCTCATACCCGACGAGCAGTTCGGCTTCAGAACTCAGCACTCTAGCGTGCATCAGGTCCACCGCATAGTCGAGCTGGTCAAAGGTGGTCTCACCCGCGGCTATCCGACATGCGCAGTCTTCTTCGACATAGCGAAAGCTTTCGACAAAGTCTGGCACAACGGCTTAGTATACAAGCTATACAAACTCGGAGTGCCGGATCGTCTCGTACTCATCATACGAGACTACTTGTCGAATCGCACCTTCCGCTACCGTATCGAAGGTGCCCTATCCTCCCCTCGCCCCATAAGGGCAGGAGTCCCTCAGGGCTCAGTGATAGCCCCCCTCGCGTTCACGCTGTTCACCAGCGACATCCCCAGACACAGAGGGACGCAGCTCGCTCTGTTCGCAGACGACACTGCGATCACCTGCAAAGGCAACGCCCCTTCGTCTCTCCTAAATCTACAACGGGCCGTCAATAACCTTGGCGCCTGGTTTAGACGGTGGAGGATCGAAGTTAATCCCGACAAAAGTCAAGCGGTTTCATTCTCGAAACCGAGATCTAGACCCCCCCCTCCCCCCCGAACGATCACCCTGTTCGGCAAGCCGATCCCTTGGGAGAAGCGAGCCAAGTACCTAGGTGTGATCTTAGACCACCGTCTCTCCTTTTCAGAGCACATAAAGACGGTTCGTTCGCGAGCCGCTTTCGCTCTAGGTAGGCTTCACTGTATCCTAAATTCACGCAGCAAATTGTCACTAAAGTGCAAATTGCGTATCTACACAGCGTGTGTCCGTCCCATAATGACCTATGCGGGAGCAGTCTTCGCCCACGCCAAACCCCGTCACATCCATAGGATGCAGTCCCTCCAAAACAGATTCCTTCACAAGGCCACGGGAGCCCCGTGGTACGTCAGAAACGAGATCCTCCATCTCGACTGTAAGATCCCTACGATCCACCAGTTCCTCAAACGCATGGCAAAGCGCCACTTTGAGTCCGCTCCTCGACATCGGAACCCTCTGATAGTCGAGGCAGCCAATTATGTCCCGTCCCAAATCAGTCAGATCCGCCGTCCGAGGCATGTACTTTCCGACCCAGATGACCCCATTACACTCCTCCAGGAGCAGAATAGGGCCACCAGTACAGTGCACAAACACAGACGCCTCCCGTCATTCCGACCTCGCCGCCGAGGTCCTTTACGTACGCGATCTACTCCCCGAGTAAACGAATCCCCCCCCCGACCCTTGCTCGATAACGAGGTGCCAGCAGTTGTTGCAGCTGAGCACGTAGCTTTAAATACCCCGAATAATAATCATGATATAAATATAAATTTGATCCAGCCTGTCCCCTCTTGCTGTCCTCCCGTCAGCGATGCCCTAAGCCGAGGTCCGTACCCCACAGGGGGTGCCCTTAGCGAGCATTCGCTTAATTTTAATTTAGAATAGTTGAAAAAGCTCCTGGCTGGAGGCTCTAAGTGTAGAAGCTTATGGCACCCACAGGAAAGTCCGGTTAAGCAGCCACGACCTTAGTGGTCAAAACTGCGAGAAGCCATTATTAAAAAAAAAAAAAAAAAAAAAGTGTGATATTCTAAGTATTTCAAAGGCTTATCTTTGTCTGTTCCTCATGCTTCCTTTTTGCTGATAGTTCCTTGACAGTCAAGCCGAGCCATGTCCAATTTACTTGTCATAGTTTGGTATAAAAGTTGTCGATCGATAGTATTGATCGACACTTGTAAACATCTGCAACGTTCTCAGGGGTTAGGCGACGCGATGCAAAATGTCAAAGGTACCTACTCTCTATTCTTTTAAACCGGAATACATTGCTCAGCTGTAGAAATTGTAATTCCCCTTGACGAGCCCCTTTTTGACCGACTTCTGATGGTCGCCGCCGTCAACTAAACCCAGGTATAAATTGCTACAGTAAAGGTACCATTCCGTACCCGACCGCAGGAGGCAACTGCAGGCGACGTGTCGCGGCGTCATGATTCCGAACCCGACCGCAGGCGGCAACTGCCTGTATTCCAGTCGGTAAATAGAAGATAGAAATACGTGACTATCGCTCGAGCGTTGGCGGCACTACTGGTCTGCGATCGGGCTGCACGTGTCGCCTGTCACTCGCCCATAGCTGCCAACGACGTGTCGCTAGCTACGGAAGGTATTTCATAGAAATTCATAGAAACCAGTCGTGTCGCGGTAACACGTCGCCTGTAGTTGCCTCCTGCGGTCGGGTACAGAATGGTACCTTTCCAGTAACACTCACCGTGCAGTCATACTTGATGCAGTCAGTCCAGTAGTTGGAGGCGGAGAACTTGGCGCGCAGGACGGACGGGATGCCGTCGATGAGCGCGGCGCCCGTGCCCACCAGGCCGCCCGCCGTGTGGTACAGCGGCAGCGGGTTGTACATGCGGTCCGAGCTCTTCAGGCCTAGCATGTGCACCGTCGCCACCATTACTAGGAGGTACCTGCGGGTGTAGGAGATGGTGACACATAAGTAAGGTCTATTCGGAAACTTGTTTCCAATTGATGACATGTCCACATAAACAAATATCAACTTCATGCTAGTGTAAGTTAAGTTAATTTTAGACTAACTAAAACTAATGAAAATGTCATTAAAAAAATCTAAATTGTAGGCAAAACTGAACTTTATCACATACATAATAGAACATCACGCCTTGTTTCCCCAAGGCTTGGGCAGAGGTGTACCTTTATGATACACTCACATTTCGCCATTTATGTTTAAGTCCCATGTATTAGGAGGCGAGCCTATTGCCACTTTGTGTGTACCTAAGTATTAAAGTAATTTTTCCATAAACCCATACGTATTTGTTTTCATGTTTGGAAACAAAATTTCGAACGCAGATTAGTGACTGTGATTCCGCGATGCGGAATTATTTAACATACAAATTCTGATGAGCTGACAGATGAGTCTCGCACAAGCCACATCTAAATCTCGACTCTTTCACGACAAGTTTAATTTTGTTTCTCCAAGGGGGTTTCAAGGCAGATTTCAACTATGGACAAGGAGTTTCTCACTTCCACGCAGCCGTGCGTAGCCTGCACTTAGAGTACGTGACACTGGTGCCGATTCCCTTGTTCACAAACTAAACTAAATGTAAGTTCAGTGCATCTTTTTCTTTCTATTTCATTAAGAAAAGGACAGAAGATAAATTTTAGTTTAGTCAAATTAATCAGCGCTTGACGTAAATTGACGTAATTTTAGTCGGCAAGTTTTTAATCACATCTAAACTTGTATGGAGATTGACAGGCGCTGATTAATTTGACAGGACTAAACTAAAATTTATCTTCTGTCCTTTTCTTAATGAAATAGAAAGAAAAAGATGCACTGAACTTAAATTTAGTTTAGTTTGTGAACAAGGGAATCGGCACTATGTGTATGTTTGAAGGACATTGCCATTGTGACGTAGGTATCCACGCTTCTATGCGACAAATAGGTATGAAGTGAATGTTTTGTAAACTCTCGCCTTTAATCGTAGGACTGGAAGATTCCGGAGACGAAAATGAACGACTCCTAAGGGGAATGATTGCTAATGTTTGATGTTCAAGAAGACAGTTTTCGTAGCCAAATTTGGTTCTCCCGAAGGGACACCAAAGGCACAAAAGTTTCTGTATCGGCGAAGTGACAATAAATTGTAACTTCCGCAGTCAACCAATTGACACTTACACAACCAAGTGAAAATAACGTTGAATTTCTTGACAAGTTAAATTGATTAGTCGAAGTGCTTCTACCTGTCGAAGTCAACACGTGTCCCATGAAAGTTAGGAGGTAATGACATAGATACAATGGGTTTCGGTAGAAGGTATTTCTACATTTTGATTTATGCTATTGCAAACTTGATGTCAAGAGTTTTTATGCCGCACATGGCCTCTGACTTGGCTTCACATACCGTCGAGAAATATCTCTCAGATATGCCGGTTTCCTCACGATGTTTTCCTTCACCGTTTACTCGCAATTAAAAGTGTGCAAGAGAATATACGAATTTGACCTTTATTTACCGCGAAAAATTTCAGAAAGGTGGTATTGTCAGTCGCCGTCGGCATATTCTTGGAGACAACTGAGCAGACAGCGACTCTTGTTAAAGATGGCAAACACAAGGAAAAGTCAAAAGCAGTCAAAGTTATATCTTACTTAGAGTTAGGCAGTACAGCAGCCTTGGGCATGCCGGTGGTGCCAGAAGTGTAGATGTAGAGCAAAGTGTCCTTGTACCGCGGCTTGTCGGTCACGACCGGGTACTCGGGCGGGTGCTTGTCCATCTCGGCACCCAGGTCTAAGACTCCGGGAGAACACTCGCCGTATAGTTGAAACAGTTTTAGGTCTTCAGGCAGCTGTTCGCGGATCTCAGATATAGCTGGTGGGAAAAAAGACGGAAAGTTTTATAAAGTGAGAATGAATGGTTCGGAAAATTTGCGAACTGCATTTGTAGCTTATTTATCCTGTTTTATAACTGTTTAATATTATCCTTTCGTTTATTATGCTTTTAATTAAGTTCACTTATGTTCAGTCATTTTTACTTGGGCATAAAGTTTTAATAAATAATGACTTCTTGACGCAAGGCAGGCTTTACACCTGTAAATCTTCCTCATGTAAGTCCCTTACGGAATTAATAGTAATTTCTTAAAACTTATGGACTTAAGAAATTACAGGTCTTGACGTAAGGCCGGCTTTACACTTGTTAGTTTTCCTCACGTAAGTACAATACAAGTCCCTTAAGTAATTCATCATCATCATCATCAGCCTATAATGTATAATGTTCCCACTGCTGGGACACAGGCCTCCTCTCTGTGAGAGGGAGTGGGCCGTAATCCACCACGCGGGCCCAGTGCGGGTTGGTAGATGTTACATGTTCTCGAATTTTCGGTTATATGTAATTAACTCACGATAAATTTGCAAATGTAAACTCTCTTGTAAGTACCTTAAGTATCGTAATTTCTTACAACTGACGGAAGTTGAAAAATTACAGGTCTAAACTTGATTGAATTTACTCAAGGAATCCTTTTTCAACTTTCAAATCAGACGATTATTAATAATCCATGGTATTCATTCTTATAAAATTAAAATAAATTAGTTATGATCCTCCGTTTTTAATTCCAAAGAAAAGTTTGCAAATGCACCTTCTGTTTTCTATCCAGGGTTTTACCCAAAACTTTCTTTGCCCGCATCTTTTACTGGTTAAAAGATATTTATGCAACTACAGCAGCTTTGACTTGACAGTGAGATGGCGTTTTCGATTACAAACTTGATAAATATGTATGTGTAAATGGGGTTGTATTAAATTAACGTAAGTTTAACTCATGAATTAATTAATTTTATTTTATGTGTAAACGCAGTCATAAGTTACTTACATAGCAACTTGGTAAGTATAATAGCGGCCTAACTCGCCTAAACTGCATTAGACTACCTGTTCTAGCATGAAATAAGGATCAACTACCATTACGTTGTTAAAAACAGACAAAAAATATGGTCGGCTGCTCGAAATCTCAACAGAGACGTACAAAAAAATCTTAAGAGGGTTGGGTTCTACCGGGTAGGTTCTAGAAGGTAGGTACCTACCTTCTTCATGCAATACGTCGATTAAACTCTATGTTGGAATCAGGGTAGCTATTCACAAACATTCGACGGGCTTCTAATAAAAAAAAAAACCCTTTTTCGGTTACCTTGCCTACTCCCCGATCTCAAATAACCGTTCGGATGAATAGTGGTCGTCTATTTGGTATAAACTGTCAATATTTTCCGATTTCGGATTTGTGAACAGCGAGCGTTCAGAAGACTCCGTCGCTAACATTGATGTTCGATTAGGCACGGAAGCGTATAGGATAGTTGTTAATAGCTATGCAGAAATAGTTTTTTAGTTCGTAAAGAATATGACAAACTAAAATTGGACTACAAAAGTACTAACGGACTATTAATTAAATTTTGATTTAATCTGCAGTGTTCAAGATCTACTTAATTAGCAGAAAGTATAATAGGCAGCCGATTCGAGCGTGAATTTGTGAGGGTGGCATTTGTTGATAACTGCATTATTATCGGATTTCTGCCACAAAAGACGGTAAGGGTCGTAACGAGATTTCGTTGAACAATGATGAGCTTAAGGTGGATATGGTTCACTAAATCATCATACACCATCAGGTGTATGTAATGTATGAAACAAAGAAATGTTGTTAATAATTTTAATTAATAAACCTTTACCTACTTTACTGCCGCATGATTTATTTGATAACTGACACGGTAATGGTTTTCCTGTGACACTAATTAACAAAGTAGATAGGTATGGTCAAAGTTTAAAGACGTAGGTAATAAATTACCTGTCTGAAAAAATACTGTAGGTGATTAATAACCTATTATCCAAAGACTACATGAGTACATCTTATTTATTATTATAATATTTAATTTAATCTTTTAAGCTTCTAGTTATTATACCAAGCTAAGTTACGTTATGCATTATCTGTGGTTATGCTATGTTTAGTAGGTATAACGAGTATTTACAACAACGAACAAACAGACAAAGGATACTTCTGCCAATCTAAACTCGTCTATGCCCCATTGAGTGTTAGCTTAACAAAACATCGTGTCTTCTCAATCATTCAAACTGAGGCATTGTTCAAACTAGATATTATTATTTATGTAAATGTTACCGAAAAGGAGAGTTCACAGCTATTCATGCTTACCTACCTAACTACGAAACGGTAAGTAAACATTGTCTGATACCACGAAAATAGTCTGCAATCGACTAGGTACCATCGGGGTAAAGCATATCAAACCATTTTGAAAACAAAATCCCGTGCACACGACCCTTTTTTTTCGTAGGTAAGCGTTACTATAGCGGCCGAGCGCTGCAAGCAAGAATAGTCCTTACAGTGTACAGATATATGCGTTTCTTCGATGTTACAATACAGGTGATAATATTATGAGGTATTTTCATACTTCCCATCAGTAATAAATCAAACAAAAGGGACAGAATCTTAGGCATTACGAAATCAACAGCAGTGAAAACGGATTTATGGGGCTTAGTTCAAACTATAAGACTGATATAAACTTTATTAATAAAGAGTCTGTAGGATATACATACATACATCCACAAAGTGAACCGAAGACCATGTCAAGGTCACGGGAATGCGGTGGATGTAGTAGGTAAAGGACCGGTCGATTTGGCGATGCTTGGGAGAGGCCATCATGTCCAGAGCAGTGAACGTCTTTAGGCGAAATGATAATGACGATGACCACCATACCCTACGAATGAATATCTTTGTATTTGAATAGTTTATTACTCACCGTCAGCAAGATGATTAGAGAACACCACAGCCTTAGCCTTGGCGACTTGGATGCAGTGCAGCAGCGGCTTGTGGCGCAGGTTGCTGTTGATGAGCGCGGAGACGGCGCCAACCTTGGCCATGCCGAGCCACGTCCACACATACTCCCCGCAGTTAGGCATGAACACGCAGACCACGTCACCACGCTTCAGGCCCAGGTGTTCTTGCATCACGCGAGACACCTTGTTAGAGTTTGCGGCCATCTGTGGGTTGAAAAGTTGAAATGCATTGTAATGACTATTAGCGTTAAAGTTGTGTTTCTGTTCCGGATGAAAGCCAAAGTGCTACATCGATGATCAAGGTATAACAGGGTAAAAGGTAGGTGCAGACAAACCTGGGTGTAAACTACACTACTCAACAAAGTCTAGTGTACAAGGGTATTTATATTAAGATTTTTTTTTTTACTTTTTATGTAACATATTTCATATCAATAGAAGCGTAATTTATTATGCATTATCTTGCAAGAATATGAAATCTTGGCCATACTGCTGTTGGTGAGGGATGATCATAGGTTGCACAATCTCGTCGCAATATTGTTCCGCATTTAAATTGCCTCGTGTCAAAACGAGGTCCGTTCTTCCACCCAGGCGAATTCCACGTTTCAAATTGACTGCACCCTGTTTCCAGCATACCCACAGTGCTAAACAATATCTCTTCCCGCTTTAATTGACGACGTGAGATAACGCTCTAGAATCACTAAAGTTAAAAGAAAGCAGCGAAAATGACTGCCGTAAGAAAAAAAAAAAACAGTGGAACTCCGGGAGTGCCGACAGAAGTGAAAACTTGAACAAGATCGCCTTAGTGGAAGAAAAATATTTGTATGAACATTGGTCCGTAACCTTATCTAAAGAAAGAGCACAATCGCGTTTACAAAAAAGAGGTGTCGGTAACGGTGTCACGAGTTCAATAGTTTTTTCCCATCTCAAAAATGCCCAACAAATGCATAAAGAAATAGGTATTCACTTCAAAAAAACGTTTCAAAAAGCCGTATATACGCTGCGACCAAGTGAAGTTTTCCTCCTTTAGGTTTTGTTTTTTTATATTTCGCACAATTATTTAATGCAGGTTCAACCACGTTTTTACAATTTTTTGTGACCTTCTAAAGAGTTTTTGATTAGTTGGCATGACTTTGTTGAGTAGTGTATTAGTTTGGTTTCGTAAATTATAGACAAGTGCTGCTTCGCCTAAGTAGGTTTTAACTAGTGATGTGCCGGATATCCGAGGGAGAAAAAAGATCTGTATCCGTAGGGGACGGACGGGCAAGAAGGAGATGTCGGGCAAGAAGAATAAAACCATCAAATCGCTGCTTGATCGATAAAAAGAGACAGCGTTAGTACTGCTCAACGCGTCCCACAGATGCGCTAACCGACAGTGGTGCGCCGACCACTTGGAAGTGTAACTTTAAATTCTGTGCGATAAATTACAATTTCGAAGAAAAAATTTGTTAAAAACAGCTGTAAGAACATCGTGTTTGTTTTATTACATTTTTGGATGTCTAAATTACGATATTTTCACTAGTCTGTTAATATTAGACGTGTCAATGCCGTACTTTCCTTTTCTTGGTTGCGTCATCTTTTCTAATTATACCTATAATAAGTAAATATATAATAGGTAAATATGTAACCATTTTGCCCGCCCTAAAACGGATTATGACAGTTTTTTTTTTTTTAAATGATCTGAGTTGAGAAGGCTTATTTTTTTCTGTTTGATCTCAAATAACAAAGCTAAATGTCCAAAGATTATAATAATAAGTAGGTAACTGATAAATATAAATTATGTTACACTAGTTTTTTTTAAATCCAAAGTTAGAATATCCTTCTTGCCCGTCCGTCCCCTATACAGATACAGATCTTTTTCCTCCCTTGGATATCCGCGGATACGGATATCCGGCACATCACTAGTTTTAACTAACACAGAAAAAGGGAGAAGCTGCCCTTCTGCTTTTAGCCGACTATGTATTCGCAAATTGGATAATTTGATTAGTTATTCGAAAATGTAAGTAGCATTAGCACCTACGTTTAGGTATGATAACTTTCCTGATAATATTGAAGCTAAACAGGCAGTATTGATTTATTACTTAACTGGCCAACAACGGCGTACCTATTGATGACGTCCGTTCAAAGGTGAAGGTCACTACAAGTTCTGTATTATGGTAAATTGTTTAATCTAGATTCTAGAGTATAGTTCTTTGACTTTGAAATAAGTAAACATCAAATTATGTAAATATTTAGTAGTTAGACAAAGGTTAACCACCTCTCTCCACGTCAGATTAATTTCATGGAGATTGATTCGCTTTGAACCATTTACATCTTGTAGTAACTACGAGTAGATTACTTCTGCTAGGGCATAACGTTATACGTAAAAGTGTGGGCTTTAAGCCTATGCTCTATTCCCAAGACCAGCTTTAGGCTGCCTGTCCATTGGAGCGGAACGAGGCAGCAGAGCGGAGAAATATGCCAATATTAACCAATAGGAGCGGAGCTCTGAAGCGGAGTCTAGATTCTATTGGCACATTTCTCCGCTCCGCTGCCTCGCTCCGTTCCAGTGGACAGGCAGCCTTATAGTACTTTTTACGTTTAGCTAACATGATCAAAATATTACGACAAGCAGGCGGCACACTTGGTAGTGTGTGGCCTTTGCAATAGGTACGATGCCATCCCTAAACAAAGCGGAAATGTGACGGATTTTCGAGTTTATGTGGCCGAGTACTTTTTTCATTCATACCCTAAAGCAAGCAGTTACGTTTAGTTTAGCTTGTCAGATCTGTATGGTAGTTGTATTGGTCTGGATGACCACCTTCACGCAGCTCTACTATCATTAAAATAATAAAGGTTTTGTGCTAACCTCGCCGAACGTCCAGTCACGGTCACCGACGACATAGAAGCATGGCGCGTCGGGGTTTTTCAAGGCGCGCTGGGTGAACAACTGCGCCACGGTGGCGTCCTGGCGCCCCCATCGCTTCGACCGGACCATGCCATTGGCGTAGCGCCATAGGAATCTGTGGGACAAACATCAAAATATTAATATCAATATTCAAGCTATTGTGCGGTTGAGCGCTTTTAAATT
Source organism: Agrochola lychnidis (assembly GCA_963680765.1). NCBI lineage: Eukaryota > Metazoa > Arthropoda > Insecta > Lepidoptera > Noctuidae > Agrochola > Agrochola lychnidis. Next base: position 16,415,561 of record OY796858.1, read on the forward strand.
TCTATCGTGACGATATTATATTTATCGTATACGTCCACGTCCATAAAAAGTATGGAAATACATACGTGCACGTTATTACGTTATCGTGGACGGAAGCGTTCAAAGCGTCTTCATATTTCCATACATTTTACTTCAGGGATGTAACGGATATCCGTATCCGCATCCGCATAAATTTTGATTCCGCAAAACATCCGCTTCCTCAAGTTTTGATTTTAAAAGCTCCGCATCCTCATAATTTCTATGGGGATGTGACCTTTGTTCGCTCAAATAATGTTTTTTTTTTAAACTCGCTCCGAGCTAAATGTCCGGGCACGATAATATCGCCACATTAGAAATTATTGAAGCACACAGTCATGTTTTGTAAATGGACTAAAAAACACCAAACAAAAAACCAACCAACCAACCCTTAACCCAAACCAAAAAAAAAACAACATAATCCAAAATCCCAACATAATTGAACCATACCATTAGTTAAGGTTCAAAAGATAGCCCCAAAAATCACCAATCTTCATCCTTCCCAGTATTTGAACTGGGGTAAAGAAGCGACTGACCAATTCCACAGACACATGGTTTTGTTTTGTATAATATCAACTTTATTGTAGTGTAAATTAAGTTGATTTCAGAATGACTCGTACAGACTCGTACTAGTGAAAAAGTAAAAAAAAAAATTGAGTTGTAGCGGAAACTGAACTTAATGCTGTTTTTCCAAAAACTTTTTATATGTTTGGAAAATAAATCGCGAACGCAATATAGATAATAACTCATCAGTATCACATAGACCTCTACTAATCACAATAATAATGCCGGTAGATCAAAGTCCGATTAACTTGGACTTTGGATTGAACAAATAAGTTTACACTACGTGATGATTAATTGGATTCTTAACACAGTTTATATTTTCCGAAGAAGATATACCTAATTAAAAACCTCCAGTTTTTGAAAACCTGTTCAAGACGATCTACAAATACCTATGTTGATAAATCTCATATTACCGATAAGATTGGTCGAAAAAAAAAACAACAACCAATCAAAGATAATTTTATTGAATAAGCAGGACCTCAAATGATAATATACTGTAAATTTGGTTTAAAAAAAAAACTTTTATAGGGCAAAAAGAAATAATAGCTAGATGAAGTCGAAACCGGGGATTACCTACTTTGAGGAGTCAACACAATAAAGCCTCGTGCAGACTGTACAAGGCTTAATTTGACTTGGGTAAACATGACTGGGACTTGGGACATTGACTTGCTACCTACGCAGCAACGCAGCTACATCAATCTAGTTTTTCGTAGAAAAGTAATATCGACGGGTCAGTAATGCTATAATTATCTTCAAATCGATCGTACCTACAAATCAGTCCAAGACTTTAATAGCTCCAGATGTTGGATTCCATACAGTTAATCGTTAATATCGATTGTTTCGGTGTCTTCCATCGTTCTTTTTGCACTCATGGACAGTATTCCCTCATTAAATATTCATCAGGGTTATAAATCGAACGGTATTAAAAGATAGCTGTTTGCTTGCACGTGACATGTAACAACACATGTTCCAACATAATTCAATATTGCAGAACAATGTGCAGTTTTGGCAATAAACGATAGGTAGGTAATAAAATAAACAATAACGTGGGATTAGACTGCCACACGCAGTTTCCGCGGGAAAATTATCTTGAACGGTATAACCTATCTTAGACTAAACTCGATATTGACGTTCGATACAATAGGCGTGTTTTGTATTGATTTTTTATACAGCTTATACATCTGAACAAAGAGTAGCCTACAATGGCCTAATAACCACGTTTGATCCATAATATTATACAATAAGCATGGCCTAGACCGTACCGAAACTGTTAGTAAAGTGCTGCTTAAGTGCTCACAATGTTTGGAGTTTGGCTACGTAAATATTGTGCATGCTAGCCTAGCCTACAATCCACGGCAGGGCGAGCTAGAACCGCTAATATAGAGGAAGCCATAAACAGCACTGCGGCTGCGGAGCTTGCCCGACAGTCACGCGAACAGCTTGACGTTCGTAATCCTATAATTAAATGACTACAACGCGACCTTCGTACCCAACAACCTTAGAAATCTTTTTAAATAAAAAACAACGTGACAGATAAATACATTTAGGATGGAAATTGTTACAACATCAATAGTTAAGAAGTAAGATTTAAGCAGGGATTTTTAAAGATTCATTCTAAATCATAAGTAGATACCGTTTTTTGTTTGCCTATATCGTGTCATACTGCTGGGCAATGGCTTCCCATTTTTCCTTCCAAATCTCTCTATTTTGTGCGATTTCAGACCATGTTGGCCCCACAAACATGATTAGATCGTCACACCACCTTCGCCGCGGTCTACCTCGACGGCGCGGCGATGTCTTCCTTCAGGCGTCCAGCACGCATAGCATGACCACAATAGAAACGGGTTTTGTCGACGGAAGAATAGACAAAATGACAGATTGTGATTGTTTATCTGTCATTTAGTCTATTCGTCCGTCGACAAAATCCGTTTCTACGGTTGTTATACTACGGGTGCAGTGAGTGACGATCTTTGCCCATCTCGCCGGGTGCATTCGTGCGACGTGGCCGGCCCACTCCCACTTCAGCCTGGCTGTTTTTCCTCCAGTGTAAATTATATCCTATCGATGTAAATTGAATTATGAAAAACTAAATTTAAAAAAAGGTAAATATTTAACAGTGAATAAATTAATTTCAAGGTAATGGACAGCTGTATCCTGGAAGCGTTCGTATTTGTTCATCGCATCAAGCAAAGAAAAACTAGCCCAGGAAATGGAAAACGTTAGGTACCTGCTAGGAAAAGGTTGGAAAAGTAGTAAAGAGGTTAATGAGAAATTATCACGCGCTTTCAGTCGTGTAGTAGTAGGTACTAATTTAATTACGTACCTAAATAACAGCAATACCAGTAGGCAAGTGAATATTAGTTCCAAAAAAAACCGGCCAAGTGCGTGTCGGATCACGCACAATGAAGGGTTCCGTAGTTGGGATGAATTAATCCCAAAAACAAACTTAACTTTGTAGTTGAAAAATATGTTCTCCCATACGGAATGTATGGGAAAACATGTTTTTGCAACTGCAAAGTTAAGTTGGTCGATTATTACTCGTTAACATGTAGAGCCTACTTAGCTGTGATAGTTTTCCTTTTAATTTCGTTATATAAACTACTGTTGTGATTTTTTTCACACACCCAAAACCAACCATTTAGTCGGCGGGGGGGGGGACACTTGACTCTAACAAAAATTAGCACTTTAAAGCTTAATATTTCGCAAACGGATCCCTGAATCCAAAAATGGTTTTCACAAATTCACAATGTTTTTAAAGGACCTTTCCAATGATACCCCTCACTATGGGTCAAAAAAAGAAAAAAATAACATCACCACTTTACGTGTATGAGAGGTATCCTAAAAAAATATATTTTTCATAATTTTATTTTACCACTTTGCCGGCGTAATTAAAATATATACCTATGCCAAATTACAGTTTTCTAGTACTAAGGGTCTCGGAGCTAGACCGCGGACAGACAGACAGACGGACATGACGAAACTATAAGGGTTCCTTGTTTACTACGGAACCCTAAAAATGTACGACTTTGAAACGTCGATCGAATCGTGAAATACGATTTTGTATTGATATTTTATGTAAATATAAGTGCTAGCAGATTTGTGAGACGTTCACCTTGTCTCTTCAAAGCGACGACGAGGCATTCGTCTTGGTCGTTAATGTTCCATTATACTAATATTTTTCAAACAGTTTACTTACCTATTACGTACGGTCACGCTCTGTTCCTTTAACGGTAAGTATGGAAGTACCGAATGCGGTATCAAAAATAATGGTTCAATGACTTTAGAATCAAATGCTTTCATGACTACTAGCCCGTGGAGGTTTTTAAGTTTCCTTCCAACGCATTTTGCAGTGTGCAGCGGTTTGAGCAAATTTTCCTTCCTTCTATGTGTAAACTGAAGGTGTCTTTCCACACGTTTGCTATATAATGGTGCCGATTCTCTTGTACACCGAACTAAACTAACTAAACTATCACTAAAATTCCTTACTTTTGACTATGAGAATTTCAAAGCTATTCTGCAAAATAAATTCTCTAAAATTAAAAATAATTTTGACACATCTAAATCGAATTTGACAACCGCGACTCCACACGTGATACCTAACCACGTGAATCTTTTTAGAGCCGGAGGCGCGCAGGGGGGGCAGCCTCGACGTGTTTTATATGGATTTTTCACTTTTTGTGTGGAAAATAAGAAAAAAATATTACCTACATGTAGAGTGTTAGGGGTTTAAGGATTTTATAAAGGGTGTCGAAATTTTCATTATTTTTGCGATTGGACACACCGTTTTCGAGATAAAAGCAAAAGAAAAAAAATATTCAGTACTGTTTTTTCATCTGAAGTCGAGGTGTTGGTGTGAATTTTAGTTCATGACAACCAATTTTATTCCACATGTTTTTAGTCGCGATTAAAAATAGTCATATTTAGTTAGAAAATCTAAATTTTAGGTTAAAAACGTCAAATTCAGAATAGCAAAATTGCCATTTTCACTAAACTAATATCTCAGTGCCATCTTAGTGCTGTCAAACTAAAATATAGTTAAGTTGTGTCACTTTAGTCTATTTCAGAATGGGAAATCGTCGTTTGACAGGAATAAATTAAATTTTAGTGATTTTTAATTTAGTTTAGAGGCATTTGTGACAAGAGAATCGGCACCATTGCCTACTCATCGGCAATGTGTTCTTCTTTTTCTTCTGTTCGTGTGGTTAGTGACTAACCTGGTGTCAGAGTTTTAAAGCCGCCCATGGGCCTCTGACTTGGCTTCACATGCCGTCGAGAAATATCTCTCAGATATGGCGTTTCCTTACGATGTTTTCCTTCACCGTTTTTGAAGCAAGTGGCAAGTGATGTGTTCATAGTAACTACAATATAATTTTTTAGTGCCGACATTATTTTATGTGCAAATGATTAAAGTTAAAAGTAGGTAGGTAGGTAAGGTACAAAAAATTACACATATACCTATAAAAAAAGAAATGGTTCGATTGAACCAATCTTTAGTTGAGTTGGGAACTGATTGTGGTGGGACTCTCCATCTCTATATTATGTACCTCCCGATGAGTTAATAAAAACTGAAATTCTACATCACCATAATAATGCGAAATCAGTTTAAGAAAAAAAAAGTTTAATTAAAGATTTTGTAGCACTCCCACCCTAATTGCGTAACACACTTTCAATCACAATCCGGGAGTTTTTAAGGAAATTGCTAATCCATTGATTCATAGGTTTGAAAAATTCGTGTGTTCAACAACGTAAATAACGCAATGTAAGTGGGTGAACTGTCAAAAAAAACCCATTTTTATGAAATTTTGCGTGTTACGCAATTACCCCGCTCTGGCTGGAACAGAATCTTCATTCATCACACTGACTTCATTGGACTGTTGGGTATTTAGTGTTATACGGATGGTACAATTAATTATATGTTTATACAATAATTTCATGGCTTCATGTAAAAGGTGACGTGTAGATATAAACTAATAGATACACTGATAACAAATGTGTCTGGAAACTGTAGGTACAGAACCAAAGACACAAAACCAACAAAGACAATTTCTACATGTTTTATCAAAACGGCAGGTAGGTATCTAGTATCTACAAAGTCTTCGTGATTGAACAAGTAGAGCATGCTACTACGTTTTCTTACGTTTTCTCTGTTCTTGTATCGAATAACGTTTCTAGAGCAATGACATTTTTCTGAAGCGTTCGAGATAGTGATAAAATAAAGAATTTTCGGACAAATAAAAATGCGATTTAAATAAAATAATACATTATAACCTACTCTCAACGCTCTGTGGGTGGGTATCTATTGATTCGTGGTAAGTAAACGAATGAAGCAAAAGGAAGAGTAAGGAATCTATAAATAGAAATCCAGGAACAAATCTGTTACTCAACTTCACATAGGGTAAAGTAGGTATATAAAAATGTTGAATTGAATGAAGCTCTCACAATCTCGTGATAACAAAGTAAGAACCATTTCCCGCTTCTGAGAACATATCTCCAAAAAGGCAGTATTAGAGGAAAACCTGGTAAATTATGTAACAGGGAAACTACAGCATTGCGTATATAGAGCTTGGCCAATGGAGAACGCCAAATTTTCTTTTAACATTCACGCAACCGCTAGTATAATGAACTGAGATTCTGTAGGTACGGGATTTTAACTGACACATCAATTTGGGGTTTATTTATAAACGTTTTATTTTTAAAAGGTTTTTTGTTTTTTGCTTACAGTTATGTGACGTTCAAACGTCAAAAGTGTATGGTTAAACAGTCGCTAATCATTACTTAACTTTAAAAGCAACGATTATAAATAAACTCCTTTATACCACATAGTTTTTATTTAAAGCCTTACCTATGTTTCATATTTGCTGAAAAATAGTTTATCCAAACCAGTAGGTACCCTAGTTGCGTAACTTATTTTCGTAAACAATTTTGCCTAATTTGTTTCATTTTGACGGTTCAACAACATTCATTGCGTTATTTACGTTGTTGAACAGATCTTTTTTCCAACTTATGAAGCAATGGATTAGAAATCTGTTTCAAATCGAAAAACATTGTGATTGTGTTGTATTACGCAATTAGGGTATTATCACAAAAACTTATTGTTTTTTTGTATGAAATGTGACAAAATATTAATAATTTTTCTACCTCTGATCCTATAAAGGTTAATCGTGTTAGTTGCCTACATTGTTAAAAATAACGATATAGATAACAAATAAACACCCAATTAAGACCTTTTTCATACATCGTTAAAATAAATAAGTTGAACAAATAACAACAGATATATTTATTATCTGTTAACAGTAATAGACATACCTTTGTACCTTACTGCGGGTGCGCACTTATTTGTGCAAACAAAGAGGACAAAGGATGCTGATAATTGCTGATATAATTTAAAGAGCGATCACAATATCAAGTAATGTGAATTATTATCTTGGCTATTGCCTAACCTGCATTATGCGTCTTTGAAAATAAATGCCAGATTTCAAACCATATTTTCTCGTAACTTAGCGTCCTAATCCTCAAGGATTGGCACGGATTTTGTGGATTTTTTTTATAAAACATTCTACTAAATTCAGAACACATCACACACGTCTTGCCACAAAAGTGTGACGTTATTAATGTTTCATAAGTAAATAAATTGCTTATTTCGAGAAGGAAACTTTATTTCCGCACATTTATTACGTAGTATTAATTTATTAATGTTCTATTAAAATGCTAGTCTATTCGTTGACAAGTTATAGCGATTATCTTGTTTGTTTTGCGTTCGAATAACGCTCCAACATCCGAAAGTTTGTCAGACGAAAATGTCAACAGTGTTTGTGGCGTCCTAGGAAGGTTACAATGTTGCTGATAATAGCTGATAATGAGCATAAGTACCTACCTACCTATACAAATATGTATTACCTAGGTTTTCTTTGTTGTGCAGTTTAACTTTATCTATTCAAATAATTGCTGAATGAATTGATAACATAAATGTTTGTTGCACATTTCACTAGGATATCTCATATCAGGTACCTAATTACTTTCGGAAACGATTATAAAAAAATCAGGTGCAAGTTTTAAAATGTCTGCAATGGCTGACGATCTGTGTAAAGAACTGATAAGCAATATTTGTTCACTGATGTTTTTATCTGCGCAGAATTAAAACGCAATTCTAATTTGTGTTTGAAATAAAAATGTTTTATCTTAAAATATCGGATCGTGTTTCCGGTTTGTTTTATTCGTTAAATATTCAAGTACAGAACACACTTCAAAGTTTATTTCTAACTAGCTTGCGCCAAACTATGTTACTCAGTGATAATATAGCATTCTACTGGTAAAAGAATTTTTAAAATCGGTCTAGTAGTTTTTGAGTTTATTCATCATTACAAACAAACATACAAAAAATTAAATATTTTCTCTTTATAATATAAGTTTAGATTTGAACAAAAATTGCTTTGTTCCGACAGAAAAGGCAAACTCTTTTATCTTACTGTGCTTAGGGCTACAAGTAAATTGAAGCTGTAATATTTTACACTGTTACCGTTAAAACTATAATATGACACATAACTCTTTATATCTAGGAACTTAAATCGTACCATAATTGCGTCACTTTTTATTTTCGTAAACGATTATGCCTTTTTTTGGGTGAAAAATTATCAAATAACTTCTCCCGCTCTGGGCGGAGCGGGAGGGCGTGTCAGACTCTTGCTGACTAAAACCCACCCGTGTTCCTTCAGTTGTCATGTTGCCGGAGGCCACGATATCCCTTTCGGACTTCTTCGAAACCCCGGCAGGCATCGGCCCTAGCGGATTCCGTCAGTTCTACTGATATCTCTTTGAGGCAAACAATTATGTCAATTTTTTTTCATTTTGACAGTTCAACAACATCCATTGCGTTATTTACGCTGTTGAACAGATATTTTTTTCCAACTTATGAAGCAATGGATTAGTCTGTTTCAAATCGAAACAGATTGTGATTGATCGCAATTAGGGTACAGATAATTATTATGAAAAAAAGACTCATCCATTGTACATAAATTATCTAAACACGACATAGACATGATGATTTTTCGATTGTCAAAACGAACAATGGATTAGTTCTAGCGTTTTATATAAACAGTCAAGAATGCGTAATTCAGTAATGTGTGTAAACGCGTGTATGTACGGTTTGTTTCGCCTAATCGCACTGTGTAAACGTACTTCGTCTAAAGTTCAATCGAAAATAGCCGCGCGGTCGAGAGTGTAAACAATGTATAAGATGATACGAGCAAGACCGATAGCTGCCTCTGAAAAGGTCGCGCGTTTTCAGGCATCGAAATCATAAGGTTTACATACCTAATATAAACAAGGGGTGAGTTACGGATAGAAAGATTTTTTCGCTTATAGCGTTAAGGCTCTTACAAACAGGCGCGACACAAAGGCACCGCTCTCGTCGCGCGACGCCCGAAAACTGTTGAATTTAGTTTTTCAGTCTGAATATATTTCAGAAGATTCAGGTTAACTGTTGCAATCAAAGATATAAGATTCAATTATGAGACGACGACATGATTAAGACACGTACTACTTACTTACAGCGATTTTTTTTTTACGTAACTTAACTTTTTGAATGCACGTGTTTCTGTGACAAATAAACTAAAGCCTCGTGCAGACTGGCGCGACGCGACTGTAACAAAACAATTTCTAAGAAAACTTAACGGTAGAAGAATTACCGGTGTCGCGCCAGTCTGCAAAGGCTTTGTTTGTCTTTCTTTCTTAAAATTCCTAGCGTTTCTTTTAACAAAGGTACGGAACTTATCTTTGTCCATGCGTGTTATTAGACTTCCTACCCTAACCCAACACAATACGTCGTATAATGGCCTTTGTTAGTCCTTAGCAGTCGTCCAAAACGATAGTCAATTATAAATAGATGTGGCACAAGGCTCACCCGAGCAGGAAGAGATTTGCGTTTTACAAACACGAACACCAAGAATAACACATAATTAATTTTATTAATATATACTGAATTAATTTAATTACGAGAGACTTGACACTGTGTGACCCTGTTCTTTTACCTAGCTCAGGGTCATCTCGACAGGTCAAGATCAGTTTTCTGACGATGCCTTTTCAATTTTGCATCTTTGTTTGGTCAGGACCATCTTTCACGGTCAAAGATTAGCTCGATTTCCATCCTTTTATAAATATAAATGCGTTTCTTCCATCATACTTACATTGTTTCACTTTTTTTGAGAGCGCCTAAATGTCATGTGGACTACAGCCAAGAACTAAATTGTTGCTCATTTTTATACCTGGAGCAAGACTGTCTCAGTCTGACATTATAACAATGTCTGCTTTCACCGATTTTAATGTGAAATCGTGGAACCCTACCAAAATTATTTAGTTACTTGCACAGACACGAAGATAATGTTTAGGTTGGAATTAATAAGGGTTTGGCACGCATGTTGCTAAACTACGTTTTCTAAACGGATTGTAAATACAAGGTGTAGGTATCTACAAGGGCGTCCCAACAAGAACTTGCGTTTCAAATAAATTGTCAATAGGCCAATGTCTAAAAAATTTTTTTCCCTTGTCGATTATTAAAAAATATTGAACACGTATTTTTCTTTTCTGACGTAAACAAAGGATTACGGCGATACATTGAGTTAAAATGTGGCATGACGTCACGCCTTGCTAAATTTAATACTGCGTTGTGACGTAGCGAGCCCCTACTCCTCAACTTTAATGCGTGTTTTCTAAGTTATTTTTGATTAATATGATAAAGCAAAAAATACGTGTCTCATATTTTTTATTATCTGAAAGACTGACTAAAAAGATTTTTTTTTACTTAACGGCATATAATTGTTCAAATATTTCACAGAAAAAAGAAGCTAGTTTAAAATTTGATAAGAAATCATTTTTAATTACTTCTGGTTTCAGAACATTGCCGTCGTAACACAATCTCGATCTATATAATTCAGTGCCCAGCGAACGTCCTTCATTGTAAGACGAAAAACACTGCGTGTTACCCGAAATGTTCGCAAGTAACAAACAAGCCCTATATATAGGCAATGGTGTGACGCAATCGGATCCCATTTGCAATAGTTCGGCTAGATGTTGTCAGTTGCCATCATATCGCAGACTGCGCGGCGTGTTGTGCCATCGATCCTCCCAAACAATAATGTAGGTCACGTCATGTCCAGGGCTGTTAAGCATATTATGGATTAGAATCACGTTTTTTTTCAGTCAGGACTTCGGTTGCAAATTTTTTGCGAATGAATGATGTTGAAAAGAACTTTTTTGGAAATGTTTGAAGTGCTGTCTCGAGTTCTATATTGGACCTACAGAGCTACGCAGTTTAACACAGGTCGTTTGAAGCTGAAAACTTTGTTTTACACTATTGGTATCTATCCTAACATCCTAAAAAATTAGTACAGTGACTATTTTTATGTCTACGATGACTGGTCTATTTAATATGGGTAGCTATTGACTTTTATGTCAAGGATTTCACTCTCCGCAAAGCAGACACAATAGTAACAGTCGCCAATGAGGTCACTACACTGGGAAATGATTAAGAAAATCTTTGTGAACTCAAACATTTTGCACGTTTGGTTTCAGCCAGTGTCAGCCCTGCTGGAGCGATAACGTGACCTTGAACAGGGGCGAATACAGCGGATGGGTAAACCAGGATGGGCACAGATACATAAGAGGAATAAATTAAAAGTACGGAGGGACGAGCTTGACTGTTTAACTCACCCACATTAGCAGGGAACCAAAGTAAATAAAACTATTAAGAAGTGTATGGAAAAGGAAGGCCATTGCTCTGCATACTCTGCATTGGGACAATATGTGCAAGATAGATACTTATAAATCAAAAGTATGTATATTTATACATTGTACTAGCTGCGCCCCGCGGTTTCACCCGCATAAGTCTGGATCCTGTGGGAATATCGGAATGAAAAGTATCCTATGTCTTAACCTAGGTCATGGTCTACACATGTGCCAGATTTCATTCAAATCCGTTCAGCCGTTCACGCCTGATGCCGTGACCTAGTGGAGGACGTCACGCGGTTTCACCCGCGTATTTCCTACCCCGTGGGAGTACGGGGATAAAATATAGCCAATGTTACTCGCTGATAATGTAGCTATCCATTGCTGAAAGAATTTTTCAAATCGGTCCAGTAGTTTTTAAGTTTATTCGTTACATACAAAATACAAATCTTTCCTCTTAATAATATTAGTATAGATATAAAAGGAGCAACAGCACGCGTAGCATGACCACCGTAGAAACGGGTTTTGTCGACGGAAGAATAGACAAAATGACAGATAAACAATCACAATCTGTCATTTTGTCTATTCTTCCGTCGACAAAACTCGTTTCTACGGTGGTCATGCTACGCGTGCTGATCGACATATCAACGCAGAACCGAATCTCACTAGGAACGTAAAATTTTGCAAACAGCTTCCTTTTATAATGTAGGGGTGCACTAAGAAGGGGTTTTTGAAAATTCCACCTTTAAGGGGACGATCCTTGTTGAGTAATAAACTTGAAACTTGGCACAAAAAGTACTAGGCTTGCTTGAATTCAAGATAGTATTTCAATCATTAGATGTTGTGCACAATTTCTGAGCAGTAACCTAACAAAAAGTACTAGGCTTGCATGAATTCACGGTAGTATTCAATCATTATGTTATGCTACTAATAGGATTTAGATGAGGCAGACAGATAGTTTATAACCTGGATTAACACATAGGATACTTTTTATCCCGGTAGTACGATTCCATGGGATAATTTCCGACTTCCACGCGAAATAAGCCGTGGGAAAAGCTAAGAGTAAAAGATAAGAGAAAGACAAGAGTAAGACTCATTATTTACGAAAACAAACGAGCGTACGTACGAGATATGTGCCGACAATTGGCGTCAAACGAAATAACAACATGATGACCTATCCAAGTTCATTAAACCTATGCATGTTTTGATTCTTTTATAAAAAATATCCAGCTAATATTATAAATGCGAAAGAGAGTTTATTTGTTACGCTTTCACGCTGAAACGGCTGAACAGTTGTGCTATTCTGTAAAAATCTCACCGTGATAACTTAGGTGAAGTGAGCTGCCAATAGTGTCGATCCTTAGCAACTGACAGCTCACTCCACGCTCACTTCACCTAAGATAATACGGTGAGATGGTTACAGAACAGCACTACAGATTTGGATTTTTGCACCTGGTTAGGTCATGTCCTGGAATAGGACATAGGATACTTTTTATTCCGATATTCCCACGGGGTCAAGACTTATGCGGGTGTAACCGCGCTGTGTAGTTAGTTAGTCAATTAATAAATTAATCATAAAAGAGGTAATTTGTATGATTCTATTTTTGCCTTTTTCGTTTGCTATTGCCAGGTAACATCAAAATTTCATTCAAAGATTCTACTAAGATACACAAATCGTTGTTCGTAGGAAGCTATTTGAACTAATTAAATTATGGTAAATCAGAATGTAGCCACTTGATTATTCCGCTTTCATTAATGTGATATGAGTCATTAGGTATAGTTAGGTAATTTATGCTGAAAGTTTAAATAACATAACATCACGCCTTGTTTCCCCGAAGGGTTGGGCAGAGGTGTCCCTGCAGCAGGTACACCCACATTTCGCCAGTTATGTTTAAGTCCCATGTAATAGAGGGCGAGCCTATTGCCATCAACCGGGCACAAATCCAGACTCCGAGCTGCTACTGAGAAATTTCAGATAGAAAAACCCAATAACACTTTGCCCGACCCGGGAATCGAACCCAGGACCTCATGCTCAGCAGTAGCGCTTGCGACCACTAGTTTAATTGGGCATAAACGTCGTATACTACATTTTAAACATAAGGAACTACTATTAATAATGAATTTGGAACAATTTGTAGTCTAGTACAACATTAGTAGAAAAAAGTTATCTTCGCATTGGTTTAAAAAATAATTTCAGTCAGGTGACCGGAAACACCATAGTTTTTAACCGGTTCTCAATTCGACTGTTTTTTCTTTCTTTTTTTTTTGTATGTTTGTTACGCGATTACTCCGCCAATTATGAATTGATTTTGATGATTCTTTTTTGTTTGGTAGATCATACTTCAGAGGTGGTCCCATATAAATTTTATTAACTTTGCTTGAGTAGTTTTTGAGTTAGCTTCAATAATACGTACTTTTTCCCACTTAGTATGTGGATGATATGATAACTTCCTGTCACTGTTATTTACATAGCAGGTAGTGGTATTCGAATTTGTGTGGGTAGGTACCACAACTAAAAATTGAAAAATAAAAACGTTTTACAAAAAAAAACAACCGACTTAAAAAAAACACTACAAAGTGAAAAATAACTTTAATTTCGGAAGTTGGTGACAAAGAACGAAAATTCAAAACCAAAGACACAGACTTCCGAAAGTTATTTTTCACTTTGTAGTGTTTTTTTGAAGTCGGTTGTTGTTTTTTTTTTGTAAAAAGTTTTTATACATGTTTCGTTTTCGTAATAATTTTCGCAACCAAGCCAACAGTATTGTTTCCTCGTCGGAATACATTTTGTTGATCATTGTATCGAAACTATAGCGTTAGCACGACGTCTACGCTACTGCTACGCCGATGACACGACGTCTAACTGGCTTGTAGCGAGCGTAGCATTCGCGTAGTAATCTCGTAGCACGCGACGTCTACATGGGTGCTACGCTCGTGTAGTCTAAAGACACTTACGACATTATTTGTATGTAATGTGTTCACGAACCTAACACTAATAGCCTACTACTAATCAATGCCTATGTGTATATTAGGTATACAAAGCTAGGTTGCACGAACACACATTAATCTATGTCGTGTATTACAGCTAAGTAGTGTAATTTTCTATTGAAATGAGTGTCCGTGGAGTTTCTTGCCCGTTCTTCTCCATAGGTACCTACCTACTACGCTTTAGAATGAGCAACTAGCTTCATATTTTCTGACTGACCCGAGTCCTTGATCATTCAAAAGTGCCTGTAAAAGGTTTAATTGAAATAAATGTTGAGTGAGTTTGAGTTGAGTTTGTCGAGCTAAAATGGAAAAGTATTTTTTACAATATTCCACGATTGAACCGCACACCGTGGTTTTCATAAATAATTCAGGTTCTACTTAAAAGCTTTTGAATAAAGAATGTGTTATTGTGTTGCTCTCAAAGAATCCGAAATTCAGAAGAAAATAATTATTGCAAAAATATTTCGCTTTTCCCGGCTATTGTCAGGATAATTGCATGATGCATACGATGTGGTGAGAAAAGAAGTTTTACTCAATTCAATATCTACCTATGATTTTTTATAATTGTGCGATCAATTGTCTACATTCTTGCTTGTAACCGTGCGATCAAAGTCCAAAAACTGTCTGTTAATTATTATCATTCGAATAGACAAAAGATGTTTCAAACAATTCATTGTAATTCATACACCTAACAACGGATAGAAAATTATAAATTGTTTGAAAATGGATCGACATTGGGGTGTCTGATGTCTTTCTCGCCCTACGGCCACTTCAATGCCAAACGTCTTGTTATTAAATAATTATGTAAAAGACTATAATTATGGCAATGAAGTACCTATTTAGAATTTGTCTTTAATGCTATCTACAACATCCTTACATATTATCCTTACATAACATATTATAAAACAAAGACTGTGCTGCGTCTCACAGTATTGTTTTTGCCTCGAAAAGCGGACATTCCCTTTTTATTAACTTATCCGATAGAACAGGTTATTTTAAAAGTAAGAGTAAAATACCCGTGTGACAATTTTACACCAAACACGAGTAAAAAAAATATTTGTTTTTTTTTAAACTTTTCTAAATTCAAAAAAAGTAAGCATTATTTTACCCTTTTCTTTATTATGTGTCATAAAACTATATTAACGGTATCTGAAAAAAAATACAAAAGAGTACTAACTAGTACAGATGTAAAGAAATATGCTTTTTTTGTGTTTTTAGATTTTGATTTTTCATGGTTGTATTTTTGCTTAGTTGGATTCAATATTTATTGTGAATCATATTTAGACGCCAACCAATCACTAAAAAAAAAACCACATCCAAATCTCGTGGTATCTAGGAGTTATTCACTTCTAAAGTTTTTTCTGATAATTTTGATTTTAGGGTCATCAACTTCACAAAAAATAATATTTTTTGTTTGTAGGTTTAAATTTTATGTTGGATTTTATTTTATCATAGAATAATACTTACTTTTTTATGTATACATATTTACACCTACTCTCATTTTTACAAATAATATTTTTATTATTTTTACATCGAACTAAACATACAACTACTTAAAGTTAATTATTTATACTTATATTTTTCATGCTTTATTGCATGTCAAGTCATGTGCGGAGATGAACAGGGTGAAGCACACCTTACACGAACCATTTCAAGCTACTTTCGACCACCTAAATCTATTAGACCTACGAAGTTCGTTAAGGCCCCGTGCTGTGAATTCACTCGACAGAGTTTAGGTAAATTCTTGCGATGCTATGTTTGTGTGCACCGTTCACGCACACACGCCTAAACATCGAGCGTAGTGATCGCTTAAACAGTTTTGATCCTATAGACGGTATTGTAAGTTACGTAGGTACGCTTATGAAATAAGTCTGGAATGTTTGTGTATATTCGTTTAGTATATTTATAACAATTCTGTTTTATATGGAATTTTATACTTTTTGTATGAAAAACATGAAAAATTATTACCTACATGTTGAGTTTTATGGGTTTATGGGTTTCATAAAGGGGGTCGAAATTTTCATTATTTTTGCGATAAGACACAATTTTCGAGATATAAGCAAAAGAACAGAAAAAAGATACAGTACAGTTTTTGCACCTGAATGAGTTATTAATTTAGTGAAAATGAAAAATTCGCTATTCTGAATTTGACTTTTTTCACCTAAAATTTTGATTGGTGCCGATTCTCTTGTACACCGAGCTAAAGTAATTAAACTATCACTAAAATTCCTTACTTTTGACTATGAGAATCTCAAAGCTATTACGCAAAATAAATTCTCTAAATTTAAGAAATTTTTTGACACATCTAAATCAAATTTGACAATCGCGACTCCACACGTGATACCTAACCACGTGAATCTTTTTAGAGCCGGAGGCGCGCATGGAGGGCAGCCTCGACGTGTTTTATATGGAACTTTTCACTTTTTGTATGGAAAATAAGAAAAAAATATTACCTACATGTAGAGTATAAGGGGTTTAAGAGTCTTATAACGGGAGTCGAAATTTTCATTATTTTTGCGATTGGACACACCGTTTTCGAGATATAAGCAAAAGAAAAAAAAGATTCAGTACTGTTTTTGCATGTGAAATCGAGATGTTGGTGTGAATTTAAAGTTCATGACAGTCAATTTTATTCCACATGTTTTTAATCGCGAAAAATAGTCAGATTCAGTTAGAAAATCTAAATTTTAGTTGAAAAACGTTAAATTCAGAATAGCAAAATTGCTATTTTCACTAAATGAAAATCTCAGTACCATCTTAGTGCTGTCAAACTAAAATCTAGTTAAGTTGTGTAACTTTAGTCTATTTCAGAATGGGAAATCGTCATTTGACAGGAATAAACAAAATTTTGGTGATTTTTAGTCTACTTTAGAGGCATTTGTGACAAGAGAATCGGCACCATGTCTAACTAAATCTGACTATTTTTAATCGTTATTAAAAAGGTGCGGAATAAAATTAGTTGTCTTGAACTAAAATTTACACCAACACCTCGCTTCAGGTGCATAAAACAGTACTGTATCTTTTTTTTTTCTTTTGCATATATCTCGAAAATGGTGCGTCCAATCGCAAAAATAATGAGAATTTCGATCCCCTTTATGAAACCCTTAAACCCCTGACACTCTACATGTAGGTAATATTTTTTCTTATTTTCCTTACAAAAAGTAAAAATTCTATATAAAACGTCAAGGCTGCCCCCAGTGCGCCTCCAGCTCTAAAAAAAATTCACGGGGTAGGGCAAACAAGTACCACGTGGACTCGCGATTGTCAAATATAATTTTAGTGTGTCAAAATATATTTAAATTTAGAGAATTTTTGTTGCAGAATAGCTTCAAGATTTTCATAGCCAAAAGTAAGGAATTTTAGTGATAGTTTAGTAAGTTTAGTTCGGTATACAATAGAATCGGCACAGGTGCCATAGGTGCCGATTCTCTTGTCACAAATGCCTCTAAACTAAACTAAAAATCACCAAAATTTAGTTTATTCCTGTCAAACGATGATTTCCCATTCTGAAATAGACTAAAGTGACACAACTTAACTATATTTTAGTTTGACAGCACTAAGATGGCACTAGATATTAGTTTAGTGAAAATGGCAATTTTGCTATTCTGAATTTGACGTTTTTAACTTAAAATTTAGATTTTCTAACTAAATATGACTATTTTTAATCGCGACTAAAAACATGTGGAATAAAATTGGTTGTCATGAACTAAAATTCACACCAACACCTCGACTTCAGATGAAAAACAGTACTGATTTTTTTTTTTTCTTTTGCTTATATCTCGAAAACGGTGTGTCCAATCGCAAAAATAATGAAAATTTCGACACCCTTTATAAAACCCTTAAACCCCTAACACTCTACATGTAGGTAATCTTTTTTCTTATTTTCCACACAAAAGTGAAAAATCCATATAAAACACGTCGAGGCTGCCCCCCCTGTGCGCCTCCGGCTCTAAAAAGATTCACGTGGTTAGGTATCACGTGTGGAGTCGCGGTTGTCAAATTCGATTTAGATGTGTCAAAATTATTTTTAAATTTAGAGAATTTATTTTGCAGAATAACTTTGAGATTCTCATAATCAAAAGTAAGGAATTTTAGTGATAGTTTAGTTAGTTTAGTTCGGTGTACAAGAGAATCGGCACCACTGTTTCACTAGCATACATAGTTCTTTGATGTACATGCAAAGTAAAGGTAATATGTGTAGTTTTTTAAATAACAGTTAACAGCTGTCCAAAAACCAGACACCAGATATTGCCCTAACACACTTCTTTTGTACCCGAAATGCCAAGTTGCCCCATAATATCAGACCATATGATAGCCCAGACGATACGTATCCGTGATATTCAGTGACTGCTGCGTCTACGGACACTGTTGATCGTACACGTTTTATTGCGTATACGAATTTGTCTAGTTTATCGCATACGTAATTGATGTACGATTTCCAGTTACAGTTTTGGTCCATTATTATCCCCAAGAATTTTGTCTTTACTACTTGTTCTAGGATAGTGTCTTCATATTTTATACTAAGAATCTGCAAGTTTGATGATGTTCGGAATGTTTAATATGTCTGCAAAAGTTCCATGGTTTTTGTTAGATAATGTTATGCGAGCAGTATTACCATCTTTGGTGGTGCTTTCATTGGGTCGCACCACATCAACCAGAAGCCCCATTTTTCTCTTACTTCTTGTTGCACCTTTTTTTAGTTTACTTCCATAATTATATGCTCCGGAGAATTGTGAGATATCCTCCATTTTTTTACTTGCATCTTGTATCCTAGACATCGCGAGCCGCCGCGAGACAGCGCTGGACATTTTTCGGTGTAAAAGGGTAAGCGTGATTTCAATTCTCACCCATCTCATCCACGCCTCGCCTCGCCAGTATAAAACCACCTTAAGACACGTATCTACGCGTGCAAAGGACTTATTCCGTACTTTATAAGCGATTCATCTGAGGCTTGAGAAAGCACAAAGTCTAACTTATTAAATTGAGAGGAAGTCGCTTTACAAAATGGGCATCTTATTTGTAACGAAGTGTTAGTGATTATATTGAGCACTTCCCTACGTATTATAAAAAAAAGTCCCCCGGAGCGTCTGTCTGTCTGAACGCGATAAACTCAAAAAACTAGAAAACGGATTTTCAAACGGTTTTCACCAATGGACGGAGTGATTCTTGCGGAAAGTTTTTGGTGTATAATTAATTGAGGTTTTGTGTAAATTGGCTGAAATATGACGATTATTATCGAAGATGTCGGAAAAATCATGCCGACTGGGAGCTTTACTGGCATGCGCTGCGTAAACCGTTAAAAGATACATCAAATTTATGTTCTACAGGATTAAAGATTTTAAAAAGTTCAACAAAAAATCCGCGATAGCATATGTCTATCTTCGAAGGATGACCCACAGTAACAATTATTATTTTTCAGAAAAATGAATGGTTTAAAAGATATCACAGATTCAAAATCACGCGTAACAAAATAATTATGGTTGAAGCGCAGCGGTAGGAGTCGAAAACCTTTTCCTGGACTATTATTTAGTTATGTAATCCCGGTACTGCCTGGTAGTACGTTCCCGTGGGACATTTTGCGAAATCCACGCGGGCCAAGCCGCGGGCAAACGCTAGTTACCATCTATAAAGGTCAAGTAAAGTTGAATTTTTGCCGTTAATGTTAGGTTTTTTGATGCTTTTACGCAAATGCTGTGCATTTCTTTTATTTGGTCTTCTACCCCATACCCTTCATTGGCTAAACGAAATTTAATTCATTTATTATATATCATACGTATTTAACGTCGTATGATATTAGTTAATACAAATATCTAAACGGCAAAAAAAAAATGGTACATTTATAAAACTGGTAGGATTACTAGCATTATAATTCCGTTTATTCATTTTAGTTGAATTAACTTTTTAATTATTCATAAAATAATATGAAAATAGTTGGATTTATCATTAACAATGTAAAAATCAATGTAACTTCTTTCAGATAACCATGTTATTATGTCCTTTATTTATTTTTACACATATTATTTTACATTTTTTAATATTTCTTAAAAAATAAATATATAAAAACATTTAAAAATACAAAAATTTTAGCCCACCGGTATCGGGAACAAGGTCCTATTACAATGTTATTATAAATTTTTCGATAAAAAATACATTTAAAAAAAATACGATTTGTGCCAACCCTAGCGCCTAAATTTCAGAATCCTGTAAGTTCTAGATACCATAAGATTTGGATGTGATATTTTAAATCGGCACTTCTTAGTGCCAAAACAACAGCTTGTCTCAATATTGAATCCAACTGCCATGAAATAAGCCCGTAAAAAAATAAAATCGAAAATATGTAAAATTCAAAGTTACTCACTACCGGTTAACGATAAAAATTGAGCGTTTACTTGATAATTTACTTATTATAAAGCATCAAGTAATTGCAATCAAAGATATAACAAAAACGGATTGGATCTAAAGTTATTGCGATTTCTATGGTCTTTATGGAAACCATAGAAAAAAATTTAAAAAAATTATATCTCCAGATTACGACAAAATTGCCACACGGGTATTTTACTCTTACTTTTAAAATAACCTGTTCTATCGGATAAGTTAATAAAAAGGGAATGTCCGCTTTTCGAGGCAAAAACAATACTGTGCGTCTGTCTGTCTGTCTGAACGCGATAAAGTCAAAAACGACTGAACGGATTTCAAAAATGGACGGGTGATTCATGCGGAAGGTTTTAGTGTATAATTTATTAAGGTTTTGTGTTAATTGGCTGTTTGACGATTATTGTTGAAAATGTCGGAAAAAATCATGCCGACTCCCGCTTTATTGGCATGCGCTACGGAAATCATAAAAGTTACATAAAATGTATGTTCCACAACATAATAATATTATGTCTATCTTCTAAGGATGACCCACAGTAACCATTATTATCCTTCAGAATTTGATGAAAAGCAAAAGCTAGTTAAATATATGTGTAGCTTGTATAAAAAACTGGAAATGTCTGTTTTTTCTCGCCGCAGATGAAAACGTGACAAATCGATTCACGAGTTTTTAATCCACAGACAATATTCTCGGTAAGTAGTTAAATTGTCACTGCTACAACATAATAATGAGGGTAAGAAATAATACCTATAGATAATGACAGGTTAGGGAGACCTTGATGATAATAATAGGAGTAGTACTGCTGTGGTTTGAAGCACAAATTACATGGAATACTTATCTGCTTCGAATAATGCTCCTTTTCTAGACTGGCCATCCTGAGAGCACCGCAAATGTGCCTATACTTGTTTAGAGCTCTCTTTCTATTTGGCTAGGCTATATTTTATAGAAAATATGGCGAATCTTATGATAATCGTGACATAGTATTTAAGTAAAGATTTCTGATAAATATGGCTCGGTCCTCGGTACCTACCAACATTGTTCCTAAAACCTAACACTAGGATTATCTCCGTGGCTATAAATTATACAAAATAGTGCGAATCTTATAATCGTGACATGTTATTTAAGTAAAGCTTTCTGATAAGTATGGCTCGGTCCTCAGATTGTTCCTAAAACTAACGCTAGCTAGGGATATCTCCGTGGCTATAAATCATACAAAATAGTGCGAATCTTATAATTGTGACATGTTATTTAAAGATTTCTGATAAATATGGCTCGGTCCTCGGTGCCTACCAACATTGTTCCTAAAACTAACGCTAGGGATATCTCCGTGGCTATAAATTATACAAAATAGAGCGAATCTCTTAATAAAATGTGGCTCGGTCCTCGGTACCTACCTACATTGTGCCTAAAACTAGCACCTCAAGTCTTGTTAAGACTACTTAGCTAAGTCTTCATTTCAATGACATACATGAAAGCTGGCTTATAAATAATTCAGAGCCAGCCAGCATTTTCCATGTAAGTTTAACATTCATGATTGTGTTATTATGTCTAGCTTGTTAGCCACGCAAAGGTACAGAAAGCTTCAGGGGGCCTACCACCAGCTCAAAAGCAGTATTATTTTAATATTACTTCAGTGTGGGAAAGAGATGAAGCTCTACAGGACGTATAGCTCCATCTCTTTCTCCCACTGAAGTAAAAATTAAAATAATACTGCTTTTGAGCTGGTGGTAGGCCCCCAGAAATGCTGTAGATAGGATAGTCAAGAAACTTGGCTAAGTTAAACTATGCGAATACCTAACCTAATTAATGTAAGTAGATTCTTTTCAAAAAAAGATTTGTTTTTGCAGATTTTTTTGTTATATTACGATACTACGCGGGTATGATGCCCGGGGCTACGTTTTGATTAATAACCTTTTATATAAAACTGAGTAATATGGAACTTTGGAGTCGGGAATTCGCTCGTAAATAGCCTTTATTGTGATTTATAGATTTTTATTTACTCAAGCAGCAGTATTTCTCCAAATTTTTGGATCGCGGCCATCGTAGTTATATGAAAATAAAATTGTTATTACCGTTTATCTTATCGCATACGATTTTAATTGGTTTACATAACTTGTTCATAATGCTATTGTAAATAGCACACCTGCCTTGCTCTTCACATAATATATTAAACAAACTACAAGTCTATTCTATATGTATTTGCGCTAGTATGTCAAACATCACGTGATATCAATATCCACACATACTCGCGAAGGAAATAAACATGAATGATAAATACCAGACATGTTTCCACGTACCCATATAAATAAGTTAGTACTCAATCGATATCATAGTAGATAGGTTTATTGTATTATGCCTAGTGCTGGCAAGGTTAAACAATAAAGCCTTCAGTTTTAATCATACAAGGGAAAATGAACATGCCCTAGTTCTAATAAAGGTAATATTCGTAAGAATCGCTCACATAGTCAAGTAGGTAGTCAAAGTGCGGTTAGTGAAAGCCCAAGAAAACGCGAAGTTGGAAGTCGCCTCAAATAATAATACATTAATATAACTTAACCCCGTGTAGGCTACGGACGGGTGGATAACATGCTGTGCCTGATTTGAATAAAATAGACATGACTGAAAAAGCAATAAGTCCAAAGGAAATAATATATATTTTAGGCTCAAAGGACCAATCTTTCAGATGAAATCGAAACAGTTTATTTATGTTCACAGAATTGATGAAAAAACACTTTGTACACGCGTTATCGGTACCTAATAGAAATGTCAGAAAAAGTATGGAATTGACATCATTGACATGTCGACGGTTAAAAGGTAATAGGGTTGTGAAATGTTCAGGGGGCCTACCACAAGCTCATAAAGCAGTATTATTTTAATATTACTTCAGTGTGGGAAAGAGATGAAGCTCTATAGCACGCGTAGCATGACCACCGTAGAAACGAGTTTTGTCGACGGAAGAGTAGACAAAATGACAGATAAACAATCACAATCTCTAATTTTGTCTATTCTTCCGTCGACAAAACTCGTTTCTACGGTGGTCATGCTACGCGTGCAGGACGTAAAGCTCCATCTCTTTCTCCCACTGAAGTAATATTAAAATAATACTGCTTTTGAGCTGGTGGTAGGCGCCCAGGAGAACTGTTCAAAGTTTTAAATTTTAGAAAAATTGACGTATTTTGACTGGCATAAACTGCCATAAACGCCGAAAAAGTCATCGTAGAGCTATGGGAGTAAGCGCATTCGAAAGAGCGGAAAATTTTACATAGGATGGCATGTATAACTAATTTTTGACCAAAATGTCGCTTATACTTCTTTTTTACCGTCGATGTCTATTTACGACGTGGCTTTTGGTCTTTGGTCTAGTGAAACATAAACTTTGTCCACCAATAGTAGTGTAGAATGTCACTCGTACATAGTCCTCTAATGACAATTAATAATATAATGAGGAAACAATGTTCTGCGTAGCAATATACATCGTGTAGGTACCTATTACATACATATAAAGCCAACGTAATGTTATGTGTAGCATAGCAATAACATAAAACGCCAAGTCTAATGAAAATAACAGGATCGATAAGTAATTATGTAAAACTGAGCTAGGTCATAGTATAGTAACGTAGTATTGATACGTAATGTACGTTTATAAGTAATTCATGAACGCGTGCGATATAAAGGAATGTAAACTCAAAGCTGCCAGGACTCACTATAAGGATAATGATTCATTTCTTAAATATATTTTAGTAACAAAGCGACTGCAGGCTCGTAAACCGGATGTTAAAATAAAAATACTAAAAACTCGTCTGCAAATCTCTTGCACCGATAATGCTATATTTTTTATCGCTTTATCAATATCTAATCTTATCATGCCATAGGATATATAAATCGTATCAGCGTGTAGATAAATCCATGGTACATAGATTTACCATGATATTTAAATAACTAACTCAATAAAAATTATACGCTAGATATGGACAACACCATAAACGTCTGACAACAGACTTATTAAGCTGTGCTACGCTGAGACGAGCAATTAATTATTTATTCAAAGGACGTCAGCAGTCCTTCGAGGTGCAAAGATCTCCCATCCTCTTTGGCGTCAAGTTATCAATAATAATATACAGCCATTTCTTCCACTGTGGATATTTAAAATTTAAAACTAATAAAACAAACCCAACACGAGAAAATTAAGAACAGAGAACGTTCAAGTGCAAAATGGTCAGCTACCTTCATCAGATCTATTAACCGCATTACCGCAGAGCACGAGGTAAACTCTTAGTTAAATATGGATCCCAGTTAAATGATGAAATATCAATGTGCTGTAACGTCTGTCCGTTCTATTGTTGTTATTATTCTTTGCATACTGGCGCAGTAAGTTTAGCCGATTATAAAGAGGGAAATAATTAACTGAGTGGAAAACCATTAAATTAATCTTCTCATGAATTAAAAATACGTTCCTTTAGACTTAAAACCGATTAGATTTTGACGCAGTGGTTGTTAATGCAGGTGTTTCCATGTTTTCGTTTAAGAGCTGGGAAAGGACAATAACAAATAGAAGTGTACTTACTTGGAGTCCCTCGGAAGAGTCTTGATGAACACGTAAATGTGCCTCCTATATCGGTAGACGCAGGGCGCTATAGCGAGGATGACAAATATCGCCGCCTTAGAGAGTGTACTAAGCACGGCGGCCATCGCGGCGGCCAGTGCCATGAGAGCGACGAGCGCTGCCAGTATAGCGTCCATGCTGGCGTTCGGCCCAGTAGGGCACACAGTGGCTAACTATACACCGGTAACAGATAAACAGTATGTGTGAGTACGATGTGCAACCACTACGCACCGGGGACGCGCGCGTCCATCGACACCGAACAGTTTCGTATAAATGCGGGAAGGACGCGGAGCGGTGCGTGTACCGAGCGAGCGGCCGCGTCAATGGCGGAGCACCGGCTCCGAGCCCCCCTCGCGCCAGCTGCACATGCGCCGACAACAGCTGATCCCCGAACGGTAGGCGCGCTATGTCACCCACGCCAGTTAACTCATCTGAACTTGTGTATAATAAAATAATACCGATAGAGAATATCACAATTATAAAATTTTTCGCGGATGTCGCTGAAGAGCTGACGTTTCACATAATTTGATAAATATTCATATTCCGAATTCAAATATTTTTTTCTGAGCGTCATAGACAAATAAAAAAAAATACTCTGAGACAGCAGGTAACCTTTACAAAAGAGGCTATCTATAGGTAAGTATATCCACAGATAAATAAATAGGTAGGTACTTCATCAATCATCATATACCAACTGTTTTGATCGAGCGCAGGGCGCTAAATATTCCTGTACCCTAATTGCGTAACTCATTTTCGTAAACAATTTCGCGAAATTTGTTTCATTTTGACATTTCAACAACATTCATTGCGTTATTTACGTTGTTGAACAAAATTTTTTTTCCAACTTATGAAGCAATGGATTAGAAATCTGTTTCAAATCGAAACAAATTGTGATTGTGTTGTATTACGCAATTAGGGTGCTGGTTGCGAAGAAGTCCGAAAAGGTGATCGTGACCTGGCAATTTGGCACTGAAGGAACACGGTTGTGTTTTAGTCAGTAAGAGTCTCCCAGAGCGGGAGAAGTTATTTGATAATTTCCCAACCAAAAAAAAGGACGCTATATATTATCTCCACGCTTTATCATTGTCAATCACGGCCGAGTATCAAGTAAGCTCGAATAGTTACTCACACGCCTGAGTGGTTCCACTTTACACCGTTAGCCGATACCTGTATCAGCACGTGACAGGTGCTCCACAGTGTAATGGTTCACAGGACGATGCACACCATTGGAATTTATTATTATTCATTATATATTGACAACGGTCATGGCCACGTAGACAATCGAATGAGGAAGGAAATTATTATTAGGTATCGGAAACTGATAAGAAAATAATGAAGTTTTGAATAACCACTGACCTATGGCACATTTGGGAATGTTGTAATCGTTCGTTCTTCTCAAAATTACCAGTGATGCTGGGGCCACACCAACGGGAAACGCCGTTAATTATCACGATGATGGACCTTAACCCGTCGGAATAAAGTCTATCATCGCGATAATCAACGGCGTTTCCCGTTGGTGTGGCCCCGGCATGATAGATTGGAGAACAGTAATAACTTAAAGTTAGAACGAAATAATCTGGATAGTTTTTTATGACAACATAGACAAAGATGCCCCAGCATGTGGGGTTCTATAGTTTCCCATAGTTATCTAATGGTGCCGATTCTCTTGTTCACAAACTAAACTAAATTTAAGTTCAGTGCATCTTTTTCTTTCTATTTCATTAAGAAAAGGACAGAAGATGAATTTTAGTTTAGTCCTGTCAAATTTGTCAGCGCATGACGTAAATTGACGTAATTTTAGTAGGCAAGTTTTTAATCACGTCTAAACTTGTATGGAGTAGTGACAGGCGCTGATTAATTTGACAGGACTAAACTAAAATTTATCTTCTGTCCTTTTCTTAATGAAATAGAAAGAAAAAGATGCACTGAACTTAAATTTAGTTTAGTTTGTGAACAAGGGAATCGGCACCAATGTCTACTTAAATAAACCTATTCCTCAAGTCAATCTCATGATACATACCTACTTAAGCAGATAAACTCACGTCTTTTTCCGTGGGGTAGGCGTCTATATTTTTAAGTCTGTCTAAATTATAAGATGCTGTTTGTGAAGAGAAAAATAAAATTATTTGAATTATTTATCTCTTCATTTTTCCATTCAAAAACGTATGTGGTGTAAACAAACCCGATTGAGATAGTTAGTCTTCTGATCCTGAAGGGGTGTTAGCTAGACCGATCATCACTTGCTCCTGAACATAATTATCATACAGTAGGACTTTTGGTGTGCATCTGGATAACCCAGTCAAAACTAAAACAAGTAGCCCCATTTACTCAATTCCAGTTTATCGCTAAAATATGTGAAGGTCTGGGGGTACCCTAATTGCGTAATACAACACAATCTGTTTCGATTTGAAACAGATTGCTAATCCATTGCATCATAAGTTGGAAAAAAAATTTGCTCAACAACGTAAATAACGCAATGAATGTTGTTGAACTGTCAAAATGAAACAAATTAGGCAAAACTGTTTACGAAAATAAGTTACGCAATTAGGGTACTGAAAGTACTGATCCTTAAGTAATAATAAGATGATTGAAGAATAAGAAGCAAATCAAACTTTAGCGCTCAGACAATGCCAATGATGTAATTATTTTAAGAATGATATAGGTATGCCAGACTGCAGAAAATGTCATTGTTTAAAACGTTTGTACAGCATTTTGTCTTGCGATATTAACCTACAACATCAGACTAAGTTTGAAAAGGTTGTATTTGATAAAAGTAAATCCACACCAAGTTACTTTTTGTGGTGAAACGTTTGCAAATGTTAGTGGGCAAAAGCGGGTAAAAAAGTTATTTGTACATCGGTGTGGATGCACCTTTAACACCGCTGACCAAAGTATACAGGGTTACGAAAACAATATTTAATTTAAAAAAAAACACCGTGTATGAAAATATACATTTAATGTAATTTTTTCAACATATCCCATACCGTTAAATAATCTTACAATCTTATTTTATGTTCCTAACAGAATTAAAAAAGAAGAAACACAACCTGTCTTAAAACAAGACTGGAATAACTTGAAATTGCATATAATAATTATTATTATTAAAAAAAAAAAGTTTTAGTAATAATGAGGCAAGTATTGTACGTAAAAGCTCTAAAACTTTTTATAACACAGATAAATTATAAAAAAAATAAAAAATAATGAGAATTCTTGGTTAATGATTGACATAATAACAATGTGTCAGCACTTAGATTAACTTAACCATAGTTTGATTAAACGGATAACAAATTCAATTAGAAATATTCCCACACCAGAAATAACGTCTTTTGTTAAGTACAATACTTTTTACAAAGCGTTTGATTTTGATCTACCTAATAGAGTCCTTTGAACAAACTACCTTTTTCGAAGAAGTATGAGGTATAATATTGGCTAAGTGACTAAAAGTAACTATGATAAATTGCAGTTGATACTTATAAATTTATAATACATACATTTTAATATGTGTACATTTACCATGGGACTCCTTTAAAAATACACCTTATAACCAATACACTGAGTCTAAATATGCATAAATCTGATGATAATAATAGAAAAAAGATTATTCATACGATACGCATTTAAATATTATTTTTAATGTTGTTTAGGCGTCGTTTCCACAAATAAATAAGTTTGAGATTTCAATTTCTAATAACAAAAACCTGAACGCAAATATTTCTACGCCAGCCTACCAGATCAGTCCATCAAAAATGCTAATTTTAATAAATTCTTAGATTCTCCTTCCTTAGATCACGACATACAATAAGAAACGCCAAGACTTGTGGCAGTCACAATCCGTGTGAGTAGGACAGTGAATATTTTGAATGGAATTTCAAAACGGAGTCTCGTGTCGTCTCGCTTCCGCGCGTTAAGACCGCGCCTGTCCTTGGCGTATACTATATACAATGTTGCCCATCGGCATGTGCCCGCCTGAATTTTTCTGTATATCGAATTATAACTTTGAAAGGGGGGGGTCTATCTTTAATATTTTTCATGTTAAAAAATACAATAGACGTGGATATATTTAGTAACCTGTTCCGCTTAGCTATTTCTAAAGAGCCATAAAAAACTCCTGAAATAAATCGACACGTGTTTCACCTCTCAACGAGGCATCCTCAGGATGACGATGGACTTGTTGCGAACTCGAACACGGCGTGTTGCCACACCGAGCGCTGAGTGCACTCAGCGCGTTCGTGTTTAAGCGGAACAGGTTACTAAATATATCCACGTCTATTGTATTTTATAATGGATTTCCGCAAGGTCACGCCAGAATCAATTAACTATTTTTCATGTTATTCAATTTTTTATGTTTTGAGTAGTGTTTGCCATATCTCCGATGTTATTGGCTCGATTTGGATTCTGTTTATTATTTCTAAAAGCTTATGAGTTATTTTATCGGATTAACTAATATTTTTATTAAAATTTGTCAACTATGCAAAAAAACGGAGGTGAATTTTTTTTTTTCTAAAAAAATGTGTAGTTCATAAAACCATAGAGGTATTTTGAAAAAAAAAATAATATCAAGATAGACCCCCACTTTAAATTTTTCGATAATTTTTCATGAACATTCAGAAAAATCCGGGCGGGCACATGCCGATGGGCGACATTGCATAACTTGGCAATACCCTACGGATTATTGCTATAACGTTTAATAATGCCAAAGTTTTAAACATTCTCATCAAAAGTTAATTTTTCGAAGAAACAGGCTTTAGAATGCCACCCAGGAATGTAAGTTCTCTAAAATAGGTTTACATTACGATACATAGATACTTATAAAAATAGATACACGTTATGTTTTACTACTCTGCAGAAGATTTATATTGTACGAGCACAGAAAGGGATCTAGCTAGTAAGCATACCATAATACAACCTATTTGCAGTCATCAAATTGGCTAAAAAGCCTACTGAGATTTATTACAGCTTACCTCCTGGTTCCTAAAAGGCTTATGAATTTCAGCTGTTCTCAAATCTTTCTCTCTCTCTGATTTGTCGGCATTTCTCTCATGTCAATTTGATTGCCGGTCGTAATTTCAATTAACCAATCATAGCAATTGACAAGAGGATTTCTGAAGCCAAGTCACAGGCTTCACACATACAGCAACGATTTGAAGTAAGACTTCTTATGACGTCATACCCTGCACACGATTGGATGAAATGCTAAAATTAACATAACAGTGTGAAGAGTTACATGGCGCGGCGTAGGTACTAAACGCTTTGAGTCTATGTGAAGAATATTACACATAATATGCATTGTACTGAGTATGAATTATTACTTACCCACGAGTTAAAATTACTGAGTTATTAAAAGTATAGCAACATAAAAGCTCACCCTGATAGTAAGAGAAACTGCAGAAGATCACGTTACAAAATTCTGTAATTAGATTCACAATTCCATTTTAGTTAAAGCGTAAATGCAAGAAAAAATTAATTAATTTATGATGACATTGAATTATAAATTTTATTCTCAGTACCATAAAGTGCAAGGTTGTACGAATATCAACATGATTTAGTTCTTGTAGTCTTCTAGCATGCCCAACAAGCTAGGGATATCAGACACTTTACAGGAGTGGATGGTTCACTCAGGTGAAAGTAAATTTTTGTTTCATTCCAAGTCACATGACATCGACAAAATTTCATTTTATTTTTCATTCTTCAGTAGGCGTGTGAAAGATGGGGCCGAAATCCAACAATGTTGGAACGGTTCACTAATGAATTCATTTGTCACTTTTGATTCATTTTGTGTTACGACCTTACTTCGACTGAAAGTTGTCGAATGAAAGGCAAAAATCCACAAAAAGCGTCTGACATCGGCTTATACATGCTTGAGCCATCACAAAGAGGTACCGTTTGATCAGTGCTGAGCCTTAATTTATACTAAAAATTTACTTGGCTTAGACCTTGTTTACAAACATTATATAGGTAAGGTTTCAACAGCTAAAACAGCTTAGTTTTAAAGACATAACCTGTCATTTGAACTACTCATAATAACTATAACAACATTGAAACAACAGATTTATTAACAGATCACAGCCTAATTTGTCCACTTATGATTTTATCATACTCCTCGACCCCTAAGGGCACGTAACGACCTTGTTTTAGATCTAAATAGTAAAGTTTGTCTTTTTTGGCCAGTTTTGGATCGAAACCATCTTTTTGCAGATCAGTCTTCTTCATTTTAAATGTACCTGGGGAAGAAAAATGTTATTGTTTATGTTATTATGATATTTTTGTGTTGTTGTTGTTGTGAAAAAATCCTTAGTTAAGACTTATACTAGGTATAAAAGTTTTATCGAATTCGCCCTTAATGAGGGTTAAGATAATTTAAAACACATTAGTGATTGTTTTACTAACATTACTAATTGTCTGTTTGGTATAATTAATTAATTATCAAACAACTTAATTATGGGTAAGACAATGTTTGGCTTTTCTTTGTGGGCACGAAGGCAGAAAAAATTACCGCTTTTCAAAATTCCATCACCATTGTTTATTTGACGATTTCTGAAACTAACTATCCGCGAAGTAGACACAATCGAAATTATGTAATGCACTGGAATTCAAAGGTGTTTAGTTTTATGGACCCTAAAGTCCCCACAATGCGACAGGCCCGGAAAAAGATGGCAGGAGTTGGATTCCTTCCTCCTATTGTATAGAATCAAGTTTTTCTAACTGAACAGGGGGCCTACCACCAGCTCATAAAGCAGTATTATTTTAATATTACTTTGGTGTGGGAAAAAGATGAAGCTCTACAGGACGTATAGCTCCATCTATTTCTCCCATAAAGCAGTATTATTTTAAAATATTAAAATAATACTGTTTTATGAGCTGGTGGTAGGCCCCCAGACCGCTGTGCTGTTGCGGAGTTTTTTGCGTCACTTCTTCTTCCCAGCTAAAGCACTAGGAAGTGGTGAAGGGTGGGCGTTTTGGGGACTGTCTTATGTAAATTTGACGTTCGAAATGTGTTGATTCTCAGACTAATTTGTATAAATATAAATGACTTTTAATTTTTTAAAGGATTGGCCCATAATTACAGAAAACCGGGAAAAGATGAAAGAGAGCCGTTTGCTCCGCAGTGAGACAGTACAGGTTCATAATAATAAAATCTCCATAATTTTAAAGGCTTGCATTTTAACTCACCAGTCATATCTAAGCTATCCATGACCCTGAGGAACACAGGTCTCGCATACACCGGCAGGTCGATTCCGAGGTCTCGCGCCAATTTATCCAGGTCCAGAGTTCCATCCATGTCCACTATACCGCACATGCCCGCTCTCCCCTCCGTGTTTGGCACCTATAAGTAAACATAACATAAAACATCATCATCTGTCTAGACTTTTTTGTTGGCGCACAGATTAGTACAGAAGGTTCACTCCACAAAATCATTTAAATAAAAAGCAACTCTTTCTACGACGCAATAAAGTGCAGTTCCAGGTCGCACAGCGCTAATTACCAACTGTTATATTCACCTAGAAGTTGCCTCTCTTTCTATCGCGTAACTCTTAAATCTTCTGACTACGTTACGATCAGTGAATTGGCCCGACAAGAAGAGCCCGCCGCGTACTTGATAGCTTCATTCCTAAAATGCCGAGGGTGCCTTCTGTACTATTCTGTGGTTGGGGTCAGTTTCCAGTCTAACCGGATACCGAGCAGGGCATACCGATACCTTCAAGTCTAATCCGAACTCGGGGAGGGGGGGGGGGGGGGTTGTGAGCTGCTAATGACAATTTCCTATACGAAAAATAATACTTTATTCAACCCAGGGATTGAACCCTAAAAGCTCAGAAATTGCGTTTGCAACTAATATAGACCATGAGTCGAGGCAGTCCTACTATCAGTTAACACTCGTGTGTTTCAACACTGTAGTATTTACTCGTGTAAATACTACAATGTTGATACACAATCAATGCGTCAATGAAGGCTCTGTTATGT
The DNA here is from genome assembly GCA_963680765.1 of Agrochola lychnidis. Taxonomy (NCBI): domain Eukaryota; kingdom Metazoa; phylum Arthropoda; class Insecta; order Lepidoptera; family Noctuidae; genus Agrochola; species Agrochola lychnidis. The sequence continues at coordinate 16,448,785 of OY796858.1, forward strand.
AATTCTTGGCAGGGAATAGTTTTTCATTCACATAACATACACGTTCTCTGTGGCGTGATGAAATCTTGGACGGGACTATAATATATTATTTATTTGATCTTGGCTCCGTATTATTACACAAACCATTACCTATCACACGGTCAGTAATCATGTGATAGGTTGTGTTTTGTTTTCTTTGAATGTCAACAGAATTGCTTTCGATCAAATGGTGGGAAGGTGGCAGTTCTACCACACGTAGAGTTACCATCCGTCCGGACTTCTACACTTTTGTCCGGCTCTTTAATTTGTCCAGATTTTTTGGCTTAGTAGGAATACGAGTAATAAAACTTATTTAACCTCTTGACAGTCCGGTGCTCTCCTGGAGATCGATAACAATTAAAATTCTATTGTTTTTTTTGGACTGTTGAAGGTTTACTATACGAAATAAGTCTTTAATATTTATTAACTTCTCATTCATCTAAAAACAAAATATAAATTTTCTTTAACAATCAACTTAACGAGATCAAACAATAAGTGTATTTTGTGACCTAAATGTCTTTTATTGAAATGTCAGGCTTTTTGTCAGGACTTTACAAATTTCTAAGTGGTAACCCTAACTAGACGCCAATTATTTAATTCATTGCCACAATGCAGCGAATTAAGGCTCATTTTCATTGATCAATAGCTCTCATATGCAGGGAACCGTTTTCATTAGACGATAGGGTTTGCATGTATGGTGCTGGAGATTTCTGTAAAGCATGCTAAAGGGCCTGTATTCGGAGTACCGTTTTCATTAGTCGATAGACAACGATAGCGGTATATGGAGACCCTGCACCGCACGTTTCGCAGTTGCTTTGAAGGCTCATTTTCATTGGGTGTGAGTATTCGCACGCTTTTTACCGACCGATGAATTCCATTAGTCGCTACGCCCGCTACAGGAAATCCCCGCAGATGGTGTACCGACCGTGTTATCGACTTATGGCTTTCAATAGTCACTACCCCGCCTGCGGAGAGATCCCGCATGCTGTGTATCGACTGAGTTATCGACAAATGAAAATGATCCATTAGGTATTGAATGTGAATGTGTACTATTTATAGTATTGTATGTTTATTATGTTATCTTATCTATGTGTGCATTTATTGAAAGAGGATATTATTTCTGAACATTAAAATATTTTATATTATTTCAAAAGACTTGAATGCTATTGTTTGTAAAATACGTATAAACATACTAGCTTATTATACGCGGCTTCAATTCTGTGGTAGATTTTTCCAGGATAATAATAGCCTATTTTACTCACCGGATCAAAAACTACCTCTATGTAAAAGATATAACAAATAACATATAATATAAAAAATAACATAACATATAATTTATAATAATAACAAAACATAACATAACATCACGTCTGTATTCCACGAAGAATTGGGCAGAGGTGTATACAGGGTGGCAGAGACAACGACGCGCAACTTGTTACCAAGGTACATGATTCTGGACCTGGAGAAAAAAATATTTACTCTTCCTTTTTTTTTTGGGTGGGAAATTATCAAATAACTTCTCCCACTCTGAGCGGAGCGGGAGGGCGTGTCAGACTCTTACTGACTAAAACTCACCCGTGTTCCTTCAGTTGCCATGTTGCCGGGGGCCACGATCTCCCTTTCGGTTTTCTTCGCAACCCCGGCAAGCATCGGCCCTAGCGGACTCCGTCAGTTCTGCTGACATCTCTTTGAGGCGCGCGTGGAACACAACGCGCCGTCGACCCGGGCCTGGTCCTTATTGGACGGCGAGCTATCTACCCATTGGTCACAATCTGCAAGCCCGCGCCTACGGTGGCCGGAAATCGGCCCGCGATTCCCGACGCCCAGGGCGTCTCCTCCTGCGGCGGTTAGGGGCGTGAGGGCGCGAAATTATTTTTTTCTTCCTTACATACTGACCGCGTAGGTATTACACTTTCGTAGGAAACAGCAGTTTAAAAAAAATAACCAACGAAAAATTTGAAACCCGGGGGTTAAAGTTATCCAGAATCATGTACTGAATCCATGGTAACAGGCTATGCGTCGACGTTCCTGTCACCCTGTATGTATTACATTAAAACTCCCGTTATGTTAAAGTCCCTAGTAAAAGTTTGCTACGCGCAGCTCTTGAGAAATTCTGGCTAGCCATAAAAAATAAAAGAAAAAATTATATGAATCCTTACCAGTACGCCATAAACGACGGCGTCTCTATGGTCAGCCACCCTAGAGATGGCAGCTTCCACCTCAGTGGTGGAGACATTCTCTCCGCGCCATCTGAACGTGTCACCTGTCCTGTCACGGAAGTACAGGTAGCCTAGCTCGTCTGCTACCAGGATATCACCTAGGAAGAAGGAAGTTGATTTTAAAACATCAGGAGTTTCTAAAATATGTTAAAACTAGCTTCTTTTTTTTCTTTTTGTTTCGTATTCTTTTTGGCACCTCTTTAGGTCATGATGAGCTATCCGAATATCAAAAAATATTTGGCCTATAATCCATAGGTTTAGGTAGTTAAATAAAGGTAAACAAATCGTAAAAATGATTTTATAGACGGCACTTTCTTATTTAAAAATACGATAAAACTAAATTAAAGTTATTTTAGATTTTATAATAGTTTCCTCTTTTATTAATGTATGTTAAACTGCAACATTTTTTTTGTTAGATTTATATTTTGTAATCGTCTATTGTAAAGAGCCCAAACTCTTAAATGTCAACGAATTATAACGTTGCTAAGTTGAAGAGTACAACTGTGACGTAGCATGACTACTGAAGTGACAGGTATTACGTTTAGTCGGTTACTTGACCAGCTGTCCCGTCACGAGATTTTTTTGTTTACCTTTATTTAAGGCAGAAAACAAGATTTTATAGAATAATCAACTTTTCTTCTATCATCGTCAAATAAAATGAACCTATACGTGTAATTAATGAGGCTGCTGCCCTTTATTTTCTTCTGGGTGTTGCCAAGCTAATGGAGGCGCGAGCGGTGAACGTTATGACTGTTCTGCGACTTGTCTGGCCACGAAAATGCCACCCGAGCTGTCCGAAACCAGCCTCGACGTCCTTAGGAATGCTTACGACTGCCGAGGCAGCTCTGAGGCGCCCGAAGCAGCACCCCAAGCAGCCCTCAGGTGCCTGAAGCCGCCGTAAAGCGCCCGAGCAGTAATTGCCCGACCCAGTAGTCGAACCCAGTAGCGCTTGCGACCACTAGACCAATTAGGCAGTTGGTGTAATAGAAATTTTAGGACTTACCCGATATAAAAGCAGCGTCGCCGAAGTGGAACACGTTCCGGACCACTTTCTTGTCGGAAGCTCCCTTGTCTACGTAGCCGAGGTACTGGCGCGCTGGGTTATTAGCTTGGATCTTGCCGATAAACACGCCCGGCTCGTTGGGGTCCGCTAGCTGTAGTGGAAATACTTTGATTATGTACGGATAGAAAAAAAAATTGATTAACTGAGCAAGATGATTTCTTACAATGATTTGTAGTGTACAAAACGATTTCAGAAAGTTATATAGTGGTAAGTCGACTTGCTGTCTGATTCCACGAAGTTTCTTTTTAACCGACTTCAAGAAGGTGGAGTTTCTCAATTCGAATATATGTTTTTTTTTTTTGTATGTTTGTTACGCGATTACTCTGCCAATTATGAATTGATTTAGATGATTCTTTTTTGTTTGGTAGATTACACATCAGAGGTGGTCCCACCGATAAGGACCAAGCCCGGGTCGACGGCGCGTTGTGTTCCACGCGCGCCTCAAAGAGATGTCAGCAGAATTGACGGGGTCCGCTAGGGCCAATGCCTGCCGGGGCTGCGAATACGGGCCGAAGGGGAAATCGTGGCCCCCAGGCAACATGGCAACTGAAGGAACACGGGTGGGTTTTAGTCAATAGGAGTCTGATACGTCCTCCCGCTCCACCCAGAGTGGGAGAAGTTATTTGATAATTTCCCAACAAAAAAATTAAAAAGAGGTGGTCCCATTTCATTAAAGTTTTTTCGGTAGTTTATGAGTTAGCTTCAATAATACGTATTTTTACCACTTAGCCTATATGAATGATGTTATAATTAGTTCCTGTCACTGTTATTTACTAGTGATGCAACGAATACGAATATTCGTATTCGCCGAATAGTAGACATTTACCGAATATTCGTATTCGGCGAATACTAATACGAATATTTAAAAATTAATATGTTTGTACGCAAATCTAATTACTGGCAGACTTGGTCACAAACGCGCGTCTTCGGCACGTAAAAATACGACGTGTGCAAGGGCCTTAACCGCAACGACGACGTGACGGGGGACTCCCCGGCCATAGTTTATACAGTGCCGCGGCCCGGGAGTTTTCCTATCATTACGAACCATGGACTGATTGATTCATTCATTCCTTTCATTTCATTTGTCAGTCGAAAGCACAATTCAAGCAAGAGAGTATTGTTTTATTTATTTTCTGAGGTTGCTGCGAAGTGAAAGGAGTTGAAGTTGAATAGAAAATGTCTTCTCGTAAACGAGATCAAAGTGACATATGGAAACACTTCGATAAATTACCAAATAAGTAGTTATATGGTCTGTATTTCTTTTGTATGAACAAAAAGTAGGATAGTAAGTCCTAAGTAACTTAGACGAACGTTAGTAATAGCTGCGTCTATGTAGTACTAGACTATTAGTATTTTATTACCATGGCGAGATATTCGTATTCGTATTCGCCGAATAGTAGGTTTGATATTCGTATTCGTAAAAGTAGTATTCGTTGCATCACTATTATTTACACAGCAGGTTGGTATTCGAAATTGTGCGGGGTAGGTAGGTACCACAACTAAAAAGTGAAAAATAAAAACTTTTTAAAATAAAAAAGCCGACTTCCAAAAAAAAACTACAAAGTGAAAAATAAGTTTAATTTCGGAAGTCGGTGGCAAAACACGAATATTCAAAAACAAAGACCAAAAAAGTTTTATAAAATTCAGCTTCAAGAGCAAGGCACCTAGTTTGCGCTGACAGTCACGGTTTACCGCGGATTTGTTTTGATCCGAATAATAAATTATATATTAGGCCGCTTAAATTAAGTCACGTACCAACATGGGTTGGTTGACTACTCGCCGATTAACATTCGATGTACTTAATATAAATATTTCGTACCAACATCATACTATGTTTTTACCTGACAGAGTCCCCGTGAGTCTCGAATAGGTTCTCCTGTCTCCTGGTTCACTTTGATGATAGCGATAGGGTAGACCTTCGGGAAGATTCGTGATACAAATCCGATGGCACCCGGCGTACCGTCCACGTTAGCTGTAATAAACATTTAATTGTGTTATCCAACTGGCATCTACTAGGAACATGCTAAAATACTTTATCGCTTGTCCAAGGGAATGCAGTTACAGTACAATTATTTTAACTTCTATTATTTAAAAGAAAGCAACAGCTTGTTGCTAAGTAATAACAGCCGCACGGATTAATCCATCAGGTCAAGCTACGCTTGTCGGAGTTGGTCTGCGACCATCTTTACATACCGAGACTCCTCCGTGCCTCGGAAAGCACGTTAAGCCGTCGGTCCCGGCTATCATTCGTGAATCTTTGACAGTCGTTATGGGTTGTCAGAAGCTCGAAAGTCTGACAACCAGTCTTACCAAGGGATATCGTGTTACCCAGTCACTGGGTTGTGGAGGTTAGATAGAAAGTCGCTCCATATAAAATACTGGTATTCAGCTGCATCCGGTTAAACTGGAAACCGACCTCAACATAGTTGGGAAAAGGCTAGGCAGATTGATATTGATTTAAAAGACTTTGTGTAAATAGATGATAATGTGGATCTTGACTGAATTTAACCTATACAGGGTCAAATTAAGCTAGCAAACTCAAAGACTTGATGGGTATCGATATACAGGGTGGCGGGAAATCGACGCGAAAACTGAAACCATGCATTCAGTACATGATTCTGAACCCCCAGCGTTGAAAAATATCATCGGTTATTTTTTTTAAAAATCTGCTGTTTCATAGAAAAGTGCAATACCTACACGGTCAAAATGTATGGAACAGTATTTTTTTAAATAACCGACGAAAAACTTAACGCTGGGGGGTTCAGAATCATGTACTGAATCCATGGTTTCAGTTTTCGCGTCGATGTCCCTGCCACCCAGTATAAACACGATAAAACAAAACAGATTTTCTCAACTGATACTTCAAGTAATAACACCATCAGCGGACGTTGACCCAAAAAAAAATCGTCAAACCAGTTTTATTTTGTCGATGGTTTAAAGATATAGGTACCCATCATGTCTGTGAAATTTACACAAAAAAGCAAATTGATATTTCAAACTCAAAGCATTTATTTCAAATAAATCAATTACAAGCACTTTTGAATTGTCAAGGGGTCGGTCAGTCAGAAAGATGAAGCTAGTTGCCCATTCTAAAGCGTAGTAGGTACCTATGGAGAAGAACGGGCAAGAAACTCCACGGACACTCTTTTATATCAAAATATGGTTACAAAATATTGGTTACATCATTCATGTTGAAGTTATACATGTGAGAACGATACAGAAAATTAAAAGCGTCCGTAATAGAAAATAAAACAAATAAAACAATTGAAAATTTAAATTAAAATAAGCCGTTAAACCTAAGAGATGACCAGTCCCTACTGACAGCGCCCGTTCACGAACATGACGCATGGATTAGCACCATTCAGCTCAACCATTTTGAAGGGAGCTAAATGATTCAATACACACGCCACCGTCAGCGAGACGTTAGAGTGAGCATGACATACTTTCAGCCGCCAGGGCACATTCAAGTCAACGAATGACGTACCTAGTAAATGGTAGCTTTATAGTAGGTACATAGTACTCACACATGTGTTATTCAATTATACAATGCTAAGGGATTGAATTTATACAAGGCAAAGATAGCATTTATATCAGCAATGTAATCCCCCAACTTATAATATGCTTGGCTGCATAGTGTGCGTTTTATATAAGATTTAAATTTCGTTTCATTCAGTTGAAGTATGTGAAGAGGTATTTTATTGTAACATTTTAAACAGTACCCCATGAAAGATGAGTCCACTTTAGCCAGTCTGAAACCCGGTTGAACTAATTGGTACCTATTTCCTAGTGATATAATTGTGTCTTGCACCTCTTTTACTAAAAAGATGTAGATTTTGCCTTACGTACATAATGTTTTCATAGATATATTGACAAGGTACCGTCATGATGTTAATATCTTTAAACAGTTCCCTTAGAGAGTCGCGCCTGCGGAGGCCATATATGGCTCTGATGGCTCTATTCTGCAGATTAAAATTAGACTCGATGTCTGCAGCCCGACCCCTTAGTAAAATACCGTACGACATAATACCATGAAAGTAACTGAAATAGATTAGCCTCGCGGTATCTACATCAGTACATTGACGGATTTTTCTCACAGCATACGCTGCTGAACTTAGACGTCCTGAAAGGGATGTTAAATGAGGACCCCATTGAAGCCTTGAGTCGAGCGTGCCACAGGAAAACCGTTTTATCGACAAATTCTAGTTTCTCTTGATTCAATACTATCTCACAATTACTACTTTTGACATTTGGTAAAGAAAATCTTATGCATTTCGTTTTTTTACCATTTAATACTAAATTATTAGCAGTGAACCAATTTTGGACCTGCAGTAGGGTGTTATTTACGTCGTCAAGATTTGATGCACGTCTATTAATTTAAAAAATGAAGTAAGTATCGTCAGCAAATAACACCATTTGTGGTTGGGTTTTTAACAAATGGGGTAGATCGTTAATATATACTTTCAAGTTTGATTAGCAATCAAGCATTAACTGCAGTTGATGACCCCAAAACGAACGAACGTGTTAAGACGAGCGCTAATCCTGCCGACAAACTGTCACGCAGTTTGGCAGGTTTATAAAATGTTTACAAGGTGTTTGTCCAAAATAAAAGATTTTATTTAATTTAAAAAAGAACATCAAATCTTTTTTGTTTTCATATCACCTCTTCGGAGTTTTGCTAGGTATTTTAGTTTGACCCTGAATAATGACAGAGTCAAGATCAAGATCCATAAATATAATTAAGTTTGCATACCTATATTGGCATTTCCTTCAGTCGCTCCGTAGAATTCTGTAACAGACTCGACGTTGAACCTTTTGACGAAGTCTTTCCAGATCTGAAATAGCAAAACAAGTGATCTAAGAATATTGTCAAAGAAAATAAAACTGACAGCAATGGGTGGGGGAAACATAGGCTTGAAAAGTGGTGTGGTGCGTGTTAGGCAGAGGTGTGCCTATTGTCCTATAGTACACCAACATTTCGCCAATTATGTTCAAGCACATATCATTTAAATAAAAAGCGACTCTTGCTACGATACAATAAAGTGCAATTCAGATCGCACAGCGCTAATGACCTATATTCACCTAGAAGTTGCCTCTCTTTCTATCGCGTAACTCTTATATTTTCTGACTACGTCACGCCCACTGAATTAACAAGTCGAGCCCGCCTCGTACCTACTTGTAGCTTCGTATCTAAAATGCGGAGTGAACCATCTGTATGAATTCATCTATCTGTGGTTACTTAAGTCCCATGTAATAAAGAGCGAGCATATTGCCATCAGCTGGGCACAAATCCAGTCTCCTGACTGCTACTGAGAAATTCCAGATCGAAAAACCCAATAACACAGAAGTGCTTAATCTAAAAAAAATTATTGTCTGTAAAGTCGGTTTACGGACTATAATTTTACGTGATAACATCCCAAGCCGAACGCTTAGGCCCATCGTGCCTCTCTATCGCTTGTTCTGCGCTCTCGCTTACACGCTCGGCTCAGGCGGAACGTGACACTTTTTCGTGCGTGCCGCAAGCATTCATCGATTTATAAGACGGTTTCACGTCAAAAATAGGGTTAACATTTTTGAGAGACTGGTGCCAAAAAAGGCAAATGTAAAATACCTGTGTTAGAGGGTCACCAGGTCCCCCAATACTTAAATATGTACATATTAATTTAAATTAATTAACAAAAGTATGTGATGAACTTAACTTAAGTTCCAGGTATAGTCAGTTAAATACAAAGAAAACACTGTTCACCATCGTCATGCTCGTCCTGCATACACACATGCATACATACACACACACATATCACATTAAAGAACTGGAATATTTTGTCCTAATTTATTTTGGATAATTTAATAACATAATTTTTAAAAATAATAGTAATTAAATGTAATCGTAATTCATATTATTTTAGTTTAGTTAAATAGTTCATATACGTACTTTAACTTTAGGTTCTTCTATATCAAATTTATTTTAATTTTATTGTTTTTGTATTATAAATGTTGGAACGCCGACGTCTCCCCTCTCGGAGGTGGGCGCTAATGGCTGCAATACAGTTTTTTTATTTAACTAATGTAGCTGTTAACAAACACAAAAAAATACTAAACCTGTTTTTGTTCAATAAAATATTTGAATTACTGTTTACTGTATTTATTATGCTATTAAAAAAGGTTAATTCCTGCAATAATCATTTCCTTTATGACGACATGCGACAACCACAAAAATCGCCATGTCATTTTCAAAGAAAAAAAGAAACATGATTTGTCATTATTTCTTTATCGCTATATAATTAAAACGAAATAAACTCTACCTACATGTATAAATAAATCGGTTAGTAGTAAATAAACCAATACAAATGCCTGTGTCATGTGTGTGTTGATAAACGTAAATAACATTTGTCTTGACATTGGTTAAAGTTGAATGCACTAATTATAATTCGATAGTGGTGCCGATTCCCTTGTTCACAAACTAAACTTAATTTAAGTTCAGTGCATCTTTCTCTTTCTATTTCATTAAAAAAAGGACAGAAGATAAATTTTAGTTTAGTCCTGTCAAATTAATCAGCGCTTGACGTAAATTGACGTAATTTTAATCGGCATGTTTTTAATCACGTCTAAACTTGTATGGAGAGTCAGGGCCGTCTTAACCATATTGGGCGCCGGGGTGCGAAAATCAGCCTGCGCCCCCCTAACCAAAGATTTTTTTTTTGTTATTTATAGTAATTATTAATATTAATTGATAAATTATTTTATGTTTCATTTTATTGTTTACTAAAATTAGGTAAGTACATTTTTAAACATCAAATTCAATTTTTCTGGCTTTTAAGTTAGCAAACTTTTTATGATTTCGTCTGTTTTGAAATCTACTTTCGATTCGATACTTATTATGGCCAAATTTTCCAATCTATCTTGGGTCATGGTTGATCGTAAGTAGTTTTTTATTAATTTTAATTTCGAAAAAACTTTTTACAAAAAATACAACCGACTTCCAAACTACAAAATGAAAAATTAATTTCGGAAGTCGATGTCTTTGGATCAGTATTTTAGTTTTTTGCCACCGACTTACCTTGACAACGTTATATTAATTTCCACAAAACAATTTTACACACTCCTTGCACAAAATTTGCATTTCACTACACGAATTTAAATAACTTTTTTTCAACACAAATAAATACAAAATAAGTAGAAACTTATGTCAAACGTTACGTACGGTCACTTACTATGGCCATCGGAAATTTAATGGTAATTCTAACACAATACAAATAAAATCACTACTAAAACATTACATTTTTGCTGACACAATTTGTGTTGGTGACTAGATAAGCGGGCGGCATGCGGCATTAGATCAAAAAGCGGGCGTCGCGTGTCAAAGGGCGTGCGCCCGCACTTGTAGCCATAAGCTCTTTTTGAATTCACCGTGTGTGTTTGTTGGAATATAAATTTAATTTTTGCAATTATAAGATCTAAATTGGCTTGCATAACGCAAGTCGCAAGGCGAGTGTGCCGAAAGCTTCAGAGGCGTTTTTTTTTTTCTAAACAATATAGGTGCCTATATTTTTAGTATAATGATTATTAGTTTGATGTTATGAAAGATGTTATTTAAAAAAATTGAGATAACGCATGGTATATGTAGGTTATAAGGCGATCGGCTTGCGCCTCATAGACCCTGCGCCCGGGTGCCACGCACCCCTTGCACCCCCGGGTAAAGACGGCCCTGTGGAGAGTGACAGACGCTGATTAATTTGACAGGACTAAACAAAAATTTATCTTCTGTCCTTTTCTTAATGAAATAGAAAGAAAAAGATGCACTGAACTTAAATTTAGTTTAAGTTTGTGAACAAGGGAATCGGCACCATTGTATGATGTTTTTTAGGCCCGTTGGCACCACAATTTACTATATTTAGGCTACACGAATTTAAACATCGTTATATTAATGCCGTTGTTCGCTTCTATAATTTTTAACGTCACGATATTATTGCGGACGTCCCCATGTCCATAAAATGTATGGAAATACGTGCACGTTATAAATTTAGCGTGGATGGCGATTAATGATTTTAATTCTATACTTAAGTACACATTTGTTACGGTCGCGAATCGTATTTTGATCAATATACCTACAAATTGCAAAAAACGTGTGAATTTCGCGGTCTGCCTCAGCGCAACCCCCTTAAATTATGCTTGCACATAATTATATGAACGCGATGATCGTGTATCGTGTCCTAACTAACCTAAACCGATCGTCGCGTAGGAACCGGGGTTAGTGAATTTTAATACGCGCAAACACAACTTGAACATTCATTCTCCAAGAATTGCCTAAATGATAAGGAGCAATGATCGCATTTTGTATATTTAACAGGTTAACTATACATCGTGGATGTATGATTGAACTCACACAATGGTGCCGATTCCCTTGTTCACAAACTAAACTAAATTTAAGTTCAGTGCATCTTTTTCTTTCTATTTCATTAAGAAAAGGACAGAAGATAAATTTTAGTTTAGTCCTGTCAAATTAATCAGCGCTTGACGTAAATTGACGTAATTTTAGTAGGCAAGTTTTTAATCACGTCTAAACTTGTATGGAGAGTGACAGGCGCCGATTAATTTGACAGGACTAAACTAAAATTTATCTTCTGTCCTTTTCATAATGAAATAGAAAGAAAAAGATGCACTGAACTTAAATTTAGTTTAGTTTGTGAACAAGGGAATCGGCACCATTGTCTAATTAGTATCACTTGTATTTTTTTTAGGAATATCGTATAGGTACCTACTTTTACAATGCTTCACAACCTTCAACACCATGTATCCATTACATAATTATTTTTTCTGTCATTGCTTCATTTTTAATTATTTTTACCTATTGTGGTATACTAATCTTATTCCAGGTGTATCGTCTTCACATATAATTATATAATTAATGTATACAAAATATTGTAAAACATTTTAAAAGAGTAACGGTGGAGTTTCTTGCCCATTCTTCTCCATACGAAAACTACCTTTTGGAAGGGGCGACTAGAATCAATTCTATTTTTTGTTTTTGACGTTCATGCCTTTTTGTGCCCAATTGAAATAAATTATTTGACTTTGATAAATTTACCCTCTTAAATTCACTTTGACCAATATGAAGTACTAAATACAATCCAGATAAAATAAATAATAAACAAACATTTATTCAGTATTAAAATTGGTAAAATATTAACATAAAATCTTGGAAATAATTTTCATGTTTTTTTTTTTTTTAGTTGAGCATTCGATGACCTTAAGTTTTCTGGAAACTTATATTTGACAATCGAATTTCATTGATTACAGTTACAAGTGAATTAAATCAATTATAGTAAGTATTGTATTTTATGAATATGCATATAATTATTAACTAGCGGTAAATAAATCGATTAGTTTTTCCTTTTAAATTACATAGATGTTTAAAATAATAATCCTATTTGTTTTACGACGTCTTGAACCAAACATGGCATTATCATATTTTCTGTGGGTCCATAAATTATGTAGAAACTTCCTAATCTACTCTTATATTTTTTATCAGCACCCATGCTATAAAACCTCTATAAAAGTTTCTGAAACAGTTAGCTTATTGCCTACATTAAAACAGCCAGTGTCATAGTAACCATAATATCATCCAAATGAGTGTTATATTGTTGTACTAAATTTCATTATGCAACTCGAATTTCAAAAAAGAACATTGTCATACATGCGCGTTTCACAACCACAGCGCCGTAATTTAAAAAAATAAACTAAGGTTATTCGAATTCACGTCGTATCCCGCCATTTTTGTTCGTTAATAGTATTGCAAAATTTTATTATTTTGTTGTTTACAAAAATGAGTGATACAAGCTTTGATAACACACCACCAGATATTTCTAATGCAGCCAAGGACATTTACAGGACACTAATTATTAACAGAAAAGTCGAGAAAATAATATTGTACAACATCCTAAGTATGGTTTCAGAACCTTTTATAGAGGATTCATATCATGGGTGGTCTTGTATAACATACTTAGAAGACGTAGCTAAATTCGACAATTGGTTAACCAACGAGTCACGAGAATTATTAGGTTATCACAAAAAGTGGATATAACTAGAATAGATTTGGACGCGAATTTCGTACCAATGTTTCGTTTGTGTATAGAAGCTGAATTCATGACGTGATGAAGATAGAAGACATACTCAGATAAACAGATTTGTTTTGCTCATGGAAGGTGAACAAACCCGACAGCTAAGATTAACTCTTATCGGTACATGTTGATTTTATTATCTGAGTGTTATAAACTTATAATAGGTGTTATTCACCGGTTTTATTGACAACTAGCTGTGGTCCGCGCCTTTGTTTGTAAAACAGCTCATCGAATGGATACATTTACAAACATCCTATATTCTTAGAGAACCTATATAGTCTTATTAAATTAGATAGCAAAACTCAAATACGTGATGGGTATCGATATATGAACATGAAAAAAAAAAAAAACATTTTCTCAACTGATACTACAAATTACATCAGTAATAGATGTTGTTGACCAAAAAAATTAACTTCAAATCTTTTTGAAGTGAAAACTTCTTTAGGCGCGTTGGGAATTTTTGAGATGGAAAAAAACAATTGAATTCGCGACACCGTTACCGACACCTCATTTTTGTAAACGCGATTGTGCTATTTATTCATGTTCATATTACGTTACGGATCAATGTTCTATGCAAGTACTTTTTACTTTAAAGGTTTCGGAAGTATTATTTTTTGTAAACGCGATTGTGCTATTTATTTAGATAAGGTTACGGACCAATGTTTTATACAAGATTTCCTGCACAGTAAAATTGTTCAAGTTTTCACTTCTGTCGGCACTCCCGGAGTGCCACTGTTTATTTTATTTTATCGTGTTTAGATATAAGAAAAAAAGAAAATACATTTATTTAGCACAGACAAAAAGGCGCACAACAAAAGATAATTATACAACAAGTTAAAAACATTAAATAAACAAATGGAAACAAATAAAATGTGTAAAATAAGAATTTAACAGGAAAGTGTGCTTCGCGACTGCGCCAAATAGGCCCAGTTCAGCAACAGACAACTAGTGCCTGACGCTGGTTTTTAACTGGTATTACCCAAGACGTCTGCCGTTGCGCTAGCTAATTCAATTTGACCCTGTATATTTCAAATACATGTAACGTTTCTATCTAAAGTCTATTTATAACCTTGTTTCCAATTGATGTTATTTCCACTTAAACACATAAACTTTATGCAAGTGTAAATAAAGTTGATTATAGACTGACTAGCACTGTTGAAAAAAATCATAAAGAATATGATGTTGTAGCGCAAACTGAACCTTATGTCTAGACCTTACAGTTGTTTTTCCTAAATCTCGTGTTTGTTTACATGTTTGGCAAATAAATTGCGAACGAAGATTTTAATGGTTTGAGCTGCGTTTTGTCACGGAACTGTTTTATAATTAGTATATATAGGTTAACTTGCCTGTGGTCTGAGTCCGTTGCCGTAAATCACGCGTACTTTATGTTGAGTATCAGTCGGCGACGGGGGCGTTGCCAGTACGTAGCGACACATCTCGCCTATGTAATGGGCAGCCTGTGTGACAAATAAACAAACTTAATGTTATTGCATATTCGATATTTAGAGGACAGATTACACTCTGTCAATTTTTTTCATTAATTTCCTACGGTTATTATTTCAGAAGTTACGAGATTTTAAGGTGTATTGTAATGAATGTAAAAAATCACTTTTCTTTTGATATTTGAACAATTCCGCTGTGTATATTATATGTGTGTACATAAACTGTTAAATAAATAAAAATAAATATTAGTTAATAAGATTTTCACAAAAAACTTTTTTATTTTTTCTGTAAAATTTGGTTTTTACGATTACCATTTTATTCGCCGGGGACAGCGATGTATCTATTAACCTATTGATCGCTTGGTTTTATACCAATTGCCGTGCCTCAGTGCCCAGCTCATAAATCTTGAAATAAATACCTACGACGAATAGGGTCGTGAAAAAAAAAAAAAAAAAAACGAACATAGGTTCTCAGTCGTATTAATACGACTGAAAAGGCACGGGCACAAAAAAAAAATTGTCGTATTAATTCGACTGGGGCGGTCAATAGGTAAGACCGCTTAAATATTGTTAGAATCACTTGGCGAAAATATCGGTGATTGATTGCCTGTCACGATATCGAAATCACTAGTTTGCCTATCCACTGGAGCGGAACGAGACAGCGGAGCGGAGAAATGTGCCAATATTAACCAATATAATCTAAACTCCGCTTCAGATCTCCCCTTCTATTGGTTAATATTGGCACATTTCTCCGCTCCGCTCCAGTGGATAGGCAGCCTTAAGAGGGCCCTTCCCGGTCCGTCTAAAGTCAACGCGAGCATGGTCGAAAAGCTTGTTGTTTCATCCAGCGCAAGTGAG
Organism: Agrochola lychnidis; assembly: GCA_963680765.1. NCBI lineage: Eukaryota > Metazoa > Arthropoda > Insecta > Lepidoptera > Noctuidae > Agrochola > Agrochola lychnidis. The sequence goes on from OY796858.1 coordinate 16,464,500, forward strand.
ATCTGCTAACAAGCTAGTGAGAACGCGATAACATTGTACGAAAAATAACTGGTTTCAGGAAATACGTGTTTTTGAATACGCCTTACAAGTTACTAAATAATTTTTTGTCATTTAGAATCTCCATTACATGTGCGAGGTTTCTATAACGATATTTTCTATACTTTTACAATTTATAAGTACATTATGAACGGTCAAAGTTGAGGTAAAATTTGTGCAAAAAAGCAGATTTTTTAAGGCTTATATTGAATTTGTTTCGCCAAATTTTTATTTTTTGCTTTCATAGAAACCTAGATATAGTGCACAAGATACCCATTAGTTTAAAAGAATAAAAGAAAGATGTGTTACAACGCCATAATCGCGTACGAGCGTTTGTATGAAAAGTATGACGGGTTGGCCGCTCTTAAGGCCGGATTTTATTTTGGCCATAAACACTATCAGCTTTTTCTACGTTGACAGACCTTATTTACTATTAGTTTCGCCCACGTGGGCCCTAATTCTTTTTTAAAATAAATAGCCTAAATTACTCCTTATAACATCAGCTTTCTGCCAGTGAAAGTCCCGTCAAAATCGGTCCAGCCGTTTTGGAGATAAGCCGGAACAGACAGACAGAAAAAAAGTTTAAAAAAAATATAAATACCGTATATACTTTCATATGCATTTAGTAAAAAGCTGTTATTTTGACATTACAAACAGACACTTCAATTTTATTTATTTGTATGTATGTACTTACATGTATAGATTCAACATAATATAACATCACGCCTGTTTCCCCGAAGGGTTAAGCAGAGGTGTACCTAAGGTATCATCGAGAAACGCATATCTATACACCGTAAGGACTATTTCTGCTTGCAGCGCTCGGCCGCTGTAGTAACGCTTACCTACGAAAAAAAAAAGAGTAGTGTGCACGGGATTTTGTTTTCAAACTGCTTAGATATGCGTTTCCTAATAATAATAATTAATATACATCCACATTTCGCCAGTTATATTGTTTTATTTCTGAGAAGCGAATTTGTGCTCGGTTGATGGCAATAGACTTGTTATTACTTAAGTACTATTCAGTGCAAAGTATGAATAAATTGCCCGATTCACTTGACTGGCTTCCTGATGATATATATTAAAATATTCACAATAAATTGTTTGCACAACGGCAACCATGCGACGGTACAAATAATTACACGCTATATGGACAATAGTATTGTCTATTATGTAGATAAGCATTCTTATTGACCTTGTAAACTTGTTTTGTTAATAGAATCGTTGGATAATATTGCCTATAAATCATTATACCTTTTGGCCAAGTTTTACGAGTTTCTGTTAATCTATAATTTAATTTAATATATAAAGGTGAAGAGTTTGTTTGTTTGCTTGAACGTGCTAATCTCAGGAACTACTGGTCCGATTTGAAAAATTATTTCAGTGTTAGATAGCCCATTTATCGAGGAAGGCTATAGGCTATATATCATCACGCTAAGACCAATAGCAGCGGAGCACCAAAGTAACTATTCCACACGGACGAAGTCGCGGGCAGAAGCTAGTTTTATGGTAAACATCTTTTATCATGATCATCAGCCCGTAGCGGTCTGCTGCTGGACATGTGCTGCTCCAATCATACGACATTTGAGTCAGCTGGCAGCAGGTAGAAGTTGGATGAGACTATGATGTATTTGGTTTAAATAGGTCCATAATTTTATTAAACTTTTACATAGATTCTTTTCTTTTAGATTTTGTGAGAACGTTATAGGCTGTAGACTTGTGGACCATTTTCTATTTTGCTAAGACCTGGTACTTGTTGATAGGCCTACTTACATTGTAAAAATCATTTATTTTTAAAAGAGTAACTGTGGCGTTTCTTGCCGGCTCTTCTCCATAGGAAGCGACCAATTGGAATCGTGCACCTAGCTTCTGACGTTTCATAAGTGGCCTTGTAGGTTTATGTGAAATAAAATATTTTGAATTTGACTAGCTGAGGCTAAGTAATTGATATGAATATTATGACACATGCTATAATTGCTAAATAGCTATTATAGAGCTGTGGCGTAAAGGCTCCCGCAAACAGGCGCGATGCAACTCTGGTGGAACAATTTCTCTGAAAATTACACGGAAATTGTTCTACCATTGTCGCGTCGCGCCTGTCTTCGGGAGCCTTTTAACATAAACCTAATAGAATCGAACGGTTGATTTCGGTTTAACATTGGACGAAGTGCAATAACAGCGTAAAGTGTTGTTTTTGTATGTCTGTGTCATACCAATCATCATAAAAAGTGTAGAAAAACTGTGATAAGAGACTGTGTTAAGAGATTAAATTCACTCTTTTGATAGTGGTTTCGAATAGAGTAATGAACACCAATTTGCCTGCTTTATTAAGCGTGGAAAAATAATTTTGACGCACAAAAAACACCGTCAAAATTATGTGCGGTACAGGAACTTACCTGAGTTATTTATATACCAACCCAAATATTAATTATGTTCACATACCGTAGCCTTATATTTGATGCAATCGGGGAAGTATTGTGAAGCTGAGAATTTTGATTTAAGCGCCACTGTGCAGCCAAGTATCAATGATTGTCCGACACTTATCACTCCCCCCGCGGTGTGGTAGAGGGGTAAGGGACAGTAGAACACATCGTTGCCTTCCAAACCCATGTAGTGGAGACCAGTTGCCATGAAGACGAATCTGAAAAATTTAAGATGATTTGATTTGTGATTTCGTTTTTTTTTAGTTCAATAAACGTTGTACAAGGTGGGGCAAAAGTAATATCATAATATGAAAGGTTTGCATTTTTTTGGAAAAAAATTGGCCTCTTTTTTCATGCAAGTTTAAAGGTGTACAATTAATAACATTAAGTCGATAATATCGATCAAATAACCATCTCCTGAATTGATGCACATTGTGCACGTTTTACAGCATTTTGAACTGTTGCTCGCAAAACATCAGGCTCTAAATTGGTGATTTCTGCTTCGATGTTGGCTTTCAAGACTGCAAGGTTTGTGGTTTGTGATGATAAACACGAGATTTCAAAAAGCCCCAAAGGAAGAAGTCTGGCGCCGTCAGATCTGGCGATCTAGCGGACCAGCTCAAATCATCGAAATGGGAGATCACACGGCCCGGAAATTGGTATTTCAAAATCTCCATCGTTGTCCGAGCTGTGTATCGATCCATCCATCTCCATTGCATTGTCGACAAAAGTCAAATCGCAATAACATGATGACGCCATTTGCAAAAATTATGGCGCATTCACATTACGATAATATTACTTTTGCCTGACCTTGTACAACGTTATTTGAATTAGCTTGGGAAACTTTAATACTAACTAACTAAAATTTGACATTTAAATTGTACATTTGTATCTAAAGACAACTGTCCAAGAGGCAAAAATAAAAAGAAAATAAATTCTCATGCCACAGTAAATGTGTACAGTGTGTGAACATTTAACTGCACGTGAGAAGGTAGCATGCAGATTTCAATATAAGTACGTACTCTAATGAAAATAATTTGAGTGGTCTTACCTAGCATTGGAAATAACAGCAGCTTTAGGCAATCCTGTAGTACCAGACGTGTAGATATACAACAGTTTTCCTTGGAAGCCCTCAGCGTCTGCCAGCGTCCAGGGTGCAGGAGGCGTGGTCTCCAGCAAATTGGTGAAGTCCGAGATATCATCACCACTGCGTTCATTCTTCGGATTCGATGGATTCAGAGGACGCTGGGAGAATTTGAACAGCTTCAAAGATGGGCTCAATTCTTTGACTACCTCCTGTATTGCTGGAATTAGGTATTTAGATGGAATTAGAAATCTGTGAATAAATAATATCTTGTCATATTTCCATATGAGCATCAAAGATAGAAAAATCGACCTCGAAGAAATCATCAGACATACCTGCTTAAGTTAATATTTATGCAACAAAAAGTACAAATACTAGAATAGTTGCATCGTAACAATAACATACAAATAATGCCTAATGGAATTGAGGGGCTTGTGGCTAAGTAATAACAGCTGCACGGGTCGATCGATCAGGTTAAGCTACGCTTGCCGCGGTTGGTCTGTGGATGGGTGACCATCTTTACATACCAAGTCCCCTCCGTGCCTCGGAAAGCACGTTAAGCCGTTGGTCCCGGCTGTCATTTGCAGATCTTTGACAGTCGTTACGGGTAGTTAGAAGCCCAAAAAGTCTGACAACCAGTCTTACCAAGGGGTATCGTGTTACCTAGTCACTAGGTTGTGGAGGTCAGATAGGCAGTCGCTCCATGTAAAATACTGGTATTCAGCTGCATCCGGTTAGACTGGAAGCCGACCCCAACATAGTTGGGAAAAGGCTAGGCAGATGATGAATGCCTAATGGAATTTGACTATTATTTAATGATTTGCCTTATTTTAAATATGTAAATTAATGTATGCTTCATAATTAATTAATATGTTTACGTAACTATTGAACTTTGGTACTTACTATACTTAGTACTTTTTATCAGAAATGTATTTGGGTAGCAGTGAAGTTTGACCCCTTGCAAGCATTATTATTTTCTTAGTAATAGTTACGGGTTGACGTCAAAATAGTGAAGCGTACATATAGGATTTGACATCACGATCTCTGCTCATCAGTTCAACGTAAGTTCGAAGTCCAAGGCTCTGAACTGTAGCTGCTTTGATGGATAACTAGGTCAACGATGATTCAGAATGTTCTGGTTATCAATCATACTTTGGTCTTGTTAAGGTAAACTGCTCTACAATGAGTGGTTCCTACTTCCTAGTCGCATTTATCTTTGCGGTACTAACTATTGTTAGTTACTCGGGATATTGTCCGAGTTTACTAATACTGGGAATTAAGTACTTTTTTTTTGGGTGGGAAATTATTAAATAACTTCTCCCGCTCTGGGGCGGAGCGGGAGGGCGTGTCAGACTCTTACTGACTAAAACCCACCCGTGTTCCTTCGGTTGCCCTGTTGCCGGGGGCCACGATGTCCCTATCGGTGGGAATTAAGTGCTCACATGAGGTCTGATAGAGACGTATGGAAGAAAAAAAAACTAGCTGCGCAGATTTTCCATTTCACTTTTGACATTGGCGGAATGGTGGTGATGGTTGGTAGAATGGTCGACATCGGCTTTACTTGCCATTTAACAAAAATGGAATAGAAGCTGCGCCAATCCTTATCCTTAAATTTTATAAAACAAAGTCCCCCACCGCGTCTGTCTGTCTGTCTGAACGCGATAAACTCAAAAACTACCGAACGGATTTACAAACGGTTTTCCCCAATGGACGGAGTGATTCATGCGGAAGGTTTTGGTGTATAATTCATTAAGGTTTTCTATAAATTGACTGAAATATGACGATTATTGTCGAAGATGTCGGAAAAATTATGCCGACGACTGGGAGCTTTACTGGCGTGCGCCGCGTAAACCGTTATGCTCGGGCCACACCAACGGGAAACGCCGTTAATTATCACGATGATGGACCTTAACCCGTCGGAATAAAGTCTATCATCGCGATAATTAACGGCGTTTCTCGTTGGTGTGGCCCCAGCAAGAGATACATCAAAATGTTCTACAAGATGGAAGCTCTTAAAAAGTTCAACAAAAAAGTCCGCGATGGCATATTATTATGTCTATCTTCTAGGGATGACCCACAGTAAAGTAACCATTATTATCTTTCAGAATTTGATAAAAAATCCATTGTTATTTCCGAAGCTATATTGACCGGTATCATATTAATCCTTATCCAATAAAATGCGTTATTTAAATTGGGCATTTAATTTAGATTAAAATATGCATTGACATCATATCATTTAAATCAAAGGTTTAAAAGATATCACAGATTCAAAATCACTCGTAACAATATAATTATGGTTGGAGCGTAGTGGTAGGAGTCAATAACCTTTTCTTTTCCTAGACTATTAGGTACGTAATTCCGGTACTGCCCGGTAGCACGTTCCTGTGGGATATTTTCCGACCGCGGGTAAAAGCTAGTCCTAAATAAATTTGAATAAGAACAGGAAGCTCATGACTTCATGAGTCATCAAATCTCCAAATTATTATTGAGGTCAGTTCACTCGCTAGGTATATTCCGAATCATGTGACGTTAAACGGCTACCTAATTTAGTTATAATTTTGAATTCTAATCCCGTCTGAATTTTGAATTGAATTCGAACCCGTCATTGTCGACTCCACACGTCTAGAATTCAAAAATTCTAGTCGCCAATGACGGATGAATAAATTACGAGGTAGTAGGTATGAAGAAAACGCGGAAATGACTATGAACATTGTAAAGTTCTTTTGGAGAAGTAAATTCTTGAAAAAAAAAACAAATTGTGATAAGAAATAAAATGATAGTAAATAGTTTTTTTATTAGGACAGACATTTTCTCAGCCAGCTATACTCCGTTTGAAATAAGATTAGACATTTAACTAAACCTTTTTTACAGTCCGTTCAACCGATTTTGACTTCTATTGCGTTGGTGGCATGACAAATGACAGCTGCAGTAAACAGTTGGTTTGGAACCACTTTTTTTGCTTTTAATGTCATCCTTATGCCTACGGTATAGAAGTCAAAATCGGTTGAACGGACTGTAAAAAAGGTTTATTTAAATGTCTAATCTTATTTCAAACGGAGTATAGTTAGCGAGGCGGGTTCAAGGTTTACATAGATACGATTTGTCAACAAACGTGTATAGAAAATAGTTCTGAATCGCGTTGCTCTGTTTAAAAAACGAAAATTCGCAAATATAAAACGACGAATGACGAATTCGGTACCTACCTACCTTCTTTCGTTTCAAAGGTCATTTGAAAAAGGTACGCGGTAAACTTGGGAAACCAGTTCTTTTGTATGCCATTTTTAGGGTTCCGTTAAAAAACGGAACCCTTATAGATTGGTCATGTCTGTCTGTCTGTCTGTCCGTCCGTATGTCACAGCCACTTTTTTCCGAAACTATAAGAGCTATGCTGTTGAAATTTGGTAAGTAGATATATTCTGTGAACCGCATTAAGATTTTCACACAAAAATAGAAAAAAAACAAATAATTTTGGAGTTCCCCATACTTAGAACTAAAACTCAAAATTTTTTTTTCATCAATCCCATACGTGTGGAGTATCTATGGATAGGTCTTCAAAAATGATATTGAGGTTTCTAATATCATTTTTTTCTAAACTGAATAGTTTATGCGAGAGACACTTCCAAAGTGGTAAAATGTGTGTCCCCCCCCCTGTAACTTCTAAAATAAGAGAATGATAAAACTAAAAAAAATATATAATGTACATTACTATGTAAACTTCCACCGAAAATTGGTTTGAACGAGATCTAGCAAGTAGTTTTTTTTTAATACGTCATAAATCGTAAACTTATCGTTACTTGCTGCTACGGAACCCTTCATGGGCGAGTACGACTCGCACTTGGCCGCTTTTTTTAAGCACTAAGTATCATGCGATCTAAGACTTATTGCCTAAACTTTTCATCTATTTTAAAAGTTTTCAACCAATTATGCAATGTCACCTTTGTATTGTAAGTAACATTGAGCCAGTCATTAATTTGCATAGTAGCAATGTACAATATATACAGACATTATAAAATTATTACCCGACGAAAGGTGTTGTCTTTACCTTCGGTACATGAACAAAAAACCTGTTTTAAGTGTCTTACCGGCTTGGTACTCATCGGAGAATATCAACGCGTCACATTTGGCGACATTGATGGAATGTATGAGAGCGTTGCCTCGCTGGTTCGTGTTTATAAGAGGTGTTATTCCGCCAAGACGGGCTATGCCCATCCATAGCGCCGGTTGTTGGGGGCAGTTGTTTACGAACAACCCCACAATATTCCCCTTCTTTATACCCTGTGCCTTTAACACAGCTGTCACCCGCAAGCTGTAATCTTCCACCTAAAACAAAAACTTATTTTAGCAACATGACTAACAAAACACTTCGTAATGTGTGATTTAGAAGTTTACACCTTCGTGCTAATTATTACATAAAGTACTTACAGGAACAAATAGGAAGTAGGTTTATGGTATAGTTAATATTCCTATATTAACTAACAACAGTATTTTTTTTAAAATTAATTATATTATTTATTAATAAATAAAAATACTGGCAGTACTAATGCTTAGGAGTATTTAGGAACTATCAAATAAATCCTAACATTGAAATTACAAAGAGATTTTTTTTAACAATCTTAATAGATACCGATTATGCCGCTCAGCCTACTAGCTATAGTGACTAAACTATTGGACACATTAGATTGAATTTTCGTACGCAGACTGGGAACGTCATTACATACCCGCAGTTTTAATTTATTGTTGTATTAGCGTCTCCACCTTGTAGTATGGAGATAAATATTGGTAGTTCAAAGTATTTACTTTGAAGCAGGGACCGAAAACTTTTATAAATTACGGTACAGGTATAGAAGAATTTTGGTTACTTCTACAACTAAGGTTACCGCTATCTGAATAACCAAGAAAAATAAACATATTACCTCTATTAGGATACCGCTTTAATATCGGTTACACAGGCGACGCGCGCCCTTTTACTAATACCGACGGCACGTGTAAAATAGAGGTAATTTTTATTTCGGTAACCGATATTAATACTGGGCGTATTAAATTTAAGACAACCTTTAAAAATACCTGCAAAAATATAAATGTTGTAACGGAAAAAATACCCGTATTGATCATACCGGTTTTGGTCCCTGCTTTGAAGTACCAATTTTATCTAGAAGTCTTTCTTATATTGAGTTTGAGGTAAACAAGTATTTACTTGTTTACCTCAAGTCAATACAAGAAAGGTAGAAAGTTTGTACGTAATAGTTGCATAAAACTTCACCCTCTGTTAGATCTGCTCAGAAATATAGTTACAAAAACATTTCTTAGTGCATATCTAACTGTTTATAGAACATTTAACTTCCTTAAAATATCCCTTTAGTTATAAACTCCGTCGTCGTTTAAACTTAAGATAAGCTTAAACGTCAAAAAAATTATATGGGCAAAAGTTAATCTATGCATACAAATAAAACTTCTTTAGGCGCGTTGGGCATTTTTGAGATAGGACTAAACCATTGATTTCGCGACACTAACGGAATTTACCGACACCGTGGAGTAAAAGACTTCAACGCGTCGATTACCGCGGTGCGTGCAGTAAAAGACATCAACGCGAAGTTTTCGCTTCTGTCGGCACTCCCGGAGTGCCACTGTATTTTTTTTTTTTAATTTTGTGTCTCTGTCTGTCTGTTCCGGCTTATCTCCGAAACGGCTGGACCGATTTTTACGGGACTTGCACTGGCAGATAGCTGATGTTATAAGGAGTTACTTAGGTTTAAGATTTCAGATCAAGGGTCACGCGGGCGGAGCCCCAGCTGGTATCAGTTAGCCATTACTAAACTTTAAGCAACATTTATAATTAATTAAAGAAATGTTTCAGGATGATAATTATCAGTGACACAGTGAGTCAGGGTAATAAGTCAGGGAAATATTCTATCTTCCAAATACGTACTTAATCATTATTTGTACTTATGCATTAGTGTCTATTTCTAGAAACTTTATCTAAAAATGAACTGTGGGTTTGAGTTGACTCTGAGTAGGTATAAAAGTTTTGTAGCTGATAAATCAGTCAGCGAACCAGTTGCTTTTCAAGGACTTAAGAATTCTCTGCTAACATCATATCAGTGTTATCATCAATATTATCATGCAATCTCTGTTAAGGTGATCTTAAGCTGTAGATATCTTTAAATAATATAAAACACACCTCCTTAAATTGTACCTACTAATATTAGTCTTTTAAAATAAAAACCTCAAATTGGATTAAACTGCACTGAAGTTAATTTGGTTTAATTTATGCTAAAAGGTTTTAACTTTCATTTGAAGTTAGATCAATGACTTACATTTAAAAAATATAAGGTAAAAGACTAGGTGATAATACTGATAACGGTGACTAAAGTGTCCCATTAAGGGGACATTAATCTTTCTAAAACAATTAACATGAATTTAAACAATGGTTAATTACTACTCCTCCAACGAATTCAATGGAATGAATTACAGTTTCAGGACAAACTGTCACCTGAATGTAACATCATTTCTGTTTTTTTCATAAAAAAAAATTTAATTGTTTTGCAAATGATGTAAACTGTATTTATTATGACTTTATGACTGCAGTTCAGTTGGCCATAAAAAGGTTAGCATAATTATTAAAATTAAAATGAATATCATTTGCAATAGGGTAGTTGCCTAGGTAAAAAAAAAAAATCCGTATAGTCAATATTCCAGAATTAAAAAAAATTGACGTATTTTTTGCTTTATCATATTAATAAAAAATACCTTAGAAAACACGTATTAAAGTTGGGGAGTGGGGGCTCGCTATGTCACAACATACTATTAAATCTAGCTAGGCGTGATGTTGTGCCACATTTTACCTCAATGTATCGCTGTAATCTTTTGATAACCTACGTCAAAAAAGAAAAAATACGTGTTCAATATTTTTTAATAATCTACAAGACAGACAAAAAAAAAATTTGGACCCTGACCTATTGTTTTGCTCTTTATTATTGGAATTAATTCAGAGCCAGATCCTACAGCAACATTAAATTATGTTAGTTATAAAACTATATTTATTTTCTTATTTTAATTAATTATTCTGTAAGTAATGATTGTTATGAATTAAAACATAAATACAATTTAAACTGTAGAATATTGAAACCATGACCCCATTGTCGGCTTAGTATGTACATTCAAATATAAAAGTTATTACAATAAGACTGAGACAGATGACTTTCTCTTTTATAAAGCATCAGCAATTTCAAAAGGCATTGCTTTACTTTCTACTCAATTTTACCATAATTTTCTATGTTTTGCAGGTACAAACTGCATGTATAACACTGATGATATATTACTTATGTTTGATTTCTACTGTGTTGAAATATATCCTGTGTTTGCACAGCTTGTGAATTTGTAATGAACAACAAAATAGTAAGGCCTGTTGCTTATCAATGTTTGTTACACTTAAATTTTGTGCCTATGTAGGTGCTTGTTTTACAAATTTTTCTACTGAAAATGATGTTAAAAAGTGTTACAAACCTCTCTGAAGGACCAGACTTCATCTTGGAACAAGAAACATGGCTTATCTGGATGCCTGTTCACAACATCGTGGAAGACATCTGGTAATGTCAAGTTTTTGCTGCTAAACTTCCTTGTTATCCATAGGATCTTTATATATGATAATAAGGCTCTAGAATGGTAAATATTTGATTATTAATACTCGAATAAAGAATGAAGATGTTGACATAAAAACTTTTTGACATATTTGTTTCTTGAAAACTTTATACAAACTACAGCGTAATTGTATGGAATTTAAAACTTCTTTCGTATTATTTATTTAATGCTTAACGCAATCGAATAACAAATGCCATACGATGACGTGCCAGTTTAGAACCCTCACCTGAGATCTCTTGGAGCAGTCCTAAGTGCAATGTAACACCAGTGTGTATGGAATGCAACGACGTAAACAGCACAAAGAGTTATAATAGCCACAAACATACAAAGGAATCCTTGGGAGAGCCAAACGGCGGCACAGGCAGCCGCAATAGCGGCCAACACGAGCACCATCACGACCGCCTTTCGGAACGAAACGCGTCTAACTGCTGAACGGCGAACCACTGTGGCTATGGCACGCTGTGCGCCCGCCCGTTGACTATTTGGCTTTAATTCATTCACTCGCACTACTTGCGAGAACCTCTCAAAGGGCAAGCAAAGTAACAGGAGCACTTTATTGTTAACTAAACAGTTTTATACTTTATAGCCACTTGACAATAACTGTATCGTGTAACTTATTACACTTTACAGTTGTAAACGAGTTCCTGTACTCAGCCCGTTATTTATTCCTACAGAAATTCATTTAAAATTTACAAGAAACATAATTTCGTCGTCGGTCAAGGTCAATGACCACAGAACATATAATATACTCTACGAGTCAATGATCCGCTCAAGTAAATTATGTTATTTGTTGAAGGGAACACTATCTTTAACTTGAAAAATGTTAATTATCAAAAACGCAATGGACGGTAAACCGAGCCTATTTTTAGTCATTATTTGACGGCTGTCAATTTACAATGTCACTGTCACCTTCAAATCTTATTAGAATATTGATAGTTGCGTTTTGTTACAGTTTACAGTGTAAAATTGCTTGTCATCAACTCATCATCATCTTCTTGCCGTTGTCCCATGTTACTTGGGGTCGGCGCAACACGTTTTCTTCTTCTATTCACCTCTGTCAACCGTCTCGGTATTATAAAATGTATAAGTTGGAAAAGAGAGTGACCTTTTCCATCTTATAACATTTTTATTTAACACTCTTTTAGTCAAATGCGTTTCGGGATCCTCATCACATAAACGTTGCACGCCAAATGATTTCCTTTCAACTTTTGTCACTGGCGCCACTTTCAAACTTCCCCATAACTTTAATTTCTTACTTTACCTACTTATTCATTTTCGTCGCTCCGCACATCCATGTCAGCATTCTCATCTCCACTGCATGCAATCTTTTTTCGTTCGTCTTCTTCACGGCTGAGCATTTCGATACATACCTTACGACACGCCTTACCACGGACTTGTAGATTTTCCCTCCTGGCTCCTGGCTGTGAATTCACTCGACAGAGTTTAGGTAAATTCTTGCGATGCTATGTTTGTGTGCACCGTTCACGCACACACGCCTAAACATCGAGCGTAGTGATCGCTTAAACAGTTTTGATCCTATAGACGGTATTTTGTTAAGTTACGTAGGTACGCTTATGAAATAAGTCTGGAATGTTTGTGTATATTCGTTTAGTATATTTATAACAATTCTGTTTTATATGGAATTTTATACTTTTTGTATGGAAAACATGAAAAATTATTACCTACATGATGAGTTTTATGGGTTTATGGGTTTCATAAAGGCGGTCGAAATTTTTATAATTTTTGCGATAAGACACAATTTTCGAGATATCAGCAAAAGAACAGAAAAAAGATAAAGTACAGTTTTTGCAACTGAATGAGTTATTAATTTAGTGAAAATGAAAAATTCGCTATTCTGAATTTGACTTTTTTCACCTAAAATTTTGATTGGTACCGATTCTCTTATACACCGAACTAAACTAACTAAACTATCACTAAAATTTCTTACTTTTGACTATGAGAATCTCAAATATTGGTGCCGATTCCCTTGATCACAAACTAAACTAAATTTAAGTTCAGTGCATCTTTTTCTTACAATTTCATTAAGAAAAGGACAGAAGATAAATTTTAGTTTAGTCCTGTCAAATTAATCACCGCCTATCACTCTCCATACCAGTTTAGACGTGATTAAAAACTTGCCGACTAAAATTACGTCAATTAACGTCAAGCGCTGATTAATTTGACAGGACTAAACTAAAATTTATCTTCTGTCCTTTTCTTAATGAAATAGAAAGAAAAAGATGCACTTAGTTTAGTTTGTGAAAAAGGGAATCGGCACAATTATGCAAAATAAATTCTCTAAGTTTAAGAAAATTTTTGACACATCTAAATCAAATTTGACAACTGCGATTCCACACGTGATACCTAACCATGTGAATCTTTTTAGAGCCGGAGGCGCGCACGCTCGACGTGTTTCATATGGAACTTTTCACTTTTTGTATGGAAAATAAGAAAAAATATTACCTACATGTAGAGTATAAGGGGTTTAAGGGCTTTATAAAGGGAGTCGAAATTTTCATTATTTTTGCGATTGGACACACCGTTTTCGAGATATAAGCAAAAGAAAAAAAAAGATTCAGTACTGTTTTTGCATGTGAAATCGAGGTGTTGGTGTGAATTTAAAGTTCATGACAATCAATTTTATTCCACACGTTTTTAATCGCGAAAAATAGTCAGATTCGGTTAGAAAATCTAAATTTTAAGTGAAAAACGTCAAATTCAGAATAGTAAAATTGCTATTTTCACTAAATGAAAATCTCTGTTCCATCTTAGTGCTGTCAAACTAAAATCTAGTTAAGTTGTGTCACTTTAGTCTATTTCAGAATGGGAAATCGTCGTTTGACAGGAATAAAACAAAATTTTGGTGATTTTTAGTCTAGTTTAGAGGCATTTGTGACAAGAGAATCGGCACCATGTCTAACTAAATCTGACTATTTTTAATCGCGATTAAAAAGGTGCGGAATAAAATTAGTTATCTTGAACTAAAATTCACACAAACACCTCGCTTCAGGTGCAAAAAACAGTACTGTATCTTTTTTTTTCTTTTGCATATATCTCGAAAATGGTGCGTCCAATCGCAAAAATAATGAGAATTTCGATCCCCTTTATAAAGCCCATAAACCCCTGACACTCTACATGTAGGTAATATTTTTTCTTATTTTCCTTACAAAAAGTAAAAATTCTATATAAAACGTCAAGGCTGCCCCCTGTGCGCCTCCAGCTCTAAAAAAATTCACGGGGTAGGGCAAACAAGTACCACGTGGACTCGCGATTGTCAAATATAATTTTAGTGTGTCAAAATATATTTAAATTTAGAAAATTTTTGTTGCAGAATAGCTTCAAGATTTTCATAGCCAAAAGTAAGGAATTTTAGTGATAGTTTAGTAAGTTTAGTTCGGTATACAAGAGAATCGGCACCATATTGCCATCTTAGTGCTGTCAAAATAAAATATATTCTATAATTATTTCACGATGGGAAATCATCGTTTGACAGGAATGAACGAAACTTTGGTGATTTTTAGTCTAGTTTTGAGGCATTAATTTGTGACAAGAAAATTGGCACCAGTATCCATAAAGGGATCTGAGACACTTGCGCGAAAGACATTTTCGCGAAAGACACTTGCGCGAACCCACTTGCGCGAAAAAGTTGCGGAAATGAGATTTCTTCATAACATCACGCCATCAATTTCAAAGGGCCCAACACTTTGAAATTGATGGCGTGATGTTATGAAGAAATGTGAAAATTTTCGCAGCCGCCATCTTATATTTACGTTTTGACATCAAAATCTGCTTTAGAATCCTCAAAAACTATGAAAACGATACCTATGACGAAATATTTTTAAATGTTCGCAGCCGCCATCTTGGATCTTTATTTTGACTTAAAGTAGTCTTCAGTAGCGTTAAAGAAACTTCGTTCCAAAAATACTTCACTTATTGCTACAACAGCATATAGGCGCGGGCATATCGGCGACGCGAACCCATAACTTTTTCCCCTACCAAAAATCACTCAAAACTATGAAATCTAAAGTCAAAATATAACTAGTGAACCCAGCAGGCAGATGTTGTCCTGTGACAACAGCGCCACACGAGTCCAACTATAGTTATGAACCATCCAAGTTACACAAAAAGAATTTAAAAAAAAAACATCTAAATCAGTCAAGCCGTTTAGGATAAGAAGAATTACGAACACACGTACACCGGTATTTTATTTATTGCCAGGCATGCAAAATTTTAATGTTCTTCAAAAACAAGCAAAGTACTTTAAAATAAAATGCGGATCAAAATGTGGTAGTCGACGTACAATTTCTGGAATATGTTAACATCGGACATGTACGTGCGTGTGTGCGTGCTGCGACGCAAAGTGATACATCCTCACGCTGGGAAGGCCCGTTCGCTACTGACGGAATAGATATTTTTTTTTTTTTTTTTCTGTTGGGCATCTCACAGCTGGTTCCGAAAACCGTAGCTGTTTAACCGGTCAATCCTGTGGTTGCCTTAAGCTACTACACTCAAAGCCTCCAGCCAGGGCACAAATACTAAGCTAAAAATTTAAGGATGAACGCTCACTAAGGGCACCCCCTGCGGGGTTCGAGCCTCGGCTTAGGGCGTTATCCGGAGGGAGGACATCAAAAGATGGGACGGGCTGGATCAAAAGGTTTTGATCATTATTATTAGTCGGGGAATTTAAAGCTACGTGCACAGCTGCAACAACTGCTGGCACCTCGTTTTCGAGCAAGGGTCGGGGGGGAGTATTATTTACTCGGGGGCGCGGCGGTCGAGATCGCAAAGGACCTCGGCGGCGAGGTCGGTATGACGGGAGGCGTCTGTTTTTGTACACTGTACTTGTTTCCCTATTGCTCTCCTGGAGGAGGGTTATGGGGTCATCGGGATCTACGAGGATATGCCTTGGACGGCGAACATGGCTGATTTTACTCGGGACATAACTGGCGGCCTCGACAACCAGAGGGTTGCGATGTTTGGCCGCGGACTCAAAGAAACGCTTGGAAAGGCGTTTTAGAAACTGATGGATTGTGGGAATCTTTAGGTCGAGGTGGAGTGCCTCGTTCCTGACGAACCAGGGGGAACCTGTGGCCCTACGGAGGAATTTATTTTGCACTGTTTGCATTCTATGGATGTGACGGGGTTTCGCATGAGCGAAGACGGCACCCGCATAGGTCATGATCGGTCGAATGCACGCCGTGTAAACGCGCAATTTGCACCTAAGTGACAATTTGCTACGTGCATTCACCAGATAGAAGAGTCTACCGAGAGCGAAAGAGGCTCGCGAACGAACCATCTTTATGTGCTCTGCGAAAGTCAAATGATGGTCTAGAACGACACCGAGATATTTAGCTCGCTTCTCCCAAGGGATCGGCTTGCCGAACATGGTGATTGGTCGGGGGAGGGGGTTTTTGAGCCTTGAACGCGGCTTCGTAAAGAGAACCGCTTGGCTTTTATCGGGGTTGACTTCTATCCGCCATTTTGTAAACCAAGCTGCCAGTCTATTGACTGCGCGTTGGAGATTTAGGCGAATGATGTCGGGGGATCTAGAGCTGAAGTAGATGGCAGTGTCGTCTGCGAACAGACCCAACTGCGACCTACCGCAACCTTTTGGGATATCGCTCGTGTATAGCGTAAAAATGAGGGGGGACACCACAGAGCCCTGGGGGACACCTGCGCGGATGGGACGGGGAGTGGATAACGCTCCTTCGATACGATAACGGAAGACGCGATTCGATAAAAAGTCTCGTAAGATGAGTACGAGACGATCTGGCACGCCGAGTTGGTACAGCTTGTATATTAAGCCGTTGTGCCAGACTTTATCGAACGCTTTCGCTACGTCGAAGAATACTGCACCGGTCATAGTCCCGCGCTGGAAACCAGCGCTTATGGATTCTACGATGCGGTGGGCCTGATGCACGCTAGAGTGCTCAGTTCGAAAGCCGAACTGTTCGTTGGGGATGAGGCCCTTGGTCTCGGCGAAATCTCTGAGGCGCTTATAAATAAGCCTCTCATAGATTTTTCCGAGAACCTTGAGCAGACTGATGGGACGGTAGCTAGAGGCCTCGGTTTTGGGCTTGCCGGGCTTAGGGATACCGATAACCGTGGCCTCCTTCCATGACTGGGGGAAGATATTGTTGCTTAAGGCACCATTGAAGATGGTGGTCAAAAGCATTATTAGGTGGGCAGGGAATAGTTGGATCACCCTATTGGTGATGCCATCTGAACCGGGGGCTTTGCGGACTTTAAGACCCTTGATGATGTCGTGCACCTCGTCCGGGAGGACGGGGGGCAGTGGACAATCAGGGTCATCGACGGGAGGGAGGGAGGCTCTACGTTCGACTTCGGCGTCGACCTTTTTCAGGTGAGCTTTGTCTACAGGTAGGGAACTGGGAGTGCATTGGGCCTCGAGGCTGTCTGCGGGGCATTCAGCCTTTTCGGCATCGTCAAATGCGATGGATTTATCGGGACGGGTCAGGGGGGGCATGGCTGAGACCTGGGGAGACCTGAGATTCCTCTGGAGCTCCCAGAAGGCCTGATGGGTGGGCTCAAGTTCGCCGAGTAACTTTCCCCAGCTCGCGTCCCGCAGCTCCGCTATACGTGTCTTTACAGATCTCTGTAAATAGCGCATATGGGCTTTGTTGGCGTTACAGGGAAAGCTATCGTAGGCACGTATGGCCGCGTTCTTCTCAGTCAGTAATGCACGCACGTCGTCCGGCAATTTCCAGCGACGGTCGTCCGTCGCTGGAACTTCCCTTGAACAATCGTTCAGGACGGTTTGTACGTGATTAGTGAGTGAGTCGATCGCGGCCGTGGTGTCGGCGACCGAGTCGAAAAGGTCGGGGATAGAGTCTAATTGAGGGGACGTGTTGGATTTCAGCTGTGTGCTTACTTTCTTCCAGTCCGTGATCCTCTTAGTGATAGGGGGGGCGTTCGGGTCGGAAAGACCTATGCGGGGGTGTAGTCTCATGACTACCGGGCGGTGATCAGAGTCTAGCTCTTGTACCGTTTCTATTGAGTCTAACTTTAGGTTGACGTTCTTAAGGAGCGCCACGTCTAAGATATCGGGGGCATGATTTGGGTTCGTCAGCGGAAAATGGGTGGGAGTCATGGGAGCGATGACGTCAAAGGTCAGAGAGTTTGAGAGGTCGAACAGGTGTTGACCTCTGAGATTGGTTACCGAACTGTTCCAAGAGGGATGTTTGGCATTTAGATCGCCCGCTATAATGAGCGAGTTACTCATAGCGAGTAGAATCGAGAGGTCGTTTGAGAGGCGTTGGTGATGGTAATGCCCCGTGGTGTTACCGGGGGGATTATAGACCGATACGAGAGTGATCGGCTCGTGACCTGACATGCCTAGACGGCAGGCGGAGACTTCTAATACCGAGAGGGGGGGAGGGTCTAGTGGGATGCAGTGAAGCTGCTTTCTATAATAGATCAGGGTGCCACCCTTGTGACATCGCGACCTGTCATTGCGAACTATCCGGTAGTTGGCGAGTGACGGATCACGATGGCAAGGCTTTAGGAAAGTCTCTTGTATTAAGAGAACGTCTATTTGATGATCGCGGAGGAAGAGCCCTATTTCTTCCCTTTGGGATTTTATGCCGTTGGCGTTGAAGTAACCTATTGTTAGGGATCGGGGTTTGAATCTAGCTAAGGCCTCGTTATCCATTGAAAGATTTAGGGGTTTGGGCGAGGGATTCTAGGGCTTGCGTAATGTCCGGATACGCATTATAAATGGATTGAATCCTAATGATATTGCCTTGGGGTTTTGCCATTTCCTTTGCACGCGGGGAGGCAAAACACGCGAAATTTGATGTGATTATGTTGAACGAGGCAACACCTGACATCTGCTCGGTCGCGGGACCGGCAGTCGGGGGACGCGGAGCTTGGGGAGCAGGCGCGGGTTTAGCGGGGGGCGCGGCGGGCGCGGGGGGCGCAGAGTGCGCGGGACGCACGGAGGGCGCGGGTGGCGCGGTGCCACGGAAGCGGGGGTCCCTAAGGTGGGGGGGGAGGAGATGGGGGGGCGGCGGGGGGGGGAAATGACCGTAAGAGGGCACCAAGGCAGGGAAAGACTGCTGGTGGTGGAGATAATTCCACGGACTAGGCCTCTGAGGGCTTAGTCGTTGGGGCATAAGGGCGGAGGGAATCCTATAAGAGGATGAGGAGGGAGTTTCCCTTTGCTGGCGGGCGCCGGAGCGCTTCCCCAGCTTGGGAGAAGAGGCCTTAGGGGCTTTAGAACAACCCCGGTAGTTAGCCGGGTGGCCCTCTTTGCCGCATAAAACGCAGCTAGGAGGTACGGTACATAGGGTACGGTCCTTGGGACGGGGGCAATCGGAAATGCTATGCTCTCCCAGGCACTTTACGCACCTGGGTGTAGCATGGCAATTTCGCTGTGAGTGGCCGTATAACTGGCACCTGTGGCATTGTCCGACAATGCCACTCTTAATTGGTTTTTCAATTTCGAACCCTGTGAGATGACACAGGGAACGAATTTGGAAAATCGGATGGTAGCCCTCAACGGGCGGACAGATAACGAGGACCATGTCGTAGAGGTCACCGCCTCTGGAGCGGTGCATACGATGGACCTCGTCAACCGGGACGTTCTGCGACTGAAGGTCGGCGAGAATTTCAGAGGGGAGGATTTCCCTAGGGATGCGTTTTATAACAACGCGAACTTGTTTCTCTTCTGGGAGAGAGTAGGTGTGGTATGACACACCTCTCGCTCTCAGTAGACGGGTTAGTTCCCTATAGTCGCGCGACGTAGGGACTAGAACTTTTATACCCTGCTGGGTATTTCGGGCGCTGGTGAAGCTGATCTTTTGATCAGCGCACCATTTCGAGATGTCCGTCCACTTCCCCTTGTCCTGTACGAACAGGGGGGGTGGAGGGGGAATCTTTTTCGCGGGGGGCGCGGGGCAGTCCATCGCGGTGGATGATGCGGTCGGGGCGGCGGGGGACGCAGGGATCCTTTGCGGAGGATGACGCGGTACGGGGGGCGAGGGGCGCGGGGGAGGCCTTCGCGGAGGACGTAAACGAGATCGGTGGGGCGGTGGAGGGGGAGGGGGAAGCTACGGTAGCGCAAGTCGCGACGGTAGCACGCTGTTTAACCACAGCTGGTTTGATGGTGACGGTGGATGAAGAGGAGTCTGAGTCCTCTATTGCGGCGACCTTACTGGCCTGCGCAGAGGTCTGCTTCCTGTTCTTCCTCTTTCTTCCCTTTCCTTGGACGGCTATGAAGCCGTCGTCGGAGGGGGAGGAAGAGGTAGAGGAAGCAGCGGACTTTGGCTCGTCTTCCTCCTCCGAGCCAGAGGGGTAGGAGGGTTGCTTTGAAGAAGCAGCGGGGGCGTCGGTGTCCATTGACTCCGACGAAGGGGAGGGGGAGGGGGGTCTGGGCGACTCTACAGTCGTAGGGGTGTCAAGAGCGTCGCTGAAAGTAGCGACGCTGACATCTTGGTGGGGGTTCTCGCCCCTTGAGATGCTCAAGAGGTTGGAGAGCTGATCCTTATATTTCCCGCGGAGGGAAGGCTCTGACTCGAGTATATACTCGAGAAAGAGGGTTAATTGTTTCGAGAGAAGCTCGAGATCAATCACTTTGGTAGCCATAATGGCGGGGGGGGGGGAGGGAATGGCCTAACTATGCCTGTCTCCCCGGTGGGAATGCCGGGGATGTGTACAATCCCTCCCTGTCGGGTAAGACAGGGAGGATGAGTGCCTATCGGTGAGCCCTAAGCTTGATTTGGCCCGTTGCCTATCTTAATGTGCAACGGGGTCCTAACCAGTCTAGTGTGAAGGGTATGAAGATACCCGACCACGCTAGGTGAGTTGCTGTGGAGGCAAAACTGTCACCACGTGTTGACTAGGAGATCCCCCAAGGCCAAACACTGGGACCCGGCCAATTCACTGCCTTACCCTGAAGGGGATCGGCGGGTGTGTTGGGTCAACACCCCACTCGGCTTCGTTGGCACCGTATGGTATCCACCGAGTGACCACGAAACTGTGGTTTTGCCCGGAAGGGGCCTAGTGAATTTACAGACCGAGAATCTCTTGTTAAAGAAATAAGATAGCCTTGAAAAAGGCCTTTTTTGTGGATCTATGCCCGATCGATAAACGATCGGAGATCGGATGTAGTCGAGCGACTACGAAAATCGTTACGGAATGCAACGAATATATGACTCAGAGCAATGAGTCATGAACGGGAGAGCGCGCAAGCACACACAACCGTCCGTGACCGGTGCCGAGCGTCAAGTGACGGAATAGATTTTCCGCGATCGTTTATATAGTTCACTTTGCCATTTATTTACGTAATGAAGTAAATGTTTATTTATAAAATAAAATTTAGATTCTATTAAACAATTAACTTAAGATTAATATATAATTTTTTAAATTTCTTAAAAGTGTTTCTAAGTATTAGAAAAAAATATTTATTTGGCTTGAAGTTTTGAGAAAGTTACGTTATTTCAACATTTTTTTTCTGCTATATTTTGTATGAAAGTTGAAAAAAGTGGTTCCCCTATGTACAAGTAGACCATATAATGATGTTGATGATATTTTTTAATTTTCAACATCAAAAGCAGTTTCTTCTAACGAAACGATCAAACGTCAGTCTCGCGTCATTTTTTGGAAAACTTGTTGCGAATTTTAGTGATTTCCCACGAATCCTTAATTTATTTCAAAAATCCCTTTCCCCTATGAACAAGACGAAGAATTGGACTTTTCAAATCACAAATAATTTTGTTTAAATTCTCGTGCCCTTTCTCACAACGAATAAACAAAATTGATCAAAATCAGTGATTTCGTGCGGTGCGGCAGCACGGAGCCTTAATCTTGAAAGGCATCCGTGGGTCGCAAGTTGTTTCTGTGACCTATCGCCATTTCATCCATCCTGAGTTGATCCGGCGCGTTATCTCTCGGATTACTTCGCCATCCCATGGACAACGACCCGAGGTACCAAAAGTCGGAGCAGATCTGTAAGGGCGTTCCTGCGAGACTGTAGCGGATCAGGGGGAGCTGAGGGGCTCAAGCCCCCCCCAAAAGCGTCCATTATTCTAATTCAACTTTTTTGCAAGTATTACACTATCTAATGTACAATTGTCATCTGTTATCCTTAACTTATTGAGTAGGTAAGATTGTTTTATTTTTGAAGTGAAAACTTCTTTAGCATCGTTGTGATTTGAAAGTCGATGAAACGAAAAAGCGACAGTAAAAAGAGACAGACATAAATTCATAAGATTTAACGTGGGAGAAAATGAGATAGGAAGCATTATACAGTGTTTCTTATGTTCGTGGTTCTCTGAAGCTGAAGAGTTTGTTTGTTTGCTTGAACGCGCTAATCTCTACTACTGGTCCGATTTAAAAAATATCTTTCAGTGTTAGATAGCCCATTTATTGAGGCTATAGGCTATATATCATTACGCTAAGACTAATAGGAGTGGAACATCAATGATGAATGTTTCAAAATCGGGGGTTTTATTTTCCTTTTGAGAGCTTCCGCTGCGTGCGCTGCGTAAACGGTTAAAGTTTCGCAAAAATCATGTATCACAGAATTGTTCCCCTTTAAAAGATCTAAAAAAAAGTCCTCGACAGCATGTCTGTCTTTTAAGGTTGGCTCACTATAACCTTTTTTATGCTAATGAAATTTGTTCTAAAATAATGCATTATTTGCGAAGGTGTTTTTATAAACATGATATTAATCCTTATCCTAATAAATACATAATTCATCACAAGTATTTAATTTAAAACAAAATTGCCCTTCACATCATTCGATTTCAATGAATATCGAAATGAAATGAAATTGTTTATTTTGTAAATAGGATTTCGGAATCACTTTTACACGTCATATAAAAAAATATTAAAAATAAGCTAGATGAGTTCGGCGTTTCCTATCTGACTACTCTGAGAAGAAAGGCCGAAACAAACTCAGAGGTCGCAGTCTCTTTTAAAGTCCAGACATAATCTTGGTCAGGCCATATGAGGACCATGTAGATTAGTGTCTGAAAAGGTCTTTTGAGGAAAGAACCACACAGATTTGAGTGGACCTGTCCAGTCAGTGCAAGCATTTGTCAGTAATCGTGGAGCTCAACTAAGAACTTAAGGAGCTCAACTCGACGAGCAATACCAAAGAAAGGACATTTGGGTAGGCCGCAAAAACTACTCAAACTGCCAGACCATCACTAAAACTAGAAGAGAAATAAAATCTTAGGAGATATCGCAGTTTTAAAATAACATCGCAGCAAAATAATGATCAAGTACTGCGCGCGCATTTATAATGTAGATACCTACAAGGCTAGGCAAGTTATGAGGGGTAATAAGATTATAAGACCCAATACTTTTACCTAACGTTTTAAAGTTCCACTTTTACTGATAAAAGTGTGATGTATGCTGTCGCGGATATTTTTTTAGAACTTTTAAAGAGAACCAATTCTGTCATATATGATTTTTTTTTTCATTTCTTGAAGTCAACATTTTTGAAGGTTTCACTTCTACCACGTGTGAATTGCACACATGTATTTTTTTTTTTTTCTATATGATGTTTTATTTACGTGACGAATTTTGAACCCGCGCGCCACTCATTCTGCCACTCACGTTGCCAGGGGGCCTACCACCAGCTCATAAAGCAGTATTATTTTAATATTATTTCAGTGTGGGAAAGAGATGAAGCTCTACAGGACGTATAGCTCCATCTCTTTCTCCCACTGAAGTAATATTAAAATAATGCTGCTTTTGAGCTGGTGGTAGGCCCCCTGGTTTGACCGCCATGTATGTATATTCATCTCTGGTAGTCTACAACCTAACGAAGTCATTGAGGAAATTGCGAAAAGTAATCCGAGGAGGCTTCTAAAATGTTGTGTGCACTTTTAGTGTTTACTTTGCAAAAATGTACCTACCCCTCAGCGGGGTCAAGCCCCTCCCAAACGACAATCCTGGATCCGCCACTACGGCGAGAGATATGGACAGACTGGAGAGACTATCAAAATCACAAAACAATTTTTTGAATGCAATAATCTAAAATATTTTATTAATATATTATCCATAGTTGTTTATCCATATCCTATTGATAGCAATAATATTTTATTCTACCTCTTATTAAAGACATTGAAGAAATGCATGTCTTTCAAACGTTAAGCTAACGCACATCACACACTTTTTCTGAGTACTGGATAAGCACAGCAGCATTATTATCAGCATTTTCGATTAACCACCTTGGAACACATTTTGCTTTCGAAATAGAGCAGTGGTGGCCCAGTGGTAACGGCCGCGACTTACGAGTTGTAGGTCGTAGGTTCGAACCCAGACCGGCGCTTTACTTTGTGTAAATTATTTCATCATCACTGCTCTCAAAACGGTGAAGGAAATCATCGTGAGGAAACCGGCATGTTCTAGAACCGAAAATTCGAAGACATGTGACATCTACCAACCCGCACTGGACCCGCGTGGTGGATTACGGCCCACTCCCTCTCACAGAGAGGAGGCCTGTGTCCCAGCAGTGGGAACATTTATAGGCTGATAATGATAATAATGAATGAAAAAATAAATAAAAAAGAAGCTTGATTTGAAAACATTTTATTACTTACACCGTTTGTCCATAATATTATAAACATTGATACTTAGACTAAGTACGAAAACATAATTATGTACATAATCTATAATAAAGAAATACATTAGGTAGGTAGGTAGGTACTAAGATCTACTAGTTTCACGGAAATATAAAAAGTAGCTTAAAATACAATACAGTAACTTAATAAATTAACTTACAAATAAATAATTTACTACTATTGAAACACTATGTTCTCATTTACATTTAATTGAGCTGATTTAGGACTCATTTTTCGCTTGTTTAGCTTTGTGGATAAGGACATTACAATGATCTCCTTTTGTTAGTACCTTGGCAGGTATAAACAATAACTATTAATAGACAAAAAATATACCTTACTGATATTAATATACCTATTAACTTGCTAATTAAAATAATGTTATGAGCTGGAGGCTTACTAGATAGGTAGGTACCTATAGCAACAACTGATATAACTGCTAAACCAGCATTTAACAATGCAGACTTCCTATCTATCGATATAATATTCATACAGTAAAAGTCGGTACCCACAAAATACAAAAATAACGCCATTTTCTTTTGCGTAAATCAAAATTATTATTGATTTAAAATTAAACCTACGTAGTAATTACTTGTCACAAGTACTTGCACTTAACAGTATCACAAAATATTTGTTACACAATAAAGGCACAATAATATCTTCATGTAAAAGTTTATAAAATTAAAATCACAGTCTAATTTGTCCTGATATAATTTTCTCGTACTCTTCATTACCTAAAGGCATATACTTGCCGGTTTTCGGATCTGAGTAAAATAGTGTATCTTTCACTAAAGACGGGTCGTACCCTTCCTTCTGCAAATCCACTTTCCTCATTTTGAATGTTCCTGTGAAAAAAATGGAAATATTAATGACTTCTTGTCTCTAAAAGCTAGATGAGACGGACGCACTTTGCTTGGGCCCAGGGTCAGTAGCCATATTAGGGTACAGTCTCTTAATGCAAACAACAAGAACGTAGATTACAAATAGTCTCGAAATGGTAGTAGTCAACCAACTTTAGGAGTTGCGTGTTAGCGTATCCAAATGAAACTCGAAAAACAGCAGTAAGCCGGGCGAGGATTCGACGTAGTGGTGCTTAGGAGAGGCCTCTATTGGATGAGTACCAATGCCGGAAGAGCGCTAGGTCGAAAGGAATAATAAATGGTAGGGTCTAGTTAAACCAAATTATAAAATAAATCCAATAGTTAGGTACCTACTACAGTGATGTTTTGCAAAAATAAGGTGGTGAACATTCGATACTCTTGACAATGGACATACATACCAGATAAAATCGTACGATCCACACTAAAATAATAAGCTACATCCATAACAATGGTGTTAATCTAATCAATACAAGACGAAAAACTTACCAGTCATGTCGACGCTAGTCATAATCCTGATGAATACGGGCCTGGCATACTTGGGCAGATCTTTGGCAATGTCTTTCGCCAGCTTGTCCAAGTCCAGTGTTCCTTGTGGATCTACAATGCCGCACATGCCCGCTCGACCGTCAGTGTTGGGTATCTGTAGGAAAAAAATAATCAGCTTATGGAACTGGACCTGGGGGCCTACCACCAGCTCAAAAGCAGTATTATTTTAATATTACTTCAGTGGGAGAAAGAGATGGAGCTATACGTCCTGTAGAGCTTAATCTCTTTCCCACACTGAAATAATATTAAAATAATACTGCTTTATGAGCTTGTGGTAGGCCCCCTGATAGATCCTCATTACACGAACAAAGGAGAGAATTTAATTTGTAGTTATTACACTTAGAGAAGTTTGGACAGGTGACTCAATAAACAAACTAGATAGAAAACTGCAGTGTGTAAACATGAAAAAATAGTGATGCAAGCAAGTTTTCAAGTTCGTATAAGCAGGCTTAGGGCTCAAAGTGGATCCTCTAGCATCAATGTTATTGCTGCCGGACAGTTCCTGGCAAATTGTGTAAATGTCCATGCCTAAACTAGACGCCTCATTGCATGATGAAAAGATTTCATCCAGTTCAGATTGCATTCGACTTCAACTCAAGATGCAAAGCTCTCCTAACTAATTTGGAGAAAAAATCCTATCTAGGTACCTACTATCAATTTTGAGGGCTGGTTCGAGGTGGCGCGAGAAAAGAGTACCAACCAAGAACGACTCGGGGGACACCTTTGCCGAGCAGTGAGACAGTAACGGCTAAAAAAAAAAAAACGTAGCTCACCTCAACACCATAAACGACAGCATCCCTTTGTTCAGCGACCCTGGAGATGGAAGACTCCACCTCAGTAGTGGAGACGTTCTCTCCGCGCCATCTGAACGTGTCACCTGTTCTGTCCATGAAGTATAGGTAGCCGAACTCGTCTGCCGTCAAGATGTCACCTGCAACAATAATTAATTATATTATTTATTTGGTCTTGGGATATTCTGATTCTGGTGATTATTCCAAAACAGCCACGAGTTGAAGATGACTTTAGTATATGCATAATCAGCCTTTATTGTTCCGACTGCTGGTACACAAGCCTCCTTTCTGATAGAAGTGGTGATGAAGTAAATCGCCTGCCTATGCCATCGACCTACAACTTTTAGGTCTGGGCCATTACCACCACTGCTCTTGACAGAAGTTGATGCTGAAGTTCACTTTAATCAGTCGATATTACATGCTTCAAATGGAGCGATGCCACTGGACGTTTTTACTTCGTGGAAGAGAAAAAAGAAACAACAGACGCGCTGTCTGCGTTCAGCGCTCGGTGTGGCATTACGCCGTGTTCACGACAAGTCAATCGTCATCCTGAGGATGCCTCGTTGAGAGAGGAAACACGTGTCGATTTCTTTCAGGAGCTTTTTATGGCTCTTTAGAAATAGCTAAGCGGAACAGGTTACGTATCCATAACTAGAGAAAAAATCCTTTTGGTAATTTATGATCACCCAAAGCATTTTATTGGAGACAGAGTTTTTTGGAGATTTTTAATAGACGTGATGTTTACGGCTCTTCCGTTCTAAAGAGATTGTGTTTTAATCGCAGTTTACAACCACGACTATTGAGCTTGGTGATCACAATGATGATAAAGTAAGCTGTAGCTACTTGCAGGTACTGCCAACCCAAAAAACAGGTTAAAGGAGAATACTGACCTGAAATGAACGCCGAGTCTCCGAAAGTGAACACATCTCTTACAATCTTCTTGTCAGATGCAGCCTTATCCACATAACCCAGGAACGCTCTTGATGGGTTGTCCGGTTGAATTTTACCTATGAATACTCCCGGCTCGTTGGGTTGCGCCAACTGCAAGTGGTCGAAAACATTATTTAGTTGAACTTTTTTCTTAGCAACAGGTAATGAAGGATTCAGGGTCAAAATAAATTAGCTAGTGACCCTGCATAGACATAATGGATGTCGATACCAAAACATAATAAAGCAAAAACAAAAACTACATAACCTGCGGTCGTTGACCCCAAAAAAATATTTTTTTATTCTCTTTAGACAAAAATACCCGCCTGTCTGTGGAGTTTTGCTAGTTAATAAAAAAAATCTGCTGTTTCATAGAAAAGTCCAATACCTCCGCGGTCAAAATGTATGGAACAGCTGATTTTTTTTAATAACCTACGAATTTTTTTAATGCTGGTTCATAATCATGTACTATCGGGGTAACGCATATCTAAGCAATTTGAAAACAAAATTCCGTGCACACGACCCTTTTTTTTCGTGGGTAAGCGGTACTATAGCGGCCGAGCGCTCCAAGCAAGAATAGTCCTTACAGTATACAGATTTATGCGTTTCTTCGATCCATGGTAACAGTTTTCGGGTCGATATCCCTGTCACCTTGTATATTAAACACGACTTACCTGACATAATCCTTTATTGTTTCTAATAGGCTCTCCAGTTTCAGGGTCTACTTTGAGGATGGCGATAGGATACACTGCTGGTATTATTCTAGACACGAAACCGATAGCTCCCTGTTTATTGTTGATGTTGACTGAAACCAAGACAAATCATTATTTAGAAATGTTTACAAACTAGGCAAATTATTACTTTTTCGTAAATTATTGTTCTGAATATCTTTCATATACCTATATTTGCATTTCCTTCTGTAGCACCGTAGAATTCGACCACCTTCTTAATGTTGAATCGTTTGACGAATTCGGGCCAAATCTGAAACAAACATACAATGAAGAAATCTGAATTTATAACCTAAAATTGACGACCAACACTGAAAAAGGGTGGCGATTAATACTTTTATCTACATCCATGCTATAAAACCTCTATAAAAGTTTCTGAAACAGTTAGCTTATTGCCAACATTAAAACAGCCAGTGTCATAGTAACCATATTATCATCCAAATGAGTGTTATATTGTTGTACTAATTTTCATTATGCAAGTCGAATTTAAAAAAAATTACGTTTCACTACCACAGCGCGAGCGCCTTAATAAAAAAAAAAAACTTATAGGTTATTCGAATTCACGTCGTATCCCGCCATTTTTGTTCGATAATAGTATTCAAAATATTATTAATGCAGCAAAGGACATTTCTAACCAATTTTAACAAAAAAGTCGAGAAAACAATATTGCACAAATGTACAACACCCTAAGTATGGTTTCAGAATATTTTAAAGAGGATTCATATTATCATGGGTGTAGATAAAGTCTTGTATGCAACTGTTTATAATTAGGTATTAAAACACTCATGTGATACTATTATCACACAAGGCGATCTTTGCCCAACGGTTACTGGTCAGTTTAGTCACTTCCGAGATTATACCATTAAAAAAAAAACAATCTTACCACTGGCCTCATTCCGTTGCCGTAGACGGTTCTCACTTTGTGTTGCCTATCAGTTGCAGACGGTGGTGTAGTCAGCACGTAGCGACACATTTCACCAATGTAGTGGGCAGCCTAGGGAATGTAATAAATTATAATTGGTAAAAATAAATGAGAACGAATTGTCAACATTGAGAGGTTATACATGAACGAGCTACAAGTTTTCAACATTTGAGATGATCTTGATTGGTGGTTTAGAAATCTATGATGGGACAAAAATGCATTTGACCCTCAGTAAATAAGTACCTAAGCCTAAATTGACAGCTCTTAATATTGCTGCAAGTTAGCTCTTGATTGTCGAATTCTTTCGTAGATAGACCATTTTGGGATTCGGGAGTTGCGTAGGTAGGTGTTTAATTACGAATATGAAGCAGCCGTCACAGCCATCGACCGTGGCAAGCAAACTGACTGTGAGGCAATATTTTTCTTAAATTCGATCGAAATACCGGTCAGTCAAGGCTGTTGAAAACACATAGACAATATGTATACCTCCGTAAAGCTTAAGCTAAAATCAAACATCATCAAAATACACACTTTCACTTCAACAACAAAGCAATTTTTAACGACCGTCCAGCGCTTGCGCATAAAGTGTTGATTTCTCTGCATCTCAGCCTGCGCTTACAATCTGGCACATTAGTGCAGTGTAATAAGTTAACTTTCACCGAGCTTTCACCTACCGTGGCATTGTACTTGATGCAGTCGGGGAAGTATTTAGATGCTGAGAACTTGGTCCTGAGAGCTACTGTACAGCCGAAGATGAAGGACTGGCCCATTGTGATGCAGCCGCCAGCGGAATGGTACAAAGGCATGGGACAGTAGATTATGTCGTCCGTTCGTAAACTGCCGAGGTAGTGGACCCCTGATGCCATGAATACCATTCTGGAAAGATACAAAAATATATGAAGATTGTTCCAATCTGCCTAGCCTTTTCCCAACTACATTGGGGTCGGCTTCCAGTCTAACCGAAAGCAGCAGAATACCAGTATTTTACATGGAGCAACTGCCTATTTGACCTCCACAACCCAGTAACTGGGTAAATACGATACCCCTTCGAAAGACTGGGTTGTCAGACTTCCGGGCTTCTGACGACCCGTAACAACTGTCGGCTTAACGTGCTTTCCGAGGCACAGAGGAGTCTCGGTATGTAAAGATGGTTACCCATCCACAAACCAACCCCGGCAAGCGTAGCTTAATTTTATAAATCGATCCGTGCGGCTGTTATTACTTAGCTACAAGCTCCTCGAGATTTTGACCAATGTCATGGATATTTAATGATTTGAGGGTCAGTCTTAACTGCGCGTAGTATTAAAACATTAATATTCATGGTTTAACTAACTTCGTCGATAGACCACTACGTAAACCGCTACAAGTTGTAAAATTAAATTGACCTCGTCAGTCTCTACTTATTTAGTTAGTAATCTTAACAAATATACCGCACCATTCGATTTACATAACCAATTAACAGTTCTCAAGGAACCTAAGGTTACAAAGGTAGGATCCACAAGACTTACCGTGACGACGAAATAACAGCTGCTTTCGGCAATCCAGTAGTTCCTGAGGTGTAGATGTACAGCAGCTTTCCATTGAAACCTTCACCGTCTGACTGTGACCAGGGAGCTGGGTTGGTGCTCTCTACCATTGAAGTGAAGTCATTATCAGATGTCACCGGTTTCACGGCATTGGGAGAAGTGTTAAGAGGGCGACGGACAAACTTGAATAGCTTGATGGACGGATTTAGTTCTTTTGAAATGTCCTGAAAAGCTGAAATGGAAAAGATTTAGTTTAGGATTTTTCGATTTTTTTTAAATTTATTTGCGGTAGGCTTAGCAATAATATTGAACCTAAGTGAAGACAGCTTTTAATGTTAATCTAAATTATGTACTAATTTAAAGTCAACTTTGTTCCATCCGCATCATTAAGTAATATGTAATAGTATTTAATAATGAATAATATATTTTTATATCCTCACTAAATCAGAGTTGAAAAAAATATATACAACCAGTTTTACCAGTTACACCATTATTCATATAAAATAAAAAAAATAGATAGACGTTATTATAATTATAGATGTTGGGGCATACGTGTTTTAGGATGGAGACTGCGATTCGATTTAAGCAGTGTATGACGCCCTCGGGCTCAGTGCAGCAACGACATTTGCGGAATGGCTGGTAATTAATGGAAGAAAGAGACTGGGGATCCAGCTGTGGCATCCAATTGAAGAGAATCTGCAGAATTTGCATGGTCCTCACATCATTTGACCAAAACAATGTCTGGACTCTTAAAGAGACTGTGACCTCTGAGTTTATTTCAGATAAAGGAAACATAGAACTCATCTAATTAAAATATATTTTAAACATGTACCTATAAGTGTTTGTAAAAATCTACTTATAAAGAAAAAAAGAAGGCTAAATTTATAATTGGGCTGTAGCCTAATAAATGAAGATGAAGATAGACCAACCAGTTTGGAACTCGTCACTGTAGATGACAACATCACACTTGGCGATGTTGATAGAATGGAGCAGCGTGTTGCCAGTCTGATTGGTGTTGATGAGCGGGCAGACGGCGCCAATCCTCGTGGCTCCAAGCCAGATGGAGGGCATCTCAGGACAGTTGCCGATCATCACAGCAACCGTATCTCCACGCTTGATGCCTTTAGATTTAAGGACTGCTGACGTTCGTAAGCTGAATTCTTCCACCTGAAAAAGATAGGTGGTGGAATAATTGTTTTTAAGAGTAAATAAGTCATGGTTCAGGTCAGGTTTCTAGCAATTTGGTTCAATTACATATACATCCGCGTGCCTCGGAAAGCACGTTAAGCCGTTGGTCCCGGCTGTCATTCGTGGATCTTTGACAGTCGTTACGGGTCGTCAGAAGCCCGAAAGTCTGACAACCAGTCTTACCAAGGGGTATCGTATTACCCAGTTACTGGGTTGTGGAGGTCAGATAGGCAGTCGCTCCATGTAAAATAGTGGTATTCAGCTGCATCCGGTTAGACTGGAAGCCGACCCCAATAAAGTTGGGAAAAGGCTAGGCAGAACACACACATATACATCCACATAGACAAGGAACTTATGACTGATGGATGGTAGATAACTTTTCATTAACACTTTCAACTCCACCCATTTTTCATAGAGCTCATACGCTACCGCCATACATATTGCAAGTTGCCTCCAGGAGGGTCACTAGCATTACGTTTGCGCTAAAGTTAACCCTCGAGGAGTATCGGCATTAGGTTTGAAATCTTGTTAAAATATACAACAGATTTTATTTTCACAGTTTATAATGCCGAATTCGGAGAAAACCTACATTTAATATAAGTCCTCCGCGAGGGCTCCCGGTATCCTATATGCGACTTGAGTGAACCCTCCAGGAGGACTCCCGTCACTGAACGTGTTAAATCTGGCGTTGTTGACTCTCTACTAACTGGTAAGGTACTAACGCTTGAAAATATTAGATACCTACGCTGTTATGTTACAACATTCAATACTAAAAGCCAAAGGTAATGGCCTCTTTTCTTCGGAAACCTCAATAAAAATAAATAGCGTGTGAAACTTCAGGTAAGTAACCTGATTGCTCCCATTCTAATTGAGATCAAATGAAAGTGATAATTGCGTTTTTTTTAAAGGCACCAGTATTGCTTTCCGGCGGAAGTTATTAAAATGTCAAATGACGGAAATTGATGTAAAAATAAATATAGCAGTGTGTTCTCAATCACGTCACGCAAGCAGCAGTGTTTTTGGATCACACTAACTATTATTTTTTATTTATTTCTTATTCGATCGAGTGTAGCCGACTATCAGAACATTCTGCATTCCTATAAGTTCGTTATGCCCAGCTGTTGAATCTAAAAAAAATCTGTGCTGATCAAGAATCCTATCAAGTCTATAATATTTCCATAACAATTGATGCAATATAATTTTTTTTGGCTTGTGATTAAAACAGGCTTGCGATATACCTACCTACAAAAAAAAAACTGTTTTTTGAGTACAAATTAAAATTCCAATAATAATTATTAATCGTGTTGCTAAAGAACTATAATAATAATAATGTTTAACTACGACATAATTTCATAAAACTGTTAAATTTTTAAACAATGTACGTCTGCCACTTCCGGAAAGTTACCCAGAGGAAATTATAGGACAAGATTTCATGAAATTATGACATTTGACACCTTTGCTAACTTATGGAGTTGTACTGCTGATTGTTATGATTATAATTGAGTAAAGCCATATTTGTTACGGCCGCGAATCATATTTTAATCAATATAAAACCTGACACCGACCTGCAAAATGCAAAAAACGTAAGAAAATTTTAATTTCGCGGGCTACCCTGACGCTTCCCCCATAAGGGATAAAAATTCCAGATAATTTATACTTAAGTACATAACTACGCTTAGAACGAATAAAGTAGGTAGGTATACCTATCTATTATTGAGCCGCTAAATCGAACTAAGATCACAAAGCATTCAACATTGTAGTCAATATTACATTACATCGTTTTTCACGTAACCGTTTGTCACAACAACCCGCTAACGATTGTTACAACATAACACACATGGGTAAACTTCCTGCAGAATGTTATGTAGTGTCATAATGTTTGACATCTTTACGAGTCAGCAACGAAAGTCGATCATAAATTCATAACACATGAGTTTTTACACGACTGCCTCAGAAGGAGGGTAATGCTTTTCGAGAGTGTGTATGTTTGTATGTATGTATGTCTATTTCTTTTGTACACTCTGTAACCTAAATGGCTTGATGGATTTCAGTGGCGGGGCAAGATCAAAATTTGATGTGAGCGAGGTATATTTTGCGAGGCCCTCTGGTGCCGCAAGAAGACGAAAAAAAAAAAACAGTTGAACAATTGTTAAATTTTTGGTAGGTGTAGGTCGAGTTATAGGATAAGCCGTTCAAAAATATTGTGGATATGTGAAAAACATTTTTATATTCAGGGATCCGTTTGCGTAATATTAAGCTTTAACACGTTCAGTGCCTGGGGCTCATGTCAATATATTTATCGTTTTAGGACGAGTAAATTTTTTTCGACGCGTTCACCGCTTTTAAGTAATGCATAAACCTTCGAGGTGCGAGGCCCTTCGGACCGCGAGGCCGTAGGCGGTGGCCCACGTCGCCCACGCCTTCACTGATGGATTTTAACACAATACGGTGTCGTTAGATTCGTCTAATATTGATGTATTGCATCTGCATATACAAAAAAAGGGACGAGGTTTTTTTAAAAATAAATTGCAATATTGGTACCAAATAAAAGCTAGTAATGAGTCAATTCCAAATACACAAAAACTGGAAATAAAACTAATTATTTAAAAAATAAACCACGCCTGCAAAAACACTTAAATTAATTGAATGGATAAAAACAAGCATTAATAATTAATTATATCTATTTATTGAACTTTGTTTTTGTAAGATATCGCAGGGGACAAACAAAAGTAACACCAGTAGTGCTATTCTGTAAAAATCTCACCGTGATAACTTAGGTGAAGTGAGCTGCCAATAGTGTCAATCCTTAGCAACTGACAGCTCACTCCACGCTCACTTCACCTAAGTTATCACGGTGAGATGGTTACAGAATAGCACTACAGGTTATTGGCTTGCAATACCTTACAAAAAACAAACTGCAATAGATAATAACGCTTTTTTTCTCTTTTCAGTTAACTCAATACCAATAATAGGAGTAACCCGACGACGGACGTTAGCACGGACGTAATAAAATCGCGGCGGGATTTTATCGCGCACTGGATTTTCAACTCTCGGTGTTAAGCCGAGCGTACATATTCATAAGATAAAAGAAGATAATTAATTTTGGGCTAAATTGTGAAAGAATGATATGAATAACCATAGAGCCTTAGTTTCACAGTAAAACAGGATAACTGTAATGTTTACTAGCATAAAAAGCTATTACTATGATTAGATTATTGTTATTCTTTTAACTAAAACATACTGAAAACAGTATTTTTCAAACTCGTAGGTATAACAGCGCAGGAAATGGCCCTACAGATTTGGTCCTTTATTAAAAAGTGAAGAGAATAACATGTT
The DNA here is from genome assembly GCA_963680765.1 of Agrochola lychnidis. Lineage (NCBI taxonomy): Eukaryota > Metazoa > Arthropoda > Insecta > Lepidoptera > Noctuidae > Agrochola > Agrochola lychnidis. The sequence goes on from OY796858.1 coordinate 16,500,115, forward strand.
CTAACGGAATATAACTTTTTTTGTTCGGCCGGGACTTTCACATTTACCCCAAAAATGTATGGAGGGTGAGTGATCTCCTTTCAAAGTACGTCATTTATCTACAATAGTTAGGAATAGGACAATCCTATTTTTTCAGGAAACTCCTGAAGGATTGATTGAATAGAAAGATTGATTTAATTTTGTTATTTACCTGTTGGAACGTCCATGTTTCATCTTCGAACAGGAAGCAGGCCTTGTTAGGATGTTTGATCACTAGCTGATGGAAGATATCAGGTATTGACCAATTTTTCTTGGTGAAATTCTTCGTAAGTCTCAGGATTTTGATGTAGCAATAAAGGGCACTGTAAAGGAAAATTGAACGGTTGATGAAGATGACCAAAATGTTGTTTAGGTACACACGGCTACACATCAAGCTATACATTTCCAGTTTATGCTGATCTCGCATTGTAAAAGATTTCAGTACAATGCGAGGTCAGCCTATACTGGAGATGAATAGCTTGATGTGTAGCCGTGTGTACCTCGTTCCGAATACGTAACGCCTATACTCCATTTGAAATAAGATTAGACATAAACCTTTTTTATAGTCCTTTCAACCGATTTTGACTTCTATTGTGTTGGTTGCATGAAAAATGGCAACTGCAGTAAGTAGTTGGTATTTTAACCACTTTTTTTGCTTCTAATGCCATCCTTATGCGTACAGTATAGAAGTCAAAATCGGTTGAACGGACTGTAAAAAGGTTTGTTTAAATGTTTATTCTTATTTCAAATGGAGTATAGAGCTATTGTAATAGGAAGCGACGGACGTAGAGGGAAAGATTCGTTGTCTTGTCTCGCAGTTTGAATAAAACAGGCAGGTAGCAGTGGCGAGGTGTCAATTATTGTAAGGAGGTTGCCGAATCGAAGCCAGTTTTAACTTATCAATAAACACCTTTTTGGACTTTTTAATTCAAAGCAAAAAAAAATAGGCGTTTTTGTTATCTGAATATTATGGTGAATTAAATACACGTAGTGTAACTATATTTTTGAAACGAAGTTCTTTGACGCGGCTTGTAAACTTTCAGAAATCGTCACGCTAAAAAGTCTTAATACTTGCGACTGTTTTCTTTTAATTCAAAGAGAAAGAATGAGAACGAGAGAGAGAACGCCGGCGCCGGCAGAAAAAACAAAAGAAAAGAGTAAAGTGATGTCGTGGGATAAAATTTTACACATCGGCCCGAGTACATTGCATTCCGGAGAGAGTGAGAGAGAAAGTGTGAATTTCCAGTGGTCAGTACGCAATTCTGCAAGTCATACGTGTTACTCAGTAGCTCCGCAAATTTTATTCAAGAAGTGATGAAAAAGTGATCAAATTAATGACTATTGCATACTAAATTACTCCTTATTAAACACCCTTTCGAACTGTGTACAAAATTACTGCATTTATTGTGTAACTAAGTGCTAAAACTAAGTGTTAAAGTGTTCAACAAGTAGTACTAATTTAAAAATACTCTAACGAACCAACTGTCCGGTAAACAAAGAACTGGACTTTGAACCCATCAACGTCAAGTTATTGAGAAGTACTCATTACTAACAAGCTACTGACTTATTTCGGAAACAGTTATCATCGTCACCGTGGCGCATTGGCTCTAGTGGCGGCACAAATAAGTGTCCGCACTTTTGATCCTGGGTGACACAAATCGTCTTTTTGTGTGTGGTTTGTTATTTTATTTTTCTAAATTTTGTGTTTTGGTTAACTATCGTAAAATTACATTATGCCACGTATACAACGCACTCCACCGAAGACAGCAGACGCAGTAAATATTGTGCATGTTCAATCTGAACCGGATATACAGAGAGCACTTCAGGACACACCAGATACTTCAAACGTATCTCTCCGCCAGAAGCGTCCGCGGATAGATCTTTCACCGGATACCGTCGATACCGACCATGTGACTATAGCCACTGAAGATGTACTGGAGTCTAGACCAAAGCCACCCACAGAGACAGAGTCGTCACTACTCCTCTCTGAAATACTTTTATTGAGACAACAGGTATCTGATTTAAAAAAACAAAATACGGTTATCGGTTTAAAACTGACTAATGCTTCCGAAGCCATCAATCAAAAACTCGAAAATTTTAATAGGAAAATAGATTCACGAGATAAGGAAATAATATTACTCAAAAACTCCATAAGTGAACTGCATTACAAGTTAAATACCTACGAACAAAATAACATGAAAAATGAACTCGAAATAATAGGAATCCAAGAGGAAAACAATGAAAATCTCGTGCATATTACTATGTTGACAGCAAAGAAAATTGGTTTCCATCTTTCAGAGGCTGACATAGACGAGGTCTATCGCGCGGGCCCACGACGCACTAACCTGACGGGTAAACCAAGGTCTATTGTTTTAAGACTTACACGCCGTGCTACACGCACACATATTCTAAAAGCTGCGAAAGATCGACGACCACTTGCCTCCGACGATATAATAAAGGGAACCTCCAATAAAGTCTACATAAATGAACGCCTGACTGCCAGCAATAGGCTGTTGTTTCGTGAGGCTCGGACACGTGCCCAAGTACACGGTTTCCGTTACTGCTGGGTACGAAATGGCACTATCAACGTACGAAAAGCTGAGAAGCAACCATCTATTCCGATCCGGACACCCACTGACCTGGACGAGAAGGTTGGCCCCTCCCAAGTGGTGGATGCCGCCGACCCAGACCACGGAATATCACCGGTACAGTCTCTCGAGGGCCAATAGTTCAAAGAACCTTTTTTACCTATGCCTCATATTGTTTTTACCACAAAGGAGTATTTTTAATGTTATTAAATTATTTTTCCTATTTAAAACGCACTTGTGTACAATACACACATTTACATATATCCATAAACTGTACCAGCAAATCTCCAGTAATCACTCAAACCGAAGTTCACCCTTCTTTTGTTATATTAATTTCACACTAAGAAGTTCCACATTTCTATTTCAAATGCACAAACAAAACACACACACCTCATACACACTAACCGTACTAATTACCTTTGCTTATCACGTTTATTACCTTTTTATTTATACTATAACATATATTACAAATATATCAAAGATTACGCTAGGCTGCGTGCTATTTAAGAAAATAGACCCTGGCTTTATTAATGTAATAGAAGTATACCGGTTGCTTACTCGCGCAATGTCGTTACATATCTTCAACCTCCATCATAGAGTTCTTGACGCCAAATATCTTTACTGCTTATACCACCTGTACTGTAACTTTAAATACAAATGGCAAATTTTTTAGTGGATGAATTCGATGACAGTACTAATCTGGAGTGTCAAGACCTCGATAGACTTGAAGTTTGCCAGAATTATTTGACTTCCAATTATAACTTTAGGATAGTGACATTCAACATACGTAGTTTACAGCACAATTTCAATACATTTTGCATTGCATTAAAGCGACTTAACATTAATTACGATGTAATTATTCTGACTGAATGCTGGCTGAGAGGTTGTCCAGTGGTTGGTCAGATACAGGGTTACACGTCATACTCTACTGTTAATAATCTCAACCAATGCGGAGGGGTTGTAACATACGTTAGAAACAGCTGGAACGCTTCCGTTTCGGAGCCTGATCTTCAAGACGCTGAATCTCTCTTACTCCAGGTCTCAAAGGATATTTGTTTAATTGCTATTTACCGGTCTCCTTCGCATAAACAGATTGACAACTTTATTTCCTCTCTTGATAAAATTCTTAATTCAATTAGTAAATGCCAAACAATTATAGTGACCGGTGATATTAACATAAACCTTCTGTCTATGTGTGATAAATCTTCGTCAGAATTTGCTTGCCTTATGTCGGAACATGGTCTAAAGCAGGTAATATCTAAGCCAACTAGACTGGATGCATGCCTCGACCACATATTTATTAAATCGAGAAATCACAGTGCTTTAGGCATCATCTGTGACGCTGATATCACCGACCACAAAATGGTAATGATGGGGTACAATACGGTCACTCCAACTGGCACTAAATGCCAACAACACACAATTAATAAAATTAACTTTCCCGCGCTAATAGAAGACCTCCGTAACATCGACTGGAATGAAGTGGTGACCGATTTAGACGTTAACACAGCAACCACTGAATTCCACAGACTTCTAGCAGATGCAATAAAGAAACACACGACTGAAAAGACAATTAGCCGTGCTAAATACATATGGAAACCCTGGATCACACCTGGCCTTATAAAATGTATGAATCACAGGGATAAACTCCATAAAGAGTCAAATAAACACTCAAAAGACGAAACAAAAAAACTCGTTTACACCCGCTACAGAAACTTTTTTACCAATCTGATGCACAAGCTAAAACATGAACACGAAAGTAAAATGTTAGAAGAAAACAGATCTAATGCTAAAGGATTATGGAATACTATTAAAACAATCACCGAGCAACACAATAACAAAAGCAGTCCTAGCGAGTTACTAAAGTGTAAATCCACTGCACAAGATGCAGTTGACTACTGCAACGAATATTTCTCTTCTGTTGGTACACACCTGGCAAGCCAAATTTTAACTGGTATAAATGAAACTCAGGAGTCAGTGGTTTCTAAACAAAAATTAGGAGAACCATTAGGGAGTACTTTCTTCATGCAACCTACTGATGTTTATGAGATTAACAAACTGATTGTTAACCTTAATAGTGACAGTGCTGCCGGCGTTGATGGTCTTACACCAAAAATTGTTAAAGAAATAAAAAGTGAAATTTTAACTCCACTAACCTACATCATCAACCTAAGTCTTAGTACTGGTATTTTCCCCGATAAATGGAAAGAGGCTAGAGTCACGCCTATATTCAAGAACGGATCAAAGCAAAACCCTGCGAACTATAGGCCTATATCGATCTTAGGAATATTCTCAAAAATTCTGGAAAAAATAGCAAACAAACGCTTAGTTTCGTTCTTAGAGTCGAACAAGCTGATCTCCAATAAACAGTTTGGTTTCAGGAATGGAAAATCAACTGAAGATGCAGTGAGCCGCCTGACCAAACTGGTAACGTCTTACCTAGATAATAACAAAAAGTGCTTGGGAGTGTTTTTGGATCTTGCCAAAGCTTTCGGTACTGTTGCAATACCCATACTTCTAAAAAAACTGGAGGTCATTGGAATCAGGGGACTGTCATTAGATTGGTTTAAACCTATCTAACTGACAGACGCCAGTGTGTAAAAGTAGGTGAAAACATCAGTTGTCAAAAAAATATGTTATTTGGAGTTCCGCAGGGTAGTGTTCTTGGTCCGACCTTATTCATCATCTACATAAATGATATACACCATACATTAAGTCAAGATGCAGATATCATATGTTATGCTGACGACACGGTCATACTCTTTCATGGCAAATCCTGGGAATCGGTGCATGTGGAGGCTCAAAACAGTTTGACTAGTGTCAAACGATGGCTTGACTACAATCTTCTGTCGTTAAATATTGACAAAACCAACTGCTTGTGTTTCTACAAAACCCAGGCCTCAGCGCCCAAACTACCACTTGACATCAAAATCCACTCTGCAATCTGTGACCCTCACCTGTGCACCTGCGAGAAAATAAAAAAGGTAGAATGGGTTAAATATCTGGGGGTTTTAATAGACCAGCGGCTCTCTTTCAAGCCCCACATTGACCTGGTGGCCAAACGCACCAGAAAATTGATTCATATAATGAAACTCTTGCGTAACTCTGCCAACAAAAAAAACTTTAAACATGGTTTATGTGGCATTATGTGAGTCAATTCTATGTTACTGTATAACAATATGGGGTGGAGTTGGAAGCACCACTATGATCCAATGCGAACGAGCCCAACGATCGGTTTTGAAAGTCATGCTCAAGAAACCCTTCAGATACCCAACAGCTCTCTTGTACAAGGAAGCCGATTTCCTCAATGTCCGACAGTTGTATATTTTAAAAATTGTACTGAAACAACATAAAATTCTAACGTAGACCCCGGAATACTCGCGACTACTCAAACGTCGAGTTTTTAAATGTGCTTCTATAAGGACACGTACAGCCTTTGCACAACACATGCAGGATTTCATGCTCAGTCACATATACAACAAAGTGGTAAAGATTTGTGACATCAGTAATTCTAGAACTAGCCTAGTCAAAAATATTGTTCGCAAATGGCTGCTAGCCCAATCCTACAATGAATCCGAATCTCTCTTAAGGGTAATTACGTAACACACCAACACATACACACACTCAAAATCACACACGCACCCACTCACCCCCACACACGCACCCCCTCACACACACACTTACACATAGTGCACATTTCGCTCAAAATATTCTCCTATCCATCTTTATTACTGTCTTAATTCTTTAATTTTATTTTTATTTTTGTATTTAACTGTTCTTAGTTTAAACAATGTTTTGATTGCTATTTATTAATAACACTTTTTATGTGCTTCTGGATTTACACAATAATTAAATATGTAATACGCATTTTCATATGGCAATACCACCCAAGGACTCCACGAGACAGGCTCGTCCTAGTGTGAAGTTCTTAAGCAATGTACTTCCTTTGCGTCTTATTTCACTAAAGAATGTAAACCTAGCTAATAATGTAGACTATAAGGAAATGTTAAGCACTATTTTTAGCAAATAAACATTCATTCATTCATTTGGTCAAAATGAAGATCCAAGATGGCGGTTGCGAAAGTTTTAAAATTTTTCTTCATGGGTGTCATTTTCATAGTTTTCGAGGGTGCTAAAGCCGATATGAGGCGAAAATGTAAAAGTGTGAAAGAACTTCGTTCCTGATGGGGATCCCCCGACCGCACACGTTTTTTTTTTGGCAATGGTATAGTACACTGTGCCATTTTTTTAAATAGCGGTACAGTTGCTGTTTTTAATAGCGGTACATTTGCTGTTGTGAACCTTGGAAGGGAAGCGGATAGGAATCCTGTTGTATGGTGCATTCGCCACTGGTAGGTAGGTAGGTACTGTCGCATCTTTTCTTCATGTTCATCAAAATGGTTTAAATAATCTCGTGACTAATTTTAGCTTTAACCTGTGTGTCAATGCCAAATGCCAACTGTCATAATCAAAAATCACAGACCATACAAATATTTAACTACAGTGGGCAACAAAAAAACTATTTAAAAATTTTCATACTCGAAAAGTAGTGTTTGTTTGATCCGAATAGCGGGTGGAAAACGCTGCTCCCCATCTTAGGGCGTGAAAGACTCATAGTAATTGCTTCCCTCTATAGGGCGGGAATGAATTTTAAAAATAGAACTAAATTTGGTTAGTTAGTTAGCTACGAAATTTTTTACATATTGTAGAAAAACATCGAAAAAAAAAATGCTGCGGTTTTGTGAGTGTATAACCAGCCAGTGTGAATTAAAAAAAATGTGTGACACTCGAGGACTGCCGCGGTAAAGCTATTGCATAGCATTTGGAACCTCCATGACAACATCACGTTGTCATGGGAACCGTCATTACATTGTAGGCGGAGTGGGGGGTGTTGGGTATTATTTTCGTTACGTTACGGAATTTCTTGATTCGATCGCCGCGCTCAAAGCCCGCGATAAAAGCTATGCAATAGCTTAAAAAATCTCCTACGGCAGTGATGCGCGGTGTGTTCCCAATTTAAAATTATAAAAAGACTGGCGGAGTACTAACTCTGTAAGCTGTACCGAAATTCAAAATCTCTATAAAACTACTATTTTTTACTTTCCATATCTACTCGAAATGAAAAGTAAAGTGACTACTAACTACTACTAACACGGGTGAAAGTCATAACAATCTACTATTTATGACCAATAAACACTTACGAGAAATCTCTGGGAGCAGTTCTGATGGCGACGTAGATCCATCTCCAGTAGAATGCTAAGAGGTACACCACACACAGGATAGCGAGCACCAGGAGGCTGGCCTTCCAGTCTTGGAACACCCAGGTGACTGCGCACGCGCCGACTAGCACGCCAACCGCAAACATCCCCATAGCCACCTTACTCCAAGGTACGTTAGAAGTCGCCTGCACGTTTTTACTCCTTCCTTTTTCCAAGTCAACGTCACCGTTCTTCAACTGAAAATAAAAAAACGTTTGAACGACGTGCCTACTCAATCGATAGCAACCGACTCACGGAAGTTTTATCGGATAATATACAAAATATTCATGACTGTACATATTGATATAAATATAAGATATGATTGTCGGGTTATCTGCGGATTATTTTAGTGGACTTTGCAATGATTTCGGTGCTAATTATTATTAAGATGAATTTTTAAGTAATTTTTACGGCGGCTCACGTGGCTGGCAGAGTCCAAAATAATAATAGTTTTTTTAATTATTTTTATAAAAATATTTAAAAATGTATTTAATATGTAAAAAAATGAATGAATGAGATAATAATAATAAAATTCTTCTGTAAATGTGTTTGTCACCTAACTCCTCCTAAACGGTTGGACCGATTTGGATGAAATTTTGTGTGTATATTTGAGTGCCCTGGATGGTTTGAAAATATAACTGGACCCGGTAGGGGGCGCTGTGCGGACAGGACAACGTCTGTCGGGTCCGCTAGTAATAATATATGAATTTTGTAGGTAGGTGTTACGGTAATTGTGTGCAAATCAAACATTAATGTTTGATCCTCTTTTATATGCCTTTGACATGCTGTGGGACAATTAAACTCAGCTATTATGTTTATGACTCTACTATTGAAGAACGTGAATTTTTCATTAATTTATAGATTATACTAGCTTTTGCCCGCGGCTTCGCCCGCGTGGACGTCGGAAATTATCCCACGGGAACGTGTTACCGGGATAAAAAGTATCCTATGTCCTAACCCAGGTAGCCATTCATTAATTTAGCGACAGTGGTAGATTGTTCAATTGGCAAAACGAACCCCATGAATTACATAATCTGCGTTCGCGATTTAGTTTCCAAATATGTAAACAAATATGAGTTTTTGGAAAAATAACCTTAATAAGGGTGGCAGGACCATCGACGCGAAAACTGTTACCATGGATTCAGTACGTGATTCTGAACCCCTGCGTAGAAAATTTTCGCGGCTCTAAAAAAAAATTGCTGTTCCATACATTTGGATCGCGTAAGTATTGCACTTTTCTATGAAACAGCAGTTTTTGTTTAAATAACCGACGAAAAAATTCAACGCAATGGTTTCAAAAACATGTACTGAATACATGGTAAGTTTTCGCGTCGATGTCCCTGCCACCCTGTATAATACCTTCACTACAACAACGCTACAACTTTAAAAAAAAAAACTATTATTAAGCATTCTGAAATCAACTTAATTTACAAGTTTTTAAAGTTGATATTTGTTTAAATGGAAATAACATCAATCAATTTTATTATAAACATGAATTTGAAAGTTAATCTATAGTGATCGAATACTTTCAAAAACTGATATTAAAATTGGCATGATTTTTATCAAGACACAGGTTTGCTCAACTACGAAACCTTGAAACTCCAAAAAAAGTTAAGGGCAACTGAAAACCCAGCCAACTTTATATTTAAAGATAGTTTACATACATACAATAAATATTTATAAAAAGAAATCGTTTAAAAACAAACAACCTAAACCCACTTAGCACTACAGGCAGGTAAGTAATAAAGTGTCACGTTTTTCTGTTTTTCGATCCTTTAACCACAGTATAAATAAGTAACAGTATTACGACTTCATAGAAAACGGCCGAAACGACGCACTTCGCAATCTCAGTGTATATCAGTACGCAACAGTATCGAGTGCGCGGCAGTTACGCACGGCATAAATGTCTTTAACATATCCTTCAGCATAAACTGGAAGCGTATAGCTTGATGTGTAGCCGTCTGTACTTACATTTATTGTATGTATAGAAAATATTTAACAATATTAAGGAATATTCAGCGACAAAAGTCGATTAACACTTCATTTTTTTTTTCTATAATTACAAACTAATTATTGCGATAAATATTTAAATCGGGACAGAAGTAAAATTAAAAGAAAGCTATTTATTGCCTGTTATGCATATACAATTTTTAAATACAATGTATTAAACCATTTTGTGTCAAATTAGATGATATGTTTTAAAAGTAGCAGTGTTGTTTAACTTTCTTCGCTGACCGTACCTATTCATAAACTGTTTTTATGATGGCATGTGTCATTTATTTAATTTATTACGTCTTTTGTTGAGAAGGGACAGTGTCGCACAAAGTTGCACTTTGTAAAAACTAGTTGATTAGCCTTTTGCATAGGTAATATATTTATTATTTCCTTTGAAATAAGAGTCATGCTCATGCATAACTATGGGTTATAATAAATCCTTTATCCTATGTAGATCCTCAAAGGGACTACGTACATAATTAGTCCGTGACTTGAGGCATGACACGAAATTATATGTAATATGTTTTTTTTGTGCCGAACTCTAATTCTGATAGTCTAAGTTACTCCTTATAACATCAGTTATCTGTCAGTGAAAGTCCCATCAACATCGGTGTAGCCGTTTCAGAGATTAGCCGGAACAAACAAACATACAGCATGACAATTTTTTTTAAAATTGTGTTTTTTTTTTGTACCTATTATACATTCAAATGCATTTAGTAAAAAGCTGTTTTAACATTACAAACATACACTTAAATTTTTATTTATTTGTATGTGCTTATGTAAAGATTAACTATCGAATCGTAAATTCGCACGGATTTTACGACCTAACAAAACCTATTACCTACCTACTGACTATTTTTATAGCATATAATTTTTATATAAAATACTTATGATTTACAAACATAAACATTCCGTAATAAATGCTCAAAAAGATGGTGAAAACTGCAGTTAACCGCATCAATATCCATTGTGAAGTTTAGAAGATTCAAGCAGTCACACATACACACAGTCAGACACGAAAAGCGATTTCTAATTATAGAAATGGTACACACGGCTACAAATCAAGCTATGCATTTCCAGTATAAGCTGACCTCGCATTGTACGGAAATCCTATACAATGCGAGATCAGTATACACTGGAAATGTATAGCTCGATGTGAAAGTACGATGATACTAATGAAGTATGCCAATGCAGTCATAAAGATAATGAAAGAGCGAGCTAATGTGGGAACTTTAGTTACCAAGACAATAAGCTATAATGTAAAGGAATATGAGAAGGTAATTTTAAATTTTATAATAGGTTTACAGCCGTATTTAGATCATTATTTTTACAGCCAAGTCTATACGGCTAGAGAGAGCCGGCAGGAGAAAATGTGTTGTGTGAAAACAGTGTCATGCACATTGTGTGGTGCTCATATTTTGCCAGTTATGTTATACCTATACTCCATTTGAAATAAGATTAGACATTTAACTAAACCTTTTTTACAGTCCGTTCAACCGATTTTGACTTCTATTGCGTTGGTCGCATGACAAATGGCAGCTGCAGTAAACAGTTGGTTTGTAACCACTTTTTTTGCTTTTAATGCCATCCTTATGCCAACGGTATAGAAGTCAAAATCGGTTGAACGGACTGTAAAAAAGGTTTGTTTAAATGTCTAATCTTATTTCAAACGGAGTATAAATCCCAAAATATGGGGCGAGTGACGGCGAGTCTATTGACAACTAGTGATGTGCGAGTCGAGTTAATTCGAGTATCTCGAATCAAATCTTAATTACGATTCAAATTGGGGTCAGTTTTTAACAACTCGAATCAACTTGGTCGATCGAATGCGATCTACTGCTGCCTGCACGTCGGCGTCCCACGAGTCACACTCACGCCCCGTTACCCGCGCCCCACGGTGGGCTGAAAATCGGCTTTCATAGACTTGGGGATTTCAATTATACAAAAATGACACCCGATTACTAACTATAAATAAATGCGAAGATCTTTTGGCTTGTGGTCAAAAAAAAAAAATTACAAATCGATTCCACAAATTTTTACCAACAGCAACAGCGCGAGCGCCCCCCGTCAATGTCATTGAAACGCCAACAGGTTCTTGTACCACTGTAGGTTGGTTCACGATTATAACTATGTGATCACTTACCTCAAACTTGTGGTTGCCGATGTCCGTTTTGTTCATATTGCTGTCGACGACCATCTCGACATTTGACATTTTTAATTTTATTTATTCACCTAAATTTATTATTTAAAATTTGGTATAATCCTTCTTAAATGATTATAAAGCCCATTTTTCTTTGCAGCCTTATTAAGTTAGACAACCTGAAACAAAAGAAAAACATAAATGAGTACCTATTTTATGTTTTTAATCAAAAGTAAAAATAAAAAATGCACTTTTGTAGAAAAAAACTGGTAGCTTAGATAGGTTACCAAAAGATGTAGATTATAAAGTATCACCGTAAATTGTACCTAATTACCTATTCAGGAATATAATTAAAATAATTCAAATTAAGAAAGGAATGTTTCTTCACAACTCCGATTCGACAACCACGCTTCTCCGCTGCTCCTGCAACAGTGGACAAGCGAAACGAATCTATGGATTTCTACATGACACTGATAGTGGTCGGCTGTCGGATCCGAGTAGTAGAGATTAAAGCCTTTACTACTAAGTACACACAGCTACACATCAAGCTATACATTTCCAGTTTACGCTGACCTCGCATTGTACGGAAATCCTATGCAATGCGAGAGCAGCTTATACTGGAAATGTATAGCTTGATGTGTGGGTGTAGCCGTGTGCACCTAATTGACTGAAAAAATGAAAGGGTCATCATGCATGGAAGTACTAGACATGCTCTGCATGTATTTCTTTTTCTATTAATCGTTATCTTAATCCATCCATTTTATTTAAATGCCGGTGCACTAATAGAATATTATGTCAATGATTCAATATCACATATTAAATCTCATCTTTGTGTAAATTATTTCATCACCACTGCTCTCAAAACGGTGAAGGAAAACATCGTGAGGAAACCGGCATGTCTTAGAACCGAAAATTCGAAGACATGTGGCATCTACCAACTCGCACTGGGCCCGCGTGGTGGATTACGGCCCATTCCCTCTCACAGAGAGGAGGCCTGTGTCCCAGCAGTGGGAACATTTATAGGCTGATGATGATATCTCAGGGACTGTTCAAGTATTACGTAAGCAGATTTATTACTACTATTATTTACCCCCCCCCCCTTGTCAGCAAAAGTAAGCAAAACTCTTACCCCCCCCCCCCCATGCTTACGTAAACATTGGCATATGCATTAATTTGCTTTGCTTGTTTTGCTTACAACACGTCAAATCGTCAATCATACCGAAACGAAACAATAGATTGACGGAAGAAATTTAGACAAGTGAATAATAGCACGCGGTAATTCCCCTTCTCGGTTCTAAGCGAGTACCTAAACGTATTCATTATTTGTGGGAATCCCCGAATATGCGTTTCGTTTTCAAGCATAGAAGCATGTGTGGGTTGCCATATGTGTAAAAAACCGGCCAAGTGCAAGTTGGACTCGCGCACCAAGGGTTCCGTACAAACCGCGTTCATGAGGAAAGGGGTAGTAAGATTAAAAATATTTTTATTATGTGATGTAACTAAAAATGTATGCTTTTCGCAATTTTTCCTTTATCTGTGCTGTAAGATGTTGTTTCGTACCAAAGGAGAAAATTAATTTTGGGCTAAATTATGAAAGTGCCGGCCAAACAATAAAAAAGTTATATTCCGTTAGAACAAGTACTTCTCTTCAGTTTTCACTATGGGACCAAATCTGTAGGGCCATACCCTGCGCTGTTACTTATATGAGTTTGAAAAATATTGTTTTCAGTATGTTTTAGAGAGAATAACAGTAATCTAATTATAGTAATAGCTTTTTATGCCAGTAAACATTACAGTTATCATCTTTTACTGTGAAACTAGGCTCTAGGGTTATTCTCCACATAACTACAGTATGCGAAATAAAGTTTTATTTTTTCACTAGTACTAGTATTAGCTTATTGAAATAGGTATCACTAATATTAACTGGTTTTAGGTGTATTTAATGGTTTCTGTTCTCGCAAAAATAGTGAAATAAAATAACATATTATTTTAGATACATAAATAACGGATGTAAAAGCAGCATAACTATGCCGACAGGAGATATTGAAGATCATAGTTTTATTTTATTTACTTTTTTTCACGAAAACAAGTTTTAAATGCTATCAACTCCTGTATTCTCCGTAAGGTTATCCGTAAGATTCTTAATGTTTGTTGTGCAGTCCTTATTATAAATGCGAAAGTAAGTTTATTTGTTACGCCTTCACGCTAAAACGGCTGAACGGATTTGGATGAAATTTGGCACATATATAGATGATGCCCTGGAAAAGAACATAGGATACTTTTTTTTTTCCCCACGGGATCGAGACTTATGCGGGTGAAACCGCGGGGCTCAGCTAGTTCTAAATATGGCAAGCTATTGCGATAGGCATATCTACACATAATGAACCATAGTCCAGTACAAAAAATCATAATGACTGGGAGTCTATGACTCTCGGCTTCGTTAAGCTTCTTTTTACATCCGTTATTTATGTACCTAAAATAATGTGTTTGTTATTTCACGGTTTTTAAGTGAATAGAAACGGCTAAATAGACCTAAAACCAGTTAATACTAGTGATACCTACGATTGATACCTATTTCAATCAGCTAATATTAGTACTGAAGAAAAAAATAACTATTTTGCACACTGTAGTTATGTGGAGAATAACCCTAGAGCCTTAGTTTCACAGTAAAAGATAATAACTGTAATGTTAACTGGCATAAAAGCTATTACTATAGTTAGATTACTGTTTTTCTTTTATCTAAAACATACTGAAAACAGTATTTTTCAAACTCGTATAACAGCGCAGGGAATGGCCCTACAGATTTGGTCCCATAGGCCCGGCACTTTCACATTTAGCCCAAAAATGTATGGACGGTGAATGTTCTCCTTTCAAGATTCTGAGTTCACAGGAAGTACCCTATAGGTTTTGATTCCCTTGCGAGTGTCGAAAATTTGCAGCGTAAACGGCTGTATCTTTTGATTGCGTTGGTTTAGAAGTTTGATTTTTTTCACAGCTCCAAGGGACAGTAGACCTGAGTATTTGATATGAATTTCAGCTTGATACCTCCACGCGTTCCTGAGAAAAAGGGTCTTGACAGACAGACAGGCGGCAACAAAGTGATCCTATAAGGGTTTCGTTTTTTTCTTTTGAGGCACGGAACCCTAAAAGTAAATAATTACTACCTACTGACGTAGTCACCATCTGGACCCCCCACCCCCCGTCATCAAAAATAAGCAAAGCATAGACCCCCCCGCCCCCCCTATAGTGCTTACGTAATACTTGAACGGTCCCTCATGCATCTATAGGTAACTAGCTGCGCCCCGCGGTTTCACCCGCATAAGTCTCGATCCCGTGGGAAAAAAAAAAGTATCCTATGTTCTTTTCCAGGGCATCATCTATATATGTGCCAAATTTCATCCAAATCCGTTCAGCCGTTTTAGCGTGAAGGCGTAACAAACAAACTTACTTTCGCATTTATAATATTAAGGATTACGAGAATAGACCTGTGTCCAAAAATTTTTTTTTCCGTCTTATAGATAAAAAAAAATTAACACGTATTTTTTCTTTTTTGTTGTAATCAAAAGATTACGGCGATACATTGAGTTAAAATGTGGCATGACGTCACGCCTTGCTAGATTTAATACTGCGTTGTGACGTAGCGAGCCCCCACTCCCCAAATTTAATGCGTGTTTTCTAACTTATTTTTGATTAGTATAATTATTAATAAAGCAAAAAATACGTGTCTAATGTTTTTTTATTATCTAAAAGACTTCTTTTTTTTTACCTATACTCCATTTGAAATAAATTTAGACATTTAACTAAACCTTTTTTACGGTCCGTTCAACCGATTTTGACTTCTATTGCGTTGGTGGCATGACAAATGGCAGCTGCAGTAAACAGTTGGTAATATTTTTAATGCCAAGGAGGTCAACGGCATTTAATAATTATCAACATATTTTTTAATCTTAGTAATTTAAGACTATTAACTTTTAGAGATTTTTCGTATTTTTGTAACATAACTGACAGGCTACGGTGAATAGGTATAAAAGGTCAAAAAGGCTTGGACCCACGTTTCTCAGCCATGTTCGCCGTCCAAGGCATATCCTCTCATACCCTGATAACCCCATAACCCTCCTCCGTTCGAAGAAAACCGATAGGGAAATCGTGGCCCCCTGGCAACACGGCATCTGAAGGAACACGGGTGGGTTTTAGTCAGTAAGAGTCTGACACGCCCTCCCGCTCCGCCCAGAGCGGGAGAAGTTATTTGATGATTTCCCACCCAAAAAAAAAAAGGAGAGCACTAAGGAAACAAGTACACTATACAAACACAGACGCCTCCCGTCATTCCGACCTCGCCGCCGAGGTCCTTTGTGATTGCGACCGCCGCGCCCCCGAGTAAATAATACTCCCCCCCGACCCTTGCTCGAAAACGAGGTACCAGCAGTTGTTGCAGCTGTGCACGTAGCTTTAAATTCCCGGATTAATAATCATGATCAAAACCCTTTGATCCAGCCCGTCTCATCTTTTGATGTCCTCCCTCCGGTTAACGCCCTAAGCCAAGGCTCGTACCCCACAGGGGGTGCCCTTAGCGAGCGTTTATCCTAGCTTTTTAACTGAGTGTAGCAGCTTAAGGCAGCCACATGATTGACTGGTTAAATAGTCATGGTCTCAGAGACCAGCTATGAGATGCCCTACAGAAAAAAAAAGGACCCACGTTTCGTACATAAGTATCTTTCCATGTAATTGGGGACGAGCCTATTTCTATTAACCGGGCAGAAATATAGGGTTAGTGACAGCTCGGCCCGAGTCAACTGGGCCCGAATAATAATAATACCAAATACTGGCTCTGGACTGTACTAAAAACATAAAATAACACTTTGAAGAACCCAGAACTCCATGCTCGGCAGTCGCGCTTGTAACCACTAAGCAGTCAATTAATATAATTATTTTTAATTTCATTGCAATCACAATCATTAATGTGTGCACACTTTATTACGGATAATTAATTCTCATTACTTCATTACCATTATTTATACAGATAATGTATTCTATTACAAGTATTGCCATCGCTGATAAAAAAGTATCAGTATTTAACACGTAACTTATGCACCGTATTACCTAATGATCATTATCTGATATGTAATATTTTATCGTAATTATTATCAGAAGAAATCAAATCATGAGTTTAATAAATCAGGTAGTTATTGAGGTAGGTATTGCTGTATCAATTCGTAGAGAAAACATGTATAAGGATAATAAGACTATAATGTTCCCACTGCTGGGACCATGGGCGTACCCACTGTGATTATTCATTTTGAAAAATTCAAAATTACCGCGCGTAACAATGCAGTATCGATGAATCGATCGTGTTTGCATAGTTATAGTTGTATCGAAAGAAATTTCTACTACTTATTAAAGAGTTTTTTACTCCTGCCACACCCCTAAAAAAACGCCCTTTGGCTGGGACACAGGCCTCCTCTCGGGAAGAGGGAGTGGGCCGAAATCTACCACGCGGGCCGAGTGCAGGTTGGTAAACATGTATAGCTGATAACTATTTACGGATGATATTAATTAAATAACTAGATAGGCACACTCAGGGAAATTGAAAAGGATGTAATATTTACGTAAATTTTCTGTGTTTTAGTCATTTCATTTAACTATCAAACAGTTGTGATTTGGATACACGTACAATTTAAGTTGCGAGTCAATTTTCTTAGAAGGTTATTTCTCTGACGTTACTTAGTTCGAAAATAAACAAAAATAGAGAAATAAAAAATTGGTTGTCTGTAAAGTCGGTTTACGGACGATAACTTTACGTGATAACGTCACAAGCCGAACGCTTAGGCCGATCGTGTCTCTCTATCGCTTGTTCCGCGCTCTCGCTTGCACGCTCGGCTCAGGCGGAACGTGACACTTTTTCGTGCGTGCAGCGCCTTCATCGATTTATAAGACGTTATCACGTCAAAAATTTAACTCCAAGCGCGCCTCAAAAAATCCTCTAGGTACCTACGTCCTATTGAAATTATTGTTGACCGCCATGTTGGTACGATCTGTAGTCGGAAATAAAACAATAGCAAAGGTTGCTTCATACTCATACAAATCCGGACATGTGAAGAGTATCAGTGCCATAATTTTATGTTATCAGTGTCCCTGTGCCCACCATCACGATTGTGCCATTGTGTTTGAGATAAACTCTTGCACACGTATTTATTATTGTTACCTACTCGTGATCATCATGTATGCCGCCATCATATTTTTTGTATCGCTTTCTATCTTTTCTTTTTGCTATGAAAGTTAGATATGTACTCAATTTTTTTAGGGTTCCGTAGTAAACAAGGAACCCTTATAGTTTCGTCATGTCCGTCTATCTGTCTGTCTGTCTGTCTGTCCGCGGTCTAGCTCCGAGACCCTTAGTACTAGAAAGTTGTAATTTGGCATAGATATACATATTAATTACACCGACAAAGTGGTAAAACAAAATTATGAAAAACATTTTTTTTTAAGGTAAGTACCTCTCATACACGTAAAGTGGTAATGTTTATTTTTTACCCCATGGTGAGGGGTAGCATTGGAAAGGTTCTTCAAAAATATTGTGAGTTTGTGAAAACCATTTTTGGATTCAGGGATTCGTTTGCGAAATATTAAGCTTTAAAGTGCTAATTTTTGTTAGAGTCAAGTGTCCCCCCCCCCTGCCGGCTAAATGGTTAGTTTTGGGTGTGTGAAAAAAATCACAACAGTAGCTGATATAACGAAATTAAAAGGAAAACTATCACAGCTAAGTAGGCTCTACAGGTTAACGAGTAATAATCGACCAACTTAACTTTGCAGTTGCAAAAACATGTTTTCCCATACATTCCGTATGGGAGAACATATTTTTCAACTACAAAGTTAAGTTTGTTTTTGGGATAAATTCATCCCAACTACGGAACCCTTCATTGTGCGTGGTCCGACACGCACTTGGCCGGTTTTTATTTTTAACTTTATCCGCGCTACATTCGTAGCACGTGCTACGCCGTAGCAGCTGAAGTTTGAAGCGATCCTAGCCATTACAAAAAAAACCGCCCAAGCGCATGTCGGTACACGCACAGTGAAGGGTTCCGTCCTAAGAACAAACTTAACATTATAGTTAAAAAACATGTTGTCCGATACATTCCAACAGCAAATGTAAGTTTGTACGCACAATATTGAGTGTTTAACCATTTGTTTTAAGACCATAGGTTTCTTATAGGTTTTTCTGTAATCTATAAGTATAGGACTATTCTCTGTATTTTTTTTTAAATGTACGCTCAGCAGTTTCGGGAGATAAGGAGAGAAATGGTAAAATTTCTGTCTATTCTTTTTTGATATGTCTCACGGGACCTACAGTTTACAAAACGTTTTTGACGTGATAACGTCTTATAAATCAATGAACGCCGGCTGCACGCACGAAAAAGTGTCACGTTCCGCCTGAGCCGAGCGTGCAAGCGAGAGCGTGGAACAAGCGATAGAGAGGCACGATCGGTCTAAGCGTTCGGCTTGTGACGTTATCACGTAAAATTATCGTCCGTAAACCGACTTTACAGACAAGATTTTTTTTTTTTCAAAAGTGAACCCAATATTCAAAATAGTTTTTTTTCCTACACGTTCGTGTTTGGATCACAGAAATTAATCTTAATATAATGTTAATCGGTCCAGTAGATTCGAAGTTACAAGGCTGTGACAGATGGTGTGCAAAAAAAAAACCCGACAGATATTCTTAATCAAAGCATACATAACTTGGTAATCATGATAAAGACGTGAATCAAGAAATTAATTGCCAATGATATTTACTTAAGATTTGCTCATAGCTGAACTAAGTAAATCAGGCTGAAGGACTTGATTACTGCGCTTTCAAAATATTATTGACACTACACTTATATATTTGTTAATTACCTATTTCCGCTACCATTTTGTTGAGTGGTAAATATTATTTTTTACCAAGACAATCTGAATAATGTAGTACCAAAACGAGAGAAGACTTTATATCTTCTAATTAAGACCTCAAATAAGAAAGAAAAATAAGTTTATTTGTCACAGAAACGTGTGCATAAAAAGACAAGACATAAAGAAAGAAAGAAAGAAAGAAAGAAAGAAAGAAAGAAAATAAATTTATTTAGCACAGACAAAAAGGCACAAAATAACATCACGCCTGTTTTTCCCCGAAGGGTTAGACAGAGGTCTGAGGTGTATACTGCACACACATTTCGTCAGTTATGTTTAAGTCCCATGTAATAGGGGGAGAGCCTATTGCCATCAACCGGGCACAAATCCAGACTCCGGGCTGCTACTGAGAAATTCCAAATGAAAAACCCAATAACACTTTGCCCGACCCGGGAATCGAACCCGGGACCTCATGTTCAGCAGTAGCACTTGCGACCACTAGACCAACGAGGCAATTAATCAAACCAATTAGAACCTCGAATGTTCTAATTCCTGTATTCGAGAGATTTCCTATGTATAAGGTTTTATACCTAGAGATCTTCACTGACATTATTTTATTTTTTAAGTCAAGTCTTCTTCTTTTCGTGTGGTTGGTTAGTGACTAACCTGGTGTCAGGTTTTAAAGCCGCCCATGGACCTCTGACTTAGCTTCAAATACCGTCGAGAAATATCTCTCAGGCATGCCGGTTTCCTCACGATGTTTTGCTTCACCGTTTTTGAAGCAAGTAATAATTATATACCATACGCACTTGAATCCGAAAAGTCAGACGTGCGTGCCTTGGGTCCTATGACTTGCTTGAGTATGGGCGTTTAATGTCCCCCAAAGTGTTAATTACCTATCCTAATCTTCTATTCGAGATTCTAATTCCCGTATTCGAGAGAAGATTTCCTGTGTAAAGTTTCTTATCTCTCATTATTTTATACAGGGTGGCAGGGACATCGACGCGAAAACTGTTACCATGGATTCAGTACATGATTCTGAACCTCCCTGCGTTGAAATTTTTCGTCGGTTATTAAAAAAAAAAATCTGCTGTTTCATAGAAAAGTGCAATACCTACGCGGTCAAAATAAATGGAACAGCTGTTTTTTTTTTAAACCGACGAAAAATTACAAACCCCGCGTTGTAATTTTTCATCGGTTATTAAAAAAAAAAATCTGCTGTTTCATAGAAAAGTGCAATACCTACGCGGTCAAAATAAATGGAACAGCTGTTTTTTTTTTAAACCGACGAAAAATTACAACCCCCGCGTTGTAATTTTTCGTCGGTTATTAAAAAAAAAAATCTGCTGTTTCATAGAAAAGTGCAATACCTACGCGGTCAAAATAAATGGAACAGCTGTTTTTTTTTTAAACCGACGAAAAATTACAACGCGGGGGGGTTCAGAATCATGTACTTACTCAATCCATGGTAACAGTTTTTGCGTCGATGTCCCTGCCACCCTGTATTTAACTCAAGTGAAAAAATATAATAAAAATTCACAGCCCTATTTTGCTAGGTGGAAAAATACCTCTGACGATGTTTTTTTCCTTCTCCTATTGTACACTTAGTTACGATTTTGTTATTGTCGGATTAGTTCACTCACTTCCATTCATGAGATGATTGCGTAGACCTTGTGTAGTAGTACTAAAGGAGATTTGTCACAAGTTGTGAACAGCAGATGGGGCTTTGTAAGGTACACTAGGTTGAAAAGGTACCTACCAAGTACCAACTGTTAATTTTTGAAGTGAAAACTTCTTTATTATGTCTGTGTTTTAGGCGCGTTGGGCATTTTTGAGATAGAAAAAAAAACTGAACTCGCGACACCGTTACCGACACCTCATTTTTGTAAACGCGATTGTGCGCGATTTTCGTGTTTTATGTTGTGTGATTGTGTTTGTGTAATATTACGTTACGGATCAATGTTCTATACAAGTATTTCTATTTCAAAGGTTTTGGAAGTATTGTTTTTTTTGTAAACGCAATTGTGCTCTTTATTTGGATAAGGTTACGGACCAATCTTCTATACAAGTATTTTTCTTCCACCAAGGTAATCTTGTTCAAGTTTTCATCTCTGTCGGCACTCTTTCAGGCCTGACCTCTTATTTTTTTAATAACAGTATAATAAATAAAACATCCATTAATAAACTGTCGTTATAATTAAAAGATACCCAAGCAATGCCAAAATGTGATCAACATACATTTGGGTAATTTTACCCTTCGAATACTTTAGAAAAAAAAAAACACAATTTATTAACACATTCAGTGCCGGGGGAGCCCACCTGGAGGATTCACCTAGTCGCAGATGCCAGGAGCCCTCGCGGAGGGCTCATTTTAAATTAAGGTTTTTCTTAGCGAATACAGCATTATAAACCGTGAAAATAAAATCTGATGTATATTTTAATAAGATTTTGATGTGATTTATTAGTATATGCGTTGGTTTTAAAATCCAAACGGATCATTTTTTTTTTTTGTTCACGGTCACAAATATTCATAAAAAATTTAAAAGATTGGGAACTACTTATAGCGACAAGACCCCCTGAAAACACAATTTTACTTCATTTTATAGTGTTTTATTTAAACAAGGTTTTAAACTTGATGCGTTGACCATCCGCGAAAGCGTTGGTTAACTTTAGCGCAAACGTAATGCTGGTAACCCTCCCGGAGGGTTCACGTCCAATATGTATGGCGGCATGGCGTATGAGTTCTATGAAAAGTGGGTGGAGTCGAAAGTGTTAAAATCAATTCTTTAGTGTAATCTTATAAAAATTGCTCCAAAAGCAGTAAGGTTTTAGATACGTTTCTCGACTACATTTGAGTTGTACGTGTACCAAGCTGTTGTCAGATTAAAATAACCTGATATTTTTTGTTGAGTAGGTACCTACTTAGCTATAGAATTACCTAGACTTAGAAGCATACCTACCTAATTATCTCACAGACCTTGACGATGACTAATCATAATTTAGGCACCAACTCACGTTAGATTCTATGTTTTTACAAGCTTTTTCACTCAACTTCATTTGTTCGATTCTTGCAAGCTTATTTCGGAGATCTTCCTCTTGGTTTAAATTTTTTTTATATTAATCCATCTTGAATTTTTTTGAGGCGGGGCAAAAACTGCCGTCTGCCGCCCCAGCCAATCTTTTATGGGAGATGCGCTAAGTTAGCCCACGCGAAATTAAAATTTTCTCAAAATTAAAATTTTGGCAGCAACATATTAATCAAATTGTTTCGATCGATAATGCGCCAATTCAACAGGGGCGCCAAAACTGTTGTAAAAAAGAAAAAAAATAGAAAGATTATAAATGTGCTGCGCGTCTCATTTATTGCAAAGTTGCTGTGGGTTGGGTGGTGCACTTGTCTGCTACGCTTGAATTTGTCGCCCCTGAAGTTGGCGCCCGGGGTACAGGCCTCGGCTTGCCCCCCCCCCCCCCAGATCCTGGGCTGAATTAATCTATTTTCGAATAGCATAATCAGCCTGTTCCTGCTGGCATCCTCTTGGTGACAGGGAAATGCGGTTTAGCAGATGTCACATTATGACTTCGAATTTTTTTTTGGTTCTAATAAGACATACCGGTTTCCTCCCGATGTTTTCCTTCATCGTTTAGAGAGTGAAGAAATTATTTACACAAAGTATAGCGCCTGTCTGGGTTCGAACCTACAACTCATAAATCCCGGCTGATACCAGTGAACCACCACTCATTTACTAATAAACAACTTTTATTCACATTCAATATACCTAACTTACTTACTACACAAAAAATAAACATAAAACTTAAATTAAGTTATATAAATAAAAGGATTTATAGGATCGATTATGTATCTACGTATGTATGTAACAATACAAGTACAATTTTAACAATTAAAATTTATAAAACCCCCGCCACAAACATTTTCTAATTTCTCTTTCCTACTCCATCACCACACCCTGTTCACCATCTATCTACAACTTATTCATTGAGACCATTCCAATGAGCCCAAACACGATACCTGTGCTGTAAGTTGGTAAGGGAGTTGGGTATCCTGCAAATTCCAGGTGATGCTGCAGCATCAGTTCAAGGTTACTATGTTCTTTTAATATCATTGAAGTAACAGAATACCAAATTTCAAATTAATCAGACCCGTGGAAGATATTTGAATCCATTCATCAACTAGAAAAAAACTGATAATCTTCAAACGGGTGAACCGATTTTAATAAAACATGTTTTAGAACCATCGCTAGAAAACCTGTTTTCAAATAAAAAACCGCATTCAAATTGGTTCACCCGTTTAAGAGCTACGGTGCCACAGACAGACACACAAACACACATAATTATAAACTAGACAAAATGAAATAGTATCAAGATTTTTTTTATGCTGAGTCATCAACTTCAAAAAAACTGGTAATTATCGTTGAGTTTGAAAAAAAATGATGATAAACTTTTTAAAATTCAAAATCAAAGGTGGCAAATGCCTTTCAAAGATGATTGCATGTACAGACGCGTACGCATTCAATGGAAACCTCAGTCACAAATGAAAGTGAATGTCAACGACCTTTGATAAACACATAATGGGTAGGTTAGCTTGAAGAAAGTGAAACCCAATTCAATGTTATCTTTTATAATCTGATGTATACATACCTATAGGCATTTCAAATAAGATTAGACATTTAAACAAACCTTTTATAGTCCGTTCAACCGATTTTGACTTCTATATCGTAAAAGTATAAGGAGCAAAAAAGTAGTAACAATACCAACTGTTTACTGCAGCTGTCATTTGTCATGCCACCAACGCAATAGAAGTCAAAATTGGTTGAACGGACTGTAAAAAAGGTTTATGTCTAATCTTATTTTAAATGGAGTATAGGTCAAAACAAATTACAGGGAAAAACTAAATTAGCTAGCAAAACTTCGCAGACGTGAAGGGTATCGAATGTATCAATAGGTCTATTTAACATGATAAAACAATAAGATATTAATTTGATGTTTTTTTAGGGTTCCGTAGTAAACAAGAAACCCTTATAGTTTCGTCATGTCCGTCTGTCTGTCTGTCTGTCTGCGGTCTAGCTCCGAGACCCTTAGTACTAGAAAATTGTAATTTGGCATAGGTATATATTTTAATTACGCCGACAAAGTGGTAAAATAAAATTATGAAAAACATTTTTTTTAGGGTACCTCTCATACATGTAAAGTGGTGATGTTATTTTTTTAACCCATAGTGAGGGGTATCATTGGAAAGGTCCTTTAAAATTAATTTTTGTTAGAGTCAAGTGTCCCCCCCCCCTGCCGGCTAAATGGGTGGTTTTGGGTGTGTGAAAAAAATCACAACAGTAGTTTATATAACGAAATTAAAAGGAAAACTATCACAGCTAAGTAGACTCTACAAGTTAACGAGTAATAATCGACCAACTTAACTTTGCAGTTGCAAAAACATGTTTTCCCATGCATTCCGTATGGGAGAACATATTTTTCATCTACAAAGTTAAGATTGTTTTTGGGATTAATTCTTCCCAACTACGGAACCCTTCATTGTGCGTGGTCCGACACGCACTTGGCCGGTTTTTATGGAGTCATCGACCGCGATTAGTCACTTGAAATATCAGTATTTTTTTTGTATACACTTCACATAAGTGGATGGGTTTCGATAACTAAATGAGAGAAAACAGATTTTCTCAACTCAAACTTCAAGTGCCAGCGGTCGTTGACCAAAAAAAAAAATATTGTTCTTAGATATCGATACCTATCACGTCTGCAGAGTTTCGCTAGGTAATTTAATTTGACCTTGTAGATCGTTACACTGGAAAGCACGTATCATTTATTGCACCGATTTATATCTCTGTTAACTTCTGCCCGCGTGAAACTTTCTACGTCCAGCGCTGGATGTGGCAACACGCCATGTTCGGGTTCGCGACGAGTCAATCGTCATCCTGAGGATGCCTCATTGAGAGGTGACACGTGTCGATTTCTTTTAGGGTTTTTTATGGCTCTTTAGCAATAGTTAAGCGGAACAGGTTACTAAATATGTCAACATCTATTGTATTTTTCTGTGTCCCGTTACTTCGTTTTGAATGAATGAATGTGAATGAATGAATGAATGAATGTGAATGAATGTGAATGAATGAATGAATGTGAATGAATGAATGAATGAATGTGAATGAATGAATTAATGTTTATTTGCTAAAAATAGTGCTTTACATTTCCTTATAGTCTACATTATTAGCTAGGTTTACATTGTTTAGTGAATTAAGACGCGAAGGAAGTACATCGCTTAAGAACTCCACACTAGGACGAGCCTGTCTCGTGGAGTCCTTGGGTGGTATTGCCATGTGAAAATGCGTATTACATATTTAATTATTGTATAAATCCAGAAGCACATAAAAAGTGTTATTAATAAATAGCAATCAAAACATTGTTTAAACTAAGAACAGTTAAATACAAAAATAAAAATAAAATGAAAGAATTAAAACAGTAATAAAGATGGATAGGAGAATATTTTGAGCGAAATTTTCGTTTAGCGTCCTTTCTAACTTTTTTTCTTTTTGCTTGGATCTTAAGAGTCTAAGGGTATGTGTATGTTAATAACCTTTCTCAAGAATTGGGCTATCAAATGCTATAAGAATTTTTTAAATTCGACTGGTAATACCAGAGATACGCGTTCAAACAAACAAACCTCGAGCCGTTCTCAAGTGATGCTCTTACCAACGAACATCATTTCAATTTTATTTATATAATATTTAAATATACAGGGTCAAAATAAATTAGCTAACAAAATTAGCTGTTCTACAGGATTGTGCATCTTAAAAAAATCAACGAAAAAGTCAGCAATAGCATAATTATGTCTATCTTCTAAGGATGATCCACACATTTTTATCAAATTCAAATTCGGCCGAACCTGCGGCCTAAAGCTAGTTATAGTAAACATGTAACTAATGTAGGTACGACTTCACATGACGATTATACAGTAATTGGATAAGTAGGTATTTCTTTTTTCTTTTCTCAACATTAATATCCGTTGGTAAATATGATTTACAAACAGTGGATCTACGGATGAGTACCTAACTGTAAATATCCATTGTTTGTTGACATAAGTTTTCCTAAAGAATGTCACACAAACACAGAAAGTAAGCCAACGTACGCACGGATGTAATAAAATCGCGGCGGGATTTTATCGCGCACTGGATTTTCAACTCTCGGCGTTAAGCAGAGCGTTAAAAATCTAGTGCACGAAAAAAATCGCCGCGATTTTATTACGTCCGTCCGTGCGAACGTTGGCTTACGGTTTCAAAGCGTGTACAGACACGTGTAATGTAATTTATCGTGGTACATACTTATATTTTTTTGGTAAGTACGAGTGGTTACTTAGGAGGTGTCCATTAATTACTAGAGACAAATTTCACGTAATTTTTATTTCCGCAAGAAACTGTGTAACATTACGAAGTTAATTATTATAAAAAATAATTAAGTAAGTCGAAAAATCGCCAAAATCGTCTCACGTAATTAATGAACCGATGCGCAATCGAAACAGCCTAGATAAACTAACAATAAATTGAATGTTTGCGCAGGCGACTCGCTACGACAAGTTTTTATCGGAATTTCAAAAGAGGCTAAAAAAATAAAATATAAGAACATTTCGAAATATTTTATCACCTACCTTGAACTTTTGAAAAAGTCGCCTGTCCAGTGTGACTAAATTTATATAAAATTATGTAAAAACTTTTTGTTACGTAATTCCTGCCTTGTATGGAGACTGTCTCTATGACTTAATCATTATTCGCCACGTTTTGATATTAGTAAAAATGCCCCACGTATATTATTGCCACCCGGTTTTATTTTATGATAGCTCAGATCTGATACCAACCGTTTTTGTGCTAAAAATAAATAAAGTAGGTACTATTGTATTCCCTTGTTCCGTCAATAGTCATGGTTCCTCGTCTGTATTCATTTAGTAGAGCTCTCGCGACGTCTACGCAGGGTCTAAGCAGCCTCTACACTGTAATTACGCTGCTTCTACGCAGCTGCTAAGCAGGGTATACGCAGACCCTACACGCAACTTCTACGCAACTACTAAGTATGGTCTGCGCAGCCGCTACAGTGTAACTACGCTGCTTCTACGCAGCTGCTACGCAGGGTCTACGCAGCCTCTACAGTGTAACTACGCTGCTTCTACGCAGCGTCTACGCAGCAGTATAATCAAAACAACAGCATGATGCAGCAGGATGTGTTTTTTACGTGAAACACACAAACTTGTAATTTTCTCATTAGCACATACGTAATTTAAATAGTATATTATAATATAACTAGCTGACCCGGCAAACGTTGTTTTGCCATATAAATTACTAGCTTCCACCAGCGGCTTCGCCCGCGTGATATCTTTATAAGTGTTACTATGCCACTCAGATATGATATGTGCCTATGTTACTCAGTGATAATGTAGCTTTCTAACGGCAAAATAATTTTTGAAATCGGTTCAGTAGTTTTTAAGTCTATTCGTTACATACAAACATACAACAATACAAATCTTTCCTCATTATAATATTAGTGTGGATTTATTTTTGGGGTGGACCACCCTTATCACTTTGGGGTATAAAACATAGATTACGACCGATTCTCAGACCTACCGAATATACATAGAAAATTTCATAAAAATCGATCAAGCCGTTTCGGAGGAGTATGACCACTAACATTGTTACACGAGAATTTTATATATACACTAGCGACCCGCCCCGGCTTCGCACGGGTATAAACCGGGTTATTATACATATAAACCTTCCTCTTCAATCACTCTATCTATTAAAAAAAAACCGCATCAAAATCCGTTGCGTAGTTTTAAAGATTTAAGCGTACATAGGGATATAGGGACAGAGAAAGCGACTTTGTTTTATACTATATATATATATACTAGCGACCCGCCCCGGCTTCACACGGGTATAAACCGGGTTATTATACATATAAACCTTCCTCTTTAATCACTCTATCTATTAAAAAAAAACCGCATCAAAATCCGTTGCGTAGTTTTAAAGATTTAAGCATACATAGGGATATAGGGACAGAGAAAGCGACTTTGTTTTATACTATGTAGTGATATATATATATATATACTAGCGACTCGCCCCGGCTTCGCACGGGTATAAACCGGGTTATTATACATATAAACTTTCCTCTTCAATCACTCTATCTATTAAAAAAAACTGCATCAAAATCCGTTGCGTAGTTTTAAAGATTTAAGCATACATAGGGATATAGGGACAGAGAAAGCGACTTTGTTTTATACTATGTAGTGATAGTGACTAGCTGACCCTGCAAACGTTGTTTTGCCATATTAATGCCATATAATGACCATCTTTATTACTTACTACCTTACCCTACCTACCCTGCCTACCCTGCCTACCCTGCCTACCCTGCCTACCCTGCCTACCCTGCCTACCCTGCCTACCCTACCTACCCTACCTACCGAGATTATCATCAATTGCTAGGAATTATGGCATAATACCGGGATATCATAAATGCATTATTTATAAAAACATAATTTTTCTTCATTTTTTTTTTCCTAAATTAAGATGTAAGCTATCCTATCTTTCAAGTTGGATCAAACTGCACACGGTGTGCAAATTTGATTAAAATCGGTTAAGTAGTTTAGGAGTCCATCGCGGACAAACAACGTGACACGTAATTTATATATATTAAGAAGAAGATATAGAAGATAGATATTTAGCTTTACTAATGGCTAGTGACTACCTCATTATACACAGATACAATGGATACTATGCTAGTAATACTATCTCCAAGTGTATTTAAGTTATAATTGGCAAGATATATATGAAGATATATTGGGAAGGCGTACTTTAAACCAATTTCGAAATGAGGACTGTAGGTCGTGGTCGTGGCTATAGGACTTTAGGCTCAAAAGACCATTTCAGACATCTACATGGTCCTTATATAACCCGACCAAGAGTATGTCTGGATTTTAAAAGCGACTTTGACCCTTGAGTTTGTTTCACCATTCTTCTCAGGAATATACAGACAGGAAATGTCGACTCAATCTAGCTTATTTTAATTCCTTTTCTTTACCAATTTCATTTCATTAGGTAGGTAAGTACGTCATCTTATGTAAACCAACAGGTCACATTTAAATCACTATATGATTTTTAAGCTATTGCATAGCTTTTATCGCGGGCTTTGAGCGCGGCGACCGAATCAAGAAATTCCGTAACGAAAATAAAACCGTAACGAAAATAAAACCTAACACCCCCCACTCCGCCTACCATGTAATGACGGTTCCCATGACAACGTGATGTTGTCATGGGAACGTAATTTTTAGGGTTCCGTTGCCAAATGGCAAAAAACGGAACCCTTATAGATTCGTCATGTCTGTCTGTCTGTCTGTCTGTCTGTCTGTCTGTCTGTCTGTCCGTCCGTATGTCACAGCCACTTTTTTCCGAAACTATAAGAGCTACGCTGTTGAAACTTGGTAAGTAGATGTATTCTGTGAACCGCATTAAGATTTTCACATAAAAATAGAAAAAAAACAAACAATTTTGGAGTTCCCCATACTTAGAACTGAAACTAAAAAAAAATTTTTTCATCAATCCCATACGTGTGGGGTATCTATGGATAGGTCTTCAAAAATGATATTGAGGTTCGTAATATCATTTTTTTCTAAACTGAATAGTTTGCGCGAGAGACACTTCCAAAGTGGTAAAATGTGTGTCCCCCCCCCTGTAACTTCTAAAATAAGAGAATGATAAAACTAAAAAAAATATATGATGTACATTACCATGTAAACTTCCACCGAAAATTGGTTTGAACGAGATCTAACAAGTAGTTTTTTTTTAATACGTCATAAATCGTAAACCGCAATTTACCTTTCATTCAATGTTACTTGCTGCTACGGAACCCTTCATGGGCGAGTACGACTCGCACTTGGCCGGTTTTGTTTTATGTCATCACGTCATCATCCCAAGTGTAGCGTTGACTTAGAGATATATACTCTAAGAGCGTTGACAAATAGGAAGTATGGAGGTTACAAATGCTATGCAATAGCTTTACCGCGGCAGTCCCCGAGTGCCACGTTTTTTTTTGAGAAGTTTATGTCCAGCAGTGAACTGCTATAGGCTGATGATGATGATGAAGCCGAAATGATGACAGGTCGATCGAAGGTTAAGCTATGCTTGCCGCGGTCCGTCGATGGGTGACCACGAGACTCCTCCGTGTCTCGGAAACCCTCATTCATAGATCTTTGACAGTCGTTACGGGTAGTCAGAAACTTAAATCCCCAGCCCTAATCGTACAGCCACCAAGGGGTATCGTGTTACCCAGTAACTGGGTTGTTGAGATCAGATAGGCAGTCACTCCGTGGAAAATACTGATAATCAGCTGCATCCAATTAGAATGGACGCCATCATAGTTGGGAAAAGGCTAGACAAATTGCAGATTCATTGATGATGAATCTCTAAATCACCAAAGTAAATGTCAGTTGATATCAGTTTGTATTTTTATTTTACTTAATGTGTTTCTAACACAATCAGGGCCTAATAATAGGACTGGGTTTTTACATGGTGCTTTACGTCAATATTTGCCGCTGCGTAATCATCGCTGACCAATAATGACATTAATTTGTCATTTGTGTCTTATATTTCACACTGAATACATTACAAGTGTCGTTTGGTAAATAAGTAATTAATTAGTCCTACGTTAGTTAAAACGTTATTTTATGTACTTAATATACATATACTTTGTTTATACGGATAATATTGACTTCCTTCAACAGTTATTCTCTATGTATTTTTCTCACGAGCATGCGGATACTGTGAATATTTTAGGCATATTTTACAGAGTAAATATACGTATACACACGGCTACACATCAAGCTATACATTTCCAGTATAAGCTGATCTTTCATTGTACCGAAATCTTAAACAATGCGAGATCCGCATAAACTGGAAATGTTTAAGCTTGATATGTAGCCGTGTGTACCTTACATATGTAGATATACAACATAGACAAGTACAAAAATAGTTACTTAGTAAAAATTACATAACATCACGCCTTGTTTCCCCGAATGGTTGGGCAGAGGTGTCCCTATAGCAGGTACACCCACATTTCGCCAGTTATGTTTTAAGTCCCATGTAATAGGGGGCGAGCCTATTGCCATCAAACGGGCACAAACCCAGACTCCGAGCTGCTACTGAGAAATTCCAGATAGAAAAACCCAATAACACTTTGCCTGACTCGAATCCAGGACCTCATGCTCAGCAGTAGCGCTTGCGACCACTAGACCAACGAGGCAGTCAAAGTAAAAATTACTCAAGCATTTAAGTAAATAAAGACTGTTTTAACTTTTCATTTACATTGTTAAACAATAGTAAAACTAATATTGAATCTTACCGATAGTTTCTTTCTATTTGATGAATGATACACAAACTTTACAACGCATCTGAAAGGCATTTAATGATGATAAGCATGACAAGACGGATTATTTAATTATTTGTTCTCAAAGTTACTGACGCTGTCAATATTTTAGTACCTACCGGGAATGTGAAAGTAATAATTTCGCGAGCTTACAAGTGAAAGCTTTGAGTCATTCTTATCTGCTTGAATTTGCAGTGAGTACATTTCAATGCACGAACTTTGTATTCATTGAAATCAATTTGCCGAGTTTAATGAACCGTAGATTATTGCTGACTGATATCAGCATTTTTGTAAAGAAAAAAAGATGGTTGCCATCTTAAAATTACAAAATGCATTTAGATTTAAAAAGTTACCCAACTTTTTTGGGCAAACAGGTAAAAACACGTTTTATATTTATTATAAGAACTGTGGCTTCTGGGGGCCTACCACCAGCTCAAAAGCAGTATTATTTTAATCTTACTTCAGTGGGAGAAAGAGATGGAGCTATACGTCCTGTAGAGCTTCATCTCTTTCCCACACTGAAGTAATATTAAAATAATACTGCTTTATGAGCTTGTGGTAGGCCCCCTGACCGCGACTTCGTTCGCGTGGCTGTGGCTGTTATTACTTAGCCACGAGCCCCATAATCCTATTTATATTAGTAATATAAAAAGTATATTATTATCAAAGAAGTAAATAAAAAAACCGGCCAAGTGCGTGTCGGACCACGCACAATGAAGGGTTCCGTAGTTGGGATGAATTTATCCCAAAAACAAACTTAACTTTGTAGTTGATAAACATGTTCTCCCATACGGAATGTATGGGAATGTATGGGCATGTTTTTGTAACTGCAAAGTTAAGTTGGTCGATTATTACTCGATAACTAGTAAAGCATACTTAGCTGTGATAGTTTTCCTTTTAATTTCGTTATATAAACTACTGCTGTGATTTTTTTCATACATTCAAAACCAACCATTTAGCAGGTAGGGGGGGGACACTTGACTCTAACAAAAATTGGCACTTTAAAGCTTATTAATATTTTGCAAACGGATCCCTGAATCCAAAAATGGTTTTCACAAGCTCATAATGTTTTTGTAAGACCTTTCCAATGATACCCCACACTATGGGATAAAAAAATAAAAAATAAAACATCACCACTTTACGTGTATGGGAGGTACCCTAAAAAGAAATGTTTTACATAATTTTGTTTTACCACTTTGTTGACGTAATTAATATGTATACCTATGTCAAATTACAGCTTTCTAGTACTAAGGGTCTAGGACTAAACCGCGGACAGACAGACAGACAGACATGACGAAACTATAAGGGTTCCTTGTTTACTACGGAACCCTAAAAAGGACCTATATCTAAATATAGGTTCTTTTATTGTACATGATTTTGGATTCCGGATGGTGGTTCTGGCTTTACCGGTGTTACTGACCGACAGTATACCTTCACTAAGGACAGTTGCAAAACCAAGATTAGTCACATTCGTTAACCTCAGGTTAGTTGATATGCGCAACAGGTCCCAGCTGTTGCCACAAGTCTTTGTGGACAGCCGATGGCAACTTATGTGTCATGGTTAAGGCCTTTGAACTTGACAGATATCTTTAATTTCTCTTTGACTAACCTATGTAACTTTTAATTGAGTAGGTAGGTAAGTTTCTGACGACACTTTCTCCAGCACTTCACTTGAAATTAACATGGTGTTATTTATGGTTATATGTGTGTTTGATATTGTGGCTGTAATAGACTGCCTCAATGATCTAGTGGTCGCAAGCGCTACTGCTGATGTCCTGGGTTCGATTCCCGGATCAGGCAAAGTGTTATTGGGTTTTTCCAACAGGAATTTCTCAGTAGTCTGGATTAGTGCCCAGTTGATGGCAATAGGCTCGCCACCTATTACATGGGACTTAAAACATAACTGGCGAAATGTGGGTATACTACAAGTACACCTCTGCCCAACCCTTCGGGGAAATAAGGCGTGATGTGATGTTATGTTATAAAAGTGTTATGGAGCCAAGATAAATTTAAGTTTCTCTTCACTAGTATTGAGGGCAAAGCCAGGTTGGTTGTGGGTGGGAACAATCGAAAGGAAAAAAAATAATAGAGCACACCATAATAATAGTAATAGTCCTCCATACCGAATTTCGGCCATGGCGGCAAATCTCAGCAGAGAATAGTCACGATTAGTGCACAAGTGTGTACGCAGACAGGTGCACTCACTCTTCTCTCACTGTCATAGCAAGTCCTAGGGGTGGGTCGTTACGTGATTTTTGCGAAACGTATCGTAACTAGTGACTACAAAGACGTCACCGGTTTTGAAAACTAGTGATTTTAGTAACTAGTTATTTTTCAAATTCTATTCGGTGATTCAACACGATGACTCTATCGAAGTGTTACAGTTATTTGCGAAACGAAATTATAAATGGTTACCTTCGTAATACGTTATTTTTGGAACGAATACTTTTGTTTCGTTTCACTCTTTTTATTCGATCACTGCATTGTGATGGAACTAGTTACAAAAATCACGTCTTTATGTGTGACTCGAAACTAGTTATTTGGTTACATGCCCCGTAGCCAGTTATTGTAACTAGTGACGTTAAATAACGCCCATACCTAGCAAGTCCGGACAGCAATCCAACACGACCGAAGATAAATCAGACGCACGACCACGTCCTTTCAGAGGCACGGGGGTATCACACTGCCAACTTCCAAACTCCGGGTTGTTACTGAGTAATTTATAATGGAAAAACCCAATAACCCTTTTCCCCAATCGGGAATCGAACCCAGGACTCCACGCTACTTAGCGTGAGAAACGCACCATATTATGTAAATAATACAATAGGAAACTGAATGTTACGTAGATGTTACCTACAATGCAAATCACAATGGTTTTTGTATTATTATGTAAGGTTTATTACTTATCTAATCCTATCTACCTACCTATATGTTATATCTACATAAGTACATACATAACTCGGCGATGTTATTGACACCACTATACATACATTCGCCGGGTGACTGACATTCGATGCTACTGCATAATGTTTATATTCTGTCTCGTGACAATATAGTCAGCAAGTAGTAACAACTGGGATATTTTTAAAGGAAAATAACTGGAGCAATCGAATTGGATTACATAACATAACATAACATAACATCACGCCTTTATTCTTCGAAGGAATGGGCAGAGGTGTACCTATAGTACACCCACATTTCGCCAGTTATGTTTGAGTCCCATGTAATAGAGGGCGAGCCTATTGCACAAATCTAGACTCGTGAGTATTGAAAAACCGAATGATACTTTGCCCGACCCGGGAATCGAACCCAGGAACTCATGCCAAGCAGTAGCGCTTGCGACCACTAGCCCAACGAAGGAGAACTGGATCAGTCAACGGGTGGAACTGTTGCCTGGTACTCACGGCTACACATCAAGCTATACATTTCCAGTTTATGCTGATCTCGCATTGCATAGGATTTCCGTATAATGCGATGTCAGCTTATACTGGAAACGTGTAGCTTGATGTGTAGCCGTGTTTACATCTGATCTACTGTATCGATAAGAACTGAGACGCAGAAAACTAATTAAAACAAGCCAATAAAAATCGAAATTGCCTGCCTATAAGATAATTTTAACGAGTTTACAACTTGTTTTGAAGTTTAATTCACAATATCATGTTTTTATTCCCCGGAGGATTAGGCAGAGGTGCACCGGTAGTACACCCACATTTCGCCAACAACTTATTTTTTTTTAAGAATACCTTCATGTACCTGAAGGCTTTGTGTCCACAATTGAGTCTCTTTTACTGTACAGGGTAGCACTTTACTGTACAGGGTACGGTCATCGACGCGAAAACTGTTACCATGGATTCAGTACATGATTCTGAAACCGCCTGCGTTGAAATTACATAACATAACATCACGCCTTGTTTCCCCGAAGGGTTGGGCAGAGGTGTACCTGTAGTAGGTACACCCACATTTCGCCAGTTATGTTTAAGTCCCATGTAATAGGGGGCGAGCCTATTGCCATCAACCGGGCACAAATCCAGACTCCGAGCTGCTACTGAGAAATTCTAAATAGAAAAACCCAATAACACTTTGCCCAACCCGGGAATTGAACCCAGGACCTCATGCTCAGCAGTAGCGCTTGCGACCACTAGACCAAATGAGGCAGTCAGTTGAAATTATTCGCCAGTTATTAAAAAAACACATAGGCACAACAACACACAGGGCACATTGCTTGCAGAACGGATGGCCGATGGGGTCGAAAGGTTCTGGAGTGGCGACCACGTACCGGAAGACGTAGCGTTGGAAGGCCTCCCACAAGATGGACCGATGACCTTGTGAAGGCCGCAGGAATTCGCTGGATGCGGAAAGCACAGAATCGGTCGAAATGGCGATGCTTGGGGGAGGCCTATGTCCAGCCTTTCGGCCCCATCGGCCATCTGTTCTACGAGCAATGTGCCCTGCTCACTGCCACTAAGTTTGACAATTCTTCGGGCTATGCCGGTTACCATCAAGCCACCCAAAGGGTAATGGAGAGAGATGTTTTTGGAGTTTCTCTACGGGATCGAATGAATGAAGAGATCTACTGGAGAACCAAAGTAACTGACATAGCAATATCCTAAAAACTGTTCATTTTCTCAAAGTGTGCAAATAAGATTAAATTATGCAAAGTAAGGAGCTGTTTCCTTCATTCCTTTTTCTTCAAGTGTGCTTACTTAAGGGTTAGGCACAATAGGCACTTCAATCTTGTCATTCATCTTGTCATTCATTTGCTCCTGCTTGTTGAATGGGTGTTAACATGAAAACTAATTTACGAGTATATTCGTCCATGCTCGAATACCTGCTCGGGAAATGTAACCCCAGAGATATTTTATGTATTTTTCTTTGGGAACTTACTCGGTAGGCATGGTACGCATAAAAAATTAAGGTTGATAATGTGGGCATGAGTATCTTTGCTTTGCTAATGTATTTATTGAGGATTTTTCGTACCTATGTGCTAAGGGCATTAAAAACACGGACTTTATCCTTGTTTATATACCAAAGCATTTATGATCTTTGCAAACGTGACCACATCCCTTTTTTGAAGAAAGCCAGTATTTCCGTCTCTTATATTTTTTTATGAACGAAGATTTCGATATAACCATAGATGCATTTTTTCGTAATATAATGATTATTTCGTCACGGTAGGCGAAGGGGGCTATCGTGTTAACCTTATTATAATAACACCTATGTGTTCAGCCAACAGACTCCGTGAGGTTTTGTAACGTTGTGTTGTAACACCAAAAATTATAGCATTTATGCAAATATCGTGTTACGGTGTGTTAGAATGTTAGCAAAGTTTCGAGAAAGCAATTATTTGAACTTGTCCTTGAATGACATTTAATAGCTATTTCTATTTAGTTCCAGATTTCGTAAAATTATTGCAGTTCTTATGTAGGCCTGTCAAATTAATTAACTTTTTACACCAAACTATTAATAATTTAAGATATTCAATAAGTAATAAAATTTGTAGCAGATGTAACAATAACTAATATGTATATATAATTTTTTAATAGTTGGGT
The DNA here is from genome assembly GCA_963680765.1 of Agrochola lychnidis. Taxonomy (NCBI): domain Eukaryota; kingdom Metazoa; phylum Arthropoda; class Insecta; order Lepidoptera; family Noctuidae; genus Agrochola; species Agrochola lychnidis. The sequence goes on from OY796858.1 coordinate 16,537,967, forward strand.
TTTCACAAATTAATTTCTGTAGGACCTACTTACAAGCGTTATAAAAATTTAATATCCCTAGATTATTAAATTTTGATTACGCAAGTACTATAAGTATCTACTATTTTTGCTCTATACTTATACTATTGCGCTGCGCATGCGCACATCTGTGTTAGTCTTTTTGCTTATTTACGTAGTTAATGTTTTTATCCTATTGTTATTAGTATCTTCGACTGCTTATTAAATCTCCATATTTTTTCTTGGAAAAATGTTTGTTTAAAGATTGATGCGGTCGCTGAACTTCTTGAAATATCAATGGGATACGGTCGTTATCTTAATTGCTTCATAAACTGATAAATTACGAATTTACGGCAATTTCTATGTTTCTGTTCCACCCAGCAGCCGTGAATCTTAACGTGATTTTCTCTGAAAACGTCGTCCTTGAACGTAAATACGTAGATGTATGTACGTACAATTATCATAACGACAGCCTGCGCAAGCGCACGAACCTACCTACCTATAGAATTATCAAGGTATAATCATATTATTCTACAAAAAGATAATCGTCAGACTTTAGAATAGGTACCTACCAACCTAGTCAAAATTATCCCGGATTTATCTTTTTCGATGGCACTATATTCCATTTGAAATAAGATTAGACATTTAAGCAAACCTTTTTTTACAGTCCGTTCAACCGATTTTGACTTCTAAACCGTAGGCATAAGGATGGCATTAAAAGCAAAAAAAGTGGTTACAAACCAACTGTTTACTGCAGCTGCCATTTGTCATGCGATCAACGCAATAAAAGTCAAAATCGGTTGAACGGCCTGTAAAAAAGGTTTAGTTAAATGTCTAATCTTATTTCAAACGGAGTATAGGTATGAAAAATGTTTTAGAAGAGATTTTTTTTTTAAATTAGTCAGTACGTAAAATGTATCTTATAAAACAAAATTGGTACACAAGTATAAATATTACGGTACTAACAGACGAGAGCTGCGTTGAGCAACAGTTTTCCGAATAAGGTACACACGGCTACATATCAAGCTATACATTTCCAGTATAAGCTGACCACTCATTGTATGGAAAACCCTATACAATGCGAGATCAGCGTATGCTGGAAATGTACCTATAGCTTGATGTGTAGCCATGTGTACTTATCATACTTTTCTCCAAGCGCATGCTTTACCGACAAAATGTTTGACCGATTATTATTGATTCTACGAAGATATAACAATCGTTTGCAGATGGAACGCTGAAAACTGACATTACTGACACCTATCTTTCATAGTTCTTTCAGCGTACCTAAACATTTGTGAATTCTTCTAGTATGGGAAGGAGCTAGCATCCAACACCCTAGTAAGTACCTACAAATTGATAATACAGAGAATAACGCGGTCAATTTGTGACTGGAGACGAGAACTATTTCTCAATTCGGACGCGCGTCCGTTGACCATGACACGTGTCGCTAGTCTTTTTGGGTTCTAATGTAATCATTATCTTATCGGTAGCAGATTTAATTTGTCTTTCCTTATCGATAATGTAATTTATTATATTGTTATAAGTACACATGCTCGCGTGTAGAAAGTGATTAAAGAATTACATATGCGGATGGAGATTAAGTACTGTAAGCACCTCGCTTGGCTGCGATACCCGGCGCCTCCACCATTTGTAAGCACCGCACTTGGCTGCGGCACTCGGGATCGTGTATAGTGTAAGAAATTAAAGAACTTTTGGGAGCACAAGACTATATTTAAACCAATAGTATAATGCAAAGGACAATATTACGCGACCGACGCCAGGGGCTAAACTAGTTTTTTTCTCATCAACACCATACGAAAATCCTAATTTAAATATAATAATGTTCGAATGTTCGGATACCATAGACCATAGAGTGTTCTTGCCAGCCTGCATAATGTGTGAGGTTGAATTCCAATGATAAGTCCTCACAGTACCTACCTCAGAACACAACATTGTACCTACACTTTAAGACAATAAAATACACAATTTCAACTGCAGATAAATGCGTTTAATTCTGGTGAGCCAAGAAATTTCATGAAGACAAAGCAATTATTCATGGCTCTACAAACTCGGAGATTTTGCTTTAACACAACACAATGAAATTAACATACTTAGATACCGTGAAAATGCTTGCGCTTCATACTTCGTAATGTTTGAATGCTGTAATGATTAACAATTCGCTGTCCCCGGCGAATAAAATGGTAATGTGCTATTACGATAGTTTTAGAGGACCGATTACACTCTGTAAATTTTTTTCATTCATTTCCTACGGTTATTTCAGAAGTTACGAGATTTTAAGGTGTATTGTAATTAATGTAAAAATCACTTCTCTTTTGGTATTTGAACAATTCCGCGATGTATATTAGTTAATGAGATATTAACAAAAAAAGCTATTGCATAGCATTTGTAACCTCCATACTTCCTCACTTCAACGCTACACTTGGGATGATGACGTGATGACATAAAATAAAAATTACGTTCCCATGACAACATAACGTTGTCATGGGAACCGTCATTACATGGTAGGCGGAGTGGCGGTGTTAGGTTTTTTCGTTGCGGAATTTCTTGATTCGGTCGCCGCGCTCAAAGCCCGCGATATTTTTTTATTTTTCCTGTAAAATTTAGTTTTTACGATTACGATTTTATTCGCCGAGGACAGCGAATTAATTCTTGAATAGCAAAAGATATTGGTATAAAAAAGAATATAAAAACACTATTATAGGCAGACAATCGGAAGGTATTCAAGCTGGGCTTAGCGCTCGGTGTGGCAACACGCCGTGTTCGGGTTCGCGACAAGTCCATCGTCATCCTGAGTATGCCTCGTTGAGAGGTGAAACACGTGTCGATTTCTTTCAGGGTTTTTTATGGCTTTTTAGAAATGGCTAAGCGGAATAGGTTACTAGGTATTTTATTATGGATTTCCGCAAGATCACGCCTGAATCAATTAACTATCTTTCTTAACAGTTCAAAAGTTCCTGTAAATGGTTTATGAAATACTTAAATGCTTTGAATTAAAGTTTTTCTTTTCAGTTTTCGAGACCAGAGCGATCAATTATTATTTGGGATGCTGAGCCGCCTGTGATTGGCTGAATTAAATTATACACACGGTGCAAGATTTATAAACAGGTTTATATAAAATTATTAATTAGCAGACAACAAAAGGCATAAGAACAATAAGAAGTCGGTTTCATGAGAATTATTATTTTTTATTTGCTCTTGATCTTTTTATATTTCCTGCTATATCACATTGATGGGCCAAGAACAATAATAAAAAACTTGGGCTTGTTGCTAAGTAATTATTATTATGTACAGGAAAAAGTTAAAAATAAAGAGAAGAGCTTATTAGACGTCAAAAAATTCGTCCGCATCGCTGTCAGCGGTAAAAGTGCCCAAAAGGCTGCCACGTTGGATGGCAATGCTGATTCTTTGGCCTAGTACATAATATATATAATAGTTAGTTGTATTTACATCGATAAGTTAAAAACTCTGTGTTGGTAAATAAACAGTAATTATTATTGTTTTTATGAAAAAAAAAAAAAAAAACGTTGAAAAAAAAATGAAAAAAAAGGAGAAATTCCTAGTGTGGCCCGCCCACACTAGGAATTTCTCCTGTATTGTGGATGCGTTTACAAACATTTAAACTCACATACACAAACAGCCAGACCCGGAACAACTACTTGTAGGTCATACAAATATTTGTTCCGTGCGGGAATCGAACCCGCGACATGCAGCGCAACAGTCAATCGCTTAACCACTGCGCCGACCGTGCCGTCAAGTAATGACAGCCACAAGGGTCGATTGAAGCTACGCTTGCCAAGGTAGGTCCATGGATGGGTAACCATCCATTAAATACCAAGACCCCTCCGTGCCGTTAATCCCAGCTGTCATTCGTAGATCTTTGACAATCTCGTTAGTCTTTACGGTCAGCCCAAAGTCTTAACAACCAGTCTTGTTTGACAAAGGTTATCGTGCTACTCAGTAATGAAGGAGTTGTGGAGGTAAGATAGGCCATGTAAAAAAAAAAACAGTGGCAATCCGGGGGTGCCGACAAAAGTGAAAACTTGAAGAAGATCGCCTTGGTGGAAGAAAAATACTTGTATAGATCATTAGTCCGTAACCTTATCTAAATAAAGAGCACAATCGCGTTTACAAAAATGAGGTGTCGGTAACGGTGTCGCGAATTCAATTGTTTTTTCCCATCTCAAAAATTTCCAACGTGCCTAAAGAAGTTTTCACATCAAAAAAACTAGTAGGTATTCAACTCCATCCGATTATACTGGAAGCCGGGCTTCTGGCTACCCATAACGACTGTCATAGATCTACAAAATGACAGCCCGGACCAACACAGGCACGGAGGGAACTCGATGTGTAATGGCAGAGGATTGGTCCGCGGACCGCTTTGGCAAGTGTGGCTGATTTTTAACCGACTTCAAAAAAGGAGGCGGTTCTCAATTCGACTGTACTTTTTTATGTTTGTTACCTCAGAACCTTCTACTGGGTGAACCGATTTGATGATTCTTTTTTTATTTGAAAGCTGGTGCTTCCCGTGTGGTCTCATTTCAATGGTCAGTTCTGACAAAGCGATCCATGAAAAAATGCATTAAGTATGTGCGCGACAAATGGACGAATAACTCTTCCTGTCAGTGTTATTTACATAGCAGGTAGTGGTTTTCGAATTTGTGTTGAGTAGGTACCACAACTAAAAAGTGAAAAATAAAAACATTTTACAAAAAAAAAAAATATACAACCGACTTCCAAAAAAAACACTACAAAAAAAAAATTACTTTAATTTCGGAAGTCGGTGTCTGGTTTTGATTTTTTGTTTTTTTGCCACCGACTTCCGAAATTAAAGTAATTTTTTTACTTTGTAGTGTTTTTTTTGGAAGTCGGTTGTTTATTTTTTTTGTAAAAAGTTTTTTTGTTAGCCATGAGTCCCCTCTATTACTCTCAAACTTGGCCAAGAAAAGCGTTACTAATGACTGTTTTTGACACAAAAACCTTTTCAATCGGAAGTCATCGGAACACAATCGTACGATTTCCACAACTCACAACATATCCTTTGTTTCATAAACATTGGCATTGCTTGACAATTATGGCAAACGTAATGGGGGTCTCACCGACTCATGAGTACTACTACACCATTCAATCATTGTGCCGGGCACATCCTAGCCTTGATGACTTCATGTTGCATAATAAAAGTACAGTCGTAATTAACTGCCCATGACGCGTCGGACACTTTTATTTTCATAAATTAATTTCACATCATATTGCAAATTTATTTGCATTTTTGATTTATTGACGGAAGTTTCTTTAGCTGTGTTGCCACATCTTTTTTTAGCAAGCAGTGTTTTTTTTAAATAATTTGTCATTTAACTGCTCTTTGTCTATCTAGTAGTCGAGCCATCAAGGACACCAACCTTACAAATTTAAAATACTTGGTTGCTAGCTAAAATAAAATATTCAATAAATACATCTTAGACAGTAAAATATTTTCACAAGTGCCCACTAATAATGCATGCACGTACACACGGCTACACATCAAGCTATACATTTCCAGTTTAAGCTGGTCTCGGATTATATACAATTTTCGTACAATGCGAGGTCAGCTTACACTGGAATTATAGCTTGATGTGTAGTCGTGTGTACCTACTAAACCGCGCGCGCATGCATGCCTATGTTTCATCAACTTGCGCCTATGTATTTATACTCCGTTTGAAATAAGATTAGACATTTAAACAAACCTTTTTTACAGTCCGTTCAACCGATTTTGACTTCTATTGCGTTGGCATGAGGATGGTATTAAAAGCAAAAAAAGTGGTTACAAGCCAACTGTTTACTGCAGCTGCCATTTGTCATAACGCAATAGAAGTCAAAATCGGTTGAACGGACTGTAAAAAAGGTTTAGTTAAATGTCTAATCTTATTTCAAATGGAGTATAGTTAAATAAAATTTTAAATAAATAAATCTTAGACAATAAACTATTTTCACAACCGCCACTAACAATGCACGCACGTACCTACTGATGCGCGCGCGCATGCATGCCTATGTTTCATCAACATTCATACTTAGTTTAACTGGCATTTTCCGCGTCCTGGAACATAGCCCGGAACAGCTGGCGTTGCGTCAAATTTCCCATGTCATTTTCGACAACTTTGAATTGGAATTTCCGTCGTGTGAAAATAATTAAGTATGATAGGAGATCTACGGAAATGACAGAGCAAATAGAGTAATAAAGGTTAGGCAATTGCTTCTTTAGAGCAGTGGTGGCCCAGTGGTAACGGCCGCGACTTACGAGTTGTAGGTCGTAGGTTCGAACCCAGACAGGCGCTTTACTTTGTGTAAATTATTTCATCACCACTGCTCTCAAAACGGTGAAGGAAAACATCGTGAGGAAATCGGCATTTCCTAGAACCGAAAATTCGAAGACATGTGACATCTACCCGCACTGGGCCCGCGTGGTGGATTACGGCCCACTCCCTCTCACAGAGAGGAGGCCTGTGTCCCAGCAGTGGGAACATTATAGGCTGAAGATGATGATGATGATGAATTGCTTCACTCTGAGCATGTCTGTCAATCCTAGTGATTTTTCTTTCACACAAAATGAAATAGGTACACACGGCTACACATCAAGCTATACATTTCCAGTATAAGCTGACCTCGCATTGTACGGAATTCTTATACAATACGAGATCAGCATAAACTGGAAATGTATAGCTTGATGTGTAGCCGCGTGTACCTACAGTTTACCGTAAGTAGGATTTTATTCTCAAACATCCTAAGCCCAGTTGTGGGACGTGGGACCAACAGAAATTCCTATTTCCTATATAAAGATAACCAAGAGTAAATTACGGTAACCAACGGCAATAAATGACCAAAAACATTACCTTACAGAAATATATAAAAATGAAATAATTACTTCTACTTCTTGCGGTACTAAGGGTAAGATAGGTAGTCATGAAACTTAATGAGTAAACGTCTGGGTATTTAGGTATGTAACGTCATAATGTTTTTGCAGGTTTTATAAAAACAAACACGGCCATCTATAATGGTAATAAATATTAGATTCTGCCTTGAAACATAATCTTATTTTATTATTATTGCGAAACGGTTGGTCGACTCTTCACGTGACCAGGTCGTCGTTTTGCTATGGCCTATTTTTTGGCTAAACAATCAGCATTTCCATACGTGGCAATGTTGCCAGCCTTTTGGACATTTATGCCCTATGATCTTTTCCTCTCCCTTTTTACCCGATTGCGGCGTAGCCAAAAAAGGAGGGTTACGTGTTTGATCTGAATGTATGTATGTGTGTGTGTCCGTCTCTATGTTCTCTCGTAACTACTAAACGGCTGAACCGATTTTGATGAATGATATGTCGTTAGATTCACCACCACTCGGGCCCAGTGTGGGTTGGTGGATGTCACATGTCTTCGAATTTTCGGTTCTAGGACATGCCGGTTTCCTCACGATGTTTCCCTTCACCGTTTTGAGAGCAGTGGTGATGAAATAATTTAGACAAGGTAAAGTGCCTGCTTGTTTTCGAACCCACGACCTACAACTCGTAAGTCACGACCGTTACGGGTTACCACTCGGCCACCGCTACTCACTGGGTATATAAAAACAAAAAAAATAAAAAATGCCGGATTTTTGGCACCAAAATGTTTGTTTAAAAAATAAAAAATCTCCCTACCTTAATTACGAGTGGAGTATCAAAATGAAGGGTTTTGAAAATTGATTACAGAGATATATACAAATTAAAGTTTAAATGCAATTTGGAATGAGAAATAATAAGAAACTAAAATGCTAGAAAAAAAAATTTATTTAAAAAACTAATAAACCCGACTGTAAAAACACAACTGAAAAGAGAATAAAAACAAGCTAATGCTTGTTTTTATTCTCTTTTCAGTTAATATCAAAATTAATTATAATTAATTAATTTTGATATTGCAGGCGAGACAAACAAAAGATACACCATATTTTCAGGTCATTGTATTAAAAAAAAGTCTTATTGTAGCTTTGTATTGTATTTTGTTTGTTAGTTTTAATATCCTCCTTTTTTATATTTGTTAATTTTTATTTTTTTATTACTGTTTTATATTTCCTGTGCGTGTCCCAAATAAAATATTTTTATTTCTTTTTCTTTCTTCGATATTTCGCTTGGTTTAAAAAAAAAATACCATTTTGATACAACATGAAGTATTTCTCTAGTTACTCTGTCACAGCTAACTCGAAGATGTATGTAAAATCATAGGTTTCTATCACTTTTTTAAATATTAAAGTGTTGAAATTACTGCACATAATGTGACGATATAATTTTATTGCGAAGTTATAGATAGTAGAGTTGATGGAAATGCATTTATCAAGATAAAAGATTCATTGCGCTAGCATAGTCAGAATATCAGAATTTCTATACCAATAAGTAAGTATAAGTATAATTTATTTTCAAAAATATACATCAGTTTAATTATTATGGTGATACACTCTATGACACTTGTTTCTATGAACAGATTTTGAACATTGTGTCTAAACTAGATATATATTGATGCCGATTCCCTTGTTCACAAACTAAACTAAATTTAAGCATCTTTTTCTTTCTATTTCATTAAGAAAAGGACAGAAGATAAATTTTAGTTTAGTCCTGTCAAATTAATCAGCGGTTGACGTAAATTGACATAATTTTAGTTGGCAAGTTTTTAATCACGTCTAAACTTGTATGGAGACTGACAGGCGCTGATTAATTTGACAGGACTAAACTAAAATTTATCTTCTGTCCTTTTCTTAATGAAATAGAAAGAAAAAGATGCACTGAACTTAAATTTAGTTTAGTTTGTGAACAAAGGAATCGGCACCAATATCTGTGTTTCAGACATCAGCGATCTCCCCTGTTGTAGGCGACACTTAGCAAATAACTTTGTTTGACTAATATCGTAAATAAAAGGGGTAAAATTTGTTTGTAAGTTTGTATGTAGCCCAATTCTTGAGGAAGGTTATTATGGGCTTGCGGACGAAGTTGCGGGCAGAACCTAGCAGAATATTTAATTATACTACCTTACTATCTTATAATACATAATTAAATTACTTGTCTAATGAGTTCTTAGCAAGACCAATTTTTGTATTTAATTTATTTAATAAATAAAGTTACGTAGGTAGGTACCTATAATTATTATAAATCATTACGCAGATTATCTACATACCAAATCCATATACTTAACGAACTTAAAAAAAAATTAAAACACATTAAAAATATTGTGTGTCTAGAATTAGATTGTTATTTAAAAAACATGTTTTTGGTTCCTGTACCTAACAACCGGTTTCCAACCGATCGAGTCGTAAATAAAAATATAATATAATTCAGTGACATAAGGAAACCAGATTTTAAAATATTTTTATTTAAGCATTAAGGGGACGGTAACAGACTTTTAATGATTTAATACTGAAGATGACGTCTAAACGAGTAGTGTTAGTGATTTGGAAAAAATATATGTTAAATTAGAGCATTTTCTTCATATTTTAATATAGGCATATTTTTGATTATGTTTATATTACATATTTGTAAATTTATGTCTAATGCGGATAAAAAACTGAGAATGACGTAAAATCTATCAAGCGTATTTTTCTGAAAACTTCACCATTTTAAAGATAATTAAATTATTGATCTTTTAGTATACGTGTTTTATTAAAATACCTTTTGTTTTACGTGTAATAAATTAATAATGCGTCTAATTAGGGACAGCGCTCCTTGATGGGCGAGTCCTATTACTGGCTGGACGTACGACGCGTTGCGTGAGCTCAGTACAGAACACGCAAGCTAACCATTCAAGGTCACTGTCATATATCTGCGTCATAACACGTGGACGTAGCGAAAAAGGTGGCCGAGTTAGTCCAGATGAGGAAGCCAGGAAAACTGAGATGTTTTGTGTACCTACCTAGGTAGCTATTAGGTAAAAAAACTCTTTACAAAAGAAAAACAACCGACTTCCAAAACAAAACACTACAAAGTGAAAAATAACTTTAATAATTTCGGAAATCTGTCTTTGGTTTTGAATTTTCGTTTTTTGCCACCGACTTCCGAAATTAAAGTTATTTTTCACTTTGTAGTTTTTTTTTTTATCTAACCCTAAAACTACCCAAGCAATAAAATGTATATGGGGACCACCGCGCAAGCATCCTCAACAAAAAAAAAAAGTTTAAAACTGTGTTATAAAACACTGTAAAACGAATTAAAATAGTATTTTCAGGGGGTCTTGTCGCTATAAGTAGTTTCCATCAATATTTTTGTGAATATTTGTAACCATGAACAAAAAATTAAAAAACCAACGCATCTCGTTAAAATATACATCAGATTTTATTTTCACGGTTTATAATGATGTATTCGCTAAGAAAAACCTACATTTAAAATGAGGGCCCCCCGCAATCCCATATGCGACTAGGTGAACCTTCCAGGAGGGCTCCCGGCACTGAACGTGTTAAGTTCCATGTAATAGGGGGCGGGCCTTTTACCATCAACCCCGTACAAATTCTGAATCCGGGCTGCTATTACTGAGAAATTCCGGAAAAACCCAATAACACTTTGCCCGACCCGGGAATCGAACCTAGGACCTCATGATTAGCAGTAGAGTTTACGACCACTATACCAACAAGGCTGACTGCCTTGCTGGTATAGTGGTCGTAAACTCTACTCTCTCTCTCATCTCTCTTTATGCCTACTTATAATAAAATTATACAATATAGATTGTTTTCGCCTCTGTACATTTCTGTGCTTGAAGTATTAAATAAATAAATAAATAATTATCCATTGTCCAGTAGAGGACAACGATATGTTATCGAATAATATCATTCATTAGATACCACGTTTGTTAAATAGATAACATTTATTATTACTTAAAACCTGTGGGTATTTACTTTGATTGATTGAATTTTTTATCTATTTTACTACTTATTGAAAACTTGTGACTCCGCCCTGCTTCGCTCGATTTTTTCGACTTGGTATAACATCGAGATTTCTTAGTTATATTATGTAAGTTTAGGGGAAAGTTGTACCAAGGCCGGATTTTAAAATATTCATTTTTAATAAATAAATGGTAAGAAAAATACCTGTCTAATATGTATATCGTTGGCGTAGGTGGAGAACTAAATAACTGCGATTTTGGTCAAATTGACCAAATAAAACATAATATGTACGTATATATACAGCCTAGGGTTGTTGGTTGTACTTCGGCAATCCATTAAAGGGATGTAGGAGAGGTCATTTACAACCAAATGACCCCTTTTGACTCCTATACAAATGTCAACAATTTTCGAGTCATTTTAAAATGAATGAAATAAAAATGTAAAATTACTCTAAAATGGTTGACATAATTATAACCAATAACCCTGTACATGGAAAGATCAGTTTTTCAACAATATAAGAAATTAATAAAATCTGGGGTTTTCTATAAAGCTGAGAACAAAAGCCGTTATAAAAAAAGGGAAAATTGTCCAAGGTACAACAGACCTGTACCCTAATTGCATAACTTATTTTCGAAAACAATTTTGCATAATTTGTTTCATTTTGACAGTTCAACAACATTCATTGCGTTATTGACGTTTTTGAGCAGATTATTTTTCCAAGTTATGAAGCAATGGATTAGCAATCTGTTTCAAATCGAAACAAATTGTGATTGTGTTGTATTACGCAATTAGGGTACTGATGTACCTTGGACCGTACCAGTTGTACTTTGGACATACCTACTAGAATAAAACGAAGTTAACACTTGCAGTTGCTATAAATGTAGAGTTTATTTTTTATTGATACTAATAATTCCGATAAATTAATGGCTGATCATAAAATATCAACACCTGTAAACAACAATGAACGCTAACGTAAATATAAACATTCCAAAAAAATATAATATTAATTTATTTTTATCCATAGTACCACATCAGATCATCTATTTAGTATGTTTTTAATTATTTAAACAACGTTTAATACATATTAGAAAAAACTAAATAAATAATCAAAATAAGTTTATAAAAAATAAAAAAAAATTGACATATAAAAAGACGTTACATATTAATTTGAAGCCCTGACTCCTGAGCTAGGTGGTACCTGTGTTACAGGAATCAGTGTCTACACCCGTTTTTTGAATATAAACATTTTATGCAATAAAATTAGTCACTAGGTTGTGGAGGTCAGATAGGCAGTCGCTCCATGTAAAATACTGGTATTCAGCTGCATCCGGTTAGACTGGAAGCCGACCCCAACATAGTTGGGAAAAGGCTAGGCAGATGATGATGATGCAATAAAATTAAAAATAAAATAATTTAAAATGTGGGAATCAAAGGAGATGTTTCATTTTCGGCCATAAAGTGTACGTTAATGAAAAAAAAGGAAAAAATTCCACGAATTGAGGAAAAATATTCTTTCCTGTTTATTTCCCTGATTACTTCGGCACAAAAAATAATAGTTTAACAAATTATTGCCATATTCTATTCATCATGGCGTCGTTTTACTTGCATACTGCTTGCGTCCAGAAATCATATTACATTTTAACCTAATAATATCACGTAGACGTCATTTAAATAAATATGAAAGGCATGTATTTCTTTACTATATTAAGATAGCTATCTTATACAACTTTTTTGATTAATTAGAAAGTGTGATTCATGATAAAAATAAAAAACTGCTTTTGTGGATTGTAGATTTGTAGGTACTTCTGGACGAAAATGGCTAGCTGTGGATGGTCGTATTTCTCCTGACAAACGTCAAACATTTTCGGTTTTTATTTTGTGCCCAAAAAGTATTAGATATTATGGAAAAAAACAGTCTTTATTGTATTTAGGGGTTCGTTTCCCAGGTTTTCTAAAGTGTACATGTTATGGCCGGAGTCCCATGCAAAAATGAAACGTCTCCTTTAGTGCATGCATGCTCTTGAGTGGTTTGTGTGCGTTTATCTTTTTACAATATGATGTACAATACAATATGATGTACCAGTGTCCAAGGTACTAGTTGGGGGACCAAGGTACAACATAGCAACACTTTCTTATAACAAGCTTCATAAACACAGTTAAATTTATGTTAGCTTCAAATGCCATGTCTATTACCTCCTACATATCCTGAGATAAGAGTGTAATTAAATTGTTTTTTATAAATGTACATCATGCTAAATAAATAGGCAATAAGTAAAGTCCGAAAAACGTACATTTGAGCAAGAAATAATAAATGACCTTTTTTACCTGCACTAATACGACGCCGGTGAATCACAACTGACTTCACGTTAGAGAACAAAGGATGCTTCGTCTGCCATAGACAACATTATTTTAAAGCGAGGGAAAAATCGAAAAATTACGATTGTCCTATGTACAACACTGTCAAATGTACCGGTGACGCGCTGCGCCAATCTGCACAAGCCTTTATGAACCGCTTTCATTTAACTATATTACGATATATAGCTATATCCCTAGGGATATAACTATATCACGGTTTCAACCATCTAACTGCGAAATATAGTAAGTAGATAAAATTATGTTGAAACTTAATGAATGTTTAGTAGGTAAATGATAGACAAAAACTTTATATACCTATTATACCTTTATTAACTATACTCCGTTTGAAATAAGATTAGACATTTAAACAAACCTTTTTTACAGTACGTTCAACCGACGTTGACTTCTATTACGTAGGCATAAGGATGGCATTAAAAGCAAAAAAAGTGATTACAAACCAACTGTTTACTGCAGCTGCCATTTGTCATGCCACCAACGCAATAGTAGTCAAAATCGGTTGAACGGGCTGTAAAAAAGGTTTAGTTAAAAGTCTAATCTTATTTCAAATGGAGTATAGAAAGGTATAAATACCAATTGTGAATATCAATAGGAATGCCTTTATTTTTAAGATCTAAATCTCAATTCGCAACAGATATGTCCCTGTGATAAGCACACCTAATTATAATCCAAAAGCTTACAAAAAGTTTTGGACGTCATCGTCATTAAAATATGACGTGCATCATTCTTTAGACCTACAATAAACATTGATCTGAATAACAAAACTTGTTCTGTACCTACTCGTTTAAGTACCTGGTAACGTACGACACAACTAAGATGTACCATAAATTTGAAAATTTGCATTCATTCATTTCAGTTTTACGAATGTATTTGTATATATGACTTCACAAGTTATTGCGTTTGCCTAAAGATCATTTTTACCTAAAGCAGTAATAAATATTGGTGATTTTGAAGGCGCACTCAGTTCAGATGGTGATCGGTTTTACGAATATTGATGATGCTACATCTAAGTTGTGTCCTACTTACTATACCTTGTAGTTTTTCGATAAAATTAAGTATCTTTATTTAGATGTTAAAAAGAAAAATTATAAGTTACAACAGCGTGGGTCAGTTTGTAGGTACACCTACACTGCGTTCGCGATTTAGTTGCCAAATATGTAAACAAATACGTTTTCTACAGTGTTATAATTACAATTCTTTATTAATATTTTAGTAGACTATAGAGCGATATTTCATATTTCCATACAGTAATATCGCCAAATTAATCAAAACAGCTAAATATTTGACAGCTGTTTGCGACTATAATTTTTCTTATATTTAATTAATTATGTAAAACCAGTCAGTAAAATTACAAAAATTATGATGCATTAAATGTTCAATTGTTATCAAAATTTAGTATCGTTTATGTAGAGGGAAAAATAACGTTGTTTGTGGGAAGGTAAGAACAAAAGAATGAATCGGTGCATTCACACTACATATCCAAGGCTAACTACACTGAATTCAAGACTAGGTATATTCACAGCATATAAAGCACAACACAATAGCTTCTTTCCAGTTCTTTGTCACAACTTTCTTTAAAGTTTATCCCACGTGCATTGATTATTTCAGTTTAAAAGAATGCTGTCTGAAATTTTTTTTTTCGCCTCATAAAACTTACATGCAACCTGAAAAATATATTGTTATTAATATCAAGTAAATAAGGTATAGTGCACATCGTAATTGCTTCACGAATTTTGACCACAATTCTAGTGAATTGAAACTGCACTAAAGTTGAAACTGTCTAAGTGATAATATCACATTTACAAATAAATCTTGTTTTATGATTGGTAAGTGACATTCAATCTTAGGGTTTGACTATAATAATCATATGTTGAATAAGTTTATTCATTTTGTAATCAACAGGTTTTAAAAAAATGGGATTTCTCATCGGTAACTTCTGAGGAGCCTTAGGGGATGATTTTTTCTGAAATAATCTAATAAAAGGAACTGTGCAAAATTTCATGCTTCTCTAGACCCAGCAGTTTTGGCTGTGCGTTGTCTACTGTCAATGAATTAATGAATTTACACGGCTCGCAACTACAAATCGAGATGTTTGCAAAATTCAATTCCAAGCACGTTGCGCTAGTGTGAGTCCCTGTCGGCGCGATATACACCTACAGTGAGTAATATTTTCACGCACACATTGACAATTATTGCTTGCCGCGATAGCACTACTAGCTTTCGAAAATTTATGATAAATTTGGATGTGTTCCGTATACCAAAAATGATGAATGAAAACTTAATATTTTTCCAATTTTTTTTTTTGATAATTTGTAACTTGATAATATAAGCTATGCTTCTGCAGAAACAGTATTATAAATATTGTTGTTTATAATACAGAAAAAACAATATGAAGACAGTTATGCCGTTATGCCGTAAAAATGTGCAAAATTAAATTCGTTTAAATTTCATTTTAGAAAAGATTTTAGGAAAAAAAAGATGTAGAAGCCTAGATATGCACTGTTTAAATCCGAATAACAACATAATATGGTGGAAATATGACCAAATTGCAAATGATTTAGGTATTACGTTTGTATGGACAATTCATGCGTCGCCGCGGTTCATTGTCCACGAAGCACGCAGAATAGTTAAAGAATAACCATGACCTATATTGTAGTACCGGGAAAGGATTCAACTGCTAAGTTAAAAATCGAATAAAATAATATTGCATTTTGCGTTGGTTCTACTTTTCTCATGTTTTGTTTTTACATGCGGCCGTATTCCGACCTTAAAAGTCTGTTGAGTAGGTACTATGTACTAGCTATAAATATCTCAGAGCAAAGGCTTATCCTCCGGCAGAAATATCCATGGAATAACCCGACAATTACAGGTTATGTAGGTGCATTATACGTAGTTTCAACTTGCAGCATCAAGCCAGCGAGCGGAAGATTCTGTGAAGGGAAGCCCCCATGACGTCAAAAATACAACGATTTGTATGTTTGTATACTCATGTAAGAGGATGCTTTTATTTTTAATAAAATTATAAGAATGTTTTTTTTATTTTTTTAGGCAAACAACAGCAATACTTACATATAGTATGTTACACAGTATGTGTGTTAGTGTTACAGTATTGTATGGCTAATAATAGGTTTCCCTGTATAACTAGGATAAGTTTAAAACATGCGAACCAACCACTTATATACTTATGTATCTTTCTAACTTTAAGTAGGTTCACTTTGTTTTTATCATTGATTTTTATGTTATGCTCAACTCATCCAAATTTACTATATCACCAATTATATTTATACATTCCGTGTGGTGGGACCCTGCACCACAATAGAAACGGGTTATGTCGACCGAAGAATAGACAAAATGACAGTACTGTACCCTAATTGCGTAATACAACACAATCACAATTTGTTTCTATTTGAAACAGAATTCTAATCCATTGCTTCATAAATTGGAAAAAAATCTGCTCAATAACGTAAATGACGCAATGAATGTTGTTGAACTGTCAAAATGAAACAAATTAGGCAAAATTGATTACGAAAATAAGTTACACAACTAGGTATTCTGTGGTTGTCTTACTACGCGTGCAACCTTTGATAGTCCGGTGCTCTCCTGGAGATCGATAACAATTAAAATTCTATTGTGTCTTATTAAGGACTGGTGAAGGTTTATACAGGTATTCATAGTGCAGGCAACAGTCTCTCACAAGCGTTGTTACTTATTTTTTAAGATTGTTTAAAAAAAACATGGCATTGTTTGTGAAGAGAAAATAAATTATTACAATTTGAATTTGTAGGTCTGAATTATGATAGTTGCCGAGAAATTTAACTGTGGGTATATAATTATATCTTGTTTTCTAGGCATCTAAGTAGATAACCTATTCAGTAATGTTCCTTTTTCCTGAATGAGAAATTGACACGTAGCTATGAAATCTGCCTCATGTTATATGGTGCTTCCTTGTTATTCATCAAATTGTTTAAAGTACTAGTACATACATTATACAACCTTAGTTTTTGTTTACACTAAACCTCTTAAGGGGTCATTGTACTCATCATTATGAACAACTTTTACTGTGGGACCAACGCTCAAATCGCGAAAAAAAAATCAGCTGTTCCCTACATTTCGACGAGATATGCGAACATAAATGTAGGGAACAGCTGATTTTTTTTCGCGATTTCAGCTTTGATCCCATAGTGAAAGTTGTTCATAATGATGAGTACAATGACCCCTTAAGAGGTTTAGTATAAACAAAAACTAACGTTGTATATGTACTTAAAGAATTAATTAAGTAGATAGGTACCTATATTTTAAGCATCAAATAAATAATGATGCTTTACTCATTAAGTAAATATTGAATTATGTATTTTTATAAATAATATCTTTTAAAATTCAGACGGCAGTTGAATTAATGATCGTGTAGTTTTTGTGTCAAATAACAAAAATTAAAATATTAAATATTCAGACAGAATATTATTCAACGTTGATAGGTCAGAAAAAAAAAAACAACATTTCACAAAAAAGATTAGCATAATGTGTTTTAAGATAAAAATATTTGCTATGTAGTAATCCATAGATTTGATATAAAATGTCTTTGTTAATCTATAGATACTGGGGGTAAAACGTGGTCAAAAATAAATTTTTGCAAATAATTATTTAGATAATTATTCAATTATCTGTTGATATAGTACCTACTAACGTAATTAACACGATATGTAATCAAAACCGAGATAAAATTGTTTTGCGATCGTTTGCGTATTCAATATGGCTTAATAATTTTTTTTTTTGACTGCGTAATATTTATATTACTTACCAATAAGGTACTTAGACACATACAGGACTTTTAGATTTTTTGTAGAAATTAGAGAATTTCCAGAAGTAGATTTAAAAAATAATTCAATGATTTCGGAAGGGTAGGTAACCGACTGCGAATTATACAAGGTTCTAAAATTAAATTCTCTCAATTTTTATGAGGTTATTTGAAAAAATTATTAAGTCGCAGCAAAGAAATACTATGCCTGTTTATTTTTGTTAATTTTATTTTAAATGTTAATGGTACATTAACTAACTTGAAATTCTAACTACTGAAAAAGACATCAACTCGTAAAGAAAGTATTTAATTCTGAAAAAAAAAAAATGTTTTAAAGTTCTAATGTCCAGCGCTAATTAATCCAGTAGGTACAGACGCCAGCACATCAAGCTACCCGAAACTGTCAAATTTTCCCAATCAACTTTAAACCTTAAACTTCAGCGATAAAGTTGAAAATCTATTAAATAAATTTGACAGATTGTAGTAGCTTGATGTGCTGGCGTCTGTACTTAAGCATCCTGGCACTTAGACATTTAATTTTATATAAACACATTATTTATTAGTACTGAAAATTTTATTGAAATTAATTTAAGTACCTAGTAGCAGCTTTAAACGTTTCGATTGGTTAACTTATACGAAAGTTACACTTAAAATTAATGTTACCGTGCATTAGGTACTATACCATACCTACTTATTCTATGGTTCCCATTATGTATTCTGAAAAGAATATTTACTTAATTTCAAATTAAATATAGTCAACAGTTGACCATGATATCCGAAAAAAAAATGCGTTTTTATTTATGCGAAAATAAATTAAATTTTAATGAAGGTTTATCTATCTAGGTATATTTTTATTTCACCTTGGCATACATTACAACCAATTTTGAATGGTTTAGTAAATATGTAAAGGTGATTTAAAAAAAACTTAATTTTAATACATAAAATTAAAATAATTGAAATAATTTCACTTACCATTCCAATCCAACAAAAAAATCGCAGCACTGATCCGGAATGATATACAGAATATTTCACACAAGTCTTACGCAAAAATATTAGTTACGAAAACTTTTTTCATTTACAACTTTTACCGTTTCGAGGTTGCGATAGTTCAAGAGCTCGACAATGCAACGCAAGCGAACGCGGCGCCGGCTAGCTACTTTGTGAACGCGGGCAGACGCGGACAAGCGACCGCAGCTATCGCGCAAGCGGAAACGTAACTCCGCGGCTGCTCCGAGTGCTCCAACATTGTGGTACCGATGATTGTGTCAAAATACCAAAAGGCGGGCTTCCACTGCAAGCGCAGCGGATTCCATACGTACTTCTGAGAGGGATCCATGAAGTCGCGAAATACAAAATTTCTTACCGTTTTTTTTTGCAAATTGTGGAGCTGTTTTATTTTGTATAGTGATCAAAATTCAAGACGCGCCACTGGTCATAAAATAATTAACTACTAAAGAAATTTATTATGTTTGATGGAAATAAGAGTATTTCGTGAAGATACGATTTCCAGCAAATATAATTTGGAGACATTTATTAATGTTTTGAAAGGATTGAATGAGTTAACGAGTATAAAAATCGTTAAAAGGAACTCGTTCCACATAAGCAAATGAACCGGTCGCGGTGTCCGCACGGACTCCGTTCGACTAGCAGTCACGAATACGGTAATTACCTTGGTAAAAAAAAAAAAAACTATTTAGTCTATCTTTCAGATAATAAAAAAATATTAGACACGTATTTTTGCTTTATTATAATCAAAAATAACTTAGAAAACACGCATTAAAGTTGGGGAGTGGGGGCTCGCTACATCACAACGCAGTATTAAATCTAGCAAGGCGTGACGTCATGCCACATTTTAACTCAATGTACCGCCGTAATCTTTTGATTACGTCAAAAAAGAAAAATACGTGTTCAATTTTTTTTAATAATCTACAAGACGGACAAAAAAAATTTTGGACAGGTCTATGGTCTATTACATAGTGATGCTTCCTTCTCTGCATACAGTGGAAAGTAAAACCTATTTAGCTAGTTGGACTCTGTTCCGCCCGGCTTTCGTCTCGCCCAGCACCCTTTTGCAATGGAAACCGGGCTTTACAGCCTGATTCTGTCAACGTGGGAGACAGACACGGGAACACGTCTCTCCATTGAATTGACGAGAAAAAACACAATCAAGCAGTGCATCACTAGCGACGAGAAAGTCACAATATTATAATAATTGTGAACAAAACATGATTGATGTCACATTATGCACCTACTACGATGATTTAATAATATAATAATAATAACCCCACCGCCGTATCTCTACGTTGACGTCGTGGTGGGGCTTGCGCGCTCCGAACTCTAGGTCTGTGCCGGTAGAGTTTACTTTGGCGGAACAGGTCTAGGGTGAGGAGCCAGACCAAGAGAGATACAAAAATCCGCAAGGCAGCATGTGGCGAGCTGTTGGGCAATAGCGACCCCACGGACCCTATCTCCCGGGAGAAGTCGTGTTCCTCACCTCTGGCTTGCCTTTATTGGCCGGCTGAAGTGAACACTGACGAGGAACGGCGCTCCCGCCTCATTCTTGCCTTAATTGGCCGACTTGAGTGGAGATTCGCAAGAGCAAACGTGCTCGGAGGAAGGAAGTATTTCAGTAAGTGCTCGTAGGGATCTTGACCATCTTCCGGGCTCAGGGATTTTTCTGAAAGCCGTGGAATACCTCTCCACTCCTCAAGCACCTCAGGACATGTTGCCCCCTTGTAAGGGCGGATCCAACCTTCGAGTCAGGGGGGGGTCACATAGTCGGGGTCAGTCAGGACAGGTTCCAATCAGTGGCGGACTAAGCCTGTCGGGGGCCCAGGGGAGCAAAACAAAATGAGGCCGGCAGCGGTCTTCTCAGTTTATGTAGGTATTTCTAGTAACGCTTCGCAAAAAAATTATAATGACAACAAAAAAAAACAAGTATAACGTGTCTAATTATAATCTAACTACACCATGGACCTCGCAACAGGCAGGAGATTTTTTTTTTTCAGGGAGGTGCATTTTCGTCTCCTCATCAATAGGATACGAAAAGCAAAAATGTAGGGGAGCGTGAGCAAGGCGAGCTTGAATTTTTTAGCACCTCGTCTCGGAATTCTCGGTTAGGTTTCTATTAAACATCCTTACGGAAATAGGAGTTGCTTTGTCGACTTATGCAGAAAAGTTTGAGAGTTAGTAAAATATAGAATTCAAGAGCGAGCAAAGCGAGCTCGGAAATTTTAGCACACCGCCTTGTGTAGGAGATAAGGTTTTTTTTTAAGTTATACATAAATAGGAGTTCCTTTGTAGACTTATGCAGAAAGTTTGAGAACGTAGATTGTAGCGAGCGGAGCGAGGTTGAAAATTAAACTCACTGAATATCTATGTTGACCGTGGATTTAGGGGGCAGGACCGGGGCCGGGGCGGTTTGTCTTGACACTATTCTGGGGTATTTAATTTCTACGTCTAGTTGCTACCTTCAGATAAACCTACATGGACACTTATGAAACGTCAGAAGCTAGGAATCGTTTCACTTGGTCGTTTTCTTTGGAAAAGAGCCGTCAGAAAATTCCATGGTCAATCATCATAATTATAATAACAGCACAGTCTTATTTTGCATGTCGTTCACATGTGTGGCAATGGCAAACATCCTACGTGGCAACATCATACAAAGTATTTATTTGATTAAATTTATCAATGAGATTAGAAAAAATACAGTGATCGACCTAAAGGCAGCCCAGGGGGGGGGTCATGACCCCCATGACCCCTGGATCCGCCCTTGGCTGCAATGAACGTGGCCACCTACTTCATACATTATAAAACAATTAAAAAACAAAAAAAAACAAGAACAAGAGTACCATTGACACGAAAAGAAGAAAACACATTTTTAACCGACTTCCAAAAAGGAGGAGATTATATTTTCGTCGCGTATGTTTGTCTTTTTTTATTATTTTTTTATGTATGTTCACCGATTTCTCCGTTAATTGTGGACCGATTTTGAAAATTCTTTTTTGTTTGAAAGGGTATGCTCTCGAGGTAGTCCCATATAAATTTAATTAACTTGGCTTCGATAGTTTTTGAGTTGGCTTCAATAATGCGTACTTTTTTCCCACTTAGTATGTGGATGATATAATAAGTTCCTGTCACTGTTATTTACATAGCAGGTAGTGGTTTTCAAATTTGTGTGGGGTAGGTACTACAACTAAAGAGTGAAAAATAAAAACTTTTTGCAAAAAACGAAAATACAAAACCCAGGACACCGACTTCCGAAATTAAAGTTATTTTTCACTTTATAGTGTTTTTTTTTAAGTAGAAAGATTTTTACGAAAGATCTACCTTGCACTACATTACTGTAATGTAGGTTAATGATCAAATTAAAAATAAACATATTCGTGCACCCTCAGCCCTTGACCACTTGGTTTCAAGAAGGGTTGTTTAGATTTAGGCCAGATATGTCCAGTACATGATCCTATCGGATTAAAATACAGTTCTTGCACAATAAAAATACTGGTTTCGGAAGAAAGGGCAGTAAAAGATTAGGGTCAATGGTATAAGGTCTTATAAACAACGTAATTGATTTATAAACAGTATCTACATAAAAGTGTATGCTGATTTAAGTGTACTTTTCATGTTGGGTAGGTATCTCCATTGTTATTGTATGAAGTATGAATAAATTAATTATGCTCCGAGGTCTAAGTTGAAGGATTTTTAATGTACATACATAAGTAGGTACAGTCTGATTATTGTCTTAATGTCCCTTGGGAATCATCGCATTTCCGAATTCAAACGAATGCTAATTTCCGTGTCCATCAATTATTAGATTTATCGTGTATAATAATTTGAATACAGAACTAAGTACTTTATTGTTGTTTTGTTTTGATTTCCGTGTGAACTATGCCTGTGACTTTAGCAGCTTTCATCCCATTTTTAAAATAAATTAAATTAAGTTAAAAAAGTAATAACAACTCTATATACTTCCAAGTCGATTGAGAGCGCCCGGTCTGCACCAAGTGCAAAGGGCAACTGATAGAAATCCGACGACTGATGAAATACGAAGTTTGCCGAGACATTAAGAAAATAGTTATACTCTAGGTATAGTGTTTTTAAGTGTATTTTATTTTTGTCTAAAGATGTATAATAATTATTACTGCGTGACTGTCTCGTTGGTCTAGTGGTCGCAACCGCTACTGTTGAGCACCTCACCTGCTATGCTAGCTACCTGTTATGTGTTGATGTTCTAATATGATGTTACATATTTATTAGTACCTTACCTGGGCGACCGAGCTCTGCTCTGGTGAAAATAGAGAATGCTCATTTAATAGTATTTTATTTTATTTATTGATCGAGCGAGCGTAGCGAGCGAAGCGTCTCTGGTTCAAGTCTGGCAAAATTTACTTTAGTGTCAGTTTGTACGTACTCCTCTACAGGTCGTATTTTACAACCGATCTGGACGGGTGTAAAGGTTTGACGAATTTTTTTGTAATTTTTTGTCGTCTGGGATTTTTGATTGGAGGGCTACTTCCTCCAAAATGGGGCAAATACCGGCTACTGGATATCTCCGCCTTATGAGATCCGATTTTGATGGTTCTTTTTTTATTTGAAAAGTAGCTCTATGCTGGTCTCAAAAAAAATTGGTAAAGATTTGATGAGGATTTTCGGCATGATGAGCAGAATAGCTTCTCAAAATGCAGTGAATTGCTCACTATTTATTAAAACCTATTAGTTAATTTTTCTAGCAAACCTAAAAAATTTACTCATAACTTTTCTGTTTTTTAGGGTTCTGTAGTCAACATGGAACTGATATGGTCTCGCCATGTCTATCTGACTGTCTGTCTGTCTATCCGCGGCTTAGTTCAGAGAATTTTAGTACTAGAAAGCTGTAATTTGGCATGGGTACCTGTACCTATACATTAAACTCGCCGCGCGCCGGTTGACAAAGTGGTAAAATAAAATGATAAATATTTGTTTTTAGGGTACCTCCCCTTCCCACACGTAAAGTGGGAATGATTTCCTATGTTATAGGGTGTCATGTGGGTGTGTGAAAACAATTTTTTGACTCAGGAATCCGTTTGCACAATATTAAGCTTTAAAGTGCTAATTTTTGTTAGAGTCACGTGTTTTCCCCTCTGCCAGCTAAATGATTGTTTTTGGAAATGTGAAAAAAATCACGGCAGTAGCATTTATTATATAACGAAGTTAAAAGGAAAACTATCACAACTAAGTATGCTTTACAAGTTAACGAGTAATAATCGGCCAACTTACATTTGCAGTTGGAATGTGGAATGGGAGAACATGTTTTTCAACTACAAAGTTAAAGTTTGTTCTTGGGATAAATTGATCCCAACTACGGAACCCTTAATTGTACGCGGCCCACGCGCTAGGCCGGTTTTAAATTTGAGTTGACGTATTGAACTATGTTATTTTTTATAAGAAAAAAGAAAAAAATTGGTTATCGTCGTCAAATCATAGTTTTGTTTCGTTGGTAGCATAAAATATTTCAAACGCTAAAACTACCAGCTCATGGTTCATGGTTTCTTCATTTTAATTCCAATTTCCTCCAGGGTCCCGTTCTGCAAAAAGCCTCAGCCCAGAATTTTGGCCGCTGGAGTTATAGGTATTACAGAGAAGTATGACCAAAACTAAAATCCCATGTGCGGTGTGATAATATATTTTGTTGTTTATACTTGGGTGTATACTGAATTTATTTATGAGTCTGTTAGGTATTTATGTAAAGGTTCTGTTATCACTAGAAATAAATTATATACATACCTACTCATCTATTATTATTGTACCACCAACATGATGCAGTGTTTCAAAAGCATTTAAAAACAAAGATTTCAAATGTTTTAATTTTTATTTTATTCAATGTAAATCTTATATATCAATAAAAAAATACTATACGTAAACAATACACGTTGTACCTACCTACCTAATTACCTATGTAACGACGAGTTGCACACATTTGGAATAGTCTGCACATTACATTGTTTGGTGTTCTATCTGCTCTAGTAACTCCGTAAGGCAATACACAGAAATAAAACATTTCATTATTTAATAGTCGTTACTGTTTGTTGTGTAAAACGTAAATTACATGGGCACGTACAGTACGACACAACTTAGATGTAGCATCAGCAAAATTCGTAAAACCGATCACCATGCGAACTGAGTGCGCCTTCAAAATCATCAATCTTTATTACTCCTTTATGTGAAAATGATCTTTACGTAAACGCAATAACTTGTAGTCATATAACCAAATACGTTGTAAAATTGAAATGAATGAATGCAAATTTTTAAATTCAAGCTACATCCAAGTTGTGTCGTACTGTAATAATGTTCTTTTTTGTGTAAATTAAGTACTTACAATGTGAATGTCAGTCATGCATTGCACATTATGTTGATACAAACATACATATACATAGGTACCTAGGTAACTACATTATTGTACTTAAAAAATATATCGACGGTAAAAAGGAAGTAGGGCCATAAGCGACATTTTGGTCAAAAATGAGTTATATATGCCATCCTATGTAAAATTTTCTGCTCTTTCGAATGCGCTTACTCCCATGGCTCTACGATGACTTGGTGCAGGACTATTGCAGGATATGGAAACAAAGCTATTGGACTATGGATTTGGGTGGCTTAAGTTGACTGGTGACCTGGAACTATGGATGGACTATGGCCCTTGCCTGATCAATGTTTTATATGTACACGGATAAATTGGCAGGGGGTGACTTGCACACTCAATAATGGGCCCCCGAAAACTGTCGCTAGCACATAGTGACGTAGCGACAAGGGGGCAACATGTCCTGAGGTGCTTGAGGAGTGGAGAGGTATTCCACGGCTTTCAGAACAATCCCAGAGCCCGGAAGATGGTCAAGATCCCTACGAGCACTTCTGAAATACTTCCTTCCTCCGAGCACGTTTGCTCTTGCGAGTCTCCACTCAAGCCGGCCAATAAAGGCAAGAATGAGATGGGAGTTCTGTTCCTCGTCAGTGTTTACTCCAGCCGGCCAATAAAGGCAAGCCAGAGGTGAGGAACAAGACTTCTCCCGGGAGAAAGGGTCCGTCGGGTCGCTAATGCCCAACAGCTCGCCACATGCTGCCTTGCGGATTTTTGTATCTCTCTTTAATATTTATATATTAATGTCTGTAATTTTTATGGTGTACATAATAAAGAATATTCTATCTATCTATCTATCTATCTTGGTCTGGCTCCTCACCCTAGACCTGTTCCGGCAAAGTAAACTCTACCGGCACAGACCTAGAGTTCGGAGCGCGCAAGCCCCACCACGACGTCAACGTAGAGATACGGCGGTGGGGTTATTATTATTATACGTCTTTGACATTTCGCGGGACCCAGGGGTCCCGGACCTTTGGAAGGCGTACGAGGGGCCGAAGCCAACTCGCAGAGGCCCCATAGTTTCAACCTCGCTCCGCTCGCTACAATCTACGTTCTCAAACTTTCTGCATAAGTCTACAAAGGAACTCCTATTTATGTATAACTTAAAAAAAAACCTTATCTCCTACACAAGGCGGTGTGCTAAAATTTCCGAGCTCGCTTTGCTCGCTCTTGAATTCTATATTTTACTAACTCTCAAACTTTTCTGCATAAGTCGACAAAGCAACTCCTATTTCCGTAAGGATGTTTAATAGAAACCTAACCGAGAATTCCGAGACGAGGTGCTAAAAAATTCAAGCTCGCCTTGCTCACGCTCCCCTACATTTTTGCTTTTCGTATCCTATTGATGAGGAGACGAAAATGCACCTCCCTGAAAAAAAAAATCTGCCTGTTGCGAGGTCCATGGTGTAGTTAGATTATAATTAGACACGTTATACTTGTTTTTTTTTGCTGTCATTATATTTTTTTTTCCCAGCTTTACTAGAAACACCTACATAAACTGAGAAGACCGCTGCCGGCCTCATTTTGTTTTGCTCTCCTGGGCCCCCGACAGGCTTAGTCCGCTACTGATTGGAACCTGTCCTAACTGACCCCGACTAAGTGACCCCCCCCCTGACTCGAAGGTTGGATCCGCCCTTGATTGCAGCATCAGTGGCATTCCTTAGATCATCCGAGGTGCAAGTGAACGGGCACTTAGTGGGACACTCCAGCAAGTGGGGTACGGTTTGATCAGAAGCACCGCACTCGCACTGAGACACAGAGTACTTTTTGGATGGGTCAGTAATCCCCCCCACTTCGACAAATTGTGTACGTAATCGATTGAGAGCTTTTCTTACTAGGCCACTTTATTTACACATTAGAATTTGTTAGTAATGGGATAGTGCCAGTCAGGGATGTAACGGATATCCGTATCCGCATCCGCAACTGCGGAGCATCCGCATAAATTTTGATATCCGCAAAACATCCGCATCCTCAACTTTTGATTTTAAAAGCTCCGCATCCTCATCCGCATCCTCATAATTTCTATGAGGATGTGACCCTACCTTGTTCGCACAAATAGTGTTTTTTTTTTAAATCGCGCCGAGCTAAATGGGCGCGCTGATAAGTGAGTTACGCGTTCCTGTTGGCTAAATTCGCAAAGTCCTTGTCCTATGACAGACGATCGGCCGCACGTGGCAGTGGTGGCACAACTGTGGTGTCACATGTCACAATTTGAGGTAGCCGACGTTCACGCAGACGTAATATAATCGCGGCGGGATTTTATCGCGCACTGGATTTTCAACTCTCAGCGTTAAGCCGAACGTTGAGAATCCAACCCGTTGAAATCCAAAATCCAACAGTGTGTTTTTTCAACGCGCTGGGACGCACTCTCGTTGGATTTTTTACTCTCGGCGCTAAGCAGAGCGTTGAAAATCCAGTGCACGAAAAAAAATCGCCGCGATTATATTCTCTGTGAACGTCGGCGTACTGGGTGTAAAATCATTCGAATTTTTTTATCACCGCGGCAAGTATCCCGAGCGAACAATTATTTTGTGGAGCAGGCCTTTGTCTATGATGAACTTAGAAACCGCTTAAAAGGCGAAAAGTTACTTTTATCAAATATAATTTACCTTTACTTAACTTTTAATATTAAAGTTGTGCATTTGACTCCACAATTTGAAATTTCAGTTCACAACTTTAATATTCAATTTTTTTTTTACCTACCAAATAATTACCTACAACCTATACAAATATAAATACTATAAAAAACAAGGGCTACTTTTTGTACGACATCCGCATCCGCACCCTCATCCGCATCCTCAATAAGGAATTTTTCAATATCCGTATCCTCATCCGCATCCTCAAACCCGATTATCTCGATATCCTCATCCGCATCCTCATCCGTTATATGACATCCGTTACAACCCTGGTGCCAGTCTCGGTTGGGATTCCTCGCCGTTGGAGTCGTGATACAATGTCCTTCGTCTACCTTGAATCGTGATCACGTTGTGTGTCAATTCTAGGATCATTCTGAGACTTTAAGGCAAAAAGCCCCGTAAGATCAACGCTCACTAGGCAGCACGACGCGGCATGGCACAGCAAATTCGACGGCCCTCACGAATACTATCGAAATTACAAAAAAGCCATTTTCGTTTTATTGCACTAATAGCAAGTAGAGATAAAGATGTATGATTTTATATAAAAATTATGTACAAATTTTTATACCCTCAATTGTTTTTCAATTGAACAAAATCGAAATTGGCATATTCGGTAAAAAGTAACCAGCAGTAACCAAGTAAACTATTGAATGTGTAATATTAGAAAAAGTATAATAATTATCAAAAACTATAGTAGACAGTATAAAACGGTCAAATTTTCGTCTGGGTCAGGATGACTGGACCAAGAGAGATTTTTGAAGTTTGAGTAATACCAAGTTTTAGTACCTATTTGGTACTATTTGGTACCAGACATCAAATAATTGGTACCTCGCTCTAGAGGGAAAATTATTACGAGGAAAGTGGCCAGCCATTCTGACTTCAGAATGGCTGGACCAAGTCGGCTGCACCTAGTTGTAGGTCTTATAACTAGTTCATCTTTTCATTAAAATTTAGTACCTCATTGGTACCTCAACATATGTTTTTCTTAATTTTTTTCGATAAGCCAAAAATAAGTTACACCTAGAAGAAATTTTGCATGTAATCTGGAGCACGTTGATTTCACCTAGTTGTAGGCGTTATAATTAGTTCATCTTTTCATTAAAATTTAGTACCTCATTGGAACCTCCACATATGTTTTTCTTAGATTTTTTCGATAAGCCAAAAATAAGTTACACCTACAAGAAGTTTTGCATATATAATAATGTTTATTTTTGTACTAAGAAAATTACCGAAAATAAATCATATACAAATGTGCCTTTTTGCCACTTGATTTTAACAAAAACGCCTTAAGTGAGTCTGCAAATTCAATGCTAAACAGTGACAGAAATATGTCGAGTTGTAGACTTTCTGGTTGTCAAGGCATAAGGTGCTTAGATTATAATTTGAAAAATATTGCTGCTTTTGAGCCCATGTCTGACGTCGAAATTTGCATTAATGATTTACCTAAAAATATAACATTAAAAGGAATAGAGTACCACTCTTTGTCTGTTATAGAATTTGTACCACCTCCGACTCCGAAAGGCGTGGGACATTACAAATCACATTGCCGCAGAGGGTCCAAATGGCAATGTTACGACGACATGTCAAGTAGAATCACAATTAGTAAAAACAAAATGTATGCACACTGTTATTTATATGCAAAAAAATATTAATGTGTCAATCAATGAATAAATATGTTATACGTGATATTTATCTGTAATATGATTTATTTTTGGTAATTTTCTTAGTACAAAAATAAACATTATTATATATGCAAAACTTCTTGTAGGTGTAACTTATTTTTGGCTTATCGAAAAAATCTAAGAAAAACATATGTGGAGGTAATGAGGTACTAAATTTTAATGAAAAGATGAACTAATTATAACGCCTACAACTAGGTGAAATCAACGTGCTCCAGATTACATGCAAAATTTTTTCTAGGTGTAACTTTTTTTTGGCTTATCGAAAAAAATTAAGAAAAACATATGTTGAGCTACCAATGAGGTACTAAATTTTAATGAAAAGATGAACTAGTTATAAGACCTACAACTAGGTGCAGCCGACTTGGTCCAGCCATTCTGAAGTCAGAATGGCTGGCCACTTTCCTCGTAATAATTTTCCCTCTAGAGCGAGGTACCAATTATTTGATGTCTGGTACCAAATAGTACCAAATAGGTACTAAAACTTGGTATTGCTCAAACTTCAAAAATCTCTCTTGGTCCAGTCATCCTGACCCAGACAAATTTTCCACTATAGATACATCGGGAATATAAAATTTTCGAATTTCAAGTTCGACAAAAATCTAAATCTTAACTTAGAATCGCTCTCCTGTAAAGTAGAGATTTTGCAGTTTCGATACTTTACGTGGTGGCCGTCGATTCGTATGGCATGCCGAAGTTTTCCGCGGCATGCCGCAGCTTCTCGCGGTATGCTCAATTCCTTTTGTGATGAATGTGATGATACAACGAAATGTAAGTGTTAACGTTATGAAAATAAGATTCAAAACCTGCTTACGAAATCTTTTGCCGTGCCGCGTGGTGAGAGGATTTTATGGGATGAAAAGACGCATCCATTTGAACGTGATTGGATCATCTGAAATAGGTACAATGTTTGATATCTTTCTGAATTTAAATTTAGTCAAAAGATCATTGCTGGAGAAATTTTGACTCCGCTGTTCAGGCTACGACGTTACTTTTTCGGGGTCATATGTAATGAATTAATGATACACCATTTCAGTACCAATATTTCCGTATTTATAATCTTGCACACATACAAACTTGGTACACTTTTAGCATTATTTAACAAACTATTTAATTAGGTACTTAATATAATAACGTTATAGACTTTAGACTTCTTGAAGACATCCTTTAGGTTTCGAGGCTCAAACCGAACTGCTTTAGAAGCTGAGCAACGCTCTAAACATCATGTTTCCAATTCAGTTCCATTAAAAAACCAGTATTTTTACGGTAACTGTCAAATGAGATACTTTTAAACTTCATGATTGCACTCATACAAAAATTATTTCAGGCAAATCACATACTTTTAATTTTATGTTTAGTACTTAAAATCACAAAATGTAATGAATATTTGGAAATCATGACACATAATATAGTCTTTCACAAAATCAATCAATTTCAAAGTCTGCAATGAAAATTTTAAAGATAAGAAGGTACAGTATTTAATTTTGTATGAAAGAAAAATCATTAAAATTCACTGACATGAGATCTATCTGTCAAGCACTCGTCAACTCTCATTATTTATGACTCCACACTTCAGAATCATTACAAAAGCAATTCCTACATGTATTATTTATTTCACGATAAAGTAATAAATTCTAACTGTATGGGGTCATACTGCAGCTGACTTCAAAATTTTAAAAAACAGTTTTACCTACGTTGATACGACTGAACAGAATAATTTATAAGTAGGTATTTTTTTGAGAGAGAGAGCAGTGGTGGCCCAGAGGAGAGCAGTGGTGGCCCAGTGGTAACGGCCGCGACTTACGAGTTGTAGGTCGTAGGTTCGAACCCAGACAGGCGCTTTACTTTGTGTAAATTATTTTATCACCACTGCTCTCAAAACGGTGAAGGAAAACATCGTGAGGAAACCGGCATGTTCTAGAACCGAAAATTCGGAGACATGTGACATCTACCAACCCGCACTGGGCCCGCGTGGTGGATTACAGCCCACTCCCTCTCACAGAGAGGAGACCTGTGTCCCAGCAGTAGTAACATTTATAGGATGATGATGATGAGGTATTTTTTTACCGATGTTAATATTTACATACAAAAAAACATTGCAAAAAAGGAAAAGTCCACGTCCATGATTTCTTAAAGTGCTTGCTACACGGCTGTCAACCGCGTCCCCGACAGAGGTGACCTTGGTTGGCGACAGGCAGAGCTGTTTGAAATTTGATCGTAAACCTCCATCTACATGGTTGTAAACCACTAAGGTCACCTCTGTCGGGACGCGGTTGGCAGCCGTGTAGCAACCAACAGGTGATGTTCCATAATATTTCATGCAGGTTTATGGTACCCTACATATCTGGTCTGTAAATTATCCAAAGTGTTGACATTTATCTTGTCTTGATCTAATAGATTTTCCATTTTCTTAATTTTACTGACAAATACCGCAGGTGGCGTAGCAGGCGTAGGACCGGCCTACGCGTGGCTACGAGGTCTGTAGCTCGTAGAGCACCCCTTAATTACTAAAAAAACCGGCCAAGTGCGAGTCGTACTCGCCCATAAAGGGTTCCGTAGCAGCAAGTAACATTGAATGAAAGGTAAATTGCGGTTTACGATTTATGACGTATTAAAAAAAAATTAGTTGTTAGATCTCGTTCAAACCAATTTTCGGTGGAAGTTTACATGGTAATGTACATCATATATTTTTTTTAGTTTTATCATTCTCTTATTTTAGAAGTTACAGGGGGGGGGACACACATTTTACCACTTTGGAAGTGTCTCTCGCGCAAACTATTTAGTTTAGAAAAAAATAATATTAGAAACCTCAATATCATTTTTGAAGACCTATCCATAGATACCCCACACGTATGGGATTGATGAAAAAAATTTTTTTGAGTTTCAGTTCTAAGTATGGGGAACTCCAAAATTATTTGTTTTTTTTCTATTTTTATGTGAAAATCTTAATGCGGTTTACAGAATACATCTACTTACCAAGTTTCAACAGCATAGCTCTTATAGTTTCGGAAAAAAGTGGCTGTGACATACGGACGGACAGACAGACAGACAGACAGACAGACATGACGAATCTATAAGGGTTCCGTTTTTTGCCATTTGGCAACGGAACCCTAATAAAAAAATTATGTAGGCCAGTTTGCTATTTCCAGAATTACCTTCTAACCTTGAACTAATACCCTCAATAAGTTAGAAACGGAACCACTCATAAAATCTTTCGACACGGAATCCTGCCTTCACGTCGCCGAAATTCACGAGGTTTATTTCGCGAACCTTTACCTCCAGTAACATTCATTCATTATTTTCCAATGATTAATTAGTAAGGAGATATATAGGATGTTTGCAGAGAATAATTTTGAGTTATGCTGGGGCCATATTGTCGCGATAAGGCGAACTACACTTCGCAAGCTCTCTGTTGTACAATGAGCCGTCGAGCGGTGTGCTAGAGAGAGCGCGCGAAGTGTGGTTCGCGTTATCGTGACAATGCAGCCGTAGCATTAGAAAAACCCATGTATAAAGGCAGGTACCTATCTACGTAGATTTATTTTATTTGCATACGCTTACCTATCTACTATTTTAATCCCTGACAGCCAACACAATCACCACTATAATCTTATCTTATAAATAAATCCTTTATTAATATTTCTATTCTGTGATCGTGGACACCACGCGTAGCGTAAGTAGATACCTACAATAAAGGTTTGAATCTTTTTAATAGAGGTCCTTATTATCAAAACTTGAAGAAAAAGTTATATATCATAATATAAGTTTACTCAAAAATGCATGTAATGTGGTCATTATTTTGACAATCTTGTTTGAGCAAAATGGACCTTGCCGTTCTGTTTCAAGGAGCGGCTGGCAAAGTTTTGCTGGTCGCTCCAACAGGCCGGCAAAACATTGCAGGCCGCTATTTTGACGTTTCAACGTTTAAAAAAATCAAATTTTATTTAAAACACAGCTGTTTGTATTTATAGAGATAGGTACAAAAAGATTTTATTCCATATTTGGCTGTATAGTTCCAACTACCATTGTTAAACCGGGAAAGTCGGTGTTGAATTTTAGTAACTGTACTTTTCATAATTGTCATTTTAATTAAATTTCTAGTTAATTAATATATATTTTATTGAAATTACTTGCTGGTTTTATTTAGATTAGGTACTTGCATTTTTGAGTAAAGCATTATATAAGCCTTGGCCCACTATGACTGCTTCGCTGGTCACGCTATGATTGCCTCGAGCTAGCCTAGCTACGCTCTAGGCCTTCCAGCTTGGCCATCATTGCAGCCCTTGCTGTCCTCGCTGTAAAGGCCTCGACCTACGGCCTCGGCCTTTATCTCAGCTCGTCCATCAAGTGCTGCATGCTGACCGCGCTGTGTCGGCCTGGAGCTGCGCTACGCTGCGCTGTCGGCCATCATCAGCGCGACCAGCAAAGTAGTCATTATAGACCGCGGCAGTAATGTACTATTTTTATCCAGCTCTTTTGATTAACGCACATTTATAAGATTTGATGGATTGCAGAAATATTTATATAATAAAAATAACAAATCAATTGGGTGCCGTATGTCTTGGGTCCAAGCGGACCCGTGTTACCGTGCGTAAGTAAGGGGTTGTTCATTAATTACGTGAGGCGTTTAGGGGAGCGGGTCGAGCTGAATCTCACCCAAACTCACGTGGGGGAGAGGATATTTGTATGATATTTGCCGAGACCCTCCGCCAAATATCACCAATTTTTTTTTAGAATATTGCGAGATAACTGGTTTAAATGAAGTAAAACATTTTTCTCCACTAAAATATGGCTATTCACAAAAACGAGGTGTTCCGCACGAAACCCTCATGTATTGTCACACGTCGAGCTAGGGAGCTTCAGTGTGCAAGCGACAACGGCTTAGAGTGGTTAAAACAGATTTTTGATTTTCTCGCTGTGATTCTAGATTTCGGTTGTACTTAGTCTTAAAGGGGAAGCGTCAGGGTAGCCAAATTTTCTTACGTTTTTTGCATTTTGCAGGTCAGTATCAGGTTTTATGTTAATTAAAATATGATTCGCAGTCGATTAAATATATGTATACATATTGACAAAACTAAAAAGCTTGAAATGATGAATACCTAAAAATTATTTAAATTATAATGCTTGTTTTTCTCTTTTCAGTTCAGTGCTTTTGCAGTCGGGTTTTTTGTTTTTTTTAAATAATTTGCTTTATTACCATTTTATGTTATCCTGTCCTCTTGCCAACTGATACTCTAGGCCGGTGCATTGTTGGCTTAGCAGATCTCTGGGCCCGAGTATGAACTGATTGCTTGAACTTTAATAGTTACGCTCACTGCTGCTGACGATATAGTATGTGAGGACTTATTGGAATTCAACCTCACACATTATGCAGGCTGGCAAGAACGCTATGGTAGCCGAACATTCGAACGTTATATATTTAAATTAGGATTTATATATGGTGTGCATTTGTCAATGTAAGAAAAACGAGTTGAGCCCATGGCGTCGGTCGCGTAATATTGTCTGTTGCTTTATACTGTTGGTTTAATTGTAGTCTGTTTTTCCAAAAGTTTCTTTAATTTATCACACTTCACACGATCCCGACTACCGCAGCCAAGTTAGTTGCTCACAAATGGTGGAGGCGCCTGCCTTTATAAAGTGTAGTCGTCACAAATGGTGGAGGCGCCTTTTTAAAGATAGTCCTCACAAATGGTGGATTTGTGAGGACTATCTTTAAAAAGGCGCCTCCACCATTTTTTTTTTTTCAGCAACTCGCTTGGCTGCGATACTCGGGATCGTGTGAAGTGTGATAAATTAAAGAAGCTTTTGGAAAAACAGACTATAATTAAACCAACAGTATAAAGCAAAAGACAATATTACGCGACCGACGCCATGGGCTCAACTCGTTTTTCTTACATTGACAAATGCACACCATATAAAAATCCTAATTTAAATATATAACGTTCGAATGTTCGGCTACCATAGCGTTCTTGCCAGCCTGCATAATGTGTGAGGTTGAATTCCAATAAGTCATCACATGAGCTACGCCCCACTTGAATAAAGGGATCAGGCAGAGACCTTTATTCAAAGTATCCGAACAATCGTACCCTTCCTGCCTATACCTAACAGAAACATTACCTAACGATGGCAATTAAAATACAAGGTGAGGTCTTTCTCTTGCAGGAGAAGGCTTAAGTCAGGACGTACGAATCGCAAAGTCCTGATACCAGGCTAGGTAAATGACAATATGTGCTAACTTGCACTTAAAAAATTAACGTACTCCTGTTTAAACCTCACTGTACCAAAACCATCGCAAAAGATACAGCAAGCCTCTGACAACAAACAAACAGATCTATTGATAGGGGTAAAATCGCTGAACTTCTTAGTATTCAATTTTAAAAACTCGTATTCTAAAATGTAAAACTTCTTTATAAAATGTCTATAAACTTTCGACCTTTTAAATTTGTTGATTTTCGGTACGAAGTTTTTAATTATTCTCACATACAACTCCTTATTTTTATTTGGTGCTCTTCTTGAATTGTTTTTAGCACGTTGTTGTCGAAATGTGGCATTCAGAATTTTTATACATTTATGTTCCTTATGGGTAACATAAACTTGAACATTTGTGGTCTCGGCCATTTGAAGACTTTCAACATGTTTGGCACAATCAACGACTACTTCACTATCACTTTCTTTCTCTAAGACTGTACATGACTCCACGTCATCTTTGGATATATCTTTATTAATTTGATCAACGACGAAGTTATGAGTTGGAGTTTCCTCATCGTGACCAATAATTTCCTTTGGCAAGGACACATTCTGACCTTCTGAAACATGTATGAATGGTTTAATAAATGGACTGGACTGACCCGATTTTGTAGCTTCTTCCACGTGTTCCTTTTCGAAAACTTGACTTGAGCCGTCCTCATTACTCGCAAGACTGCGTTCTGGGCAGTTGCGCTCGTCATCATCATCATCAACATCATATTCATTTCTGCCCTCTTGGCAGCTTTGCATTTCTTCCAGTGGGTCATCCTGTCTTCCACTAGAAAATAAATTGGTATGATTATCTACATTCATTACCGCTACCTTCTCCTGTACGCCTACATCAGGCACTATTTGTGCAATTTTCTCTTCTTGCACCCTATATATTTCTTTGTGGCATTTGCACGGGAACTCTGCCCTTAGCTTGTCACATAATAACTCAAAGGATATACCGTCGTGGTATATAGATCTATGAAAGTATAACGCTGGACCTTCCAGAAATGCGCGTACTATGAGCGCCCAATCACTATCTTGCCATTCATTGTTGGTGGCCATCAGCTTGAACGCTGGAATAAATTTTTCTAGGCATATATTGCTTATGCCGGAGAAAACCTGCATTTGCAGAGCCATCTTGCACTTTTTACAAAAAAATAATAATAAAAACCACTCAGCTTCTATTTCCGGCGTGGATCTCGTATTTTCTTCGGCTCTCCAAAATTATGCGCCTCCACTATATGTGAGCATCATTTGTAACGACTACACTTTAGAAAGGCGCCTCCACCATTTGTGAGCAACTAACTTGGCTGCGGCACTAGGGATCGTGTATTGTGTTTAAATTAAAGGACTTTTGAGAACACAAAATTATATTTAAATCAATAATACAAAGCAAAGGATAATATTACGCGACCGACGCCATGGGCTCAACTCGTTTTTCTTACATTGACAAATGCACACCATATAAAAATCCTAATTTAAATATATAACGTTCGAATGTTCGGCTACCATAGCGTTCTTGCCAGCCTGCATAATGTGTGAGGTTGAATTCCAATAAGTCCTCACATGTGAGCAACTAACTTGGCTGCGGTAGTCGGGATCGTGTGAAGTGTGATAAATTAAAGAAACTTTTGGAAAAACAGACTATAATTAAACCAACAGTATAAAGCAACAGACAATATTACGCGACCGACGCCATGGGCTCAACTCGTTTTTCTTACATTGACAAATGCACACCATATATAAATCCTAATTTAAATATATAACGTTCGAATGTTCGGCTACCATAGCGTTCTTGCCAGCCTGCATAATGTGTGAGGTTGAATTCCAATAAGTCCTCACAGTACTTCTTCAGCGTTCATCATTGAAGCAATGTCTTGCTGGACATGCATTCAGGCGATTCCATTTTATTTTACTTAAACCGTTTGGGGGTGCCCCTGTGCCCCTGTCCCCCTGGATCCGCTGGATAGCATATGAATATCAGCCTATTATTGTCGCACTGCAGAGCAAAGTCCTCTTCCCAGCTTCTCACACAGAGAAGGCATGAGCATTGATCACCACGCTTGATCAAGACGAGTTGATGATTTCAGTTACACATAAAAATCAAAAATTGTTCAATTTAAATTATTTTATTAATTATTCAAATTAAATTAAATTCCACAGACGTGATAGGTATCGAAATCTAAACAATGACATGGTAAAATGAAAAAATAAATAAATTTGACGTTCTTTTTTTTGGGATCGAGTTGAGAAAATCTGTTTATTTTTGTTTTATCGTGTTTAGATCTCGATACACATCATGTCTGTGAAGTCTAAACAAAAAAAAACTAAATTTTTCTATCACGGCTGCGGAGTTTTGCTGAGAATACCTAAAAATTATTTAAATTATAATGCTTGTTTTTCTCTTTTCAGTTCAGTGCTTTTGCAGTCGGGTTTTTTGTTTTTTTTAAATAATTTGCTTTATTACCATTTTATGTTATCCTGTCCTCTTGCCAACTGATACTCTAGGCCGGTGCATTGTTGGCTTAGCAGATCTCTGGGCCCGAGTATGAACTGATTGCTTGAACTTTAATAGTTACGCTCACTGCTGCTGACGATATAGTATGTGAGGACTTATTGGAATTCAACCTCACACATTATGCAGGCTGGCAGGAACGCTATGGTAGCCGAACATTCGAACGTTATATATTTAAATTAGGATTTATACTTGGTGTGCATTTGTCAATGTAAGAAAAACGAGTTGAGCCCATGGCGTCGGTCGCGTAATACACATGGTAAATGGTAATAGACATGGTAAAATGAAAAAATAAATAAATTTGACGTTCTTTTTTTTGGGATCGAGTTGAGAAAATCTGTTTATTTTTGTTTTATTGTGTTTAGATCTCGATACACATCATGTCTGTGAAGTCTAAACAAAAAAAAACTAAATTTTTCTATCACGTCTGCGGAGTTTTGCTAACTAATTTAATTTGAACCTGTATTACAAGTCTCGTCAAGTCTTGTCAGTGTCAGTGACAAGTGACTTCATCGACGTCAAAATGTCCAAGATAAACTTTGAAAGTAGGCATACCTATGAATTGAGAAAGTCACATTGGTACTTCCTCGATTGGAACTCACACCCACAAACTCGTGCATGACGTTCTTATTAGTAGGTTTCTAAAACATTGCCACCTTTTAGTCTACCCTTCGACGAATGCAGGCGTGCGTGATAGTGATGATGCGTTTCATCAACGTAGCTTCTGGACCATAGGCCGACGAGCTGACGGTTTGCAGGCAGAGTTACCTAACCATAAGCAGGACAATGTAATATTTATGGTACAATTTCACAAATCTTTATCTATTTTTATTAACTTTAAAGAAGAGGCAATGAATTTTGATACGAAAACTTCGCGTCTCGACGAATACATGGCAATATTTTTATGTTATCTGTGGTGGTCGATGAGTCATTATGAATGAATGAAATGAATGAGAGCATTTTGCCTAGTGATGTTTGTAAAAGGAATTGGAAATAACGAATATAGTATCTACTTGATTTGTGCCAATCGAAAAGCATGCTACGTTTTCAAGAATCACGGTTCCGTTGTGAATTTGTGGGTGGAATATTGTTTACTAAAAGTGTTTTTACTTTTGAGTGGGAATCGGAATCAAACCGTTGTTTTAACTGAATAGAACATAATAATCGTTGCAATGTAGAATTGATTGTCTGCATTTACTAAATTATTGTTGTAACCCAGAATACTGAAGGAATACTTTTTTTGCATTATGTACAGACCCCAGCACTTCAAGCTACTACAATCTGTCAAATTTATTTAATAGATTTTCAACTTTATCGCTGAAGTATAAGGTTCAAAGTTGATTGGGAATTTTGACAGTTTCGGGTAGCTTGATGTGCTGGCGTCTGTACGTCAGCTTACGGGCTTAAATCAGGAAACTAAACTGCACTGAACTGAAATCATTTTTATATAGATTTCGCCTTCTACGTTAGGTCTCCTGTTTTCAACAAAGTAATAAGTGAACAAGTCTCTTAGTGTTTAAATTGTCATAAATGGTCCAACAACAGTGTATCTATTATGTACATACGATTGACGACTATCTATGATTAATTCAACAATAAATTAGCAATATATGTATTAAAATAAAATGTTTCATAAAAATTGAATTGGAACGGTGAATAACAATTGTAACTGTTCATTGGACATAGTGAACATCACTAGTGAAGCGGTGACATGACATTACAGCCTATTCGCATCGGCTGACAGTTTTGACATGGGTTAGATTGCATAAATTCGTTTCATTCATCAAATCATTACTTGTTCTGTTTTATTGTACATCAGGCGAACACCGGCGAATAAGTTTCTTATCTCTCCAGTGTATTCTAAACAACATTTAGTACATAAACCAAGTGTGGTATAAATTAAGAATGTCTCACTTCAAATTGATATCGTCGACAAAAGCGTCCGATGTTATCCCTGTGAACAAATATGTGTCGGAGAAGACCGGTATTACCGTGATCATAGCCGGAGTTGAGGGACCTCTGGTCAACGGTTTCTTTTGTCTGGGTAAGTTTTATGAATAAAAAGTAAGCAGAAACATGTAAACTTCAAAAGATCCGAACTTCACAAAAGTTTTGACACTACCTACTTGTTTCTAGTACCTACCCACGACCGCGACGTGGACTTACCTTATTTAAATGCAATACACAGCTAAGGTTAACAGCAATTCGCAGAGTAAATAGGAAAATCTAATCCAATTTACAACCAATGATAACAGTGAAATGGTAACTGATAAGAACTTTATTACAAAACTACACATGTCTTCTTATTTTCCTTTAGCAACTGAAGCCCATGACGATGATGGTCTGCCCCACACATTAGAGCATCTAATCTTCCTTGGGTCAGAGAGGTATCCATACAAAGGGATCTTGGATTTAATGGCCAACCGTTGTATGGCTCATGGCACAAATGCATGGACAGATGTAGACCACACATGTTACACGGTGTACACTGCAGGAGACGCTGGCATGTTGACTCTGCTGCCAATATACCTGGACCACATTCTGCGGCCTACACTCACTGATGAAGGGTTCATCACAGAGGTTCACCATGTTGATGGCGAGGGAGAGGATGCTGGTGTAGTGTATTGTGAAATGCAGGGGAGAGAGAATAATTCATATAGTAGGTAAGGCAAAAGAGTTGCAATAAGTTGGTTAAATTGGTAAGGGTTCGGTTGAATGGTAAATTTTCATCTATCTTAAATATCTTTAAAAGTATTTATTTTTAAAATTATAAAATAAAACACAAGCCCTTTCATTTGATATGTCATACAGTACAGATTACAATTTTATTTTTTTAGTTGGCCCGAAAAGTGTCCATTCAAAATTAAATATTTTTATGAGACAGACAGACAGACACATAAGTGGTTCTATAAGGGTTCCGTTTTTTCGTTTTGAGGTACGGGACCCATAAAAAACAATTAAACTGTCAGAATGTAAAACATTTTTCCTCCTCTTTTGAAATAATACATTTACTAATAATGATAGCACCAATCATCATCATCATCAGCCTATAAATTTTCCCACTGCTGGGACACAGGCCTCCTCTCTGTGAGAGGGAGTGGGCCGTAATCCACCACGCGGGCCCAGTGCGGGTTGGTAGATGTCACATGTCTTCGAATTTTCAGTTCTAGGATATGCCGGTTTCCTCGCGATGTTTTCCTTCACCGTTTTGAGATAGCACCAATATTTAAATTTTTTATTTGTTATAGATGTGAGCTACAATTATTGCGTGCAATGTATCCAGAAAGTGGTTATTCAGCGGAAACTGGTGGCATTATGAAGAACCTTAGGACATCTACTGATAATATCAAAGTGAGTTAAAAACTATATTTAATTGCTTAAATTTGTTTGTGCATAAAAGAGGAAATTGTTACAAAAGTAATTGTATAAAACAGCATAGAATAAAAAGTCAGCAGTGATAGCCTAGTGGTGTGTCTGTCAGACTGCCAAGTCATAGGTTTCGAGTTTGGTCCCAAGGCACGCACTTCTCTCAGACTTTTCATATTCATGTGCGTATTGTATAATTATCACTTGCTTAAAAAACAGTGAAAGAAAACATCGTGAGGAACGAATGCCTGAGAGAAATTTGCATGCATTGCATGGGATGTGAAGCCAACTTAGAGGCCTATGGGCAGGTTTAAAACTCTGACACCAAGTATGTCACTAACCACACAAGAAAAAGACCATAAAATTATTCTCATAAGAATTCCTAAAAGATTCTAACAAGAAAACAATTATACTAGAAACAATACCAGTCCCAGCAAACATACAGTTAACTTCGGAAAAATTGTTTCTTGTTGCATCATAAATGCAAAAGATATTTATTTATTTATTTATTTAAAGGCTTACCAACTAAACACATACAGTGCATTAACCCAAAGTCTCTGTCAAATGTAGATCTCGCATGTATCTAAATTACAGGAAAGCACGACACTATCAATTAGCATACTAGAACATTAAAACACAAACCGCTCAATGCGCCTAAATAAGTTTAAAAACATCAAATAATATAATAGTAATAAAACAATAGCAAATAATATTATAACATTTTTAAATAATAATATAACATTTTCAAATAATAATATAACATTTTCAAATAATAATATAACATTTTCAAAAAATAATATAACATTTTCAAATAATAATAAAACAATTACAAAAATAATAATGAGTAAAAATAAAATTAAAATAAAATAATACAAGATTAAATTTTAATCTCCTTGACTCCACCATTTATTGGTATTTATATAAAAGCCGACCTAATTAGCTGTTTTTCACAGGTCAGAGAGTTCCACAAGAAATTCTACCGAGCAGAAAACTTGACAATCATATTGACAGGTCAGATAGAAGCAGAAGATGTTTTCGCAGCCCTAGCAACTGTCGAAGATGACATCATCGCTAAGGTAAGAAACTACATCGTTAAAATTTGCTCAACAGGTGAGTAAGAAGCAATTGCTCATATGGAGTGGAATAAAAATGATTTTCCTTATACTTTTTCGGAATGCATCTTTGCTCGCAACTTTTGTGACGATAAAAATGATGTTATTGTTGTCAAATGTTTTTCATATGCCAGATATCTTCGATTTTGGGTGCCTGTACTTGGGCACCCTTTTTTTTTTTTGGGTGGGAAATTATCAAATAACTTCTGCCGCTCTGGGCGGAGCGGGAGGGCGTGTTAGACTCTTACTGGCTAAAACCCACCAGTGTTCCTTCGGTTGCCCTGTTGCTGGGGGCCACGATTTCCCTATCGGTTTTCTTCGCACCCCCGGCAGGCATCAGCCCTAGCGGACCCCGTCAATTCTACTGATAGCACTTTGAGGCGCGCGTGGAACACAACGCGCTGTGGACCCGGGCCTGGTCCTTATCGGACGGCGAGCTACCCATTGCTCACCGTCCGAAAGCCCACGCGTACGGTGGCCGGAAATCGGCTCGCGATTCCCGACGCCCAGGGCGTCTCCTCCTGAAAACGATAACCCTACTTGACGTGACGTTGACCAATGCTAGTTGCGAAGGCTTTTACAATACACTTTTGGACATGCCTCTGCTGTTATTAAGTTTCAAAGTCTTAAAATAATCAAGTTAGTACAAATATACTTGCTTAAAATAAGTAAAACACGACCTCAAAAGTTTTTGTAACAGAATACTTTTTCATGAAAACTTGATAACGTTTGACTAATGATAGAGCCAACTACAATGCCTGCATAGTGATAAGAATCTAAATTACAGCTATTTACCAGAGCTAGTTTAATGTAGGTACTCAGGTCAAATCAATAATATCCATTTGCTGTTTATTAACAAGCTGTCTGACCGTACACTGTTTGACCTTGGCAACAACTTCTTAGACTACAAAAATAGGTAATTAATTGCATGATGCATTTTTTTTGGCTTTTACCCAAATTCTAAACGAGTTTCATCTGTTAAAAGAAGACAGCTACACATTTACTGTAAATATCGAACAAGTACAATCTTAACAGTTACAATTAAAAAAAACCTCCGACACAAACATTTCATTTCACAACCTGTTCATTGAGACCATTCCAATGAGCCCAAACACGATACCTGTGCTATAAGTTGGTAAGGGAGTTGGGTATCCTGCAAATTCCAGGTGATGCTGCAACATCAGTTCAAGGGTACTATGTTCTTCTAATATCATTGAAGTAACAGAATACGAAATTTGAAATCAATCAGACCTGTGAAAGATACTCACATCCATTCATCAACTAGAAAAGGGCTAATAATCTTCAAACGGCTGAACCGATTTTGATAAAACATATCTAAGAACCATCGCTAGAAAACCTGGTTGAAAAAAAAACCGCATTCAAATCGGTTCACCCGTTTAAGAGCTACGGTGCCGCTCACAGACAGACACACATAGCGGTCAAACTTATAACATCTCTTTTTTTACGTCTGGGGTTAAAAAAGGCGGATATCATACTAATATTTACTGAAAAACCATCCATTTACTGATAATGATTTTAAGACTGTTTCATATAGGCTAGGCAAAGCAAACCGGTAATTGCGTAACACAAATGAAATAAAATAAATGACAATCGATCGCAATGGTTTTCATTTTGACAGTCAGTACAGCCATGTTCACTGCGTTATTTACGTTGTTGAGTAGAACCTATGAAGATTTGTGTTAGGAATTTCCATCAAAACCCTCGGTTTGTGATTGTGTACGCGCATCGATTGTTTTAATGACTAGAAAATCAAGCGACTATTT
Source organism: Agrochola lychnidis (assembly GCA_963680765.1). Lineage (NCBI taxonomy): Eukaryota > Metazoa > Arthropoda > Insecta > Lepidoptera > Noctuidae > Agrochola > Agrochola lychnidis. The sequence continues at coordinate 16,582,741 of OY796858.1, forward strand.
GCGCCAGTTTAAAACACTTTCATTCAAGTTAGTTTACACAATCGGCACGAGCAGTAGCGGAACCACAATATTGTCGTTTGGGAGGGGCTTGACCCCGCTGAGGGTAGGTTTTAGCAAAGTAGCACACTAAACAAGCACATAAACATTTTACAAGCTTTCTCGGATTACTTTTCGCAAATTCCTCAATGACTTCGTTAGGTTGCAGACTATCAGATATATCTCTGTGAATATACATGTCAGCCAAACCAGGCAGCGGAAGGGCAAAATTCGTCGCGTAAACAAAACATCTTGTAGAAAAAAACTTGAAAACGTAATAGGTACTTATTAAGTTAAGGATAATAATTGATAACAATTATTACATTAGGTAGTGTAATACTTGCTAAAAAAGTTTATTAGAATAATAGATATCAAGTTCACTTTAAGATTTGTCACGGAAGAACTCGGACGCTTTTGGGGGGGCTTGAGCCCCTTAGCACCCCCTTGGATCCGCTACTGGGCACGAGCGAATTTCGTCCCCCATGCTGCTCGCTCGCTTCAGTTTGACCAGAGTGACTTTGGCAATTTGAAAACCCATTCATCTTCTAGTTGCATGCCTCTGGTACATGCATTCCTTAAACTGCACAGGAAGAGCTAAATCAAATCCTTATTCAATTTAAATAATTGCTGCATCAACTACTCAAGCCCTCGCGCTACAGAATACAGAAGGCGCACTCCGCATTCTAGGTTTTTTTTTTTGGGTGGGAAATTATCAAATAACTTCTTCCGCTCTGGAGCGGGAGAAAGGTGTCAGACTCTTACTGACTAAAACCCACCCGTGTTCCTTCAGTTGCCTGTATGTTGTCAGGGGCCACGGTATCCCTTTCGGACTATCCTGCGACCCCGGGCATTTTAGGTATGAAGCTATCAAGTACGCGGCGGGCCCGTCTTGTCGGGCCAATTCAGTGAGCGTAACATAGAAGATATAAGAGTTACGCGATAGAAAGAGGCAACTTCTAGGTGAATATAACTGTAGTGAATTGCACTTTATTGTGTCGTAGCAAGAGTCGCTTTTTGTTTAATTGATTTTGCGGACTGAACCATCTGTATTAATCTATGCTCGCGCTTTTATTAGTAGAACAGTGGCTCTTAAGTCTCATAGAAACGACCTAGGCTAGGTCACACGTATTATTTGAGTCTAATACCTAAGACACGCAAACTGCATTAAGTAGATGATTCAATGCTTATGTCATCGTCTAAGTCTAAAGTTAATAAGACATTTTTTCTGATAATTATGTCGGTTACTGACTGCCGCGTTGGTCTAGTAGTCAAACGCGATTGATGAGCATGGCGTCCTGGATTCAAACTATGAGCCGGCCAATTTTGTTTTTTTGGTTTTTGTTAGAAATCCCGGTTACTGATAATAGGCTCGCATGCGACTTCAACGTACTTAATTGGCGAAAAGTGGGTTTATTGTACACCTACACATAATACAGGTAGGATGAAAATAAATTTTGGGGAACTTGGAACTTGGGGAGATAGGGCATTATCCGGCGTGATTACGCTTGAATCCGTAAACTTTATTTTACGACACTTTCCTTTCAGTCAGATAATTAGTGTAAACGGATATGAGATTAAGGGTATATTTTTAAACCGGATCAACTTGTTTTATGTTAATTGGAAGGAATTACATACATACATAAACATATATAAGACGTAGCTCCCACAAGATGGACCAATGACCTTGTGAAGGCCGCAGAAATCCGCTGGATTCGGGAAGCACAGAATCGGTCGAAGTGGCGGTGTTTGGGGGAGGCCTATGTCCAGCAGTGGACGTCTTTCGGCTGAAATGATGATGATGATAATTATATAAACTTACGCCTTCTACCCATTTGGGATAAAATGAGTACGAAATATATTATTATACAGAGTAATCTATTATTTGTACACAGAAAAACAGGGATGCACCAGAAAAGTGGGAGAAACCTTGGCAGACCATCCCTCCTACGCCAAATTACGGCGAGTTGAAGGTGCAGTGGCCCGCAGACACTGAAGACTGTGGTCAGGTATGTATTAATTAATATTGATTTTATATTCCAACTAGCTGACCCTGTAAACGTTGTTTTGCCATATAAATGTTTGGGGTGGACCATCTTTATCACTTACTACCCTACCTACCCACCCTACCTACCTACCCTACCTACCTACCCTACCTACCTACTCTACCTACCCTAACCACCCTAACCTACCTTTTTTTTCCTAAATTAAGATGTAAGCTATCCTATCTTTCAAGTTGGATCAAACTGCACACGGTGTGCAAATTTGATTAAAATCGGTTAAGTAGTTTAGGAGTCCATCGTGGACAAACAACGTGACACGTAATTTTATATATTAAGAAGATTAAGAAGATAAGATTAAATAGAATTTCCAGTTTTTAGTGTAACCTCAAATTGACAGCAAAATATCACTAAATCTTTGTTTCAAATAATCATGTACTATTCTGTCCAAAATTCTTCTCTGGATACCAAAGTTTAACTTTGACCCTGAAAACATTATTATCATTGCAAATACAAATTCATTTATTTGCCACGTAAAGGTGATTATGGACGTAACATATAATCATAAAAGGTGTATTGTATGTATTTTGATCGCAATTACAAATAATTTCATCACGTTTTTTACAAAACCAATACATACTATGTTTCCATAAAGGTTATATTCGGATGGCGCGGTCCTCTACTAACAGAACAGACAGCGATGAAAGATCTGACGGCGTGTGCGATTCTTCTACGATACCTGTGCGACACCGCTGCCGCGCCGCTACAACGATGCCTGGTCGAGAGAGAAGATGCCTTGGCTGGAGATGTAAGACTGTTTATTAATTAATGGAACTGAGAAAAAAAAAACTCAATAGGTATTTCGAAATATAAATTAAGGCGAAAGCGTCAGGGTAAACCGCGAAATTCCAAATTTCTTACGTTTTTTGCAATTTGCAGGTCAGTATCAGGTTGCATGTTGACCTTAATATGATTCGCGGCCGTATCAAATGTTTATTTATAGAATTATAAAAATCATCAATACAACTCTCTAAGTTCATATAATCCTATTGGATGACTATTTCTTGAAATCATGTCGTTTGCGGATTATTCTAACTTATGGAGTTGTATTCCTGAATCTAATGATTATAATTCTGTAAAGCCATATTTGCTACGGTCGTCAATCATATTTTAATCAACATACAACCTGACACTGACTTGCAAATTGCAAAAACGTAAGAAAATTTGAATTTCGCGGGCTACCTTGACGCATCCCCCTTAATGTAAACAATTTTCGATCACATGCATAATGCATAATTATAAAGTTACTGCAAACATTTGTGAATTTTTCCAAGATTCCAGTTTGTGGAAAATTCAGAAAACTAAATTAACAATAAAATTCCCCAATTATTGATTATTATGTATAGATACAGACTCCAGTTCTATAAAAAATCAGACTTGTTTTTTTTAACCATATTTAGATTAAGAACCCCATATCGGCAGTTTCAGGGTTATCGTTTATTGTGTACCTAGGATTTTCTGACCTTCGCTTCAATCCATTACTTTTTTGTGCAAGTACCTAATGCAAATCACATTTAATTTACACTGTACATTCCCTTAACAGATTTCCTACAACCTAACAGAAAACATGGCATCTCTCATCAAAATAGAACTCGACAACGTTCCACTGGACAAGCTAGAGTTAGCTCGCGAAGAGGCTATAAAATGCCTACAGGCAGTATGTCTGGGTGAAGACGTGGTGGACATGGACCGCCTGCGTAGGCTGTTGCGCAAACAGCTCAGAGAAGCCATTGCTAGCCTTGAGTCGGACCCACATCATGCTGTTGCGTTCCGGTGTATCGGCGATGCGCTGTACTCGCAGAATGAACACCATGTAAGTAAAGTCAAATTAAGGGGGATGCGATAAAGTAGCCCGCGAAATTAAAATTTTCTTACGTTTTTTTGCAAAACGTCAGTGTCAGGTTGTATGTTGATGACCGTAAAAAATATGGCTTTACAGAATTATAATCATTGGAATTAGCAATACAACTCCTTACGTTAGAATAATCCTGAAATGTCATGATTTCAAGAAATAGTTTTTCAATAGGATATGAACTTAGAAAGTTGTATTGATGATTTTATAATAATAATTCTATTAATAAATATTAGATACGGCCGCGAATCATATTTAGATCAACATACAACCTAATACTGACCTTCAAATTGCAAAAAACGTAAGAAATTTTTTAATTTTGCGGGCTGCCCTGACGCTTTCGCCTTTATTATTAATCAAATTGACTACAAACTTGAATTTTCCGTAAATTCAAATCACAATTGCCATTCTTTAACAGTTGTATGAAATAGCTATACCTAATGCGTCAAATTGGCGTAGTGTGTCAATTTGATAATCAATTAATTGCTCTATTTTTCTGGCTTTCTTACTACATACAGGATAATATGAACATTAACTTCAAAGTCAAAGTCAAATCATTTATTTCAAATAGGCCCATGTATGGCACTTTTGAACGTCAAAAATTACAAAATAATAAAATTGATTCTAGTCGCCCCTTCCAAAAGGTAGTTTTCGTATGGAGAAGAATGGGCAAGAAACTCCACCGTTACTCTTCTATAATGATTCTTACTTCTAGGTAAATTTTGAATGCAAAATTGATTTGTCTCTTTGAAATATTTTGTAGGGTAAACTAATTAAACTTTTAAAATTAAATAAGAAGGAAGCCCTAATTGCGTAACTTATTTTCGTAAACAATTATGCCTAATTTTGACGTTTCAACAAAATTCATTGCGATATTTACGTTGTTGATTTCCAACTCATGAAGCAATAGATTAGCAATCTGTTTCAAATCGAAACAGATTGTGATTGTATTGTATTACGCAATTAGGGTACAGTACTTCGGTAATGATGAGTACTTTATTTCCGACAAATTTACACGGCCAGAAACCGAAAGAAGGTGAATGCCGTGGAACTCAGCTAATTAAACTATGTTTTTCTACAGTTGAGGAATTAGAGACCTAGTGAAGGTGGGTCCACAAAGGTAGCCCATGAAATTCAAATTTTCTTACGTTTTTTGCAATTTGCATGTCGGTGTCAGGTTGTATCTTGATCAAAATACGATTCGCGACCATAACAAATATACGGGGTGGCAAGAACATCGACACGAAAACAGTTACCATTCAGTACATGATTGGATACTGAAGACTGTTTTGATTTTTTTTGTCGGTGATTTAAAAAAGAAGGTGCTGTTTCATAGAAAAGTGCAATACCTATGCGAGCAAAATTCAGCAGACTTTTTTAAGTAGTAAAGCAGCCTTTTTTTCAGAATCATGTTCTGAATCCATGGTAACAGTTTTCGTGTCGATGTCCCTGCCACCCTGTATATTTACAGAATTATAATTATTAGAATCATTAATACATCTCTCTCAATTGAATTTGTTCCATTGAATGACTATTTGTTTTGATCAAGATACAACCTGACACTGACCAGAAAATTGCAAAAAAACGTAAGAAAATTAAAATTTCCCGGGCTACCTTTGCGGATCCGCCTTAAGAGTTCCTGTTTTTTATAATGTATGACTGCAAAGCTTTACATAGAACTACTTGACACATGACAAAGTAGTTACAACTTACAATCCACACAATACAATGAAATGGAAATTGATTGGCATGTTCAATACATTCACGTGACAGCACATAAAACTTCGAACCATTTGTTCTTGTATTAGAAAATAAATGAGAAAGAAAATAGTGTATTTTCTGTTATGGTTTCAATCTTGAGTTTTAATAATGCACATCAACTTGTACTGTGATTTGTCAAACAATAACTTATTTATGATTGGTTCACAGTTACGGTCTGATGAATACTTGTTATAACTAACACGTGAATGTAACAGGTGATGTAAAATAATAATATACGTAAGGCTTTGTCTAAAAGAATTCACGCTCAAAAGTTTGTTTATAGGGCGCCAAAATGTATTGTTTGAGGAAATAATAAGTAGCCTTGACATTCAAAACTTCAGTGTAAACTTAAGCTTTTGTAACGGGAACGTATTACCGGAATTAAAAGTACCTTATGTGTTAATCCAGTTTATAAACGAACTGTGTGCCAAATGTTATCCAAATCCGTTCATCCGTTTTACGCCAATCTAGAACATACATCGGACAAAAATTCAAAAAAAATGTTTTTTCGGCATCACACTCGTTCTCTCACCTCGTAGCAATAACTATTTTTTTATTCAATGTACAGTTTTGACTTCGTTACTATTTTATTATTATTGTAAATATAGCATAGCATAGTGAATCCTCTAAATTCGACTGAAAATGTGAATACCTAGCGACAGGGTCGACCCTTTTCGCGGTTAGGGTTAGTGTTGATCCTGGGTCTTTTATTGAGTTGTGTTCTAAGTGCTTAAACATAGAGCTATTTCAAGTAAATAATTAACACAACGAAATTTGTATACATGAAATTATGTCGTACTAGTGACCCACCCCGGCTTCGCACGGGTATAAACCGGGTTATTATACATATAAACTTTCCTCTTCAATCACTCTATCTATTAAAAAAAACCGCATCAAAATCCGTTGCGTAGTTTTAAAGATTTAAGCATACATAGGGATATAGGGACAGAGAAAGCGACTTTATACTATGTAGTGATGCTGTTGTTGATCAGGAGGCCAATTCTCGTACTTAAAAAACGTTCACATTCAAGTCGCAATCTGTCAAACTTGTCAAAAATGTTGGTAAATTGATTGTATTTTTGACAGATTACGAATGAGATGCGACGTTCTTAAAAATTACGGGAATTGACAATGAAAATACTATTTTCATTATACAGGGTCAAATTAAAGTAGCTTGACACAAACACTTTACCCATCAGCAACGGAAGAATAGACAAAATGACAGATTCACAATCTGTAATTTTTTCTATTCCTCCGTCGACAAAACCCGTTTCAATGGTGGTCATGCGACGCGTGCAGGTCTTTGAAGTTCTCACAAAAAAAAAAAACATGTGTGCAATTCACACATGGTAGAAGTGAAACCTTCAAAAATTTTGGCTTTGAGATAATGAAAATTTTGGGAAGATGATGTTATTGTAGGTTTTAGTAATGATCATAGTGATACAAAGTTTGATAATTATTTTCCATTTTATTCGTATATATTACATAGATTTATTCAGACTCAGAGCTTAAGTTTTTATAATTAATAATATGTAAATAAAATTGATAAATTTCATCTAATTTTATAATTGAACCAGCTGCGCCCCGCAGTTTCACCCGCATAAGTCTCGATCCAGGTTATAAACTATCTGTGTGCCAAATTTCATCCAAATCTGTCCAGAATCTGTGAAGAAGAGACAAACATACACACACACTCACAAACTTTCGCCTTTATAATATTAGTGTGATAGTGTGATTACTAGCTTCTGCTCGCGACTTCGTCCGCATGGAATGGTTACTTTGGGCTAACGCTAACTATAACCCGCGACTTCGTTTACGTAGAAGGTGAAAATATTTTGAAGACAAGACTTGATCATTATTTTGCTGCAATGTTATTTTAAAACTGCGATATCTCCTAAGATATTCATTGAAATCGAATGATATAAAGGGCAATTTTGTTTTAAATTGAATACTTGTGATGAATAATGTATTTATTTGGATAAGGACTAATATCATGTTTATAAAAACACCTTCGCAAATAATGCATTATTTTAGAACAAATTTGGTTAGCATAAAAAGGTTATAGTGAGCCAACCTTAAAAGATAGGTATATGCTGTCACGGACTTTTTTTTATAATTTTTAAAGGGGAACAATTCTGTCATACATGATTTTTGCGAAACTTTAACCGTTTACGTAGCGCACGCAGCGGAAGCTCTCAAAAGGAAAAATAAAACCTGGGTGCTCCGCTCCTATTGGTCTTAGCGTGATGATATATAGCCCATAGCCTTCCTCAATAAATGGGCTATCTAACACTGGAATAATTTTTCAAATCGGATCAGTAGTTCCTGAGATTAGCGCGTTCAAGCAAACAAACTCTTCAGCTTTAGAGAACCACGAACAAAAGAAACACTGTATAATGCTTCCTATCTCATTTTCTCCCACGTTAAATCTTATGAATTTGTGTCTTGTCTCTTTTTACTGTCGCTTTTTCGTTTCATTGACTTTCAAATCACAACGATGCTAAAGAAGTTTTCACTTCAAAAGTTTTTAAACTGACATCAGTACCCATCACGCTGTGGAGTTTTGCTAGGTAATTTAATTTGACCCTGTATTGGGCAGTTACTGCCTTTATGAAAACTTGCATGTCCATTAAATTCTACAGCATTTGATTTTCTCGTGGCACACAAGGACAGCTATATAATGCTGATGCTAAATCTCGGTTCCAGTTCATCTCCCGCATGAACCCTCAAACCGACCTGCTGGAGTTGCTGGAGGAGTCTCCGGACTACTGGCTTGGTCTGCTGAAGAAGTACTTCACTGAGGACTACGTCACTATCATGGGATCCCCTAGCATTGACCTGCAAAGCAAGTATGTATCTATTCTTAATGACTTTCAGTTGGTTTCTGGAATGAAATCTGAACGACGGGACAAAATTAAACTCTAGTCAAGTGCTCTGATTGGCTGTTGGTAATTCAGTTAGGCAATCACAATAGTTGCGTTTGACAAGGTGTTAGCAAATGTTTCTGTTGGTTTTTGTTCACGAAACTGGGTGTGTCTTTAACTATTCTAATGGAACGTTCTGCAATTTTAATTAATTAATTTCATCCTCCTGAAAAGTGATATAAGTTCTTGGGAAAGTCCAAAATTGTATTGATAAAGGTGTATCAAACATAATACCGTGTGTTACAGTAAGTCTAAAACCTATACAACATATTAGGAAAAGACTTTTTAAAGAAAAAAGTTGATAAAGAAGGGCAAGAAGGAAGGTATTTTACAAGCACCTAGAATAAAACTGGTTATAACTTTAAATTTATTAAAAAATACAATAGACGTGGATATATTTTAGTAACCTGTTCCGCTTAGCTATTTCTAAAGAGCCATAAAAATCTCCTGAAAGAAATCGACAAGTGTTTCACCTCTCAACGAGGCATCAGCAGACTGTCAGTCTGCGTTCAGCGCTCGGTGTGGCAACACGCCGTGTTTGGGTTCGCGACAAGTCAATCGTCATCCTAAGGATGCCTCGTTGAGAGGTGAAACACGTGTCGATTTCTTTCAGTTTTTTATGGGTCTTTAGAAATAGCTAAGCAGAACAGGTTACTAAATATATCCACGTCTATTGTATTTTATAATGGATTTCCGCAAGGTCACGCCTGAATCAATTAACTATTTAAGATTTAGTGTAAAATATAATATTTTTTGTTAATCAGAATGGCGGAAGAAGAAAAGAAACGGTTAGAAGAACAAAGAACGGGACTCGGTGAAGCTGGACTGGCTAAGAAAGCAAAGAAGTTGCAAGAGGCTATGGATTTCAATGAGGTAACCCCACTGACTAGAGTTATCAGACTAGGAACAAACTAGCCTAAAGAAGAGCACACAGTTTAGATTTTAGTTTTTTAAGGGCCTAAGCACACGATTTATTTATACGCGTTATCTACCTTGATTGAAAAACAGCCCGAGTTGCGTTTGTATAGCGATTTATTTGCGCGACGACGGCGAGGTAAAAAAACGCCCTAAAAAAATGCCGGCTTTTGATATCTACAGGACAAAATAGTCATCTACTCATGGAAAAAAGGAACAAGATTGATCACTTTGTTTACTGCAAGTTGTTTACCACAGTATACCACGCGATCTGTTGAATCATTATGTGCACCAAGCAAGGCATTGTTGTATGAATACAACTAACCACGTAATCATACAATTAAACATGACTCAAGCATAATGTAGATATAAGGATTTTGTATATGAATAATTAATTATTTAAGTAATAGTGGGGTAGTCATTTACAATAAAGTATTATTGTTCAGCGATAACTTTATGTAAATTAATGTTAAAAGGTTGTGCACAAACACTTGCATTAATTGGGTACTCACTTTTCCGGGAAGTTTTAATTTGTAAGAGGTAATAAATTTTATAGCATTTGTTCTAACGTGACAATAAAAACTATTGTGTTTAATGAACATAAGTTGTATTTGTTGATGAACATAAAAAAGTTGATGTACCACCGCGAAAACCCATAACTAACCACCGTAAGGACTATTCTTGCTTACAGCACTTGACCACTATAGAACCGGGCGGTAACAGATGTGGTCATCGTGTGCACGGGATTTTGTTTTCTAATTGGTTAGTTATGGGCTTCCGCGATGGTACATCTATCCATAGAACAAATCAACATTTTGATTTTCAAGCTTAGATATTCCTGGATCTGAACTTGTCGGTTTTAACTTTGTAGATTATTGTCACCTCTTTATAAGAATCTGCTTTCAGACACCATTAAGATTAAGGGGCCCAAGGCCGTTTGTCCACTGCACCGTGAACGGAACGTCAACGAGAACGGGATATCGCCGAAGTAGCGACAGTACATTTACTATGGTCGCGTGATAAAAAGTGTGAGCACTCAGGCCCGAAGAAGATGAGAGTATATACCGACGGATCGAAGACTGACTCCGGTACCGGAGTCGGAGTCTCTCACACGACTTTAACATAAATATATCCAGCCCGCTGGGAATGTTCAACACCGTCTATCAGGAGTAAATGATACTCCCCCCCGACCCTTGCTCGATAACGAAGTGCCAGCAGTTGTTGCAGCTGAGCACGTAGCTTTAAATTCCCCGACTAATAATCATGATCAAAACTTTGGTATAGCCCGTCCCATCCTTGATGTCCTCCCTCCGGTTGACGTCCTAAGCCGAGGTTCGTACCCTACAGGGGGTGCCCTTAGCGAGCGTTCACCTAGTTTTAATTAACATGTTGAATAACCCCTGGCTGGGGGTTTTAAGTGTAGTAGCTTAAGGCACCCACAGGAAAGCCCGGTTAAATAGTCATGATCTCAGAGGTCAACTACGAGATGCCCTGCCTAAAAAAACAACCGGTCTACGCCATAGAAGCCAGGACACCCACATACGTATCATACTATCCGACAGCGCCTCAGTTCTCCAATCTTTTAGATAAAACATATATTACCTCGAAGCTAACACTAGAATGTCACAATGCACTAGAACGAGTAACGGTATCTAGCTGCAACACAGTGACAATGCAATGGATAAAAGGACACAGCGGATCGCTAAGTAACGACGCAGCTGACGAACTAGCAAGGAGAGCATCCAGCACGTCAGTCTGTGGACCCGAACCTATCGTACCTGTCCTCTTCAACCAACTACGTAGGTAGCTATAAGAGTTCACCCACACAAGCGGAGAACTGGTGGACCTTGACACCGGGCTGCAGGCAGTTCAGTGAAGCTATGCCATCCTTGGATAGCAGGCTAACCAGGCGTTTATTAAGCCTGGACAGGAACGGCCTGCGTCTGATGACGGAGACCATTACGGGACACTGCTTGCTAAACAAGCACTTCCACACAATAGACATAACGGACAGTCCTTTGTGCAGGGCATGCATGGAGGCTAAAGAAACCCTTGCGCATGTGCTCTTGGAATGCACAAGCGTCACGGGTTACCCAGATCTTTCTCAGATGCTCTGAACTGGCCAGGAGACTTACTCAACTTCTGGAGGGAGGTGGGCTGGTCGGAATAACCACCGACGGCCGCCATGGCCCACGCACAATGGTCCACCTGTAAGACTAAGTGCGGAAACAAAACCCCATAACAAAGAACATAGAACATGGCCACGTAATCTCGTTTCTCGTTGACGTTCCGTTCATGGTGCGGTGGACAAACAATGATAGTCTTTCCGTCGGTCGCGGTAAAACAAATGAGCATCCGATCGTGTTCCGCAGATGTCAAAGCCTCATTAAGAGACCTGCGAACACAGCTCGCAACTATAAATCGAGATGTTTGCAAAATTCAATTCCAAGCACGTTGCGCTAGTGTGAGTGCCAGTCGGAGCGATATACACCTACAGTGAGCAATACTATTTATTAAGCCTTTTATTGCCAACATAATCAAACATATTTATTATAGTTAAGTGAATAACATGCAATTAAATATATTATTAAGATTTAAAAAAAAAAAATTACAATACTATTATCTTTGTTACCTACATCATTTGTTTAATTTATCTCTATTGGTATTATATAATAGATATGCCGCAGTTAATGGGTGTCGGCGTGTCCTTGTGACACAAAGGCCTCCCCCAGCTCATAGTGGGCCCGCGTTCTTTTTTATGTCATCAGACCAACGTTTCCTTTGTCTTCCTCGTTTCCTTTTTGTTTGAAATCTAGGGGTCCATTCCGTTATATCTTTCGTCCATTTATTCCTACTCTCTCTCATCATGTGGCCTACCCATCTCCACTTAAGTTGTTTGGTTTTGACAACGACATCTTCGATTTTAGCAATTTTTCTTAAATATATAGTGAGCAATACTACCACGCACATATTGACAATTATTGGTTGACGCGATAGCACTACTAGCTTTCGAAAATTTATGATAAATTTGGATGTGTTCCGTAATACCAAAAATGATGAATGAAAATTTAATATTTTTCAATTTTTTTTCGATAATTTGTAACTTGATAATATAAGCTATGCTTCTGCAGAAACAATATAATAAATATTGTTGTTGATAATCCAGAAAAAACAATATGAAGACATGTCATTTACGCTGTAAAAATGTGCGAAATTAAATTTGAAAAAGATTTTTTGGAAAAAAAAAAAGATGTAGGAGCCAAGATAAACACTGTCTAAATCCGAATAACAACATAATATGGTGGAAATATGCCCAAATTTCAAATGATTTAGGTATTACGTTTGTATAGACAATTCATGCGTCGCCGCGTTTTTAAGTCGCTGTGACTGGCATCTAAATATGTTCGGAGTGTAGCGTTCAGTCGCTAATCGCCAATGTTGAAAAAATCGTGTCTGATTTAGCCCTAAAATAATTACGTTTTTCTTAGCGTCCTCCCCCTGCGGGTACGTTAGCCTCAGTACCAGTGCCGCCATGCAAGTTCAAATGCCACAACATCAACTCCTGGAGTTCAGACGGCGAGCCTTGCCCACACTTCGATCTCAAGGAACTGCCTATATACGCCAGAGTGCACAGCTTGAAGACCAACTTCGTTTATGTGAGTATTTTTATTAAATAGTTTTATTTTGTTTAAGTGAAATGGCGGGATGAGCTGGACTCCTTTAAGAAAGATTGGTCCTTGGAAGTTCTGGACAGAGAGAGGTGGAAAGAGAGTAGGGAGGCCTTTGCCCAGCAGTGGGACAATAACGGCTAAGTATATAAGTATATATATATAAGTGAAAACTTCTTTAGGCGCGTTGGGCATTTTTGAGATGGGAAAAAAACAATTGAACTCGCGACACTGTTACCGACACCAGCTTTTGACCATTAAAAAGACATCAACGCGCGATACATTTTCTTTGGGATTAATGATATTCCAAACATTGAGACATGACAACGACATGATTAATATTTTCCATTTTTTTACCGACTTCAAAAAAAAAGTATTTCCTGCAAAACAAAATTGTTCAAGTTTTCACTTCTGTCGGCACTCCCGGAGTGTCACTGTTTTTTTGTTATTTTTCGTAGACTGGCTGTTTCCGGGTTTCCGGGTTTCCGGTGAAAAACCTAGCCAGACAGCATAAAAATCACAAAATAAGTTAATCCAATAAGTATTTCTCGAGTTAAAAGCGCTGTAACGGATAAAGAGACGTTACGCTAATAAGTATGAGAAGATGCGTTTTCATAGAAGTTACACTACATTATCCTTTCACGAAGGCTAGCCAACCATGATTATTTATTTAACTTAAAGCATAATATGGCTATGGTGAGCCAGTTACGTCGCTGGTAATTCAGGTAGAAATTTTAAACCCATTTAGAACTGACCGTGTACAGTTCTAAATGGGTTTAAAATTTATACCTATACAAACACCGCAACAATAGTCCTTTAGATTAAAATTGACAGCTCTCTGAATGTGATTGAAAACGATTGTCTACTGAGTGGAAAATCGTTCAGCAACTGCGCCGAACTGCCAATTGAATACAGCTATAAGAATCGAGGGTTTTATAGTATTTATGTGTGCTACTGTTTGTAGTTCTAGGAGATTCTACATGTAGATTTATGGTAGATTCCTATAATTTACGGACCGTTATAGGTAAAAATTAAGACTCTTGTATCTTTACCAATAATGCAGTCAAGTCCTCATGGTTTTGCATAGTTGACCCTCCCATATAGAAGTAATCATCACAGGTAAAACTAGCTTACAAATTTTGGCAGTAAAAAAAGCTACCATTGGTGAGCTAAACGATTCGTTTTTTAAAGGAACCGAGCATTAGTCGGTACTAAAGACATCCTAGAGTTTTCTTTTAAAATATAGTAGTAGTAGGTGGGCGTAAAAATGACAAATTCTGCTTAAGAGAGAGACAGTCACACAGATGAGTGACAAAGGGAACACTACAAAACCGAACTTTTTCGGAATGTGCAATATTAGTACCTAAATATTTTACATAATGCCTATTTTCCCATATAGATAAACCTAATATTCGACACAACCTCAGTAGACGAGTCGACTCGCAAGTGGCTCCCCCTACACATGAACGGCCTGGCAGAGTGCGCGGTGCACCGCGGTGACACGCTGGTGCCTCACGAAGATGTTATCTCCGCCACGGAACAGCTGACTGTCATGTTCAACAATAATATCGGCTTTGATCGCTCTGGGAACTTCTCTATCGGACATTTTGGAAACTTTGTGCATATTGAGACGAGGGTAAGTGGCTCTTTTTTAACTAGGAAGATTCGTAAGGTCGCATCTTAACCAACACGGGTTTCTCCGGGTTTCCGAACAAATGAATGACATTTGAACGCAACAATCGCGTATTCGCGCAAACAATCTTTTTGGCTTGGACACGGGGTCGCGGCGACATTTTTAACCATTCCATTGCGGTCGCATTGTCAATTTTCCTGTGGTATTTCTATATTTTTTTTGTATATTGGGGTAGGTATACTTAGTCCGTACATTAGTTTTATCGTGAAAATCGAATGTGTTACAAAATTTATGTGACGATAAAAATGTTTATTTTGTTATTGAACTATTCTAAAAAGGTATTCTGAACTAACCCGGATCTAATTAACTGTTTATTTTGTTCCAAAACAATGATAACTCACTGACTTAGTTATCTCCCTTCGATTGACAATTCATTTCAATAATATTTTGATGAAAAAAATTACGTAACTGCTTTTCTTGTCGAGTCAAAATAAAATGTTACCATTTATGTTCAGAATAATATTTTCCTTCCAACATTGATATTTTATTTTCTAGTGTGAACCTCAAGATTATGATGAGGTGGTAAACCATTTGTACGAGATCCTCTATGCTGCTGAGATCACAAAAGAAAGGCTGCTCGTGTTCGCTCAGAGACTCATCAACGACGTGGCTCAGGTAAATATTCATTAACACCGACATTTGTTTGTATAAGGGTAACAATACTTTTAGGCAAAGTATAGAACAGGGATCATCAATTAGTTTAATTGGGGGTCTGTATTCAAAAATAATATGACTGTCGCGGTCCATTTGGTAGCCGATTACTAGCAACCAAGATTAAAAATATAGGCGATTGGCGGGGGCTAGAAATTGGTAAAATATACCATCCCAACTGATTTTATTTGTCCAACGGTTTTATGGTTTTTCGCGCTATTGATATGATTTTTTTTGTCAGAAACAGAAATCCTTCCATAATATTATTTATAATATTATTCCGTTTATTCATTTCAATTCTTATTCGATTACATTTTTAAATATTTCTTAAAATAAAAACGATAAAAAAATATTTAAAAATATATAAAAAAATTTTGAGTTCTGCCGGTGTCGGGAGCAGGGTTCAAGCTACCGGTGGTTAGGGCTGCAGAGACAGGAACTTCCTCACAATGCGAGCCGTATCGAGGAGTACTGCCTTCTTGATCCAACCGCCTAACGAGAGCTTCGAGAGATGTTGGTCGAGGCTTTCGGCCATCAGGCCATTTGCCGTTACGACAATCGGCACAATTCCGAGCCGAACATTTTGCCGAGCATTTTGGCCGAGCTCACATTCCACATGTCAACAACCTCGTGTAGTCGAGATATTTTATTTATCATTATTATTATGCAATACATAATTTTTACAGACTGAATTAAAATATGTACCTCACTCAACGTTCTTCAATATTATTTATCAATCTACTATTGAAATTCTTTATCAAAACCAACTCAAATCACTCCAGGTAAGAAGATCAGGTGACAAGATGATGTACGATGCCCTCCGCGACTCAGTCTACAGCAAAAACAGCAACCTGCATTGGTGCACAGTTCTTCGTCAGCAGAAGTTCCTCAAAGAGCTCATAGAACAACTGAATGCTGGAGGGGACTCTGCTGAAGCAGCAATTTCTGAGGCCAAGAAGACATTCAAGAATATTACACAGAATGCATGGCTCCATCTTGCGACTGACTTTGAAAGATATAAGCTGAGTACGGAACCGTGGAAGAGATTTGGTGCGGAGAATGAGATTACGCCTACTGCGTAAGTTTTTTTTTACACACAAGAATAAATGTACTCTTCAAAGTGTAAAATTGATTACTGATCGCAATTCTATTTATAAGCGATTGTGGCTTCTTTCGTACTTGATAATTTTGTTCCGTCAGGATCTATTAAAACTTTTCGGACGTACTATTTTGCCTGGCCATGTATGGTTTGATATTTTTGATACTGACTATATGCGCAACATTGAATGTCACACCTGGTTTAATTTCTTTTTGCCAACAAATTAATTAGGTTTTCTTTTGCCTGCTTGATTCATATAATTCGGCCCTTTCATTATACAGGGTGGCGACATCGACGCGAAAACTGTTACTATGGATTCAGTACATGATTCTGAAACACCCTGCGTTGAAAATTTTCGTCGGTTATTTAATAAAAAACAGCTGTTCCATACATTTTGACCGCGTAGGTTTTGCACTTTTCTATGAAATAGCAGATATTTTTTAAATAACGATCGAAAAATTTCGACGCACGGGATTTCAAAATCATGTACTGAATCCATGGTAACTGTTTTCGCGTCGATGTCCCTGCCACCTTTTTTTTGGGTGGGAAATTATCAAATAACTTATCCCGCTCTGGGTGGAGCGGGAGGGCGTGTCAGACTCTTACTGACTAAAACCCACCCGTGTTCCTTCGGTTGCCCTGTTGCCGGGGGCCACGATTTTCCTTTCGGCCCATATTCGCAGCCCCGGCAGGCATTGGCCCTAGCGGACCCCGTCAATTCTGCTGACATCTCTTTCAGGCGCGCGTGGAACACAACGCGCCGTCGACCCGGGCTTGGTCCTTATCGGACGGCGAGCTACCCATTGCTTACCGTCCGCAAGCCCGCGCCTACGGTGGCTGGAAATCGGCTCGCGATTCCCGCCCCGGGCGTCTCCTCCTGTGGCGGTTAGGGGCGTGAGGGCGCGAAAGTCCCTGCCACTCTGTATTATATTCCATTATTTCCGCTCAGACCTCGTCTATACTGGGACGCTGAACTTCTGTCCGGCTGGGGCGGCGGCTTCGTGCTAGGAGTTGGAGGCTGGGAGTCGTGCTGCGTGGCACAGATGAGCGTCGGACCACTCGGTCATGCTATTGAAGATGTAGCGCCGCTTATGGTCGCGCTTAACTACTTCACGCAATTAGAGGTATGATCTTGAGTTACCTTGTGAGACTAGCATTTTTGTCGTACGTATAACGAGCCAAAAAGTATTTAAGACTAGCCGCTGCCCGCGGCTTCGCCCGTGTGGACCCTTATTCTTTTTCTAAAATAAAAGTTTTAGATACTCCTTATAACATTGGCTATCTGCCAATGCAAGTCTCGTCAAAATCGGTCCAGCCCTTTCGGAGATTAGGCGGAACAAACAATGAGACAAAAATAAAAATTGTTTTGTTTTTTGTTATAAGTACCGTATATACTTTCATATGCATTTAGTAAAAAAGCTGTTATTTTGACATTATTACCAGACACTTCAATTTTCTTTATTTGTATATATGATACGGTCTGCAATGAAAGTCGGTTTACACTGTTACTTTTACATAATAATATCATCTTAATTGATACGCAATTATTCGATACCTAGAATGCTTTTTTTTGCATATTCATGAAATAGCTAATAATAACATTTAACATTTATTAAAACCTGAAGTGGGATTCCACTGTAACGGCGTGTGATTTAGAAAGAAAATTTAATTTTATCGATAGTAGATTCCCAACGAAGTTTTTTTTTTAACTTTGTACAGTTTTAGCCACCTTCGAGTTGGACTGTCACATAAAAACAGACATTTACAAAGTAAACTAATTACTTATTTATGTACAGGGTTCGATGTGGCGTCTAATACGTGGTTGCGGCCTGTCCTACGGATATGCGATACGCATGTCGCCGAACGAGGGCAGATTGATATTCTCGCTGTACAGAGCGACCAATGCGGTCGCCGCGTACACCAAAGCGAAGAGTATTTTGGTAACTATTATTATTTACAGTATAACTATTTTCTTAATGTCCCTCGACAAACTTCGCGTTTCGTCAGTCGTCGGATTTCTATTAGTTTTCTTTTGCACTTGGTGCAGACCGGACGCTCTCAATCGACTTGGAAGTATATAGTTGTTAATACTCTTTTAACTTGATGTAACTTATTTTAAAATTTGGAGGAAAGCTGCTAAAGTCGCATGCACGAAAATAGTTTTGTAGCTCTATATAGTTCACATGGAAATCAAAACAAAATAACGATAAAGTTCTTAGTTTTGTTATTTTTAGACACGATAAATCTTATAATTGATGCACATGGAAATTAGCATTCGTTTGTATTCGGAAATGCGATGATTCCTGAGGGACATTAAGAAAATAGTCAGACTGTACCTTATTTAAAACACAGTATTTGATTCTAAATTATTAACCCCTATTCTTGTGACCTTAGTTTACATAGTTCTCAGCTTTTATACTCTTGTGAATACATTGCTTTAGGCAGGGCCGGCCCGTTCATATAGGCGAACTAGGCGACGGCCTAGGGCGCTCGTGTTAGGGGGGCGGCAATCGGCGGCATCGAAATTAAAAAATAATACTGTACAGAAGCCAGCACATCAAGCTACCCGAAACTGTCAAATTTTCCCAATCAACTTTGAACCTTATACCTCTGATGATAAAGTTGAAAATCTATTAAATAAATTTGACAGATTGTGGTAGCTTGATGTGCTGGCGTCTGTACATTAATTTTTATTTACCAACAACTTGAAAATACTCTCAATCTTTTACCAATTTTTCTACCAAAATGCGCTCATGGACATTTACGAAACCATCGGTACGGAAATCAAAAGCTAGTTTAGTTGATAGCCTCAACTCGCTCCATTGCTAAAAAATTCGCGATTTCAAATTTATTGCTTCTCTTGTTGTATGTTATAGTGTTTTGTTCAAAATTGAGTTGACTATTATAGTTTGACCGCGATCGTTGCACCGATCGCGCCTGAGAGATATTTCTCGACGGCATGTGAAGCCAAGTCAGAGGCCCATAGGCGACTTTAAAACTCTGACTAGTCACTAACCACACGAAAAAGAAGAACATAGTTTTATTTTGTCACGAATTTTCTTTAAAGGGCGCCGTTCCAGCCTTTCGCCTAGGGCGCCAGGAATTCTCGGGCCGGCGCTGGCTTTAGGCCGCGTTCTGACCAAAAGTGATTGTTGCGCGAGTACTCGATCGTCGCGACCGTTTAGATAAATACTAGCTTCTGCCCGCGACTTGGTCTGCATTTACCGGGATAAAAAGTATCCTATGTCCTAACCCAGGTCATAGTCTACCCCATCTACCAAATTTCATCCAAATCAGCCCAGCCGTTTTAGCGTGAAAGCGTAACAAACAAACTCACTTTCGCATTTATAATATTAGTTAGGATGCAAAGTCGCGCGATCAATCAAGTCAAGTAGTTCTTTTCTCGATTTTTGATATCAGAACCGAGTTGAAATTAGAAGGCAAACATAGGTCGCTTATTTAGCACTCTGACCCTATGTCCTAACCGAAAGCGACAATCGCGCAAGAACACGATCGACGTGATCGTTTGTATGAATTTGGACTACAAACAAGACTTGATGACCAGGTACTCCAAAGCCAATTTCCACGCATACTCCGCCGCCATGCACCCCACCACACCACTACGTGCTAAACGCTAACACATCAGTAATAAAGTTGAATATCTCATGCGCTCTTTGGTCGTGTTCGAGCACGGAACTAAATGTCGTAAGTCTCAATTCTCATTTCATTTTTAACTAAAGTAATAATTGATCTAGAGAAAAAATATCTTATATTTGGATAATAAACTATATTTTCTTACTGTTAATAATTATTTTAGACATAAAAGCCGAGCAATATTGTTTTTGTTTAAAATAATCTTTAATAAAAAAGACATGATTGAAAAGATGATTTTAAAAAAAGATCTAATAAATCAAGTTCCATTTTGATTGTATGCGTAACCTTTTCAGAATATTAATGCAAATTAACATACAATTTAGGGAGCCTCCTCTTAATCGCGCGACTGTCTCATATAAAAGAGCGGTACAATCGCGCACACGCGCGAAAAAACCTTGGTTAAAACACGGCCTTAGGGTACGGGGTTTAGCTAAAAGTAAATTTTAATGTTGATCATATTTTCAGAAACTAAGTGTTAATTTCACAAATATAACTTCTCTTATGTCCTACAGGAGGAATACCTGGCCGACGCAAAGTTCGACGAGGATTTATTCGCGTCTGCAAAGAGTACGGTGCTATTTGAAGTGGTAGAGAACGAGAAGTGTCCCGCAGACGTCGTCAAGCGATCCCTCATGAACTATCTGTACCGAGTCGCTGCTACATATAACCAGTAAGTTAACTTCATCTGTCACAAATAAATGAACTGTGGACGTGTACCAGTGCAAAAAAGGATAGCGTTACTCTCTATCTCTTTCTTGAACTGGAATAACGATGCCTACATCATTTACACCCCGACACCTTACTAGAGTCTGGCAAAAGAAAGTAGACACTGAAAAAGCGCGGCAAATTTAAAAAATATCAGTATAGCAACATTAGCAACCCCAAAATTAGTATGACATACCTGGAATAACCTAATTTGATACTTTAGATTTTTTTTTTTGTTAAAGAACTGTAATATTTGTACACTACTGCTTGACAGCATGTGGGCAGATTCATAAATGGGAATAAACCTTGACATTACGAAAAATCAGTTTACTTCGTTTGAATAAAATACGACTTTAGGTATTATGCAGCAATCCGAATGAAAAACAACAATATTCTATAAAAAAAAAGGATTGTGTGGTTTAATGAAACTACGGTAAAAGTGAAACTTCTATAGGCGCCGCCATATTGGCCTTGGCTGCTCTGACGAGCGCCTTTCACTTTATCCCTACTCCGTGGCCGACCGTCACGCGACATGCAACACACAGACGAAAAGTTTGAGACGAAGTAATAAAAGTTTCACTTTAATCATTTTGGTTTATTCACTACCCTAATCAAAATCTGAATCTAAAACTTCCGTGTGAAAAGATTAATTAGTCATTGTTTTGTCATTTTTGAGTTAGTAAATACTCAAGATACACAACAAATCTGGTGATTTGTGAAATGATGATGAATCTGGTGATTTGATGTCATTGTTGTTGGTACAACACGCCATCTTGTTTTGGCAAATTGAGATTGACATTAGTATAACATTGCCATATAAAAAGTATGTAAATAATTCGAGTGTCTACTTTCCTATGCCAGACTCTAGCACAAATGCTGAGCGATAGATCCATCCAAATTATGATTATTACATTCGATGATACTTACCAAAAGGACTGGCCCGTATCAGTAGAGAACAGAAGTTTGTTGACAAAGGAGCCGGCTTTTGCCGGGTAGATAGATATAAACATGAAACGCAATTTGTGGCGCAAGGTTCGAGTTTAAGGTCGCGGACTCAGCCAGCAGCGGGGCGGCACGCGGCGGTAGCGGCGCGTTCAAATGCATAGATTTATATGTAACTGGCCTCGAAGGCAGCGGCGCTATCCGTTACCGCGCCACCGCCACCGCCGCCCCGCTGCCCGCTGACTTTGGAGACCGAGGCCTTAGAGATAACAGAATCGAAAGCTAGACCTTTTCGATCTTTTACATAAGCAAAGCAGCTGTCATACGCAGTGTAAGAAGTTTGTGGTTAAGTAATAACAGCCGCACGGATCGATCGGTCAGGTTTAACTACGCTTGTCGCGATTAGTCCGTGGATGGGTGATCATCTTTACATACCAAGACCCCTCCGTGCCTCAGAAAGCACGTTAAGCCGTTGGTCCCGGCTGTCATTCGTGGATCTTTGACGGTCGTTCCGGGTCATCAGAAGCCCGAAAGTCTGACAACCAGTTTTACCAAAAGGGGTATCGTATTACCCAGTAACTGGGCTGTGGAGGTTAGATAGGCAGTTGCTCCATGTAAAATATTGCTCTTCAGCTGAGTCGGCAAAAGGCTGGGCAGATGATGACATACAGCTGTTATTGTTTTTCAGATTAGTTATGTAAAATCTTAAACCAACCATTTTTGTTTGTCGCAGCGACCTTGTCTGCGCGATATCAGCCGTAACGGAAGAGGATGCGCACGCGGCGGCGGCCAAGTGGCTCCCTTCACTGTTCGACACACAACAAGGCAAGCTCGCCATCGTCTGCCATCCCACCAAAGTCAACGACATGAATATTGCCTTTGAAAAGTAAGTAACTCTTGCTTCTTTATTTTTTTACCCGACTGCCCCAAAAAGAGGATGTATGTCTATTTCTTTGGCACGCTCTGTAGCCTTAACGGCTTGATGGATTTTAACATATTATGCGGTGTCGTTAGATTCGTCTTAATTGTGGGAGTGACATAGACTATATAATATTTATATATTGCATCTGCAAATACAAAAAAATGTAGAAAAATGTAAAAAATGTAGGTTTTTTTTTAAACCTACCTAAAAAAAAAACCTACATTATTGGTATCAAATAAAAGCTAAAAATTAGTCAATATATATTATTTTAATAAAACTAAAAAGCTTGAAAAAAAAAATTAAAAAACAAAAACCGGTCTGCAAAAACAAAATATTTTAAAACTGAAAAGAGAAAAACAAGCATCTATAGAATTTTGGTATTGCAGGCGGGACAAACAAAATTTACACCATCAGTTTAGGTTATGGTTTATCCCGCCTGCAAATATTTTTAACCGACTTGAAACAAATAAGGTCTTGTATTTGTCCCGTAAATTATGTTTTTAACTGTTTTTTTAAGTGCCTTCATATTGCAATTTGTACGAAACAGCCGTTGATCATTTTACATTTTATTTTTACTACAAAATATTTTGTTTTGTTCGCAGAATGAATGTGAAGTTGGACGTGTTCCAATCTATGGAAGCGTCGCATTTCAACAACTAGGTGCTTTTAAGTGTACAATAAAATTCTTATAATATTAATATAAAGCTATTCTAATGTTTTTTCTCAATTATGACATGTTATCAGCAATGCAAAACAGTGTAAAGTGTTTTAACAAAATGTACTGTTGTTTTTTGTACTGCTTGGCTGTGCCTCTTGTATACTAAGGATAATATTCATAAGTATGCAATTCATTTTATAACAATTCACAATTATACAAGATCTTTATTAAATAAAATACGTATACAGCATGTGTTTTTTCTATAAATAAGTTCAAAATGTCCCAAAGGTGCAAACTCAATAACTGGCTCGTGGCTGGAGAAGTGACGTCTAAAGGTAAAATTTTGATGCATTTTATTGCGGGGTATTCGAATCACCCCTCTGTATGTTCCGCGATTATTAGTACTTTAGGAAATAGATTTGTTTAATGATTTTTTTTTCATTAAACAAATCTATTTCCTAAAGTACTAATAATCGCGGAACATACAGAGGGGGTAATGATTTTTTTTTTTTTTTTTCATAGAGCAGTGGTGGCCCAGTGGTAACGGCCGCGACTTACGAGTTGTAGGTCGTAGGTTCGAACCCAGGCAGGCGCTTTACTTTGTGTAAATAATTTCATCAACACTGCTCTTAAAACGGTGAAGGAAAACATCTTGAGGAAACCGGCATGTCCTAGAACCGAAAATTCGAAGACATGTGACATCTACCAACCCGCACTGGGCCCGCGTGGTAGATTACGGCCCACTCCCTCTCACTGAGAGGAGGCCTGTGTCCCAGCAGTGGGAACATTTATAGGCTGATGATGATGATGATGAATGATTTTTTTTTCATAATTTTCGCCTGTTATCGGTCGGACGTTTGTGGATGTTTTTTACTATGAGTCGAACTTTTGTGGCTATTAAGCTTGAGCAGT
This sequence comes from Agrochola lychnidis, assembly GCA_963680765.1. Lineage (NCBI taxonomy): Eukaryota > Metazoa > Arthropoda > Insecta > Lepidoptera > Noctuidae > Agrochola > Agrochola lychnidis. The sequence goes on from OY796858.1 coordinate 16,607,190, forward strand.
AATTTAGAACTGTCTACTCAATTTCAGTCATGTTCCCTATGGCCCAGGCACAGATAATATAATACTACGTACAGATACCCAATCCCATACAAAGAAATGAACCTCCCTAAGTCTGGCTATTGAACTGGCTGTTTTTTTTTCCTCCATTTTATTAACAGATGGCAGCATAAGCGACTTTTACAACGCCATCTAGGAGTCGACTTAGATACTTAAGATTATCTACATCGCACATCGCACAGTGCGTTCAAGGACAAGTGTAATAACAATACAACAACAAAAAAAAATCTCGAGTTGGCGGAATAGTTTCATTTGTGTGAGTGAACTAGCAATTTTCACGCTGCAGCGAATGTCTCTTTAAGTGTTTTTTAGCATTTCAATGCTTTCTTAAATCTAGATTTTCTTCTCCTCGTTACCAAATCTACTGTTGCTAAAACTGAAATCACGCCTTCTTCGTCCGAACTCATTTTGACAGTAAGCCGACGTACGCACGGACGTAATAAAATAGCGGCGACATTTATCGCACACTGGAATTTCAACGCTATGCTTAGCACCGAGAGTTGAAAATCCAACAGAGTGTTTTTTCAACGCGCTGAGACGGGAGTGCGTCTCAATGCGTTAGATTCTCAACGCTCGGCTTAACACCGAGAGTTGAAAATCCAGTGCGTAATAAAATCCCGCCGCGATTTTATTACGTCCGTGTGAACGTCGGTTAAATGTTTTTAGAAACATTAAATAAAAACCGGCCAAGTGCATGTCGAACCACGCACAATGAAGGGTTCCGTAGTTGGGATGAATTTATCCCAAGAACAAACTTAACTTTGTAGTTGAAAAACATGTTCTCTCATACGGAATGTATGGGAGAACATATTTTTGCAACCGCAAAAAGTTGGTTGATTATTACTCGTTAATTTATAGAGCCTACTTAGCTGTGATAGATAGTTTTCCTTTTAATTTCGTTATAAATACTACTGCTAGGATTTTTGGAACGAAGTTTTGGAACGAAGTTCTTTATCGCGCGTTGTGAAAGGGGGGTGTGTCTGGGGTTGTGTGGGGGTGTGTCTGAGGGTGTGTGTGGGGTGTCTGAGGGTGTGTGTGGGGGTGTGTCTGAGGGTGTGTGTGGCGGTGTGTCTGGGGGTGTGTGTGGGGGTATGTCTGGGTGTGTGTGGGGGTGTGTCTGGGTGTGTGTGGTGGTGTGTGTTGGGGTGTCTGGGGGTGTGTGGGAGTGTGTCTGAGTGTGTGTGTAGGGGTATGTCAAAGGGCGTCTAGGGGTGTGTCTGAGGGTGTGTGTTGGGTGTGTCTGAGGGTGTGTGTAGGGTGTGTGTGGGGGTGTGTCTGAGGGTGTGTGTGGGGTTGTGTCTGAGGGTGTGTGTGGAGGTGTGTCTGGGGCTGTGTGTGGGGGTGTGCGTGGGGGTGTGTGTTGGGGTGTGTCTGAGGTTGTGTGGGGGTGTGTCTGAGGGTGTGTGTGGGGGTGTGTCAAAGGGTGTATGGGGGTGTGTGTGGGGGTGTGTCTGAGGGTGTGTGTGGCGTGTGTCTGAGGGTGTGTGTGGGGTGTGTCTGAGGGCGTGTGTGGGGGTGTGTCTGAGGGTGCGTGTGGGGGTGTGTGTGGGTGTATCTGTGTGTATGTGGGGGTGTGTCTGTGTGTTTGTGGGGGTGTCTGTGTGTGTGGGGGGTGTAGGGGTGTGTCTGTGTGTGTTCTTATGTTCGTGGTTCTCTTTATGCTCTGCTTCGTACCCCCTCCACTCGTGTTTACCAAGGCATAGTGGGAGTTTGCTTGGGCCTCAGCGTTGTACACACGGCTACACATCAAGCTATACATTTCCAGTTTATGCTGATCTCGCATTGTATAGGATTTCCGTACAATGCGAGGTCCGCTAATACTAGAAATGTATAGCTTGATGTGTAGCCGTGTGTACGTGTGTTAATACGTGTTCGTGCGCGTACAAAAACATTTTTTTTTTAATTTTTGAAGTTTTCACTTCTACCACGTGTGAATTGCACACATGTTTTTTTTTTCTACGCATAGTGAAAAATTTCATATAAAACACATCAAGGTTGCCCCCCTGCGCGCCTCCGGCTCTAAAAAGATTCACGTGGTTAGGTATCACGTGTGGAGTTGCGATTGTCAAATTCGATTTAGATATGTCAAAATTAATTTAAAAAAGAGAATTTATTTTGCAGAATAGCTTTGAGATTCTCATAGTAAAAAGTACTTAAGGAATTTTAGTGATAGTTTAGTTAGTTCAGTTCGGTGTACAAGAGAATCGGCACCATTAGCTACCTATCTACTTTTAGAACGTTTCGTGCAATCCTTTTTAGGGTTCCGTATCTAAAGGGTAAATCGGGACTCTATTACTAAAACTCCGCTGTCCGTCTGTCTGTCACCAGGCTGTGTCTCTATTAAGACAGTTGTTTTCACAGATGATGTATTTCTGTTGCCGCTATAAACTCAAACTCAAAGCATTTATTTCAAATAAACCAATTACAGGTACTTTTGAATTGTCAAGGGGTCGATCAGTCAGAAATATGAAGCTAGTTGCCCATTCCTAATCGTAGTAGGTACCTATGGATAAGAACGGGCAAGAAACTACATGATCACTCTTTAAAATAAAAATATTGTTACAAAATATTGGTTACATCATTCATGTTAAAATTATACATGTAGAAAGTAGAAAGACGTGCACGTTAAAAGCGTCCGTAATAAAAATATAAAACAAAAACAATTAAAATAAGCCGTGGCAGCTAAGAGATGACCAGTCCCTACTGACAGCGCCCGTTCACGAACATGACGCATGGATCAGCACCATTTAGCTCAACCATTTTGAAGGGAATCAGCGAGACATTTGAGAGAGCATGACATACTCTCAGCCGCCAGGGCTGGCAGCCGCAGGGCTGGATATTCAAGTCGATGAAAGACGTACCCAGTATTTGGTAGCGTTATAGAATGTACATGTTCACAGTGCACACGTGATATGCAATTACATACAATAAAAAGAGATTGAATTTAAACAAAGTAAAGATAGTTTTTACAATCTTTTCAACAAATACTAAAAAACAGAATAAAATAAATATTTAAGGGGGCTCCCCTACAACAAACTTGATTTTTTTGCCGTTTTTATAGATAATGGTGCGGAACCTTCGTACGCGAGTCCGACTCGCACTTGGCCGGTTTTTATAGAAAGGTATCAGTAAATTGATAAAAATATATGTAGGTAGGTACTTGCCAAAAACACGTATAGATTTCTTTCAGATATTATATTTCTACGTAAAGTAGGTAATAGATTATAAAAAAAAACAGTGGCGCTCCGGAAGTGCCGACAGAAGCGAAAACTTGAACAAGATCTTGGTGGAAGAAAAATACTTGTATTGAATATTGGTCCGTAACGTTATCTAAATAAAGATCGCAATCGCGTTTACAAAAAAAAATACTTCCAAAACCTTTGTACAAATACTTGCATAGAACATTAATCCCTAACTTAATATTAATAAAGAGCACAATCGCGGTTACTAAAATGAGATATCGGCAACGGTGTCGCGAGTTCAATTGTTTTTCCCATCTCAAAAATACCCAACGCACCTAAAGATATTTTCACTTCAAAAATTGTTTGATTTACTACTAAACGTAAAATAATAGCGACAGATGTGATGACAAATTGAATAATACGCCATCTATTTATTGCAAAGAGCTCTGAACAAAATGTTTCATTTATCATTTTTGTTGAAAAGAGATGATTTATGAGTTTATATAGATAAACCAGCATTAAACAAGAAGTTTTGATTTTTACTAATCATACTTACGCCAAAATCAGCCGTTTATCGCTTTTTAGTGATTGTTAATTTCATATTTGTTACCTATGCTGCCATCTATGATTCTTTTTTCAGAACTAATTATAATTTGTTCGAGTTGAGACCCCATGGCCCAGGTAAATCACAATAAGGTGGTATTTGACATTATGATGATGAACTATCAAAAAAAACGTCCACAAACCTTCAATAGAAAGAGATAAAAACGTATCAACCTGCCTAGCCTTTTCCCAACTATGTTGGGTCGGCTTCCAGTCTAACCGGATGCAGCTGAATACTGTATTTTACATGGAGCAACTGCCTATCTGACCTCCACAACCCAGTAACTGGGTAATACGATACCCCTTGGTAAGACTGATTGTCAGACTTTCGGGCTTCTGACGCCCGTAACGACTGTCAAAGAGCCACGAATGAAATGAAAAAAATAAAAACCGATGTCAGCTGAAAATTATGGAAAAAACGTATGCCCTGCAATAAAAGGAATTTAAATTTTACCTTCAGACTTCACTTCTCCATAGATAATATACTTCACTTCTCCGAGCATCCTCAAGACGACATCGCATTCACGATAAAGATTCCGCGTATACTAGGCTGGAAAATCGACTTCGAAAAGTCTGTACTGGCTTCGACACAATGCCTCGAGTTTCTCGGCATAACAGTTTATATTACTTCGCAGTATGTACAAAAAGTAGAGTATTCTCCTCGGGGATATGTGTCTTTGCCATGGGCTAGTCAGGAGTTAACTCAGATCTACTAGAATCCTTCGTTACGTTCGGGATACAATATAGCGCCCATGACATAAGACACTGCTTTATCCCCTTAGTAAATAATCTACTATTTAGCACCTGAATGACATTGATAGAGTGAACGCCACGCTAGTAATTTTTTTTTTTTTTTTAAATGGCATCTCTTAGTTGACCTCTGAAATCATGACTACTTAACCGGGCTTTCCTATGGGTGCCTTAAGCTACTACACTTAAAACCTCCAGCCAGGGGTTATTCAACTATGCTAATTAAAACTAGGTGAACGCTCGCTAAGGGCACCCCCTGTGGAGTACGAACCTCGGCTTAGTGCGTCAACCGGAGGGAGGACATCAAGGATGGGACGGGCTGGATCAAAGTTTTGATCATGATTATTAGTCGGGGAATTTAAAGCTAACGTGCTCAGCTGCAACAACTGCTGGCACCTCGTTATCGAGCAAGGGGCGTTGTTTGTAAGCTTTTGTGTTTTTTTGTAGTGACAAAACAAGATGACGACGTGTGCCGATTTTGGCCATGCGCCACAATTGCCTTGTCTACTATTATAAAGAGAAAAGATTTGTATTTTTGTTTATCATTACATAATTATTTTTCGTGTTTGTCTGTATGACCGCGTTGTTCTTCTAAAGCACGCAAGATTTTGATGAGGTTTTCATCATCGTTTAGAGAATTTATTCCGGAAGGTTTATGTGTATGATCCGTTACTATTAAGCCTGGGATACACTAGGGGGCAAATGAAGAAACATGTTGCGGAACATGTCTCGGGACACTTTACGTAGTTGTTGAGAACTACGTGAAGTGTCCCGAGACAATTGTCGCGGAACATTTTGCCGGCCACACTAGACAGTGCTCATAGAAATGTCGCCCGAGGAGGTTGTGGCTATTAGTGCTGCATACATAGTAATTGTATCGAGTGTGTTGAAACGTAAGAGAAAGAGAAGGTGGTGGATGCGGAATTTCTTACTACAGCGAGAAGTGATATCCGACTACACTCGGTAACAAATGGCGCGACACTGACGCGGGACAGGTGCGCTCGCTCTCGAGGTGGGAGCAAGCAACATGCCCCGCGTCACGTACAATGTTGCGGGACACTATGCAACGTTGCAGCGTCACGTAGATTGGACGTTGCGCGTCATGTTGGGGACATTTTGTTCCCTAGTGTATTCGGGGCTTTAAAGTTACATATGTATAATTAAGAAATCTAGATTTCTTGTCAAGTTGTAAAATCCGTGCGAAGCAGGAGCGGGTCGCTAGGAATGAATAAACTCAAAAACTACTGGACCGATTTAAAAAAAACTTTCACCAGTAGAATGCTATATTGGCCGCATTCCGAGTTACGCCAAAAGTGATAATACCGCGAATCCGACCAAAGCCCAAAGTCACAATTATTACTCAATAACCCTTATATTTTGTGACTATTAAATTTGGTCGGATTCGCGATATTATCACTTTTAGCGTAAGTCGGAATGCGGCCATTATCATTGAGTAACATATATGTATGAAGACATCACTCGGGCAAAGCCGCTGGCGGAACCTATTAGCGTATAAAACCTTTTGTGTAGGTCTTTAGTTTTTGGTCAGTTGTAGTTTCCACCTAGAACGAATGTTTCCTATTATTTTCAGGGATTACTTTTAGGTAATAGGATTGATTTTTAATAAAAACATGACATTATTGTGATAATAATTTTAATCACCATTTATGAATCTTAAAGCTATGTATGTCTATACAAAAAATATAACTTAAATTTAGTCAGATAATTAGTGAACATCATTATAAATCATCTCACAACCGCTGCAACATCTCCATCATATAATTCAAACCCATCCATATAATAATATCATTGCTCAACATTATAACAGAAATACTGGTTGTTCAACGTCAACAAACTGCAGTGGACGTGAAAACCATCACCTAAACACGGCTCCTACAATAGTGGATCAAATAGATCGGATAAAGAACTTTCTAGTAAATTGAGCTGTCTACTACATCCAGCGAATAATCACAATATAAGTTTTCTATAATATTTTCAACACTTATGAAACATTAATTTTAATAGCTTTTTGCCCTCCAGAATGTATCGTCTAAATTTCGTGTTCTCTCGCTATCTACAAGTTGGATATTTTAAGTCTTCAATATTTCGTGAATGTTATAATACTGGTTAATTTTGTTAGTGAATTTGCAAATGCGTGATACAAAAATAAAGTGGCCTGCTTGATATACATATTATGATTTATAGATGTAGCGTGTAGGCCATTCTATCCGCATAGTCCCACCACCCCCGACTGGTGAGGTATATATTAATATGCAATATAAATTACTTGTCTAAACATAATAAAATAAAATTACATTGTACATGCAAAGATATATTTACAGTTTTTATAACTTTCTATACTATTCGTAATGAAAATAAGGATTTATCAAGTAACATTAAAATTAAGGTTTATTATGCATATTTGATATGCATAATATGTAAATAATGCATGTTCAAGCACCAACATGTGTATAATATGGGAAATATATGAAGCATAATTTTTCTTCTTAATTTCGTTTTTACGAATCAACATGATTTTTATCACTGGCTCAGTGGACACTATTCAATCCGTTAAAGATACGTATTAATAAATGTACGTGCTTTGAAGAGAGATTTGGTAAAATGTTAAAATTACACATTAATTAGTCTAACATTATATTAATTCGCTATGGACACTACCTGACGATTAAAATTCCCTAATAAATGAATGACTAATTTACGTTAATCATATTCTACGTAATAAAAAGGCGGCCCCATTTACACTACCTATCATGTGTGGCTCCCGAAGTATCGTACACACACCGACACATGCCGCGCTGATGTTGCGTGACCCGCACCTCATACAACGTTGTTTCGGTCTTTTTCAAAGTCAACACAATGGGTGTGAACGAAAAATAAAAGGCCTTTAAAATAAGGACTATTTATAACCCAGGTACTTATTAGCAGAGGGACGTTACCAACGAGAACTATTTGATCTTTAATACTAACTACACAGAGTACAATGCATAGCCAGAATGTTTTCCAAGACACGAAGAAAATAAAGGCCTTTCTTCCTATTTTAACCAACTTATTAGATTTTGCTGCCGAAAAGTAAATCTTGCTTATAACAAAGTTCCTATTAATACAGCAACAATTTGATACGGTACCGTTTATTTTATAAACTCCTACATCGTGCCAGAGGTCGCGCAGCGGTCACACGCACATACATATTGTGAGGTATCAAGATTATAATCTAAGACCTCGAGAATATTCCTAACCACTTCGACACGCCCGCTCGACAACTGCTAAAGCTAACTTTCCATATAACCCTAATTAAATGGCCGAAACCAGAACTTTAACCTCGAACCTTAGACCGGCAAATGGTTGCTCTTTGTTTACTGAAAGAATTTAATAAGACAAGAACTTGTTATCTAGCTGCGCATATCTTCTCCAGTCTCTCTACTTCATACTGGGTTCACATTACTTCAGACCCAGAAGTTTTCTTTTTTCTTTTGGACACGAACGTGGTCTCTAGGCGTAGTGTTGTCTCTAGTTACATCATGTTGGTATCGATGGGCGGTGCGTGGTTGCGGAGAGCGTCTCGTATGTACCCGCCTATGCTGCCTTCGGCCACCAGGTGGAAGAAGAACAGGTGCTCGAAGCTCTTCAGCGAGATGGAGCGCAGTGCGGGCAGGCGCAGCAGTAGTGCGGCGAAACGACCTTCTTCAGAGCCGCGCGACCGTCGGCAGTACTCGTCCAGGCAAGTGAACATCTGTAAAACCACACAGATTAAACTCACAACCATACTCTTGGCACACATTTCAAACTAATCACGTAAACAGTATAACTAATGTTTTTTTTCAAAAGAAGGAACTTATAAAAAAAAAAACAGTGGCACTCCAGGAGTGCCGACAGAAGTGAAAACTTGAACAATTTTACTGTGCAGGAAATGTTTTTAATGAGGTAACGGTAACGGTGTCGCGAGTTCAATTGTTTTTTTCCCATCTCAAAAATGCCCAACGCGCCAAAAGAAGTTTTCACTTAAAAAAAAAAACGCCACAAAATGAAAAATAACTTTGATTTCGGAAGTCGGTAGCAAAAAATGAAAATTCAAAACCAAAGACATCGACTTCCGAAATTAAAGGTATTTTTATCCAACTACGGCGAAGCAACAAGGAGGGTTATTCACATTGCAGTTTTTTTATTTGTAAAAAGGTTTTTTTTTTCATTTTGGCTGACCTGCTGCGGCGGGTCTTGATAGTAAGCTCGAATAACGTAATTTCAATATTTTTTTAATCGTTACTGACATGATGGTCGTGCTTAGATGCTGTTCAATTCTAATAATTTAGACTTAGATTGCAATAAACTAAGTTCTATTAATACCTACACGTGTTTGCAACAAATACTCATTATGAATTCAATGTTCATCGCTTACAAATGCAAAAGAGGTCAAATGTGATATGACAAATACGAATTCATTGTAATATAATTACATAGGACGTTGAGCGTCGCGAAAATGACGCTGCAGCGAGCGTTTAAACTGTATTCAAAATATTCAAATGTATATTTCTGCGGTCAGGTGCTATTTCAAACACAATGTATGCAAATTACCTTTTCTCGTAAAACTTCGACTTCTTGTCTGTTTTTCAGTCCTTTCACATCTGAAAAAATAAACGAGAGTAATTTTAACATGTTTATTTATTGTTTTAGCACACGTGAATAAATATTTGTGAATTTTAAGTGTTTCGTTCGCGGTTTGGTATAAAAATTAAGTGTAAACGATAAAGTAACATTTATGATTGAACAATCGGTAGAATCCCTAGAATGACAACAGGATAAGTCACTGTAACCGTCACTTAAGACATTTTCAGGGAGCAGCTATTTCCATATCATCAGCGGTTTCGACATATAACGCGATATCTCCACGGTTGAGAGAATCGCAGCGATATTCACGCCGTGTCATCAAATTACAGCTGATTTCGTCGTGTGGAGATTGAGGAGTTTATTTATAAACGTTGCTTAAAGTTAAGTGACGTTCAAACGTCAAAAATGTATGGTTAAACAGTCGCTAACCATTACTTAACTTTAAGCAACGTTTATAAATAAACCTCTCATCCTTTTAGTTTCCATTGAATTTGAAGGCACGGAGAGACTTACACCGCGATTCTCTCGACTATGGAGATGGCGCCGAGTTTTTTGAATCCCACATTTTTACCCAACAGCCTGGGAGGGAAATGCTTGCTCAAAAACTGTATTCAAATGATATTTTCTGCCAAAAATTTATATCATGAAGTTATAACATACCAGGGTTGAGCAGTACGATAGCCTTGAGCGCGACGTACTCAGCCTGGTCCACCCGCAGGGTGCGCATCTTCAGAGATAGTTCTGAGAGCACGCGATCAAAAATCTGGCCCACGCCTGCTTGAAGCGCCGAGTTACGGTGAAGGGTCATGCCTAAAATATGTGAAAAATTATGTTTAGTGAAAGAAAGACAGATTTAGCTTAAATGTATGGAAGCACTCTGAAATGTGGTAATTTTGAATGTGATTTGAGGCTTTATAATAATGTGTTAAGAGTCAAAATTGTTTTGGTGCGAGTCAAAGATGCAGCTATACGGGTCGAATAGATAACTTTATAAATAATATAACATTATATTATATTATAAATAATATAACGTTATATTATATTATAAATAATATAAGTGGTTCCGTAAGACAAATCAATGCTGAGAAATAAAAAAACAAAAGTTGTTTATTTAAGTAGTACAAAACCTGTTATATATAAATATGTGTGGCGTAAATTATATTATAAATAACAAGGATAGCAGTATTAGCACTACCTGCGTCCTATATTAATCTATACAAATAAATAAAATTGAAGTGTCTGTTTGTAATGTCAAAATAACAGCTTTTTGCATTATGAAAGTATAACTAATTATAATTACATAAAACAAAAAAAACTATTTATTAAATTTTTGTCTGTCTGTTCCGGCTAATCTCCGAAACGACTAAACCGATTTTGACGGGACTTTCACAGGCAGATACCTGATAAGGAGTAACTTACGTTAGGCTAGTTTTATTTTAGAAAAAGAGTTACGCGGGCGAAACCGCGGGCAGCAACTCGTAATAATTTGTATAAATAGCGAAAATGCTGTTCACAGACTGATTAGATAGGTAGTAATCAATAATAAGAGTAGTCAAATAGTATATTTTAATATAAAATCCAGGATATTGCGATTGTTATTATGACCTTAAATAAAAAACACGAAATTCAAGATTTTAACAAAAAACTGGCGTGGCAGCATGTACCAGTGATATTTTAATATTGAGTTACGTAATAATATATTCAATTTGATTATGCATAGAATCGTGTTCTAAAAGTCACTAACCTTTACAAAAAGGAAACTAAATAAAACTAATTGCTGCCTAAATTATAAATAACGTGACTGAAGGGCGCAAGATAAGTTGTGTAGTTAGTAATACAACACAAATAACACATTGGGCAATTGGCCTCTTAAATATAGAAAAAAAAAATATCGTTTGTGAAAAGTATGACAAAGAAAAACTGAAAAGGAGCACTAAAGTTAAAAGGATTACTTTAAACTACTACTACTACTTCTACTACTTACTTTTACTTTTTTTTATGGTGTACATAATAAAGGATACTCTATCTATCTATTCAAAAATGATGAAATCTATATAAAATAAAAATGAAATTCCGTTCGTTGGTAAGCGCACCTCTTGAGAACGGTTGGACTGATTTGGCTATTTTTTTATTCAATAATCCGCTTTTTTATAAAAACAACAATTGGAAACAAAAACCCGGAAAACTTTCAAATCGAGAAAAACTGAACGAACGTCTTTTTTCTATGGGATGTTTGTATGAATTTGTTGATGGAATAATATTATAAAAGAAAAGATTAGATTTTTTGTATGTTTTTTTTGTTATGCTTTCACGCTAAAACGGCTGAAAGGATCTGGATGAAATTTGGCACTTGGGTAGACCATGACCTGGGTTAGGACATAGGATACTTTTTACCCCGATATTCCCGGGATCGAGACTTATGCGGGTGAAATCGCGGGGCACAGCTAGTCATAATTAAAATAAAATCTGTCACCAGTGCGTATGTACTTTTGCACACTCACTCTTTGGTAGCGTTTGTATGCAAAATGTTTTTCCCCACTTGGCAAGGAAATATCATTGCTAATTTTTATGCACGTGTTATTTACTTTAGTCAGGGGACTGTTTGGCAGTTTACCGACTTGCTTTGAATGTTTAAGACTATGCGAGTCGGTTGCAGACATCTTTTTGTTACAAAATTTTCTACGGAATAGTGAAAATCACGGCGATTTTTTTTCGTGTTGAAAATCCAACAGTGTGTTTTTCCAACGTGCTGGGACAAGAGTGCGTCCCAGCGCGTTGGATTCTCAACGCTCGGCTTAAAACCGAGAGTTGAAAATCCAGTGCGCGATATTATCCCGCCGCGATTTTGTTACGTCCGTGCGTACGTCGGCTAACCGTGGAGTTTCTTGCCGGCTCTCCTCCATCGACCAATTAGAACCGTGCAGCTAGCTTCTGACGTTTCAAAGCGTCCGTTTTGAATTGGAGTAGTTTAGGGTGCATTAAGGCGACGTAACCGACTTCTAATGATTTTATACTGAAGATCACGTCTAAACGAGTGGTGTTAATGATTTAGGAAAAATATATGTTAAATTAGAGCATTTTATAACTTAATCTGTGAATATTTTAGATTATGTTTATATTACATAGAGTAAATAATTTGTAAAGCTGTCTAACATGGATAAAAAACTGAGAATCAAGGAAAAACTATCAAACGTTTTTTCCTGAAACTTTCACCATTTTAAAGATAATTTAATTATTTATCTTTTAATATACGTGTTTTATTAAAATACCTTTTGTTTTATTTATTATAAATTAATAATGCGTCTAATTTGGGACAGCGCTCCTTGATGGGCGAGTCCTATTACTGGCTGGACGTACGACGCATTGCGTGAGTTAAGACAGAACACGCACGCTAGCCACTCAAGGTCACTGGCATTTAGTCGCGTCTTAAATATACGTCAAACGGAACCTAGGTAATCAGCACCGCTGGCATCTTGCTGACTGGCTTATCTACATTTTTACCATAGCATGGCTTTATACAGGGTCAAATTAAAATAGCTAGCAGAACTCCGCAGGTGTGATAGGTATCGATATCTATACATGATTTAAAAAAAATTGATCATTTTTTTTGTGTCATCAACTGCAGGTAGTGTTGTCACTTGAAATATGTTTAAAATCATTTTATTTTGTGAAAACTTCAAAGACGTGAAGGGTTTCGATATCTAAACAGGAAAAAACAAAAAAGACTGGCACTCCGGGAGTGCCGACAGAAGTGAAAACTTTAAAAAAATCGGCACCGCAGTAATCAACGCGTTGATGTCTTTTACTCCACGCACCGCGGTAATCAACGCGTTGATGTCTTTTTAATGGTCAAAAGCTGGTGTCGTCACAGTGTCGCGAAATCAATGGTTTAGTCCCATCTCAAAAATGCCCAAAGGGCCTAAAAAGCTTTCACTTCAAAAAAAAAACAACTCACACTTCAAGTAACATCAATAAAACCGGGCAAAGAAAAAAACAACATAATTTTTATTTTATCGTGTTTAGATATCGATAAGTACCTATTACGTCCGCGGAGTTTCTCTGTACTAATTTGATTTCACCTTGTATAGTTCATGTTGTAACGAGACAAGAAGAATGGTGATGTTTTGTATACGTACCGGGCATGAGACACATGAGTTGTGGCGGCGATGTGGTCCTGTTGCCGGTGCCGTCGACTCCGTCACGCTCCTCAGTCAAATACTGAAATATTTAAAATGAGAACTCTTTAGAATGGGCACATGATAGAAGTACACACGGCTACACATCAAGCTATACATTTTCACTTTATGCTTATGAATTGCATATAATATATTGCACTGCATAGAATTTTCGTACAATGCGAGATCAGCTTATATTGGAAATGTATAGCTTGATGTGTAGCCGTGTGTACGTATTTAGTATATTATTAGGACTGGTGATCTTTTAGTTTAGGCACAGATGAATACAGATGGTCCACTCCGCAAAATCATTTAAATAAAAAGCAACTCTTGCTACGATACAATAAAGTGCAATTCACGTCGCACAGCGCTAATTACCTAAGTACAGTTATATTCAACTAGAAGTTGCCTCTCTTTCTATCGCGTAACTCTTATATCTTCTGACTACGTTACACTCACTGTATTGGCCCGACAAAACGGGCCCGCCGCGTACTTGTAGCTTCTTACCTAAAAATAATGCGAAGTGCGCCTGACCTGGTATTGTGTGAACTTTAATCATTTCTCGCGCCATTCATTGTCATCAGCGTAATGTCGGATAAGTTATCGTTAAATAAAAACCGTAAGTGTAACGTAGGTTACACTCACTGAATTGGCCCGACAAGACGGGCCCGCCCCGTACTTGATAGATTCATATCTAAAATGCGGAGTGAATCTCAACTGTATTCATCAGTGGTTTAGGACTATATGTTTTTCTGTTTACTAATAAATACAGACTGAATTAATATTTGTAAAACTGTCAAATCACAGTTTAATTTAATATAGTCAAATATGTTCTTCAATTAATCACCTCATGAACACACTACCGTACTGGAGACTACAGCTGGAAAATGTCTTCACTTTTGCCACCCACTATTAAAGGTCCAGGTAGGGTGACTGGTCGCAAGCGCTACTGCTGAACATAATAAGGTCTTCGGTTTGATTCCGAGGTCGAGCAGTGTTATTGGGGTTTTCCATCAGGAAATTATCAGTAGCAGTCTGGATTTCTGCCCGGTTGATAGCAATAGCTTGCCCCCTATTTCATAGGGCTTAAACATAACTGGCGTACTGTGGGTGTACTATGTACATCTTTGCCTAACCCCTCGGGGATTGTGGCGTTATGTTATGTTATGGTCCCACGTATTCTACACCCAGGTCACCACATCAGCTGCCTCTTTCTTTTAGATTGGCGATCTAAAAGTAAGAGGCAGCTGATGGAGAAACACAACAATAATAATATGGAAAAGGCAGGCCACTACAGGCCTCATTTTCCTTTTTCCACTCAAATCACAAACAAGGCCTCAACACATTCTCATTAGTAATAAAATCGATACGAACCTCCATAGACCGCCAAGCGATAGCGAACAGTAACAATTCGTTCCACGACCCTTTGATGAGCAGCATCTGATCCTCCAACTCCAACTGACTGAAGTGGGGAATGTCGCGCGCCCACACCACCAGAGCTGCTATCTGTTTGTTGCCTAGAATGATAGAAATTGGATAATGTCACATAATTGTTCGTCTAGTCATAGTTAGTTATAAAATCTCCAATCGGGGGTGTGCGAGTGTCTCCCCCCACTCAGTTTTAGTTGGTAGGATTCCAACATGACATAAACTTCCGTGCTCCCCAGATGGAGAGTAACAAACCAATGTAAAAAAAATCCTGTCGGATCCGATGAAAATAAAATGTTAAATTCAAATTGTTTATTTGCAAGAAAATACACGGTTTACAAGGGAAGATCTTACAGCCTTAAAGTCATTGTATTCTGCCTGCGAGCAAGCGTGCAAATTATTAAAGTTAAAATGTCACAATTATTGTGCAGATTCTATTATTAGTACATATACATTATCATTCATTATCATTACATTACACTATCATTATATTATTATCACATTATTATCACGCATTATTATTATATATAAAGGTTATTATACAGGGTGTTTGGCAGAACGTTGAACATACGAAAATGGTGGATAGGTGGGGTCATCTGCTACTTACTCAGCCCTAATTTATTTGGCCCTGGCGCCCTGGATATTAAAAAATTTTTTTTTTGCTTTCTTCTAGTTTCACAACTTTCTTAACTTTTTGTGTAATTTTTATTAAAAAAATGGGTAAAAAGGGCATTTTTTTTTTAAATCTTTAATATGGGCAGATTCTTATAACAGAAAGATGTAAAAAATACTTAAATCCTAATTTCAACTTGCATTAAAAAAATATCTAGGGGGCCAGGGCCAAATAAATTAGGGCTGAGTAAGTAGCAGATGACCCCACCTATCCACCATTTTCGTATGTTCAACATTCTGCCAAACACCCTGTATATTTAAAAATCACATTTTTAGTACCAAAATTACCCTAAATTCATTAAAAATTAGAAAATTTTCAACAGGGGTTATGACTTGTAGACGACACCCGCTAAAGGACGGCCGCCCGCGCCCCATGTAATAAAACCAGGGACCGTACAACCCCGAATATAAGTTAATTCTTTCGAAAGTGTTACAGATTGTGCGCCTACAGTAACGGAAAATGTTACCTCTTGGTAGTGGTATCCCTTTCATAACACTACCGTTCGTTAGGTTAACCCTATCAATAAGTTAACTAGTACAAGATGTTACCGGCTCTTGTATGATTTCCAATTGAAGAAGATAACCCTTTGAAAGGGTTTGTCGGGGTAATCAAAGGGTTTTAAATCAAATCGTTGGAGTGGAGGTACCTTGGAAGTTTGGAATCATATAGAATCGTTCATTAGTGTTTCTAGGGGGATTTTTACCGGTTTTATTATAAAACCGGTAAAAAGCAACATTGATTTTTTTTTTCACGTTGTTTAATATTAAACACCAAAAGGGTAAAGAAGCTGTAACACCCTATCAACAGTCATACGGCAAACGTGGGATGTTTTTTTACATAGACTTAACAGAGAGCTTTATTATAAAGTTCTTAAAAAGATGAAACACTAAGCATTTCTTTCTTCTGTTGACAGGGCTTAAAACCAGGATCACGGTTCCTGACTTCAATTTCAAAACTAAGCTTAGGTATAGCCTGTAACCGCGGTGGAAGCTCGAAGCTTACCTAAGCTCTATTGGCAACAATAAAATCGTTCTCTATAAATGACAAGGCTTGCGTGTCGTTTCAGAGGATCTGTTGAGAATCAATGCAAAAAAGCGCGCCTTTAAATGTAAATAAAACTCGGTAATGCAGAAGTTATGTAATAATTCGTGTTTAGTTCATGGAGCAACATACACACAAATTAGACATCAATCTATCTGTACTAAATATACCAATACAATAAAGCTGAATAGTTTTTTTGTTTCATTTGTTTGAACGTGCTAAGCTTTTTTTTTGGGTGGGAAATTATCAAATAACTTCTCCCGCTCTGGGTAGAGCGGCAGGGCGTGTCAGACTCTTACCGACTAAAACCCACCCGTGTTCCTTCAGTTGCCATGTTGCCGGGGGGCTACGATGTCCTTTTCGGCCTTATTCGCAAACCCGGCAGGCATCGGCCCTAGCGGTACCCGTCAATTCTGCTGACATCTCCTTGAGGCGCGCGTGGAACAACGCGCCGTCGACCCGGGCTTGGTCCTTATCGGACGGCGAGCTACCCATTGCTCACCGTCCGCAAGCCCGCGCCTACGATGGCCGGAAATCTGCCTGTGATTCCCGACGCCCAGGGCGTCTCCTCCTGCGGCAGTTAGGGGCGCGAGTGCGCGAAATTTGCCTCTCCCTCACGCGTTCCGCCTCCTCCTTCGCGAGCATTACTGCTTCGTAGAAGGAGGTGACGGCTTCCCATTTCCTCTCGCTCCGTAGCATGGCCCGAATCAGGGCCGGACGCGAGAGATCACCGCCGCCGATCGCCTCCACGAGGACACGGCGATGCTTCGCCCAAGCCGGGCAGAACTCCACCGTATGCTCCACCGTGTCCTCCGGGCGATCCACACAATGGCGACACCCGGGCGTTTCCTCCCGCTTGAACGTGCTAAGCTCTGGGACTACCAGGCGACATTGAAAAATTATTTTTTGTATTTGATAGCCCGATTCTTGAGGAAGGCTATAGGGTATATTTAACATCATGTTACAACCCTTAAGAGCCGAGAAAAATCCAAGAAAGTCAGGAAGAACGTTAAGCGAAAACAAACTAAAGGCGTTATAGATAGTGCAATCCATGAAGACGCGCCCCACTCCGCTCCACTCCGTACTAAAGTACAGCTTATAGTACAGTAATCGCGAAGTGGGGCGCGTCTTCGTGGATTGCACAATTTATATTTTTTGTAAAAGTTCTAGTAGCGTGGGTTTTCACTATGTTCGCGAACCTCCTGCTCCACATAGTGAATACGTTTGATAACTTGGAGCGTGCATCCCGTATCCAATGAAAGCAGCTGCAGGAGCGGGGAGCGCAAGAAGTTCGCGAACATAGTGGATACCCATAAGCATCAAAAAACACAATCTAAGTATTGCAAACTTTCAAGACTACACCTAATTCGCAAATCAATACGCAAGTAGTGTATACAAGTAGATTTTATCGCATTCCTGTTGACGTTGATAGATGGCTAACATCATTGATACCTACCACAATTCTATCAGTCGTGTCTACTTACAAATAAGGAAACTCGTCCTTGTAGATATAATGTAATCTGAACAGCAAACAAAATTGTTTTGTTCGAGAAAAGTTATTTTAAGAACGGCTCTGTTATCAATCTACTGTATAAATCTATACATAATAATGTGACCCCACGAGACAAACATCTTGATTGCACTAAATAAGCACGTACTGTTCGCCAATCATTTTGTATGAATACAAACATAAGATCAATTCGTATTAAATTAAAAGAGAATTACGGCTTAATCGAATCTGTACCCACGCTAATTATAGGTAGGACAAATAACGAGGAAAAGGGACTCCAGTAAATATATGTTAAGGTTGAGAAAAAAATTACCTACAAAAAAAACACGAGAGAATGAAACTTATATATATTATATACAACGTGTAACGTTAAATGCGCAAAACCTCAGACACCCCAACTGATTTTTAATTCAATTGACCTATTTCAGAGAGAAAAAAATCATTTAAATAATTGTAAAGGTTTTATGTGCTGTTTTAGTTTGTAAGATTCGTATTTGCATTGAAATAAAAGCTATTATTATCCCGCGTATGAGAAAATTTAAATTAGTCGACAACAATTTGTGTTTGTTTACCTATTTTGGCGGGTTTGCGCATGTGATGGCTTGATCTATTAATAAATAGACACGGCAACGTTTTTAATGAAGATTTTTTGAAAAATGTGACCTATATTAAAAGTGGTTCAATTGATTCTGCTCGTTATTCTGACCAAACTATTTTCAGATTTTGCGCATTTAAAGTTAGACGTTGTATTGTCACAGAATACATAATAGTACAAGTACAGACAAGGCTGTCTTACGGCAAGCCTGGGCCCCTGGGCACACAAGAATTTGGGGCCCCCTTGGAAAGTAAAAAAAAAGTCAATAACAAAAAACACATTTTTCTGCTATGATTTTATACATACTATGCGTAATTGGTACAAATCAAATATCCTTAATATTATAAATGCGAAAGTAAGTTTGTTTGTTACGCCTTCACGCTAAAACGGCTGAACGGATTTGGATTAAATTTGGCACATATACCTATAGATGATGCCCTGGAAAAGAACATAGGATACTTTTTTTTGCCCACGGGATCGAGACTTATGCGGGTGAAACCGCGGGGCGCAGCTAGTTATAAATAAAATACTGCAGGTTTGAGTTGGTTTCGAATTTACGATAATGGTTTCTTTCGGAATTTCTGTTCTAAAATCTTCTATTATATCCTCAGTATTTTTTTAAGGATATCAAATTTTAAGCACTTTTTGACAAATTAGTTAGTCGTTCTTGTAACATGTCGTTCATAATTCATTTTATATTCTCTTTAGTTGAAAATAAGCGCTCTACACTACAATCAAGTAAAGGAATATTCTTGTAGCGACTTCAACATTTGGAAAAGTTTTTTCTAACTTATCAAATTTTGTAACGTTAAGATACTCAAATCGGCTGATTCCTTTGATGAAAACATTCTGATTTGAGCTCAATATATAGTAATGCCTCATTTCATTAAACACGTCTAACAGCCCTCTGCGAGTTGGGTTCGGCCCCTCGTACGCCTTCCAAAGGTCCGGGACCCAAGGGTCTCGAGAAATGTCAAAGACGTACAAAATAATAGTAATAAAAAGTAAGTAAGTAATAGTAATTATATATCAATTGGCAAAAAAATGCAAAGAATTTTCAGAAGATATTAATATTATATTATTATTGGGTTTTTCTATCTGGAATTTCTCAGTAGCAGCCCGGAGTCTGGATTTGTACCCGGTTGATGGCAATAGGCTCGCCCCCTATTACATGGGACTTAAACATAACTGGCGAAATGTGGGTGTACCTGCTACAGGTACACCTCTGCCCAACCCTTCGGGGAAACAAGGCGTGATGTTATGTTATTAATATTTCTTCTGAAAATTCTTTGCATTTTTTTTTGCCAACTGATCAGAATCTATTGTTAATTAGATAATAACTGAGAAAGAAAAGTAAAACGTTATCTTAAAAATAAAAGAAAAGTTTAAAAATCTTATTTGGTGCCCGATTAATATTTCAATTTAGAAATGTTGACGGAACTATTATATTTGTGAGTATCTACCTAAAAATAGAAGAAAAAATGCATTTGAGTGCAAGCGTTTAACCGGGCTTACGGGGCCCCCGTGAGGTCGGGGGCCTTGGGCACGGGCCCCGGGCCCTTATGGTAAAGACGGCACTGAGTACAGAGCTTGATGTGTAGCCATGTGCACGTATTTAGTATATTATTAGGACTGTGATCTTTTAGTTTAGGCACACATGAATACAGATGGTCCACTTCTCAAAATCATTTAAATAAATAGCGACTCTTGCTACGACGCGACACAATAAAGTACAATGTAGGTCGCACAGCGCTAATTACCTACAGTTATATTCACGTAGAAGTTGCGTCTCTTTCTATCGCGTAACTCTTATATCTTCTGACTACGTTACGCTCACTGAATTGGCCCGACAAGTCGAGCCCGCCGCGTACTTGTAGCTTGCGGAGTGCGCCTGGCCTGGTATTGTGTGAACTTTGTTCATTTCTCGCGCAATCCATTGTCATCAGCGTAATATTTGAAAAAACCATTGTCTTATTTAATTTTGAGATAAGACATCAACTTGTCGGAATAAAAAGTTATAGTAGAAAGTGCCATGATATGACAAAGGTCCGTATTCAAAACAAATAACTTTATCAGCACAGCACATACACAGGCAAAAGGTACTTTTTACCCGACCACTCCACAAGGAGGGTAATGTTTTTCGAGATGTATTTTAGTATCTTCTTTGGCACGCTCTGTAGCCTAAACGGCTTGATGGATTTTAACATAAATGAGGTGTCGTTAGATTCGTCTCAATTGTGGGAGTCACATAGGCTATAATATAACATTTCTATATGGCATCTGCAAATACAAAAAAAGGGCGGGGAAGGTTTTTTAAGTATTAGGTACATTTTTAATGGGTATTTTTTTTTTGGGGTCCATCTGGAATTTTTCAGTAGCGGCCCGGAGCCTCGAATTGTGCAGGTTGATGGATTGCCATTGTAACAGGGGGCGAGCCCATTGGGGCTCGCACCCTGTTACATAGGACTTAATCATAACTGGCGAAATGTGAGTGTACTATCGGTGCACCTCTGCCTTATCCTCCGGGTAATACAGGTGTGATGTTATGTTATTTTTAATACCAAGTAATTTATTTATGTATCCAGGGTAAGTAAAAATGGGAGCAATAAAGCTACGAATAAGACTTAGAAAAGAAATGATAAGGATAAAAGAAATCCCTATATGTATCGATTTACCTCGCGTTGAGGAAAATATTCCGTGTTTACTTGTTTTTTAAAGGAATTTATTACGGGCTTCGTATTTTCCTTTACATACAGGGTGGCAATTCAAAGAAATTTTAATACGGATCACATTCATTCGTTTATACATGTTATAAATATTCATTTATATTAGCAGTGGTGGCCCAGTGGTAACGGCCACGACTTACGAGTTGCAGGTCGCAGGTTCGAACCCTGACAGGCGTTTTATTTAGTGTAAATTATTTCATCACCACTGCTCTCAAAACGGTGAAGGAAACTGGCATGTCCTGGAACCAAAAAATCGAAGACATGTGACATCTACCAACCCGCACTGGGCCCGCGTGGTGGATTACAGCCCACTTCCTCTCATAGAGAGGAGGCCTGTGTCCTAGCAGTAGGAACTATAGGATGATTATGCTTTTTTCTTTTTCATGGTTTATTGAATAACTCGGAAGATCGAGCTCTCATCGAAAATTCCAGGCGTATGACTACTTCGCTTACAAATTAAGTATAACGGTATAAACCTTAGAACGGTCAACGAAAGGGCAAAAATATATACTTGGGTAAGATTTTCATCAAAGATTGAAGAGTAGTAACATCGCGGTCACGCATTTTTAAGCACTTTGAAAACAAAATCCCGTGCACACGATGACCACATCTGATCTGTTTACAGCCCCTTTTTTTGTGGGTACTATAGCAGCCGAGCGCTGCAAGCAGGAATGGTTCTTACGGTGTTCAAATATGCGTGTCCGCGATAGTACTTGAATACAGTCTACCATCGCCACCTACATTGCCTATCCGTTTCGGAACACAATACACAAAGAAAATGTGACTTTAAAACTACGCAAATCACTTATCCATGAGCAAGTTAACGTTAATATTCCAAGAAACTTGAATAACAAACAATTTTTTTTAATATTATCTTCGTCCTCAATTTTTTGTCAGCTCAACTTGACAAGGATAAACAGCTGCAAATAATTACGAATTAATGTATGGTGTGGAGGAGAGCGACTTTAATCGTATTCATCAGTGTAAAACACAAGATTACCTAAGGTCCCAGGGATATTATAAGTAAAAGGAGGTAGATAGGTTGTACACGCTCTGGCACGTCAAAATTTGGCTAATTAGTCACATTTTCAACGTCTTGTCACTTTTTCGCATCCGATAATTACGACATGCCGTCCTACTTCCACGTGCCATCTAATAGTGTGACATTGTGCAGTTTTAGAAGATCGAATGTTGATTATGTAAGCTATCTACGGCTTTTTACTTATAATACCATTGTAAGGTCCTTATTAAGGCGACGATAACCGACTTTTAATGATTTTATACTGAAGATCACGTCTAAACGAGTAGTGTTAATTATTTGGAAAAATATATCTTGAATTAGAGCCTTCTCTTAATAACTTAATATAGGAATATTTTAGATTATGTTTATATTTACATAGTGAAATTAATTTGTAAAGTTATGTCTAACGCAGATAAAAAACTGAGAATCACGCAAAATCTATCAAACGTATTTTTCTGAAACCTTCACCATTTTAAAGATAGTTTAATTATTGATCTTTTAGTATACGTGTTTTATTAAAATACTTTTTGTTTTATGTATAATAAATTAATAATGCGTCTAATTTGGGACAGCGCTCCTTGATGGGCGAGTCCTATTACTGGCTGGACGTATGACGCGTTGCGTGAGCTCAGTACAGAACACGCAAACTAACCACTCAAGGTCACTGGTACTCTCGGCGGGACGTCTCGACGAGAACATTTGCCGAGAAGAACAAGAAGAGAGGACAACAAGAATATAGATGAACATTTCCTCTACACACTCGTATTCGGCAGGTCTCGTGAAGTTTTGCAGAGAACGTGGAGCGGGCTTTACCCGTAAGGGCCAAAATGAAATTTATTTTTTTGTTCTGACATACGTCCACATTAGGGTTGCCAACTTTATTTAGAAGAAATAAAAGTATTTCTGATTTCAGAGAGGATAATAATTATAGAGTACATACTTATAAGAAAAAGTATAACTTTATGCAATTTTTAAAACAGCATGTTTTTGTACTTTTTGTGGGAAATAACACCACTTTTTGCGTTTTTTTTAAATTATTGTACGACTCGGAAGTCTAGAGTCTACTACTAATTCTTAATTCAAATTGATGAGGTACTCAATTATTATCAATTTCAACGAAGCCCTGTTTCTGTCTTCCCGCCACTGCAATCTTGGCCACCAGCTTCGAATAGGTTAGGTTTTTTTGGCAGCCTCTAGGTACGACGCTGGCAGGAACTAGGGGGCCCTGGGGGTGCAAGAATCGCGGGGCCCTGGGGCACTTGTGCAGTGGCCAATGACAAAGACTCTCTTATTGAAAGTTAATATAAATAGAGTATTTTAGCGTACTCCATTGCTTTTATAGATTATAAAAAAGTACGCCTACGCGAAAAAGAGTACAATACTCTAAATTAGAGTACGGTTGGCAACCCTAGTCCACATAGAAAAATTATATGTTTTATTTGATGGATTTGGCAAAACATAAATAGACTAGCTTCTGCCCGCGACTTCATCCGCGTGGAATAGTTACTTTGGTACTCCGCTCCTATTGGTCTTAGCGTGATGATATATAGCCTATAGCCTTCCTCGATAAATGGGCTATCTAACACTGAAAGAATTTTTCAAATCGGACCGGTAGTTCCTGAGATTAGCGCGTTCAAACAAAAAAACTCTTCAGCTTTATATATTAAGTATAGATACTAATTAACACAACGACCTACATTTAATTATAGACCTAGGTTTCCCACGTAACTAAACTAAAAGAATGCTGGTAAGTACAAAAATGTTTTATTATAATAATTCAAGCAACACAGGTAAGATATATTTTTGTAGACACAAATTGTGACGCCATTTCAAACCAGTTCGGAATTATGTATGCCATTGTAATAATGTATTTATGTACATAAATACATATCAACATACCTGAGTTTTTATATTGGGTGGAATTTTTATTTCTGCGTTTTAATCTCTATTCGCATCATACGTCAATGATTTCGGGTAGAAGCGGGCAGTATGTGGAATTTTATTTACTTTAACTTGAATTTAAGAGGCTAAACTTGTTTATTTTTTGTTGGTTAACTAAAAAAAAGTATCTCCTTACTTTTTTTTTCCCATTGCTGGGGAAAGGTCTTCCCCATATTCATTCAGTTCTCTTTATCTTTTGCTTTCCCCGGGGTAACAAATATTATCATTTACGAAAGTCTTCTTCAAATATTTTCCAAAAGATTGCACAACTAAATGAAATCTCGATGTTTTTGTTTTTGTCCTTAAGTACTTACATCCTATACTATTATATGAGCAATATTTATATTATATATTACACATATACATAATTGTAATCACGTTCTCAAAAACGGCTATAACGATTTCGATGAAAGTTGCAATATAGGGGTTTACGGGGGCGAAAAAATCGACCTAGCTGTCTCAATATCTGGGAAAATTCGTTTTCTCCGTATTTTCACTTGAGCAGAGCTCGGTCGCCCAAAGTTCAGAACAAGATGGCTACTTTAGAATAATGACAAGGCAGCATGGAATTAGTATGTAATACATAGAATTAGTATCAACGATCCCATACTATTAAATGAGCAGTCTCTATTTTCACCCGAGCAGAGCTCGGTCGATCAGATACTAAACAATAATTAGCAATCGCATGGCGCGGCGAAGATGGTGTGACGATCTAATCATGTTTAATCGCACAAAATAAAGAGGTTTGGACGGAAAAGGGGGAGGCCTTTGTCCAGCGATGGGATACAATATAGGATCATCATCATTTCAACCGAAAGACGTCCATTGCTGGACATAGGCCTACCCCAAGCACCGCCACTTCGACCAATTCTGTGCTTCCCACATCCAGCGAATTCCTGCGGCCTTCATAAGGTCATCGGTGCATTTTGGTCAATATAGGATAGCAAAAAAAAAAAACGAGTTAGCCTTACAGTGATCGCATATGTGTAACATCTGAAATCTCACTTTGGTAATAACCAATATTAAAGGGGCTGAGTCTCGTCAAGGTCGTTTCTGACGACCAACTCTAGCACCGCGCGAGAGGAAGAATGTTACACATTTAATAAAACATAACGTTAATGATAATCGTCAGGTGTTCGGCTAAAACTAGAGAGTAAACATCATAAAATATAAAACATAATCTGCACCATCATGCCAAATCGTAAAAGAGTGCTAAACAGCGAGTATTGACCGATGTGTGACCGCGGAATAATGAATATTCGCACTAATTATTAATCAAACTTCAAGAAAATACGTTATGTATTGTTTATCAATACGTACTTTGCTTTCCTTCCGACAAGCCTTTTGTTTAGGGCTTCATACAAATACGTAGTTTCGAGCCCGGACAATAATTGAGAATCAAGTTGAGTTTCCCTATTATAGCTTTGGTATCCAAGGTCATTTGTTCACAATCAAAATCAGTAGAGGTCCAAAACAACCCAATTGTTTTATTCATCAACAGAAAAATAAAACTATGATTGATATATTTCTAGAAAATCTTACGTGTTCAAATTTTCACGGTTCTACATGAATTATCTCAAGCTCTATCAATGCATTCCCGAATTAAATAAATCCTTCCGGCCACAGTGTTCGTGTACCATCGGGGTAACGCATATCTAAGTATTTTGAAAACAATATCCCGTGCACACGACCCTTTTTTTTCGTAGGTAAGCGTTACTACAATAGCGCCCGAGCGCTGCAAGCAAGAATAGTCCTTACAGTGTACAGAAATGCGTTTCTTCGATAGTAAGTACGTCAGAGCATGCTCAACTAAGGGCTCGAAAATTGAGGGTCAGTACGGCGCGGAGGCCTGAACGCTCTAACTCCGATATGATGTGAAAACATTCTTATGCCCATTTACATTAATACTAGGCGACACTTAAATAAATGTCTAAATGAAAACGCGCTGTTGGATTTTTTAACGCTCGGCTTAGCTCCGAAAGTTGAAAATCCTTCAGCGCGTTCTTATTTATGTGGCGTTAGATTTTTAAATAACTGAAAATATTGTTATCCTCACCTATCTGACAAAGGCTGGAGACAGGGGCGCGGAACTTAGGCGGAACGTTGCTGTCAGGTCCGACGCGGAGGAACTGGAACTCTTCGCTGGGGTCCGCCACCAGCGACTCCATCTCCAGCAACCGCTCGATTGATAACTCCTGCAGGGAGAAGAAAGGAAGAGATTCATAAAGTGCTTAGAGTTACTATAAGTTGAAGATGATAAAGTATTTATCTTTCCAGGAGAATCTGTACATATTATAAATGAACCGACTGCTTTCACGCGACTATGCGCAAGCGCGTCGCGTCCTTGGTGCACAGGGTGCGGGTTAGCCCCAACATCGTACTGGCGATGATTGCGGGAAGGCTGAACTGTCCCTTCATCCAGCACTGTTCCAGCTGACATGTTGCTGTACCAGTGTAGGAGAGAAATTATTGATTTTATTGTAAAAATGACGTTATTTATTTTAATTTAATTTGATTTGATTTTATATTATTTGATTTTATCTGTAAAATTTCTATTAATTTATGTTTAATTTGTGTTTGTTATTTACCTGAAATAAATGTTTTTTTTAATTTTTATAAATTAATGTCGCTTTTCGTGATTGTGTGTGACTGCGTTGTTCTTATAAGCTCCGCGATGGATTTTGAGGCGGTTTTAAATAGAATTTTCAGAATTTATTGCAGAAGATAATGTATTATTATTAAACTTACATACAGGGTTTTTGGTTATATGTCGGCAATCCATTAAGATTTAGGAGAGGTCATTTACCAAATGACCTCTTTTGACTCCTGTGCAAATGTTAACAATTTTCGAGTCATTTGACATTTTTTATTTATATTTCATTCATTTTAAAATATAAAATGTGAAATTACTCGAAAATGGTTGACATTGGCATAGGGGTCATGAGGGGTCATTTGGTTGCAAATGACCTCTTCAACACTACAACAATTTATTATATAACTACTTTTTTTCAGGAATAAGCCCAATAACCCTGTATAATAAAGAAATCTCGGTGTTTTGTAAGTCGTAAAAACCGTACAAAGCAGGGGCGGGTCACTAGTAACTACTTAATAAGACTGAATTTAGATTATTAAATTCTGGAATGAATGGCTTGCCTAAATAAATGTATTAACTGGACGGACCAATTAATTTCAGCAGATTTCAAGGTTTAATTTCAATTAACGTCCTGTCAATATGTACAGGTCTAATAGCCGTTTATTTTGTGGTCATTTAGAGTTATTTATACAACGTGTATCAATAATATTCTGAAAGTAGTTTTTGTCTATTGCTATACACATATAAGCTTGATTGTCCCACTTATAATTCAATGGAATTCCAAGGACTCGTAAAATAAAATCAAATAATTACTTAGGTAAATGTGACTAGTCCTACATATTCTACACACCTAATTAGATACTGTGTATCTAATTATTATTCTGGCAATATTTAAATAACGCAATTTAAAAATAAGATACTATTTTCAACAGGTTTAACCATTGTTATTGTGTAATTATAACAATCTAGTTTTATTGCCTAAGAAACTTGAGTTTGCAATTTTCAACAATAAAACATACCACTGAAAACCATTACTTGAAATATTAAAAGCCATACAAGGCTTTACAGTCATTGGATTCCCCGCACTTAAATCCATGGAGTCTGTCATATTATCTCGCGTAAAAGCTTTCATTAAACATTCTCCAGCGTTTAATCCGTCCAATATAATCTACAAACAGTTTAGCAATCAGGATTATCCACGAGTGAAACGCAACGAATCGATATCGGTAAACACAAATAAGTACTCGCAACTCGCAAATGTTCGCAATAAACAAAGAAATCGGTCGTGGTGCATCACTAGTCGCGTTGTTTGCACACCGGCCATTTTTAATGAATACCATGATATTACTTTACTGCTTAATGCAAGGTAAGTAGCTACTACTAGCTTCTGACATACGCTAATTGGTGCCCCGAGGAACAGGAGAAAATTTAATATCAGTTATAAAGACTGAGCAGTAATTGAAGTTACTATTGTTGTCTTTCTCGCAGGTTTACAATACAACTCGATATAACAGAAAACTAACTTGGTAAATGTACGACCATTTATTTTGATTGTGGAAAAGTTCATATACCATATCTTCATGGGCGATCACAAGGTGCATTTATATTCTGTACGTATTTCATTTTCATGTTCAAACACTAATAAAACTCGAAGTTCATCTTACGTTAAAGAAATTATTTACTGCCGATTTTTATGTCCATACAACATGGTAACATTTACGATCATATTTATCCTCAATTGGAAAAAATAACGAGTTCGAAATATTATTAATATTCGAGTGAAGCTAGGCATAAAGCCTTGTTCCATACTTTGTCCCATTAAAATCGGTTTGGTTCAAAAGTTATAATGACATTTATGTTCAGGAGTAACCGTTCAGTGTAGTAACTTTTCATTAAACTCAAACAAGAACAGAGTAGAGTGCAAAATTGTGTATTCTCGGTATTGTTAGTTCACATTCAAATATCATTTCTGTTTTATATTCACTCTAATTATGTTAGTTGAAGCAAAGGTCACGTGAAGTATCCAAGGGGCTAATTAAGGACACTGCTTCTTGCAAACATCAGTTTGTTGAGCAATAAGCGAATTTATTTTTTAGTTTTGCTTGATGTATTTTAATTGTGATAGATGAAGTAGACATTGTAGTTTACTTATATGTGAGGAGCGATTCCATCATATAACTTAGATTGCCTAGTCTAGCCGAATCTATTTATCGGATTCCATTTCATTTGACGTTGAGACACAAAGAAATCCTCATTATCAGACAACCATATCAGATATAACATTATTGTCATGATAAAAGTGTACATGTAAAGTTTCAAGTCATGTTAATCAAGTGCTTAATGCCTTTGTTTGCCAAACGAGTTGACTAATTTGGAGACTAATTGATGAAAGGGCCCATTTTCTAAGCATCGTATTATTGCTCTTTGATGACACCCACGATAAGGTCGATCTATTCAGGGACGACTAACCTTTTCTTATAGCTAAACTTAAACTACAAAAGTACAGTGATACCACATCACACGATTACTGACCTGTACTTGCACTGAGCTGCTAGGATGTGCATCCTCCGTACCTCTGGCGGCCCTTTGTCTCTCCTCCTGGACCGCCTCCCTCTTCATCCCACACGCGAGACATTTCTGGTACCTACAGTATTGGCACCTGTTCCTCTGCCGTTTGTCTATGATACAGTTGCGTTCTTCACGACACGCATACGTCAGGTCTTTTCTTACTGTCCGTTTGAAGAAGCCTTTGCAGCCTTCACAACTGGAACAAGAAAGTTAGATGTTTATTGTGGTCTAAAACTGGCAGTAAAGTTGATAACTTTTATCATCATAAACCAGACCTTTAGTACCTAACCGTCATCTGCTGGTATTTGCATCTCTAAAAAAGATAACCTGGACGTTGGAAAACCAAGAAGAAGTTAAGACTGAAAGGCTAACTTAGCTACTGAAGCCTTAATTGCCCGGCAAGAGCCTCTATTATTTATTTAACCAACCGTTGAAAGTAATCGATTTCTGTCCAACAAAAGCTATACTTATAACATAGTTTCATTCGTGTCGAGAATCATTTGAATGAGCATACATAAGTATACAAAACATTTCAAAATTACCATAAAACTGTAAAAACAATAGTAGTTATCTGCAGACAGCTAAAAGTATATACTTCTAAAAGAAATGTTATTTATTATGTGCTGATTTGGTGTGATACTGAAAAAACTATACGTGGATGAGAATGATAAGAATAATTATAATTTGTATGTTGCACTTATTATTCCACAGTCACTGATATCAGCTAATGATGATATATCACCTGCTAAGAGTAAACAGACGATAAAATAATTCGTGAGTGTCGAACCAGTCTTCTTATAAACTACAAACTAATTACCATTCGCAGAGATACGACTAATAGACAGTGGACATAACTTCTAATTGACTATGTGAAGAACTGTAGACACACTAGGACTGACCGTTGCATGTTTAAAGCATTGATCGATATCATTTCTTGTAGCAATGGTATAAATAGATTGAGCCGTAGGCAGCTTGGAAAATCAGCCTTTGAATTAATA
This sequence comes from Agrochola lychnidis, assembly GCA_963680765.1. NCBI lineage: Eukaryota > Metazoa > Arthropoda > Insecta > Lepidoptera > Noctuidae > Agrochola > Agrochola lychnidis. The sequence continues at coordinate 16,637,674 of OY796858.1, forward strand.
AAGAGTTTAGAAACGGTATATTTGGTATAATCGTTCGTCGATATGGATGCTACTGAATTAAGAATGAGGCAAGTAATAATAGAAACACCTAACGATGACATCAAGGAAGAAGTAAGTTTGGAGAAATGACTATAACTTAACTGCCAAAGCAATTACTGAATCTGCAGATCAACCAAACAGTTCATCGTCTTACAGTCAATTGATAAGAGCGACAGCAACTTTTGCTTCCGAAATAACATTAGCAGCTACTGAAATAAACAAAACCGTTAACTTTCTAAAATAGGACACTTTAAAGCCTTATTTTACCAAGATTTTAAACTCATTAAATCTCACGTTTTCTCAAGGAGCGCTCTGAATAAGAATGCTCCCAGTATATTCGCTTCTTTATCACAGCGACGCGGAGCATGCATCACGAATCAATTTAGCACATTGTGGTCTATTTCAAATTCACTTCATTCAATTGGTGTTACTCGCATAATATAAATAAATGAACTTTATATATTCCCATTAATATTAACAGGAGAATATTGCGTAATAATAGTGGTGGTAGAAAAATACTTTATTTTCGGCGTAGGTATAATTCCGACAGATCCTTCGGGAATAACGGATGACATCGGCGGGCACTCGATCATATTATCCCACATAATTTCGATATCCTTGGGTGTTGAGATGTATTGACTATTGATGAAAATGAAAAAAACATATTGGCCTTTTGTTGTAAATTGTCCTTCTTGATATTATGAGACAGGATTATTCCAAATGAATAACTCTAATTTATGATCGCTATTTTAATAAAATTATATTTTGAACGGTCTGTTTGAGGAATATACTGATAATCAAATTAAACGAAGGATGTATCAACTCACGAGAGACATAAAAGTCAGCTTAAGAACCAATAAAAATTAAGAAGAAACAACTAAGAAAATCCAGTAACACTTAGGAGCTCGTAATGCTGTCTGCTTACATCACTTTTGAAATGGAAAACCATCAACAAAATACGATTTAAATATGACATCACTAGTTATCATATGTAGGACCTGCATCCGCATACGTGATTTGAACAGAAATCAAGTTTAGAGGAGATAAAGTTTTCCTCCACCTAGATCTTTGAAAAATATGGTCCTTCGAAACATTTATTGCAAATAATGAATCCTATAGAACTACATACTAATCTTCCTACAAATCTTTGTGCAGAAACTTTCATAAAGATTACACATGTTTTCTATGTCGAACAACAGAATAGAACTGCGCATTACTCGGTGGGTTGTGCAATGAAATAAAAAGTACAAGTAAAATCAATAAGAGTCCGGTCAAAAGGAACAAGCGGTGACGGTGACGCATGTAATTCTCTCAGCCCGATGTTAATGACATGATTGCGTTTTGTGAGCCTTCGACATGTGTTTCGCAACTTCGTCCATTCGTGACGAATGCTACTTTCTCTTTACTTTACCACTTAATGGGATATTGATTTTAGGAAATTATTCCTCGAATTTAGAGATTCTAGACTTTAAAGTGAAATCGAACCGTTACCTTTATGAAATTTTTCGCGCGTTCGTCACTCTATATTTCTGAGTCAGACACAATGTTGTGAAGAGAATTTGTAAACCATATGTTTATGTTTTACCTAGGTACTACGATACGATAGCTGTATCCGTGGTCGCGGGCGTGGCCAAGTGGCCATTGTCCGACTTCTTCAAAGTTTATAAACATAGCTTTAAATCTTGTATGTTAGAGCTTTAAATCAACTCGTGTGCGAGCACGCACGCTAATAAATTAGGCAGGTAGGTGTACTACTCTTTAGAATTCGCAAAGAACACCCTCTATAGCTTAGTTATTGTTTTAAACCGATAAAACCCTCGTGAAATATTGGCGATTAATATGTCACTGTTATTATGCTATAATTTAGTTTAATGGACTAATTAATGCAGTATAATTATTATTTTACATTTCGCTGTTTGTAGGTGTAACGTGTGTTGGAAGTAACAATATATTAGCGATAGGTACGTAATAAACAAAATGGCGCACGATTAAATCGAACTTGAAAGTTTTGAAGGTTATTCAATACAATTTATAATCGTGTTTAGGTATTAAAAATGGACTACGAATCGATAATTGTTTTTATCACTGCTGTTAACATTGTTGTTTGTTAGATACGAAAATAAAACAAGCGAAATGCTTTCACTAATTGAAGGGTTTTTTTGTAGCAATTAAGTAAATGTCAACAGGCTAAGGGCTTGTGCGTGTATTGTGAGTATAGCTGAAGCGATAGATAACAAAATTTGTGTTGGCATCAAACGAGTTGACTTTTGATGTATAACACCATATAAACAAATAATATAGATAATTAATTGAACTTATAGACTATATTGATGCTCTAGCAGTTAGAGACATGTCGCTGCTTCATAAACAAGGTATTTGGTGATTTAAAGAACTACTAAAGTTATAATAGAATATTATGTTGATGCTCTAGCTAGATATAAATCACAGCATGTCATGGATTTTAATAATATCATTTATGAGCAGAGGAGAGGAAAGCAAAAATTCAAATTTAAAACTTCATAAGTAATTTTACCGTAATTTATATAAATGACCGTTAAATACCCGTATTTTACCAGCGTTTTCCGTAAAATTACGTAATTTTGCAACCCTAGCCGTATTTCGGTGTTCATATACACAAGGTATATGATGATCTAGAGAACTCTGAGGTTAATCTAAGGGAACTTCAATAGACTATACGAAAACTTTCAACACAAGGGTTTCAGAATCATGTATTGAATCCATGGTAACAGGTTTCGCGTCGATGTTCCTGCCACCCTGTATTGATGTAATAGGTAAAGTCATCTCGGTCCTTCGTATTTACAAGGTAGACTGCTCTAAAAAGAAAGCTATATACATGAAATTAGTATCATTATATTCTCATTCTCTTGCATTTATCCCAATTTATTTGTTATCGGCTCCTCTTCCATACTTCTTCCAGTCGTGATTTTTGTAGTCACCCCTTTTCTAACTATTTCATGTTTCACACAGTCCATCCATAGTTTTTTTGGTCTTCCCCTACTCTTATAGCCATCTACATTCATACTCAAAACTTTCCTTACGTCATTTTCCTCATTCCTCCGCATCACAAGCCCAAACCATGACACAAGTATATCTTGGTCAGACTTTTGAGAAGAGGTTCTCAGAGTCTTGTTTACGCTTCATTATATGAAAACCCATCAAAGATAGAGTAGTTTTACATTTCATTGCGTTTTACGTTAACATAATTTACATAGAGGTCGGTCGATACTGTGCAACGGACTGAGAAAACGCTTGCACTTCGTAGAACACAATTACACTAGACAGCTTAGAATAACCGGCATTATCATGTAAGAATTAATTCGATCGTACATACTATGGCTTCCTTTTGCCTTGGAGAACATAATTTATGTTTCCTATGTAAATGAGAATCCATGGTGTATTCATTAAGTAAGTAAATACTTCACTTACGTAATGTTTCTTAAGAATCTAAGGAACTAGTTCGTTTTCTTGACATTTGGGTAGGCCAATAAGACTATTGTTTCTCTCTTCAGCATGCAAGTTGAAGAAAGCAACAAAGGTATCATGCCCGAATCTTGCGGATTTAGGAGATAGGCAGTAGTATTACCCTGAGCCCTTATATCAACATGTTTTACGTTTTTCGGCTGTGGAAATAATAAAGTAATATTTCTTCACAAGCGTAACAGCTAAAAATACAGCAGCTGATTACAGCCCTGGTATGCGTTAAACCTTACGGGAATTGTTGGAGAACAACAAAAACAAATCAATCCTACTTCAACACTATAGTCTTTCACTTTCTAACACATACATATATTTTTTTCTATTCGAGCCCGCCCTTAACCACTTGATGAAATCCTTACTTTCTCATAGTGATACTTTTAGCCTTGTGTGGTTGATCACACGTCTCACATAATATGTACTAGTAAAACACACCTTCTTATATATAAAGAAAAGGATAATAAACGTATTATTAAAATCCTTAGAACAGTCTTTCTTTTAGTGTCCAACCTTAAACCCTAACAGGAATTTCCCCAATTATTCCTAACGTAATATTCCATCTGATAGTCCGCCATTTATTTCTAACACCGATATTATTACACTTTAGAAATTTTATTGCTGAACAGAAATCTTTATAAGATCTTAGTATTCACTCTAGCTAGACAAAGTGATTGAATTTGGTGTTTAATTTCGACTTGTTAAATCTTGCAATAAAAGATTTCTTCTCATTCTTTAAAGGTTTGGTAATCGTCATTGGGTTTTGTCAGATTTCACTTTGTTTCTTGGACTTTAAGTAGATTATTAAAATACACTTTTACAGGAACATGTTTTGTAGATTGGTTTGTTTCGAGACTAGTTGTCGTCTTCTGTTATCTCAGTCAGTCACTAAGCTTAATAACTAAGCTCCTGTCATAGCCTAATCTAGGGATTGCTCAAAGCCTCTTCCCACGCCCACATAATAACATTATTCGTCAAGACGACAAGCGGCTCATACACAATCATAACAAATCAAATGAATCAGTAACATTATTATGTAGTACCCCTAATAATGTATGTATATCACAAAAAAGCTTGGTACAAAAATAGCGGTACACGCGTTCTGTCTATGTACATGCCTCAAAACACGTGCCAAGGAACGAATTTACACTCTATACATCTCATCATAGCCGTATAATTATTTATACGACGCGAAAATAAACAAATGTGAGAATTTTCGATATCAGGAATTTGTTGAGATTAATTTGTTGATAACACCCTCCCTTCGCTTAGGGGTGATGGAGGCGTTAGGGATTGTTTTCGATAGAAAGGCGGATCAACCAAGCGATTTAGTAGATAGAAATGTACGTAAACATCCTCCTCCTATTAATAAAATGGGAATGTGAAGTGTCGAAGTTTGGATATTTGTTTTTTTGTTACTCCATGACGCTGAATGGCTTAACGGATTTTAATAAAATATGGCACAAAGGTAAGCTGTGACCTGGTTTAACATAAGAATAGTTTAAATCGGTCGAAGTGGCGGTGCCTTGGGGGAGGTCTATGTCCAGCAGTGGATGTGTTTTGGCTGAAATGATGATGATACTTTTAATCTGCAAAAATATGGGCGCTGCTAATGTAATATGAGTCTGTGATCCCTATAATGCCATAATATAGTAGATAGTGGTGGAGGCAAGCACCCCAAGACTGATCGCTACCCGTCCTATGAGGGATGTTCTACGTTCAGCGTCTGTAAAGATTGATCTACTCATGGATAAAGAAGCCATTTAAAATGTTGTTATGGTGTAATCCACGCAGACATTTTTCATATTCTGAAACAGCACACACAATAAACGCAAATCATTTTTACCTATATTGAGTCAATATGTGATATAAAATCCATGAAAACTACCTGCCCTCCAATACGTGATTTACAAATCAGCATAAAAAATTATCAAGGTGAAAAAAATGTCTTCTGAATGGCATTACGGGCGGCTACCGATCGATAGAATTTTAAATCGTCTCAATAATGTATAGCTGAGCGAGTATTTTATACAGTCTGTAAAGTAAGCCCCAATAGTGTTTGAAACGCGTAAATATAAACGAATCAAATAAACGAACACTCCCACGCCCGCCAACTTCAATTAAAATGTTAGGGAATAATAAGAAGGTGTAAAATCTTTAATTTTGCGCATGCCATAACATAATATTCATTTTACACGCAACCAATAAATGTTGTATCTAAGCTACGGGTGGCTATACACACGAACAGCGTTCTTTTGATCACAGACGCAACACTAGCGTGCCTGTCTAGACGGCGGCATCTCCAGCTACTTATATTATATCAACATAACAAATAAACGGTACAACCCTATTACTTATATCCAATAATACCAAGGTATATCTCTGCAATTATTAGCACTAACTTTAATTAAATTACGTTTTTATGGCGACCATATTGAGTAGATTTCTCATCACAAACAATCGTTACGTAGGTTACTATTTTCAGCAGTAAATAATATTAGTCTATCTCTACCCTTTTATTAATGACTAAATTGATCTTTGAAGACAGCTTCGGTTGAATTGATTTTGAAAATATAAGTGGTTAAATATTCTTTGTTGTGAAATGCTCCTCATTACGGAATACACTCCTAATACTAAATTGCCTATTAAAACGACAGCACGTCTCATAAATACGTCTTCTTTAATAACTACACAACATTCGCCACATACCATACGTGCCTTATACAGACGCGTGATGTAAAAATCAAGTTTTTTCAATTGTAATAAAAATTCACAATCGCCAGCCATTTTGCATTTTTAATTAAAATAATAAAGATCCATAGCCCATCACGGACCGTAACTGAATGCGAGACGAATTGATTGACATTTAATTCTATTCGAATGGTTCTTAGAGTCTAGGATTCCCAAGAGTGATCTAATACCTTAGACAGACTTGAAAAGAAAAAGAAAATGAAATTATAACGACCTACCATTTTACTTTTCCCGAGCGACTAGCGATTCAGCAGATATAAACCCCTTAATTTGGTTCGTATTTATAACTCCGTCGCATTAAAAAAAACAATAATGAAAGGTGAGCGTGTATTTTGCCAACACATATTCAGGGCTATTTTATATTTACACACGGTTTTCGTCTATTATTGTGAAACATCTCATCTCGCTACTATGTCCGTCAGAGAAACAAAACAGCTGACGAAAATAATGAATGAACTATTTCGCACAAATATATCTAACAATTTACGAGGGCCAATTAATATTCATTGGGCTGTCTAAATTCGACGTGATTGGAAGACTTTAGTTTTAAAGATAGGACGACCTTAAATGTTGATAGACCCCTTGCCCCTTGCTACAGACCCTTCTAAGTTTCAAACGCGTCTGACCAACTTATGTTGCATATGGGAGTGCTAAAAAAAATTTGAGCAAAAACTTCACAGCCAAACTCTTGTTTATCGAACATCTGGCCCGAGGGAGGAGGGTAAAGTTAGAATATCGAGATCGAAGTTAACACCTTCCAAGTAACTTAATTTATATCGATAATAACATCACGTATGGCACACAAACTTTTAGGATATTTATGCGAAGCAACAGAACTCTACATAATAATATTACTTCGTTATGAAAATGTTACGAAAGTAATTTTGAAGATATTAAATTATGATTTAAGTACCTGTATACTCCATAATGTTTTCCCGACGCTCTATCTCCACATATAGAACAGAGGTGCTTGGAACCACTTAGGGGGTGATTCGGGGGGTAGTTTTTGAAGGCAGGGGGCGGGGTGGAGTCGTCTCGCAGGCCGTCTAACATCGCCGTGTCTGGCTTCATCTCCGGCGGTGACATCGGCGACATAAAACCGCCCTCCAAGTTCAGCCCTGCAATAAAAAGTCTAATCAACATTTGAACAGCTTCAATAATGAAAATCTTAATTACAGACGCCAAGCGGAGGCGTAAATATATATTTTCTTTTTGAGCTGCCACTAACAGCAGTTATTTGAAAATTAAATCTTTATGAGGGATTTACTTGTGTACAAAATAAAAGTTTTGATCACTTTTAATTTTAAATCAGTCACTACTAAACCCCTACAAAATTATATACTTATTAGAATATAGAGTGTTTGTAAAAATAAAGTGTGAATCTTATCACTCATCAAGTCATCAATCTTACAAAATATATTATAATCTTTGAGCATAATGTGATAGGAAACGATAACTCTTGTACCGACTAAGAATTTTAGCCGAGATGCTTAGAAGCATTATCGAAAACATAATGCAGTATTAAACAAATTCTCCGGAAAACAAAAAAGTATGGATGGCAGTTGTTCCAAAAACCAACAAAACCGGTTCATTAGTCCGAGGGCTTCTGCAGCAGACAAAAAAGAAAATAAACATACACAGTCACCACCCTCATTCTGCTGCGCAGTAGAAAATCTTTTGATTTCCTAAAGAGCTTTGTTTTGAGTTTCTTTAAAAAATATTATTCGGCCAAGTGGGCACATTTTACCGAATGATTCTGGCGAGCGATGATTGAAAATGTTCAGGTGTTTTCAACTGATAAAAGCATTGAAAGTTTGGTTTAATACGTGACGCAATTCTTGTGTGCAAACGTGTTCATATAATGTAAATTTTGTATTCTCGTTTGGTCCAAGTAAAGCATACGAGCTAAATGCCATAATACCAATATCTGATCTATTAACTGAACATGCTTCGTTGGTCGTGCGCGTTGTAAACGAGTTGCCATTGTCTTAAAACATCCAAATCGATATCACATAAGAAATCTTTGCACATGTTTTGGTGTAGCTTGCTTCTTATTTGATACTGCCCTAACTATATTATATCTGGAAGGTTTAATGTGTCCTTTGTATAACTGGAATATGTACTTTTAGTTTTCTGATTTATGTAGACATGGTCTTGAACTACTATCATATAATCATTTAGCAATAACTGTCTCACCACAGGTTTCTGAACATAAAGGATTTTCGTTTCATGCAAAATGTAAGAATTTACGATCAATTATAGTTTTTGAAATATGTTAACAGACTTGATATACTAAGAAGAAGTAAGAACTTATTTATCTATGAAACAGTAATACATACCTAGATGATTATTTCCTACTGTCATGTATTTTGTTCGGTGTTGACGAATTAACAATAAGTACCTATATCACAAAGTGCTTCATCATTCATGTCAAGTAGATATGTAATAGAGAAATAAACACTTTAATTAATTTGTGCTTGATAATTTGATAATTATGCACCGGTGACCGAACTCATTACATTGTAGATAGATAATTAAAAACTGGCTTGTTTTTTTCTTGGATTTTGTTGATTAAATTAATAACAATCAGTCCGCATCTCACCTATCATAGTTTTATATTTAAATGTGACATCATTCACAGGTAGTTAATATGTAAGCACAATGTTTTATTTGTAATGCACTGTAGAAAATACATATGTTTGAACATACTACAGAGTACAAACCTTAGGTAGTAATTGAAAAACCCATTTCAACTCAACATAAAACAATAGGACTAGGAAAATAACCAATTTGAGGCCATAAAACAGTTTACTGCAAATACTAAATAAATCTATCTTCCTTTCGTTCATCTTTATGTTTCAGAGTAAGTATAACATGCAACATGAATGCAGATTGTTAAAAACAAGCGTTATCTTTATGAAAGAGCTGGTTGCATCGGTCGGTTCACTGGTAATACATCCGTTTCTCGAGTAGGCACGTAGTAACGTCTGTTCATCGATTGAGTGGCTGTTTAGGGCTTACGTCACCATCACAAACAAGAGATCACCTGATACGTCATTTCCGATCTCTTAAATTCCTATTGGCGAGGGCAGACTAAGTTTGGGAACAGTTTTTTTTCTGGGCGTGATCTTGAGTCTTTTAATTGATTGCAAGACTAACAAGTTACAAACATGGCGTGATCTTAGTAATTTACAAATAAATCTTTGTTTTTTAAGTGAAAACTTCTTTAGGCACATTGGACATTTTTGAGATGGGAAAAAACAATTGATCTCGCGATACTGTTACCGATACCGTTACCGACACCTCATTAAAAGTATTTCCTGCACAATAAAATTGTTCAAGTTATCACTTCTGTTGGCACTCGCGGAGTGCCACTGTTTTTATCGGTCAATTTAAGAGACTACACCTTTTAGTCTTTTTTCCATAATCAACAATATTTATTTTTACTAAGTACCTTGTAAATGTAAAGCTTGTCTAAAATCATTAAAAAATCGGAGGTTTTGGCATTGGCATGATATTGATCTTCTATCTAACAAAATCATGAGCAAACCACTTATGTTAATGGACATCAAACATTAGAAATTATAATAGCATACGACCCCTACCAGGAAAAAAATATCCCTGACAATCTTGAAATAAACATTTTACAGATGCAAATAATAAATATGGAAAGATGTGAACGTGATTCTCATGAAACTTATAATTTTCAATCTTGAGTAGTTAGGAAGGTTTTGAATAACGTGGATGGCTATAAGAACAGTGGAAGACTAAAGAAACGAAGGATGCATTGTAAAATGAAAGATGATATGGCTAGAAAGGGACTCAATACTGGGAGGACGGCTGATAGAGATGATTCAAGAACAAGACATACTCCCCAACCCTAAACAAATTGGCAGGAGGATAATGTTGTGAAGTTCTCGTATTGATTGTATTCAAAATTGTATAGCAAATAATCCAAAATATGGCGTTTGACATTTAAATCACAATAGATGTAACTTTAACAATGTAAAGGAACATTCAAGGTCCATAACAAAGCGTTTTGTGAACAGCTTCTGAGTTGAAACGTATCACGCCTACGTTGACGGAAGACATTGTGTACCTGTGTCGAGCAAACACTTTCAATTTCTACGTGTGAATAGAGCGCTTAGAACATATAAAAGACTCGATGTATTTACTGAACTAATAGTTTTGGTAGAACCTTTTTGATAGAATAGTTCAATACTCTTATTCCTAATGTGGAGAATGTTTCTGTGAAAACTTGTAGTTTTTTAGGGTGTCTAGAGTACTGCATTAAAAAAAAAAAACGCCTGGAGCTGTCCCAATTTTATAATAGTAGTTTATGAAACTATTGCATAATACCTAGTTATGTGCAGTTTCATACACTACTTTATCTACTCTCAAACATTGGGATTGAAACAAATACTAAATAAAAGATCAAAGTTAAAGATCAAGAATAAATTTAAAAATCCCACGAAATTCAGTAAGTACTTCAAAACAAATGAATGTCACCTGCACCAGCACATCACCGCACATGCGCTACAGCGGGTGCTGCTGTCCCCCGCCAAAAATTGATGGAAACTCTTTAGTGATATTAACTTCTTGGATTAGCGCTGTATCGTAATAGAAAAAAAATTGTTTTATAGTATTATTTTGTTAGAGAAAAAGTGTTATAATATGATTCTATTTTTAAATTTCGGTATTCTGTTTATAACGTATGTCAATATAAACTCGTTTTGAAGTTCGTAATTCGAATATTACGCTATAAGAGTAGATAAAAATCTCTTTCAGAATTGCAAAGAAATTTTAATTAGGTACTTAATGACGAATATTTCTAACTTTATCGAAATATCGGGTTTGGCTATTGATACTTACTGTTAAAAAAATGCCTTAGATTTTCTAAAACTTCGTTTAATTTATATACAAATTTCGTCATCTGAAAATGAAATTGGCTGTGCCGGTTCTGATCACAAATCATACTATAGTTAATTTCTAAAATTATTCCCCTCATCTTGGAGGTTTTCTTAAGAAGCTATTGGAGTCTTTGAAGTGGGACTTTTGAAAACTACAGTTCAAGCCCTTTGAGGAAAACGTATAAGTGATTGCTCTTTCAACGTGAAAATATAATAAGTCTTAGAAACTTGTTTCCAATTACACCACGTTTCATTTTGTAAGAACCTTTCAAAAGTTTTACAAATTGTTTGTTAAGAAGTAGGTTCCTTTGAAATATCTACCAATACAGAATTCTAGACTATCTGGAATTCTAGAATAAGTCAGTTCAACTAGTTAAAACAGACGAATTAAATCAGTTAAAACGATTAAATCTGGGGACTCAAGACCTAGCTATAAGAGTTCATAAGTCACCATTTAAATAAGTTAATTTTTCATTCTGCCATAAAAGCTCATTTCTTGGTAAAGTGATTACGTCTCAGACATTATAACCAGACTGAAACCTACGTAGCTATCTCAGTGCAAAATCTTATTTCAAAGTCTATACAAGTTTCATGTAATCTAAATACACAAACTGTTATTATTTAGTTAGTTCATATAAAAGTCGACAAAAACTCAAATTAGCTTTATAATTGAGTTTTATTTCAAAGAGATATAATTGTGGCGCGTAATAACAATTTTCACTCTCGCGAAACGAGATCTATCGTATAATTTCATGTTAATCTTCGTAATTAACGAAAATCAGTGAAAAAGAAAGATTATAGTCACACGCGCCTACCAAGCGGCGAAACGCGGTGTTACATGTGAGAAAAACAAACATGCAGATTTAATTTTCATCATGAGTGTATGGTTTGATTACTTTGCTGTCGTAAGCTGCCTTTAACAGAGAGAATAATCTATTCAAATAAAACTAATCTATTAAAATCAATCAATTTTCGAACTCTGTACATGCTAACGCTTAACAAAGTTAGGCAGGTCCCACATGTAATTTTTTTTATCGAAAATTTGTTTGCATCACGAGTCTTCCCGAAATTAAGAATCAAGTTGCTGCCCGCGGCTTCGCCCGCGTGGACTCAAATTATTTTTCTAAAATATAAGTATCCTAAGTTACTCCCTATAACATCAGCCTGTCAAAATCGGTCTTGCCGTTTCAGAGATTAGCCGGAACAAACAGACAGACAGACAAAAATATAAAAATTGTTTTTTTGTTACCGTACGCATTTAGTATAAAGCTGTTGACATTATAAACAGACACTTCAATTTTATTTATTTTTATAGTTATACAAGTGTAAACAAACACTTTCATAATCTTGATACTTTACGTTAATTATCATCAACGCTGCGTGCCAAACTACCAACTTTTTTTATAATATGGACTGTAAAGTGAGAACAGAAACACTAACAGAATAATATATTTGTAAAGTATGAATTCGCACTATCTATCATACTAATTGAAACTAAACTACAATAGAACGGAAGTGTATTACAGTCCTATGATGACATAGAATTGAACACATTTTTTTTAAACAACCCGTTTATTATACTCTACCAAATAATATTTTGCCACCTGAAGCTGATGGAAAGCCTTCGTCAAGTCTAAGTTTAGAAGAAGAACATCGCTTACCTTTTAGGTTATAAATTAAGCATGAAATAATTAATTCATTATCATTCCATTCTGTATTCTGTACTGTCGTACGTATGTACTTATTTAATTACTTAGTGGATGTAATAACAGTTCCGATTCGCTAACGTTCTTAACCTTTGTATGATGAATTATAATGTCATCAATATAAATAAACGGATAAGTATCATGAATCGTTTTAAGAATATTGGCAGTTTTAGACTTGCTTTGTGGTAATGAATAACTCGTTTATATGACGCTGATATCAAGCCGATAGGTATAAAGTAGTTTCTTATTCACATCCCAGTATAAGAAGAAACTATAGCCATTGATAGATATGGAACAAAGGCTTCTACACCACAAACCTTGAACACAAGCTGTATGTTCTTAGTCTTAATTTACATATTTAGCACACATTTTATAATTACTAATGTAAAGGCATGAATTGCCATAAACAACAAAATAACTTCAAAATAAGACAGTTTTTTTTAGACTGACTACCCTTTATACTTTAATAATCGCCATAAAAATAGAACGTGTCCATGATAGCCGATTAATTTAAAATAGATTTTTGCACATAAGTATAATTTTCACACAAAATGCAAGATTGCTACGGAAAATCGTTCTTCTCCGAGAAGAATTTTCCGTTGCTAACTATATAATTTGATATTTACATTGAATATCGAGTGAGCAGTCGACAGTCGGTATGTTAGACGGTGTAGCCATCGGTTGAAGCATGTTTCCGGGCGACGTAGGCGTCAACGGCTGCTGCTGTTGGCCCGGCGGCAAGGGCCTGGCCCAGTTGATAAGTGCTGTTACCGACATAGTCGGTTTGTCTTTCTTCGCCACGGACATGGCCACGCACAAGCATCCTCACATCACTATTAACCCACTGCACTTCAGCGACGTTCAAAATTAAACTGCACGGATACACAAGTTACGATGGGCAACTTGGCGCGCGATGCGATGGTCACGATCAATTTACGCTGCGAAAGATTAAACCCGTGAATTATGGTAATGACGCTAGGCTTCTAAATAATACGAGCGAATGTGAATGAGCGTGCGACGCCGGAGATACGGACAAAAGCGTCAGAGCCGCGACCAGGGACAAAGCAGACGTCGTAGTGACATTGCGATAGCGATTGTTATTGCACCCGACGCGACGATATCGCAATGCAACTCGTCAACAATGCGCCACGAGCTTCGGCGCTGATGCTTAGCTAGTGACTAATGCGTACTAAAATTCAACAAGCTCGAATTTGACAAAAAATGTACCCGTCAACTTCCGCGCGGTTACCGGCGTGAAGGTCTCACCCGACGTGCTCAAGGTCCGCATACAATCATACATGAATAAATCTGATTTTATGTTGAAAACGAGTTGCTATAATCAAATTTTTTGCCTTTAAAGTTGCAAATGATTCCGAATTGAACTAGATAATCTAAAATTTTATAGTTATATGTTAGAATGGAATCATCTAAATAATTGTAGTTGTTAGCAGTCGGCCTTCGTGATCGTGGCTGCGGCGCGTTTCTGTAATTAAGTTTTACGTCACTCATAGACCGAACTCCCTGCGATAGCCTCTACCATATAAAAATTCGCTATGTCACTTAGTAAAATCTAGCGCGATTAAATGGTACTTATTCATTTGATCAATTGTTTGTACAATCAAATATTTCTTTAAAGTTTTTTCAGGGACTCGGTCACGCGGCGTCCCCTTGAAAGCTTTCAATACAAAAATGTTAACAATAAAAAAACTGATAACCGAGCCCACACTGAGTCGGTTTAAAGTTTTGGGCATCAAAGACGATAATTCAAAACATGGCCAAATGTTTGTTTGTATGTACGGCATATGCGGCCTTGGGGCTGTGCGTATAGGGACGTCCGTTGCACGTGTTGAGGGCGTTCGTCATAGATAGACGACAAAAAGTTTTCCGGTCCTAAACCAAACAATGTGTAGGTAACACCTTGACGCTTTAATATTATATAATATACACTTCTTATTTTTCATATTAGTTTAAGTATTCAGTCATACAGAGCATTGTTGTAATGATACAAACCTACTATGAATAACATCGTGGAAGGGATTTAGGATTCCTTATTTGTATTAATAGCTGGAAGCGTGGGAAGAGACCACGGAGTAGAAGTAAATACAAAAATGGTCATGAAAACTGTATTATTATTTTTGTGTATTGTAAATCTGGATAGATAGATCCATCATCATCATCAACAATAAGACAAAAAAAACGTATAATAGTTTTTTTTTTAAACGTAATGTGCGCTATACATATTGCGATAAATAAAGCTAGAGTAACGTCGTACATCGTATCGTAAGGGTTTGGCTCAGAAAAATAAATAAGATAATAACGAGATATTAGATTACATCTGGACCGCATACTGCGACGCTCAGTAAACGAATAATCGTGATCGATATAGATGAACAAATAAACCCTATAATTCGTTACAAAGAAAGTAAACACAGCACAGGCTGTCAGAAAATGTTAGCGGTGAATATTTTATTATCAAATATAAATATAATACAAAATTGATATCATAATAAATCCTTTTAAAACCGAAAGGCAGAATTGAAAGCGCGCAAAGAATATCTATCTTATTTACGGCGTACAGCGTAGGCGTTTGATAAAATTCACTTTCAATTCAAAAGAAACCAGCCAGCCGTGAATTCATCCATATCCATTTACGCTCGGTTTAGGGTGTAGGGAAGAACCTACATCATAGATCTACTATATTACCCCAACCTGTCAATCAAGCCGTATCCTTGACGACTCCGGGGCTATGTAATTGATAGCCTCTCGTGAGAAAAGAGGATTCTTTCGTAAATTAATCTACGTAAGTGAGCTACTAGAGTGTGTTGAACAAGGCAACAAATCGATACAGAAACCAGACGAAGGAAAACACGCCATCGATAATGCGACAAAGGCTTTAGTAAAACGCCACACCGTCGCCTTCAGGCACGAAATGAATGAATTGAGCCATTATGATATTGTCGGGATTGATGGGCCACACAAAGGGAATCGCTCCGACAATGACTAAGCGGACACCAACACTACCGGTAATAAACTTCACAAAGGAAATATTACATATTGTAACGACATTATTATTTATAGACTGCGATAAAAATATAATAATTATGGAAGAGTGCAAAGAGAATTAAGATTTCAATTACAGTCGTGAAAACATTCAGCACCAGATTAAAAAGATGCAACAACTTGATAAGTTAGAATGACGCAGCGTTCAGTGAGCGTAGAGCAGTTTGTCGCGCTATCAAGGAATGTTTCCACTTTCCTACACTTTCTTTGGTCCGCATGATGTGCGTGCATACGTGCATGTGGAGTATGTGGAGATGGAAGTCCGCTTGCCTGCCCCCCTCCGGCGGCACTATCGATCTGCACCGACCTTGACTTGACGCGCGTTGGCCAGCCACATTTTAACATTGACAATAGCTTTACAGTGGCAATAACGACGCACGCGCAGTCGCCTAACACATTATCAAACTCTCTGACTTTACATACTTTCCTTTTCATTTGTGTTTTGTAACATTACTCCTAAACATTTTAATTAACTAGATAGGTAAGTAATATTCCCGAGTAAAAATAGCAATTTTGATCAACGTTGAGAAATAATATTATAGCTAGTTAATGGTCAAAATTGATCATTAAAAGAAATAGGCGGACGCCTAATGGCCATTAACGGATGCTAGCAGCTTTTACGAGACAACTAATGCAAAGGTAATGTTAAATAGCGTCCTAGATTTGACCTGTAGAGTAGCAGACGTGCGACGCGCGGCGTACGAGTGTACGTGAGTCAAAGGCGTGGGAGCAGCGCGTGCATTTGCCGCGAGATATGGGTAAACGGAACGCAGAGAGAAGCGCGCCGCGGGGGCCTGCGACCTTGGCGATTCGCTGACGACTACAGGTGTTTTTTGTTCGTGCACAAGATCGTTGAGCGATGCCTCTGCTGGGCAGTCTGCACTGGGCGAGCCTGTAGACGCGCGGCGCGGGGAGACCAACCGGAACTCCAACTACAAAACAATGCTCATTTTCAACACAGAGATGCGTTCGACTACGTGGTAATTATAATTATTATTGCTAACCTGTACGGGTATATACTAATAGACACGTGATTTGATTTGTAAAAGACATTTATCGTAGATAAACAGCTATCAAAGATGCAGGTGGTACAATAGCGTTAAGTGATTAGTTATCGCGTTAACATTTTAAGTTGATTCCCATTCATCTTTTCAATTTCTACAATGTTGTATTTTTGGGTCAGCAACGTTTTCGGGAATACCCACTTGAAGTTCGCATGAATTACTTCAGTTTTGTCTTATCCAAGATATAAAAAAAAATATATTGGGTTAAAATTTTGCTTTTACAAAGAGCTTAAAGAATGCGAAACATAATTCTTTACGGTTTATATTCACATTTGCTTCAAGCAAATACGAACTGATTAAAACCTAGTCTTCTGTTACCCACGCGAACTGTGCCGCTTTTGACCAGGGACCACACGGTAAACAGAGATGATGTGGTGCAAACATAGTAATTCATCATTGTTGGAATTTGTTACGACCTATTGTTTGAACTTTGATCGCCCTTAAATTTTATTCCCGTAACAACATGGCATTATAATATCAAAGTTCTACTAACAATACAAAACCCTATTTATCAAATTTCATATATCGTCAAATCATTGAACTTTGCATCTCTGAAGAAGAAAGTCGCAAGGTAGAAACCTAGAAACGATCAATATTTTTTATCGTATACATAAATTGATATCCATATCTTATGTTTGTATTCAAAATAATGAGAAGTAGAGCGTTTCATCATTTATCCAAGCATTACATAATGACGCCAAGCGTTGTGTCGACACGAGACCTTGGCCGTGACCAAGCCAGAGAGTAACACTTCCCGCGGCGTGACGCGACGCCACTCGCGCCTGCGATTAGGTACACGCAACAACAATAAACTAAACACTCCTTAACAAGCTGTAATAAATTCGAAAATATTTTAATAAGCGGCTACAAAGGCTATTAACAAATCAACTCAATTCGTTTGTTTTGTAGTTCTGATAAACAATGAAGATCGAATAACTCAAAATGTCAACTAGCGAAAAGACGCGGGCCTCGAGTCGTGCGTATTTGTAAACAATCTAATAAAATGACATTTCATTAAAACATGAGTAATCTTTTAAAGAGGGGAAGTAGCTGATGCAGAACGAATTAATTAAGAAAGAAGAGATGGCTAATATAAAAAAGTAAAAAATGTTGTGCGATGAATCTGTAGTAAGTACAAGCAAATGTGTCTTGATCTATTCCAGAAAACAGAACTTTAAACTTCAGACTTGCAGAGGATAACGAAATATTGCCAATTTTGTCGGTCATGTGTTATATAATAATGTATTCCATAAACACTATTTATCAAGGAAGGTGGAAAAAATAAAAGCAAAATACGGAAACAAGATGGAACTGCGTTAACAAAACTTAATGCAACGTATTAGTATTCCATATGTGAAATACCACGAGGGCGACGATGAATTCAAATAGAGTGGAAGACCTTGACAATGATACAACTTGTCTTGTATTTGTCTTGGATAACAGCTATAAAAATAATAATCGTGCCTCTTTAGTTGATAATAGTGCACATTACCATATGCCTAATAATATATTGAGTGAAATATATTTAATTGGACTTAATTTAAAGATGTAGAT
Source organism: Agrochola lychnidis (assembly GCA_963680765.1). Classification (NCBI taxonomy): domain Eukaryota; kingdom Metazoa; phylum Arthropoda; class Insecta; order Lepidoptera; family Noctuidae; genus Agrochola; species Agrochola lychnidis. The sequence continues at coordinate 16,656,250 of OY796858.1, forward strand.
ATGGTACTTTTCCGGATTTACAAGAGTGCTACCATTGAAGCCTAATTTCAGAAATGCTACAAATATCATTTTAATAAAATTGCAAATTGGCAATAGATTACGAATTGACATTGTTTGAGGTAACCACCTCAAACAATGTCAATACACAGATGATAGAATATTAAATCAGAATTGATATAAATGCTGGTCAAACTCAAGTTATTGTGGATATTTCACAAAACTGCGCGGTTAAAATTATACGTATAAGAGATTGAAATAAAACAAACATCGAAAGAATTCCAGAAAATGAGAAAGCTAATATAGAAACAATGGTTCAGGGCTAGTAGTAAAAGAGGTAATCAATTCATTATAACCATGGGTAATATGGGTTTATAATTTATGATGACAAACATCAAACGTTCTGCTTCGGTTACTGTCACGTAGTAATTTTACAATTGCCATGTCTGTTTGACTTCGTTGTTTCCTAGAATTAGTCGTACAATATTTATAGATCGTTAAAGTTATCAGGAACTTAGGACCTGTTTATATCATTTCAAGTCCCAGAAGTGATAGTAGTATATACTATATATTTGGATGATTTTGTTGTTGTTTGATCCCAGTCCTTAATGGAAAACTAAGATATTAATTACTAATTCATAGCCTTATTAACAAACTATGGATCAATCTTATGAAATTGTATTTATGATACTATATTGATATTTCGCTGGTTTGTTCAAGAGCTCTGTTGTGGTTCATAAGAAACAAAACTGGTATGAGACAATTTTGCACGCATCAGAAATTTATGGCCAGATGATTCAAGATGAAAGATCGAAGTCGAATTAACTCTTTACGAGCAGTAAGTCAGTGTTTTATAATCTAGGGAGGATAACGACGGAAATATCTCAAATACTTTATAAATACGATACACATTAAAAGCCTTATAGAGAATTAATTAACCATTGTTATGTTGGAAGGCAAAAAAATGTCTCTGTTAATCCTAGTGCGATCACGAAACTGACGAGGTTCCGATCTCATCACAGTCTGCTTTGGCACGCTTTCGGTACTCGGTTACATCATCCTGACGTCAAACTATCAAACGAGGAAAGTTCTGTGTTATCTCGGTATGAAAATGGGGTACACGCGAATGGAAATGCAGCGGCTAGAGCAATAGAGCACCGAGATAAATTTATTCAAAACACTAGAGTCAATACACTTGCAACCTTGCAGTGTTCTTTACGACTCGTGTCAGATAAAGACATAAGGGCATTAAAACATTATAAGTTTATATTGCGTATGTTAACATTGTTGATTTTAACTTCAATCATAATTGGAGAACTGTTTTATTTACTTCAAATAATAATTAAGTAACAATTTTTTTTCTTTTCATAAGCTTTGAAATTGAAAATTTTGATGAGTGTAGAAACATTTCGAAAACATAATGGGAATTTGCTCCTGGCACATAAATTACCTAGCAATGTATTATAAAATTACGGTGACCAGAAGCGAACATAATTTTAGAATGGACATAATCTACCTTAATAATAATATAAACGAAATTAGTAATAAAATAAAATTGACTTTTAAGAATTGGTTAATTGCTAAATAGATAATATTGAAAGTTAAATAACTGGTTATCTTCGCACAAATTTTGCAAAGATATTTGCAAATAATATCGCATACATAATCATAGAAACACCAGCAGACGATGGTAGGAATTACGGCTGTATAGTTGCATGGGATCCAAGAGGGCTCTTATTTCCAAAGTTGAAAATCGTGAGACAACCCTAAATCGTCAACACGAGTGACACATCACAAACATGGGTGGCAAATGCGCGCGGAGTCCGTCATGACGTCTATCATCAAAGATTAATATTGAAATTACGGTAGTTAATTAATGTTAAATGCCGGTTACGGATCGTGCATCGATTTTCGTGTGTGTCGCGAGCGGCGCCGGTCTCGCGGCCGATGCGGGCGGCGTCGCTGCTCTGACTGGCGCGCCGCGTCCCCGCTCGTACCCCGCATCGCCACCGTTTGTTTTGCTGTATTTTCGTTGTTAATCATTCTCCTTGACCTTGTGCGACGTCGAGTGGTCCACTGCACACGACTGCGCACCCCTCGCCCTGCCACCCGCCCGCGCTGCCTGTCGCGCCGCATCGCACGTGCTTTAGTCCTTCGAACCGCACCATGCAATGTGACCAGCCAGACTATTTGACCTTTCCTTTCCTTGGATCTGTCTTGTTCACTAGTCTATTAACCTATTGAACTAAAGACTATCTTGAGCACATTATTACTTAGATATATAAATGAATGTATCTCGATCTTGGTGTAATTAGCTTATCAATTTACCAGTGCGATTGAGATCAGTGAGTTTGTTTTAAAATCTGGATTCTGCAACGATATCTTTTAAATTTTTTCAAGTTTTCCAACTCATTAAAACTTTTTACTTTCAAGTAGCATTTGGTGGTTATTGGATTGTTTTACTCTACATAAGTATTATTGTGAATCTTGGTCCTTAAAAACAATCAGTAGTGACGAAAGACCACAAGTTAATCATATCAAAGCTATCATAATCTTCTCAAGCTTATGCTGTAAATGATTGTAGTTTCTAAGCAATATTAACAGCAGTTTTCTTTATTGTAGCTGAAAGTGTGTTTCTTCCTTTAAATAATTTATCATCCCTCGCACGAAGTCCCTTCATTATCTTAATAAGCACAATTTACTCTTGGGTTGGTCCTCATTCCAATCCGTTTAAAACGTTAATCCCAATCAACATACATATAAAGTATTGCCTCTTCTCATTCCTTACATTTTGAATAGGAAATTACGTCGTAAATAATTTCCCAGCAAAATTCGGAGTACATTTCCACGACATACAATTTGACTACAAGTGAGCATCATTGATTGGGTGATTAAGACGATTATTCTTTTGTGATTTATTATACCCTCTTTGTCAATTTATTTATCAAGATACATATTTCTTTAGACCATGATTTGGGTACACGTGCTTTTTTCAGGAAGTTTCATTTGCAGAGAATTATTGTCAATCATATTTTAGTTTTAAAGAACCTTTTTTTTAAAACTGACCTGTACCCTAATTGCGTAATTTATTTTCGAAAACAATTTTGCCTAATTTGTTTCATTTTGACAGTTCAACAACATTCATTGCGTTATTTACGTTGCTGAGCAGATTTTTTTTTCCAACTTATGAAGCAATGGATTAGCAATCTGTTTCAGATCGAAACAAATTGTGATTGTGTTGTATTACGCAATTAGGGTACTGTTTTAGTAGTATTGTAGCTACTATCAGCTTTCTCACATGGAATACTTATTATTTTTAATTTATTGAATTTATCTTATATTATAAATTGCATAATTTGACGATTGGAGAATTGACGGAGGCCAGATATTTTTTTACCGTTGCTTTCTTTTTTCATATGTTTGGTCAAGCTGATTTCTACCGAAGATAAACAAAACTTTTTTACTGTGTTATTTCTTATCGTCAGTTCGTAATTAGCGTCTTTGCTGTTCGCTATAGAGTTTTAGATAATTTTCTTACCATCCATATCCTTTTGATGACTCGTTTTATTTTATGTGACGAAATAGGTCTTCTTAAACTAGTTGATATGAACCAAATAACTTAATTTGACGATTGGAAATTTAACGGAGGCCTGATTTTTTTAAGACTTTGACTTATTATTTTTGAAGTAGGCAAGTATTATTCTTTAAGTTTGCCGTTGCTTTTTTTTCGTATGTTTGGTCAAGATCAATCAATGAGGTGCAATTCGTGTGTCGTCGGATATATTGCGTCTGTTTACGAAAGTAACTCAGTAGGCATAAATCCGACGCGACGTGTAGGTACTTAGAATCAATAAATTATATTATTGGGCAGAGAACGCTGCCCAGCGGGACCTCAAAATATCTAAAGAACTTTTCTAAAGTACTATCTTATAAAAGTATGATAATGTGAGTGGTGGTGGTGGTGCGGAGTGGTGAGTGGTGGTGGGGTGTGTGTGTATGTGTGGTCTGAGTTGGATTAATAAATGTATTTTAATTCAGATTTATGGACATTGGTGTATTAAATGTTCGAGTCCAATTTTTTCTCAGAACTGACGAAAATAAATTGTTATCAAGTTTGTTATCTGGAAACAAAACAAATGTATCAGTGCCAATGTGACCTCGACAGATAATTTATCTGATTGCAAAATCAGGTAATTGGTCAGCAATAATTTTATTTATTTAACAGTTTATGTACACACATATAAACAGACAAGAAGAAAGGAACAGAAAAATACGTACAAAGGTGATGCTTATTTCTATAGAAATCTCTTCCAGCATACCTGCGATAGGAATGTAGTTAAAGAGATATATCTACCAGACAACGTGTGTTAGAGTAGAAGAGAAAACAGAATACATAAAATAAAAAACTTAACTATTCACTAATTTAAATATAAACATACAATATGAGAATATACTTAAATACATACATCTAAAATATATATCACTAAAATAGATATAATTACTTTATAAAATAATAAATACATATTATGCAACTATGACGAAGTGGACAGATAGTGTTCTTTCACTCTTCTTTTAAAAACTGCAACAGTTTGGCAGTCCCTAATGTCAGGCGGAAGTGAATTCCAGAACCGAACCGCGTGCACACTGAAGGAGTAGAAGTAGAAGTCAGTTGAGTGGGGAGGGAATTTAAGGAGATTTCTAAGATGCGACCTGCAAGGTGCATCAGAGGGACGGGCGTGGGAAAAGCATTCCCGCAGATAGGATGGCGTTTTAGAGTTGTGAAGATGTTAAATAGCAGACACAATATCCGAGAGTTCCTGCGAAGACGAATAGGGAGCCACTTGAGTATCTTGCGAAAGTTAGAAACGTGATCATACTTTTTAAGGTTAAAAACAAAACGAATACAGATGTCTTGCAAACGTTCAAGTTTATTTAAAGCTCCTCGGTGGCATCCAAATAACAGGCATCAGCGTAGTCTATGATGGGCTGTATGAGAGTTTGAAGCAAGGGAGATTTTGGTACTCAAAGGCAAGAAGCTCTGGAGGCATTTCAGCGAATGGAACGGAATTTTGTTGTTAGAGAGTCGGTACCTACCTAGTTACATTGATTGTTTCGAATGAAAAAGTGGAACCCTTATAGGATCACTTGTGTATCTGTTGTCTGTCCGTCTGTCACAGCTTATTTACTCCGAATCTAATGGACCGATTAAGTTGAAAATATGAATTTTGTGACCTAAACACAGGGCATGTAACGTAAATAAAATAAATTTGAATGTGGGCGTCACTTTTGGGAGGCAAATAAGAAAATTTTCAAAATGTTTTGCTAACTGTACTGTGTGACATATCAAATGAAAGGGCTTACTGTAGGACTACTGAGGGTCTCAAACATATTTTTTTATAATTAAAAAAAATATATACCTATATAAGTATTATAAAAAAATATGTATTCAGCACGAAATTTTGAAAAAATTCCGGAATATAGTTTTATACTTATAGATTACAGGAAAACCTATAAAAAGTCTATGGTCTTAAAATGTGCGTACAAACTTACATTTGCAGTTGCAATGTATGGGAGAACATGTTTTTCAACTACAATGTTAAGTTTGTTTTGGGATAAATAAATTCATCTCAACTATGGAACCCTTCATTATGCGTAGTCCGACAGGCCCTTTTCTAGTTTCTGACACTGTTAGAAAGTACTTACTTAATTCTTATTTTTTCTAACAAAAATGGTTCATCAATTCAATTATTTATTGCATTTCACATGTTTAGTTTGAGACAACTAAAACAGCACAGAATGACCGTGATACTGGACCGGATAGATGGAAAACACGCTCAAGATAGAGCGACGCAGCGGCGGAAGCAGCGTGAACCCAGCACCTCACATTTAGGACCATAGCTTGGAGAAATGGAGACGCATTGTACATCTACTCACCAATATATTAGGAAGTGGGTGACAAAATAATTAAACTATAACAATGATCATATTCTGTACTAATTCCTTGGTTTTTTTTAGGATTCCGTAGTAAACAAGGAACCCTTATAATTTCGTTATGTCCGTCTGTCTGTCTGTCTGTCTGTCCGCGGTCTAGCTCCGAGACCTTTAGTACTAGAAAACTGTAATTTGGCATAGGTATATATTTTAATTACGCCGACAAAGTGGTAAAATAAAATTATGAAAAACATTTTTTTTTTAGGGTACCTCTCATACACGTAAAGTGGTGATGTTATTTTTTTTCTTTTTTAACCCATAGTGAGGGGTATCATTGGAAAGGTCCTTTAAAAACATTGTGAGTTTGTGAAAACCATTTTTGGATTCAGGGATCCGTTTGCGAAATATTAAGCTTTAAAGTGCTAATTTTTGTTAGAGTCAAGTGTCTCCCTCCCCCCTGCCGGCTAAATGGGTGGTTTTGGGTGTGTGAAAGAAATCACAACAGTAGTTTATATAACGAAATTAAAAGGAAAACTATCACAGCTAAGTAGACTCTACAAGTTAACGAGTAATAATCGACCAACTTTGCAGTTGCAAAAACATGTTTTCCCATACATTCCGTATGGGAGAACATATTTTTCAACTACAAAGTTAAGTTTGTTTTTGGGATTAATTCATCCCAACTACGGAACCCTTCATTGTGCGTGGTCCGACACGCACTTGGCCGTTTTTTATTGTAGGTAAGCAATAAAGTTTTTTAGGGTTCCGTACTCGAAGGATGCCAAACGGAACCCCATTACTAAGCCTCCGCTGTCTGTCTGTCCGTCTGTCTCTCAGCGGGCTGTATCTCATAAACCGTAATAAGTAGACAGTTGAAATTTTCAGATTGTGTATTTCTATTGCCGCTATAACAACAAATAATAAAAAAAGAGCGTTTATTCTGAAAGTGGACAACGTCGTAAATAGATGTCAAATATTTCGCTGTTTTATTTAATTTGGCAATATTACTGTATGGAAATAAGAAATGTGGCTAACTAGTTCTCTAAAATATTAATAATGAATTGCAATTCAAACACTGAATTTGATGTTGTAACAATTTTAGGTGTAAAAGTGCATTTGGAAAGTTCCCGAATATTTTTTTTTTTACATCTAAAACTAAATTTCGGTATTACGATATTAATTACTTATTGCATTTCATAATCAATATTTTAGTTCCCTAGTAAGCCACATTTCTTAATTCCATACAGTAATATTGCTAAATTAATCAAAACATTTAAATATTGGACAACTGCTTATTTACGACGTTGCCAACTTTTAGCTTAAACTCTCTTAAATTAAATTAAAGAGGGTCCCCATACAAGAAACGTGTTTTTTTTCGGCGTTTTTTTTAATAATTCTAATCTAAATAATTATACCTTCACGAATTTGTTTACCAAAACATACCACCTGCCTGACCTACCTTTACTTTGCCAAAAAAAATTGGCGAAAACGGGCACATTTTTTTTACTGCGTCTAATGTAGAAACTTACGCCTTTTTAATTCGGATTAAAATAGAGAGCATCGATTTCCAAGGTATGTATAAACAGAATTATTTTAAAATTTATTTTGATCTAAATACTTCACATTCATGCTTGCAACGCCATCTAGCAACAGCACAAGGAACTACTCTGTAAGCGCCATCTAGGACATTGAAAGGACACTTAACTTCAAAATAATTTCTACAGAGAAATACACAATTACACATACGTGATCCAAATAAAAAAAATTGCTATTGTAATTAGCATGACTGTTTTTTTTTTTTAATATCTTACTATGGTTTATTAATTAATATTGTGTATTCCTATTCATCCCACTGAGTTTCTTAGTAGGACGAACGGGAATAATTTAGTCTTTTTATTTTTAAGTCCCATTGGTCCCACTAAATTATTTTAGTCTGGTTGTTCAATGGTGAAAATCCACTTATTTATCCTTACTAATAATATTATAAATGCAAAAGTGAGTTTGTTTATTTATTTGATCATGCTAAAAATGGCTGAACAGATTTAGATGAAATTTGGCACATGGATAGACCATAACCATAAAAATATATTCACTGGATAAACTTCATATACCAAATTAAATAACAAACTAATTATGACTTGGGTTGACATAAGATACTTTTTATCTCGGTAGTATGTTGCATGCATATAAAACGGTATCCTGTTCACGACACATTGTGCACAATTTCTGAGCAGTAACCTAACAAAAATTACTAGAAAATACAATAAAGTGGATATATTTAGTAACCTGTTCCGCTTAACTAAAAATTACTAGGCTTGCATGAATTGATGACAGTATTTCAATTATTAGTTTAATCCTACTAATAGGAGTTGTGTCCACAGAAAGCCATTCATTTTTTAATCAATTTGAAACAAAAGAATTAAATTGTGATTTTATTGTTGTTGGGAATTGCTAATTAGTATTTGACTACAAAGCTAGAGTTTGATTAAAATTCTCAAGTGAATGTTTAGTAGTCCTGTACCCTAATTGCGTAACTCATTTTCGTAAACAATTTCGCGAAATTTGTTTCATTTTGACATTTCAACAACATTCATTGTGTTATTTACGTTGTTAAACAGATTTTTTTTCCAACTTATGAAGCAATGGTTTAGAAATCTGTTTCAAATCGAAACAAATTGTGATTGTGTTGTATTACGCAATTAGGGTGCTGCTTTCATACCATACTGATTGATAGGAGTTGGTAAATGTGTAGTTTGAGAAATGCAGGTGGACATCAGCTACTTTATAAAAGCTGTTTTTAATTAATTTGTGAATCTTCAGTTCTTCAAAGACAAGGGATTTATTTATAAAAGTTGCCTAAAATTAAGTAATGATTAGCAACTGTTTAACCATACATTTTAGACATTTCAATGTCACTTTTATAAGTAAACCTCATGATGGGCATCTAATAGCAATAAAGATATTGTGAGCAAAAGCTATGTAAAATAGGACTAGCATTTTCTAACCACACAGAAGAAAACATGATGCATTGAAAATTTGGATGTTTATTGTAATAATTCTTATGTTTTATTAGATCTTAAATATGTTCTGTAGCAGAATCGGACTGATATATTCAACATATTTCAATATTTTAATGCATTTTTAAAGGTAGCTTACAGAGCTACGTTCAAAATTATTGTTAACTAGCTTCCGTAAGCGGCTTCGCCTGCGTGATATCTTTATAAATTACAGCCTATGTTACTCAGTGATAATATAGCATTATACTGATATAATTTTTAAAAGTAGTCCAGTAGTTTTTGAGTTTGTTCATTACAAACAAAAATACAAATCATTTCTCTTTATAATATTAGTGTAGATTTATAAGATTAATTACAACAAGCTGAAAATAAATTGTTCTTAGTTTTTTTGTATTTTTTTTTTCTATGCCTTCAGTACCCTCCAATATCAGTTGTAAAGTATTCCACATTTAACAACATATCATATATCTTTTGTAACACACCTTATTCAGTTTAAAGCTGAACCATGAGTCGTGTGTAGTGCTGCTTGCGTAAATACTAAACACCTACCTAATTATACTGTGCCTCAGCCTCAAACGTACCTACAATAACACCTATACTACTTACTTATCTGAAGTATAATCAAGACTTGTGCCAAATATAAACTAAACACAATACATGAAACAAACAATACATTCACTAGTAGGCTGCAATACGAATAAACTAGTAATTCCTACTGGAACAGTTGTTGTAAAACAAGGACCTCAGTATCGTAGATGCGACATGGGTACTATGATAGTGTATGATTTGGCATAACCAAGTTTTTTAACAGCATATTATACTGAAAATTTCTTACCTGAATCTCTCGAGGGCTCCATCATCTGGTTTAATGTATCTATCGTTTACGATAAACCACTTTCATAGGATAGTTCAGTGGCTAACGATGAACCTGTCAGTAACAAGGTCGTTGAACTAAATATACCTATAGGAAGATGAAATATATACACCCCGTTGCTGTACACAAATGTCTTTAAAGATATTATGAGACACACTAGTAATAAAACTTTATTATAATCAAAAAAGTCGATAAAAGTGGTTAATATAAATAAGAATTCACCAATAACCCAATTTCAATTAATTCACAGTGACATAAAACAACGCGTCACGTCACAGTAGAATTTCGTTCAGAAATTTTGATAATACTAATGATAGTGAAAGGATAAAAACTTCCGAACGAAATTCTGTTTGTTTTTCTGTTCCGGTTTGTTTTGTAAACTTACAAAAAGAAAACTGTAGCATCTCGTATGTAGCATAAAGTTTACATGCTCTGTGATAAAATAACCAGAAAAATAATATTCAGATGGTTTGTGCAGAATTTTATAAATAAAAGAAACCTTTCAAAAGGTTTTGCTTTCATAATTTCAGTAACTTTTCTCATGACTAGAAAGTTGTCATGTTAGTATTTTACAAAAAAAAAACATGTTTTTTGCTTCAAAATAATACTGTAATGAAATGATCTTTTTTTTTCATTATGAATCTACTTACTCTGAAGTGAATCTATGATCTTATAACGGAACGCACCTTTTTTTATTTTTCAATGTCAAGTTAATGTCATATAATAAGGTCAGTTCTCATTGACACTATGAAAATTTACCTGTATTTTGCGTTCTATTGGTTTAAAAAGTATGTTGCGTACCTATAAACCAATCAAATTATCGAAATGCTGATTGACCTTGTACCTGTGTAAGTTTGAAATTGGAAAAAGTTTTGTATAAATACTTCGCTTACAAAATTACAAGTTTACTTTGTCGAGTTTCCCGGCGTCAATGTTTTGTATAATTTTTGCTTTATAACATTTTTTTATCAGTTCGACAATATCAATAAGTGCTTCATTAATACGTCATCTACGTTTTCTATAACTGACAGAAAATACTAAAGCTTTTGCAAGTGAATAACCTACGTGAACATGGAAAACAAAAATGATTTTCAATATCCCCACACTTTCATATTGTGTGGAGCGTCTGGAGATCTTGCAAGAAAAAAGATTTATCCAACTATATGGTATTTATACAGAGACAATCTTTTACCTCCTCATACCAAGTTTGTTGGTTATGCTCGTACGAAACAAACGTTGTCAGAAGTTAAAGAGAAATGCAAAAAATATTTAAAAGTGCGTCCAGGAGACGAAGATAAATTGGAGGAATTCTGGAAAGCGAACGAGTATTTTGCTGGCTCCTATGACAAAAGAATTGACTATGAAATGCTCAACCAGCTGATTAGTAAGTCTGAAAAGGGCCCAATTGCTAACAGAATATTTTACCTAGCAGTACCACCAACTGTGTTTGAAGATGTTACAGTAAATATACGAAATGCATGCATATCCATTAAAGGCTTCACAAGAGTTATCATCGAAAAACCCTTTGGTAGAGATGATGAAAGTTCAGACAAGTTGAGCAGTCACCTGGCTGCCCTGTTCAAAGAAGAGCAGATTTACCGAATTGACCACTACCTTGGTAAAGAGATGGTTCAAAACCTCATGACTATCAGATTTGCTAATCAAATATTCGGGCCTTCATGGAATAGGGAAAATATTGCATCTGTACTAATCTCTTTTAAGGAACCATTTGGTACCGAAGGTCGAGGGGGTTATTTTGACGATTTTGGTATTATTCGCGACGTAATGCAGAATCATCTTCTTCAAATTTTGTCACTTGTTGCTATGGAGAAACCTGTTACTTTGAATCCAAATGATATAAGAGATGAAAAAGTAAAGGTTCTGCGCCACATTAAACCTATTGAACTGAATGATATTCTGGTTGGGCAGTATGTCGGTAATCCTGAGGGCAAAGGTGAAGAAAAAGTGGGATATCTAGAGGATCCAACTGTACCAAAGAATTCTGTAACACCAACATATGCACTTGCTGCACTTCGGATTAATAATGCAAGATGGCAAGGTGTGCCTTTTGTTCTTCGCTGTGGTAAAGCTCTAAATGAGAGAAAAGCAGAAGTGAGAATCCAATACAAAGATGTACCTGGTGATATCTTCAATGGACATGGGAAGAGAAATGAACTGGTGATACGTGTTCAACCTGGTGAGGCTTTATATTTGAAACTAATGAGCAAATCACCTGGAATGAAATTCGACCTGGTGGAAACTGAATTGGATTTGACATACAGTATGCGCTACAGGGAAGCAGATGTCCCTGATGCATATGAGAGACTCATTTCAGATGTGTTTACTGGTACACAAATGCATTTCGTACGTAGTGATGAATTAAAGGAGGCTTGGCGTATTTTCACGCCTGTTCTCAAAGAACTGGAAAAAAAACATATTAAACCTGTCCCATATGTGTATGGATCACGAGGCCCATCGGCAGCAGATAATAAACTTGCTTCGTATGACTTTAAGTACACTGGCTCTTATAAATGGCAAAAGCCCACACTATCTTAAGTTTAATTAAAGCCTGGTATTTAGAGCTGATGGTGGTGGTTTGCTTTTGTGGTTTTTGATAATAATTATTATTTAGTATAATAACATTGCAACAATAAGATCAAGTTAAACAGTTTATTAAGTTACATTCCGATTTAATCACAATTAGTTACTATTGTTGTTTATTTATTTTTTGCATTCCTTCACTGTACCTCTTACAGATTTATATTGTTATCTTTGGAAAGTATTTTTAAGCCATCATTATTTAATTTTTATGATACTAGATTTTGCATGATAGTATAATAAATTAAGGGGACCATTTTCACTTTATAACAATGGTTGTGTGAGTGCCTTATCCACTTTGGCAAACTGCCTGATATTGACTTATGACAAATAAATGTAAGCTATGATAATCACGTGAATATCATTTTTTTAAGATACTCAGGGGTCAGGCTATCACTCATGTTTAAAATGATGATAAAAAGAAAATTAATTTGATATACTATTTATAATGCAATTAAAAGATGGTTACTATGATAATTTATTTACGTACAATATGGTATTGACTAACTGACAAATATTTTTATACCAATATAAATTGAATAAAATTTGTCTGTAATTTCCTCTGTAATGTTTAACTTTAGTAAGGAGAATATGTATATTTCCTAAATATAATAAGGTAGCTACAATATTATTTTGTGATTTAATATACAAGTCTAAATACACTTTATCAATAGGTAATTTAAAAAGTTGGTTATTTTATATTCAAAGTTTTTTATAAGGTTTATCATGGGATTTCACATGTTCTCAGTTTCATTAGTATGTATAAAATTGTTTTTATTTGTATTTAAAGTCTGTGCATTTGTATGACTTCAAGGTGATGTTTTGTTAGGAATTTAAAGCATTTATGACAACATTTATTCTCAATTTTTTTAAACTATATTTTGCAATATCTAGGTGGTTGTTTTGCCAAGAATATTGCAATTGTAAGAGCTTGTTATTAAACTTGCCACACACTTATTTGGATTTCAATACCTTTATCACTAAGCATAAGTATTGAATTTTTAAGTGTCCACTCATCATAAATGTTTGTTTAACAATATTGTTAATATTATATGACAAATGTATTGTTATTGATCTGTTTCCATTTTTATTCAAAATTATTTATTGAAAAGGACTTTGTGCCAATGTAATGCATAATAAAACAAGACCTTTTGTAAAGGTGATCATATTCAGCCATTGAATTGACTTGCATTATGGATCTATATAACTATACTTGGGAGGCTTATTTACAGCAATATAAATGTTCTTTCATTCATCATTTTATGTAAAAGGCTTTTAATGCTGAAATAAACAGTATGGTGCTGCAAAATCTTATGTTTTTCCTTTGATTACCTACCTACTTTGGATCACTATGTATATCTCAAAATTACTGATAGTCCTACTTATGTACCTAGGTACTGGATATAATCAGTAAATATTGCTGATCGTCGTGATCTTAATTGTCATGCTCGTCATGCTAAGCTGCATGCTCATTCTGGCTATATCATGCTTGTTATTGTATGAGTCATTCCTAATTCCAATATTGAAAACTCTGAGAGCTTGCAAAAAAAAATTGTTTTGTCATTATTGTAGCGTAATGATGACATTTTACAGAATAACGCCATCTATCTTATTATAGGAACTGAACAACAATTAAATAGTCTCCTAACTGGTAGATAGGTGGCATTACTAGACTGAAGTAGACTGTCTTTTACGATTCCCAATGTTACCATTCACAGGGTGGAAAGTACGAATGGAAGAAAAGTACCCCTTCAGTACAACTGAGAATAAGAAAGATTGAAAAAGAAACGTAACACAACAAATTCAAATTCTGGAAGTTGGTTTTCCAGCGACGCCACAAGCTAAGATCTTCCGTACTCTGATCCTAAACCCCCGAGGGTGTCGTAGTTCTAGTAATGCAGCAACCTAGGCTACGTCAGTAGTAGTTTGTAAGTTTAATTTGCCTCACGGATATTATTAATTACTTTCGAGAAAACATATAGGTAGGGATAATCACTGTGTACTTTAACGATTGGCCCAGTACACAATATGCAGATAATACTCTGGTATCTTACAAAGCTATCAAAATAATATGTAACTAATCATTCATTCGCGATTTTATTTTATGTAATAAACGCACGGACGCCAGCACATCAAGCTACCATAAACTGTCAAATTTATTTAATAGATTTTCAACTTTATCACTAGTACGTATAAGGTTCAAAGTTGATTGGGAAAATTTGACAGTTTCGGGTAGCTTGATGTGCTGGCGTCTGTACCTACCCAAAATAAGCGCTTGAGTGTGGAGTTGCGGATACCAGCTCGAAATAAAATTTAATACAATAATTTGAATGAAACTTCATAATCTTCATTGTGCTTTTTGAGATTCAATATTAGCGATAGATGAGTCCTTCTTAACTTTTTTCTGTCTTTAATGAACAGAAGCGAGAATTTTTTAAAGTGTGTCTACGAATAAATCGATTTTTTTTCTACTATTTTATCGGAGAATTTTATTTTGATAAAGTAACACTGTGAAACTTCCGTTTGTGCTTGACATTACCGAAGTTAGAAATTAAGAACCAGATGGCGAATGTAGATTGTATAGCATAAAACAAAGACATATTATCGAAATAGTAAGAAGTGTGATAAGGACAGCACTAGAGTTACATAGTTTAATGTTTTTGTTGTGAGTATGTAGCGTGCGCTGTCATGTCAGCTGAGTGATTATTGAATTGAGCAATGGTGGTGTTTTTACATTTCGAGAGCTAAAATTATAAACAGCCTATCGAACTCGTACAGTTTCGCTTAATGTGTTCATTCATTATTTAACGTGATGAATAGGAATACGTGTTAATGGATTTTGTTTGAATGCGTAGCAATGCTCTAAGGAGTATTTGCTTGCGAGAATTCTGGACTGCGTAAGTGCTAAAAATCTTTGTTGTTCAAATTTTTTTTTCAAACGCAAAAACTGAACTGGTTTACATTATAAAGATGGTCCAGTCTGTTACTCCATTATTGTATTTCTATATTGCATCTAACGTTGTAATTATTTTAACATTGAATATTATGTAAAGTTTACAAATTTACCGATTTTGCAGATAGAGTCCGTGCTATGACGTTGTTGTTTATTTTAGGCTTTTCTATTAGATTTATATTACGTGTGGTCTTTAGTTAAAGTTTAGACAAATAATATTTCGAAAAAATATTGGTTACATTCATTTCATAGGACCTACATTTCTAAAGTACTCTTACAGATTATGATTTACTGTTAACAATTTGTAAAATTCTTATTTTTTATTATGTAGGTCTATATATAATAGGATATCTTTTTCAATATTTTTATAAAATTCTTTTTTTTTGTTTATGATATTGTCACAGTTTACAAACAAAAAACAAAAACATTACAAGACAATTTTTTATTAGATGATGTTGGAATAGATGGCAATGTATGAAAATATCAACTGGGAACTTAAATGCTTCCAAATTATTTAATAAATAAAATGAAGCTGTGAATGCCAGTACCTATTATGACAAAATATCGTAACTAATGTGAAAGTGAGTTTGTTTATTTGTTACGCTTTTACGCTAAAATGGCTGAACGGATTTGGATGAAATTTGGCACATGGGTAGACCATGACCTGGAGAAGAACATAGGATACATTTTATCCCGATATTCCCAAGGGATCGAGACTTATGCGGGTGAAACCGCAGAGCGCAGCTAGTTATTTAATAAATATAATGAAGCTGTTTGTCAGTATCTACATTATTATAAAAACATATATAAAAATTAAATAAATCAACCTATGTTGTCCACTGCAGGGCAAAGGGTCCTATTATGACAATAACAGATCAAAAACCATGACAAGGTTTAACCTCCCGAATGCCATAATTACAGAAACAATTAAAAAACCATTGTGTCTCGCGTGGATCCACGTTCCGGCATACAAAGGCATTATTTAATTGTTTCAAATAACCGTTGTAATCTATCAAACTAATTATTGAATACACAGATTTCTGGTTCACTAGATTACCTATGAGCGTAGTATTATAATATCTGTGCTATGAGGTATAATGTAATGGTATTGAGTATTTAATTATTCTTTGCAAAAAACTCAGTTTCATTAAAAAAAAAAAAACAAAATCAAAATATTTTATTTCACATAAACGTACATGGGCACTTATGAAACCTCAGAAGCTAGGTGCACGGTTCCAATTGGTTGTTTCCTATGGAGAAGAGCCGGCAAGAAACTCCACGGTTACTCTTTTAAAAATAATTGGCTTTTACAATACTTTCATATAACAGTGTTTCTATGTATGGGAGGACAGTGTAGGTCTTTCAATAAGTACCAAGTACTTAACAAAATAGAAAATGGTCAACAGGTCTACAATTCACTAAGCCTACAGTGTTCTCACATTCACAAAATATGTAGAAAAGAATCTATACAAAAAATAAATAAATTAATAAAAGTAAAAAAACCTATTTTAATAAAACGCAATTACATATATGATTGCTATTACAACTGTAATCAATCTGAATAATTATCATGTCCACAAAAGTCACAAAAAAAAGTTGAAATTAAATCGTAGGTATATTATGTCAAATAATAGAATAGTAAATATGTCAAGGACGAATGTAATAAATAAAAATAAAGATTTAAATAAACATGGTAATTTGGGAGCAGTTATAGTTTATTATATGATGAATAGACATTATGTTGACTTTTGCCTCGTTGGTCTAGTGGTCATAAGCGCTACTGCTGACCACGAGGTCTTGGGTTCGATTCCCGGGTCAGGCAAAGTGATATTGGATTTTTCTATCTGGAATTTCTCAGTAGTAGCTCAGTGTCTGGATTTGTGCCCGGTAGATGGAATAAAATGATTTTATTTTCTGTAAAAAGCTTTGTATAACCTTTCAAATGTCATTAACGAGACATAATAGAATTTTAATTGTTATCCACTTCAATGAGGCATCGTAACAGATGATGAGATAAACACTTTTCAATGTCAATAATATTTAAAAAATTAGACGAGGTTGGCGTTTCCTATCTGACTAGTCTGAGAAGAAAGGCCAAAACAAACTCAGAGGCCACAGTCTCTTTTAAATGGCAATAGGCTCGCCCCCCTGTTACATGGGATTTAAAACATGACTGGTGAGATGTGGGTGTATTAATAGGTAATACGG
Organism: Agrochola lychnidis; assembly: GCA_963680765.1. Lineage (NCBI taxonomy): Eukaryota > Metazoa > Arthropoda > Insecta > Lepidoptera > Noctuidae > Agrochola > Agrochola lychnidis. The sequence goes on from OY796858.1 coordinate 16,673,828, forward strand.
GCTGGTATCCGCAACTCCACGTCAAAGCGCGTATTTTGCGTACGGGTGGGAAAATCGGATATTCGATCCACCCCAGCTCCTCAAAGAAGGCCAGCAACACCTTGATGTCACTGATAATCTCATGATCATAGTGGGTGTATTATAGGTACACTTCTGTCCAAACCTTTGGAGAAACAAGGCATGATTGCGCCCGCGCTCGTCACCTGGAAGCGCGGGCTATTCCCGGCAAAAACGACGATATGCTACATAACTATTAGGTTCATTTTAGGTTTCTTTAATTATCCGCTACCGTCGGTCATCGCCGTCTCTTCTGTATAAACCGCTCCTTAGATATTATGTGTTTTCTAAGGTTTTATCATCATCTAATATCAGTTTCTATTTGTCAAGCTGGTTTTCACGTGATTTATCTTCATTGATTTGTGAAATCCAGAAAAGATTACAGACATTACTAATCTAACCTTTTTATTTATTAATTAGCCATTAAAGTTCAGTTCATCACTTTGTTTGTAGTGTCCATGGATACGCAAGACAGATGCAAGAGATAGTTACCCTAAGGTGTGATATATTTTAGCTGTGAAGGTACAGAATATACTGCCACCATGCTGTATGTTTTCCATGTGGATGCTGGTCAAATGACCACATATGACATGAGCCTCACATTGCAGAAGTAAGTATACTTTTTTTATTATGAATATACTATGAAAGTCCATGAACACTGCCACCTTTGCATAATATCATCAAAATTCACATAAATTTTCTGATGGATACACTGTTTTTCAGCAAATACATAAGTATTGTATTCACTAAGAATTAATGTTCTTTATTTTGTTACAAGTTTTTTTTTAAAATAATTTTCATTTTTTAAACTGAAGTGGTAAGCGACTTTTGTTGCTGACTGTACTATGATAGTTGTTATTTATTATTATGCTTATAAAGAACATACATATTTTCAAAACAATCTCCACATAGTTATTAGAAAAATATTAATATTCCACTGAGCAAGCTTCAGCAGAAATAATTTGAATTAGTAGTCACTGAGTTTTTTCTTTTCTACTCTTTGTGCTTAACAATTTTACAAGTCATGCACTCATAATTTATCTTACTCATAGCAACATAACTCGTCATATTTTTTAATAAATGAGAACTACTAAGCTATTAGATATATCAGCTGCAGACAATGGTTTACGCTTATCAGTGGTCCAGTGCCGCAGTCACCGGTGCCGCAATGTGCTACCTGCCCGCATGCGGTAAACCGCACCGCAAAAAGCTTTAAAAAAAAAATGGCGCTCTTTCCGCATTCTGAAAGTAGTATCGTCGCAGAAGAGCATCTTTTGTTGTTATTCCTTACTTCAACAAGACGAGAATTATTAAAAATTACATTTTCCTGTCTATTCAGTGCCTGTAACCCAAGTTTTTAATAAATAACCATCATTTTTAGCGTGTCGTCACTCAGATTAGCAATAGAGAGGAAAACTAAAGTGTCAGCAAACTCCTTGGTGCTCCTAGTGAGCGGGGGCGAAGTTCTACAGTCTGATCACATGGTGTCCTCATACAGTGCTGGGACAGACACTAATCCGATATACATGTTCAGCAAACCGTCAGTCAAGGAGACCCATTTGAAACAGTCCAGTAAGTCTGATAATTGCCTAATTACTTTGCAATTAAAAATTCCTTACTATGTATAACTAAGCTTAGGATTTTATTTCTTAAAAAAATATGTGACTAGGTCATCTTCGTATAAATAAATACTTGTACATTTTTAATTAAATACTTGTAATGAGTATCAGCTTTATTATTTACTAGCTTCTGCCCGCGACTTCGTCCGCGTGGAATAGTTACTTTGGTGCTCCGCTCCTATTGGTCTTAGCGTGATGATATATAGCCTATAGCCTTCCTCGGTAAATGGGCTATCTAACACTGAAAGAATTATTCAAATCGGACCAGTAGTTCCTGAGATTAGCGCGTTCAAGAAAACAAAACAAACCCTTCAGCTTTATATATTAGTATAGATTTATTTGAATTTTATATTCATAACATCCTTTTATATGTTATTTACAAACACGTATGCCTGATGTTATCATACTATCTGTATTATTAATTGAATGTGTCATTTTTAGTGTGCGATTTAAGCCCAATAGTGGAGTTAAGCACTGGGGAGTTTTCAAGCGAGTTCCGAAGTGCTTTTGATGGTAAATCGGTGGCAGAGTTAAAGGCTGCGGTGGAGAAGTGTTGTGCCCTGCAGCCGAATGTATACACTGTGATATCTTGCGCGACGCTCGCGCAGCAGTTCAGTGACCTCGCCCTTGAGGTGTCCAGCAGTTGCGACCAGCTTGTGCATGAACAGCATCTCCAACACCAAGTAAGTGACCATCTAAATGTCCACCTAATAAGATTATATTTCAAATTGTTTTCAAACACTAAAGATTTTTAAGAAAGAAAGAAAAAAAAATATTTGGGACAAGCACAGGAAATACATTTAGCCGACGTTCGCACGGACGTAATAAAATCGTGGCGTTATTTTATCGCGCACTGTATTTTCAACTCTAGGTTTTAAGCCGAGCGTTGAGAATCCAACGCGCTGGGACGCACTCTCGTCCCAGTGCGTTGAAAAAACACACTGTTGGATATTCAATTCTCGGCGCTAAGCAGAGCGTTGAAAATCCAGTGCACGAAAAAATATCGCCGCGATTTTAGTACATCCGTGCGTACGTTGGCTTACACTTTTTTTAAATTTTTTTTGTTTGTGGCAGATGAAGTAGGTACAGTCAACCATACATCAGTGGTAACAAATTGATACTGACAGCGCCTTTATGTCGCAGCAGTATTTCCCTAGGGCACCTGTTACCACTGATATGCGGCGGAGTGTTATTTGATGTGTAACATCTTTCCTCTTGCTTTCCTGCAATCTGTGGGAGTAATTTTGAGAAAAGGGACGGAAGTGTGTAACAGAAAGCCGGGGAAAAGCGCGCGCTATTTGATTTTGAACAATGAGCGCGCTGCTAGAGGGGCTTGTGGCTAAGTAATAACAGCCGCATGGGTCGATCTATCAGGTTAAGCTACGCTTGCCGCGGTTGGTCCGTGGATGGGTGACCATCTTTACATACCAAGAACCCTCCGTGCCTCGGAAAGCACGTTAAGCCGTTGGTCCCGATTGTCATTTGTAGATCTTTAACAGTTGTTAGGTACGGGTCGTCAGAAGCCCGAAAGTTTGACAACCAGTCTTACCAAAGGGTATCGTATTACCCAGTAACTGGGTTGTGGAGGTCCGATACGCAGTCGCTCCATGTAAAATATTGGTATTCAGCTGCATTCGGTTAGACTGGAAGCCGACCCCAACATAGTTGGGAAAAGGCTAGCCTTTTCCAGATGATGAATGAGCGCGGTGCTAGAGTTGGCCGTCAGATGGTACCAACCCATTTTCCGAGAGGTTGGTACTGGCAGCCAAAATGTCAGATGTTACATATCATATATGCGGCTACTCTAAGGCTCGCTCGTTTTTATCGGTAAAAAATATTTTGACCTTGAGTATATTCGTCGTAGATAAACGCTTCTGATTTACGAATTACTAAAAGTAACAAAGAAAACAATCATCTTTCTACCATACAAATACGAATCATGATAAAAAAAAATTGACCTTGAAATTGTATTTAAATTAAGCCGAAAAGTGTTACAACAGATATCTTAACTCTTTTAAAGTTTGAAGCGATACAATTCATATAAACTAGCTTCCGTAATTAGCACGCGCGAAGTGACTGATGCCAGGGACTTTAACCGTATCATCGTAGCGAATCCAACTAAATGGACTTTATGCTAATTATAAATTCTCGTACCATTATAATAGAGTTCTTATTTGAATGCTCTTATCTAAACAGTATTTTTATGCCATCAGATTGAATATACTTTGCATTCATTCATATATATGCCTAGTAGATAAACCAGGCTATGTACACACTTGCTAAGTATTTTATATTGATGTTGAAACAATGGTTACAACACAAATAACGAATAATAATGCTCTATTTAACTTACAATACGAAAGTGGTCTCGCAATCGAGAAAGGAATCCCTGAGTCAAAAACAAAATTATTTCCAAAAGTTTGAGAGGTCTAATTAAGTGCTTTAGATACTTAACTAGTGCATAAGTGTGTCAATAGGTATTCGTTTGAATGACTTAATTTGCTTTAAGTTAATTAAACTAGTTCAAGCAATCGGTGCGTGCGACCTCGACCTAATTATTATCATTCACTTGATGATTCCGTTTTTGAAACAGGGCTGGGCGGCGGTGGTCGCGAACTTGGAAGACATTTTCAACGAATTCTGTGAGAGATCACGAAATTTTAAAGAGTCATTTAGAAAACATCGACTAAAAAAGGACGATTATCATGAAAAGTTATCTGGGTGAGTAATTGTTCGACAATTTATTATATAATGTGTCATGGATAATTAGATATGACATTTAGGTGCTTTTTCTGTGATAATGTAGGAGCAGTCTACCAGATGAATTCACAAATCGATCAGATTGTCTATGAAATTATGTGCCAGTTAAGTTAACGTGAACTTAAAATAGGCCATTCATACATTACCCTTCCAAAAAAAAAAACTAGGTACCTACGTGGTGAATTCAGAACAGCTAAACAAATATGTAATTATGCTGTGAATTTTAAAAGTTTAATAAAACATTATAAACCTGTTTATACACTACATGCTACCATTATAATTACAGTAAGCAGTATTTACACATAGTTACAGCAATCGAAATGCACCGCACGTTCGTGTCAAAAACTATTAAGTAATGCAACCAGTTCAAGTTCACAGCAAGTTCAATATTGATTTATTTACTAACACGCCAATTACAAATATTTTGCCTTCAAAAGAAATAGGTACTTAAACAAAACAAATTGGCCACCAGTTCAAACTACAAATTTATTCCTTTTTAGTATTTACCTTGAACAAATAGCATATTTTCCGGTATTAGCGTATTTGTACATTGGAAAAATCTCTTAGAAGTTGTTCATACGTTGTTTATAAAAGTATTCGTCCCGTTTGAAGTGAAGAAAAATCTATTACCACCACGAGGAATTCATGTGTAGTTTACACATGAATTACTCGTGGATATTAAAACCGTATATGGTCTAGGTGCGTAATAATTACTCATTGTATATATTTCATGCCCGAGTGTGTTTAGTTGACCTACCGGCGTTCGTGCTGCGCTGTAATTTTATGAATAAATTGCAGGGTACGTCGTGCGCGCTATGCCTGTAATAGGACAGTGCAGCACTTTGGTATTGATTCTAGAAATCTAGACGCCTTTGTCTAAGTCCAGTGCAACCGCACGTACCCCATACGAATGTACTACTTTGTCTTTATGAGTTCAACATACCGTTTTCTCTGTGCGCTGCACATATGTATAAAATCCAAACATACTACGAGTAATTTGTTATGCTATTTTTGTGTCTATAAATGTCAAAGTATTTTCGGGTCGCATTCGGACCTCGGCAGGCATCAGCGCATTTCCATTGACCCTGACCGGCGCGCCCCACTTCTGTTTTGCCTATTCTTGCAAATATTTCTGTCTAGACCAAACTTTGAAGATAAGCACGATCCTTGTTATCTGCGCGTGATAAGTGTTTAACGTACAAACACCAATGATTCTGAATAGGTACTTTTGCTAATCTCTACACATGTATCTAAATATTTCGTAACGCAAACGAGTTTAGCGTTTGAAAAGGAATGATGTTTAGTTTGTGAAACAAAGAGAACAAACAGATAGCATCCTTGTAGTATATTCATAGGTAGTTTGTAATGTTCTGCAAAGGGGTTTTTCCGTGTGAGCTAACGTTTCAGATAAATAATTTATGTCTCAGAACACCTGCAATCTTACATCGAATAAAACACTACCAGTCGAAGGTCTATCAACAAATGAGTGCTTGAATATTTTATTTTCTAGGCTCAACGAAGTTTTAGAATCTCTAGGCAAGATCCCAATACTGTCCGCACTCCAATTAAACGCCGAGGCTCATCGATTCTCGGCCTTTGATGTCTTCGAAGACACAGACTTTGAGGGTCCTCACTACAGGATCACTCATCCTTTGGATAACAGTTCAGAAAACAAGGCCGGTCAAGATTTTGGCGTCGAGGCGTTCAAACTGTCCGACGAAGATGGTAAGTAGTTTGTACAATACATGTCTGTTTAATTTACCGAGTTATTATCACAATGACTTCATGTTTAAAATGCAAACAGGCTTGTTGAAAAGAAATTATTTTTCGTCCATATTTTGACAAACGACGTGTTACTAAATGATTCGTCGTTTCTGCTTCATTCATTCGAGCCAAATGTCTTTCCTTGATGATAACAAGGAACCGATTGAACAGTTGACAATGTTAGTAGGCTAGTCGGCGAATTAATTTAGCTTCCAATGTCAATGAGTCGCTGTTACGACGACCTAGCTATATTTAGCAAATGACTTTTTAACGCAAACAGGTTTGAGCGGAAACGATTATGGGCAGCTATGACGTCACCCATGTGATTTGTAGGGTCTTTTTTACTATCATTTAAAAAGAGATTATTGTGTCTATGTTATAGGCTTATAGGTAGGGCACTGACTGATAACAAATTCCAATTATAACACATCTGCGACAGTGCTTAAGCTTATCTTTGTTGTGGGTTGTGCAATTAATTGCTCCGCGTGCACATCCACGACTGTGACACTGCCTAAAACTGTGATTTCGATGTTATGAATATCATTAATCAATATGCAAAATATGTGTCGGGCCATATGTAATTCAAGGGTCATTGGTACCTACAACAGCAATAAAAATATGTTGTTCATTTTGTGTGGCGATAATTTCTTGAATAATAACAATGTAGGCATTAATAAATAGACCTTACAATTATATAGCAAAATGTTGGTAAAACACGAAGCACAATACATAAAATCCAACCTTACGAAAAAATATATAGGTTCGTGGGCGTTCCTAATTTCCCAGTAGAGTTGCACAGAAAAGGTTAGTATTTGATTCATTGTTTTGTTTACATTGTGTCAGTTATCGTTTTATTTATCTCTATTTATTTACTCTCAATCTAGCTACAATAAATTATCGTCATTTAGCGTTCATAACAACATGTGCCACGCACGTGAACCGCGTTATGTTTTACCTGATACTATTTTGTTGAAAGCAGGAAAGCTACGATATTATATTGAGTTATTATTATGGATCTTGATCGTTTTGAGGAAAAAGGGGTTAAATCTTCAGTAGGTAGATAACATTAGGCCCGGATCGTAAACCGTTATTATGAGCATATCGTGGCCCTCATAATAGATGCCTTCACATAAATATAGAGTAGGCTTTATATACTCTGCAGGGAGAAGGTTAATAAACGTATAGCAGGGCTGGATTGCTGATTACGGTCGTTTTTGTCTTTTATTCATAATTCTTTCTTAGGTTTCCTTTTACCCACTGAAAAATTGATATATGGACCTTCGGTTTCTGATCAAGGACTTGATAACCCTCTAGTCTTTGGGCAATAAATCTGCCGTTCAATCTTAAGTTATCGAAGATTGACGCAAATAACAACATCCATTCAAATATGTTGGCATAAGATTTTAACCTATAATGGCCCGGGTTATTAAACACGAGGCTAGTTTTTCTAGCTAGGATAGCAAACCAGTAATGTTCTGGTTTACTATCCTAGCTTGGCACATGCTAGAGTTGTTTACGTGATGCTAGGAAATTTTAGGCCGTTAGCATCGCATTGACTTAGGTCGTGGAGTAGAATGATTCGATTGGATAAAAGCTTCGCTGGCCACACGAAGCTAGACAAAACGGACATAGGAATTAAATAATATTTCATAAATCGGCTACTTTTTTTACCGAAATTCATCTTCATATAAACCTTTACAGTGTTCGACCAAAAACTATCATCAGGCAACGAAGGAGCTTCGTCTTCAGAGCCGTTACCCCTCGTTGAAGAGTCTGATGAAGGAGTCACCTTCAAGGCACAGTCCTATGAGAGCAAGGAAGAACCTTCCCTGCTGCACTGGATCCTCGCGCAGGGGAACAAAGCCTCCCTGCAAGATATTCTGGATTATTGCCAGAAGGGATTAGATTTAGTAAGTATACTTTGAAATGAGGTTGATGAGGATTATTCCAGCCCGTCCCATCCTTGATGTCCTCCCTCCGGTTGACGCCCTAAGCCGAGGTTCGTACCCCTCAGGGGGCGCCCTTAGCGAGCGTACACCTAGTTTTAAGTAGCATAGTTGAATAACTCCTGGCTGGCGGTTTTAAATGTAGTAGCTTAAGGCACCCACAGGAAAGCCCGGTTGAGTAGTCATGGTCTCAGAGGTCAATTACGAGATGCCCTAACTAAAAAAAAAAGATGAGGATTATTGAGAGGTGATCTTCTTTCTTTTTTCGTGTGGTTAGTGACTGACCTGGTGTCAGAGTTTTAAAATCGCCCATGAGCCTCTGATTAGGCTTCACATACCGTCGAGAAATATCTGTTAGGCATGCCGGTTTCCTCAAGATGTTTTCCTTCACCATTTTTGAACCAAGTGATACAGAGATGATTGGTGATTGAGAGATGATGAGTTTCGCGGTGTTTCACGTGGCATATTAAGATTCTACTTTGCGAGCATTCTGTAGTGAGTGAACTACAGAGAAATATAGTACTTATTCAATCGCCAGTGTTACAAAGAGAATGAAGTTCTAAAGAAAATTACCGTAATACGGTCCAACGTTTTCACTCCAAATTCTTTGGAAGTTTACAAATGCAATTTCCATTCATAATGTCCATATGCGTAATGCGTATTAAATTTTTATCAAAACGCATAAAGTCTTTATCAAAGTATGTTTTCAGGTTACACATTTTCTTGTGTACGTTCTCCTAAAGCCATAAAAATTGTGAAACGCTACACAGTAGTATGTAATATATCCGATGGATGTTAAGAAGAATGATTATACATCTACTGTGTATAATGCGTCTGCGCATCTCAAATATGTTTGTTCCTTTCCCGATATTATTTTAAACCGTGACTACGATATGAATTTTGGTGCCGAAACAATATCCCGAAGCGAGAACGTCTTCAGATACATGTGCTCAAACCATGACATGCAACATAGAATCAGTTCTTGTGCCCTAGTGCTTTTAAAACTTCAGTTATCAGAAACTCACATATCATCTTACAAAAATACTAAATACATTAGCATAAGTACCATTCTGCCAATATCTAAGCGAACCGTTGATTGACTCGATGGACATAAATGCACAATGACCTACCTCAACACTTGCCTCCTTATGGCAGTCCCCTGCCGAAAATTGCCCTCTCCGAAAGTCGGTCATATGAAATGCCTACTAAAATACCCAATATCTAATTACAGCTAGACGCAGATCCCCTGAAGGAGCATGAGGCGGAATTGTACCATATTCTGGAGTACGCCAACATGCATGGCTTGAAGCATATTAAGGGTATTGAAGAAAGGCTGTATGGCCTTGACCAGCTCTTGAACGATGTGAAGAAGTTGGAGCGAGACCAACGTGATCAAGCTGCGTCGCTTATACAGGTGGGGTGACCTTTATTACATTCTAGAAGCATTTTATAGTTAATCGACTTACTTTTCTTTTTAGCCGACTTCAAAAAAAGGAGGAGGTTCTCAGTTCGTCGGTTTTTTTTTTAAATGTATGTTCCCCGATTACTTGAAGACGGCTGGACCGATTTGAAAAATTATTTTTTTTTGTTTGAAAGGGCATACTTTCAAGTTGGTCCCATTGTCCTTTGATCACGATCTGATGATGGAATCTTGGAGAAATCGAGGGAACTCTTCAAATATTATAGGTTTTTTATGTGTTAGATTCTACAATAATAATTGTAAATAAAAAAATGTTGCCAGTTATGTTATTTTTAAATCAAATTATTGACGTTTGAAGTTTGATTAACGACGAATTACGAATAAAATTTAAAAAAATATCATTTAAAAAAAAGCCATGTGGTTTGGGTCTTGTTATTAGGCCTTAACACGTAGCAGACGGCCCCACGGATCCGCCATTTTCGTATGTTCAACCGTCTGCCTAACAGCCTGTATTTTGAAGCTTACATTTTAAATTCGTTATACTTATATTCATGGGTTTTTTTATTGTTGAATGAATAGTTGTAAAAGGTCATCATCATCTGCCTAGCCTTTTCCCAACTATTTTACGTGGAGTGACTGCCTATCTCCACAACCCAGTTATTGGGTAACACGATAAAGACTGGTTGTCAGACTTTCGGGCTTCTGACCGTAACAACTGTCAAAGATTTACAAATAACACCCAGGATCAACGGCTTAACGTGCTTTCCGAGGCACGCAGAGGTTTCGGTATGTAATGGATGGTCACCCATCCATGGATCGGCCTCGGCAAGCATTGCTTAACCTTGAAGATCGCCCCGTGCGGCTGTTATTATTTAGCCACGAGCCTGAATAGTTGTAAAAGGTACAAATCAAAATTCGATATTTTTTATTTGATTGGTGATTCATTCTATTGAAATAACTTTGAACATGGCATTCAGTATTAGCAGCTTTTATTTCTTAAGAAATCCTAATCTAATGTTATGAGGTGTATTCATTAGGCTTCTCAAATGGCTGAACATTCATTGCCATTATTAAGAGTACGTTTTTCATTTATCGAACTCAAAATTATGCATTTCACGATGTCGTGTCTAACTAACTTTTACGATAAGGCTCAATTATTATTATAATAGGCATGATAAAATTTCTCATTTTATTGAATGCAGTGACTCGTTTTGACGGAGTTCGACATAATTAAAATGATCCACGTGTCAACGACAAAGCCTCGTTTGCACCAATTTTTCTAATAAAACAATTAATTTTTCTCCCCAGTGCCGCGAGCGTCTAAACACAGCATGCGACCCGTCCGTCCTGCCCACACTAGTCCAGTCCCACTGGTGCCAGTTGAAGAAGTTGTTGAAGGGACACCAGATGCTCATCGACATTAGAAGGCGCATCGCCAAGTCGAAGGACGAACTCTCACACATATTGAAGGCGAGATTAGAGTAAGTAAAAAAAAGAAATAAAGAAAACTTGTTTATTTTGCACAAACAAAACGCACATTTAAAAAAACTGGACAAAATACACACAAAACAAAAGTAGCCAAAAGCCTCGTATTCAATTAGTATAAAAGTTTGACAATATTGTTCATAGTAACTATAACACTGGTTCATTGGTTGATGTCAAGGCTACGGATCAAAGACAATATTGCATAACTAATGTTGCAACATTGGAAAATGACAAAAAAAAAACATAACAAAAACAATATGTCAATTGCAGTAGAGTTTTGTTATATTCAAAGGAAAGAGACAGTGGTGCCGATTCCCTTGTTCACAAACTAAACTAAATTTAAGTTCAGTGCATCTTTTTCTTTCTATTTCATTAAGAAAAGGACAGAAGATAAATTTTAGTTTAGTCCTGTCAAATTAATCGGTGCCTGTCACTACTCCATACAAGTTTAGACGTGATTAAAAACTTGCCGACTAAAATTACGTCAATTTACGTCAAGCGCAGATTAATTTGACAGGACTAAACTAAAATTGATCTTCTGTCCTTTTCTAAATCAAATAGAAAGAAAAAGATGCACTGAACTTAAATTTAGTTTAGTTTGTGAACAAGGGAATCGGCACCATTATATTCTAACATTTTAATTACAAATATTAAAGCTCGTAGTATTCTTAAGCGTATGGTAGGACGTGTGTTACATTTTGCCTGCTTATCTGGCAACGCAAACAGTCCTTTTCTCCGAACAGCGACCGGAATATAATTTCTCTGAAGCACTTAAAGTGGGAGTCATTTTAATAGGTAACATTTGACAATTCATCAAAATTCAACAATGTAACCTTGTAACGGCGGGCATAAAATAATATATTTTTTCGTTTTGTTAGAACTGCACAATTGCTTAACTTTTTTCAATTACGATTACATATTTATTGTAATAATGACCGATACGAGTAATTTTAAGATTTGCTTTCACTAATAAACCATTCTAGACATAATAAACAATTTCTGATCTAAAGAACTGAACGTCGTTACAATGTTGCGTCAGTTAACCCTTTTTCTTTTTAAACACTATGGATGTTACTCTAAAAATCGTAAGTTGATAAGTAGAATCGAATGCAATGATTACTTGTGAAGAAATATCACCATAAATTAATAACCACGTTGTGATTGTAATAAAACATAATTATATTTATTATTCTTTTAACTAACTATAAAAATACAAAAAACAACTTAATAGGTAAACGCAATTTTTTTGTTAAATTATGTACTTGTCTTATTTTGCTCCTTAAATTTACGAAAGAAAAAATAATAATGGGACAGGGATTCGCCTGATGATTTTTAAAATTCAAATATGTTTCAAGTCCGTATCGATTCATTCACTTTACTCGATGTTTTTAAGCAGGTCACCTCACTATGAAGATAAAACTGACAGACGTCAAATGCTACCTATTAAAATGACTCCACTTTAAGGGTTTTCATGTGGAAAAACTACGCCGCTTTCCAAGAACAATAAGAATTTGACAGACTTTTAGAAACTGAAAAACACAAAAAAAAAAAAAATTTGATACACTTTTGAATATTTTTGGACAAACATCTCTCAGTTGGGTAACCACATGTAGTCATTATATTTTAAGCTTTGTCTTTATAAAAATTGGCAACTTATCTGAAGCCAGCACATATTATTAAAAGTGCGTTTCTACTGTCTCCACAAAAGTTGGCCCATCTGCCTTTTAGCCCACTAAAGCCTCGGTCACACACAGCGAATACTCGCTGTGATTTGAATTGAGCATGTTCAATTTTATGGTTAATTCCAGAAATCCTCACCGACAAATCTCCACCAGTGGGGATTGTTATTTTATTTTTTTCCAGAAATCCCCACTAGTTAAATAAACTCCGCCTTAAATATTCTAGTCGTTTTTGGCACTCGCCGGCCTCTGCCGCGGCACCGCTTTCTTCGCTCACTCGGCTCGTGCGTAGGGGTCACAGTTCTAACCTAACCTTTTAACTAGTGGGGATAACTGGAAAAAAAAAAAAATCCCCACTGGTAGGGACTTTTCGGTGGGGATTTCTGGAATAAACCAATTTTACTCTCGGCTAATGCACACTCGCCGCGAGAATTCAATGTGTGTGGTAAGGTACTCGCTGCGAGTAGCCATTCCGCTCAGCGCGCAGCTCCAGACTACACGCCCGTGCTGCAGGTCGTTTGGTCGCTGCATAGATATGTAGAACTCGCTGTGTGTAACAGCAAGCAGCGAATTGTCGCAGCGAGTATTCGCTATGTGCGACCGAAGCTTAACACTAGCTAATCAGTCTTTTACAATTTGCAGGGCAGTCCTAATGATCGAGAACTCGATGTCAGTGCAGGATGCGCACGCGATGCTGTCGTTCCAATGCTTCAACCGACTGTCGCGGTACTTCAGCATCGTAGCACAGCTACACCGAGCTCCTCAAGTGTTTATCAGGGCTGTGCACGAGGTGTCCAGGAGACGCACCTTCTCACAGGCACATCTTAAGGTATGATGATGTTTGGTGGTGATGTGGTAAAAGTTAGGATTGGATAAAAGATATTTAGCAGTGAACTGCAATTGGCCATGACAGCCCCTAGTGTGTTAAATATTCTCGCTATTTGCGCAAGGAAAACCTTTTTTATATATATAATCTAGGCTGAAAAGATAATTTCATTTTGATATCTGTCTTGCATTTGACACTCATTGGGGCTGTGAACTAAAGTGATAGGACAGGACTGAGGATCTGAAATCATGGGTTTCTAAAAGGAATAACCTATAGTTGGATATACACCAAAGATATGTTTAACATTTAATCATAAAAAAGTATTCTGTACAAATAAGGCGTACTATCGCGGATGCGCGTATCTGAACACCGTAAAGACTATTCCTGCAGCGCTCGACCGCTATAGTAACGCTCATTTTTTTTTTCAATGGAAATAATTGTCTATGGAAACCTTCGTCCAGTCGTAGCTCGAGAAGATCGGGACAAGGTTACGGTTTTTTTATTTTATGAATTGGGTTTCTATGCTATTAAAAACGTATAAATTGAGTTTCCAGAGTTACTGCACCTAATTACCAATCATCCTGTAGACACAGCAGTTTGAGTAAATAATAAATAAAAAAAACTTAAATTAAAAAAGAAAAACAAGTATTTCGTATTTTATAAAAATCTACAGTTTACACTTTCACTGTCAGATTATACACCACATTTGTTGGGATACCCCGTTATGGCATTCCATAATACAGGCTGGCAGGGTCAGCAATAAAAAAAAAATAACCGACTAATAATTCCAATGCAGGGGGTTCAGAATCATGTACTGAATCCATGGTAACGGTTTTCGCGTCGATGTCTCTGCCACCCTGTTTACACAAATAATGAGTATCTTAAAAGTTAAAATACTTTACTCAAAAATGCATGTAATGTGGTCATTATTTTGACAACCTTTTTTGAGCAAAGTCGACCTTGCCGTTCTGTTTCAAGGTGCGGCCGGCAAAGTTTTGCTGGTCGCTCTAACAGGCCGGCAAAACATTGCCGGCCGCTATTTTGACGTTTCAACGTTTGAAAAAATCAAATGCATAAAGATTTTATTTAAAACAATGCTGTTTGTATTTATAGAGATAGGTACAAAAAGATTTTATTCCATATTTGGCTGTATAGTTCCAACTGGTAGTTGGAACTATACAGCCAAAAATGGAATAAAATCTTTGTTAAAAAAAAAAACAAAGTAACAAAATTTCTAGTTAATTAATATATATTTTATTGAAATTACTTGCTGGTTTTATTTAGATTAGGTACTTGCATTTTTGAGTAAAGCACTATACAAGCCTTGGCCCACTATGACTGCTTCGCTGGTCACGCGACCAGCAAAGTAGTCATTATAGACCGCGGCAGTAATGTACTAAATTTCTAAGAGGCCTAAGATCCGGCCGGCACATCTGACGAGGCGCAAAAAGGGGCGGTAAACAGATGTAATCGTGTGCACGGGATTTTGTTTTCAAAGTGGTTATATACGCGCGTCCGCGATAGTACATTACAAAATAAACATAAAAATACACACACTTATCCAATGATACGATACGATCCAATAGATATCCAAACTAAAATCCTTAATGCAAATTCCAGTGGGCCACAGACCTCGCAGAGAAACTGCTCAAAATACACAACGAAGAAATTAGCAGGCGGCAAGAGTTTAACACAGTTTTTGAAGGTCACTTCTTACGAAGCCTGTTCCCCGGCATGACGGAGCTACCACCAACGTTTGCCACACAAGGCCCGCCAGCGTTTGACGCCAACTTGCCCAAACTCACCGAGGCAGATGTGGCGTACATAGCCAATGCGTTCCCAGAACTTAGTGAAGATATACCTTGTTACGATATGGATGCTACTGTGCAGTTTTTCCAACAGAGGTATGATATTTCTGTAAAAAGTTTGTTAACTTGAATTCCTAATCTCAGATAATTTACATTCCATCGCCAATTACTCAACTATCTACTTTAGCTGTTTGCATTCTAAGTTGATTTTTGTGTGACTATTTGTAATGAAAAGGTCGTAAAACTTTTTGGTTGCAATAAAATTTTAACTTTGTTTGGTATGACATAGATTCTTAATTCAAATACATATAGTGTTGTTGGGCAATGTTAAAATGGAATATTTTTGTATGAATTTCAGAATACGGGCTTCAGAACTTGAAAGTAAAGATATGGATATTCAAGTGGATATGGATAAGTAAGTTGTTGGTAGTTCTTTGATGTTAATTACCTTTTCATAATGAATGTTATTAAAATTATGATGTTTCTTGCTCCACAGAGATTTCGACTCAGTAACGGAAGTCAGCGACTTCGAAAAGCTTGGGGGTCAGAGTGCGACACAAAAACAGAAAATCGACATCTCCACTCTATGCATTCCCGAAACGATGGCCGTATCGACGGTAACCGAGGTGCGAAAACTTCCGGTTATATTGGAAACCGCGGAGAGCCCGAAATCAAACGAGTTCGAAAACTCGGATTTTTACATCGAGGAGTCGCTACCGTCGAGCTTGGAATGGGGCCGGGACGAACGACAGGTGTACATCGACCTCGCGACACACAACACGCCGCTCTCGTAAGAACTCCGCGCTACACGTATAGTTGAACAAAGAAATTAGTATACAGGCGGCTCACTTGCAACTTCTTCTATTTTAAACAATGTTTCGAGTGTGCTGAGTAGTCAAGTCTCTTATATGGCTCTTTTTAAGCTTTAAGGGACGTTTTCATCCCAAATCACTAAATGCATTTAACACTAAACTAATTTAAAACATTGCTCTATTGCTGTCAATTATTTTAAGAGCGTACTTTCTGAAAGTGGGCAACGTCGCAAATAGATCTGACTAACTTGTAAACTAAAATATTGATTATGAAATGCAATAATTAAAATCGTAACACCGAATATTTAGTTTTAGATCTAAAAAAAGTATTTAGCAACTTTCCAAATGTGTTTTTTACACAACATCAAATTCAGTGTTATAATTGCAATTCATTATTAATGTTCACTAGTTAGCGATATTTCATATTTCCATACAGTAATATTGCCAAATTAATCAAAGGAGGTAAATATTTGACAGCTATTTGCGACGTTGCCAAGTTTTAGAATGAACGCTCTTAAGTTGACAGAGACAGAACGATGATTTAAATATGTTAAGAGCTAAATGTATTTTATTGTGCGATTTGTGGTGCAAGCAGGCCTTGTAACGTTGTGGCTTCACATTATGACAAAAAAATAATGAATATTGGCAGTGTAGTGAAAAGATTAATATTTTTTTGGCCTGTATACCCAACCTTGTTCGACTGTATCCCGCTCTCGGAGCTCTTATCTGACTGGTTGCCGTTTTGTTATTCTTTTATTTGCTCCTGTCTTCACCGGCCCCGTATGAGCTGTTTCATATTATTCTTATTTTGCGTATTTTTTCACTTTGTTTTTCTTCATATTTGTGTGTAACGTAGGATTGTGACGAGTAGTAGCGTTCGTAGAAACTTTATTTGCTCAATATTCTGAAGGTCTTTGTAATTTTCAGGACAACATGGATACACACAGAATAAACATGGAGAAACTTCAAGAGTTTTTAATAAAAGTTTACACGGTTTGTAAAGTAAATATTGTATTTATAGTAGAAGAGTTGATGAAGTTGAAAGATGAAGTTAATGAACAGAAAAAATTCATGACGAGTAAGTATATAGAGATATTAGAAGCGTGGGAGAAGAGCAATGCCGAGTGTGCATTACGGTTCCGTGAGGAAACGCAGAGGCTCACTGTAGACCACGAACTAGAACTAAGTGATATGAAAGCAGCTCTCAACGAAAAAGACGAAGTTATAGCCACCCTCAAAACAGACACGGAAAACATAAAAAACTTACACCAGAAGGAAATAGAAAGATTAGAAAAAGAACACCAAGAGACTAAAGATTTACTTGAGAAAACAAGAGAAGAAATACAGGGATTTGAGAAGAAGTTAGAAGATATTGAAGCACAGAAACAGAAGGAGATCAGAGACTTGCAAGAGAAGATGCATTTGGATTATAAGGCTGAGATTGAGTCTTTACGTTCGAGGTAAGATTAATTAATTCATATACATATAGATTCTCAAAATGTAATATTTATTTCTTTCAAAAGTTTTGGACATGGAAAGTTCGATTTATATGTTGTAGAAATTGTATACCTTTGACTACGATTCGTATACTCAAATAGAGGTTTTAATGAAAGCCAGATTACGTTCGTTATAAGTCACATGTTAAAAAAAGCGAGCTTATTGCCATGAATGTGGCGCAATCTAGACTCCAGGCTGCTACTGAGAAAAATACTATAACATTTAGCTCGACCCTGGAATCGAACCCAGAATCCTTCAAGAGTCGCTTTTGAGACTTTTGAAATTGAAATTACTTGAAATTGAAAGGAGATCATTCCACATCCATACATTTTTGGGCTAAATATAAAGATGCCGGCCGAACAAAAAAAGCTATATTCCGAAAGAATACGTTTTTCTCTTATTTTTTTTATTATGGGAACAAACCTGTAGGGTCATACTCCGTTAAGTTACACGAGTTCGAAAAATCACTTTTTCATACTTACTTGATACGGGCTTAAGAGTGATGTAATGAATTTAATTGATTTTTATTCAGGCAAGCTATTGCTTTCATATACACTTCCTTTGCCAGTACATTAAAACAGCCGAATTATTGGAATAATACGGCTTATTTATGTACCTAAAAACATGTGTTATTTTATTTCACTGTTTTTGCTTGAATATAAACCACTAAATAGACCTTAAACCAGTTACTTATTTAAATCATTTAATATTAGTATTGTCGAAAACAAAAACACTTTATTTCGTAAACTCAGCTATGTGCAGAATAACCTCAGAGCCTTAGTTTCACTGTAAAAATGATATCTGTAATGTTTACTGGCATACAAAGCTATTACTATAATAGATTATTATTATTATTTTAACTAAAACATACTGAAAACAGTTTTTCAAACTTTTATAACAGCGCAGGGAATGGCCGTACAGATTTGGTCCCATAACTTTTTTGTTTTTCATAATTTAGCGGAAAATAAATGATCTCCTTTGACTTTTGAAAGTCGCAGTTAAACCATATATTGTATCTTCAACAGCCATTCACCCATTTTTCTAAAACTCTCTTTCCCCCAGGTTCCGCCTAGTAGCTCTAACAAATATGGACCGATCGCCTTCGGAATCCAGTCTCGAGAAAATCGAGCGTACTGACGTCATCGAGATATCGAGTCACAACGCGATCGTCATGCAGACTAAAGAAAATGCAGAAGTTGAGAAGGAAGAGGCTATCAGAGAGGCGATTGCAAAGGCTGAGGTGGAATGGAAGATCAAGATGGAAACCGAAATCGCAGCTATTAATACGAAATATGACTCTGAGAAACAGGTATGTGTGAAGCATGTCGGTTAACTACTAGCTTCTGCCAGTGGCTTCGCCCGCGTGATATCTTTATAAATTATAGCCTAAGTTACTTAGTGATAATATAGCATTCTACCGATGAAAGAATTTTTAAAATTGGTCCAGTAGTTTTTGAGTTTATTCATTACAAACAAAATTCAAAAGTCATTTATTCAAACTAGGCTGAGAATCAGCACTTTTCGAACGTCAAATTACATAAGACGAAAAAATTACCAAAAACGCCCACCATTCACCACTCCCCAAAAACCCCCTTCACCACTTCCTGGTGCTTTAGTTGGGAAGACGAAGTGGCGCAACAAACTCCCCAGCGGCACAGCAGATCAGTTAGAAAAATTTGATTCTCTTCTCTTTATAAAATTAGTTTAAATGCTTATTATTTTTTTAATATGAATGTGCTTTCGACAATAAATCCTATATTTTTGTAATAGCGCTTCCTTTCCGCACTCTACACGTAGATTAGCCCGTCCACCCTTCGATCAACAATAGCACTAGATCAAGGATTAGGTATAAAAACACATCGCTCAAGTGGTCGCGATTGCATATAACTTGATTATAAATCTTCAAACATAAAGTTTATTATCGTTGCAATATATTTACTACTTCGATATAAAAGTAAACGTATTTTAAAATAAAAACATAAATATTTATGGAAAAATAAAACATAATTTCTAAGTAACAAGGTTGAAAAATATTTGCGGTCTTATTTTTCCGGCCGTTTTTAATGCGCTCATCGGAAATCTAGTACTATTGTTGATCGAAGCCTCCACCTATTATTTTCTCACACCCACATTTCGCTTATAGCTTTCATCGTCGATGTCGACAAACGACGTGACTCGTCGGCTTTTATCGGAGAAAGAGAGACAGATAGACGCGCTCCGAGAGCGAGAGGCAGCATTAGTGAGGGAATGCGGCAAGTACCGCGATACTATACAGCAGTTGACTGATCCTGAGACGAACGACCTCGATGCACTGCTTAAAACACAGGTATTTATGCTTCAGGGCCAAAAGGACGGCAGTGTGTATAATACACCTTATTGTAATAGTCATAAAGTGCAAAGTTGTTTGAATCAGATATTAGAAGTCTTATCGGGCGTCCTCTGGAGTGTTTGCGTGTGGCTCGTTTGCACTTTAATAATCCGATTATATGGTTTATTATTCAATGCGCCAAAAAATCTATTCTGCGATCCTTTTTGGTCTGCGCCGAGCCGTAGTAATTATATCTTGCTTAAATGTGCCGCTGATAAATGTATTACATTTGATTTGCAAGTAGTAACTATCGGTAGTTCTTATATCTTGCTTTCGATGTCCTATATTTCACTAAAGTGCGTTACAGTCAGGAAGTAAATCGATTAGATTCCCCTCTAGACGTCATTATATGTAAATTGTTTTCCATAAATAATTACCCATAATTGTCGCTGAACGATTTATTGTAAAATTCTAGTTGGCTTCCCTCGAAAACGAGAACGCAGTTTTGAAGCAACAGGTTAAGGATTTGAAAAGAGACTTGGAAAAGAAATCAGAAGAAGAGAAAAGCAGAGAGGACGATAGCGATGGCAGGTAAGCACTAGGAAATATTTCGTTTCACGTCAATAACGTTAAGGGCCATATCACCATCCAGCGAGGCGATTGTTTAACGAGTGCGCAACGAGTTCACCGCATTTGCGGAACGAGAGCGATTGACCTAAGTGCACAAGAGAGAGCGAGACAAGCGAGTGCACAATATTGAAAACGCGGCGAATACGTCTCGTGGTCGCGGCTAGGTGGCTTCGCACCCGCGGAGAGCACGTTCACACATAGAAAGAAAAGAAAGAAAGAAACACGCTGGTAAATCTTCAGTGTGATAACGTTCTAACGTTGTATATTGTTGATAATAGAATACTAAACAGTACAAGAAAGATGTTCACTGCTGAACATTCATCTCACGCAAGCCTCGCCACAAAGCGAACCTGTTAGAAAGTGTCCAGCCTACGCCTGCGACTTACAACCTTTTTCACCTTATTCTATGCAAACGCTTCAGACCGACTTTGCAAAGCTTCAAGGTCCTAACCAAATGTGGCGAATATGTCTACGTAAAAGGATTATCTTCAATAATAAATACGCAAATCAAAGATCACTCAAATAAACGTCGCCGCCATTCTCCCTCTCTCACACGCATGCGCGTTATCCGCGTATGGCACGCAAGCTTTGAAGCGCGAAGAGCCGGGCTGGCACGTTACATGTCTTTTAAAAATTTGCTTACAGTCTTCAAATTTCCCATCAAACTTACAGATCATCCCCCAAGAAGGAAGACAGTAAGAAGTGTCGTGGTCGTTGTCACACGCCGTTCGGTCTGTCGGCCGGCACTCTGTCGCTGTCGTCCTGTCTGCCCGGCCACACCGTGCTCGTCATGTGGGACCCGGCGCATCTCAACTATACTGTGCTACAGGTAAGTTATACAGGGTCAAATTAAATTACCTAGCGAAACTCGAAAGACGTGATGGCTATCGATATCCAAAAATGATAACATCGAATATTGATATTCAAGCAAAAATCGCACTTACAAACTTACCTTAGTGAGAATTCAAGCACTTTGCTAGGAAAAGATATTTATTCACGTGCCTTTTGAAGTACTTCCGGCATTTTCGAAGACGACGCGTTTCGAGTTTGCGTTCCGTTCCACCAAAAAACATAACACAAAATAATGAATTGTAAAATAAGTAATTCGAAAAAAATTAAAAATGGATAAGTTTTGAATTTCGTGCATATCGATACGGGAACAATATTTATATTTATTTATTTATTTATTAAATATGGATGACTTACAGCTAAAACAAACAGAATAAAAAATTGTATGTGAGACTGACAGCCAATTAAAAGTCTTCACTTCTAAAAACAGATTGGAAAGAAAAAGTGTGAACAACAAAACACATGCACAGTTACCAAAAAAAAGAAGAGAAAAAAAAACAGTATAACATTCAATTTTAAACTAAATTCACATTACATATTTAATTTGTACAACAAAACCTGAACATACAAAATCTTAATTAAAAAAGTCAAGGCTTAGGCACTTTCTGGCCGAATATCGAAAGTGCTTCCCTCCGGTTGACGCCCTAAGCCGAGGTTCGTACCCCACAGGGGGTGCCCTTAGCGAGCGTTCACCTAGTTTTAATTAACATAGTTGAATAACCCCTGGCTGGGGGTTTTAAGTGTAGTAGCTTAAGGCACCCACAGGAAAGCCCGGTTAAATAGTCATGATCTCAGAGGACAACTACGAGATACCGTACCTAAAAAAAAAGCTTATGCTTTTGTATTCTGTTTTAACGGAAATTAGGAGGTGTCTTTTGCTGGATACCATCAAAAATCTTTATGTTGAAATTTTTTGAGATGTATATTCAAAACGACTAAATGTTATTTCCAGGAAGCATCAATAATGTATTTCGTGCACTCGGACTGCCTGCCGGCGCTCGAACTGAGCATACAAGCTAAGAACGAAAGTGAGAGACGGCTGTACGCAGTCGCTACGGTCGAGTCGAAAGAGTACTGTTATGCTAAGAAGGTTGGTTAATTTGACCTCAACATTTTATATATAAAATTAATGAATTTAATATAAGCAGGCGTCATTTTTTTTAAATTCTCAACGTGGAAGCTCTTTGCCTACATCTCACCTGATAGTAAGTGATGGTCAGGCCGAAGGTGGAAGCGAGCTTCACCCGGAATCCTCAACCACAGAGGAACTGGCTATCTTACCTTTAACTGCCGAAACACAACAATGTTCTTTACATTGTTGTTATGGCGACAGACTTGGATAAGATGGTGGTAGCTAGCCAGGCGGATTTAGAACAAGCCCTGCCACCAACCAATATATTAATTAATTATATTTTCAATGCGAATGGTCTTCAAATAATGTGAGACATAAGCTGTTGGAGCTGTAGGGCCTGGTTTCTTTATTGAGTACCACATAACAAACAAGTTCCCCACACCTATCGTACAGAGCGGCAACCGCTACGGCATGCCGCGCGGCTCGCGCTTCTACCGCGTGCGCGTGCGCCCCCCCCGCGCCTCGCCCGCCCCGCACCCGCCCTGCTGCGAGCTGCGGCACAGGACCGGTGAGTGCACATACACATGTACCACTAACTTGTACCGCGTGCGCCCCCCCCGCGCCTCGCCCGCCCCGCACCCGCCCTGCTGCGAGCTGCGGCACAGGACCGGTGAGTGCACATACACATGTACCACTAACTTGTACCGCGTGCGCCCCCCCCGCGCCTCGCCCGCCCCGCACCCGCCCTGCTGCGAGCTGCGGCACAGGACCGGTGAGTGCACATACACATGTACCACTAACTTGTACCGCGTGCGCCCCCCCCGCGCCTCGCCCGCCCCGCACCCGCCCTGCTGCGAGCTGCGGCACAGGACCGGTGAGTGCACATACACATGTACCACTAACTTGTACCGCGTGCGCCCCCCCCGCGCCTCGCCCGCCCCGCACCCGCCCTGCTGCGAGCTGCGGCACAGGACCGGTGAGTGCACATACACATGTACCACTAACTTGTACCGCGTGCGCCCCCCCCGCGCCTCGCCCGCCCCGCACCCGCCCTGCTGCGAGCTGCGGCACAGGACCGGTGAGTGCACATACACATGTACCACTAACTTGTACCGCGTGCGCCCCCCCCGCGCCTCGCCCGCCCCGCACCCGCCCTGCTGCGAGCTGCGGCACAGGACCGGTGAGTGCACATACACATGTACCACTAACTTGTACCGCGTGCGCCCCCCCCGCGCCTCGCCCGCCCCGCACCCGCCCTGCTGCGAGCTGCGGCACAGGACCGGTGAGTGCACATACACATGTACCACTAACTTGTACCGCGTGCGCCCCCCCCGCGCCTCGCCCGCCCCGCACCCGCCCTGCTGCGAGCTGCGGCACAGGACCGGTGAGTGCACATACACATGTACCACTAACTTGTACCGCGTGCGCCCCCCCCGCGCCTCGCCCGCCCCGCACCCGCCCTGCTGCGAGCTGCGGCACAGGACCGGTGAGTGCACATACACATGTACCACTAACTTGTACCGCGTGCGCCCCCCCCGCGCCTCGCCCGCCCCGCACCCGCCCTGCTGCGAGCTGCGGCACAGGACCGGTGAGTGCACATACACATGTACCACTAACTTGTACCGCGTGCGCCCCCCCCGCGCCTCGCCCGCCCCGCACCCGCCCTGCTGCGAGCTGCGGCACAGGACCGGTGAGTGCACATACACATGTACCACTAACTTGTACCGCGTGCGCCCCCCCCGCGCCTCGCCCGCCCCGCACCCGCCCTGCTGCGAGCTGCGGCACAGGACCGGTGAGTGCACATACACATGTACCACTAACTTGTACCGCGTGCGCCCCCCCCGCGCCTCGCCCGCCCCGCACCCGCCCTGCTGCGAGCTGCGGCACAGGACCGGTGAGTGCACATACACATGTACCACTAACTTGTACACAGATCAAACAAAAAAATATATAAATTGGATAAGTAACTTTTTGTGGACTTCTGAAATGTAGTTTTTTTCCAAGAATCTCCCCCATAACCGTGTTTATGTTTCTGTTCATTTGTATTGTTCTTCAAAGTAAGAGTTTACATTTGGGTTGTGATCCGAATCCACAGTATTAGTAGGAATATATTTTCTTATTAGTACACATGTGAGTATTTTTTACCATTACAAGCTCAGCATTTTCGTTTATCTACTATGAAAATCTGAAATCTTGGAACCAAGCCGGTGTGACACCATAAAAGTTTTTAAATACGTAAACTTCAAATATAATAAAAGTATACTTGCAGCCATAAATAAGCTCGTCTTCCTACGTACTACAACTGATTTTAATAAAAAAATAAAAATTTACAGTGAGGTGTCATGAAAACCGGAAAAAACTGGAGGGTAATACTTTTATAACTGCCTTGATGTGCACATTCACAGAGCTCTATAAAAATTTCAAATCTAGCACAAAATTTCAAATCTAATACTCTCCGACACAAGATATTTGATACAATACTTTTATGGTGTCTCACTGGTTTAGAGCTAGCACTATCAGTGTGTAGTTTTTGCTTCTGCCCCTACGCTTATCCACGCTCTTTAGATTAGTCCCAAGTTAGTTCAAATAATTAGTAATGACCAATAGAAACACTTGCCTTTAAAAGCATAGTGCTTTTGAAACACCCATAAATAATACACTGCCTTGCTTCAATATTGCGAGAGTTTTTGACAACAAAACCAGAACAGTATTAAAGCAAGACTACAATAAATCTGGCACTACAAGCGTGTTTGAAATGTCATAAGTTTGTTCCATTTAGTCAACATTTTATATAATTTATTTCAATGCATTGTTTGTCCTTGTGGTCCGTACTATGGCATTTCTGTTTCGATGTGTGAGAGAGATGGAGCTATACAGTTTAAATAGCGCCATCCCTCTTTCGCATCGGCACAGTGATGGTTTTCACACTTCATAGTACGGTTCTTGTTGTCTAACCTCGCACGCATGTTGCGTTGCAGATGCAATGAAGGGCGGTGTGCTGCCGGTGTTCGGTGACGCCCGCCCGCTCAAGAAATGGTTGACCTACATGCATGCCCCAGGTCTTTTGCTTATTTCTCTTCATCTCTCACGTTTTCATTAGCTTGCTGAGCCACACGTCATGCTTATTTGATTTGCTTTATCGCCATCTGGGTTCACATAATTTAGTGTTAAGGTTGTGGATAGCAACCATAAATGGCAGGTTGAGTATCAATGGAGTCGCCGCAGTAATTAATGTTTTTTTTTTTTTCAATTCTATATTACACATAATATAACAAAAAACAACTAATTTTTTTTAATCGTCTTTTGCGGCGACCTGTATGCTACTATAGAAATATCATTTAATAATATCATAGCAAAACTATTGCCGTTTTGCATTATGATGCATACCTCTGTATTTTAACAACCCCCAAATTAATACAATATATTTTATATGACATAGTTGCGTTTGTAACCCGGTTCCAGAAGAAAGCAGTTTAAAAAATAAACGTGTATCATTCTAAACAGACCCACAGAAGTCAGTTGACGCCAGTCAGTCGACGAGTTCAGCGACAGAGGAAAGCGCTCGAGCGGCTGAAGTGGTCACGGGAACGCTCATCAACCTAGAGTCGCCAGTTTCTTGTAGTGATCCCGTCTCCGCTGCATCGACACATACGCAATCTGAAGATCAGCTGGATTCTATTGAGGCCAGTGAGCAGTGGCAGAACGCTAGGATGCATCTCTCTACTATTAGTGCTGTGTAAGTAACTAACTTCGTTGATAATTACATACACGCATGTATTTTCCGAGTCATCATTTAAGTCTATCATACCTCAAATTCCTTAGCATGATCCTTCATTATATCGAAAATACTGCAGTGTTATTTGAAAAAAAAAAAAAATTACAAAGTTTCCTCCAACCGGACAATAAACTGCTATTATTAAAAAATACTTCAAATTAGATTATGATACTTATAATAACTGAATTAAATATAAATCAGATATTTTTCACCGTAAAAAGAAATTACCTAAACTATCGGCGCCTTGGAGCCTTCTCGCCGCGGCTCAGTTTCGCTCTCACTCAGCCCGCGAGCAGTAGTGTGCGAGCGAGATGAAAGAGTGAATTTGATCTGAGGTATTATGGACTCGTTAAGTCAGAGGTGTATTAATACACTCACTGTTTGTCAGATAAGCTTATAACGCACATATTATAAGGGGCGAGCCTATTGCTATCAACTGGGCATAAATCTAAAATCTGGGTTTCTAGGTACTGAGAAATTCCTACTGGAAAAACCCAAAATCACTTCGTCCAACCTTATGATAATCCAGCAGAATACATTGTTCCATAATATTTTTACTGTCAAGACTTCGTCAGATACAAGCGCATTGGTGTTTGATAAAAGCTGAACCATGTGCTCAAATGCTAGAGACCCACACTTGGCCTCATAAATTAATATGCAATAATTTAATTGTTACAGTACGGACATGGAATGCAGCGTAGGTCGTTGCGTGGGAGCAGAACCCTTAGAACTGACCGTGAGCGCGGTGGCCGTGGTGTCCCGGGGCGACGTCGGCGGCTCCGAGCTGGCCGAGGAGGCCGAGCCCTGACACACACACCCACCTGCACCCACCAACACCTAGTATCCCGCACCGCTTAGTAAACTAATGGAGTCACAATGATGTAGTGAGTTTGTATACTCATATACTGATCAGCCGCATCCGGGTACCTCAGAAGCCGATTCCGATATACTTGGGATATAGCGAGAAAGATGGCTGGGATTAAAGTTCACAAACAACGCTTAAATCGCCGTGGGATAACAGCTTAAATAACGAACTTCGCCGTGGGATACGGCGGTAATCACATGTTGATTACAACTCTTTCCTCATACGCAGCTCTCTGACTTGTCGTCAGACTTTGATAAGGGAAAGAGTACTCTAGCACTCCATTTATTTACTACTCCGTGCGCTGCAGCATGCTTGTCGAGTCTGCTGGAATGAAAGTTTACATGCACGACTTCATCGACGCGGTTGTGAGGAACTCGCCGCCTGAAGAACATGCGTTATGATATTGCGGCCAGTCTGTGTCTTCCACGGAACTGCTTCCATCCTCCCGGTCGCATCTGTCGCGGTACATAACTCGCGACCCGCGAGTTCTCTGTGTTTCCCTCTCTCTCATATATTCTATGTCTATTTAGAATATAACGTAGAAATTACCGACTCCGATTCCCTCTATTGAAGTTCGTATCTCAATTAGGCAGTGATTTCTTCTCAATAGTACAAATTTGTTTAGTCGTCTTGAAGCTTTACGTGATCTTATGTTGCGAATGTATTCGTATTTTATATTTCTTATTATCTCTACGTTGTGTTGTGTTATATTTTAGTTCCTTTAATACCCCCTTATTTCAGATAGAATCATTTATTTTTCTTATTGAATACCAAACTATGTTAGCTATCTTATTGTAGTGTAGTGTTATTGGTGATTATGAAGTTATATTCTAGCACAAAAATTAATATATGTGGTAACGCTGTGTACTGATTTCAGACTCGGCGCTTTGTTCACAAGTCGACGAAGTGCATTATATGTCTAATACCTAGATACGTGTCTAATATGGTTAGAGTCATATTCTCCTTAAGATTCTCCTACCTATATAAGTACTATCTTGATAACTAAGTCATAGTGATTATTTAGTAGGACAGTCGATCCTCTTAGGAATTATTCTTCTTACAATTTGTCGATAGGCTTCAGCGATGTTAATGCTTTAAACACTCGATCTCGCCCTTATTTGAGCTTTGAATCCTTACCGAATCCACATTGTAGCTTAGATACTTATGATATTTATAGTTTCACTAGAGTGAAGTGGTCACTCGAGCTGACAGTACTTTGTCCTACACTCCGGTAGGAGGAAGAGAGAAGAATAATATAAATTATGAATAGTGAGGCACAGACACTTGCGTCCGAATATTGTTTTAGCCTTTCTAATACTAAACCAGATTCGTTCGAAGCGCAAATTATGGTGTTATTGTAAAATAAGATGACATGCTTCACGTTAAATTTGTTTGTGGCCTTATTATAAGTGGCGCCCGACGTGGGGCTACCGGTGCCTCTGGCCCTACTTCCATGCAACACGCGGTGGAAGTATGGTCAGAGGCACTTAGCGGCGGAATGCCGACTGCTGTGATAGTGCGTGCTGTGCTCTCCTCGACCCCTCGCCGAACGGTTCTACATGTGCAACTCACAAAATTTTGTGTAATTAATGAGTTAGGGGCCTATTATTAAGTGTAAAATTAATGCAAAAATTAGCTATACGTACATTTGTACATGTAAAACCGTTCGAAAATATTTGGCTCCATTAGCAATATTCTGAATTTAAAATATTAATGATCATGTTACAGATTTCTTTTCAAATTGTATTTAGTGTAAACGTTCATATCACTGAAATAATTTTCCGTTATGATTCTCAATATTAACTGTAATAACTTGTGTTGAGACTGTAGGAGACAGTGATGTGATTGACTTGTTTACGAGTCTTGCAATGTACGGGGTGCACATTGTGCGGGGTGGCCGCCGGTTGTGTTGTTTATCCGTAATAGTGCAATATCAGCCCAGATATTTCAATACAGTGCAATACATTGCAATATTAACGCAACCGTTTGTAAATACTTGTTTGAGATATCGTTATAGGTACCCATAATTGTGTCGAATTTAATTAAGTTTATGATATTTCGGTATCAGCCAAAATTCGGGATGGAAAGTGAAGGTTAATCGGTTTGTGAAGTAACATGAGAACTGCTTGTGGTCGTTGTGTTGGATCAGTGGAATGTCGCATAGTTTTATTTGTGCTGGACACGAATAAGCTCATTTGTAATGAATTAGGCTTGGGTTGCGGACGTGTGTCGTAAAAATTATGGTGTCGTGTAACGTGTCAGTATGAAGGTTTTCGGAATGTTCTGCAAATGCATAATAAAATCGTGCGATCGCTTAATGGACTATTTTGTAGTGACCAATTTTATTGTTAGAAATTAAAAATGTAAAATTGACAATTTTAATGTAATTTTTATATACAATAAATAGACCATTTTATACAAACTGTTTTTTATTTTCTCACATTTCAAATGAAGGAGATAAGTTTCCTTAAAACCATTGTAGGAACATAATGCTTATAATAAATCTATCTTTGAATCTTAGAGACAAAATTAACAACTTAGCCTAGCTTAGTTACAATATTTACAATTTACAAAACTATGTACAGGAACATTATTATAAGAGGCCACTGAAAGCGTTCACAGCTTGTTGGTGTTGAACATCGAAGTACTGCTTACATTCAGACATATCGTTGGAGGTGAACGCGCAGTCCGAGTAGTTCCACGTCTGCATATTATCTAGGTTAGTTTGCGTGCAATCCTGTCCGTATCTATAGAACCTTTGCTCCTGCATGTCCATTACAGGAGAGGTTCTGCTCTCAGCGGGATAGTATTGTTGAGCCTCTTCAGGGTAATACGCTTGGGGAATGTATGCTTGTTGCTCGCAATAAGGTTCAGTTTGCTGGTAACCACCGAACAGTTCCGGTGAGGGGGTCTCACTGGACTCTGAGCCGCCCGCAGCTCGTTGCCAGTCCAACCAGTACGCTTCTTCAGGCCTAGAGTTTTCGCTATTGAGGTCTGCGAAGGTGGGTGGTGATTCTAAGGTGTGTTCTTCTAATGGGAAGTCCAGTCTGATTGGTTGGTCGAGTTGGAAGATTTCCTCAGGGTGGAAGATGTCGTCAGCTGGTAGAGCGGTAGGGTCGTAGTGCTGTTGTGGCTGAAGGGAGGGTCCAGGGGGCGCAGGGGGTGCATATGCTTGGTACTGCGGCTCCTGGGGTGTCCACGCCGCTGTGGCATAGCTTTCTGCAGTCTGCTCGGGACGCCACCGACATGAGCACTCGAATGGCCCACATGTGCATGTTAGTTGAACTGTTGGGATAATAAAAAAATAATTACCTAATGATGCGAGTTCGAATCCGTGGAAAAGTTGCAAGTCCAGAAGAGGAATTCGATTGATAGAGTCGATGGGTAGAACAACTAAAAGTAAAGAGCTTGAATTGCTTTTAGAAAAAAATCAGGAACAAATCTAAGGTGAAGAAAACAAAATGGTATCTCATTAAAACAAAACTAAACTCACCTCTTTGGTTATCTGGTATAAGTGGCGGGGGTTGTGGATGTGGATGGCACACTTTCTGTACCATTTGCTTATCAGGTTTCACCGTTAATATCTTGTCTGCTATGGCTGCTTCTCTGGCCAGCAGTAGTGCTAAGCCTCGCACTCTCCTACCAGCTCCAAGGGACCTTCGTACTTCGCTGGCACCTTTAGCCTCAGGTTTTGGATGGTCATGAGCGCCCTTTGCTTGGAAGAAAATGGCATGTTCCGTGTGTCGCCAGAAGTGAGTGACAGGGTAGCCGCAGTGTCCTCGACATGGAAGGACTTCTAAACGACCACCACTGCAGAGTCGGTTTGGACATGGTTTCCCTGTTGGAGAAAAATATTCGTTAGGGTAAGTTCTATCAGTTGAACCCCAATATTTATCATCACATTATGAACAAGGATCGTGTTTGCTAGCTTCGTCTGTTACTGCCAAATGATACATACTGCGTTACCAAACCGATTGTTTCCAATTGTGGCAATTAAGATGTTCAGCATTAGACTTTATGTAATATCCAAGATTTAATAGCTCAATAGAGAACAAAAAAATTAAGTGTCTACAGCATATACTAGAAAGGTGTGGTCAAATTTAAGGATGTGGCATAGACAGAACAACTTTCTCAATGAGACCGACATCGCAATCGCGAAAAAATATGAGCTTGTCCCATATAAAACTTTAATAGGTACCTACTCGACTCTGGGACTGATTATTTTTCTCGATGACGATGTTGACGACACCTTTCTAAAACACGCTGTATTGTTTAGTGATTAGTTAAAATATACCTCCAAGTCCATTACCTTGCTGCTTCTTCCTCGCTTTATCACAAATCGCGGGCCTCAGATGCACTCTGGACCCATCAGGCAATCTGCATCTTTGGGAGCAGACCAGCACTCCTAGACAGCTCTTCTTGAGTATGTGCACATTGTGGTTGTTAGTGTTTCTCATGGCCCATCCTGAGGCATGGCGTCTTGCTTCTTCACACCCAGGGGGGTATACGCGGCGAACGTGCCCGTCACACCACTCGCCGAATGTGTCGAACGCCGCCACGCGCGGGACTACCGCGTCATTTATGTCCCAGTCCGGTGTTTGGCCCTCCGACATTTCGCGGTTGCTGGTGCTGTTAGAAGAATGGAAAGTTGTAGAGCATTTTGGTAGAAGTAGGCAGTTTTACAGAGCACGGGATAAGTAAAAAGATAGGACTTATCCTAAGCTACATACTTATACTAAGAAGTTAAGCTTAGTTATCTAGTAAAATTAATTCGATATAAGTTTTTATTATTAGGTAAAGCTATCTCACTTGAGTTATCGCAATAGCTCAGGTAGACACCTACCTATTCAATAAATAGATGAAAATATCTAACTACAATAAGTACCTACACCTTCATTCGTTCCTTCTTATCAATCTACCTAAATATTTATAATCTTTTGTTCAAGTTCCTTACAGAATAAAAAGCAAACATCTAAATCGCGGAGAAAGCTCGGTTCCCCCTCGCAAGCCCTCGTTGAGCCAATTGCTTCAGAATGACATCGTCTGAAGGGGCGGCCGCGCCTTAATTGGGCAAATAACTTTGTGTAGATATCCACTTACGAGGGAGTAAGTAAATAAAGAGTCTTTGAACATATTTTTAGATTGTCTACAAAATGGGAGACGAAATGCTTCGTAATACCTAATTCCTTTAAGTAGGTATACGTTGGGCACCTATATCATATTATTCATTAGGTATTTCAAACTATTTTAAAATTTTTTTTTACACGTAATAAAACAGGGTTAGAAAGAGATTAACTTCAAGATACGATTGATTTGCTACAGTATAACTTTATGTTTGCGACGGTTCTTGTGGTAGAAAATAATCTAAATATGGAAAAACTTTCTATTATAGGTACCTCGTAGTATCGGGTCAGTGACAGCTCGGCCCGAGTCAACTTAACCCGAATAATAATACCAGATACTACGTCGTCAAGATGCCTAAAAAAGTGGTGTGTGCCGTCGGCATGAAGACTATCAACTCAGTATTGATTGAGACCGAACTGCCTGACCGTACAAATCACTAATCGGGAGGGAAATATCTGGTATTATTATTCGGGTCTAGTTGACTCGGGCCGAGCTGTCACTGACCCGTAGTATCTACCTATCAATTAGGTGTACCTAAATAAAATAGAGTTGGTACCTATCTACGTATACCTACATTTCTAAAAACCTTAATTTATCCAGCTTAACAGCAGACTGACCCGATAGATTTTATAACTTATGACTCACGACACAGGCTCAGTATTTTCGCCTATTCAAAATAAATAAGCGGCTTAATGCATCAACAAAGCAACGTCACAGTTTCAATGAGTTTCAATTAGATTCAATTGACTCTCTCCAGCACCTTCCCCAACCCTGCCCGGTTTGTCTTCGAATTTATTTTATATTTCTACTGTCTATTTATGGTAAATGTTATTATATGACTCATCTGACAATCCTAATAATTAATAATAATTGATTTTGAAAAGCTACAATCAGTGACAGTAGTCAATTAAAACAACAGGTTTTTAAATTTTAACTATTGAGCTAAATATTCAATTAAAATCGGAACAGAAGTAAAATTTTGAGGATGAAATACAATGTATCTATAGAATCATTTTGTGTCAATTTAGACGATGTGTAAAAGTAGCAGGCCAGTGTTAATCGACTTTTGTCGCTGACCGTACCTACCACCTATCTATGTTAGGTTAGGATGGATTCTTGCTAAAACAAATTTTGAACATCTTCCTTTTGGCCTACGTTGACAGTTTGAAGAGCATACATATTATGAAGTAAATATACTTGGGACCTGCTTGTTTTTACTGACGATGGATGATACATTAGAGATGGTCTAGATTATCATTTGACAAGCTACGATCGTCGCTCTTTTAATTTCAGTATTTCGTTCGAGTCGTGATCGTTTGTATACGTAAAGTGTAGTCGGGGTGGGTCAGGTTAAGTGAAAGGCTTCCATTGAGGGATAAAACTCTGTATTTTGCCATACATTTTACAACAATACATAAGCTGCAACAAGCAAGTCTCTCGTAAACCCTGTCAAAAACTGTCAGGCTGCCACCTTAGTGACAGTCGCCACGGAGGTCTGCTAGGACGGAGGAGTTCGTACACCGCCTGCTATAATAGATATTTTTAACGAGAGTCATAAATGCTTTTCATTTGAATTGGTTATCTATGCATACATTACAATAAAATCGTAGCGAAGTCAAAACTGCACACTGAATATTTTTGAAATAAATTAATTTGGTGGTATCTACACATGGTCTCAGGGCCGCGTCCCTTGTATGTGCGAAGTGTGAGGTGCACACAGGCGCCAGGGCACTAGGGGCACCGGAGGCGACCCTAAGACTTAAATAAATGTCAGCGCCAATTACTGTTTTTTTTACACAAATCATGAGGCTTTGGCTTAGATTATGAGTATTAATAACATAACATTCATCATAATTGAGTATCAATGAGTAAGCACAAATCTCCAAGACAAAATTTGAAACAAAAAAAATATATGCGGCGAAACAGGACGTCAAAAAAGAGGCGCTTCATAGGTTTCACACACAGGCGCTGCAGAGGGTCGGCGCGGTCCTGCATGGTCTTACGATGGTAAAACTCGGTACAACATTTCTACCTTTAACTTCAGAAAGGTAGATAAAATAGCAGCAGGTAAGTACCTCATTATTTTAGTTTTAAGACTTTCATTTAGAAGTTTGGAATTGCCATGCACATTTGCGAAAGAGGCTAATGAGTATGTAAGTAACCGATGCTTTATAAAAGATGAGCTAAGATGGAAATTCGAAGGTCGAAGAAAGAAGAGAACGCGGCAGATCGCCATTCGATGGTCCGACCAGATTAAATCCGCAGTGGTCGGCCCATTAGGTACACGAATGCACACACATGTTACAGCCGACAGAGAAGGATGGCGTCGTATCGTGAGGCGAATCACGGCTGTCCGAAATCTCACTGCAACGTGATGACCACAACTGCTTTATCAAGAGTGAACCGACAAACAAGAAGAAGATGAAAATTCACGTGGACTTGAGAAACTAAGTATGAGGAAAATACCTACTTACATAGATACGTACTAACTTTCTTGAAAAGGCAAAAAATGATGCAACACTGTAGGTAGTTTAATAAGTGGTTAAGATTCAGACACCCACCTATTTGAAAGTTTTCTCTATAGTGTTTCGAATTCCATTAGGTACTTCCTTGAGCATTTTGCTCTACTTCTCATGGTTTGCGATTTTGCTCAGATGTCCCATTTCAAAAAGACACTCTGCAACCTACGTTTTTGGATAGGTGCTGATACATTTAAACACGGTATTATAATAATGTTATTTTCTTATTATTGTACTTTATTTTATTTGTTATTGTTAACCATCTGCAGTCACAATAAGCAATTTTCTATTCTATGTTATGATGAGTTTCTCGAAATTACAGAAGATTTAAATATTTTCAATTTTCCCAAAATTCACATATTACCATGGACATTAAAATATTTATAGGTACTACCTAGGTATAAATATGTTCTTAATAATGAAAACGCGTAGCTCTAGATACTTAATTAATTATTTCTCTAGAAGCAGATCGATATAAAAAAAGTAAGTTTAAAAACTAAAACCCGACTAAAAGGTATGAAACAAGAAAATATTTCAGACAGAAGTCAAGACATAAGTACAAAAACTTTCAAGGTAAAGCCATGGTCGCATGCCATTATAATTTTGTAGGTGTACAAGCATGCGACCACGGCTCATTTGTCAAATTATGATCCGCAGTTAAGAAGTTATGAGGTAACAGATGAACATACATACCTACATACCGGTCAAAATCATAACCCTCCTTTTTGTTTCACCGTAGTCGGGTAAAAAGTCAAATCTACTTTTTTACTTAATTGGGTAACAATATAAAAGGTAGTTAGGTAGGAAGTTTTTAGACTGAAGTACACAAACTTGCATGACCACAAAGTTTTATTAGACCAAAAGAATCTAATAAAACTTTAGTGTAAAATGTGGAGTCTTTTCTATTAAAATAGTTTATTGTAGTAAGTTATACTTAGGTATCGTCCTGTAAATCTACATACCTACCTAATTAATTATAGAGACCCACTATCTTAACGGGTTGTAAGCCGGAGCCCTAAACACAAAAGCGCTCTATGTTCAGTGTTGATGAAAAAAATAATTATTGCTATATCTATTGGTAAGTTGAATAGAAATAAATCAATACTTACAGGATAACCATCTCCGAAAAAATGCAAACGCTTCACTATCACAATGCAGGAATTTTGTCCAGTCCTATACAACATTCACAGTCCATCAAGCCACTGCACACGTCAACGATTTGTCGCGAATATCGATACTATTTGTACAACACATCTACACACGATGGAAGCTTATAGCCCACTAAGTTGAACAACAAAAATAAACAGAGGGATGTTGTGCCCCACCATACCGCGAGGTGGGGACCGAAACCAACCAATCAGATACCCCCAGTCCCATGACACCGCCTCCCGACCAATCAGAACACAAGCTTGAACACCAATGACGGTTTTACAAAATGTTACATTTCTATTTTTCAGGTAAAAATGGGAATTTTCAGTGCGCTGCCATTTTTAGAATGTCGTTATCAGTTGTAATGTTGGTAACGTATTTTGTAAAATGTTAAGTACTAATGCGAGGTAGTTACTAAGCTTACTTTGTAAAGTAAGTAGGTATTACGTTGATATTTTTCAGGGTTGAAAAAATAGGATTATGTGGATTATGATATGAAGCTGACGCATATGTATTTGCGTAACATGAGGGTATCCGGGAGTGGATTTTTTGCCATAATTCGAAAAATTATCTATAGTTGTCAAGTTTATCCACCCTAATAAAATTAACCGTATTAAAAAACCACCATTATTTTCCTGAATAAAATCACAAAATATAATGTCTATAATTTTTCTTGATATATTTTTTTAAGACTGAAAATTGTGAATAAAATTTGGTGTGATGCAAACGCTTAGGTCGGATGACTGTTGGATGCGGATTCCAGTTTACGGCAGGAAAATATTTATTGTGAAGTGCTTTTAGGCGATACTTATAGGATCGTAGTCGTAATCAGGACTTACCCTCATTTCAACCGTGTTATTGCGACATATAGAGATTTGTAGAGTCACTAAAAGCAGCAAACAGACAGTCTTCATTTCATCGATTACGTAAGTTTTCTTCTTTTGTAGTACCTAGTTGATTCCTGAAAGCAAGATTAGTTAAATATAACAGGTAATTTGCTGTAAATACACATGGTTATTTATATCTAATAATAAGTACTTACAAAGTTATTTTCACCTTTAAGCTTACGTACCTATTGGTAGAGCAAGTTTTTACCAGGTTCAATGGTATCTTCATAAAATAAACCTTTTAACAGTTTGTAGACCGCTGAACATGAATCTCATAGGTAGCTAAGCTTCTGATCTCTTCATTATAGATTTGTTCTGTGCTCTGACCAAGTAAAAATTATTCTTTTCAAGACCTACTGTCAGAGTTTTTACACGAGCAATCTATGGGTCAGCTATACCAAGAGATCGCTGGATACCCTGCGCGTGCAATATAATAATGCTTTCAGGATGTTGTTGCGACTGCCCCATTTCTGCAGCGTCTCAGAAATGTTCGCCGAGACCCACACAGATGGCTTTCAAGCCGTCGTTCTCTGCATTGAATGTTTATTATTTTAAATCAATTCTACTAATACTAAATTATAAGTTGTTTTGTAATCATCATCAGCCTATAAATGTTCCCACTGCTGGGACACAGGCCTCCTCTCTGTGAGAGGGAGTGGGCCGTAATTCACCACGCGGGCCCAGTGCGGGTTGGTAGATGTCATATGTCTTCGAATTTTCGGTTCTAGGACATGCCGGT
Organism: Agrochola lychnidis; assembly: GCA_963680765.1. Taxonomy (NCBI): domain Eukaryota; kingdom Metazoa; phylum Arthropoda; class Insecta; order Lepidoptera; family Noctuidae; genus Agrochola; species Agrochola lychnidis. The sequence continues at coordinate 16,711,418 of OY796858.1, forward strand.
TTTCTCACGATGTTTTCCTTCACCGTTTTGAGAGCAGTGGTGATGAAATAATTCACACAAAGTAAAGCGCCTGTCTAGGTTCGAACCTACGACTTACAACTCGTAAGTCGCGGCCGTTACCACTGGGCCACCACTGCTCTATATTTGTATGTATATCTATGTTTTGTAATACTAACACAATATGGATCACTGTTGTCCGAAATAAATGAATTTTTATTTAATTATCCATTGGCGCGTTTTCCGTACATGATGGTAGTTTTTCACACCTACAAAGAAAATTCACTTAAGTAGCCTAGTGGCAAAATGTAAATACCCTCAACGTATTTTCCCTCGTGCAGCTGCAGTAGCATAATAACTACAGAACACGATGTATAAGGCGAGTGTTCAAGATGTGGAGCGTTCCTATAATAAAATGAGGCAGGGCGCTTCATGCGGGCGCACGTTACGACGACGCGTGCGCATGGGAAAGCTGCTTTCTAGCTATTATTGTCATGTTATGTTGCAAAAAAAATATTGTTATTCATGTGTAGAAGAGTAGCGATGCTGTTTAGAAGTTAAAGCAGGTACTTAGGTACAGTCAGGGAAATTAATTTTATTGTTAAGTAAGTTGACAACCTACCTAAATTTTCTGTGATATAGATAGACATTTCAAACAACGCATCTGTGACTCTGTAAGCAGAAAATCCCAGGAATTCCGACCGATGTACCAATAAAGTTGTATTGTTTTGCCTTTAATTTTTTACAAAACCGTTGGTCAAAAAAATTACGGTTGCATTTTGTAAGAAATAAATGAATGGATAATTCCTAGAGGGGCTATCTAAATATTTGTATTAGTTAAATCTTTTGTTTTTGCGAACTAACTGTCTGGCGATAAAATGACATAATCTTTTAATCCGGTTTCTGGAGCTTGGATTAATTTAATCTTCATGTTTTTGAAGTGAACTTCTTTAGGCGCTTTGGGCATTTTTGAGATGGGACTAAACCAATGATTTCTCGACACTGTTACGACACCAGCTTTTGACCATTAAAAAGACATCAACGCGTTGATTACCGTGGTGCATGGAGTAAAAGATATCAACGCGTTGATTACTGCAGTGCCGATTTTTTTTCAAGTTTTCTCTTCTGTCGCCACTCCCGGAGTGCCACTGTTTGTTAAAATATACTTGCGATAGTGCTTGCATTGAAGTTGATGGTTACAAAACTTTCAGTTTTACATCATGAAATGATACCTAAGATGCGTTCGAAATTAGTTAGGATATGGCACTACTTTCAGCTGAAACTCGGTGAAAACCTTCATAGTTAGGTGTTACCTAAACGATGATAAAAGAGCCAACATCATTGAAATTTTCTTGAAATTCGCAAAAACTTTGAAACTTTTATGGATACCTATGTTTTAAATAACGATAGATTCAAATTCACGAATGGTTGTGGGTCTCCCAATAACAAACCTTCTTATAGTTCTAGGCCGGAAGTGTACCCAATTTTGCGAATTGGCCACTTCCTTAGGGCTGGGGACGCAAATTGTTCGCAGACTCGACTAACTCATGGGCGTCAATTGGTACCGAGGCGATAACTAAAGGGGACTGCTTGCGCCAATCATAAAACGATACTTGTGTTGATTATTTAATCTTGTTTTAGAACGAAGCATGGAGGATCAACCACGGCAAAAATAAAAATTAATTTACATCCAGCATCGTAATTCTACGGAGACTTGCAAAATAAAGAAAGCAAATAAAGTTCCAACTACCGTGCCGACCAACAGAGATTTAAAAAAAATCTGGACAGCAGAAACTAACAAAATACAACTTTTTTTTTCAATTTAGTCTTCTTAGACTAAACCCACTAACGAAGCGGTCCCATCATTGACAATAACCCTTTACTTATACCATCCCGATCTTGGCAACAAAACCAACCGGTCAAAACATGTCCCAGTTTCCAAATCTTAAGTCTGCAAAATCACCCTGAAGTTTTACCGGTCTAAATCCTAACATAGATTCCGAAACGTTTTAGCGGTAAAGCAATCTCGAAATCCCCCGGATTTGGAATGCATTTAATCCATCAAACGGACGACTGTGAAAAAAAAGGACAGATTAAAATGAAAACAATTGATCAGATTAAGACAAATTATCTGTCGTTTATTGCCACCGTAAAAACTAAGAAATGTTCGTAGAAATCATAAAAGTTGGGTGGAATTAAATAAACTAACTCTGCTTTGCAAAATAAGAAGATTCGTAATTTGTGTCTCGCTCTAGAGTTTTTGATATTTTATGCGTCAATGCACAAACAAAAGGTTCATATTTAGAAATTCTTTGTATACCTAACCTCGAGTAGGTAAATTAATTGAAAATGTTCAATTTCCTCCGTAAATACTGCGTTTTTAAACACACAGCAGATTCATGATAGGAGTACATTGATACCTACTTACTTAATTGGGCCCTCACACTCCTCACTACAAGATGGCAACGAATTTCGCAGAACAATAGATACCTACTCCTAGAAAAGAGACTATTGTAGGTATGTATCAATTATTATGTTGGTGTGGTATAAGCAAATCTGAAGCACAGCTTGCTTGAGAGAACTTATGTTTTACTTCAGTAGAGGTTTGCTGTAAAACCGTGCAGTGAACAACTAATGAACTAGTTGTTAAACCAGGACCTCTTGACTTGCGACCGCCGCCGGCAACTTGTACTGGACTATTTAGCGACTTAACTTTGTGGGGGATGCTTATCTTTGGTAAGTTCCAGTGACAGTTCTATCGTAGATACTTCTCTCTGTATAAGCGATTTAAACAATTTCTAACAGTCTTGAACTGTGCGGATGAGACGGACTTGTTTTTGTATTGTTACAGAAATAATTTTAACTTAACTAATTATATACCTACAATATGGGCAGGTGGAGGAATGAGGAAAATGTCGTGAGGAAAGTTTTGAGTATGAATGTGGATGGCTATAAGAGTAGGGGAAAACCAAAGAATCGATGGATGGGACTGTGTGAAAGATGATATGGTTAGAAAGGGGGTGACTATCGAGGTGATGACAAATAGAGAAGTATGGAAGAAAAATAAATATTGCGCTGACGACCCCAAATTAATTGGGATATGGGCAGGAGAATGATGATGTATATATATATATCCTATCCTGTTAAATGAGCAATATTTGTATATAAATATATAGATATAAATGTATGTATTTGTAATTACGTTCTCGAAAACGGCTGTAACGATTTCAGTGAAAGTTGCAACATGGTTTAATTAAGGGGGCGAAAAATCGATCTAGCTAGGTCTCATATCTGGGAAAAATTATTTTCTCCGTGTTTTTAAGTTTAGAATAAGATGGCTACTTTTGAATGGAATAGCAGCATGGAATTAGTAAGTACCTACTATCATGGCAGCAAGGAATTAGTAAGTACTATCCTATACTATTAAATGAGAATTCTCTATTTTCACAGGTACTTTCGATAAAATGAAGTAAGTAAGGCAGATGGGTGGATGACCTTCAAAAGGCCGCCAGTGAGACTTGGATAAGACTCGCACATCAGACTAGGGAAACATGGCACAAAAGGGAGGTGACCTATACGAAACAGTGGGTGGAGAGGCTCCCAATACCTGCTGGTGATGAAGTAGGTACTTACCTACGGACAGGTAATAATTTTCAAATTCGAATCATAATCTGATCTTCCGAAAACTTGGTGTTTATTTTCATTCCTACGGGACACCCCAAAGTCGTCCAGGATAGCTTAAAATCTCATAGAGAGCAACATAATTTTGTTATACTATCTGTTTTTCAAACAAAAGAAATTTGTACACTACATGTGCAGTATATTTGTCAGTGGAGGCTGGTATCGGAGCCGGGGGAGTCGGGGAGTCTACAAACACGGAATTAGCGACACAGCGCACTGTCAACAACGATCAAAGCGACATCGCGACATATGTTGCTGCGATACATTTTCACACGCGTTTTCATTCGATTTAAAGTTTTCCTCGTATATGAGCGAGGGAGTTTCCGTGTTTTATGTGTTGTTTACAATAGCATATAAATCTTTAGTGTTTTTTGGACTTTGATATCATCTATACCTACATATACCTAATAAAATAGTGACGAAGAATTTTTGTCCGTTTGTCTGTTTGTCCGGATGTATGTTCCGGATTGGCGCAAAAACTGCAGAACGGATTTGAATGTAGTTTATAACCTGGGTTTTCCGACCTCCACGCGGGCGAAGTCATGGATAAAAGCTGGTAGCTTATAAATCATTAGTGTTTTTTGGACTTTGATATAGTCGTACGAATAAGTTCGTTGTATATGAGTCTTCTCGAACGAGACTTCATAATAGGTGATAGAAAAGTAAACCGTTGTGTCAGAATTACGAGATTAGTTAAAAAGTATATTTAAATTTGTATCTTAACCATGCAAACGTAAACATGTATTTGATATTGCTATCACTAAATTCACTTGTCAAGCGCACAATACTATGCGCTTCCAGGTAGATAAACGAATCCAACCTATTATATCCGTATCATGAATATAATCCAGTCAGATAAACCGTACCAAATCAACTACACGTAGCGATCTGTTCGTGACGTCACAGATAACCCTTTGCGGCCATTGATAACGGATCTCCATATCTGAATTGTGCCCCACACTCCCCATCCCATAAGCCTTTCCACACAAACGGTGTTCAAACAAAGGATCAAATTAAACAAAATCCGCAGACAATCGCGCATACTGACGAACACAGACGAATACTCACGAATACTGACGAATATACATGAAAGAGAGTTAATCAAATAACTATTTGGAAGTTAGTACAAATAGCACGCCCCCGCGACTCAACTGTCATACAACAAATGCATAGTGATTGACCTCTGTGTCGATTGTCCGGAGTGTAACTAATGCGTTGGTGAAAATGCGCAATGCTTTTGACTTTGCTAAAGCTTCAGCTTGGCCGGCTGCGCTTCTACTGATTGAGACTTGTGTGTGAGTTATTCAATATGGATGTCAATTGGATTAATATTTTGAGTATCATCCTTTCGATGTGTTTATTATTGACTAGTTACAGAATGTCTTGTTATGATATTGATCACTTGGTTAAACTTTTGACGACTCTATCTTATTTTCGCAATCTTTCATAGCCAGTTTTTCTTCAAGTACTTATGTACTACGAATTAATAATGCAAATACGTTATTCCAAGTACAAATACTTAATTTTACCATTAAAAATTTTTCTTTAATAATAAAATGTTCCTAACTCATTAATTTAGCACTAAATATAAATTGATGATTTTATTAACGTAGGCACTAACGTGTATTGTGAACGATAAAGATACAAGGTGAAAACTCATAGTTGTGAAAGGCAGTAGGTGTGCGTTAGTTAATTTATTGTCGCCCGTTATCTATAGGATGCGGGCTGCGCGCGCGCCGGTGGCAGTCATGGCGACGCCCCGCCTCGCTGACGATAGCTGCTGCTTTTTAACATGCAGCACGCGACTGCGACAACTGTTTTTTTATTTTATGGTTAATGTTACTAAACTGGACGATTATATTGTTTATTTTATTTAAAAATATGGAAACAATGCCGCCAATGCATGAGGATCAAAATCGATATGGGTTTTTTAAGTGTGCAGAAGCTGAACTAATCAAATTGTATACCTTCAGATAGAGAAAAGTCATAGTCAAAGATGCGTTTCATTAATAATCCTGGTTCTAAAGGAAAAATTGCCGTGATGATATAGATAGGACCTAAATTTGAAAAAAACCCCGGCCAAGTGCGTGTCGGACCACGCACAATGAAGGGTTCCGTAGTTGGGATGAATTTATCCCAAGAACAACATGTTCTCCCATACAGAATGTATGGGACATGACGACATGTTTTTGCAACCGCTAATGTAAGTTGGTCGATTATTACTCGTTAACTTGTAAAGCCTACTTAGCTGTGATAGTTTTCCTTTTAATTTCGTTATAATATATGCTACTGCTGTGAATTTTTTCACATACTAAATCCAAAAATGGTCTTCGCAAACTCACAATATTTTTGAATGATCTTTCCAACGACATCCCACACTATGGGATTATAGAGAAAAAAAAAATCATCCTCACTTTACGTCTAGGGGAGGTATCCGAAAAAAAAAAAAAATCATGATTTTATTTTACCACTTTGTCGACGTGATTAATATGTATACCCATGCCAAATTACAGCTTTCTAGTACAAAGCGTCTCTGAGCTAAGCCGCGGACAGACACACAGACAGACGGACAGACAGACAGACAGACGGAAATGACGAAACTATAAGGGTTCCTTATTTACTACGGAAGCCTAAAAAAGGTGTGATCATTTATAATCTAATGGAACACTGTGATTTTTTCGTTCAACATGATATCTCAGTTGTTCCTTATCAACACTTAGCAGTGATAGTTACTTTGAATTATAAATAATTAGATTCAAATTATTTGAGCTTCACATTCGCAAAAATGTATGAATATTTCCGGTATTGTATTCACCCCGACCAATTTGTTGAATCATTTGAATGTTCAAATACAGTTTATTTTGCATAAACATGGGCTTGTCGCGATATTTCCGCATAATTATGCGAACGTTTCTATGGGAGAGATTGATATATGGTGGTATTATACTAATTGCAGTACATCGTAGACATTGTTGGTATTGTGCGATTATACCATAAAATTGATATTTATTATAGGGCTTGAATTTTGAGATCGCTTGAATAGTTTTCCGCAACGACAGTGATTGTTAGAAGTCAAAAGAAGATGTAAAAAATTAAAACGTTTTGAATAAAAATTAAGTTAATAAGCTCCAATTCTATGCATCACTATCTAGCTAACTTAATAAATAAATTACAGAGTAGTCCACCCCTCGAAAAATTAATTTTTGACGAGTAGCAATATTATGAAAGTAATTATGGTCCACCGGTCGGCCCATTTCACGCTAACCCCGAAAACAATGGGTTTTCAATGGGGAGGCGATGGGGGAATAATCTAATAAACGAATAAAGATGTTGCGTGATTTCTAGATATCATAACGTGGGAACCTTGATTGGTGAGTTTAATTAATTGATGTTCATTTGTGGCTCACCGTGGGAAAGGCGTTAATAAGATTGATTTTGGTGCGGATGATTCATGTTTTGGATGGATGATGTTTTGGACACTGTTGAACATTTAGCAGGAAAGGAAGGTGAATTGTGACGGAAGGCCTAGGGATAGCCTAGTCAGAAAGGCCACGATGGGGTACGATGATGTTAGAACGTTGTAAAAAGAGAGAAAAGCGCCTATTGTGATTGTAGGATCTAACAGCCGAAGAAGTACTAACAGCCGCTCGGGTCGATCTGTCAGGTTAAGCTACGTTTGCTGGGGTTGGTCCGTGGATGGGTGACCATTTCTACATACCGAGACTCCTCCGTGCCTCGGAAAGCACGTTAAGCCGTTGGTCCCGGCTGCCATTAGTGTATCTTTGACAGTCGTTAAGGGTCGTCAGAAACCCGAAAGTCTGACAACCAGTCTTACCAAGGGGTATCGTATTACCCAGTTACTGGGTTGTGGAGGTCAGATAGGCAGTCGCTCCATGTAAAATACCGGTGGTCAGCTGCATCCGGTTAGACTGGAAGCCGACCGCAACATAGTTGGAAAAAGGCTAGGCAGATTGATTGAAGATCTATAAACAATATCGTACGAGTTTTCTGTGCTACCTTGATAAATTTTCGTTTTCTGTATTGCAGACAAAATTGAAATTTATTGTAAAGAATATGAAAAAATGTGGACAAAATTGGCGATAAATGTATCAAAAAATCATCACCTAACTTTCCAAAAGCTCAATTAAAGATTCTTCACAGGAAAATACAACCCTAAAATACTTTAAATGATAATTTGATATTCCTTTAAACTCCGGAAATCAGATATTTCACATAGCATTGAACGTTTAGCGAGCTAAATGTAGCCGGCAGACCATTAAATTTTATTTCAACCAGCGAACTGCGAAGGGTGGCCAGAGTGTTAGGGCTCGTACACATAAATAATAGCAAAAAACATATTGCGTTTGTTGCTCCACTCATTATGCGCAATTAGCGACGATTGTGACAGCGGACACCATGTGAACGGATTTCATTCGCATTGTCAGTTGGATGGTCTTAAAAAGATGTTCAACGCGTGCCGGGTTGATTACGCATTAATCAAATATGTCTCAGGCCTTTTTTATTTATGTATAAACTGAAAGATATTATAAATCATCGAAATTAAAATGAATTTTGAAATTATGCAATCAACCTGCCACTATTGTTTTGTCGAATACTTTAAAATTTTCAGTAGATAAACGACAGTTCAATTTCAGTCGGAACAAAAAGGAAACTCAATCCAAAAGTAATTTGTAAATTCATAGATTAAACACAGTTTTAATGCATTTATTTAACCTAATACTTACTGCCCCTCTGTTAGTCGAACGCATTAGTAAAATTAGAGCGGTGGGAAAGGGTTGCGCGCGCGCCGCCGCGGCCACGAATACTTTATGTTTATTGTTATTAGAACAATATTTGTACACTCGAGATGTACGGTTATTGCCGACGTATCATATTCAACGCATCTACAAATTACCTTCCTATATTTATTGACAGATTCAACAATACAATTCCATATTGAATCACTTTTGTCGTTACGGTAAAAAGTGAGAATTAAAAATAATGTGAAAGTGGGGAAGTGCTATAGAATATATATTTCCGGATTAGTAAAATTAAAGGTATATTCTTCATATTCAATAATCAATCAGGCTCCCCTGTGGTCAGTCGGATGTGGAAACAAGCTGAGACTATTGTAATCCCATCGGAGGCCATTTAGCTGGTGTTATCAATAGATAGTCTGACAGTGGGCACGCGTCCAGCCATAATTCTATTGTTACAAACGATTGATGTATTTAGCCGATTATTTGTTTACAATATACATAATAGTGGAATTTAATGTGATTTTAACAAACGTTACTTATTATTTAGCTCGTATAACAAAGCTGTGAAAACCATAAATTCTCAATTCAGAAGGCGTGTTCAAAAATTGCGTACTCAGAATTGTGTATTAATGTGGACTGTGAACACTCCACATAAAAAAATGCTGTCTAATTAAAAGCTTACCTACATAGTAATGTTGTTTATATTTGGTTTTATTTAAAACAATTTATAACCCATTCTAAGCCTTTACCCACAAACAGCCATTGATTTTCATTGACAGATCATCAATAAGACGGCGCTCGTCAGGGGTTGCGAATCGACGCGATTAGTTGTGGTGATAAAGTGCACGCCTGACACTACGATTACTGGTACCATCGTAAACACTCATTAGATTGTATTTTGAGGAATTTGAGCTTTTTTATGAGGAAAGGGTGACGATTTTAAACACGATTTTTTAAGCGTGTTTACATGAAACTCTGAATGTTGGACAGAATGAATCCTCCATACATTCTAATAGACCTTCTCTACATTTATATTATCTTTTTGCAGTTTATACCTTGTAATTTATTATAAGATTAAACACTACGTTGAAGACAAGGAAGTTTGGCAATAATTCCTTCTGCACATGGGGCTTCCCTGGTACCTCATTAACGGCATAACAATGTAAATGTCTATTAACTGCTCCCAAATTACGATGATTATTGTATTTTACTTTTTTACATACTTCCTTGACATAATCTTTTCATTATTTGACATTATATACCTACAATTTTCTATATTTGCTCATGGAATCATATCTAATGGTTTAAATAGGTCCTTAAATTTATTATTTTATTTATCTCTTATTTAGATTATTTTCTTTTAGATTATGTGAATGTGAGAACGTTGTAGGCTGTAGACTTGTGGACCATTTTCTATTTAGGTAAGTACCTGGTACTTGTTAATAGGCCTACACTGTCCTCTCATACCTATTACCGCTGTAATTTGAAAACATTGTAAAAACCATTTATTTTTAAAAGAGTAACCGTGGAGTTTCTTGGTGGCTCTTCTCCATAGGAAGCGACCAATTGGAACCGTGCACCTAGCTTCTGATGTTTCATAACTGCCCTTGTAAGTTTATGTGGAATAAAATATTTTGAATTGAATTGAATAATAAGCCGCTCCCTTTTCCTCTTGTAACATCTTAATTTTTCGTAGGCTGCTACGAAAGTGCTACGAACTGCTACGAAATAAACTTATTCATTATATCGAAGACAGAGAACAGCTGTAATGCCGTTTGCAGTAATTTTTCCTCAATATTAGGTGTTGATTCACGTTTTCTATCTCACAGAATTTTAATAGGTATTTTGAAATCAAGTACGACATCATGTACTAAGCCAACCAAGATACCTCGCAGTCTATAATTTCGATCTGTAGTTACGTTCTTTCTAATATTCAAGAATACTTTTATCTTTTGTTATCATACCTGTTCTTACCCTACCTTTACGACTTCACGTTATCTTGGGCACGCGTCGGGCGTTAGGTGTAACTGGCGCGTGCGATGCGCGTGGGCACGTGGGCGCGCCGGTGCGTGCTAACACGTGGACTCGCCCGCGCGCATCACTGTGGTAATGGTCAGCAGAGTGCTGAGTCTTGTTCTAGAGAAGGTTCATTTCACACTGTCATGCAACAATTGAGTGAACATTAGGTGCTTTTGAAAAACCTTTGAGAGCTATTGGCAGTATAAAAAAATGGGGCTGCTTTGCCAGGACATATAGCTAAAAAGAAACAGAAGAAGATTAAGGTTGGTGCATTATTGTCCTATATTGTACTAAAAAAATGTTACATCACAAGAGAAGTGTACGTTTTAGGATTTTATTCATAAGAATCTCCTGAAAGTATACATTATTACGCCTACTTGACTTTTGTATGACATTTGCAAAACGTCATTCAAGTGTTAAGCTCCCACAAAGGAGTGAATGGGGACGAACAAAAAGAAATCAGTGTCGGATGCGCCCGCGCATAATATTGGACATCAAATGGATGCGTTTACGTAAATATAGACTATCTTTTATTATCTGCGAAGTTTGATTGCGGTCGAGAAGCGTGTCTCGCACCCCCCGGACTATTCACCAAGGATGATTGATCTACGGCAGATTGACAGATTTTTTTATAATACCAGTCGAGGGTAGTTGGGTACAGACGAGCGAATATTAAAGGCAATTGTTGTTTAATTTTTACCGTGGTGGGGTCGTTTCGAGTGTTGTAATAATGTTTTGATAATAGCAGTATCCGTTCAGCTCATATTTCTTATTCAGAGTGCGTGGGACCGAGCCCGGTGATTGCGCTTATACTGTCTGTTTGAATTTAAAACGTTTAGGGAGGACCGTTAGGAACACCTTGTTGTTTTAATTTAATGACAAATATTATCATATGTAAACTAAACCGTTTATAAGTTCACGGTGTCAATATTAAATGATTTTCGTTGTTAAAAAACGATAAGAGGAAATATGATTGAAAATTTGACTTACTCAAAAATTTGCAACAAATCTTTTTGATGGCCCCTTAAGTATTGTGTTCTATGTAATTATAGGACAGGAAATTTTAATAATCTTTTTCAAAGTATTAAGTTACATTAGATATTATTTTAATCTGTCACAAATCGACAGCTCGCCATTGAAGGCTGACCCTTGACGGGTGCTTATTTGGCTTAGAGAGTTTTTATTAGTATTTTTTACCCGCGTTCGGACAATAGAAGTGGAGCCATTCGATACTTTAGCACAATGTGCCCACTGATCCTCATTGATCGCCAATTACTGGACATTAAGTACCTTAAACGCTTTTCATGTCCGCTATTTGTAGCAACAAATCAAATATGAAAGGAAACGGCGTACAATGGACCGTTCAAGATCTGCATTCAATATTTTTGGCTGTTATTATTCGTTCGATAAGCCTGTTTTTTCGGACATTATGACAAAGGAATGTGGGAGCTTATTTTTTATTGTGGCTGCGATAGGATTTTGCGATAAAGACAAGGTCAAAAGTTGGGAATGAAGAATAAAAATACTTATGTGAAAAATTAAGTGGCGTTTAATAATATTAAAATAAAAACGTGTGGCACTCGGGGACTGCCGCGGTAAAGCTATTGCATAGCATTTGTAACCGATGTAGCGGTTACACCGCCACATACGAACTATGCATCAAAGACATGACGTCACACAAATCCTGCATCGCGCAGTTAGAGTTTACCGAGCGATCGACATACATACAAGATTTTCAACTTCAAACTGTGGGCAGTTGCCCGCCAGACACAACACCCGTCTGGTCGGAGGATCCTCCCTTTTCTATGGTGGATGAGTGAACTTTACACCCTGTTCCTCATGCTCCTAAATTGGTGACCCCGAGTATGAACGTCAGCGCAGCCTTCGAGCAATTACTTCGGCGTGACGTCATCATCATCATCACTCCCGCAAGCTTTCGTGAGGCGACTCACACAGCCGGCCAGCACCCACGGCTTCAACGGGTATCCTGACCACCAGCATGCAGCGAACGCGCATTCCTGGTCATCACCCTCAGCCTCGTCACCCCGACTCACTGGGGTATCAACGCAATTAGCCTCATCACCCCGACTCACTGGGGAATCAACGCAATCAACCTCAATCACCCCGACTCATTGGGGAATCACCTCAATCACCCCGACTCACTGGGGAATCACCGCTATCACCACAATCACCACAGACAGTTCCGACTCACCGCGAACTATGTGGTACCCGGTTCCGACTCACTGGAACCACAGCTGGCACCGCGAAGCATCGCAAGATTCAGCCCACTATCGACCTCCGGTCTCCGGAGGGGAGTGATGTAGCGGTTACACCGCCACATACGAACTATGCATCAAAGACATGACGTCACACAAATCCTGCATCGCGCAGTTAGAGTTTACCGAGCGATCGACATACATACAAGATTTTCAACTTCAAACTGTGGGCAGTTGCCCGCCAGACACAACACCCGTCTGGTCGGAGGATCCTCCCTTTTCTATGGTGGATGAGTGAACTTTACACCCTGTTCCTCATGCTCCTAAACCTCCATGACAACATCATGTTGTCATGGAAACCGTCATTACATGGTAGGCGGAGTGGGGGTGTTAGGTTTTATTTTCGTTACGTTACGGAATTTCTTGATTCGGTCGCCGCGCTCAAAGCCCGCGATAAAAGCTATGCAATAGCTTAATAAATAGGTCGTAAGTAAATAAAAGCTCATATCAATACTCTACGTGCATCCTGTACAGTCGGGGATGTTCTGCGCGCGAGCAACAAGGTGTGCTTTTCGGTGCGCACGCGCCACCGCGTCCATTGTCACGCCCGACACGCTCATCACGCAGTTCCAATGGAGCGCGCACAAGAACGCACATTATTCTACATTTATTGCGCATCTTCAAAGCTTTGTTAGCTTTGTTACATCTTTTATTTGCTTTTTATCAATAAAAATGTCGGCCGACAACGATGTATGTTTTCACGCTATAATTCAGCCACTGTGATTCCTTTATTAGGGGAATTGTTGAGAATTTTTCAGATTAGCGGAGCAAATAATGTTCTCAGATTTCATTTATTTGTGTTTGATAACGTAGGTAGCCCACAGACATTTTTTTAACAGAAATGTATAGACTAGGTAAGATGAAACATAGGTGCAACTTTAGCTAAAATGAGGTTCTTTGCAGTCTCATACCATACTTAAATCTGGCAGACATCTACACAGTCGGAAACGCATCTTCACCAACAGTACCAACATAGACGCTTAGACTTCCGGCTGTGAATCCCACGGTGAATCACAGATCACTCGAGACGGTTCGTTTAAGGTCTTGGTGGTGGTCATCTGAGAGCGGAGCCGCGCCGTCTGGTGGCTCAGACATGCGGGCCTCTCACTGGGTCACGACCGCGGTACCAACGGCTAGTGAGTATAGTGCCCATTTGACACGTAATTCGGTTATAATTGGGACTAATCGAATAGAAGATTGGGGAAGGTCACTTATGTTGAAGACGTGTTGGACATCTGCTGAAGCTAATTGGCTATTTGTAAGTATGTAGACACGTCATGTAGAATTTGGGAGTAGATTTTTTGTTTTGGAGGAGGAAGGATTTTGAAGTAAGTTCCTAATACATTGCTTCATGGGTTTGAAAAATTCGTCCGCTCAACAATTTAAATAACGCAGTGAATGTTGTTGAACTGTCAAAATTAAAGGCATTGCCATTGTAAATGTGTTAGGCAATTACCCCGCAAACCAGCAACGTAAAACTTTTACATTGCATAATGCCTAGCAAAATGACAATGATAAATCCTGCAGTAATTATCTACTCAAATAGTTTATTAAACATGATTAAGCGTATTTATTTACTCGTTCTATTGTCGAATAACCACAGCCGGTGTCAATTTTCAGAGGAGCCACACGACCGCCTCCAAATATTGTGATAATCCGTCCATCCTCTATTGTCACTCGATGACTTGATAAAAAAATATAAAAAGTTCATCCGCAAAGCATCCCCTGGGACCACTCCATGGCGTACTCCTTCCCTCATTCCCATAATCTATTCCAATTAACTGACAGCACCATATTGTGATATTAACACAATGAATTCTCCCCTCTATAAAGTGCAATCGTTATGATGAGCAATAGTCATCTTTCTTGTTGTGTGGACTATGGTTCATATTTCTATAGGATGTGATTTGATTGCTTTTTACGTTTTGGTACACTTAAATAGATCTTATTGTTGGTATGTGTATTACAATTTTGATTATTTTACTTTTAACCGTGACAAAAGGTTTTAAATGGTTTTAAGGATTATTATTTTATTTGTTATCTTAATTCTCCATATTTTGTATTTTTGTCTCTGTTGCGAAATTATTAGGTTTATCGACTACTTTGATTTTGAAGTATTAGATATTAAGTTTACACCTGACTGTTTGACTGGTATGTAATTTATCATGTATGACGTCAGACGCGGGTCAGGTGCGTGTTGCTACCAACACAACCTATCGTAATCAGGGCATTACACTTACGGTTCATTGTCATGTGGGTTTCCTTATGATATCTGCCTTAACTGTTTAAAGTTAAAAATAAAGTACCTAATATCGTTTTTGTTCAAAACGCATAGCTTACCGTCGGATGGCAGACTGCGACGGCCGACGGAAACCATGGAAAAGAACAATTCAAATCTGTCTTAGCTTTCAATACAATGTTGAGAGATCTTTCTTTGAATCTATCTGATAAAAGCAATTTAATCAGTGGCTAAAAATGTTCTGTTCTGCCTAGCCTTTTCCCAACTATATTGGGGTCGGCTTCCAGTCTAACCGGATGCAGCTGACTACCAGTATTTTACATGGAGCGACTGCCTATCTGACCTCCATAACCCAGTAACTGGGTAATACGATACTCCTTGGTAAGACTGGTTGTCAGATTTTCGGGCTTCTGACGACCGTAACGACTATCAAAGATCCACGAATGTCAGTCGGGACAAACGGCTTAACGTGCTTTCCGACGCACGGAGGATTCTTGGTATGTAAATCCTATTTACAGAATAAACAACTTCATTTCATTTATGATTTTTACATGCCTTGCTAGTCATAATTGCCAAAAGAGACACATCGAAAATTACTCCAGTCTCTGTCTGTTCATTTATTTTCCACCTACATCACATCAAACAAACCTCGACAAATTACCGATATACCTTACATCACTATCATCCAAGCTAACTTTTCGGCAGCTAATCCTAACAGATAACCGGTCAACCCTCCGTCCCGTCAGATACTAGATGGCTGCTATTAAACCTGATATAATCACCATTGTCTTTGTGCCCTTTCCCACAATCAGTCGATTAGGGTGGCTCCGTGCGTTACCGAGTTGGTGCTGATACACTGATAGACCTGATAGTAATGAGTTGTTTTGGCGAGGGTTATATTTCTACCTATTATTGTGATTGGTGATAATGTCAGAGGCAGTTCAGGTCACTATCATCATGTTTATGTTCTTAATATATGTTTGCTAGATTCATGATATCGGCTGAGGTTCAAGAGGAGATTCTAAATATTACCTGTGAACGTTTTACGGGTTGATAACATGGTTTAGTACTTACCTAAGAAGGTGATAAGAATTTTCTTCATTTAGTATTCTTATTTGCTAAAGAAAGGGCTAATGATTGAAGCTCAAAGGTTGTCGTGTGTCAGATAATTACTGTATCGGGTTTTTTGAGTAATTTCTTACCACTATGCGGCTATTTACGAACTACTAAAAGAATCGAATGACCACACTTGTCTATTTAAATGTAGGTAGCAGCTGTAGAACTTAAACAGCAGCACGTGCTAACCATACTTAAGGTAAATCGTCAAAAACGCTCGTTTCCCACACAAACCGCAACGGGCGGGCGATAAAATCGATACGCCAATTTATATCGAGAAATACAACTTTATATCGATAGAAAATTACTGTTTTGTAATGAGTGACGTTCTCAGGAGCCACAGGAGGTTCGGGGGCGACCGTATCTCCGTGTGAGATCTGCCGATTTTACGAGCCAGTCCACAATGTAACGACCGCGCTGTAAAATTACGATTATTGTTTACGGGTTTTTGGCTCCGAATGAGGTAGCCACTTAGTAATTGTTATTGTATTTATTGACTTGTTGGTTGTACTGTAAAGAAACAGTAACAATTATAAAAGGTTTCACGGCGATACTGTTACATGGGTTTGTCAAATGTTTTGTGGTTGTCCACAATAACTTTGTGTTGTTTTGTTTATTGTTACTTGCAGTTTAAAAAAAACTTTTTACAAAAAAAAAACAACCGACGTCCAAAAAAAAAACACTACAAAGTGAAAAATAACTTTAATTTCGGAAGTCGGTGTCTTGGGTTTTGTATTTCCACCGACTTCCGAAATTAAAGTTATTTTTCACTTTGTAGTGTTTTTTTTTGGACTTCGGTTGTTTTTTTTTTGTAAAAAGTTTTTATTTTTCACTTTTTAGTTGTAGTACCTACCCCACACACATTCGAATACCACTACCTGCTACCAGTGACAGAAACTTATCATATCATCTACATACTAAGTGGGAAAAAAATACGTATTTTGTAGCTAACTCAAAAACTATCCAAGCAAAGTTAATAAAATTTATATGGGACCAATTCGAGAGCACACCCTTTCAAACAAAAAAAGAATTTTCAAAATCGGTCCACAATTGACGGAGAAATCGGTGGACATACATAAAAAAAAACAAACATACGCGACGAACATATAACCTCCTCCTTTTTGGAAGTCGGTTAATAAAGCACACCACCATAGATGAAACGACCAATTGGAACCGTGCACCTAGCTTCTGATTCTGACGTTTCATAAGGGCCCATGTAGATTTATGTGGAATAAAATATTTTGATTTTGATTTTAGACATAGAGCAACCGAGCTCTGCTCGGGTGAAAATAGAGAAAACGAATTTTCCCAGAAATGAGACCTAGCTAGATCGATTTTTCGCCCCCGTAAACAATTGCAACTTTCATCGAAATCGTTAGAGTCGTTTTCGAGAACGTGATAACTCATTTAATATTGCTCATAATGTGTAGGATTTATACCGTGAATCTTATAAAAACCTTATCACCGACCAACGATCTATAAGGGATTTAATATTATGTGAAAATGAAAGCTCTACTACTTATAATGAAGAGTCAGACACCTATTGCAGTGGTCGAGACCCTTTATTATAAACATAGGTCTATATCTATTCTTGAATTATCCAGTTGGGGTATTTGGTTTATAAGGACATTCCATTTTAGTTCATGATGCAATCGATACCCAATCAAATTCCGCAAGCACGTACAGCATCATTCTAGTCCTGCGCTCGCGCATCGCAGCGCTATGAAAGGAGCGCTTCATGCAGGTGGCCGACATACGATATGCCATTGTATGCCAGCTCGGAGAAGCCTCCTCCGTTTGTCTCCCGTCAAAAGAATTCCTGGCAGACAACTCACCCCGCTACTAATTACGCGAGGACAAAGAGTAGAGAGCTTTTAGGCAAGAATTTTTCTACCTAAAGCTTGCCAAAGAAAACCATTAGAAAGCAGTTTTTTGATACTTTGATAATTGTGTGCGTTGAATTAATTGAATCAATTTGTTTTTGATCAAATTAATGTCAATTTTTTTTATTAAAACCGGCCAAGTGCGTGTCGGAACACGCACAATGAAGGGTTCCGTAGATGGGATGAATATATCCCAAGAACAAACTTAACATTGTAGTTGAAAAAAAAAAAACTCCGGAATACGGAATGTATTTGAGAACATGCCAAATTACAGCTTTCTAGTACTAATAGTCTCTGAGCTAAGCCGCGGACAGACAGATAGACAGGCGGACATGGCGAAACTATAAAGGTTCCTTGTTGACTACGGAACCCTAAAAAGGTAGTTACCAAAGCAAAAGGGGAGCGCTGTCAAACATTATACTGACTTGTACCGTAGACAGCACGGCCCAAACCAACCACTTTTCCGTTGAAGGCTTCATTGAATTGTAGATTGCAATGAGATCAGTTAAAACAATGAGACACATCTCAGATTAACATTAATTAGTAAGCCCGTGCGCCTTCTGAAGGTTTACATACGAAACAAAAAAAAAAAACTTTTTTTTACTTCTGCCTTCAAATGATTTCAATGAAGTGACCCATCTGATTTAAACTTAATCACTACTTCTGACTCATCTTGCGTATACGCACAAAGTGCGCGAGCGATTCAAACGAAATGAAAAGCGTTTTGTGCGGTATTCCATCCATATTGAGAGTGCGCATGTGCGCCGCTTACAAAAGATTTGCGAGCACAGGAGACTTTGGGTACATTCTTCTATTTATTATTGATGTCTGCTGCGATTTGGCTTGAACAAATAAACAATAAGTACCTATTTATACATTGTCTTTTCTTATCTTGTTTGATTCATCCAGAACGCGTGTTTTGATAAACCTTATTAGTAAAAACTATTATGCATGATGATTATTTATGCGTCTCATTATGTGCATGTATGAACATTCATGGATGTGGGTGCTAATGGCTATTACAAAATCATTACTTGTCAAAATATATTCTATTTATTACGAATGCAAATTCTAATATATTGACCATTAGGCTCGTTTGCTACATATAAGTTAGTTGAGGTCTACAGCCAGCACGTGTCTAAGCCCGTATCGTTTGCACCCGATGTTCGAATCTAACGTCCGCAGGTAATTGCGTGGCGTTTGACCAAACGTTTGCTTGCATTTCCATTTTGTCATTAGCAATCGGCTATTAATTCTTGGATTATGACTGGTAGTGGACATAGGGGCTTGCAATTTTCACATCGGCAGCTGCCTCCTACTATATGTATCTGTGCAAAAACTTTTCTACGAGGAAAGCCACCTGCGTGATTCAACATTATCTGTATCTAATCATGGCTGCGCACACGTCGCCTGCCAGTGACACGTGTACCGATGTACCTATCGATTTATCACGTTGACCAGAGCTTTAATGAAACTAGATTATTATAATGACCAACAGAAGCTTTTGTGATAATGATAGATAAGGTTAATGAAGTCTCCTTTTAAACATGTGTGTTAGAATATTTGTCGTCAGAAGTTTGATAATAATAATAATGTTTATTATTATTGTGCCGATTGTCGTAACGGCAAATGGCCTGATGGCCGAAAACCTCGACCAACATCTCTCGAGGCTCTCGTTAGGCGGTTGGATCAAGCGCCTGATTCAGAAGGCAGTACTCCTCGATACGGCTCGCATTGTGAGGAGGGTCCTGTCTCTGCAGCCCTAACCACCTGTAGCTTGGACCCTGCTCCCGACACCGGTGGAACTCTATTTTTTTATATTTTTAAATGATTTTTATCCTTTTTATTTTAAGAAATATTTAAAAATGTGATCGAATAAGAATTGAAATGAATAAATGGAATAATGTTTATTAACTCAAAAACAAAGCGTTGTAGTACACGTTAAAAAAAATACAGTTTTACAAAATAAGTACTATATCTACAACGTGTGGGTGAGCACTGCTCTCCTAGCTAGGTTATGAAAACCTGTGTTAAGAAGCAGTCCGGTCCCCTAAGGTATAATGACGTAAAGGTTACATAGTGCTTCTGATGTTACTGTTACAATTTTGGAGTATAGAGATGGATAATTAAAGTTAAAAATGCGTTTTTATTAAATGTGAAAATGAAATAATTTTAAGGTAAGTAAATATGTGTGTGTGTGTAGGATTTTGCGTGTGGGGGTGTGTGTGTTTGTCTGTATTTGCTTGTCCATTTTGTTTAAGAAATTTAATTTCGAATTCCTTATAAGTATGTAGGTAGATTTCGAATAAATTTAATTGATTAAACTTTAAGTACATCAACTGTTTATCGTATTAACAGCAACGTAAATGAATTGCATAAGTGCTGATATCGTAAATAAACAGTGTTTAAAAAAGAACAAAACGCCCTTGTTACTATAATAGGATGCGGTATAAACACTGGGAGGAACTAGTTGTTTTTATAACCGCTCCTTACACGGATAGGGTAATTATCACGTTCGCAGCCATTACGTAATGTCCACTCTATAAAATCGCGACAACTAGTTTAGCCCGTCCTGTTCAAGCTTAGTTAGGGCTGCTGGTGAATGTTTGTTGTGAATTACTTAGTTGTGGTCTTGTCTCCCTTCATTTTAGATTGATTTCAGATAACATTCAAACTTAAACTCTAAGCATTTATTTCAAATAAAACATTTACAGGCATTTTTGAATTGTCATTGTGCCCATTCCAAAGCGTTATGGTTCCTATGGAGAAACGGGCAAGACTACGGACACTCTTTTAAATCAAAATATTAGTTACATAATTTATGTTGAAATTATACATGTGAGAACTATGTAGAAAGACGTATACGTTAAAAGCGTTCGTAATAAAAAGAAAAAAAAGTAGTGGCAGCTAAGAGACGACCAGTCCCTACTGACGGTGCCCGTCCACGAAGATGACATATGGATCAGCATCATTCAGCTCAACCATTTTGAAGGGAACTTAATGATCCAACACACACGCCACCACCAGCGAGACATTTGAGTGAGCATGACATACTTTCAGCCGCCAGGGCACATTATAGCTTCAAATATAGTAAAATAAGAATCGATTCAAAGTAATATCTTTTTATTTAATTAAAAAAATTAATTAAAAAAAAAAAAACATTGTTTAAAATAAACTCAAAGGTCTGACCTATCCCGTGGATGTTATCTCCTGGACTGGGACAATGAAAAAAATATATTAAAAGTAAAACAGAAGTATCGACTGCATCGTTCTATGCACAAAAAGAGAGAGGTATAGGGAGGTAGTAGTAATGATCATTTACATAAATATTAGCATTGAGGACCATGTAATTTTTTACGAGCTGCTTGAATAAAAATATTTTAATAAAACATTACAATTCCATTAGAACATTTACAATTCTAATGCTGACTGCAAATTGTAGCATTGACAATCAAATCAATGTTTTGCAAACTTACTTTGTAAGCCAGCCCTGGGCCACCACGTGGTGAGAGGATAGCACCTGTTAGCTAAATATATCTAAGCTGTCGCAATCAGCTCGAGCATCTGCCTGCCTAGATTATTACGCAATAACTCTATGCCTTTAAGTGTGCACACCAGTCCAGATGTACACCAGGGAGCTATGAACTTGTGACCATTAAATGGACTACTTAAAATTGATATAGACCGGAAAACTGAATAAATTGATAAGAAAACAACTTTTATTTATAATGCCTTCAACATGTAATTTAATAAGTAGTTTATGCAGGGATATGGTGAAATAATTGGTTACGGCAGGGTTTATATTTTATTGTAAGTTTAGTGTTTTATGTTTTTTAAAGTGAAACTTTTATTACATCGTCTCAAACTTTTTCGTCTGTGTGTTGCATGTCGCGTGACGGTCGGCCGCGGAGTAGGGATAAAGTGAAAGGCGTTCGTCAGAGCAGCCAAGGCCAATATGGCGGCGCCTATAGAAGTTTCACTTTTACCGTGGTTTCATAAAACCACACAATCTTTTTTTTATTTGATTAGAACTATGTTCGGCTTATTTTGGAAAAAAAAAAGTTTTTTGATAAGTTCACGATTGCTACGTGAAAAATTTGCATTCGTTAATGGGTTTTTAAAGTGAAACTTTTATTACATCATCTCAAACTTTTTCGTCTGTGTGTTGCATGTCGCGTGACGGTCGGCCGCGGAGTAGGGATAAAGTGAAAGGGGCTCGTCAGAGCAGTCAAGGCCAATATGGCGGCGCCTATAGAAGTTTCACTGTTACCGTGGTTTCATAAAACCACACAATCCTTTTTTTCATTAAAGCCATTCATTTTTTTTTTGAGTATTACATCATCTTCGCAAACGAGAACTACCTAATGAAGAGTAAAAAAGCCAGAAATATTTAGATCATAATTGTCTATCACTTTGAAGATGACAGATCTGTGATATCACTTTGAAGATGACAGATGAGATGGGATGATGAATGACATTAGTTGTGTGCAAGGCGTTTTAAGGTAAATAACAAATCAACAAATCCTATATATCCTATATTATTAAACGAGCAATATTTGTATATTTAAACTTGAAATCACGTTCTTGAAAACGGCTCTAACGATTTCGATGAAAGTACTTAGTACAATATACTTAGGGGTTTACGGGGGCGAAAAATCGATCTAGCTAGGTCTCATATTATATCTGGGAAAATTCGTTTTGTCCGTATTTTCACCCGACCAGAGCTCGGTTACCCAGGTACTGATTATTTACTTAGCCAAGTACTGATTTAAATCAAATTAAAACACAAGAGCTTTAAAAGTAAAAGGAAACACAGTAGAAACCAATTTTTTTTTTTTAAGAAGACGAAGGTAGCTAAAGAAAGCTGCGTAAATGTTAGAAATAATTCGATAGAAACCTTTAATGAAAATTATTTATAATTAGACTTCATGTTAACAGCATGCGAGTAAAATAAATGTACCTTACCGCGTGAACAGCATTCATTTAGCAATTTACGTGAACACTCATAATAAACTTCGTAATTAAGTCCGGGCTAGTGCAAGGGAATCGCAAAAACTATGGTGGTCCGAAGATCGTGAGGCAAAAATGCAGCAAACCTGTTATTTAAATAGAAATAATGCTATTCTCACTAAGTGTTAGCTAATGACTTAATAGAAACTTAAAACCTTTCTTAGTTCTTGTAAACGTTCTATGCGTGGGTTCACTTAAAGTAGATTATAATATATGGAGAGTAAAGTCAATTTTACGACATTAAAAAAACGTCAATTAAACTGATATGAAAAATGTAAAGAAAGCTATGAATTGCATTAATTTTATGACAACAATTTAATAAAGATAAGTTTTAATTACAACTTTATTAGAATACATTAGCTATATCCGGTAAAAAGATTAAAATGGGGTAATATTTTGCAATTCTGATAAAAATATAGTGTAGACCATCATCAACAAAGTAACGAGAGCTTTTAAGTTTCAAGTTAATTTTAATATTTTATTTTAAAATAAATGAGTGTTATTTAAAAACCGTTACATTATGATACGTAACGAGATATATTTAAATGGTTTTATATGAGAATTTATTTGTATTCGCATTAAGTTTTTCCCAGCGGCGCGTGCGCTTAATTGTGAGCCCGCATCAACTGATTGACGTAGGACTTTGGCGAGCACAATACCGTTACACTTTCCACTGACACCCTAACTTAATGCAATACTTGTTAAAGAGTCTTAACCCGCCAATTGTTAAGTCATTTATCATCAGCAGCTTCGATAGGAAAAGTGTTTTTGAGGAAAAAGTATTGACATAATGTGTTTTCTGATTTAGGTTTCAACTTTACATTACCTATTACTGTCTTCTGTCATAATTTTCATTGAAAACAATATTTTAATCTTCTTTTTGTGTGGTTAGCCGCTCATAGGCCAATGACTTAGCTTCACATACCGTCGAGAAGTATCTTTCAGGCATGGCCAGTTTCCTCACGATGTTTTCCTTCACCGTTTTTGAAGCAAGTGATTATTATACAATACGCACATGAATCCGAAAAGTCAGAGGTGCCTTGGGTTCGAACTCGAGACTTGGCAGTCTGACGGTCACATCACTAGGCTATCACTGCCACGTAATCTAACCAATATTTTAATGATAAGAGCGTTTATTCTGAAAGTGGGCAACGTCGCAAATAGATGTCAAATATTTCGCTGTTTTGATTAATTTGGCAATATTACTGTATGGAAATAAGAAATGTGGCTAACTAGTTCCCTAGAATATTAATAATGAATTGCAACTCATCATTATCTGCCTAGCCTTTTCTCAACTATGTTGAGGTCGGCTTCCAGTCTAACCGGATGCAGCTGAATACCAGTATTTAATAATGAATTGCAACTATAACACTGAATTTTATGTTGTAACAATTTTAAGTGTAAAAAGGCATTTGGAAAGTTTTCAAATTCTTTTTTTACATCTAAAACTAAATATTCAGTATTACGATATTAATTATTGCATTTCATTATTAATATTCTAGGGAACTAGTTAGCCACATTTCTTATTTCCATACAGTAATATTGCAAAATTAATTAAAACAGGTAAATATTTGACAGCTATTTACGACGTTGCCAACTTTTAGGATAAACCCTTTTAAGTGTGAAACCATAATTGAAGAAAATGCAATTTCCTGTGTAGATCTATGCACATCCAACACTAGTTTTATTTAATTCCACCAACTGTAGCTATAATTAAACTTACGAAGCATTTAAGATATAAAATCGCTCCCATAAAAAAAAAACAAGACTGGTGTAAACTACCTAAGTATAATCTAATGTGATGATCTTGATGACATGACATGATACATAGAGCTCAGTTGATTTGTGACAGAAAGGTGGGTAGTCCCTAGTCGCACTACCCAGGTGGTCAGGAGAGCCACCCGGCAATACGACGCATCTTGCACCCCACGTGGACGCATCATCCTCTAGTATCCTGGGCTGATCTTTGAACCGAAGTCTATTAGTTTATGGGTAGACAAAAACAGTTTACAAAAAGTTTTAGACAGAAAGTTGTATCATCATCATTAAATAATAAGTCAGGAAAGTAAGTGTTTATCACATTGACAAACTGCGCTGCACTACAATTTGCTCTAAATACAACTTTGAATAAAAAACAGTTGTGAAATGAATATACCTACGGACAATTTAATTTAGTAGTCAATTTGATAATCAATTAATTTGTCTTACTAAAGTAAGGGAAAAAAAAAATAGGAGGAAAATAGGGGAGAGGGGGTGGGTAATATCAATTAGTTTAGTAAAAAAAAAAAACATTAATTGTATTTATTTTATTTTAATAATATGCCTGGTTAAACCGTTGTAGTTAGAAATGGCAGTAGAGGAGTAGGAGTGTTTATACTTATGTAATTTTGTAATAGGTCGGTCCAATATGAAATTATTTGCATACATGATAAGTATTTTTGCCATACGTTAGTCGTATTTGTATATAATTTACATTTTGAATAAATCGCAAACACTACACAACATACAACTTAAAGGCTTCAGTTAAACAAACGTTTACGAGAAAATAGTTAGTACTGAACATTTAAAATAGGCCCTTAAAAATCCAATTATTTTCTTAGAAACTAATAGAAAAGACTGTGGTCGAAACTAAATAGCTTTGGTCATTAGCTAAATATTAAAAGTTCGTGTTACGTACCAAGGGCCATTTCTTTATAAATACCATAGAGACATAATGGTCGGTCTGTGGTCAGGTGCCATAAATATGCGCACCTTTCACGCTCTCAAATGATTCCTTTGTCTATTTTTATGGGATATAAAATTTCACTTTTCATTGTCTATGGATATTTGCTGTGCCTTCTGCCTATGCATGCCTTTGTGTTGTTTCAGAACAGGCAAAGATGCAAACTTACATGGTCAGGAAAGATCATAATTTTAATATTAACGTTTGATATTTATTTATGAGATTTTAAACCATTTTGCTCTATCCGGATTCAAAGAAACCATCTTTGAATTCGAATAGAGTAAAATGGTAGAGCTAGTTTTAATTTAAAATGATTTATCCTCCTTTCTGGAAAATCCACAATTTCTTCAACATTCTTTCCAACATTCATTTAATCTTGGGTAACATACCAGAAACACATTTTTAGTTGTTACCAAAACACTAGCAAGTAAAGGTAGTTAGCCACAAGTCACAGCAGTGCTTACGGTATCTGGAAAAGGCTTTTCCTAATTACTTGGGGTGTGTTTTGTTTGGTGCTATCGGCGTGTAACGAGCCGCAAATGGGTGCGATCGCGCGATCATGCGGGCTGCCCGCCCTTCGCAGCCGCCCGCCCCCGCCACCCGCCCCCGCGTGCCTCAAAGGCCTTTGTACGTGTGCTGAATTGAGACACAGTGATAAGCGGAGCGGGTAACCTTTGTGATAATATTGATTCATTAGCTTGTTTTTGTCTTACTACGAAGTCCGAGCGGTAACTAAGTTCAAACTCGCATGCATGCGGTTGGAGACTGAATCTCCGTGTCGTATTATTTAAAAATAATACGATTTAATAAAAAAAAAACTTATAAAAAACCAAGAAAGTACAAAAGGACAAGGAGGATACGACAGTTGAATACTTACCTACTCTGAAATGATCACAGTACCTATCTATTATTAATTATTCTATGCCATCATAACATAGGATTTTTTTTAAAACACGAAAAATATTCCATTTTTACAAAAGATTTAATTTCTCAAGGAAAAGGATTAAGTATAAAAGGAAAAGGAATTGACTACGACACTAAAATACTCTAATTTGAAATAATGGACACGTCAATGAGTTTATTATAGTATTAATTTGTTTGTTGTATTTTTTTAGTTTTATTGGGTTTTTCTATCTGAAATTTCTCAGTTTCAGCCCGGAGTCTGGATTTGTGCCCGGTTAATAGGCTCGCCTCCTACATGGGACTTAAACATAAATGGCGAAATGTGCGTGTACTTACCTGTTACAGGGACACCTCTGCCCAACCCTTCGGGGAAACAAGGCGTGATGTTATGTTTGTTATGTAATTTGTAATACTTTTAATTTTTTTATTTAACTAACTATTGTTAAAGGAAAATTGTTCAAATAATATAACATCATAACATCACGCCTTGTTTCCCCGAAGGGTTGGGCCCTTCGGGGAAACAAGGCGTGATGTTATGATGTTATGTAATTTGTAATACTTTTAATTTTTTTATTTAATTAACTATTGTTAAAGGAAAATTGTTCAAATAAAGTAGGAAGTTGACAATACAAAAAACCTACATAAACGCTTCCTCTTCTCACCATGTCCTCAATCTTCACAGATAAGCACGGCAGTGGTAGCGGCGGAATCTCGCGTCTATCCTTGTTAATGAGTTTATCTCACATGTGGTGCAATTAGCCCATTGAATGTAGCACAAGGATTACTACGAGGTGCGCGGTCAAAGCTCTTTGTCTTCTGTACTCTTTATTAAAGTATTTTCATTTTCATATCGTCATTTTTCAAAGAAAATCTTCCACATGGAAATCTCTTTCGTGTTGCTACAGAAAACTAGTTTTATAAGTGATAAATGATATTTTTTTTCTGTAAATTAATTAGAGAAAAAAAAAAAAACACTTTTTCTCGTAAAAATTGATGAGTTTCATAACCAAAAACTCCAACAACGGAAATAAACTCAGGGGTCAAACTTTCGGGGTCCGCTAGGGCCAATGCCTGCCAGGGGTTCGAAGAAAACCGATAGGGAAATCGTGGCCCCCTGGCAACACGGCAACTGAAGGAACACGGGTGGGTTTTAGTCAGTAAGAGTCTGACACGCCCTCCCGCTCCGCCCAGAGCGGGAGAAGTTATTTGATGATTTCCCACCCAAAAAAAAAAAAAAAAAGGGGTCAAACTTTATACTTAATACTGTAGCAAGTATCTTTATTGCTTTACCATAATGTGTACTTAGGTGGTAGGTAATTATATAATTTAGATCATTATGGACCCTGTAGGGCACAGCAAAAAGGGTAGGAGAGAGGAAGCCCTGTTTTAGGAGATCATCAAGTTGTTATTGTGGGAACATGTTTTAATTCACATTATAATCGAAGTCAGGAGATCGCGAATAAGATACTAACATTTCGCTTAACTATTATTTATGTTTTATCTGCAAAAAGTACTTAAATATTTTAGATTATATATACCTGTACATTCATATAAATTGTTTTCCTTTGAATAAATTCTTATATTGTTACCTATACTATTTAATTTATTAGATATTATTGCTATTTAATTTTATTATTATTGTTATATCTCTCTTATAAAGTCCAGACATAATCAAGCTATTATGACTGTGAATTTTGTACCTGTTTATCTTTGTTTTTCTAGTGGTAACAGGAAGTGAAAAGCACTAATCGCGAATAGGTTTTCATTAATTACTATACTGTCTACAAAGTGTTACTTTAAATTAAAAGTAGACACGTGTAACCTATAATCTTTGTCTTTCCTATATTACGTGCTTCCATTTCCTGCCCTGCCATTGGTCGGTGGTTGGCGGAAAATCGATCGCGCTCTATGTAGGTTGGTTGGCTGCTACACAATAGACAGGTAGGTAGGAAGGTATAGGCACTATGTGAAGTCCCCCTTATCATTTAGTCATTGGTTTTTAACATAGTTTGATTGACAAATCCCTGCGTATTTTCCATCGTTGTTTAGATAAGCGAGTTCCGATTTTACAATGCTTTGTTTAGAATACTGTTTAATGCGATTTGTACGTATTTTAGTTTTTTTCTATTTCCTTGTAGAAAACTCTTCTTTTGTGTCGAACTTAAATCAAACCTAAAGGAATTACTTATTATGAGTTAATTCTAATAATAATACCAGCCTATTATTGTCCCACTGCAGGGCAAAGGCCTCTTCTCATACAGAGAAGGTACGAGCATTGATCACCGCGCTTGCTCAACACAGGTTGGCGATTTCAGCCTTATATTAATTATAATAACTCTTCACGTGACCAGAGGGTTGGCCAATTTTAAGGCACTTTTCCCACTGACAGCGACGCAGACGAATTTTTTGATGCCCAATGAGCTGTTCCAATTTTTTTTCTGTATAAAATAAAATAAATTCTTTATTTCACCAAAATCTCGTAACAATATTATTATGACTAAAACATAAAAAGGCTTAATACAAAGGTCAATATTTAAAGACTCTGACTCCTAAACTAGATGTCTTAGGAGTCAGTGATTCTCGGTAGCAACAAACCCATTTATACAATTTGAGTAATTTGGAAAGATTTTACAATTAATAAAAATATCGTGAGGAACACGATATTTTTCCTTCATCATGATATTTCTATATAGATAATGCTTTAAAAATATAATTAATTCAATTATAAAAAGTAGCCCTTTAACAAAACCAACATGGCTCGATATTGTGACGATTTATACGACACTTTTATCCTCGTACATGGAACAATTATGTAAATGACTGGATGCAATATGGTCTGTGAATTGCCTCGCTATCTGACCATCCTATCGACACGCGAGTTTTACTAATTGTATGCTGCTGTTATTGCTCTATGCTTTTATAATAGCTCATTGTTTAATATTGTTTTTAATTGTGAACAATACTGTGGCTGATAAGTAACACATCAAGTACGATTTAGGTGTCATTAGGTTGAGTTTCTGGCATGCAAAAGAACAAGTAAAAAAATAATTCTGTAAGATTTTTTATTTTTATTTAAAAAAAAAAAGAAATTCCATTTAGTCCGTCTTTCAGATAATAAAAAAATATTATACACGTATTTTTTGCTTTATGATATAAATCAAAAATAACTTAAAAAACATGCATTAAAGTTGGGGAGTAGGGGTTCGCTACGTCACAACGCAGTATTAAAACTAGGCTTGACGTCATGTTACATTTTAACTCAATGTATCGCCGTAATCTTTCGATTACGTCAAAAAAGAAAAAATACGTGTTCAATATTTTTTAATAATCTGCAAAACTGACAAAAATTTTTTGGACACAGGTCTATTGTGACTAGAAGTTACTTATAAATAATATTCCGCAATAATATTGTCCTTTGTCAAGGTAAAAAGCAAATAACTCAAAGACAGTCCAGCCACATACAATCCTCATGAAATCATGTTCAAAATAATTTGATATTCGTGCCAACAACATTGACCAGCGAACAAGCTTTGTTTGCACTCGCCAGAGAAATGCGGATGACCACAACGAGGCCTTGACAGTTCAAGAAGCCTCTCCTCCTAGCCCCAAGGGTCCTTGCTCCTGATTTACGGGCACCGAAAACCACAGGGATTCAATGTGCCTTTGTTGCAAACACACTTTTATTGAATAATAAAATATTTCCACAAAATGAAACAACTTTATAGGTCATAATTCCCTTTTAACGATCGCTGTTATGAAAATTTTTAGCTGTTTTAGAAAATAATATTTTGTATTCTATTTAAGACTTAATTCCGTTCATTAAAAGCTTCTACCGAACAAGCGAGCTTTGTTTAGAGGTTAAGTCAAAATAGGGATGATGATTAAAAATTTATTTTTTGTCCGTCGGCTAGATTACCTATTAAAAATATTGGACACGTATTTTTTCTTTTTTTACGTTATCAAAAGATTACGGCGATACATTGAGTTAAAATGTGCCATGACGTCACGAGTATGTAGATTTTATACTTGTGACGTAGCGACCCTCATTCCCCAACTTTAATGCGTTTTATCCAAGTCATTTTTTATTAATATGATAAAGCAAAAAATACGTGTCTAATATTTTTTATTTTCTGTTTGACGGACTAAATAGAATTTCTTTTTTTTGACCCAGACATCATCCCTATTATAGCTTAGGTAATTCTAATAGACTGCTATACAATTAAAAACTATTAACAATTAAACAGTGACATCAGCAATATTAAATTAGTGGCGTGACGATAAAAACATAAAGGTAAAACACATTCGTGTTGCAGATACCATCGTTCGGTAAAACGCGAACACGGAGATAATGACTCGATGAATAATAATGAGCTCTGTAAGTGTGAATCACCAAATATATTTAAATTGTTATCAATTAAAAGCAATATAATAGCGATTTGAGTCGCGTACCCTGGCCATATGGCGTACCGCACGGGCTAATGTGGGGCCATGAAGTTTGCTTGGTTCACTACCACGGAACAAGCTATTGTAGCAAAGTCGTTTATAGTTCTACTTATTAATTTTGTTTGTGGAGTATCTTTTGTTGGAAAGCTATAGCATCACAAGTCCAATAGTTATTTTAATAAGATTGTCTCTGCGTTCAGCACTCGGTGTGGCAACACGCCGTGTTCGGGTTCGCGACAAGTCAATCGTCATCCTGAGGATGCCTCGTTGAGCGGTGAAACACGTGTCGATTTCTGGAGTTTATTATGGCTCTTAAGAAATAGCTAAGCGGAACAGGTTACTAAATATATCCACGTCTATTGTATTTTGTCTCAAAATATTTAATAAAATTGGTTTCGATAGATGTAATAAGACTGCCACGTTGGTGTAATATTGTCGCAAGTGCTACTGCTGAGCATGAGGTCCTGGGTTCGATTCCCGGGTCGGGCAAAGTGTTATTGAGTTTTTCCATCTGGTATTTTCAGTAGCAGCCTGAAGTCTGGATTTGTGCCCGGTTGATGGCAATAGGCTCGCCCCCTATTACATGGAACTTAAACATAACAGGCAAAAAGTGGGTTTACTACAGGTACACATCTGCCTAAGAGAACGAGCCAAAATAGTAGGTATAGTATTAATGGTCCCAAAAAAACAGTGGCACTCCGGGAGTGCCGACAGAAGTGAAAACTTGAAAAATAATCGGCACCGCGGTAATCAACGCGTTGATGTCTTTTACTCCGTGCACCGCGGTAATCAACGTGTTGATGTCTTTTACTCCTCGCTGTCGGTAAATTGCGTTACAGTGTTGCGATATCAATGGTTTAGTTAGTCCCATCTCAAAAATGCCCAATGCGCCTAAAGAAGTTTTCACTTCAAAAATGTACATGTACCCACAAGTAAAAAAATAACTTAGGATTCTAACTGAAGAAAATAAGGGAAGAATACAAGCTCCTTGCAAGTTATCGGTTACTGTCACCTCATCCGCTTTTTCACTGGCCTTCAACTTGATGTAAATTTGTCGGGCTCAATTGAAGTTAATAGGAATGTTCGGAGGGTGAGGATCGCTACTACCGCCAGCTGACGCGAGGTGTGAGGGAATGCAGCCCTCCCTCGACACCCGACGACGGATGCACAATTGATGGTCAAATAAAAAACGCATGTTGATGGCACGGACGTGGGAGGGCCACTTATAATAACCATTTTAGGACAGTAGAAATTATGTGGAGATAGAACACGTATGTGGAGACACGTAAGTAATATGAAATGGAATAATTTTGCATGGAAGTGCAATGCAATAATGTAAACTTTAACACCATATTGCAATGTTTATTAAATTATCGTTTTAAAACCATACAAGGATAAGAATTTTGAAGTGAAAACTTCTTTAGGCGCGTCGGGCATTTTTGAGATGGGAATAAACAATTGAACTCGCGCGCGACACCGTTATCGACACCTCATTTTTGTAAACGCGATTGTGCTCTTTATTTATATTATGTTACGGATCAATGTTCTATGCTAGTATTTTACTTGAAAAGGTTTTGGAAGTTTTATTTTTGGAAACGCGATTGTGCTCATTATTTATATAAGGTTACGGACCAATGTTCTGTACAAGTATTTTTCTTCCACCAAGGTGATCTTGTTCAAGTTTTTACTTCTGTCGGCACTTCCGGAATGCCCCTGGTTTTTTTTGTTTTGTCATTAGGAGTAAGCGAAAAACACGCAGTAGGTTCCTAATTCTTAATTAATTAGTACTATCGCGGAAAGTCATATCTAACCACCGTAAGAACTATTCTTGCTTGCAGTACTCGGCCGCTATCGAACCGGGCGGTAACAGATGTGGTCATCGTGTGCACGGGATTTTGTTTTCAAAGTAGTTATGGGTTTCCACGATGGTACCTAAGATATGTCTAATTTAATATTTTACCTATGTGTCCGTTTCATAATCATGTCTCATATAATCTTGATGGAAGATTTAAATTTGAGATTTTCTAAATAATAATGTAATAAAAATTATAGAAATAAATAAAACCACTCTATGCCACATCTGGAGTGAATAAATAAAATATTCTAACACACATTTCCCTATATTAGTAGTTAAGTAAAACAAATGTGTTGCCAGCATTTAGTGGTGGCGGTGAGGGAGGGTGAACCTCATGAATGTAAAGCAAACAGATAATATGCACGGCTTAGCTTCCCCTCTGATAGCGACGATTGTTCACAATTGATGTTATTACATGTCTATAAGTGTTTGATGTTCTTGTGTTGACTGTGGTTTGTGGAAAAAAAAAATGGAATGAAGGTGACATACCGATAAGAGCGTTTATCCTAAAAGTGGCAACGTCGCAAATAGCTGTCAAAAATTTATTTGTTTTGATTAATTTGGCAATATTACTGTATGGAAATAAGAAATGTGGAATGTAACTAGCGAACTAGAAAATTAATAATGAATTGCAATTATAACATTGAATTTGATGTTGTGCCCGTATCAGGTGTCAAAAAGGCATTTGGAAAGTTTTCAAATACTTTTTTTTACATCTAAAACTAAATATCCGGTGTTACGATATTATTTATTGCATTTCATAATCATTATTCTAGTTCGCTAGTTAGCCACACATCTTATTTCCATAAAGGAGTAAGTACTATTGCCAAATTGATCAAAACAGCGAAATATTTGACATCTATTAGCGTCGATGCCCACTTTCGCATTAAACGCTTGTAGGGCGTCGAAATATTTATAGTCATCAGCTTTTTCAACATTATTTCACCATACAGTTGTCTCTAAATCGTTGAAACAACACTCTATACTTCGTATTGATAAAAACCTAAAACGAAAACAAAGTTTTGTTAATGACCTAAGTCCGCCATTATTCTAAAATATTTAAAAGCAACAAGTACGTTGCTTTTGAAAGTTCTAGGTTCACCATAAATAACCCAATAAATAAAACGTCTACCGTAAACATTAAGAACTAATTGGATTGTAGACAAAAACCCTTTGTTACGGTAACCTCAGTTAAATTACCAACAAAACATTTAATGTCAATATTACCTGGGATGCACGGGTGCACGTGGCAGCGACAGCTGGGCCGATATAATCTTGTTGGGGACATCGCAATACGCCGATAAATGCATTAGCATTCTGGGTGGTTGAACTTGTCACTGCTGGTATTACTATTGCTATTTTGCTAAATGTAAATAAACAAAAACAAATATACCATGTTATCAAAATAACATGACAATCATTCTGAATGAAACTAATTCTGTTGTGTTCTAATTTTAAAATTAACTTTTTATTTTTTTGAGGTTGAATCAATCTGGCCATTATGTAGACTGTAGAGCATTGGAGCATTGACTTTTTTTGAATTTAGATTTTGGACTGTACGTGTAGATTGAGAATATCAGAAATATTTAAATACAACCTTATTTTGACTTCTTAAAAAAAAAAAAAAACTCGTATCTTTGTGGCGCCAAAATAAAAACAATCAGTTTTTTGGTTTGATTTAAACAAGTTAAAGTTTGTTTGCCATTTATGGAATAAAAATCCATTTATATGTATCCATGTTTATGTGTATAGTGAAAATCTTCAGGTGCGTAATTGATTAGGTCTATCCATTATTTAATAACACAGCGTGTTATTTTGAAGCTTATGTTGAAACTAGTTCCTAACCTTGTTGTAAAAAGGCAGCTTATAACTATTAGTACCTATACACTGCGCAGTGTATTGAACTAGGATGTAATAGAAAAGTCTAGATTTAGTTACTAGTAGCATGGGAACGCAGCTGCGGTGACACCTGCTTGCGACTTCTAATGTCGCACACGCAGAATCTCAATCGCATTAGAAGTCGTTAATAAAATATCGACGTTTTCCATAAATAGTGACAACATTATGCGGAACCTGATGATTATTGACTTTTTAATGATGGTCGAGGAGGAGCGTGTATGGGGTAAAAAATAAAAATGACTGAATAAAAAGAAATTAAGTATCGTAACTTGCTTGCAAAAACCATTGATCTTATTAAGATCAGTGTTTTTGCAAGCAATACTAGCATACTTTAATAAGTAGGTACACATATTATCGTCTTATAATGTCTTAAGTTGTTCCTTGGGTTCTGCGTAATATTTTTCCATAGAATGTTTTAATTCGAAACACATTCAAAATATTACAATGCTGGGAAATTAAATTATGTCAAAAATAAATCACCCAGAAACAAAAACAAACAGATAAATAAAGGTCAAAACATCATTGTTAATTTTTTGCTCATAGATTGAGTTATAAAAGCGTTTTTAATTGTTGGGGATTATGAGAACTTTCATATTAATTATCCCCTAAATGAGCTTAACGTTTCATCGCTAAAGAAAAAAGGGTTGAATGTACTTGAGGGCTATTGTTTTTCGTCTATAAATCTAATGTATTGTAATTATACAGTTTAATGTGTGACAGTCTTTTTGTCGTATGTAAATGAGTGTAGAGTGGAGTGGGGTGGGAACGGAACAGCCCCGACAATATTGGAGCGCGGCGGGACGCCACTTCACTGCCGAGGTTATAGGGACTACGCTGTTATTACGTATGGTTTTAAACACTCGAAAGTTTTGATTAGAAAATCGTCGGCTTCTGATGGACTTTCCTATAGATTATGAATTTGCGCACAGTAGGTAAGTATGTTTGTGTTGGTAAACTCACATATGTATCAAATAATATCTTGCTTGAATTTATTTGGTACTAGCTTTTGACCGCGGCTTCACCCGCGTGGAGTTGGTACCGTAACGCGCACTCCAGTAAAGCACTCAGTCGGCATATGATTTTTTCCGACATCCAGGCTCCGTCCAGAGGTGAAAACTGTACGAAAATCCGTCAGATAGGTAGTTAAGGTAGAAAACTGTCATTTGAAATGTTATAAAAGATCGTATAACTTTATTTTTGGTCTCTTCTGTAGGTATCGTTGGACTGGTAACAATATAAAAAGCTCTAAGTAATTGATTCATCATTTATCATCAACCTTCTCCCAACACCTAGGTATATCAAAAGATGAAAAACATAATGATGATAATATGTTAATTATAATAATTATATTATATTATTTATTTATTTTTTATTATTATTATTTATGATGATTATATTTAAATCTATTGTTTCATTTTATTGTTCGTTTCTTTTATGTTCGTATTTCTGTGACAAATAAACTTATTTTTCTTTCTTTCTTTAATGCTGGGGCCACACCAACGGGAAACGCCGTTAATTATTGCGATGATAGACTTTATTCCGACGGGTTAAGGTCCATCATCGTGATAATTAACGGCGTTTCCCGTTGGTGTGGTCCGAGCATCAAAGATTGTAACTGGCAATGTAAGTTACCATTAGCATCCTTTCAGTAGGTAGTTGTCTACTTACAGTGGACTTAAAGTATTTTAGAACAACTTCTCACAAAGTGTCTTGAGTAGGTTATAATTTAATTACAATAGGATATTACCATCATTATTTGAGCAACGAAATCATACTCCGATCACTTACAGGCCAAATAATTAACAATGAATTAAATAGGCCCCTAGTTTTATAGCCTCTTCAGCCAAAAATACTCAGTAGAGACGTATTTCTATAACTTGTGAGCAATTGTAAGCATTGTGAGCATTGTTTCGAGCACAAAGCGAAAGTAGCCACTCTAGTATGAGAAACTGTTGCTTTACCGCGAGATCGCGTGTGGGAATGTGGGTAGTTTAGTATTGCTACTGGATACTTATTAGTTATGTTATTATTGACTGCTTATTTAATTTTGAGATCTTCTTTGCATTTGCTATTAATTTTGTAGGGTTTCAAAGGTACAAATGCGATTCCACTTATTTTTCTGCATTTGGCTATTATTAGTTAGGTTAAAGCTTTCAAAATTTGAGGAGAAAATTATTAAGTTTTCTTCCATAACTTTGGAAGTTTTCAGACTTCCTTGTATATATATTAATAATTAAATGTAATATTTCACAATCGCAACTGTCTGTCTGTCTGTAGACATTATAGCAAATAGGTATCGCTTAAAACGATACATACGGTGATTTCTTTCAATACTGATAAGATCTTCGACCGAAAACCGCTTCCGATTATGAGATCCTAATACACAAATCGGCATTTAATAACAAAGTATTAAAATAGCATTTGAGCAGTCAATTAGGCGGCAACGTATCGTGGATGGAGATACCGCGATGGTGGTCCATTGTGGGCAGGCGCCCCGTGGCTGCCACGTCGGCCACTCGTGTTTCCTATTTTTATAACTGTTGCTTTTACTGCCGCTCCGATGACCGCAGTAGAGGTCGTGTTTTGTGGGAAGTTTGCAATATAAAAACATATTTTTTTGCATTTACTTATTGTTAACTCCGATTGACCTCAAAGTTGAAGTTCCAAAATCACATATTTTATGTTAGGTTTTGCTCTAAGGTAAATGTCAGTGTGATTTCAATACACCACTATTCTGCCAATAATTTATTTGTCCATTAATTTAACCCGAAAGCTGCAAAGATTCAGCCGATAAAAAAAATATCGTTAAACACTTTAGTGTAAACTGTAAATCATAATAAGAAACGGCACCTTATCAGAGTTATATCAAACGGTAAGATCTTTTAAATAAAAGAATGGCGAACAATCGGCGACCTCCCGACTGCTCCCAACTGCGGATCTAGTGGCTTGTTACTTCACACCGTTGTCAAAGAGTTGGGTCGTTCGGCTAGCGATCGAGCTGATAGATAAGTGCGTTCTCACCTCCCCGTGGTCGCAGACGCAGTCGCCGCGTCGCGAAAGGGTTCGCCGAATAATTGCAACAATCAATTTGAAGGAGCTATCGAGCAATTTGTATGGTATTTGTGCGGGCTGTCACCCGCTGATGCTATCGAGCGCCTCGGGGAGCCAATGGGAAATGTTTTTAGTAGTTACTTTCTCACACCTCAAGTACCTAATTAAAATGGCTAGAAGCCTAGGGCGCTCTTGAGTAGTTTCCGAATATGTTGTAACGCGATTAATTTTATTCGTACGCTACTTATGGTTACGGGAACCAAGGTTTTGTGGTATTCACAGACGATGGGCAAACAAATGCTATCTGACTAAAACCTTTTTCTAATTAAATATTTAAATTTTCCATGGACGTATAGCGTAGAAACCATGGAAGATTAGGTAAAACAAAATAAAAAACACACTGTCAGTCAACCTAATCAATACTGATCTTCTATCTAATCCATCAGATGCGCCATAGAAAGTGTCCCACAACTAAGTTGCCACTTACCAAGAATTCCGTCGCCGACTATAACTCACCTCGGCATCCATAATAAGACATAAACATCAGGTCGTTGCAATATGTCACCGTGTAACAAAGCGCTGCGGTAACGGTCCGCATCATTTGTCTGCCGTAACCCTGTTATTTATGATCTCCTGCCGAAGAAGGAGGACAAAAACGAGACTGCTGTTAAATATTTGCCCTGAGACAAGAGGGGGCGATAATTCGATGCTATTATGACGTCATTTCACGCCCTTTGTGAGGTCGTCACGGCGTGTCATCTGCTCCTCGAGACGCCTGCCTCTACTATCTCTCGATTAAATCTATTGTGTCATTTTTTCAGGGAGCGCAAGTCGGATGCGCCACCGACGATGATTTCGTCCCGTTCGCTTGTTCGCTCGACTTCGCTATAAAAACACTCGAGGAGAAGCCCTATTGTCTCGTGTCCCTTTTACGAGCTCCGTTTTGTGACGCTGTTATTGTTTGCGGTTGATAAACATCTCGCCACTAGGTAGGTAGGGATCATCGTCACTTTTACCGGTGGTTTACATTAATAGAGCTCCTTCGAGTTTGTTTGTCAATTATTGTTGTACTCAATGGTTGTTTGGGACGTCATTTTTTAGGATGGACTTAATGAATACGGAGTTGTTGGCATTCACGAGGGATTTGCAATTGAATGCAGAATCTGCTTTCAAACAAGATCCGAAGTTGGCGGCTGCAATTGATAAACTTTGCAGTAGTGAGAGGAAATTAATGTGTGCTGCTGGAGTTGTAATGCTTCCTGAACGAAAGCTAGAGTTTAGTGAGGTCCAGCAGCTTTTAAAAGGGTCCGTTAATGAAAAAGGTAAATCAAAACCATGTCATGTCAATTTTCCTCAGTGATAAAAATTTAACTTTTTATAATTTTCAGCTGCTCTCAAGCCTTCATACGTTCTATTGAAGGAAACAAATGATGCACGGAAGTCTCTTATAAAAAAAGTTGAAGACATTCTTACCGACATCAATAAATGCGCAGAAAGCGGAGACACGCCCAAACTTGTAATTAGAAACCAAAAACTGTGGAGCAATTGCATTTACGATTTAGATAGGTAAAATTAACATTCGGTACTTATTGCAATAATATAATTTACTAGCTTTTGCCCGCAATTTCGCTCGCGTGAAATTACCGCCCGCCCGCGCTCTTACTTTGTTTTTGCTTAGCGTTCTTTCTGGTTTTTTTTCTTTTTGCTCGGCTCCTGGGTCGTAGTGTGTCGATGTTAAATAGCCTATCTATAAGCCTTCTTCAAGAATTGGGCTATCAAATGCAAAAAGATTTTTTAAAATCCGACTGGTAGTTTCAGAGATTAGCGCGTTCAAACAAATAAACACGCTTTTCAGCTTTATTATATTAGCATAGATTGAAAAACATGATATTTTTGAAGTGAAAACTTCTTTAGGCGCGTTGGGCATTTTTGAGATGGGAAAGAACAATTGAACTCGCGACACCGTTATCGACACCTCATTTTTGTAAACGCGATTATGCTCTTTACGTTTCGTTACGGATTAGTTCTATGAAAGTATTTTTACTTTAAAAGTTTTGGAAGTATTTTTTTTTATTGTTCTTCTGTCGGCACTCCCGTAGTGCCACTGTTTTACATTATTTCATGTCTAATTTCAGAGTAACTTTAAAATCGTTTAATGAAGCGAAGAAGACAACGCTTTGTTATTCCAGTAGCGAAGACAAAACAAGATTTAATATTATTGTTTTTGTGTTAACAAAAGTGCATGAATTACTTTCTAAGAATTTAACTGTCACTAGGCGGTAAGTATCAGTAGCAATATAATATTAAGGTAGCAAGGTCGTAACTTAAAACGGTTTGTTAAAACCTGTAAATAAAACCGCCCAAGTGCGAGTCGAACTCGAAGAGTTCCGTACCATGGTACAATATTTAGCAAAAAACGTCGAAACAAACACGTTTCTTGTATGATCCCCTTTAATTTTGAACTCTATTATATTTTTTTTATTTGTCGTTATAGCGGCACTAGAAATACACAATTTGTGAAAATGTCTACCTATTACGGTTCATGAGATACAGCCCGCTGACAGTTAGACGGACGAACGGACAGCGCGAGCGGAGGTTTAGCAATAAATAGGGTTCCGTTTTGCCCTTCGGGTACGGAATGGGAATACTGTTATTTTTCGGGGTGGAAAATGTAGCTGTCCTAAAGACAAACCTAAATTTTCTTTTAAAGTTCCGTACCTACCTACCAATATTGAAGTACTTTTTTTAAATTAGTACTCTATTAACGAAACTATTATACAATCAACCAGGATTATTGAAAATAATATCTGCAATACCAATCTCAGTCAGGTTTAACATGCCTATCACAAAAAAATACAATAGACGTGGATATATTTAGTAACCTGTTCCGCTTAGCTATTTCTAAAGCGCCATAAAAACCCTGAAAGAAATCGACACATGTTTTACCTCTCAACGAGGTATCTTCAGGATGACAATTAACTTGTCGCAAACTCGAACACGGCGTGTTGCCACACCAAGCGCTGAACGCAGACTGATCAGTCTGC
This sequence comes from Agrochola lychnidis, assembly GCA_963680765.1. NCBI lineage: Eukaryota > Metazoa > Arthropoda > Insecta > Lepidoptera > Noctuidae > Agrochola > Agrochola lychnidis. The sequence continues at coordinate 16,752,316 of OY796858.1, forward strand.
GTCTGTTGTATTTAATAATGGATTTCCGCAAGGTCACGCCTGAATCAATAAACTATGCCTATCACATTCAAAGACGTTATTCAATACCTGGCACTGTAATTTGAAAACATTGTAAAAGCCATTTACTTTTAAAAGAGTACCTAACCGTGGAGTTTCTTGCCGGCTCTTCTCCATAGGAAACGACCAATTGGAATCGTGCACCATCTGACGTTTCATAAGTGCCCATGTAGATTTATATTTTTTTTGTTATTTTCCATTAATTTCGAAACCCAGAGAGCTGTTCTATCAGAACGTGATGCGGCTTCGAAACCAGGCCAACTTGGACGTGGCTGTGAGGGATGTGTGCTGCTTGCTGGAGACACCTCCCTGGAGCCTGGGTATCGTGGCTACGGCTAAGGGTCTGATCGCCGGCCCTCTGACCATGCACCATCGGGATGGGAGTGTGGTTGATTGTACGACTGCTGGTGGTAAGTTATCCTATCTTTATTCTTATTGGTCAATTGCATGGAGGTATTGCACTCAGCGCACTGATTTCAACAGCACTTGTCCGAACCGCATCTGCGCACTTCCACTAGGTGCACTGAAACAACATTTTGATAAGTGCTGTTCGGTGGTGCCTCAAACTTGTGCTGGCACACATATACGTAAAACGAATGCTTTACGAGATTTTTCCAATATACAGATTTTCAAGACCTTTGACAGCAATTTTATTTTACGTTGTTTACTCGTAATGGACCTTTCACTGAGTATGTTTAATCTATACTAATATGTATTATAAAGAGTTAAAATTTGTTTGATTGTTTGTATGTTGGGGGTAATCTCCGAAACTACCAGTCGGATTTGAAAAATCCTTTTTGCATTGGATAGCCCAATTCTTGAGGAAGGTTATGTGCTCGCGGACGAAGTCGCGGGTAGTGACTAAATACAGATAATCTTGGCGAGAATTCTTCACTAGGTTTTTTTTCGCAAAATATAGGTATCTTATTTTCATGGGCTAAGACTAGCCCATGAAAATAAGATACTTTCTCTTAGCCTTCTATTTACTCTTAGACTAAGAGCGTAATGTTGCGTTAGTGGTTGATTAGCTGATGGTGTGTTAGGTATGTACGAGGGGAGGTAAAAAAATTCGCGGAATGAAAGGGAAGAGGGATGAATTTAAACATGAAATTATTTTTTCTTTTCAATATATTCTCCATTAACCCTAATACACTTTTCAGACCTTTCAAATAATTTGTTTATACCTTCGAAAAAAAAAATGATTTGTTAAGGCCTTCAAAATAAGCAGAAATTGCCGACTTCACTTCTTCGTCATCCGTAAATTTCTTTCCATGAAGCTCTTTTTTCATGTTTGGGAACAAATAATAATCACAAGGGGCTAAATCTGGACTATTATATAGGGAGTTAAGGCTTAAAGTTTCGATGCCGCACTTGTGTAAGGTAGCCATCGCAACATGACTCTTGTGAACGGGTGCGTTGTCGTGCAAAAGGAGCACACCTCAAGACCATTTTCCCCCTTCTCTTTCTTTAATTGCTTCTTTTAATTATTCCAATAGTGTAGCGTAGTATTTCCCCGTGATATTGATACCTTTATCTTTGTAATCGATCGATAAAATCCCCTCGGAATCCCAAAAAACTGTAGCCATAATCTTTCCGGCCGATTGTGACACCTTAAACTTCTTAGGCCTTGCTTGAAAAGACTACGCCACTTGTAAATCATTGTTTTTCCAAGGCAAGACTCCCCGTAAACTGATGACATTTCTTATATAATATTCTGAGGCGTTTTTCCTTGCTTAGTGAGGAACTTAATACTTAATCATGGTACGATACTAAATTTTTTCTCCATTGTTGAAATTTTCTTCCCGATTGAATTGTTTATCCAGCGATATCTCAAAGGTTAATGAACCGATTGGAGTGAAACTTAGTATTTATAATTGTATTGAGTCAACAAGTAGCGATAGGTAAAAATAACGACCCCCTCCCCTCTCTAACCCCTCCATTCCGCGAACTTTTTGACCCACCCTTGTAGGTTGACAGGTTGTGGTAGATTTTGATAGAGTCATGGCGGGTTCCTCCAATATCTAGTATTGATAATACTTATTTTAATTCATGAGGCCTAAACAAAGTAGCATTTTATTTTTAAAAAAAATTGGTACCTATTGGATTGACTTATGGTACCGAAAAGCTTATGTCAATCTTGTTGAAAGTCATTGTAGAAATACGAAACACTTTGAAAGCGGATCTATGGTCCCCTACAATCTCTATGGTCCCTTAAAATTTCGAGCGAATGTTGTACCTTTGTATGTTTCTGCTACATTGAAGGAGTTTTAATACCGCAAGACATTATTGGCATCAAAGAGTTCCAGTCTACTGCTAAGTACATTCTAGTGGTTGAAAAGGATGCCATCTTTCAAAAGCTGCTGGACGAAGGTGCACTGCTGAGATTGGGACCAGTCATTATTATAACGGTACTGTGCCTATTATTTTTGTTTTATGAACTTTTCAAAATTGTACCATTGAAACCAAAAACCAAAAAAATGCTTTATTCTTTTCATGCTGTTGTTCATCAAAGTTATTTTTTTTTTAAACAAAGATGTTTTTCAAAACAGTTTTTGAGATTACCTACTTGGTTGCATGTTGAACGAATTTAGAAAAGTTAGAACAACCAGATCATTGTATACCTAGACAAATACTTATACCCTTTCCTAATAAGTATTTCGATAAAAATATATAGGTACATAACAACTTATAACTCAATCAATCTGCCTAGCCTTTTCCCAACTATGTTGGGGTCGGCTTCCAGTCTCACCGGATCCAGCTGAATACAAGTATTTTACATGGAGCGACTGCCTATCTGACCTCCACAACCCAGTAACTGGGTAATACGATACCCCTTGATAAGACTGGTTGTCAGACTTTCGGGGGTCTGACGACCCGTAACGTCTGTCAAAGATCTACGAATGACAGCCGGGACCAACAGCTTAACGTGCTTTGCGAGGCACGGAGGAGTCTCGGTATGTAAGGATGGTCACCCATCGACGGACCAACCCCGGCAAGCGTAGCTTAACCTGATGGATCAACCCGTGCGGCTGTTATTATTTAGTCACGAGCTCCTCTCACTATATAACATAACAACTAATAACTAATTAATAAATAAAAATGACAAAATTATACAGGGTGGCAGGGACATCGACGCGAAAACTGTTACCACAAGACTAATTTATTCTTGTGCTGTTACCATGGATTCAGTACAATTTCAACGCACCTTGCGTTGAAATTGTAGTACGTACGTAGTTCAGAATCATGTACTGAATCCATAGTTTCCGTCTTCGCGTCGATGTCCCTGCCACCCTGTATACTATTTATTAGAAGTATTTCGCGAAAAAATTTCTTCTAATCAGACGAATGGTTAAACAAGAAAAACCTGCCAACTTAACAAGTCTACTACACCTTAATAACAGACTATTCTAAGCTAATATATTCAACATCCACCGTTGTTAACATCCCCCATTTTAGTATTTGCCTAACAAGCAAACGAGATATAATTGCCGACGGCAAGTCCGATGATTTGCTGTAATTGCACGATAATACTATCGTTGATACCGAACGGGATTTATAATATCGACAGCTGTTACTGTAAGCAGTTTTTTAGCATATTGATGTTTAACTATAAACTGATAATTCTAATGTATTTTTTCCGATCGTTAGACGTTGGTTATCTTGAGCATAAGATGAATTTGCACGACGTCTTGCTAGATAAAATCAATTACCTATAAGTTACTACCTACACATTGGGACTGTAGCGGTTACACCGCCACATACAAACTACGCATCATAGACATGACGTCACACAAATCCTGCAGCGCGCAATTAGAGTTTACCGAGCGATCGACATGGATACAGGATTTCAACTTCAAACCGTTGGGCAGTTGCCCGCCAGATACAACACCCGTGTGGTCGGAGGATCCTCACATTTGCAAGGTGGATGAGTGAACTTTACACCCTGTTCCTCATACCACTAAAGGACCTAGGTTAACTCTAATTTAATTAAACAGTCACTAGAAGCCTATGCGGAGCTCGTGGCTAAGTAATAACAGCCGCACGGTTCGATCCATCAGGTTAAGCGACGCTTGCTGGGGTAGGTCTGCGGATGGGTGACCATCTTAACATACCGAGACTGCTCTGTGCCTCGGAAAGCACGTTAAGCCGTTGGTCCCAGCTGTCATTCGTGGATCTTTGAAAGTCGTTACGAGTCGTCAGAAGCCCGAAAGTCTGACAACCAGTCTTACCAAGGGGTATCGTGTTATCCAGTCACTGGGTTGTGGAGGTCAGATAGGCAGTCGCTCCATGTAAAATAGTGGTATTCAGCTGCATCCGGTTAGACTGGAAGCCGGCCCCAACATAGTTGGGAAAAGGCTAGGAAGATTGGATGTAGTCACTAGGAGCCTATAATATAACTCCTAATAATTTACATAAGTATCTTCACCGCGGAAGTTACACATTTACTATTCTGAATTAAAGATTTTGCCGAAAGATAACTGTTTTTCCTTTAAAATAACTCTCTGGCTTCACATTGGTGCCGATTCCCTTGTTCACAAACTAAACTAAATTTAAGTTCAGTGCATCTTTTTCTTTCTATTTCATTAAGAAAAGGACAGAAGATAAATTTTAGTTTAGTCCTGTCAAATTAAACAGCGCCTGTCACTATTCCATACAAGTTTGTTTAATAAGTCCATTTTTAGACGTGATTAAAAACTTACCTATTAAAATTACGTCAATTTACGTCAAGCGCTGATTAATTTGACAGGACTAAACTAAAAGGAGAACATTCACCGTCCATGCATTTTTGGGCTACGCGCAGGGAATGGCCCTACAGATTTGGTCCCATAGTGAAAAGTGAAGAGAATAACATGTTCTAACGGAATATATAATTTTTTTGTTTGGCACTTTCATAATTTAGCCCAAAATGAATTTTCTCCTTTATCTTCTGTCCTTTTCTTAATGAAATAGAAAGAAAAAGATGCACTGAACTTAAATTTAGTTTAGTTTAGGAACAAGGGAATCGGCACCACTATCATCCAATCGTAATGTTAAAATTTAGCGAAGTCCTGAAGTTAATAAAAGTAAAATAATCATGTTCGAAAAACAATTCGTGTTCATTTTTCAACCAGTGTATTTTTAGAGGAAAGATTTCATTAAAATGATGTGCAATATTTCTAGGGAAAGGGCTATCCTGACGTTTGCACCCGTCAGCTGTTATGTCGTTTGTGCTCGGAATTGAGGCTACGTGCGCTGGCGTTGGTGGATGCCGACCCTCATGGCTACGAAATATTCCTTACCTACAAATACGGATCACTGGTAACAACTTTATTGTAATCAACTTAGCTTACGGTGCACGAATTCGATTAATATCATTAAAGGCCTTCGCAGATAGGCGCGACGCGACTCTGGTGGAAAAACTCTATGAAGACACGGAAATCGTTCTCCCGGTGTCGTGTCGTGCCTGTCTGCGGAAACCTTAATTTATCTAGACATGGATCAATGAATGAATTAGTTCTCTATGCCTTTCGAAAAGGTCGTGCTACTTTCGAAAAACAGATAATATAATAGTGTGTAGCGTTAAGCTGAAAGGTAACATAAATCTCCTCCAAAATCTAATATTAAGTTATAAGTCATATACAGGGTGAAATTGAATTCATGGGCATCCTTTTAAGGGGTCATTGTACTCATCATTATGAACAACTTTCACAATGGGACCAACCTTGAAATCGCGAAAAAAAAAAAAACTTGTTCCCTACATTTTGATGAGCTATGCGAACATTAATGTAGGGAACAGCTGTTTTTTTTTTTTGAGTGTGACTAAAGGGCCGTACAAATGTGTGTAACATTTTCAGTACTCATCTCTTTCCTAATTCCAGGCTCAGTCTCACCTCTCATCATCCCTAGCCTGCAGTTCCCTAGTAATGCTAGGAGCCCGTCATAGTGATGTCATGACCCTCGCTCCAAATGAAGCACGTCTGCCTCTCACTGAGCTAGATAAACGGAAGCTGACGAATCTTGCAAAAAGACCATACTTGGATACTCCAGTTGGTAAGTTGTGTAACATAAAGATAGAAGATATAAGTGGAAGTTTTTAATATTAAAAGTGATAGGTTTTTGCTATACTTTAGAGTAGGTACTATCGAAGAAACGCAAGCAGAAATAGTCCTTACGGTGTATAAATATGCGTTTCTTCAATGGTACAGACGCCAGCACATCAAGCTACCCGAAACTGTCAAATTTTCCCAATCAACTCTAAACTTATATTTTTGCGATAAAGTTGAAAATCTATTAAATAAATTTGACAGATTGTAGTAGCTTGAAGTGCTGGCGTCTGTACCTAGCCAAGGGTCTACCTATAGTTTGACCGATATCGCTGTACCGAACCTTTGGTACCTACGTGCACGGCGAGAGGTGCAGTGCAAACCGCTCATTGATCAACACTCACGGCGCGCGGCGGCGTCCCGCCCCCCGCCCCGTCGCGCATCCAAAACACGGTGCAGCGGTGTCCGTCAAACTATAGTGCATTTCCCCCTCGATGTTTGTATTGTTATCTTTAGGGTAATGTACGGGGTATCTATTAAAATAATACCTACTTTTCTTTGTTAAAACAGTTCCTCTCTATTATTTCCATTTTCAAGTCTCAAAATCATTGTAATGTAAACATCTATAAAGCGCAGGCCACATTTCGGACTGAAGCGAAACGAAGCAAAATTCATTTACCTTTCTTCTGCGTGTTTTCTTACTTCGGTTCACAGTTACTCAGCGAAACGAATTTATTATTCATATGTAAGTATGAAAAGACGAAGAGGAAAGCTAAAAGAACTTAGCTTTGTTTCGCTTCGTGCCCAGTGTGGCCTGCGCTTTATGGTTTTACAATAATTCAGTACAAACGTTTTCAGGTATTCGCATAAAAGAAGAATTGACAGCAATGTTATCTAGCGGAACGAAGGCTGAAATAGAAGCTTTAGCACCTACCGCAGCCGCGCTTTGTGATGCATACCTGCCTGCTAAAATTATTCAGAACGATTACTTAGGATAATAAATAGATTTATTGTTTCATTCATATTTTATTTGATCATTAAATTATTCTAAATAAAACGACCAAGTCAACGTCACATTAACCTAATTATATAAGTCTTGAATAAATTCTTCATTTATATTTATATAAAAAAACCGGGGATATACAGCGTATCACAAATTACACACATTTTGAGGAAAATTGCTGAAGTGCTACGACGGGCCTACGAGTACTACGACAAGCAGCACCACCTATCAACGCGCTACGCCGCTAAGTCGTTGAGTAGTACGCTACTGATTATGTAGATGTCGCTATTAAAGATGCTACGGGGTAATTAATTGACCAACTTGTTCCGAGTTTCTAACTATTCAACTACTGATTAATTTTTCACATGTTACCTAGCCGTAGTTATTTTTTTTTTAAAGCGGCTTATTACTACAATTTGGAAACGTAATGCCATCTATTATGCACCATAAGATTCATAAGTTATATGAAATGTTCAACTCAAACCAAAGGGCACAATAGCCGTTTCACGTAGTGTCAAGTCGTACAGGCAGATGGCGTTTACTTACCTAGTAGCGCCATCTGTATACAAATAACAAAACTGCGTTTAGAAAACACGTAGCTTAACTTCTTGATTCTCATTGAAACCTATTTATTAAATACTTTTCCGTGATTTTATTATCAAACCAATGACAAGAAATTAATTGTCAAAGTCACTATTTGGTCAGTCATTGATATTCGACCACAGAGTACATTTTTATATTGTATTCGACAGTTTGGTAGACAGCTCGCAAAAAATGTGATAATAAAAAGTTATATTTAGAAGAAGCTCAGACGAAGTAGCTATCATAATTCTCTCGATAACATGCAATGCCAAATCTAAATTACTGCGATCATTGCCATGGAAAATAATGGCGACCTACTCAACGACAAAAAGTTTGTCAATAAGACCAGATCCTATAATAATACACCCGTGAAACTCAAGAGCGAATCAGCGAAACGAAAGTCCTTTAACGTGAATGAGGCCGTGAGATCTTTAGACTTGGCGTTGGGTAGACTGAAGAAGAGCAAGCTAGTGAATGGTGAGTACACGACGAGCAGACAGATGGACCCCGAGGCGCAGGGAGCCCCGAACATGTTCACGGACATGTGCACGAGCTCCAGCTATCAGCAGGGCACGGAGAACGCGTCACTGATGTCGATGAACTTCTCACACTACGAGCTTATCCGTAACGTGTCGCGCTCCAACTGCTTCTCGGACGGCGCGTACAGCGGTAACACGTGCAGCGCGCAGTCGCACGTCAGCCCCGCCGACCTCAACGTCAAGGACGAGCACCTCGAGAAGTACTTCCGCAGCATCGAGATGTGGTCGCGCACGTTCCGAGACAGCGCGCCCAGTAATCTACATTTCGAACTACCAGACCAGGCAAAGTAACATTTTACTATCTTTACTGCCACAAATAAAACTGCCATATGAACGATTATGTAAATTTCAAAATTTTATTTATTCAAAGAAACTTTACAATAATAACAGAATAATCTCAGAATTTTTACAAATTAAACGTACCAATCTATACAACACTGTAACTCTTAAACGAGACGATAAGATTTATAACACTGATTAACAATAACGTAGATTTTTAGATGATTTTCTAGGGCCATCGAACGGCGCGGTACTGAATACAACACCTCATATACTCGAACACTTCAACTGGACTTGATCTAGTGATCTCTAATCTCATTCACTGGGTTGTTAACTTATGAACACGTCTATCAGTATATCAGTGTGTTGTATTCACTATCGTTCGTCTTCAATCTAACCGCTAAGGGAGCAATCCGCGGCACTCTAAAGATACAAGGCGGACACTACGCTGCATCCCAACTGCACTCCACCCACACCCTCTGTATCGATACCTACATTATTTACTTTGTTATATTGCTTAGCTAAATTGACAAATGTTTCTACTGATTTCAACTTTCCCTTAGGTCTTTTAGTTTTTGTATTGCTTAGTAAGTTAATCTGTAGTGGCCCAAATCATAGTTTAATACCTATCTATTAATAATATTAATTGTGTAGGTTGAGTGCAGTGTAGCGTATAATGCAGGGATCCTAAGAACACAGCATTACTGATTCACATTTATACCACATCCATTGAATCTGGATAAACTAGGACGAAAATCTAAATTTATATAGAGATTTTATCGAAGGATTTTAGATAAACAAAATTAACAATTACGTAGCTGATCAGAGTTGGAAAAGTGAAATAATTGACATAGTCATCACATAGTTCCTACTTTCCTGCATCAAGAATAAGACAAGGTACGGAAGCTTTCGCTGTACTGGAAGACTAAGGACTAGACTTTGAAAGGAGTAAAGTCAGGAGTGAAGCGGCGTGCAAACGATTAGATCCATCATTGTGCTAAAATTTAGTAACAACCCGGTAAGTATGTCGTTTCTTTATATAAATACTATAATATGAATTTAATTGGTGTTATCCGCTGAATATTCCATAATTTAACTTATGAGAAATGGAAAGTATTCTTAATTAGCGCGAGGGCCGGCTGCGCCTCGTGCAGGCCGCAGCTCGCCCCGCCATGTATACCTAGAGAACATTCGCTAATGAAATCAATACGTACAACATGATGTAAAATTTAAAGCACCCGGTTTCCGAACTCTCTCGTATTTTATCTAACTATAAAACCTCATATGTGTGTGATGTACACGTAGCCCGTATTATATTGTCTATGTTTTGTTTCATAATTGGAGAACAAAGCAATATTGTTTATTTTTATAATGGAAGAATTTTTCAAAATATCTAAATTAACATTAACCTTATGATAATAATTATTTTTAATAATTACAACGAATTCGATTTCACTAGGCCCTACGCAATGTCAGATGGAGACATTATAATTATTATTTAATATAATTAATCCATTATCGTTACAATTATGCAATAGAAGAATCACAGCATCCTTAAGACCATAACGGCAATTGAAATTAATCTCATCGACGTATCGTAGGTATTTAATTAGTACAATGATTGTAAAATTTAGACCAAATTGGCAGTCTTCACAAACATGGAATGTACGATATGCGTCTATGCAGGTATCCGATAACACTTAACAATATCGGCAAACGTTTATTATCTCTATACAACAACAATGAATTATCTAGTTATGTCACAGTTACGGAAATCAACAACAATGTGTCGCAGTGTCTGCCGCAGTGTCGTCGACAGCCGGCGTCGCACTGCGACACTCTACCTTCCATCTGCCCTCTATGTACATACATAGACATCACAACTTCAAACATCTTGATTTAAAAACTTAGAGACTGCATTACTGAAATATCTATCAGAAAGGCAAATTTTCTAGCTCAATTTAGACTATTTTGTACAAGCTTAATACTCAAATGTTTTGTTTTTGAGTCCTACAGTGAAGTGATGTCCACTGACTACGAAGTATCGGGTCTGTGGCTCAGCGCTGCCAGCTGAAGGGAGTGTGACTGCTGACCCTCTCCGCCGGACGCTCTTATTGACTAGGAAGATTAGGAAATGATGATGTAATGGAGCCAAAGCAGCTAAGGTTAGGGGATGATCAAGGTCACTTCATTTCTAAACATTATAAGTCACTATAAAACGCGTTTCATTCTATCAAATTACATATGATTAGAATTATTATATGTACATTGTCGCATGAGGTATTTTCAACAGCGCTATAATTTTTACAAAACATAACATTTGAAACGTCTGTAACGTAAACATTAATTTCAAAAGGCCTAGTAAATTTTCCCTAAATGATAAGCTCCTCATTTCGTAGTTTAAGTGTTTAACAACAATCATGGAAGTAAAGCATCTTTACAAAACTAATATGTTCGACGACAAGTAAAATAATTGAGTTTGTGTTTCTGTCAGTCAGCTCTCAATACATAAAATTTAAAAATTTGTTACAACTGTGTAATATAATATTATATACAGTACAAGTGGACACTTCTATAGGAATAGATAAAATAGAAAAGCTTGATAGTAAAGGCGCAGTAGAAAATAGTAGTAAAGCCTAATAGAACAAGCTCGGGGTTGTAGTCGTTACGACGGTCTGTGACTTGTGTCTCTTACGAGGTACATCGTCAAGTTACAAAATGTGTTTGATATCTAACGAGACTTTCGTGTCAACAATTTATTCCCTATCTAGGCTCTTAGGAGCTAGCAAAAGACACAGTACGATAGTTTAGCCGAATGGTGCTGAAGCTGAATCATGGATTCGATGAGGAAATATTGAATTCGAAGAATTTATCTTACTTTCGTAGCCCGTCGTCTGTTTTCTATCTATTATAAAATCAACCTAATTATGTCACTAAGACTAGTGTTTTTTAGTAATTCAATTCATGCAACTTTATTCATCATAACAAATTTCATAAGTACCTAATACTAATCACAAGAGGTCGCACTCACACGTCACGAGTCACGAGTCGTCGCCGCCTCGAGGCGTCGCGTCGTCGCCGCGCCGTGGGGAACACATTTGATTAAAGCACTATGTCTCATGTACATATTTACATATAACGTAACAATAGATGAGGTCTATCTGTCGGGGGGCGGTAGCTTGGTGTCCTCGGGGTCGAGGGAGAGGCACTCGCGGAGGTAGTCCTCCATGGACCGGTACACGTGCTCGATCACGCCCTTCAGGTCGTGACCCTCGTCCGCGTACGCCTGGAAACAATAATATTATTAAATCAATATTGAATTCACGAAAAGATCCAAGCTAGGATCAATATCACAATGCAGCAGTTCCTTCTAATAAATTGTGACAAAGTAACACTACAAAAAAACCTTATACTTGATGTCTTGCGAAATTGGAGTATGAAATTTCGTGCCAACTAAATGGTTATTCTAAAGTAAAATTGTCCTGATTATTGTATATATACAGGTAAAAGACAGAAAAATAAGTTTATTTGACACAAACACGTGCATACAAAAAGAAAATATCTCGAGTAGAACAATAAAACAAGGTCGGTCTGGAATTAGGGAAGTAGGCTTTGCGTATCAAAGTAATATAATATATAATAACTTTATTTCAGACTATCCATTACAGAATCATCCATATTTGTATTAGTAAGTGCTTAGGAACTATGTTAGTTAACCACAAAAATAAAACGACATCAAATTGACATATGGAGTGCGATCCAGTGTCTAAGAAGAGGACCGTAATGAAGCCTCAGACCAAATCGACCATCACAGCGGCATTTAGACAAAGACCTCGGTATATTGTAAGCATTAAAAGTTCTCCTCTGTATCCAGTGGCCTGAGATACAAATATCTTTCCAGGATCTTTTGTGACGGTTGCCAAAACAAGATTCCATTTATTCTGACTGTGCTCTCTTGTCATTCTGACCTGCCCTGTAAATGAATAAAATCTCCAGGACTTTAGAGGATGTACCTGTACGTATATACCTGGTCCTTTTGGTCTTCCAAATGGAGGGAGGAGCTCCTTACCGAAACTAGAAAAGGAGGAGGCTGCAGTGGGACAAAGGAGGCTAGCAAGATAGTGTACCTGATACCGGAACAGCACGCCGGCGTCAGTGAGCGCGCGTGCCAGCTGCAGCGCGTGCGGGTAGGGCGCGGACATGTCGGCCAGCCCGTGCACCAGGTACAGCGCGTGCGCCGGCACGTGGTGCGCGCGCTGCGACGCGTCGGCTTCTACGTAGCCCTTGTAGTTCACTGACGGCTGGCCTAGGATGCGCTCCGTGAAGGCGGCGTCTGCGGATGTGAAATGGACGAAGTGAATATTTGATAACTTGTGCTAAAACATTTGGCACAGGACCCTAGATAAGCTTTTCCCACAGATCTAGTCAATTTTCAATGATTTCGTTAGTCCCAATGAAATCCACCGAAGCTGCCATTGGGCCAGATTTTTGTTTTGGCTCCTCTGACTTTGCTTCACATGTGTCGGGAAATCTCTCAGGCATGCCGATTTCCTCACGATGTTTTCCTTCACCGTTTTTGAAGCAAGTGATAATTATTATACAATACGCACATGAATCCGAAAAGTCAGAGGCGTGCCTTGGGTTCGAACTCGAGACCTATGACTTGGCAGCCCGCCGGTCACACCACTAGGCTATCACTGCTATTAATATACAGGGTGACTGGTAATTTGACGTATTCGTTCCAGGACGTGATAGTGTACCCATTTGCAACAATTAAGCACCCCATAAAGCCTAGGCGAAAATTCATGGGCATCGAGAAAACCCAATTTTTATGTTATTTTGAAAAAAATCCAGAATTCGTCACTAAATATCACTTTTCTCCAAACGAAAAACGTAACGAAACGAATAAAAGTGAGATAAAAATGGGATTTTTTCTGAAACTAGGCTAAGCTATGATAAATGCAAATTTTATTTTAAAGCCTCAAATGTCAGCGTATGTCAAACCATTAGAATGTATACGTGCACTGTATGTTTAAACAAAAATGATTAATAGTTTTGTTTATGTGTAATTGTGTACATGCAAACTAAGCGACAAGTGACCGTGACCAGCGAGTAGACCGAGAGTCACGTTAAAAACCCAAAAACCGCTCCGCGACTGGTCATCGACTGTTTCATCGGCACCTTTAAGTTTTTTTTAAACATTTGTACCTCGTTAGGTAGCTGATTAAATAAAGATGTCTTCTCCATAATTTGTACGCTTAATGCCATAGTAAAATTTCGAGATAACTGGTGTCAAAGTTCATGTCCTTAGATGATTTTTGAAAATGGTTAGTAAACTTCTTCCTTTAACTTTTATCTGTTTGATGTTTCAGAAAATTTGGTTACATCGAAAGGTTTATTAAAGTATTAGGTATCCCATGGAAAAGCAATAAAGACCATCCAATTTGAGAGTTCAGAGAAAACTGATATTTAAAGTAACAAATTCTGTTTTTTTTTTTTTCAAAATAACATAAAAATTGGGTTTTCTCGATTCCCATGAATTTTCGCCTAGGCTTTATGCGGTGCTTAATTGTTGCAAATGGGTCACACTATCACGTCCTGGAAGGAATACGTCAAATTACCAGTCACCCTGTATGCCTTGGGTTCGAACTCGAGACCTAACTTGTCAGTGCTACGGTCACACCACTAGGCTATCACTGCTATTTATATAAAATAATGGGCCAGATAAGGTTGGCATTATGAATAGGTATAAACTTGACAATAATCTTAAAATGAAGTGGTTTCATCATTGCAAAAGTTTCAAACTTGCATACAGCCTCGTGCAGACAAGCACGTGCTGATCATGGTTTTGTTATTGTTACTAGTAATTAACTGTTCATTTATTTTACCTCGATGGTCCTAGTTTATCATTTATAATTTCCACTTTAACTTTGTTTATTTCTCCTTGAGTATAGTTCTTGATGTTTTTGGTTGGTATATTGGCGTGTGCTAGCTGACATATGGCCAATAATTTATAATTAAAATAATGTTTTGTGTTGCATAATAATTATGCATACTATTGTATAGTTTTTTTTTTTTTCTAACTTGAACAGACAGCTGTGCTGCTGGGGAGTTTGTTGCACCACTTCTTCTTCCCAGCTAAAGCACTAGGAAGTGGTGAAGGGTGGGTGTTTTTGGGGGACTGTCTTATGTAAATTTGACGTTCGAAAAGTGCTGATTCTCAGCCTGGTTTGAATAAATGACTTTTGAATTTTGCACGACGCAACACCGGTAATTGTTCTACCTTGGAGTTTTCTTAGAAAATTGTTTCCGCTGATAAACACTAAAATAAAAACGAAAAGTGGAAAAGAGGGTGTGTCCAGTAATGGACGTGTTTCAGTAGACTGATAATGACGATGGCCAGGGTAGTCAGGTACTTACTGTAGTAGAGCCAGTCAGTGATGGGTGAGACGGCGATGCCGCACTTGAGCGTGGACTGCTGCGAGCCGAGCAGCATCGCCGTGACGTAGCCGCCGTAGCCCCAGCCCCACACCGCCACGCGCGTCACGTCCAGGAATTTGAACGTGTCTAATAAATATCTGGAAAAGGAAATAATATTGGAGTTACGAATGGACATTGCTCATGGTGAAGAGTTTTTAAGGTACCTACATAAATTGTCGTGGTGGTTATTATTAATTACCTAAAAAATCCTACGTGAAACTGTTGAAAGATGAAGTCCTCTCGCCTTCAACACCTAAAGGTTTACAGCATTTGCAAATATCTAAATGAGTAATAGTGTGCGTGGCAGGCCGTGCATGCGCCGCTTGCACGTTCATGTACACCATGATCCAAGCATAGCATACTACTCCCACTGTTGGGACACAGGCCTCCTCTTAGTGAGAGGGAGTGGGCCGTAATCCACCACGCGGGCCCAGTGCGAGTTCGTGGATGTCACATTTTTTCGAATTTTTTGGTTCTAAGACATGGCGGTTTCCTCGCGATATTTTCCTTCACAATATTTTGAGAGTAGTCGTGATGAAATAATTTACACAAAGTGCCTGCCTAAGTTTTGAACTCCCGAACTCGTAAGTCACCACTGGCCACCAATGCTCCCCACCTCCATCCAAGCCTGCTAGGATGCTCAGCGACGTACCTAATAACAGCCAACTGGTCGGCGACCTCGACGCCGCCGAGCCGGCCGCGCAGCAGGGCGCGGGGCAGGCCGCGCGCGCCCGCCACGTCCAGCTTCACGTACACCACGTCGTTGCGCGACGACATGTACGAGCCCCAGTCCACCAGGAACTCCTCTGTCACCTGCTGGCTACCCGGCCTGCCGTCTCTGTAATGACATAAAATGTTGATTTCTGTAGATTTTGAAGTCATATTTACATAGCATAATCAGCCTATAATGTTTCCACTGCTGGGACACAGGCCTCCTCTCAGTGAGAGGGAGTGGGCCGTCTACCACGCGGGTCCAGTGTGAGTTGGTAGGTGTCACATGTCTCCGAATTTTTGATTCTAGGACATGCCGGTTTCCTCACGATGTTTTCCTTCACCGTTTTGAGAACAGTAGCGTTCAAATAATATATTGCAATAAAAACTACTATTACAGCAGTTTCTGATAATGTACGTATATGCTTATTTTATTATTTAAATTCAATAGTATGCATGCGGCAGTTTTAAGGTGATATATTGAAAAAAATGGGCTTTTTCTTTATCGTGTAACTTTCAAAGTATTTGGAAGAGGGATTTCAAATTTTGGTGTATGATTTTTGACTATATGATCTAGTATCCGGAAAAAGGAATACACGATACAATGAAATTTTCTCGATACAAAAAATTTGCAAAGGTCTATCTATTTTTATCTTTTTTTGAGTATCATGGCGCAACGCTTATGAGTTATTCAATGGAATTTACTTTAAAACATAGAGAGTAAGCGTTTCAAGTATTAAGAAAAGCAGTTTTTTTTTAAATAATACTTTTCATTTACAAAAGACGGCATTTCGTTTTGGCACATACGTTGTTTTATTCCGAGCGGACACAAATTATCGTCATCTCTTCTTTCGCCTATCAAAAGTATTGTCATCACTCTCATTCATTCATAGATCAGTCGCCCGATGGGGCTCATCGACGAAGAATCTATGTCACTTTTTTGCAAATCGGTGCGATCAAATTTACGTGATTTAAAGAATTTTGTTTACAGAAAAAGTTAGTACTTCAGCAAGTTAAAGTAATTATTGAATGCAATTAGTGTTGAATAGGTATTCAGACTATGTGTGTGTATTCTTGTGAGTCCTGCGAACAATATAACATATTTTTCTATTATGATTTCGTGGTGACATTTAAATTATTTATAAATATAGAAAGAAATATAAAATCAAAACTGAACAGTACCTGCAACGTTTGGAGTGCACAGGGCTATCAATGAACTCATTTTACAGGAATTCAATAGCAATAAGATGATGATAATAGTGAGTCGAATTCTCCACCTTCACTAAAGCACAACCAACACAATCTATTCCCGCTTTTTAATGTATTATTGTGTAAGCATTTTATTTTCTAAGAACATCTATTTTTATACCTACAACTTTTAATAATCTTTTATCTAAAGAAATAGGCTAAATAAAATTCGTTTTTAGGTTTTGAAATACGTCAACAGTACATCAATATGTCAAGTACTGTCACTACGAATCATAGATCACAAAAAAGAAATGGAGTCGCATTTGAATTGTAAAAAAGGAGAGTTTTTACCCGACTACGGCAAAATCAAAGGAGGGTTATGATTTTAACATGTATGTATGTATGTATGTAACAGGCTATCAAATGCAAAATAAAATTCAAGTGAGACTAGTAGTTCCAGAGATTAACGCGTTCAAACAAACAAGAAAACAAACTCTTCAGCTTTATTATTAGGAATAGCTGCTCCACGATTTCACCCACATAAGTCCCAATCCCGTGGAATATCGGGATAAAAAGTATCCTATGTCCTAAAGTCTAAACCAATTTATCATCACTGTAATATTTTCAACACAATGTATTTTGTTATGAAATAAATTGCTTATGATTATGACTTAACCAGGTCATGGTCTACCCTTTGCCAAATTTCAAATATTATTCCCTCAGAACTCTAAAAAAATCAAGCTTCTAAGTCAAAGCAATAAAAAAATACGGCCCTTTATGTGGCATATTTTGATAATCGCAAGTAAATCAAAAACTACAGGGTACTTCCAGTTGACCTAGAATTATGAAATTTTGGCAGGAAGCAAGGTAAAGGAAAAAGTCCGAACATTGATAATAATTTGTAGATTTATCACATAAAAAATATTTTTTTGCGATTACAAACTTGCATTTGAAATTGGAGAATTGACCGTGACGTACCTATCGATGTATGGGAGAACATGTTTCTCAACTACTAAGTTAAGTTTTTTTTGGTATAAATTCATCCCAACTACGGAACCCTTCATTGTGCATGGTCTGACACGCACGTGGTCAGTTTTTTTTGTATGTTTGTGTGAACAACATTTTCGACGTAGCGAGTTTAAATCGTAAGTACGAAAACATAGTGGGAAAATTGTTTAAAATGTTATATTTAAGATATTGTGACTATTTTTTATTGTGCTACTGTTTATTTTTCCTTAAATAAATAAATAAATAAATCTGGCTTATATATGCCTTGATAGTGTAGGCTGGAAGATTACGTTCCTATTTACGTTTAGTGTGGCTCTGCAGCGCTTCAGATTTTATTTTTACTTATCTTTTCTAATTTTTCATTAAACTTTATCGAAACTTTCTAAGCCCAGATTTAAAAAAGTGCACATAGCACATAGCTTTAAAAGTACCTTAATTATTAATAGTTAGACTGGGAAATTTTTACAAAGATAGCTTAATGAAAACCTTTAAAAAAAATGGGTTTCATAACATGGTCGAACTACCCGCAAAACTTTATGCTCTAATTTTACCGAAACATCTCAGAAAAGCGTTTAGTATTAAAATTTAACATATTTAAACGTGTTCGTGTTCCTTCGGTACATGTGTTTAATTATTAATTCTTTTTTTTTTACTTTCGCTGTTGACCTTCGTAGGCCTTCACAACTTGTGTTGTCATTATCAAAAGCCATCATAGCCAATAATCTGCCGATAGGCATTGGGCATGGGCTTGTCTACACTATCAAGACATCTTCCAGCCATTGAACTCGCTACGTCAAAAATTTTGTTCACAGGGTCGAAAAATCCAAATGAAAGTAAAAAGTTTCTTGAAAATGGTTAATTTTCTGAACTGTTGAGAATATCCTAACTTTTAAATTTTTATACAATAGGTGGCCACCTCCACTTAACCCCATTTGCCTTTGGATCATTACGTTTGAGACAACCTGTATACAGGTTGGATTTTTGAGATGGGGCAATAAGGGCAACTACCATAACCGTTGTTGCTACAGAAAAACAGTCTTAGAAGACTGTCCTTAACTTTTTAAGACATTTTGATCTGCATTCACAGATTTCGAAAAAAATATTAGTCAGCAAGAAAATGGGGCAGTTTTCACAAAAACTTTTTTTGATGCCAATCGAAGCTGTTTCTTTTATGGAACAAAAAACTTAAATGGCCAACTCAGAACCAAGTCAGAAATCGCAAAAAACTTTTCCCATACGTTTTGTGTGTGGGAATGTCACTCTGTAAACAATAAATATTTTTGCTGATAATTAAATATTTTGTATTATTTGTCTACTCCATAGTTCGCAAAATTTCATAGACCGAGATAAATTATTGTTACTTAGCACGCGCTTTTTTCTTAGATATGTTTCTGTCTTTATCATGCACTTTTAGTATGACAGTTGTGCGACAGTGACAAGAATAATGCTTAGCCAAAGCCCACGCTAAGTAACTAACGTTTTCAAATTCCGGTCAGTTATTTCGTCAGTTCCACTTTTTGCTACTGGTTCAGATACGTTTGTGGCAGCGCGACGATGTGGCGGCCAACCATCGAATATAGAACCGCCACTCCCCGCGTGCGGGGGCAATAAGCCACGCCCACCAAACTACTATTTATTTTCAATATAGGCCCTTAACCACCGGAATTAAAAATCAAATAGGATATGATTGTTAGAACATTCGCTATCCTCCTGAATTATTTAAATAGGGTAGTACCACGAATTCACGTAATTGTACAACTAATTATGTCAGAACAAGTGCACTTTTATGATTGCAAGTAATTTTGAAGCCAAATTAACTTAAAAGTCATATACAACTTGACTAATAAGCAAGTCGTAAAACAGGCCAAGTTGAGATTACATTTGGCAAGAACTCCTGTTGATTACCAAGATCTAATAAGAGAACAACAACTTTGTGCCAAAACTGTATTTTATTTAGCAAGTCTAACTTGAGTCTATGCAGCGCCTAGAGATGTAACTTGTAATAACATTGCTAATTAATTAGATACACGTGGTATATTCTCGAAAGTTAAATCAGACGACGCGATGCCAGTTTTATTTGGTTAGTCTTTTTTAACCGACTTCCGAAAAGGAGGAGGTTTTATGTTCGACTTTATGTATTTTTTTAAGTGAAAACTTCTTTAGGCGCCTTGGGCATTTTTAAGATGGGATTAAACCATTGATTTCGCGACACTGTAACGACACCTCATTTTTGTAAACGCTCTTTATTTATATTACGTTACAGATCAAAGTTCTATGCAAGTATTTTTACTTTAAAGGTTCTGTAAACGCGATTGTGCTCTTTATTTATATTACGTTACGGATCAATGTTCTATACAAGTATTTTTCTTCCACCAAGGTGATTTTGTTCAAGTTTTCACTTCTGTCAGCACTTCCGGAGTGCCACTTTTTTATTTTTTTATGGTTGTTCATCGGTAAATAGTGGACCGACTTTAAAAATTAGTATTTTTTGGTTAGAGGAAACTTGCGCGGTGGTCCCATAACATTTTAATTAACTTTGCTTGGGTAGTTTTTGAGTTAGCTTCAATAATTGCTACTTAACTTCGCTAGTAAGCTGTTCTCTGTGTTGATTCGGCCTTTATCTATGTATACTAATAACTAGCTTCCGCCAGGGGCTTCATCCGTGTGATATCTTTATAAATTATAGCCTAAGTTACTCAGTGATAATATAGTTCTACTAGCGAAAAAGCTTTTAAAATCGGTCCAGTCGTTTTTTTTTGAGTTTATTAATTACTAGTTTTTGCCCGCAACTTCGTTCACGTGGAAGTCGATAATATACAGCCCATTGTACTCGCTGATAATGTAGCTTTCTATAGGCGAAATAATTTTTTAAATCGGTTAAGAATTTTTTGAGTTTATCCATTACAAACAAACATACAAAAATTATAATCTTTTCTCTTTATACTATTTGTGTAGATAAAGCTGAAGAGTTTGTTTGTTGGAACGCTAATCTCTGGAACTAAAAGTCAGATTTGAAAAAAAAATGCTTTTCATCCGATAGCCCAATTCTTGAGAAAGTTTATAAGCTATTTAATATCACGCTACGACCTTTAGGAGCCGAGCAAAAAGAGAAAAGTTAGAAAGTACGCGAAATTAAAGAAATTTTTCACTTTGTGGTGTTTTTTTTTGGAAGTCAATTGTTATTTTTGACTTTTTAGTTGTAGTACCTACCCCAAACAAATTCGTATACCACTACCTGCTACAGAAATAACAGTGGCAGGAAGTATTATATCATCATCCGAAAGACTAAGTGGGAGAAATACGTATTATGAATATAAAGGACTTACACATGAACAAGCACGGGGAAGGCCGCGTCCCTGAGCTCCTCCCGCCAGGAGGGCGGCAGCAGCAGCTGCACGCGCGCCTTGGAGCCGCTGCCGAGCGCCACCTCGAACGAGCGCCGCGTGGGCAGCGCCAGCTCGCGCAGTCGTACTGATCTGAAGGACACATTACAGAGGTTGAGAATATTGTAAACTTCAGGATCGTGAGACGATGGAGTGAAGGTCTGACTCAGATGGGTCTTACTCATGCTCGGTTCCTATAAACAAAAACGAATCGTTTTGCTTACCAATGGTAGCATTTTTTAATGCCGAACTGGGCATATAAATAAATTCGTAAGATAATTTTACCCATTATGGGAGGGTCTAAAGATACAAGAGTTTTCATATTAACCAATAACGGTCCGTAGTTTATAGGAATCGGCCATTAGTGACATACTACAAATTTCGTAACTGCTTTGAAAACTAATATTGTAGGATCCATCGTCAGCCTATTTGATCGATCCGACAAATGGAGCGCCATTTCTACTCATTGTAAGATCGATCAAAATAATTCATAGCATCAATTAAAAAAATGTCAGATTTGCAATAAATGAGATACACTTTTTGACGGATTCAAAATTAACACTTTGCATTTATTGCCAAAGTACCATCGCGGTCACGTATAATCTAACCACTTTAAAAACAAAATCCCGTGCACACGACTCTTTCTTTTCGTAGGTAAGCGATACTATAGCGGCTGAGCGCTGCAAGCAAGAATAGTCCTTACGGTGTTCAAATATACTTGTCCCGATAGTACCCAGTGTGAAAATTTGCAATGTTGTAGTGACTTTTCCACAAAAGCCCTGATCAAGAGTTGAAGTTGAGGTCTTGAGAACATAACAAGAAATATATGACATCGCTTACCTATAAGGCCTCGTATCATACAAAATTCTCTCTAGCTTATGCGTCCTGGCGTCGTGCAGGCCCGCGAGCGGCGGGCCGGGCCCCCCGCACTCCAGCACGTAGTGCGTGATGCCGAGCCGCGCGCGCGCCGGGGAGAACGTCGCGCGCCAGTACGAGCAGTTCGCGTAGTGCAGGCGCGCCGGCCACACGGCCAGCTCGCACGTCAGGCACCGCGGCTCCTCGCGCTCAGCACGCGCCTTCACCGAGTTACTGCCCCCCCCGTACGAAGGGTCTCTAACTACGTACACCTGCCTCTGACCAGGCCGGTCTGCACTGCCTGTTGCGAACAAAACCCACAATCAACCACACGCCAGGAGTTTCACAGTAACAAAACCATGCCCTGATTCAAAAACCAATGTGAGTTCGTGAGAGTTAATAACCAGTGAAGAGGACGTTGGGTTAGTAAACTGAACCTAATTGAAAAATAACACTCAACTGCACTCAATCTAAATACTTAATTTGATTTCCTTCCTTCGCCAAATCTGGATGCAGTCTAAGTATTGGTAACGTTTCTTTGTCTAAACCTTTAAATCAGAAAATAATATTTGAGGAGATCATGTTAAGCTGGGTATCCACGACATTCACACACCAACTGTGCTCCGCGCATCGGCTATGTCATAGCATTTTTATGCACATGTGGCGTCACGTATTATGCATTTGTGAATGCGCATTATATTTAAAAGTTATACAGGAACGAACCCTATCACTAAGCCACGATCCGGGGCGCACCCATAGCGTCGCTTTCTTTCGCCGGAAAGTCCGAAAGGGATACCGTGGTCACCCGGCAACATGGCAACTGAAGGAACATGGGTGGGTTTTAGTCAGTAAGAGCCACAGAGCCAGAGCAGGAGAAGTTATTTGATAATTTTCCACCAAAAAAAAAAGCGTCGCTCTCTTCTTTGCGTCGCGGGACACGGACTAGATTTTTTGTCATTAGTTTATTTTGTTCCTGCTAGTTTAATTATATAAATGCTGTACCTAACATTAAACTATGATACGTGTGTGACAATTATAAAAATATTAACTGCAAGTTGGAGTTTCGCTTCCGCTCTTCGATTAAAACTTCTCCACCAATACGCGTAAAAGAAGACAGGTAAAATACCTACCACCATGTCCCCAAACACAAAGCCGATGCTCAGAATACAGTTGTGTGCGAAATTTGTGGATAACCAGCTTTAGCATAATACTCTTTGCCTAATTATGTTTTAAAATTACCTAAATAATAAACTAAATGGTTCTCCTGGTCCCATGCCAGGATCTCGGCGACCTCGACCTTCCCGTGTGAGAGGACGGCCATACGTTGGCGCAGTACGTCTACATGTTTGATGTGCGTGTAGTACTGCCCTCCGCCCTCTTGCACTGCAGCTAGCAGGAGGAACGCACTGCCGTCTTCTGAGTACACCGGCTGTTGATGAACTTCTAACCAAGGCTCCTCTGTCGCTTTTTCTGAGTGTGTCTGTAATAGGAACAAATCATTTAAACTGAGGGTGAATTATTATGTTGTCCATCAACATCTGGCTTTGTGATGTGTAACATCTTTCCTCTCGCTTTCCTGCAGTCTGTGGGAGTGATTTCGGGAAAAGGGACGGAAGTGTGTAACAGGAAGCCGGGGAAGCGCGCGCTATTTGATTTGACCAATGAGCTGAAGTTGGCCGTCAGATGCTTGATGATGATGATGACTCAACGTCATCGGTGACAGTGCCGGTGACGGTGACGGTGACGGTGACGTTGACGGTGATATCATATACAATGTCGCCCATCGGCATGTGGGGCGCCCGCATTTTTCTGTATGTTCATGAAAAATTATCGAAAAATAACTTTAAAAGAGGTGTATCTTGACTTTTTTTATCTATTTTTTTTTTCAGCATATGAGTTTTTGAACTTACACTTGTGTTTTTTTTAAATACTCGATTTTTTTACAAAAAATGGTTTTATCTCCTTTTTTTTGCCAAATAGTTGACAAATTTTAATAAAAATGTTAGTTATTCCGATAAAATAACTAGCTTTTAGAAATAAACAGAATCCAAATCGAGTCAATAACATCGGAGATATGGCAAACGCTAATCAAAACTTAAAAAATTGAATAAAATGAAAAATAAAGTTATTTTTCGATCATTTTTCATGAATATTCAGAAAAATTTGGGTGGTCACATGCCGATGGGCGACATTGTATACGTCAGCCAAGATGTCAGTAAGCAGGGTTGGGCAGTATTTGAATTACTTGTAATTAAAATACATAATTGAAATACAAATACGTATTTAGTATTTGTAATGCAATTACTCCTTAAAAATGAAATTTTTAATTGGTATTTCAAATACCTGACGCTGAGGTATTTTGTAGTTAGTATTTCAAATACTTATGGCTTCAAAATACATTTGAATAAAAATACATTTAGCGATCTTATTAATGGGTGCGTTCTGCAAAAATTGTCCTCGATAGCTTTCGTAAGCAAAATGGCGACCGCTAAATATGTCAATCTCAGTCGGCAACACTGGGCTGTATTAGTTCTATTCTATTTACATAACCTAACACCTGACTGTATTTTGTAATTTGTATTTTAAATAAAAATAGTTAAAATACTGTATTTTGTATTTTCTATTTCAAGTACCTACACGACTTAAAAGTACTTTGTATTTCGTATTTTAAATACGTGCGAGATAGTATTTTGTAATTTGTATTTTAATTAAAGCAAAGCATTTATTTTACCCAACTCTGGATATAAGGCTAAGTACCTACTGTAATAAGGCTTGCTCGTTTTTTTTTTATTATGTTGGGTCCAGTCTAACGGATACAGTTGAATACCAGTATTGGAGCGACTGCCTATCTGCCTATCTACCTCCACAATGTCTTGTTCCTCAAAATGATATATTAAAATAAGTAAATGAATTAAAAAGGTGTTGACGTACCTCAGTGCAAGACCAGTTAGGAGCGTAACAACTGCTATAAACTGTAAGGTTTTGCGCTCGATTCATCCACACTACACCTACATGAGAATTGTCTTTGCCCACCCACTGGGCTGATATGAGATAATATTCCCTGAAACACAAATACCTGTATTAAAACTTCCCATAATGTTATAATATAACACGTCTAAGGCCGCGTCCTGACCAAAGCGATTTTCACGCGAACACGCGACCGGCGCGTTTATTTTGTCCGGCGAACCCGACGCGTGGAGACGCCGACAGAGGACGCCTTCCCTCTTTTTCAACGAATCAGTGACATATTTATTTATTTACTTAATAAGGCACCAAGTCCCAATATACTAATCACAAATCCATACAATTCATTAAGTTCATTACATCAATTAATCAAAATAAGTAGGTACATTACTATTCATTATTATAATATATGTACATTAAAATTCAAAATTCCAATCAATCACAAAATAAATTACATTAAAGTAGTCATTAAAATAAAATTTCATTACATTATCACTATCGAACAAAAATAAACCAAAATATCACAATCTAAAAATGAACGCATAAAAAAAAAAATTAAGAATGTTCTAAATATGAATGCGACGATCGCGTATTCGCGCAACCGATCGCTCTAAAAATTAAAAATTAAATTAAATAAAACTTTATTTCAGACCAAGGTCCATAATTTTGTTAGTATATTGGTGTTAGTAACAATGGTGCTTAAATAAATAGATTAGTATTGTTATTTATTTGGCTAGGACGCGGCGTAAGGTACTTTTGGTTATAAAATACGTACATTCCATCTAACGTACTCGGAGGCCTCACTTCCCATCTCGGCGGTGAGGTCGCGTTTTGAACACTTACTATCCATAACTTTACCTTTGGTATCGCACTGCCAGGCTGGAAAGTTAAAAGATTCACGATAATACATTAATAGTTTTAACCAATTTTTGGAAAGATTTTCAAGTCCAGCGGTGTATACATAAAATGACAATTGATCCCAATGGGTTTCATTTTGACAGTTCACCCACGTTCATTGCGTTATTTACGTTGTTGAACTGACGAATTTTTCAAACCTATGAAGTAATGGATTAGCAATATCCATCAAAAGTCTCGGATTGAAAGTGTGTTACAAAATTAGGGTGCTGCAGTTACTGATATAGGAGTTAAACGCTTTTAAAAGGACCGATACCGCTTTTATAAGACGAGGAAGTATAAAGTAAGAATTGGACTTAAAAGTTCCCTCTGCATGACTAACTACTGACTGCATTTTTGAAACAAAAAAACAAAAACAACGAAAAAACACAAACAAAAACACGGTTTAAAAACGACGACGACGCAACAACAATTAAAAACAACGCAAAACTACGGTTTATTCGCCGTATGTAGGCACGGTCGTCAGTGTTGTATGTAGGGTTGCCAACTTATTTAATATCAAATATAATAATATCGAAGCCATTGTCTGTAAAAATATAGTGGACGAAAAAAAAATAGTATATATATTTTTTGCTACTATGAACCACTAACAAGTTTCTTTAAAAAAAATCTCATTTCTATCTTTACACTATTCTATATTAAGGTTACAAAATACCATTAAATAGAATAGGTACTGGCCCTATTGCGATCATCTCGCCATTTTGTATTTATTTATTTAGTATTTAGGCCTCTATTAAAGCAGGATACTATATTATATAGTAGGGTTGGCAATCCTAGTTGTATGGATCACTATGGACACGTTTTTTCTATGGCGCGGTTTATACGTCGTTCCGTAAAGAAACCATGCCGTGTACAAAGGGCCTTATAAGTACTGACTTGTAGCTAGAAAAGCTGTGTAAACATGAGACTGACCCAGGCTTAAAAATATCGCAGTATGATCTAAATGTGAATTAACAAGAAAGTGAGATTATAAAGGTTCCTATTTTCATTTGTTCGGAACCTTATAAAGTATAAAAGAATATATAAATAAAAGTAAATCATGCACGGGGCGGTATTTGTGCTAAGTACGTGAATAATCAGAGACACAGGCCTTCTCTCTGTGAGATGGAGTGTGCCGTAGCTGGGGTTACCATTTCGAAATTTAAAAAGTCCTGACAAAAATCCTGACATTTGCAAAAAGTCCGGATATTTAACTTTTTAATCTTATTTTTTTAGTAATCATTAATTTTTTTAAAGAAAATCCCGTTAAATCGAAAAGACCGGACAAATGAAAAAACCGGATATAGTCCGGACGGGGGGCTAAAAAGCCGGACATGTCCGGACCAATCCGGACTTATGGTAATCCTAGCCTTAGCCCACCACGAGGGCCCAGTGCGGGTTGGTGGATGTCACATGGCTTTGAATTTTTGGTTCTAGGACATGCCGGTTTTCTCACGATGTTTTCCTTCACTGTTTTGAGAGCAGTGGTGATGAAATAATGTACACAAAGTAAGCGCCTATTAGGGTTCGAACTTACGCCCTACAACTCGTAAGTCGCAGCCGTTACCACTGGGCCACCACTGTGAATATATGTGAGATCAAATGATCCATACCGTGGGATATCTGACAGTGACTTGGTCGGGGAAGACAATGTGCGCTGAGCCGTTGTTGGTGGGCAGCTGCAGGAAGCCGGCGCGCGCCGCGCTCGCGGCGCCGAAGCTGTCGGCGATGCGCGGCAGGCGCAGCTCGGACACCGCGCGGTCGTCGTACTGCACGTACAGCACCAGCGTACCGTCCGCCGAGCCCCATGTCGCTGACGGCGTTTTCGTCACCTCCTCTGTTAGAAAATGATAAAAACCAAGATTTAAAAACTTATTACAAAAAAAAAACAACCAACCTCCAAAAAAAAACACTACAAAGTGAAAAATAACTTTAATTTCGGAAGTCGGTGTCTTGGGTTTTGTATTTTCGTTTTTTGCCACCGACTTCCGAAATTAAAGTTATTTTTCACTTTGTAGTGTTTTTTTTTGGAGGTCGGTTGTTTTTTTTTGTAAAAAGTTTTTATTTTTCACTTTTTAGTTGTGGTACCTACCCCACACATATTCGAATACCACTACCTGCTACCAGTGACAGAAACTTATCATAATATCATCTACATACTAAGTGGAAAAAAATACGTATTTTGTAGCTAACTCAAAAAGTATCCAAGCAAAGTTAATAAAATTTATATGGCACCAATCCGAGAGTACACCCTTTCAAACAAAAAAAGAATTTTCAAAATCGGTCCACAATTGACGGAGAAATCGGTGGACATACATAAAAAAAAAAACAAACATACGCGACGAACATATAACCTCCTCCTTTTTGGAAATCGGTTAAAAAGAGTTTGCATGGAGTTTCTTGTCCTTCTTCTCTACTACGATTTGGGATGGGCAACTGCCTTCATCTTTATGACTGACCGACTCCTTGACAATTCAAAAGTGCCTGTAAATGGTTTTATTGAAATAAATGCATGGTTTTATTGATGTCTGTGAGTAAACTATACTTTAAACGTTTCTCAAATGACGTGTTCACGTATGTTCGAGTTACTTGCCGGACACTGTAGATAACTGACTGAACCTGGTAACTGAGTTTCCATTCTGTAAGTACTCACCTTGATAGAGAAAGTCGGACACGCCATTGTAGACGCTGCCGGGCGTGGCGTCGGTAGTGAGTGGCAACAGGGGCGCTCTTCGGGCGGGGGGCCCCGGGCGCGCCAGCACCTCGTTGTCGGCCGCCAGCAGCAGGGACCCGTCGTTCCCCAGCCAGGCCGCGTGCTGCCACTCCCAACTGCGCTGGCCCTCGCCAAACAGCGGGATGTGGTGGCTGTAAGGATATGATGGTAAAGATGGCGAATTTTGTAGGAAGAATTAAAAGAAATTAACGTTCATTTACAAATTATTCGTAGAATTACAAGGAGTTATTCAGTTGAGTGTTGCAAGAAGTTTGGAGCAATATAAAAGTTGTCGCCTGATTTACACTACGGCTTCGAAATAACGTAATTACAACGTTAGTTCGGTTTAGTTTGTTTCAATCTAATGTTTGAAAATAATGTTCGTAAAAAAAAACCGGTCAAGAGTGAGTCGGACTTGCGCACCGAGGCTTCCGTACCATTTTAAGTTTTCATCGGTGAGGCCTTTATTCGTCAGAGAATTTTAACATTGCACACTGCCGCATGCCGTGTAGAATATTGCAGTTTTAAGTCGGCGCTATCTCTTGACCGAATAAGTGGAAGTGGAACTAAGAATAAGTAATAAAGTAATAATAAAAGTAAATATATAAGTAGTGGTAATTAAGTTGATGATTTCTGAAAAAGTGAGCTATTTAGAGAAATCATTTTATTTTTCTTGTAATCTTTACATAAACTTCTGTCACATAGAATAATTTCAGATTTTTCTCTATGTAAACTTTGGAGATACCATAACGGTCTTTTTTTAAACATTTTTATCAAAAGTCGAAAACTATGCGGCCTAAAAAAAAGAAAAATTGAGTTTGAGAATGTGCAAATATCACTCTTTCATATGGTACCCTGCATGCCCTTGTAGCCCCACTTCGAATTTTTAAGACACCAGTTCAGACGCTGTTGCAAAAAAATAAAGAAATACATATTTATTTCTTTTTTTATTGAAAAATAGTTAGGCAAACGTCATCTAAAACTATTCCAAATTTCAAGTTGATAGCATTAGTAGTTCTTGAGATATCCAGCTATGACAGACAGACTGAGTCGCACCATAAGGGTACCTTTTTACCATTTTGGTACGGAACCCTAAAAACATTAAACCTCGACTTAGTAACATCATTATTATACCAGACCTGATTGCATTAAGACTGCGACTATCTAAGTTAGTTGCCTACAAGTTTGAAATTGTAATAACTTATTCAATGCTAACAGCCCTATCGTATTATTTAATACGAAGGTACCTAATAAAGTAGGAGAAGTCAGATTGCTACCGCATTTTCTGCAAAACTAATTAATTCGTTCGGAATGCCGCTCTTTCCTACGATAGGTACTTACGATTTACGTTGGAATTCACGAGCATTCGAGGATTAATTTGTCGGCAGCCGATGAAATTATTTGCACGTTTTTTAAATTAATTATTAGTTAATTATATTTGAAGACGAGAACAGTGTATCAACTTGACGACATGGCATCGATACCCATAAAATCATTGAAGTTTTTTCAATTAATTCAACCTTGTTTAAGTACAATGTTTTTTTAAATACATTTAATATTAGGCCGTGCGCACTTTGGACGCGTTTTCGTACGAATTTTACTCATGCAAACATATACGAACACGCACGAACGATCCTGATCTTCCCAGTACTAAGGGAGCGCGCAGACTGAGTGCGAGTTAGTCGTACATTATTACGTACGTATAGTTTCGACGTCCGAAAACAATCCAAACTTGTTGGGATTTTTCGTGCGTTCAATACGATATCACTGGAAAACCACCTATTTGATGGAGAAAAACGTATTCAGTGTGCGCACTCAATTCGTACGACTTCGTACGATCATACTTTTACGTACGAAACAAATTTGTGTCCAGAATGCACGAGGCCTTTGGATGGTTGTAGTAGGATTTATAGGTAAGTTAGTACACTGAATGTATTTACCTACAAAATTCGAATGAAGTCTTTAAGAGCGTTTATTCTGAAAGTGGGCAACGTCGCAAATAAATGTCAAATATTTCGCTGTTTTGATTAATTTGGCAATATTTACTGTATGGAAATAAGAAATGTGGCTAACTAGTTCCCTAGAATATTAATAATGAATTGCAATTATAACACTGAATTTGATGTTGTAACAATTTTAGGTGTAAAAAGGCATTTGGAAAGCTTCCAAATACTTTTTGAACATATAAAACTAAATCTAACTAAATTAAACCAATATTTTCGTTCACTAGTTAGCCATACTTCACATTTCCATACAGTAATATTGCCAAATTAAACAAAACAGCGAAATATTTGACAGCTATTTACGACGTTGTCAACTTTTAGGATAAACCCTCTTGAGCCATTTAAAAATAATGTTAACATCATACAAGTTCCAAACACGTATACCGTTTACAATAAAGGTACCCCACGAAATCGAATGCACACAAAGCAAACGATCTAAGAACAGGGGCGAATGTCGTTATGATATGAATTCAGTTCCATGAGCCGCAGCAACAGGTTGGCAAAAAATAATCTGAACATATTATAGCTGTATTTCGTGACAAGTTTAAAGTTTTAACTCAAAGTGTATCTTAAATTCTCGACGTTGCAGTAAGTTTGCGAGACGGTCATTCGAAGCCGTAAAATATTACCTCCCCTACCCAAAGGCTGCCTTCCCCTCCCACATTAAAATTCCACTCGCAAATTTTGAAATAAATTGGAAATCGCATTCACGTACCTATCGTCAAATCGATTTCTTCACCCGCGAGACGACCGGGGAAAGAAAATTCACAAAAGAGATGTGATTTAAAAGAAAAAAACAAACTGGGGAGAAAGGAATCTCTTTAATATCGACTTTTTAAAAGCTAGTCGCCTGCGGATACGCTTTTAAAACTTTTTTTTGAGGTAATGCCCCATGAAATATGAGTTTTAAATTGTTTTCGACAGTCACTTTCGTTATATACTAACTTGAATATTTCAGGCTGTACAAAATCAGAATAAGAAGTAAGCAATGACTTAAAGAAGATATTTAGATAATATTCTGTTAAGTTTACGTTTGTATGTATTTCTTCTATGCCAATAACTTTTATATCATCAATTTGTTTAGCTCTGCATCGGCAAAAGAGAGCAAAATGTTGAGCTACCCGCGGGATTCAGAATATAATTTATTGAAGCGGATGCAGCAGCAGCTTATAGTGGCATTCAATATATTTCGAGCTTATTTCTTAAACCCAATATAGTAATTTCCTTTCCTCTCATCGTTTGTAAATAAATTCATCTATATTCAATAACTGCAAACGCAAGAAATGCTGCAGATACCATTGAAATTGTAGTGGAAACAGATGAATGTGTTAAGGAAACAAATTGTGATCGTGTAGATATTTTATATTCTTCAGAGGGAGACGAGCCATGCCGCGCGTCTCCCTCATTTGTTATACTTTACAAAGCACCGACGCTATTTATGCAATAACCCGGTTCTACAAATAATTTTCAACCAAAAACTCAATGTGCACGTCAAAATGAAGGACTGAACGTCCTCTGATATGCCAAACAAACGCCACTCTTTGGGGAAGGTGCGGTGACTGAAAACCAATTTCGGACGCGAATTTAATTTTCAGTCGGAAATTTAATTATAGAAACTTCGGGGTGCCTTTAACTGAAACCTTTATGACGTTAAAGCATCAAATATCAAAAGCTACTCACTCATTTGTGACGTCATAAACGGTGTAGTGCGCAGTAAACGTCCGTCGGTAAACCTGAGAAATAATAAAAGTTGAATAACTATACTCGAGCGAGGTGCCGACTTGATAATGACTGAATGTTTATTTTGGACAGGAAGAAACACAAGTTGAAAGGTGCAGTGCTACGTACCTCCTTGATATTGTGTTGAAAGAGCACGAAGCGCAAGTTCGGGGAGCACTGGTATCCGCGCACATTTAGCTGCCTCTGTGATCAAATTGTAAAGTTTTATAACTAATTAACTTTAAAACAACTAAAATGTAATAAAGTAAAGTAATGCATTGTCTAAAGTAACACAAAAGTCCGAGTCAACTCTGTGAAAAACCTCTTAGGGTTAGCGTAAAATATACTTTGCGGACGAGGGGTGAGTTGCGGTCACACGACCATAGTGCGGTCCGCGCGAAGCTTTCAGGAGCAAGTGTTGATGTAATAATAGAGCGTGCGGGACGCGCACCGACTCGATAAGTACCCAACACGGTAAAGGTCGCGGGAACAGAGTCAAGTGAAAAGCTAAACTGACAAATTCCGCGTTTAACTTCAGTAATGTTCATAAATGTCTTCATTCCTTCATAATGCGAAATATCCTCTTTAAAGTCGGCGGCATACTCAAATTTTCATTCCCCGAAGCCCGCTACCCGCAGCATAATAACGCCATTATGGAGAATCGGGGATGTCGCCATAAATTTTACAGTAAAGAGCATCGAAGTAATACCGTCCGCACTTACAGAACTTGGGTACTAACATGAGAGCAGAGGTATGAAAAAGATAAAGAGTTTCATTTCTTTTATTCTTGTTTTTTTTTTTTGTTGGAAAATGTTACATTACAAATGCTGTTAGTTTGTAGTTAAGTAAACGCGCTTTTAGCATATTGCAGTCCATTCCTTAAAGGTAATTTATCTACAGTTGGAAGAATTTGAAGTTACAGAGTTGTATAAGCCTGACTCACTAATGTGTGATTGGTGACGAGAACAGAAAGCGTGTTGTTGAAGGTGTCGAGCGCCAGCAGACCGCCGTCGTCGGCTTGGTACACGAGCTGGTGCGAGCTCACCCACGTGGTCGGCAGCCGCTCGCCCGTCAGGTCTCCATGCAGGAACTCGTCCAGCCGCATGCGACGACCCGACCAGTACAGTAACTCGTCCACATACCTGGCCAAATGTAAAGAAGCTTTTGCAATTTAACTCCCAACTTTCAAGTTTTTTAAACGATGACGATGGCAGAATTAACTTTCTTCCCAACAAAACTTCTCTTATCAAAGTTTGCCTCGCCAACTTTCGCATACTTAAGTCATTTATAAAAGAGTTAACTGCTTTTTCAAGATCTAAGATAAAGTAGAGCAAACAAAAGAAAATGGTAACTTACCCTAATAGATAAATAGCTGTGACAATACCGGCTATGACAAAACTGATGACCATCAATGAAAATACGATGCTCCGCCAGTTGTGGCCATCTCCTTGGTATAAGTCCTGGAAAAATATTTGTGCGTTACTTCGCTTAAAGAATGAAGCGGTGGAGGTGTGGCAAAGTAATATGACATTCGTCAACAATCTCGAGCCTCGCTAAAAATAGGCAAAGAAACCGGAATTTGATTTATGACGCCGGAAGGTGTCGGGTTCAATGACGCGATTTTACGACGATTCCGTCGACGAAGGCTGTTTAACTTCGATTGCTCTTCGCCGGAACATTGAATATTGTTTTTATGAATTTTGCTTTTTAAAGTTATTTGATTTATTTCCTTGAAAAGCTGTGCTTTAGACTGATATAAAAATTGGAAATTCCACGTAACAGTGAAGGTTTTATTAAAGTTACACTTAGGTTACAACAATGTGATGTTAGAGAAAATTACGTTGTTAAGTTGAATTTTCAGCAGGTGTGGACACCTACTTCGGCTCAGTCATACTTGTGTATTTGCTGACTGATTACCATGCAAAAGATGTTTCTTTCGAATATTAGGTAGGTAGTAATTATTTTCTTACCTCCTCCTTGGCAGACTTGGGGTCGGCGACTTGGAGGGTCTCGTCGGGCGGGAGGCGCCAGGAGCCACCGCCGCCGCCGCCGCCCGAGCGGTCCGTGTGGCCGGTGGCGTGCATGCGCCGGCGCCGACGCGCGCGCACCCGCCACCGCGCCGCGCTACGCAGCCGCGCCCGCCGCGCTGCCGCCGCCGGCCGCTCCGCTGCGCCGCGTGCGCGGAATCCGCCCCATCACTGCCAACAATGTTTTAGTTAATTCACTATAAAGCAAAAGAGAGTTAGTACCTAAAGTTTTCGTAATCCTGCATCATTTGCCATAACCAATCGTAAAAGATATCTTATAAATCTACTTCAAAACACTGCTAAAATCAATCTTCAATGTAGTTAGGTATGTTTAAAACTTATATATTTATGAGTCTCACGCCGTAAACTTAATAATTTTTACGCTTTACGAAAATGCTCTATAATTTTCTGAAATGTGTTCTGTTCGATCTTGAAATAGACGACGCAATGTCCCAGGATATTTATTGCTTCCATAGTAAAGATAGATTTATGCTGATAGCTTAGCTGTGATAATGCATATAAAATAGACCTCATTTCAGAGCAAATGCGTTAAAAAACAGAAGCTTAAAATGGATCCTATTATCTTCAATACGATTGTAGCCGAGCAAAATCCAACCGAATGTTGTGGCTTTCGCTTGGCAAGTCGAAATAAAAGTGGCATTTACTGGCGTAACTGCTCTTGTTTAAGCTGAATTTTCAATTTTATGCGGTGAAAAGGAACAAAACAGGACCGCAATGCGTGCAGCCCGGTCGCTTCATAGGACCGCTACAGTGCCGAGCCGGCTACCCGACCACAGCCAACGCGCATCCGCATGAAAAATTGCTACGAGACCAACCCCACATTGTACTACACTCTACGCCTCTTGATTCTTTTTACTGTTTTTTTTTTTCAACTATAAAAAATACACGAATGCAAACTTTTATTATTTTTGACGTTTTTTGTGACTTGTTAATCCTTGTACAGACAGGCGCGACGCGACACCATAATTGTTCTAACGTGAAGTTTTCTTAGAAAATGTTTTCTTAGAGTCACATCGCGTCAGCCTGCACGAGGCTTTAAAATACGATACGTAGCCCTGAAAAAGATAGTAATGTAGATACATTTAGAACAGAAAGTATGTAGGGTTATTGGTTTGAAAGTAAGTCGATGTTCTCAAGTACGGGCGGGGTAATAGATAATTTGTTAATTGTTTTCGCTGACGCGGCCTGTCAATACGCAGTGGTGTGTGGGGTTGGCTCTCCGCCAACTCTCGCGCACACTCTCTACTTTATACATTCGCTCCACGCCAACTTTACGACTTCGTTTAACTATTATTTCAACTGCTCTCTCGATGCGATTTTTTTAGATAGATGCCGTTTTTATTACCCGAATATTCAGATCAGTCGATCATTACAACGAAGCGAATGCGCTTACCAGATAGTAAATAAATTGAAAGTAAACGGTTGTAAGAATTACTGCTTCGTAAATTATTAGCGATGCCTTATGATTTGGGCAGCATGCCCGTAGGCCGCCTGGCGTCGGGCGACCTCGTGCACTTTTGGCAAGAGTACTGCTGATATTTCTTCCTTTTTAAGATGAACTAGAGCTTAGAGCGCTAATCGTAGGCCACGGCTGAGCACCCCATATTCTTGAAGGACCATCGATTCCAAGTTATCGAAGCAATAACTTTTTCCTACCTAAATCAAGCTTTAAACTGTAGTCAGACTACCTAAGTCAAGTGTCTTCCGGTAAGACGAGAAACAAGCAAACTTTCGAAGTTGCAGGCGGCTCAGATTAATGACGTGCAATTGACTACAGCTTGGAAATGAGGCGAGGGAACCCCAATTATGAGCATTAAACATGTTTCTTATAATTAGCTTTGCAGACGTTTAACTAGAGCCTTTATAGCCTCAGAAGGCTCTAAAATGGACTCAGCTGCAATGCGGTCAGGAATGGAAGTAAAATAATGCTTGTATACAATTTACGGACAAATTACAGAGTTTGGGGAGAAAATGACGTCACAGCAACGTTATCCTTGTGCACTTATAACAACGACGTTCTACTCTCAACGCTTCGTAATTTTCTTAGTCTTTATGTAATGATCTTGATGATATTCCTTTACGACGTTCATAAGGAAACTGCAGTTCATTAAAGTCATTTACGATAGAAACAACCCAGAAAATTCTTCAAAGCTTTTAACAATGCCGCAAAGGAAATAAAATATGTAGATAACACTTTGTATAGTGCAGCGGTCTGCAGTGGGATTGCGACAAGCTCCACCTGGAATGCTGGGACGGATTTATAGCATTAATTAAGTAAGTGAGGATTTATTACGATCCTCCCGGAATACCTACTCCGGAGTTTTCCGACACCATTCGACAACTTTGTTGCCACTGTGAGCAGTTCCCGGCGACCTCTCGTCCGAAACGATTCCGTTTAAGACCTCGCGGTCACACACAGTTATGTGCCTTTATTGTTAAACTTTGTGCTGTCTCGTGATCACATAAATTTTGGGCGTTTGTTTGCTACAGATGTTAGAAAGAAAGTGCAACTTTGATTGTATCATTTGATGGATTGGTCGCGAGCGTGATCGCTGCGTGGGAGGTGGAAGTTCAATTTCAGGTATTGGAAAGAGTTTAGCTTTTTTTTCGTGAAATTCTCTATCCAGTGAATGGGGGCAATAGGCAAACGCTCTCTCCCTTTCCGCATTTCAGTAACCGTCAGCCGTCAAACGTGTGTAAACAGCTGTAGACGGTTGCATTCGCTCCGGGCAGTAAAAGTGAGATAAACCCGATTTCACAGACAACTGCAACTTGCCGCTGTCACTCTAATTGTATTATTGTCCTTTTAAATCTAGATTAGGCATAGTGTGTCAAGGCCGGTCGCATCCTGGCGCCTCGCCAGGATCTAATTCAATTTGGACACCCTAGGGCCGCAGTTACTTCGCTTGATATTTTTTATGATGTCATAAAAGCTATTAAACCTTGTTCCGTTAATGTGTTCCGTTTTAACGCCATGATTTTATTGTGATAAAATGGACTAACTAGCTCATATACCAGCTTTTAATGTCTTTTGTTTCGGCTTAATATACCTGATTTGAAATAAGTTACTTCAGTGTACCTAATATAGCTATAACAATTATTACGTGTGATTACTTTTTATGAATACTCATGAGTTTATTAGGGAAGCTTTATTTGGATTCGTAAAACGTTATATTTCTGCCGTTAACATTTACATCTCCCCTAATAGATACGTTTCAAGTTCCCAAATTCAATGGTCCCTGCAACCGTTCTGTGGTGTAGTTCACCCAACTGGAAATACCGATGGCTTTTGCCGGCTGAAAAACATCAAGGGGTATGTAATACAATGGACGATTATGTAGAAAGACGTTAACCGTTTATAAACGAACTAAGTATTGGATTATTCGTGTTACGTAAAATCTTACTGTAAGTATTATAGGAAACTATATCGACTTTCTTAAAGTTACTTCAAAACTAACCGAGTTTAGTAGGGAAACAACATGAAAAAAACAGTATCAGGAAGTCAGAAGCAGAAAAAAAATACAGCGAACAAAACATTGTCCCCTAAATCCCCATAACTTGCGTGTTCTTCCGTGAGTGAAAACAACGACATCTCTTTATCAAAAATCCGTTGAAAGTAG
Source organism: Agrochola lychnidis (assembly GCA_963680765.1). Classification (NCBI taxonomy): domain Eukaryota; kingdom Metazoa; phylum Arthropoda; class Insecta; order Lepidoptera; family Noctuidae; genus Agrochola; species Agrochola lychnidis. The sequence goes on from OY796858.1 coordinate 16,790,385, forward strand.
GGGGGGGGGGGTAAAGCAATACGGTGTGCAATCAGGATACGGCTTGAGTATGAATGATATTAAGTGTTAAGTGTGAATTAAGTGAAGAGCTCGTGACTAAGTAATAACAGCCGCACGGGTCGATCCAACAGGTTAAGCTACGTTTGCCGGGGTTGGTCCGTTAAGCCGTTGGTCCCGGCTGTCATTTGTAGATCTTTGACAGTTATTACGGATCGCCAAAAGCTCGAAAGTCTGACAACTAGTCTTACTAAGGGGTATCGTGTTACCCAGTGGGCTAACTGGGTTGTGGAGGTCAGATAGGCAGTCGCTCCATGTAAAATACTGGTATTCAGCTGCATCCGGTTAGACTGGAAGCCGACCCCAATATAGTTGGGAAAAGGCTAGGCAGATGAGAGCCATTAAGTGTTATAGAGGAAACGATACGTACCGTAATATGCAATGATAAAAAAAAAATTTAGAGCTTGCACTATCTATTTACGCAAAGGTCCTTTAACCTAACTTATGGGCCAAAGTAGCAAGCTTTCAGCATAAATGCCTCTCGCGCAACAATTAATTTGTGAGCTAATGGATATAAAGCGTTGCTTGCGTAATTCATGATGGTGCTAGATGGTCTCATTTATACTCTGAGGTTCAGGAGTTGGAGTCGCCAATCAAATCGCGCGGCGACGTAATCTTTTTTTTTATCGTGGCAAGAGGTGCTCCGGCTACGTTTGAGACTTTTTCATAATCTAGATCAGAGGTCCTCAAACTTATTTATGTTGTCGACCACTTGGCATGTTTTTTTTTGGGTAGACCCCCTGCTAATCTAATATGAAATTTTTGCAAATTCATCAATTTCAGATGTGTTTTTGACAGTTGGTATAGTGAAAAAAATTCATGAGCCAAGAAAATTTCTACTTCGTCCAAGTAAATTTCGAACTTCATAACTTTTTTCTTGAATCAAGAATATTTATACTGCAGTCAAAATTTTCGTTTTTTCTGTGCACTATAATATCCCTACTTCACTACTAATACTATAATTCCAAAAATAAGTTTGTATTACAAAATCGTAGTAGTAAAGTAGGTCTGTTTATCACGTTTTTACGTAAAAACTAAGCAACAAATCTCTGTTATCTTTTGCACAGATAAAGCTGGAGGTCTAGCCAGCTAAAAAGTTGACACAGGCTACAATTTACCGCAGAAAAATATTTTTTACAAAATAAAAACTTGCAGAAAATAAAAACGTAACTTGTACATATATACAGACATCTGTGTTTATTTATATTTTTATAAGAAAGTATAATGGAAGTAAATAAGTACCTGTTATTCTGTGTGCGTTTGGCAGCTGTCAGTTGAAAGGTTATATATGGATTATTCCATTCATGGAAACCCAAAATTAAAGTCACGACGTACTTAAATGAGATCCACTATCGTGGACCCCCATTTACATCTCATGGACCCCCATTTTTTTTCCCGTTGACGTGGACCCCTTGCAGGTTGTCGTCGACCCCTGGGGGTCGATATAGGCCACTTTGGGTATCACTGATCTAGATTCTAGATAATGTGCTAATTTACGCATCATACAGATTCAACTATAGAGTCCATCTTTCTCTATTTTTCTTTAAAACTGTATGCCTATGCTTTGAGTCTCGAATTCTTCTTAATGTTAATACAAGTATTTTGAGTAGACAAGTATTTTGACAGAAGAATTATATAGGTATATAAAGAAAATACACCATAGACCAAGTAACACCTCCATCTATGGTGTATTTTTTCTCGTCTATGGTGTATTTTCTTTATATACCTATATAATTCTTCTGTACGTGTGTTTGTTACCTAACTCCTCCTAAACGGTTGGACCGATTTGAATGAAATTTTGTTGGTATATTTAGGTAGGTGACGCTGTTCGGACAGGACAACGTCTGTCAGGTCCGCTAGTTGTATATAATTTTGGATTATAGTGTGTCCACGAGCCCGAGGCTATCTTAGGCCGCATTCCGAGTTACGCTAAAAGTGATAATATCGCAAATCCGACCAAATTTAATAGTCACAAAATTGAAGGGTTATTGAATGATAATTGTGACTTTAGACTTTGGTCGGATTCGCGAAATTATCACTTTTGGCGTAACTCGGAATGCGGCCTTAGTTTCCGTAATACTTAAATCAAAAGATTTGTACTTAGCATCATTATTTATTTGATGAATATGAAATCCACCCTCACGGTAGCCACGGCACTGAAATCTAAACTTAGACACACATGAAAACTTAAATTATAACCATTTTAACAAAAACTGTTATTGAACGTGGAAACTTTAAACGTGGTAGCTATTAATGCAAATGACTGAATACATTACTAGGATATTTATGACCGCAATTTAAAGTGATTAGGGCCTGCAAGGCTACAGTTACACTTTTTGTTTTTCCTACTTTTGACATTTTATTTGCACCAATTAGAGCATCAATCCAGCTCAGTACCATTACTGACCTGGCATTCTGAGAATTCTTGGCTAATATCTACTTGGCTTATAAAATTTACCATTCTCCCCCCTTATCTCCGAATCTCCTGAGCCTAAAATTTTGAAAAAAATACAGAGAATGGTTCTTCACTCATAGATTACAGGGAAACCTATAAGAAGTATATGGTCTTAAAATAACATGGTAAATCTATCAATATTGTGCGTACATACTTATATTTGCAGTTGGAATGTATGGGAGAACATGTATTTCAACTACAATGTTAAGTTTGTATTTGGGATAAATTCATCTCAACTACGGAAACCTTCATTGTGCGTAGTCCGACATGCACTTGGCTAGTTTTTTTTAATAACCGACGAAAAATTTCAACGCAGGCGAGTTAAGAATCATGTACTGAATCCATGGTAACAGTTTTCACGTCGATGTCCCTGCCGCCCTGTATATTTATGCTTCCAAACTATGTGTGTCATGGTTAAACTATAGAAATAATTTTATTTGTAATTAGAATAAAAAAAATCCTCGATTGTAATTAATGTAAATCATAATTTTACTTTATACTAGAATATTTTTTATTTTTTTTCTTAGTTTAAGCAAAACCTACGGATTGTTTTTATTTTCTGGATGTCCTTAGTCCTCCAGAGCGTATTTCGACCATGGCGGCCAATCTCAACGGAGACTAACCTTCGACGCGGGAGGTGTTATAGTGCAGGCGTGTGTGCGCAGACACAGGTGCACTCTCTCTTCCCTCACTCTCATAATCCGAAGGGACGCCAATCCGACACGACCGGAGAGAGATCAGGCGAAGGACCAACGGCTTAACGTGCTTTCAGAGACTCGGGGGTATCACACCGCCAACTTCCAAACTCCGGGCTGTTACTAAGAAATTCCTGAATCCAACCCAGGACACCACGCTCAGTAGCCGCGTTTGCGACCACGAGACCGACGGGGCAGTAGGAGTCTAGATGTGTAACGTGTAGCTAATCTCTATCGTTTTCAAAACGATGTGACAAACCAAACGGTTACAAATATCAGACCAACAAAATCCAGGTCAGTTATTCCGGAAAAACAAAAACTCGCCGCATTGCATCGTTGTGATAGGAACGCATTTTTGTTTTCTTTTAGCGAAATATTCAGCAAACGAAATGAAGAAAAAACTTCTTCGCCTTTTCATTTCTTTAATTAAATTTGCGATGTTTATACGGCGGTTAAATGTCTAAATGATCGCCACTACGACATCAGTGCAAGATCTTGACGCTCCTCCAGCTAATAATTTAATTTCGCTTGGCGAGCAGCCCATCCTCGCACCTGTACCAAGCTTGAAATTTTTCGTTATTCATAGTCTATCGAGCTGTTGAAAGAATTCGAGTTATGAATAAAAGAAATATGGGGATCGAGATCATCGAAAAGTCGAAGCGACATTGACCCAGTATGACTAAAATACTTGCAATGTCAAATAAAAAATGTTCTCTCTGCCTGTTATTTCGGAATGAGTGGAATATACTTTTAGTTTTCTCATTCAGTTTGATATTGTAGGTAAATAAAGTTGTTTGGGATGTTCACTCTCTCAATACTAACATTATTTAAGCAGTCTGATGAATATATCTGGCTCGTTGCCTGTACTAATAGTGTCTACTCTACTGAATTTATTTGACTTTTGTTTATTTTGGTTTTAAGGCGTGTTGTTAAGAACCGCATTCTTAATCAAATGTCGGCTGACGTAATTAAATATTTGACCGATTTCCCGATATAATGCACTGTTATATTGATTGAAGGTGACGTTTAATATCCTGGCGCGTACAATATGGTTCTCAGCTGGTCCAGTGTCTGCTCTATAAATCTCGAATCTCTGGGGATTCAGTCGGCGCGGTCGACTTGTTCGGAGAAGACGTCGGATGAACAGCTTCGCTTACAAACTTGTGCACCGCAACACGTTACTCACTAACTAAGTGATTGATTGCCGCTCAATCGCCCGGATAGTTTACTACTACACGTTGGTTTACACGCATCTCTGGTTACAGTTTAAAATTGATGAGGCGCTCGGTTTTATACGCCAGTGTCCACGATGAGAGCCATAATAAATCAATATAATTCAGCCCGAATTATACAGCTTTATATTCAGTGAGATCGGTGCCAATGTGATTCATGTACTTAATATGATCCGTGAATTCTCGCTGAGTCGAAAATTTGCATAGAAGTCATAAAATATCTCGGTTCTCGTCTCGTTTTTCCGATAGTATAGTAGTTGATATCGGCAAGAATAAGCCAAAAAATACCAGGTAATATTGATCATAAAAGCGTTTCTTTAAAAATGTAATATCGCCAAGGTGAGGCGTAGGCGACATTCATTTTCCGTGGGAGTGTCTCGTCTGTAAAGGGGCTTGCCGGGATTTTCCTACTATGAATACGACTGAGCTCTATTTATACTTTATAACAAGACTACAGAAAGTCTTTTAAAGTAAAACGGGACTCCACTTGATTGAAATCTTTAAAACTTCATCTTCCACGTTTTCAAGATTAAGTATTTTCTTTGTAGTTAAGTAGAACGACAAGCCTTTTCTATACTTACAAACAGATCTTTCTCTTTTAAATAACTTTTGAAGTCTTTCATGAAACCAATTGGTAAAAAGTTTGGTTAATTTATTCGGAGTCCATTTAAGGTTATAAAATAAAAAGTTAAATGTGAGCAGGTTGACCTGTATTCTAAAGGTTCCACAAAAGCCTTTATTGACCTCAACACGGGTGTGTGGCAGCCTCAAAATGGAGTAGGTGAGGGGGAAGTACAAAAGACCCGAGGGGTCAAAAGGCGATTTGAGTTTTCCACCTAACCGCTACAACCGATTGGTTGAAATAAAAAAGATGCTGATGTGTGCACCGTAAGGCATAAGGTAAGTCAAGGATTCAATGTTTAATTATTTAACAGAGTCCCGAGTCGTGAAATCTGGTTATCAATTATTGTTCTGTAGGGGAGACCTAGGAGAGTTGTGACAGAGGTGAGTTGTGACAAGGACGATTTCTCCCAACCTATCACAGGTAGCGAGCTGGTAACACCGCATGCATGACGCTTTCGATACGCGCTACTCGACTCAGTACATGCCGGCGACGCACGAGGTGCTGTTGCGTAAATACGACGGTTGTGTACAAAAAAATGCGAAAAGTAAGTTTTTCTTCAAAATTTTATTTGAATTTATATCATTTCTTATTATATGTGCTTAGCTTTCTTATTTTTTCTTGAGTTGTATGGTTATTCAACTCTCAAAACGTTGCAATAACCTTTTGTGTGCGCATCGTGTTTAGAAAATATGAATTATTATTCAGATCAAGTCGTCATTAGAAACACCTAGGCGAGTTGTGACAGCTTGTCACAACTCTCCTATATTACTCCATTTATTAGTTTTAGATGCTTGTTTATCTCTTGTAGGTAGGTACATAATGTATATAATGGCATACTGCATGCAGAATGGCTCTTTGTTTTTATTTCAGAATGCCTAATAACGAAATACACGAAAGACTGATAGAGGACCCGCTAGTGTCGAAATCTACGACCTGGCTTTTGAAGAAGTTAAGTTAAGAGGTAAAAGTTTAAGAGATGCTGTGGCCTCTTACAATCTAAACTACATGTCTTTATCAAGATATATTAAGAAGAAAGAGGCTTTTCAAGCAAACCCAGAAGACGAAGCTCGGTCTATGTTTTGCCTTGAAGCCTATGCAAACAGCAGATCGAATGAGCAGTGGGTCCAATGCCTAGAATGCAAGGGCTGGGCACACGTAGATTGTACTGGAGACGAGCGGCATTACTTTTGCCATAATTGTGAATCTGAATAAATTAAGATTTTGGACTGATTACAATAATAATAATGATTGATCTCAAAGCGTTGCCATATTAAGTTAATTAAAACTATAATTACTTGTTATGAGAATGTTAATATGTTAATTTTGTTGATACTTAAGCATAATAAAAGTACTTTTTCCTAAAAAAACATGTTTGATTTATTAATATTAAGTGTAATGATATTTTTTATATCTAATATAATGCTGTCACAAATTACATCGGTACCCGTCACAACTTACCTCGGTAGTAGGAGAGTTGTGACAGGGGGAGTGGTCTTTAATTTTGTCGATTTTCTCAGAAACCATAATACTTATATTAGTTTTGGTGATTGTTTTGAAAACAGAAGGAATGCCGCTACATTAATCACATGGGTCATAAACTGTGGAATGTTTCTTGAGCGAAATATGGCCCCAAAAGTAAAAACTGTCACAACCCTCCTAGGTCTCCCCTACACATTCCAAAAATAAGCAATCCGAACGAAAATATTCCTTTATTGTTTCACGGATTACTGGAATGCGATTGAATACCTACGCTGTTTAATTTTCAATTCATGTTTATCCGATATCTGAGTAATTTGCATGCAGCCAGTGATTTAAATAATGATCCACGGTAGGCCCAGCCTATCTCCCCGTTAAGTTATGGTAATCTGCTTCTTGAATATTATTATCTAGCTACCTCTCTCTAAATCATGTCGGTGCTTCCCTTGGCTTTCGTTTTACGCTTTGTGTGTGTCCTTATTTACGAGAATATCTTTGTTTATTGTTGAAATTCACGTAACAAGCTATTGTACGTGGCACCCACACCTAGTTAATCCGATGCGCCTGAATTTTGCTTATTTTATTTTGACGTTTTTATGAAAATCTCGCAACATACGCTTTATTAAACTTCCACTGAAAAGTTTTTTTCGTTCGCTCGCACACCTCGGGCGGAAGGTAAATCCAATAACATGTTGTTATATCGGATTTTCCGCTTTTTAGGGTTCCGTAGTAAACAAGGAACCCTTATAGTTTCCTCATGTCCGTCTGTCTGTCTGTCCGTCTGTCTGTCTGTCTGTCTTTCTGTCTGTCTGTCTGTCTGTCCGCGGTCTAGCTCCGAGACCCTTAGTACTAGAAAGCTGTAATTTGACATAAGTATACATATTAATTACGCCGACAAAGTGGTAAAACAAAATTATGAAAAACATTTTTTTTTAGGGTACCTCTCATACACGTAAAGTGGTGATGTTTATTTTTTTATTTTTTTACCCCATGGTGAGGGGTATCATTGGAAAAGTCCTTCAAAAATATTGTGAGTTTGTGAAAACCTTTTTTGGATTCAGTGATTCGTTTGCGAAATATTAAGCTTTAAAGTGCTAATTTTTGTTAGAGTCAAGTGTCCCCCCCCTGCCGGCTAAATGGTTGGTTTTGGGTGTATGAAAAAAATCACAACAGTAGGTTATATAACGAAATTAAAAGGAAAACTATCATAGCTAAGTAGGCTCTACAGGTTAATGAGTAATAATCGACCAACTTAACTTTGCAGTTGCAAAAACATGTTTACCCATACATTCCGTATGGGAGAACATATTTTTCAACTACAAAGTTAAGTTTGTTTTTGGGATAAATTCATCCCAACTACGGAACCCTTCATTGTGCGTGGTCCGACGCGCACTTGGCCGGTTTTTTCATATTGTGCTCGCAAATATTTGTTCAGGTAAGCTTTTAATTAACAATGCTAGTTATTTCCATTGGCAGTGATATAAGTATTGATTCGTATAGTGAAATGCCAGTCGAATGCACTCGCACGTGGCTGCAGGGCGCACACAATTGGCCGGGTTGGTATCACGTCTGTCACGTCGGCGTGCCATTCACGTCGCATGGCACGTCACGTGCCCCCACTGTCACGCTTATCGTGAATACGATGGATTAGCTGGCGTCTGGGCACAGACTCACAGTCAACTTACAGTAGTACATGTAGTATGTATGTATTAGTACAGTACCTACTCATTTACATTTGAATGACGCTAATCTACCCATGACAAAGTTTGCCTCAAACGTCAAGCCTGATAATAATTTCAATAACTGCTGTATGATGCTCGTACATCTATAGCCGTTATAAGCTTTCGATTCTACTATTTACTACAAAATAATACCTACATCTATTTTCCTATCTCTATTTATACTGAAGAAATAAAACGTTGACCGCCATGACGGTGCCCAGTGTAAGGGAAATGTAATATTTAGAAAAGAACATAAAAACAAACAATCGAGCAAAAAGGTCTATAAAAATTTAATAATACCTTGTGTTTGTATCTCGGAGAGCAATAAAAATACACTTTATTTTTTGTGGTTCAAGGGTTTCCTATGTCGTTTGTGGGCGGTTGGCACACTGTGCCTCATCTCACTGGTTTTATCTGTGCAAATGTGCACGTTCTGAGAAATTGTTTATTAGATTATATGTCAATTAAAAGATGTAAGAATTCCTTTCTCGTTAACTCGCTTATAAAATGAAAATGTAAGATAATCCACTATTAAAACAGCTACCTTTACTGGAGTGAAATTGTTTTACCTACACCAAAGAGTTCTGCGTTGAATATTTATAATGTTCCCGAAGTTGATTTAGAGCGGCTAATTTGAGAACGAGATTGTTAATAAAATAGTTGCCACTTTCGTTTGTGTATTTATTTAATACGAGCAGATGTTAGATTTTAACGATTGTCGATAATTCCTTTCAGGCAGTGAAAACAGTTTCTTTAAAGTTTTGTTTTCAATGAGAACTACCGCCATTTAAGTAGATTTCAGAAATATTGTTTTATGGGATGTTGTAGTAAATACTCTCAGACATAAGTACAAGAGCTGCTCAGTCGTGGTTCATTACCCTGAGCTGTGCGGTGCAGCTTGCTAGCTCGCTCAGTAACAAGATCGTTAGCTTGTCTCAATCCCCCAGCGTCTCCATCTCAAACTTATCTCGGATCACTATTGTAATAACATTTCAAATGACATGAAACTGAACGTTCAAATCGAGATTGTCGAATTGCGATCCGATAATATAATCCTGATGTAGGAGAAGCAATCGATTCCACATCTCGATTCCAGATCATTAGTTTGAACTCCCCAAGCTTCGTTAATAGACCCGAGTGCTCCAACGGGTGAATAATGCTTTAAATAAATCCACCGCGAGTTGAGCGCATTCAATTTTCAGTGTTGTGTCCCATAAAAACATTTTGACGCCATATTCCATTTTAACTTTGCGAACGTCCCATCCTGGGGGACTGGCTGACTCAACTTTGAATGTTTTGTTTTATATTAACCCTAAGAGATCACCCTCAATTTTGGGAAAAATAAGTTTTTAGTTTAAGTATATGAAACGTAAAGAAAATTTGTTAGTTTCATTGGACGGACGGAGTTACGGTAGCGTAAATCAATAAAAGAATATGGATCGATAAATGTCGGGACTTATAATATCTCATATTCACTGACTCATATCCGAGGATAATCATAAACGGTATCCTCTGATCACGAACGTTGCAAGTGCTGGAAACGTGGAGAAATGTAAAAATGTATGAGATGAAATAAACACGAAACGTTTCGTAAAAGTTGTTTCATTTCAATTTGTTCAGTTCAATATAAGCTCAATTTAGTAAGTCGGCTATGAAAAAAATCGTCTATCTTGTGAAAAAAATAAAAATACGTTCTTGTGTGAATAGGGGAGCATTCATCCAAGCAGCCAACCATCCATATTTACCACCAAAGATGTATGAATTTCAATAGATACGTTGTTACACTACGATTTGACCTCGATTTTAATTTTAGGATGTCGGTTCATGAATATTTTTCCATTTTAACTTTCAATATCTATCAAATCATAGAAAATTAAATTATAATATATGGTTGACCGTTCTTCGCTCGGTTTTCTTTTATTGAACGACGTTTTCTAAAAATGAAACCTAGCTAGATCGATTTATCGCCCCCGAAACCCCCTGCATAATAAATTTCATGAAAATCGTTGGAGCCGTTTCCCAGATTCAGAATATACAAGAATTGCTCGTTTAAAGGTATTAGATCCATCAGTACACAGTATGACCATTCTATTAATATCTATATATTAACTTTGCGCCACATCAGAGGTTGAGCCGAGCCGAGTTCTAATAATTAAATTAGAACTCGGCTTTCACCGTATTGTCTTAGATTCGCTACACTTATTACCATTTTAAAATTCCACTCGACTATCTAATATCATATTTATGTTCAAGATTGACTCGATCAATTTTTTCTTCAAATAACTCCACTAACTTCCATACATTTTCCAGTCAGAACCTGCCTGTGAGCCGCAACTCATTAGCCTGGGTGACTCAGCAGCGGGTACTAGAGCCAGCCTAGTGGTTGAATCCAGTGCCTAATATTGCATAACCTAGGCCGGCTCGTTACCAAATAGCTCTACACGACATGTTGCAGAATATTGTATTGTAATATTGTTATGTCGTTGAAATATCGAAGAAGTTGTGGGTAGAAAGCTTCTTATTCTGTACCAAGATTTTTTCTATGGAATGGTTTGAATTTCACGAAAATGATAATGGACTAAACTTAGTATGAAGTAAGCAGCTTTCCCAAGAATGTAATTTAAGGGTCTGTTTCATAAATAAAAAATTAGTACTGATCTGATTCAAAAAACGATACAAAACTTCTAGGAAATTTTCAGCCGGTTAAGTTAACGGGTAGATAACGGAAGGTGCCAGGTGGTATAACGATACTTTTATTTTTATTCAAATCGCTACTGAAATTCATGAAAGGCAAAAAAATAGTTTCCTGGTTATGTAAAATGTATTTCTAGTTCCTAGTCTAAATGATACTTCAAAGTCTTTTAGTTATCTCAATTGCTTTGATACGCTCGTTAGGTATGCAGCATCCGCATCCACATAGACAATTTAAAACAAATTCAGTTTGCAGAGAGTTGAGCAGTTCCCTCCGCTGCCACTATTGGGTAATAGGAAATTGACAAACAAGGAAAACATCTAAACGTGGGGGAGACGGCTCGAATATTATCAGATGATGCGAAGGAAATCTTTGATGAAATGGATACAAATATTGAGAATGATCTTAGGATTCTTAGCAGTGTCTCGAATTTATATATATTGTAAATAATAATTTATAGGTATTTTAATGAAATAAAGAGGAAATAATTAATATTAAAAAAATACTAAAAACAGTTAAGTATTTTTTTTTTTGTATATAGTTTTAGAAATCAATTTACTAATTAACAAGTAGTATGACGAATACTGACTCAATCAATCTGCCTAACCTTTTGTTGGGGTCGGCTTCCAGTCCAACCGGATGCAACTGAATACCAGTGTTTTACATGGTGCGACTCTGACCTTCACAACCCAGTCACTGGGTAATACGATACCCCTTGGTAAGACTGGTTGTCAGACTTTCGGGCTTCTAACGACCCGTAATGACTGTCAAACATCTACAAATGACAGCCGGATCCAACGGCTTAACGTGCTTTCCGAGGCACGTCTCGGTATGTAAAGATGGTCACCTATCCACGGACGCACCCCGGCAAGCGTAGCTTAGCCTGATGGATCGACCCGTGCGGTTGTCATTACTTAGCCACGAGCTCCTCATGACGAATACTGACTAAGCTACGAAAAATAGTTCAAACAGTTGTAAATAAGGATACATTTTATTGAATGACGAATGGAATTTCATATGTTTGGGTTTCTCATGATATACAGAGTTATAACACAATAGTAATATATATAAACAGTTGCCTATTTATAGACGTGTTTTAATAAAATCTGCAATTCAAATTAATTACCGGAACATATTTTACTGAATCTGTTGTCTTTGTCGCTCTTGTCAACAGTAGCCAGAATAAAGTATTGTTACGGCCTTTCGGTGCCACTATTAACATTTTCTGATCTATTGACTCTGCATAGATCCAAAATTCTTAATATTATAAATGCGAAAGTAAGGTTGTTTGTTACGCCTTCACGCTAAAACGGCTGAACGGATTTGAATGAAATTTGGCACATATATAGATGATGCCCTGGAAAAGAACATAGGATCCTTTTTTTTTTCCCACGGGATCGAGACTTATGCGGGTGAAACCGCGGGGCGCAGCTAGTTATCTATAAAAAGTCAATTTAAAGATTGCAATTTTTTCACACAATTTGTGACAGTGTTATTTCTCTTCTTTTTAACCGACTTCAAAAAAGGAGGAGGTTCTCTGTTCGTCGGGATATATATATTTTTTTTAATGTATGTTCCCCGATTACTCGAAGACGGCTAGACCGATTTGAAAAATACTTTTTTTGTTTGAAAGGTATACTTCCAAGTTAGTCTCATTGTCATTTGGTCACGATCTGATGATGGGATCTTGGAGAAATCGGGGGAACTCTACAAATATTATAGGCACATCTATAGCGAAATGGGTATTTTTGATGAACAGTTGACATTAGGCTATTGTAACTTAGATAAATTGCAAACTCACCCACTAAAAAGTAAAAAAAAAAACTTTTTACAAAAATACAACCGACTTCTAAACTACAAAGTGAAAAATAACTTTAATTTCGGAAGTCGGTGTCTTTAGATCAGTATTTTAGTTTTTTGATACCGACTTTTTTCACTTTGTAGTTTGGAAGTCGGTTGTATTTTTTGTAAAAGTTCTTTTACTTTTGAAATTCTCAATGCTCATTCCACGCATTTCTTGCAAAGATATTGCTAGGAGAAAGAAACTAGCAAAAGAATGCTGGCACTCAACAAGTGGGTTTTATAAATGCAAAAATATTACAAGAAAGAAGTGTTTAAATTATTTGTAATACTCAATATCAAAACTCATCTAGTATACCGTCTATTTAGATTTGTGTTGTGCCTTCAGGCAGCTAAATCACAAGGCAGTCAGGAATTAAGATGCATTACCCGATGTCCTAAGTCAATCAGTGTTTGCCTATATCAAATAGACGTAGCTCCAACTTAATTACTTAGTGCGATGTCTGAGTAACGGCTGAAATTACAGGCTTCTATTTACGTTACTTGTAACCTTTTTTTTTTTTTGGGTGGGAAATCATCAAATAACTTCTCCCGCTCTGGGCGGAGCGGGAGGGCGTGTCAGACTCTTACTGACTAAAACCCACCCGTGTTCCTTCAGTTGCCGTGTTGCCAGGGGGCCACGATTTCCCTATCGGTTTTCTTCGAACCCCCGGACGTTACTTGTAACCTGGATTCGCGTTTTATAAGGGTTGCCTTGTGTTATATACAATGTACTTAATATAAAAAATATTAAAATAACAATATAAATATTTGACTGCCTCGTTGGTCTAGTGGTCGCAAGCGCTACTGCTGAGCATGAGATTCTGGGTTCGATTCCCGGGTCGGGCAAAGTGTTATTGGGTTTTTCTACCTGTAATTTCTCAGTAGCAGCCCGGAGTCTGGATTTGTGCCCGGTTGATGGCAATAGACTCGCCCCCTATTACATGGGACTTAAACATAACTGGCGAAATGTGGGTGTATCTACCTACTACAGGTACACGTCTGCCCAACCCTTCGGGGAAAGAAGGCGTGATGTTATGTTAATATAAATATTCTAACCTAACTAAAACTATTATTATATACTACAAACTAAAATATGGCGTCGAAAAATTACTCCGCATCGCTGTCGACTGGTAATGTACCCAAGAGACTGGCCGCATTGCCACGTTGTATGGCAATACTTAGCCTCTGGCCAAGGTAAATGTCAGCCCTTGGGTCACGTGAAGTGTCAACCAGAGGTTTGGAGATTTCGTTGAACAAACCATGACCACTCGGACCCCACGGCCTAAAAGTTTCAAAAATAAATGAAACGGGGTATTTTTTGTCACTTGCTAAAATATGTATAGATTATCCTTACAATAATAATTCCTTATGATAATTACTGTTGACTTATAAATTAAATAAAATAAAATAAATAAATAAATGGCGTTTTAATTCAGGCAAAATACCCATATACAAAAAAGAATAAATAAGAAGTAAAACAGTAAAAACATTAAAAATATTCAAAAATTATCATTAAAAATTATCATTAAAAAATTATCATTAAAACTCATCATTAAAAATTTAAATTATCAGTCTTCAAAAAAACAAAACATTTCGTCATTTTTTATTCTCGTTTAAGTGAACAGAAATCCAGTGCACAAATATGGGACTTGCCAGGTTGCACGAGACAACCCTCAAAATGCTGTTACTGGAGCGTCTCAAACTTTGCCAAAAAGACGCGACCCTCGACCTCATGATGGCGTAAAAGTCCGGGACCCTTGCTTCGGCAAACATGCTTGAGGCACTGCAGCATCTTGGCAGTTTCATAAGGGTTCGGTAAGCATTATTGTACTGAACCCTTAATGAATTGTACATCTTTTTTGTGAAGTTGCACCAGAGTTGGCAGGTGTACATTGACAAGCAATAAGCTCTGAACAGAGTGTTTTTTACGTCCTTGGTGCACTTCACAAATTTGCGCGCGAGCATGTTACTCCTCACTGAGAGGGCCCTCCGCTCTCTTTCGATGTCGCAGTCGTCGTGAAGTCTGTCTGTCAAAATGTGCCCTAAATATTTAAACTGCCTTACGACCTTTATGGTTGCACCATTCAAGTATAGACTGGGTATGTTACCCGGACCAGCTTCAGACCTGAATACCATAGACTCTGTTTTGAGTACATTATATTTCAGTCCGTGAGCACCAGCATACTGCTCACAGACAGACAATAGTTTCCTCAAGCCTTTGATCGACGGACTCAAAAGAACCATATCATCAGCATAACTCAAGCTGTTCACGCAGACATTGCCTAGGTGACAGCCAACTTTGGTTCCTCTGAGTTCCGCAATCAGATCGTTAATATAGAGGTTAAACAGGTCCGGAGAAGTCAACCCTCCCTGGCGAACACCACAATCTAACCTGTAACTACTAGATAGAGTGTCACCCCATTTTACTCGATTGGTTTGGCCCCCATACCAGACCCTCAACAGATCTACAATTTGGTGGGGTACTTTTGACTTTTTTAACTTGTCCCAGAGAATTTCATAATTCACCAGGTCAAAAGCTTTGCTCAGGTCTAAGAAGCAAGCATACACTGAGGTTCTCTGGTGGGTGTAGTAGGCAATCGTACTCTTAAGGCTAACAATCGCAGAGTCTGTTGAGAGTCCGGGTCGGAAACCAAACTGAGCATCGTCAATTTTTAGATTTGTCTGCAGTTCAGGCTGTATGAGACGCTCCAGCACCTTGCCTATAACCGTACCTAGTGAAATGGGTCGGTAGTTACTAGATGCACTCAAATCGCCTGTTCTATTTTTGACGACTGGAACTACCACACGTTGACTTATGTTTTTGACCGGTTGTGAATGCAACCCTATATAAAAAAAGTCTAAGCCATAAGCTCTACTCTGCTACCATTGCTTGCTAGACTAGATATAAATAAATAAAAATGTTTATTTCATCAACTTATGTAAATTACATTGTTAAGTTTGGAGTCACTTTTTAAGCAAAGGTTTGCTTGTTTTAGGTGGTTCCGCTCTTCCAGTTTACATTAGATAAAGATCATTTATTTGTCCAAAACATGAGTATACACACATGGCATGCAATATGTTACAATTAAATTAAATCACAGTCATGTTTTGCCTTAACGGCATACAAATATAAGTAGGTAGGTTATTACATTTAATCAATTAATTATAAACACAATATGCAGGGTGTTTGGCAGAACGTTGAACATACAAAAATGGTGGATAGGTGGGGTCATCTGCTACTTACTCAGCCCTAATTTATTTGGCCCTGGTCCCCTGGATATTTCTTTTTAATGCAGGTTGAAATTAGGATTTAAGTATTTTTTACATCTTTCTGTTATAAGAATCTGCCAATATTAAAGATTTAAAAAAAAATATGCCTGTTTTACCCATTTTTTTAGAAAGTTGTGAAACTAGAAGAAAGCAAAAATTTTTTTTTTTAATATCCAGGGCGCTAGGGCCAAATAAATTAGGGCTGAGTAAGTAGCAGATGACCCCCCCACCTATCCACCATTTTCGTATGTTCAACGTTCTGCCAAACACTCTGTATACATAATATGTGTGAGAGAATAAACAATAGATAATTTTGAAAGCATGCCAAAGGTTTTTAACAATACAAAAAATGGAAAAATAAATAAGGAATAAGAATGCGCAGTGTTATGTGTGAACCCAAAATGTTGCTTGTGCTTAATTTGACTTAAAACACTTCAAAGCAACTAAAATCGTTTTAAATCAATGCAGCTCCTCTAAAATATTGATAAATTCTACGGAATGTACTTGCTACAATTTTCAGAATGAAATAAATTCTTGTACAGTGCAATCTTTCATCAATTTGTTTGAAAGCGTTTCACGGTACCGCTATAGCGGAAGATTCTGAAGATAATTAAAGTGCAATTGCAGTGGCACGGTGCTCGTTCGACTGTTAAGAGGAAATTGAAAAGTGTTATAAAATATGGAGCTGTTTTGGGTCGCTACCTTACAATACTGACTTATTACTAACGTTAGGGAAAGTTTTCTGGGCTAAAATTACTACTAGATAAAGGATACCTAGACACCATTTGAAATAAGATTAGACATTTAAACAAATCTTTTTTACAGTCCGGTCAACCGATTTTGACTTCTATACCGTGGGCATAAGGATGGCTTTAAAAGCAAAAAAGTGGTTACAAAACCAACTGTTTACTGCAGCTGCCATTTGTCATTAGAAGTCAAAATCGGTTGATCGGACTGTAGAAAAGGTTGAGGAGATGAATAGAAGTAGATCTGTGTTTCTCATAAGCTATTCAGTAAAAACTGTGTACCCTGGTTAGAACCCAATTGAAATGATTATACAATAAATGTAATTATACCCATCTACTTAATTACAACAAAGACATAAAGACACTTCAGTAATGTAGCATAAGCATAGCATAATCAGCCTATAATGTTCCCACTGCTGGGACGCAGGGTTCCTGTCTTCGAGAGGGAGTGGGCTGTGATCTACCACGCGGGCGCAGTGCGGGTTGGTAGATTTCACATGTCTTAAAATTTTTGGTTCTTCAGTAATGTGTAACCAAGTAATTATTTAGGTGTACCTAATAAAGACACACCCCGCTAGTGCAGAAGTAAAGAAGGACTTGAGTTAATATCCGTGTTATCTCTAAAACTAATCGATCGCAACGAGTGCTACCGTTTATTTGATTTCCCACAGGAACCTTAAGTTGCCGACATCTTATATACTACGTATCTATCACGAAGAAGTTACAGCTCTTATGACAACATAAAATATTTTGTAAATTATTAACTGATTAAATTCACTGCACTGTCAATGGTTATGGAGGACATTTTGAACTCAATGCTAAAAAAGTGACTTTCTTAGGGATCAACAAAATGTAACAACTAATGATTTTGAGGCAAATTGTAATGCCCTCGAAGTGTGATGTGGGAGTTGGCTATTGAACATTTTCATCAATTTCAATTAGACTTTGAAACAAGTTTTTTGTTTACAAACGTCCATAGCGTGTTATTATTACAAATTAAAAGTTACGTGATTAAAACATTTAGGCACACACGTACACTAATAAAAAACATTACAAAAACATCCGATATGTAGCTTGATAAAAATATCCATAGTCCGAAGCAAAAAAAAAAAAAAATTATTAAATGATAATGATATAAAAATTTGTCTGTAATTTTTATGGTGTACATAATAAAGATTATTCTATCTATCTATGCTTCCCTCCATCCCAGAAGCCTTTTCGAAAATATCTTCAGAATGCTGTTGCTGCTTCCACTCACTCTATATTCCATTTGAAATAAGATTAGACATTTAAACAAACCTTTTTTACAGTCCGTTCAACCGATTTTGACTTCTATACCGTAGGCATAAGGATGGCATTAAAAGCAAAAAAAGTGGTTATAATACCAATGTTTACTGCAGCTGTCATTTGTCATGCCACCAATGCAATAGAAGTCAAAATCGGTTGAACGAACTGTAAAAAAGGTTTAGTTAAATGTCTAATCTTATTTCAAATGGAGTATACGTATTATCGATGCCATTTTCTTGCGCATGATCGCGAAATAATTATCGGTGTGCGCATCAGCGAACTTACCTGACGCACTACGTAAGGGGAAAGCGCCAACAGCGCCCTGAAGTCATTTTTGCATTACCATTGGTTTATGCTTATAGGTACAAAATATAAAATCGAAAAATATGTATCGCAGCACAGACTATCGTCAATTCCAGATATTTCAGTATTCCTATAAAAAGGGGTATCAAAATGTACCTCTGAAGAACGTCGTCAACACTTTCAATGAAGAAAAATGTCTCCGCGTCAGATCTTGAAATATCCCCGGGGAAAACCAATAATAACACCGGAGGACTCACTGAAATTCTATTACGATGTACCTACCTATAACGAACAATTTTATATCACATTTTGCGTAGTAGGTACCTGCTATAATGTTCGTATAAATAGCGACTGGAGAGTGAGACGTAAAAAACGAAATTATGATGTTGTGTTTTATATGTACTTTTATGTATTTTCTTGTAGCTGTAAAATTAATGTTTTTGTTTATTTGAGACTAAGGTAATGTTCGTACACAAAAATAAGCTCAATATCGCCAAAATCGTCATGTAATTTTAGTATACCTATATATACAATTTCAATTACTTATCGTTAAACTTTCTTACATGCGCGTTCTTAATAACCGATAAGTAAAATATCGCACGGCGCACCACTATCTATATATAGAACGGACTTAACTATTACCTAATAAATTTAGATCTACTGGCTTTCATGATCTTAGACTATCAAATTAATATAACTACGGACAATCACCTGTCTAATGTTAGTACTACCGATTACTGGCTACATCTGTATCTCATCTAATAATGGTATACTATTCTATATTTGTGTGCCGAGAATCAACAACTTGTTGCAAACATGTTGCGCTATGATTGTTCTATTGGATTTATTTTTTTACTATCCTTTACAAGTTGATATGTTTTTAAAAGTTGGGTTTAATAGCGTGCATTCTGGAAGTGGGCAACGTCGCAAATAAATGTCAAACATTTCACTATTTTGTTTAATTTGGCAATATTACTGTATGGAAATATGAAATATGGCTAACTAGTGAACTAAAATATTGATTGTGAAATGCAATAATTAAAATCGTAACACCGAATATTTCGTTTTGTATGTAAAAAAATATTTGGAAACTTTCCCAATGTGTTTTTACACCTAAAACGGTTACAACATCAAATTCAGTGTTATAATTGCAATTCCTAATATACCTATTAGTTAACTAGTTAGCGATATTTTATATTTCTATACAGTGATATTGCCAAATTAATCAAAACAGGTAAATATTTGACAGCAATTTGCAACGTTGCCAACTTTTAGAATAAATGCTCTTAAAGTCCAGTTTTAACTGGATAATGCTTTATTACATTAAGGCGATTCGCACACTGCACCGCATTACGCAGCGTGGTGCGGGGCGGCCATAGCAAAATGAACGCGCGTGGATGCATTTTCTGTGTGTTGGACTGTGCGTGTTTTCTATACAAACGGATATACTTACAAGCAACGCATTCACGCGCTACGCTGCGTGGTGCGTGACAGTGTGTTAATCGCCTAAACGGTGTTGGTACGATAAAATAAATGTGTAACTCGTATTTTTTAAATTTCTTGCAGTAAACACAATGGCACATCACAGGGGTTAAAATATCGATGCGGGTTATAATGCTCTCTGTTCAAGAACTGCAAGTTTTCCAATCCTTATATTTTCCAGAAGATATGTAGCTTGTCAGTGATAAAATGAGATTGATAGTAAAAAAATTGTAGATCTAAACCGTAAGCAAATGGTTTTAAAGATTTTCAACAACGATCTTAAACAATATATATCCACTACTTTCACGTATCATTCTTTTTCCAGGTTTTCACAATTTCCCAAACATTATTTTCCATAAATAAACATATCCATAAAAAGATTTGAAGGTGTGGCAGACTAAAAGTGTGCTACAATATGCGGCTATTCCCATAAAAGTGTGTTCACGGCTTATCTGACCGGGCGTGTGGCGACCGTCAAGCCAGGAAAATGGATTACTGGCGAAATGGATTACCTACCACCCTTTATTCACTTTAACCACTGCACTTACGGTATTCTAATTCAATTCTTTCACTCGATGATTTAAACATGTCCATTGTCGATTGAATATGTTGAAATGTGTTAAAAAAAATTGTCATGTTTCTATAAAAGTATCAGAACGAGCAACTAGAAAAAGGCGTACAAGAAAATCGTGTAATGTTTTCGGCATAACACTGAAACGTGGTTGTTCGAAGATTAGTCCCAATAAAAGATCTATAGGTGTTCTCGATATCGTATTGGAAAACAAGATTGTGACCGTGTAGCGGGTGTGCTTAATGGCCTGGTCGGGACACGAATCTCGGGCTCTCGGGACCGAGGCGGGAACAAACAGCCTCCTGCGGGTCCGAGCCCAATTTATTAGTCGCGCCGAGCCCCGGAACGTTCGAGCCCATAAAAATTTTACAAGAACGCGTCCGTCGGTTACTCGATGCAATTTATTCGGATTCGTACCTGAACTAGTTTCGTGATATCTTCTCGGCTAATGTGTAATATCTCTTTTATGTATGCGATTTTCTTGGTTTGTTTTCTTTTGAGATGCGTGCGTCAGAAATGTGAAACGGAAACAAATACTTTTTACTTACGCAGGATGATATTTTGGACTCGTGCGTCAAGATGTCACTTCGGTTGTAAACAACTTTTATAGTATGTTAATAAAATTAACCTACTATTTCCGTTCATTTGAATATGTATTTTTATATAACTAGTTAATCAGTGTTGAATAAATATAGAAACACCTTATAATCATCTTGCTGTACCTACATTCATGTCAAATTCCTGTTTATAACTACTTTCAAACCCACTTGGGTTTAATAATATATTCAGTGCACGAGTCCAGGGTATTCTGAACAGGAGATAGGCAGCACCTGTCACCTGCGACACAAACTATTGGTGTGATGCAAAACCCTTTAAAACGGCACGCGTTTCGTACCCTGACACATATGCCACAATGAGCGACACTTTATAAAGCAGAACTATATTCTTATTTTTAAACGACTTCAAAAAAAAAGGAGGAGGTTCTCAATTCGTCGGGATATTTTTTTTTTTTTATGTATGTTCCCCGATTACTCGAAGACGACTGGACCGATTTGAAAAATTCTTTTTTTGTTTGAAAGGGTATACTTTCAAGTTGGTCCCATTGTCATTTGGTCACGATCTGATGATGGGATCTTGGAGAAATCGAGGGAACTCTTCAAATATTAAAGGCACATCTATAGCGATTTGGGTATTTTTGATGAGCAGTTGACATAAGGCTATTGTAACTTAGATAAATTACAAACCAACCCACTAAAAAGTGAAAAGAAAAACTTTTTTTACAAAAAACACAACCGACTTCCAAACTACAAAGTGAAAAATAACTTTAATTTCGGAAGTCGGTGTCAAAAAACTAAAATACTGATCTGATCCAAAGACACCGACTTCCGAAATTAAAGTTATTTTTCACTTTGTAGTTTGGAAGTCGGTTGTGTTTTTTGTAAAAAAGTTTTTTTTATATTTATCATTTCTTGCATTTTCGATTTGAATTTGCTTAGCGACATTAATTTTCTTACACAATATTTTCCTAATCTTTTGCCACCAACAGTATTGTAAATACTTCCCAAAGACTCTTTAGGAAATGCATTAACGATTCAGCGCAAAAACAAAGGTAAGACTACAAGGGATGTTGAGGATATTATTGATCTCTTTAAGGCCACTGATCCGGAAATAATGCCTATATTTGTGGCTCGAGAAATTCAGAAGCTACCCCCAATTACCTTTGATCACATAGATGTGACAAGCCTGTTAAAAGATCTACTGGTTATTCGTTGTGACTTAGAGAAAGTTAAAAATAATTATGTGTCCAAGGAAGATCTTGACAAATTAAAAGTTGAATGGTGTTTACAGCCTGAAGTACCTACATCAGGTAAATCGGAGCAAAGTAACAAAATAAATGAAAACTGTGGTTTACTTAACCGTAATATGTATGACAGTGACTGTGTAGGATTTTTACATCAATCGCCAAATAGTTGTGATCAGCTGGCAGCAGAAATCATAACACAAGACCCGGAAATAACGGTAAAAAGTGTGCAAGGTCAGGCTCAGTCACCTGTCTCACTTCAATCAAGCGACATTGCGTGCAGTCTCGCTCGCACTTTACCAGCGCCCGCACTAAGTACCGTTGATGATAACACTGTGTCAATAGAATCGATTGCGATGAGTAATCGACCGTTGGATGGTACGCCGCTACTCAACCAAACGTGTGAAAGCGATCTCGTACTAACGAGGAATGATGAGGCGGCCGCTAGGGTTACAAATAATAAAACTACCTTAGTCAGTGCAACGATAATGGAACAGCCGTTTGAGCAAAATATAAGTACGTACGTAGACGTAATGTCACACTCAAACAAAGAAGTTAACAAATGGATAACGGTCACACATAAGAAAGAAAACAAAAATCGTTTCATCGGGAAAAGAGGAAGGGGTTTGACTGACTCTGCTGGTAGTTTTAAAGCGGCAGAAATAAAGTTACCCTTCTACATCTACAATATTGATAAAGGTGCGACAACAAATGATATTGTGAATTATATTTTTCAAAAAACGGGTGTGACTGTCGAACCGTCTAAGATGAGAATGAGACAGCCCAAACAATATGAAGCATATAAGTTTGATATTCCCTATAGAAAGTTATCCCAGTTCATGGACGAAAACATTTGGCCGGAGGGTGTGTCTTTTAGGCGATACATATTTTTTAAAAATAAGACAAGGAATTTTAGTCGTACTATGACAATGGAGGATAACTCACACATCAATGGATAGTAAAGGATTGTTGCCATTGAGATTAATTAGTTTTAATTGCAAGGGCGTAAAAAGGTCACGCGATTGCGTAAGGTCTTTGTGTGAAACAGCAGACATTTTGGCGATACAGGAAACCTGGCTTCTGGAACCAGATATTCCAATGCTTGCAGGGATACATGAGGATTTTATGTATTCGGGAAAATCGGCGGTTGATCTAACTGCTGGTATATTGCGTGGAAGGCCGTATGGGGGTGTTGCTTTGTTATGGCGTAAGGATGTGTTAAGTGACGTATCAATAGTGCAATGCAAAAGTAACCGTATAACAGCAATAAAAGGTGCAATATCGAACCGTAAGTTATTAGTATTTAGTTTATACATGCCTACGGACTCTGCAGAGAATATTATAGAATTTAATGAGTGTCTGAGTGAAATTGTAGCTATAATCGAGACGTGCAATATTGAAAATGTTTATATATTGGGAGATTTTAATGCCCATCCTGGCGAATATTTTGGAAGGGAGTTATTAAATTTTTGTGATGAGCAGAATTTGTTGTGTGCTGACATAGCTATGCTTGGTAGTGACAGTGACAGCTATACGTTTATAAGTGATGCGCATGGGTGTAGGCGATGGCTCGACCACTGTGTGGTTACTGAGGCTGCGCGGTTAACAATAAATGATGTTTTTGTGCGTCATGACGTTTACTGGTCAGACCACTTGCCACTTCAAATTAATTGTAATCTGCATGTAACAACAGTGAAGTCGGCATGTCATAGTGTACTTGAACAAAATAATACCATTAAATGGGGAGAGAGAAGTCAATTTCAAATACGTACATACACTGCGACTTGCTCAACTTTATTGAGAGAGATAGACTTTCCTTCAGAATTGAATGAGTGCTGTGATAGGATGTGTTCTTGTGTGGAGCATAGGTCAGTTATTGACGAGCTGTACCGGAAAACAATCAAGGCACTACAGGATGCGGCAATGCGTGGTCGGGAGTCGCGTTTGGTCGAGAAGAGTAGACATGTATTTGGCTGGAATAAATATGTTAAACATGCACACAGGGAGGCCCGAGATAAATTTCAGGAATGGAAATTAAATGGTATGCCAAGGTCAGGAATTAGTTACTTAAATATGAAATGTAGTAAGAACAGATTTAAAAGTAGGTTAAAATATTGTCAAAATCACAAAGATCAGATAAAGATGAATAATATAGCTCAAAATTATTTTCACAAAGATTTTGTAAAGTTTTGGAAACAGACCAATAAGCTGAATCCAAAACCGGGCCTTCCTCTGAGTGTGGATGGGGCGACGGACGCAAAGTGTATTGCGAATATGTTTAAAGACCATTTTAGAGTGCAGTCCGCGTTGCCCCAGGAGCAAGGTGCGACAGAGGTGGGTTTGTCTGACTCGGAGGCTCCCTGGGGTTTTACTGCTAAGGAAATTAAGCAAGTAGTGACTAATTTATCAAAGGGGAAGTCTCCGGGGCATGATGGATTAGGTGTTGAGCACTTGCTGTACGCTGGACCTCATATATACCGCATACTTGCGATGCTATATACATTTTGCGTTCGTCACACCTATCTTCCAGCGGACTTAGTGGAAAGTGTGGTAGTTCCTGTAATTAAAAATAAAACCGGTGATGTTTCCGACAAAAATAATTACAGGCCTATCTCTTTAGCTGCGATAGTAGGGAAGGTACTTGACGGTCTGCTTGAGCGTCAGCTTAATAGCCACATCACATTAAATGATGCGCAGTTTGGCTTCAGAAGCGAACTATCGACGGAGAGTGCTATCCTGGCGCTCAAGCAGACTGTAAGGTATTATACGGACAGACAGACGCCAGTTTATGCTACTTTTCTTGACCTTTCCAAGGCTTTTGACCTCGTATCCTATGAGAAGTTATGGTCCAAGCTCCATAGTTTAAATTTGCCTACAGAGCTAGTTAATTTGTTGAAGTTCTGGTATAGCTCGCAAACAAATCGTGTTAGGTGGTGTAATGTGTCTTCCGAGCCGTATTTGTTGCAGTGTGGTGTTAGACAGGGTGGGTTGACATCGCCTACTCTATTTAACCTCTACATGAATGACCTGATTGATGAGCTCAGCAGAACCAATGTCGGCTGTTCAATAGATAGTGTAATGGTTAACAATCTGAGCTATGCAGACGATATGGTGCTGCTGAGCCCATCAATCAGTGCACTTCGAAAATTGCTTGTTGTGTGTGAGTCTTATGCGGCGACGCATGGGCTTACATACAACGTCAAGAAATCGCAGATGGTGATTTTTAAGTGCAAACATGCATCGTTAGGTAAAGTTCCTCCAGTGACTATAAGCGGAACACCTTTGCAGCGTGTTGCTCAGGTTAAGTACCTAGGACATTTGGTCACGGAGGACTTATCTGATGATGCAGATTTGGACAGGGAGCGTAGGGCGTTGGCGGTTCGGTGCAATATGTTAGCCCGCAGGTTTGCACGTTGTAGTGGGGATGTGAAGGTGTATCTTTTTAAGGCCTACTGCCAAACCTTCTACACGTGCAGCTTGTGGGTGAAGTATACGCAGAGGGCCTACAACGTCCTGCGCGTTCAATATAATAATGGGTTCAGGATGTTGATGGGGCTTCCACGCTTCTGTAGCGCTTCGCAGATGTTCGCGGAAGCCCGTGTTGATGATTTTCATGCCTTAATGAGAAAGCGGGCGGCGTCAATAATGGGTAGGTTGCGCGGAAGCTCCAACAGCATCCTGAAAACATTGGTCAACAAGGTGGACAACCCCTTTATGAGGCACTGGATGCGGAGGCACGTGCCAACATGTGTTGAGCCACGTAGTTATTAGTTGTTTGGTTAGTTTGTAAGTTTTACTAACATAGTTTCTAAGTCTTTGTTACTAATACTATATGGATTGTATGTACCTTTATGTGTGATCCGCAATAAATGAAAATATATATATATTAACATATTCGTAATACAGTCAATACACAAAATCAATACCTGCCAGCGAGGACTAGAGCGTAGCATGCTCAAGATAAAGAAATTAGATAAAATAAGACACACAAGAATAAGACCGATAACAAAAGCAACTAATGCCTTGAGCTATGCACAAAAACTCAAATGGAAATGGGCGGGTCACGTAACCAGACTTACTGACCACAGATGGACCGTAAAAGTAACCCAATGGAGAGGCCCACAAGGTAAAAGAGGCAGAGGGAGACCGCTGACACGATGGGAGGATGAGACCAGAAGAACAGCTGGCCCAAACTGGAGACAAATTGCACAGGACAGACACAAATGGGCATCTTTGGAGGAGGCCTTCACCCTACCAGGGGGTTCTTGCATAAATTAGAAAAAATAGATATTATAATAGAAATTAATAAAACTAACAATTAATCTAAGTTAACTAACCAAACAATTTACATACTAGATATAAGATAAACCTGTAAAATGCAAGGAATAAAAGGCTTTTTTATTTATTTTTATAATACAGTCAAACCTGAGTAAGTGAGAACTGGGTATTTAAGCGAGAAAACTATAAATGAGAGCAATTGTCAGGTCTCGTCATTTCAACTCTTTAAAACCTCTTTAAGTGAGCAACAGAAACCTCTAAAAGAGAAAGACGATTTTCACTCGTGAACGTCTATAACTGAGACTGCTACTTGCCTGTACCTCTACGTACAGTTGAGCGTAATTTAACATCTGCTATTAAAATTTATGATTCATTCTTAAGTCCGTGTAAATAACATTGTGTTTGTTTTCTTAAATTTCGACGGACTAACTAATATTGCTTTTGTATCGTATTCTATTCGAATGGCCACATGTGTATTTTTTTAAACCTCTATAAGAGAGAATGCCCAGTCCTGTACTTCTATAAGCTAGAAACTCGAAAAAGTTTTAAATCTCTATAAGCAAAAAACAGATCGCGATCCTTTGAACTCTAGCTTATCCAAGTTCAACTGTATTACGAGTTTTAGTTAAACTGAAACAGCAATATTTCCTAATGACCAAAACAATAGCAGCGGCTAATTACCAGAATTTATGCATACGTGCATAAATTGTGAACATTATGCACATAAACAAAGACTGGCCGAAACGTTATGACGGCTACAAAACCGGCTGCAGGTATGTAGGTAGTCTAACTCCACAGTTCAGGTTACTTTTCATTCTGAATAAATAATTTATTATTCTACGTCCACAATGGATGGAAACTTTTGTCCGCATAACTTTATGTTCAGTAAAATGTTATTTTACTGCGTTCATGACGACGACGCACAGTGGACTGAAATCGCGCATTACGGACTTAAGAATTAGTATGTACATTTTTGAAATCTGCATACTAATACGATAATTTTAAGTTTCTTGATTTTTTTCATAAACCCATTACTTTCAAAGTTATAGGTAGTTTCAATCTGTATATATAAAATGGTAAACTGACTGACTGATTGACTGACTGACTGGGTGATATATCAACGCACAGCTCAAACCACTGAACGGATTGGGCTGAAATTTGGCACACAGGTAGATAATATGACGTAGGCATCCACTAAGAAAGGGTTTATGGAAAATCGACCTTTAAGGGGGTGAAAAGGGGGGATTTTGTTTGTATGAAAAAATTTATTCCTTGAGTTAATAAACTTGAAACTTGGCACGAATACTTATCTATGTAAATTATAAAGTTTGCCATTTTTAGTTTTTCTAAACTACCCCCTAAGGGAGGATTGGGGGGTGTCATAGTTTGTATGGAAGAATTTTAACGCGCGGTCTGATTAACTCAAAACTCAGTATTTATACTTAAGACTGAAAACAAATAAAAATGTATATCAAGGTTTTTTGAAAATCTACCCCTGACGGGGTGAAAAGGGGTATTTATTTTTACAGGGGAGGATTTTACTGTTTGGCTTGATTAACTTGAAAATTTGTATAAATAATCTATGTCAAATAATGGAAACGTCACAATAGACTTTTCAAAAATTATTATCACGCTATTTGCTATGGGGGATGAGCAATATTGCATTATGTTCGTATTCTTCTATAGTTTACCGCAAACTGTAAAAAGACTATCCAAAAGGTTAGAATATTGCAGATAATTACGGATTTAACCTTTTAAAACATTATCATCACGCTATACCTTTATGGAGCCAAGTAGTCAATCATAACATATACAGGGTGATTGTTGATATGGGGCAATAAGGGCAGGTACCTTAACCGTTGTCGCTACAAGAAAACGGTCTTAGGAGACTGTCCTTAACTTTTTGATCTGCATTCACAGATTTTGAAAAAATTGTACAGTCGGCAAGAACATGGGTAATTTTCACAAAAACTTTTTTGATGCCTGTCGATCCTATTTCTTATTACTAGCGTCAAAAAAATATATCAGGCCAACGGAGGGCGAATTTTTGAAATTTGAAAAATTACAAAAAACTTTCCATACATTTCGTAGAAAATGAGCCTGAGAGGAGATAAAACAACACGAAATATTATCCGCAACGATCAAAATCCGTAGTGCGCGCATAGCCTAAGTTTTTAATACCTATTTATTTCAACTTGATACTTCCACGCGTTTCTGAGAAAAAGTGTCTTGACAGGCAACGATGTCATCCTTTAAGGTTTCCATTTTTCATTTTGAGATACGGAACCCTAAAACAGATTTATTACCTATCTATCTATTTGTTACCTTTTCATGCCGTAACGGCTGAACAGATTTAGATGAATGGTATACGAATACCTGGGTTAGGACATTTGATAAGTACTCTGAATATCGGTAGTACGTTCCTGTGGGATATTTTCCGACCTTTGCGCGTGCGAAGCCGCGGGCAAAAGCTAGTATTGTATAAAAAATATATTAAAAAAAAACAAATACGCAAATTAAATCTACTAACCATTACAATATAATATTGTTCTATGACTTTATGTTTTACCCATTATTTTCAATGCTATGAGTATTTGTTTTTTTTTTTTGTATGAACAAAAACATAAATTCATGATTATCTCATAATTCTCAAATTTTCTCAAAAAACGAATTGGAGATTTGAATAGGACACATTATTAATCTATTTTTGCATCTAATCTGGTACTGCGATATTGTGCGATACTGGAGATTGAAACTACCTATAACTTTAAAAGTAAAGGGTTTATGAAAAAAATCACATATCCTTAAGTCCGTACTTCGCAACTTCAGTCCACTGTGCGACGGTGCCATCAACTTGAATGTGGTTTAATGGCTCTATCTAGGTACATATACATATAATTCGATTTATTATATATTTTTTTTTTGGTTTTGTACATATATTTTTTAGGCTGGTGTTGGCCATTTACCCGATAAAGATAAAGTAACGGGTTTGAAAAGGTTTTTTTTTTAAATAGGTGGTAAAAAATGTAGATTATGTTTGAATTATATCTAGGCCTATTTTTCATTTCTTCAGGTGCACCTAAGTTTTTCAAGTTAAAATCCTCTCGTATCCAACGTTTCTTTAAGCATTCATAGCAAATCCGTAACAGACACTAAGTATTTTGTAAGCAAAGTGAAAATAAACTTCACAATGTCAGACCACCGAAAACTCTTCAACGGTTAAAAGTTACAAAACAGTAGCATACATACAATTGAACAAATTGCCTGAATACAAAAAAATAGTTGCGATTCAACCCTTCCGTATCCCGCGACCTAAAAGTAAATTTAAATATAGTTCGTAATAGAAATCGTGCCATTTTCGACATATCCACTAGTCCATGAAATAAAGCTTCTGTATTTAAATGAAACGAAACGGTCCAACAGTTTTTAGCTTTTTATAGTCGGCTATTATTTATTGCGGCAGCGGGACGGCTTGAAATTAAAATGAGTTCTTTCGTACATTGCTAGGTGGGCTGATACTCAAGGTAGCTGCCTAGTTGGTTGCTGCAGCACCTAGGTACGGTAGGCAAAAGCGATAAGCGAGCAGGCAATTAACTGCCGCGCTAATGAAGTGTGCAGTAATCGCTATTTTGCTCACAAATTGCATTTTTTGCGGGCATTTTTTACTTAAGAGAGTCATCTGTATTTGGAAAGATCTTCTAAGTAAGTATGCAAGAATATACACCATGTCAATGACAGGTCTTTGTATAATCCGTAGTTATACAGGGTCAAATTACATTAGAGGCGAAACTCTCCAGACGTGATGGATTTTGAATCGATATCTACACTCGATAAAATTAAAACAAAAAAGATATGATGTTTTTTTTGGTTGGTATCTAGTGTTGTTACTTGAAGTATGAGTTGAGAAAATATGTTTTTGTTTTTGTTTTGTCGTGTTTAGATATCGATACTTATCATATATATCATAAAAGGACATGGATAAAGTCTGGCCTACACAAACCTACCTACCTAGACAAAGAGATAATTATATTTAAAAAATAACTTATAATATTTGAAATCGCACCACAGCTTTCATTACTTGGCAAAACATGGGAGGAAATACTTCAATTTAAAAGATTATTATTTTGATTCAAGTATTCAGAGGGATGTTTATGTTGCCAGTTTTGGAAATATGATGGTAATTGGTCTTATGTCCCTTCACAAAGTTTTACGGCGAACAAAAATATACAGGGCTATGAAACATTATTATAGCTTTATAATACATTTTGTTTCATTTGTGTTCATTTCTAAGCCAAGCTTTTATGTGACCATTATCCATCTTTTTTACACAGAAATAAACAGAATTTTTTGATACTCCAACTGCGGGCGATGACCCCACAAAATCACGTAATCAAATTAATTTATTTTTAATTTTAACATGTTTAGATATCGATACTCATCGCGTTTGTGGAGTTTTGCTAATTTAATTTGGCCCTGTACAGATATACATACACACTTTAACCCACTGTTTGCCTGCACACTGAAGGTACAATTCCGTAGCTGACCGCAGGCGGTAGCAGCAGGTGACGTGTCGCTGCGACACCACTGGTTTCTATGTATTTCTATGAAATACCTTCCGTAGCTAGCAACACTTCGTTTTCATTGAAATACATAGAAACCAGTCATTTTTCGGCGACACGTTGCCAGTTGCTGCCGCCTACGATCAAACTTCCCATTGACATTCGAAACTTACCCATTAAACGATTTAAAATCTGTATTAAAGTCAAAGTCAAAGTCAAATCATTTATTTCAAATAGGCCCATGTATGGCACTTTTGAACGTCAAAAATTACAAAATAATAAAATTGATTCTAGTCGCCCCTTCCAAAAGGTAGTTTTCGTATGTAGAAGAATGGGCAAGAAACTCCACCGTTACTCTTTTAAAATGTTTTACAATATTGTTTGTATATGTAAAACCAAACTTTGTAAAAAAGGGTACTATACAATTTCAGATTATTTAGAAGATAGAAAAGCTTGGGATTGAACTGCTCGCTCTGCTAAGCCTTGTGATAAAACCATAAAACTAGACATTTTAATTATTATGTAAAATCAACATATACCAGTTTTATAAACACGTTGACATTGTTCAAATTTATATTCAAAATGACATGATTACTTTGTAAAGTATTATATTATTTTAACTATTGTGAATGTGAGGACTATGTGGATATTATTTTTATTTCTCTTCTAGTTTTAGTGATGGTCTGGCAGTTTGAGTAGTTTTTGCGGCCTACCCAAATGTCCTTTCTTTGGTATTGCTCGTCGAGTTGAGCTCCTTAAGTTGTAAGTTGAGCTCCACGATTACTGACAAATGCTTGCACTGACTGGACAGGTCCACTCAAATCTGTGTGGTTCTTTCCTCAAAAGACCTTTTCAGACACTAATCTACATGGTCCTCATATAGCCTGACCAAGATTATGTCTGGACTTTAAAAGAGACTGCGACCTCTGAGTTTGTTTCGGCCTTTCTTCTCAGAGTAGTCAGATAGGAAACGCCGAACTCATCTAGCTTATTTTTAATATTTTTTTATATGACGTGTAAAAGTGATTCCGATATCCTATTTACAGAATAAACAATTTCATTTCATTTCATCAGCTACGGAATTGTACCTTTTGGTATCTATTTCCCCATGTGTATACGTTCATAAAAAATATTATAAAAATCAAAGGAATTTGTTTTGATTGATATTAAAAATAACTCACGTTCACCAGGCGCCTGTGATGTTTATGTCATGCTCTGTTTACATACGCTACGGTCCTCACACACCTGGAACAAAGCAATAATGTGTTATAAATACTGGCTTATAACTATGTGCAAACATTAACTATCGACATTAAAAGCTCAATGGCTTGGCGAAGCTATTTCAAAGTGAACATTAATTATAGGGACATACGGATCAGTGTTGTGTATCAATAATGTTAATTGTTGCTCTTACACGTGCCAACAATTCGCGTAACTGCTTGACATTCATGTCATATTAATAACATTATTGATGTTACACAGCATAAAATTTTGTACGCCAATTTTAATTAGTGTTATTTCATAGAATTCGAACACGAGCACTATTAGACAAACACTTAGCAAAACTCAAAAGCGGTTTTCTCGTGGAATAAAGATTGCAACTTTGAGAATAATTTCATTTGATTTGAAAGAGTGTCCGTGGAGTTTCTTGCCCGATCTTTTCTATAGGAACCTACTACGCTTTGGAAAAGGTAATTAAAATTCGTTTTTTTAATCCCAGAGATTAATTTGACATTTCAAGTGATTGTTTTTTGTTTTTCCATTTTGGAGTTTGACATTTGCACCTGTCAAATTAGTCTCTGGGATTAAAAAACGAACTGTAGCTTCATATTTCTGAATGACCGACCTATTGACAATTCAAAAGTGCCTGTAATTGGATTATTTGAAATATGCATTTGCATAATAGTACGGTTTCAATACACTATGTTCGTAGCAAAAACAAATTACAATAAATACAGTAACAGAAAACTCACTTTTAAGCATATTAGTGCTTGTGACTGTACAGAGATTCAACAAAAAAAAAACACAGTGTACCTAAATTTTCAGTTCAACAATTAGTTTTTTTTGTCTGTGCATTCAACTCAGTAGTGCGAGTCGAACATTGATAGAAAACTGAGCTGAATGCTCCTGCGCTGACCCGTTATAAAAACTTTTCTACGAAAAATTAGTAGTGTGGTGATTCGACAGTTTCGCTGTGCAGGGTGTAAACTTCGCGGTAACATTATGTGCAGGGTGCGGTGCTGTGCGAGATCCCACTTAGCTAATGATGACTCACACTTTGTGGCTACTAAGTGTGCGACTGACTACTGAGGCGAGAACTGCAGAAGTTCTGTGATTGCACTTCTGTGGAAGGCGAAGTCCAAAGTACTCAATGACTAAGTATGTTGTTAGTCCACCGAAATTTCTGAATTGCCAAATAAATAGATTTTTATTATTGATTTTGTTGATGCTGCACCGAAATGAAAGTAATAATTTAAAAAAAAAGTGTGGCACTCGGGGACTGCCGCGGTAGCAATAGCATTTGTAACCTTCATACTTCCTATTTGTCAACGCTACACTTGGGATGATGACGTGATGACATAAAACAAAAATTACGTTCCCATGACAACATCACGTTGTCATGGGAACCGTCATTACATGGTAGGCGAAGTGGGGTGTTAGGTTTTTTTCGTTACAGAATTTCTTGATTCGGTCGCCGCGCTCAAAGCCCGCGATAAAAGCTATGCAATAGCTTAAAATCTTTTTATTTGGTTATTCAGAAATTTCGGTAGATTAACAACATAGTTGTTGAGTTCTTTCGACTTCCACAGAAGTGCAATTATCATTTCGGTGCAGCAGCAACAAAATCGTCGCAAGAACCTATCTGAAAAAAAATCTGATGACTAACTTTTGTTATTCCGATACTTCAGTAAACTGCGTTTGTACTAGGCTACAATAAGGTTTAGCTCTTCCTACTGATGTTACAACTTAATGTTTGGTTACACAGAGTGGCATCGACGCGAAAACTATAAATTCCACTATAAGATAGAATCCATGGTGAAATGGTTAGAAAACAACAATCTCAAGCTAAATTTAAAAAACTTATGTTATGCATTTTGCCCAAAGATCAACCATTCCAAATGTTAATGTGCACTATTGTGATCATAGAATAGATAAAGTTGACACAACCAAATTTCTTGGAGACAAATAGAGACAAAATTAGATTGGAAAGCACATACGGAAGCCCTAAGCAAGAAACATAGTAAGTCCACATATGCACTGTACAAATTAGCCCCAATGTTAAATGTTGATGCGCTGCTAACTGCCTATCACGGCTTAGTGTCCTCGAACTTAAGATACGGAGTAATTTTTTGGGGTAATTCAACAAACAAGGATGTCATTTTTAAAACCCAAAAGAGGTGCCTCAGAACTATGTTTGGATACAGTACATGATTCTGAAACCCACTGCGTTGAAATTTTTCATCGGTTACTTTTTTAATCTGATTTTTCATAGAAAAGTGCATTACCTACGCGGTCAAAATGTATGGAACGGCAGATTTTTTAGAAAAATTTTAACGCAGCATCCTATCAGAATCATGTACTGAATCCATTGTAACAGTTTTCGCGTCGATGTCCCTGCCACCCTGTATAGCCTACTTAAGTATGTAGGTGCAAAATTGAAATTCCTGATATTTATTACCCGACTGCCCCAGAAGGAGTGTAATGTTTTTCGAGAGTATGTATGTATGTATTTATGTCTATTTCATTGGCACGCTCTGTAGCCTAAACGGCTTGACGGATTTTAACATGTGAGGTGTCGTTAGATTCGTCTTTATTGTAAGAGTGTCATAGGCTATATAATATTTATATATTGCATCAGCAAATTCAAAAAAGGGAGGGGTAGGTTAAAAAAAAACTACATTATTGGTATCAAATAGAAGCTAATAATGAGTCAATACCTATATGTATATTATTTTAATAAAACTAAAAAGCTTGAAATAAAAAAAAAAAAAACAAAAAACCCGACTGCAAAAACACAACTGAAAAACAGAAAAACAAGCATTATAATCTATAGAATTTTGGCATTGCAGGCGGGACAAACAAAATTTACACCATAATTTCAGGTTATTGGTTTGTCCCGCCTGCAATACCAAAATTCTATAGACTAAAATGCTTGTTTTTCTCTTTTCAGTTATGTGTTTTTGCTGTCGGGTTTTTTAAATATTTTTTTGGAGATTCGCTTCAAACACAGGTAAAATACAAAGGAATTCATTATAATCATGTCAAGTTAATGTATTTCGTAATGTGAGTAGCTGTTAACTACTATCAGCGTCCAAGCGGTCTTTAGGGCCCAACCTACACTGTAAATGTTATACGAAAAATACCCATTAGCGAACTAAATGCCAGCCACTTTGTTTGAGCTATCATTAACTGTTAACAGCAGCTATTTATAAACCTGTCTGTTAAAATTATATTTAGTTTGTAGCTATAAATAGCTCGGTGTACCTACCGCTTCCAGACGCTTCCTTATGTCAGTGTAATACTGTTATCATTGATTTATGACGAGCAAAAGATTAACACGTCCTTACTAAGTGAACTATGTAATGAGGAAATGGTGCCGACTATTTTTACGAAGCTTTTCTATGTAAAGATATAGTAAATAATCGTAAGATGAAGAGTTACACTTAATCAGATTCAGATTATTTGTAAACATATAGGTTACAGATATACAGGTGTGTGAGATGTTACATTTTGTTAACCTATTTTGTCCCACTGCTGGGTAAAGGTCTCCTCCATAATTTTCCAGTCTTCCTTATGTTGTACCTTCTCCGGCCAGTCGGTCAGGAACGAGTCCAAATCGTCACGCCAGCGCTTTTTAGGCCTGCCCCGGTGGCGAAACCCGTCATCACGCACCCACTGTGTGGCGATCCTGGCCCGTACAAATATTAGTATCAATTTTAATTATTTCATTATTCTCTTCACAATATCAAATAAAAATTATATAAAGAGCTTAGAGTGTTGGCTAAATAAATATAATATTCCCTTGACAATTAATTCAATTCAATAAAAACTACAATGTCAAAACAACTACCAAATTAATAAAATATTTTAAAAATGCCAACAATAAACAGAAATGTAAAATAAATAAATAGGATAAAGTCAATTATTCAAATTAATACAAGAGTGTCAAAATAAATAATAAATCAATTAATGTTTTTATTTATATTAGTGTTA
Organism: Agrochola lychnidis; assembly: GCA_963680765.1. Lineage (NCBI taxonomy): Eukaryota > Metazoa > Arthropoda > Insecta > Lepidoptera > Noctuidae > Agrochola > Agrochola lychnidis. The sequence goes on from OY796858.1 coordinate 16,826,691, forward strand.
TGATCAGCAAAAACCCACTTTGACAAAACCCCTATGTCTCTTTCTGTATACATAATAAGCCCATAATGTTCCCACTGCTGGGACACAGGCCTCCTCTCTGTGAGAGGGAGTGGGTCGTAATCCACCACACGGGCCCAGTTCGGGTTGGCGGATATTACAGGCTATCGAATTTTTGCTTTTAGGACCTGCCGTTTCCTCACGATTTTGAGAGCAGTGGTGATGAAATAATTTACACAAAGTAAAATGCCTGGTTGGGTTCGAACCCACGACCTACAATTCGTAAGTCGTGGCCTCTTTCCGTATCCGAAACTATAAAAGAGTTGAATAAATGCAATCGTAAATAATTTATTGCAATCGCCACGAATTATCTTTCATCGCGACCCAACGGTAATTGCATGTCGCGAATTTATTGCGATTCTGATGCTTGCAAATGAAACTGTTAAATGTTCATTTTAGATTTACAATCATGTTGATTGTGGTTTATTGGAAGACTAAATGTAGAAAGAACAAAACATTCAATTGATTTTTAATGGTTCTACTTTATTTCTTTTTTTTCCGATTTTTTTTTCTGGCGATATGCGGATTTCCTTTAGGTACACCTCTGTCCAACCCTTTGGGACAACAAGGCGTGATGTTATGTGTTGATTTTTAATTTCAGTTGTTGAGAGAAAGAAAAAAAAAACGTGTAGCACTCGGGTACTGCCGCGGTAAAGCTATTGCATAGCATTTGTAACCTCCATATTTCCTATTTGTCAACGCTACACTTGGGATGATGACGTGATGACATAAAACACAAATTACGTTCCCATGACAACATCACGTTGTCATGGGAACCGTCATTACATGGTAGGCGGAGTGGGAGGTGTTAGGTTTTTTTCGTTACGGAATTTCTTTATTCGGTCGCCGCGCTCAAAGCCCGCGATAAAAGCTATGCAATAGCTTAAAATTCCGACTCCTAACAATGTGAGCTGAATGCTTCAGTAAAATGCGAAATTGTTAGTATGGCTGTAGGCATTTGTGAAATTATTCAATACAACTACGAAACTATCATTCCTGCATTCTCAAAAGTGTTTTTAGCACTGTTTGCAATAAAAATCTTTGTAATGTATTTCAATTAGCGTACGCGCTGCTCTTTAAAAATGTTTTCGTGTTATGGCATCTTATAAACAAAATGAAATGTGAATCATTTGGTTAAAATGTCTGCGTCAAAATAGTTTATTTTGATTGTGTATCATGATGTTTTTGCAAATCGGGAATGGAGAATTGTAATGATATTCATATATAAGACACGCGTAGGTAGTACAGTGGTGAAAAAACCTACAATTTGTAAGTTAATAGAGTCATAATATCATTTGTTGCCTGTTATACGCTAATTAATAGTGCCGTGATTTCCTTTAATTAAGATACATTCAAGATTTATAATATGACAAAGATTAACGCTGTGTGTGTTGTATGTACTTTAAGTTTAGAAGCTTTTATATAAGTAAATAAATACACTGTCCTTTTTTCGCGCGTACATATATGACTATACTGTACAGGTTTTCCTAAAACTGAGAATGGGGACAACTCTGAGCGGAAAATCAAGACAAAATTCCGTCACCGCTTTACAGCTTAGATTTGTCTCTAGCCTTAAGTAACTTGTTAAACTGTTCGTACATATGTATATATATTTATTTATTTGTTATTAGGCTCTTCAACAATGAGTACACTATTACTTTATAATTAGTACATCGCAAACTTAAGTCTAAGCGCTTCATTACTATGTATGTAATACATAAGGACCAAGCAACGATCTAGTTTTGAGTTACCTATATCTAGTTGTCTAGTTGTTATATTCTGGTTAGTATAACATACTATTGCAATTAATTTCCTGATTAGTACGAACAGAAATTGGAAATGTTAATTCAAAATTGTTGTTAATCTGATATTGTAGTGGTACTGTTTAGTAAGTATATGTAGAGATTGGTAAATTTTCGTGAAAATTAAATGTTTTCTAGAACTATCCTTAAAATGTCAGCCCTCAAAAATAAAACAGTCATAATTTATAATCAAACCCATCTTACTTTAAGAAAAACTTTCATTAATCAACAAAAGTTTCATCCAGAAAACAAGCTGTAACCTTGTAATTATTTATTCAATTAATCAATTCTCTGCTAGTACTATAAGGGGAAGCGAAGGGCTGGCGATCGAAGTAGGCAATAAGTTACCCGCTCGATGTTCCAATGAAGTGATTACTTAAAATCGGCGGCTATTAGCCTTCGCTCCACCGCACGCGACGCCGGGCTATCGAGCTTAGCGCTAATCGACTTGCCTCAGGTGCTATAAGTTTTGTTGAGCTTTCTTTACAGACTGACAGTGTATGTGTTGGTACTATAGGTAGGTAGTTTGTTTTTAGGAAAGCCATAATACAGGGTGTTTGGCAGAACGTTGAACATACGAAAATGGTGGATAGGTGGGGTCATCTGCTACTTACTCAGCCCTAATTTATTTGGGCCTGGCCCCCTGGATATTTTTTTTTAATGCAGGTTGAAATTAGGATTTAAGTATTTTTTACATCTTTCTGTTATAAGAATCTGCCAATATTAAAGATTTTAAAACAAAATGCCTGTTTTACCCATTTTTTAAATAAAAATTACACTTTAAAGTTAAGAAAGTTGTGAAACTAGAAGAAATCAAAAAAAAAAATTTTTTAATATCCAGGGCGCCAGGGCCAAATAAATTAGGACTGAGTAAGTAGCAGATGACCCCACCTATCTACCATTTTCGTATGTTCAACGTTCTGCCAAACACCCTGTATACTTGTAACGGTATTACCTCGACCTCAGTAAATTAAAAAGTAATCAATGCTAGTTAATACAAACGTCAAGCTCGATGTCCCAATGAAGAGATTACTTAAAATCGACGGCTATTAGCGTTCGCTACACCGCACGCGACGCGGGGCTATCAAGCTTAGCGCTAATCGACTTGCCTCAGGTGCTATAAGTTTTGTTGAGCTTTCTTACGTTCTTTTTGTTACAGACTGACAGTGTATGTGTAGGTACTATAGGTAGGCAGTTAGTTTTTAGGAAAGCCATAATGTACTTGTAACGGTATTACCTCAACTTCAGTAAATTAAAAGTAATCAATGCTATTTAATACAAACGTCAAGCTCTATGTTCCAATGAAGTGATTACTTAAAATCGGCGGCTATTAGCCCAGGTTTGCACGGGTGAATATTCCCGTGTCGATTTTTTTTTCGCGTATGTTATTTTCAACGTTCTGCTTAGCGCGGAGGGTTGCAAATCCAACAGTGTGTCTTTTCGACGCGCTGGGATGCACTCTATTGGATTCTCAACGCTCAGCTTAACACCGAGAGTTGCAAATCCAGTGTGCGATAAAATCCTTAAGCCTTCGCTCCGACACATGCGACGCGGGGCTATCTAGCTTAGCACTAATCGATTGACCTCAGCTGCTATAAGTTTTGTTGAGCTTTCGTTATTTTTGTTAAAGATAGTGTCTAGGTAATTAATTTGTTTTCAAGAAAGCCACTTTTAACGGTAGTCACAATAATTAATACTAGTCAATCTAGACCATTTAGTCAAATGCAATTTTGATGGATAATTTTCCCTGTGCGAATTGCGATAGACTGGAATTACTGCGAATGAATTTAGTATTCGTTACAAATATGTTGGACTTATGATATAAAAAAAAAAATTAAGCGAAAACTTCTTTAGGCGCATTGGGCATTTTTGAGACGGGATTAAACCATTGATTTCGCGACACTGTAACGGAATTTACCGACACCGTGGAGTAAAAGACATCAACGCGTTAATTACCGCGGTGCAGATTTTGTTTCAAGTTTTCACTTCTGTCGGCATTCCCGGAGTGCCACTGTATTTTTAAGTAAATAATGAAGTTTTAAATTCAAGAAATCTATAATTATGACAAACAATGGTGCCGATTCCCTTGTTCACAAACTAAACTAAATTTAAGTTCAGTGCATCTTTTTCTTTCTATTTCATTAAGAAAAGGACAAAAGATAAATTTTAGTTTAGTCCTGTCAAATTAATCAGCGCCTGTCACTCTCCATACAAGTTTAGACGTGATTAAAAACTTGCCGACTAAAATTACGTCAATTTACGTCAAGCGCTGATTAATTTGACAGGACTAAACTAAAATTTATCTTCTGTCCTTTTCTTAATGAAATAGAAAGAAAAAGATGCACTAAACTTAAATTTAGTTTAGTTTGTGAACAAGGGAATTGGCACCATTGTGGGTTAATGATGTGTCTAAGTTTAGTTGGTAAGCCTTTGTATAAATAAATAAGAGTATAATAAGTATATTTTGTTACCTGAAACAAAATTAACGCCACAGTTGTACCATAACCCAAATATACGACGTATTAAAACAGAAAACTGTACCTGCTTCTGCTTCTTTAACGCGTTTCCTATCTTCGTTCACAGTGTAGTCGCACCCTAAACGTCCCTTCCTTCCTATTTCCATTGAATAAGGCATAATTTCTGCGTAAATGTCTGAATCTGAAATTAATCGGTTTCCGTGAACATTGGAACATTCCTTCCTTGTCTAAACTTAGACGGAGGCTGATGAACGTGGTCAGATGTTATCATTAGGTATCTCAACTTATTTGTTGTTTGCCGGCTGTCCCAGTCTACCTAATTGTTATAAGGGAGATCTAGCATTAAATAATTTATTTGAAAAATTGTAAAATTTTTGTTCTTAATGATTTAGGTACGTAGCGCGTAGATAAAAGTCAAGGCAATAATTAACAAAGACCACTTTTAAATAATACATTTTCGTTATGCATCGCTTCATAATCAACATAATCCTATAAAAGTTGTTCCAGTTTTAATGTGCTGATCTCAATTCTCAATTTTTTATTGCTTTCCATAATATTGGTAAAACAGTTGGTACGTGGGTTGGTTGGTTTGTGGGTGGTTGGTTGGTTGGGGGTTGGTTGGTTGGTTGGTTGGTGGGTATCTTATATTCAGTAACAAAATTATAACTATACGTATTTACGTTCGTAACAGAAACGTTGAAGGTATGTACTTAAATCTTCCACTATATGGCACTGCGTAAGTATTTTATAATTAAGCCTATGTTCTTACCCAGGTCATGGTGTATCTGCGTACCAAATTTCAACCAAATCCGTTTGGCCGTTTTTACGTGAAAGCGTAACAATCAAACTCACTTTCGTATTTATAATATTAAGTTAGGATTAGGTAGATACATTGTAATCACTATAATAGCCAAATATTCAACTAATTAAATAATAACAAAACAAGTTTGGTGTAGCTAAAGTAAATAATCAATGTATAGATACACTTTATCTACAAAATCAATGTTAGAACAAATTTGAATTTAACTATTTATTATTTCATCGAGAAAACGCATAATTGCTATTCAGCCTTGTTCAAGATACGATAAAATTCCGTCTGCTACATTAATTTACGTATTTCTCACTACCTTCTAAGTACTAAGTATATAAAAATGCGAAAACTTCACTCCTGCTTAAGTTATGCATGAAAATTTTTATACAATGCAAAAGATGAAAACCTCAGGAAGCTAAAAAGTTAAAATAACCAGTTGCTGAAGACAGAGTAAAAAAAGTTGCCTTACATTTTTCTAGAAAAAGGTTTTGTAATAATATCGTTAAGAATAATGGCTGTTTTCTAAGAAAAAAATAAATAGCAGGCCATTTGCCAGCAAAAAAAAAAAAAACAAATTAAAAAGAAACTGTAATGGCATCCAATTGTTTTTCGATCTCAAACGGCCAGCGTGGACAATTTTTTTTTAAATAGGTTTGAATGAACAAGGTTTTATTGTGAAATAATTTTATTTCTGATCTGGTATTCATTTGAAAAAATTGGGTAATATTGATAAGTGAATTAATATTAGAAATCCTATACTAATAAACGAGCAATATTTGTATGTATGCATACATACATATTTGTAATCACGTTCTCGAAATCGACTCTAACGATTTCGATGAAAGTTGCAATATAAGGGTTTACGGGGGCGAAAAATCGATCTAGCTAGGTCTCATATCTGAGAAAATAAGTTTTCTCCGTATTTTCACTCGTGCAGAGCTCGGTCGCTCAAAGTTTAAGACAAGATGGCTACCCATAGATAATATGGCTACCTTAGAATAATGACATGGCAGCATGGAATTAGTATGAACTATCCTATACTATTAAATGAGCATTCTCTATTTTCACCAGAGCAGAGCTCGGTCGCCCAGGTACTAATAAATAATACTTACTAATAAAATAATATAAACCCCGTTAAGGCTCCTACAAACAGGCGCGACACGCGACGCGACACAAAGACATCGCTCGTCGCGCGATGAGCGATGCCTTTTTTGAATGTCTACAAAATTTTAAACTTTTAAATTTTTTAGACATTCAAAAATATTATATTATCATGTTGAATGTATAAGTATAAAGATGTAATTCAGTTCGATATTGTAGCACGTATTGGCAATTTTACATACATCTTGGGATCAGACGACAGGCGCGCTCCCCGGAGGCTGTGTTATCAGCGCTAGTATGATGCAGAGGAAGCGACATTTACATAAAACTTTCTGTTTGTGTTCCTTATGGCACTGTTATCTAGGTAGGTACTTATATCTTCTAGTTTGGGAGATATAAACTACTATTTATTAGGCTCTGACAAAGGAATTAGTAAGCCATTAATTATATTTTTTAAGGATTCTTTGATTAGTAAAAAGTTAAGTAAGTATGCATTTAGTTCAAGAATTTTTTTGGGCAAAAACAAATCATACTATCCCAATAATTCAATGTAGTAACACCACCAAAAATAGTTTTTGTATCGTTTGAAAATTGATGACGTAACACCCCAGTTCAATTTTACAAGCAATAACTTCCCCGTTCGAGGCGATCTCGAAGCCCGTATTTTCCTTTAAAAGACGTACCTACTTGTAATGAAAATTTATGTTGGTGGTGTAATAAACGATACGTCATTGTTACTAGTTTCTTAGTAAAAAGTCTGGGACAGTTTGCAATACATCGTTGAAATAATGCAGTCGGTACTGCCAGAGCCGTCAGCGAGCGTTGCGGGTGCCTTTTCTACAAAACAATGAAAAGTGTCCCGGGACCGATTTTCTCTAGCTCACCAAGATTACAGAATAGAGCTTTATCTGTGTTGTCATAAGCACTCATACGCTGCGGAATGCGAATGGAAATGTGATAAAAGCTTACTGTTCATTGAGACTCCGCTGCCGAGAGGGCGGACATTGCATTTGTATACAGTAAAAAGAGTTTGCAAGGGTCAAACAGTTTCAAAAGATAAGCTCAAAGCAGAAATTTTTCGCGGAAAACGTCTCCAAATATTGTATTATTTGCCCATTCACTGTAAATTCATCTGTACAAACGTATTGATCGTCTTTTGAACTGTAAAAGAGGAGTTTAAGAGGTCGAAATGAATTCTGTGTCGGCGTGGCTGCAGCGGCTTGTAATTTAATTGGGCGTCAATTTGAACGCGCGCCGGTGCGGGGACGTGCGCCGAATGCCGCGTTGTTCAACAAATTTCATTACACCCAATTGTTGTATGCAGTGTCAGAACCTCGGAGAAGACCGCTCAAGCGCTAATACTGCCACCAGTTACTGCGTTCGCTGAATATTTTAAAATTGTTCCAATAAGTTTTTTAAAACAACTCAAGGTTAAAGTTCTTCCCGTTGGGAGAGCCAGAACTCAGTAACTATCGGTAACAATGGATAAGAATTCTCGAGTCGTCTGCAAGTTTTTAACAAACTCTGAAACAGACTTCTCGACAACATAGTTGTGATAAACAGTTCATGATATCTAAGCAAATGCAACAGTCGTCACGAACTGAGTGGTCTAATTTTCCTCAGGAAGAAAAGCCACTTTATTTCTCACTCCCTTTCTTTTCTAAAAATATCTAAGTAATTCATTCAAAAGCGTGCCACCAGAGGCTAAAAAGCGGGCCCTTAATCGAATTTGTATTCTTGAAAGTTGTAGCAGATAAGGGAATGCTTAAAAGGACAAATTAAAAACGCCAGCGACTAAGTGATTGATTAAAGCAGCACTTTGTTTAGTTCACTATCAGTGAGCGAGGAGCGCGACTGATAAGCTTCATAAATCAGAGAGATAAGACCATTCGAGGCGAGTGCTGTCGATAAGTTTGCGGTACTGGAAAAACTTACCTATTGTTAGTTTTGACTTTGAGAGACTTTTCCAATGCAACAAAGTTTTGTTGCGAAATTGTGTCTTGATGTACTTGAGTACAGTATCAAAACTTATCTATCTAGCTGACTTTTTCCCGGGAGCACAGATAATATGTGTGTGATAATATAAACCAGCCAACGTATATATCCCGGGTGCTACCTATTGTAGCGTCTGGGATATACGTTGGCTGGTTGTTCAGTCTTCACCCCGTTGTTGACGGCGCGATAACGCGGCGTAGACGCTGTGCTAGCGTCGCGATATAGTGTGATATTTTATTTCGATAGCAGTGCATTCTGATGCACCGTGTGCTTTCATTAAAAAAGTCAAGCATTTAATTTCATGTCAGGCTGATGTCGGGCGTCGTCACCGAGGAGGACCGAAGAAACGCAGCAGTGCGACACATAGGTTAAGTCTTATTTCCATACCCTACAGTATCTCTCCTTCAGATAATGTACATTGCATTTAATTGATATTTACCTAATTGACATTACATTATAAGTTTTTACTGTTGACATTCTGGATATATTTGATTAATTTTATACTTGCTTATTAATTATTTGACATTACCCAATATTTTTTTTTTTTACTTTCTTATATTTTAGTGTTGGCATTCTAAAAACATTAATTGATTTATCACTTATTTTGACACTCTTGTATTAATTTGATTAGTTGACATTATCCTATTTTATTTATTTTTGTCATTTCTGTTTTATCTTAAATTTTTATTATTGTCATTTTTTAAATATTTTATTAATTTGGTAGTTGTTTTGACATTGTGGTTTTTAATTAATTGTCAGGTTACTTGTATTATATTGATTTAGCCAACACTCCAGCTCATTCTATAATTTTTATTTGATATTGTGAAGTGAATAAGGAAATAATTAAAATTGATACTAACATTTGTATGCCCAATGGCAAAGCATAGAGGACTTACAAAAAATGTAACATCTCACACATCTGTGTATCTGTAACCTATGTTTACAAATAAATAATCTGAATCTGAATACATTTTCCAGCAGTATGAATTTTAATAACAAGAGAGGAGCTCGTGGCTAAGTACTAACAGCCGCTCGGGTCGATCTGTCAGGTTAAGCTACGCTTGCCGGGGTTGGTCCGTGGATGGGTGACCATTTCTACATACCGAGACTCCTCCGTGCCTCGGAAAGCACGTTAAGCCGTTGGTCCCGGCTGTCATTCGTGGATCTTTGACAGTCGTTACGGGTCGTCAGAAGCCCGAAAGTCTGACAACCAGTCTTACCAAGGGGTATCGTATTACCCAGTTACTGGGTTGTGGAGGTCAGATAGGCAGTCGCTCCATGTAAAATACTGGTATTCAGCTGCATCCGGTTAGACTGGAAGCCGACCCCAATAAAGTTGGGAAAAGGCTAGGCAGAACACATGAATTTTAATAACAAAGTAATTAGTGTACACCACATTCATTTTGGTGTATATGAGGAACAGGATGTAAAAAGTTAACTCATCTTCTTTAGAAAAGGGAGGATCCTCCGACCAGACGGGTGTCGTGTCTGGCGGGCAACTGCCCAACGATTGATGTCGGGAAGTTATATATATGCTGATCGCATGGTAAACTCAGCTTGCGCGATGCAGGATATCGCGTGACGTCAATGTGATGCGTAGTTCGTATGTGGCAATATAGATGCCACTACAGGTGTATCTTTTGAAACCGACCTATCAGATAAAAAGATCTCGTATTCGCGATACTGTAACTATAATTAGTGGAAGCAACTGTTATAAGAGCTATTAATACACGCTATGTCATGACCTTGAGGTTATAAATAGGAAAGTTGTATACTACTGAGAACTATTTCTGTCTGCTAATTATCAAATTGTTGTGATTCAGCTAGACTTTTCGAGTTAATGGTGCCGACTCTCTTGTGCACAAACTAAACTAAATTTAAGTTCAGTGCATCTTTTTCTTTCTATTTCATTAAAAAAAGGACAGAAGATAAATTTTAGTTTAGTCCTGTCAAATTAATCAGCGCCTGTCACTCTTCATACAAGTTTAGACGTGATTAAAAACTTGCCTACTAAAATTACGTCAATTTACGTCAAGCGCTGATTAATTTGACAGGACTAAACTAAAATTTATCTTCTGTCCTTTTCTTAATGAAATAGAAAGAAAAAGATGCATTGAACTTAAATTTAGTTTAGTTTGTGAACAAGGGAATCGGCACCAATATGACTGGAAACTAAAATAAAGGCTTGCATTAAACATAATCTGTGAAATCGAAGATTAAAGTGATAAATGCCAATATCTATACAGGCTTGTTAAACTTTACTTAGGTACGTACTTAACTGAATTGAAAATAGCCAACATCGTACTGGCGATGATTGCGGGAAGGCTGGACTGCCCCTTCATCCAACATTGTTCCAGCTGACATGTTGCTGTACCAGTGTCGGAGAGAAGTTATTGATTTTATTATAATGACGTTATTTATTTTGATGTGATTTAATTTAATTTGATTTTAATTGATTTGATTCTGTTTTATTTGACATTATTTTATTGTATTATATATGATCAAACGAACTTCATAAGCGAAGTTCGATCAATATTATATGAGTCGCTTCATTCGAAGATATATTATAACCAGGTAGTCCTTTTAATCTACAAGATAACATGCACACTTTTAGAGATTTATGAAAATCGATATAAGTATCGACTTTTACAATTAAATCGATTCTATACCAACCATAACCACACCACTAGTCTAGCTGTCATTCTTTTAGAGATAATTAAGACAAATGCAAAACTTTATCACCGGGATTGGGTTGGGAGGGAACCTATATCTTCGAATGAAGCGACTCATATAATATTGATCGAACTTCGCTTATGAAGTTCGTTTGATCATATATTATATTTCTTCGCTTCATTCTTCAGATATATTATAACCAGGTAGATGTTCAGAGAAAAGTTTTGTGTTTGATAATTAAAAACAAATATTTTGTAAGAATACAATGGTTTTAATCAACATATACATAATAGTTAAGAATAAGTATCTAACTGAACATGTTTTTATTTCGAATATTAATAATAATTTGTAGGAACATAATATCTTTAATATTAATCTCAAATCTATACTAAAATTAGTTACTCGTTAACTAGATCATGTAAAATAGCTTGAGCAAAGTTATCGTCGTTTATAATTGGACGATGATAATATTGGGCAAAAACCTTAGACGCATTAGTCCATCCCGCGGCTTTCCTTATAGTGTCGACAGAGACCCCGGCAGCGGCGGCCGCGGACGTGGCGGCGTGCCGCGTGCTGTGCGCGCTGAACGCCGCCACGTCCACGCCGCTCTCGGCCAATATCTGCTTTATCCATCTGCTTATTGACTGTGCTGTCGCGCCCTTGTAGGGGCGCTTCACAGTGATTAAGAGATTGGATACGTTAGCAGGTCGGTCTTTGTCTGTGAAGTGGAGATAATCTTCGAGAGCAGTCGCGGGGCAGATGCGAAGGTTTTCTCTAAAGTACGGCAGGAATAGGGTCGGTTGATCACGACCTGCCGCGGATGTTTTTATAATATCTTTGATGGCTATGTTTATACCGTTAGATCCTACTGTTATATTTTCAAGTTTTATCAAAGATAATGTTTGAACACGTTGGGCAGTACTTAAAGCTAATAAAATTACCACTTTTTTCGTAATTTTTTCCCTACTTAAGGTTCTATTGGGGTACAAATTAGAAACATAATTTAGAACAATCTGTGGGTCCCATGTAGTGCAGTACTTGGGGAAGCTAGGTTTTAATTTAAACGCTCCTTTGAGCAGCCGTTTAATTCGGTCATCAGATCCGATATTACTGCCTAATAAAAGAGATAACGCAGATCTGTGACTATTTAGAGTTCCGTACGAACTTCCCTTATCAAACTGTTCACTTAAAAAGCATAATACTATTGGGACAGAGCAATCAAAAAAGTGATGATTATTATTTACGCAATATTGCCACCACAATTTGAACGACACGTTATATTGCTGCATCGTGTTCTTTGACAATGACGCCAGCATCAGGTCCAGGGCTGATTCGGGGACGTCGCGCAGTGAGAACGCCTGCCTGAGAGTACTGCGGCACCCAGGATAAGGGGATTTCTGTAACATGATACGATATGATGTTCGTTAGGGTATATCCATATTATATCGGAAATTATTGTTTTCATTAATTGTGGATACCAGGCTTGAGATGGCCAAAAAGGAAAGACTAGGATACCAGTGGCGCTTTCCTGTATGATTTTGTGAAGACACTTAAGAATAAGTGGAAAAGGGGGAAAAGCATAAAAGAACATGTTCCAGTTCGCTGTAAAGGCATCTATAGACAGAGCGTCAGGATCCTTTCTCCATGACATATAATCCTGACATTTGGCATTGGCCCGAGAGGCAAATAGGTCGATTTCGGGTTTACCGAGACTTTTTGATATTCGTTCGAAGGCTAAATAGGAAAGTTCGCATTCCGTGTCAGGATTTAGCCTTCGAGATTCTTCGTCCGCTTCATAATTAGCCTTGGTATTAATGTACGAGGCAAATAACCAGATGTTTCTCTCTTCAGACCATTGCCAAATTTGTCTAGAAAGATCATTCAAATGGGGAAATTGGATCCCCCCCATCCGATTCACGTAGCTGATGGCTGTTGTGTTATCAACACGCAGTAGAACGGAACAATCAGATTTTTTGCTTGCGAAAAACTTTAAGGCTAAGAAAACGGCTAACAACTCTAAGTAGTTAATATGTTGTTCAAGTTCACAATTTTTCCAAGCTCCATGAGCTCGTTCGTTGTTACACACAGCTCCCCAGCCGGTACGTGAAGCGTCCGTATAAACCTCTAGTTCGAAGTTAGTCGTTTTCATAGTGTTTTTAGAATTTAGCACATTCATTTGCCACCAGTTTAAATCGTCTAGAATTACAGGGTGGGGTTTAAAATGTCTATCGAAGCTAGGATAATTTTGTAAGGCTAGAAATTTTTGCCTTTCTAAAATTTTAGTATATACCCAACCATATTTGACCGCTGGGCACGCGGCTATCAAAACTCCTATTAACTGAGCAAATTCTCTAACTGAGCACCGAGGCAATTCTGAGAATTTGTCAACTAGGTGCATAATTTTTTGTTTTTTGTCGGATGTCAAAGAAATTGATTGATTTACTGAATCGAACATAAATCCCAGAAATTTACAGGTTTGTTTAGGCACAAGAGAACTCTTTTTATAATTCACTACGAACCCGAGACATTCTAAAAGGTTTAAAGTAGCTTTAACATTTTTTAGGCATTCTTGATAATCATCACCGATACAAAGCATATCGTCGAGAAAAATTACATTTTTGAAGCCTTGATAGCGTAAATGCGAAACCACTTCCTTCATGATCTTAGTAAAGGTTCTTGGAGCTACCGAAAGGCCATATGGCATACAATTGAACTCGTAGGTAATGATGTTTGAGTTCTCATTTTCGAATTGGAATCTTAAAAATTTGCGATCAGATTTACGAATTGGTATAAGGAAATATGCTTCTTTTAAATCGATAGTGTCCATAAAGCCATGAATCGGTAATAATTTTGATGCCGTTCGGTAGTCTTCCATTTTGAAATGTAATTTTGAAACATAACGATTTAAGTTTTTTAAATTTAAAATAAATCTTTTATCACCGTTAGACTTTAAGGCTAAAAATGTTTTTGAAATAAACTGGTCCTTAGTAGGTTTGCAAGGGCTTACCGCACCTAACGTTAACAATTTTTGTATAGCTAAAAACATGTCGACTTTTTCAGTTGCTGACATTGAAACGTAAGGTACAAGAGTCTGTGTCACATTAGAATCAAACGGTATAGGAAAACCATTTCGTATCCAATTTAAAATCACAGAATTAGATGTTATGTTGAGCCAACAATCATAAAAATGAGATATTCTACCAGCGTGTTGTACCTGAACTATTGGCGCGTCGCAGGTGGCCTGGACTTGTTCGCGGCGGCCGAGCTCGACGTCTGCTGAGGTGGCCGACGGCTCGTGGTGCTGTTCGCCCTGTTCGGACCTCTCCGCCCCCCCCTGTTCTGTAGGAACCGTGAGGGGCCTGTCCAGTTTCCCTGGTAGGTACCTGGTTGTCGGTATTGATACTGGGAACGTGAATTAGATATCGTTGGTTCCATCGCGAAGTTACTTTTCTGACCTTTTGGACCTTTTTTAATCGACATGCCTTGCTTTTCGATTGTTTTGGAAGCTTTAATTTTTTCCCCTAATTTGTTGCCATATAAGGTTTCGTCCCTTTCGCAATCCTGAACGACGTTTAGAAAGGGTTTGGCTAATGCGTAATTGATGACACTAATTCGCGATTGTGTTTCCTGATAATGAAGATCACTCAGGATACGACACCCATCGCTCATAATCCTTATTGCTTCAATTTTGTTGTCGCTCGTAAGCATTATTGTCAAAGCTTTGTTTATGGCTGAGACGCCAGCACCCAATTGCTGCTGCTCAGCTTCTTTCCTCTTATCTCTATGACGAGATGCTTCAGAAATAGCCGCCGAAACTTCGTTATTCAGTTTGGGTGCTTGAAGCAGAGTGCAGTTTTCAGGCACAAGATAATCTTTGAACAACTTATCTTTTGTTTCCTTCGATAATCCCTTCTTGAGGATAGGTTCCCATCGCTGAGCTAAGCTGTGATGAATTTTATCACCGAATTTTGGAGTATTATCTGTTTCCTCTCCGAGTGCTATCAATAGCTGTGGATCGAGCTCTGGGCAGGTACTATCTTCCTGATTAGGAGCTGATGCTTCCGCCATCGGCATGGGAGCGTCGTCAGGGATATCATTATGTTCAACTTCAGCCGCCGTCAGAGTTTCTTCTACGTTGGCGCCAGGGGCGGAACGTAAGGATTCATTATCGTCTGAAATGTACAAGACGTAACTTTGAATTCCACATTTTTGTTCTTTGTGTTAACTCACGGTTAACCGCTAGAATTTTGGATAAAACGGCTAGGTTTCATTCTTGTAGGTCATCATTTAGATTGTAATAATTATGTACGTAATCGATCATAGTATAACCATCGTGTTAACGCTCGGTTAACCGCCAGGCGAGATAATCTCACATGTGTTTTAAAATTCATAGCCTTCGTGTTAACTCACGGTTAACCGCCAGGCAAAAAACCGTGCTAAATGAATAGCACATAAGCACCATAAGCATAATAGGTATCCCAATATAACAATGCGCCTGTAATCCTAGCAGGATTAGGTGGCGCCATAAAATAATTTTTAATTGAGGGTAGTTGTAAATACAATACATACCGGAATCAGATGAAGATTCAATTAAGATTCTACGACGTTTACGTCGTCGTTCATCTTCCAGCTTCTTGATTTTGCGTGTGTGCTTGCTATCGTGCACGAAAAAAGAATGACAGCTAGACTAGTGGTGTGGTTATGGTTGGTATAGAATCGATTTAATTGTAAAAGTCGATACTTATATCGATTTTCATAAATCTCTAAAAGTGTGCATGTTATCTTGTAGATTAAAAGGACTACCTGGTTATAATATATCTGAAGAATGAAGCGAAGAAATATAATTGATTTTATTGACGTTATTTATTTTAATTTGATGTGATTTAATTTAATTTGATTTGATTTTAATTGATTTTATTTTATTTGACATTATTTGATTTTATTTGTAACATTTATATTAATTTATGTTTGGCAATGGGTGTTATTTACCTGAATTTATTTATTTTATTTTATATTATAATAATCGTCACTGGCAGTCGTTACTGGTAGTTAGAAGCCCAAAAAGTCTGACAACCAGTCTTACCAAGGGGTATCGTGTTACCTAGTAACTAGGTTGTGGAGGTCAGATAGGCAGTCGCTCCATGTAAAATACTGGTATTCAGCTGCATCCGGTTAGACTGGAAGCCGACCCCAACATAGTTGGGAAAAGGCTAGGCAGATGATGATATTATAATAATTAAACAGCCGGTCTACAAGCATGTCTTAACTGACATGCTTGCCTTTTAGTCAATACTAAAAGACTTTAAATAAAAAAAACTTAGATCCAACAAGATTAAAAATTGTAACTCAATAAAATGGGAAAATGTCAAAGAAAAATGGCCCTAATCATCCTCGTTGCTGGTCGGATTTAGCTCATCGGCAGTCAACTTAATCCTTGTTTTAAAAAGAAATACCTATACAATACAACAGGAAGAATTCTTCTTTGAAAAATAGATTCCTCGTTAGTGCGCACGCGGTCTTTAGCGAGCGCTTTATTTAGCGATCAAACAGCAGGGTAATTCCGTACGATGGACTCATTAGGGACTTAATAAACACCGGATTAGGTACTAGGTGTAGATTTTGTCACATCAGTTTGTAGAGGAACTCGTCGCTAAGTAATAACAGCCGCACTGGTCGATCCAACAGGTTTAGCTACGCTTGCCGGGGTTGGTCCGTGGATGTTGTCCGTTGGACCATCTTTACATACCAAGACTCCTCCGTGCCTCGGAAAACACGTTAAGCCGTTGGTCCCGGCTGTCTTTCGTGGATCTTTGACAATCGTTACGGGTCGTCAGAAGCCCGAAACTGATAACCAGTCTTACCAAGGAGTATCGTATTGCCCAATTACTGGGTTGTGGAGGTCAGATAAGCAGTCGCTCCATATAAAATACTGGTATTCAGCTGGATCCGGTTAGATTGGAAGCCGACCCCAACATAGTTGGTAAAAGGCTAGGTAGAGAGTCTAGAGGAACAGACCGCAAAAAAGTCAGGTACCCATAGAAATGAAAAGAAATGAAATTGTTTATTCTGTAAATAGGATATCGGCATCACTTTTACAAGCCATTTTTTTAATAAGCTTGATGAGTTCGGCGTTTCCTATCTGACTACTCTGAGAAGAAAGGCTGAATCAAACTCAGAGATCGCAGTCTCTTTTAAGGTCAAGACATAAACTTGGTCAGGCCATATGAGGACCATGAGATAAGTCTTTGAAATGGTCTTTTGAAGAAAGAACCACACAGATTTGAGCGGACCTGTCCAATCAGTGCAAGCATTTGTCAGTAATCGTGGAGCTCAGCTCAACGAACAATACCAAAGAAGGGATAATTGGGAAGGCCACATAAACTACTCAAATTGCCAGACCATTATTAAAACTAACTGAGAAAAAAAAACCACTTAATCAGTCCTCATTTTCACAATAATGAAAATAATATAACTTTAAAAAGTAATCATGTCATTTTGTATATAATTTTCAAAAATGTCAATGTGTAGGCATATCAGAGCACGGAGACCTCTTGCCGCTGTTAGAGGAGTCATTGTCAACACTTTCTATACAAACCATGTGTGTCACCGTTTACTCGAATTATACGACACTGAATGACGTTTAAAAACTGACAGCTTTAAGGACTGTCCCACCGCCGACGAGGAATCGACTTCAAGCGAGTAGCTATCAACGAATTTTTCGCTCAAGAAACATACAAAAGATTGTCTTCTTCTTTCTTTTTCGTGTGGTTACTGACTAACCTGGTGTCAGAGTTTAAAAGCCGCCCATGGGCCTCTGACTTGGCTTCACATACCGTCAAGAAATATCTTTCAGGCATGCAGATTTCCTCACGATGTTTTCCTTCACCGTTTTTTAAGCTAGTGATAATTATACAATACGCACATGAATCTGAATAGTCAGAGGTGCGTGCCTTGGGTTCGAACTCGAGACCTATGACTCGGCAGTCCTACGGTCACATCACTAGGCTATCACTGCTATCCACATGATATGCGATACAAAAGATTGTGAGTCCCGTGTAAACTTGAGTTCATAGTGGATCCCTGACACACCACCGCCGTCGACGAGTACTCGTCTGTCACAGCATCAAAAGAGAGCTGTCGAAGAGAGTACTCGCTAAGCGATACTCGCTTGGGGCGCATACCAGTGAGTAATCACTGGTATGGTGGGACAGGTGCCTAAATGGTGGTGCCTTGCCTAATTTTATTAGAACTGCCGTCTCCAGACGCTGCTGGTGCGGGGATTCCTTGCTTTATGAATATAAAATCAATAAAACCACTATACAAATAGCAGACGAACCTATGACGTCGACTGACGACCAGAAACATAATCCCTAAGTCAGTGTCACTTACATGAAGGGAGGTAGAATTTTAGAGGTATGAGGAACAGGGTGTAAAGTTCACTCATCCATCATAGAAAAGGGAGTCGAGAGACCAGACGGGTGTCGTATCTGGCGGGCAACTGCCCGACGGTTTAAGTCAGAATCTTGTATATAGGTATGTCGATCGCGCGGTAAACTCTAATTGCGCGATACAGGATTGTGTGACGTCATATCTTTTTTTTATGCGTAGTTCGTATGTGGCGGTGTAATCGCTACAGAATCATGTAAAACGGCACATCCTTCTAACGCTATAAAATATAATTCGAAAATTTAGAAATCTTACGGCCATGAATATAAGTCTTCGGAAAATATTCGTGGCTTTTCGGTAGGTAGTATCCGACTTAAGTCTGGCCAAGATTTTCGACCGAAATCGCAACATTACATGAGTTTATGCTATTAAGATAAGAGCAATTTCGTAAAACCTTCAGTGTATTTCAAGCATACCTGATTCCAAGACCTTACTTACGTCATGATTACAGACAAGGTTGGGCCAAATTGTAGACAAAAATTGCATACTCTCCGAGTGCAATTTTCGTCAAAAGTTCGACTTAGCATATGGCTTCCGAACACAAAAGGCCACGACGGACTCACTTCGACGTCCATTGCTGGAATACTAACAACTTTAATGGAACTCTTGCGTAAGAGAGGAGCGATGTAGGCTGTAATTTATAGACCGTTTCGTAGAAATGTTACCTGCGTAGCAGTAGGCTACGCGATTGCAACGAAAAAGTAATTAATTAAAACTGAAGAATTACATTATTATTTTCCAGTTTGATAATGGATTTTAATGATATTCTCCTTTGGAGTAAGTCAGTCACCGAAAGCTGTAAGCGAACTAAAGTTATAAGCAGTGAAAATAACCGTTGAAAATGCTTTCTAATGAACGAGGCCCAACTCGAACGGTAAGAAATTGTCATCCCTCCAAAAAGTTTCTTCGAAACACCCATTTAGCCAAAAGCCCTTATAATAGTCCTCTTCCATTTTAATCCTTCTTACCTCTCTGTTATTCCTCAAGCGAATTAGTCATTTAAAATTCACAAATTTAATTCGGAATGCAATAATTTTAACCACATCCGCGCCATTTACATAATCTGTTGAATTAAATTTCATGGATAATATTATTTCAATCTGACTTGTGGTTATTGGCTATCGTTAAACATGATAAATGGACATTCATATAATTTTACCTTTAGCGTATGGATTGAGAAAAAACTGTTAATGAAATAGGATAATTTAAATGGTTCTGTAGTTAGTTAGAGATTTGGTTTAAATTGATTGAGTTCTCGATGAAGAGAATTGTTAAAAAAAGCCTCGACATCGTAAATAGAATGACGTCATTTTAAAGTAAACATCTTTACCACACCATAGCGCAAAACATATCAGTGTTATGTATACATTTCAAAAACCATTTCGTATCAAATTTCTTGAGATGTCAACTTAACAAAATGCGGATAACACGTTTCCTCGGTTACGTAATGCGGAGAAAAGAGAGGAAGGGAAGTATTGCATCAAAGAGAATTTGAAATATTGCCAACTACATGCGTCGCCGGTCGAATTGATTTTGCAGCCTTTTGTGATCTCTGAAAGATGTTCCACTGTTATACAATTTATTACCAGTGCTGCTGCCGAACGATCAATCTATCTTGTAAGTATGTGCTTCGGTATCGTTCCAAATCCATTGGACCGTTTCTGTGCGCGAATGTAAACCTAAAGCATAATTCACGGAACACTTGGCTGTTTTTTTGCACATATTGACTCATGTCTGCACAATGCAGACATGCATGCATTGTGCAGCTTTTGTATAAAAGCTTACAGCTTCTGAAACACGGAAGAGTTAGCATGAATGATTCTATCCGGACACGTGACGCGGCATGCAGTAAATCATTTTTATTGTTCACAGAGTTAACACGGTCCATTTGAAACAGTCACATTTCGCAGCTGTGTATTGTGCCTACAACAGAATGATATCATAAAATGGAATATGTATTTGCGTTGACGTAAAAACTGTTATGATAGAAAAGACTGAAGATCAGAATCGTATAAAGAGTGGTATAATGTTGGTAATGTGAATATGAAATGAGACGATGTAAGAGCAAAGAAGCGTGAAGAGATGACGCCTGAAGCGTTACCGCGGAGACGCCGCGGCGCGTGGGTGCTGTGCCAATGAGATTTAAAAAAAAACTTAAGCTCTTTAGGTCTGTTTGAAAGCAGTGATATTAGCTGTGATACCTGTTGCGCGTCTGAGCGGCTTTCATTACACAAATGCATGCGGCGCGGGTGTGGGAATGCCTTTATTCAGATACATTTTCTTTAGTATCTCGTTTTGCCCTCAGAGCGCAGTTAAGTACTTGAAGTGAATTTTAGTTTAAAAACTTTAAGTATATACATTCAGCTTCGTGTTATCTCATTGACTTTACTTTGTTAGTGTAGTTTTTCATTACACGCCTTGTTTACTGTTTTAGTTATGTAAAGTGTTGTACAAGCTACAAGGATAGATGGCCGTGCCGCCCTTTGGGAGTATGCTGAGTTTTAAATAGCTGCAATAGGGAATAGCCTGCCTATTCCCATGTTCTACCTTTACTTTTTTTGTAGATCTAGACAGATATTATGTCCTTAAAAATGTAAGTAAATTTATTTTTTAATAAAAATAAGTGAACAATTTTATTCAGATTTTTTCAACTTGTTACATTTACATATTTACTTAAATACAATATACATCTAACACGAAAATATTATAAAATTAATATACATTAAAAAAAAAACGGAAGAGCTTATTGGGCATCAAAAAATTCATCCACATAGCAGTCAATGCAAAAAGCTGCAGTAGGGAATAATAGCCTTTCTTATTCCCCACTACTGCAGCTATTAAAAACTCAGATATTATTTGAACATTATCACCTTCATGAAAGTAAAAATAATTAGTTATTTTATGTTGCTACATCTACAGTTGGTTCATGTAAAATGTTGGTATTCAGCTGCATCAGGTTAGACCGGAAGCTGACCATAACATAGTTGGGAAAAGACTAGGCAGATGATGATGATGTTGCTACATCTGCGATACCTTTTTGGAATTATTTTATTTTTATCCTGGCTATCGAAAGGTAGCAAGGTAGAAAGGTATCGGAGCAGTGGTGGCCCAATGGTAACGGCCGCGACTTACGAGTTGTAGGTCGTAGGTTCGAACCCAGACAGGCGCTTTACTTTGTGTAAATTATTTCATCACCACTGCTCTCAAAAACGGTGAAGGAAAACATCGTGAGGAAACCGGCATGTCCTAGAACCGAAAATTCGAAGACATGTGACATCTACCAACCCGCACTGGGCCCGCGTGGTGGATAACGGCCCGCTCTCTCTCACAGAGAGGAGACCTGTGTCCCAGCAGTAGGAACATTATAGGCTGACGATGATCGAAAGGTAAGGTTCAAAAGTTAAAAAGAACTACTAGGCTGAGAATCAGCACTTTTCAAACGTCCAAAATTACATAAGACAGTCCCCCAAAAACGCCCACCCTTCACCAGTTCCTAGTGCTTTAGCTGGGAAAAAAAAGTGGCGCAACAAACTCCCCAACAGCACAGCTGTCAGTTTTGTTAGAAAAACTTGATTCTATACTTATGCAAAATAATTTACATTATGCAACGCAAAATATTAAATTAAATTATTTGCTATATGTCAGCTAGCAAACGCCAATATACCAACAAAAAAACTTCAAAATCTATAGGTACTCCAGAACAGGGGGGCCTACCACCAGCTCAAAAGCAGTATTTTTTTAATATTACTTCAGTGGGAGAAAGAGATGGAGCTATACGTCCTGTAGAGCTTCATCTCTTTCCCACATTGAAGTAATATTAAAATAATACTGCTTTATGAGCTTGTGGTAGCCCCCCAGGCTAAGACTTCTCAGCTATCAGTATCTACCAATTATAAATGTAGCTCAACGCCCATGTTCTTATACCGTCATGTAAAAATATGGAAGAAAACATGCTTCTTCATTAAATCTAACTAAGGTGGAGAGAATTTATCCAACATTATGTATTTTTAATGCGACAACTTTATTCATGAAAGTGAAACAAACTTTATGGATTCATTTGCATTCATTGTTTGAATTACATTTTCATGGAAAATTTTTGAACGCTTTTTTGATCATGAATGTGTTATTCGTTTTTATGCTGAATGCGTTTTTAGAAAATTAACATTTTAGCTACGGTATATCTACGTAAACACTCCATAGGTTTAGGTAGTTATAAGAAGGTAAACAAAAAAAAACCACGTGACAAGACAGCTGTCCAGTAACTGACTAAACGTAATACCTGTCACTGCAGTTGTCATGTTACGTCATAGTTGTACTCCTCAATTTAGCAACGTTATAATTCGTTGACGTTTAAAGTTTGAGCTCTTTACAATAGACAGATTACAAAATATTGTAATATTATTATAAATCTAACAAAAAATTGTGCTCAAGCAGTTACATCTACGAATAGTTTAAGAATAAATGATAAAGCTTAATCATACATTCATAAAAGAGGAAAACTATTGTAAAAATCTGAAATAAATTTAATTTAATTTGGTTTTTATATATTTTTAAACAAGAAAGTGTTATCTATAAAAACCCATTTTATGATTTGTTTACCTTTATTTAACTACCTAAACATATGGAGTATAGGTATACATCACTACATAGTATAAAATAAAGTCGCTTTTTTGTCCCTATGTATGCTTAAATCTTTAAAACCACGCAACGGATTTTGATGCGGTTTTTTTTAATAGATAGAGTGATTGAAGAGGAAGGTTTATATGTATAATAACCCGGTTTATACCCATGCGAAGCCGGGGCGGGTCGCTAGTATATTATAAAACAAAGTCGCTTTTTGTATTTGTGTGATCGCTTAGATCTCCTAAACCACACAATGGATTTTAATGCGGTTTTTACCATCATGTAGAGAATTTATTTCGAAAGGTTTATGTGTATAATACATCAATATTTAAGTTAGATAAAGCACAGAAATCTCGATGTTTTTGCATGTCGCAAATACGGTAGTTTCCTAGGTAAAAAAAAAAGAAATTCTATTTAGTCCGTCTTTCAGATAATAAAAAAATATTAATTTTTTGCTTTATCATATTAATCAAAAATAACTTAGAAAACACGCATTAAAGTTGGGGAGTGGGAATTCGCTACGCAGTATTAAATCTAGCAAGGCGTGACGTCATGCCACATTTTAACTCAATGTATCGCCGTAATATTTTGATTACGTCAAAAAATAAAAAATGCGTGTTCAATATTTTTTAATAATCTACAAGACGGAAACAAAAAAAATGGACACAGGCCTATTGCACCCGTGTGAAACAGGGGCCGGTCGCAAATACTGTGTTGTTTAAAACACAATAAGCTATTAGTAAGCTCCATACATTAAAGTTTCTTCATTACAATCTGGCAGGCAGTTAATGGATCGTTTCAATAAAACAGTAGCGCATACGCATGTTAATTGGCGTGTAATATTGAATTAAATACGCCATTTGGCTGCAGGAAACAATCAGCGCTCTGGCCCGTGGTTAAGGTTGCCACGCGTTCAGAATAGTCTTGAAAATAATTGACTTTTTAAATGCTTTTATTTGCTCCATTTGTAACTTACCTACCTACTAGGAAATAGCAGTTTAAAAGCACGTCTCAATGGTTTGTAGCGTTTTTCGGATGAATTGGGGCCCAAGTCTGCTATTTTTATAAATTCGTAATTCTAACACGATCCCATTGTCATTTTGCTAAAAGTTCGTAATCTGCTAAATTCATAATGGTCGATCATTGGTCGGTCAATGGTCTCGTAATAGAATTGTGTTATAATGGCATTGTCGTACAATACGACCAATGATACCGCCTACAGTAGTCATTCATTTGTCATTATGTACGAGATTACCAATAAGTGCCATTTCTTTCAATGGAATGTCAGTGGCTAACCATTGGAAAGTCATAATGACGCCATTATATTAAATAACTTGTCAAAATCAACAATTATGAAATCAATGATAGACCATTCTGACACTATTGTAAAAGCAGACTTGAGGCCCTGGTCGAGCGTCATCGGATTTTAAAGGATTTTTTTTCAAATAAATCAAAATAAGGCACATCCTTTGTTAAGCAGAACACGATTTCTGAAAATCCAAAGTAAATATACACGTTCGCTGCTCATGCATATTTTCTCATACCTTTTCACGTTTAAAAACTGTCGAAATGGCGTCCGGCAACAAAGAAAAATGTCCGGCTAAATGCATAGCTACGTCCGTCCAGTTTTTTAGATTTTCGCAGTGGCAACCCTGTTGCAGTACAGAGCGCATTCAGCAGCCCGGTGGGCACCTCGGGACTTATGCTAATGACGGATTTAAATATATATGTTAAGGCTAGAATCCCGTATGAGGTAAATATTTTGACGCGAATATTTTACCTTTTGCGGAATTACCTGAATGCTAAAAATGTATTGTGGCATGTTTTTGTTTGATGCATATTTTAAAACCGAAACAGGCGCAGAATTTCCCCTCGTTCTAGTTAGTATATATTTACAAGTATTAAAAAGCATTCTACGTTATTTTTACTTTCATAATGGATCCTTTGTTTTCAGGATTAACAGTAGATTGCCTGCTAAAAGAGCAGAGGAAAAATGCTCAAAGTCAAAACATTTATTTCTAATAGGCTCTTTAAAATTTACAAAATAATAGAATTGATTCTAGTTATAAGTAGCTATTGAATTACGCTGTTCAGTCGCTTATATTGAAAAGCAAATACAAATATTAATTAACAAAAATGAAGTCGGTTAAAAAAAGACGGAGTAAAACCAAGTACTTATTTTAGTTTTTTTTATTAGGTATGTAGAGAACTAGAGACATATATTAAGTCCTTACAAATATAAATAAATATACAATTTTATTCACATTTTCTTATTGTGTTACATATTTATTTACATATATTTAAATACAATATACAATCTAACACTATAATAGTTATGTTATGTACGAATAAAAAAAGAAAAGCGGAAGAGCTCACTGGGCATCAAAAAATTCATCCAAATACTTAGCTGTCAGTGCGAAAAATGCCCCCAAGATCGGCAGCGTTGCTACGGTGGATGACAATGCTGATTCTTTGTCCTTAAAAATGGCCAGGACACGTGAACGACTAACCGCTTGGCGATGTCCCGAAATACTCGATGAGCACTCGGATCCAACGTTCCTAGTGTTTCAACCCACAATAAGCTCTCCCCTCACCCACTCTCATCCATTAACTATCAGACACCGTTCGAAAATGTCGCTTCACCTAGCCTTAGTTCTTATGCATCAACAGCTATGTCTAGATAGACATAGTCTGGGTAGATACCCATAATAAGCATTCAAAAATTAAGAAAAAAAAAAACAGTGGCACTCCGAGAGTGCCGAAAGAAGAAAAAAATTAAAAAAAAAAATCGGCTCCACGATAATCAACGCGTTGATGTCTTTTACTCCACGGTGTCGGTAAATTGCGTTACAGTGTCGCGAAATCAATGGTTTAGTCTCGTCTCAAAAATGCCCAACGCGTCTAAAGAAGTTTTCACTTCTAAAACAATAACTTGAAAATATAATTCCCCACATTACATAGTATCAAACATTAGCAGATAGTTTTATCGATGTGTAATGTCGGTGTTGGTTAGTTTAGGGGAGTTTCATTACGTTATTTAACACGGCCTCGTAAACTTTATCTGTTGGTCGAAGCGTCGAAGCAAAGGCTCGTAAAACAGGCTAACTGCTCGGAAGCATACAATGGTGGCGATCAATCGGGTGTGTTGTGTTTTTGCATTAAGGTTTGAGCATATTGTGATAGGCTGGAAAATTGTTTCACCATCCCCGGGTAATCTATCTGTCAGAAAGTTTCATACAAATTCTGTTCCACTTTTTATTCATCTGGTCAATGGAGACCATTCGGAATAGATCTTTAGTTAAAATCAACAGCAATAGCCCAACAAGTATAGGTATTTCTATTGTCTTAATGTCCCTCGGGTATCATCGGATTTCTGAATACAAACGAATGCTAATTTCCATGTCCATCAATTATTAGATTTATCGTGATAATAATTTGAATTTAGAACTAAGAGCTTGTTGTTTTTTTGTTTTGATTTCCGTGTGAACTATATAGAGCTGTAAAACTGTTTTGCTATCTGTCGTGCTTGTGACTTTAGCAGCTTTCCTCCCATTTTTTTAATAAATTACATTAAGTTAAAACAGTATTAACAACTCTATGTACTTCAAAGTCGATTGAGAGCGTCCGGTCTGCACTAAGTGCAAACGACAACTGATAAAAATCCGACGACTGACGAAACACGAGGTTTTCGGCAAACCTCGTGTTTCGTCAGTCGTCGGACATTAAGAACATATTTGTACTGTAAGTTGTTAATGGGGATAAAAACTGCCACTTGCTCACTTCAGATGGCGCTGATCTCCAGCGTCTAACAATTTGACAGCTAGCCATACATTTTTTGTAAACAAGCGACTTCTTTTACATATAACAGTTGCACAGCTGTTTACTGCAAAAATACGGGACACCAAGTATTTGCCAAAGATGTTATAAGAAGAAAACTGTGGGAGAAAGCTCTTCGAAAAAAATTGGAATCCGATATTTCGTCAAGACGATGAGCTATCCTTTAAGCTTTTTATGGGAGAAAGTGGTTTATAGGTGATGCTCCCAAGAGAACTAAGTCTGTTTTCATTACATACAGGCACTTGTGATGTGATATTATGTAAATTATAGCAAAGTATGTGTGTGTTTATATTATCATATTAGATCAGTGCTAGAAGTGCTATCTCTGAGGTTTTTCAGTCAGGAAGATCAAGATCATGCCCGAGTTGGTTTTCAACTCCGATCAGGTTATTTCTATCGTACACCTCCAGTCTACAATAGAAGTAACCTGATCAGAACAAAAACGAACTTAAAGTCAACAAACACAACATAACCTATAAATTATAAAACGTTCATAATTCATTGACTTTTCCACTAAAGCTGCTTTTTTACCAGTGGTAGACGCTTCCCCTGTCTTTAGCTCGTCTTTTAATAGTGCTACACTCCAAGTCTCATACATATTTATCTAGCTTTCATATAATTTATGATCGACACAAAAGTAAACATAAACACAAGAAAGACGTACAACTGTGCTGCCACCTGTTATGAGCTTTCAGTTTTTAACCTCATTGTCGAACAAGAGGTTGCAAGTTCTATCTCGAACAGCACGCATAGCATGACCACCATAGAAACAGGTTTTGTCGACGGAAGAATAGACAAAATGACAGATTCACTATCACAATCTGTCATTTTGTCTATTCTACCGTCGTGAAACAATTCCTAGCACAAAATAAATTGTTTATTTGTCAACTTGTGTGGGCTAATAAGAATTACGTGACAAAAGTGCAATACGCAACTCACACAGTTATCGTGTGCAATCGAATTTTCAATAAAAAAATAAAACAGTTGCACTCCGGGAATGCCGACAAAAGTGAAAACTTAAACAAGATCACCTTGGTGGAAGAAAAATACTTGCATAGAACATTGGTCCGTAACCTTATCTAAATAAAGTGCACAATCGCGTTTACAAAACCTTTAAAGTAAAATACTTGCATAGAACATTGATCCGTAACGTAACATAGATAAAGAGCACAATCGCGTTTACAAAAATGAGGTGTCGTTACAGTGTCGTGAAATCAATGGTTTAATCCCATCTCAAAAATGCCCAACGCGCCTAAAGAAGTTTTCACTTAATAAAAAACTAACTACACCTTAATATAGGTACTTATATGTAATAAGAACTAATAGGTAAGTATGGACTTCGAGGATAATGTGAGTAAACTTGACTGAATGTTCCTGAAGGCTCCTTGCACGAAATGTTACTGTTACTGGGTTATAAAGGCTCGACTGGTTGTTCACAATGGTGTGCTGGTGCCCACACTTATGTATGGTAGTGAATGTTGGGTGTGGAAAAAACAACATGAAAGTAGAATAAATGCTGTGGAAATGCGTTCCTTGCGAAGCATGTGTGGCCTGACTATGAATGATAGGCTGAGGAATGATGTGATAAGACAGCGGTGTGATTTAAAAGAAGATGTAGTGACAAAAATTGAAAAGGGTATGCTGAGACGGTTTGGGCATGTTGAGAGAATGAATGAAAGGCGACCAACAAAATGTATTTACAAGGCTGATGTAAAGGGAAAGGCCGGGCGAGGACGCCCTAGGAGGACATATACTGACCTTATTGGTGATGTTCTTCAGAAAGGCCAGGTGCGTAGTACTCGCAACCGGCGTGCGTGTATGACCAGATGTATGAACGTAAACGAGGCAAAAGGAATATGTAAGGATCGTAGCAGGTGGCGTTCTGTAGTTTCTGCCTACCCCCATGGGAAGAAGGCGTGAGTTTATGTATGTATGTACTGGGTTATGTATGACGTACAGCATCGAGATTAACGAAGCCTATTAAATATTGAATAACACATTGCTACAACGTTACCTAGATCCATTTGTTTGCGCATTCGAGTTTGCGAGTGTTGCCCGTGCTGAAATTCAAGTTGCACGCTTCGCACGTAACGGGAATAGAATTTCTCATTTATACACGGACTGGTTGCTAATAGTATATTTACCTATTAATTTTATGGTTGCACCCTTAACTACAACATAATTGCATGTATTAAAATTAAACTAATAGCGGTTTGCACTAATGAGAGTGTGCTCCAGAAGAGCTTAGCTACAGTTTGGTCGTAGTGTGAAATTAAACCTTAATTATAAATGTACATTTCATACTGTCTCGTTGGTCTACTGGTCGCAAGTGCTATAGCTGAGCATGAGGTCCTGGGTTTGATTCCCGGGTCGGGAAAAGTGTTATTGTTTTTTCTCAGTAGGAGTTTTTCTCAGTAGCAGCCCGAAGTCTGGATTTGTGCCCGGTTGATGGCAATAGTCTCGCCCCCTATTACATGGGACTTAAACATAATCGGCGAAATGTGGGTGTACTAGAGGTACACTTCTGCCTAACCCTTCGGGGAAATACAGGCGTGATGTTATGTTCTACTAATTTTGTCACTATAGGCAAATTCAAATTCAAAAGTCATTTATTCAAACAAGACTGAGAATCAGCACTTTTTGAAAGTCAAAATTACCACTTCCTAGTGCTTTAGCTGGGAAGAAGAAGTGGCGCAACAAACTCTCCAGCAGCACAGCCTGCAGCTGTCTGTTCAGTTAGAAAAACTTGATTCTATACAATAGTATACAAAATAATTTACATTACGCAACACAAAACATTAAATTAAATGATTTGCTATAATGTTAGCTAGCACACGCCAATATACCAACAAAAACATCAAAATCTATACTCAAGCAAAAATAAAAACTAAAAACGCGAAAGCAATAGCGAAATATTGCGCAGTTTTCAAAGAAAAACATATTTTGCATATTTTACCTGTTGTTTTAAACTTGCAAGGCCTGCTCGGACTGCATCGATCTTTAAAAGTGATACGTACCTGTAAAAATAAAAACAAAATATTAGTTTTTAGGGTTTTGTATCCGAAATGTGTCAAACGGAACCCTATTACTAAGCCTGCGCTGTCCATCTGTCTGTCAGCGGGCTGTATCTCATGAACCGTAATAGGTAGACAGTTGTTTTCACAGATTGTGTATTTTGAAGTGAAAACTTCTTTCGGCGCGTTGGGCATTTTTAAGATGAGAAAAAAAAAATTGAACTCGCGACACCGTTACCGACACCTCATTTTTGTAAACGCGATTGTGCTCTTTATTTATATTACGTTATGGATCAATGTTCTATGCAAGTATTTAAACTTTAAAGGTTTTGGAAGTATTTTTTTTGTAAACGCGATCGTGCTCTTTATTTAGATAAAGTTACGGACCGATGTTCTATACAAGTATTTTTCTTCCACCAAGGCAATCTAGTTCAAGTTTTCACTTCTGTCGGCACTCCCAGACCGCCTCTGTTTATTGTAAAAATTAAAGGAAACCCCATACTAGAAACGTGTTTCTTTCGGCCTTTTTTTGCTAAATATTGTACAGTGGACCCTTCGTGTGCGAGTCTGACTCGCACTTGGCCGGTATTGAAATTTCAAACAAAAAATTCTAAAATAACGTAAAATAAAGAGATAAAATTGTTTGTTTGTACGAGGTATGTTGATCTGATTACAACTATTCTATCACTGATATAAAAAGCTATTGCCGAGTGCCGTAGGATATGTTGTAGGGTAGGGCGGGGCTAGAAGTCCGGCGGGTAAGAAGTCCCAACATACATGTCACAGTATCTATCCGCGCTAGAAACAGACGGTCTACGTGACCTGAAGCGGGATGAGAGGCGATGACGAAGCCGCGAGCCGCCAGTCATCGCAGAGCAAACATGCAAGTAATACGGCTATCGGAATTTTTTCGCGACCAAAAGTAAAAAAAGTGTATGTTCTCGTTTCTTTCATAGATCTACATTGACTGAAAAGAAAAGATTAAGGTAAGTTCATATTGCAGTCTTATTATACCCGTAAGTAATACATGGTAATAAAATGTTTTTGTTGTTAACCGTTTTTATTTTATAACCTTGCATATCACTGGACGTAGATATGGGGCAAGAAGTACACCGATGGGACTTCTTGCCCTGCGAGAGAACTTTTTTCCCCATATGTTTTATTGAAGTGATATGTTTAATAAATAGTATGTTTTATAATTATAAAAGAAGGACAGATAGAGGGACTACACCGCTACATATTATGAAATTGGCTGCAGATGAGGTCAATAAGGGTGAGAAGAAACTATGTTAAGCAGCGAAAGATATCTGCAGGAATTCTCTTAAAAGGTATATTGCACGATTGAAGAAAGATCCAGGTTAAAATTTGAAATTACTGCCATAAAAGACTGATTTTGTGTATGTTTATAAGCAAAGCTCAAAATAATTCACGTTTCGTTTTGTTTAATTGTTTCAAGTTGGAATTTCATGTTGATTATACTAAAATATTAAGATTTGTTGATTATATTGATATTTTAATAAACAGAAATATTATTATATATTGATTAAAAAATAATGTATTTTGATTTAACCTAGTAATTGACCACAAATACTTAATTAGCTAGCCACTAGGATGTATGGACTTCTTACCCCAAACTTTGGACTTTTTACCCCGCTCACGGGGTAAAAAGTACAGAATTCCATTTTGCATTTGTTGCTAAAGTTTTCGGAAATCAAGTAAATATTCACATTTCCGACTATTTGAGCGTTAAGCTGAATTGTGTAATGTTTCATACAACATTTTTTGTTGACAGTAAGTACTCGATTTTAAGACTTATGGGTCTTAGAGTGAAAATTGGGACTATTAGCCCCGCCCTACCCTATGCTTTTATGCAGAAGCTAATATTATAAATACAACCTATTCGACTTATTCACTTGGGCAAGTCTAAACTTGCGCAAGTAAATCGTAACGTGTAATGGCTACCGTGACATTCGGGAGATATGCGTGAAAAAAAAAACAAAAGCACAATAAAAAAATATTTAAAGAACAAAAAACCCGACTACAAAAACACATAACTGAAAAGAGAAAAACAAGCATTATAATCTATAGAATTTTGGCATTGCAGACAGGCCATTTTCAGTTATGTGTTTTTGCAGTCGGGTTTTTTGTTTTTTTTATTTCAAGCTTTTTAGTTTTATTAAAATAATATATATTGACTCATTACTAGCTTTTATTTGATACCAATAATGTAGTTTTTTTTTTAAACTTGCCCATCCCTTTTTTTTTGTATTTGCAAATGCAATATATAAATAATGTATGGCCTATGACACTTCCACAATTAAGACGAATCTAACGACACCTCACATGTTAAAATCCATCAAGCCGTTTAGGCTACAGAGCGTGCCAAAGAAATAGACATACATACATAAATACTTTCGAAAAACATTACCCTCCTTTCGGGGCAGTCGGGTAAAAAGAAGGAGGGATCACCACAAATAGGTTGAAATGCTAATTCTTATTTTCCCAACTCATTTCCCAGGCTTACAGAGATACGAACTCACGGCAAGAACCCGGATAATGGGACATTAAAACACAATATCACTAAGTCAATTAGTACTCTCATTCTCCGTGAACCGAACGTAATTAAATACTCCCCTTTCCTTAATTTTTCTGTCTCATTATAATTAACGGTTTTCACTTGAGGCGGCTACATACCGCACTCACCCGAGCGCTGTTATGGAAACGTCCACGCTTCCCCGATAATCTCCCCTTTTACCTCCACAAACATTGAATTACACCTGGAACATACCAAAAGCTAAACCGAAAAGGTCTAGTTACAAGGACATAAGGTACACAATGGAATAGCACAGGTGCTCATTAAGTAGCAAATGTATCTGTGTAGGTTGCGCATTTCAGCCGGCTGAATGCTCTGAAGGCAGGTTCATTAGTGCTCACAGGACCATGCATTCGTTTTGTTAGTAGGAAGCAAATGAAATAAAAATTCGTACCGCACGTAGATAGGTACGCGGCCCGGAAAAATTCCAAGGGATATGAATCGGAAAATCCAACCTGGGTCACAGATGAATATAGATGGTTTACTCCGCATTTTAGTTATGGAGCTGCAAGTACGCGGGGGGCTCGTTTTGTCGGGCCAATTCAGTGAGTGTAACGTAGTCAGAAGATAATTAAAGTTACGCGATAGAAAGAGAGGCAACTACTAGGTGAATGTAACTGTAGATAATTAGCGCTGTGCGACCTGAATTGCGCTTTATTGTGTCGACGCAAGAGACGCTTTTTATTTAATTGATTTTGCGGAGTGATTCATCTGTATTACTCTGTGCCTTTTTTAGCTCGTTTCGGATGAGGACGGTAGATACGGTTAAATGACATACCTCGGCACTTTTATTGTGTATTATTCTACGTTCTCCTTTGATTTGATGTTAATCAATTCGAAAATTTCCTATTACGCCCGGGATCCCTTGAAATATAAAATATTAATTTGGGTTTAGGGTCGAAGTTGAAATGGAAGAGGTTTTCGTACGTAATTAAGATGTTTTGCTCGCCATGTTTCCAACTGTTGCCTTATTATATCTACTATAAAATTTAGAGGTACCATCTGGTGTATTTTCTGCTTCCATGTAAATTAGTTATCAAAAAGAAAATAAGGTAGGTCCGTTCCATAAAATATGGTAGCAGTACTCGATTGTTTTTCAAGATGATAATATAGGTAATAATATAATTTTTATTTGCCAAAAGAATAACAACCTTACAACAAAAACACTAGAACTTATTTTCTCTGCTCGGGTCTTGCAAGTAAACACTATTTTTATAAAAAAAATTGTATCATCAAGTTAAGTCGCTTGCAAGTAGGCAGAGGCGCTAAATTGAGTTGTCTCGGGAAATGATAGTCGCATTAAAGTAGGTAATGTCGATAGTTTGTGCTCATCTATAATATGGATGGTCCTTATTATCTGTTATAACATTATAATATCTTGCAAGTTTATAGAGTTTTTTAAAGTGAAAACTTCTTTAGGCGCCTTGGGCATTTTTGAGATGGGACTAAACTATTGATTTCGCGACACTGTGACGAAATTTACCGACACCGTCGAGTAAAAGACATCAACGCGTTGATTACCGCGGTGCATGGAGTAAGAGATATCTACGTGTTGATTACCGCGGTGCCGATTTTTTTTCAAGTTTTCACTTCTGTCGGCACTACCGGAGTGCCAATGTTTTTTTTTTTTTAAAAACATTGTCGTATTTAAATTATTGATATCTACACTCCATTTGAAATAAGATTAGACATTTAACTAAACCTTTTTAAGGTCCGTTCAACCGATTTTGACTTCTATTGCGTTGGTGGCATGATAAATGGCAGCTGCAGTAAACAGTTGGTATTGCAACCACTTTTTTGCTTTTATTCCCATCCTTATGCCTACGGTATAGAAGTCAGAATCGATTGAACGGACTGTAAAAAAGGTTTGTTTGAATGTCTAATCTTATTTCAAACGGAGTATAGGCGGCAATTTAAAAGTACCTACGTAAAAAAAATTCATAGTTTTCCTTGGAAATGAATGCAGTAGGTAAGGTTTTTAATTAACCACTATCTGATAAAACTAAAAAATCAATCATCAATCTCCATTAAAATTCCATTTTAAACTATTTATCAATGAAAGTTCCGATCTGATAGGAATGCATTGTAACAGCGAAGTATAGCCGCAGCTAGTGGCCGCTGCATAATATTGACGAAGTTTAATTGACCAGCTGCGAGTTTCAAGCCGCGCCAACTTCGCCCAGCCAACTCAGTTCATGTGTTTTGTTGTGGCATAAAACACGAAACAATGCAGCCTCATCAGCTATCTACACGAACAACTTTCTACGAAGAACTAACGATCAATCTAGCACACCGAATTAAACTTAATCCGCCACCACAAATATGTCTTTGGAAAACTCTCAAACTTTGTAACACCATTTTCTTTCGACAAAATTATCGATCCGCAAAGACATGATTGAGTAACAAAGAGAAATAATATTCTATTTCAGAAAGAAATGTGGAATGTAGATCCCGCGGGAGCTACCTATGTCGGGATAAATATCCGTCTTCAAAACTGATGCAAGTTTCGCCATTCCTTGTGAACAGTTGTGAACGTGCTTGTAAAACCAATGCCCGACTATGTGAATCCGCACTAGTTAGGATGTTCACTAATTCCAGCAGTAATACGTTAATTAGCTAAATGCCAGTTATCAAGACTCCCAACTTTAGATCAAGTCATTATGTAGAGCACATGCAATTACCTCTGAATTGAAATCCGCGAGGTATATGAGAAACAGCGCTAGGTAAGAAGATTTGTCTCGCAATTCAGTCCATTTTCAATTCTAGTCGCGTTTGCCAGGTTTTTTACCTCACGTTGGCAATATAAAAAGCAGTTGCTAGACGCTAGCTTACGTTCTAATATTCATTCGAAAGACGCGGTCTCATCTCACGAATCTCGATACTGTTGAATTTATTTGAGAAGAGTAAAAGAAAATTGTGTGTAAGTTGAGGCGGGTGGGCAAACATTGAATAGTATATTGACTGGCGGCATGTTTCTAGCGAAATATATCTGTAATATATGTGCACACACACAGTGGTATATATAAAAGTGCTATTGTTGCACAGATAAAAGAACTTTCAGCTGCCTATAAAGTATTGGCAAGGTTCAAAGCAAATAGTTGTTGAACTTTTTGCAATCTCGCACAAAGCTTGTTGCAACGTCTAGTCTGGCGCAGTATTACAGTTGCAAACATTGTTGACGAAGTAATGCCACTGAGGAGCATAATGAGGTACATTTAAGTAACATTCTGGATATCAAAAACATATTTTAAAGTTGCAAATAGTGACAAGTTTCGCTAATGAGAACAGCAATCATGACATTTCGTTGTCCACTTAATATTTTGAGTTATAAAATATTCATACTGACTCATCATCTGCCTAGCCTTATCCCAACTATGTTGGGGTCGGCTTCCAGTCTAACCGGATGCAGCTGAATACCAGTATTTTACATGGAGCGACTGCCTATCTGACCTCCACAACCTAGTGACTAGGTAACACAATACCCCTTGGTAAGACTGGTTGTCAGACTTTTTGGGCTTCTAACTACCCGTAACGACTGTCAAAGATCTATAAATGACAGCCGGGACCAACGGCTTAACGTGCTTTCCGAAGCACGGAGGGGACTTGGTATGTAAAGATGGTCACCCATCCACGGACCAACCGCGGCAAGCGTAGCTTAACCTGATCGATCGACCCGTGCAGCTGTTCATACTGACTGAATAATAAATAATATTTACATTCGAAGTTCTATATGCATACTTGACCTTTATTAAGGAAGATAAATTCGATAAAATCATTCAAACGTGATCATGATTGACGGGTACTAATTCATCTACCTATTTATTTATCGTGAGTTCGTAAACAAAATACATATACACAAATGAGATAAGTTATATCTGAATTCGATGGTAACAACTGACTTTTTGTTTGAATACAAACCGTTAAGTAGAACTAAAGTTCATGAATGGAGCGAAGGATAGTTTTTTTTTTTTGTTTTCAGTTCGCGGACCAACTTTTAAGTATGTGAAGCAGGTTGCTTTGTTACTTTTAAGTAACGTTTACCATTTAGTTTGTTTTTTATTTAGAAGTTTAAAGAGGTGTGGCCATGTATAAAATGATACTGAAATTATAATTTCAGTCTGCGAGTCGAAAGTGGTGAAGGTCCTTTAATTAAGAGCAGGTCTTTACACATTACTATGATATCGTCTACCGGGGTACAATTCTTGAAGACTCATAATATCCACCTGCGATTCGAATAAAATTGTAACTCGAAAATGAGGGTTTACAGGAGAGCCAAAAAACGTTTTCGTGCATTTTGAATCGCGATAAAAGGGGTATCTGTTAGACTTTCAGGTTTAAAAAAAAAACGAAACATACATTTTTCAATCCTCTTCCTTCGGTATAATTCTTTTTTCGGCAACCAGCCTAACAAAGATTTTTGTGAGAGTTACGATAGTGAAAAGTACAAAATATCTGTGAAAGAAAGTTGTAACTTCGCACACAATATTATGTATAAGCTGCTTTTAGTACGTTGTTTCTTATACGAAGAATAACGTAACAATTGATACCGAAGACATCCTAGTTTTTTTTTAAGTGAAAAGAAAACGTACCTTTCTATCTGTTGTGACAATAATTTATTGGTGAAATAATAACGTAAGTAAGTTTCTATAAGCCACAAGCGTGATTCAGTTGGTGAAAGAACATTGTAAGTTGATATACGTTTCGGTTTCACTGAGATTCTTGGTAGGCGCTTGAAAACTACTGTGATTTTTAAGTGTAGGTAGCTCTAAATACATTTTTCTTTCGCTAACACTTTCATTAATTGTAGAAAGTTACAATACTATAATATTGGATAACTTTTTTTCTAATAAAAAAATAAAAATGTTTACATACATCGAAGTAGTTACTTTGACAGGTACCAGGATCGAAAAATCTCGTAATAGTGTATCAAGACTTACAATTTTCTTCGAATCAAGGGTCGATATCATAGTAGTGTAGTAGGTAAATACATTAGAAAAATTAAAATGGAAATAATGTTTCAATTGTAACATTTTTTCAGTAATAATATGGGCAAACATAAACAACAATGTAAATTACTGCCGGATCGGGCGTGGCGTCGCGGAATGCACGTGCTTAACGCATCGTGGAAGCAAGTCATTATTTTCTATAAAAAGTATCGCACTATATGTATAATAGCAATGTTGCAGTACTTTACGAACTCGTTCGTTGACAGAACAGAGCCGGCACAATGTCTGAGGTGTTAGCATTGTTACTCAGTTTGGAACTGCGACGAGTAGGTGTCATTAAGTTGCTGGATTTGTTCACTTCCTAATTCCATGCATTTGTCAATGATTACGGGGCCGCATCAGTGCCAAAAGTGGGAGAATTTCTGTTACAACTGTATCTTTCTATAAATAAAGAAAAACATGGCGCTTTAAATAAATAAAACGATGTAATCGAAACGTTTGAATATAAAAGTAGTTAAAACTTTTCACATTGTGTTTAGGTTCTATAAAACGAATACCTAATTCTCCCACCGTTCCGTGTCGTACATTTTCGCCTGTACAAGTGGCTAAACTTTTGTTTTCGCGTTTCTTCATCATTCCGACGTCAAAGTTGTTAATTGGAAATGTTCACAATCAATTCCTGGTTTTGTATTGATTTTACACACGCCAATAATTTGCTGGAATCGCTCTATCGGCGAGGCATGCGAACAATATAGCTCTGTTTCGTGAACATTTTAGAATGGCAGTTACCAATTTTGGATTATTGGAGCGGCATTCCATTCATTTTTGATGCGTGCACGCTGATACGTGTAGGGTTTTGTTGCGAATTTGGTACCAAACGGGGTAATTACTGTAATTAGTGACAATAAGGACTAGATAATAGGTAATACGGGCTGATATCCGCAACTCCACGTCAAAGCGCGTATTTTGCGTACGGGTGGGAAAATCTGTTATTCGATCCACCCCAGCTCCTCAAGGAAGGCAAGCGCTTTGGTATCACTGACAATCTCACGTAGGGTTTTTTTTTTTTGGGAAGGAAATAATCAAATAACCTCTCCCGCTCTGGGCGGAGCGGGAGGGCGTGTCAGACTCTTACTGACTAAAACCCACCCGTGTTCCTTCAGTTGCCCTGTTGCCGGGGGCCACGATTTCCCTATCGGTTTTCTTCGAACCCTCGGCAGGCATTGGCCCTAGCGGACCCCGTCAATTCTGCTGACATCTTTTTGAGGCGCGCGTGGAACACAACGCGCCGTCGACCCGGGCTTGGTCCTTATCGGACGGCGAGCTACCCATTGCTCACCGTCCGCAAGCCCGCGCCTACGGTGGCCGGAAATCGGCTCGCGATTCCCGCCCCGGGCGTCTCCTTCTATTGCGGCGGTTAGGGGCGTGAGGGCGCGAAATTTGCCTCTCCCTCACGCGTTCTGCCTCCACCTTCGCGAGCATTACCGCTTCGCAGAAGGAGGTGACAGCCTGCCATTTCCTCTCGCTCCGTACCATGGCCTGAACCAGGGCCGGACGCGAGAGATAACCGCCGCCGATCGCCTCTACGAGGACACGGCGTTGCTCCGCCCAAGCCGGGCAGATCTCCACCGTATGCTCCACCGTGTCCTCAGGCCAATCCACACAATGGTGACACCCGGGTGTTTCCTCCCGCCTTATCCTGTACAGGAACCTCCCGAAACAGCCGTGTCCGGTGAGGACCTGCGTCAGGCGGAAGGTGAGGACGCCGTGGCGTCTCTCCAGCCACTCCTCAAAGAGGGGTCTTATCGCCGCAATTGTGGCGTGCCCACACGTAGAGTACCTTGGTTACCGAAGTACTTTGCTCTGTATGTGGTGACCACCGGGCAGTTTAACAGCACATGAGCTGCTGTCTCATCGTCCTCCATGCAGGCTCTGCACAGCGGACTGTCTGTGACTCTTATGACAAGTATGAACAATTAGGACTATTATGAGCACGCATTGTATTACAAATGCGTTCATAACTACACAATGGAAAGGAAAAGGGTCTCCCTTTACTGTGCTTATCTTAAACGCTGATAAGTAGTTTAAGATTAAGTAAGACCTTTTCAGGAATAAATTGATTTTCCAAGTCAACTTGTTAATGCGTTAATTGATATTTAAACCACGTAAATAGTAATACAGCACCATAAATTGATTGTTGTAAGAAAGTCATGATCATCTGTACATACAAATTAATCAAATGGAAGTATCTGTTTGTAATGTTTAATAACAGCTTTTGACTAAATGCATTATGAAAGTATGGGATAAACATTTTTTTTATCTTTCTGTTTGTTTGTTCCGGCTAATCTCCGAAACGGCTGGACTGATTTTAACAGGACTTTCACTGGCAGATAGCTGATGTTTTAAGAAGTAACTTAAGTTACTTTTATTTTAGAAAAATAATTAGGGTTCCTCGCAAAAAAAAAAACAAAAAAAACGTTCCCGTGGGATATTTTCCGACATCCACGCGGGCGAAACTGCGGGAAATAGCTTGTTGTTTTATAAAAAATCTCCAACATAAGCCACACTCAAATAAAAACAGTCCTATCACTATCTAACTTCCCAACAGAAAAGCTACATCCTTTATATCAATAGCATATTTGACGTTGCAATGTCAAAGAGTAGAGCAAAGTGCACAGACTGTCAAGATGATTGATAGCTCGCGTGATGGATATGTGGCGCTGCCTCAGTGTGGCGCTGACACTACACCTGTCAGAATGGTTATGATACATTGTATGCGCGTAATATTGTGCCGAGGGGCTTCAAGACATGTGTGGCAGTTGCTTGATTAGTTTCTATGATTAGTCTATGTCGGTGATTTATTAGTAAGGTCTAATCTATGTAAAATGGGGTTAAATATTAAAGAAGGGTAGGTACCTATCAAATAAAAAATCTGCTGTTCCATACATTTTGAAACGGCAGATTTTTTTTTTTAGTAACCGACGAAAAATGTCAGCGCCACCTTCAGAATCATGTACTGAATCCATGGTAAAAGTTTTCGCGTCGATGTCCCTGCCACCCTGTATTTTGTGAGTTCATTTGGTAGGTTATCAGGGCTACTTAGAAAAAAAAATGTATACCCGCATGGCAAGCGTGCTGGTGGATTACGGCCTGCTTCTCCTCAAAGAGGTGGAGGACTAGTATTTCAGCATAAGGTAAATAATGTTCTCACTGCTGGAAAATAGGCCTTCTCTCTGTGAGAGAGGAGATAGGCAGATACTGATAATGTTTATCTAATTAACGAAAAGTTACAGTAATATTTTCCTTTACATCACAGAGTGTATTATCTACAAAAATAATAGGTACCTATCTAGAATTTAATACGTTGCGCTTCACGCCGACCGACCATGCATGCATGCACTAGGTACTTGGGTAACGTTAATATATCAATTATTATTTGAACGGAATTTCTTTAAAAAAATAGGAATGATGACCAAAAAAAAATTTTTTTGTCTTTCAGGTAGATTAATAAAAAATATTGGACACATATTTTTCTTTTTTTACATAATCAAAAGATTACGGAGATTAATTGAGTTAAAATGTGTCATGACGTCACGAGTATCTAGATTTTATACTTGTGACGTAGCGAACCCCCACTCCCCAACTTCAATGCGTTTTATCTAAGTCATTTTTTATTAATATGATAAAGGAAAAAATACGTGTCTAATATTTTTTTTTTATCTGACTGACGGACTAAATATATTTTCTTTTATTTTACCCAGGCATCATCCTTATTGACATTGACAAATAACGTGATTGTAATAAACAAAAGCATCTTAACTCTTTCAAACATTTTACACTCCGTTTGTCTATAAATAGAACTTGCTTGTTAGTTCACTTCAAAATAATCCACGTTACTTGTTACTTCACTTGATTGATCTTGACCTTTAAATGTTAGATTAGTCTTTGATTAAGATTGCTCAAACACAAATCTAAGAATAGAGCCTCCTTTCAGCGAGTGTCTTCAGGGACTAGTAGAGGATTATATTCGATAGAGCAAACTGAAACGGTCTCCATCGACAGTTTGTTACAGAGAGATGTTCATAGACAAGATTAAACTTACTTTATTGTGGTTTACGGTAAATCGTCTTGTCTCTACTAATATTATAAAGAGGTGAAATTTGTTTGTTTGTAAGTTTGTATGTAGAGGGTAATCTCCAGAATACCAGTCGGATTTGATAAATTCTTTTTGCATTAGATAGCCCAATTCTTGAGATATGTTATAGGCGGACGAAGTCGAGGGCAGAAGCTAGTAATTAATAAAAATGCGAAGAGACCTTTCCAAAAATCGCGCCAAATTTTGGTTTACCTCAAAATCATAACAAAGTTTTGTTTGTTTGAGCTATACACCAAAACTACTAAATACACTGTGGAAGGGGCCATCGACGCTAAAACTGTTACCATAAATTTAGTACATGATTATGAACCCCCGCTGCATTGAAAATTTTCGTCAGTAATTTTTTTTTTAATCTGCTGTTTCATAGAAAAGTGCAATACCTACGCGATCAAAATGTATGGAACAGCTTAATTTTTTAAATAATCTGTTCCATACATTTTAAAAAACCGACGAAAATTTTCGCGTCGATGCCACCCTGTATAAGTATGTCAACTTAATTCGGCACAAACCTTTATCGTATCCATGAAATGGTTTTCGGACAATGCGAGTGAAACCGCGGGCAAAAGCTACTTCAGTAGTAACAGAAGCTGTGTAAAATACACACGTGCTTACAAAACTGACATCAACTATTATAAAAATGATCACTTAAGCTAAGATGAAAGTCGTAACATGTCATGTGACACCATTTTAACGAGGGTACGACTTCAAGTGCGGCCGCAGTACTAAGTTTTATTAAAGTCATAAAAACGCATCTTGGGAGGTTACCCCGGTGATTATGATGGAAAATAATAACGTTTTATGACTTCAGGAAATTAGAAATTTGTAATGTTGTGACTTGAAGCAATAAAAAATGACGTTCTGCGGTCGGTACCGTATTTTAAAAGCGACGTTATAAAAATGAAAACACATATTATAAAAATGTACTTAAATTGTTTATTAGCATTTTCTTTATGTTTTCCTACGTTCGTCATTTTTCAACTTTTTTGCAGTAGGTAAGTATGTCGTTATACCTATCGTCGGCAGATTGTATGATTCGTCATTATACAAACATCTTCGTCCGTTTGCAAACACTCGCTGGTTTGTAAAATGCCGAAGTCAAATTGATGATGCTTCTGATCGTAAAAATTTCGCCAAGAGTCATTTGTTAGGGTAACCATTATTTAAGGTTAAGGATATTCCAGTGCTGAAAAGTAAGGCTAATGCCTAACAACAGTTAGAAAGGACTCAACTGCAAATCTAGGCGCTAAATTCTTACTGAGTGAAGGGATATACAATGTCGCCCATTGGCATGTCACCAACCAACCGATTTTTTTTGAATATTCATGAAAAATGATCGAAAAATAACTTTAAAATAAAAGGGGGTCTATCTTTTACGATTTTTCATGTTATTCAATTTTTATGTTTTGATTAGCGTTTGCCATATCTCCGATGTTATTGACTCGATTTGGATTCTGTTTATTATTTCTAAAAGCTTATGAGTTATTTTATCGGATTAACAAACATTTTATTCAAATTTGTCAAATATGCAAAATAAAAAACAGAGGTGAAAACATTTTTTTCTAAAAAGAAATCGTGTTTAAAAAAAAAACAAGTGTACATTCATAAAAACAGGAGGGATTAAAAAAAAAACTGAAAAAAAAGT
Source organism: Agrochola lychnidis (assembly GCA_963680765.1). NCBI lineage: Eukaryota > Metazoa > Arthropoda > Insecta > Lepidoptera > Noctuidae > Agrochola > Agrochola lychnidis. The sequence goes on from OY796858.1 coordinate 16,869,864, forward strand.
CAAGATAGACCCCCCCTTAAAAAGTATTTTTCGAAAAAAAAATCATGAACATTCAAAAAAATTTGGGCGGGCACATGCCGATGGGCGACATTGTATAACACTGATACCTAGGTCACTTTTTACAACACAAGTTTACCTCCAAACTGTATCCACATACTAGGAAAGTTTTCGTCAGTAGAGCCTTGGAGTTACGTGTGCCAGGGAAGCTCACACTAATTAAACTTCCAAACCTCTATCTATCTCGTGTCATTAGGTGGCCACTGACCAGTTTCCCTACTCGTCTTCAAGAGCGGGTACCGCAAATTTCCTTAGTTGGGTTTTACAGCATGTGTGCAAAATGGGATGCAAAATCCTATACTATTAAACGAGCAATATTTGTATGTATATTTGTCCCTACTCACGTTCTCGAAATCGGCTCTAACGATTTCGATGAAAACTGCAATATAGGGGTTTACGGCGGCGAAAAATCGATCTAGCTAGGTCTCATATCTAGGAAAATTTGTTTTCTCCGTATTTTCACCCGAGCAGAGCTCGGTCACCCAAAGTTTAGAACAAGATAATGAATAATGGCATGACATTATTGACATTAGAATAATGATCATGGCAGCATGGAATTAGTAAGTACCTACTATCATGGCAGTATGGAATTAGTAAGTACTATCCTATACTTATACTATTAAATGAGCATTCTCTATTTTCACCAGAGCAGAGATCGGTCGCCCAGGTACTGAATACTTATTTGGGGATGGTTTTATGCTTTTTACAATATTTATTTTCGTATGTTTCAGCATGAAAGTGTTTTAGAAAATAAATAAAACGGCACATTTCAATTTACTCTAACGAGCGGCCAGGACTAGAATTTAATTTTGTGTCTACAAACGCTACCCACACGAACGTACCTAGAACTACCCTTTAATATACGTAGAACTAAGACAAACAACAAGATTGGGGGATTCAATTAAATTTAAAGGTAAACACGAGGGGCACTAAATCTGCCACAAAATCGTCCTTTGCTTCCTAATATGTAAATGCAACGGAATATTAAAGTGGGTATTCAGAATAACGGGCACAGTCCGCACGTGAAAATGATTTATATCATTTAATGTAGTAATGGAAATGCTAATTTCGCACGTTTCAGCGCAATAACTCGCGGAGGTTTTTCACAGCAACTAAATTAACACCCTTTGTAAAGCCGGTTCGCGTGTTCACTCTGATTCGGTGTCCGGAAATGGCGTTTGTGAAGAACCCAGGGTCACCCCTCGCGGCCGCGGGACCTTGCTCACTATTTAAGTATCAACCCTATATTTTTCTCTATTTAGACGCACCGAGGCTGTAATTTATTTTCTTTTATTTAGGTCCTTTTGTTCATTCTTGTGTTCGGCCTTTAGGGAAATTATGTAGTAGCAACATTAATTACGATGCCACTCACAAAGAAAAGCTGGTGTGTCTGTAAACTAAATATTTACCTATACTTTTAACTAAGTATATGAATCTAGGTGCGTGAAAAACTCGGGAAAACTTTTAAATGTTTGGCAGAAAAAGTGGAATGAGATTGAATCGGATTCGACTATCGAAGTTTTCGTCATCGAATGAGTTTCGGCAATTCAGACACGCGAAGTAATTTAAATAAATAAGACATTCGATGTAGGCATTATTTTGTACCACAATCTATTATACGTTGTAACAGTGAATCAATTTTCACGTCTCCACCTTAAGACCTACGCCAAATATTTTTTGATATTCGGATAGCTCATGACCTAAAGAGGTGCCATAAACAATATGAATTAAAAAAAAGTGTGGGTGTGCCAGCTCCGACGCACGAATGGAGTTTACCTACTCCTTAATACGATTGTCGATTGGGATAGGCAAAAAAAAAAAAACGGCCGAAATATCTAGATCGAAGTATGAAATACATAATAATATTTTTTGACATGATAACGTCTTATAAATCGATGAATGCCGGCTGCACGCACGAAAAAGTGTCACGTTCCACCTGAGCCGAGCGTGCAAGTGAGAGCGTCGAACAAGCGATAGAGAGGCACGATCGTCCTAAGCGTTCGACTTGTGACGTTATCACGTAAAATTATCGTCCGTAAACCGACTTTACAGACAACTAATTTTTTTTTTTTAATCCTTGTTATTTACGAATAAAACAAGTGTTACGCTTGTATAAATTTCACTCCTCATAATTCCATACCGGGGCTTTATATGAAAATCGATTCTTATGGAGTAAACTCCAATAAAAAGTGTACAATCCGCGAAATTTCGCGGGTATTCTAGTCTAGTCTTATCCTATAATGCAGCTTTCCTTTTAACCTACATAAGTTTACAAACTCACAACCATTGATTAGGTACAACAGGTACGTAATTTAGGCAAAACATGGCGTATCAGAGTTTAAAATCTTTCGAAACTAGTAGTTTAACGTTGTGAGCGCTTCCTGAAGCGTGTGGCTTGAATATGCTGGTCGGATATAATGCTGGTAATACGGCCTGTGTAATATAATGTAAACTGGGATATACGACGCCATATGTTATATAACTTATGCATTTTGTTTATAACAACATTGTTTCCTTAGCACTTTGTGCGCAAGCATTTATGTAATATTTTTCGTTTAAGATAATGGTTTTGTTTTAGTTTTCACTGAAAAATTGTAGTTTCTTGTATTGTTTGTTACTGTAAATTTCTGGTTTATGTTTTATTTGCTCAATTCTCTGGGAGTTTGTTTTTTGCGATGCGACAGTTTTATCCATTATTTTAGTACTTTATAATTCTTTTGGCAATAAAAAAATGGCTTATTTTATTCCCTGCAATTAAAAACAATTCGTTTGACACACGTGTTGATGATAATACTGCTGATCTGTCTGTGCGTATCCTGTGGACATAATGTACTTGCCCCACATTGATCATGGGACTGCTATACCTACTTACCAAACTATCAACCGTTACCTACTTTCAAGTTTTGCGGGAGCCATGGCACGAAGGCTTTTTTTTTGGGGTGGAAATTATCAAATAACTTCTCCCAGGGGAGCGGGAGGGCGTGTCAGGCTCTTACTGACTAAGACCCACTCGTGTTTCTTCGGTTGCCTTGTTGCCGGTGGTCACCCACGATATCCCTTTCGGTTTTCTTCGCAACCCCGGTAGGCATCGGCCCTAGCGAAGTCCATCATTTCTGCTGACATCTCTTTGAGGCGCGCGTGGAACACAACGCGCCGTCGACCCGGGCCTGGTCCTTATCGGACGGCGAGCTACCCATTGCTCACCGTCCGCAAGCTCGCGCCTACGGTGGCCGGAAATCGGCCTGCAATTCCCGACACCCAGGGCGTCTCCTCCTGCATGGCACGAAGGCTGCCCTGACGTTCATGTTCACGGTCACTAATTTAGACGTATGTGGAAGAGGGTGTAAATTTCACTCATCGTATATAGAAAAGGGAGGATCTTCCGACTAGACGGGTATCAAGTCTGGCGGGCCACTGCCCAACGGTTGAAGTCGGGATCTTGTATATGTCGGAGACGGGTATGTGACTTTCGTTATTATCAGCGATATTTTAACTACTGTGGGCGTAGTGTGGGTAGTGTTGGTTAATGCGCAATAGAAAAACAGTTTGCAGTTCAGATCACATTATAATTTACTATCAAATGAATCACACTAGCTAAATTATACACACAATGGGTGCGACGGCGTTTATTAGAATCACCAATTAACAAAATGATCGCAAATTACAACTAACACAATAACTGAGCACCACGAATCGAGAACAGTTCCGCGACGTCTTGGCTCCAATGCGACCAAAGGCTGAATGCCCGCCTCGCCTTGGCCTTAAAACATCACGACTCTGTAGAAGCGCGCCTTTTTTGGTGTCGGTAAATCACTCTTGATGTCGCCAGTGGCGCGCTTGCGGTTCGTTTCGTGTCTGTACTAATGACCGGATCCGACATATATATGTCGATCGCGCGGTAAACTCTAATTGCGCGATGCAGGATTTGTGTGACGTCAGGATTTTGTGTGACGTCAGGTCTTTGATGCGTAGTTCGCATGTGGCGATGTAGATGACGCCACAGTCCTATTCGGCACCTTATCTACTAGTATCCATAGAGAGGGACTACTAGAGAGGGGCTTGTGGCTAAGTAACAACAGCTGCACGGGTCGATCGGTTAGGTTAAGCTACGCTTGCCGCGGTTGGTCTGTAGATGGATGACCATCTTTACATACCAAGACCCCTCCGTGCCTCGGAAAGCACGTTAAGCTGTTGGTCCCGGCTGTCATTTGTAGGTCTTTGACAGTCGTTACGGGTAGTTAGAAGCCCAAAAAGTCTGACAACCAGTCTTACCAAGGGGTATCGTGTTACCTAGTAACTAGGTTGTGGAGGTCAGATAGGCAGTCGCTCCATGTAAAATATTGGTATTCAGCTGCATCCGGTTAGACTGGAAACCGACCCCAACATAGTTGGGAAAAGGCTAGGCAGATGATGATGACTATAGTTTTTTGCAACTGGTGGTTTGGTTGGTCTAGTGGTCGCAAGCGCTACTGCTAAGCATGAGGTCCTGGGTTCGATTCCCAGTTCGGGCAAAGTGTTATTGAGTTTTTCAATCTGTAATTTCTCAGTAGCAGCCCGGAGCCTGGAATTGTGCCCGGTTGATGGCAATAGACTCGCCTCCTATTACATTGGACTTAAACATAACTGGCGAATTGTGGGTGTTAGGTACTATAGGAACACCCCTGCTCAACCCTTCGGGGAAACAAAGCGTGATATTATGCCTATCGTAATAACGATAGACATAATATCACGCTTTGTTTGAAATATCATTACCATACATAACCAAAGGACGATGGGAACTGGCGTTCCTAAAATTGAAACTTAGTCAACAGACTTGAGACATATTTCATTTAAAAGACCTTGACTTACTAATAATTCTTTACTATGGTGACAACCGTCAAAAGTATGGGGTTTTCAAGGAAAAGAAGGAAATGTAATGATTATTAAAAATGATGTGTATGCAGGATCAAAAAAAAAAAAATTGGGGACGCGGTCCGTAGTGGATTGCCCATCGTCCTTTAGTCGCAAAAAGTTATGTTATAACTAATAATAAAATTTTGCGTTTAGGTACTACTCCAGGCTACTTAATCGCATGTAGACTAGCAATATTGTAATGCCTAATTGTTTGGTCATTACATGGTACCTAAAATAATTTTACGACCTCTATAACACTGCGTGAGACTGCGTGAGATTTATTTCATGAAATAGTGACGTTAAAAATTTACGAGTCACATTAAATAATATTATTTTGTAAACAATAACATAATTTCGCTTCATTAATCTAGTCGTCACAAGAGCTACTATTGAGCGTAAGGTCCTGAGTTCTATTCCCGGGTCGGGCAGTGTTATTGGGTTTTTCTATCTGGAATTTCTCAGTAGCAGCCCGAAGCTTGGATTTGTGCCCGGTTGATGGCAATAGGCTCGCGCCCTATTACATGGAACTTAAACATAACTGGCGAGGTGTGTACATACACCTCTGCCTAACCCTTCGGGGAATACAGACGTGATGTTATCCTATACTATTAATTGTATATATTTATAATATTTGTAATCACGTTCTCAAAAACGGCTCTAACGATTTCGATGAAAGTTGCAATATAGGGGTTTACGGGGGTGAAAAATCGATCTAGCTAGGTCTCAAATGTGGGAAAATTCGTTTTCTATATTTTCACAGCTTCGGGAATGTGATACACATGTACGATATGTTCACTCGAGCAGAGCTCGGTCGACCTGGTACTGTTATGTTATATGTTAACAAAATCTCAATGTAATGTAAGTTTTTCAAAGTCTTTTGAAGTTTCAGCTGTAAATATAAGAAACTGTGGCTTACAGTGAAGGAAAGCAATGTCCTGAAAGATGTCTGAAACGTCTGAAATGACCAAGACTCAAGTAAGCAAGCGTAGTGATCAAACTTCATTCTCTGGATGAGATAAAAAAAAAACAACCGCTTTAAAAATAAAAAATAAATTAACAATAAATAACTTTAGGAAGTCGACGCTTTTGTTTTTAGTTTTGCTTAATTTTTTGGCACGCGACTATCGAAACTAAAATCACGACGAAATCCGTGTACATCCTATCCTATCCTACTACGCGAAAGTTGGTGAGGATGGATGGATATTTATTTATTACTCTTTACGCAAAAACGCCTCCCCCGACCCTTGCTCGAAAACGAGGTGCCAGCAGTTGTTGCAGCTGAGCACGTAGCTTTAAATACCCCGCATAATAATCATGATGAAAACCCAAGTTTGATCCAGGCTGTCCCTTCTTGCTGTCCTCCCACCAGCGGTGCCCTAAGCCGAGGTTCGTACTCCACAGGAGGTGCCCTTAGCGAGCATTCGCTTAATTTTAATTTAGAATAGCATAAAAAGCTCCTGGCTGGAGGCTCTAAGTGTAATAACTTATGGCACCCACAGGAAAATCTGGTTAAGCAGCCAAGACCTTAGTGGTCAAAAACAGCGAGATGCCAAATAAAAAATAAAAAAAACAGCAAAAACGCCTGAACGGATTTGGATGAAATTTGGCATACAGATAGTCTATAACCTGGATTAATACATAGAATACTTTATATCCCGATATTCCCACGGGATCGAGACTTATCCGGGTGAAACCGCGGGGCGCTGCTAGTACAATATAAAAAACTCACCGAATGGATAAATTCCTCCTTTTTAAGAAATTGGTCGAAATGCCTCTCTCTGCAACTACACTACAGTATAGGAAATTTAAAGACTCGTTTACAAACGGGCTGGTTTAATTATTTTTCTAAACCAACCCACCCCTTTTGCATTTATTTATGCCTCAGTCTAGCCGTTTTTCTTACGCTCATTAGCAAGTAGCTCATTAGCAACATGGCAAGTTCAGTTCAGTTCCGGCCGCCATGATATACAGTTTTTTTTTAAACGAATAGATTTATTTACAACATTCGCATTCGACTTTTTTAGGGAAAGACTCCTTTCAAGATTTTTAAGCTATTGTATAGCTTTTATCGCGGGCTTTGAGCACGGAGACTGAATCAAGAAATTCCGTAACGTAACGAAAATAAAACCTAACACCTCCCACTCCGCCTACCATGTAATGACGGTTCTCATGACAACGTGAAGTTGTCATGGAGGTTACAAATGCTATGCAATAGCTTTACCGCGTCAGTCCCTGAGTGCCACACATTTTTTTATTATTATGGTAAACATTTTCACACGAGTTTTTTAGTTGAGGTTCCAAATTCAAATCACATTATTGACCAGCGGGGTATAATGAAATTCTGAACTTACAATATTATTGCCTGGCTAGAGCCTAATTAGGTTGGAGCTTTAATGACTTGTTTTAGGTTAGGTTTGCATGACATATAAAATTAGCGAACAGGTGGTGTGAAAAATATATCGCAATTATCGAACTACCTTTTTTAATAAAGTATCGGTTTGCACTACTGGTTGAACGTGTGTTTTTTTGTATTTTCCCTTTTGCAGTAATAAGTATACACAAGCCCATTAATTAACCCATAAAAAAGTCGAAATTATAAATTCAAATTCTCGAGCTTGTATCTGTGGCACATTACCATTATTAACGGCTTATATGTCCGAAAGCTCGCGTGTCGGGGTTGCCCTTTAAAGTTTATTCACAATGGCAACACTGATAGGACTCGGAACTGAATTAGAATTGCAAAACAACTGAATGTGCGAGCTGCCCTTCTATGCTTAGCTTTTTGTTTATCATGGCACGCTAGAAAAGAGATACTTTAAAAAATATACTCTATTAGGTATCTATCTGGCTTACGAAGTCACAGTTTTACGAGAACAGGATACCCTGATAAGGCTTTGTTTTTTGTTTAGAACTTTTTTCTTCTAAAGAAAAGCAAATAGTGTTTTTATCTGTATTTATGAGACACGTGAATCGTTATCAGCAAGACATTACAGTTCAAGCTTTTAAAGAAAACAATTTTTGGTGCCGATAAAGTTACCAAAAAAACATATAAATATGATACAAAATTCATCGACAAAACATTTCCAATTCTTCGATTCCAATCGCGAGACCCAAAAACTCAATCTAAAAACTAATTTTAAAGTAAAATCTAAACAATTTCCAATATCGGCAGATTGTTTGTTACAGAGTGTCAGGGCAGGGCGGCCGGGTCTCGTAATCGTGGCAACGATCGATCAGCTAGGACGCGCGATGATGAATAGCGAGCCGACGCCGCCGTAGAAATCTTGATAGCCCTCGTCCATAGAGTAGATAGGAAATGAAGTGACACTGTTCGGGTGAATGGTTTGATTTGTGATGTGATCGTTTTAATTTACATGTTGTATTGTTGTTTTAAATTGAATTCCATTAAAAACAAAAATTCAAAATGGCTTATTTCACATAAACCTACTAAGGCGCTTATGAAACATCAGAAGCTAGGTGCACGGTTCCAATTGTTCGCTTCCTATGTAGAAGAGCCGGCAAAAAACTCCACGACAACAACAACTACTATTACAAAATTGCCTTTCCACTTTTTTTGCCTCCGAGTTTGTTTCGGGCTTTCTGCTCAAAGTAGTCAGTTATGAACACACCAAAACTCATTTAAAACATGTTATTTTTGACGTGTTAAAGTATTTTTTTAACTACAGAAATAAATATAATTTATCATCATTTATCATTTAAGAACTATATTAAGGCTCCGTGCACGAAAAACACCCTTTTTCGTCAGTAACTTATCTAATTATAAGAAAGCTTGAAGTAATTGAAACATTAAGTCTGTGTAACTATAAAAGTAGGTACAGTTTTAGTGGTGCTAAACCATTCGTGTCAGTCACAGCACCTATTAATAGTTGCATCACTTTTGCGCTCTCGAAAATATGGTTTATTTTGCCTTTCATTTACTTATTGAAGATATTGTATAATCGTAAATAAAATTTTGATTTTATCTCAAGGGTAGCTGAAGACTAATTAATAAATTTCTTGATATGGTTTGCTATAGAATAGGAAAAAATACATTACTGACAAAACTGACTACCGACTGACTTAAAAAAAAATGGTTTTTTCAACATTATTTTTCAACATTATTTTTCAGCTATATTTTGTATGGAAGTTGAAAAAAGTGGTTCCCAGTGGTTTACTTGTACACAATTAGACCATATAATGATGTTGATGATATTTTAAATTTTCAAAATCAATCTTAGTTTCTTCTAACGAAACGATCAAACGTCAGTCTCGCGTCAATTTTTGGAAAACTTGTTGCGAATTTTAGGAATTTTCCACGAATCCTTAATTTGTTTAAAAAATCACTTTCCCTTAAGTCCAAGACAAAGAATTTGACTTTTCAAATCACAAATAATTTTGTTTAAATTCTGTTCCCTTTCTCACAACTAATGAACAAAATTGATCAAAATCAGTTGATTTCTTGCACGGCCCCATTCATAAACCTATCTAAGCAACTATCATGAATTGCGAATTAGCTACGACAAGAACCAGCCAGCAAATACAGCACATTGAGTACCAGTTCATGTGTACTAAACCAAATATTTACCTGTCTGTTCCACCAAAAATTGCCGCATTATGGCCGTTTCTTACCTTGACTAAATGAAAAAACCGAGTGAGATTCACGCATAGATAATTCAGCAGTGGAAGGGTTAATAACACTCCATTTGCTAAGTAATCTACGTCTTCACCCGATAACGTTATTCTATTACCTGAAGCCCTTTTGAGCCACAGGTCAAGCCGTGGGTGAAGGTTAGATGTACAGATATAGCTCGAAGGATAGATATAGCTCGCCAGTGCTTAGCTTATCAGACTGATCAGCTGGATAGCTTTCATGCTGAATTTATTTGTGTCTATAACGGGCGTAACTGTAAATTTGGAAGAGTAATGGCTTGCTATTTTTAACCGATTTCACAAAAAGGAGGAGGTTCTCATCATTTTCATCATTTCAGGCGAAAGACGTCCACTGTTGGACATAGGCCTCCCCCAAGCACCGCCACTTCGACCGATTCTGTGCTTTCCGCATCCAACGGATTACTGCGGCCTTCACAAGGTCATCGGTCCATGTTGTGGGAGGCCTTCCAATGCTACGTCTTCCGGTACGTGGTGCTCGAAGACGGCTGGACTGATTTGAAAAATTCTTTTTTTTTGTTTGAAAGGATATAATTTTTAGTTGCTCCCATTATCATTTGGTCACGATCTTATGATGGGATCTTGGAGAAATCGAGGGAACTCTTCAAATATTATGGGCACACCTATTGCGATTTTGGTATTTTTATAGTAACTCGTGCATTTGTTCTCGGAAAGCATCATTTGGTGATGTGGAACTGATGATGAAGGACACAGATGACCACCGGAACTACTCAATAATATGTATTTCACGGGTTGCGATTCGATTACTTTAATATGGTTGGTAAGCAATTGATGCTCATGACAATTCAAATGGTGCAGTGGAGCTGATGGTGAAGTACCTGGAGAACTCCTCAACAATTAAAGTCCCTGCATCGGGAAAAGCTATATTTTGTAAAGGTGATGAGCAGTTGACATTAGGCTATTGTAACTTAGATAAATAACAAACCAACCCACTAAAAAGTGAAAAAAAAAAAAACATTTTTACAAAAATACAACCAACGTCCAAACTACAAAGTGAAAAACAATTTTGATTTCGGAAGTCGATAGCAAAAAACTAAAATACTGATCCAAAGACACCGACTTCGAGAATAATAACATTAGATTAATGTCATGGCAGCATGGAATTAGTAAGTACTTACTATCATGGCAACATGTAATAAGTAAGTACTATACATGGATTGGTATGAACTTTCCTATACCTACTATTAAATGAGCATTCTCTATTTTTATCTTTATATGGAACTCTTGAAGGTTTAAGCTATGCGTTGTCTGTTAGTGAATTTAAGATTTTTATGATGTAGAATGTGTTATAAATGGCATTGCCGTTTCTCAAAGTGCCGATACCTTTACAAATAGATTCATTACAAAAGAGAAACCAAGCATCTTTGTTATAGATAATCGCTTGAGTTAACTGTTTGCACAACTTCTCTAAAAACACGCGAAACATAACCCTGTCCGCTAGTTTACACGGTTAGGATTAGGTTCACTTATCGCGTCACCTAACTACACAGGAGATGAAGAACTTCCGGCTACATTGTGTGCTCCGGATATTGTCTCGATAGCGTGAACGGCTCAGTTGCGTGCACGCAGTGTCAGCATCGCATGTCCAACACCAGCCTTATCAAACAATAATTAACCGTACTAAAACTAACTCCTTTATCACTAAATAATCTGTTAGCTACCTCCGTCTTGCGTGCCGGCTTTTATTACCCACGTCAGATTTTTACACTCGCTAAACCGTAACCTAAAATAAACCTTTAAGTATTCTAGAACACATTACTAGCATATAAAAGTAAGCTTTCATTAAATGGAAGTTTGCTCAGCGCCAATTTATGACAGAAGTCTAATAAAAGTTTGTCAACACGGCATCGCATGACCACTTCCTTATTTTGAATAATAAAATGTGTTGTAAAGGGAGGGGAACGTCACGCGTGCGGGCTCGGCATCCGATTAACGTGCGAATTTCGGCGATCACGACTTACTTCGCTCACGAACTGGCGACTAATTTCCCGATGAAGTTAAGATGGTATTGTGCGAGCTATCTCATTTCCTAAATGCATTGTGTTATGTAAATACCGCGCGTGACTTATTGTGGCGCCAGACTTGGCCCGTGCCCTTCATCCGTGGGCCGTCGCGTCGTACTGTTTCCTGTGTCCCTTTCCACACCGTTTTTATGTTTCCTTATGTACTATATTGCGGATCCTTTCTCCCATAAATAAAATATAAGTACACATTGTCATGTATGTGCGTAACTGTGCAGATACGGAGAGATTAAATGTTCTTCAAGATATTATTTTGGTAGCTCATAAGAAAAAGAGAAATCGTCTTTTCCTTTATAGTTTTAATTCCACCTCCGTCAGTTTCCCAAGTTCGTTAGAAGTAATCGTAGCTCGGTCAGCGGAAACACTCAATCAGACTGGTTGTTACTCGGTTTGGTTTGACACATTTGATTAAGTTCCTGTGCAAGTTTCTCCGTTTCTCTGATGCATTGCACTGGTATTTCTTGGCCAAAATAGTTACATTAATCTCGAAAAAAGTTTTCGGTGTCAGTATCCGTATGTACCTATGTAAGTTTTGTGAAGACTGCGTTTTTGTACCTAACTATAATAACTTCAATAATAATAATATAATTATCATTTTATTTCAAAAGAAAATTTACATAATTTGTTAGTAAACATTAACCTTATGTTAGTAAACATGTAGGTTGAACAAATAATGGACGAGCGGGAAATCACATTTCCCCAGAATGACATTCAGGAGACTGTTCGAGCTGCCTTGGACCCTCTGCAGCAGCGACGGGGCGCGCTTACGTCTGATCGCTGCGAAGCCATTAGTGTGCGCATCAGCAAACATTCCCGACGCACTGCAGAAGCGTGGCAGCCCCAGCAGCATCCTGAATGCATTGTTGTATTGAACTCGAATAACATTGATGGCTTTCTGCGTACAACTTGTCCAGAGACTGCATGTGTAAAATATCTGACAATATGCTTTAAAAAGCGTCTGTTTCACTTCACACGTGCAACGAGCAAACCTACGGACAAGCATGTTGCAACGAAAGAAGAAAGAAAGAAAGAAAAGTATTTATTGAGACTCGCACAGGAAATCACAAATTAAACTAAACACCTTCAATAAGAACATTAATAAAAATAATAAAAAAACAATAAAAAAAAAACAAAGTAAAATTAAAATAAAAGCAGAAGGTCCTGTACGAGGCCAAAAGGCTCCTATCTCAGCATAATGCTGCGACACTTAAAAATAAATAAATGTCGCAGCGCTGGTATTCTGATACGAACCGCCAATGCTCTTCGTTCCCTTTCTACATCGAGATCATCTTTGATGCCCACTGTAATAACATGGCCGAGATATTTAAATTGTTGAACACGATCTAAGATATTACCTGCTAGTTTAATGGGAGGAAAGCTTTCTGAGGACTTTCCTATAAAAATAAGAACCTCACTTATTTTGGCATGCCAAAAAGCCATAACCTTTCAGTAGTCGTTGCCTATATAGCCATAGTTTTAGTTTTGACTTAGATTTAATCATGTTTAGTTAGCAAAGATTCGTGCAAAAGAACCTACATTCGACATATTGGTTTGCAGTTTGTTATATTAAACTTTGTCATGGTTTTTTAAGCTGTTGCGTAGCTTTTATCGCGGGATTTGAGCGCGGCGACCGAATCAAGAAATTCCGTAACGAAAATAAAACCTAACACCCCCCACTCCGCCTACCATGTAATGACGGTTCCCATGACAACGTGATGTTGTCATGGGAACGTAATTTTCCCAAGTGTAGCGTTGACAAATAGGAAGTATGGAGGTTACAAATGCTGTGCAATAGCTTTACCGCGGCAGTCCCCGAGTGCCACACGTTTTTTTTTTAATTGGTTCAAAATTTTATAAACTCCACGAGTCGGAATCAGCCTTGCTGCAAACATCGCTGATTGACTAATCTATTCCCTTTTGCAAGTCACTATATTACTTACTGTTATTTCGGGATATTACTGTTAGATATATTATGTACTAGCTTCTGCCCGTGACTTCGTTCACATGGAAGTCGTAAGACATCACAACATTAAAACTTCCCTGTATACTACGTACGCTTGTAGTTTTGTTCTCAGCAGCCAAAATATATAGAGAGTCAGGACTGGTGATGCGGGAGCAACCGATGTATAGATATCCGTGTGAGAAGCAGCTTGTCCTGAGGTCGACACTCGCAACCTTTAGTGTCTACCCCTGTGACTTGTTGATAATCATCGCAAAGCATACGTATTATGTATATTTTGAGATCACAAGGTAGTTACATACTGTATTTATTTTTAACCGTATGAACAGCGTGTGAACTTTTACCGTAAAATATCGTACTGTTCATCGGCCATGGACCTAACTTGTTTCTATTTATTTTTACTGTATTGTACACCACAAAATACATAACAAAAAAAGTGGCACTCCGGGAGTGCCGACAGAAGTGAAAACTTGAACAAGATCGCCTTGGTGGAAGAAAAATACTTGTATTGAACTACACCCTAAACATTATTTATCTAAATAAAGAGCACAATCGCATTTACAAAACCTTTAAAGTAAAATACTTGCATAGAACATTGATCCGTAACGCAATATAAATAAAGAGCACAATAGCGTTTACAAAAATAAGGTGTCGTTACAGTGTCGCGAAATCAATGGTTTAGTCCAGCGGTCGGCAACACGCGGCCCGCGGGCCGATATGCGGCCCGCGGACGTCTTACTTGCGGCCCGTGAATGTTTTGTAAATAAGTTATAAATAACGTGCAAACGTGTTTCAATTGTAAATTATAGAAAAAATAAATATGCTTCTCGTCTCACAGATGAGCATTTGAGAGCCATTCTACGAATTGCAACTGCAAATTTGACAGCTAACATACAAGAAATAGCCTCCCAAATTCAACCTCAAACATCGCACTGAAATTTGTATAAAATCGGTTAACTATTTAAGTACTTTGTATTTTTCATTTCTGAATGATGTACGGTGGTTATTTTTCTAGCTATAAAGAATATAAATAAAAACACAAACATATAAACATCATGTAAGTATAACGTATACGAATTAAATTCCGTATGGTTTAACAATTTTTAACAGCATTTTTATTTTTTCTATGGGATATGACCAATTATACGCAGGTATATTGGGTTTCTAGGGTTAATATCACGTGTGCGGCCCGCCTTTAGTTTATTTTGCCACCTTGTGGCCCTTGCCTGCCAAAAGGTTGCCGACCACTGGTTTAGTCCCATCTTAAAAATGCCCAACACGCATAAAGAAGTTTTCACTTCAAACAAAAAACACTGCAAAACACAATGGGCGGCCTTATCTCGTTCTGATATATGAGAACAAAGAACCAACACCAGCAGAAAGTAAGTTCTACAGCGTTAGTTAACCACCTATCTGTAATTTAATAGTTTCTGTAACAAACAGGGTATATTCCAGTTTAATATTCCCCGTTAACTTCTCCCGATACAACGAGGTGTGCTTCAAACAAGATTCGGTTCCCCACAATTGCGAAGCCCGACGTAGCAGGGTTTTAACCTGCAGACTAACGAGATCGCCAGTCAACTCCATATGCGATAAGCCATCGGTATATACTATTGAATTTCGTTTCAGGAATTTAATTTATTCAAACAGTGCACATTGTTTAGTTCTTGACAAAAAAGGAAGCAAGATAAATTTATTTATTGTCACAGAAACACGAGCAATAAAAAGATAAGTTTAAGATTTTCTCGAATTAAGATCCCTATACACAACAACTAGTACAACGAATAATATAACTATTATTTTATCCAAAATAAAGAGTAGCAGTGTCTTCTAAGAATATCAGCCTATTTTTAACCGACTTCCCAAAAAGGAGGAGGTTCTATATTCGTCTGTAAGTATGTTTTTTAGGGTTCCGTAGTAAACAAGGAACCCTTATAGTTTCGTCATGTCCGTCTGTCTGTCTGTCTGTCCGCGGTCTAGCTCCGAGACCCTTAGTACTAGAAAGCTGTAATTTGGCATAGGTATACATATTACGCCGACAAAGTGGTAAAACAAAATTATGAAAAACATTTTTTTTTTTTTTTTTTTTTATCTCATAGTGTGGGGTATCATTGGAAAGGTCCTTCAAAAATATTGTGAGTTTGTGTAAACCATTTTTGGATTCAGGGATCCGTTTGTGAAATATTAGGCTTTAAAGTGCTAATTTTTGTTAGAGTCAAGTGTCCCCCCACCCTGCCAGCTAAATGGTTAGTTTTGGATGTGTGAAAAAAATTCACGGCAGTAGCTTATATAACGAATTTAAAAGGAAAACTATCACAGCTGAGCAGGCTTTACAAGTTAACGAGTAATAATCGACCAAATTAGATTTGCGGTTGTAAAAACATGGTCTCCTATACATTCCATATGAAAGATTTTTTTTTCAACTACAAAGTTATGTTTGTTCTTGGGATAAATTCATCCCAACTACGAAACCCTACATTGTGCGTGGTCCGACATGCACTTGGCCGGTTTTTTTGTGTAATGCCTGCGATATCTCGTTAGTTGTAGACTGATTTTGAAAATTACTTTTTCATTTGGTAGAGAAAGTTTGCGCGGTGGTCCTATATAAATTTTATTAATTGTGCTTGGGTAGGTACTTCGACTTTAAGAAAAAACACTACAAATAGAAAAATTACTTTAATTTCGAAAGTCGGTGGCAAAAAACGAAAATTCTAAACCAGACATCCACTTCCGAAATTAAAGTACTTTTTCACTTTGTAGTGTTTTTTATGGAAGTCGGTTGTTTTTTTTTTGTCAAAAGTTTTTCATTTTGTTAATAAGTTTAGGTTTTATCCCGATGTTTTGCCTTAAATTATCAATTGTAAATAAATGACATTAAACTTCCAATGAAACTATGCAACATCATTTTCTGTTTTCCAGTAACCGCAATTCCCGGTATCCAACATTAAATCCCGTATCCCGGGACTACAAATTCATTAAAAAAATATTCTTCAACAAAAAGTATCCGTCGAAAATGAAAATATGAATCGGTAGTTCAGTCGACTCACCAGTTTATTAATTTGTGGAGTTTGTGTTAATTCGTCGCAGGCTTGCGGGTCAATTATTTTGTTGACCGTGATGCTAACATGCAAACTATCCCGGGAGTTAATAACGCGATATTCACATGCGTTTGAGGATGTTTTTGTTTCGAAAATTGAAGGGTTCGATGCGTTTCAGTTGAGTAGTTGCGTGGCATTTTGAGCAGTTTATGCGGCCTACCCATATGTCCTTTCTTTGGTATTGCTCGTCGAGTTGAGCTCTACGATTACTGACAAATGCTTGCACTGACTGGACAGGTCCACTCAAATCTGTGTGGTTCTTTCCTCAAAAGACCATTTCAGACACTTATCTACATGGTCCTAATATGGCCTTACCAAGATTATGTCTGGACTTTAAAAGAAACTGCGACCTCTGAGTTTGTTTCGGCCTTTCTTCTCAGAGTAGTCAATAGGAAACGCCGAACTCTTCTAGCTTATTTTTTTATATGACTTGTAAAAGTGATTCCGATATCCTATTTACAGAATAAACAATTTCATTTCGTTTCATTTCAATATTTGGATATGCGGGTATGAGATGTACTGTATAATTGGTAATATTTTGCTATTGACTGGTGGTGAAAAGTTTTGTGTATCAGAGCTTTCAGAATTGAGAATTTGAAATAGTCATGCTGAAGTTGTTTAACAAGATCACAACTTCAAGTTCTCAATTCAGAAGCCGGGTCTTGTCTAGATTGAAATCTAGTCAAGATTTAAATCCAAAAATGACCAGTACTTAAGAAGCTGCACAAATGTTTGTTTAAAATGTAAAGATAAACACAGATAGTGTGTTTATCTTCACATATTTTTGTTCATTTTTACTTAAATTTTTAAAAAATATCAGCTTTAGGTTTATCATCAAAATGAAGATATGAAGTCGGTGTTAAAAGGTGGACACTGAGACAGAAAAATCCATTACTGAATTAAATGTCCTGCTGACGATTGTCGCCAATATTTTTATTGTTTTTTCACATCTCTATTATTTTCCCTTGTGTGATAATTTATCGATATTGTTCGGAATTGAGTTATGATTTATATTTTGCCGGTATGTGGCCGCGGTGAGCACCCAAACCAATTTCTGTTATGTCCAAGTTACGAGTAATAGTTTGCAGGAACCTGGAATTTTGTCGATAAATTGTTTTCCTATTAGTTTTGCTATGCACCTTGGTACGTGACACTGACTTGAACAAGATATTTCAGGGCCCCGAAGTAGAGAGAAAATCGAAATCTGCGGAGTAGAGATTTATCGACAACGTAGACTCCGCATGAGCAACCGCCGCTATAAACTTGGCTACCTAGAAACAAATTTGCCAAGTTTTTCCGTCGCGACGTTGTATTGGTCTGCTATAATTTAAACAACTTACCTACACAGTAAAACAAATGAATTTCGGGTGGCGCAACCGCCGCCCACGTTTATTAAAATTAGAGTCGTAAGTTCGGAAGTTCGACACGGCCGCCGGAGACATTCCTGCTAAAAAGTGGCCGCTTTTGAAACTCTACTGGTTTACGATTTAGCCTCAGTACCTATGCCAGATTTTTACGAGTAAACTTTTCTGATATAATACCCAAAAGCTGGGACCGTTCGGGGAGAAGTGATTAAACATGAAATTTGCATTTGCACAAACAGCCGCTCGTAAATGATAGAGATAGGTATTAAGTACTTTGAAAACAATAACAAAGTTCTCAACTCAAATAAAATGTAAGTGTGTACCTCCGTCACGCGTTTTAATGCGGTTTTGAAATCGAATAAGTTTCGTTCTGCGGGTCGTGGCGGTGTGTTGAAGGAAAGCCCCAATAGTGTGAAAACGCCCCACATCATAATGACGGGGATACAATAGCGGATCTGTTTCGCCGTCCCGGGGTCCCTGGGGACACGATAACTAAAGAGAGAGTTATGTTCCTTGTAAACCGCACTCCAGTATATTGTATGAGTAATTGGGCGTAGTGCTCACACATGACACATGTCGGTCTGAACATTGCAAATTGCTTCCTTCTGAATTATTCATGGCTGTACATAGTTTTAATTGCAAACCCAGTGTAATTTACAGTAAAATAACTTTGAAAGCAGAGGTCGTGCACGTTTGGGTACCTCTTCAGGCGTCTTAAAATGGAGGTAGAATTTCTTAGCTGCAATTTGATGAAGTCTCACTGGAATAGCCCTAAAATGAATAGTCAGCTGATTGCTGGATTGCAGTAAAAGATGTCGACAAAAAGCTTTGCCTCGTTAAAACATAGCCGCGATGGTTTTCTAAAGGATCGCTGAGGAAATGCGGAGAAAGTCATTACGATCCCCGCTTAGGATTTCAAAGAGGTTAGTCTCGATGTTAACCGTGTGTTACGTATTTATTTAAAATAGATTTTATTTTAGTCCCACGATTTCTAGTAAAGTAAAATTAGTGTAGATTTTTGTGTTTTTTGTATCTTGGGTGCGTTTACAAATACTAATCTTACCTATTACACTAACATTCAGAACCAGAGGACCTCGACAAGTGACAATGGCTTTCAAAGCGTTTCGTATTTCTGACTTTCAACACGACTGACATAAGTATTTCGGTAGCATATGTCCATTGAGGTTAAATGTAAACTAGAGAAGCTATTGTATATTCAAGTAAGTATAGTCTAGCCACACTAAGTCTGCGTAAGTAAAAAAAACGGTGGAATTTGAAAATCTATAGACGGCAACACCATCCTGTCCTATGAAAAAAGAATTTGATACTTTGTGATAGGTTATTTTGTTTTTTTTTTTTATGATTTATTCCTGGTAAAGAATAGTTACTTTAGCACGATGCAGTGTGGATTTGATACAGTTTTGTCATCGTATGGAGGTAGAACATAGGTACGACATAGTCTATTACACATAATCTACTATACAAAAATTAAAAGGCAAAATATCAAAATCGTTAGATCTACATAGAACCCCGAAACTGACATAACTGACTGATGTAAAAGTATAACATATGTAAAACTTTTTGGGGTTGCCCATTTATTCCATTGCAGACTTATCGTAGCCAGATTCTAGTAGACTGAGACGTAAAAAATTTCTAGTATCTGCTCCAGTTTACATTGAACCTTAATGCTTATGTCAATCCGATATATTTTTGACTTTTTCATCATCATTATCGCTGTTAGAATGTTACTTTATCTTAGCCCTCTAGTACAAAAATGCATATTTACCTACCTAATATATCATAAAAGTAGGAAAGAAATTCATTCTTTTGATAGACGGTAAATCTATACCGTTAATGCACTAGAAGCATAGAAGCCATCTTGATAATTTTACCATAAGTAAACCGTTGAAGCTAGGACAGTTGCCAGAAACTTGTACCTACTTACAGAGAGGTCTTTGACCTGTAATAGATATGGGGGTTACGTACGTAGGTACTGTGAGACATCGCGTAACATACAGCCGATCTCGATTCTGATGTAAAAATATCACCGCGAAAAAATAGACGAAGTGAGCTTGAAGTGACATGTCAATAGTGTCAATACCTAGTATCAGGTGGAATGACAACTCAATTCAGTACAAATATATTCTTAATGTCCCTCGGCAAACTTCGTGTTTCGTCAGTCGTCGGATTTCTATCAGTTGCCCTTTGCACTTAGGGCAGACCGGACACTCTCAATCGACTTGGAAGTATATAGAGTTGTTAATACTCTTTTAACTTAATGTTATTTATTCTTAAAATGGTAGGAAAGCTGCTAAAGCAGCAGGCACGACAGATAGGAAAATGGTTTTACAGCTCTGTATAGTTCACACGAAAATCAAAACAAAACAACAATAAAGTACTTAGTTCTGAATTCGAATTATTATACCATGGAAATTAGCATTCGTTTGTATTCGGAAATGCGATGATTTCCGAGGGACATTAAGAAAATAGAAATACTGTACATTAGTTATCACGGTGAGATAGGCACGAGTTATTTAATAATGAATCTGAACTTTCGCAGTATCAGCTTGAAAACATTATTCCTTCAGCAAAAAAAAAAAGAGATACTAACGAAAAAAATAGGTACCTATCTTTGAAAGCACAATTCGCTTTTGAGTCGCGTTTAGGTGAGAATTTAATTAATTTCAACGTTTCGAGCGCTATTCGTCCTGCGGAGTGGAGCCCATAAAACCTAATGGACTTTCTCTGTCTAGCGAAAGGTAATTTTGCGTGAGAGTGAGACGAGGCCACTCCTCTCACGACCGTCCTGCAAATTGCAATCTTGCTTGGATTTGCACAAATTATTGTAGTGTGATTGCGAAGTCACCGTGGTTTAAACACACGTGGTTTGAATGAAAAGGTAAATAATTAAAGCGAAGCATTTGAGATGCAGATAAGGCCTAAAAATGAGTAGTTTTATAATTTTAATATTTTTTTTTACTGTGGCATCTCGCAGTTGACCTATGAGGACATGGCTGCTTAACCGGACTTTCCTGTGGCTGTCTTAAGCTTCTACACTTAAAGCCTCCAGCCAGGGGCAAAAACTAGGTATTCTAAATTAAAACTAGGCGAAAGCCCGCTAAGGGCACCCCCCGTGGGGTACGAACCTCGGCTTAGGGCGTCGCTGAGGGGAGGACAGCAAGAAGGGACAGACTGGATCAAACTTAGATTTTCATCATGATTATTATTCGGGGTATTTAAAGCTACGTGCTCAGCTGCAACAACTGCTGGCACCTCGTTTTCGAACAAGGGTCGGAGGGAATTTTAATTCTAGTTCTCTCAAAATATAACTACTACAATTATATTTTCATGAAACACTCTTCTAAAAGTATTAATAATTCAGTATCAGATCGCCTTAACTGGGAAACATCATTCAATTACCTGTACAAAATTCATTTACATTCTGTCGATAACGGGTCTAATTTGCAGGTCAAAAGAAAATTAAATCAGCGCGTCGGTATTCTGAAGGGAGAATCTAATGCAATGGCGATGTTGCGTCGATAAAGAAGGGGAGGCAAGGACGCCACAGGCTGCGTCAAAATTTTGTCGATTACGTAATTTCTATTCAAAGTATATCCGAGACCCGAGTGGCTCGAGCAGGGTTGCCAAAACACAGCTCTGGGAGGACTCAGACGCTATCTACTCAGGGCCGATCCCCTAGGAAACATCTTCAGAAATTCAAATGGCAGCGCGCCATCCGACGGGACTAGACGAACATTATACTAAACATCGCTGTGGTGACCCTAGCTCGCATTTTATTGCCCCTGCGCTGCTCGACACAGACGCAGTAGCTTGCAGAGCGATGAACCTTTTACTTTTTGAGTGTCACTTAGGAATATTCTCGTTGCGTCGCCACAAATGACTACGGTCGACCGCTGTGTCAGCATTGTTAACAAAGTTACGGTTTTCGTACGTACTTAGCTTGGGTAGATACCTACGTATCTTGCTATCGTCATTGTAAAGGCCGAGGTTACTATGTATTGTCCTCAACGGCGCAATTCTCAATGAAAGTGTCACCGAAAATAGAGTTCATAAATATTGAAGGTAAATCTTTTCCTGAGGGTTCCGTTTATCTGCGTTTCGTGACGTCACGGCGTTAGCGTTGCGTCGGCATTGCGTGTGGCGTGCGTGTTACCGAACAGTTTACACTCTCTGTGTAGATTTCATTTTGTGTTTATAAGTATCTCACGTTGATAGGTAGGTAAGTCTGTAACTTGTTTAATAGATTTAAAAAGTTTTGAATGGAGGGCGAAGTTTGGAGGGAAATGTTCGTGTGAGTAGCACGCGAGGTGAGCCAAATGAAATATTGTACATAATACGTATATTTCACGAGTATGAAGTTATTAATGTTTGGCCAAGTAAATATGAACATCAACAGAATGTTATTTGTGGTTTAAATACTGCGCAATATTTGGGTATAAACATTATGATACAAGGCCGGATTATTAATGGGCTATTTTAGAGGGTTATTAATCAATTTTGATGTACAATGCAGATAATTCTATTGATGCGTTCTCCTCCCTTCGAAGAATTTATCAGAGAAGAACAAATTTTCCAATTGCATGTATGTTACTAGTTCTGTACAACCGCAATTTCACAATTTTCCGCTGCCGGTAATGTGAAAACCATTAAAAACCAGACCATAAAGTTAGATCTCATTACGAGAAGTCGTTAAAACCGACATATAACGTGACCACCGCAAATTAACGGTGACATTCTCGTTTAGAAGATAATGGCACAACACACATACATACACATGTGAATGACATAACACATACGCTATAGGAACGTGTGTTTATTTACATTCTCATTTTTTACATTACCAACTTAACTTTTCCTTCACAAAATCGACTCAACGAACATTTTCCGAAGAATTTCAGGTTTTTCAGCTGCATAAAATAAAAAGGTTGTATCTAAAAAGGTTTCATGTGTTGCGTGCGTAATCTTAGCTGGGCTGCCTCATAACTATCAGCTGCACTGGTAATCGAACCTGTTCCTTCATAATACGAGGTAACGACAGCGTTTTGTACCCCATACGCGTTCCTCGCGTAATATTTATGATTTGAACACTTTTTTCAGGAAAAAATAAAGTGTTATTAGAGGCGCCTGAGCTTTGCAAATCGAGATAGAAAAAAAAACAGTAGCACTCCGGGAGTGCTGACAGAAGTGATAACTTGAAAAAAATCGGCACCGCGGTAATCAACGCGTTGATGTCTTTTACTCCACGGTGTCGGTAAATTACGTTACAGTGTCGCGAAATCAATCGTTTAGTCCCATCTCAAAAATGCCCAACGAGTCTAAAGAAGTTTTCACTTCCCTTAAACACCTTCTATCTTAATAAAGAGCACAACTGCGTTTACAAAGGTTACATGAGGTGTCGGTAACGGTGTCGCTAGTTTAATTGTTTTTTCCCATCTCAAAAATGCCCAACGCGTCTAAAGAAGCCTTCACTTAAAAAAAAAAATACGTAGGCATTTACATAGACATACATTTATACTTTCTTCCTATGGGGGTAGGCAGAAACTAAAGAACACCACCTGCTACGATCCTTACAATCTTTTTGCCTCGTTTACATTCATATATCTGCTCATACACGCGCGCTGGTTGCGAGTACTACGCACCTGACCTTTCTGAAGAACATCACCAATAAGATCACTTTATGTCCTCCTAAGGAGTCCTGTCCCGGCGACCTCCAAAAATTTTGGTAACCCGGAAAATCTCAATATATTTGAAGATTTCTTGCAAAGTATGTTGCAATACTTAACATACTTAAATCTTCAAATATATTGAGATTTTTACATCCCCTACGCGTTCTTCCCGTAATATTTATGATTTGTACATTTTTTCAGGGAAACAATATACCTTAGCTTAGCAAAAAGAGATGAATTTTTGTAAGTAGAAAGAATTTAGCTTTTCCGGAGCACCTCAATATTTTTAAGAGGTCTCGCAGTGTTGATTAAAATAAAATACACGGTGATTTTTAATTCACTGTTTACCTGTTTTCAGGGCGTGAAAGTACTCATGATTATGAGCTGTAAGTGCTCATAATTATAAGCACTTACACTATGAGACCAAATCTGAAATATCGAAAAAAATATCTGCTGTTTCATACAAAAATGCAATATTTACCCGATGAAAATGTATGAAACAGATGTATTTGTTTTGCTATTTCGTAGATGGTCCCATAATAAAGGTTGTTTGTAATCATGAGTACTTTCACCTCCTGAAAAATTAACAGTGAATTAAAAATCACCGTGTATATGTATGTAGTACACACGGCTACACATCAAGCTATACATTTCCAGTATAAACTGACCTCGCATTGTATAGAAATCCTATACAATGCGAGATCACCGTAATCTGGAAATGTATAGCTTGATGTGTAGCCGTGAGTACCTATTATTAGAAATCTCTTCAACCGTACGTAATTAATAAAATAATATCCTTGTGCTACGTAGTAGGTTACTGGGTTCAGTCTTTATAGCAGGGATGTAACGGATATCCGTATCCGCATCCGCAACTGCGGAGCATCCGCATAAATTTTGATATCCGCAAAACATCCGCATCCTCAAATTTTGATTTTAAAAGCTCCACATCCTCATCCGCATCCTCATAACTTCTATGAGGATGTGACCCTACGTTATTCGCACAAATGGTGAATTTTTAAAAACTCGCGCCGAGCTAAATGGGCGGGCCGATAAGTGAGTTACGCGTTCCTATTGGCTGAATTCGCAATGTCCTTGTTCTATGACAGACGATCAGCCGCACGTGGCAGTGGTGGCACGACTGTGGTGTCACATGTCACAATTTGAGTTACTGGGTGGCACACAGAGTGGCATTCTAATATATGGGGTGGCAGGTGACGTGTTATTGTTTACTTTTTATTTGCTCGTAGAAGTGAAGTTTTTTGCAGGCGAATTACGCTACGGCAAACTACCAAATGATTACCTACAACCTAAAATACAAATATAAATACTATAAAAAAACAAGGGCTATTTTTTGTACGACATCCGCACCCTCATCCGCATCCTCAATAAGGAATTTTCCAATATCCGTTTCCTCATCCGCATCCTCAAACCTAATTATCTCGATATCCTCATCCGCATCCTCATCCGTTATATGACATCCGTTACAACCCTGCTTTATAGTGCATCGTAAGGAAATCGAATTAACAACCTCTGTCTTGCCTGCCTGCACCATAACCCTACTGCTATTGCCGTTTGTCTTTTGTTTTCCTATTACAAGAGCTTAGCGAAGACATGTCAATAACATAAACTGTTGGTTACGATGTTATCTTAAAAATAACTTATATCGATATTAATAGTCGGTCATAAAACTTAATTTATCGAGTAAGACGTTATTTAGTTATATAGTAGTAAGTCGTTAAGGGGAAGAGCTCTCGAGTCGCCTTTGGATCGCCTAAATCCAATCGAATAGGCTGATAAATTCGATATTATGTCACTCTGTATCATTTATTATTATAGAATAGGTATAGGTGTTAGATTAGATTAAATCCTACCATCGTTGTTCGTTTGTTTGAGTTTTTGAAGTGAAAATTTCTTTAGGCGCGTTAGGCATTTTTGAGATTGATTTCGCAACACTGTAACGTAATTTACCGACATCGTGCAGTAAAAGACATCAACACGTTGATTACCGCGAGCCGATTTTATTTCAAGTTTTCACTTCTGTCGGCACTCCCGGAGTGCCACTGTTTTTTTTTTTTGCCTCAAGAATGTTGTCTATCATTTTATTTGTTACAACTAGAACATTTAATGAATTATTAACCTACTCCGTGGTTACAACATTTTATTTATGTGTTAACAAAATGTGTTTGTGGTTTAATCTGTCACAAGTTCATAACGTCAGCCTTTGTGAATTAAAACCGTTTTATATTGTGATAGAACTAAATTTTCATAAAATAATCTACTCACACCGCAAAATAATTAACACCACAGACTACCTGCAGTATTGTCTCTCCTTCTCCCTTTGTTAAATTCATTCAAAGGTTGTCTTTAAAAAACTCTTTAAGACAACACACATGTCATGTATATTAAAATTATTATCATTATGTCACTATATGTAAAATTTCTACATTTATATCTATATATTTATATTTTATTGACTGAGAAACTTAAAGATGACGAGGACATAGAAAGACAAAGACGTTCGCTCGCTGCTAAGAGCAATATGCTGGCACGACGATTTGCGAAGTGTTCAAATCAAGTGAAAATCACTCTGTTTAACGCATACTGCCGGAACCTTTACACCTGTGCCCTATGGTACAAATATACGCAGCGTGCTTACAACACGTTGCGTGTTCAATATAACAACGCATTCAGATGCATACTGGATCTGCCTTGGCGGTGTAGTGCGTCCGGCATGTTTGCCGAAAACAAGGTAGATGACTTTTATGCAGTCTTGAGAAAGTCGCAGGCCTCCTTTATGAACCGTATACATAAATCTGACAATGGAATATTGAGGGCCATATACGAGGTTAATTATTTCTTCGTATATGGCAATTAATATTCCAGCTAAAATAATACTTTACTATTAATTTTTTGTATTTTTGATTGTTTTATAATAATGTATAAATTGTATTAATTAATTGAATTTGTAATCTGTCGTGAATTTCATATGGGTGTATTCCTGAAATAAATTATTTTGAATTTGAATTTGAATATCAGGAATTTGTAGGGAGAACATAAAAAAGAGTATTCGATTCAATTATTCAAATTTTACAAAAACATACCATAAAATAAAACCACAAGAGAAAATAAATAATGCATAAAACAGAAAATATGTAGATACAACACCAAAATAAAAGTGCACCCGCATGTGTCCCAAGTATTCTTATTTACGAGCTTGAACGTAACACGATTCCCCGAGCTGCCGCCTAAAACTACCCTCAGAAAACAAAAAGAGAAAACACTGCATTTTTACATATTCCACAACACTACGGAACAATACCTACGTCCTACATATGTTTTTAAAATGGATACTGTGCTAGTGTGTAATTGTCAAAAAGCTACACTTTCGTTTATCCAGTTTTTGCCACTTTTCGTTCATCTAATATAGGATAGGAAGTGAATCTTTTGCTATTTAGCCGTTGTCAAAATCACAAGTTCATAAAAAATATATTTAAAATATATTTTTTTCTGATTTGCACATTTACACTTGCCTCTGAGTCTGCCCATGCAAAGCATGGACGCCCCAAGTAAGTAGATAAAGATAATACTTCCTAATTTACCCATTTTTAAAGTGAAAACTTCTTTAGGTGCGTTGGGCATTGCGATGGGACTAAACCATTAATTTCGTAACACTGTCACGTAATTTACCGACACCGTGGAGTAAAAGACATCAACGCGTTGATTACCATGACTTTTTTTTCAAGTTTTCACTTCTGTCGGCATTCCCGGAGTGCTACTGGTGCCGATTCTCTTGTACACCGAACTAAACTAACTAAACTATCACTAAAATTCCCTACTTTTGACTATGAGAATCTCAAAGCTATTCTGTAAAATAAATTCTCTAAATTTAAAAATAATTTTGACACATCTAAATCGAATTTGACAATCGCGACTCCACACGTGATACCTAACCACGTGAATCTTTTTAGAGCCGGAGGCGCGCAGGGGGGGCAGCCTCGACGTGTTTTATGTGGATTTTTCACTTTTTGTATGGAAAATAAAAAAAAATATTACCTACATGTAGAGTGTTAGGGGTTTAAGCGTTTTATAAAAGGTGTCGAAATTTTCATTCTTTTTGCGATTGGACACACCGTTTTCGAGATATAAGCAAAAGAAAAAAAAATAGTACTGTTTTTGCATCTGAAGTCGAGGTTTTGGTGTGAATTTAAAGTTCCAACCAATTTTATTCCTCACGTTTTTAATCGCGATTAAAAATAGTCAGATTTAGTTAGAAAATCTAAAAGATGAAAAACGTCAAATTCAGAATAGCAAAATTGCCATATTTTCACTAAACTAATATCTCAGTACCATCTTAGTGCTGTCAAACTAAAATATAGTTGTGTCATTTTAGTCTATTTCACAATGGGAAATCGTCGTTTGACAGGAATAAACTAAATTTTGGTGATTTTTAGTCTAGTTTAGAGGCATTTGTGACAAGAGAATCGACACCAATGTTTTCTTTTTATAAGTTTTTGAAATTAATATTATGGCTGAAATGAGATTACGACCGACTATATTGTTAACGTTTTTAAATACGGAAATTGGCCTTCTGACCTGGTACAATGTAGATGAAATTAATGTATTGGACTCTAGTATTTCAGCTAAGCACATGTCTGTCTATACACGCGTATCTACACAACCTCTGTGGCATATTCAGACAAAAGTAGTATTCCAGTTCACTTCTAAATCAATAGCATAGCAACGTCACAGCGAAAAAATATCTAGGTAGAACAAGAAAAAGAGCTAACAGAAAACGGGCCTCATCAATAGAAAGAGACGGAAATGAACCGACCCATTACGGACCGGGTCCCGGAATGACGAACCCGGATTAGAAGAGGTCAGCCCATCTTGCAACTCTTTCTTTTTATTACAATCTTCCACTTGATTTTTCAAAGCGTGTCCTATTATACGCATAGGCTTTGAGATTGCAAGAGGAAGGATTTCTATATACATACCTTGTTATAAAAAGAATCGTTATTGAACCAAAAGATGATCACAGGATTCTGTAAGTACCTGTAACAAATGGAAAAAAGAAAATCAGTTAACCAGTTAAAGCGCTAGAATGAATATGATACAAATGGTTGAATTTGGTATTGGAAAATTTAGGATTTCTAAAATCTAAATCATATCATATTTATAAATAAACTAGCTGACCCCGGCAAACGTTGTTTTGCCAATTATTTGTTTGGGGTGGACAACCCTTATCACTTAGGGGTATGAAAAATAGATAGTAGCCGATTCTCAGACCTACTTACTGAATATGCATATAAAATTTGGTAAAAATCAGTAAAGCCGTTTTGGAGGAGTAAGGTAACTAACATTGTGACACGAGAATTTTATATATAAAGATAAACTAGCAGCGCCCCTTGGTTTCACCCATATAAGTCGCGATCCCGTGGGAATATCGGGAAAAAAAGTATTTTATGTCCTAACCTAAACACTTGCTTCGAAAATGGTGAAGGAAAACATCGTGAGGAAACCGGCATGCCTGAAAGATATTTCTCGACGGCATGTGAAGCCGTACTAACCATACGAAAAAAAGAAAAATACCTAAACATGGTCTACTCATGTGCCAAACATCTGAATCCGTTCAGCCATTTTAGTGTAAAAGCATTACAAACAAACATACAAAAAATCACATCTTTTGTCTTTATTTATAACATTAGTTTAGACTAGCAAACCGGCCCTGCTTCGCACGGTTTTTACAACTTTTTAAAACATTGATATTTCTTTATTCGTAAGTTTAATATGAATGAATTAATTTTTATACACATTAACTTTCTGAAATAAATTCTCTTCAACCGCATCAAAATCCTTTGCGTAGTAAGGTATCCCGATGTATGAACGTAAACGAAGTAAAAGGAGTATGTAAGGATAGTAGCAGATGGCATTCGGTAGTTTCAGCCTACCCCTATGGGAAGAAGGCGTGATTTTATATATTATACTAGTTGCGTCCCGCGGTTTCACCCGCATAAATCTCAATCCTGTGGGAATATCGGGACTAAAAGTATTCTATGTCCTTACCCAGGTCAGCTATTATAGTATAAAAGAATATTTAGACGATAAATTATAATTTACAAGAATGACATATTTAACTAAAAATGTACATATAATAAAATAGACATATAAAATACATAATTAAACAAATAAAACAATCATTATTTAAATATCAATTCATAATAAATATAGTGAATACAATGCAATAACTTATTTTCAATTAATAATAATTTCTAGTCAATAATAAATAAATAATCGTGCAAATAAATTCAGTATAATAACCAAATATCATATGTAATTTAAACAAATACCTACTGAACAACAGGAATAACTAATTAAATCTATATCGGTATAACAGAACAAAGACCTACTTACTCAAGCAGACATATTATTTATAACGTATAGAAATAAAGTGAAAACATTTAAGAAGTAGTATTACCAGAAGACATACTTAAATAATATAAACACTCTTCAAATAAGCGCTCTTCCTCCTCTCTCCTACTGTGCTGTGCCCAACAGGGTCTATAATTGTTTCTATAATTTTAAGCCTACCAACTGTTTTATCAACATTATAGAATGCAATAAAGAATTGAGAATTGAGGTCATGGTCTACCCATGTGCCAAATTCCATTCAAATCCGTTTAGCCGTTTAAGCGTAACAAATAAACAAACTCACTTTCGCATATAACATTAGTAAGGATAGATGACACACGCACCTTGGGTCTCAGCTAAAGCGAAAATATGGAGGTTTTTCGAAAAATCGAGCTCATGTTTCCTTTGACAACCTTTGCTCAATAAATCATAGTTTCAGTTTTAACCCTGCCGTTCCCTCTCGGAAATTCACCCTTTATATGAAACATGCATCCCTGTTGCATCCCAGTTTCCATTAATCAGGACTATATGGGTGCTAATGGATGCTGATATCTGCCGTCGCCTGGGACTCGAAACTCGTAATTATTACCACAATACACTTTGTGCTGTTAATTATATCAATCGAAAACTATAGTTGAATATAATTGCATATTTTGCATTTTACATTTTGGACATAATGGACCATTACCACATATTAAAGGTTTTATGATATCGTATTTATTATCAGTCTTGTTTGTCGAGTTAAAACCATGGGTCGAATCACCATATTTGAATTAAAGTTCTATAGATAACTTTATATACATTAAGAGGAATTATAAAAAATGCTTAGCATATTTTCATCATCAGAGAAGGACTTAGCTATCGTATCTAAACAGTTTTCTTCCCTAGAGTTAAAGATGCATTAATTTTTATTATCACTAAGTCTAATAGTCTCTCGACTAGAATTGACCAGCAAAAATGGTGGTGGACTGGACTCAAAACTCAAAGCATTTATTTCAATTAAACCATTTACAGGCACTTTTGAATTGTCAAAGAATAGGTCAGTTAGTCAGAAAGTTGAAGCTAGTTGCCCATTCCAAAACGTAGATCTCTATGGAGAAGAACGGGCAAGAAACTCCAAGGACACTTTTTAAATATAGCTATTACAAAATCCTGGGTACGTTATTCTTGTTGCTTCTATATGTGAGAACAATGTACAAAAAATTATCAAAGCAATTAAAAATATAATATAATATTAAAAATAAGCCCTCGCATATAAGACTGACGGCGCCCTTTCACGAACATGACGCGTAGACAGTGGACACAAATGATGAGAGTAAAACAGGAAAAAAGGTGTAGAATATAATAACTGATTGGTATCCCAGAAATAGTAAACGGAAAATAGGAAAACAACAAAGGAGATGGAAGGATGAGATTAAACTTACACAGCGGGCCCTAACTGGAGGATAGTTGCCCGTGATAGAATTCAATGGAAACAGCTAGAGGAGGCCTTTGCC
Organism: Agrochola lychnidis; assembly: GCA_963680765.1. NCBI lineage: Eukaryota > Metazoa > Arthropoda > Insecta > Lepidoptera > Noctuidae > Agrochola > Agrochola lychnidis. The sequence continues at coordinate 16,901,537 of OY796858.1, forward strand.
AAGAGGCATGCTAAATTGAGGAGACATACTTTAATAACATACAACAGAGTAAAAACAATTCATAATCAAGAGGCTTATAAATGAAAAAAGTCTAATAACATTTTGCGTATCCCATTTATTATCAGCAAAATAAATGATAAAATGACCATAACTTATCAAAAACTTTGAAATCAGAATTAAAATGTGAAAGGAGAATACACGAAATCTTTCAAAATGTATACAGCACACGGCAAAACGAAGTTAAGGGTACACTAGTCGGTCACTCTTCCATACAAACTTAGTATGGTGATGACTCGTTTGTTTGACGGTGTACGTACGAAACTAAAAGCAGAATTGGGAAAAAAGTAATGGTTTGGAAGTTATGAGCGTCGAAACTTCCAGATTTCAACACTAATTTTAACTCATCTTTGGGCGTAAATAAACAACTTATGTAGTATGAAAATGGCAAAATAATAGAAACCGTACAGGGATAGATAATTTAATGAAAAGTGAAAATAATTTTATTTTGTGTAGATGCATCCAGTAGTTTTTCCATAATATCTATACGCCCAAAGGTCTGTTCATGAAATTTTACGCGCTCGTTTTCGTTATAAATTATCGTCTATTTCACTAAATAAATAAATAAGAATATCAATAAATAAATAAATAAAAACTAGATAAATAAATGCTAAATAAATAAATAACTTTGCTAAATAGCACGCACATTAACTATGCCACCAACGAGTTCGAGCCGTCGTCGACTAGTGGAATCTTAAGGCCTAAAACCTCTTTATTTGACTGGAAGAGGCAACTTCGCGAAACTCTCTCGAAGGTTTTCCTTTCAAAGGTATCATTTCAAGAGTTTCCAACAAGTAACTTTAGCAGTTTATCAATCTTTAAAGCGTGGGCAGTAGATACTTGGAGTACACAATGAAATGCAACGGAGCATGGCTGATTAAGAGTTCTCTGAACTGTTTTGTAAACATCTCATTAGGGTGTTTATATGGACAACTTTTGATGAAGGTTCAAATAGGGATTCAGGGTACAAAAAGTGGAGTTTTCAATCATATGCCAACCGTTATGTTACACTAGCTTCCGCCTGCGTCTTCGTCCGCGTAAAATTTCTTGTTTTTACCGGTATGTATGTATATGTATGTTCATCTGTTACCTCTTACCTTTTAAACTACTAATCATAATTTGCCAGACGAGGTATCGTTGGAAGTGGCTATCTGACGTCGCATTAAATTGAATATGGAGCCGTCTAGAGGACATAAAGTCACGAACAAAATAAAAAAAAAATATTATGCCATGTTGGGTATTAAATGAAAGGGCTTAACTCAAAATAGTTTAAAGTTATAAAAACTAAAACCCAACTACAGGCAGACAAATTAAACTCAAAAACTCAAACTCAAAGCATTTATTTCAAATAAACCAATTACAGGTACTTTTGAATTGTCAAGGGGTCGGTCAGTCAGAAAAATGAAGCTAGTTGCCCATTCCAAAGCATAGTAGGTACCTATGGAGAAGAAAGAAAAATCCGAAGTCACACGTAATCTGTTTGATTTATTCCATAACACGTGTGACTCCGGATTTTTAATTTGTTTGTCTGTGATGTCTTATTTATACCTTTTTAGTTAACTTTTTTGTCGTAGTTGGGTTTTAGTTTTCATATATTTTATTTTATTTAAATTATAATATAAAATTATCCTATGACACACGGCAATACTACAGCTTCCCATTAGTTAAAGAATTTTCGGAATCGGATTACCACCCACATACAAACTCACAAATACCTCTATAATATAATATTACTAGGTATATATTAAGAATTGGAACAAGTGGGCTGACGTACATTTTTTTCTACTTTAAATGGAAGCTTAATTTAGTTGCACTATATCGTTTCAACATGAATCAGGAAAATATGTAGATTTTTTGAATAGTTTATATTATGACTCCTCATTAAAAAAAAGTAGTTTAATTTTATTTATTAAAATCACACTAATATATATAAAGATAATATAATCTATAATATAATATATATAATCCTTAATATTATAAATGCGAAAGTAAGTTTGTTTGTTACGCCTTCACGCTAAAACGGCTGAACGGATTTGGATGAAATTTGGCACATATATAGATGATGCCCTGGAAAAGAACATAGGATACTTTTTTTTTTTCCCACGGTATCGAGACTTATGGAGGTGAAACCGCGGGGCGCAGCTAGTTATATCATAAAGGCGAAACATTGTGAGTGTGTGTGTATGTTTGTCTCTTCTTCACGCTTAAACGGCTGGACCAATTTGGATGAAATTTGGCACACAGATAGTTTATAACCTGTATTAACACATAGAGTACTTTTTATCCTGATATTCCCACAGAATCGAGACTTACGCGGGTGAAACCGCGGAGCGCAGCTAGTATTCAAGATAAATGATAAAAAATTTAATACTTGGGATATTTCATCTGTTCTCTTTACTGGGAAAGTGTCCGTCACCGTGTATAATAGGTTTCCACATAAATCAAATAGTTGCACGGCGCATTATGTTTGCAGTGTAACACCATGTAACTAAGTGGTGCTTAACAAGGTAATTAATTATAAATCAATAATGTAGACACTATTAGTGTGAAGTGCTAATTAATTAGTATCAATCAGGATTATGCAAACATGCATATAACCTATAACTATTTACACAATCTATATTTTACTATACTCCATAGGTTTAAGTAGTTAAAAAAAGGTAAACAAATCGTAAAAAGGGTTTTATAGATGACACTTTCTTGTTAAAAAACAATAAAACCAAATAAAATTTATTTTAGTATTTACCCATAGTTTCCTCTTTTATTAATATATGTTAAACTTTATCGTTTATTCTTCAACTACTTTTCGTAAATGTAACTGCTTGAGCACATTTTTTTTTTTGTCTGATTTATAAGATTTTGTAATCTGTCTATTGTAAAGAACCCAATTTCTAAACGTCAACGAAGTATAACGTTGCTAAATTGAAGAGTAAAACTGTGACGTAGCATAACAACTGAAGTGACAGGTATTATGTTTAGTCGGTTACTTGACAGCTGTCTTGTCACGTGGTTTTTTTTGTTTACCTTTATTTAACTACCTAAACCTATGGAGTATAGAGATGCTTCTGCTTAGCACGGTTTTTACGACTTGTCAAAACATCGAGATTTATTAATTTTACATAAGTTTAATATTATTGTATTATACACAACAGTCGTCCGGAATAAATTCTCTAAATGATGTGGAAAAATGCATTAAAATCCGTTTCGTAGTTTAGAAGAACAACGCGGCCACACAGACAGACACGATAAGCTGCGAGTAAATGACCCCCCTAGGGGGTGATTTTGTGAAAGTGGCGATTACACCTCCAATCGATAAATTTTCTTTTATGTATTTAGAGAATTATTGAGTCAGTCACGGAACTGTTTTACATGTTAAGAGAAATGCTTTGTGAATGTAGATTACTTATATGTCATACGTCACTTTACACGGCACCCTGAAAATGTTGGCGCAAATCAGCATTTCTATTGTGTGGCATGCTAACTGCGGTCTTCCACACATAAATATGTACCCTCTACCTACTCGCAAGGGCCATCCGTAAATTATGTCACACGAATTTCGTGTTTTTAGAGCCCCGTTCTTGTTACAGGTCGTTATATGCAATTGGCGTTGTGTGCAATTTTAAATTAAACCTTATAATAATATTCATGTAGTTCACAAAATTTTAAAGTTTTTCGTTAAGAGTTGAAGTTTAGAATTTTATTATACATGTGACGTCAGGAAGTTTCTGACTTGACCCCCCTTGTCACACGATGTCACAATTTGTTGACCCCCTCCTTCCTTAACGTGTGACGTATTTTATGGATGGTCCCCTATGGAGTGACAGCAGCTGCTGTAAGTTAGCTGATATTATTTGATGAATAATCCAGTGCTTTGGCTGCATTATGATGTCAGAAACCACAATGATTTGAACCACCTATTAAAATTCATGAATCAGATAAGTTTTTTATTGCCTTCATTTGTTTTTGAAACCCCATTTTATATCTTAGGAAGACCTGGCTAGGTATAAAACCCTGTTATAACTACTACATTTGGTGATCTGTGTATATGAGAACGCTTTTGGAGTCTTGGCTCATCTTAAAAGTTTCGATTTTCTGGGACATGAATTTTATTACACTGTACACATGTACTTTTTGAAATGCCAAGTTATCTTTCTGCCAACAACCAAATTGGTTTAGTGATGCAACGATGAATAAGATACAAAGGCGAATTCAGTGACTCACTTTTGCATAATGTGGATGAGGTATATTTTGTATGATTTCCTTATCTGTAAACATATGTCTACCTACTTCATCCAGCCTTATTTCTATTTAGGCTATTACATACCTTTCATGAGAGGGGCTTGTGGCTAAGTAATAATAGCTGCACAGGTCGATCGATCAGGTTAAGCTACGCTTGCCGCGGTTGGTCTGTGGATGGGTGACCATCTTTACATACCAAGACCCCTCCGTGCCTCGGAAAGCACGTTAAGCCGTTGGTCCCGGCTGTCATTTGTAGATCTTTGACAGTCGTTACGGGTAGTTAGAAGCCCAAAAAGTCTGACAACCAGTCTTGCCAAGGGGTATCGTGTTACCCAGGAACTGGGTTGTGGAGGTCAGGTAGGCAGTCGCTCCATGTAAAATACGGTATTCAGCTGCATCCGGTTAGACTGGAAGCCGACCCCAACATAGTTGGGAAAAGGCTAGGCAGATGATGACATACCTTTCATGAGACCAAGGTTCAGGACATAAGTCAAAAAATTAGAATCAGAAGACTAAAGTGGAAATGGTCTGGACACATGATAAGAAGGAAGGACAAATGGAGCAAAATAGTTACCCAGTGGTACCCAAGAAACGGCTAAAGAAAGAGAGCACAGAAAAGGTGAGATGATGACATCACACAGTCGCTGGAACAACATGGGGCAAAGTGGCCAGAGAGAATCAGGAATGCAGGAGGTTAATTAAGGCCTTTGCCAACTGGCAAACGGACATACAAAACATAAACAAATAGTCCGTGAGCCAGATAGTATATTTTGTCAGTCATTTCCTCTCAAACGATAACCCGTGAAATGCTTCAGAGAGTTGTATTAAATAGCATGGTGAACATCAGCTGCCGCTCCGTGGGTGGGTGGGGCAGCGGCAGCCTCTCAATCACGAAAAAAAAAAAAATGTTTACAGTCATTTCCTCCCGACTCAAAATTTATTAAATGATAGTTAACGCAATTATTCGAAGATAAGAAAAAGTCAGCTGGCCGTACCGTGGTGGATTATACGTCAGTTGGTCACACGAACATGCAAAAAAAATTTTTCGTTCAGTGATTTCCTCTCATGGAGCATGGGAGCCATCGCTTATTTAAATACTTGAAAATGTGTCAGATGATAGTTTACATGCAATTTTGAATAAATAAAAACGTCAGCTGCCTCTATGTTGGTGGAAAACCCGTCAGCTGACGTATTTAAATAAGCGATGGTTCCTATGCTCCACCTTTCACTGCATCAGCTGACGACCTTTCCACCAACATAGAGCCAGCTGACGTTTTTATTTATTCAAAATAGTATGTAAACTATCATCTGACACATTTTCAAGTGAGGGGAAATCACTGAACGAAAATTTTTTTTTTGCATGTTCGTGTGACCAGCTGACGTATAATCCACCACGGTACGGCCAGCTGACTTTTATTAATCTTTGAATAATTGCGTTAACTATCATTTAACAAATTTTCAGTCGGGAGGAAATGATTGAAAACATTTTTTTTTTACGTGATTGAGAAGCTGCCGCTGCCCCACCCACCCACGGAGTGGCAGCTGACATTCACCATGCTGTTTAATACAACTCTCTCAAGCATTTCACGAGTTATCGCTTGAGAGGAAATTGGTCCGAAAAACCTGTTGCTGGCTCACGGACTAAAACGCCAAATACGAGACTAACGATTACGCTGTCTTTATGTTTAACACGTTTAGTGCCAGTAGTCTCCCTGGAGGGTTCACTCAAGTGACTATGGGATGCCGGGAGCCCTCGCGGAAGGCTCATTTTAAATGTAGGTTTTTAGAAGCGAATTCGGCATTATAAACTGTGAAAATAAAATCAGTTGTATATTTTAACAAGATTTCAAGCCTAATGCCGGTGATACTCCAAGTTAACCCTAACTTTAGCGCAAATGTAATGCCGGTAACCCCTCCTGGAGTCAACTTGAAATATGTATGGCGGCATGGCGTATGACCTCTACGAAAAATGGGTGGAGTCGAAAGTGTTAATCGATAATATTTTTTGAAGTGAAATCTTCTTTAGGCGCGTTGGGCTAATAACCTAACGAGTTTAGTCATAACCTACGAATAATCGAAGGATAGGACTAAACCATTGATGTCGCGACCTGTAACCGACACCGTGGAGTAAAAGACATCAACGCATTGATTGCCGCGGTGCCGATTTTTTTTCAAGATTTCACTTCTGTCGGCTGTTTTTTTTTTCAGACAATGGGATACGTTTAAAAAAAGGCTAATAATATATAAAAACATTCTCATAGCATAAGCAAGAAACGATTCAGGGGTAACTGGTTAGATAGATAACAACATCCTCCTGAATGTGTACATACTTACTTAAATTGACAACAGCTACACCATACTACAAAGGGCTGATTTCCCTAAGGGTTTGAGGGTTCTCTGTAGTTGCGGGATATTTGAAAAACTTCCCATATCATGCCCGATGGAGAGGATCGTACTAGAGGACTGCAATAAATGCAATATATTAAAGGAATACAAAGTTAGATTTGGTAACCTATTTGACTTATTCAACGACATAATTATTAGATTTTTAGACAAGCAGATGCGTGCAGGGCAAATTCCTGAGAAACGGGATAATCCATTAATTGAGGGGTTAGTTCAGTCAGTGACAAAAGTAACCCAACAAACACAGCAAATACAGTAAACACGAAATTTTTATTCATCTTAGTTAAAATCAGAACAGAATTAATATTTAAAACAAAAAAGTGGGGGCACTCCGGGAGTGCCGTCAGAAGTGAAAACTTGAACAACATCGCCTTGGTGGAAGAAAAATACTTGTATAGAACATTATTCCGTAACCTTATCTAAATAAAGAGCACAATCGCGTTTACAAACAAAAATAAATACTTCCGAAACCTTTAAAGTAAAAGTACTTGTACTTGATCCGTAACGTAATATAAATAAAGAGCGTAATCGCGTTTACAAAACCTTTAAAGTAAAAATACTTGCATAGAACATTGATCCATAACGTAATAAAAATAAAGAGCACAATCGCGTTTGCAAAACCTTTAAAGTAAAAATACTTGTATAGAACATTGATCCGTAACGCAATAAAGAACACAATCGCGTTTATAAAAATGAGGTGTCGTCATAGTGTCGCGAAATCAATGGTAGACCCATCTCAAAAATGTCCAACGCGCATAAAGAAGTTTTCACTAAAAAAATGTCACTTTTATATAAATAAGTAGGTACACACTGAACAATATTGTGTCAATTTATATGATGTGTTCGACTTTTATCGTTGGCCGGATAACATTCACCAAAGATGAAAGGAAAGTACCTGATAAAGAAAAACATCGAGAGAAAACCTTTGAAATCGCGAGCACACATTGAGCAAGCGTGTTGATCAATGCATAAGCTTTTTCAGTATGTGAAGAAGCCTTTGCCCTGCAGTGGGACATTTCCAGGCCAATATTATCATAAACTGATACGATGCCAGACTAAACATTCTCCCCAGTGCATTGATGTATCTTTTATAACAGAATTTCCCGGTTCTCACACATTGCTCACTCCACACGAGTGAGCAATGTTGTCAATATTTTATCCTGCTCGGTTTTTGATGCCCCGATATAAACTCTAGCTTTAAATAGCATGTTTTTAGCAGCTTCCTTAACACAGTTTTAAGAAACACAATGTTTCAAGATCATCATCATCTTGCATTTTCCCAACTACTTTGGGATCGGCTTTCAGTCTAACCAGATGCAGCATCATTACATGAAACGTCTGCCTATCTGACCTCCACAACCCAGTTTCTGGGTAAAATGATGCCACTGGTTGTCAGACTTTCAGGCTTCTGACTACCCGTAACGACTGTCAAAGAACTAAAAATGACAGCCGGGACTAATGGCTTAACGTGCTTTCCGAAGCACGGAGGGGCCTTCGATCAACCCGTGCGGCTGTTATCACTTAGCCACGAGCCGAGAGATTATCTCGGGTTAATAATATCTCAGAAACAAAGCATTAATGACTTAATGAGTCATTATTAGAGCGTTATCACACTGACGATTTGCCAGCGTGTTTCCAGAGAAGCGATGTGTGAACGTGATGTCCGCGGGTGCGAAGGGAGCTAGCCGCGGCCACGCGACGTGTTCACCGCGTTTTCACAACATTGTACACTCGCTTGTCTCGCTGTCTCTTATGTACTCAGATCAATCGCTCTCGTTGCGCACACGTGGGGTGCTCGCTACGCATTACTCAGCGAGCTTGTTAAGCAATTGTCTCGCTGGAAACACGCTCGCAAATCGTCAGTGTATTATAGCCCTTAGTTCGAACGTGTCTATTAATATATTTATAATATTTGCGTTCGATTGAGTCAACAGCCAGAAATATTTCCTAACTGACATTTGTTTAGTAACTCGAGATAATCGCTGTGTGTCGATTGCCGAGTCTATTTATATGGTGCTAAAACTTCCTTGTCATCATCTTTTGTTTAGAGAGTAAATACCTATTGGATTAGCAACGATGACTAGAACGTGACGCATTTTCCAGCAGCAAAAAATTCAACTATCAAGCCAATAATTCTGAAACGTGGGAAATATGCACTCACAACATTGATATACTAAAAAAACCTCGCAAATAAAGTCACATGCGAGTTAAAATAATATTCACAAAGCAGGGCGTTGATCCTAAACGCAACTCCAGTCGACGATTTTGACGTTCAAGAGTGCTTTATAATTAAAATAAAATAAATTTGACTTTGACAGTCCAAAAGCACATTAATTTCTTTCACGTAAAAATTATACACGTAATGACTACCTTAACCACCGGTCATTTTTAAGAGCCAATGACATTACCTAATCACCGGACATTTTTAAGAGCCAATGACATTACTTAATCATCATCATACGTCATCATTGGCAGCCTTGTTTCCCACCCACTGCTGACCTTCCTCCCTTTTGTGTCACGCTTCCCTGGTCTGTGGAAGTCTCATCTAGATTTAACCTTCAGTATTTTTTTGGTTATATCAACCCATCTGGCTCAGATATTCAGTTAGGACTTTCTTCCACCGGCCATCAACACTTCTAGCCAAGCATCCTGCCCACCTTAGTTACCCGTAGTCCGAGAATTTAATAACTGAAGCGTTTCGCCACATCACGGCGTGAAGCTAAATACCGGTTTATACCGCTTTATACCGGTAATAAAGGATTAAAAAGCGGTAAGTGTGCCGCTGGTATCACGTTGCGCCGCGGTGTGGCGGCGGCAGGTGGCAGCCCTCATTTATCTTGCGCCACGCTGATGAATATTTACTCATGTTAACTAGGTATGCGACGGTCATTAGTTGCAGAGAGTAAGCTTCTAATCGGTAGGAGGATGTATCGAGAGGATAAACCGAGTGATCTTGACATAAGAAAGATAAATGAAAAGAAATCTTACTGAAAATAATATAAGCAAGAAGTGTTATTGGGTTTTTCCATCAGGACTTTCTCAATAGCAGCCGGGAGTCTGAATTTGTGCCCGGTTGATAGCAACAGACTCGCCCCATATTATATTGGACTTGAACTAACTGGTAAAATGTATGGTGTACTTAAACTTTTTAGGGAAAACAAGCTTGATGTTATGTTTGAAAAACAATATTTAAAAAATCTTTTTCACATTACTAAGATGTTATCTGTGAACATAAATGCTTAAAATACATATTGGGTTTAACACAATTCGTGCTGTGAGTAGATACACGGTGTGTTGATTTACATAATATTTCACCCGAAATTACCCAAATAATCTCGCGGTTTCAATCCGAGACCTATCCAAATAAATCCTCATTAACATTACGGAAGTAAATTAAAATTAATAAAATAGTTATATGCATAACGTAAACACACGTTTGCACTCTGCTGTTAATTCGAAACCAAAAATTTTCGGGGCTTAAACTGTTATTTAAATTCTGAATTTTAACTGATATTAAAAGGGGAATTTCATAGTTAATAACTGCGGTAGAGAACGTAGCCGAAGGCAGCAAGTAAAATATATATAAAAGGCAGTAGGCAGCTAATTTGTACGACCTTTAAGTGCACGCTTTAATATGCAACAAAGTATAATTTGATCGCGATAAAAAGCAAGGCTAAACTTAATTAGAGTAACAAGGCTCCTGGAAATTACGGGGCTGGTCCCCTCTATGCAACATTTATGACTTTATGCTGCCTCCAAGGCTGCGTGCCGTAAGGAGCTGTTTATCTTCCAGCTCCTAAAGCTATTAAGATGCAATCTCATTGTTCCGAGCATTCTATTAAGCGGTGCACGCAAGTAGCTGTAGTTCTAAAATTATCAAGATTTCGCCTCTCCTTTGTGTACAGGTAGTTTGATACAGGAAAAGATTGCTTGATATACGGCTGCATGCTTCGAGTAAATTTCCGATTATCCATTACGTTTGAATAGTTTACACGAAGACGTTAACTTTTGTTTTTGGAATCAGCTTTACGCCCAAACTATGCGCAGCGTGTGAACTAACACTGAAAATCTCGCTGTCTGGTTTTTATTATTTTGCTTTGGATCAGCGTACCCGAGAGCAACGACAGACGAGTTTTATGAAAGTACATAACAAATGCAAGACGTGACATATCAACTTTTTATACCGCGTACAACAACAATAGGGAATATATTACAATTTGTATTAAATGTGTCGGGGTTTAGTCTCAAGTTCTCGGCGAGAAACACACGCTTTTAGTTGAAAAATGGAATGTTTCCATTACTTTGTTTGTTCACTGGGAAGATTCGCACACAGAAGATGTTCGTCCGTCTACTGAAGTGTGAGTGCAGTGAGAATCTTTTCTTATTTCTTCACTGTCTAAATCAATATCGTCTCCTTCCTTTGTCTGATCAAGCAAATATTTTTCGAAATACTTTTAATGTTTTTATTAGAAGTTCTGTGTTTTGTCTAAAGAATTATAAATCTTAAAATCAATGTGTTGATAAAGCTGATGCGAACAACAAACACGTTGTATTCGTTTGATGTTCTCTAAGACTGATCTTTAAGAAAGCACACACTAACTTTGGCAGTAATTTCCCTACTTATGTACAAAGAACTTCAGGTATTAAATCTGCGCATTAAGAATGCGGTCGCACTTCATCAAGACTACCATTCACCAACATCAAACTTATTTAAAATTTCACCTACCCGCTTGATAAAATACTAAAGTTCAACGAAGTTTATTTTCCCAGTCATTGGCGAGACGAGGCGAGTTTGTCCAAAACAGATGGAAATTAGAAGGTTGGTTTCATACAGATTAATGAAGATAAAATTGCAGGAGTAAGCCCTGTAAGTAAGTTGGATAAACAGCTTTGGGCCCCTGCCTGCCCTGGATTATACCCTCTACCTATTTGAGGGCCCTTCGCTAACCTACGCAATCACTGTGATTAGAGCGGGTAATGACTTTTCATATCCGGAAAACTTAGGTTTATTTTGTTAAATTACTAAAAGTTGTTTTCTATCTTACAAAATATTATATTATATAACATATACTAATATTATAAAGAGAAAATATTTGATTTTTGTATGTTTGTTTATATTGAATATACTCAAAAACCACTGGACCGATTTTAAAAATTCTTTCACCAATAGAATACTATATTATCACAGAGTAGCCACAGGCTATATTTAATTTATAAAAATGTCACACGGGTGAAGCCGCTGGCGAAAGCTAGTAGGTGATAATATTATAAGTTTGAATGTTTGTTACTCAATCACGCAAAAACGGCTGGACGGATTTGGATGAAATTTGGCACCCAGGTAGTTTATAACGTTCCGACGTTTGGCTCCCAGACTGGACCGGGCCGGGGCTGCCTTGAAGCGGCTCCTGCCCAATCTGGGAGGTCCAAACGCCTCCTGCCGGAGGCTCTACGCGGGGGTCGTGCGGTCCATGGCCCTTTACGGGGCGCCGGTGTGGGCGCCTTCATTGAGGCGGCAGCCAGCCCGCCGGCTTAACGCGTCCCAAAGGGTCATGGCCATCCGGCTGGCCCGAGGATACCGCACGGTCTCCTGCGAGGCGGCGAGCCTCCTTGCCGGAGTACCGCCATGGGATCTGGAGGCAAAGGTCCTCGCGCACATTTGGGAGTGGCGCGAGGAGGCGAAACGCCGGGGCTTAACTCCGATGCCGCAAGAAGTCGCGGCACAGCGGACAGAGCTCCGGCGGGATCTCATGGCGGAATGGAGAGTGCGATTGTCGCAACCCAGCGCTGGGCACGCCACAATTGCGGCGATAAGACCCCTCTTTGAGGAGTGGCTAGAGAGGCGCCACGGCGTCCTCACCTTCCGCCTGACACAGGTGCTCACCGGACATGGCTGTTTCGGGAGGTACCTGTTCAGGATAAAGCGGGAGGAAACGCCCGGGTGTCATCACTGTGTGGATCGCCCGGAGGACACGGTGGAGCATACGGTGGAGGTCTGCCCGGCTTGGGCGGAGCATCGCCGTGTCCTCGTGGAAGCGATCGGCGGCGGTGATCTCTCGCGTCCGGCCCTGATTCGGGCCATGCTACGGAGCGAGAGGAAATGGGAAGCCGTCACCTCGTTCTGCGAAGCAGTAATGCTCGCGAAGGAGGAGACGGAGCGCGTGAGGGAAAGGCAAATCTCGCGCCCTCGCGCCCCTAACCGCCGCAGCAGGAGACGCCCTGGGCGTCGGGAGTCACGAGAGGATTTCCGGCCACCGTAGGCGCGGGCTTGCGGACGGTGAGCAATGGGTAGCTCGCCGTCCGATAAGGACCAAGCCCGGGTCGACGGCGCGTTGTGTTCCACGCGCGCCTCAAAGAGATGTCAGCAGAATTGACGGGGTCCGCTAGGGCCAATGCCTGCCGGGGGTTCGAAGAAAACCGATAGGGAAATCGTGGCCCCCTGGCAACACGGCAACTGAAGGAACACGGGTGGGTTTTAGTCAGTAAGAGTCTGACACGCCCTCCCGCTCCGCCCAGAGCGGGAGAAGTTATTTGATGATTTCCCAACCAAAAAAAAAAAAAAAAAGGTAGTTTATAACGTGGATAAAAAAAAGTATTCATATGAATCCTTTTTTTATCCTGGTAGTACGTTCCCGTGGAATAAATTTCAACATCCACGCGGCGAAGCCGCTGGCAAAAGTTAATTTATTAATATGCGAAAAAGACCGGTCTTTATATTTTGATCATACACAGCTTTTAGACCGAGATTTCTAAAAGTGAGAAGTAGAGTTACCCTAACTTCTACATCTGGGCTAGAAAGTCCTACCGCAAAAAGTAAAAAATAAGAAAACAAAAAAATACAACAGACGTGGATATATTTAGTAACCTGTTCCGCTTAGCTATTTCTAAAGAGCTATAAAAAACGCTGAAAGAAATCGACAAGTGTTTCACCTCTCAATGAAGCATCCTCAGGATGGCGATTGACTTGTCGCGAACCCAAACACGGCGTGTTGCCACACCGAGCGCTGAACGCAGAGCGAGCCTTATCCTTGTCAAATCTATTTAAATACAACAATCAATCAATATATCTTATCATGCTGAGGATGCCTCGTTACAGGAACCTCGGAACAGGTTACTAAATATATCCACGTCTATTGTATTTTAGAATGGATTTCCGCAAGGTCACGCCTAAATCAATTATCTAAAAAGAAAACACGTTGAATGTATAACTTCCTTCTTTCTAAAAGTCGGTTATATAGCCTGGTATAAAATAATCGTGCTGGAATTACGTATCCGAGTCGGAAGTCAATTGACACGTCTCGGTTGACTTGATAGTGGTCATAAACTCCTTTTGCAAGTCAGCCATTTTTATATTTATTACTATTTTTAAGTACTATCTAATAAACTAGAACTGCCCTTGGATATTAAGAGACTTACATCAAATAAAATGTATACATTTATTTCTCATCATAAAATTGTAAATGGTTGATTTGCTCTCGTAACTGGTATAGTACTTATAAAGTGTATTCTTTTTCACTTATCTGTATGAAAGTATGTAACGAAAAAATGGCTACCAAGATTTCAATTTTGATAAAATTGGTCAAGTGCTACTGCTGAGCATGAGGTACTGGGTTCGATTCCCAGGTCGAGAATAGTGTTATTAGATTTTTCCATCTAAAATTTCTCAGTAGCAGCCCGGAGTCTGGATATGTGCCCGGTTGAAGGCAATAGACTCGCCCCCTATTACATGGAGTTTAAACATAACTGGCGAAATGTACTAATAGGTGTTGTTATGCTTAGATGTAGCATACATTTAAAAATTTGTATTCAAATTTCAATTTAACGAATATATTTGGTTGTACGACTTCATAAGTTATTGCGTTTGCGTAAAGATCATTTTCACCTAAAGCAGTAATATAGATTGGTAATTTTGAAGGCGCACTCAGTTCGGATGGTGATCGGTTCTACGAATTTTGCCGATGCTAAATTTTTAGTGGTATGAGGAACAGGGTGTAAAGTTCACTCATCCACCATAGAAAAGGGAGGATCTTCCGACCAGACGGGTGTTGTGTCTGGCGTGCAACTGCCCATCGGTTTGAAGTAGAAATCTTGTATAATGTCGATCGCTCGGTGAACTCTAACTGCGCGATGCAGGATTTGAGTGACGTCATGTCTATGATGCGTAGTTCGTATGTGGTGGTGTAACCGCTACACATCTAAGTTGTGTCGTACTGTACCTATATTCTGCCTAACCTTTCGGGGAACACGGGCGTGATGTTATGTATGTTATTCCGAAGGTTTCTTCAATGAAGGTTATGTATTTCTTATGAATATCGAGACGTTCATACCTCACTTAAAATCTGTCGAAAATACGTTACTTAGTTGATTAATTGGGATGCCAGCGCCGCCTAGCGGCGTTCGACAGAGTCTACAACATAACGCTCGGACCGGCCGAAGCAGAGTTCATCGGTGGCTGTCAAGCAGTGAACACGTTTAAAACTTTCGCGCGTTCCGTATAGTTGTGTCGATAGTAAATTATAATGGGATCTGAACTGCAAACGGTTTTTCTATGTTAAAACATGGCTGATAATAACGAAAAAGACACCTACTCTCTCCGTCATATATAATGTGAAAATCGTGGTTTTCACACGAAGTTTGTTTACAAAATAAGTCGAGTAATGAAAAATACATTGTATGATTATTACAACGCAACGCCTTCTATTTATGTTTTTATACAGTAAAATAGCTAATGGCTGTATTTTAATAGTTTCGTGTAGATTCTAGATCGGTGTTAACTGATACGGTTATATGAACAAGTTTTTCGCAGCAAACATGTGCTAATTACTTTGGTGCAAAATAACTTTTCTGAAATATTTTCTCTAGTCATATTTTTCGTAACATTTCGCTGTTATTTTTATGAGCTGCAGATTTTTAAGATTCTTTGTTATTTTTTTTCAAGCAACGCTGGAACAATATTCCCATGATACGAATTCCGGAGGTACACTTTAATTTATAATTTGTTAGCTTGTCTGGGTAAATTAGTGTTGTAATATTCTAGGTTTCATTAATAAGCCAAGTTAAACTAAGCTGCTTCTCTGGTCTAAATCAAAATGAGAGTACGGAATGCTTACCGACGCTTGTAAATTATATTCAGTATAAATTATAATATACCCCACGCCATTATTCTCCACACGGCAGCTACTTACCATTTTCTCATTCAACCATATCCTGAGGCCGCAACTTGAGTAACAGATTTAGTAGCATTTCATAGTTTCTCTCTACGTGCCTAAGTTCAGAATTTATGGGGCTAAACTTAGTAAAGGATATGAGCCACGAGCCACGTAGCCCTCCTACATTATACGTACAAGCGTTAATACTCGTTCCCGACTTAATATTACCCGCCAACTTTAATTACAGGAAGGAGAATTAATGTATTGTAGAATTAAAATTAGCAAGCTCCTCGTACGTGGGAACGGTTTCATTATGCCGCTGCGATGGAGTTATTTGTGTACTTGTGATACTTAACTGTGTTATAAGTAAACCAGAAGCAGGCAAGTAAGTTAGTCTTCTCGAATAATACCATTTTAAAATATTCACACTATATCGATCTCAGTTGACAAAGTGAATCTATTGCCACGAGGGCACTAAGAATGTGCATTACATTTTACGAAGATTTCGGTTCTAGATCCGAACAAATCGGATTTGCGTTCAATTTTCGCAGACTTTCGGTAGCTCCCCGAATTCAGCCGAGCAAAACCCGACCCGAATACGGCGCAAGAAAATTTCTGAATTCCCAACTCGCCTTCGTAACTTAGAATTTGAAGGATTTAAATCTTCGCTGACTTGTCGAGATTGACCCGAATCGCAATCGGTATTTTTTCGACTATTGCTTACTTTTGAAATGCTATCGTGTCACGACCCTTTTTAAGGCAATCCCTCGTTATTTAACATTCAATTTATAAAATACGTAGCGTATTCGGGAAATCATTTTCCGATATGATATATCGTTTTCCGAAAGCACTACAAAATGTGGTAACAAAATTGTCATTTTTGGCATTTACAGATAAAATATTTTAGTGCTTGAGAAAAGAGCAAAGCGTTCAAATATTACAGCTATTGAGAGGCAGGAAGGAAGGAGTCGCGCAGGTGGATATCACCTGTCGTGCCGGGAGGCGGCAGTTCCGCAGCGCACGAGCTCACACGAGCTCACTCGAGCCGCCGACCCTCCCCGCCAACATTTGTTACCTTTACGGCCAACATTTATTACCGTGCCCGGGCGCTCGGCGCTCGTCTCAGTAAATATACTTAATTAAAATTACCGCACGCGACCCTTGAGAATTCGCACGTGAACATGAAGACGCGTTATGAGATAAAACTTTAGTAAAGGTCGACCGACACTCACATCTTGTGAGTGTGCGTTGGAGGCTTAGTTCACTGAAAAATATAAAATACATACAAGAGTTTCAGTATCTATCTGAACAGTAATGCAGCTGCGATCCCCAGGCGAGTTCGGCGAATTTCACGAAACCTAAATATATGTTTGCATTTTAAGTTATTGCTTTAAAAGCTTTTGGTTTCATTTGCGGCGTCTTGCAGAACTAGACTTAAACCTATCTTTTTTATCTCTTTTCGTACTCTGATATAAACACTAGTAACTGGGGGCTCTTCAACGTCTAGAAAGAGTGTGTTCGTGTCTAGGGGAGTCGTTTTGAACTTATATTTCGCCAAAACACTCGAGCGCTTGAAAACTTTCGCATGCACTCGCCAGCTCCAAATAGTTAAGGTGAATATTTTAAGTTATATGTATACTTTATGTGCTTCTTCATGTATGAGGTGCAGGTTACTACGTCTCGCTTTTATCACGTTGAATTTAACTACAGAATGCAAGTTTTAAAACTGTACGTGACGCATCAATTTAATTTATTCAGCGCGCGAAAAGCTCTAGTAGGTATTTAATAATTAACAGTCTTATGACGGAAATAAATGTCAGTAGTGATTATCTAACCCATCTCTCTTGATACACCAAGGGTCCTCAGTCCCTCGTCCACCCATAGTTCCCGATACGAACGTAACTCGAACTTCGCAAGTTAAGGCTCATATTCCTATAATATTCGCATGGCAGGACTACTGATACAAGTTAGCCAAGTCAATAAAACAGCGAAACTTTGTTACAAACAGCTTCGTTGTCGTACAAATGTCTGTTCAGTATTGGAGACACAAATTCTTCGTTTATTTTGTGTTACCACACGTCAGGTCCACGCGGGGATCGGATAAGGACACAAAAAAATGTGTACAATTTCCTGTGCTTCGTTTAAATTGTGTCATACTTTATTACGATTGTGTGCTGTTTCGTATTCGCTTTACTTGCGCGAGTTCAAAGGAGAGTAATGGCTTTTACGTGTTGGAGGCTGCATGCATCCCGCTAATTGAAACTTCAAAACGCTAGGATTAATGGAATGTCTAAGTCTAATAGATATTGAGGTTCTGATTTAAATATTGAATTATATGCTTTATGTATCTGTGTATCTGTTGTATATGTAAATGGTACACCACTGACTACCTGCAGTATTGTCTCTCCTTTTTTTCCATTTAAATCCAAAGGTTGTCTGTAAAAGATCGCTTTAAGCGATAAGACTGCCCATTGTGTCACCTAATGTAAAATTTCTAAATTAATGTCTGTAATTTTTATGGTGTACATAATAATAAAGAATATTCTATCTTCTGTTTTGTTGTTGTAATAAATAGCTTTTAATTATTATTCTTTGGAATCCAGCATAGTACGTTAAACGATAAATTCGTTACGTATCTGCATGATATTTTGTATTAATAAGGTAAACTAATAATAACAACGCTAAATACTTCGTTAAAATGTTTGTATAATTCCACGCCATTTAGTAAATAGACAGATGTTTGTATCGTCCATGTTGATTCCAGGAAAAACAGCTGTCCATTGTAGGCAAAACTGCAGTTCAGTTGAGTGAATCTTGCGTACTGTTGTATTAAACCATTTATGAATAGTATTTTTAGCGTGCAAAATAGTTACTGTGAAAAATGTTGGGCTAGAATTTTTGAGTTCTGAAAAAAATAAATGTAACACACTAAGAAAAAATTTTGACTATGAAAACTATGAAAACTATGAAAAAAATGAAGCAAACATGTACGAGAACAGTGTGCATATTTTATATTTCAACCACGATTCAGAAAAGCGTGCAAAAAGTTTTGCTGAAAACTCGGTTTAATAGTTTATCAATGCTCTGCATTACGATTTTTCTAACACCAACTGAGGTAATCCCACTCTTAATCAAGAGTCATAAAAGAGGGAATTTTTATTCTACAGCCACCGTAGCTTCATTCGGATCAATTTTGAGATCAACCCCAGCATTCTATCGCGCAAGATCACTATGGATTGTTCCTTTGGTATTAAAAACTGAAACTAGAACGTGTTGTATTAATTAAATTAAATAATAATAAAAATAAAAAGAGGAGGTTCCTGTCTCTGCTGCCCTAACCACCGGTAGCTTGGACCCTGCTCCCGATACCGGCGGAACTCTATTTTTTAAAATTTTTTTATCCTTTTTATTTTAAGAAATATTTAAAAATGTAAATGAATAAGAATTAAAATTAATAAACGAATAATAAATATTCCACACCGTGTTCGAGTTCACGACAAGTCAATCGTCATCCTGAAGATGCCTCGTTGAGAGGTGAAACACGTGTCGATTTCTTTCAGGGTTTTTTTATGGCTCTTTAGAAATAGTTAAGCGGAATAGATTACTAAATATATCCACGTCTATTGTATTTTATAATGGATTTCCGCAAGGTCACGCCTGAACCTCTATATTTGTATTTATTTCAAAATTAATGGTGCAGTATTTTCGGATATAACGGAGGATGATGCTAAGCAATTTGAGGTAGTGTAGGCACTTAAGTGTATAGTATAATCGAACCCTTCTGCATAAATATTAAAAAAAACACAGGTAATAATGACCACATAAGTTATGTATTTGTTACACGTTACATAAATAAAACATAGCCAACAATCCACATTCAATCGTATAATCCAATATGACAGGGCATTCTCAGCAATATTTCAAAAGACCTACATTTATGATTCATAAGACACATTAAAAAGGCTTATATACAAAACGGGGATTACGATGAAAGATCACCGTTCAGTGGTGATTAATGAAACGTAATTAATTACCGACGGTTCGCATGTGTTGGGATGTAGGTATATGAACCGGGGATTATCAGATCACAGTTCTCTTGGATTATTTTTTCGTATGACAGTTTTTAAAGCCCTGTAATATTAAAAATGGGTGCATAAAATATTAAGTTCGGTAAAAAAGGCCTGGTGCCAAGTGCCAGGCAGACCACGCACAATGAAGGGTTCCGTAGTTGGGATGAATTTATCCCAAGAATAAACTTAACATTGTAGTTGAAAAACATGTTCTTATAAATCCCATACACTTCAACTGCAAATGTAAGTTTGTACGCACAATATTGAGATATTTACCATGTTATTTTAAGACCATAGACTTCTTATAGGTTTTCCTGTAATATATGAGTAAAGAACCGTTTTCTGTATTTTTTCAAAATTTTTGGCTTCTTAGTTTCGAAGATAAGGGTCCTTAATCTAATAGTCAATTTTCATCTATTTTTTTAAATATCTTTAAAACTGTTTATTTTTAAATAAAATAAAAATGGTTTGAGGACCTCGCAACAAGTCTTTTCATTTGATATGCGACACGGTGCAGTTGGCAAAACGTTTTTTTTTTAATTTTCTTATTTGCCCTCTAAAAGTGACCCCATATTCAAAATTCTTTCATTTACATTATACTTCCGTGTTTCGGTCACAGAAATTGTATGTACCAAATTTCAATTTAATCGTTCCATTAGATTCGGAGCAAATTGGCTGTGACAAACGGACACACGACTGATCCTATAAGGGTTCCATTTTTTCCTATGGGGTATGGAACCCTAAAATCGGTAATTGTTTGACTATTGTAATCTTTAAACATATTTTAACAACTTTAAGAGCGTTTATTCTGAAAGCTGGCAACGTCGCAAATAGATGTCAAATATTTCGCTGTTTTGATTAATTTGGCAATATTACTGTATGGAAATAAGAAATGTGGCTAACTATGTAGTTCCCTAGAATATTAATAATGAATTGCAAATATAACACTGAATTTAAAGTTGTAACAATTTTAGGTGTAAAAAAGGCATTTGGAAAGTTTCCAAATACTTTTTTTACCACTAAAACTAACTATTCGGTATTACGATATTAATTATTACATTTCATTATTGATATTCTAGGGAACTAGTTAGCCACATTTCTTATTTCTATACAGTAATATTGCCAAATTAATAAAAACAGGTAAATTTTTGACAGCTATTTACGACGTTGCCAACTTTCAGGATAAACCCTCTTAACACCTCTGTGCGTTATTAGAACTACGTCGACAATGTATTGTGAGTAACAGACATTGCCCCTCTCATTTACACTTACATTGCTAATTCCTTGCAAGAGAATAATAAAGCAATGAATTTCATTAATTGAGAGTTAACTGGTGAGGCAGATGGAGGAAATAATCATTTGAAAGTAGCACAATTCCACGCACGACGGACCGAATGGGAGTCTAAGTGCGGACAATGGAGTCCATATACATACATAGCCTAGTAGAGATTTTTAGTACTGTAAATATTACAATTTACAGAATGTGGCGTAAATAATGGATAACCCTGAAACTGTCGATTGGCCAGATTATTATCTATCATTTACCACACTTATGGCCACCGCAGAATAGTACTTTTTTTTTTGATACATGGGCCCAAAATTACATAATTCCTTAGAAAATTTTAAAAATTTGAGAATAATAATTCGGTCATCCATGGGCATATGGCGATATAAGTGGGGTAAATGATAGTTGATAATCTGGCCAATCGAGAGTTTCAGGGTTATCCATTATTTACGCCACATCCTGTATATCTGTATTTTTAATAAAATATTAGATATTTTTGCGGCAGACTGTGTGAAGCCAACTCTCAGGAATTGAAACGATGTGTTGAAATTCATGCATTTTTTCAGGATTTAGTGTCGATTCGGTCGGCATTCTTTTTTGTGGAACTGAATTTGAATTGTTTTGGCTCCAGAGCAATATGAAAGCCTCTATTGTTTCGGCTTTGATTTTAGGCACCGAATGTAACGTAACAGTACGATGTAAAATTTTGCAGTTGTAGAAATAAAGACTGTCTTTTTGGTCAATACTTAGGTGCACACAACTACACATCAAGCTATACATTTCCAATTTATGCTGATCTCGCATTGCATAGGATTTCCGTACAATACGAGGTCAGCTTATACTGGAAATGTATAGCTTGATGTGTAGCCGTGTGTACATCGCAATCCCCCCTTCCTTTAATTCCATTTTTAGATGCAATGAAGTCGCCGAGCGTTTAAAAAAGTCACTGAGGCGACATCTACATCGCTACTACATGCAACTCACGCATCACACTAATGTCAGGCAAAATTCTGCAACGCGCAAGCAATGTTTACCGCGTGACTATATATGTATACACTGTTGATCACTGGCAGGAGCTTGCTCGAAACCGAGTAAGATGGCGCACCTCAATCCACAAAGCAACTGAATGCTTTGAAGCAAGTCGTCTTGAAGACTTAGACAAGAAGCGCCAAATACGTAAAAGTCGCCCAAAGCCTTCATATACGTACACATACAACGATGCTGATCAGCTCTTCTGTACACGGTGTGACCGGGTTTTCAAGACCAAATTTGGTTTTGCTAGTCATCAGAGAGCTCACGAAAGGAAAAAAGAAAATTAGTCTGGGTCGCTGTCGCCGGATACGGTGAAGAAGACTATTTATATATGTATACAACTTCCTGACATCAATCGTCGGGCAGTTGCCCACCAGACACAACACCCGTCTGGTCGGAGGACCCTCCCTTTTCTATGGAGTATAAGTGAACTTTTCACCCTGTTCCTCATCCCTCTATAGCTCTACTCACAATGTTTAAATAAGCTAACAATTAAGGAGAAATAGGTAAGTACCTAAAAATTATATAATTACTAGCAGCGCCCCGCGGTTTCACCCGCATAAGTCTCGATCCCGTAAGAATATTGGGATAAAAAATATTCCATGTGTTAATCCAGGTTATAAACTACCTTTAATCCGTTCAGCCGGTTTTGCGTAAAAGAGTAACTAATATCCATCCATCCTCACAAAAAGGCGCATTTATAATATTAGTAGGATCTGTTCAGATCTGTAAACCACAATCAAAAGCCATTATGAAACAATCAAATACTAAACGTTGTAAAATAGCTTCTTAAAAAAAAAAACAACCGACTTAAAAAAAAAACACTACAAAGTGAAAAATAACTTTAATTTCGGAAGTCGGTGTCTTTAGTTTTTAATTTTCGTTCTTTGTTACCGACTTCCGAAATTAAAGTTATTTTTCACTTTGTAGTGTTTTTTTTTTAAGTCGGTTGTTTTTTTTTGTAAAAAGTTTTTATTTTTCACTTTTTAGTTGTGGTACCTACCTCACACAAATTCGAATACCACTACCTGCTATGTAAATAACAGTGACAGGAAGTTATCATAATATCATCCACATAGTGAGGAAAAAATACGTATTATTGAAGCTAACTCAAAAACTACCCAAGCAAAGTTAATAAAATTTATATGGGACCACCTCTGAAGTATGATCTACCAAACAAAAAAAGAACCATCAAAATCAATTCATAATTGACGGAGTAATCGCGTAACAAACATACAAAAAAAAAAACAACATGCAGTCGAATTGAGAACCTCCTCCTTTTGGAAGTCGGTTAAAAATAGTATGTCGTGGAGAGTTTAAAAACGGAAATCGCTGGGCGTTCCTTAAAATACAACTCTAGGAAATAAAGTAATCAGTTTTTAGAAATAGTTGAAAATCGCTATTTCGCGTGTCTCCCTCTAATACAGGGGTTCATTCAATTAGCCTTCACTACAACATGGAATTCCCTGCTTAATTAATAAACGTATGTTATTACCAACGTAGGGTTATTTAAGTTAATTAGGAACGTTAACCGGTAGTGGGTTACGCTGTTATTTTCAACTAAATCAGTTTTGAGTTAATAACGTTACGTGTTATCGTGTGTGCGTACAACACTAGTACAGTCAACATCCTTACATTATTATAAAACAAAGTCCGCCGCCGAGTCTGTCTGTCTGAACGCGGAAAACTCAAAAACTACCAAACGGATTTTCAAACGGTTTTCACTAATGGACGGAATGATTCATGAGGAAGGTTTTGGTGTATATTTCACTAAGGTTTTGTGTAAATTGGCTGAAATATGACGATTATTGTTGAATATATCGGAAAAAATATGCCGACTTGGGAGCTTTACAGGTGTACGCCGCGTAAATCTTGAGAGACAAATAAAATTTAAGTTCCACAGGATTCTACATCTTAAAAAGTTCAACAAAAAACGTCCGCGGTGGCATAATGCTCGCAGAGATGGCAGAGATGTATATTTAACCGGTTAACCCACATTTAATCAGTTATCTATACATCATCATGGTCATTTATTTATAACATTAGATAAATAATAGTTATCACCCTTTCGATATTTAAACTTATAATAAACTCCGTTATTTCACGATAAATATACAAAGCAATATAATTAATTTACCATTTACATTTAAAAAAATAACTCTAGAGTGCAGTGATTTCAACAATATTACAAAATAACTATCGTTATTTTGACGTTATTTTTCTAATGCTATTTAAATGGAGTATATTTATCTAGTTGGTCTAGTGGTCGCAAGCGCTACTGCTAAGCATGAGGTCCTGGTTTCGATTCCCAGGTCAGGAAAAAAGTTATTGGGTTTTTCCATCAGGTATTTCTCAGTAGCAGCCCGGAGTCCGGATTTGTGCCCCCTTGATCGCAATAGGCTCGCCCCCTATTACATACATGGGACTTAAAACATAACTGGGGAAATGTGGGTGTACTACTGGTACACCTCTGCCTAACCCTTCGAGGATTACAGGCGTGATGTTATGTTACGTTCTATACTCCATTCAAAATAAGATTAGACATTTAAACAAACCTTTTTTACAGTTCGTTCAACCGATTCTGACTTCTATACCGTAGGCATAAGGATGGCATTAAAAGCAAAAAAGTGGTTTCAATACCAACTGTTTACAGTAGCTGCCATTTATCATGCCACCAACGCAATAGAAGTCAAAATTGGTTGAATGGACTGTAAAAAAAGTTTATTTAAATGGAGTATAGGTATGTCTGAGTCCCATGTAATAAATAAGGCTCCTATTGCCATTATACGAGCACAAATCCATACTTCTACTTCTGAAAAGTAATTATTTATAGCAGAATATTGATTTCAACCCATTATTATTTTGATGTAACTCAACACATCACGAATTCTCTTCAATATCATTCTCTACATACTTATAATATAAATTAAAATCGCTTCTCGTGCCTGTCTGTGTGACCACGATGTTCTTTTAAACTACACAACGGATTTTGATGCGGTTTTAACCATAATTTAAGTAATTTATTCGGAAAGGTTTATGTGTATAATTCGTTAATATTAAAACTACATAAAATAAAGAAATCTTGATGTTTTTTCAAGTCGTAAAAACCGTGTGAAGCAGGGTTGCATCGCTAGATATATTTAAAAAATAGGCAGTCGTGGGGACGGGCGAGTGAATATAGATGGCGCTAATACTAATTAGCGCCATCTATATTCTATAGTAAAGCACTACGGCGCGTCGGTGACGCGAATACATAGGTTTATCCCCTACCAAAAATCGCTCAACCCACCTAAAGAAGTTTTCACTTAAAAAATACCAAATATTTCACATAATACTTTTCGTCCATTCATTATAATGACTAGTGATGCGATCCGTACCTACTTACTAGGGTTGGGATGTATCGATAGATCAGCGGTTTCGCAACACGCCTCTGTGGTCGGTTAATGGCCATTGACGAGTTTAAATTGCACGCGAAAATTATAGCTGGACACACCTACATGGGTTTCACGATTTTGTAGGCAATCTTGATGATTATTGCGAAGGGTGTTTTATTAAAATGGTGGACATTATGTCTTTAGGAACAGCTGTTGATCAGGATTCAAAAATCTTTCTCCTTTGGTAGACAGCTTCTTCTGAGCTACCGTCTCATTGCTTAAATAAACCTATCGATTTGTCAATTAATTGGAATGAAAATGGTATTCAATTTTACTCAATTATTTATAAGCCGTTTATAAATAACGGGAGTAGGTATTATTTGTTTTAGAATTATCCTATCAACGTAAAAAGACACTGATATTTGGGGAAATACCCTAATTTGAACAAGTGAACAATCAAACAAGTGAAACCACGGGAAAAGTAACTATACAGCCATTCATTTTAAGAACGTAGGTGTACGACGACTTGTCAAGCAAAAAGAATGATCTTTTTCATCGAATGTAGAGCAAGGTTTACATTTACAAAATCAGCAAGTTGCAATTTTTTTCGTAAACAACTCTGACAGTTCTGACGATGATATTCGTTTCTTTTGAAAACAAAAACAAATAACACATTTCTTTGGAATCAGTTGCGAAAATATCGCGTCATTCATCTTCATCATTATTTTTTGCATGTCAGTAAGATTTCCCGGTTTTGTATATATTCAACCTACTGTCGCTAGCATTTTCACGTTAATCGTGAAAAATAATACTTCAATTTACCCCATTATTTTTTTTTGGTTGGGAAATTATCAAGTAACTTCTCCCGCTCTGGGCGGAGCGGGAGGGCGTGTCAGAGTCTTACTGACTAAAACCCACCCGTGTTCCTTCGGTTGCCCTGTTGCCGGGGGCCACGATTTCTTTTTTCGAACCCCCGGCAGGCGTTGGCCCTAGCGGACTCCGTCAATTCTGCTGACATCTCTTTGAGGCGCGCGTGGAACACAACGCGCCGTCGAGCCGGGCTTGGTCCTTATCGGACGGCGAGCTACCCATTGCTCACCGTCCGCATGCCCGCGCCTACGGTGGCCGGAAATCGGCTCGCGATTCCCGCCCCGGGCGTCTCCTTCTATTGCGGCGGTTAAGGGCGTGAGGGCGCGAAATTTGCCTCTCCCTCACGCGTTCCGCCTCCTCCTTCGCGAGCATTACCGCTTCGCAGAAGGAGGTGACGGCCTGCCATTTCCTCTCGCTCCGTACCATGGCCTGAACCAGGGCCGGACGCGAGAGATCACCGCCGCCGATCGCCTCTACGAGGACACGGCGTTGCTCCGCCCAAGCCGGGCAGACCTCCACCGTGTGCTCCACCGTGTCCTCATGCCGATCCACACAATGGTGACACCCGGGTGTTTCTTCCCGCCTTATCCTGTACAGGAACCTCCCGAAACAGCCGTGTCCGGTGAGCACCTGTGTCAGGCGGAAGGTGAGGACGCCGTGGCGCCTCTCTAGCCACTCCTCAAAGAGGGGTCTTATCGCCGCAATTGTGGCGTGCCCAGCGCGGGGTTGCGACAATCGCACTCTCCATGACGCCATGAGATCCCGCCGGAGCTCTGTCCGCTGTGCCGCGATTTCTTGCGGCATCGGAGTTAAGCCCCGGCGTTTCGCATCCTCGCGCCTCTCCCAGATGTGCGCGAAAAATTTACCCCATCCTTTTCGCACCCCAGATTTCAAGAAGCATTCATAACTCAATTATAAAAAAAAAAAAAATTAAAAGCCATACCTTCTACAGATTTAGATGTTATAACTTATAACTCATCCATTTAAAAATAAGTTCTAAATCCCCTAATACGACATTCGTTACGTCACAGTGGGTACATATACACCTACTTATATTTCTATGACGTAACTCGACGCAACGTGCTACGATCCGTGCATACCACCCGTTTCTTCCACATTCATGCATCTTTTCATATGCGGCTGCGGGTTTCTCCAAGTTGTAAAATGTGTGTCACGCCGAATTCTCGAAAAGGGTTGGCAGAGAACGATGTGTTTGTGTAGACACATTTTTCCAAAGACGGTATTCTATATCATGCATTAGGTAGGGGGTGAGCCGAATGTCTGATATAGCCAACATGTGCTACCACCGAGAATATCCTAACGGAATATCCTATCACTGCCAAGAACAATAGAAGTGAAACTAGGAGTATCATACGCCTGGAAAATGTAGAACAATGGTGCGATTTGGAACATGTTCGAAGCCCCTTCCTTACGTAGGTAGTCATCATCATAGACAGAAAAAAAGATTTAAAAAAAATTTAAAACTTCTTTAGGCGCGTTGGGCATTTTTGAGATGGGAAAAACAATTGAACTCGCAACACCGTTACTGACACCTCATTTTTGTAAACGCGATTGTTCTCTTTATTTATATTACGTCACGGATCAATGTTCTATGTAAGTATTTTTACTTTAAATTGAAGGTTTTGGAAGTATTTTTTTTTTATAAACGCGATTGTGCTCTGTATTTAGATATGGTTACGGACCAATATTCTATACAAGTATTTTTCAAGGCAATCTTGTTCAAGTTTTCACTTCTGTCGGCACTCCCGGAGTGCCACTGTTTTTTTCGCACATGAAATACAACATTAAAACTAAGAAATGTATAGTAAAAACAATAGCAATTTCAGAAAAGAATTTTATCATTCTCCTGTCTTTAACCAAATTGATTTGGGGTCTGCGCAACATATACTTTTTTATTGGTCTGAGGCAACATATCTTTCTATTCCATACTCTATTAGTCGTCATCTTGGTAGTCACTCCCTGTCTAACCATTTATCATCTTTACTGTATTTTATAATCAGAATGAGTTTTTTGAGAAAAAATAATGTTCGTACTTAAGTAATTTATTAAAGTGAAACTTTTATTACATCGTCTCAAACTTTTTTGTCTGTGTGTTGCATGTCGCGTGACGGTCGGCCGCGGAGTAGGGATAAAGTGAAAGGCGCTCGTCAGAGCAGCCAAGGCCAATATGGCGGCGCCTATAGAAGTTTCACTTTTACCGTGGTTTCATAAAACCACACAATCCTTTTTTGTAATCTATTAATCTTTTTGTAATTTATTTGAATTCTTGTTGCCTTATAATACTATTGCATATCTGACATGGGTAGACTGTTGAGCCTAAAAATGTTTACGTTTAAAATAAGAACTAATGTACACAGTTATGCAATAAATACCTATATCTTTATCTTTCACATACTCCATCCATCGTTTCTTTGATCTTCCCCTAGCCATTCTCCCGTATAATTATCTATTTTCTGTACCAAATAGATAATTAAAGACATCAATCTACCAATGAGGCTGTTAAAAGATAATTTTAGATAGCAGAAACATGTAAATATAGGCATAAATATACCGTCGCCCGGTCTGTTCGTCGTGTTTGTTGTACAAACTTTTAATTGGGTAAACAATTTACTGTTAACGAAGCAAGGCAAGGGTCTCGCTAAAAATGGCGCTGATAGATTCTTATTGAGCTCAGTTTATTGGAAATATTGTCAATATTTTAGTATTGAGATTTATGAAGTTAGACATGGAAGGTCATTATTGAATATTTTCTCATGCTCTGTGATATAGGTAAGTAAGTGACCGACTGCGGTCACACCTCTCGTCCTCGTTCTTATTTTTAACTGCAACGGTAGGTACTGGTTTCTTTAAAAAAAAAAAACGTGTGGCACTCGGGGACTGCCGCGGTAAAGCTATTGCATAGCATTTGTAACCTCCATACTTCCTATTTGTCAACGCTACACTTGGGATGATGACGTGATGACATAAAACAAAAATTACGTTCCCATGACAACATCACGTTGTCATGGGAACCGTCATTACATGGTAGGCGGAGTGGGGGTGTTAGGTTTTTCGTTACGGAATTTCTTGATTCGGTCGCCGCGCTCGAAGCCCGCGATAAAAGCTATGCAATAGCTTAAAAATGTCTTATTCTCATGGCCATCGTTGGTCTGCACCCAGGATTTTCTTATGTCCGTATAGTCGACCGAAGTAATAAAACTCGAAAAGTGTCAAATGCCAGAACTGTCGACTTGTATTTATCTTAAGAATATATAATGAAGACATAAATTTGTGTCATAAAAGATGAAACGCTCAACGTACAAATAATGTTTGTTTGTTTGCATGTTTACGCAAACACAAACAAAATATACCTACTCAAAACATTAATGAAGTCCAAACATCCTAAATATTAAGGTAGAGTTAAATTAAGCACTAAACCGAATCAGTGTTTACGGTATATAGCTATTTACTCAAATCGTTAGGAATGTGTAAATATTTCGTGCGGGTCACGCCATTTTGACGTGCGTGACCGTATCTCATGCCCTCTGTTAATTTTATACGACGTATATTGATCCCTAGTACTATAAACAGATTTTGTGTAATATTATTTTAATTTATTGTTTGTTTTTTTGTTCGTTTCAGGGGATCATGGCTGTAAAATGCTTGAAGAACAGTCTGATGATCTATAATTGCGATTACCGTGGATGTACAACCATCATAACTAATATTATAAATGCAAAAGTGAGTTTGTTTGTTAATTTTGTTACGCTTTCAGGCTAAAACCGCTGAACGGTTTTAGGTGTAGCACATGAGTAGACCACGACCTGGATTAGGACACAGAATATTTTTTTTATCCCGATATTCCCACGGGATCGAGACTTTTGCAAGTGAAACAGCGAGGCGCAGCAAGTTCTTTATACATCGGGATATAAACTTTGCTTCAGAAAAGGCATAACGTGTCGTCATAAGTAAATTAAATTACAAATGCGTGCACTGACTGGACAGGTCCATTCAAATCTGTATGATTCCTTCTTGAAAAGATCATCTCAGACATTAATCTGCATGGTTCTCGTATGATCTGACGATGATAATGTCTGGACTAAAGTGACTAAGTACGACCTCTAAGTTTGTTTCGTCCTCTGTGTAAGTCGAATAGAAAACACTGATCTGATTTAGATTTGTTTTTTTTTTACAATTTGTTAAAACCAATTTACAGAATTCAACAATAATTTAATCTCTCTTCACAAATCTAATTTGAAGTTAATGTGTACAAAAAGAAAATCTCAGCTTCCACATTTGTGAGAGACTGGCGCCTGATACAGGTTTTTACTACAAACACACACACATAGGTTTTTACAGGTTTATACTTAATTTAAATAAAATTTAGCTTTTAGGATTCAGCTAGATTTATTTATTTATTTTTATTTATTTATTCACTCCAAACATACAAATATCCTTACAGGAGACCCAATGCGATATTGTAGTACACTTAAAAATTAAATAATTCCACTGCTTGTTTTCTTTCAAATTCACCATAAGCACAACAGAATATGTCGATGTCATGAGCAATGAGGTTGAGACTGCGGAGCGCGCTCGTCAGCGGCGCCTCACGCAGCAAGTTAGTTTGCGCGCGCCAGTTACATGGACCAATGACCTTAAGAAAATTGCTAGGACAGACTGGATGCAGAAGGCAGAGGACAGAGGGTTGAGGTTGTGGCACAGCCTGGGAGAGGACTATGTCCAGCAGTGGACTGCGATAGGCTGAGTTGATGGATTAATTAAAATAAGATTAACCCTATAAAAGGCATAAGGAATATTCTTACTACCATATTTTACAAAATAAAAAAAATGCGCTCCAAGTAGGTATTCCATTGTTTTACAAAGGCCATTCAAAAGACTTATCAATCACTGACTAAATAAAAAAAAAAACAGTGGCACTCCGGGAGTGCCGACAGAAGTGAAAACTTAAACAATTTTGTTGTGCAGGAAATACTTTTAATGAGGTGTCGCGAGTTCAATTGTTTTTTCCCATCTCAAAAATGCCCAACGCGCCTAAAGAAGTTTTCACTTCAAATATATATTTTTTTGTTAATATTACGTTTTCTACTAATAATACTTATAACCTACGACTATTTGGCATTGTTGTCCGATTGCTAAAAGGATTAAAACAGAGATAGTCAAACAAAAATGCCTCATTAGCACATTTTCTTACAAATGAGCGTAATTAAGACCATTACAAAATTACAATTTCCCCCTGTAGGAAAAGGTACATGGAAGGTATTTGACATTCAGAACATCTTTCGGCAATTTCATCGTTCAGCGTGATAGGTGGCAGCTCGATCGTGCTCCGAATATCTCCTACATAAATAACCAATAAAAAAATCTCTCTTTGACCTGATTTTTCATTTACTAACCATACTTTTATTGAAATCATACGGCTTCAGCCGCAACGACTGCGATTGCGGTGCACACTTTTATATCCACCTATAGATATTTACTTGAGTAATGGATATTGCTTGCATTTTACACGGTGGGACTACCGTTTTGAAACGACCTCTTAACTTGATTGGATTCGAGTTTACTATTCCATAGCAGTGCAAAATATAAGGGGGGACCTGCTTTATGGTTTGAAAATATGCTGCCTCATCTGAAAGAATCTCGTGTCAAATTATGATAAAGTAAAAATAGCTTCAGCATCGGCTACAGAGTCGGGATATTTGATTGCTACGCCGTAGCTCGTTCGTAGCCACCGTAGCGCGTAGCATTGGATTTGTGACGAGACGCGTGACGTAACGGCCGCACCCCCGCCCTGGCGTGCGTCACTCCCCTCCTCTCGACACGCAAATCATTGGCCAAAATCAACAGCGATTTAATGCCGCCATTAACTACCGGAAGCTGGATAAATGTACGGTGCATGTGTTCGCTCAACCGACTTACAATGCAGGCGATTTATAACAGGCGACACGATTTACTGTGTAATATTAATTAGGCACGACTTTCACGGCATGTGTTTACTGTTTACTTAATATTTTGTGTTTGCACGAGGTTTTAGGGTACGAGGGCGGGTCTAGGGCTGAAAAGGAAAGTCAAATGTCTCCAAGTCGGTGTAACGCGAACATTTACATAAATATAACAACCCGCCTTAAGGACTTTGATGGAATGGGGTTAAACTACAGTTTTGGAGTGCGAGTGAGCCATTTTCTTTGGGCTCGAGCGTCAAATATGTCGTTAAAGTGAAATGTTGATGAAATAAGGGTAATCTGCGATTTTGTTTGGGTATTTTGATTAAAGATGTGAATACAAAAAGAAAGTATTTATCCACATCACTGTTTAGCTTCCATTTAAGAATCCTTTTGTCTTTGTTGTTTTTGAAAATTTTATCTTGTTTAAACCAGTCAATAGAATATGCAGTTGTTATGCAAAATGAGGGAATCTACATTTAAGGAATCGGCGTTTTGAAGTGGCTTTTAGTCTCTGAATGTAGTGAGTATAAATGTATTCAAACAACGGGAAACAACAATTGGTTGGCTGCATACGGGTTTCGGTACTTCGGTAGACCGTTAGTGTTTGTTGGTAAACGCTGCACCCCTATGCAATTTTCCGAGAACAGAGAACATCAGTTACCGTTATCTAAACAAAAAATTGGCAGTTATTTTCATATGGCTGTGTTTTAGAAACAACTAGACTACCTAACCTACCTAATTTTGTACACCCGTGTTATTTAGAAAAGAATATTAATACAACAACATGTCATGTCATGTCAACTTAACAATATAACAATAACAATATGTAATAATATGTTTAACAATATTTTATTTATACTGTCTATACATATCTAAATTAATAGTAGTATAATAAAGAGAAAAGATTAGATTTTTTGTATGTTTGTTTGTTATGCTTTTACGCTAAAACGGCTAAACAGAATTAGATGAAATTTGGCACTTAGGTAGACCATGACCTAGGTAAGGACACAGGATATTTTTTATTCCGATATTTCCACGGGATCGAGACTTATGCGGGTGAAGCTGCGGGGTACAACTTAATATTATAAAAAGGTAAAATTTGTTTGTTTGTATGTAGGGGTAATCTCCGGAACTTTCAGTCGGATTTCAAAAATTCCTTTTGCATTGGATAGCCCAATTCTTGAGAATGGTAACATTTTACGACCCTTAGAAGTCGAGCAAAAAGAAAAAAGTCAGAAAGAACGCTAAGCAGCGATGCGGGCGATGGGATGCGACGCGAAGGCTCGGGGGCTGAAATTTCGCGCAGAAGTCGCGGGCAAAAGCTAGTTTGCTATAAAGTTTAGCGATATTCTTCATGTTGGCTCCACACGTTTGGCAAACTTCGCCAAGTCATCACAAATTCAAACGTGTGGATAGAGCGTTTACCTTGGCTTGTGTAGACTTGCAAGCGCTTGCGACCGATCCGATCGAGTGTCGGTTTTTGATGCCCAAATCAAAGAACTTTATGGCAAGCGCTTGGGATCCATCTACACGTTTGTGCGTTGTTAGTATCGCTTGCGCCTTGCGCAGTGGCTACGAGTAGACGAGCGCGTACTGTCCTTTAGTGCTAGCCTATCGAAACGAGTACCTAACTGGTCTATAAGCGAGATTTTACACTTCCAGCAATGTTACCAACAAGAACCATGACATGTATCTAAAATCTGAAACATACAGACCACGAAGATAAAAAATTAGCCGATGCATGGCATTGGTTATGTGAAATTTTAAAGAAGCCAGTTGCGGAAATCAAAAACAAGAAAGAAATAGTTATGGTCACATTTCGTAAACATCAAACGTATCTAATGTTGCCCAAATGCAAGACCAAGACGAGACTTAGCCAGTCTTGGTCTTGGTATTGCGTCAATACACCTGTAATGCTATTCTGTAACCATCTCACCGTGTAATCTTAGGTGAAGAGACCGTGGAGTGAGCTGTCAGTTGCTAAGGATTGACACTATTGGCAGCTCACTTCACCTAAGATATCACGGTGAGATTTTTACAGAATAGCACTGCTGGTCTTGGTCTTGGTATTGCGCTCTCAGTCTTGGTGTTGGTCTCGATCATAGTATAAAGAGAGGTAGTAAGCTATCTTCATAGAAAAGCACCGCGCGCGACTTGTATGTGTGAGCCCGTT
Source organism: Agrochola lychnidis (assembly GCA_963680765.1). Classification (NCBI taxonomy): domain Eukaryota; kingdom Metazoa; phylum Arthropoda; class Insecta; order Lepidoptera; family Noctuidae; genus Agrochola; species Agrochola lychnidis. The sequence goes on from OY796858.1 coordinate 16,936,149, forward strand.
TCTTGTGAAAAATCGGTCGAGATTTTGTTAAGTGTGCGTGCGGCGTCGCATAGATACTATGGCCCCACACATACAAGCCGCGCGCGGTGCATTTCTATGAAGATAGCTTACTACCTCTCTTTATACTATGTCTCGGTCTTACAGCAAGAGTCTCGCAAGTCTTGCAATTACCTACCTATTAGCCTATTGCTATTTATTAAAGACGTTAGATTTTAGAACAACGTAACAGAGTAGGTACAATTTGAGCTTAAATTAACATAGGCATAGAGAACCACCAAATTTCAGAATCTAAACTAAATTTAAGTTCAGTGCATCTTTTTCTTTCTATTTCATTAAGAAAAGGATAGAAGATAAATTTTAGTTTAGTCCTGTCCGACTGTAGAGAGAGAATAGCGCGTTCAAACAAACAAAAAATCAAACTCTTCAGCTTTATTATTAGTCCCTATAAAGATAAATAGATAATTATTACAAACCACACTCTGCTTTGGCTACTGAGATTTTCGACCAAAATAAATACATAATGTTGTCGCGTCACTGCACTAAGTCGCGGTGTGTCAAAGCCAGTTGTTTTGAGCTCGCAGGAAATTATCACAGATTGTTTGTACGCCAGCAGCGAGCGACCCAGTTCAGGTGCGTTTAAACCGGACGTATACGTGAATATTTGATTGGTAAAATAGGTGGTGTAATATGGGTTTTTAACACGAGGGATGAAAACAGGATTTGAAATTCACCTATTGGTTAATTTTACGTACTTTTATCTAAGATAAGATAAAGATTTATTGTTTAACTTGGACTAGATTACAAGGCAAGGTAATATGTAAAGCACAAGCATAAAGTATCACAATCTAGTTAGTGGATGCCGTACTCTTCTACTAGATAGGTTACAAAATAACCTGTGTATTTATTTATTAATACGTGAAGCAAAAACTTTGTCACCCTTTTTACAAAAATTACGCGGACGGAGGTGTATGCACAGTTAAAGTTTATGTGGAGAAGGAGTGCAGAAAGATAATATTTTTAATTAATGCATTAGAAATAAATTAAATTAATAAAAAAAAACACACTACCGTGCATTTGACACACACACTCTTTTGTTTATGGTTAAAGATGGCTACCTAAGTATAATGACACAGCAGCATGGAATTAGTATGTACTATACATGGAATTAGTATGAACTATCCTAAACTCCAAGCATAGCCCTCTCCATTGCCCTTTGGGTGATTTTTAGCCTTCTGATAAGGCCCATTGTGAGCGACCACGTTTCAGTACCATAAATCATCACTGGTAACACGCACTGGTACTTTCGTCTTGAGACACTGTGGTATGTGGGACGAAAAGATATTGCGTAGCTTCCCGAACGCTGCCGAGTCGGATTCGACGGTTGACCTCTTTCGAAGTTGGACCTACCTAACTGGACAGTTTGTCCTAGGTAAAAATACTCGTCCACAACTTCGAGCGTAGCGTCTCCGATCTTCATGAGAGTGGGTGGTTATGCTTGGAGTTTCCTTACGTGATCGAATCAGAAATGAAGAAATCCGCAGGAGAACCAAGGTAACCGACATAGCCCGAAGAATTGCCAAACTTAAGTGGCAATGGCACATTGCTCGCAGAACGGATGGCCGATGGGGCCGAAAGGTTCTGGAGTGGCGACCGCGTACTGGAAGACGTAGCGTAGGAAGGCCTCCCACAAGATGGACCGATGACCTTGTGAACGCCGCAGGAATCCGCTGGATGCGGAAAGCATAGAATCGGTCGAAGTGGCGGTGCTTGGGGGATGCATATGTCCAGCAGTGGACGTCTTTCGGCTGAAATGATGATGATGATGATCCTAAACTATTACTTTTATTATTAATTCGTATTTCGACCACTGGGCAACCACTAGTTAACATATATACATCGTCATTATCATTGGGAGCCTTGTTCGTACCAAGATTGAGTATAGGCCTACTCCCTTCTGTGCTATGCTTCCCTAGTCTTTCCAAGTCTCATCCAGTTGTGAGTCAATCTGTTCTCTCAAAACAGTGAGCTGTCATATATTATCAATCTCTAGCATCAGCCCGGTAGCGTCGTCCTAACCATGGACTATAAATGCGAAAGTGAGTTTGTTTGGCTTTCACGCTAAAACGGCTGAACAGATTTGGATGAAATTGGGCACATGACCTGGATTAGGATAAAGGATACATTTTATCCCGATATTCCCACAGGACCGAAACTTATGTGGGTAAAACTGCGGGGCGCAAATAATCCTGTCAAATCTTACCGTGAAAACTTAGTGACTAAACGGAACGGAATTAAACTGAGTTTTTACAGAATAGAAGTCTGAAGTCTGTCTTTCAAATCAAAGCAAGAAAATGCATGTTCTGACTTCTTTCTTTCAAGTTTCTGTGATCTAAAAGCAGCTTCGCCGTGCCTTCACTTGCGGGTGTTTGAAATAATTTCATATGTATGTAACATTCGAATTGCAAATATTATTTTGACGTCACTGATATCACGTAACTTAGGAATGTGACGTCATAAATAACATCGTATGAGTTACTGCGGCAGATGTCTTTATGTTAAACATTTACATAATATTCGTCATATTAATTTAATTTGCATTAAAGTAAGTATCAGAGTTAAGCCTTATGATATTTCATGTTTCAAATTAAATTATTGCTTCACAAGTGTAATTTGTATGAGTAATTATTTTCATATTTGAAATGTCATCTGTAGATAGTTTGCATAGGACTTATGTGGATTTTTAATCTATGTGGATCGCCTCACGACGCCCCTGGGATAATGCCGTGACGCCCCAGGGCGTCGCGACGCACAGTTAGGGAAACCCTGCCATAGGTAGACGGAATGAATAGTAAGTATAGTCTGCAACTAAACTCTATTAATACATTAACCAAACACTACTTACACTACATCCACAAATGAACAAACTGATCTAATGACAAGATTGTTTTGTATTTTACTATTGGTCACGGAGCTATGTTGCTGTCTGTACCTACCCCTACCCACGTCTCAATTCTCAAAGCTTTCAACTCGATTACCGAGGTGGCGCCTCCAAGTGAATTGTCACGTGGAATAAGTGCATTATACAGCGTGTGTTTTGTTAAGTTATATATAGGCTGACTTGGAATTCATTGGCTATCTTTCAGTGGTTGGAATTACTTCTGAATATGAACAAGTTTTTTTATGGGACTAACTGTGAAATAAAGTCACAAAACTAACTATCAATTTAAATTGTCCACAAATTCAAATCACAACTGTCATTCTTTGACAGTCGCGTGAAATGGCTTTAACACGAGAAATCGACGTGTGTCAATCTACTCAATAATCACGTTACTGACTGTTTTTTATGAGACAGATATGTTTTTAGGGTTCCGTCGTTTGGGGGCAAACAAGAAAAAAAAATTTTGCAGACTATACCGTGTGACATATCAAATGAAAGGACTTATTTCGAAGATCTCAAGTACAATTTTTCCATTTTTTTTAAATAAATTAATTTAAAGATATTTAAGAAAATAGATGAAAATTGACCGTTCCATTCCAAAATTTTAGGCTCACTAGTTTCGGAGAAAGAGAGAGTTTCTCCGAAACTAGTGAGCCTAAAATTTTGAAAAAAATACAGAGAATGTTTCTTTACCCATAGAGTACAGGAAAACCTTTTTATTTATTTATTTTATTTTAAGGCAGTTGGAATGTATGGGAGAACATCTTCTTCAACTACAACGTTAAGTTTGTATTTTTTTTTTTAGTTGTTTGTATTTGGAATAAATTCATCTCAACTACGGAACCCTTCATTGTGCGTGATCCGACACGCACTTGGCCGGTTTTTTCTAGTTAATCTCATAGTAAGCGACCAACCACGCATGAACCGAGTTGGTCGCACTAACTGACTAAACGGGTTTGGTTAGGTTAGAACTGTGACAAATTGCGCGCGAGCCGAGCGAGTGAAACGAGCGGTGCTGCAGCAGCGACTGGCGAGCGCTACATCAAATTTGTCGCAGTTACTTAGCTATTTAGTATTTTTAGGACACCAAAATAGGAATTATTTGAGGTTCACAAAAACAGATTCATTACATTAGAGTTTTCATTAAATTTTTAGAAAAGCAAAATGGGAATTAATTGAGGTTATACTTTATTTCCTAGAAAATTACCAACGAGTCTAAAGTCAGCCTGTACAGTTTAACAGCTGCAGGCTGCATGTGAAATTAAAGGTCCGTCTCGCAGCGCTTTGCAGCGATGTTTGCCCAACGGTTGAGCACATATGCATACGGGTCATACTCGACGATGTACTTTGTTAAGCACAGTTTAGAGACAAATGTTTGGGACTTTTTCCAGATTTTATTTTATAATATCTCAACGATATTAAACACAACTCAATGTTATTCCATTAAATTATTCTCATTTTCCATTGCTTTCGATGGTCTCATTGCCTAGTAACTGAAAACACTGCTGTCAAAACTTGTGATCAAAAATACCCTAATCTAACAAACTGATATTGACTTTTCTGACCGAATATTTATTCTTCTAGCAAATCAGAACTTCAACTTTTTCAGATAAATGAACTTGCAAAGGGCAAGTTCATTTAAATGAAAATGTCCATTTCTACAAGAATCGTCACATACAAAAAATTGGCACACTGCTTCACATCTAAGTATACCTACTCCAAACAGACGTATTAACATTTATATTCCTTTTATTCCTAATACTTGTGCAAGTATCGTATTCCATTGTGTAGTAAACAGAGCGTCCCCTCACGATCGAACTCATCGCGCTCCGCCATTCCGTCACTACACGCGATTATGTTGCGTTCAGATATTTGAAACCTCACTTAATCATACATTATCTTCTGACAGAGATCAATAAAAGAGCAGTAGAGTTGTCATTTTCATAAACCCTCAAAAACTATTCACTACTTTTTTTTTGGAAGTCCCTTTGTTTTTTTTTTTTTTGTAAAACTATTTATTTTTCAATTCGAATACCACTACCTGCTATGTAAATAACAGTGATTGGAAGTTATTATAACATCATCCACATAGACTAAGTGAAAAAATTACATTATAATTGAAGCTAACTCAAAAACGCCCAAGCAAAGATGATAAATTTTATATTTTAATAATATAAAAATTTTGGTTGATTGGGAAGGCTGATTTTCAGAATCAAGCTGTCTGTGGAATCAAGCTGTGATTTATGGATTTTGTGTTCATAGCGTAACATAAGTAAGTCTCTTTAATAATTGAAACCAAGAGATTTTGGATAAAATAAAACAGGCATAGAACGCTTATGAAAATCGAATTAACTTTCAGATTAATTTAAAAACTATTCCTTGAGATTTCCTGGCTACTTATAACCTCCTTTAATATACAAAATGTTCTTTATTTCCCTAATATTTCTATCGGTGAAGGTCACAAGTCGTATCTTTGGTATACCACTGTATCTTATATCAGGCTTATCCCAACAAGGAAAAAGCACGAACAATATATTTGATCGCAATCATGAGATGAAATAAAACGATATTTGGCAACTCTCCGGCCGCCGGGAGAGGCACAGCTTCCATTTGATATGTACAGATACTTAATATTCTCAAGTACATAACATATACTTGTGTTGTGGCAGTCTATTGTGTATCGACATCTTCACTGAGTTATTTTTGTTAAATATTCTGTTTTGTACCTTTATTTTGGAATTTTAATATTATGAGTGGTTGACCAAAAAGGGACCTCAAGGGAAAATAATTAATTTCGAGTAAATCGCGTTTGAAGTTTCGTGTAGAAACGTGCGCGGGCGGGGGGCGCACATTGATATATAAAAACCGTTTTATGTTAGTAAGCGACTTCGTTAGTGAGTGTCTGCGTTTACTACGTTATTGGCGACTTATTTAGTGTCAGTTTCTTGTCTTTAATTGCGCAACTAAGTGTGAACGGTGTGTGTAAGGTGTAATTTTTCCAGTTTCCTCAGCTCACAAAAAAAATTCATAAAAAACACTACGGTACCTAAAAATATTCTGGTTAGACCAAAACAAAGCTAAAAGACCACAGATTAAAAAATTCAAAAAAAAACTTGAGAGGTGTCAAGGGACACCCGGATGGCACGAAGTTCCTTTCGATTAATTAGTGAAGGAATTGTAATTATTTTTTTTAAAGTTATTATAATATTTTTTTTATTATTCACTGTTCAATGCGAAATAGAAAGACGAAACGAAAATAACTGGCTTGCTTTCTATGAGAGAAAGACACACAGCTTACAACTATAGCAAATAGTGTCGTTACAACTTTTAGTCTTAATTTTTTCCGTCTAGCTCCCTTTTGCAACGCGCGATAAGAAACTTCGTTCCAAAAAACGGTTTCCAATCCCTCCAGCAGTGCTATTCTGTAAAAATCTCACCGTGAACGCTTAGGTGAAGTGAGCTTGAAAGTGAGCTGTCAACAGTGTCAATCCCTAGTATGTGATGGAATGACAGCTCACTTGAAGCTCACTTCACCTTAGCGTTCACGGTGAGATTTTAACAGAATAGCACTGCAGGTCCCTATTTGGTCAACCACTCACAGTACTGTCATTTAAATTACCTACTTGTTAAGCAAATTGACACCCTACGTCAGTTTGCCGTGTTTTAACCATTTCATACAAACGTCAAAGAATGACATTTGTGATTTGAATATACGAATTGAACAAATATACGATTGAACAATTGAAGTTGGTAAAGTCAATTTGCTTTGAACACAGCGTCTGGCAACTCAATTGGTGAAACCTATTATGATATGCTGCCCCGGATTAACGCCAAGACTGATTGTCAGACCTTCGGGCTTCTGACGACCCGTAACGACTGTCAAAGATCCACGAATGACAGACGGGACCAACGGCTTAACGTGCTTTCCGAGGCACGGAGGAGTCTTGGAATGTTAAGAAGGTCACCCATCCACAGACCAACCTCGACAAGCGTAGCTTAACCTGATGGATCGAACCGTGCGGCTGTTATTACTTAGCCACGAGAATCAAAAGTATAGTTTCTTAATTTCATTTATTTTTATTATTTGAAATTGATAATAACTTTGAAAAATGTGATAAGAAAAAAAAACAGAAGATTATTTCCTGTAACTACTAGTGCATTTTATTTTAAAAATAGCTTCGAAATGGGGGGCCTCAAATGTGGAATGCACTCCCCCTGGAAATCAGGATGGCAACCAACCGATTATCCTTTAAAGTTAAAGTTCGTGAGCACATTCGTAAGAAGCTGGCAGTATCATCACAACGCTAATGTTTTCCCATTGTTTGTCTTATTATTTTATTTAGTATATTCATGTATTTATGTGTATTTATTTGTGCTTATTTTATATATGTAATTAGGCCTATATATTATATTTATAGTTTGTAATAAGTATATGTGTATCCTTATATTTGAGTTTTTTTTTTCTTCATTTTCGTAATTGCACCTACCACAGTTTGTCTCTGCATCACCCAAAGGTTGACTGGTAGAAAATGCCTGTGGCATTAAGTCCGCCTCTGTACATTTCTGTGCTTGAAGTATTAAATAAATAAATGTCGAAGTGCCTGGGGGCCCTGGGTCTCTAAGTCCGGGCCTGATGATATGATAATAGCTTCTGCACTACGACTCGTAGTGTAGAAGCTTCGCGTTTTTCGTGTCTGTCTGTGCGACCGCGTCGTTCTTCTAAACTAAATAATACACAACGGATTTTGATGTGATGTTCACCGTCCTTTAGAGGACTTTTTCGGAAGGCTAGAAGCACAGACCCGGACGAAGTGGCAGTGCTTGGTCCCCCAAGTGCTTTGTCCAGCAGTGGACGGACATCTTTCGGCTAAAATGATGATGATGATTCCGGAAGGTTTATGTGTATATTACATTAATATTAAACTCAAATACAATAAATAAAATTAGATGTTGTCTCAAATCATAAAAACCATGCGAGGCATATCGCCAGTAATCTCTAAATCTAAATTCGAGCTTCGTAATCTTCGAGCTTCGTAATCTTCGAGTTTCGAACTTGACTTTACTCCGGGTACATCAAATATCCAGATGACCAACAGACCGATAGTTGTTTCAGGGCTAGATCCTACTTTGGAGCAACGTTGTTGATGAAGATGAACATTCTAACTAAGAAACCTAACCTGATAAAGGTATTCGGTAGGTATAGGTGTATAGCTATGAATAGTAATACAACACTCCCCTACTCCCTTCCCGACTGGCTACAACAACACTTCATCCATCTTAACTAACTAAAGACAACATTATAAATTAACCTTTACCAATTCCAAAGGAATACAAAGGTCACAGCCATTAAAATTAAACAGTTAAACGCGAGATAAAGCCAGAAACGTATTGAATGCTCGCCCTTTTGTCAGGCTGAGGCAACGTGCTCCGCTTTTATTGGGATAACAACCCAAAGGAGAGCTGTAGCAAGTATAATACACTGACACTGCGACACTCCGGACACTAAAGGCTCGTTTATGCGAGCAGAGTATCTCGCCGGTCGAGAGGCAAGAATATCCATGCCGGTCTTGTAAGCGAGACTCATGTGTTTACAAAAAACTCGTCTGCGATTATGTCATACAAGACTCGTCAGGCGATATTCTCGAACTATGATTCGAAAAGTCGAAATACGTCGACGAAATAGCCAACTTACGTCTTCCAACATACGAGTATTATACGTATGTAAGGTATTGTTAACATGAGTGAACTTTTTTCATCTTCTTTCAAATTCGCCTATTCGAGGCGAAGAATTCTCTTCGTGTGAAATAAGCCTCAACTTGCTGATACATTACAACAATACTCTCCAGAGTTGCGTAGAGTACAATAATGCGTTAGCGAACACTGTTCATTGTTCAATGGAATACACATCGGGGAATATTTCGGCTTTTTACCCATCGATACCGAGTGTCATTTGACATATTGACGTCGTTTAACTTCCTGTAATTGCCTTTTTTGGTGATACATGGCGGTTTTTGTTTTGGAACCCTTTTTAGGGTTCCGTAGTAAACAAGGAACCCTTATAATTTCGTCATGTCCGTCTGTCTGTCTGTCTGTCTGCGGTCTAGCTCCAAGACCCTTTGTGCTAGAAAGCTGTAATTTGGCATAGGTATACATATTAATTACGTCGACAAAGTGGTAAAACAAAATTATGAAAAACATTTTTTTTAGGGTACCTCTCATACACGTAAAGTGGTGATTTTTTTTTTTTTTTTTTTTTAACCCGTGGTGAGGTATATCATTGGAAAGGTCCTTTAAAAACATTATGAGTTTGTGAAAACCATTTTTGGATCTAGGGATCCGTTTGCGAAATATTAAGCTTTAAAGTGCTAATTTTTGTTAGAGTCAAGTGTCCCCCCCCTGCCGGCTAAATGGTTGGTTTTGGGTGTGTGAAAAAAATCACAACAGTAGTTTATATAACGAAATTAAAAGGAAAACTATTACAACTAAGTAGGCTTTACAAGTTAACGAGTAATAATCGACCAACTTAACTTTGCAGTTGTAAAAACATGTTTTCCCATACATTCCGTATGGGAGAACATATTTTTCAACTACAAAGTTAGATTTGTTTTTGGGATAAATTCATCCCAACTACGGAACCCTTCATTGTGCCTGGTCCGACACGCACTTGGCCGGTTTTTATATTTATTTAAGAGTATTTGTACCTACTGAAATTCAAACTCATACTCAAAGCATTTATTTCTATTAATCCATTTACAGACACTTTTGAATTATCAAAGAAGTCAGTCATTCAGAAAGATGAAGCCATTCTAAAGCGTAGTAGATTCCATGGACACTCTTTAAATTATATTGTTTCAAAATATTAGTTATATCATTAATGTGTTAATGTCACCAGAGACCGCTGAAGCACAAACTACTTTATCTACACCCGTGTTATAAATCCTCTATAAAAGTTTCTGAAACAGTTAGCTTATTGCCAACATTAAAACAGCCAGTGTCATAGTAACCATAATATCATCCAAATGAGTGTTATAATGTTGTACTAAATTTCATAATGCAACTCGTTTCAACGTTTAAGCGGGGGACAGCAACACCCGCTGCACGCATGTGCTGTGATGTGCTGGTGCAGGCGACATTCATACGTGCAGTTGTACTGAATTTCGTGGGATTCTTTTAATTCTTGATCTTGAATTATAAACACCCAATGGTTTCAGAACCTTTTATAGTAGATAAAGTCTTGTATGCAACTGTACATAATTAGGTATTATACAACAGTTACATAAATAACTATTATTCTATTCAAACTGCAAAAGAAAAAGGAAAAGCTTTCATGAGTGATGAATCTTATGTTCATTTTTAGGGTTCCGTAGTAAACAAGGAACCCTTATAGTTTCGTCTAACAACCAAAACTCTGTCATCGTCGTCCTCCACTTCTGCTTACTCAATACTTAAAGAATGTGTACCAGAATGTGACAAACTTTTTGAATTCACAATTATTACTGCTAAAGACATTATAGAATCTTTTAAAAATCTTGATGTAAAAAAAACTGCTGACCTTTGGGGATTATCAGTACATACCGTGTCCTCAATAATTGATGTTATTTCACCCTTTTTAGCAATCGTTTTTAACTCTTGTATTGCATCTGGTGTATTTCCTGATCTGATGAAACTTAGCAAAGTGATTCCACTGTTCAAATCTGGCAGCACAACTGATCCTACAAATTTTCGGCCTATTTCGATATTACCCACATTGAGCAAAATCTTTGAAAAATTAATTTTAAAACAAATGTTGGGACATTTCAATGCACATAATTTACTTCATCTGAAACAGTTTGGTTTTACAAAGGGTCGTTCAACTACAGATGCGGGCGTGGAATTACTAAAGAACATATTCGAGGCCTGGGAGGAGTCGCAAGATGCTCTTGGCATTTTCTGCGACTTGTCCAAGGCCTTCGATTGCGTACATCATGATACACTCATCAGGAAACTGTACCACTATGGTATGAGGGACAAGGCTCTTGACCTTCTGACTTCTTATCTGAACAACAGAATTCAGAGGGTCGATGTTAATGGCAAGAGATCTGCAGGATCTGCGGTCACCATGGGCGTTCCGCAGGGTTCAATTCTTGGTCCTTTTTTATTTCTAATTTATATAAATGACTTGCCCTATCACATAAGGGATAATCACAAGATCGTATTATTCGCAGATGATACTTCCCTCATTTTTAAAATCAAACGTCAGTTAGTCAACTTTGAACAAGTTAATGATGCACTCTCTAAAGTTGTGCATTGGTTTAATGTAAATAATCTTCTCCTGAACGAAAAAAAAACTAAACTCATTAAATTTTCAATGCCAAATGTCAGGCAGCTATCTACTAATGTTCAGGTTAATGGAACAGAGTTGGACCCTGTTGAGTCGACAGTTTTTCTTGGAATCACTATTGACGGTAAATTACAATGGGGCCCACACATAGAAAAATTGTCAGGAAGGCTAAGTTCGGCCGCCTATGCTGTTAAAAAAATTAGACAGATAACTGACGTGGATACAGCCAGAATTGTTTATTTTAGTTATTTTCATAGTCTTATGTCATATGGGATTCTTCTCTGGGGAACCTGTGCGGACATTAATACTATCTTTGTTCTACAGAAAAGGGCTGTTCGAGCCATTTACAACCTAGGTCCAAGAGATTCCCTTAGAGAAAAATTCAAAGAAATAAATATTCTGACTGTAGCCTCACAATATATTTTTGAAAACCTATTGTATGTACACAAAAATATATCAAATTTTAAGAAAATGTCCGATATTCATAGTTTAAATACCAGGAATAAACACAACCTTGCTGTACATCGCACACGTCTCCACAAAGTAGGCAACTCATTCATGGGTCAATGTATACGCTTTTACAACAAACTCCCCATTGACATTCGAAACTTACCCATTAAACGATTTAAAATCTGTATTAAAACCAAACTTTGTGAAAAAGGGTACTATACAATTTCAGATTATTTAGAAGATAAAAAAGCTTGGGATTGAACTGCTCGCTCTGCTAAACCTTGTGATAAAACCATAGAACTAGACATTTTAATTATTATGTAAAATCAACATATACCAGTTTTATAAACACGTTGACATTGTTGAAAATTATATTCAAAATGACATGATTACTTTGTAAAGTATTATATTATTTTAACTATTGTAAATGTGAGGACTATGTGGATATTAGTTTGTATATGATACTAGTTTTAGTGATGGTCTGGCAGTTTGAGTAGTTTTTGCGGCCTACCCAAATGTCCTTTCTTTGGTATTGCTCGTCGAGTTGAGCTCCTTAAGTTCTAAGTTGAGCTCCACGATTACTGACAAATGCTTGCACTGACTGGACAGGTCCACTCAAATCTGTGTGGTTCTTTCCTCAAAAGACCTTTTCAGACACTAATCTACATGGTCCTCATATGGCCTGACCAAGATTATGTCTGGACTTTAAAAGAGACTGCGACCTCTGAGTTTGTTTCGGCCTTTCTTCTCAGAGTAGTCAGATAGGAAAAGCCGAACTCATCTAGCTTATTTTTAATATTTTTTTATATGACGTGTAAAAGTGATTCCGATATCCTATTTACAGAATAAACAATTTCATTTCATTTCATTTCATTTCATTTCATTTCATTTCATTTCGTTATGTCTGTCTGTCTGTCTGTCTGCCTGTTTTTTTAGGGTACCTCTAATACACGTAAAGTGGTGATGTTTATTTTTTTACCCCATGGTGAGGGGTATCATTGGAAAGGTCCTTCAAAAATATTGTGAGTTTGTGAAAACCATTTTTGGATTCAGGGATTCGTTTGCGAAATATTAAGCTTTAAAGTGCTAATTTTTGTTAGAGTCAAGAGTCCCCCCCCCTGCCGGCTAAATGGTTGGTTTTGGGTGTGTGAAAAAAATCACAACAGTAGTTTATATAACTAAATTAAAAGAAAAACTATCACAGCTAAGTAGGCTCTACAGGTTAACGAGTAATAATCGACCAACTTAACTTTGCAGTTGCAAAAACATGTTTTCCCATACATTCCGTATGGGAGAACATATTTTTCAACTACAAAGTTAAGTTTGTTTTTGGGATAAATTCAACCCAACTACGGAACCCTTCATTGTGCGTGGTCCGACACGCACTTGGCCGGTTTTGGTAAACCTGGCAGTCAGGCTTGCTACAAACCTTCCTATTTAATATTTTGACCACAGCCTACAAATCCTCATATAGCTCAAGTAACACGCAACACGAGGGATGAAGAAAAAGAGGAGGACATGGACATGGAAATATACTAATTTTAACTCACACACTACACACCCGCACACTTCACTCTCTCACCCATACTCACACATATCACACGAATACGCGCATTTTGGTCCTTTTCTTTGCATAATGCTCATTCATTTAGTGCTCTTTGTATAATTTAAACTTACCCATTTAATTTTAGTTTTGTATGTTTACTTTGTTTACATTTCAATTGCTTAGTAGAGAATGATAAGTGGAAGCGCAGAGTCTCCTAACACAAGCAATTCCACATGTATCTAAAAATGCCCTCTGTAATAGTTTTATTTTATTTTTACATGGACATAATTTTTCATAATTGCCCTTCTATATGGTATTAGTGCAGGGCCGTCTTTACCCGGGGGTGCAAGGGGTGCGTAGCACCCGGACGTATGGTCTTAGGGGCGCAAGCCGATCGAGTCGATCGATTTGTTTTGAAATCGAACGTAAATTTCAAAATAGACAACACAATGTCATTAAAAAGTTTGTCAACTTAAAAGTCAGAAAAATTTAATTTGATGTTTGAAAATGTACCTCATTTTATTGTGGAGTAAGTATTACAAAAAAAATGGAACACAATAATTTTGTTCTTTTTTTCGTTCGCAAGGGGCGCAGGCTGATTTTCGCACCCTGGCGCCCAATATGGTTAAGACGGCCCTGCATTAGTGATTGAAAGATTGGCAGTAGCACTACGTTGATGCCATAAAACTCCATAGTCATTAAGACGATATAAGGAAGCGATGACAAGATTGAAAGCCGAAACCACATGGCACTATAACTCATCAAAATAGCATTAACTGCAGAATATAATGACTTCTCGTTGACTGCCACGTTGGTGTAGAGGTCGCAAGCGCAACTGCTGAGCATGAAGTCCTCGGTTCGATTTCCAGGTCGGGCACAGTGATCAGGAACATCTTAGTAGCAGCCAGTCTGAATTTGTGCCCGGTTGATGGCAATAGGCTCGCCCCTTAAGGAACTTAAACATAACTGGATAAATGTGGGTGTCCTTTAGGTGTCATCATCTGCCTAGCCTTTTTCCAACTATGTTGGGGTCGGCTTCCAGTCTAACCGGACGCAGCTAGGTAACACGATACCCCTTGGTAAGACTGGTTGCCAGACTTTTTGGGCTTCTAACTACCCGTAACGACTGTCTATGATCTACAAATGACCAACGGCCGGGACCAACGGCTTAACGTGCTTTCCGAGGCACGAAGAGTTCTTGGTATGTAAAGATGGTCACCCATCCACAGACCAACCGCGGCAAGCGTAGCTTAACCTGATCGATCGACCCGTGCAGCTGTTGTTGCTGTTGGTCCTTTAGGTGTACCTCTGTCTAAACCTTCGGGGAACTATAGCCATGTCATGGACCAAGCTCTACTCGGATGAAAATAGAGAATGTTCATTTAATAGTATAGGATAGTTCATACTAATTCCATGTTAATTCCATGCTGCCATGATAGTAGGTAGTTACTAATACCATGCTGCCATGATCGTAGGTACTTACTAATTCCATGCTGCCATGTCATTATTCTAAGGTAGCCATCTTGTTCGAAACTTTGGGTGATCAGTCACCCAAACGCGCGCTCTCGCGAGCTCGCGGCTCTGCTTAGGTGAAAATACGAAGAAAACGAATTTTACCAGATATGAGACCTAGCTAGATCGATTTTTTGCCGCCGTAAACCGCTATATTGCAACTTGCATCAAAATCATTCGAGTCGTTTTCGAGAACGTTCTACAAACATATTTGTATATACAAATATTTGCTCATTAATAGTATAGGATAATGACTTCCATGTCAGTATCACTGTTAATCCCGATTAACAGCTATTGAGAGAGCCGATAGCACAACTAACTTTACAGATACAGTAACTAGAGATTTACGAATAATCATAATCGGTTTGATATTCGATTTGTTGCTTTAGTCCCCGAAGCAACTTATCGAATTGGAGCTTAAATTAGGCTAAACTGCGCTGTTTTGGCTACGAGAACGAACGAAGGTGTGATAAGTTTAATGAATGGGAGTAATTTGTGAAAATTGCAGCATAATGCTAACCACAATCGATAGCTAAAATTACTGCAAAGCTTCTTCTATATCTACAGAGTGGCGCTTTAATGGTGACATTAATTTAACACACGCATACGGATTAGCGTTTTCTTTTTAAGAAAATATTTTAATTTCATTAAACATTATTATTTATCAATCTAATTTAAATTTTCTAAAATGGCATCTTGGTGAAACCTGTACTTAAAAACTGTAGCGCAGAGGTCATTTACCGGGATCACGGATCATAACATCGCATCAATGAAAATAAAACGAATAACGTGCAAAGAGATGGTGAATTGAAGGAAAGGGAGATCCCTATGTCGGCGAGCGATTGAAAATTTTAATTTTTCAACTAACGAATTATTTATTGGCCACTAGCCCTACCCGTGTATTAAATTAATGTCACCATTGTAGCGGCACGTTGTATAAGTAATACTAGCTGACCCTGCAAACGTTGTTTTGCCATATAAATGTTTGGGGTGGACCATCTTTATCACTTACTACCCTACCTGCCCTACCTGCCCTACCTGCCCTACCTGCCCTACCTGCCCTACCTGCCCTACTTGCCCTACCTGCCCTACCTGCCCTACTTGCCCTACCTGCCCTACCTGCCCTACCTGCCCTACCTGCCATACATGCCCTACCTACCCTACCATAATTTATAAAAACATAATTTTTCTTCATATCTTTTTTTTTCCTAAACTAAGATGTAAGCTATCCTATCTTTCAAGTTGGATCAAACTGCACACGGTGTGCAAATTTGATTAAAATCGGTTAAGTAGTTTAGGAGTCCATCGCGGACAAACAACGTGACACGTAATTTATATATATTAAGAAGAAGATAAGATAAGATAAAACAAATTAGTTTTTTGTTTCTGTCTGTATGACCGCTCAGTACCCTAATTGCGTAATACATGATCAATCACAATCTGTTTCGATTTGAAACAGATTGCTAATCCAAGTACACAATGGTTTGTGATAAGATTTTGATCATCATTTAGAAAATTTATTCCGGAATATTTATACATATAGACAGAACATTCATGTTTAACGTTGATAAAGCACAGAAATCTCGATGTTTTGACGTGTCGCCACTCGTGCGTAGTAGGGGCCGGTCGCTAGTAAAAAATATAATAAAATAAGATATCATACAGGGTGGCAGAAACATCGACGCGAAAACTGTTACCATGGATTCAGTACATGATTCTAAAACCCGCAGCGTCAAAATTTTTCGTCGGTTATTTAAAAAAATCTGCTGTTTCATAGAAAAGTGCAATACCTACGTGGTCAAAATGTATGGGACAGCAGATTTTTTTTTTAATAACCTGTCGTTCAGAATCATGTACTGAATCCATGGTAACAGTTTTCGCGTCGATGTTCCTGCCACCCTGTATAGTTTAAAATACATAGAAGTTACTATAGATATCGGTTAAAGCTGCGGTCAAGGCAATTGGCAAACGTTACTTATGTCTTGGCTTCGAGTTGCATCCTGGGAATACCTAATATCAGCATTATTCACATTTAGCCTATTTGGGAAAATAGCACGTGTCCCACAAGGTGGCATACATCGACGCGAAAACTGTTACCATGGATTCAGTTACATGATTCTAAAACCCGCAGCGTCGAAATTTTTCGTCGGTTATTTTAAAAAAAATTGCTGTTTCATAGAAAAGTGTAATACCTACGCGATCAAAATGTATGGGACAGCTGATTATTTTTTAATTACCGACGAAAAATTTCAACGCAGGCGCGTTCAGAATCATGTACTGAATCCATGGTAACAGTTTTCGCGTCGATGTCCCTGCCACCCTGTATACGAAATAATTTCTGTTATAAACTAAATCAAAATAAAATAATTCTTCTTCATTCACTGTCGTGTTTGTACGCGAATAGTTCGAGAACCATTAATAATATTATTTAGATTTAACGTGAAGATTGATCAGTGTTTTTATTATCTTACAAGATCAAGACGAGGTGTTAATTGATTTATTCACTCTATCGAAGACTATCTAAATAACATTCAAAGTGAATATTTTAGACATGTGATACATTTCTATATTTAGCTTGTTTCTAATTTAATCAGACGCGTCGTTGATTTCATTTAGGAAACGCTTCAATATTTAGCAGTGCCAAAATGAAATGCGCATCGCATGACATCCTCAATTTGTTGCTGAAGTGTGCTAAGGTTTCTTATTCAAGGTTTCCTGTAAGTATATATGTATGCCACGACTTTTCTTGATATTTTGTGGATTTACATATTTTTTCGATTAATTGGTAGAACTAAGGTTTCTTTAATTTAACAAATCATTCATTGAAGTAATAATAAATGAAATAATTTTAATTCGGACAACTAAGATATCTATAAATTTACATATTTTTTCGATTATTTGTTAGAACTGTGGTTATTACTCTTTAAACCTATGATATATTTTTGGCCTTGATCTAACAAAACATTCATTGAAGTAATAATAAATAAAATCATTTTAATTGGGACAACTAAGAGATCCATAAATTGTTAGTAACAAGTTTGCACTTAAAATACTTATACCAAAGAAGAAGGTACCTAATGAAAAAAAAAAATTGTGGCTCTCCGGGAGTGCCGTCAGAAGTGAAAACTTGAACAATTTAAAAAATACTTCTAAACCTTTAAAGTAAAAATACTTGCATAGAACATTAATCCGTAACGTAATATAAATAAAGAGCACAATCGCGTTTACAAAAATGAGGTGTCGGTAACGGTGTCGCGAGTTCAATTGTTTTTTCCGATCTTAAAAATGCCCAACGTGTCTAAAGAAGTTTTCACTTCAAAAATTTGTAGGTAGGTTTCTGAAAATTAACAAGACGCTTGGGTGACCAAAGTTCTTGGGTTATCAATTTTACCAACATTGTCTGTTCCATTTATTTTTTTTTTAAATTTTGTTTTCTGTAAATCCTTTTTCAGAATTCCGTCTCACTGCATTAGTCAGGACGGCGGTCGAGACAACCAGACTGGCAAAAGCTCAACTCAGCCATAAAACCGATGCATCCATACCGAGTTACATAGGTATTTCGTATCGGATACATCAATGCAATCGAACGGCTATCTTTGAAAACTCAGTCTTTGTTCTAAGTAAAGTAGTCTAACTGACCATTGTGATGAGGATTCCCGATTGTTACAACTTTTCTACTTACTCTCTTGCAAGAACCTTACATTCTACTGTTATAGAACCACGATTGTAATGAAGACTATCTTTTCTTATCTAGCTAAGACGGAATAGAAATAGCTTTTGTGAGCTTAAAAGTGCTTTTAACATCATAAGTATGCTACATGTATACAAGAACTTTTTCGGAATTTTAAATTAATTACCACGTGGATTTCTAATTGATTAAAATAATATCCTGTCCTCTATTTCTTCTCGGTAGGAATTGTATTTTTATCTAACGAAGTGACGCACGCTTTACTTGTGATAATCATGTCTACAAACACGCTGTGAATGTGTGTGTGAAGATGAGTACCGTCAGCACATAGCACACCACACTGAGTTAACACACAGCACATTTCCAACCTCATCATTATCTCGGACGGTACCGAGAGCAACAGCGCTTACACACACATGCAAAGCGTGTTTGTACGCTTGATAACCACAAGTAAAGCGCGCGTCACTTCGTGAGATAAAATTACTGTAGTAGGAATGTTTCCAACCGGCATCAATAATGAATCAGATTCTATACCAAAATTAACTAAATTGAAACATAGTCCAGAGCCTACAGGTATCATTTACTTTGAAGCTGACCGTACGCGAGGTATTTCAGGTGCCATAACACGCATTACTGCTCATTTCCCGCCAATGATTGAAATCTAGGGGTGTGCCAGGCCTCTAACTTACAATCAGAACGTTACGTGTTGTTCAACACTACCATTGAAACCAGTGATTGATTACAATTCGTATAATATTGCGTTTGCTTCACGAAATACTATTGCTTAACAAATAAAGGCGTTGCACGCGATCTAAGGTATAAGAATGTTTAATCTTTATAATCTACACAGCTCATAAATTACTAGGGATGTAGATGATGTAGATTAAAATCGTGGCTTAACTTTTGTAATGAAATTGGACGGCAAAGTAAAAGTTCGCTCAGTGTCTGTCTAGTTGTCAGAGAGTTCACATACGTGCCTTTTAAAATGGACAGTTAATTTTTTCCCATAGCACTGGTGGACAACGAACTTTTTGTCTTTTTCCTGTTGATATTTTTGGAACTGGGTTAATGATTATGCTGTAATGTCACATAGAAAATGTTGCTTTTTAAAGCCCTTTGTTGGTGATTAAACAATAGAGCTAGAGAACTTGAAAATTAACATTACAAAGAATCAATGTATATTATGTCGTGGCCAGATCTTAGAATTGACCATTTTATGAAATGACCAGCTGAAATTGGCCATATCATTTAAAAGTCAACGTTTAATAATATGTCAGAAGACGTTTGGCCATATCATTAATGTAGGGTATCCATGGTTAAAGGTGTAGTAAAAATAGCCAAATAACTGCGACCAACTTGGAAGTAGCGCTCGCCGGCCGCTGCGCTCGCTCGGCTCGCGCGCGTTTGGTCACAGTTCTAACCTAATTTAACTGGTCATTTCGTCAAACGTTGAGTATTCAATGATCTGGTCAGACCACATCATGATGTGACCAGCGGTCGATGTTCATTTCACGACATGATCAATTCTAAGATCTGGCCACGACAAATACAAAACCCTAGCTACAGTAACGTACAGCTTTGTTCACAAAAAAAACTGTTAAGAGAGCAACTCTATGTGAACTTGAGATACATGATAAGAAGACGTGAGCGTGTAGTTAATATGTATAATGTACGGCAACAGCCATTTAAAAAAAAACTGTATGAATATTTTAAACTGTGTTCTGGCTGGAGTCAGTCCTATCCCATACCCAGCAAAAAGATTACTATAAAGCAAACAAAAAAAAAACTAGCATACCAACTTTATTTTCAAAATACTTTCCTTAATACTTCCGTTACTCGAAATGGGAAATAATGGAAGAGGACAGACATTTTCTGTCCATCTGAACATCAACTTAAGGGGATTGCTGATTGTAATGATTATAATTATGAAAAGCTATATTTGTTACGGTCGCGAATCATATTTTAATCAACATAAAACCTAACACTGACCTACAAACTGAAAAAAAAACTAAAGAAAATTTGAATTTCGCGGGCTACCTTAGCAAACCCCCTTAATAATATTCTATTAAATTCCTTGAATCGCAAAATGTAGTCAACACACACACCAATCACTGCAGTACGTCCCATATATTTCGCTAGTTATGTTTGCCTACCTCTGCCCACTCCGTCTATAGAACGCAGCCAGGCCTGATGATATCTGACCGTGTAGTGTATGTCATCGAGGTACGGAGCTAATACCAAACATATATCACTTTGAGCAAACTGACAATGTTTACTCAAACACTGACAAATTACGTGCGACTACTGGCTAGCCGTTTTATTTGCTTTCAGTGCAGCGTTGAGTTACTAACTAGCAATCATTACGCGGAGTTAGTACCTAATTACATACGTAGTACGTACCGTTGTACCTATATTTTGTGATGTTTAGTGTGTTCAGAAGTTTCTTCTTTCTTTTTGTCACCAACCACAATAACCACGTGTGTCTGACGTCCGAATTCAACGTCGTTTGAATGTGCCTTAACACTTTTGACTCCATCCACTTTTCATAGAACTCATACGCCATGCCGTCATACATATTGGAAGTGAAGGGTTACCGGCATTACGTTTGCACTAAAGTTAACCATCGCGGATGGTCAACGGCATTAGTTTTAAAACCGTGTTATAAAACACTGTAAAACGAAGTGAAATTGTGTTTTCAGGGGGTCTTTTCGCTTTATGTAGTTTCCAAACTTTAAATTTTTTAGAGAATATAACCGTGACAAAAAATTTTAACCAAAACCAACGCATGTACTAATAAATCTTGTTAAAATATACATCAGATTTTATTTTCACGGTTTATAATGTTGTATTCGCTAAGAAAAACCTACATTTAAAATGAGCCCTACGCGAGGGCTCCCGGCATCCCATATGCGACTAGGTGAACTCTCCAGGAGAGCTCCAGTACTGAATATGTTAACACTCATGAATCCTATCCTAATAAAACCATCCATACTCATAACATTATAAGCTAGCTGCGCCCCGCGGTTTCACCCGCATAAGTCTCGATCCCGTAAGAATGTCGGGATAAAAAGTATCCTATGTCCTAATCTAGGTCATGACCTACCCATGTGCCAAATTTCATCCAAATCTGTTCAGTCGTTTTAGCGTGAAAGCGCAACAAACAAATAAAAAACAAACTCACTGTCGTATTTATAGTATTAACTAGCGACCCGCCCCGGCTTCGCACGGGTATAAACTGGGTTATTATACATATAAACCTTCCTCTTCAATCACTCTATCTATTTAACCCTTACACGTTTCTAACTATTCCAAGACAGTAAAAATGATTTTGTTTATTTAAATCTATTTATTTTGGTCTAATTTAACATAAAAGTAATGTATAAGACAGAAATTGTATATATTTTAGTGATTTTGAGTACGGGACATATTTGTCCCTATATGCGATAAGGTATTTTTTTTTTAATGTGTTGCAAAAAAATACTAAAACGTTTTTATTGCAAAATAAACACAAACTTTTTGTATAAAGTAGAAATTATTTAACGTAGAAACTTATTTAATACAAAATGTAATATTTAATGATATTCAACTAAACAATTACGTTCTGAAGTATAGCAGAAATGAATTTTACATGTAGGTAGAGTATGTGTTATTTGTTACCCATCTTTTTCTATTACTTACTTTTACCATTACATGTGAAGGTGTTCCGCGTTTTTGTGTGAGTTAGATTCGCTTTTTCGTAATAAAAACTGACGACAAAATTCTTTGTCGAGACGAAAATCTACCAATGAGTGAACGAGCCACTACCTGGCGAAATCTAGGCTTGAAAGCAAAGTTACTTCAGCACGTTTTGCTTCGTGCAGCTAGCAATAAATTACATTAAAATTATTCATCGCGAAGTCGAAAAATTATTCAGATAGTATTTTATTTTTGCCTAAAGATCCACTTCGTAACAAACTTTTTTTTGGTCCATGAAATCGACTCTTCCCATATTTTTATTGTACTTTACACTTCAGGCCGAGTTACATTATTCATCTTGTTACCACTACCTTGTACATGCCTCTTGATTGTCGTTGTCGGTATGAATGACAAGAAATTTGTCAATAAAAAACAGCTTTGTTATCCATCCATTTTATGAAAGAAATTCGCGAAAATGTCTTCACGGGTCATATTTTTATCAGTTGGCATATTTTTTAGTATATTTTTCTTATTAGAGCGTATTGTTCCACAAGCCTTTATATTCATATTCGCCAGTGTATACTGAAGATTAGGGGAATTCAAAAAATATCAAAGTATACTTCACAACCTATAATACCCTGTAAATCTTCAGACAATTGCAACACAACCGATTCACCCAATCAATCATATTCAGTGCCACCTTTTTTCTTGGTGTATAAATCAAACTGAAATAGATAGCCAGTAGAAAATATATGAAAATAAGAATGTGAAACTGAAAATAATAGCAAGGTAAACGATATCATTACTTTGAAGCAAAAGTCTCCTTTGATGCATATAGGGACACCCGTGTCCCTTTACAGTTTTTTACAAAATAAGCATTATTTTTACTAAGAAAATTGAAAATAATGTAGTAAAACGATAATTATACTTAGCAGCTAATATAACTCAGAACAAAAACGGTCGTGGAAAGTCGCTGTATAACAATAAAATATTTTTTAATGTTGACGATCTAGCGAAAATATTTTTCACTTTTCGCGCCGGTAACTTTTTGACGTATAATGGTTTTTCTTATGCTGCCAGCGCGCAAACTCAAAACGATACTAAAACAATTAAAAATATAAATCTGAAATATGTTTTACTTCGCTAGTATTATTGTAAATCGTAAAATTTTTGTGGGGACAAATGTGTCCCTTATGCGTGAAAGGGTTAAAAAAACCGCATCAAAATCCGTTGCGTAGTTTTAAAGATTTAAGCATACATAGGGACAGAAAAAGCTACTTTGTTTTTTTATGCTATGTAGTGATAATATTATCATGATAAAATATAAAATACACGTCGACAATGTCACGGACAACAGCAAGTATCGTATTAAATCAAACATTACCAGAGTTACAGAACCTATTTTTAGCCCCAAACCAACAGGTCAATTAAAAATTAAAATGTTTCCAAAATGGCTGACGTATCGTACAAACAAATCTATTTAAAGGACTTATATGATTATGTAATAGGAATACGGTTTCCTTTGTATCATTTATGGTTAATTAAGCTTTCTGGGCAAGTGTGGTTGCTCACAAAATTATTGGGAAACGGATTATCTAGTGAGCTGAGAACTCGTGGTTTGTGAGTCCCTACAGTACTGTAGTGGGTGGGTTAAAAGGCGCTGCTCAAACAGGAAAACCGTAAAACGTCCACTTTTTCGTCGCACAGTTAGCCGTATTATTATATATTACAAGCCCAAAAATAAATACAGTGTATAGTCAAGTGTATAAAAAAAGACGTAACTTGAAAAAAAAAACGCAAGACAGAACACGAAAATAGTTTTTCGTCTCGTAATGCTCAATATTTTGAGCGACAACTATTCATATTTTGGTAGGTAACTATTAAAAAATAAACTTAAACAACTAAAGAAATATGTAAAAATGTTTTAACTTATCTATTGGTTGTATTTTTTATTTTATTAAATTAAAACTGGGAAATAACTTTCATATTATTGGCGGACACGAGATTCAACTAAAATCAAATGAATCGTCATTTTCAACTGTTAGTATTTGTATAACGCGATGCACCACCGTCGCTTCACCTCATGCAATACTATTAATACATAATACTATATAATTTGCTTCTTATTGCGCCTTATACTTCTTTGATAGAGCAATAATGCATTGAATGAGTGACTAATGCCTCAACGTTAAAAATTCTGTTATCGCTCTTAGGTTACAGTGTACGAGTATCATCATCATCATCAGCCTATAAATGTTCCCACTGCTGGGACACAGGCCTCCTCTCTGTGAGAGGGAGTGGGCCGTAATCCACCACGCAGGCACAGTGCGGGTTGGTAGATGTCACATGTCTTCGAATTTTCGGTTCTAGGACATGCCGGTTTCCTCACGATGTCTTCCTACACCGTTTTAAGAGCAGTGGTGATGAAATAATTTACACAAAGTAAAGCACTTGTCTGGGTTCGAACCTACGACCTACAACTTGTAAGTCGCGGCCGTTACCACTGGGCCACCACTGCTCAGGTTACAGTGTATATTCAAATATTATCATACAACATAATATGCCTACTTTAATCAGCACATCAGTCATAAACTACACTTAAGATCTCTTGCCCATAAAGCTAGCTGACATATGACCAATAATTTATCATTTAAATTATGTTTTGTGTTGCGTAATGTAAATAATTTTGCAGACTATTGTATAGAATAATTTTTTTCTAACTTGAACAGACAGCTGTGCTGCTGGGGAGTTTGTTGCGCCACTTCTTCCCAGCTAAAGGCACTAGGAAGTGGTGAAGGGTGGGCGTTTTGGGGACTGTCTTATGTAATTTTGACGTTTGAAAAGTTCTGATTCTCAGCCTAGTTTGAATAAATGATTTTTGTTTTTTTTTTTTTTAAATTGGAAAAAGCGGTGCTTTGTCAACGTTACTTATTTAGTTAGTCTCGGTTATAAGTTGGAAATACCTGCAAAAGGCAGAAACAGGCTTATTTGCAGTATTAGATGATAAGCTTCATTTTGAAAGGGATAAACCAAGTAGAATAATGAGCTTGGAACGGCATCAGCACAAAGCTCAAAGCATTGACCACAAACCAGAAACAATAATAAGTATTAATAATCCAACAGTTCACTTCATATTGTGAATCGAATCAGATTTCCATATTTGATTTAATCGAACGCATTGACAGACGCTCACAGAATGAAGAATATTTTGCGATTTTGGGGTACATTAAAATTGTTTATTGAATAAGCCTATATTGTTCCCACTGCTGGGCCTCCTCTCTGTGAGAGGGAGTGGGCCATAATCCATGCACCACGCGGGCCCAGTGCAGGTTGGCGGTTGTCGCATACTTTTGAATTTTTTGGTTCTAGGACATGCCGGTTTCCTCACGATGTTTTCCTTGATCGTATTGAGAGTAGTGGATGACAATAATTTGACACAGAGTAAACTGCCTGCTTGGGATTGAACCCACGACCTACAAACTCGTAAGTTGCAGCCGTCAACCCACTGGGCCACCATTCATCTCTTCATTATTTACAATTACAGAATTAATTTTTTGTTGTGATTTTAGGGTAAGTAGGTACATCAAATTGTTTAAATACCTAGTTTTTTATTTAATTAAAATGTATAATCTTTCTAGAATAAAATAATTTAAATCAAAAACGATCTCAACTTTCACTAAAAGTACTTTTTTATTTTAAAATGTAATAAATGTTACACCGTTTCTGACAGTCATAAAGTGAGATGAAAAGTCAGAAATATTTTCATCTTACTTATAGTAACAAAGTTGCAAAACTTCAGCACATAAGTGCACAAGTGATAATTCATATTGGCACATGATTTAGTTGGTAGTAAATGTGTGTTAAACACCCGAAGCGGACGAGACCATAAAATATGTGGTTAGTTATAACCAGTAATAACGCTTCGACCATCCGAATCCATTAAGACACGGTTGTTAAGGGGAATGCTGTCTTGACATCTACTTCTTCTTCTCTATAATTCTTATTTTAATTTAAATATTCCTATAACTTGTTGTTTTGTAAGAATGATGTTTTGACATGGTTATGGTAATCGAAATTATTTCATTTCAACCCTTTTTTAAT
Source organism: Agrochola lychnidis (assembly GCA_963680765.1). NCBI lineage: Eukaryota > Metazoa > Arthropoda > Insecta > Lepidoptera > Noctuidae > Agrochola > Agrochola lychnidis. The sequence goes on from OY796858.1 coordinate 16,962,379, forward strand.
TTGTTTTATTTAATTGTTTTGTCGATTATTATTTGACTTATGTTTAAACTACTTATGACTTTGTTTACTTGTAATATTTTTAGTTAATTGACAATACGTTTATTTTCATATTATTTTTATAAATATCTAAATATTAAGGTAACAAATTAATGTTTATTTCAAAAATTGCAACTTGTAGAGCTCCTTACCAATAAATGACTATGCTACTTTTATTGTTTAAACATTGAACATGTTATGATTTATTGAACAAACATTCACTAAATTACATCAAATTATTATTATTTTAGGATCAGTAAACCAGTAACTAATAAGTTTCAAGTTTTAATTCACCCCTATATAATTTTTATTCAGAAGTATGAATATTTATTATAACGTATATTGCTATTTCATGAAAAGCGCCTTAAGAACTGAGTATTAGGAGCAAAGTATAAGGATTAGTTCGGATGCAGGTCGCAGGTGGCACTTCGATGGCTGATGGCCTCTCGGCCTTCCCCGGACAACCTCCCAGCCGGTATTGGGGACATAAACCCGACATTTGGACTTTAACGATTACGACGTTATAGAAGCAAGGTTGGTTAGGTGTAAAACAATGACGCAGATGCACTCAAAATTCGGATTGGTTTAAAAATTTGTAGAGTTTACGTTAAACAAAAAATTATTTGGAATTGCATTAGGTGAAAGAAACTATGAAAATAACTCTTTCCCATTTTTCTTTTTTTAGTAGGTTAGGCATCTTACTATAATCCATAATATTATAAATGCGAAAGTAAGTTTGTTTGTTACGCCTTCACGCTAAAACGGCTGAACGGATTTGGATGAAATTTGGCACATATATAGATGATGCCCTGGAAAAGAACATAGGATACTTTTTTTTTCCCACGGGATCGAGACTTATGCGGGTGAAACCGCGGGGCGCAGCTAGTAGACTATAAATGAAACGGAGAGAAGAAGTAAGAAAGAGGGTAAAAAAACCAGTGGCACTCCGGGAGTGGCAACAGAAGTGAAAACTTGAAAAAAAATCGGCACCGCGGTAATCAACGCGTTGATGTCTTTTTAATGGTCAAAAACTGGTGTCATCACAGTGTCGCGAAATCAATGGTTTAGTCCCATCTCAAAAATGCCCAACGCGCCTAAAGAAGTTTTCACTTCAATAAACAGAATTATAAGAGACTAGCTGCGCCCCGTGGTTTCACCCGCATAAGTCTCGATCCCGTGGGAATATCGGAATCAAAAGTATTTAGTGTCCTAACCTAGGTCATGGTCTACCCATGTGCCAAATTTCGTCCAAATCCGTTCAGCCATTTTTGCGTGAAAGCGTAATAAATAAACAAACAAACTCACTTTCGCATTTATAATATTACACAGATTATGATTGTATAGTAAGAAATTTATTTCAGACCCAGTCTTGAACTGCAATAGTTGCTGCTTTACAAAGATATTTATGTATGTACTAAGTAATTAATGTCATTAGGTCCTAAAAGCACGAAAACTGCATTTACCTATCAGTAAAACTTCCATACCACTTAGCGGAGTTTATACTTCACGAGGATATTATAAAGGGTAGTGTGCACATTAAATAAGTGAAGTATTCACACAAGGATATACAACATAGCACAAAGCGCTTTAATCCGATTATAGCTGTAAATAGCGCTTTAACATGCTTACTACCTGCAGTAAGGAGGTTGACAATATTTCCTACTAAAAGAATTACCTATTTATTGTTTTTGAAGTGAAAATTTCTTTAATCGCGTTGGGCATTTTTGAGATGGGAAAAAACAATTGAACTCGCGACACCGTTGCCGACACCTCATTTTTGTAAATGCGATTGTGCTCTTTTTTATTTATATTCCGTTACGGATCAATGTTCTATGCAAGTAGGTATATTTACTTTAAAGGTTTAGGAAGTATTTTTTTTTTTTGTAAACGCGATTGTGCTGTTTATTTAGATAAGGTTACGGACCAATGTTCTATACGAGTATTTTTTTTCCACCAAGGCGATCTTGTTCAAGTTTTCTCTTCTGTTGGCACTCCCGGAGTGCCACTGTTTTTTTTTTTTAATAACATGTCAGAGCAGTGATGGCCCAGTAGAGCAGTGCTGGCCGTGGTAACGGCGCAACGGTTGTTGGTCGTAATTTTTTGCTCATCATTCCCAAAAGCACCAACAATTTGTACTCAGTAACCGTAACCCACGATATTGTCTATAGGTTTGTGTCAGTCTATCTGTCACGAAACGTTATCTCAGTAACACTTAATGAGATTACTGACAACTCGATAGGGCTAACGTCTAAAAAGCTTGTTGGTGATCTAGAACTTTCGAGTTTCTGATCCTGAATTATCCTGGATATACAGTTTTTTTTTTTACCAGGGCAGTAGGGGAAAATCTGAATCCATATAAGATACTGGGAAACTGTCTCAGGGAACATTAGCTCTTTTTTCATGGTATACCAAAGTTTTTGGTCAAGTGCGAGTTGTCCATAAAAATTACTTAAATTGACCTTTTTAGGGTTTCGTACCGCAAAAGGTAAAAAACGGAACCCACACGCACACACACCCACACTCTCTTGTCCGTCTGTTCGTGTGTCACCACCGATTTTCTCAGGAATGGTGAACCTAGCAAGTTGAAATTTATACCAGATACTGAGGTCTATAGTCCTATTAGGTGTATAAAAATCAAGGTCCTGAGTTAACACGATAAAAAGATATGGGCAAATTTAGATTTTTGCGAAAACTGACAATTCTAGATCAACCGGAAGTATCCTATAGGTTTTGGCTCGAAAACCTATATGGTAGTTCCCGTTGACCTAGAATCACGAAATTTGGCAAAAAGCAAGGTCTTACAGCATAAATAAATGGAAAATTCCGAAAAATGAAAAAGTTGGAAATTAAGGTAAATTTTGGAACTTACAAGTTTTCATTTTTAACCGACTTCCAAAAAGGAGGAGTATGGAGTATGTTCGTAGCGTATGTTTGTTTTTTTTTTTATGTATGTCCATCGATATCTCCGTCATTTGTGGACCGATTTAAAAAAATTTTTTTTTGTTTGAAAGGGTATGCTCTCAAGTTGGTCTCATATAAATGTTATTAACTTTGCTTGGATAGTTTTTGAGTTAGCTGCAATAATACGTATTTTTTTCCCACTTACTATGTAGATGATATGATAAGTTCCTGTCACTGGTAGTGGTATTCGAATGTGTGTGGAGTAGGTACCACAACTAAAAAGTGAAAAATAAAAACTTTTTACAAAAAAAAAAACAACTGACTTTTTTTTTAAAGTTGTAAAAAGTTTTTTTATTGGTAAAAAGACCAATAAAAATGATAACAATTTTATTAAAGCGGTATAATGTGTAGGTACAGAACCCTCGGTGCGCGAGTCCGACTTGTTCTTGACCGGTTTCTTTTAATGCCTTTTGACTCTATTTCACGTAGGTAAGAATTTTTCTTTTATGTCATCCTAAATTTATTCCAGACGACATTATATTAATGATGAATCACGATGTTCTACAAACGTGCTAATTTATGAATGTCACCTGGATCAAGCCAAACACTATTTCCTACTACGATAAGGACATAGAATGATACAAACAGTAATAATTACAACAGCTAACACTATGTTTAGATTAAGTCTTGCAACCTCTAGTAAGGCCACGGCTAGTGTCGCAGAGAGTTGGACCATCGCCAATGTTATAACAGTTTATAGTAGTACCTATCTGATCCGATTCTATTATAGGTAACGAGGAAATTAATTCTGTTTTATAAATTTTATAGTCAAAACATTTTATTGATTTTTTTTTAAGACTTTGGACACTAGTGTGAAGGGCTCTTTAGTTATCATGCTTATTTTAGCCTCTAAATTGAGTTGTTGTTGTGTTAGGGCTCTCGATAAAATTATGTCTGGTTGAGTCCTACATCTGCACTTCTACAGTGCTAATTAATGCTCATATTTTTCATCAAACCTGAAGTACCAAAAGTACTCTCTTTACAATACCTTTTTATTCTATTTTAAATTCTTCTTCTTTTCTGGTGTCAGAGTTTTATAGCCGCCCATGCGTCACTGACTTGACTTAACATGCCGTCGAGAAATATCTCTCAGGCTTTTCAGCTGTTTCCTCACGATTTTTTCCTTCACCGTTTTTGAAGCAAGTGATAACTATACAACACGCACATGAATCCGAAAAGTCAGAGGTACGTGCCTTGGGTTCGAACTCAAGACCTATGACTCGGCAGTCCGACGGTCACACCACTAGGCTATCGCTGCATTTCAGATGCACTTATCCTTAACTAATATGCGAAAGTGAGTTTGTTTGTTACGTTTTCTCGCTAAAAAGGCTGAACGGGTTTGAATGAAATTTAGCACACGGGTAGACCAGGCCCTGGTTTAGGACAAAGATTATTTTTATCCCGATATTCCCATGGGAACGAGACTTACGTGGGTGAAACCGCGAGGCGCAGCGAGTTTCCTAATAAGTGAGTAAAAAATTCCAGTTGAAGACCAAAATATACGACCTTACTGGATATTCAAAAAGCAACTCTAAATTAAAAAATTCTTTGCAACAGCCAAAGAATATTTCTTAAGTATGTAAATATGAATATTGTTGCCAATAAGCGTTGTTTATAGTAAACAAAGTTGTGACCTAGTTTTTGTTTTAATTTATGGGTTATAGTTATACAGATGAGGATCCTCAGGCGCATAAATAATGTTCAGTTAGCGGTGTTATGATAAATTGTTTCAGCTCTCATTCATCAAAATCTTTGCCTCGCGGAATCATTGAACGGAGGCAATAAAATTTGTAGAGTTTCCGTAGATTGCCAGGAAGGAACGTTTGCTAAAATGCCTCTAAAATTGGTTGGAGTATTCGAAAGTGGAACGATATCGCAAAAGTTGAAGCGAATTCCCGAATTTTAAAACTGAAAATCCGATCGACGAAAATGAGAGGAACATAATCGCAGCCAAAACCTGTAGAATCACAGTTTATACAAAGACATTTTAATACCAAGTTCTCCATTCTTATGGAAATGGAAAAAGCAAAAAAGAACTTACTTACCTTTATATCATAACCAGTGAACACAGAAGCGCTTCGAGGATAAAAAAAAACTCACTATCTTCCAACTTCAATATAAGTACAGTTCACGAGAAAATTCTGCACAGAAGTTAAAGTTCACTACACTACACGGTGTATTTGTCCATGAATGTACTAACAGATGTAACTTAGGCACTTTAAATATGGCTGACGAAAAACTAAGCACTAACACTACTGATTGTCTCACCTACACTGATGTTCGCGAAACTGTTGCACCTGGAACAAAAATTTATGTTATCAATGAGGTTGATTTTGTGGAGGATGTGAGTGAGTGTCGTGTGTGTCTATGGTTGACCAATTCTATTCAGATTTTCTAATGATTTTATGCCCGTGAAATTAATGTGTCGATTTTGATCCGTAAATCTAAGACAACTTTCCAAACGTACGTCTATTCGCAGAAACATTAATATATTTATTTTTAGACGATAAAAATGATAGGGCAGATTTCAGTCACGCAACGGTTGCCATTCGAACAACCCAATCATGTAACTTCTACTGAAATCCAGATCAATTTTGTTTGACATTTCTTACGTTCTAAGAATGGTATGAGGTTTCGATTACCATGATCAAAATGACGCGATTACGCAGCAAGTATTATGAAGAAGTGATCAATACAAAACACCTATCAATATACAATTGGGGTGTATATGTCATTGTTTACCGCTAAGGCCTGCCGGCTCTGCGGACGTGACTAAGCCAGTTTTCAACTGGAACATATCTCGGCTCTGCAATCACATCGCTCGACGCTCCCTCGGACCGTATTATCATTCGTACAAAAGCCCTCTCTACGTAATAGCCGACGATCAACATCTAGAGGAATTTTTGCAAAAATTTCGCCATCAATCTTCCCCGTGCAAAAAGCCGGCAGGACTAGACATTTGATTTATCTATTTGAATATTAGCTCGCCATCGTTGGGGGGCTCTGCGATAATACGCATTCCAGTCGCGAACTATTTTCATAGCGCGTTATGTATTGTTTTTATTATTAGCGGCCATTAGTAAAAATTCAGGTCACAACAGCGACAAACGTATGTGGAGTGAGTTTGTGATAAATTGGATTCGGAAAATGATGGAAGATTTTTCGTGAAATAAAGCGTTCGCAGTGACTAACGAGATAAAATGTATGTTAACTACGTAGGTGTAGGTAACAGATTGGTGTTTAAATTAGCGTTGTGATCGAGTAGTGCCGAGGCCCGAGTGGAGCCGAGTGGTGCCGATGAGTCTAGTGGTGATGCAGTGCCGTTCGTAATAGGTACGAAAGGGAAAATGATACAGCAACATTGCTTGATGAGATATAGATGGATTATATTCGGGTCAAAAAGTCGAATCGGTAAGAACTCGATAGGTAAGTAGATATCTATTTGAATGAACTTACCAATATTGATTAAGTACTTACTATACAGGGCGGCAGGGTCATCGACGCGAAAACTGTTACCATGGATTCAGTACATGATTCTGAAACACCATGCGTTGAAATTTCAGCAGTTCCATACATTTTGCGTAGGTATTGCACTTTTCTATGGAACAGCAATTTTTTTTAATAACCGACGAAACATTTCAACGCATGGGGGTTCAGAACCATGTACTGAATCCATGGTAACCGTTTTCGCGTCGATGTCCCTGCCACCCTTTATACTTAAAAATCAACATAACTGTGCAATAAATAGATACATTTCACGCAGCAAAATCAAAATTGATTGAAGAAAGTTATTTCAGGACCCCGAAAACCAGTAACCGCTATAATTTCAGTAATTTCCGACCATGTATTCAGCGAAGCGGCCGCTCTTACATCACTAACTCATAGTTCCTTTAATTTAACACAGATTTTAATTAAATTCTCCGGGAATTCAATACCTATGCCTAAAGGCCAAAGAGAAATTAAAAAATAAAGGAATTGACTCCGTTACACACTGTGCTAAATGGTTTTGGAATTCCTTTGGAACGATCAATGACTGAGTTTTAATTAAACCATATATTTTACCTACAGGCTCACAAGTTTTCCTTTCTTGTAAGAAAGACAGGAATATAGTACTTATGTAGGTAAGTACTGAAACAGTTTGTGCATCCTGACGTTACGACATTACTATTCTATATAAGATTTTTTGAATGTTACGAGTTTAAAGTTTTTTTTTTTAATGTACTTAATAAGTAAGTACCTGGTCGACCGCGCTCTGCTCGGGTGAAAACAGATAAACATTTTGTCCAGGTATCCCAACGTTGTATCACATTCCCGAGGCTGTGAAAATAGAGAAAACTAATTTTCCCAGATATGAGACCTAGCTAGATCGATTTTTCGCCGCCGTAAACCCCTATATTGCAACTTTCATCGAAATCGTTAGAGCCGATTTCGAGACCGTGAGTAGAAATGTTTATACAAACAAATAAATGTATATTGCTCGTTTAATAAATGTTATCAATCATTTGTAAAATATAGAATTAAAATTGTTTGTTTTAAAGGCTGCAGATCCACTATAACTGTACTTTTGTTTTTTTTTTTTGTTTATTTGGTAGTATAATTGAGTAGATATAAATATTTTTTTAGTTTTGCATGCCGTAAAGTGAGTGTGTTGGAACTGCTTTTAGAACGATTATATCTTATTTTGTACCCACATTCATTGAAAAATAAATGATTTCTGATTTCGGGAAAGAAAATCATCCATTTGGTACAGTCAGTACCTATTCAAATATTATGATTAAAAAAAGCAAAATTATACATAGGTAGGACAGTAGTATCATAGATCTATGGAATAAATAGTTTAATAAAGTTTTCTCAAGTTCAATGCCAAATCAGCTGCCTTCAAAGGGCATAAAAGAGTTCTGCATGATTTTGAAGAAAGTAAGTACAACTGTGGTCGGTCGGTTTCCAATCGAACCGGATGCAGCTGAATACCAGTATTTTACATGGAGCGACTGCCTATCTGACCTCCACAACCCAGTAACTTGGTAACACGATACCCCTTGGTAAGACTAGTTGTCAGACTTTCGGGCTTCTGACGACGCGTAACGACTGTCAAAGATCCAAGAATGACAGCCGGGACCAACGGCTTAACGTGCTTTCTGAGACACGGTATGTTAAGATGGTAAGTAAGACTAGTAAAAGGGCAAGGCCATACCGATTATTTTATAATATTCCAAAACCGAGCGATATAAAACGTATAAGGTTTCATGAAACCTGAACGTGTCAACCATAAGTAGCTAATACTATTAACACTGCTCATTGACACATTTATTCTCTACCTCTTGAACATTTAAACCAGTGGACTATGAATGGAACTAATAGTTTTATTTCCTCTTAATCAAAATACCAATAGCTTTGCACACAATTCAATTATTTTGAATTGCGGCGTGCTGAACACAAACAATAATTTAGGTATTTATTTATACTGTTTAATTGCTATTCGTGTGGGCACACGCGATTAACAATGTTTTGGTGACCAGGGGGCCTAAAACGGCTGCTTTAGCAGAATCATAATATGATAATATTGCACCTACGCTACGGTGCAAAAACGTCACTAATGCAATTTTTGTCAAAATTGATCTGAGTATGAGAAAAAGTAGCTAATGTACCCCTTTACCTGGTGAGTAATAATATGAAGTTCAAAGTTGTAGTTTAAATATTATCAGTTCATTTCTTTAGTCAAGAATAACTATACATTATAATAGGATGTCGAATTTTCAAACGCTTCTCCCGAAAAATTACATAATTGGCATAATTGACGTTTTTGCACCGTAGTTGCGAATTATTATGAATCACACTAACTGTCACAAACTGACAATTCATAATATTATCTGCGTTTAATTCATATTACGCAATTCATCTGTTTGACAGTTTTGTATTATAATGAAATAACATTTAAACTGTAAAAATAAAAATCTCACTTGATTAAAAAAAACTGTAAAGAAAAATTATCCGGTAAAATTACGGTCTTCATTTTTTTCAAGCGGCAATATTTACACCAAATATGATTTTGATATGAATTGAATTAAATATGATTCAGCTAAATAATGTGTCAACTTAGAGGAATTGCTGGGAATTGAGAAAATTAATTGTTTTTAGAGGAATTGCTTAATGTGACCGTTTTAGACCCGCTGTGCGACTATTTTAGTCGAATTCCGATGATTTCTGTTCGGATTTAATTATGTGATACCACTTCAGGAAGCATGTGAAGACCATTCATTGTTGTGTCTGGCACGATACAGAGATATTGTCACAATTTCGTTTAGGTACTGAAAATTATTCGACTAAAGAATCCGTATGCGAATCATCTATATAAACTGTGAGGTCGCATTCTCTGCTACGTGATCGTTGTCCACGATAGAGCGACATTTTACAGATTACACGCCCAATTGGAAGCAGAAATGCAAAAAACAGTGTACGAAATAAAATTTTAAGTGAATTCCAAGAGAATCTAATTAACAGTGAATGTTTAAAGGTTGATTGAACTCGGCAAGCACCGCAATAAAGTAACATGCCAATGTCAAAGTGGTAGGTGTGCGGTGAGCGCGGTGAGATGAATCTCACCGTGACATTGTCTCAGCATCGGTCATACCGGGCACGGTGGACAATCTGGGCACAGTGGGCACATAATTGATTGGGGTCGAGGCGACACAAGTGGTCCGAGAGGCAGTTTCCTAACTAGCTTTGTAGTAGCAAGCCCCGGGAGCAATTAGGCGGAAAGGGGAAATTGCATCTCTTGGGGATAGCTCACAAATTGCCCCAAACGTCAGCAACTCCCTAACTGAAATGACAATTTGCCTTTGACTATTAGTTTTCCGGAATTCGTAAGCATTTCTGAGTGTTAGGGGCTTACGAGCTATGGCCGAAGTCGGAAACTTATATCATGTTTACCTACTTATATACGGCCAACTAGTAAGTTCGGAGAGAACTCAGCGGGGCTCTCATATGCATTTGCAGAATGTTATACCGACACTGCTACAAATTAGTTTCGTAATAAACGTACAATAACGGAATAGTTGATAATTGTTTGCTGTCTTATGATTTATGGTTCAGTAAACACATTTTATGTTGCTATGAATATTTATAAGGTTCTATGCACAATGCGGATGAAATTGTGTTCATATTAAAATAAACCTAACTAGAAGCGAATGATTTTAACCAAGTCATCTTTTAACTTTTACTGCGCTCCTGCGGGTTTAAAAGCAACCAAAACAAACAGCAGTTCATTTCGAATAAGTTAATTGAGTTCTCGTAACGAGCACACGACCACCCCCTTTAATCAAGAGAACAACATAAAAAATAAAGTAAAATCGTAAACGATTTTATAATATTCTCAATCCCTCTTGCATCCTATTTATTTTTAAGTACCTATATGTATTCTACAAATATTTTTATTTATATATACAGACAAGAAAAAAGGAACAGAAAAATAAGTACTAAGATGATGCTTATTTCTAAAGAAATCTTTTCTAGGATACCTGCGATAGGAAAGTAGAGAAAAATAAATACTTAAATATATTATACTAGCGGATGTCACGCGGTTTCACCCGCGTAGTTCCCGTTCTCGTGGGAGTACGGGGATAAAATATAGCCTATGTTACTCACTGATAATGTAGCTATCCATTGCTGAAAGATTTTTTAAATCGGTCCAGTTGTTTTTAAGTTTATTAATTACATACAAAAATATAAAAATACAAATCTTTCCTCTTTATAATATAAGTATATAATTATAGTAGGTATAGATTAATTTCTAAACCAAGATATATATTTTTTGCACACCTATCACACTGTTATCCTTTTAACCCAAAGTTTAACATAGAATGCCTGTGTACCTCTACATTACATGAAGTTTAGATAAATAAATCCTGTTAATAATATTTGTATTTGTTCAAGAAGAGGTAACACTCAACTAAAGTGTTAAGGAAGGTTGTAGATAGCCGCAACATGGCACATTGTCACACCGCGTGCCAAATACTCTCTGTGACAGAGTTGACACTCGATCTTCAGTGAAACCTTCAAATATCTTAGATATTTATGTAAGTATATTGAATATTTGAAATAGTTTATAGTTAGTTTTAGTTCCTTGTAATGAGGGGTGAGCCTATGGTTTTCAACCGGCGAAATGTGGATGCCCAACCCTTCGGGTAATAGAGACATTATGTTATGTTATGTTATGTTATGTTATTTAAGTTACACTTAGTTAATTTACAATTATTTATGTTTTCTTCTTACCTATTAATATCAATTTGTAAATAAATCTTATTGGTCGTATCTGGTAATCACAAAAAAGAAATTGGAAAGAAAACATGAAAATCGTAAAGACGATTGTTGAAATGTCGAGTCTGTTATCGCCATGTTTGTCATCAAGCACGTTATCGTAATTTTGGGCGTGAAGACCGAGCGCCTCACGCCGAAAAATATTCATGAAAGAAAATCAGCCGAAATGAAAATGAACGTTCGGAGAAAATATTAAAATCGCGCTGAGGTGGCCATTTTAGAGATTTATTCTTCCGTTATTAGAATCATTTTGCAAAAATGTGCGAAATATCTAGATAAGATTTTTAAAGATGCGAATGTGACTAATGACATCTTTCAGTTTCTGTGGAAAACATTTTCATATTGAAACTAGTCACAGATCACTAGAAGAGCTAACTATTTTAATTAGTAACGGTAGGCTACGTGTTGGTCTCCGGCACGTTCATTTATCAAACGAACAAACGATGACAGTGCTCATCTTCTCGAGAACGTACATTTTCAGACCACTACAGACATTTAAATGTTCAGACATTATATCTCTGATATTTCTAAAGTATTTTGTTACTGAGAGATGTGTGCCGCGGTCGACATTTGGCATCAGGCCAGTGCTTTTGCTGTTTTCTCCCTCATGACATCTTCTACAAGATAAAACGAAGCGCAGTCTTTGCGTTTCGAAAACCATTATAAAATTAATTACATGCATAATAATTCCCTTTTTTCCTACAAATAACAAAGAAAATTAAATTGTTCACCACGTTTTCTTATTCTCTTAGGTTCGCATATATTTCGGCTGCCATTATAGAGCTTACGCATGTCTGTTTCTATCTCGTTACAGCTTAAGGAAGACGCAGAAAATATTTAGTAATTTTTACTTACCCAAGCAATTTTTTTTTAGTATCATCAAACGTGATTTTCAAAATCTAACCGAATTTTGAATATAATTTAAGGCAATATGCGCGCGCCCGAGAAGGTTCTTTCGCGGATTAGGATACGGCAGATAATAAAGCAAAAAACTACGAAGTGATGAATGAAAAATGCACGAGTGTGATGTGTAACGTATGCAGCGTGCGGTGTGGTGTCGCGGCGCGTACCTTGTCGCGAGTTCGCGAGCGCAGCGATGCAGCGGTGCAGCGAGAGAGCGCAGGGCGACGCGAGCCGCCGCCTGCCTCCGAGCGACTGCCGCCCGGGCCGCCGCGCGCGCCCCGCCCGCGCCACGCGCGCGCCACGCACCGCCTGCACCGGCACACACGGCCGCGCCACCGCACGCCGCGCGCTGAGCTACCTACCCTCGTCCGAGCCCGCAGCGGGCTCACGCACCACGCGATTATCGATGTGTTCTGTGAGATGTGTCGCGAGGAGCAGGGACCGCGGGGCGCGGCACGCACCGCCGGCGGGGCCTGGCGGGGGGAGGGGGGGCGGTCCTGCGCGCTGCGTCACGCATCTGTCTCGACGCTTTCTTGCGTGCTCCCGCAGCCCGCCATCTGCAGAGACGTGCTGGCCGGGCTCGCTCGGAGCGGCTCGGGCGCGCGCCGCCCTCTCATTGCGACGGTGTTAATGCCCTCCGCGAAACTCTTCGCATTACATCCGTAAAGCTCAATAGAGCCGAATTATCAGATATTTGCCGTTCAACGCTGGCAAGGTCATATTTTTACTTATACGAAAAACTGCCCGCGTTTCTTGGAAAATGTCCACGATCTGTTTTCCAAGAAACGCGGGCAGTTTTCCGTTGTTTCCCGCTACTGTTATTATTTTAATTAGTGCTCAAATATGAATTCTAAAGACAGTTTAATTACAACATAAATTAATATTCTCCTGGTAATTTCGATGCAATTTTCAGTTACTCTCTTGCTTGTTTTTTAAACCACGTGTTATCAAGCCATCACATAGCTTTAAGTGCACAAGTTCTGTTTGAACTTGCTCAAGGCTCATTAATCCCGCTCGAATGAATTACCTACCACATTAGCAAATAATAAGTAATCAAACAAATACCCAATAATCCACTGAAGAGAACTCGATAAAGCGAATTCTGTTTCCCTATTGATTGTGTTGAGTAAAGTGACGTGGAATCAAAAGGCTCTTGAAGCGAGCGTTTGTAGCCAGTAGAAGAGCGAACATCAATCACTGCGGAATCAATTCGTAGGAATCACCGATATATTTGTTATTCAGACGATGTTTCCCTCGAGGCGGAGATACACTAAGGTATTATAAAATAATTGCATACGTAGGTGGTGGAACACTTTTAATATTTCATAGTAAGTGTTACAACTAGAAACTCTGTATGAATCTTGGGGGTTACGAAAATTTCCATAATTCTAAAGTAATATTTTAACTACGAAAACTACCCAATCTTATATTTACCACAACAACAATACAAAGAATGGCTTTGGCTATAGCAGTTCATTAACTTTTGTCAATTTAAGCAAATAAATGCTGACGTGTTTCCTTAGCCAATATCATAAACTAGACTAGCATAGATAAGTTGGACAGTGGACACATAACTTCATTAACATCACATTATAATCCATTAAATGTCCACTACTAAACCAAGACCTAAATAAAATTTATAATCTTCTTCTTTTTCGTATGGTTAGTGACTAACCTGGTGTCGGAGATTTTATACTGCCCATGGACCGCTGACTTTGACAAGAAATATCTCTCAGGCATGCCGGTTTCCTCACTATGTTTTCCTTCACCGTTTTTGAAGCAAGTGATGATAATACAATACGCACATGAATCGGAAAAGTCAGAGGTGCGTGCCTTGGGTTCGAACTCGAGACCTATGACTTGGCAGTTCGACGATCACAGGACACTAAATCCATAACTACTAGCTTAACAAACCAGATCAAATCATATTGATGACCCCACTCACACTGTAGCCACTTTTCTACGTCACAAAATAAACAGGAAGTCAGGAAAGAAGGAAAAGGAAATTTCATTCGGAAACGTTATTGAAATTAATGTTGCACTTCGGTATTCAGCGGCTGATCAGATGAAAAATGTCTGTAGATAAAATTGCACCTACGAGGCTGCGATCGTACCGTATAGAAGCTCCCTCTATCGTGAGATAATTGAGTTATATTCCCGAAGAATTCCAGTTAGTGAGATTACTATATACCTCACCTGACAGAATGAACATTCCACTTTGTGTTAAGATTGTTTTTTACGCGTTTGTTAGCTGGAATCTGGAATCAGTTTTGATGAAGCTGGTCAGTTATGTTGAGATGGTAGTGCAGTTTTTGGTGAAAAGAGGCATTTCACTGTAAGTGTTCAATGTTGGACATTGACTCGGCCCGGCTCACGCGCGGCCCAGTTAAAATTTTGATTTGGTTGCATCTCACACGCATAGAACACTAAGAATTTATGTAATAGTGTGTGTTAAGTAATTGTAGTATATATGCTGTAAAATATTGTAAATAAATCAGATTTGAATTTTATATTCTTGTCTAATTACCCCTCACTGTGGCCAAGACACCTTTAGCCATCTCTGATCAATCTCGTGAGTCTGCGGGACTGGCAGTGAGTGTACCCTTCCCGAACCTGGAAATCCTGTCTACCACCCGTCTGTAACCTTAGGTCGCATAGTGCAGACATCCTGAACTTATTTATATATTTATCTATCACACTAGGTATATGATAGGTTAGGGCTGTAGGGCTTATAGGGCTTAGAGTCGTAGGGACTGTTAGGCTTGTAGGTCTTAGCAACTTCCTTTAACTTGTCATATATTTTCATGTATTATCACACCCTTAACAGTATTGCGGCCTAACGTGACGTTTGTTAAGGGTGGATGTACAGTAGGTGTCCCAAAAGGGAGAGAAAATCCCTAAGAGATCAAGTCAAACGGTTGGAGTAGTCTCACCAAAATTGTGACTAAGCTAATGAGTTGCGACTGAACAATGTAGCTTTTAAAAAATAAGATCAAAAACTAAAACCCGACTACTGAAAAATCACGCTCTAAAAAGTATGAAAAGAAAATATTTCAGACAGAAATCAAGACGTAGGTACAAAAATAATATGTAATTAGTTTTTGAACTTACTTTTTATTTAAATTATTTTGAGGTTACAATTTCGTGATAAAGTATTTGCAGAGCAGCTTTAATTTTTGTTTTTTTGGGTGTTATTGTATAATAGGTATTAATTTTACACCTGCGTCATACGTAGCACAGTCTCACTTTTGCTTGTTTTTAACAATTTAAACATATTTATTTACTTAGACAATACACATATTTATAATGTGCTCGTAAAGCTCTTTCATTTAATACCCAACATGGTACAATTTTTTTATAGTTCATGACTTTATGTCCTTTAGCCATATTGCATATAATGTGACGCTTCTAATGATACCTCATTTGTCAAATTATGATCGGTAGTTTAGAAGTTATGAGGCAACAGATGAACATACATAAATACAAACATAACAGTCAAAAGCATAGCCCTCCTTTTTGCTTCGCCGTAGTCGAGTAAAAAAAGGCCAATGCGAAACTCTAATAATAGTTTTAATAAACGTAATAAATATTGTGCTTTCCAAAATATTCTTGTAACCTAACCAGTTGTGGTTTACGTAAATTGTGCAACGGGTGAGGGTGGGGATCTAACTCAGGATCGATCGCTCCGCATTTCGCATCTTAACCATTGGGCTCTCAACGCTTTTGATAAAGTTCAGTAGATTGTGACGGATGAAACCATAGATGTGAAATAACACGTCAAAATAAACTATGATCTTTTTGAGTTTTAAAGCCACCCGTAGGCCTCTGACTTGGCTTCACTCGACGGCATGTCGAGAAATATATCTCTCAGGCATGCCGTTTTTCCTCACGATGTTTTCCTTCACCGTTTTTGAATCAAGTGATAATTATACAATACGCACGTTAATCCAAAAAGTCAGAGGTGCGTGCCTTGGGTTCGAACTCGAGATCTATGACTTGGCAGTCCGACGATCACACCACTAGGCTATCACTGCTAAACAAACAAACTATGATAACTTGCCTGTATTCATACGCCCAGCGACTCGTGTCGTAACAAAAACCCAAGTTTGTGGAGGGCAAAATCCGCGCTGATGGGACAAAGGACGGAATTTATTCTTCCGGATATTAATGTAGGGAATGTATGGGGACGGAATTCGCAGCCGCTTCTAATAACATGTCCTCAACCGTAAGTTCTACTTGCTTCAAACAATTCATTTTCTTGAAACAAAGGCATGGGAAAACTCATCACGCTTCAGAGGAGATTTTAAAGGGAAACTTTTATTACATCGTCTCAATTTTTTTCGTCTGTGTGTTGCATGTCGCATGACGGTCGGCCGCCGAGTAGGGATAAAGTGAAAGGCGCTCGTCAGAGCAGCCAAGGCCAATATGGCGGCGCCTATAGAAGTTTCACTTTTACCGTGGTTTCATAAAACCACACTTTTTTTAATTAACGTTGACCTAATTTTTCTATACTTAAAGATTTATTATTTCATTCGTTTTCTTTTCATGTCATGTGTTTTGTTTTTCTATCCTATCTCTTATCACAATAGCCTTTAAAAATACCCTAGAAGTTACCGTCTCGAGGAGCTCGTGGCTAAGTAATAACAGCCGCACGGGTCGATTCGACAAGTTAAGCTACGCTTGCCGGTGTTGGTCCGTGGGTGGGTGACCATCTTTACATACCGAGACTCCTCCGTGACTCGGAAAGCACGTTAAGCCGTTGGTCCCGGCTGTCATTCATGGATTTTTGACAGTTGTTACGGATCGTCAGAAGCCCGAAAGTCTGACAACCAGTCTAACCATATTACTTTCCTCTATGAGTCTTACCAAGGGGTATCGTATTATAGTCCGTGCAATCCACGAAGACGCGCCCCACTCCACGATTACTGTACTGTAAGCTGAACTCTAGTATGGCGCGGAGCGGAGTGGGGCGCGTCTTCGTGGATTGCACGGACTGTACCCAGTTACTGGGTTGTGGAGGTCAGATGCCTATCTGAATCGCTCCATGTAAAATACTAGTATTCAGCTGCATCCAGTTAGACTGGAAGCCGACCCCAACATGTTGGGCTAGGCAAATTGATTAGAAGTTAGTTGAGTGGAAAACCAACCTAAGTCATCAGTCAATATTTCTCTACCTTTAATCTACCAACAGAACTTATGGTACCTACATGGTAAAGCCTCTGGAAGTTGTAAAGCCTCTCCCTCATCCGCATTCAATCTTGATGTACAAACATGGTGAACAATAGCTCAATCAGCCGCATACTCCGACATTATATATAGCGTTCGAGACCTATGCAAATTGTTTGAGTACAGACCGTTTTACCAATACTAGATTTAGTATGTTGTTCAAGATTATGTGGGTGAACGTGTGAATTTATTGGAACAAAGTTCTTTAACATGGCTTGTAAACTTTCAGAAATCGTCACGCTAAAAAGTGTTAATACTTGCGACTGTCTTCTTCTAATTCAAAGAGAAAGAGAGAGAGAAAGAACGCCGACAGAAAAAACAAAAGAAAACAGTAAAGTGATTAAAGTGTTGTGGGATAAAATTGTACACATCGTCATTTTCATTTTGACCAAATTCACACTCTCTCTCAGTATACTCGGGTATACTGAGAGAAAGTGTGAATTTGGTCAAAATGAAAATCCAAGATGGCGGCAAACTTTTTCAAATGTTTCGTCATAGGTGTCGTTTTCATAGTTTTTGAGGGTGCTAAAGCCGATAGTGAAGTCAAAATGTAAATGCAAGATGACGGCTGGAAAAATTTTGTTTTTGTTTTAAATCATACGTAAGAAAGAACTTCGTTCCTGACGGGGATCCCCCGACCGCACACATTTTTTTTTGAGCGCTTTTATGTATTCATTTGATTTACTAGTGTCAACATTTTTATTACCATGGCACAGCATGAGTACCTACTTTTATCATTTTAATAGTAAAGTACAAAGTAAGAAGATGCTGTTCTTACCTATGTGTGTGAAGATACTTTTTTTCACAAAATACTTTGTATGAAAGAACATTTAATACTTTTAATTCAAGCCACCAACAAAATGAGATGAGATGAGACATCAAAAAAGTTGAGTATCATTGTAGTTTCAAAACTAACAACACAAGCAAGTCCCGCAAAGTTGTCAGAGATATGTTAGCAGTTAAGAGTTACGTAGATATGAGTTCCGGGTGAAAATATTAAGGCTGGTTTCACTGCTGTCCGGGAGACCCACGTCGGCCGCCCGTACGGGCTCCCGGAACGGAGACACGTGAGGCGCTAGAACATTGTTTCACAGCGACACGGATTGGTCTATACGCGACCCGCTCCGGGTAGAGCCCGTACAACGCTAGCAATCGTATCGTACTAACTCCCTCGTTTCAGAGCACTGCGGGCGCTACCCGTACGGGTCTCTCGTGTGTGGGCGGCCCGTGCGGGTCTCTCGATCAGCTGTGAAACCAGCCTAAAGGAGTAAAACAAAAGCGTAGCGCGAAACTTTACATATATTTCTCACTATCTGACAAGAAGCAAAGAATTAGACTTAGAAAATTTCACGGTATGAACGACAAGCTTCACTACTACGCAGCTTTCTTTTTTTTCTTTTTACTTTCCTTCTTTGGTGGTCTGTCAGTAACAGGCAAAGGCGGGCCTTTGTATCGCAGAGTCAACTGCAGCACTCTCTCAGCCTCTCGCACGCCACTCAGTCGAGCACCAGACACAGTGGCGTAGTGGCCGGGCACCGTGGCTTCGCCAGCGAATAACAATATAGGGGGTATAGGCTCACTAGGTCCAGGTAGCGGACACGCCAACGACCGCTGTCGTTCCCCATCAGTTCCGTAATTATCATAAGAATAGGCCCCACAAAAGAAGGGGTCAGAAGACCAACGCGATCGTAAAATTGTTATCGGATATGGTATAGTGGAGTTCCCCGTCGAGATACGTAGTATTTCGGTCAAGCCTTCAGCTATGTCTCTGTCACAAAGCCCTTCCATCATGAGCGCTTCTTGGCCTACCACCCAAGCACACATGCAATGTTTACTATTTGGCACTACTTGTATTGAAGTTATTCCTCGAGTCCAATCAGGACGATCACAAAGCTCGTTACAACAGTAGTTGAAGTTCAAGTTTCCTTTATGCCAAAACCAAAACGGGCGACAATATTCCATATAAATTTTATTACAATATCCAAATCCAAGGCAGCGCATGGCGTCTATTTTTGATGCCGGGAGCATAGGACAGAAGAATTTGAGGGCATTGTTATACAACACTCCGAGAGACACCGTTATGATGACATAATCACAAGGAAATTCATCACCATCCGTAGTACATACGGTAGCTCGATAACCTTCTTTCTGTGATGTTCCCCAGTAGATACAGTTTACCGGCTTACAGTAACGAATAGCTCCTTCCGGTATTTGACGTAGCAACGGAGCTAGTATACCTACTAACCCCAAAGGTACGCGTACTTCACCGCCGGGCATGTTCATGTAGCAGCCGACGTGATCGGCGCACAGCATCGCCGTGTCGTCCCCGCAGCGCGCGCTCAGCATGTGACAAAGCCCGAACATTATTCTAGCTGCGTCATGTTGTTGATCTTCGGGATACTCGTGCAGTTCTTGTTGAATTCGCAGACTCATAAAATTTATTAGGGAACCTGCTTGTTTATCACCGCCAAAGCAGTATATTTGCGCCGCTTCCTGTTCTATCTGACGAAATTTATGATATGCAGCTAGTGTGGGGGGAAATGCCAATTTACCCGTTACTATTCGGTGGAATAGACCACGAGTATGTTGTGAGCCGGGCACTCCGGGACGGGGAGGATTTTCGGAGGCGGACATCAAATAAACAGGATGTGTGAAGCTGTTATCTGGCTTCCAATGTGATCCTAGTTCAGCAACGATGTCTCCAAGCCAGCACGAGTGTATCCGACCACCGGGTCTGCAAAGAGCGCCCATTTTTATAGTGGGTCTAACATACTAAAGTATGAAATACATTTTCTTTTATATACGAACCTCTCGTAGGCTTCAAGCACCACTATGTTGTTGATGCCGCGCTGTGAGAGCCGAGCTGCAGCTGACAGACCCGCCATGCCTGCGCCTATGATGACGACACGGGGCTGCGGGTAACATTTTTCAACGTCGCAAGGATCTATCGCACATAAAGCTCGGTCCTCTAAATTTGGCCCACAGTCACTAATTGCGAAGGGGCTTTTAACCGTCGGCGACCTGGGGCATTTGATGTGCGCCGACCCGGGGCATTTGATGGTCTTCGACTTCCTGAAATTGACATTGAAAAACTAAGTATATTTATACCCCGTTTGAAAGAAGATTAGACATTTAAACAAACCTTTTTTACAGTCCGTTCAACCGATTTTGACTTCTATTGCGTAGGCATAAGGATGGCATTAAAAGCAAAAAAGTGATTACAAACCAACTGTTTACTGCAGCTGCCATTTGTCGTGCCACCAACGCAATAGAAGTTAAAATCGGTTGAACGGACTGTAAAAAAGGTTTAGTTAAATGTCTAATCTTATTTCAAATGGAGTATAGGTGACTCGGTACTCTACGGAACTGAGTGTTTTGGCGCAATTTAGGAGAGGCATTATATCCAACATATAACTACGATAATAAGTAGCAGTTTTTTTACTCGGAAATTTACAAGTGAGAAAAAACGTGCGTCTTATGAGAATCTACATAATTGTTTATTGTGTGTTGTATGTTTTGTGTACAGACATAGTCTGCTTAAGCAGCAGACGATGTCGACTGCACTTCACCTTATCCGATTAGCAGCAGCATAGTCTTCACGATTTTTTCTGTCAGTCTCCTTATTAGTTCGCGTGCTTTTCAAATTGATAACTCTGGGGAAAAGTGCAGCAGTGCATGCCTACTCGATGTTGACTCATTATGTTGAGTTCACATACCTTCGAATCAAAGTCTTCAGCCATAGCTTTCTTACTGAAGATAACTTACTGAAATTTATCATATGTACAAGCGAAATTTCAAAGTCTGTAATTTACGTTACATGCCTAAAAATAATAGGTCAAGGAGTTTATTCAATGGAGCACTGACGTGACAGAAAAACTTGTGACATGTTGTCATAGGGATTGGTTAAGTTTCTTTTTATCAAAGTCAAAATAGTTTCAGGGGCAGCATTTAAGTCTATACCCCCTGCTGTCAAGCCATGTCAGGCAGAATAAGGCCCAGAACCACCAAAGCGCAGACGAGACAAGACGAGAAGAGAGATGTGTTTTAAACAACCAATAGAATTTCGTTATTCACACATCTCGACTCCACGCAGCTTCAGTGGAGACCACTGAGCGGAGATGTATCATATTTAACCGACTTCCAAAAAGGAGGAGGTTATATGTTCGTCGCACATGTTTGTTTTTTTTTTTAATTCTTTTTATATATATGTCCACCGATTTCTCCGTCAATGGAGGACCGATTTTGAAAATTATTTTTTTGTTTGCACGGGTGTGCTCTTGAATTGGTCCCATATAAATTTTATTAACTTTGCTTGGATAGTTTTTGAGTTAGCTACAAAATACGTATTTTTTTCCCACTTAGTATTTAAATGATATGATAAGTTTCTGTCACTGGTAGTGGTATTCGAATGTGTGTGGGGTAGGTACCACAACTAAAAAGTGAAAAATAAAAACTTTTTACAAAAAAAACAACCGAACTCCAAAAAAAACACTACAAAGTGAAAAATAACTTTAATTTCGGAAGTCGGTGGCAAAAAACGAAAATACAAAACCCAAGACACCGACTTCCGAAATTAAAGGTATTTTTCACTTTGTAGTGTTATTTTTTGTAAAAAAAAATTTATGGTGCGATCGAAGCGGAGATGTGCCCTGTGCCTCGCCGAGATTGAGCTGGGTGGTGTTACAAACCGGAGATAAAAGCTGTGCCTCGCAAGCTGGCGACGGCGCGCAGCGAAGACAAGAAGACATGTGAGCGGCGCCGTAATTTCTTTAACATCCAACGCTCGCCGCACGCAGCTCAGTTCCGCTCTAGCCAGCACACATCTCCGCTCCAATCTAGCCAGTACGCATCTCCACATAGCTTCTTTGGATACACCCTAGCTAAAAAAAATCTCTTCTCGTCTCCGCTTCGGACATCTCCGCATATCTCCGCTTTGATGGAGTCCGGGCCTAGAGCCCCATTTACACGATGTAAGTTTCTTGCCTGTTGCATGCAAATAACAAATACTTGCATCATCTATACTCCATAGGTTTAGGTAGTTAAAAAAAGGTAAACAAATCGTAAAAAGGGTTTTTATAGATGACACTTTCTTGTTTAAAAAGCGGCCAAGTGCGAGTCGTACTCGCCCATGAAGGGTTCCGTAGCAGCAAGTAACGATAAGTTTACGATTTATGACGTATTAAAATAAAAACTACTTGCTAGATCTCGTTCAAACCAATTTTCGGTGGAAGTTTACATAGTAATGTACATTATATATTTTTTTTAGTTTTATCATTCTCTTATTTTAGAAGTTACAGGGGGGGGGGACACACATTTTACCAATTTGGAAGTGTCTCTCGCACAAACTATTCAGTTTAGAAAAAAATTATATTAGAAACCTCAATATCATTTTTGAAGACCTATCCATAGATACCCCACACGTATGGGATTGATGAAAAAAAAAATTTTGAGTTTCAGTTCTAAGTATGGGGAACTCCAAAATTATTTGTTTTTTTTCTATTTTTGTGTGAAAATCTTAACGCGGTTTACAGAATACATCTACTTACCAAATTTCAACAGCATAGCTCTTATAGTTTCGGAAAAAAGTGGCTGTGACATACGGACGGACAGACAGACAGACAGACAGACATGACGAATCTATAAGGGTTCCGTTTTTTAACGGAACCCTAAAAACGATAAAACCAAATTAAATTTATTTTAATGTTTTACTATAGTATCCTCTTTTATTAATGTATGTTAAACTTTATCGTTTATTCTTATACTACTTTTCGTAGATGTATCTGCTTGAGCACAATATTTTTTGTCTGATTTATAATATTTTGTAATCTGTCTATTGTAAAGAGCCCAATTTCTAAATGTCAACGAAATATAACGTTGCTAAATTGAAGAGTACAACAGTGACGTAGCATGATAACTGAAGTGACGGGTATTACATTTAGTCGGTTACTTGACAGCTGTCTCGTCACGTGGTTTTTTTTGTTTACCTTTATTTAACTACCTAAACCTATGGAGTATAAATATTGTTGCTTCAACTTACATACAATATCATTGGGCAGTATCAAACAAAACGCAAATAGACTTTACAGTCAAATGAAAGCCTTTTTACTGAAAGTTTAGTCTAGAGATCATTAAAGAAACTACTCTATATCTACACGACCATAGTCTAGTCGAGCTTACAGAGTACATTTTTGTCGAGCTGCTGCGGTTGACGAGTTTAGTCTTCCCGAGCTCGAGACTTCGGTACAGTTACCAACAACAATAAAAACCTTTGTTCAAAACTTGACCGCAGAATATAAACATATAATATACCAGTAATGTGTAAAGTAACACGTTCTTTGTAGAAGACCAAGTGAAACGGTTAATGTTTTATTTGGCAGGGTAACGGGAGCGTTCTGGCGCCGTTGTGATTTTTCTACTTTGTTTTTGCGGCGCACTAATTGCTAGACTTCTCCCAAGTTTGCTAACTGTACACTGAGTAATTGTTTTCACTATTTGTATAAAGTATATTTTCTTTACGACTCACTTTTTCTTAGAGATTCGTAGAATAAAGAAACATTTTCTACCTGCAGTAAGGAGAAGTTTCCTTTAAATAAATATTAATGTTTTTTGCTTTGTGGACGGTATTGTTTCAGTTTAAAAGGAAAAAATAAAACAACAGTTGTTTTAAGCGTATCTTTATAAATATCATTAAACTAATGCTTACATCGAATTCTAGCTTGACTTATAATCTAAAATTGATTTCTTCGACGGTAACGAGATCACAATATGACAACGTGGAGCACGACACACGAGCACAAAGAGTAGTCATTGAACACAACACTGAGTGACGTCACGGGCACGTTCACTCGCTTTCAAAACACTTAGTCCAGAAGTGATCCAACATGTGGTAAAAATGTCGACTGACGCCGAGCAGCGAGTGCTTCTCGTCCGCGTAGCTCTGGAAATAAAATCAAACAATAAAGTTGTGGACAATAAAATAGGAGTTACAAGCTTTTCCCAGCGGCTTTGTCTCTGGACTTTGAATATTGTCGAACCTTCTTTATTGGGTCAATTCCTAGTATCTTATTTATGTATTCCAAGTCAATTTCTACCTGAGTCAATCCTTTATTTTAAGATTTAAATTGATCACAAAAGGTGACTTATACGAAGTTATTGAAGTGGCCTAGCCACCAATGAAAATTCCCCATTTTACAACACAGTGTGATCTTTTCACAGCTTGTCCCGACTACCAAGGAGGCTAAAAGTAGTAGCTTAGTGACTAGCATACCACCAACGATTACCATACAGTGTGATTCTTCATAATGTGCACATATCAAAATGAGGGAATCTATTCTTAATTTACACGACAGAAAAAATACTTAAAAATATCTAAATATTTTTTATACTTTTACGGTATAAAAAAAAAATTGTAACAAAACTGCGTAACTTTTAAAGTAAATCATCTATCGCGATGAAACAAACTCCATAATGATTGGAAGTAATTAGGCGTCCACATAAAATTAAAATTGAGAAAATCAACTGAAAATAAACATGCTTTTTAGCAAAAATACGTGTTTTTTTCATAAATTTTTACAACAATTGTAAAGTTTATAAATGAGATGCCAAAGAGTTTTTTTTTTTTTAATACAAAAAATTTTAAAAACAAAAAAAAGTTTTTTTTTTCCGTCGCTAAAATTAAGCATAGATTCCCTCATTTCGATATGTGCACATTATGAAGAATCAAACTGTATTTACTGATTTCAATCTGCAAGTTTCTAAGTCGAATATGGGCTTAATTCCTTAGATTAGATAAAAAGGTAAATACAGAAAGCCCTCACGAAAAATTGTTGGAATAACGCTGTTTTTCCTACCATCTGCTGAAAGTCAATATCATTATGCTGCAGCTGCTTGGCCAACATCATGCTATGCTGATAGTGCACATTGTCGTCATTAGTGCCGTGCACCAGCAGGTACCGGCGCCCGCGCAGCTCCTGCGCCTGTCGGATGAGGTCAGAGCGGTCGTAGCCCAGTGGGTTTGCTTGCGGCGTGTCCAAGTAGCGCTCTGTGTACATTGTGTCTGCAAATGAAAGGAAAATGATGATATTTTACAACTGACTTAACACGTTCAGTGCCGGGAGCCCTCCTGGAGGGTTCACTCAGGTCATATACGGGATGCCGGGAGCTCTCGCGGAGGGTTCATTTTAAATGTAGAGTTTTTCTTTGCGAATTCCATGTAATAAACTGTGAAAATAAAATGAGTTATATATTTTAACTAGATTTCAAACCTAATACCGATGACACTTCCCGAGGGAACATTAGCGCAAACGTAATGCCGGTTAGCTCCTCCTGGAGTCAATTTGCAATATGTATGGCAGCATGGCGTATGAGCTCTATAAAAACGGGGTGTAGTCGAAAGGGTAAATGGATAATTTTCGTTGCACGATGTATGAATAAATAAATAAAATAGTAACTGTGTGCCCTACTCTTTTTATGGTTTACCAAGGTAGCTCTGAGGACAAAATACCATATGAAGGATCAGAGCCACCTAAAAGTTAACCTTAGACCTTTTTGGTTAACCTCTTTAGCCAAACCTTTCGTTTATCGACAGTGCATTCTCATCAAATTCTCGAATACGAAAGTGGTCTCTATCTGAACTCTCGGTGAGCATTGGGTAACTCGCCGTCATATAAGGACCAGGCCCGGGTCGACGGCGCGTTGTGTTCCACGCGCGCCTCAAAGAAATGTCAGCAGAACTGACGGAGTCCGCGAAAATTTGGAAGGGAAACCGTGGCCCCTGGCAACCTGGCAACTGAAGGAACACGGGTGGATTTTAGTCAGTAAGAGTCTGATACGCCCTCATGCTTCGCCCAGAGCGGGAGAAGTTGATAATTTAAGAACCAAAAAAAAAGGACTGTCTCAGTCTTTGCAATAAGTGTTATTTATTCTGAAGGACCTTCAATGGCAGCGGTATTCGTCCAACAGGTTCTTCAAATCAAATCAAATCAAATCATTTATTTCTTTACAAAAATGGGTATAGTACATAGGTGTTATTATAATAAGGTTCTCCATATTTTACCGTCACGTGGGCATGCAAAGGTTTACAATTCCAAATAAAAAATAGAAATATGCAGATCATTGGAATTACAAAAAATTCTTAAAAAATAATAAACAATATACACAACAATAATAATAATAATAATTCTTAAATTCTTTTATTTTTATTCTTCTCTTTTCTTTCAAGTTCTTGTTACTGATTACTGTTAGACTGCATCATTTTTATGCTATGGGTACTATTTTTATTGATTCTCTACAGCTCTTCTTCTACGTGGTCTGCCATGACGCCTTCAGGTCAACAGAAACAAGTTCAATAGAAGAAAATCTTACCATAATACAGCCAAGAAGTGACAGGCGCGATGGCAGCTGCACAGCTGAGCGTCTTCTGTTCATCTTGAATCAGCATCATGGTGGACACAAACCCGCCATAGCTCCAGCCCCACACGCCGATGCGGTTTGGGTCGATAAACGAGTATACGCTTATTAGACTCCTGAGGGTATAAGGGTTCCCAACTTAGTATGACTACCAGGAAGAAGGATATGAACGAAGTTTCTTAAAAAGTAATAGAAGTTAAGCAAGTTATAACGTCGCATATGCCCAAGGACCGCTCTGTGGCTTGAAGAAGTCTTGCTTACACGTACATCTTAAAAATTAACTTTAAGAGTTAATTAGATCGGTATAGGCTAGGTATACACTAACTTACGAGTTGTAGGTCGTAGGTTCAAACCCAGACAGGCTCTTTACTTTGTGTAAATTATTTCATCACCACTGCTCTCAAAACGGTGAAGGAAAACATTGTGAGGAAACCGGCATGTCCTAGAACCGAAAATTTGAAGATATGTGACATCTACCAACCCGCACTGGGCCCGCGTGGTGGATAACGGCCCACTCCCTCTCACCGAGAGGAGGCCTGTGTCCCAGCAGTGGGAACATTATAGGCTGATGATGATGATATACTAAACATAGGCTTTGATAAAACGTCCCCACTAGAACACAGGGTTTGATACATTTTCATCAAATACTTTTGGAATAGACTAAACTCGTATTCTTGTTATCTTTTGTCACTATGAAGTCGCAGTTTGATAAAGACTTAGAGCCTGAGCGCACGATGCGTTGCAGTGGCAGCATGGCGCCGAAGCGGTGTCGCTGCGGCGTCCTACACACAAATATTCATGGTATGCCACACGATGTGTTTCGGCGTCACACCGGACTTGCAGCCCGCGAGACAAAGCGGGGAAGGTACACGTTGCGACACCGGAGCGACACCGCTCTGTTGTTTGTGCGTTGTCAAAAACATACACGCTTTTGACAGATGTCAATTTACACGCTTTGCGACACGGTGCTGCAGCGCCCGTGTGACCACTAATGCGGCGAAATATTTGCGTTGCGGCGCGGCAACGCATCGTGTGCACTCTTACGGTTAATCAGATAGATAGGTAGATATAGAGAAAGTGTAAATTCCAGCACACGTAGAGTGATCATAATAGAAACGGATTTTGTCGACGGAAGAATAGACAAAATTACAGATTCACAATCACAATCTGTCATTTTGTCTATTCTTCCGTCGACAAAACTCGTTTCTATGGTGGTCATACCATAGATTTATGTCGAGGACCAATCATGCAAAACCCCTGTCTCTTAACCTTGGATTTCAATCCAAAGGCCTCAAAAAGTTATAAGCCTAAACTGTGCTTGTTAAAACGTGTGAAATTAACAATGGAATTCCAATTTTACTGCACATACACGAGTTTGAGTTAAATTGGCACTGTCACATGTTGTTTGATATTCACGGCAGTTATGCAAATTGATTTAACGCCATAGTCAACAGCGTAGTTTTTAAAGTAATCTAATAGTTGTTTGGGGCGCGCCTAACAAGCGTTCGAAAAAGTACAGAAAAAATACGGATGACAGGAGAATTCTATTTAGTAAGTCTTCATCGAAATAATCGCTTTTTTAAAATTTAAATTACTTAGTTAATATTCTTTTTTACTATTGTTAGGTTTCAATTTCTTAATACGTAATTGTTGGATATAGTACTGGCAACACCCACAGATTCGATATGTCAAAATGAGGAATAACGGGCCTTCTGGGTCGGGCGCTCGTGACAGTAAGACGTGTTTAATGGCTGTGTCGGTAAAAAGATAGATTGGCATAGTATTGGTTGGAGATCTACTGTAAATTAAGGTAACCTTTAGTTTTATGGTAAATATTAGAATACTGATTGAATTGTGATATTATGTGGGGAATAGGAGTAGCCAACATCAAATTCAATATTCCACACCATACCATGGTGTGGAATATTGAATTTGATGTTGGCAAAGAAATATAAATGACTGACAAAATATCTTGGTGTTTCATATTATTTTCCTTATCCCTGAAATATTATAAATATGTAGTTTCATTAAACAGTTTTAGATTATGATATTGGGGTAACGACTTTAAGATTAATTTGGGGATTAGTATCTATTTTGAGGTTAAATAATTATATTCGGAATTAAATTAGTTATTTTAGAGCGAGGATGGTTCTTATTTCACTATGTTTTTAACCGACTTCCAATAAGGAGGAGGTTATATGTTCGTCGCGTATGGTTTTTTTTATGTATGTCCACCGATTTCTCCGTCAATCGTGGACCGATTTTGAAAATTCTTTTTTTGTTTGAAAAGGTATGCTTTCGAGGTGGTCCCATATAAATTTTATTAACTTCGCTTCGATAGTTTTTGAGTTAGGAATACGAGTACGAATTGAGTTCAATAATACGTACTTTTTCCCACTTAGTATGTGGATGATATGATAAGTTCCTGTCCCTGTTATTTACATAGCAGGTAGTGGTTTTAGAATTTGTGTGGGGGTAGGTACCACAACTAAAAAGTGAAAAATAAAAACTTTTACATAAAAAAAAACAACCGACTTCCAAAAAACACTTCAATGTGAAAAATAACTTTAATTTCGGAAGTCGGTGACAAAAAATGAAAATTCAAAACCAAAGACACCGACTTCCGAAATTAAAGTTATTTTTCAGTTTGTAGTGTTTTTTGGAAGTCGGTTGTTTTTTTTCCATTGTATGTTCCAGCTATGTTCTGTGTTAATCTATGCATTAAAACAGGAGTGCTATTGTAACAAAAAGACAAATTAATGATGCAAGAGACGATCCTTTGTCTTGGCTGTCATCTTGTACAGTAAACTTAACAAACCAATCGGCTGATACAGGTTGTTGTTATTAGTTCCACAGAGGACGCTAACTTTAGTTTCTTTATACGATAAGAAAGTAAATAAAAAACCGGTCAAGTGCGAGTTGGACTCGAACACGAAGAGTTCAATGAAAAAAAAAAGATTTTTGTATTAGCAAAGAACTTTTTTTATAGTGACAATAGAAATACACAATCTGTGAATATTTCAACTGTCTATCTATTACGGTTCATGAGATACAGCCCGCTGACAGACAAGACGGACGGATAGCGGAGGCTTAGTAATAGGGTTCCGTTTGGCACCCTTCGGATATGTAACCTCAAAAAAAAACTTTTTTACAAAAGTCGGTGTCAAAAAAACTAAAATACTGATCTGATCCAAAAACACCGACTTCCGAAATTAAAGTTAATTTTCACTTTGTAGTTTGGAAGTCGGTTGTGTTTTTTGTAAAAAAGTTTTTTTTTTTCACTTTTTAGTGGGTTGGTTTGTAATATATCTAAGTTACAATAGCCTTATGTCAACTGCTCATCAAAAATACCCAAATCGCTATAGATGTGCCTTTAATATTTGAAGAGTTCCCTCGATTTCTCCAAGATCCCATCATCAGATCGTGACCAAATGACAATGGGACCAACTTGAAAGTATACCCTTTCAAACAAAAAAAGGATTTTTCAAATCGGTCCAGCCGTCTTCGAGTAATCGGGGAACATACATTTAAAAAAAAAAAAATATCCCGACGAATTGAGAACCTCCTCCTTTTTTTAATACTGCTCGAATACTTTAGCAACCTATAAAGGTGTCAAAAGGATAAACAGTCTGAAACTAAGGTTTCCTACTTTATTTCAAAGACACAATGCGACGTAAACGTAAGTGTTAAGAATAGGTCAGTTAATTGGCTTGTTAGGTCATTAGCTTGAACGGCTTCGAATTACAAGTACACACTTAAAAGAAGGTAAGGATTCTCGGGGATTGGTAGGTATTTCAATTGTATGGGCTTTAGGCAATCATAGCAATCGTTTTATTTACTCTGCTACGGTTATGCATGCCAAACAATTGCTTTTTTATTTAATGACTTCAATTTATATGCATGCAGGCTTTTATGTGCCTCTTTTACGACATCTGTTTTATAATTTAAAAACAATACATATAGGTATATTACAACAAGTTAATAAAACATAACATCGTCAAAAGTTAAATAGGAACACCCCAACGTGTATATACAAGAGTTGAATTCGAGGTGAAGAGAGCAGGCTCTGTAGAAAATAACAAGTACTCTTCCAAGACACGAATTAGGTCCAAAATAGAATCATATGTTTGCACATAAATCATGCATTTTGGGAATGATATAACAAATCAAAGAAAATAAAATTATACAGGGTTTTTTGTAAAACACCAACAACCTTTTAAGGGGTCAATGTACTCATCATTACGAACAACTTTTACTATGGGACCAACCCTGAAATCGCGAAAAAAAATTCAGCTGTTCCCTACATTGATGTTCGCTTATCTTGTCAAAATGTTTGGAATAGCAGATTTTTTTTTTGCAATTTCACGTTTGGTCCCATAGTAAAAGTTGTTCATAATGATGAGTACAATGACCCGTTAAGAGGTTGTTGGTGTTTTACCAATAACCCTGTATAAATATTAAATTATATTCCGAAAGACAGGTAGAACGAGCGTTGGCAGACCCACAGCCAGATGGCAGGACAACCTACAAAAGATCCCGGGGAAGATCTGGATGAGAGTCGCATAGACCAGGGAAGCATGGCACAAAAGGGGGCCTATATATAGGGGGTAACACTGCAATGGATAAAAGGACACAGCGTATCGGTAGGTAACGCCGCAGCTGACGAACGTGCAGTCTGTGGACCCGAGCCTATCGTACCAATCCCTTTCAATCAAATACGCAGGTAGCTACAGTTCACCCACAGACAAGCAGAGAACTTATGGACCTCGACACCGGGCTGCAGGCAATCCAAGGAAGCTTTGCCATCTTTAGATATCAGGCTAACCAGGCGTTTATTACGCCTGGACAGGAACGGCCTGTGCCTAGTGACGGGGACCGTCACGGGACACTGCTCGCTAAACAAACACTTCCACACAATATACATAACGGATAGTCCTCTGTGCAGGGCGTGCATGGAGGCTGAGGAAACTGTCGCGCACGTGCTCTTTAGATTAGAACAGAAACCCTTGGGTCACCCACATCTTTCACAGATGTTCTGAACAGACCAGTTAATTAACTTCTGGACGGAGGTGGGCTGGTTGGAATAACCACCAACGGCCGCCATTGCCCACGTACAATGGTCCACCTGAGGGACTAAGTGCGGAAAAACATAGAACATAACATAGAAGGGGCTTATACTCAGCAGTAGATGGAACAAGACTGACAATGATGATGATATCAAACCATCCTTCAATTTCATACCTATTCAAACAAGAAACCATCTCCATTTCTTACCTGATGGTAGCCAAAGTATCGGAAACCTCGACAGTTCCCAGCGCGTTGTTGACGGCGTGCATAGCTTCCACGCCCATGACACCAGAGCCGCGCACATCGATGGATGCCACGATGTAACTCCGGTTCGTTGTTAAGTACGTATTGTAGTATTCTGTAATTAAACAAATTGTATTGTTTTAGGCCTATTACGAAATGGAGCGACACAAACAAGCACAAGCACGGAACAGAAACAAAAGGGCAGCTGCACGTCGTGACTCTGACAAGAAGACTTCCACTCAGCTTGTTGCTGTGGTATGAGAGACCCTCAGCAGAACGCTGATTTAACAATGTTATGAAACCCTGTATCCGTTATTTTGTTAGGGCGATGGTGCAGTGTTTTTTTTTTTTGTTTCAAACCATTTGGGTTTAGAATCAATTGGCATTTACCGCATCTCTTCCCATGCGGGTAGGCAGACTTAAACAACAGAACCATTTACCGCATAATTTATTAATTAATTATTTTGCTTCTTTTGCCAGTAGGTTAAACTTTAGGGCCTATGCACACCACGTTTTTTAAGCGCGCCGTCGACGCGCGTTTGTAGCGATACAGACGCGATACGCACGCGAATCAGACGCAGCCCAAAATGCTCTGTAGGATAAAAGCGCACCGCCGACGCGCGTTTCTAAAACGCGCGTCGACGGCGCGTTTAAAAAACGTGGTGTGCACAGGCCCTTAATTGAAGTGATAAGTAAATAACATAATCAGCCTATAATGTTCCCACTGCTGGGACATAAGCCTCCTCTCTTCGAAAGGGAGTGGGCTGTAATCTACCATGCGGGCCCAGTGCGGGTTGGTAGATGTCACAATGTCTTTGAATTTTCGGTTCTAGGACATGCCGGTTTCCTCACGATGTTTTCCTTCACCGTTTTGAGAGCAGTGGTGATGAAATTATTCACACAAAGTAAAGCGCCTACCTGGGTTCGAACCCACGACCTTACAACTCATAACTCGGGACCGTTACCACTGGGCTACCACTACATAAGTAAATATCTCCTTAAATCTTTACGAAAACCTTTGGATTTGCAACGGGTTACTTGTTAATCAAGGTATTTTCATTTTGACATTTTGATTGAATGTTTTGTTCAGTCTGTAGTGATATTCAATATCTAAAGCACTTAAAAAAGCCTGTTACATCTGTATACCAACATGTGCAATGTAATATTATTATATCTGCACAAACGACACACGAAGACAGATGAGGTTTCGTGCCGCACGGAAACTTTTGAAATAACTTCAGAAATTGCGGCCTCGGCATCAAGTCGAACTGCATGTGTTCTCATTTATACCAATGTTTAACTTTTAGACATCGCGCAACCGACTTTGTATGTAACATAACACTTTCATGCCTGCATTCCCATAGGCGTTAGGCAGAAGTGTAATAAACTTTGTACATACTTAATATTTTAAAGAGTTATTTGGAGTTAGAATAGGATATTGCTATGGATGTATTTTAAACGATGGCTGGTCGAACATAAGTCCAAAACTATTTGCAATGCATATAAATACTACCGTGAAGTAATGCCGCACGGGTCGATCCACCAGGTTAAGCTATGCTTGTCAGGGTTGTTCCGTGGAGGGATGACCATCTTTACATGCCGATAGTCCTCCGTGCCTCGGAAACCACGCTAAGCCGTTGGTCCCGGCTGTCATTCGTGGATCTTTGACAGTCGTTGCAAGTCGTCTGAAGCCCGAAAATCTGACAACCAGTCTTACCAAGGGGTATCGTATTACCCAGTAACTGAGTTGCGGAGGTCAGATAGGCAGTCGCTCCATGTAAAATACTGGTATTCAGCTACATCCGGTTAGACTGGAAACCAACCTTAATATATTTGGGAAAAGGCTAGGCAGATTGATTAATGTAGATCTTTGCAATTTTAAAGATACATCCATTTTAACCGGTGGCCCTAAATAAAGTTTATGATTAAACATTTTTAACCCATTAGAACTTCTGATCTCAATGTCCACCGATCATTATTTTCTTTGTGAAGCCCTGAAATTTAAATGGATAAAACTCTTATTAAAACTTACCTAAATCAAAATTATCCTTAACCCTGCTGGTCCCCGGACCCGCGTAGACCCTGACTATCATAGGGTATTTCTCCCCCGACGTCATGTTAGGCGGCAGCAGCAGTTTCACGTGTCCCAGAGGATTCTCTCCTAGTGACACCACGTTGAAGAGTATCATTGGCAACTTGTATTGCCTTAGTTTTTCTTTCAGTCTTACATTATCTTTGATGAGTTTGAAGCTGTCCTTCTGCAAAAAGAAAATAACATTATTGGCCGGTCACTTAAATAAAGAGCCCTGTATCTAAATTAATGATTTATAAGCAACTTTTTGCTTCCCAGAAAGCTGCAATGCGATTTTGATAAGGAACAGAGTCGTAGTATAAAGTGAGGTAGTAAGCTATCTTCATTCAACGGTTTCTCACGAGAAACGGGTCGAGATTTTGTTAAGTGTGCGTGCGGCGCCGCATAGATACTATGGCCCCACACATACAAACCGCGCGCGGTGCATTTCTATGAAGATAGCTTACTACCTCTCTTTATACTATGACAGAGTATTGGCAATGTGTTTTGTATTCGAGAAAAATTGCTGTACTTTACTTCCAGGATTTGCTACGAAGCTGTTGTTTTGTAAATAAAATAATATTATACAACATGTCCCTGAATTAACGCGAGCAGCTAAGTAATAACAGCCACACGGGTCGATCCATCAGGTTAAACTACGCTTGCCGGGGTTGGTCCGTGGATGGGTGGATCTCTACATAACGAGACTCCTCCGTGCCTCGGAAAGCACGTTAAGCTATTGGTTCCGGCTGTGTAGGTACCAGTATTACCAAGTGGTATCTTATTACCCAATTACTGGGTTGTGGAGTTCAGATAGGCAGTCGCTCCATGTAAAATACTGGTATTCAGCTGCATCCGGTTAGATTAGAAGCCCACCCCAACATAGTTGGGAAAAAGCTAGGCAGATTTATTGATAAACCAAACACCCTAATTAGAATATTTTGTTATAATATAATCATACTAAAACATTGTTTATTTATTAAATTAGTTTTACTGATTGTGGGAGAAAAGTAGGCACTTCGTCTATTTTGGTTTCTTTTGATTTTACAGCGGAAGCGTGACTCTAATTTACGTAGTTTTGAGATAAAAAATTACCTATTTTAAAAATGTCAGAAATCGATTCAGTAAACGATTTTGAACAAACTATTTTCATAATGTGCAATAATTCAGTTAAACTAAAACTTACCACACTATTATATAAGAAAATCTTCGGCGGACTGTAAGCAGAACTGCACGTCACAATACCATAGCTGGCACCGGGCGAAAAGGAAGCCGACACGTGGTGACACGAAGGCTCTCTGCACGACACACACCGCACCACTCCTCCAGAAGTGGCCCACATCTGCCTCAACCACGGCACAGTTCCCGGAGACACCACGTAGTATACCGTGTCGGTGTCCTGATTCCATCCTAATATCGACGTCACTGACGAGTTCCCAGGACTCAAGTCCTCAGTAGTCAAAGATAAGAAGTTAAATCGACCCGCATGCGGGAACCTTTGGTCACCGTTGTACAAGTTTTGTATCTCCAACATCTTATTTCCCGATCTGTCGAAGAATGGCCCCGTCACATCGATCCAGCCGTTTGATTCTGATTGCTCCTTTACGATACTGCACTTATCTTTTTCTAAGTCGCAGTTGACTAGTACGCTGACATTTTGGCGTCTGTTGAGCCATAATACTACGAGGTTTTGTTCGGATGCCCAGTTGACCCTTCCCAGATAGTGGTCCAATCCGACTATGTCGACGGGTGCTGGAATGTTCCACGGTTCTCCATGAGGATCGTCGAGTTTGAAGACGCGTAACCCTACGATTGGATTTGTTCGACCTGCCTGACAATAAAATTGGTAACGTTAGAGATTCCATGGTAAAAAAATATATCTGAGTGTTAATAATGATTAATTTGGGAAAAAAATCATTAAAGGGGGAAGTCCTTAAAGAAAGAAAATTAATTAATTCACTCATTTTAATTTAAAAATTGATTAACCATTCTTAAGAACGTGGATCCCCGCGAGACACAATGGTTTTTTAATTGTTTTTGTAATTACGACATACGAGAGGTTAATGTATGGCATATTTACACACGGCTACACATCAAGCTACACATTTCCAGTTTACGCTGATCTCGCATTGCGTAGGATTTCCGGACAATGCGA
Organism: Agrochola lychnidis; assembly: GCA_963680765.1. Taxonomy (NCBI): domain Eukaryota; kingdom Metazoa; phylum Arthropoda; class Insecta; order Lepidoptera; family Noctuidae; genus Agrochola; species Agrochola lychnidis. The sequence continues at coordinate 16,998,765 of OY796858.1, forward strand.
GGTCAGCTTATACTGGAAATGTATAGCTTGATGTGTAGCCGTGTGTACTATAATAATATATATGTATGTATAATAATATGTACTTAAAATGAGTATGGCAGTAACAACAGAATTATTCCACATAAAAAATTGTGGAAGTATTTAAATAGTTCTTTGAACAAAAAGTTTTGGCGAATTTAACAGTAAGTAAAAAATAGTCTGATGAGGAGTTAATCCATCTTATTATAAACTATGCTAGTTTACCTTTGGATACTTGAAGTGTACTATTTCAGGATACTGGTTGTTTAGCTCGAAGGGCTGCCCGTAGTAGGGGTACGTAGCAGTCGCTACATTGCTATCGTTGAACGAAGCCACTGCTAGATAGCTGCCTCTGGGAGAGAACCACATGGCTTCGGCTGCGTTGAACATCTCCTCTACAAATAAAATTAAAAAATTAGCAACTTGTTCATAAAATACAACAGACGTGGATATATTTAGTAAGCTGTTCCGCTTAGCTATTTCTAAAGAGCCATAAAAAACCCTGAAAGAAATCGACAGGTGTTTCACCTCTCAACGAGGCATCCTCGGGATGACGATTGACTTGTCGCGAACCCAAACACTGCGTGTTGCCATACCGAGCGCTGAACGCAGAGTGACTTGTTCATCTTAATTTACATTTTAAAGTAGTAGGTAGTATGAGTAGGTACCGCTGGCATTATGTAACATTTCATTGTAAATTACCCAGTTTCTGAATTGTAGTCACCTTCAGTATTCTATGCTCGTGATTTGTTATGTACTTTGTGTTGTTCTCCGATTACTCTTGTCTTTTATGTATGCACGTATTTCTGTGACAAATAAACCTATTTTTCTTTCTTTCTTTCTTTCTTTCTATTACAAGTAGAGTTTGCCAAGTTATCAACTTTTGATTCTCAATGCAGAAACCGGGAATGAATATATGATGGCGCGGAACACAGCCGTCACGCAAAGTTTACAAAAAATCTGATCCGAGAGTTTAAAGATGGCGGGACTGAATTTATTCCAGGAATGATTCCAAGTGTTATTTAACAACTCTGTATACCTAACCATCGTCTGTTGGATGATCGTAGGCTAGACAAATAAGCCCAGTCAACATACATACAAATCTGAAAAACCCAACGGCTCACCTTCATAAAGCCAGTCAGTGACACCATGGTATATTTCCCCTGGCTTGCCATCCTTAGTGAGGGCCACAGCATTGTCGCTATCCACATCATGGACATAATACACGTTGTTCTCTCTGACGTAGGCCAGGGAACGTCCACTGCCCCACACCACCACGTCCAAGGAGTTGCGTCCCAGTCTTATGATGGATCTGGATCATAAGAGGAAAAGAGTTTTGTAAAACACTGAATAAATACCATCCTCACTACAAAACAAGATTTATCTTTAGTCTATGTTTGAATTTAGAACTTTATTCCAACTTTGTTGATTTTTTTTTTCTGTAGGTCATATCATAGCTGACCTCTGAGGCCATGACTATTTAACCGGTCAATCCTGTGGGTGCCTTAAGCTGCTACACTTAAAACCTCCAGCCAGGGGTCATTCAACTATGCTAATTAAAACTAGGTGAACGCTCGCTAAGGGCACCCCCTGTGGGGTACGAACCTCGGCATCGGAGGGAGGACATCAAGGATGGGACGGGCTGGGACTTTGTTGAAGTTCTAATCTAACTACAAAAAGAAATTTTAAACCCGAGTTTACCCGCTTGCAGGTTTTCATACAAAACTGTCAAATTTCAATTTAATTCCACGGGTAAAAGATATCTGCATAATCAGCCTATAATGTTCCCACTGCTGGGACACAGGCGTCCTCTCAATGAGAAGGAGTGAGCCGTAATCTACCTCGAGGGCCCAATGCGGGTTGGTAGATGTCACATGTCTTCGGATTTTTGTTAGGACATGCCGGTTTCCTCACGATGTTTTCTTTCACCGTTTTGAAAACAGTGGTGTTGAAATAATTTACACAAAGCCAAGTGCTTGTCAAGGTTCAAACCTACGACCTAGGGAACTCGTAAGTTCCGGCCGTTACCACTGGGCCACCACTGCGCAAAAAAAAAATCTGTTTATGGTTAAATCAGGCCACAGTCAATCAGCCCTTATTAAAGTTTAAAAACACTATAGGTAACAAATTCGAACCAATGGCACAGCACTAACAAGTACATAAACTCTGATAAAAAAAAAACTCAGGAACCGAAAAATAGAATATATACTTATACATCAAAATGTTACTGTTAATTAGAAGCATAATGTTATGTAAATAGTTATGTTTTACTCATACATATTATTTATGTAGGTACACTAATGACGGATGGACACCATAAGCCATAAGGAGGTGGTATTTCTAAGACTGTATTAATTATCCACATAATTATGTTATTGAATTTTGTAAAACAATAGTTATCTACTGAATGAGAATTGGAAACATTAATTAATGAAATTAATGTTATAAAATGTAAATAAGAAAAACGATTGTTTGACGCACACAATAAGATTTAAACAAAGTATGTTAATAAACGGTGGTGCTAACTGTAATAATAAGTATTATAAGTAACCTACAATGGTGGTGGATATACCAAATTCTTTTTCGGAACACAATGTTAAGAACGCGGCAAAGGCGACGCATGAATTGTCCATACAAACGTAATACCTAAATCATTTGCAATTTGGGCATATTTCCACTACATTATGTTGTTATTCGGTGTTTACCTAAGCTCCTAAGTCTTTTTTTTTTTCCAAAAAACTTTTCTAGAATAAAGTTTAAACGAATTTCATTTCGCACATTTTTACAGCGTAAATGACATGTATTCATATTGTTTTTTCTGTATTATAAACAACAATATTTATAATATTGTTTCAGCAGAAGCATAGCTTATATTATCAAGTTACAAATTATCGAAAAAAAAAATTGAAAAAAATTAAGTTTTAATTCATCATTTTTGGTAGGTATTACGGAACACATCCAAAGGAGACGTTTCATTTTTGTATGGGACTCCGGCCATAACATGTACACTTTAGAAAACCTGGGAAACGAACCCCTAAATACAATAAAGAATGTTTTTTTCCATAATATCTAATACTTTTTGGGCACAAAATAAAAACCGAAAATGTTTGACGTTTGTCAGGAGAAACACGACCATCGCCAGCTAGCCATTTTCGTCCAGAAGTACCTACAAATCTACAATCCACAAAAGCAGTTTTTTATTTTTATGATGAATCACACTTTCTAATTAATCAAAAAAGTTGTATCAGATGGCTATCTTAATATAGTACAGAAATACATGCCTTTCATATTTATTTAAATGACGTCTACGTGATATTATTATGTTAAAATGTAACATGATTTCTGGACGAAAGCAGTATGCAAGTAAAACGACGCCATGATGAATAGAATATGGCAATAATTTGTTAAACTATTATTTTTTGTGCCGAAGTAATCAGGGGAATAAACAGGAAAGAATATTTTTCCTCAATTCGTGGAATTTTTTCCTTTTTTTACATTAACGTACACTTTATGGCCGAAAATGAAACATCTCCTTTATCATAAATTTTCGAAAGCTAGCAGTACTATCGTGTCAAGCAATAATTGTCAATGTGTCTCTTAAGTTTATTTACTTACTTGGTCTCAAGGTCATAAATCCAGTACTCGGCGGTACTCGAGTGCCTGTATTTCTGAAATAGAAAGTTGTATTGTAAAATCACGTACACTTATAGGTTACTATAAACTAGCTAGACTAACACAGTCAGCCGATAAACAATTTAGTTTTAGAGTTGGCCGCAACATAATCGACGGTTCTAAAAGTGTGGAGTCTGCCAAGAAAGAAATCGCACTTTGGTTTGGTGGAAGAAAGTTGGTAGAAGGAAGTTGTCGGAAACTGGGTTTACGAGCCACTGTTATTATTCCGTTATATACAGGGTGGCAGGGACATCGACGCGAAAACTGTTACCATGAATTCAGTACATGATTCTGAACCCACCTGAGTTGTAATGTTTCGTCGGTTATTTAAAAAAAACTCTGCTGTTTCATAGAAAAGTGCAATACTTACGCGGTCAAAATGTATGGAACAGCTGATTTTTTAACACGCTTTTATTAGGTCGACCTGTATGTAACTAACTATTTAATGGAATCTAAGGTAACTAATTTAACCATCTTCCAAGGGTCGTAGCGTAATGAAAATTGGCAGCTGTATGTACTTCTGATGACAATACAATAATATGGTACTGTCGAACTGATCTGATGATGGAACCGGAAGATATGAACTGGAACTTCATGATGGAAAATCGTATTATAGCTGTTTTGGATTTCTTAGAAAAGTCTTGTAATGAACTTTGACCACGATTAGGTTTCAAGGTCTGATGATGAAGTCGGAAGATAGGCACTGGCATTCCATGATGGAATATCGTATCATAGTCGTGTTTGCACTTATGAGAAAGGCCACGTAATAGATATTAAACACGATCAGGTGGAAACAGCGTGTTTTTTCTAGTGTTTTTTAAACTCTTAATTTATTTTAATGTCACTGTCCCTGCCTCCCTGTATAACCTTCACAACGTATAATAGGTTGTAATCCGTGATATAAAAACATCCTAATTATTGAACACATAAAAAAATCGGTACCTATACATAGATGTTACTTAAATTATTTACCTAAGTAATATGTAGTATTTCATGGCATGCTGAAAAGCAGTGTATGAATATCTTTGTGTCAATTAGACTCGACTTGGTGGGAGCTCTGCCGTGCCCCCAGATGTTAATTAATTATTATCTGCCTAGCCTTTTCCGAACTATGTTGGGGTCGGCTTCCAGGCTCACCAGATGCACGGTGGAGATCTGCCCGGCTTGGGCAGGGCATCGCCGTGTCCTCGTGGAAGCGATCGGCGGCGGTGACCTCTCGCGTCCGGCCCTGATTCGGGCCATGCTACGGAGCGAGAGGAAATGGGAGGCCGTCACCTCCTTCTGCGAAGCAGTAATGCTCGCGAAGGAGGAGACGGAGCGCGTGAGGGAGAGGCAAATTTCGCGCCCTCACGCCCCTAACCGCCGCAGGAGGAGACGCCCTGGGCGTCGGGAATCACAAGAAGATTTCCGGCCACCGTAGGCGCGGGCTTGCGGACGGTGAGCAATGGGCAGCTTGCCGTCCGATAAGGACCAAGCCCGGGTCGACGGCGCGTTGTGTTCCACGCGCGCCTCAAAGAGATGTCAGCAGAATTGACGGGGTCTACTAGGGCCAATGCCTGCCGGGAGTTCGAAGAAAACCGATAGGGAAATCGTGGCCCCCTGGCAACAGGGCAACTGAAGGAACACGGGTGGGTTTTTGTCAGTAAGAGTCTGACACGCCCTCCCGCTCCGCCCAGAGCGGGAGAAGTTATTAGATGATTTCCAACACAAAAAAAAGGCTCACCAGTTGCAGCTAAATACCAGTATTTTACTTGGAGCGACTGCCTATCTGACCTCCACAACTCAGTTACTAGGTAACACGATTCCCTTTGGTAAGACTGGATTAGATGATAATTAGTATTTTATGTATGACCAGATGTATGAACGTAAACGAGGCAAAAGGAGTATGTAAGGATCGTAGTAGGTGGCGTTCTGTAGTTTCTGTCTACCCCCATGGGAAGAAGGCGTGAGTTTATGTATGTATGTATGTAGTATTTTATGTAGGTAAAACTAACAGTGTCAAACGACTCTCGTTGCGGACCGGACTAGGTTAAATCCACTAATTAATTAGATAACATTAATTAGATATTGAATGCATTTCATGGTAACGATTGACCAAATATAGAATAACAGCTAGACTTCCTTATAATTAAGTAGATATTTACATGTTATTCTTTTTAAAACGAATGCTTATCAATTTAGGTTTGTGTTTTAATTTTGTTGTTTACCTAAACGAGGTATCTTTTATACCTTTTAACAGGTTTATAACTTTTTTTTTTCTTTTAAAGTGAAGGCACGTGAGCATATACGTAAGAAGTTGGCAGAAACATCACAGCGCTAATTTGCTGCATTCGTTTTCTCCTCTACTAATCGTTATTTCCCCTGACACAGTTTATTCTGTTTATATGTGTGTATGTATCATATCTTTGTATTTATTATTTTATTTTATATAGTTATTTTCGTGTTATCAATACCTTATGTTGCACCTGCTATGTTTTGCCTCTGCATCACCCTAAGGTTGACTGGTAGAAAATGTCTCAGGCATTAAGTCCGCATTTGTACGGTTATTTTTAACCGACTTCCAAAAAGGAGGAGGTTATATGTTCGTCGCGTATGTTTGTTTTTTTTTATTTTTTTTTTATGTATGTCCACCGATTTCTCCGTCAATTGTGGACCGATTTTGAAAATTCTTTTTTTGTTTGAAAGGGTGTGCTCTCGAATTGGTCCCATATAAATTTTATTAACTTTGCTTGGATAGTTTTTGAGTTAGCTACAAAATACGTATTTTTTTCCCACTTAGTATGTAGATGATCTGATAAGTTTTTGTTACTGGTAGTAGGTAGTGGTATTCGAATGTGTGTGGGGTAGGTACCACAAATAAAAAGTGAAAAATAAAAACTTTTTACAAAAAAAAACAACCGACCTCCAAAAAAAAACATTAAAAAGTGAAAAATAACTTTAATTTCGGAAGTCGGTGGCAAAAAACGAAAATACAAAACCCAAGACACCGACTTCCGAAATTAAAGTTATTTTTCACTTTTTAATGTTTTTTTTTGGAGGTCGGTTGTTTTTTTTTGTAAAAAGTTTTTTTACTTGTGCATAAAGTTTTAATAAATAAATAAATAAAATTTTACGGCTTGTTTCCCCGAAGGGTTGGGCAGAGGTATTCCTGTAGTAGACTCACAGCCAACTAGGGAAATTTGAAAAAAAAAATAGGTATAAAAGAAAAACTGAAAAAAATAATAAACAAAATTAAAGATAGACCCCCCTTTTAAAGTTAATTTTTTTTAAAAAAACATGAAGATTCAGAAAAATACGGCTAGTCACATGCCCATGGGCGGCATTGTATATAAGCTAAAAATATAAAATCAGTAGGTACTTTAATTTTTTTGTTTTTAGTTTTGTCTTCACTAAACCAATCATTAAAACTGGTTCCGGTTGTTTATTTTAATACGCAGAAGCAGATATTTATAATTTTCCTTTTATGCCAGTTAAAAACAAATAATCGGATTAAATGCTAATATATTCGTAATTAAAAAGTAGAGTAAGACTGGTGTTATTTCATCAACCACAATTTACAAGTAAATTAAATATATTTTAAATGTCATTGACAGTTGAAACGTAAATGTCAATGACATTTAAAATGTATCTATTACACATAAACATCTCTATATTATAATAAACTAATTCTGTAGTACTGCTAACTTGTTTTTATAAACTTTCCCTAGTAAAAATATCCTATTTCCGTTTTCAGGTACTACCTGACCGTTCAATTTCATGAAAATCGAAACAGTAGTTTATACGTAAACACGTACCCAACAGACAGACATACTAACTTTCACGTTTGGAAGAAGGATGCATCGAGAGATCGCGAGGTCGTGAACCAAGCGAGTCTTAACAACAAACAAAAACGTGTATGAATGTATGCTTCGTAATACTGAATCTAAGAATTAGGCACGCCTTGACCTGAACTATTAGATAACGTGTGTCGCAAGTGTTAAGAGAAGGGAGTCTGGACATTAGCCGGTGAACGTTGCATGTAAGCAGTATTATGTATTTTAATATTACTAGTAGTAGATAAGTATGTAGTGTAATAGTCACTGATATAACATGATTCTGATAACAGAACGACGTGAATTTTAATTAAAATTTGACGTATGTTATTATGACGTCAAAGTGTTAGACATAAAAGTGAAAAAGTATGCGTACTTACTACGTGATTCCGACATTTTAACATATTAACTTATGTACTTTTTTGCCAATACTATACACCGTTTGAAATAAGATTAGACATTTAAACAAACCTTTTTTACAGTCCGTTCAACCGATTTTGACTTCTATACCGTAGGCATAAGGATGGCATTAAAAGCAAAAAAGTGGTTACAAACCAACTGTTTACTGCAGCTGCCATTTGTCATGCGACTAACGCAATAGAAGTCAAAATCGGTTGAACGGACTGTAAAAAAGGTTTAGTTAAATGTCTAATCTTATTTCAAACGGAGTATAGGTATATTTAGACGATGTACAATTGTAACAAACTGACATTTTTATCCTTCCTGCAATTTTGGTAGTTTGGAAAGTACGCTGACCACCATTTGTGACCTTATTACTTACTCATCATTGTTTATCGAAAATGGAGTTATGTAGGTACATAGTTTTCTACATTTACAGAATAATGAAACAAAAAAAAACAGTGGCACTTCGGGAATGCCGACACAAGTGAAAACTTGAACAAGATCGCCTTGGTGGCAGAAAAATACTTGCATAGATAGAACATTGATCCGTAACTTAATATAAATAAAGAGCACAATCGCGTTTACAAAATGATGTGTCGGTAACGGTGTCGCGAGTTCAATTGTTTTTCCTATCTCAAACATGCCCAACGCGCCTAAAGAAGTTTTCACTTCAAAAATGCTCTATCTAATTCTGCATCGCCTCCATGCATTACATTAACGATTAAAACTATTCATGTAGAGAAAACAATTTCTGTATTTGCATACTTGATCGACAAAGCTGATATGATAAATACTTGTAACATATCAATGTCTCAATAACGTCTTGTAACACTTTAGTGCATATCAGTATTGTTTTAAGGCCGGATATTCACTTTCAGACACGAACATCGATTAATTATTATAGAATGGTCCGCCAAGCAAGTCGATTAACAACTCCATTTTTTAAATCATGTCTTTTTTTAAAATTATTTGAAACAAAAACAAGATTACTCGGCTTTTATGTCTTTGACAGTAAGAAAATATAGTTTATTAAGTATCTAGATATTTATAAGATATTTTTCCTCAAGATCTTTTTGTTTTTTTTTCTGTATGGCATCTCACAGCTGGTTCCTGAAACCGTGGCTGTTTAACTGGTCAATCCTGTGGTTGCCTTAAGCTACTACACTCAAAGCCTCCAGCCAGGGCACACATAAACTAAGCTAAAAAGCTTAGGATGAACGCTCGCTAAGGGCACCCCCTGTGGGGTACGAGCCTCGGCTTAGGGCTTTATCCAGAGGGAGGACATCAAAAGATGGGACGGGCTGGATCAAAAGGTTTTGATCATTATTATTAAACGGGGAATTTAAAGCTACGTGCACAGCTGCAACAACTGCTGGCACCTCGTTTTCGAGCAAGGGTCGGGGGGGCCTCAAGATCAAAATATTACTTTAGTTATAAACGAAATAACAATTGAGACTTACGAAATTTAGTTCCGTGCTCGAACACAACCAAAGAGCGCACGTAATATTCAACTTTATTACTGTTGTATTAGCGTTAGCGTTTAGCTAACACATCAGTACGAGCTGTAGTACGAGCTCCCTTTCACCGGCTTCATAAGGTTCATAACTCATTTGTTGGGCTTGGTATAACTTTTTATAACAAGCTACCCTCTTCTTTTCTAGATTTGCCTTTTAATGCATTTAAAACTAAAGTAAAATCCAACCTTTGTTCAAAGGCATACTATTGTACCAACGATTACTTAAATGATAAGAATAGTTGGTCGCTGTGATTAACTCAAGACAATGTTTATGTTCTTTCTCCAGAATTAGCTTACCTACTGTCAGTTTATATGAGTTTTTATTTTTAATTTTATTTTATTGTTGACAATCTACTCATTACAATGTTTTTGTTATGAGTTGTATTGCAATTTGTGGTTAGCTAGCGACCTCGACAATTGATCATATTATTTTTTGCCTGAGCAACCAGCAGCAAGTTCGTCATGCTCCCTTAGATGTCACTGCTTGCGGTAGCGTCGGGGGTCGGGTTGCCTCCTTCCCTCAAATATGGCAAGGGGGGTAATGGCTGATCTTTGAGTTATGCTCGTGGACGGGTGCTGCTTGGTCGTCTTGCTGATCATGGTTTTGTTATTGTTACTAGTAATTAACTGTTCATTTACCCCGATGGTCCTAGTTTATCATTTATAACTGCCAATTACAGCTTTATGTAAGCGGGCACGCCCTTTATGTCTGGAGGCTTTTATATAGATATTTAGTTCTTTTTACGTTTAGTTTTTATTTTTTTTAAATATTACTTGAGTATAGTTCTCGATGTTTTTGGCTGGTATATTGGCGTGTGCTAGCTGGCATATGGCCTATAATTTATCACTTGAATTATGTTTTGTGTTGCATAATGTAAGTTATTTTGAATACTATTGTATAGAATCATTTTACTAACTTGAACAGACAGCGGTGCTGCTGGGGAGTTTGTTGCGCCACTTCTTCTTCCCAGCTAAAGGCACTAGGAAGTGGTGAAGGGTGGGCGTTTTTGGGGGACTGTCTTATGTAATTTTGACGTTCGAAAAGTGCTGATTCTCAGCCTAGTTTGAATAAATGACTTTTGAATTTTGAATTTTGAGTGGAGTGGTAGGGTGCATGGAGCGGAGTCTGTGTGGAAATTGTCTTTGGAGTGCCTGGTCTTAACAAGCTTTCATTGCTGACGGTACCGACCATCTGATGATACACTGTTACGTTTGACGCTATACGTAACAAATACGTACCCTATGGCTTTATATTACGCCAATGACGATTATTTTCATAGTTTTCAATCATAGCACAGAATTTCATAATTTTAATCGTAGTTTACGCTGTCGCTAATGACTCGCAAAGAAAATTGTAAACTAAAATGAATGAGAATCCTTCAGCGTGAAAATTGAAAATTCATTTATGCATGCTTGATTTACTTACACTGAAAATTGCCATTGAAAGTGATTTTGCAAATATCTGCAGTCAGTCAGAACGTCAAAATATCAAGTATAAAATAATAGCGCTTGACATAAATTGACGTAATTTTAGTAGGCAAGTTTTTAATCACGTCTAAACTTGTATAGAATAGTGACAGGCGCTGATTAATTTGACAGGACTAAACTAAAATTTATCTTCTGTCCTTTTCTTAATGAAATAGAAATAAAAAGATGCACTGAACTTAAATTTAGTTTAGTTTGTGAACAAGGGAATCGGCACCATTGCTAATCGAAACTTAGTTTCGACCACATACACACGTAAACTGACACCTATTTCCTAGAGAGTTGGCTGAATCTATAGAGCGCCACTTCGTTCAATTCATTCTTTTTTTTTTTTTTTTCTTTTTCTGTAGGGCTTCTCACAGCTGGTTCCGAAAACCGTGGCTGTGTAACCGGTCAATCCTGTGGTTGCCTTAAGCTACTACACTCAAAGCCTCCAGCCAGGGCATACATAAACTAAGTTAAAAAACTTAGGATGAACGCTCGCTAAGGGCACCCCCTGTGGGGTACAAGCCTCGGCTTAGGGCGTTATCCGGAGGGAGGACATCAAAAGATGGGACGGGCTGGAATTCGTTCTATCCTTGTCTTTTATTTTAAGCACTGTTTATTTTATTTTGTTACCTACCTATTTAATAGACAAACCACTGAACCTGACTTGATTTCCGTACTTCTTTTTCGGGTGACCACTAAAAATCAGCGCTGTGCTGTGGGTCCCCCATAGCACTGCATCATGCTGAGTGGAAGCCTTTTTATCACAGTCATGACGGCAGCTGCCGACTAATTTCTATTTTATTAACCGACTTCAAATAAAAGGAGGAGGTTCTCAATTCGTCGGGATATTTTTTTTTTTATGTGTGTTCCCCGATTACTCGAAGACGGCTGGACCGATTTGAAAAATTATTTTTTTATATGAAAGGGTATACTTTCAAGTTGGTCCCATTGTCATTTGGTCACGATCTGATAGTGGAATCTTGGAAAAATCGAGGGAACTCTTCAAATATTAAAATCACATCTATAGCGATTTGGGTACTTTTGATGAGCAGTTGACATAAGGCTATTGTAACTTAGATAAATTACAAATCAACCCACTAAAAAGTGAAAAAAAAACTTTTTTACAAAAAAATACAACCGACTTCCAAACTACAAAGTGAAAAATAACTTTAATTTCGGAAGTCGGTGTCAATGTTCGTGATTTATTATGTTCTTTAGTGTTGTTTTCTGATGCACGTGTTTCTATGACAAATAAACCTATTTTTTTTCTTTTTTCACTTGCTACAATCCTTCGGCCAATTTCGGCCATATTAAACATGTAAACAGGTTTGTAGATATCTATTTCTTTTTTTACTGTAACACTCACATATAAAATGTTCTCAGAATGTGCTAACACAGCGATCACCTCTCGAGCATTCCCTAATCTTATTGCAAAAACGACAGGAATGTACTAGGGGAACATAATAGTGCAAGAATTCCCTCGCAGGGAATTCCAGGTGACAGCGACGGAGTGCCGCGAAAGTAAGAGATGAAGCAATCCAGTTTAAGAAGGTAGTATCACAAACAAACCTCTTTTACCGCATTGTTAAAAGAATTCACGTAATAACCTTGCTTAATCGATTGGTCAAGATGGCAAATCGATTACGATTACTTACCAATTATTGTCTTATCTTTTAATTTTTTTTTTACTATTTGTGTTTGGTTTGCGCGTTTTGATACCAACTAGGTATATAGGTAGGTATTTCATGTTGTAGTTCCGATTTATCTTTGAGTTTATGGAAATAAACTGAGGTTACCTACCTTCAATATATGGTTTTTCAAAATATGATAAATACTATTGTAACTAAGTACGTAGGTAAGTAGCTCGGGATATTTTAAAATTACCTTATGTTAAACTAACTCTAGCGATAAGGCATTACCTATGGGTTTTTTTCCTTGAATGTAAACAGGCTACCAGAATACAAATAATACCTCAGAAATGAGTTAAATCGAAGGTTAACCTTGTGAAGGCCGCAGGAATCCGCTGGATGTGGAAAGCAAGCGCTACTGCTGAGCACGAGGTCCTGGGTTCGATTCCCGGCTCGGGCAAAGTGTTATTGGGTTTTTCTATCTGGAATTTCTCATTAGCATCTCGGAGTCTGGATTTGAGCCCGGTTGGTGGTAATAGGCTCGCCCCCTATTACATGGGACTTAAACATAACTGGCGAAATGTGGGTGTATCTACTACAGGTACACCTCTGCCCTACCCTTCGGGAAAACAAGGCGTGATGTTATGTAAAACTACCTGGGAAATGTTTTATCAAAAGGTAATTTTAAAATTACCCTTTGATAAAACTATCTCTAGCAATAAAGCACCCACGCATTACATTTGGTGTTATTTTTTTTTTCTTGAATGTAAACAGGCTAGGGCTACCAGAGTATTTCTGAGTTAAATCGCAAACAAGGAAACAACCATATCTACTTTACAAAATAATTAAATAATGTTAATTGTTGGCTTTTAGTTTTAACCGAAGCAAAAGGAGTATGAAAGGAGCAGGTGGAGTTCTATAGTTTCTACCTACCCCGAAGGTGTGAGTTTATGTATGTGTGATTTGTTTATGTGTGTTTCAATCCATTGAAATGTAAACAAATAGACAAGAAACTCACTTTCTGTTTGTTGGACGTTAGCAGCAAATATTTCATGTCCTGGGAAAACGACGACATTGTGAAGTTTCGAATCTTAGCCTGTTAACAGAAAAATAACAACAACATTTAAAACATAACAAAAGTTAGAACAGCTTCAGTGACCATCCACCATATAAATTCTAAATCTAATATGAACTTGACGGCGCAGCAAGTGGCGCCACCTCGTTTTGTAACGAAGTTACTAGAACTACCGAAAAGTTCGGATAAAGTGTGACACCGGCTTTGTGACAGACACTCTTGCAGAGCGTCGCATCGATGGTTCCGTTGCGGCTGTCTTCTGATGACAGAAGATGAGGTCAAGGGAGCCGTTGTCTTACCACGTTCATTGCGAACTGCTATATTCCGGCCATAGCGTAATACATCTTTGATTCCGGTACAATCCTAATGATATTGAAGCTGCTGAGCCCATTTTAAATAATACATCTATGGCCGAGCCACTAATACAATGACCACTTCTGGTGGAGTAAGAGTTCTATCCTGCGCCGTTAAACTTACTTGTTTATTGAATTAAGAATTTGAAGTTGAGAACTTGTCAAACTCTACTTTAAACACTTCAACAGTCGTTTTTCGTCTTGTTTATTTGAAAGAAAGAAAAAAGATAAATATTTTATTTGGGACATGTACAGGAAATACAAACAGTAATAAAAAAAATAAGAAAGGAGCATTTTAAACTAACAACAAAAATAATAACGACTTGCGCGAGGCCAAAAAGGCAAATCTCAGCATAATGCTGCGATATTTAAAAAATAAATACTAAAGCGCTGGTATTCTGATATTTCAAAATATTTTACCCTAATCACTTCTGTGCGCCAGTGTACTTTACTACTACGTATTGCTGGAGTTGTCGATTCGTCCACAAATAAATTGAATTCCTGCGAATCGCCTCAAGAAAAACTAATATTAATTTAAATGGTTAAGTCGCCTGCATTCCGACAAGTAAATTCGTGCGAGTCGGTAAGCATAAAATAAATTTGCACAGCAAGCAAAAAGTGTAAAAAGCGGCCAAGTGCGAGTCGGACTCGTACACGACGGGTTCCGTACCACCGTACAATATTTAACACTAGATATTTTTATTATTTGTTGTTATAGTGGCCCTAGTAGTGCACACACTCTGTGAAAATTTCAAGTGTCTACCTATTACGGTTCAAAAGATACAGCCCTGTGACGAACTGACGGACAGCGAAGTTTAATAGTCCTTTGGGTACTAAACCCTAAAGAATATCAAAGGAAAAAATCGTTTAGTATAAAAAACTTTAGTTCTTCAGTTCCTCTTACCAGGTCCACTTCATCTAGAACTGCAGAGTAAGTCTCTTGAGGCACATCGAATTTCCAGACCCCGAGCCCCGGTTCTTTGTAAATGTATTCTGTATCTGAAAAAAGTAATTATAACACATTGTTTAATTAGGTACTGTATTTCTATTTTCTTAATGTCCCTCGGGAATCATCGCATTTCCGAATACAAACGAATGCTAATTTCCATGTCCATCAATTATTAGATTTATCTTGTTTAATCATATTAATTCAGAACTAAGTACTTTATTGTTGTTTTGTTTTGATTTTCGTGTGAACTATATAGAGCTGTAAAACTATTTTCCTATCTGTCGTGTCTGCTACTTTAGCAGCTTTCCTACCATTTTTTAAATAAATTACAGAGTATTAACAACTCTATACGGGGTGGCAGGGACATCGACGCGAAAACTGAAACCATGGATTCAGTACATGATTCTGAAATCCCCTGCGATGAAATTTTTCGTCGGTTATTTAAAAAAAAAACAGCTTTCAATCCATGGTTTCAGTTTTCGCATCGATGTCCCTGCCACCCTGTATACTTCCAAGTCCATTGAGAGCGTCCGATCTACACCAAGTGCAAATGGCAACTGATAGAAATCCGACGACTGACGAAACACGAGGTTTGCCGAGGAACATTAAGAACATAGTTGTACTGTAAGGAGTGTAAAATAGTCTCGACTACCTCGGTCTAGTGGTCGCAAACACTACTGCTGACCATGAGATCCTGGGGTCGATTGCCGGATCGGGCAAAGTTTAATTGGGTTTTCGCCGGGAGTCTGTCCGCGAAAAAAAAGAGAGAAAAGCTGTTCTCTACATTTTGACGAGTTATGCGAACGTAAATGTAGGAAACAACTGATTTTATTTTCGCGATTTCAGGTTTGGTCCCATAATAAAAATTGTTCATAATGATCAGTAAAGTCACGTGTTAAAATTTGTGCACTGGATAAAAACTTATCCTGTATATATATTTGTATATATAATTTTTTTTTACTTTACGTTATGGTTGTAATGCTATGTAACGTCTAATAAATTGAGAAATTTTACGATTATTGTAAAAATTTATTTAAAAAAAAAACAGATTTTTTCAAAACAAAACATGTCTATTTTCAATTGATTGTAGTTTTTTTTTTCACAAAGTTTATTTTATTACGACGCCTAATTACTTCCAATGATTATGGAGTTTATTTCATCGCAATATCATTTAGTTTAAAAGTTACACCGTTTCGCTTAAAAAACTAAAAATTTTTTTTTTTTATATTTTTAAATATTTTTTCCGTCAGCAAAATTAAGCATAGATTTCCCCATTTCGATATGTGCGCATTATAAAGACTCACACTGTATAGGTAGACCTCTGCCGAACCTTTCGGGGTTTACAAGCGTGATATTATTACACGTTTTTTAATTTCGAAATGAGAAATGATAGGTAAGTAGGGTGAGATAGTCTCGTTAATGAAGCTCATTGAGATGCCATAAATGAGAAGCGTTCTCATGATGTTGCTATTTGGGAGCTAAGAAAACAAAGGTTGTTAGAATGTCTTCGCAACTTCACATCACGCCAATAGTATATAAATATAAATACTAGCTTCCGCCAGCGGCTTCGCCCGTGTGATGTCTATATAATTTTAAAGCTTTCTACTGGTGAAAGAATTTTTTAAATCGGTCCAATAGATTACAAGAAAACCTATAAGAAGACTATAATCCTTCTTATAGGTTTTCCTGTAATCTATGAGAAAAGAACCATTATCTGTAATTTTTTCAAAATTTTAGGCTCAGTAGTTTCGGAGATAACGGGGGGGTCAATTTTCATCTATTTTCTTAAATATCTTTAAATGTATTTACTTTAAAATTATAAATAAATCGTCAAAATATTTTTATTAATTTTTACATGATATTATATACTAACTTAACTAGAACTATTTACAAATTAAAATATAGCGTCGAAAAATTCATCCGCATCGCTGTCGACTGGTAATGTACCCAAGAGACTGGCCGCATTGCCACGTTGTATGGCAATGCTTAGCCTCTGGCCAAGGTAAAAACCAGCCCTTGGGTCACGGGAAGAAGATAAATAAATATATTTGATATTCTCGCAACAACCCCTTTCGTTTGAATGTCACACAATACAGTTTGAATTTTTTACACCCACATTACGAAGGTTATATGTTTTATCTAAGACATTTCAAATAGGTAAAGACTCCGTGTTTACCCTTTTAAAAATCTTAGTAGCACTTTCTTATATCTATGGGCTGTGGTGAATCATGCCGCTTAAGCATTGCCTTCATCGACGAATCATGCCGACCCGAACATGTGTGTAGCAAACTTCGGTCGTGCTTGCGACCACTAGACAATCGAGGTCGTTAATAAATAATTGGACTAGTTTACCAACCTACTTCAATCAGGCCCAATATCTTTTCTAGAAGTGTAAATAACTAAAACCTAACTACTGAAAAATCACGCTCTAAAAAGTATGAAACAAGAAAATATTTCAGACAGAAATCAAGACATAAGTACATACAAAAATGGTCAAGCTAAAGCCGTGGTCGCATGCCATTATAATTTTGTGGGTATACAGGCATTTTACCACGGCTTTACCTTGACCATTTTTGTACCAATGTGCAATGTCTTGATTTCTGTCTGAAATGTTTTCTTGTTTTTTTTTTTTTTTTGTTTATGACTTTATGTAATCTAGAGGGCGGGCGCCATATTGCATTTAATGTGACGTCACAATAGTCTATAACCAACGGACGATCAAGACGCTTCCAATGATATCTTATTTGTAAAATTATCATCGGTAGTTTAGAAGTCATGAGGTAACAGATGAACATACATACATACCGGTCAAAATCATAACCCTCCTTTTTACTTCACCGTAGTCGGGTAAAAAATATAACGCGTCCTGTCTGCGGGGTAGTTGCGTAACACACTTAGCAATGACAGGCATTGCCACTGTAAGTGTGTTACGCTTCAACAACATTTTGACAATTCAACAACATTCATAGCGTCATTTACGTTGTCGAGCTGACGAATTTTAGAAACATAATTATGGATAAGCAATTTCCTTCAAAATAGTGTTACGCGATCAGGGGGCCTACCACCAGCTCAAAAGCAGTATTACTTTAATATTACTTAAGTGGGAGAAAGAGATGGAGCTATACGTCCTGTAGAGCTTCATCTCTTTCCCACACTGAAGTAATATTAAAATAATACTGCTTTATGAGCTTGTGGTAGGCCCCCAGGTTGTAGTTTATTGGATTTGACAGCATACCTGAGATCCATTGTATGGTCAGTTGTTCTGGAAAGAAGCTGATGGTCAGCGGCACTACTTCCTCGAGTGTAAACGTCTTCAAGCCACCAGTTAAGTACGGCGATGACTCCGTGTGGCTGCTCAGTAGCGCCAGGACCAGACTGATGACCGTTTTCGGCGACTGTTGACAAACAAAAATATCGTCAGTTTATTTGCACGCCAGACTTGGCAGAATATGACGATACCATTGACTAATCTTAAGACCATAACATATAATGTACCACA
Organism: Agrochola lychnidis; assembly: GCA_963680765.1. Classification (NCBI taxonomy): domain Eukaryota; kingdom Metazoa; phylum Arthropoda; class Insecta; order Lepidoptera; family Noctuidae; genus Agrochola; species Agrochola lychnidis. Next base: position 17,017,162 of record OY796858.1, read on the forward strand.
TTCTGACAAATAAATGATTACATTATGAATTATGATTAAAACATGTTGGTGAGGGGCTCGTGGCTAAGTAATAATAGCCGCACGGGTCGATCCAACAGGTTAAGCTACGCTTGCCGGGGTTGGTCCGTGGATGGGTGACCATCTTTACATACCGAGACTCCTCCATGCCTCGGAAAGCACGTTAAGCCGTTGGTCCCGGCTGTCATTTGTAGATCTTTGACAGTTGTTACGGGTCGTCAGAAGCCCGAAAGTCTGACAACCAGTCTTACCAAGGGGTATCGTGTTACCCAGTACCTAACTGGATTGTGGGGGTCAGATAAGCAGTCGCTCCATGTAAAATACTGGTATTCAGCTGCATTCGGTTAGACTGGAAGCTGACCCCAACATAGTTGGGAAAAGGCTAGGCAGATGATGATTAAAACATGTCGGTAAGTAGGTATGCAATAGGTATGTAAATTGATGTAGGATGTGATTTTGCATAACAATTAATTTCCCTTACTATTACGTTTCGCTACTGCGAAATGCTCTATTATGAAAATGTTTTTCAAGAAAGAGATTTATGGTCTGTTCCTTTTGGATCTGTGGAAATGTAAACGAATAAATCAGAAAACGTAGGCATGTCAATTTGTAGTTCCAATTACAAATTAAGATTAGTTAAATACACCCGATATATTTTTTTATCGTCATAATAATGTTTTCATTTGACAATTGAGGTTAATTGAGGGTAATGCTCGCGAAGGAGAAGGCGGAACGCGTGAGGGAGAGGCAAATTTCGCGCCCTCACGCCCCTAACCGCCGCAGGAGGAGACGCCCGGGGCGGGAATCGTGAGCCGATTTCCGGCCACCGTAGGCGCGGGCTTGCGGACGGTGAGCAATGGGTAGCTCGCCGTCCGATAAGGACCAAGCCCGTGTCGACGGCGCGTTGTGTTCCACGCGCGCCTCAAAGAGATGTCAGCAGAATTGACGGGGTCCGCTAGGGCCAATGCCTGCCGGGGGTTCGAAGAAAACCGATAGGGACATCGTGGCCCCCGGCAACAGGGCAACCGGAGGAACACGGGTGGGTTTTAGTCAGTAAGAGTCTGACACGCCCTCCCGCTCCGCCCAGAGCGGGAGAAGTTATTTGATAATTTCCCACCCAAAAAAAAAGGTTAATTTTACCTCAATTTTGGTTGATGACTTTTAATGTTATTCTAACAATAATTGTTGGAAAAAGTGGTGAGACATGAATTTGAAACCTTCCAGATGAATGGCGTAAAAAATTATTCTAAACGGGAATTGTTTACACTTCCTCAGATAGTTTTGAAACAGACTATAATAAGTAATTTAGTTTATACAATAAAATGAGTTAATTTAACTTAATAGTTTCACATCATTTCGTAATTTAACAAAACTACTCACTGATAAATGCTTTCATAGTGTACTTGAGTTTTTGGATTATAAGTTGTGAATTTTGTAGTGTGTAGTATAATGTCATTTATGAATATATTGTTAAGTAGGTACCAAATTTGAATTAATTTAATATAATTTACTAATCGCATGCATTATTCAAGTAAGTAATTAATTAATTTCTTAAAATAATATCGAAATAATTATGTAAAAGCACGCCGAAATTAAAGGCATAATAAGAGATCGATATATAAGGTCCCATTAAAATAGAATTAAATAGATATATTAAATTATATTAAATATTAAAATAGAACAAATGCATTAGATATTTACAAGAAAAAAAAAACAGTTTACGAAAATACACTAAAAATGTTGGTGACTAATTATTATTTTAGGTCAAAATAAAATCACTTTAATCAGTGTTTTTTTTCCTTGGATATCTTTGGTTAGACGTACTGAACGCTGTGTTAAAATTTGTCCATCTATTTTAATGGGACCTTATATTTTCATAAAAACCTTCTGTACCTTATTTATGCAAAAAAATGATTTTAAATTTGAATTTTGAATCCCATCCTCATCATCAGGACCGTCCTCAAAATTCCATAGCTGAAAATTGATTTCCTTAACCTTTCAACTGTCATGAGACATAATAGAATTTTAATTGTTATCCACCTCAATGAGGCGTCGTAAGAGATGATGAGTTATTTCTACTTAGTAAGTGCACTATATAGAGAAGGATAGTTTCTGCTCATAGATACAAACGGAAAAATAAATTAAGTACAACTTACTGTTGTACTGGGTGGGAGAAGTATATTTAAATGTCTTTGTATGGGACATAAACATCCTCACTTGCCTAAAAACAAAAGAATAACCATCATTTTAATCGCTAGGTACATGTTTACCGGTTTAATAAACGTAAGTATAGAGATGTAATCGAAATTGCATAGGAAATCGATTTGCTCTGATTTACCTTATAAATATCGAGATATCTCGATAAACAATGTGTTCATGTTTTCAATAGAATTCACGAACAATAATATACGTCAATAAACAATGAAAAAGTAATGTAGGTATTTGAAATTGGCATATTTCTAAGGGGGTTTCACACGGCGTTTTTTTACGCGCCGCTGACGCACGTATACGCTCAGATAACGCAACTAATGCTGCTTTTTTAAAGGCAAAAAATATGCCGTCGATGCGCAGACGACGCGCGTACTTTACATGAAACGCGCATATAAAAAAACTTTTTACAAAAAAAAACAACCGACCTCCAAAAAAAAACACTACAAAGTGAAAAATAACTTTAATTTCGGAAGTCGGTGTCTTGGGTTTTGTATTTTCGTTTTTTGCCACCGACTTCCGAAATTAAAGTTATTTTTCACTTTGTAGTGTTTTTTTTTGGAGGTCCGTTGTTTTTTTTTGTAAAAAGTTTTTATTTTTCACTTTTTAGTTGTGGTACCTACCCCACACACATTCGAATACCACTACCTTTTTTTTTTTTTTTTTTTTTTTTTTTTTGGGTGGGAAATCATCAAATGACTTCTCCCGCTCTGGGCGGAGCGGGAGGGCGTGTCAGACTCTTACTGACTAAAACCCACCCGTGTTCCTTCAGTTGCCGTGTTGCCAGGGGGCCACGATTTCCCTATCGGTTTTCTTCGAACCCCCGGCAGGCATTGGCCCTAGCGGACCCCGTCAATTCTGCTGACATCTCTTTGAGGCGCGCGTGGAACACAACGCGCCGTCGACCCGGGCTTGGTCCTTATCGGACGGCGAGCTACCCATTGCTCACCGTCCGCAAGCCCGCGCCTACGGTGGCCGGAAATCCTCTCGTGACTCCCGACGCCCAGGGCGTCTCCTGCTGCGGCGGTTAGGGGCGCGAGGGCGCGAAATTTGCCTTTCCCTCACGCGCTCCGTCTCCTCCTTCGCGAGCATTACTGCTTCGCAGAACGAGGTGACGGCCTGCCATTTCCTCTCGCTCCGTAGCATGGCCCGAATCAGGGCCGGACGCGAGAGATCACCGCCGCCGATCGCTTCCACGAGGACACGGCGATGCTCTGCCCAAGCCGGGCAGACCTCCACCGTATGCTCCACCGTGTCCTCCGGGCGATCCACACAGTGATGACACCCGGGCGTTTCCTCCCGCTTTATCCTGAACAGGTACCTCCCGAAACAGCCGTGTCCGGTGAGCACCTGTGTCAGGCGGAAGGTGAGGACGCCGTGGCGCCTCTCTAGCCACTCCTCAAAGAGGGGTCTTATCGCCGCAATTGCGGCGTGCCCAGAATACCACTACCTGCTACCAGTGACAGAAACTTATCATATCATCTACATAATAAGTGGGAAAAAAAAACGTATTTTGTAGCTAACTCAAAAACTGTCCAAGCAAAGTTAATAAAATTTATATGGGACCAATTCCAGAGCACACCCTTTCAAACAAAAAAAGAATTTTCAAAATCGGTCCACAATTGACGGAGAAATCGGTGGACATACATAAAAAAAAAAAAAAAAAAACAAACATACGCGACGAACATATAACCTCCTCCTTTTTGGAAGTCGGTTAAAAACCTTCGTGTGCATATGCCCTAAGTAATACACAAGTTATCCTGTGAGACCTTCTAGTTTCATACCTAATTCCTTCAAATTATTTTATAAAAAAAGTAACTACTAGATGACGATGGTCGAGGGCGATAGCGGGAAGGCAGAGACCGCGAAACCAGAATAAATAAATTGCTATCCTAACTAATTACGCTGCTTTCCCGCTAAAACGGCTGAACGGATTTGGATGAAATTTGGCACATGGGTAAAATCGTATACGAAGTCGCGGGCAACAGCTAGTTTATTTTAATTAATACACATTGTTGGGAGCCAATTATTTTTTAATAAATATTATTTACAAAAATATACCCAATAACACAGTATGCAATAAAATAACAAATAAAACTGTTTTAATATTATGTAAACAGAATTACTTAGTACGTAACAGAAAAAAATAAGGATAAGTACGGTAGTAATAATTAAACGGTTTTCATGACATGCTTTGTTGTTATGTGGTAAGGTTTGGTACATCCCAGACCGCGATAATACCTATTGTATGCTTTTATAAGTAAAATAGGCAATTAAGTATAAGTAGAAATAAGTATGTTGTAGATAATAAGTAAAATGAAGGATAAATTCTAAATGAACAACTAATTAAAATACCTTATTAATAAGTCATCCCGTTTTAATTAAAATAAAACAGGAATATAAAACTCTGCTAGGTATATATACATACCTCAAGTACCTAAATATTATCACTTGCATAATGATGTCATTATTAAAAGCATAAACAAATTAATCATTCTCAGAAGCTTAGTATTATAATAATTAATTCCATCATCTCAAAATGACACCTAAAAAACAAGGAAAATTCAAAAATTCGAACAACAAACACTATCGGTGTTTGTGGTTCTGATCAAAAAGCCATTGGGAATAAGAAATACAGCCAGAGTGAGCCAACCAGTACTGTTTAAATACTCAATAAGTACATAAAAGGCACTTAAACGTAAAAATTTACAAAAAAATAATTGATTGTCTGTAAAGTCGGTTTACGGACGATAATTATACGTGATAATGTCACAAGCCGAACGCTTAGGCCGATCGTGCCTCTCTATCACTTGTTCCACGCTCTCGCTTGCATGCTCGGCTCGGGCGGAACGTGACACTTTTTCATGCGTGCAGCCGGCGTTCATCGATTTATAAGACGTTATCATGTCAAAAAAGTAATTGATTCTAGTCGCCCCTTCCTAAAGGTACATACTTAGTTTCGTATGGAGAAGACTAAAGAAACTCCACCGTTACCGTTAAAATGTTATACAATATGTATACATGAATTAATTACCTATATGTAAAAACGATGCACCTAAAATAAAATTATTATACCACAATAGGTAAAAAAAATAAACATAGATATATGTCACAGTCTTTTATCCTAATGCACTCTATATCGTCTATGGCCAATGATCTGGCAGGCCATCATTACTCAATCTGTTTGAGCGTCCGAAATTACTTCGACGTCCTAGCATAGAGCTTGCTCTAGGTACACTTGATAATTTAGGTACACTTGTGTACCTAAGTGCAATCAGTCTTTGTAGAATGTAGCCTAGTTATGTCAGTTCCATTTGCAATGTTTGACATCCATTTGTTGATCAGTGTTTTTTTATATGACGGTAGAGTAAACTGGATTTTGTTGTTGACAGCATAAAATATATTTACCATGTCCATCGTGAATGTTATGGTTTTGTAACTAAATACTAAAAAGTCAATTTTTTTTTTTCTAGCCGATAGGTACATAAGTAAGTTCTTAAGTATAGCCTCTCTATTCTGTAAAAATCTCGCCGTGAAAACTTAGGTGAAATGAGCTTAAAGTGAGCTGTCATTCCATCAAATACTAGGGATTGACACTGTTGACAGCTCACTTTCAAGCTCACTTCACCTAAGCGTTCACGGTGAGATTTTAACAGAATAGTACTGCTGATGCGAGGGATTGACTCTATTGACAACTCACTTCAAGCTCACTTCACTTAAGTTTTCACGGTGACATTTTTACAGAATAGTACTGCTGGGCATAGAGAAAAACGCTGAACAGAACAATAAGCTCAATTTTAAAGAAATTTATGTTCGAAGATATTTAAACTTTTTTAAATAACTTTTTTTTAAACTTCTGCCTCTGCATTACCACGCAACAATCATAGGTCTGAAGTTGCTAGAAGTTAGAGTCTGGCCACGCTAAGTCTGCAATAGAATAAATGGGCAACCCCAAAAAGTTTTTTATATGGTATACTTTTACATCAGTCAAATATGTCAGTTTTGGGGTTGTAATAGATCTAATTATTTTAATATTTTGTCTTTTGATTTTTGCTTATCAGATTATGTGTAATTGACTATGTCGTACCTATGCTATACCTCCATACGATGAAAAAACTACCTACATATATCAAATCCACACTACATCGTGCTAAAGTGACTATTCTTTACCAGGAACAAATCAGAATAAAAACAAAAAGACAAACAAAGTATCAAATTATTTTTTCGTAGGTCAGGATGGTGTTGCCGTCTACAGATTTTCAAATTCTACCGTTTTTTTACTTATGCAGACTTAGCGTGGCAAATGCTCGAAGTGGCCACCATTTCATGTTATTTTTTTTTTTTTAATTTTAATGTCATTTTTATTTTCTTTAAAATTTTGCCCATGATTCCTTCCACTTTGTCGTTTGTCTCTAGGATCAGAAACTAGCCACAATTGCTTTAAAAAATATTCCTCTATAAACCGCCATGTATTTTACGTGTATACCGCTTCCACAAGGTTACGGTGACATTGTACACAAAGAACTTCCTTTAGGGCTTTTATTAAGATTTATTTGACTGGAACATTTTGATACGAGTATGACCAATAATGACCATACACAAACAAGCAAATACATCCTCTCATTTAAAAAAGCATTGAACTCTTGTTCATGACACAGATGAACAATTTATTTAAAGAAGACGTTTAACTGAATTTGTTTCTTGCTTCAAAAATGGTGAAGGAAAACATCGTGAGGAAACCGGTACGATTGAAAGATATTTCTCGACGGCATGTGAAGCCAAGTCAGAGGCCCATCCGTGGGCGGCATAAAAATTCTGAAACCAGGTTAGTCATTAAACAAACGAAAAAAAAAAACAAATACTGAATTTGTTCGTTTTTTTGTAAATAGCCCTCCCTTTTCTAGATAGATTAGTAGGACATTTAAGTTTAAATGAAGAAAATTCTAACATGATAACAAACTAGCAACTCGTATGAAAACAATGGTGCCGATTCTCTTGTCACAAATGCCTCTAAACTAAACTAAAAATCACCAAAATTTAGTTTATTCCTGTCAAACGACGATTTCCCATTCTGAAATAGACTAAAGTGACACAACTTAACTATTTTTTAGTTTGACAGCACTAAGATGGCACTGAGATATTAGTTTAGTGAAAATGGCAATTTTGCTATTCTGAATTTGACGTTTTTAACCTAAAATTTAGATTTTCTAACTAAATATGACTATTTTTAATCGCGACTAAAAACATGTGGAATAAAATTGGTTGTCATGAACTAAAATTCACACCAACACCTCGACTTCAGATGAAAAAACAGTACTGAATAAAAAATTTTCTTTTGCTTATATCTCGAAAACGGTGTGTCTAATCGCAAAAATAATGTAAATTTCGACACCCTTAATAAAACCCTTAAACCCCTAACACTCTACATGTAGGTAATATTTTTTCTTATTTTCTATACAAAAAGTGAAAAATCCATATAAAACACGTCGAGGCTGTCCCCCCTGCGCGCCTCCGGCTCTAAAAAGATTCACGTGCTTAGGTATCACGTGTGGAGTCGCGATTGTCAAATTCGATTTAGATGTGTCAAAATTATTTTTAAATTTAGAGAATTTATTTTGCAGAATAGCTTTGAGATTCTCATAGTCAAAAGTAAGGAATTTTAGTGATAGTTTAGTTAGTTTAGTTCGGTGTACAAGAGAATTGGCACCATTGTAACCTTAATTTTGAAGTGAAAACTTCTTTAGGCGCATTAGGCATTTTTGAGATGGACTAAACCATTGATTTCGCGATACTGTGACGACACCAGCTTTTGACCATTAAAAAGACATCAACGCGTTGATTACTGCGGTGCGTGGAGTAAAATATATCAACGCGTTGATTACCGCAGTGTGTGGAGTAAAAGACATCAACACGTTGATTACCGCGGTGCCGATTTTTTTCAAGTTTATAATTCTGTCGGCACTCCCGGAGTGCCACTGTTTTTTTTTATTAAACTCAAAGTTAAGAATACTTTGAGTTTAACAAAAAAAAACAGTATCACTTAATCAGTAAAGCATACTAATTAATGACTTCCTTAATGACAAAAATACTAAGTTGCATTTTTGTGTATTATTCAATCTGCCTAGCCTTTTCCCAGCAGCGGCGCTTCCAGTCTAAACGGATGCATCTGAATAACAGTATTTTACTTTACTTACTTTGAATAATAATAAATATATAACAGGTTTTTTTTTCGAGCAGTGGTGGCCCAGTGGTAACAGCCGCGACTTACGAGTTGTAGGTCGTAGGTTCGAACCCAGACAGGCGCTTTTACCAGGCGGCGGCCGACTTAGCGACACGCGGGGTTGCGACAATCGTCGACAGAATCCGGCAGCTGGGACTCGAGGTGGCCCTACACAAGTCCGAGGCCATGGGTTTTTATGGTCCTCGTAGTGCGCCACCGTCAGGTTCCCAGGTAATGGCGGGAGGGGTTCACATCGGCGTCGAGTCGACGATGAAGTATCTGGGACTCGTCCTCGATAGCCGGTGGAACTTCGTGGAGCATTTCCGACGTTTGTCTCCCAGACTGGACCGGGCCGGGGCTGCCTTGAAGCGGCTCCTGCCCAATCTGGGAGGTCCAAACGCCTCCTGCCGGAGGCTTTACGCGGGGGTCGTGCGGTCCATGGCACTTTACGGGGCGCCGGTGTGGGCGCCTTCATTGAGGCGGCAGCCAGCCCGCCGGCTTAACGCGTCCCAAAGGGTCATGGCCATCCGGCTGACCCGAGGATACCGCACGGTCTCCTGCGAGGCGGCGAGCCTCCTTGCCGGAGTACCGCCATGGGATCTGGAGGCAAAGGTCCTCGCGCACATTTGGGAGTGGCGCGAGGAGGCGAAACGCCGGGGCTTAACTCCGATGCCGCAAGAAGTCGCGGCACAGCGGACAGAGCTCCGGCGGGATCTCATGGCAGAATGGAGAGTACGATTGTCGCAACCCAGCGCTGGGCACGCCACAATTGCGGCGATAAGACCCCTCTTTGAGGAGTGGCTAGAGAGGCGCCACGGCGTCCTCACCTTCCGCCTGACACAGGTGCTCACCGGACACGGCTGTTTCGAGAGGTACCTGTTCAGGATAAAGCGGGAGGTAACGCCCGGGTGTCATCACTGTGTGGATCGCCCGGAGGACACGGTGGAGCATACGGTGGAGGTCTGCCCGGCTTGGGCAGGGCATCGCCGTGTGCTCATGGAAGCGATCGGCGGCGGTGATCTCTCGCGTCCGGCCCTGATTCGGGCCATGCTACGGAGCGAAAGGAAATGGGAGGCCGTCACCTCCTTCTGCGAAGCAGTAATGCTCGCGAAGGAGAAGACGGAGCGCGTGAGGGAGAGGCAAATTTCGCGCCCTCGCGCCCCTAACCGCCGCAGGAGGAGACGCCCTGGGCGTCGGGAATCACGGGAAGATTTCCGGCCACCGTAGGCGCGGGCTTGCGGACGGTGAGCAATGGGTAGCTCGCCGTCCGATAAGGACCAGGCCCGGGTCGACGGCGCGTTGTGTTCCACGCGCCGTCGACAACTGGCAACACGGCAACTGAAGGAACACGGGTGGGTTTTAGTCAGTAAGAGTCTGACACGCCCTCCCGCTCCGCCCAGAGCGGGAGAAGTTATTTAATGATTTCCCACCCAAAAAAAAAAAAAAAAGACAGGCGCTTTACTTTGTGTAAATTATTTCATCATCACTGCTCTCAAAACGGTGAAGGAAAACATCGTGAGGAAACCGGCATGTCCTAGAACCGAAAAATCGAAGACATGTGACGTCTACCAACCCGCACTGGGCTCGCGTGGTGGATTATGGCCCACACGCTCTCACAGAGAGGAGGCCTGTGTCCCAGCAGTGGGAACATTTATAGGCTGATGATGATGATGATGATGAACAGGTTTTTTTTTCAAGGCTTGACAAATCCAACCCTCTCCGTCCCCAGAGAGAAACATATATCCATATTATAGAAACACCCTTGAGCAAAAACCTAGATCCCCACCTGAACACTCTTCAGTTATTATGTTCGTATGAGTTAAATTGAAAAGTAATCTTTATTGTTTCGTTGAAAAGCCAATATCACGAGCGTCATATCGGCATTTAAATTGAATAAGTCATTGTTATGTTCGTGACGATTTTCAATGGTGGACGCCAAGGATTATTTGCCGGTGATAACCAGGCCTAGCCTAGATGCATAAGTTGTAAATAAATCATGACAGCAAAATAAATGTGTTATGTGAATGCAGGTATACTAAATAACAATTACTTATCTAAACTAATTTTATAAAGAGATAAGATTTGTTTTTGTATGTTTGTTTGTTATACTATCACGCTTAAACGGCTGAACGGATTTGGATGATAGATCATGAGCTGAGTTAGGACATAGGATACTTTTATCCCGATATTTCAACGGGATCGAGACTTGCGGGAGAAACCGCGGGCCTGTGATACACCACCCTAGTCCATGATACCTAGTCTATGACACACTAAGTAAATGTCATTGGTACCTATCATGTGCACTCATCATCTGTTACGACGCCTCATTGAGGTGGATAACAATTTAAATTCTATTGTGTCTCAATGACAGTTGAAAGGATAAGGATGTTACGGATATACAGGGTGTCCCGTAAATAATGGATCAAACGTAACGGGTAAGTAGCTTACCTCATTCCCAACAACTACTTTGAACAGTAAAAAAAAAACCGATAAGGTAACCAAGATATTTTTTTTTTTCGATTTTTACTAATTTCTGTACCAGCATTCAGTGTTTTTAATGCTGTTGCTGCAAATGGTATCATATTTAGGTGTGATTTTTGTCAAACATTTCTGAATAGTTTACTAATGTTATAAGATACCATTTTTTTAAATAACATTTTATTAGCCTTAGAAAAAAAATCTTGAATTGAAAAGTTTTGTTTTTACGATGAAAAGACCAGAATTGGAAAAATTCTCCTGTAAAAAAAATGTATGACACCAAAGTGTACCATTATTTTAAAAACTTGTAAAATTACTAAGGTTTGCAAATTGGTATAAAACTTACGCCTAGTCTTTGTCGTTACAAAGATATTGCTATGAATCTGACAGAGGTGCCAAATTACGAAATAATTAAATTTGAAAAAGTGTGCACAATTCAACTATTTTCTTAAAAATGTTTAGGTATCTCAGCGTATGAAAAAAATTAGGAGGTTAAATTAAAAAAAAAATACAAATAAATCGTTTATTTTGTTTTTACAGTAAATGTTCAAACTGACGTCTCCCTACGAGAATGCAAAGTCTGCACCTCCTAATAAAGGAAGCTCTTATCCGACGGACAAAATGGCTGTTGTTTATTTCTGATACAGCAGATTGAATGCGCTGACGTAATTCTTCTTCCGACGTTATTCGTTGTTTGTAAACTTTGTCTTTTAAACATCCCCAATTAAAAAAATCTAAGGGATTTAAATCCGGAGATCGTGGAGGCCACAAAATTGGTCCTAATCGGCCGATCCATCTGTCAAGGTAAGTTTCATTGAGTTGCGCCCTTACTGCCGTCGCATAGTGAGCGGGGCAACCATCATTTTGTAACCACATTGCTTGCCGCACGTCTTCTGGAATATTTTCTAATAACGTTGGCAACTCATTCCTTAAAAAATGCAGATAGTATTCGGCGTTTAGAGTTGCTGGTAGTTCAAAGGGCCCTATTATTTGCCCATTTATTATTCCTGCCCATAAATTTATTTTAAATTGATGTTGGCTCCTGTCCTCTCGCATCAAATGTGGGTTTACCAGCTGCCAACTGTGCAAATTATGCAAATTGAGATATCCATCTCGCCGGCATGAAGACTCGTCACTCCATAAAATTTTATTAAAAAACTGTGGGTCCGCCCGTATCATTCTAAGCATCCTTTGGCAAAATGCTACTCTTTGCGGGTAATCACGTGACGTCAGCGTTTGAACACGTTGCACGTGATATGGGTGCAACCGGTGCCTTTTTAGAACTCGATGTACCGTCGATCTTGGAATACCTGTGCGTTGCGCTATGACGCGAATTGAGACCGACAAATCTTCCTCAATTTCTCGAATAATAATTTCGTCATTGACTTGTGACGGTCGCCCTTCACTGGCACCCCCAACCGCCGCAGGAGGAGACGCCCTGGGCGTCGGGAATCACGGGAAGATTTCCGGCCACCGTAGGCTCGGGCTTGCGGACGGTGAGCAATGGGTAGCTCGCCGTCCGATAAGGACCAAGCCCGGGTCGACGGCGCGTTGTGTTCCACGCGCGCCTCAAAGAGATGTCAGCAGAATTAATGGGGTTCGCTAGGGCCAATACCTGCCGGGGGTTCGAAGAAAACCGATAGGGACATCGTGGCCCCCCTGGCAACACGGCAACTGAAGGAACACGGGTGGGTTTTAGTCAGTAAGAGTCTGACACGCCCTCCCCCCCCATCCTTGGATAGCAGGCTAACGAGGCGTTTATTAAGCCTTGACAGGAATGGCCTGCGCCTGATGACGGGGACCATCACGGGTCACTGCTCGCTAAACAAGCACTTCCACACAATAGGCATAACGGACAGTCCTCTGTGCAGGGCGTGCATGGAGGCTGAGGAAACCGTCGCGCACGTACTCTTCGAATGCACAGGTGTTGCTAAGATTAGAACAGAAACCCTCGGGTCACCCAGATCTTTCACTGACGTTCTGAACAGACCAGGAGTTTTAATTAACTTCTGGAGGGAGGTGGGCTGGTTGGAATAACCACCAAACGGCCGCCATGGCCCACGCATAATGGTCCACCTGACGGACTAAGTGCGGAAACCAAACCCCATAACATAGAACATACAACATAGACACGCCCTCCCGCTCCGCCCAGAGCGGGAGAAGTTATTTGATGATTTCCCAACCAAAAAAAAAAAACAACTAGACGCAAACGCAAACGACAGCTTGTTGGTACGTCTAGACACAGCGACAAGACGAACAGTTTGCGCTGGCACTAAGGGATCGGACACATCTGCCCAATGCACCGGTTATACTTGGGAACACGGAGTGGACTGTAAGTACAGTGTAGATTGTATTCCTTCTTTAGCTGTTCATATTTTACTGTTATTAAGTACCGTACAATTGCTTGTTTCCCTAATAGAATAATAAAAAATATATATATACGGGTAATAAAAAATTTACCACGAATTATGCAGGCTTTACGTGAGTTAAAAAAAATAAAGTTTAATAAAAAACTGTAACCCGACCACGGGAAAATAAAAATGATCTAAAAAGTACGAAACAAGCAAATATTTCAGACAGAAATCAAGACATAGGTACAAAAATGGTCAAGGTAAAGCCGTGGTCGCATGCCTGTATACCATGTGGGTGCCAGGAACACCTACAAAATTATAATGGCATGCGACGACGGCTTTACCTTGACCATTTTTGTACCTATGTCTTGATTTCTGTCTGAAATATTTGCTTGTTTCGTACTTTTTAGATCATTTTTATTTTCCCGTGGTCGGGTTACAGTTTTTTATTAAACTTTATTTTTTATTTTATACTTTTCCGTTTTTACACTTACTAAACGTTACAACAACGCCGCGCGCAACGTCTCACTGAAAATTGAATTTACAACGAGAACATTTTCGCGCAATGATTTTGTACGATTTCAAATGTCGACTAAAACCAAAAGAATCATTTGAAAGACTTCGAATGATGTTCATAGACAAAAGCCCTTCTAAAGCGACTGTTTTCCGCTGGTTCAACGAATTTAAGCGTGGTCAAGTACAAGTTTTTAGCGTTGTAACTTTGGCGGACGAAGAAAGAAGTGGCCGTCATAGGGCAATGACGGCTGTTACATAAGAAAACGTACTGGCTGTGAAAAATTAAATTTAAGTGAATAGGCGAATTACATATGAAGAGATTCAGCATATACTGCAGATTGGATCGGGAAGTGTACATGAAATTCTACATGGGCATCTTCAGGTAAAGAAGATAGTTTCACGCTGATTACCACACAATCTAACGCAGAAGGAGGTTCGGGTAGAATGGTGCCGAGACATGATAGCAAAATTTGAAGCAGGCTCCTCTCGGCGCGTTTACGATTTCATTACGGGTGATGAATCATGGATTTGTCATTTTTGTTCCCCAAAATAAAAAATCAACTCAAGGGAAAACAGGGATTAAAGAGGTGTCTGATGTGGACTGGAAAATGTGTAATGAAAATTGGTTAAGACGCATGAAACTGTGTATAGACGCCAATGGAGAGTTATTTGAAAAGATTTAATAAATAAAATATAACCTGTAGTATTTTTTTTTTTATTACCTATTGCAAAATTTTCTGAGTGCCCCGTGTATAAATATTAATATTTCGTTGTACACAGTGCTACACATCAAGCTATAAATTTCCAGTATTAGTTGACCTCGCATTGTACGGAAATCCTTTACAATGCCAGATCAGCTTAAACTGGAAATGTATAGCTTGATGTGTAGCCGTGTGTACTTGTTTTTCTTCATAGAGGAATTGAGGATGGAATTACAAACCGTTTTTATTTATTAAGATTTGATTAACTGCACGTTGGTATCATCTTGCGATACAACGTAGCAGTCTCACTTTTGCTTGTTTTTAACAATTTAAACATATTTAATTACTTTGAAAGTATAACATTATTTACATATTTGTAATGTGCTCGTCAAGACCTTTCTTTTGACATGTCATGATCATATCATTTTAATTTTTTTCGAGGTTAGAAATTTACGTGTAAAATCCACCATATTAAATTTAGGGAAAATGTATATAGCCTATGTCACCCGGACTATTATTACAAATCTATTGATACCTCATTCATTAAAATCGGTTCAGTAGTTTAGGCGCTATGGTGGAACACACGTAAAAGCAAACATACATACATACATACATACAAACATACAAACATATAAACATACATACATAGACTGCTAAAATCATAACCCTTCTTTTGGCTTTGCCGTAGTCGGGTAAAAAGTAGTAAATACGAGGGGCTAAAATAACAAATGGAGGGGCTTGTGGCTAAGTAATAACAACTGCACGGGTCGATCGATCAGGTTAAGCTACGCTTGCCGCGGTTGGTCCGTGGATGGGTGACCATCTTTACATACCAAGTCCCCTCCGTGCCTCGGAAAGCACGTTAAGCCGTTGGTCCCGGCTGTCATTTGTAGATCTTTGACAGTCGTTATGGGTAGTTAGAAGCCCAAAAAGTCTGACAACCAGTCTTACCAAGGGGTATCGTGTTACCTAGTCACTAGGTTGTGGAGGTCAGATAGGCAGTCGCTCCATGTAAAATACTGGTATTCAGCTGCATCCGGTTAGACTGGAAGCCGACCCCAACATAGTTGGGAAAAGGCTAGGCAGATGATGATGACGAGGGGCTAAAATAACCCATTCTATCGAGGTAGTTTTACTCTCAATAAAATAAACTATTTAAAATTGTATTGGATTATTTTATTTTCTTGTAATTGTAGTGAAAAGTAGAGACACACGGCGCTAAAACCCATTATAACTCGGTTTCTATTTACTCCCATCGACTAACCGAGAGAGTAAAACTACCTCGATAGAATGGGTTATTTTAGCCCCTCGTCATCATCATCTGCCTAGCCTTTTCCCAACTATGTTGGGGTCAGCTTCCAGTCTAACCGGATGCAGCTAAATACCAGTATTTTACATGAAGCGACTGCCTATCTGACCTCCACAACCCAATAACCGGCTAATATACGATACCCCTTGGTAAGACTGGTTGTCAGACTGTCGGGCTTCTGACGACCCGTAACGACAGCCGGAACCAACGGCTTAACATGCTTTTCGATCGGAGGCACGGAGGAGTCTCGGTATGTAAAGATGGTCACCCATCCACGGACCAACCTCGGCTAAAATCTGGCTTTTATTACTTAGCCACGAGCTTCAAGATAACAATCGTGCGCATCTAAACAACGATTGTCGTATAAAGAATGAGGGTGGTAGGATAACTGTTTGCCTTAGTTTTTATAAACAATAACAACAACAAAGACTGTTTACTCTGCATAGAATATCTACCTGTCACTCTTATATTTAAAAATTACTTCGCCTAGAATGCAGGGATCGCGGAAGTATTCCATGACGGGGGGGGGGGGGGCAAACTTCTTTGGTCACCCCCTGCCAAAAACGAAATACTCCATGATGAGGGGGGCAAAATTGTTTGGTCACCCACTTCCAAAAACGAAGTACCTACTCCATGACGAGGGGCGCAAACTTGTTTGGTCACCCCTTTCCAAAAATGAGTTAATGTATATGTCGTAGCCATCTGGTTAAATTAGCCAACTAATTGGATGCCTAGGCCGATAGTTTATTGAACTAGAATCATTCAACGTTTAACAACTTAGCGTATTGAAAGTCAGCCCTTTGAAGATGACTGATCAAGAGTCAGCCATGATTCGAATGGTGAAATAAATTCTGGGAGCACCTTGGAAATAGCGCTCGCCGACCGCTGCCGCTGACACCTCTCGCTTCGCTAACCTAACCTATTTCACCCAGTTTAACTAAATTACTACACGACATTCAGCCATCTGGTTAAACGTTGCGCTCAATGACTTGGCTAGTTGTCCCACAGCTATTTAATTGGATCGGGCGTTTAAGGCGACGATAACCGACTTTTAATGATTTTATACTAAAGATGACGTCTAAACCAGTAGTGTTAATGATTTGGAAAAAATATATGTTAAATTAAGGCATTTTTTCAATATTTTAATATAGGCATATTTCGGATTATGTTTATATTATAGTGAAATTAATTTGTAAAGTTATATCTAACGCGGATAAAAAACTGAGAATGAAGCAAAATCAATCAAGCGTATTTTTCTGAAACCATTTTAAATATAATTTAATTATTGATCTTTTAGTATACGTGTTTTATTAAAATACCTTTGGTTTTACGTATAATAAATTAATAATGCGTCTTATTTGGGACAGCGTTCTCCTTGATGGGTGAGTCCTATTACTGGCTGGACGTACGACGCGTTGCGTGAGCTCAGCAGAACACGCAAGCTAACCACTCAAGGTCACTGTCATATAACTGCGTCTTACTGAACGGCCTAGGCGTCCAATTAGCTGGCTAATTTAACCAGATGGCTGAGATAAATATATATACGTTAAATTCCATCAAAACAAAAAGCAAATCACGGTCCAAAATACTAGGTACCGCCCCGTTGCGCTATCGTAAGTTACTCGTTGAACAGCGCAACGGGGCGACAAGTAAACAAACAAGGCAACAGGAACATAATTCTAAACCTTTTCATTCTAAACCTTCTTTACCAAGTAGTAAAATTGGAGTGACCGCGGCCAACCTCCGTTTTTTTTTTAGGGGTGCATTTCACCCCCTCTGCCCCCAACTTCCGCGGTCCCTGCTAGAATGCCTACCTATTACTCTTATCATCATCAGCCTATAAATGTTCCCCCTGCTGGGACACAGACCTCCTCTCTGTGAGAGGGAGTGGGCCGTAATCCACCACGCGGGCCCAGTGCGGGTTGGTAGATGTCACATGTCTTCGAATTTTCGGTTCTAGGACATGCCGGTTTCCTCACGATGTTTTCCTTCACCGTTTTGAGAGCAGTGGTGATGAAATAATTTACACAAAGTAAACCGCCTGTCTGGGTTTGAACCTACGACCTACATACAACTCGTAAGTCGCGGCCGTTACCACTGGGCCACCACTGCTCTCTGTTTTTGTATAATAGGTATTAATTTTACAGCTGCGCCGTACGTAGCACAGTCTCACTTTTGCTTGTTTTTAACAATTTAAACATATTTATTTACTTAAACAATACACATATTTGTAATGTGCTCGTCAAGCTTTTTCATTTAATACCCAACATGATACTATTTTTTTATTTTTTTTTTATTCATGACTTTATGTCCTGTAGCCATATTGCATATGTCGGAGACGGGTATATGATTTTCGTTATTATCAGCGATATTTTAACTACTGTGGGCGTAGTGTGGGTAGTGTTGGTTAATGCGCAATAGAAAAACAGTTTGCAATTCAGATCACATTATAATTTACTATCAAATGAATCTTATATTAAAACATAATACATTTTCTTCGATGATGGCTCTAATCACAAATGGCATTGTATACGGCAACGTCTTAGTTACATTTATTGTGTGATTTACTTAAGTATGCGTATGCGCAAATACATAGGTAAAACTCCAATGATTAACGGAACTAATTTGCCTAATAGTGTACTAACACTTGTGAAGGTTTTCCACGCTTTCAAGACAAGTTAAAATATTCTCTTCAGTGTCAACTTTTGTTCTAAATATGGTGCACAAAAGCTGCATTGTTAGTCAAATTGTTTTAATTAACAATATTGAGATTTTATTTCTAGACTAACTTACATAATGTCCATATTGTTATTTAAATCATTTGGTGGCGGTTGTACCTACTAAATAAAATTCATGTTCGTTCATGTATTACAAAAGGCAATTGATTGTTTTAGCTGGTTATTTAAAATTTATCTTTTTATGACGGTATGCAGCAATAAACCTGCCACAATTTTGAGAGAACCAAACCCTGTCAATAAAATTAGGAATTTTATGAGCCTTTCGATTCCTTGAGCCGATTTAGACATAAAAACTAAGGTTCATATAAATTGCCCACAGAGGAAATCTAGCATTTTCACTTAGGTATATTTCACTATTCAAGTATGTAAATATAAATTTTTCACTATCGCACAAATTAACAATTTATTTTTATTAGCCATTATTGTCCCACAGCTGGGCAAAGGGAGGCCTTTGCCCAGCTCTCTTTTCACCTCTCTCTGTTCAGAGCTACCAAGGACTAATCTTTATTAAAGGAGTCCAGCCCATCCCGCCATCTCCGTCTGCACGCTTAGCATGACCACAATAAAAACGGATTTTGTCGACGGAAGAATAGATAAAATGACAGATAAACAATCACAATCTGTCATTTTGTCTATTCTTCCGTCGACAAACCCCGTTTCTATGGATGTTTTGCTACGCGTGCTGGGCATGCCGCGATGTCGTTTACCATTGTGTATTTGTGTGTTGTATTGTGTTATTGTTTATGTCTTTTTCTTTCTTTGAATACTGGGAAATGAATTTTTATATTTAAATGGAATGTTGGTGATTATTTAATTTATTGTTACTGAATTATTGACATTAAATTATTAATTAGTGATATTGATATATTTATTATAAATGCGTAATGATTTTTAAATATGAATGTAATTTTTATGCTTTTTTTTATTATTTTGTTTATCATCATCATCACTGTAATATTTTCAACACAATGTATTTTGTTATGAAATAAATGACTTATGACTTATTGACTTACGATTAAGTTTAGCCCAAACGAAACAAATAAAACAAAAACAAAAAAAATCATTCCAAAATCAATGACCGTGGTAGTACCTATCAATAATAAACAGACGGAAATACTCACCATTTCACGCGCGTACACGCAAGTACAGCAGGATGCGAGGTCGAGACCTCCTCAATGAATGCTAATGGTCCAATCAGTGGTCATCACTCACACACCGCACCGTTCGTTGTATGCGCACGAGTTGACGCGGAGGCGCGCGGTAACCGACTGCGGAGACCGCGAAGCTGGTTAGCTCACCAGCCTCCCTATCTCCACCAGTTACCGCACGCTTATCCTAAAATGCGAACAACTGGTTCATGTATTTATTTACCTATTTATTTTGCTCTTACAACTATCCTTACATATGTTAGACCTAATACAATAGTGAGGTTAATAAAAAAAAATCTGTCATTGGTTTATCATTTTTTCACGTAAAACAGTTTATTTACATCATCGGAACATAACATAACATTGCTTATCTTAACACAAGCTAATTTATCTGTCATTAATATTACATCAGCTATATTATTAACGACATAATAATAGGTATGGTTAAATTATGAATTTAAACAGCAATACTCAAATTAACCGATGACCTTGTGAAGGCCGCAGGAATGCGCTGGATGCGGGAATCACAGAACAGGGCGAAGTAGCGGTGCTTGGGGGAGGCCTATGTCCAGCTGTGGACGTCTTTCGGCTGAAATGATGATGAAAGTAACAACAAGAAAAAAAGCTTTCTTTTTATATTAAATAACAGGTATGATCCAATAAAATTATGAGAATTATTATAAATTAAAACAGTATAATCCATACAGTACACAGTCTTTATAATGGGTTTGACGCATTTGGTGCACATCTCAACTTGTACACCATGCTCAAATGGTGAACTTACCAACTGGTGCACTTCTCATATGGCACACTTCGCAACTGGTGCACTTCTCAATTGGTGCACTTCGCAAAAGGAGCACTTTTTAACATGAGCGGAGATTTGGAAAAATTGTCTAAAAATGAAAGAATTTTTGGTTTTGCGTAGGTAATTTTCTTAAAAATACAATCAACAAAATAATTTTAATTAACTCTACATAATCACTATAACATTATTTTTTCAAAAATAAAAAAAGGTCACTCGGAAATAATAATGTGCACATATCGAAATGAGAGAAATGCTTAATTTTTACCAACGATTTTTTTTTTTGCGTCTTATTATGAAATTTTACGATTATTGTAGAAATCATTATGGAGTTTATTTCATAGCGATAGATCATTTAGTTTAAAAGTTACACCTTTTTGTTACTTTTTTTTAATTCCATAAAAAATATTTGAAAAAATTGAGTTTTTTTTTCTCTAAAATTAAGCATAGATTCCCTCATTTCGATATGTACACAATATAAAGACTCGCACTGTATCTGGGGAAGAAGACGCATACACTACGTACACGTACAATGAATAACGAAATAGTTAATGCTTCCATGTTAACAACTATTACCATATAAGTACGTACTTTTAAAAGAAAACCTATCGTTTCGCATGCCTATATCTAATTATTATGGTTTTTGCTTCCAATCTCATGCGACATCAAAAATAAACGATTGTACTGTAACTTTCACTAACATTGATTTTATCTGAATCATCATAACACGCAATATTTTGCATCCTAATAAAATTGAGAACATAGCATCTAAAAAGTCAATTTAAAGTAAGTTTTGCAGTTAAGCACTGGCAAATCTTGGTATCGGTGGCGATGACGCAAGCGTGCAACGACCGGAGACCTCGTCACATGCAGTTATGTGAGCTCTTATACAAGATCCTTTCCAATATCAGAAGTAAACCCAAACAAAACAAGAAGACCGACCCAAATAACGAGAGTGACGCTGTGTTGTGTACCAACACAGGTGATGAAAGGTAGTGCAACTTTGCACAATATACGATTAGGTAAAGACTCGTTGGTCACTTGGTCTAGTGGTCGCAAGCGCTACTGTTAAGCACGGGGAACTAAATTCAATTCCCAGGTTGGGCAAAGTGTTATTGGGTTTTCCCATCAGGAATTTCTCAGTAGCAGCCCGGAGTTTGGATTTATGCCTGGTTGATGACAACAGGTTTTTTTTTTTTGTTATGGCATCTCGTAGTTGACCTCTGAGATCATGACTACTTAACCGGGCTTTCCTGTGGGTGCCTTAAGCTACTACACTTAAAACCTCCAGCCAGGAGTTATTCAACTATGCTAATTAAAACTAGGTGAACGCTCGCTAAGGGCACCCCCTGTGGGGTACGAACCTCGGCTTAGGACGTCAACCGGAGGGAGGACATCAAGGATGGGACGTGCTGGATCAAAGTTTTGATCATGATTATTAGTCGATGAATTTAAAGCTATGTGCTCAGCTGCAACAACTGCTGGCACCTTGTTATCGAGCAAGGGTCGGGGGGGGAGATAGCAATAGGCTCGCCTCCTTATTACATGGGACTTAACCATAACTGGTGAAATATGGGTGTACTATACAACGTGTAACAAAAACCCTATCCGATTCATGAGGGTGTTGTTAAGAATCTTACTGAGAATCCATTTATGAGGTAACTTTCAGGACCGCGATGACCGCGAGGCGCGACCGATTTCCGTTTAGAAGTCATATGTGTCTAAAAGTCATAACTTATGACTAGGGTTGCAAAATTACGTAATTTTACGGAAAACACTGGTAAAATACGGGTATTTTACGGTCATTTATATAAATTACGGTAAAATTACCGGCGACTAATGAAGTTTTAAATTTTTATTTGTTCTGTCCCCCTGCTCTGCCTCTACACATAAATGAAATTATTATAATCCATGACATAGTGTGATTCATATCTTGAATTCTTGACTTAAGAATTAAGTTTTAGGCATTTTTAGTACGGGTGAGTCGCACGAGCCCAGTCTTCTGTTTTTTTTTAAAGTTCTAATACTGTTTAAATCTCTGGCTTTCATTCCAATCCATTTATCCGTTAATAGGGAAGTAGTGACATACACATGATACACACATACATACTCACTTCCGTATTTGTAGTGTTTTAGTGGGTATGACTGTATGGGTGCGTTAATACATTTTTTACCGAAAATTACCATATTTTACCGTAAAATACCGTCAATTACGTATAATAACATTTTTTACCGTATTATTCCAGGGTATTTTACCGTTTTACATCCCTACTTATGACCCCTGTTGAAAATTTGCCAATTTTTAATGAAAAAACGTGAATTTTAAATAGCAATAACTTTTTTATTTTCAATAATAATAAGTTTTTGATTACTTTTTGGTAATGTTATTGCAGTACCTATATGTGCCCTTTTCCGATCGGATAGGGTTTTTAAAACACATTGAAATCAGAAAATCAGAAAGCTTTATTTGTGAACATAGGTCAAGTTACGGGTGAATATTTCATTTCGTGCATATTACATGGCAGACGATAAAGAATATATGAAACGCTGAAAGAATTTGAACCTAACATTTTTGTTGTATAGTTAATATGGTGTTCTATTAGGCACAAGGCTTAGAACAACTTTTTTTTAATTAGAAATGCACTAAATTTAAAACAAAGAATCTAAAATCTAATTACCATCTGTGTCCCTTTTACCAGATTTTACCAAATTGGCACATCCTGTTAAAAACTGTGTTTGAAGAACGACATTTTTATTACTTATAAGGATAACAGGACAGTTAAACTATACATAGACGATTTATGGTTGAAGGAAGATCATATTTAAGCGGTTTCATACAACTTTGAAAAATGTCCCTACACGTTCCCATAATTACCATTCGACGGTATGTTCGATCAGATATTTCAATATTTAAGCGTCACTGTGTACTGCGCTTCGCACAAAATATTTGACGACGTCAACGCTCGGCTACCGAGTCGAACACACGCATGAAAGAGTGATTTTAGCTACGTAAATTAAAGTTCTCCTGTCCAAAAAGTGACGTGGTTCGGAATATTTCTGCTTACCATTCGTGTTATGAAAGGTAGTTATATTTCTTTTTATCAAAGAATTATTTGCCAGATGTATTCGGTATAAGTCTCTTTTTCCGCTGATAACCTTAACAATGATGTACCTGTTCCAAATAACGGTAATTTATAGAAAATATTTACAAATCTAATTACCATCCTTCTAATTACCGTCCTTTTTTATGGTAATGAGAAGAGACGAACGGTAATGATTATATTCTGTGATTCAAAACTGTATACATTGTATTTTTCCTTACTTGTCTTATTTGGGATATAACGAATACGTTATGATAGATTAAATTAATTCAGTCATTATATTCAATAATTTCCCAATCTATTATAAAGTCTTTGGTTACCAGCACACCATTATATTTTTCAAACTAAGACAAGTAAGAAAAAATGCACAGGGTTTGTCAATTTAATTAATAACGGACTAAAAGGGACTTACCTACATATTGTGATCGTTTGTCATATAACGTCTCTATAAAAACAATAATATTGTTTTAGACCAAAATGACTCGAAGAAGACGTACAAGAGAAGAAATACTAGAAAGGGCAAAAATAGCACGCAGAAAAAGATATGAAAATATTAAATCAGATCCTGTTCTTTATGCTTTACAAAAAGAAAAATAATACCAAAGATACCTAAAAAGAAAGGAAGAAAAAACAATTCTGTCAGTAGGCGATATGACCCCAAGAGCCAGGAGACAGCAAAGAAAAAGCTACAATAATAATAAATATTTTTTTATATTTTTAAATGTTTTTTTAAATAATTTTTATAAGAATATTTAAAAATGTAAAAAGTATGTTTAAAAATGAAATAAAGGAAATAAATAATAATAAAGAAAGCTACAATATCAAAGATTATTTTAAAGTTTTGTATGATTAAGTTTTGTTTCTGTATTATTTTATAGTTTCATTATTATATAAAGAAAGAAAGAAAAAAGATGTACCTATCTCGAAGTTTAATTATAGGTTTGTTGTAGTGCAATTAAAGGCTGATTTATCGAACAGTTGTTGTATTATTAATTACCATTTTTCTACCTCAGTACCATAAATAGATATCTATCTAATTACCGTTTGTGTTAAATCTCATTACCGTTCCTTCAAAAAAAACAAACGCTAATATCTTCAAAACTAAAAGTCTGATTACTGTCCCTTTTTTATATTTCACATAACATCATTAAACACTTTCAAAAAAAAAAATAATGAACATGATTAGGCACATTTTTTTAACAATTCTCCAAAGATCATAATGTGCATGAAATGAAATATTCACCCTTACACATAGTGTAAGGTGTTATAAATAGGTAGATCCTCCATGTTTTGCCCAGAGGCGTACAAATATAATTGTTTAAGTTATAAAATAACAAATTGGTGAAATTATGTCAACTTTCACGTCAGTTATAAAAAGTATGAATAGGCATAGCATATCAAAAGATAAAATAAAATATATATATTTACAATCAATTTCCAAATAGATGTCAAATGGTTAAGTTACATGTCATAATTAAGTTAATATTAAGTTAATGGTAATGTCGAACAAAATTGTATAGGTAATTGTATTGTATAGGTACCTGCACCTCTGCCTAATCTGCCAATGATGTTATGTTATATTATGAACAATACGGCTACATCAGCCCGAAGCGTCATCGACCTTACGCAATAAAGCTTGCCAATGACTCAGCAATTGTTACCATTATTGGTAAACATGGCTATCATACTTTGATTTGGGTTTGTGGGCTACAAATTCCAAACTAGATACATGATTGTATAGTCGTTTTAACCAGGGATGTTACTGAATTCGTTTTACTGGAACCGGAACCGGTATCGGTGGTTTTAAATTTGATTAATTGGAATCGGAACCAAAATCGGAGCTGAATGTGAAAGTAGAAGAAAGATGTGTTTAATGTTTTTTTTTTTTAAGATAATTCAGTCTCTTTAATCAGTCAAATATTAGCGATAACATCCACAAACAAAACTATAAACTGAGACTGCGAGCGCGAGCGTGTATAAAATAAACTAAAATTACACTGCTGGCGAGTTAAAACTTTGTCACGCTCTAGTCCCGTGCATCGTTGCGTTTCGAACTTCGGTATAACTCCGATTCAAAATTATCGGAACCGAAATCGGAATCGGAGGTGTAAAATTAATCGGCAGTTCCGACTTTTCGGAACCGGAACCGAAGCTCCGTAACATCCCTGGTTCTAACATACGATTAGGTTATTATATTATTATTACCCTTCACTATCTATACAGGGTGGCAGGGACAT
The DNA here is from genome assembly GCA_963680765.1 of Agrochola lychnidis. Taxonomy (NCBI): domain Eukaryota; kingdom Metazoa; phylum Arthropoda; class Insecta; order Lepidoptera; family Noctuidae; genus Agrochola; species Agrochola lychnidis. Next base: position 17,042,989 of record OY796858.1, read on the forward strand.
CGACGCGAAAACTGTTACCATGGATTCAGTACATGATTCTAAACGTTGAAATTTTTCGTCGGTTATTAAAAAAAATAAAACATTTGACCGCGTAAGTATTGCACTTTTATATGAAACAGCAGTTTTTGTTAGGGTTCCGTAGTAAACAAGGAACCCTTATAGTTTCGTCATGTCCGTCTGTCTGTCTGTCTGTCCGCGGTCTAGCTCCGAGACCCTTAGTACTAGAAAACTGTAATTTGGCATAGGTATATATTTTAATTACGCCGACAAAGTGGTAAAATAAAATTATGAAAAACATTTTTTTTTAGGGTACCTCTCATACACGTAAAGTGGAGATGTAATTTTTTTTCTTTTTTTAACCCATAGTGAGGGATATCATTGGAAAGGTCCTTTAAAAACATTGTGAGTTTGTGAAAACCATTTTTAGATTCAGGGATCCGTTTGCGAAATATTAAGCTTTAAAGTGCTAATTTTTGTTAGAGTCAAGTGTCCCCCCCCCCCCCCTGCCAGCTAAATGGATGGTTTTAGGCATGTGAAAAAATTCACGGCAGTAGCTTATATAACGAATTTAAAAGGAAAACTATCACAGCTGTGTAGGCTGTACAAATTAACGAGTAATAGTCGACCAACTTAGATTTGCGGTTGTGAAAACATTTTCTCCGATACATTTTGTATGAATTTTTTTTTTTCAACTACAAAGTTAAGTTTGTTCTTTGAATAAATTCATCCCAACTACGGAACCTTACATTGTGCGTGGTTCGACATGCACTTGGCCGGTTTTTTTAATTAGCGGCGAAAAATTTCGATGCTGCGGGTTTCAGGGGGCCTACCACCAGCTCATAAAGCAGTATTATTTTAATATTACTTCAATGTGGGAAAGAGATGAAGCTCTACAGAACGAATAGCTCTATCTCTTTCTCCCACTGAAGTAATATTAAAATAATACTGCTTTTGAGCTGGTGGTAGGCCCCCTGAATCATGTAAATGACGCAAATGTTGAATTGTCAAAATGCAAGGCATTGCCATTTAAAGTTAGTATGTTACGCAATTAAGTACCGTTAGGCTATAAGGTAACACAGATTCAGGAGTTCCATTCCTTAGCGGTACAATATTAAAAAACCGGCCAAGTGCGTGTCGGACTATGCAGAATAAAGGGTTCCGTAGTTGAAGAACAAACTTAACGTTGTAATTGAAAAACATATTCTCCCATAAATTCCAACTACAAATGTAAGTTTGTACGCACAATATTGAGAGATTTACCATGTTATTTTAAGACCATAAACTTCTTATAGAGCAGATATAAGAGCCATACTATGTATTTTTTTCAAAATGTCAATTTTCATCGAATTTCTTAAATATCTTTAAAAGTATTTATTTTAAAATTTATTTAAAAAATTAGTTTATAATCCTCGCAACAAGCTCTTTCATTTGATATGTCACACGGTACTGTTTGCAAAACTTTATTTTTTAATTTTATTGTTTGCCCCCATAAGTGACCCACACACAGTTATGCAATAAATATATCTTTATTTTAATCTTTATTTACATTACACGTTCGTGTTTGGGTCACAGAAATACATAATTATGTGTACCCAATTACATCTTAATCGGTCCATTAGACTCGGAGTAAATTGGCTGTGACAGACGGACAGACAGACACACGAAAGATCCTATAAGCGTTCCTTTTTTTCCTTTTGAGGTACGGAACCCTAAAAATATACTTCCCATCTTAAAGCTATACTTCTAATATTTTCTTGTATTGTAACTTTAATTTTTGCCGAAACATTACGAACGACCTTCAGGTAATTATAACCAAAAAGTCTCCATTTGTTTGTAAGTCCTAATTTATAATCTATTAGTAGAATTTATGGATTGGATCATGAATGGAAAAACAAAACAAAAAAAAAGTATTGATTCTACTCGCCCCATCTAAAATGTAGTTTTGGTATGGAGAAGAATGGGCAAGATACTCCACCGACTGTTTTCGCAGACAGGCGCGACAGGACACAATAGAAGAATTTCTGTGAAGTTTTCATCGAAATTATTCAACCAGAGTCATGTCGCGCCTGTTTGCGAAATCCTTTACATGGGAAAGGGTAGGAAGGTGATGAATACCTATTATTAAAATACACTAGGTATGTCCCTACCTACCTACCTACGTAGCTATTTCATATTGAGGACAAGTTGTTATTTATGTGGGTAGAGTTCCTATGAATTCTGAAAAAAAAAAAAACTCTATATTGAAGTAATCCTTTGAAACATTACTCACTAGGTATTCACGACAGGAATTGTCGTAGTTATATACAGAAACGCTCTTAAAAGAAAAACGTTTTTTTTTTTTTTTGTAAAAGTAACAGTTAAATATAAGATAAAATAATGAGTTTTAATTATATTACTTAAAATATCTATTATTGTTAACCCTTTAAATAGATACGAAACCGTAATAACCAATGTCCTAGAACCGAAAATTCGAAGACATGTGACATCTACCAACCCGCACTGGGCCCGCGTGGTGGATTACGGCCCGCTCCCTCTCACAGAGAGGAGGCCTGTGTCCCAGCAGTGGGAACGTTTATAGGCTGATGATGATGATGATGATGATGAATAACCAATGTTATTAGACATATTAAACAATAATTTTAAAAAAATGTGTTGTATAAAATTTATACATTTAACATGTATAAATATTTGTATGCCAGTCCATGGCGAAACATGTAAGATCGTAACTATATTATAAGACCTTAATGTACCATGTTTTAAAGCAAATAAATATATTCTATTCTAAAGACAAGTAAAGCTGATGTACCCATCATAAAATCCCTGTAAATAGTATCGTTTCTAGGAATACTATTTTTTTTTTTTAATACATTTAAATATACATAAATATATTTTATTTTAATATTTAAATAATATTTCTTTGTTACAATACCTATAGCAATAAAAATACACGTGAATGGAACTGTTGAAATAAAATAAAATTGTTTTATTTAATTTTAATTATGGACGCATTCAAAGAGGTTATGTAAATATTATAAGCGGATTGATATGCGTGACTTACCTAAAATATTTGTTGTAATATAATAATAATTAAATTTACTTCTGTACCTGGTTTGGGTAATAATTTAGAAAAACCATCGGCAATATGTAGTTATACATTATAAATGTAAGTGTGTATGTTTGTTACTCAATCACGCAAAAACGGCTGAACGGATTTGAATGAAAGGCACACATAGACAATGACCTGGCTTAGGACATAGGATTTCTTTTCAAGTACATAGGCAGCCATATATCAGAACAAAAGCAATCACTGAATCACTCATATAATTATTTATGAAAAAAAAAGAACTAAGCAACTGTAGGTACATTTCAGAAACGAATCAATCAACGAATAAAATCGCTAACAAATTAAAATATGCTCATTTCTCTTGTACAATTAGGTACACGCACAGTTTGCACTGTGAATTCGTATGGAACTACACAAAACATAAAGATAACGAGAAGTTAACGACTGTTAAATATAATTAGCCTACATTGTTCCCACTGCTGGGACAAGCCTCCTCTCGATGAGAGGGAGTGGGCCGTAATCCACCACGCGGGCCCAGTGCGGGTTGGTAGATGTCACATGTCTTAGAATTTTTTGGTTGGTTCTAGGATATGGTGGTTTCCCCACAATGTTTGCCTTCACTGTTTTGAGAGCAGTGGTGATGAAATAATTTACACAAAGTAAAGTGCCTGCCTGGGTTCGAACCTACGACCTACAACTTGTAAGTCGCGGCCATTACCACTGGGCCACCAATGCTTTCACTGGTTGTTAAATAATAACTATTACAAATGGTTACTATGGAACATATTTTTCGTATCTAGCAGTACAAATCACTAAGTATAACAATTATTGTTGGTTGCACAAAACACACTGGTATTCGTTAACCTCTCTTCTGTTAAGTTAATTACGCTTGTAATAGTGAGTTCACGTTTACAATGCAGGATGCGAGGTCCGGACTCACGACCTCTCGCTTTTACCTATACCGATAACGCCATAGCCCTTTCTATGCCTTTGAGATAACATTCAAACAAAACAACGGCCTATTGCCAGACTCTTGTCCAGCAGTGGGCTGGATATAGGTAGGTCTCTTCTGTTTTTCGCCATCCGCATCCAGTCTCTTGCAGTCGCCTTTTAAGCAAGATGGTCGTCGGTTCGTTTAGCTACGCTACGCGTCCTCACAACTAAGGTTACCGTTTCGCAGTCTCCACTCAAAAACTCGACTGCTCCAACGAGCATACATAGGTCATCGGTCATCGGTACGTGTTGGGCAATCAAATCCAAATGTCATTAATTCAAACTAGGCTGAGAATCAACACTTTTCGAACGTCAAAATTACATAAGATAGAGTCCCCCAAAACGCCCACCACTTCCTAGTGCTTTTTTAGCTGGGAAGAAGAAGTGGCACAACATACTCCCCAGCAGCACAGCTGTCTGTTCAGTTAGAAAAAATTGATTCTATACAAATAGTTACTTACATTATGCGTGGACTGTAATTTAACAAATAGTGATCATCCATTTTAGTAAAAGCTAAGACGATAACGATTGTGAGATATAGATGGAACAAATCGAAGTATTTCTTATCACGGAAAATGGATTTAAAAAAAAATCTTCGCGAGAAGATCTTTTGGTCTACAAGTACCCAGCTTGCAGAAATGTCTCTCAAAGATGCTGCGATCAATACTGATTAAGTGAAAGGAGACGAGAAGGGCCATCTCCGTTACGCAATAGAACACAATGGTGCAGCATGACCGGCGCAGAAGCAACCGCTAAAAAAACGTACTTAACCGATAATTACGAGGCGTGTTTCTTTAATTATCTTGTCGTTATTTTGGAGTCGGCTTATGGTGTCTGCTTTTAATGAATGCCATCGATTTCATTAGAAACGTTGTGCAATCGTATGTGATGGTTCCTCAATTATTTTGTCTTACAAGCAATGGCAGTTAGCTAACCCTGCTTACGAATAAGCTCAAATCCCATCTATCAGAATGGTATCTTTGACTCTTCTTTTACATGTATCCATTAGGTTACTTGTACCATAGATACTACTACAATGTAACTAATGTAGTAGGTACCATCACCCTTATTGTAGGTGTAGGTAACACACGATCAACCACAATTTCTTTAATTTTGACAGTTCAACAGTGATTGATCGTGTGTTACGCAATTAATGTACTTGTCGGCTATAATTTACCAAATTATGATTGCTACCTAAATTCGGATTAGGTATACCAACAAAACTAAACACGATCAGCACATCTAAACCGCGATCAAGACCTGTCAGTGTCAATATTCCAAAGAAAATAATGAGACTGATAGCTCTTAACACTTTCGACTCCACCCATTTTGCATAGAGCTCATACGCCATGCCGCCATACATATTGCAAGTTGTCTCCAGGAGGGTCACCGGTCATTACGTTTGCGCTAAAGTTAACCCTCGAGGAGTGTCACCAGCATTAGGTTTGAAATCTTTTTATAATATAGGTACAACTGATTTTATTTTCAGTGTATTTAATGCCGACTTCGCTAAGAAAAACTTACACTTTAAATGAGCTATCTGCGAGGGTTCCCGGCATCCCGTATGGGACTTGAATGAATCCTCCAGGAGGTCTCCAGGCACTGAACGTGTTAAACGTAGGTAGTTTATGTGCTGATCGCGTTTAGCTTCTTTGGTGAAATTCGCTCTAAGAAATGTTTATTAGCTACAAGACTAATCAGAAGTTACACAGAAACTAACTATTATTTTACAACCTAGCAGCAATCATTTAACTAGATTTCGGAATTTGACATTTAAAAAGTAATAATAATCATTTTAAAAGTTATGTTTATTAATGTTTTATGATTTACGATATCGTAGCACGTACAATGTTACCTATTTTGAATCTTGTCTTGTATTCCAGTTCAGAACTAAAGCGATTGAAATAAATCTAGTAAGGTAGATTACGAGTGACATTTTTGGGTCGAGTTATGATGAATGGCTTCAATGTCACGTTTAAAAAACACGAAACAATGCGGATCAACTGGCCAGGTTTTACGGTAAAAAAAATCTAGATTGTGTTGACATTGGTGCCGATTCCCTTGTTCACAAACTTAAACTAGATTTAAGTTCAGTGCATCTTTTTCTTTCTATTTCATTAAGAAAAGGATAGAAGATAAATTTTAGTTTAGTCCTGTCAAATTAATCAGCGCTTGACGTAAATTGACGTAATTTTAGTCGGCAAGTTTTTAATCACGTCTAAACTTGTATGGAGAGTGACAGGCGCTGATTAATTTGACAGGACTAAACTAAAATTTATCTTCTGTCCTTTTCTTAATGAAATAGAAAGAAAAAGATGCACTGAACTCAAATTTAGTTTAGTTTGTGAACAAGAGAATCGGCACCATTAACAGCAGCCAGACTGGACTGGTTTTAATTGCAGTGCCCATGCTCGATATACAATACAAATGAATCGTGAAGTTTTAATACTGCTTTGGTTTGCTGGACGGCACTGCAAAACTTTTGATAATTCAGTGAGTATTTCTTGAAGTGAAAACTTCTATAAGCGCGTTGGGCATTTTTGAGATGGGACTAAACCATTGAATTCGCGACCTGTTACCAACACCGTGGAGTAAAAGACATTAACGCGTCGATTACCACGGTGCCGATTTTTTTCAAGTTTTCGCTTCTGTCAGCACCCCCGGAGTGCCACTGTTTTTTTTTTTATCCACCTCGAGGAAGCTCTTGTCCTGTATCTCACTTGACGATAAGTGATGATCAGGCTGAAGGTGGCAGCGAGCTTCATCCTGAATCCCCAACCACAGAGGAACTGGGTATCTTACCTCACTGCCGAAACACAACAATGCTGTTAACATTGCTGTTATGGCGACAGACTAAGATGATGGTAGCTAGCCAGGCAGACTTAGAACAAGCCCTACCACCAGTCAAACCGAGCAGAAAATTTAGCCCCCACTGGGTATCGAACCCTCTGGGTCTGAGACAAGTGGTCTAACCACTACACCAAAGAGGCGGTTATTTGAACTCTAGCAGGGTACAAATACTCGCTGAAGGAGCTAACTAGTAGTCGTCTCAGCCAAAATACGACTACGGCTAGACTCCTGAAACCTATTTCATCAACTTTGGAGTTGCAGTTTGAGTCTCGCATCTGGTTCCACTACAGCACATATTTATCTAGATACTTTGCATATGATGGTATAATTTCGCACTCAAGCTGCGATAAAAAGATAATTAATTGTAATATTATGATGCGGGAAGGTGTGGGATACAGCGTTTATGAGTGACCTCAGTCTGGAAGTGGGTTGTCCTCAATAAACCTCATGTGTCAAGGTATTAGTAATGTAACTGTAAAGTGTAATCATCAGTAGTTTGTAGGCGATAGTAGGTATTGTCTAGTCCAGTAAGATACCTACCTGCCCTACACACATTTGACACGTTGTTGCTACTAAACTTTTACTCCTTCGAGCTTCTTCTTCTCAGAATGATCCCTGACGTAAAATACAATAGACGTGAATATATTTAGTAACCTATTCCACTTAGCTATTTCTAAAGAGCCACAAAAAGTACCCAGAAAGTAATCGACACGTGTTTCACCTCTCAACGAGGCATCCTCAGGATGACGATTGACTTGTCACTCTGCGTTCAGCACTCGGTGTGGCAACACGCCGTGTTCTGGATCGTAATCCTGAGGATGCCTCGTTGAGAAGTAAAACACGTGTCGATTTCTTTCAGGGTTCTTTATGGCTCTTTAGAAATAGCTAAGCGGAATAGGTTACTAAATATATCAACGTCTTTTGTATTTTATAATGGATTTCCGCAAGGTTACGCCTGAATCAATTAACTATCTCTGACGTGTAAAAAGACCTTAGTTGCATTGCATGGGACCACGCATAGCTATTGGCAAAGTGGATGAAGCCGGACCCCTCAACACGATTAGTCATCTAACAGACACCATGCTTCACCAGGCTGCTTTTGCGCAGTGCTAATCACGATTGGTGCTTGTGACCACGTCGATGTGTTTATTAACATCCAAACGGCAATTTAACTATAAATTCTTCTAAAACTTCATACGCTTGACCGTTAACACTTTCGACTCCACCCCGTTTTCATAGAACTCATACGCCATGCCGCCTTACATATTGGAAGTGAATCCTCCGGGAGGGTGGCCAGCATTACGTTTGCGCTAAAGTTAACCGTCGCAGATGGTCAACGGCATTAGATTTAAATCCGTGTTACAAAACACTGTAAAATAGTGTTTTCAGAGGGTCTTGTCGCTATAAGTAGTTTCCAACATTTTAAATTTTTTGTGAATATTTAAAACGTTGAACAAATAATAAATAAAAAAATGTTTCGGCTCGCTACGTGTCTCTGCTTGGCTGCACCTTGTGTTGATCCGCATCGGTGTCATTGCGGTGAAGCTGTCGATAGTCCGGGCACCATGGCCTGACCTGCTGCAGGAGCGCATGTCGCATAGCACGGCACGCCAGCATCAACGACATTATTCGTCGAGCCCTTGTCACCGCCGGCGTACCAGCGGTATTAGAACCAAAAGGCTTGATACGTGACGATGGGAAGAGACCAGACGGGATGACGTTGTTGCCTTGGAAGATGGGTAGGCCTCTGGTGTGGGATGCAACCTGTGTCGACACCCTTGCACCATCTCATGTTCCTAGCACGGCGGGCTGTGCTGGCGCCGCTGCTGCGGCTGCTATGACCTTCAAGTGGCGCAAATACTGCAACCTTATGGGTAACTACAGTTTTGAGCCGTTTGGGGTCGAAACGCTCGGATCATGGGGTCCGAGTGCGTGTCTCCTTTTTAAGGAAATTTCTCGTCGATTGGTCGACACGTCACGTGACCAGAGGGCTGGCTCGTTCTTTGACCAAAGATTTAGCATTGCCATTCAACGTGGCAATGCTGCCAGTCTTCTGGGCACGTTTCCGGATGACAGCGATGTGGACGAATACTTCGACGCCTAAGTGTCGTTTTGTTTTTATTATTTTTATTTATGCACATGGTTAGTTAGTCTTTTAATTTAGTACCTAATGTAAATAGTTAGTTATGTTAAAAACTGTAAAATTAAAATTAAAATATTTACTACTTGGATTTTAAGGGGACGATAGCTGATTTTTAATGATTTTATACTGAAGATGACGTCTGAATGAGTAGTGTTAGTGATTTGGAAAAAATATATGTTAAATAAGAGCATTTTCTTAATATTTTAATATAGGCATATTTTTGATTATGTTTATATTACATAGTGAAATTAATTTGTAAAGATATGTCTAACGCGGATAAAAAACTGAGAATGACGCAAAATCCATCAAGCGTATTTTTCTAAAAACTTCACCATATTAAAGATAATTAAATTAGTGATCTTTTAGTATACGTGTTTTATTAAAATACCTTTTGTTTTACGTGTAATAAATTAATAATGCGTCTAATTTGGGACAGCGCTCCTTGATGGGCGAGTCCTATTACTGGCTGGACGTATGACGCGTTGCGTGAGCTCAGTACAGAACACGCAAGCTAACTATTCAAGGTTACTGTCATATATCTGCGTCTTAAAACCAAAGCTTATTTTTACTAATAAATCTTATTAAAATATACATCTGATTTTATTAGGCAATCGCTCCATGTAAAATACTGGTATTCAGCTGCATCCAGTTACGACTGGAAGCCGAACCCAACGTAGTTGGGAAAAGGCTAAGCAGATTGATATAATGCTGTATTCGCTAAGAAAAATATACATTTAAAATGAGCCCTCAGCGAGGGCTCCTGGCATCCCATATGCGACTAAGTGAAACCTCCAGGAGGGCTCCCGGCACTGAACGTGTTAAGGAACTTCTTAACATGCTGTACCAGTTTGCAATGAACGGAAGAATCATAAAATATAAATAATAAATCGTGTTGGCTACCGTGGTATAATAAAGACAGCATAAATTACCATACGTGAAGATGACTCGGAAGTGGCAGCCGGACACAATAGATGTTTATGTGTTATGGTTCAATTTATTATACCGCTCCGATGATCTGCTGACCTAATACCAGTGTTTTATGAGGAGTTGTGTAAGAGATTGAATACGGAAGTAGAAGAAAAAATTAGTAAGTAAGGATGAGACGGTAAAGGTCAATTTGGGATGTCAATTCTATATGAACCTAGAAATGAAAGTAAATTATGCATAAGCTGCATGCTTAGAGAAAGTTGTACAAAGAAACTGGTAACACAAGGAAGCTAATCAAAATTCGTTTGCTACTAACTGAAACCCCTCAGTTTCCAGTACTAGCCTTTCCGAATAAATAAAAAAGTAGTCGTTTTAAATAAAAATCGGAACTTTACAAAATATTTTATTGGACACATCTTTAAAATTAAACTTAGTACTTGATATGTATTTAAACAACATAAATAATTAGGTAAAACATCTTTATTAACAGAGTAACAGCAGCTCATAATGAAATGTTATTTAAACATTATAAAACAGCGACTCTTATTGTAATGTCATTAACAAGACATCTTTGTTTACTTACAAGAATACGTCTCCTCAATTGGAAATGTGGAAAACCCAATTGTTTACTATAAAATTGAGTTGGTTTAGTGCAGTACCTATTACCATATCTTCTTTTTTCTTTGACGATGATCTAGTTCTAGTCCACGTATTAAAAAGCATACAATCAGAGTATTTTTTATTACGTATACAATAGGTACATTATTATGTAAGTAGGTACTAGAAGCCCCAATCTTGCAGCTTGAGACAACGCGTCCAGTAGTGGTCCATCGCGTTGTACCTATGTAGGTTCACTCCAGCCAAACTATGAGCCTCATCAGGGTACGACTGCAAACAAAACAGATTGTTTCAAAACAATTGCTACAGATGTTGTATTTAACGAACGCGCCTCGATCATTCCAATTTATACCTTATTACATTGAAATAAAAGTAACATAACGCGCACTCGTGAAGTGCATTTGCTGTCAGCCAAGCCACTTGTCAAGCTCATAAGAAGGAATTGTCAACTACCTGCTAATAAGAAGACGGTTAACAGCCAGTTGCAGAAACGAACTTTAACTTTTAAAGCTGTCATTAAATACTAATCTTCCATTAACTTGTTTTAACTTGTTGCAGAAGGCAAGGGCTGGTGCATATCTGGCGAGCCGCAGCGCAGCGCGGTTGTCACTGGCAAACAAAATATCTACATTGCGTGCCTAAAAATAAAGTTGAAAATAAATAACCTGAGACGCGCGCATCTCTTCGCTTCGATGCGCTCTCGAACTAATGGAAGTTTATTTATTTTCAACTTTATTTCAATAATGACAATGTCGATAATAGTTTGACAGTGAAAGATGCTCTGCACTGCGCTCCGACTCGATTTTAATGGTTCTTTGATAAAATTAATGAAATCATTAGAGTTAATGATCCATTACGTAATGGGACATTAATGTTTGTCTTTGTGTAACTGGGTGTAAGTTTGTTAGTCGGTTAAGGTGGCTGTGTGTGTGTGTGTCTTAAAGCTTTCTAGTAACAACTTCGCCTAGATGCCAGTTAGTTTAATGGTCACCGTTATCCTTCTTACCCGCCTTTCCAACCTGGTAAGACGAGTTTTCTTAGCCATCTGAGTAAACATCAGTGGCTCTATCTGTTACTATACAAGTTTTTTTTTTCTCCACGAACATGGAATGATATAATTTTGGACAGAGCTATACCTAAGGTGAAAAATTGGCACTCACCATCTGTTCAAATGGAATATCAGCCTTCTGCAGCGCTGTCATCAGCTTAGCGGCGTTCTGGAAGTGCACGTTGTCGTCAGCATTGCCGTGCATGAGGTAGAAGTCATGGCCGCGGAGTTTCTCAGCCAGGAGGGTGACGTCGCCGTCTTGATAACCCTTCAGATTGTCCTCAGGGGTAGGGAGACCCATGTAGCGCTCTGTGTACATCGTGTCTGAGGAAAGAGAGATCGGCAGACTTTAGTAACCTATCTATTTTTATTTGCTTTGTCTAATCATTCTAATGACCTTGTGAAGGCCGCAGGAATCTGCTGGATCCGAAAAGCACAGAACCCGACGAAGTAGCGGTGCTTGGGCTTCCCCAAGCACCGCCACTACGCCGTAGCGTAGTGCGCTGCGCTGTAGCGTTGTGTGAGGTCTCAACCGTAATTAATCACAATTAGTAAGTTACTAACCACACATCACTAGAAACGTGGCACAACACTAATTTCCTAAGGACGCTCTGCCATTTCGACTTCCGCTGGCTTACATAAAGGAAGGTATTCCTTGATTATCAGGATTACTTGTGCCCCGACCTAGGGTGAGTTCCACATTACTTTGGTATTTATACTAGACCCTCTGCACCGGATAACCTATATTGATTTCATCACCTATGTAGTTTCTGATTTCTCGTGTGTCAATGTCGGACACGCGGCTGGGGTTATCCGGTGCACAGGAGATGGTAATATGTATGTATTGCTACTGCATCAAGGCTGTGTAGGGCCTCACTATGTGTTACAAGCGATCAGCGAGCCATCTGCTAATATCTATCTATGTTCTATGTTATGGGGTTTGGTTTCCGCACTTAGTCCGTCAGGTGGACCATTGTGCGTGGGCCATGGCGGCCGTTTGGTGGTTATTCCAACCAGCCCACCTCCCTCCAGAAGCTAATTAAATCTCCTGGTCTGTTCAGAACATCTGTGTAGGATCTGGGTGACCCGAGGGTTTCTGTTCTAATCTGGGTGACGCCTGTGCATTCAAAGAGCACGTGCGCTACGGTTTCCTCAGCCTCCATGCACGCCCTGCACAGAGGACTGTCTGTTATGCCTATTGTATGGAAGTGTTTGTTTAGCGAGCAGTGCCCCGTGATGGTCCCCGTCACCAGGCGCAGGCCGTTCCTGTCCAGGCGTAATAAACGCCTGGTTAGCCTGCTATCCAAGGATGGCATAGCTTCCTTGGACTGCCTGCAACCCGGTGTCGAGGTCCACCAGTTCTCTGCTTGTGTGTGGGTGAACTCCTGTAGCCACCTGCGTATTTGGTTGAAGGGGATTGGCACGATAGGTTCGGGGCCATAGACTGCCGTGCCAGATCCTCTTCTAGCGAGTTCGTCAGCTGCGTCGTTACCTAGCGATTCGCTGTGTCCTTTTATCCATTGCAGTGTCACCGTGTTGCGGCTAGATACTGTTAATTGTTCTAGTGCATTGTGACATTCTAGTATTAACTTTGAAGTAGTATATTTTTTTCGTAAGGATTGGAGAACTGATGCGCTATCGGAGAGTATGCGTATGTGGGTGTCCGTAACTCTCCTGGCTTCTATAGCACGGGCCGCTTGTATGATGCCCACACACTCCGCCTGATAGACGGTGTTGAACATTCCCAGCGGGCGGGATATATTTATGTTGAGGTCGTGTGAGAAGACTCCAACTCCGGTACCGAAGTTGGTCTTTGATCCGTCTGTGTATACTCTCAGCTCTTTCGGGCCTGAGTAGTCACACTGTTCTTCTGTAAGTGTTATGTTGTAGTGCCGTTGAAAGTGATGTGATTTCGGGGCTTTGTCGCAGGGTGATGCCATCATTGGTCGTCGTTTGATCGCATCTTCCTTTATACGTATGTGCTTAACTCTGGAGTCTTTGCTAAGGGTTCCTGATAGGTGAAGCCTAAAGGCGGCCAGGGCCGCCTCCTCCCGCACGATGAGGTGCAGAGGCGGTAGTCCAAGCATTGCCTGTAGGGCGGCAGTGGGTGTAGTTCTCATACTGCTAGTGATTGCAACACAAGCAAACCGCTGCAGTTTTTCGAGATCTCTTTGGGCTGTACTCAGGTCTGTCCTGGGCCACCAGACTAGTGAGCCGTATGTGATAATTGGTCGGATGACTGTGGTGTATAGCCAGTGGGTGACCTTGGGGCTAATGCCCCAATTCCTGCCAAGCAGTCGCTTGCACTGCCACAGGGATATGCTGGCTTTCGTGGTGATGTAGTTCGTGTGTTTTGCCCAGTTCAGTTGTTTGTCCAAAAAGATGCCCAGGTATTTGGTTTCAGTTGAGAGGCTTAGGGTTGTTCCAAAGAATCGTGGTAGTTGTAGTGTGGTCAACTTCCTCTTTTTTGTGAAGAGTATTAGTTCGGTTTTTGCAGGGTTCACTGAGAGTTGGTGCTTGTTGCACCATTCCTCTACTATTTTCAGGGCTTGACGCATGAGATTGCATAAAGTGTTTTCGTGGGTCCCGTTTATTATTATGGTTATGTCATCGGCGTAGCCTACGGTGAAATAACCCTTGTCATTAAGTGTTTTGATGAGGCTGTCTGCTACCAGGTTCCATAGAAGCGGTGAGAGGACGCCCCCCTGCGGGCAGCCCTTCGCTACGATGGCCCTTGTAGTGTCATTTACTGTGACTTGTACAGCTCTCAGTTTGAGCATGTTGGTGATCCAGCCACTCAGGGTCGAGTCTATGCTATGTCGGTCGAGGGCCGTTTTTATGCTGCTGAACATGGTTTTGTCAAAGGCGCCCTCAATGTCAATGAAGGCGGCCAGTGCTGAGCATTTGTGGTCCACTGCGCATTCAATTTTAGAAACCACGCTGTGCAGCGCTGATTCTGTTGATTTGCCTGTGGAGTACGCATGCTGTTGTTTGTGAAGTGGTTTAACCCGGAGAGGTCCGTCTCGGATGTGCCTGTCACAGAGTCTCTCGAGGGTTTTCAGTAAGAAGGATGTGAGGCTTATAGGCCTATAGGCCTTGGCTTGTGTATAATCGGTCTTGCCAGGTTTGGGTATGAAAATGACTTTCACCTCGCGCCATGCGAGAGGTATGTGTCTAAGTGCTATGCAGGCTCGATAGATCTCCACCAGCCATGGTGTCAGATGATCTACCCCCCATTGCAGCAGGGCTGGGAAGATGCCATCCAGCCCTGCCGACTTGTATGGCTGAAAGGTGTTGATAGCCCACTTTATGCGGTCTTCTGTTACTATATTGCGGGCTCTTGACCAGTCTTGATCCGTTGGGGTCCATTCTGGTTCAGCCTCCCACGACCTGTCCTCCAGGATCTTACAGTCTGGGAAGTGAGTCTCAAGAAGGACCTTACTGGTTTCATAGTCAGTTAGTGTGTATGAGTTATCGGGTTTTTTCAGCGCGCCGAGAGTTCGGTCCTGATCAGTTGACAGGATTTTACGTACTCTTGCCGCTTCGCTGTTAGTTTCAATTGATTCACAGAATTTCCGCCATGCTTTTCTCCTGGCAGTTCTGATTTGCTTCTTGTATGTGTATTGGGTCTCTTTGTATACCTCCCAGTCCTCCGGGAGTCTGGTGTTTTTGGCTCTGTTGAATTGTTTACGTAGTGTTTCTCTGAGTTTACTAAGTTCAGCGTTCCACCAGGGATTTCTCTCACTCTTGGTTCGTGGCGCTCTTAGTTTGCAGCATGCATGGTATGCCTCGGTTAGGTATTGTGATAGTTTTGTTACGGTGTATTCTAATTGTGCCTTGTCTCGTAGGGTTACCCGTGATAGATGCCTCGCCAAAAGGGAGGCTAGCAGGCGTTTGTACCCGGGGACATCGGTGCGCCGCGGGTTTCGCCTCGGTGCGGGTTTCCTCGTGTTGGTAGTTAGTGTAAAGCGGATTCTTCTGTGGTCTGAGCAAGAAGGCTCATCCGATACGTGCCAGTTTGTGATTAGGTTTGTCGCGTTTTCTGTAGCAAGTGTTAAATCTATGATCGTTTGTCCCCGGACTGTGACCCAAGTGGGTTCTGAGCCGCGGTTAATAATATTGAGGTTAGTAGAGAATAAATAGGTGGATAGTACCTCTCCTCTGGAGTTCGGTGCGTCGCTGCCCCAAAGGGGGTGGTGGGCGTTCGAGTCGGTGCAGATGATCAGGTCCAGACTGACGCGCTCACAGTGTTGCACCAGGTCGGTCATCTCTTTAGGCGGGCAGTCTGCGCCCTCGCCTGGCATGTATACCGAGGCTAGTACAATATCTGGAGCGCTACCCTCAGTCAGGAGCCTGACAGCTGTCAGGTCTCTGGAACAGAATTGGGTGAGTGGCGTGATAGGAATTTCGTTGGGTATGTAGACACAGGTTCTCGGTTTGTCTGACGTGTGTGTGTTGAGAATTATCTTACCTCCGATGTTACCGAGGCCACATATTCTGTTGTTCCTGATCCACGGCTCTTGGATCAGTGCGATGGTTCGGGGCTTCACCTCCAGTGCCCTGCGTAAACTAGCCGTGGCAGTCTGGCTATGCTGGAGGTTCGTTTGGATAAAATTTAGGGGTGGTGACGGCGGTGGAGTGGAGTTAGTCGGAGATGGATCCATCGGACAGTCTCTCTGGCTCCTCCACTCTGTACTGGTCGTCGTGTTGATCGCCCGGCGACGAAGCGAGAAGTTGCTCACTCCAGCCCGGTGATGTGGGCGGTATAGTGTCGACGTCGTCGGCCATTGCCGCTCGGGCCATGACCTCCTCGAGTTGGGCAATGTCAGTGTCGCTCGTCTGTGTCATGATCGGTAGTGCTGTCTTCCCGTCTGTGCTGTCAGTCTGGGTCTCAGAGGGTCGAGTCTGGGTGTCAGAGGGTCGGGTCGTGGGCCAGAAGCGTACGTATATCGACCCTAGCAGGTACGATATCCGACGCTCCCGTCCCAGGACCTTTACAGCTTCCTCCGGTGGCAGCCCTAGGGTCATGTAAGTACCACTATGGTCACCACCGACGGTAGTTGCCCTGTACAACGACCACCTAGTTATGTCGTACCAAGTATTCTGACGGGTCAGAATGCTTTGGAGCTTGGCCACGTCACCTCTGTAACGAGGGACGAAAAGCGAGGCTCGGACACGGGTGGGCACGTCGGTCTGTTTCATCACTGTTAGTTTCTGGTCAGTGTCTGGAAGTCTAATCGTGGGCACATTCTGGGTCAGCCAGGTCAGAGCGTTTTCATCTTCACACCACATCTGCACTGTGCCTTCCGCTACCCGTGGGTATCCGCGGAAGGCCGGGAGTGGTGTCGACGAGTCTGTGTCCATCAGTAAGTTTTCGAGATCAGTCTTAACGTGCTCAGCCTCTTCCTTGGTCAGTTCTCTACCAGGGTGGGGAAAGCAGATTGCTACAGCCAGCCGCGCAGGAATATCCTTTGTGGCCCGCGCATAGGTTCTCCGTTCCCCCTGAGCGGAGTGGACCCTCACACGCTTGGCGTCCCCCTGAAGCGTACTCGGTGAAGCCGTGTCGTCAGGGCGCTCTCTCTTCGCCGGCCCTGTACCACTCGGTCCAGGCTGCGGCTCGGAGGTGCCTGGCAGGGTGTTGATTGCCGGCAGCGCCTTGTGTGAGGCTCCAGACCGCTTGCCCCTGGTATGTCTGGGTCGAGGTCGGTCGTGGGTTCTGTCAGTGTCTTGGGGTCGGCTGGCGGTCCCGGCAGACTCTGTCACGTGCGGAGGCGCTTCGCGCTGGGTTGCCCCTTCGCGTACCTGCCCCCGCCCGCTTGGTTCCGCGTCCGGCTGCATTTCGCGCTGGGTTACCCCTTCGCGTACTTGCGGCTGGTCGCGTGGCTCCGCGTCCGGCCACTTTGCGCGCTGGGTTTCCCCTGCGCGTACTCGTGGCTGGTCGCGTACCAACTCTTCAGCGTCCGATCGCGCTTCGCGCTGGCTATTGCCTTCGCGGGTATTGCGCTTTCGGTCGCCTACTTTCTTCCTCTCCCGGGCCAAGATTTTTCCGCGCTTTCTCAGCGGGCGTACTCCATCAACTTCAACCGGGAGAGTGGTAGAGATGCCAGGTCTGTCATCCTTCCCTACGTCAGTCTGTTTGTGTTGGTCTTGGTCATTGTCTGAGTAAGTGGTGCTACTCCGCACGATACTCTGTTGCCAGATGCTCGTGGGAAGCACACTCCGTGTAGTCGGTATTGGCGCGTAGGTCGCAGCCGAGGTCGTGTTTGTAGGCGCGTTAGTCGCAGCCGAGGTCGGGTTCATGGGCGCGGTAATCGCAGCCTGTGTAGTGGGCGCTAGATCAGCTGCCGGCCGCGCTGAAAAGCGCGGCATTAGGTTGTCCATTTTGCAGGTTGATGCCCCCCCCATATTACGTTGGGGGCTAACCGCCGGAGCGGTGTGGGATTCCCCGGCTTGGCCGGGACCCACCTGGGTAGATATATTATCTCGCTGCATGTTCATGGTGTGGGGGGTGGGCTTTTTTGGAAACGAGGTTACCCTTCCTCTGGGACCGACGGGATAAAGGGATAGGGGGGAAGGTATTTAGTGGATGGAGGGTGTGGGTTTCTTGGGGGCCACCCTAGGCCTGGGAGTTGTCCTAGGGATTTAGGATCGACGGGAAAATGTATGGATGGGGAGGGATGGCTTTATTTGGTGATGGGTTAACATAGGAAGGGGTATATGGGTTACCCTAAGCCTGGGAATTGGCTTTTGGGAACTTCTCTTGTCCGGGATCTCTTTAGAAAGGAAGATGCTCCGAGTGCGGGACCGGCCACTAACGGTCAATATAACCGTTAGTGGTCGGTCCCGCAGCCGGAGTTGGGCTATCCGCAACCTGCCCACCCGCTCGGTTGCAGGAGAAGAAGTGCCTGGCAGTCTGGGTCGCCCCACCACGGATGTACGTATACATTCGCGTTGGAGCAATCCAGCCTCCCCCGAGTCTGCTAATATCATTATTGCATTGTTTTATGCTCGCGTGTTCGCCATACTTAACCTCATTTCACATCTGTACATGTGCTATGCTATGTTTGCAAACTCTATGCCTGTAAGCCGCTGCGATGTATTGAGCTTCACCTACCATGCTTCCCACACCGTTCCTTGGCTTAGAAAGGGGAAGAAGCTAGCACATCGCATGCGGCTTGCTGATATTTGCACCGCATCTAACATGCGCTCCCTATGGCGCTTCCAGGGCTCTTTGTACGGGTTGAAGACACCTCTTACCCAATTCTGCACGTTGCTCGCATGTGTGGCTAACTGCACGCTACTGAGGTCCGACGTCCGGCCTGCCTGCCTGCAGCCTACCGCTGGGAGCCTGAGCTGTCAGGCGACCTCCACGGCTACTGACTACGTACTACCACGTGCCAGGGCCGTCCGGCCTGCTACGGAGCCTGTGCTGAGCAGGCCCCCCGAATCTACCACGTGCTACCAAGGACGGTACCCTTCCCTTTATACTGTGTTAGTGCTCAGAACAAATCAGTGTGACCTTACCGCGACCTAGCCGTGTACCTTCTACATACTAGTGTTAAAAATATATGTATTAACTTGTCTAGCTGTTTTACTAACTACTACCTAAACCGTTAACGGCCTGCGCAGCCTACCCTGCGCAGCCCTAGCCGTTACAATGCCTATGTTCAGCAGTGGATGTCTTTCGGTTGAAATTATGATGATGATTCATGCGAAAGTCTTCAGCCAAAATTTACATTAGGGGAAGAAATGAGGATGTTGCAAGTGTAGGCGAAGATGGCAAGATGAATTAAACTGCTTTATGAAAGACTTACTTCTGCCCGCGACTTCATCCACGAGCCTATATAACCATCCTCAAGAATTGGGCTATCCAATGCGGAAATAATTTTTCAAATTTGACTGGTAGTTCCGGAGATTACCCCCTACATACAAACTTACAAACAAACAAAATTTTCCTCTTTATAATATTAGTATAGATTGGACCACAATAGCTAACATCATTGGCCCAACAATGGAAATGTATGAGCCGAGGTAATTATAAAATATGTAATTACTTGCTTCTGCCCGCGACTTCAATTGGGTGGAAGTCGTAAGATACACAATATACTAAAAATAAAAGCCACATTTTTATAAAACTTCTTCGGCCCTCGACCCACCGCGTCGCAGCGCATCGCCCGCACGCGCTATGTCTGCCACAGGATGACTGGACCAAGAGAAATTTTGGAAGTTTGAGCAATAGCAAGTTTTTGTACCTATTTGGTACCAGACATCAAATAATTGGTACCTCGCTAAAGAGGGAAAACTATTACAAGGAAAGTGGTCAGCCATTCTGACTTCAGAATGGCTGGACCACGTCGGTTTCACTTAGTTATAGGCGTTATAACTAGTTAATCTTTTCGTAATACCTAATTGGTACACACGGCTACACATCAAGCTATACATTTCCAGTTTATGATGATCTCGCATTGTGTAGGATTTCCGTGCAATGCGAGGTCAGCTTATACTGGAAATGTATGTCTTGATGTGTAGCCGTGTGTACCTTAACATAATGTTTCCAAACACATGTGTTTTGTGTTGTATTTGTGTGTGTTGTTGTATGTTTCATTTTCGCTTAGCGTTCTTTCATATTTTTTCCTTTTGTTTGGCTCCTAAGGGTTAGCATGATGTTAAACCGCCTATAAGCTTCCTCAAGAATTGGACTATCAAATGTAAAAAAAATTTTTGGTAACTGATACTTCCAGAGATTAATGCGTTCAAACAAAAAAACACAAAAACAAACTCTTCCGCTTTATTATATTAGTATAAGTAGATTATATTTTTTTAAAGGTCACAGGTAAAAACGAAACGTGAAGAGTTATGGTAGATTCTGAAATGATAATTTCAGAGAAAGGCAGTAGATAACTCATACATAAATTTATGTGAGTAAAAAGTTGTTGCTGTGGTGTAATTTGATACCTACTTTTAATAGATCTTATTTATCTCAGATTGCTAAATTGAATTTAAAGAAGCACTGTTATGTAAAATTATCAAGTTTTGCATTCCTATATTAGCAGTGAAACACTTTCGAACATGTATGCTAATATCAAGCGAAAGTGTCACTTGAATATAACACGAATTTATTATGACATTATTAATAAATTAATATTATTTTGGTTTTAAAAACAAAAAGGATAATTTCCTAATTAAAGTAACAAAAAAAATTTTTTTTTTTTTTAGTTGCCTTTGTCAAATACGCCTATTATTTTACTAAGTAGGTTACAGGCGGCTTGCAGTCGAACCGAATAAAGCTGAGCGACTGTTATCTGACCTCGACAACTGAATAAATGGGCAATATCGAAATTCTAAAATATGGGGCTACATAAATGTACGTCTGGCACACCCTGAGCATTCAGCCGCGTTACTACCTTGCTGACCGACAGATTTTTGAAGTGAAAACTTCTTTAGGCGCGTTGGGCATTTTTGATATGGGAAAAAACAATTCACGACACGGTTACCGACGCCTCATTTTGTTAACGCGATTGTGCTCTTTATTTATATTAAGTTACGGATCAATGTTCTATGCAAGTATTTTACTTTAAAGGTTTTGGAAGTTTTTTTTTTGTAAACGCGATTGTGCTCTTTATTTAGATAAGGTTACGGACCAATGTTCTATGCAAGTATTTTTCTTCCACAAAGGCGATCTAGTTCAAGTTTTCACTTCTGTCGGCACTCCCGGAGTGCTACTGTTTTATAACTACGGCATGAGTTAGAGCAATTTTTTTAAAGGAAGTTCATGCCAATATGGTCGATGAAGAACCTGGGGGCCTACCACCACCTCTTAACTCCACCGGCCCCCTGTTTTGGCCTTCTGACTGGCTAAGGCCCAAAAATATAACAATAGGTGTCTAATGACGGTCATAAAATATTCCTATGAAACACAACGTATCTGTAGTGCTGTCCAAGGCAGGAACCAACATTCTTCAACCAAAAAAAAAAAACAGTTAAACTTACTGTAATAAAGCCAGGAGGTGACAGGTGCTCCAGACACACCACACTGGAACATCTTCTCGTCATCCTTCAGCAATGTCAGCAGGGTCGCGTAGCCGCCGTAACTGTGGCCCCAGATACCGACCCTGGTGGCGTCCATGAACGGGTACCGGGCTAGCACTTGTCTGTAAACAATAAAAATAATTAATACACTGCTGATCTAACCTACTGTGGCGCAAGTGCAGTTAAGTAATGGATTTTTGAAGTTAAAACTTCTTTAGGCGCGTTGAGCGATTTTGGTCGATGTTTGGTTTGGGATAGGAGCTCGTGGCTAAGTACTAATAGCCGCACGGGTCGATCCATCAGGTTAAGCTACGCTTGCCGGGGTTAGTCCTTGGATGGGTGACCATTTCTACATACCGAGACTCCTCCGTGCCTTGGAAAGCACGTTAAGATGTTGGTCCCAGCTGTCATTCGTGGATCTTTGACAGTCGTTACGGCTCGTCAGAATCCTGAAAGTCTGACAACCAATCTTTCCAAGGGGTATCGTATTACCTGGTTACTGATTTGTGGAGGTCGGATAGGCAGTCGCTCCATGTAAAATACTGATATTCAACTGCATCCGGTTAGACTGGAAGCCGACCCCAACATAGTTGGGAAAAGGCTAGGCAGATTGATATATTTGGTTTGGGATAAAGTTATGGATTCACATCACCAACATACTCGCGCTGTAGTTCAGACTATAGAATCTAGATGGCGCTAATACCAGTTTTAAGTTTTCACTTCTGTCCCCATGACTGCCTATTTTTTTTGGGTTAGAACTGTGACTAACCACGAGCGAGCCGAGCGAGCGAAGCGAGCGCTGCCGTGGCAGCGGCCGGCGAGCGCTACTTCCAAGTTGGTCGCAGTTACTTGGCAATTTTTACTACACCTTAAACCATGGATACCTACACTACATTAATGATATGGCCAATCGGCGACTGACATAACATTCAATGTTGACATTTAAACGATATGGTCAATTTTAACTGGCCATTTCATGAAATGTCGAACACTTCATAAAATGATCAATTCTAAGATCGGCTACGACATCTGTATTCTTCTGGGATCAACGGTGGTCAGTTTTGGTGTCCGCCCCAAAACGTCTGTGATGAAAAAGAGTTGTATTGGCATATCTTTCACAATGAAACTTTTTATGACAATAGGTACAACGAAAAATCGAAAATACAAATAGCAATTTTCGACATAAGTACCATTGAGATTGCAGTCGGTCTTGTGTTTATAATAAAACTTTTATGACTAGGTTTGCCTCATAGGCTTATTGAACTCTGTTGCATCAATCGTTATGCAACATAGTTCGATGTACAGGAGTATTGCATCAATGGTTATAAAACACTAGAACAATGTTAGTCATATGTTTTTTGTTTTTTTGATGTCATGTTTAGATGCAGACGAGCACCCATTGTTTCGCATGGTACGTGGCTAGTTATTATAACCCAAAACGCAGCGTAAAAGACGCATGCCTCGGGCGCCTGTTACAACTACTTAGAGCCTAAGGTTCCTCAAACAAAGATTTAAATCGTTAGAGACGCTCGACCGCGTGGTCACGTTTCTGTTTTGACAATGACATTTGACTAGTACTGTCTCGCTCACTCATACGTTTGTACGATGTTTGAACCCACTCTTCTCAGTATGAAATTTTTTTTGTTGCGACCAAAGTACGGTGTAGGCAAATCTAACGATTCAAATCTTTATCATCAAGAGATTAGGCAGATAAGTAAGTTAACAACAGAACCTGCGAACTTGTCTTTCAAGCCTCGTAGAAATTTTATTTTACTCTTAAAACACTTCACTGTAGCGGTCATTTGTAATTTTGATATAAAACCTTATTAAACATCTAGATCAGGGATTCCAAACCGGTGGGGGGGCGCAGCGGCTCCAATATAGTATAGATTTATAAAATGTTATGTTCTTGGTATTAGAAAAGGTTAAGACTAGTTTCCAAAACCCAAACGTTTTATAATACTTAGTTAGGTGCTGTAAAATTAAGTTCAACTCTGTATCATCATCATCTACCTAGCCTTTTCCCAACTATGTTGGGGTCGGCTTCCAGTCTAACCGGATGCAGCTGAATACCAGTATTTTACACGGAGCGACTGAGAGTTCAACTCTGTATAAGTCGACAAAATAAGTATTTTTTATTTCTGTATGAATGGACTAAAGAAAACCGAACCTATCCGAAGCGGCGTGCTACAATTTTCGAGCTCGCTTCGTTCGCTCTTCCATTCTATTTTCTCTTGATTCTTCAACTTTTCTGCATATATAGACAAAGTACCTCCTTTTTCTGTATGAATGGTCAAAAGGATCGAACCCAGCACCCTAATTGCGTAACACACTTTCAATCTGAATGATTTTGAAAGATATTGCTAATCCATTGCTTCTTATGCTCGAAAAGTTTGTCTGCTCAACAACGTAAATAACGCAATGAATGTTGTTGAACTGTCAAAACGAAAGCCATTGCTACTATTACTGCACTAATTAGTACAGATGGGTCACCCCGCAAAATCATTTACATAAAAAGCGACTCTTGCAACGACACAATAAAGTGCAATTCAGGTCGCACAGCGATAATTACCTACAGTTATATTCACTTAGAAGTTTTCTATCGCGTAACTCATATACAGGGTTATTTGTAAAACACCAACAACTTCCTAGGGGGTCAATGTACTCATCATTATGAACAACTTTTACTATGGGACCAACCTCAGGGTTTTATTGAATTTTTCGCGATTTCAGAATCGCGAAAAAAATATCAGTGTTCCCTACATTTATGTTCGCTTATCTCGTCAAAATGAATGGAACAGCAGATTTTTTTTCGCGATTTCAAATTTGGTCCCATAGTAAAAGTTGTTCATAATGATGAGTACAATGACCCGTTAAGAGGTTGTTGGTGTTTTACCAATAACCCTGTATATCTTCTGACTACGTCACGCCCACTGAATTCGACAAGTCGAGTCCGCCGCGTACCTACTTGTAGCTTCATACCTAAAATGCGGAGTGACCCATCTGTGCTATCTGTGGTGTTACGCAATTACCTTGCAGAACTCGACGTAACATACTGACGAAATGTAGGTGTAGTAAAAACAACGCTACCTATTTCCTCAAACACGTGCGTAATATTATGATGCTAAGCTAATTATCTCGTGTACCTATAATAGGCAAGAAAACTCTTTTTCCTATATTATCAAACAAAGCGACGTAATCAAGCCTGAGAAAATGTACCTATTTCTTTTACTAATAAATACGCGAATGTGTTACATAAAACCGCTAATCGCGGAAGGAATTATAAAATACATAAATATAAAATACATAACAGTATTAAATTATTCATTTAGGTCAATGGAGGACACTCGATCTTTAACCGAACCGGTTTGTTTGATACCAATATTACCATTTATTACATAAGGTCCAAAAGATCCTGACATAATCGATTTTTTGAATAAATTTAAATGTCTACGGTGTTTCTAGCTGGTTTTGTCCACCGGAAATGAGGAATTGGCGAACCTTACTACTAAATGTTTTCGGATACAAGCCCGATGGAATTTCCTATCGGCAAAAACGACGAAGTACCATACAAACTAGGGGTAGGGTGGGGTATTTAACCCCTTTAGGGGGGTGAATTTTCCTGCTGTACAATCCCCTATTAAAACCTAAATGATCATACGGCATCCAACTATGGGGAGTGGCTAGCAAAAGTAACATAATGTGCCTCCAAAGAGCTCAAAACGCCATCTTGAGAAACATTGTCAATGCACCATGGTTCACACGGAATGAAGAAATCCATGATTATCTCAACACTCCTACTATTCTTGAGGAAATTAACAAACATAAAAAACGTTATGCTGATCGTCTAGCCATCCACCCAACTCCTCTGGCTATTAAATTGCTGGACAGCAATGAATCTGCCAATCGACTTAAGAGAGGTCAAGTAATCTAAAGAGGTGGCAGTGGCAATGGCCCCTGTACCTAAAACGCCATTTATTTACGCAACCAAACTGATAATAGTCCAGAAAGGACTGATGCCAGTTGTTATATGGGAAAAAAGGGGTGAATTTATAAAAACGTTCCATTGTTCTCACTTTCGCTACATAAGGAACTCTTGTGCAAAAAAAAAATCGTAAAAAAAAGTATCTACATCGCCACATGCGAACTGTGCATCAGACTGACGTCACGCAAAATCCTGCATCGTGCAGAGTTTACCGCGCGACTAGCATATATACAACGTCCCGACATCAATTGTCGGGCAGTAGCACACCAGACGTCAGTTCTGAGGAGGATCAGTGAACTTTACACCCTGTTCCTCATACATGCTTCTAGACACACCGGTTTAGGTTGTGCGTTGTCGGTTTAATTTCCGACTGCGCGATAGCAAAGACAGTTCTTTTTAAATTAGATAACACAGACCTGGCCCAGCACAATCGCGTTTACGAAAAAAAAGTACTTCCAAAACCTTTAAAGTAAAAATACTTGCATAGAACATTGATCCGTAACGTAATATAAATAAAGAGCACAATCGCGTTTACCAAAATGAGGTGTCGGTAACGGTGTCGCGAGTTCAATTGTTTTTTCCCATCTCAAAAATGCCCAACGCACCTAAAGAAGTTTTCGCTTCAAAAAGATAACATCGATGGATGCGAGAAGCACAGTGGACATCTTCCGACTAAAAGATTATGGTTTTTTTTTCCCACACCAGGGCCTTCATCTCAACTAATGGTAAGTGAAGATCAGGCCAAAGGTGTAAACAAGCTTCACCCGGAATCTTCAACCATAGAGGAACTGGGTATCTTACCTCTAACTGCCGAAACACAACATTGCTATTAACATTGTTGTTATGACGACAGACTTAGATAAGATGGTGGTAGCTAGCCAGGCGGACTTAGAACAAGACCTACCACGGTTATGATAATGATGATGTTTACCTGAGTATAACGAAGTGGTCTTCCACCTCCACAGTTCCCAGCGCGTTGTTGAGCGAGTACAGCATCTCTTGTCCCTTGAGACCGGAGCCGCGGCCGTCGGCTAACATGTAGATGATGTTACGGTGCGTCGTGAGGTAAGCGTGGTACCCTGGTAGTACGAACTTTATTAGATGGTGTATGTAGGATATATCAGAAAGGTAGCTGAACAATTTTATCCTTGCACCAACATCGATATCGCGAAAAAATTATGAACTTCAATGGGTCTAGACTTTATAGCAGAACTTTTTATGTCATAATATTATTTTGCATAACAGCGGATAGCATAAACTTCATTTCGCAGAAAATCGTTTGGCAATCACTCATTTATCATACAAATTCGGCCATCTTCATAGTATGCCAAGTGAAATTATACCAAATAATCGTCGCTCTAAATAAACGTTATGCTAAACGAAATTATGCGGAATTTTAACTTTGCCAAAGGTAATTATGCAAAATAAAATTCTGCCATTGTAAATTCGGACATGTAAACATTCGGCAAACAATAATTATATTAAATAATGTTTATGCTTTTAAAATATTCGTTAAAAAAAAGATTATGCCAAGTGTGTTATGCCAAATAAATTTCGGAGCATCAAAATTCTGCCAGATAGAGGGAACCCAACTTCAATACCTACTGGACCCAAATGTATCAGACAGTTAATCATTTTTTCACGATAACGATGTTGGTCCCATGGAACCTGTTCAATTTGATGGTCTGTACGACAACTTTAAATTTTACCACACCTTTCTGATACAACCTGTATAGCGGTATATCTTCTTAAAACTATAGGAATCTTCTCTCCTTATGTGTAAGGCGCTTGGGGATCAAAAGCATCAAATAATGTTAAGCTATACCAATTTTATGAGCCACGATTATTTTTTTCATATTCGATCCAAAAATTTCCTTCCCAAAAAAAAGCTAAATGAAAAGGATTACGGAACATTTATAATAAAGTTGCATACATTTTAAGAGGCAATTTAAGTTCAATTCTGAAAGCAATCGTTTTTGAGGTTATCTCGTAATAGAGCCGAAGAACTAGTCAAAAGATAACAGTTTTTCTGTTCTTTATTCTGCTTTCCTCGACCAATATCTACAAAAAAATTATGATTGTTTAGAATCACTTGTTCATATTGGAGAAAAGTCGCTAAGTCTAAATTGCGACCTCACTGCTTGCTCATCTTATGTTAAATTGCTCTAATTCTAAATCTTCGAAATCGGTCGGGAGTTTCAATATAATTTATTTATTATTTTATATTATTTTCAATACAACCGTAAACCAACATAAACATGATAGTGTTTTACTATACAGGGCGGCAGGGACATCGACGCGAAAACTGTTACCATGGATTCAGTACATGATTCTGAACGCCCAGCGTTGAAATTTTTCGTCGATTATTAAAAAAAAAACTGCTGTTTCATAGAAAAATGCAATACGCAGGGGGTTCAGAATCATGTAATGAATCCATGGTAACGGTTTTCGCGTCAATGTCCCTGCCATCCTGTATAAATAAATTACTTACCAACAGTAAAAGTATTCATCACAGTATGGGTATTAGGTCCGGAATACACGTAGAACACTACAGGATACTTCGTGGTGGCGTCTTCCACGTTCAAGCCAGGAGGCAAGAGGAGCCTCACCGGGGCGGGGAGGCCGTTCTGCAGGGGAACTGTCGTGATGATGCTGCTCCAGCGAGCCTTGCCGACCAGGCGCTGGCGGACGAGCGCGTTGTCTTCCCAGGTCATAAGGCGCTCGCCTGACTGGGTAATAAAGGATACACGGTTTGAAGAAAGAGGCAATCGTATTTGCGTAAGGGTGATAAAACGAGATAGATGATAAAGTTCTGCAATTTTTAGGGTTCTGTACCTTAAAAGGAAAAAACAGAACCTTTATAGGATCACTCGTGTGTCTGTTTGTCTGTCTGTTCGTCTGTCACAGCCGATTTGCTCCGAATCTAATAGACCGATTAAGTTAAAATTTGGTACACATGTATTTCTGTAACTCAAACATGGACGTGTAACGTAAATAAATGAATTTTGAATATGGGGGCCACTTTTGGGAGGCAAATAAGAAAATTTAAAAAAAAAAAAACTGTATCGTGTGACACATCAAACAAAAGGGGTTGTTGCGAGGATATCAAATATATATTTCTTTTTTAAATATAATTTTAAAGTTACATTTAAAGATATTTAAGAAAATAGATGATTACTGACCATTCCCAACTATCTTATCTCCGAACCAAAAATTTTGAAAAAATTACAGAGAATGGTTCTCCACTCATAGATTACAGGAAAACCTATAAGTCTATGGTCTTAAAATAACATGGTAAATCTCAATATTGTGCGTATAATCCAACTATTGCAGTTGGAATGTATGGGAGAACATGTATTTTAACTACAATGTTAAGTTTGTATTTGGGATAAATTCATCCCAACTACGGAACCCTTCATTGTGCGTAGCAGGCACTGGGGCGGTTTTTCCTTTAGAGGAAGTGTAATATTTGTCTTTACATCACCCAAAGGTTGACTAGTAGAAAGTGCCTATGGCATTATCTCCGCCTCTGTTGAGTGCTCTCTGTATTGAATACTTAAATTTTTAAGTAATAAATAATATGCCGTTATGGGAATACACGTCCGATTTTTTTAAACCAGAAAGTCGGATCGGATAGTCCTACCCGACTATAGGATCAGACGTGTTGAATGTTCGAACAAAATAATGGCTCCAATGCCTTCCGATAGCCGGATCAGACTATCGGATTCGACTATCTAATGAAAAAAACGGACGTGTATTCCTAGGGTTAGTCACTACAACTCACATTTATATTGTGACCGAAAGGCGAAAAAAACTGGCAAGCTGGTAGTAGACAGAAATACAACAAACATCGATTAAATTGCAGAGTTTTTTTCAAAATAAATAGTCATCTCAATACCTCTCTCCCTTGAATTTGTATATATAAACTATAGGTATATATTATATTAAATATGTATGTATTATGTGTATTATAAGTACCTATTTATATACTGTTGTTCCAACATTTTATTTATAATGATATATATTTAATTTTTTTTTCTTTGTTCCTGTCAATCAGAGCACCTGCCATCTAATCTCTTCACCACCCTTGGTTGACTGGTAGAGAATGCCTAAGGTATTAAGTCCGCCTTTGTACCTTTTTGTGTGTAAAATGTATTATTTTTTTAACTTACATGACCTTGAGCCAAAGCATGGTCAAAGCTAAGAAAATAGAAAACTCAAGCGACAGAGTGGTCATAGTGGACCGTTGTTAGGCCAACTTTGGTCTCGGACATCGGTTACGCGTTGCAATATATTCACATTATCATAATTTAGACGCACCGTACGCACATTCTTACGTACTACGTGAACCGGAACCGTCACGACCATCAACATAATAATTTAACTCGTAATTTTTATTATTGTTACGCTTGACCGACGACGTTCGTCCCACGTCAGTTTTTTTTTTTTTAAAGCATTTTTTTAAATAATTGTTTAACGATAAAAATCGTCCCGACATAGTGAGAACAAACAGTGCCATAAGTGACAACCACAACAGTAACTACTCTGTTACTGCTCGTTTTCACTAACACTCAGGCATAGGATTTTCAACTCCCGGCTCATCACCGAAAGTTCAAAATCCAACAGCACGCTTATAATTAGGCATTCATTTAGGTGTCGTCTAGTGTTAGTGGAAATGAGCATAAGAGTATTACGACGAAGATGTGACGTAAGGCACAAGGTTCCATCGACGAACCTGATCGAACGACCAAACCAAGTAATAATCAACTTACTTGAGTTTTACAATAGGCCTGTGTCCAAAAAAAAATTCTTTCCGTCTTGTATGTTATTAAAAAATATTGAACACGTATTTTTTATTTTTTGACGTACTTAATCAAAAGATTACGGCGATACATTGAGTTAAAATGTGGCATGACGTCACGTCTTGCTAGATTTAATACTGCGTTGTGACGTAGCGAGCCCCCCTCCCTGACTTTAATGCGTGTTTTCTAAGTTGTTTTTGATTAATATGATAAATTACGTGTCTAATATTTTTTTATTATTTGAAAGACGGACTAAAAAGAATTTCTTTTTTTTTACCTAGTCGACTACCGTATTCCTGCGTGGGTTCGTTTTACCTTCAATGATACTAAAGTCTATTCAAATCCTTATTTCCAATTAACGTTATTTCCACTTCAACGAATATCAACTTTATGCAAGTGTAAATTAAGTTGACTTCAGAATAATTAGTATTATTAGAAAATTCATAAAAATGTTTGAAATTGTAGTGTGAATTAAAGTAAACTAAATCGCGAACGCATTATAGTTGTAAAATCAACGTGTTTGACACTTTTGCCGATGGACCTTAGTATACTACACCAAGTACTCACCCTAGGATTAATGATGAACGTAGCCGAGGGTTCGTCGGGCGAGGAGCAGGTGACGGTCATGTAGGCCCCGGCGGTGCTGAGCGTGGCCGTGGCCCAGCTGCAGCGGCCGCCATCGGGCATGACGAACCCGCAGCTGATGCAGCCGGCGCCGGCGCCCGCGCGGTGCACCTCGGTCTCCCACGGCGCGTCGGTCGCCGTGCGCGTGTAGTAGCTGCGACGAAGTTATGATCATTTTTTATACCATAATACCAGTTACAGTTTAACCAGAAAATGTATGCGCTTTGGTAATCTTCGTATTTCCAAATTAGCACGAACATCGTGCCACAGAGTAACCCACGGAAGCGAAGTTTCTAAGTTTTGTACCATCGCCGTCCTTTATACATCTATCGTATATGTGAAGTTATCTCTCTGTCGGATTACCTACTCCAGTCGCAAATCGTCATCTGTCACTCAAAAACTTTGAAATTGTATCGAGTTGTTAATCTATATTTTTATAACCATAATACTACAAAATGCAAGTACTTTATGGTTATAACAGCTCTATATTAGATCTCATCATCATGCGTTCGTATTTCCGAAGACAATGATTTTCGAAGCGCATACTTTACGTGGGATATTTTTTACTTACCATTTTTTTATTCATATACACATTCTTAGTTTATCTTGAACATAATTACTGAAGATATTTTACTTAAAATATTTAAAAGTTATGTCCGATGTTTATTGTTTGATTTCCTACGAAGAGATATTAAAAAAAATTGGTTGTCTGTAAAGTCGGTTTACGGACGATCATTTTACGTGATAACGTCACAAGCCGAACGCTTAGGCCGATCGTGCCTCTCTATCGCTTGTTTCGCGCTCCTCTCACTTGCACGCTCGGCTCAGACGAAACGTGACACTTTTTCGTGCGTACAGCTGACGTTCATCGATTTATAAGACGTTATCACGTCAAAAAAATCTCTATTATCATGCCAAAACGCAACAATTATATTTACTATACTCACTAAGCCAGGTTGGTTTCATCCATGCCGATAAAACTATTGACAGTGAAGGCTCCAGGAGTGATGGAGCTGGACACGATCTCCCCACCGATGCGAAAGCTGACGTACAAGTGTTGCCAGATGCTGCCGTCAGCCTGTTCCAAAGACCAGCGCAGAGAAACGAAGAAGTCTCCGTTGCTGCTGAAGCGTGGCATCGCGATGGGTACCCAGCCGTTGGGCTGTTGACGAGGCTCTTCCTAAAAACAAGATAAAAAAAGTTGATACCAGCTTTTACCCGCGACTTACTCAATATATTTAATGCATTCCACAATGTGAACTTAGGTAATAAGTTTACAAAAACATGATCATTGTGGCTATCGGGCACAAGAAAGTCGGAGAGAGGAAGGCAGCTTTAATTTTACAACTTAGTTGTTTTAATTGATAATTTTATAACATAACATAACATCACGCCTATAATCCCTGAAGGGTTAGGCAGAGGTGTACTATAGTACATCTACATTTCGCCAGTTTTGTTTAAGTCCCATATAATAGGGGGCGAGCCAACCGGGCATAAATTCCTCCGCGCTGCTACTGAGCAATTCCTGATGAAAAAACCGAATAACACCCAAAAATCCGAAAATAGAGCCAAATAATTTTATGTAACATGTAATTTAAAATTTGTCATGTAAACCGTACATTCTTCCGGGAAAAGTAAAGCCTAGATCAATGGGGGCTCATAAGCAAATAGTCACTTCGTCGATTTAGAGCCAACGCTGACAACCCGAGTGGCGAAGCGACCTAATCGACAACTATTAAAACTCAACTTTATTTACTTTTGCCTACGGTTCAAATTGGTATGACTAAATAATAATAATGAACCTCACACCCGGTTCCTGGAACGAAAATCAACTTAAAGCTGCATACTGTCAAGCGCGCGTGAACCGCTGTGATTGGTTGACCGAATTATCAATAGCCAATCGGATCATTTGACTTCCGTTTAATTTTGACACATCGATAATTTTCGTTGTGGGGCTTGTGGCTAAGTAACAACAGCTGCACGGGTCGACCGATCAGGTTAAGTACGCTTGCCGCGGTTGGTCTGTGGATGGGTGACCATCTTTACATACCAAGACCCCTCCGTACCTCGGAAAGCACGTTAAGCCGTTGGTCCCGACTGTCATTTGTAGATCTTTGACAGTCGTTACGGGTAGTTAGAAGCCCAAAAAGTCTGACAACCAGTCTTATCAAGGGGTATCGTGTTACCGAGTAACAAGGTTGTGGAGGTCAGATAGGCAGTCGCTCCATGTAAAATACTGGTATTCAGCTGCATCCGGTTAGACTGGAAGCCGACCCCAACATAATTGGGAAAAGGCTAGGCAGATGATGATAATTTTGGTTCCAGAAATTGGGTGTTACAGATACACGGTGTAAACTGTAAGCGCTTACCTCACAAGCCATAGTGACAATATTGCAGATCCTGAGCACAGTGGAGTTCTGTCTTCTATTCAACCAGTGTACTGCGATGTCAGTGTCTGTGATCCATATCACGCCTCCCAGGATGTGGTCTGCAGTGACAACTTCGGGATGCGGCATTGTTATGAAAGTTGGGGTGTTAGTCGATACTAGGGAGGCAAGGTTCACCACGCGAAGTATAGCTGTTGGATTCTCGCGGCCGACCTGAAATATTGGTGTAATATTAATATTCAACTTCTCAAATCAGTCATTTTGGTAAAAATTGTTATCAAAAATGATGACAGCGACGCTTCCAAAGGCATGGCAGAATTCTACAGAGTAATTTTAAGGGTATTAGATATACTATAGATAGGCTCCTTAAACTGGACACAGCAAAGCTGCTCGGCGGTAAAATAGGTAGTACTTTCTCGGACAAACTCCTTCACAAATAACTCCACTAGAGCTACAAACATGAAAATTACCCCTTAACTACTCGTATGCAAATGTCAACAATTTTCGAGTCATGTCATTTTTACTAGCTAACGTTGTTTTGCCATATAAATGTTTGGGGTGTACCACCCTTATCACTTAGGGGTATGAAAAGTAGATTACGACCGATTCTCAGACCTACCGAATATACACATAAAATTTCATAAAAATCAATCAAGCCGTTTCGGAGGAGTATGGCAACTAACATTGTGACACGAGAATTTTATATTTTCAAATATAAAATGTCCAATAACTCGAAAATTGTTGACATTGGCATAGGGGTCATCAGGAGTCATTTGGTTGCAAATGACCTCTCCTACATCCCCTTAACGGATTGCCGACATATAACAAATAACCCTGTATATCTTATATCTACCATTACAGGTTTTTTTAAATCCATTGCGACTAATGCGCCTGTCCTAAAGCAGGCCAGACACACTCAGCATTTTAGGTATGAAGCTACAAGTAAGTACGCGGCGGGTTCGACTTGTCGGGCCAAATTCAGGCGTAAACGTAGTCAGAACATATGAGTTAAGCGATAAAAAGAGCGGCATCTTCTAGGTGAATATAACTGTAGGTAATTAGCGCTGTGCGACCCGAATTGCACCTTATTGTGTCGTAGCAAAAGTCGCTATTTCTTTAAATTATTTTGCGAAGTGAATCTTCTGTAATTGTACTTTTATGTATTCTATGCCTAAAGTAATTAATTTCAAAAGAATATCGTCATACCTTGGGATACTTCAGGTCAACGAGCTCAGGGTAGGGATCATCCCTGTTCGTCTTGTCGTCATAGTAGTAATAGGAATAGCTCTCAACATTGGTGTCGTCGTAGGTCGCAAAAGCCAGGTATGACCCTCCCGTGGAGAACCACGTCGCTTGACCGGTGTACATGACATCCTCTGAAATGGAAGTTTCATGCTGTAGTTATGCTAAGTATCTACTTTATATATACCATAATAAAAAATAAATCAAACACTAAAAAATATACAATGGACGGCGTAATCGCTTTCCGCGATCTCTTCCAGGCATTCTTGGAATGGACAATGATTTGCCTGGACATCAAAACCGTACTTTTATATATTTACATCTAGATCGTAGTTTTATGTTCACGAGCATAAATATATTACTATGGACAGCTCGGCAATAATATCTGATTTCATTATTCATCTATTAATATATATGACGGCAAATATATGTGATCATTTGTGAAAGGCATTTACAAGTGGCAGCACAAATATGTGACATCGAAGGAACGTCAAAACTATTTAGCGAGATGAGCAACGCCAAAATATAGGATACTGCATTGGCTTCAAATATATAAATGTTAATACAATATTAATGGACATGTTTTTCGTCATAAATATCTGCCTATCTTACTCAGTTAAATCCAGAAGAAAGTTATATTTGTTGTGATCGAAAATATCTGACATCACTTTCGCAGCAAAACTGTGCGTTTGCACTTGCGAAACATTTAAATAAAAACATGTTGAAATCTTTATTTTCTGACAATGTATCGACTCGCGTTCGCATTGTCACGCAACTTGTTGACGCGAAACATGTTTGACGTTTCATATCACTTGACATGTTTGTTTTACAGATAAATTGTTTAACAAAATGTATAGATAGATAGAATATTCTTCAATAAAATCTCTTTACATTTCTTTAATGTTTCTGTATGGATGTTGAAACATGTTGTCCACTATAGGCCTACCGCTTAACTGAGACGGTTCCTGAGGTAACTGCGCGGTGCGGGAGGGGTGATAGTTGTGTCAAGTTGACGAATCACTGAGCTCTCGCATCACGACACCACACCCCTCCCTCACCGCGCTGCTACCTCGGGAACCGTCTCATTTAAGCGGTCGGTACGCCTATAAATGTTTTTATGTTTACCGTCTCATTTCGAGACACAAACAAACAACAATGCGGACGCAAACGTGACAAATCTCTGTACAAAACACGTCTATTGAATATGTTTCTAGACAGTGCGAACGCAGCTAACAACAAATCTTGATCTGTCTTATAACTTACTCATGTTTCGTGCAGTGCGAACGCAAATCCAACAGAACAAGTTATAATATTTGTTTTATGTGATAAATTTCGTAACATCTAAATGTAAGTAACAAAAGTTGCACAACAGTTTTATAGCAACATTTTTTATGTGTTTCTAATCTAGCAACAAAAACTTTCTGCCGCAATGTGGCGCTTTTGTTAACAATAAATACATAGGTTCAGACCTGAATCCATCTTGCCGTTGCGGATGGGATTGGTCATCAATGACGATCACAAAAAATTACTTTACATTGTTGGTAAATGTAACGTAATCAATAATGTAAAGTCACTTTTTTCTGTTCACCGTACCTTCATAGACCCAGTCAGCGTGTCCATTATAGATGACGCCTTCAATGCCGTTATTGGTGATCTGTATAGGTGCGGCAGTGCTTGAAGGGAGATAAAAGAGGTTGTTTCTTAACACGTAGGCCAAAGCGTGCGTGTTGCCGCTGCTGAAGATGCAAAGCTGCAGACGCTCTCCGTTCGCGATTGGAGTGATGACTCTGAGAATAAATAAGTTTGATATTTCTTGTTGTTTTTATTTAAAGTAGTAGGCAGGTATCCTATCCTCCTGCCAGGGATGCGGTTTTTGTCCAAAA
Organism: Agrochola lychnidis; assembly: GCA_963680765.1. NCBI lineage: Eukaryota > Metazoa > Arthropoda > Insecta > Lepidoptera > Noctuidae > Agrochola > Agrochola lychnidis. Next base: position 17,079,584 of record OY796858.1, read on the forward strand.
GGGTTACCGTGGCCCCTGGCAATACAGGCAACTGAAGGAACACGGGTGGGTTTTAGTCAGTACGAGTCTGACACGGCCTCCCGCTCCGCCCAGAGCGGGAGAAGTTATCTGATAATTTCCCACCAAATAAAAAAAAAGGTTTCTTATCCTAACTATAATATAATAAATGCGAAAGTGAGTCCGTTTGTTTGTTACGCTTTCACGCTAAAACGGCAAAACGGATTTAGATGAAATTTGGCACATGTGTAGACTATGATCTGGAGAGGGACATAGACTACTTTTCAAGCTGAATCACAGACGAAGTCGGACATGAGCTAGTTCCTAATATTTTAAGGAGAGTAAGTATGAAAGTTTAGTGGTACGAGGAACAGGGTGTAAAGTGCACTCATCCACCATAGAAAAGGGAGGATCCTCCGACCAGACGGGTGTTGTGTCTGGCGGGCAACTGCCCAACTGTTTGAAGTCGGAATCTTATATATAATTATGTCGATTGCACGGTAAACTCTAATTGCGCGATGCAGGATTTGTGTGACATCATGTCTTTGATGCGTAGTTTGTATGCGGTATAACCGCTACAAAGGTACTAAAGTCTATGAACAAGAATAAAACCGCTCTGTATCTAAGCTTTTTTTTTAAGTGGCGCTCAAATGACGCCTGGGGCTACAGTCTCGACATAGATAGCGATCGCTTATGTGATCCCTAGACGGTCAAAAATGCTTGACAAACACGTAATTTTTTCGTGCTTGCTTTGACCATCTAGAAACACCATTAGGACTTTGCGACCGAGTTCGGTCGTAAAGCGATCACTATCTATGTCGATACTGGCCCTTGGACCACAAATCTACAGTAGTAACGGCAACCTTTGCCTAATTTTATACGAGTTCATTTTTACAGTGGCTCTAACACCTATACTCCATTTGAAATAAGTAGTGATGCAACGAATACGAATACGAATATTCGTATTCGCCGAATAGTAGACATTTACCGAATATTCGTATTCGGCGAATACTAATACGAATACTAATACGAATATTTACAAATTAATATGTTTGTACGCAAATCTAATTACTGGCAGACTTGGAAAACGCGCGTCGTCGGCACGTAAAAATACGACGTGTGCAAGGGCCTTAACCGCAACGACGACGCGACGGGGGACTCCCCGGCCATAGTTTATACAGTGCCGCGGCCCGGGAGTTTTCCTATCATTACGAACCATGGATTGATTGATTCATTCATTCCTTTCATTTCATTTGTCAGTCGAAAGCACAAGTCAAGCAAGAGAGTATTGTTTTATTTATTTTCTGAGGTTGCTGAGGAGTGAAAGAAGTTGAAGTTGAATAGAAAATGGTGCCGATTCTCTTGTGCACAAACTACACTAAAGGAGAATGGGCGGTTCGTCCCCAGAGGTGTATCAAGATGTGACATATGTCGTTTTAAAGATCATAACAATAGCTTTATTTTATTGTATGACACCAACAACGAAACTCGTGCAGGGAAGGAACCATGACTTATTTTAATTTTACTTTTTTAGTAATATTATTTTTAGTTTCAACAGTTATTTTATGTTTTTTTTACTATATATTAAGCGTACAGTGCGGTGCGGGTACCTGTCAGTGCCATCGCGCGTCGCTCCTTTATTGCTGCCCTACACACTTACATACTACCAGACTCACACATAAACAACTTTTGTGCGCAAGGTAAAGGTACAGTGGGCCAAAGTTCCTCAAGCTCACCTTAAAGGCGATAATCGCATAGCATGGCTCCCATTGTTATTTAGTGGGAATGTTTGGAAATCCGGTTAAACAATAGGACGGCTTAATACAAATTCTGTTGGAAAAAAAACATATATTCATACAAAAAAGCAGCAATTTTCTATTTCAAAAGCAGTTTTATAGTCTGCATAAGTTTCGTAACCTTCTAAAGCCATATTTAATTGTTTGCACGGATGGATATATTTTTTATGTTACCGGACCGCACGCAGCAACGACATCAGATGCTACGATTATGTCGAGATCAATTCATAATGAAGCTCCAATACATGTAGTACTTCATGCTAGCGACGTACTCATTTTAGACAGAGGTTTCAGGGACTCTCTTGGAGATATAGAAGAGCATGGTTATAATGCTCATATGCCTCCCACCAAGAGTTGAGCCAAATCACAACTCAGCACTGAAGATGCAAATAAATCCCGGCTGGTGACAATAATTAGATGGGTCGTGGAGGTAATAAATGGTCGCCTAAAATGTGATTTTAAAATATTACGGCAAGAATATTTCAACAGAGCACTGCCTCATACATATGTTCGAAGATGTATGAATTGCTGTCGCTCTAACAAACACGTTTAAAGAGCCTGTGACAAACACGCCACATGCCAACTAAATAATCAGTGAAATCCAAGTAAGACTTCATCAGCCAAATAGTTTGGGTGATTACGTTGTGCAAAATAATCTCAATCGACAGAGGGCAGCGTTACATAGTATTATGGATGAAGCTGTACGAGCGTTGGCAGTCCCAGTAGTAAGCGAAAAGGATCTAGTGCTAATAGCACTAGGCACCTATCAAATAAAGCTCGCCTGGTATTACCTGAGCGAGCATATTAGAAATGGAATCTACTGCATCGAAGTATGTGAAACCATAATTCCCGATCTAGCACAATACGGGCTCAATGTTGAAGGAGTGCCTTTGAGAAGCCGTGTTCAATCCCGTCATGTATCCAATCAAAAATTATATAAAAATTATTACTTCTACATTATACAAGAACGACGGGAAGAGAGTCGGTCTGCAATTATTACTGTTCGTGCCTAACAGAATGAAGAACAATAAGCCCATATGCTCATATAATGAGTGTTAAATGGTATTTGGGTAGGGCAAGGCACCAAAATGACATCTTGTTACCGGCAACTTTTCTAGACGAAGTTATTATAGATTTAGATTAATATTGTGAATAATAAATATAGTAACTGCCATTGTTCTTGTTTTATTGCATTATTTGTTAAACTTACATGACACAGTAAAATAATAAGAGTAAAATTAAACTACGTGAACACAGGAAACAGCAAATTAATTCATTTTAAAACTAGGTTTTCTACAAACTAGAGTTTTTAAAAAACTCAAGTGCCCGCACACTTGAGTTGGTGGCGATAAAGACGCAATACAAGACAAGTAGCTGCACCGCAAAGAACACTATGTAAAATAACAGGCATGTACGAAAAACTGTTTATGCTAAAAATATAATTATTAAGAAAAAAAAAAGAGTCGTAGTATCTTCTTTGCACGAGTTTCGTTGTTGGTGGCATACAATACGCTACTGTCATAACAGTCATAACTTCGAGGACACATGTTAAGATTTAGATCATAGCTCTTTCCATAGAACTTTGGATGAATGGAATAGTCTAGCTAGGCATAACCCAGGATATTTGTAAAGCAAAAGAGGTGGACGATGATAAACTAAGCGAAAATTATTTTCTTCTGAAGAAAAATGTAATCATTCGTAGTTCTTCCCCTGCACGAGTGCGGTGGTTGGTGTCATAAAATAAAATGAAGCCATTATAATAAGCTTTAAAAAGACATATCGCTCAATTTGATACAGTCTTAAAACATTCTGGGGACGGAGCCCATACAAAAGCGCCCATTCTCCTTTAAGTTCAGTGCATCTTTTTCTTTCTATTTCATTAAAAAAAGGACAGAAGATAAATTTTAGTTTAGTCCTGTCAAATTAATCAGCTCTTGACGTAAATTGACGTAATTTTAGTAGGCAAGTTTTTAATCACGTCTAAACTTGTATGAAGTAGTGACAGGCGCTGATTAATTTGACAGGACTAAACTAAAATTCATCTTCTGTCCTTTTCTTAATGAAATAGAAAGAAAAAGATGCACTGAACTTAAATTTAGTTTAGTTTGTGAACAATCGAATCGGCACCATTGTCTTCTCGTAAACGAGATCAAAGTGACATATGGAAACACTTCGATAAATGACCAAGTAAGTAGTTATATGGTCTGTATTTCTTTTGTATGAACAAAAGGTAGTATAGTATGTCCTAAGTAACTTAGACGAACGTTAGTAATGGCTGCGTCTATGTAGTACTAGACTATTAGTCTTTTATTACCATGGCGAGATATTCGTATTCGTATTCGCCGAATAGTAGGTTTGATATTCGTATTCGTATTCGTAAAAGTAGTATTCGTTGCATCACTAGAAATAAGATTAGACATTTAAACAAACCTTTTTTACAGTCCGTTCAACCGATTTTGACTTCTATACCGTAGGCATAAGGATGGCATTAAAATCAAACAAGTTGTTATAATACCAACTGTTTACTGCAGCTGCTATTTGTCATGCCACCAATGCAATAGAAGTCAAAATCAGTTGAACGAACTGTAAAAAATGTTTATTTAAATATCGAATCTTATTTCAAATGGAGTATAGGTCAAAACAAATAATGAATTACTTACCGTGTATTAATATTATACAGAGAGTATACAGCAGTAGTTGAATATCTGTAAACCTGAAACATATATATGTAGGTATTATTATTTACAGGTAAGTACATTTGTCAATATTTCGAAATTAAATAAAATACAACATAAGGTATTTGAAAGGATTAACGATTTCAATATCTATAGATCATCAGTCTATAGATAGTCAGAATATTAAATTATAATGATTAACATAGGTATTATGTTTATCATTATAATTTTATATTCATGACTGTAAAGATAGGGTTATCTAATTTATTATTATTGGGCCGTGCGTATTGAGTAACTTACCGATTGCACTTCACTCGAAGCCAGAATGAAATTTCCGTCTGGCGAAAGTATGGGGTTGTTGGTGTTCAGCAACTCCTGGAAAGTAAGGTCATGGTCATCAGCTCGGAAATTTATTAACAATGATATTTCTTACACGGGGAGCTCGTGGCTAAGTAATAACAGCGTTGGTCCTGGCTGCCATTCGTGGATCTTTGACAGTCGTTACGGGTCGTCAGAAGCCAGATAGTCTAACAACCAGTCTTACCAAGGGGTATCGTGTTACTTAGTAACTGGGTTGTGGAGGTCAGATAGCCAGTCGCTCCATGTAAAATACTGGTATTCAGCTTCATCCGGTTAGACTGGAAGCTGGCCCCAAAATAGTTGGGAAAAGGCTAGGCAGATTGATTGATTTCTTTCACTTAACGCCTTTTTTCCCTGAAGGGTTAGTCAACGGATGGCAACGGTCACATATTAGGTAGTACATCCAAATTAACACATTAGATACCGTACTGATATTTATTCTCATAATTAACTCACACAAGAAGAAGATTGACTATGTAAGTTACCTAGTCGCGAACGCAGAATATGTGCCAAGTGTGGCACAGAGCCTGATTCGCAAATGGCACTGTCACAGATGAATACATTTGGGTCACTCCGCATTTTAGATATACGTATAAAGCTATAAGTAGGTACACGGCGGGCTCGACTTGTCGAATTCAGTGAGCGTAACGTAGTCAGAAGATATAAGAGTTCCGCGGCAACTTCTAGGTGAATATATAAAATATCTATATTTAAAAGAGTGTCCTTGGAGTTTCCTGCCCGTTCTTCTGCATAGAGATCTACGTTTTAGAATGGGCAACTAGCTTCAACTTTCTAACTGACCGTCTCTTTGACAATTCAAAAGTGCCTTTAAATGGTTTAATTGAAATAAATGCTTTTGAGTTTGAATAAAGCTTCGGTAAAACCTGAGCGACTACAACGCAGGACGCGGGAGCGGTTTGGCCGAAGCTTAAAACTAGGTAATTAGCGCTGTGCGACCTGAATTGCACTTGATTGTGTCGTAGCAAGAGTCGCTTTTTATTTAAATGGTTTTGCGGAGTGATCCATCTATACTAATCTGTGCTAGTGTGAGCTACTAGTACTTACCTATATTATTAACTTAGTGCTGCTCGCGGCTTCGCCCACGTGAACCCTAATACTTTTTCCCAGATAAAATGCATTCTTTATAAGGGCTGACTAGAAATAGGATTGTTGTACCTAGTCATCAACTTAGAAGGCTTATGTCTAGCAGAGGACAACTATAGGCCAAGTTGATTCATTGATTGATCTTTGAATAGGTTTGTAGGTATAATACACACCATAATTTCTCCTGACACGAGGACGCTTTCTTGAAGAGTGGTAACATCGAACACATAGATCCCAGGCTCGCCAGCGCGGGTGAATGTGAACCGATTGTCTGGAACGGAAATATTAATAGGTAATAAAAACTAAAAGAACGTATCTAACCCAAATAATCACCCCTAAGATGACGCACTGACCAGACGAGACGAAAATCAGAGACGGTAGTTTTGTGCCAGTTTTCATATTACCTATTCTCCATTTGAAATAAAAAATAAACCTTTTTTACAGTCCGTTCAACCGATTTTGACTTCTATCGCGTTGGTGGCATGACAAATGGCAGCTGCAGTAAACAGTTGGTATTGTAACCACTTTTTTACTTTTAATGCCATCCTTCTGCGTACGGTATAGAAGTCAATTTAAATGTCTAATCTTATTTCAAATGGAGTATACCTATTTATGTAAATATCGTGGCTGACTGTAGGTATAGTCGTTATCATAATTATTGTAATGACTTATTTATTAATTAAATTTTAAGATAAAAGGGCGAAGGCCAATTACAATAGGTACTTAGTTAAGGACACAAACACGTCATAAAGTACAGTAAACAAAGTATACAACTACTCGACAGTCAAACGCTCATCTCACAATACTCCAGACATACTGACAAGATCTTCAGTCATCCGCAAAACATCACAGTCAGGCTTAGCGTCGAAGAGAGCGTTGAGCGCAGAGAGTGTGCGAGAGAAAGGAGACTGAGCTCGAGCGACGGTTCGACTCCGAAGCACGGCAAGCAATCTATGCCTCCTGCCACGGTTGTAGTTTATCGGAGCAAAAAGATGGGACAGTTCGTCATGCAGTTCCTGTTTTTCCGTGAAGGATCTTACAGATGATTTGGTAATTTTTTCTTCTAACCTCGAGAGAATTGTACCCTAAGCAGCCTAAAAGAAAATTCGAAGGGTACCTAAACGGATAATTACCATTCAAACGTTTATAAAGGTAAGTCCCTTAGATAAGTGTACTTCTTTTCGTGCGGGTTCCAGACGCATGCACTGGACTCCAATTTACTACGACCAAGTAGGTACATTAAAAATAGATTTAATAGCGCCGATATTTCCAAAAATCTTTAGCACTATGAAACCTAATCATCTGAAATTTAGACATGGCATTGGTAGCAAAAGATTAATTTAGACTCTAAATGAATCTTTTGTTACCAATGCCATGATTATGAAACGTAAGCTTGTTGTGAAATGTGTATGTTATAGTATACCTAAGTCATTTTAAATAAGTTTATATCATCACAATTATTGCTATATCATTGATTGATTGATTGATTGTGAATGTTACTTACAATTTAGGCCACAATTCAATAAGTACTACAAAACACATTTAAGTACTACAAAATGGTGGTTGAAAATAGCCGCGTAAATGTTTGTATGTTAATGTGCAAGAGAAGAAAGGCTGGATGGATTATGTTTGTGTAAGTATGTATGCCATTTTATTGTTTTCTTTTATTTTTATCAACAATTTTTATTTTTATGGATCATGTGTTCTGCAATAGTTAAAGATTTTTATTCTTTTTTATTAAGTATTATTTATTTCACTTCATTTAAATTTACTGGGAATTGTTGTCAAAAGTGGTATCTTATTAAATATCATCATCATCATCAGCCTATTGTTCCCACTGCTGGGACACAGGCCTCCTCTCTGTGAGAGGGAGTGGGCCGTAATCCACCACGCGGGCCCAGTGCGGGTTGGTAGATATCACATGCCTTCGAATTTTTGGTTCTAGGACATGCCGGTTTCCTCACGATGTTTTCCTTCACCGTTTTGAGAGCAGTGGTGATGAAATAATTTACACAAAGTAAAGCGCCTGTCTGGGTACGAACCTACGACCTACAACTTGTAAGTCACGGCCGTTACCACTGGGCCACCACTGCTCTTAAATTAAATATATAACAGGATATGTAACTTTATTATGTTCTAGTTATAAGGTATTCTCGAGGAACAATCGTTACGGTATAATATGGTGGCTGTCGCACGATCGCAGCGTGCGCAGCGCAGTCTATCTCGGTGCGTAGCGGGGAGCCGACTGGCCACGCGAGCGAGCGCTGGCGGCGGGAAGTATGTAGGAAAGTATATTCTAGACGCGGCGACGCGAGTGCAACGCGCAACACAACGCTACAAATATATAAATTACTTAATCACTTGTTTTTAGACTCATTAGAAGTGGTTTTATTATTTGGTTTTGTGGTTGTATGCAAAGTTTTAAACTAATTTTGTGTTAATAAATAACTAGGTCAAACATAGTTGTCTAAGTGTGGGTGTACTATAAACCTCTGCCTACTCCTTCGAGGATATAGGGGTGATGCTATTTTATGTTCTATTTTATGTTAAAAGTCTGTGTTCCTCAACTTAAACACTAAAAGGAACCGTTTCATATGTAAAAATAAATAAAAATATTTTGATGATTAAAAAAAAATCAGCAGCGATAACCGATAAGTGGAGTATGACAAAAAATCATAAATAATTAGTCTATAACAACCTGTAAGGATATTACGGTTTTTTTTTTGCCATTTAATAAATAATTAGATTTTTCATACTAGCTTCATACAAATTTTTCGTATAAAAATATTATTCCTTCGTTTTTGTGCAGAATTAACTCGGATGTCATTTTTGTATATAGTAATAACTAATTGAATCGATATCCAGCAAAAAAATCCGGCACTTGCAAATTGAAATCCCTAAGTCTATGAAAGCCGATTTTCAGCCCAAAGTGCGCCGCGGCGCACATTTTGGGAACCCCTGGACTAGCCTATGTTACTTATTTATGTTTTTAATTAGAGGTGGGTACTTTAGCTTTTCTTTTTTTTCTTCTTTTTTATTCTATTCTATTCTATTCTATTCTATTCTAAATAGGGGTGTTTAAAGCCCACAGGCGCGTTTTTATAGCGCGATAATAACTCAATAACGCTTGCGTAATTATCGCGCGATAAAATCGTGCCTGTGCGGGAGAAGCTTTATAGGTAACTTGGTTGGCCTTTTATATACAGGGTGATTGGTTATACGTCGGCAATCCGTTAAGGGGATGTAGGAGAGGTAATTTACAACCAAATTAGGGACCACTGATGACCCCTATGCCAATGTCAACCATTTTCGGGTAATTTGATATTTTAAAATGTATTAAGTAAATAAAAATAAAAAAAGGCCAATGACTCGAAAATTGTTGACATTCGCATAATGGTCAAAAAGCGTCATTTGGTTGTGAATGACTTCTACATCCCCATTAACCCTGTATACCGGGGTTATTGGTTACATTTTACATTTTTATTTCATACATTTTAAAATAAAAAAAATTGGTTGCCTGTAAAGTCGGTATACGGGCGAAAGTTTTACGTGACAACGACTTTGAGTGGTAAAATAATTTCTCTCTCGCTCTTAGGCGGGCTAACCATGCCCGAGTGGAAGGGACGCGTGCCTCTCACTCGCTCTCATTGTGAGCGCATAACGTGAGCGGAGCGTAACGCAGTTTCTTGAAGTGTCACCCGGCAAACCAATTTATAAGACGTTGTCACGTCAAAAATGTTAAATTACTTGAAAATGGTTCCGTATAACCATTAACCCTGTACACCTTGACATTTTAGTCGTCTTACAAAAGTAGCCCACTTCAGAGTATCCAATGACTTCTAAACATTCTTTTTTTTTAATGATTTCTATACACCGTGACATTTTAGTCGTCTTACAAGGCCACTCAATGTACCCGACATAAAATACCTCTAGGAACAATTCAAAAATTGTTAGGTACAATATTTAATTTTATTTTAAGGATCTATTTTTGAGGAGCTCGTATCTAAGTAATAACAGCCGCACGGTTCGATCCATCAGGTTAAGCTACGCTTGCCGGGGTTGGTCTGTGGATGGGTAACCATCTCAACATACCGAGACTCCTCCGTGCCTCGGAAAGCACGTTAAGCCATTGATCCCGACTGTCATTCGTGGATCTTTGACAGTCGTTACGGGTCGTCAGAAGCCCGAAAGTCTGACAACCAGTCTTACCAAGGGGTATCGTATTCTCCAGTTACTGGGTTGTGGAGGTCAGATAGGCAGTCGCTCCATGTAAAATACTGATATTCAGCTGCATCCGGTTAGATTGGAAGCCGACCCCAACATAGTTGGGAAAAGGCTAAGCAGATTGATTGATATAATTTAGTAATTGGATACATGAAGTGGGCTGCTTTTGTAAGACTACTAAAATTTCACGGTGTATATCAGGGTTATTGGGTACATTTTATATTTTTACTTCTTATATAAAAAAAGTCAAATTACTCGAAAATGGTTGACATTGGCATAGGGGGTCATCACGGGTAATTTGGTTGCAAATGACCTCTCCGGATTTCCGACGTATAACCAATAACCCAGTACATTTTCTCGTTTACAGCAGACACCACCTACATTTACACTCACGCCTTTTTTCCATGGGGCTAGGCAGAAACTACATAACGCTGTTGCTCTATTTTTCGTTGGTTTACCTTTCAACAGTGTGTTTTTTCATCTGTGGACGATTTGAACAGTGAGTTGAACAGAGTGGGCCTCACAATGACTGCGCAGATCGAAAGATTGATGATAGGACATGACTGGTATATACTTATTAGCATATTTACCGAAATTAGCATCCGCACAAAAAAAATACTAGGTATCTAGAGAATGAGGTTATGAGAGATCAAGAATATGAGAATTTTGACTTCCCATAGCAGGTACCTAGTCTTTTTAAGACACCTACCTTGCATTTAATGTTCAACGGTAGTATTTTATGTTATTATTCCTGCCTATAATGTTCCCAGTGCTGGGACAGGCCACGTCTCTGTGAGAGAGTGGGCCATAATGCACCACGCGGGCCCAGTGCGGGTTGATAGATGTCACGTCTTCGAATTTTTGGTTCTAGGACATGCCGGTTTCCTCACGATGTTTTCCTTCACCGTTTTGAGAGCAGTGGTGATGAAATTAAATACACTAAGTATAGTGCCTGCCTGGGTTCGAACTCAGGACCTATTAACGCGTAAATCGGGGTCGATACCACTGGACCACTACTACTATCATTCCTGATAGTTGTCTATTTGAAATCTACTTACTTACTTACACTTTAGTAACGTAGGAACTTACCCGAAATCCATCTGCCGGTAAATCCTCTCTGGCCGAACTGTCCACTCACAAACTCTTCAAGAGTGAAGTTCTGCTGTGCAGTGGCCGACACCACCAGCACGGCAAGCATGCAACACCACGAAGCCTGCGCCTTTTAGAATTAAGACGAAATAAATGATATATGTTGCCATTTTTTTTTTTTTTTTTTATTAATATTGTTTCGGGGCCTTTGCAACCAATCGCGAATTGAAAATGCACTGAACTGGCCTAGAGAGCCGTATCAACCAAGGCAAAGAATTATCTTTTAAGTGCCTGTTTCAACACATCAAACATTATCTATTAGAACTTGTTTCTCTATTTTTTGTTTATTTACTTACATCTATTTTTTTAACTGTAGATAGGTAATAATAAGAGACTGCACTTACCATGCTGGATACTTTTTCCTCCTGAATTTAGTGGTTGGCGCTTGTAACCGCCAACACAACTGTCTCAAAATTATCATACGAAATTACAATTGTTATCCCTTTGATAAAGATATCGGCTGATAGGTACAGATTAATACCAAATTTTTAAGATATGATTTTGAATAGGTCGATTAGATGTCTTAAAATATTTGTAGGTACTTATAGATAGATAGCCGCGTCATGCGCGCTTCTAACATGTTGATGTATCTATACCTGCGTAATTCTCGTTAGCACTTTATTATTGAGTTAATTAAGACTCGATATACTTCAATTATTTTTTTGCAGTCATAACTATCACTGAGAGCGCTTGCGCAGTATAGCTCTGTTTATCAAAACCACAGTGAAGGGTTCCAGACGCTATTACACATGCACAGTATTGATTTTACAGGCCGCAAAATAGGTAGCAGATATTTCTCGAAAAACCGGTAGAAAACAAAGTTAATTCCGAAAACATTCCATAGGTATCTCAAAATGTATTGACTAAAATAGCAGTCACTTAGAAACATCATGGATCTTTAAAATTATGGGATCCAACAATATCCCACATGCCTATATGGATAGATTTTTTTTAATTTCATTTCTAGGTTACATGCATGGGGAGTGGCACCCCTAATTATTTGTGTAGCAGTGCACAGATTACACCTTTTTTCAAATTTTCATCGACATAGTGCAGTCTCCGAGTAAAATGACTGTGTTGACATCCGGACGGACGGACAGACTAACACGGATATGACGAAATTATGATGGTAGCATTTTTGCAATTTGGCTACGGAATCCGAAACATTAGAATAGTAATAAAAACATGGATGTGTCTTTTCCATTTTATTACTCAAACAGTAGAACTACTTGCGCAATTCACTATAATATTACTTTTTGGATATTAGTATCATCAATGAGAATTGAATAAATTAGGTAGGACTGTATGTCGAGAAGAGGGGAACAAGCTCCTAAGAAATGGCCCAGGGAAAGCTAAAAAAAAACAGCACAGCATTTCAGATAGGAAAGTATTTATTCAACATCAAATGAACCGAATATACTTCAGACAAAAACATAGAAATATTACGACGATAACCTGACTAACTCGCAAAATACTTTTGCGCTACATGTCTATCTACGACGATGCTGGCTAAATTCCCAAATCAAATATATCCATTTCCACCAATTTAGGTACCATCATCAGCTGATCCTCTGCTATTACAAATTCTTTATTCGCGTTCTTTAATTCCTCTGTCGAAATCATGATAATTTTCATCTAGGTGATCATAATACGAATCTTCAATATCTTCATTCCCCAGAATACAGTATCAATTCTGTACTCTGAATATTTGTTTTGTTGGTTCCGTTGATTGTAGAGCCGTTGTCAATATACAGATAATTTCGCAACTGTATCACCAAACGCGCCATGTGCATACGTCTGGCCGAAAGGCGCATATCGACGTAAAGTCAAATGGAATCGACGTCAATCGTAGTGCATCTGTTTCCCACAGCGGACGTCCCCTGCTCGTTTTGATCAAGTGACTGCATTACGCCGACGACGAATTAAATCATAGGCTTTCCTCCGAGCGTGCCTTTCTATAACATTTTGTATAAAATCAATTGATAATGTCCATGTCTCAGAAATCCTGCCAAGATTATCTTGAATTTGTCGCCCTTAAACCTAAATTGTAATATAACTAACATGTAACAAAATTATTCCTCAAACAAAAATAAAATTACTGTCACTGAAGACAGTACTGCCTGAAAAGAAATGTCGACTGAGCGACAAACATTAATATGAGTTAATGAGGTGTGTGTTCGTGTTAATGATCGTGAGTGCATGTAAATGAGTGTCTGTATGGTAGTGTAAGGATGAGGTGTGTGTGTAAGATGTAATGATGCGGGTGTGTATGAGACGGACCATGCTAGTGACGGCGGTGCGTTCGCCGCAGCTCCTGCAGCCGCCGCTCGTGCTCGGCCATGTGCTGGCGCCGCTGTTCCTCCTTTATTGCTATCTGGATAACAGAAAATTACTAATCAATAAAAATACAAATTCTTTTGCCGTCTCAGCCATGGCCGAACAAAAAATAATAATGTTTTCTCTGTAACCTATCGTAACTAACACATTGGTGGCTGGAAGGAAGAGAATATGAGGCCCCATGATTTTGTTATGTAAAACACGCTTAATCCTATGAACGCATGTGGCGACTTTTAAAGCGTCATTCATATCACATGCGTGTAACGCGTGTTGTAAGAAAAATATGGAATAGGTGTGAGGATGATACAATTAGTTGTGGCGGTCAATGAGTTAAGGCATATAGATTTCAAGAGGTGAAACTATACTACTGATGATCAAAATTAAAATAAACCGCAATAAAGCTTGAAAATGTTTATAAAAAATGTTTTTACTTTAATTTACCGTTTCAGCTGAGAGCGGCAACCAGTATATGCATGGTGTTGTCTTAGTTTTTCTAAACAAATCATCCAACAGCTTGGCAGGTGCTTCTTCCTCTTTCTTCTTGAATTTTCTTGCTGTAATCAAAGATATTACATAAATTTAAAAATTGAAATACAGATTATATCAGTAGGCCACATTATTACTCCCAGATTTTAATGTTTAAGTCAATTAGCAAATAAAACATCTAAGCATACAAAATATGGTGCATATTCATTGTAACTTAATGAAGCAGCAAAATCTAACAAAATAAGCTATTCAAAGTGATTTCAATTACATTAGCTGTGGCTAAAACCTACCATTACATTGTAAGATTACGACAGTCAATCAGTCAACCCAACATACCATGACGAAATCGGGCCGTGGCTAAGAGATAGTAAAATGTTTACTGGCTAGATTTCACTCTGAATCCAGAACATTATTTAAAACTATGTCTGTAACAGACCTATTATAGGAGAAATCTAGTACATACTACAATAAAACTAGGCAACTGTCAGTCTTCGAAAGCTGACGGTTAAATCGGTTAAGTAGTGATTATATACAGGTTGGCAGGTACATCAACGCGAAAACTATTACCATGGATTCAGTACATGATTCTGAACCCCCTGCGTTTAAATTTTTCGTAGGTTATTTTTAAAAAATCAGCTGTTCCATACACTTTGACCGCATAGATATTGCACTTTTCTATGAAACAGCAATTTTTTTTTTTATAACAAATGAAAAATTTTAGGGGTTCAGAAACTGTACTGAATACATGGTAACCGTTTTCGCGTCGATGTCATTCTTAGATTTGGTGCCACCAACTGCAACAAATTAATAAGTTCTTTTTTTTTTTTTTCAATGCCATACTTATAGACATTTATAATCCCCTATTTTGACTTTATAAAAACAAAACCTAGCCTATAACTAACGCGCGATCTAGACGAATCGATAGACACCTTATGCATTAAAATCCATCTTCATCGGTATAAAAGTCTGCTGGCATTGCTGTCGTGCAGTTGGGTACAAATTTACTTAATTATAAATAAGTATGATAATTTTATACCTGGTTCAGGACTTTTCTCTGGGGTTCGATGTCTTCTCTTATCCATAGGCCGGTCATCACGCCTAAGCTTATTATTATCTTTGTTGTCCTTGTCTTTATCATTCTTGCCAAGGTCCCATTCCCGTGTCACCGCCTTCCGCTCCCATGGTTTCTCCTAATAAAACAATTACATAAAAAACTCAATAAATCAATAACCAATTTCAGCTCTCTATGGCAGATTTTGAAAAGTTTTAGTAAAATTAAGCTAGGGTGCTTTTTTAATAGAACTGAAACTATGAATTATGTTTTCCTCAAATTCAAAGTTTAAGCTCAAGTTACTGTTTTAGTAACTAATTATTTATTTCTTCAAATTCTAAAACAAGTATAATGCAGACAAAACTTGGGAAGGGCATCAATAGATAAGTGTTTCAATAAGTATATGTGTATAGGGCATCAAAAAATTCGCCCACATCGCTGTCAAAAGGAAAACCGCCCAAAAGGCTGGCAGCATTGCCATACAATGTGGTATTCTTTGGGCACAAAATAGGCCAGCCCTCTGGTACATATTATTATTTTAAGTCTTGTAAGTTTCTAAATTATGTAAATATTATCATGAAAAAGTAAATAAAAGTTATTATCTACATAATACAACATGAGTTTTAGGTGAGACGATGATGATAAAATCGTACCAATTCCCCGCGTTCCCTCTTCATATCTTGCTCCCGAAGCCAGTCCTCTACTGTTCCAGGAATAGTCGAAACCGGTGTGGTGTCTGTCTCTTCATTTAACTTTGCCTTATCAAAGGCTTCTTGTGTTGAAAAGTCAACTTGAAGCGTCTTGGGGTTTGATACAGGCCATGTGACACCATGCAAAGCATGCCTTGTCTCTATTGCTTGACTGAAAAATAAGTTATATCATTAATATTTGATTTCATACAACAAAAAGTAATGAAGTCAGAAGAAATCAGAGATATTACTATATATTATCCTTTTAGCAAAACTAGTAAAAAATAATATTAATAAAGCAAGTGTATGTAGTAAAAGTATTTAATAAAGGTACTCACTCCTCAGTCTCATATTGAACAAAGCATTTAGACTTAATCCTATCTATCCAAAACCCATTCTCCATAATTCTTCCAGTTCTTTGTAATAGATTCTTTAACTGTGGCAGTGTAAATGGTCTCACCAAGTTTGTGATATACAATATACATGACTGTTTATTTCTGGGTGGGCTTGGTGGTCTAGTTATTATACTATCATTATCCTTAATTATTGATATTTTTCTATTGGAAGCTAAATCTCTTGGTTTAGGAGTATGAGGATCTTTGTTATTTTCTTCAAGTTCCTTTTTCAATTCCACATTTTCTGTATTATCAATAATAATTTTTGGAAGCACAGGTCTTTCAATTCTTTCTTGATTTTCTGATCTTCTGTGTTTCTTCTCTTCTATAACTTCATCAAACTCAACAGGTTTTACATCAGGTATAATGTCCTTCAAAATGTCAGTTGAAATTGTTATTGACTTCTGGGTTGTGATCTTAGAGCTCCTAGAGCCCCACCTTCTCTTCCTGCCCACTACAACTGGAGCAGATTGACCATTAGCAACTGGTTCTTCTGTAACAGATTTCACAGAATCTGAGCGTTGTAACTCTTTGGTCTTGTTTGGTTCTTGATCAGATTTCTCTTTTGCTGTCTCCACAGGTTGGCTTCCAGACTCAGTTGACATTTTCCGTTCATTTGTTTCAATAACTACTTTTTCAGAACTCTCTACAACATCAGTTTTATTAGTAGCCTTTTCGCCTTCAGATTCATCTTTTTCAGTTTCCTTACTAATTTTTTCTTCATTATTTTTACTTACCTCTTGTTCTTCTGATGCAGGTTTTCCTTCTTGGGGCACGGTTGGTTCCTCTTTTTGTTCCTCCTTTAGTTCTTCCTTAGATTCCACTTTTGATTGGCCTGCTTCATTGTCCGATTCACATTTACTATCCTCTGCATGAAGTTCTAGAATTTCCGACTTCTCAACAGATTGGCTTCTCTTCCGTTTTGGGCTTCCCTTCTCCTCAGTGTGCTCAGGACTTTTGGTCTCAGTAATATTAGATGGTTGTACTTCTTGGTTGTCAGAGTTAGATTCAGTGTTTGCTTCTACTGGTGGTGATGCAACTCTAGTTTCATCTTTAGGTGAAACAACAGTTGTATCAGCATCAGAAGTTTTTTCTGTGTCCTGTGACTCAGTTTTCATAGATTCTTTACTTTCAAGCGCTTCTTGATTGGCATCTTCACTGGATTGAATCAAGTTTTCACTTTCAGTCACCTTAATGTCCTCATTAGTTGTTGACACAGGAGTCTCAGTTTCTTCAACTGTTTCACTTTGTGTTACTTCATCACTAGATTTATCTGGATCTTGTTGAGATCCCGATTCATGATCAAGTTCTTCTCCCTGACTGTCAATGTTTTTATCAGTTTCATCTTTTGAATCCCCCCGAGGTGCTCGTTTGGAACGATGTTTGGTTTTCTTTTTTTCGTCAGCTCCCTCAACACTAGGCGTATCGCTGGAACTAGTCGCACGCGAATGCTTTCTTTTGCTACGGGGAGATCTATCAACTCTTTCCGGAGTGGATGGCGGTCGTGTCAAGCATATTTTTAGTTTCTTAATATCTCCGGGTGTCTCTGTAGTTTTAACGCGCCACACCTGATCCAGAGCTTCTTCGGGACTGTCCTCTTTGGCGGGCGTTGTTGGTGGGATTTTTTCAGCTTCAACGACGCTTTCCACTTCTCGTACAGGACTTGCTTCATCAGCAGATTCATTCTCAGTAGACGAAGACTGCTTTCTACGTCTACTAGTTCTAGTACGTTTTACCTTTTCAACCTTCTTTTCTGGCGAAGCCTTGCCTTTTTTACTTGCGGTACGCTCACTTTTGCGACGCATTGCAGCCTAAAATACGCACAGAATCAAAAATTAAATATGATCACTAGTTTATTAGTTACATAAACACAATTTCAAACTGTAAATACCAGTAACTAAATATTTGTTGGCTAAAAATTAACTTCCAAATACTTTCATCAGCGTGCTCTACAACAGAAGCGAATAATGGCCGCGCGCCATTTTTTACGGTGTTGCTATATTTAAAAAACAAATGGTACTCTATTCTAATGTTGTACCATTCTACATACTAATTCGAGTCCATGGAATTAGTATGTACTATTTCCGTACATCTTCGAGATCGTCTTACGAACATTTACTAAAAAAATATGTTGAAAACTCTGTTTTCCGTCACAATGCATGCATCAAATCGTGTTTGCATCATCACACAACATCGATGCGAAACATGTTTGATGTTTCATACCCCATAACATGTTTTACAGACAATTTTGCTTACTGTGTGTTAGAGATGGGCTGGATGAAATGATTTTAAAATATCGATGATTTTTACATGTGACATGATATCGGACCCAACTCTACTGTGCGCAATTGCACTGGCGAAACATTCACAACAAAACATGTTGAAATCTCTATTGTCTATCAATATTTGATACAATGTTTGACAGGACAGGAGATTTCAACATGTTTTCTTGTGAATGTTACTGTGCGTTCGCACTGGCGAAACATTTACAACGAAACATGTTGGAAACTCTATTTTCTGTCAATTTTCCATACAAAGTTTGACAGGCACTAGAGATTTCAACATGTTTTGTTGTGATGTTTCGCCAGTGCGAACGCATAGTTACTGTGCGTTCGCACTGGCGAAACATTCACAACGAAACATGTTGGAATCTGTAGTGCCTGTCAATTTTCCATACAAAGTTTGACAGGCACTAGAGATTTCAACATGTTTTGTTGTGATGTTTCGCCAATGCGAACGCATAGTTACTGTGCGTTTGCACTGGCGAAAAATTTACAACGAAACATGTTGGAATCTCTATTTTCTGTCAATTTTCCATACAAAGTTTGACAGGCACTAGAGATTTCAACGTTTTGTTGTGATGTTTCGCCAGTACGAACTGCGAACGCATAGTTTCGCCTGTGCGAACGCACACAGACTAAAAATATAGAACATGTAGATCATAGATGTTTCGAAAACTATCACATGAAATAAATCACACTTGTTTTATTGAATTTGCGTTCGCACTGCACGAAACATGAACGATCTCAATTTTTATAAAATCATAATCTGTGACTGCTATGTTAATGCTGTCAGCTCAGTGCTCTAAGGAGGAAGGAAGATTGATCAAGGTTGACCTGCTGAATTCTATTTTGCACTGCATCTATCAAATTCAATTCAACGCAACGCTATTCTGTCTGTGCATTTTAATGTCAAAAAAGTAATATGAAATCTTCTCGGGGTTGCTCTAAGTTCTGGTGAAATGTGTGATTATTCGAGGAACCGAAGATGTTAGGGTATGATATTTTACAACATAATGTCTTTAGAAACCTATTTTTATTCAATGCTAATGTTGGCATTCATTAATAGAATATTCATGTAGCACCTTTTGTTTCAGATACTATGGGCCTTTTATGTCATTCCTATGTATCGGCACACTATTTACGCATATCTAGAGGTGAGGCAGTGCTTGTAGAATGATAACAATTAATCTTTAATACAGTTCTAAGTGATACAAAATGGGTAACCAAAGCAGTTGCTGTTGTTACCGGAGTCCGTCGCCGATCAGAAAGGACATCGTCAAACTAGAAGACTACCTTCCAGAAGGAGAAGTGAGCTCTAATAATATACAGCACATCAGCGAGAGAGAGCCTGATGATGGCGACATTGATCCTTCACAAGATCCCATCGCTGGAACCATTTTTATGGAGCGCTCTAAAGCTTCCATAGAAAACGGAATGACTAGGAAGCGCAGTCAACACCAAATCGCTGATAATAAGCTCAAAAAAAGCAGTTCCTGTTCTACTATTTATTTAGATGATAGCACAGTATCTCAGCCTAATCTGAAGAACACGGTCAAGTGTGTAGCCCTTGCTATTTACTATCATATTAAAAACAGAACATCAGAGCGCAGGTTAGACATATTTGATGAGAAGCTCCATCCCCTTAGTAAAGAAGGAGTGAGTGATGATTATGATAAGTATAATCCTGAGCACAAACAGATATACAAGTTTGTGAGAACATTGTTTAATGCTGCTCAATTAACAGCAGAATGTGCTATTATCACTTTGGTGTACTTGGAGCGCCTCTTAATATGTGCTGAACTGGATATTGCTCCATCCAACTGGAAAAGAATAGTTTTGGGAGCTATCTTACTGGCAAGCAAAGTGTGGGACGACCAAGCTGTTTGGAATGTTGATTACTGCCAGATCTTAAAAGATATCACTGTGGAAGACATGAATGAGCTTGAGAGGCAATTTTTAGAAATGTTACAATTTAATATCAATGTACCATCTAGTGTGTATGCTAAATACTATTTTGATCTTCGTACCCTTGCTGAAGCCAATGATTTGGCATTCCCCAGTGAGCCTTTAAGTAAAGAGAGAGCACAAAAATTAGAGGCAATGTCTAGATTTATGGAAGATAAAATAGCCGCTGAAGTGGTAAAGAATGGCATTAAAAAATGGTCAAGCTTAGACAATGTCAATTCAGGTGCTGGCGTGAGGCGGAGTGTAGCCATATTGTCGTAAATTGATTAGTCATGAGCCAAAATTGAGATCCAAAATTAATCACAAATCTACAGATAATATTTGTGTATTTTATAAGAATGTATTGTATTTAGAATTTTTGCACCCGATTGAATGTTAATTTTACTATTTGGCAATAATTTACAATATTTAAGTATTAATATTTAACATCAGCTGCCAACTATTGCCTTGAGAATAAAGCCCTAATAATGTATCTTCAATCAATTGTGATGATTATAGATTTTATTTGACATTTTAGATTTTAACAAGTGACAAATGAAAGTTTCCACTTATTTTGATGATACATCATTAGGCTGCAGGTAGTGAAATCAATAGTGTGTGGTATTCATACCATTGTAATAATTAACTTATGTAAGTCTATAAAGATTACAATGAACAATGTGAAAATATTTAATTTTGTATGTGCACAAATGCTTTTTATTGGCAGTGCTAATACTATTTGTATGCTCATAAATTTACTAATTATGTAGTAGTCAGTATAAAATGAAAGACTTGTTGGTGGTCCAAATATTTTTGTTTATGAATTATTATAATTGCTAATTTGCTACACAAAATATGTTACAGTCTGTATTACTGATTGGCTTCCACTATATTTTATCCTTATACATAGTTAGTTTTAAACTCTCATAAAGCACTAATATTAGGTTGCTTTCAAAACTATGCTACTTAGTGTTTACTTAGATTTACTAGTACGTGCAACTGCATTTTGACTGAACTAAGGATCTTGTGATTGTGGTATGAATGTGTTAGTCAACCGCTGTTCTTTTTGTATAATTTTACATTGTCATATTACTGCATTTAAAATTCTGAGCTAGTTATAAATTATGCCAAATTGTTATTTTGTATATCAAATTATATTAGTATTGAACTTGATAGACAGACATATTATTACAGCAATTATAATGGATAATAAATTTTCGTAATACAATATTGATATATTATGGATATTTGTTTTTTATTATTTAAATACTTGAATTCAATGTTTCATAATTGTTTAGATTGTGAATTGTGATTGAATTATACAATCCATATGTATCTTTTAATGTAATTAAGCAGAAATAAACATTTTATATGAGACTTTTAAAGGGCTTTTAATTCATATTACAAATAATTAAAGTTCTAACATTTAGGGAGCAACAAAAACTATGTACAATCTAAAATATTATTTAATAGCTATTATTCCAAGGGTTTGAGGTCTTTCAAATAATCACTATAGTTCTCAAACATGTCGACGACTTCACTCTTTTTGTTGATCTGGTCATCATACTCGGGGCCAACAGACCACAGCGTCTCCAAATCATATGCTTTTCTTGCTTTCTCTGTGAAGACATGTAATGCTATGTTACCTGAAAATGAATAGATGAATAACAGGTAAGTGTTGTTACAGATTAAATACCATAAAATCAAAATTTAAATTTAAAAGGATGCTTTGCAATCTGATTTATAATGATAAGTTAGAACAAAATAGAAAATAATAAATTGATTCTTTTTACCCAAATCTAATGCCATCCATTCATCAGAATCTTTGCCTTCAATTCTAGGAATAGGGTCTGATTTATAACATTTCTTCTTGTACACCTTTCGGACAAATTCTGATATACCCAAGATATGTCTCTTGTTCCTACCACTGACAACACATATGTAATCTACATAACGGATATCGTGAGGAACAGTAGCAACGAATATATCTTTGGAGTTTTCTCTTTGTAGTAATTCCACTAGATCTTGTATTTCAAAAACACCAGTCTGGCCTCCTAAAATGTTTATAATATAATTTAAGTATTGTCTTCTCTTTTAGAAAATAAATTAAATAAATATATAGACGAGACTACTTACTTTCTAAATTAATGCCATCATATTCATCACTAAGTAAAGGATATCTGTTTTCAATGGGTATTTCTTCTGCAGTGTTTTCTATAATCGTAGGATTAACATCTGTAATCACTTGGTACTTGCTGGCTAAAGCTGGTGAGGTTCTGTTTGTCTTAGATGTATACCTAGGATTCCTTAAACAAACTCCACAGTGTATTTGCCTATTGATATCAACACTATCACCACACCGCACTAATGAACTCTTTGGGCGATGACTTAGCGTTCTTGAGAAAATTTTCCTCAACATCTTGTCTTTCACCGCCAATTATAATCTATGTATGGAATAATAAACGACCTTTACGCTTTATAAAATCTATACTCCGAACTAAATAGATTTAACCTAAAAATCTACTTTTCAAGTTGAAAGTTGTCAATCTGTCAATGTCATGCATGACATTACACAGGTTGTTTTGTTTTTTGTTTGTTTACAATTCAACCTTTGTATTTGCTCCGTGAATTCAACTCATTTTTTGGAGAAAAACGTTGCGTTTATCAATAAGTTATAAGTTTTTACTAAATGCCTTTTAAATATGCTCATTTTTTTGCCGACCGATCATACCTCTTAAAATGGGAAGGCTTTACGTAAGGTATTCAAATTCATCTAATTTCATAATTTGCTTAGCGGGAAACATAATATTGCAAAGTGCAGTTCCTCTGTGCCAGTAGGTACTTCTATACAAGACATGGCGATGCATCACGATTAGTCTGGTTCAGTGAGAGCTCTGTGTGAGTAAATGTTCCTTGGTAGAGAGGGTGCATCGATCAGTGGTAGCCGTGGTAAGACCTAATTTATGTCCATTACAGGTTCCACAAATACCTACAGTTACTATGTTTGCTACCTACTAAAACGAATTTATAATTGCACACCTGATTAGAAACTATGTCATCCAAGTTATCTATTTGACTCAACCATACTATCTTATCTTTATCAATGGGCGTGGGGAATACGAACACCTACAACACATTATTGCTTTTTGTACAATTGTTTCAACGAAAACAGTTCTAATTTCTTTGGTCCGGATACGATAAAATGCGAATAAAAAGTGCAGTTTTTGGGGATAATAACGTCGTGATGTGTCAAGTGAAATAAAACCGTTATTATGTTGTTACAAAGATAATACGAAATGGTGACTTGTGAATTAGATACAGAAGTGTCGGGAGAGGTTCTTGGCTGGAAGATCCCAGCATGGCAAGCACTCCTGCTGCATCGAGTGCTGCCCTCCTGCGGGGGTCTCATAGTCTACATCGTTCTGATGTGCTATGATTTTACACTTATTTGTGAACATTTTATTAACGGCAATGAAGGGTATGTAACTGTTACTAACCTCGTTTTGGCAACTTGGTACATTTGTTGAGAGTGCTTTCAAGTATTCAGGTTAAGTGTAAGTAGGTACTTACCTATTTTTCAAATTCTACCAGAATGAAAGAGGACTTAGGAAGGTAGTTTAGTTTGGTACCTACTTTTACATTTCTGATAGAGTTCTAGATTAGAGGATTGGTTTTAGTTAGGTACCGAAGCGATCAGACTTGTGTTAACAGTGGCAAAGATCTAGATCCACTATTAGCACAAGTTATTCTATAAGTTGTCTTAAATAATAAGGCAGCTTACCTCATAAGTTGGAATAAATAGGTACATAATGAGGTATTCCATCTGGGCTTCATCACCTAGTCTAGAGAGTTTTTAAACACGACGCTTTTATAGAAACGTAAGAAAGCAGTTAAACTCTACCCTCCAACAAGATAACGTTTTAACTAAAACTTTAAATAAATTATAACTAATAAGTTAATAAAATAATAACGCATAGAGAGAGCAGTGGTAACGGCCCCGACTTACGAGTTGTAGGTCGTGGGTTCAAACCCTAGCAGGCGCTTTACTTTGTGTAAATAACTTCATCACCACTGGTTTCAAAACGGTGAAGGAAAACATCGTGAGGAAACCGGAATGTCCTAGAACCAAGAATTCGAAGACTTGTGACATCTACCAAGCCGCACTGGGCCCGCGTGGTAGATTGATTTGAGTATAACATAGAAATAATTAAGTACCTACAGAAAAGGAATAAACTAAATCATTGCTCTCATCAAAAACTTAAAAATATAATATATACAGAATAGATTCGGTACAGCCCACACCCTCTCAAAAAGAGGAAGCTTGTTTCCCAGCAGTGAGAACATTAGGTATAGGCTGATTATGATGATGAACCTATAAATCCATACCTACAATGTTTAATCCCTTTAGCTGCTTTTATTTGAAACCTCTTATTTTTTTGGTACCTAATAACCTCGCCACTTAGTTGCCTGGTACTTGCCTATTGGATTTTTTATACTTAGGGCTGTGATTCATTTGCACTGAAGACAGTGGAATTTGCAACACTAGGTAGTGTTGCAATACCTAGTAAGTATTGCAAATTCTACAGTGCAATGAAAATGCCATTGTAGATTGGTGAAAACAAAAAGCTCTACAAACGACTACAGCCATGTGACCCCTGTTATTTGATGTGATCATTTTAATCACGTATAATGCCTTATTGCCTAGCCAGGTACTTCATAAGGCATCATGTCTATGTTCATTTGTGGCAATCCCACTTTTCAGATTATAAGCAGGTATCTACGTACACACATAAACATTCAACATGCAAATTGCACTAAGAATAGTTAAGATGAGTTTCTCTTATTTGAATAATCCGTTTTCTCTTGTTTACAGAATAGGAGTATTTTGCACAATCCTCATCGCATTACCATCATTGATATCGTTAGTATTCACGCTAGCGTCGCCTCCACCAGGATTTCAGACTGACTTATCAGCATTTTCTGTGACTATAGAAAAACAAGACATACGATGGTTGCTCATGCAGTTTGTAAACGCTGTATTCTTTCCTATTGCTGCGATTGGCAGGTTTGTATTTTTATGTCTTCTAATAAAGCGTTGATGATTTTATTAATGCCAAACTTTGATGTCCTAAGTTCTTTTTAATAAGAATAAAATAAAGATAATAGAAACCTATCCATCAATCCGTAATCCATCACATGCAATGTAGGTATATTGTAAGTGTAGTAGTGTATGATTTAGGGACGGTTACGTATAGATAAACAGCTACAGTAACGTATCATAACGTTGTCAGAGCACACAACTCGTTATACGATTAGGAAGTAACAGATTCTTTGACCAAAATAGATGGAAATGAACTGTTAAACCATATTCACACGGGTCCTTGTAGAGTCCGGAACAGAAGTCAACGATCCGATATTAAATTACTTTCGTCCGGACATTATTTACTTATTCTAGGTCGTTAACTCGTGATGAGTCGACAAACTGACAAATAAAATCATAACATGTCACGCCAGCATTCCCAAAAGGTTTAAACAGAGGTGTTTAAGTAGAAAAACACACTTTTCGCGAGTTATGTTTAAGTCGCATAGATACTGGTAAGTAAGTATTAGGCGACGAGCATATCCAAGTACAAATCCAGATTCGGGGCTGATATTGAGGAGTTCCATAAGGAAAACCCCAAACAACACTGAGCCCGACCTAGGCATCGAACCTAGGCTCAGCATCAATTAATCTTTCTAGCCTTTTCAACTATGTTGGGGTCGGCTTCCAGTTTAACCGGATGCAGCTGAATACTAGTATTTTACATGGAGCGACTGCCCATCTGACCTCCACAACCCATTAACTGGGTAATACCATATCCCTTGGTAGGACTGGCCCTTGGTAACCTAGGCTCAGCACACTGACAAATATATCAAAATAACTGCTCCAACAGATACTGCTACCTTATATTCTGGTGGGTGGAGGCTGTTTGTGCATCTCGCAGTGAAGACAAGGAACGGACGCAGGAGGCCATAGAGACAGCTCGAGCACCTTCCCCTATTGAACTGTATCTGTTCCTACAGTCCTTTGTCCATGCGGCTCCACATGCCATCGTCAATATCCTAGATTTGATGGCGCGGTACTCTGACATGACTTTTGACAATGGTAAGTAAATGTAATGAATAGGTGGTCAGTAGATATTATACAAAATAAACTATATTGAAGAATGGGATTTCTTCAATATAGTTATGTGTATGATTATTTTCCTTTGTCCTGTTCCATAGTTTTACAACGACTTTAGCTTTTACTCACCTTTGTCCTTTTCTCGTAAAATCGTTGTCGAAGTTAGTAATATGTTTGAATATGCTTGTAACCCATTGTTTTCATCAGTTTCAGTGCAAGCTGTAAGCATTATCGCGTCATCTCTCCGAATGGCTAGCACTGCCACAATGTACAGAAGATTTGAAAGAGAAAAGCTTAATGGACGAAAATATCCGTGGGGCCAACAGACTGACCCGCTATTGACAAATGACGACGATAATGCTGATGATGTTGAGGATGTGGATGCTGATAAAACGAAGGTTACAAACGAAGAACCGATTTATGAAACAATCACAAAGAAAGATTCGATCATTTCAGATTATATGGACGGCACCAAATATTACCGTGATACGAACAGTGATTTAATCAAGTTTTCTCCAAGAAACACTGCTGAGATGTCTTCCGCATTCTTCGATAACGAAGTGTTGACTGATTCAGATACGAGCTCGGATTATTTGCCTCCTAAAAGAGAAAATAAGAAAGAATTAACAGACGAATTAAGTAGTGATGAAGAGTATGTTAGACCAATAAGTATAATAGATAGAGTGGCACCGTTGAGACGGAACACAGGCTATACAGTTGAAAAAGTAGAAATAATTCCACCACCTGTGATGCTAGCACCGAGACCGCTATCGTTAGCCGTATGGGCAGAGAGGATGGTTGAAAATGCGGAGTCTATTCCTGCTTGGCTGTCAGCACCACCGAGAAGAAAGTATTGCGACGAAGTCGTTCAAGATGAGCCTGACATTCCACGTCGTGTGCCCAGATCGTTCATGCGAGGTCTAGAACCTCAAGACGCTACAGCAGCGTTAGTACACTTTCTGGGCTGGTACGCGTTCTTCGTAAGTCGCCTGCTCTCAATAGCATGTTTTATAAACTTTTTTCCGTTCGTCGCTATTATTGTTCTGTTTTCACACTACCAAGCGATGCTGTTGTTCCTCATAGTGCCTCAAGCGAGCACTGTGAAGAGAGGATTCTACGTGTTCCTTGCATTCATATACTTATTTTGTCTGATGGAGTTTAAGATACGTTTCCGGCACGTGCGTGTGTGGCATGCGTTTTGGATTATAGTGTGTACTATAGAGACCGTTGTGTTCACTGGCCTGTGGGCCTGTATAGACAATAATATGCACGAGTGGTGGAAATATTTCATAGTGAAGGTGATTGGGACTAGCCTGTGTTTGAGCTACATGTGTTTCCTTGTTTATTTTGTATTGTTACAACCACGAGAAACGATTGTTTATATAAAAGATAATAAAAAGAATGGTAAAAAATAGCACTCGCATTGTGTTCAATGACTAGTAATAATCATTCTAAATATAAGAGTATTCTGTATGTACCCCACTTCTACAATATTTCAATGCAACAGACAGGATATTATGAGTCGTATTGAAGCGCCAGCCGGTCACATCCGTGTTCATTTCATTTACATAAACAAATATTTTTAAGAAATGATTGCAATCATCATTGCCTTTTGTTTTGATAACTTTAATTTCATTGTTAAACCCCTAAACACATTTCTCGCTTCTTTACTGGAAATTGGAATGAAATCATCTGCAGGTAATTTTAACAATATTGTTTCTTTTTTCTATTTTCGTCTGCATATCATATAATACCCTCACAGTTAATTTAGTAGGTACCTATCAATCCTCTCTGAGGTAGTTGTATGAATAACATGAGGTCTTCAGTGTCAACGTTTATCTGTAACGATTGGGAATGTCCAAGTTTAACAAAATTCACGTTGCTTCACGACTTTCCTTAAAGGCCTTAAACTATTTTGGGTTGGAATTTAGGATGCACTTTGCAAAATGTGGAATATCGTTTCAACATAAGTGCTGATAAAATTTAAAATATTTTTATAAGACTCGTATAACGGGATGAGCGATAAATGAAAAAAGTTTTGTGTTATCTGTTATAACAGTACTTAGGTATCCAGATTATGGGATGGTAATGCACTAAAGACAGATGGGTAATCACAGTATGATATAATTAGTACCCAGGTGGAAGTTACCTAATATCTCAGCCGCCTCCCACAAACTGCGGCAGTGGAACAAAGGTGATCTATTCGTAGACAACACTAGACGTTAGTGTAACTCGAGCACACTCACGATAGTTCGGCTTGCACGGTAATCCACACTCATCCGTAAAAATAATACTTGTGGATTGCGGAAGTGCAAGCAATACTGAGTAGGCTATGCCTCAAGTCTCGTGTCTTCATGTGAGAGATCATTTGAGTTTCTATTAATGTCATAGAAAGTTTGACATCTAACATTTTATCCGCTAATACCTAGGATCTAACCTAAGACTAGTAGGTACATCTGGAGCTTTGCCTATCCTATAAGTCAACATATAATCTGCGAATCGTGTATTTATTGTACCTACTCGAAATGAAATCTTACCCAACACCATCTGGCTCCTTCATGATAACAATAAACCGTCGACGAAAAATGTTCGCGTTCCAGAATTGAAAAATAGAAACTACTGTTTTCCACGAATTTCCAGCGAAGCTTGCCGATGACGAACATACGTTAGGTTTTAACCTATTCTTCTTCGGCTGAGCTGATATTCCGTAGAGGTGGCGCAACCAATACCAATAAACAATGCTTTGTCTCACTTCAAAGAGCGATGCTATGCTTCAAGTTGTGATTGAAGTATCCCTTCTGGTGAACAACTGGTGATTTTTTAACACCCAAGACGTTAGTTATTTATGTTTATCAAAACAGATTCATTTACTGATTTACATTTTGTTTCTGTATCTATTATTTAACTTCTCGTGTGTAGACACGCTTTAATGACCTCTTTTAAATCTTTATTTGGCTTTCAATCACTTTGAAATTCGATTTAAGATATAAATCTTTGGAAAGAAAAATGTATAAACTTCACCGAGCCGCGGAATGCGTTCAACAAGTAATGTTTGTAGAAGAAAAAATATAAATGCCGTTCTATTTTGCTGAACTCCCGACTTGTTACATACAATACAGTGTTCTGTGTGAGCAATAAGTTGTGATTTGCGTATTTTTAACCGACTTCCAAAAAGAGGAGGTTATTATTATGTTCGTGGCGTATTTTTTATTTTTTTTAATGTATTTCCACCGATTTCTCCGTCAATTGTGAACCGATTTTGAAAATTCTTTTTTTTTTGTTTGAAAGTGTATGCCCTTGAGGTGGTCCCATATAAATTTTATTAACTTTGCTTGGATAGTTTTTGAGTTAGCTTCAATAATACGTATTTTTCCCACTTCGTATGTGAATGATATGATAATTTCCTGTCACTGATAATTACATAGTAGGTATTCGAATTTGTGTGGGGTAGGTACCACAACTAAAAAGTGAAAAAAAAAAACTTAAAAAAGAAACAAGCGACTTCTTCCAAAAAAACACTACCAAGTGAAAAAAAAATTTGTTTCTGTAGTCGGTGGTAAAAAACGAAAATTGAAAACCAAAGAAATTCAAAAATAAAATAATAATAATTCCGAAATAAAAATTATTTTTCAGTTTGTAGTTTTTTTTGTAAAAAATTTTTTACCCTCGTCGTTGTTGAATCGTAATATGTTCGTGTTAATGTGGTGTAGAGACGGTCGGCTTGGGTCAGCAGCCCTGCCACATGATACGCAGTGTATCATAACGCTTATGATATTCGCACAGTGCGCCATTAATAACGGATGCGATGACTTATGATTTTTTTGGAGAGGTCAGAGATATGACACCTGATGATATACAATTCTCGCAAACATTTTGTGGATTGTCACGGGAAAACAAAATGCGTATATTTTTTAAGACTTAGGTTTTCAAGGTGATGATATGTTATTCAGATAAAAGTGGTAGGTAGGAAGTATATTATAAGGAAGAAAATATCGCTACAAGGTTTGTACTGTAATATTTATTGGACTTTTTATAAGTATTGTGACTCTCGTTGAAATAAAATAAAGGGAATGTAGAATCGTTCGCCACTTAAATATAAATTAATGATCAAGGAAATTAATAAAAATAAAATATTATCCTTGTTGGTTTTGGTTATTCTTGGAGGCAGAAACCGATAAAAACCGACTTCAAAATAGGAGGAGTTTCTATGTTCGTCTGTATGTATTTTATTTTAATGTATTCAGCTATATCTTCGCCAATTATAAACAAATTTCGATGGTTCTTTTTTTGTTCGAAAGAGTATTTTCCGAGGTGAACCCATATAAATTTGACTAACTTTGCTTGGGTAGTTCTTCTTAAGGTCTCGATGGCAATCTAAATAGACTCGGCCCAGAATTCGGCCATGTGTTTGGTGCCATCACTAGCGTCCATCAGTACCTGTAACGTGCAGCCAACAGGACACGCAGGACACGATATTAAGTGTCCCATCGTTTGTGGAACAGCACCACATTTACACTCCAAGGCAGAGTCGTCTATCCCATCATCTGTTACGACGCCTCATTAAGGTGGATAACAATTAAAATTCTATTGTGTCTCGTTAATGACAGTTGAAAGGCTATGAGTCTCCACCTGAACAGATTTTCCTTGCTTCAGCCAACCTGGGTCCGGAGTCTGTTTAAAGACTTCAGGCTACCCAAGGTAACTCATGTCCAGGAGGGAGATTTTCATCAAGTGGAACGAATGGTCTATTTAAGGAAGCACTGTCTCGCCACAACTCAGTTTTTGAGTTATTTTGATGATGATGTAAAACTTACCACAATTAAAACTGCAGTTCTTTGTTTTTCACTTCGTACTTCTTTTTTTCGTGTGGTTAGTGACTAACCTGGTGTCAGAGTTTTAAACCCGCCCATGGGCCTCTGACTTGGCTTCACATACCGTTGAGAAATATCTCTCAGGCATCGGCCGGTTTTCTCACGATGTTTTCCTTCACCGTTTTTGAGGCAAGTGACAATACGTACATTATCCCGAAAAGTCAGAGGTGCGTGCCTTGGGTTTGAACTCGAGACCTATGACTTGACAGTCCGACGGTCACACCACTAAGCTATCACTCATAGTGTTTTTTTGGAAGGCAGTTTTTTTTTTTTGTAAAAACAAAATGTCTTTATAAAAATAAAAAAGGATTGTGTGGTTTTATGAAACCACGGTAAAAGTGAAACTTCTATAGGCGCCGCCATATTGGCCTTGGCTCCTCTGACGAGCGCCTTTCCCTTTATCCCTACTCCGCGGCCGACCGTCACGCGACATGCAACACACAGACGAAAAAGTTTGAGACGATGTAATAAAAGTTTCACTTTAAAAATTCAACATCCTGGCCACAATGTTGAATTTCGATTAGGTATTAAAAAGTAGAGAAAACTTTGAAGATCGTAATAATACTTAAGATTCCAAACAAAAAAAAAATAGGTAGAACAGAATGATTACTTAATTAAAATTCCCAAATGACCAGTGACTTCTGTCTCTGACCGTACTTGCCTACCTACAGCAGTCATTTCGCTGTTAAATATTTTGATAGATAACATTTAATAAGCGCCTATTGTTTACCACATTACACACGCAAGTGTAAACAATCAGTATCGTAACAGATTACAAACGGTAGCAACACAGGGTTTCAACATCGTCACGCGTGGAACACTAACAGAGGTTTAAAGATTATCAGTGGCGCTGGCGCACATAATTATTAAAAGACAGATATCTAGACGACCGCCTTTTTAACCCGTTTAAAACTGAAGTCATAATAAATAACAGTAATATCTACCTACGACTGAGTTACGTTTTCTATTATTATAGTTAATAGACATTGCACGGTGAAGGACTGGAAGCCAGTAGTCCAACCCAGTACCCTAATTGCGTAATACAACACAATCACAATCTGTTTCGATTTGAAACAGATTGCTAATACATTGCTTCATAAGTTGGAAAAAAAACTCAAACTCAAAGCATTTATTTCAATTAAACCATTTATAGGCACTTTTGAACTGTCAAAGAATCGGTCAGTTACTCAGAAAGTTGAAGCTAGTTGCCCATTCCAAAACGTAGATCTCTATGGAGAAGAACGGGCAAGAAACTCCAAGGCCACTCTTTTAAATATAGATATTACAAAATTCTGGGTACATTATTCTGGTTGCTTCTATATGTGAGAACAATGTACAAAAAATAATCAAAACAATTGAAAAATATAAGATTAAAAATAAGCCCTGGCAGATAAGAGATGACCAGTCTCACCTGACGGCGCCCGTTCACGAACATGACGCGTGGATCAGCACCATCCAGCTCAACCATTTTGTAGGGAACCGAATGATCCAACACACTCGCCACCATCAGCGAGACATTTTAGTGAGCTTGACAATCTCTCAAATGCCATGCTCTTTCAAGTCAACATACGTCTTAATAACATAATAAACTCTGCTCAACAACGTAAATAACGCAATGAATGTTGTTAAACTGTCAAAATGAAACAAATTAGACAAAATTGTTTACGAAAATAAGTTACGCAATAGGGTACAGATCTGGGCACTTTGGGACTCTACATTTTTAAAGACCTATTGCAGCATCGACAACCATCATTGTGGGTCGGTCACCAGATGACCTACTGATGTTTTTCGTAGGTAACATATCAACAAGCCTATTTCCCGTTTCCCGAAGAATAAGAGCGGTTCTGCACTGCATCCGATCCGTATCCGAGAAATATCAGTCCGAAGTAGCCGTAGTACTATTTGTTTGAAGGGCTGCGTAGTAGATCCGAACTCAGTCCGTCCGAATTTAGAACATTCTCAACTCGGATTGAACTCGGATATTGAATTCGAATGAGATGCAGTGCAGAACCGCTCTTAGACGTGTATAGATAGTGCATGCAATCCACGAAGACGCGCCCCACTCCGCGATTACTGTACTGTAAGCTGAACTCCAGTATGGCGCGGAGCGGAGTGCGGTGCGTCTTCGTGGATTGCACTATCTATACCTTATAGTCCAAACATCCTAATTTCGCCATTTATGTTTTAGTCCCATGTAATACGGGGTGAGCCTTTGGTCATCCACAGGGCACTAATCTCCGGGCTGCTACTGAGAAATTTCTGAAGAAAAATCAAATGAAAAATAACACTTCGCTGAACTGGGAATCGGACCTTGGACTTCCTGCATAGCAGTAGCACTTGCTGCTGATATTTTAGAAGTGGAATTTTCTACACTGCTGAATACACTTTCCAAACGTTGCATTTACTTTGTTCCATAATTTTATTGGGACTCCCGCGGTTCCGTAGCGCATCGGATATGTTTGCTGAAGCAGATACAGATAGTTTTCAGGCTATTATGCGAAAAAGAACAGCACCCCTGATGAGAAGGATTCGGGGAAGCACCAACAGCATTTTAAAGGTGATTTTTAATAAGCACGATTGCCCGTTCCTGGGGCACTGGACCCGTATGCACGTCCGCTTCCCGCTGCACCAGACAGCTGCAGGGGGCCTACCACAAGCTCATAAAGCAGTATTATTTTAATATTACTTCAGTGTGGGAAAGAGATGAAGCTCTACAGGGCGTATAGCTCCATCCCTTTCTCCTACTGAAATAAGATTAAAATAATACTGCTATTGAGCTGGTGGTAGGCCCCCAGATCTGGTGCAGCGAGAAGCGGACATGGTTACAGGTTCATGAATTAGTTTTGTTTTATTTTATTTAGTTTAGAAATGTTACTAACATAGTCTTATAAGTGTTACTAATAACAATATGATCATTTGTGTTCGAGTTAAATAAAATAATAATAATAATATCCCCACCGTCGTATCTCTACGTTGACGTCGTGGTGGGGCTTGCGCGCTCCGAACTCTAGGCCTGTGCCAGTAGAGTTTACTTTGCCGGAACGGGTCTGGGATTAGGAGCCAGACCGAGAGAGATACAAAAACCCGCAGGGCAGCATGTGGCGAGCTGTTGGGCAGTAGCGACCCCACGGACCCTATCTCCCGGGAGAAGTCTTGTTCCTCACCTCTGGCTTGCCTTTATTGGCCGGCTGGAGTGAACACTGACGAGGAACAGAGCTCCCGCCTCATTCTTGCCTTAATTGGCCGGCTTGAGTGGAGATTTGCAAGAGCAAACGTGCTCGGAGGAAGGAAGTATTCCAGTAAGATGCTGGTAGGGATCTTGACCGTACTTCCGGGATTGTCCTGATAGCCGTGGAATACCTCTCCACTCCTCATAAGCACCTCAGGACGTGTTGCCCCCTTGTCGCTACGACACTATGTGCTAGCGACCGTTTCCGGGGGCCCATTATTGAGCGTGCAAGTCACCCCCTGCCATTTTATCCGTGTACATTTAAACATTGATCAGGCAGGGGCCATAGTCCTTCCATAGCTCCAGGTAACCAGTCCACTTAAGCCACCCAAACCTATAATCCAATATCGTTGTTTCCATATTCTGCAATAGTCCTACACCAACCGGGGGTTGTCCTTGGGTGCCCTTGCATAGTGCGAACAGGGATAATCGTCGGTTGGTGCTTCAATACTTAAAAATGTCTAAGGGGCCTCTGCGAGTTGGCTTCGGCCCCTCGTACGCCTTCCAAAGGTCGACCCCAGCGTCCTGAGATATGTCAAAGACATTTAAAAATAATAATATTAATGTTTGCAGTGACTTTCCTACATTCGCTTCTGAGCCTGCATTATTTTCCCGTTTGTATGCAGTTAGACGCAGCAATAAACACAGTTACATTGCTCCATTATAAATAACACATCATCAACATACAGCATACATAGTCCATTATACTCCAAGTCTGTACATCAGAGAGGCCGCTTACGGGGAATGCAGCCGAGCGGTGTTGAAAAAGGGCCGCTTTGCGATCGCACGCGCAGACTTCGACATTGCGATTATTTTTCGCTAATTTACCATACGCTTACATGTCGATGGGGAGCGGAGATGAGATTACCAGGAACGGTAGTTGCAAGCCAGGAAGATTGAACATTTCGTATACAAAATAAACGAATAAAAGCACTGTATGTTATACTTTCACTAGAGTCAGACAGTTTATTTTTTTCAGTAGCGACCCAAAAGCGAAATTCGGCCTCATTTTCTTTTTCCGCGGAAAACCAAAAACGAAAAAAAAGGGTTATTTTGATTTTCGATAGGTTTTTCTTTGATAAAAGTAAAATAAATGCAGTGTCCATCGTTTAAACAGTATACATAACTATTAACCGTTCGATCCACTGCAAAATTTTTGGCATTCCATTTTGCTTGGTGGGGCAAAGTGGAAGTACTCGTATTGATTTGCATATTATTATTTTTTATTGAAAACGAAAACTTGCCGAATATAGATATTTCTAACGAAAATTGCTGAGAACCGAAAACAAAAACGAAATTCTGTAGGACTTTAACTTTCACCCGGATTTTGAAAGGCCTATCAACACAAAAATTTAAAAAACTCATGTCAGGGGATTGGATAAAGGCTGTAGCCTTTCAGCCAGTCAATCACAGCAGTAAACAAAGGTTTGCAATTAATCTGCAAATTGTGCTGATTGGCTTTTCAGAAACTTCGATGCAAAGTTACGATAAACTTACTTTGTTACTATCTGGACACTGCACTCTTGCGTCGAACGTTAATAAATTCTGTTATCCCTCAAGCAACACCTGTGCTGTTTAGATTCTAAGATCTGAAGTTAGCACTAAGGGTACATTAAACCTAGGCATCTACCAAGTTTATGCATTTAATTGTACTACCTACGCGAGTAATTTGCTGAAAGCATTAAACGTTTCAATTTGCATACAATCAAAATGAGATTAAAAATAACCAGAAAACGCAATTCAATTTTGACAGGATGCACGTTTTGATTTGATTAAATGGCGTTCCGTTTGCATATATCGTGAACTATGTCAGAATTTACTTACAGATTATGTAATATTATTTTAAATCCGATCAATTTATATACCGATCTACTTTAGTTTTTGCTGAAGTTATAAGTACAAGATCAAACAAAAAATTCTGAAGACACTAGACAGAAATGAATTTTGATCAGTATTAGATATCGATCCTATCATTTCTGAAAGGTTTCGCCAGCAATTTGTATACATTTCTCGACCATACTATTTTCATCTACACAAATATTCCAAGGAGCCAGGAGAATCAGATCCCAAGATTGCTGCAGACAACTATTCACTTAAATCTATTTCCTATTAAATCTACGTTATCTATTTAGGATGATCAGACAAAACCAATTCCACAAATGGCGCTATATTTGTGCAGTTGTTTAGTGTTGCTTGAAATAATGAAAACTGATGAATAGTTGCCAAACAATTAAAATGGACACTTGCTTATTCCCGTTTTGAGATTCATGACTTATTAGATTATTAACTGTTAGTCAAACTAAATAAGCACTAAACTCACCTGTTAGAACCTAACGAATTTTCTTCAAAGATAATACGGGGTTCTGTATTTAAGTGTTTTTTTAAACCATAATTGAGGTAACTGCACCTATTATATATTCATATACCAGCCCACTATATACTAAGTCTTGTAACAGAATTTTCTCAGACATGTTTGGAAATTCGAGCATTATTTGAAAATTAATGATTCTGGAATTTTTAGCTTGAATTACCGCGCATTATTTGAGAAAAGTACTATGTAAGCTTTGGCCGTAATCAGGCATTGGTGGACTCACATTATCACGTTCGTCCGTCATCTCCTCTTTCGCAGGCCGTTGCAGTAATGTACTATTATTTCTAATCAACAGGGTAAACGCCTAATAACCTAAACCCACGAATTATCTCACACTTTTTAACTCAGCATCTTTTATTCTTCTAAATATCATATTTTTACAGTCAAGAAAATAGACATAATGACTTCTTACAACAACAAACTTAGAATCTAAATAACTCGAACAGGATATAAATAGCAACCTCGCGTTAGAAATGAGATACATCTTAGAGATTGTAACAGTTAATCGATAAATGAATGCTGTCGGATAGTTAATAACACGCTACATTGTCGAGGAGATAGTATAGAGCTTCTTATGGCTAGCGTCGGAGGCTGGGCCAAGGCCCTCGGCCGCTGTAACCCGACACCTCATGTATTCAATCTTCTCTACTAATTTGCGAGTCGTACACCCAGGGCTGGCACTTAGAGATAAAACTTTTTTGACCAGCAAACAAAAAAATAAAATTACCTGCTATAAAGTAGGTACGTAATGATTTTAAAATGCCCCGACCCACCTAGCTGTGTGTTATGTAGACAAGTAGGTTACCCAGCCAATTACCGTGGCTGTCCCAAAGTCCCAAAATCTATTTCTCCCAAACTGGCTAAGCGTTTCAACGCCCGCCAGCAGAGGTAAGCTCCGTCCTCATATCATAGAATTCCGTCTTCTCAAATGCCCCAGCGACTAAGCCCTCAGAGGCCTAGTCCGTGGAGTTACCTCCACCACCAGCAAGCTTTTCCAACCCTGATTCCCTCTCAACTCCCTAAAAATCTCTGTGATAAATTGGAAAACATGTTCAAAAACCTTTTCCAATCTCATTCGGAGTGGTTTTTTGTCGAATGGGAAACAGAAGTGGGAGGGGGGGGGGAGTCACATGTCCTTTTGCCCATTACTATGGATAATGGAGTAATAGATAATCATGTTAACAGCTGTTGAATATTGTTTTGAGTTTGGTTTGCTCACTATCCATTCTCCGGCGTAGGTAACCTAAACAATAAACATTTAGGTATCAGTAGTAAAACAAAAGGAAACATGTCACATCACAGTTCAACAACACGAAACGACAGGACCTAATTACTTGTATGTAGCCAACAAGCTGATAACTGTCACTCTGAGGCATCGAGTACTGCTTTACTGCGAAGTGAGAACAATTGAATCTAGATGTGCAGTAATAGAGGTGTCAATAAGATTTTATAGCCAAGTGAACGAGTTCGTTAGTGGAGGCAGCGATATCGCGTGTAGATAGCCCTGCCAGGGCAGCCGGCCTGGGCTGAGGCTCGACTAAAGAGGCGGAACCACACAACGGCTGGCGTTGTGTCGGGGGGACGATAAATCGAATCCGCGACGACAGCGCCGTGTCCGCAGAGATCGAAGCACACGATTACTGAACTTACGATTATATTCACTAAAGAATCTCTTGGCCCCGTCCCCTACTCTATGGTAATTTGTTGCAACATTTCGCCTCCAGGCAAACCTTGCCAACTTCCCGACAGTGCCGCCATAAATTCAACTAGATATAAATAGAGAGTAATATGTTAGGCCTTATCAATGCAGTTTCTATTGTAGTCGCGTCTGGTCTGTTAGTTCGTAAGTTATACAGGAATAGTTGTAATTACACACTTAGTACCCATAGCGATTGGACAGGCTCGTATGTTAGAGTTAGACGATCGTTTACCATTTGCCGCATTGAGCAAAATAACTTGAATTTAATATTGAACATAGTTTTCTTAACAGCAAAATATGTTGTGCTACTTATTTGGAGTAAAGTAGGTTATATAATATCACTTACGAAAAATACTATGTGAAAAACTTTACAAGTTTTTCGATGGACTGGAAATGGTAGGTATGTAAATGCTATGTATGAACACTGAATGGAGTTGATAGAATGGAAAATGCGATCAATGGGTAATGGTACGGCAGCTCCCGCTTATTGTGACAAAACTTACACTTACGGCCACTTATTGCTATGGAGAATTTGAAGCTTCATATCGAATAAGCGAATCTCTGAATATTTAGGCAATTTTTTCGTCCTAAGTAAACGAGAATGAAAAGCAACCAGTTGCGAGATACAATCCCATCAACTGTCTTTAGAGAGAGTCAATGGAAAGAGCTCTCAGACACAAACAAGCTGCTCCTGTACTCACAGCAGAACAAAAGCAAACACCCAACTTCCTTCCACAATGACAAAGAGCCACATGTTTACGTGCCTAAGTTCAAAAATGTTTATTGATTACAGCATACGGACGAAGCTTGGCAGTCGGTGATAAGGCCGGGAGTCGTGTCCTCGATGTTGCACCGCATCCATTTCTCCGCGACACGCATCTACCAATGATAACGTAATGACTTTCGAGATTGACTCATGTTCATTGTGTTGTGTGGAGTAAATAAACTCGTAGGTATTGTGAGGAGAGGCGAGGGTGCATGCGGAAGCGGATTTTAGATCTTTCATCTTGGTCCTTCTGAACTCTTGCTGGATTAGTTGTTCATTTTCGTGGCTTTGGCTATATAAGCTGTTCTTTACACTTTCGACTCCACCCACTTTTCATAGAACTCATACGCCATGCCGCCATATTAGATGAACCGTCCGGGAGGGTTACCGGCATTACGTTTGCGCTAAAGTTAACCATCGTGGACGGTCAACAGCATTAGGTTAAGTTTAAAACCGTGCTAGAAAACATTGTAAAACAAAGTCAAATTGTGTTTTCAGGGGGTCTTGTCGAGATACGTAGTTTTTTTTTTACCTTTTGCATTTTTAGTGAATATTTGTAACCGTGAACAAAAAACACACTTGACAGTTCACAAACATCCGGAATCAGATTATTATTTAAAAACCTGGCTTATCCGCGCGCGACTAGGAGATATCGTCTACCAGTTCCTAGTCTTAGGACCGATTTTATAGTGAGATAACTTTTACCTGCGAA
This sequence comes from Agrochola lychnidis, assembly GCA_963680765.1. Lineage (NCBI taxonomy): Eukaryota > Metazoa > Arthropoda > Insecta > Lepidoptera > Noctuidae > Agrochola > Agrochola lychnidis. Next base: position 17,119,884 of record OY796858.1, read on the forward strand.
TTATTTCGCAGATAAAAGTTATTGCAGTATGACAGCTTTTGTATGGAAAATATCTCAGAATTGTATGTAACTGTCAATTTATTCTTCAGATAAAAGTACTACTATTGAAAGATCAACCCATAATTGATTATCTATAAGGATGTTTGGCCGTTTGTGATGTACGCACGAACGAACAAAACATATATGGTGAACATGAACATCGAACACCGGAACATTTGATTCGTACTTGTAGACGTAAATTAGCAAAGCGAACACGAACACCATACGAACACAGTTCGAAAAGTGTTCGCGATTCGAAATTGGATCACTACGAACATTTTCGACGAACACAGTACTTACTTGATGTTCGTTAGTGGTACGCACATGCGAACAGAGTGTTCGATGTTCGTGTTCACCGTTTTCTTGTTATTCGTGCGTAACACGCCTTTTAGATTCGTCAATTTCATATATTTTTGGCACAATTTTTTCATTTGGTCTATGTTAATAACAAAGTTAAAAAAAAGAGCGTCTGCCATTTTGCCTTCGGAATTCAATTACTAGAGAAAGCCAATATTCTAAAGTAAAATCGACAGATAAAATTCCGATCTAGTTTCTCCAGAATACGATAGGTCGCGTCTTAGCTGATATGAATTTGACAAAAATGGTAAGTACTCAAGAAGGGTAAACCACGCTGGTACACATTGCCATAGGCTCATCAACCTAATAAAAGTACAGACAATATATTTAAAACAAAACGATAAAAACAAACAAACACAATAAACAAAAACAAGTTATAAGCTAAGGCTTAGGTTTAAGTTATTTTAAACAAGTTAGCCAAACTTATGCTTACCTAAGCTCTACGTTCGAAATTCCTGAGTAGAAAACTCTACCCTAGAGTAAATTCAGGGAAATAAAATAAAATTGACTCTCAGCTTAAATTGACTGTTGATTCAAATCAAATCTGTCATTCTTTTGATGTGGTGTCAATTTGATATCAATTAATTTCCTTATCCATACATTCTTTAATTAAAGGAGGAGCTCGTGGCTAAGTAATACCAGCCACACGGGTCGATCAATCAGGTTAAGCTACACTTGCCAGGGTTGGTCCGTGGATGGGTGACCATCTTTACATACCGAGACTCCTCCGTGCCTCGGAAAGCACGTTAAGCCGTTGGTCCCGGCTGTCATTCGTGGATCTTTGACAGTCGTTACGGGTCGTCAGAAGCCCGAAAGTCTGACAACCAGTCTTACCAAGGGGTATCGTAATACCCAGTTACTGGGTTGTGGAGTTCAGATAGGCAGTCGCTCCATGTAAAATACTGGTATTCAGCTGCATCCGGTTAGACTGGAAGCCGACCCCAATATAGTTGGGAAAAGGCTAGGCAGATTGATTGACATTCTTTAATTAAAGTTTAGTGATGTTTTCACCAGTAATTTTCCGCCCGACACGTCGCATTTCCGCTTCCGCATCGCTGTCGCTGCGCATGCGACCATGGCCTTAGCCACCTAGCGTAAGTTCTATGAACTGCGAGCAAGGCGATACTGAATTTATGTCACAAGTTATCACGGAGTGAATTTTGTAATGGCATGCGTTTCCCGGAGCCATCTTCGAGACAGTCTGCTATCACACATTTACTGCGAGATGGATTATTGGTACAAACATTCAATTAGTTGTAGGTCACATTGGTACTAGTCTAGTGCTAATTTGTGTAGATAAATGACCTCAGGACTTAAATCGCTTGATAATAAGTCAATCACGCAATTATTATTGACCCAGCGTCTATCCCAACTAATAGTACAAATGTGAAAGTGAGTTTGTTTATTACGCTAAAACGGCTAAACGGATTTGGATGAAATGTGGCACATGGGTAGACCATGACCTGGATTAAGACATAGGATACTTTTATCCCGATACTTCTACGGGGCGGAGCAAATGTAAACTAATATTATTATTATAATACTAATAGATATTATAAAGAGGAAATATTTGTATTTTTACATACATACATAAACTCACGCCTTCTTCCCATGGGGGTAGGCAGAAACTACAGAACGCCACCTGCTACGATCCTTACGAGTACATACTCCTTACATGACCACCGTAGAAACGAGTTTTGTCGACGGAAGAATAGACAAAAGGACAGATAAACAATCACAATCTGTCATTTTGTCTATTCTTCCGTCGACAAAACTCGTTTCTACGGTGATCATGCTACGCGTGCTGGTCATACACGCACGCCGGTTGCGAGTACCACGCACCTGGGCTTTCTGAAGAACATCATCAATAAGGTCAGTATATGTCCTCCTAGGGCGTCCCCGCCCGGCCTTTCCCTTTACATCAGCCTTGTAAATACATTTTGTTAGTCGCCTTACATTCATCCTCACAACATGCCCAAACCATCTCAGCATACCCTTTTAAATTTTTGTCACTACATCTTCTTTTAAATTTGTATTTTGTATATCTATATCTATACTAATACATATTATAAAAAGGAAAGATTTGTATTTTTGAATTTTTGTATGTAACGGATAAACTTAAAAACTACTGGACCGATTTGAAAAATTCTTTCAGCAATGGATAGCTACATTATCAGCGAATAACATAGGCTATATTTTATCTCCTTACTCCCACGGGAACGAGAACTACGCGGGTGAAACCGCGTGACGTCCGCTAGTTATTATAATGTAAAAAGAAAAGATTTGATTTTTTGTATGTTTGTTTGTAACGGATAAACTCAAAACATACTGAACCAATTTAAAAAAATATTTCACCTATAGATAGCTACATTATCAGCGAGTAACATGGGCTATACTTTTCGACTTCCACGCGAACTCAGTCACGGGCACAAGTAGTACGTAATAATGTCAAACTAACCCAAACATTTGGGTTAAACTGTCACATACGAAACTAATTATTATAACTACAGTGGCACGTTTTGTTTTGAAATCGTTTAATTGAATTCATAATTATTATAATTACAGAATGTTTTCATTGACCTAATCATTAGCAAAGTATCTAAATAGACTCACTAAGAATATCTTTGCTTTAACGGTATTTTAAGTCTGCACACTACACTGAGTACATTAGGTACTTTTCTTCTTAGTTGTACTTGCAGTCTACCGAACCAATGAAGAATGAACTGACGCTAAAATCCTGAACATGACTATAAGACTTAAATCCCGATAGTAACCCTATCAATTCTCTTCTTGAACCTTCACCTGCAGTGTGTCTTCCTCATTACTTTTTTTCATGACGCACTTGCAAAGGTACCTACACCACCTACATCGTATGTAAGTGTCAGATCGTCGTGTGTGGTCACACAATGATTAGCCACTCGCCACGATAAAATATCATAATGTTAACCAAAAATGGCAGTGAATTTATTTTTGTCATCATTTGCGTCATAGTGCCAAAACAGATAGTGTTCGGCTAAATATATTTTACTTACCTAATTATAAGTGTGATTTCCGGATACTGGTGCCAATTCCCTTGTTCACAAACTAAACTAAATTTAAATTCAGTGCATCTTTTTCTTTCTATTTCATTAAGAAAAGGACAGAAGATAAATTTTAGTTTAGTCCTGTCAAATTAATCAGCGCTTGACGTAAATTGACATAATTTTAGTCGGCAAGTTTTTAATCCCATCTAAACTTGTATGGAGAGTGACAGACGCTGATTAATTTGACAGGACTAAACTAAAATTTATCCTCTGTCCATTTCTTAATGAAATAGAAAGAAAAAGATGCACTGAACTTAAATGTAGTTTAGTTTGTGAACAAGGGAATCGGCACCATTTACTTGTACTTGTGTGTAAAAACAGGGTCGCTTGTATTATTTATTTTTTATAAATACTACCACTACTGCCTCCACCCCGCCACTCCACCCGCCGCTCTACTGTCTTACTCTAGTGGTCGCAAGCGCTACTGCTGAGCATGAGGTCCTGGGTTTTCCCGGCTCGGGCAAAGTGTTATTGGGTTTTTCTATCTGGAATTTCTCAGTAGCAGCCCGGAGTCTGGATTTGTGCCCGGTTGATGGCAATAGGCTCGCCCCCTATTACATGGGACTTAAAAACATAACTGGCGAAATGTGGGTGTACCTACTACAGGTACACCTCTGCCCAAACCTTCGGGGAAACAAGGCGTGATGTTATGTATAAATAATATAATCTATACTTAATGATAATAAAATCGTAGCACAGTCAAAACTGCACACTGAATATTTTGAAAAAGTAATTGCTACGAAGTGTAGGAACGATTCTTATGCCGAAAAATATATAGTTTTTAATTTTTTTGTCAGTTAGGTATCTGTTTGTCTGAATGTATGTTCCAGCATCACGCAAATACTAGGTACCGCCCGATAGATTTTGTTCAAATTTTTTACAGATATTCCCTACAAGTCAGTAACCTAATTGCGTAATACAACACAATCTATTTCGATTTGAAACAGATAGCTAATCCATTGCTTCAAAAGTTGAAAAAAAAATCTGCTCAACAACGTAAATAACGCAATGAATGTTGTTGAACTGTCAAAATGAAACAAATTAGGCATAATTGTTTACGAAAATAAGTTACCCAATTAGGGTACTGGTCAGTTTGCAGGCTATAAATTATCACGCAATGCTATGGGGGATGAGCAATATTACATTTTGTTCGTATTCTTCTATAGCTTACCGCAAATTGTAAAAACACTAGCCAAGAGGATTTAACCTTTTAAATTATTATCATCACTGTGTGCCTTAACCTGTGTCAAATAAATTTATTTTCTTTCTTTCTTTCTGTCTTTCTTTCTTTCTTTCTTTCTTTCTTTCTTTCTTTATTTCATCACGCTATAACTTTGTGGAGTTATAATAAGCAGTCAATCATGACATTAATATATTTAACGTATATTTTAGCTTAGTGGTCCGACGACTGCTTTGCAAACCTGTGGTAGTAAGTAGGTACGATTCCCATAATTATGATATTTTCGGTTCCGTACCCAAAGAGTGCCAACGGGCCCCGATTACTAAGGCTCCGCTGTCCCTCCGTCAGTCCGTCTGTTTGTTTGTCACAGGGCTGTTGTATCTTTTGAACCGTTAAATTTTCACAGAGTGTGTACTACTATGGCCGCTATAATAATAAAAATAAAGTAAAAATTTAAATGGGGTCCACTCATCTACTAGAAACGTGTTTTTTTAATAATATTGTTCAATATTGTACGATGCTACAAACAGAAACCTTCGCTGTTTTTTTCTCATATTGTTATAAATAAAATTAAAAATAAATAAATAGTGTTTTATTTCAGGAAAAATACCCATATACAAAAAATATAATAAATAAGTAGTAAAAAAAACACTTTTCTTTTTTTAATTCCTAAAAAGTTATCACAGTCTTCAAAACATACATAATAAATCTTTCGTCATTTTTACACTGGTTATATAGGTACGTTATACTTACTACATAATTATATTGTTGTGTCTAACGACTTCCACGCGAAGGAAGTCGCGGCTGTGGTCGCGGGCAGAAGCTGGTCCATACTAAGTACCTAACTACTTAATATGATAAAATGTGGAAGTTAATCTGTCTGTTACCTGGGGGCCTACCACCAGCTCATAAGCAGTATTATTTTAATATTACTTCAGTGGGAGAAAGAGATGGAGCTATACGTCCTACAGAGCTTCATCTCTTTCCCAAACTGAAGTAATGTTAAAATAATAAAGCTTTATGAGCTGGTGGTAGGCCCCCTGCACGCTTAGCATGACCACAACAGAAACGGGTTTTGTCGACGAAAGAAAAGACAAAATGACAGATCGTGATTGTTTGTCTGTCATTTTGTCTATTCTTCCGTCGACAAAACCCGTTTCTATGATTTTATGATAAGCGTGCCGCAACGATTTTAATCAAAGGGAAACAAACGCCCATTCTTGGCCATGGTTTGCCCAAGAATGTGGCAAATACAAAAAAATACCCATTTAGTAACTAAAATATTGCTATTACTTATTTGTAACGAAACATCCGGAATTAAAAGCCGATTTAATCAAGACACTCAAACGTTTATTGCCTTATTTAACACTTCCGGTTGTTGGTCAAATCCTGTCAAAGTAGGGATGGCAACTTTTACTGAAAAAAAGACAGACATAGCTACAGACACATATTTGAGGAACCATGTAGGCATACTTAAAAAACTAGGGTATATTAGGGTGTTAAGAATTTGTATGGAAAAACATGAAATCCAAGCATAAAAAGTCGCCAACAAAAGCTAGTGTTAAATAAAATTGTCCATCCATTTACAAAAGCCCCTATTATTATTGCCTTTACTTTAGCAATTCGATTCTACCGATCAGAGCGGTACACGAAGTGCACATCCTCACTAACGATTTAGATAGCAGGAGGCTGAGCGCAAATGGCCGCGATCCATGTATAATCTTAATCATGTAATAACAATATTTGTTCGTTTCTTTGGATTTGCGATCCGGTTCTGAGGAGCCTGTGTTTATTCGTTTTGCTGTACCTGTGTGTGTGACTACTTACATAGAACATACGAGAGATGAAAACTAGACGGATTTTGAAATGATCCATGATGTAAAGTCGAGGCTAGATTCTACGAATCATCATCATCATTTCAGCCGAAAGACGTCCACTGCTGGACATAGGACTCCCCCCCAAGCACCGCCACTTCAACCGGTTCTGTGCTTCCAGCGGGCTCCTGCGGCTTCAAACGCTACGTCTTCCGGTACGCGGTCGCCGCTCCAGAATCTTTCTGCCCCATCGGCCATCTGTTCTGCGAGCAATGTGCCCTTCCCACTGCCACTTAAGTATGGCAATTTGGGCTTCTTTGGGATTCTATGAATGCACTCAGAATATCGATATCTACGTGTTGGTATGTCATATACGTAGAAATGGTGTAAGGGACATGGATAATTGGATGCTTTTTTTTTTAATATTCGACGAAAAATCTATAATCGTATAGGTATTGAATTCATGGTACCAGTTTGCACTTCCATGTTCCCTTACACCTTACACCCTGTATACAATTCTACTACTCTGTCTAACACAGTTGTATCTTTGATACTTTGATAAGGAGTCTGGAGCAACAAAACAAAACCGCAAGGACATCAACCACTTTTCAGGAGCTCAGATCTGTCGTCAACCCTGTCCTATGTAGGGGTAATTTATTTAGGTAGGTATTTATTTATAGCAGACAATAAACAAAAATTCGAAGACATGTCAAAATTAAAAAAATCAAAATTCATTTACTCAAACTAGGCTGAGAATCAGCACTTTTCGAACGTCAAAATTACATAAGATAGACCCCCAAAAACGCCCACCCTTCACCACTTCCTTAGTGCCTTTAGCTGGGAAAAAGAAGTGGCGCAACAATCTCCCCAGCAGCACAGCCGTCTGTTCAAGTTAGAAAATCAAAAATGATTCTTTACAAAAGCATGCAAAATAACTTACATTATGCAACACAAAACATAATTTAAATGATAAATTATTGGCCATGTCAGCTAACACACGCCAATATACCAACCAAAAACATCGAGAACTATACTCAAGCAGAATTAAAAAAAATAAAACTAAACGTAAACAGAACTAAATATCTAAATAAAAGCCTCCAGGCATAAGGGCGTGCCCGCTTACATAAAGCTATAATTGGAAGTTATAAATGATAAACTAGGACCATCGAGGTAAAATAAATGAACAGTTAATTACTAGTAACAATAACAAAACCATGATCAGCAATACGACCAGTCACCACAAGCAGCACCCGTTCACGAGCATAACGTAAAGATCAGCCATTACCCCTCGCCATATTTGAGGGAAGAAAGCAACCCGACCCCCGATGCTACCGCAAGCAGTGACATCTAAGGGAGCATGACGAACTTGCTGCCGTTGCTCAGGCAAAAACTAATATGATCAATTGTCGAGGTCGCTAGCTAACCACAAATTGCAATACAACTCATAACAAAAACATTGTAATGAGTAGATTATGTCAACAATAAAATAAAATAAATTGACTCGTAAAAAAAATTAAAAAAATACTTATAAATTCAAATAAAATACACAATTATATAAACTCATATAAACTGTCAGTAGGTAAGCTAATTCTGGAGAAAGAACATAAACATTGTCTTGAGTTAATCACAGCGACCAACTATTCTTATCATTTAAGTAGTCGTTGATACAATAGTATGCCTTTGAACAAAGGTTGGATTTTACTTTATAATCCATGTGACATCCACCAACCCGCACTGGGCTCGCGTGGTGGGTTACGGCCCACTTACTCTCACAAAGAGGATGTGTACCAGCAGTGGGAACATTATAGGCTGATTACACACCAATATAGCTGAACAAAAACACATTGTCCTAGTGAGCCACATAAATATTTTTAGTTCTTTAGCACTGTAAAGAAAAATATTTGTTGAGAACCATGTTTCAGCGGTAAATATTTGAAAATAACTAACACTCGATATCCAAGTGTTAAATAAACTTTTAAATCTATGAGAAGTGGATCTTGGTGGAAATTTCTGTTCCAAAGCGATTTAAAGTATATTTATTATCGATTATCTTGCCTTTCGGTAAATTCAGGTTGGGTTAGAAGTGGGAATCACTGGTGCCGACCCACGTATGTTATCTATTGCCGAATTCTATGCGTGACCTACATGTAACAATGAGATGCTGTCTGCTACTGTAACAGACTGTTTTGATTATCCGTAATCTGTTCCATCTCCAAAGAGTAACTTGTTTTGTTTTAAAAATAAAATGTGGATATTTGTCTAAGTTTCTTTTTCATTAACTGATCTGTTTTTGTTATATTTTACGGATTTTGCAGCTTTTTGTAAGTATTTTTGTTTTAGTTCATTTACTTTATTCTCTTAATAACTATCGTAGGTTCATTACTACTGGGCTTGCTTGTCTAATAATTAATTATAGAGCGGACATATAATTCAATTCTGAATTTATGTTTTACTTACTTAATAATGTAGTATTGTAGTTTAATCAATATAAACAAGACAAGTACTTTCCTTTACTAAATTGTGGCTCTAGGCAACGATTAGTTATCTACCTACTATAGTTAAATTAATATTAATAACTAAAAATTTCACGATTTTTCTCACCGTATCTATCTACTTATTATTTTACTTTTGATAGGTAGTCGTTTTTGTTCCTATCTAAATTAGAACTATGTCCTTGTAATGTATCCTTATCTTATCTCCCACAAAACATTGTCCTGGGTTAATTATGGTTTCGCTAACATATTAGGTTAATGAATGATATTAAAACTTTTTCTGAACATTAGCTTAGGAGCAATTACCAAAGTTCTTATCTAAAGTACCTAGTAACAGTAGTAACTGGTAGGTAAGTGTTAATAGTTAATAACACATTTGTCCTACATTCCTTTTACTTATTTACTTCACACTAATAGCTTCCTTAGTATCGGGTTCCGAGTTCCTTTGTAACCTGCTGTTTTATAACAATCTGGGGGAAATATTACGAACAGAATAATCAAAGGTCAATCAGGATCTCGTGGAAAATTTGTCGGTTACTCGCGCTTGTAATTAAATTCTAGTTTTTTTTCTTATAACCTTTTCTTCTAATTAAACATATTTAGACGAGTATTCAAGACAATAAAGACTTGTGATATTAAATTACAAAATAAAAAACTAGGAAAGTACAATTTTTTTGTCCATCCGATCGAGTAGATAGGTACTAGGAAAGCAGTAGATTACAGAAGCGCATCGCTACATCACTTACAAATTATCCGAGAGAGAACCTACTGGCATTCAAGAGACCCGAAGGCTAAGGAGTCTATTAGAACGTAGTAAATAAAGGGTCGCCGAACAATAGTAACAGACCGTGTCTTTCGAGTGAAGAGTGGAGATATGGAAGCATTTACAGGCGTGCGTGCGTGACGGAGGCGACCTACATTGCGAGCCAAACGGCCGACCGCCACTTGAGTATTCACACCGCGGATAGTTCGGAATCTAATTACCATTATTTACCTACTTGATGCTGCACCGGGATACCTCCTCGGACTTGTGACGGAATCTTTATTACTCAAGCCGAGCTACCGATAATTGCGTTGCTATAATTGCCAAGGATGAAAAGGCCACAGCGGAAATCGAATTTCAAAGAACATCATTACGATTTACGGACTAAGTATAAAATCTTGATAACAAAGTGCAGAAATAAATAGCCTGATGTTTTTGCTTAAAGAATTGTTGAAGAATCTTTTCCCTAGATAGTTTACTAGAACTACACATAAAATTATAGCCATTGATTTTATTTGACGGCATGGTTGGCGCAGTGTTTAAGCGATTGAGTACTACGCTGCGTGTCGCGGGTTCGATTCCCGCACGGAACAAATATTTGTATGACCTACAAGTAGTTGTTCCGGGTCTGGCTGTTTGTGTATGTGAGTTTAAATGTTTGTAAACCACCTACAATACAGAAAAAATTCCTAGTGTGGGGCAAGGTTTAAAAAAAAAAATAGTCTAGCTCACAAAGTCACGTGTTTCACCAAAGCTGGTAAAGAACAATTTGGGAAACAAAAATTGTTGCTGTTTTCATAAAGTGTTAAACTAATTTGAATGGCTTATTATATTATTACTAGCTGACCCCGGCAAACGTTGTTTTAATTATTTGTTTGGGGTGGACAACCCTTATCACTTAGGGGTATGAAAAATAAATAGTAGCCGATTCTCAGACCTACTGAATATGCATATAAAATTTGGTAAAAATCAGTAAAGCCGTTTCGGAGGAGTAAGGTAACTAACATTGTGACACGAGAATTTTATATATAAGATGAAACGAGGCAAACCAAAAAAAAAGCGGCCAAGTGCGAGTCGGACTCGCCCATCACGCATAGCATGACCATGTAGCATGACCATAATAGAAACAAGTTTTGTCGACGGAAGAATAGATAAAATGACAGATAAACAATCACAATCTGTCATTTTGTCTATTCTTCCGTCGACAAAACCCGTAGAAAACCCCTCTCTATGGCTGTCATGCTACGCGTGCTAGAAAGGTTCCGTAGCAGCAAGTAACATTGAATGAAAGGTAAATTGCGGTTTACAATTTATGACGTATTAAAAAAAAACTACTTACTAGATCTCGTTCAAACTAATTTTCGGTGGAAGTTTACATGGTAATGTACATCATATATTTTTTTTAGTTTTATCATTCTCTTATTTTAGAAGTTACAGGGGGGACACACACATTTTACCACTTTGGAAGTGTCTCTCGCGCAAACTTTTCAGTTTAGAAAAAAATGACGTTTGAAACTACAATATCATTTTTGAAGACCTATCCATAAATACCCCACACGTATGGGATTGATGAAAAAAATTTTAAGTTTCAGTTCTAAGTATGGGGGAACCCCCAAAATTTTTTGTTTTTCTACTTACCAAGTTTCAACAGCATAGTTCTTATAGTTTCGGAAAAAAGTGGCTTGTGACATACGGACGGACAGACAGACATGACAAAATTCAAAAGTCATTTATTCAAACTAGGCTGAGAATCAGCACTTTTCATTTTCAGCACTTTGAATTTTGAATTTTTTGAATTTTTTGACGAATCCATAAGGGTTCCATTTTTTGCCATTTGGCAACGGAACCCTAAAAAGACGGACGGATATTATTAAAAAAATGTGTGGCACTCGGGTCTGCCGCGGTAAAGCTATTGCATAGCATTTGTAACCTCCATACTTCCTATTTGTCAACGCTACACTTGGGATGATGACGTGATGACATAAAACAAAAATTATGTTCCCATGACAACATCACGTTGTCATGGGAACCGTCATTACATGGTAGGCGGAGTGGGGGGCGTTAGGTTTTATTTTCGTTACGGAATTTCTTAATTCGGTCGCCGCGCTCAAAGTACGCGATAAAAGCTATGCAATAGCTTAAAAATGTCTGGAAAAGAAATACCTAAACTCTTAATTCCTAAACGCTGCAGAAGGGCTAGATGAGGTGAGTAGAACGTATAGCCCCAATAAACTCACTTAACTACAAATTCTTCAAAATACATACAGCCAAGGAGTAATTTAATCAGGACATACTGACACTCGAGTCCGGTGCAGTTAGTTACTCTGCTTTACATTGCCCTCTAACCGCAAAACTACCGTCTGCTCAACTTAGTAATAACTGACATCAAATACAAACAAAGGAAATGGGATAACAAAAGGAAATTGCAAAGCTAACGGTTTTACTAAATAGTAAAATAAGCCTTTAATTTAGTCGAAGTAAATAGTCTACAGGCATATTACTTGAAATGAAAATGAATCGTCTAGAATCAATGAAAATCTATATATTTGAGGTCGGCGTATGCGCAACATGTTTTCATATTCCATACTTCTCTATTAGTCGCCGTTGACTGGATTAAAAAAAACAGTGGCACTCCGGGAGTGCCAACAGAAGTGAAAACTTGAAAAAATATCGGCACCGCAGTAATCAACGCGTTGATGTCTTTATAATGGTCAAAAGCTGGTGACGTAACAGTGTCGCGAAATCAATGGTTTAGTCCCATGTCAAAAATATCCAACGCGCCTAAAGAAGTTTTCACTTCAAAAATTTTTATTAAATAAATTTTTGAAAAGTACAGAATTAATCTCCATTAAATTATCTACACATCTTAATATATAAAAATTACGTGTCACGTTTTTTGTCCGCGATGGACTCCTAAACTACTTAACCGATTTTAATCAAATTTGTACACCGTGTGCAGTTTGATCCAACTTGAAAGATAGGATAGGTAGAGTAGGTAGGGTAGTAAGTGATAAAGATGGTCCACCCCAAACATTTATATGGCAAAACAACGTTTGCAGGGTCAGCTAGTGATATATAAATATATCTATACAATGGTTTAGATTTACTGGGTTATGTGTACTAGCAGCAGTGTAAGAATAAAAACAGTTGCAGAAAGGAGGCAAAACAAATTTTTCGATCGCAAAACACTCTCTAATGCTTCGCATCATGAGTCGTGCAAAATGAAACGCCTGATCTGAACACGGAAGTGAACATTTGGAAAATTCAACCCATTTGTAGCTGCAGACATTGCATTTAAACGTATAGTTAGTTCATTTGTTTCAACCAATAATTTTCATTTCTAAGGCATTTTGTCTCAAGAACGTTCTCCCGAGTGATCTGTCTGATTGAAGTGATTGATATCACCATTACTTATAGTTTGCAAGGAAAGCAATTGGTCATGCTCGCGACGTGTCTGAATTTGAACTTCTGGTCAGGTAAAAAGTTTTACCGTGAAGACATTAAATATATGATATAATCTTATGGGCAAGGTTCCATGTAATAACACACTAAACGGCACTACTTCAATCTAGTCACGCAAAATTTTGAGGCGATAGAGATGGGAAACCGGTATCGATCTACCTCACCTGCACCTTGCTGGTGATGTTACTTTAAGATTGGGGAAAGGTAGATAGATAGATAGATAAAACATTTATTTAGTGCACACAAAAGACACACATAAACACAATTAAATGATAACAAATTACACGGATATATAAAAACAAGATGCCAATATACAAAAAAGAAAAAACATAAGGTAAAACTGCAACTAGCATGAGGTCAAATAAATGCTATAAAGTTAGGTAAAGTCGGGGAAGTTAATTGTCACGCAAATTGAATATGAACTTAATTGTACGTAGGGATATGCAAATCACAACTGTCATTCTTTGGCAATTGTAATAAAATCCTATTAAACGGGCCTTATCAGAAGGCTAAAAGTCACCCAAAGGGCAATGGAGAGGGCTATGCTTGGAGTTTCCCTACGTGATCGAATCAGAAATGAAGAGATGCGCAGGAGAACCGAGGTAACCGACATAGCCCGAAGAATTGCCAAACTTAAGTGGCAATGAGCAGGGCACATTGCTCGTAGAACGGATGGCCGATGGAGTCCAAAGGTTCTGGAGTGGCGACCACGTACCGGAAGACGTAGCGTTGGAAGGCCTCGCACAAGATGGACCGATGACCTTGTGAAGGCCGCAGGAATCCGCTGGATGCGGAACGCATAGAATCTGTCGAAGTTGCGGTGCTTGGGGGAGGCCTATGTCCGGCAGTGGGCGTCTTTCGGCTGAAATTATGACCATTTGTATAATATATTTGTTTGTATATAGATTTCTACTCACGTTCTCGAAATCGTCTATATCGAATTACGATTAAAGTTGCAATATAGATGTTTACGGGGGCGAAAAATCGATCTAGCTAGGTCTCATATCTGGGAAAATTAGTTTTCTCCGTATTTTCACCCGAGCAGAGATCGGTCGGCAAAGTTTAAAACAAGATAATGACATGACTTTATTGACATTAGAATAATGATCATGGCAGCATGGAATTAGTTAGTACCTACTATCAGGGCAGTATGGAATTAGTAGGTACTATCCTATACTTATAAATGAGCATTCTCGATTTTCACCAGAGCAGAGCTCGGTCGCCCAGGTGCTAGCTATAACATATTGACGAAAGGTGTCAATTTGCTTAAAAAATAGTATCTTCGGCTGTACTTGATACTCTCAGCTAAAGAAACTATTGATGATGGGTTTCAAAGAGAAAGTCGTTGACTTCAGCAATAAGGTCATGAGCATGACCAACTCTGCCTACTCCGTCCTACCTATTGATAGCGGGATAAACCAGCCAATTTTTTAGCCTGATAGCTGCACCTGTACCCGTATAGAGTTTATTTAATCCATGGTTTAGCGTGGGAACTCCGGGCTAACCTAACGATGCCAAGTAGGGCATCACATGAGGCTTCTGATGAAAACAATGTGACAAACAAAAATGACAAAGGATCATTACAAATCGATCTAATGAAAATTATGAAAAACAGACAAAACTGCATGGAAATCAGGTCGTCCGTTCTGGTGATACGATGTTATATACACACAAAGGCTTATATAACAATCCACGAGTCGCCTCACACATAATATTGTCTAGATGAAAACACAAGCTGAATGCATGTGTTGTTATAATTACTTATAAATGTTTAGGATATCGAGCACCTGCAGGAATGATAAAATGCTGACATAACATACATTGTCATCCCTTTTTCAATATCCTTCGAATGAATTCTACAATGTAAAGAGGTTTTATCTTCACACTCCATTCCGAAGAGGGGAAATGAACAGTTAACCTTTCGCAATTGTCGAAGCAGCACGTGTAACCCCGTGTAACCCTTAGTTTCACTATTTATTATTCGCAAGTTAACGACGCACTTCCAAAAATTAAAATAATTTACTGCTCAGAGCCTCATTCCTTATTAAATTGTATAGAGAAGCGAGCTGTACATACCAACACATTTAAACAAAGGCACGATGTACTCGAATTCTAATAGCGCCGCATCTGAACGATCAACACGTAAAGTATAATTTAAACATAATAAAACGGCCGAAGTCGCATTGTTACACTTGTAATCTACTTTCCTGTTACGTACTAGTGTAAACACTGGAGTATAAATCAGTTTGAATAATCGCCGAATGTTGGCGTTGTTAAAACGTATTACTTGAACTATGTAGCTGGTATTTTACTAGGCAGTGCATCGCATACTTAACAGATGCACCGTAATATTTTAATTTGTGACACGAAGCGATAGCCGTCGTTACGGCCTGTGGGAAACTAGCTAAAGTCAGTGTCACGATGCTTGGGCAAGCCATGTAAATTGGTTTGTAATACTGAACGAGTGTAATTATAGAAGCTCATTAATTCATCACTTACAATTTCTATGAAATCTAGTCTCGCTTAAGTTCATTAATAATTGCTTGTTTAATTATAGATAAGGATTTGATTGAGTTACTAATTCCTGTAGGCAAATATTATTTTCTGTTTTCGTATGAAAGCTAAAATCCAAGACAGTAGTAGGTACTCCTTCTATGAGAGCTCTATCTCATTTTTTTAAGAAAAGCTTTGCCCTGTAATAGGACAATAACAGAATGTAGGTAACTTATTATAATTTTCACAAAAGAAAATCGCTTATTGGAAAAATAAAAACGTTAATAAAGTTTAAAAAAAAATCTTACTATCCTAATTAAGTATGTAGAAAACTAAGAACTGTACGGTCCAATAAATCACTGTATATTTTAGGCGTGAATGTAACTCGCTCAAACAACAGATAAATACATCGACGGTTGAAAGGCTAATTGATCTAAGCGACGTTTTGTAAACTTGCAGGAGGATATAGTTTTTGTTTTTTTTGGATTATTGTTTTTTTTATCATAAAAAATACAACTATTTGATAGACTTTTATTTATTTAAAAAAATCAATCATAATATGATCTTATTATGATAAAAAAAAATAACTAATCCGTCCTCCTGCAAGTTTTACAAAATGTCGCTTAGATCAATTAGCCTTTCAACCGTCGATATAATATAATTATTTAACAGCTGTTTTGAATAAGTAGATACATACATTAATTTCGAATTTATCATAAAAAAAGTATTATTGCAAAAACAACACGCTTTGTAGTGGCTATGTTCAGCAGTCAACGTGTTTACGGACTGAAATATTTAATTTGGTTTTTCTTTACAAACAGCAAAATAAGGCGACACTATACACAATTTATTGATAAAAACGTTCCAATTTATCATTATCTCACATTAATTATACAATCAATATCACTTATTATGTAAATGGAGATCCATTTCATTTTTGATAGCCCCATTGACCGTAATTTCTGTGTGAATACCATTTGTTCAGGAACTCAGGACACAACAATAATAGCGGTGTCTGACACAGATACTCGACATAACTCGTCATTATGATGATAAATACTGAATATCGATTCGTTCGCAGTCATTTGCAGTCGTACCTAGCTAATAGGTGGTTGCGGTCGGCCTGCCTCAGTGGCCACTACTCAACCGATTTATGATCAAAATGTATTGTACGCCACGTTTAGGCTAAGCGTATGCTGAGACGCAGGTGACGCAGATCCACGCAGCGCAGGGCAGAGCAGATTTTGTAATGTATGAACGTACTGACAGCTGCTTACGCTGCGACGCAGGCACGTGCGACGCAGACATGTGTCTGTCCTGCTCTGCGTCTCAGATTTCTGCGCGACACGTGCAGATCGTCACTTGTTTTTTACCACTGATTCATAATTTTCTTTCAATGACAGATTGTTTGTACTAGCTAGGACACGAATCTGTCTGTGTAGCTGCGTCGCAGCATGCTTTCGCGGCCTATGTCTGCCTCGCCTGCCCTACCCTGCAAAATCGTTACTGTGCTGTGCTGCGTCACCTGCGTCTCAGCATACGCTAAGCCTTACAGTAAGTAATTCTAACAAATGACAGCTAACTGGCCATTGCATAATTGATTAAATAGCTCTACAGGGAGGCTTCGTATTCAAACGATGTTATATTCATAATTCTTGTGGCTTTAGAAGTCTGCAGTCAGAGATTGATTGTAACTTATTTGCCTCGTATCTCCAGACGCGTCTTTGGCCTTTGAGGCACCTAATGGAATTGCAATATTTTTATGAATCGAATGTGCTGTGGGGTATTCAAATGATAATTTCAGTTAGTAATGTGTCGTTAAAATATGCAGAAGAAAGTATTTTAAATTCAGCTCACGACTTTAATTAGCTATCCCGGTCTGGATGTAGAGATGCATGCGAACTGCATAATGTAAACATTTACCAGGAGCCGAACACTACGCGGAATAGAGTCGGCCGCCAAGTTTATACAAGTAAACCAGCCGTTGAAATGAAACAGATATGCGAGAATAACGCACCTCCATCTCATTAGGACAAAATACTACGCACTAAACTACAAATATACCTATTACTTGATGCAATTTAAAATCTACGGGCATGTCTGCGGGTTGCTCTTGAGTTCTGGGTTAAATCGAAATTGACTCAAATATCTACACTACACAGTATACAGCTCTTCCGAGCATGTTGGTTGGAAGATAGATACTGTGCCTTAGAAAAGTGGCCTGTGAAAGAATTTCTCAAAATTCGGTGGCTTTTAAATAATTCATGATTTTATTTCTAATGTAGGTGTGAACAAATATTTTTACACGTCAATTGTATTTTTAAACTGTACGAGGTCATAACAAAACGCTAAAAGTAACTGGGACGTAGGCAATAACCTAAAATGGCGGATGACAGCTAAGTACTTCGTTCTCGAAGAAATTAAAATACCGTCAACTGCCCTAACTTCGCCTGGCGTCCTATGTGTTTGCCTATAATGAAAACGCTGTAATATCTTATTCATTTTACTTGTATGGCAATCGAAACTTTGAGTTTTCATAGAGAGCGAGCTTTAGCTTTCTGACCGGTACTTAGTTTCTTCAACGAACTGCTAATTTTAATACTTACTAATTAAAATGTGATTATATTTTGATTAAGCCTTTTTTTTTGTGTGGGAAATTATCAAATAACTTCTCCCGCTCTGGGCGGAGCGGGAAGGTGTGTCAGACTCTTACTGACTAAAACCCACCCGTGTTCCTTCGGTTGCCCTGTTGCCGGAGGCCACGATCTCCCTATCGGTTTTCTTCGCACCCCCGGCAGGCATCGGCCCTAGCAGACCCCATCAATTCTGCTGACATGTCTTTGAAGCGCGCGTGGAACACAACGCGCCGTCGACCCGGGCCTGGTCCTTATCGGACGGCGAGCTACCCATTGCTCACCGTCCGAAAGCCTACGGTGGCCAGAAATCGGCTCGCATTTACCGACGCCCAGGGCGTCTCCTCCTGCGGCAGTTAGGGGCGTGAGGGCGCGAAATATGCCTCTCCCTCACGCGTTCCGCTTCCTCCTTCGCGAGCATTACCGCTTCGCAAAAGGAGGTGACGGCTACGTACCATGGCCTGAGCCAGGGCCGGACGCGAGAGATCACCGCCGCCGATCGCCTCCACGAGGTCACGGCGATGCTCAGTCGTCGTAAGTCAGTTGTTAGCCTGCCAACAAGATTTTCTCAATAGAAAGGAATGAATGAGTACAAAATTTTAATGACACAATTATCACGTAATTTACTCGTTAGGAAAATGAAAATTGTTTCTCTGATGTACTCTGTTTTCAATGTCCCAAAGGACGTCCATTGTTCCTTCAGTACAATTGAAATGTATGGAAAACTGAAATCTTTTGTTATGCTTCTGTAAAGTAGGAAATAGGAGAGAGTTAGAACATTTTAGCTTTATAAAAGCTGCTTAACTTACATGTATTTAAGTTCACAAAAATAGATTTATTAAGAATTAGCACCAGTTAAATATCAAATCGTAATTAATATATCATTTTATTTTATAAATTCAAGTCGCTTTTCGTGTGTCGGAGTGACCGCGTTTTTCTTCTAAACTACGCAACAAATTTTGATGCGGTTTTCACACTCACTTAGAGAAATTATACATATCCTATCCTGTACTATTAAAGGAGCAATATTTGTAATCACGTCCTCGAAAACGGCTCTAACCATTTTGATGAAAGTTGCAATATATGTAGGGGTTTACGGTGGCAAAAAATCGATCTAGCTAGGTCTCATATCTGGGAAAATTAGTTTTCTCTATTTTCACCCGAGTTATAAGAGAGTTATTAATAATAAAAGAATTTCGATGTTTTATCAAGTTGTAAAAACCGTGCGAAGTAGGGGCTGGTCGCGAGTTCGTAATAAATTCACAAATACATTGTATGAGTTGGTCGCATACAACCATATTTAATAAAAATTAAAAAAACACAGTGACACTCCGGGAGTGCCAACAGAAGTGAAAACTTGAACAATTTTACTGTGCAGGAAATAATATATCGCGCGTTGATGTCTTTATAATGATCAAAAGCTGGTGTCGTAACAGTGTCGCGAAATCAATTGTTTAGTCCCATCTCAGAAATGCCCAACGCGCCTAAAGAAGTTTTCACTTCAAAATTCTTATTACGAGGGAAATCACCCAAAGCATATTTTCATGAAATACTGAAAGGTTTTACGTTGCTACGCGACGTCGACGTCGCATCGCACTTTGGTGTGTGGGTGTGACGGCCCCATCGATATCTATATTTATATCGATAGTCGTCCTCTCGACCGTCAAGGGGCTAAGGCGAATTTCGTCAACGAAACTAAACGCGATCACCACATCTACACTGGCCAGCTATTCTGTAACCATCTCACCGTGTTATCTTAGGTGAAGTGAGCGTGGAGTGAGCTGTCAGTTGCTAAGGATTGACACTATTGGCAGCTCACTTCAACTCACAAGATGCACGATTCACTCTCAAGATGTCACGGTGAGATTTTTACAGAATAGCACTACTGGTCATCATTGCGCTCTGGAATATTGGACACTGACAGCTCTTAAACGCGGTTTTGATGGTTTCATTAGCGAAATTCGCCGTTAAAAGTTTAGTAGTACCTAACTGACGACGTAAAGTCTGTAAATAAAATTCTATTCATTACGAAAGCATCAACGTACTAAAAGAAAAACTAATTGAGTTTCAGAATATCTTGAAAAGAAGATATTTCACCAAATTTTTATTAAAGTCGGTATGAAAGTTTTTAAAATCTTTTTATTCAAGTAATTCATTCTTCCTAGAGAGGAGACTGCGTATTGGCAAGCGTAGTGTGGAAGGCCCCATAGTTAAAAAGTTGGCTGGGACAGGCTTGGTGCGGAGGGTAGAGGATGGGTGTTGTAGCGCATCGTGGGAGAGGCCCATGTCCAGCAATAGACTGCGATAGGCTGAGTTGTTTTTTTTTAAGTAACAACTTCTTTAGGCGCTTTGGGCATTTTTGAGATGGGACTAAACCATTGATTTCGCGACACCATGACGACACCTCATTTTTGTTACCGCGATTGTGCTCTTTATTTATATTACGTTACGGATCAATGTTCTATGCAAGTATTTTTACTTTAAAGAATTGTAAACGCGATTATACTCTTTATTTATAGTAAGTTACGGATCAATGTCCTATAAAAGTATTTTTACTTTAAAGGCTTCGGAAGTTTTTTTTTTTGTAAACGCGATTGTGCTTGCTCTTTATTTATATAAGGTTACGGACCAATGTTCTGTATAAGTATTTTTCTTCCACCAAGGCGATTTTGTTCAAGTTTTTACTTCGGTCTGCACTTCCGGAGTGCCACCACTTTTTTTTTTGTAGTGCTCTTCGGCCTATTGTAACTTACTAAGGTCACGTTTCGAGAGAGTCGATAGGTAGGTATATAATACAGATAATTTTGATTTGTAATTTCAAGTAATTGGTGATCTTGTACAGAGACATGAACGAACTACGGGGTTCATCCTTAAGGTATCCGATCCTTGAAGGACCCGTCCTTTAGGGCCCCGATCCTTGAGAACCCCGATAAAGGACATCACCCACGTTCCATATATTTTTGGACCAAATTTGAAAATGGCGGCCAAAGAAAAAAAATACGATATTCTGTTAGAACTTGTTCTCCTTAACATTTTTTATTATGGCACCACAACTGTGAAACCATTGCCCTCGGATTTATTTGAGTTCAAAAATCTTTATTTTATACATTTTCTATGAAATTAACTTTATAAGAAAAGAACTAAATTAATTTTATAAAAAAAGAACTATACTGCTATAGCATTATAATAGTTTGTAAAATATAATAATGAGAAAATACAGCCTGCCTGTAGTGGTTTTTTATTGTGGTATTTTGTTTTTTGTGGTATAGGGGATTTTCTAAAAATAAAAATACAGTTGTATCTTACGTTCAATTGTTAATGAACCCTTTAATTATTTCTAAAAGTACATGTACGTCTTACAAGTATGTTAATTCATAACATATGGTTAAATAAGTATATCGTTCTCGTCTGGAACTACAATAATGTTTTCTAATCCCAAAGCCGGGGGTAATAACACCTGTAAATGACGAGCGTAACTCATGTACTATATTATGCACATAATATGTGAACAGCACCCAATCGTTCTTTTTCCTATTAAGCACGTGCAATAATAGTGACGGATTGCACTTCGACCGGATGATGTTCTGTCTATTACAATGTAGGTATAATATTGGCGAGCTCGGACATGTCGAGATTGCAGTCGTCCTCGTATCATCCACATATCTGATCCTTCTAACTCTTCCAAGTGTTCATCTGCCATTTCATTACTGAGCTCAATTGAAAACGATCCGTTATGGAGGATATGTTCACCATAGTAGCTTTTGGCTTGTTTTAATTGGTATACGCCAAGAGCAAATAATAAGAGGTCATCTTCACTCAGCCTCGGAAAATCTGCAAACTCTGGCATATCTGCTGTCATTAGGGTGAACTGAGCTCGTCTGCGATTATAATTATGGCGATTAACTAGTTCTGCTAATACATTAGGCGTATTCATTCTTTCATTTATGATCTCCAAAATGTCTGAAGCATGTGGATTATTTTCGATTACAACATGGTATTTATTTAAAATGGCGGCTGCAATTCTGAAGTAATCAAACATGTTTTTAGCGGCTCTATTGTTGTATACATTTCGCAATAGCCGAAAATCTCTTTTAAATCGGCCGTTCACTACTTCCACTACCCAACGACAAATCGTAATCAGCCTTGATTTGTTTGCTTGATCTGTCGTGAGTTGTGTTTCATTTTGGTATTTTGTTGCTGGCATATGTGGTATGTAACCACAAGACTCAAGGTTTGCCACAGAATCGCGAAATCCACGGTCCAAAATAAAAACATCTCCGGTCCTAAAAAACCAAAGGAATGCACTGTCTACATTTCTTATCGTAGCATTCGTGATTTCTGCGTCAGACGTAACGGCAGCATACGGTCCAATTACCTCAATAATATGTCCATCGCAACAAACCAAGAGGAACGGTTTCAGGAGGTTTCTGTATTTGTGATGGCTGTAAGACTGTCGCTGAAAAAAGTAATTGCTACTTTTTTGCAAATATATGTATGTACCATCACAAATTGTTATCGCTTTCCTTTCATCTTCGGGACTCAAGGGGTTCCCGAATAGATGGTTTGGTATTAACTTGTTCCTTTGTGCAACGTTCTCGCGTGTTATGTGATCAAAACCAAGGTTTAAGGGCACAAAATCCTGTAAGAGCGCATCGCGTCCAATCTGCAACCACCTTTGGAAGGTTGATTCACCACATTTGAAAATGTTTGCTAGTCTAGCATTGGAGTCTCCAGTCCTCAACTTAACTAATACTGCCGCCAAAATAGTATTTTTTTTATTAAATGACCTCAAGCTTGACAAACCCTCCATCAATTCGGCAAACTGGTCTTGAAGTATTCCGGTCCAGGTATGGAACTCGTCCGGTGCCATATTTTCATATTGTTCGAAGTTAATGTGGTCTTGAGTAATATGCCTCTGTAATGTTGATACTATGTCCATTATTTGAACAGCAGTGAACTCTTCTGATGAGCTGTCTTGTAAAGAGAGTAAATGCCAAAGATTTTGCTCCATGTGTTCATTGCATACACGTGTGATTTCTGGCACATAATAACTGTACCGGCACAACATACGAAACCTTATGTTTTCGGGTATCCGACGACGAGATTCATTTAAACAATGTTGAAAAATGCAGCTATTTGAGGTATTCGGTGCGCGAAGAAGACCAGGCAATTCCAACGAAATAGGTCTTGGATTTGGATTTTCGACTGGTACATCTTCTTGATCAACTTGTTCTCGCATACGTCGTTGGTGCGTACGTTCAGTTCTTTGCCAACACGGACGGCAAATGAATTCTGTAGCCGCCAACTAGAAAGTAAAAAAAAAACACAATAAGTATTTAGCAGACAAAAATCATTATCGTGAACAGCCCTTTATGAATAATAGAATCGTCAGGTAATAAACGCTTCAAAGGATTATTGCGCTGATTGAAAGCATTGTGTTTTCAAGGATGCATACCGTGCTTTGTCTGTGTCGGACTGGCCGGTTGGCCTTGAGACGAAACGGCGAAGTACGTGTTTAAACATATTTTTTTGGCATTTGACAGTCAGTTAATGTAATACTGCACCCTGTTTCTTTTCAATAGAAGCAAACATAAATCGGTCTTTTTGACGATGTGCTAATACAGGTTTTCTCATATAATAATAATATACATAACATGGACATAAATAAAGGGCACTGTTTTCTTACCTGTCGAAGTAGCAATTCTTCTATCACTATTTAGGAGATATCAAGGTGATCGCTTTCACGAGAACTCCAAGAGTATCTTCGTCGATTCTCTGTCGATTCACGACACAAGATACATAAGTCCGCCATGGCTCACTTTAATATAACAGTTTAAAACTCAACAAAAACAATAACAAGGCTACACGTAACAGTCAATAATAAAACTTAACAAGGATGATAACAAACTAAAACAACAAAAACAAATAGTATATAGCAGGAGCTAGCGAAATTCACACAGTGCAACGTACACGATAGCTTTGCTTTCGGAACTAAATAAAGTAACAGTTGTAATGCGCGGAGCGGGGTGGGTCGTTTAGCGGGTAGGGGAGGGGCATCACACTGCGTGGCAGCAAACGGCAATTACCTGGAAGTTTCAATTCAAGCTAAATCCTTTGTTTTGACAATTCATGTTACGAAAAATGCGTGCGACTTTTAACTCAAATAAAACCAAGGGCAATGGTCCCACAGTTTTGGTGCCATAATAAAAAACGTTAAGAAGAACAAGTTCTAACAGAATATTGTGTTTTTTTTCTCTGGCCGCCGTTTTCAAATTTGGTCCAAAATGGATGATGTCCTTTGATTATCTTTTTTTTGTTATTTTTACCATTATCATGCTAGTGTACCATTAATGTAACTGGTCCTTCCATTACCGCTCCCACTTTTCACGAATAAAAATGTAAATAGAAAATGTACGGAACCTACAGAACGGTTCCCCCGCCTTATGAATTATTAAAGCCACAGAATAAAAAAAAAAAAAAAAAAAAAAGTGTACCATCGATACACAAAGTGCTTCAAAGTACATTAATTAAATAATGTGATAGTTTGGTTAAGGCAACCTAGTCTAGAGTTAAACTGATATAATTTTATGTTATTCCATATTTTAAATCCCTAGAGATACTAAAGACGAGCCAGAAAAGTGGACCTATTTTTAAAAAATCTACCTGGCCACTAACTACTTATAATGAAACCATAGAGCTGACGCTGCCAGTTAATATACCAATAAATCTGTCTCTTTTACGCATGCATAACAATGTACTTTTCTATCTCTTTCAATCATGCGAAATAATTACTAATAGCACTAAGTATATAATAAGAAAGTTTAGTGTGTCACACGAAGATGTCGGGGGAAGGACCTTCTAGAGGGCTTAAGCGGAATCATAATTTGACAAGAAATAGATTGGGTGGAAAGTGGTTATTGCATTCCGGACATGTCTGTTTTTAGACAATAAAATAAAGTAAAACGTACGCATGTTTTATAAGCTGCATTATGGACCTAAAAGCGGTCAAATAAGAGCTACTTTATTAGCAACTGTGTTATTACTTAATTCCAAGTGATTAATAATTTTGTTAGATTAACACTTTCGTTGGCAATTATACTTTAAACGACATTGGCATTTTATCAAATTTATCGGGGTTCTCAAGGATCGGGGCTTTAAAGGACGGGTCCCTCAAGGATCGGGTACCTCAAGGAAAAACCCGAACTACGTACACCTTTATTAAAGAGGATAAAAATACACACTGGATAAATAAACTTCTTATTCAAAATTAACTAACAGATTAAAAAAAAAAGAATAAATAATAATTATCCTAATCTAACGAAAACTATTAACTAACAAAAATATGGCGTCGAAAAATTCCTCCGCATCGCTGTCGACTGGATGTACCCCAGAGACATGGCGGCATTACCAAGTTGTATGGCAATAGATCAATTGGTGATCTTGTTACATGTATGTTGGTGTTGATTGTCATACTGCAGTTTCAGTCCATAATAAGATAAAGTAGGTATTAGGTTCGTAGATGAACCTTTTACGCGAACAGATGGATACACTCAGCGACAAAAGTCCAATACCACTTCAATTTAACAAATCTTCATTATTGAGCTAAATATTTAATTAAAATAACTGGCAAAATGTGGGTGAACTATAGGTACACTTCTGCCTAACCCTTTAGGTATTACAGGCGAGATATTATATTATGTATTACATATAATTAAAATCAGAACATTGGTAAATTAAAAGAATGTTACCTCTTAGATAATATGAAATGCTAAGTACAATGTATCGAAGATAGTAGTAGCTGCAGTGTAAGTGGTAATCAAATTTTATCGATTTATTTTTGTAGATTGTTTTGAGCTTTTTCATAAGGCCCGGCCGGGCGATCAATTTCTGATCAGTTTGATTGGGATTATACAGCGTGATGTAGGACCTACAGGTTTAATTTCATTTAGAATTTGCATCGATAAATCCTAACTACAGTACAGTCTAACAGATATGAAACTGATGAAACGTGAATATGCGAAATTGGACAAAAACACACGTTCGTATGAAAGCAAGTTTGTCCTTTCATACCAATGTGTAACTTTTTTCCGGGAAAATTGGGTTCGTTTGTTGTTCGTTTCTGATTTGATTGGATGTCGAAACATGTTTATTTCTTATACAGCACTGTTATCTACCTACCTAGATAGGTAGCTACGTAAGAAATCTAAAGCAAAATTAAATTTCTTCCTAAATTATTTTCATTACATTAAACACTCTTTCCCCCGGAGATCAGCAAGGTTTATCTATAATAATAAAGATGAAATGCTGTTCGTTGGTAAGCGCTTGAGAACGGCTGGACCAATTTGGCTAATTTAGATAAGAAACATCGGAAAAGGAGCCCGAAAAAAAATTTTTGAAGTGAAAACTTCTATAGGCGCGTTGAGCATTTTTGAGATGAGACTAAACCATTGATTTCGCGACACTGTGACGACACCAGCTTTTAACCATTAAAAAGACATCAACGCGTTGATTACCGTGGTGCGTGGAGTCAAAGACATCAACGCGCTGATTACGGCGGTGTCGATTTTTTTTCTAGTTTTCACTTCTGTCGGCACTCCCGGAGCGCCACTGTTTTTTTTTTCTTCCGTTCTAGAACAGATTTTTTTTAAAACAGAACATCCTTTTTTTGTATGAATTATTGAAATTTGAACATGACAACGTCTGTCGGGTCAGCTAGCTATTCATAATAAGGAGTAGGTATTACTACCTACTGATATAATTATAGAAGTAGTTCGTCTTAATTAGAGTTGATCTTGAACTAATACCAGACGAGAAAGATAAAAAAATGTTTTATAAAACATCAGATTAAGTTCCTGAATCCGATTTGAAACATAAATATTATCGAATCTAGCCCTGATAATCCTTCTGCGCCTCACATAATGTGTTAATAAATCACCGCAACGCTGGGATCGACAAGTATTTTAACACTGGCCGTGTATTTGACGTCCAAACCACTCAATCTGTCGAGCTTTGCGTCAGAGCTGACATCACACATTTTTCCGTAGACTTTCAGCTCTAAAATGAGAAATGTGAGCAATTCTTTGCTTTTATCCCCATTCTTGTTATGATTACAACTGTGTATTTCCGTAATGTTTCGTCAATGATATGTGACCTTTGTGTCACTTGTGTCAGATAACATGTAGCTTGCTCATAGCGTTATAATGTAGGTAAGTAAATAGCAAATAGCCATAAAATACCTTTCAACTTTATGCGCTATGAGCTTGATAATTTGTATGTGATGTAGATGCGAGTCGACGTTTATTGCAATCTTGTAGCGGAATCATTAGCTGTGTACTGTACAGTGTGCCGCGTTTGACACTCAACTTAAGTGCCTGCTAAACAGTCGCCAACCGCGTCCCAACAGAGGTGACCTTAGTATTTTACAACCATATAGTCGGTGGTTGACGGCCGAATTTCAAACAGCTCTGCCTGTCGCCAACCAAGGTGACGCGGTTGGCAGCCGTGTAGCAGGCCCTTTACTCAAGCGGTTATAACCAGCCTTACTTTCATTAATAACAATTAACATCTAAATCCTCTAATTCAGTTATATATATAGGGTAACACTCCGGCAAATTATGCGACAGTGGCGAATAAAATTATAACTCTATTTACATAGTGGAATATATGGATTCAATCATAACTCGAAATGTATGAGATAAGTGAATTAAAGTGATTTCTGTTTACGACTCTATAATTCAATGCTTTTATGTCGGTTATGTTAAAATTTGTCTAGGATTTAGTAATTAAAAACTCGTTTGAGCCTAATTCTTGAGATTCGTTATCTTACGTTTTAATTAGGGGTGAGTTATGAGGGGTTAAATATATCGTTATCTCTCAAAGAATTTTGTGTTTACTTATCTGTTTGACGGCTGCGGGGCGAGTGGGCGGCGGGACGCGGCCGCGTGTCGGAGCTCGGAGCCCGGAGGCGGGAGCGACCGCGGAGGATCCCACTCCACGTCAAGTTGGAAGCGTAGCGCGACGCCTCACGCACCGACGCGACGCGCGATACCGCAGCGCGGGAAACTACGCACACGCATTTTCAGAACATTCTGAAAACTTACGCACTCAGTGAAAACACCGGATTCCTCAATTCTCCTTGGATTTGATAATGTTTAGTGATTGTGACGTTTCTATCAACAGACGAACAAATTAAAGCGTTTGATAAGGATGTGTGTTGAGGACACTATAGTGTTAACAAGTGAAAGTAATTTGCACAATCGTAGAATAAGATGCTAGTTCAATCATGAGGGAATTAAAAGCTGGCAATATGAAGAAGAGAAACCACAGTCAGGCGTCGGAAAAGCCGAAAGGAAATCGAAGGGTAAGTTTGCGCAGCCGACTCGCTGGATCTTTGTTTATATTAGTAAATTTAGAATACATACCCACTACCAATTTATTAAAAGCATTATTAAGGAAAGAAACAGTAACATTTATTTGGAAACAGATCGCGAAACACAAAATTCAAAGTAAGGAGTAAGTTTATTAAGTTAGAAATAATATTTATTAAATTCCCGTTCGTTCCACTACTAGGACACGCGAACGCGAATACACAATAAGTTTTACCAAAGAACTGTGAAAAAAAAGCCCTCAATTAATATTTATTTAACCTTCGAATTAATCCATAATAAATAACGAAAAAAAAAACTTTTTGCCGCGCTATAAAAAGTTTAAATGTTACTGTTTTATTCTCTCACCATTTGTCCGTAGTTACAATGAAAGCTTCGCATTAGCTTTATAGCCCTAGTAATGTAATGGAGGAAATAAGTAGCTGTATGTACAATTCCAAACACGAAGGCGCTTGGCATCGGGGCAATAATAAAATGTAAAAGCTATTTCATGATACTTAATTACAGTTAAGTGCGCACCTAATGTAGCAAGCAAATTTATTTATAAAGTAGCGTAAATATCGGAGAGGGATATA
Organism: Agrochola lychnidis; assembly: GCA_963680765.1. Classification (NCBI taxonomy): domain Eukaryota; kingdom Metazoa; phylum Arthropoda; class Insecta; order Lepidoptera; family Noctuidae; genus Agrochola; species Agrochola lychnidis. The sequence goes on from OY796858.1 coordinate 17,149,160, forward strand.
AAAAGATTATATTCTATACTAGCTGACCCCGGCAAACGTTGTTTTGCCAATTATTTGTTCGGGGTGGACAACCCTTATCACTTAAGGGTATGAAAAATAAATTACGACCGATTTTCAGACTACCGAATATACATATAAAATTTCATAAAAATCGATCAAGCCGTTTTGGAGGAGTATGGCAACTAACACTGTGACACGACAATTTTATATATATCGATTATAAAATATGCGAAAGCCAGTCTGTCTATCTGTTACCTATTTATTATTCTCGTCTAAACCACTGAAACGATCGTTATAAAATTTTGCAGATAACACCTAGGTCGGTAACAAGAAAATTCGAAAAATATCGAAAATCTAAGGCGCAGATCTAAGTGCTCTTTCTTTCATGTCTCGTCGAAAAGTTAGTAGGAAGTAAAAGTAAGCTTAAAGTACCTTCAACCGTATTGAATTATTACCTTCAAGTGAATAAATTATTAAGTAAAACTCCTCAGAAAAATATATGGGCTGTATGATTCGCCCATCAAGTAGATTTTCGATGTGAATTGTTTTAGATAGGTAAAGCTAAAACCTTGGATTTAATATGACTATAGGCTGATTGAAAATATAACAAAATGGAAGATGGAAGACTTCTTGAGAGAAGAGTAATTTGTTTGACAAGGATATCGGTAACGGTTCTTGTTAAATAAGTGTCTATATTCTATTGATGAACTATATACTAATACAAATTCGATAGTAACGTAATCTAATGGATTTGAAATGGAAATATTTATTGAATTTTATGAATTGACTTATGACATTTATTTTTATATTTTTGATTGATTTTTATGTAGTTTGGATAATTGTAGGTAATGATTTAATTATAGATTGCATGTATGATGTTTCTTGTATATTTAGTTATAGAAATTCAGACACGATGTAAAAATTGTTAAGGAATAAATGAATTGAATTGAATATCATAAATAAACACTCAGAAAAAAACAATTCATGTAAAAACTCAATTCTCAACTGGATCAAAATCTATTTCGACTGTCGCTCTATACAAAGTATCGAAAGTACAAACGTGCAGCTTTATAGGAGAGCGGATTTAAACCGTTTGAAAACTTTGTTTTTACAAGAAGCTTTTCCTACAATTGGCATGTTGAAAAATATTCGCTATTAGGAACTGGGTTTCGTTAGCTACAACTTAAGTTACATATTCACTGTAACTTTGAAATTATTCCTGCTCCTTAGATCTGAAGCACCCTAAAAAAAGTTTTGGCACTCCAGGAGTGCCGACAGATGTAAAATTTGAACAAGATCGCCTTGGTGGAAGAAAAATACTTGTATAGAACATTGGTCCGTAACCTTATCGAAATAAAGAGCATTATCGCGTTTACAAAACCTTTAAAATGAAAATACTTGCATAGAACAAGCACAATCGCGTTTACAAAAATGAGGTGCCGTCATGGTGTTGCGAAATCAATGGTTTAGTCCCATCTCAAAAATGCCCAACGCGCCTAAAGAAGTTTTCACTTCAAAAATATTTTTATGTCACTTTCCAGCTATTTCAGCTTCAGCGAACCGTACTAAAGTAGATAGGTTGTTGATTTGTTTGTTATATTGTTTTAACTCCCCAACATCTAACTATGTATGAGAAAAGTTTTGATTAAGTAGTTTATAGCTCTACCTTTATTACAATGTAAAAACTGACATCGAAATGCAATACTAATATTATAAATACGAAAGCAACTCTGTCTGTCTGTCTATCTGTTACCCTGAACAAATTTTGATGAAATTTGGCACACGGATAGACTGTGACCAGTACCCTAATTGCGTAATACAACACAATCATAATTTGTTTCGATTTGAAACAGATAGCTAATCCATTGCTTCACAAGTTGGAAAAAAAAATTTGCTCGACAACGTAAATAACGCAATGAATGTTATTGAACTGTCAAAATGAAACAAATTAGGCAAAATTGTTTTCAAAAATAAGTTACGCAATTAGGGTACTGGGTTAGAACATAGGATTCTTTTTTATCCTGGTAGTACAGTCAGCTGCAGAGAAATATTCACCCCCTAGCAATGTAAAAATACATTGCTAGGGGGTGAGATTTATCTGCAGCTAACTGTACGTTCCCGTAGAATAATTCCCGACCTTCACTTGTGCGAAGTCGCGACCTAAAGCTAATATTCCATACATGAAAACTTTCTACATTTCATTATACTGTAAAATACACCTCGCAAGCCAAACCTTGTTAACACAAGTTAAATATACATCGATGTCTGTTTTACATAATTTATTAATGCGACAACATATTTTAAAAACATACAGAACATGTATCTTCACTTACACGAGAACCTCGTGTTGTATTAGACATACTGCATAACTTTTATAAAATATGGCTGTATATTGGTTTGACATACCATCACGACTCTTTTCTACGGTGGGGTGTGCAGAGATGAATAGTAGGCACCTACAATGACATGAATATTTACTTTTATACTTTTACATTATTTTAATTATTGTGAATGTGAAGACTATGTGTGTCATTCCTTATTGTTTTGTTTTTAATTTTTTCTCAGTTAGTTCTAATCATAGTCTGGCAGTTTGAGTAACTTTTGTGGCCTACCCAAATGTAATTTCTTTGGTATTGTTCGTCGAATCGTTGAGCTCCTTAAATTCTGAGTTGAGCTGCACGATAACTGACAAATGCGTGCACTCACTGGACAGGCCCTCTCAATCTGTCTGTGAGCTTTCCTCAAAATACCACTTCAGACACCGATATGGTCTTCACATGATCTGACCAAGATTATTTCCGGACTTTAAAAAAGACTGTGACCTCTGAGTTTGTTTCGGGCTTTCTTCTCAGAGTGGTCAGATAGGAAACGCCAACCTCATCTAGTTTTTAAAATATGATTGACGTGTAAAAGTGTTTGTACAAATCTTTTTACAGAAATAAAATCATTTATCATTTCTTTTATCAATTCGTTATGTTTTAAGTCCCACGTTACGTACCTACGTGGCACAAACACAACTTAAAAGAAAAAAAAAAGAAAGAAAAATTGTTTATTCTGCACAAAATAAACGCACATTACACAAAAAAAAACAATATTAAATAAAATACACACTGAACTTCGAGTGACTACTAATAAATTAACTATTTGTAAAACCCAATAACACTGCCAGACCTGGGATTTGAGCACAAGACCCTATGTTCTGCAGTCCTAGAACACCAGAGCAACGAGGCAGAGTAGAAACCGTCTATTGTAACTTGTGTTAAATATGGATAATGGACGTATTAAATGCCGTAACTACATTATTTAAAGAAACATTTCGATTCTCGGTAACGCAAATTGTGTTAAATGCATCAAAGGCTTAAATGAAGTCCACAATAATTGTAGTTTATCACGTAATTATTACGCTGAAGCAGACACAAAACACAATTTCCTAGGGATTTATATTTTGCGTGGGCTTCCAACTTGATGAAATGAAATAATGTAAGGAAACTGTTGCTATGTTCACAGTTCAGTACCCTAATTGCATAATACAACACAATCACAATTTGTTTCGATTTGAAACAGATTGCTAATCCATTGCTTCATAAGTTGGAAAAAAAAAATCTGCTCAACAACGTAAATAACGCAATGAATGTTGTTGAACTGTCAAAATGAAACAAATTAGGCAAAATTGTTTTCTAAAATAAGTTACGCAATTAGGGTACTGGGTTAGAACATAGGATTCTTTTTTATCCCGGTAGTACAGTCAGCTGCAGAGAAATCTCACCCCCTAGCAATGTAAAAATACATGGCTAGGGGGTGAGATTTCTCTGCAGCTAACTGTACGTTCCCGTAGAATAATTCCCGACCTTCACTTATACATTGTATATTGTTTGTCATTCCATCTGCTGTTTCATAGAAAAGTGCAATACCTACGCGGTCAAAATGTATGGAAAAGCTGTTTTTTTTTTTTTAAATAACCGACTAAAAATTTCAACGCATGGGGGTTCAGAATCATGTACTGAATCCATGGCAACAATTTTCGCGTCGATGTCCCTGCCACCCTGTATTTGTAGGTAGCCATTATACCATGTACCTGGAGCAAGTTGCCACAGTACAATTTAATCACCAGTAGTGCTATTCTGTAACCATCTCGCCAGGTGAAGTGAGCGTGGAGTGAGCTGTCAGTTGCTAAGGATTGACACTATTGGCAGCTCACTTCACCTTAGTTATCACGGTGAGATTTTTACAGAATAATACTACTGAACTTGTGTTCAATCAATAATTTGAAATAGGTAATGTAAGTACCTAGTGATTGTTACATTATATTCGCTTTCTCCTGTTAAGTGGGTTTAAATACACAGTTTATTAATACTATTAGTTATTCACGATTAATAGCTGTTGTTTCTAATGTTTATGTTCGTTGTAGCTCCTATTAATATTAGATAAGATTCTATTTAGCTTTATATCATACTAGCTGCAACCCGCGGTTACACCCGCATAAGTCTCGATCCCGTGGGAATATCGGGATAAAAAGTATTATATGTCCTAACCCAGGTCATGGTCTACCTATGTGCCAAATTTCATCCAAATCTGTTCAGCCGTTTTAGCGTGAAAACGCAATAAACAAACAAACAAACACACTTTCGCATTTATAATATTATACAGTGTAATTCTTCATAATGTGCACATATCGAAATGAGGGAATCTATGCTTAACTTTATCGACGTTTTTTTTTTTTTATGGTTTTGAATTATTTTTTTCTCTTTGGCATCTTATTTATAAATTTTACAATTATTGTAAAAATTGATGGAGTTCGTTTCATCGCGATGGATGATTTAGTTTAAAAGTTACACAGTTTTGTTACATTTTTTTTTAATTCCATAAAATATTTAGATTTTTCTAAATATTGTTTCTGTCGTTAAAATTAAGCATATATTCCCTCATTTCGATATGTGCACATTATGAAGAATCACTCTGTATAAGGTAGGATTTTCTTGTTTGAAAATAAGTACAAAATAAATTGGTATTAAAACTCACTGTCGGAGTCTTAAGGAGAATAACCAACCCCAGTCTACCGTTTTGAGGAGCTGGTTGGAACAACCACCAAACGGCCGCCATGGCTCATGCACAATGGTCTACCTGACGGACTAAGTGCGGAAACCAAACCCCATAACATAGAACCGTTTTGAGGAACTTTTTCGGGTCTTTATAGTTAGTAGAAGAAAAGCTCTATTTTTACAGGATCATCATTGATTTGCCAGTGACCAGTATTCAAATAACGCAGTTTTTATTTTCTTTATAGGTAATGTCAGAGAAACTATTTTAGTTCTACCTACCAATTTCCCAATTTGTATTCATACTGTCTAATTAAAATTTTAAAGATACGGAATATTCTACGAAATTTATCGAGGACAAACAGCCTCTCGTATCCCTAACAAACAAATTATCCAATTATTTTAAATAGGTACCTAATGTAACACCAAAATCCCACATTATAATGAGTGTACACTAACACAAGTATTACGATAATGCTACCATTCAAAATAAACTAACATTAATAACAATCGCCATTCAAGTTTAGTTGAAATTACTAACAATATGAGTGACCTATGGCCTTTGTTTTTGATATCGGCTAAACTTAACGAATTCTACTGGCAAGCTAGAGTAGTTTGCAATCGTCACATGACGTAACTCATTGAGTTCAAACAACGCCGACATTACATAAATTACATCTCACTTATAATAAATACCTAAGAACCATTTCCGCTTATTTCCTGCTCTCCACAAATTTTTTAAAGACAGTTTTCATTTGGCCATAAATTCATGTTTTAAGTGGCCTCTGCAAGTGAGTGGGTTGAGGTAGTAGTAGGTAATATAATAACTAATCACATAAAAATGAAATTTTTTGCTGACTTAGAACTTGGTAATGATTGTTAGTGCTGTATAATGTGCCTGTACGAGTCACTCAAGTTCTTAAATTCCAAGAAGCACAACCAGTGAGCCAAGAGAGATATTTAATATTATAATCGTGCTCAGTAGTCAGTGCACAGTCAGAGGCAATGAGCTGCGCTACCCTGTAGCCTGTGTCGACTCAGTTACACAGCGTAATGGAAACCTTAATGTAAGCATTAAATAAAACAAAAAAACTTTCGTTCATGTCTTTTGAACCGTAGTTTCTTGAAGGCTCTTCTGATTACCTCACAATTCCTTCTAATGTGGTTGTGGATTACGTATTTGCAACCGTGCACCTAAGCACTTGAGATTTCTTGAGTGCAAGTAATGCGGTCCATTTGAAGTAAACAATATTGAGTTTCTAGTTTATTTCTCAACCAGTAAACAAGATGTTTGCACTAACTCTGCTAAGACTGAGTTTGTGAGAAAAATGATGGCCATCTTAACGTAATCCTCTCGACATTTTCCTTGTGAAGGTGTTTGTTTGGCTCGCAACAGGTAATGCGAGATTTTCAATGACTTGTTGAATGTCGCTCGGGAGGAACATATTCGCAAAGAGAGTAAGGTATGGAACACAAGTGTAACTGAGTTGTGACTGAGATGAGCGACCGATGTGCGGGGCCCGACCCTGCCTGTCGAGCACGCGATGATGCGTCAGGCGGCAGGCCCCTCGAGCCACAATGTCCGGTGACAACGCGGCAGGCCCCTCGAGCCACAATGTCCGGTGACCACGCGGCACTTCACTGCCACTCAATTCAATTTTAGAGCAAGTTCCTGTTGTAACATCCAACCAAAATAATCGGCACCGTGTAATTTTTAAGGAAAGAAAATCGAACCGTGTAATCGTTAACTGCAAAGCTTATCTCACGATCAATTAATAACACGGACAAGGTGGTCCGACTCGGTGATCATAAACAATCGTACGACAGATCGGCATTTCTAAATTAATGGCTTTCGTAAAATACTCGACCGATATTTATTTGCGTTGGGCTTCGAGAAGAACTGTCCGGGTGAGATGGGCGGGCGGCGGCTGCGCACACGCAGATAGCGGGGCTGCGGGGTCACGTTCCCGAGATAAAACAAGAGATAGCACCGACGTCTTCTATACGCGATTGTCTTTGCGCCGTGTATTGAGTTCGACATGTATTTGTATTCTTCGTTATTGAGTACGCTGGCTTACGCCCGCCGTTTATTGATAAACGGGTTAAATATGCGCTAATAACATAGATCGAGGAACATATGACCGCCAGTGTAAACACGAGACCTCACTGCGCAGGTTTAAGAGAGCTGTTGTTATAATATCAGTTATAAACAAAGCACGTCTCAAGTATCGCGAAATAGCAAATTAAAACAAATGTTTCACGATATTTTAATTATACAGCGTTACGTATATTTTATAACGGGTCTTGTAAGCGTTATTATTTTATGGGATGAATAAATTTTACTGTCTACTACAATCTAAGGAAGAGTTATCCAAACAAATAGTAGTATGTAACATGCTATAAAAAGAACGTTACAATGTGTAAAAAAACGCAAACTTTGTAACGAACATTTTCGTAGCGTAGGATGTGAAGCTTTTAAGCTTTGCGATTTTTTGGCTTTCATGTATCATCTTGTTAGTATTTTTTTTTTTTGTATTATGAATTGGTCGACCGAGCTCTGCTCGGGTGAAAACAGATAAACATGTCGTCTAGGTATACCAACGTTGTATCACATTCCCGAGGCTGTGAAAATAGAGAAAACTAATTATCCTAGAAATGAGACAACAACTTTCATCGAAATCGTTAGAACCGTTTTCGAGAACGTGATTACAAATATAAAAATAATATTTCTCATTTAATACAATAGGATGATATCACATCCGCCTTTGAAAACAACAAGCAGCAAGAATAATAAAAAACCTTGGTCTAATTTGTAGATTTTTTGTCTTTTAAAAGTTTTACCATTTCTGTTTTATAACTTATATTCAGTTAGGTATCTTCCGTAGTCGTAAAAAGCATGTAATCTTCGTCTCCGTAGCGAACTTACGGTTCTTTCCCTTTAAGGAGATAAATTGCATAATCCGTTAATTTATCAAATAAAAACATTCATTTATAAGAAGCATTTGTCGAAGTGTCTATAGCCGGTGCATTCCCGTTTTTCAAAGAGAATGTATTGAATAATTTTGACCCCGGGGTCAATGTTATTTATTGGAGGTAGACAATACGACCTTTGAACTGAGAGAACAATATTTCTAAGATTAATGATTAGTGCATCTTGTTAACGTAATCTTTGTATAAACTGAGATTAGCTTTACCGGTGGGTTTGCTTGTGTTAATGCTAATTAATTACTTGTCTCTTCTCTGTATAGTTTTATAGACATAAGACTGTTTGCTTCCCAGTCGCCACCTGACCTGTGGACCTGTAGCTAGATATATAAATAATAATCTTTATAAACAACAATCTTTTAGTACCTACCCTGCTCTTCTCCACCACAAGGACAGCTGTGAGCAGTTTTTGGCAACTTGGGCATAGTAAACGTAGAAAACAACTACCTACCTATATTTAAGTACATACCATATTATACTTACCTAAAATTAAACCTGCATAATATATTAGAATTACCCCTAGTACATTGAACTTAAACATAACTGGCGAAATGTGGGTGGAGGTACTCTGGGTACAGCTCTGCTCAACCCTTCGGGGATTACAAACCTGATGTTATGTTATTTATCTTCTGTCTATATAAATAAAAAGAAAAATCCTGACTGACTGATTGACTGATTCTTCAACGCCCAGCTCAAACCTTTATACCTAGAAATCTGATATTTTGCACAGAGGTTCCCTTTATATTGTAGGTATACAAGGAACAAGGAAGGATTTTTCGAAATTCAACCCCTAGGGGTACTCCCTTAGGGGTTGAATTAAGAATAATCCGATTTTTCAAACAAAATTTCATCCCCTATTTTACTAAATAGGGGATGAAAATATTTTGTATGAAAATCGTTTTTGTAGTTTAAACCATGAAAATTGGCATTCTGGTTAAAAATTAATAACCACGTGTTTCAGTGTTTTTAGAAAATCATCCCCTAAGGAGGTAAAATGGGTAGGATAATTTCCAACCACCACGCGAGCGAAGCCGCGGGCAAAAGCTCATATTATATATAAAAATCAGTAACATTACAAATTAGGGTTAGTGATCATTTTGGATATCATTCAAAATTAAGTTCACGAGTTGGCAAAAAAGCTTCGACTCTACCTGTCGCCGAATTTATTGTTTTAACTTACCTATAACGTACAGACACGGCATGCGTTTAGATTTATAATAGGCATAGTCCACAGCCATGTAGGGTGTTGAATCGTAATAAATCATGTCGGTAGATTGGACTGATGACGTAAATGATGCCTCTCTAATAAATCTTCGCGAGGTGTTGTCATTGGCGCGCTGTCATTAAAATTCTACCGCTGACATACATTTTTGTTCGATAATGATTTTCATTAACTACCTTTGGTTTCTTGGTGTTATTCCACACGTTGAGGTGTTTGGTAATTATTTAATTACTGTACTTAACTTATCGTTGACTCTTCGTGTATCTTTCCGGAGGGTTGACCTATTTTTCGGACAAAGAATCAGCATCGCTATCCAACCTCGCAGTGCTGTCAGCCTTCTGAGCCTTCTTCATTCGATTAGTAGTCCCATAGATGTATTATTAAAACTAGGTAGTTCCGTAACTTGTTGGAAAAATGCTTCTGCGTTGCATTTTAAGGAATCTACTTTAAATAGAGAAAAATCTCTTTCCTCTTGGCCTCGATATAATCGTTATCCTTTTTCTAGAAACTCGGGGAGTGTTTCTTATGCTTGCAAGAGCGTACCTACTTAATGATAACCTTTAAAATCCTTTCAACCATTTTTTTTTACTTTTTTACTCAGATAAGTACAGCTACATTGATTTTGGAAAACCGGCTTTTTAGTTGATTCTCATGAATTTTCTCGCCCGAAACGGACGAATCGACGCTTTGAATTAATATTAGTTTTTTTTTGAGGCGATTCGCACGAAGTTAATCTATTTGTGGGCCACGTGTTTGGCGCCATCACTAGCGTCCATCAGTTCCTGTAACGTGCAGCCGACAGGACACGCAGGACACGATATTAAGTGTACCATCGTTTGTGGAACAGCACCACATTTACACTCCAAGGCGAAGTCGTCTATGAATCTACATGAACAGGTTTTCCTTGCTTCGGCCAACCTGGGTCCGGAGTCTGTTTAAAGACTTCTAGGTTAGCCAAGGCAACTCTTGATGGGAGATCTTCAGCAGTTGGATCTATTTCATTAAAATGAAAAAAGAAGAAAAAGATAAAAGTTTTAGTAAGAGATAGTAGCTACCTATTATGACATAATTTATCATAACAGCAACAAATCTCTTTAATATGGGCGATTGAAATCGTTTAATTGCTTTGCAAATCTTGACAATCACAGGTTCAGACATCACATCAGCTAAATTACCTGCAAAAACCTAATCTAAATCAAACAACAATGGGCACACTTAATTGAGAATTTAGACCTTTAAGCTTCGAGTAACGAAAAACATTGATACAAGGATTTAGTAGCCAAACAATCGATGATCATATTTCGTAAGCTCTCTGTAATCAAACACTATCAATCAGCATGACAATATACTTGAATTTACCGCCGAGATTGATGACATCATTATAATCCAAGATATTTATCCTAAAGCTGATTCATTATATTACGTTAGCTCAAAACCTCAGAAATCAGACCTTAATATTATAAATGTAAATGCGATCAGTGCCAACAAACTCTTTTATCCATATAGGTGGTAATGTTTTCTGGGTGAAAATGAACATGAAGTCCTAATGAACCACACCACTGGTGACTCTTTGTGTCCCCAAGATTAAACTTAAATAAGCCTAAAATTTCAACATGATAAGCCAAGAGGAAGTTGTCCATCGCAAGAATTAATGTTCAACATACAAAATTTTCATGGATGGAGAGGGAAAGAAAGGTCCAAAGAAAAGATGAATAGATTGTGTGAGGAATGATATGAAAGAGAAGTGAGTGAATGATAACGTGACGGTTGACAAGAGGAGAACGGTAAAAGAAAAAGTATTGCGCCAACCCCACGTACTTTAGTACAAGGGCACGAAGATGATGAAGATACTTACCTGTTAAAAAGTAAAGCTACACAAAAGCTTATGACAACAAAGACAAAAAAATTCAAACCGGGTGGTAAAGTAGTCGAGAAAAACTTCCTTACATCGTACCTATAGCGCCTGGCTTTTATAAGGCAAAAATCTTTTCGATAGAATAATGAAAAAGCATCATAATCAGCCTTAAGCAGTAACCGGTAAATCCAAAACGGCCATTACCGTAAATACTCGACACCCAGTGCACGCAGACCATCACCAAGTGAAGGAAATACTAAGAAAAACTTGCCTTCACATATTTGTATGGAGTCTCAGGGCTAAACTAACATTTATGGACAGGGCTGATCCCGCAAAGGTAACTGGACACCCCACTGATCTACTTACTGTCAAACATGTGTAGAAAAATGGTGCCAAATAAGCTCTTAGCCACCAGATATAATTTGTACCAGTCAACGCAGACCATTTTTAGCGATCATTAAAACAGTTCGATAATTTATAGCACCACTTTACAACTTAACTGGATTTCGAAGGAAATTAACTATCACTGATAAATGATAACCAATAATTCCAAAGTGCTTTGGAGTTACGATTGATGACGTTATTAATTAAAGAAATTAAATTGTTCTAAATTCCTAGTCGGACAAAGTCAGGTAAAGTATGGGACAATTTAGATTGCCAAACTAAGCAACTGGAAGATTTAACAAAATTAATAAAAGCTTATGGAACGATGATAACCAGAAAGATAAAAAAGTCAGACCTTATTAGTATGACCTAATAAATAAAGGAGGTTAGTTGAATCTTCTCTATCCACAGTATTGTTTTACTTAAGACTAGCAGTTTTAGAGCATCATCATCATCAGTCTATAGCAGTCCACTGCTGGACATAGGCCTCTCCAATTGCACGCCATTCAGCTCGATTCTCGGCAACTCTCGTCCAGCTGCTACCAGCCACCCTGCGAAGATCGTCACTCCACCTAGCCTGAGAGCGTCCTACCTGACATTTGCCGATTCTCGGTCTCCACTCAAGAACACGTCTACCCCAACGGTCATCGGTTCTACGGCTGATATGGCCGGCCCACTGCCACTTCAGCTTGCTTATTCTGTGACCTATGTCGATAACTTTGGTTCTCTGCCGGATCACTTCGTTCCGGATTCGATCTCCGAGAGACTCCAAGCATAGCCCGCTCCATGGCTCGCTGAGCAACCTTAAATTTAAGGACCAGCCGTACCGTGAGTGTCCACGTTTCGGCTCCGTAGGTCATAACAGGCAGGATGCATTAATTGAAGACCTTCGTCTTTAGGCTCTGTGAAAACTGATGTTTGATGTGTGTCTGGTGTGTTTTAGACCATGGAGGCTCATAAATAGTAAACGAGCCTGGCCAGTTGGCCACTGGAGATGTGCTAACAGGTGGAAACTACAGCCTCGATAATATCTTTCCGTTAATTTTTAGTACAAACAAAATGTATATCTAGCTCATTTTTATGCATTATGTATCTTATGTTTTTAATGTGAACCTATTTTTCGTTCTCTTAAAAAATCTAAATCAACCAATAAAACCTTCCCCCAATATCGATTATATTCTACGACTAATCAATCCGCAAAACGAAGCAAACCTGCCAGCAACCAGAAAGCGGATTCAGGCAAAAAAAAATGGCGACAAAAACTAAACCAGGAAAAACATAAATCTTTTTACACATATCACGGAACTGGTTTCTGTTTATTTATATGCTGGACACGATCACTTGCTTTTAAAGACCGTAAAATTATAATTATTTATAACGATAATTGTCACATAAAAAAGTCGTATGTATTTATGTTTAAGTGTGCCCATCAATTTGCAAATATGTTCCTTGTTATGCAAGACGAATAAAAGCTACGTTAAGTGGCGCCAGCATTTTAAGAACCATATGACTCAGAAATACTGATACCCAATTTTTTGTTTTTCGACCGTTATTAGTTTTTTAAGCTCTCATAATGATCTAAGGAAACAAGTACGTAGCCTAGCAGATGAGACGCCTTATAGATACTTTAGAGGATTCATCCCAATTGCGACCTAAAATCACAACCCGAAAGGATATTTTAGGAAATTTATAAACATACCTAATACTTCATACTTAATATGTTTGAAAAATTGGTCTGTTCGATTTATTGCGTTATTTATTTCATCATCATCATCATTTCAGCCGAAAAACATCCACTGCTGGACATAGGCCTCCCCCAAGCACCGCCACTTCGACTGGTTCTGTGCTTCCCGCATCCAGCGGATTTCTGCTCCCTTCACCGGTCCACTTTCGTTATTTATTTACGTTAATAACGAAATAACTAAATATTATTGAATTATCAAAATGACAGGTATTGCAATTTTGTTAGTGTGTTATGCAAATAAATTTGCATTAACAGACGTTTGACAATATGTAAGTTGTTAAACCCGCGGTTTTTTTCCAATTGAATAATCTTTTACCTTCATATTAGGTAGGATTTGATTTTTTACCCGCCCTTGTAACAAACATCTAAGAAGACCCGAATACATCCCAAGGGCATATTCATAAGAGTTGCCCGTATCTGGGGGATTATAATGAGACGATAAACAACATACACTTGTGTATCGGACTGGTATGTAATCGAACTTCACAGAACGGTCCATTGTGCCTGTCTGATGTAAGGAAGCCTATTTGAACAGGAAGATATCATATATATAATATTCAATAGGTAGGAATCGATATTTTATTTATAACGTCTTTCTGCCCTTTATTAGGTGTTCTCGAGAAAACTGTCAAGTACAGTCACAATTTTCTGATGAAGCAAAGGAAAATGTTACTTATTATAAACGTATAAAACTGACATTCAAGTACATACTTAAATTCTTCGTTCTCTAATATTAAATCCTAAAGAGTGAAAGGAAAATTTTCACCAGATAAGTGCCTTTTATCGACAGTAACTTTTGATCAGAAAATATTGATAGGGAGAAAAGTTATGCATATTATTTAGATAAGTGTTTACCTACATAAACATTATGGAAATAAAATAATAATTAAATAAGCACAACATATATCTAAATAAGTTTACATTAAGTACCTTGCATGAAAGTATAAGCTCCATGTGGAAATATTATAACAAAGACAGTAAAATAAATAAACAGAGGAAACGAATAGTCTTCGTAAGTCGTCAAGTAAAAGCTCCACTCATTAGAATCTTCCGAGTTCTAATTACTAACTAAATTGTTTTTAAAAGGTACCCAATTTTTTTTTTAAACAATTTCATTTGAAAAATCTTTAGACGCATTGGGCATTTTTGAGATGGGACTAAACCATTGATTTCGCGAGACTGTTATGACACCAGCTTTGACCATTAAAAAGACATGAACGCGTTGATTACCGCGGTGCCGATTTTTTTCAAGTTTTCACTTCTGTCGGCATTCCCAGAGTGCCAGTTTTTTGCTATTTTATTTTCTTTTAGTTTGTTCTTACTCGTTCGTTCTGCCTAGCCCTTTCCCAACTATATTGGGGTCGGTTAGTTTGTTCTTACTCGATGCTAAAAAAAGTATGAATTTATTTGCTGTGTCTTTTCTGGTTCCGTTGCGTTCGTTTTTTTAGGGTTCCGTCCCCGAAGGGTGCCAAACGGAAAACTATTACTATACTACTATGAACCGGAATAAGAAGACGGCTGTAATTTAAAAAAAATTAAAGTGTGTCCCCTTACAAGAAACGTGTTTTTTTTTGGGCATTTTTACTTAAGAGCGTACCGAGCTTTTTATGCACACAAACATGTTTCTATTAAGCTTATTTGAAGTAGTAAACAGTTAAATTAAAATGTAAGGAAATAAATTGGTATTATTGCTATACATCATCGCGGATGATGTCTAGTATATATCCCATATACTAGACATCATCCGCGATGGAAACACGATTTGATAAAGTTGGCTCGATAGAATAAATTCGCAAAGTTACCTCTTATCGAGATTTTTTTTTCCTCTATTTTGCTACTTTTTTATATAAATAATTCATATTATGATTAATTTACTAAAATAAAGTTCATAGATGACTCCAGCGTTTTTGCGCGTTAGTTTTTTATTTAAGAGCAATATGATAAAAATAACAACGAAAAACATTGAAAAAGTGCAAAAGTGTGCTTATTTTCTTTACTCTTTACACGTAAAACAAGAAAAAGACAGAGACAAAGGCAAATGGTCGGTACGCTCTTAATATATTGTACGGTTGTACGAAAACCTACGTGTGCGAGTCCGACTCGCACTTGGTCGGTTCTAAATATAATAGGCACTAGACGTAAGTCGGGAAATACAACAAAGTTTTCTATGTCACATTTTTCGTAGTTAATGATTATCATAATTATCCACGACTTGTACGAAACAGTTTCGGCAGAGCCCCATTATAATATTTAGATATATCTTATTTTATTTCATTTTCATTTTACTTATTTTATTTTTATTTATTTAACAGTTTATGTACACACATAAACAGACAAAAAGAAAGGAACAGAAAAATACGTACAAAGGTAATGCTTATTTCTATAGAAATCTCTTCCAGCATACCTGCGATAGGAATGTAGTTAAAGAGATGTAGACAACGTTTGTAAGAGTAGAAGAGAAAACAATACATAAAATAAAAAAATTTACTATTCACTAATTTAAATATAAACATAGACAATATACTTAAATACATACTTCTAAAATACATATCACTAAAATAAATATTAATACTAAATTATAATGTAGTATAAAATAATAAATACATAATATGACTATTTGACTATATTATTATTATATAATATACCTATATTGTTATTGGGTTTTTCTATGTGAAATTTTTCAGTAGCAGCTCGGAGTCCGAATTTGTGCCCGGTTGATGGCAATAGGCTCGCCCCCTATTACATGGGACTTAAACATAACTGGCGAAATGTGGGTGTACCTACTA
This sequence comes from Agrochola lychnidis, assembly GCA_963680765.1. Classification (NCBI taxonomy): domain Eukaryota; kingdom Metazoa; phylum Arthropoda; class Insecta; order Lepidoptera; family Noctuidae; genus Agrochola; species Agrochola lychnidis. Next base: position 17,165,172 of record OY796858.1, read on the forward strand.
CAGGGACACCTCTGCCCACCCCTTCGGGGAAACAAGGCGTGATGTTATGTTATGTGTTGTAATATATATAATTATAATTACGATGGGTAAATGAGAATACCAATCGTTTTAATTGCTCGTTCCTCACTAATATTATCTTCTGCCAACTTTATGTCTGTTTATTAATTAATCCATCAATGTCTACGGGTTAAGGGCTAGCTTCCTTTATACGTCAGTAAACACAGTTTTTATTCCGACAAATGGTTTAAGTGATTGTAATTAAATTGTGTGCATAGTGTTACGAATATTTTTTTTTTCTAAAATTGAACGAGTCAACTAAATGTAGAGAGTGACTCTACATTTAGTATATTTGTTCAATTTTCAAAATACTTGTAGGCAGAGATTTATACATCTAGGTATACATGCATACAAATAAATAAAATGGAGGTGTCTGTTTGTAATGTCAAAATAACAGCATTTTAATAAATGTATATGAAAGTGTATATAGTAAATGTAACAAAAAAAAATTTGTTGTCTGTCTGTTTGTTCCGGCTAATCTCCAAAACGGCTGGACCGATTTTGACGGGACTTTCACTGGCAGCAGATAGCTGATGGAGTTGATTTAGGGTCAACGCGGGCGAAGCCGCAGGCAGCAACTAGTACTACATAAACTTCATCAATGTATAAAGTACAAAATATTCAGTGATATGATCTCGTATACCTACTATACCTAATGACTACTGTGCCGCTTCTAGTTTACAATCTTATAAACGAACTTCAAACCAATTTGGAGACTCACACACCACAGTTTTCCCATTATGTACAATAATTTATACACCTATAGGTACATTTATTGCTCCATTGAATTCTACACATATCTGACCCAATACAAAAGCTTGACAGCTGAATGACTACAGTAATTAATTTCCTAATTAAGTTACCTTCGCGATTCAAAATCACTTAAACGATGTACTTTAACGAAATTCTTGATGTGTAGGCTAAGTAAATGATTTTGCTATTTCTAAGAAACTGGTTGGTTAAATTTTACAGTACCTACCTTTAACTTGACTTGCAGGAACAAGTGGGCTATTGAGAGTAGAGTTTAATAAACTTTTCAACTTATAACAACAAAGTTATCAACTTAATGCGAATGAACTTACCTACCTACCGTGAAATATGCCAACATTGCCCCCAAGGGTAACTATGCCCAAAAACCAATTTTAAGCATATCTTTGATGCTAAATATCTTAATATTATGACAAAATTGATTGACTTAGGTGGGAAATAGCTTATTATGTATGACAATACTGACCATCGTGTTTGTTGCTAACTTCGCTTAGTAGCTTGGAAAATGGGCAAAGTTGGCATGTTTCACGGTAAGTAGTACGAGTAGTAGATCTTTGATGGTCGTTACAGGTAGTCAGAAGCCAGAAAGTCTGATGAAGTCTGAAGACTGGATGTAAGACTTTTTGGCTAAAGGTATCGTGTTACCCAGTAACTATGTCATGGACGCCAGATAGGCAGTCGCTCCATGTAAAATACTGGAATTCAGCTACATCCGGTTAGACTGGAAGCCGCCCCGACGTAGCTGGGAAAAGCGTGGGCAGAGATAGATTATTTGAACTTACCTATCTACTTGAAAACCAAATTTTTTTTATCCAGTTTTTTGTTTCACGTCTCTTCGTATCAAAATTGGAACGGGCGCAAGCTATCCTAAGCATCATAAAAATCCAATTTAACATCTCGCATTTTATTCTCACGTAAACCGGTTCTAAGAAGTAATTAGAATTGTTCTTGAAAAATTCTCAGTACTGTTTACTGAAAAAGTTCCATTATAAGTAGGCACGACTTGACATACCTAATTAAGTTGCTCATGTTGGAACTTTCATTTATGTTTGTGCATAAGGTAAGCACAAACTTAAGTGAAGATTTTCGTTTTAGTAACCCCATCAAACAGTCTCACTGCGAACACCTTTAAAACTAAACTCCTGATCGTTTTCAGCAAGATTTTTAACAAAAATCTCTCACTAGACATGGAAATGGTCTATAATTTTCCACAGAGCGGATTTTTGCTGTTGTATCGTGCAAAAATAGCAAATATCGACGTTGGCGTTAAGTGCTAGACGACAGTCGAATAAACAGAGCGGCGTGCTCAAGGGCGAGCGCGTTTTTGTATCGAGATGGAGTGCAGCATCCCACGCGCCCGCGCTGGTAATTCGTCCATGCCTGGCCGCCCCGCGCGCGCCCCTGCCCGTGTGCCTATGCCTCGCAAAATTGCCATTGAATCACTTATAAAAAACTGCCATATTTATACTATAGGAAAATGTCCACAATACAAAATACATACCCAATCTCAATCAAAAATGCAGCTGTGCCTTTCTTCCTACGTGTTAAATTTACGTTTCAATAATTCTAATACGAATTTCGCGAGAGTTAATTAAATCTATTGAATCATCTTCATATTTTTTACAAAAAAAATATTTTTGCTGTTTTTCCACAGACTCGATTGAAGCACAAAGGATTAGAATAAGAAACAACTTACTCTTAAATGGTTATCTGAGTAATTGAGTTATTAAATTTCTATCTATCCATCTTTCCGTTCACGTAAAATATTACAACGTTTGAGTAATCAATCAAGAGGATTTTACTGCAGATTGAAACTAGCTTTCTGATGTAAATGTAAATAAATCGTTTCATAAAAATTTAGGCTTATTGCAAAGTAATTCTACCCATAAAACAAAAGTGTTATGACCAACATAGATTTTCATTTTAAGTAAGTAAAAAAAGACCTTTTCAAAATAGCAACATGATCTTGATTGTAATTACTTGTTCTGAGCAAGCTAATATTGTTTTATAAACATTATATTATTAACTCATTAGTAATCGATCAGAAGTTAAAATAGAACTGTTGGGAACCGAATCAAATACACTTGAGCAACCCCTGCGGTCACGCACAAACCAGAGGAATATCGAAGTTTTACTTTACTCAGTACTTATTAATAGAACTTGCGAATGTTGTGACGGTGGCTCGTAGTTTGAAGGATTAATAAACGTGTTGAATGGTTCAATGTTGCCGAAGTCCAAAGAAACTAACTTCAAGGTGAGCTTATACAGATAGTTAAAACGCTATTCGCACCCAACGAACAGCGTTCAAACTTCTGAAACTTCAACGTGCCGAAACGATCTGGAACAAACCAAAATTATACTAAGTGTTCAGTTTATGTCTAAATTATATGTTCTGTGTCCAATCATTATAGACAGTCGACCATTGTAAGAGCTAAACAGGTGCTCCTATAAACTCAAACTGAAACAGAGCATTGCGTAAACGGGCTATGCAACATTAGAGCCGGTGCAACGTCTAATTAAAGGATCATTGTTCGGAGAATGTGTGTCGGGCCGGTCTTGCAACTGGGACGTAGTTCCGAACGCACCGTGGCCAACAATTCGCGTGCCGGTGCCCCAAATTCGCATTTCCGCATTAAGACCCTGTGACACTGGCTGTGAATCTGTGACAGGTGACGACTGACGCGACGGATCGCAGTATCAAATTGTAATCACAATCTCTGCATGACGTCATTTTGTAGTTGTACCGAACCCGACCACAGCACGCTTGAGGTGATTTTTCATATCAACGCGCTGTGGGAATTCTCTCCTAAAAGCAATGCTGTTGTGGATTGCATTCCTGTGCATCTTCTCTCCTCATCGCTTTCACTCGAATATCGAGAAAGCAGAACCCTTATAAGTACTATACGCGTTGGCACTCGTGCATTTTCTCTTCATATAAGCAGTCATTGCTATTGGATTACCTTTTCGCTGATTTACTATCGCTCATTATTTGCAGGGATTATACATTATATGCACTACCATTACGGCAATGGTTCTCGAAGTACTGATAGATCTGTTCGTCTATTTTAGACACGCTTGACCTAGCTTTGATTAGGTTACCGCTTACATTACGGTGGAATAAACAAAAATTGAGAACACCACTAAAGAATTAATTACTTTGTTTTATTGCAACAGTAACTCGTACACCCAATGACCCAAAGTAGAGGTAAACAAACTTTATAATTATTTTGTACGTCAAATTCACAAATCATATCTGAATTACATCGTATACGTAATGATATGATACTTGTAGATAGATTAACAAAGTGAGCTTCGGTTGATCAAAGACTCATCGACCTTCGCGGAAGATTTATTAAAAATAAACACAGGATTGAGGGTTTTACGGGCTGATGGTGTCATAAAAAGAGTGTTCTTTTTGACACCAATCTGGTGTTTATTATTTGGGACAAATGTGACCCGCCGGCCGTAACCCGACACCGCGCCGTCTGTCGACTGACACCACTCCTCTTGTTTGATCTACTGAGAGCTTTTTAAACTTTTTATGTCATAGTTTAGTGCGCTTTAGGCGCCTTTATTGCTGAGTAAACATTTCAGGATTATACGTCGCAGCCGCAGCACGAGCTTAATGAACTTTCCCATTTCGACATTTTCAGTCGCCGAGCGTCCGCTGTGTAAACTCACATATATATTGAAAACGTTGGAGATCCCTCAGGCTCCTCTATCTAAAATAACACAAACGTATGGTGCTCATTTATTCCTCGAAGAGCCTCATAGTTTACAAAGATTATTTTGACAAGGCAATATTTATATTACGTAACGCCCCTAAGCACTCTAAATAAAAATTATCCTTGGAATTTTTCGAACGTAATCAGAGTCCGTTGAAAGTTATAATAACACAAATAAATAGAATAAAAAGCTTTGTTTTCGTTTATATCTCGTAATGCGTTCATTGATATGTTGTTGATGCTTCAGGAAGAGTCTTGTTTTGTTAAAAAGCACCGTCCAATCGGTGGAGAGGCCGGCCTGCGCCCGCGCCGACACATTAGGAAAATAGACAGACCGTTTGTAGACATTGGAAATGGTTATGCAGTATGTGTATTCACCTACGCGAACTCTTAAACACTGTGATTTATGTTTCAATATGCAAAATTCTTTTACGTAGGTTGCTATTGTTGCACTCAAGTTCAAACACTGCTCTATATTTAGTAAAGTCTGTTGATGCAATATGGTTTATGTTATTGTAATCACTATGATGTATGCGTAGATATAGAATTTTATACAAATGCCATTATTATATCATGCGTAATTAGCTACTAATTGATTGCATTAATGATAACTCCAACAATTATTATTTATGAATAAGTTAGTATGCGCAGCATGTTTACAAATTACACAGCAAAGCATTAATTATATAACGTCATAATAAACACGTTGGTCTTTAACCGAAATGGTTCACTTTTGTGGAGTGTCGGCCGGCGTTAAGCGGTCGGATTTTTAAATAAACATTTTTAATGATCGCGTGCGCCTGCCCTGCCAGGTGTACGCAGACGGTGCGCGTCTCCTCCCCTAATCGTAATACTTCTTTTGTTCCAAAAGCAGTAACCCATTTATTTGAAAAATGCTGATTTTCCTTGAGTACCACTTTACTACAACATTATCTTAATTAAAAGGAAAACGTAGCTCCGGAACTAAATAAAAATATATTTCAACACGTTTAGTGCCAGGAAACCTCGCAGAGGACTCATTTTAAATGTAGGTTTTTCTTAGCGAATTCAGCATTATAAACCGTGAAAATTAAATCTGATGTATATTTTAATAAGATTTATTTGCGTGCGTTTGGTTTTAAAATTCAAGCTTTTTTTTTTTTCGCTGTTACAAGTATTCACAAAAATAGGTTGGAAACTACTTATATCGACAAGACCCCTGAAAACACTATTTTACTTCGTTTTAAAGTGTTTTAACTTCAGCAATGGTTAACTTCAGCGCAAACGTAATTCCGGGAACCCTCACGGAGAATCCACTTGAAAAATGTATGGCGGCATGGCGTATGAACTCAACGAAAATGGGTGGAGTCGAAAGTGTTAATTATTATTTGTTAATTTCCTAATTAATAAATGTCAGTATAATATTATGTGTATGTGATTTAAAAAAAGAAATCCTAATTGTTTTATTTCCTACGAATAAATTTATTTTTAGTAGAGGATCCTTCCTCCCACGACAGCTGGGAAACAACAACAGAAACTATTTCCAGAAAGATCGGACATCCTTTTTTTTTACGTCACTGGATTCAGGAACAGTGGGTGCTTTATTTTAAACTAGCTTTTGCCCGCGGCTTCGCCCGCGTGATTATCAGAAAATATCCCACGGGAACGTGCTACCGGGCTTAAAAGTACCGTATGTAGTACCGTGTGTATCCAGGTTATAAACTATCTGTGTGCAATTTTTTTTCCATATCCGTTCAGCCGTTTTTACGCTAATCCGGAACATTTACATCCAGACAAACAGACAAACGGACAAGTTACTATTTTATTATATGTATAGGTGACTGAAACAAAATGAAAAACTAAAGTAAAACAAATCTGATGGCAAAGGGGGTGAGTATGTGTATAGAATTACCTGGTCGGAGTTGAAAACCAACTCGAAAATGATCTTCCTGACTGAAAAACTTCAGAGATGTTAATTCTAGCACTGATCTAATAATGATAATATCAACACAAACCTTTACTATAATTTACATAATGTCACACCACAACTGCCTGTAGGTAATGAAAACAGACTTAGTTCTCTTGGGAACATCACCTGTACACGAATTTCTCCCATTGGATAAAAGTCTTCGTTACTAGATATACCTACTTACTATTTAAAAAAAAAACGAGCGAGCCCTACAGTAGTCGCATATGATGTCTGACGTCTAGGCTAACAGTACAGCCTCTCGGAAAATGGGTTGGTACCATCTGACGGCCAACTCCAGCACCGCACGCGCTCATTGGTCAAATCAAATAGCGCGCGTTTCCCCGGCTTCCTGTTACACACTTCCATCCCTTTTCTCGAAATCACTCCCACAGATTGCAGCAGCTCTCGTAAGAGAGTAGTTATATTCTTTGGATTGCAGGAAAACGAGAGGAAAGATGTTACACATCAAAAAACTTTTTTACATAAAACACAACCGACTTCCAAACTACAAAGTGAAAAATAACTTTAATTTCGGAAGTCGGTGTCTTTGGATCAGATCAATATTTAAGTTTTTTGACACCGACTTCCGAAATTACAGTTATTTTTCACTTTGTAGTTTGGAAGTCGGTTGTGTTTTTTTGTAAAAAAGTTTTTTTTTTCACTTTTTAGTGGGTTGGTTTGTTATTTATCTAAGTTACAATAGCCTTATGTCAACTGCTCATCAAAAATACACAAATCGGTATAGATGTGCCTTTAATATTTGAAGAGTTCCCTCGATTTCTCCAAGATCCCATCATCAGATCATGACCAAATGACAATGGGACCAACTTGAAAGTATACCCTTTCAAACAAAAAAGAATTTTTCAAATCGGTCCAGCAGTCTTCGAGTAATCGGGGAACATACATAAAAAAAAAAAAATATCCCGACGAATTAAGAACCTCCTCCTTTTTTTGAAGTCGGTTAAAAAACACAAGTGTCGTGACGCTCAAAATGTTACACTTTTTTCGGTCTAGCTCTCATTCGCCAAGTGTGCAGAGTACAGCCCGATTCAAACTTAATGGCGGCTCGGAACTTGAGGCGAATCGCTGCGAAGAAACGAATTCATGTTTCAGCGGGGGTGAGGGGTGAGGTACTGCGCAGCGAGTAGCTAACTTTCGAGCCGCCATTATAACTATACCTATCTATGACGTGCGGTAAGGAACTCCGCCCCAATAAAACTAAGTATTAAAAGTACGAACATATTGTGGAGGAGTACGGTCCACCTATGTAATCAAAATCATATATGTATCCAGGATTAATTCACGAAGATACGATACTTCACATTTAAAATTAGGTTTGAATGAAGTGCCCTATTCTTGTACCGACTGATTCTGAGAACGTAAACGTGGTTACAAAAAGATTGCGTGTTTTTCTGACGATTGGCCAATTTGTTTGAATGACGCTTCTCTCGGGGTTTTATTGAGATGACCGGATGGACGGAAATCGACCCATGTGTATTGAGTTTGTTCATTTGTAAGCAAACACAGATAAATTATCTCATTACAAATGAAAAAGGATTCAGATCATGTTCGCCATAGAAAGATATAATATACCATAATACCTATCTATTATTTTTTTTAAACTAGAAACCATTTTGAACGTTTCCTAAATCAAACAATGCTGGCCATTTACCTACTATTTTTCATAGACAATTTATTTAAAAAAATAAATCACTTCCAGAGAGAAACAATAGTTCTAATTCGAAATTCGAACGCGTCTAGCGCCTACATCCACACTGTAACGTAGGTGTGGGTGATGTAAGAAGTTAACAATAGTGTTGGTAATTTGTTGTATTGTTTTGCCATCAGCGGGACGAGTCGAGCGTGGCTCTAAGCTACGACTTGTCCAGCGGTTATTTATACCGTAATCTATCAACGAAACTGTCACGTGGGTGCTTGGTCCACTAACAAACCGAGCGTTTAACGTGTATCATGGGAAAGACAGAAGTCCAAGTCCAACTAATGATTGTTAGGCCGCGCGCATTTTGGATGCGTTTTCGTACGAATTTCACTCGTGCATACACGTACGTACGACCACGGTCGTACGAATTGAGTACGTTTCTCCGTCAAATAAAATAAATCCCAAAAAGTTCGGATTGTTTTCGGACGTCGGTCGGAACTATACGTACGACTAAGTCTCACCCAATCTGCGCGCTCCCTTTGTACTTGAAAGGCCTGACCTTTCAAGTACAAAGTCCATCGTTCGTGCGTGTTCGTACGTGTACCTACGCACGAGTGAAATTCGTACGAAAACGCATCCAAAGTGCGCGCGGCCTTAGGCTTTCGATTGTGAGAGTTCGACGAAAACAATCGTGATGTCGTAACTTTGAGGGTTAATCGTAAATAGATTTCGGAAAAGTCAGATAAAACACCTGTCTGAGCTAAGAATTCGAACACAATGCTGCAAATACTGCAATATCAATGGTAAACGTCAACTATAGACAATATTAAGTACCTACCTAGTACCTACTAATTCCATGACTTTAGATTATTGAATGTGTTCGACAGCGACACGACCTTTAATGCTGCAGCTAGATTACTGCCTTATTGCTGTTCTGTTGATATTGCTTACATTGCACGGTAATGAATATTATTGTTAAAGGCACACGTAAAACTGACTGCGCCGGCGCATGGGGTCGTGATTATCGTTATCGCAACAGTTCAATAAAGTACATATTATCGTTTTGACATTTCTGAATTTCTCATTCGCGTTTTACATTGAAAACCAACACGATCGCGAGGTAATGATAGCCGTGAGCCATCGATGTATAACTGATGTGAAATATTATCCATATTTTTGCGGTAAACGACCACAAGAATTAAGTGAATGAGGTAGGAGTGGTCGTAGAACGAACCTAAGATGCAAAGTGATGGTAGTCAGCAGAACCTATTTAATGCATTATTGAAATTGAAAAGATGTAGCCGAGAAATAAAGTAAACATTTTAGTATTGTATTCTTCATTTATTTAATAAAATAAACCTCCTTATCCTGTAAATGAACAAGAGGATGAAAAGCATAGTAACAATGCTATCATGTTTATTTTATTAATTCCCATTTATTAGCTTCACATTCCTAATTATCGTAGTCAATAATAACGCCTTCTACGGGTACAAATTAAACAAGATGAATGTCTGAAACACCTCGTGAATCTGCGTGTCAAAACATTCTAAAGACGGAAATAATGGAAGCTTGAATACTCTCACGAACACGAGAATCCTTGGAGGCAATAAATTTTCAGCTTCGGGAGTTGAAGCCACAAGTATTTGGGTCAGAAATGTTCAACGGCTATTGTAATTTTATTTATTTATTTAACCATTTATGTACACACAAATAATACACAGACAAGACAAAAGGAACAGAAAAATACGTACAAAGGTGATGCTTATTTCTAATGAAATCTCTTCCAGCATACCTGCGATAGGACAGAGGATAAAAAGAAATGTAGACACCGTGTGTAAGAGTAAAGAGAAAGTAAAATACATAAAATCAAAACAATTCACTTAATTAAATAAAACTAATAATATGAAAATATACTTACTTACATACATACAAACATACATACTTCTAAAATAAATAACACTAATATAATGTAACAAAAATATATAAATAAAATACAAAATAAATACCTACGCAACTATGACGAAGTGGAAAGGTAGTGTTCTTTCACTCTTCTTTTAAATACTGCAACAGTTTGGCAGTCCCTAATGTCTGGCGGAAGTGAATTCCACAACCGCACCGCGTGCACAGTGAAGGAGTAGGAGTAGAAATCAGTGGAGTGGGGAGGTGACTTAAGGAGGTTTCTAAGATGCGACCTGCAAGGCACATCAGAAGGACGGGCGTAGGAAAAGCGCTCCCGCAGATAGGAAGGAGTTTTAGGATTGTGAAGGAGGTTAAATAGCAGACACAATATCCGAGAGTTCCTGCGAAGTCGAATAGGGAGCCACTTGAGTATCTTGCGAAAGTTAGAAACATGATCATACTTTTTAAGGTTAAAGACAAAACGAATACAGATATTTTGCAAACGCTCAAGTTTATTTAAAAGCTCCTCGGTGGCATCCAAATAACAGGCATCGGCGTAATCTATGATGGGCTGAATGAGAGTTTGAGCAAGGGAGATTTTGGTGTTCAAGGGCAAGAAACTCTCTCATTGTTGTGATCAGACAATTAATTGTAAACAAGCAAAACAAATTATTTTTCACTCCTCTTGCTCAAAAAGGCCGTCATTGTAGAGTACCAGAGCGGGGAAAAAATTGCATTTCTTCCTCTAGGGGAAAAAGTGATCTCTTTTTAATTTTTGTCTGTTCCAACGAGCCTTGAAAAACGAAAAAGTCTTTATTCTTATGTAAAATAATCATGATTGGACTCGACTTATTACTGGTTCACAAAAAAAAGAACATTTTGTTTTTGAAAATGGAACTAAATGTGGCTATCTCTTCGGTAGAATGCGTGCATTGCGTTGCGGCTACAGATGAAATAAAAAGGCATTGGCGCGAAATCTTTAGAATTTTTCTCTAATTACGAATTGAATTGGTGACCGTAATATTACAACAATGAAAATGTCATCATTTAGTGAGAACATCTTCACAGTGGACTGAAATTAAGTTGCCGGAAAAAAACATCTCGTTAAATATCCAGAATTGTACAAATTGTACATTTAAATAAAATAAACTATTTAATATTGTATTGGATTATTTCATTTTTTCGCAATCGTAGTGAAAAGTAGAGTGTAACACACAGCGCTAAAACCCATTATAACTCGGTTTCTATTTACTCCCTCGCTAAAGCTCAGGAGTAAAACTACCTCGTTACAATGGGTTATTTTAGCCCCTTGTATAACAATCTACTATTGGTAGAGAACTGTATTACAGGGTGATCCGATGAGATGGGTCATATCTAAACGGATTACCATTTCAAAAGAGGGAGAAACTTCAAAAGAGTCAAAGCGTAGTCTACCTACAAGTCTTTGCTTCGTCTCTTTCGAAATTCTTGGCATAACAAGAAATACCTGATGTACTTCATTCCCACTGTTTGAACTTATCTAAACCTCCATTCTGTCAGCAAGAGCGTGCTCCATAACGCGAACTCTTACTCCATTTCCACTGTTTGAACTTATCTAAGTTATCTAAACCTCCACACTCTGTGAGCAAGAGCGTACAGCACAACTTGTGGTCAGAGAGACTTGTGGTGGAGAGAGCCCACAACGCGAACTCTTGGTGGATGTTCCTATGTATTAGAAATTTATATGGTTCTAGAACATTCCAGTTTCCTCACCCTGTTTTCCCCTGTTTGACTTTCTATGTATTTTTTTGTAAAAAATGGCTTGCTTAGACTTAAATAAGTACATCATCAATCACTACATACTTATTATGAAAAAAGTCCCCCTGCCGCGCGCCGCGTCTGTCTATGTGAACGCGATAAACTCAAAAACTACCGAACAGATTTTCATACGGTTTTCACCAATGGACGGAGTGATTCATGAGGAAGGTTTAAGTGTATAATTCATTATGGTTTTGTGTACGATGTTTTATCTGGTCACTAATAACCGACGAAAGATTTCAACGCAGTGGGGTTCAGAATCATGTTCAGTTGAATCCATGGTCAGTTTTCGCGTCGATGTCCCTGCCACCCTTTACACCATTTTTTTTTTTTAAAGAGCTAGCCAGGCTATTTTATACATTAGGTTTAAACCCTTTAGGATTTTGTTTGTCTATTCGTAAATCAAAGAACTTAATTAGCGCTATAATCTAATGTTAGAAACTTGATTTCATTAAGCATTATTTGCTTAATTTCCCCATTAAATTAAAATTAAACCCACTTCGCTTGTCACGAACCTAGGTTGTCTAGTACATTTGACTAAGTGATGTCAGTCAAGCTAAAATTCCGGCACTTCGAAGTAGGAATTTATTACAAAAGAACCTAATAATAAATATTCATACAACCTAGGGTTCAGTGCTTGTATAACTTCCCCCAAGATGTACTTAATCAATTAATTTATTATCTTGTCGTAACGTACCTGGATTTTCCGAACAACAAAACAAGGCTTAGAGTTTCGCGTGACTGTCCATTGCTCTATGCCTTCATGCGTTTATCCCAAAAGCCATTGAAACTACGTGATGGAACATTAAAAGATTATAAAACTTAGTTCACACTTCCGTAGTAAGACGTCAAGTTACAAAATACAATGAAACAGCTCGTTAGATGAACGTTCGTCCATGATTGTGCAATGAACGCACCGACGTGGATATTGTTATAACTAAGCACATTACAAATCGCTGATCGTAAATCCATACGCATTACTGTGTTACTATGAAAAATGACTGTGTCGGTTTAAATAATTAGTTATATGTGTGTATTAGCCAACGAGGTTTTAACACTTTCAGTGCCGCGAGCCTTCCTGGAGAGTTCACCTATACTCCATAGGTTTAGGTAGTTAAAAAAAGGTAAACAAAAAAAACCACGTGACGAGACAGCTGTCAAGTAACCGACTAAACGTAATACCTGTCACTTCAGTTGTTATGCTACGTCATAGTTGAAATCTTCAATTTTGCAACGTTATATTTCGTTGACGTTTAGAAATTGGGCTCTTTATAATAGACAGATTACAAAATATTATAAATAAAACAAAAAAAAAAAAAAATTGTGCTCAAGCAGTTACATCTACGAAAAGTAGTTTAAGAATAAACGATAAAGTTTAACATACATTAATAGAAACTTTAGTAAAACACTAAAATAAATTTAATTTGGTTTAATCGTATTTATAAACAAGAAAGTGTCATTTATAAAAACCCTTTTTTAAATTTGTTTACCTTTTTTTAACTACCTAAACCTATGGAGTATAGTCGCATATGGAATGCCGGGAGCCCTCACGGAGGGCTCTTTTTTAATTTAGGTTTTTCTTAGCATTATAAACCGTGAAAATAAAATCTGTATATTTTACCAAGATTTGTTTGTATACGTGTTGGTTTTAAAATCCAAACATTTATATATTTTTTGTTCACGGTTACAAATATTCACAAAAAATTTTAGAGGTTGTAAATTACGTATAGTGACAAGACCCCTGAAAACACAATTTTACTTCGTTTTACAGTGTTTTATAACACGGTTTCTAACTTAATAACGTTGAACGACCGCGATGGTTAACTTTAGCGCAAACGTAAGGAACCCTCTCGGAGGATTCACTTCCAATATGTATGCGGCTTGGCGTAAGAGTTCTATGAAAAGTGGGTGGAGTCGAAGTCGTGGAGTTCACATATAATTATTTAACTAATGTACGTACCTATACAAACAATTTTAAAATATTTTAAAAGAGTAACGGTGGAGTTTCTTGCCCATTCTTCTCCATACGAAACCTACCTTTTGGAAGGGGCGACTAGAATAAATTTTATTATTTTGTATATTTTGACGTTCAAAAGTGCCATACATGGGCCTATTTGAAATGATTTGACTTTGACTTTGAAAGTGTTCAACATAACAACTGGTTAAATGTGGGTGTTACAATAGGTACACCTCTGCCTAACCCTTGGAGGATTACAGGCCTGATTTTATGTTATGTTAAAAACAGATGCGTATTATGAAAATACCCGTATTGATATAAAAATATTTCTATTCTGTACTGATTATATTAGCATTAATAGCTTTATTTCTTGTTATTCGCATGACAGCATCCATGAATAAAAGCCTGAATATGCAATGCAAGTGTACCTTATCGAATCTACACATTGTTTTATCTCTTACAAGACTTTTATAAACGCTCAGCGAATCTAGGCAGATAGTAGAATGTTTTCCAATCTGAAATAAGTATGGTAATATCTCTGAATCTGCGGCCGTAGCTACAATGTAGCGTAGGTTTCTACACGGCGTTTGTCTACGGGTCTCCAGAACCTCACTGTCTGTAGGCGAATAGAAACATATGTAAATGTAAAATGAAAACAACAAAAAGTTGTCCCAACATTTTTTACAATTATTTTAATTTATTTTATCTAACAAGTAGGTACATAAACGGTTTATAAAACTGTACCTATTGGTATAAAAGAAATGAAAGCAGGAAACGGTAATTTTTTTTTGGAAAAAGGTGTTTAACCTATTTAAACACCTTTTTCCAAAAAAAAAGGAAGAAAGTTTGCATGAAAATGTGACCAATTTTTTTTTTTTGGAAAATCATTCAATTAGTCTTTAAGATTTCGGTAAAGGTTGTTTCGGTTAAGTTCGTGTTTCAGGATTTTCGGAAATCCTACCCCAAAAGGTGTAAAATAGGGAAAGAGAGTACAATGTATCATATCGGACATACTTACCGAAATCTACGCGGACGAAGTCGTTGGCTTCTTCTTCTTTTAGTGTGGTTAGTAACTAACCTGGTGTCAGAGTTTTAAAGCCACCCATGGGGCTATAACTTGGCTGTACATGCCGTCGAAAAATATCTCTCAGGCATGCCGGTTTCCACACGATATTTTCCTTCACCGTTTTTGAAGCAAGTGATGATTCCACAATACGCCAAGGTGCGTGCCCTGGGTTCAAACTCTAGGCCTATGATTTGGCAGTCTGATGGTCACACCTAGTGGTGTGACTGTTGGACTGCCAAGTCTTAGGTCTCTTAGCCAGTATATGATTAAATACCTACTAATGATCTTCGCTCTGAAGAGTCAGCCTAGTCTTACGGTGAGCAATCGGTAGCTCGCCGTCCGATAAGAACCAAGCCCGGGTCGACGGCGCGTTGTGTTCCACGCGCGCCTCAAAGAGATGTCAGCAGAACTGACGGGGTCCGCTAGGGCCGATGCCTGCCGGGGGTGCGAAGAAGTCCGAAAGGAAAGAAAAGAAAAGAAAGAAAGAAAATTCGTTTATTTGCGGTAAACATGACGCAAAGAAATAAAAAAAAACACGTAAATCACAATTTGGGGGAAAATATGCGTCACATCCACGCAAAACGGCCATCGCTCAGCATAAAGCTGCGACCCCATGCGAGACAGAGCCCCAGCGCTGGTTTTAAAACTTAAAGGGATACCGTGGCCACTGGCAACATGGCAACTGAAGGAACACGGGTGGGTTTTAGTCAGTAAGAGTCTGACTCGCCCTCCCGCTCCGCCCAGGGGGCCTACCACCAGCTCATAAAGCAGTATTATTTTAATATTACTTCAGTGTAGGAAAGAGATGAAGCTCTACAGGACTCCATCTCTTTCTCCCACTGAAGTATTGTTAAAATAATACTGCTTTTGAGCTGGTGGTAGGTCCCCAGAGCGGGAGAAGTTACTTATTTGATAATTTCCCACCCAAAAAAAAAGTGCGAATTTCACCAACGAAACTGAACTCGATCAGCACATCTACGAGTAAACCGCGTTCAAGAACTAGCAGTGTCAATATTCAACAACAATGATGACACTATCAACTCTTGCTCAAGCTTTCTACTTATAGCAATCCTAGGACTTTATTACCCGTACCTTTACGTGTAAGTACTTACCGGAGAAAATTGAATAGCAATTATTTGTTTGATACAAGTACCTACATAGCTAGCAGCGAAATGAACAAGCCATCCGAGAATTGGCGAAATAATTTGAAGACAACAAACATAATTTGATTTCCAATTCACGTTGTTTGTGTACTTACCTTCTACACGTGTCACAATAATTGGTCCTATATTGACAAGTGTTCTTCTTTGACAAGCCCTATTATTATGCCGGAGACCTTTAGGTAGAAAAAGGTTAATGAAAAAGGTTAAAGAAAATTCCTTGGTTGGTCAAAAAGTAAAAGGGTTTTTCCATCGCGATTATTTTATTACCGGTTAATGAAGTATATTTCATCGAAGATGGCAATAAGCTCACCTCTATAAGGGTGTTTTCATGTAGAACGCTAGTAACTGGCCGGCGGCACCGATATGCCAAATCAGCGTGAACCGTCGCCGATTGGCGCCGACAAGTTCCTATCTGTAGGCTATTATGTTAGTCGGCGTGGCCAGTTAGGTACATAAATCATCCAAATACTCAAAAAAAAAATGGGAATGACGGATGTTTTTTTTAAGCTTCTAGCTGGACCCTTTGTATCTGCCAGTGATTGAATTAAGTTTTTTTTTACTGCCTACCAAATTTTTAAGTAATAAAATTAAGGTCTATTTATTTTATTTATTTAACCATTTATGCACACACATATAAACAGACAAGAAGAAAGGAACAGAAAAATACGTACAAAGGCAATGCTTATTTCTAAAGAAATCTCTTCCAGCATACCTGCGATAGGAAATATATAAAAAGAGATGTAGACAACGTGTGTAACCGTATAAGAGAAAATAAAAAAACATAAATCAAAGAAGAAAAAAACACAATTCACTAATTTCAATATAAACAACATACAATATGACATTATACTTACATGCATACTTCTAAAATAAATATCACTACAATATATATAATTACAATGTGATTTAAAATACCTATGCAACTATGACGAGTTGGAAAGATAGTGTTCTTTCACTCTTCGTTTAAATGCTTCAACAGTATGACAGTTCCTAATGTCAGGCGGTAGTGAATTCCACAACCGAACCGCGTGCACAGTGAAGGAGTAGGAATAGAAGTCGGTTGAGTGGGGAGGGGATTTAAGGTTTTTAAGATGCGACCTGCAAGGTGCATCAAAAGGACGGGCGTAGGAAAAGCGTTCCCGCAGATAGGATGGGGTTTTAGGGTTGTGAAGGATGTTGAATAGCAGACACAATATCCAGTTCCTGCGAAGTCGAATAAGGAGCCACTTGAGTATCTTGCGAAAGTTAGAAAAGTGATCATACTTTTTAAGGTTAAAAACTCTGTTAAAAAGGTCTGTTATTTTTCGTATCGAAAAACTGTAAAAAATTCGAAATTATTCCTTGGTTATATCTGGCGTTAGTTAAATCAGATACTACCTAGCTAAGTTATCTGATGGAAAGTTAATCAATATAAATGACAGACATCGTCATTATAATCGGGCTGAGTAAAGCCCCATTTACACAGTGCAAGTATATTACCTGCCATAAAATTTAAGCAACAATTAATTGTCTCTAAACACCATACGTACAATTGTTGCGTTCAAAACTGGTATAGGTGTAAACAGCACGTAGGTCTATAAATAAATCGATAATTACTTTGGTGTAAACCTAGCCCGTCCCATCTTTGATGTCCTCCCTCCGGTAGACGCCCTAAGCCGAGGTTCGTACCCCACAGGGGGTGCCCTTAGCGAGCGTTCACCTAGTTTTAATTAGCATAGTTGAATAACCCCTGGCTGGAGGTTTTAAGTGTAGTAGCTTAAGGCACCCACAGGAAAGCCCGGTTAAGTAGTCATGATCTCAGAGTTCCACTACGAGAAGCGATACAGAAAAAAAAAATTGGTGTAAACAGAAGTCGCATGCAATAATTATTGAATGGCAAAACTTGCATTCAATTATTGTTTGCCATTTTATGGAAATCGCACGCGTGTAAACACTTGCATACAATTCTTGTATGGCAATGAAAGAAAATACGTTTATTTGCGGTAAACATGACGCAAAGAAAGAACATAAAACAAAAAAGAACAAATTGGGAGAAAATATGCTCCACATCCACGCAAAACGGCCATCGCTCAGCATAATGCTGCGACCCTATGCGAGACAGCCCCAGCGCTGGTTTTCAGCTGGCGTTGACGTTATGACGTCGACCGGTGCAGCATACAATAAGATCTAAATAAGATATAAAAATAAAATGAACGTGCTTTATGGGAGCAATAGCTTTTGAATGTTTCAGAAACTCGCACTGTGTAAAGGGGGCTTAATGCGTACATCACTTATTAATATTAAAAGCCTATCCTGTTACAGTTAGACTACTTAGAATCCCCTAGAGATTTATTTATTTCCAATGCGATAGAGCAGAGAATGTCAAATGACTGATTCCTAAAGTATTTACCATTGGAGAAGTACATGATTACGCCGCGGGACAGACAAGCAGCCTAGCCTAGAGGTAATTGCGCAGTGAGATCGTTAAGTTCGTTCCTGTTAACGATAACAAATAGGCATAAAATGTAAAATATCGATAATTCACTTAGGTACACGATATTATTGATTTATCGTAACCCGAGGGCAAGGCGGAGTGCAGCCACTCTCCACGATAACGTGGCCAAAATAACTCTGCGTCGAGCATCTCAAACGTTCAACAGATAACATAACGCAGCCCGATCGTCTTGTGTTTTTATTATATACTTATAATTAGAGATGCAACGAATAGTGATTTGGCCGAATACCGAATACCGAATATTCGGCGGCGGTCTCAGCCGAATACCGAATATTCGGCGGGAGATCCAGTACACTTCACGCGAACAAGTTACGACACGTTTTGGTGCAATGCGTGCGGCGGTGACGAGGCGGGGAGTATTTGGCTCAGTAGCCGGCAAGTCGTGTCACAACTTGCTGTATTTTATGATATCGCATTTCAAAAATAATGTATAATGGTGCCGATTCTCTTGTAACAAATGCCTCTAAACTAAACTAAAAATCACCAAAATTTAGTTTATTCCTGTCAAACAACGATTTCCTATTCTGAAATAGACTAAAGTGACACAACTTAACTATATTTTAGTTTGACAGCACTAAGATGGCACTGAGATATTAGTTTAGTGAAAATGGCAATTTTGCTATTCTGAATTTGACGTTTTTAATCTAAAATTTAGATTTTCTAACTAAATATGACTATTTTTAATCGCGACTAAAAACATGTGGAATAAAATTGGTTGTCATGAACTAAAATTCACACCAACACCTCGACTTCAGATGAAAAAACAGTACTGAATTATTTTTTTTCTTTTGCTTATATCTCGAAAACGGTGTGTCCAATCGCAAAAATAATGAAAATTTCGACACCCTTTATAAAACCCTTAAACCCCCAACACTCTACATATAGGTAATATTTTTTCTTATTTTCCACACAAAAAGTGAAAAATCCATATAAAACACGTCGAGGCCGCCCCCCCTGCGCGCCTCCGTCTCTAAAAAGATTCACGTGGTTAGGTATCACGTGTGGAGTCGCGGTTGTCAAATTCGATTTAGATGTGTCAAAATTATTTTTAAATTTAGAGAATTTATTTTGCAGAATAGCTTTGAGATTCTCATAGTCAAAAATAAGGAATTTTAGTGATAGTTTAGTTAGTTTAGTTCGGTGTACAAGAGAATCGGCACCATTGTCTAAAATGGCTTCGCTTTGGGAGCTTATATTATTTGTTAAAAAATACCTGTCGTCACCGTGCAGTAGTGCTTATAGTGAGAGACTATTGTCAGAAGCAGGTATTGTGTATGAAGAAAAGCGCAATCGTCTCTTACCAACAAATGCTGAAAAACTTGTTTTTATTCATCACAATTTGCCTTTAATTAATTTTAAATATTAAAAAAACATCAATACTCTTGTTTTCACAATTAATGATTATTTGATAAATAAATGTTTTGATTAAATTGCTTTTTTATTTCCTTTTACAAGATATTCGGTATTCGGCCGAACAGTAATAGTATTCGGCGGAATACCGAATACTGGAAAAAATGGCCGAATAGGCCGAATACCGAATAGTTGCCGAATATTCGATGCATCTCTACTTATAACCGGTAATACGCCCAATTTAAAGTGCAAAACGCCAGTAAATCTTTGCACTTGTGGCTGGCACTAAATATGGACGATGGAGCAGCATCGACCAGCAATCTCAAGACATTGCGAGATCGTGTCCCGATTACCATGGTCAGGGTATGAATGCATCCCGATGGTAATTAGCAGCCTTATGTATTCTACACCGTAGTCAATTAACGTGAAAACGCATTCTAATTTACGTTAATTGTTTAATTATGACCTGATTGACATGAGGGACGTATTGCGAGAGATCCAAGAATCCATGTTTGTATCTAACTGTTGTTTTTAGAATTCCGTTGTTATTGTGTGTTGTTTGTTACTCTGTTATGTAATTTACGTAACAAGATTGTGATGGATCGGTAGGTATGTATACCTACATGTTATGATATTCAGTTGAACTGTTCAACAAGTGGTTTTGGTCGGCGCCAGACCGTCAGAATCTGGTATTTCTATCGGATCCAATTAATATGAAAATGCCTTTTGATTGATTCCAATCAATAGTGCATGGAGGGTGCGTTTAAACATGATTTATTTAGTAAAGCACTCTTAATCAAATGTTCTGGGCGAGGCTGCTTGGTCTGCGTGATGTCAATCGGATATTGCAACACGTAAAATTATTTGCACCAAGCTGGGACAGAAATAAGAAAGTGGTAATACTTGAGATACTTAACTATTGTATTTAAGTATGTAGAGCTCTAAACATAATACCTAAAGATTACTTAATGGCGTTTCCGTTTCAAGAGTTTTCCAAATCTCCACTTCAAGACGACATTTGGACATGAGTGTGAGTGCATTCAGGAATCTGATTTATTTTACGTCACAAGGAATATTTCAAACTTGCAAAAGGCAACACGACATTAATGTGTACACAGCAAAAGAACAACAGAGTCCCTGTAATTGTATTATACTGTTTCAATAAAATAATCTAAGCACTTAATTGTTTCAGCGGTTCCGGGATTACGCGGAAAAGCTGGCGAGGGTCGCTCGGGAGGAGGCGAGGCCCGAACAAACACAGGAACTACCGCCAAGTAAATACACATTTTATTTTTATTCTACCACTAACACGTTAGTTACCCTACACACCGCTAACCGTGCTAAGTAGGGGCGGGTACCGTATATATTTAGCACGGTTTTTACTACTTGACAAAACGTCGAATTTGTTTAATTATATGAACGTATTAATCAAATATAGCCCAGTTAATATCGACACAAGAAAAATGCAAACATCGTAAACGCGCATGTAACTACGATTGTTTTACATGTTGTTAGGTCCCCTGAGAGTAGTTTATACCCAAGTTTGCAACCCTAAAAACCCTGTGCTACTAATTTATTATATTTTAGTATTAGTATATTTAGAAAAAAAAATGCCCGTCTTTGACTAGCTGTATCTTCGCAACTAGCTTTGACTAGCTGTATCTTCGATCTAGAGTGCTTAGATTGGGCTCAGATTGTATAAAATTTTGCTTGCTTCGCAAAAATACTCTACAAAGATAGCTAAAAACGCTTCCTTTAGGTATATTTTTCAAAAAACTGAAACAAGTGTCAGAATGTCGCAGTTTTCTCGAGCACCATGGGAGTAGCACAAGGTTGCAAACTTGGGTATAAACTACTCTCAGGGGACCTAACGACATATAAAAGAATCGTAGTTACATGCGCGTTTGCGATGTTTGATGTTGTTTATTTACTGGGCTAATATCTACTAAACCTTTCGGAATAAATACTCTAAATTGTGATGAAAACCGCATCAAAATCCGTTGCAAAGTTTGAAAGAAAAATAAAAGCTTATAAAAGGACAGACACAAACACGAAAAGTGACTTTATTTTATAATAGGTATCTAATGTAGGTACAGACTTAAAAAAGCTCTCCACAGTAAGTATTTGGCCTCTACAGTGCGTTTTTCCAACACAAATGTCCTTTACAAAACACCTGTACTCTAACTAAGGCCATAGAAATAACATATTTGTTTCATTTAGTTCTGCCTCTGGGCTAATGGACCCGTCATTTATTTAATTTACAGTTTATTTATTTAAATATTTATATCACTCAAGTTGATCAGAAAACTTAGGACCACTATTTAACACTGTGCTGTGATTAATCAATCACTTGGCAAGCATAGTGATTATGGTAATCACTCCGCCCTACCATTCGCCTCAAATGGAAAGGCTGATGTTCTGTGGTAGCCATTTATTGGCACAGTTGTGATTGAGATGTCTCATTTTAATTTACGTAGTATAGTTACTGTTTGTTCATTAATACGACAAAGTTTAATGTCAGTAAAAAAGACGTATAGTTCGTTTTTTTAATCCCAGAGAGTAATTTATTTGACATTTCAGGTGATTGTTGTTTGTTTTTTTAATTTGGAATTTGACATTTGTATCTGTCAAATTAGTCTCTGCTCTGGGATTTCATGTCAGTAGAAAAGACGTAAAAGTTCGTTTTTTAATCCCAGAGACTAATTTGTCATTTCAAGTGATTGTCGTTTGTTTTTTCAATTTGGAGTTTGACATTTGCACCTGTCAAATTAGTCTCTGGAATTCAAAAACGAACTGTAGATGATACACAGATAACAACAACTCTACAATTTGAAATGAAGCTAGTTTTTTGCTGAAAAAAAAATGCAGAATCAACTCCTAATGAATTTAATTTCATGGTTCTATGTGATCAAATAGATATAAAAGCTTGTAATATAATCATTTTCATCAGTGTAGGAATAATGATTGTGATCATTGAAATGTAAACTCTCGATGATCACAATTTACATATACTATTAATAGTCTTAATTACCCGGTTCCACGCTCTACAAATAAGAGAAAACATTTAATTTAACTTTACAATTAAAGCGGTTCGGATTTAAATTGCAAGTATCGTGGGACAGCGGTTGACGTGAATTTCCATTAGCTTGTGTTCAGTTCCAAGTTCCAACTGATGAACATTGAACATTGATTACAAGTTAGGTACACTGATTACAAATGCAGGGACTGTTTGAATAGGCGTAGTTAGTACTAACATTAGGTAATTACCTTATGACAGTATGTTGGTTAATGGTTAGATAAATAACACCTATTCAATATGTTCCGTTTACAAATTAACAACAGTGACAATAGCCAATCAATTATAATTGATTTTACCTATATTCTACCTACAACAAGGATTAGGTGCTAACAGATTAATGCATATTAATGATAATTAAGACGCAGATATATGATAGTGACCTTGAGTGGTTAGCTTGCGTGTTCTGTACTGAGCTCGTACGTCCAGCCAGTAATAGGACTCGCCCATCAAGGAGCGCTGTCTTAAATTAGACGCATTATTAATTTATTATACGTAAAACAAAAGGTATTTTAATAATACACGTATACTAAACGATTAATAATTAAATTATCTTTAAAATGGTGAAAGTTTCAGAAAAATACGCTTGATAGATTTTGCATCATTCTCAGTTTTTATCCACGTTAGACATAACTTTACAAATTAATTTCACTATGTAATGTAAACATAATCCAAAATATGCCTATATTAGAATATTAAGAAAATGCTTTAATTTAACATACATTTTTTCCAAATCATTAACATAACTCGTTTAGACGTCATCTTCAGTACAAAATCATTAAAAGTCGATTATTGTCGCCTTAATTATCCTCCTGTCCTGTCTGGATTTGTGCGGTTGATGGCAATAGGCTCGCCCCCTATTACATGGGACTTTAACATAATTGGCGAGTTCTATAGGTACTACAGTTCTGCCTATTGCCTATCTGTCGATTACGGGCGTGATGTCAGATGGTATGTGATTTTATGTTATTCAATATGTTCCGTTTACAAATTAACATATAAAGTACCTAGTGACAATGCCCAATAAATTAAGTATTACCTACCTACATTTACAATAATGATTAGGTGCTAACTTGTTTGATTGATGATGTTAAATGATCGAAAGCTTCCCATCTACCAACTAATTCGTCCGTCTGTAACATTTCATACCTATATGTTTTCCAATATCCTACTATGACTGATGGTGATGAACCATCTACTAAATATGGTTAAATAGAAAAACTTTCAGGCAGGATACCAACAAATATTCCATGTTTCCAGCAAGATACTTCAACGGAACATGCAGCCTACTGTCGTGCGGCAAAGAAGCGGCATGCATGCCGTACAACAGCACCATGCATTACTGCCGGTGCACTTCCAACGGGCTGCCAGTCAACGAAGACTTCAGTTGCCCCAGAAGCATAGGTGATCTTACGTCTATTAATAATTCCCACAATACTTGATTGATCATAATTTGTTACACTGAGTTTATTGAACTTTTGTTGTGTTGTTTTGATGCCGTTGTTTAACTGTTTTGTAATCATTACTTCTATGATAGCGGTTTTTATTGCTTGTAACTATTGATTGTTTGTTTAGTAAGTTTAATTACCTATATTATCTTCTTTTCAATAACTTCATTAAGATCGTCTAAAAGTCTAGTTCGACGGAACTTGAAATAACTGAACGACTTCCGGCCAGAAGTTTAGCCGTCAACAAACTGTGTGGAACATAGCAATACCACGAAATGCCGTCACCACAGTTTGCACATCCATCTTACATTTATGTCAGTGAAGGTCTAACAGTAAACTGTATTCATTAATTCCAGTTCCCGTGACTTTGAAGCCTATATACAACGTGATCCCGCCGAGAACCTCGAACGCCTCAGACAGCCGATACGCGCCGTCACCGCCCACCGCACAAGTGAGACCATCCATCTTAATTAAAACCCCTTGTATCGCCTTATCATTCTGTCCTACCACACAGATTGCCAGTTTGATAAAAAAATATTAGGTTAGAGATAAATGTTTGTGAAAAGTCTACTAAACCCCCGTTTGACGTACTACCTACATGTACTTCATTGCTTCAGTTCTAATTAATTCGTCTCGTTTCTGCCTACGTGAGATAGCGACTTGCATATCCAAAATTCGACCTAAAAAACTGAAGTGTTTTGCCCTGCAAAGTAATTTAGTAGAGGACAATGAACACAATGAAAATAACAAGCGGAAAGCGATGAACTTTATCAATGAAAGTAGATATTGATTTTGATCAGACATGCTAAAATACATGGGATGGAAAATGAAATCAGTATTTTTCCATAGTTAGGTACTGATAAATATTCATGATAGGGTCAGCCGTGATAACGCAGATGTCACCCAAATTGTGGGAGTAGGTACTTTGTTTACGTCGACTTTTATATTGTTTCTTTATGCCCGAAGGTTGAATCAGAGGTTTTATTCCTTTATTGATTTGGCCTCATATTTAATTACTTTCTTATTACCTATTACGTTTTGTGTTCCCTACTTAATCTTTGTCTACATAAACATCGCCCGCAGCCCATAGAATCTATCCGATTGTCACGTTTTTATTTTTACATTCTTAGGCATAATGAAATGGTGCAAAACTAAAATCTAAGGCACGCACCTCTGAATTTTCGGATTCATGTGCGTATTGTATACTTATCACTTGCTTCAAAAACGGTGTATAAAAACATCGTGAGAAAACCGTCATGCCTGAGAGATATTTCTTGACGGCACGTGAAGCCAAGTCAGAAGCCCATGAGTGGCTTTAAAAATCTGATACCAGAAGAAGCTGACTATAATCTAACGAGCTTACTATGTTTTTTCTAGGTGTCAAGTGGAGAGATCTTCGCTGAATCCACAACTGGGAACGGCTCGATAATAGAGAACGGCATGACTTCCAGTGTAGGTACCCTAATAGCCGTCACCGCTTCAGGGGCCGTAGTGTTAATATTAATCGTCTCGATTATCCTGCTGTACCTCAAAAAACGTATTTGTCGTGTAGACGGGAAAACGCAGCCTGTAAGTATATTTTGTTTGATAGTATATGAAAATGTAGAATTTAGATCCCTTTAGCAAGAACTGTATATAAACTTCGCATAGTATATTTAAGAAATAACAATATTATTTTGCTCTCTAATTGCTTTATTACTCCAACTGTCCTGTTGCACACAATCACTCCAATTAGATGCAAATAAGATTAAACAGCTTGTTCTTTTATAGCGTGTGCGACCGGGAGAGCCTCTGCTTGCTGAAAGGTATATAACGAACCCGCAGTATGGAGTGTACGGTGCAGGCAACGTGCCGGTGCCAGGGACCCCGGGGGCTATGGATGCTGATGACACCAAAAAGTCACATGTCCAACTCCTGGACAGAAACGCACTCACATTCCTTGAAGAGGTCGGGGAAGGATGCTTTGGCAAAGTCCATAAAGGTAAATACAACACCGCTTTACAAAAATCAGTCCCATTTAAACCAAATCGTAAACGAACTAGGTACTTAACCAATTTTTTGTTACAGGGCTTCTTAGAACCACCGCTGAGGAACAAGTAGTAGCTATCAAAGTACTAAAAGAAAGTGCAGGTCGCAATGCGGAGGAAGACTTCGTGAGGGAAGTCTCCATAATGTCTGCGTTTAGACATCCCAATATTCTTGCATTAGTTGGAGTCGTATACAGAGGTAGATAATTATTTATTATTTGAACATTGTCAACATTTTATGTTTTTTTTTTTCTTACATTTCCCTAATGTATGCAAATTAACTTGCAGATGATATCAACGCGAGTCCCTGGATGGTGTTTGAATACATGGAGTGGGGTGATCTAGCGGGTGTTCTGCGAGGGTCCCGTGGTGGTGGCAGACCGGGTCCTCTGCTAGACGAACCTGCTTTACTACATGTAGCTCTGCAAATAGCCCGAGGTATGCAGTACCTGGCTTCAAGAAGATTTGTTCATCGAGATCTCGCAGCGAGGAATTGCCTCGTCGGTGCCAATCTTACAGTGAAAATTGCAGACTTCGGCATGTCACGAGATGTTTACACGTGTGACTATTACAAAATGGGAGGCGAAAGGCCCATGCCAGTACGATGGATGTCACCAGAGAGTATCGTGTACGCTCGGTTCACACACGAATCAGACGTGTGGTCGTACGGTGTCGTACTGTGGGAGATATACAGTAGAGGCAAGCAGCCATTCTATGGTCAGAATAATGATGGTGCTACAAAGTTGATCCTACGGGGTATAGTGCTGGTGCCTCCCGAAGACTGTCCACGCTTCGCTGGTGATTTGATGCGAGCATGTTGGAAGGCCGATCCTCGCGATAGAATAGGTTTTGATGAAATATGTAGAAAATTAGAAGATGCAGCTTCGGGAGGTGGTCAAGTCATGCAAATACGTCTGCCACGACCTCCGCCACCACCTCAAGACTCGACAGGGTATTTGATTCCGAAGGAGCAGTTGCCAGTTGATTACTTGAAACTGTCACTACCGACACCCGAAGATCATGCTGAAATGGAGGCTGCTTTTGACTCGAGTGAGGACGAGGATGAGGACGAAGAGTACACCTGACAGCCGACGTTGGTGCCGGCCTCGCAGTACGTGCCGCGCTCCTTTCCCTCGGCTACCGCCACCACTATGGCTCTCACCTGCACATTCCGTACACAGAGTAGCGTCTTCTCCCAATTTCAGTGTTAACTTCGACGTTCAGACGATCGATTACGACTTCTACCAGGAAGTCAGGAATGTAAAGTAATTTCGAAAATGTAGAGTCAATATACTCAATTACCTACCTAAGTGTGATATTTTTCATAATAATAAATAAAAATATTCTATACGAGAACATTATTTGTTGTAGCTGTGTAAATCTCTTTGATATTTAAAAGTGTGTTGTGTATTTAAAGGATATCTTAGTACATAATTTTATTAAATAATCTGTGTGCCATATGCCAAAAATAAAAGTACCTAAAATGTAAGACGATAGAACAATTTACACCATAATAATTATTATAAAATAAATACTTAAGAGTATATAAGTAAATATGTATGTGTTCGAAACTGTAAGTAAGTACCTACGTAGATGTGTTGCAAAACAAACAAACCTATATACAGTAGGTAAATGATTTTCACTTGTTTGTAAAATGTAGGTAAGTATTGACTGAACTTTGTATCTGTTGATAAGATGTATGTATGTTTACAATAAATTGTATACAATTATACAACTAGTACATGTAGTTAGACATTTATCCTAGTCCTAGGCTATGTTCTTAGAGTTGTGAGCGTCCAATAAAGCCTCATTTGAATTGTAATCAGAACAACAGTCAACTTAGTTCAAAGTCAAAACCACGTCTTAATTTTTTTTCTCCCGGGATAAATATTTCTTGATATATTTTTAACAAAAGTACCTACCCATGCATGTCTGTCATAATTAATGTCCTAAGAAAGAAAGAAAAAACAATAAAATAAACAGCAGATAAAAAATAAATAAGAAGTAAAGTGCGATGTAAGAAATTGGCAGGAAAGTGTGCCTCACGGCTGCGCCAAAAAGGCCCAGTTCAGCAAAATACCCTGGTAATTACATAGACAGTACATATTTTTGTAAATAGAGCTTCAGAAGTAGGTAGGTACTCACATAATTTACTATTATGCCCCTACTAGAAATAGATTTCATTTAAGAAACGCGAATTCGTTTTGTCATATGCGCCCTTTCCAAATTAAAATATTATAACCGACTTTAAAAGTCCACTAGTAAGTATCTTCTAAAACTTATCCCTGAAAACCTACGATGTGTTAAATGTACATAATTAAATGCATTTCTGTATACCTACCTACCTATTAATTTAATTTAATGTTAAATAAATAATAAGTGCACACTTGATTATTTTAAGTAGGTATTCAAAAGAATTAAAACAACCTATGAATAATAAAATCTCAATGTACCCTTAATTCAGTGAGTTTTGGCAGGTAAACAATATGAATACCTACCATAGGTATTCATGTTTTGAAAATGAGTGAAAAATAATGAAAATAAAGTGTACAAAGACCGTGATTTTCTTTATTATAACCACAATATGCATAAGATGCCAGAGCATCTGCGAAAACGAAAAAAAAGATTTTTGTGCTTTTCGAGGCACGGGGTTATCACACCATGACACCTCATGAACTCCCAAACTCTGGGCTGTTACTAAGAAATTCCTAATGGAAAAAACCGAATAACACTGCCCGACCTGATTGCCGAACCCAGGACTCCACGCTCAACAGTCGCGCTGGGGACCCAAGACCAATGGGGGCAACAATATAACTTGTTGGTAAACATGTTGATTATTTCATTTCCAAGATTATTAGTTAGTAGGTAAGTATGTAAATCTAGACACATGGTAGTGTATCAAGCCACGTTCGATCGGAGAAGAATAGAACGAAGCACACCCGTGTGGGGGAAGGCTCCCTAAATTGTATGTTAATTAATTTGCATTAATATTCAGAAAAAGTCACGCATACAATCAAAATGGAACTTTAGTGTATGATTTATTCGATCTTTTTAGGGTTCCGTAGTAAACAAGGAACCCTTATAGTTTCGTCATGTCCGTCTGTCTGTCTGTCTGTCTGTCCGCGGTCTAGCTCCGAGACCCTTAGTACTAGAAAGCTGTAGGTACCCTAAAAAAAAATGTTTTTCATAATTTTGTTTTACCACTTTGTCGGCGCAATTAATATGTATACCTATGTCAAATTACAGCTTTCTAGTACTAAGGGTCTCGGAGCTAGACCGCGGACAGACAGACAGACAGACGGACATGACGAAACTATAAGGGTTCCTTGTTTACTACGGAACCCTGAAAACAGAGGTCTAAGCCGCGTGAGTCACCGTCACCCTTTGGCGACAGTGGGGCTTTGGCCCCTATGTCGTTTATAAACGACAGCTGGGGAATAGCCGCGAAAAAATCGAATGTCATTCTATAATAATTTGAAATATGACATGTCTGATATAAAAAACAAGGAAAAAATCGAATATCATTCAATAATAATTTGAAATATGACATGTCTAATATAAAAAACAAGGCCATAAAATTGTCATTGAGGATGCAAATCTTCAATTTTTTTTTTTTTTAACTTTGTAATTCTACGTAATAGCACAGATAATATAATACTACGTAATAGTTTTTGATTAAAGGCTCGTGCAAACCAGCGCGATATCGTGGGCGCGACACGGATCGTGCTGCCTGTCGCGCCCGCGATTTCGCGCTGGTCGGCACGAGCCTTTAATCAAAAACTATTACATTTTTTTTTTTTTTATCTTTATTAATTTGAAAGAGTTTTATCACTTAGTGATAATGTCACCCCCGTAACAGAAAACATTCAACAACTTAAAACTAAACAATGGATAATAAACAGAAATTATTATAATTATGACCTACCTACTTACTTATTCGTTTTGGTAAATAACCAACAACATCCTAGCCTCCTCCAACAAAGGGGACGCTAGGATGCTGTTACATGCCCCCACTTCAAAACCCACGAGCGAACATTGTCTGTCGTATATGTTCCGGTCACATTCCATCAGCACGTGGTAAATATCCTCAATCACCCCACAAACTTCGCAGTTTGGTGAGGTACTTTTACCCATTAAATATTTAAACTTATTCGATGGGATATGGCCCGAACGCATCCTTAACATAGCTACTACATAATGGTGCCGATTCTCTTGTACACCGAACTAAACTAACTAAACTATCACTAAAATTCCTTACTTTTGACTATGAAAATCTCAAAGCTATTCTGCAAAATAAATTCTCTAAATTTAAAAATAATTTTGACACATCTAAATCGAATTTGACAATCGCGACTCCACACGTGATACCTAACCACGTGATCTTTTTAGAGCCGGAGGCGCGCAGGGGGGGGGCAGCCTCGACGTGTTTTATATGGATTTTTCACTTTTTGTATGGAAAATAAGAAAAAATATTACCTACATGTAGAGTGTTAGGGGTTTAAGGGTTTTATAAAGGGTGTCGAAATTTTCATTATTTTTGCGATTGGACACACCGTTTTCGAGAAACAAGCAAAAGAAAAAAAAAAAATATAGTACTGTTTTTTCATCTGAAGTTGAGGTGTTGGTGTGAATTTTAGTTCATGACAACCAATTTTATTCCAAATGTTTTTAGTCGCGATTAAAAATAGTCATATTTAGTTAGAAAATCTAAATTTTAGGTTAAAAACGTCAAATTCAGAATAGCAAAATTGCCATTTTCACTAAACTAATATCTCAGTGCCATCTTAGTGCTGTCAAACTAAAATTTAGTTAAGTTGCGTCGCTTTAGTCTATTTCAGAATGGGAAATCGTCGTTTGACAGGAATAAACTAAATTTTAGTGATTTTTAGTTTAGTTTAGAGGCATTTGTGACAAGAGAATCGGCACCATTTCCTATCTATGTCCACTCCATCAAACCATGGGTAACGAAGCGGTTCAGACTGGATGGTTTTATACCAGATTCCCTTTAACTTTGATCGTTCATCAAAATATTCGTGCCATCTTTGTCTGCATAG
This sequence comes from Agrochola lychnidis, assembly GCA_963680765.1. Classification (NCBI taxonomy): domain Eukaryota; kingdom Metazoa; phylum Arthropoda; class Insecta; order Lepidoptera; family Noctuidae; genus Agrochola; species Agrochola lychnidis. Next base: position 17,196,661 of record OY796858.1, read on the forward strand.
ATCTTTGACATGACCAAGCCAATCTGAGTATAACGGTGTGCATGTGTAATTAATACCCTCATATGATGCTTGTTGGGCTGCTAAGTCTGCTTCCTCGTTACCCATGATTCCAATGTGTGAGGGAATCCATTGAATGGTGACGGTTTTATTGATAGACTGCATCTTACAGATTGAGTCTAAAATAATGATGGCTATCGGGATCCCTCGAAGACTCGAGGGTACTCGAGCCAAATGTTGGAGGCTGCTTTTTGAATCCGAAAATATGACAAAGTTTTCTTGATCTATACTCAGCAAATACAACAGGGCTTCAGATATAGCTATGAGTTCACAATACATAATAGAAATATTATACTTGATAATTAGGTTGATATCCAAAACTCGCAATGTTCATCGCTGATGATCCAGAATAGTCAAGATGTAGGTAATCTAAAGATGTTCTATAGAGTATGAGTGAACTTTACACCCTGTTCCTCATAGGTACCTCTAAAAACCGATAACCTGGTGAAGGCCGAAGGATGCGTGAAGCACAAAATCGGTCGAAATGGCGATGGCGGTGCTTCGCCGAGGCCTATGTCCAGAAGTCGACGTCTTTCGGCTGAAATGATGATGAATAATAAATTTTGACTTACTTCCATACAAAATGCAATGTGGCTGTTGAATATTTCCAAAACCCTAGAGAAAAGATACCTATACCTACAAAAATTAATGGTGAACAGCTCTAAAACAAGGTTTTTTACTTGCATTCACAACTGGGCATTTCCGCCAAATCACGCTTTTCGATGGATACGAAAAAAGATTCAGATATTTGTTTAAAAATACGTGTAATGCATTGCCACAGTAATCACAAATATTCTACTTTGCGTGTACAGATGCCAGCACATCAAGCTACCCGAAACTGTCAAATTTTCCCAATCAACTTTAAACCTTATGCTTAAGCGATAAAGTTGAAAATCTATTAAAGAAATTTGACAGATTGTAGTAGCTTGATGTGCTGGCGTCTGTACACTAATTATGTCAAACGTATCGTTGTTAATTAACGTTTTAAAAAATGGTAAGGACTCAAAAATCCCGGTAAGGACAAAATTATTTAATTATTAAGATTAGATAACTGCAATTAGTAGAAAATCCACAGATAGGTTTTTGTCACTCATATATTTATTTTTAAGGTCTACAAAATATAACTTATTGAATTAACGGTGAGGACATACTTAACACGGTAATGACCGTTGTTGACGAAACAGTTTTAATATCGAAGATTACGCTAAGCTTGGCGCAAAGGGCGCCACTATCACATAAACAAACCGTCATGGCGCCAAATGTCATTGTGTTAGTTGAGAACTCTCACAGTAACCACTCTGCGAAACTCATCCAAGTTTTATTTTGTTGTTTAACTCACAGTCAATTTTTTAGTAATTTAAAGAATTTACTAAATTTTTTTACACACACATCACTTGTCAAACCTTTGTTTACGGTTTGTGCTACTAGTGCTGCACTCTGGCGTCAGAATATTTCAGTAATATTCCCTATTAGTATTTTATTGCCCCTGATAAAATGACAACATGGAAATAGAAATAAAACAACAAGTTTACGTAATCAACTTTACTATTTTACTGTAAACGTAAATAATTCGTAATAACAAATCACTTTTTAAGTTTAAATCAGTCTCAAATATTACTATAATCACAGAACAATGAGTAATTTTTACAATTAAGTAAAACCGATACAATTTAAACCTTTTAATTGTATTTTAGACTGCTTATTTCGACTTTTAACATGTTTGTCTTTTCTTAATCTATGTATTTTTACTCTGTATCTATTATTAATACATTGAAGCCTCTGAATTTTCTGTTCATACAACTTTAGTTTACTTTTAAGATGCACCGTTAATTTCCTTAACTTGAATAATCGGCTAGTAATTTGAGAGTCTTGATTATCATTCAAATCTAGCAGTGGATCTTTGTCTTGAATGCTGGTACTTAGGTTAACCTCATCTGCTTGCTCCATATTTACTTCTTGTATCGCAGAGTTTTCCTGTTTCTTACGTCTATTATTTCTCTTATTAATTCTCCATTGCTTCCTTTTCGCTCTCTTTTCTCTTTCTGTCATTTCTGTAATGTTTTTATTTTTTTTGGTTTCTCTTCGCTTTTTGTAACGCTCTTTTTCTTTATTTAATAATTCTGCATATTTTTCAGGGTCGTTGAGTTTAATAAATTCATATCGTTTCGATTTACTAACCTTCTTTCTTTCTTTGCTAGCTGACGAACTCCTTCGACATTTTTGTGTTTGACTGTAAACAAACAGGCAATTATATTTAAAAAAAATACAAGAACAGGGACAGCAGGACAACGATAGGGAAAAATACAAGGTGTCTTTGACATGGACGCACAAACGAATACCACGGATCTAGTACATGATTCTGGACACCCCAGTGGTGGAATTTTTCGTCGACTTTTTCCTAATTTAAAAAATCTGTGTTTTTTAATTTCAAACTGTATAAAATCGTTATTCTAACCAACCCCAATGATATCTATAGAGAAAAAAAAAACAAAAACATATCTATTTTTTTTCAATAAAAATAATTCAGTAAAAAGTCTTCGAGGTACCTAAATAAAGATAAAGTCGTTATTCTATTCAACCCTGATAACATTTTTAATTTGAAAATAATTCATTAATTTTTGTTGCTAAAAATGCAAGAATAACGTTTTCATACAGTTTAGTTTAAAAAACGTAAAAAAAATATATATTATAAAATTAGGAAAAGCCGACTAAAAATTCCACAACTGGGGGGTCCAGAATCATGTACTGGATCCGTGGTATTCGTTTGTGCGTCGATAACACACTGTATAATTATTTTAAAACAATTTTTTATAAAAGCAATAAATTCACATCCCAAATTAATTATATATATATTAGTTCAAAAAGCATATTTTTTTACCATAATAAATAACTACTTAATATGTATAAAATGTCATTACCGTCACCTCAATGTCCTTACCGTAGCCTGCAAATTGACACGGTAAGGACAGTAGTGGTAAGGACATTTAGAACATTTTCTATTATTACGTAACTTAATTACGACTTAATTGTTTTCAATCATCATGCCGAGATTAATTGCACCTCTACATATAACTTTCCATGGGAATTAACAAAATAAAGTTATTACTTACCTTAAAAATAAAGCCTTCATGGTAAGGACACTTTTTATATATTCGAGAAAGAACACCTGCCCACCCCGTAATTTGAGTCACAATCACAATTCACGACGATTGACAGCGCACTGCGGAGTGCGTGTCGCGACACGTCATCCTAGATGGCGAACGGGTGCGTTCAGAACATACTAACAAACATTTTATAGTGAATTTGGTAAGGACCGACTTTCGATATCCCTTTAAAATCACTCGCACTCATCCACAGACTACAATTATTTATAGGGTACACTCACTGACTATTATATATGGGGTAACATGTACATTCGTCTGGTAACCCTGGTTATGTCAATAACTGTCACTACATTTGTGCACTAAAACTTTAAAATAATTATCTGAATGTCAACTACCATCAGATAATAGTTTACTATTGTTGGTTTGCTACTTTGCTTTGCTCTTGTCAAAGACTACTATGCTCCTGTACTTTGCTCAACTTCGAGTATAAACTTCCAGTGCGCGTTGCTTCATTGATACGCAATTTAGCAACGTATTCCGTGTATCAAAAACAAAAGTATGTCGTTTAATGACAACCCAGATTTATTAACAAAAAGTTGGGCTCCTTACCAAACAAATTTAATTTATCTGGTAAAAAAATATCCTATTACTTACCAGGCATCGCCCACTAGGCAAACAAAATTGTACAAGGCTCGGTGGGATGCAGCCTGGATAGAGATTGGAAGGCAATTATGCCAACCAAGTAAGTGTGCATTATTTGATATTTTTTACTACAAAAATAGTTAACAAATGAACTCAGATCAATTTTAATCTTAGTTATTCCACTACTACTATTTCACATCATACTTGTTTTTAAAATATATTTACTTTTATAAACAACGCTTGAGATTTTGTTCATTACTTTCAGGTAAAACATGTAAACAAGTATGGACAAATATAAAATTCAAATATGCAAAGATAGTTAACTTAATAAACACTGGAAAAATATCAAAGGAGGCTGCATTGTCCCATCCGGAATCAAGCAAATTTTTTGATGGGCAGCTTAGTTTTATGGACACGTTCGTATGTAAAATAACTGACGAGAACATACCTTTCCGCATACACAAGTCAATAAATGACTTATTCTGTTTAAAAACCAAACGAATTGAATATGTTTCACATGAAAAAAGCTATACTCAATTAGTTACACATGCACAAGTTAAAGCCTTGTTAAGAGAACGACAATCAAAAGAAGAGCCTAATTCGGATATCATGAATAAACAATATCTACAGTTTGTAGTTGATTCGGCTGTAAAACGTAAACTAGATGAGTTACTACAAAAAACGGATGATTTGTCAAATCCAAATGATGACACTACCAATAATATAAATGTTATTATGACGCCAAGTAAAGATTTCCGAAATATCCATAAAAGAAAACCGAAATTTACTTTGGTTCCAAGTAAAAATATTCCAAATAATGATGAGGAAGACACAACTAAAACTTTGAATTTGGGATTACAAACTGAACTTATTATTGAAGATGATATAAAGAGTGAAGCTGAAGATAACAACATCAAAATGGAAGATGGCGATCATATAAAAGAAGAAAACGTAACACTAGATAACAATATAAATAATACAATGGACGAAAATTATGATTTAGAACATATTTTGCCAAGCACACAAATTCCTGCTGTTCATAACACCATGAAAAATACTAATATTATGAATAATGATGTGACAGCTATTGAATATAAAATCGACAATAATGCAATGATGGATAGTAATGAAACTCCTATTACTGATGATTACATCAGAAATTTTTTCAATGAATTGGGCATAGTAATGAGCTTGGAATTGTCAATCAGTAAACAAAAGATATTAAAATCACGAATAAATGAGTTACTAAAAGATATAATATCCAAAGAGGAGAGTCGAGAGGGTCATAAAGGTGGATTCACTAGCCTAAGCGCGTTGTCACACTGCAGAGCCTCTGCTCATCAAGTGAAGTAGCAAGCATAGCATTGATTAAAGTAATTAATATTCCCAATTATAAATTTTCGTTACAAAACTAATCATATTGAAATAAAGTAAAATATATATGATACAAACAAACAGCTTTTATTTAGTGTTATTAAATTCATAATTATTATTATAAGTATTGCAAATATTGGTGCCGATTCCCTTGTTCACAAACTAAACTAAATTTAAGTTCAGTGCATCTTTTTCTTTCCATTTCATTAAGAAAAGGACAGAAGATAAATTTTAGTTTAGTCCTGTCAAATTAATCATCGCCTGTCACTCTCCATACAAGTTTAGACGTGATTAAAAACTTGCCTACTAAAATTACGTCAATTTACGTCAAGCGCTGATTAATTTGACAGGACTAAACTAAAATTTATCTTCTGTCCTTTTCTTAATGAAATAGAAAGAAAAAGATGCACTGAACTTAAATTTAGTTTAGTTTGCGAACAAGAGAATCGGCACCATTGTTACGTTGTAAGTTACGTAACTTACGTTGCGCGATTCAAGGCTCCTGCAGACAGGCGGGACGCGAATCCGGTAGAACAATTTCCATTAAGTTTTCACAGAAATTGTTTCGAGTCGCGTCGCGCCTGTCTGCGGGAGCCTTTATCTGTTTATGAGGTCGGGGTCCCTCGCTACGCTGCGACACCGCGCGCTCCCTACGGGCTACGCTTCCGAACTCCAGGTGTTTGGACGTGCCACGTCGCTATCATGCCACCAAGCCTAGTAGTAGATAATACGGGCTGGTATCCGCAACTCCACGTCAAAGCGCGTATTTTGCGTACAGGTGGGAAAATCGGTTATTCTATCCACCCCAGCTCCTCAAAGAAGGCCAACAACGTCTTGGGGTATCACTGACAATCTCACCGAATCTCTCGTAGGGTACCTGGGTTACCAAAGTACTTTGCTCTCTATGTGGCGACCACCGGCCAGTTTAACAGCACATGAGCTGCTGTCTCGTCGTCCTCTATGCAGGCTCTGCACAGCGGACTGTCTGTGACTCCTATGACAAAGAGGTGTTTATTAAATGACCCATAGCCAGTTACAGTTGCTGTAACTATACGCAGCTGCTGTTTTGTTAATCGGAGAACCTATTTCGTGAGGCGGCCGTCGATTGTAGGGAGTGCCTCCTTGGCCTGCCTGCACTCACCGTGGTCCACCCATGGTTTGTGATGTTGTTCCCTGGTTCGTTTTCTTACCAGAGTGCGTAAGTACCCGAAGGGGAGTGGTACGATGGGTTCAGGCCCCACTGATGCCATGCTCGACCCCCTTCTAGCAAGTTCGTCGGCTGCGTCATTGCCCCGCGAACCGCTGTGTCCTTTGATCCATTGAAATTGAATGGTTATATTATTGAGGCCACCCACCTGGTTGAGACGCTGGTGGCACTCGTATATCAGCCCAGAATCAACAATATGACTGTTTAGCGCTTGCAGAACAGCCATGCTGTCTGAGAGTATTCGTATCGAGTGGTCCTTAACTTCTCTAGCCATGATGGCTGAAGCGGCAAGAGATATCCCCATGCATTCGGCCTGGAACACTGTGTTATGGACTCAACAGCTAAGTAGGCTCTACACGATAACTAATAATAGTTTATAAAATGTACTTGATTATAAAAAATCTTTAATACGATTTACCAAAAAAAAAAACATGTGTGCAATTTACACAAGGTAGAAGTGAAACCTTCAAAAATTTTGGCTTTGAGATAATGAAAATTTCGGGAAGAGGATAATTGTAGGTTTTAGTAATGATCATAGTGATACAAAGTTTGATAATGGGGATTGTCCAAAACTTTTAACCATTATATTTTATTTTATTTTTTGAAAATTTAGAGCATTTTGAGAAACCAATTTGAATATTTTGATGATTGGTTCAATAGTTATTTTTTTTTTAATATTTAAATATTTAAGGTAGGTGACGTCATCAGTGGCACAAAAGACTGTGCCGTTGCCTCACTAGTACCTAATAAAAAAAATAATCTGTCAACACAAAGTCGTCCATCTCAATCTGTCAATGTCATACATAATCGAATCTAATTTGTTTATGAATACAAACTTATTCCTCGAAAATTCCTACGGAAACAATAGCAAGTAGACGGAAAGTGGTTTTTGAAGGTTTATCTATACGTTAACAATCGACGCGGTGACATTATTGTCCGTTTTCCTGAAGCACGATGAGCGATACTTTTGTTAAAGCTGACTCGCGAAACCTGCCTAAAGTTGAGACTATTATGATATTGGAGTATATTTCTACTAGCAGCCATCATAGCGTAGCTGAAATAAGGGGAGCAAAAATTCTAATGTAAGTAATGCATACCACATAAAGTATCTTCCGAGTACAACGTGTTTTTTTGTTCATATCAAATCAGTGTATTTTTTCATTGTTTCAGGTCATCTCGAGATTCGTACATAGATACTGCAGTGGGGTACGTTAAAGTTAGTAGAACGGGAAGTGAGTGCATAGTTAAAGCTAAAATTGTGCCAGAACACAGAATAAGCAAGAAACTATACAATGTTACATGTAACATTGATGAGTATAATGATGTTATTGTTGATTCGGTATGTGAAGACTGTGCAGCATCTGCAGGTAATTTCTTTTAAAAACGAATTATAAAATATTGTTTGCGATGGATTAAAACTATGTTGATCAAATACCTTATTTCTTCTAATACCTTATTTCTTTTTTATAGGTGGTTGCAAACACTCATTACTACTTCTTTTCTGGCTGGCAAAAAAAAGTTCAGAACCATCATCTACAGCAGTTGCATGCTACTGGAATAAGCCTACACTATCAAATGCAAGCGCAGAACAAGTTACTAGCAAAGAAATATTTACAAAAGCAAAAATTCCTAAGCTGACCCCTAAAGATAACACTATCTTAACTGAATTTGAAGAAGAGTGCAAACGAAGGAATATTGGAAACTCACTGATCTTAAAATTTTGTAAAGGAAATAAATCAGATTCAAAAAATATTTTTGATATCTTGTTACAATTTATTGATGAAGAAACTATACACACCTATTCCAACTTTAGAGATTATTTGAAGAAAGTCATAAATGATGAGATTATCTTAGAAATTAATGCAAAATCTCTAGGGCAGTCTGAAAGCAAGTACTGGTATAGTATACGCCAAGGAAGATTGACAGCTTCTAAATTATATGAAGCTGCACATTGTAAGACAGATGGAACATTAGTGGAGCATATATTGGGAGGTTACAAAGTGCCAGAAACAAAATCTATACTAAGAGGAAGGAGATTAGAAAACAAAGTACTGCAAGTTATTCAAGAGAAACTAAATATTAAAATAGAAAAATCAGGCTTTATGCTTATTAATGGTATATTGGGAGCATCTCCAGATGGAGTTGGTGAGGATTTTGTAGTGGAAATAAAATGTCCAGCCTCAGAGAAAGCTGTCCAATCATACATTAAAAATGATATTCTTAATAACAAATATAAAACACAAATATTATGTCAAATGCTAGCTTGTAAGAAATCTAAAGGATTATTCTGTGTTGCAGATCCTTTATTTGAGACTACTAAAAATATTCATGTAGTCTGGGTTGATTTTGACCAAGTATATATTAATGCAATTATCAACAAAGCAGAACTTTTTTGGAGTCTTTATATATTTCCAAAATTACTTAAAAGTGTCAAAAAATAATAAATCAGTTTAAATTCTTAATAACTTTTTATTATTTCTCCCTGTAAATTAATTAGGCCACAAGCTATGACAACAAGCTCATCTAAACATGAAACATATTTATAATTTACAACAGAGTGTGGTTTGAGCATGGAAAATTCTCTTACACGCCTGATAACTCTTTCAACATGGACTCTTAAGCTTGCTATTACTTTGCTTTGTATAACTTCGGTAGCAGTTTGTTTGGTACCTGAGTAGACACTTGGTGGCCTCAAGAGTTTAATTCCATGTGAACTTAATACAGATTCAATTTCTTTGAACCCTCTATCAGCTAAAACAACAGCATTTGGTTGCAAAACATTTAATAGGTTACTTTTATCAACTATGGCTTTGTCAGATATTCTTCCTCCATAGCCTTTTGAAATGAAGCTTACGAAACCATTAGGGGTACAGCCTATTAAATACTTTACAGTATTGCAACTTTTGTATTGAGACCATGTCTGTGCTTGCTTTACTGGATTTGATGGTTTTGCAATCTGTATTTCAAAACAATCTATTATCATGGTTACATCAGAATACCTTATTTTAAAAACTAAAGGTAGGTTCTGTTTGATTTGTTTTGGCTGTGGACAATAAATAAAATTTTGAAAAAAGTTACCTAGGACTTCAATCCCTGTTAATATCACAGATGACAATTTAGTTCTTGATATTTGAAACTGGTCACTTATTCTTTCTATGGAATCATTTTGCTTAATTTTGAGTAAAGTTATAACAAGATTAATAGAGTCAATTTTTATTAAGCTTTTTTGTACAATGTAATCTATAAGCCATAGGTACTGTTTTGGCAATCCTAAATACATTTTTGGTTTATCTGATATGATCTCTAACATATTTTTTCTATGCTGTAACTCTTTTTTATTTGGTTCAAGCACAGATGATTCTTCTGTTTCTGACGTACATCCAAATAGAGATGGAGTTGCAGCAGAAGAGGTTTCTTGTGAAGATGGCACTTCCAGTGTAACAACACTAGTAGCTTTTCTTACTTTATAGTTAGTGCTCTTGTCTACCATCTTTACTTCACACTGGGTTGAGACATCAACCTAAAAGTAAAAAGTATGGGTAATTTTTTTTTTTTTTTCAGTAACCTACACAACATAGAGCAAACCTTGTAACTGGTTGTTGGGTATGTGACGCCTAATACAATTATAGGTTTTTGTCACTATACACACTATCTTCTTATTACATAGTTTATATTCAGGATTTAGAGAAATGATTGATTTCTAACTTGTTTATAATGTACAGTTGATCTTGCAGGATGATGCTAGTTATGTTAATCAACTGCAAATCAGATAGTTATGAGAAGAATAAAAATAGTGGACAGTGATAAAAACACTTAACATAATATCACGCCTTGTTTCCCTGAAGGGTTAGGCAGAGGTGTACGTATAGTAGGTACACCCACATTTCGCATGATTTTTTATTTGGTATAATTTAACTATATTTCGCCTATTCATCAACCAGTTTCAAGGTTTGCTCATTGTTGTGTTACGTAGGGTATTTATATAAGTGATCTTTTTTATTACTATTATGGCTAAGTTAATTATAAACCTACCTTCACTGGCATTGTGGAATATGAAGATGTACAGGGCATTATAGTATCCTCATATTTCCTTTTTACTGGTTTGCAGGTGGGAGCATGTTGCAATAACAGCTTAGTTAATTCTGTTGAGTCTTCACTTTTACTAGGTGCAATATAGCAGAGAGAAGCTGTAGGTTTAAGGTGTGGCTCTTGATTCATTAACTTATGTTGATAATAATTTTTCAAATCCTTTTGAGGCTGTAATAAAAAACAAAACGTGGTAAGGTGGCATTAAGATACAGACCATACAAAGAAATCTAATGCTCCTGAAATACTTACATTAAAGTGATCTTCGCAACAATACATTGTATAAACCTTGAAATATTCCACGCCTACATCACGACACCACTTTTCTCGCAAATCTTCTCTAATACGAACAAAAATTTTGTTTGGGCTATTATTACTATCATTGCTGCAAGTTGGAACAAAGCACTTCCTGTATTCCATAACTCTTCCAATATATTAAATATTGTCGAGTGTTGAGATACTATAATCAGATATATACGAGATTATGAGGCAACTCGCAGGAACAACAATTGTAAAAACTGCGTATTTGTTTATAATTTTGACATTTTAGTATGATTTGACACTTGACAGATTGTAGACAAAACTTGCCACTTACTTTTTATTTTCTGAGGCAACGATACAAAACTGTTAAACCAACGCTGAAGGACAAAGAAGGTCAATCGTATTTTATCAAAAATATCAATAAAATATGAATATTTTTCAAAATTAATTAGTCCGGAATGATCAGTAACGCTATTCCTCGAAATGGTTTTTCAATTACAACATACAAAAAAATATGAACAATGCCCATTATTTTACATTTTATTCGTATATCCTACTAATATTATAAATGCGAAAGTTTGTGAGGATGGATGGATGGATGTATGGATGTATGGATGTTTGTTACTCTTTCACGCAAAAACTACCGAACGGATTTTAATGAAACTTTACAATAATGTGGCTTATATATCAGAATAACACATAGGCTACAATTTATAAAGATTTTATGTGATTTAGCCATAATATAACGATAAGTATCAAGTAAGTCGGAAAAATTCCTGCCCTCTGAGATCAATCTTTGCGTGCGCTGCCTAAACCGCTGGAGTTACATGAAAATAATGTATTGTGGGGTTGTTTGTCTTAAAGAGTTCTAAATAAAAGTCCGCGACAGCATATATCTACCTTTTATGTGGAAGCCATTATAGCCAAAATAGTGAGCTATAAATACATTTAAATTGAATACTTTTTTTACGTTGCATATTTTAGAGTATTTAGTTAATTCGTATCAAAATAAATACCTTCATCGCTTTCGGTATTTAATGTAGATAAAATTTGTCTTTTACACTAAGTAATTTGGACTAATATTTTAAAAGTTAGAACGATAAGAATGACCTGCGATGAGTCGACGGCGGGCGCGCAGAACGAGGGTGGAGGGGCGGGATAGGCAATGACACGAGATCGCCGAGTGCGCGACCCGAACATGGGCAGATGCGTGAGGGCAGACGTGATTGACGGTTGTGTAAATTCTGCGATTTTTTCACAGTGGATTCGACTCGGAAGCGATTTATAATTTTTTAGGTAGTATTTTTATAATAAAGATTCGTTTCTATTTTAATAAGAATTGTTTTTTTTTGGCTGGTTATTTAATTAAAGATTGTATTTTTTTTTTAGTTTGTTTAATTTGAGAATAACGGTTAGGTTTAACGGTTTATAGGTTGTGTTGAAAGTAGTAAAAAGACAGTTTTTTTTTATTCCTACCACCTTTTTGTGGTTTTTTTAAATAGTACTTGCAATAATGCCGCGAAAGCGTAAGTCTAATATTTCCCAAAGCTCTAATAAAGCTCGAGCTATGAAAATAGCTAGAAATAACGAGACTTCTCAACAAGCTGAGTTGCGAAGGTCTGAGCAGGTGGTGCGTGAGGCAGCACACAGAGCTACTGAGACACCAGAACAGTCCCAAGATCGGCGTCAACAACACGCTGAGTATCTGGCATCTCAACGAGCTGCGGAGACACCAGAACAGTCCCAAGATCGGCGTCAACAACAAGCTGAGTATCTGGCATCTCAACGAGCTGCGGAGACACCAGAACAGTCCCAAGATCGGCGTCAACAACAAGCTGAGTATCTGGCATCTCAACGAGCTGCGGAGACACCAGAACAGTCCCAAGATCGGCGTCAACAACAAGCTGAGTATCTGGCATCTCAACGAGCTGCGGAGACAGCAGAACAGTCCCAAGATCGGCGTCAACAACACGCTGAGTATCTGGTGCAATATCAGTAAGAGCAGCGGCCGTGGCACCCTGTTGCAACAGTGCAAGCTGATCGTGTGGGACGAGTGCACTATGTTACACAAACGCGCCATCGAGACTCTTGATCGCTGTCTACAAGATATACACAGCAATCAAACTTTAATGGGTGGTGTGGTGGTTTTACTGGCTGGGGACTTTAGGCAGACTTTGCCTGTGATCGAGCGAGGCACTGCAGCAGACGAAATTAAAGCATGTCTGAAAGCTTCATACATGTGGAGCAAAGTTAAAAAGCTGCATCTCACCACTAATATGCGTGTCCAGTTGTTCAGTGATGTAGAGTCGGGTGCGTACGCTGAGAAACTGCTCGAGATAGGTGAAGGTCGACTACAAACTGACGAAGAAGGTATGGTTCTATTCCCCAACCAATTTTGTAATGTTGTGGATTCTGAAGAGGCGCTTATTGCGCAAGTTTTTCCAAATTTGCAGCAAAACATCCAGGATGAAAATTGGCTGTGTGAAAGAACCATTTTGGCACCAAAAAATGAGACAGTGACGAAAATTAATAAAAAAATATTGGACGCAATAACTAGCGATACAACGATTTACAACTCCATTGACACAGTCATGTCATCCGATGACTCTACGAGCTACCCAGTGGAGTTTCTAAACTCTTTGGAGCTATCCGGGGTGCCATCCCATAAGCTTGAAGTAAAGGTAGGTATACCCGTTTTGTTAACTTGGACGCACCGAGATTATGCAACGGTACTAGATTGCGGGTCACTGAACTAGGGAAGCATATTGTGAAGGCCACAATTTTAACTGGAGAAGCTAAGGGAGACAATGTGCTTATACCACGCATCCCAATAATACCCAATAACTTACCCTTTAATTTTAAACGTCTGCAGTGTACGACAAGTAAAACCGCTATTATCTAAATCTTAACTAATCCTCTTCAATAATAAATATATGCATACCAATCCCTACCTGACATTATAAAAGCGAAAGTAACTCTGTCTGTCTGTCTGTCCGTCTATCTATCTGTGTATATATGTATGTTTCACGGCTAATCTGCTGAGCTGTTTGTGATGAATAGTCTAAAGCCTGGGGAAGGACATAGGTTACTTTTATCAATTTACCACTCAGGCAAAACCGCGGGTGGAAGATATTGCTTCGTAATTATGTTCGAGAAATCCGTCTGCTCAACAACGTAAATAACGCAGTTAATGTTTTTGAGCTTTCAAAATGAAACCCATTGCTATTGTAAGTGTGTTGCGCAATTACCCCGCTGATTTAGGACATGTTACACGTTCCGACATCCACGCGGGCGAAGCCGCGGGCAGAAGCTAGTATTACATAGATTTATTCAGAGTCAGAGCTTACATTTTCGATAAATGATACAAGAGGCTTATTTCATCCAAATCTGTCCAGCCGTTTGAGCGTGAAGAAGAGACAAACACACACTCACAAACTTTCGCCTTTATAATATTACTAGCTTCTGCCCGCGACTTCGTCCGCGTGGAATAGTTACTTTGGGCTAACGCTAACTTTAACCCGCGACTTCGTTTACGTAGAAGGTGAAAATATTTTTTTTTTATAATACGCACGTTAAGGAGCTATTTTAGGTGTAGGTACCTAAAATAGCTCCTTAAAGTGCGTATTATAAAAAAAAAAAAATTTCACGCTTTTATCAGTAAAAGTGGAATTTTAAAACGTTAGGTAAAAGTACTGGGTCTTATAATTTTATATCACGCCCTTCCCCCTCATGCACATGATAAATGCGGGCGCTACTGCGCGCGCATTTATCATTGATCATTATTTAGCTACGATGTTATTTTAAAACTGCGATATCTCCTAAGATATTCATTGAAATCGAATGAAGTAAATGGCAATTTAGTTTTAAATTAAATACTTGTGATGAATAGTATTTATTTGGATAAGGATTAATATCATGTTTATAAAAACACCTTCGCAAATAATGCATTATTTTAGAACAAATTTGGTTAGCATAAAAAAGGTTATAGTGAGCAAACCTTAAAAGATAGACATACGCTGTCGCGGACTTTTTTTAGAACTTTTAAAGGGGAACAATTCTGTCTTAAGTACATGATTTTTGCGAAACTTTAACCGTTTACGCAGCGCACGCAGCAGAAGCTCTAAAAAGGAAAAATAAAACTCCCCGATTTTGAAATATTCTTCATTGGTGCTCCGCTCCTATTGGTCTTAGCGTGATGATATATAGCCTTCCTCAATAAATGGGCTATCTAACACTGAAAGAATGTTTCAAATCGGACCAGTAGTTCCTGAGATTTGCGCGTTCAAGCAAACAAAGAAACTCTTCAGTTTCAGAGAACCACGAACATAAGAAACACTGTTTAATGCTTCCTGTCTCTCGTTAAATCTTATGAATTTGCGTCTGTCTCTTTTTAACCGACTTCCAAAAAGGAGGAGGTTATATGTTCGTCGCGTATGTTTGTTTTTTTTTTATTTTTTTTTTATGTATGTCCACTGATTTCTCTGTCAATTGTAGACCGATTTTGAAAATTCTTTTTTTGTTTGAAAGGGTGTGCTCTGGAATTGGTCCCATATAAATTTTATTAGCTTTGCTTGGATAGTTTTTGAGTTAGCTACAAAATACGTTTTTTTTTCCCACTTAGTATGTAGATGATATGATAAGTTTCTGTCACTGGTAGCAGGTAGTGGTATTCGAATGTGTATGGGGTAGGTACCACAACTAAAAAGAGAAAAATAAAAACTTTTTACAAAAAAAAAAAACAACCGACCTCCAAAAAAAAAACACTCAAAGTGAAAAATAACTTTAATTTCGGAAGTCGGTGGCAAAAAACGAAAATACAAAACCCAAGACACCGACTTCCGAAATTAAAGTTATTTTTCACTTGTTGTGTTTTTTTTTTTGGAGGTCGGTTGTTTTTTTTTTTACTGTCGCTTTTTCGTTTCATCGACTTTCAAATCACAACGATGCTAAAGAAGTTTTCACTTCAAAAAAAAAAAGAAAGTGCAACCAGTTTGAATTTTAATAAAAGACGAAAACCTCTCGAGTGGGCGGGACAGTGAAAAAAAACTTTCGAATTGATAACCTCCTCTTTTTAAAAGCCGGATAAAAAATGAGATAAGGACTTGTTACACGACTGCCAACCGCGTCCCCGACAGAGGTGACCTTGGTTGGTGACAGGCAGAGCTGTTTGAAATTTGGTCGTAAACCACCAACTACACGGTTGTAAACCACCAAGGTCACCTCCGGTTGGCAGCTGTGTAGCAAACCACAGACATTTAAAAATGTCTGTGTAGCAAACCCATTAAGCCACAGATTACATCTAGTTTTGCTATTTTGCTTGTACTGGCAACACCACGAATAAAGCAAAATTGCCATTGCCAATGCATTAATGTCGTCTCTCAGTATATTCAATGTACTCTGTGGTCGCTGCTGTTTGGTTGCTGTCGCCTGTCATTTAGAGATGGGTTGTAACAGGTTAAACACGATATCTGTTATCACTGTTACTGTTACACAAAAATAACAGATCCAAATATCTGTTATTAAATAACAGCCTGTTATTTTCATACGGACGATAAATACGTATACATAAATAACAGCCTGTTATTTTATACCGACGATAAATACGTTTTTAAATCTCAATTGAATATCTTCTTTGTTTCTTTTCGTTTAAAGTTCAAAATCGTATCTGAACTTTTGTCTAGGAATGACGGGGTGATGTAAATTACGTTCATTTATAAATATACCGACCCCAACATAGTTTTAAAAGGCTAGGCAGATTGATTGATTATTATTTTAAATTAAATTCCAAACTGAACACTTTCCTTATAATTTCGCTTTACATATATTGCAGGTCGCGTAGTGACCACCTACATCCACAAAATGGTCCCACACAACACTAACTCTTCTATTTATATTAGCCATTGTTTTTCTTACCTAAACCTTTTAATATTCACAACTTAACTTAAATTAAATAAATAACTGCACTATTACAATAACACTCCTAAACTATAAAACCAAAACCTCTAAACTATAAAACCTAAACTAAAAACTATAATATACATAAATCGAATATGAACACTAAATACTAATACGCCGTAAACACTTAGAAATGTTTTCGAAACAATTTAAATTACCATTCACCAGTTCACCTTTCGTTAGAAAGAAAGAAATGAAAAAAGCAATCGTATCAGATTTCAAAAACTCAAAATTTTAAAAATGTCAACAAATAAACCAGCCAAATTAAATTTTAATTGAATATCATCTCTAACCTTATTTAAATAAAGTCGTACATGCATAGAACATTTTGCGACCAATCCCATCAAACGTCAAACCAAAGATAAAAAGGCGTCCGGACACGATCACTATAATTTTTGTGGTTGCATCACAAAGAAAATAATATAGAATTAAAGTATTTTTGATGTCAACAATAACAAACAAACCAGACAAATTACTCTCAATAAAATTGTTTAAATCTATCATGGTTTATCAAAAAAAAACTCGTGGAAAATTTTGGAATTTTCCGTTAAACCACAGATAAAAGCTTTCGGATACGATCACTAGACTACGCACAAGATAAGTCTGCACGCGACTGGTGGCGTGCTTAATTCTATCTTTAATGTATTATTTAAAATATAATATTATACCTATATTAATAATTATTCTATTCATATTTATTAATTAAATAATTCTTTAACATAAACGTCAAGACGGCACGGCGTGGCATACGATTAGTTCCGATTTCAGCCGCGTGCAGACATATCTTGCAAGCAATCTAATTTTTTTGGTTGCAAATCAAATTGCCTTATAGAAAAATAGAGAATATAAATTATTATGGTATTTTTGTTATGGTCACATTGGTCAGTAACAGGAACAGGTAACACGACCTAATTATGAAGTCACATTTTTGATAATGTTTGTTCCTGTAAAACCACCAACTGTATTTTAGGGATAATAAATACTAAGTGCTTCTCTTTTTAGCGTAGTTTAACCGCTTTAGTAAGAGTGAGAAGTAAACATATTTCGAAGTAAATAATAGGTGTTTCTCTTTTTAGCAAGGGTCATTCTTTAATGAGGAAGAGAGATAAATCGACAACCTTGATATATACCTTCTTTGTGTGAGTATTTATGTAAGTAACAGCCTTAGAACAGCTGTGTGGGGACTAAGATGAAGTATCAGTAACAGCAAACAGTCGTGGTAACAGTCTTTGAGGGTCTGTTATTTTAGGTAACAGATATGTTGTATTGATAAGAACAATTGTTATTTGTTATTTTTAAATATCTGTTATTTCTACCTGTTACGATAAATACGCCTCACTCCTACTGTCATTTTCGTTCGTGTTTCGCTTCCTCGTTCGCGTTGCGGTTTTCGGCGTTTTGTAAATGAAAAATGATTGATTTTTTTCAAAATGTAAACATTTGTGTTATTGAAAACAAATAGATGTAATTGCTTTAAGAAATTCTGAGTTAGAAGATTTTCCACGATGCCTCCAGTCAATTCTAAGGTGAAAAAGAACGGCGCAGAATATGAGGTAAATATAACAACTCTAACATGTATTGAAACGATCATTTATAGCGAAAATAAGCATGACTCTAATATACAGTTCTCAATCCATTAATTAAAATACACCACTATCATTTTACCGATTTATAAACAGAAAAGTATTTTGTATTCATAATTGGAAAATTTCCTTTACTTACTTACTTTCTATTTGTGTTAGAAATTTCTAATTGCATGCATGCTATACATCACTCTATTCCATGTCAGAAATATAATAAGTTCCAGTAGTCTACCATTACATTTTCAGTCAAAGGCTTATTTTACTTATTTACCATATCAATAACTGCTGTAATATTATATTCTTACTACCTTGTCTGTCTGTCTGCCATAAAATATTTACATAACATTAGCTGTCGGATATTGTAAACATCGTATGAACGACATTGAGCTCACATTTACCGAACAACTTTCAATCTTAAAAGCACTACATAGACTTTTCTATTTAAAATAACAAACAATTAATTTAGAAAAAAAACGATTTTAATCAAATCATTAGCATAATATCAGTCAATATTAGAGTAAATAGTAAACAAACTAGCATAAGTTTAACAAACTCATTAGTTCTTGTCTACTCTAGGAACAAGTAAAGGCTGTGTTTGATAACTGTAAACAAATTATATTTTCAATATAGGTTTTAAAAACATTAACACCAATTTTGTTTATTCTGATGATACTAAGATTTAATAGATTATCAAAATAAACAATGAGTTCCAGATTGTTTTTCTGATTGTTTTTTAAGTGATTTAAAAAAAAGCCACACACCAAATTGGAAAATTGTTACAAATCTGTACATTTCACAAATCCAAGAACTTAGAAATCTGTGTAACTCAAAACCAAATAAATATCCTCAACAATGTCAAAGAATTCATCTGCTTAGAACCTTTCAATTTTCCTTTATAGAACATTTGAAAGAATATATTTTATGATTACTTTACTGTCCCTCTTTGTTACAGAATATAATTGCCAAAAAATGTACAGCACTGGATTTTGAACAGTACATCCAAGATAACAAGACTCTCTTGCTGAACGATCCACTTAGGGACATTCTACTGTACCCAACTGACGATGTCTCCGTAAGTTATTTCTGTAATTCATTTACACACTTGCCTTGGTATTATTATGTAGCTTTCCTATTCAGCTAATTGATTGAAGGACACTGAATGATACACAATAGAAGTTTTATTATTATTATGCCTATGAGCGTTTAGTGTCCCTCAAAGTGTTAACTTATGCCCAGCAGTATTTAAAAGATCTCTATTTATTTAATAAAACTTAATATTTCATACTAAAGAATAAAAATGTATAAATAATTGTAGTTACATATCGTCACTGGAAAAGAGAAAATACTAAAGCGCAATTTGCCCAAATGGCACTTTAGCATTTTCTCCTTTCCAGTGACAATATTATTATTTCACACTTACTCCATTGTATAGGAAATTCTCTTTGTATGCATTGGAAAAGGTAGGCTTGGGTAAGCCTTTACTTTTAAACATGGAATCTCTTAAAGTAAGAAATGAAGATGGAAATGTTTGGAAGTTTGAACTAAAATTCAATACCACCCATTTTTTAGTGCAGTTGCAGTGCCCTTAAAGGGTTTATGTGTCAACATATTTTTAAATTAAATTTTAATGCATGGGTACTACTAACTAGTATCTAAACTAGGTATGCTACTACACTAGGTTTGTAACATGAAAGCAAATTACAATTTATTAAGACTCCAAACAGTTTACAGCAAACTATTGAAGTTTTATTAAAAACAGGAAAACCTAAATGGGAATCCCCATGCTTACTGTAACTGTTTTATATTGAACTGAGAGCAGAAGGGACTTTTACTCTCTGTCTTAGGTCCAGTGACCCCAGTCAGTAAAAGTCCCTCTTATGCAAGCATTCATTTTCCATGGAATCTTATGAAAAGACAACCATTGATAATGCACACTTAAAGGAGATATAAAATGATTATTTAATTTTAATATTGAAAGCTGAGGTCTAGCTTTTCCCTGTTAAACTATAGCCTGGCTTGGAAATTTTTAATGTATTGTCTTGCAGAGTGTTGTATTGCCCCGTCGCTGGAGGACAGTTACCACGGCAGTGCCCGACGTTAGGACTGCGGCCTCCTGCCCCTTGCTCACGAGGCAAGCGCTGCTCAGCTATGCCTCCAGTTGGAACCTCATACATTACAAGTTCAGTAACTACTCCGGCTCCTATCTCAATTTACCAAGGTAAGTAATTTAATAAATGTGGATCTAGTTTTAAAAAGTTGTTATGAGGAAATGTTTATATTATAATTATTAATGTCTGTTGCATTTATTATGATGTGTTGCATATCCGTTGTCCTTCTTTTATGCAAGTAGTTATGAAATGGATATTTATAGTGATAAAGTTGCTAAATTTGTGCATTTGGAATTTAGATAGTTAAGTTTAAAAGTCAGGATTAGAAAGCATAATGAATATATTTGTTCGTATTTGTTGAAACCAAATATAAACAAAATGATAATAATATTCAAGACATAAAAGCTACATTTGAATATCATTGTTTGAAATGCATTGATTATCGGCTTCTCATCTAAAACTAATGAAAAGCGGTTGCATCATTGCATGCAATGTGCTAAAATTGTAACAAACAGTGGGGTGCTCATTAGTAGTTATAATTAACATACTTTACATGGCAATGAACATTGTATGGGCAACAAAAAGTTATGTGCTGTATTCCCAAGGGCAGGGCATTATGCTCTCATATCTGATGCATGAGTCATATCCTACAGATTACACAACATAGGATGAAAGGATTTAATACCAAATACAGTAAATTAATAAGTCACATAATATGATAATGCGGTAGTCAGACGCTTTCACTGATTATATTTAAATATAATATTATCTTCCAATTAATTTCTTTAGACTAGTTTTCTATTTTCGTAACATAAATTAACGCACTTATAAGCTAATCTCTTAAAGGTCGAGATCCATAACAAAACTTATGAAGTAGTTATTCTTTAACTTATGAAAGCTCTTTTGTGTGTTCGGTTTTATTCCATTATTCCAATTGCGTGAAATTATTCCTATCCATATTCAAATTAATATTTGCCGACAAGTTCATAATCGTATCGACATTCGCGTTAAAAACTGATAACATGATTTCCTGAATCAGTATTTCAGAGAACCACTTTTTACAATGTGTATGAGTAAAATCAAATAGGACACTACTTAGTAATTGATAGTATCGATACTGTTATCAATTCCATGACTACTACCTTTTCTTACACAGGCCAATAGAGAACAAATTTCCGGAAGAGGTTTATGATATTGACGCTGAAACTGAGAGTGATAATGAAACACAGGCAGCCAAGTTGGACCTAGGTACCAAAGAGGGGCACTTGCTCAAAGGACCCGAAATCGGCTCAGATAGGATATTCAGTAACCTTGCTTCAAAGTCTTTTAAGAAACGTTATTGCTCAATGCTACGAGAGGCCGATGGCACGTACATACTCGAAGTGTACAAGGATGATAAGAAGACGGATACGAAGCTCACTATCGTTATGGACTTTTGTTCTGACGTTGTCAGGGTAAGGCTTTATCAACTATTACATAACACATCCAGTTTCTATTTCCGGATTTACTAGTCTAAAATTAGAATGGTCATTTAAAAATGATTTCCTCATGTACGAATTTAATAACGCGCCTGTTTCGGGACTGTGTTACGAATTCCAGAATCAAAATCGAGTATATGGTCTCTTTTTGAGCCTTTAACTAATTGGACTCAACGTAAACTTGAGTAAAATCTTCAAAAAAAAAAAATTGTTTTTTGAAGTAAAAACTTCTTTATGTTCGTTGGGCATTTTTGAGATGGGAAAAACAATTGAACTCGCGACACCGTTACCTACACTTCATTTTTGTAAACGCGATTGTGCTTTTTATTTATATTACGTTACGGATTAATGTTCTATGCAAGTATTTTTCTTCCACCAAGGCGATCTTGTTTAAGTTTTCACTTCTGTCGGCACTCCCGGAGGGCCACTGTTTTTTTTTTTGGGAAAACCTAATAACCAATCATTAAACTATTTCATTTCCCTGTTCGTAAAACCACACGTGAGTAGGTATATTTTGTGGATAATAAGATATTATCGTAAGATTATTTTATTTCGCGTGGTTACAGAATCCGAAAAGGGGGAGGTTTTCATTCGAATTGCGGATGTCCGGTGGGAAAGGCTATACTTTTGCAGCTGAAAACGAGGAAGATGTAAACGATTGGATCAATGCTTTTAAAGCAGCCCTGAAGAAGAACCAGGATAGTCAGGAATCTCACCAGAGCGATGAAGCATTGGATAAAGGTAGGATTTTAATGAGGCTGTTTCATTACAAATTTTAAATCCCACACTGCACACAAAAGTTTTAGAACCTCGATTCTTCGACTCTCGTATTGCCAACAACTAAAAACATGTGTTGTTAAAATATTAGCATGTAACCAGGACGCTAGCACGACTAACTGCGCTGTTAGCGTCGAGCGTCCATCATTGACAGCACGGTTGGCGCAGTGGTTAAGCGATTGACTGCTGCGCTGCGTGTCGCGGGTTCGATTCCCGCACGGAACAAATATTTGTATGGCAGGTACAACTAGTTGTTCCGGGTCTGGCTGTTTGTGTATGTGAGTTTAAATGTTTGTAAACGCACCCACAACACATGAGAAATTCCTAGCAACGTTTAAAAAAAAAAAAATCGCCACCTGTGGAGGCAATTTTAATGTTTTAATGTTTTCTGGGTGCATTCACACAGTCACCTGTTAAATAAGAAAGTCTCCTTTTATGGGGTGCAAAAGTATTAAAACTAATATTCTTATTTTGATTACAAAAATGAAACTTTAAACCATCCTGGCCATACTGTACTCATACTATTTAAGTCCTCGTTCAGATGCCGACGTCTCCCTAACAGCAGAGCCTCCGCCCCCCACGTACGGCACCCTAAAAGGTCTGGAGCACAGCATGAACCCTCTCCTGATGCGGTACTCCCGCGAGACAGACATGTCTATAGCGGCTGCGCGCAACGAGTGCCGATACAACATCTTCAACATGCCGTATAAACGCGCACCCTCGCCTGAACCTCAGCTCGAACCATTCAAGTACGTAAACTTAAATTTAGAATCTCGGTTAATCGTCATCTTTTGGATCAAAACTCAATGTCGTACATGACAAAGTTCTAATTCCTTTGCTACCAAACTTTTTTAGGACATTTTTATAACAATGAGTGATCAATCAAAAATCAATTTAGACTACATAATACTAAAGTAGATAGTTGAGTAAGTAGCAATGAATGTAAATTATCTGAGATTCTGAATTGAAGTATAGCTAAATGTTTTTGTTTTGTTTTGTGCCAGTGAGGTAGTGAAAGCGAGTTTTCCTACGCAGCAGGTCTTAACTGTGTTGTGGCCTTTTTTCGACTTCACTCAGTCGTAACAATAAAACTATTTCAGCAAGACTGACATTCCTCAAGCTATAAATGGTTTTTATTTTCTAATTTTTTTTTTGCCAGCGTAACTGTCACGAACATTCTTGTTTACATGGTCTAGGTTGAACGGTATTTATTATTGTTTCAGAGAACACTTTGGCCAAAGAATTTTGCTCAAATGCGAAAGCTTAAAGTTTAGGTTACAAGCGCCTATAGACGGCGATAAAGAACTATTGTGTCAAGTAGAGCCTTATTACACGTACTTAGCGTTGTACGACGCGAGGAGTGGGAAGAAACTCTCGGAGAACTTCCACTTTGACCTGAACCATGATGCCGTCAGAGATCTAGTCAAGGACACGGAGTGCACAAAGTCATTAGTTGAAAATTTTAGTTACGATGTTAAGTTAGACATTAATCAGATACCGGAAGAGTGGTTTCGATCGAAGAAACAGGTATTTTAATTAATTTACATAAGAAAATAAGTGAAACTGAGATGCATTTATGATAATTTATAGTCATTTAAAAAGCTATAACTTTTTATATATTATTGATTCTCAGGTAATGCTGTCAGTAAACAATCCTCACCCAGACTTGTTCCTGGTGGTGAAAATCGACAAAATCTTACAAGGTCATGTGAGTCAAGTAATGGAGCCGTACCTCAAGGCTACTAAAGACCCGAGACTTGGGCTCAAAGTCCATAAAAATGTTCAGGCGTATTCAAACCGCGTCGGGACTTATAGGATGCCCTTTGCTTGGGCAGCAAAGCCTTTGTACAAGTAAGAATCACAATATTTTTTGTAATATTTAATCTAGTGCATCGTTTGTCAACGCATTCTACTGTTCATCAAACATCTCTTCACAAACTTTCACATTAATAATAATTTTAGTGGGATTTTTTATTAGATGCCGATACCCATCTGCATTTTTATCACATCTGACGTGTCGTCAATTAATTTAAAAGGCCCTGTATCATAAAGAAATGGTTTTGTTTCAGAATGTACAGCAATGACTTAGATTTGACACCAGAATTCCCTTCGATATATCGACAGGAGCCAAACAAAATGTCAGATGATGATCTGCTAAAAATATTATCAGATTACCGCAAGTCTGAGAAAATGGCTAAACTAACTGTGATACCTGGCTGGCTCAGTATTAATATACATCAAAGTAACGAACAAGTACCAAGTAAGATTAACTTTTATCTCATGGAGCTTATTTCAACACCATATTTCATTCCTCAGGAATCTTTGCCTTACCTCTTAAAGACACTTTTACTAATACGTGACCTGATGCATTACAGATTGTATGTCGAACTCCTATGCTGCATTAAAACCTTTTCCACTTCCGCCTACGTCGCCTCTCACATTAGAACTGGCAACACTAAACGTGGAACCTGAACAGCCATACGCAGCATTTATACACCATTTGTACGTCCGCCCGTTGGCTTTGAATTTCGAATCTCAGAAAATGTTCGCCAGAGCCAGAAATATTGCCTGTTCCATTGAGTTGAGGGATAATGATACTGGAGAACCTAAGTCACTACAGGTAAAAACAAAATTTAAAAAAGACCGCAAATTGCATGATTACTAAGGGCTAGGTAACCTTGATAGCAACTTTTCCCCCAAAATTCTAAGCAAATGTTAGAATTACAAATTACGATTAAATACATTTCCTGTTTGATTATTATCGTGTTATTTTTAATACATGTAATTATTTTATGGTTTTCTCTTCAAGAACAAAAGTACTTTCCAATTTCAATAGCAATTTCTGCCGGCATAGTGCATAGCATACCGGTATCACACACAATATACGTATTACTTACTTTGAGCGTCATTATTTCACATGATATAATAATAATATTACCCTGCAACGGCTGCAACTGGTCGAGTTAGTGTAAAGGCCTGCTCATACCAAAACATAATAGTTGAGTTTCTTGTCGGTTCTTCCCCAAAGGTAATGACCAATAA
Source organism: Agrochola lychnidis (assembly GCA_963680765.1). NCBI lineage: Eukaryota > Metazoa > Arthropoda > Insecta > Lepidoptera > Noctuidae > Agrochola > Agrochola lychnidis. Next base: position 17,222,335 of record OY796858.1, read on the forward strand.
TTTTTACAAGTTGTGCCTGTAAAAATAGTTGTAAGTGATTATATAAATAAATAAATAAAAATAACCGGGTGCCTAACTTCTGGCGTTTCCTAAGTGCCAAAATCTGCCTAGCCTTTTCCCAACTATATTGGGGTCGGCTTCCAGTCTAACCGGATGCAGCTGAATACCAGTATTTTACATGGAGCGACTGCCTATCTGACCTCCACAACCCAGTAACTGGGTAATACGATACCCTTGGTAAGACTGGTTGTCAGACTTTCGGGCTTCTGACGACCCGTAACGACTGCCAAAGATTCACGAATGACAGCCGGGACCAACGGCTTAACGTGCTTTCCGAGGCACGGAGGAGTCTCGGTATGTAGAAATGGTCACCCATCCACGGACCAACCCCGGCAAGCGTAGCTTAACCTGACAGATCGACCCGAACGGCTGTTAGTATTTAGCCACGAGCTCCTCCTAAGTGCCCATGAAGGTTTTAATAAAAAAAAATATTTTCAATTTCTAGGCGGTGTACGGCAGATTTGGCATGACATCACAATACCGCTGTTCAGTGCTACATCACAATGCGAACCCTACTTGGAGTGACGAAGCTAAGATCCGACTCCCAGCCACAATAACTTCCCAGCATCATCTATTGTTCACTTTCCATCACATCTCGTGTGACCTTGCGAAGAAAAACGATGCGAACGTTGAAACATGTATTGGGTAAATATTTCTAGGTTATTTTTTTTCTCAATCCTTAACTTTTGGCTTTAAATTCCATAAGTATTAATTAGTGTATGGTGTCTTGACCAACACGCCCTGGGCTCGCGTGGTAGATTTTGGCTCACCCTTTACACAGAGGAATCCTGAGTTCCAACAGTGGAAACACAAAAGGCTGAAACTGCTGGATATAAATATTATCTTTATTGCAGACCACATGATCCATAAAAAAAACTTTATAAATAACATAACATCACGTCTTGTTTCCCCAAAGGATTGGGCAGAGTTGTGCCTGTAGCAGGTACACCCACATTTCGCCAGTTATGTTTAAGTCCCATGTAATAGGGGGCGAGCCTATTGCCATCAACCGGACACAAATCCAGACTCTGGATTGCTACTGAGAAATTCCAGATAGAAAAACCCAATAACACTGCCCGACCCGGGAATCGAACCCAGGAACTCATGCTGGCAACATGGCAACTGAAGGAACACGGGTGGGTTTCAGTCAGTAAGAGTCTGACATGCCTTCCCGCTCCGCCCAGAGCGGGAGAAGTTATTTCTTAATTTCACAAGCAAAAAAAAAATTACCTCATGCTCAGCAGTAGCGCTTGCGGCCACTAGACCAACGAGGCAGTGTGTGTTAAATATATATATTAACTATATAAATAGTTAATATTTATATAATTCAACAACATGGATTTTTCCACCTTCCGCATCCCGTTTTTCCTCAAGTCAAAACTCATTTACTCATCACTTTCTCTCTAGAATTCTTGAATCTTAAGAGGATTATCAACATTAATTGAATTGCCAATAATAATAACAATATCCGCCCCTATTGTTCCTAGCAAACAATACACCATAGGGCTGACCCATATTTAGAACCATTCATTGACTAGTTTATAATATTATAATAATGAACAATCCATTTCCGCTTTCCTTTCAGATATGCGTGGATACCGTTGTTGAAAAACGATAAGTTGGTCGATGAAGTTGTAAACTTACCGATAGCAACACACTTGCCGTCCGGATACTTGGCTATTCAGCCACTAGGACTTGGTAAAGGGGTATGTCACATTTATATCTAAACTAATATTATAGAGAGAAAAGATTTGTATTTTTTTTTTTTTGTTATTAATAAACACAAAAAAGAATTTTCAAAATCGTTCCACAATTGAAGAAAATTATGATGAACGTACATATTTTTTTTTTAACATGCAGACGAATATAGAACCTCCTCCTTATTGGAAGTCGGTTAAAAATTACTGGACCGATTTAAAAAGAAATCACCAGTACAATGTTATATTATCACTGAATATAATAGGCTATCCTTACATTATTATTATTAAATAATATAAAACAAAGTCCCTCGCCGTGTCTGTTTGTCTCTCTACGATAAACGCGATAAACTCAAAAACAATTGAACGGATTTTCAAACGGTTTTCACCAATGGACGGAGTGATTCATGACGAAGGTTTTGATGTATAGTTCATTAAAGTTTTGTGTAAATTGGCTGAAATATGACGATTATTGTTGAAGATGTCGGAAAAAATCATGCCGACTTGGAGCTGTACTGGCGTGCACCGCGTAAACCATTTGAGATACATCAAAATTATGTTGTATAGGTTTCTACATCTTAAAAAGTGCAACAACAAAGTCCGCGGTGGCGATGGCTTCTAAGGACGACCCACAGTAACCATTATTATCTTTCAGAATTTGTTAAAAATTTCATTGTTATTTCCGCAATTTTGGCCGATATCCTATTAATTCTTATCCAATAAACTTGACATCATATCATTTAAATGAATAGTTTAAAAGATAACACAGATTCAAAATTACGTGTAACAAAATAATTATGGGTGACGGCAACGCGGACGCAGCGGTATGAGTCAATGACCTTTTCCTCGGCTATTAGGTATGTAATCCCGGCAGTATGTTCTCGTGGGATATTTTCCGACATCCACGCGGGCGAAGCCGCGGGCAAAAGCTAAGTATTTATAAAGATATCACGCGGGCGTAGCCGCTGGCGAAAGCTAGTTGTTCATAAATATTCTCCTTCGTCATTCGTATCGGCAGGAGTTGTACCAGAATGACTCGTTTCCTGGTTAAAACATCTGCTAGGCAGTATGTTTGGTAGCAAGGGAACGCAATTTACTGACTTCTGGCGTTTAAAGTAACGTCAATGTTTACAGGATCAATATTATTTTTACTGGAAGTAATGCGTCATAACAATAATGAGAATCATAACAAAGTATTGACCCCACTACAATAGTGGGAACTGCATTCCAAAGTCATAATGTTGTTTTAACTTTGTCTTTAAAAATATTTATATTTTTGTACAGAACACGGGCCCAGAAGTTGTATGGGTAGAAGGCGAGAAGCAACTCTTCCGCTGTCAACTAGTCTTGGATTCAACCGTAGCTACCAGGGACGCACACTTGCACAATTTGTTCAACCAAGCGGAACGATTGATCAAGTCCAGTTCGCCCCCCACCACACCGTCCCCCCCGCCGTGGAATGACGTATGCAACGCGCTCAAAGCTGCGCACGCGATCAAATTGAGCTCTCTCGTTGCTTTCTTGCCGACTATTATGAATCAACTTTTTGAATTGATGGTAAATATTTTAATAAAGGCTTGTTGTAAAAACCTAGTTACAGTAAAGACTGTAAAATTAAGACAGTACCGGCTGTATTAATTGTATAGTTGACTTCGTAATTGGTTTACCACTTTTGACAACAATTCCATGTAAATTGAAACTACACTAAGGTCGAATTTATCTTTAAATCAAATAGTCCTTGTCGTTTTATGACGCACAAGTGACATTCGACCTTAGTTAGGGTGGTAAAACAATTACGAAGTTGACTATACATCGAGTTTTATTAAAAGTTCGGCTTTCTATAGCGTCGTCTTCTAAAGCTCGATGTTGCATGACAATAGAATTTCTATGACAATATTAAATCTATAATCTTTCTTTCTATTTATAGACTGTTGAGAAGAGCTACACTCAAGATATGGGTTACCAGATTGTAAAGTTGATAGTCCATTTTGTTCACATGATACACGACTATGGTCGGAAGGACTTATTGGATAGCTACGTTAAGGTAAGCTAAAATTATACCATACTAATATTATATTCTGCAAACTCTGCGATAGTATGAATTATTGTAAATTACTTGTATTATTGTCCCTAGTGATTATTACAGCCTTGCTCCATATTTTTGAAGTGAAAACTTCTTTAGGCGCATTGGGCATTTTTGAGATGGGAAAAAACAATTGAAATCGCGACACCGTTACCGACACCTCATTTTTGTAAACGTGATTGTGCTCTTTATTTATATTACGTTACGGATCAATGTTCTATGCAAGTATTTTTACTTTAAAGGTTTTGGAAGTTTTTTTTTTTTGTATACGCGATTGCGGTCTTTATTTAGATAAGGTTGCGGACCAATGTTCTATACAAGTATTTTTCTTCCACCAAGGCGATCTTGTTCAAGTTTTTATTTTCTCATTGATAATCCTATCCATTAGCTATTTCCGCTATTACAACTAAACTTTATCCGAATTAAAAAATAATTTTACATTTTTTTTTGTCGGCAGTACGTATTCAACTGCGTCGAATTCAAACTGCACACAATGTTGACGGCCCCACTTCACATGTTTGTGGACCCCAACCAACCAGACTTTCTACTAGGCAACAAATTTATGCAATACTCCGGCTTTTTCTTCGACATTATCACCAAAAGTATGGCGCAGTATCTTATCAATACAGGAAGAATTAAAGTAAGTACCTGCCTGGTATTAAAATAGTAAAAGGAAAACCACAACGTGTATTTATATTATTAATTAATTTAATGAAAAACGTTACGATATTTGTTTTAATACTACGTTTGTCTACTATAAGGCAGATTAGAAATGACGACACACCTGTTAGGAGACAATCTCCACCGAAACTCGACGACACAATAATGTCCATTGCCGACCAAATACAAGATGACCAAAGTATACTGGGAGATACAGGAAAATATGACACACCACCAACAAATAAAGACACTGCTACAACCATATCACCCATCATATTACAGACAGAGCCGATTACATTTTTTTTTTTTTTTTTCTTTTATTTTTTTTTTTTTTTTTTTTTTTTTCTATAACTTATTGACATTATAAGTATTTATTATTATTATTGATTTTATTACATTTCGTTAAATATTTTCAAAACTTACCTGACATAATCTATTGCATTTGATATAAAAATAAAAAATAAAAAATTGACATTGAGACTATTGATAATACTGAATTATAATAATTTAATTTACTTGGCAAAAGCCTCCCATACATGTATATTTGTACGCCAAATGGCAAAACATAGAGAACCTATAATTTAATCATTGTAACATCTTGCACACTGTTGTCACCTATGTTTACAAATAAAGAATATTGATTGATTGATTGATTGATTGATACATTAGAGAAAATTAGCCAATTATTAGATAGAAAATTAGAATTGCAACAACAATCTATCTTGTCAAAAATCAAAAGTACAATTCAATCTGAAATAAAAATAGCTGTACTAAAACTGCAACAAGACATAAGCCAGAAAACCGAGCAACTATCTCTTGAACAAACAAAAATAAATACCAATATTATTCACATAAACGAAACAATACAGAAACTTGAGATAGAAAATGTAAAACTTAAAACAGAAATAGCCGAGCTACAGAACAAAAACATGCATCTGAACGTGAACGACACTTCCACAAACGATACCTCTAAAATAATAGTTATCCACGGCCTGAACGAATATTATCAAGAAACAGAAAAAGACCTCGAAGATAGGGTAATATTTGCATTTCTAGATACATTGAATATCGACCTCACTGGCTATATCGAAGAGCTGAGTCGGATAGGACGAAACGGACTGAGACGGCCACTACGGGTGGAACTAATTAGTAAAAAGATGACTAAATATATCGTAGAAAACGCGGGATATTTAAAAAGTTTAGGCTTATGTGTATCTGGATTTCTTGACAAAACATCATTACAGAAAAGAAGACAACAAAGAGAAGGACGGACTATAACGCAACAAAACGAATATCTCGATTTGGACGCACTAAAAGAAAGAAGAAAATTTAGAGAAGAACGAAATCTGTGGGGAAGAAGCAACGAAAATCCATCTGAAAACACATTCATGAGCCACACCCTGACTGCACCACAAACTACATCTGTTGCAACCACATCCACTATGCCACAGTGTAAAATCAGCCACGGTGATGAAAGTCACAAACGACCCAAAGACCATACTTTTCGACTTTAAAATATTTATACAAAACGTACAAAGTCTCAAAAATAAAACTCATATTCTTGAGAGTATACTAGATAATGAACCTTATAATGTAGTCTGCCTTACCGAGACGTGGATTAGAAATCATCAAAAAGAATTAATTACAGTCAGTGGATACGAGTTCAGTTCGGCCTTCTGTCGACAAAATCACCGAGGCGGTGGAGCCGCCATTCTGACACAAACCGGATTAAAATGCAAAGAATTACCTGAAATTACCAATCTATCCATCGAATATGTTGTGGAATGTTGTGCCATAGAAATTAAGTCACCAAAACTAATTATTATTCTTGTATACCTGCCCGATCGAAATATAGAAAAGTTCTTTAACTTTTTAAATCAACTTCTGAAGCTCATTACACTAAAGTACAAAAACAAACGCCTTATAATTACCGGAGATTTTAACTTAGATTATTTTAAAAAAGCTAAGGAATACCAGAGATTTAACAATATCATGACAGAACTAAATCTACAGCAAATAATCAAAACTCCTACAAGAACCACAAAATCAACATCGACTTGTATAGATCTTTTATTCACAAATAATAGTAGCACAGAATTTGAAATTACTGTTAACAATAATGGTATCTCGGATCACAATAGCTTAATATACAGCCTTAGGAAAGACAGAGAAGCGCAAAGTCTTAAAAGGACACCCTACGTTACTAAAAGAATCTTTAACAATACTAATTTGACAAATTTCCAATCAGCACTAAATAAAATAAACTGGGATGACATTTTTTATCAAAACTTTGACATAAATAAAACTTATAATAGATTTCATGACATTTTACAATCTCATTTGAATAAATACATACCAAAAAAACGGATAAAAACAATGCAAAATAAAACAAACAATTATCTTACTAGGGGACTAAAAAAATCATGCAAAAATAAAAGATTGACTAGAATTATTTCGAATCAGCTCAATAGCACCATATTTAAAAAACACTGCAAAGAATACTCGAAAATGTTAAAAAGATGCATCAAAACTTCAAAAAAACTTAATTACATAAAAGAGATGAATGCCTCGAAAAATAAAACAAAAACGATGTGGTCAGTAATAAATAAAATTACTAAACCTAATAAAACTAAACAAAATCATAAGAACATTACCTTAAAATTAAATAACGTAAAAATTAAATCACCGCAACAAGTTTGCACCACATTTAATGATTATTTCATATCGGTAGGTGTAGATAACAAAAGTTCGGGAGCAGCGGCGCCAGCGCCGTGTGGGCCATCGTTACATTCGGTGCATAAGCCCGCAATAAACTCCATGTATATCGATCCGGTAACCGAGCGAGAGGTTTTTAAAATTATACGCGGTATGCAAAATAAACGTAGCTTTGGAGTGGACGATATCCCGCCGATACTAGTAAAAAAATGCGTAAAGGAGCTTACATCGCCGCTCACTAAACTGATAAATATTTCTTTCGACGAGGGACGATTCCCAGAAAAACTTAAAATTGCGAAAGTACGCCCAATTGCGAAAAAAGGAGGAAATTCAGAAAACCCTAGTTATTATAGACCTATTGCACTGTTGCCCACTATCTCAAAAATTTTCGAAAAAGCAATGGCGAATCGTGTCAATAAATTTTTAGAAAAATATAATATTTTAGATAAAAACCAATTCGGATTTAGGAAAAAATGCTCAACTACTCTAGCGGTATACAACTACGTACAGGAAATTTACAGTTGCATTAACGAACGAAAGTACGCTATTGGACTATTCCTAGACATGACGAAGGCGTATGACAAGGTGTCACACAAAATTTTATTACAAAAACTTTACGGTTCGGGTATTAGAGGACAAGCTTTTAATTGGTTTAAATCATATTTACAAGACAGAGTACAATTCGTAGAAATAGAATATTTAGATAGCGTTGACCAAGAAATGTACAGCATAGGATCAGACATGGCTACCATTAATACTTCAATACCCCAAGGAAGTGTTTTAGGAAGTACCTTATTTATATTATACGTAAATGACTTGCCAAAAAAGATAAGTTCGTCGTGTATTTTGTTCGCTGACGATGTTTCTTTATTATTTAAAACGCCCGTGAATGTTGACCATCTAGCTATTGAAAAAACTTTCATAGAAACTGAGCAATGGTTGAAAAAGCATAATTTAGAAATAAACATAACGAAAACTAAAATATGCCAATTCAGAACTTACCAAAGAACTCCACTAAACCTAAATATATTAACACAACAAATAAAATTAGAAGAAATAAACGAATTTAAACTTTTAGGCCTAACATTAGACTCAAACCTAAATTGGAAGAAACATGTAGAAAGTACAAGAGCAAAATTGTCCCAATTTATTTATGCACTAAGCATATTGAAATGCAACACAGATTATAAAACCGCCTTAACTGCCTATTATGCGTACGCCTACTCCTGGCTGAATTATGGTATTATTCTGTGGGGGGACAGTACTGACTTTTTGGACCTTTTCATTCAGCAAAAGAAATGTATCAGAATATTGATGAACATAGGCCAACGAGAGAGTTGTAGGCCACACTTTATTAAACATCAAATTCTCACACTACCAGCTATATATATACTGCAAAGTTGTATATTCGTTAGGAAAAATAGGCACCTCTTCAAATCTAATATCGAGCTAAATGAAAACTATAACCGACGGAACAAGAATAGACTAATACTACCCATCACAAACATAAAATTTATCGGGAAAAGCCCACATTCAAGACTAGCTAATATATTTAATAAGCTACCGGAAAGTTTAAAATCCCTACCAAATGACTCAATTTTCTTGACGCAGTTGAAATCTCTGTTAATAAAGAAAGGCTACTATACCGTTGAGGAATTTAAAGTTGACAGATTGTGAATCAATTGACCTCGTAATAATAAGCTTCACGTAAATGTGAAAATAATAATAAATTACTTTACTATATTACTATAATGTTATGCTTACTAATAATGACTAAAATAAATGAACAAAGTAATAAAAATGATTTCAATGAAATAAAATGTAATAATGAATGAATTAATGTTTTTTGAAATGTAATGAATTGTTATAATTAGAATCAATATTATATAATTATGTAATCATTTGATATGTAAACATTTGCAGTGCCCTTACAGGGTACATGTCTTAATACTGTGTCATGAAATTTTAATGCATGCCTACTAATCAGTGTTTTACATGTTAGCAAATAAATAAATAAATAATTAACGTTTTCCTTGCAATTATTTAACCGATTCGTTACCTGTTCTAGATGTCACGTAGTGAAAGATTTCATGCTGATCTCTTAGAAAATATTGACAAATTGGTATCGACGGTGGAGCCATCATACATATTACAGCAGCCGATGCAAACTCATATTTTTAACAAGAATCTTGCCACGTTTCTTAAGGTAAGTAATAGGGAAATATGCGCGTAATTCAAAACTTTTTAATTATTTAAATGTATAGGAGTCAAGAAACAAATTCCTATTTTTTTTTCCTTTTTTTAATGCATTACTTATTTTACAATTTATTATTTTATGTTGCGTTTTTTTGGTGTAACGGCAAGCAAACTAGAAATGCGTCGCCTTCGATAATGCCGGAACTGACGTAAAAAACTATGTAAATTAAAATATATTCTTAACAAAGCGCTTGAAATCTCACTAAGGTTAGTAAGTAAGTGTGATTTCTGCTTGAATAAAGCACAAAAAATTATTTAATTTATATGATTTGGGGCTAAAAAAACCTTTAAAAACAGATGTTAACAAAGCAGTAACATGGTAAATGATGTCACATCATGACCGCGTCAGAAACGGACGTTTGTACTGTAGTGGAAAATTGTTGCAAGTTTTATAATTTTTTTGAACAGCAAGCAGTAGTTGAATTTAACTTTTAATACTTTTCTTAGGTTTATAGTACTGTCTTCTATTGATTAAGTGGAAAAATAAAAATTACATGCATATTCCTATTTTCATGAATGCTGAAAGAATGCTGTGAGAAAATTCTCATATGTTTTCTTTTCATACAACTTGTTCACTCTGTAATATTTCTATTACTTTGTTTTACAGTCTTGCCTATCTTTCATGGATAGAGGTTTCGTGTTCCGACAAATCAAGAAATATTTAGACAAGTTTAAAGTCTGCGATCCGAAAGCATTATTTGACTTCAAATTCACGTTTCTGCAAACAATTTGTTCACATGAGCACTTTGTGCCATTCAATCTGCCATTGCACGCGAATAAACTATCAAGAGATGGCGATGAAGGTAAGAGTTTGATATCATAGACGTACTGTAAAAGCACAGTGTAATTGTATACATAACTTTATGTTTATTGACTTAAATATCAGATTCTGTGAAATATTTATTCATATTGAGAGTCGGTCCCGAGCCATAACAGGAAACTCGGGACGTAACATTCATAAGTTTTTCACTAGGGGACACATGTCCCGCGACCCGTGTTGCCAGACTTTGCACTACATGTCCGTCAACATCGCGCGTATTGTGATTTCTCGCAGCCTCGCTATCAGTCACGGGATAAAAGTAAGTTGTAAATAATACTAAGTCTTTTGGCCACATGATAAGATCGACTGCTGAAATGGTCGGGCTGAATTAAATGAGAATGAGTCGCGGAACATTTTTGCCCTAGTGATGACCACTTTACAAAGATATTAGACTGTGCTATAACACAAAATGGATTTGACGCTATTTTAGTGCTTACCTGAATAACTCTTACTTTTACACAGATCCTGCCAGGCTGAGACTCACTGAAGATTTTATAATGAGACACTTTCTTGCTGGAACCCTACTAAAACAAGTATTCCCTTGTTTTCCACATATGTACATTGCTAGCATACATAAAGCATGACTCATGCTTGAATACATTTATTTTCATTTACCTTGCAATTTTTTTCAAATGGAAATTTTCTTCAGGTGGAACAGTCATTACGGGAGGCGCCGTTAAAACGTAGGTCTGCGTTGAGTGTGTTGCGGGCTTTATTGACTAAACATGAACATGATGACCGTTATAGAAGTAGGCAGTGCCGAGCTAGGCTTGCGTACTTGTATTCGCCGTGGCTTACCATCGTACTCGGTATGTTTTTTGATACAGTTTGCATCATTTAAATAGAAAAGTTTGGAACTTTAGTGCTTAGGGCCGCGCCTCCAGCTGTTTATATGCAAAATTCAAAAATCATTTATTCAAACTGAGAATCAGCACTTTTCGAACGTCAAAATTACATAAGACAGTCCCCCAAAAACGCCCACCCTTCCCCACTTTCTATGCAACGTTGCCAGCCCGCTGCCGCACCGCCGCCGCGCCGCCACCGCGGATTGTAGAGTGATATGGCAAAATCAAGCGGCGGCGGCGCGGCGGCGGCGCGGCTGCGGCTCAGTCTACATGGTTACGCGAAGTGGTGTCGGCGCGGCTGCGGTGCCGTCTACACGAGCCCTTACAATTAATTTCCATTCTTAAAAAAACTATTCTTTTGTTCAATTTACTTTAGAGATAGTAAATGTAGACTCGCAATGTGTCTAGACTCACAATCCTACTTCAACTTTAACACAAGCTTTTGTTGATATTTGATTGGCTGGCTATTTTGTTTTTATGTCTTTCAATTATATAGTCGAAAATAATTCGTCGTTAATGTATAAAGTATTTTTACTTGCATGATATTTACAACAGAAAACGCCCACCGTCTTGTAACAAAAACTCTGGCCAGTCCAGTCGAGAATGGTCACGATAAAGTTGACGGAGATGCGACAGTGAACCCAGTACTCAATAGTGTGCAGAATGCAGCAGCGTCAGCCAATAGCACTCCTCGGAGGAACCGACTTACTCTGCACTTCGATCATACACCTGTCAGGAATTCCGCTCATTTCAAGGAACCACCTACTATTCCGGGCAATCATATGTATGGGAAAGGTGAGTAATTATTCTGAAATTCAAGAATAAAGCCTTAATGATTTTATTTCCGGTCGAATTTTGTTGTTTGTAGAGTGAGTACGTTTTCAGAGCAAAAAATCTCAAAAAAAAAACTAGCAATTTCACGTTGCTTTAAAGTCATTGGTAACAAATAATATCTTAGGCCTACTTCCCAAGGCAAAAAATCGTAATGCCCTGAAATCCTTCTACAAGACATTTTCAGACGGGTTTGTTTATTTGTCACATGAACCGGGCCTTATTTTGTGCCTCAAAACTCACATGAAGACAACGACTCAGTGTGGTAAATTCCTACTTTATTTCTTCAGATCACGCGAGCAATATGTCACAAAGCTCTTTAGAATCAGTATCAACAATGTCCGGTGGAGACTCATTGCCTAGAAACGTTGGAAGACTAAACTTAAGCGAAATTGGTGATCAGGTCAATAGGTAACTATCTCATAAACATCATCATATAATATTGAACCTTATTTATATGTGACTAACAGTTATTTTTGAATCCGTTGGATCATTTATATCATCATGGAATTTTTAACCTTGTTTATATGCAGTTACCGATCATTTTTGTGTGTATAGGTTCGGTGTGATGTCTGCAGAAGAGGTGAGGGATGTGCTTTTGTGTTTCCTGTTCGTTTTGAAGTATTTGGATGATGAAAGACTTGTGGATTGGTGGAAGACACAATCGCAAGCACAGCAGCAATCGTTCTTTAATGTTTTGGAGTAAGTTTTCATTCAAATGCTTAACTAAGCTATCAGATTATTGTTGAAGTTCAAAGATTAGAGCCAAATCACAGAATAGTATAAAAGGCGCACTCCATATTTTACGTATGGGTCTACAAGTACGCGGCAGGCTCGTCTTGTCGAGCCAATTCAATGAGCGTAACGTAGTCAGAAGATATAAGAGTTACGCGATAGAAAGAGAGGCAACTTCTAAGTGAATATAACTGTAGGTAATTAGCGCTGTGCGGCCTGAATTGCACTTTAATGGTGCCGATTCTCTTGTCACAAATGCCTCTAAACTAAACAAAAATCACTAAAATTTAGTTTATTCCTGTCAAACGACGATTTCCCATTCTGAAATAGACTAAAGCGACACAACTTAACTAAATTTTAGTTTGACAGCACTAAGATGGCACTGAGATATTAGTTTAGTGAAAATGGCAATTTTGCTATTCTGAATTTGACGTTTTTAACCTAAAATTTAGATTTTCTAACTAAATACGACTATTTTAAATCGCAACTAAAAACATGTGGAATAAAATTGGTTGTCATGAACTAAAATTCACACCAACACCTCGACTTCAGATGAAAAAACAGTACTAATCTTTTTTTTTTCTTTTGCTTATATCTCGAAAACGGTGTGTCCAATCGCAAAAATAATGAAAATTTCGACACCCTTTATGGAACCCTTAAACCCCTAACACTCTACATGTAGGTAATATTTTTTCTTATTTTCTATACAAAAAGTGAAAAATCCATATAAAACACGTCGAGGCTGCCCCCCCCTGCGCGCCTCCGGCTCTAAAAAGATCACGTGTAGAGTCGCGATTGTCAAATTCGATTTAGATGTGCCAAAATTATTTTTAAATTTAGAGAATTTATTTTGCAGAATAGCTTTGAGATTTTCATAGTCAAAAGTAAGGAATTTTAGTGATAGTTTAGTTAGTTTAGTTCGGTGTACAAGAGAATCGGCACCATTGTGTCGTAGCAAGAGTCGCTTTTTATTTTAATGATTTTGCGGAGTGAATCGTCTGTATTAATTTGTGGCTAAATGAAGCATTTTGTGTATTGTTAAGTTTCTTTACCGACCTTTATATCAATTTAGAAGTATAAAAAGAATCGAGAATTTATCAAATTGATACACCTAAATCTACCTATCTTTCGTCACTAATCTGTAATCCATTTCAGAATATGCGCCGAACAATTCCAATACGTCGGACGAAAGAAGATTCTTTCAGAAATGAAAGCAACTACACCAGACTGCAATGGTAAACCGAAGCCCTTAAAAGCAAGGACTCTTCCCGCTAGGATGAGTCCGCCTGACTTCTCGAAGGAACCTCCTATTGTTGTGGAAAAAAACAACACTGTTAATAGGGAGAACCTTGTTAATCCTTCGGTTACTACTGGTACGTTTAAAAAAAAAAACATTTTTTTTTTCTTTTTCTTAATTCGGTTAAGCAACATCCAAATGGTAAACAAAAAGATAACTTATATCTATGTTAGTTTTACATCAATGCATTGATACTGACGACCTGAGAGGCTTGTGGCTAAGTACTAAAAGCCGCACGGCTCGATCGATCAGGTTAAGCTACGCTTGCCGCGGCTGGTCCGTAGATGGGTGACCGTCTTTACATACCGAGACCCTTCCGTGCCTCGACAAGCAGTCTTACCAAGGGTTATCGTATTACCCAATGATTGAGTTGTGGAGGTCAGGCAGTCGCTCCAATAAAATTTTGGTATTCAGGTGCATCCGGTTAGACTGGAAGTCGACCCCAACATAGTTGGGAAAAGAATAGGCAGATTATAGTTTATTGACGATCTGTTCATGTTTTTGAGCAACTAGTCTATAGGCTAGACCTCTTTCACTCAGCAGTGGGAAACTTGAAATAGGGATGATATCTTGGTCAAAAAAAGAAATTCTATTTAGTCCGTCAGTCAGATAATAAAAAAATATTAGGCACGTATTTTTTGCTTTATCATATCAATAAAAAATGACAGATAAAACGCATTAAAGTTGGGGAGTGGGGGTCGCTACGTCACAAGTAAGTATCATCATCGTTTCAGCCGAAAGACGTCCACTGCTGAACATAGGCCTCCCCCAAGCAGCACCAAGTAAGTATAAAATCTACATATTCGTGACGTCATGGCACATTTTAACTCAATGTATCGCCGTAATCTTTTGATAACGTAAAATAAGAAAAAATACGTGTCCAATATTTTTAATAATCTACCTGAAAGACAATTTTTTTTTGTCATCGTCCCTATTATAAAGACATAAAAAAAAAACATAGTCTATTACTTCTGAGCATAACGTAAAGAGAGAATAATGTTGATTATCGAATTACCTTACTTATAGCAAGCGCGTCGGTTGCTGTCGATCATCATCGTGCTGGTCACTGATCACAAACCTTGCTGTTTCGTACAGTTGCCGAAGCTCATCGAGCATTTACCGGCTGGCAAAATGTTGTAAGCAGACGAATGCCAAAATGCTTTTAATACCTAGAGTGTAAGCAACATTTTTCCCATCCATCTAACCAGATTTTTCTGTGGTTATAGAATTAGAAGCGATTGCCGAACACACAGTGCTGTCAGCAAGCTGTTTGGCTACAGAAGTGGGCCTTACCATAATAGACCGCGCGTGTCTCTTCATGAAGAACCTTGGAGCAGCTGATGGCGTCGCGGCGAAGCCCTATCTCAAGTTACTACTGTACCCACAAAGCGAGACTTTGTATAAACATCTGTTTTCGGCCCTGCGAGCGTATATCAATCAGTTCTCCGAGACTTTGTTTGAAGGTCAGTATTTTATTATGAAAAACCAATTTTCTACTTTTTTATAATGTTAGGAGAATATGACTGATAAATTACAAAGTAATATTGTTGTATAAAATGAAATAATATTTCATATTATAAAAGCGAAACTCCCGCTACGAATGAGTTCAAAATTGCGCTAGAACCAAAATTTTATTGTCTGTTGGGGTGCCAAGTTTTGCGTTTTTTTTTTTACTATGGTTTCTTAAAGTAATTGAAGTTAAAGTGAATTATTGCAAGATTCTAAATCTGAACTGATACGTTACTCTACTACTATTGTATCAAAGGAAAGCGTTTCGATAATAATCTTTCAATGTATATTTATACAGGGGGCAGTACCGTATGCTCGGGCGTCGTCGCTGCGGTGGTTCGCCTGTGTGAGGCGCGCGCGGCGTGGTTGCGACGTGAAGCTGCGGCTGCTCTATACTTACTGATGCGAGCCAACTTTCAACATGGGACTGGTGGAGACCTTACTAGAGTGCATCTACAGGTATGGACTGATATATACAAAAATTACTTGTTTATAGTCTTGGTTGAAGACGAATTCGATAAGAATAGTGTTCGTAACGGTGACCGTAAAAATTATGCGAACTGTAGGATGGCTGGACCCTTTTTAAAAAGACTTCTGTCCTGGTACTCTTTAGCTAATTGGCTAAGGCTCTCAAATTTCACTTATTAATTAATAACTAGCTTTTGCCAGCGGCTTCCCCCGCATGCATGTCAGAAATTATCCCACGGGAACGTACACATCAAGCTGTACAAAAACCAGTTTATATTGATCTCGCATTGTAAAGGATTTCCGTACAATGCGAGGTCAGTTTATACTGGAAAATTATAGCTTGATGTGTAGCCGTGTGTACTACAATTCTCCAACTGCAAATGTAAGCCGCAAAAGTATATTATTTATGTGATAAAATACAAGTTAACGAATTTCGGACTTTTTCCTTTACATGTGCTGCGAGACCTTGCTTTTTGCTACATTTCATGAAAATTATCCTATGGTCTATTCCATGTCATGGTCTACCCGTGTGCCAAATTTCATCCAAACGTTCAGCTGTTTTACCGTGAAAGCGTAGGCAACAAACAAACTCACTTTCGCATTTATAATGTTAGTTAGGAGTAATCAGCCATCAATCTAGCCGTCTCTCATCGGCGACAAATGTCACTGAATATCGGAATTTTCCCCCGCTGTCGCTTCCTTACTAATAATTTATTTAAACTGCGCAGGTTATAATGGCGGTGTCAAAACTGCTCGACAACTCAACTGCGCTCAACTGCAAACGTTTTCAAGAATCTCTCTCTGTCATCAACTGTTTTGCGACAGGTGATAAGGCTATGAAAGGAACTGGTAAGTAAAAAAACATTATTTAAACCATAGAAAATAATTTGTTTTTGATGCTTGATTGCGTTCGTAATCGACTATTGAATGATCTTGTTCATTCAATCGTAGACTGTGAGAAATTGCTTTTGGCAGTAAGACCTGCCTCTAGTAATGTTCAATTAACGGATTTTTTATACTATTTACCAAGTTATCATTTGTTGATTTATTGGTTTCTAATTTTGCTGCTCCTCAATCATATCCAGTAAATTGAGTAAGCACCACACTTCAACAGTAAGCACCACACTTCAACAGTAAGCACCACGCTTCCCTAGAACTTCAAAAACAAAATAAATTCCGGGTGAAATTTCGCAGATGTGATGGATGTCGAAATGTAAAACAAAAACAATTTAAAAAAAATGTGCCCACCGTATTGTCCCCACTGCGAGCAAAGGCCTCACCTCAACTCTATCCTGAGCCAGTATGTACCAATCCCCCCTATAAGCGTCAAGTTCGTCCCGCCATATACGGTCTTCCGCGATGCCATTGGACGTTTTCAGGGTGGTTCAATAAAAACAAAACAAAAATATTTTAAACCCAAATTTTAAAGTAACTCCAGCTAATTACGGGGTCAACGGCCGCTGATATTGTAGTTTCTTGAAGTTTTGTGTTAAGAGCGTTTATTCTGAATGTGGGCAACGTCGTAAATAGATGTAAAATTTGGCAAAATTACTGTATGGAAATAAGAAATGTGGCTTATTAGCGAACTAGAATATTAATAATGATATGAATACCGATGAATGATAACTGTTTTAGGTGTAAAAAAAACATTTGGAATGCTTCCAAATACTTACATCTAAAACTAAACATTCGGTGTTACGATTTTAATTATTGCATTTCATAATCAATATTTTAGTTCACTAGTTAGCCATATTTCTTAATTCCATACAGTAATATTGCCAAATTAATCAAAACCGGTAAATATTTGACAGCTATTTGCGACGCGGACGTTGCCAAATTTTAGGATAAGCCCTCTTAAGATTTTTTTGTCCTTAGATATCTATAATCACGACGTCTGTGAATGTTAGCCGGTTAATTTAATTAGACCCTTTAAATAACTATTTACTATTTATTTGTTTTGTATGTCACAGGTTTGTCTAGCGAAGTGGCGGAACTGATGCGTCGCGTGCGCACAGTTGTTGGAGCGAGGGCACGTCTAGCTGGAGTTGGAGGGGTTGGCGCATCAGGTAACTACAATAACTTATAATTCAGAAAACTTTAAATTAAAATACAACTAAAGGCATGTCGCTAGCAGTGTAAAATAACTATAGGTAAGGCATAAATGATTTCTGACGTAATTTTTTTACAAATTTTTCTCATTGACTGTTTGCTATGCCTACCTACCCTCAACCCTGCACGTATCTGTTACTACAACTAGTCAAACTGTTGGCGCCATCCAATGCTGATACAATTCTGAATTTGGTTTGACGTTTTATATGTGCCCACGTATAATAAAATAACTATGTTTGTATAATTTGAATTACTTTTGGTTATATACAAAAAAGGATATTGTGGTTTTATGAACGATAAAAGTGAAACTTCTATAGGCGCCGCCATATTGGCCTTGGCTGCTCTGACGAGCGCCTTTCACTTTATCACTACTCCGCGGCCGACCGTCACGCGACATGCAACACACAGACGAAAAAGTTTGAGACGATGTAATAAAAGTTTCACTTTAAAAAATCAACCATAAATACGCTACGTATGATACCAGATCAGATCAAAATATGTTTTAATAATATAGGTGCAGGCAGTGTCCACTTAGCAGAGTTGCAACACGCGTTAGCAGCATCTTGTCGTGCGACGCCGCGTTTGCGGCACGCCTGGCTCTCTAACCTAGCAGAACATAATGCAAGACAAGGAGACCATGATGAGGTATACACAGCTCCACTTATTTCATACACTGAGAGTACATTCAAATGCTTTTTCGTCCTAATTATAATATCTTTTAAGTTCCCGTGACCTTTTTGCATCAGTGACCTGAATTTCATCATAGTAAAGTGTCTTACAAATCTATGTCTTTCAAACATTCTTCTTTTCTTTTTCGTTTCGAAGGGTACATCTATGTTTCCTATATAGTTTGGGCCCAGTAGGTGGCCAAAGTCTTTCAAGCATTAATTATCACTAATGATTGTAACAGGCTATGTGCTGCCAACTACACATTGCAGCACTCATAGCGGAGTACTTAAAACTCCGAGGAACTCAACAATGGGGCGCGGACGAATTCGCTGAGATCTCGCGCAACATTCCCCGCGACGAGACCAGCCTCAAAATCGACGAGGGTAAGTCAAACACCAATAACACAATACCAATAATATATTTTATGTTCTGCATCATGCGTTATAAAGTCCAATTTTAAATACCACAGCCTAATCCATCGATTGTTGAGGTCGAATTTCTCCATTAAAACTGAACGCGATCAGCACATCTAATTCGCGTTCAAAAACTGTCAGAGTCAATATTCCACAATATTAATGACAGCTCTTGAACGCGTTAAATATTCGAAATCAAATAAAGGAAATCCGCCCTAAAAGCACTAAATAAAGTTTCCATAGTTAACTATGTATTAGGAACTATTGTGCAGTCTTGGTTATAGTTGTGTGACACTATGTAATTGGTTAGCTCTTTGAACGTCTCGATAGGACAGAAAGCGTTGCATCCTGGTACTTCCATGAGGCGAGGTTCCGCCGAGTCATCATCCCAGTAGTATATCTGAAAATAAAGTATTTGTAAAATTATAAAAGCTCTAACAGACAATCGTATAAAAGTCACAGGGAAGTCCTACTTCGTTCAGGTTGCAAAATCTATATAAATAAAACAAACTCAAGAACGTATGGACCGATTTTTATGATCTTTGATTTGTTGGATTTGTCTCCGCCCCGAATAACAGAATTACTATTAAAACATTGGAAAAATGCCAGAAAAAAAATTATGAAGAAAATTCACGGTCTCATACATTTTGTGTGGATCGGCTTTTTTGATGGTATCTCGGTAGATGGGTATGTAGGTTAGGTAGGTAGGTGCGCCGTAGATAAGTCCCTAATGCTACCCGTGCGAAGCCGGGCCGGGTAAAGCTAGTTTAAAATAAAAAGAAAAATATATCGAATACAAAACCTTATTTAAAAGTCAGTTAAAAAGAATGAGGAAAACACTCACAAACTTAACCATTTCTAATTACTCAAAAGGTATAAATAAAATAAAAATAGCTTTTCGGGGAAGGCCTTCAATTTGTTTAACAGTCGTTTCTAATTAGCTTTGCGGTCACGATGTCAAAGTTCACGGTCGACTTTCTTACCAAAATGTCTTACAAAAACCATTCATTATTGTAATTACTAAGAAAGAGAATGCCTGTTTAGTATTCTCTAGGTCGCATTAATTATTTAGTCAGACTCGGGAAATATTCACAAAGCTGCGGGCTTCCCAATCAATAGCGACAACGCACGTTTCACAGAAATGTGCGTTGTCGTTGTTTCCCTATAACTAGACGGATGCGCGGGCACTGATTTCCTGTAACGTTTTCGATCTTCTTCTTCTTTTCGTGTCGATGGTATTCTGCTTTATAATAATATTATTTTATATTATATATACAGTGTGATTCTTCATAATGTGCACATATCGAAATGAGGGAATCTGTGCTTAATTTTAACGACAGAAAAAATATTTTAAAAAATCCAAATATTTTTTTAAACTTTTTATAAAATAAAAATAAATTATAACAAAATTGTGTGACTTTTAAACTAAATCATCTATCGCGATGAAAAAACTCCATAATGATTGGAAGTAATTAAGCGTCCACATAAAATGAAAATTGAGAAAAAAAAGCTACCCTCAATTGAAAATAAATATGTTTTTTTAAGCAAAAATCTGTGTTTGTTTCATCAATTTTTACAATAATTGTAAAATTTATAAATAAGATGCCAAATAGAAGAAAAAATATATTTTTTTTTAAATTTTTTTTTTAAAATAAGCTAAATTAAAATTTTAATATTTTTCCGTCGATAAAATTAAGCATAGATTCCCTCATTTCGATATGTACACATTATGAAGAATCACACTGTATTATATGAGCCCAGTAGGTGGCCACGTTGATTGCGGCATCAGTGGCATTCTTAGGTTGTCCGAGGTGCAGGTGAACGGGCACATAGGACACTCCAGCAAGTGGCATGGTCTGATCAGAAGCACCACACTCGCACTGGGTGTTGAATGGTTTAGTGATCCCCCACTTCGACAAATTGTGTCTGCAGCGGCCTACTTGGGTACGCAATCGATTGAGGGCTTTCCATATAGGCCACTGCAGATCACGCCCGGGAGGCAAATGCTCCCGGGGTTTAACGAAGTCGGCGGTGGATGCTTCTCTTCCCACAATTTTCTTCTCTCTTGATCGGTACGGTTGTCCAGTGTTCACTGATATCTAACTTTAACTCAAATGTATGCTGACCAACTTGACCAAACCAAGCAATTGAATTCTTCACCATCATCAGCTGCCTAGCCTTTTTCCAACTATGTTGGGGTCGGCTTCCAATCTAACAGAATGCAGCTGAATATCAGTATTTTACATGCAGCGACTGCCTATCTAACCTCCAAAATCCAGTTACTGGGTAATACGATACCCCTTTGGTAAGACTGGTTGTCAGACTTTTTGGCTTCTGACGACCCATAACGACAGTCAAAGATCCACGAATGACAACCGGGACCAACACCTTATCATGCTTTCCGAGGCACGGAGGGGTCTTGGTATGTAAAAATGGTCACCCATCCATGGATCAACCGCGGCAAGCGTAGCTTAACCTGATCGATCGACCCGTGCAGCTGTTATTACTTAGCCACAAGCTCCTCAAGCAATGAATTCTATAACTAGTCAAATGGATTATAGCGGCTACGAATAATACTGACTTTTCTGAAGTGTAATAGCCGCGGTGACCTTAGGAATAGTTATTTATGCAACTGTTTTAATACCTAATTATAACAGTAACATACAAGACTATCTACACCCATGATATGAATCCTCTATAAAAGGTTCTGAAACCATTGGATGTATGTAATTCAAAATCATGAATAAAGAAATTCCCACGAAATTCAGTACAACTGCACGTATGTACGTCGCCTGCAGCAGCACATCACACACACATGCGTGCAGCGGGTGCTGTTGTCCCCCGTTTGAACGTTGAAACGAGTTGCGTAATGAAATCTAGTACAACATTGTAACACTCGTTTGGATGAGGTAATGGTATTTTGACACTGGCTGTTATAATGTTGCTAATGAGCTAACTGTTTCAGAAACTTTTATAGAGGTTTTATAGCATGGGTAGATAAAAATAAAAACCGTACCACTGACCAAGCAAGCATCTTCAACATACTTTGATTGGATTGTAGCGATGCAAGTCTTTGCAGTTACTGTTTACCCTGGTACCAGAAAGCCGCGGTGGCGTTTTAGAGGCATGAGGAACAGGGTGTAAAGTTCACTCATCCTCTATAGAAAAGGGAAGTTCCTCTGACCAGACGGGTGTCGTGATTGATGTCGGGGAAGTTATATATATGGTTTTCGCGCGGTAAACCTAATTGCGCGATGCAGGATTTGTGTGACGTCACGTCTTTGATGCGTTGTTTGCATGTAGCGATGTAGATACCGCCACAGCGTTACACAAACTCAATAAATAACACTGCGACAGATTGGAGTGCACCTGTCTGGATCACGAGAAAAAGTCGTAAAAGTTTACCTTAAGACCAAACCGCTGTCCTTCCGCCAAAATTTTCTGTTCCTTATTCGACTGCGGCGAGGGCCGTCGTTCGTGTAACTCGAAAAGCAGGGCCGCTCCAGGGTCGGGCAGGCGCGGTGGCGGGGCCACGCAGGCCCCTAGCAAGGCAGCGACGGACACTGGGGTGCCGGTGCGCACCACTAAGCGAAGCTGGGAGTCGCCTGCACTGTTGCTGCTTGCTTCTTTAATTATTTGTTGGAGTAGTGCTCCTAGGATAGACAAAATACGTTCAATACTTGGTGTAGTTATATAATATGGAAAGCAGTTTAAACTTGCCATCGAAATTGGTATTCTCCTAATCCGTTGTAGTTCAGATGGATGTACTTGTACAGTAGGTATACACAGCTACACATCAAGCTATATATTTCCAGTTTATGCTGATCTCGCATTGTATAGGATTTCCGTACAATGCCAGGTCAGCTTATACTGGAATGGATAGCTTGATGTGTATCCGTGTGTACTCGACAATTGATGTGGCACACGGAGTTTAAAAAAGTTCAGCTTAGTAGTTCTCTCCAAAGCTGAACTTTTTTAAACTCCGTTGTTGTTGAGATGATTCTTCATATCTGTTACTATGACTTTGTTGACTCCACATGCCTTATCAGCGGCCGTGTTCCGTATAATTTAGTCTAGAATCTCCTAATAACCACTTTTTGCTTATACTATAATTATTTCCAGACAAGGTGTTTAACCTCTACGACCTTCAAATTTAAATGAACAGGTTTGAGTGTTAATGTCAAGGTCAAACGATTGTTTAATTAACCTTTTTTTATCGTCCACTTAATACTTAAGCATTATTTTAAAAAAATGTCTGAATAATAAATATTCTATTTGATGTTATACAGGTTGTTTGGCAGAATGTTGAACATACGAAAATGGTGGATAGGTGGGGTCATCTGCTACTTACTCAGCCCTAATTTATTAGATCTTTGTTTTTTTTTTAAATGCTGGTTGAAATTAAGATTTAAGTATTTTTTACATCTTTCTGTAAGTTTAAGGATTTATAACTTTTTTTCTAGCTAACATCTGAATAAAAAAAATATTTTATAAGAATCTGTCAACATTAAAGATTAAAAAAAAAAACAAAATATTGCCTGTTTTACCCATTTTTAATAAAAGTTACACTTTAAAGTTAAGAAAGTGGTGAAACTAGAAGAAAGCAAAAAAAAACTTTAAAAATATCTAGACGGCCAGGGCCAAATAAATTAGGGCTGAGTAAGTAGCAGATGACCCCATCTATCCATCATTTTCGTATGTTCAACGTTCTGCCAAACACCCTGTATAAACCGATGTAGAAACTAAAAACGCTGTCTTGGGTTATTTTTGCCTATGAATAATTATAATCTTACCGCCACTGAGTTTCCTTAGCAAATTATTATGAAACATCATTGAGTACTCCAATCTGGCAACATCCATCAGTTTTCTCTTCACATGTTTCGCCCATTTCGGATTCGCTACTTTAATATCGTCCTGCAATATTTATAAAAACAATAAATATCTACTGGAGAACACTTCTTCAAATTCTAAATTAATTCATAAAAATTTTGCTGAGAATGAGCACGTTTTGTACGTAAAACTTACAAAAGATATCCACCAAACCGCCCTTCACCTCTTCCTAGTAGTGTCTGAGCTGAGTGGAAGAAATACAACAACCAGCAACACGTCTCTATCTATTAATTAAGGTTCCCTAAACTGCGGTCAATCGACTTCGATAGATCACACATCGTGTCATAATATTATGACATAAAATTGCCATATTTAGAGGCGATCAATGTCGGTATATCGACCGTTATACAAGGTGGCAGGGACATCGACGTGAAAACTGTTACCATGGATTCAGTACATGATTCTAAAAGCCCTGCGTAAAAATTTTTCGTCGGTTATTTTTTTTAATTTCTGCTGTTCCATACATTTTGACCGCATAGGTTGGTCTTTACTATGAAACAGCAGATTTTTTTTTTTTTCAAATAACCGATGTAAAATTTCAACGCAGGGGGTTGGTCGCGTCGATGTCCCTGCCACCCTGTATAGTTGCACCTTTTATTTTTTATAAATATTAATAAAAGTCAAATATCGACGTACCTGTATCAGGAATAAATTATTTAGATAATAAGCTTCTTGCGGCGTGCTAAAGTTGGTGTTGGTCATTTGCGCGATTTTGTGAAAAAGATCGCGGTATGGCAACAACAGGCCTTCGTCTGTGAATGCTTTAAGTATCCTCTCCTTCTCTTGTTTGTAGCGAGGACAGTTCTCTTCGTAGAGTAACTGAAAATAAAATACACTAAATGATATAATTATGTAAATCTTATCACAAATTGTATACATACTTCGTATTTTGGCATCCCATTAATTTAACATTTAAAACATGGAGAAGAAAACCGGCCAAGTGCGTGTCGGACCACGCACAATGAAGGGTTCCGTAGTTGGGATGAATTTATCACAAAAACAAACTTAACTTTGCAGTTGCAAAAACATGTTTTCCCATACATTCTGTATTATTAATCGTTAACTTGTAAAGCCTACTTAGCTGTGATAGTTTTCCTTTTAATTTCGTTATATAAACTACTACTGTGATTTTTTTCACATATCCAAAACCAACCATTTAGCTGGCAGGGGGGGGACACTTGACTCTAACAAAATTTAGCACTTTAAAGCTTAATATTTCGCAAACGGATCCCTGAATCCAAAAATGGTTTCCCAATGTTTTTGAAGGACCTTTCCAATGATACCCAACACCACGGGTTAAAAAAGACATCACCACTTTACGTGTATGAGAGGTACCCTAAAAAAAAATGTTTTTCATAATTTTGTTTTACCACTTTGTCGGCGTAATTAATATGTATACCTATGCCAAATTACAGCTTTCTAGTACTAAGGGTCTCGGAGCTAGATAGCGGACAGACAGACAGACAGACGGACATGACGAAACTATAAGGGTTCCTTGTTTACTCAATCTGCCTAGCCTTTTCCCAACTATATTGGGGTCGGCTTCTACCCGAATGCAGCTGAATACCAGTATTTTAAATGGAGCGACCTCCACAACCCATTAACTGGGTAATACGATACCCCTTGGTAAGACTAATTGTCAGACTTTCGGGCTTCTGACGACCCGTAACGACTGTCAAAGATCCACGAATGATAGCTTGGACCAACGGCTTAACGTGCTTTCCGAGGCACGGAGGAGTCTCGGTATTTTATTTTTTATTTTTATTTTATATTCATTCAGTAGTATACTTATATCTATATACATAATAAGTTGGTGCAAACATAAACTCATTAGAGTTTTACCGTGCACCAAAATCATCGACCACATGATTTAGACAATTAAAACAAAAATATAAAATGAGACAATAACAAAAACACAACGAGGGTAGTAAGCGAAATATTTATCTACTTATTACTAACGAGCGAACATCGGTGACCAATCTACTGACCGTCCTTAGAACAAAAAGTAGTGGAGGAATGTGATTTAGATTGATACAGGTTGTTCCTAAAAAGTATGTTATTGTATTAGTAATATGTAGTTATTTACCTATGATATTGTTGCGTATTATGTTTATTTACTATTTAACTATATTTATTTACAACATTTAGTTACATTGACTTATCCTATATTAGATATTAAATATTGTATTTTTTAAGAAATGTTCCTTTAATTTGTACTTTATATTTTTATTCGTTATTTTGTCTCTCAATGATATAGGTAGTTGATTAATAAGGTAAGGTATTATATACTTTAACGTTCTCTTGCCGTGTAAATTGTTATACTTAGGAAGTAACAACTTAGCATTGATGACACTACGGGTATTAATTTCATTATTATTTATTGTTTTAATTTTCTTAAAATTTTCATTAAAAAATTCTTCTTTTAATAGTGTAAATTTAGTTTTTTCATGTATTGGTATTATTTTACAGAATTCAAATAATTTACGGTAGTCATTTTTGTACTTCTTCTTAATATTATGCGGAACAATTGCTTTTAATATACGTAGTTGAAGTGCGTAAATTTGATCTAGGTGAGTCTTATATGTCCTACCATAGCTCGACAGGCCATAGGATATCGTTGATTCGGCGAGGGCTTTGTAAAGCATTAACAGTGTTTGATATGGAATTTTGCATCTTATAATAGAGAATTTAGCTAAAAAACATCTCAATTTCTCACACACCCCGTTAATGTGCTCCTTCCAATTTAGTCGGCTATCAATGGTAAGTCCTAGGTATGTTTGGGTCTCCACGAGATCTATGGAGTCACAGCTGCAAGACTTGGCTACTTTATTACGGAAGTTGTCATGCAAACACTCATGACAGTGTGCTGTTAGTTTAGGCAAGGAAGAGCTTCTATTTTGACTGGAACTGATGTACATTAATTTGGTCTTACTAGCGTTTAATACTAAACCAGAGTCATGGGACCATTTAGTTAGCAAATCAAAGTCCTCTTGTAGTTGCTTTTGGGCATCACTAACACTCTGTCCAGCAGCTATAAGACAGGTGTCGTCGGCGAATTGATAAATCTCGCACATTTTTATTACATTAACTAGGCTATTAACATATGTAAGGTAGTGCAGTGGCCCAAGGACCGAGCCTTGCGCCGTCCCTTCCGTTACGATGACTGGTTCACTAGTCGCGTCACTGACTTTGACCATGTATTTTCTGTCATCAAGATAGTTTCCGCACCAATCAAGTAGTTTGCCTCTAATTCCGCTGTCCTGAAGACATTCTAGTAACCGGTCATGTCTGAGTGTATCGAATGCCTTGCTGTAGTCTATAAATACAACTAGAATGTGCTTTTTTTCATCTAAGTGTTTATGAATACTATCTGTGAACGTTGATAGCAGCTGTGTGGTATTCTTTTTAGGTTGAAAGCCATATTGTTTGTCAGTTAGTATTTTATTTTTTTCATAAAAGTCGTGTATTTGTTTACAAATGAATTTTTCTATTATTTTATCAATCGTAGGCAATATAGTAGTAGGTCTATAGTTGTTGTAATCCAGCCTGCTTCCTTTTTTGTGAATCGGTCTGACAATCCCTGTTTTAAGTGTAGATGGATACTTGCATGTTTGTATGCATAAATTAATTAAGTTAGAAATCACTGAGGTGATTTTCGTACACAACAGCTTGATATCTATGGCTCTAATTCCATCTATTCCTGGGGCTTTATTATTGTTCAAAGTCATGATGATTTTTTTAACTGAGCCAGGCTCCGCTGGCTTTATACGCATGGTAACGTTGGCTGGAGTTGTGTACTCTGTTTTATTTAACAGTGGTTTTGAGCATTTAGGAATAATTTGCTTCACGCTTTTATCAAAAGTGTGAGCAAAATTATTAGCAATATCTTTAGAAGATAAATTAGTTTTATTAAATGAATTCTGAATAGCATCATCAATGGAGTTTTTTATTCTACCTGTAATTCGATTAAGAATTTGCCACAGCTGTCTAATATTGTTCTTATTTGATAAAATTTCCGACTTTATATTATTATTTTTAGTTTTATGTATTAAAATATTTGCATAGTTTCTTGATTTATTATATGTTTGTTTTAAGATTACATTATTAGAATCTTTTATCCATTTCATGAATAATTTATCCCGATGTTCACAGGCATTGATTATTTTTTTATTCATCCATTCGTTTTTACTACGCGATGATCTACCTTTGACTTTGGTTTTATATTCAGATTTTTTATAACATTCTTTAAACTGGGTATGCATGAAGTTATATAGGGTTATTGGGCATTTAATATCCTGTGATTTTTCCCACTGGATTTCATCGAAACATTTAATGAGTTGATGGTTATTTATGCAGGTTTTGTATTTAGGAACATCCTGTATTCGCGCGCCAGAACATGCGAGTATTACAGCGCGATGGTCTGCTAGTGTGGTACCGAGTGCCGCCGCAAATAGGTCTTGTGTACGGGATCGCGCATAAATGTGATCAATACAAGATTTACTTATTTTTCCGTTACATGTTGCTATTCTAGTGTGTTCAGTGATCCCGCACAAAAGGCCCATGCTACATAACATGTTATTGTATTTATGCCTTACAGGATTATCCGTTTTTAAATCTATGTTAGTGTCTCCCAACAAGTACAGTTCTGTGTTTTTAGTGAATTTTTGTAGTGTAGTTTGTAATTCGTCAATAAATAGAATTTTACTAGAACTTGGTGGCCGGTATACCGCACACAGGTTCGCAGTATAGTTCGAATGGGTGGTAATTGTGCAGAATAGACTTTCAAAATGTAAAGTTTTTATATTAATGATGTTACATTTATGTTTATTATTCACATATACTATAATGCCACCACCCCTTCGAGACTTTCGCAAGGCTGTGTACATTCGGTACCCGGTTATTTGATACAGAACACTATTGCTTTCTGATATATTACTTTCAGTTAGAATAATGACATCAATACATTTCTTTGAGATAAGAATTACTTGTTCTAATGCGGAGAAGTTTTTTATTATTGAGCGAATATTAACATGCATGCATAATAGGTTAAGTTGATTAGTAGGGGTACAATTTATGAAATCATTTACATTTATACAGTCATTCATCTCATTAATATCACCAAAAGAATTCGCCATTTTTGGTTATTTATGACATTCGTTTATTGATTTGATTTATATTTACTTGCGATGTCGTGCCGTCTTACTCCTTGTTGATAGCTAGTCTGCGTATATCATTCATGGTGCGTAGGATACACACTTTTACACCGTCTTCCTTGCGAGCTTTAACCTGTCCTCTCTTAAACCACACGTACTTGAAGTTGTGATTAACTTTCAGCTCCTGCTTGGCATTCCAGAATAGTTGTTTGTGATGTTTCGTCATAGCTTCTCTCAAATATACGACAGTTTTGTTATTTTCTTCGCTCGAAAGTACATCGGAAACAGTTGGCTTGACACTTTTGGCGGCAGTAATCCAGTTTTCTTGGACTTCTTCATCTTTGAGCTCCACTAGTATGTTGGCCGACTGTTCTTTCCATCCATAGAGTCTTCGTGCACTTTTGATCTCTTCTTTCGGCTGGTTCAGTTTAAGTGCAACGTGATCCACTAGAAGTCTGACATCTTCATTGTTTTTGGTTGGCACGTTTGCGATTTCCACGTATTTTGCAAGCTTCTCCTGTTCAATTTCATGCAGCCGTTGTTCTAAGGCACCTACACGGGTTTCCATGTTATTATTTTTATTAATTAGTTCCGCATTCTTACGTTCGAGAGCCTTTATAGTTTGCTTAAAAGCTTCCATGGACTCCATTGCTTCATCAAGTTTGTCGCTATGGAACTGCAAGGAATTGCTTAGTTGTGCCATTTCACTTTTAATGGCTTTTTCAACCTCTTTAGTGATATTGCTTAACAGACTTTTTGCATTTATTTGGACTGATCATCGTCATCTTCAGGTGTAATGATGGATGAGTTAGGTCTCGGGGATTCCTGGTGGCATTCCTGGCATGTCCACTCCAAACTGGGTGCAGCTTTTAATGCAGCGATCTGTTTGTTAGTTAATCCCGTACATTTTGGATTCAGGTGTACTATCCGCTCACACTTACTGCACTCTAACCCCGGTAAAGTTTTTGTTATATTTTTTTTACAAATATCGCACTTAGACATTTTTACTAAAGCTGTGGGTATTTGTATAAGTTAGTTTAGCGTCCGTGCGTGCGTCACGTATAGTAGTCCGTCGATGACTGATTTAGAAATGGTCACCCATCCACGGACCAACCCCGGCAAGCGTAGCTTAACCTGACAGATCAACCCGAGCGGCTGTTAGTATTTAGCCACGAGCTCCACAAGTTCCTTGTTTACTACGGAACCCTAAAAAACCGTACGTTCTCATACGTTGCCTTATCCTTCATATTATGTACTTCAAAATCTGATGAAATCAATTTCGATTAGCCAAAGCCAACACTCTTATTTCATCCTTCTAAACATCCAACTAGATGGCACTATTATCCTAATTTCTAATTTAAATCCATGTAACACTTCTTATACATCCCAAAACTACTTACAAAGTCTTGACGTCGTGGCGGATATTTGTAAGGCACGGGTTGCCAGGGCAACGTGTCGTTCCACTCTTGCGCCGGTGAAGGCGGCCACAATCCCGCCGCGATCAACAGAGCCGTCATCTTACTCAATTCTGTATCCGACGATATCACGATACTGCTCTCTATTAAAAACGAAAGCACGTTTAGTAATAAACTAGAAATAAAAATTATAAAAGGAAGTAATCTTATATATAAAATTCTCGTGTCACAATGTTAGTTACCTTACTTCTCCGAAACGGCTTTACTGATTTTTACCAAATTTTATATGCATATTCAGTAAGTCTGAGAATCGGCTACTATCTATTTTTCATACCCCTAAGTGATAAGGGTTGTCCACCCCAAACAAATAATTGGCAAAACAACGTTTGCCGAAGTCAGCTAGTATCATTGTAAAAATAATTACCACTCTGGTAGTAAGGTCCCAAAAACTCGTTATATCTCTTCCTAAGTAATGCGCCCATTTCAAATGTCAACATCTTGCCCTCCTGTAAAAATAAGAAATGCCAACATACAAATGTCGTTATTAATAAAGTCCAGTCCACTGACGAATGCTTTTCTATTAGAGCCGTGTGACGTGGGACAAGCAATAAATCATTATTAGTGGCTGACGGCAATCTGCGTGTCTGCCGACACTTCGTTCCCGTTTAGCAGCCGACCTTCGGCTATCGGGACTCCCTCCCGCATTCGGACCAGGAAGCGGACACTTCGTTATAACATCATTCGTCTTCACTTGTCCTTCTGGTCCGACCCTTAACTGTGGTTCCGGGGATTCATTGTCACGGCCCCGACAAATTATTACGTGTCGCCTAATATGATTTGTTGCCGGAAATCAAATGGAAGTATGCATTATATTAGTATTTTATTACTAGTAACGATTGCATATGCTCTGTATGCATTGTGCATGGATGAGATTTGTGGTTTGGCATTCAAAATCGAATTGTAGCGTATATTTGTTGCTTTGCTAATCTTGTGAATGGTTGTTACCTGAGTGGCTGGCCTACAAGGACACATCAACAAGTACTCTTTTGTTACACTGCCAGTATTGTGAGTACGGGATAGAGGAGCGGCAGCGCATATGAGTAATCTATATGCAACATTACTATTGATCAGCGACAGCCGTGGTTATGGTTTGTGTACGTCAGAAGCCATTTGTTACGGCCGGCGGACACCTAATTTAATCGAGGAACTACGTCAAAAAAGTCCATTGTTAAAAATTACGTCTCATGCGGTTCCCATGAGATTGACACACGATAAAATATTGTGCCAAATGAAATAATACATAGATGTCTCATCGTGTATAATGTTTTCCTGTGTAATCAATTTAACTTAACAAAATCAGTCAAAAACTGAAAGGGCACTTACATTAGTCATGGCGCCGGCTCCGTAGGGCGAAAACACGTGGTCAGGTGGAGGGGCTCCAAGCATTGCCAGCTCTCCCTCGCTAGGGGTACGCTCCCCGTGCGACATTAGCTGCAAACATATGAAATCCATGAATTCCTTTTCACATAGAACCTTCCTAAAATTGCTCTCAAAATAAGTAACTCAATGAAGACAAAACCATCCCAAAATTGTCTGCAAAATTACTAAACAAGGGGCTATCATTCAACTAGATAGACTGTCATTCAGTTAGATGCTTTTCTGGGTAGGTAAAGGCTTCTTTTTAAAGATAAAATTAAAGCCTAGAGTGCGCTTAATTTAATTCGGCTCTAATTCGTGCATCGCAGAGTAAAAGATTGCGTTTGTTTACATTAATTTATTAATTAATTTTCTCGATTAAACATGGTGTTCCAAGTATTTTTCTGAAATAAACGAATACTTCATAGCGATAAAAAAAAATTACTGAACTATTTCATCATCTACTTGTAAATTTTGTAACAGTGCTTGCCCTCTATAACTTAGCACTTAAAAAATAACTGGCGAAATATGGATGCACTATAGAGATACACACGTGATATAATTTTTTATAGACTCAGAATCCGGACACTTTGAATAAAGCACTTAATTACTTATTTCTCATTTAACGCCAATTTATTCAGAGAGCCTTTTCTCTATGCGTTCCTGCATAACTTTAAACAAGGACACGTTTTAGTTTTAATGCATACTTGGAATTCATAAATTATTTTAATGATCTTACCACGTGTACTTGTCTTAGTACAGTCACGTCAACTGTTGAATCCTTCATCAGGATCACTGCTACGAGGGCTGAGAAAAAATAAATAAAAAAAATACATCGTTCATGCTCTATGTTTTTCTGAAGTGTCTTTTCATGTCGCTTTTTTTTTTTTTTGATAAATTCCAAATAAAATTCCTCGTCTAGTCGCCATTTTTCTTATTTATCGCTTAGTAAATAAACACTGACACTGGTAAAAAGCTGTCAAAAAAGACAAAGATCAGAAAGTAATTTTTTCCAACATTCGTTAAAAGGCCACAGCACCTTGCTTGCCATGTCTTAATGGGCTTTCAATAAAGATAGAAACATCTAATCATCTTTCTACTGCTGTTATTGCGTACTGAAATTCCTTAAAGCCTACTTCTCAGAAATAGTATAAATGTACATGCCTTGCCTATGTATGAGTGCCGCCCTGATAGTATACATACCGGCGATGAGCGAGATGCCCACCAACACGCCGAGGCAGCAGCAAGTGTGTTCTATGCGCATGCCTTGCGCCGGCGCCGCTTCCGCCGCGTTGGTCGGCTCCTCCTCGCGACCGCCCTCTTTCCTGCCCAAACGTACCACACACTTGACCACACAAAATACTAAGAAACTGTGTTCTTTTGTTGTTTTCAGTGGCAACTAGATATTTAGTAAAAAAAAAAACTAATTTTGTCTATCTTTAATTATTTATCTTTTATTTTAATTATTCAGAACAAGTACCGTATTATAATTTTACATACACGTTGGGAGAATTACGCTAATACTAATTGTTTCACGTGTTCCTACAGAAACTGCAATTGACAAAAACATCCGCTTTATTGAATGATGTCTCAAAATGTCACTCACATTTTCCTCCGCCGGGACGGCAGCTCTACATTGTAATCCGATCGTAATCGGGCTTAAGTCACTCTGGGTAACGCATATTTAATTGTTTAGTGTTGACACATGAACCACCAGAACTGACAGTAGCATGCACTTGGTATACGTTGGTTGGAACAGTAGCGGTACGAGGCAGGAAGCGCACGGCGCGCGAGGCGGGGTTCCACTGAGATCAGTACGGGACGCTCCGGATTCACGGTCGCCGCGACCTGTGCCCGCTCAGATGATTGACTTTGTCCAATCGATTGTACCACGGTGCCTATTTACACATGCTGGTCCGTGTCGTCCGATGTTGATATTTAGACGGCCGGCGCCCTTGTTAACCTCAGCTTCAATGGAAAAATCAGATTTGGTCACACAATGTGGCCCCATGTATACCTACATGAGTATTCATTCTTTGAATGGACCATACATAGTGGATTTTCATATGTATTAGAGATGGATAACGTTAATTTCCTGTAGGAAAGGCATTGTGAATATGCAATAGAAAAAAAAGTACGTATGAATAGCATAGTAACATATGAGAATTATTTGCACGAGGGTGCTTTGATTCGCCTTATAGTGTGAATTAAAAGATTGCGCGCGCGCTGCCGTGCGAACGAACAATGTCTTCCGCCT
This sequence comes from Agrochola lychnidis, assembly GCA_963680765.1. Lineage (NCBI taxonomy): Eukaryota > Metazoa > Arthropoda > Insecta > Lepidoptera > Noctuidae > Agrochola > Agrochola lychnidis. The sequence goes on from OY796858.1 coordinate 17,256,633, forward strand.
GCCCTATCTATCCTGGCGGGGAGCTGGGTATTGAAATACTATTTTTCTATTACGACCTCGCATTCTTTGCTAGCTATTTGTTGCTAGCAATAAGTATTGATAAGATTTCTTCAATGTTGTCACTGTTTGTAAGCAAAACTCAGAAACCATCTCTCTATTAAAATATGAGAAAGAATAGTATGACTTTCTTTTAGGAGCCAACTTATAACTATTTCCTATCTTATTTGCGATTCAATAGAAATCAATGTCTTATAATTGTAACAAAAACAATGAAAAGACACCGAGATTCAGTCGTACAGCACGTATTGACAACTGACTCTAAATCATACAAGACTATTAATTTGTTTACAACTTACTTAGAAACAATATTAGTTACTTACTTGAAACATATTACACTCGTCAGGTGCACCATCTTGCCACCACAAACTTCTCAGCACTTCTAATTAAAATACCAAATTATCTTTGTATAAATTATTCTTATAATCTACACATCTCGCTTAGTGATAAGACATTAATGAGATGTTGAAGTAACGTTGTTCTTATAATTCTATGGCAGTCATACTGCGAGTGATCATATCTAATCATATTGTAACTACAACCGTGCTGTAGGTAGTTTTATGTTTTCAGTGAATAGACACACTTGTTTGCATTGTATCTGTATACTTATAATAATTATGTATAGGATTGCTTCCATTGATTTTCATAGATACACAGTAACAAAACCTTATATTGTCTTAATGCTATTCTAGTAGTTAATTGATTCAGGCGTGAACTTGCGGAAATCCATTATAAAATACAATAGACGTGGATATATTTAGTAATCTGTTCCGCTTAGCTATTCCAAAAGAGCCATAAAAAACCCTGAAAGAAATCGACACGTGTTTCACCTCTCAATGAGGCATCCTCAGGATGATGATTGACTTGTCGCGAACCCGAACACGGTGTGTAGCTACACCAAACGTCTGCGTCCAGCGCAGAGCTCGGCTGGAGAGAGAGTGTAGAGTGAGTCTTTCGTCGTTATGAACTTTGTCTTGCTTGAAAGCAAGACAAAGTTGGGACAATAGATATCTCTTCTTTCTTCAATAGTTATATCCCCTCTTATTTCCCTTAGAATTCATGAAAATAATTAAGTCTACAAGACTCTCTATGCACCTAAAATAGCAACAGGTTTCTGTAATCAGGTAACTTGTGGTTCTGTACTTTGTATCAGTTACCACTTCGGCAAAATTTATAAATATACATATTTAACAGAGGCGTGTTGAAATCAAATTCAAGCAGAAGAGTCCTAGTCGGTCCCCAATAAATTCAAATACAAATTGTTTATTTGCAAGAAAATAAACGGTTTACAAGGGAAGATCTTACAGTCTTAAAGTCATTGTATTCTGCCTGCGAGCAAGCGTGCAAATTATGAATGTTAAAATGTCACAATTATTGTGCAGATTCTATTAATAGTACATTATTATTAGATTATCATTACATTATTATTAGATTATCATTACATTATCATCTCATTATCATTACATTATTATCACGCATTATTATTACATACAAATGTCCTTTAATCTACAATAAATTCACTAACTAATACTCAACAAATATTTTTATGTTCTAAAAATTATTTTATGCTGTAGAAACACTTTTTGTGTAACCACTGACAATTTTGATTTAAAAACACTACCCTGCAGCACTTTAAATTCGTCTGGTAGGGTATTATAAATTAATATACAGTGTGAGTCTTCATAATGTGCACATATCGAAATGAGGAAATCTATGCTTAATTTTAACGACAGAAAAAATATTTAAAAAATCTAAATATTGTTTTTTATACTTTTTATGAAATTAAAAAAAAATTGTAACAAAACTGTGTAACTTTTAAACTGAATCAGCTATCGCGATGAAACAAACTCCATAATGATTGAAAGTAAGTAGCCGTCCACATAAAATTAAAATTGAGAAAAAAACTACCCTCAATTGAAAATAAACATGTTTTTTTAGTAAAAATCTGTATTTTTTTCTTCAATTTTTAATTGTAAAATTTATAAATAAGATAATAATAAAAAGAGAGCAAAAAAAAAATTTTTAAAAAAAAATTTTTTTGTAAATTTTTTTTTTTTTTTTAAAACTAAAAAAAAAAATTACCATTTTTTCCGTCGATAAAATTAAGCATAGACTCCCTCATTTCGATATGTGCACATTATGAAGACTCACACTGTATACATATTGAACACATTTTTCTTATAAATATCTTTTCATCTTTTTTCTCCCTTTTGAAATAAGATTAGACATTTAACTAAATCTTTTTTACAGTACGTTCAACCGATTTTGACTGCTATTGCGTTGGTGGCACGACAAATGTCAGCTGCAGTAAACAGTTGGTATTGTAACCACTTTTTTGCTTTTAATGCCATCCTTATGCCTACGGTATAGAAGTCAAAATCGGTTGAACGGACTTTAAAAAAGGTTTGTTTAAATGTTTAATCTTATTTCAAATGGAATATAGGTAGATGATATAAGAGGTTGCGAAACCTAGCCCTTTCTGTCTTGGTATAACCTCGGTATGTTGCTTAAAATAATGCATGACATATGTGTCTTTGTAAAAATCCCGATATCTCTAAAGAGATTCAAAGTGTCATAGCTTAAAGCCAAGGTGAGTTTTTGCTGTCATGTTCATGCATTATTTATTGTAACTAATCCATCGGGAAATTCTTCCAGTTCGTAGATAGTATTTTCTATCTCCTTTTTCTGTGAGCACGATAGACTACACTTTAGTTTAGACCATGATTGGAACCTATATTCAGCCTAGACTTTCAGGGTCAAATGTTTGATTCACCATGACAATGCACCCGCATATTGTAAACTGTGACGTTACCGCCATTTGGAAAATCATCACAGGGGATTCCTGACTTCCTGTCCCCTATAAGTCAGTTGCCCTTGGCTTTGCTGTACGAATTTCCTCAAGTAAAAGACCCTGAAATATTGCCGATTTGATAAGGTCATTGAAGTGACAATATTTATGGGAGAGAGGTGAGATAAATTTTTAAAGTGTGGTTTGTTGTTGTGTATGTTTACTGTATTATTCCTATTTTTATAACAGGGTAGGTGTTATGAGAGGTATATACCAAATACGTCCATTACGTCCGTTCTATACTTATTTTTGATCATTCTAGGACAATTTTCAAAGTTTTTCACTATGTGGTTGACTTTTTTGGTCATTATAAATATTCCTGCATTTTTACGTCTTCTGTAAAGCTGACAATTTCTAGGCCCGATCTTTAGTATCGGCACCACCAATATTTTTTTTTAAAGACCTCGTATTGACAATAAATAAATGACCATGTATTTCAATTGAATTGAACATTTTAACATGGGACATATTCTAATAAATATATTTTTATTATTCTGAGCCAGATAAGCGAATCCGGAGCGTATCGCTTGGACATAAAAACTAGTTTAGGTCACCTGCACAACATTTCCACGTACTGTACTTATTTCCACGGTCATTCGCAATTGTTTTAGTATATTTTTATTTTATTTTATAAGTTTAGTATATCTGACATTAATTAAAATCAAACAAATTAAATTAAAATCACAGCCACTTTATTCGTGTCAACTATATCTATTTAATAATTTAGTATGTACTATAATTGCGTTAGGTTTTTGCATTGTTGATCCATTTCTTCTTTTGACCAAACCACGTCTTGTACAAGGCTGCAAAACTTTTCATATGGGCAGACCAGTTGGGCTCCACAGCCGCTAATCGGTAGAATCTCTCCTGGACCACCGGCGTCTCGGGCGTACACCGTCTGAACAAAAACATTCATGTTATATTTAGTCTCATCACCAGAACACAAAGCAGTTTTTTAGACCAGAGCTTAGTTTACCTAGGTGAATGCCCGAGCACTATAGGTACTTGCAGTTTATTCAATGTCGACAAATAATTGAAAAAAATATCACGATTCAACTATTTATAAGAAATTCAGTAAGTCGAAAAAATTTCCTCATGTACAACAGTCAAAGATCTTCGCACAGAGTAAAAAATGCTGTTTGGTTTTTACAATCCTGAGGTAAATAAACGCTTAGCAAAATAAATGATATTGTTGCAATGACTTTACCGACTTCCAAATGTCCCTGCCATTTCATGTAGTTAGGGAAATGAATCGTTAAGCAAATTGACTACCAATTAAAATTGTCAGTATATTCAAATCACAATGTCATTCTTTAACAGTTGCATGAAATGGCTATAACACGGCAAATGACATAGGGTGGCAATTAACAATTAATTTCCCTGACTGTACCTGATGTCAGCCATAACTTGATCGTTGTTATCTTACGTGACTGATAGCTACTAAATCTCTAAAATAATGTTAGCACAATGCTGTTTAGCCTAGCCTTTCTCAACTATGTTGGGGTTGGCTTCCAGTCTAACCGGATGCAACTGAATACTAGTATTTTACATGGAGCGACTACCTATCTGACCTACACAACCCAACAAACGTAACTGGGTTATACGATACCTCTTGGTGAGACTGTCACTTTCAGGCTTCTGACGACCCGTAACGACTGTCAAAGATCTACGAATAACAGCCAGGACCAACGGCTTAACGTGCTTTCTGAGGCACGGAGGAGTCTCGGTATGTAAAGATGGTCACCCATCCACGGACCAACCCCGGCAAGCGTAGCTTAACCTGATGGATTGACCCGTGCGACTATTATTACTTAGCCACGAGCTCCTCAATGCCCCAATGCCCCTGCCTCTATGGTCGTTAATATTAGCACAATGCAATGATAGATAAACATTGTTTAAGATATAAGGCAACGCACACAATTTATATGTTAAGCCAAGAATACACATGTCAGTAACTTGCACAAAATCATGCAAGTAGCTTGCATGCCATGCTACTTGCTAGTTACTGGCATGTAAAGTCCTGTCTCAGGATCACAATACATAGGAAGTTCTTATAATAAGTATCGTGAGGAAAGTTTTGAGTATGAATGTGGATTGCTATAAGAGTAGGGGCAGACCAAAGAAAAGATGAATGGACTGTATGAAAGATAATATAGCTGGAATGGAGGTGACTACTGAGATTACGACTAATGCAGCGCCGACGCCAAATAAATTGGGATAAGGGCTACACTAATCGTGAAGTTACTTTGATGAAGTACTCGTCGAAGTTGTCCGAAGTACGTGTCAACACACTCGTGCGAAGAACTACAGGACGCTTCGAGTCATTCGACTCGGGCGCAAAAACCGACAACGATTGGAAGTCGCCCGAGGCGAGCGGAGGTTTCACGAAGCGAACCGAAGTGCCCTTCTACAGTCTCGTATTCGCTTAAGGCTCCGTGCACGAAAAAAATCCTTTTACGTCAATAACTTATCTAATTGTAAGAAAGCTTGAAATAATTGAAACATTAAAAGTCTGTGTAAGTATAAAAGTAGTTTTCGTGGTGCTGAACTATTCGTGTCAATCACAGCACCTGTTAATAGTTGCATCACTTTTGCGCTCTCGAAAATATGGTTTATTTCGCTTTTGATTTACTTAATGAAGAAATAGTATAATCATAAAAAAAAAAATGTTTCAAGGATAGCTGAAGACGAATGTGTGATTTTTAAATTTCTTGATATGTTTTGCTAAATAATAGGAAAAAATACATTACTAACAGGGTTTAAAAAAAATGGTTATTTCAACATTTTTTTTCTGCTATATTTTGATTGGAAGTTGAAAAAAGTGGTTCCCCTATGTACAAGTAGACCATATAATGATGTTGATGATATTTTTTTAATTTACAAAATCAAAAGTAGTTTCTTCTAACGAAACGATCAAACGACAGTCTCGCGTCAATTTTTGGAAAACTTGTTGCGAATTTTAGTGATTTGCCACGAATCCTTAATTTATTTGAAAAATCCCTTTCTGCTATGTACAAGACAAAGAATTCGAGTTTTCTAGTCACAAATAATTTTGTTTAAATTCTGTACCCTAATTGCGTAACTTATTTTCGTAAACAATTTTGCCAAATTTGTTTCATTTTGACAGTACAACAACATTCATTGCGTTATTTACGTTGTTGAGCAGATTTTTTTTCCAACTTATGAAGGATTAGCAATCTGTTTCAAATCGAAACAAATTGTGATTGTGTTGTATTACGCAATTAGGGTACCGGTTTCCTTTCTCACAACTAATGAACAAAATTGATCAAAATCAATCGATTTCGTGCACGGACCCTTAACTTCAATCAACTTCGCGAGTAGTATAGTGTAGGTTTTTAGACAGTAGCAATTAGACAAAAGCTGTTGTCAATTTTTCAGGAAATATGGTTTTCCATGATAGCCACGTCATGGCAAATCATCATTACAATGCTGGTGTACAAAACACATGTCAAATTGCTTGAGTAATTATGTAAATTATCGTACGTAGATCCAATATGTTCCATACAAAAGCAATACAAAAGAGATACATTATATTCAGGGTCATTCTTTATCTACCAATTAAAATATTTCCTACAAATAAAGATTGTCGATTTTGTATTTCATGTATTGTTCTTCATGATGAATGTTGATAGTTACAGACGTCACCAGTACAGTTCAGCAAACCAGTAACTATTAAAATTACAATGTTAGTTTATTTCGGTTTGTTTTTCTTTGAGATTATAGCTGTTGCCATAAAATATGCTTTATTTTCCTGCAAAAGACCTTGCATGATGACATACATCAAACACAAAGATACAAATCTTATTGACGATATCGCATATATGCCGCCATACATATGTGCCATATACAGGGTGGCAAAGACATCGACGCGAAAACTGTTACCATGGACTCAGTACATGATTCTGAACCCCCCTGCGTTGAAATTTTTCGTCGCTTATTAAAAAAAACAGCTCTTTCATAGAAAAGTGCAATACCTACGCAGTTAAAATGTATGAAACAGTAGATTATTTTTTTAATAACCGACGAAAAATTTCAACGCAGGGCGGTTCAGAATCATGTACTGAATCCATGGTAACGCTTTTCGCGTCGATGTCCCTGCCACCCTGTATAGTGGACCCTCCAGCGGGGTCACCGGCATTACGTTTGCGCTAAATATAACCTCCCAGGAGCCGGCTCCCGGCACGAAAGCACTGAAAGACTTGAAAACAATCCTTCTCGTGGGCAAATCGTCAAAGATACGCAAGGATCCTACCAGAAAGTACGAAGAGATTATGTTTGACTCCTACTCCCTTATTAATAATCCGGAGTAAAGCTATTCCAAACTTAAATCTCGTAAAACGTATAATTAAACTGAAGTCACTACTGATGTAAGTTTACTCCGCGTTTATTAAAACCCTGTCTTTGCTGTCGCGCAGTTGGGTAAAACCCCAGTTTACCAAATTGCGCGACAGCAAACACTACTACTACTGCTAACTAAAAACCTTCCGTCGACAAAACCAGTTTCTATCATGCTACACGTGCTGGTGTATAAAACAAATACCAATTAATTATTAGTCCTTAGCTTTACTCACCGTGATTCCATACTCATTAGTCACAGTATTCTTTCTAAGTTCTACGGAGAATGTAGACCCATAGTTAGGCTGGTGGGCTTCATACACCCTTGCCGCGGCCATCAAGGCAGCGACATTGTTTTCATGTGCCGAGTACAGGTATAACTTTGGCTCTAAAGGAACGCTTGTGTTGTGCATGGCAGAATGACTTATGTTTAGTATCGATTGCATTAATACACCTGAAATAAAATATATATTGAGTACCTGAATACAATTACACGATACAATTAAATTAACAAAAACAAAAGTAATAATTCTACTTTTGGTGTTGAAACCAACAATTTAAACGGTTTTTGGAACACAGTTCTGTATTTTGGATTAGAATGAGATAAGATTAATTAAACTAGGTTAATTGGGTAGACTTTAAAACTATTTTATTTAAGAAATAGTTTTTACCTGCGGCCAATTTAATTAATTCTGCATTATAAAACTCTATGGCGTACTCAATTTTGGTAACGTCTTTTATTTTCGGCATTACTTCTTGCGCCCATTGTGGCGCGTCTACGCCGACATTTTTCTGAAAAATGTACAAATATTTAAGGTGATCCGCATTTTAATTTCTTAGTTCAATTTCTTTTTCATTTGTAAAACCTACCAATGTTTGGAATAAATTGTCTAAAAAAAAGACATCTTCAGTTTTCGTGATATTCGTCCCGGTTTTTTCACTCAATAAATTGAATAGGCCTTCATAAGGTTCTATCCATTTTCTAACCTCAGGCCGCTCATACATTTTGTCTCTCAACCAGATGTATCTTGGGCAGTTATACCAGTAGAGAAGCTGAAAAATATAAAATAAGTGAAAAACTTTTTACACTGTAAAGAAAGTTTTGCTGGTTTTCACTCATTTTCCTAAGAAAGTATATTTATATAGATGCAGTTTCATCTGATAATTTAAAAAGTATTCTTAACTTTCGACGCTAATAAATTTGACCACACCTTTCTGGCATACCCTGTATAAAAGACTCAAGTTTTTTTATTTACTAACCGGTTGTTAGATAATTATGATATCGTTAGCTGAATGCCTGATGGATATTTTAAAACTAATTTCTTAAATACTTAAGTTTTTAAGCTTAGGCTGAGGCAATCTTGTTTTTTTTTTTACTGTTTTAAATTGTATACTTATATATTCAAAATGTATGTTATTATTCTAGTTCCAGAACCATAAAATTAAAATATTCGCAATAGAAGTTGTTTTAAAATAGTCACAAAGAGTATTTATTAAGAGCGTTTATACTAAAAGTTGGCAACGTCGCAAATAGCTGTCAAAAATGTACCTGTTTTGATTATTTTGGCAATATTACTGTATGGAAATAAGAAATGTGGCTAACTAGCGAACTAGAAAATTAAATGAGTTGCAATTATAACATTGAATTTGATGTTGTACCCGTTTTATGTGTAAAAAAGGCATTTGGAAAGTTTCCAAATACTTTTTTTTACATTAAAACTAAATATCCGGTATTACGATATTATTTATTGCATTTCATAATCATTATTCTAGTTCGCTAGTTAGCCACATTTCTTATTTCCATACAGTAATATTGCCAAATTGATCAAAACAGCGAAACATTTGACATCTATTTGCGACGTTGCCCACTTTCAGAATAAACGCTCTTTAAGTCTAACACAGTTTTGAGTACTTAGTTCCTTTTTCTATTCAATTGACACTTACATCATCTTCATCGTACGGCGGTGTATTATATGGAATGGGTTGCCAGTCCAGATTAGGGTTCCACTTTTGGGCTTGCTGGGGTGGGTACAGGGCTGATAAGGCGGTCAATGCTGTCATCTGGGTCCTGGCGTAATCAGTAGTTCGTATGGTAATTTCATCAGGTAAATATAACTTGCTGATTAACCCATCGTAGAGCTCCCTTAGATACTTACCTACGAAGTAGCTTCGTTGTTTGCCTTTCTGTTGACAGATAAAGAATATGAGAAAAATAAAACCTATTTTTATTTACGCAGGCAGTACACGTGGTAAGTGTATGCGTGTTTTTATGATAAGTGATAACGATAAGGTTGTAAAGTAATCATGAAATCTAGATATCAACAAAACATCGCGTCTCGGTGTCTCGATTTCTTCTACAGGATTTGCCTCCTCCAGGCCTATAGCGAATTCTCGCGATCTTCAGCAGGTCGTCACCTTGCGGGTGACCTACGACACGCTGCGCCTTCTAGCTCGGGAGGGTTCAAATTCTGACACAATGGTTGCATAGGTACAGTATTTAAATTAACAACCAACACAAAAAGAGCAAAGCTGCCTGACTTTGTCCTACGTCAAAGACAAAAAAATTAAGGTTCGGTGTCCTTCTATGACCTTGCTATAAAATTATACATAATCATACAATGAAAAATTTTATCCAGTGCCCAAACTTAAACACGTGACTTTACTCATCATTATGAACAACTTTTACTATGGGACCAAACCTGAAATCGCGAAAAAAAATCTGCTGTTCCTTAAATTTCATACCAGCACGCGTAGCATGACTACCGTAGAAAGGAGTTTTGTCGAGGGAAGAATAGACAAAATGACAGATTGTGATTGTTTATCTGTCATTTTTTCTATTCTTCCGTCGACAAAACTCGTTTCTACGATGGTCATGCTACGCGTGCTGGTCGCATAACTCGTCAAAATGTAGGGAACAGCAGATTTTTTTTTCTCGGTTTCTAATTTGGTCCTATAGTAAAAGTTGTTCATAATGATGAGTAAAGTCACGTGTTTAAGTTTGCACACTGGTTATTTTTTTTTCCTGTGTATACCTAATCCTATTTTGCATTACTTGTAATTTTAATGATACAAATTCAATTCAAAAGTCATTTATTCAAACTAGGCTGAGAATCAGCACTTTTCGAACATCAAAATTACATAAGACAGTCCCCCAAAAACCCTTCACCACTTCCTAGTGCCTTTAACTGGGAAGAAGAAGTGGCGCAACAAACTCCCCAGCAGCACAACTGAACGAACACAATATTATTATATTATGTACCTGTTAGTAATAAGTACTTTTAAAACTTAACCGTTATTCTATGCATGAACAGTTTTATATATAGGTAGTACTTACTCACAATTCTATAAATGTTTGCTAAATCCAAGACCGTAGCTAAATACATTATACATTTCCAGGTTTGATATCATGCTGATGCCTAAACTGGCTGCTTTGTTGTATTATATAACGTTCAGTACATTATCGGCAATGTCATTGACATTTTCATAGTTTTATTTCGGTCTACATGGAGGTAATACTAGATTGGTTTGCATATTATAGTCTGTGTTAAAGACAGTTGATGAGTCAGTACATCAAATTTATTTATTTAAGTTTATTGTCTCAGTTTGTGATAAGATTATTAATTCAATTTAGAAGTTTTGTGTTATTTCTTGATGAACGGCTTGTCACATTAGTATGCGATATTGTAACATTTGTATGTTATTATTTATGATCCCAAAAACGGGCTACGAAGAGGGTTGTCACTTCGGCATCCAACACTAAAAATTGTTCACATTAATACCTAATGGCCCTTGCCAGGAATAAGATTACCGATACCCTTTTTACACGACTACGGCAAAGCCAAAAGGTAGAGTTATGATTTTAGCAGTCTATGTACAGTACGACACAACTTAGATTTAACATCGGTAAAATTCGTAAAACCGATCACCATCTGAACTAAGTGCGCCTTCAAAATCACCAATATTTATGACTGCTTTAGGTAAAAATGATCTTTACGCAAACGCAATAACTTGTGAACTCATATACATTCGTAAAATTGAAATGAATGAATGCAAATTTTCTAATTTATGCTACATCTAAGTTGTGTCGTACTGTATGTATGTTTGTATTTACGTGTTTTCCACCGTAGCGCCTAAACTACTGAACCGATTTTGATGAATGAGGTATCAATAAATTCGTAATAATAGTCCGGGTGACATAGGATAGGATAGGATTTAAAAGACAACATGGACATTGACAGGGAACGTAGATCGCTGTCGGTACGCTGCAACATGCTGGCCCGCAGGTTTGCGCGATGTACAGAGGCGGTCAAGATGACTCTGCTTAAATCTTTTTGCTCGTCATTTTACACGTGCAGCCTGTGGACTAGTTATAGTTTGCGTGCATATAGCGATCTACGTGTCCAGTATAATAACGCACTCAGGATACTGTTGGGGCTGCCATGGCGATGCAGCGCGTCAAAGATGTTTGCGGAAAGGTATATAGATGGTTTTGCGGCCATCATACGTAGAAGAAGTGCCTCTCTACTTGTTCGTCTTCGTGGCGGCACCAACACTATCTTGAGTTTATTCGCAGATAGATGGGAGTCTCCAATGCTGCGACATTGGATGAAACTCCACACTAATTAAAACTTGTATGTCTACTAACACTAGTTTATAAGGCCGTTGTTACTAACACTATGGGCGTAGCCTGAAATAAATGATATAATAATAATAATAATAGGCTATATATTTACTCCCTAAATTTAATATGGTAGACTTTACACGTAAATTAACGACCTCGAAAAAAATAATATAATCATGACATGTTTGGTATCAAAAGAAAGGTCTTGACGAGCACATCACAAATATGTGTATATGTCATATTGTCTGAGTAAATAAATATGTTTAATTTCGTAAAAACGAGCAAAAGCGAGACAGCGTTACGTACGGCGCGGCTGAAAATTTGCCTAGCCTTTTCCCAACTATGTTGGGGTCGGCTTCCAGTCTAACCGGATGCAGCTGAATACCAGTATTTTACATGGCGCGACTGCCTATCTGACCTCCACAACCCAGTAATTGGGTAATACGATACCCTTGGTAAGACTGATTGTCCGACTTTCGGGCTTCTGACGACCCGTAACGACTGTCAAAGATCCACGAATGACAGCCGGGACCAGCGGTTTAACGTGCTTTCCGAGGCACGGAGGAGTCTCGGTATATAAAGATGGTCACCCATCCACGGACCAACCCCGGCAAGCGTAGCTTAACCTGATGGATCGACCCGTGCGGCTGTTATAACTTAGCCACGAGCTCCTCAGAGCTGAAAATTAATACCTATTATACAATAAAAAGCATGATTAAAATATTTATTACTGACGTATTGTATTACTCTCACTTACGTTGTCGCAACGTTTATCAAGCGTTAAAGCGGAAAAATATACAATAAAATGTTTAAAAAATTGTAACCCGACTACGGAAAAATAAAAGTGATCTAAAAAGTACGAAACAAGAAAATATTTCAGACAGAAATCAAGTATAGGTACAAAAATGGTCAAGATAACGCCGTGGTCGCATGCCTCTATACCAAGTGGGTGCCTGGAACACCTTCAAAATTATAATGGCATGCGACGACGGCTTTACCTTGACCATTTTTGTACCTATGTTTTGATTTCTATCTGAAATATTTTCTTGTTTCGTACTTTTTAGATCACTTTTATTTTTCCGTACTCGGGTTACAGTTTTTAAATTTAATTTTTTATTCTATTTGAAATACAATAATTGAAAGCCACACATAAGTGAGGCTTTATTATAAAATAAACATGTATAGCTTATTAAACTTACATTAGTCAGGGCTTTCTTCCCGTAGGGGAAGAAAATGTCGTCCGTAAGTTTTTGTTCTGAGGGATACAAAGCCAACTCCTCTTGGTCAGGAGTGCGGTCGCCATGGCGGAATATCTGTTAACAATGTATTGATGTCAATAGAAGTTATTGATTTGCTAAGTATGCCTAAATCATCTTTATCTTAGCAAGTAATCGTTTTCTATTGAATTATATCAAATTTAAGTATAGTAAGGATGACACAAAAAAATCTTTATAAATATTATTTATCGGTTTCTTTAATTGATTGATTACAAACTACAATGCTAATTTTCAGCACTGTGTCCTTGTAACCTGTTACCAGCGTTCGTTTGATAACATGATTGACCACTGTTCGTCATTAAATGAATGACCTGCTATTCATGTAGGAAGCTGGCACGTTTGCCGGTCGTGACCAGTTGAATAACAAGTCATCAGACGTACCACAAATGCGAGGATCAGCTCTGTGTCCGCCAAACCATTGTCTGCAGAGTCGATCCGGCGGGGCTCCGCCACGCGGCCCGGGGGCTCATGCCCACACACTGCCGCCACCAGTACAACTACCAACACTAACACCAGCCCCATTTTTAAATGCGAATTTCCCGCCGAACCGACAGAGCGGTCTCTTATCGGCGGTACGTACGCGCGTTCGCGAACCGTTTTCGACTGCAATACGCAGAGCCTCTGCTCCATTTATATAGAGATACATAGAATAGTATTTCAAGAGGGCCGGCGGACAACATCGCTTCAATAGCTGTGCGAATTTCTAACAACATAATCTGTCGTTAGACATTTTTTAATACCGAAAATTGCACCTTTGTGAGTCTGTCATGCGAGGTCCTTGCTCATATCGCAATTTAGAAACAAATTAAAAGTCACGTGCTTAATTATGGCTATTGTAAAAACATGATCAGGGAAGACAGCTATTGTCATGAAATGCATAGGGTGTTTCAGGGTCATGGTTTTCATTCATAGAAGTTTTCATATCATTTTCAGTGTTAGTATGCAACAGCAGCGTTCGCGTATCTGCGTTATCAAGATAAATACATGTGTTAGTAGATCCATAAAACAATAGATAGTAAATATATGTTTTACAGACATTTTTCAGTTGGTTATTATAGACGAATTTGAAGTAAATAATGAAGATTTTTTTGACAGCAAAATAAAATTTTCAAACTGTCGTAACCCACTTAAACTGTATTAAAACAGTATTAGGTAGATAATTATTTTTGTTTTAGCAAAAAAATTATGAGACTGCTTATCTAATGTGTACCACATTTTATTTAGTGTGTATCCATTATGTATAGTATAGAAGAAAGGGGAAAGTCGAGGGAAAATAAAAAAATTACCATTGCCACTCGAAAAAGAACATTTTATTAATCGATAACAGTGAAAACTCTTTTACTCACTGAGTGAATAAAAACATTTTGAATTTGGAACAAGTACGAATTATGTACAAACGATAAATAAAACGTGCTGAAAGTACATACTGGCTGGCTAAATGGAGATAGAGCTATACAATTATATGAATAAATTTTAAATAAAACCGCCAATTTATTTAGGTTCATTTCTGTCTGTTATCGTGGTTGTTTTATGTAATTGGAAAATCTATTAACATAATTATAATAAAATGAGTTCTTCCAGTGACGAAAATGAGATACTGACTTCGAAATCATTTCATTCTAAAGCAGGTATTCAATCTGCCTAGCCTTTTCCCAACTATGTTGGGGTCGGCTTCCAGTATATCCGGATGCAGCTGAATACCGCTATTTTACATGCAGCGACTGCCTGTCTGACTTCCACAACTCAGTAACTGGGTATTAGGATACCCCTTGGTAAGACTGGTAGTCAGACTTTCGTGTTTCTGACGACCCGTAACGACTGCCAAAGACCACGAATGACAGCTGGAACCAACGGCTTAATGTGCTTTCCGAGGCACGGAGGATTCTCTGTATGTAAAGATGGTCACCAATAATAGTAGATAATTTTGCTGTCGCCAAAAAGTGATTATAAAATACTACTTATACTACTATTTATTTTCTCGCAGCCAATGGTAAAAAGTAGAGTACACAAAACGTGAAAAAAAATTTTACTCGGTCCTTGTATTCCTCGCTCCGGTCAGGATTCTAATCTAGAATCCTTCGCTGCTCTCGGGATCCAACTTAGTCCCTCGAATTAAATTCCCTTTGTTTTTCACTTGTTGTATACTATTTTTCCTCGCACTCATCACTCTCCGCGATGACACACAAAAGTTGCACTATCGATATAAATCACAATGGGATCACGGGACAGGGAAAATTGTTGATTATAGCAAATTTAACTCAAAGGATTTTTTTTTTTTAATGTTCATCATAATTAGGTATTTTTGTACAGACAACATTTTTATGAAACAAAAAAACCTTTGCTGCTCATCCAATGCTATGGCTATATGACATTTTATTTAGTGTGTATCTATAAGGTGTAGAAGAAAGGGAAAAGTCAAGGGAAAATACATTTTTTCCTCTCACTCGTCACTCTCCACAATGAGACACAAAAGTTCCACTATCCTTTCCTTGTCCCGTGGTCCCATTGTGATTCATATGAATCACAATGGGATCACGGGACAAGGAAAGGGATAATAGTTGATTATAGAAAATTTTACTCAAAGGATTTTTTTAAATGTTCATCATAATTAGGTATTTTTGTACTGGCAAAATTTTTATGAATCTGCTCATCTAATACTATGGCTATACTACATTTTATTTAGTATGTATCTATAAGGTGTAGAAGAAAGGGAAAAATCGAGGGAAAATAAATTTTTTCCTCGCACTCGTCACTCTCCGCAATGAGACACAAAAGTTCCACTATCGATATGAATCACAATGGGATCACGAGACAGGGAAAGGGCTAACCTCTTTGATGTTATGCTTAAGATCAAATGCGGGCCATAATTTTTTAAAAAGAATTTTAAAACTTGTTATCTTGTTTCGATTTTTCTTAAAGTTTTGTTTCGATTAGCGGCTTGGTATTCTGAAAATTATCATAATTTTGTATAGTTATCTTGTTAAAACAACATCTTACGTTAATATGCCACAAATACGAAGACATGGACACAATTACTACAACCAGAGCCATTACAATGATCCAAGAAGGAAATTCGCAGCGGTCTGTGGGTCTGCAACTGGGTTTTCTCGAAGATCTATCCAAAATGCTTGGAATCGCTTCCAAGAGACCGGCAGTGTTGCAAGAAGACCAGGGGGCCTACCACCAGCTCAAAAGCACTATTATTTTAATATTACTTCAGTGGGAGAAAGAGATGAAGCTATACGTCCTGTGGAGCACTGGCAGGCCCTGGTTCGGGTAGAGTTCGCATCAAAACTGTTCACAAGGATCGGTACTTCTGGCTAAGTGCCCGCCGAGAACGCACAGTGACAAAATCGCCTACGGTTCACAACGGGTACTCGTGTCAGTGACCAAATTAACCAGAATCAATTGCACGAAGACCAACAAACTTCAAAACGACAAGTTGTTCGAATTCCTTTGTCAAAGGCTCAACGTGCCAATCGAGTTTCTCCCGTCAGTACTTGGACTGGGCATAAATCAGTGAGGCATGGTGCTTTTCACCGACAAGTTCAAATTATTTATTTTTAATGACGATCGGCGCATTAGGGTGTGGAGATAATACGGCGAGCGATTTTCGGAAACCTGCATACATGAAGTTGACCGTTTCGGTGGTGCCAACGTAATGATTTGGGATGGGATTAGCTTACACGACAAAACTGAGCTCGCTATTTTAAATGGGGGTTCTGTAACTGTTCAGCATTACGTCGAGGAAGTCATCAGGCCTCATGTGATCCCATTTGCACCGCAAATGGGTCCTGGGTTCGTCTTGAAGCAGGACAATGCCCATACACACAGCTCAAGCGACGCAGTCTGTGCTGGAAGACTCACATGCAAGTTTTACCGTGGCCAGCAAACTGTCCGGACTTGAATCTAATCGAACACATGTGAGCCAATTGAAAAGAAGGTAGAGTGAACTGGGGTCCTACCACCAGCTCATAAAGCAGTATTATTTTAATATTACTTCAGTGTGGGAAAGAGATGAAGCTCTACAGGACGTATAGCTCCATCTCTTTCTCCCACTGAAGTAATATTAAAATAATACTGCTTTATGAGTTGATGGTAGGCCCCCAGGTCTGTAACCAGCAGCAACTGATTGACGCTTTGAAAGAGACTCCCAACTGAAAACGTGAGGAATTTGATCGAGAGCATGCTTTCCAGGCTTCAGGAACGCATAGCTAAAAGAATAAGGCATCCGCGTTATTAAAAAACAGAAAAAGAAATAAAAAGAGTGTTTTTTGTTTAGTTTTTTTTTACTTTTCGTTGTTTGTGTTTTTATCTTAAAGTTAAATAAACATGTTTATTGATCATTTATTTAAACAGTTACTAACCTTAATGGTAAACAATAGCATTGTTTTATGTTTACTAAAACAAAACAATTTATTTATTTAATCATTTTCATGGTACACCTTAAATACCTAGTGGCCCTAGTGTTTTGACTATATATTGATTACAATAATTTACTTAAATTTTGATAAAATCTCTCACTTTGTTCCTTATCTCTTCTGTTAATAAAACCAAATACAAAAACGAAGAATACTTAAGGGGTACAAAACAATAGGCATGATGACATTATTAACTGCAGTTTTTGTAAATGGATTCTCGTTTAAGTAATTAACTATCCTCGATGATTATTTTATTTTACCTTGATATTCATTCAATTGAAGATCTCATGGTCTTCCTTTAACTTAAGACACATTTAATTATTGTGGCACAATTAACGTTTACAAAACTATTCCTCCGCTGACGTACTTTTTTTTTGTATATATTCCTACAAACAATTTAGCATGGCACTTCTTGCATATATTATGACAGTTACTAGAGATAAAACATAAAACTACTTTACTTCTTAATTTCATAAAAATCTAAAGATTTTGAGTTCTAACTGATCTTTTCAAATAACAAGCGTGAAGCGAAGTGAACATTACAAAATTATTGTTTTGATTTGTAATGTCCCATTTCAATTCAGACCATATCGAATTAAATATTAATACAACATTCATGTTACTTACCCATTTAGTTTCGCTTGAATATGATTTTGCTGTTTAACCTCAATTGTGTAAAAAGAAAGAGTGATATAATCACAGAATTTTGACAGTTGCATAAATTTTATAACCTAGATCATGTCAGAAGATCACTAGGACATATTCTAGATCAAGGCTGCTCAACCCCAGGCCCGCGGGTCAGAGATTGGCCCGCCAGCGTATTTGAATTTGCCCGTCAACAGCGATCAGCTAGCTGGTCAGCGATTGTCTCTTTAGAACAGATTTCAGGATTTGATAAATATTTTGCCCTTTATGAACCCATTCTGAATTCAATATAATATCCATATCCAGCTAAAAATAAAGTAAATGTAAAACCACACTTCTCTGAACTAGATTTTTACTCCAAACAGTTTCTTCACAACTATAGCAGTCTTTAGCAATTTTCATTAAATGCAAAATGGTACCAAAAGACGACTTTCCTGCATCTTGCTTGGCAGATTTTAAGCAGATTTGGTTCTACATTTTATTTTGTGAAAAATTGTTTTAAACTTTTCAGCTTAGTGAAAAACAAATACCTACCGTACTTCAATGCGAAACATATTTCTGCCTTAATTTTACCATCGACCTGAGATATATTGATAAACTAGCTTCTGCCCGCGACTTCGTCCGCGTGGAATAGTTACTTTGGTACTCCGCTCCTATTGGTCTTAGCGTGATGATATATAGCATATAGCCTTCCTCGATAAATGGGCTATCTAAAACTAAAATAATTTTTTCACTTAAATCGGACCAGTAGTTCCTGAGATTAGCGCGTTCAAGCAAACAAACAAACTCTTCAGCTTTATATATTAAGACGCAGATATATGACAGTGACCTTGAATGGTTAGCTTGCGTGTTCTGTACTGAGCTCACGCAACGCGTCGTACGTCCAGCCAGTGATAGGACTCGTCCATCAAGGAGCGCTGTCCCAAATTAGACGCGTTATTAATTTATTACACGTATATCAAAAAGTATTTTAATAAAACACGTATACTAAAAGATTAATAATTTAATTATCTTTAAAATGGTGAAGTTTTCAGAAAAATAAACTTGATAGATTTTGCGTCATTCTCACTTTTTTATTCGCGTTAGACATAAATTTACAAATTAATTTCACTATGTAATATAAACATAATCAATAATATGCCTATATTAAAATATTAGCAAAATGCTCTAATTTAACATATATTTTTTCCAAATCACTAACACTACTCGCTTAGACATCATCTTCAATATAAAATCATTAAAAGTCAGCTATCGTCCCCTTAAGTATAGATTGTAAGCACCACAAAAATCTCTTCAAATGTCACATTGAAGTTTATTATTAGATTATTAATAAACTGAGTAACTAAAAGTTTTGTGTTGTTTTCGTAGGCAAGTTTTATTTACAAAAGATGGCCTGCCGGATATCACGAAATCAAAATAATGGCCCGTCTTCAAAGTTGGTTGAGCAGCCTTGTTCTAGATAAATGTTAAGAAAACAAAAAAACCTTAAAATATTTCTAAAACAAAATCATTTCCTATACAAGTAGCAATCTTATTTCAATCCCCTCTAAATAATAAACATGTATTCATACTTGCTTTTCCAATTTCAGGTATGACCGACGTTCATTACAACGAGCAAGCTTTCCTCGACCAACTGATGATCTGCACAGAAGCCGTAGACAAAGCCGAAAGATATGAACTCCTAGGCCCACTCTACCGGCTAATAATACCCATTTATGAGCGACGAAAGGACTATCAAGCGCTTCTTGCCTGTTACCAGCACCTCACCAAAGCTTATGCCAAAGTCATCGAAGTGACCAATTCAGGGAAGCGATTACTTGGTAGATTCTACCGCGTTGCCTTCTTCGGCAAATCACATTTCGGTGAAGATGAAGAGGGCATCGAGTTCATCTACAAAGAGCCCAAACTGACATCACTAAGTGAAATCTCAGAGAAATTACAAAACTTTTATGAGCAAAAGTATGGTGCTGAGAACGTCAAAATGATTATGGACTCAGCTCCGGTTAGTATTATAATCATAATTAATTTTATTCAATTATTCTTACATAATGCAGTAACCAAACTTATCAAAGACGTAAAATAATTATTCAATTAGTGAAGGTAAGGTAAGGTTGCATGCGTAGTTAATCTGTACATTTTTCTGTGTAATTGAAACAGGATAATTAATATTTTTATTTTATCTGTAGCACGTGCAAGTAATAAGCCTAATTTGTAGGTGCTATAACGGTAATTGCATTTATCATTAACC
Source organism: Agrochola lychnidis (assembly GCA_963680765.1). Classification (NCBI taxonomy): domain Eukaryota; kingdom Metazoa; phylum Arthropoda; class Insecta; order Lepidoptera; family Noctuidae; genus Agrochola; species Agrochola lychnidis. The sequence continues at coordinate 17,277,106 of OY796858.1, forward strand.
TTTCAACTGTCATTAACGAGACACAATAGAATTTAAATTGTTATCCACCTCAATGAGGTGTCGTAACAGATGATGAGTTAACTAACTGTTGTAGGTTTAAAAGGTTACGATAAACTCAATATTCTTAAACAATCAAAATTATCATAGTATCAAGTATCAGACATTAGAATTTCGAAGTGACTTAGGGTATGTCAACATAAGGTTAGAACGTTTGGTTCAAAAAACACTGCTGTTACAAAAATATTTTACAAACATTATTAAAAAAATATCTTTTAAAGAATCTTGCCCCCAAATGCAACAATAAGCTTAGAGGAGCATCCAAGTACTTGTTTTTTCCTATTGAACTGATTTTCCTTTAAATAGCTGAAATGAGCGATTCTGACTCAAACCTCATCGCCATAAAATAAGTCACGGCAGATTTATTCTATCCAAACAATTGTTCTTTAATAACATTCACCATGGCACCAATGTGTCAAATAACAATGTAACAGAATCTGAATTTAAACGACTAACCATAAACTCCTTGCGCAATTAATTGGAACGTCGCAAAAAAATATTGACAGCTCAAACGTGTCAATGGTCTAATTTAAATAAATAATAATTAGTTAATTGAATTAATTAGTTAATAATTAATTTATTGATGTTTCTGTTCTATGCATCTAGGTGAATCGTGAGGAGCTTGATAGTAAACTGGCCTACATACAAGTGACGTGGGTTCGCGCGGCGCCCGAAGGTGTGGTGGTATCGGGTGGTGGGGAAGGATCGTTTGAACGAGCGCAGAATGTTCGGCGCTTTGTGTTCGAGACGCCCTTTACGAGGGATGGAGCGGCCAGGGGGCCTGTGCATCATCAACGAATAAGGCTCACGCACCTTACTAGTAAGTTAACAGTACAGTTCGTGCTATTAAATATGAGACTTGACACATCACGCGGTTTGATTTGCGCAGGAGACGATTTATAGGTCTCTTTAGCGGTATGAGGTCGGTATCGGGGCGGCGGAAAGAGTGACGGGAGGTGCGGTTAAGTCTCATCTTTCGTAGCTCAAACTCAAAGCCTTCATTTCAAATAAACGAAATACAGGTACTTTTGAATTGTCAAGGGGTCGGTCAGTCAGAAAGATGAAGCTAGTTGCCCATTTCAAAGCGTAGTAGGTTCCTATGAAGAAGAACGGGTAAGAAGCTCCACGGACACTCTTTTTAATAAAAAATAAGCTCGAGTATCATCTATACCCATTGTAAATATATAATGGGCTCAGACAATAAATCCTAATTACCCAATTGCTAATATTGCATAAATTATTGCTAAACATTCAAATGTTTCCTTTTTACCTCTTTCTTAGGAAATAATATGCGAAATTATTCCAAATCCTAGTACAATTGAAATATAAACTTCTGGGTGCCCAAATTTTTTATTATTTGTTACAAAATATTGGTTACATCATTCATGTTGAAATTATACAAGAACAATGTAGAATGTAGCGCGTTTTGTACCTTAGTCTAATATACAAATATTAGACTTCATTAGACGAAAGTTAGATGACAAACTGGTCAAAAATGACATATAGGTCAAGTTTGATAACGGTCTTAGCAAAGCCCCGCCCCTTTTCGGACCACTTGCTTTTAAACGCCGCTATTTTACTATGACACTCATTTAAAACTGTGACTGTTTCGTAATCTATACAATATTCACTTCTTACTTTTTAGTTTACAATAAAACGAGCATGTTTCAATCTAAAAACAAGTTTTGTTATTTTCACCTACTTTTTTTTTCATTCAAGATCATAGAAATCCAAATTCTGCATATTTTTACATTATAAAGTCATTCTTCTACGAAGTTTATTAACCTATCAATAAGATAAAACAATTACATTACTTAAAACCATTTAAAAGTCCAAATAAAGAAATGAAAGACGTCATAGAATTCCGCGGCACCAACCCGACTCAATCGGTAGAGTATAATTTATTTACCTAAACTTCGAGGAAGTAAGTAACATAGAGTGAATAAGAAGTAGTCCACTTAGAGCCGAATAGCAACTGCGACTCAGTAGCCTACTGCTAGGATGTATTTGTTTTACAGGACGTTATTAAATGAAAGATATCGATAAAACACTGCCTCGTTGGTCTAGTGGTCGCAAGTGCTACTGCTGAGCATGAGGTCCTGGGTTCGATTCCCGGGTCGGGCAAAGTGTTATTGGGTTTTTCTATCAGAAATTTCTCAATAGCAGCTCGGAGTCTGGATTTGTGCCCGGTTGATGGCAATAGGCTCGCCCCCTATTACATGGGACTTAAACATAACTGGCGAAATGTGGGTGTACCTGCTACAGGTACACCTCTGCCCAACCCTTCGGGGAAACAAGGCGTGATGTTATGTATGTATGTGTGTATATCGATAAAAATCACTAGAATGTTTATTGATTGATGAATGAATTACGTACATACGAAATTTATTTCAAAATTTAAAAGTCATTTATTTAAACTAGGCTGAGAATCAGCACTTTTCGAACGTCAAAACTACATAAGACAGTCCCCCAAAACGCCCACCCTTCACCCTGTTTTATCGATATCTTTCATTTAATAACGTCCTGTAAAACAAATACATCCCAGCAGTAGGCTGCTGAGTCACAGGTGCTATTCAGACGGGTGCTCTAAGTGGACTACTTCTGGATAATACCTCCTCTAAAATCCCGGAATTTTAAACATGAAGATTTAGTCCCGGAATTTAAGAAATTGATAATTATTTATTGTACAGACGCCAGCACATCAAGCTACTACAATCTGTCAAATTTATTTAATAGATTTTCAACTTTATCGCTGCAATCTAAGGTTCAAAGTTGATTGGGAAAATTTGACAGTTTCGGGTAGCTTGATGTGCTGGCGTCTGTACTTTGAATACATTCGTAACAAATTATTATTTCGAAGAATCTTATTATGTTTTTGTTAAAAAAAGACCATTAATTAATTCGTGATTTTTAAATCCCGGGATAAAAACGTCATTATCATCATTCCAGGATTTTAGAGAAGGTATAATCCACTCTATGTTACTTACTCCCTCGAAGTTTAGGTAAATATCTCTACCTATTTCGATCTCTGGTACTGTAAACATGTCAAAGTTGCTTATGTTATATTGCTAGTTTATTGGTCTAACTAACCATAACAAACCCTTAATGTTCAACAAGATTAAAAAATATGTAGTTTAAAAAAAACACACTTTAATCACGCATTTTTTTAATAAAATAACTAAATTGACATATATTAGTTACGATATAAATAACAGCAGTACAGCTTGTCACTTATATCCAATGATTAATGCGGAAATCGTTTGTCATGGTATGGGCATGTGATGCGGAGGAATGAGGAAAATGTTGGGAGGAAAGTTTTGAGTATGAATTAAATTATCTCCATATTACAAGCAGATCTATTTTTATCATTAATTTGAACAATCCTAACTATATATCCTTAATATTATAAATGCGCCTTCACGCTAAAACGGCTGAACGGATTCGGATGAAATTTGGCACATATATAGATGATGCCCTGGAAAAGAACATAGGATACTTTTTTTTTATTTCCACTGGATCGAGACTTATGCGGGTGAAACTGCGGGGCGCAGCTAGTAAAATATAAAAACATGAAATCGTAACATTTGCGTTTTTTCGCAGTTTTTTCTTGCAATATATTTATAACCTTTCAACTGTCACTAACGAGACACAATAGAATTTTAATTGTTATCCACCTCAATGAGAAGTCGTAACATGATGAGATAATATAGTCCGTGCAATCCACGACGACGCGCCCCACTGCGCGATTACTGTACTATAAGCTGGGGGCCTACCACCAGCTCATAAAGCAGTATTATTTTAATATTACTTCAGTGTGGGAAAGAGATGAAGCTCTACAGGACGTATAGCTCCATCTCTTTCTCCCATTGAAGTTGTATTAAAATAATACTGCTTTTGAGCTGGTGGTAGGCCCCCTGAACTCTAGTACGACGCGGAGCGGAGTGGGGCGCGTCTTCGTGGATTGCACGGACTATATAAATGAATTTCGGCTGCGATGCGTACGTTTTTTCGTTTAAAATGTTAATAAAATGGTGTGTTTTATTGTGAGCTCCGTCTTTTGGCTTAGTTTTATAGATAATTGCAATAGTATAAGATCACGGAAGGCTTGCCGTTACACAAGTTACCAGTCAACTCTAATTTTGACAGATCCGTTGTACAGCTCATACTGGCGGAAGGGCTTAAGACATGGTGTACTCCACCTTCCAAGTTAAAAAAAATCTACCTGTCCCTTAATTTCAGACTATTTTAATTATTACATGTAGGTATACCTATGTATGCAAAGAAGACCTGTAGTAGTGGGACATTAGGCCTATGGGCAAACATTTTTTTTGTCCATCTTGTAGATTATTAAAAAATATTGAACACGTATTTTTTTCTTTTTTGACGTAATCAAAAGATTACGGCGATACATTGAGTTAAAATGTGGCATGACGTCAAGCCTTGCTAGATTTAATACTGCTTTGTGACGTAGCGAGCCCCTACTCCCTAACTTTAATGCATGTTTTCTAAGTTATTTTTGATTAATATGATAAAGCAAAAAATACCGTGTCTAATATCTTTTTTTATTATCTGAAAGACGGACTAAATAGAATTTCTTTTTTTTTTACCTAGGCAACTACCGTTTTGTCACTGTAGTCTCTTCTACATACAGAAAAGGGAGTTGGTACAAACCTTATTAGATACTAGCTTTTACCCGTGGCTTCGCTCGCGTGGATGTCGGAAACTATCCCACGGGAACGTACTACCGGGATAAAAAGTATCCTATGTCTTAAACCAGGACATGGTCTACCCATGTACCAAATTTCAACCAAATCCATTCAGCCGTTTTAGAGTGAAAGCGAAACAAAGAAACTCACTTTCGCATTTTTAGTCTGGATTAGATCTTCTTTACACGCTAAGTTTCGCCTTTTACCTTATATCCGGAACCGTAACTTGACGCTGATGAAATATTTATTTTCTTATTTTGAAATTGTCTGAAAGAGTAAAATAACTCGATCCCGATCAAAAATAGACTCTTGCACAGTCAATGTCTTGAAAACCCTAAAATATTGACATGAAATAGGAAAATACTGTTATCTATTTTAAATTATATAACAAACAATTGTACTATGTATACAAAATAATTGGTAGTGGGTAAATGTACTATCGAAGAAACGCATATCTGTACACTGTAAGGCCTATTCTTGCTTGCAGCGCTTGGCCGCTTTAGTATCGCTTACCTACGAAAAAAAATGGGCGTGTGCACGGGATTTTGTTTTCAAATTGGTTGGATATGCGTTACCCCGATGGTACACGACGATCCACGACGTTTCCACAGATTACCTAGGTTAAAGATACAGTGAAGGCACAAAGTTACAAAAACACAAAGAAGAAGACAAGAAGAAAAAAGTAGGATATATTTCTCTAAAACGAAAACAAATATTATTTGATTATAATTATAACGAAAACAAACAACAATCACAAAAAAGGCTACACATCACGCAAATGCAGACTATTCACTAAATATTTCCAAATTTTTTGGCGATTTAAAGCGAATATATCAAAATGCACAGAATGTTTGTTGTAAATTTTGGCTAGTCTATAGAGAGGCGCCCGTTCACCCGCGTTAGTACGACAAGACGTCGTGGCAAAAGCGGGTAAACGCGTGCCTCTCGACGTATAACTTTTCTGGGTACAACATAAAACATATTATTAACTAATTCTGAGCAGTCAATCTTCTTGTGCAAGATCATTAAGCATTATGGCTTGAAGCAACAGACGCCTCGATTCTAAGGTTCGGAAGTTATACTTTTGTAGAGACTCAGTGCATGAAATACGTTCCATACGTCATCTAAACTGCATTGTTCTTAAGAATTTGCGCTGAACTTTTTCTATAGCATGATAATATTTAGCATAGTATGGATCCCAAATCATGCAGGCGTGCTCAATTTGTGGTCGAATCAAAGAAAGAGATATAGGAAAGTGGCTGATCGGTTAAAATCTACGGATGATCTCATAACAAGGTGATACATTTGATATGCCTTAGCAGTAATCTTGTCAATGTGTAGATTTAGGTGCAGTTTACAGTCCAATAGGATACCCAAGTCACTAATCTGAGTCTCTTAACTGGGCGATAACGTGAATCGCGTAAGGCTTCCTGTAATGACGCCAGAGCCGGACCGCATGTTTGCGTATACGATTGAATATCACCCATGCGCAGCCGCACCGGGGCGCCGCATAATTTTTTTATTTTATGATACTCTATATCCCGATATTCCCACGGGATCAAGACTTATGCGGGCGAAACCGCGGGGCACAGCTAGTACAACAATAAATTAAAACACTGGCAATACTAATGCGTAGGAGTACCTATTTTGAAACTATAAAATAAATCCTAACATCGAAATTGAAAATGTGATTTTATCAAACAAACTAAATAGTAGTAATGGACCGACTATGGGTTCTGTCAATCTTTGACAAGCTATGGGATATACTTAGTTAAATTTTTGTATGCAGACTCAGTGCAAATTTCACCAATGAAACTGAACGCGATCAGAAGACTTCTAAACTGCGTTCAAGAGCTGTCAGTATCAAAATTCCATAACAATAAATAATGACAGTGACGGCTCTTGAACTCGGTTTAGATGTGCTGATCGCGTTCAGTTTAATTGGTGAAATCAGCCCTGAGAACGTTATAGACATACGAAGTTAATTTATTGTCGTATTGTTTATGAAAATACTGACGTTACAATTGCAGCGGATTCGTGGTTCCCGTACGTCAAACGTCGCGTGCCCGTCATCGACACGCAAGTTGAGGAGAAGAGCCCGATAGAGGTCGCTGTATCCGAAATGGAGGGACAAGTCGCCGAGTTACAGGAGATTGTCAACGCGAAGGCACCTGATATTAAGAAGTTACAGCTCAGGTATGATAGCTGTTTTAGTTATATTGCTTTTGGAAGCTAATGTCTAATTCCCTAATGAGAGATTATACTGCTAAGTTTCACCACTAGCGGCAGGCCAGGCGCACTTCGCATTTAGGTATGAAGCTACAAGTACGCGGTGGGCTCGACTTGTCGGTCCAATTCAGTAGGCAAATAGTAGTCAGAAGATATCAGCCGACGTTCGCACGGACGTAATAAAATCGCGGCGGGATTTTATCGCGCACTGGATTTTCAACTCTCGGTGTTAAGCCAAGCGTTGAGAATCCAACGCGCTGGGACGCATTCTCGTCCCAGCGCGTTGCAAAAACACTGTTGGATTTTAAACTGTCGGCGCTAAGCAGAGCGTTGAAAATCAAGTACACGAAAAAAAAATCGCTGCGATTTTAGTACGTCCGTGCGAACGTGGGCTAAGAATTCCGCGATAGAAAGAGAGGCAACTTCTAGGTGAATATAACTTTAGGTAATTAGCGCTGTGCGACCTGAATTGCACTTTATTGTCTCGTAGCAAGAGTCGCTATTTATTTAATTTATATGATATTGCGGAGTGAATCTTCTGTATTTGTAGTTTTATGTATTTTGTACTAGCGGCGGTAGCAGCACCAACAGTAAACGAACATTGTTTTTTCATAGCATATCCACTAGATACATTATAATTAATAGTTGATTTGAGTAACCCTAAACATTATTGCATCAATGCTGCGTATTAGGATGTTCAAATAAATAATTATTTAATGCTTGTGCTGATGACGCCATCTTTGGGGCTCATTTCGCCTATAATGTTCGGATATATTATTAAACATTACGATAGCCAGAATAAGAAGAGATAAGGCACATATTTCTCTTCTCTAAAAAGAAACAGCAAAGAAAATTATGCAAGTCGTTTTTAGGGTTCCGTAGTAAACAAGGAACCCTTATAGTTTCGTCATGTCCGTCTGTCTGTCTGTCTGTCCGCGGTCTAGCTCCGAGATCCTTAGTACTAGAAAGCTGTAATTCGGCATAGGTATACATATTAATAACGCCGACAAAGTGGTAAAACAAAATTATGAAAAACATTTTTTTTAGGGTACCTCTCATACACATAAAGTGGTGATGTTAATTTTTTATTTTTTTAACCCATAGTGAGGGGTATCATTGGAAAGTCCTTCAAAAACATTGTGAGTTTGTGAAAACCATTTTTGGATTCAGGAATCCGTTTGCGAAATATTAAGCTTTAAAGTGCTAATTTTTGTTAGAGTCAAGTGTCCCCCCCCCCCTGCCGGCTAAATGGTTGGTTTTGGGTGTGTGAAAAAAATCACAACAGTAGTTTATATAACGAAATTAAAAGGAAAACTATCACAGCTAAGTTGGCTTTACAAGATAACGAGTAATAATCGACCAACTTAACTTTGCAGTTGCAAAAACATGTTTTCCCATACATTCCGTATGGGAGAACATATTTTTCAACTACAAAGTTAAGTTTGTTTTTGGGATAAATTCATCCCAACTACGGAACCCTTCATTGTGCGTGGTCCGACACGCACTTGGCCGGTTTTTTTATCAGTAATACTGATACAGTACATTGTGATTAGATAATTAGAATATACTTTATTGTACAGACATCATCTGCTTAGGTTTTTCCCAACTATGTTGGGGTCGGCTTCCAGTCTAATCGGATGCACCTGAATACCAGTATTTTACATGGAGCGACTGCGTATCTGACCTCCACAACCCAGTAACTGGGTAATTGGCGAACTGTTCATATTAATATATTAGTGCTCCTGACTACGACCAACACACCAACTTACCGCTTACTACCTATTAATTATGTTTCTTTTTTCTACGTAACAGATTACAAGGCAGTGTCTGCGTGCAAGTGAACGCGGGTCCTCTGGCGTATGCTAACGCCTTCCTAGACCCCACACTAGCGCCCATGTATCCTGACGACATGGTCGACAAACTCAAGGCGATATTCAAGTAAGTCTTGGGCCAACCACCACCTTACATAGCAGTATTATTTTAATGTTACTTCAGTGTGAGATAGAGATGGAGCTGTATATGAAAAAGTAGACTTACTTAAATCGTACTTGAGTGTGGGAAAGAGATGGAGCTAGACGTCCTGTATAGCTCCATCTCTTTCTCACACTGAAGTAACATAGATAAATTATATTTGTAATAGATGTTTTCCACAACTGTTTATTACATAAACTCGAGTCCCCGTTGATCCACTCAGAGTTGGACATTCGATAAACCCTTGTAGTGCACCTCCACAGGATGTCTCAAACATAGTGATCCAAAGGCAAATGGAGTAAAATGGAGGTGGTCACCTATCATTTAAAAACTTTAGCGAAACTTTCTAAATCCGATTTAAAAAAGAATTACCAACGAGTAAGTTTCCCTAAAGGTTAATAATGCTAGCAAAAACTAGTAAAAATAATATCTCAAGCTTTGCAGAGCCACACTGAACGTAAGTAGGAACATAATCTTGTACCTACACTATCAAGGTATCTTCCAGCCAGATTTGAACTCGCTTCGTCAAAAATTTTGTTCACAGGGTCGAAAAATCCAAGTGAAATTATTAAATTTGCGAAATTTTCTGAATTGTTGAGAATATCCCAACTTTAAAGTTTTTAAATGCTAGGTGACCACCTCCGCTTAACCCCATTTGCCTTTAGACCGCTACGTTTGAGACACCCTATAAATTACACTACACTATGGAACAATAATTAACTCCCTATCATATTTCTCTCAACAACGGTATTAGCGGTACGTTTTCTGTGCACTGCACTGTTTAATATTTACATAGATTTTGGGCCAACAGCCAACCGGATAAATCCACATATTCAGAATAAAATTGTCCATTCATATCTTTACATGATCCGGCTATATTGGCCGCACCTCACGCTCATTGATAAGTCTTGTATGAATGGAGTGATGCCATTTGTGCAACGTTGGTATAGATATTTATGTTTGGGTGCAATGTTGGATTCCGTGAATTAGGGAATAATGAATGAATGAGCGTTGTGTAGTCGGCAAAATGGTCGCCTCAACCACCCATCGGTGCCATATTGGGTAACTCAGGGGTAATAACCTCCACTCTGGTGAGTTAAAACGAACCCTGCGACGTATGTCAACATTGGCTTTATAAAAGGAAAATCTTAGATAGATAATTGATTCAGGCGTTACCTTGCGGAAATCCATTATAAAATACAATAGACGTGGATATTTTTAGTAACCTGTTCCGCTCAGCTATTTCTAAAGACCCATTAAAAACCCTGAAAGAAGTCGACACGTGTTTCATCTCTCAACGATGCATCCTCAGGATGACGATTGACTTGTCGCGAACCCGAACACGGTGTGCTCTGCGCTCAGCGCTCGGTCAATCGTCATCCTGAGGATGCCTCGTTGCGAGATGAAACACGTGTCGATTTCTTTCAGGGTTTTTATGGCTCTTTAGAAATAGCTAAGCGGAACAGGTTACTAAATTTATCCACGTCTATTGTAAGGAAAATCTTAGTAATAACGAAGGCCATGCGTAACAAATGAAATGTAACGACGAAAATCATTATTTACTCAGTTGTGTCAATACAAAACGAACAAATGTGTATAATGAACTTACGAATATTGAACTCGCATTGTTGTGAGCCTTTTAATATGTGCTATATAAATGTATTGTCTCTCGTAACATTTAATTCTAAATACTGCTTTATCTTGTTTCCAGAGAGTTCCTAACGGTATGCCACTCAGCCCTGCAACTAAACTCCAAGCTGATCTGCTCCGACCAAGTCTCCTACCACGAAGCTTTGGAAACAAACTACTACAAACTAAGCCATTCTCTATCTGGCATGTTAGGGCAAGCATTACACGACATATTAGTTAATGGGAACCTGAGTACTACTGTCCCTGGAGTTGAATTAGAGTCCAGTAATGCTTGAAAGAGGAAATAAAGTTATGTCCTAGCTGGTCAGTGCTTCGCGTTCTTTGGATAAGCTGAAGCTTAAGCGACGCGGGAAGCGTCAGCAGGGCGTACAGTATAATGACTATGAGGTGACCACGACTTATGAGAAGCGTTTCATCCACTCTATAGACGCCGACTCCCTTTGTGGATGCATAATATTCTCAGTTTAATTACCAGTAGGTCAACGGGTGCTGTCAAATGTATTGGCAATGAACCACTGTAAGTAGTTACACTGTGATAGTCGCTTATGCATACCGCATTTGAAGGGCGGGCGCCACGCGACTGACGCTCCCGCTTCGCAGTCGCTTTGGCCGCAGAAGGTTTGTGGTGTTGCGTCACAAATTAATAATACGACCGCCGAATATTTATTTAATGCCAGAATTCTTAGAAATTCTACTTCGCACCAAAAGGCGCCGCTACACCGCGCGATGCTCTGTCCTGCTAGGACAAAGGGTTTATTGTCTCAGAATTAAGAACGAGTATTACACTATGATTTTGTAGCAGCAGACCTACTGCATATGATCACCTGAGGTATAAGAATACGAAAAGAAGTAAATTATAGTAATGAAGTATTTGTGCTAAAAACCAAGAGAAATGACGTTTCTTACCGACTACGGCTAAACCAAAAATGTTAGACAGATGTGGATTAAGTCAATCATCTTAGAATCTGCGCCACCATTCAAGTCCAATAGGCGCGGGATCATACAAATTGCATTAAAAAAAATGTAGTTACACAATTTTCCGCGACTTAAGTGGTGGCGCGGACTCTACATAAGTTTTTGACCAATTTTAACCAATGAGGTCTGAACTCCCGAAATGTCATAGTACTAACCACCCGTTGGTCGGGTTTTAGTCCTAAAATGCCTACTATACATTAGTAAAAGTTAAATCAGGAGCCGTACTAAGATGTGTTAGAACCATCATTGTTCCAGTGTTAGAGAGAGATGGAGCTATTCCGGACGCATAATGATGTTTTTAACACTTGATAATACCGCCCTAGGATTCTCTCAAAAGAAAACAAATGCCAATTTAAATCTCAATAATTGTCTTTAAGACTGCTCTTCATATTTGAGCACAGTAGTCCAAAATAGATTTTGCACCAATAAGTAAATTCTCAAAATATTAGAACTAAGAGTTGAATACTGTTTAAATATTGTACCCTATAAAGAGAATGTTACGAACGTTTTTACTTAGCGGTTGAGTTTGAACTACAGCAACGCTCACATCGTTCATAATACTTATTTAGCCCCTAGGGCCTAGGGGCTAAAATCGGGTTTGGACGGTAACAAATCGACTACGTAGACATACGGAAGTTCATTTTAAATCGACGAATCAAATACCTTTTCTCAGTTCTAAAACGTCCAATGATAATATCATGTTAACTGCGTAGTTTCCCTAATTAAAGAAGATTAGTTCCAATTAACCTATATAAGACAAGTATCTGAAAACACCGTTATTAAATTATCCTATTAACTAAGATAGATAGATAGAATTTCAGATCTGAGAAGATCTTTGGTAAGAACAGTACCCTAATTGCGTAACTTATTTTCGTAAACAATTATATGCCTAATTTGTTTCATTTTGACAGTTCAACAACATTCATTGCGCTATTTGCGTTGTTGAGCCGATTTTTTTTCCAACTTACGAAGCAATGGATTAGCAGCCTGTTTCAAATCTAAACAGATTTTGATTGTGTTGTATTACGCAATTAGGGTATAGGTCACCTTTGCGTAATATGCACCAAACTGCGGTCAAAATAATAATATCACTCGCCGAATAATTGCCCAAAAAATAACTTAATCGAAACAATAATTAGGTATAATTGGAATATGTGATCAATTTTTTTTGTTAATCTTGTGGATGTTTTATGATTAGAATTAATGTTAATTGGTTGAATTGCCAACAAAATAACAAGGCTTAAAAAAAATACCAGAGAAGGTGATTATAATTTGTATTCGCCATCGCAACATATTTGACAATGAAGTAAACCTATATAATTATGCTCCGCTTCTGTTGGACACCACGTTGACTAAACAATAAATAGTCATCAGAAAACCAATATAAGATAGAAAAAAATAAGTGCTGATGAATAATTACACAAAACTTCCAAACAGGTTGAAACGATATCGCTCAACGTACCTGAAATACAGGTACTCGTCTCTAACCTAGCTCTGGAGCCAGGGTCTCAAATTTTTCTGTAACCTGTTTATGGCAGTAAAGAATTTATTTATTTGTTTAATGTTTACAAAATTTAAAAACTCTAAATATAATTCTATCTCATTCTTGTTTGTGTCTTTTTGTAAATGGCAGTAATATTTTTAGCTAATTTTAGTTGGTTTTTAACAAAATCTGTACAATCATATCTAAAACTCGATATGATTGCACAGAACACCTAATAAGTAAAATAAGGGAGGAAATACACTCGTCATTAACGTAATTCATTACCTTTAGTCAAATACAAACTCCATCCTACAACCAGCCAATTTCTTTTCAAATAATATTGATCTGACAGAAACTGAACGTGCCATGACTGATATTTCTCTCTTACCTAATCTAGGAACCTTTATCTAGACTAAATTATAGTCTAATTTTTATGTGCACAAATATCGATTTAAAGTAGCTATAGTATACGCCAACGTTCGTAGCAGTAGGTCACAGAATGTGGGAGCGAGATGACACGAGAAATCTTGTGCTAGATATTCACCGTCCTACTCGCACGTTTATGACCTCGACTACCACGAGTCTTGGCGTTTAGTATAGGATTTTTATCCTCAGTAGAACGACCTAAGAGTATCAAGTCATTAGTGAACTACTGTTTGCTATTATTGCCATGCTTAACATAAAACTAGCTTTTAAGGATTTTTATGCCGGTTTGATGTAAACCTACTTCTAATGACCAATTTCTTTGAACACTTTATCATTAGGCAAGTTTTTTTTTTCAGTTATTAATTACTTATTCAATAATAAAAAATAAAATATTAAATCAGTCGCAAGTCCTTTATTACATTTATTTCTTATAATTTGATTGTCTTACTACCATTCTATGTAACCTACGTGTTGTAAGTTGTAAAACACTGAACAAATTACATGTGTAATTTTATATTCTTTATTATTGTATTGACTAGCTCACGATACCTCCCTATTTGTTATTTCTTTTTTTATGATCGGGACCTGAACTTTATTTTGGTACTTTTCAGGGTCTCACTAAGTGATACTTGTTTGCGCACCGTACACCTTTATACGCACAAAAGTGCTTCCCTTAGCACCAGCGTTCCCACGCGTCCCCAACGTTATCACGTTGCACGCAGTTCTAAAGTTAAGTAACGTAAAATTTTTGCTGTATAAAAGTTTTGCAGCAAAAAGAGAACGATGCTTAACTTAAATATACAGGGTTATTGGTTATATGTCTGCAATCCATTAAGGGGACGTAGAAGAAGTCATTTGCAACCAAATGACCCCTTTTGACTCCTATGAAAATGTCAACAATTTTCGAGTCATTTGACATTTTTATTTCATACATTTTAAAACATAAAATGCCAAATTACTAGAAAATGGTTGACATTGGCATCAGAGGTTATTTGGTTGCAAATGACCTCTCCTACATCCCCTTAACGGATTGCCGACACACAACCAATAACCCAGTATATAATATATTATCTAGCACTGGCATGCTATCGAACTATTGCATTTCGCAAGATATTAGTTTAGTACAGTGTAACTTGCGTGCAAAGCACTTTGATGTTGTATCATGGGAATGCGGCTTAAAGCTTACTGCAAGCGAACATGCGCACGAAACACGTCTAACGTAGTCGAGGTCCTTTAAAGAAGTTTACTTATTTTTTGTAAAGTATTAAGTATTTTCTTATTTTTTAAATCACAAACTCAAACCTGACGTTAGATTTAGGTGAACATTTTTTTTTTATATCAGAAGTTTAGTATTCAGTTGAAGTACTGTTTTATTAATTTGTGTAAACAAAGTTTATTACGCAAGTTGTACGTCTGTTTAATTTATTTTGTTGTTTGTCGTATTAAGACTACATTTTATAGTTATAGATGGCGCAGCATGCTTAGCATGGCCACAATAGAAACGGGTTTTGTCGACGGAAGAATAGACAAAATGACAGATTGTGATTGTTTATCTGTCATTTTGTCTATTCTTCCGTCGACAAAACCCGTAGATAACCTTTTTCTATGGTTGTCGTGCTACGCTTGCTGATAACGTCCTTTGCGCTATAATATACTACCACGGATACCTTCATACTTGGCTCAGACTACTAGTTATTATATCTAACTATCAGAGCATAGATAATTATAAAATATTATAGAAGATAATCATAATATAGACAAAGTGCCGTAACTCAAAACAAATCGATTTACACGCACAGTAGCTTGCCTGTGCCACCCAAATAAATAAAAACACTTTGCTTCGTAATAAATAAGAAAAAAAAGGGTAACTGTGATTTGTCTATGTCGTGACTCGAGACAGATATAACTACCGTGGTAGTGATTTAATTGTTAAAACTATACTACAATTTATTCTTACTGTAAATGCCTGACAAGGAAAATATTAAATGTGTAAATCTACTTAGGTACGCGATCTAGCCCAAAAAGGCATAATAAGATTTTTCAAGAAGTTAAAAAATAATATTGATAGCCTGCATTTGAAACTGGCCAGAAAGACAGTCAACTCTCAGCATTTGTAATTAATAATTAATATTTTTCTTAACGGGCTACATTCTACTATTAAATGCATAAGCGTTCTTAATAATACTCCATTCCATTGCTTATTTATTTAAATTACATATGGGAGAAGGGTACATATTCATCATACTTATTTATTTATATGTGAATAGTGAAATTAATCTCATACTCAATTCCTTGCTTTATTCGTCTTATTAAATAATTTATTTTATAATAATTATAATATCCAACTTATTGGAACAGCCATAAAATTCAACATCTATTTAAACTGCTATAACTTTCAAGGGTACTTAAATAACATGGTATCACAACATTTCTAAATTAAAATGTAGAAGAAAATTATCATGTAGTCAAAATTTACTTCTTAGAATAAAATGGTCAATATTTTAAATTAGATATAATGACTAAACTTAATGTGAAAATGTTTATTATTGGATTATTTAAACTTTTAACACCAATTTTGTGTGATTAATATTCTTAATGTCTATTTCCTAATTTATTCTTAAAGTAATCGTCGACAATAGTTACAAAGTACTAATTAAATTCGATTTGATCTTTATAACTGGCTGTGTTGTTGTGGGTAGATAAAGTAATTTCAATTGCCCATAGTATAAAATATACTGTGTGTACTTTAGTAAGTTTTTAATACAAGTGGTTAAAACTAGCACGAAATTTAAAGCAAGACTTATTCTGAATCTTACTGAATTGTAATCTAAATTTCATGTTTTAATACATTTTATAAAAATACTTGAACATCTTTTATTTATTTTATACCTTTCCTAGTCTATAAACAAAAATATTTTCGAAGGTTTACCGAACTTACAACGAAGCAAAACAGTTGTCGTACTGGGTTGAATACAATGACTGAAATACGGTTAGAAGAACAATGATAGAAAAAACTTCCGCAGCAAAACAAGAAACCAAAATGGTTTCTTGGCCTCAGGAGCGTTATCCTCTGTCATAAAATATTCAACAATTCTACAATTTTGTCATCTTTGTCAGCTTTTTAAACTGGGCCCAGGGAACGCATGCGATGGCTTTGTGGTTTACGATCTTCGATCAAAAATAATGTTGATCGAAGTCTACGATAGGCATGGGCAAAAAATATCGACATATTAAAATATCGATATTTTTCCATACAATTATCGATATATATCGTCGATATTTTTAATCGCGATATATCGATTTTCGATATTTATTTTAGAGAATCGAATTCGTATCAATTTCGATTTTATTTTAACGCAACTTTGGTTTCGTGTTTAACCTCTTTGACAGGCGAGCACATCAAACAGAGGGTGCTCCTAATGTCCATACCTATCTGATGATTACTGGTTTGATTAAATTGTGTATAATTGTTTAGGCTCGAGCATTAATAAAAAATACTATTTTCTTCTATTTTCGTCTATTCTTTTTTACGAAGTTTGAATGCTTTGAGAATTTATGTATGAATAATCATGCAAAAACTGACGATATATCGATATTTTTTACTCGATAATTATCGATACTGTTTAAAAATATCGATACGATAAATATCGATATATTTTTTTCACTTGCCCATCCCTAGTCTACGACACTCTACGAGACGGGAGTAGGGTTACCACTTCGAAATTTGTCAAAGCCGAATACTTGAAAAAAGTTCGGTAATCATTGAACTTTTTTTATTACCCGACTACGGCGAAGCAAAAAGGAGGGTTATGATTTTGACCGGTATGTAATTACATACCCACATATATAATTGTGTATATTCATCTTTTCCCTCATATCTTCTAAACTGCTTATCATAATTTGACAAATAAGGTATCGTTGGAAGCTTATTGATCGTCCGCTATTATTAGATATGTTATCGTATCAAATATATCGTTATAGAACTTATGTAGAAGTTTGTTTAGGGTCACACTGACCAATTTATTTGTTGTTGCCATTTCAGTTATTTGTTTTACCTATGTTTAAATATTAAATGATTGAGTTTGTAAGTTCCATTAAATTATGTTGTTAAGAATATCTAAGAGATTAATTTTCTTATCAATAATATTTTTGTAAAGGCATTGTTACAATGTTTAGTTTAAAAGTATTTGTTTTGTATTAATAGTTCAGTTTCTTTTATCTGTTGCAATATTCATGTTAGTTGAGTGGTAAGGGTAGACAACTGTCATTTGAAATGTTATAAAAGATCGTGTAACTTTGTTTTTGGTCTCTCCCCGACCGATCACCCTGTTCGGCAAGCCGATCCCTTGGGAGAAGCGAGCCAAGTACCTAGGTGTGATCTTAGACCACCATCTCTCCTTTTCAGAGTACATAAAGACGGTTCGTTCGCGAGCCGCTTTCGCTCTAGGTAGGCTTCATTGTATGCTAAATTCACGCAGCAAATTGTCACTAAAGTGCAAATTGCGCATCTACACAGAGTGTGTCCGTCCCATAATGACCTATGCGGGAGCAGTCTTCGCCCACGCCAAACCCCGTTCCATCCATAGGATGCAGACCCTTCAGAACCGATTCCTTCGCAAGGCCACGGGAGCCCCGTGGTACATCAGAAACGAGATCCTCCATCTCGACTGTAAGATCCCTACGATCCACCAGTTTCTCAAACGCATGGCCAAGCGTTACTTTGAGTCCGCTCCTCGACATCGGAACCCTCTGATAGTCGAGGCAGCCAATTATGTCTCGTCCCAAATCAGTCAGATCCGCCGTCCGAGGCATGTACTCTCCGACCCAGATGACCCCATTACACTCCTCCAGGAGCAGAATAGGGCCACCAGTACAGTGCACAGAAACAGACGCCTCCCGTCATTCCGACCTCGCCGCCGAGGTCCTTTACGTACGCGATCTACTCCCCGAGTAAACGAATCCCCCCCCCCCCCGACCCTTGCTCGAAAACGAGGTGCCAGCAGTTGTTGCAGCTGAGCACGTAGCTTTAAATACCCCGAATAATAATCATGATGTTAATATAAATTTGATCCAGCCTGTCCCCTCTTGCTGTCCTCCTGTCAGCGATGCCCTAAGCCGAGGTCCGTACCCCACAGGGGGTGCCCTTAGCGAGCATTCGCTTAATTTTAATTTAGAATAGTTTAAAAAGCTCCTGGCTGGAGGCTCTAAGTGTAGAAGCTTATGGCACCCACGGGAAAATCCGGTTAAGCAGCCACGACCTTAGTGGTCAAAACTGCGAGAAGCCATTTATAAAAATTAAAAAAAATTAGTCTCTTTCCTGTACGTGTCGCTGGACTGGTAACAATATACAAAGTTGTAAGTAATTGATTATCATTTATCATCAACCTCCTTCCCAACACCTGCATCATCTCAGAAGTGGGATGAGGGCCTACACAACGCTTCACAAGGGAACAAGGTAATAATGGCGGGTTTGGGACCTTACATCGGCGGACTAGGAAAGAAAAGAAAAATGGAGAATGCAGAAACTAATAATGCCGAGGTAACCGAAAATATATATATATTTTTTTTTTTCTACCAACTGCTGTCCAAATGCTGCGAGGAAAAGAAAAACTACCTACCCACACAGATGCAGAGTTAATCTTCAAATTCAACCCGGGACCCAAATTTGTAAGTGCTAGGGCTAGGCTTAATAAAATGGATCAATTTAGACATATTTACGATTGGAGTGACGCTGATAAGTCCTATATTATGCACATGAGGTTACGTGGCTCTGCAAGGGAATGGTATGAAAATTTTGATAATTACTATTTCTCTTGGGATGAATGGAAATATGCACTCGAACGAGCTTTCCCTATGAACGTGAATTTCGTTGATAAATTAGAATTGATTCAGTTGGCATGTAAGAAAAGTGATGACGAAACCATGACCGCATAATTTCATGATAAATATCGTTGTCCAAGCGACAATTTCGTGTTTATTCAGGGGTGTCCCAGTTGAATTAAGACCTAATGCAAAAGCTTTCAGATCTGATACTGCTGAAGAACTGTATGTACTACGGGTATTTGTCTTCGTTGGGAAATTACAAGAGGCTGGACAGCGGCGCTGCGAAGACCAAAGAAGCCAGCCACCCTGCCAAGACTACATCAACCACGTGGCTTCGAGGATCGGTGCAGCCGTCTGTGAAGCTGTGCTACGTCTGCCGGAGACCTGGCCACGAGGGAGCCAGCTCGTCTGCACCACCTGCCAACGACAGGGCCACGAAGCCGCATCTGTTGGAGTACAGCAGCCAAGGTGATGCACACTTTTGAGTTCAGTAATGCTTCTAATGACTGTTAAAAAAAAATGTTTGCATTGATAACCGTTGTATAAGTGCATACATGGACACCGGTAGTAAAGGTAATATTTTACGAATGAGCGTGTTAAAATATTAAATCTTCCGTTATTGCCACCTACGATAGTTCTAAGGGAGCTTGAAGTTGTAAAAAATTCTTTGTGAACAGTTCACTTCACGGTAGACATTGATAAATTACGAATACCCAGCTTTGCAGAAGTAACTGTATATATGGGTGATATTAACACAAAAAACAAACAACTGTTAATACTTTTAACTGTTAATACTTTTAACTGTTAATACTTTTAACTGTTACAATACTTTTAACTGTTAATACTTTTAACTGCTTGACTGTTTAACTGTTACAATACTTTTAACTGTTACAATACTATTAACTGTTAATACTTTTAACTGTTAATACTTTTAACTGTTAATACTTTTAACTGTTAATACTTTTAACTGTTACAATACTTTTAACTGTTACAATACTTTTAACTGTTACAATACTTTTAACTGTTACAATACTTTTAACTGTTACAATACTTTTAACCGTTACAATACTTTTAACTGTTACAATACTTTTAACTGTTACAATACTTTTAACTGTAACAATTTTTTAACTGTTACAATACTTTTAACTGTTACAATGTTTTTAACTGTTTATACTTTTAACTGTTAATACTTTTAACTGTTACAATACTTTTAACTTTTACAATACTTTTAACTGTTACAATACTTTTAACCGTTACAATACTTTTAACTGTTACAATACTTTTAACTGTTACAATACTTTTAACTGTTAATACTTTTAACTGTTCCAATACTTTTAACTGTTACAATACTTTTAACCGTTACAATACTTTTAACTGTTACAATACTTTTAACTGTTACAATACTTTTAACTGTTACAATACTTTTAACTGTTACAATACTTTTAACTGTTACAATACTTTTAACCGTTACAATACTTTTAACTGTTACAATACTTTTAACTGTTACAATACTTTTAAGTGTTACAATACTTTTAACTGTTAATACTTTTAACTGTTACAATACTTTTAACTGTTACAATACTTTTAACTGTTAATACTTTTAACTGTTACAATACTTTTAACTGTTACAATACTTTTAACTGTTACAATACTTTTAACTGTTACAATACTTTTAACTGTTACAATACTTTTAACTGTTACAATACTTTTAACTGTTACTTTTAACTGTTAATACTAGTGATGCAACGAATACTACTTTTACGAATACGAATACGAATATCAAACCTACTATTCGGCGAATACGAATACGAATATCTCGCCATGGTAATAAAAGACTAATAGTCTAGTACTACATAGACGCAGCCATTACTAACGTTCGTCTAAGTTACTTAGGACTTACTATCCTGTCTTTTGTTCATATAAAAGAAATACAGACCATATAACTACTTACTTGGTAATTTATCGAAGTGTTTCCATATGTCACTTTGATCTCGTTTACGAGAAGACATTTTCTATTCAACTTCAACTTCTTTCACTTCGCAGCAGCCTCAGAAAATAAAAATAAACATATGTGCAATTCACACGTGGTAGAAGTGAAACCTTCAAAAATTTTTGCTTCTAGAAAACGAAAAAAAAAATACATGTATGACAGAATTGTTTCTCTTTAAAAGTTAAAAAAAAAAGTCCGCAACAGCATACATCACGCTTTTATCAGTAAAAGTGGAACTTTAAAACGTTAGGTAAAAGTACTGGGTCTTATAATCTTATATCACGCCCTTACCCCTCATGCACATCATAAATGCGCGCGCAGTACTTGATCATTATTTTGCTGCGATGTTATTTTAAAACTGCGATATCTCCTAAGATATTCATTGAAATCGAATGATGTAAAGGGCAATTTTGTTTTAAATTAAATACTTGTGATGAATAATGTATTTATTAGGATAAGGATTAATATCATGTTTATAAAAACACCTTCGCAAATAATGCATTATTTTAGAACAAATTTGGTTAGCATAAAAAAGGTTATAGTGAGCCAACCTTATAAGATAGACATATGCTGTCACGGACTTTTTTTAGAACTTTTAAAGGGAAACAATTCTGTCATACATGATTTTTGCGAAACTTTAACCGTTTACGCAGCGCACGCAGCGGAAGCTCACAAAAGGAAAAATAAAACCCCCCGATTTTGAAACATTCTTCATTGGTGCTCAGCTCCTATTAGTCTTAGCGTGATGATGTATAGCCTATAGCCTTCCTCAATAAATGGGCTATCTAACACTAAAATATTTTTTTAAATCGGACTATTAGTTCCTGAGATTAGCGCGTTCAAGCAAACAAACAAATTCTTCAGCTTCAGAGAACCACAAACATAAGAAACACTGTATAATGCTTCCTATCTCATTTTCTCCCACGTTAAATCTTATGAATTTATGTTTGTCTCTTTTTACTGTCGCTTTTTCGTTTCATCGACTTTCAAATCACAACGATACTAAAGAAGTTTTCACTTCAATAAAACAATATTCTCTTGCTTGACTTGTGCTTTCGACTGACAAATGAAATGAAAGGAATGAATGAATCAATCAATCCATGGTTCGTATTGATAGGAAAACTTCCGGGCCGCGGCACTGTATAAACTATGGCCGGGGAGTCCCCCGTCGCATCGTCGTTGCGGTTAAGGCCCTTGCACACGTCGTATTTTTACGTGCCGACGACGCGCGTTTTCCAAGTCTGCCAGTAATTAGATTTGCGTACAAACATATTAATTTTTAATATTCGTATTAGTATTCGTATTAGTATTCGCCGAATACGAATATTCGGTAAATGTCTACTATTCGGCGAATACGAATATTCGTATTCGTATTCGTTGCATCACTAGTTAATACTTTTAACTGTTACAATACTTTTAACTGTTAATACTTTTAACTGTTACAATACTTTTAACTGTTAATACTTTTAACTGTTACAATACTTTTAACTGTTACAATACTTTTAACTGTTAATACTTTTAACTGTTACAATACTTTTAACTGTTACAATAATTTTAACTGTTACAATACTTTTAACTGTTACAATACTTTTAACTGTTACAATAATTTTAACTGTTAGAATACTTTTAACTGTTACAATACTTTTAACTGTTACAATACTTTTAACTGTTACAATACTTTTAACTGTTACAATCCTTTTAACTGTTAATACTTTTAACTGTTACAATACTTTTAACTGTTACAATACTTTAAACTGTTACAATACTTTTAACTGTTACAATACTTTTAACTGTTACAATACTTTTAACTGTTAATACTTTTAACTGTTACAATACTTTAAACTGTTACAATACTTTTAACTGTTACAATACTTTTAACTGTTACAATACTTTAAACTGTTACAATACTTTTAACTGTTAATACTTTTAACTGTTACAATACTTTTAACTGTTACAATACTTTTAACTGTTACAATAATTTTAACTGTTACAATACTTTTAACCGTTACAATACTTTTAACTGTTACAATACTTTTAACTGTTACAATACTTTTAACTGTTACAATACTTTAAACTGTTACAATACTTTTAACTGTTAATACTTTTAACTGTTACAATACTTTTAACTGTTACAATACTTTTAACTGTTACAATAATTTTAACTGTTACAATACTTTTAACCGTTACAATACTTTTAACTGTTACAATACTTTTAACTGTTACAATACTTTTAACTGTTACAATACTTTTAACTGTTACAATACTTTTAACTGTTACAATAATTTTAACTGTTAAAATACTTTTAACTCTTACAATACTTTTAACTGTTAATACTTTTGACTGTTAATACTTTTAACTGTTAATACTTTTAACTGTTACAATACTTTTAACTGTTACAATACTTTTAACTGTTACAATACTTTTAACTGTTACAATCCTTTTAACTGTTAATACTTTTAACTGTTACAATACTTTTAACTGTTACAATACTTTAAACTGTTACAATACTTTTAACTGTTACAATACTTTTAACTGTTACAATACTTTTAACTGTTAATACTTTTAACTGTTACAATACTTTTAACTGTTACAATACTTTTAACTGTTACAATAATTTTAACTGTTACAATACTTTTAACTGTTACAATACTTTTAACTGTTACAATACTTTTAACTGTTACAATACTTTTAACTGTTACAATACTTTTAACTGATTGACTGTTTAACTGATTGACTGTTTAACTGTTACAATACTTTTAACTGTTAATACTTTTAACTGTTAATACTTTTAACTGTTACAATATTTAACTGTTAATACTTTTAACTTTTACAATACTTTTAACTGTTAATACTTTTAACTGCTTGACTGTTTAACTGTTACAATACTTTTAACTGTTACAATACTATTAACTGTTAATACTTTTAACTGTTACAATACTATTAACTGTTAATACTTTTAACTGTTAATACTTTTAACTGTTAATACTTTTAACTGTTAATACTTTTAACTGTTAATACTTTTAACTGTTAATACTTTTAACTGTTACAATACTTTTAACTGTTTATACTTTTAACTGTTACAATACTTTTAACTGTTACAATACTTTTAACTTTACAATAATTTTAACTGTTACAATACTTTTAACTGTTACAATACTTTTAACTGTTACAATACTTTTAACTGTTCCAATACTTTTAACTGTTTATACTTTTAACTGTTACAATATTTAACTGTTAATACTTTTAACTGTTACAATACTTTTAACTGTTACAATACTTTTAACTGTTACAATACTTTTAACTGTTACAATACTTTTAACTGTTACAATCCTTTTAACTGTTAATACTTTTAACTGTTACAATACTTTTAACTGTTACAATACTTTAAACTGTTACAATACTTTTAACTGTTACAATACTTTTAACTGTTACAATACTTTTAACTGTTAATACTTTTAACTGTTACAATACTTTTAACTGTTAATACTTTAAACTGTTACAATCCTTTTAACTGTTAATACTTTTAACTGTTACAATACTTTTAACTGTTACAATACTTTAAACTGTTACAATACTTTTAACTGTTACAATACTTTTAACTGTTACAATACTTTTAACTGTTAATACTTTTAACTGTTACAATACTTTTAACTGTTACAATACTTTTAACTGTTACAATAATTTTAACTGTTACAATACTTTTAACCGTTACAATACTTTTAACTGTTACAATACTTTTAACTGTTACAATACTTTTAACTGTTACAATACTTTTAACTGTTACAATACTTTTAACTGTTACAATAATTTTAACTGTTACAATAATTTTAACTGTTAGAATACTTTTAACTCTTACAATACTTTTAACTGTTAATACTTTTGACTGTTAATACTTTTAACTGTTAATACTTTTAACTGTTACAATACTTTTAACTGTTACAATACTTTTAACTGTTACAATACTTTTAACTGTTACAATAATTTTAACTGTTAGAATACTTTTAACTCTTACAATACTTTTAACTGTTAATACTTTTGACTGTTAATACTTTTAACTGTTAATACTTTTAACTGTTACAATACTTTTAACTGTTACAATACTTTTAACTGTTACAATACTTTTAACTGTTACAATACTTTTAACCGTTACAATACTTTTAACTGTTACAATACTTTTAACTGTTACAATACTTTTAACTGTAACAATTTTTTAACTGTTACAATACTTTTAACTGTTACAATGTTTTTAACTGTTTATACTTTTAACTGTTAATACTTTTAACTGTTACAATACTTTTAACTTTTACAATACTTTTAACTGTTACAATACTTTTAACCGTTACAATACTTTTAACTGTTACAATACTTTTAACTGTTACAATACTTTTAACTGTTAATACTTTTAACTGTTCCAATACTTTTAACTGTTACAATACTTTTAACCGTTACAATACTTTTAACTGTTACAATACTTTTAACTGTTACAATACTTTTAACTGTTACAATACTTTTAACTGTTACAATACTTTTAACTGTTACAATACTTTTAACCGTTACAATACTTTTAACTGTTACAATACTTTTAACTGTTACAATACTTTTAAGTGTTACAATACTTTTAACTGTTACAATACTTTTAACCGTTACAATACTTTTAACTGTTACAATACTTTTAACTGTTACAATACTTTTAAGTGTTACAATACTTTTAACTGTTAATACTTTTAACTGTTACAATACTTTTAACTGTTACAATACTTTTAACTGTTAATACTTTTAACTGTTACAATACTTTTAACTGTTACAATACTTTTAACTGTTACAATACTTTTAACTGTTACAATACTTTTAACTGTTACAATACTTTTAACTGTTACAATACTTTTAACTGTTACTTTTAACTGTTAATACTAGTGATGCAACGAATACTACTTTTACGAATACGAATACGAATATCAAACCTACTATTCGGCGAATACGAATACGAATATCTCGCCATGGTAATAAAAGACTAATAGTCTAGTACTACATAGACGCAGCCATTACTAACGTTCGTCTAAGTTACTTAGGACTTACTATCCTGTCTTTTGTTCATATAAAAGAAATACAGACCATATAACTACTTACTTGGTAATTTATCGAAGTGTTTCCATATGTCACTTTGATCTCGTTTACGAGAAGACATTTTCTATTCAACTTCAACTTCTTTCACTTCGCAGCAGCCTCAGAAAATAAAAATAAACATATGTGCAATTCACACGTGGTAGAAGTGAAACCTTCAAAAATTTTTGCTTCTAGAAAACGAAAAAAAAAATACATGTATGACAGAATTGTTTCTCTTTAAAAGTTAAAAAAAAAAGTCCGCAACAGCATACATCACGCTTTTATCAGTAAAAGTGGAACTTTAAAACGTTAGGTAAAAGTACTGGGTCTTATAATCTTATATCACGCCCTTACCCCTCATGCACATCATAAATGCGCGCGCAGTACTTGATCATTATTTTGCTGCGATGTTATTTTAAAACTGCGATATCTCCTAAGATATTCATTGAAATCGAATGATGTAAAGGGCAATTTTGTTTTAAATTAAATACTTGTGATGAATAATGTATTTATTAGGATAAGGATTAATATCATGTTTATAAAAACACCTTCGCAAATAATGCATTATTTTAGAACAAATTTGGTTAGCATAAAAAAGGTTATAGTGAGCCAACCTTATAAGATAGACATATGCTGTCACGGACTTTTTTTAGAACTTTTAAAGGGAAACAATTCTGTCATACATGATTTTTGCGAAACTTTAACCGTTTACGCAGCGCACGCAGCGGAAGCTCACAAAAGGAAAAATAAAACCCCCCGATTTTGAAACATTCTTCATTGGTGCTCAGCTCCTATTAGTCTTAGCGTGATGATGTATAGCCTATAGCCTTCCTCAATAAATGGGCTATCTAACACTAAAATATTTTTTTAAATCGGACTATTAGTTCCTGAGATTAGCGCGTTCAAGCAAACAAACAAATTCTTCAGCTTCAGAGAACCACAAACATAAGAAACACTGTATAATGCTTCCTATCTCATTTTCTCCCACGTTAAATCTTATGAATTTATGTTTGTCTCTTTTTACTGTCGCTTTTTCGTTTCATCGACTTTCAAATCACAACGATACTAAAGAAGTTTTCACTTCAATAAAACAATATTCTCTTGCTTGACTTGTGCTTTCGACTGACAAATGAAATGAAAGGAATGAATGAATCAATCAATCCATGGTTCGTATTGATAGGAAAACTTCCGGGCCGCGGCACTGTATAAACTATGGCCGGGGAGTCCCCCGTCGCATCGTCGTTGCGGTTAAGGCCCTTGCACACGTCGTATTTTTACGTGCCGACGACGCGCGTTTTCCAAGTCTGCCAGTAATTAGATTTGCGTACAAACATATTAATTTTTAATATTCGTATTAGTATTCGTATTAGTATTCGCCGAATACGAATATTCGGTAAATGTCTACTATTCGGCGAATACGAATATTCGTATTCGTATTCGTTGCATCACTAGTTAATACTTTTAACTGTTACAATACTTTTAACTGTTAATACTTTTAACTGTTACAATACTTTTAACTGTTAATACTTTTAACTGTTACAATACTTTTAACTGTTACAATACTTTTAACTGTTAATACTTTTAACTGTTACAATACTTTTAACTGTTACAATAATTTTAACTGTTACAATACTTTTAACTGTTACAATACTTTTAACTGTTACAATAATTTTAACTGTTAGAATACTTTTAACTGTTACAATACTTTTAACTGTTACAATACTTTTAACTGTTACAATACTTTTAACTGTTACAATCCTTTTAACTGTTAATACTTTTAACTGTTACAATACTTTTAACTGTTACAATACTTTAAACTGTTACAATACTTTTAACTGTTACAATACTTTTAACTGTTACAATACTTTTAACTGTTAATACTTTTAACTGTTACAATACTTTAAACTGTTACAATACTTTTAACTGTTACAATACTTTTAACTGTTACAATACTTTAAACTGTTACAATACTTTTAACTGTTAATACTTTTAACTGTTACAATACTTTTAACTGTTACAATACTTTTAACTGTTACAATAATTTTAACTGTTACAATACTTTTAACCGTTACAATACTTTTAACTGTTACAATACTTTTAACTGTTACAATACTTTTAACTGTTACAATACTTTAAACTGTTACAATACTTTTAACTGTTAATACTTTTAACTGTTACAATACTTTTAACTGTTACAATACTTTTAACTGTTACAATAATTTTAACTGTTACAATACTTTTAACCGTTACAATACTTTTAACTGTTACAATACTTTTAACTGTTACAATACTTTTAACTGTTACAATACTTTTAACTGTTACAATACTTTTAACTGTTACAATAATTTTAACTGTTAAAATACTTTTAACTCTTACAATACTTTTAACTGTTAATACTTTTGACTGTTAATACTTTTAACTGTTAATACTTTTAACTGTTACAATACTTTTAACTGTTACAATACTTTTAACTGTTACAATACTTTTAACTGTTACAATCCTTTTAACTGTTAATACTTTTAACTGTTACAATACTTTTAACTGTTACAATACTTTAAACTGTTACAATACTTTTAACTGTTACAATACTTTTAACTGTTACAATACTTTTAACTGTTAATACTTTTAACTGTTACAATACTTTTAACTGTTACAATACTTTTAACTGTTACAATAATTTTAACTGTTACAATACTTTTAACTGTTACAATACTTTTAACTGTTACAATACTTTTAACTGTTACAATACTTTTAACTGTTACAATACTTTTAACTGATTGACTGTTTAACTGATTGACTGTTTAACTGTTACAATACTTTTAACTGTTAATACTTTTAACTGTTAATACTTTTAACTGTTACAATATTTAACTGTTAATACTTTTAACTTTTACAATACTTTTAACTGTTAATACTTTTAACTGCTTGACTGTTTAACTGTTACAATACTTTTAACTGTTACAATACTATTAACTGTTAATACTTTTAACTGTTACAATACTATTAACTGTTAATACTTTTAACTGTTAATACTTTTAACTGTTAATACTTTTAACTGTTAATACTTTTAACTGTTAATACTTTTAACTGTTAATACTTTTAACTGTTACAATACTTTTAACTGTTTATACTTTTAACTGTTACAATACTTTTAACTGTTACAATACTTTTAACTTTACAATAATTTTAACTGTTACAATACTTTTAACTGTTACAATACTTTTAACTGTTACAATACTTTTAACTGTTCCAATACTTTTAACTGTTTATACTTTTAACTGTTACAATATTTAACTGTTAATACTTTTAACTGTTACAATACTTTTAACTGTTACAATACTTTTAACTGTTACAATACTTTTAACTGTTACAATACTTTTAACTGTTACAATCCTTTTAACTGTTAATACTTTTAACTGTTACAATACTTTTAACTGTTACAATACTTTAAACTGTTACAATACTTTTAACTGTTACAATACTTTTAACTGTTACAATACTTTTAACTGTTAATACTTTTAACTGTTACAATACTTTTAACTGTTAATACTTTAAACTGTTACAATCCTTTTAACTGTTAATACTTTTAACTGTTACAATACTTTTAACTGTTACAATACTTTAAACTGTTACAATACTTTTAACTGTTACAATACTTTTAACTGTTACAATACTTTTAACTGTTAATACTTTTAACTGTTACAATACTTTTAACTGTTACAATACTTTTAACTGTTACAATAATTTTAACTGTTACAATACTTTTAACCGTTACAATACTTTTAACTGTTACAATACTTTTAACTGTTACAATACTTTTAACTGTTACAATACTTTTAACTGTTACAATACTTTTAACTGTTACAATAATTTTAACTGTTACAATAATTTTAACTGTTAGAATACTTTTAACTCTTACAATACTTTTAACTGTTAATACTTTTGACTGTTAATACTTTTAACTGTTAATACTTTTAACTGTTACAATACTTTTAACTGTTACAATACTTTTAACTGTTACAATACTTTTAACTGTTACAATAATTTTAACTGTTAGAATACTTTTAACTCTTACAATACTTTTAACTGTTAATACTTTTGACTGTTAATACTTTTAACTGTTAATACTTTTAACTGTTACAATACTTTTAACTGTTACAATACTTTTAACTGTTACAATACTTTTAACTGTTACAATACTTTTAACCGTTACAATACTTTTAACTGTTACAATACTTTTAACTGTTACAATACTTTTAACTGTAACAATTTTTTAACTGTTACAATACTTTTAACTGTTACAATGTTTTTAACTGATTATACTTTTAACTGTTAATACTTTTAACTGTTACAATACTTTTAACTTTTACAATACTTTTAACTGTTACAATACTTTTAACCGTTACAATACTTTTAACTGTTACAATACTTTTAACTGTTACAATACTTTTAACTGTTAATACTTTTAACTGTTCCAATACTTTTAACTGTTACAATACTTTTAACCGTTACAATACTTTTAACTGTTACAATACTTTTAACTGTTACAATACTTTTAACTGTTACAATACTTTTAACTGTTACAATACTTTTAACTGTTACAATACTTTTAACCGTTACAATACTTTTAACTGTTACAATACTTTTAACTGTTACAATACTTTTAAGTGTTACAATACTTTTAACTGTTAATACTTTTAACTGTTACAATACTTTTAACTGTTACAATACTTTTAACTGTTAATACTTTTAACTGTTACAATACTTTTAACTGTTACAATACTTTTAACTGTTACAATACTTTTAACTGTTACAATACTTTTAACTGTTACAATACTTTTAACTGTTACAATACTTTTAACTGTTACAATACTTTTAACTGTTACTTTTAACTGTTAATACTAGTGATGCAACGAATACTACTTTTACGAATACGAATACGAATATCAAACCTACTATTCGGCGAATACGAATACGAATATCTCGCCATGGTAATAAAAGACTAATAGTCTAGTACTACATAGACGCAGCCATTACTAACGTTCGTCTAAGTTACTTAGGACTTACTATCCTGTCTTTTGTTCATATAAAAGAAATACAGACCATATAACTACTTACTTGGTAATTTATCGAAGTGTTTCCATATGTCACTTTGATCTCGTTTACGAGAAGACATTTTCTATTCAACTTCAACTTCTTTCACTTCGCAGCAGCCTCAGAAAATAAAAATAAACATATGTGCAATTCACACGTGGTAGAAGTGAAACCTTCAAAAATTTTTGCTTCTAGAAAACGAAAAAAAAAATACATGTATGACAGAATTGTTTCTCTTTAAAAGTTAAAAAAAAAAGTCCGCAACAGCATACATCACGCTTTTATCAGTAAAAGTGGAACTTTAAAACGTTAGGTAAAAGTACTGGGTCTTATAATCTTATATCACGCCCTTACCCCTCATGCACATCATAAATGCGCGCGCAGTACTTGATCATTATTTTGCTGCGATGTTATTTTAAAACTGCGATATCTCCTAAGATATTCATTGAAATCGAATGATGTAAAGGGCAATTTTGTTTTAAATTAAATACTTGTGATGAATAATGTATTTATTAGGATAAGGATTAATATCATGTTTATAAAAACACCTTCGCAAATAATGCATTATTTTAGAACAAATTTGGTTAGCATAAAAAAGGTTATAGTGAGCCAACCTTATAAGATAGACATATGCTGTCACGGACTTTTTTTAGAACTTTTAAAGGGAAACAATTCTGTCATACATGATTTTTGCGAAACTTTAACCGTTTACGCAGCGCACGCAGCGGAAGCTCACAAAAGGAAAAATAAAACCCCCCGATTTTGAAACATTCTTCATTGGTGCTCAGCTCCTATTAGTCTTAGCGTGATGATGTATAGCCTATAGCCTTCCTCAATAAATGGGCTATCTAACACTAAAATATTTTTTTAAATCGGACTATTAGTTCCTGAGATTAGCGCGTTCAAGCAAACAAACAAATTCTTCAGCTTCAGAGAACCACAAACATAAGAAACACTGTATAATGCTTCCTATCTCATTTTCTCCCACGTTAAATCTTATGAATTTATGTTTGTCTCTTTTTACTGTCGCTTTTTCGTTTCATCGACTTTCAAATCACAACGATACTAAAGAAGTTTTCACTTCAATAAAACAATATTCTCTTGCTTGACTTGTGCTTTCGACTGACAAATGAAATGAAAGGAATGAATGAATCAATCAATCCATGGTTCGTATTGATAGGAAAACTTCCGGGCCGCGGCACTGTATAAACTATGGCCGGGGAGTCCCCCGTCGCATCGTCGTTGCGGTTAAGGCCCTTGCACACGTCGTATTTTTACGTGCCGACGACGCGCGTTTTCCAAGTCTGCCAGTAATTAGATTTGCGTACAAACATATTAATTTTTAATATTCGTATTAGTATTCGTATTAGTATTCGCCGAATACGAATATTCGGTAAATGTCTACTATTCGGCGAATACGAATATTCGTATTCGTATTCGTTGCATCACTAGTTAATACTTTTAACTGTTACAATACTTTTAACTGTTAATACTTTTAACTGTTACAATACTTTTAACTGTTAATACTTTTAACTGTTACAATACTTTTAACTGTTACAATACTTTTAACTGTTAATACTTTTAACTGTTACAATACTTTTAACTGTTACAATAATTTTAACTGTTACAATACTTTTAACTGTTACAATACTTTTAACTGTTACAATAATTTTAACTGTTAGAATACTTTTAACTGTTACAATACTTTTAACTGTTACAATACTTTTA
Organism: Agrochola lychnidis; assembly: GCA_963680765.1. Taxonomy (NCBI): domain Eukaryota; kingdom Metazoa; phylum Arthropoda; class Insecta; order Lepidoptera; family Noctuidae; genus Agrochola; species Agrochola lychnidis. The sequence goes on from OY796858.1 coordinate 17,310,341, forward strand.
ACTGTTACAATACTTTTAACTGTTACAATCCTTTTAACTGTTAATACTTTTAACTGTTACAATACTTTTAACTGTTACAATACTTTAAACTGTTACAATACTTTTAACTGTTACAATACTTTTAACTGTTACAATACTTTTAACTGTTAATACTTTTAACTGTTACAATACTTTAAACTGTTACAATACTTTTAACTGTTACAATACTTTTAACTGTTACAATACTTTAAACTGTTACAATACTTTTAACTGTTAATACTTTTAACTGTTACAATACTTTTAACTGTTACAATACTTTTAACTGTTACAATACTTTAAACTGTTACAATACTTTTAACTGTTAATACTTTTAACTGTTACAATACTTTTAACTGTTACAATACTTTAAACTGTTACAATACTTTTAACTGTTACAATACTTTTAACTGTTACAATACTTTTAACTGTTAATACTTTTAACTGTTACAATACTTTTAACTGTTACAATACTTTTAACTGTTACAATAATTTTAACTGTTACAATACTTTTAACCGTTACAATACTTTTAACTGTTACAATACTTTTAACTGTTACAATACTTTTAACTGTTACAATACTTTTAACTGTTACAATACTTTTAACTGTTACAATAATTTTAACTGTTACAATAATTTTAACTGTTAGAATACTTTTAACTCTTACAATACTTTTAACTGTTAATACTTTTGACTGTTAATACTTTTAACTGTTAATACTTTTAACTGTTACAATACTTTTAACTGTTACAATACTTTTAACTGTTACAATACTTTTAACTGTTACAATAATTTTAACTGTTAGAATACTTTTAACTCTTACAATACTTTTAACTGTTAATACTTTTGACTGTTAATACTTTTAACTGTTAATACTTTTAACTGTTACAATACTTTTAACTGTTACAATACTTTTAACTGTTAATACTTTTAACTGTTACAATACTTTTAACTGTTACAATACTTTTAACTGTTACAATACTTTTAACTGTTACAATACTTTTAACTGTTACAATACTTTTAACTGTTAATACTTTAAACTGTTACAATCCTTTTAACTGTTAATACTTTTAACTGTTACAATACTTTTAACTGTTACAATACTTTAAACTGTTACAATACTTTTAACTGTTACAATACTTTTAACTGTTACAATACTTTTAACTGTTAATACTTTTAACTGTTACAATACTTTTAACTGTTAATACTTTAAACTGTTACAATCCTTTTAACTGTTAATACTTTTAACTGTTACAATACTTTAAACTGTTACAATACTTTTAACTGTTACAATACTTTTAACTGTTACAATACTTTTAACTGTTAATACTTTTAACTGTTACAATACTTTTAACTGTTACAATACTTTTAACTGTTACAATAATTTTAACTGTTACAATACTTTTAACCGTTACAATACTTTTAACTGTTACAATACTTTTAACTGTTACAATACTTTTAACTGTTACAATACTTTTAACTGTTACAATACTTTTAACTGTTACAATAATTTTAACTGTTAGAATACTTTTAACTCTTACAATACTTTTAACTGTTAATACTTTTGACTGTTAATACATTTAACTGTTAATACTTTTAACTGTTACAATACTTTTAACTGTTACAATACTTTTAACTGTTAATACTTTTAACTGTTACAATACTTTTAACTGTTACAATACTTTTAACTGTTACAATACTTTTAACTGTTACAATACTTTTAACTGTTACAATACTTTTAACTGTTACAATACTTTTAACTGTTACAATACTTTTAACTGTTAATACTTTTAACTGTTACAATACTTTTAACTGTTAATACTTTAAACTGTTACAATCCTTTTAACTGTTAATACTTTTAACTGTTACAATACTTTTAACTGTTACAATACTTTAAACTGTTACAATACTTTTAACTGTTACAATACTTTTAACTGTTACAATACTTTTAACTGTTAATACTTTTAACTGTTACAATACTTTTAACTGTTACAATACTTTTAACTGTTACAATAATTTTAACTGTTACAATACTTTTAACTGTTACAATACTTTTAACTGTTACAATAATTTTAACTGTTAGAATACTTTTAACTGTTACAATACTTTTAACTGTTACAATACTTTTAACTGTTACAATACTTTTAACTGTTACAATCCTTTTAACTGTTAATACTTTTAACTGTTACAATACTTTTAACTGTTACAATACTTTAAACTGTTACAATACTTTTAACTGTTACAATACTTTTAACTGTTACAATACTTTTAACTGTTAATACTTTTAACTGTTAATACTTTAAACTGTTACAATACTTTTAACTGTTTATACTTTTAACTGTTACAATACTTTTAACTGTTACAATACTTTTAACTGTTACAATACTTTTAACTGTTACAATACTTTTAACTGTTACAATACTTTTAACTGTTAATACTTTTGACTGTTAATACTTTTAACTGTTAATACTTTTAACTGTTACAATACTTTTAACTGTTAATACTTTTAACTGTTACAATACTTTTAACTGTTACAATACTTTTAACTGTTACAATACTTTTAACTGTTACAATACTTTTAACTGTTACAATACTTTTAACTGTTACAATACTTTTAACTGTTACAATACTTTTAACTGTTAATACTTTTAACTGTTACAATACTTTTAACTGTTAATACTTTAAACTGTTACAATCCTTTTAACTGTTAATACTTTTAACTGTTACAATACTTTTAACTGTTACAATACTTTAAACTGTTAATACTTTTAACTGTTAATACTTTAAACTGTTACAATACTTTTAACTGTTTATACTTTTAACTGTTACAATACTTTTAACTGTTACAATACTTTTAACTGTTACAATACTTTTAACTGTTACAATACTTTTAACTGTTACAATACTTTTAACTGTTAATACTTTTGACTGTTAATACTTTTAACTGTTAATACTTTTAACTGTTACAATACTTTTAACTGTTAATACTTTTAACTGTTACAATACTTTTAACTGTTACAATACTTTTAACTGTTACAATACTTTTAACTGTTACAATACTTTTAACTGTTACAATACTTTTAACTGTTACAATACTTTTAACTGTTACAATACTTTTAACTGTTAATACTTTTAACTGTTACAATACTTTTAACTGTTAATACTTTAAACTGTTACAATCCTTTTAACTGTTAATACTTTTAACTGTTACAATACTTTTAACTGTTACAATACTTTAAACTGTTACAATACTTTTAACTGTTACAATACTTTTAACTGTTACAATACTTTTAACTGTTAATACTTTTAACTGTTACAATACTTTTAACTGTTACAATAATTTTAACTGTTACAATACTTTTAACTGTTACAATACTTTTAACTGTTACAATAATTTTAACTGTTAGAATACTTTTAACTGTTACAATACTTTTAACTGTTACAATACTTTTAACTGTTACAATCCTTTTAACTGGTAATACTTTTAACTGTTACAATACTTTTAACTGTTACAATACTTTAAACTGTTACAATACTTTTAACTGTTACAATACTTTTAACTGTTACAATACTTTTAACTGTTAATACTTTTAACTGTTACAATACTTTTAACTGTTACAATACTTTTAACTGTTACAATAATTTTAACTGTTACAATACTTTTAACTGTTACAATACTTTTAACTGTTACAATAATTTTAACTGTTAGAATACTTTTAACTGTTACAATACTTTTAACTGTTACAATACTTTTAACTGTTACAATACTTTTAACTGTTACAATAATTTTAACTGTTACAATACTTTTAACTGTTACAATACTTTTAACTGTTACAATACTTTTAACTGTTACAATACTTTTAACTGTTACAATACTTTTAACTGTTAATACTTTTAACTGTTACAATACTTTTAACTGTTAATACTTTAAACTGTTACAATCCTTTTAACTATTAATACTTTTAACTGTTACAATACTTTTAACTGTTACAATACTTTAAACTGTTACAATACTTTTAACTGTTACAATACTTTTAACTGTTACAATACTTTTAACTGTTAATACTTTTAACTGTTACAATACTTTTAACTGTTAATACTTTAAACTGTTACAATCCTTTTAACTGTTACAATACTTTTAACTGTTACAATACTTTAAACTGTTACAATACTTTTAACTGTTACAATACTTTTAACTGTTACAATACTTTTAACTGTTAATACTTTTAACTGTTACAATACTTTTAACTGTTACAATACTTTTAACTGTTACAATAATTTTAACTGTTACAATACTTTTAACTGTTAATACTTTAAACTGTTACAATCCTTTTAACTGTTAATACTTTTAACTGTTACAATACTTTTAACTGTTACAATACTTTTAACTGTTACAATAATTTTAACTGTTAGAATACTTTTAACTCTTACAATACTTTTAACTGTTAATATTTTTAACTGTTAATACTTTTAACTGTTTATACTTTTAACTGTTAATACTTTTAACTGTTACAATACTTTTAACTGTTTATACTTTTAACTGTTAATACTTTTAACTGTTATAATATTTAACTGTTAATACTTTTAACTGTTACAATATTTTTAACTGTTACAATACTTTTAACTGTTACATTACTTTTAACTGTTACAATACTTTTAACTGTTACAATACTTTTAACTGTTACAATACTTTTAACTGTTACAATAATTTTAACTGTTAGAATACTTTTAACTCTTACAATACAACTGTTAATACTTTTGACTGTTAATACTTTTAACTGTTAATACTTTTAACTGTTACAATACTTTTAACTGTTACAATACTTTTAACTGTTAATACTTTTAACTGTTACAATACTTTTAACTGTTACAATACTTTTAACTGTTACAATACTTTTAACTGTTACAATACTTTTAACTGTTACAATACTTTTAACTGTTACAATACTTTTAACTGTTACAATACTTTTAACTGTTAATACTTTTAACTGTTACAATACTTTTAACTGTTAATACTTTAAACTGTTACAATCCTTTTAACTGTTAATACTTTTAACTGTTACAATACTTTTAACTGTTACAATACTTTAAACTGTTACAATACTTTTAACTGTTACAATACTTTTAACTGTTACAATACTTTTAACTGTTAATACTTTTAACTGTTACAATACTTTTAACTGTTACAATACTTTTAACTGTTACAATAATTTTAACTGTTACAATACTTTTAACTGTTACAATACTTTTAACTGTTACAATAATTTTAACTGTTAGAATACTTTTAACTGTTACAATACTTTTAACTGTTACAATACTTTTAACTGTTACAATACTTTTAACTGTTACAATAATTTTAACTGTTAGAATACTTTTAACTGTTACAATACTTTTAACTGTTACAATACTTTTAACTGTTACAATACTTTTAACTGTTACAATACTTTTAACTGTTAATACTTTTAACTGTTACAATACTTTTAACTGTTAATACTTTAAACTGTTACAATCCTTTTAACTGTTAATACTTTTAACTGTTACAATACTTTTAACTGTTACAATACTTTAAACTGTTACAATACTTTTAACTGTTACAATACTTTTAACTGTTACAATACTTTTAACTGTTAATACTTTTAACTGTTACAATACTTTTAACTGTTACAATACTTTTAACTGTTACAATACTTTTAACTGTTACAATACTTTTAACTGTTACAATACTTTTAACTGTTAATACTTTTAACTGTTACAATACTTTTAACTGTTACAATACTTTTAACTGTTACAATACTTTTAACTGTTACAATACTTTTAACTGTTACAATACTTTTAACTGTTACAATACTTTTAACTGTTACAATACTTTTAACTGTTAATACTTTTAACTGTTACAATACTTTTAACTGTTAATACTTTAAACTGTTACAATCCTTTTAACTGTTAATACTTTTAACTGTTACAATACTTTTAACTGTTACAATACTTTAAACTGTTACAATACTTTTAACTGTTACAATACTTTTAACTGTTACAATACTTTTAACTGTTAATACTTTTAACTGTTACAATACTTTTAACTGTTACAATACTTTTAACTGTTACAATAATTTTAACTGTTACAATACTTTTAACTGTTACAATACTTTTAACTGTTACAATAATTTTAACTGTTAGAATACTTTTAACTGTTACAATACTTTTAACTGTTACAATACTTTTAACTGTTACAATACTTTTAACTGTTACAATCCTTTTAACTGTTAATACTTTTAACTGTTACAATACTTTTAACTGTTACAATACTTTAAACTGTTACAATACTTTTAACTGTTACAATACTTTTAACTGTTACAATACTTTTAACTGTTAATACTTTTAACTGTTAATACTTTAAACTGTTACAATACTTTTAACTGTTTATACTTTTAACTGTTACAATACTTTTAACTGTTACAATACTTTTAACTGTTACAATACTTTTAACTGTTACAATACTTTTAACTGTTACAATACTTTTAACTGTTAATACTTTTGACTGTTAATACTTTTAACTGTTAATACTTTTAACTGTTACAATACTTTTAACTGTTAATACTTTTAACTGTTACAATACTTTTAACTGTTAATACTTTTAACTGTTACAATACTTTTAACTGTTACAATACTTTTAACTGTTACAATACTTTTAACTGTTACAATACTTTTAACTGTTACAATACTTTTAACTGTTACAATACTTTTAACTGTTACAATACTTTTAACTGTTAATACTTTTAACTGTTACAATACTTTTAACTGTTAATACTTTAAACTGTTACAATCCTTTTAACTGTTAATACTTTTAACTGTTACAATACTTTTAACTGTTACAATACTTTAAACTGTTAATACTTTTAACTGTTAATACTTTAAACTGTTACAATACTTTTAACTGTTTATACTTTTAACTGTTACAATACTTTTAACTGTTACAATACTTTTAACTGTTACAATACTTTTAACTGTTACAATACTTTTAACTGTTACAATACTTTAAACTGTTACAATACTTTTAACTGTTAATACTTTTAACTGTTACAATACTTTTAACTGTTACAATACTTTAAACTGTTACAATACTTTTAACTGTTACAATACTTTTAACTGTTACAATACTTTTAACTGTTAATACTTTTAACTGTTACAATACTTTTAACTGTTACAATACTTTTAACTGTTACAATAATTTTAACTGTTACAATACTTTTAACCGTTACAATACTTTTAACTGTTACAATACTTTTAACTGTTACAATACTTTTAACTGTTACAATACTTTTAACTGTTACAATACTTTTAACTGTTACAATAATTTTAACTGTTACAATAATTTTAACTGTTAGAATACTTTTAACTCTTACAATACTTTTAACTGTTAATACTTTTGACTGTTAATACTTTTAACTGTTAATACTTTTAACTGTTACAATACTTTTAACTGTTACAATACTTTTAACTGTTACAATACTTTTAACTGTTACAATAATTTTAACTGTTAGAATACTTTTAACTGTTACAATACTTTTAACTGTTACAATACTTTTAACTGTTACAATCCTTTTAACTGGTAATACTTTTAACTGTTACAATACTTTTAACTGTTACAATACTTTAAACTGTTACAATACTTTTAACTGTTACAATACTTTTAACTGTTACAATACTTTTAACTGTTAATACTTTTAACTGTTACAATACTTTTAACTGTTACAATACTTTTAACTGTTACAATAATTTTAACTGTTACAATACTTTTAACTGTTACAATACTTTTAACTGTTACAATAATTTTAACTGTTAGAATACTTTTAACTGTTACAATACTTTTAACTGTTACAATACTTTTAACTGTTACAATACTTTTAACTGTTACAATAATTTTAACTGTTACAATACTTTTAACTGTTACAATACTTTTAACTGTTACAATACTTTTAACTGTTACAATACTTTTAACTGTTACAATACTTTTAACTGTTAATACTTTTAACTGTTACAATACTTTTAACTGTTAATACTTTAAACTGTTACAATCCTTTTAACTATTAATACTTTTAACTGTTACAATACTTTTAACTGTTACAATACTTTAAACTGTTACAATACTTTTAACTGTTACAATACTTTTAACTGTTACAATACTTTTAACTGTTAATACTTTTAACTGTTACAATACTTTTAACTGTTAATACTTTAAACTGTTACAATCCTTTTAACTGTTACAATACTTTTAACTGTTACAATACTTTAAACTGTTACAATACTTTTAACTGTTACAATACTTTTAACTGTTACAATACTTTTAACTGTTAATACTTTTAACTGTTACAATACTTTTAACTGTTACAATACTTTTAACTGTTACAATAATTTTAACTGTTACAATACTTTTAACTGTTAATACTTTAAACTGTTACAATCCTTTTAACTGTTAATACTTTTAACTGTTACAATACTTTTAACTGTTACAATACTTTTAACTGTTACAATAATTTTAACTGTTAGAATACTTTTAACTCTTACAATACTTTTAACTGTTAATATTTTTAACTGTTAATACTTTTAACTGTTTATACTTTTAACTGTTAATACTTTTAACTGTTACAATACTTTTAACTGTTTATACTTTTAACTGTTAATACTTTTAACTGTTATAATATTTAACTGTTAATACTTTTAACTGTTACAATATTTTTAACTGTTACAATACTTTTAACTGTTACAATAATTTTAACTGTTAGAATACTTTTAACTGTTACAATACTTTTAACTGTTACAATACTTTTAACTGTTACAATACTTTTAACTGTTACAATCCTTTTAACTGTTAATACTTTTAACTGTTACAATACTTTTAACTGTTACAATACTTTAAACTGTTACAATACTTTTAACTGTTACAATACTTTTAACTGTTACAATACTTTTAACTGTTAATACTTTTAACTGTTAATACTTTAAACTGTTACAATACTTTTAACTGTTTATACTTTTAACTGTTACAATACTTTTAACTGTTACAATACTTTTAACTGTTACAATACTTTTAACTGTTACAATACTTTTAACTGTTACAATACTTTTAACTGTTAATACTTTTGACTGTTAATACTTTTAACTGTTAATACTTTTAACTGTTACAATACTTTTAACTGTTAATACTTTTAACTGTTACAATACTTTTAACTGTTAATACTTTTAACTGTTACAATACTTTTAACTGTTACAATACTTTTAACTGTTACAATACTTTTAACTGTTACAATACTTTTAACTGTTACAATACTTTTAACTGTTACAATACTTTTAACTGTTACAATACTTTTAACTGTTAATACTTTTAACTGTTACAATACTTTTAACTGTTAATACTTTAAACTGTTACAATCCTTTTAACTGTTAATACTTTTAACTGTTACAATACTTTTAACTGTTACAATACTTTAAACTGTTAATACTTTTAACTGTTAATACTTTAAACTGTTACAATACTTTTAACTGTTTATACTTTTAACTGTTACAATACTTTTAACTGTTACAATACTTTTAACTGTTACAATACTTTTAACTGTTACAATACTTTTAACTGTTACAATACTTTAAACTGTTACAATACTTTTAACTGTTAATACTTTTAACTGTTACAATACTTTTAACTGTTACAATACTTTAAACTGTTACAATACTTTTAACTGTTACAATACTTTTAACTGTTACAATACTTTTAACTGTTAATACTTTTAACTGTTACAATACTTTTAACTGTTACAATACTTTTAACTGTTACAATAATTTTAACTGTTACAATACTTTTAACCGTTACAATACTTTTAACTGTTACAATACTTTTAACTGTTACAATACTTTTAACTGTTACAATACTTTTAACTGTTACAATACTTTTAACTGTTACAATAATTTTAACTGTTACAATAATTTTAACTGTTAGAATACTTTTAACTCTTACAATACTTTTAACTGTTAATACTTTTGACTGTTAATACTTTTAACTGTTAATACTTTTAACTGTTACAATACTTTTAACTGTTACAATACTTTTAACTGTTACAATACTTTTAACTGTTACAATAATTTTAACTGTTAGAATACTTTTAACTGTTACAATACTTTTAACTGTTACAATACTTTTAACTGTTACAATCCTTTTAACTGGTAATACTTTTAACTGTTACAATACTTTTAACTGTTACAATACTTTTAACTGTTACAATACTTTTAACTGTTACAATCCTTTTAACTGTTAATACTTTTAACTGTTACAATACTTTTAACTGTTACAATACTTTAAACTGTTACAATACTTTTAACTGTTACAATACTTTTAACTGTTACAATACTTTTAACTGTTAATACTTTTAACTGTTAATACTTTAAACTGTTACAATACTTTTAACTGTTTATACTTTTAACTGTTACAATACTTTTAACTGTTACAATACTTTTAACTGTTACAATACTTTTAACTGTTACAATACTTTTAACTGTTACAATACTTTTAACTGTTAATACTTTTGACTGTTAATACTTTTAACTGTTAATACTTTTAACTGTTACAATACTTTTAACTGTTAATACTTTTAACTGTTACAATACTTTTAACTGTTACAATACTTTTAACTGTTACAATACTTTTAACTGTTACAATACTTTTAACTGTTACAATACTTTTAACTGTTACAATACTTTTAACTGTTACAATACTTTTAACTGTTAATACTTTTAACTGTTACAATACTTTTAACTGTTAATACTTTAAACTGTTACAATCCTTTTAACTGTTAATACTTTTAACTGTTACAATACTTTTAACTGTTACAATACTTTAAACTGTTAATACTTTTAACTGTTAATACTTTAAACTGTTACAATACTTTTAACTGTTTATACTTTTAACTGTTACAATACTTTTAACTGTTACAATACTTTTAACTGTTACAATACTTTTAACTGTTACAATACTTTTAACTGTTACAATACTTTTAACTGTTAATACTTTTGACTGTTAATACTTTTAACTGTTAATACTTTTAACTGTTACAATACTTTTAACTGTTAATACTTTTAACTGTTACAATACTTTTAACTGTTACAATACTTTTAACTGTTACAATACTTTTAACTGTTACAATACTTTTAACTGTTACAATACTTTTAACTGTTACAATACTTTAAACTGTTACAATACTTTTAACTGTTAATACTTTTAACTGTTACAATACTTTTAACTGTTAATACTTTAAACTGTTACAATCCTTTTAACTGTTAATACTTTTAACTGTTACAATACTTTTAACTGTTACAATACTTTAAACTGTTACAATACTTTTAACTGTTACAATACTTTTAACTGTTACAATACTTTTAACTGTTAATACTTTTAACTGTTACAATACTTTTAACTGTTACAATAATTTTAACTGTTACAATACTTTTAACTGTTACAATACTTTTAACTGTTACAATAATTTTAACTGTTAGAATACTTTTAACTGTTACAATACTTTTAACTGTTACAATACTTTTAACTGTTACAATCCTTTTAACTGGTAATACTTTTAACTGTTACAATACTTTTAACTGTTACAATACTTTTAACTGTTACAATACTTTTAACTGTTACAATACTTTTAACTGTTACAATAATTTTAACTGTTAGAATACTTTTAACTGTTACAATACTTTTAACTGTTACAATACTTTTAACTGTTACAATACTTTTAACTGTTACAATACTTTTAACTGTTAATACTTTTAACTGTTACAATACTTTTAACTGTTAATACTTTTAACTGTTACAATACTTTTAACTGTTACAATAATTTTAACTGTTACAATACTTTTAACTGTTACAATACTTTTAACTGTTACAATAATTTTAACTGTTAGAATACTTTTAACTGTTACAATACTTTTAACTGTTACAATACTTTTAACTGTTACAATCCTTTTAACTGGTAATACTTTTAACTGTTACAATACTTTTAACTGTTACAATACTTTAAACTGTTACAATACTTTTAACTGTTACAATACTTTTAACTGTTACAATACTTTTAACTGTTAATACTTTTAACTGTTACAATACTTTTAACTGTTACAATACTTTTAACTGTTACAATAATTTTAACTGTTACAATACTTTTAACTGTTAATACTTTTAACTGTTACAATACTTTTAACTGTTAATACTTTAAACTGTTACAATCCTTTTAACTGTTAATACTTTTAACTGTTACAATACTTTTAACTGTTAATACTTTAAACTGTTACAATCCTTTTAACTGTTAATACTTTTAACTGTTACAATACTTTTAACTGTTACAATACTTTAAACTGTTACAATACTTTTAACTGTTACAATACTTTTAACTGTTACAATCCTTTTAACTGTTAATACTTTTAACTGTTACAATACTTTTAACTGTTACAATACTTTAAACTGTTACAATACTTTTAACTGTTACAATACTTTTAACTGTTACAATAATTTTAACTGTTAGAATACTTTTAACTGTTACAATACTTTTAACTGTTACAATACTTTTAACTGTTACAATCCTTTTAACTGGTAATACTTTTAACTGTTACAATACTTTTAACTGTTACAATACTTTAAACTGTTACAATACTTTTAACTGTTACAATACTTTTAACTGTTACAATACTTTTAACTGTTAATACTTTTAACTGTTACAATACTTTTAACTGTTACAATACTTTTAACTGTTACAATAATTTTAACTGTTACAATACTTTTAACTGTTACAATACTTTTAACTGTTACAATACTTTTAACTGTTACAATACTTTTAACTGTTACAATACTTTTAACTGTTACAATACTTTTAACTGTTACAATACTTTTAACTGTTAATACTTTTAACTGTTACAATACTTTTAACTGTTAATACTTTAAACTGTTACAATCCTTTTAACTATTAATACTTTTAACTGTTACAATACTTTTAACTGTTACAATTCTTTAAACTGTTACAATACTTTTAACTGTTACAATACTTTTAACTGTTACAATACTTTTAACTGTTACAATACTTTTAACTGTTACAATACTTTTAACTGTTAATACTTTTAACTGTTACAATACTTTTAACTGTTAATACTTTTAACTGTTACAATACTTTTAACTGTTAATACTTTAAACTGTTACAATCCTTTTAACTGTTAATACTTTTAACTGTTACAATACTTTTAACTGTTACAATACTTTAAACTGTTACAATACTTTTAACTGTTACAATACTTTTAACTGTTAATACTTTTAACTGTTACAATACTTTTAACTGTTACAATAATTTTAACTGTTACAATACTTTTAACTGTTACAATACTTTTAACTGTTACAATAATTTTAACTGTTAGAATACTTTTAACTGTTACAATACTTTTAACTGTTACAATACTTTTAACTGTTACAATCCTTTTAACTGGTAATACTTTTAACTGTTACAATACTTTTAACTGTTAATACTTTTAACTGTTACAATACTTTTAACTGTTACAATACTTTTAACTGTTACAATTCTTTAAACTGTTACAATACTTTTAACTGTTACAATACTTTTAACTGTTACAATACTTTTAACTGTTACAATACTTTTAACTGTTACAATACTTTTAACTGTTAATACTTTTAACTGTTACAATACTTTTAACTGTTAATACTTTTAACTGTTACAATACTTTTAACTGTTAATACTTTAAACTGTTACAATCCTTTTAACTGTTAATACTTTTAACTGTTACAATACTTTTAACTGTTACAATACTTTAAACTGTTACAATACTTTTAACTGTTACAATACTTTTAACTGTTACAATACTTTTAACTGTTAATACTTTTAACTGTTACAATACTTTTAACTGTTACAATACTTTTAACTGTTACAATACTTTTAACTGTTACAATACTTTTAACTGTTACAATAATTTTAACTGTTAGAATACTTTTAACTGTTACAATACTTTTAACTGTTACAATACTTTTAACTGTTACAATCCTTTTAACTGGTAATACTTTTAACTGTTACAATACTTTTAACTGTTACAATACTTTAAACTGTTACAATACTTTTAACTGTTACAATACTTTTAACTGTTACAATACTTTTAACTGTTAATACTTTTAACTGTTACAATACTTTTAACTGTTACAATACTTTTAACTGTTACAATAATTTTAACTGTTACAATACTTTTAACTGTTACAATACTTTTAACTGTTACAATAATTTTAACTGTTAGAATACTTTTAACTGTTACAATACTTTTAACTGTTACAATACTTTTAACTGTTACAATACTTTTAACTGTTACAATAATTTTAACTGTTACAATACTTTTAACTGTTACAATACTTTTAACTGTTACAATACTTTTAACTGTTACAATACTTTTAACTGTTACAATACTTTTAACTGTTAATACTTTTAACTGTTACAATACTTTTAACTGTTAATACTTTAAACTGTTACAATCCTTTTAACTATTAATACTTTTAACTGTTACAATACTTTTAACTGTTACAATACTTTAAACTGTTACAATACTTTTAACTGTTACAATACTTTTAACTGTTACAATACTTTTAACTGTTAATACTTTTAACTGTTACAATACTTTTAACTGTTAATACTTTAAACTGTTACAATCCTTTTAACTGTTACAATACTTTTAACTGTTACAATACTTTAAACTGTTACAATACTTTTAACTGTTACAATACTTTTAACTGTTACAATACTTTTAACTGTTAATACTTTTAACTGTTACAATACTTTTAACTGTTACAATACTTTTAACTGTTACAATAATTTTAACTGTTACAATACTTTTAACTGTTAATACTTTAAACTGTTACAATCCTTTTAACTGTTAATACTTTTAACTGTTACAATACTTTTAACTGTTACAATACTTTTAACTGTTACAATAATTTTAACTGTTAGAATACTTTTAACTCTTACAATACTTTTAACTGTTAATATTTTTAACTGTTAATACTTTTAACTGTTTATACTTTTAACTGTTAATACTTTTAACTGTTACAATACTTTTAACTGTTTATACTTTTAACTGTTAATACTTTTAACTGTTATAATATTTAACTGTTAATACTTTTAACTGTTACAATATTTTTAACTGTTACAATACTTTTAACTGTTACAATACTTTTAACTGTTACAATACTTTTAACTGTTACAATACTTTTAACTGTTACAATACTTTTAACTGTTACAATAATTTTAACTGTTAGAATACTTTTAACTCTTACAATACTTTTAACTGTTAATACTTTTGACTGTTAATACTTTTAACTGTTAATACTTTTAACTGTTACAATACTTTTAACTGTTACAATACTTTTAACTGTTAATACTTTTAACTGTTACAATACTTTTAACTGTTACAATACTTTTAACTGTTACAATACTTTTAACTGTTACAATACTTTTAACTGTTACAATACTTTTAACTGTTAATACTTTTAACTGTTACAATACTTTTAACTGTTAATACTTTAAACTGTTACAATCCTTTTAACTGTTAATACTTTTAACTGTTACAATACTTTTAACTGTTACAATACTTTAAACTGTTACAATACTTTTAACTGTTACAATACTTTTAACTGTTACAATACTTTTAACTGTTAATACTTTTAACTGTTACAATACTTTTAACTGTTACAATACTTTTAACTGTTACAATAATTTTAACTGTTACAATACTTTTAACTGTTACAATACTTTTAACTGTTACAATACTTTTAACTGTTACAATACTTTTAACTGTTAATACTTTTAACTGTTACAATACTTTTAACTGTTAATACTTTAAACTGTTACAATCCTTTTAACTGTTAATACTTTTAACTGTTACAATACTTTTAACTGTTACAATACTTTAAACTGTTACAATACTTTTAACTGTTACAATACTTTTAACTGTTACAATACTTTTAACTGTTAATACTTTTAACTGTTACAATACTTTTAACTGTTACAATAATTTTAACTGTTACAATACTTTTAACTGTTACAATACTTTTAACTGTTACAATAATTTTAACTGTTAGAATACTTTTAACTGTTACAATACTTTTAACTGTTACAATACTTTTAACTGTTACAATCCTTTTAACTGGTAATACTTTTAACTGTTACAATACTTTTAACTGTTACAATACTTTAAACTGTTACAATACTTTTAACTGTTACAATACTTTTAACTGTTACAATACTTTTAACTGTTAATACTTTTAACTGTTACAATACTTTTAACTGTTACAATACTTTTAACTGTTACAATAATTTTAACTGTTACAATACTTTTAACTGTTACAATACTTTTAACTGTTACAATAATTTTAACTGTTAGAATACTTTTAACTGTTACAATACTTTTAACTGTTACAATACTTTTAACTGTTACAATACTTTTAACTGTTACAATAATTTTAACTGTTACAATACTTTTAACTGTTACAATACTTTTAACTGTTACAATACTTTTAACTGTTACAATACTTTTAACTGTTACAATACTTTTAACTGTTAATACTTTTAACTGTTACAATACTTTTAACTGTTAATACTTTAAACTGTTACAATCCTTTTAACTATTAATACTTTTAACTGTTACAATACTTTTAACTGTTACAATACTTTAAACTGTTACAATACTTTAAACTGTTACAATACTTTTAACTGTTACAATACTTTTAACTGTTACAATACTTTTAACTGTTACAATACTTTTAACTGTTAATACTTTTAACTGTTACAATACTTTTAACTGTTAATACTTTTAACTGTTACAATACTTTTAACTGTTAATACTTTAAACTGTTACAATCCTTTTAACTGTTAATACTTTTAACTGTTAC
This sequence comes from Agrochola lychnidis, assembly GCA_963680765.1. Lineage (NCBI taxonomy): Eukaryota > Metazoa > Arthropoda > Insecta > Lepidoptera > Noctuidae > Agrochola > Agrochola lychnidis. The sequence goes on from OY796858.1 coordinate 17,327,325, forward strand.
AATACTTTTAACTGTTACAATACTTTAAACTGTTACAATACTTTTAACTGTTACAATACTTTTAACTGTTACAATACTTTTAACTGTTAATACTTTTAACTGTTACAATACTTTTAACTGTTACAATAATTTTAACTGTTACAATACTTTTAACTGTTACAATACTTTTAACTGTTACAATAATTTTAACTGTTAGAATACTTTTAACTGTTACAATACTTTTAACTGTTACAATACTTTTAACTGTTACAATCCTTTTAACTGGTAATACTTTTAACTGTTACAATACTTTTAACTGTTACAATACTTTAAACTGTTACAATACTTTTAACTGTTACAATACTTTTAACTGTTACAATACTTTTAACTGTTAATACTTTTAACTGTTACAATACTTTTAACTGTTACAATACTTTTAACTGTTACAATAATTTTAACTGTTACAATACTTTTAACTGTTACAATACTTTTAACTGTTACAATAATTTTAACTGTTAGAATACTTTTAACTGTTACAATACTTTTAACTGTTACAATACTTTTAACTGTTACAATACTTTTAACTGTTACAATAATTTTAACTGTTACAATACTTTTAACTGTTACAATACTTTTAACTGTTACAATACTTTTAACTGTTACAATACTTTTAACTGTTACAATACTTTTAACTGTTAATACTTTTAACTGTTACAATACTTTTAACTGTTAATACTTTAAACTGTTACAATCCTTTTAACTATTAATACTTTTAACTGTTACAATACTTTTAACTGTTACAATACTTTAAACTGTTACAATACTTTTAACTGTTACAATACTTTTAACTGTTACAATACTTTTAACTGTTAATACTTTTAACTGTTACAATACTTTTAACTGTTAATACTTTAAACTGTTACAATCCTTTTAACTGTTACAATACTTTTAACTGTTACAATACTTTAAACTGTTACAATACTTTTAACTGTTACAATACTTTTAACTGTTACAATACTTTTAACTGTTAATACTTTTAACTGTTACAATACTTTTAACTGTTACAATACTTTTAACTGTTACAATAATTTTAACTGTTACAATACTTTTAACTGTTAATACTTTAAACTGTTACAATCCTTTTAACTGTTAATACTTTTAACTGTTACAATACTTTTAACTGTTACAATACTTTTAACTGTTACAATAATTTTAACTGTTAGAATACTTTTAACTCTTACAATACTTTTAACTGTTAATATTTTTAACTGTTAATACTTTTAACTGTTTATACTTTTAACTGTTAATACTTTTAACTGTTACAATACTTTTAACTGTTTATACTTTTAACTGTTAATACTTTTAACTGTTATAATATTTAACTGTTAATACTTTTAACTGTTACAATATTTTTAACTGTTACAATACTTTTAACTGTTACAATACTTTTAACTGTTACAATACTTTTAACTGTTACAATACTTTTAACTGTTACAATACTTTTAACTGTTACAATAATTTTAACTGTTAGAATACTTTTAACTCTTACAATACTTTTAACTGTTAATACTTTTGACTGTTAATACTTTTAACTGTTAATACTTTTAACTGTTACAATACTTTTAACTGTTACAATACTTTTAACTGTTAATACTTTTAACTGTTACAATACTTTTAACTGTTACAATACTTTTAACTGTTACAATACTTTTAACTGTTACAATACTTTTAACTGTTACAATACTTTTAACTGTTACAATACTTTTAACTGTTACAATACTTTTAACTGTTAATACTTTTAACTGTTACAATACTTTTAACTGTTAATACTTTAAACTGTTACAATCCTTTTAACTGTTAATACTTTTAACTGTTACAATACTTTTAACTGTTACAATACTTTAAACTGTTACAATACTTTTAACTGTTACAATACTTTTAACTGTTACAATACTTTTAACTGTTAATACTTTTAACTGTTACAATACTTTTAACTGTTACAATACTTTTAACTGTTAATACTTTAAACTGTTACAATCCTTTTAACTGTTACAATACTTCTAACTGTTACAATAATTTTAACTGTTAGAATACTTTTAACTGTTACAATACTTTTAACTGTTACAATACTTTTAACTGTTACAATACTTTTAACTGTTACAATAATTTTAACTGTTAGAATACTTTTAACTGTTACAATACTTTTATTACAATACTTTTAACTGTTACAATACTTTTAACTGTTACAATCCTTTTAACTGTTAATACTTTTAACTGTTACAATACTTTTAACTGTTACAATACTTTTAACTGTTACAATACTTTTAACTGTTACAATACTTTTAACTGTTACAATACTTTTAACTGTTACAATACTTTTAACTGTTACAATACTTTTAACTGTTAATACTTTTAACTGTTACAATACTTTTAACTGTTACAATAATTTTAACTGTTACAATACTTTTAACTGTTACAATACTTTTAACTGTTACAATAATTTTAACTGTTAGAATACTTTTAACTGTTACAATACTTTTAACTGTTACAATACTTTTAACTGTTACAATACTTTTAACTGTTACAATCCTTTTAACTGTTAATACTTTTAACTGTTACAATACTTTTAACTGTTACAATACTTTAAACTGTTACAATACTTTTAACTGTTACAATACTTTTAACTGTTACAATACTTTAAACTGTTACAATACTTTTAACTTTTAATACTTTTAACTGTTACAATACTTTTAACTGTTACAATACTTTTAACTGTTACAATAATTTTAACTGTTACAATACTTTTACCGTTACAATACTTTTAACTGTTACAATACTTTTAACTGTTACAATACTTTTAAACTGTTACAATACTTTTAACTGTTACAATACTTTTAACTGTTACAATAATTTTAACTGTTAGAATACTTTTAACTCTTACAATACTTTTAACTGTTAATACTTTTGACTGTTAATACTTTTAACTGTTAATACTTTTAACTGTTACAATACTTTTAACTGTTACAATACTTTTAACTGTTAATACTTTTAACTGTTACAATACTTTTAACTGTTACAATACTTTTAACTGTTACAATACTTTTAACTGTTACAATACTTTTAACTGTTACAATACTTTTAACTGTTACAATACTTTTAACTGTTAATACTTTTAACTGTTACAATACTTTTAACTGTTACAATAATTTTAACTGTTACAATACTTTTAACTGTTACAATACTTTTAACTGTTACAATAATTTTAACTGTTAGAATACTTTTAACTGTTACAATACTTTTAACTGTTACAATACTTTTAACTGTTACAATACTTTTAACTGTTACAATCCTTTTAACTGTTAATACTTTTAACTGTTACAATACTTTTAACTGTTACAATACTTTAAACTGTTACAATACTTTCAACTGTTACAATACTTTTAACTGTTACAATACTTTTAACTGTTAATACTTTTAACTGTTACAATACTTTTAACTGTTACAATACTTTTAACTGTTACAATAATTTTAACTGTTACAATACTTTTAACTGTTACAATACTTTTAACTGTTACAATAATTTTAACTGTTAGAATACTTTTAACTGTTACAATACTTTTAACTGTTACAATACTTTTAACTGTTACAATACTTTTAACTGTTACAATACTTTTAACTGTTAATACTTTTAACTGTTACAATACTTTTAACTGTTAATACTTTAAACTGTTACAATCCTTTTAACTGTTACAATAATTTTAACTGTTAGAATACTTTTAACTGTTACAATACTTTAAACTGTTACAATACTTTTAACTGTTACAATACTTTTAACTGTTACAATACTTTTAACTGTTAATACTTTTAACTGTTACAATACTTTTAACTGTTAATACTTTAAACTGTTACAATCCTTTTAACTGTTAATACTTTTAACTGTTACAATACTTTTAACTGTTACAATACTTTAAACTGTTACAATACTTTTAACTGTTACAATACTTTTAACTGTTACAATACTTTTAACTGTTAATACTTTTAACTGTTACAATACTTTTAACTGTTACAATACTTTTAACTGTTACAATAATTTTAACTGTTACAATACTTTTAACTGTTACAATACTTTTAACTGTTACAATACTTTTAACTGTTACAATACTTTTAACTGATTGACTGTTTAACTGATTGACTGTTTAACTGTTACAATACTTTTAACTGTTAATACTTTTAACTGTTAATACTTTTAACTGTTAATACTTTTAACTGTTACAATATTTAACTGTTAATACTTTTAACTTTTACAATACTTTTAACTGTTAATACTTTTAACTGTTAATACTTTAAACTGTTACAATCCTTTTAACTGTTAATACTTTTAACTGTTACAATACTTTTAACTGTTACAATACTTTAAACTGTTACAATACTTTAAACTGTTACAATACTTTTAACTGTTACAATACTTTTAACTGTTACAATACTTTTAACTGTTAATACTTTTAACTGTTACAATACTTTTAACTGTTACAATACTTTTAACTGTTACAATAATTTTAACTATTACAATCCTTTTAACTGTTAATACTTTTAACTGTTACAATACTTTTAACTGTTACAATACTTTAAACTGTTACAATACTTTAAACTGTTACAATACTTTTAACTGTTACAATACTTTTAACTGTTACAATACTTTTAACTGTTAATACTTTTAACTGTTACAATACTTTTAACTGTTAATACTTTAAACTGTTACAATCCTTTTAACTGTTAATACTTTTAACTGTTACAATACTTTTAACTGTTACAATACTTTAAACTGTTACAATACTTTTAACTGTTACAATACTTTTAACTGTTACAATACTTTTAACTGTTAATACTTTTAACTGTTACAATACTTTTAACTGTTACAATACTTTTAACTGTTACAATACTTTTAACTGTTACAATACTTTTAACTGTTACAATACTTTTAACTGTTACAATACTTTTAACTGTTACAATACTTTTAACTGTTACAATACTTTTAACTGTCAATACTTTTAACTGTTACAATACTTTTAACTGTTACAATAATTTTAACTGTTACAATACTTTTAACTGTTACAATACTTTTAACTGTTACAATAATTTTAACTGTTAGAATACTTTTAACTGTTACAATACTTTTAACTGTTACAATACTTTTAACTGTTACAATACTTTTAACTGTTACAATCCTTTTAACTGTTAATACTTTTAACTGTTACAATACTTTTAACTGTTACAATACTTTAAACTGTTACAATACTTTTAACTGTTACAATACTTTTAACTGTTACAATACTTTTAACTGTTAATACTTTTAACTGTTACAATACTTTTAACTGTTACAATACTTTTAACTGTTACAATAATTTTAACTGTTACAATACTTTTAACTGTTACAATACTTTTAACTGTTACAATAATTTTAACTGTTAGAATACTTTTAACTGTTACAATACTTTTAACTGTTCCAATACTTTTAACTGTTACAATACTTTTAACTGTTACAATACTTTTAACTGTTAATACTTTTAACTGTTACAATACTTTTAACTGTTACAATACTTTTAACTGTTACAATACTTTTAACTGTTACAATACTTTTAACTGTTAATACTTTTAACTGTTAATACTTTAAACTGTTACAATACTTTTAACTGTTTATACTTTTAACTGTTACAATACTTTTAACTGTTACAATACTTTTAACTGTTACAATACTTTTAACTGTTACAATACTTTTAACTGTTACAATACTTTTAACTGTTAATACTTTTGACTGTTAATACTTTTAACTGTTAATACTTTTAACTGTTACAATACTTTTAACTGTTACAATACTTTTAACTGTTAATACTTTTAACTGTTACAATACTTTTAACTGTTACAATACTTTTAACTGTTACAATACTTTTAACTGTTACAATACTTTTAACTGTTACAATACTTTTAACTGTTACAATACTTTTAACTGTTATAATACTTTTAACTGTTAATACTTTTAACTGTTACAATACTTTTAACTGTTAATACTTTAAACTGTTACATTCCTTTTAACTGTTAATACTTTTAACTGTTACAATACTTTTAACTGTTACAATACTTTAAACTGTTACAATACTTTTAACTGTTACAATACTTTTAACTGTTACAATACTTTTAACTGTTAATACTTTTACCTGTTACAATACTTTTAACTGTTACAATACTTTTAACTGTTACAATAATTTTAACTGTTACAATACTTTTAACTGTTACAATACTTTTAACTGTTACAATAATTTTAACTGTTAGAATACTTTTAACTGTTACAATACTTTTAACTGTTACAATACTTTTAACTGTTACAATACTTTTAACTGTTACAATCCTTTTAACTGGTAATACTTTTAACTGTTACAATACTTTTAACTGTTACAATACTTTAAACTGTTACAATACTTTTAACTGTTACAATACTTTTAACTGTTACAATACTTTAAACTGTTACAATACTTTTAACTGTTACAATACTTTTAACTGTTACAATACTTTTAACTGTTACAATAATTTTAACTGTTACAATACTTTTAACTGTTACAATACTTTTAACTGTTACAATAATTTTAACTGTTAGAATACTTTTAACTGTTACAATACTTTTAACTGTTACAATACTTTTAACTGTTACAATACTTTTAACTGTTACAATACTTTTAACTGTTAATACTTTTAACTGTTACAATACTTTTAACTGTTAATACTTTAAACTGTTACAATCCTTTTAACTGTTAATACTTTTAACTGTTACAATACTTTTAACTGTTACAATACTTTAAACTGTTACAATACTTTTAACTGTTACAATACTTTTAACTGTTACAATACTTTTAACTGTTAATACTTTTAACTGTTACAATACTTTTAACTGTTACAATACTTTTAACTGTTACAATAATTTTAACTGTTACAATACTTTTAACCGTTACAATACTTTTAACTGTTACAATACTTTTAACTGTTACAATACTTTTAACTGTTACAATACTTTTAACTGTTACAATACTTTTAACTGTTACAATACTTTTAACTGTTACAATAATTTTAACTGTTAGAATACTTTTAACTGTTACAATACTTTTAACTGTTACAATACTTTTAACTGTTACAATACTTTTAACTGTTACAATCCTTTTAACTGTTAATACTTTTAACTGTTACAATACTTTTAACTGTTACAATACTTTTAACTGTTACAATACTTTTAACTGTTACAATACTTTTAACTGTTACAATACTTTTAACTGTTACAATACTTTTAACTGTTACAATACTTTTAACTGTTAATACTTTTAACTGTTACAATACTTTTAACTGTTACAATAATTTTAACTGTTACAATACTTTTAACTGTTACAATACTTTTAACTGTTACAATAATTTTAACTGTTAGAATACTTTTAACTGTTACAATACTTTTAACTGTTACAATACTTTTAACTGTTACAATACTTTTAACTGTTACAATCCTTTTAACTGTTAATACTTTTAACTGTTACAATACTTTTAACTGTTACAATACTTTAAACTGTTACAATACTTTTAACTGTTACAATACTTTTAACTGTTACAATACTTTAAACTGTTACAATACTTTTAACTTTTAATACTTTTAACTGTTACAATACTTTTAACTGTTACAATACTTTTAACTGTTACAATAATTTTAACTGTTACAATACTTTTAACCGTTACAATACTTTTAACTGTTACAATACTTTTAACTGTTACAATACTTTTAACTGTTACAATACTTTTAACTGTTACAATACTTTTAACTGTTACAATAATTTTAACTGTTAGAATACTTTTAACTCTTACAATACTTTTAACTGTTAATACTTTTGACTGTTAATACTTTTAACTGTTAATACTTTTAACTGTTACAATACTTTTAACTGTTACAATACTTTTAACTGTTAATACTTTTAACTGTTACAATACTTTTAACTGTTACAATACTTTTAACTGTTACAATACTTTTAACTGTTACAATACTTTTAACTGTTACAATACTTTTAACTGTTACAATACTTTTAACTGTTAATACTTTTAACTGTTACAATACTTTTAACTGTTACAATAATTTTAACTGTTACAATACTTTTAACTGTTACAATACTTTTAACTGTTACAATAATTTTAACTGTTAGAATACTTTTAACTGTTACAATACTTTTAACTGTTACAATACTTTTAACTGTTACAATACTTTTAACTGTTACAATCCTTTTAACTGTTAATACTTTTAACTGTTACAATACTTTTAACTGTTACAATACTTTAAACTGTTACAATACTTTCAACTGTTACAATACTTTTAACTGTTACAATACTTTTAACTGTTAATACTTTTAACTGTTACAATACTTTTAACTGTTACAATACTTTTAACTGTTACAATAATTTTAACTGTTACAATACTTTTAACTGTTACAATACTTTTAACTGTTACAATAATTTTAACTGTTAGAATACTTTTAACTGTTACAATACTTTTAACTGTTACAATACTTTTAACTGTTACAATACTTTTAACTGTTACAATACTTTTAACTGTTAATACTTTTAACTGTTACAATACTTTTAACTGTTAATACTTTAAACTGTTACAATCCTTTTAACTGTTAATACTTTTAACTGTTACAATACTTTTAACTGTTACAATACTTTAAACTGTTACAATACTTTTAACTGTTACAATACTTTTAACTGTTACAATACTTTTAACTGTTAATACTTTTAACTGTTACAATACTTTTAACTGTTAATACTTTAAACTGTTACAATCCTTTTAACTGTTAATACTTTTAACTGTTACAATACTTTTAACTGTTACAATACTTTAAACTGTTACAATACTTTTAACTGTTACAATACTTTTAACTGTTACAATACTTTTAACTGTTAATACTTTTAACTGTTACAATACTTTTAACTGTTACAATACTTTTAACTGTTACAATAATTTTAACTGTTACAATACTTTTAACTGTTACAATACTTTTAACTGTTACAATACTTTTAACTGTTACAATACTTTTAACTGATTGACTGTTTAACTGATTGACTGTTTAACTGTTACAATACTTTTAACTGTTAATACTTTTAACTGTTAATACTTTTAACTGTTAATACTTTTAACTGTTACAATATTTAACTGTTAATACTTTTAACTTTTACAATACTTTTAACTGTTAATACTTTTAACTGTTAATACTTTAAACTGTTACAATCCTTTTAACTGTTAATACTTTTAACTGTTACAATACTTTTAACTGTTACAATACTTTAAACTGTTACAATACTTTAAACTGTTACAATACTTTTAACTGTTACAATACTTTTAACTGTTACAATACTTTTAACTGTTAATACTTTTAACTGTTACAATACTTTTAACTGTTACAATACTTTTAACTGTTACAATAATTTTAACTATTACAATCCTTTTAACTGTTAATACTTTTAACTGTTACAATACTTTTAACTGTTACAATACTTTAAACTGTTACAATACTTTAAACTGTTACAATACTTTTAACTGTTACAATACTTTTAACTGTTACAATACTTTTAACTGTTAATACTTTTAACTGTTACAATACTTTTAACTGTTAATACTTTAAACTGTTACAATCCTTTTAACTGTTAATACTTTTAACTGTTACAATACTTTTAACTGTTACAATACTTTAAACTGTTACAATACTTTTAACTGTTACAATACTTTTAACTGTTACAATACTTTTAACTGTTAATACTTTTAACTGTTACAATACTTTTAACTGTTACAATACTTTTAACTGTTACAATACTTTTAACTGTTACAATACTTTTAACTGTTACAATACTTTTAACTGTTACAATACTTTTAACTGTTACAATACTTTTAACTGTTACAATACTTTTAACTGTCAATACTTTTAACTGTTACAATACTTTTAACTGTTACAATAATTTTAACTGTTACAATACTTTTAACTGTTACAATACTTTTAACTGTTACAATAATTTTAACTGTTAGAATACTTTTAACTGTTACAATACTTTTAACTGTTACAATACTTTTAACTGTTACAATACTTTTAACTGTTACAATCCTTTTAACTGTTAATACTTTTAACTGTTACAATACTTTTAACTGTTACAATACTTTAAACTGTTACAATACTTTTAACTGTTACAATACTTTTAACTGTTACAATACTTTTAACTGTTAATACTTTTAACTGTTACAATACTTTTAACTGTTACAATACTTTTAACTGTTACAATAATTTTAACTGTTACAATACTTTTAACTGTTACAATACTTTTAACTGTTACAATAATTTTAACTGTTAGAATACTTTTAACTGTTACAATACTTTTAACTGTTCCAATACTTTTAACTGTTACAATACTTTTAACTGTTACAATACTTTTAACTGTTAATACTTTTAACTGTTACAATACTTTTAACTGTTAATACTTTAAACTGTTACAATCCTTTTAACTGTTAATACTTTTAACTGTTACAATACTTTTAACTGTTACAATACTTTAAACTGTTACAATACTTTTAACTGTTACAATACTTTTAACTGTTACAATACTTTTAACTGTTAATACTTTTAACTGTTACAATACTTTTAACTGTTAATACTTTAAACTGTTACAATCCTTTTAACTGTTAATACTTTTAACTGTTACAATACTTTTAACTGTTACAATACTTTAAACTGTTACAATACTTTTAACTGTTACAATACTTTTAACTGTTACAATACTTTTAACTGTTAATACTTTTAACTGTTACAATACTTTTAACTGTTACAATACTTTTAACTGTTACAATAATTTTAACTGTTACAATACTTTTAACTGTTACAATACTTTTAACTGTTACAATACTTTTAACTGTTACAATACTTTTAACTGTTAATACTTTTAACTGTTACAATACTTTTAACTGTTAATACTTTAAACTGTTACAATCCTTTTAACTGTTAATACTTTTAACTGTTACAATACTTTTAACTGTTACAATACTTTAAACTGTTACAATACTTTTAACTGTTACAATACTTTTAACTGTTACAATCCTTTTAACTGTTAATACTTTTAACTGTTACAATACTTTTAACTGTTACAATACTTTTAACTGTTACAATAATTTTAACTGTTACAATACTTTTAACTGTTACAATACTTTTAACCGTTACAATACTTTTAACTGTTACAATACTTTTAACTGTTACAATACTTTTAACTGTTACAATACTTTTAACTGTTACAATACTTTTAACTGTTACAATAATTTTAACTGTTAGAATACTTTTAACTCTTACAATACTTTTAACTGTTAATACTTTTGACTGTTAATACTTTTAACTGTTAATACTTTTAACTGTTACAATACTTTTAACTGTTACAATACTTTTAACTGTTAATACTTTTAACTGTTACAATACTTTTAACTGTTACAATACTTTTAACTGTTAATACTTTTAACTGTTACAATACTTTTAACTGTTACAATAATTTTAACTGTTACAATACTTTTAACTGTTACAATACTTTTAACTGTTACAATAATTTTAACTGTTAGAATACTTTTAACTGTTACAATACTTTTAACTGTTACAATACTTTTAACTGTTACAATACTTTTAACTGTTACAATCCTTTTAACTGTTAATACTTTTAACTGTTACAATACTTTTAACTGTTACAATACTTTAAACTGTTACAATACTTTTAACTGTTACAATACTTTTAACTGTTACAATACTTTTAACTGTTAATACTTTTAACTGTTACAATACTTTAAACTGTTACAATACTTTTAACTGTTACAATACTTTTAACTGTTACAATACTTTAAACTGTTACAATACTTTTAACTGTTAATACTTTTAACTGTTACAATACTTTTAACTGTTACAATACTTTTAACTGTTACAATAATTTTAACTGTTACAATACTTTTAACCGTTACAATACTTTTAACTGTTACAATACTTTTAACTGTTACAATACTTTTAACTGTTACAATACTTTAAACTGTTACAATACTTTTAACTGTTAATACTTTTAACTGTTACAATACTTTTAACTGTTACAATACTTTTAACTGTTACAATAATTTTAACTGTTACAATACTTTTAACTGTTACAATACTTTTAACTGTTACAATACTTTTAACTGTTACAATACTTTTAACTGTTACAATACTTTTAACTGTTACAATACTTTTAACTGTTACAATAATTTTAACTGTTAAAATACTTTTAACTCTTACAATACTTTTAACTGTTAATACTTTTGACTGTTAATACTTTTAACTGTTAATACTTTTAACTGTTACAATACTTTTAACTGTTACAATACTTTTAACTGTTACAATACTTTTAACTGTTACAATCCTTTTAACTGTTAATACTTTTAACTGTTACAATACTTTTAACTGTTACAATACTTTAAACTGTTACAATACTTTTAACTGTTACAATACTTTTAACTGTTACAATACTTTTAACTGTTAATACTTTTAACTGTTACAATACTTTTAACTGTTACAATACTTTTAACTGTTACAATAATTTTAACTGTTACAATACTTTTAACTGTTACAATACTTTTAACTGTTACAATACTTTTAACTGTTACAATACTTTTAACTGTTACAATACTTTTAACTGATTGACTGTTTAACTGATTGACTGTTTAACTGTTACAATACTTTTAACTGTTAATACTTTTAACTGTTAATACTTTTAACTGTTACAATATTTAACTGTTAATACTTTTAACTTTTACAATACTTTTAACTGTTAATACTTTTAACTGCTTGACTGTTTAACTGTTACAATACTTTTAACTGTTACAATACTATTAACTGTTAATACTTTTAACTGTTACAATACTATTAACTGTTAATACTTTTAACTGTTAATACTTTTAACTGTTAATACTTTTAACTGTTAATACTTTTAACTGTTAATACTTTTAACTGTTAATACTTTTAACTGTTACAATACTTTTAACTGTTTATACTTTTAACTGTTACAATACTTTTAACTGTTACAATACTTTTAACTTTACAATAATTTTAACTGTTACAATACTTTTAACTGTTACATTACTTTTAACTGTTACAATACTTTTAACTGTTCCAATACTTTTAACTGTTTATACTTTTAACTGTTACAATATTTAACTGTTAATACTTTTAACTGTTACAATACTTTTAACTGTTACAATACTTTTAACTGTTACAATACTTTTAACTGTTACAATACTTTTAACTGTTACAATACTTTTAACTGTTACAATACTTTTAACTGTTACAATACTTTTAACCGTTACAATACTTTTAACTGTTACAATACTTTTAACTGTTAATACTTTTAACTGTTAATACTTTTAACTGTTACAATACTTTTAACTGTTTATACTTTTAACTGTTACAATACTTTTAACTGTTACAATACTTTTAACTGTTACAATACTTTTAACTGTTACAATACTTTTAACTGTTACAATACTTTTAACTGTTAATACTTTTGACTGTTAATACTTTTAACTGTTAATACTTTTAACTGTTACAATACTTTTAACTGTTACAATACTTTTAACTGTTAATACTTTTAACTGTTACAATACTTTTAACTGTTACAATACTTTTAACTGTTACAATACTTTTAACTGTTACAATACTTTTAACTGTTACAATACTTTTAACTGTTACAATACTTTTAACTGTTACAATACTTTTAACTGTTAATACTTTTAACTGTTACAATACTTTTAACTGTTAATACTTTAAACTGTTACAATCCTTTTAACTGTTAATACTTTTAACTGTTACAATACTTTTAACTGTTACAATACTTTTAACTGTTACAATACTTTTAACTGTTACAATAATTTTAACTGTTACAATACTTTTAACTGTTACAATACTTTTAACTGTTACAATAATTTTAACTGTTAGAATACTTTTAACTGTTACAATACTTTTAACTGTTACAATACTTTTAACTGTTACAATACTTTTAACTGTTACAATACTTTTAACTGTTAATACTTTTAACTGTTACAATACTTTTTACTGTTAATACTTTTAACTGTTACAATACTTTTAACTGTTAATACTTTAAACTGTTACAATCCTTTTAACTGTTAATACTTTTAACTGTTACAATACTTTTAACTGTTACAATACTTTAAACTGTTACAATACTTTTAACTGTTACAATACTTTTAACTGTTACAATACTTTTAACTGTTAATACTTTTAACTGTTACAATACTTTTAACTGTTACAATACTTTTAACTGTTACAATAATTTTAACTGTTACAATACTTTTAACCGTTACAATACTTTTAACTGTTACAATACTTTTAACTGTTACAATACTTTTAACTGTTACAATACTTTTAACTGTTACAATACTTTTAACTGTTACAATAATTTTAACTGTTAGAATACTTTTAACTCTTACAATACTTTTAACTGTTAATACTTTTAACTGTTAATACTTTTAACTGTTTATACTTTTAACTGTTAATACTTTTAACTGTTACAATACTTTTAACTGTTTATACTTTTAACTGTTAATACTTTTAACTGTTATAATATTTAACTGTTAATACTTTTAACTGTTACAATATTTTTAACTGTTACAATACTTTTAACTGTTACAATACTTTTAACTGTAACAATACTTTTTACTGTTACAATACTTTTAACTGTTAATACTTTTAACTGTTAATACTTTTAACTGTTAATACTTTTAACTGTTAATACTTTTAACTGTTAATACTTTTAACTGTTAATACTTTTAACTGTTAATACTTTTAACTGTTAATACTTTTAACTGTTACAATACTTTTAACTGTTTATACTTTTAACTGTTAATACTTTTAACTGTTAATACTTTTAACTGTTACAATACTTTTAACTGTTACAATACTTTTAATTGTTACAATACTTTTAACTGTTACAATACTTTTAACTGTAACAATACTTTTTACTGTTACAATACTTTTAACTGTTAATACTTTTAACTGTTAACTGTTGTCATCACCGGACAGGCCTGCCGACATCAACGACGAGGCGGAGTGGTTCCGGGAGGCCATGTACAATATATGCAACGTGGCAATGCCCCGGGTCCATCCTGGACGTGCTTCGCGCCAGCTGTACTGGTGGTCGCAAGAGCTGGAAGCTCTGCGCAGGGCGTGCGTAGCAGCGCGACGCCGGTACGCCATTCACCGCAGGCTCCGTATCTGCCCTCCGGATACGGAAGCCATTGAGGCGGAGCTGTACGAGGGGTACAGAGCGGCGAAGACCGCCCTCCAAGCGGAGATCCTGCGGGCCAGGACACTGGCCCGCGAGGAGTTGCTGGAGACTCTGAACAGAGACCCGTGGGGACGCCCATATAAGATGGTGCGGGAGAAGCTCTGCCCATGGGCTCCCCCGCTGACGCAGAGTCTCCGGCCCCAGCTTGTGGAGGACGTGGTGAGCGCTCTGTTCCCTTCAAGAGGGGAACATACGCCCCCGCCCATGGCTCCGCCTATTGCGGTGCCCGATGCGGACCACACCGCCGACGACGACGACGATGCTCCGGAGGTGACCGAGGTAGAGATGAAAGTGGCGGTACGCAAGATGAGTGCGAAGAATACCGCCCCAGGACCCGACGGCATTCCCGGAAAAGCCTGGGTCCTGGCCATGGGGACTCTCGGGCCTCGACTAAGGGGGCTCCTATGCGCATGCATTGAGAGGGGCCAGTTCCCACTTTGTTGGAAGACTGGGAAACTGGTCCTCATCAGGAAGCCGGGGCGCCCAGCGGACTCTCCGTCCGCATATCGGCCCATTGTGCTGCTCGACGAGGTGGGCAAGCTCTTTGAAAGAGTCATTGCAGACCGCCTCGTCGGGCAGCTGGTGCGGGTGGGGCCGAATCTGGCGGAGAGCCAGTTTGTTTTCCGCAGGGGGCGCTTTACGGTGGACGCCATCATGCGCGTGCGGGCTCTCACGACGGGGGATGCTGTGGCCCGGGGTGGGGTCGTCTTGGCGGTGTCTCTAGACATCGCCAATGCCTTTAACACCCTGCCCTGGAGTTGCATCACGGAGGCACTTCGGTATCACCGGATGCCGACCTACCTCTGTCGTGTGGTCGAGGCCTATTTGACAGACAAGGCTGTCATCTACCCCGGTCACCAAGGAGAGTGCGAGGATACCGCACGGTCTCCTGCGAGGCGGCGAGCCTCCTTGCCGGAGTACCGCCATGGGATCTGGAGGCAAAGGTCCTCGCGCACATTTGGGAGTGGCGCGAGGAGGCGAAACGCCGGGGCTTAACTCCGGTGCCGCAAGAAGTCGCAGCACAGCGGACAGAGCTCCGGCGGGATCTCATGGCGGAATGGAGAGTGCGATTGTCGCAACCCAGCGCTGGGCACGCCACAATTGCGGCGATAAGACCCCTCTTTGAGGAGTGGCTAGAGAGGCGCCACGGCGTCCTCACCTTCCGCCTGACACAGGTGCTCACCGGACACGGCTGTTTCGGGAGGTACCTGTTCAGGATAAAGCGGGAGGAAACGCCCGGGTGTCATCACTGTGTGGATCGCCCGGAGGACACGGTGGAGCATACGGTGGAGGTCTGCCCGGCTTGGGCAGAGCATCGCTGTGTCCTCGTGGAAGCGATCGGCGGCGGTGATCTCTCGCGTCCGGCCCTGATTCGGGCCATGCTACGGAGCGAGAGGAAATGGGAGGCCGTCACCTCGTTCTGCGAAGCAGTAATGCTCGCGAAGGAGGAGACGGAGCGCGTGAGGGAGAGACAAATTTCGCGCCCTTGCGCCCCTAACCGCCGCAGGAGGAGACGCCCTGGGCGTCGGGAATCACGAGAAGATTTCCGGCCACCGTAGGCGCGGGCTTGCGGACGGTGAGCAATGGGTAGCTCGCCGTCCGATAAGGACCAAGCCCGGGTCGACGGCGCGTTGTGTTCCACGCGCGCCTCAAAGAGATGTCAGCAGAATTGACGGGGTCCGCTAGGGCCAATGCCTGCCGGGGGTTCGAAGAAAACTGATAGGGACATCGTGGCCCCCTGGCAACACGGCAACTGAAGGAACACGGGTGGGTTTTAGTCAGTAAGAGTCTGACACGCCCTCCCGCTCCGCCCAGAGCGGGAGAAGTTATTTGATGATTTCCCACCCAAAAAAAAAAAAAACTGTTAATACTTTTAACTGTTTATACTTTTAACTGTTAATACTTTTAACTGTTAATTCTTTTAACTGTTAATACTTTTAACTGTTAATACTTTTAACCGTTACAATACTTTTAACCGTTACAATACTTTTAACCGTTACAATACTTTTAACTGTTACAATTCTTTTTACTTTTAACTGTTAATACTTTTAACTGTTACAATACTTTTAACCGTTACAATACTTTTAACTGTTACAATACTTTTAACTGTTACAATACTTTTAACTGTTACAATACTTTTAACTGTTACAATACTTTTAACTGTTAATACTTTTAACTGTTAATACTTTTAACTGTTAATACTTTTAACAGTTACAATACTTTTAACTGTTACAATACTTTTAACTGTTACAATATTTTTAACTGTTACAATACTTTTAACTGTTACAATACTTTTAACTGTTACAATACTTTTAACTGTTAATACTTTTAACTGTTACAATTCTTTTTACTTTTAACTGTTAATACTTTTAACTGTTACAATTCTTTTTAATTTTAACTGTTAATACTTTTAACTGTTACAATACTTTTAACCGTTACAATACTTTTAACCGTTACAATTCTTTTAACTGTTACAATACTTTTAACTGTTACAATACTTTTAACTGTTACAATACTTTTAACTGTTACAATACAGTAGGAGAGAATTGGGGTACCTGGATCAAGAGATCCAGGCACCCCAATTCTCTATTCAGAATGAAGGCTGCATTCAAAATACTATTCAAAATGAAGGTTGCATTCAGAATCATCTATTCAAAATGAGTGTTGTATTCAGAATCCTCTATTCAAAATGAGTGTTGTATTCAGATCGAAATGAGACATCTATTCAAGATCGTCTATTTAGAATACTCCATTCGGAATGAGACTTCTACGATTGGGATTTTATTCTATGATGCTGTAAATTACCGAGAGTTAGCTAGTAGGTATTTATGAGTTACATGTATTTCCTTCCCTTGCAAAGAGATAACATTTTCATTTAGGTATGTATGATGCAGTGATGTGTATTTATTACGAGTTAATGTGGCCTCTGAGTAAAATACCAAATACCAACATCGTTTAAAAAATCGTATTCATAATCAGTTGCTAAGCACGACTGATTGTTTACATAACAACCACATTGCCATTCCCGTAAAGGAAGCAGGTCGCATTCTTTTGTACCCATCGTGTGCCTCATAGCTATAAAGTTATAATTATTCGTTTATATCAGAAATCAGCATGTAGTATTACGATTAAACTGTAGTGGTCTACATAGAACATCAACATCCGACAACGACGGCGCGCGGCCGCGCACTGAGGACCGCCGCCGCCGAATTGTCTCAATACGTTGTTCCAACTATGCGCCGAGTTAGTAACTGGACACGGCGCTCGCGGCGCTGCGTCTTTATATATGAAGACGCATAAGAGCTGTGGACCGAAATACAAAAGGCGCACGACCTTTCTGATTGGTCCATTATAATTTGGGTATAGCGCGCACACGACTATGTACAAAAGTTAATGTTATATGTCTGATAAAATAAAGAAATACGTATGGTATCATTATCACTAGTTTCATTCCATTTCCAAGACTGTACAAGTTTCCCTAAAGTGGTGACCCCGCGTTCAAAATGTCCAGCGAAGAAGCGATCGAAATGATCAGTGTTAGATCACGCATTCCACAATTCTGGCGTGATAAACCCCGTCTTTGGTTTGCCCAGTTTGAAGTTATGATTGCCAACCAGAAACTTGGAGACGAAGGAAAATTTGGACTGGTAGTAGCGAATCTCACGAAGCCAGAGGTGGAGCAAATAAGTGACATCATCATGACCGCTCCAAACACAGGGAGGTATGAAGAAGTCAAGAAGAGGCTGGTGTCCGTCTACGAAGAAACAGAAGGGAAACAGTTTCAGCAGTTGCTCAATGAAATGGAGCTTGGTGACCAACGGCCATCACAACTACTGCGCCGGATGCGAGACCTGGCGCGAGACAAAATGCCTGATGCTACGCTGCGCATGCTATGGATCGGACACCTGCCCGCCGCGACTCGCGCATTACTAGCCGTAAGCGACGAGTCGAAATTGGACTCGCTTGCTGCCATGGCAGACAAGATGCACGAGCAAATGAAGGAAGTAAATTCCGTGTGTTCCTGCCACAGTCAGCCTTCAACGTCACAACAGCAAACCTCATCAGAACAGAACATCATCAGCATGATCGAAACCCTGACCAAAGAGGTAGCTGCGCTAAAAATGGATCGTGAAAGAAATTACCGTCAGCGATCCCAACGCTATAGAAGCCGATCACGTTCGAAATCCCGTGATCGAAGGAGTGGGTCGTGCTATTTCCACCGAAAATTCGGCAAAGAAGCTTATCGGTGTAGGAGTCCCTGTAATTACAAGAAAAATACGCAGACGGAAAACTAACGAAGACCGAAGCGGTGGCGGTAGCTGAGGTCGACAAATTATCTACATACCGCCTATTCATAAGAGACGTAACGAGCGGCCAACAATATCTCGTTGACACCGGCGCAAATGTTTCGGTTCTACCCGCAAGTGTGAACGAAAAAAAGAATCGGGATCCGAGCAACTACCTTTACGCAGCAAATGGAACGCAAATACCTACATTCGGCGAGCGAACCGTCGTATTGAATATTGGATTAAGGCGTCAGTACAAGTGGCGATTTGTGATCGCAACAGTCAGTAGGCCGATCATAGGCGCTGATTTTTTGCATCACTACGCACTAATGGTGGACCTGCATGGACGGCGACTGGTGGACCAAAAGACAACCTTATCAACAACTGGTTCCCTGTTATCTGCATCGGAAGGGAGCATACGTACCATCGACGACAATCTTCCATATCACGACTTACT
This sequence comes from Agrochola lychnidis, assembly GCA_963680765.1. Taxonomy (NCBI): domain Eukaryota; kingdom Metazoa; phylum Arthropoda; class Insecta; order Lepidoptera; family Noctuidae; genus Agrochola; species Agrochola lychnidis. Next base: position 17,347,470 of record OY796858.1, read on the forward strand.
AGCCAAGTATCCTGATATCACAAGACCAAGCTCGTGGAAATTGTACAACAGTGAAGTCGAACATTACATCGAGACTACCGGCCCACCAATGTACGCAAAAGCTCGCCCACTCTCGCCACACAAATATAACGCAGCCAAGGAAGAAATACAATTAATGATGGACCAAGGCATCTGTCGACCATCGAATAGCCCATGGGCAAGTCCACTGCACATGGTGATGAAGAAAGACGGCAAATACAGGCTATGTGGCGACTATCGCAGACTCAACGCGGTAACAATACCAGATCGCTATCCAATTCCACGTCTGCACGACTTCACCTACAATATGCAAGGCAAGAAGATCTTCTCCAAAATCGATCTTCAAAAGGCATATTATCAAATAAGAAACAGAGAGGAAGATGTAAAAAAAACAGCCGTTATTACCCCGTTCGGTCTGTACGAGTTTACGAGGATGTGCTTCGGATTAAGAAATGCCGGCCAAACATTCCAGCGGCACATTGACAATGTGCTACGAGGATTGCCAGTATTCCCATTCGTCGACGATATTTTGGTGGCCTCTGAAAACGAAGAAGAACATAGAAGAAATCTCGAAGAAGTGTTCCAGCGCCTCAACGACAACGGTTTGCAAATCAACGTCGCCAAGTGTTCCTTCGGCCAAACAAAACTCGATTTCCTGGGCTACTCAGTAAGCTCAGAAGGCATTCATCCTACAGAAGAGAAGATAAAGACCATAAAAACATACCCACTACCAACAACCGTTCAAGATCTTCGTCGTTTTGTCGGAATGTTAAACTTCTACCGTTCGAACATCCCACACGCTGCCGAACACCAAAAGGAATTGAGCAAATATTTCCATAACGCCAAGAAAAACGACAAAACAAAGATCGAGTGGAGCGAAGAGGCAAAACTAGCTTTCAACAAGTGTAAGCAAGATATTGAAGATGCAGTTCTCATCTCCTACCCATCTCAGGACGACCCATTCGCTATCATGACAGACGCATCGAACACCTGTGCTGGCGCAGTCATTCAACAGAAAATCAATGGGATATGGAGACCACTAGGATTTTACTCCAAGAAATTCAACGATGCACAACAAAAATACAGCACGTACGACCGAGAACTGTTGTCTATATATATGGCAATACGACATTTCCGACGCATATTTGAAGGCCGCGATTTAATCATTTACACGGACCACAAACCATTGATTCATGCACTGACGGCCCCCGGTAACAACGAAACACCACGAAGAACAAGATATCTTGAATATATTGGACAGTATACGTCAAATATTCAACATATTACCGGAAAGGACAACCAAGTCGCAGATGCACTCTCTCGAATAGAAACTATAACCTGTCCAACACCAATTGACTACGATGAGTTGGCAAGAAAACAATCCGAAGATAGAGAGCTGAAAACATTAAGAAATACGGGAAAGTATGACTTGAAAAGTATCGTCATGCCTAACTCAACCACGAAGATTATTTGCGACATGTCAACAAGTTCCGTTCGACCGTACTTGCCACATGAATTCCGAAAAACTGCATACCAAGCGATTCACAACCTTAGTCACCCCGGAATAAGGGCCACAAGGAAGCTCGTCACTGCTCGTTACTTTTGGCCTTCGATGAACCGTGACGTAAGCAACTGGACTCGAGCCTGCGATCCGTGCCAGCGAGCGAAAGTACAGCAACACACGAAGTCACCAGTGGCTAGTTTTCAACAAGCAAATCGGCTGGAACATGTCCACATCGACATTGTCGGACCCTTACCTATCTCCAACGGGTACCGGTATTTGTTGACAATGATAGATCGGGCTACCAAATGGCCAGAAGCCTGCCCGATGGAAGACATAACCGCAGAAAAGGTCGCCAGTACATTCTACGAGTGTTGGATCGCCCGATTTGGATGCCCAGTGACAATTACGACCGATCAAGGCAGACAATTTGAATCAGAGCTGTTCAAAAAACTGATGCATCGTATGGGCATACACCGCACCCGAACCACTGCTTACCATCCGCAGTGTAACGGGATGATAGAACGTTGGCACCGAACACTCAAGGCAGCACTCACCGCGCGATTCAATTCGTCAACATGGTCGCAAGAATTAGCTACGGTACTACTAGGACTGCGAGCAGCAATAAAAGAAGATGTCGGCGCAAGCACAGCTGAATTATTATATGGTCAAGCATTACGATTACCCGGAGAATTTTATCAACAATGCACAAGATTTAACGATACAACTTCAAGCGTAATGCATAAGCTGAATGATGCATTTAGGAAAGCACAGGCGCAGCGGAAATCCAACCAAAACCAAGCAACGTTTATACACGACGAGTTACATAACTGCTCGTATGTATATGTCCGTAATGACGCATCAAGCAAGCCATTAACGCCGACATACGATGGTCCGTACGAAGTCATCAAGCGCACAGATAAATATTACACCATACAGCTGCGCAACAGGTGTGCGAATATAACCATCGATCGATTGAAGCCTGCATTCAGATTGAACATGGAACCAGACGCAGCAACGAATACGTCAAAACCTACGTATTCACATGTAACAAGAGCGGGCAGAACATCGAAACCCCCGGTACGATTCACTAGCGGGGAGTAATGTAGTGGTCTACATAGAACATCAACATCCGACAACGACGGCGCGCGGCCGCGCACTGAGGACCGCCGCCGCCGAATTGTCTCAATACGTTGTTCCAACTATGCGCCGAGTTAGTAACTGGACACGGCGCTCGCGGCGCTGCGTCTTTATATATGAAGACGCATAAGAGCTGTGGACCGAAATACAAAAGGCGCACGACCTTTCTGATTGGTCCATTATAATTTGGGTATAGCGCGCACACGACTATGTACAAAAGTTAATGTTATATGTCTGATAAAATAAAGAAATACGTATGGTATCATTATCACTAGTTTCATTCCATTTCCAAGACTGTACAAGTTTCCCTAAAAAACCAATATGCCACATTCCTAATGTATACCTATGACAAATAAATAAGTTTACATAATGAGCACATGCATGAACAATAAGAAGTGTGTGTATAAAAATGTAGGTGTACCCTAATAAAGAAGTTTAAGTAATTTTAATTAAGTTTAATATAATTTGATTCTTGATATCCATGAACACATTCATAGTACTTATAATATTTTATTTATTTATTTGCTAAATGTAACTATTTGCCTGTGTGTAAATAGGTACTTGCTCATGACTCGTACATTTTATTAACAAGAGTGATAGAAATGAAACAACTGAAATATAATTGATAGTTTATTCACAATTTTTTATGCAATTTGCTTAAAATATCCTTAACACATTTATAAATATCATCATTAAATACATTTCCCACAACATGTTGGACACATATATTGGCACTACAATCACATGGTGAATTTGTGAATTCTTCCGCGTCAAAAACTTGTATTCGTATTATTTTACTACGATGACCCGTTGATGGTTTCTGAATGTATGAGTATACAACATCACTTCTTCGTCTTTTATTATTGTTGCTGTTGTTACTATTGCTGGCAGGTGGTGTTTCCTCAAATTGAAATGGTTGAAATGGTCTTTCTCTATCCAAATAGTTGACCACTTTTTGACGTAGGGCTTGTTCAGCAGGAATTGGCGAGTATGAAGAATTAGTGGGGAAAATATCACTGGACATCTGAAACAAAGAAATAGGTATTAATTAAATAATACTTAATCGCAAGTTTATGAAGACAAAAATGAACTTTCCTAGAATAGATCGCAGTGAAAATATTAAAAATTCATTTATAATACACATTTTAATGTTTTGATTAATAATTTAAAATACTTTTTTATAAGATAATTTACTTACCGACATCGTAGAGCAGAAAAAACAACTTGAATGTTATTTTTTTAATCTTGGGTTGGTTTATATAGGTACTGATCCATTTTTTTTTTGTCATTAAGGTTCAATTTAATTTCGTTTTTATGTATGTAAAGTAATTCGAACTCTTCTTGTCTCTATATGGCTAGGAATTTGTGACACGTACACAAGCAGGGCCGTCTTTACCCGGGGGTGCAAGGGGTGCGTGGCACCCGGGCGCAGGGTCTTAAGAGGCGCAAGCCGACCGCTTTATACCTACATATACCATGCGTAATCACAATTTTTTTAAATAACTTCTTTCATAACATCAAACTAATAATCATTATACTTAAAATATAGGCACCTATACCTATTGTTTACAAAAAAAACGCCTCTGAAGCTTTCGGCACACTCGCCTTGCGACTTGCGTTATGCAAGCCAATTTAGATCTTATAACTGCAACAGTAAAATTTATATTCCAACAAACAACACGGCGAATTCAAAGAGAGCTTATGGCTATAAGTGCGGGCGCACGCCCTTTGACACGCGACGCCCGCTTTTTGATCTAATGCCGCCCGCTTATCTAGTATCTAGTCACCAACACAAATTGTGTCAGCAAAAATGTAATGTTTTAGTAGTGATTTTATTTGTATTGTGTTAGAATTACCATTAAATTTCCGATGGCCATAGTAAGTGACCGTACGTAACGTTTGGCATAAGTTTCTACTTATTTTGTATTTATTTGTGTTGAAAAAAGTTATTTAATTCGTGTAGTGAAATGCAAATTTTGTGCAAGGAGTGTGTAAAATTGTTTTGTGGAAATTAATATAACGTTGTCAAGGTAAGTCGGTGGCAAATAAACTAAAATACTGATCCAAAGACATCGACTTCCGAAATAATTTTTCACTTTGTAGTTTGGAAGTCGGATGTATTTTTTGTAAAAAGTTTTTTCGAAATTAAAATTAATAAAAAACTACATACGATCAACCATGACCCAAGATAGATTGACAAATTTGGCCATAATAAGTATCGAATCGAAAGTAGATTTCAAAACAGACGAAATCATAAAAAGTTTGTCAACTTAAAAGCCAGAAAAATTGAATTCGATGTTTAAAAATTAACCTACCTAATTTTACTTAATAATAAAATGAAACATAAAATAATTTATACTAATTATTAATATTAATAGTTAAATTGTTATTACTATTTAATTATTGAAAATATGTTTTTTTTTCGTTGGTTAGGGGGGCGCAGTCTGATTTTCGCACCCCGGCGCCCAATATGGTTAAGACGGCCCTGTACACAAGATGCATTGCAATCTACAGACGAGCGTTATAACCGTAGCGTTTGTCCCTCTGACACATAATTACACTATCCCTAAATTACACTATATGAGTTCTTACTTTTTTATTTAAGAGTTGCTAATAGCACACAATTGATAATCTTTTGCTAGCGGCACCCGAGACCCGCTAACAATCAATGAATTACGCGTTTAAAACGCCGCGGTTATAACGCTCGTCTATAGATTTTTGTTGATGTAAAAATGCTGCGCTTGCAATCCGGGTGATGCATTGCAATTTACAGACGAGCGTTATAACCGCAGCGTTTGTCCCTCTAACACATAATTACACTATACCTAAATTAGACTATATAAGTACTTACTTTTTATTTAAGCGTTGCTAATGAGACACAATTGATAATCTTTTGCTAGCGGCACCCGAGACCCGCTAACACTCAATGAATTAACCGTAAAACGCTGCGGTTATAACGCTCGTCTGTAGATTTTTGTCGAGGTAAAAATGCTGCGCTTGCAATTCGGGTGATGAACTTATTTTTGCATGTATGCAATTTTACAAATTAGGATATGCGTGACGCGTTTTTACGCCTATATAAACGGGTTATGGCAAAAGTTCGCTACCAGACCACCACTGGAAAGACTCGGGGCTCCTGAATTTCTGCATCAAGTACAGAACATAAGTAAATCAAGCAAAACAGCAAGCTTTAAAATGTAAGTAGTTTATTTTTTAAGTATATTCATCTATTCACTCATTTTGTCTATTCATCTATTCCATCGTTTCATTTATTCATCGATTCAATCATTTTGTCTATTCACTCTTTGAATTTCTAATTTCATCTAAATATTTGTTGATTTCATTTATTCATTATGTCCCAAATTATGTAATCAATCGATTAATCTTTTTCAGTCAAATAATTAATTTACCTTTTTTTTGTTCATTTAATCTATTCATTAAGTAGCAGTTTAATCCACGCATGCACTGAATTGTGCCTTTAGCAATGTTTTTCTTTGTTGCCTAATATATAAATATATAATTATTGTTGCAGGTCGAGACAAACAGCTACCCAACTTTTCTCTTCCGATGATGAAGCCGAGCATCAGCAGCAGTTGAAAAAACCGCAAGACTCTAAAGCGTCATCTTCATCGCTGACTCCTAAGAGGTCAGCTAAGGGAGAATCGTTGAATACTGCGATTAAAAAGAAGAAAACGAAGAAGACCACGATCAATCCTATCAGCGCCAGCATGAGAGCCACGTCGCATGATCTATTCGGGACCGATAGCGACGACGACGGCGAGCAGGGAGAAGAGACCGTCGCAAGCACTTTGGGTAAAAAAATACCACGAATGCATTCGTATTATACCCGTAGAGTAGCCAATGGTATAAGTAAACAGACTAATGAGAACAAAAAGGGTAGATTTTATATAGAGCTAAAGATATACGATCACAGTGAGATAGAGCGTGTAGCGCCTATAAATCGATGGCGGCATGCAATTGTAAGCGTAAAAAATCGCACTAATGATGGCACGCCATCATGGAAATATATAAAAGACTTTTTAAAAGAAACTCATAAAGAGTTCAAGCACTGTCCCTTAGATTATGTCCACAGTTATTTTTAGCTCATATCTCTCAATACTCTTTAAATATTTACTCACTTACTTGTTCATACTTTTTATTAATCATTATATTAATCATTTACCTATTTACTTTAATTATAGTTTTCGGGTATTTGTATATATCAAATACTCTTAAGGGTGAAAAATCATAATATAAACAGAAATGTAACCATAATATTATCTTTTCGTTTCATTTACAGTACAAACCCCGTCCACTCACCGAATGCAATATACAAATAATCCAGAATTTATTGAATGTAAAAAATGTCTCATTGAATTACCGATTAATGAATTCAAATACCATTTGAGAACCAATATTCACAAGTCTAATAGTTTATTACAAAGCGAATTTGAAAATATTTACATTATTGCAAGTGCTTTCAAAAACAGAATCATAACATATCGTTTAAATCCTGCACAAGATGTTGAATACCTCACACCGGAGGCATTCTTGTGTCAGAATAAAAATGATATCCTGAAACTTATACTTAGATCTTTAATGAAAAATACTTGTCTTAAGATTAATTTCGAATTGTTTGCCCACTTTGTCTTACCAAAAACGAGTGAGCAACAACTTAAGTCATTCAATACGAGATATGAAATTATTTGTAATAACACAGATATTAATGAATTGTATTCGAAAGTAATCGAACTGTTAAAATGTAAAATGTCAGAATTCGAACACAAAGATTCTGGATGGTCTTATCATTCAGTTAGTCATCTTGAAATCAATGTGAATAAATATTGTCCGATGAAAGGTGGCAATTATTTAGATTTGCCTACAAAAATTAAGAATTCTAAAAGTTGTATTAATATACAAAATAATGACAATCATTGCTTTTTATGGAGTGTGGTAGCTTCTTTGTATCCTGTTAAGAAGAACGTCTGCAGGACTAATTCGTACCCACACTACAGCTCTGTTTTAAATATTGAGGGAATGTCTTTTCCTGTCTCATATCAAGACATAAAATTATTTGAAATAAAGAACAACATAAGTATTAATATTTATGGAGTAGATAATAAGAGCGAGAATGTGACTGGACCTCTGTATTTAACAAATAACAGAAAATCTGTTCATGTTAATTTGTTATATTTAGAAAGAAAAGGAGTAAGTCATTATTGTGTTATAAAAAATCTAGTACGATTAGTAAGACGGCAAGTGACATGTCATAAAGGTAGTTTTTTGCTGTGTGAATCATGTTTACAATTCTATAGCAGTGAAAATAAGTACAAATCTCATAACTGTTCAAAAGTATTATCAATTTTGCCTGAAAAGAATAGTAAACTCAGTTTTAAGAATTTTGAAAGAAAGCAAAAGATTAATTATGTAATTTATGCAGACTTTGAAAGCCTATTGCTAAGTTGTTCCGAAAAAAAATCTGAAAAAACACACAATTTCAAAAAACACCAGCCCTCATGTTTTGGATACTATATATGTTGTTCACACGATCCAAGCCAAAATAAATATGTTACATATAGAGGTTCTGACTGTGTTGAAGTATTTGTTACTAGATTAATAGAAGATGTGAAGAAAATAAATGAAATATTGTCGATAAAAAAATCAATGATACCTTTAACAAGAAAAGAGCAAATCAGTTATAACAATGCTAGTATTTGTCATATTTGTGATCAATTATTATTTCATGATAAGGTACGTGACCACGATCATGTGACAGGAAAGTATAGAGGACCTGCACATGTTCAATGTAACTTGATGTTAAGAGCATGTCCATTCATACCAGTACTTTTCCATAATTTAACGAATTACGACTCTCATCTGTTTATACAAGAATTAGTGAGACATAAAGGTTATATTAAAATTATACCTAAAACTAAAGAAAAGTATTTAACTATTACCAAATATATAGATAATGAGAATGGAGACCGTCCTATTCAAATAAAATTCATAGATTCGTTCCAATTTTTAAGCTCTAGTTTAGATGCACTTAGTAAAAGTTTATCAGATCACGACTTTATTAATTTATCAGTAGAATTTAATAATGAAAACATATACTTGCTTAAAAATAAAGGTATTTATCCTTATGATTATATTGACACTTGGGACAAGTACGAAGAAACAACACTCCCTCAAAAAAAAACATTTCTATAACTCTTTGAAAATGAACCACATTAGCGAAAACGAATATGAACACGCGAAAACTGTGTGGAATGCATTTAATATCAATAGTATTGGCGAGTATACTGATTTATATTTAAAATGTGACGTTTTATTACTATGTGATATATTTGAAAATTTTCGTAATATAAGCTTAAAATATTATAAGTTAGACCCTGTGTACTATGTAACAGCACCTAGTTTAAGCTGGGATGCTATGTTGCTTTATACGCGTGTTGAACTAGACTTAATTGATGACTTAGAAATATATCAAATGTTGGAAAAGGGTATACGTGGTGGTCTCGCTCAGTGCTCACTACGTCATGCAAAAGCAAATAATCCTTATTTATCAGAATACAATGATCTAGAACCGTTTAGTTATTTGATTTATCTCGATTGTAACAATTTGTACGGATATGCAATGACAAGAAAAAACCCAATTTCAGAATTTAGATTTTTGAAAGAGAAGGAAATTAACTGTTTTGATATAATGAGTGTATCTGATGATAGTGAATATGGTTTCATTTTAGAGGTAGATCTTGAATATCCCAAGTCATTACATGATTTTCATAGTGATTTGCCTTTTGCTCCAGAGAAATTCATACCCCCTGGAGGAAAGACAGCTAAACTTATAGCAAATTTATATGATAAATTTAACTATGTGATTCACTATATTCACTTAAAAGAGTGTTTGAAATACGGGCTAGTTCTAAGAAAAATTCATCGAATTCTTACTTTTAGACAAGAAGAATATTTAAAAAAATATATTGATTTAAATACTAGCCTGCGTCAAGCATCTACAACTGTTTTTGAGAAAGACTTTTTTAAGCTTTTGAATAATTCTATTTTTGGTAAAACAATAGAAAACAAACGTAAACAGGTAGATATTAAACTAGCTACAAAATGGATGGACATAGAAAATGTGACAAATAAGCAACTCTGTGCTGAAAAACTAATTTGTAAACCTAATTTAAAATGTGTTACTATATTTTCGGAAAACTTTGTAGCTGTGCAACTAAAACCCGAGAGAATTGTTTTAGACAGACCGATTTACATAGGTTTTACTGTTTTAGAATATGCTAAGTTACATCTTTATCAATATCATTATAATATAAAAAAGAAATATATGAATAATGTAAGGCTATGTTACACAGACACCGACAGTCTTCTTTATTTATTTCACACGGAAGATATTTACCATGATATAAAAAATAATTTAAAGGAATTTGATACAAGTAATTTTGATTTAGATAACCCATATTTAATACCTCTGGTAAATGCAAAAATACCTGGTCTATTTAAAGATGAACTCGGTGGAGACGTGATCAGCGAATTTACTGGTTTAAGAGCAAAACTTTACTGTTTATCGGCTTCTAAAACTGAAATAAAAAAAGCAAAAGGTATTTCAAACTCTGTCACCCGAAGGCTAGAGATATCCCATTACAATAAATCATTATTTGATGATGAGAATAGATCGTGTAAGATGAATATGATTAAATCAATCAAACATGTATTATATTCACAACAAGTAAATAAACTTGTGATGAATAGAAATGACGATAAAAGATATATACTCTCGAATCAGATTGAAACATTGCCTTGGGGTCACTACAACGTTATATTTTAGTTTATAGCTTTTAACTTTAAGTTACTATTTTATAGCATTAAATATGATTCAATTTCTTAATAAAGGTACCTATATGTAATGACATCGAACTTCGTTTTATTTATTGATCCCTATTTAAATATATAAACGCATGTCATTTACATTTATCTTACATTTCACAATGAAGTTCATCAAGCAAGCACAGACTTTAGAAGTTAATAATATAAAATTAGAAAATCAATTACGTAAAGTGAAACACAGTGCACTCTTACCAGAAACTATTAGATGTATAATATGCGGTCCATCTAACTGTGGGAAAACTAACATAATGCTTAATTTAATATTACATGAAAATGGTCTCAAGTTTAAGCATATTTACTTATACTCAAAGACGGCTTTCCAGCCAAAATATTGTTTTTTAAAACAAGTTATGAGCTACATACCAGGTGCTAACTTCTTTGTCTTCAGTGATAATAAAGAAGTCATACATCCAAATGATGCTTTAACTAATGCAATAATGATTTTTGATGATGTAGCATGCGAAAATCAAATCAATATTCGTAATTACTTTGCAATGGGGAGACATAAACAGATAGATTGTTTTTACTTAACACAAACCTATTCCAAAATACCTAAACAACTTATACGAGATAATGTTAATCTTTTAATAATCTTCAAACAAGACGAGATAAACTTAAAACATATATACAATGAGCACGTAAATACAGATATCGAATGGTTTCAATTTAAAAAACTTTGCTCTGCTATTTGGGAAGACAAGTTTGACTTTTTATTAATTAATAAAGATTGCCCTATAAATGAAGGTAGATACAGACAAGGGTTTGACATATTTATATACTTTTAAAAAGTGCATAAATACCAACTCATTGCAGAAAATATATCAATTGAAATCTGAAATCTGTAAATAACGGTTGGTTCAATATTAAAAAAATAAAATAAAAACATTATGCAGGTTACTATTAAAGAACAATTGATAAAGTCAGTCGATAGTATAAAAAATAAAATTAAAAAAATGCAAAATGAAGAAGATACAACACATTTAAAATTTAAAAAGGTCTTCAAACCAATAACAGATCCACTACAAACATTAATCAAAGCGAATGATATAATTAAACCAATATTTGACAATTCAAGAGATGAGAGTAAATCGCCTGAAAGATTTAGCGCATCAACAGATTATGTTCCACATTATGAAAGTTTTAAAGAATGTATAAAAACAGATTCAAATGAAGATTCTGAGTGTTATAAAGACGTTCTATCAAGAAATCCTTTTAAAGATTCCAATGATACACTGATTTCACTAAATAAAGAAGATATGATGGAAATCTATGATAATATGAATGTCCCATTCGGGATACGTCGTGAAAATAAAAAACTGATGATGGGGAATAGCAATGTTACATTTTCTCTTACAAATAAGACCTGTAATTCACCAAAAACAAATATAGTCACTATTAATAAAAGGCCCTATGAATTAACACAAGGCCTGAAGGAACTTCTGGTACGCACTAAACCTAACCTTAATTTAGTCACTGAACTAGATAAAATTGTCTATAAAGATATGCTTCATAATACACACGCGCACAAACGAGACTTTCATCCTAATGGTCAAATAAAAGGTGATAAAAGTTTAAAATATCGTGAAATTATTAAACCTTTATTTTCGCAAAATGTTCAAGATGAAGGACAGATAATGAAAACAAAAAGCGGTGGTTTTTTACCTAAATTAAAAAAATATAAAAGTAATACCGATTACGTTTACTGGGATGACCCTAATGAACTAATCGAAAGGTTAAAACTTTTAATTGCTTCAAAAAATGCTGGTAATACTAATCATGATAATGAAATTCTATCAATTATAGAAGAGTTAAAAGAAGCTGATATTATAAAAGACTAAAAAGCTTTGGAATTTTCTCAGTTATCAAAGTTGTATGCAACATGAATGAACATAAAAATATTAATTCTGTTCATGCAAATAAAACTGAAAGTGACATAAGTGTGGAATGTGTTGAGATTAAAAATACTACTGAAGAGCAAATCAAAAAACTCAAAGTTAATATTTACGTGCAAATAGAACAACTGAATAAACTGATTTTAATTTTAAACGATAAAGTAAGGAATATCGAAAAAAATATTGTGTTGAAAGAAATTTCAGGAAAATTAAATAAGCATTATGAGCAAAGTAGATGTCATAAATGAAATTCATAAATGTGCTAGAGTTAACTTTCCAAGAAGACGGGTCATACTTAAAGATATCGATGATCTCTGGCAAGCAGATTTAATGGATATGCAAGCAATTTCAAAAGTGAATGTTGGTAACAAATATATACTAGCAATCATAGACACTTTTTCAAAATATGCTTGGACAGTTCCTTTGAAACAAAAAAATAAGCAAGAGGTGTCAAAAGCATTTGAAAGTCTATTGCTTAAAGGTCGTGTTCCAAGAAATTTGCAAACTGATTTGGGAAAAGAGTTTTATAATAATAAATTCAAAAATATTGTTACAAAATACAATATTAATCATTATTCAACGTATTCTACCAAAAAAGCCTCAATTGTTGAAAGACTAATAAGAACACTAAAAAATAAATTATATAAAGAATTTAGTCTTAACGGGAATTACAAGTGGACGAATGGAACGCTCAACAAAATTGTAAATGAATACAATAATACTACTCATAGAACTACGCGTCAACCTCCCGCTTCTATAAATCATGATAATAAAACAGACATACTGCAAAGATATATTCGTATGGCTGAATGTAACAAAAACATTAAGTGTAGGAAGTTTAGAGTTGGTGATTTTGTAAGAATAAGTAAATATAAAGGATGTTTTGATAAAGGCTATTATCCTAATTGGTCAACAGAATTATTTAAGATAAAAACAATACAAGAAACTAATCCGCTAACTTACTTGATAGAAGATGCAAGATGTCGACCAATACTAGGAGCGTTTTATGCTCAAGAACTTCAAAAAACCAGCCATCCTGATTTGTACTTAGTTGAAAAAGTATTGAAAAGAAAAGGGAATCAAGTATATGTGAAGTGGCTCGGACTTCCTATTACTGAGAACAGCTGGATAGACAAAACAAATGTATTTTAAGTGGGCCAATCAAAAATTTGTTCTAATGTGTATTTAAGCAAATACACATGTTTTTTCTATTCATTACGTATTTGTTCTTAAAACAAAAAAGACTTGTATTTGTACCTATTAAATACGTTTCTATTACTGTGGGAAAAATAAAGAAATAGCTATGAAAACAACACGAGTTATTTCAGACAACAAAAAAATTGTTTCATCAGCATTGAACAAAAACATCAATAAAGTAAAAATAGGAGGTGGTTTTAAGAAAACTCTTAAAAAAATTGTTACCCATACTAAAAAGCACATTAAAAAATTAAAACCATCATGTAAAAAAACATTGATGGAATTAGCATACGCGGCAGCTAAAGAATTTACATCAAATACACCAATAAAATTACCTAGGATTATACCAGTACCAAAAACTGGAGGATTTCTTCCTTTAGTACCAATATTTGCTGGATTATCTGCTGCTGGCAGTTTAACAGGAGGTGCTGCCGGTATTGCAAAAGCAATTAACGCATATAAAACAGCTAAGAAGCAATTGCGTGAAGCAGAACGACACAACAAGGAAATGGAGGCGTTGTTCATTGGAAGAGGATTACATCTCAACCATTACAAGGATGGTTTAGGCATTTACATATCAGAGAAAAAAAACTGAAATCTCGGCTACCCAATAGAGCTTTAACCAATATTGATATAATGAAACACTCAAATAATATTCCATTCTTTCGAGGTGTGTTTATGAGAGATAAATTACCGGATGAAGTATTGCCGATAGAATGTGGAGTGATCAATCTTGACTCTTCTGTAAACTCTGGTACTCATTGGGTAGCCTATGGCAAGATAAATGAATATGTAGAATATTTTGACAGTTATGGTAACTTAAAACCTCCAAAAGAATTTATGGAATATGTTGGAAATAATATTCAGTATAATTATGAAAACGTTCAGCTTGATCATTTGTATAATTGTGGACACTTGTGTTTAAAATTTCTTAGATCATTTTGGAAAGACAATAAAGTATAATAATATAGCAAATTAATGTTTTTTTTATTAATACAAATGGATGTCCTTGTAACGTAATTAGAACGAGTTATAAAAGTTTATGTCTTGATACTCTACACACATTCTTAGATTGCCTGTGCTGATAATCACTACTCACATTGTAAAGAATAATATTGAGCTAAATTTAATAATAGTAATACTACCTATTTCGTTTATACATAGAAACAACATGCTAGTTTTTAATAAAACACCTATCTTGAGAAGAAAATGTAATATTTCACTCCCTGTTTCCAAAGAAGTCAGACGTATCAACGCGAAAAAAATTAAAAGACAAATTAAAATTACTAAAGAGAATAAAATATTTCTCAAACATATTGGATTAAAATTAAAATAATAACAACATGCTTCAAATAACAGATTTAGTGCAACATGACAACTCTATCGAAAGTTATGAGATCCATAGCTACAATCCGTATAATACTAGTTTCAAAGAAAATGATGAAATCAGAATACCCATTCATCATCAAGATTTGTATGTATTGCCTTGCAACAGTTCCATTTTCATAGAAGGGTATGCAAGTGTATCTAGTAAAGATCCAGCAGGGAAAACAATAAAAAAAGATGTTGATTTCATAAACAACCCAATCTTATATTTGTTTCAAGATATTAGGTACGAAATAAATGGTGTTGAAATCGATCGTATTAAAAATTCTGGTATCACAACAACTTTAAAATCATTTGTCTCCATGAATGAAGGTGAAAGCAAAGCTGCAGCAATTTGGGGATGGAACTTAAATGGTACAAAAATAGGCAAGGGACATTTTAGCGTTATTGTACCATTGAATAGAATACTGGGATTTGCAGAAGATTATAACAAAATAATAATTAATTGTAAACATGAACTAATTTTACAAAGAAACAGCTCCGCATTAAACTGTGTGCTAATGGAGAAAAATGATAGCCTAGAAATGGATATTCAAAAAATACAATGGCGTGTGCCGCATATTAAAGTTTCTGATCGTAACAAATTATTATTGCTTAAAAGTTTGGAGAGAGATCGTTCCATACAGTTAGCATTTAGAAATTGGGATTTGTATGAATATCCGCTATTACCAAGAACAACAAAGCATTCATGGTCGGTGAAGACAACTTCGCAATTAGAGAAACCAAGGTTTGTTATATTTGGTTTGCAAACTAACCGAAAAACTAATAAAACCAAAAGTTCTTCCTTATTCGATCATTGCAATCTATGCAATATTAAATTATTTTTAAATTTGCAATATTATCCATATGACTCACTTAATCTGAAATTTGATGAAAATAAATACAGTATATTATACGAAATGTATGCAAATTTCCGTCAGTCGTATTACAACTTCGGCATAGATCCGTTGCTTAGCTTAAATCAATTTAAAGAAATTGCTCCACTTTTTGTGATTGATTGCTCAAGACAAAACGAATCGCTCAAAACTGGACCGGTCGATGTGCGATTAGAAATTGAATGTTCTGAAGATATTCCAGATAATACATCCGCCTATTGTTTAATAATAAACGATCGACTTTTCGAATACAAACCTTTGAGTAATATTGTGAGAAAATTATCATGAATGTTATCGTGGATGTCCAAGGGTTTAAGAATGAAGAAAACGAATTTATTCCAAAGGAAATAGCAATGATGTATGAAGGACGCATACAAGTAATGTTGATAAAACCACCACGACCATTTTATTACTTGACGAAAAAAGAACGGTTACAAGTAGCTTGGATTGAAAAAAACAGGGGAATTTACTGGAATGAAGGCTCTGTACCATACTTTAGCTATAAAGCTAACTTAGCTAATTTTCTAGAAAATAAGTCTATATTTACAAAAGGTAATGAAAAAGTGTTATGGTTAAAAGATATATTCAAAATTGATAATGTATATAATTTAGAAAGTAAGCAGTGTCCAAGTATAGTAACATTGTATAAAAATTATTCAACTTCCCCTGATATTATAAGTTGTATCAATCATACCAACATTTGTGCTTTAAAAAATGTATTTTGCTTAAATAAGTGGTGTCTCGAAAATAATGTTCTTTTAAAATAAGCAGCAATTTATAAATATAGAACTTAACCAACATTTTAGTTTTATTTTTTAGGACCTATCTTCTTTCAATTATAAGGGCTTTTATATAAAACAGAGGCAACGGCTTTCCTAACACATGAAACAGCATGTTAATTCTGGTATGAACAGCACATTATATTTAACGAAACAGATGCTGTTTGTGAGCGCGCCGCATTCAGGCAAAACACACACACACACACACACATTTCTAAATTATACGCATACCATACGTATCATGGAACGCAAATCGAAAGATTAATAATTGAATGGTTGACACCTTTACTTTTAGCAATGGATTATTTAGATATCATATTTTATGAATATTTTATTTTGTTGTCCGACTAAATAACTCGTCACTAACTTAAGTCGTAAAATGGGAAGATTATGTTGATAATCAAGACCTTAATTTAATAAAGAAAAAGGAGTTTAAAATGAATACAAGTCTCATTTCACTAACTTGAATACAACATTCACTTTGAATAAAGGATTCTGAATACAACACTCATTTTGAATAGATGATTGTGAATGCAATCTTCATTTGAATATAGGATTCTGAATGCAACCTTCATTTTAAATGGAGGATTCTGAATACAACACTCATTTTGAATAGAGGATTTTGAATGCAGCATTCATTTTGAATAGAGGATTTTGAATGCAGCCTTCATTCTGAATAGAGAATTGGGGTGCCTGGATCTGTTGATCCAGGTACCCCAATTCTCTCCTACTCAATACTTTTAACTGTTAATACTTTTAACTGTTACAATACTTTTAACTGTTACAATACTTTTAACTGTTAATACTTTTAACTGTTAATACTTTTAACTGTTACAATACTTTTAACTGTTATAATACTTTTAACTGTTAATACTTTCAACTGTTAATACTTTTAACTGTTACAATACTTTTAACTGTTACAATACTTTTAACTGTTACAATACTTTTAATTGTTACAATACTTTTAACTGTTACAATACTTTTAACTGTTACAATACTTTTAACTGTTACAATACTTTTAACTGTTACAATACTTTAACTGTTACAATACTTTTACTGTTACAATACTTTTAACCGTTACAATACTTTTAACCGTTACAATACTTTTAACTGTTACAATACTTTTAACTGTTAATACTTTTAACTTTGTAAGTTCCATTAAATTATGTTGTTAAGAATATCTAAGAGACTTTCTTATCAATAATATTTTTGTAAAGACATTGTTACAATGTTTAGTTTAAAAGTATTTGTTTTGTATTAATAGTTCAGTTTCTTTTATATGTTGCAATATTCATGTTAGTTGAGTGGTAAGGGTAGATAACTGTCATTTGAAATGTTATAAAAGATCGTGTAACTTTATTTTTGGTCTCTTTCCTGTACGTGTCGCTGGACTGGTAACAATATACAAAGTTGTAAGTAATTGATTATCATTTATCATCAACCTCCTTCCCAACACCTGCATCAGATATGTGGTTCGCTGGATACAGGGCCGCGCCCGCCCGTATGTGCGAAGTGTGCGGCGCACACTGGCGCCAGGGCACTAGGGGCACCGGAGGCAACCCTAAGACTTAATTAAATGTCAGCGCCAATTACTGTTTTTTATTTTACACATATAAGGCTTTGGCTTAGATTATGAGTTTAATAACATAACATTCATCATAGTTGAGTATCGATGAGTAAGCGCAAATCCCCAAGAAACAAAAAAAAAAAATACGCGGCGAAACAGGACGTCAAAAAAGAGGCGCTTCATAGGTTTCGCACACAGGCGCTGCCAAGGATCGGTGCGGCCCTGGCTGGATGTAGGCTATAAATGACGAATATCATAAAACTTAAATCCAACTTACTTGAAAACTCTCAAAACTCATTTCAATAACTAAAATGAAAATCAATTGATAAAATAACTACAATTATAACTATTCTTTATACTTTTACGAGGCATTTGACTTGAAAAATACAGAATTTTAATTTTTTTTTACTTTTTCTGCCAAGTAGCATGGCCTTATCCCAGCAGTGGAATAATGCTGACAATAAGAAAATAAAATGAAAATAAAGTTGGCACCCCCACTTTCGAAAAATGAAAATCTAAAACGGTGATAATTTCGAGCTAATTAAGGACAATTTTGGACTGCAAGAAAAAAATTTCAGACCAACCCCCCCTTCGAGATAATCAAAATTTTCAATGGGGGTGCTAACTAGTAATTAAGTTAGCACCCCCACGGCATTTAAATGTTCACTAAAAAAGTTTTATGTATGTCATAATTTCGAGCTCATTAAGGACTACAAATGCCGCATCAACCCACCCCCCATGTACAACCCCCCACCCCTATCCGTAAAAACATGAAAAAATCAAATCTAAAAAATAAATTCTCACCACTATAATTACTAGCATAGAATTGTAGACTGCCAAGTACAAAAATAAAAACATCCCTTAAACCACCCATTGACCAAACTTCTCGAAAATAACATCTAATTTATACGAAAATTTCTCTTCTTCATACATAAACTGTAAATCAATTATTAATGTATTATTACAACTACTACATGCAACATGTCCAAAAAACTACCCATTGACTGATGCTTAGTTCAAAATGTTAAACGTACTTCAAAAAATTATTAAAACTCCAAACCGTGCAGATGAAAATCTAAAACGGTGAAAATTTCGAGCTAATTAAGGACTATTTTGGACTGCAAGAAAAAAAATTCAGACCAACCCCACCTTCGAGATATTCAAAATTTTCAATGGGGTTGCTAACTAGCAACAGCATTTATTTAAATGTACACTAAAAAGTTTTATATATGTCATCATTTCGAGCTCATTAAGGACTACAAATGCCGCACCAACCCACCCCCCATGTACAACCCCCCACCCCCCTATCCGTAAAAAACATGAAAAAATCAAATCTAAAAAATAAAATTCTCACCACTATAATTCCTAGCATAGAATTGTAGACTGCCAAGTACAAAAATAAAAACATCGCTTAAACTACCCCTTGACCAAACTTACCGAAAATAACATCTAATTTATACGAAAGTTTCTCTTTTTCATACATAAACTGTAAATCAATAATTATTAATGTATTATTACAACTACTACTTGCAACATCCCAAAAAAACTACCCCTTGACTGATGCTTAGTTCAAAATGTTAAACGTACTTCAAAAAATTATTAAAACTCCAAACCGTGCAGATGAAAATCTAAAACGGTGAAAATTTCGAGCTAATTAAGGACTATTTTGGACTGCAAGAATAAAATTTCAGACCAGCCTCCCCTTCGAGATATTCAAAATTTTCAATGGGGTTGCAAACTAGCCACAGCATTTATGTAAATGTACACTAAAAAAGTTTTATGTATGTCATAATTTCGAGCTCATTAAGGACTATTTTGGACTGCAAGAAAAAAAATTCAGACCAGCCCTCCCTTCGAGATATTCAAAAATTTCAATGGGGTTGTTAAGTTAGCACCCCCACGGCATTTAAATGATCACTAAAAAAGTTTTATGTATGTCATAATTTCGAGCTCATTAAGGACTACAAATGCCGCATCAACCCACCCCCATGTACAACCCCCCACCCCCTATCCGTAAAAAATTGGTTGCCTGTAAAGTCGGTATACGGGCGAAAGTTTTACGTGACAACGACTTTGAGTGGTAAAATAATTTTAATGTGAATATTCATTCGTATAGTAGGAAGAAGGATGAAATAATAGTAACAATTTAAAACATTTATTTATACAAAGAATTATATTTAAAACATTAATTTATACAAAGATATCATATCTATCTAGCCTATCTCTCTCTCTCTCGCTCTGTCTCTCTCGCTCTTAGGCGGGCTAACTGTGCTCGAGTGGAAGGGACGCGTGCCTTTCACTTTTTATGTCTGTCTCTCTCGCTCTTAGGCGGGCTAACCATGCCCGAGTGGAAGGGACGCGTGCCTCTCACTCGCTCTCATTGTGAGCGCATAACGTGAGCGGAGCGTAACGCAGTTTCTTGAAGTGTCACCCGGCAAACCAATTTATAAGACGTTGTCACGTCAAAAACATGAAAAATCAAATCTAAAAAATTTAATTCTCACCACTATAATTCCTAGCATAGAATTGTAGACTGCCAAGTACAAAAATAAAAACATCCCTTAAACCACCCCTTGCCCAAACTTAACATCTAATTTATACGAAAATTTCTCTTCTTCATACATAAACTGTAAATCAATTATTAATGTATTATTACAACTACTACTTGCAACATCCCCAAAAAAGTACCCCTTGACTGATGCTTAGTTCAAAATGTTAAACGTACTTCAAAAAATTATTAAAACTCCAAACCGTGCAGATGAAAATCTAAAACGGTGAAAATTTCGAGCTAATTAAGGACTATTTTGGACTGCAAGAAAAAAATTTCAGACCCCCCCTTCGAGATATTCAAAATTTTCAATGGGGTTACTAAATAGTAATAAAGTTAGCACCCCCACAGCATTTAAATGTACACAAAAAAGTTTTATGTATGTCATAATTTCGAGCTAATTAAGGACTATTTTGGACTGCAAGAAAAAAATTTCAGACCAGCCCCCCCTTCGAGATATTCAAAATTTTCAATGCGGTTGCTAACTAGCCACAGCATTTATGTAAATGTACACTAAAAAAGTTTTATGTATGTCATAATTTCGAGCTCATTAAGGACTATTTTGGACTGCAAGAAAAATTTCAGACCAACCCTCCTTTCGAGATATTCAAAATTTTCAATGGGGTTGCTAACTAGCCACAGCATTTATTTAAATGTACACTAAAAAAGTTTTATGTATGTCATAATTTCGAGCTCATTAAGGACTACAAATGCCGCATCAACCCACCCCCCATGTACAACCCCCCACGGTTTGCAGTTTTGTTTCACGGCTAGTTAGCAACCCCATTGAAAATTTTGAATATCTCGAAGGGGGTGTTGGTCTGAAATTTTTTTCTTGCATTCAAAATAGTCCTTAATGAGCTCGAAATTATGACATACATAAAACTTTTTTAGTGTACATTTACATAAATGCTGTGGCTAGTTAGCACCCCATTGAAAATTTTGAATATCTCGAAGGGGGGGTTGGTCTAAAATTTTTTTCTTGCAGTCCAAAATAGTCCTTAATGAGCTCGAAATTATGACATACATAAAACTTTTTTAGTGTACATTTTAATGCTGTGGGGGTGCTAACTTTATTACTATTTAGCAACCCCATTGAAATTTTTGAATATCTCGAAGGGAGGGCTGGTCTGAATTTTTTTTCTTGCAGTCCAAAATAGTCCTTAATTAGCTCGAAATTATGACATACATAAAACTTTTTGTGTACAATTAAATGCTGTGGGAGTGCTAACTTTATTACTATTTAGTAACCCCATTGAAAATTTTGAATATCTCGAAGGGGGGGCCTGAAATTTTTTTCTTGCAGTCCAAAATAGTCCTTAATTAGCTCGAAATTTTCACCGTTTTAGATTTTCATCTGCACGGTTTGGAGTTTTAATAATTTTTTGAAGTACGTTTAACATTTTGAACTAAGCATCAGTCAAGGGGTACTTTTTTGGGGATGTTGCAAGTAGTAGTTGTAATAATACATTAATAATTGATTTACAGTTTATGTATGAAGAAGAGAAATTTTCGTATAAATTAGATGTTAAGTTTGGTCAAGGGGTGGTTTAAGGGATGTTTTTATTTTTGTACTTGGCAGTCTACAATTCTATGCTAGGAATTATAGTGGTGAGAATTAAATTTTTTAGATTTGATTTTTCATGTTTTTTACGGATAAGGGGTGGGGGGTTGTACATGGGGGTGGGTTGATGCGACATTTGTAGTCCTTAATGAGCTCGAAATTATGACATACATAAAACTTTTTTAGTGATCATTTAAATGCCGTGGGGGTGCTAACTTAATTACTAGTTAGCACCCCCATTGAAAATTTTGAATATCTCGAAAGGGGGGTTGGTCTGAATTTTTTTTCTTGCAGTCCAAAATTGTCCTTAATTAGCTCGAAATTATCACCGTTTTAGATTTTCATTTTTCGAAAGTAGGGGTGCCAACTTTATTTTCATGAAAGTAAAACTATGTAAGTAGGTATTACTATTAGCAGTAGTATCTATCGTGAAATTCCCCGTGTCAACCATCATCATTTTAGTCATACACATCAATCATTTACCATTTCCACTGTTGAATATATTACAAAATTTCCATGCTTGAATGCTTGATCGTCCAATCAGTCCAATGAGCCCAGCATAAATGGTTGATCAAGTCATGTAGGTATGAATACTGGCGGTGAAGTCCCTCTCTGCTTATAAATATTTGGGTAAAGGTACCTACGTACCTTTAGTTTACAGTCTACGTTACAGTGATAGAAAATCTATAAATTGAAACTAATTGTAATTATTTTAGCCTTGACTTAGCTACAATTTGTTTTGCCTCCAATACCTAGATATATAAAAAAAAAAAGACTTCTCTATGGACTAAAATGTCTATAGAACGGATATGATAAACATAGTTAGCTACGTCATCTGGCCAACCCATTATAGACTTTATTCGTGAGGAATAAAATTTATCACAGGTGTTTCTAATAGTTGGTTTATTAGATATTACTCAAATAGAATGACAGCAATGTCATGCCAGAATCTATACTATAGCAATGTATTTCTATTCTCTTCTCTAGCAGTTTGCATTAATTTATGTTGTACTTTAAATTTAATGTAGGTATACACAAGAGTTAAAATTTGAGTGCACTTTGGGTGCCAATTCAAAAAGCTTTTATTGCGTTATCATTGAAATTGAAAACACTGCAAGGACATGGAAGACGAATTAGAAGACAGAGTTGTATACCAAACATATCTCTCGTTTACGAAAATCTTGTCACGTTTCACTAGTAGTGTTCCGCTTGATACTCCCGTGAGCTATTTATGGAAAATGGTGCGCCTTTATTTACTACGATCCGAAGTGTTAGTGTTCACGCTAGGCATTATATTATTTTTTATGTACTTGCAAACTATCGAGCTATGGAGTCGCACAATGCTGAGCAGATTATCGCAAGCCATGAGTCCTATAAGTGCAGTGCAAAGAATGAAAATCTTGGAGGGCTCCGACGCTGATAAGCAAAGCTGGGAGCAAAAAGGTATACTCAGTGCTGCTTATGCAATCAAAGGTAGACGAGCTCACATGGAAGACCGATTTATCATCAACGAAAACATAAACAATACTGGGATCTCACTGTTCGCTATATTTGATGGACACGGAGGCGATTTTGCCGCCAACTACGCAAAAGACCACCTCATTCAAAACCTTTACAATAAAATTGTGGAATTACATGCATTTAAGGAAGGCAAACTAGTTAGCACACCTGTGATTGAAATTACTGAGGAACCAAAACAAGAGACCAGTGTTTCTGTTGATCGAAAATCTAGCTTTAAAAAATCTGTGAGTACTGCTGATGATACATCAAGGAAAGAAATAACGGATCCTGAGCTTTTAGCACAGCTGTCAAAGGCAAGGCCTATCACTAGGGAGGTCAGACCAACTGCTAAGCCAGTCAAGAATGTGCCTAAACCACTGTCCAGCTATATGGACAAGGGAAAGATAAACTATGGAAAGTTGCTGAGTGATGAGGTATTGGATGCAGACCGGCTACTAGTGGAAGCTGCGAAGCGGTCCTTAAATGTTGCGGGTACTACGGCCCTGCTTGCAGTGATGGAAGGCAACTATCTGATTGTGGCTAATGTGGGTGATTCCCGAGGAGTGATGTGTGATTCACGTGGCAATGCAATTCCTGTGTCGTTTGACCATAAGCCACAACAGGTAATTAATTTGATACTATTAATATTATCAATGTGGATGATATTTGGCACACAGATTAGTTATAGTTTATAATAGTAGATAGTAGTTAACAGCTTGTTTTTAACCTGATTTAACACATACCTTATCCTTTTTTATCCCACTAGTAAGTTCTTGTGGGATAATTTCCAACATCCACACGGGTGAATTTCTGGCAAAAGCTAGTATATTTTCTATAACAACACTCAGGTCAAGTTACCAATAATTCACATATTAAGTTGTTTTGAAAAGATTGTTTTTAGAACTTGAGTATTCTAGCTCTTGGTTTTATTCTTCTTTCTGTTCATACCATTAACCAACTGAATATTTGCAAGGGAACATTTGATCAATCACATTCCAATTTTCCATAACGCTAACATAATCCTTCATATTTTTAGGTCCGTGAACAGAAAAGGATTGAGGCTGCTGGTGGCTACATAGCATTTAATGGTGTATGGCGAGTGGCAGGTATATTGGCAACCTCACGCGCTATGGGAGACTACCCTTTGAAAGATAAGAAATTTGTGATTGCTGATCCTGACATCTTGACTTTTAATCTGGATGACCACAAACCTATGTTCTTAGTTTTAGCCTCTGATGGATTGTGGGACACTTTTACAAATGAGGAAGCTGTGAAATTCATTAAAGAACGGTTAGATGAACCTGACTATGGAGCTAAAAGTTTAACATTACAAGCATATTATAGAGGTTCTGTGGATAACATCACAGTGTTAGTTATCAATTTTCTAACTAATAAAATGTTTGCTGCAGTTTCACAGTAAAATTTTGGGGTATTGTATACACTAGCGTGTTAAATTCTAAAATCTTACAATTTATGAAAGGTTTACTTGAATGTTTTTGCCTAAAATTGTAAGGGTTTTTACTAAAGTTCAAAATTCATTCATGAAAATTTTGTTGATAATTCTCAAAGCATATTCGTATGCGATACCTATAAGTAACAATTAATGTAATACTAACTATTGTTGTTCTATGTTGCAACACATACTAACTGTTGTCTATGCATAATACATTTTATAGTAACTTAAAAAATATATTCTTTTAAAAACAAGCTATTTATAATTTTTTTACAGTAGTAAGTTTTTTTACATTTTTGATTTTCAAAACATTGAAACATTGTAAATATTTTAAAATAAACAAACAAATAGTTGAAATATGTTGTATCGTAAAGTGTCTGATTGCATTTTAAACTACATTATATTATTTTCATAATACATAATACAAATCTAATTGTTGTAGCGTAGTAATTGTCGTCAAGTTCTGTATTTGCCATGATTTCATCTGCAGTGTATTTCAGTACGTCGAGGAATTAAAATGTTAAGAGGCCTGCAAACACGGCTCACAACTACAAATCAAGATGTTTGCAAAATTCAATTCCAAGCACGTTGCGTTGGTGCGAGTGCCTGTCGGAGCAATATACACCTACAGTGAGCAATACTACCACGCACATATTGACAATTATTGCTTGACGCGATAGCACTACTAGCTTTCGAAAATTTATGATAAATTTAGATGTGTTCCGTAATATCAAAAATGATGAATGAAAACTTAATATTTTTCCATTATTTGTTTCGATAATTTGTAACTTAATAATATAAGCTATACTTCTGCAGAAACAATATTATAAATATTGTTGTTTATAATACAGAAAAAACAATATGAAGACATGTCATGTATGCTGTAAAAATGTGCGAAATTAAATTTGTTTAAACTTCATTTTAGAAAAAAAAATTGGAAAAAAAAGATGTAAAAGCATGCAACATAATATGGTGAAAATATGTCCAAATTGCAA
Organism: Agrochola lychnidis; assembly: GCA_963680765.1. Taxonomy (NCBI): domain Eukaryota; kingdom Metazoa; phylum Arthropoda; class Insecta; order Lepidoptera; family Noctuidae; genus Agrochola; species Agrochola lychnidis. The sequence goes on from OY796858.1 coordinate 17,373,787, forward strand.
ATGATTTAGGTATTACGTTTGTATGGACAATTTATGCGTCGTCGCGTTCTTAAGCACCTTAAGGTTGATTTTAACTTACACCTCATTATTTCTTCGACCATGCGTTGTCAACTTTTTGAATGAAAATAACAGTTCGGAATAAAAAGGAATGTGTTTGAAAATTACTTAACGTTAAGGCTACTTAGATTACAAATGTAAAATTGAATCTATCACTTCGTATTTTGATGTAAAATTTTGTAAATAGTTACGTCCAGTAGATGATATTACTTAGACGAGACTCGTTTATATTTTTGATTGTAAAGTGTATAGGGTCATATTTTTGAAAATCTAAAGTTTTGAATTTATGGATGGTTGTGATGTGGATAGTTTTAGAACTGGGTGGTCTTTAAGAGTAATGTTTTGTTGTTTACCCATCATAATATTGTCCTGTTGACAAACCATTTTAAATGTTTATTATAGTCAGTAATATTTATCCCTCACGAAGTATCGACATACTTATTAATCATCTGCATAAATATGCTATGGAGTGTTGTTTTAACGACTTATTTTTTTATTTTATTTTTTGTTATTGCTATAAAAATGTTTAGTTTTGGTCCTAAAGATGGTAAGCTGAGATGCAGGTGACGCAGCACAGCATAGTACAGATTTTGCAGGGTAGGGCAGGCGAGGCAGACATACGCCACGAGCGCATGCTCCGACGCGACATATTTGCGTCCTAGCTAGTACAAACAATCTGTAATTGAAACAAAATTAAAAATCAGTAGTAAAAAACAAGCGACGATCTGCACGCGTCGCGCAGAAATCTGTGCCGGCTCTACAACGAGACGCAGAGCAGGTCAGACACATGTCTGCGTCGCACGTGCCTGTGCCGCAGCGTAAGCAGCTGTCAGTACGTTTATGCATTACAAAATCTGCTTTGTCCTGCGCTGCGTGGACCTGCGTCACCTTCGTTTCACCATACGCTTAGCCTAAGCGGCCGTTCTCACGGCGCTGTCCTTTACGATACAAGTTGGGATCACACGTCAACATCTCACTGTTCATACTATTAAAAACAAATGCAGTATGAAATGTCCATGTGATCCCAAAAATATACAGTTAAATATCGTACTGATCAACGCCTTGTGATCGGGGCCTTATTTTTATTCCAAAAGCGATGTTGGTACAGTATTTCTATTTTCTTAATGTCCCCCGGCAAAAATCGTGTTTCGTCACTCGTCGGATTTCTAGCAGTTGCCCTTTGCACTTGGTGCAGACCGGACGCTCTCAATCGACTTGGAAGTATATAGAGTTGTTAATACTCTTTTAACTTAATGTAATTTATTTAAGAAATGGGAGGAAAGCTGCTAAAGTCGTAGGCACGATAGATAGGAAAATAGTGTTGCAGATAGTTCACACGGAAATCAAAACAGCAATAAAGTACTTAGTTCTGAATTCAAATTATTATACACGATAAATGTAATAATTGATGGACATGGAAATTAGCATTCGTTTGTATTCGGAAATGCGATGATTCCCGAGGGATATTAAGAAAATAGAAATACTGTACAATGATTCTACAATGATAAGACTTTAAAAAGTATGAAAGTCACGTGATCCCTATCCCCTATGTTATGTATTTACTTCTTGCATTTGGTTTGGTTTGAGTATTAGTTTAGTTAAATGTTAGGCTTGGGTTCATATTTGCCTGTGGTGCTAGTCATACTTTCTTAGTTTTATATTTTGTTTCTCAATCATAACAATGTTACTTGCTTAATAGACATTACAAGCGCTGTTCATAGTGAAACTTTCATGGTCAACAGATTTATGTATTCAAAATATTTTTGTAATTATATCTATACAGAAAACGATGATAAGGATCGATTTAAGTACAAAGAAATTGTTTACAAAGTATACCTATCGGCCTATGGCGTATTACTATCTTTAAACTACACGTTATTGGGGCCAAATGAATCTACTGTCTACTTGACCTAATGAATGCCTACCATGTTATTGGTCACATATTAAAAAACAGTAAATTTTAATAGGTAAGGTGCCAAAATTACTTGGATTTTATTATGATAGGATCTGGTTTTCATAACTATTTGCATAATAATGTGATTGTTTATAAAAGCACTTAAGCAGATAAAAAGGATTAACTCTTGTTGTGTTACCCAATATTTTGTAGAGATTTTAACATTATATAGTTAGTATTTTTGACTTGTACATAATCAGTGTTATAGTATGTGTAAATCTACCAAAGCCTCAAAGGTTTATAATTATGTTGTCCAATTGTCTATATGCTTGCCTCAGATCTACCTACCAAAGTATAACAATATTGTACGTAATACTTAAATAAATGGTATCGTAAAATTCTGTTATTTCATTGATGGGTGCTACACACGGCTCAGTACAATTCGAGGTGAGCCGAGCGGCTTTTTCCCGTACATATTACAAATATTCGATTGTCCCGCCTGGCTGTGCCGAATTATGCCGACCCGAACGTGTGATCAGTCACACGTTCGGGAGATGCTCCCCAGATCGGCCACCTATAAACCCTTATAACTTTTGAACCAGTGACCAACAAATTCTGATATTCGGGGACAAATTTCGACTAATTAGCGATTTTTTTTTAATGTTTTCTAAATTAAAATCCCTGATGGTGGCCATGCCATGTCAGTCACATGACCCGAACAAGTAGCACGGAGCATCCCTATCCACATTTATTTAAATAAATAAATGAAGGTGATATCCGTTACTTGCGCAGAGGGTGGCAGGTGTCTGCCGACCTCGGCTTGTACTGCATGCTTTCTGTATATAAAAGCGCGACATAGTAGCTCATGATATTTAAAATTTCCGACAGCGCAGTGGCTGAGCGATTTTCTGTTGTGCTAGATGTCGCGGGTTCTGTTCCGCTGTAAACAATTTAACATTTGTACCTATGACCTAGAAAAAGTTGATTCGTGTTATAGTAACGTAAAGTAAGTCGCTTGTAACCGTAACCACAACCACAACGGTTGCGGTACAGGAGAAATTACTAGAGAAAAACCAGTCAAGTGCGTGCTAGACCACGCACAATGAAGGTTTCCGTTATTGGGATGAACTTATCCCAAGAACAAACTTAACATTGTACAGTACGACACAACTTAGATGTAGCATGAATTTGAAAGGAGATGTTTCATTTTCGGCCATAAAGTGTACGTTAATGTAAAAAAAGGAAAAAATTCCACGAATTGAGGAAAAATATTCTTTCCTGTTTATTCCCCTGATTACTTCGGCACAAAAAATAATAATTTAACAAGTTATTACCATATTCTATTCATCATGGCGTCGTTTTACTTGCATACTGCTTTCGTCCAGAAATCATGTTACATTTTAACATAATAATATCACGTAGACGTCATTTAAATAAATATGAAAGGCATGTATTTCTGTACTATATTAAGATAGCTATCTTATACAACTTTTTTGATTAATTAGAAAGTGTGATTCATCATAAAAATAAAAAACTGCTTTTGTGGATTGTAGATTTGTAGGTACTTCTGGACGAAAATGGCTAGCTGTCGATGGTCGTATTTCTCCTGACAAACGTCAAACATTTTCTGTTTTTATTTTGTGCCCAAAAAGTATTAGATATTATGGAAAAAAACAGTCTTTATTGTATTTAGGGGTTCGTTTCCCAGGTTTTCTAAAGTGTACATGTTATGGCCGGAGTCCCATACAAAAATGAAACGTCTCCTTTTCATTCATTCATTTCAATTTTACGAATGTATTTGGTAATATGATTTTACAAGTTATTGCATTTGCGTAATGATCATTTTCACCTAAGGTAGTAATAAAGATTAATGATTGTGAAGGCGTACTCAGATCGGATGGTGATCGGTATTACGAATTTTGCCGATGCTACATCTAAGTTATGTCGTACTGTACATACTTGAAAAACATGTTCTCCCATACATTCCAACAACTGCAAATTTAAGGGTCAGTACACATCGAGACGCGACGCTGTGCGCACTTTTAAATAAGTATCGAACTTATTTTCTTCACGAAAAGGTATATCATTTCAGTGCGAGCGTGAACGCGTGTCGAAGTACGCTATCGAATAAAGACACAATAAACAATAAATAAATTCGATATTGGTGCCGATTCCCTTGTTCACAAACTAAACTAAATTTAAGTTCAGTGCATCTTTTTCTTTCTATTTCATTAAGAAAAGGACAGAAGATAAATTTTAGTTTAGTCCTGTCAAATTAATCAGCGCTTGACGTAAATTGACGTAATTTTAGTCGGCAAGTTTTTAATCACGTCTAAATTTGTATGGAGTAGTGACAGGCGCTGATTAATTTGACAGGACTAAACTAAAATTTATCTTCTGTCCTTTTCTTAATGATATAGAAAGAAAAAGATGCACTGAACTTAAATTTAGTTTAGTTTGTGTACAAGGGAATCGGCACCATTGTATCAGATCTTAAAAAAGTGCGCGTCATGTCGCGTCTCGGTGTGAACTGATCCTAAGTTTGTTCGCGCAATGTTGAGAGATTTTCTTGTTATTTTAAGACCATAAACATACACTTCTTAAATAGGTTTTTAAGTAATCAAAACACAAAGTAATGGTGTGACGGGAGCGGAGCAGAGAGTGGCAGGGCAAGCCGTATAGCGGAGCGGTATGAGTCCACTCTCTCACTTAACTTCATGCAAAATATCGAACGGTCGTCTCCGCTTCATCAGGTCGATTGTCCGATGATAGTGTTAATACCTAGTAGACTTATAGGGTGCAAACCATAGATATAGTCCGTGCAATCCACGACGACGCGCCCCACTCCGCGATTACTGTACTGTACTTAGAGTATACATCACTGGAGAAGCCTTACGAACACTTCCCCCTCTGTAAAAGTACAAGAGCAAATGCTCTAACACGTTCATAAAAACTACTTTCAAATCGATTCGAACGCACAACGTTAATCGTTTTCGAGTCGCGAGGTTCTCATCAGTGCTCCGTGAAAATGCCTAGTTGTGCTGTTAAAACATGTAAAAAGCGTTCAAATACGTCAAACTTAAATAAAGACGGAATAACCTTCCATATTTAAGTATTTTTTTAAATATCTAGTCATGTTTTCAGTGATTTTTAAAATCCTAACCTCATAATACATTTTGACTTTTCATTCGATTCAACCACGATTCAACATAAAACACGGCATGAATCGAGTATTGTTCGAGCTGTATGGCCTTAAGCCTTACATTAATACTGAAACTTTCAACAAGTATGTTCCTACATATTCCAAAATTTTTAGAAATACTTGCAAGATAGCTAAAGCTCTGTATATTAGCAACAAGATTAAATCATCAGAAAATAAAATAAAAACAGTTTGGAAAGTTATTAATAATGAAACTAATAGGAACAAAGTACGAAACACTGAGTACACATTGGAGACTTCACGTGGTGCCATTAGCTCTAACTTAGAAGTAGAGCAAGAATTTGTACATTTCTTTACTAATATACCATCTAAAACGACAGAAGCTTTAAATTCCTCACCCGATGTCTCAATTAATTTATTAAGAGCGAACGTTCCAGGCTGCCCGGTTGAATTTCAATTTAAACATATAAACCCTATGATAGTTATAAAAGCTTTTCGGCAAATTAAAATCAAATTGACCGAAGATCTATGGGGATTATCTATCAAAGTTTGTACATCCATAATCGAGACTATAGCACCGTACTTAGCTTTAATATTTAATTTGTGTGTGGATCAAGGAGTCTTCCCGGATTTAATGAAATACAGTAAAGTTATACCACTTTTTAAATCTGGGGACAGTAAAGACACTAACAATTATAGACCAGTATCTGTGCTGCCGGTATTCAGCAAGGTTTTCGAAAAGGTAATGCTCAATCAAATGCTTAATCATTTTAACGCCAACCAAATCTTGCACGATCAGCAATATGGTTTCACCAAAGGACGTTGTACAACTGACGCTGGTGTCACCTTATTAAAACAAATATTTACAGCGTGGGAGGAGGCCCAAGATGCCATAGGAATCTTTTGTGACCTCTCCAAGGCATTTGACTGCGTGAGTCATGAAACCTTGCTCTTGAAACTTGAGCATTACGGACTAGGTAAACTTGCGCTCAGTTTAGTAAAATCTTATTTAAATGATAGACAGCAGCAGGTTCAAGTAAATGGTGTCCATTCAATCGGTTTAAAAGTAAAAATGGGCGTTCCACAAGGCTCGATATTGGGTCCTTTCCTCTTTTTAGTATATATTAATGATCTACCCCATTTATTAAAAAACCAACCACAAATGGTGTTATTTGCTGACGACACTTCCTTAATTTTTAAGATAAATAGACGTGCATCAAATCTTGACGACGTAAATAACGCCCTACTGCAGGTCCAAAATTGGTTCACTGCTAATAATTTAGTATTAAATGGGAAAAAAACTAAATGCATAAGATTTGCTTTACCAAATGTTAAAAGTAGTGATTGTGACATAGTATTGAATAAGGAGAGACTAGAATTTGTCGATAAAACTGTTTTCTTGGGGATCACGCTCGATTCAAGGCTGCAATGGGGTCCTCATTTAACATCTCTAGCAGGACGGCTAAGTTCAGCAGCATATGCTGTGAGAAAAATCCGTCAATTTACTGATGTAGATACCGCGAGGCTAGTCTATTTCAGTTACTTTCATAGTATCATGTCTTACGGTATTTTACTATGGGGACGGGCTGCAGATATCGAGTCTATTTTTATTCTGCAGAAGAGAGCCATCAGAGCAATATATCGTCTCCGCAGACGCGATTCTCTAAGGGATCTGTTTAAAGATATTAACATCATGACGGTACCTTGTCAATATATCTATGAAAACATCATGTACGTAAGGAAAAATCTAAGTCTTTTCAGTAAAAAAGGTGATAGACACAATTATAGGACTAGAAATAGGGACCAATTAGTTCAACCGGGTTTCAGATTGGCTAAAGTAGACTCATCCTTCATGGGGTGCTGTTTAAAATGTTATAATAAAATACCTTCCCACATACTCCAACTGAACGAAACGAAATTTAAATCATGTATAAAACGCACACTATGCTGCCAAGCATATTATAAGTTGGGGGATTACATCGCTGATAAAAATGCTTGGCTCAGCGCTGGTCCAGCTCCACAAGGGCGCATAAACTAATTGATTAGCATTCGAAAATATTGTTGCAGCTGCTGAAGATTGTAAAACTATCTTTTCCTTGTATAAATTCAATCTCTTTGTATTGTATAATTGCATATCACATGTGTGAGCACTGTGACCATGTTGTACATTCCATAAAGCTACCATTTACTGGGTACGTCTTTCATTGACTTGAATGTGCTCTGGCAGCTGAGAGTATGTCATGCTCACTCAAATGTCTCGCTGATGGTGGCGTGTGTGTTGGATCATTAAGTTCCCTTCAAAATGGTTGAGCTAAATGGTGCTGATCCATGCGTCATGTTCGTGAACGGGCGCCGTCAGTAGGGACTGGTCATCTCTTAGCTGCCACGGTTTATTTTATTTTAATTTATTTAAATTTTTGAATTGTTATTATATTTTTATTACGGACGCTTTTAACGTGCACGTCTTTCTACATTGTTCTCACATGTATAAATTCAACACGAATGATGTAACCAATATTTTGTAACAATATTTTGATTTAAAAGAGTGTCCGTGGAGTTTCTTGCCCGTTCTTCTCCATAGGTACCTACTACGCTTTGGAATGGGCAACTAGCTTCATTTTTCTGACTGACCGACCCCTTGACAATTCAAAAGTACCTGTAATTGGTTTATTTGAAATAAATGCTTTGAGTTTGAGTTTTTATTTTTCTCGCATTGCTTTCGTGACGTCACTATGTCTCGCTACACTTCGTTTTTATGTTCATAAGGTTCAAAATATATTTTTTTGTATTACGAAAATGTACGTCAAATCAGCTAAATTGACATGCACTTGCCATGCGATTATGTCTTCTAGCAAAAATGATAACGAGACTACCGTAGGGTTGGGGTCATGTATGAAACCAAAATTGACATGTCGATAATTTCTTAGGGCGAATTAGTATTTTTTGTTGTTTAAGAAAATTGTTTTTGAACGATGTTTTCTAACGCGACTTGCGGTAGGAGTAAGTTGGCAGAAAAGTCACGTGAAAAAGCGTTTATATTTCCAACCAGCCCCGGATCTAAGAGGGGCAATCCGGGGCCCGCGCCCCGGGCGCCAACTTCAGGGGGCGACAAATTCAAGCGTAGCAGACAAGTGCATCACCCAGCACACCGCAACTTTGCAATAAATGAGACACGCAGCACATTTTATAATCTTTCTATTTTTTTCTTTTTTACAACAGTTTTGGCGCCCCTGTTGAATTGGCGCATTATCAATCGATACAATTTGAATATGTTGCTGCCAAAATTTTCATTTTGAGAAAATTTAAATATCGCGGGGGAGCGCATCCCCATAAAAGATTGGTGGGGGGCGGGGCGGCAGACGGCAGTTTTTGCCCCGCCTCAAAAAAAATCTAGATCCGGGGCTGCTTCCAACCATCTTCTTCTAATTCGATCGAGAGAGAGTAAGAAAAAATCAAAATCCATTTCTTTATGTCAGCAATGTGAGAAGTTAATAAGGCTTTGATTGGATGACCGCAAAAAATTTAGTATTAAATATATCACCACCTTTGTCGTAAGTTCGTAACACAGGCTCTGCGGAATCTTGTTGGGAAAACATTATTCTCACAAGATCATGATACCGGTCTTAAATAGTCATGAGGTAGAACTAGCTAAAGCCGTAATGACCAAATATACAGATAAAAGAATTGTGTACATTACAAAAAAAGGGACCCTCAAAAATGTATTCGCCATATCATTATGTACTCTAAATTGATTCATTTTAAAAATCAGTAGTTGTTTTGAACGTACTGATTTTTTAAGGATGTATTATTTGTTGGTACTATAACATTATTTTTTTACTTTTAATAGTTGTTATTATTAAAATTAACTTTTCTATGCATCAGCTGTTTTATTTCTGGATTCAAGCAAAATTCCGAATGATTATCGATATCGATAAAGAAAAAAACGATGGTACGGACTTCTCTTTCCGGGCTCGGAAACAACAATAGCCATTGTTCTTTTTCGTAGAAACGACCGCGCGTCCCCCGCCAAAAGTGACAGAATTTTTTGTTCGGAATATTGCGCTTATGGCTTCTCCAGTGATATATGCTCTAAGGTACTGTAAGCTGAACTCTAGTACGGCGCGGAGCAGAGTGGGGCGCGTCTTCGTGGATTGCGCGGACTATAATACGCGCAAACTGAGTCGTCAGATAACAAGGCCTTTACACGATAGTGTAAACGAGCCAGTCTCTAGCAGACGATGCGCTACGGACAGTTCAGTTGACATTTCAGTCACTGGCCTCGTGGACGAATATATTTCATTGAAGACAGTTCAGTACAGACTGGTTTCATGTATCTACGCATCAATCAGTCAGCGGCACAATCCGCTGAACTGAGCTCCGGACATGACGCCAGTTTGCGAGTCAGTTTAGTTTCTGGCCCCTTGTACGAATATAATATAATTATATTACCGACGAATCCAGTTTAGTTAGTAAGTATAAAAGAAAAATAACAATAAATATTTTTTAAACTTTTATTTATATAGAATATTTGGGTAGGCTGCTCCAACCAGCCTGTAATTTTGTAACAAAACATTACCCTAAAACACATAACACAAAATGTTATTTTAACTCATTTTTTGTTGTTACTTACAAAAAACTTAAAAACGCAATATTTAAAAGTATCATGATATTTTATGCTAAAGTGTAGAGCTTATGCTAATGGCATATAATTGGCTCCGTAATACAACTAAAACCGACTACTTAGCATATAGCTATTATGCAATTAATGTAAAACTTATTGACAATACATGCACATGAACTAAAACCTATTCTCGTATTACAAGTTATTAATTCAAATTCAAGTGTTATAATTACGTTATTAACATAACATCACGCCTTGTTTAACCAAAGGGTTGGGCAGAGGTGTGTATCTGGTGTAACTGACACTGCCATAGCCACCATCAGGGATTTTAATTTTGATAACACAAAAAAATTGTCGCTAAATAGTCGAAATTTGTCGCCAAATATCAGGATTTGTCGGTCACTGGTTCAAAAGTTATATAGGTTTATAGGTGGCCGATCTGGGGAGCATCTCCCCAGCTTGGCCCAATTGAATCTCAAAAGCTAGGGCAAGTCACAGATTTAGTCTATCATAGAATTTACGAAAAACGTTCGACCTACCTCTTGGACTATACTTAAAAATTGAATTCATTATATCTTCTAAACTTAGACCCGACTAAATCTTTCGACCCGAAAAATTGCGACTAGTTACCGACAAAATTAGGGAGAAAATAGATCTTCGCTAGATGCCCTAGCTTTTGAGATTGAATTGGGCCAAGCTGGGAAGATGCTCCCCAGATCGGCCACCTATAAACCCTTATAACTTTTGAACCAGTGGTGCCGATTCTCTTGTACACCGAACTAAACTAACTAAACTATCACTAAAATTCCTTACTTTTGACTATGAAAATCTCAAAGCTATTCTGCAAAATAAATTCTCTAAATTTAAAAATAATTTTGACACATCTAAATCGAATTTGACAATCGCGACTCCACACGTGATACCTAACCACGTGATTTTTTTAGAGCCGGAGGCGCGCAGGGGGGGGCAGCCTCGACGTGTTTTATATGGATTTTTCACTTTTTGTATGGAAAATAAGAAAAAATATTACCTACATGTAGAGTGTTAGGGGTTTAAGGGTTCTATAAAGGGTGTCGAAATTTTCATTATTTTTGCGATTGGACACACCGTTTTCGAGATACAAGCAAAAGAAAAAAAAATATTTAGTACTGTTTTTTCATCTGAAATCGAAGTGTTGGTGTGAATTTTAGTTCATGACAACCAATTTTATTCCACATGTTTTTAGTCGCGATTAAAAATAGTCATATTTAGTTAGAAAATCTAAATTTTAGGTTAAAAACGTCAAATTCAGAATAGCAAAATTGCCATTTTCACTAAACTAATATCTCAGTGCCATCTTAGTGCTGTCAAACTAAAATTTAGTTAAGTTGTGTCGCTTTAGTCTATTTCAGAATGGGAAATCGTCGTTTGACAGGAATAAACTAAATTTTAGTGATTTTTAGTTTAGTTTAGAGGCATTTGTGACAAGAGAATCGGCACCATTGACCGACAAATTGTGATATTTGGCGACAAATTTCGACTAATTTGCGACAATTTTTCTGTGTTATCAAAATTAAAATCCCTGATGGTGGCCATGCGACTGTCAGTCACACGTGTACAACCTGTAGTACACCCACAATTCGCCAGTTATGTTTAAGTCCCATATAATAGGGGGCGAGCCTATTGCCAATACAATTACGTAATAATAATGTATATAATTACGTAATTGTTTTTGTTTATTATATAAGCTTCAATATTTCGAGTCTATCTAAATTATGACTAGATGATACCTGAACTCTAATCGAGTTGCCTATAAGATGCACTGATTATCACAAATTTTCACAGGAATGTTAATCAGCGTACATAAGTTTAATAATAAAAATAGCCTTTATTTACAAAAATTGCACAATAAAATAGTAAAGGCACTGCAAAATATAATGTAGCGGCTTATACTATCCAGTCATAGGCACTATTACTAATACATGAAACAAGATATTCTTCGTTTCTAAAACGTAGGTAACTTAAAACAACAATGTAACGTTAACAGTTACTGGTACACGAGTACGAGTATCGTTTCCTATTTTAAATTCTGATTTTTTATTTGCTAGACCAAAAGGATAGCTACGATCGACCTTTTTAGAGTACCCAAAGGGTAAAACGGGACCCTATTATTAAGACTCCGCTGTCCGTCCGTCTGTCACCAGGCTGTATCTCATGAACCGTGATAGTTAGACAGTTGAAATTTTCACAGATGATGTATTTCTGTTGCCGCCATAACAACAAATATTAAAAATAAAATAAATATTTAAGGGGAATCCCATACAACAGACATGATTTTTCTGCCATTTTTATAGATAAATAGTTTACCCTTCGTGCGCGAGTCCGACTCGCACTTGGCCGGTTTTTTATTTTAAAAATAAAACTATAAATAACTAATGTTACAGAGACAACACTACAACACTGAAGATCGTCCTGCCACAGAGAATGATTCTGTGGTCCTGTGTGAGAGTCACACGTTCTCCATTTGAAATAAGATTAGACATTTAAACAAACCTTTTTTACAGTCCGTTCAACCGATTTTGACTTCTATACCGCAGGCAAAAGGATGGAATTAAAAGCAAAAAATGTAGTTACAATACCAACTGTTTACTGCAGCTGCCATTTGTCATGCCACCAACGCAATAAAGTCAAAATCGGTTGAACGGACTGTATAAAAGGTTTGTTTAAATGTCTAATCTTATTTCAAATGGGGTATAGGTTATTTTTATGTCGACACCAAATGTAATTTTAGTCTAGCAAATTAAAAATCAAAGTATAGTATAATATATTATTAAAGTCTATCCACATTAAGATGTTAGTGTGATCAATTTAATTATTATTCTGTACGACACTTTCACAGAATTTCGAATTCGTCATCCGAGTCGTCGAATTGTCTGTCCACGTCTTCAAATTCTGTAACAAAAGCGATAAAGATATAAATAATTTATTGGGCTATTTATTTATTAACACTTCCGTTCCGTGTGGTTCCCTTCTGATTCGAAAATTTCGTGAGAGTATTTTAAGTCATTAGGGTCGTAGTTTATTCGTAGTAGTTCAAACTGCGGCAAATTGTCTGCCACGTTTGGTGATGGCGACTATTGGCAACCACCGCTTGGCCTTGATTTTTATATACCAATAAATACAAAATAATACAAAATACAAAAATATATATAATACAAAATGCAAAAAGTTTTATTGGAAAAGGAAAAGTTGTGATACATATACACGTACAGTGATCTTACATAGATATAATTAACTTTAAAAACGTCACAATGTTTTGGTTTAACCGTTGACCCCCAAACTAAGCAGGGCTTGTATCTTAGGGGTCGGAGTGCGAATGAGCGGAAAGAAATATGTTAGTTTACAGGGCTAGTTTAGTAAATCGTGTATTATGTGGTGTGAGTTTGTGTGTGTGTTAATACAGTGGGAAGTCTACGTTCAGCTCCTTATTTAATCAATCTGCCTAGCCTTTTCCCAACTATGTTGGGAATACCTTCCAGTCTAACCGGGTGCAGTTGAATACCATTATTTTACATGGAGGGACTGCCTTTCTGACCTCCACAACGCAGTTACTGTACTGGGTAGCTCGATACTCCTTGGTAAGACTGGTTGTCGAATTTTCGGGCTTCCGACTGTCAAAGATCCAAGAATGACAGTCTGGACCAACGGCTAAACGTGCTTTTCCGACGCACGGAGGAGTCTCGGTATGTTAAGATGGTCACCCATCTACGGACTGACCGCTGCAAGCGTAGCTTAACCTGATCGATCGACCCGTGCGGCTGTTATTACTTAGCCACGAGCCGCTCCTTCTACAAGTTCAGCTCTTTATTTAGAAACTATTATACAAAAGAAGTAATGATTGGTCTTTGACCACGCGGATGACAATAACAATGGAGCTGGCATAATAAGCTTGGGTTTTTAGTCGTGACTCCGTGAGAGGTTGGAATTCCTTCCTAGTCTGAAGATTTGTGTATCTTATTTCTTTTTGTAACAGAATACGGGCGTAATTTATATAAATATTATGTATAGATAATTGATCAAATTACCTGCAAACAATGTTGTATTCTGTAGATCAATATCAGATGTCATCGGGCCCCAGTGCGACGGTCTCTTCTCGCATATTTCGAATAACGGTTGAGTCTCACACATCAACTTAGTTCCTATCGTGGTGCACAATTCTTCAAAATCAGATTTAGTTCGACACAAAAAACACTGAAACAAAATAATTGTGTTGAATTTTTGTACGTTTTTCTTAAAATATTAGACAAAATATTTTTTACATGTAAATAATTTATTATTTAAATGCTGGTAAAAATATAACCTATTCAGCAAATACCAACAAACCCAAATAATTTATTTCAAATAGGCCTATACAAGGCACTTTTGAAAGACAAAATTTACAATAAAAAAAATTGAATTGATTCTAGTCGCTCCTTCCAAAAGGTAGTTTTCGTATGGAGAAGAATAGACAAGAAACTCCACCATTACTCTTTTAAAATATTTTGTATAAGTACATTAATTATATTATGTGAAGACGATGCACCCAAGGTCTATTTATAACCTTGTTTCCAATTGATGTTATTTCCACATAAACAAACATCAACTTTATGCTAGTGTAAATAAAGTTGATTTTGGACTGACTGGTACTGTTGAAAAAGTCATAAAAAATATGAAGTTGTAGCGGAAACTGAACCTTATGTGTAGGCATTAGAGTTGTTTTTCCTAAAACTCGTGTTTGTTTACATGTTTGGCAAATAAATTTCGAAAGCAGATTAGAATAAAATTACTATAAGTACCACAATAGGTGAAAAGAACTTTTAAAAAATTGTGGAGATTTTAAAAAAAATATTCATTGATTTGAACATGTAAGAGCTTTTATGAGACTGGTTCAAGCAAAATATGACCTTCGCCAGAACCGTAATCGTCTGTTTTAGTCACCTCATACTCATTTTCTCTAACGCTAGGCGACATATAAATGAATGCTAAAATAAAAGCGGGCTGTTACATTTTCAAAGCATTCATTTAGGTGTCTCCTAGCGTTGGAGAAAACGGGCATTAGTACTTACCACAGCAACTGAAGGATCCATTGCTAGCATAGGTATCCGGGAAGCAAATTTACAGTGATACGAGCAGTCCATTTCTTTTTGTTCATCAGTCAATTTAGTCTGTAAAAAATATGATTTATTATCAGCCTTAAGCTCTATTAATTCGGGGTCGGCTCTGCAGGTCTTTTTCTTCCATAAATCTCTATTATTAGACCTCATTTCAAAATTTATATCCTTCTCAGCCATAACATCTTTCACACAATGCATACATCTTTGTGTGTTGATCAATAATGTAGCCTTCAAAAGATACGATTGTAACATTCTGCGATGATACTACGTGTGACTTTTATTCACATCAACGTAAGGTTCAAATTGTAATGATTCACGTATATCAAATGCAGCAACAATTGTACTGCTTTAGCATGTTTTTCTTGTTTACCTTACATAATGCAATCAACTAAGAACTTATATTTCAAAATCATAGTCATTAGTAGTGATGATACAATCGATATATCCAATACTATTGCTTAGTTCGCGACTTTTTCGAGGTGGATTTTCCTATACAAACTGCAACACACTATTTCGAGATTAATATTTTTAAAGGGATAATAATAAAGCTTCCGAAAAAAAATTAACTTCCGAAAATCTGTGGTTGACTGTTATAATAAATTTAAAAAAAAAACTAAATTTTTGAAAAAAAAAAAAACCGAAACGTCAATATTTTGTGCTAAATTTCATATTTTGAGTATTTAATTATTTTTTCCGGGCGTTTATTACTACCCTTTTTAGGGTTCCGTAGTAAACAAGGAACCCTTATAGTTTCGTCATGTCCGTCTGTCTGTCTGTCTGTCCGCGGTCTAGCTCCGAGACCCTTAGTACTAGAAAGCTGTAATGTGGCATAGGTATACATATTAATTATGCCGACAAAGTGGTAAAACAAAATTATGAAAAACTGTTTTTTTTAGGGTACCTCCAATACACGTAAAGTGATGATGTTTTTTTTTTTATTTTTTTATCTCACCATTTGTGGTATCATTGGAAAGGTCTTTCAAAAACATTGTGAGTATGTTAAAACCATTTTTGAATTCAGAGATCCGTTTGCGAAATATTAAGCTTTAAGGTGAAAATTTTTGTTAGAGTCAAGTGTCCCCCCCCTGCCAGCTAAATGGTTGGTTTCACATATGTGAAAAAATTCACAACAGTAGCTTATATAACGAATTTAAAAGGAAAACTATCACAGCTGAGTAGGCTTTACAAGTTAACGAGTAATAATCGACCAACTTAGATTTGCGGTTGTAAAAACATATTCTCCCATACAGAATGTATGGGAGAACATGTTTCTCAACTACAAAGTTAAGTTTGTTCTTGGGATAAATTCATTCCAATTACGGAACCCTACATTGTGCGTGGTCCGACATGCACTTGGCCGGTTTTTTTAAAGTATGCCTATGTCATTTCTCAGGAATCAGGCCATTTAGATTTCATACCAATTTTTATCATAGTTGATCCATCAGTTCAACGAAACAAACAGACATACAGAGTGACACTATCACATTCATAATATTAGTATTGAGTAAGGATTTACCTCAACTAGTCCAGATCTCTGTGTGGTGTGAGGATCTAAGTATATAACTTCGTCTTCTACACATCCGACCAGGTACAGCGCCTGGTTCGGCTTGCCGCCTATCACGCCGATTGATTGAGAACTTTGAAAACAGATCTGGAAAACACAAACAAAATAATAATTAATCTTATTTGCTTTTTAACATAACATCCATCACGCATATGTATTCCAAAGAAGTGTTTCCAAGACTTCCAAGTACACATTTCGCCCATAGGTATGGAAGTCACATCAAGTTGATTCAAGGTATCACAGTCAAAGTCAAATAATTTATTTAAATTAGGCACATAAAAGGCACGTTTGAACGTCAAAATTTAAAATGTTTTACAATATTTTGTATACATTAATTATATAATTATATGTGACCACAATAGGTAAAAATAATTAAAAATGAAGCAATGACAGAAAAATGTATTATGTGATAGATACATGGTGTTCACATATTTACAAGCATTGTAAAAGTACCTATACGTTGATTCCAAACCCCACTGCACGCGGCAGTGCTGCAGCGGAGTTAGGAATCATACATTTATTGCCCCGACATTGCTGCCGTTCGCAGAATGTAGTCTCATAAAAACCAATAGAAAATGTTTGGGGACTAGTAGTGACGCGACAGCACTGCAGAGTGTTGCGGGGATCGGAATCACAACTCTAATAAGGGAATTCCAGTACAAGACAGTGTATTTTAGTATAAGAAAAAAAACAAAACAAACAAACAAACAAAACAAAACAAACTGACATCATTATTAATTGTAAAATGTTATTATTCTGTGAACGACTTTCTTAATGATAATGACTTATGTACTGAATAATTTAATGTAATTTTTTTTGACATGCCTACCTAATTATGACATTGTTTCAATTTATTTAAGTTTATTCTTATTGTGTTTATTGTATTACAAATAATTATGTAAATTAAAGTTTTATTAAATAAATGTAGGTGCCTGGTGCCGACTATTGTTCATGTGTAATGCTACCTTAAAACAGTTTATCTATATCATAATTGTTATTCATTTTATATTAATTCACTTGTGTTATATAATGTTGCATGTCTAATATAAGGTAGATTGTACAAGGATCATCCATATTTTAACTGTTACATCTTATTTACTGTACCTGCAATCTATGCAAATAAATTTTTACTTTACTTTACTAAGAATTGCGTTGCACATAGTTAAAAGAAATTCTTTTCTTGTCTCTTTGTTTCCGGAGCATTGCAGTTTCGCGGACTTCCGAGCTCCAAGTTTCTAAGCAAGACTGAACCGGCTTTTTACAGCATTTGTCAAAGATAACATCATAATTTGTAAAAATTAGGATTAAATACTTCGCCTTTTAATTTCATGAAGCTATTATAATTACCTTCAGTCCATCTATATAAACAGGATTAATTTCGCTAAGGCCCAGCCTGAGCGGTACTATCAGCAGCAGTGGCATCCAGTCGGTAACCAGGCAGTCGGGCGTCGACGAGGAGTCGCCTCTGTCGTTGTTCACTACGCATTGTTGTACTGGAAACAGGTAAAAAGGGACTTATAAATCAGGGACCGAAAACCTTTATAAATTACGGGACAGGTATTGAAGAATTTTGGTTACTTCTACGATTAAGGTTATCGCTATTTGGGTTACCAAGAAGAAACATGCTACCTGATTTAGGTTACCGGTTACACACACACAGGCGATGCGCGCCCCTTGACTAATGCCGACGGCACGTGTAAGATAGAAGTACTTAATTTTTATTTCGGTAACCGGTATTATTACTGGTTGTATTCAATTTAAGGTAACCTTTTATAAATATCTATTACAAGATCTACAGAAAAGAGCATGGAGACATCTCGGCGGCCGCTGCTAGAGGAGACTCTATCAACACTCCACACAAACCAAGCGTGTCACCGCTTTCTCGCACTACGACACAATTGAAGTATAGAAACTGACGGCTTCCAATGGCCAAGATGACAAGAAATTGTACGCTCACCAGAGTTTCGACGAATTTCACTAGACGGCGCGCGGTGCAGCGACTCCGTGCTCTATGAGCTACAGGGTCTTTACAACCTAAATACTACCAGTGGGTACGGTCAGCTGCAGACAAATGTCACCCCCTAGCAATGTAAAAATATATTGCTAGGGGGTGAGATTTCTCTACAGCTGACTGTACAGTTCTAATTTTAAAGTGAGAACAATTAGATCGAGATTTGAATGCTTTACTGACATCTTTGTGATTGTTAGGTAAAATAAACCTCAATATTCACAAAACCTTTACATAAAAAAATATAAAGCTACCTGTCTTTGTCATTTTCATCAATCAACAATGTATATTTCTAGGGTTCCGTACATAATAAGGTGCCAAACGGAACCCTATTACTAAGCCTCCGCTGTCAGTCTGTCTGTCAGCGGGCTGTATATCATGAATCGTAATAGGTAAACAGTTGAAATTTTCACAGATTGTGTATTTCCATTGCCGCTTTATCAAAAAAGAATAAAATAAAGTTAAAGGGAGACCCCCTTTAATATTTAACTTTATTTACTTTATACAAGAAACGGGTTTTTGCTACTTGGCCGGTTTTTTATTACACCATAAAACCGTGCAAGTCATGTCCATTAAGTGTGAAGTAATTAGCTAATGCCGCTTTTAAATCTTGGGTACCTAATGCTATTAATATAATAATGGTTACCAAACCAATATTAATAAAGCTTGAGTTAATTTCATAAATGGCGTGTGTGACTATGAATATTATTTTCTACAAGGTCACCTGCTATGGCTAATTTAATTGAAACGCTTTCAACTGCGTGTCACGAAATACTAGTTTTCTAATATTATTTTATTAGCAACCCGACCCTACTCAACGCTGTTTTAACGTTGACAAAACATCTTTATTATTTGTAAATTTATTATTTTAACCGACTTCCAAAAAGGAGGAGGTTCGTCGCGTATTTTTGTTTTTTTATGTATGTCCACCGATTTCTCCGTCAATTGTGGACCGATTTTGAAAATTCTTTTTTTGTTTGAAAGGGTGTGCTCTCGAATTGGTCCCATATAAATTTTATTAACTTTGCTTCGATAGTTTTTGAGTTAGCTACAAAAATCGTATTTTTTTCCCACTTAGTATGTAGATGATATGATAAGTTTCTGTCACTGGTAGCAGGTAGTGGTATTCGAATGTGTGTGGGGTAGGTACCACAACTAAAAAGTGAAAAATAAAAACTTTTTACAAAAAAAAAAAAACAACCGACCTCCAAAAAAAACACTACAAAGTGAAAAATAACTTTAATTTCGGAAGTCGGTGGCAAAAAACGAAACTATAAAACCCAAGACACCGACTTCCGAAATTAAAGTTATTTTTCACTTTGTAGTGTTTTTTTTGGAGGTCGGTTGTTTTTTTTTTTGTAAAAAGTTTTTTATTTTTTATTAACAGCCGCTCGGGTCGATCTGTCAGGTTAAGCTACGCTTGCCGGGGTTGGTCCGTGGATGGGTGACCATTTCTACATACCGAACTCCTCCGTGCCTCGGAAAGCACGTTAAGCCGTTGGTGCCGGCTGTCATTCGTGGATCTTTGACAGTCGTTACGGGTCGTCAGAAGCCCCGAAAGTCTGACAACCAGTCTTACCAAGGGGTATCGTATTACCCTGTTACTGGGTTGTGGAGGTCAGATAGGCAGTCGCTCCATGTAAAATACTGGTATTCAGCTGCATCCGGTTAGACTGGAAGCCGACCCCAATATAGTTGGGAAAAGGCTAGGCAGATGATGATTTATATGTATAATTTATTAATTTCGGAATAAATTCTCTAAATAATAGTGAAAACCGTATCAAAATACATTGCGTAGTTTGGATGAACACAGTCACACAGACAGACACGAAAGCGACGTTGTCCGTCCTGTCCGAACAGCGCCACCTACCGGGTCCAATTGTATTCTCAAACCATCCAGGTACGCACCCACTCAAATATACACACAAAATTTTATTCAAATCGGTCCAGCCGTTTAGGAGGAGTTAGGTGACAAACACATTTACAGAAGAATTATATATTATTATTTAAAAATAACAAGGAAACTATAAGTTAGCTGTTAGGCTGTCAGGTTGTTGTTGTTTTTGATTTCATACAATATAATGATGTTTTTAATAAATTTTCCAATTTAGCTAACACATTTTAAAAAAATCTCCTATTTTTTTTTTATTGGTTAAAAAGTTATTTACTTTTATGTTGGCTGTATACATAATACTTACAAATATCTTCTCTGACAACTGTATTATCTAATGCAACATGGATCACCAGGGAACTCCACTTGTCATAAACTGCTAGCTTTCTGAAATAAACAGTTAATACATTATTAATAAAACAAATTTTAATTTTATAATAAGAACTAAACTGTAAGAAAGTCAATGGTGCCGATTCTCTTGTTCACAAACTAAACTAAATTTAAGTTCAATGCTTCTTTTTCTTTCTATTTCATTAAGAAAAGGACAGAAGATAAATTTGAGTTTAGTCCTGTCAAATTAATCAGTACTTGACGTAATTTTAGATGGCAAGTTTTTAATCACGTCTAAACTTGTATGGAAAGTGACAGGCGCTGATTAATTTGACAGGACTAAACTAAAATTTATCTTATGTCCTTTTCTTAATGAAATAGAAAGAAAAAGATGCACTGAACTTAAATTTAGTTTAGTTTGTGAACAAGGGAATCGGCACCATTAACTTAGCTTTTTATTTCTCTACAGAAAAACTTTATTTATAATATGAATAATCATATTTATATGTGAACTTGAACCAAAATTTATTATGAAAAGGTTTTAAAAGAGCAAGTCACTCATTTAAGTGTGGCAGTCTATCCCAGCGTCCTATTCAAAAGCGACATCGCGCGAATACGCGATCGTCGCGTCCATATTTTTATTTGCATGTTAAATATATTAAATGGTTAAATACCTATTTTCTGAATGCAACATGCAGACATTCTTAAAGACTGGCTGAATTCCAAGTTATACTTATATGGAGAGGCAACATGCTGAGTCACAAAGAAAGATTATTATAAAGATTATGAACACTACAAGTGTATTTGCACAATTGTTTTCTTATGGCAAGCAATAACAATTTGTTGACAGAGTTTGTAATTTTTCTGACTGCTTTGTCAAGATGGTAATATAATGTACTAAAATGATTCAGTTTCTAGAGATTCTAGAGACATCTTACTGTATCTTTTTCATTAATGTTTTAATTGACAAACCCAAACAAGCCAGTAACGATGGATAAGTTGTGTTTAATGAAATAGCCTATCCATAGGTGATTCACTGGTATAGGGAATTACCCAAGGCCTTTTATTGGTAACTTACTTCAACACTTGTGCGACAGTATTGGGCCCAAACCATTGACCAACTTCTTTTCCTTCTGAAGCTCCCATCAATGCCACCTGATGGATAGAGTAGGGTGCCTGCTTTCTCTCTTCAAACCTTTGAATTATCTTCAGATATGTTGGATCTCTGAAAGTGATATAACGTTATCAGTGATGGTCTGTTATCCATATTTTTATTTTTAGATTACTTGAGAACATCAAATAAAAAATAAAATGAGTTGGTTCACAACAGATTAGAGTTGCTCTAATTCTATTTCTGATAAGGAGTCACACAATGTATGCATGGGTCATTATAATTTTGTTATAACTCAATCAACAAGGCATTATGTTCAAATTAATTGATAAAAGATTTGTGTAATAGCCAATTATGCATTATTGTATGATTGCAATCATAATAATGAGAAATGTTACTACTTAATGACCATTGCAAATAGGAAAACAATGATTTTATAAGATTGCAAACATTGAGAAATATACTGAAGAGTCTAGGTGGCTACCAGACATTACTATACATTCCCTTGACATGTTTAAAACCAGTTAATAACCTTACCTTGTTTCAGGTGTCCAAACCCAGTCAGCTGACAGGTGAACTCGAACGAGTGCGACGCCGAGGACCATCTGTCCACATCGCAGCATACAACCCCATCCTTTATCTGAAGTTAGCCCTTCGTCCCCTATAGGAATAAAGCCCTTTCTATATGTACACCAAATGATTGAAGTAATGTCTCTTCTTATGCGATCCAAATCTGAAAAAAAATACTTCGTCGTTAGATAAAGTGGCTACAATTTCATGAACAGAAAAAATGATCATTTTGTCCCAGCGATATCTTTAAAACAATAGGTACCAGTACCTCGTCACTCATTATCATCTGACCTTTAAAATAAACGTGTAAACAATAAATGATATTTCACGTACCCTGAACAGCGCTGTATTTTTTTCCTAAGATCCATACGCTCTCCTTTGTCTGAGGAATATCATCAGGCTCGACGTTATTACCGTCAGATGATAGGTAACATATATCAAACACGGCATCCATGTTCGAACATAATTTGATGGCAAACACTAAGAAAACTAATAAGAAATTATTAGAAGTAGAACAAGCTATGAGAAAAAATAAACACGAGTACGCCTTCCGACAAATAAACACAAGATGAATGAATGAAAAATATAATTCATTCATTCATTTCATTCTCCTAGGAATGTCAAACTCATGTCAAAGTCAAGAATAGAATGATGATGGCAAAAAAACTGAAAAAATAATCCTTGCAATGTTGGCTAAAAGCATGTCGACCGAACCAGCACCCTAATTGCGTAATACAACACAATCCCAATTTGTTTCGATTTGAAACAGATTTCTAATCCATTGCTTCATAAGTTGAAAAAAAAATCTGTTCAATAACGTAAATAACGCAATGAATGTTGTTGAAATGTCAAAATGAAACAAATTTCGCGAAATTGTTTACGAAAATGAGTTTCGCAATTAGGGTACCGTATCATAGTGTTCTGTGGTCAGACCATAGAGGAAAGAGACCAAACTTTTACTATTCAATGTCAATGTCAATCACGATTCACGGGAAAATAACCACAACAAAAATTCGTAGTCGAAAGCACAGTCACAGAGTACATTTTTAAACACAGTCGAAAGTGAAGCAACAAAAGTGAAGGCTGTTTGAACAAAATACTTAAAGTTTTTCTAATAAATCTATTAAAAATGGAATTAACCCCTTTAGATTTCGTTGCGCAAGCTTGCATGGATTTAACTGAGGCTATGAATGCAGTTCAAAGTGAATCAGAACGCGATACTCTTATTACAAACCATATCAAGAAAGTTTGGTCTACAGTTACTCCAGTAGAAGACTTTAAAAAAAGTAAGTTGCTGGCTTCAGTTTAATAAATCAAACTACTTTAAACACTAATTGACTGCTGGGATCAGATCTTTAGAACAATACAAAAATCTTTGTGTAACGGTAATTTCTACTTCTAACTATCAGGGCACATCAACATTTACCTACTTACGAATCCTATTAATATTAATTTACGCTACTTGAATATTAATAAAAAAAAACTCTCATAAGAGAAAGATTAATGCCAAGCCTGGTCTAATTATATAGCTTAACCGTTACATAGTTTATTTATTTTTTAATGTTTCAGACTTAGAATGGGTAAATGTGTCTGAACCGATATCGTTGGCGCAGCACTGTTCTGACAAAATAGTGATATTAGACTTCTGGACGTACTGCTGTATCAACTGTTACCATGTGCTGCCTGATCTGGCTCATATTGAGAAACTGCATGCAGTTGATAGTGGTCTTGTTGTGGTAAGTTCAATAATGACTGTATTGAAGAAAGAGTTTCACTGAGTTTCTTATAACTATTAATCCAAATGAGTCTCATAAATGCCCAAACTCTTTTTTTTTGTGTTAGAAAAACCAAATGTCTTTCATTGATTTTATTATAATAGAAAATTTACATAAATTGATGAATTGTATTGATGTATATTATATTACTGGGATGTCATTTTCATGCCACACAATATAATCACAATAATATGTACTGATAAAACATATTTTAATTGTAAAATGTTACGTATACCCAAGAGATGATGGAATATGATGTAAGGAGTGCTATAAAACTTATAATAAACAATGACTAACATCCTCCTTTTAACATTTCAGATAGGTGTGCACTGTGCCAAATTCTCAAATGAAAAGGAATCAACCAATGTTCTGTCAGCGGTGCTCAGATATGACATACATCATCCTGTAGTAAATGACGCAGACAGCTATATGTGGGATGCACTTGGAATAAAATGCTGGCCCACCCTACTTATATTGGGTATAGTATTATTATTATATTGAAATACAAGAATTGTAAAAGGTGGAAAGAGTGGAGGCAGCCTTTGACTAGCTGTGGGACAGTTACAGCCAATAATAAGACAGAAAAGCTAAGATGCTATATTAATTTTCATTTATTTTATGATCTAATAACATTTTCGGCAAAAATCAGCAGTATTGTTGAGGCGCCTATGTTGAGCAGTGGATTTTTATGAAATCTTTTAGTAAAGAAACATTTAAATAATAATCAGAGGTTGGAATTAGGTAGAGTTATTTATGTACTTGCATCGAAATGTTGATATTAATATGGATCTTCCCAGGATTTCTAATAGGCAATCCCGTTGACCAACAATATTACAAATAAATGATAATAAAAACCTCAGAGATAGATAAGACAAATAAAACAAAGATAATTAACATACAATTTTTATTAGTATTCAATTCACAATGCAATTTTGCAACTTCGGAAATCCGATGTCGTTGATGTAAAGGCAACGTCGCGCGTGCAGTGGTTTAAATTGTGTAAAAGTAAATAACTTTTTATTCAATTGATCACGGGATTTTTCTGCTCTTCAAAATAAATCCTGGGATTTGGGGCATATCCACTTTATTCTTTCATTGTATGAAATCAGTGTAAGTACATAAATAACTCTATCTAATTCCGACCTCTAATAATAATATGTGATATTCTGATTTACATTTTGATGTTGCACAACAGAGTACTTACCACTTCAAATATAAAATAGTTTTAATACTCAGAAACTTTTAATCTATATAATAAAAATTAAATGATGTTCTTTGGTAAGTGCATCACTTGAGAATGGCTGGATCAGTTTGGTTGTTTATTGTTTTAAAATGTTCATAATAGTCCAAATCAGGATCTCACGGAAATAATTTTTGCCCAGGTCGGGCAAAGTGTTATTGGGTTTTTCTATCTGAAATTTCTCAGTAGCAGCTCGGAGTCTGGATTTGTGCCTGGTTGATGGCAATAGGCTCGCCCCCTATTACATGGGACTTGAACATAACTGGCGAAATGTGGGTGTACCTGCTACAGGGACACCTCTGCCCAACCCTTCGGGGAAACAAGGCGTGATGTTATGTATATATATATTTTTTTTAATACCTCACTGCATTTTTACATGTTTAGGGAATGTCGGTATTTTATAGGAAAATAATTTAATTTTCTGATGTAAAACATCTAATGCCGGCTATAGGCGTGGCGACGCGGCCAACAGCCAACAAAGTGAAGAATGTTTTTTTCTTTAAAAAAACATCTTTTCATGCATATTTTCTATGCAAAATGTTTCACATCTGCCAAGCGTCCCGCGAACAGCTCAATTTTTATGTTATGAATGTTATATCATAATGCTTGAAAGGCAACATTGACTAAGCGACATGGGAACCCATGTCGCTTAGTCAATATTGCCTTTCAAGCGTCAATATGTTTAAATAGTGTAATTGGCTTCAGCCATTAAAAGCCATTTAAAAAATATAAACATATTATGGTAAAAAGAACATTCCAATTTTCACTTACTAGCTGCGCCTCCGCGGTTTCACGCGCATAAGTCTCGATCCCGTGGGAATATCGGGATTAAAAGTATTCTATGTCCTAGCCCAGGTAATGATCTTTCCATATGCCAAATTTAATCCAAATCCATCCAGCCGTTTTAGCGTGAAAGCGTAACAAACAAACTCACTTTCGCATGTATAATATTAGTTAGGATAGTTAGAATGATAATTAACAATTGACATTATTTAGATTAGTAGTAAGTAACAAATACTTTCCATTCTTTCTCAGGTCCAGGCAATAAGCCCCTGTTTGTTCTAACGGGCGAAGGTCATAAGGATGAACTGGTATGGTATGTGGGCAATGCAATGCGTCATTTTGGGAACCGCATATCAGCTACACCCATATCTAAAGAACCGGCCAAACACTTGAAATCGAAAGGGGAGGAACTCCTTTATTTTCCGAGCAAGGTTTGCATTTCATTCATTTAAAATATTAATATTTAAATTTCACCTCTGCCTAACCTCCTCGGGGATTACAAGCGTGAATGTAGACTTGTATGTTTTAAAAACAAGTTATTATTTACCAAAGGAGAGTTATTATTTAAGATAAGCGACATTTTTATCATTATGTGCTGGTAGGACTTTCACAGCAAAAGTTTAAATAAAAACCCTCCAATCCATACATAATGTTGGCTTTCCTAAAAGTATTAGTCACTCTTAGCACGAAACATAGAGCTTTTTCAGGCTTTAGAGCATTCGAGAGACCTGCCAAGGTTGTGCAGTTAGACAACAAAGCATTAGGGTTTGTACAGAAAACTGCGAATTCGCATCGTATTTCAAAAATCTGCGAGCTCGGCCTAGGCCGTGCGCACTGCGAGCTCACAGATTTTTGCAATGCGACGTCGCATCGCAGTTTTGTGTACAAGCCCTTACGTCTTGAACTCTTGAGTTGTTGACACATCTCACTTCAACTTTGTAATTGATTTGCGCAAACTTAATCTGCAATAACTTTAGGCTTTCCAAAGCGCAGTTCATACAAAACTCCAGTTGGCGGTCGTTTATATGGCACATTTAGTTATAGAAAAAGTTCAGCTTTGTTATGCGTCGACTGTCTCTCTTTCATGTGTGACTGTCTCTTTCTAAAACTGTGCTACACTGACCCCAAGTAAATTGGAATAAGAGTAAGAGAATGCTCATATGTGCCTTAATGATGGTCGCATAATAATGGTCCTATAATCTATATATATATATATATAAATCAATTGCCGTGCGTTAGTCTCGCAAAAAACTCGAAAATACGTCGACCGATTCGATTAGATTTTTTAAAGTGAAAACTTCTTTAGGCGCGTTGGACATTTTTGAGATGGGCCTAAACCATTGATTTTGCGACACTAACGGATTTTACCGACACCGTGGAGTAAAATACATCAACGCGTTGATAACCGCGGTGCCGATTTTTTTTCAAGTTTTCACTTCTGTCGGCACTCCCGGAGTGCCCGTATTTGTTTTGTTCGCCTCATTACTGGGGTGGTTTAGGTAAAAAGAAAATTAGGAAAAATCCAAAGGAACGGCCGAATAATCGTTTTTTTATTATTTTTGTATGCAAATTGCCACCAATATTATCGATCTTACGTGGTACGAAGTTCACCAGGTCATCTAGTGTAATTTAAAAATATCTATTGCCCCAGCTGTCACTGAACCCGTTTTACCGCGGGCGAACGGACGAGCCGTTCCTAGCCATCTCAGACACGGGTCATCATCGAGTGCTGCTTACTGACTGTTCAGGAATTGTTCTAAGGATCGTCGGCGGGTTGGAACCTGGGTTTAAAGATGGCAGTAAGTATGCTTTTAACTATGGTTTATTGAACATGCTTGAATTTTGTTGTAGGGTGCAGTTGTATCGCCTGCATAGGCCAATTTATTGAAAAAGTTAAAAAAGTTGTTGCTTCTTTTCCTAAAAAGCTCCGCATTTTAGGTATGAAGCTACAAGTAGGTACGCGGCGGGCTCGCCTTGTCGAATTCAGTGGGCGTAACGTAGTCCGAAGATATAAAACAAGCATATTACAAATTAGAGGATTATATCCAAGATAAGAGTGCTTGGAAACATGCTGGTCCTGCTCCATAGGACAATTTAGAATCAAGACAAAATCAAACTGGTTGCTAATTTAATTGTAAAATTTATGATTTTGTGTTTTATGACATTGATTTTACATTCTGTGATTACTTCCTCACACACTGACTTATTAATTATAAAATTTTAGGAAAATCGTCTACTTTTACAATGTCTGTAAATATGTGAGCACCATGTATCTATTACATATTAAATTATCTGTCGTTGCTTCATTTTTAATTCTTTTTTACCTATTGTGGTATAGTAATTTTATTTTAGGTGCATCGTCTTCACATATAATAATTATTTAACTAATGTACGTACATATACAAACAATTGTAAAACATTTTAAAAGAGTAACGGTGGAGTTTCTTGCCCATTCTTCTCCATACGAAAACTACCTTTTGGAAGGGGCGATTAGAATCAATTTTATTATTTTGTAATTTTTGACGTTCAAAAGTGCCATACATGGGCCTATTTGAAATAAATGATTTGACTTTGACTTACGCGATAGAAAGAGAGGCAAATTCTAGATGAATATAACTACAGGTAATTAGCGCTGTGCGACCTGAATTGCACTTTATTGTGTCGTGGCAAGAGTCGCTTTTTATTTAAATGATTTTGCAGAGTGAACCATCTGTACTAATAGTTTAAATTCATAGCAAAGAAGAAATAATACAAATAGGGAAGAAAACACAAAATAGAAAACGATACAAGGCGTATGATACGTCCCGAAAGTGTAGGGACTGTAGGGTAATACGAGTAGCACCTCGGTAACGGGAGTTTTGAAGTTTTATTTCTTTTCCTGTATTCATGGTCATGCTTTCCTATCTTATTGTCACACAATGGCATGTTTAATTTATTTACAAACTATTTTCTACCCAGAACTGAACGAGGCGCAGTTCAACGCCCCCCAGGGCCTGTGCTGGTTATCCAGCAATGTGTTAGCAGTATGTGACACTAATAATCATGCGGTGCGCGCCATACATCTTGATGAGGGAACTGTGGAGGTTCTGGCGGGGACTGGAGAACAGGCCGCGCATGGAGATCAAGGTATGGCGTTATTTTGTGGTTCTAAGTTTAGTCCTGTAGTATTAAAGTTATTTTACTTGACAAAACAAGCTAGGGCTCGATTCCTAAGTCGTTGTCAAATAAAGCGTCAGTGCGTAAACCATTTCCATGTGTATCACTTGCCTTCCTCCTACAAACACAACAATGAACACGGGTGGGTTTTAGTCAGTAAGAGTCTGACACGCCCTCCCGCTCCGCCCAGAGCGGGAGAAGTTATTTGATAATTTCCCACCCAAAAAAAAAAGGTAGTGTTGTTAAGTTTTCTATCAGGAACTTCTCCAGAGTACCCTTTTTTTTTTGGTAAATTATCAAAAATCTTCTCCCGCTCTGGGTGGAGCGGGAGGGCGTGTCAGACTCTTACTGACTAATAAAACCCATCCGTGTTCCTTCAGTTGTCATGTTGCCAGGGGCCACGGTATCCCTTTCGGACTTTTCCGCAACCCCGGCAGCTCCAGAGTACCCTGGAGTCCGAATTCGATAGTGGCAATATTCTCGCAAAAATATCTCCCATAAATAAATGCTCTTTTTTTTTCTTGCGCAATTGAATTCAATCCAACGGTTGTCTGTAAGAAATTGCTTTTACGGTCAACTATTTATAAGTAGTAACACTTGAGCTAAGAAAACCACCCTAACTACTCCGGAATAAAGGCGCTATCGAAGTCGAAACTATTACCGACGTGGACCGTGGGCCGACGTTATTATGGACGATATTACTTTTCCAAGTTTTCAAACAAAATGGTGTATATCTAGTAATTGTGCATGTGGAATAAATAATACCTTTTCTACCTCCCTCTCAGGAGGAAAATGCCTTGGTGTGCAGCCTCTCGCATCTCCATGGGACGTGCTCCTCTACTCAACACCCGACATGGACATGTCAGTCCGCCCGCTCCTGCCGCCCCCGCCGCCGCCGCCCGGCAGCCAGACTGCGCCTGATAAGGAGAAGGAAGAACTTAAAGATGATAAAGGTACATTAAATATTCTCACTAACAGTTTTAAGAATCCGTTAAATGTCATGGTGCTAAATACATGTTCGGGTCGGCATGATTCGGCCGCTCGGCATAGCTCGAATAGTACCGAGCTGTTCCGAACATGATTCAGTGAGGGCACAGCCCGATGCAAACTTTATGGCGGGTCGGAACATGAGGCGTGTGTCTGCGCAATAACAAGTTCAGAACCGCCATAGAATTTGACTATAGATGCCGAACAGATTTTGCCGATCGGTCCGAGACGAATGAATGTAAGTAATTGCTTCGGGTCGGATTTTTGTTCAACAAATACTGTTGAATCTCATGCTTCCACTGTCACTTTAACGTGGGAAGTGGAGACAATGACTTTGAGAACGGCTTAAGTGTTACGTTTGTTTAGATAATTCGGAGGTGTGGACTGCAAGGTCGATTTTGATGACAGTTGAGGAACTTAACACCCTTTATAATACCACATGCAATGCATTTAAAAATATTAATTCCTTGGTACGGATTAACTGTGTCGTCTTGTATTTTTTTTGGGATTAAGTTCTTTAACTCGGTTTGCGGTAGCAGTAAACTGGCAGAAATCGTCACTCGAAAAACCGAAATAGCGTTCATACTTGCGACTGTGAGAAAGTGTGAATTTAGTCAAAATGTAAATTCAAAATGCGGCTGAGAACATTTTCAAATTTTCGTCGTGGGGTTGTTTACAGTGTTGGCCCAAAGTTAATCTGATTAATGATTAAAAATTAATGATTAAAATCATAATCAAAAATTTGATTAAAATTAATTTAATCATAATCAAATTTAAAATGATTAAGATTATTAATCATAATCTTTAATCGTGACTTTGATTATTTGATTAACTACTTAAGTATTTATTTAATTTATTGGAAGAGCAACACCAACGCTTATACAATACATAAATATGCTATTTCAAAAGCAGTAGTAAATAAACCAAAATGGAATTCTGTATAATGGTGTCGATTCTCTTGTCACAAATGCCTCTAAACTAGACTAAAAATCACCAAAATTTAGTTTAATCCTGTCAAACGCCGATTTCCCATTCTGAAATATACTAAAATGACACAACTTAACTATATTTTAGTTTGACAGCACTAAGTTGGTACTGAGATATTAGTTTAGTGAAAATGGAAATTTTGCTATTCTGAATTTGACGATTTTAACCTAAAATTTAGATTTTCTAACTAAATGTGACTATTTTAATCACGACTAAAAACGTGTGGAATAAAATTGGTTGTCATGAACTTTAAATTCACACCAATACCTCGACTTCAGATGCAAAAACAGTACTGAATATTTTTTTTCTTTTGCTTATATCTCGAAAACGGTGTGTCCAATCGCAAAAATAATGAAAATTTCGACACCCTTTATAAAACCCTTAAAACCCTAACACTCTACATGTAGGTAATATTTTTTTCTTTCTTTCCATACAAAAAGTGAAAAATTTCATATAAAACACGTCGAGGCTGCCCCCCCTGCGCGCCTCCAGCTCTAAAAAGATTCACGTGGTTAGATACCACGTGTGGAGTTACGATTGTCAAATTCGATTTAGATGTGTCAAAATTATTTTTAAATTTAGAGAATTTATTTTGCAGAATAGCTTTGAGATTCTCATAGTCAAAAGTAAGGAATTTTAGTGAGTTTAGTTCGGTGTACAAGAGAATCGGCACCATAAACTACCTAATTCAAAATGTAAACATTTCTTATTCTAATTTCACAGACTACACTTTTATGGCCTATTTACTGCGTAAACACCGGGGAGGGGGTGGGGCTGAGGTACTTCGCGTTAGCTTAGCTTCTCTCACTCTCTCGCCTTTTATAGCACTATGGATAGTGCAATCCACGAAGACGCGCCCCACTCCGCTCCGCACCGTACTAGAGTTCAGCTTACAGTACAGTAATCGTAGAGTGGGGCGCGTCTTCGTGGATTGCACTATCTATAAACTACTATAGAGAGAGCGTGACTACTAATGGTCTCGGTTGGCGAAAATTTTTTCGAAGCGGCATCAGTTGATGCTAAAAAGAGAGCGGATATGATCATTTCAATTTTTTTTGCCGAGGGTAGCCAAGAACGAGAGCTTCTACAAAGTTATCCTGTTATAGGCAGTGTTTAAGAACAATACACCAATGCCATCCTCTGGCTCGGTAGAAAGAATGTTTTCTTTTGCAACTATGCTAAATAAACCTAGGTCACACAAATTATCTGACGACTTATTTAAAAAAAAAGTAGTTATGAAATGTAACTTGAACATCAAGAAATCAGAAATGTAAAGATCGGAGGTTATTTAGTTGATTGAAAATATTATTCAAAATTAGAATTCAGTGTATTTGATTGTTAAAAATTATTTGTTTGTTCTTTGAAAAATTAATAAAAATATTTTAAGAAATGTGTGTCATAATTTTCTATAATTTCTTGTATATAGAATTAATAAAATTTATGGATGTATTAGTTTTTAATCAAGTTAATCAATTAATGATTAATGATTAACGTCAATAATCATGATTAAGATTACTTTTTTAATCATGATCATTCTAATCATGATTAATGTAATCTGATTAAAATTAATCAAATTAATTAATTGATTAAAAAATTAATTGATTAATGCCAACACTGGTCGTTTACATAGTTTTCAAGAGTGCTAAAGCTGATAGTGAAGTCAAAATGTAAATCCAAGAAAATTTTCAAATTTTTCATCATGGGTTATCGTTTTTATGGTTTTCGAGGGTACTAAAGCCTATAGTGAGGTCAAAATGTAAATTCAAGGTGTCGGCTGCGAAAACTTTGTTTTTTTTTTTAATCATACGTGAGAAGGAACTTCGTTTCTATCGGAATGTCTCCGACCGCACACGTTTTTATATTTCTGTTTTCTTCCTGATTGTTTTAGAAAAAGAAAAGAAGGATGAAAAACGCCGGGTGCTGCTAATAGCTTGCGCTGGATCACATCAGATATGGGCTCTCTACCTCGACACTACTATTTGGTGGAAATACAAGAGCTTTACTGAAGGTAAGGAGAATTTTAAAACAAAAAAGCAAGAACCTTGTATATAGAATAGAAAACACTAGAATACTCTTTATTATGTACACTATTTCTATTTTCTTAATGTCCCTCTGCAAACTTCGTGTTTCATCAGTCGTCTGATTTCTATCAGTTGCCCTTTGCACTTGGTGCAGACCGGACGCTCTTTATCGACTTGGAAGTATATAGAGTTGTTAATACTCTTTTAACTTAATGTATTATTTTAAAAATGGGAGGAAAGCTGCTAAAGTCGCAGGCAAGGAGGATAGGAAAGTAGTTTTACAGCCCTATAGAGTTCACACGGAAATCAAAACAACAATAAAGTACTTAGTTCTAAATTCAAATTATTATACACGATAAATCTAATAATTGATGGACATGGAAATTAGCATTCGTTTGTATTCGAAAATGCGACGATTACCGAGGGATTTTGAAAATAGAAATATGGATTTAAGATATAAATATAGTTTTTTTTCCTCTATCTGTGTTTTATAATAATAATATTTTTATTTTGGCACAAAGAATCCATAGTGTGTTAGTAGCATCAAATTAAAACAACTTATTATCTAATGTGTAGTACCAATTACCCTCCTCACAATCTCCCTCCTTTACAACTGGAGAGTTGGAGCTCTGCGCTACAGTTCTCAGAATGCCGTTGCGACTGTCTCTCACTCTCCTCAGTAGTGAAATTATTTTCTTGCGAACAATCGCGTGAAACCCGTCGGTACGAGCTTGCGCAAACATTTTCGAGGCGCTGCAGTAGCGAGGAAGACCCAACAACATCCTGAAACCATTGTTGTACTGGACGCGCAGGACATCCAGCGATCTTTTGGTGTAATTGACCTATAGATTACTCGTGTACAGATTCTGGTAATAAGCTTTGAAAATTGTGATTTTTATTATGTTTGTACACCAAGCAAATCTACGGGCATACATGTTGCCACCATGCAAGCCAAGACTCTATTAACTTGCATTTTGACACTTGAATTTAGATCTAGCGTTTTGCTTTCATCCACTAAAGTAATTATTTTAACACCTTTGTTGCCTAGCGCCGGCTATCGCTGAAAACCAGCGTTGAGGCTCTGTCTCGCATGGGGTCGCAGCTTTATGCTGAGCGATGGCCGTTTTGCGTGGATGTGACGCATATTTTCCCCCAATTTGTTATTTACGTGTTTTTTTTTTTAATCTTTCTTTGCGTCACGTTTACCGCAAATAAACGAATTTTCTTTTCTTTTTCCTAGGAACATGCGTGTGTATCGCGGGCTCGGGGACAGAAGCGGCTCGTAACAGTGCGTATCCGAACTCAGCTGCGTTTGCGCAGCCCTCCGGACTCACGCTTAGAATGGGTAAGAATTACATCTTAAAAGGTTTAAAATACAATTAAATGTACTTTTTTTAACGAATGTGAATTTTTATTGGCAAAATTCGATATGTACTGTATGACAAAAATATTTCAGACATTATTTTTGCAGCGGAGTCGCAATATCTAATCATAATTGCGGATATGGCATTAACTTGATTGAGTTCTTTTGCTATTATAATTAAATTCAAATGTCAGAAATAAATTACCCGAATTACCGTAATAAACACATTAACATTAAAACCGGTGCCAAATAAGTGATATCAAATTAATTATTATTTTAATTACAGGAACGAGTCCCGAGGTCTTCATAGCTGATTCCGAAAGTTCATCCATTCGAAGACTAGCCCTAACTACAGGACAGGTTTCAACTCTCTGTGGCGGTGACCGTAACCCTTTGGTATGCATACTACATTAATAACTACTAGATATCACATTAGTATGATGTTTACTACATATTAGTTTAATAGTGTTCCTGCTACAGCTGCATTATAATTGCTAATAATCATAATTATGAATATTTTACAATTTATGTCCATGTTAATATAGAAATTAATTAAATATGTGCAGTTTGCCACCTGATTATTTTGCAAGTATGTTGCGTGACTGTAAGGGATTAAATGGCGATTTATGTATAATTGACTAATTATGAAGCCTGTGGCCATGCCTGCATTTTTGAGATAAAATCACCCTTTGTCCTTTTAAAAGACGGATGTCTTCCAAAATTTAATAAAATCACTGATTTACTGTCCCATCAATAATATGGTTCAAGATGATACAGCGATCTATATTCAAAAGCGATCGTCCCGCGAATACGCGAACGTCGCGCGAATACGCGAACGTCGTGCGAATACACGAACGTCGCGCTTTTATGTCACTTTTAGTTCGGTGAACCTGAATGCGTTATCGCGCCGACAGAGGGCGCTTTCCGAAAAAAAGTGACATATGGACGCGACGATCGCGAATTCGGGCGACGATCGCTTTTAAATAGAATGGTTGTAGAACGGAATGGTTGTAATTTTTTAATTCAATATTTTATTTTTCTGTACAGAACTTATTCGCGTTTGGAGACATAGACGACATTGGTGTCGACGCAAAACTACAACACCCTCTAGGCGTGGCTTACTGCGAATCTTCCAAGACTCTCTACATAGCAGATACATACAACCACAAGATAAAAAAAGTCGAAGTCGGCCCTCAAAAAGTCACCACGCTAAACCCTACTATGATTGAGACCACCGACCCAGCATTATTGAACGAACCATCAGGCCTATCAATCACTGCCGATGGAAAATACCTATACATCGCAGATACAAATAATCACTGCATCAAAATCCTTAACTTAACCAAAAACGTGTGCCAAGACTTCAAAGTGCGATTACTAGAACCTAAGTTTTCAGAACCAGAGAATTTGATTCTATACAAAAATGATCTATTTGTGAATCGTAAATGTGGCAATCTCATAATCTATTTTAACGTAAGTTTAGACGCGGAAACGAAAAATGTTAAGTTCACTCCCGGAGCACCTCAGAACTGGCTTGTTTGTATAAGGGACGAGAATAACAAGGACGTGACTCAAGAAGATTTCGAATTCATCAGCTCTTCTCGCAAAGGTACCAAGCTGCCCGGCCGAGTGGAAATGAAACTTAAGCAGCGAACAGATAAGTTTCTTTATCGCTTGTACCTTAGTTTCTATACAGCGTTGTGCGACACAACCGTATGTTTCTCACATTCTTTCACCATTAGATCTACTATTTTAGTTAGGGACTCTGTCAAAATGGTCGAATCGTACAAGATAACTTGTAAAGTTAATCCTGTTAACAGACCGGACTCTAAACAAAATAAAGATGATCAAAAGTCGTAAAAATATTATCTTGACTTATTAATTTACCGATGTAAGCACAATAAAAGCTTTAGCAAAACTGTAACAAAATAATTTTTAAGTTAACCTGATTTTTTAAGTGTAATTGGACGTAGTTACACGAAAAGGATCCAATCCACACAAAGACACTTTGGAGATATTGACGTTTGAAGTTTGGAAGATATCTCTTCGTTGGTATTCATTTTAAAATTAATTGAAAGTATGATGTTGTGTGTGGAATAATAAAACTTTTTTATTGTTAATAGTATAATCAAGTGTAGTATAATATTTTCCGAGTTATATGCAAATTTATATGATTGGATCCTTTTCGTTAAATTACAGTTTCCATAGCGCATGCTATAGTCTTAATTTCGTTAAAACGACCCAAGTAATAAATTGTGTATAAAAAACCTATTCCTTGAAATAAAATACATTTATTTTGTTTTAATCATTTTAATTAAACCTTAATCTTAAACATGGCAACACAACCATCTCAAAATCAACAAAACAACCTGTCAAAACTTGCCTTATATTTTAATAATCATAACTTCGCCATAATCAGCTTTCAATCTTCCATTTTCTTTAGGATAAAAAAATAAAAATGTCTGTATCAGCATAGAGAGGACACCTGTTTACTTAAAGATATTGACAGCTCAGAATCTTTATGTTGCACATATGAGCAAAATTAAAATAAAACTAAAAAAATTAACAAAGCAAAAACTTAAACTTTTTACATAGGTATTCATAAGAGAAGAGGTCTTCTTACATTTATTAATATGTAAGAAGATGTTTTTTTTAGCTTGACTCTTGTGGCGTTAACTATTAAGATTATTGATAGTTAACTCCACAAGAATCAGCCTTTTAGTATTCAGTCTCTTTGGGGACAAAATCTAGTTCCTCATCATAGCCATCTATGTCTTCTACAATGTTATCATTCCCCTTTAAAGATGAAAAAAAATAATTAAATGATGGGGAACTAGATTTTGTCCCCGAGGAGACTGAATATTAAAAGGCTGATTCTTGTAATCTTAATAGTTAACGCCACAAGGGTCAAGCTAAAAAAACATCTTCTTACATATTAATAAATGTAAGAAGACCTCTTCTTTTATGAATACCTATGTAAAAAGTTAAAGTTTTTACTTTGTTAATTTTTTTAGTTTTATTACGTAACATAAAGATGCTGAACTGTCAATATCTTTATGTAAACAGGTGTCCTCTCTATGCTAATATAGACGACATCTTTATTTTTTTATCCTAAAGAAAATGGAAGACTGAAAGCTGACTATGGTGAAGTTATGATTATTAAAATTTAAGTTTTGAGAGGTTGTTTTGTTGATTTTGAGATTTTGTTTTGTTGATTTTGAGATGATTATTTCATGGAATAGGTTTTTTATACACAATTTATTACTTGGGTTGTTTTAACGAAATTAAGACTATAAGCATGCGCTATGGAAATTGTAATTTAACGAAAAGGATCCAACCGTATAAATTTACATATAACTCGGAAAATTTAAATTGATTTTGGGATCAATAAAAATTCACCAATCACTCTGGATCGTTTTCGTTGACAGATTTATTGGAATAATAAACGAAAATCAATTTATAGAAAAGGATCCATGCATTCTGGATTGTTTTAATTGTTTTATTTAGGTGTAAGTGTATTCAGAAAAAAAAACCCAAGCATTAAAACGATCCACTATGGATCGTTTTAGTGTTTTTATTAAAATGTCGGTGATGAACAAATTGTAATTTCGCAAAAATAATCCAGACTCCTTGATTCGTTTTACTTAATCGGTTGGTAATACTGGTCATGAACCAGGAAGGTTGGATTGTTCAAGGTGATTTTATTTTTTTATCGTGCCATAGAAATGGGTTGGTTCTGAGGTTCATAAAATGTGTCTAACAGTTGTTTTTGCTAGGATCTTTTTATTGGCCGATAGTATTGATATTTAGCATCAGTTTGGTGCAGTTAACTCATTTTTGACCATGTTTTGGATTGGATCCTTTTCGTGTAACTACGTCCAATTGTTATTAATAATAGAAGTTGTTATTTTATTTTTTATTACATTTTTAGTTTTGTTAATGGACATTAAAATATTTTTTCAGAATGTGCTTGTCTTACTTTTACTCAAGTTTTTGTGATCTTCGTAATCCTCAACTGTTTTAATTAATTAATAGCTTTGGGGTTTTTCAAACGTCAAAAAACTTTTTCCTCTTATGGTTTTTGCATTTTGGTAAGTTTCGTAACCAGTTGTATCATTTTCCTTAGACTACGTTTATGTAAATTATAGATAATACTTGCATAAGCAAGTATTATCTGTAATTTACATAAACGTATCATTAAATGGTGTAAGCAGGGCAAATTGTTTTACGTATTTTTTTTTTTTCAATTTGCAGGTCAGTACCGGGTTGTATGTTGATCAAAATATGATTCGCGACCGTAACAAACATGTATTCACAGAATTCAAATTATTAAAATCGTCGATTTCAACTCTCCAAGTTCACAAACTGGACCTGCAAATTGCAAAAAACTATATATGTACGTAAGACAAATTGAATTTCGCTGGCTACCTTCATGCTTTCGATTTAAGGGGACCTTAACAAATACATATTTATAGTATTAAAAATAATAATAATATCAGCCTATTATTATCCCACTTCTGGGCAAAGGCCTCTTCTCATACAGAGAAGGCACGAGCATTGATCACCACGCTTGCTCAAGACAGGTTGGCAATTTCAGACTTATATTAACTATAAGTCCATCTTTTCTCACGCTTTTTTCCTTCACCGATGTTAGTAATGTCCAAGATAAACTCGGAAAGTACATATGAATTGAAAAAGTCACATTGGTACTTGTCCGGATTTGACCCCACAACCTCGTACATGAGAGGCGAGGTTTGAACCACTAGGCCATCACGACGTAGTAGTAGTAGTAAACATTTAAGGTTCCCGGATATAAGTGTAACCTATGTACTATTATAGGAAAGTGGCATTGACATTTGCTATCCATCACGAGGAAATACCGATTCAAAATATTCAATTTCGATTTGATACCGAATTCATGACTGTTTTGACCTTATATTAGAGCAATTTATTTAGTCGCAAGCTCGTAACACTAATATAAAAGGAAACTAATATTTAAAGTATAAGTTCTACTTTAATGATACGTTATTTTTTTCGTTATTTTTTTCCCACTTAGTATATGGATGATATCTTAAGTTCCTGTCACTGTTATTTACATAGCAGGTAGTGGTATTCGAATTTGTGTGGGGTAGCCATCACAACTAAAAACTGAAAAATAAAAACTTTTTACAAAAAAAAAACAACCGACTTCTTATTTTTCGCTTTGTAGTGTTTTTTTTTGGAAGTCGGTTGATTTTTTTTTTTTTAAGTTTTTAAGTTAAGTAATTTCCACACGAAATAACATAAGTTACTGCAATAGTTTTATTTCAGTTACTTTCTTCACGAGGAAATGAGGTATTTCATAATGTGATGCAGGCATGCTGTTTTAAAAATGGATTCTTTGTTGTAAAAAAGGAAAGAATCGCTTGGTGACGTCTTTCGAAGGTCGATACGGAAAGGAACGACACGTAGGCCAATATGATGATGCGCGAACGCATCGGATCATGAGACCCCAGATATTAATATGCGGTGTATTCCATTGAGACTCATCTCATTTACATTAGTAAGTGCTACAAATTAGAACAGTGGCCTTACTATCTAAACACAGTGATTAGGCTATGAAGTTATGTACCCGTTAGGTACACACGGCTACACATGAAACTGTGCATTTCTAGTATAAGCTGATCTCGCATTGTTATAGGATTTCCGTACAATGTGAGGTCAGCTTATACTGGAAATGTACCTATAGCTTGATGTGTAGCCGTGTGTACATTAATTGCCTTACATTGCTTGTACATCGCACTCGAATAACGACCTTAGCTGCATGGTTGAGCTAATTAAAATTTAGATGAGTTGCACTGTATTTTATTGGGAGATTAGATTAATTTATGTATGAGCGAATTATGGAGTCATATTAGACGGATAATTGATTTTTTAATGGGTGTCGGCTACGGAACGAAAACTAACAAGGCCCAATTTAAATATTAGATTGGTAGCTACAATATTGGTGATCCATTCAACATGCCTTCGGCCATTATTGTTGCCGATGACGAATAACTGACCCTTTCGTAGCCCGAGGTAGGTTTTGTAAAATGAAACAATGGATTTATGTCATTAAGAGGACGATAACCGACTTTTAATGATTTTATACTGAAGATGACGTCTAAACGAGTAGTGTTAATGATTTGAAAAAAATATTTGTTAAATAAGAGCATTTTCCTAATATTAAAATATTAGGAAAATGCTATGTCGAAAAAATATATGTTAAATTAAAGCATTTTCTTAATATTTTAATATAGGCATATTTTTGATTATGTTTATATTACATAGTGAAATTAATTTGTAAAGTTATGTCTAACGCGGATAAAAAACTGAGAATGACGCAAAATCTATCGAGCGTATTTTTCTGAAAACTTCACCATTTTAAAGATAATTAAATTATTAATCTTTTAGTATACGTGTTTTATTAAAATGCCTTTTGTTTTTCGTGTAATAAATTAATAATGCGTCTAATTTGGGACAGCGCTCCTTGATGGGCGAGTCCTATTACTGGCTGGACGTACGACGCGTTGCTTGAGCTCAGTACAGAACACGCAAGCTAACCATTCAAAGTCACTGTCATATATCTGCGTCTTAAGACAAGTCTCTCCTCCTAAGTGCTACATCACTTGGAGTGTGAAATCCGATAGTCAAGCAATTGGCGTTATTATGTAGTGTTCTATTATGGGTATTAGACACCCATGTTCTATCGTAGACTACAGAAGAGTACAGAGGTTCGAAATCATCTTTAGACAAGATCGCATAAATGATGCAGTACTTAAATGTACCGTATTTTTTTTTTTTTACAAAAAATACAACCGACTTCTAAACTACAGAGTGAAAAATAACCTTAATTTCGGAAGTCGGTGGCAAAAAACTAAAATACTGACCCACAGACACCGACTTCCGAAATTTTTATTTTTTTCATTTTGTTGTTTGGAAGTCGGTTGTATTTTTTGTAAAAAAGATTTTTAATACGATACCTACATAAGTACTGCATCATTTAAAAACGTTTTTTTTTTCACTTTTTATTGGGCATGGTTTGTAATTTATCTAAGTTACAATAGCCTAATGTCAACTGCTCATCACCTTTTACAAGATATTGCTTTTCCCGATGCAGGGACTTTAACTGTTGAGGAGTTCTCCAGGTACTTCACCATCAGCTCCACTGCACCATATGAATTGTGACGAGCATCAATTGCTTACCGACCATAATAAAGTAATCGAATCACAACCCGTGAAATACATATTATTATTGAGTAGTTCCGATGGCCATCTGTGTGCATCATCAGTTCCACTTTTCCAAATGGTGCTTTCTGTGAGCCAATGCAAGAGTTACTATAAAAAATACCCAAATCGCTATAGGTGTACCTACAATATTTGAAGAGTTCCCTCGATTTCTCCAAAATCCCATCATCAGATCGTGACCAAATGACAATGGGAACAACTAGAAAGTATAACCCTTTCAAACAAAAAAAGTATTTTTCAAATCGGTCAAGCCGTCGTCGAGTAATCGGGGAACATAAATTTAAAAAAAAAATTCGACTAACTGAGAGCGTCCTCTTTTTTTTGAAGTTGGTTAAAAATCAAACTATAAATCTCGTAACCTATGACCTATAGGTGTGTATGAGGACTGTCTCATACATATGTATAGTTCATAGCTTCCTAGATTTATATTTTGATCATCGTCGTATTATTACCTACTAAGGTATTATTAGGTAACCAACCAAGCTCTTTTTGTAATAATACGTTAGTAAGTAATAATACGAAAAGAGCTTGGTTGACCACTTTCGTTTTTTGTTCAACTA
Source organism: Agrochola lychnidis (assembly GCA_963680765.1). Lineage (NCBI taxonomy): Eukaryota > Metazoa > Arthropoda > Insecta > Lepidoptera > Noctuidae > Agrochola > Agrochola lychnidis. The sequence goes on from OY796858.1 coordinate 17,416,263, forward strand.
TTTAATTGGATTGTCTAACTACCAATATAATCACCAGATAGGTAATCCACCGTTTGTCACATTTACGAGGGCAATACTAAATACCCTCTTGACCTCCTGAAGCCACCGAACGTCGTGCAAACGTTTAACGTTTAAACGCAGGCAACTAACAAAATAATAATGCACTCGAATTTTGTTGACTGCTGAGTGCCGAGTCCAAAGGGGCTAAGGTCGTCTGCATCATTACAGCATCAGGTCGCGTCCCAAAACAATTGCGGCGTGGATACACAATTAGACCCTTCGAGATTTGAGATCTTGACTTTTAAGACGCAACTTTGTAGGCTTCAAATACAAATGATGCTTTCGTTAATCCCTTTGTCATTATGAGGTACAAAGAACCCTAAATGAAAAGGAGGTTCTTAATACGATATTTTTATAGATACCTATGTCTTAGGTAGAAGCAAGTTTGGTAGCACGAGGTGCCCTTTGAAGCAGTACAATTGTTTACCAATGAGTTTGTATATTATTAGACTATTTATTGCAGTGTACGCGGTGGCGCGGCCAGAAAGTATGGTTCCTAGCTGCGCCACCTATTTTGTTAAATTTCTCGCGAATCTTTATAGTACAATTTTTTTATTATTATGTACAATAATTAACACATTATGTGCATTTATTCTAATTAACCCCGATTCAAAATGTCGCATTTTGAATCGGGGCGTCCAGTTTTTTTTTTCTGTAGTTCTTCTCATAGCTGACCTCTGAGATCATGACTTTTTAACCGGTCAATCCTGTGGGTGCCTTAAGCTGCTACACTTAAAAACCTCCAGCCAGGGGTTACTCAACTATGCTAATCAAAACTAGGTGAACGCTCGCTAAGGGCACCCCCTATGGGGTACGAACCTCGGCTTAGGGCGTTTACCGGAGGGAGGATATCAAGGATGGAAGTTTTGATCATGATTATGGCGCGGCCAGGAAGTCATCATCTGCCTAGCCTTTTCCCAACTATGTTGGGGTCAGCTTCCAGTCTAACCGGATGCAGCTGAATACCAGTATTTTACATGGAGCGACTGCCTATCTGACCTCTACAACCCAGTTAGATACTGGGTAACACGATATCCCGTGGTAAGACTGGTTGTCAGACTTTCGGGCTTCTGACGACCCGTAACAACTGTCAAAGATCTACAAATGACAGCTGGGACCAACGGCTTAACGTGCTTTCCGAGGCACGGAGGAGTCTCGGTATGTAAAGATAGTTACCCATCCATAGACCAACTCCGGCAAGCGTAGCTTAACCTGTTGGATCGACCCATGCGGCTGGTAGCGGCCAGGAAGTACCACGCTCTTTTATACCCAAAATGGCTTAGGTAGGTATTTAGGCATTTACCTACTCGGAACCGAATTTAGTTAAGCTACAGGTATATAAGTAATACAGTGCGGTGTTGTGGGTGGTCTCTAGAATAAGTGCTGTTGTAGCCACAGGGATGGTTACAAGGCCTGATCACTGGTATGACTAGACTATGGTTGTGAGATGGTCATAAGGATGATTGTCATGTTGTATGGCTGTAAGAATAACCAAGGTTGCTGGATCGAGTTGATTATGAGACGTTGCTACTGAGATGATAGGTCGTGGTTTGAATTTCTTTTTTTAAATTCTGCTTAAAGGTACTGTCATTTTTCTCGGCTGGCTTTTTAAGTCTGGATTTGAATCTGAATAGACTGATTTGTAATGTAAAAAATAAAATGGTGAAATGACCTAGCTAGACTGATGCTTTGGTATTATCAGAAGTTTGTGAGTCTTTCTGAGATGTGTTTGAAATCTTTGGTATTGCAGATTTACATACGAGGACGTGTGTCATGCAGGATGGCCATGCTGATCTTTCATGAGTATGCACCTATGCAATTAAAATCAAACACAAGCGCCTTTGATTAGCGTTGTGCGGGGTCTAGGATTGAGTATGGTGACCGACACGGACCATGGACCTGCGAAAGTGATCATTGAGACATGATCGCGTCACATACTGACCTAGGAACTGCTGAGGGTTTCCTTTTAAGTTCAGAGTATTAATTAGTACAGTAATGTTAGTAATTGACTCTGTAAGAATAAGCTGTGTAGTAGTTAAAAGAGCAATTTTTCTCGTTTACCCGAATCCCAATTCTGCGCCCACCATCTGACATTATGTAGTTATGTCACTAAGAGTATGTCGATCACGATCCTATGTACCATCGCGGAAAGTCATAACTGACCACCGTAAGTACTATTCTTGCTTGCAGCATTTGGCTGCTATAGAACCGGGGCGGTAATAGATGTGGGTCATCGAATGCACGGGATTTTGTTTTCAAATTGGTTAGTTATGGGCTTCCGCGGTGGTACCTATATTTTTTGCTTTTGGGTTGGAGATTATCAAATAAGTTCTCCCGCTCTGGGCGGAGCGGGAGGGCGTGTCAGACTCTTACTGACTAAAACCCACTCGTGTTCCTTCAGTTGCCTGTATATTGCCATGGGCCATGGTATCCCTTTCGGACTTTCCCGCGACCCCGGCAGGCATCGGTCCTAGCGGACCCGTCAGTTGTGCTGACATCTCTTTGAGGCGCGCCCTATGTACCTACCTGGATCCGACAAGTTCCTTCTCAGGCTTTACACTAACAATGAGGTATGTAACTTCTAATCTGATATAATAGGATGAAAAGCTAACAATTTTTAACGGTTTTAATTTATTATACCTAGTTGATAAACGTTTTATGTGTCGCAATTTATTACACCGTTGTTATACGAAGTTAATTGATATTAAACCAGTTTGCTGAATTAACATAATTGATAATAATTATTTGGTTTTGTGTTAGAAGGATTCGCTGTTTTTTTGTTGAGTTCGATGTACTTTATGGTGACAACAGACTGCTGTTTATAGATTTGTCTTTTATTAAACTACCTATCATATTAATTAACTTTTAGTTTTTTACTTGTTTCGATAATTCAATTACCTAGTTATCTGGTTGTGGTAGGTAAAGTATAGACCGGAGCAGAAAAAAAAAAAAAAAAGTTGTTTCTTACAGGGTCGCAGTGAGAAAACAGTGATTATATATATCGTAGGGACCTACGTACCATATCTGAGGGACCGCGGAAGTGGGGGGCAGAGGGGCCAAATGCCCCCCCTAAAATCAAACGGGGGGCCGCGGCCCCTTCTATTTTACTACTTGGTAAAGAAGGTTTAGAAAGAAAAGGTGTGCAAATATGTTCCTGTCGCCTTTTTTTTTTATTTGTCGCCCCGTTGCGCTATTCTACGAGTAACCCGTGATGGCGCAACGGGGCGGTACCTACTATTTTGGACCGTGATTTGCTTTTTGTTTTGACGGAATTTAAAGTAGTATGTATATGTAGGTACATTAAATCATTTTTGGAAGAGGGTGAACAAAAAGGTTTGCCCCTCCCGTCATGGAGTACCTATCTACTTCGTTTTTGAAAGGGGGTTACCCATCAAAGAAGTTTGCCCCCCCCTGTCATGGAGTACTTTCGCGGTCCCTACCATACCGAGGTACCTGCGTACCATACCTACCTAAGTAGGCATACCTACCTACTACTTATCGCAAGCATCTAATGTTCTGATTTAGTTCAAAGATATTCTTTCTACTCACAATATTGACAGGCCTTTCAAACGCCTGCTAACCTTGACCGTTACTGCTAATAATTAAGTAGGTAGACTGAAAAGTTATGAAATATTGCTATCTTATTTTAGATAGATAAGTATGTAGTGCAACTTTAGCTCTGCAACAATAAATATCTGGCTAAGTGCGAGTTGGACTCGCACACGAAGGGTTCCGTACCACCGTACACCGTACGTATTTAGCAAAAAACGCCGAAAAAATCACGTGATTGTTTTGGCGTTTTATTAAATAAAGTTAAAAATATATATTTTATGTTTATTATTATTTGTTGTAATATCGGCAATAGAAATATTTGCGTACACAATATGCGTCAATTTCAACTGTCTACCTATTACGGTTCATGAGATACAAACTGTTTAGTTTTAGGTTTTAGGTTTAGATTAATAGTTCTATGTTCTATGTTAAAGGGTTTGGTTTCCGCACTTAGTCCGTAAGGTGGACCATTGTGCGTGGGCCATAGCGGCCGTTTGGTGGTTATTCCAACCAGCCCACCTCCTTCCAGAAGCTAATTAAATCTCCTGGTCTGTTCAGAACATCTGTGTAGGATCTGGGTGACCCGAGGGTTTCTGTTCTAATCTGGGTGACGCCTGTGCATTCAAAGAGCACGTGCGCTACGGTTTCCTCAGCCTCCATGCACGCCCTACACAGAGGACTGTCTGTTATGCCTATTGTATGGAAGTGTTTGTTTAGCGAGCAGTGCCCCGTGATGGTCCCCGTCACCAGGCGCAGGCCGTTCCTGTCCAGGCGTAATAAACGCCTGGTTAGCCTGCTATCCAAGGATGGCATAGCTTCCTTGGACTGCCTGCTACCCGGTGTCGAGGTCCACCAGTTCTCTGCTTGTGTGTGGGTGAACTCCTGTAGCCACCTGCGTATTTGGTTGAAGGGGATTGGCACGATAGGTTCGGGGCCACAGACTGCCGTGCCAGATCCTCTTCTAGCAAGTTCAGAGAGATTAATAGTTATAAATTTTATTGTTGACCTACTTACAGCCCCGGATCTAGAATTTTATCGAGGCCGCAAAACCTGCCGCCTGCCGCCCCCGCCAAGTCGGATTTTTTTTTAAATATACTAGGACGTGTCGGACATTTATTTTAATTGGCCTATGACAGAATAGTGTTTGAAATAAGTCGTGAGATTATTACAATTTTACTTTTCGAGCCATATTAAAGCTTCGTGCAGCTCGACGCGACACCGGTTATTGTTGCAAGCCTTTAATCTGATGTGCGGTCCAATTTTCGATTTGAATGCAAGAGCGAGCGAAGCAAGCGCGAAAATTTTTTCACTCTGCTTGAGATAAGTTAGATTTTCTTTTGCGATTTAGGAATTAGTAGTTACTAGGTTGTAAGAGCGAGCGTAGCAACCTCGAAAATTTTGGCATACCTATACCTAAACATATTAATCAAATTTTATCGATCGAAAATACGCCGATCCAACAGGGGCGCCAAAACTGTGGTAAAAATTAAAGGAAATCATGTCGCGTTTGCACATAGGTATAGGCATCGGCAAGTGCGGGACGTCCGGCACCCTCACTACGCAAAGTAAAACTCAAAAAATAGACCACTGAGGCGCACATCGAGTTCCTGGTAGAATTCAACTGTACCCGCTCACAACCTGCTCACACCGTTTGACAACCTGTACCTACGCTAATCAGTGATTTCCTCAGTGCACCACCCGCAGAAGTTGCGGTGTGCTGGGTGGTGCACTTGTCTGCTAGGCTTGAATTTGTCGCCCCCTGAAGTTGGCGCCCGGGGCATGGGCCCCGGCTTGCTCCCCCCTAGATCCGGATCTACCTACTTAAGGTCCGCACAAAACAGGTCGGCGGTCCGCCATTTGGTTGCTCCTTTTTTTTTTGGGTGGGAAATTTGATAATTTCCCACCCAAAAATATTTGATAATTTTTTTGGGAGGGATATTGTCAAATAACTTCTCCCGCTCTGGGTGGAGTGGGAGGGCGTGTCAGACTCTTACTGACTAAAACCCACACGTGTTCCTTCAGTTGCCATGTTGCCGGGGAGCCACGATTTCCCTTTCGGCTTATCGTTAAACGTATTTAGTGATTTGTGGTGCAAACGGGTTAAATGATAGTTATACAATTGTTTGTTATTGCGAGTATATGCAGCTATCATGAGTTATCATGACAGGATTGGGAAAGGCTTAGGTCCAGCCGTGGAGAGCCGTGACTTTATGTAGACTACGTTGATTGGTTATAAATCTGTAACGCCCGTGTTTTTTTCTCAAGAGAGCCAACCTATTACGATACCTCAATTGTTTAGTAAGGTTCAATTGCTAAGGTAACAAACTGTCTTACCTTTGATATTCCCGATAACTTATATTTTGATATTCCCGATACGAATCAATCTGCCCTAGCCTTTTCCCAACTATGTTGGGGTCGGCTTCCAGTTTAACCAGATGCAGCTGAATACCAGTATTTTACATGGAGCGACTGCCTATCTGACCTCCACAACCCAGTAACTAGGTAATACGATACCCCTTGGTAAGACTGGTTGTACTTTCGGGCTTCTGACGAACCATAACGACTGTCAAAGATCCACGAATGACAGCTGGGACCAACGGCCTAACGTGCTTTCCGAGGACGGTACGAACGGAACGGAACGGTATGTCGAAAGTGACTATTTCGACCAACCATCCACGGACCAACGAAATGGTCACCCATCCACAGACCAAAGCGGCTGTCAGTACTTAGCCACGAGCTCCTCCAACTTTTAGCTATACCTACGTATGCCTATCGTAATTGATAAAAAACTTTTTTACAAAAAACACAACCGACTTCCAAACTACAAAGTGAAAAATAACTTTAATTTCGGATGTCGGTGTCAAAAAACTAAAATACTGATCTGATTCAAAGACACCGACTTCCGAAATTAAAGTTATTTTTCACTTTATAGTCGGTTGTGTTTTTTGTAAAAAAGTTTTTTTTTTCACTTTTTAGTGGGTTGGTTTGTAATTTATCTAAGTTACAATAGCCTTATATCAACTGCTCATCAAAAATACCCAAATCGTTATAGATGTGCCTTTAATATTTGAAGAGTTCCCTCGATTTCTCCAAGATCCCATCATCAGATCGTGACCAAATGACAATGGGACCAACTTGAAAGTATACCCTTTCAAACAAAAAAAGAATTTTTCAAATCGGTCCAGTCGTCTTCGAGTAATCGGGGAACATACATTAAAAAAAAAATATCCCGACGAATTGAGAACCTCCTCCTTTTTTTTGAAGTCGGTTAAAAATCGGCCAAAAGCCTTCGCCGGAACCGAAAGAGGCCTTGGTACAATCACGTGATTCAAGTAAAGTGAGTTCGGAGTTCAGTCGTGACTACTACGCCTGCGCCCTAAACTCGCTTGTTTCTTGTATAATGATTGTAATCTTCATATTAGAGAAACCTTTGATTGACTGAATCATCACAAAATGATGCGAAATAAGCGCGACTGTTTAATGATGTTTGAACTTCCAAATGCCTTGTTGCTCAAATGTTCGTAAGCGCAAATGTTGAGCAGGCGTTCTGCATAGTTCGATTCCCAGTCGGCCAGTGTTATTGAGTTTGACCAGTGGGCAATTCTTAACAACAGCTCATTAATGGCTAGGCTTCTTTTTTTTTTTGGGTGGGGAATTATCAAATAACTTACAATTTCGACATGGGACTTCAACTTTACAGTGAAATGTGGGTGTTACCAGTGGCGTATTATTTACCCTAGGGCCAAAAAGGCCATGGCCCGGGGCGGCAGGCTGCGAGGGGCGGCGCAAGTTGCACCTCATGACCTCGCGCTACAATGTCTGAAGCAGAAGTTAACGTGAATGCCATAAAACTCCAAAAAGTACACCTTTGATCACAAGTAGATCTTTGACCTGTCATGAAAATAAAATGAATTTAATTAAGGCAACTTATTTATGAGCAGTGGTGGCACAGTGGTAACAGCCGCGACTTACGAGTTGTAGGTCGTAGATTCGAACCCAGGCAGGCGCTTTACTTTGTGTAAATTATTTCATCACCACTGCTCTCAAAACGGTGAAAGAAAACATCGTGAGGAAACCGGCATGTCCTATAACCGAAAATTCGAAGACATGTGACATCTACCAATCCGCACTGGGCCCGCGTGGTGAAATATGGCCCACTCCCCCTCACAGAGAGGAGGCCTGTGTCCCAGCAGTGGGAACATTTATAGGCTGATGATGAACTTATTTATTAAACAGAAGGATTTGACGCATAATGCACTGTGGTGACGAATTGCAGTGAGAAACGTTCGTTTTCCGTACTTAGGAGAATAAAAAAAAATCTACATTCCCGTTTAAGCGAACAGCACACAGTAACTTCGTGAACAGTTTAGCTGTTCTTACTACAGAAGCTCCGTTATTATGAGTTGACAATGTCATTGAAGAATTTGTTAACCAATCTCCATCTGCAAACAAATTAAAAATTGAATAAATGGTGTTTATTTCTTTGAATGGCCTTTTTACTTTTTTCATTCATAATCATCATGCTCAGCCCACATCAACAGACTGCTGGATTTTGTTTTATAATTAAAAGTTTTTGCCTTTTTCCGTTCATTTATGGGGCGGCAAGCAAGCCTTACAGGCCCATGGCGCTGAATCTTAAAATACGCCACTGGGTGTTACTATGCATCTAGGCTCTGTCTACCCTCCAGCATTATCTACAGGCGTGAGCTTTTATGAGTAGGCAGGTTATGTTATATCTATACTATACACTATATCCTACATATCTATACCTTTAAACGAGTAATTCTTGTACCTATATTTGTATAACGTGCCGCTACAATGGCGACATTAATTTAGCACACGGGTAGGGCTAGTGGCCAGTAATCATAAAAATGTAATAAGAAAAAATTATTCATTATTTGAAAAAAAAAAAATTCAAACGCTCATCGACATAGGGCTCTCCCTTTCCTTCAATTCACCATCTCTTTGCACGTTATTCGTTTTATTTTCATTGAAGCGATGATATGATCCGTGATCTCGGTAAATGACCTTTTTTTTTTTGGGTGGGAAATTATCAAATAACTTCTCCCGCTCTGGGCGGAGCGGGAGGGCGTGTCAGACTCTTACTGACTAAAACCCACCCGTGTTCCTTCGGTTGCCCTGTTGCCGGGGGCCACGATATCCCGATCGGTTTTCTTCGGACCCCCGGCAGGCATTGGCCCTAGCGGACCCCGTCAATTTTGCTGACATCTCTTTGAGGCGCGCGTGGAACACAACGCGCCGTCGACCCGGGCTTGGTCCTTATCGGACGGCGAGCTACCCATTGCTCACCGTCCGCAAGCCCGCGCCTACGGTGGCCGGGAATCGGCTCGCGATGCCCCGGGCGTCTTCTCCTGCGGCGGTTAGGGGCGTGAGGGCGCGAAGTTTTGCCTCTCCCTCACGCGTTCCGCCTCCTCCTTCGCGAGCATTACCGCTTCGCAGAAGGAGGTGACGGCCTGCCATTTCCGTACCATGGCCTGAACCAGGGTCGGACGCGAGAGATCACCGCCGCCGATCGCCTCTACGAGAACACGGCGTTGCTCCGCCCAAGCCGGGCAGACCTCCACCGTATGCTCCACCGTGTCCTCAGGCCGATCCACACAATGGTGACACCCGGGTGTTTCCTCCCGCCTTATCCTGAACAGGAACCTCCCGAAGCAGCCGTGTCCGGTGAGGACCTGCGTCAGGCGGAAGGTGAGAACGCCGTGGCGTCTCTCCAGCCACTCCTCAAAGACTGGTCTTATCGCCGCGATTGTGGCGTGCCCACCGGTAAATGACCTCTGCGCTACAGTTGCTAAGTACAGGTTGCTCCAAGATGCTATTTCAGAAAAGTGAAAATAAATCAATAAATATTAACATTTAATGAAATTAAAACATTTTCATAAAAAGAAAACGCTAATCCGTATACGTGTGTTAAATTAATGTCACCATTAAAGCGCCACGCTGTATATAATCTGAATGTCGGAAACGGCTCCAACGATTTTCATGTAATTTAGTAAGCAGGGGGTTTTGGGGGCGATAAATCGATCTAGTTAGGTTTCATTTTCAGAAAACGTCGTTCAAAAAATTAAAAACCTCATCAGTCATCCAGATATTAGGTAATAGGTAATACGGGCTGGTATCCGCAACTCCACGTCAAAGCGCGTATTTTGCGTACGGGTGGGAAAATCTGTTATTCGATCCACCCCAGCTCCTCAAAGAAGGCCAGCAACGCCTTGGTGTCACTGACAATCTCACGTAGGGTACCTGGGTTACCGAAGTACTTGGCCCTGTAAGTGGCGACCACGGGGCAGTTTAACAGCACATGGGCTGCTGTCTCGTCGTCCTCCATGCAAGCTCTGCACAGCGGACTGTCTGTGACTCCTATGACAAAGAGGTGTTTATTAAATGACCCATGGCCAGTTAGGGCAGCTGTAACTGTGCGCAGCTGCTGTTTTGTTAATCGGAGAACCTGTTTTGTGAGGCGGCCGTCGATTGTAGGGAGAGCCTCCTTAGCTTGCCTGCACTCACCGTGGTCCACCCATATTTTGTGATGTTGTTCCCTGGTTCGTTTCCTTACCATCCAGATATTACACTATATCCTATATACAGGAAGGCAGGGACTTCGACGCAAAAACTTTTACCATGGATTCAGTACATGATTCTGAAGTCTTTATTCTTATTTAGAATAATCATGATTATGGACTCGACTTATTACTGGTTCACAAAAAAAAGAAGAACATTTTATTTTTGAAAATGAAACTAAATGCGGCTATATCTTCGGTAGAATGCGTGCATTCCCAAGTAACACCAAAGCGCTGTATATCAGCTGAATTACTGTCTACCATAGAATCTTAAGCTGTACAAGCCTGCTGAATAAGAGCGTTAGATTTGGGCACAAATTAAACAGCTTTTAGCTGAATAACTGGAACTAATGCATTATATTAGCATTATTTAAGCATTTGTAAGGGTAACAGTCACCCCAAGAGCTGAATATTGGCTGATTATTAGATTGGGTGTTACCTATTATACAGCACAATGGCTGATTTATTATATGTGAATTACCTATTATTCAGCACAAACTACAGATGTGGATCTCTTTAAAGCTTCATCTGTTGAAAATTTATAATTTTAGTGTTGTTGTGCGCGAACCATTTTATGGCCAGTGTTTATGCTAAAATATTAGTTTTCGGTAATTAGCTTGTTTTTTTTCTAACATGCTTGAAATTTGATTGGGAAAGCAAGTTTATTGTCAAATATAGTATAATTATAGGTGAACATTTTCACGCGCTCTCAAAATATGACTGTTTTCTTGAAATTTAAAGAATAAAATAAGCCGATGAAACAAAAAAAATGCTGGAATTCTCTTTTTAAATGACATGTAATTTGACAGTAAGCTGTTTACTTAGAATGAATTAATATCTTTTTCAAATCTGGTTGTTATTTTCGTTAACTAAACAAAAATAAATTGTTAGTATTATTATAATAAATAGGTTAAAACCTGAAAAATGGCTGACAACCAATGTGCATCGCATTAATCACAATTAAATGCTATGTGCTGTATAAGAATTCACTCGTGGTACATAAATCCGTAACAAGCTGACACGAGCAGTTTTTGTGTTAATCAAGTCAGCCACAATGGGCTAGATAAGTGTTGACTGCGTGTAGCAAGCTGATTAACACTAAAAGTTCAACTATGTTCAGCAAGACACAATATATCATAGTTAAATGAAGTCACAGAATAATTGATTGCATTAAAGCAGTTCACATGTTCTTTTCTAAAATGCAAGCATTTTATGGAAACGTTTGTGGCCTTCAATTCAGAATAAAGCTGCTTTCTGGTCCACAAAAATGCTATTGATTGCTAAATGCTGACTAACACAGATCTGAACACCTCTTTTAACGCTCGCAACACTACAATGTTATTTCCGTGGTTGTTAATATAGCCAATAAACAGGCGTAAGCGTAATTTTCAGCTTTTGCAGTTCGAGTGAACTCTAATAAGTCTTCATAAATGCTAAAGTTACCGACGTGGACCCTATGTGATAACCAATAATGCAGTTTTGTGCTACTTGGGTTGCGTTGCGGCTACAGAATAAATAAAAAAGGCATTGGCGCGAAATCCTTAGAATTTTTCTCTAATTACGAATTGAATTGGTGACCGTAATATAATTTACAACAGTGAAAATATCATCATCTAGTGAGAACATCTTCACAGAGGACTGAAATTAAGTTGCCGGAAAAAAAAATCTCGTTAAATATTCAGAATTGTACAAATTGTAAATAAACTATTTAATATTGTATTGGATTATTTTATTTTCTCGCAATCGTAGTGAAAAGTAGAATGTAACACACGGCGCTAAAACCCATTATAACTCGGTTTCTATTTACTCCCTCGCTAAAGCTCGGGAGTAAAACTACCTCGTTACAATGGGTTATTTTAGCCCCTCGTATAACAATCTACTATTTGCCTTGGAGAGACCAATTCTTGAGAAAGATTATAGGCTATGTAACATCACGCTACGACCCTAAGGAGCCGAGCAAAACTTCTTCACGCGGACGAAGTCGCGGGCAAAAGCAAGTGTTAAATAAATCGATTATTGATAAAAATAAAGAATTGATGTTTCTTCCGCTAATTCAGCACATTATTTGCACCAATAATTCAATATTTTACTAAACGAACTTGATTTCTTAGATCATGAGCCTTCTATGTCCTTACAGATGGCTATAAACAATACGTTATGAACTCATCATTAATTTAAATACATACTTCATGGTCTCATTGCACAGATAATTGTTAGTTTGGTCAATAAACATGTATTTTGTTATTTTAATGTGAATTCGGCATGATGGTCGTGAAGGCTCTTGATAAGGCGAACTAATGAAATAATATTAAATGCAATCAATCTATCTTCTTATACAGGGTTACTGGTAACTCGACGTATTCCTTGCAGGACGTCATAGTAGGGTTAAAATGCAACAAATTAAGCCACCAAATGTTCTACCGAAATTCAGTAGTTTTTGAATTAGATAAGAGTTTTAGTTTTTTTATGAAAAATCCCAAATTAAATCATTTGAAACCAATTTAAAAATGATTTACGGCGCGACTGTACTGAAATTTAAGTTATTATCATAGTTGACGCCGTAGCAGACCTTTGTTAATAATTAAAAGTTCAATAATGCCTAAAACTTAGGCAAATATCACTAACCAAACATTTAATTTTTTGTAATTTTTGCTATTACTTCATAAAAAATGTAGTCTAGTGCAAAAAAAAAATGCTACACCTGGTGTACAAATTACTAAGAAAATATCCTTGTCTTATCAGCTATCCAAAAAAGTATGAAAGTTAATACAAAATCATGGACTACATTATGAAAATCGTTTTTGATTTAGTACAGGCGTGCGTTTCACAAAAAGGTGATTATTCGAAAAATCAAAAACAAAATCGTGAACACTATTATTCTTTTTAATCAATATTAAAAACTTTAATTACACACATTTCACACGTCTTGTTCGATGTGCTGCCCTCGGTTTCGAATACATGTTCTTATTCGCTTCCTTACTTCGGTTTTTGTTATTCTTGATGTGATTGTTGCCCTCATCTGGTCCGCCGCATTTGTAATTCTCTCCCTTAGTTCTTCAATTGAATTTACTGGGATCACATAAACTAGATCTTTCATATGACCCCAGACGTAAAAGTCTAGCGGCGTCAGATCAGGGCTTCGTGCAGGCCACGGAATCGGCCCACCGCGCCCTATCCATCGGTTTGGATAGTTTTCATCCAGCAATTGTCGAATTGTGATTCGGAAGTGGGCTGGACATCCGTCATGTTGGTAAATCATGTTTGCTCTTCTTTCTTCCGGTACATCCGTGAGCAGTGCTGATAAATGATTTCTGAGGAAATCTTCATAAAGTTCCCCATTTAGTATTCGGGGTAAAAAATGTGGGCCAATTAATTTGTCGTCAATAATACCCATCCAAACATTAAGCGAGAACCTTCGCTGGGATGCGGTTGGTTTCAGTTTTTTAGGGTTTGCTTCTGCTTTCGGTGCCCAGTAATGTAAGTTGTGGTAATTTGTGATACCATCACGATCAAAACATGACTCATCGGTCCACAGAATGTTTTTTAAAAAGTTTTCGCTGTCGGCGTCGGTACTTAGCATAAAACGACAAAATTCAAGCCGTCTCGGCGGATCTCCTTCTTCTAATGACTGGACTGGTTGGTAATGGTATGGATGTCGGCCTGACAAGTGAACTACAGACCAGACTTTCCACTGTGACATACCAAGCTCACGCACTACGATGTTTGTCGATGTGTTAGGATCGTCAATAAAACGTTGAAGAATAAGCTCCTCGTCCTCAGCCGTGTATCTCCGGGAACGACCAGTGTCAACTTGTCTGCTTCTTTGGACGCTGCCAGTTTCAGATATTCGCCGATAAGTCGATCCGAAGACACTAACGTGGGGGAGTCGGCGGTTGGGAAAGCGAAGTTGATATTCTCGCCGCGCCTCAGCAGCGTTACCGTCACAAAGTCCGTAACAGTACATTATGTCAGCGTATTCAGGATTAGAATATGCAGCCATAGTCAGCGCTTATGAAGGCACAGCACAGCACAAGAGCAAGATACGCAGCAACAGTTAGGGAAATAGCCAGTAACAAAACACGAGCTTGCGCGACGTAGAGTTGAAACTAACTAACGCTGACGACCAAATTTTGCAAAATCGCACCCCCTGTCATACCGAGAGAACAATAGCGACCAATCACAAAGCTCCCCGAGTGTTTGGAGTTCAAGCGCAGGTAAAAACTACGAATAATACGAATACGAAACAATAGGTTGACAGTCTCGCAATTTTACCTGCCCCCCATAAAACTCTTCTCTTCCCTGGCACACATGCAAAAGTATTGACAATCATACCTTTCTGAATAACTGATAAGACAAGGATATTTTCCTAGTAATTTGTACACCAGGTGTAGTATTTTTTTTTTGCACTAGACTACATTTTTTAATGAAGTAATAGCAAAAATTACAAAAAATTAAATGTTTGGTTAGTGATATTTGCCAAAGTTTTAGGCATTATTGAACTTTTAATTATTAACAAAGTTCTGCTACGGCGTCAACTATGATAATAACTTAAATTTCAGTACAGTCGCGCCGTTAATCATTTTTAAATTGGTTTCAAATGATTTAATCTGGGATTTTACATAAAAAAACTAAAACTCTTAACTAATTCAAAAACTACTGAATTTCGGTAGAACATTTGGTGGCTTAATTTGTTGCATTTTAACCCTACTATGACGTCCTGCAAGGAATACGTCGAGTTACCAGTAACCCTGTATAAAAAATTCTCGTGGCACAATGTTAGTTACCTTACTCCTCCGAAACGGCTTTACTGGTTTTTACCAAATTTTATATGCATATTCAGTAGGTCTGAGAATCGGCTTCTAGCTATTTTTCATACCCCTAATTGATAAGGGTTGTCCACCCCAAACAAATAATTGGCAACACAACGTTTGCCGGGGTCATAAATGTTTCTATATTTTGTCCTCTATGCGTTCCTAAACCATTGATCAAATTGTAATAAAGCTTTGGTAGGGGGTTCCGACAACGGCCGCGAGGGTTTCTGGCCCAAAAAATCTACATAAATAAAAGTTTGGATTGCAACGCATACCGGGTGCAGCTAGTAACATATACCTAAGTATTACTTAACCTAATATCAAGCCTGTAGATCCCCGAAGGGCAGGCATAGGTACATGCCTAAAGTACTTGCAGTCCTACACCCACAAAGCGTACCTATCTATAAAGCTAAGCTACAGATTTTGCAGGGTAGGGCAGGCGAGGTAGAAATAGACCGCGAGCGCATGCTGCGACGCAGCGACACAGACATATTCGCGTCCTAGCTAGTACAAACAATCTGTCATTGAAACCTCTGTGGTAAAAAACAAGTGACGACCTGCACGCGTCACGCAGAAATCTGTGTCGGCTCTACAACGAGACGCAGAGCAGGACAGACACATGTCTGCGTCGCACGTGCGTGCGCCGCAGCATACGTAGCTGTCAGTATGTTCATGCATTACAAAATCTGCTCTGCCCTGCGCTGCGTGGACCTGCGTTACAGCATACGCTTAGCCTAAATAATGTCTATGCCTCATACCCTTATTTAGCCAATGTTGTTTGTAGTCGCATGTAAAACGTCCGTTACTGAGAATTTTCTACTGTAAATCCAATAACACTGCCCAACCTGGGGAACCCGGGACCCCCCACTCACAGCATTCGCTCTTGTCTTAGGTATATTTTAAAGTCCATCAATCTGCCTAGCCTTTTCCTATGTTGGGGTCGGCTTCCAATCTAACCGGATGCAGCTGAATACCAGTATTTTACATGGAGCGACTGCCCATCTGACCTCCACAACCTTGGCAAGACTGATTGTCAGATTTTGGGCCTCTGACTAGACGTAACGATTGTCAGATCTTTAATGACAGCCGGGACCAACGGCTTAACGTGGTTTTCGGGGCACGGTTATATCTTGTTAACTTTTGAAACAATATCTTCAAACAAATGTCTAGTATTTAAGAGCGTTTATTCTGAAAGTGGGCAACGTCGCAAATGGATGTCAAATATTTCGCTGTTTTGATTAATTTAGCAATATTACTGTATGGAAATAAGAAATGTGGCTAACTAGTTCCCTAGAATATTAATAATGAATTGCAATTATAACACTGAATTTGATGTTGTAACAATTTGATGTGTAAAAATGGCATTTGGAAAGTTTCCAAATTATTTTTTTACATCTAAAACTAAATATTCGGTATTAAGATATTAATTGTTGCATTTCATTATTAATATTCTAGGGAACTAGTTAGCCACATTTCTTATTTCCATACAGTAATATTGCTAAATTAATCAAAACAGGTAAATATTTGACAGCTATTTACGACCTTGCCAACTTTTAGGATTAACCCTCTTAATATTCCACCATCGTAAGCACGAGTATATTCCACTATCGTAAGCACGGCTAATTGTTTAAACTAGACGCATTGCATTTTCGCGATATAAAACATCGTGTTTCCCACGTGGTGCTATTTTTTACATTTGAACACAATGGATGTGCGTTTGGCAATTGTTTCGAATGAATGAGTATGCACTCGAAGATGTGGATCGGTTTAATTACCTTTAAGTACTCACTTAACATGCAAGTTAAACTTAACATTCAACGTTTACGTAAACTCTTGTCTTGTTTCAATCATTGTGGCTTGTAGCTAATTAAGTTTTACGATAGACACAAAATCTAAAATTTGTTTTAATTAATATAGGCATCTAAGTATTTATCAATGACACGATTGATTGAATTATTTTTTCGATTGCCTAATTCCAAAATATGATAATCTTATGTTGTTTACGGGATTAAGCCTATAATTCAATTTTTTATTAAAAGCTTAAATATCTGTATTGTAATATGAATAAAAACTGGTTTATTTTAGGAAAAATCCAATTCCATTCTAACACTTCTACCAAAACACAGCTATAAATTTATTCCTCGCCAATGTCAACTGCTGGAGTTATGCCTATCTGATAGTGTTGCGTCCACAACAACCAATCCTTCGTAATTCACCTTAAGCATTTTGTAATACCACCTGATAACCTCTTTCAGGGCTTTTAACCTCAAAAGCAGCACATGATTGACTTCGACCGCTTTGATAGCGTCTCCTTCAAAACAGATTGCCCAATGTTCGAGAAACCTTTGTTGAGTTTGTATCCTTTTTAGACTGCAGTACGCGCTGCACGGCCTATTAACACACAATTGAATCAAAATTCAACATGGTTGCATATATTCTAAGGTTTGAAGAACAATTGAACACGCTCCTTAAGGATTTTATGTGTATAACGACTGAAATAAATTTTTACACCGCTCTGACATCATCAATTGTTTGACCTAGGTTTACGTTGTAAGTAGATTTTGTAGTAGGTATAGGTATTAGCTTACAACATTTTGTACAATCGCCGGTTGTTTTAAAGTGAATTGTTAATGCTTGTAAAGGGAATCGATGCGATCAATTTTAACTGCTTCGGAGAACCTATTGTTTTAATATTAAAATAATAGGTTCCGTGAAGATATCTTCACGGACACACCAAGACCTCGACCACCAGTTCCTATTATTTGGCTCGTAGTCCTTTGAAAGAAGCCAGAGTTATCCGCGCGTGAATATATTTAAGTGGATAAGGAGTTGCGCTGGTGCAAATCCACTCTCTCGTCCTCAAAGTCTAGGTGCCGATAGACCAGGTAACCGGTACGACCGCACGGACACACCACGTTGATGATGTTCGCCTAGTTCCAATGCCGAAAAATCTGGATCAGGAATCTATCCAGTAGTGTGCTAAGAACACTCTGGAGATAGTATGCCAGAAATGCTTTCCTTTTTGAGCATAATCATAACGGGGAAAAGCCGTAATGATCTATATTGCGGCCCGAAATACAACGTATTTTATTAAAACGTTTAATCTGTTTCTGCACATCAGTTTGTAGGCGCCCACTGCTCTGTCAAGAGCACAAAAGCAGAAGACTTACAGCCCATTTAATAAACTAAAGGATGAGGTATCATGACCTATGATGGGGTTAAAGATTAACTATGGGAGTAAATCTTTAGCTCCCATCATGGGTAGAAAATGGATGGAATTAATTTCGACCGCGAGGCGGCCACCAAATTCGCGTGTAGCAGGGAAAGGTTAAAGATCAAAGATCTCGAAACCACGTTTTGTGAAAAAGCATCGATGTCAGTAGAACACAGTTCTTAAGATACAGTACGTCATTAAAGACGGTATGAGAAAATTCCAATTCGCGCTACAAAGTCAGTTGTGATTGGTAAACATCACTATGCAACCGCGAGCATTCGAATCATAGAGGGAAAATGATCACTCCATATGATTGTTAATTGGATTTTTTTTTACTATTTCAGTTCGAAACACGAACTAATAAAAACACCATAGCGACATTCTGAATCATGGGATATTTCTACACAGTTATTATCTTCGTTGAATAAGAAATCCTTGTTATTTCGTGTTGATATCTTGTCAATTTGTAAGTAACTTCTTAGTTGATGCAACTGCTTGTATTGTGACACTCGTTGTTGTGGCAGTTGGTGTAATTACTTGGCGCATTCTTAGAATCATTGATTCCTATATAATATTTCTTTGATGTCGATATTTTTTATTAAAATGTTTGAATCATCTACTTATCTACCTACTAGTAGAATCTGGGGATTTATTATATTTCGGACTTTACCTGTCTTTGTCTGACTGAACCTGGTTTTTAGGATTCCGTACCAAAATGGTAAAAAGGAACCCTTATGGTGCGACTCAGTCTGTCTGTCCGTCTGTCTGTCACAGCTGGATATCTCAAGAACGATTAACGGTATTAACTTGGAAATGTGAAATAGTTTTAGATGACGTTTGCCCAACTATTTTGCAAATAAGAAAAAAATAAAAATTCACAATTTTTTATCGCAACTGGGACTGCACGTGGTTCTTAAAAAATCGAAGTGGGGCGACTAGGGCATGTGGGCTATTATATTATTATGAAAGAGCGCTATTTGCACATTCTCAAACATTCGAAAAATGAAAATAAAACACCGTTCCCCCTTTATCTACGAAGTTTGCATAGAGTAAAATCTGAAATTATTCTAGGTATGTGATAGAAGTTTATGCAAAGATTAGAAGATAGCACACTTTCAGAAATCATCAACAAAAATTACATTAGTTCCACTATCGGTCAAGAGATGGCAATGACCTACAACTGCAATATTCTACACCGCAGTGTGCAGTGTTAAAATTCTCTGACGAATATAGGTCTCGCCGATGAAAATTTAAAATGATACGTAACCCTCGGTGCGCGAGTCCGACTCGCTCTTGACCGGTTTTTTTTATCGGAAAAGGACACGGCGGTCCTTTTAATATTTATATAATAATTATTTTTTAAATTGTTGATGCCGCTGCTTTCCATACGCTTATTACTTTTTGGACGCAATCGTTATCGACTAATCTAATTAGCATTACAGACATGCAGTCCTATAATACGTAGGTGACATAACAAAGAATCCGTGCGAATGCGACACCCCACGTGACATATTTACTCCGTTGTCCTTACGTCACCATTTATCCATTAATTTTATAATGTCAAGATGATTATATGTACATTAACAATATGTATGAGTATTGTTGTACATCCTTACTGAGATGTAACAAAATGAGCCGGAGATCCGTGTACGATGTACCTAAGGACTTTTTATTGACGCTTGTTGTGATAGTTCACACGACCATGCACATCAAATGTTTGGATCGCGACATGGCATTCACTCCGTCTTATGATTATCATAAATGCATATTTCTCTAATGTGTTTTTATATTGCATATTTGTTTTGTCGTTAGTTATTAATTGTTTTATTGCAAAGGGCTTACTTTTAAGGACTCATTATAATCAGAATAGTGCGTGTGCGACTTGACTTCTTTAGCAAAAAATCATTCGACTCAGGGTCGAGAAAATGAGGATAGGCTACTTGCCTATCCTCATTTTCATTATCATTTTCACTATCATGCCTGCCAATATACAGCATGTAAAAAACCCTGTCCGATTCGTGAGGGTGTTGTTAGGTATCGTACTGAGAGTCTATTTATGTGGCAATAATAAAGAAAAATAAATAAAATCGCCGCATTCTTTTTCAATCGGGGAATTTTATCGGGTTATTACATGAGGCGCGGGCGGCCGTCGCCGCGTTGTTTGGCGGGTGTCTACAAGTCATAACTGTCGAAAAATTTATATTCATAAAATGTGAATTTTAAATATCAATAACTTTCTTTTTCAATAATAATTTAAAAACAAATATACTTTTTGGTAATGTTGTTGATTTATTAGGAATATTGGGATAACAATTCGTCTGCCATGCAAGGTGCATCAGATGGATTGCTGATGGAGGAAATTTCTCTACTACCACTAAAAGTGTTCATTGGATGGTAAAGGATACCTATTTATACAGGATGGCAGGGAAATCGACGCGGAAACTTAAACCATGGATTCAGTACATGATTTTGAACCCCCCTGCGTTGAAATTTTTCGTCAGTTATTTAAAAAAAATCTGCTGTTCCATACATTTTGATCGCGTAGGTATTGCACTTTTCTATGAAACAGCAGATTTAAAAAAAAAACAACGTAGTGGGGTTCAAAATCAATGTACTGAATCCATGGTTTCAGTTTTCACGTCGATGTCCCTGCCATCCTGTATACGGGCTCATACAGCGATAATGAGTTTATTGTTCCTAGTGCCTGTACTTCTCGACACCTCCCGTTTTGCAAGAGTACCGTAGTTCCGTGACCAAATGCACCATGACTGCAATTAGCAGAAAAAGTTTATGATATTTAAATTCAATATCACTGAACAGGATTCAGAGTAGACGAGTCATATTATAATTGGTTTGAATGTGTCATCGTTTCAATGACCTGCTATAATAATATAATTACAAGCCCGGGGCAAGGGCAGCAGATGTCTAATAGTAATCACACCAAAATGAATACTTGATGACGTCAATATTTCGCTTTAAATTGATGCAAAAAGTTCGTATCTACATTAATACCTTTTACACAAACAAGTATACAACATGGGACGATAATACTGGAATTGTAAGTATATTTGTAATTGGATCTAGTTGTCTGTTGAATAAATAAATTATAAATACGACACTAAGGCTGCTTTCACAGTTGTCCGGGAGGCGTATTTACGTTTCCGTGTTCAATAGGAGTCAGCACTGCCTTGAAATACGCACGGGTTTGTTACGCTAACTCCCTTTCCAAATCCGTGTTCCATTAAAGGCGTACTCATACATCTTTAAAATGTAGATTTATTTTGTCCTAATAAAAAATTAAAGACTTTGTTTGAATTTTCTTGCACATTCATCAACACAAAAATACCCACGAACAAACACGGATTTGTGGTGCTTAATCAAGGCGCGAGCTCTTTGCAAACCCGTGTACGATTGGAAGACGAGCACCTTAAATTAAACACGAATTTGGAAAAGGAGTTGGTGTAACAACCCATATGTGTTTCAAGGCAGTATTGCCTCCTATTGCACATGGAAACGTAAATAGTAAATACGCGTATTTAGAGTAGCGCCCGCAGTGCTCTGAAACAAGGGAGTTAGTACGATACGGTTGCTACGTTGTACGGGCTGACCCTGAGCGGGTCGCGTACGGACCAAACCGCGTCGCTGTGGAACAATGTTTTAGCGTCTCACGTGTGTCTCCGTTCCGGGAGCCCGTACGGGCGACCCGCACGGGTCTCCCGGACAGCTGTGAAACTATCCTAAATGTAAACACAGACAATACTAATGCATAGAAGTATTTTGAAACTGTAAAATAAATACTAACATCGAAATTGATAAAGTGATTTTTTCAAACAAATTACATAAACAGTAGTGATGGACCGACTATGGGTTTTGTTAATCTTTGAATACATAGAGTGACTAAACTATTGAATATATTTGGTTGAATATTAGTATGCAGACTGAGAACGTTATAACATAAACCAAGTATTGTCGTCTCGACTTTGTATAAACCAATCTACAAGGTATTTGTTAAATGATTTAGCAGAAAACACAGATACTAATATAACAAACATGACGCCTGTAATCCCCGAAGGGTTAGGCAGAGTTGTAGGTACCTTAGTAAACCCACATTTCGCCAGTGTAGGAGGCGAGCCTATTGCCATCAACCGGGCACAAGTCCAAACTCCGAACTGCTACTGAGAAATTCCTGATAGAAAAAGCCTAATAATACTTTGCCCAACCTGAGAATCGAGCCCAGGACCTCATGCTCAGCGGTGAAGGTGGTTTTACACCGGCGAGGCGAGGTGT
This sequence comes from Agrochola lychnidis, assembly GCA_963680765.1. Taxonomy (NCBI): domain Eukaryota; kingdom Metazoa; phylum Arthropoda; class Insecta; order Lepidoptera; family Noctuidae; genus Agrochola; species Agrochola lychnidis. The sequence goes on from OY796858.1 coordinate 17,438,768, forward strand.
GGATGGGATGGGCGAGGATTGATATCACGCTTACCCTTTTACATCGAAAGATGTCCATCGCTATACCGCGCCGTCTCGCGATGGCCAGCGATGCCTCGCGCGACGGCTCGCGTAGCATTGGGAGCTGGAGAGTATAGTATGCAGCGATGTATCGCGATAGTCGGAGCGAGCCGGCGCGTGCCAGCACGTGCCAGCGCGAGACATCGCGAGTCAGCGCTTGACGGAGAGAGACCGTGCGGGTTCTCGATAGCCGGTGCGAGATTTGTATAATCCATTTTACTAAGTAAATAAATACTCTATTCTCACAGCAACAAATTTCAATATTGTGCAAACAAATATTTCAATTCTCGCCTCGCACATCCTCGCGCACCTAGACCTTTTACACCAAGAAAAAGAAATTATATTGCCATACAAATTTCACTTCTCACCCATCCAATCCACGCCTCGCCTCGCCGGTGTAAAACCACCTCGCGACCACTACACCAACGAGGCAGTCACATAGATACTTATCGCCAATTATTTCCGTCATAAATGATTAGGTAAGCCTAGGGTACAATTACTCTTAAGTGTATTAGTATATTAGTATCATTGACATACTGAGGGACGAACCAAAAAAAGTTAATTACTGCATCCGAGTGAAGCCTCGTTACAAGGTACTACTTATTAAGTAGTTAGCGAAGAATGAAGAATGTATGTCGCATACACGAAGTCAATATAGAAGTCAAATTACTTTTGTTTGCATGTAACAGTCGATCGAACAGTCAAATAGCTATGTAACTATAAAGTTTACTTTTTAAAACCATAATCAGCCTATACTGTTCCCACTGTTGGGACAAAGGACTCCTCGTGGTGAGAGGGAGTGGGCCGTAATCCACCACGCGGGCCCAGTGCGGTTTGGTAGATGGCACATGTCTTCGGATTTTTGGTTCTAGGACATGTCGATTTCCTCACGATGTTTTCCTTCACCGTTTTGAGAGCAGTGGTGATGAAATAATTTACTCAAAGTAAAGCGCCTGTCTGGGTTCGTATCTACGAACTTATAGGTATTTCGTGGCCGGTGCCACTAGGCCACTACTCAGGCCCGGGCCCTATCAGAATACCAGCGCTGCGACATTTAAAAATAAATGTCGCAGGCCGGCATCGTGCTGAGATCGGAGCCTTTTGGTCTCGTACAGGACTTTCTGCTTTTATTTTAATTTGACTGTTTTTTTATTTATATTTTTATAAGTGTGTTTTATTTTAATTTGTGATTTCCTGTGCGAGTCACAATAAACACTTTTTCTTTCTTGCTGCTTTTCTTACTGCTTTTTTTCAAAGAAGCTTCGTAATTTAATTTGATTGTGATTTCTGAGTAATTTTCAAGGCTACAGTCATGATTCAGATTAAAATGATTCTTCTAGTTCCTTTTGAAGTTGAACGGAGTGACGTCACAGCTGACGTGTAAATCCAATACCTTAATAGCGCACATTCGATTATTTCAAGGCAGTCACATATCCCTATATTAAATTTATTTTATTTTATAGTATGTGGCAAGAGAAATGAGCACATACAAAACATTGTATTTTAATTATATGTTTGGTTTTAAAAAGTTTTAAAAGCCCTTTTCATGAAATAGGTATTTCTGAGATACAGTGTTTTGGATTCACACGTCAGAGTAGCAAAACTATATCGATATGTAGGATTCGTTGTAACCGGCAAAATGTCCTCACGAAGCGGACATTAAGTACAGGATTTCTATTAACACAACAAAGGGATGCTGTTGCTTATACTTAAGCACAATTCCTACAGGGAGAAGAGGAATTATGTCCTAATCTATGTAGCCAGCAAAGAAAATATATGCCACTGAAAGCTAAAAAAAAGCATAAATCTCGATACCGTAGGAATATCGGAATAAAAAGTAGCCTATGTGTTAATGCAGGTTATAAACTATCTGTGTGGCAAATTTCATCCAAATCCGTTTCGTAGGTTTTGTGTGACAGAGTAACAAACATTCATCCATCCATCCATCGACTCACAAACTTTCGCGTTTATAATATTACTAGCTGTGCTCCGCGGTTTCACCCGCATTAGTCTCGATCCCGTGGGAAAAAAAAAGTATCCTATGTTCTTTTCCAGGGCATCATCTATATATGTGCCAAATTTCATCTAAATCCGTTCAGCCGTTTTCGCGTGAAGGCGTAACAAACCAACTTACTTTCGCATTTATAATATTCATCATCTGCCTAGCCTTTTCCCAACTATATTGGGGTCGGCTTCCAGTCTAACCGGATACAGCTGAATACCAGTATTTTACATGGAGCGACTGCCTATCTGATCTCCACAACCTAGTGACTAGGTAACAGGATACCCCTTGGTAAGACTGGTTGTCAGACTTTTTCGGCTTCTAACTACCCGTAACGACTGTCAAAGATCTACAAATGACAGCCGGGACCAACGGCTTAACGTGCTTTCCGAGGCACGGAGGGGACTTGGTATGTAAAGATGGTCACCCATCCACGGACCAACCGCGGCAAGCGTAGCTTAACCTGATCGATCGACCCGTGCAGCTGTTATTACTTAGCCACAAGCCCCTTCGCATTTATAATATTAAAGATAATAAAGTAGAATACAAAGAAAACATCACGCTTTATTTAAAGAACCTACGTTTTCTGAAAATAGTGACAAAAATGTAACGGTGCAGAGTGCATAAGGTTGTACTTCCATGAACTTACAATCTCTTCCTAGTAGGCAAAAGGTTGTGAATCCGGATTTTTGGACGAGAACAACGAACTCTTTCGTGATTACGATAATCAAGATAGATAGGTATTGAAATTTACACATGTAGGTAATAAAACCGCTATGAAACCGTCACTGAACTTGAATTCGTAAGTTTTCCTTGAGATACAGAAATGGATAAAGTTATTTTTACAACAATAATTCTGTGCTATGTATGTTCATGTGTTGTCAAAATATTCTAGTCGTGTTGTGATGGTATCTTTGTCAAAAATGATGGTTTTACCGTAACCTTTAACATGATGTTAGTAGGTAGGCAAGTTATTTATTTTTTATTTACAGCATTATTATTCACTTTTACATTAAGTGAATCAGATAAAGTCATTATAAGTAATTTGTAACCACAAGTGAAAACGAAATTATTTCGTAGCAAGTGGCCACGAGATTCAAGTTGCAAAGGAAATTGGCTCTGAAAGATTAGTGATTTACTTTATTTCTGTTTTATATTGTTTATAATCAAATAAGCTTAGTAAGTCTTTATATAAATAAGAATTTGAATGATAAGAAGTTTTGGTAGAGTTAAGTCTCTCGTATGAAATTTTCATAGAAATTGTTCTACTGGAGTCGCGTTGCGACTGTGTGCGAGAGTGTTTATGGTTGCAGTGGTTTTAATTAAAAACAAGTTCTAGTTTTGGCTCAGAGCCTGTTATTATCCGTATGGATGTCATGCATCCGTTCGTTTTTATTCGAATTCCGTATTTAATGTCCCATTCATACATTCTTATTTTCGTTGACTGCTAAACATGGGTCTAACAGAGAAGATGACAAAAAGAAATTGTCTGTCAGGTAGATTATAAAAAAATATTGGACACGTATTCTTTCTTTTTAAACGTAATTAAAAGATTACGGCGATGCATTGAGTTAAAATGTGCCATGACGTTACGAGTATGTAGATTATATACTTTCTTGTGACGTAGCGACCCCCACTCCCCAACCTTAATGTGTTTTATAAAAAAAAAGTAATTTTTGATTAAATAAAAAAATACACGGCTAATATTTTTTTCACTCCTCTTGCTCAAAAAGGCCGTCATTGTAGAGTACCAGAGCGGGGAAAAAATTGCTTTTCTTCCTCTAGGGGAAAATGTGATTTCTTTTTAATTTTTGTCTGTTCCAACGAGCTTTGAAAAATGAAAAAGTCTTTATTCTTATGTAGAATAATCATGATTGGACTCGACTTATTTATTACAGGTTCACAAAAAAAAAGGAGAACATTTTATTTTTGAAAATGGAATTAAATGTGGCTATCTCTTTGGTAGAATGCGTGCATTGCGTTGTAGCTACAGAAGAAATAAAAAAGGCATTGGCGCGAAATCTTTTGAATTTTTCTCTAATTATGAATTGAATTGGTGACCGTAATATAATTTACAACAGTGAAAATGTCATCATTTAGTGAGAACATCTTTACAGCGGACTGAAATTAAGTTCCCGGAAAAAAACATGTCACACAGAATTGTACAAATTGTACATTTAAATAAAATAAACCATTTAATATTGTATTGGATTATTTCATTTTCTCGCAATCGTAGTGAAAAGTAGAGTATAACACACGGCGCTAAAACCCATTATAACTCGGTTTCTATTTACTCCCTCGCTAAAGCTCGGGAGTAAAACTACCTCGTTAAAATAGGACTGTTTTACACTAAATAAAACAGTCATTATGTGCCGAAAGAAAGACACAGCGTTAGATTTGAAGATGCTGTCTATGATTCTGTCTTCTAGGAGCATAATATTGAAAAACATACCTGATTCTCTATGGATTTATGTTGTTACCTCTCACCTCCTGCAGGGGTCGCTGTTACTAGTTCCGGCGACCGGCCATTGGGGTTCTCATAGTGTCTTCACTCAGCAGCAAGGGCCTTGCTCTAACGCTGTGTCTTTCTTTCGGCACATAATGACTGTTTTATTTAGTGTAAAACAGTCCTATTATATGCCTACCAGAAAGACACAGCGTTAGATTTGAAGACTTGTTTGATATCTGCTGGTGAAGGTAACTATAAACGCTATGTGAAATGAAAAAATGTGTTTAAAGAAAGAAAGAAATTCATTTCTGATTAAACATTATCATTTATTATCAATTACCCTAATCAGTGAAATAATATTATTACTAAATATATTCATTTAGGATCACAACAAATAATTTGGCACTTCAAAACTTAAATTATTAACTTCACACAAAACCGATTTACTCATATTAAAATCCAGAGAAGTTTAATCGCAACAAATCTTCCTCTTCATTATTAGAGTTTTTAATAATTTCTCTACAGTAAAACTTCCTGAAGGTCTTATCACTCCTCCAGTTTCCTCTAGCTAATATCTCATCCACAGGTACATTCTCCCACCACCCCTTTGATGCTACAGCAGCTCTGATGCTTCCTGGAGTAGCTTCTAGATTTAAATCTTTAAATATAGATTTAATCCAACCGGCTATAATAGTTCTTGTAGCTGGTTTAATTTCGCCTTTTACTGAGACAAATAGACTAGTAACGTTACTATTAAGACGTCTATTTTGAGTAATTTGAGTCAGTTGTTTTATATGTCTCAAAGGACATATATTAGCATCTGGGTGCTTTAATAAAGACCATCCAGACTGTCTATATTTACTTGAGTCTGTTTTTGATCCAAATTTTGGCCATAATAATATTTTTTCTTCTTCTTCTATGAAATTGTTTTGAGATATATCCAATAAGGTAAGATCGTGTATTCTTCTGCCTGATGCTAACAGTAAAATAATTGCAGTTCTTCTTGAAATATCAAAAAGTGAATTTGTACTTGGAACAGACTTCAACCAATTGAATAGCAATTTTGTGTCAAAAATAGGAGATTTTGAAGGTTGAGGTTTTGCCAATGCTATGGCTTTTAAAACTTGTTGTACAAAGAAATTTTTTGAAAGATTTTCTGCATTTGAAGCACAAAAGGTAGAAATTGCCGATTTATGTAATAAAATTGTGTTAACTGAAAAATTTCTTTTTAAATGCAGATCTGCTAAAAATCTTGCAACGTCTTTGCCATCTGGGTTTTTGTGATTAATATTATTTATGGCACAAAACGATAGCCATCTTTTTATAGGGGCTTTGTAAGTATTCAGAGTGCTTTGGCGCCAGCTATTACTTAATAACTTAATTTCATCCCTGCTCCAGTTAGCTACCTGGTCTGACCACCCCCAATTTTCCAAGCCTGGAGGAACAACTTGTTCACTTGAGGGGGACAGAACCCCGTCGATCGATCTATAAGGTTCTTCTGTAGGTCTGTTATCGGTACTGGATCTGATAGTGACCTGGCTTGTAGATCGGTCAGCCAAAAGCACTGATCCCACTGTGGTGCTATTACTATGTATGTGCCTTTGGCCCTGTTTAGATGATCCAGCACCCGAGGGATCAGGTTGGGGGGGGGAAACACCCACCCCAACTGAAAGTCCCATTCTCGACTGAAGGCGTCGCAAAAAATTGCTGACCCATCTGTTGAGTCCCAAGTTACGTATCGTGGGACAACTGCGGTTTCTTTTGACGCGAACAAGTCTACGTCTGGAATGCCCCATTTTTTGAATATGACTTTCGTGGCTTGGGATTGTAGTTGCCATTCGGGGACAGGTTTTCCTCTCGAGAGGCGGTCCGCAATCCCGTTTAACCTCCCCGGGAGGTATGATGCCGACAGCGTTATATTGTGCTGCTCGGTTAGGTGAAGGAGTTTGTTTGTTAGGCCTAATAGGGCTAAGGACCGGGTGCCCCCCTCGCTCCTTATGTAAGCTATGAGAGTCCGATTGTCGGACTGCACTAAAACGTGTGCATCCTTCATGTATGCACCTTGTCTCACTAAGGCTGCATACACTGCAAACATCTCCTTCACATTGGAATGCCATTTTTGTTGGTGGCGATTCCATTTGCCTGACAACATGATGTTGTTCAGGTGTGCTCCCCAGCCCGCGTCCGCCGCGTCTGTGGTGAGAAAGTGGGTTATCTTGGGGTTGTGCATTGTTCTTGCACTTTTGCCTACGTTTTTTACCCACCATTGTAACTCTTGAGTTACTAGAGGTGGCAACTCCCTCTTTTGCCTTGGTCTGCATCCTCTGAATGATTTCAGAAAAATCTGAGTGCGGCGACAATGAAGGCGTCCGTTTGGAGTTGCTAAGTTCGCGAAATTTAGCACACCCAGCAATTTTTGTGTTTGTCGGAGACAAGACTCTTTCTTTTGTAATAGACTTGATGCTAATTCTTTTATTTTTTGTACTTTTTTTACCGGAAGAGAAATTAGTTTTGTTTTTGTGTTCCATGCTATACCCAAATATTCTATTTCCTGAGTTGGGGTGAGAAGTGATTTTTGAAAGTTGACATGCCAACCCAACTTTACCAGAGTATCTACCGTTACTTTGGTGTGTTCTATGAGTTGTATTTGATTTTGACTGGCTATTAAAAAATCGTCTAAATAAACTATAATTCTTATGCCTTGTCTCCGAAGGATTTCCGCAATCCAATTGGTCACCGATGCGAAAGAGTGAGGAGCTGATGAGAGACCGAAAGGCAAGGCCGTTAACTGTAATATTTCGCCTCCATATATTATGCGCAGAAAACGCCTGTGGGTTTTCTTTATGCTCAAGTGAAAGTACGCTTGATGAAGGTCGATTTTTGTCATCCAGTCCCTGTCTTGTAGGAACTGAATTACATCCAGACGAGAAATTAACTGGAAATGCCGAGTCGAGACATGTAAATTTAGACTCTTTAAATTGAAAATAGGGCGTATCCCCCCATCTGATTTTTTGACTAAAAACATTTTGGAGTGAAAGCCGGGTGTCATGTTTTTTGATTTTTCTAATATTCCTGCTTCTTTTAACTGTTCTACTACTTCTGTCATTTTCTTTGATGGTCTTGTTGCAAACTTGTTTAATATTCTTTTGTAAGGGTAATGTAAAGGAGGTTTTGTTAAAAATGGTATGCGACTCTCCGCTATTATTTTTTGAATATACTGGCTGGCTCCCAATTGTTTCCATGCTTGAACATGGAATTTTAGGCAACCGCCTTTGAACACCCTGCTTTGATTGTCACTTATCTTTAATATTGGAGGTGTCTTGGGAGACTGTACGACGAAAGGAATGTTTTTTATAATTATTCTTTGATTTTTTGTCCGAGTTATTATACTTATTTTTCTTATTAGAATTTGTTTTATAAGATGGCTTGAAATTTTTATTGTTTACTTGATTATTAGTGAATTTCTTTTTGTCTCTTAAATAACTTGGGTTGTTTAGCCACACTTGGGAGCCTCCTAAAGAATCAACCAAAGGGATGAGCGCTTCTCTGTTGAAGAGATGTTCTGCACTGGGTGGAATATTTTGCAACGCTAATTTAAGATTGATGTTACTAATTTCTTTTAGAATGCGGTCACGTCTAACTTCAATACACTCTGCTCGCTTGCCACAAATGACTTGCATACAGGATTCCATATTTTTGTATGAAGGGGACGTTGGACCAAATTTTTCAGATAACTTATTAAATAGAGTATTTGCATTGAGTTCTGTGTCAGAACTAGCAGCCCAATTTACAACCTCCTGTAGACCCTGTTTCAAGAGTTGCCTATTTTCCAAAACAGCATTTGACAATCCCGCTAACAATTGTTCCGTACTAGCCAAATAATCTGTACCTTTATTAAGATGACACAGTTCCTCATTTAATTTTAACCCTATAAAACCTGGTGTTGCTATAAGTGCCTGTAAGTCCTTCTTATACCGAATACCTTTCCAGGCCTGTGAATTAAATTGTTGAAGATTATTTAACTCTGCTAATTTTACGGGATCAGCTACTGGTACAATCTTAGATTCGTCAAAACTTATTTTCAAATCCCCCAAACACATATTATTATTAATGGGCGGTTTATTTAAAAATTGGTTACAATTCGTTGAATTTACGGAGTCGTAAAGGCCGCCATTATTTTCTTTATTGTTATTACTCGCACTAATTGCCGTGAAAATTTGAGGCATTTGAGCTACACAGTTTGATAAATATGTAACTTGGTTAATAAGAGTATCCATACGAGGATCCGAACAGGTTCCGACCTGTTTGTACCTGCGCCGCTTAGATCTTTTGTTAGGTGGTGGCGAGGCAAAACCTTCCTCGTCTTCCGAAGACGAGGAACTAGTTTGCGATGAGCTTGAGCTCTCAGCTCTTCGCCCTCCATCCGGAGCAGCGATTTGAGCTGGTTCAGGTACAGGATCCTCCGAGTTCATAATGGAAGGTAGGTACTTACCAACTCGCTGTCAAAATTAAGCTTCAGTGAGATTTGAACTCGCGACACTTTATGCACATATACTGCTCATACGCCGCGGTACTAATTTGACACCACAGAGTACTTTTTAATATATGTAGTTGACACTGAAAAAACTTTTGCTCCTTACACGACAAAAATCATAAACGCTATGAGAACCCCAATGGCCGGTCGCCGGAACTAGTAACAGCGACCCCTGCAGGAGGTGAGAGGTAACAACATAAATCCATAGAGAATCAGGTATGTTTTTCAATATTATGCTCCTAGAAGACAGAATCATAGACAGCATCTTCAAATCTAACGCTGTGTCTTTCTGGTAGGCATATAATGGGTTATTTTAGCCCCTCGTATAACAATCTACTATTCATCATCTGACTGACGGACTAAATAGAATTTCTTTATTTTTTACCCAGGCATTATGCCTATTACGTAGATCGGAGAAAATTCCCGTTACTGCTACGCTTCGTAGCTAATGCTTATGTCCGGTTCCTAATGACTTATATTTATATTTATCTACACCCATGCTATAAAACCTCTATAAAAGTTTCTGAAACAGTTAGCGTATTGGCAACATTATAACAGCCAGTGTCATAGTAACCATTACATGATCCAAACGAGTGTTATAATGTTGTACTAAATTTCATTACGCAACTCGTTTCAACGTTCAAACGAGGGACAGCAGCACCCACTGCACGCATGTGTGTGTAATGTGCTGCTGCAGACGACGTGCAGTGTACTGAATTTCGTGGGAATTTCTTGGTCTTTAATTACAAACACCCAATGGTTTCGGAAACTTTTATAGAGGATTCATATCATGGGTGTAGATAAAGTCTTGTATGCAACTGTTATAATTAGGTATTAAAACACTCATGTTGAACCCACATTCGTGTTTTATTACCCCTTATTATACAACAGTTGCATAAATAACTATTATAGCCTATAGGGGATGGAGGAGGCCTTTGCCAAAGGGCACACAGGCCCTTTGGCAAAGGCCTCCTCCATCCCCTTCCAATTCTCCCTGTTCCTTGCTTGTCTAGTCCATGTCTTTCCCGCCGTCCTCACCAAGTCATCCTGCTGTCTTTTCAAATAGGGTCACTTTTTTGCTCTTTTCATCTCCATTTATCTCCATTTTAATCTTCTAAGCTTCAGTACTACATCTAATGACTTTCTGATCGATATTATCGCGTAGCTATGCTAATATCGTATAAGGTAAGTGTGTGGGTGGGGGGGATACTCAGTCTGTGGGTGACCATTTCTACATACCGAGACTCCTCCGTGCCTCGGAAAGCACGTTAAGCCGTTGGTCCCGGCTGTCATTCGTGGATCTTTGACAGTTGTTACGGGTCGTCAGAAGCCCGAAAGTCTGACAACCAGTCTTACGAAGGGGTATCGTATTACCCAGTTACTGGGTTGTGGAAGTCAGATAGGCAGTCGCTCCATGTAAAATACTGGTATTCAGCTGCATCCGGTTAGACTGGAAGCCGACCCCAATATAGTTGGGAAAAGGCTAGGCAGATTGATTGTGTGGATGGGGATAGCCTCCATATTTTTTAAAGGAATGCGTTATGATACGTAATCGGCCAATACTTAAATAAGTACTTACTCATAAAGATTACTAAGCGTACATCACTCTTTAAGAAGTGGTCTAATTTAGAATAGTAGATTCGAGCTTAAAATAGCTCCCGAGATTGACACTCTACTTTTTATCACCATCTGAGAAATGAGAAAATAAGTATCTAAGTGCAACTTATCAATAAGTATAGTACGTTTTATTCTTACTACTTGAAGAGACACTCATTTTTTTTATAAAACTAAGTAAAATCCACAATTACCAACGAAGGCGGAATGTATTTTGAATTTTTTCACAAACTTTTTTTTTAATTTGACTCGCCCTCAGTTTATTATATCATACTGCCTGTTACTTGTTCATACTTTGTTCGTGATTGATCTCTTTGGTGATTGAAACTTTTATTAACATTATACACATTCCAAATTCAAATCACTATTAGTCCCTAGGGATTAAAGAGCTATTTTAGTCACTGTTTACGAAGAACAAACCAGCTCTTTTTGAATAAATGTGACAAAATAGTAGATTATTTGCCGAGGGAGCAAACAAAAATTTTAAAGGCGAGAGTGTTTCTTTGAATCCAGAGCGGAGCGAAGGATTCTAAAGTAGAATCCTGAGTGCAGTTAGGGATTCAAAGTACGTCACTCGAGTTTAAAACAGTGTTGCTCCTGAAGTAGACACTCTACTTTTAATCACCCTCTATGAGAAAATAAATAAGTGCAACTTATGAATAAGAATGGTACCTTTTTTTTTGGGTGGGAAATTATCAAATAACTTCTCCCGCTCTGGGTGGAGCGGGAGGGCGTGTCAGACTTTTACTGACTAAAACCCACCCGTGTTCCTTCAGTTGCCATGTTGCCGGAGGCCACGATTTCCTTTTCGGCCTTATTCGCAACCCCGGCAGGCATCGGCTCTATCGGACCCCGTCAATTCTGCTGACATCTCTTTGAGGCGCGCGTGGAATCGGGCAGAACTCCACCGTATGCTCCACCGTGTCCTCCGGGCGATCCACACAGTGGTGACACTCGGGCGTTTCCTCCCGCCTTATCCTGAACAGGAACCTCCCGAAACAGCCTAGTCCGGTGAGTACCTGCGTCAGGCGGAAGGTGAGGATGCCGTGGCGCCTCTCAAGCCACTCCTCAAAGAGGGGTCTTATCGCCTCAATTGTGGCGTGCCCAGCCCTGGGTTGCGACAATCGCACTCTCCATGCCGCCATGAGATGCCGCCGGAGCTCTGTGCGCTGTGCCGCGATTTCTTGCGGCATCGGAGTTAAGCCTCGGCGTTTCGCCTCCTCGCGCTACTCCCAAATGTGCGTGAGATAAGAATGGTACCTACGTTTATATACATATTTCATTCTCACTACTTGGAAGACATATTATTTTTTAATAAAAATAAATAAAATCCAAATTTGAGTAAACACGAACGAAGGCGGAATGCATTTTGCGCGTTTTATTTTTTATTTTTTCACTAACTTCTTTTTTAATTTGTCTCGCGTTGCTTGTTCATACAATGTTCTTGATTGATCTCTTTGGTAATTGAAACTTTTACTAACAATATCCACATTCCAAATTCAAATCACTTTTAGTCCCTAGAGATTAAAAAGCTATTTTGGTCCCTGTTTCCTAGCTCTTTTTCAATAGATGTGATAAAAAGTAAATTAAGAACAAACGTGCTGTATATCTCTTAATTACAATGATGATTTAATTTTAAATAGTACAGTTCAAATGTTGATTGATGAAGGCGTAGGGATGTTAAAAAATAATCGATTTTTATTTAAATCGATTATTATTTTCTAATAATCGATTTTTTATTGTCGATTTTTATTTTAATATTAATCGATTTTTAATAAATCGATTATATAAATTACGTGTTTTAATCGATTTTCAGAAACAGCTTGTATCTATGAGACGGATGAAAAAATCTAGTAGTAAGTTTCAATTTTATAAACAGCGCCGTCTATGCGTTGGATGTAAAATCTCGAATTAAGTTCATACGTATAAGTTGATTAAATAAAAACGGCGCCATCTGTAGGCATTTATTTTTTAATTGATTTATATTTCAGTTTTTGAGACAATAAGTTTGTCATTTTGTTGGGATGCTCATCATTTAATTTTTATTATAATAAATAAAACGATTAATAGAACTAAAATTTGTTTCAATAATGCTATTTGGTTTCCTAATTCCTTACCTTGCAATTTTAAAGGAACCTTTGATTTTTAGTTTTGAATTGGTTATTTTTTTATTCATATAATTTTATTTGATTTTTTTACCTGAAAAATTGTTAATATGAATCTCTTAGGTTTATTATTGGAATTTGAAAAGCATGTTTTTTTAAATAATACAAAAAAATCGATTTTTTCGCAGAAATCGATTATTTATTTTTAATAAAATCGATTTTTGACAAATCGATTAATTTTGAATAAAGAAAAATCGATTTTTATTTAATCGATTATTTTCCTTTAATCTCACATCCCTATGAAGGCGTAGATATTATGTGCAGCAGTAACTTGCTTCCTAACCAACTTGCTTAGTGTAACTCAATTGTGTCTGTAATTAGAAGCTTTTATATTGTTACTAATTCGTAGCAAAAGGAGTAGATATGTAAGGATCATAGCAGGTGGCGTTCTATAGTTTCTGCCTACCCCATGGCAAAAAGGCGTTAAGTTTATCTACAATATATGTTAAATTAAATATCGTTATCTATGCGTAGACCCATGATTGTATTCATGGGTTACATTTCAGAATCAGTCTACAATTTTCCCACTGCTGGGACACAGGCCTTCTCTCTTCGAGAGGGGGTGGGCTGTAATCTACCACGCGGGCCCAGTGCGGGTTGGTAGATGTCACATGTCTTCGAATTTTCGGTTCTAGGACATGCCGGTTTCCTCACGATATTTTCCTTCACCGTTTTGAGAGCAGTGGTGATGAAATATTGTACACTAAGTGAAGCGCTTGTCTGGGTTCGCACTTGGGCTGTAACTGTCTTGTAATTACTTACTATAAAACTTTATTTTGTAACGCTTTTCGATTAAAATGCTTTACAGCTATTAAAAGCATTATCCATGAAATTACTGCCTTTATAACGCCTACAAAATGATCTATAAAATCATGAATACTAAAACCATCACATCATCACTATAAACTGTCTACGTAGTAAGCGCTAACCTTCATACAAAGGAAGTTTGATTTGTTGACCAAATGCACAGCGAAGTTCGGGAGAGAGCACCCTTCCACAAACCCCCAGAAAAAAGGCATTGCATAGCATGTATTCAAAATCAAAATTCAAATTCAAACTAGGCTGAAAGTCAGCACTTTTCGAACGTCAACATTACATAAGACAGTCCCCCAAAACGCCCATCCTTCACCACTTCCTAGTGCTTTAGCTGGGAAGACGAAGTGGCGCAACAAACTCCCCAGCAGCACAGCTGTCTGTTCAAGTTAGAAAAAAATGATTCTATACAATAGTATGCAATATAATTTACATTATGCAACACAAAACATAATTTAAATGATAAATTATTGGCCACATGTCAGCTAGCACACGCCAATATACCAACCAAAAAATTCGAGAACTATATTCAAGCAGAAATAAAAACTAAACATTAACAGAACTAAATATCGAAATAAAAGCCTCCAGGCATAAAGGGCGTGCCCGCTTACATAAAGCTATATAAAGCTGTAATTGAAAGTTAAAGTATAAGTTTTAATCCGGGGCTGGAGGCCTATTTCCTATGACACCTCCGGAAAGCTTAGGTTTTAGGGGCATGAGGAACAGGGTGTAAAATTCACTCATCCACCATAGAAAAGGGAGGATCCTCCGACCAGACGGGTGTTGTGTCTGGCGAGCAACTGCCCATTGGTTTGAAGTTGAAATCTTGTATCTATGTCGATCGCTCGGTAAACTCTAACTGCGCGATGCAGGATTTGTGTGACGTCTTTGATGCGTAGTTCGTATGTGGCGGTGTAACCGCTACAAGATTAAGGACACCCGGAGACTGTTTGCTGATGAAAGAAAGAAATAATAAAAATATTGTCCACAATCTTTTTTTCTTCTGATGGTAACCACCAGGGTGATTTTAGTGAAGTAACAATTCCAATCTCATCCTGTGATGAGATTGGAATTGTTACTTCCATAATACAATAAGACCTGTGTCTTATCCCCGAAGGTTGAGCACCTTTTGAAGGTTTCCTTTCGAAAAAAAGAGTAGATGAGAACTGAGCCAGCTCACTAACGTTGACGGTGGTACAGACCGTCACTAGCTTAGGGAATTTTAGTTAGCCTTGTCACAGGAATAATGCGGCATCCACTGATATTCCAAATGCTGGTGGAACTAAATATACAGCATGTAATAAAAGTCCTGTCCGATCCGAAAGGGGGCGCATAGGTACCGCAATAAAATTACCTTTTCTACAGAGGTCATAAGTTATAACTTGTATACACTCGCTAAACGATGGCCGTCCGCGCCCTATGTAATTACAAGGTAAAATTCCCCATTGAAAAAAAATTGGTTGTCTGTAAAGTCGGTTTACGGACGATAATTTTACGTGATAACGTCACAAGCCGAACGCTTAGGCCGATCGTGCCTCTCTATCGCTTGTTCCGCACTCTCGCTTGCACGCTCGGCTCAGGCGGAACGAGACACTTTTTCGTGCGTGCAGCCGGTGTTCATCGATTTATAAGACGTTATCACGTCAAAAATGTTTTTATCCAGAAAATTGCCGCATAAATCTGGACAGACTCTCAGTATGATTCTTAATAACACCCTCACGAATCAGACTGGGCTGTTGTTACACGCTGTATATGAGGGTATCAAGAGGATGGGCTGCTTTCTCAAGAGTGCTAGTCAAAATATACCTACAGTTTTAATAATTTCTTTCTCAAGCATGGTCCTTATGATAATTTGAAAATTATCACAATCCCGCTTAGAGCAACGGTTCTAAGGGGGATTGTCCCATACGAATTTAAGTGTAATAATTTAATGAATGATGATAACAATGCTTTAACTCAGTTCTGCCCCTGTAATTTTGGTAAGTTGTTAATGCTTGCATCGACCTGGACAGATCCACTCAAATCTGTGCGGTTCTTTTCTCTAAAGATCATTCACTAGTCTATATGATCCTCACATGGTCTGACCAAGATTATGTCCTTAAAAAGAGAATTTGACCCCTGAGTTTGTTTCGCCGTTTCTTCTCGAGGGTCAGATAGGAAATGTCGACACCATCTAACTTATTTTTTTTAAATATGACATGTAAAAGTGATTCCTATATCTTATTTACAAAAAAAAAGCTTTTTATAGTTCGTCTCAATGTATGTTGTCTAAATTAATTTTTGAAGTGAAAACTTCTTTAGGCACGTTGGGCATTTTTGAGATGGGACGTCATGGTGTCGCGAAATCAATGGCAATCAATGGTTTACCATTGATTTCGCGACACCATGACGACACCTAATTTCTTTTTGTTAAATGCGATTGTGCTCTTTACTTATATTACTTTACGGATTAATGTTCTATGCTAGTATTTTTACTTTAAAGGTTTTGTAAACACGATTATGCTCTTTATTTCGATAAGGTTACGGACCAATGTTCTATACAAGTATTTTTCTTCTACCAAGGTGATCTTTTTCAAGTTTTCACTTCTGTCGGCACTCCCGGAGTGCCACCATTTTTTTTTTTCCTAAATGTATCTTAACCTAACAACCCGCACTGGGCCGGCGTGGTAGATTATAGGCCACTCTCTCTCGAAGAGAGGAGGCCTGTATCCCAGCAGTGGGGACATTATAGGCTGATTATGCATAAGTATCTAAATCTAGAGATGCGCCGTTTTTGCGTAGGATGTGCGTAATGCGTCAACAGTTAAGTATTTAATAGGCCATAAAATTAAGTATTAATGTTATATGACCCTGCACTTATTTATTTTCTCGTTATGATAATATATCGCATCATTTCCTGATCTTAGGTAATACTAAGGAATTTATTTATGAATAAATTTAGACCTGTATTGTCGAAAACTACTAAAATTGGATTATCGAAAATCGATTAAATTAATAAAACCATTGATTATTAGTCCAATATTTGACAAATCTCGAAGCTCATATTTATTAATAGTTTTGTCACGCAATAACTGATATTTAAGGAGCTTAAATTAGCTTCAAGCCGATTACAATCAAAAATACATCACGCCATGATCAAGTCGTTGCTATAAAATATAGAATACTAGCTTCCGACAGCGGCTTCGCCCGCTTGATATCTTTATAAATTATAGCCTATGTTACTCAGTGATAATATAGCATACTACTGGTGAAAGAATTTTTAAAATCGGTTCAGTAGTTTTTGAGTTTATTAATTATAAACAAAAATACAAATCTTTTCTCTTTAGAATATTATTATAGTGTAGATGTATTTAAATTCAATACAATAACATCACAAAACAAAGTAAATATTACTAACAACTCCATTAATATGTCATGCCCAATTAACACGCTTCACCGAACACACGCAACTGAAAATCAAGCTGTCTTTAATGAAAAACTTTCAGCGAGGGTCTGTGAAGCAGATAAAGAAGAAGATAGATAAGTGAGGTGTGAGGTCACCTCTGCCTGGCAGTCATGTGGACGTACGTGTCGGTCCCCCGCCGGCGCACGCGCATCCCCGCTACGGCGACTATAAAAGACCAAGCCCAAACCTGCCGCGCGCTATTACAACAGTGACTCTGTGATTTTTCCCGCCGTGTATTTATTTAAATCAACAATAAAGGTAAGTGAACTTGGTTACGGGATAGAGGGATGATTTGGGACACCATTCAAGGATAGATTAAAGGTTTAGGTTACAGAAAAAATCAAAACCAAAAAAAAAACACGCTTTTGTTAAATTAAAAATTCAACTTACAAGTCGGCTTGTAGGTAGGTATTTATTTCATAACGCTACAATCAACTCAATGCATCTTATTTTGATAATACGTTCTTGCATAAGCACGAGCTTAAAGTTAATTTAAAGTCGCACCGTTGACGAGCTCAAGTTGCGTCAATTCATTCATGCGATGATTGCTCTCGTCAAATCTGACACGAAAATTGCTTAGTCCGTCAGTGGCAGTGTCCTTAGAATACGCAGAGTTGTTGCGGATTACAGGCGATGTACAGCGTATGTATGTCAAGCCGCAGTTGCAACACCGAGCACTGATGCTGAGAATACGTCTGAGAGCCCTTTTCTATAAGGTTTCATCACGTGCTAGACTTTCAACTGATGAGGCTTATTGGCGTGCCTGACTGTAGTAGGTATGCTTGAGGACACAATACGATGCTCAGCGAAAGAATCACATGTGCATATAACTTAACCGCAACTTAGTGACAATTTGGCTTTGCAGTTAAAACAACCATAAACATAATTTATTAATTACTTTAACGCACACGATAATGTATTAATGCTAAGCATCAAAATAGTGTTTCAAAATATAACATTGTGAAGGTTATCGAGACTGAAAGATGTGGACTTTCAAATATTTATTACATGTGACACGAAAATATGTGGAGTTAAGTAAGATTCGGCTGTGTCAAGTTATCGGAACCAGTTCTTGACTTGAGTGTTCGTTACTGATAAACGATCGACACTTGCGTCGTCGAACGCGTCGATGTAAATGATTATGGACGTGTGATAAAGTTACAAAAGAAGCATTAATTTGTGTAAAAACAAAAGTATTATAAAATAAAAAACCCTGTTGACAAGGAAAAAATAACTTAAAAGTCAAATTCCTTCAACATAGCTACCTAATTCCTATTTATAAAACAACTTACTTATTTTTAAAATCATCATAAATCAAATTAAGTAACGTTTTTATGTGAATATTTAGAAATAGCCATATCAACTATCAAGACATCGACGTATCCGTATTTATATATAAAAAAAAAAACAAAAAGCATCTCGTCTGACATTTTCGACGAGAATTTAGATCAAAATGTTTTATTATGTAAATATTGAACGTTTATAATATCTCATATTGAATAACAAAAACCTATTTATATGAATCTGGGTTTGTTGAATGGCAGAAAGAATTTAAAAGTTTTAATTCAAACCTACGCATCGTGCGTAGGTTTGAATTAATAATAATTTCAGAATAAGCAGATTAAAGTGACATAAGTTTGAAATATTACGTTTTGAAATTACGGTTTTTTAAGTGTTGGTTTTGATAAAGTGACTTTTTAGTTATTTAATTCATAATAAGACGACAAACAGCAAATGAATGATAAAGTAATTAAACAGAATATTATACAAATATACAACACAATGGGAAAAAAGATACAAACCAACAAACGAAATATAATTATTTCCATGTTAACCTTAGATGACATAGTGAGAAACAGTTAAAGAACAATGCTGTAGCCTGCTTATCCCGAGGTTATCTCTCAAACTTATTTCCTTTGCGAACTTAAACGTCAAAGAACTTGGCTTAAGTTAGGTTTAAGTAATACTTAACCGCAACTTACTTACTTTGAAACTAAGTTGTGGAGACTTCGTGACCTGTTTTTTGTTGTTATTTGAATAATACTGGTATATAAAGAGACGGATGAACAGCAATTTGTTTTCGTTTTTGTAGATATTAGAGGTAATCAAGATAATCATTTTATTACTCGGACATTTAGTCTTTCGTTAGATGAGAAAATTGATGGGGTTAGTCAACCTTATATGAAGACACGAATAAATTACTTAAAATATGTTACTAAGCCCTTAGATTCTATTACTGTAAATCTGGTGTGCTTATATTATTAAACATAAACTCCCCATGGCAAATTGTGTTTGATCGGTTATCGTCTAAGAAGGATTTTTTTCTTAACTTATAGCATGCATAATAAGCCTATTATAATGTTCCCACTGCTGGGATTCAGGCCTCCTCTAGATGAGAGGGGGATTTTCGTAATTTAAAGTTATTAAAATCCATAGTTTTTCAGTAATTCAATTGATTCTCTTACAAAAATTAATGTTAAAATGATTCTGCTTTGAGTATTTTACATCATTAAGGGCAATTTTTTACAAAATTATTAATTTGCCGATTTAGATCACCAATTTATTTTGTTTCTGCCGTCGACACCCAAATTGCTCCAATTAATAAAACGTTTTTGCTCTCAAGATGAAATAATTACTAGACGGACGTGTTCTTAACATTAAGTACGACAAAATTAATACTTAGAGAATTAATGACATGAGGGCTGGTTTTTTGCAAGAACTATTTAGAGCTAAAACTGCTTGGAATTGTGTTTAAGATTCTGATGAGGAGCAGTCATCATTGTCGTTAGACAGTGTCTAGGAGTAATTAGTCAATACAAAAACTTTGGGTGTCATTACAGTTAGGTGTCATTACATTTAGGTATTCACTATAGCTACTGTCTGCGGCTTCGCCCGTGTTGACCCTAATTATTTTTTTATTTTTTTATCTGCCAGAGAAAATTTTGTCATAATCGGTCAAGCCGTTTCGGAGATCCGGAACAAACAAAGAGGCAAAAATTTAAAAAAAAGAATTGTTTTAAGTACCGTATATACTTTCATATGCATTTAGTAAAAAGCTGTTATTTTGTCATTACAAACAATTTTATTTATTTGTATAGATGTATACACAATTTTGTAGATTTTAAGTCGGTGTGAGGATGACAAATGATCAAATAGTTTTTAAGTTACCAATACCAGAAGTAATTATGATGTAAATAAATGATAGTAGGAGTTAATAATGGGATGCCATATGCCCGACTTATTTTAATACTATGCTTGTTTGTTGCATTTCAGTAATGTCTTAAAAAGTAACTTGGGCCAATTGGCGAGTACACCGACCTATGTCTGTCATTCAATAAGACGTCTAAGACGTCGAAGCTGATACTGATAAAGGAGCAGTTTCTAAAAATATATCACATTATGGGCCCAAAAAATATTATAATTAGAGTGTATACGCAGTACTTAAAGTAAATTTGCGAAACGTATCTCTCCAAAGTTGGTGTCAACGGAAGTTAAGATATGACAAAGTCTGTTTGTAAACAAACCAATGTCATAGACATTGTCATCATCATCATCATCAGCCTATAGCAGTCCACTGCTGGACATAGGCCTCTCCAATCGCACGCCATTCAGCTCGATTCTCGGCAACTCTCAACCAGCCACCCTGCAAAGATCGTCACTCCACCTAGCCTGAGGGCGTCCTACCTTACGTTTTGCCAATTGCGATCTCCACTCAAGAACACGTCTACCCCAACGGTCATCGGTTCTACGGCTGATATGGCCGGCCCACTGCCACTTCAGCTTGCTTATTCTGTGAGCCATGTCGATAACTTTGGTTCTCTGCCGGATCACTTCGTTCCGGATTCGATCCCTCAGAGAGACTCCAAGCATAGACGCTCCATGGCTCGCTGAGCAACCTTAAATTTATGGACCAGCCGTACTATGAGTGTTTTGGATCCGTAGGTCATAACAGGCAGGACGAACTGATTGAAGACATTCGTCTTTAGGTTCTGTGGAATACGCGACGAGAAGACTTGACGAAGTTTCCCAAACGCTGCCCAACCCAGCTGAATTCTTCTGATAGACATTGTATTTGTGTTTTCATAGAATACTCCGCATAAACCGTAACGTTTCAGCGGCCATATTATTTGGATTAATTAATCAATATGAACGAACGTGGTAAACGACTATCATAAAAGAAGATACTTACCGCTTTAGTTTCAACATGACCATCTGATTGGTCATGGACTTGACATTTGACTTCAACATCGTTAATTCGGTACCAAATATAAACAAAGTTGGGACCTCCGAGTTCAAGCTTTTAATTAACACACTCATAATTAACATTTATATCCTCCTCGGTTTTCGCAACAACTTAATAGCTTACATATCAGAAGCCATTAAAATGTTAGCCAAAGTATAATTAAAAATAATTACGTACATTTCCAATAGGTTTGAAGGACGGCATGAAACAGTAAAGTTTTAAGACAATCAATAAGTCTTAATGTGCAATCGAGTAAAAAGGTCATCCCACGAACAACAATAGCTTGGATTCTGTGTCCCACAATTAAGCTCAGTACTTCATAGCCACTCGATCACGTGAGACGAAGGACGTCTTGAGTAACTCACTCACTCCGAATTAGTTCAACTAACCGATAGTATCGCGACGAATCGGATAACTACGCCTCGTAATCTCGAATCGGATGCCCGTAGATAGACCATTTCGAAAGGTATGTGGATTGTGGACCCTCGGCAACTAATAATTGACGTCGACGCGTTAGGACAAATGCCAGCGCGTTGCGCAACGGTTCAAGGCTACTACTTCGATGTTTTATACGCGAAACGACAATCTGCCTTATGAATATTCACGATTGTCATTACTTTTAAGCTTAATAACCGCGAGCAGGAACCGCGCAGAGCTTTGTTAGTCGAGATATCGTCTGATTGCGGGAATGGCAATGGTTGTCATCGTTTCCTTATTTGCTATGATAATATTAATAACGTAATGAGTATATATTTGTTTATGATAAATTTTTGTTTAAGTAAACGCGTTGATGTCTTTTAAACCGCGCTCATTTCTTGTGTGTTCACAAGTCACCGCGGGCCTACTAATGAAGATGTATTTCGCAAGTATCGATAAAATCAATCACCTTATCTATTGCAGAGGCTTTCCTCATCGATAAAAGCCTCCAGTTTGTCACCATAGACACTTACACAAATGACTATGGTCTATGGATATTACCTTCGTGTTTAAATATTTTGAAACTTTTACATTAAGTTGGGTGTAGATAAGATGTACAAATACGAGTTTTATGTGAGGTCGATTCGTCTGTAGGTCTAATTTTATGGCGTGTTTCGTAAATTTATTAGGTACTTTTTAATAAAAACCGTAAAAAAATGTTGAAAAAAAATATATTGTGCGTAGTTGAGTAAACCACAGCCGAATCGAAATAAAGCTGTATGAATTTAATTCTGCATCCGTTTGGCACATCGTGGGGGTCAAATGTTAAATGGTCAAGCAGAGTTTGTGCAAGCACATGCAGTTTATTGGCGAGTTCATGGTTATGTTAAGTGTCAGTAGTGACAAGGTTACCGTCTAACTGTTAATGTAAGGTAACAAGGTCGAAATTATTCGCGTAGTAAAGTTCAGTGTAACAGAAATGAAGCAATGTCCGCTTCTGTACGGTATTATCTAAAAACGTTTGTTTATAAGAATAGAGTGAGGCAAGATCTGAGAGGGAACCAAAAATTTGGCATTGGTAGGTATGAATGTACTAACTTTTTACTTTAATCAAATCAATGCCTTCAATTTTCCTTAGAGTATTTTTTTTTACTCGTATGTAAATCGTTTCTCTATAAGTATTTTGTTACCTGTACCTCTAATCTCATTTTAGACATTATGAATAATCCTATTAGTTTTATCAAAAAATCCGCTAAACATCACCAATTAACAATTTCAATTCATAACTAGTTCTACCAGTCAAACTGCCAAAATTAGCGCCAAATATGGCAACACCACGAGATTTGCGCCAAAATATCGTGACTTTGAACTTGGAACACTTTCAAGTATACGCAGAACTGGGAAGTTAGCAAATGGTCGTTCCAATATATCTAACCTTTTAGCAGTCGTTACACGGTATTCATAAAACGAACCATTCATTCGAAACATTGAAAGCTATAGAATTGTTTTTACGCAACCATTGGAAGTTGGAAGTGATATTTATAACAAGACTAGCTTCTGTCCGCGACTTCGTCTGCGTGAACTTCAGAATGGGTCCTGAGAGAAATGAAAATTGATAATAGGCATGTCATTTAAATAAATAAAACATCCAATCCAGGTCCATGTTAAAATCAAAGATCAAATCCAGGTTATAAACTATCTGTGTGCGAAATCCGTTCAGCCGTTTGTGCGTGATTGAGTAACAAATATCCAAACATTCACTTTTATAATTTATTTATGTTAGTAGGATACACTCTTCATAATAAATCCATCGGTAACAATTATAAATGTTTTGTCGATATATGACAGCTAGGAATTTATATTAATCTTGTAGCTTTCATAGATTAGGTTCTCGAAATTCCTTAATTAATTAATGCATTACCGGTTAGTAAAGCTAATTTGAATATAATTGAATTATGAATTCATCGGTTAAATAAAACCAGTCGGTTGTTTTTACCCGACTACGGCAAAGCCAAAAGGAAGGGTTATGATTTTAGCAGTCTATGTATGTATGTTTGTATGTATGTATGTTTGTATGTATGTATGTTTGTATGTATGTATGTTTGTATGTATGTATGTATGTATGTTTGTTTTTACGTGTGTTCCACCGTAGCGCCTAAACTACTAAACCGATTTTGATGAATGAGGTATCAATAGATTCGTAACAATGGTCCGGGTGACATAGGCCATATAATTTTTCCTTAAATTTAATTTGGTGGACTTTACACGTAAATTTCTAACCTCGAAAAAAATTAAAATGGGATGATCATGACATGTTTGGTATCAAAAGAAAGGTCTTGACGAGCACATTACAAATATGTATATAATATTATATTTTCAAAGTAAACAAATATGTTTAAATCGTTAAAAACAAGCAAAAGTGAGACTGCGCTACGTAGTATCGCAAGATGTTATCAACGTGCAGTTAATCAAATCTTAATAAGTAGTACCGATTTGTAATTCCAGTCTTATGAAGAAAAACAAGTACAACGAAATATTTATATTTTGGATTTCTTCGAAGCTCGATATCGATATATGGTGTTGGCGTCGAAATAAATCGCTCTATGGTTTCGTCCAAAGCACTATACACTGCTATTGGAATTGAAAATAGGTTAATTACTGAACTATTGTATTACTCTACTCTTATTTACGTTTATCAAGTGTAAAAACGGAAAAGTATAAAATAAAAAAATAAAGTTTAATAAAAAACTGTAACCCGACTACGGGAAAATAAAAATGATCTAAAAAGTACGAAACAAGCAAATATTTCAGACAGAAATCAAGACATAGGTACAAAAATGGTCAAGGTAAAGCCGTCGTCGCATGCCATTATAATTTTGTAGGTGTTCCTGGCACCAACATGATACAGGCATGCGACCACGGCTTTACCTTGACAATTTTTGTACCTATGTCTTGATTTCTGTCTGAAATATTTGCTTGTTTCGTACTTTTTAGATCATTTTTATTTTCCCGTAGTCGGGTTACAGTTTTTTATTAAACTTTTTTTTTTTTTTTTAAGTGTAGGCACTTGAGCATATACGTAAGAAGCTGACAGAAACATCACAGCGCTGGATTGTTTTTCTCCTCTACTGATCGTTTTTCTCCTCTACCGATCGTTGTTTCTCCTAACAAAGTTTATTCTGTTTATACGTATATATCTATATATTTATGCTAGTATTTTATAGTTATTTTCGTGTTTTATCAATCCCTTATGTTTCACCTGCCATTTTTCTTCTATGCATAACCCTAAGGTTGACTGGTAGAAAATGCTTCAGGTATTAAGTCCGCCTTTGTACAGTTTTTTTTTTTTACTTGTTCATAAAGTTTTAATAAATAAATATAAAAAAATATGGATTCGTCGGTTAAACGTTTAGGATTCAATGAGATTCTTCTGATTTACCTAAATGAATAGGTAACTGTTCATTAAGGTTAGGTAACTGACAGTGTCCCAAAATTGTTTACTAACAATTCTGGGACACGTATCACATACAAGTCGACACTGGAACCCTTAATATTATTTGACTCTGTTTTTCATAGGATCGTCACAATCAAATATTTCAGAAGAGTAAAACACAAAAACAAGTTGTCTATTTCACGTCAGTAATATTAGGCTTACGTAATATTGATTGCAGAAGCAATATATACAAATTTTCCCAGGATCTATCCCACGTTTGACAAGGCATAGGTAGTGTAGAAACCTGTTGATTCCGTAATGTTTGAATACAATCGTCATCATTGAATACATCACTACACTGGCTCATCACCACACCAAGCCTCTTGTGCAGGCACGCTCCACTTTCAACCGTTTCCCGCCATTCGTGGTGAACTGACAGTTGACATTAGTGACAGCGACCTAACTGCTGATATGCATGAGATAGTGTTTCCATATCTAATAAATAGATACACTACTGGTAGTAAACATGATAATAAAATTTATCCTCCTACCATACTTGTTTTTACTACACCCACGGGAAATTATTAGAGGCCTGATCAACAGCATACTAACATAGGCACAAGGATACATAACTTACATCCTAGGCAACATAATTTACATGCTAATTTAAAAACAATTGACGACCTGCATTGTATAGAGGCAGAGGGCCTTATGTGTTCAGGGTCTGTGATTGATGCCTGTGCCAGAAATTAAAGTCAGTCCGTCTATTCTTCATAGATATTGATCCCCAATCCATCTGCTAGGCGAGTTAATCTATACATAAATAATAATAATATTGTAAAGAGGTAAAATTCGTGAGTTTGTATATGTAGGGCGTAATCTTCGGAACTACTAATCCAATTCCAAAAAATACAGTATTTCCGAGTGTCATAGGATATAATATATTATGTTATATTTAATGTTACAACAAGAAATAACACATGGACGAAGTCATGGGTAGAGGCTAGTAAGCCAAAAAACAGCATTTCTGTCTGTAAAAATATATATGTTTAGCTTAGGTTGCCTCCGGGCTGCAATAATGACGTTAATGTATGTTTTACTTGTGATACTGTTAGAGATGGTTTCCTATAAAAGCTGATGAGATGATGTTTTTTTATGGTATACATAATAAAGAATAATATTTTATCTATCTATCTATGAGTTAATTTAGCATTACAGTCCGGCCTTCGAGAGAATTCGTTTTTTTCATGTGAGTTTTGCGAATTTGATCCTTAATACTACTAGTAATTGTCCAACTGACAGGTGTCAGGAATGCATTCTCTCGACGCGCGACGTTCGGATTTTAAAAGCTGCTTTTATGAAAGACCCTTTAACCATTCGTATGCGAACGTGGATCCACGCAAGACACAATGGTGTTTTAATTGTTTCTGTAATTACGACATACGAGAGGTTAATCAAACCAAAAATATAGCTATTGGATATTGATAGAGAATCTTAGCTACGCAAATAAGTGCACGTCCGTCATCAAATTCCTCAAAGAAATCACACAAAGCGTAGGTAGTGCATGAGATTGCATTTGTGAAATCCAAAGTAAGAAAACCATATTGATTGCTTAAAGCTAAAGGTTAAGTTTAACAAAAAGATTAGTTCTAAAGTTTCTAAGTAAAGGGCACTTATTTGTTACTCCTAGTACTGCAATCTTTAAACCTAGATATTTCATTCGGAACGCGGATCCAGGCGGTGTCGACATTAGTACATTATGCAGCATTACACTGCATTATAAACCTTTTTTACGCGAACATAGGCCGTCTTATTTTTTCCTTTTTCATTTTGACACGAATTCAAAATTTTTGCAATGGAAGAGAAATATTGAATTTTTTCTTGGTTGACAACCGTCAGTCGTCAGCAGAGCGTTGAGTTGTGAGAGCTATTTGATTGTTTCGCTGTGCGTAAAAATTTCTACGTCTTGATTGCGGCAGTTCTCGGGAGCAGTCGGGGATATTGTCCCCCAATACCCATTTGTTGATTCATTTATCCAGATACAAAGGCCGATTTTCGGCCCCACCCCCTGGGCCAGAGCCGGACTGCCGGTCGCACTCCTCACCAGCGTCCTCGGCGTCCGAGTTCGGTTAGCGGTCCAGGCCGAGTTAGCGGTCCAGGCCGAGTTAGCGGTCCAGGCCGAGTCAGCAGTCCAGGCCGAGTCAGCGGTCCAGGCTCAGTTAACGGTTCACGCTGAGTTAGCGGTCCAGGCGAGGCGTCCCTGGCACGATAACGTGATCGTGCTTAGCCGGGCGTCGGGACGGTGAACGGCAGTAAGCGGTCCTCGGCAAAGAGCCACCCTCCTGCGGACGTAGTTTTTGGTTTTCTTTTTTTTTACTCTTATAGTATTTCAAAATTCAAAAAAATACTTCTTCTAGTATAAACATTTGGGCGTAATTTATTGGCTTTAACCTCACCACACACTCATTTTTAAACTAATATATTTTCCGTAGGACACGTGTTACGTGTTACGTTATCTTAAAACCTGAATCTTTTTAAATTTTTAGTTCATAGTATACACCATTTAACCGTATGTAAAAAAATCTGGGAATTATTTTCTTCACGACTTTTCGGTACGCGTGCTTTACCCATTGCGACGGCTCGGTGTTTTGACGAATAGCTATTTGTCGGGAAATCCGCGTCGTATCGCCTAACGCCTAAATTTCATTTTTCAATGGTCCTAAACCCTTTGGCTATTTAATTCCTGTTTTTATTTTTTTTATCTTTATTACAGTGTTCTTTTTTGTCTACCTTTTAAATATACAGTGTTGTTTTACCGCAATCATACTTTTCATTTCTTATCCTAACAACGCCCCGGGTTCGATTCCCGCGTGGCGTTGGACAAGTGGCAAGAAGACATAATATTTTTTGCTACAAACTGGCGCCCGAACACAAGTAAGTACACTTATTGTGAATAATAACTTACATATTTTTTTCGTTATTCCGTATGTGGTGTGCTCCCTAGTAGCACAAATTCAATTTCTACCTACTTGATTGGGTATATTTTCAGGTAACGAGACGTACACGAAGCCCTTCGGAGCTTGTTGGAAGGACAATCGACGCAGCCTGTGTCTTCTATGTTGAACATATTTAATGTCGTGTGATTGTTCATGTAATCTGTTTTAATAACAAATTCATGTAACCATATTCAAGAATTGACCTTTTATTTCGTCCCCGCAAATACATAATTGATCCCTGAATTTCATTCATCTCTTGTAGACATCGTTTTAGCTAGTACCCCGTAGTGTGTGTTTGGTGTGCGATTGTTTAGGGCGCAGCATAAGGTAAGCCTTTTTGAGTGGTGATTTTGCTAGATATCTAGTTTTTTAGTATCTAGTGCCACCTATTCCGTTATATTGCCGTTTTGTTGCTGTCGTCTCGCTCGGACATTGGATATAGGGTTTGGCTACACACGGCGAATTCCAATCGAAAACCTTTCTTTCAAATACTCTCCCACCTTAGGTCCAATAACCCCCCGTCTGTTAACCGATCTACAGGGATTCGATTAGGATAATAGTAATAGCGAAATATTTGCGTTAACAAAATTTACGTTTTCAAATTACGTAAATATTTGTTATCACGTTGTTCAAAATATAAAGGAGAATGACCATTCACTTTAGTGCTATTTGAAAGGACGTTGACCATTTTCATATATTGCCTTCGGTTCTGTAAACGTTGGTCGGTTGTACTTCGGGTCTTCAATCTTATCGTGTTTTTTATTTTTTTGTCTTGTTTCGTCAATTTGCATCAGTATGGAAGACGAAGATCTCCCTATTGCTTCAACTCCATTCCGAAACAGCCCCATAATTTCTAGGCCTCCTCCAATTCCACCCAGAACATCCAGAGCTTCAACGTCGTCTGTTATTCTATCTCCTATGAGGTCGGAAGATTGTCAACCGTATTTTAAAAAACAAATCTCTCTTTCAAAATGGAAGATTGATTATTCGGGAAATACATGTGTTCGCGAATTTTTCACCAACATCGATGAACATAAAGACGCGGATGACTTACCGGATTGCTATTTGCTTAAACGGTTTCATGAGGTTTTGTCCGGGGCCGCCTTAAAATATTTTAGATCGATTCGCCGATCCGACTTATCCTATCCAGAACTTAAACAATTGTTCATTAGGACATTCGGCCCGACAGATTTTGAATACAAAACCGAACAAGAGGTCAGAAACTATAAACAGAAGTCAGATCAACCTGTTAGAGATTTTATAATCCAAATTTCCTATTTGAACGATACTTTGAGACGCCCGATTAGTAAACCCGACTTGTTGGAAATCGTAACCCATAACATGCACCCGAGATATTTCCCATGTTTATCGGTCCATAAATTTGCTGACTTTGATGCACTCATCGATACTGCTTCGCATTTTGAAAATTTCTTACCCAAATCCTCCAAAGCTGTTTCGGTCGTCTCTTCCGAAGCTCGATTGTGTCCCAAGTGTAGAAAAAACGGACACTCTTATCGTGTCTGTCCAGATTTTCCTGGCAGACTCTGTTTCAAGTGCCGGACTCCTGGCGTGATTACCCGGGATTGTCCAAATTGTAATCCAAAAGAATGCATAAACCACCGGCGACACGCCGCCTATTTCTCTCGTACAGTGTCACCGGTGATAGCGTCGGACTCTTCCGATAATAGACCGTTTATTGAGATTTGGTTGAAAGGTCATTTGGTTAAAGCATTACTAGACTCGGGAGCTCAGATGTCCCTTATTAGTGATAGTTTGGCCCGCGAGCTAAGAATCTCTATGACATCGAACGGTTCATGTCCCCGTGCCATTTCTGCTAATAACTCGCCCATTGATATTTTGGGAACTATTTACCTTCCGGTTCGATTCAACGATACTACTTTTGTTCACGAATTTTTAGTTGCGCGTAGTATGTCTTCTCCAGTTATCTTAGGAATAGAGTTTTGGAACAAATTTGGTCTAACCTCCGTTTTTAGTAAAGCATTTAACAATAATATCAAAGGAAACATGTATATCCCTGCTACCGGTCATTCCTCTCCCCAGGTTTCTTGTGTAACTGAATCCCGATACATTCATCCTCGTAATGTCTTATTACCTGACCAAGAGCGACGTTTACAACAGGTCATTGATGAGTTTGAAGTCATCTCATCTGACAAGGTTGGGCTTGGAAAAACTACCTGGCTATCACACAAAATCAACACGACAGGACAGCCAATTAGGCAAAGGTTTTACCCTCTTTCACCCGTTAAATTGAAAGTTCTCAATGAGGAGATTGACAAGATGCTAGAATTGGGTGTTATCCGACCATCTCGTTCACCTTGGGCTAGTCCTGTAGTCATGGTCACCAAGAAAGACGGTTCCGTCCGCTTTTGCGTTGATAGCAGAAAGTTGAATAGTGTGACCATCAGAGACTCGTATCCTCTCCCCCGCATTCAAGATATTCTTGACAACCTTCGGGGCGCAAGATATATAAGCTCTCTCGATTTCAGGAGTGCCTTCTGGCAGATTCCTCTCGCGGACGATGAGAGTTGCAAAAAGACGGCATTTATAGTCCCTCAACGCGGTTTATTCGAGTTCGTCAGAATGCCATTTGGGCTCACTAACGCAGCCTCTGAAATGCAGCGTCTTACCGATCTGATTGTCAACTTCGAATTCACTTCGACTAGCAACGACTGTGTTTTCGGCTACGTCGACGATCTCATTTTAATTTCCAAGGATTTCCACAGCCACCTCGCTCTCCTGAGGAAGGTGCTAAGCCGCCTCAAGGAGGCTGGTTTGTCCATTAACCTAAAAAAATGCGAATTTTGCAAAAGTGAGTTAAGGTACCTGGGTTATATTGTAAACGAGAAGGGTCTTCAGACCGACCCTAGCAAGCTTGATGCTATTAAGGACTATCCCACTCCTACCACCGCTAAATCATTGCGCGGGTTTATTGGGATGTGTTCTTATTATAGGCGTTTTGTTAACGGCTTCTCCTCTATAATAGCTCCTCTCACTGCTCTTATTGGCAGAAAGAAGGGTCGGGACCCAATAAGCTGGGACGATGCTGCCGAACAAGCATTCGTTAAGCTAAAGACCGCATTAATTAACACTCCCGTGATGGCTTGCCCAGATTTTTCCAAGCCATTCCTGTTACAATGCGATGCATCAGCTGTTGGTCTCGGTTCCGTTCTTTCCCAAAAGTTCGATGGTGTGGAGCATCCCATTGCTTATTATTCCCGCCTTTTTTCCAAAGCAGAACGCAACTACAGTACTACCGAGCGGGAACTTTTGTCGGTGCTGGATTCTATTAAGCATTTCCGCTGTTATTTGGATGGAATGAAGTTTTCCGTTTTAACGGACCATATGGCCTTGAAATGGCTTCTCACGCTTAACAACCCTTCTGGTCGTTTGGCCCGATGGGCCACTATCATCTCCCAGTATACTTTCGATATAGTCCATCGCAAGGGATCACAGCATGTAGTTCCAGATGCCCTATCCAGGATCTACGCAAGCCCTGTAACGTTCGATCAGGGTCCCGAACAGACTAACGACAGATGGTACAAGAAGGTTTACTTGGGTGCTCGTGATTCACCCCAGATGTTTCCCGCATACGCCATCCAAAACGGCGTCCTCTTGAGACGCATGCCTGTCGCTAGTCCTCTGTCACCTGGTCCTTGGCGTATTGTTTTGCCAGCAGAGAAGGTTCCTCTAGCCATCTGGGAGATTCACAATAATTTCCCATCTATACACCCTGGGGTTATGAAGTCTTACCTTAAGATTAAAGAGCGCTTCTATTGGCCGAACATGTTTCGGGATGTTACCGAAACTCTAAAGCGATGCGAAATTTGCAAAGCGTATAAGATCGCTAACACACAGCCACGTGGCCAGATGTGCTACCCAAAAGAAGTTTCTTTGCCCCTACAAGTAATTTCTATTGATTTGATTGGTCCTCTACCTACCGCTTATTACGGTTATAAATATATCCTATCTATGGTTGATGTGTTTTCAAAGTATGTTTGGCTGATTCCCTTAAAAAAGGTGAATGCCGCTTCTGTAGTTAAAGCCCTAGAATCAGAAATATTTTTGAATTTCGGCGTTCCACGGGCTATTCTTTGCGATAACGCTACAGTCTTCCGTAGCAATCAATTTATAAACTTTCTTAGGTCTTTTCACATTGGCCCCCCAATTTATACGCCTTATTATACTCCACAAGCTAACACAGTGGAACGCTATAATCAAAGTGTTGTTACCTGCTTAAGTATTTTAGTCGGGGAAAATCAAAGAAACTGGTCGAAATTGCTACCCAAAGTTAAACTTTATCTCAATTCATGTATCAATTTAGCCACAGGTTTCACTCCAAACTTTCTTATGTTTGGGAGGGAAGTCCTTATGGATTTGACCCATGCCCAGGGGCAGACTCGAAGCGCCAATTTGGCTGAAAGTCGGTCTCGGCATGCGTCCAATCTGTCCTCCCTCACCGAGGTTTATGCTAAAGTGGCCGATAATCTCTCTATAGCCTTTCTCCGCAATTCCCGGTCTTACAACGCAAACCGTTCGGCTATCACCCTCAACGTCGGTGACACTGTGTGGAGGCGAAATTTCTCCAGGTCCTCTGGGACGGATTATTTCTCCGGCAAGCTTGCACCTCGCTTTGTAAAATGCCGGGTGACTAGGGTTATTTCTAGAACCACCTATGTCCTTCAGGACTGCGATTCTGTTCATTCTGGGTCATATCATATTAAGGATATACTGAAATAATGGTTTTTCTTGCCTGGCGCAAAACGTGATTTTTGGCAGTCTATATTTTACCCCCAAATTAATTTACAGAACGCTCAATTTGAAAATATACTGGGCATTCTGTACTTGCTCCAGTTCTTCCTTTCCCTAAATTCGTTGTTTCTTTACGAGTATATATATTTCCTACTTGCGTTAACTAATTCAAATGAATCCAACGTAGAAATTATTTTCAAACTACGTAATTTTATAATATAAAAATTATCTAAAATAATCTGGTTATAAACTATTTTCAAACGGTCTTAGTATACGACCTTATTTTTTCTGACTAACATTTTACTTCTTTTTACATTGACATTCTAATTGTCACCGTCCTAACAGAAATTATACATAATAAATTCATCTAAACATAAAAATATAAAACGCTTCACGCTAGGACAAAACGTGGTAAGCAGATCCCTTTATAATATGTTTTAAATTTGCAATTTACGCTATGTTAGGCGCGGAACGCTGCAGAGCTTTTTCTCTTCCTCTACTAGGGCACTAGTGTCTTGTCGCCGATTTCATCTTACCCGACTACGACAAAGAGGGTGTTGTTGACCTCTAGGTATGCCCCAGAGGCACAACATCCCTCTCATGTTACCACTCATC
The DNA here is from genome assembly GCA_963680765.1 of Agrochola lychnidis. Taxonomy (NCBI): domain Eukaryota; kingdom Metazoa; phylum Arthropoda; class Insecta; order Lepidoptera; family Noctuidae; genus Agrochola; species Agrochola lychnidis. The sequence continues at coordinate 17,472,324 of OY796858.1, forward strand.
CTGTTAGTCAGACTCTAGGCACCAATTAGGCCGAAAGTCGACTAGGATGCACACCTTACCGATAGGGTCACTTAATTGTCTCGTATTTGATTGGACTGAGGTAGTTTTTGGACTCAGGCTCATTTTCATAGCCTGATGCTCTTTTTTTTGGACTTGGTCTAATTTTTGACTTTAATGTTCTCGTCTTTTGACCTGAGTCTGTATTTTTTTTCCTTACTTCAATCGGTATCGTTTTCTTCTTTTATCGTTACTTCTTTTTTCCATCTTCTCTTTATTCTATGCTAATGTTTTCTCTTCGTTACCTTAGCTATTAGTATCTTTGTTTTATCTCGTAACTTATTCTTGTTAGTCACTTTGTTCTATCTCGTAACTTATTATTGTCTTAGATAGGGTGTTTAGATAGATAGATAGGACTTTCGCGCGTTTAATTTATTTGTAGGTTTAGTGGATACGTCTGGAGCTCGCATCGGTAACGTATAGGTTCGATCCGGTTCAAAGTTATTCTTTACCGGTTGCACTCCAATTGTCGTCCGGTAGGTTACTTTGGTTATTTTATTAGTCTAGGATTAGGTTCTATTTATCTTGTAGTTACTTATCGTTCAGCCTCCTCTCATAATACCCTCGGAGATATCATCTGACTCTAGTGATGCGACACTGTTTGGAATTTTTATCGATAGTATCGATTTTTTTTTTTGTTAGAAAGGGGGTACTGCAGCATTACACTGCATTATAAACCTTTTTTACGCGAACATAGGCCGTCTTATTTTTTCCTTTTTCATTTTGACACGAATTCAAAATTTTTGCAATGGAAGAGAAATATTGAATTTTTTCTTGGTTGACAACCGTCAGTCGTCAGCAGAGCGTTGAGTTGTGAGAGCTATTTGATTGTTTCGCTGTGCGTAAAAATTTCTACGTCTTGATTGCGGCAGTTCTCGGGAGCAGTCGGGGATATTGTCCCCCAATACCCATTTGTTGATTCATTTATCCAGATACAAAGGCCGATTTTCGGCCCCACCCCCTGGGCCAGAGCCGGACTGCCGGTCGCACTCCTCACCAGCGTCCTCGGCGTCCGAGTTCGGTTAGCGGTCCAGGCCGAGTTAGCGGTCCAGGCCGAGTTAGCGGTCCAGGCCGAGTCAGCAGTCCAGGCCGAGTCAGCGGTCCAGGCTCAGTTAACGGTTCACGCTGAGTTAGCGGTCCAGGCGAGGCGTCCCTGGCACGATAACGTGATCGTGCTTAGCCGGGCGTCGGGACGGTGAACGGCAGTAAGCGGTCCTCGGCAAAGAGCCACCCTCCTGCGGACGTAGTTTTTGGTTTTCTTTTTTTTTACTCTTATAGTATTTCAAAATTCAAAAAAATACTTCTTCTAGTATAAACATTTGGGCGTAATTTATTGGCTTTAACCTCACCACACACTCATTTTTAAACTAATATATTTTCCGTAGGACACGTGTTACGTGTTACGTTATCTTAAAACCTGAATCTTTTTAAATTTTTAGTTCATAGTATACACCATTTAACCGTATGTAAAAAAATCTGGGAATTATTTTCTTCACGACTTTTCGGTACGCGTGCTTTACCCATTGCGACGGCTCGGTGTTTTGACGAATAGCTATTTGTCGGGAAATCCGCGTCGTATCGCCTAACGCCTAAATTTCATTTTTCAATGGTCCTAAACCCTTTGGCTATTTAATTCCTGTTTTTATTTTTTTTATCTTTATTACAGTGTTCTTTTTTGTCTACCTTTTAAATATACAGTGTTGTTTTACCGCAATCATACTTTTCATTTCTTATCCTAACAACGCCCCGGGTTCGATTCCCGCGTGGCGTTGGACAAGTGGCAAGAAGACATAATATTTTTTGCTACAATTAGTATTGCTGACAATTGTACTAACCACCTAATGGAGACGAGCACGATACTGATTTTAATTCTCTTGCAGTTGCAAATGGTTATTTAGTATGTACTCTTTGATAGCAATGAGCAATGTATTGTGCAAGTTAGTAATGTATGATTAATAATAGTCCTTCCAACTCTAAATGCATTCTTTGACAAACAGTAAAAAAAGTTTTGAACTCACGTTTTTTTATATTTAGGACAACAATCAATACTTTTTGGCACATGTTTTTTTTTTTGTTTGTACATATTTATTGTTCAGCCTTATTTGGTCTATTACGTGACGGGTATGAAATTAGTATGTACTATCCTTCAACAGGGTCGATACGTAACAGACGACAATTCGAAAATTTTACGAGGTTTCTTCATAATTTTCTGCTTTATTAAACAGAACTGTCGTGAAAATGTGTCAATTTAGACATTTTTGTCAAAAATGTCGCATTGTTAGTTATATCAAAAAAGGTCCAGGTAGAACAGGAACAGAAAAGTTTGCCCTAGTTTATATGTATCTAGGCTACCTAGATAAAAACTAGAACTAGAACACTTTTAGTTTCCTAAACAAAAGCAAGTTAGTCTGGTTCCCATTGTAATAAAGTCGGTAACTCGTACGATAACAAAACAGGATAAGAAATAGTGACTTGAACATGTTAGCATTACATAGCACCTGTACCATAGACATGAACATGATGGCGGCGACTCTTTGTTGAACGTATTTGCATTTTGTCTCGCACGGAGCGTTATACTGTATTTAAAGTTAAACAGAATACCCTAGAAAATAAATCTAAAGACAAATATTTCACCAATAATATGTATGACCTTTTTCTACAATGGAAACCTAAAGACTTAACTTTCTAAAGTTCGTTTTTTAGTCCCAGAGACTAATTTGGCGTTTCAAGTGATTGTTGTTTGTTTTTCAATTTAGAGTTTGACATTTACACCTGTCAAGTTAGTCTCTGGAATAAAAAAACAAACTGTAGTCCCTTATACCGATAGACAAGCGTGATAAAAGGGGTGCCTGATTTTTGAGTTAGCAACATAATCTTAACAATAACAGGTACTGTATATGAGAATTGAGCTTTAGATATACATATATCACGAAAATTAGACCATCTAGGTAATGTTGAAATCAGTCATCTAATTTAGACGACTCCCGTTCGTTTTTTAATCCCAGAGACTAGTTTGACAGGTGCAAATGTCAGACTCCAAATTGAAAAAACAAACAACAATCATTTGAAATGTCAAATTAGGCTCTGGGATTAAAAACAAACTTAGTTTTCTTCGTTTGAGTAATCTTTTATAACTGCAAAAACCAGAAAATTTTGGAAGTTTAGAAAAAGCCCATCCTCCTAGATTGTTTCGATTACTTACAATGTCATGTATTCTCACATTATGTAAAAGGCTTGCTGTGTCACCAAAACTGGCTCAGACGTTACGTAGAGAGTAATAAAAATTTCACTTGACCGATGACGAATTCAGTTCAATACGCATTAACGACAGGACGACACGACACGACACGAATACGTACGACTGATAATTACGTACACATACGGGGCTTTCGCTTTGTCGCATCACTGCTTGTAATTGAAGCAATTAGGTAGTTTAAATAGAGCCTGTTTCATTTATTGAGCATAATTATGTCGAACCATGTTCCAATCTACAATGTTAACGTTTCAGTGTGATTTCGCATTTGTAAATACTAATTTTAGAACGCATAAATTAAAGACAAATGGCAATATTTGCACGATAATATTACCGACTGTCATAAAGAACTGATATCTAACCTACACCTTTGGTTTATTTGTGAGTTCTCGTGTTATTACAGAATTTATGGCCAAACAGTATGCAATATTCCAGTTCAAATGCGGTACAAAGTCGTGGCACATGTCTCTGTGTTACGTTATTGTATATTGCTGTCATTAACCAAATTAAGGCGACGTGAATAAGTACAAAACAATAACGCGACTGGTGAGTGGAGGGCACCAGTGTTTGGCAAGGCGCTAGACGCGGCAAGATGCACGAAGCCGCACGATCGTGACCGAAACTGACGGACGACCGGCCTCGGGCCGTTGCGAAACATCTCGTAGAAACATTGTGGCTGCAAGTCTCGCACTAAATTCGCGATTGGGACACAGATTCGCGAAGAATACCATTCAACTGTTGTATAGAACAGGTATTGTTTAAGTATCGTACTCGAACACCTTCGGCGCTTTGTGAACTCCCCATTCATCCTATTATTGTGTGTAATAGTGGCATTACACACGAGTTGTGCCTATTAATGTGTGTTGCCCAACTGAGGTCAGGTCTCTGATATTTATCTAATATCATTTAGACGTTTATTTAGCTGTAATGATACTCTATTATGTTCTGTTTACAAACAGCTTTGTTTCGTGTTACGAAATTAAGATTTAAATGCCTTTTTATCGTTGGAAGAGTAGATTTTGCATTGCAAGAGCAACGCTAAAGATTTATTGCTTTACCACGCGATTTAACTATTTAGATAGATTATGTCATTAAAAGTATACATTGTTAGAGCTGTATAGGTATAGCCAGTAAAAAGCCTAGTGTCAGCTAGGAATCTCCTTATAAGTTTCACCTCAATAATCGTTTTCTTAAAGTGTACGAAATACGTGTAACGGACGAATATCAGCTTAATTAAATTTTAAATAGCTTCATTTAATTCGGAAAGCTTTTAACATAATACACGACGGAGTTAAAATGCTTATGATCCAGAATTTCCATATTAGGTAAAGGAAGTTCATTAAGTAGAACCCTGAGGGCGCCTGCACATGACGATCCTTACCTTTAGCGATCGTGATGACGCGTCCTACACTTTATTGATGAGATGACGATTGCAATTACTGCAATGATGTCAAGGTTACATCACGTATACACGTACTTTTATACCTGTAACATCATACTGGGTGTCGACGCGTGTAGGTACTGATCTCCGCCTGACAACAGACGATTCCGGGTATTAATCGCACGATCTATTCTTAATATTATTTGCATAGACTTTACCTCAACGATTACCCATGACGTGTCTTTTAATAACGCTTAGCGAGAAATAGCAAATATATACCAATTAAAGTTTACTTAAGGATCCTGTTTGAGACAAAAAATGCAAAGAAGAGGCGTGTCCGTTCACGTGGTATACGGTTATGAAGTCGAAGTTTCTTTCCGTTGTAGACTTTGACAAGCAACACGTCCCCCGAAGCGATGTCATCGAGACATGTTCAACTTCAGACAGACTCGTCGGTCGACATACTTGACTTACGTAACAAGAACAACACATGGTTGACCAATGTGACAATACAACTTAAATAAACCACCTGTCTTATCGCCGGCAATCAACGAAAAGCAAGTAGAGCTAGTTACTAGAAATGAGTTGGCGAGCAACGAGCAGCGCGCGATGACGAGCTATTCCTCGCTGGCATGCGTATGTACCATCGGGGTAACGCATACCTAACCAAATTGAATACAAAATCCCGTGCACACGACCCTTTTTTTAGTAAGTAAGCGTTACTTTAGCGGCTGAGCGCTGCAAGCAAGAATAGTCTTTAATATGCGTTTCTTCGATAGGACTTGCTACCAAGCGTGAGTCTCTCAGCGAGTGTTCTGCTCGCCAAGCAAGCGTCGCTGAGTGAAAACTCTCTTTGTCCAAATGATTCTAAGAAGTAGTGTGTGTTCCTAATTAAGCGAGTAATTACTAATGCCATATTAATACAGTCCACAGATTAGGAGTTTTTTTCTTTCACTTGTTTGAGCGTACAAAAAAGATGTGGTTTCTTATAATTTTCAATCCCTCAAATCAACAACAACATAAAATGCACAAACACTCTTTAATAGCTGTTGTTGCTGCGACAAACGAGTACTCGCCAACGATGGTGTGAACAGTCAGCGATCAACTATTAATATATGCATCTCTTTTACTTACTCATGACCTACAACAATGTTTTATACGTGAGAAAATCGTTGACTAGCTAGCAACGATGTCGCTTCCTCGTTGGCCAGGTCGGCCTCTAGGCCAGGCCTAAAACACTCGCATATATTTTCGGTTACGGTGGCACTAGCATGTGACATCATACCGCCAATGTTTGCAAGTTCCGATCGTAAGCTAAGCACGTATTGACTTGGCACACTGACCGACAGTCAACAAGCATAAGTGACAAAGTTATAATAGTAGATTGTTATACCTACAAGGGTCGAAAGGAATTAATTCCCATACGAGGTATTTAGTTTTGATGACTTTCACCCGTATTAAACACTCTACTTTTCATTTCGAATTAAAGGAAAATAAAAAATTGAAGTTTTTCTAAAACATTTATTGAAAATAAAAACATGAGTATTCTAGTACTTAATAGTCTTTATTAAATTTTAAATATGGAACACGCCGCGTCACCGCCGCGGGTCGTCCCGCTTATAGATATTTTTTTTAATTCACACTGGCTGTTTATACACTGACAAGACGGCAACATTTTTTTTTAAATCGATATTTTTCTCGAGAAATAAATTGTAAAATAGACATATGATGGTTAGTTTGTGAGCTTCGTAGATAGGTATAAGATATAATATGATAGTGTAATATCCAAGACATTTATTATGGGTATATCTAAGGGGGATATACCCATAATAAATGTCTATTTTACAATTTAATCATATCTTTGATCATAGTTATAAATAGTGTAATAGCTCCCTTAGTAAAAAGCTGATGGAGTTAACATGATTTGTCCGGAGATATCCAGCTTTTTTTTGGCCCTCCGTCCTAAATTTATCAGGCCTTGTCATTTATCCGGATTGTTGGAATAAAAAGGCGCAGGCTACTGAACGGTTAATAATGTTAATATGTCGTTGTTGCATCGCAAAGGTTGGATTACTCAATGTGACACGCAACGCGGTCCAGTGCCCTGGTCACTCACTGTCACAAACCTGAATTGAAGCTTGCTTTTGGAAGACAAGATCTTATGTAATTCTGTGTTTTTATTTTGGCGTTAACTATTGGCAATGCGTACAAGACAAAATATGACTAAGATTGAATTTTGTTCCTAAACGACACTAAAAACGATGAGCAAAATGATGAGGTATTTCGTATATTATAAAAATAGTGTCAAGTAGTAGAACGATAATGCAATATTTCCATTATTATTTTAAGCGGTGTATTATGACGAAATTTTAGACGAAATACTCTAGAATGACAAATATTTGAGTGCAATAATATCAAATGACGACATACCTAATTAATGTTTAGATTAAAAATATTAATTAAGACATCGCGAAGATTTAAAGGTCTTATGGAATTAGTTTAATCAATCCTTTATATTTAAATAGCGTATCTTTGGCATGTCAAGTTCAAACGCAGAAAGTCAAGCCAGCCATGAAATTATTTTGCTTAGTCCAACATTTCTCTGATATGCATCAGACCTTGCACTAAAATTGCAAAAATTGACAATGTCGAATACAAAGTTCAAAAACTTTCATCTTCATTTGTCAAAGAGGTGCTACGCCGTAGCGGCGTAGACCCTTCAAAGATCCGCATGTACGTATTAAATATCTGAATTCTTTGACTATAGAAAGAAAAACGCAGTAACTAGTATCGCTATTAACTACGTTTATAAAACGTATCTCAAACACTAACTTAACGTAAACAATACATATTTAAAAAAACGTTCACAGATGCATACGTCAATGGAGGACGCATGTGCTAATTCCCGCGAATAATATTATCGCGGTGTTCGGCCGAACTTGTTTATGCAATAAATTCTTTAGATACAAGCAATTTAAACCGGTGTGTGTATCACACATGCCTCAAGCATTTCTGTACGATTTCGTTGCGTACGATTAAGAACTTGACGCCGTTTTCGTCACAATCAGATTTATGCCCCGTCAATCTTAATTAACTGTGAATAGACCATTGTTCGGTTGTTTGATGCCTTTTTATGATATATTTACGAAACTTTATATACGAACAAGTCCAAGATACAAAGATTGCATTCTTCTTACACGTTGTTTTATTATGAAGTTTCTACAACATTGTCGACAAAACTTCGTTACATTCTGTATGACGAGGTTACTCAGGTGTATGTTTGACAAATGCATGTTACTGCGTGGGAAACTTGACACAGAGTGTAAAATGACATTGAGCGTTACTGAAAGTGGGCAACGTCGCAAATAGCTGTCAAATATTTCCCTGTTTTGATTAATTTGGGAATATTACTAGATGGAAATAAGAAGTATGGCTAACTAGTGAGTACAAATATTGATTATTAAATGCAATAATTAATATCGTAACACTGAATATTTAGTTTTAGATATAAAAAAAGTATTTGAAAATTTACCAAATGACTTTTTTACATCTAAAACGGTTACAACATCAAATTCAGTGATATAATTGCAATTAATTATTATTATTCTAGTTCACTAGTTAGCCATATTTCTTATTTCCATACAGTAACATTGCCAAATTAATCAAACACAGTGTCATATTTGATAGCTATTTGCGACGTTGCCCACTTTCAGTATAAACGCTCATTATTAATGAAACATCTGATTAGTCACTTGTTTCTTTTTTAAATACTTTCATACTTAATAACATTAAATGAAAATACTTGAGAAAGTTCAAAAATAAATCGAAAATAGTTTGCATATCTGCATAATCCTGGCCACTAACGAATTCTACGAGATTAATTTTTTAATTAAAAATAGAATGTTGTGCAATGGCGCGTATTTAAGAAAAGGTTATTGAATTTTCGTAAATCATTAATAATATATCTTTTTAGATTTGAATGATATTAGATTAGAAATTAGTTAATATATTTATTTTAATTTACTTTCTCACGTTCGCGCGTTTCTGTGTTCGGTATGTCCTGATGGTTGTTTATGTAGACCCAAATCATGAGTGTCTCAAAAATTACTGTGAATCGTTGGTTTTAAAGTGTATTTTCGCATGTTTTTTTTTTTGCCATAATTGTCTTACACTTTATATCTCTTGTTACAGATGCAGGCGTGGTTGTTGGTGGCGTGCGTGGCTGCGCTCGCGACGCTCGCAGTAGCACAGAAACCTGGACGTTTCCTCTCGCTACCTAACCCTCAGAAATGCGCTAGCAGTAAGTACAAATACAATTTAATTATACAGGGTGGCAGGGACATCTACGCGAAAACTGTTACCATAGATTCAGTAGGTACATGATTCTGAACCACCCTGCGTTGAAATTTTTTGTCGATAAAAAAAAATGCTGTTTCATAGAAAAGTGCAATACCTACGCGGTCAAAATGTATGGAACAGCAGATTTTTTTTTTAATAACCGACGAAAAATTTCAACTCAGGCGCGTTCAAAATCATCTACTGACCATGGTAACAGTTTTCGCGTCGATGTCCCTGCCAGCCTGTATGTATTAGTGAGCAGTGTTAGATTCAAGAAACTGTAATTTTATTAGTACTTAGTGCCAGTAAAAGCAACACTATATACACTAAAAGGTTTCTGTAGATTTTATACTTTTACATACAACTGGAAGGCATGATTTATTCTAGCATAACAAGAACTTATAACTAAATATTTCTGACTAGCCTCCACCAGCGGCTTCACCCGCTTGATAACTTTATAAGTTATAGCCTATGTTACTCAGTAATAATACAGTATATTACTGGTGAAAGAATTTTTAAAATCGGTCCAGTAGTTCTTGAGTTTATTCATTATAAACAAACATACAAAAAATCAAATCTTTTCTCTTTATTATAATATTAGTTTAGATATTTAATACAAGTGAAAAATTAGACTCATAACTAAAACTACTTAGAAAAATGTGAATCTGGAAAAACGTCAATAAAAACGTGTGATCGAATAAGAACTAATTAGTTTTCAGTTCACGAAGTAATTCTTACATAACTAGTGTATTTCTTGGTAATGTTTATTTAATTTCAAGACTACGTAACATCCTTTATGGTAACAATAAATAAACAAGTGTAATTACTCATCACGAATGATATAGAATCGATATAAATAGAGAAACAGGCTCATTTGTGTCAATGTTGCTTCAAGGCAGCTGAGCGATTCAGTTTATGTAACGAATCGATATTCTGCATCGAATCGGGATTCGCTTTTCTGTTGCGAAAAAACAGTATTATTTTTGGTTATTCATTGCTATGCATGCATATTAATTAAGAATTATTTATTTTAATTATAACATATAGCGATATTCATCTCCAATGACATGCTGTAGGTACTACTCACATAAAATAAAAGATGTTTCTTAAAAAAAACCAGTAAACTTGAGCAATTTTACTGTACAGGAAATAATGTATCGCGCGTTGATGTCTTTTGAATGGTCAAAAGTTGGTGTCGTAACAGTGTCGCGAAATCAATTGTTTCATCTCAAAAATACCCAACGCGCCTAAAAAAGTTCTCACTTCAAAAAAAAAAACTGGCACTCCGGGAGTGCCGACAGAAGTTAAAACTTGAAAAAAAACTTTCTAAACCTTTAAAGTAAAAATACTTGCATAGAACATTGATCCGTAACGTAATATAAATAAAGAGCACAATCGCGTTTACAAAAATGAGATATCGGTAACGGTGTCGCGAGTTCAATTGTTTTTTCCCATCTCAAAAATGCCCAACGCGCCTAAAGAAGTTTTCACTTCAAAAACTGTTATTAATGGGATACTTACCTACAGTAATATTATGTATAACTGTACATATTATAAATTTAATTTGCCCTTCGTGTGTGTCAGTTATTCTTCTAAACTACACAACGGATTTTGATGCGGTTTTTACTATCATTTAGGGTTTTTTTTTTCCAGAAGATTTATGTGTATATGTGTATAATAGATACATCCTTTATTATTAAATGAGAAATATTTTTGTATATACACCGTGCCATTTTAATGGTCTTACAAAAGCAGCCAACATCATGTATCCTATGACTACTAAACATTAATTTAGAAAAAATATATAAGTCGTCTTACAATGGGCCACTCAATGTACTCGACATAAAATACCTCTAGGAGCAATTAAAAAATATATATTATAAAAATATTACAATTTAATTTTTTTTAAATTACGAATATTAGTAGTCATTGTAAGACGATTAAATTGCCACGGTGTATAAAAATATTTGTAATCCCGTTCTCGAAAATGGCTCTAACGATTTCGATGAAAGTTGCAATATATAGATTTACGGGGGCGAAAAATTAATCTAGCTAGGTCTCAAATCCGGGAAAATTTGTTTTCTCTATTTTCACCCGAGCAGAGCTCAGTCGCCCAGGTACTTAATATTAAACTTACATAAATGTAATAAAGAAATTTCGAAGTTTTGTCAAGTTGTAAAAACCGTGGCGGGTTGCTAGTTTAGAATAATTTAAACTACTTATTTTATTTCGTTTTAACACTTTAGTTCGAAATGATGCTACTGCTTAGAGTTTAACACGTTCAGTGCCGGGAGCCCTCCTGGAGGGCCCACTATATATGGCATATACGTATTGCGGCATGGCATAAGAGCTCTATGAAAAGTGTGTGGAATTGAATGTGAGACCAGTCTTTCCTGTCTTCAACTATTGACCTTTCCTTTGACAATACACGTGGATAAACGGCTCGTCAATCACCTCGCTTTATCTTTGTTTTTCATTGTATTATACATAAATAATAGAATTCTAGTTTCTACTATTATGAATAAAAATAAAAAACGTCAGATTTATAATTAAACAAGCTGCGCCCCGCGGTTTCACCCGCAGAAGTCTCAATCCCGTGGGAATATCGGGATAAAAAGTATCCTATGTGTTAATCCAGGTTATAAACTACCTGTGTACCAAATTTCATCCAAATCTATTCAGCCGTTTGAGCGTGAAGAAGAGACAAACATACACACACTCACAAAATTTCGCCTTTATCATATTAGTAGGATAGCTTCATTATGCTTCTCCACCATCCAATATATAAAGATAAAGTAACAATATTAATCAACTTTGACGAATGACGTCCAAATCTCACACTAAATCAAATTTATTTGACGCATAAATGAAAAAATAAACCAGATTAGTAATAATTTATTTAATTGACCTAATAAAACATTCGCTTGATGTACCAGGAACTGATAGAAAGAAAGCCTTGAACTTATTCAGCTTAGAGCAAACTTAGACGAACGTGAGGACAAAACTGGCTTCTAATGTTATTCATTTATGAGAAATAATAATCTACATTACATAACATCACGCCTGTAATCCCCGAAGGGTTAGGCAGAGGTGCACATAAAGTACACTCACATTTCGCCAGTTATGTTTAAGTTCCATGTAAAAGGGGGCGAGCCTATTGCTATCAACCGGGCACAAATCCAGACTCCGGGCTGCTACTGAGAAATTCCAGATCGAAAAACCCAATAACACTTTGCCCTACCTGGGAATGAATTAGCGCTTGCGACCTAGTGGTCTAGTGACCAACAAGGCAGTCTAATCAATCTACCTAGCCTTTTCCCAACCATGTTGGGGTCGGCTTCCAGTCTAACCGGATGTAGCTGAATACCAGTATTTAACGTGAAGCGACTGCCTATCTGACCTCCACAACCCAGTAACTGGGTAACACGATACCCTTTGGGAAGACTGGTCGTCAGACTTTCGGGCTTCTGACGACCCGTATCGGCAGTCAAAGATCCACGAATGGCAGCCTAATTCATAAAATATGTTGTAAATTATTGTGTGAACTATGCCTAGTAGTAATATAAAAAATCTTCTAAGAACTTGTAGAAGGTAATCAGGTGATTCTAAAAAAAAAATCCTTTGTCGTTTCGCTTGGTTTTTATAGTAATAATTATCGATACATAATAAATATCAAATTTTATTATACACGTTAAGCTGGCTAACAGAGAAAAAAATACCTACAAATAAGTTCGTAGAATAGGTATTTTCCATGAATCCGGTCTTCTATAGATTGCTACTTCGTCATTTCTAATTATGTAACTTTCGTCCATCGATTCTAATTTTGTATTTTGTTTATCTGATGAATAAACTTAAAAGCACTAGGAGCTTAGGTAAATAAGTTCATTTAAAACAATAATAAATTAAAGTAAAAGAAGTACATAAGTAAACACGCTCCAAAAATAAATATTACACGGTTTGTACGGTTTACGCGAAATCTAACAAACTATGAAGAATCAGCACGTAATTATTACGTATGAAAGTAAAAGCTTCCGCGGGTCATTGGCCTCGCAAGGTCGCGGACTCGTTGGAGGACGGGGCCGCCCCTCCTCTTCTTTCTCCCTCTCCCCCGGCGTCCGTCCGCACTCAAGTACGTTCTCGTAATTGGGAAAAGCACTTTTCCGTTTCCTCGTCCAGGGATCTTTTTCTTTTAAAGTTGTTTAATGTACGCGGATATATTTTGAGCCTGCTAGCTCAGTTTTTAGTGCATGCCTACCTAATTGGCTTTTGTAGTGTTTAAAGAATATGCGATTATGTTTATGATGGCAAATTGCCACATGCAAATCAAAATTAACTTTGTGGTCTAATTTTTGCATATTTCGAATAGAATTCTTTCTAGACAGGACTTCAATTAAACTTTTCGATCAATATATCTATCTAGCTCTGTGATGTCCATAATTATTACATCTCACGATATTATGTGGTGATTTCCTCATTAATTATGACTGTTGTTCTAGGAAAATATAAAATCTACTACTTTTTTTTAACTATCTTATGCCACTCATGGGCAAAGGTCTCCTTCATATTTTTCCAGTTTCCTATAAGTTGTGCCTTCTCCGGTCAATCGGTCAGGAGTGAGTCCAAATCGTCACGAGGTCAGGCCTGTCACGGTGACAACGCCCGTCTTCAGGCACCCATGAAATCTCAATCCAATAAAAAAAAAAAAACGAAATCTCAATATCTTAATTAAAATTCAAAATTTAAATTTACCATAATAAATTCAAAATTTAAATTTACTATAATAAATTCAAAATTTTAATAGTAAATTTAAATTTCGAATTTATTATACCGATGAGTCAGACGGTGTGTCTCAACTCTCAACCACTCATATTCAAATGAGACAAGAAAAAACAAGAGTAGGAATACGTATTTAAATACCTATACGCAACGAAGCACTCACTGTTAATAGGCTCGTGAGGTCAACTGAATATTTATTTAAAAAGATACTAGTTACAGTAACGTATTTCATAATATTAGGGAAAAAAAGATGTAACCTTTGTATTTCAAATAGGTTTTTTAATTATCATATGGTTGTGACATATTTGGAGTATTTATTTTAAACTTGAACTTTAATATTCTTCTTCAATAAATAACACGTTTGTGTAAATAGGCTTTAATTTGGGAATGTGATTTTTGTTTACACAAATACTAACATATATACTACCAATGTTAATACTCAAGGGCAAAATTCGACCAAATTTTTATGTTAAGAAATATTTCTTTACGTAAATTGGTTCAAAAAAACATTTTTTTAAACGTCAAACATAACTTATCTATTAAAACTAGATGAGTTCGATGTGTCTTATCGGACTACTCTGAGAGAAGAAAGACCGGAACAAACTCAGAGGTCACAGTCTCTTTTAAAGTCCAGACATAATCTTGGTCAGATCATATAGAATTAAAAACCATGCAGATTAATGTCTGAGTTGGTCTTTTGAGGAAAGAACCACACAGATTTAAGTGATTCGTGTAGCTCAACTCAGAACTTAAGTAGCTCAACGCGCAACTTAGGCCCGTATTACAAAACCTCACTCAAGACTCAAGCATTACTTAAAACTAGTTTCAACCGATCAAAAGGCTTTAAATGAGTTTTAAGTAATGCTTGAGTTTTGAGTGAGGTTCTGTAATACGGGCCTTAGAATCGTCCTTTTCAATTTGAATTGATTTAAGTAGCCGGACCTAGTTCATTTAAATCTGTCAAAGAAAAGAAAACCACGCTTTCTTCTCTTTTATCTTTGTTCTCTTGAATTTATTTTTACCAAAGACAGAACTTACTATAGGTAGTGAGTATTGACACGACTGGTACAGAACCCTTGAGAATCTCTTATCTAGGTTCTCAAGTTCATAATATTTGTATCTTATACGAGGCTTTTGGCTACTTTGTATGTGTGTATTTTGTCTTTTTTTTTGTAATGTACAGAATAAACAATTTATTTTTATTTTTTTAACTTTATCGTAATCAATTGTTTTCGTTTTAAGAAAGTATCCAGTAAACCTTTAAGTGGTTTACTGAATACAACCTTAAAACGAAAAATTCTAAAACATTTTTCCTTAAAGCCTCATACCTTCTTAACTCGGACTCATTTCGTGGAAAGTGAGCGGTCTGTGGTCTTTTAAGTCAATAAATTAAATTCGTCTGACGTATTATTAATATTAAGTATTATCCAACAATTTATGCAACAGATCTCGATTATTCGTTCATAAGTGTGGCGTAACTTTGTAAGTGTAACTTGGCCCTTTAAGTAACCGACGATATAATTTTAAAAGGTATACTTACCTACTTAATTTTTCTCATAAAATGTAATTATGGCACTTCCGTAATCTCATATTATCGGAGGAAACATCTTGGTTCTTTAAATTTGTTTTAAATCAACTTTTGTCTTACCGCTTTTACTTTTTTATTAAACTCCACAGCAACGCGGTCTAATGCATATTTACCACAAACAATCGTAGAGTGAAACTAGGAAATAGGAAGATTCCGCTACGAGAATAATCTAGACATTGTATTATTATTTTATTTATTACTTCTATTTCGTGGAAGACAACGACTAAAGATTGTAATTTTGCATAATTACTAATAAAAATCTGTTCTTTTAACGTTCTACAGTACCTATTTAAACTTAAAGTTTTATTTTTCTTGTCGAGGAGCTGCGGCGCAATTTCTTAACACACATAAAATGACAATTGATCGCAATTCCTTTCCTTTTGACAGTTCAGCCACGTTCATAGCGTTATTTACGTTGTTGAGCTGACGAATTTTTCAAACCTGGATTCAAAGCAATGGATTGGGAATTTCCTTCAAAACCTTCGGATTGTGATTGAAGTTGTGAAACGCAGTTAGGGTGCTGCTTAAAAGGTTGAAAGACACTGAACGAGACACAATAGAAGTTTTATTATTATTATGCCTATGGGCGTTAAAGGGCCTGCTATACGGCTGCCAACCACGTCCCCGACAGAGGTGACCTTGGTTGGCGACAGGCAGAGCTGTTCGAAATTTGGTCGTAAACCACCAAGGTCACCTCTGTTGGGACGCGGTTGGCGACCGTTTAGCAAGCACTTTAGTGTCCATCTAAGTGTTAGGCCCGGACTCCACCAAAGCAAAGCGGAGACGAGAGGAGAGGAAATTTGTTTTAAACAACCAATAGAATTTCGTTATTCAGACATCATCTCTCTTCTGAGCGGAAATGTATCATATTTGTATGGCGCGATCGAAGCGGAGACGTGACCTGTGCCTCGCCGATATTGAGCTGGGCGGCGGTACAAAGCGGAGATGTGAGCTGTGCCTCGCAAGCTGGCGACGGCGTACAGCGGAGACTAGAAGAGATGCGAGTGGCGCCGTAATTTCGTTAACATCCAACGCTCAGTTCCGCTCTAGCCAGCACACATCTCCGCTCTAGCCAGTACACATCTCCGCTCCAGTCTAGCCAATACGCATCTCCGCACAGCTTCGGTGGATACACCCTAGCTGAAAAACATCTCTTCTCGTCTCCGCTTCGGACATCTCCGCACATCTCCGCTTTGTTTGAGTCCGGGTCTTAATATTTATGCAGACACTAACTTCGAGTTTATTATCATAATCGGTTTTTGTGATGTGAAAGTATTGAGACTTCTAAATAAACACTGTGTAAGCCTGTTAGGTCTTTTCTCTTTTCGCAGCTACTGTCACTTTGTTGTTAAAAGAAAAATTGCATTGTTCCTATGCAGACCAGTACCCTAATTGCGTAACTTATTTTCGTAAACAATTATGCTTAATTTGTTTCATTTTGACAGTTCAACAACATTCATTGCGTTATTTAAGTCGTTGAGCAGATTTTTTTTCCAAATTATGAACCAATGGATTAGCAATCCTGTTTCAAATCGAAACAGATTGTGATTGTTTTGTATTACGCAATTAAGGGTACAAGCCATCTATTTATGAGTTTTGTATTTCCGTGATTTTAATTTCTAATTTTATTTTTAATAAGTATATCGATTAAGACGTAGTAGTAGGTATACCAAATAAATAAATCGTGATAACGTCTGTGACAGATAATTTTATTGTTATTTTAATTATTAACGTTGAAAGGCCATAGTTTGGATTAACCGGTTATAGAATCACTTAAATATCTTAGTTTTGAAGCCATTCGTAGTTTATTTTAATAATAACAACAGAAAAAACATGCTAATGAAGTATTTGTAAGACATTGAAGGAAGACTCTCAAGAGTAATAAAACATTTCACAATCAACAATTTACAAATGATTCTCATTAAAAAATCTTGCATTGCAATTAACTACTTTAAGCATTCTCTAGGCCTTCTTCGCCTATAATAAAGTAATAAACAGCGTGTGGGATTAATTTATAAACACTAAGTAGTCACGCATTATCTACGGTAAGCACATAAGTATATGTAATAGTAAACATGTATTCTGAGTGGTATATTATTTATCTTCGACCATTGCAATAGTACCTTGACGACGCAAGACATCTTTACTATACAACTTCTGTACTTTTAATGGGACATCGTTAAGTTGGAATTAATTATTATATTATAAGCTTACAAACGTGGAGGTTTGAGCTCACGGTCACAGTGGATCTTTATTTTTCTTAATTTTTGTGCTCAAGTTTTTAATACGTCTTGTGTAAATACGTCGTTATCCCAAAAGGGATAACGACGTATTGTAAAAACAAGAGTTGCAACATTTGGACAGTACTTGAATTTGTTATGCTTACTGACCTTTTGAGTACAGAAGATGCTAAAACTTGGGCGTGGCGGTTATCAGAGCAAAAGTTATTGCGTTTTTCTCGACGATATAAGTACTGCAACTTGTATCAAGTTGCAGTATATCGTCATATCCTTAGATCTAATTTTCCATATAAAAACTGTCAGATGTTAATATTTTCCATGGATAAAAATAGGTATCAAACGTCTTGAATTTGTTGTGCTTACTGTCACGTCTGAGTACAGAAGATGCTAACAACTTGGGCGTGGCGGTTATCCACGGGTTATCCGAGCGTTTTTCTCGATGATATACTGCAACTTGATATCACTTTGTATCAAGTTGCAGTATATCGTCATATCCTTAGGTCAGATTTTCCATACAAAAACTGTCAGACGTTGGAAAATTAGCCCTTAGATAAAGTTCCTTAGTCTTGTTCTCCTGATAAAACAAGTGAAACCTCAAACCATTAAGAATTTAAGTGTAAGTACAGTAACCACCGTTAATAAAAATAATAATAAAGAGCCCTTTGCGGCCACCATTTTGCTGGTTATTCACGCAAACAGAGATGAGCGATGTGACGCATTATACACATGGATGAAAACGTATCGAGCGGGCTCAGACAGAGGGGTGAATCATCTCAACTTATTCCAACACTTATTTTAAATGTCATGGAGTTCAAAATCAGTTGGCAGACGGTTGCTATGATGTCGTACCCGTTTCCACTTCGAGCTGTTTGGTGCAATAGCTCTTCTGCAGCAATGCAGCTGGCAGATGTATCCGCCGGCTTATTGTGTGTTGTGTCTCATTTGATGTATTATGACCAAATCATATTTAGACTAATATTATAAAGAGGTAAAATTTGTTTGTTTGTAAGTTTGTATGTAGGGGGTAATCTCCGGAAGTACCAGTCGAATTTGAAAAATTCCTTTTGCATTGGATAGCCCAATTCTTGAGGGAGGTTATGGGCTCGTGGATGAAGTCGCGGGCAGAAGCTAGTGGTTTTATAATGTAAAAACGTTCGTAAGATTCTTGACGTACGCATTGAATAAGCTTTATTAAAACTGTGTCTTTTGCTAGGGTCATAGATGTCCTAAAAAATTTCTTTATTTGTTCAACTGTCATTCTATAGATTATACAGAGCTGTCTTAAGTTGTCTTGTGTGAAAAAGTATTTTTTTAATCGTGACTATTGCAATCTCATATTGGTGCTTACGTCCATAAAGCTGTATATCTTAACCTGTAGTACCTCCTAATATGTAGTATAACAGATATAATAATTAGAGATGCGCCGAATAGTGGTTTCACCGAATAACCGAATACCGAATCATGTTCTTACCGAATCGAATATACTGCCGAATAATTCGGTCCCCCGTTTTATAGTTTTGCCGCGCAAACAAGTTTATACACGCTAGAATGATTCGACCGGCTACGAATCCTTCAAAATTTGCCGAATACGCCGAATACCGAATATAAAACGAATATTCGGCGCATCTCTAATAATAATGTTGTTCCCAACCATTCCGGTTCACAACGACTCAATTATTTATTGTTTTGTTTTTAATACTTAATTGCCATCGTCTTTATAGTGTATTCAGTCTATTTTAAGGTTTAGGCACCTATTCCTTACGTCATAGATTTGTAAGTATACCTACACATTTGGATAGAACATGATACTAAAAGCTATGCATGCCATCGTAAGTTCATGAGTTCAAAATGTGACAGGCCATGGATGCGGGCCACGGGTATTATCTATCCGATAAAACGACTTGATAATCAGGCAAACAGTTGTATTTCACTTACTTAGTGCAAATCTCTGGCATATAAAAATAAATTATGATTTTCAATTAGCTTAAGACCGTATATACAGAAAGTGGGCAACGTCGCAAATAGCTGTCAAATATTTCGCTGTTTTGATTAATTTGGCAATATTACTGTATGGAAATAAGAAATGTGGCTAACTAGTGAACTAAAATATTGATTATGAAATGCAATAATTAATATCGTAACACCGAATAATTAGTTTTAGATGTAAAAAAAGTATTTGGAACCTTTCAAATGCCTTGTTTACGCCTAAAACGGTTACAACATCAAAATTCACTAGTTAGCATAATTATTTCTTATTTCCATACAGTAATATTGCCAAATTAATCAAAACAGCAAAATATTTGACAGCTATTTGCGACGTTGCCAACTTTTTGTATGAACGCTCTTAATGTACGGAATGGCGAAATTCAATTATAGGTTTGAGAACAGGCTCTGCAAATACTCGTATGTAAATGAAGTAACCTAAACCTGTAGATTTATTAACCCTGGTCATATAAATTAAATTTCACATAAGTTTGAAATAATAATGATAAATTTTTGGACCAGTCCCTATTTTGTAGAAACCCGAAATTTAACCTACATTTCAAAGCTTTTGACCCAAAAATGTAATTTTTCTAACTTGGCACCATGAGTAGACCTCAAATCGTACGTACCTAATAAAAGATCTGTTTCAGTATTCTGCTGTCCTTTAACTAGAATGCTGTCAAGCCCAAAGTTATTTCGGATAAAATGGCAAAAAACAAAAAACGCGCGAATCGTTGTTTCTTAAAAACTATGA
Organism: Agrochola lychnidis; assembly: GCA_963680765.1. Taxonomy (NCBI): domain Eukaryota; kingdom Metazoa; phylum Arthropoda; class Insecta; order Lepidoptera; family Noctuidae; genus Agrochola; species Agrochola lychnidis. The sequence goes on from OY796858.1 coordinate 17,492,694, forward strand.
TTGTTGGACACATCAACTGATATTCTTTTCTGTTTTTCCTAAAGAATCCTTTCTGTCCAGAAACTCTTAAAGAAGAAGTCTGGGTTAGACGCTTTCTAGTGATGGAATCATCATAAATTGTGTTACTTAACGGCCTACAAAATTTTCAAATCTCTGGAACTATTTATATTGCAAATAAATTTCTTAGACGGAAAGATAGAGAATTTTGAACTCTATCACTTTCAGTTAAAAGGTCAAAATTGGCCATTTGAGGGTTAACGGCTTTCTAGTTAAAGGACGGCAGAATTCTGGTGTAGGAAACAAGCCTAGCCCGCACTGTGATTAAAAATCGCGCGATTTTTTTATCGAAATTCTATAACACATCTTATGTTTCTACACGCACTGGCGATTTAAAAATCGCGCTCGTTGCAATGTCGTACATTGAATATAAAACTCGCAAATAATATTCGCAGTGCGGTCTAGGCCTTAGTCATAGCTGATCCAATGACATTTGATCCAATGCAGTAGCTGACTATAAATCGAAGTCATCGTTAAATTGGGCTTATAACATTCATAATGTTCTCATCATTTATGGATACGATAAATTATGATTTTATGCTTAAATTATGGTATTAGTTGGAAAATACGAGGCGAATTCGAATTGCAAAAGCTTCCTGCTTTTTCGGATGTATCTCTCCAAGTCTCCATCTTTAAGCTAGTATAAACAAAACTAGGTTTTGCAACACAGCCTTCATCTCCGTTCCTTTCGATATTACAATCCAATTGAATAATAATAATTCAAGGAATTAACGCCAGCTATATCATTTATGAAGTAACACTTTACAGTTCATTCTGATGAGTTACGATTGAGATTATTATTGCGGATCACCTTTTATAACAGTTATAAATGTTTACTGCAGTAGTTCAAAATCCCAATTACCCATAGAAGAGGCTGTGAATCACTTCAGTATACATATATTTCTACATCATAAGTATTGCTTAATATCCATTTTCAGATTCTGAACACTCAAACCGAGGAGCTAGTGGCTAAATAATAACAGCCATCAAGTTAAGCTACGCTTGCCGGGGTTGTTCCGTGGATGGGTGACCATCTTTACATGAAAGCACGTTAAGCCGTAGACAATCGTTACGGGTCGTCAGAAGCCCGAAAGTCTGACAACCAGTCTTACCAAGGGGTATCGTATTATCCAGTTACTGGATTGTAGAGGTCAGATAGGCAGTCGCTCTATGTAAAATACTGGTATTCAGCTGCATTCGGTTAGACTGGAAGCCGACCCCAACATAGTTGGGAAAAGGCTAGGCAGATTGTTGAATAGAATAGCTCAAACCATTGACTAACAGTAAAATATCTATCCCATTAATTAATATTTTCGTTAAATCTGCATCCTGGCACAGAGCTTACTGAAAGCTATATGTATGTCTAACTTAGGCTATAAACTTAGCCAGATATTCGTGCGTCTGATGTCAGCAGCTCCGTGCCGGATTTCATAGGACAATCGCACATCCGTCAGTCTGTCACTGAGCAAGGTCTAAGTACAATCATTGTGTATGCTCGTCGGCGTGTCGTGTGAACTTAACACATTCACATTGTAATCAAAATCACTAATAACGATGCAATTCACTATAATTACCGTCTAAATAGGACTCGTGCACAAAAAATAGGACCTTCACGATTAAGCTTAGGCGACTCGGTAATTATCTTAATTTAAGATTTGCACGTAGGTATCTAAATTGAGATTATTGTCGTCATGAGCTTTTCAGCTCTACCGAAATTTTATAAACGTTGGCTAGTACTTAACCAATGGTCTTTTAAGGGTTATACGTGTTCAGTTGTTTACTGACAATATTGTCTTTAAGACCAGTAACCGTAGGTAGACACAGAAATCGCGTTAGGTCGCAAAAAAATGCCCTGTACTAATTTTTTGGGGGATGTTGTTGAGATCAATACCAACAGTGTAAAACCAAGTTTGCAGCTTCAAAAGACCTGTGCTAACTCCGTGGTGCTCGACAAACCTCGAATTTTTTGGACTTCTTTCATATTTTTACTTATAACTTCTGCAAAAATGTTACCGCAACCGTATCTCTGTAGGTCTACTAGAACCCAGTGCTGTATCTCGGGTTCTATTACACCTACAGAGCTATAATTGCATTCAAATTGTAGAAAAATTTAGATACTTGATGACTTACAAGATGCGCCTTTTAGAAATTATAAGTCAAAAACTGAAAGAAAACAGAAAATTTGAAAACTGAAAGAAAAGGTCTTTCGAAGCTGCAAACTTGGTTTTACAATATTGGTAAAAAAATCTCAAAAAACCTAACAAAATCTCAAAAATAAATACAGTAATTTACTGCGACCTACAATGTTTTGAATCACTGGACTAAGTAAGTACTTGTTATTGTTGTTGTTGTTTTGTGACAAAAGTCCTTCACAAACGAACTTGATAAAAAGTGTAGCGTTAAAAATTAGATACAAAACGCTAAATGATTACATATTTTCGCATCAGATATCTAATAAATGCAGATAATTAGGATTGTCGGCTTGACAATAGGCGTGAACTAGCTGGTTGGTTAAATATAAAAATCGCATCCGGTAGCGATCCTTGGCCCAGTTGGCGCGGAGCGTGACCGACGCATCTGTGACTCCGCAAGCCGCGCGGCGCCGTCCGAAGCCGCAAACACCACCGCGCCCGGCCGTTGCAACATCGTCTGCCAAAATCATTTTACAAATACCTAATGTAGACTTAGAATAAACATATTACATACTTCATGCAACAATTCTACCCAGTATTTGAATTAATGATGAAAGAATTGACACGGTACGATCCAGTTTGTAGAAGTACAAATAGGAATTAGTTGGTTAGGTATGTAGGTCGCGGATGCTTTTAGATACACTTCATAGATAGCTATGTACAAACGATTTGTATACAAACGTGCACCACTATGTACTAGTTGCATCCTTTGTGCATTTAAGCAATTGAATTTGTGAACTATATCAATTGTAGAAGACCAGTCACTAATTTGCACAGCATCAAGGCTGAGATGCAATAGCTCTCACGTAATTAACCCTTTCCTATCCATTTCGTAAACTATTGATTACCTAATGCACTTTTTATAACATTAACACTCAATAATAATAGCTATTCAAAGTGGATATTTCAGAATGCATCGCCTTAATGATATTTAAGAGCTAAAATAAAATAATAAAACAAGGACATCGCGACTGGGTTGATAAATAAATCGATCCACATTTTATATGGTAACACCATTTAAATCAAAGCTGGTCTAATTTTAGAATTATAATATTTTTCTCGTTTTTGTTGACATTATCCATATGCAGCTTGAAATATGTCGGTTGTGTTTTTATGTAAAGAGGAAAGGTCACGATGCGTAGCCCGTTATGTTATGTAATGGCGTCTTGTATTGCGACACAAACACAGCGCTTGATAATAACACAATTGCTCGCAGGCACTTCAATGTCACGACCGTGATAATACAGTTTGATGTGTAGGGACATGACCTGTCACGCCGAGGGTCTTCGATTGTCAACTATTAACATCGCACTAAGTAGAAGCAATACAGTGTTAAATATTATTTAGACGATTGACTGTCACGAGTCAGCCTTGAGTCGGATGTTTTGTATATGCAACCTATATGCATCATTAAACCTTCATTCAAAATTATTTTTCTTTTTTTCTAGGACCAAAAGAGTTCTTCTACCGAGGTCACAACTATTTCTACAGTGGACATGTTCCCGCCCTAGCCAACAGAAAAGTAGACTGGCTAGACGGTCGTAACATCTGCCGCGAGTACTGCATGGACCTTGTCTCCATGGAGACGCAAGAAGAAAACAATCTAATCTTCAAGCTCATCCAGCAAAGTGAGTACTTGAAAAGTGTTGTGAAATTCTAATGGCATCTTCGAAGTACCATGTGAAGGCGACACGTAATTGGGAGCCTTCACATTTCACTAACATCGTTAGATAATTTTTATAAATATTGTAATGGGCATTGACGCTCTTAGCACATCTGAAGTGTGACCCTGCGGCGTCTTTATTGATGTGACCTCATGAAATAATACTGAGACACGTTTTTTTCTTATTACAGACGATGTGCCTTATATCTGGACGTCGGGTCGCCTCTGTGACTTCAAGGGTTGTGAAAACCGCAAGGACCTCGAGCCCAAGAATGTGTTCGGTTGGTTCTGGTCCGCGAACCGCGAAAAGCTGTCCCCTACCAACCAGGTTTGTATCAAATTACTTTTCTCTCCATCTTTTAGTATTATCGGGAGATGGACGTTGAGTGTCTTCATAAATCGGTACTCACAATGCACTGTGTTAAAATTAAACTGGGTCATCTCACTTGGCAAACAGATTAAAAATCGTGGATAGGCACTTGTGAAGATTCTGCATTTTCACGTAACGCATGGTCGTCGAATAAAAGAAGTGGGCCTGTCCTATTCTTTCCCAAGAAAATTACGAAAAGTACATGTGTATTTGTTTACATTGTTGTAAGAACTCGTAAAATCTCTTTGTTATGATCGGAACTAATGCGTTACATATGTCCGTCGACGAAAAAAGGAAATTCCCCATTACCGTCACGTAGGTACTTATTTACTGAATCATAAACTTTCGAAGACACACCTGTGCGTACAATTGGTGCCTTGTTGTGTGAAAGTTGAGTTATTACGCATTTTCGAATACTGAAGTATTTCTATTACGTTATAACACTTGTACATAGTGTTTAACTCCGGCACTTGTTTGCGTTGGGTTTTATGATAGTGTTAACCTAAATAGCTCATTTGCAATACTATCAAAGATTAACAACTTCTGGGCGGAAATTCTTTGTAATAAATGCCAAAGAATAGTCCAACAAATCTGTTATTAAGTAAGAAGACACTGCTGCAACTGCCTGAAATGCTTTTACATCGAAAATGTAATCAAATGACATTCCTTTACAGATCCCCAACGGCTGGGGCTACAACCCTTGGTCTCAGACCGGCCACAAGAAGCAGCGCCAGCCCGACAACGCTGAGTTCGACATCAACGCCACCTCAGAATCCTGCCTCAGCGTCCTCAACAACGTGTACAACGACGGCATCGCGTGGCACGACGTCGCCTGCTACCACGAGAAGCCCGTCGTCTGCGAGGACTCAGACGAACTCCTCAACTACATCGCCAGCACCAACCCCGGCCTCCGTCTGTGATCCTCCTAATTGTAGATACTACCAAACATTACAGTGATCATACTCAAATTTTACATCAGGATGTCGGGTATTAAACGATGTCCCGATGTCACTAGCAATAAAATGCTAGTATTCTTTCAAACGAATTTAAGATTTACGTAGATATAGTTCGGTTCTAACAAGCTATTCACTCCATAGAGGATGCACATCGTACTACATCGTATTTATTAAGCACCAGCACATATAAGGACTTGCCATAACTCCTACATTCGGGATCTCCCCACACTGCCCGCATTCCGTCGTACAAACTCTGTACAGTATCATAATTTAAGACTTAAGTAAGTTTATTTTACCTAAGGGAATTTCTATTTGTACATAAAAATAAAAAATAAGAAAAAAATTCAAGAGTCGTTTTATTTTTCTGAAAAGAGATCGTACAACAGAGCGAAACTTCTCGAAACCTCTGAAATCTACTTCAATAGATAGTGCTCTGGTACCCAACATCAGTAGCTACAGTCTCAGATATTGACCGCGAAGCCAGTACTCATGCCAAACAAATGAAGATCAAACTGTGCAATAATGTTGCAATAAAGTGTTTGTGTGTTTGTTCTATGTAATGTGGTGTTGCTGGCAACATGTTGATAAGTTGCCGGTCTAGCCATACGCGTATAATTAGGTAAGTGAAGGAAGTACTTAAGAGAAAGGAAAAACAAAACAAAAAAAAAAGATTTAAGCCTGATGACACCAGTGGTATACCATAAAGTTCGTTTTTTAATCCTAGAGGCTAATTTGACATATCAAGTGATTTTTTTATTTTGTTTTTTTCAACTTTTAGTTTGACATTTGCACCTGTCAAATTGGTCTCTGGGAAAAAAACGAACAATTTTTATCGTAGGCCACAGGCAAGAAACTTGCATTGCGTAAATCCTCAACAAGATGGTCTAAGAGATTGTCACTTATTGATCCATCGTTCAAAGTGTATTGCTGCAGCAAAAGCATAAATATGCAAACAGATAGTACAAATATCATCAATCAATGTCAATACATGAGGAATACTTGCAATTTATTACAACTACCTTCACTGAGAATATTCCCGACAGGCGTACAATATTTAGCTGTAAACTGGAAGTCTGAATAATTTTCAGAAACTCAGACATATCTAGCTTCCTCTGGGAATATCTGGGGAAACCGCAGGCTTTAAAGCAAAACCTATGCAGGTAGAGTTATGGCTGCATTTTCATGACTAAGCTTTAGACATGACTGGTGAACGAGATTCAAGTCTGACTATATATAACATGTAAAAAAACCTTGTCCAATCCGTGTGGGTGTTGTTTGGTATCGTACTGAGAGTCTATTTATGTGGTGATATTCTGGAAAACCGAAAAAAAAAGTCAATTTTTTTTTTCAATGGGGAATTTAAATTATTACATGGGGCGCGGGCGGCTGTCGTTTAGTGGTTGTCTACAAGTCATAACTTATGACCCTGTTGAAAATTTGCTTGTTTTTAATGAATTTAGGGTAATTTTGGAACAAAAAATTAGATCTTTAAATAGCAATAACTTTTTATTTTCAATAATATATATTTTTTTTATTACTTTTAGGTAATGTTATTGTAGCCCTTTGTATTGTGTAGAGTTTTTTTTTTTTAAAGCAATCAAAAGATTCATCATTCACAAATTCATCTTTTGATTAAAAGTAATCAAAAGATCGCTTACGCTTATTGCTTACGCTCGCTTTTTGTTATCCCGATTGAGAAATGATTGAGAAATGATTGAAAATTACACACATTAAGAGGGTTTATCCTAAAAGTTGGCAACGTCGTAAATAGCTGTCAAATATTTACCTGTTTTGATTAATTTTGCAATATTAGTATGGAATTAAGAAAATCGTTCGTTCGTTCGTCGAAAGGAAATCGTTTGGCCTGGTAAGGGCATGTGATGAGGAAAGAAGAAACGCATGTGACTAAAAGAGTGATGAACATAAATGTTGATGGATGGAGCAGCAGAGTAAGACCAAAGAAAAGATGGAAGGATTGTGTGAGGAATAAAATGAAAGAGAAGGGAGTGAATGATAGTGTGACGGTTGACAGGGGAGAGTGGAAAAAGAAAACGTGTGCGCCAACCCCACGTAACATGGGACAAGGCCAGGAAGATGATGATGATGAGTATGGAATTAAGAAATATGGCTAAGTAGATAACTAAAATATTGATTATGAAATGCAATAATTAATCGTAATACCGAATATTTAGTTTTATTTGTAAAAAAAGTATTTGGAAACTTTCCAAGTGCCTTTTTCCACCTAAAATTGTTACAACATCAAATTCAGTGTTATAATTGCAATTCATTATTAATATTCTAGGGAACTAGTTAGCCACATTTCTTATTTCCATACAGTAATATTGCCAAATTAATCAAAACAGCGAAATATTTGACATCTTTTTGCGACATTTTGCCCACTTTCAGAATGTACGCTCCTAATGTACGCTTCAAAGTATTATTTCCTCGGAAAATAGATATTTCTGATGGATAGAAGTCTAATAATAAAGCATCTATCTACAGTTAGCTGCTTATTTAACGAAGTGTTGACCTACTTTTTCCCGTGGATTAATAATGTCAAAGATTATATAGATGTTATGTCCATTTACAGGGTACTTACGCAAGGTAATAGGGGGTTCTTTACAACGACATTCAAGCTCCGTACACTGGTAATAATGAGCCTTCCGCATTAACGCTTCGGTTAACGATTCAGGGTTAATACAGTTGATTAGCATTAAGTTAACCCTAGGTACTGTGACTTCTACAAAAACAAATTAATATACCAACATGATACAGACACACAAAGAGAAGAATCAGCAAAATTTTAAAATATTTATCTAAATAGAAAAAAAAAATGCATACAGATGAACATAGAACCTCTTCCTTTTTTGAAGTCGGTTAAAAATAGACTGAGTGAGAAGCATGGAATAAGTTGACCGTCTTCTCAATAACTGCATTCGATTCGTTTTCAATCTGCGTAAATATGATCATGTCTCTGCGCATCGATCGCTTCTAAAGTGGTTGCCCATACGCCAACGCAGAGAGCAAAGGGCATTGACCACCTTGTTTTCATTTCTTGACTCTCCCTCTTCCCCCAGTTACCTAGAACCCCACTTTCAGACTTCAGTACATTTGCGCAAACCACAATAGTACTCTACGTTCATCACACAATCGTCTTCTTCTATGTCCCACTCACCGCACTGACTTCATTCATTCCTTCTTCGTTCAGTCTATCTCTCTGTGGAATGCGCTCCCCCAAGAAATCAGGATGGCAACCAACAGATTATTCTTTAAAAAGTTTAAGTTCGCAGCACATTCGAAAGAAGCTGGCAGTATCACCACAGCGGTAATATTTTCCCATTGTTTGTCTTATTTGTTTTATAAGTATATTCGTGTATTTATTTGTTCTTATATTTAGGTATATTATATTATATATATTGTTTTAATAGGTATATATGTATCCTTATATTTAAATAAATATTGATTCCACAATTTTCGATAGTGCATATTGTTTGTCTCTACATCACCCAAAGGTTGACTGGTAGAAAATGCCTATGGTATTAAGTCCGCCTCTGTATATTTATGTGCTTAAAGTATTAAATAAATAAGTAAGTAAGTACTTTATAGTACAACGTGAATAGTCACATATGCCCCTCCCCGCTCCTTGTATTTATAGGCATTGTTTTACAAGACCAAGTTCGAGCCCTATATTTTACAGCAATCTAATGAAGTAGAGATAAAATCGCACGAGTATAGGAAAGCAAGGTAATAATAAGCTTAGTTGCATGTTCCAGTTCAACTGTCTATGAACAGATGGTGTGTGCTGACCAGTACTCTAATTGTGGGAAAGAGATGAAGCTCTACAGGACGTATAGCTCCATCTCTTTCTCCCACTGAAGTAATATTAAAATAATACTGCTTTTGTGCTGGTGGTAGGCCCCAAAAAGCTATATAGTTTACATCTGCAATTTAAAATGAGATAATAATGTATCTATTCCCGTAGTAGGTACCTATACCTCGACAATTATGTCATAGTGGGAAACAATATTAACCCGCAGCACCCTCGTAGAGTCGCGCGTCGCAGACTTAACAGGATACTACAACCACCTCCTAAAATTGCCATCCATTACATTGGGTATGTAAACTACGTATGTATTTAAATTCGATTCTAGTATTTATTACACCATGTCGAGCTCATTTGCAAACATTACAACTCCGGCTGTAGCTTGCAAACCAAATAACACAATATTGCATATAATTTGCAGAATACTCCATTCAACTTCCCACAGGATATGATGTGCAGATTGTTCGTATTCACACGGCGTTTCACTTCCGTGCAAGTGGTGAGGTAACAAACTCGTAGAAAAATGTAGATTTAAAGGTACCTACATAGTTCGTACATGGTGTATCTTACAATCGGAGGAATAAGGAAAATGTCGTGCACAAAGTTTTGAGTAGGTATGAATGTGCATGGCAATAAGAGTAGGGGAAGACCAAATAAAAACGATGGCGGAACTCAAGTAGCGGAACATGACGCGAGCCAATTGAATATGGATAATGCCTAGGTAAAAAAAAAGAAATTCTATTTAGTCCGTCTTTCAGATAATAAAAAAATATTAGACACGTATTTTTTGCTTTATCATATTAATAAAAAATGACTTAGATAACACGCATTAAAGTTTGAGATTGGGGGCTCGCTACGTCACTACTCAGTATAAAAAAATCTAGCAAAGCGTGACATCATGCAGTTCCCCCCCGACCCTTGCTCGAAAACGAGGTGCCAGCAGTTGTTGCAGCTGAGCACGTAGCTTTATCTATTAATCATGATGAAAATCTAAGTTTGATCCAGCCTGTCCCTTCTTGCTGTCTTCCCCCCAGCGATGCCCCAAGCCGAGGTTCATACCCCACAGGGGGTGCCCTTAGCGAGCACTCGCTTAATTTTAATTTAGTATAGTTTAAAAGCTCCTGGCTGGAGGCTCTAAGTGTAGAAGCTTAAGGCCACCACAGGAAAAATCCGGTTAAGCAGCCTAGACCTTAGTGGTCAATAACTGCGAGAGGCCATAGTTAAAAAAATAAAAAAAGAAATGTCATGCCACATTTTAACTCAATGTATCGCCGTAATCTTTTGATTACATAAAAAAAGAAAAAATACTGGTCCAATATTTTTTATAAATCTACCTGCTGGATAAAAAGAAAATTTGGACACAGGCCTATTGAACTACTGCGGTTTCGCGGCGGAGGTATGCTACCGGCGTGGACTGTATGAAAGATGATATGGCTAGGAAGGAGGTGTCTACTGACCAACCTCAGATAAATTGGGATAAGGGGAAGAGAATGAGTAGACGCGTTGAGTTACCAGCTACGAATGACGTAATAGTTAAAGCAGTGCATGACACGTAAAATTTTATCGGAGAGGCAACCGGCTGGCGAGTGGTAATCTGGGTATTGAAGTGATACCGAAACCCCCGTACCGTCCGAATGGACCCCAAATGGACGTGGGCGGAGATGTGGGGGATGGGGGCCTAACATTTTTTTTTAACATGGCATTCAAAATTTAAGCTCTATTATGTGCAAAGAATTTGTGTGTATCAATGCCATCCGGTTGCCATCCCCAATATCGTTAAAATTGAAATAATGCATATAATTCTTGAAACTCCTTACCGATGATTTATCACCGAAAATGAGGGTTAATTTTATCAAAACCAGAGGGCATTGATACACACAAATTCCTTACACATAATAGAGCTTAAATTTTGAATGCCATATCCAAAAATATATTTTAGGCCGCCATCCCCCATATGTCCGCCCCCGTCCATTTGGGTTCCATTCGGACAGTACGGGAGGGTTCGGTATCACTTCAAGACCCAGATTACTACTCGCCATCCGGTTGCCTCTCCGATAAAATTTTACGTGCCATTGCCTTGAATATAAGAGGAGTTCAGCTACATAGGATTCCTTTAAAGCGACCATTTATTTCTTAAAGTAGGTACTGTAAAGCTAGCTACTAGCTAGCCTAACTAACAGGCTTAGGACCACAAGCTCATGTTGAATTTGGATTTGGTTTTTGTTGTTTTTTTATTTGCATATTATAGTGACAGCCGCACGGGTCGATCGATCAGGTTAACCTGCACTTGCCGCGGTTGGTCCGTGGATGGGTGACCATCTTTACATACCAAGATCCCTCCGTGCCTCGAAAAACACGATAAGCCGTTGGTCCCGGCTGTCATTTGGAGATCTTTGACAGTTGTTACGGGTCCTCAGAAGCCCGAAAGTCTGACAACCAGTCTTACCAAGGGATATCATGTTACCCAGTAGTTGTGGAGGTCAGATAGGCAGTCGCTCCATGTAAAATACTGGTATTCAGCTGCATCCGGTTAGACTAGAAGCCCACCTCAACGTAGTTGGGAAGAGGCTAGGCAGATGATGATGATGATCCAACAATCGCAAGTGATGTATGTAATGCCCCATTACGGCTTTACCATGAAGAACGTCGACAAGTGTATCGATGGACGGTGAAGTAACCAACATAGACCACACTGGGTAAGTACCACATTGGCTCAGCTTTTATACTAGTGCTGACATCTCACGAAAGTTGTCTGAACTTATTAGTCCACACCAACGCTAAGCTGTTTCTAAAAACATAGATGGCGCTGCATGTTCGTAAGTTAACATCTGTAAATAAACAGAATTTTTCCTACTATTCTCGTGCATGCCAACTTAGATGATTGTTTAGATAAGTGATTGCTAAATTGAATCCCCGAAGTAATCAAACGTAGAATTTATTAAAGAACGAACTAAAAATATGACTGTCCACTGTCAATGTATTAATTCATGGAAATGTGAAACAGTGCACTTTCAGTGCTAAGCATAGTGCTATCTGTACATATTATCTACGTATGTACATAATATAACCCAGTACCCTAATTGCGTAACTTATTTTCGTAAACAATTTTGCCTAATTTGTTTCATTTTGACAGTTCAACAACATTCATTGCGTTATTTACGTTGTTGAGCAGATTTTTTTTCCAACTTATGAAGCAATGGATTAGCAATCTGTTTTAAATCGAAACAAATTATGATTGTGTTGTATTACGCAATTAGGGTACTGATGGCGTAAACAAGTGGATGCTTGACATTGTTTTCTTTAATGCTAATGATGATATTACCTACTATACCTATAGGGAAGTGCCTAATACCTTCATTGTATCCCGCCCTTCTCGGAGCTCGTAGCTCGCCTCGATCCATCAGGTTAAGCTGCGCTTGCCGGGGTTGGTCTGTGGATGGGTGAACATCTTAACATACCCAGACTCCTCCGTGTCTCGGAAAACACATTAAGCTGTTGGTCCCGGCTATCATTCGTGGATCTTTGACAGTCGTTACGGATCGTCAGAAGCTTGAAAGTCTGACAACCAGTTTTACCAAGGGGTGTCGTTGTAAAGGTCAGATAGGCAGTCGCTCCATGTAAAATACGGTATTCAACTGCATCCGGTTAGACTGGAAGCCGAACCCCAACATAGTTGGGAAAAGGCTAGGCAGATTGGATTGTCGCCCTTCTTGACTCTCAGTTTTCTACGTATTTGTACTTATCTTCATGTAGGTAAGTGATATTCCTAAAATTCATAGTAGGCGGGGGGGAGAGGGTAGAATTCTATGGATGAATTTTTAAATGCTCGGTATTTACCTACTTCTATCACGAATATACGAAACTACGCGTTACGCATGATACCGAAATAAATAATCGGAGAATTTCGTAGCTCTTCGTAGCACGGGTCTACGCCCAGCCCTACGAAAAATATGTGCTACGTCACTTTTTCAATGATTTATTTTTATGAATATAAACTACTTTTTTAAGCAATGGATGTTGAGTCCAGTATATATAATTAACTGCTTAGTTAGTAGTCGTGAGGATTTGCAACTTTTCTTGTCCCTTTTAGAAGTAACATTAAAATGATATCGTTAAACGTTATTGTTAGTAGTTAAGCTTTAAATAGGTAACATACGAATGGTCGATTACCTATCTCTGCAGTCATTCTAAAGTACAGTGGGCGTGAAGACTATTCATTTACGTATTCAGCGGCTTTGTTGGTGAACTGTTTGTCAGTAAAGCGCTGCAGCGTGTTTGATACAATATGAATACCGCTAATGAAACGATCAGATTGTGAATACTTGTAATGTAGTTACTAGTTAGCTGTCTGTGTAAAATGGGTTGGACAAATGTTTCACTTTTATCGTACTACTAAGAAACGTTTTTGCTTGTTTTTCTGTATAATTATCCTTCAGTTTCGCATGAAATAGCTGAGTATTTTTTTTTTTTACTTGTTGCAGCTTACAGCGTTTGTGCTCCGATCCGAATTCGGCGAAACAATTGAAATAAGAACCATCCTTGATCTAAAATAACTAATTTAATTCTGAATATAATTATTTAACATCAAAATAGGTACTAATCTCCAAATTAATCTTAAAGTCGTTACCCCAATATCATGATCTAAAACTGTTAATGAAACTACATATTTACAATATTTCAGGGATAAGGAAAATAATATGAAACACCAAGATATTTTTTCAGTCATTTATATTTCTTTGCCAACATCAAATTCAATATTCTACACCATACCATCACATCTCCTATTCCCCACATAATATCACAATTCAATCAATATTCTAATATTTACCATAAAACTAATAGGTTACCTTAATTTACAGTAGATCTCCAACTAATACTATACCAATCTCTCTTTTTACCAACACAGCCACTAAGCACGTCTTACTGTCACGAGCGCCCGACCCAGAAGGTCGTTGTTACCCCCATTTTGACATATCAAATCTTTGGGTGTTGCCAGTATAATATCCAACAATTACCTACGTATTAATAAATTGAAACCTAACACAATTGTGCCGAAGTAATACCTTGTAAGTGTACTTTGCTTTTGTTTAAGTGACGGTTGTGTTGCCATTTTGTATTGTTGTTGGAGATTTCTCGGGATTCGGATTTGGTTACAGTGCTACAAGCACTTACGGATAGGGTTTTATCACCTGTCCGACCGCCGACGAGGAAGCGACTACCTGTCAACGATTTTCTCGCACAAGAAACGAACAAAAGATTCTAAGTCGCGTGTAAATAAAAGAGATACACATATTAACAGTTGATCGCTGACTGTTCACACCGCCCGCCGGCGAGTACTCGTTTATCAAGAGATTGAACTTCGTGTTCCGTCTGTGTTTCTTCGGAGACCTCATCTCCTTCATGTACCTATTGTGAAAACTATCTATAGGCAAAATACATATATTTTAAGAGCATGTCGAATGTTTAATAAGGCGTGCCGGGATGTTGAGCTTGATTTATTTACGAATAGTGTCCAGAAATTGAAAAAAATGTTAAGTAATTTTTCTTTGAAGAGTAACATTGTTGCGTAATGTATTTTATCTTTATTTATTCTCTTCAGTTGTTTCTATGTATTACTCTCACGCTGTTTGTACCGTTTTGTCAATTTTATACTAAGTTTATATGAGTGGAAATTTGTAATTGGCCTTCTTCTACATATTACTTCTGACTACTCGAATGTACAGATGCCAGCACATCAAGCTACTACAAACTGTCAAATTTATTTAATAGATTTTCAACTTTATCGCTGATGTCTAAGGTTCAAAGTTGATTGGGAAAATTTGACAGTTTCGGGTAGCTTGATGTGCTGGCGTCTGTACTAGCTGTAAGTTTTCTTAAAATTAATAAAATAATAAATAAATAAGAGAGTAGCGTGTACCATCGTAACCACTTTGAAAACAAAATCCCGTGCACACGATTCTTTTTTTTCGTAGGTAAGCGATATTATAGCGGTCGAACGCTGCAAGCAAGAATAGTCCTTACAGTGTACAGATATGCGTTTCTTCAATAGTACACACGGCTTACACATCAAGCTATACATTTCCAGTTTATGCTGATCTCGCATTGTATAGGATTTCCGTGCACTGCGAGGTCAGGTCAGCTTATACTGGAAATGTATAGCTTGATGTGCCGCGTGTACCTACTCGCTCAGCGACGGTCACTGGGCGGGCAGAACACTCGCAAAGAGCGCCACGCTTGGTACCTACATATGCATATCAGCGACTTATCGCTCATAGCTATCGCGCAGTCGCTGCTCATTTTTAGGGTTCCGCATGTCCGAATGAAAAAACGGAACCCTTATAGGATCACCCGGGCCGTCTCTGTCTGTCCGTCTGTCACAGGTCACAGCCAATTTGCTCCGAATCTAATGGACCGATTAAGTTGAAATTTGGGACACATGTCAATTTCTATGACCCGAACCCGAAAGTGCTACGTAAATAAATTAATTTTGAATATGGGGGTCACTTTCGGAAGACAACTAAAAAAATTTAAAAAAGGTTTGCACATTGTACCGTTCATATCAAATGAAAGAACTTACTGTGAGGGTCTCAAGTATACGCCCGGGGCGGGAATTGCGAGCCGATTTCCGGCCACCGTAGGCGCGGGTTTGCGAACGGTGAGCAATGGGTAGCTCGCCGTCCGATAAGGACCAAGCCCGGGTCGACGGCGCGTTGTGTTCCACGCGCGCCTCAAAGAGATGTCAGCAGAATTGACGGGGTCCGCTAGGGCCAATGCCTGCCGGGGGTTCGAAGAAAACCGATAGGAAAATCGTGGCCCCCGGCAACAGGGCAACCGAAGGAACACGGGTGGGTTTTAGTCAGTAAGAGTCTGACACGCCCTCCCGCTCCGCCCAGAGCGGGAGAAGTTATTTGATAAATTCCCACCCAAAAAAAAAAAAAAATAAGGGTCTCAAGTATTTTGTTTTAAAATAAATAGTTTTAAAGTTATTTAAGAAAATAGATGAAAATTGACCAGACCTTATCTCCGAAAATATAGAGCTTAAAATTTTGAAAAAAAAAAAAGAAATTAGTTCTATACCCACCTGGCAAAAAACTTGTACTACTACTTTGATTTGTAGTCGAGACCACGTTTCTGTTTCAGCTCATAGTTCTATAATGTAGATGGAATAAGTCGTAATAAAAAAGTAAACGTTTACTCAACACGATTTGGGCGCAAATTATTCAGCTAATAGTGCTATGAAAGTTGTGTTACTGTTGAATAAGGAACATAATTGTGAAATAATTATCGAATAAAAGCAAAACTGGACCAAATTTTGAGTGGCAATAGCAATATTACTGACTTTCCATGACCATTGACCATGAAATCGTAGGAGTTATTTAACATATATTTGTGGGCCATGCAAATTTTTAATATTATAACAGTAATAACAAATAAATTTTATCAAGATGTTAGATCAAAATCCATTAAACTTTAAGTAAATATATTGCTATTATATTACAATATATCGGTTATTAGTCGAATAATTGTATAATTTTATCTCATTTATAGGACATAATGCCGCCAGTAGACAATTTCGGTGTTCCTTAATTAAAATATTTTTTTCCTTTTGCATAAAATATTTTTCCATTTTATTGTAATCCATCACGTAAATTGTTAATATTTTTCAATAAAATACTATTACCCTGGACGAGATATTATATAGCTTGTAAAGTTATTAACAATCAGTTATACAACACCTAATTCAATAAATGTGTTAAACCAGCATTCATTACGATTCAAGTTCAGTAACTGCAATAGGTATAAACACATTTAGCATGCTATTAAAGATATTAAGATACTTTTCAGTAAATAGGCAGCTTTTCTTATAGGCTTTGGTCTTAAAATAGCATGGTAAATCTCCTAATATTGTGCGTACAAACTTACATTTGCAGTTGGAATGTATCGGAGAACATGTTTTTCAACTACAATGTTAAGTTTGTATTTGAGATAAATTCATCCCAACCACGGAACCCTTCATTGTGCGTGGTCCGATACGCACTTGGCTGGTTTTTAGTTGCTAGCGCTATTCGCTTGTCGTTAATCGCCCGACGCGGCGGTGGGACAGGTGCCCTACAGTTGCCACTTGAATTCTTTCGCCGGCACTGGGGATATTAAAAAACATTTAATTTTTTGGGGTTCCGTACCATCGAAGAAACCCATACCTATACACCGTAAGGACTATTTCTGTTTGCAACGCTCGGCCGATGTAGTAACGGTTACCTACGAAAAAAAAGGGTCGTGTGCACGGGATTTTTTTTTCGATTTGCTTTGTATGGGTTTCTTCGATGGTACCTCAAAAGGAAAAAACGGAACCCTTATAGGATCACTTTGTTGTCCGTCTGTCTGTCTGTCAAGACCCTTTTTCTCAGGAACGCGTGGAGGAATCAAGCTAAAATTCATATCAAATACAGGTCTACTGTCCCTTGGACCTGTAAAAAAATCAAACTTATTACAGCCGTTTATGCTGCAAATTTTCGACACTCGTAAGGGAATCAAAACCTACAGGGGACTTCCTGTGAACTCAGAATCTTGAAATTTGGTACGAAGCAACGTCTTATAGCATAAAGGAAAAATTGCGAAAAGCGTAAATTTTTAGTTACATCATCACTACATAGTATAAAACAAAGTCGCTTTCTCTGTCCCTATATCCCTATGTATGCTTAAATTTTTAAAACTACGCAACGGATTTTGATGCGGTTTTTTTTAATAGATAGAGTGATTGAAGAGGAAGGTTTATATGTATAATAAACCCGGTTTATACCCGTGCGAAGCTGGGGCGGGTCGCTAGTAATATAATAAAAATGTCCGTGTGGTGCCGGACTGTCCGTGCGGTGCCGGACTTAAAGAATAGCACTACCCTATTTCTTCCCATGGGTGTCGTAAAAGGCGACTAAGGGACTTACTAGAGAATGGGCAGCAGCGTTCTCTATGCATTTCTAACACCATACTGCGATCGCCAACCCGCCTGCCAAGCGTGGCGATTATGGCATACCCCCCCCCCCCCCCCAAAAATGAAAAGCACCAGAAAGAAACGGCCCCTAGTGCCCGGCGGCCCACCGGCCCTTGGCTACGGTAGCGGTCAAGGCCACGGTGAGGCAAGGGGTGCGAAGAATCCCCGGAAGAGATCCGGCTACCATAACCACCGGAAACTGGACCTGGCAACATACAACACGCGTACACTCCGGACCGACGAAAAGATCATCGAACTCGAGGAAGAATTGAGCAAGTTACGATGGGGTATAGTAGGGTTATCTGAAGTCCGAAGAGAGGGCGAGGACTCGATAATCCTCAAATCCGGGAACTTGCTCTATTTCCGGGAGGGCGAGCAGCAGTCCCAAGGTGGTGTCGGGTTTATCGTCCATAAGTCCCTTGTGAGCATCGAGAGTGTGTCGACCAGGGTGGCGTACCTTATACTCAGAATATCCGCAAGATATTCGCTGAAGGTCGTACAGGTTTACGCCCCGACCTCGTCACACCCCGACGATGAGGTGGAGACCATGTATGAGGATATTTCCAGAGCCATGCATGGCTCTAAAACTCACTTCACCATTGTCATGGGGGACTTCAACGCGAAACTGGGCAAACGAAACGATGATGAGCTGCGAGTGGGGCAATTTGGAGTTGGACGTCGAAACCACAGGGGTCACCTACTGGCCAGTTTTATGGAGAAGGAAGGCCTCTTTATGATGAATTCCTTCTTCAGAAAACGTGAGCACAGAAAGTGGACCTGGCAGAGCCCTGATGGTGCAACAAAAAATGAGATTGACTTCATTATGTCGACGAAGAGGCAAGTATTCAATGATGACTCTGTGATCAACGCGGTGAAAACCGGAAGTGATCACCGTATGGTAAGAGGCACATTGAACTTGAATATCAAGCTGGAAAGATCTCGACTGATGAAGTCTACGCTCCGCCCAGCACCGATCCAAGTCCAAAACCCCGAGAGCTTTCAGCTCGAACTTCAGAATCGTTTCGAGTGCCTAGGGAGCTCCGTGGACGATTATAACGATGGGTTCGTGGAAACTGTCCATACGGTCGGGTCCAAGTTTTTCAAGACCCGTCGTACAAATCGAAACAAGAGGCTCTCTGATGCTACTTTACAGCTCATGGAGGAGAGGCGCGAGATGATTCTGCAGTCTTCAGACGATGCGCTTAAATACCGGCGGCTCAATAGACAGATCTCTAAGTCCTTGAAAAGCGACCTTCGACTCTATAATACGAACCGTATTAAGGACGCAATAGAGCAGAATAAGGGCTCCAAGGTATTTGCTAGAGATCTGTCTATTGGACAGAGCCAGCTTGCGAAACTGAAGACCAATAATGGCAGAATCGTATCCGCCAAACCTGAGCTGTTGAGAGAGATCGAGAGTTTCTATGGACAGTTATACACGTCAACCAGTAACCCCGTTACGAATCTAGCAAACGACCCAAGAGCTAGATTGATCCGACACTATACCGAAGACATCCCGGACGTCAGCTTGTACGAGATTAGGATGGCTCTGAAGCAACTTAAAAACAACAAGGCGCCGGGTGATGACGGAATTACGGCTGAACTCCTGAAGGCCGGGGGAAAACCTGTTCTTAAGGCCCTCCAGAGGCTTTTCGATTCCGTCATACTCGAGGGTCAAACGCCACAGGCATGGAACAGAGGTGTGGTGGTACTCTTCTTTAAAAAGGGCGACAATACCCTGCTTAAGAATTATAGGCCCATCACACTTCTGAGCCATGTCTACAAGCTGTTTTCAAGAGTTATCACGAACCGTCTCGCGCGCAGGTTTGACGACTTCCAGCCTCCCGAACAAACCGGATTCCGTAAAGGCTTTAGCACCGTAGACCACATACATACGCTGCGGCAGGTTATACAGAAGACCGAAGAGTATAACCAGCCTCTCTGCTTAGCGTTTGTGGACTACGAGAAAGCCTTCGATTCGATCGAGACATGGGCTGTGCTGCAGTCTCTTCAACGGTGCCAGATCGACTATCGGTACATCGAGGTGCTAAAGTGTTTGTACAAAAACGCCACTATGTCAGTTCGACTCCAGGACCAGACCTCGAAACCTATCCTTCTGCAGCGAGGTGTGAGACAGGGAGACGTTATCTCTCCGAAACTGTTCACCGCTGCACTGGAGGATGTCTTCAAGGTTCTGGATTGGAAAGGGCTAGGCATCAACATCAATGGCGAGTATATCACTAACCTTCGGTTTGCCGACGACATAGTTATCATGGCTGAGACCATGGAGAAACTCAGTACAATGCTCGA
Organism: Agrochola lychnidis; assembly: GCA_963680765.1. NCBI lineage: Eukaryota > Metazoa > Arthropoda > Insecta > Lepidoptera > Noctuidae > Agrochola > Agrochola lychnidis. The sequence goes on from OY796858.1 coordinate 17,513,054, forward strand.
CGACCTCAGTAGAGCCTCCGAAAGAGTGGGTCTTAAAATGAACATGGACAAGACAAAAGTCATGTCAAATGCCCATGTGACACCCACTCCCATGAAGATCGGAGACGCTATGCTCGAAGTTGTGGACGAGTATGTTTACCTAGGACAAATTGTCCAGCTAGGTAGGTCCAACTTCGAGAAAGAGGTCAATCGTCGAATCCGACTCGGCTGGGCAGCGTTCGGGAAGTTACGCAATATCTTTTCGTCCCACATACCACAGTGTCTCAAGACGAAAGTCTTTGACCAGTGCGTGTTGCCAGTGATGACCTATGGTACTGAAACGTGGTCGCTCACAATGGGCCTTATCAGAAGGCTAAAAGTCACCCAAAGGGCAATGGAGAGGGCTATGCTTGGAGTTTCCCTACGTGATCGAATCAGAAATGAAGAGATCCGCAGGAGAACCAAGGTAACCGACATAGCCCGAAGAATTGCCAAACTTAAGTGGCAATGGGCAGGGCACATTGCTCGCAGAACGGATGGCCGATGGGGTCGAAAGGTTCTGGAGTGGCGACCACGTACCGGAAGACGTAGCGTTGGAAGGCCTCCCACAAGATGGACCGATGACCTTGTGAAGGCCGCAGGAATCCGCTGGATGCGGAAAGCACAGAATCGGTCGAAGTGGCGGTGCTTGGGGGAGGCCTATGTCCAGCAGTGGACGTCTTTCGGCTGAAATGATGATGATGATAATAAAAATAATTTTAATAATTATAAACTTACTATCCCTTTCCTCATGAACGCGGTTTGTACGGAACCCTCGGTGCGCGAGTCCGACTCGTACCTGGCCGGTTTTTTTAGGAAGACAATTTGTTTGGTATCTATTCCATGTACCCTGGCAAAAAGAGCAGGTCACTTCGAATCTTTTTGTAGGTATCGTAAAAGGCAAAAACCCGACCAAACTATGCCCTTTCTGGATGTGTAGTTGTAGATGCGGGGCGGCTGGGAATATTTGCAGTAGGTACCATCGAAGAAACGCATATCTATACACCGTAAGAACGATTTCTGCTTGCAGCGCTCGGCCGATATAGTAACGCTTACTACGAAAAAAAAGAGTCGTGTGCATGGGATTTTGTTTTCAAACTGCTATGCGTTTCTTCGATAGTATACGTACCTACTTACCTTATGTTATCTTCTTCGTCGTATTGACGGCACAACGGTGACTTAGATTTTGTTGGCCCAAAACTGCGCCACCTCCACGGCATGGGCGGCACAAAGGGCAGAATAAGAGGTGGGACATAGTCTCCGCCTTTTTAGGGTTCCGTACCTCAAAAGGAAAAAACGGAACCCTTATAGGATCACTCGTTTGTATGTCTGTCTGTCACAGTCAATTTGCTCCGAATGCAATGGACCGATTAAGTTGAAATTTGGTACACATAATTATGTATTTCTGTAACCCAAACACGGACGTGTAACGTAAATAAATGAATTTTGAATATAGGGGTCACTTTTGGGGGCCAAACAAGAAAATTTAAAAAAAAGTTATGCAAACTATACCGTGTGACATATCAAATGAAAGAACTTGTTGCGAGGATCTTAATTATACTTTTTCCATAACTTTAAAATAAATACATTTAAAGATATTTAAGAAAATACACGATTTACCATTATCCCCTTATCTCCGAAGCTACTGAGCCTAAAATTTCGAAAAAAAATCGGAGAATGGTTCTTTACCTATAGAAGCCCAGCTAAGGAACCCTTCTTTATGCGTGGTCCGAGGTCCGACTCGCACATGCCGGTTTTTTTTTTTGGCATCTCTTATTTGACCTCTGAGGTTGTGACTACCTAACCGGGCTATTCTGTGACTGCCTTAAGCTAACAGCCAGGGCATAAAACTTACGAACTAAGCGACTGCTCGCTAAGGACACCCCCCTGTGGGGTACGAACCTCGGCTTAGGGCGTCGCTGGGGGAGGACAGCAGGATGGGACAGGCTGGATCATAACTGGGTAATAATGGGGAATTTAAAGCTACAGGCTCAGCTTCGGCGCGGGCTAGCGCGTCATCGAGCAAGGCTCGGGGGGATAGTTTGTGCCACAGCTCCACAACCATACCCTGCTGCCGTACCGTCGAGGTAGCCCCACTTTACGAGGTTGTAGTTCGTTTCCCACTTGGATTCAGAGGCGGGTCAGAGACTTTCAAGTGGGCCACGGAATGTTGGACCCTGCGGGAAGGTGCTCGCTTGGTGGTACTGAACGGGTTGATCTGGAAAATTACCAGTCATTTAAAAAAAAACACTCTACAAAAGGAAACGAATAGCCTTCGGTTCAAGAAAATTTAATATCAATTTCCCATCGCAATGTCCATTATTTTTATCGGCGAATTTTTTATAAATGAAATCTTGCAGGCCAACACAGGAGGCAGAGGCGACGTAAGGCGTGGGCGACGTGGGACATCGCCTACGGCCTTGTGGTCCGAGGGGCCTCGCACCTCGAAGGTTTATGCATTACATAAAAGCCGTGAAAGCGTCGAAAAAAAATTACTCGTGCTAAAACGATAAATATATTGATACGAGATATTTTCCCGGCACTGAACGTGTTAAAAAGCTTAATATTACGCAAACGGATCCCTGAATAGAAAAATGGTTTTGGTGGCATAACCTATAACTCAACCTATACCTAAAAATTTTACAACTGTTCAACTGTATTTTTTCGCGAAATGTACCTCGCCTACATCAAATTTTGATCTTGCCCCGCCACTGCTAGGAGGTTGTCGGTAGCTTAACCGGATTTTCAATAAATTAAGGCCTCCAGCCAGGGCATAAAACTTAGAAACTATGCGACTACACTCTACCCCCTGTGGGGTACGGACCTCGGCTTAGGGCGTCCCCGGGGGAGGGCAGGCTGGATCGGATTAATTTATCGGCGAACTGTGGGCAGATGTTCAGAATAGTATAAACGTTATAGACAACTTTCGATTGAGTGATTATTTGCATCGTAATTATTAATAGGCGTGCCACGTGTAGCAGATTAGCTTTTCTTGTTCATGTACTGTGACGCCGAGATCTATAAACATTACTTAACACGTGCCGTTAGACATGTTCCCGTCTCTATCTTGCACTTTGAAGTAGTTTGACAGTTCTATGTTATAGGGTTTGGTTTCCGCACTTAGTCCGTAAGGTGGACCATTGTGCGTGGGCCATGGCGGCCGTTTGGTGGTTATTCCAACCAGCCCACCTCCCTCCAGAAGCTAATTAAATCTCCTAGTCTGTTCAGAACATCTGTGTAGGATCTGGGTGACCCGAGGGTTTCTATTCTAATCTGGGTGACGCCTGTGCATTCAAAGAGCACGTGCGCTACGGTTTCCTCAGCCTCCATGCACGCCCTGCACAGAGGACTGTCCGTTATGCCTATTGTGTGGAAGTGTTTGTTTAGCGAGCAGTGCCCCGTGATGGTCCCCGTCACCAGGCGCAGGCCGTTCCTGTCCAGGCGTAATAAACGCCTGGTTAGCCTGCTATCCAAGGATGGCATAACGTAGTTTGACAGTTGTGCGACAGTGACAGAAATAACGCTTTGCCAAAGTACGGGGTGAGTAACGTTTATAGATCTCGGTCTCAGTACCTACCTTGAACCTACCTACTAAACATTACGCCGCTGATTTACGAGAGGGGATGGCAGACGTGTTTATAACTGATTTAATTTTCCAATTCCAAGATATATAAGTTGCTTTTAAACCCCCGACGCAAAAAGAGGGCTGTTATAAATTTGACCGCTACGTGTGTCTGTCTGTATGTGGCACCGTAGCTCTTAAACGGGCGAACCGATTTGAATACGGTTTTTTTTATTTGGTTTTCTAGCGATGGTTCTTAGACATGTTTTATCAAAATCAGTTCAGCCGTTTGAAGATGATCAGCTCTTTTCTAGTTGATGAATGGATGTGAGTATCTTCTACAGGTATGATCGATTTGAAATTTGGTATTCTGTTAGAACATAGTAATCTAGAACTGATGCTGCAGCATCACCTGGAATTTGCAAGATACCCAACTCCCTTACCAACTTCCAGCACAGGTATCGTGTTTGAGCTCATTGGAATGGTCTCAATGAATAGGTTATAGATAGATGGTGAACAGGGTCTGGTGATGGAGTAGGAAAGAGAAATGAAGAAATGTTTGTGTCGGGGATATTTAAAATGTTAATTGTTTAAATTGTACTTATATTCAATTTTTTTATGAAGGCCGAATATAATCTTTATGCAACTTAATTTTATAACCCAATAACTCTGTCTCTAGTCTACGACGTAATTAAGTGTAGTTTTGGTATTCAAGGGTTAATTTTTTTAAATTATTGCACTGTGTACCAAAAACGATTATAATTAATAATCAATAGCTTACTAATTAAATCTCAACTACAAACTATTGGAATCGAACTCGCTAAATGCGCCGCGCCGTGCCCCTAACTGCCATTGAACCAACGGGGGATCAAGCGTGGGAAAGGTTTGAATGAACACGACCAATGGACATTGGGCGTGCCCGGAGTCCATTTTGTCGAGGGTAAATCTTCTATACTGGATGATTTTTTTACAGTCTCCAAATTTTTACAGTGTGTTCTACCCATGAATATAAACAACTTTCACTATGGGAGCAACTCTGAGAAGACGAAAAAAAATCAGCTGTTCATACATTTTGGTCAAGTAGGTATTGAACTTTTGTATAAACATCAGATTTTTTTTCGTGATTTCAGAGTTGCTCCCATAGTGAAAGTTGTTTATATTCATGGGTAAAACACCCTGTAAAAATTAAGAGACTGTAAAAAAAACATTCTGTATATAATTTTTAGATTTAGGACATTTTACTAACATTGTTTTTACCCGACTGCGCGACAGTAGAGACAGGGTAAAGTTTTTATTTCTCGCGTATCTTGTCTTTTTAATTTTAACCCCCGACGCAAAAAGAGGGGTGTTATGAGTTTGACCGCTATGTGTGTGTCTGGGCACCGTAGCTTTTAAATGGTTGAACCGATTTGAATGCGGTTTTTTTTATATTTGAAAGCAGGTTTTCTAGCGATGGTTCTTAGACATGTTTCATCAAAATCTGTTCAGCCGTTTAAAGATTATCAGCTCTTTTCTAATTGATGAATGGATGTGAGTATCTTCCACAGGTCTGATCGATTTGATATTTGGTATTCTGTTACTTCAATGATATTAGAAAAACATAGTAACCTTGAACTGATGCTGCAGTATCACCTGGAATTTGCAGGATACCCAACTTCCTTACCAACTTACAGCACAGGTATCGTGTTTTTTTTTAAATTACCGACGAAAAATTTCAACGTAGAGGCGTACAGAATCATGTACTGAATCCATGGTTTCAGTTTTCACGTCGATGTCGTGTGTGTTTGTTTTTTTTGGGTGGGAAATTATCATATAACTTCGCCCGCTCTAGGTGGAACGGGAGGGCGTGTCAGATTCTTACTGACTAAAACCCACCCGTGTTCCTTCAGTTGCCATGTTGCCGGGGGGCCACGATTTCCCTTTCGGCCTTTCTTTGAGTTATGCTCGTGGACGTGTGCTGCTTGGTCGTCTTGCTGATCATGGTTTTGTTATTGTTACTAGTAATTAACTGTTCATTTACCCCGATGGTCCTAGTTTATCATTTATAACTGCCAATTACAGCTTTATGTAAGCGGGCACGCCCTTTATGTCTGGAGGCTTTTATATAGATATTTAGTTCTTTTTACGTTTAGTTTTTATTTTTTTTAAATATTGCTTGAGTATAGTTCTCGATGTTTTGGCTGGTATATTGGCGTGTGCTAGCTGGCATATGGCCTATAATTTATCATTTGAATTATGTTTTGTGTTGCATAATGTAAGTTATTTTGAATACTATTGTATAGAATCATTTTTCTAACTTGAACAGACAGCTGTGCTGCTGGGGAGTTTGTTGCGCCACTTCTTCTTCCCAGCTAAAGGCACGTGAAGTGGTGAAGGGTGGGCGTTTTTGGGGGACTGTCTTATGTAATTTTGACGTTCGAAAAGTGCTGATTCTCAGCCTAGTTTAAATAAATGACTTTTGAATTTTGAATTTTGGCCCGTATTCGCAGCCCCGGTAGGCATCGGCCCTAGCGGACCCCGTCAATTCTGCTGACATCTCTTTGAGGCGCGCGTGGAGCACAAAGCGCCGTCAACCCGGGCTTGGTCCTTATCATGGAACCAACCCTGAAATCGCGAAAAAATAATCAGCTGTTCCCTACATTTATTTTCGCATAACTCGTGAAGTGTAGAGAACAGCAGATTTTTTTGTGATTTCAGGATTGGTCCCATAGTGAAAGTTGTTCATAATTATAGGAATTTTATAGCTTTAGGGATTTTCTTGTGAATTCTTTCAAGGAACAGGAAAAAATTTAATTTCTTTCGGCGACATCAAACTCAAATTCAAAGCCTTTATTTCAATTAAACCATTTACAGGCACTTTTGAATTGTCAAAGGAGTCAGTCACTCAGAAAGATGAAGCTAGTTGCCCATTCCAAAGTGTAGAAGGTTCCTATGGGCTTCATTGGGTTATGTTTAAATATGTCTATGTCCCTCTCCCATGTAATAGGTAATAGGGGCGAACTTATTGCCTCTCGCAGGATGCTAATCCGGACTCCGGGCTGCTTCGAGAAATTACTGACGGAAAGGAAATGAAGGATGATATTATTGAGTTATTTCTAGCACTGTGTCTTATTCCTGTGAATTATCGATCGTTACTTTTTAGGGTTCCGTACCCAAAGGGTAAAACGGGACCCTATTACTAAGACTCCGCTGTCCGTCCGTCTGTCTGTCTGTCCGTCTGTCACCAGGCTGTATCTCATGAACCGTGATAGTTAGACAGTTGAAATTTTCACAGGTGATGTATTTCTGTTGCCGTAATAACAACAAATACAAAAAACAGAATAAAATAAATATTGAAGGGGTTCCCATACAACAGACATGATTTTTTTGCCGTTTTTTTAGATAATGGTACGGAACCCTTCGTACGCGAGTCCGACTCGCACTTGGCCGGTTTTTTTTATTTTCACCAGTATCGTAGCAAATATTATAATCATTTTTTTTCATCTGTCTATAGTTATAGTTACAATATTCTAAAGAGGTGAAAAATTTGTGAGTTTGAATGTGGGCGTAATCCTCGGAACTAGGTAATGATCCGATTCCGAAAGTTCTTTTACCAATGGGAAGCTACAGTAATCCCGAGTATGATATATTTTAAATTATTTAAATTGTCTATAGCCCTGACATTCAAGCAATAGACAAAATTGACATACTTCTACTGCATGGCTACGAGTCTTTTGGCTAATTTGTGAAAGTGCATTTTATGTAATATTTTTTGGAATGTGCATTTAGTTTGTACAGAATGATCAATTTTTCTTTCTTGCTTCTTCTTCTATTTTATGTTAAAACAAAATTTCACGCGGAGGAAGTCGCGTGCAGAAGTAAGTGCAGAGTGCTATACATCGAAGCGAAAACTGTTACCATGGATTCAGATATTCAGTACTTACATGATTCTGAACCCCCTGCGTTGAAATTTTTCGTCGGTTATTTAAAAAACAAACAGCTGTTCCATACATTTTGACCGCGCTGCCGCATGCCGTCCTAAAGCTCTCAACAGCAAACCAACATTATGCATATTGCAGTGCCCTGACAAGGGTTCATGTCCAAAAACCGACAGTAAAATACTGTAAAATGTGTGGTGTGCATGAGAGTAAATAAATAAATAAATAAGCCGTTAACCCTCAAATGGCCAATTTTTGCTTTTTAATTGAAAGTGATGGAGTTCAAAATCCTCTATCTTTCTGTTTAAGAAACATTTTTACAATATAAATAGTTTCAGAGATATGAAAATTTTGTAGGCCGTTAAGTAACAGAATTTGTGATGATTCCATCACTAGAAAGCGTCTAATCCACACTTCTTCTCAGAAACTCTTCTTTCTGAAAACAGAAAAGAATATCAACTGTCCAAAAATCATTAAACTAGTTTTTAAGAAACAACGATTCCCTCGTTTTTTGCTATTTTCTCAGAAATAACTTTTTGGGCTTAACGGCGTTCTAGTTAAAGGACGGCAGAGCGTAGGTAGGTACTGCACTTTTGTATGAAACAGCAGATTTTTTGTTTTAAGAGGCCGGCGACACGGCTCGCAACTACAAATCGAGATGTTTGCAAAATTCAATTCCAAGCACGTTGCGCTAGTGTGAGTACCTGTCGGAGCGATATACACCTACAGTGAGCAATACTACCACGCGCACATTGACAATTATTGCTTGACGCGATAGTAGCTTTCGAAAATGTATGATAAATTTAGATGTGTTCCGTAATACAAAAAATTATGAATGAAAACTTAATGTATTTCCATATTTTTTTTTTTCGATAATTTGTAACTTGATAACATAAACTATGCTTCTGCGGAATATTACAAATATTTTTGTTTATAATACAGAAAAAACAATATGAAAACATGTCATTTACGCTGTAAAAATGTACGAAATGCAATTCGCTTACACTTCATTTAAAAGTAAGTTTTTGGAAATAAAAAAACGTAGGAGCCTAGATAAATACTGTTTAAATCCGAATATCAACATAATATGGTGGAAATATGATCAAATTGCAAATGATTTATGTACTACGTTTGTATGGACAATTCATGCGTCGCCGCATTCTTAATAACCGACGTAAAATTTCAACGCATCGGGTTTCAGAATCATGTCATGAATCCATGGTAACAGTTTTTGCGTCGATGACCCTGCCGCCCTGTATTATGTAACAGTTTTGGCGAATAGTTTTGAAGGTGCCATCAGCATCCGACAATTTACCAAAGCTCACATCTACACAAACACAAATGACCTTAGTAGTTGTTCCAGGTCTGGCTGTTTGTATATGTGACTTTAAATGTTTGTTAAAGCACCCACAATACAGGAGAAATTCCTATGAGGGGCAAAGTTTAAAAAAAAAAAACAAATGTCAAATAATTTCAGTCAAGTATTTCTGATTTCTACAATTATGTTTTTATGTTAAATAGTTTAAAAAAAAAGGATTGTGTGGTTTTATGAAACCACGGTAAAAGTGAAACTTCTATAGGCGCCGCCATATTGGCCTTGGCTGCTCTGACGAGCGCCTTTCACTATATCCCTACTCCGCGGCCGACCGTCACGCGACATACAACACACAGACGAAAAACTTTGAGACGATGTAATAAAAGTTTCACTTTAAAAAAAAAAACACTTGTTCTGCCTACAATTTCTTTTGTGAAATTGACAATTATGTATGGGCTTGTACAGACGCCAGCACATCAAGCTACCCGAAACTGTCATATTTTCTCAATCAACTTTGAACCTTAAGTTTCAGCGATAAAGTTGAAAATATGTTAAATAAATTTGACAGATTGTAGTAGCTTGATGTGCTGGCGTCTGTACCACTGCCCTTAATACAAGTTATTTTATAACTTAGTAAGGGTGCTGGTTGCAACACCTACCTGTTTTGTTAACTAGCATAAGTCAAGTGTACCTACAGATGATACTATTTAATGTTAACACTGTTATTTGATTAAATAAATAAATTATTAAAAAAATATCATCATTAGTAACAATAACGATCCGTTATCGTATATAGAAACCGCCATAATCTATTCAGTTTCAAATCAGTACTATGATGTTTTAAGTATACAGGTAGAGGTTACCAATTGACCTCATTATGGTCTCGCAGTGGCCTCGCACCCACGGGATGAAAGGGCGTGGCCTTCCCTTATCCGGTACCACACGACATGAATCTCTAACCAATACTTAAGAGTGCTTAATCACTACTTATTAGTAAGTACATGTTATCTATAGGAATTAAATTATGAATTAGCAGCTTTACATTAATTGCTATAAAATCTATGGTGAGCGCTAAGTTTAAAATCCATATGTGACTTAAAGTCTATGGCATGTTTCAACACTTCCAGATAAGTTCCGGTTACCTTATCTGGCAGATAATTTCATGTGAATTTTGTTTCATTTTTGGCAGATATCTTGTAGATAGTGGCGGACATTGATAGTCCTACGTGATTTAAAATGGTAGCACGTAAAATTGATTGGTGTTAATTAGCTACTAATTAATTGAATGACGTCATGAACACTGTAAAGAGGTTTATAATAATGCTTGTGTAGGTTAAGCTGAGTATCGAATTGAAATAAAATAAAATGGTCTGTTAATTATGTCTCGTTAATTAGATTAACCTTCTGGTATTGCTCTATCATCTCATATTATTTGGAATCGATCTGTTATGTACACCACTATCAGCAACAGGTATTTATGCATATTTACTTAATGAAAAGTAAGAAAACAGTTTGTCCGACTCTTTACGTCACAAAAAACGAGGAAAACCCTTAATGCATGCTTACAACTGAATCAAGAAATTGTTGCAATGAAACCATTGTGCACATTCCTCTTGTTCTTAAAGGTTACAAGTACTTATAGCTACCCGATAACTGTATTATGTATGTAAACACACATGCATACGTGTCAACAACCACTCCTGCCATTGTCTTTGATGAAATTAATGAATTCTATCATAATTAAATCATTCAACACGCTCAACATCACCTGTTATACAGTTTATGTTTGAGACTGCCATCTACCATGAAAGATGTCGTGAACCGTTATGGGACCGACACACCTTTGGTGATCTTGTCGACAACACGCCAACTGCGCCTCAGGTACCTACCCTTCGTTTTTGTGTCAATTAGAATATAGTAAGCAGACTTAATGTAATTAGAATCGTCGACAGCTATGGTCGGTGTTCAGTGGTTGTAGCTATACGATGAAACATAGGTCGGTCGGTGCGGCGGTGCGGGCGGTGCGGCTAGTCGGGCGCGAGGGTCACGCAGAGGTGACAGCGAGTTGCGTGCGTGCGAGATATGGGGAGGCGTCAGGCGGCTTCGCTGATGTCAGTGGAAGCGACGAGCGGAGGCGCTCCCGACGACGGCACGGCGGCGGGCGCACGGTGCAGCGGCGCGGGGCGCGGGGGGCGTGCTGCCGGCGCCGCGGCTGCTGCCGGCCGCCAGTCCGCCGCGCGCCTCCGACACGAGTGCTTCGAGCGCGACAACACACGCCTCCGCCTCACGCAGGTACGTACGTCGCACGTGACTTTCATAACTTCTTTCGCTTCCTCCGAGCGCCGCGCCGGAGGCCGCCGAAGGACCCGCGCCCGGCTATTTCGAATGTTACCGGTCGCCGGATGACTAGAAATAGCCGGTGGACGGCCACACCGGCATCGGCCACAACTTGGCGGCCTCGGAGCGGCGCCGGGGGCGCGATGACCCGTCGTGTTTGCCAAACGAGAATCCCTAAATACTTGCCGGTCATCGCTTCTGCGGCTTTTATCAGTGTTACATATTTATTATTTGCCGGCGGTGCGGTGAGGTCAGCGAGCGCGCGCGGCGTTGTGCGCCTTATCGCGTGGGCCGTAGGGTCGCAGAGCGTGGCCGCCGCGGCCGACGACGCGGGCGCGCCCGGCCTCGGCTTCTGCTCTGTCTTTGCTCTGCTCTTGCGTCGTTCTTAATACCTATTGATACCTACGTCCTCACAAGTTGAAGCACAAACAATAACCAACTTTACCGCAAACTGCGTTGATTCTAACTACCGGGAAGTAACTTCTGTTTGTTTGTTATTGTTTACCATCGACTATACTCAACAGTTGTTGAGATACTTTTCAAGTAGATAGCTAGATACTTAGGAACAGCAAATGCTTGTTTTCAAGCTTCATTACTTGTAACGACTTACAATTTACAAGTATTTAACTATAGCGGCTCAGATGTTAATTGTTTGTACACAACGCTAACAGATAAATTACGCGTACCGATGCTACTGCTGACCTCTCGTGCAAACTCACGTTCACAACGACCGATCACTGCCTAGATCTAGTTGTTTGCTTCGATGAGAAACCACAAGTATTTAAACAAACGGCAACTAGAGGTTGATCTACTGACAATGACGTCATGTGGTAACGCGATGATGTCGAGTAGTTAGCTATAGGTGTAACTACGTACTTATATACATCGTACCTATGTAACTGAATCAAAGTTTTTGAATTAAGTTCAAGTCATAAATGGGTCACTCATTACAAGTGGTAATTACTTTAGTATTAGGATTCTATAGGTAATTCTCTAAGATTTCAATCTTTGTTATTGTTTATGAAACGCGCGGGCGGACACACGTGTCACTCACATCGTAAGCGGCCAGAAATTAAGTGCTAGTTTTATTCTTTAATCGCTAAATCAGGCGCGGCATATGAAATATTCGTGAAATGTGCGCGGGTTGCCCACTGACGAGGGATCCGGTACTCGCCGGTGTTGTCTTCAGCAGCAGTACACTGTGCGTGTAACACTTAAAACGGCATGCAGACTTCGCCCTTAAAGTTGGCAACGTATGGCCCAGTATTCCGTGGCGATGTGTCACCACTTATTACGCCCTAGACGCATCGCTCAAATGTTCTCGACCTCGCACTATCCGGCTTCATGCGATGTTCGCCTCTAAAGCTTTCGCTTGTAGGGGCTATAATGTTGTGCGAGTGTTCAGGCGTGAACAACGTTTTGTGGCTGCTGTAGGGTCGAGATCCCCGACGCACAAGAGAGTGAAAGTTGGGAGGGTGGGTAAGAGCCGGGGTGGCTCCCTGCAGGAGTAGTCGACCCGGGACTTCCAACTAGGATTTGCTAAATCTGCTTCTTTTACGCCGGGACTGTCGGAAAAGCAAATGACCGTTTTTAAATTGGACGTTTATTGCCGTAATTAGAGATGACTTCCGAAGACTAGGCTGTCGATGTTTGGAGCCTGTCACACAGATTCAACTTCCAAACACGAATAAACGTATTTTCCCAAGTAGAAAACACGTAACTAGTACCTACTAAAAAGTGCTGGGAAGTAAAAATACCTACCCATTGAATCATGGTGTCATTGTCGGCGCTTCATTCCCGATAGTTAAGTCATCGCCGCTTTTAACAGCCCTCGAGTTCAAGAAACAAAGTGTCCAATATAACTGCACCTACCTAGATAGTTAGCATATGACCTGCTTTGTTTAGTGTTTCATATCAGTGCACACAAGCTCTCGTTGGTATTGGCATACCTACTCGGTACTAACGCCTCTGACATGCCGAACGGTATACGAAAAACACGTGGCACAGTACATATAGGTACTATCGAAGAAATGCATATCTGTACACTGCTACACTGTAAGGACTATCCTTGCTTGCAGCGCTCGGCCGCTATAGTATCGCTTACCTACGAAAAAAAAGGGTTGTGTGCACGGAATTATGTTTTCAAATTGGTTAAATATGCGTTACCCCGATGGTACATAGCTACTACAGAGTACCTACATTTACCTGACTTAATATTCGTATGTAGTCAGATTGGTACTTTACCTACCCAGTTTTATAACGTCAGATCCTGTTCTATGAAAAATATCTACAGGATATTTTTATTTAGGTACGGGACAGGGAAGGGAGTTTCAATGACGGCAATTACTGATCTAAATTACCATAGTGATCCATTTTGTTGTTAAAATTGTCATAAAAAAGCCCCACTTTGTAGAGTTTGTAGTGAGGATGTAGTTAAGAGATTTTTTTTTGCACAAACCATATCAAAGTGTTTAGTATTTTTTTACACCAAACAGCAGAATAATGTAATAGACACTGGTAACACTCGGAATGACAATCTCTGTGATTTTGACAATACAACAAAATACAGATAATATGTTTGAACAGTGCGTTTGCTCGACCACAAAAATAACGCAATGGATATTGTTGAGCTGTCAAAATGAAAGGGGTTTTCATCTCCAGTGTGTTATGAAATTAGGATACGGTTGACATGGGTGGCACGGTCACGTAATGGTGCCGATTCCCTTGTTCACAAACTAAACTAAATTTAAGTTCAGTGCATCTTTTTCTTTCTATTTCATTAAGAAAAGGACAGATGATAAATTTTAGTTTAGTCCTGTCAAATAAATCAGCGCTTGACGTAAATTGACGTAATTTTAGTTGGCAAGTTTTTAATCACGTCTAAACTTGTATGGAGTAGTGACAGGCGCTGATTAATTTGACAGGACCAAACTAAAATTTATCTTCTGTCCTTTTCATAATGAAATAGAAAGAAAAAGATGCACTGAACTTAAATTTAGTTTAGTTTGTGAACAAGGGAATCGGCACCAATGTCTATCTAAATTGCAGTGACTTGGATCATTCGATCTGTAAAGTGAAGCTTCGCACGTCTCAGGTAGTCCATGCATGGCTGAACCTGGAATTGAGTCAATCAACGACTGAATCTCTCAAGTTCATAACGGATTTAGTATACCGATCTAAAATAGTCCAAATCCAGGCCAAAGGCATACCCAGCATTTTTTTAGGCATGGGGCAGCAGAAGTGAATAAACTCGATAAGTAGTAAGAATGTCTCTCGATAAAACTCGATAACTACACATGAGGGCTCGATTCATCGATACTGCATTGTTTCGCGCCGTATCTTTGAATTTTAACAAATTAATAATTAATTTAGTTACATAATAAACCAACATTTTTTGCTTCGAGTCAGGGACCAGGGACCCATCGTGGGTACGCCCATAGCCAAAGGTCTGTTCTCATTTAAAGAAAGAATGAATATAATCACCACGCTTGCCTAAGGAGGATCGAGGATTCCAAATTTGAGTCCTCAGATCATTATAGTAAATCGAAATAGGTAACACGTTTATTATAAGTACTGGCCTTTTATAGACCCAGTCCCTCCCACTGCTGGGCAAAAGCCTCTCCTCGTATATAAATGAAACGAGCATTATACACCACGGATTCTAATTGGGCGTTAGCGATTTGCACATTCAACAGTCTTCATTATTCAATTCAGTCAACAGGCTTCACACGCGTGAACCCAAATTATTCTAAAATAAAAGTAAGCCTAAGTTACTCGTTATAACATCAGCTATATGTCAGTGAAAGTCTCGTCAAAATCGGTCCAGCCGTTTCGGAGATAAGCCGGAAGAAAGAGAGTGACATTTTTTTTTTTTTGTTATAAATTTGTTATTTTGTCATTACAAACAGACACTTTAATTTAATTTATTTGTAGAGATGACACAAATTCAGTATCGTGTATGAAATAATCGTTAAACTGTGGAAATAAGGAAAATGTTTTACTGAAACGCGTGCATTGTTAACTAAATGATAATTAAAAACCATCATCAAACGCCACGAGACTCGTGTTTGTGATCTGTGCCAATTGTTGGACGTTTAAATCTCTTGTATTTGAAATGTAATACACAACTTTAAAAGCGGCCGTCATCACTTTCATAGGAATGCACATAGTATGTTTTTGATTCAGTGAATCACCATTAGAATCAGATCATCAGCTCATAGATTGCTGTAATCTATTATTTACCCGACTACGGCGAATCAAAAAGGAGGGTTATGATTTTGACCGGTATGTATGTATGTTCATCTGTTCCCTTATAACTTCTAAACTAATCATCATAATTTGACAAATCGTTCGAAGCGTCTTGATCGTCCGCTGGGTATTATAGGCTATGTGACATTACATTAAATTAAATATGGCGCCATCTAGAGGACATAAAGTCATGCTTCTCTAACTCCTAATAAGTTCCGGTTAATTTCTCTGTCAGATCATTTAATGATCTGAATGATCTGAAATTTTCATACAAATTTTATGCCATTTTTATTCGTGAATTGTCTGCTAAATCGTAGCCACTATCCAGACACTATAAAACAGCAGGCTTTTAATATTTTTCGTAGCACTCGTAACCCATGTCTACGAGAAAACAAAAAACCGGCCAAGTGCAAGTCGGACTCACACACGAAGGGTTCCGTACCACTGAACAATATTACTTTAGTAAAAAAAAAGTCCCGTAGTTGGGATGAATTTATCCCAAAAACAAACTTAACTTTGTAGTTGAAAAACATTTTCTTTCATACGGAATGTATCGGAAAACATGTTTTTACAACTGCTAAAATAAGTTAGTCGATTATTGCTCGTTAATTTGTAGAGCCTACTTAGCTGTGATAGTTTTCCTTTTAATTTTGTCATATAAACTACTGCCGTGAATTTGTTCACATATCTAAAATCAACCATTTAGCTGGCAGGGGGGGGAGACACCTGACTCTAACAAAAATTTGCACTTTAAAAAGCTTAATATTTCGCAAACGGATACCTGAATCCAAAAATGTTTTTACATACAATGTTTTCGAAGGACCTTTCCAATGATATCCCACACCATGGCATAGAAAAAAAAAACGTCACCACTTTACGTGTAGGGGATATCAATTTTTTTTTTTTTTTTTCATAATTTTGTGTTACCACTTTATCGGCGTAATTAATATATGTATGTATACTCATGCCAAATTACAGCTTTATAGTACTAAGAGTCTCGGAGCTAGACCGCGGACGAACAGACAGACAGACAGATGGACATGACGAAACTATGAGGATTCCTTGATTACTATGGAACCCTAAAAAACACCTTTCTTGTACCTTTAATTTTTAACAATTTTTTTCGTTTTATTATTTGTTGTTATAGCGCGACAATAGAAATACACAATCTATGAAAACAACTATCTACATATTACTGTTCATGAGATACAGCCCGCTGTCAGACAGACGGACAGCGGAGCCTTAGTAATAGGGTTTCGTTTGGTACCCTTTGGGTACGGAACCCTTAAAAGCGTAGAGAGAAGATAACTTAAAAAAAATCACAGTAGGTAGTAAAATCATTTGAGTCATTTTGAATAGTCATTATGAAAGTTATCACGGGTGCGGAACTACACTCGCCAATTCGTTTTAAGGCTCCCAACACACAGGCGCGACGCGACAGTGCGACGCGATTCTGGTAGAACAATTTCCACGAAGTTTTCATAGAAATTGTTCTACTAAAATCGCGCCGCGCTTGTCTGCGGGAGCCTTTATGTTTCCCGAGTTAGAGCTCGATATTTGCTAAACTTTCCGAGATACGTAGTTTGGTTAATTTTCTTGATGCTCTTGAGGTGTTGAAAATAACCTTCTAATTTGCTATTTGGTTGTCGAATAAGGAGGTATGCAATGTAAACTCTACTGTATTAAATTAAAAAAAAAGTCAATAAATGATTAAATAAGTGTTACGCCTCGTTACGGAAAGAGAATACACCGAAGTATTTTTTTTTTATTGATGTGTAACATTTCCTCTCGCTTTCCTGCTGTGGGAGTGATTTCATGAAAAGGGACGGAAGTGTGTAATAACAGGAAGCCGGGGAAGCGCGCGCTATTTGATTTGACCAATGAGCGCGCGCGGTGATAGAGTTGGCAGTCAGATGGTACCAACCCATTTTTCGAGAGGTTGGTACTGTCAGCCCTAGATGTTAGATGTTACACCTCTGACACAGGCGTAAGGCTAGCTCGTTTTTATTTTTGTCTCTTCTGTGTGTGTGACTTTATATCAGGTGGTCCAAATAGTGACGTCATAAAAAGAAATAGATTCCTCATGCGATTCTTGATAATTTTTAAGTTACATTTTTTTTATACCTACGGCTTTTCTTATTCTTGTTTTGCAATTTTCATTGTTAAGTATGAAAAAAATATTCTTTCAGACATAAAATAACCTATCCTATGATATACATATCTTCCTATGATTAATATCTACAAGATACAAACATTTTGATCGAAAAGGAGGAATTTACGTTTGAGTGATACAGAGTCGAGTCAACTTTTTGTGATATTGTGCAAGCCTACATTTCGCCTAGGTTTTTGAAATGATTTTGGGACCAGGCAGTATTTATAAAATATATATTTGAAGTACACTCAAACGTAAGTTCCTCCTTTTCGATCAAAATTCCGAAAAATTTTTTTTTAAAGCGATTCCCATAAATTTTTCAATAAATTTTTAAAATAAGTAATTACAACTCAAAAACTATCTAGAATCACGGAAAAAACACAGGTCACTCAGAAAGTTTTGCGACTAACAGTTTTTGTCTATGGGACACTGGTTGGTTTTGATGTCAATTTAAACGATGACTATTTATTTTAAAAAACACAACATTCCAAATTCGAAATTCCCTCCACATTTTTTTCGAGCAAAATCACTCTACTGCTCTGTCTCACTGAAAAACGGATTTACAACGAAAACATTTTCGCGCGATGATTTTGTACGATTTCAAATGTCGATTAAAACCAGAAGAATCGTTTGAAAGACTTCGAATGGCGTTCATAGACAAAAGCCCTTCTATAGCGATTGTTTTTCGCTGGTTCAGCGAATTTAAGCGAGGGCCGAGTAACTTTGGCGGACGAAGAAAGAAGTGGCCGCCCTATGACGGCTGTTACAGATGAAAACGTGCTGGCTGTGAAAAAATTAATTCAAGAGAATAGGCGAATTACATGTGAAGAGATTCAGCATATACTGCAGATTGGATCGGGAAGTGTGCATGAAATTCCACACGGGTACATCTTCGGGTAAGGAAGATAGTTTCACGCTGGGTACCGCACAATCTAACGCAGGCTCAGAAGGAGGTTCGGGTAGAATGGTGCCGAGACATGATAACAAAATTTGAAGCAGGCTAGTCTCGGCGCGTTTATGATATCATTACGGGTGATGAATCTTGCATTTATCAGTTTGATCCAGAAACCAAGCGTCAGTCGACCGTGTGGCTGTTTAAAATGAACCAACGCCTACCAAAGTGAAGCGAACCATAAGTGCAGGCAAAATTTTGATCGCAACTTTTTTTTCTTTTACGGGTTATCTGGTGTCAGTACCCTTACGAAATCAAAGGAGCATCAATGCTGAATGGTATGTTACCAAAAATTTGCCATATAAAAATTGGTTTAGACGTATGAAACTGAGTATCTGCCAATGGAGAGTTCTTTGAAAATATATAATAAAAAAAATTATAACCTGTAGTATATTTTTTTTAGTACCTATCATACCCACGGCTACACATCAAGCTATACAATTCCAGTTTATGCTGATCTCGCATCGTATAGGATATCCGTACAATGCGAGGTCAGCTTATACTGGAAATGTACAGCTTGATGTGTAGCCGTGTGTACATGATACCTTTGGGCATGAGGAGTCAATTTATTTTTATGACCTCACTTTTTGGACCAGCCTTTTATGACATTAAGTAATTATTATGACATGTTAAATGTCTAACTGCCACATTGATCTAGACTGACCAAGAGGTCCTGGGTTCGATTCCCGGGTGGCAAAGTGATATTGGTTTTCCATATGAAATTTCTCAGTAACAACGCGGGGTCTAGATTTGTGCCCGGTTGATGGTAATAGGCTCGCCCCCTATTACATGGGACTCAAATATAACTGGCGATATGTGGGGGTACTAAAGATACACCTCTGCCCAACCCTTAGGGGAATTCTGCGTGATGTTATGTTAGATGTCTTGCTTAGATTGCATCCTTTTACACATTCGATTACCTACAAAAACCTTTTATAAGTAGTCGGATTTTATTCTTGTATTATTTTTTCTTCGTTATTAATCATAGCATCCGCTCCCCCGTCATTTGACCTGTCGGGCGTGGCCGGGGTCCGCTTGGGCCGATGCCTGCCGGGGTCGCGAGAAAGTCCGAAAGGGATTCCGTGGCCTCTGGCAACATACAGGCAGCTGAAGGAACACGGGTGGATTTTAGTCAGTAAGAGTCTGACACGCCCTCCCGCCGTTGTGAAAAAAAAAATATATGTAAAGGCGTGGTCGTATGACTATGTCAGTATTCCATATGAAAGTTCATTTTACCGTCCACGTTAACGTGCTAATAAGAGATAAAAAACTCATGCCATAATTCTATTTTTACGTAAGCAAGCCACGCATACGTAACATAGCGCGTCCAGTGCGCCATAATGGTATATAGAACATAGTCGCTAGATATCATAGTGTGACCTAATTTACAATGTAACGTGATTAACGTCCTCCCGGACTTACCTCCTAATGAATCGGCAAGGCAAAGCCCTAGTGGTGACGTGTAGGAATGAAGTCCCAAGGACTTCTTGGTAATCAGATTTTTCAGAAAAGGGTTTTTTTTTTAAGTGAAGCTTCTTTAGGCGCGTTGGGCATTTTTGAGATGGGACTAAACCATTGATTTCGCGACACCATGACGACACCTCATTTTTGTAAACGCGATTGTGCTCTTTATTTATATTACGTTACAGATCAATATTCTATGCGAGTATTTTTACTTTAAAGATTTCGGAAGTATTTTTTTTTTTGTAAACGCGATTGTTGACGATTTGTTGACATAATCTACTCATTACAATGTTTTTTTTATGAGTTGTATTGCAATTTGTGGTTAGCTAGCGACCTCGACAGTTGATCATATTATTATTTTTTGCCTGAGCAACCAGCAGCAAGTTCGTCATGCTCCCTTAGATGTCACTGCTTGCGGTAGCGTCGGGGGTCGGGTTGCCTCCTTCCCTCAAATATGGCGAAAAGGGACGGAACTATGTAACAGGAAGCCGGGGAAGCGCGCGCTATTTGATTTGACCAATGAGCGCGCGCGGTTATAAAGTTGGCCGTCAGAAACGACCTTGACGAAGCCCCTTTAATCTTGCTTATTACCTTAATGATTCTTATTACCAAGGTGAGATGTCAGATGTTACACATCTTAGGCGACCACTGTTAGGCTCGATCGTTTTTTCAGAATAGATTGCTTGCTTTCAGAAGTGCTTAAAAATACTCGTACTGTCAAAGACATGCATGATAGCAGTACCTACTTTCATCCCATAATCTAGAAACAAAGGAAAATTGTGAAGCTGTAAGCTGCTGTGGATATGAACCTGCTAATACTAGCTAATGTAGCAGAATTTTCTTTTGTGTCTAGATTATGGGATGGTCAAGCTATCGATCGATACATAACTAGGAATATCTGTGCTAAGGTCTGATTTTTCAATTGCCTATAATTCGAACAAATTGGAAGCATTTCATTTTTTTTGAAGTGAAATCTTCTTTAGGCGCGTTGGACATTTTTGAGATGGGAAAAAACAATTGAACTCGCGACACTGTTACCGTTACCGACACCTCATTAAAAGTATTTCCTGCACTATAAAAATGTTAATGTACACACGGCTACACATCAAACTATACATTTCCAGTTTATGCTGATCTCACATTGTGTAGGATTTCCGTACAATGCGAGGTCAGCTTATACTGGAACTGTATAGTATGATGTGTAGCCGTGTGTACAAGTCAAACTTACCGAAAAATTTGCATGCTGATTATTATATTGGCAAAACATGTTTTGTTCTTAATTGTTCTTTTACCATCTTTTTATACCGTGTTTTATACAAACAAATACAATACTTATTCTTATAAAATTGTTCAAGTTTTCACTGCCACTGTTTTTTTTTTTAAATCTCGGTTCATTATAAAAGTTACGTATTTGATTAATCCTGAATTATTAAGTACTCTACCAACGTTACCTACTGAACGTAATGGTGAAAATTTGCAAAATCCTGAAAAGGAATATGTACAAACAAAACCCTAAAAGAGGTCGCTGTTATTTACATGCCCCCGATATGAAAAAAGTGTTGCTATATACCTACCGTCATACGTAATAAAGGTATTTCCCAACCCTTCGGTCAATGTTACAGACCCATCGATCGAACGTAGCAAATGTCATAATATTCAATTTTCGTATCGGTAGGTAATTAAATTATACTCCATACGTTTAGGTATATATATAACGGTAAACAAAAAAAAACACGTGACGAAACAGCTGTCAAGTTACCGACTAAACGTAATACCTGGCACTTCAGTTGTCATGCTATAACACAGTTGTAGTCTTCAATTTAGCAACGTTATAATTCGTTGACGTTTTGAATTTTGGCTCTTTACAATAGACAGATTACAAAATATTTTAATATCATTATAAATCTAACTAAAAAACTGTGTTCAAGCATCTACGAAGAGTAGTTTAAGAATAAATGATAAAGTTTAACATGTACATTATTAAAAGAGGAAGCTATTGTAAAAATCTAAAATAAATTTAATTTGGTTTTATCGTATTTTTAAACAAGAAAGTGTCATATATAAAAAATCTTTTTACGATTTGTTTACCTTTATTTAACTACCTAAACCTATGGAGTATAGATATACTGACAGCTTAACTATGATCCCAAAAGTAGGTATCTGACGAAAATGTAAACAAATGAACTGAAAACGTCCTTGTGGATCCCACTTTGTAGTACCAATTACAAATTGAGTGCTTTGATTTGATTATTTTAATGCTTAAAGCCAAAATTAAATACTGATTAATGTGTTACTATAGTGAGTTATTGCGTAACAATTAAACCTAAACAGGGTTTGTTTACACTTTCACCTGATACTTTTAGATTACACTATATACCTACACCAAGATAGACACAATATATCGTCGACGTAGGTGGACAACTAAATAACTGCGATTTTGGTCAAATTGACTTTTCACCATTTTCGTAACACCCAAATCATGCCGCATAAATAAATCGCAATTTTCTCCAAACAAGATTTTTTTTTGGTATTTAGTTCTCCACCTACGCCAACGATATGTTATGAATTATGAATGATAGAAGATGCGTTAAGTAACTTCAGAGTCTTAGTAAATAAAGAACTTGTTTTGGACGATAATAATTTGATGAATTCCAACGGTTCATAATCCTGACGTCAAACAATGCCAACTGAAATATCGTGTTGCCGCTAAACACTTCTTCGAAAGATTAATTCCTTAGCTGTTTCAGCAATTGCGTGCAAACTGAAAGAACTTTAGTTACGCGATAAAAGTAACGTTTCACCGAAAATTCATTTACGCTAAAAGACCACGTAATTAAATATTTGACATGTAATCACGTGGTTCTTTATGTTTTCTAAGCGTTTGATTACTGTTAGCATAAAAATATTTTCTTTTAAAAAGCGCTTCGCCCGGCCCTGCTAAGTAAAAACAATTGTCCTATCTGAATCTTTTTCAACCTAAGTGTACTATAGTTTGTCTGTATCGCGTTTGCCCTTAT
Organism: Agrochola lychnidis; assembly: GCA_963680765.1. Taxonomy (NCBI): domain Eukaryota; kingdom Metazoa; phylum Arthropoda; class Insecta; order Lepidoptera; family Noctuidae; genus Agrochola; species Agrochola lychnidis. Next base: position 17,536,036 of record OY796858.1, read on the forward strand.
TGTCAACAACTTGTATATCTTCTGTTGGAATCACGCCTACGACTTCACAAAAAAGTACCCAAAAAAATAGGCATAAAATCGATAAACGCGTTCACAAAAAAATACGCACCATGTACGCACTACTGATTCTGAATAACATCCCAACGCTCCACCAACTTTTTCAGTAAAAACCTTATAAAGTTGTACCATCGCATGTAAAGTAGAAATCTGCAGCTTTCGCACCTGCATTAGACGGTTGAATAATTCGCTAAGCTGTAATGGTGTGGTGAGGTCGCCGGAGCGAGTCTGTGCCCACCTCGGCTGCGGCAAGCGGGCGTCGGCGGCATGGCGGCAGCTGCATTGCAGCTGGCGTGTGCTTTTGCTCGTTTTACTGCACAGAATCCTGCTCGCACTGGATAAGTACCTACAGTCCCACACGTACATGTGGCACGGCCGGTGTGTGCACTTTCTACAACATACACACAAGTATGTGGCGTAGTATAATGCTTTTGATCTCTGATGTTGAGCAGAGTTGAAATTTAGTGGCCAAGCGTTTGAGATCAGATTTAACATAAAATATGGATAAATACTGTTGTTCAGACGCATTTGGTTACTGAAAACCGACCGACAAAATTGCGCTGAAAAAAGTTTTGTGCTTTTATAGGTATTCGAAAATCGATTAAGCTTGCTGAAATTAAGTCTGGCTACAAGAACGGACAAATTTAATTCTGAACTACACAAAAAAAATCACAACTTTTTCGACATTATCAATGCTTTTCATTTCCTTCATGATAGAAAAACGTGCAAATTTTTGGTATCTCTCACTTTTTCACGTAAAATTCATGAAGCATTCACACTCCAGACTGTAATTAATTTACATATTATTATCTACACTCTTTCAGATGTCGCGCACACTAAGATCAGCTGAAATGATAACACACATTACATAATTATGTTATCTAAAAAATTATCCAATTTGTTTTGAAACGATAACGAACCAAAACATTACGCGTTTTTATAACTGTAGGCCACTCATTAGGGTGGACGTACTTACCTGTCATACTTTTATCATACAATTTAATTTCACCAGATTTTTCGGGTCCAGTAATTCTATTTGGAGACTGTCCATATAGAATTGTAATGGTCGTGGCTGCATGCTTATTACGTAATAGGAATTTGGGTCGGCCTCCGAGGGGATTGGGGCGTCGACTATGGGCTTTATAGGGCTTTGACAATGTCAGACATATAAACAACAAATTGAGGATGTATTTGGGAACAAATACGTCCGTCAGACTTTCAGTCAGTCAGAGATTAGATTGCAAGTGTATGAGATGTATACACGATTGGTCTGAGGTATAAGAATCAAAGGGAAGTCTTTTTATCGATGACTACTTTAAAGATAAAGATATGTACGATGTTTATATAGTAATAGGTAGGTCAGTATCACGATTACTACAGTCTGGTATCAGTTAAGTACATTATATTGTCCGCAAGTGGTCATGACTTTACCAAGACCAGATGTTATCCACATTTCGACATCCGTTGATGATTTATAACGTACTTCTGCAGACCTGTCGTATATTAATGGGGAAATGGACGTTAAATCATGACGACGCGAGCCTCGTGGGCCAATTCATATGAGTGCTGTAGTTAACATAATTGACATCGGCTTGCGAAATTATGATTTTCAATCAAACTCAAAGCATTTATTTCAATTAAACCATTTACAGGCACTTTTGAATTGTCAAGGAATCGGTCAATCAGAAATATGAAGTTAGTTAGTTGCCCATTCCAAAGTAGGTAGGAGGTACACACGGCTACACATCAAGCTATACATTTCCAGTATAAGCTGACCTCGCATTGTACGGAAATCCTTTACAATGCGAGATCAGCATAAACTGGAAATTCATAGCTTGATGTGTAGCCGTGTGTACCTATGGAGAAGAACGGGCAAGAAATTCCATGGACACTCTTTTAAATGTTTTTTCTTTTACAAAATATTGGTTACATCATTCATGTTGAAATTATACATGTGAGAACAATGTAGAAAGACGTGCACATTAAAAGCGTCCGTAATAAAACATAAAATAAAGAACAATTAAAAATAAGCCATGGCAACTAAGAGATGACCAGTCCCAACTGACTGAATAGTCGGTGCTACGCGCTACGGAACGTTGCTGAAACAATTGGCTTTATTGAAACTTCTGCTCATCCTGTTAAGATAGCGTGCGTGATATGAACTTTTATAACGCTCCTACTATTTTTCCCATGAGAAATTGTTCTTCCAACATTGCTAGTCTCTTGTATCTTGAGTTTGTAACACGTAAGATCTCATTACAATGTCAGTCGTCGAATATTTCTTTTCTTTTTACTGCATCATTTGTTTATTCTTCATCCTACTTTGTTCCCCCACAACGCATCAGCGGCGGAAATACCAGCTCAGTAAGCTGCGAGCTGTGGCCAACGATGAGTAAGTACGTAAGTACTTTAGGGTACATATAAACATCTCTAGATTCGCATAGCGTAGGAGCAGAGGTCGGGCGACCTCCCGTCGCCGGTCTCCGCAGGCTTAGGGCGCGGCAGGGGGCTGCTTTGCAGATTTCCCTTATACTATACGTAGGTCTATCATAGACTGACGCCGACGTCCTTGGCACTTCACCAGCCTAGTCTGTACCCTCTATAGACCGCTATAGAACAGACAAACACACATCGAATACATCCAAAGTGTCTGTTTTCCACTGGCAAGGCGTTAACGGTATTCAATTTGACGTCCCTAAATCGAAATTTGATTTCCGTCAATCTCTTTGCATACCCGTTACAATCATGAATTTCAGATGTTTTTTTGTTTACATGAATGTTTTTTAGATGCTCACGTTTTGGATATAACCCTAGAGTTTAGGTAGTAGAATTTAAAATAATCTTCGAAATAAGGCATTCGAACATCCATTTTTTGAAGTGCAAACTTCTTTAGGCGCGTTGAGCATTTTTGAGATGGGAAAAAACAATTGCACTCGCGACACCGTTACCGACACCTCATTTTTGTAAACGCGATTGTGCTCTTTATTCACATTACGTTACGAATCAATGTTCTATGCAAGTATTTTTACTTTAAAAGTTTTGGAAGTATTTTTTTTTTATAATCACCATTTTGCTCTTTATTTAGATAAGGTTACGGACCAATGTTCTATACAAGTATTTTTCTTCCACCAAGGCGATTTTGTTCAAGTTTTCACTTCTGTCGGCACTCCCGGAGTGCCACTGTTTTTTTATTGTTATTTTTCTCACTCTGTCCCTATTCTCACTCATCTCACTCGAGTGGCCACACAACTCAAAAGTAAACTTACTTGTTTTTGGTGGTAACTCGCTGCATGATTCACACCTCAACATCGTTCGAGTTTCAAAGTGATGTTTGTAGCATAGCACCTGAACGGATGGCACGTGTTTTGACCCAGTACAGCATAAAATTAGTGTGGTTAAATGTAATGGACCTTCTAAAAACTGGTCTGCAGTTACCGCAGTCGCCAGCACTTAGTCGAGATAACGTTATCAGCGATAGCCTTGCAGAGGATTCTGTGAAGCCACATAGCCTAACGTATACATAGCATGTATGTACCTACGTGCTAGGCAACGGGACTGTGGAGTGCTAGATTAGGAAGCCGTCCTATTATATAATATCGTGTGAGTGCTGTTTAAGATTTGTGGGGCGTAGGCTTCGAAATCTATTGAATAGGCTATTGATCTTTGTGATTCTTGTCTATTTGTGTAACACTCTTTCAATCTAATCTGAATGATTTTGAAAGATATTGTTATCCATTGCTTGATATGTTCGAAAAATTTGTCTGCTCAACAACTTAAATAACGCAATGAATGTTGTTGAACTGTCAAAATGACACCTATTGCTACTGATGGCCCATTGTCGCAATTACCGCGCTGATTGAATTTCTTTAGATTAATCTTGCTTACTAAGAGCCTGTTTTACAGTTTTCGGATCAAACTATCTCGCAAATAAATCATTATTTATTTATTTAAATCACAACATTATCATCGTGGAACATTATCTGTCAGAGTCAACCGGAAATTATGCAGAGTTAGAGCGGTTTTGCACTACGTCCGATCCGAATCCGAGAAATGTCGGTCCGAAGTAGCCGTAGTACTATTTTTATGAGGGGTTGTGCATTAGATCAGCAGTACCCTAATTGCGTAACTTATTTTTGTAAACAATTATGCCTAATTTTTTTCATTTTGACAGTTCAACAACATTCGTTGCGTTATTTACGTTGTCGAGCAGTATTTTTTTTCCAACTTATGAAGCAATGGATTAGCAATTTATTTCAAATCGAAATATATATTGTCTTGTATTACGCAATTAGGGTACCGATCTTTCTCCGTCCGAATTTAGAACATTCCCAATTCGGACTGAATTCGGATTCGGATCGGACGAAGTGCCAAACTGCTCTTAGTGAAAGAGGCCGACATCTATCTAAGCAAGATTGTTATCAAAAGTCTGTCAATCCAGTTCCGTGATCATATTTCTTATTTTCACTGCCAAAAGGTTTGCTGTTTCTTTGATATGTCCTTATAAGTCCACTATACTGGCCCGATTATGTTCTGCCGTTGTACTAAATGAGCCAGTCCCGATTTACAAGGTACCCAACTCGTCAGTGTGCCTCGGGTGTTGTCGATACTATCAAACTACCTGTTTACCTACTTTGTTATATTAAACGAACAACGTTGCAATAAATTGGTTCATTATCTCAATAAGTAGGTATGTGCTGTCTAATAAATTATGTTTTCCGTAAGCGATATAAAGTTAATGTTACCCAGTTGAGAGAGGAAAAAATTGTACGCGATTTCGAAGAGAAATCCCACCCACAAAAAAAGACATCTTTTTTGAGGGTGTTCACCTCTGCCCTTCCCTTACAGGGAAAACAGTTGTGATGTTATGTTATATATTTTTAATAACTTGAGCTGAAATCAGTGATGCTACAAACGTCATAAAGGCAGGGTTTAGCAGGATGCTTTCATTCTCAACGCTCCCCTCTGGAACGGCGGCGATGTCACTGAAACGAAAAGAGGTCGTGAGTTTACGTTCGCCGCCAGCCATAGCGCATCCAGCCAACAATGAAGAGCGCAGTATGTGCCAGTGCTATATCGAACACAGAACACACACTACATAGGTACGTACGCCGCAGTCGCCGCAGATAGGCGCGTGCTGCATGTAGGCGGCACGTAATGTATGCGTGCGCGCTGCTGGCCGTGTCGTGTTGTCGCTCCACGGACGTCGCACTCGCCACTGACCTCATGCGCAGGCGTCTATACCACCTAAATATGACCTAACCGTGGAGTATTGTTTCTTTTGTTCATTTTATTTTAATCAAATAGTTTCAGTTTAATTGCTGGTTCTGAAACGAAGTTCTGCTGAAAAAGTCTTGATAACGTTCGTTTTGACTTCGTTTAATTTTCAGGCCTCGAAAATCATGAAGTTAGGAACATTCTTCATCGGATAAAAAGTCAATAATCAAAGGAGTTTTCGTATGTCAAATTAGGTCACTAATTTTATACCTACCTTTATTGTGTTTTACCTAGCGCTCAATAAATTGTGTTACACAATACTTATAGAGAGAGGCATAGGTGACATTTTGAAAACAAGTGTATTGCGCAAATTGATATCAATGTGCCAGTCGTTCGTGACTCGCTAGTGGGCAACGCGGCTGTCGCCATCGTTAACAATCGTGCCATCACCTAATTGACTCCGCTCTATACCTTAATTAGTACTCGGCTGCGATCGCGACGTTATTGCTTCTCAACGAAATAGCAGATAACTAACTAGCTAGTTCTTATGTCGGCGTGCGAGGCCACGCACCACCTGACACAAGCAGCTGGCAGCCGGCTGCCTGCGCTTGCACACAACAAAACTCGTTTCGAAGCAGACGCCACAATATGGCCGGCCACCAACGGCCCCCGTGTCATATTATGATTACCAACAGATTTTAATTCTAAACCTAAGCTTCTGCCACAAACGCAATTGATGTATTTCGCAAATGGAGCGTTTTACATTTACGCAGACGTTGCAGGCGAACGCAAAACAATATTAAAGATATTCTTCGGTGCTGCCGACTGCCGAGTGTTTCTGGGAAGTGGGCGCGCGACTTTGTTGGATGGCTTTGTTGTCGCTGTGTATTGTCGAGCGGCTGTCCTTATGCCGTGTCCGTGATCGTATTTTTCCGTCTTGTGCGCAGACAGCGTGCGGTGTGGCTGTTTACACGAGCAGCCACTATATAGATGTATAGCTGGTACGTTTAGCTAGGTAGGCGCGTAGGCAGGCGGTCGTGCGGCCCGCGGCGGCGTCGTCGCTCGACCCTGATAATTTGCTGCGCTTATGTTACTTCAACGGCTTCTTGCGACACGTTGTGGCCGCTTTCCTAGGTTTCTACTCCCTACACCATGCACTCGAATGTAGGTGAGCTATGTGCGACTGTAGCGCAACGTCTTTCCAACAAATAACAGTCGTCGATTTCATAGGTAATTCACATTAGGCACGCTTAAACGACGCAAATTACTGATGCAGACATCAACGTTATTTTATAATTATGTAGGTAACGCCACCATATATGCATATAGCAGACATTTAAGTTTCCTCCCAGCAAATCGGCCGAGTTGCTATTTATGACTATGTCGTTTGTCATTGAACGAAACTCTTGACATTGAAGACATCTTTTATGGAGTAATTCGAATGGACAATACAATCCCTAAAAAGATATGTAGATCTTCTCCTTATTTTGTTTGTCACGTGATTTTAGACATTATTTATATGTAATCACATAAGGTGAGGGCTATTGTTGGCAGAGCGCTATGTAGAGCAAATTTCTTTTTCTTGGATCTCGGTTTTTTTTTTTTCTGTTCAACTGAGTTTAAGGTTAGGAATGTAAATCGAGACCTGTGTACCTGGCTCAGTGGTCGGGTGCAGCGGAAATCGTTTGCGTCACCAGGTGTCTTGTGCAACACGTGGACCGCGAGAATGTCGGCGAGCCACCGACAAGATGCGCATAACATTCGCTCCAGCTTTCAATGCATGAAATGAGCATAATATGAGCATAGTCAGCGTTGAAAGTAAATAGCCACACTCGATACCTACATAATTGCACATTAGCTGCCTACATACGCTGCAATGTGCAAAATGCTTTTATATCGGGTGTGCGCTATTGGAAACAGTACCTATTGACTCATAATGAGTAAATCGCTAAGTAACACAAACAAGTCGCCGTGACTGTGTTCATGCACGAGTCGCTCGGCGTCGATCTGTGCGCGTCGTCCGTGACACCTAAACGAGCTAGCAGCACCTCTGCTATCTGGTGGTTTGATAAGGCGCATTTATCAGCGGGCCTCGGCGCGGGAGGAGCGACATGAGAGCGGCTGCGGCTGTTGGGTGGCGTGTGGACAGGCAGGGCAGCCGCACATGTTGCGGAACGTGCAGCCGGGCGCAGGGGCGCGGGGGGCGCGGGCCGCGGGCGGGAGACCAGGGACGGCGTCGGCACACCGCCGCGCCGCACGCACACAGCCGCGCGCCGACACGACGCCCGCGCCCGAGGAGCGTCACTACGCCTTATCGCAGCCATCTTTAAACGAGCACAGTGCACGCCACCCGCCACTCGGTACGAATTCCATTCGAGAACACTGTTGCTACGATGGCCGTCGACAACCGACCGCACCGATCCTTTCATTACATGCGACGCGAGCGCCGTGCATCGTTTAGCAGCCTGCTTCAAGGTCGTGTTAATTACCAGTCGGACCGGTGACAGTCATGCTCGTTAGCGAGACTCATCGCATTAATATCTATCTTCGCATAAACAAGGCTTTTATCGTTTTCAATGATCGGCCGCCTGCAATGTAGTTCTCTTTGAGCGTTTGCCGATGACTTAGGATACAGACACCACAGTAGATATCTAGATTGCATCACGTTTTAATAACACGCGCTGCCGCTGTAAACAGCCGCTCTGCATTCACCTACAATCTACATTGTCGCACCCTATAAAGTTTACCCTATTTAGGAGCGTCTACGGTTTATACGTTTCCACACTAGGGTGTTCTTGCGGCGACCATCTGTATTGATCTCGGGAGGGTGGTGTGGGTCGACATCCCGTCGCCTAGTCTCTGTAGAGGCCGCGGCTCTGGCAAAGCCTCAGTAAAATCCAGGCTGAGGCTGTCGGGTGGGTGATAAAGGAAAACTGCCTACGTAGCCGGCCCCTGGCGGGTGTGCGCTCGGCGTGGCGTGTTGTCGCGCAACTATATATAGCTCGTGTTGGGCCGCAGCGCCCGCCGCCGCCACCGCGCTGCTCCGTCGACGACGTCCGACGAAAGGTCAATTGGCGCGCAAATTATTTGCGTCGCAAAATCCGCAACGTCGCTGCACCATCCCGACAGCGACAGCGACACTATACATAATTTAAGCCCATCTCCTGCTTTGCTGTAAGTACGTATTATGGTCTCGCCTCGGTATACTAATGGATGATTGCTCAGTGATCACTGATCACTGATTCAACATTGGCCTAACACCGCGTACTCTTTAAGGCAAGAACGCGGCGCGCATTCTTATCGGACCTCATAATAGGTATTGTATGCCGAGGTAGTAAGTAGGTAGGTACTCCATGTGCATGCCTGCGTACTGTTGGTATATACACGTGCCGACTGATTGCTAACTGTCGACGTCGTCCTCAACAGAATTACAGATTTAACTTCGTAATTATAGCGCAGTTGCTTGTAGGTGGGCTTACAGGAAGGTAGGAACGTACTTCTTTGAGAAATGCATCGGTCACTCATAAAAACAGGGCTAATTAAGTAAGCGAGAAATTGTCTTAATGACCTAACATTGCAATAACAACTTTAGACCATTGTCACTTCATTAAAAACAGTTGTTTTTATAATGTTAAATTTGTTACGAAAATATTCAACGGTTTTACTTTACCGCTATTTACCTCTACGCCCTATAGAATAAGAAGCAATAGAAAAACCCAAAAACAGGTATCGAGTTCCGACCCAGGGGTGGCAAGCAGGGCTCGTAGGGACTGCGGCTATGCATTCTTTCTACAGCACGTAGGACAAAAAACGGGTTTGAATTCAAGAAGTGGTCAATCTGAGGCCGTTTCGAGGTGAGCGCTCCACCATCAAGGCACTGCTTAGTCACGCTCGGAATGCTTACGACTGCTCGCTCCTACAAGACGTTGCAAACAAATGACGACACAGACGCACAACACAGCTATAGACGACAACGCGCCACACATATGCACAAGTACACACAGTACGTCGTATAGTCGTATCAGTCATGTACTTGTGGTTAAGCGAACTAATTCAGAGCACAGACGCCGCTGAAAACGGCTCTTTTATCAGAGTAGTGTGCAGAACATAACATCGCGCTACACACTGAAGGGGCACACAGAGATGTGGGTATAGTACCCCCGTACTATCCAACACCTCGACCTCTACCTACACCACTTTAACACTTTCGACTCCACCCACTTTTCAAAGTAATCATACGCCAAGCCGCCATACATATTGGAAGGGAACCCTCCAGGAGGGTTGCCGGCATTACGTTTACGCTAAAGTTTTAAACATCGCGGACGATCAACAGCAGCGTTTAAAACCGTGTTATAAAATACTGTAAAATGAAGTAAAATTGTGTTTTCAGGGACTTGTCGCTATACGTAGTTTCAAACCTTTTAATTTTTTTGGGAAAAAACATGCTTGTTTTCTAAAACCAACGCATATACTAAGAAATCTTGTTAAAGTTACATCAGATTTTATTTTCACGGTTTTTAATGCTGTATTCGCTAAGAAAAACCTACTTTTAAAATGAGCCCTCCGTGAGGGCTCCCGGCATCCCATATGCGACAAGGTGAACCCTCCAGGAGGGCTCCCGCACTGAAAATATTAAGACTACATTTCGCCAGTCATGTGCTGTTATAAGTATATAGGTATATGGTAGCTGTAGCTATGTCGCTACGGCTGAAAAGTATGCGTCGCTGAAAACGAGTCCTCGTGCAATATTTTTCATGATTCATCGTGCTTATATTGCGTGGGGGGGTAAGCAGATAATGTAGTGTGGCACACCTTCTGTTCGCCTGAATTTCAGTGTAGTTTAGATAGCTCTACATGAAGAGTTTTGTTAGTTACGTCTGTAGAATAGTGTTGTCGCTGAAACTATTACTTTTTAGGGTTCTGTACCTCAAAAGGAAAAACCGGAACCCTTATAGGATCACTCGTGTTGTCTGTCCGTCTGTCACAGCCAATTTTTCTTTGAATCTAATGGACCGATTAAGTTGACATTTGGTACAAATATGTATTTCTGTGACCCAAACACGAACGTGTAACGTAAATAAATTAATTTCGAATATAGGGGTCACTTTTGGGGGGCAAACAAGAAAATTTTAAAAAAAGTTTTGCTAACAGTACCGTGTGACATATTGAATGAAAGGGCTTGTTGCGAGGAGCTTAAACATATTTTTTATATAATTTTAAAATAAATACTTTTAAAGATATTTAAGAAATTCGATGAAAATTAACCATTATCTCCAAAACTATTAATACAAGATATGGCTCTTTACTCATAGATTACAGGAAAATCTATAAGAAGCCTATGGTTTTAAAATAACATGGTAAATCTCTCAATATTGTGCGTACAAACTTACATTCGCAGTTGGAATGTTTGGGAGAACATGTATTTCAACTACAATGTTAACTTTGTATTTGGGATAAATTCATCCCAACTACGCAACCCTTCATTGTGCGTAGTCCAACACGCACTTTGCCGGTTTTTGTGCTCCATCTCTCTTTTAATTTGGTAGTCGTAATCTCTAAATTATACCGATTTACGAGATATTTATTGAAAGTACCAAAGCACTACTTGACCTTACAAAAAACCTAGGCAATTATGTTAATTGAACTACTGCAAAGTTCTTGTACAGTGTACTACCGTTGTTAAAGCATTTAAGCAGTAATTAATCGTACTTAAACAGTATTGTAAAGTTTCGACAATCACTTCCCTTTTAAACAAAAAAAACGTTTACTGTTCGATACCTATGTGATACCGGTATTGGTTAATCTTCTCGTATTTCCGCCCATTATACCGAACCAACGCGTAATTTTCGCAGCTCAGCATAGAAGGGTTATTAGGTCTTCTTGAGAAGGGTTCCAAATCTTTCCAAATTACATTTAGATACTTTGAACGTTGGCAGGATAGTCGTTCGTTACCTACACGTTTTAATATTGGAATCGGGTGAAACTTGTCCACGTATGCAAATTGTGCACTTGAATTAAAATACAGAGAGAATAACTCTAATGCTGCAGTTTGAATGTGCGGTAAGCAACGAAGCCAATGACTTACGTCAATTGCTTTGTTAGGATAATAACCTTAATAACGCTACTGGTATAAAGCTCAAGTTACTTAGAGTCATCATTTATTTAGCAAAACAGTTTTTGCAATATCAAAAAGAAATGTTAGGTACGATGGTTCGGTGAAACGTTTTATAAGGTAAGGCAGACTTGATATTTGTGTCGCAGAATGAAGAAATATTTTGGCATCAGAATGGATTGTTGACTTTCTTCTTATCATTGCTCCTACTCTACCATCGACTAACAAAACAAAAACAGTGCTAATTTGACGTCAAACATCTTTCCTCAATACGGAATGATGTTGCATGACTGTTTCGGCACGAATCCCAATGACTCAATCTATGGAAGGTGATCGATAAAAAAATACGGTAGTTGAACTATCAACGAAAGCAAAAGCGTCCTCGATAACACCAAATGACTTGTCTCGGGAATCGAACTCGAATGAAAGGGAAATGAATGAGGTATTAACATAACGTTTATTATATTACATGTTTATAGGGACTGGCCCATATTAACGTGCTTTATTATTCATATCGGTGACTTCGAAGTTTATCAACTTTGGGCCGTCTGCAACAAGTTTCTTTTTAGAACGTGGCACTTGGAAATAGTTGTTGATACTTAATCATATTACCCTTGAATTTTATATGAGCAAGCGTATTGTGTGACAAAATATGAATGCTTTTCATTAACTGAAGTAATAAGTAGGTATGTTTGCTTAAGTACGCAACAATGTCGAACGGCACCCACCAATTCGTGCAGAACAGCTTTGCTTGTAGCCATCCATAGCCACCTATGTTAGTTCGCGTCGAAGCAGTCACAATCAGTGAATGCGGTGCGATCGTATGAACCGTTGGCGTTGCAAACAGTGTATTCAGCATGGTACTTAACGAACGGGTGCTATTTTTATGTTCATTGTGACAAATAATAAACAGTCGGTCGGGCGTCACCCGGTCGGCAGCGGCGGCGTGCGTGCGAACATTGCGTGCGTGCCTACATCGCATAGGTAGGTACAGTCGACGCCCGTGGTAAAGTCGACATCCCTGCATCCCTGCGCCGGCTGTGCCGCTCTATAAATACACAGCAGGTGTGGTGAGCGGCGGGGCTTGCGGTGCGCGGGGCGGGGGCATCCGCCTCTGCAGCGCTCCAAACCGCTCGCAGCGGCCATCGGACCTTAGCGACGGCATATCGATTGCGAGGGCTCCCCCTGCGGCGCGTCGCCTCCATTGTGCTCGGCCTGGGATGCCTTCTCCGGCCGTTTCCTGCCTCGGCCGTCAGTTGTCTGCGACCCTGCCCCGCGCGCCGCACCCTGCCGACCAGCACACGTCACCTGTCTAACACATGAGTGCTCAGTACCTACTCAGGCACACACCGCTCTTGATAACACGACCTCGCATTTATAAACGATGATTGCGTTAATCATCATAAAGTTCAAGGAGGTGCCGTTGACCACAGATTCGCTGTACGTGTTAGTCAGCGCCATTGGTAGCCTATTTATTAGTTATAAATAAATCACAACACATTGTAATCCTGTTTGACCATGGTTGTTTGTGCACACATAATTATGGACTTGAAGAGAATTTTCCATACAAATGTCCAATTTAGACGCTGACTTTCCTATCGGTAACCTCAATTCCAGTTCTAATAGGTGCTTCTGCAAAGTACCTATTTAGTTAATTTCATTAATAGCTTCGGTTAAAACAATCGGCAATTAGCATCGTTTTTGTCTAGTATAATTAATTATTTTGAAGGAACGTAGCAGAATCTTTTCGTAAATCGTGGGTTCCGTACCGTTAATATTATTGTTTTTATAAGAGACATGTTAACGACCGATGGACTTCGATTGTTATCTACATATATTTGTAGAAAGTGTCGAAGTTTAGGGCCATCGGCACGAAGACGAAGTAAATTATTAGTTTTAGAAATAATAAGTTGTAATGTAAATTACAAGAATAAATGCAAATAATCTTTTGAACAAAAGTTAGTTAAGTAAGTAATCCGTTGGCGAATCGGATCAACTACATGCGCATAATTGCACTTTAATTAGGTGATAGATTAGTTAAATCAGCTGTGACAAAAACGACAAACGAACCGCGAAAACGTGCCAAATTTAATTTACGTCACACAATCATGCATGCATCGGTATTATGGGGAAGCAAAACAATGTGTTTTGTTTATTTAAACTAAAAGTTAATTCGACCAAAGAAGGTTCTTCTCGTGAGGAACCCTAAAGACGAACAATAAATCAACCCGCGATCATGGCTCATTTCTCATACAAATACGCTATATTATAAATACATCATTGAACTGATACTCATAGGCACGGATGGCCTGTTATAAATTTTGACAAAAAACACAGCCTGAATCTCAACTCTATGCTTCAGTTTGTAAGACTAAAATTGCTTAAAGACTCACCGTCAAATGCTACAGCTGTTGGTATGCCGCCGTACGTACAGCATCGTAGATACATTTGACAAAATCTCTTCATTCTATTTCCGACTTTATGTATCGGTAATAAAGTTGATAATTGCGTTTATAAGCTGTGTCGCATTTTATCCGTCCACGGCAGACCACGGTAAGTCAAAAGAAGGGTTACGGTCTGTTTGTATGGTGTTTGTAGCGTCTGATAAAGCAGGCCCTGACATATCCCTAATATGCAGACGAAGCAGGGTTTAGGCAGCATTTATATAAACCAACTATATAACACTTTATTTTCTTTTGTAAATAAAGGATTTCTGAAATTACAAAAGCTTTTTCAACTCTAACCTTTTTTTTTTATCAAATTTGTCCGAACTCGGCATCCTCTCTATAACAACTTTCCGCTAAACTTAACTCTACCTAACTTGTAATACACTCTTCGAAGTTTCGAATCTATTAATTTTGTTTTATAGCTACTCAACTACAATTAAAAACAATAAAATAAAGCCTATTTACATAAAGTGAACGCGCGAAAACTATTAAGTATTAAACATTTTAATTTCAATCGTAAAAAGATAAACTATAAATAAAAGACATCAACGCTTCCGAATTGTACAAATCTGTTTTCCCGCAATTAGTTTTGACAACAACAACAAGTTGTTTACAATATCTGTTACGTAGAATAATCTAGCAGGAACTTTACTAACACTACTTCGTAGAATCATAGCATACTCGTAGTATTTCTCAACTAAGTGGGTACTCTACCTGAGTTTGGCATTTGTAAATTTGCTTACCTGTGCTTCATCATTAGTCTTCCCTTTTCAAACGCTGTCCTTATTACGCCATTACAATGTAGATACTCGGTACTCAGCATAATAATGATGTCGCATACACCGCAACCTAATACGAAAAAATGTTGCCGACAACATCCAAGAGTACAAACTCTCATTAGACCGTTGCCGAGTGGAGGTCGACCGCCGCGCCGGCTCCCCTTGCCGTCGAGGATGAAAAACATAGGAGCATGACACCGGGTGGCCCTCCGCGCCCGGCCCGCGCCCACGCGCCCTCCGGCCCGGCCTCCGCCACGCCGCGCTTGTCGGCTGCTGGCTCGCCGGCCGCGGCGCCTCATTCAGCCGGCGACGCTCTCGCGCACCGCACACGTACCGCTCCAGCGCGCCGCGACACCCCTCGCACCCCCCGCACCACACGCCGCGCGCCCTCCCGGAACGTTTAACCGACAGCGAACATTGTTCTGTTGCAGCGGAGTATGCTACAGCAGATGTCCTCGCCGCCGAGCGCACAAGTCGGCGAGGTCGCGACTATCGTGCGCCACCTTGAAGGCCGCGTCTGCGGCGACGTGTCTTCGGAGGCTTCCTCGGACGCTGCCGAAGATTTTGAATTACCACAGTGCAAGATAAGGAGGAATTATAATTGCACCAAGTGCACGTTCTATACGCAGAACCCGCGCGCTTATCTCGTCCACACGCGTGACGCTCACTTCGTTAGACTCAAGATTTACGATTGTCCACACTGTGTTTACGCCTCGAGACATCATCAAAAACTTATAAGACACGTCAAAATGGTTCACGCAGGATCAAAGCCGACTTCTGCGGTTGCTAAAGTGGATGCAGAGCTATCACCTCCCTCCAACGATAACATGGAGCCAGCAGAGCGCATTGAAGACATGCTTGAGGAAGTCGAGGACTGCGAGGATATGATGATGGAAGTAGATGATGACTCCATGGACCAACCTGATGATATCGATGGCGACTGCGATAGAAGTGTTGACTACGCATCGCCCTCTTATCGGAGGGCACATCTGTCAAAAGCTAAGGGCAAATTCTTCTCATGCGATAAGTGCAACTATGTCACGCATATAAGAGCTAGATTCACAAAGCACGTTAAGTATCATTCGATGCCTATGATCAAGTGTACAATGTGCGATTTTCGAACTCCATACAAGTGGAATTTGGACCGTCACATGAAGAACCACGGTGGAAGTGGGAGTTTCAATTGTTCGATGTGCAACTTCACGGCGGACATCAAGCAGAGTCTGACGGTGCACGAAATGAATCATCACACACCGCCAGCGGGCCAATCGCTGTCGAGTCGCCGCCGCAACCGGGTGGGCGCCAGCGACACGGTTATCGCGGAGTTCGACGCAGCGAGCACGTTGCTCCCCAAGGAGGAAGAAGGGAGCGGCGAC
Source organism: Agrochola lychnidis (assembly GCA_963680765.1). Classification (NCBI taxonomy): domain Eukaryota; kingdom Metazoa; phylum Arthropoda; class Insecta; order Lepidoptera; family Noctuidae; genus Agrochola; species Agrochola lychnidis. The sequence continues at coordinate 17,552,021 of OY796858.1, forward strand.
TCGCAGTCCTCACACTCGGTCTCGGTGAGTCGTCGTATGTGTTGTGTGCGTGGCGAGGGGCCGCGCCCCGGCCGCTGCCGCCGCCTGCCGGTACCACCGGTGACGTCACTCCGTTGTCACTGTTATCACGAGCGCCACCGCACATGGATTGCACTCCACATTATATCGCTTCTCGCAACCTTTTGCATCATGTTTACATTTATGCATGTCTCTTTCACGCTTCTATTTGTGTTGCATGCTCGGTCACATAACACTCATTCCCACATACCTACTAGCTCATTATTAAAACTTACTTAACATGCAAAATTTTTAGATGTAGACCACCTAAATAGTAGATAAATAATTTGTTTACAAATAATGCTCGAGTCGAATCAGTAAACATTCTTTGACTACGATATTATCGTAGGTAGTTATTATGTAATTATTAGCTATTCTAAGAACATTAAGTACGCTCTAACTTTATAATTTTTTGGTATTCCCTAATTCTGATAACAAGAAAAATTCAAATAAACAACAATCCGCCAGCTGATAGTAGAGTCAAACACCCACAGTTTCCCTATTTATTATTATTGCTGGGTATCGAACCCGGTTACGTGCGCTTACTACCACTGAACCCACGAGTCGTCTCAATCTAAATACTTCTTAGCTTGATAAAATCAAATGTCACAGATTTACCGCCGACGACGTTTAGATAAAAATACTTCAACGTCCTATTTAAATGATCCGACGTGTTTTACTGCAATTTCTGAAATTCACGATCCGATGTATCTACGTGTAAAGTAAAATATTCATGAATGTGGATCGAGTTTTCAGAGTAGCGTAGTTCTTAGAAGCTCCGGTAAACCTTCAAAGTGAACACAATGAAGGTTTAAGTAGACAACAGTTATTTGTCCATCACCCATGAATGTCATAAGTAGTAATCTATTTCTTTTACGACGCGTAAAAGTTTTGTTTCATTTTGACAGTTCAACAACATTCATTGCGTTATTTACGTGTAGAACAGATTTTTTTTCCAACTTATGAAGCAATGGATTAGCAATCTGTTTCAAATCGAATTAGACTGTGTTGTATTACGCAATTAGGGTACAGATCATCAATAATTATTTATATTCCTAATCCAGAGATTTTATTATCTCTTAAAGTCATTTGTATCAACTCCCATTTCTTCGAAAAGTGCGTAAAGAAAAATCGAAGCGGCTACAGAGGGTGAGCAATGATGCCTACTGCTTGAAATTACGCACTGAAGTAACTGTGCGTCCGTTACTAAGTCCGCTATAATGATGGTACAGTCAGTCAAATACTAGTATACTCTTCATTGGTAACTTAACACGAAAATTGACAATTTCGTCCCGTTAAACCTGCAACCGTAGTGCGTAACACACTTGAAATGAAAATCCCTTACATTTTGACGATAAAACAAACTCTATTGCTATAAGAAGCAATGAATTTTGTTTGTCTTAGGTACTATTTTTGTTGTGGTAAAATCGCTTTTATTGTAAACATGAAAAGACGCAATATTGGAAGTGTCTTTAGATAGGTACCCAACTTAATTCGGTTACTTAAGTCCTTAATAGGTAAGCTCTTCAGCAAGCATAGGTACAACTAATTCCTATGGCTAAGTCGCCTTTTACGGGAAGCGAATTAGCTCATTCTGTTTTATTTACCCTTTTAGAAATGAGTTTATCCAAATGACAGTTCAGGAGATACTCACTACATACACCTACACTCTCTATCCACCAGCGATGGACCTATATTTATTTATATGTACATAATTATGTTATGAAAATATCTGACAAACGAAATATATTTTAAATTCTATTTTGTAGTTGATATTTTGCCTTCAAAATGCATTTACTTTATGTGCTTGTGTTTTTCACTGTTTTTACGAGTTATAAGTGGGTCAATATTAAATCTACTCGCAATATTTTCCACTATTTTGTTTTTTTTTGTGTGTGCTTGTTTGTGTGCTCGCAAGTATAACCGTGACTTCACTTGAAGTTATGAAATATCAAAATTGAGATAGGGACAGAAAAATTGAGCTTAGGTAGATTACAAAAAAAAAAGATTCCATTCGTTACGAGTTTTCAGGCATTAGATCGTACTCCAATAAATAAATACTCATACCTATTCAAATAATCAGTTAAAAGTATTTTTAAGAAAACTTATGGACAATCAAGTATCAAGACTTCCATTTTAATAAAAGCATGTTTTGCGTGTGGTTTTTCAAGTGGCGGCACGAACAGCGCAGTAGTTGAGAGTTCGCTTCTGCGCAGACACGGGTTCGATTCCCGCACGCCTTTTCTTGTTCTTTGCCTTCTACACGCGTAGCATGACAATCATAGAAACGGGTTTTCTACGGATTTTGTCGACGGAAGAATAGACAAAATGACAGATGGTGATTGTTTATCTGTCATTTTGTCTATTCTTCCATCGGCAAAACCCGTTTCTATTGTGGTCATGGAAAGCTTGCAGATATTTTTTTGTAACCAACCAGCTCGTTTATGCATGTGTTATTTTTTTTTATAAGCGCACTAAAGAAAATGTAATGGGGAAACAATTTTTTTATAATCACTGCTTCACACGGTCTCTTTTTCTAGAACGACGTAACCAATCAATTAAAGTATATTTTTCTTTTATTTCAGGACATGGGTCTACAATACGCAGAGAGAGAACTAGTCAGTTGCAAAAGTGATTCCAATGACGGTACAGCGTCTGACGCAATCACCAGAAAAGAGTCTTCGCAAGATGGATACAACCAGCTTTCACCAACCCACAGCGCAGACGAGAAGCAACAAAAACAAAGCAGAAAGATTCCCCGACCAATACCACAACTCATACCGTTAAACTCTTCAACACCCAACCAAAAACAAACATGCTCTGGGGAACCGCCGCAGAAAAAGTTCAAGGAATCTTTACCCATCGACATTGATGATGTATCTGCAGAAAATACTCTTCTACCAGCAAATCCATCAATAAAAGAGACAGGTCGAAAGAAAAATGAATCATTTTTCGACAGATTAAAAGAAAGATTGCTTACAGAAACAGGAGAAGAAGGCTCACTAATATGCAAGATCTGTGGATTTGAAAGTAAATGCTTATCAGAACATTCTGTCCACGAGAAAAATTGCTCTCCACAAACGAACCGCATCAATGCAAACACGTCGCTGAAAAGTTTAAGTTCGACTCGATGTCAGAATTGCAGACACAGATGTAAATCTAGCGCTGACCTGTACATCCACATGCAAACTTGCGGCAAGAGCGAAAAAATCGACGATGAAAACACTATCAAAAATGAAAACAGTAGTGATGAAGTCATTCCAATCCATGAAAAAGAGACTGAACCGCACCCAATGGAGAACGTCGTTTTCGTATGGAACAACATTAATCATGACCCTAACAAGTTTGATATACCACTAGACATTAACATAAATGATGATTCCACTCTACCAGAAATACATCAAAGTTTTGACGCTGAGATTGTTGATGAAAATGAAAGCATGAATTTGTCACCAAGTCAAGCTATTGGAAGGAAGGTATTTAAATGTCCACATTGTCCATTTTTCTCCACAACAGCGTCCAGATTTCACGTTCATATCGTGGGACACTTAAACAAGAAACCATTTGAGTGTTCCCTCTGCAAATATAAATCTAATTGGAGATGGGATATAACTAAACACATTAAATTGAAATCTGCGAGGGATCCTGAACATAACGAAGCAAAAGTACTTATGACTGATGAAACAGGAAGAAGAAACTATAGCAAATACAACAAATTCTTAGCGATGCCTGTTTTAAATGAAAATGGCGAAAATGAATTTCATTATCTGGATCCTAATACTGCAGTCGATAGCACGATGGAAATGGATGAATCATTTAATGATATAACAGACGTTATGAATGTACAATTTGAAATGCAACCGCTTAACTTACAGACTCAACACAGTGAAGATAGTTACAACTATATTGATAACAGAGGTCTCAATGATATGAAGAAACCCAAAAAAACATTATGGAAATGTAAAAGATGTAATTACAAGTAAGTCCAAAAACGTGTTATGTATTTTATACAAAATATAAACTCTAATATTAAAGAAAAAAAGCTCAGTAGCAGTCCGGAGTCTAAATTTGTGTCCGGTTGATCGCAATAGGAGCACCCCATATGATTTAAAAAACATAACTGGCAAAATGTGGATATAACATAGTGTGTGTAAAGAAGAAAACTTATGAATTTTATTTTATTTTCAGAGATCCCTCAAGAGAAGCACTTTTAGAGCATGTTCGTGAACACTCCAGATCGGATGGCATTCATGACGAACTAAACAAACCGCCTATTAAGAAACCTGAAAATAATACTCCCGACCCAGCAGACCTGGCGTATCGTTGTGGCCACTGTAATCAGTTGTCTAATTGGAAACATGTCATACAGGTGTGTTACGATATTGGCTTTATATTTGTTTTTTTACCCAACTGCGCGACAGCAAAGACATGGTTATGTTTTGAAGTGAAAACTTCTTTAAGAGCATTTCACACTGCGCTCTTTCTGAACAGTGAGCTAAACTGGAGATCTACTCCCTAAACTAAAAACCGTAATTTCGGCCGAAGTTACGGTCGATTGCTACTCCGTATCGCCTACGGATACACGATTAGTTTGGAGCCCGACCTAAGAATGAATGACATCACGATTTAACAGTTGTCCCTACTCACGATGTATTTTTGCCTGTTCGAAAAAGTTAATTAATCGGTTGTAGGGTTCACTCAGAAGTTTCGGACTTAGAGGGTAGGCCCCCTGAACTGTCACGATCGGCGCTGAATCGTGTATACTCGGCTCCAGTCGTAAATTTTCACTTCTATCGTGTGCTCATAAGCGCACACCCTTTTTTAATTTACTTATTCTATAATACCTGTTATTTACTTTTTCAGCGCCATTGCCGATTAAAACACGATGGAATAATCAAAGTGATAACTACAGTTAAACCAAAACCTGACCCACCAATGAACATCAATGAGATCAACATTGACACTTGCAACAAATGCCCCTACAGAACGAGTGACAAGAAACTACTCATTGCTCATTTACAACAGCATCAGCCCTCGCCGAACTCTATTTTCAAGTGCTACTTCTGCCCATTCTTCGTAAAGGATGAGCCAGAATTAATCCAACATCTACTCCTGCACGGTATCACTGACCCAGAAGATTACATCGCAAAGGCAATGGGAACCAAATCCCCAGGACCAGAACCGCAAGCACCTGTTACTACGACATTAAACTCTACCAAACGTCACAAATGCATAGAATGTCCATACGAGACAAACAGTAAGTCACAATTTATGTACCACGAACAATTTCATCGACTTCCGGCTGATACGCCTTATAAATGTCCAGAATGTAACTACAGCGTATCTAAGAGACACCTGCTGCACCAGCATCTGCGAGTACACGGAATCAAAAGAGTTGAAACTGAAGCCGAATTAGAAGCAGCACAAAACAAGGTAACTAAACTGGACTTCCATATTAATCTTGATGAAATACCGTATGTCTGGGTTTCTGCTAAGAATGAGTTCCATAAAATGTACAAGTGCCGATATTGTTCATACGTTAATGCTGTAAAAAGCAAAATACCAAATCATGAAAAAATTCATTGCATCGTATTCGAAAACAATGATACAACTATCTACAAGTGTTTGGAATGTAAATTCACATGTGATAACGCCGGCAGGCTAGCCGAGCATTCCAAAACTCACGGGGAAATATACGGTCGCATTTATTGTCCCGTTGAATATGATATACCCGATGATGAACAAATCACTAAATTGAGAAAGGTTATAGAAATTGAAAAGTCAGCAAATCCAGAAAGTTTCTCTAGAGATGAAGGCACGCACGAACTAAGAGAAATAAAATTATTATATTTTTGTCAAAAGTGCCCAGCAAGATTTCTTGAAGACGGTGAACTAGATGCTCATGAAAAATGTCATGATTTAACATTGCCCAATAAATGTAAGAGTTGTGACTTTTCAGTCATGGAAGAAAATGAACTAGCGGCACATGATACCGTGCACACAGATGAATATCACACAAAAACGAAGATGCTTAAATTTGTTCACCACTCACATCCTTTGCACAAACAACCAGTGCTAGACTTTGTACTCTGTTCAAATACTTCAGAGATTACGTGGCGATCCACTGGGCCAAGTAAAGCTGAACATATCGAAAGTCCTATGAAAAAAGATACAAAACACATGCCAAAACAATATTATTGCAAACAATGTCCAGCAAAGTTCTTCAAAAGTTCCGCGCTTACCTATCACATGGGGCTACATGGAGGTGAGGGCGAGTTTAAGTGCAAGAAGTGTAATTACGCAGTGAAGAACGTTGGAAATCTAGGTAAACATGAATTACTTCACGAAAATGAGCACAAGGCTACAACTTGTGACTATGAATCCGGTGAAGATATGGATTATAAAAATATTCCATTGTCGGGAACAGATTTGTTCCAGAGAAAGACTGAGGCTCAGAAAAGAGTATTAACTGATAAAGATAAGTTAGTTAAGCCGAACGATCATTTTCCGCCTGTCCTACAAGCCGATCCCCAATTCGGTTATTTAATGCATGGTAATCCTGAATTTATATATCCCACGTACCTGAAAAATGGACGTCAAAAAGAAAAGCGATACAAATGCCACAAGTGCCCTTCAGCTTTTGAGAAAAGAGAACAATATAAAATTCATTTGTCATTGCACGGCTCCAAGCAGAGATATAAATGTGAACTATGTGATTATTCAGTAAAATATTACGCTAATTACGTTCAACATATGCGCAAACATCAAATGAACGATGAAGCTCAAGCTGAAAGAAAGAAAGATAATAATGATTTTACAGAATCTGAACATCGAGAAGACGTTAAACAAGACGACAGCAGTGATAACATTAAACTTGCAATAAAAACTATGCCAAAAGGAGCTGCTAAGAGCGACTTTCAACAATTCTCAATTAGCGACCAGCAAACGCTCAGACTGCTGCAGAGGAGACGGTCAATGAATAATTCTGGAAAGGATCACACAACTTCTGAAACTTCGCCGATTAAAGAGCGCAAAATGCACATGTGTCTGTTATGTCCTTACACTAACCAACGTCAAGATTCTTTAAGTAATCATTACAGAAGGCACGGTGACACCGATGTTCTGAACGGAGGGAGTCATAGATGTTCCCATTGCGATCTAGTGGTTGTTCAGTCGCATTTCCTTAGGGAACATCTGAAGACACACTTCAACTACCACAAAACTCTCATTCCCGAATGTTTTGTGGCTAACGAAGCTGTTAGTTTTACCATAACCAAATTGGATGAAGATAGTGAATCAGTTGATCTCAAATTAGACATGCAGAACAAGAGTTTTGCATGTAATGATGAAAAGATATTTGTGAAAATTAAAACTGGAGAGTTATTGGTAGAATAAAATATTCGAATGGTATAATAAGTGATTATAATTAAGGTTAATTATATTAGAAATTGTTAATAACAAGATGTTTGTAACAAGTAAGTATAGTTTTAGCCTAAGCCAAATGAAAAATGTTGATGTTCACCAAAGCATAGCTTGCCATATTAGGTTATATCAATCCTGGCCATTTTGGATATTATCATGGAAATTGGAAATAAACAAAAAGGCAAAATTAAAAAAAAAATGCGATTGGGCTGCTATAATTGTAGAGGTGTTTTTCCAGACCTGAATACGACCGTCAGCGTTGCCGGTAAGTGGATGAAAGCGTACTTAGAAATTAGAATTCATACACTTTTGCTTCCATCTCAGCTGTACTGTCACTGTTGCCGTGTCGGTCACTGGAATAACACCCATTATATGACAAATCGTACTTAAATTATCAGTTCATCTTCATTAAAGAAAATATGAAAAGAAATGTTGTTTTAAGTTACCAACAGAAAGGGTAGGTTATACAGTAAAACTCCTCTAGCATTCGCTGCGGAAAAAGAGCCTGACGGCGTATTATTTCCTTATCATGAGGCGTACGCCGATCGGCGTTAAATAAAAAATGTCGTAGTTTTAATGGCCGCAGTTACGAGGTCTTAATCTTTCTTCAGCACATAATATTAGCGAGGTACGGTCAGCAACAAAATGTTACTATACTATGTTTGTGTTTTGTTTGTTTATAATCTGTTCAGTTTCTTCATATTATTATTGTGTGATAAATTATTGTTTTAGAAACCTAAACTGCTATACAGTTTCGTTGTTGACAGTACCTGTTGCTAAAAGATGAAACATTCAATTTCAAAAAGTTTTTAAATTGAGGTCAATAAGATATTTTACTGTCATTATTTTTGTAATTACGAAGATAATTACACACCACAACATTTCACATAACTGGCGAAATGTGGGTGAACTATTGGCTATCGAAGAAACGCATATCTGTACACTGTAAGGACTATTCTTACTTGCAGCGCTCAGGTGCTATAGTATTGCTTACCTACGAAAAAAAAGGTTTGTGTGCACGGGATTTTGTTTTCAAAGTGGTTACATATGCGTTACCCCGATAGTACAACTCTGCCCAACCCTTCAGGGAATACATGCCTGATGTTATATTATTAAATCATTGTAATTACTGACAATATTATAAAACTGTTCGGGTGTTTAGTAAGTGGAGACACAATATTTTTTATATGCATCAATTGCTGATACTAACAATACTGAAACACTGAATAATAATTTATACCATATTCTAATGATAATAAGTGTAATCATAGTTTATATTAGTGCCAGTTTTATATACTTTAGGTTTGTCCTAAAGGACACATTCCTGTTGTGCAAAATGTTTTATAAATATATGATTATTCAATAATTAAAAAAGCAGTTTTATTAGCTTCTTCCTAGATTCAAACCATGACTTGAAAGGTCAAAATACTAATCAAATTGCAACTGCATATTCGTTGAAAGGCGAAAATTTACAAAGAAATATATTTCAATAAAATGCTACACTCACTTAAGCAGATTCTTTTATTTAAGTTTTAAACTAAGATCACCTTAACTACTAAACATGATTCCATAGTCAATGACAGTAGTCAGGCATTATTAAAATAACAAAAACAAAAACCATAATTCATAATAAAATGTAATATTATACTGATACAATACAGTATCATATTGTGTGGGGTACACTTGTCACCTCGGGATGGTTAAAAGCAGTCTTAACAGAATTTCCAGCGATTACCGCATTCATTACAAAGTACAAAGGTAGTCATAGGTTCATCAGAACTTCTGGTCTGCAATTGGTTGTAGGTGCAGTTCTTCTTTTTGCATTTGCCACACTTGAGCATCTCAGTTTTTGTTCCCTGTACTGTAGCCAGCTGAGCATCATCAATGGCCTCCTTAATAAATTTCTCTCGGATTTTCTTCATCTCATCACTGGCCATTTCCTCTGGGGTCATCTTGGCAAGGCGAGAAGCTGCAATACAACCACTGAGAAAGTTTGTACGCAGTGTTGGATTTTTAGGATCTTTTAAATTTGCAACTCTTGACCTTACCCTGTTCTTATATCTCATGTCAGTATTCTTGAACTCTGCATAAATGCATTCCTCTAATTCTTCAGCGAGCTCCTCAGGGCTACCACAAGCACTTGGGTTCTCACCATCAACTTTGAGGGCTTGTGTAAGAAGTTCCCTACATTTAAGCCTCACAGCGTCAGTAGTGTTTGTCTGCGGTGGGAATGAAGCCGTTTGCAGTTTCTTGTCTTTTTCCTTATCATCTTTTTTATCTTTGTCCTTACCTTCTTTTTTGGATTTTGAGGAGCTGCCATTATCTTTACCCGGTGTTCCTGGTGTTGACAAGAACTTTTTCCAGTTTTTTATCAAAGTTTTGCATAAAGATATTACCTCTTCATCCTTGCTTGATTTACGAAGATTATTCACTGTCATACCTATTCTTGTTTTGGTCAACACATCCAAGTTGATAGCCATGGTCTGTAGAGATTTCAGCAAGTCTAAAGCTTCTTCTTGACCCTAAAACAAATAAACGAAATAGAAATAACCCCGCCAATAATTTCTAATTAGATCGGTAAGTAAGCATAGCGTCCGGTGGTACAGAATTAAACAATATTCTTCTAAAACGAGTAATTGAAAGTCGTAGTAAATCATAGACCACGCATTTTATTAGAAATGATGTTTTAGTAGACTTGTTGCGGTCCTTTCTAGATAATTTCTAGGCGGAAAATGTCTTTAGCTCCATTATTTTTGTTCCCAAATATTAGACCCACCGTGCCATCCGCCGAAATCATCTTCGTCAGTTTCTTTTGTATTTTCATGATATCTTCTTCCACGCTCATTGTGAATGAGTTTGATTGAAGACTACTGGTTCCCGCCTATAATCCGAAAACAAAATATAGGAAAAATATTGATAAATCGACCACCACACCGAAAATATAACTAAAGCATAGACAAATTAGGACGAATATTGAAGTTTGAAGTCAACCATGCGGTATTGCCATGTAACAATAAATAACCGCCATGACGTTTCAGCTTTCTAGAGCCAAATAATTAAACATAAACGGCGAAATGTAGCCAATGTATCTTACTATAGGTCCAGCACTGCTTAGAAACGCAGAGCGCTCTGTCTAGTTTGTATAGCAGTTTCAACGCGTGGTTCAACAAATTCAAAACAAAAAGAATAACGAGTTTTTGGGCTTCTTGAAAGTCAACCCCAAAAGGAGGTATTCAGTTTTAGGGGCGGTTTTTAGGGTTCCGTTAAAAAACGGAACCCTTATAGATTCGTCATGTCTGTCTGTCTGTCTGTCTGTCTGTCCGTCCGTATGTCACAGCCACTTTTTTCCGAAACTATAAGAGCTACGCTGTTGAAACTTGGTAAGTAGATGTATTCTGTGAACCGCATTAAGATTTTCACACAAAAATAGAAAAAAAACAAATAATTTTGGAGTTCCCCATACTTAGAACTGAAACTCAAAAATTTTTTTTTCATCTATCCCATACGTGTGGGGTATCTATGGATAGGTCTTTAAAAATGATATTGAGGTTTCTAATATCATTTTTTTCTAAACAGAATAGTTTGTGCGAGAGACACTTCCAAAGTGGTAAAATGTGTGTCCCCCCCCCCTGTAACTTCTAAAATAAGAGAACGATAAAACTAAAAAAAATATATGATGTACGTTACTATGTAAACTTCCACCGAAAATTGGTTTGAACGAGATCTAGCAAGTAGTTTTTTTTTTAATACGTCATAAATCGTAAACAGCAATTTACCTTTCATTCAATGTTACTTGCTGCTACGGAACCCTTAATGGGCGAGTCCGACTCGCACTTGGCCGCTTTTTTACTGTGTGGTTTAGGTAGTCAAATATCGGAAACGTCCCAAATGGTAATGATAATGTTGATCTTTTGTTGTAATTTCTTTTCAAATAAATTTATTTTTATTTGTTATTGTATGCAATGCTGTTTGTTAACAATGCTCAAAATATTGCATCAACAAACTACGGTGATGGAACACGCTTTGCTTTTTTGTTACTGGCAAGTATTTGAAATGTCAACACAAAATCTTAAAAACCGACCATATTAATTTATTTAAAATTTTATTCGAGTTTTATTTTTGATACTAAGCATCGTCACCACTCATTTCGTAATTCGACCGTAGCAATTAACATTGTCGGATCCACATTTTAGCGTTTTTTTTTTTTTTTTTATTGCTTATATATTCGAAGAATAAATTATAAAAATGTTCCCGCAAAGATCAATTTAAAAATCGCAAAAATCCACATTTTAGCGTTTTTTTTTTTTATTGCTTATATATTCGAAGAATAAATTATAAAAATGTTCCCGCAAAGATCAATTTAAAAATCGCAAAAATGTAGATCCGACAATGCTAATTGCTACAGTCGAATTATAATGTTGGTTTTTCTAACTATAGCATGGACAACTTTTTTCTCTCGACGCCGTGTTTTTCAGCGGGATTATTCAAACGTAAACTATCGGTAAATTTGTTTTATATTAGCTAAGCGCTCTCAAAGAAACACTACACTTAGGGTTGCCAACCCTACTATATAATATAGTATTCTGCTATATTAGAGGCCTAAATACTATATTTATTACTAGCGACCCGCCCCAGCTTCGCACGGGTATAAACCGGGTTATTATACATATAAACCTTCCTCTTCAATCACTCTATCTATTAAAAAAAACCGCATCAAAATCCGTTGCGTAGTTTTAAAGATTTAAGCATACATAGGGATATAGGGACAGAGCAAGCGACTTTGTTTTATACTATGTAGTGAAGAGAAACATTTTAAAAAATACAACCGACTTCCAAACTACAAAGTGAAAAATAACTTTAATTTCGGAAGTCGGTGTCTTTGAATCAGTATTTTAGTTTTTTAACACCGACTCCCGAAATTAAAGTAATTTTTCACTTCGTAATTTGGAAGTCGGTTGTATTTTTTGTAAAAGTGATTTTTTTTTTCACATTTTAGTGGGTTGGTTTGTAATTTATCTAAGTTACAATAGCCTAATGTCAACTGCTCATCAAAAATAACCAAATCGCCATAGATGTGCCTATAATATTTGAAGAGTCCCCTCGATTTCTCCAAGATCCCATCATCAGATCGTGACCAAATGACAATAGGACCAACTTAAAAGAATACCATTAAAAAAAAACAAATCGGTCCAGCCGTCTTCGAGTAATAGCATACTTAAAAAAAAATATTCCGATGAATTGAGGTCCTCTTCCTTTTTTTTGAAGTCGGTTAAAAATATATGTATATTAGGCGAAACTACAATATTTTTATTTCCATACAAAATCGCGAGATGATCGCAATAGGGCTAGTAGTAATCTAAAAAAAACCGGCCAAGTGCGTGTCGGACTACGCACAACGTAGGGTTCCGTAGTTGGGATGAATTTATCCCAAATACAAACTTAACATTATAGTTGAAATACATGTTCTCCCATACATTCCAACTGCAAATATAAGTTTGTACGCACAATATTGTTAGATTTACCATGTTATTTTAATTCTTATAGGTATTTCCTGTAATACGCTGTATTTTTTTTTTAAATTTAGGCTCTGTGGTTTCGGAGATAAGTGGCGGGTATGGTAATGGTAAATTTTCATCTATTTTCTTAAATATCTTTAAATGTATTTATTTAAATCCTCGCAACAAGCCCTTTCATTTGATATGTCACACGATACAGTTTGAAAACGTTTTTTTTTTTACTTTTCTTAGTTGCCCCTCAAAAGTGACCCCCCCATATTCAAAATTCTTTTATTTTCGTTACACGTCCGTGTTTGGGTCACAGAAATACATTATGTGTGCCTGTGGCAGACGGACAGAATCAGATCTACCCACATTGGATGGTAAAACAATAGCAACATATATGCCGACGACATAGACTATTTATTAGTTGATGACAACACAGAAAATCTCAGAAAATCTAGTATATATTATACTTGTTATTTGCACCAACGACAGCCCCATTTTATGTCCAGGCAAATCACTGTCCATTCCAAGGTTGCCTGGAAGAGATCGCGGAAAGCGATAAGGCCGCCCATTGTATATTTTGTAGTGTTTGATTTATTTTTTTGTTATGTATTGTTGTGGTGTACAATAAAGTATATATAAATAAATATAAAATAGACAGCAGACTTATAAAAAAAGTGGACAAAACTCATAAATGGCTCTGTAAGTGGCGGTTACGTGCTAGTGCATTCAAGTCTAACCGTAACCATATCACGTTCACGCTTAGGCACGGAAACACTCCTCGGAAACGCCGTTAATTATCGCGATGATGGATGTTAACCCGTGTTGGAATAAAGTCCATCATCGCTATAATCAACGGCGTTTGCCGTTGGTGTGGCCCCGGCATTAGACCCCCGGGCTATGGCCCTTTTGGCGCTAGGGTAAATACATCACTGATTAGACCTCATTTATATAATCGATGGTCTAGATCGAGAAGACAAACGTGCTAAGTGGAAAATTTTGAGTTTCTAAATTCCATCTCTTCCAGCCTAAATTGTGAGTGTACAGACGCCAGCACATCAAGCTAAATTGACGGGGTCCGCTAGGGCCAATGCCTGCCGGGGGTTCGAAGAAAACCGATAGGGAAATCGTGGCCCCCTGGCAACACGGCAACTGAAGGAACACGGGTGGGTTTTAGTCAGTAAGAGTCTGACACGCTAACCTAACCTAACCTAACCTAACCTAACCTAACCCAACCAAAAAAAAAAAAAAAAAGCACATCAAGCTACCCGAAACCGTCAAATTTTCCCAATCAACTTTGAACCTTAGACATCAGCGATAAAGTTGAAAATCTATTAAATAAATTTGACAGATTGTAGTAGCTTGATGTGCTGGCGTCTGTACATTTGTATTAAGTGACATCTGTAATTAGTACGTTTGTCTTCTAGACCATCGATATATTAGTCTATGTGTTAGACTTGGTCCCTACCACACACAGATTATGTAAGGTATCTTGACTTCCACTTAGATAGGCAGATAGGCGCCTAATAACTAACATGGAAGCATTACATCTAAACTAATATTATAAAGAGACAAGATTTGATTTTTGTATGTTTGTTTGTGCGGCTTTCACGCTAAAACGGCTGAAGGGATTTGGATGAAATTTGGCACATGAGTAGACCATGACCTGGGTTAGGACATAGGATACGTTTTATCCTAATATTCCCACGGGATCGAGACTTATGCGGGTGAAACCGTGGGCGCAGCTAGTTAAAAATAAAAGGAACGAGATAAACCACAAGTTCCGCAACCTGTATTGGCTCATGGGAAAAAACTCTGTGCTCTCTATAGAGAACAAACTTCTCCGTGGGGCATTGCCAGCAAAACGACAAAAGAGTTCAAAATGGTATCCTAAGATCAATAGCAAATGTACCTTCGTTTCCTAGGAACGATAATTGTCATCTACAAATGCCATCAGTAAACTCTGAAATAGAGCGGTACAAAGGACCACACAAGGCACGCTTAACCTTGCATCTAAACCCACTAGTTACTGAACTGTTGAACCCCACAGCGGTGCCGATGGTAAAAAGGCTGAAGAGGAACCACCTTCTATAATAAGTCTTATTAATTAGCTAATCCACCATAAAGGCTCGTGCAGACCAGCGCGACCCGCGACGCGACACAAAGACACCGCTCGTCGCGCGACGAGCGGTGCCTTTGTGTCGCGTCGCGTGTCACGCCTGTTTGTAAGAGCCTTAACCCAATTTGACATGAAACGAATTCGGGTTTTTAAGTTTCTTAAATTACTTTTTTTATTTTCTGCTTTTTATCATTTCTCATTCCAAATTACGTGATATCTAAATCTTGCCTAGGGTTACGGTAGACACGTAACTATTAAAATGAAACAAAACTTTTAGTTACTCAATTCAGTAATAATCTATTAAAAAACTTCAATGAGAAATAATCTCAGGTCGATGGTAAAATCAAACCGGAATATGTTTTGCATTGAAGTACGGTAGGTACTTATTTGTTTTTCACAAAGCTGAAAGTGGAAAACAATTTTTCACAGAATAAAATGTAGAACCAAATCACTTAAAATCTGCAAAGCAAGATGCTAGAAGGTCTTCTTTTGGTACCATTTTCCAAAATTTTATAAAATTTCTAAAGATTGCTATAGTTGTGAAGAAACTGTTTCAGTAAAAATCTGTTTCAGAGAAGTGTGGTTTTGGATTTATTTTATTTTTAGCTGGATATTGAATTGAGAAGGGGTTCATAAAACGCAAATATTTTTCGATCTCGTTTGAAATCCTGAAATCTGTTCTAAAAAGACAATCGCTGACCAGCTGATCGCTGTTGGCGGGAAAATTCAAATACGCTGGCGGGCCACTTTATGGCCCGCGGGCCTGGGTTTGAGCAGCCTTGATGTAAAACTAAACATATTGGTTATGTCTGTGAATGACACGAGATGGCGTTGTCTATTTCTATTGTCATGCCCTGCTTGTAGTGTTATTATTTTTCCCTTGCAGATACATTGCAGACGGATTACGCTATCCAAAGACAATTTTCTAGTAGGTACGAACTATTAAGATAATCAGCTTATAGCGTTCCCACAGCAAGAGACACATAGACATCCTCTTTTTGAGAGAAAATCGGCCATAACGTTTATCTATACAAATACATACATACAAATCAATAAAATTGAAGTGTCTGTTTGTAATGAAAGTATATACGGTACATACAACGAAAACACTTTTTTTTTTTTAATTTGTGTGTCTGTCCGTCTGTTTGTTCCGGCTAATCTCCAAAACGGCTGGTCCGATTTTGACGGGACTTTCACTGGAAGATAGCTGATGTTATAAGGAGTAAATTAGGCTACTTTTATTTTAGAAAAAGATTTAGGGTCCACGCGGGCGAAGTCGCGGGCAGCAGCTAAGTAGTACTTAATAATAATAGCCGCACGGGTCGATCTTCAAGGTCAAACAATGCTTGCCGAGATTACTCCGTGGATGGATGACCATCCATTACATACCAAGACCTCTCCGTGCCTCGGAGAGCACGTTAAGCCGCTGGTCCCGGCTGTCATCCGTAGATCTTTGACAGTCGTTACGGGTCGTCAGAAGCCCGAAAGTCTGACAACTAGTCTTGCCAAGGGGTATCGTGTTAAAACAGTAACTGGGTTACAAGGTAACAAGTACTTACCTATTTATCTGCCTAGCCTTTTCCCAACTATATTGGGGTCGGCTTCCAGTCTAACCGGATGCAGCTGAATACCAGTATTTTACATGGAGCGACTGCCTATCTGACCTCCACAACCCAGTAACTGGGTAATACGATACCCCTTGGTAAGACTGGTTGTCAGACTTTCGGGCTTCTGACGACTCGTAACGACTGTCAAAGATCCACGAATGACAGCCGGGACCAACGGCTTAACGTGCTTTCAGAGGCACGGAGGAGTCTCGGTCTGTAGAAATGGTCACCCATCCACGGACCAACCCCGGCAAGCGTAGCTTAACCTGACAGATTGACCCGAGCGGCTGTTGGTACTTAGCCACGAGCTCCTCAACAAGTACTTATCTAAAATACGGATATTCTGTTGCATCCGGCCAACCCCAACATAATTGGAAAAAGAAAACATAACCATAATCCACAATGCGGGCCCAGTGCCCTGGATTAGTGGATATCACATATTTATAGTATTTGAATTTTTAATTCCAGGACATACCGGTTTCCTCACGATGCTTTCCTTCATAGAATTGAGAGCAATGGTATTGAGGCAAAGCAGGGACTGAAAGCGGTTACGGTTAAAGGTGAAGATACCTCAAAAATATATCGGTACCGGTTTGAAATAAAGGTTGAGCTATACCGATTTCTTCATGAAAAAGGGTTGAGCTAAATAGTTATTTAACCTTTATACGATTTCGGTACCGAAACACATGCGAGACAAAATCAAAGTCAAATCATTTATTTCAAATAGGCCCTTGTAAGGCACTTTTGAACGTCAAAATTTACAAAATAATAGAATTGATTCGCGCCTAGCAAAAGGTAGTTTTCGTATGGAGAAGAATGAGCAAGAAACTTCGCAGTTACTCTTTTAAAATGTTTTACAATATTTTGTAAAGGTACCTACCTGCATTAGTTAAATAATTATATGTGAAGACGATGCATCTAAAATAAAATTACTATACCACAATAGGTAAAAAGAATTAAAAACCGGCCAAGTGCGAGTCGGACTCGCACACGATGGGTTCCGTACGAAACCCAAACAAAAACGGCAAAAAATCACGTTTGTTGTATGGGAACCCCCCTTAAATATTTATTTTATTTTAATTTTATTATTTGTTATTAAAGTAAAAATACAACTGAGTATTTTGTGAATATTTCAAGTGATATTATTGATATCGGGCAAAAAAATCGCGTTTGTTGTATGGGAGCCCCCTTAAATATTTATTTTATTTTGTTTTTAGTATTTGTTGTTATAGCGGCAACAGAAATACATAATTTGTGAAAATTTCAACTGTCTAGCTATCGCGGTTCTTGAGATACAGCCTGGTGATAGACAGACGGACGGACAGACAGCGAAGTCTTAGTAATAGGGTCCCGTTTTTACCCTTTGGGTACGGAACCCTAAAAATGAAGCAACGAAAGATAATTTAATTATGTGATAGATACATAGTGCTCACATATTTACAAACATAGTAAAAGTAGACGATTTTCCTAAAATTTCATAATTAATAGTGTGTGAGGAAGTAGGTAATCACAGAATGTAAAATCAATTTATTTATTTAATACTTTAAGCACACAAATGTACAGAGGCGGTCTTAATGCCATAGGCATTTTCTACCAGTCAACCTTTGGGTGATGCAGAGACAAACAGTGGTAGGTGCAATAACGAAAATTGTGGAATAAATATTTATTTAAACATAAGGATATAAATATAAATATTAAAAACTATGTATATAATATATATACCTAATTATAAAAACATGAACATACTTATAAATATTGTATACCCCATGGGTATGTTACAATGATACAATAATATTAACTGTAAGAACTGTCTTTTCACCTGTGACAAACAATGAATAAATGACTATGAATATGAAGATCATATATAAAATTAGCACACATAAATACATAAACATACTAAAACAAATAAACAACGGGATAACACTAACGTTGTCATGAAACTGCCAGCTTCTTGCGAATGTGCTCGCGAACTTTAACTTTAAAGGATAATCGGTTGGTTGCCATACTCAGGGGAAGCGCATTCCATAGAGAGATAGATTGAACGAAGAAGGAAGAGTGAATGAAGTCAGTGCGGTGAGCGGGACAATGAAGAAGACGATTATGTGATGAGCGTAGATTTTTATTGTGGTTTGCGCAAATCTACTGGAAGTGGGGAGCTAGATAACTAGGTGAAGAGAGAGTGACAAGAAACGAAAACAAGGTGGTCAGCGCCCTTTGCTCTCTGCGCTGGCGTATGGGCGACCACTTTAGAAGCAATCGATGCGCAAAGACATGATCATATTTAAGCAGATTGAATACGAATCGAATGCAATTATTGAGGAGACGGTCTAATTTGTTGAGGAGATCTGCATTCGGGTCATAATAGCACACATCACTATAATCGATGATTGGGAAAATTAAGGATTGCACAAGCATTGTCTTTGTACTCGATGATAATAAGTTTTTCAAGCGGTACAGAGCCCGCAGCGTTCCCTTTTGGCTGACCCTAGTGACGTGAGTACGCCAGTTTAGGGTAGTATCAATGTGCAAGCCTAGGTCTTTCAAGTCATTGCTAAATGGAACAATCGTACCATTAAAGAGGATTGGTGGCAAGGTTGTACCATCCATCTTACTAATGCTACGAGGACTCCCTAACACTTTTTAGAGTTTCCTGTTACCCAAAATCTATCAGACGAGGTTTTTATGGCAAGTCCCTGTTTAATTTGTCGATGGCGTCAAGTAATTTATCAACCCTCCCCAAACTCCACAGTACAACTGCAAGTTATCTGCATACAAATGATACGCACACTGGAGTTCAGAAGTTATAAGATTTATGAAAATAGAAAACAGAAGAGGAGAAAGTATACCGCCTTGCGGAACGCCAGCTTCTAAATCACACCAGCATGAAGAAGAATCCCCAGCATGAACGGACTGCTAACGTTCCTGAAGATAAGAGGAGAACCATTTCAGTGCTCGGGAGAGACCACAACGTATGACAGAATGGAAAAAGGCTTACAGGATGTCGTGACTGACGATATTAAAGGCATTCCAGAAATCAACCAACACTAGAGCAGTAACTTCGGTATCTTCAAGTCCTGTCCTTATATCGCCAGTTACTTTCAAGAGGGCAGAAACAGTGCTGTGGCCAGACCTGAACCCAGATTGAAGAGGGCTAATGAGTAAATTACAATAAACAAAATTGGAGAATTGTTTGTGGACACAGGCCTTGAGTACTTCAGATAGGAAGGGAAGGATACAAATTGGACGAAAGTCGGTTGGAAGAGAGGGATTAGATACCTTAGGTACTGGACGGACATAGGCTTTACGCTACGGGGAAGGGAATACTCCGATGTAAAGGGAAAAATTAATTTTGTGGGTAATCCTAATCACAGATAGTAGATGATCAAGAATGGTTAAGATCATACCACGGGTGATATTTTCACATCCCACCGCTTTTGATTTGACGGAGAGAATGATCTTTCTGATTTCTCCTGGTTCAACTGCAATTAAACTGATAGGATTGATATGAGGACGCGTTAGACCAAATATTAGAGACAGAGTTTGTTGCTTGGTTAGATCCATGGTAGGAACAGTGGAGAAATGTCGGTAGAGATCGTCTAAATCAATTGAGTTAGAAAGGTCTAAATATCGCGATTTGCCGATACCAAGAGTTCCAAGAAATTTCCAAATATCGGCAAAAGAGTAAGAATTGATAGTATTCAGAATGTGGCGGCGTTTAGCATTGCGTATCATCTGATTGTATCTATTACTTGCAACCTTGAACAAAGTCCAGTTCTCATCAGTACGCTCCCTTTTAAATTTACGGAACGCACGGTCCCTATATCGCATTGCCATCTGTATTCCTCTTGTCATCCATGGTGCAGGTGGGCTTTCTATCTTAACTTTTTTGACGGAAGCATGGATGTTATACAGGTTCACTACAACGTCATTAAAGAACGCAACCTTGTCGTCAACCAAATACAAAATTATATACCGTAAACTAATCTTGGACTTGCAGAATAGAGTTATTCACGTCGTCAAAATTTTGTGACCGTCGGTTTATTTTAAAGATCAATGATGTGTCATCTGCAAATAACACCATCTTCGGTTGATTTTGAAGTAATTGGCGTAAATCATTCATGTAAACTAAAAAGAAAAATGGACCCAATATCGAACCTTCAGGAACGCCCATTGCCATTTAAAACTAATGAATTTACGCAGTTTACCTGAACTTTAATCTTTCTATCTTTCAGGTATGATCTAAGTACGACCTGTATTCCTAATCCCATAGTGCTCTAGTTTCAGCAGAAGTGTCTCATGGTCTACACAATCGAACGCTTTTGATAGGTCGCAAAAGATTCCAATGGCATCTTGTGCTTCTTCCCAGGCATTAAAAATGTTCTTTATTAGAGTGACACCGGCGTTAGTGGTACAACGCCCTTTGATGAAACCGAACTGTTGTTCATAAAAGATGGAATTTTTATTAAAGTGACGTAACATTTGATTGAGCATCAACGTTTCAAACACCTTATTGAGAACTGGCAGAATTGACACAGGCCTATAATTTTTGGGTTCTTTACTGTCACCGAACAATGGAACTACTTTACTGTGGTGTTTCATGAGATCCGGAAAGACTCCTTGGTCTACACTGGTGTTAAATATGTAAGCTAATAAATAGGGCGCAATGGTTTCGATAATAGATCTACAGATTTTTACAGACATTTCCCAGAGATCCTCTGTTGATTTAATTTTAAGATCTTTAAAAACTTTTATAACAGCCTGGGAGTTTGTATGCCGAAACCTAAATTCCAAAGGGCATGCCCTCACATTCTGTCTAAGTAAGGCAGCAGAAAGCGCGGGTGAGGAATTTAAAGTTTCAGTAGTTTTAAGGGGAATATTAGTAAAAAGTTTTCAAATTCTTGAGTTATATCTATATCTGAGTTAAAGGGGCTTTGTGCAGTCTCTAAATTAAATTCAGTATTTCCCTGGTTTTTATTACCTGTTTCATTCATTATTTATTATTTGCCAGGTAGTTTTTATTGCTAATATAAAGAGCTTTGGCTATTTTGCACACACTTTTAAAAGTTTTTGAATATTTTGCAGCATACTTATGAAAGCTTGTATTATTCATATGTTGCTTTAGGCCATAACTATGAAATAGTTTTTCCCTGCTTTTACGAATACCTGGAGTCGCCCAAGCACTAAATAAGAACTTTGTGTAAATACTTTTAATCTTTAGTGGGAAAGTGTCATTAAATTGCGTGTTTAATAGTAAAAAGAACTCAGTGTAAAACTCATTTAGGTCACCTATATTATTAAAACTCTGAAAAAATAATTTATTGGCCAAAGAATTATTAAATTTCTCTAAACTTTTACATGTAATTGGCCTGAACCTTATTTGAATTTTTTGTAAAGGTATGTAGAAGCAAAATGTTATTGTTTGTCCACTGTGATCTGATGGCAACTTATTTACAATTTGTTTGTGTAAGTTATCACAACTACAAAATATATTATCTATACAAGTGGCAGAAGAACGGCGAAAGAAGACGGCGCGGCGCGGGTGCTTACACAGTCGTGTCCTTCCGATCGGAAATAAAAACCAATAGGTACTGAGTTACAATCAGCAAGTGAACGACAGACAGAGTGTGGCGGCGGTGCGTCAAAGAAAACCCCTATTTATTAAGGTTTGGTACTGCTAGCGATACATTTATAAAGGTTAATGGTACTGCTACCGAAATATACCGGTATGCATTACCAACTTCAAAATTCCGCTACTGAAAAAAATAACGGTATCGAAATATTTCGGTAACCCTTATATAACGGTATGACGTCATACTGAAATTTAAAGGTACCTTAATTTTTGGGTAATTCAGTCCCTGAGGCAAAGTTCGCGCCCTCACGCCCCTAACCGCCGCAGGAGGAGACGCCCGGGGCGAGAATCGCGAGCCGATTTCCGGCCACCGTAGGCGCGGGCTTGCGGACGGTGAGCAATGGGTAGCTCGCCGTCCGATAAGGACCAAGCCCGGGTCGACGGCGCGTTGTGTTCCACGCGCGCCTCAAAGAGATGTCAGCATAATTGACAGGGTCCGCTAGGGCCAATGCCTGCCGGGGGTTCGAAGAAAACCGATAGGGACATCGTGGCCCCCGGCAACAGGGCAACCGAAGGAACACGGGTGAGTTTTAGTCAGTAAGAGTCTGACACGCCCTCCCGCTCCTCCCAGAGCGGGAGAAGTTATTTGATAATATCCCACCCAAAAAAAAAAAGGTGCACTTTACTTTGCAAGCCTTAGTTGCCGATTCCAATCCAACTTTTCCTTTTTTTTGCGTTTGATAATCCTTATGTATATTCTCCGCCCTGAGGCGGGCGAGAGGTCTGTCAGTCTCTTTACTGACTAAAACCACACGGTGTTCTTCAACTACCTTTGACGTGCTGAGAGAGATCTAACTTTACCAAACATATTGTTTAAGTATTAAATTTTTTATATATAGTATTGACTATTTACTGGTACACTACCTACGCCTATAAAGTTGCTATAGAATTGAAAAGATTAAAATAAATAACTCCTTATTATAGGAACGGTACGGACAAATGTTACTTCTCATCTTCCTAATATGAAAGGCGAATAATGCACGTTGTAGTATGTAGGTAGGTACACCTACGTACCTACACGATCCTTATTAACCGACTTCAAAAAAAGGAGGAGGTTCTCAATTCGAATGTTTCTTTTTTTATGTTTGTTACCTCAGAACTTTCGACTGGGTCAACCGATTTTGATGATTTTTTTTTTATTTGAAATCTGGTGCTTCCTGTGGTCCCATTTCAATTTGGTCCAGTTCTGACAATGGCATCCATGAGACAACCATATAAGTCTTAAATGTGCATTAAGTATGTGCGCGATAAATGGACGAATAACTCTTCCTGTCAGTGTTTATATATTTATTTTATTTTTTGGAAAACTTACAACTAAACAGACAAAATAAGTAATAGTTATTAACTATGCGTTCGCACTGGCGAAACATCACAACAAAACATGTTGAAATCTCTAGTGCCTGTCAAACTTTGTATGGAAAATTGACAGAAAATAGAGATTCCAACATGTTTCGTTGTAAATGTTTCGCCAGTGCAAACGCACAGTTACATAGCAGGTAGCGGTGTTCAAATTTGTGTGGGGTAGGTACCACAACTAAAAAGAGAAAAATAAAAACTTAATAAAAATAAATAAACAACTGACTTCATTACAATCAGCAATAGTGATTAAGAAGAAGATTAAGGTGTCAAATGTCATGATTTCATGAAATCATGACACATAGAGGAAAGTAATGTCATGACATTTGACACCTTTGCTAATTTATCACAGAGTACTTTTTTACTAATTTATGGAGTTGTATTGCTGATTGTAATTATTATAATTGAACATAAAACCTGACACTGACCTGCAAAATGCAAAAAACGTAAGAAAATTTGAATTTCGCGGGCTACCCTGACGCTTCCCCCTTAAATAAGTTTATTTAATCAATCAATTCTACCGCATTTTATTGTGCCTAAACATTTTACTGGAAAAACAAACATCAAGCTAGTCTTTTTAAGGTTCCGTAGCCAATAAAAAAAATGGGGTGTGGCTGTGTCATGGAAACGGCCGTGTTTAATACGTGATTACGTGTACGTTACGAGTAATATTTTCTTTGATCCTTTAGCTATCCAGTAGTGTAATTAAATTTTGGATGTAGATGATAGATAAGTAGCTGCAGTATCAAACTGTATCCCCCGATTTTGTTATCATCAGTTTTTTGAATCGCCTCCCAGTATGGAAGCAAATTTAAAGACGTATTCACATCAAAAAACGGGACCCTTATAAATTCGACAAGGCCGCCCGTCGGTCTGTCCGTTTGTCCGGACGTGACACGCGGCGGAGACAGTCTCCGTGTCACATGCAGACACGGTGTATCGGTGTACGGTAAATCTGGTGCTAATGGATAAAATTGGGAGAAGATATTCTATGCACCGGTAAATAATAAGAAATAATTAGGGGTACCACTCTTCATACATGTAATCGAGAGATGAAAATAATAATTTTAAAGCACGCATGTTAGATCCCATTAGCTGTTGTTGGATCCCATATAGGGTTGCCAGGCCCAAAAATAGAAAAGCCGGACACAGATTCATATTTAGCCGGACATTTTGCCCTGAAAGCCTGACACACTGGTATTTAAATGAAAAAAAAAATGTATAGGTACTTTTATTTGTGTATTTATTTCTGTTATTAATTTGAAACTTACTCTACTCTAAATAGGTAGTTTATTTAATTAAAAATCAAATGTACAATTTGTACAATTCTGGATATTTAACCAGATGTTTTTTCCTGGCAACTTAATTTCAGTCTTCTGTGAAGATTAATGTTGAGTTGTTTCCACAGACTATTATTTGACTTTGACAGATAACAATAGGTAGTACGACATGAGTAAATCTGTACATAATAATCCTCCTAATCTGTATCTGTACTATTAAAAGGTTCGCCCCCTATTAACCGGTATTAGGTACACATGGGACAAACATAACTGGCACAATATCTTTGTCGGTCATGCTGCCTCATTTTTGTTTAATCTCAGTACAAACAGTTGATAAACAATGTGCTGTCAACATGGGTCAACAGACTGCTGATCTCATGAAATGCAACAGAGAGTTATTTTTTTGACTAGCAACTCGTAGTTTTGGCCACTAAGGTTTGCTTAACCGAACTTTACTGTGGGTACCTTAAGCTGCTACACTTAAAGCCTCCAGCCAGGGGAACGCTCGCTAAGGGCACCCCCTGTGGGGTACGAACCTCGGCTTAGGGCGTCGCTGGGGGAAGGACAGCAACAGGCTAGATCAAAGTTATTACATCATGATTATTATGCGGGGTATTTAAAGCTACGTGCTCAGCTGCAACAACTGCTGGCACCTAGTCTTCGTTTTCGGGGGGGGGGGGGGGGGGGTTATATTCCGTGGGTGCGACCAAGGCTCGGATACCGGTAAAATTTTCAAACCGTTATTATGTACCTGACGCAAAATCCTTTACATTCGGTTTCGTTCATATATACCGGTTTTGATAAACCGGTTTTGGAGGAGTTTTTACATGAAGGTTTTTTTCGGATTCAACGGTTTAGAGCAATATTAACCGGTTTTTTGTTTAGTTTTTATTGAGCTTGGCATCCTCACAAGTAATCACAAGTTGCAACGCGTTTACCAACATGCCGCTCGTCGACTAAACCGGTTAATTTAGGTTAAAATAGAGTTCTTAAAACGTTCACGTTCTTAAGAAAAGTTCGGAGTAAAACTCAAATAAATTGTATTTTTTAAACCGGTTCCGAGCCTTGGGTGCGACAGCTTTATACCCTCGGAGTGAGGCAAGGGAATTAACCTATTAGTCCTTATAACTATTCTGACACCTGATGACGACCAAGGCTGACACATCTGTTGTTGTTGTTGTTAAATTATGCGTCCGCATTTACCACAAGCACAAAAGTCTTTGTTTTTTGCTCTTATTTTCCTGAACACTGCAGATTGCCGTACATAATAGGTACAGGAAATTGCATTTAGGTATCAATTGAGCAATATGAGGGGAGTACTTGATGCCTTACTCATTCATGTTCTAAGGGAAAAACGTTAGTCAGAGGATTATGATGACATTAACACAAAGAGCTATTGAATTACAAGAACGTGTGTAAGTATCGAGACACAGCTGCAATAGATATATAAATACTTATGAAGAAATCATAATAAATTAGTCTTCCTGTTTCAGAAACAGATTCTTCCTAAATATAAATTACTAGCTTCCGCGGGTTCGCCCGCGTGATATCTTTATAAATTATAGCCTATATTACTCAGTGATAATATAGCATTCGAGTGGTGAAAGAATTTTTAAAATCGATCCAGTAGTTTTTGAATTTAAAATTCATCAAACAAAAATACAAATCTTTTCTCTCTAAAATATTAGTTTTGATAGGTGATGTAAATCTGAGTACAAGCTAGGCAGCGTTTCTTTGTTCTGCAGATGCTTGATGGTGAATATGATAACTAAGATCTCAAAACAAGACAAAACTATATTTTTTAGGCCTCGACTGAAAATGCACCTTATTTATTTTTGCCACTTCACTTAAGAACTTTTACTTGAAGTTAAATTTGGCATAGGGAAGGAAAGGAATCGGGAAATTACTTTCGAGCGTAGCGTCTACTGTAGCGGCGAACGTACAGTCGAGCGTAGAGTCGAGCGTAGTGTCGTGCGTAGCGTCGAGCGTAGCGTCGAGCGTAGCGTCGAGCGTAGCGTCGAGCGTAGCGGTGACCGTAGCGTAGGGCGTAGCAAGAGCTCCCTGCCTTCGCTACGAAGATATTCCTTTATTACGTTGCTAGGCTTGTTACCCCTTAAAAATAGAGGTCAGATTTTTGACAAAAATATAGATAATTTTTTATTAACATTAAAATATTGTTAAAACTTAATTTTACTCGAACTTTAACATCATTGGCGTTGATTTGAAGGAAGAAATCGGAAAAGCGTAGCATAGCGTAGAGCGTCGAGCGTAGCAATTACAGCCTACGCCTACGATGCCTAGATACACTTCACGACGCATAATGTTACTATAGTTATACAGGGTGGCAGAGACATCGCCGCGCAACCTTTTACCATGGATTCAGTACATGATCCTGAAACTAAAATTTTAATTGGTTATTAAAGAAAAAATTGTTGTTCCATACATTTTGTCCGCGTATGAAACAGCAGATTTTTTTTAGGGTTCCGTAGTAAACAAGGAACCCTTATAGTTTCGTCATGTCCGTCTGTCTGTCTGTCTGTCTGTCCGCGGTCTAGCTCCGAGACCCTTAGTACTAGAAAACTGTAATTTGGCACAGGTATATATTTTAATTACGCCGACAAAGTGGTAAAAAAAATTTATGAAAAACATTTTTTTTAGGGTACCTCTCATACACGTAAAGTGGTGATGTAATTTTTTTTCTTTTTTTAACCCATAGCGAGGGATATCATTGGAAAAGTCCTTTAAAAACATTGTGAGTTTGTGAAAACCATTTTTAGATTCAGGGATCCGTCTGCGAAATATTAAGCTTTAAAGTGCTAATTTTTGTTAGAGTCAAGTGTCCCCCCCCCTACCGGGTAAATGGTTGGTTTTGGGTGTGTGAAAAAAATCACAACAGTAGTTTATATAACGAAATTAAAAGGAAAACTATCACAGCTAAGTAAACTCTACAAGTTAACGAGTAATAATCGACCAACTTAACTTTGCAGTTGCAAAAACATGTTTTCCCATACATTCCGTATGGGAGAACATATTTTTCAACTACAAAGTTAAGTTTGTTTTTGGGATTAATTCATCCCAACTACGGAACCCTTCATTGTGCGTGGTCCGACACGCACTTGGCCGGTTTTTTTATAACCCGTCTACAATCATAAATGTTGAATTCATAAGTAGGTATTGTGTCCTTGTTCAGCTAGTTTATTACGAGTATCAAAATTAAGGATTCACAAGAAAACGATTGGGTATCATCACAATGACGGGCTAAATTGTTTTCCTATTACGCAGCTACGTCAGCGGCATGAGCTACCTATTCTTGTATTGTAAAGAGTTATCACCGATACGTGAGATGAATGACTTGACAAGTTCACCAATATTGAAATAAATTGTTCCAAAATAAACTGACGCAAGTGGTAGGTGACTATGTATTTATCAGCTACTTCATACGCGGAATTGGTTTTGAGATTTTGAATGAAACAGCTGTTTTATGTTTTGCTATCTGAAAAATGTTGGATACCAAAGGAGACAAAGGGCTCAAACAGGGATTTTTCTTAAACAACTTGTAAAAAAAACCTTATGTTGTTAAGTATCGTACTGAGAGTCTATTTATGTAGTGATTTTCAGGTAAATCGATTAATAAAAATTGACAATTTTTTTTTGTCAATTGGGAATTTTACCGAGTCATAACTTATGACCTCTGTAGAAAATTTGCTCATTTTTAACATCGATTTACATCGAATATTTAATGAATTTGGCTTAATTTTGCTACTAAAAATGTGATTTTTAAATAGCAATAACTTTTTTATTTTTCAATAATAATTGAAAGAAAGAAAAGAAAGAAAGAAAATAAATTTATTTGACACAGGTTAAGGCACACAGTTTTCAAAATCAAAAAAAAAACAGGAAAAAGCAAAGAAAGTTTAAAACAGTATTGTGTGCCTCACGGCTGCGACAAATAGGCCCAGTTCAGCATAAATGCCAGACAACTAGTGCCTGACGCTGGTTTTCAACTGAACCTTATGTTACGAGTACGTCTTACGGATGTAAAACAGTTTTATAGTTTATAGTTTAATTCGACTTTTTATACCTACGAGCTCCTTTCCGATCGGACGGGTTTTTTTTTAGTAGTTGACAAAGAATATTGTTTTCTTGTCGACGAATTGAGAACTCACGGAGCGATTTTCACCCGCGCCCGCCGCGGTGGCGGGACCGCAAACACTTACACAAACACGTAGTACATGGAAATGTAGATAGTAAATTTCACGACGCGGTTTATGACCGCGGCTTGCGCTATTGTTTGCGGGCCCCGCTGCACCCGCCACCGCGGTGGCCGCGGCTTAAAACCGCTACGTGAGTTCTTAGTGTTACCATGTCAGCTATTATGGCAATTTCGTAATTGAGGAAGCCCAAATTCAATACTGGACATTTACGGACTGCTATGATAACTGAAAATGACAGCCCTACCATTTTGTTTTTTTTTTTAATATTGTCGCTTCAAGGATATAGAATCTATAATATAAAAAAAATACTTAGACAAGATTTTACGATAAAACGGTTTATAATTTCGAGTAAACAGATATTTTAACCAGAATGTGAATGAAACTCATTTATGAAAATGACACATAACATGCAATCCTCGAAGGGTTAGGCAGAGGTGTACCTACAGTACACCCACATTTCGCCAGTTATGTTTAAGTCACATGTAATAGAGGGCGAGCCTATTGCCATCAAACAGGCACAAATCCAGATTCGGGCTGCTACGGGGTAATTCCTGATAGAAAAACCCAATAACACTTTGCCTGGCCTGGGAATCGAACGCAGGACCTCCTGCTCAGCAGTAGCGACCACTAGACCAAGTAGGTAGTCGATTTAAATATTAATCGATAAAAAAAACGATGCTCTTTACCATAGGGCAAATAAGCAATAAGTATTAAGTATAGATAAATAGAGTTTTAGAAAAAACATACAGTACAACTATTTTCTTAATGTCCCTCGGAAAACTTCGTGTTTCGTCAGTCGTCGGATTTCTATCAGTTGCCCTTTGCACTTGGTACAGACCGGATGCTCTCAATCGACTTGGAAGTATATGATAAAGAGTTGTTAATACTCTTTTAACTTAATGTAATTTATTAAAAAAATGGGAAATGGGAATTTGGAAAATGGGAATTCGCAGGAAAAAAAAAGATTTACAGCTCTATATAGTTCACACGGAAATCAAAACAAAACAACAATAAAGTAATTAGTTCTGAATTCAAATTATTATACACGATAAATCTAATAATTGATGGTCATTGAAATTAGCATTCGTTTTTATTCGGAAAATTGATGATTCCCGAGGGTCATTAGAAAATAATCAGACTGTACATACATATAACTTTGAAAAACAGGTATTTTCATCAAGTGAAGACAGATAGATTGCATTTATATAATTTGAAAAAAGAATTAGCTGTTAAATGTCCTTACATAAGGAGGAAAATATTACATAGACAGGTACCTATCTCACGATGCGGGTTTTATCGCCAGGTTTAGTATGTTTATTTTAAAATTTATTGACCGTTTCGAATTTGAGGAAAATAACTAATCACGGAAACTTGTGTTTCGACTTATTGCTCAATATACAGACATACCTAACCTATTACCATTTTTTTTTCAAGATTTTCTAACTTAATAGCAGTTTAAAAAATAGTACGATATCAATATTAGGTACAAAAAAATATATTTTTATTATAAATTAGCATACATTAAATAGTCTATATGACACACCTTTATGCAGGGTTTGCCTTCATAATATTAGTTGAATGTTCTGCCAAAGAATAAAAAAACAGAAGGGTTTTTAAGATTTCTTACCTAATATCAATAAATGTATATTTTTTCCCTACATAGGTAATGTTTAAAAAAATGTTAAATCTTAGCTAAGCTTACACGATCTTACAATGTTATGGTGTTAACTCGCTATTTTGTTTTAGCTTCATAATAATGTAACATTTAGAAAACTATGATACGTCGCGGCCCACTCCCACTTACAGAGAGGAGACCTGTGTCCCAGCAGTGGACTAGACTTTTTTTGTAGAAATATGTATCTACATTTATCAACTTACATACCTATATTTATTACTAGTTAGTACCTACTCCTATATGTATTTTTAAGGCAGAAAGTGGAACCCCTTATTTTTGTTGTAAGTATTATAATGCATGTCGTAGATACCCAAAACCTATGGTACCCACTACCCACAGTACCTAAATTCTACCCACATTGAAGAAATACGAATAAGTTACGTCAAAGCCGAGAGGAAAACTTAAACACAGTGAACAGAGACACCTTCTGCCGCTTAATCTTTGGCCTTCTGCCCTTCCATATCGACGCTGGTTGCGTTACCTATATAACTTGCAAGTGACCAACATTACTGTTTGTAACCGTTCACACACTTGCCGAAGCACGCGGCGCTCGCTCTTTTGAACTAAATCAAAGGTAAATTAATTAAATATTATTTAATAACATTTTCACAAGGAACAATAACAATGAATTGTCCTATTATTTTAATAATATTCCGCCATAAAGTGACTTTCTTGTAAACTTCTGAGGACTCAGAGGTCATTTGTTTACAAGATACAAATAAATATTTATGTGGTTTTTGACGTCTTTTATTAGATAAAAATTCATTTTAGTGTTGAAATGTTGTTTCGGAATGTCTATTAACATCTTAAATATTTTATAAAAACCATCGCTAGTACCTATTCAAGCTTATTACTGCAACAAAGATTATGGGCGCAATAAATCACAATAAAAGTTCAATTCAATAATGTAACCTAAAATATGTAACATAATTAAATATTTTTTTAATTCGTTTTTAGCGTAATTTTATTTTGGAAGTAATCGTCAAATTAATTGTTGTCTGCCATACTACGTTTTCTGCGGTAATCTTATTTATATAAAATGTTAGTTGCTATACTCCTCCGAAACGGCTTATTCGATTTTTATGAAATTTTATATGTACCTATATTCGGTAGGTCTGAAAATCGATCGTAATCTATTTTTCATACACCTAATTGATAAGGGTGGTCCACCCCAAACATTTATATGGAAAAACAATGTTTGCCGGGTCAGCTAGTAAATCTATAAAAATTCAAAATCTCCAATGAAAAATGATACAACATAAATTTACCTTTGTAAAAAACTGTTTGTCTCAACTTGTGAGCTTATCCTTCGATCAAATTAGGTGTTTCTACGTAGTGCAAAACTGCCAAGTACCAATTACCAACCAATATTTGTGTTTAACGCTTTGGTGCGCAAGAGTGTTGACTGTTTTTTGATTTCATAGTTAGTTAATTCTATAAATAAGTCGTATTGACATGATAGTTCAGCATTGTTATTACAACATGTAAATTCCCTGATGACCGATGTCCTTACTATGTAATTGTTTAACCTAGGCCTTCTTGCTTAGTTACTAATTAGATGCCGCAACTGGCGTTAGCTCTAATTGGATGATGTTGTACTTTGCGTTTGTCGCAAAAGGTTAACTGTCTCTGCCTGTTTACTTTTAAAAGTCAGACAGGATCGTTTGGATTGATTTGCGAAATTGTAAATATTTTGATGAAAACGCTAAAGTTTGAGGTTTTGAGGGTTTTGACCATTGAACCTTCGAACCAGACCTGCTATCTAATTGCGTAACACATTTTCCTAAATGATTAAAAGACTAATCTGTTTCATTTTGACAGTTCAACAAAATTCATTGCGTTAATTACGTTGTTGAGCAGATTTTGAAAAGCAATGGATTAGAAATCTGTTTCAAAATGATTCAGATTGTGATTGATCGTGTATTACGCAATTAGGGTGCTGACTATAATGAGATTTTTCTGTTTATAATATACTAAACATCTAAAAGTTTGTAAATATTTTTCAACTGCAAATTTTGACACTTCCGTTATTAAGCCTAAAGAACCAAATACCAGGAACTATTGTAAAGTTTTGGTCCTTAGGGATGAGTTGAAGTTCTTTCCGCCTTCAAAGTTTCGTAACTCTCACTTCCATGTTTAAATTAAGTTGCAACAATATTTACATACTTTTGTAAGTTTACAAAAGCGTAGTTAAAAACGGTACCGGTTGTTTTTGGTTTTATTTATTTTACAATATGTGCAAGCGTACGACAGAGTTTGTCGATCGTTAAGTTACGTCACCATATTTGTGGAGAACCTGTCCTCGAGAGTCGTAGCTTTGCAAGAGCTTGAGATCTGAAGAACCGAAAGGACCATGACCCGCTTTCGTTTACTTTGCATTTATTTCGACTTAGCGTTGGATGAGATTATTCGATGTTTTGTATCTATCTAAAATTATACACATCAATCATTATTCTCATGGCCTGAGCTTTTATTATTTACTCGTCAAATCTTATACAAAATTATACTTTGTCAATGAAAGACTTGTATATATGTTAAGCAAAATAGCGCCTCATTAGTAGTCGTCCAACTTGATTTATTAATAGGTTTGGGCCACTTGGGGTCTTTCCAATAGCATTTTTTGTCACCATGACAGTGATTTAAGTTCATGATATCGAGAGACATTCGTTACTTATTTCCCGATACCTACTCTTCCAAGAAATAAGTTCAATTAATTTTTTATATCACTCGCATAAATTAAGCACGCGCCGTTGGAAAATCTACAAAATAATCGGTCAATAATAATTCACATATAAAGTATGTTTTCGATATCACATTATCCTTATTTTTCAGAATCAATCAACATGTTGGCTTCATATGTAGTCCTCGCGGTGTCCTTGGTGGCGGTCGCCAATGCCTACTCTTCTGGCGCCCCCGAGAGTGTGTGCCAA
The DNA here is from genome assembly GCA_963680765.1 of Agrochola lychnidis. NCBI lineage: Eukaryota > Metazoa > Arthropoda > Insecta > Lepidoptera > Noctuidae > Agrochola > Agrochola lychnidis. Next base: position 17,585,811 of record OY796858.1, read on the forward strand.
GACATGGTACCAAAGCACCCTGTGCCGAAGCAGTCCTCCCCTCCTCCTTACACCATCACCACCAGCACCAAGGTACGTTGTGACCCGATATGACCGTGTCAGTAGGTTCTTCGAAGATAAAACCCCCTGTCCAAATTCGTGTTCCGACCATATCATCGCCGTACAGTGAAAACATCTTGATTGCAATAAGCATAATTTTACAGGAGAAGATAAAAACTGTCTGGAAAATGGCCTTCATTGACGTGTCCCGAGATTTTCATTCAAGTACACATTACGGGGTTTACTACCCAACAAAAAAAAATTTAAAAAATCAAAACTTTACGTGGATTTCGTCGCACGGCAATGAATCAATGATATAGCAGTATTAAGTCACTATTATTTCGAAAAAAGTTATAACTTCAAAATAGGTAGGTATCTTTCTCACACGAGAAACAATTATGACTTTAACACTTTCCTAAATTCCCCCGGGATTCGAATCTGCTATAAAATCAAAAATCAAAATATTTTATTTCACATAAACCTACATGGACACTTATGAAACGTCAGAAGCTAGGTGCACGGTTCCAATTGGTCGTTTCCTATGGAGAAGAGCCGGCAAGAAACTCCACGGTTACTCTTTTAAAAATAATTGGCTTTTACAATACTTTCATATAACAGTGTTTCTAGGTATGGGAGGACAGTGTAGGTCTTTCAATAAGTACCAAGTACTTAACAAAATAGAAAATGGTTATAAGTTTTCAACTCCCGAGATAATTAGGTTTCACAGATATCTGTTTTTACTTTATGCTGCCCTCTTGTTGAACGATAAGAATCGTTATGAAACATGGTTACGTTACAAATTATGTAAACGTATTAAATATTATGTCGGGTAAAAAGTAAATATTACAGTACATCGCCTGCAATTCTGCACGTAAGTTTTTTTCCGTGTGCTATTGAGTTGAGTTCAATATTTATTTCTTTGCATAACTCTGAAACGCATTCATGTGAAGGTAACTCGCGAAGCTATAATACATATAGCTTTGTGGGTTGAAAGACCAGAAACGTCCCAACTGACCTTTCAGTGAAAATGCGAACTTATCGATTCAGGTTCCTGAATAGAACGTACGTTGTAAGGGTTCTATTGTCCACGTAAATACTTAGTGCATTTCGTAGATTTTCTGAAGTAAACGCTTTCATTGAAAATTGAAAGCTTAGCAGCTAAAAAGAAGCGTAGAATTTCGCAGTTAGGTTTATCATTCTGCTTTAGTAAGGAATAGGATAAGTGTCTTACAGAATGTGTATAGCTTTCTTACCGATAATTAAATTATAGACGTTGAATTTCGCGTATTGACCATTGAGATAGCTTATGTTATTCATCATCTGCCTAGGCTGTTCTCAACTATGAAAGCTGACTTAGATAGCTTTAAGTACCAAGTTATTTTAATACTATTAGTTAACGTAAAATTAACAAGACTCCATCCCCACGCAGCATCTTCAAAGTACTTAAACAATTTCATCCATTCCCACAGGACGTGAAAGCTGGAACTCCCATGGAAGTGGTGATCAACGGCAAGGGTCCCGCCAACACCATCCGTGGTCTGCTGCTCCAAGCGCGTCAGGGTGACAAGATCGTCGGCAAGTTCACTCTGAAGCCCAACGACAACTTCGCACAGCTCCTGAACTGTGGTGAACCTGGCGTAAGTACCATTACCATATCTACCTTTAATCTAACCAAGACGTTATTTAATTTTTTTTAAGAACGTGTGTCGGATGCATTGTGGGCTAAGACCACTACAACATGGGTTCCTGAAAACGTCCAGCGGCATCGTGGAAGACCCAGGCGTAGATGGCGGGACGAACTTGACGCTTATAGGAGGGATTGGTCTATATTGGCTCAGGATCGGGTTGGGTGGAAAAAGGAAAGGGAGGCCTTTGCCCTGCAGTGGGACATTACGGGCTAATTATTATTATTATAAGTGAAAACTTCTTCAGGCGCGTTTGGCATTTTTGAGATGGGAAAAACAATTGAACTCGTGACACCGTTACCGACACCTCATTTTTGTAAATGCCATTGTGCTCTTTATTTAGATAAGGTTACGGACCAATGTCCTATACAAGTATTTTTCTTCCACCTAGGCGATCTTGTTCAAGTTTTCACTTCTGTCAGCGCTCGCGGAGTGCCACTATTTTTAAGCTATTGCATAGCTTTTATCGCGGGTTTATCAAGAAATTAAATTAATCAAGAAATTCCGTAACGAAAAAAACCTAACACCCCCACTCCACCTACCATGTAATGACGGATGATGACATAAAACAAAAATTACGTTCCCAACTACGTTCCCATGACAACGTGACGTTGTCATGGGAACGTAATTTTTGTTTTTTGTCATCACGTCATCATCCCAAGTGTAGCGTTGACAAATAGGAAGTATGGAGGTTACAAATGCTATGCAATAGCTTTACCGCGGCAGTCCCCGAGTGCCACAGGTTTTTTTTTTTTATGGTGCAGTCGACAGTACCTACACATTATTTTTGTTTACGTGTAAAAAATTTAGTTCTCTTCTACACTGTCGAATGAATGACTGAATGAAAATGCACCGACCCCAGCGTGGTTTGATCAGACTCGATTAATTGAATGAACCCAAAGATAAGCACTAGCCGCTGGAGCCTCATGTTTCATGGTGTTACAGAGGCTATTGCATATCAAGGAGTAGACCGGGCAGCGCGGTAATGGTAGGGAAGACGTGCCCTTAGGATAAGGAAGGATTTGCGAGCCGTACCGGGTATGCATCCTTGAGTAGGCAATGGACTAGTGATATCCATTAATTCTGATATAATCTACCTATTATAAGGATAATTGCCTGCCCTGTATAATTAACGTGGGTGGGTTATGGTACATATACATCTGCCTAACCCTTCGAGGAATACAGGCGTGATAGATATTATGTGTATATGTATAAGTGTACAAGTATAATTATTAAAGTTGCAAGTAGTTGAAATGGCAACCCATTTGCAATGCATCTGCTATTACAGTAACCATTTACCATCAAGTGGGCCGATACCGGCTAGTTTACAATACAAAAAATCATAACCTTGCATTTTACTACGACGTAGTCGGGTAAAAACATAAAAATGAGCAGTTTATTTGAATTTATCTGTCAGGAATCTTCTATCTCTTTTGTTGACCGTGAAAGGACGTTTCTATACGAAGATCCACAAAGGCGTTTTTTGTAATTTCAATTATTAAATTTTTCTAGCTCTTCCCGTCACTCTTACGCCTTGATCACACGTATCTAGTAGATGGGCGGTACAGTGCTCTCGGCCAAGTGCTCGGTACGTGTAAACACATTACCGGGTGCTCGGCCGAGTTAAAGGGCGAGACAGTCTTTTTTTTTAACTATGGCCTTTTGCAGTTGTAACCACTTAGGTCTTGGCTGCTTAACCAGACTTTTCTTGTGGTGGCCTTAAGCTTCTACACTTAGAGCCTCCAGCGAGGAGCGTTTAAACTATTCTAAATTAAAATTAAGCAAGTGCTCACTAAGGGCACCCCCTGTGGGGTACGAACCTCGGCTTAGGTGAGACAGTCACTCGGACCCTGTTCTATATACTAGACCGATATACCCACCCCTGCGCTTCCCCGCACTGACTCACTTGCCCACTCGGCACGTATAAACATGCACTCGATGCGTACTCGCCACTCAGTACATACACGTCGCTCATAGCATGCTACCGTTTCCCGCGATTTTTGTGCACCGACCACAGAAAATATACCCTTGACTCTTATGTAAACACCTACTTGTCCACCCAACTCTCTCGGCCTAGTATCATTTTGCGGTCTCGCCCATCTACTAGGTACGTGTGATCAAGGCATTAGGATTTTTCAAATTGACTGTTGATTTTATCTGTTTCTTTAGTAACCCATTTTTTTCTAAGCAGAATGTGTGATTTAATACTTAAATTACCTACTAGTTACTAGGTATTTGTTTGCATCGCAAATTAAGTGTTGTATGCATGAATTACGCGTCCTTCAGAAGCTTCGCGTTACCTTACGGTCCGGTTCACATTTAGTTTTTATTAGAATAGGTAAACTTTATTATGCCACGGTGTTATTTGGTAGCCGATTTAATGAGCCTTCATGAATTTTAATAGCCTCACTAGTCTTTTCTTATGAAGAATCATGGTTATTTTATATTCATAAGTAATTCAACAACTGTTTTGCCTCGTTGGTCTAGTGGTCGCAAGCGCTACTGCTGAACATGACGTGCTGGGTTCAATTCCCAAGTCGAGCAAAGTGATATAGGGTTTTCCTGTCAGAAATTTCTCAGTGCCAGCCCGGAGTCTGGATTTTTTCCTAGTTGATGGCAATAGGCTCGCCATTACTACTATAGCAAACTGGCGAAATGTGGGTGCACTTAGGTACAGACGCCAGCACTTCAAGCTACTAAAATCTGTCAAATTTATTTAATAGATTTTCAACTTTATCGCTGATATTTAAGGTTCAAAGTTGATTGGGAAAATTTGACAGTTTCGGGTAGCTTGATGTGCTGGCGTCTGTACCTCAAACGATTATGACTAATTTGTTTCATTTTGACAGTTCAACAACATACATTGCGTTATTTACGTTGTTGGTCAGATTTTTTTTTCCAACTTATGAAGCAATGGATTAGCAATCTGTTTCAAGTCGAAACATTGTGATTGATCGTGTATTTCGCAATTAAGGTACTGGTTACCTTCGATAAATATCTATGTAATTCATTACAAAAGAAGGAAATAAATGTTCAAATGAATAAATACAGTGTAATTACGTTGTTTACGTAGTACTTAAATAGGTCCTTTCTACAGTTTTTTTATACAGTTGCCACAAAAAAGTTACAATCATTCGCGCAAAAAAACTTTGATCGATATTTTTTAGGGCGTTACAAATTGTCACGATACCTACCGATACCTACTAGGTATACTGAAATATAGATGTATGGGTGATTCATCTAATCGTGGTTCGCAAATCGTGAGGACAAACTTCCTTAAAAAGTTGTTGTTTGCATTGCTACGAAGTTGTTTCTTATTCTAAAGAAGGCCTTCACGTTTTTTGAACGCTACCAAATGAAAGAGTATTGTAACTAATACTTACGGTTATTTGAAATACTTAATACTTTGACGCTTATGGTTATTTTAAATACTGCAGGGTAGCAGGGACATTGACGCAAAAACTGTTACCATGGATTCAGTACATGATTCTGAACCCCTCTGCGTTGAAATTTTTCGTCGGTTATTTAAAAAAAAACAGCTGTTCCATACATTTTGACCGCTTAGGTATTGCACTATTCTATGAAACAGCTGATTAAAAGAAAATACCGACGAATAATGTCAACGCAGTGGGGTTCAGAATCATGTACTTACTGAATCCATGGTAACAGTTTTCGCGTCGATGTCCCTGCCACCCTGTATACTTAGTACATTGACGCTTTTATCTTAGGTAGGTAATTAACATTAATAACATTATTTTGCGAAAAGTCTTCTGACTTACACAACTTGAGAGATCTCAAGCAGTAATCTCAGCCACTCAGCATCATCTGCCTAGCCTTTTCCGAACTATGTCGGGGTCGGCTTCCAGTCTAACCGGATGTAGCTGACTGCTGAATACCAGTATTTTACATGGAGCGTCTGCCTATCTGACCTCCACAACCTAGTTAACTGGGCAACACGATACTCCTTGGTAAGACTGAAGGTTCTCAGACTTTCGGGCTTCTGACGAAACGTAACAACTGTCAATGTTCTATAAATGTCGGCCGGGACCAAATGCTTAACGTACTCAAGAGACACGGAGGGGTCTTGGTAGGTATGTTAAGATGGTCACCCATCCACGGAACAACCACGGCAAACGTAACTTAACCTGATCGATCGACCCGTGCGGAAGTTATTACTTAGCCACAAGCCCCTAAGCAGCAATTACTACTTAATCTCGGCCACTTAATGGAAATTAAATGTCATCAAAGCCCATGAAATAGGTATCGGGGTCCGCTAGGGCCAATGCCTGCCGGGGGTTCGAAGGAAACCGATAGGGAAATCGTGGCCCCCTGCAACAGGGCAACCGAAGGAACACGGGTGGATTTTAGTCAGTAAGAGCCTGACACACCTAGAAGTTATTTGATAATTTCCAACCCAAAAAAAAAAGTGTAGCTCGCGAAATGCCAATTTACTTACGTTTTTTTGCTATTTACAGGTCAGTATCAGATTTTATGTTGATCGATTCTTGACCGTAACAAGTATGTATTTACAGAATTTTTACAAACTAGTTGCGCCCCACGGTTTCACCCGCATAAGTCTCGATCCCGTGGGAATATCGGGATAAAAAGTATCCAATGTCCCAACGCAGGTAATGGTTAACCCATGTGCCAAATTACATCTAAATCCGTTCAGCCGTTTTAGCGTGAAAGCGTTACAAACAAACAAACATGAAAAAATCTAATCTTTTCTCTTTATAATATTAAGTTTAGATGGACAACCAAGAACACTTTAATAGACCTGAGGATCTGAGGAGGTCAGGACCTGACTTATATACGAGACTAGAGAAGTGGATGTACGAGTAAGCATAGCCAGGCCTGCGATACACGACTCTGAAGTCTGAGTAAACGAATTAAGATTTTCAGACTCACTTGCACCGCATCCTAACGGATGGATAGATTTAAATAAAATACATGAGGTGTCTACCCGACTCGTCTAGGTCTCGTTCTCGCGCCGTATTCCACCAAGCGGGCACAGTGCGGGTTGGTGGATGTCACACACATGTCTTCGAATTTTCTGTTCAAAGGGCATGCCGATGTTTTCCTTCGCCGTTTTTATAGTGCCTGTCTGAGTTCGGACCTACAACTCGTGAGTCGCGGCCTTTTCTACTGGGCTCTGACGTCAGGCATTGACTGTTCCCTTAAATCATTTGCTATGCCCAAAATTATGGCAAACCCGTTCCCAGAATATAGGTTAGTGCTGCCATTTTTTTTTAAAGTCGTCTTCATTGACTTACCTATTGACTACTATGATATACCTACATATATTGACTTTGAATTTATGTAAAACATAAGGCATAAGTTTTTAAAAGGCCTTTTCTTGAATTTTAATCGCCACTAAATGAATTCGGGGTCCTACGTTTAACTATAAATAAACAGATACCTACATAACTAATATGATAGAATTCTCAAAGTTACATTGCATCATTCAAGGCTATATTGTTCGGTGCAAGAGGTCGCATAGATTCGGTTGGTGCGAGGTAAAATCTATTAAGATGATATAAAATCGAAACAAACCGCTACACGTGCCGATATTTCATAATATTTTTAACAATTTAGGTACCTACAATTAATTGCATTCAATTATAAATAGACGATTCTGTATCCTATCTGCTGATTGGCTATGCAATTACAAGTCCCATTTTAACAAATTGCACGTTTCACTAAAGAGCTTGCGATTCAATTTTTTTGCGAATAAAATTGTCAAATCAAACAAATTGTTAACATCCGAGGACATAGAACCCTTCACTCGGGTTTAAAATACAATTATCGTCATTGCCAAACAACAGCATACCGCAGTTAGCAACAAAGTGCTTCGTCGGCATTTCCATGTACAAGAACATGGACTAACGCCTTTATCAATGAGGTATATTGAATGGAAGGCTGCGTGTTCGCTAATTACGTGTGGATTGTGTTAGGTCTCTACCATACTCGTCGTTTATCACAGTACAGTCAACAAAACAGTTAGATATACAAGCAAAAATCACTTTTTACACGACTGCCCAAAAGGAGTGTAATGTTTTCATGGTTCGTGTATGTATGTATGTATGTGAGTTTCTTTGTTCCACCTTAACTGTTAAATGCCAGAATAGATTTGGATGTTTGGGGTATCGTTAGAATCCTTACATCATCCCGAGTCACAGGACCTCTTAGATTAAAAATGTTTCACACAACGACACAATGGTCCCCCAACTGCAATGACAATTTGATTTATCTGTTTACTTAGCGAGTAAATGAATGACCTTTCGCTTTGTATATATAGATTAACTAATACAACTTGTTTATTACTTTTGAGTTCGTTTTTTGGCAGGGCAGATGTGTTTGTTTAATTTTTGAAGTAAAAACTTCTTTATGCGCGTTGGGCATTTTTAAAATGGGACTAAACCATTTATTTCGCAACACTGTGACGACACCAGCTTTTGACCATTAAAAAGACATCAACGCGTTGATTACCGCGGTGGCGATTTTTTTCAAGTTTTCACTTCTGTCGGCACTTCCGGAGTGCCACTGTTTTTAATTATTTTTTCTCTATGGTGCCTAAATTAATTTTACTCGTAACTATTATGTGCGTTATTATGACTGGAAGCCAAGACCAAAATATAGAGAAACTTTGTCAAAGACTCGACTACTCAAACACTCAATTTCGCACAACACTATTTAAAAGTAGTTATAACCAATCACTTTTTTTTACTGTACATTTTTACAACACATTGATATAGGTATACAACATATATGGCAGCTAGATTATAGTAAAACGTTCGTGTCGTATTGTACAGAACTATTACACAGTTCGACGCAGGCCTTGACCGGGTAGACTATACGGGGTGTTTGACCTTTATGTACTTATAAGCTGCCGCAAAAGTGCATTTATTCCTAATAAGGCATTAGATTAGATAGATACTTATTCAGACCAAGTCGAGACTAAACTCAACAATATAACATGACGCCTGTATTCTCCTAGGGTGTGGGCAGAGGCATATTATCTGCCTAAGTAGAAACGATATTTTGTCCCATGTAAAAAGAGTTGAATTAATTTGCTACTAAGTACTAACCAGCATCACACATCCTGACTTCGGACTGCTACTCAGAAATTCCTGATGGAAAAATCCATTCCGCTTTTCCTGACTGACCTGTAGGGGACGGACGGGCAAGAAGGAGATGTCGGGCAAGAAGAATAAAACCATCAAATCGCTGCTTGATCGATAAAAAGACACAGCGCTAGTACTGCTCAACGCGTCCCACAGACGCGCTAACCGACAGTGGTCCGCCGACCACTTGGAAGTGTAACTTTAAATTCTGTGCGATAAATTACAATTTCGAAGAAAAAATTTGTAAAAAACAGCTGTAAGAACATCGTGTTTGTTTTATTACATTCTTGGATGTCTAAATTACGATATTTTCACTAAAGTCTGTTAATATTAGACGTGTGAATGCCGTACTTTCCTTTTGTTGGTTGTGTCATCTTTTCTAATTATACCTATAATAAGTAAATGTAACCATTTTGGATCTGGTCGGGCAAAACGGATTATGACAGTTTTTTTTTTTAAATGATCTGAGTTGGAGAAGGCTTATTTTTTTCTTATGTTTGATCTCAAATAACAAAGCTAAATGTCCAAAGATTATAATAATAAGTAACTGATAAATATAAATTATGTTGCACTAGTTTTTCTTTTTATCCAAAGTTAGTATATCCTTCTTGCCCGTCCGTCCCCTACCCTAATTGCGTAACTTATTTTCGTAAACAATTTTGCCTAATTTGTTTCATTTTGACAGTTCAACAACATTCATAAAAAAAAAAATCTGCTCAACAACGTAAATAACGCATATTTACGTTGTTGAGCAGATTTTTTTTCCAACTTATGAACTTAGAATCGTACCTACTCCGAAAATGTTTTCATTTAAAACCTACCTAAATAATTGTTAGTAGATTATGATCAAATAGGAAGTAAAAATAGGTATCTACGAAATTACGAATGTCATACAACTAGGAACTAAACAGTGAAGGTAAACGTGCAAGGTGCTGGGCGGGTCACATTTCTCTGAATTATTGCAATCAGCACGCATAACATGTTAACCATAGAAACGGGTTTTCTACAGGTTTTGTCGACGGGAGAATAGACAACATGACAGATTGTGATTGTTTATCTGTCATTTTGTCTATTCTTTCGTCGACACAACCCGTTTCTATTGTGGTCATGCGTGCAGGTCTAGTCAGAGACTGGTCGATTAAATGTCCCAGATAACCATAATAACGCGGGTGTTGTTGAGAGCCGGTAATTATTTGATCAAATTACACTATAATAAAAGGAAAATCAAACATTATTTGGACAATCACGTCCAATTATTGTTTGATATTCCTACCTACTGAAAAGGCGTTAATTTTAATATTCGCCATAGCAACATGGATAATTACGTACCTACATTGAATTATTCACAAAAGTGGTTTTATTTTAAGTAGGTACTTGTAAATAATACCAAATAATTTTATGTATACAGGTATAGAAAGATGTGAATATTTTTCAGGCTATTTATAGGTAGACATTAATTTAACTGTTTATTTTCTTTTATTTACAGAACGCCATCACACACAAGAAACACGACGAGAAATTTGACAGCCAGACTCTCGCCTACACATGGACACCCCCAGCTGGCTTCAACGGCGAAATTAAGTTCAGGTACAGACCATTACTTCATGACTTATTACTAAATAGGTACATTCCATAGTAATTAGGCTTTCGTAGTAGTTACACATAATTATGGATCGCATTTACCTATAGGCCACACTGGTACCTACAAATAATCGAGACCATTCAATAGTGCTGCCGGTAGGTATTTCCGGAAAAAAAGAGAACGACGCATTCTGAAACAAAAGAACTCGTCAAAGTAAATCAGTTAGGGATGCTACACACATGTCCGAGTCGGCTCATTCGATTCGGCAGAATTAATTTGTTGAACAATAAAGCCGACCTAAAGCAATTACTACACATATTCGGCTTTCATTCGGCTCGTGTCAACATAGTAGGTATAAAGAGAGGTAGTAAGCTATCTTCATACAAACGCACCGCGCGCGGCTTGTATGTGTGGGGCCATCTATGCGTCGCCGCACGCATACTTAACAAAATCTCGACCGTTTTCTCGCGGTGCGTTTGTATGAAGATAGCTTTACTACCTCTCTTTATACTATGGTGTCGATCGGCAATCTTTGTTTGGCATCTACCCTCACTAATCGGGCTGTTTCCCGAATATACCTATAATCTATTTTGCCAGCTGTGCCGAATCATGCCGACCCGAACATGTATAACGTGTAGCACTCCTTACGCTATTGTTCAAGCTTTTGTTCTAAATGCAGCTCAAAATACATGTAGATAGGTACCTAGTACCCTACCTCTAGGTATCTAAAATAATACCTAGACATTCAAGTGTCAAGGGACAAAAGGGAGGGACGTCCAGGGGTTGAGCAGATCAGGGGTTCATAACCTTTTGAAAGTCATAGCAGACGTCAGACGTACAACAATGCACGAACACGCACCAAGCGATTGTTAACAAGCTTAATTTTAGAAATGGCACGTGTAGGTGTTTTAAGTGAATCATTTGAAGTTTCGCAGTTCGCTCCTTTGTTCATGATATTGAAAACGATCGATTCGATTTACCCAAGATAGGTCAAAAAATGTCGATGGGTCACAATTATTAAAATTTGTAATTGAAATGAAGACACGGAAAATATTGAGGTTTTAAATATTTCTCGATTAAAAAGAAATTTCATAAAAAATAAGCAAACGTTAAGGGTTAAAACATTTTGAAGTCAAAATTGAAAATAAGGTTCAAAATGGCCTCAAGGTTTCTGAAACTGTAGGACATCAATCTTTCGTTTTTTTTTACAGAATTTTGAACATAATTTTATTTTTATTTTCAGAGCTACCATCGCCCTAAACGGTGCCGTCTTCTGGGTGGGCGTTGAATCAGCCCCCGTCAAAGTTGTCAGCTAATTTAATTTAATTAAGAACAAAGAGTATTATTATTTCATAATTTATATCTTTCTTACATTCCTGATGTATTTGTTTCTTCTTTAGACTGTGGATGTATTAGATATTTCATAATATAATAAATAATTTTATAAAAATTTGTTTTTTTATTTATCAATGAAGCATAATCAAATAAAAGCAGTAGTAATATATTTTAACAAATACTTTATTTCAAACATAGCACCTAGAATTTTTGTCTTCGAGATCCATTTACAAAATTCAAGTCTCAATAAATACAAATAGAGTAGGGTAGGAACTAATAGCTTGTATCTACAGTACAGCACGAATTACTTCTAAAAGATTCATATTATCACTGGTAATTCGTGTAAAGAAAATTTTATTTTCTATATTTACTTACTAATTAAATTAAATTTTTAGGCTTTTTTATTGCAATTTATTATGTCGCGGCCATGTTAAAGGGTTTCTGATTATACCCTTAGGAAGACGAGGCAATACATTTGACGTATATTTTATCACGCATCTATAATTATGTGAGCTACACGTAGGTAGGCAAAGAACATTTTTATCTCTCGCTAAACCCAGTTTTACACCAAAACCGGTAGAGCTCGATTTAAAAACAAAATAAATAAAAATCTTATAATTTACATAAAATCGATATTAAATAATATAAAGATAGGCTAAGAAGATATATTTTTTTAAATCTACTATGCTTGTACTGTAGATACATGCATGAAGCTTTCAAAGACTTATAAATTTAATCCATATAGCTAGTAGGGAGTTGCTATAAGAAAGTGGTCTTACAAGATATGCATAGATATTCGAGTATCAATAATGTGCGAAATAGGGGTGCTACACATGCTCGGATCGGCATGATTCGGCATAGGCCGGGCGGCACAATCGAATGGATATTTTGCCGCCAGCCGTGCCGAAACGTGCCGACCCGAACAAATGTGCAGTACGCTTTACAGAGTAGAAGGGGGACGGACTTTTGGAATACAATGAGTTATCACAGTTTTATTTAGAGCCTTTTATAAAGGTAACCTCAGTCGTTGACAGACATTAAGCACAATTTAGAATCTCATTTCTCCCCTTCGCCTCTCAACTATTCACGCCCACACTTTGGGACTTTAATTTTAAAGTCTTTGAGCAAGCTTATGTTAGGAGTAAAGCTCGAATTCTATTCACATTGAAGCAATTCCGATACAAACCGCTACACACTTTGATAAACACCTATTGTTAGATACATTCACTCTCACAACATCTCAAGTCTCAGTTATATTAACGCATTTCTTTGAAATTACAATTCTAAGGAAAATCTATTGAGTAATTAATACATTTACATTTAAAAAGCACATATTGGTAAAAATAATCACATAAGTATAAAAGCCTGTACAAGTTAAATTCATAAGATGTGAGCATAAGGAAACAGTTTGCAAATGTGCCTTTTTATCACTAAGTTGCTATTCATCTGCAGTAATAAGAAATGAGATCAAACTGCAAATAAGTAAGTATAAGTAACATTCATGACATGGACGCGAAAGTACATGATTTCGATGTATACAGTCGTCATGCGTGAAACTGAGACTTGCAATACATAAACACAACTACATCAGCACAGTATAAATAAGTAAAAGTATTACGTCTTCATAGAAAACGGGCGAGACGACGCGCTTCGAAATCTCAGTATATACCAGTACGCAATAATCTCGAGTGCACGGCAGTTACGCATGGACACGGAAAGTTTATCTACCGAGAGGCGGTAATTATTTCAAGTCACTGCCGAGACGTAATACTGTTACTTTATTATACTGTGACATTGGTACATATACTAGCAACTATGGAAGATGATATCTGATGAGTATCTATGAATATTGAATGAGTGTTATGTAAATATGTAGAAAACAGTAATTGACAACTACACTTTACATGTAATTCCATTATTACAGCCGCCAAATTAAGTTATTATTATAAGATTGTTATATTAAGTAAACTATATTATGGAAGATTTAAATTGCAGACAATTCATGTATTTAAATGCTTATGTGACATCTCATTCCTCTATAGAGTTAGGCAATGCCACAAGTCCATATTATTAAATATCTATGGCATTTATCCTGTCGTGATTCAAACCATAGTTACAAACTGGCAAGACAAGGTCTATAAAATTTGTGTGTGTTATGTGAAAAAGGCAATATTGGTGAGTGTTAACAACATAATACACACACATACAAACATTTTGATGCACACCACAACCACTGACTCAATCAGCAATCTCCATTTCTGTCACAACGTAAACATTATCTATCAAATTAGGTCACCTAAGTATTTATTATCTTCTGATAATTCTTCTGAATAACCTGCCTGTTGAATACATTACAACAGCATTCATATTTGCACAGATGCATATTTAAGTGAAAGAAAATTTACCATCTCATGACATCTTGAAACAATAATAAATACTTATGAAATAAATACACCTACTCCATAGATACATACAGAAACTAAATTGTCATTGGTCTAAAATAAATGCACTTCAATTTAAAAGTCTTATACCTAAATATAAAACATCACAGTTAATACTGAATAAGTAGTAAATAAATACATAGAGTTAAATTGTTAATTTAGATAGGCTATCATTGGTTCTGTATGAAATAGTTTTGCCTTTTGAGCTGTCTGTACAAAGAGATGTACTTCCCTGCAGCAGAGGTTCTTGGAACAACGTATTGTTTGCAGAAAAGCTTGGGATCTCGAGCTTTCTCAGAAAGCTCCCCACAATCAAGTGCTCGCAGGAATGCGAGTACAAATGTGAAGCAGTTGTGTCTTTCTTCATTGTACCTCTCAGCCTCCCACAGTGGGCTTTGACTCACCTGAAACCAAAAACACAATGTTGCATGTTTTGGAATGATGACATGTTTATTTACTGTCAACAAGCATAATATTGACATACCTTGAGCAGAACACTATCCCATATCTCATTCCACATCTCATCAAACTGCTCTAACAGCAGACACTGGTCCCAATCTGAGCTGGAGTCACAGCCATTCCATTTCTTGGTCATGGGGTCCACACCACGGATCCCTTCTTCGCTGAACTCCACAACACAACCCTGAGAGTTAGTCACCCCTATGTGCAAATCTTTGGAATTATAGTAGTCGCTGTAAAGAATGAAAAATCACGTAAGCATAAACGATTTGATAAGGTCGTGAATCATTTTACGAGCAATAACTTGGAAGGGATTATTAAAGTATTTGGTACTTCTGGCACGGAGCATCCAATTTGAGTACTTACTTGAGGAAATCGCCATGGGTAGGCTTCATGACAATAGCGCGAGGATGCTGAGATGCCTTGACGAAGGGGTAAGGAACCCTAAAACAAAATTAGGGCGCTTAGCAACAACCTTCATATGTCATGATACTAGAAAATCCGTTACATAAACGTATCGTTACCTGAAGGGCAGTAGATTGTAGTCATATCTATCCAGTTTTTGATCACAAACCGGGCATTTTTCAGGTATTATGGTGCAAAATACTTTGTGATCACAATGGTGGAAACAAAGAATACCCGGATCCATTTTTGCACAAAGATTAAAGTGGAATTTTCAATGAAACTGTCACTTCTAATAACTTCAACACAATCGTTAATCAATACAGTTGTTTTGAGCAAACTAAAGCCGTAAATGAAAGCAGAATAACTTATTGACCAAGCAAAAGCCTAATGAGAACCTCATAGGAACTTTGCCATTGCCCATGTCCACCTTTCACAACTCGACTCTCGCTTGGATTGGGGAAACCTTTCGACAAAGCAGGGTAAGGTTACGTTCGAAACTGTGACTTTTTTAGATAATTAAATCCAGTTAATAAAACATAACATTCTGAATAGTAATTTGCACCGTTATTTCATTTTAATATAATTAGTAATTTTAAGTCTTCATTCTCTTTGTACAAATTTATCAAACACTTTGATTAAGTTCGATTATTTTGCTTCGTAAAACAACATCATTCAGTTAGAATTTTACAATATTCTGAACGACCATCGACGACTTCACCTGTGATTGGGCAAAACAACAGCTGTGAACAGATGATTGATATGCGCCTTTCTATTGGTCGATAGACTATTTGCTGTCAATTTGCAGCGTATTGGGATTGGTCAACCAAATAATGGGCGCTCGGCGGCAAGATTAAAAATTTGACAAGAGTAAAACTTAGTTTTAAAACAAGTTAAAAAAATACCAATACGAATCTGTTCTTGAGCCATACGTTTAATTCATATAATTTATTATGATTGTTAGATATGTTTAATACTATAAGTTATAATAGAATAGAATAATTAAAGAAATAAGTGGGGAAGGTGGGTACAGATTTTATTTTATTTATTAATAATAATAATTTGTAATTTTGTTTGTACTCTTTAGAAATGTTAAATACTTCTCCATTTATTCTTTTATAAACTGCTCTAATTGGAATTTCTTTTAAAATATGGTCCTTTAACACTGTGAATTTCATCATATTACGCTCTATTTATTTTCAATAGGTGTTTGGACCATGGTGTCGAAATTTTGTCAATAATCGTATGTCATGAAGCGTTGTATTGTATGTTTACCAGTTTCCATGGTAACGAGCGCTGGCGGTAAACCACACCTCGCCCATCAGACCCAGTTCTGGCGACAGTGTGCGCTGTAAAGCGTGCGATCCTTTGTTAGGATATACTTCCCAATAACGGACTATTAAGTTAAATAGACAGTTTAGATAATGTGTGTGTGATTAGGAAACCAGTGTGCTGTTAGATAATTTTAGGAAATAAGTTTAAAAATACTGTGTACAAATTAAATATTAACTACAAAGTTGTAATCGTGTCATTGAACTTTTTTTTTTTTTTATTTGATGCCGTTGACTTTGGAAAGCAGCATGAAAGTTGTTATGAATTTTTAAAATCATTCATGATGTATTTGGAAAAGGTGAAAGGTTTATTGCAAATAGTTTGGTGGTTGCTAGCAGCAGCGCGGGTGGTGACCGCGGGTATTTCTTGCCTCAGCAGCCCCTGCCTTCATGGTATATGTATAGATGACGTCAATACGTAAGTACCTATAACCTGGTTATTTAATTAAACATGCAATAGATATTGTGGAAACTGCACGTGCCAGTATTTACAGTCTTACCTGGCACTACTTAGGTACATCTTATTTAAAAATCAATCAGCTTTAAAATAAGTACCTGGTCGAAAATAGAGAAAACGATATTTTCTTGATAAGAGATCTAACTAAATCGATTTTTCGCCTCCGTAAACTCATGTTGTAACTTTCGTCGAAATCGTTGAAGTTGTTCTCGAGAACGTGATTATAAATATATATACAAATATTGCTCATTTAATAATTTAGGATAATAATGAATCACAAATGTTGAATAAAAAACTACATTCGAATACTATTTGACTACTTTTTTTAATTGACCCTGAGATATCATTAATTAATTTGATAGCAACGTCAAAGCTATCCGAATTTGATTAATTATTATTGAACTTTCATTCGGTTTTGAATAATTAGATACATTTCCAGTGTAAGCTGACCTCGCATTGAACGGAAATCCTATGCAATGCGAGATCAGCACAAACTGGAAATGTATAGCTTGATGTGTAGCCGTGTGCACCTACCTATAACCTACATAGAGGTAAAGGTCTGTCTGTGAAGAAAAACCTTTAACTGAGCCTTGCCTTACCTACTTAGTTCACATAAGTAAAGATCCACTCACGCTTCAAGGGATTTAATCCAAAATTATGAAGCGAATTTCTATATTCAAGCTGAAACCTTAGTTTTCTAAAAAAGTTGCCGTGTGTACCTAGATACATAGGTATACCTACATATCACATGTATGGTTATATTTTTCCAGCACATACGCATGCTATTGTGTGGACGGATACACTGGCGTGCAGTGTCAGACCAACTGGGATGAATGCTGGTCCAGTCCGTGTCAAAATGGAGGGACCTGCATCGACGGTATTGCCTCCTACAACTGCTCATGCCCTGATGGATTCATAGGTTCGTTAATAATTTAAAAAGCAATTTTTGAAGTGAAAACTTCTTTAGGCGCTTTGGGCATTTTTGAGATGAGACTAAACCATTGATTTCGCGATACTTACCGAATTTACCGACACCGTGGAGTAAAAGACATCAACGCGTTGAATACGCGGTGTCGATTTTTTGTCGTATAAGCTGACCTCGCGGTTCTATTGAAACTCTGTACTACACTAGCTCTAGGTCCAAATGTTGCCACCGTCGTGCGGTTGACTGTACTCTTCTACAAACTGAACTGATCTTGCGCTGAATGGCAAAAGTCCTGCATCCTCATGTAGTATTAAATTTATTTATTAAAAATGAGGCAACACCTACGAAGGAAGACGAAGAAACCGTTGTCTATCCGTTTTTACAACACTGTGGTTCCGACGGCCAACTGTAAAATTCCGGGATTTAACGATGTAAATCTCGGAATTTTATAGTCGACCGTCAGACGGTCAGTCAAAAGCCTTGTGTTGTGGTCAATTAAACCCATTTCTGGTTATATCTGGACGTCTCGCCGAATTGTCTCGGCTTGGACCGACCACAAGTCTGCCCCTGTTCGACTTCCAAGGTTCGTCAGCTGTCAGCTGGTTTGCGGTCGGTCACTCTGTCACTGCAATGAGTTGCATTGATAACTGCAATTACCGCTAAAACACTAAGTACCTAGACATTTCTAGAAAGTCAACTGAATTTCGTTTGAAGCTGCAATAGTCTTTCGTGCACAAAAACAATTACTGCAATGGAATTTTTATTTCAAAATTATTATATAAGTAGATTCTATTCATTTCTATCAATTTTATATTCTATCTAATCAATAGTCCCTACAGATTTACAATAGCATTGTCCAACGGTAGGTCATGCTTCCGAAAGTTTTATTTAGTAGCTTATTGTTCGTAGGTACCTATGTAGTAGAGATGCAACGAATATTCGGCAACTATTCGGTATTCGGCCTATTCGGCCATTTTTGCAGTATTCGGTATTCGGCCGAATACTACTTACTATTCGGCCGAATACCGAATCTATACTAATATATAAAGCTGAAGAGTTTGTTTGTTTGTTTGTTTGTTTGCTTGAACGCGCTAATCTCAGAAACTACAGATCCGATTTGAAAAATTCTTTCAGTGTTAGATAGCCCATTTATCGAGGAAGGCTATAGGCTATATATCATCACGCTAAGACCAATAGGAGCGGAGCACCAATGAAGAATGTTTCAAAATCGGGGGGTTTTATTTTTCCTTTTGAGAGCTTCCGCTGCGTGCGCTGCGTAAACAGTTAAAGTTTCGCAAAAATCATGTATGACAGAATTCTTCACCTTTAAAAGTTCTAAAAAAAAGTCCGCGACAGCATATGTCTATCTTTTAAGGTTGGCTCACTCTAACCTTTTTTATGCTAACCAAATTTGTTCAAATAAATGCGTTATTTACGAAGGTGTTTTTATAAACATGACATTAATCCTTATCCAAATAAATACGTTATTCATCACAAGTATTTAATTTAAAACAAAATTGCCGTTTACATCATTCGATTTCAATAAATATCTTAGGAGATATCGCAGTTTTAAAATAACATCGCAGCAAAATAATGATCAAGTACTGCGCGCGATTTCCGGTGAAGGTATCGTTTGGGGTAACAATTAATAAGGCCCAGGGGCAAACATTTAAGCACGTAGGAATAGATTTACGCCAAGAGTGTTTTTCGCACGGGCAACTATATGTTGCCCTATCGAGATCTGGTTCTTTTTTTCGTGCTCTTGATTTTCAACGATCTGTTTAGCGCCGAGAGTTGAAAATCCGCTGAGACGAGAGTGCGTTCCAGCGCGTTGGATTCTCAACGTTCGGCTTAACACCGAGAGTTGAAAATTCAGTGCACGATAAAATCCCGCTGCGATTTTATTGCGTCCGTGCGAACGTCGGCTTACTGATTAAAGCGTGATGTAGGTACCTAAAATAGCTCCTTAACATAGGTACGCATTATTAAAAAAAAATACACCTTTATTTAAACGAAGTCGCGGATTAAAGATAGCTTTACCCCAAAGTAGCTACTCCACGCGGACGAAGTCGCGGGCAGAAGCTAGTATCTTATAAAAGGAAAAAAATTTATCAAATAATCATTAATTGTGAAAACAAGAGTATTGATGTTTTTTTAATATTTAAAATTAATTAAAGGCAAATTGTGATTAATAAAAACAAGTTTTTCAGCATTTGTTGGTAAGAGACGATTGCGCTTTTCTTCATACACAATATCTGCTTCTGAGAATAGTCTCTCACTATAAACACTACTGCACGGTGACGACAGGTATTTTTTAACAAATAATATAAGCTCCCAAAGTGAAGCCATTTTAGACAATATACATTATTTTTTAAATGCGATATCATAAAATACAGCAAGTTGTGACACGACTTGCCGGCTACTGAGCCAAATACTCCCCGCCTCGTCACCGCCGCACGCACTGCACCAAAACGTGTCGTAACTTGTTCGCGTGAAGTGTACTGGATCTCCCGCCGAATATTCGGCGGCCGAATATTCGGTATTCGGCTGAGACCGCCGCCGAATATTCGGTATTCGGCCAAATCATTATTCGTTGCATCTCTACTATGTAGGTATAGAGCTACTTTATACCTACATGAAGATTATAATCTAAATTGACGTAAAAGTATTGATTGACCAACTTCCTAACACGTAGGTACAGTAGGTACCTAAATGTCGAATATAATATACTTAGTTAGGTACCCATGTTTACCAAATGTCGAACTTCAATTAAATAGATGTAGGGTAACCGCTACACGGATAAGTCGGCTCAACATTAGTCCACGTCAAGTTAAATATGTATGACCATAACCTGAAAAGAACAACAAGCATTACGATAATGACGTGTTAATAAAAACCGAACTTTTAATGCATTACTTATTACTAAATAAGTACCTGGGCAACTGAGCTCTGCTCGGGTGAAAATAGAAAAAGGAATTTTACCAGAAATGAGACCTACCTAGATCGATTTTTCGCCCCAATAAACCCCTATATTGCAACTTTCATCGAAACCGCTAGAGCCGTTTTCGATAACATGATTACAAATATATACAAATATTGCTCATTTAATAGTGTAGGATAAAAAGTTACCACTAAAAACTGTGCAAAGAAGATCGATCTTAAATAACTTAGAACCTATTCTAAGTTATTTAAGATCGATCGATACGATCTACGTTGTACACACAGTATAAGCTGATCTTGCATTGTACGGAAGTCCTATACAATGCGAGATCAGCACAAACTGGAAATGTATAGCTTGATGTGTAGTCGTGTGTAGGTACCTACCTATAACCTACATAGAGGTAAAGGTCTGTCTGTGAAGAAAAATCTTTAACTGAGCCTTGCCTTATCTACTTAGTTCACATAAGTAAAGATCCACTCACGCTTCAAGGGATTTAATCCAAAATTATGAAGCGAATTTCTGTATTCAAGCTGAAACCTTAAATAGTTTTCTACAAAATAGGAAATAAGTTCTTCAATAGGAACTTAATTAAATTATGCTCATAGGTGATAACTGCGAGACGAACTACAACGAATGCGAATCCAACCCTTGCCTCAACAACGGCACATGCATAGACATGAACAACGGATATCTCTGCTCCTGCGTGCCAGGGTTCTCTGGCGAACATTGTGAGATGGACGTAGCCGTCTGTAACTCCACAGAAGAAGTTCGATGCTACAACGGAGGTCAATGCATCGAGGGACCTGGCTTTAAATTTTATTGCAAATGCTTACCTGGTAAGTGATGCTTTCAATTCATCGTTGAAGGCATAACATTGTGCTTTATTGTATCAGACACGCGATTGTTGAATAAAGATGCTATTTAGACGGATTGACATTTCGTTTCCGACTAATTCTCATTCATCTTCGTTTATAGCTAGCATATAGCTGAGATTTCATTCATGTTTATTTTCAATGATCACTATTGATTACATAAAAATACTGGCAATTTTACATGATCATTTTTTTCCTTAGGCTGGGCTGGACCAAAATGTGAAGATCAGATTGATGAATGTGAATCAAACCCATGTCAGAACGGTGGCGTTTGCATCGATGTCCACGCAGATTACATGTGCGCTTGCGCTTTTGGTAAAACATCTTGCTTTTTGACTTTCAATCCCAAATAACAAAATTAAAATTATCAATTTATTGCCTAGACCTTTTTTACCTAGAGTAATACTCATCTGATATTTTCAGGATTTACGGGAAAAAGTTGCGAAGTCCAAATAGAGTTTTGCGATGATAACTCTTGCAGCAACAACGCATTGTGCGTCGTCGAGGATGGCGCTAGAGTCTGTTATTGCGTTCCAGATTATCATGGGGAGAGATGCGAGCTGCAATACGATGAGTGCTTACTTGGACCCAGGTATAATTTTCAACCGTCGTCGGCTGTAAATTTAATCCATAAAAAATCTATAATTATACTTATTTTCATTTATAGGTGCATGAACGGTGGCACATGTATCGACGGCGTAGACAATTACACATGCTCATGTCCACCCAGACTTACTGGGTCGTTGTGCGAATGTCTAATACTTGAAGACGAGAGTTATGATTGTGAATATGTTAGTCCGACGCCCCTAACTAGTTCCACCCAATCAGTTCTAACAACTTTGATGGAAGAAACTACGTCAACGAAACCTTTCACAGATATGACTCCCACATACAGTACAACAAATAACACAACTCTAGTTTTAACAACTGGAAAAGATACCATTTCTACAGATGTATTGGGAAGCAGTACTGAAAAGGAACCTGTTACTAATATAGTAACAGAAGTCTCCACAGGAAAAGATACTGATATCATGAGTATATCTGAAGAAACAACAATAACTAGCGAATCAACAACAACTAAAGCAGGAATTTCGGAACCACCAGACCGTGAAGAGACAAGACCAACCATGGAATCGGAAAATGCTAAAACAGAACCTACTACCGACTGTCAAGGAACATGTAATGACACTATAACTATACCACCAACATTTACTGTGATTGATTTCACTACAAGCTCTACAGAAAGTACTAAATACGATATACCTACTATGATACCGACGAAAGAAATGACAGAAGAAACTACTTTGACTACAGCATCTACCACCACAATAAGTACTACAGAAGAAGCTGCAGCAGAAATAACGACAACACCTAAAGTTGATGTTAGTACAGACAAAATGTTCACAGACATTCCTACCGATCACCCAATAACTGATCTTCCAACAGGTTATTCGTCAACTACTGAAGCTATGGAAGTCACTAGTGCTGTTGATACAGAAACTTTTACCACAGCGCAGTCAGAATGCACTGATTCTATTTGCAATGACCATGGAAGCTGCATTAATACTCCTCATGGAATTCGGGTAAGTTAAGGAAAAACGTGACTAACCTGTGTGAAAGACAATGTGATACCTACTTAGTAATGTGTGTTTTATATGATTTTAGTGCCATTGCAATTTTAATTACGGCGGAAGATTCTGCGACGAACCAATATCAATTACATCCGCAGCTTTTGGCGGAAATTCATTCATAGCTCATAAATTGAAAAACGCAACATCGATAAATATAGAATTCAATGCTAAAACTCTGATCACCGACGGACAAATATTGCATGCGGATATAGCTAAAGGAGTTTACATGCAGCTGTACATGAATTCGGGATTATTGAAATTCAAATTTTCATGTGGTTATCAAACAATGCTATTGAGTGAGCTGAAGACTTTTGTCAATAAGGGCTATCCAATGAAAATTGAAACAAGGTAGTGATAAATATACATTTGTCGAAATCCTTTATATAAAATAATAATCATAGATATTCGCATAATCAAAACTCTACTCATTCCTAAATTGAAGCTTTAAAACTATTCTTTAAATACTATAATTCTAATCAAATGTGTTTACCTCGATGACATGTTCGTTTATGTAACTTATTTTACCGACATCTTGCAGGTTGGACTTATACCCGGATGATCAACACTGCAACGCAACTCTTCGTTTAAATGATACAGTGGCAATGAGTGGAGGTCAAGTAGCCAACATTACCACCCTCGATCATAACTCGACATTGTACCTGGGAAACTCTAGAGACGTTAAAGATTACGAGAGCAAACCCTTCATTGGATGCATTAGAGATTTGATTGTAAGGTTTTTATTACGTAATCATAAAGTATACAGTCTGGTTTTTATAACAGTTAATGCTTTCTTTAAAATTCTACCTGTCTGTAGAATTTTGAAATAATGATGAATTCTCAAAACTTTATGGAAGAGTTATCATTTCTCTCCCCTACAAAAGTGACCTTTTTAAAATTTATTGCATCTTCAATTCTTTTAACCTTTTTGCTTGCCTGAAGGCTTGACTTGACATTTTAATTTAAAGAGTTCCTGTGATGACATACTTCGACTCTGGGGAATAATTTATTACATTACTAATCTGGGTATTTTTATGTCAACATTTAATTGAAAACCGGAGCATGATCTACTTTAGGTTAAATGATATTTCGCGCAAAATGAACCACATTTTATTGGAAAAAATTACTGAAGCGTCGTCGTCCACTGTGGACGTTTTGACCGCCGACGCTTTGCGTTGCGTTCGACGTCGATCTGTAGGTAATTGCGCAACTTATTTTCGTAAACAATTATGCCTAATTCGTTTCATTTTGACAGTTCAACAACATTCATTACGTTATTTACGTTGTCGAGCAGATCTTTTTTCCAACTTATGAAGCAATGGATTAGCAATCTGTTTGTAACACAACAGATTGTGTTGTATTACGCAATTAGGGTACAGAACGTTGACGCTGAAGTCAGACGTCGCATATAGCACAAAATAGGAGACCAAAGCCTGAGAACCTTTTATAAGAGACAAGTAGGTAACCATCTTATACTTGACGATGACCTTAATAATTCCTCTAATTTATTATTCTAGGTAAACGGTGAAAAACGCGATGTATTCGGTGATGCTCTCGACGCTGGTGAAGTAACAGAGTGCCTGTCACTATCATGTCTCTCCGGGCCTTGTCTGAATGGTGGAACCTGTAGCGACCACCATGACGGGGGATACACCTGCTCCTGTGCTAACGGGTAAGATATTGACAGAAAATAACACCTAAAAGTTGGCATTTGAGAGACACTGGTGCCGGTTCCCTTGTTCACAAACTAAACTAAATTTAAGTTCAGTACATCTTTTTCTTTCTATTTCATTAAGAAAAGTACAGAAGATAAATTTTAGTTTAGTCCTGTCAAATTAATCAGCGCTTGACGTAAATTGACGTAATTTTAGTTGGCAAGTTTTTAATCACGTCTAAACTTGTATGGAGTAGTGACCGGCGCTGATTAATTTGACAGGACTAAACTAAAATTTATCTTCTGTCCTTTTCTTAATGAAATAGAAAGAAAAAGATGCACTGAACTTAAATTTATTTTAGTTTATGAACAAGGGAATCGGCACCATTGTGAAAGAAGAGGCAACTTCCAATAGCAATCAAAAGCTTGCTTCAACTAATAAACACCTTACCATAGAAAGAAAGAAAGAAAAATAGATTTATTTGTCACAGAAACATGCCATAGCTCTTCCCAAAAAATTAAGCAACATTTACTCATGTACAGACGCCAGCACATCAAGCTACCCGAAACTGTCAAATTTTCCCAATCAACTTTGAACCTTACAGTTCAGCGATAAAGTTGAAAATCTATTAAATAAATTTGACAGATTGTAGTAGCTTGATGTGCTGGCGTCTGTACTAAATATACATATAACGTCAAGGTTCTTGTTTTCAGTTGGGTCGGAGAACATTGCAACGAATCAGTCTGCCAGAACAACCCGTGCCAGTCCGGCGGCAGCTGCGTGCGTCACCCTGGCAGTGGATTCCTCTGCCTATGTCCTTACGGGAAACATGGCATTTTGTGTGAATACTGTAAGTCTAGGACCGTAATCGCAATACTTTCAAGATTTCAAGGATTTTTACTATTAACTCTTGCAGATATCTACTGCGTCTTTAAGATCTCTACTTTTTACAAAAAGACCTGAAATGTATAATTTGTAGTCTGTGCTCAATAAAAGAAGGTATTTTCTTTCTCTTCATTTTTTCTGACATCGGTAAGAGTGCGGTTGGTTCTATAACAAGCAGGGGCATAGCATAGAGGAAAGTAATATAGTACTGGGGCGTAGCTACCGCCGTATCAACGATACAGGGCCCCCAAGCTACAGGGGCACCCAAGTGTGTAAGCAAAAATTCGTACAATATTATCCAATGCTCAAATTTTTATTGATGAGGAGCCCGTAATGAATGAATACCTAAAGAAAATATGAAAATTAACGTAATTTGTTTATGGCTTACTGAGGCTTCAAGCTAAAGGCACGGTCCAACTCTCAAACTCTTACATTCATTTAGTAAAACCAGAGAGAAAGTCTAACCTACGAGTCAGAATGCTACAATTTTCGAGCTCGCTACGCTTGCTCTTACATTCCAATGACAGCTTAACTTATCCGAGTCAGGATTCTCCAAATTTCTAGCTGGCTTCGCTCGCTCTTGCATTGTTTAATAAAATTCCAATGAAATCTTCAACAATATCGGTTCAGAACGCTTCTATTTTCGAGCTCGCTTCACTCGCTCTTCAATGAAAACTTAACGTATCTGAGTCAGTTTTCTAGCTCGCCTCGCTCGCTCTTGGATTATCGGTCACAATGACAGCCTCAGGATGCCATTTTATTTATTTTGTAAAAAAAATACCCTCCTTTTGAGCTTCGCTATAGGGCGAAGATATATATAAAAAGGGCCCCCAACATATTTTGATATAGGGCTTTACTACTAGCCCTTTACTACTAGCACTGATAACAAGTGGTGGGTAGCACATGCAAGCGTTTTCAGTTATAATCATCACAAAACAAGCAATCACAGCAGTGACGTAGGTATTTTTTTATTTACAATAAAGCAAGAAACAACATAAATAGTTATTCACTGATAGGACACCGGACACCGGTCAATGTTACACTGTCCAAATAGCGAAGTAGTCCACTTAGAGCACCCGTCCGAATAGCACCTGCGACTCAGCAGCCCACTTCTGAGATGTATTTGTTTTACAGGACGTTATTAAATGAAAGACGTTATTAAATGAAAGATATCGATAAAACAAATTTCGTATGTACGTAAGTATGTGTAATTAATAAACATTCTAGTGATTTTTATCGATATCTTTAATTTAATAACGTCCTGTAAAACAAATACATCCCAGCAGTAGGCTGCTGAGTCGCAGGTGCTATTCGGACGGGTGCTCTAAGTGGATTACTTCCAAATAGCGGGTAAGAAATTATTTACCGATATTTGTTCAGCTAAGTACCATCGAAGAAATGCATATATTTGTCACCGTAAGATTGTGAGCACCGTTAGTTTATAATCTATCGGTATTATTTCCGTTAGATCATAATCTGTCGAAAAATTGTGAACTGGGTGAAATAGGTTAGGTTAGAACTGTGACCGAGCCGAGCGAGCGTAGAGAGCGCTGCTGCGGCCGCGGCAGCGCTCACTACGTTTGTTTTTCATGGATAAATTATAAACTATCGAAAAATAATGCGTTAAATCATAAATGATTTGTCGCAGTTCACAATTTTTCGACAGTTTATAATCTAACGGAAATAATACCGATAGATTATAAACTAACGAAGTTTATAATTCTACGGTGACATATATACACCGTAAGGACTATTTCTGCTTGCAACGCTCGGCCGCTTACCACGCAAGCTTACCCACGAAAAAAAAGGGTCGTGTGCACGGGATTTTGTTTTCAAACTGCTTAGATACGCGTTTCTTCGGTAGTACTTACAGGTAGGAACATTACTAATAATTACGATTCGTTTTTATAACTACAACAACATTGCTTATTTGAATATGCCACTCGTTAAAGGTTAGAAATATGGCAAAGGTTAGAACGATTGGTGTTTTGTAATAGCTAGCACTCAAGTAAATTATATTTTAACTTCGATCGTTATATTTAATGGAGTTGTAAATTACATTCACCGACATTATTATGATGTATTATTAGAACATAAAACAAAATCACTAAGAAACGATAAAGAGATAATCGATTTTATTATGCTTAGCTCTCGTAATCATAAATAATGTCAGGGTAGTAAATATCGTTATCAAATGATGATTTTATAAGCTGAACAAAAATCTGTACTGAGCTGTTTTTAGGGTTCCGTAGTAAACAAGGAACCCTTTTAGTTTCGTCATGTCCGTCTGTCTGTCTGTCTGTCCGCGGTCTAGCTCCGAGACCCTTAGTACTAGAAAGCTGTAATTTGACATAAGTATACATATTAATTACGCCGACAAAGTGGTAAAACAAAATTATGAAAAATATTTTTTTTAGGGTACCTCCCATACACGTAAAGTGATGATGTTTTATTTTTTATTTTTTTATCCCATAGTGTGGGGTATCATTGGAAAGGTCTTACAAAAACATTATAAGTTTGTTAAAACTATTTTTGGATTCAGGGATTCGTTTGCAAAATATTAAGCTTTAAAGTGCTAATTTTTGTTAGAGTCAATTGTCCCTCCCCCCCCTGCCAGCTAAATGGTTGGTTTTGGGTATGTGAAAAAAATCACAGCAGTAGTTTATATAATGAAATTAAAGAAAAACTATCACAGCTAAGTAGGCTTTACTAGTTATCGAGTAATAATCGACCAACTTAACTTTGCAGTTGCAAAAACATATTTTCCCATACATTCCGTATGGGAGAACATGTTTATCAACTACAAAGTTAAGTTTGTTTTTGGGATAAATTCATCCCAACTACGGAACCCTTCATTGTGCGTGGTCCGACACGCACTTGGCCAGTTTTTATTATGATACAGCTGTATCGATGTTTTCCCAGGTGATTTTAAAAGAACCCGCAAAACCGTAAAAAAACACCCCATGTTACTGAGCTGGTACATACGGCTACACATCAAGCTATACAATTCCAGTTTATGCTGATCTCGCATCGTATAGGATTTCCGTACAATGCGAGGTCAGCTTATACTGGAAATTACAGCTTGATGTGTAGCTGTGTGTACATACCTCAATAAAAAGAGCTTTGCACTGATCTTGAGGCGTGTTCGTTCTAAGTAATGTCCTGGTGTTATCTGCTGAATGTTGACCTCAAAACATTCTACAGTACAACTATGTTCTTAATGTCCCTCGGCAAACCTCGTGTTTCGTCAGTCGTCGGATTTCTATCAGTTGCCCTTTGCACTTGGTGCAAACCGGACGCTCTCAATCGACTTAGAAGTATAAAGAGTTGTTAATACTATTTATTTTAAAAATGGTAGGAAAACTGCTAAAGTCGCAGGCACGACAGATAGAGAAATAGTTTTACAGCTCTATATCACCACACGAAAAAATCAAAACAAAACAACAATAAAGTACTTAGTTCTGAATTCAAATTAATATACAAGATAAATCTAATAATTGATGGACATTGAAATTAGCATTCATTGCATTCGGAAATCCGATGATTCCCGAGAGACATTTAGAAAATATAAATATTGTACAAACTTAGGAGCTTCCTCCAGTGAGTGCTTTATCGATATTGTTTGACTAGGTTCAAACAACCGGAGACATGAGCTGATCAATCAATCGATGACGTCACGAGCCGATCTCTTTCGGTACGATACACTTTTCTTTTGTTTCCTTCACAGATGTAGAGATCACCCGTCCATCATTAGCCCCGATTAGCACCGGAGTATCCTCCTACATAATGTACGCTGTATCCCCCGCCGCAATGAACTCAGACCGCTTCGACCTGCGCCTGCGCTTCCAAACCACAGACATGGACCAAATAGCACTGCTAGCATTCGTTGGCCAAAGTGGAAGACACGACTCGAGGAGTCAACACTTAGCATTGACGTTTGTCAAAGGATATATCATGTTAACTTGGAATATGGGTAGTGGTAAGTTTATAGCCAAATATACTCCGTTTGAAATAAGATTAGACATTTAACTAAACCTTCTTTACAGTCCGTTCAACCGATTTTGACTTCTATTGCGATGGCGGCATGACAAATGACAGCTGCAGTAAACAGTTGGTTTGTAACCACTTTTTTTGCTTTTAATGCCATCCATATGCCTACGGTATAGAAGTCAAAATCAGTTGAACGGACTGTAAAAAAGGTTTGTTTAAATGTCTAATCTTATTTCAAACGGAGTATAGGTACCTATGATAAGTATGTGTGAAAAATATTTGGTTATTTAATTAGAGCCTACTTATGTTATTAGAGCCTACTTATGTTTTTGTAGCCTTCAACATCAATTAGAGGGAATATATTGAAATGGTCTTGATTGCAAGCGC
Source organism: Agrochola lychnidis (assembly GCA_963680765.1). Lineage (NCBI taxonomy): Eukaryota > Metazoa > Arthropoda > Insecta > Lepidoptera > Noctuidae > Agrochola > Agrochola lychnidis. Next base: position 17,615,949 of record OY796858.1, read on the forward strand.
TGCTACTGAGACTCCTGGATTCAACCCGTACCCTAATTACGTAACACATTTTCGTCAACGATTAAGACTAATCTGTTTCATTTTGACAGTTCAACAACATTCATTGAGTTATTTATGTTGTTGAGCAGATTTTTGAAGTGAAAACTTCTTTAGGCGCGTTGGGCATTTTTGAGATGGGAAAAAACCATTGAACTCGCGACATCGTTACCGACGCCAGCTTTTGACCATTAAAAAGACATAAACGCGCGATACATTTTCTTTGGGATTAATGACATTCCAAACTTTGAGACATGACACTTCCCTTTTTTTTACCGACTTCAAAAAGAAAAGTATTTCCTACACAATAAAATTGTTGCTCGCCCCGATCCTTGCTCGAGCCAGCCCGCGTCGCTGAGCCTGTAGCTTTAAATTCTCCTAATAATAATATTAATCTTCTAACAGTAAATAATAATAACCCCACCGTCGTATCTCTACGTTGACTTTGTGGTGGGGCTTGCGCGCTCCGAACTCTAGGCCTGTGCCAGTAGAGTTTACTTTGCTGGAACAGGTCAGGTATTAGGAGCCAGACCAAGAGAGATACAAAAACCCGCAGGGCAGCATGTGGCGTGCTGTTGGGCAGTAGCGACCCCACTGACCCTATCTCCCGGGAGAAGTCTTGTTCTCAGTCTTAGTCTCTGGCTTGCCTTTATTGGCCGGCTGGAGTGAACACTGACGAGGAACAGAGCTCCCGCCTCATTCTTGCCTTAATTGGCCGGCTTGAGTTAAGATTTGAAGTTACTGACTGGATGTTTGTTTTGTTCCAATTTACTACCTACCTATTATGTTGCCGTGACCTAACCGGGTTTCGTGTTGGAACTTACTAACTTAAATGTAACAACTAAATGTACACATGAATGCAATAAAGAGTTTGAGTTTTGAGTTTGAGTTTGATTCGCAAGAGCAAACGTGCTCGGAGGAAGGAAGTATTCCAGTAAGATGCTGGTAGGGATCTTGACCGTACTTCCGGGATTGTCCTGATAGCCGTGGAATACCTCTCCAGTCCTCATAAGCACCTCAGAACGTGTTGCCCCCTTGTCACTACAACACTATGTGCTAGCGACCGTTTTCGGGGGCCCATTATTGAGCGTGCAAGTCACCCCCTGCCATTTTATCCGTGTACATTTAAACATTGATCAGGCAGGGGCCATAGTCCTTCCATAGCTCCAGGTAACCAGTCCACTTAAGCCACCCAAACCCATAGTCCACTATCTTTGTTTCCATATTCTGCAACAGTCCTACACCAACCGGGGGTTGTCCTTGGGTGCACTTGTATAGTGCGAACAGGGATAATCGTCGGTTGGTGCCTCAATACTTAAAAATGTCTAAGAGGCCTCTGCGAGTTGGCTTCGGCCCCTCGTACGCCTTCCAAAGGTACGGGACCCCAGGGTCCCGAGATTTGTCAAAGACATTTAAAAATAATAAAAATAATCTATAATCACATCGTCAAAGGTTTGTATTGTAGGGGTCCAGGACACATTATCATCACTTGTCCAAATAACAACCCTCTTGTCCTGGGAACAGCTAGCAATCATGGACCGTTGGAGTCCCAGAGACGGTGCCCAGGCTACATCTCGGACCTAGTCCATGTGCATTTCTAGTCTGTTTTCTTCTACCCATTGGTCTCCTGTTTCTCTCCAAATTTTGATCAAGTTATCACATCCTCCAGTTACTATCCTCTTTGATGCCTCTTTATTGCTGAGAGGGTCCAATATTAATCTGATCCAGACTGTCCCTTGCTGTCCTCCACCAGTGACGCCCTAAGCCGAGGTCCGTACCCCACAGGGGGTACCCTTAGCGTGTACTCGCTTAGTTTCTAAGTTGTATGCCCTGGCTGGAGACCTTAATTTATTAAGGCAGCCACAGGAAAGTCCGGTTAAGCAGCCGACAACCTCCTAGGTTGACCTGCAAGATGCCATACAAAAAAAAAACCTCATGGCACATTCTAACTCAATAGTACCGCTGTAATCTTTTGATAAGGAAAAAATATGTGTACAATATTTTTGGAGAAAAAAAATTTTTAGTTATCATACCTGTTATAGAACTCTGCCCACCTACCCCTTCGGAAATAGAGGCGTGATATAAGGTATGTTATGTTGAGTCAGTGGCTAACCAAGTGTTGGCAGCTCGCCAAAGTAATCAACGGAATGCGATATCTCGAGAATGCATGTTTTTATTGATGTTGCATTCGCAACCAACGTCGACATGTGAGTCATTCTAGATTTTGCTGGAATCAAACTATCTAAAAGTCTTATTCATACTTGATTGATAGGTACTCAATTAATAAGCACTATAGACTGTAAGTCTGTGACTGTATTCATGGACGTACCCAGCATTTTGTAGGGGTGAGGCAGAAATAAATAAACTCGATAAGTATTAGGAATTTATTTTCGATAAAACTCGATAACTAGGCATGCGGGCTCGATTCATCGATACTGCATTATTTCGCGATGTAATTAACAAAGGATAATTAATTTTGTTACATAATAAACATAAATTTTTAGCTTCGAGTCCCCGAGCAGGGTGGGGCAGATGCCCCACCTTGCCCCACCGTGGGTACACCCATGACTGTATTACTGACGTCTTATTAAAAATATTGAATCCGCGATGATACGATTTTAAGTAGGTAATAGGTATATTATTTTTAATTGGGTACGTACAAGCAAATAGGTACCTACATACAAAAAAAAAAAACAATCGATGAAAAAAAAACACTACAAAGTGAAAAATAACTTTAATTTCGAAAGTCGACGTCTTTGGTTATTGGTATTTCGTTTTTTGCCACCGACTTTATTTTTTGTAAAAAAGATATTATTTTTCACTATTTAGTTGTGGTACTGGTCCCACACAAATTCGAACACTAGGTACTACTTACCTGCTATGTAAATAACATTGACAAGAAGTTATTATAACATCATCCACATAGATTATAGTGGGAAAGATACGTATTATTGAAGCTAACTCATAAACTACCCAAAAAAAGTTAATAAAATTCATATGGGACCACCGCGAGCGAAGCGGGCTCGAAAATTTTTAATCCCCTTTTCTGGATAAGTTAGATTTCCTATCGATCGTTCAAACAGAAATAGGTAGGAATTATTTTTTCGAATTATGCAGAAAAACTCAACAATTATGATAACGCACGATGCAAGACCGAGCGTAGCGAATTCAAAAATGTTTGTACCGTGTCGGCTCTAGATTGTATATAGATTGCTATTTAGGTTGTATATTTATGAACTTTGTGTAAGCTAAATAAATGAATTTGAATTTTTTATTTCTTATGAAGGTCCTCGCCGTGTATTCACGTCTCGTGCCCTAAGTCCTCGTCGCGGCGGCCATGCAGTGCGCGTGTGGAGACGCGGCCGCTCAGCGGGACTCAGCGTTGATGGACGTCATAATGTCTCCGGCAACGCGCCCGCGCATAGCAGCAAGATGACGCTACTGCCTTATATTTTTATTGGTAAGCATTTTCGACTACCCTTTTATATTATTGTCGTCTTCAGAACTAGATGTCTCGGTACTGAATTTAAACACATCCATAGGACAGGACAATCACCTTTCGAGGATTAAGGATGAATAAAAAAAAACTCTAGTTACAATACTTAGCAAGTACAATTTAACAGTTAAAATTTAAAAAACCTAGACACAAACATTTCCTCATTTCTCTTTCCTTCTCCATCACCAGACCCTGTTCACCATCTATGTATAACCTATTCATTGAGACCTTTCCAATGAGCCCAAACACGATACCTGTGCTGTAAATTGGTAAGGGAGTTGGGTATCCTGCAAATTCCAGGTGATACTACTTATCAGTTCAAGGTTACTATGTTCTTCTAATATCATTGAAGTAACAGCATTCCAAATTTCAAATCGATCAGACCTGTGGAAGATACTCACATCCATACATCAGAAAAGATCTGCTAGAAAAGAGCGAATAATCTTCAAACGGCTGAACTGATTTTGATAAAACCTGCTTTCAAATAAAAAACCGCATTCAAATCGGTTCACCCGCTTAAGAGCTACAGCGCCACAGATAGACACATAGCGGTCAAATTTATTACACAAGGGGTGTCAGGGGTTAAAAATATGTTCGTCCGGTGTACCCTGGACATTCACCCGGCACCGAACATGCTGTTCATCTGAAAGGATAAGTGGTGGACAGTGGTTCTCACCACAACTTTTGTGAGAACCACTCGTGACTACTGTAACTCGTCTCCTGAGAAGAAAACTCTGAATACAAAACGAAGCGTTGATGATCGTCCAATGTTTATAGCTTTTTTCTTAGTTACAATCTATTTCTCACCCACAGGTGGACACCCATCTCCAGACTTCGCCGATCTCCCCCACGACTTGCCATTACACAGTGGTTGGCGTGGATGTGTCTGGGAAGTGGGTGGTCAAGCCGTGGGGGCCGGGGCCCGGGCTGCTGGGGGCCGTGGAGTGGGACAGTGTGGGGTCGCTCAGTGTACTGCCAAGTCCTGCAACGCGCCAAGAGGCGTCTGTATACACTCACCTGCTACTTATGGGTATTTACTTTTATTGGCGCCAGTTTGTCTAAATATCAATAGAAGTGCAAAGAGTTTAGTTTTGTCATCCTCTCCTGTCTCTGTTCCAATTTTTTTATGGTTTGCGGAACGCAGTGGTGTCATTACTTGTAAGCTCTCTGTAGAGAGTAGTATACAGTGTGAGTCTTTATAATGTACACATATCGAAATGAGAGAATCAATGTTTATTTTATCGACGGAAAAAATATTTGAAAAAAATCAAAATATTTTTTATATTTTTATGAAATTTTTAAACAAAACGGTGTAACTTTTAAATTAAATGATCTATCGCGATGAAACAAACTCCATAATTATTGGAAGTAATTAGGAGTCCTCATAAAATGAAAATTGTGCAAAAAAAACTACCCTCCATTGAAAATAAACATGTTTCTTTAGCAAAAATCTGTTTTTTTTTTTCTTTTTTTTACAATACCTAATCGTAAAATTTCTCAATAAGAAACAAAAATAGGCTTTTAAAAAAAAATCCGTCGATGAAATTAAGCATAGATTCCGTCATTTCGATATGTGCACATTATAAAGACTCGCACTGTATTCTTTGCTTATAAGCCTCCGATATCTACATAGTAGTACATTTTGCAGGCTTACATTTTGCATGCACCTTTGCGAGTGCCGATGGCAATGAAAAAAACGCCTATTCTAGTTTGAAGACCAGACGAAACAATGTCTTCTAATTGTGTATTGTTTTGTCAAGATGTATCTGCAACGAAGGCTGGTTCGGCGCCACGTGCTCTAGTAATCGCAACCCCTGCGACCGAGCGTTCTCCAAATGTCAGGGACAGTGCGTCATCACGACCGAGGGGAATACGCAGTGCGACTGTCCTTATGGGAAAACTGGCGTTTATTGTGACGAAGGTAAATCTAAAAGTTTAGTAAAGTAAGCTATATTCGATAAAAGAGATTTTTGTTCGACCGCTCCAGAAATATTTAGGGGGCTATCTTTTGTTACCTACTTTATTTATTTATTTCTACATCTGACAAGAACTTAAAAAAAAAGTGTTGATTCTCGGTCAAATTTGACTAAATATTTTGAGTTTTGGACATTGAATTGTTTTTTCTGAGATTCCGCCTTCACGTGCATTCACTAACGAGGATAAAAATACAAACTTATCTCCCAAAATATGATAAGCAGGTTATTTACCTTGTATTCTATTAACTGAGGAATACCTTAGAAAACCTAAAGTACCACGACTTCAAAAGTTTGAAGAGTGAAAACCCTCTTTCTGGCCCAATAAAGGCTAACGCAAACAGAGGAGACGCAACACCGGTAGAACAATAAAATTTCCATGAAGTTTTCAAAGAAATTGTTCCACAAGAGTCGTGTTGCGCTGTTATGAGCCTTAGAAGATGAAACTTCCTCATTTCAGACTTACTCCCCACGGACGTCCTCTTCACCGGTACGAGGTCATACTTGAAGCTTCATCCCAGCACTATATCCAGTGTGAGCCTATCTCTCGAGGCTGAGATAAAGCCGACCAAAGAACGAGGATTAGTGATGTTTTTGGAGACACCACATTTCTACACTGCCCTGTCTCTGCAAGGAGGCCTGCTGGAGTATCGATGGACTGGTATGACGATGTGTCTTTTTGCACTGATCTGCACAATTTAATAATCCTTACATATTATAAAACAAAGTCTCCCCGCCGCGTCGCTCTGTCTGTCTGAACGCCATAAACTCAAAAACTAGCCAACGGATTTTCAAACGGTTTTCACCAATGGTACGGAGTGATTGTTGAAGAACATTTAGATATTTTGTGTAAATTGACTGAAATATGACGATTATTGTTGAAGATGTCGGAAAAAATCATGCCGACTGGCGTGCGCCACGTAAACCGTAAGAGATACGTGAAATTAATGTTCTACAGGATTGTACATCTTAAAAAGTTCGCTTTCAGAATTTGACTCGTCTATTAGGTATACAATCATTGCTTCGCTTCCATTTAGTCCCGATAGTACGTTACTATGTGATATTTTCCGACATCCACGCGGGCGAAAGCGATTCATAAATAGTTTTAACTTGATTTGGACTCGTCAAAGATGAATAATGATGATGATCTACCAAGTCATATTCAATATTTTCTGATTTATTTATTTATTTATAAAAAAAAAAAAAAAAAACAACTTATACTAACAGTTTGCACCACACATACAAGTTATAGGTCAATATTTATCAGTAATTATAATTACACTTACAATCATAAAATTAGATTAAATTACATAAAAATAGACAAAATTGACAAATTGACATTAATTTAACCAATAACCCAATGATTGGACATAGACCCAGGACTCCCCAGAAGTCCCCATGCATATTTATCTTATTCTTCTTATTTATCTTATTCTTCTTATTTATCTTTGGAAAATCGTTATGTATTGTGTGTATGGTTGGTGAGAAAAAAGGTTCGATATTTCATGGTGTTTATTGAAAGAAAGTTTTAAATCGATACAACAGTTATTTTTATGCGTAAATGATGATGAGTCAACTTGATCTATATATCGTAGGCGTAAGTGCCGAACTAAATAACTGCGATTTTGGTCAAATTGACTTTTCACTATTTTCGTAACACCCAAATCATGCCGCATAAATAAAACGCAATTTTCTCCAAACAAGATTTTTTTTGTTATTTATTTCTCCACCTACGCCAACGATATGTACCTATGCTTCCAGATCGCCTATCCGGTGTGACGTCACTGGTCCGCAGTGGCGTGGTGGTCTCAATGTCACAGTGGCACAGTGTGAAAGCTGGTCGCTATGGAAGTAGGCTGTATGTATGGGTTGACGGAGCTCTCAGCACGGAAGCCATGTTGGCACATGCATACCCTCACACTGCCGGCAATGCTTCTATACTTCTTGGTAAGACTTTTAAGAATGACTAATGAGAATGGCCATTGATTGATAAAGAGAATGCTCATGATATTGCTCTCTCTGGTGTCCTGGGTTAAGATCGAGGGTCACCTTTAGACAGAATGGAAAATTCACAATTTTAATATTCAATTGCAGGGGGTGCAAAAGATTTGTCAACACTGCCATTTGATGCTATGTCAGGTGCACCAGCGCCTTACACCGGCTGTATTAAAAACCTTCACGTCAACAATATACCGCTGCTTTTGGAGCAACAGAACATCCAAGGTAACCCCTTCCTTCTAGATCTCAATCTTCGTACCCTAGTCATGATTTCATGAAATCATCACATTTGACACCTTTTGCTAACTTATGGAGTTGTATTGCTGATTGTAATGATTATAACTGAGTAAAACCATATTTGTTACGGCCGCGAATCATATTTTAATCAACATAAAACCTGACTAAAATTTGAATTTCGTGAGATACCCTGACACTTCTCCCTTAACATGAAATTATATAATTATAATACTAGTCAACTAGTGAGATCATTTCTATACAAGATTGAGAAAGCGTATGCAGGATGCCAATGAGTTGGCAGACCTGGTCAATTACAACGCAGAGAGGTATGATGACTCTCTGACAAATAACCTCTTTTAGCTGTGTCCACACACTCTGTGGTTCTTTAGGGCAGGCAGGAATTAGGGATCACGGGCGCTTAGAGTGGAGACTGTCCGCCCACTGAGTGACCTCAGGGTAGACGGTGCACAGTGGTCACGTGCCACCTTTACACACTTGCACAGTTAGGTTTCGGGGAGACCCCTTTACAGTCTCCCCAGAGATGTGCCTTAACAGGCGCTGCACAGAGGGCGTTCCGGATTGGTCTTTTGAGAGGTAACGGTGCCCCTTCCATGTGTGGATGGTGACCACCGGGATGGTTTTAATGAGGTAAAAATCCCACACTCCCCGGTCTTATCCCCAAAGCCCGGGCGCCTTTTGAAGGTTTCCCACCGAAAACAAAAAAAAAAGGTATTTGATAATGTTAATAATAGTATGAATAATTTGACTAACATGACACGTATTTTCTGACAAACTTGGTCAAGGTCACTGTGACAAGCCCTTAATCTATCAGCTATCTTATATCTGGTGATGTATTGTTGCAGAGGGCCGTAACCTAGCCGACTGCGACGGCACAGCTTGCGGTTCTGAAGTGTGTGGGGGCGGCGTATGCGTGATGGAGCGAGGCCGCGCGCGCTGTGCGTGCGGCGCCTCGTCCAACTACGTGGGCTCCGCCGGGCCACGCTGTAGGAGACATCTGCTCTGTGAGGCCAGCGTGTGTGTGCCGCCCAGGGGTGTCTGTAGGGCGGACCGATGTGTGTGTGCGGCTGGATATGCTGGCACCTTCTGTGATACTAGTTAGTGTTGAAATCTCTTCTTTTCTTATTATGTTCTTAGCTTGCGGTAAGTCTTGTAGATCGAAAGAAATATGTAATAGTGGTATTGGTTGGTTATTCAGTAAGCGCCCGTTCAGACGGCGCCGGCTCTATACCTACAAAACGATATTTTGCAATATATAAAAATTTGAACGGAAAATTAACTTCACGCTGATTATTATGAAAAAGAAGAGCTGTGAATTTTATAAAACCTTTTTTCAATTCTTAATTTTCGTCACCGACTTCCAGGAATCGACATAAGAATTCCCCAATTCGATGGAACATCATTAGTATCCTTGGGGCGCCAACCAGCTGCGAGTCATACGAACCATCAACGCATCGCACCTTCCCTGGTTCGACCGAGTTACATCGCACTCAACTTTACAACTGCTGAACCCAATGGTCTACTACTGTGGATTGCTATGGTAAGTAACCACTTTATTATTTGTAGGTATTCAATAATACTATAAAAAAATGGATTTAATAGACTACAACTTCCATAATTAATTTAGTCCAAGACCGAGAGTAATTTTTAGCTTCCAGCTAACTGATATTTTTTCATAGATTTACTAAAAGCCTTCTGCAAAGTCTAGCACTGTTTGTTTCACTGTATGAATATATTATACCCACTACAGCAACAGCATCTCTTCAATATTGGGGTGCTCGAGTGTCTTGATCTTCTTTATGATCTCTGCTTTGCTTAATTTATGGCGTGAAAGACGCTCAAGTTTCTATTTCACCAAGAAGTTCCTCAGGGGAATATGCTCGGACCATTTCTCTTTCTACACGTTTATTCTATCGTTGGCACGAGCTTTCTTTAGGTAGTAGACAGAATAGTATGTTTCCTAATTAAAGCATTTCGTTTTCAGGGCATAGATTACATTGGCTTAGGACTTGAGAACGGATACCTCAGACTGGTCTGGTCTTTCCATCATAGCAACACAAAATCTGCCAGTGCAAACTACGGAACCTTAGCAGGACCTGCCAGAACCCTAACCAGATTGATGCCACATGCAGGTTTTCTTACTGATGCAGAATGGCATATTTTAGTACTGCAGATGGACAAGACCAATATTACGTTGTCTGTCGATGGAACATTAGTGTATACAGAGGAACCAGGATTAAAGAATGAAGTCGACTATGATGATGTCGACGTTTATATTGGTAAGACTGCCAGTCCCAAATATTATTTATTTATTAGGAGTATCAAGTTTAAATATTATTACTTATTGAACATCTACGTTACAGGTGGTATATCCGACAAAGAAGATGTAATACCGAAGAAAATATTCCCCCAAAATTTCAAGGGTTGTATTGATCATATTTCTACAAGGGAGAAGTCTTACCTAACTAATTATACAGAAGTGTACAGTGAAAATGTCAAATCGTGCCAACTGTTCCCTCCAACCTAACTGTGTAATGTTTGACAACCCTAGATAAGTGTGAAAATACTCAAAGTACAAAAACCTCTAGTCTTCTCATAGGACCAAAGTTGTGTCTTATTTATTGCGGTGTTGTATCATAGGTATTAGATATTTTCTAATAAAAACTTAGTTAAATATTTGAGTGCAATTTAACCAGTAAGATATTCTTCGTTTCTTAATCGTACGATAGTATTTATTAAGTAGTATGTGTCGAATATAATTGTAAATTAAGTTATGTGGTATGTTTTGTATTGTATGTAGAAAAACAAATTAAACATTCAATGTACACAAAATATAGTTTTATTGATATATTCATGTTTAATAAATTGTATACATAACATCATCAAATATTATATTAAAACATATACATTTTTCGTTATACGTTACATACTCAAACACAAATACAATATGAGATGTTATCCCCGTTATTCTCATTAATTTAAAAACGTTTAGTCCTCAACACAATGCAGTAATTTCAATTGGCATACATGTTCAGCATCTAAACATGCTCCTTACACGAAGCTCATGAACATCAGATTTATTTACATTTCATTATTAAAGCATGTACATTTATAAAAGTCGTAGAATTCATTAGGCCTATTTACAAGTGGAATAAAGTTGGAATGCTTGACCGTAGTACACAAGTTAGCTTGTAATCGGTGTATTGTACAACAGTGTAAAACTTACTTAGGAACATCGATTCCTTCACTTGATAAACGATACTATTCTGATATAATTTCTAAAAAATAAATATTTATATTAAGCGATAAAGAATAAATAATTGTTAATTGCACATCGTCGTTATTATAAAATTTTCGAAAATAAAATAATTTATAACAGTGTAAGCTGCGCTTACGTTTCAAATTATGCCGTACGGAAATAGGCACGAAGTGAATTTCTTCTCTACTACAGAAATAACAAATTTAAAGAAAAGTTCTTTGAAATCCAAAAGTAACACGTACCCTAGGAATGTTTCGGACAATAATATAAGATACTATAGAAAGAATAGAATAAGCTAATCACAGTAGAAGTAAATATTACATATTTACGATATATTTTATGCCTATTGGTGCATAATTGTATCTCAAACATAAATAATAATAAATAAATACACCAACATACATGGCCGTCGCCGGCGCGATACTATAGGACGGCGACGAGCGAGCCAAGTAAACTCGAATACAATACGAAGCCTACGTAACAATGACAATATTCAATGTTATTTATTATGTACGACATTACCTCCACGAAACAACATTAATTCTGAATAATGATACTAAGAAACATCAAGTTCAAACCCCGTACAATGCTTTATTTAATCTTATTCTGAATATAAATGATACTTAAATTCATTTTCTTTTATCTACAAGAAATTCGTTTATTAAAATTATATTTATATGTGAACATCAGTTAACAATTTCCTAATAATGTTATTAAAGTAACAGACACCAGTATGGGAATTTCATTTAAATCATATTTGAAACATAACTTCTAAAATTAAATTCCTGTTCTTACTTTTATACCGGGTGGTAACAATCTCTATAATTCGTAATCTCTAAATTTAAAAACAAAATTAATCTATATTATATAATGTCATCAATAAAAGGTCATGTTCTGAGAATAAAAACAATATTATGAAGTTATCGATATTACAATATAATTAGGTACATCGATACTATCAAATAAGCATTCGGAGCATATAAAATCGGATTGTTTCTGTGTTCCACGTCTGCTGTGTCATGGTTCTGTTCCATTCACACATCAAACAAAACAGCGCAATATCCACATCCCTAGTAAAATAAAAACCCTCTATGTTGTCACAAGTAACAAAAAAAACCCTACTTATTATGTGAATGGCGCAGACACAGTTAGCCATCAAAGGGAAAGCATTTTGATTCATTCTATAAACAAAGCATTTACTTGTAAAATCAGTCTCATTCGCATAAGGAAGTGATCACAGCATACACACTGGAACTCGTTGCAGAGCGAGGGGCCACGTCCCTCTTAACAAAACTTTAATAATAATATAGAGCACCTCGTTTGCTATCTTCTTATAATTAAATCTGATAAAGTTATGCAACAGATCGTTCGTAATTCAATTTTATAAAAATATCAAATGTATGGAAAAAGTACAAAGAGGAAATATTAAATATCGGAAGTACGTGTTGTCTCACCGTTAAAACAAATATTACGATTCGATATTCAAAGGAAGTATAACAAGCACATCGGTATTTCGCTAATACAGTAAATAAAATAATAAGTTACAAGCATAGACTAGATTTATGAAAATTTGTGAAAGTTTAGATACAACAAATAGGAGACACGATAGAACGCGAGGCTCTCTCTCGCTCGACTGTTAAAAATATACACTCTGAATGGCAACCTCACATCGATGCAAAAAATGCAAAGCCGGTAATATTTTTGTAACCTAAATTAAAACATCGATCTCGTTCGTCGGACGCGACGAAGGCGGGCCGTCCGCGACCGCGTCCCGTCCGGCACCGGGACTCATCATACAAAAGGCGCGGACCGCTCCCGGTCCGGAGCCGGTCCGGCTACAGGCAGGCGAGCGCGCGCGGCGCCGCCACGGCCAGCTCGCGTCACGGCCGCGGCTCCACCAGGCGCTGCAGCAGCACGGCCACGCACACGGCCAGCAGCAGGAAGGCGGCGGCGATCATGATGGCCACGTGGCCGGGCTGCAGCGAGCGCGCGGCGCGGGCGCGCCGGGCCCGCGGCGCGGGCGCGGCGCCGGCCACGGCCAGGCGCGCGCAGCACGACCACGCGCCCGCCAGCCCGCCGCGCACGCAGCACACGCGCACCAGGTACTCCGCGCCCGCCTCCAGCTCGTCCATCTGGAACTCGGTCTCGCGCCCCGAGTACACCTGCCGAACGACACACGATTTTAATTTTCGGTTACATGACAGTTTGAGTCCTATCTCGGACAGTGAATGAGGTAAAAATAAAAACAGTGAGTTTGTTAGTATCGACGCATAGCACTCGTATGTCATCCATACAATAGCCTAGGAAATACTGATTCATAAAGTAGCACCGTCACGTATAAATGAAATATTTGAGACTCACCTCCCTGTAGACGTTGTCCCTGGCGCGCGCGCACTGCAGCACGTACTCGGCGTCGTCTAGCGCGTCCCACGACACTCGCGCCTGGCGCGGCGCGGCCTGCAGCAGGGCGGGGGCCCGGGGCGCGGGCGGCGGGGCCGCCACCGTGCACGCCTGCAGGGGCCCGGACCACGCGCCGCGCCCGCCGCGCTCGTCACTCGCACGTATCCGAAACGCGTACGTGGTCGCCTCACGCAACTTCTTCACCTTGCACGAGCGCGCCGAGCCACGGTACACGGGTCGAAAGTCGCGAGCGTCTAGCGAGCGCATCTCCACACAGTACTGTGCGCCCTCGCCGCCGGCGGCCGGCCACTCCAGGCGCAGGTAGTTGTGCTGCGCCTGCACACAGCGCAGCGCGGGTGGCGCGGGCGGCGGCGGGCGCGTGGCGGCGCGCGCCTCGTCCGACCAGTCGCCCAGCCCCAGCTCGTTGAGCGCGGCCACGCGCACGCGGTACACGGTGTCGGGCGCGAGGCCCTGCACGAGCCGCTCGGGCGCCGGCCCGTCCGTGTCGAAGGCCGCGTCGCCCACCTCCACGCGGTAGCGCAGCACGTCGGCGCCGTGCGCGGCCGGCGCGCGCCAGTGCAGGCGCAGGCTGTCGGCCGTGGCCTCGTGGCGCAGGCCGGCGGGCGGCCCGGGCGGCGCGCGCGGCGTCAGCACGTCGCGCACGCCCGACCACGCGCCGCGCCCGGCCGCGTTCGTCGCGCACACCCTAAAGAAGTACGGCGAGAACGGCACGAGGCGGCCGACGAGGCAGCTTGTCTCGGCGCCGCGGTACACCTCCGAGAAGGCGTCATCGACGTTGGTGGCACTCATCTCGAGTCGGTAGTCGACGATGGGCGCGCCGTTGTCCCGCGGCGGCGCCCACTCGAGGCGCGCGGCGCGGGCTCCCTCCAGTTGCGCGGTGGGCATGTCCGGCGCGTCCGGCGCCGCCGCCGCCGTGGAGAATGTGAGAGCTTGTGAAGAAGGGCTAGCGCCCACCCTGTTGTGCGCCGTGACCCACGTGCGGTACTCGCGGCCGGGCGTGAGCTCGCGCACCACGCACTCGCAGTCCGCGCCCTGGTAGGCGAGGCGGGCCGCCGTGTCGGCGTCGGCGGCCTCCACGATCTCCACGCGGTACTCAGTGAGCGCGGCGCCGCCCGTGCAGTCGGGCGCGCGCCAGCGCAGCGCGGCCAGTGAGCTGCGCGGCGCGGCGGCGGGCTCGGGCGCGGCCGGCGCGGCGGGCACGGCGGGCTCGGTGGTGACGGTCTCGCTGGCGGACCACTCGCTGAGCCCGGCCTCGTTACTGCAGCGCACGCGCGCCCGGTAAGGTGTGCCGGGCAGCAGCCGATCGCAATGTGCTTCGCGCTCGGGTCCGCGGTAAGCCGGTCGGTATCCATCTCCGGCGTCAAGCTCGAGGGTGTAACAGTCGATGGCTGCGCCGCCATCGTCCGCGGCTGGTTCCCAGCGGAGGCGGAAAGCGCGCGAGTGAATACGACCGCGCGGTGTCGGTCGTCCAGGTGGGCCGGGGCGCTCGGGCTGCGTTCGGTATGTGACTTCTACGGACCAGGGTCCTTGTCCGTCGACAGTCTCACTACGGAGACGGAAACGGTAATCGGTAGCACGGTACAGCCCGGCGCATACGTAGGCGCGTTCGGAGCCCGAGTACACCGGCAGGAAGCCGTGGCCTCGCGCCGCGTCGTCCATCTGCAGCGTGAACTCCTCGTCGCCGCGGCGCTCCCAGCCCAGCACGAGCGAGTCGCTGCTGGCGGACGTGAGCGCGGGCGGCGCGGGCGCGGGCGGCGGCGACCCCGTGGTCCACGCCACCGTCTCCTCGCTCCACTCGCCGCACCCGCAGTCGTTGACGGCCGCGATACGGAACCGGTAGCGAGTCTGCGGCCGAAGGTTGTTGACGGTGTGCTGGCGAGTGCGCGGGCGGGTGATCTCCACGAAGCCGGCGCCGTCGTCCATCTCCAGCACGTAGTGCAGCAGGCGCGCGCCGTTGTCGCCGGCGGCGGCCCAGCGCAGCAGCAGCGAGGTGCGCGCGCGCTGGTTGACGCGCGGCGCGGGCATCTGCTCGGGGCGCGCGGCCGGCGCGCGGAACGTGGCCGACGCGCTCGTCGCGTCCAGCTTGCCGGCGCGGATTTGGAGGCATACCGAGTATTCGCAGCCCGGCTTCAGATCCCTCACCCTGCCAATAAGAAAAAAGGTTCAAATAAGGTGATTCAATTGATATGTCGATCAAATATAACAAAACACATGGGTTGAGAACTCACCGGCAAGTGAGGCTTTGTCCGCTATAAATAGCTTTGTATCGGCCACCGCGGTCGGCTAGGAGCAGGTCGTATGTTAACTCGCCATTCGGAACTATGACGTCTTCCGGCACCGGCAGATTCCAAATCACTAGAGCGCTGGTCGACGATACGTCAGTAATCTAATCAAATATAAATTATAGCAACATTAATTATTGTACAACTTTGCAGTAAAAATAAAATACTTGTGAATGCGAAATTCTCATTCATTTACTAACAAACAACGCAAAGCCTAAACTGCTGCACGGAGCGGTATTCAGGCTAAAAACCTGGACAAAACCCTAATTGCAAACTTTCCTTGATCTGTACCCTAATTGCGTAATGCAACATAATCAGAATGTTTCAATTTGAAACAGATTGCTAATCCATTGCTTCATAATAAAGGCTCGTGCAGACCAGCGCGATATCGCGGGCGCGACAGGCAGCACGACCCGTGTCGCGCCCGCGATATCGCGCTGGTCGGCACGAGCCTAAAGTTGGAAAAAAAAATCTGCTCAACAACGTAAATAACGCAATGAATGTTGTTGAACTGTCAAAATGAAACAAATTAGGCAACATTTTTTACGAAAATAAGTTACGCAATTAGGGTACAGATTGTGCTCGTAGATATTTATGTGAAGTCATTTGTCATCAATATTAATTTACCCACTGCTTATCACTGACTCAAGTTCGTAGTCGGTACCTAGTTGCGAGTGATTTTGAGATTTTTTAAAATGGATATTGAAGTAGAAGGTATGTACCGTATTTTAAACATAAGTTTATTCATTATAACTGTACGTAGGTAATGATTATTTTTGGCGTCTGAACATAACCTTAGCGAAACAAGAAATATCATCTTTTTTTTTTCTATCAATAATGATTTTAATTATGTTCTGATCGCTACTTAGCCACTACGGTTATAATGCATGAGAGGTTAAGCCTTCTTTTAACATTCTTTTTTGAAAAACCATCCCCATCATTCACATTTTTTTTAGGTAATTATTATTTTTAAATGAATTGTTTTAAAAGTTTGATTATTATAAATTTTCGAGATAAGTGTAACAGAGATATATTGACTCGACTGCTGTTGACATCTGACCATTATTTGACAAACATACGCCCATAACCGAAGAAAACGATGCAAGCATTTTCAAAAGATGCAATATAGTTGACAGGAACAATTTAGCCAATCTACTGAATCAGACCACAATGAAGAGGAAAGAAATGATGAAGATGACTGATCCTTGTATAGAAATGTGTTCTTGTTTAAAATCGAGCTTTATTTTTAAATACAAAAAGTATAAGTAAAAGTATAATTTTTATTCAAAGGCCGTATATATTTTATTTTCGCGTGGTACTTCCTGGCCGCGCCACAGTCGAATTTTGAATCGAGGTTAAAAAGAATAAATGTACATAATATGTTCATTATTGTACATAATAATAAAAAATTGTATTATAAAGAGTCGCGAGAAATTTAACAAAATAGGTGGCGCGGCTAGGAACCATACTTTCTGGCCGCGTCACCGCGTACACTGCAATAAATAGTCTATTGGTGATAAGAAATACCGCAAAAAGTCAATAACTGTGATAAATATCGAAAATATTTGTTTTGTAAAATCATAGCAAAATTCAAATCAAACCGTACATTAAATATTTTTGAAAAAAAAAGTAATCTTTAATCGACTTTTATTAAATGTTATTTAAAAACTATCATACTTAAAATAATAATTAATATGTACAAGTATATAAAAGGGGGGAGAAATAATCATAATAATATTTAATAAAGTATTTATATTTACCTGCGGTGTGCGTCTAGCAGCAAACATGTCGAGTATAGCTTGTGCGTCGGTTTCATCTTCGGGCTCGCCATCGCCCTGCACAGAAGCTGCCGCCGAGCCATCGCCTTGCACGGAGGTTTCGGCAGAGGAGGCCTCGCCTTCCTCCGACCAGGCACCGGAAGAGGTGGTACCACCGCTGCCAGCACAATTGGCGATGCTGGCTCCACTACTGGGCCCACTGCTTGGCAGACTGCTTCCGCTGCTGGCTCCACTACCGCCACTGCTCACGCCACTACTGCTGCCAGCGCGACCATTCAGTTCCTTGCGTGGCGATAGTGACGGCGTACTGGCACCCGAGTTCGCATCTGCATTGAAAGTGACAACAGATATACCAACTAATTAATAAATAGGTAACACTATGGTATCCCTGATGTAGCCTAGCCAATTTATTGTACTAATCTTTCACAAGGAACCAGGGCCGTCTTAACCATATTGGGCGCCAGGGTGCGAAAATCAGCCGACGCCCCCCTTGCCAAAGAAAAATAAAACATTTTTTTAAAGTACCTAAAGCTTACTCCACAATAAAATAAGGTAAGTACATTTTCAGTCAAACATCAAATTCAATTTTTCTGGCTAAACTTTTTAATGATATTGTGTCGTCTGTTTTGAAATCTACGTTCAATTTCAAAACAAATCGATCGACACGATCGGCTTGAGCTCCCTAAAACCTTGCGCCCGGGTGCTACACTCCCCTTGCACCCCCGGGTAAAGACGGCCCTGCAAGGAACTACAGCTTCAAATTGTAGTTTGTACATAGTAATCTGTTTGAACTCACCAATGCCATTGTTCCTGTTAGTCTGTTTTCGTTCCAATTTTTGTTTTAGTTTAGAGTACTGTCGTTGAGTCCTCTCATCTTTCTGGTAGACTGCCGGTGGTGGCGGGGAATGCTGCATGTGGTGAGGAACATGGTGGAAATGCGGTGGGTACCCAGTACTGTAGTAGTGTTGTGGACCACCTGTACCATTAGTAGGAGCCTGAAACAAAAAACAGAGTATATTTAGCACCAGTTTCTTTAAGTATCAGACTACAATACCACAACATATTATCCTTTGGGCCTTTAAATGGGTAAATGAAAATAAACAAAAACTAGAACAATTTATTCTATCATAGTCATACAAAATCAAAGCATTAAACTATGATTTATGTCAAGCTCGCTCAACCATTTTATTGTATTATTTTTTATAACATACTGTTAGCAAGTAATAGCAATTTATTACAAGTATTTTACCGTTATTTACATGCACATTTCATTTTTCATAAAGTGCCTCTTATGAGGTTACAGATAAGAAACCTTTTCAGCAAAAATAGAAACAATTATTAATAAAATCAACACATTAGAAATACCTATTTGGAGTTAAAATAAATAACCATATTGAACGCCAAGCAAACATTAACATACTGATGGAAATTTTTCAAATCTAGAAAAAGAATGGAAAAATAGAGTAAAATGAAGTTCAGTTAAACCGACCTGAAACTTTCCTTCTTGTTGAGAACAATTTTCTTTATTTTGATCAGAAACACTCATTTTTATTAGATTTTATTAAAATAATAATGTGATTTCAATCGGTTTAATAAACGTCACTGCCACGTACTACCAACAGCCAACTGTTTTCGTGATAACACTTCACTTCACTACACAATCATATGCGAGTCGCGAGTTCGCGACAGTATAACTTCGCCACGATTAGATTAACGTTGTATAACCCGCTACTTTATTTAATCACCTACTCACTGAAAATAGTCGTATTACTCGACACGCCTGTGCACAATTTTAAAAGCGGAATGTCCATAACTTTACGCGTTTAAATTTACAAGCGAAACAATCGATGTAGCAGCGGAAATGTTTACACAGAAGGTTTACGCAGTTGCGTCAAAGAAACTTTATAGTTTTCACGTGTATTGCAACTTATAGCAGAATTCATTTACACTTACACTCGAGAACTGTTATGTTTAATCTAGGACTTTGGACTTAGTATTAGTTGTTGGTAAATAAATAAAAACTATTCTTTCACCAATTTTCATCCTGAGAAACTCAATGAACTAACTTTGACATACCACGTCAAACTTTGATACTGACAGTTGCATTTTGTTTATAGAAACAAAACGACCAAATCAAGTTTCATTTTGACAGTTCAACAACATTCATTGCGTTATTTACGTGGATGATCAGATTTTTTTTCAACTTATGAAGCAATGGATTAGCAGTTGGTTTCAAATCAAAACAGATTGTGTTGATTTACGAAATTAGGGTACAGCATCTTTTCCATACCTTATATCGCGTATATAAATTTACAAGCGAAACTATGTAGCAGTGGAAAAATTTACACAGAAGGTTTACGCATTTTGCGTCAAAGAAAATATGAAGTTTTCACGTGTATTGCAACTTATAACAGAGACCTTCATTTACACTTCCACTCGAAAACTGTTATGTATTTGGACTTAGTATTCGTTGTTGTTATTAAATAAAAACAATTTTTTCACCAATTTTCACCCTGAGAAAGCCAATGAACTTAACTTTGACATAATACTGCGTCAAACTAAACATACTGACAATAGTGACAATTGCATTCCGTTTGCAAGTTTGTTTTTAAAAGAAACCAGCCTGCCTCATTCCCAAGTGAGAATGAGACAGGCAGATTTTTTCATAATGATACTTCTTTGCTACTAAGTAAGCTTTTATCGATATCACCTCTGTTTATTTCGACTATTCTCTTCTATTTCCCAGCCCCGGATCTAGATTTTTTTTAAGGCGGGGCAAAAACTGCCGTCTACCGCCCCCCGCCAATCTTTTATAGGGAATTGGGGATGCGATAAGTTAGCCCCCGCGAAATTAAAATTTTCACGAAATGAAAATTTTGGCAGCAACATATTGTATCGATCGATAATGCGCCAATTCAACAGGGGAGAAAAAAATAAAAAATAGAAAGATTATAATATATGTGCTGCGCGCGTCTCATTTATTGCAAAGTTGCTGTGCTGGGTGGTGCACTTGTCTGCTACGCTTGAATTTGTCACCCCTGAAGTTGGCACCCGGGGCACGGGCCCCGACTTGCCCCCCCTAGATCCGGGGCTGCTATTTCCATTCTATTGGTACAATTTTACTCTCAGACCAAATACAAAACCAAGACATAGCGCTGCCAACAGTGTCGTAAAGCCGGTTTCGTATGTGTACACTTATTGAGGTGTAGTTTCATTGTAAATGGTTTAAAAATGTATGCACAGAGCGGAGGTGTAGTTTTGGCATGCTTCACTGTATTGTTCGCAGCGCTATATTTTGGTTTTTTTTGGCCAGAGATATCAATTAAACCAACCGCTCTTTTCCTAAATCAATAAAAATTACAGTTTTCCTAGTTTAATATTAACAAACTGATTGCGTAAAAAATATTATTAGCGTATAGCGGCCTTGATGGGGCAATGAACTGAATAAGGTATGCTGGGGACAGTGACAATACGACGAGTCGGCGTATAGTGACTCTTACCTACCTCATGTTAAGTTTTTATCGCGTTACAAATCTTAGATTTTTATTCATTTATACTTAAGACCAGTTAATGAAAAGTTCTGGCAACTGGAAAATATTTGCACAGCAAGTTTATCCTAGGTATATGTAAGGACGTACCGTCAACTGCCCTAATTTTGCCTGGCGTCCTATGTTTGCCTATAATAAAAAAAACTGTAGTTATCTTTTTCATTTTCCTTTATGGCAATCAAAGCTGAGTTTTCATAGAGAGCTTTAAGTTTCGATTGTCATACAAGTAAAATTTAAAAGATATTACAGCTTTTTCATTATAGGCAAACATAGGACGCCAGGCAAAGTTAGGGCAGTTGACGGTATAAAAGATCTTTTGTAGCGAGACTTTTTCTCTCAAAAAGTACCAAAATCTGTACAAAAGGCTTCCAAAAGCTCCTTTGTTAGAAATCACTCGGTCTGCAACTCTGCTGCACGAGTGCACGTGCACCTATGTCTCCGGAATGCAAAGCCAATGAGAAATGTACATTGAATACACGAGTACTTATATAACGTGGTGGCAGCAATTTGTTGGCGATTGGCTGTTGGAGGTAAAACTATCAAACGTATAACAAGAAGTTTATTAGATAACAAGAACCTACAACTGCATGATTGAATTAGGTACAAGATTGCGGGTGCATTAGATATTGTCCTGTATATTCACGACGGGAAGGTAGGAAGTTCCATCTAAGCAGCAAACCTGAGAATTCTTTCGATTATCCTGACGTGGTCTTTATCCCATCATAAACAGCGTATAGTTTAATCTTTCTAGGACACTGTTTTTATTACGCGGTAGAATGCCAAAGTGTGCCGCCATGGATCCTAGTTACACATATGGCGCCCATAAATCAGGATTCCTTAGAAGGAGTTGGTATAGCCCCTAACAAAACAAGGATCTAATAAATGAAGGAAATCTTATTAGCCCTATCCGGGATAACACTAATTAGATTTCTTATAGCCGTCTGCTATTCCGTTTATCTGCCACGATCTTAGGACGCATGTGAGGAAATCAACTAGGTACATACAAAGACCTTTTTTTTTTTTTTTTTTTTTTTTTTTTTTTTTTTTTTTTTTTTTTTTTTTTTTTAATCTATTTAATTTATAGAGGGTTTAATCAAAAACTGATTATGCCACCCTCATCGGTACAAACAATTGTTCCTTATAATCTAAATCCTAGTTTTGCCAACTTATACAAGTATCTTGCGTCCGTCGACAATGGGGACGCAAGCATGCTATTACACCTTCCAACATCCAGTGACTTTGATAACAGTGCGATTCTTTCGGACTCGTTCCGGACGCATTCCATCAGTATATGGTAAGTGTCTTCCACTATATTACACTCCGGACAATTTGGAGAAGTAACTTTACCCATAAGAAATGCGAAACTATTCATTGGAATGTGTCCCGATCGAAGCCGAAGAGCCATTACAATTTCCGGACGACTCATGTTTGCTTGGTCGAACCATGGACAACGAGACAGTGCAGGCTGGATTGTCCGATACCAGATTCCCTTGCTCAGTGACCTCTGATCGAAGTGTTCGTGCCACATTTTAGTGCATTCTTCTTTAACTACACCCAAATAATCCCTGTGCTCGGGAAAGTGTGAACAGACCAATCCATCATCACAAGCATCCTTCGCCAGCCGATCCACTACTTCATTATCTTCCAAGCCAACATGAGCCGGTATCCATTGCAATACAATATTCTTATTCTTAGAAATAAGTTTACAAATAGATTTGATCACGCTGTAGGCAATCGGAGTACCCCGAAAACTCGAGGTACACCGAGCCAAATGTTGAAGAGCGCTTCTCGAATCACTCAAAATAACATAATTGCCGTTTTCAAACGAGTCAATGTAAGATAATGCTTCATCTATTGCCACAAGTTCAGTACACATTATATTGAATTTTAAGTTTACCTTTAATTGCACTGCATTTTTAGTTTGTGGATCGAAAAACGCTGCTCCTGAACCTACTTTGTTTTTGGATCCATCTGTGTATATTCTGTAAAAGCCCGAGTACGTGTTATTTAAAAATATGGTACATAGCTCACTTAGTTTGGAATTTTGGAAGTGTTTTTTAGCCGTTATCAAACCATCTAATCTAGGGAATATGACTTGAGATAGATCAATCCTGTGAACCCAAGTATCCAGTGAGAACATTTCAAGCTTTGGGCTCGTGTAGACAGGTAGTAAATCAAGAGACTCGTGAATTCTGACTAATAATGGCACCTTTCTTCTCCAGTGTGATTGTCGACAATGTGCTTGCAGTTCTTCCAACACAGCAATGATATCATTATCAGCATACGACTTCATTTTAAGCCAAAATTTACCCGCTAGATAGTATCTGCGAAACTTCAACGGTTGCAGGTTCAGTTCATTTTCCATAACGTGAATCGCTGTGGTTCTAATAAAGCCTCCGATAACCCTCATGCAAACGTTTTGGACCCTGTCCAATTTACTGAGGTGGGTTTCACAGCTACTATCATAAAGAAAACAAGCGTAATCGATTCTACTCCGAACTGTTGAGATGTATAACCGCCTCAGATGTTTGGGATGTACTCCCCATCCAGATCCAGAAAGAATTTTAAAAACATTAACTAATTTTAACACCTTCTCTCGAGTCTCATTAATATGCTTAGCCCACCTAAGTGATCGGTCAAGCCAAACCCCCAAATATTTTACATTGTGTACCACCGGCAGCGATACCTCATTAATTCTTAAAGTAACTGTCTCTCTTGACACACCATTCCTAAAAATACAGACACTGCTTTTCAGAGGGGATATCTCAAGACCCAAATCCAAAAGAAGTTTAGTCATCTTATTTAAAGCGGGTTGTAATCGTTGTTGTGCCGATGAGACATCACTGCATGTGGTATACAACACAAAATCATCCGCGTACTGCGACAGAAATACGTTCCCACTACTACGACATACATCCATGGTTGCTAAATTAAAAAGTAAGGGTGACAATGGATCGCCTTGTGCCAATCCCCGACCGGACGTGCGACTAATGACGTGATTACCTACTGTAATTTTAAGGTTTCTCAGCTTGAGAAAGTTCCAGATGTAGCTACAAATCCTGGATCCTATTCCGATTCGTTGCATGATTTTCAATAGACCTTTGATGTCTACGTAGTTATATGCGTTATTAATATCTATGAAAACAGCTACCGTTATAAGTTTTTTAGAAAAACCAGTTTGAATGCGAGATACTAACGCGGATAAATTATCTACGGTTGAGCGGCATTTTCTAAAACCTGTAGTGTTATTTGATAAAACCATATGTTTCTCGATAAACCACTCTAATCTGTTCATTAAAATGTTATGAAAAACTTTACAAACGCATGAGATCATTGAAATCGGACGAAGAGATGATAAACTTTGGACGTCCCGACCCGGTTTAGGGATGGGCACAATTACAATATCGCGCCATTGTTTAGGAACAAAACCCGTAGTGAAAATTCTATTATACAATTGCATTAATATCTTTTTACCATTTTGTGGTAACCTCTTGATCATGGAGTAAGAAATATTGTCGCCTCCTGGTGCAGTATCTTTAGATCGGACACATTTATGAAATTCTGACGGAGTAACAACAACGTCCAGTTCTGAGTTATTCATGTCAAAAGCCAGGTCGCACGGGGATACAAAATCCGGTGTTAAACTAAGAAGCAAATCAGTAGCTTTGTGTTTATCTACATATTGTGTTGAATATTTGTGTCCCTTCAGCCACTTCATTTTCCGCCATACGGTAGACTGAGATGTAGAACAATCTAATGACGAACAAAAGTCGCCAAACCCTTTACTTTTAGCTATCCGAATCATTCTCTGAGATTCACAAATCTTATTTTGCAATGCTTCGTAATTTTGAGGGTTTGGATTACGTCTGAATTTAGATAAAGCCAATCGACGCTCAGCCACACATTTAGATAACTTAGGCTTCCAATAAGGTTTAGGTATAAATTTACTATCTGGATTTAGGTTAATTTTGATTACAGGGATACAAAGATCTGCGGCCAAGTTTAAATAATCAATGAATCTGTCATAATCGTCCTGTAAGTCTCCCGCGAATGTAAATTCTAAAAATAATGTGTCAAGTATTTTACTGTATGAAGTCCAATCAGCATTTTTAAAATTCTTCCGGACTAATGGCACACTACTAGACTGAATATTTGAAGTGATTTTAATAGCCCTATGATCACTGCCTAATGTCTCATTCATGGCGGACCAGTCGAACATCAAAGCTATATCAGATGATACCATAGAAATGTCGGGTGCAGACTTTTGACATTCCAAGTTAACCATTTTTATTCGGGTAGGGCTACCATTATTTAAAGTAATAAAATTATTATCCATTAATGCTTCAAAAATTTGAACGCCCCTACTGTCCGTTTTATATGACCAATTAGAATGGTGTCCATTGAAATCTCCGAGAATGATCGTATTTTTAGTAGAAATAGACAGTAAAGCATCCCAATCGTTTTGAGAAGTTCTGATCGACGAGGGACAATAAACAGAAGTAATATTTTTAATGACGCCACAGTTGAATACTTTTACGCATACCAATTCTATACCTTGGTTACTGAGTTGGACTTCACACATTTGAGATTTTATTGATTTGTGGGTAAGAATTGCAACCCCTCCGTACCCATCAAACCTGTCTTTTCGATAGATTGTGTAGTTGCTCAGCTTCATGCAAGTTTCTGTATCCAGCCATGTCTCACTTATGGCTGCAATGTGTATATGTTCCTGATTCAACAGTTGTTCCAATAAAATTATTTTAGGTTTAACGCTTTGAGCATTCCATTGAAGAAAGTTTACTTTGATACTAGTTTTGTTGTTATCCATTAAATAATTCAAACAATTTCTTCATCATTCGCCAATCCGACACGTTATCAACAACCACTAAAATCAACCATTCTATACAACACTGAACCGCCATTTTAATTTTTTCCGCTACAGAACGTCTCTTCAAAAATACGATCTCTTTTAACCTAGCTATAAGCTCATCAAAATGCACCTCTCTCTTTTGAACCACCTCGGGTTCATCGCGATTGCTTGATTCCTTCGAATTCTCTGATTCCTCCTCCATTGGTAACCAGTGCGTCCAATCATCTTCTTTAGCAATCCGTGCCTTTTCTTGTGTTTTAGGACTTTTTTGATTTTTTGTAGCAGGTGGACTATGAACAATTGCCTTAGTTTTGACGGCCTCTGCAAATACAGGTAAGCTTGATCTTTCTGTGGGCTCGATGTTATTATGCAGCGGAGGAAAAAGATTATCTATATTTGTTAAGTTGATAGGTTCCGTCTTTTCTCTGTATGGAGAAGGGACTACATATAACGATAAGGCCTTCCTATAAGTACAATTAAACTCTGCCATAAGTTCCTTGAGTTTCTTCTCTTTTAAGTATGCAGGGCAAATTTTAGACAATGCCATGTGTTGTCCGCCACAATTTAAGCATTTGAATCTTTGTATGTCACAGTTCGGGTGATTACTACCACATTTTGGGCACAGTGTATTCTTATTTGGGCATACTCTAGCTGTATGCCCGAACTTCCAACAACGTGAGCATTGTGACACGGGGAATACAAATGGCTCCACCTTAATCCTCAATCCATCTGCGTAAACATATGCTGGTAACAGATCACCTTTAAAACACAACCGAACTGCTTCACTCGTAATCCATAAATCTTCTGACGAGTCATTAATATTACGCCTCTTTAGTCGCTGCAATGAAACCAACTCAAACATCTCTGTGCAAGTTATACAACTCTTAAGGGCATCTTCAGTTAGGTCGATATCAACGTCTTTGATGACACCGTATGAATAGGTTTTGATATCTGGTCTACTAAATCTCCAGCCCAATTCAATAAGGTCTTTACAAGTTTCGAGCTTAATTGCGCACAACTCGTTTGTACAATCAATACGAACTCTGTAATTATTGATGTATTTTACTTTCAATATATCTTTCATACCTTTCTCTTTCAATAATCTTGCAAGACCAAATTGCCTTGGTAGCTTTTCTTTAGCGGAAACGTAAATCTCAACACTGCTTTCTTTGACCTTCTTCTCCTTATTTTGCACTAATGTCCATTCTGTCTCGTCCTCCTCTCTGTCCCGTTTTATCGGTCTCACCGAATCTTCATTTGTTGCCACGTCCATATTACATTGATCCACCACGTCTTGTTCCGTTAGTGAAGAGTTGCTGCTAGTCAAAACACTCCTTAAATCAACATTTTTGTTAAAAAGTTCATTATCATCCTCCATTGTAAACAATTATGATAATAAACATATTCTATTAGTTAACGATGTACTAGTCCGCTTCAATGTCAACGACGACAACCGAGAACAACAAGCTCATTAACTAATGAGGTGCGAATATCGTTTACTGCACGCGCCCGATCGAAACGAATGCCGCAGCGAAACTGTGACAAAGACCTTTGTTTATAAAAATGTTGCTCTCTGCAGAACATACAAAAAAACTAAAAGAAAGAAAATTGTTTATTCTGCACAAACTAAACGCACATTTTTAAAAACTAGACATAATATACACACAAGACAAAAGTAGCCAAAAGCCTCGTATTCAATCCAATTTTTTTTGACAATGTTGTTCATCGTTTGCCTAATTTGTTTCATTTTGACAGTTCAACAACATTCATTGCGTTTACGTTGTTGAACAGTTTTTTTTCCAACTTATGAAGCAAGGGATTAGCAATCTGTTTCAAATCGAAACAGATTGTGTTGTGGATTAACCGATCGTTAAGCACTTCATGCGAAACAGAGACGGAGAGAACGAATAGTGTAAGAGTATAGCTAGTAGATGAAGTGATTGCCTCCTATTCGTCGTGTTACATCTCGCGTCGACATGGGTATTATGGGCATCTATCTATAGATGATGAAGGATGATTTTATTATTCTATGGCAATAATAAAGATAGTGTATCCCATACCAGATTTCGGCTACGGTGACTATTTCTGTTTCCGACTGCTATATGTTCCGAGCGTGTGCTCTGATGTGGCTTATTTAACTACTAACTATCTTGGCTGTGAAGGTACGTGCACAGGGCGGACACGTTAGAATACCGTTAGTTATAGTAATGGTATGATGGAGGGTGGCTTACTCCTGAGGTGGTATCATTTGCTACTTACGTAATGGTGTGGCGGTTGGTGGTGAGGCGGTGGTTGGTGGTGCTGTGGCTGATGGTGCGGCGGCTGATGATGCGCAGCGTGATGCGCCTGCGCCTGTGCGTGCGCCAGGTAGTGCCGCATGTTCTCGTCTAACACTGGCGGCATCATAGGGGGCATCATTGTGCCTGATGGCACTACGGGCATACCACCTGGAAAATTTAAATGACAGACTTTAATAATGGTTTTAGAGGTGCTTGGAAGAAGCGCGTCTATCACTGCAACACAGGTTTTGGGCTATTGACCAGAGCTGTACAAAATGTGTATAGTTCGGTCATCTTATGTTTCCGGTTTGTATAGCAGATTGCCTTGTATAATAATAGAGTTTTAATAATTCATATTCATATCTTTATTTCATATTCACATTCATATCTTTATTTGCTTTTTGTTTCATATTCATATCTTTATTAATTAGGTAAGATACATTTGTTACTAGTGTCCAAATTGGATATCAAGATGTCAAAGTTTAAAAGGAAAGGATAGGATGACCTAATACGATACCTGACCTTTTAAATATCGAGACAGTCTTGATGTCATCGTTATAGATACCGCTTTAAACCAGTATGAAAATGTCGAGGTGACCATAAAACCATAAAAAAACCCATTAAATTATTTACTTCCATAAAAGAACCAATTTTATCTAATGTGTACGGATTTAATTAATTATAATTTGACTGTTTTTGAGCTTATACAAACAAACAAACACACATACAAAAAATCAAATCTTTTCTCTTTATAATATTAGTTTAGAAGTACTAAAACAAATAAGTACAAATCAAAAGTCAGCAAACTAACCTCAACATTTAACCAAAATAACAAGTGATATTGCAAATATCACGGCACTTTAAACGGTCGCGTTATCTTGCCGTACATACTCTTTACGGCAGTTTAGATGGCATCACTATTATGCCGCAAGCTGACGGCACTATAACCGATAATGACACAATGCCGCTTACGGTACTCTATACACTTTCAATTAATAATATAGGGTGAGGGAGCACACAATAACAGGACTCCCCAAATGTTAACCTGCGCGCGGTACACCCTGCCACCTGCCACTGATGGACGAGGCGCTGCTGGCGACCGACCGATAGCAGTATAACCATCCGACAAACCAACCTAAATTCTCCAGAGCGATGACGGGCAGCAGCGTCATCGTTGCGAAAGGATTGGCTCTGCTGTCACCAACCCGCTTGCCCAGCGTTGTAACTCCAGGCATTAAACCTCCCATGGATACAGTGTGGTTCCGCTATTCCTGGTCAAGGTAGCGGTCACGGTAACGGCAGGACGGGGTGTGCGAAGAATCTCCGGGTTTCGGCTGGCTACCAACGACGATTACATCTGACTACGTACAGTAGACGTTCGATGAGGCTGGTCCATCACCTTGCCGAACATGAGATAGAAAGTCGCATTAACTGGCATATACTTCTATCTGAAGTCCGAACACAGGAAGAGAACCCGATAACCATGGAGTCAGGCCACCTATTCTATTTCTGCGAAGGTGATCAGCTCTCCCAAAGGCGGTGTCGGCTTCCTGGTCAACAAGGAACTCAGTAGCGGCGTTGTGGAAATCAGTAGTGTATAGGCACGAGTAGCGTACCATATACTAAAACTCGCTGACAAGTACTACCTGAAATTGATACAGGTATATGCACAGACTTCGACATGCTCAGACGAAATCACGAAACAGCCGAGGCCATATACGAGGATATTGCCAAGGCAATGCACAGTACAACAAAGGCCAACGTTGTTATGGGGACTTCAATGCCAAAGTGGGATTACAAGAACGCGGCGAATCGAAAGTCGGACCGTTCGGTTTAGGGTGCAAGAATCAAAGGGGGCAAATTCTGGTCAATTTTTTGGAATTGCAGGGGCTCTTCTTGATGAATTCGTTCTTCGAAAACAAACCCCAAAGGAAGTGGACCTGGCAGAGCCCTGATAACTTGACAAGAAACGAGATAGACTTCATCATGACGGATAAGAAGTATTTTAGAGATGTCTCCGTGATCGGTAGGTTTAATACCGGAAGCGATCACAGGCTTGTCCGAGGCACTCTAAATATAAATTTTCGAGCTGAGAGTACCCGCATGATGAGGCCTACCCTCAGACCTACGCAGTTCCAAGCCGCTATAGGATCGGAAAAGTTCCAACTGGAAATCCAAAATCGATTCGCTTTGCTGACAACCACAGGCACTGTCGACGAGAAAGCCGACGAGGTGGTCAAAGCACTACGTGACGTGTCTCGCAAACTTTTCCCGTCGTAATGAAAAAGTGAGGTGTCCAAACTCTCCTCGGAGACTCTCGGACTTATGAGGGAACGAAGAAAATTGCCATTCACGCGGCCGTCTTCGTCAGATAAAAGGACCTTAAACTTAAAAATTTAAAAGCTGACGCGTTGCGACCTTCGGTGCTTCAACACCCGTTATATTAAGGTCACGACGTGACTTCAAAGTCTGAGATACTCGAGGAAGTCGAAGATTTTTACGGGCACTTATACACAACGCGGATGGCGAAACCAGCGGAACATAGTGCAGATGACCATCGAGCCGAATTAACGCGGCCTACACGGAGGACATCTCGAATGTCGACCAGTGCGAAATTAGAGCAGCTATCGAGCAGCTAAAGAACAACAAGGCACTGGGTGATGACGGAATAATGACAGAGCTCAAAAGCGCGTGAAGCTCCAGTTCATCATCCAAGAGGGTACAACGCCCGAGGCGTGGAGCAGAGGTGCGGTGATTCTGTTCTTCAGAAAAGGTGACTAAACCTTGCTGAAGAACTATTGGAAAAGACGAAAGTCACGTACAATTCTCACGTCTTGCTGAGAAGGGTCTCTTCTCGAAGTTGTGAAAGAGTATGTCTACCAAGGGCAAGTCATCCAGTTCGATAAATACAACTTTGAGAAAGAAGCCAACAGGAGATCCAGTTGGGTTGTGGGTTGGGCAGCGTTTGGGAAACTCCGTCAAGTCTTCTCGTCGCCTATCTCACAATGTTTGTAGACTAAGGTCTTCAACCAGAACGTCCTGCCCGTTATAACTTACGGTGTCGAAACCTGGACACAGACAGTCGGGCTAGTTCACAAATTTATAGTCGCTCAGCGTGCTATGGAGCGGGCTATGCTCGGAATTTCTTTGAAGGATAAAATTATCCGGAAAAGAACCGGAGTTACCGCCATAGCTTGCATGGTAAGCAAGCTGGAGTGGCAGTGGGCTGGCCATGTTTGTCTATGGACCGATGGCCGGTGGAGCAGACGAGTCCTGCACCGTAATTGCATAACACACTTTCAATGCTGCTTTTGACGGATATTGCTAATCCATTGCCTCATATGTTCGAAAAATTTGTCTGCTACGTAAATAACGCAATGAATGTTGTTGAACTGTCAAAATGAAACCCATTGCTACTGTGTGTGCGAATGCGAATGGAAACTGCGTATCGGCAAGCGTAGTGTGGGACGCCCCCCAGCTACATAGATAGACCGACGGCCATAAAAATGTGACAGGGGCTAGGACCTAGGACAGACTGGATGCGGAAGGCAGAGGACAGAGGGTTGAGGTTGTGGCGCAGCCTGGGAGAGGCCTATGACCAGCAGTGGACTGCGATAGGCTGAGTTGATGGATTGAATACAGTAAACCTTTTAATAATAACCATTCATGGAACGTTTAAACAAAATTATGTGTGAATCTATTTTTTTAGTTAAATTAATAAAAAGGGAATTTAACGACGAACCGATGTCAATTTATTAGCGGGTATAATTAGTATTTCGGGACTTTAAATCAGTGAAGTTTCACAGAACAAAATAAATATAGAACTACATGATAGATAAGATAAAATAATCAACATATCGAGCCTGTTATGGAAAAACATCGTAACCGACAGAATGTAGGTATTTCACTTTACTATTGTGACGTACAGCTAAAATAATTTAGATCCTGATACAAAAACACTTAAACCAATATTTGGATAAACGTCAAAATTATAACTGGCATTAGAAAGTATCGCAAACGACAAAAGTAAAAGTTTGATATTTATGAACAATTAGAATTATCGTAACCAACATCTCGTAAGTAATGTTTGTCACTTAGGTACTATAAAACATAGTTTTATGAACTACCCAAAATCTGTGTTGCGTATATTGTATATGCTTAATTTATTTTGTTTATTGGATCGAAGACAGACTCCGGTACCTGAGTCGGAATCTTCTCACACGACCTCAACATAAATATATCCCGCCTGCTGGGAATGTTCAACACCGTCTATCAGGCGGAGTGTGTGGGCATCATACAAGCGGTTCACGCCATAGAAGCCAGGAGAGTTACGGACACTCACATTCGTATACTTTCTGACAGCGCTTCAGTTCTCCAATCTTTACGGAAAAAATATATTACCTCAAAGTTAATACCTACTAGAATGTCACAATACACTAGAACAGGTAACGGTATCTAGCCGCAACACGGTAACACTGCAATAGATAAAAGGACACAGTGGATCGCTAGGTAACGACGCAACTGACGAACTTGCTAGAAGAGGATCTAGCATGGCAGTCTGTGGACCCGAGCCTATCGTACCAGTCCCCTACAACCAAATACGCAGGTGGATACAGGAGTACACCCACACACAAGCGGAGTACTGGTGGACCTCGATACCGGGCTACAGGCAGTCCAAGGAAGCTATGCCGTACTTGGATAGCAGGCTAACCAGGCGTTTATTACGCCTGGACAGTAATGACCTGCGCCTGGTAACGGGGACCATCACGGGACACTGCTCGCTAAACAAACACTTCCACACAATAGACATAATGGACAGTTCTCTGTGCAGGGCGTACATGGAGGTTAAGGAAACCGTCACGCACGTGCCCTTTGAATGCACAGGCGTCACTCAAATTAGATCAGAAACCCTCGGGTCATCCAGATCTTTCACAGATGTTCTGAACAGACCAGGAGTTTTAATTAACTTCCGGAGGGAGGTGGGCTGGTTGGAATAACCACCAAACGGCCGCCATGGCCCACGCACAATGGTCCACCTTACGGACTAAGTGCGGAAACCAAAACCCCATAACATAGAACATAGAAGTATATTGTTTATTTGTAGAAAATACTGTATTCTGATTATTTGATTGCCTATTTATTTGAATGAAGTAATATTCAATTTGGAATTTTTATAATTTTGAAATGTTAAAAACTTTAAACACTAAAAATTTATTTAAATTTTACCATTGTAATTCTTGTTTCTGAGTAACAACTAAACGCAGATTTTTAGAACTGTTCTAGTTCAAACTTAAAAGACTACTAATTTTGTTCTTGTTAATAATAAATTAGACCCTATGGTCATGTGATTTTTAAGATCTGGGTAGCAAGCAATTTGTTCTTGTTAATAAATAAATTAGGCCCTATGTCATGTGATTTTTAAGATGTGGGGTAGCGAGCAAGCATTTTTGGGCCTTACGAGGGCCTTGAAACGCGTGATATTAGGAAAAAAACACAGTGCATACATTAGTTAGCCTTAATTATTTTAAAGAAAAGTAATAGCGTAAATGACGATTTTTGAAAACAAACAGAAATCATGACCGTTATTTTTATCTTAAGCGACAAAAGTACTCATTATTTAACTCTTTCTGCAATCATTTGATTGATTTTACATAGAGCCTAATGTGTTTTGCAATATATACAAAAACCGGAGATCTATAAATAACAAATTAAAAATAATCAATAAAATACCTCTCCTGTAAAATTTCATAAAAGTCGCTTACGATGTTCTTCCATAACAGGCTCGAATATTCGTGATCCGTAACAGTCCAAAAACCTAACTTTTAACTTATTGCAAGTACATACGTATTTTGTTTAATGTTTACATTCATGCTTGATAGATAAGATAAATAATAATCAAAAAGTTAATGGCTAGGTATAATTTTTATAATGTATTCAGTATAATATAAACACAGCTGATAATGTTTGCATGTTGTTTCCAGCTCGCGTGCTGGGTTCGGAGCCGGTGCCACGTCACGGGTGGCTTAATTTCGCTTTATTTTGACATCGACGCCGCCGTTCCGCCCCGTAACTTTGTGGTTATGAATGAACGTGTTTTGGGTGTTCGTAGAAAACGTTCTTTGTGGGATCATCCGCTTCGGTACGATCGCCCGCGGCGGAAACGTGCCGCATAGTTGAGGCCGGTTCGCGGAGCCGCCATGCAACGCGACCGCAGTCTTGAGCAATGCCGTGCACTAGGAATCCCACGAGAGCCTTGAAGCTCTTTGTTTCGACTCGCGGTAGAAGGGTTTTTTCCCAGTTTTAATTCGGTGAGGTTACTTAACTCTCTGACACAACCACTAATTGAATGTGGTTTGCCGAGCTGCTATTTTTAGCCAACCCTAATTACTGTTTTGGAAAACAAAATTATGGTAGTCAACAAATTCCAAATATACAATGTGCCATTGTTTCCATATTTAGTAAAGTAATGAGTTCATGGAAGTACATTAGTCTGTTGAACCAATTTTTAAAAAATAATTTACTACCTCTTTCAAGTCAGTACGATCAACAGACAGAATGTCAAAGAAGAAAACGAAGTTCAAAAGTCAGTTAGAAAAGAAGAGTAAGAACAATCCTTTCCATCGTTATCATTCACCTGCCCTTACTTATCCCGATTTATACAGGGTGGCAGGGACATCGACGTGAAAACTGTTACCATGGATTCAGTACATGATTCTGAATTGAAAAATTTCCCCCTGCGTTGAAATTTTTCGTCGGTTATTTTTAAAAAATCTGCTGGTTCATACATTTCAAATTCAAATAATTTATTTGCTTGAATATGGGTAAGTACATGAGGTGATACATACAACAGAAGATCTTTAAACCATATCCTACCTTAATAGGTGTGCAAATATCTATTACAATAAAAAATAATAATTCTTACATTAATCATACATTTATCTATGGCAAATATTATTATTGGGGTATTTATGACATTCATTAATTATATAATTTTATTGTTATTACTTATTTAAAAAAATTAATTACATTTTTCATTTAAATAATCATTAACGCTACGCGCGTTATTATTTTGACCACGTATATTGCACTTTTCTATGAGCAGTTTTTTTTAAAAATAACCGACGAAAAATTTCAACGCATGGGGGTTGAATCATATACTGAATCCATGGTAGGTAACAGTTTTCGCGTCGACGTCGTCTGCCTGCTTTCTCTATTAGTCGTCATTACTCATCAACTCGTAATCAGAATCGCCCTCTTTCTAGCCATAACATCTTTCACACAGTTAATCCATGGCTTCTTTGGACTTGTAGCCATCCACATTCATACTCAAAACTTTCCTCACGATATTTTTCTCATTCAAGAACAACTCTATACAATGTTTTGAAATCTTGTTTTTCCATTCCTTTACGAAACCTGCCAAGTCTAGCATAATTTTACTTTCCTTAGTAGAAGCCAAATGAGTAGGTAAAGTAACATAGATACAAAGGTAGCTAAATACAAATTACATACCTATGTAGCGATAGTCGAAGAATTTCAGTGAGGTTTCGTGGAAACTATTAGATAGCTACTATACTTACCGTTACAACAAATAAATTACCCAACCGGTATTTATCTACATGACAAAGTAGAAAATAAAATTCGCATTCCATGAGTAAAGTATTTAGTGAACTGCAATAAAACATTATGGGTAACAATAAAACAGTCGCGGTTGACTATCAATTGTATGAAAAATTCGCTTTACATTACAGAAAAATAAAGAATATATTATCAATTTATCACTATTGTTAATTTCCTATGCAAAATTAACGTTAATTTGGCGGTACTAAGTGGGGTGACCGACCTCTTAAGAACATTAAGATATAAGGAAAAGGATGGAATTGCCAAAGACAAGGCATTTAATTTTTGTAAAAGTAGAAAGAGTAAAATGCTAGAGAAACTAAACGACTGTCTACTCACGAGCACGACCATAAAATCGATTTTATTTTCTAATCAAATAAAAACGCCAACAAACTTACACGTCATGGAGTCATGGCTCGTAGGTAGGTATTGAACTGTATGAAAATCCGTCCTTTTTAGGGTTCCGTAGTAAACAAGGAACCCTTATAGTTTCGTCATGTCCGTCTGTCTGTCTGTCTGTCTGTCCGCGGTCTAGCATAGGTATACATATTAATTACGCCGACAAAGTGGTAAAAGAAAATTATGAAAAACATTTTTTTAGGGTACCTCTCCTACACGTAAAGTGGTGATGTTTTTTTTTTTCTTTTTTTAACCCATGGTGTGGGGTATCATTGGAAAGGTCCTTCAAAAACATTGTGAGTTTGTGAAAACCATTTTTGGATTCAGGGATCCGTTTGCGAAATATTAAACTTTAAAGTGCTAATTTTTGTTAAAGTCAAGTGCCCCCCCCCCCCCTGCCAGCTAAATGGTTGGTTTTGGATGTGTGAAAACTATCACAGCTAAGTAGGCTCTACAAGTTATCGAGTAATAATCGACCAACTTAACTTTGCAGTTGCAAAAACATGTTTTGAAAAATATGTTCTCCCATACGGAATGTCCCATACATTCCGTATGGCAGAACATATTTTTCAAGTACAAAGTTAAGTTTGTTTTAGGGATAAATTCATCCCAACTACGGAACCCTTCATTGTGCGTGGTCCGACACGCACTTGGTCGACTTTTTTAAGTAAAATCAATGAAAATGGTATTTGGCTTTTTGGTTCAAATCTATGAAACACATGTCATGTTTCAGTATTTTTGAGGATTCTACCCCTAAGCTAAAATGGGGGATGAGAGTTGTATGAAAAACCGTCATCATTTAAGTAAACCAATGATAATTCGTATGCAAGGTTTCTGTTTAAAAATACGTGCTTTAGGATTTCGAAAATCGTACCGCAAAAGGCGATGAAAATAGGGGATGAAAGTTTGTATGGAAAATCCGAAATCTACTAGCATTTTAGGATAACTAGGCACTAGGCATTAGAAAATATTGTTTAGTGGAAGAAGTGGACTCACCATATTCAGGAAGCACAGTACACATATGCGCGTGCTGAGGATGCTGCTGGGGGTGCGGACACATCTCCTGCGGCACGTAGTATTGCTCGGGAGGGTAGTACTCTCCATAGTAGCCGTCGCCGGGGCCGCCGCCGCCCCCGCCCCCCTCCGCGACGCCCACGCCCACCATGGTGGATTCTAGCACAGCATGGCACGCTGGCGACCGTGTCGCATCCGAATCACTCGACAACGATCTGGGAACAAGAGATAAACACTGTTAGATTGCGTGTTTTACGGGATTCTATAGTCTTCACCTCATCATTCATCATTTCAGCCGAAAGACGTGCACTGCTGGACATAGGCCTCCCCCAACTTCAACCAGAACTGTGGTTCCCGTATCCAGCGGATTTCTGCGGCTTTCACAAGGTCATCGGTTCACTTTGTGGGAGGCCTTCCAACGCTACGTCTGCTGCTACACGGTCGCCACTCCAGAACGAACGATTCGGCCCCTTAGGCCATCTGTTCTGAAAGCAATGTGCCCTGTCCACTGCCACTTAAGTTTGGCAATTCTTTGGACTATGTCGGTTACCTTGATTCTCATGCGGAGCATGCATGCATAGGTAAACTCCAAGCATAGCCCTCCACATTGCCCTTTGGGTGACTTTTAGCCTTCTAATAATCCCCATTGTGAGCGACCACGTTTCAGTGCCATAGTTCATCACTGGCAACACGCACTGGTCAGACTTTCGTCTTGAGACGCCGCGGTATGTGACGAGAAGATATTGCGTAGCTTCCCGAACACTGCCCAGCCGAGTCGGATTCGACGATTGACCTCTTTCTTGAAGTTGGACCTGCCTAGTCTTCACCTGTTTCAGCAATTTTCAATACTCAATTCTTTATTGCATTCCATATGTATTACATAGATGGTATAACAAAGTAAAAGATCAATATGGACCCTGTCGGGCGCAGCAAAATTAGGAGAGAGGAAGAGGGCTAAGTAGCAATTCAATATTATTATAAATTAATTGATGTGTCAAATGATGATGTGTGTGTGTGTGTGTATGTGTTCAATCAATTATCATCATCGTTCTTATCCTTACTCCAATTTATTTGGGATCGGCCTAGCATGTCTTCTTCCATACATCTATTAGTCGTCATCTCTGTGGTCTCCCTCTTACTAGCCATAATATTATCATCTTTCACACAACCTATCTATCGTTTCTCTGATCTTCCCCTACTCTTACCTAAAGCTATCCTCAATCATACTCAAAAAGTTTCTCTCAAAATTTTCGTCATTCCTCCGCGTCACCGATATACTGAATCAGAATTTTGCGAACTTCGCGGTTTCTGGTATCATCGTTATTTTCCAGAATAGTTTTGAGGATCAACGTCAAAATGCATGACGCTTATGTAATTAAATCACTAAGTAATTATGTTATGTCTGTCAAAGTTTTTTTACTCCATGGTGTAATTAAAGTTCCGTATTCGAACAAACCGTTACAATTTGTCCATTCACCCGATGTCATCGTCGTCACGCTTTTTTACCTTAATGGGTGAGCAGAGTGCTGTAAGCGGTACTCAAATAAGGTGCTTCGATATTGTTTAGACTTTAAATAACCGGTCAATTAGATTTATAGAAGTCTACATTTATCCAGGTTTTGATTCTTAATGGACAGGTTTATTGAC
Organism: Agrochola lychnidis; assembly: GCA_963680765.1. NCBI lineage: Eukaryota > Metazoa > Arthropoda > Insecta > Lepidoptera > Noctuidae > Agrochola > Agrochola lychnidis. The sequence continues at coordinate 17,654,821 of OY796858.1, forward strand.
AGTGTCAGTGTGTAAGTCTCATTACATTCGTTGACGCATTTTTTCTTTTGACCAAAATTACAACCACAAAATTACCATTAGGTACCTATCTAAAGTTTCCTCTACAATGACGATATATGACCGTTTACCGTCACTAGCAGTATTCGTCATTCTATGAGCAGAATCCCGCGGTCTAAACCCTATATTCCAAACGTTCCTATTTCCTAACAACCGTGCAGATTTGTATAACACTATAAAATCCAAAATAATAAATCCCAATCCAATAACCCAAGCATTTCCATTCCCAACAACCAGGATTGTGTGAAAAGATAGCCCAGGAGTTGCATCACATTTCTAAAATTGATTTTGTCTAGTGGATGCATTAGTGTTGCGAGTTGCACAAGGCACATCGTAACGATATCGACACATCCGTGTGAGCACGTCGTGACCGTATTTGCCTTTTAAATGGGGTGCTGTCATGGCACCTCACGAGTTCTGCGTGGATGAGCTCGCAATCTATGTCAGTGATTGTGGCTTGAGCGAAGCTCCTTGAAACAAGCTCGTGCCTATTTGCTACAAAAAAAGTTGTTTTAAAACTACGTGGCTAAAATATTGTTAGTCTTCAATCTCACAAGTTCTAACCTTTCAATTTATTCTTGAGGTCGTCTTCGCAATTTGCAACAGTTTTTTTACTAGTTTATTTTGCTCGTCAGTAATTACATTAGGTAGGTACTAGGTACCTTTGGTGTTCTCATTAAAACGATCTACTGACAGAACTCTGAAATTAGCTAATCAAAGCAAAAAGGCATTTACGCTTTTTGCTTCGCCCAAAAAAACGTAAATTGATGTTTATGTATTACACAAATTACTGTTTATATTTTGGATGTTTCAAATAAAAAATCCTTGCTGCTAGCGAAATCTACAAGAAACCTGAAACGGATAGCAGCGGGGTTTCTGACGAAGATATAGAAACAGCTAAATGTAACACAAAACAGCAGCGATATAGAAAAGAGCCGAGAAAGCAGCGTAACCCCGCCAAAAGATTCACCGGTGAAGATGAACCTGTACCAACATACCGGCGACGTCGCAAAAAGATGCCCATCCATAGATAAATATCACCCGTCTCTCCACTATTCCATTGCTTACTCCAGGATGCATATCCGGTACGGCTCGCAAATCCTTCCTTATCCTAAGGGCACGTCTTCCCTACCATTACCGCGTCTCCCGGTCTACTCCTTGATATGCAATGGCCTCTGTAGTCCCATAAAACATGAGGCTGGTGCAAATCTTGGGGTTCATTCGATTTATCGAGTCTGGTTAAACCACGCTGGGATCGGTGCATTTCATTCATTCATTCATGTAGCATGATCAGAGCAGAAAATATAGCGGCTAATGGTGGCCTACCTGATAGCTTTGGAGTTTAGACACATTACACACAAGTTTGATACACAAATAAAAACAATAACTATAAATCAAACAAGACTAATTTATTTACGTTCGTCGCGTCGTCACTAACTCATTAGCTCTAATCCCATGACAATCGCGCGCAAATTCACATTCACAGTGAACGTGCATTATTCCCCCACACAATAATAATTTCAACTAATTTGATCCTTTTAATATTTGTTTGAGTAATTGTTAAAGTTTTTGTGTGAATGCATGAATGAGTCGTTGACTGCGGTCTGCGAGTCGCGTACGTTGCTCGTTGACTCATCGAATCAACAATACGTGTAGCCATTCATGTGCTCGGAAGGGCACATTGTGGTTGCCTACTAGCTTTGTCAGCAATATAAAAACTGTTACAATATAAATTCATTAATTAAATGAAGCGATATTGCATATTGCTCACTATGACAATGTGTCATTGCCATCAAGTTTATTAATACATAAAACAACACAGTTATTAATAACCTCGATATCCTAACGGAAAACGTCACAATAATATTGATGTCATTCATTCAGTTAAATTAATGTCAGGAGGTTGGGCAGCAGCATCCTGAAATCCGCTCATTACAGCAGCAATCAGTCACTTGTTTACTGAGCGTGGTGACTGGTGATCATGATAATATCCCCAACCAACAGTCACTGTAGTCGGTTATTAGGTGACTAAGTACCAGCTTATTTGTTTTAACCTTGTCGCTTCAAACAATTGCCTTTCGCAGAAACACAAAAGTCGGTGAGCAAAACTTTTTTGTTTTGCTACGGTATGTCATAGGTACCATCGGGTAACGCTTAACTAAGCATTTTGAAAACAAAATCCCGTGCACACGACTCTTTTTTCATAGGTAAGCGATACAATAGTGGCCAAGCGGTGCAAGCAAGAATAGTCCTTACAGTGTACAGGGGGCCTACCACCAGCTCATAAACAGTATTATTTTAATATTACTTCAGTGGGAGAAAGAGATGGAGCTATACGACCTGTAGAGCTTCATCTCTTTCCCACATTGTAGTAATATCAAAATAATACTGTTATTCAGATATGCGTTTCTTCGATAGTACCTACTTTGTATGGAATTAACTCTCCCGCTGACAGGTGCGACGCGACTCTAGTAGAACTATTTCTATCAAAACTTCATGGGAATTTTTCTACCGGAATCGAGTCGCGCCTCTCTGCGGGAGCCTTTATGAGCTAATTTTATATGGAAAATTACTGAGTTATGTGCACATCATACGCATCGCACGTTAATTATGAATACGTACCTATTATAGGAACATAAGTACGTAATTCTATTTCTTTATTTATCTGCCGGTTGTGGATAATCAACATTTTGCTGCATTTTGCATATCAGTGTAATGATTGATTAGGTACCCTTAATCAAAAGCCTTCATACATTCCAAGGAAAATATTTCTTCAACAGTTCCTTACCTTATAATAAGTTATAGTAACGTAGGACGTAGGGACATAATTTTTGTATGTACACACGGCTGCATATCAAACTATACATTTCCAGTATAAGCTGATCTCGCGAGGCTTTAGGATTTCCGTACAATGCGAGGTCAGCTTATACTGGAAATTATAGCTTGATGTATAACCGTGTGTACCTATCGAATTTGCGTAATCAATTAAATTAAACCCCCCATCACCCCACTCATTGCCTTAAAAAAAAAAAAAAAGATTTTTATTTATGCTTCAGTTTACAAAAAGGGTTTCGTGTTTGGAGTCTCCATTTAAGCAAACAATCAGGGTTGTAACGGATGTCATATAACAGATGAGGATGCGGATGAGGATAACGAGATAATCGGGTTTGAGGATGCGGATGAGGATACGGATATTGGAAAATTCCTTATTGAGGATGCGGATGAGGGTGCGGATGCGGATTTCGTACAAAAAATAGCCCTTGTTTTTATAGTATTTATATTTCTATTATAGGTTGTAGGTAATCATTTGGTACCTAGGTTACCATAGCGTAATTCGCCTGCAAAAAAATTTACTTCTACGAACAAACAAAAAGTAAACAATAACACACCACCCGGCACCCAGTAACTCAAATTGTGACATGTGACACCACAGTCGTGCCACCACTGCCACGTGCGGCGGACATTGCGAATTCAGCCAATAGGAACGCGTAACTCACTTAGTGGCTCGCCCATTTAGCACGGTGCGTGTTTCTAAAAATTCACTATTTGTGCGAACAATGTAGGGCCACATCCTCATAGAAATTATGAGGATGCGGATGAGGATGCGGAGCTTTTAAAATCAAAAGTTGAGGATGCGGATGTTTTGCGGATATCAAAATTTATGCGGATGCTCCGCAGTTGCGGATGCGGATACGGATATCCGTTACATCCCTGCAAACAATGCCTGTGTTAGGAGACTCCGCTCTTCCATAGTATAGCATAATCTTAATCTATTAAAATAAAGCCGTAGGTACTTAAAATATCAAATAAAAACAAGTATGTTGGTGAGTGTGTGATTACTTAAGTACTTCATTTATAACACCTATTTTTACACCTATGTGTAGCTTTACCCACTTTGCAAAATAAAATGCAAGTAGGTTAGTTACTTAGAAATCAAATCAAATTAAAAATTCAATTGCAAAAACTTCGTTTCATCCTTTTATCCCTTGAAAGCAGAGGTAGAAAGACGGTCTTCGCAAAGTAGAAAATTAAAAGAGAAATGATAACTTCATTCCAGTTTTAATCCTATTAAACATTCAATAAGAACCAATTAATTTATCTCTTAAAAGGAAAGTGAAAGTCTTCAGCGCCAGTAAACTTTTTTAGCTACATTATTGCCGTTTTCCTGAATTACTTATTCACAGCTGCCGGAGAAAAGATTAAAGGACTTCCCTGTGACTATAACAGCGGATACAGATGATTAAATGATAACAAACATTTTATTTCTTATCGCTGTACCCATACGACATGCAACTCAACAGCTATATACAAGCTGTTTGGCAGAACGTTGAACATACGAAAATGGTGGATAGGTGGGGTCATCTGCTACTTACTCAGCCCTAATTTATTTGGCCCTGGCTACATGGATATTTAAAAAATCATTTTTTTGCTTTCTTCTATACTCCGTTTGAAATAAGATTAGACATTTAAACAAACCTTTTTTACAGTCCTTTCAACCGATTTTGACTTCTATTGCGTAGGCATAAGGATGGCATTAAAAGAAAAAAAAGTGGTTACAAACCAACTGTTTACTGCAGTTGCCATTTGTCATGCCACCAACGCAATTGAAGTCAAAATCGGTTGAAGGGACTGTAAAAAAGGTTTAGTTAAATGTCTAATCTTATTTAAAATGGAGTATAGTTACACAGACATTATTTTTTTAATCTTTAATGTTGGCAGATTCTTTAAAATTATTGCTTTATTCAGATGTTAGCTAGAAAAAAAGTTATGAGTCCTCAAACTTACAGAAAGATGTAAAAAATACTAAAAATCTTAATTTCAACTTGCATTCAATAAAAAATCCAGGGGGCCAGGGCCAAATAAATTAGGGCTGAGTAAGTAGCAGATGACCCCACCTATCCACCATTTTCGTATGTTCAACGTTCTGCCAAACACCATGTATGTCTGTTTGATAACTCTGTAATAGAAACCTTTGCATTTCCGCTGGACAATTACACGCTACATAACTCTATAATGGTACCTACTGGAGTAATACTGTTCAGTATTTATGACTACCTAGTACTATACTAAGACATTGAGGCTGATGGATGGTTTTTTACTTACCATAACAATAACCGTTTATATTTTATTGTAAGCAATATTTATCGAGGTGTACATCCCTAACAGGAAATGTCAAATGTTCATCAATTTGTTTTTTCTTTTGAATGCCGAAACTACGGTTCAGATTAGAATGAGAAGTCGTACCTATACTCCATTTGAAATAAGATTAGATATTTAAATTCATTTTCATTTCAGTGTGGGAAAGAGATGAAGCTCTACAGGACGTATAGCTCCATCTCTTTCTCCCACTGAAGTAATATTAAAATAATACTGCTTTATGAGCTGGTGGTAGGCAACCTGGTCGTCAGAAGCCCGAAAGTCTGACAAACAGTCTCACCAAGGGTTTATCGTTGTGGAGGTCAGATAGGCAGTCGCTCAATGTAAAACACTGGTATTCAGCTGCATCCGGTTAGACTGGAAGCCGCCCAACAAAGTTGGGAAAAGGCCAGTTGGATCAGTTGAACAAACCCTACATAAACCCAACTTGAAAATGACGTCAACTGAAAATCAAACGTCAAGCGAAATTCCATATTTTATTGCAATCCAACGTGGCAACGTTGTCTGCCTTTTCCATTTATCCACTGAAAGCGATGCGGACGAATTTTTTGATGAGCTTTTCCTTTGATTTTTCTTTTATATAATACTTTTACATAATATATAAGTAGGTACATATATTTTAGAATTAACTTTTACAGGAAAACTGTGTCAAAACGTGATTACCGAAATAGTAAGTAATTAATTGTAAACGAACTTGTTTTAATGAGGATAATTATGTTCAGAGTGCACTGAGCATATTACTCATATTAGGTATGATAATTTTTGCAACAGTTTTCCTGGAAGATCGTAAAATTAATAAGTATTCTTAGTTTTCTAACATTATAAATCTGTCAACATATCCCGCCAAGTCGAGCAAAAACAAATTAAACAAACATTACTTTTAAACGAAGCCACAATGTCAATGACATGTTGCTTCACGCGGATCAGACGATGGAGAATTTGGAATCGTATGGAAATCTAACGCGCACGTAGTACAATTGGACGTAGATTAAAAAAGGACTCAACCCACACTATGGTCAAAAATGAAAAAGGTCCTAAAGGAACCAACCTTTAGGTCCTTTTTAATTTTTGACCATACCAATTTTTTTTTCCATGTGAATTCAAATTGTCCATCGTCTGCTGTCAGAAGGATCGTTTGGTCGTTTCCTTGGTTACTACACGATTACTCTAATATACGTATAACTGCATTCAGTTTAACTAAATCTGCTTGGTCGGTGTCTTCTGGCAGTAGACCACCAACATCCGTTTCTATGCGTGTCCATTAAATTGCTGATGTCTCAATATCAGATTTTCACTCTAGTGCGAAAATTGATATCGTAACTTGATTTCTGTGCCTTTTGCTGTGTACAGGCCAAATAGGTAAATCCCCGAGCAATATGACACTTCGATATGATAACAAAACGCAACGATGAATTATTCACGGGGTGTGATGGTTTCTATTACTACTCGTATTTACTTGATAAAAGTAGGTCATAATAACACCGTTGTGAGTAGGTACATCATTTTTACAGGAACGCAAAAAACCTACGCTGTAGTACAGTATAATAAAGTAACAGTATTATATCTTGACAGTGTCCTTGAAATAATTACCTACGGTCGCTGCGTAGATAAACCTTCCACGTCCGTGCGTAACTGCCGCCACTCGATACTGTTGCGTACTGATATACACTGAGATTTCGAAGCGCGTCGTTTTGGCCGTTTTCTATGAAGATATAATTATTACTTTTACTTATTTATACTGTGGCGTGTAGGTACTTTAATGGAACCTTACATGTTTATTTTGAATCGTCCACATTCGTGCACTTGTAGCATAGTAAAAGGAGTCCTTATACTATGCTTGTAGTTTGTGTTTTAAATTTGAGGCCCGTTTTTATTAAACCTACGTGACACCTAAATGAATCCTACTAATATTATAAAGGCGAAAGTTTGTGAGTGTGTGTGTGTGTACGTTTGTCTCTTCTTCACGCTTAAACGGCTGGACCAATTTGGATGAAATTTGGCACACATATAGTTTATAACCTGGATTAACACATAGGATACTTTTTATTCCGATATTCCTACAGGATCGAGACTTACGCGGGTGAAACCGCGGGGCGCAGCTAGTACTTTAATAAAAGCGCGCTGTTGTTTTTTTTTTAAAACGTGTCGCTTAAGTGTTAATGAAAACGGGCATGAGTATATATAAAAAACTTTACCAATAAAGGTCCTACTCCTTATTCTGTGAGATGAGGTGTTTCTTTCTTCTTTATATTAAATTCCGCTTCGCTATTCGCCTCTGAATCGCCCACTCAACAAACCAAGCATTTAAATATTTTATTAAACCAATATGCCCAGGAAGCGCGGCCGTTAATTGGTCGTTTGCTCTATCGAGACAACCTTGACTCGAACCGCGACCGAACCGCACATGCATTCTTGACTAATTCGATATGATTAGAATTCGCAGCCGAATTGTGTAGCCATAGCCAGCTGAGCTAACCTTGAAGGTTGCACATATGAATATTATTACTATACTGTTCTGAGAAGCAGACTTCCTCAGAGCAGGGTTGCCAGCTGCGTATGCAGAGAGAAAAACAACTGACTCATAAACCACCTCGCCTATAAAAAATCACCTTTATGTTCTAAAATAAATCTCGAAAATACATCTTAACCTATTGGAATTTGGAATATTCCGCGGATACCTATTGGAATTTGGATTATATCAAATTTATATCGATAGTTCGAGACTCTAATACTTCTTTTTCTGAGAAAGAAAACGCTTCACAAAACTTATCATGTTTTGTTCCTTTCAAAATCAAAATATTTTAATTCACATAAACCTACATGGGCACTTATGAAACGTCAGAAGCTGGTACACGGTTCCAATTGGTCATTTCCTATGGAGAAGAGCCGGCAGGAAACTCCACTGTGCTTAAAGTTAGAAACCGCAGCAGACGACTCAGTAGGTACATCATTCGTAAACAAATACAATGTCGCAGTCGCAGCAGACTTCCCGTCCCCCTGAATTCTCAAGTCGTTCATCTATTGCTCTCGATCTTGTTCAATTGAATAAATGCAGGGAGGTGATGGTGGCGTGGCATTCGCTATTAACGCCGGATTCTACGTGCGTTGTTATGTAAATAGGGTCGTGCCTACAGATGAGCCGCTTGCCTCCGCGGAGGTGCCCGCCCAGGGTCACGGCCGACCATACGCTCGATGCCCTCAGCCCTCGCTTATTATGCCACGTCATAACTTGCTATAATTACGTATTACTAGCAGCTTAGCACCTATTTATAGCGCGAACGCTGGGCGTATGTTAATTATGTCTAACAATAACAATCAATGAGTCAAGTTAGAAAGCAAATAATGTATTTGGCTTCTGCCGTCAATAGTCAGCATTACGGACGTCAGGTTCCATCGATTTCACGTTAGCTCATAGCCAATTTGGCGAATACATTTTTATGATTTTCATATCGGTGTGTTGGTAATTGAAATGAACCGTAATCTCGCCGCTGACGCACGTGCACGCACGTCGACTATCGATCCGACAACAATTATAATTTACGATAAAAACCAGCTACACGGGTCGATCAATCAGGTTAAGCTACGCTTGCCAGGGCTGGTCCGTGGATGAGTGACCATCTTTAGATACCGATACTCCTCCGAGCTTCGGAAAGCACGCTAAGCCGTTGGTCCCGGCTGTCATTCGTGGATCTTCGACAGTCGTTACGGGTCGTCAGAAGCCCAAAAGTTATTCAGCTGCATCCGGTTAGACTGGAAGCCGACCCCAACATAGTTGGAAAAAGGTTAGGCAGATTGATTGATAAAAACCAGCTCCGCCAAAGAAACAACACAACAACGATCTGATCTTTCCTCTTAGCATAACCGACGTGAGTCCATACCTAATATTATAATATAGGTAATGTATCTCTCCCCACTTGGTATCTTGTGGTGGCAACTTAATGATTAAATACCTACTTGGTTTATTGAATTTGCGGTTTTCCCGGTAAAATCCTTAATTATTATGAATTCATACGTCATGTAAAGGTATGATGCAACAACTGACATTCATTCTTTGGTCTTTGATTTAGAAGCCTGCCTACCTACAATTTTCAGTACCGTTATAGGTTTTTCAGTAATTTTATTTGCATAATAAATTTAATTAAGGCTTGACTATCAAATGAAGCCTTAATTAGTTTTATAAACTAAACAAAGCTGGTACAATGGCACTGCTAAAATCGTCCTGTCTGCGCCAATATTGGTCAAACGGAACTACTGTAAACTTATTGATATTCAGTGTATGTGCGATTCGCACGTATGACTCACAAAGGAATTGTATTCATTTTGTGTCAAATTACACACTAGCAAACGGACAATATAATTATTACATTTCACGCCAAATTAAAGAGAAAAAAAGGATTGGTCTCACTTCAATCTACGAACATATAAGTAAAGATCAAGAAACTTTTAAGTAGTATTATAGTGAATGACTAAAAAGCTGATTCAGACACTTCACTTTTTGTAAATTTTTCACTCGATGGAAATGAAACTACTGAACACAAAATGAATCAAAAGTGACATAATAATATGAATTCATAAGTGAACCAATCCAACGATGATGGATTTCGGCATTCGGCATTTTTGACTCGCGCACCGAATGATCGAAAAATTTAATGAGACAGATGAACGTTCATTTATATGTAGTTGAATAATAATGAACGTTCATTTCTATGTACGTAAGTAATTTTGTCGGAGTTTTTTGAACGTGGAATGAACTCGGTGAAGCGTCAGATACCAGCTTGAGTGACTAGCTACACTAAGTTGTTATACTGGAGCCACGTAGAGCTAAATATCTAACTTGGTGCCGGCACGTACTGACTATTAGGTAGTAGGTATCATTCCTAGGTCAGTGTACGCATGACTATGACATATTATCCACGTTCTTTGTCTTGCTGATAGTTGTGTAAGTGTCACAGTCACTATTGTAGGCAGGTTTATGTTTGAGACCGTTGCAAAATTCTGTTCTGTAGAAGTAGCGCAGAACCGCCCAGCCAAGTGCCCAGCAGTGGGACACTACAGTCTAACTTTTATATGACTAACTTTTGCTCTCGCGTTCGCGTGAATGTCAGGAAAAAACGTTCTACAGGGAAAAATACAGAATAATGTGCCAACTTTCTCGGTAATCGGTCAAATGGTGTCGAAGGCTAATCTCAAACAGATATAGGTACCTATAAAAGAAGGTACAATAGCTTCTAATCCAAGATATTCCCAAGTTTTCCTCATATCAAAGAAGTTATTATTAAAACCCCATCAGCGAAGACTGCAGGCGGTGACCGTTAAACATTCCCAGCCGGGAATCCCAAATATCGTGAATTACAAAAGGAAGATTCGAGTGCGTCGCGAACTGCGAACGGCGGAGACGTTCCAAGAATTAATTTACATAGCAAATGTGGACTGAGGCCGGTAGCGAGAACTGGCTGTTATGATTGATCCGCCTGGCCAGATCAAATACAATGTACAATGTGAACATCCGTATGTATGCGTTAAGAAAAATCCTAGCATATTGTTAACACTTTCGACTCCACCCACTTTTCATAGAACTCATACGCTATGCCGATATACATATTGGAAGTGAACCCTCCGGGAGGGTTACCGGCATTACGTTTGCGCTAAAGTTAACCATCGCGGACAGTCAACGGCATTGTTATAAAACCCTGTACAACAAAGTAAAATAGTGTTTTCAGGGGATCTTGTCGCCACAAGTAGGGTTTCCAACCTTTTAAATTTTTTGTGAATACATATTTCTAACCGTGAACAAAAAACAATCCTCTGATTTTCAAACCAAAGCATTTATAAATAAATGTTGTTAAAATATACATTAGATTTTATTTTCACGGTTTATAATGCTGTATTCGCTAAGAAAAACCTACATTTAAAATGAGTCCCCCGCGAGGGCTCTCGGCATTCTGTATGAGACAGTCATATGTCGGAAACCCTCCAGGAGGGTTCCCGGCACTCAACGTGTTAATGAAAAACGATAAAAGCGAAGTCGTTGAAGACCTATCTATAGGCGAAAATAGCGAGACGAATTAGACAGTTCATGACTACAAACTCTCCACAAGGTGGATGCCTGAGGATAGACGGCGGCGCCGAGGTCGGCCCAGGAAGAGGTGGCGAGACGACCTAGACGCGTACCGCAAGGGTTGGATGGAGGTGGCCTTGGAAAAGAATGCATGGAAGGATTTGGGGGAGGCCTTTGCTCAGCAGTGGGACAGTGAAGGCTAATTAAAAAAAAAAAATACTACAATCAGCCATGAGAAGTAGAAAGAGTGGAGCCTTCGCTTGCCCATCAGCGGAACGGTGTGATGGGCTGATATTATAATAGGATATTGAATTGATTAAGTATTGTGCACATCTTGTTATAGTCAAGTAGAGCATGCACCTCTACCTGACTATACTTTTGAGGCATAGCATAATCAGCCTATATGTTCCTACTGCTGGGACACAGGCCTCCTCTCGGTGAGAGGGAGTGGACCGTAATCCACCACGCGGGCCCAGTGCTGGTTGCTAGATGTCACACATGTCTTCGATTTTTTTTTCTAGGACATAGCAAGCATATTCCATGCTAATTAATCAGATCTATGTGGTTAACAGTTGAAATGTTAACTAAGCCATAAGAAAGCTAATACATAGTCGCAATGACAATGTGCGCTATCAATCGTCAACTCCTTGTAACGTGCAATTTATCCAAGTATCACCGACTTCGAAGAATCGCTTGTACATGACATTGTAATATTATTACTTTTCATTCGTCATTACTTGTTTTCAACAGACAGGAACGGTCACATCAGCCTGTCACTTAGCGCCGGTTAGGAGGCGTATTACCTATATAATATGCAGGGTGTTTGGCAGAACGTTGAACATACGAAAATGGTGGATAGTTGGGGTCACCTGCTACTTACTTAGCCCTAATTTATTTGGCCCTGGCCCCCTGGATATCTAACATTTTTTTTTTTTACTTTCTTCTAGTTTCACCACTTTCTTAACTTTAAAGTGTAATTTTTATTAAAAATGGGTAAAACAGGGAATATTTTTGTTTTTTTTAAATCTTTAATGTTGGTAGATTCTTATAAAATTATTGCTTTATTCAGATGTTAGCTAGAAAAACAGTTACGAGTCCTCAAACTTACAGAAAGATGTAAAAAATACTTAAATCTTAATTTCAACTTGCATTAAAAAAAATATCCAGGAGGCCAGGGCCAAATAAATTAGGGCCGAGTAAGTAGCAGATGACCCCACCTATCCACCATTTTCGTATGTTCAACGTTCTGCCAAACACCCTGTATATAACCAGAACAACAAGGTTCTTGCCCTACCGTACGGGTAATTTTTCGCACAACTGAGTGCCTACGCACGCGTCACCTCCCACACGCTGGTCTAGCGTCTGGCCGTCAAAAAGCTTTTAGAACTATATTATCCGCTCATCAACATGGACACAATAACAGGACCTCGGACTACACAGACTATAATCAACTTGGATACCTGGATACCATCATTATGTTTAATAAAAATAATAACAGAGTTACCTGTTGCTATCGTCTTGATAGCAAGATATAATAAACAAATCGACCGTACCCGGATCACAAAAATATATCTCGTGAAATGAATCAGTAAAGTTTCAATAATATATTACGCCCACTGCGATAGGGATTATTCTCTCTACCGCAACTCACAAACAAACCATTAGGTACCCTTTGTGCCAGCCCACCCGATACATTATCAATATCATGCATATATTAACGTTAGTCATCAGTCAGGCCGATGGTCGGCAGACCACTGCACTACTTGTGAAGCTTCTAAGACCATTAGAGTATTGTCAAGTGTTTCTAACTAATTAACTTGTTCTGTGAACAGCATTTGAAAATATAAGCTGATAAGTTGGAACTCTACCCAATTTTAAAGCACTTTTACGGTTTTACCCCTTTAGGAATGTGGGCGTACCGGCCTTTGCTATTTCGAAGGCGAGAAAGGGGATGATCGGAGGCTGCGGCGGCGGTCGGGGGGCGCCCGCCCACCGCAGGCGCCCACGCACTGACGCACGCCGCCCAGCTTCAGTAGCTTTTCATGAAAAATAAAACAGTTACACCTACGTGTTTGGTGATTTTATTAATATCTATGTAAATTGAGTGTCAAAATAATGACAGCAAGTTTTCAGAGACTACGAATACGTGTGTTTAATAGGTGACCTATATAATAAGTGCTGAATATATGGGACATCTTCAAAGATACTTCGGCTTATTAAATTATACACGACGGCAATTCCTCCTCCTCCAAAACCTAATTCTCTAACTTTTCTGTGAAAATTGAGCTTTGTGGTACATTCTTCTTATCCGTAAACTTCTTAGAATAACTTCTAAGAAGAAAAGCTATTTGTGGTAGAAACACTTCAAGGAAAACATCAATTTCTGTGAAATTATAAACAGCTGAATTACTGCAATTTTAACTACATAGGTATATCTACTGACTAGAAGGCAAATTCCAGCGAACATAACAATATTATTTTATCTAGCACCAATCAATAACAGAACAGTAGCACTGTAGCTTAAAACGAACTTAAATGTTTAAACATACATTACAGAATAGTAGTGCCGACAAACGGCCAGGCGTAAAACTATATACCGGAAATGGAGTACACTTGAACTGTGGATGGCCTATTCCTGGATCGAGGCCAATGGTAGGCGACGTCGGGTAAATTCACTGTATCTAAACTACGCCACGCTTCGACGTAGAAAAATAATAATCAGACAGATAATGGCTTCGGAATTTGGAATTGCTAAGCTAAAACAAGACAATACTAAAGACTCATTGATTATAAAAATCTAGTGCAGAAGCTACAGAGAGATGGTAAATTGAAGATATTTAGCCTTTGTCACGATCTTTCGTACCGGGAATTTAACACAACGATAAAAGAGTTTTAAAAACAGGTGCACAACGCACTTTACTCACTTATTTTACTGTTTTGTCCTTTTGCTAAACAGTTATAACAGTACCTACTACAACAAAGTGAACAAAAAGCAACAGGAAAACCAATTACAAAAACAGTCTGTTCAAAAAAGATTAAAATGTTCATAGAACCTGTACTAAAGGTCTTGCAATAATTAAATTCAAAGAATCAAATAAGTACAGCAAGACTGGTCGCACGACGTCCTCGAAATGACAGCTTTTAATTTATGACCACCGTTTTAGGACACCGCATCCAAATTGTAGAAACGCACCCATCTTTTTCTGGATATATGTTTAACCGATACTAATTAACTTCGGAATCAATAGAATGATAAATACACTCAACTGATCATTATTAACTTCTAAATCATCAGAAAACTTTTTGGCCTCAAAAAAGTAAATTAAAAAAATATATGGAAAGGAAGGCCAGCATTAGAAACCGGCGCGGCGTCTCCTGTCACTTCGTTAGCAACAGAAACGCGTATACACACAGTATTTCTACGAATTCTGTGAATATTTAAATTTGCACAACAAAATGGTCATAATGACGTACTTACGGAAAGTAGCTTTAGTGCCTAACAAGGAAGGCAGACGTCGATGACTCATGGGCCTGTGATTTAGGCCCAAGTCAGGGGCCCTGGTGACACGGTGACAAGCTCTTTTGTTTCGGTCAAAATGCTTTTAGGATGCCGCCAGCCTTTTAACTTCAACGCGTAATCTAGAGTTTGGTAGATTACGCAAGATAGCTTTAAACAAGTTTGAGTCAGAACATGCCACTAAGTCAAGCAACCAAGTTAAAAACAACTTCTTTATAAATATCTAATGCATTTACGAGTATCTAATGAATTTCATCTTTGTTTTCTAATTTCGGGTTCATATGTTCGTGGTCAACATCGTCAAAACAGAATGATATTTTCGAAACAAAAATTTTAAGAAACTGTAATCATCATTAAGGTTAAAGTTTAACATCATTCAAAAACGTAATGTCCTAAATTTATTACAAGTGATATGAACAAAGTAACAATTGTTTTGATAATATTGTCACATAAGGTTAAGAGATTGACGCAAACCAAAGATTACTACCATATTTAATTACCGCGCACGCGGCAACACCAGTGGGCGATACAACGCAAGACGATGTAATTCCCATAGTAAAGTGCCAAATGTCAACAACTTCACACAATTTTCAAATAGTTTATAGTCCATTCCACTATAATGACCTAACCAATTAAACGGATCTTTATAAAGGTGACGTAGTTAATTCAGAATCATTATCGAAGTGAGTAAGCACATCTACAGAGCAAGAGCATTAAATTATGAATGAATTCACATTACGATATCATTCATACGTGTTTGTTATGTGTAATTTCTATTGTGTAATTAAGTGTATTCTGATAAGTACGTTAAACTGTAAAGATCCTAATAATAGTACTTAGTGATAACAGTTTGATAGTGTGCACGGCAGTGAATAAGCGATTTGTGGTTCAATTTCTAATAATCAATGAAGCGAGAGCATACATAATAGGAGACTGTCGATAACTCTTGCCTTTAGAAACATCTATTTAGAGGCAACTACTGAAAAATGCGTTTTTCTCTTTCACGTGTCTAAAAACGTTTAAGTACTTATCAAACATTTTGTTTTGCCATTCGATGTTTTTGAATACCTTTTTGCAACTGCCAGATTATGCCAATCAATTCGAATGCCAAACGAAAATCAATATATCCAACCGCATCCACCACATAATTTTGGTTGCTTTTTGTTTGCTCTGTTTCGGATAATAAACTCATCACAATAATTTAATTTTGGACGCTAGATATGGACAAAGCTTGTCTATCGCCTTGTTGGGAGGGGTCGTACGTCGACCTCCGAATCATCGTGCACTAGAAGCAAGCCACGATTCGATCGTCGAGCAGCGACGCCCGGCATCATGTCTCGCTCCGCAGCTGAACTGAATAACAATCAAGCAATTGCTGTTCATACTAACATTGTGTACACATACAGACGCACTATATATATATATATATACGCGTAACGGTCGTTTGCACAGAATCATTCCACATTTTATAAAAGCTGGAAACAATCGATGACACATATTGCCGTCGTGGGATATAATTATCGCCAGTTTGTAGAGACTATGTAATCATTAATTGCAACATAAATGCTATAACTGATTCCTACACAATATGAGGAAAATATTAACAAGAAAATACATAAAATCAATTGGGAATTCCATATTTCATAATTGATCGCTTTTAAGCCCGATACAGACATACGTTTAATTGGGAGTAAGCAAGATAATAATTATGCTCATATCTCATATATTTTCAACACAAGAATGGCTTGAAAGCCAAGCGCCAAGCGATAATAATAAGTTACCTAATTGTTGATTGGACAAACGCGTAAGCCATCTAACTATCTATTGGCAATCTCACATATGTCGTAAATAACGGTTATAATTTTAATTTACCGCCGTGATAACGTAAATGGAGCACGAACTATGCCGCATACATTATTTACAATGTGCAGTATGGTATGCGCACACGCAATCACATACGAGCCAATGTGAAAAAATGTCATTAGCATCGAACGTACCTAGTTTTATTTACTCTTGCCCGCGATTCTGCTTGTTTGAAAGTTATGATTTTAAGTTTGATATTATTATTAACAAATACTGCAGAATCGACAGAGACAGCAAAAGATTGACTAAAGAAAGAAGAAAGATCGCAACACCTCTAAAGCAGATTAGACAATCATAATAAAGAATGCAGTTGAAGAAGAATTTAAACAGAAGGGGAACGGTCATACGATGGAGCAATGTTGAAGAGGCAAAGCTAATAGAATGGTTAGACAGAGACGTTTTTTATTTGGGCCTCATTTCAGCATCAGCAAAATAATGGCTGATTTCGAAAATAACGGACGGAAACACAAAAGAAACATGTGCAAAGATAATAAAGCCGCCACAGAAGTTTTGAAATTGATTTCTATTCCGTATAACAAGCAGTATAAAAGCAGCGACACAACAATAGAATTAGCGGCCAATCATGTTCATTCAGAATTCAAATTATTTGGATTTCGTTTATTTATTGTTTTCCTTGTGCATTTTTAGAATGAAATCCATTACTTTTAGGGAAATAACATTGTGGTTGGCGACGTCATTCATAATTTCCGAGAAAAGTTTTCGACACAGTTATTCAGCAGAGTATGCCTCAAGGCTCTTGTCTGATTTCCTCCATTTATTTTCTTATTTCAGCTTGTGGATTTGGATCTTATGTGTCACATTATTACTATTTTTAATGGGCGATTATGAAATAAAACAGTTTAAGTACACCTTATTTATTATCAGAAAATGGTCATCTTGACCTGTTCGGTTTTCTCTATCACTTTTATCAAAGTCGAAGTCGAGAGTCGAATATTATAATATGGCAGACTAAATAATGCTTTTGTTACTGTATCTGTATTTAATAAAGTTATGAAGCATCCAGAATTTTTTTTCAATGATTACAACCGGATACACCGACAGCTTTAATCTCAATCGACATGGAAACACACATCATCGGCTAATAAAGTAAACATTTTATTTTTCAGTATAATAAACACATTGAGATAATGTGCACTCATTGTGGAAACACGATTAGTGAACAAGTTCCATATCACTAGGAAATAATTACATTCAATGATTACGGGGGCCCCATTCATTAACCGACAGTTTTGGCGATTGACATCGGAATACAATTGAATTTGTTTAGGATTTTTAAATTGATTGTCGACGCCGAAATTGGACACGTCGTTTATCGGATTTGGATATCCGGTGCGGACTCCTAACATGTGCAAGATACATTGAATCCCAAAACAATTAATGAATGATCCCGTGGAATTACAACAACGGCCGAGTTGTGTCCACTGTTGGAAATGGGCCTTTGAAGGCAGCCGTGGGGGAAACAAAAATAAGTTTACTTCAGACTTCTGACAAATACAAACAAAAAGGAATGCAAAGCTTCAGAGAATACTCGAAAACCATCCTGATCAAACGTAACTGGCTGTTCAATCCATTGAGGCCTCTTACGCAGTTTTTAAATAACAAAGCTTGGCTCATAGAGCTGCCGCTTCACCCCTGGCAGATGAGGCTCACGCTTATCTTCCGCAGGATACGGCGCCTTTTCCGTCGCCAGATAGCGAAGCCCACCCATCCCCCTGGCAATCCGACCCACCTCGCCGTATTGTTATACGACAAAAATACTCAGTATACAGATCATATACACTCTGGCTTTTGTAATTTCCATCCCTATTCTTGAGCCTCGATTTTCTGCTTAAGTTGCTTGTTGAAGAGTTAACGAGCGTGATACATACCCAAGATTGGTTAAAGCTTTTGTTTGATTCGAATCAAACAAAAGTCCCAAATGGCCAAAATGTCATTAAATTTTTTATTTTTTATAAACCTCTTAACATGTTTCGTTATCATAACTAATATTATAAATGCGAAAGTGAGTTTGTTTGTTTGTAACGCTTTCACGCTATAACGGCTGAACGGATTTGGATTAAATTTGGCCATGAGCCCGGGAGAGGGGTGCAAGAGGGTACTCGTGCACCTCAATGGCTTCAAATTAAAATATATGTGTAAAAACATTCAGAACTAAAGAAATATCTGAAAACGCCTAACACAATAATATAGAAATTATTCGAGGCCTAAAATTTTCGAGCTCGCTTCGCTCGCTCTTGTATTCTGCAATCTCTGAATTCTAAAGCTTTTGTGCATTAGTGGACAAAGTACCAAAGTACCGAACTCCTATTTCCGAAAATCTAATCGGCCCTACCTCTTGCATCCAACTCTATCTTAATTCTTAAGCATCTTTGTATAAATCGACACAGTTAGTCCTATTTCTGTATGAATGGACAAAATAAAACCTATAATACCATTCGAGGTGAGATGCAAAAATTATCGAACTTTCTTCGCTCTTGAATCCTACATTCTCTTCTTTGTTAAGCTTTCTGCATTAGTCGACAAAGTTACTCCTTGTGTGAATGGTCAAACGATAACCTATGCGAGGTAAACTGCAAAAACAATTGAGCTCGCTTCATGGAGCTGAAGATGCACCCCTCTAAAAGTAAACCTGCCGGCGCTCATGACTTTGGCACATGGGTAGACCATGACCTGAAGAAAGACATAGGATACCTTTTATCCCGATATTCCCACGGGATCGAGACTTATGCGGGTGAAACCGTGGCGCGCAGATAGTGTCCAATAAATAATTGAAACAAAACAAATAGGTGGCGATAACTAGAGTATCTATTTTTACTTATACAAGTATCTAAAGCTCTGGCTCGCGAGTCGCAATGCTTTATCTGAATTGTTAAACGGATTTTCCTGGAACCATTCGTTTGAATATAGTTCACACGTTCTGTTCTACTCAAGTTGTTGGACGGTTAAACAGCCTTTGTGTGCCGAACTCAAAAAGTTTATTCATAATCGGGGATTCCTATTTGTGGACGAAAATAGAATAAGGTTTTAAACGGCATTGGAAGAAAATGTGGTGGTAAATCACGTACCTACCCGGACGTTACTTTCGATATGAATAAAACAAAGATTACAAACAGGACATGCTCAATGATTTTCTCAAGAAAATTTAAATTGCGGCAATTAGTAACGCAATCAAGGGAAAATTCCGTAACATATCATTTACCATTTGTGGTTTGAGGCAATTTAATGGATTCAATGTTCACGCAATCAAAACATAGCAACAAATGACGTATTCCACGGTATAATCTGTGGTTATAATATGGACGTACGTGGGTAACGCAGGTCGCGTGTGCTCATTGCGGCCGTGCCGGTCAATTAACTTAGCAGCCCTTAATGGAGCCCATTCACGCGAGCGACGTGAATGGAGGCGCCTTCATGAGGAATATTAATAGTAGCAGTGGAGAAGTAAGCCACCATTGATGGACTGGTATCGACCCAGTGCGTGGGTAGCGGAAAACGATGGTTAGTCCATTACAAGTGTGATAAACATGTATGGTTGCTAAAGCTATTAATGCTACAGACAGAGTGACCGTAAACTGATCCCTGATGACCGGTTCAGTGAATGGAGATTTTCTTTATTGTTGGGAGTGTCCGAACAATATTATGAGTATGACTGTCAAGTGATCTTGATTGATGTGAGGAAGGAAATAAAATGAACAAAAAAGAATTTAAAATGAATTCAGTGTTTAGTCTGGTATCTAAAAAGATATTTAAGAAAATTTATGAAAATATACCATTCTCCCTTATCTCCGAAAATACTGAGCCAAAAATTTTGAAAAAAAATATGGAGAATGGTTCTTTACCCATAGATTACAGGAAAACCTAAAGTCTATGGTCTAATAACATGGTAAATCTCTCAATATTGTGCGTACAAACTGACATTCGCAGTTGAAATGTATGGGAGAACGTGTTTTTCAACTACAATGTTGAGTTTGTTCTTGGGATAAATTCATCCCAACTACGGAACCCTTCATTGTGTGCGGTCAGACACGCACTTGGCCGATTTTTTTTGTCTGTTTTGCAATCATCGGAAGCGTCAAAGTCCAGCGTCATCGCAGTAATATTATAGTAGCAAAAGAAACTCTTTTCTGTCTGAACTAGTCATGACTAAATCACTGAACTTATCGTAATTTAACAAAGAGGTATCCTGCGACCTGGAGAAGGACACAATTTCTAAGCAGTAACCTAACAAAAAGTACGCGCCTCAAAGAGATGTCAGCAGAATTGACGGGGTCCGCTAGGGCCAATGCCTGCTGGGGTTACGAAAAAGGGCCGAAAGGGAAATCGTGGCCCCGGCAACATGGCAACTGAAGGAACACGGGTGGGTTTTAGTCAGTAGGAATCTGACACGCCCTCCCGCTCCACCCAGAGCGGGAGAAGTTATTTGATAATTTCCCACCAAAGAAAAGGCTTGCATGAATTCACACTACTATTCAATCATTATTTTATGCTACTCATAGGATTTGAATAAAGTAGACAGATAGTTTATAACCTGAGTTAACACTTAAGATACTTTTTATCCTAGTAGTACGTTTTCGTGGGATAATTTCCGACTTGTACGCGAGCGAGTCTGGTTTTGAATAAGAAGAAATACAAAATGCTCGCAGGCGAAGTCTCAGGCAGCCAACAGCTAGTGTGGCGGCATGAGGACAGTTGTTTAGCTACAGCACAGCAACATGAATGAACATTGCAACCAGAACTGATATCGGTTACGTTAGCTTGATAACCTGTAACCTATGAGCACCATAGTAAACAATTAATCTCCATTCATTTTGAAACTGATAGTGAAACACGTAAAATACTATGCATAATAACTCGTAAAGATGTAACTCATTCATTGTGTCCAGTATTACCATGCTACTAAAGTGTGACTCAAGAAATGAAGACTGTTTACTTTAATATACAGGGTAAACTTTACGAACCAAGTGACCGTGGATAGGCAAATCCGAAATGATAAGAAATAACAAAACATCAAGAAGACAAGGAATCTTCGGGACGATTTTGACGAAAACTAATACGATTTCATTAGATTTTTTTTTAATTCTACCTGTATAGTAATTTTTAAAGGCTCCCACAAACAGACGCGACGCGACACCGGTAAAACAATTTCTGAGAAGTTTTCGTAGAAATTGTTCCACCAGAGACGGGTCGCGCCTGTCCGCGGCAGCCTTTAAGAACAAACATGGATAACTTTGTACGTATTGACAATATAAAAAGTCCTTGAAGCACAAACCCTGTTATATTCGAACAATATGAACGTACTCTTGCTTTAGCACAAACTCTGATAGATACGTAATATTTGTTTCTACTTTGGCGCTCGACCGCCGCCCGCCGATCCGTTATTCTGTGGACTGACACAGCCTAACGTACGGTGGCACTCGATTATAGTTTAATTTGGTTCTATTTCCGGGCCTTGTGTAAAAGCTCCGGCCGACGCACGCGCTGCGGTTACTCGGAGAGTGGAGCCGCACCGCACAGATAAAGTGCGGTCGACGTGCATTCAACCTATTTCTCTCCCTCCTGTATCAATATCATTTGTTAAATTGTTACCCACTGTCGCTGCTATCTGACGAAATATCCCTAACTTGAAATTTATAAGGCCATTTTGCCTTCCCATGAAATGTTGCCATCTAGAAATCAATAAAGGTTCCCAACTATCTAAATAACGAGATTAACACTTGCGCAAGTTAAGACCTTTCGGTGCTCTACTCACAATGGGTGCGCAAGTCGTGATGTGATAGCGCTGAGAATGCGCAATAAGCAAAAACACATAAGCATGTTAATTTATCGTAATTGTAGGTACGTCGTCTAAATAGAGACGAGGGCAGGTGCAGCTCCCACGCGAAAGTAGTCGCGGATTACACGGCGCGCCCCCCACCCGCCGCTGCGCCGGCGCTGCGGCTTCACTCACCACTGGTAACACGCCAGCATAAACACTGTCCCCACTAGAATAATTAATTGCCTTCGTGCAAAACAATTCGTTACGTTTTTCATAAATAAACTGTAATTTCAGAAAACGAACACTTCATTTACGGTTTGTCATCTTGAGAATGTGCGTACATAGGTTGCTCTACTAAGTAATCACCACGTACGCTCTTGTTATCCAGTGGTCAATGGTGCGGTAATCGAGGAGGTGTAATTACGGCACACACTAGGGAGGGTCGAGCCCGCAGCAGGAGCACGCCCGACGGCAATGACCTTCCACAAGCTCACTATTGTACTCCTGTGGGCACACGTGAGCCAGAAAGCTAAGCTTGGAATTCCCATAGCCCGTGTTGTTAGCAAATTAAAAACAAGCAGTAATTGAATGTTTCGCGCATTTTAACTTTATTACTAACGTCAAGCGCAGAAACTTTTATGGCCATTTGTGTACAACAAAACGTGATGATAAAACTTGGTAACAAGAGTTGAGAAGCAGCGATTGTGATATTTGCGACTCGTGGAGTCGTGGCTAATGCATGCCGCGCCGTCGCCGTCGTCGCCGAGCCGGCCGTGTAGCCAAAGCTGATTTAAATTTCACACATAGTTAGATATCCAACTCGCCCTCTGTTTTATTCATCCGGTCAAAGAACATGATGTCACCAGCGGGACCTCCAGCAAGTAACGACGAGAGAAAAATCATGCACGCATTGTTTCTTTCTCGGTATTCAAGTTTCATCCGTTGACTTTGAACATGTTAAAGCGGATGTGTAGATTTTGGCACACATTTTGTCTTTTGTATAATCAACTATCCACAATAACAATATACGGAAAACATACGTATGTATTCAATGCGATTAGTGAGTATTAGGATTCATTTCAGTGTGTGGTAGCGGCTGCTGTACTGAATGTAAATAAACCAGTAGCGGATGAATCGCACAAGTACCCATCCAATTTTATAATGACAATAATTAATAACAAACGTCTACCGAAAACGTACGTAAAACAGGAAGTATTTAGCAAATTACTTATTTACATTCAATAGTCCAGTCGGGACAATTTGGGCTTAGTTCGCTTGTAGTTTATTGCTTGCAGACAGTGCTAAATCATTTGTATTGACAATTTCGAACGTGATACGGTAAAATTTATCATAGCTTAAGTGGTAATCCACCGATGATTTATATTTAATAGCGTCGCGACACGTAATTGCGGTTGAATTTGTATACTTGGGGTTAACAACACAGAAAGCGAAAAGTTTGGAATATATTCCTTCTGATATATTCAAAGTGGTCAGTCCGTGTGCTATCTCGAAGGTTCAGTTTATGTAACCTCAAGTGTTATTATATTTAGCACGAACATTGTTAGCTACGGGCATCTTGCAAGACCGCTGCGTAGCCTGACATAATGTGTGAATTTCTCTCATTGTTCTACAGCGCTCAACAATGCCTTATCGATGAGACTATTTAAAAACTTTTTAGAGTATTAGCATCAGTAGTGTTACGAAATGTTTTGTTACCTCTTAGATTTGTATAAAACTCTCTAATCCCTAACATTTATGACGTAGGGCAGTATACATGTTATGTTTTATTAATGGCGTTTTCGCGTCAACTCTCGCTGGTTCATGATTCGTTATATGACGTAATTCAGGTATCATCAAATTTTAATCTGTTGGTTCGTGCATGTTTCCCTCGTCATTAAAAAGCTGTTGGGTATTTTTATGGTATTTTTACGGCTTCATTACATTAGACATCATTATTATTTAATAAAAATATGATTCAATGTAAGATGAATGTTTCGTCAATAGGTCACAATATTTTCCACAATCATGCGGAGCGAGCGTGTTAGCAACCGTAGCATGCAGGCCTATTGCGACAATATTATCTACTCGAGATAAACCCGCTTATTGCTAAATGTGTTATTTACATAAAAAATCAATAAAAATAAATGAACTTATTACAAATACTTTTAATGTATAACTTACGTCAGTGGGTTGTAATCTTGTTATTTGTATGTATGCAAAGATATATCCTAATGGAGTGGTTTGACTGAGCTGAAGTCATCGTAGCCTAGTTGGTTGCATGCAGTTTTTATAAGTTATCTGCGAAAGAATAGACAGCATGACAGATAAACAATCACAATCTGTCATTTTGTCTATTTTTCCGTCGCTCGACAAAACCCGTAAAAAACCCGTTTCTATGGTTGTCATGCTATAGTAAGATGGTGGATGGGTGACCAATTATCATAATTTTCTTGCACTTGTCCCATGTTACTTGGGTTCGGCGCCACACCATTCTCCCCGTCAACCGTCAAAGTGAAGGGAGTGAATGATAGCGTATCATTCACTTCACTTTCATATCATTCCTCACACAGTCCATCCATCTTTTCTTTGGCCTATCTCCCTCTCCATTCATCAACATTTATATTCATCACTCTTTTAGTCACATACATGATGGGTGACCAATATTTACATAAATTACTGATATTAAATAATAATTAGATATATTAATAACTTCGTGGAGCTTAGCATAGAGCGGGGTAACTATAATAGACGCAGTCGTAATGGGAGCGTCCTACAAGGAGAAATAGATGCAGATCAGTTGACTCGGATATTACAGAGCGGACCAAACTACTCTTACTATGGCCCAATTCATTATTCGTTTATTTCTATTGACCTGACGCATTCCTATTACGAGTAGCTTATCTTCTGAATTTGTGATCTCGAGACTTCGGGACTCTACAATTCAATAAAAATACCTAAAATCTTCTAAATCCGCAACAGCTACCACAGAATCCAATTCAATTTGCATAGTATCAGTGCAATCATTACTTCAAGATAGGAAAGTTATTCTATATAATTATGTTCTTAACTACTTTGTACGATAGAAAATTTAATTATTAAGTAGTTACCTAAGTACATTAAATTACTAATAACTTTTTTATTTACCGATTTTCCCAATTATTATCAATATTTTATGGTCGCCGACCGCCTAAATGTCTAAACGTCACCAAATAATAAATTATGCACTTTCTTTTCTTTGGAATAGAATATAGTACTTATAAAAAAGCACTGTTGATTCAGATTTTATTTAATATTTTCTTATCTGAGTTTATTTATTAGATAGGTACAGATTACAGTAATTCAAAAGATTACTTTTATTGTTGTGTTCACGCCATTGTCTTGATTTGCTAGATAAATGATTCCTGTGAAATATTTGATTAATTGTAACGATTGGAATGTTATTTATTTACCTGATTAAATATTTATTTTGATACTTTTGTTAATCTTGACCTATCAATTATTTGAGGCACTTAACATAATGTATGTAAGTATTTATGTGTTTCTGCCGGAGGAACATTAAATAAAACAAATATTATATTACCAATTTGCTGGGCCATAAATAACAATAAGATTTTTCACATTAGGTGTCTTCTCACAACATGATTTTATCGAACGTAACCACAGGTGAACGTCAAGACAGCGGGACCACTGCTAATTTCTTGAAAAATGATGTATCATCTGATTCGTAACATTTGGTAACACTCTTTAAAAATAATTAGTACAACAAAGTTTCTTAAAAAGCAAAGCAGTTGTTTGTAATAATCAAGTTCGCTACTTTTAAGGTTTTTAAAACGCCAACTTTCTTTACTGATGTTTAAACGGAAAGCGTAGCCAATTTTTTCGATATATGTAGGTTGCTACTAACTAAGCGCGTAATTACTACACCCACCATAAAAAAGTCATGACGTAAACACGTCACAGGATGACGTAAAAAATTGTGTAAGTGGCTTGTAAAATCGCCATGATTGGCTAGTATCGCTTATCTCCCATCGAAATAAGCGATTTCGCATGCAGGTACCATTATCGTGTTCGTTTAGGTTACCAAATACATTTTAAATGTGTTGCTTCCAAAAAGTTCTTTGTGAAGAACCTGTTTTTTTTTTCTATAAATAGTTGCACTGCATTGAATCAAGGGGTTGAATGTGGTAATTAGCATATCGTGTGTTTGGCTAGTAAGCGAGAGGTGCGTGTTACGTGGGTGTAAGTCGTGTTTGTCACCTGTCGCGCAGTTGTTGTTACGCCATGACCCCGGAAGTCTCGGAGCACCATGCGGATCAGTGGGTCGAAACAACGCTCCTCATTCTATATGCTCTAGCACTGAGCTATAAATTAATCCAATTTATGATATTGGTAAACAGTAAACACCATTACTTTTTATAGGGAGTTTGAGCAAGTAGCAAATTTTGATATAGATATTTGACCCAAGTTGAAGAAATGGTTATTGACAACATGGAAAAGTTAAACAATAATGCACCTCAAGCTAGGAGAGACACAACATAAACCGATAGGTAAGTAAGACATCTTGCAAAGCAACTAGTAGTAGAATGAAGAGATCGATCACGTTCACGTTCCGAGGCTGAGAGTCGGGGAGCGTTGCATTGTTACATCACGCGCACTTTCTAACTGCCGACGACGTGCCATAGGATTTATATAGCCATAGACTTTAATTAAAGTGCCCCTCTGACGGGAGTTGAGAACTGCGAATGAATTACATGATAACACTCCACCGAGGTGAGGACAATGGAATTGTGCAACATCGTACACTTTCGATTTCGTTTAAATAATGATAGGTATTCTTTCGTTCGAACTATTTATCATCTTGCCAAATGCAATACTAGTGGTAGATCGTTATTACCGTTTCGATGTATTACAAAACTGCATCAGAACAAAGGGGGTCGGTGTAGTCAGCTCGAATCCTAAATACCTAACGCATCGGAGCACAATCGAGGATGACGCGCCGCTATTGGAATGCTGATGTAGAATGCACGCGCAGCACACACACTACGCTAGATAACTGGACCGCGGTGCGACGCCGACCAGAGAGAGGGACTGCATCCGCATACAATACGACATACTCCTAAACAGAAAATTTCGCATCGCAATCTGATAAGTTGAGTGGAAAGATGAGACTGGCGGAAAAGTGTGAAGGTAAAACGAAGCTCGGAAGCGTCGCGAGTGTGTAAGATATAGAAAGCACTTTAGAAAGGAATCGAAGGTACGCCGTGACCCGCAGACGAGGTGAGCGGCCTGCCTGCGCCCGCGCCGGCGCGGTGTGGTGCGCGGCGCAGTTACGACACCACGCGGAACTGGCGGCCTTCGCTGTCAACCTTTTAATTACTCACTTTTTAGCATACTTCCATCTCAGTTGGGTGAATGCATATTTTCCGCAGTTACGTACCTACTTGCCGCCAGTTTTTCATAAGAAATTGAGAAAACAACAATTGAACAAAGGATCTATACGAGAGATAAAGTGGGTTAATCTGGGCTCAAACCATGTTAATAAATTGCATATTAGGCAAAATGAATGAATACAAAGACATTAAAATAAGCGAATACCAGTAGGCAATCAATGTGTTTTGCAAGATGTCTACTGCCATTAATGCATTACGAATTAAAAGAAAATTTGAAATGAGCAAATGGTAATTGCAACAGGCAGTTATTGAGATGAAACGTTCGTAGAATTTCATTAGATTGTGCGCCTCATACGAGTACGTTCCAGAGGCGATCTCCAATCGGCGTGGCCCCTCAATTGTCGTGAACGCACGTCTGCTCGGCGCTCGGCAGCCCGTGGCCGGGAGCTTCAATAGCCTAGTCTATAATATACATACCTACGTAACGTGGATAGTTTAGGCGATGAACTCAGCCAACAGGGCGATATTTAGTTAAGCGTTGCGAGAGCGAGGCCGTGCCGCCAGCTGACGCTCAGCTGTTACGCTCATCAGCGCCAGCCCGTGTTTTGACAGTCACACTAAATCCTAGCACTGCTGCCATCGCAATCATTCTGATCTTACATAATTATCTCTAGACAGATTTAGTTTGTCTGAAGCCATTATAGCAACCATCATAGAAGTGCTAATTTAGTAATACCTTTCAAATGCAGTCGTGATCACAATTCACACCGAACAAGCTAGAAAGCATGACCTGTTAATAATCACGTGGGTTGGCAACTGGCTACAATCAGTGGATGGATACTAATAAATGATCGTTCGTTCACTCTCCGAACAAGGTTAATAAAAGTTACAATGAAGTCTGGCGCCGACAGTCGACAACAAGCCGCGGACTCATCAAAGTTCCATTTAAATACTTTCTGAATAATTGTAAATGAAAAGCAGCTATAGTAGCTATTTATAAACAACTTTTTTAAAGTTTTAAAAACGTTAATAAAATGCATCATATTCATAACCCTTAGGCAAATAAAAATAATAAAAACACAGTCGATCTTGCTTGTTACTAGGCTGTAATGGAATTTGCAGTGATGTACAGACCACAAACAAATCGACATCAAGTCACGCATTCATTCACATTTCACATACCCAAGGGCAGAATTCTTAACAATACATGCGCCTGGGCAGTCGACCACAATATGCATGTTATGAGCACAGGCACTAGCCAGCGAGAAAGCAAATCTTGTACCTAATCTTTGTGTCTTGTATTTAAACTTAGACATAACAAAGATCCATCTGTCTATCGTCGCCACATGAGATAATGTAATTTGGAACACAACGAAGTTTTAGTTTCGGTGATTGAACTTCGTATAATTAGATGACATGACACATACCATTTTAACACCCGACGCAAAAAGAGGGGTGTTATTAGTTTGACCGCTATCCGTGTCTGTGTGTGTCTATGCGTGTGTCTGTCTTTGGCAAAAATGGCAAAGAAGGTTTTCTAGCGATGGTTCTTAGACATATTTCAACAAAATCGGATTCAGTCGTTTGAAGATTATCGGCTCTTTTTTAGTTGATGAATGGATGTGAGTATATTCCAGGGTCTGATCGATTTAAAATTTGGTATTCTGTTACTTCAATCATGTTAGAAGAACATAGTAACCTGCTGCAGCATCACCTGGAATTTACAGGATACCCATCTTTACCAACTTACAGCAGCACAAGTATCGTGTTTGGGCTCATTAGAATGGTCTCAATTAACAGGTTATAGATAGATGGTGAACAGGGTCTGGTGATGGAGTAGGAAAGAGAAATGAGGAAATGTTTGTGTCGGGAGTTTTTAAATTCTAACTTCTAAAAATTTAAAATTGTACTTGTATAATAATTTATCCGATACGTGAACTATCGGATAAATTATTTTACTAAGCCATTTTTAGAATGATCAAATAGTATAAACATAAACAAATGCATTCGGTAAACAGACAGAACAATTATTCACTGAACTTGTACTGCATAACTCGCTATCGCTACCAATGTAATAGACGATATAGTTTGTTATTTGCAAACTGGTAGGTATTTCTCGAGATCAAATGCATATTTTAATTGTTCTTTTAATTACCGACTTTATTATGGTGTACATTAAAACAGCGGGCACACATGTCATTATACTACGCATCACAAAATAGCAAAACTGGATAGTGATGATGTACCTGCTTGAGTATTTAATCAGACAGGAATATGATTAAAATATAAATAATTAACTAATAAAGAACGAATGTGTACTTAACTTTTAAAACCTTAAACTTTTTTTTTAAACCTTTTTATTTTTCACTTTTTAGTTGTGGTACCCCACACAAATTCGAATACCACTACCTGCTATATAAATAACAGTTTCAGGAATTGATTATATCATCATCCACATAGACTAAGCGGAAAAAATACGATTTTTGAAGCTAACTCAAAAACTACCAAGGTTAATCAAATGTATATGAGATCACCGCGCAAGCTTCCTCTACCAAATAAAAAAATAATTTTCAAAATCGGTCCACTATTGACGAAAAATAGAACCTCCTCATTTTTGGAACTTGGTTAAAAAGGAAGACTGCTTATACATATTTACACAGAACATAAAAATTTTGTGTGTCGCGGGCTCGCGGCGTTTCTTCAAGTTGTTTTGAAGGCAGGTTGTTATTACAGATTTTACCGATTACAGTGTAAGCTTAGACACAATGAGAGATATCAATCAAACGCGGGTTTCGAGTATAATTGCGAACGTATGTAATTTGTAATGTAGAGAGCTCGATAAGCACGCAATGTTGATTGTATCGAGTCGCACATATAGAAGTAATGTCCGATGGTTGTTTGTAGCATTGTGAGCGACACAGGAAAACATGAGCGGTGCATGATGCGCCCCGCCACCGGTAACAATGAGAAGTTTTTTTAAACACCGCGAGACATTTCAATTGTAGATACCTACTTACATTAGCATATACGAGATGGCTCCCAATACCCGCTCATCTTGTTCTTTGTACGTACCTGCAAAAGTTAAAACAATACGTGAATAATCAGCCCATTAGATTTAAGTTTGACATACCTATCATATCATTTATTTATTTAAATCACCATTATAACTTATAAAATTATAAATAATAAAATTATAAATAACCTAAAAAATACTAACAGTGTAGGTTACGATGGTTTCTCTACTAAAATAATTAAAGCAGTAAATGAGGATATAGCCATCACTTGAGTCACATTATGAACTTGTCGATAACAGCGGGAATATTTCCACAAGATCTTAAACTGTCAGTTATAAAACCTTTATTCAAAAAAGAAAGTAAACGGTTAATGGAGAATTATAGGCCTATTGCACTGTTATCAATATTTTCAAAAATTTTCGAAAAATATCTTTATGGTGAACTTAATTCATATCTCGAAAAAAACAAAATTTTGTGCAACGAACAAAAGGGCTTTCGACAAAATAGAACCATCAATATGGCCATCTATGAATTCATCCAAAGTGTTATCTGCCATGTTGACAAAACAGTTCCAGTTTGTGCTATTTATTGCGATATGTCACAGGCATTTGATTATGTAGATCATAATATACTAATCAGTAAACTTGACGCATACGGCATAAGAGGCAATGTTTTAGATTTATTTCGATCCTATTTAACGAATCGACAACAGATAACAGTAATAACTAGAGTGAATCCCAAAACAAAAAGAGAAGAAAATTTCAGCTCCGTGAGGAAATATGTCACATACGGTGTTCCTCAAGGCAGTGTGCTAGGGCCGCCGTTGTTTACTATTTATATAAACGACTTGCCAAAGGCAACGATTCAACCTATGACATTATTTGCTGATGACAGTACAGTTTCGATTGCATGTAAGGACATTAATAATTACAAACTTGACATAAATAATTCGCTGACATCTATAATTTCTTGGCTTGATAATAATAATTTAAAAATAAATATATCAAAAACAAATATAATGCACTTTGGGCAAAGATTGCATAATCCATTAAATGTAAATTTGATTCACGATAATAGATACTATAAACGAAGTAACTAAAGCCCGTTTTCTCGGTTTAATTATAGACAGCAAACTAAATTGGAAAGAACACATTGAGAAACTATGTAAAAGAATCAGTAGTCAATCTTATGCTTTGTACCAACTTGCTCCAACCGTCAACACTGATGTGTTACTCTCGGCGTATTATGGCCTTGTTGAATCTGTCCTCAGATATGGCATTATTTTTTGGGGCAACTCAACAAATAAAGATATGGCATTTATAATGCAAAAGCGATGCCTACGTGCCATGTTTGGTATCCAAAGTACGGAAAGCTGTAAGCCACTCTTTACTAAGCATAAAATACTCACACTTCCGTCACTGTATATTTTGGAAATAGCCCTATTTGTGAGAAATAACCCCCATTTGTTTCCTCGAATATCAGACATTATAAAACGTAATCGCCGGGATAATAGTAAAATTCGTGTTCAGCCAGCTAAGACAGCGCCACTGTATAAAAGCGTTGTATGCAGAGCGCCAATAATTTACAATAATATCCCTAAATGTGTTAAGAAATTAAATATAGACCAGTTTAAGAAAACATTTAAAAAAATACTGACAGAAAAAGCCTATTATAATATTAATGAATTTTTAAATGATAAATCCCTCTGAAGACACTGACTGAATCTAATCTATTTATTTTGAATGATGACTATTGACGTTATTTAATTTAATATTATTGTTAATTGTTGATTTATTTATATTATTGTTCATTGTACCTATTTTAATTTTAAAATCCTATTGTCTTTCGACCAAATTTGTACACCAGCCATGGTCAAACATGTTGAGCCAAAAAATACTTTGTGACACCTATAATAAGCATCATACCATGTATATTATCTACACATGTTTTTGCAAATAAACGAATCTGAATCTGAATCTGAACACCTTTACAGATTCATCCAAGGCGATGTTATAAGTTACAAAATATACACAAATTTCCAAATTAATAACCTGTAAGCAGAATATCATGTCAATCCCCACAGAGTGCATTCAGAAACACCTACCTAATTAATAATAGTAGATTATTCACTAAGAGAATAAAGAAAGAAAGAAAAATGCGTTTATTGGCATTAAAGCAGTGTCTTATGTCACGGGGGCTATTACCTATTGAATCCCGAGCGCAACGACGAATTCTACTAGCCCTGAGTTAACCCCTGAGCGAGTTAAAACTAGAATCCTGAGTGTAGCTGTAGTGTCGAGCTGTACTTTAATAGAAAACAGTATTTTTTTTTTATATTTTTTTTTTTTGTTGAAATTACAAATTCAAATCACAAAGCACCAGCTGATCATAATGAAATTCAGTAAGTACAGTATTATTGCCCGGCTAGAGCTTAGGGCTTTAATGACTTGCTAGGTTTGCATGACTTGTGAAATTTTTGTTTGTTGTACCTATTAAATTTGGTGTTTTCTTACGTAAGAGCTTAATAGGAATCTAACCATAAAAGTGCGTAATTCTAATTAATTAGTCAATAAAAAAACATTATACTGCGTGATAAATAAACAATTAGAGTAAGTAAATAAACACAATTAATTTTGTGTAAACGATGAAGCTGTTCGTAAACATTCAAAAAGTCTGGAAAAGCCACAGCATCATTTGGCACGAGGTTTAGGTTTGTTTTCGAGTGCAAGAGACACGGCTTCTGAGAATACGCTTCAAAGATAAGAATGACAAGTAAACTATTATAAAAACTAACGCAATCAGAACCCAATTTTTGTTCATAAGAATAATAATTTAATAACTGTTATTTACGATGATTTATATACGAATCGATTAGTATAAAATGGTGTAGTAAAAATGATAACAATAAGCAGTAAAGTTCAATTCACGACAGTCGTTCCTCTTAATCAGTGTTGGCATAACAATAATTCAGAGAATGGCTATCAGACGCTACACTACACAACACACACAGTGTGTTCTGTATAAATTACGTCAGGGACACAAATCTCGAGAATTACTCACTCAGCAGTTACGTCATATACAGGGTGTTTGGTAAGGAATGGATAACCTTGACATAGCATATAATAGACCTTATGACAGATCTTAAAAAATATCCCAAGTAGTACCTAAGATACGATTTTCTTGAAAAAAATACTGTAGGTACAATTTCTAGTCACATTATTTACTGCCTCTCTGTCGACCGGTAACCGATGGAATTCATTCATTTGTGGTCGTGATGAAGAAGAATCCTACTTCCTAACATCCTACTAATAGTATTATAAACGCGAAAGTTTGTGAGCATAGATAGATGTTTGTAACTCTTTCACGCAAAAACTACTGAACAAATTTGGAGGAAATTTGGCACACGGATAGCCCATATAATATATCATAGCAGATAGCACACAGATAATCTGGATTAACACATAGAATACTTTTTATCCTGATATTCCCATGGCATCGAGACTTATGCGGGTGAAACCGCGGGGCGCTGTTAGTGTTAAATAAGGTAAAAAAATTAGTTCAATATCTTAGGTATTATTTGGGATATATTTTTTTAGTTTTTTTTTGAACGGTCATAAGGTCTACTAAATGCTATTTCAAGGTTATCCATTCTTTACCGGACACCCTGTATACGAATGAATAGAAAATACAGACAAATTACCACGGCTTTCCTGCGTCGGCGCGGCGTCGCGCGTCGCACACACAAGTTTTCAGAAAATGTAGGTAATTACCGTCGAAAAACAAGGTTACAAAATATTACTACAATTTTACAATCACATACTTACAAGTTTCGCTGTCCTGTTATTATTTTTGGTAAATATTATTCATATATTTTTTCCTAAAATAACCCAAATGATTGTAAAAAACAAAAATACGAAACAGTTACACGCGCCGCGTCTATCACGCCGTAATTCGTAATACACGTGGGATATTTCGTGGATGTGCGAGAAACGTTTTGATTGATATTATGTACAAAAATAAATATTTCGCAAGCCGAGGTTGTTTTATAAGAGCTGAGACTTGACATCCGCCTATTCTGCCTAGACGTAGGTTCAGCTATATTATTGTTAAATTTGATATATTCTTTACCTTACGTACTGCCAGCAACATGTTTACGCTACGTGTTGGCTATTTTTTTTAAATAAAAATATCATTTATGAAAAAGTTCATTCACATTTATCATTATTAAATCAAAATAATTTTATTACGAACAAAAAATAAATAATAAGCATTATTAGCATAACACAAAAATAAACTGAAATATAAATTTCAATAAAAGCAGAGCCTGCAGTTCCGGTTTTACATTTTCAGAATCAAATTGACCTGCGCTGACACAGAAAACATTGAAACATCGAATAAATCCAACGATTTTCATGCAAAAGAGAACAATCAGGAAGTCTTACCTCTGATTTCAGCTTTATTATAAAGAGCCCTGGGTTCATATATATTTAATAACTATTTATTATCAAAAACGTGCTCCGACGTAAACAGTGCTGCCTATCGATGCTATTTACGTCAGGTCTGGAGGCAGGCTGGCCGGGCTCCAGCTGACGTGGGAGGCGCCCCGCCGAGCGCCCCCGACGCCCACGAGTCCCTATCGATCGCACCCCCGACCCTCGTCGCATCCCCGATGCACCACTTGTTACATCTCTTGCTAATCATACTACGATAAAACCGGAACTTTTTATTGAAATATTCAGTTTTTCGCTAGGTACGTATAGTGATTTTTTTGTTGCATACCTGTCATTAAGGGGATTGTTTTGTGTCAAAATGCAAGAGAATATACTAAAGTTAAGTACCTAAAAAAAATCCTATGTTAGACTTATTTTCACAAACCATCTAGGTACATAGAATTTGTCGCTAGGCGATTTGTAGGCGAAATCAGTTTAGGCTACAAAGTTACGAATTTGCGATAAATTTTTATTACAACCTGGCAACCACACAGACTTCAAAATTAATGTATTTTCGGAGTAGAGATAGCATAGAAAGTGTATACGTGGCTTGGCATTTTGCCAACCGTTTAAAAATAGCTGATTGTTTACTTTGATAAAGAAAGTGGTTTCAATATAGGTCTGCGTGATAAGTGTGATAACAGTCATGTAATAATAATTCATGCCAATTTTCGTCTTTCGGACAATCTGAAGTAAATATTGCAACGCAAAAACGTTTGCTAATTACGTAATATGAATTGTTTACAAGAGCGAGGCCACGGGGAAAACACCGGCATCGTGCAGTGCAAGTGACGCTGTTGAGCTAACAAACTTATAAATTATGTCCCTTTTTCAGTCCAAATAGTAACACCAATGTTATTTTTATATAAGGAACAGCATATTATAAATTCCAATATAACGTACGTCGTCGTCTCCAACCATTAATAAGAAGTTGAAAATAATATACCGACTATTACTGACAAACTACAATTAATTGTTATTGTGATAGTGATACCAAGTATTTTATTATTATTTTATTCATGTCACACAAGACAGTTATTATTATCTAAATGACCTTATAAACTATTAGCTGACTAAGCAATATTTGTAAAAAAATATAAAAATGTTGTGCATTAGAAATATTAGAAAGAAACAGAGAAACTAAACTATAAAGCTGACAATGGATAAAAAAACCTGCATATTGTATAAATAAAAATATGGAAATTATTCCTATTTCCATATTTTTATTTATACATAACGCAGATTTTTGACCGTAAAATCAAAATGTGGCCCCGCCAACCTATTGCACACGAAAGTGCAATACCCATAACGATCATTGTTGTCACCACAAAGGTATGTGTGAACAGGATTCGATGGCGTTTTAGATAATTGCCTTAATAACAAAACATGCTGAGTGGCTTTCATGCAGCGCACGCGGGGAAAGTGTCATGTGGTTGATGCGCCTCGTGGCTCGGGGAGATCGCATCGCACATCTGTCGCTGAGAGCACGAAATCAGCGGCGAGTAGCGTTAGCCAAGCGGGGCGCGCGGGCGGTGGCGATGGCTTGTATATATCTAGTTTGTACGTTACACAATTGACATACAGTTCATTTTGATATGTACTATATCGTTACAAAAACTCGCTTCCATTCCAGTGAAAACTATATTTTTTTCATTCGTCTTTGACATAATCATCCTATTATTTGATATACCTACCTACAATTTAATTTCAACTCTTTATGGACATTATTATTCAGATTTGTTACAATAGGTTTTTATTTTTATTAATTTATTTTTCTTTTGTTTAGATTCTTTTCTATTTTGTGAACGTGAGAACGCTGTAGGTTTAGTGGACTGTAGATTTGTTAACCATTTTCTATTTTGTTTTGTA
This sequence comes from Agrochola lychnidis, assembly GCA_963680765.1. Classification (NCBI taxonomy): domain Eukaryota; kingdom Metazoa; phylum Arthropoda; class Insecta; order Lepidoptera; family Noctuidae; genus Agrochola; species Agrochola lychnidis. The sequence goes on from OY796858.1 coordinate 17,692,012, forward strand.
CCTGGTACTTGTTGAAAGTCCTACACTGTCCTCCCATACCTATTAACATTGTTATTTGAATCTGTTAAAAGAGTAACCGTGGAGTTTCTTGCCGGCTCTTCTCCATAGGAAACGACCATTAGGAACCGTGCACCTAGCTTATGATGTTTCGTAAGTGCCCTTGTAGGTTTATGTGAAATAAAATATTTTGAATTTGAATGATTCCGCACCAGTTGACGATTGCAGCGGCAGCGGTAAGCATGCACGACATCGACACCTAACACAAGTATTTATGCAAAATTTAAAAATCCCGTGTCACACGTAATCTGTTTGATTTATGCCCTATTACGTGACTCCGGATTTTTAATTTGTCCGTCTGTGATGTCTTGTTTATACCTTTTTAGATGACTTTTTGTCGTAGTTGGGTTAATTTTAGTTTTATAGTATTTATTTAATACCTTTAAACGAGCAAATCTCGGAAACGGCTCCAACGATTTTCATGAAATTTAGTATGCAGGGGTTTTCGGGGCCGATAAATCGATCTAGCTAGGTTTCATTTTTAGAAAAATACCAAAAATAAAATCGGTCATCCAGATATTATTTTGGAAAGGTGCTAATTAAGCCCTTTTATTTGATATCCAACATTGCATCATTATTAATTTATTTTTTATTTCATGACTACATGTCCTCTAGAGGGCGCCATACACAGTCCATAACCAGTGGACGATCAAGACACTTTCAACGATCCTACCTCATTTGTCAAATAATAATGCGTAGTTTAGAAGTTATGAGGCAACAGATGAACATACATACATACCGGTCAAAATCATAACCCTCCTTTTTGCATCGCCGTAGTCGGGTAAAAATAATTTCAATTTTCATTGTAATGCCCGTTTTCGCCTAAACAAAAGCGCGCGGTAGGATTTTTATTTTGGAGCTCAGGCGAGCGTTGGTAATCAAACAGCAAGCTTTTATTTATTGAGGTGTTGTCTGCTGTTGGTTAAAAATGGGCATTACGCATATAAAGCAAAGATTATGCAGCTGGTTTTGTCTCTTCAAGGTTTATAAAATTTCTAGTCATTTATTTATAATATAATAATATAAATGAAAAAGTGAGTTTGTTTGTTACGCTAAAACGACTGAATAGATTTAGCACATGGGTAGACCATGACCTGGATTAGGACATAGGATAATTTTGATCCCGACATTCCCACGGGATCGAGACTTATGCGGGTGAAACCTCGGGGCGCAGCTAGTATAACATGATAAAATCTGGATGACCGAGCTTCGGTCGGTATTTTTTTGGTAGTTTTCTAAAAATTAAACCTAGCTAGATCGATTTATCGCCCCCGAAACCCCCTGCATACTAAATTTCATGAAAATCGTTGGAGCCGTTTCTAAGATTCAGATTATATATATACAAAAATTGCTCGTTTAATATAATATGATATAAGGAAAATTAACAAAAAAAAAAATGGCACTGCTCTAGAAAGCTGAGAATTTACCCGCGTAAAATCCAGATTCGATAAAAATATTGTTTCCTAGAAATGTTTATCTTGTGATATTATTTTAAAGCAGATATTATAGAAAGTTAACGAGCGACATACCGGAATTATCGTACACGTCATTTGTGGGTTTTTTATATAGCCAGGCGACTCAATAAAAAATCGGGTTTAGACTACAGGCGCGTAGCGATCAATAAAAAGATCAATTTGTAATAAATATAACAAAGTAGTACTAATTGCGTAACTTATTTTTGTAAACAATTTTGACTAATTTGTTTCATTTTGACAGTTCAACAACATTCATTGCGTTATTTACGTTGCTGAGCAGGCTTTTTTCCAACTTATGAAGCAATGGATTAGCAATATGTTTCAAATCGAAACAAATTGTGATTGTGTTGCATTACGCAATTAGGGTACTGGACGGCCTGGACCAATACAATAAAGTAAATGATATTTTTGACTTGTAAAATAAAAACGTACGGACAGCAAAACAATCTTCATATTTGGACGAGAATATCAATATTTGTATATGTAATATTTGTAATAACGTTCTTGAAATGGCTCTAACGATTTTGATGAAAGTTACAATGTAGGGGCGAAAAATCGACCTAGTTAGGTCTCATTTATGTGGGAAAATTCGTTTTCTTTATTTTCACCCGAGCAGAACTCGGTCGCCCAGAGCCCAGGGGGCCTACCACCAGCTCATAAAGCAGTATTATTTTAATATTACTTCAGTGTGGGAAAGAGATGAAGCTCTACAGGACGTATAGCTCCATCTCTTTCTCCCACTGAACTAATATTAAAATAATACTGCTTTTGGGCTGGTAGTAGGCCCCCAGGTTCTTAATAATATTATGTGATGCACTCAGTATTCAGTCGTCTGACACAGTATCTGTTCAATCTCTACTAGTCTTTATTAGATAATTTTCAAATCTGCCTCTATAATTATCTAGTTATTGGAACTTAGAGCAGGAGGTTTTTATAGCAATCAATAAACTAATGGCTTGCTGGACCTCAGCGGTTAGCTTGCTGGCTCTTCAAACCTGATATTTTTTTAAGGAAATGAGGATATCACTTTCATATACAGGGTTATTGGTAATGATATGTCGGCAATCCATTAAGGGGATGTAGGAGAGGTCATTTACAATCAAATTATCATAAGACTCCTATGCAAACATCAACCATTTTCGAGTAATCTAATTTGACATTAAATTTTATATTTTTATTTCATTCAAAATATAAAATGTCTAATTACACGAAAATGGTTGACATTTGCATACGAGTCATTTGGTTACAAATGACCTCTCCTACATCCCCTTAATGGATTGCTGACATTTATTACCATTAATTACCAATAACCCTGTATATTCATTCTTCAACGAGTTTTAAACAAATTAGTTGGAAGATTCAAGGGCAAAACAACAAGTTCTTCCACGTATCATTTACAATCGACGGGTATGTATCTTGCAGTAATAACGCACAAGAACCCGTCTGACATGTCGCCTCTGAGCGCACGAGGAAAATCCTTAACATCCTGTTTGTATGCACGAATGCGTTTATAAATGTGAAAGCGCGAGGTAGCCCGCGAAATTCAAATTTTGTCTGTGTCAGGTTATATATAAATAAAAAATATGATTCGCGGCCGTAACAAATATGTACGTACTTATTTACAAAATTATGATCATTAAAATCATCAATACAGCTCAAATTCAAAGCTCTAAGTTCAAATTATCTACCGTATTTCATGAAATCGTGACATTTGAGGCCATAATCCAAACTTAGAGAGTATTGATGATTCTTATTCTGTAAATGCCTACATATTTGTTACAGTCGAGAATCATATTTTGATCAACATATAAACAACCTGAAACTGACCTGTAAATTGCAAAGAACACTAAGATAATTTAAATTTCGCGGGTTAATAAATCCTAGATGAAGTCGTTATAGTAAGTTTGCAATAAAGAAGCCGCACCAACATTTTATTTTCTCACATGCTCAGAATTCTAAACCACTTCTTGCTCTGTTCCAAGTTCCAATTTATAGCGCTCGTGTACCTCAAGAATGTTAACTGATACATTGTCTGAAGAGGTTTTCTTGAAATATGTATTTTGAGTTCTTTTGCCATTCATTTTATTACTTGCTGTATGACTACAACCTAGATTTCGTTAGTTTACTACAATTTTAAGAATTCTATATTTATCAAGTGTATTGTTTGTGTTAGGTTAAACCTGTGGGTTAAACGGATACAATGGTAAGTTTTACCAGTATTTGTATTGTCTCACTGCAGTGTAAACGCTCCCATACTCTCTTTCCACTTCTCTTAAATCTTGAGCTGCTGACGACCAGTCTGTCCTGCTCATCCCGTTACCTCTGTCTAGAGACTGTCGCAATATCGATTTATTACCAAAACATAATTTTAATTGATTCGAGCTTCTCGTATTTATTGGTAAGTAGTGTAAGTACATAGAATTAAGAACGCGGCGACGCATGAATTGTCCATACAAACGTAATACCTAAATCATTTGCAATTTGGGCATATTTTCATCATATTATGTTGTTATTCGGATTTAGACAGTGTTTATCTAGGCTCCTACATCTTTTTTTTTTAAATCTTCTAAAATTAAGTTTAAACGAATTTAATTTCGCGCATTTTTACAGCGTAAATAACATGTCTTCATTCCGTGATACCATGTCAATACGGGTTTAGGAAGAATAAATCTGTTAATATAGCAATGTATAACTTTTAACACAAAGTCCTTTTAAATATGGACACTAGGTCGCCAGCTATAGCGCTGTACATGGACATGTCAAAAGCATTTGACCGAGTGAACCATGAAATACTCTTGAATAAATTATATGCTTCTGGTGTAAGAGGTAACAACGTATACAATACAAATTAATTCATTCGTACCTCAGTGACAGGAAACAGATGGTAGAATTAAAAAGAGTCTCTTTAACTACCAGAAACGGTTGTTTCTGAGGTTAGAAATATCCTTTCCGGTGTCCCTCAGGGCAGCATTCTAGGCCCACCATTTTTTTCTAATTTATATAAATGACATGTCGACAGTTACAATGCACCATAATGACCTTATTTGCTGACGATAGTACTATATTACTTACTGGTAATGACAAAACTGATTTAAAAATTGACTTAAATAGCACCTTAACAACAATTATAAAATGGCTTGATGAAAATGACCTGAAAATAAACTTAGAAAAAACAAAATCATAAAATTTTAAACAGCGGGCAGTATAATAATGGATTCAGGATGCTGCTGGGGCTGCCCCGTTTTTGTAGCGCTTCGGGCATGTTTGTGGAGGCTCGGGTTGATGACTTCCATGCTATAATGCGCAAGCGAACCGCCTCCCTACTAAGCAGAGTGCGGGGCAGCACTAACAGTATCCTTCAAGTAATTGCTGAGAAGTATGACTCGGCAGTCATGAAGGCTTTCGTTCGGATTCTGGTCAGATAGCGTGGCAATCTATCCTGAACTCGAGCGGGAGGTTTCATGACTACTTACACCTTTTATGTACCTACCTTTTTGTAATTTATGTCTGCACTAACATAACTTATAAGATAATTCATGTGACTAACAATTATGGACTTTGTCTGAATAAATAAATAAATAATAATAACCCCACCGCCGTATCTCTACGTTGACGTCGTGGTGGAGCTTGCGTGCTCCGAACTCTAGGTCTGTGCCGGTAGAGTTTACTTTGCCGGAACGGGTCTGGGATGAGGAGCCAGACCAAGAGAGATACAAAAACCCGCAGGGCAGCATGTGGCGAGCTGTTGGGCAGTAGCGACCCCACGGACCCTATCTCCCGGGAGAAGTCTTGTTCCTCACCTCTGGCTTGCCTTTATTGGCCGGTTGGAGTGAACACTGACGAGGAACAGAGCTCCTGCCTCATTCTTGCCTTAATTGGCCGGCTTGAGTGGAGATTCGCAAGAGCAAACGTGCTCGGAGGAAGGAAGTATTCCAGTAAGATGCTGGTAGGGATCTTGACCGTACTTCCGGGATTGTCCTGATAGCCGTGGAATACCTCTCCACTCCTCACAAGCACCTCAGGACATGTTGCCCCCTTGTCGCTACGACACTTTGGGCTAGCGACCGTTTTCGGGGGCCCATTATTGAGTGTGCAAGTCACCCCCTGCCATTTTCCTGTGTATGTTATATAATATATTGGTCAGGCAGGGGCCATAGTCTTTCCATAGTTCAAGGTAACCAATCCATTATAGCCACCCAAATCCATAGCCCAATATGTTTTGTTTCCATGTTCTGCAATAGTCCTACACTAACCGGGGGTTGTCCTTGGGTGCACTTGTATAGTGCATACAGGGATAATCGTCGGTTGGTACCTCAACACTTAAAAATGTCTAAGGGGCCTCTGCGAGTTGGCTTCGGCCCCTCGTACGCCTTCCAAAGGTCCGGGACCCCAGGGTCCCGAGATATGTCAAAGACATTTAAATAATAATAATAATAACCCCACCGCCGTATCTCTACGTTGACGTCGTGGTGGGGCTTGCGCGCTCCGAACTCTATGTCTGTGCCGGTAGAGTTTACTTTGCCGGAACAGGTCTAGGATGAGGAGCCAGACCAAGAGAGATACAAAAACCCGCAGGGCAGCATGTGGCGAGCTGATGGGCAGTAGCGACCCCACGGACCCTATCTCCCGGGAGAAGTCTTGTTCTTCACCTCTGGCTTGCCTTCATTGGCCGGCTGGAGTGAACACTGACGAGGAACAGAGCTCCCGCCTCATTCTTGCCTTAATTGGCCGGCTTGAGTGGAGATTCGCAAGAGCAAACGTGCTTGGAGGAAGGAAGTATTCCAGTAAGTGCTCGTAGGGATTTTGACCATCTTCCGGGCTCTGGGATTGTTCTGAAAGCCGTGGAATACCTCTCCACTCCTCAAGCACCTCAGGACATGTTGTCCCCTTATCGCTACGACACTTTGTGCTAGCGACCGTTTTCGGGGGCCCATTATTGAGTGTGCAAGTCACCCCCTGCCATTTTATCCGTGTGCATTTAAAACATTGATCAGGCAGGGGCCATAGTCTTTCCATAGTTCCAATTAACCAATCCATTATAGCCATCCAAATCCATAGCCCAATATGTTTTGTTTCCATGTTCTGCAATAGTCCTACACCAACCGGGGGTTGTCCTTGGGTGCACTTGTATGGTGCATACAGGGATAATCGTCGGTTGGTGCCTAACCACTTATTAATGTCTAAGGGGCCTCTGCGAGTTGGCTTCGGCCCCTCGTACGCCTTCCAAAGGACCGGGATCCATGGTCCCGAGATTTGTTAAAATATATAAAAATAATAATAAAAGCGAGTGATACCAATTTCAATGTACGCTACTCTTAAACCACCATAAAATAAATCGATGTAACCAAATTTCTGGGACTTTATGTTGATATCAAAGTAAATTGGAAGTCACATATAGAACAAGTTTGCAAAAAATTTAGAGCTCATATGCTCTTTACAGATTAAGGAACACTGTCAATCGGTCTGCCCTACTAACTGCCTATCATGGATAGCTTCAATCATACGCTACGGTATCATTTTCTGGGGTAACTGTAGAAAAAAGAGCGTGCTTTTTTTTAGAGCTCAAAAACGTTGCACTAGATCGATGTGCAATATACACCTAACAGATTCATGTAGACCACATTTTACAAATTTAAAAATATTAACTCTCCCTAGTGTACATGAAACTGTAATGTTCATAAAATCAAATCCTAACTTATTTGAATTTTGCACTAGGGCCAGACACAAAGACAAGCTGCGCACCGTAGCCAATAAAATAAAGCTTTTGGACCAAAGCATCTTTTGTATGGGCCCACGTATCTTTAATAATCTTCCGCCTTTTTTCAGAACTATGAGCAACTACTGCACGAATTATTGATAAGTCAATGTTATTACTCTATAAAAGAATTTCTAAATGACAATACATTGAATCAGCCGGTTTATTACAACAAAGCAATGGGAACATAATCACGAAGTTAAAAACTACATAGGTACTCATAAACTGTGAAGTACGCACTGTGCAATTGTTTTGTAAACTATTTTCTAACATGACTAGCTTGTAATTTGACATAAATATTATACTAACTTAATCTTAATGTATTGCATGAGAATTTGATGTATTGTATTTTATATAACTATGTTTCGAACAGATAATTATTTTATTTATTTTATTATTTATTCATAATCATTTTAATTTTATTCATAAATTTTCATTTTTGAATCATCTGAATCAATAATTTTGATTGAATGAGTTGTTAATCTTCTTTATATTATTTTAATTTTGTTTTTTGTATGTATATTAACTTTATAAGTATGTTGTTTAAAGCCGTTTTTATTTTTTGTACATGTGCTGTTAACCTATAATTAATTGTTGCACTTGTAAATGTTACCCTAGTAATTAAGTTAGAAATGTATAGGTGTAAGCAATTGTTGGTTAACCTAAATAAATAATATGAATTTTGTATGCCTCAATAGCGGGACATAGCAGGCTTACCTGTAACTAACACAATATCTTATGAACCTATGATCCACAATAAATGATTTGAATTTGAATACTTCTTGGCCGCGCCACAGTCGCATTTTGAATCGGGGTTAATAAAAATAAATGTACATATCTATCTGCCTAGTATTTTCCCTTTTAAAGAACATAATATGTTCATTATTGTACATAATTAAAAAAAATGCTATAAAGATTAGCGAGAAATTTAACAAAATAGGTGGCGCGGCTAGGAACCATACTTTCTGGCCGCGCCACCGCGTACACTGCATTAAATAGTCTAATAATGCACAAACTCATTGGTAAACAATTGTACGTCTATTGTTCGTTCTATTGGTAATGAGAGAAATACTGCAAAAAGTCAATAACTATGATAAATATCGAAACATGTAAATCGGTTATGCCAAAACGTCTGCATTGTAGGTACCGAGATGTACCAGTATGTGCAAAAAAGAAATTACAGGGCTTTTGTAGGTACTTTAATCTCAGTATTGAGTATTTTTTGCAACTACCTACATATTATGTTAGTATTGTTTTTTTTTTCTATTAATCATAAACCGATTTACATATACTCCAGTATATCCCCGGCTCTTTCTCTCACTACATAATTATTTCGTACAGCTAATTTCTATTATTAGGAACTCGAGGCGATTCATAGGACCATCAATTTATCTCCATTTCGTTGCTTTTTTTGTTTTCACCAGCAGATGAAAAGCGATTCACGCAATTCAATTAATATGTGATGTTTTTCTCGCCTCTGAGCAACAAGGACGGAACAGTGTCGGTTTTATCAGCGTCACTACAAATAAATGTGAATCATTTTGTGTTTAGTTCATTCATATTATCATTATGATAACATGGCAGGGCCCAAATAAACACATGTAACTAATGTTGTTTCTACATTCCGAATGAGATTCTCTTTCAAAAATGGTTAAATCTCGTGACATCATTTACGTTAATTATAAAATAACGCAGACCTTCATTCATAAAAATTACGAGTCAAATGTTGCAATCAAACAAATCAATTTGTCAAATACACGACAGCAAATTGATTTACTGATTGATTGACAAAATCGATTAATATGCACTAAAAGCGCTAATAAACGGGATTATTCGATTTTCGATTTGAGCAGTACTGAGATTTTGCTGACCGTACGCACGCGGTCAATGTTCGCAGTGACCAGTATCGCGCCCGCCCGGGCCCCACGCACCCACTATTGCGAAAATAATGCAGCAAAATACTACGTCACGCACTGTTTTGGGTATATTTTTATAGTCTATTATGTTCGCATGCGTGTTACTGAGCCAAACGTGGAAACGCTTTTGTTTTGAATAGTTATTGCGGCCTTTATTGTAAGTTACACGATAAACATTACACATTGTCAGCATAACGTAGGTAATAGATTTATCTCGTGACTGAGAAAACATCTGTTATGTTTTATGGTAGATTGTGAAATGAGATAAGTACAAATACAGATCGAAGGTACGTGAGATGAAGAGATTAGTGAACTCTAGTGAACGAGACAATGCAAATCGAGAGAGATCGATGACATGTTAATGTTTTGCGTTGTTTAACTTGACGCTTATCTAGGGCATCGTGGTCTGGGATACTTTTAGAGGAAAATGACTAGAATACTGCCAGCTTCTTAGTTAATATTTTTGAATATATTCGAATAATCGTATCGCAAACGAGTTGTGGTGTGGAGCGCGGGGCGCGGCGCGGCGCGCTGGTTGTAGGGTGCGGGGTGCGCGGGACGCGGCGCGTTCAACGAACGTCCGCGGGCCGGCACGGGCCCAAGGTCGCCGCGTTCACTCGCCCGCCACACCACATCGCCACCATCAACCGGCTGCCAACTAAGGGTTTTATTTTACCCAAGATTTTGCATTATTTTTAGCCTACAACCTTGTATGATTGCCCTGCGCTACTTGTCTTTAATCCTGAACATGCATGCCAGCCCACATTCCTCCGCGATTATTATTTTTATCATTTATTTAAGTATACTTAAACAATTCGTGCAAAAGCCAGGTAAACAATTCGTGCTAAATAACAATCAAACAATTTCATAGATTTACTGTAAACGATCCACGCGTGTTGCCAAATCTGCGCAGACGTCGAAGTAGGTTTGAGCTAGTTTTCTTTATTTGTAATAGATTCAATACAAGTATAATTTTATAAGCACAGCTACCTACCTGTTACACGTGTAAACTACTTTATTTATAGGTTTCTAGCTGACCTATCGAAAAATATCGATTGTCATCTAAGTCTGTCAGTTGGTCTTTTGAGCCGGATGTTTGTGCAACGTGCAACTCATGCATAGTTTCGAAACACTAAAAGTGAAGGCTGGTGACGCAATCTTTTATTAGTAAGTTAGGTACCGACGAAGCATTCACGTAAAAGTACAAGAATCTCAAATGGTAATTAAAAATTCTGTATGATAATGGCAAATAGCGTTATCCAACGATGTTACGTAATGGTTTAGTTGAACCGTCTTATTTGGCCGGTTTGCATTTGCATTTGTATCACTACATTTACTACGACTTGAGCGATACATAAGAGATCACACATAGATAGCAAGCAGCAGCGGTTTGAGCAGCGAAAGTTTCTTGCGATTGGAAAATCGTACATAATCATGTGATTATTTACGACGCTAACTTTCAAGTATTTCTTTGAAATGCGAACATAAAAATGTATAATTTTTATTGCGTTCAGAAGTGTCACGCACGTCAAGCATTAATTTAGTAGTTATACAAATAAGTTATTTTAGTATGGTAACATTGGTAACTAGTGCTGTCATTGTCTGAGGATTAGTTTAGAAGAGAACTTTATCATCAAACGTATGCACTAGCGAGAAGCTAATGGCCAATAGCACCTAATATATACGAGTATAATATTATGTAGTGCTGACTGTGCTGAGACTAGTTTGAAAAATGTAGTAGGTACCTGGTACCTACCTACTCTACATTTCAAATTACATTCAGTAATTACAGAAACAAAGGACTAAAACACCGTTCCCTAAGCTCATAGCCACGAGTGGGTGGTAGGTACTATCAGTAATCAAAGAAGAAGTGTTGATATTTTTGGAGTAGAGAACTCAAGCTGGCCTTTTAAACAAGTAGGTAAGTATGAATATTAGCCCTTCAGCAAAGGCAGAACTTACGGTTGTTAGAACTTGAGGAATGTTATCTGATCTACACCATGTATACAGGGTTATTGGTAAAACATCAGCAATCCATAAAAATTACAGTGATGATGCCTAAAGACGTCGACGTCTACAACGATGCCTAAGGATGCCGCAGCATCGTAGCCGTTGAAATTTCAATTATATTGTCATATTATGAAGTTATATTTCTTTTCGTGGCATAAAAGTCCTTTGCCGTGCCGTGCCGCCAGTGGGCGCAAACCCTTAGTCACCAGGAAACGAATTAATTTTAAGAAATTTGTTAACCACATAAGGAAAACAGTATGTTTGCCTATTCAATAAAACATACCTACCTGTCAGTACATATTTACTAGTCACTTACGTAAAATATAAATCGTATTATGTTTACATAATAGGTACAAGTGGTACCTGAGATCAATAGAACTTTTTGTCATGATGCATGTGCTATGGAAGATAAACCGTGTCTAATGCCACAAGCCAAATTATTTGAGTGTTATTAATTAAAACAACGAAGAAGCATTTCGTAACAAAACTGTATTAAATAAAATCAAAATAATAATAAATATTATTAGGTACCAATGTAAGATTATTTTATACTAATTGCAACACAAATATTTATGATTTCATAATATTTACATTAATTGACAGCTGTCAGGTCGGGTGGAGGTTTGGCGGTTTGGCGGAAAAAGTTCACAAAGCGCTCGTAATTTTGCATTAATTTATAGATAGAAAGAAAAATAAGTTACTTTGTATTAAAGTGTTGAATGGTGGAAGCCATCAAGAATCAATGTAAGGAAGAAATTATGGAAAGTGGCATTTTTTCTGCTAAAGTTAAGTGTGAATTGATGCTCGATTTTAAAATCATACAATGTTTGAATAATAAATTCAAAACAAACGTGTTTCAGTTAACTAGACGCAATCTCAGTGTTCACAATGACTTCACTAATTGCTGCTCTATTGTCACATCTGTTTCTTTTACCTCGCTGTGTTTTACTCATAAAACTCCATTAGTTACTAATTATTGATATTTTAAAAAAACAAACGCTTGTTTATTACACAAAGTTTTGTAGTTTAAACTGGAACATAAATATATGTCACATAAAATTTATTCGCGTTTCGAGAGCCCATTGGCAGACCGCGCCCTGGCCCGGTATGCTATTGCGAGATCAGCCGCACACGTGTCTACGACAAATTGGTACTTACTAACACCTAAATTGTGACTGTAATAAGTGGTACAGCTGCGTCACTCCAAATCATAGAGAGCTGTGAACTACCTACTAACATTAACCTTTGACCAAAACATTATTTTGATCTAGAGAACGGAAAAGATTTTGGTCATAAAACGATAACAGTAAAACTTCAAACGCAGAGAAACAGAATTGTGTAACCAAGCGTTCAATAAAATAAAACAAGATGAGACATCCTACTCTACGATGTTTCTAATTCAAGACGAGGTTAATAAACACACAGTCGTCATCATTTCTAGATACATCGTGCAAGCCTACCACCTGCGATAATTTTCTTCTTCTGCAAAGCAAAGTGACTGCGGCGTTGGAGAAATTCCTCGAGTATTCGGTTCAACGGCCGCGCTACGCCGTGAGCGCTTTGCGCCTGTGTGACTGAGTGAGCGGCGCGGACGCACACACAGGCCCACACCCGTGCCTCTGCAAACATGACAGAACCGTTACCCGCTATCCTCTACCTATACATCATCTAGCAATGGTCTAACCAGTCTTCAGCATACGTCACAAATGTCACTGAAGATTCACCCAAAAAAAATTTAATTTTGGATCAAAGGACCAAAGAAGATACAGTAGTTAGTGACTTGAAGCAACAAGAATGAAATAAAAAGGATACCAAAATGACTTAAGTAGATGATCCATAACATCTTCGGCGGTAAAGTGCAATGCAACCCACATAAGAGTGCGGCGACGTCGGTATGCAACACCGCGGCTGCGCCAGAGAGAGGGGAGGCTAGCCGCGGAATGCGATTATATCTCTTCAAGATTTCATCACTAACACTGACGATCATATCTTCATTCACCTTACAAAATTTAGCGCAACGCTATTAAAAGCGGTGTTGATGAAATGCATTATGAAAGTTGCAGAGCAAAATTTTACTTTTTATAGAACTAAAACTCAAACGATAGTCAAGGCTATCTGGTACAACAGGAAAGACTGCATCTCGCATCGCAAGATGACATCCTAACCGATTTACTGGTAATTGAAAGTAATTCAATTTAGAATGAGTGTTTATTGCGGCTAATAGTGTTGTCCGGTAAAACGAAAGGCGTCCACTGCGAGTGACTATCATATTTTATACGTTACAAAACATAAGATGTTTTATCAGATGAAAAGCCTTGTACTTTTGTTTTACCAGAGATAAACCTCACTTGATTGTGGAATCTGTGCAATTACAAGACTACCGTCCTAGATTGCCAAGTTTAGGCTGATACCTAATGTTATTCCTACTTCCTTATTCCATATTTAATTCACAATGATGAAACCAGGCCGCAAAAGGAGTTGTATTATCCTGATGACGAGATATTTCGTAATGATCGCATACCTGCGTTATCTAATGGATGGATAAATTATCTATGTAATCTCGGTGCAGTATGCACATAGTTGATTAACTCTTGAGTCAAAAAAGATTTAATATATCACAAAATGCAAACGGTATAAAATAACAACCAAAGCTAGACAATGTAACAGCAGTAATTCTGTTTGGGTACCTACCAATTTTTTTTTCCGCAATGAAAATGTGAATTTGTATCATATCCCATAGCAACCTAAAGCTTTGGCACAAGAAGACAGCAACTGACGAAACTACCACTTTAATGTGATTTTTCTAGACTGGCAACCCGTGTGACATTTTGAATCAGAAAATTAAAAGTTGTCTATTAAAATGTCAAGGACCCGCGTGCGTAACTACCTAGACTCGGCACTGGTTTGTAAATCGATTTGAAAAGGTTAAAAAAGTCGGTGTAACACAGTCTGCGAAGTTTTGAACTACTTATAACATTTTTGTCATGATTCGTATGTTCTTTACTTTATATTTTAGTAACGAGATTATCTTTGTAAGTTTCGGTAATAGGTTTACCAATAATAAAAAGGTCAGGCAAGTATCTATCGCTGCTGTATGTAAACAATAAGACATGATACCAATTCTGAGAATTTACACAAAGGAACGTGTTTTAGCTATCTGAAACGAGATTAAAGGTCACCATGATTGTGTGAATTTGACCCAAGAACCGGACACTACGCGATAATGAATTTGGTGGCTTACGTATTGTTGCGAGGAGTTTGGCTTCACTAAATTGTAATTTAATTTATATCATTTAATCAGCTAGCTGTTTGATCTTTAGAAAGTGTTTGGATTTCTAATAATAACAACATGTAGGCGGAGAATTGGCCAAAAGTAGCTAGGTAAAACAAAATTTGGTAGTCACACGGACTAGTAAAATCCGTGGGTAGTTTATACTACACTAGTCACCTGACATCTCAAAAAACAAAATGACTTACCAAAAATTTTTTATAGAAAAAGAAGCTCCCTACAGAAATAATCAGGTATCTCAAAGTTGAAACTAAACTTTTTTGTATAAAAATATAAAGATAAACTGATGATAAATCTGCCTTGTGTTTGCAATTTTGTATACCTTCGTTTGACATGAGTCATTCTGTAAGGTATGGTAGGTTAGAATCAGTCAGACAGCAGGAATAAAAGGTAGCCATTGCAACAGGTATACAACACGTCATGGATTAAAAATGTCAGACCTCTCGTTTATATTACTTTATAGATACACCTAAAAAGTTTGTTGTAGATTGTGGGTCACACAGCGGAAGCGACGACGGACGTGTTTCGAAATATAGCACGCACTATCGAACTCATTATACTCATTATGTGAGATCACGAGTAATGTCACTGAGATAATAATTTATCAAGGGTTTACAGGCCCCTTGCGCGGGCCCAGGGACTGTTGCCAAACGTTGTGGGACTTGCTTATCAATTGGTAATAGGTAGGTACAGAGTTCAGATTTACTGAGTAACATAACAAGCAAATTATATTACGCAGCAAATGATACAACTATCATAAATTAAAATACAAAGTATATTTCTACGAACTGTGCGTTTGTAGCTTATAATGTATTACCTACCATAGAGTACCCCCAGCTACTATTCTTGTCAAATGGGGATAAAAACTGCCACTTGCTCACTTCAGATGGCGCTGATCTCCAGCGTCTTATAATTTGATAGCTAGCCATACATTTTTTTGTAAACAAGCGACTTCTTTAACGCATAATTAATTATTGAGCCCAGTTGCGCAGCTGTTTATTACAAAAATACGGGGACCCATGTATTTACCAAAGATGTTATAAGAAGAAAATTGTGGGAGTAAGCTCTCCGAAAAAAGTTGGAATCTAATATTTCGTCGAGACGATGTGCTATCCTCTAAGCCTTTTATGGGAGAAAGTGGTTCATAGATGATGCACCCACGAGAACTAAGTCTGTTTTCATTACATACAGGCACTTGTGATGTGATATTATGTAAATTATAGTAAAGTATGAGTGTGTTTATATTATCATATTAGATCAGTGCTAGATAGAAGTGCTATCTCTGAGGTTTTTCAGTCAGGAAGATCATACCCAAGTTGGTTTTCAACTCTGATCTGGTTATTTCTATCGAACAAACACAAAATAACCCATAAACTATAAAAAGTTCTTAATTTATTGACTTTTCCACTAAAGCTGCTTTTTACCAGTGGTAGACGCTTCCCCTGTCCTTAGCTCGTCTTTTAATTATACTAGACTCCAAGTCTCATACATATTTATCTAGTTTTCGTATAATTTGTGATTGACACAAAAGTAAACAAACACAACAATGGTGGTTGACGTACAACTGTGCTGCCACCTGTTCTGAGCTTTCAGTTTTTAACCTCATTGGCAATAACTGGCAACCCTTTTCGATTTTGATAGGGGAAAAACTAAGGAAATGAGGTTATGCTTCGTAAATCGTATTGAGTCATTAAACTTTCTCATTAGTTTATTTTTGCAATATAGTATTCATCATCTTTCCTATCAGTATAGTACAAAGTTGCAGATGAAAACATTTTGTAGGTAAGTACTATGCTATTCAAACAAAAATCTCACTAGGTTTTGTCCATTGTCTTTAATAAATGTAGTTAGTTAAAAAAAAAACACAGACATAATGAATATTGTATGAAGATGGGTATGGTATTGATATAACAAGAACTCCACTATATTAAAAACAAAGTAGGCACTTACGAAGTTGTACCTAAGTGAAGAATATGGCTTACAGATTTCATAAACAGAAATCGTTTTTGTAACACGCAATAAGTGTCATCTCGTTTGAAACGTACACGCTCATATTTCTTCGTACATTCAACGAAGCTGGTTAATCATATTTACGTGTGGGCTTATAGAGACTTGCGCCGTAATGTCAATCAGCGACGCAATTTATAGCATCGTCCCCAGCGTAATTTCATGTATAAAACGTAGAACTTCTGTTAGTAGACATAGTTGCAAATGTGCAATGGCCAGTGCAGTGGAGGCAGCAAGCTTCGAGTCACACTGACATTGCGTATAATCCGGCATTCCATATGGAATGCGGTCGCTCGACCGCTCGACCGGCCGCGCACCGCCCCGCGCCGCTCACCTCCATGATTTCTTACCCACTCGCTTCCGTCTACCATATGGTGTAGTGGGATAGGACCGAACCTAACAAGAATCTAATAAGTTTTAAACCTTTGGAAAGGCAAAAACACACTACTTAAGCTTTAGATTGGCTCAGGTAGACATGTTATTGTGGAGTTCCAAGCGTGACATCCTCAGAATTAAGTGCGTCGATACAACAGGTTTTGTAACGTGACTAGGAAGTACCTACATGCTCAAAAATAATTATGCAGATTTTAACGTGGCTTATAAAAAAGAAGCGACTCTATTCGTGGTCGACCACATAATTATTATGACATGGGTAAATTGTACACAATTCCAGATGTTCCGGAGCATATCGACGAGACGATCGCCACGTAGCGGCGAATCAAACAAACGTCCCGTCAATTGAACAATATTCGCAGAAACAGAAATTTCACTCACCTTCGCGAAAACCCGTCGATCGTTAAAAATATCCACTCGACTCGATCGCACAGATAATACGGTTATCGTCCGTACAACACAAATATTCACCACACCAAAACGACAACATAAATAAACGCGGGAGGAGCCGCCGACACCGGCACGGATTGCTCGCAGCCGACGTACTCTTCGCACTGATCGAAATGCAACTCGGAAAAATGCACAGGGCGGGGTTGTCGAATGTCATAAACGGTCGGTTACAGAGGTCGGACACTCGCCGTTCGGGCTCGAGAACATGAAATACACCGGCGCATAACGCAACGCCGCTCAGCGGACTGACAGAGCCGCGACGGAGGGAGAGGCGCGGCGTGAGGAGCGAGGCGGCGCGCGCCGGCCGCGACGTGGCCGCCCGCACCGCGACACCCGCCCGGCCGCCCGGCGCGCCGCTCAGCGCTTAGCAACGCCAGCGCGACGACGCCGCTGTGCCGCTGCCGAGACACCCATCGGCGACCTCATGTACGACATACCTCCTTGAACGATACATTTTGTGTCACCCGCTTGTCTCACTTAGGTGGTATTGATGTGCCTCCGGAAAACATACAGCATTGTTTATGAAGAAGCAGTGTATACTTAGCCTTATATGCGCGTCTATAGTATGGATACTTTAGTTTAACTTTAGAATACTAGATGGCGTATCTATCGCCGACGTTGTATTTACTCTGTGCCAGCTAGGACGCGGGAACCGCTGTCACTTTCCGAATTCATAGCGTTGTGTACTTTCGCCGCGTGCGGTCGAAATCCAAAAATATTCGGTTAATCGTTTAACCTTTTCTAAAAATTATTTAACATGGTGTTAAACAATTTAGTAGCGCTTTAATTATTGGTTGTATTTTCAATCTTAACATGAAAATAACTGTTTTTTCGTAATGAATCCCGCGCCGAGTGACGAACCCGATGAGGCCACCGCCGCCGGGGCCAATCGGTCGATCGTTTCGAACTCGCCGACTTCCGAGAGGGATCATGAAAAGGAGGATTGCTCATGCGGGGCTAGCAGTTCATCGGACAGCGAAGCCGAACGAGAGGTACCTCCACGCAAGAAACAAAATCGGGATTCACAGGTAACGGTCGATCCTCGGATCGACGCGTTATACAAGCAGGTCAGTTTTCTTACAAACTTTATAATGCACACAAGTAACGTGATCGAACAAACGTGTAATATCAAAACATTTTAACACCCCACGTGGCAACATATAAATAGATGGTATGGATGGAATACTCTTTATTAGGTATACCATATCCGTTATATTTATAAGAAGGCATTGGTAGAAATGCTCGCCTTTCTGGACTTTTGGAATTTAACAAGGGGAACTATTGCAATTCGGAAAATAATTAATCCTTCGTTAAAATAAATGCCTTTGTTTATATAAGCTGTAGGAATACTGCAGTTGTATTATTATTATCATTGATTGGGCTCGCAATAACCCTGCCGAATTGAAATCCAATAAACTTTTGGAACGAAGTTCCTTAACGTACGTTATACTCTGCATACTTGGTGAATGAGAGCTAGTCCGCAAAAGTCTAACATTTTGACCGTCACGACACTTGCTGTCGTATGTGTGTTTGTGTATTTACAAGCGCATGTATGTTTATAGAACGATTTAATAACATTTCTGAAACATTTGGTAATTATCCCTTTTAAAAAATGTTGCCTGAATGGGCTGAATGTATTCAAATTAGACGTATGTAAAAGAATTATTTGCGAAATACAAGTTACGCTTGTTAATACAACAAGAACAAAAAACGCTCTTAAAATCTCTCTCTATAATAAAAACTCTTCAGTTTTTTATTTCACATGACAAAGCTTATGTCGCTTATCCAATTCCTCGGAGGACCTTATTTCTGGTTATCACCCCCATTAGCTCACAAAACGAAGAAAATAAAATAAAATACAAGAAGCGGACACCGTCTACCTACAAATATAAAAAAATAAAAATTGTATTTTCGGAATACCTACAAAAAACAATAGGATTAAAAATAAATTCTTTCGAAACAGAAGAAGTACCTGACACATTTCAGGGAAGGTCGCTTAACTTTATTCAAAAAACCGTTGGCATGGAGCAAACTAATTCATAATTTCAGGGTTTCAAATATCCCTGTACAAAAAAAAAAAAACATCCTCTGTTAAACCAACAAGAAGGATCATGTCGCATTATGCAACGGGACCATCCCTTGCAGTGTCTCTTATAATCAAAGATCTGTTGGATCAAAGTGTTTTGAGACTAGTTTTCAAGAAAACGTCTAGTTTTATTTTCAAGCTTTCTCTGCGGAAGAAAAGCGACGGATCGATGCGCCTGTTTTCAATCTTAAAAAATTTAACAAGTTCATCTAAATGAAGCGTTTTCGTCTAATTTCTCACGCCTAGGTCCCAAATTTTCTCCAACCTGGAGACTAGATGATAAAATGTATAGATCCCAGACTTATTTTCGAAAGACCAGTTATAGGAGATAACATATTGACCGTTCGGGCTGGTTTCAGCACCTATTTTTCTCTGTAACATGCTGGGTCGCGGAGACCTTGCGTGCAAAGGGACGTTGTGCTAGTCTACCTAAATGAATTCCTTTGGGTCAACAAAAATTAATCCAAGTTATGTCTTCGGGCTGCGGAAGCCCTGAGGCACTTGGAACAACATCTGTGCTGACAGATCAAATGAGATGACATGCTTACCGTACGGGCTTGCTTCAGTGCCGCACCTATTTTTCTCTATAACATGCTGGGTCGCAGAGACCTTGCGTGCAAGGAACGTCGTGCTAGTCTACCTAGACGAATTCCTTTGGGTCAACAAAGACCAATCCAAGTTATGTCTTCAGGCTGCGGAAGCCGTGAGGCACTTGGAACAACATCTGGGCTGACAGCTTAAACGAGACGACATGCTTACCGTACGGGCTGGCTTCAGTGCCGTACCTATTTTTCTCTATAACATGCTGGGTCGCGGAGACCTTGCATGCAAAGGAACGTCGTGCTAGTCTACCTAAACGAATTCCTTTGGGTCAACAAAGACCAATCCAAGTTATGTCTTCAGGCTGCGGAAGCCGTGAGGTAGTTGGAATAACATCGGTCTGACAGATCTGACAAAATGACATGCTTACCGTTCGGGCTGGCTTCTGTGCGCACCTATTTTCCTCCGTAACATGCTGGGTCGCGGAGACCTTGCGTGCTATGGAATATTGAGTGCTAGTCTACCTAGACAACTTCCTTTTGATCAACCAAGACCAATCCTAGTAATATCTTCAGGCTGCGGAAGCCATGAGGTACAGACGCCAGCACATCAGGCTACTACAATCTGTCAAATTTATTTAATAGATTCTCAACTTTATCGCTGATACATAAGGTTCAAAGTTGATTGGGAAAATTTGACAGTTTCGGGTGGCTTGATGTGCTGGCGTCTGTACTTGGAACACTTGGGCTAGCAATTCAACCGCCAAAAATAAATATAATGTCCCTACCATTAAAAATGAGACAAAATATAAACTACACATTAGACCAGTCGTTGTTGAAAAGTCCCATAAGCCTCTGGGAACTGTAAAGTCTGCTAGGCTCAGTTAAATTTCGCGAACTTTGTTGTTCTCTAAGGAAGACTACACTGTCACAAAATGTAAATCTTCCTGCGTCACTTCAACAAGACACGACTACGTCAAAATCAGTTGCTGCCTCAAGTTGGTGTATCAAGAGGTAATGTGGTGGCGGGGAGCCACAAGTCACACATTGCTTAAACCCTGCTACCCATTTCCTTCCGATGAACTTTTCGAGTTCGGGTTGGGGTGCCCACATAGACTCCCGGGAATCTAATGTCATGCGCATGGGTAACTCACCAAAGATGGCACTGCAACTAAAAACTTGCTATATGCAGTTATAGCATCAAAACGAATGCGAAAATGTTGCAGAAGTCACACATGCGGAATGTGCTGATCCAATTAGACAATCGAACCTTGATTGCTTAAATCCGAAAAGAGGGGGGAACCAGATCGTTAGGTTTACTAGCCCTAACATTCAAACTGTTTCAGCTTACGGACAAGTTGAAAATAACCTCCTAAACCTATTATCTAGCGGGGAGATAAATAATACGGACAATCACGAGGAAAACAACCCGTGAAATGGCATCTTCTACCTCGAGCAACAGCAGAAGTCTTCCAGTATTGGGGACTTCCAGAAATGGACTTGTTTGCAACACAAGAAACGTATAATTTACTTGATAATGGTTCTAGAGTGGCCTCAAGGTTTCTGTTGAGATAGTGCTCCAACTATCTAAATGTTTTTCTTTCAAAACGAGAATTCGTCCTAAAGTACTATCCTTGTCCAATAACAGACCCTATCTAATTTCACTATAAAACTCGCCCTTAAAGCAATAGGGGGAGCCAAACCAAAAGAAATACGGTCATTGTTCACGTGGGATCCACATATCGTACTAAATTTGTCATCAAATTCTAAAGACACATTGTTATTTATAGTTTTGTGGCTGGCATCAGGCCGTAGGGTTCACAACCTAACTTTGCAGAAAATCTCAAATGACAGCTTCTTGAATGACGACGATAATATCTATCTAATCGGTTGAAGGACATTGAACGAGACACGATAAAAGTTTTATTGTGATTACGCCTATGGGCATTTAGTGTCCGTCAATGCGTTGATACCTACCTGCATTTGGATCTAAAACTGACAATTATTATCGACAGTCCGTATGGAAAATTTAACAACATAATGATAAGAACATAATTATGTTTAGTTATACTTTTATAAGTGAAAACTGTAACAAAGAAATCCGAAGTTACGGATTCAAACAATTTTTTTTTTTTCTTTTATCACTGTATTTACTACAAAGCTCCTTCACGCATTGTAACTGGGAACTGTGTATGCACGGTTCCCAGAGATGCATTCATGCATCTCCGGGAAACTGCGTCAGCAGTAGCATCCTTAAATCGGTTAGATAATCAACTAATTGATGATATTCTATCACAGGGTATAGGAAATGATCTAATAAATCTTCCTTAATTACTGTCGCGAAATAGAACTTCATAAAGACAGTCGTAATTCACTTTTCAATACATTCCCATTAACGTAAAAATAAACTTAAAATCATCGGTAATACATTCCTAGAGAATTTGATCTATTCGTAAAACATCTAAATCGTTATTATCGCTACCTACCTTTATCTATGCAGATATTTAATTTTTCCATGTGGAATATAAAATATATTATTGTGCTTGTAACTCATAGAAAATAAATAAACTCTACTCTAAATACTTAATTTTCAGAATAAAAATTTGATAATCATCATAGCGTTGTGTTTTGCCTATAATATTTCACCAGCAGATAACAAACACGTCTTCATAAACAATGCTGTATGTTTTCCGGAGGCACATCAATATAACGGTTTTACATAAAAATAAAACCGATATTATGTGCCGAGAGGGAAAACATACAGCATTGTAGGAAGTTCTTCCTGGTGAAGACTATGAATTCGGAAAGTGACAGCGGTTCCCGCGTCCTAGCTGGCACAGAGTAAATACAACGTCGGCGATAGATACGCCATCTAGTATTCTAAAGTTAAACTAAAGTATCCATACTATAGACGCGCATATAAGGCTAAGTATACACTGCTTCTTCATAAACAATGCTGTATGTTTTCCCTCTCGGCACATAATATCGGTTTTATTTTTATGTAAAACCGTTATATTACGAAGAAATTCAATACTAAAGTTTGGAAACAATACAGAACCTAGCTAATTCAGGAGATCACGAGACTGATTGAAGGGATGAATATTGGAGAAGACGCTCGACAGCTGTTATGTGTGACGCCTCCGTCTTTGAAAATGTCGCAAAGAGATTAACTTTATACTACCCGCCAAAAACAGTTTGAGGCTTACTACTACTGTAAAATTGTCAAATATGACTTTGTTCTGATTATTCTTAGTGCCTATAGAATGGCTGGGTATGCTTATCATATATGGTAACAACAACCAGTAATGGAAAGCCACCAGTGTCAGTGTAAATTAGAAAAGAAACTTCACAGATGCCTCATAAACATCAAAATTTATCCTCTACTTGTGATGGGCTGTAGTTTCATGGAATATTCATAAATGATACTACAATGAATATATCAACTTAGGTGGATAATTCTTTTATACTTATCACTAGTGTTTTTGAGCCTACGTAAAACCCCATGAAAGCTGTCGCTTTCAACACACACTGCAAGAACACTGCCTCAGGAGTTGGGAGCAATGGATGCATGTGTATTGTTCTTCGAGATCCTGAAGGCAAATGGGACCGAATAAACAAACTCTTATCAAATGTTGCAACAGACATTCGCGAAGCAGGCTATGTAAACAGTTCCTGTTCTATCCTACAATTACGGCACTTTCTTTCCCATTGTTAGCGTGATGAAATCAGTTTTACTATCTCTAGCGATCGAGTGAGATTGGCGAGGCGCGGGGGGCCGCGGGGCGGGGGCAGCCACGCTTATTAGTCGCACACTTGATGCCGTCCCGGTACTTTCACCCATGCAGGTACTTAGCTGTCACTCATGCACATGCAATCAGAGCTTCATTTTTTTTAACAGGTTTTATGGAGCTGGCAAAAATAAAACTATCAATCAGAATTTGATCGTTCTTTTTTAATACTTCTCATCTTCAGAGATCACAGAACGGACTGCTTATCTTTATATCAACAACATGAGTCACTTACACCTATATTATTATAATTATTATTTACTCACGAAGGCTGCCGCTGTACACTCGGCACATGATTTTGTAAGTAATTGCCATGTTTTGGGCATTGAATAGAGTTCAGTCATTAAACATTTATTTTTTTCTGGATAAATATGAGTATGATATTGTTTCCACTTAGGACTAAGCAGACATCATCAATCAAGTTTAGATATAATTATTAGTTAACATGCTAACAGGGTAAATTAAGACAAACGAGAAAATATCCTCTGGATTTTACAATATTTATGACATTACTATTTCCACCGTGTGTGCGTAAAACACTTGGAAGAAAATATTCAGATCATCGATTTTTTTACTTTTACTTCTTTGCTAATCCGGCATTTTTCGGACAACATCAACATGACTGTATGTGTTGTGTATATTTTGACTCGTTTTCAGTAGATGCATCATAAAATCTAATTACAAATTCATGAATGTAAAAAACCTACCATCTTCATCAAATTTTGACGAGAATTTAACTTAAAATAACGACTTAAAAACATTCAAACATAATGTTTCTTTTATCTTTAACATAATATTATTTGCAGCTTATAGCCAGGGGTGCCACGCAGGGTCCATTCGACAGAGGTTATCATGGCTGTTGGCCGCAGTCACTAGGGTTGCCACCTTACTATCAGGTCCATCGAAATTCGCCATAGAGTTAAGGCGGTTCATTATAACCGTAACTGCTTTGTTAACCATGTTTATAATAGTTTCGTTGTCCATTTCAACAGGTTTATTTTGCTCTGTGGAAGCCCCTGCTGTTGGTAATCCAGACTTATCTTCTAAGCGTTTTCTGTAGCCGGTGACCATTTCATCCCGCAGAATTGTTCGAAGGATAGATTGTATCTGAAACAAAAACTTGGTAAGACTACATTTTTTTCGAACCATATACAAGTTCATATTAATTGCCGAACCCAATAACCTATTTTCAGTAAAAAACAGATCGCTATTGATGATACAGTATAATTCTATCTGTCATTGAATGTCGTCCCACAATTCCGTAAGGTCCTTGGATTCTCTGACAGATTATTGGGACGTTAAGACCATAGATAGATAGGTTTTTCTATCTCCAGTATGCCAAAACTGGTGATAGATAGGTTATTGGGTTCAGCCGTAAATGAACATGAGTAAATTCACGATGGTATTAATATCTAAAGATAAGACAAAACATTCTAAACAGGTCAGTTTCGCGAATTTATTTAATTACACCTTGTACAGTTTTGGTTAGTGATACTTTACCTTGAAATTGGGTGTGACAAGACATCTTGCGACGGAAATAGCAGAAGCCGTGAGTGGTCCCGTGATGCCTATGGTCGTCAGCAGCTCGGAAATGTTCGGCGTCAGTCGGAACGGCACCGGCCGGTTACAATCCAATTCACCTGTAGGTACACAAGCTATATTAGACCCATTTAGACAATAACACGAGACTTATCACTTATCAGGCGAGTTCAGAAAAAAGACATAAAAAAAGTAAAAATACAAAGTCTTACCCCAACTTTTTCATACTTAACTGAAACTCAACTGAAACTTTATTAACCAGAAAACCAACAAGTGTGCTATAAACACGAAAAACACCAAAGTCCCTACAAAAATGAAAAGGCATACCTGTGGTGTCATCAACGTCAAATTTATAGTAGGCAACGTTGAGAAGTCCCGAGTCCTGGTGGACATACATCATGTCAGGGTTGAGTCTGGTCAGATGCAGGACGTATTCTGCGAAACTGGCTAGGGATAACTGAAGAGTCAGCATCTTTCGGAATGTCCAGTAGTCTGTGGGCGCGGAGAATGTGGCCGCGGCCCATTCGCGTAGCATGCCCTTTGGCACCATTGTTGCTTGCACCTATGTTGTGAAATGTTTGATTATTGAGTGCAGGTGCGCCGTGTCTAATTGCTTTATTGTGACTAGATTATGCTCAGCCATGTTCTTATTGATAGATGTGTTTTCTAAGTAATATTGTTTGCTAATTGTTAAATTATCTGGTTACTATAATCAATTACGACTAATTAAAATTCCAACCTTCCTTTCTTGATTGGTCTTTTATCACATATATTATGTCATACACAATCATCACTGCACTTACTTCACGTAGAATGTCCCGTAAAACTTGATGTGAAGCTTGCGAGCCGCGTGCTTGGACAGCTGCGAGTCGTTCATAGTAACGTGCGACAGGAGCATCGTATTCAACCCCCCTACAAATAAAATTAAAATTTCAATTCACGAGCGTGCGTTATTGTGACTCTTATATCATTATAGTAAGGTATAAACTGGAATTATTGACGCAAGTTCGCGAAATGAAATATCTGTACAATATTTCTATTATCTTAATGTCCCTCGGGAATCATCGCATTTCCGAATACAAACGAATGCTAATTTCCATGTTCATCAATTATTAGATTTATCGTGTATAATAATTTGAATTCAGAACTAAGTACTTTATTGTTGTTTTGATTTCCGTGTGAACTATATAGAGCTGTAAAACTATTTTCCTATCTGTCGTGCTTGCGACTTTAGCAGCTTTCCTCCCATTTTTTTTAAAAACAATTACATTAAGTTAAAAGAGTATTAACAACTCTATATACTTCCAAGTCTATTGAGAGCGTCCGGTCTGCAAAGAGCAACTGATAGAAATCCGACGACTGACGAATCACGAAGTTTGCCGAGAGACATTAAGAAAATAGAAATACTGTATGTGTCTTACTTTTGACCATAAGTTTCATAGTAAAGAACCTACCTGTTCGCGCATTCTGTTCGGTATATGTCAAGTAATGATATCGAACTGGGGTTGTCTTCTACGAGTCGCATTTGTGGCGATACCGAAACGACCCGCGGTACAGTGAAGTGCAAAAATCTTCTCGACGTCTCCTTTTGTTTTCCTAAGTAATGATTCAACATTCTCAGTAGTTGTAAGACTCGTTCTTCTCTCCTGGCGTCACCCAGTCCCGAGTCATTGACGACTAGGTACGGGTATATCTTGCCGTTGTGACCGCGAATGTACAGTCTGCGCGCGGAAGTGTTGTGTTTCTGTACAATCTCAACGCGCGGCATAAACCTTGCTATCCGAACGTGGTAGTGCGTATGTTTTGGTAGCAAAAACTCGCCAGGCAGTTCCACTTCCGCTGTCTTCAAGCTGAAGTTGGACAAGAACCTACACTTCTCTTCGATGAGGAATGATCTGGAAGATTAATTAAGAATTATAAGTAATTTGGATTGGTTCAGTGTCAACCGGTTTGTTAGTATAGTTTGACTACTCTAAAATGACGCTCCCCACTATAGCATTACCTATAGAAAGCGCATTACTATGTGTGTAAATGCGGTAGTGGGGCGCGTCATTTCAGAGTGGACAAGCTTTACATGAGATGATCGTTTGGATTGTTATCATGAACCTGAAAGCTACTGAAGTGAAGAAAGCACTAAGCCAAAACCCTTTCTAAAACTACGCAATGAGGTTAGATCGAGCGTGACAGTGTTGCTAAGGACTAGATAAGATGGACGGCACAATCGTGATAAAACTCCTCTGTATTTACCTCAGGGCGGTCAATGCCTGACTGAACTACTTACTTGGGCAGAACCTTTGTCTTTGCCTCGAGTATCTTGACCCATTTTCTTAGTTTTTGTATAAGGTTTTGTAATTTCATAGCGTTAGGCTGCGAAAAGTCGAAGTCTGCGGTGAACTGACTCTTCATCTTCTGGAAGACCGGGTCCTGCACGGTGGCCTGCGCGCGGCGGGCGAGACTCTCTGATGCAGCTGAAGAGAATGCACCACTTACAGAACTTGTTGAAATACTTTCTGTAGACATACAAAATGGAGTATCTGTATAAAGTGACGCTCGCTGGAGGCACAACATCAGTTATATATTCAGAAAAACCCAAAATAAAATGAGATTAGTACAAACTACTTGTGAACTGTGAAGGATCAATAAACACGAGCTTTGTTACCTGTTATGTCATGTCAAAGTTATAATCGCACAGCAATACACACAGTACTGTGTGTTATTATATCTCTGAAATAAATTGTATGTTATTGTGTTTTTATGAGTGAATAATAACTGATGAAGAATGCTGATTTATCGTGATCCCATTGATTATACGGATCGTGATCATTTACTTTGCTGATTTAATAATTTTAATCCTTTATTTATTAAGCTTGTCACTTTTTTCAATACACCATCTTGAAAACTAGTGGATTTATAACTGGCTGTCATATTTATTATAACATTTCTGCCCAAACGGCGTAATCAGACTCCTTGCGTCTACGGTGTACCTAATCCTTTTAACCATAGACAGAGAAAGTTCAAAACAAAAGTATAACGCCTATCTGTGTCCACATAAAAGGGTGTGTACTCACTTATACCAATGCCGATGCCGAAGGTGGAGACGACCTTCTTGATGAAGTTGAGCGTGTGCGGCGTGACGGTGGCGTCGGCCACGCCGGCGCGGTGGTGGAAGGCCACCACGTGGCACTTGGCCAGCCCCGCGCGCAGCTGACGCAATACCTCCTCGTACCAGTTCTCGCGGAACCATACCATCTGGTAGACGAGGTGGTAGTTATTTAGTTACGATAAGTGGGACTGTTAGGTAGTTCAAATATTTTAATGTAGGGTTCGGGATCAAAACGGATTATAAAATAATCGGGACAAGCTCTGACACCCTTTGTACACACACGTTTTTCTTGCCGTAAAAAACTACGGTTGATTCGTCGTGTGTAGGCACAGTCGTCAGTTTTTTATGGATCACTATTGAAGCTTGTTGACAGACACGGCAGCACTACGGCACGACGCCGTCGCCGTACATATACGCATATATAAAATCACACGATTTTTCTACGGCGAAGTCAATACGCCGTACCGTAAAGAAACCGTGTCGTGTACAACAGGACTTAGGTCCGCTTGCAACACAAATCGAACGTTTAACAAATCATTCTGTCTTTCTCATTTAGCATGAGATCAGGTCTGTGGGCAAGTGTGCCGAAATTTATAAAAAGCGGCCAAGTGCGAGTCGTACTCGCCCATAAAGGGTTCCGTAGCAGCAAGTAACATTGAATGAAAGGTAAATTGCGGTTTACGATTTATGACGTATTAAAAAAAAACTACTTGCTAGATCTCGTTCAAACCAATTTTCGGTGGAAGTTTACATAGTAATGTACATCATATATTTTTTTTAGTTTTATCATTCTCTTATTTTAGAAGTTACAGAGGGGGGACACGCATTTTACCACTTTGGAAGTGTCGCTCGCGCAAACTATTCAGTTTAGAAAAAAATGATATCAGAAACCTCTATATTATTTTTGAAGACCTATCCACAGATACCCCACACGTATGGGATTGATGAAAAAAAATTTTTTGAGTTTCAGTTTTAAGTATGGGAACTCCAAAATTATTTGTTTTTTTTTTCTATTTTTGTGTGAAAATCTTAATGTGGTTCACAGAATACATCTACTTACCAAGTTTCAACAGCATAGCTCTTATAGTTTCGGAAAAAAGTGGCTGTGACATACGGACGGACGGACAGACAGACAGACATGACGAATCTATAAGGGTTCCGTTTTTTGCCAGTTGGAAACGGAACCCTAAAAAAGACTAGAACAACACAAACAAAAAACGGGTGTAATTTGGGTTGATATACTGTGATTTGACTTGCACTTAATCCACTATGTAGATAGTTTTCTACAAATCAAAATAATAATGATTATGCGAGATCGCTTTATTTAGCTCAAGTAAGATCAATTCCTGGTGATTGTTATGAGCTAAATATGATTAAATAATGTTAGGTATAATGACCATCGTTCAAACTCACCGCAGTGAAACCGAGAGCGAGGGCCGTAAGCTTTGATTCATTAAAATTATCATAAAAAATAAAGATGCAAAGAAGTGCAAAAGTATAACTGACCTGATCGACAATGCCCTCGAGCGAGGAGAGCACGGTGGGATGTATCTCCCGCTGCATCTGCATGATCTTGGAGCAGCGCCACATGGGCAGAGTGGCCTTGATGGGGCCCGCCTCGCCCGTGGCGCCACTGCTCGATGATGATGTACTTTCACTCACCTTGGTGCCAGCCTGGGTTATGATTATGAACAAGTTATTCAGATAAACAGCCCTGATATACAGACACCGATGGTTACCAAAAAGAAAAAAATTGAGAAATAAATAACACTTAGAAGCTAAGAGGGGCGTATCATTCGTTCAAAGCTTTATGCCGTGTCCTATTTAATCGCGATCGTCGCGCGATTACGCGATCGGTCGCGTGCAATTGTCACTTTTTGTTCGAAAAACCGGAAAGCGTCCTCTGTCGGCGCGACCACGCGTTCAGGCTGACCGAACAAAAAGTACAAACGATCGTGTATTCGTGCGACGATCGCTTTTAAAAACTCTATTTCCTAAGAACTATGGAGTCTCATTTTTATCGAGGTGTTATTCCCTTTCTATGTTTTTATAAGTACACACGTAAGCTGGAATTTAAAATATAAGCAACAACGTTATAAAGCATAACCCCAGAATAAGCCGACGTACGCACGGACGTAATAAAATCGCGGCGATTTTTTTTCGTGCACTTGATTTTCAACGCTCTGCTTAGCGCCGAGACTAGAAAATCCAACAGTGTAATTTTTCAACGCGCTGAGATGAGAGCGCGTTGGATTCACAATGCTCGGCTTAACACCGAGAGTTGAAAATCCAGTGCACAATAAAATCCCGCCGCGATTTTATTGCGTCCGTGCGAACGTCGGCTTAATATGTAAGTACTCTAAAACTGAAAAATGTTTGATGGACAGTTGATGTCCTCACATTAATTACCGTTGTACTTTTCTGTTCTATCTTCGTTTCTTTTTTTGTGTGTAATGGATGAATGAAAATGCACCGACCCCAGCGTGGTTTGATCAGATTCGATTAATCGAATGAACCCAAAGATAAACACTAGCCGCTGGAGCCTCATGTTTCATGGTGTTACAGAGACCATTGCATATCAAGGAGTAGACCGGGAGCGCGGTAATGGTAGGGAAGACGTGCCCTTAGGATATGGAAGGATTTGCGAGCCGTACCGGATATGCATCCTTGAGTAGGCAAGAGAGAGTAAGTAGTGGAGAGACGGGCGATATTTATCTATGGATGGGCATCGTTTCTCTTTTTGTGTAAATAAAAAAAAATACAATAAGTAAACTTACGGCGGAGGTGGTGGGCTGATGTGGTAGGTGCGCGGCAATGTTTTCAGCAGTCTTGTGTCGTTCACGTTGTTCGATCTTCAGAGTCAAGTACAGTGTACGGATAGGGAAATATACTGCTTGTGGGTACAGACGCCCGACCTGTGGAAATGTTACTCTACAATAGCAAAGATATAGTTTACCGATAGCTTTAATATGTGAATTCAACACATTTTAATTATTTTTTCAGTTAAGTCTATAGTCGAGCTTCCTTCAAGAATATTATTGTAATTTAGAACTTATTTCAATGTCCATAAAAGTCACCATGATGCGGGTTTGTAATTTGCAACGTCTATAACGCTATCCTCGTCGGTACAGCGGCGAAGTCGAGATATGTTTCACGATTTGAGCCACGTAACTCGCAACATTTTTGTTCCAAACCTGATATGGCACTTTGATTTTTAAGTTTAGACCCTTACAAATAATAATATATCCTAGAATGGAAAACGCTAATTACTGTGAACTATGGGTATTAAACGGTTGATCAAATTGTTATAAATGAATTACTCACATGGCTCAAAAGATTGAGTATAACATTCCCATCGTACTGAACGAGGCAAGCGAGTAGTTGTGGTATCCATGGCAACCATTGGACAGGTGGTACTCCCACTGAATATTTGTCAAGAGCATCTGCTAGGCTGTTCTTTTCATCGTCGAAACTTAGCATCCATAGTACCTGAAATAATTAAATAAAGCCTAGTCACTTATGCCACGAATAAACTTAAAATAATTAATACAAATTTTGCACTAGAATTTTCAAATATTTTAAATCATGGTGAATTATTGAAAATTTATCTTACCTTTGCACAGTATTTCCTCGATTTAGATTCATTCTGATGACGACAAGCATGCAAGAAGCAGGTCATCGCGGACACTCCCACTTGGATCTGTCTCGGATCCCTTATGAATATTTGCTCCAAATAGTCACCCCAAAGGGCCCACGCTTTCACTAGCGTATCGTGTAGTTGGACTGCCGCCGCGAAAGCTTTGTTTGCGTCCTCTGATCTCCCAAGCTGTGCTAAGAGCAAGCCTTTGAAGGCATAAAACTCAGCCGTCATCTCTTTTGTGAAATACTTGAAGTTAGTAGACTCTATCATGTCTATGCCATCCTGCAACTCCTCCTTGCCTTCAGTCCATGACATTTGAATGTGACACTTGACTTGCTGTCTAATCTTTTGGAAGCAGTCCACGATCGGAACACTAGGTATTGTGTATATACGGTGTAAAGAGTCCAGGCACACGCCTGACAAATTGTGCTTCCTTGCAATCTTTGCGAAGTGAATAATCGCCTGAAAAAGATGAGTAGTGACGTAATTTCTACCACAACACAGAAGTTGGAGGTCTAATAAAATTGTCTACAGTGCTCTACTCTGATACAATAAAGGCTTCCTCATCACTATGGCGGATATAAGAGATGATGAGGATAAAGCCCCACTTGACCGCACGGGACAAGATACCAACCAGATGTCGTCACCAGCGCAGACAGCGGTGACGGGGCGGTACGATCAAGTGAGGCCAAAAAAACTCAAGAAAATACTTACATCGGAACTCTGTATCGTGGCAGAGACCTGTGTACAAACAACACCATACTCCATTTACCAATTCTTCTACCAACCATGGTGATTACGGCAATTCCTCAAGAATGGTTCGTAGCGTTACATAGTTTATGAAGTCAATCATAAATGTTTATGCCTGTAAACGAACACTGCTGAACAAGGGTCTCTAGATATCCCCCCCCATACGTAGCGGTTGTGTAAAAAGGATTGCCGTAATCACCACGCCCGGCTTACGGACTGGTGATAGCAGTATGCTGTTATTAGCGTACAGAAGGAAGCTGCCTATCAAAGTCGCCTATTACAAGCCTACGGGCCAATTTCTCGAACGAAAATTATCGCAAAATTAATGTGGCAAATTGACAAACTGCTGCGACTGGCTGTTGACAAATCAATCACAGCAGTTTGACAATTTATCACATTGATTTTGCAATAATTTTAGTTCGAGAAACCGGCCCTGCGAGGCTTGAACCCTAGTTAGAGACCCATTAGTGTTCAGCAGTGAATGTTCGCGGGCTTTTATGTATTTTTTCGTTACCTGGGCGCTAGCGTGTACGCCCAGCATGCTGTGGTTGGAGGCGTGGTCGGTCTGCGAGTCGTAGTGCGACGCGATGAACTGGTAGTGGTGCTGGCGCCACGTGAAGATGGCGCCCCAGTGTGACAGCGGGTCGGCCACGACGGGCAGGCGGTTGCGCCACGTCTTCACTATGGCCTTCATGTCGTGCAGAGACGTCGGTCGGCTGTGCAGCAACCCCTGTGTTATATGAAAGAAATATAGTCTCTTGTTTTTGACAAAAGGAGAACAAGTTATATTTGAATTCAGAATCTCAGATAAATTAAATTTTTCATTAAAAATGCTTAATCATAATTCAACATAGACAGCATAACGTCGAAGTATATAGTTGAGGAAGTAGGCGATGGAATGTACATTATCTAAGATTCTGAATTGAGTATAGGAAGAAGTCCTAGCAGAAGCCTATGTGGGCGATAGTTTGCCCTAATAAAAAATTAGCAACGAAAGGAAACGTCAGAAATGTTTTTTCTTATACAACACAAACATGCTTCAAGTTGATAATGTATTTATTATCGATACAATGTTACTTTCGGTTCACAGATGTTATACTCACGGCATGAATCTGTGAAGGCTCGCTCGATTCCATATGCTGCGTGGCAGCGTGTAACAGCGATAGATACGCATGTGAAACGATGCGTCGCAGCAACGTTAAGTTAATAGAACCTTATACTTATCGGCTCCTGTACACAATGGCCGATAATGGCGCATTTCTGACGTCTATACTTTTTGGTTGATGTTTTGTATTTTTAGTATGGCAGTTGAATTATAAAAGGGCTGTTTTGCTTCGTTTTGGGTTTGATATAATTTAAGCTAATTGTGGCAATGGTTTCAAAAGATGGCATTTGAAAGGCATGCAGTAAGTGACGCTTATACAGGGTGGCAGGGACATCGATGCGCAACCTATTACAGTCAGTACATGATTCTGAATACCATTTTTTTTCTTTTGGTGGAAATTATCAAATAACTTCGGGCGTGTCAGACTCTTACTGACGACTAAAATCTACCCGTGTTCCTTCAGTTGCCTGTATTTTGCCAGGGGCCACAGTATCCCTTTCGGACTTTCTCGGCAGGCATCGGCCCTAACGGACTCCGTCAGTTTTGCTGTCATCTTTTTGAGACGCGCGTGGAACACAACGCGCCATCGACCCGGGCCTGGTCCTTATCGGATGGCGAGCTACCCATTGCTCACTGTTCGCAAGCCCGCGCCTATGCAATTCCCGACGCTCAGGGCGTCTCCTGCGGCGATTCTGAATACCCGTGCGTTGACATTGTTCGTCGGTCATTAAAAAAAAATTGCTGTTCCATACATTTTGACCGCGTAGGTATTGCAGTTTTCTATGAAACTGCTGTTTTTTTTTTGTTATCGGACGAAAAATTACTACGCTAGGTGGTCTAGAATTATGTGCTGAATTCATGGTTACAGTTTGCGCGTCGATATCATGCCATCCTGTAATTATTAAAACAGTGCGTGAATGTGCTATGGGTGCAGTAAAGGTAAAAGGTTTTTTGTGTGTCTGTTAGCGACAATCTCAATGTTCTCTTGATTTAAAACAAGTTATACAGGTTCTGCCTTTTCTTTCAGGTCAAAAACCTAATATATGAAGTCACACATGTGTTAGAATACTGGTTTGTGTTGGAGTAAGTTGCAAAACATGAAGAGTATGTTCAACGTCTGCGTACTTTAAGATCTCTGTGTGTGTCAGTATATAAAGGTATATTTTTTAAATAAAATTAAAATTGTACATGGTATAATTATTGACCAATGGTCGCAGGGCGAAATATATGATTTGAATAGTATTTTCGTAAAACGGCTTGCCTACAAAAATTGTTTGTTTTATTCCTGGTAAACATCGTCAGTATGTGTGCGCTGTGCGTGCGTGCATATCCCAGTGTGTACAGGAGCGCGGCGGCGGCGCGGCGTCACCTGGTGTATCTGCGCGGCCTCGCTGAGCTCCATGAGCTGCTGCGCGGCGCGGAGCAGCGGCAGGTGCGCGTGGCTCACGAGGCGCGGCAGGCGGCGCCACTCGCGCAGCGCCTGCGCCGCCGCCGCCTCCGCGTGCCGCTCCACGCCCGGCAGCGACGCCTCGCCGCCCGCGCAGATGCACAGGTAGCCGCGGTACAGGTTCACTAGCCACGCTGCCAATAACGATGGAGGTTTGTACTAAAGTTTTTGGTGAGGGAATTAAACTAAAGCATCGACGGCAACAACAGCAGAAGCAGCAAAAATTATTTGTATGCAGATAGTGCCATCAACGAAGACGCGCCCCACTTCGCGATTACTGTACTGTAAGCTGTACTTTAGTACGGAGCGGAGCGGAGTGAGGCGCGTCTTCGTGGATGGCATTATCTATACCAGTTAATCGTGAAACATATACTGCAGTGTATCGGGAGCAGACTAGATTGTTTGTGTATGAATCGCTGCTGCAAGCTTTCCACATCTGTGTTGAGCGTGTAGCAGGGATTCATTAAATGTGTTATGTTTACTAACATAGTTGTTAAGATATATTGTTACTAACATTTCTGAGTCTTGTTACTTGTTAATTTAAATAAAATAAATAAATATACCTTTACGTAATGTATGAATAACCTGTTTCTGACAAATAAATTACTTTGACATTGAAAATTTCTCGTCTCGAACAGACAATAATCAAAAAGAAATTAAAAAGTTGAATCATGTAAAGTTGTAAACAGTTCGTACGATACTCGCAAGTCGAAAGACGAAAATAACCTTGCCTCTCATTTACATCATCCGTATAAATACAAAAACGTTTTTCCAGTTGTCAAATCTTAGTTTCGTAGAATCGCCTGGTAAGTCTCGTTTTAGACAATTCGAATGTTTATTTATCGATTAAATATAAACACATTACACATGAATGCGATAAATCGCCTGCGGATCCTTTTTTTTTAACTTTTAAATAACACTAAGAGCCTAAGCACACCTCCACGGAACATGACACGAGTCTGTTGAATTAAACAAGTGCGGTTTCGCTGCTATGGTTTCGCAGCGGAGGTGTGCTACCCGCCTAGGCAAGTAAGAAAAAAGAATAAGTGTCTAAATAATTTCCATTTTGAAATTGTATCTTTGTAAAAGCAAGGAAAGCTTATAAAGATAAAATATACTAAACATTTATCACGTACCCAGTTCCTTAGGACAGTTGTATTCAACCTCAGCAAGCGCCTCCTTCATAGTAGTCCAGTTAGGGTTCCTCCACGAACTTTCTAATATCAGGAAGGGATCTCTTCCACTCCTTGTCAATCCCAGTTCTAGTAGAGAATCCCACTGGTTCAGTTCTTTGGCGCACTTGAGCCAATGTTGGGTCCAAAGTGTGCACTCTTTGTGCATGTTGTAGGAAGATGGGTTGGCGGTATACTCCTGTTTAAGTTTGGCCATAGCAACGTCGTACGCAGCCTAGAGTGAAAATAATAATTATTCAAGTATTGTTGCTAATAGGGCCGTGTCCAATATTTTTTTCTATCCGTCTTTTACATATTATTAAAAAATATTGAACACATTTTTCTTTTTGACGTAATCAAAAGATTACGGCAATACATTGAGTTAAAATGTGGCATGGCGCCTTGCTAGATTTTATACTGCGTTGTGACGTAGCAAGCCCCCACTCAACTTTGCGTGTTTACTAAGTTATTTTTGATTAATATGATGAAGCAAAAAATACGTGTCTAATATTTTTTAATTATCTGAAAGACGGACTAAATAGTTTTTTTTTTCTAGACAACTACCGTAAATAAGCAAACTTACTGTTTTTAAAACAATGATACCATCCAGTGAGGCGTGTTACACATATGTTCGGGTCGGCGTTAATCAGCATAGTAATTGCTTCGGGTATTGTTGTTCAACGAATACTGCCGAATGAAATGTGCCGTCCAAAACAAGTGTGGTGCACGCCTAACAATAGAATTAAATGTCTACCAGACCACAGCCAGTAAAAATAGATTTTACTGAAGCTTTCGCATCAAGGTGGAATGATATCCATTAACATTTTTATTAATTTTTCTCGCACTTATGCTGCAAAAATTTAATAGGCCATTCAAAATTTAGGTATGTAATCTACCGCTAAAACGCAACTCCATTTTGAGTCGTCATGAGCATAGCATTAGAATGTTGTCACTGTGACGGCGTTGTATTCAACTGAAAGATTTTTAAGAACTCCTTTGTGAAACGTTGAATGTACGATGTAATACGTACTTGAGCCTGCTCGAAGAAGCCTTGTTGTTCGTACGCGATCGCGACGTTGGTCTCGCGGTATCGCGCGTGTTTCTGCCACAAGCCGGACCACATGTCCTCTTCTTGCAGCAGTTCGAACATGTCGCTCAACGAATCTAGTACCTCCTGCGAATTAAGAGTATTGATGAGTGTCTAACATAGGAAATTGAACTTTATCACTAAAGTTTTAAGGCCCATTTTACATGGAGAGTTTCTCGCCTTTTTTATGGCAAGAATGTGCAGGTCTCAAAAATTTCGTTTACATGAGTCATTTTTCTTTCGATAATCGTATCTTGGTGGTCAAAATCTCTCCATATAAATCGGCCTTTACAGGGATAGCGCGTACAGATTTACATCAAAATAGCATTTTGATAAATCTCGATGTTTTGACCAAGTCACATTGATCGTGATCAAGACAAACCTAAGGCTCTGGACAGACGGACTGCATTTCAGCGGACTGCACAGTCGGTTGGCAGTTTCGATGCAGTTATGTCAACTCACAAGCATTCAAACTGCAATTTTGCAACTGGCGTGCTGTTCAAATGCCGTTCGTCTGTTTAGACCCCAAGAAGAAGTGATTTCAATGAAAATCTGTGCGCCAATTGAATGTAAAAACATTCACGAAAGCCAACGAAACTACAATTACACATTTAAAGCATTTCACTAACTACACTTTAGTAATAAAATAGTTACTTGTTACCTGTATTGTCATAAGTTTATTCATTTCCTTTGGTTTATGACAAAATTGATTTCAAAAGCTCTTCCAACCCTCTAAAAATCCATCTTTTTACTTTGTCCTGGTTTTATTTTCTTTGTGGTCCAGATAATTTTGTACAGTCCGTTCTTTCGAATATTTTAGTTTGACGTTTACAGTATTCCAACAATATGAACGATACTTGAATACACAATCCTAGATAATTTACATGTATTTACCATGTTTGTTATAAAATGGTCAAATAAATTTCGGTTGCAATGGAATTTGAACTTTATCATGTATAATATTGAGTATGTGTTTTCAAAACTTAACAATTAACTGAGATTCTGAATTCAAATATAATACCCGGTTTTTTTAATTGAGAATTTGAAGCTGTGATCTTGTTACTTAAGGTGATTCCTTCAATGTAGCGGAACTCAAAATCACTTAAGTACATTTTTTGCAAAGAAATTTTGAATTTTGCGGTATTTTATCCTAAGTAACGCGTAAGTAAAGTTTGTCAAGTTTTCAAATCAGAAACCGGGTGTTAGTGAACTAAAGTAAACAATACTTACTGTGGGTGTTGTAGTTTCGATGTCATAGTCGTATATTTCGAGCGGCTCTCTTTGCGCTCGTCCACTGGCCTGGTCGATGGCCATCTGCTCCAGGTTGAGGGTCATACGGTGCCACAGGTTGTGAGTCTTGCCCAGGTATTTCATCATAGGCCTGGCAACAATGGAAAAGCTCAATTAGGCTGCCTGTTCATTGACGCGGAG
Source organism: Agrochola lychnidis (assembly GCA_963680765.1). Classification (NCBI taxonomy): domain Eukaryota; kingdom Metazoa; phylum Arthropoda; class Insecta; order Lepidoptera; family Noctuidae; genus Agrochola; species Agrochola lychnidis. The sequence goes on from OY796858.1 coordinate 17,731,051, forward strand.
CGAGGGAGTAATACGGAGCGGGGTTGCGGACTGTGTCTGTCCATTGATGCCGAGCGAGCTTCCCCACTCCGTTTCCCGGTTTTGTATGAATTTTTTAACACATAAACATAACATAACATCACGCCTTGTTTCCCCGAAGGGTTGGGCAGAGGTATACCTGTAGCAGGTACACTCACATTTCGCCAGTTAAGTCCCATGTAATAGGGGGCGAGCCTATTGCCATCAACTGGGCACAAATCCAGACTTCGGGCTGCTACTGAGAAATTCCAGATAGAAAAAGCGGCCAAGTGCGAGTCGTACTCGCCCATGAAGGGTTCCGTAGCAGCAAGTAACGATAAGTTTACGATTTATGACGTATTAAAAAAAACTACTTGCTAGATCTCGTTCAAACCAATTTTCGGTGGAAGTTTACATAGTAACGTACATCATATATTTTTTTTAGTTTTATCATTTTCTTATTTTAGAAGTTACAGGGGGGGGGACACACATTTTACCACTTTGGAAGTGTCTCTCGCACAAACTATTCAGTTTAGAAAAAAATGATATTAGAAACCTCAATATCATTTTTGAAGACCTATCCATAGATACCCCACACGTATAGGATTGATTGAACGGTGAAGGAAAACATCGTGAGGAAACCGGCATGTCCTAGAACCGAAAATTCGAAGACATGTGACATCTACCAACCCGCACTGGGCCCGCGTGGTGGATTACGGCCCACTCCCTCTCACAGAGAGGAGGCACGTGTCCCAGCAGTGGGAACATTTATAGGCTGATGATGATGATAGGATTGATGAAAAAAAATTTTTTGAGTTTCAGTAAAGTACTAAGTATGGGGAACTCCAAAATTATTTGTTTTTTTTTTCTATTTTTGTGTGAAAATCTTAATGCGGTTCACAGAATACATCTACTTACCAAGTTTCAACAGCATAGCTCTTATAGTTTCGGAAAAAAGTGGCTGTGACATACGGACGGACAGACAGACAGACAGACAGACATGACGAATCTATAAGGGTTCCGTTTTTTAACGGAACCCTAAAAAGGGGCTTGCGGACGGTGAGCAATGGGTAGCTCGCCGTCCGATAAGGACCAAGCCCGGGTCGACGGCGCGTTGTGTTCCACGCGCGCCTCAAAGAGATGTCAGCAGAATTGACGGGGTCCGCTAGGGCCAATGCCTGCCGGGGGTTCGAAGAAAACCGATAGGGAAATCGTGGCTCCCTGGCAACACGGCAACTGAAGGAACACGGGTGGGTTTTAGTCAGTAAGAGTCTGACACGCCCTCCCGCTCCGCCCAGAGCGGGAGAAGTTATTTGATGATTTCCCACCCAAAAAAAAAAAAAAAAAGGGCCTCATGCTCAGCAGTAGCACTTGCGACCACTAGACCAACGAGGCAGTCCTTGAATTGTGAATTTTTTAACTGGTTCGCAAATCCCTGACCGCTGAAGCGGAGCGGAGATTTTATGCAATTCCATTGGTTAATATTGGCACAAATGCGCTCCTCTGCACTCCAGTAGACAGTCCGCCTTATAGGTGTGTTAAACACGTACGTCTCCTCTTTACGCACGCTCCGTCACAAATAGTAGCTGTACCTTCATTGAAGCCCTAATAAAAATCATAACATTACCTATCAAGCAATAGACTCAATCATTCATGCGATAAGAATACTGGATGGTTCTCATACGGGGCAGTAAGGTTAGGTACCTTAACCGCTGTAGCTACAGGAAAACGTTCTTACAAGACTGTCAATAACTTTGTGAGTAATTGCTAACTGCATTCATAGATTTTGGAAAAATGGTATAGTCAACTATAATCCATAGGTTTAGGTAGTTAAATAAAGGTAAACAAAAAAAAACCACGTGACGAGACAGCTGTCAAGTAACCGACTAAATGTAATATCTGTCACTTTAGTTATCATGCTACGTCACTGTTGTACTCTTCAATTTAGCAACGTTATATTTCGTTGACGTTTAGAAATTGGGCTCTTTACAATAGACAGATTACAAAATATTATAAATCAGACAAAAAACATTGTGCTCAAGCAGATACATCTACGAAAAGTAATTTAAGAATAAACGATAAAGTTTAACATACATTAATAAAAGAGGAAACTATAGTAAAACACTAAATTAAATTTAATTTGGTTTTATCGTTTTTTAAACAAGAAAGTGTCATCTATAAAAACCCTTTTTACGATTTGTTTACCTTTTTTTAACTACCTAAACCTATGGAGTATAGAAAAACGTAATTTCTCACGTTTTATTTTTATGACGTCAACTGATGCAGTTTCGTATAAGGATTAAAATAGTGAGAGAGCATAGAGCGTCTTTTAATATTTTTACGAAACTGCATCGATTTAACCAAAACATAAAAAAAGTGAAAACTTGTACAATTTTATTGTTCAGGAAATCTTGTATAAAATATTGGTCCGTAACCATATCTAAATAAAGAGCACGTTTAAAAAAAAATACTTTCAAAACCTTTAAAGTTAAAATATTTGCATAGAACATTGATCCGTAAAGTTATATAAATAAAGAGTAAAATTACGTTTACAAAAATGAGGTGTCGGTAACGGTGTCGCGAGTTCAATTGTTTTTCTCCATCTTAAAATGTCCAACGCGCCCAAAGAAGTTTTCACTTAAAAAAATAGTTTTTTATAGAGACAAGTACTTACGGCTTTATACTGACGGGCGGGTTGCACCTTGCGAGAGCTTCTATGAACGTGTTGAGAGCGCTGAGCGGCTGGTCACGCTGCACCACGTGCACGCCCGATATTATGAACGGCACTATCTCGTTCATTACCGTCTGAAAATAATGAAATATTACTCACAATACAGGGTCTAATTGAATTAGTTAACGAAACTTTCGTGACGAGTATTGAGTATTATGGACCTTAATCAAAAAACAGTTTTATAAAAAAAAAAAATTGATATCAAATTTTAATAAAAAAATAAACAAGTAGGTGGCATGATTTTCGAAATCATAATTTTAAGAAATAGCGGCACGCATTCAACGGCGGTGGGACGCACGAACTATGAGAAATATCATCGTACGTTAAACGCATCCGTTAAGCGTACACACGGCTACACATCAAGCTATACATTTCCAGTTTATGCTGATCTCGCATTGTATAGGATTTCCGTAAAATGCGAGGTCAGTTTATACTAATATATTTCCAAACTATCTGCATAAGTTTCAAATTCATAACTTTCTTCCGTTAGTTGCCAAACTGTTTTGAACGATGCAGAAACTTTACATTCTCTTTACGGTTCTCCAAATCTAACTTGAAACATACATTTTGGATATTTCTCGCTGGGTTATTCATAGCTATTGTTTTTTTTTTAATATCCTCAAGTCTCATCATTACAAGGTTGGAGGAGGTCTTTGCCGACTGGCAAACGGACATTCAAAATACACTTTGTCTGACCAAAAGGCTAATAAAATTAATCCTTACATATTATAAAACAAAGTACCCCCGCCGCTCTTGTTTGTCTAAACGCGATAAACTTAAAAACTACCGAACGGTTTTTCAAGCGGTTTCCGCCAATGGACGGAGTAATTAATGAGGAAGGTTTTGGTGTATATTTCACTAAGGTTTTGTGTAAATTTGCTGAAATATGACGATTATTGTTGAATATGTCGGAAAAAATCATGCCGACTGGTAGCAGGCGTGCGCCGCGTAAACCTTTAGAGATAAATACAATTTATGTTCTACAGGATAGTAAATCTTAAAAAGTTCAACAAAAAAAGTCCGCAATGGCATAATAATATGTCTTTCTTTTAAGGATGACAATAACCATTTTTATCTATCAGAATTTGATAAAAATTAAATTGTTATTTCCGAAGCTATTTTGCCCAGTTTAATTTAGATTCAAATATGCCTTGACATCATTTCATTTAAATGAATGGTTTAAAAGATATCACAGATTCAAAATTACGTATAACAAAGGATATTTTCCGAAATGCACGCGGGCGAAGCCGCGGGCAAAAGCTAGTAAATTAATATAACGTCATTACAAAATACCACTTACCCCCAATTGCCTTTCATCCAGCGTATTCCACAGCCTAGGGAACAGTCTAAGCCAGGTATGATGCGCGAGGGCATCGTCCATGTGACACAGCTGTGCCGCAGCGACTACGAGCTGCTCTGTGCGCACGCGGCGCGCTAGCTCCAGGAATTCTGATTGTTTGGCTACGATCTGGTTTAGGGTGCGTAGTCTGTGGAGTAAAGCATTATACCAGTTTTTAATTAAGCTGAATATTATGTAGTTTTAAATTGGCTGCGAGTCTTTTAAAGAAAAGATACAGACGTGCCGACGACACAATAGTCTTGTTAGTTTATGGATTAGTAAAATTTTGATCGAATCCCATGAAATTTTAGATCGAAAAAATCGACTTTCAAAGAGTTTTCATCTGGAAATCCAAAATCGAAAACAAAGGAGCTATAATTTAACTAGAATTTTAAATGACTTACCTATTCGTTACAGTTTTAGTGCAATCCTCTTTCTGATTGGAACTGGAATCGAGATCCATATCAAGCACATCTTCCTTATCAGGTTCCAATGAGTCACTGAACCCATCTGAAGATTCTTCCTTCACACTGCTGAAGATCACGAACGATTTGCGATCTTCGCTGTCGGCCGAATTTATCACAGACGAAATGCTGGGCAGCAGGTATTTTGGGTTGGATAGACGTATTTGGGTACCTAGTGTAGTTAAAAAGAAAAAGTTTGTATTTAAATATTGATGCGAGAAAGTTGACTAAGGTTTCAGGTTTTTGTAATGACTTAAAAAGCACACGACACTTGTAACTCCCAGAATAGGAAGCCTAAAGAAGTTGAGACTCTTTGTAACCTAGTCATACTCGAAAATGGCATTGAGAGATAGACAAAATACTGATAGTAATTAAATTTACGACAATAAATTAAACTACGTATATCAAATGACGTTCTTAGTCCACATACGAAAATTCAATCAAATATATCCAATAGTTTCGTCACCATAGCTAGTCAAAGATTGGCAAAACCCAAAGTCAGCGCATCATTGCCATTTAGTTTGTTTGAAAAAATCACATTTTTAATTTCGATGCTAGAATTTATTCCATCATCATCATTTCAGCCGAAAGACGTCCACTGCTGGACATAGGCCTCCCCCAAGCACCGCCACTTCGACCGATTCTGTGCTTTCCGCATCCAGCGGATTCCTGCGGCCTTCACAAGGTTATCGGTCCATCTTGTGGGAGGCCTTCCAACGCTACGTGTTCCGGTACGTGGTCGCCACTCCAGAACCTTCCAGAATGGAGAGGGCTATGCTTGGAGTTTCCCTATGTGATCGAATCAGAAATGAAGACCACCAAGGTAACCGACATAGCCCGAAGAATTGCCAAACTTAAGTGGCAATGGGCAGGGCACATTGCGCGCAGAACGGATGGCCGATGGGGTCGAAAGGATTTATTTGATGGTCCCAAAATACTCTTATGTATTAGTATTGCCAGTGTTTTCATTTATTGTCGTACTGTTGTCTCTACATTGTATAATGATCACAGCTATAATAATATTAACTAAAAACAAATAATATTAATATACTTACTTGGAACACAAGTCACAAGCAGCAACTCAAGGCACTGTTTAATCCAGAAGTGCTGTCCGATATGTTCCCAGTTCTGCGAGCATATGATATACAGCAGCCGGTCGAAGATGCGCCGGCGCACGCTTTGGTCGTACACTTCGAAGAACTTCGCGCGAATGTTGGGTTGTGGGCAGCGAAGACCCGCGAGGAATGCTGGTTCGAGCTTCATTGATAGCTCTGTCATTTTTAGGTGGTCGTCTCTGTTGGGGGAAGAAGTAGTCATTTGAATGTTCATTCATATAAAAAGTCCTAATCCTAACATAGATTAAATTGATAAGTTCAAGAATGTATAAAAACTCACACACAGACCTATTAATTTAAAAAAATTAGGAAAATCGTCTACTTTTACAATGTTTGTAAATATGTGAGCACCTATCGTCTACTTTTACAACGTTTGTAAAATATCTATCACATAATTAAATTATCTGTTGTTGCTTCATTTTTAATTATTTTTATCTATTGTGGTGTAGTAATTTTATTCTAGATGCATCGTCTTCACATATAATTATTTAACTAGTGTATTTATTATTTAACGTACCTATACAAACTATTGTAAAACATTTTAAAAGAGTAACGGAGGAGTTTCTTGCTCATTCTTCTCCATACGGAAATTACCTTTTGGAATCTATTATATAGTCTAATCTATGACTGGAATCAATTCTATTATTTTGTAAATTTTAACATTCAAAAGTGCCATACATGTGCCTATTTGAAATCAATGATTTGACTTTATATACTTGGCTGGTTAATTGGACAATCATGGGTAATTTTTATATTGATTATGAGGCATAGATAGACTAATGGAAGACTGGGGAGACCTTAGCCTTGAAGTGGACCGGTAAATTAAAAAAAATCTCAAGAGGACCGAGTCAGAAGTTAACTTAGCTATTATCATCTCTCAGAAGCTTACAACAACAACCAAATAGACTTGCATCCTCAATATAAAAAAGCAAAAACCCTATATTACCTCTCAAGAATCGCCAAATAACAAACACATACCTGTACACATAATTAATAAGCTCCAAGAACAAAGCATTGAGCTCCAAGTCATCAGGGAACCGTTTCTCCACATACTGCATTAGTCTGACCAGTAGTATCGACTTCTCCCTTAGCGAGGGCGCAGCCCCGGTGGGGGCGGAGCTCCCGGACGCTCCGGGGACTGTGCCGCGCCATTTTACCCACTCTTCTACCATACGGATTATGGCTTTCATCACCTTTAATGGGAGAAGATTTATTTTAGACAGTAAAAAAACAACGCCGTATTAATTTCATAACAGGGTATTGCAAAATGGACTTTAAGCTATTGGGCACACGGTACACCTTAAAAGTTCATCTATCATGCACATTATGGCTCTCAACCTTCAACGGGGAGAACGTATTTACGCCCCATTTAAGAGTATTTTAAAATGGACTCTGATTCTGGATCCCTCTGCATAGAAAAGAAAAGTAGGCTAGTCAAAAAAAAAAACAGTGGCACTCCGGGAGTGCCGACAGAAGTGAAAACTTGAACAAGATCGCCTTGGTGGAAGAAAAATACTTTTATAGAACATTGGTCTTGAACCTTATCTAAATAAAGAGCAAAAACGCGTTTACAAAAAAAAAATACTTCCAAAACCTTTAAAATAAAAATACTTGCATAGAACGATGATCCGTAATGTAATATAAAAAAGAGCACAATCGCGGTGAATCGCGTTTACAAAAATGAGGTGTCGGTAACGTTGTCGCGATCTCAAAAATGCCCAACGCGCCTAAAGAAGTTTTCACTTCAAAAATTGCTGTTCCTTATATTTTAATCGCGTAGATATTGATTGCACGTTGTGTAGGTAACAGCAGTATTTTTTTTAAATAACCGACGAAAAATTTCAACGCCACCTGTGTCCAGAATCATGTACTGAATCCATAGTAACAGGTTGTCCGTAGATGTCCCTGACATCCTGTATTTTAAAATGTAAAAATAGTAATGATAAAATGTTACCTTTGCGTCGGTAGTTTTCTCGATAAGTCCGACTAAAATGGTGCCGATGAATGTCTTCCTTGTATCCACGGACATGACAGACACGCGAGCTTTCAATAGATCTAATGCCAGGATCTGAAAAATAATGTTTGATTTTATAACATAGCATCACGCATATTTCCCCGAAGGGTTGGGCAGAAATGCACCCGTAGTACACCACGCATGTTTGATTATAAATTGTGTAATAACCGTAAATATTTTAAATACATAGGCAAGCGCGATAAGGTAGCCGAGTGTAATGATCAATGGACACTCGTTTCATACGACGTTTTCAACACACTTGCGAGGAAAAAAACAAGACTTGTTGTAAGAACTTATGCTACAATGACGTAAGTATAAAGTGATACATTTCGTTTATACATAAAGTGAGTTTGGGAATTTGAAATGTGTTCTTATGCTAGAACTGGGCGTATCACATCTAAACTACGATTATGGAGAGTCATTATGGAAATTAATAGTGGACTCAAAATTATAATAATTTTAAGAGTCTTCACCCCTAAGCCCACGTTCGTACGGACGTAAAAATATCATGGTGGGATTTTATCGTGCATTAGATTTTCAACTCTCGGTGTTAAGCCGAGCGTTGAGAATACAACAGAGCGCATCCCAGCGCGTTGTAAAACAAACTGTTGGATTTTCAACTCTCGGCGGTAATCAGAGCGTTGAAAATCCAGTGCACGGAAAAAATCACCGTGAGAAAAAATCACCCGTGAGAACCTCGGCTAACTATAATGACGTAGAATCTACACATGGATAACAAAAATACTTACAAGCAAATCAGCCAACGCATGATCCGGACTGGGCGCGACATGGTCTCTAGTCATTCGTGTTAATACTCTCATCAGCGGCTGCAGCAGCCTGTCAATATATGAAGGGCTAGACGCACAACACGCTTTAAGCATCATGAGCGGCCCCAGCAGCGCGCCCGCGCCGCCGCCCGCCGCGCCGCCCGCCGCGGGGGCGCTGGCCGCCTGGCCGCTGGCGGACTTCTCGTATGTAGCGAGGCCTTCGAATGCGTATTTACTTACGCATGCGTATAGCGTTTCTAGTTCTTCGTACTGTGAAATAATTAATATTTTGATTAAAAAAAGGAATAGGATAATAATTACTATTCAAGAAAATTATTGTTGATTAGTGAAGGATGTATCAAATCTCTTGTTGGCTGTTGCGATTGGTAGGCGAAAATGAACACCTGCACGGGCAAGCAACGGTTACTGAGGTCGGTCCGTGGATGGGTGGTGACCATCCATAACATACGAGGATCTCTCTGTGCCGCAGAAAGCAAGTTAAGCAGTTGGTTCCGGCTGTCATTCGTAGACCTTTGACACCCGATACGGGTAGTCAAAAGCCCGAAGGTCTTGATAAGCAGTCTTGCAAAGGGGTATCGTGTTACCTCTACTGGATAGAAAAGGTCAGATAGGCAGTCGCTCTATGTAAATTACTGGTATCCAGCTGAATCCGATTAGACTAGAAGCCGACCCCAACATCGTTGGGAAAAGGTTACGCAGATTGAATTTAAAAAATATTTAGGGCGAGATTCACAACATACTTTGAATTTTCTTTGCAAGTAAAATAAGCGTTTCATATGAATATGAACATTAACAGTATACAGATAGTGTTCATATTCCTCTGAAACACAAAGTAAGATAATGTCAAAACCCGGTATGTGAATCTCACCCTAAGCAAGATACTGAATTCAATAGGCTTTAAGAAACCGGGATTTAATCCCGTGGAAAATATCAATAGCAGACACTGATAAAAAAGGTCAATTTACATTTATTTTAACCTTTTAAGCGCTTGGCCAAATATCAATTGGCGTGCCCCTAGCGCGCGGCTAAAAATTGACAAAATAATACCTACAATAAATAAGGAGGAGCAATCGTTGTATCGATAAAAAAATACTTAGTCAAAAAGTTTTTTATGTTTTTATTTTAAATCAGCCTTAATTTAACCACCCTAATCAACAGAAAGACAGACAAAGTCGTTAAAGTCCATACCTACGGATTTTAAAGCAGGTAGGTATAATATAAACGGGATATTTTTAAATGCACATCAAAGAACTTATCACCCATTCATCATCATCATTTCAGCCAAAAGACGTCCACTGCTGGACATAAGCCTCCCCAAGAGGGGGGTTTTGCCATAATCACCAAGCTTGGTAGGCGGGTTGGCGGTAGCAGTATGAGAACGCTGCTGCCCATTCTCTAGTTAGTTCCTTAGTCGCCTATGACACCCACGGCAAGAAATGGGATGGTGCTATTCTTTTACGTCCGGCACCACACGAAACTTATCACCCATCAATTAAATAAGTTTTATAAAAACGTGCCTGCGCCAGTCTCTGACAGACTTCGATTTATCTAACCGTGCCCGGCGCGTGGCGTCGTCATAACTCAAACGTGCCGCGCTGAGTGTCATCGCCGGAGCACAGTAAGAGACAACACCATAAGGAACTCGAGTGCGAGTGCCTGTCCGACTTGTAGGTACTGTCACAATACCTTTTTAATGGTAAGGACAATATTCAACACGGTTCCAAATTTGAACAATCAATAGGATAAGTCGATAAGTAATATAGTAAATAACAGAATTACATCACAATATTTAAATAAAAACGTTTTTACAAAAAAAAAAACAACCGACTTCAAAAAACTACTACAAAGTAAAAAATAACTTACATTTCGGAAGTCGGGCTTTGGTTTTGTATTTTCGTTATTTTCCACTGACTTCCGAAATTTAAGTTATTTTTTACTTTGTACTTATTTTTAGTGGGTCAATTTGTAATTTGTCTAAGTTTCATTAGCCTAATGCCAACAGCTCATCATCTTTTACAAAATATTGCTTTTCCCGATGCAGGGACGTTCATCGTTGAGGAGTTCTCTTGGTACTTCACCATCAGCTTCACTTCTCCATATGCATTGTGACGAGCATAAATTGCATTGCAACCATATTAAAGTAATCGAATCGCAACCCGTGAAATATTATACTTATTATTGAGTAGTTCCGGTGGCTATTTGTGGTCTTCATCATCAGTTCCACTTAACCAATTGGTGCTTTCCAAAAGCAACTGCACGAGTTACTATAAAAAATACCCAAATCGCTATAGGTTTGCCTATAATATTTGAAGAGTTCCCTCGATTTATCTGGGATGCCATCATCAGATCCTAGTTTCCTTATCATGGTACTACCCTTGGGATATCTCCTTTCTAATAAAAAAGAATCATCAAAATCGGTTCATAAACGACGAAGTTATCCGCGAACACACATAAAAAACTCCTCAGTAGTCATTGTTGAAAAATGACTATTTTATCGATAATGTGTGTACCCACGAACAACATTATCCATTCGTTTGATCCGCTTGTGACGTAGGCAGTGGTCGCATTAATGCGACAGCCGCGCTAGACTAACTAGAGAAATTTGTTGCAAGCATAAGCGTCTAGGGATGGGAACTAACGTGAAATGTTATCATAATACAAAGATCCTGAGGGATATTTTTCTTATGAAAAACAAGGAAAAGAATTCATAACACAAGGCAATATGTTAAATAAACTTTATTTCGTATGACACTGTTTATTTTATGTTGAAAATGATGCATTATACCTGATTATTTAACTATTTGTTATTTAGTTTTTAAAATGCGCATTGCATTGTATCCCATCCCTATGGTCGTATATATGCGACACGCGCGTTACACACCGAAGAAAAGTCCAAGCTGTATTTACGTATTTTTGTTTAAGCTTTTTCAAAACTTAGAGCGACGAGACATAATTTTAAGTAATTGTTTTATAAAATATATCTATTTAGTAATGGTTTTAGTTGTACCACGCAGTTAATAGGACGAAAATTGAACGAAAAAATCATACTTGTTTTCTGTCGCAGAAATACGACACGCGCGGTAGGGGCACGGAAATATTTGTCGCATAAATGCGACACAAGCGGTCAAAAGGTTAAAGAACTTTTTGCAGAATACGATACCTTCGACGCTTGCGCAGCTCCGGTTGGCTCAGTCGGGAATATCGCCGTAAGTTTAGCGAGGAGGTTGTGCGTCAGTCGCACTATCTTAGGGTTGGTGGACGACACACAGGCCGCCAGTCCTCGTTGTAGCGGCTTTAGAGCTACCAGGATCTGTTCCCGGCGTAGTACTCCTAATAGGAATACTAGCAGCTCTAACGCCGTGCATGCGTTAGCGCAACCTCCTGCGTTGGCGTCTGCTGTTGAGAATACCTATAAAGAAAGTAATATTTTGTTGTTTACTTTTCTAGATTTAGTAGCTCAGAGTAAAGTAAAAATTTGTGTTTACATGTCATGACAATCGTCTCACTCGGCCAATATAAGCGCAAGATTAGGCAAAAAAGTTAATAAATTCGTTTCTCTTGCTCTCAAGAGGATCTAACTTCTTATTAGAAGTTCTAATAAAATGCTACTTAAAAATACAGTTGGTGATCTTTTAGGGGTATGAGGAACAGGGTGTAAAGTTCACTCATCCACTATAGAAAAGGGAGGATCCTCCGACCAGACGGGTGTTGTGTCTGGCGGGCAACTGCCCATCGGTTTGAAGTTGAATTCTTGTATGTATGTCGATCGCTCAGTAAACTCTAACTGCGCGATGCAGGATTTGTGTGACGTCATGTCTATGATGCCTAGTTCGTATGTGGCGATGTAACCGCTACAATCTTACAAGAACAAACATTTACGAAAAAGTGACTCCTAAATTAGATCGTGTTACCTGTTACTGACCAGTTACCATTGTAAAACAAACTTAAAACGAATAGGAAATAAAGAAGATATTCGACTGATATTTAAATACGTATTTATCGTCCATACAAAAATAACAGGCTGTTATTTAATAACAGATATTTGGATCTGTTATTTTTGTGTAACAGTAACAATGATAACAGATATCGTGTTTAACCTGTTACAACCCATCTCTAATTTAGAACAGCATTATACAGCAGCTGATCGTTGATAAAGCACATCAAGTTTTTGATTAGAATGATACCATACAGGTATGGTTGACATAAAAGATCTACAAATACAAACTTTTTGAAAACATTTGCCATATTAACGGCTGCGTACCGTACTCGCGTTATGAACTGAGTCGTCGAGCCATAAATGTCAGTAGCAATAACAATGTGCGACGCCTTGCATCTTATCGAGTTTGCTACCTGCTCCATGAAACAGGCTCAACAATGATTTATGGCCCAACGACTTAGTTCTTAACGCGGCGACTAAAGCATTTTTTTTCCTGTAAGTACTTACTTTATCCAACCACGGCAGCTTAGGCTCACACATATGCGGCCAAACATCAGGTTTCAACGCAGTCTTTAGTAGTAGAACACATCGGCGAGACAGTTGTTCGCCCGGGGACGAACCCGCGGACCCGCCGCCCGCCACAGAGCCTTCGTTCACCTGCACATGTAGAGACAACAGCTGTGATAACAATATTTAAGCAAGTAGATATTAGTTATTGATTTGGTTTTTACTTTGTGCATGCGGTAGTTTAGTTGGTAGTGGGTAAGTCCTTGCTTCCTGCCCTAGGACGGTATAGGCAAAATAATAATAATAATGACTTTCTTTATATTCTAACACTAATTCTTTAATTAAAGCAAAAATATGTCTTTGTGATTTTCTGTGCCTAATTTTGCTGGAAGTCTTCAATAATTTAAATTAAATAATAAATAATGATGCTTGTGTTTGAAAATAATCTGAGAGCTTTATTTTCAAATTGATGATACAATTATGTTTTAATTTAAATAGTCGCCAAGTTTCCGTTATCTTACTATATACTCTAGAACACGATTTTCCCACGACATATAGCGCACCCGGTGCCGAAATGAAATAATAAAAAAATAATCATCAAAATCAATTCATAATTGGCGAAGTAATCACGTAAAAACATACAAAAAAAATTAAAAAACATACAGTCGAATTGAGAACCTCCTCCTTTTAGAAGTCGGTTAAAAATGACATTCTGCTTCTTAGCATGTCGATGGCATAATCGTAAGTTCAGAAAAAAAGTTTACAAATTAACGTCCGATGACGCCTTTATCATCTTAGGCCAAGACTTTTCCTTGGCTTCAAAACTAAATCAAGTGCATCAGTTTTTTAAATTGGCTAAAACCTTAAAACTTTGTATAAAATATAATATAGATATTTACTTGACAAGCGAGCCTCAGCAGTAGATTAACAACAACATCAACGTGTTGTCTGTCCAGCGGCTTGGCAGCATCTGGCTCCATACGGGACACACTAGCCTGCGGACTCGCCCAGCCAGTGTTGAGAGCTTTACGTCCCTCAGAACTACTCTCGTCTGATGACACGCGCTTCATTGCGCCGCTTGGTGATGTTGCAACCTGTGTACGATATAAAGGCAAATGTTACATGAAAACGTTAAACTAATGACTTCATACTCTGCGCTGTGACGTACACCATTTCATAAAATGTCATAAGTTAGTAATACCAATGCATGAACTAAAAATAAAACATCTGAGATAGATTTTTACAATGTTTTTTTTTTTTTTGTTTTTATTTTCTCTAAGTTAATACTCAAATACTGTTATTGGGGAGCCACCTGGGGCCTGGTAATCTGTGTGACAGGTTTTCCTAGTGCAGATACCAGTCTCCCCAAAGGATTTATCAGATATTATAATCTTCATATTTTGAAGTTTGAAGTTTATTTGAAGAATGGATTTGAAAGGTGTATAAACAGGGTCATTGGTTCTAGAATAATATTGAGAATGAATGACACAGCATATAGCACCAGAAGAACGTATGCTAATGCCGATTACAATGAACTAAAAACGCTTTTAAACGAGCGATACTTTACTGCAATGTAAGGCTGCAATAGGTTACCAGTAATATTTTTACTATGGCCCGGTCAAAGAAAAGGGCCTGTGCCCTGTTGTGAGACAATACAGGATGATAATTATTATTTACTAGCTACACCCCGCGGTTTCACCCGCATAAGTCTCGAACCCGTGGAAATATCGGGATGAAAAGTATCCTGTCCTAATCCAAGTCATGGTCTACCCATGTGCTACAAATTTCATCCAAATCTGTTCAGCCGTTTTAGTGTGAAAGCGTCAACAAACAAACTCACTTTCGCATTTATAATATTAAGTTAGGATGGCCCGGCCAAATATTGCTAGTATTGCAGTGAACAAATGTTCCTTACGTGAAAAGGCAAAAGAAATTCACTATGCTTTGTAGCCAAAAACTCTTACCACATTATCTTCTCCGGAGTGGTCACGTATCCTCTGCAGTTCCCACTTGAGTGCGACCTCGGCCAGGTCTACGGCGAGGCGCCGGTGCTCTAGCGAGGCCGTCGCGGAGAAACCGAGGCGCTGCATCGCGGCTACCATGTGGCCTACTAGCGCGTGACGGACTGGGAAGTACACCTGGGTGGAGAAAGAAAAGGCTATGGTGTTAACAAGTTGAGGTCAATGCAAGTGATTATTAATTAATGTTTTTTTTTTCAACGTTTATAAGCAGACAGGTGTGGTAAAACGCGAAACTATAAATTAAAAAAAGTATTTATGTATTTCATTGATGAAATACAATAGACGTGAATATATTTAGTAACCTGTTCCACTTAACTATTTCTAAAGAACCATCAAAAACTGCCACACTGAGCGCTGAGCGCAGCGCTCGGTGTAGCACGCCGTGTTCGGGTTCGCGACGAGTCCATCGTCATCCTGAGGATGCCTCGTTGAGAGGTGAAACACGTGTCGATTTCTTTCAGGAGTTTTTTATGGCTCTTTAGTCATTAGAAATAGCTAAGCAGAACAGGTTACTAAATATATCCACGTCTATTGTATTTTATAATGGATTTCCGCAAGGTCACGCCTGAATCAATTAACTATTTCATTGATATTGATGAGTATGTGACAGATGATTCGTTTTTTAGAACATATTTTTATGCATACTTTAACAAAGAAATAAAACTTTCAAATAAAAATGTTTAGGAACCTGCCATACAAAAACAAATACTTCATGTAAAAGTGCTATTTCCGCTCCTAACGCGTTCAAAATTGCGCATCTTCTTCTTTTCGTGTGGTTAATGACTAACCTAGTGTCAGAGTTTTAAAGCCGCCCATGGGCCTCTGACTTGGCTTCACATACTGTCGAAAAATAGCTCTCAGGCATGCCGATTTCCTCACGATGTTGAAGCAAGTGATAATTATGTATACGCACATGAATCCGAAAAGTCAGAGGTGCGTGCCTTGGGTTCGAACTCGAGACCTATGACTTGGCAGTCTGACCATCACACCACTAGGCTATCACTGCTCTTCTCTTTAACTCTGATATTTTTTTTTTTACACTAATCAGTTAAAAGTACACAATAACGCCAACTTACCTTATAATGCCTAACAACAAGTTGTAGAATATGGAACAGTTGTTGCACCGAGTGTCCATCCTCCACTATGATCTTCTTGGTCCAGTGTGTAAGCATAGTGTTTCCATCCTCCATACGCTGCGGCATGGCCGGCGTTAGGATCTCTAGCGCCTGACGCACCACCGAGCGGGCTTCTACTGCATGCGCTTTTAGAAGACTGTGGAATACTGATAGAAAAAAAAAACAAATGAATTCAATACTGTATTGAGGAAAACTATACAAAAATGCATTATGAGTGAAATACGGAGGAAATGACGGAAAGGTAATTTCTCTTTAGAGGAGAAATGGGTAAATATGAGGAATCTCCTCTCTCCTTTTCCATTTAAATCCATCCAAAGGTTGTCTGTAAAAGATCGCTTTTAGCGATAAGACCGCCCATTGTGTCACCCAATGTAAAATTTCTAAATTAATGTTTGTAATTTTTATGGTGTACATAATAAAGAATATTCTATCTATCTATCTAATGTATGGGGTGTTGCAGGTACACCTCTGCCTAACCCTTTGGGGAAACAAGGCGTGATGTTATGTGTATGGGTGTTTAACTCATTATCTGTCACGTTGCCTCATTGAGGTGGATAACAATTAAAATTCTATTGTGTCTTGTTAATGACGGTTGAAAGGTTAAAGAAGAGACTTACCTTGCAACACAATTCGCTTGTGGATAGCGAACTTTGCTATGATATGACTCAAAAGTAGATGTCCGTGATACCTATAAAAAAGACAAGGGTTATAATACCGTAGTTGCCAAGGTAAAAAAAAAAATCTATTTAGTCCGTCTTTCAGATAATAAAAAAATATTACACACGTATTTTTTGCTTTATCATATTAATCAAAAATAACTTAGAAAACACGCATTAAAGTTGGGGAGTGGGGGCTCGCTACGTCACAACGCAGTATTAAATCTAAAAAGGCGTGATGTCAAGCCATATTTTAAACTCAATGTGTCGCCGTAATCTTTTGATTACGTCAAAAAAGAAAAAATACGTGTTCAATTTTTTTTTATAATCTACAAGACTGACAAAATTTTTTTTTTGGTCACAGGCCTATCACAGAATACACATATATATTTTTTTAAATAAAGTTATAAGAGTAACAGATTAGGTTTTTTGAGTGCAGCTAAAATGACAAATAAGCGCCCGTACGCTTTGTAAACGTTCTGATGACGTCGAGTGAGATGGGGTCTGCAGACGTCAAAAGCAACGTTATTGTTTCGTTTTATTCGTACCGACTAAGTCATCCATATACAGGGTGGTGATTTAGTGAAGCCGGAGTTCATTTTACCTATACTGAACTACTGTGTGTCCTTATAAAAAACAATATCAAACCAGCCGAAATTACGACCGAAACTGCATTCGGGAGTTCTCGCGCTGTGATCGGTCATGTTCGGCGCGTTAAATTCCATCCAAGTGAGTAAGTGACGAAGACATTTTGGTGCGTCCACGTGCCTAATCATATCGTGACTGGCTTGTGTTTGCAGTTCGTTTGTTTGTTGTGAGTTTTCATGTGATTTTAGTGATTTATTTAGAATTCGGTAAGATTTATTACGTGATATAGCATAAGAGTATGTAGTAAACATAAAAAAATAATTCATTATAACAAACTAATACATAGATTATCGTTTTCTTTATTTTTCCCTCAAAACATGATCCTTGTAAGGAAATTTCGGTTTCGGTTTCGGCAGAAACTGAGACTGTTGCCGAAATTCGGTTTCGATATCGGTCGTAAAAACGAGATTCGGTCGGACACTATCGTAAATTATAAGAGCTAGATCCTATACCTCCACTGCAACTACAGTTAATAGCTATTTTTAATATCTTACCTAGTCGCAGGATCCACATAATTCTTGCCCAGCAGACAGGGCCAGGCGAAGGTCATGAGTCTCCGTAGTTTATTGCCCTGCTTCTTATTGTTCGCATCGTGTATGTGCGCAGACGCTTGCTCCAGTAGTAGGCACGCGAACTGCAGGAGGGAGATTCGAACCGCGTCCGAACACGCGAACGGATTCTCAGGATCGATCACCTGAGATAGAAACTGGTATTAATTAACGCGACTATTTTATATGATTGTGGTACGAATTAGGATTTACTATCGTTTTTTATAGGAGTGTAGTAAAATGAAAATCTGTTTTGTTAGTTAAGTGTAATTTGTGAAAAAAGTTTACGTTTTTAAAATGCATTATGTTATGAAAAAAACTATCCCAGAAAAAAAAAGTTTATTTTGCGATCTTAAATAGTTTGCAGCATTTTTAATATGTTAGAATGGTTTTAATAGTTTTAAATATTATGAAAAGCCTATTTCGTTCATGCTATCGCAAATATTTTATTATTTAAATATCTAGAACATTACGTGTAAAAGCCTACGTTGTTCCATGCAAGCTTATCTTATTTGCTCAATATGACATATTGAACAAACCCGTCAAAAACGACTACATTAAAATAAAAACTTACGTTATTAATAAACACGGAGACGACATTGTCTGGATTATCCTGATAAGGCGCAGGCGGCCCGCCCACGATCTTCTGTCCCTTATCGAAGCTGACCGCGAAGCACGGGATCAGGATCATCTGCAGTACTTTGGCTTTAAGGTCCTGTGACATGGCGTCACTGGAGAAATGCTCCACGAAGCGGAAGAATGCTGCGCGCTTCCAGTCTATGTCGTAGGTCTGTGCTACTGTGTTCTCAAGGAAATCTCGGAGGAACTGTGAAAGGGAAAAATAATCGTAGATATTATGGGAAAAAGGCATACAGTCGTTTAAATTGAGCTTTTCTTTAAGACTTCTTTAAGGTGGCTTCAAGATCGAAAGCAAATATTGAAATTATGAATATGCTTTATATTCAGTCTGGTGAACTTGGTGATAGATATATTTCTTTTTGATGAATTGCTTATTTAACAAGACAAAAGTATTATGGTTCAAAACCAGTGCCAGCACCCAGCAGTTCATGAGCGAGTTAACGTCAACGAGGTATTTCAGCAAAGCCAGAAGACTAGTCTTTCGAAATACCTCGTTATAATTTACAACCAAACTTAAAAAACAAGTGCAATCTAAGAACAAGAATACTTGTTTACCTGGAAGTCAGGTATGAACCGGTCACACAAAGCTCGCAGCAACTGAAACAACAAGTCTATGCTGGACTTGTGTTGTACGAAGTAGTGCAGCAATATCTTCACTATCAGCTTGGGCTCCTTCCAGTGTGTGCAGTCCACTATCTCTACTTTCTTGTGGATTTCCTGTAACATAAAACATTAGAGTTCAAAGAAAAAGTAAATACAAACGAGGATCAGATTAAACATTACTAATAATATTATAACATTGTAAAAAGTCTTGAGAAATCCAACTCAATTATGGTGTCTTCCCAAATTATTCAATAGTAATTTCTATGCTACTAACTACTCAAAATAACGAAATAGGAAGGGATAGTAGAACAATATACTCACATGGTACGTGTCACTGCACCAAATACGCTTCAACAATTCAATCAAATCCGGCTGTCCAGACAACCATTTTTCATCAAACTTGATCAACAACGATATGACTCTTATAGCTTGGAACTGCATTTCAGCCCTATCAGCTGTTGGCAAGTTGGCCGCAGTACCGCCAGTGTTGGCGGCCAACAATTGCATAAGGCGCGGTTTCTTAGTCGTTTGTAAAGCCTCTCGGTACGGAGGACCAGCTTTCGGGTGTTTGATTAAAAAGACGAGGAATCGGCTCCATTGTTGGTCTTTTATGTTGTTGTCACTTAAGATAAGGTCTAAAGTTTCTTTTGGATACCTGAAAATTTAATAATTAAATATGTTTTTAGGAGGGACTAAATGATATGGTGAAAGCTGACAGAGAAGTATGGAAGAGACCATCATCATAATGCGCCGAGCCCAAATAACATGGGTCAAAGACAGGAAGAAAAGAGTGTCACACTAAGTATATGGAAATATCAAGTGAAACTACTTTAAAAAAACTTTAATCCACATACCTCATAAGGAACTTAACAAGTGGTTCTCTAAACGGTGATCCAGCTTCAATCATGAGTGACTTCTCAGTGTGGAATATAAGCCGACACAACACATCGATGAAGCGAGGGGAAGCGGCCGGAATTTGGTGGAATATACCGATCAGGATTATTATCTTCTGTTCGTTTTCCATGTTCTTTGATACGCTCTGGAGGAAGTTTCCACCTGCGAGGAGAATTACGATAGATGTAGTATGCAGAGATAAATTAAAAACAAACAAAATAGTGTTGGATACTCCGATCGGCAAATTGGCCCTGTAAAATCTGCAAACTGTTACTGACTTACACACTTTTTACTATCCTGCTTTAGCCATTGTAATAAATTTATGTTAGGTTGAGAGTAAGCATTTTTTGTCAAAACTTCCAAACAAAAAAAACTCAGAAATATTAATCTCAATACATACCTCTGTTAGTCTGTATAGAATAATCAAGCAACTTCTTCAGGAGTTGCAGCAGCTGCTCACATAGTTTCTCACTGAACGTCGAAGGGAACAGCTGAGTCAAGTACGAGAGTCTCTTGGCTCCGTTCACGCTCAAGTGTCTATGGTCACCGAGTGTCAACAAAAGGGGTCGCATCACTGGGTGAACCATCTCCATGTCGATTTGGAAACCAGACAGGAACTTCTGCATGCACTCGAAGCCGACCTACGAAGGTTTGTAATTGTCAGTATAGTCTGATATTTATATCACAACTTTCGATAAATTCGTGGACAGGAATTAAAAAAATGCGTGCTATGCTTTATGAACAATACACGGGCAATCCGCTAGTGATGTTCCATAATTAAGGTTGTCACTGGTAATAAATAATCAAAGGGTTATAATTATTATAAGATACCAAAATGGGCAAAAAAAAATACTGGCCAATCAGATATTGTAGAATGCGATAGAATGTGTAAATTATGCTTAAAAATAATGTCAGACTTACTTGTTGCAATTCCTGGTCATTCTTCTCAAGCGACTTGTAAAGCACTTGGAATATTTTCTCGCGGCAGTGCTTCTCCTGAATATAATGACAGGAGGCAAGTGCTTTCAACGCTGAGGCTCGTAACGGCACTAGGTTCACGCCCTTATAACATGGCAGCTTGCCTAGCATCGCGTCTTCAGCCTCGCAGAGGGATAGTAGCTCCCGGAAAAATACTTTGTGTTCATTTATGTTTAGATCTAAAAATGTTGAAAAGCCAAGTGATAAAGAAGTATCATTTAAATTATTTTCTAGAAGAAACTGAGCATAACATTATGGTCCGTATTCTAAATGATGCTTGAGCATCGATCTCGATTCTCGATTGAGACATTTCAAACTGACAACTCTCTCTTGATTTAAAATTTTAAATCGAGAAAAACTATTACGCATTTTTTGAGAATACGGACAAAAAATAACTTGGGCCTTTGGTACGAAACCAAAAAAATATCACCTAATAAGTCTCACTCACCTATTGTAAACAGTCTGGGTTTCAGCGTAGTACAGAATGTGGTTCCATCCATAAGACCCATCTGTGCGTTGGCTGGTTGATGTCGAAGCAAATGTTTCTTGGGTGGAATAATATCCGCTAAGACTTCTCTGTGGGGATCCATTACTTCTGTTACAGTCTTCTTTTGTAGCTCCGCTATTAACTCTAGAGATTTCATGGCCTAGTGCACATAAAAATTAAGTTAGAATAGGACATTGCAGAAAGACTAATTTCATCAACAATTGTAAAGTAACGTGTCCTTACCTGCTGTCGCACAAGAAGATGAGGACTCGTCACTTGCAGAACAAGTTCTTGTAACACATCATGTAAGGCTCTTGCCTTCGCAACGGCGACGTCACCCTCCGCCTCCACCGAATGTCCACTAGGACCAACCACGCAAACTCGAACAAGCCTCTCCAAGTTCACAGTAGCCATATCTATTGCTCCCGAAGAAACTTCGCCAGTCAAATCCATCATAACGAAGAGTACTGCCTTCAAAAACGTGAACACGTGTTTGTACACCCATTCTAGCGCCATCTTCTCCACCATAAACTTGACTGCGATGCAGCCACCTAGCTTGGCGTACCAGGCGCGTTCGTAACACAATGCTGACATTCGTTCAGCAAGGTATTCCATCAAAGGCAGGCGGCACGCGCGTTCTCGACTACCCAGCACCGTTGCAGCAGTCTCTATCATAAGAACCAACGCGAGGTGACCAGGTTTACATAACTCTTTCTCTTCATGACCCATTATAACAGCGATTGCATCGACAAGGACCAAAGCGTCAAGACCTTCTTTAGGTGAAGAGCTTTCGACAAACGGTCCCGCTTGTTGCGCGATCGCTACCATAGTGTAGTGTCTCACTAACGACACCATCGTTGGCAGCACGTGGTGACGTAACTCCTTAATAGCAGCGGCTACAAACATTCCAGTAAGAGCCGTGCGATGAGTGTTACGTACAATACTATTAGTACACTTGTAGTAAGGTCCATTTTGAACCTGAATCTTGCCATCGATGAAACTAGGGTGGTTGAACAGCTTCTGCAATGTCGCCCTGTCGTCATCCAAATTCAGTGAAGAAGCTAAGTAACACCTCAGTACCTCCCAACATTGTCGTCTGTAAAACGGATCTGTCATGCTGGACTTTAGAGCGGAAAAGGCTGTCTCTATTACTTTATCTACCTCGAAATCTATAGGTTTCGCTTGTTCTTGGAAGTAAGCTTGTACCGCGGGCGGTGGCGCGTCTGTTTCACGATACTCCAACCTTTGTGGTTCTATCATCATTTTACGATTGCCACCGCCGAATTTTCCGAGGACTCTGAACGCGATTCTTGCAACTTCATTATTCTGTAATGTTCTCCAAAGCGCTTGCATGAGGTCAGCCCTGACAGGCTGAATGTGTTCGTACAAAAAGTCGGGCTGCAAGTTATCGACGCAAAGCTCGAGAGTCCTCAAACCTTGTGATATTAAAGTATGGGACCCGTTCAGTGCGGACACCAAAGGATCCATGAGCATCGGTAAATAAGGCAATAAACTACTTAGTCTTACGGGTACAGTCAAGCATAACTCGACGAATAGATCTTTCATGTGCTGTTTGTGTAGGCCGCTTTGTAGGCGATTCAATCCTTCGAGTAAGTTTGGCAAAAGTGGTAAGAATTCTTGGTAGAGTAAATCATGACTGCCGCCGCCGATAGAGCGGAATAACGCCCTTAGAAGTAGGAAGTAATTGTAGGGTTCCTTAGCAGTCATGGCATAATCCATGGCCTTGTTAACGATGCTGTGTAAGTGTGGCCTAAGCATTTGTTCATTTTCAGTAGGAAAAAGACTTACGGAACCAAATACCAATTTGAAAAGCCTAAGGTAGAGGTTTGACCTCTCCACATTCGTGCCCATTTCCTCCATCCTTTGGAGGAGGTACTCAACAAGGACTGTTGCAAATATCGGCGACGTTGCAGGATTAGATAAAAATGTGTTGGCGATTATTTGCAATGTCGTATTTTTATTGATTCTTTCAACCATATGGGAAATTGTCGCGGTAAATATCTCTTGGAAAGTTTGTGGGTTCATCATTGAAAACTGTAAGGAAAAAATTGAAACTGTATTCACACTCATATAAAAAAAACCTTATTTTTTCAAGGCCATGATCTCTTAGTAATTGTTTATATACTTACCACGCCACTAAAATGCTCCAACACCTCTTTCTCCTCCTTGGACCGTACATGTGGTTGAGCGGGCGGCTGCGCAGGCGCTCGTGGTGCCGCCAACGTATATATGTCAAGCGATTGTAGTCCCCATCGCACTAGACGTATAAATACTAACGTTTCGCGTGCACTAAACTGCTTTTGACCAGTTATGGTGGTAGTGGATGTACCTTCCGTGTTTGTTGTTGTTTGCTGTGATAGAAAGTATATTTTTGCTGATAATTGTTGTTTTAGTATGTTCATTATACAGTCAACAAAAATGATAAGTATACAGGCTGCCCATTTTCAACTACTTTGAATCCATTTATGTTGTTGTGAGCAGTCAAGTCTTTGATATCTCTCTTGCCTTAAGTTTAAAAATGAGCAGCAGAATTTTTGCCTGCCTGGCTAACTGTTTTGTTGACTGTACTATGCAGATAAATATTACAAGAATATTGAAGTTACTCACAATTTTACTCTTAAGAAACATTTTCTCATTATTAATCCTAACTACCAATAAGTAAATTCTACCCAAGTTTTTTTTTTTTAATGACCTTCAACTAACCTTGCACGAAGCGCAGCCCCACGTGATAGTCTTAACTCCACAGACCAGCGTCTTTACTAACGTCCTATAGTCTCCTACATTCAGATTGTTCATCTGTGAAGATGGGAACCCTATCTTAGACTTCTCCTCACTCTTGGACAGACTATCCAGGAAGTCTGGGGCCATTTTCTCCTCCTCCACTTTGACTTCGATTGTGGAAGTCGTTGGGCCTGGGGTGGTGGGAGTACCAGGTGTGGTACCGTTTGTACCATTGGGTGTTGGTGTTGTTTGTTTACTAGAACAAGTTAAACACATAGAGATAATTGGAATTTATAAATGAT
Source organism: Agrochola lychnidis (assembly GCA_963680765.1). Classification (NCBI taxonomy): domain Eukaryota; kingdom Metazoa; phylum Arthropoda; class Insecta; order Lepidoptera; family Noctuidae; genus Agrochola; species Agrochola lychnidis. Next base: position 17,755,597 of record OY796858.1, read on the forward strand.
ATTTGCTGTTTCTGAGGTGTTTATAACCAGAGCTTTTATTCGGAACTCTGAGTAAAGGAAGAACTTTGCCTAAATTGATAATTTTGGCGAATTAATAGTTATTGTGAGTTAATTATATGAGATCGTCAGAAACTGGGTGTTAGCAATCTGCGTTACAAGCAAAAACGAAGTTTTTCATCAGCTACTTAGACCATCCTTCTTTATAATAATTTAAATAGAAAAAAATGTTTTTTCAACATTTTCAACAAAAACTCATCTGCACCCTTACCATTTATTCATCAACGCGGGTAGTTGTAACTTGGATATGGTCTTGAACTTCAACACGAACACTTCTAATATGCGCATGAGCAACTGCCGCCCCTGCGGCTGTGTGCCGGCCGCGGCTGCACCTTCACTCTCAGACCGCTGACGAATGCAATCGACGAGGTTCAGTAGTAACTTGCAGGACATCGTCTGGATGCTGTATGGGAAATTGGACGTAAAGTCTATTCAAATCCTTGTTTCCAAATGATGTTCTTTCCACTTATAATATTAATACAAATAACATCAATAGTACTCTGAAATCACATTAATTCACACAAGCATAAAGTTGATATTTCTACTTAAACGAATATGAACTTTATGCTTGTGTAAATTATGGTGATTTATGAATGACGAGTACTAGTGAAAAAGTCACTTGAAGTTGTAGCGCAAACTGGACTTTATATGTGTGGCTTAGAAGTTGTTTTTTTTTTTTCAAAATACTTTATTAACTTGTTTGGAAACTAAGTCGCAAACGATATAGATTTGTTACTGATCGTTAAGTACTTTTTAAGAAGGTTTTCACTACAAATGCTTCATTTTTTCAGGACGCACTTTAGATATCGGTGAAATTGACCGAAAATGTTTGAACATAACAGAACTCTAAGGTTTTATTTATGTGGCATCGAATCATCAGTAATATAACACTACACAATATATGTATGTATGTACAGACGCCAGCACATCAAGCTACCCGAAACTGTCAAATTTTCCCAATCAACTTTAAACCTTAGACACCACCGATAAAGTTGAAAATCTAATAAATAAATTTGACAGATTGTAGTAGCTTGATGTGCTGGCGTCTGTACCAATCAATAGAAGATATTAAAAATGTATTGTCGTCAGAACTGAACAAGTATTCAATGTTGCAACTTAATAGACCAAGAGCAGGGTATACAAAAAAAGCATGCAAGATTTGACCTAATAATTTACAAGTAAATCAAAATAAAAGCTTGTTTATACCTTGTAGGAAGAGATTCATCATGCACATTCTTGGAGAACAAATGAGCAGCGATAGCGAGGTCTGTCAGTGGTAGGAGTTGTCTGACATGGTGAACTAAGTCGGCTAGCGTTGAATACGCCAGCGGACGCAAAGATTCGTGAACGGTCCACCCGCCTCCAAGGAGTACATCCTCGTCGAATAGTCGCTCCATGTATGGAACAAATTCTAAAAGAAAAAATAAATGTGTTACATGCCAATTTCAGCTAGGTATTATTATTATCGACAGGTTCAAAACTATAAGTATGAGTAAGTTTGAAAAAAAAAAAAAACAATCTTGAGAGTTTACTTTAGTAAACCACTGAAGTTTTTTAAATTATAAAACGTATGTATTTATCCTGAAATAAACATTATTCCATAAAAGCAATTTCGTCGTAAATATGAATGGCGTTACATTTTTTACGACATTTAATTTATCATTTAGCAACTTACTCAGTCTCAAATCTGTAGCAAGGATATGTCGTGTCGCTATGACCAGTTCCTTTCTCAGATGCGCTACTTCCGGTGGACATAACGTCAACAGCCCTATAATGCCCTTCACCATCAGATTGGCGTGATTGGCAATCGTATCTTGGTATATCCGGATGATGTAAGCCAAAAAGGCTAAAGTCTTTATTTGGGCACCCATGAAGTCCACAAAAACCTCCTTGTTGAATGAAGCTGATTGTCTGAAAGTAAATATGTATACTTGAAATAATAGACTTACGTGAAGTCAAGACGAACAAGTTCGCCTTGCCTTGCATAGCCTAGCATAAAATTATGCTAAAATGGCTGAATGTTTATTTTAGACTACATAACATAACATCACGCCTTGTTTCCCCGAAGGGTTGGGCAGAGGTGTACCTGTAGTAGGTACACCCGCATTTCGCCAGTTATGTTTAAGTCCCATGTAATAGGGGGCGAGCCTATTGCCATCAACCGGGCACAAATCCAGACTCCGGGCTGCTACTGAGAAATTCCAGATGGAAAAACCTAATAACACTTAATAATAATAACCAATAATTACTTATAATAACCTCCACAACCGCGAGATTTACAGTCTCAGGGAATATTTCCTTCAAACTGACGTGGGTATGCACCGAGATGTGGTCGCAGTGGACAAGGGCCTCACCCCGCTCTCCTTGGCAAAAGAGAACTGGCGCAAACCTGCAGTACTTGATACTAACGATCGTAAGGAAGTATGGCAGGGCAAAGAGCTACACGGACGCTTTTTCCGGGCCCTCCACGGGCCTGATGTAAACTTTTTGGCGTCTGTATCCTGGCTACGCTTCGGTGACCTCTTCGGGGAAACCGAAGGTTTTGTCTGTGCGATTATGGATGAAGTTATCCTGAGGAATAATTATCGGAAATACATTGTCAAGGACGGTACGGTTGACATCTGTCGGGCATGCCACCGCCCCGGTGAATCAATCCGACATATTATTTCCGGGTGTTCTCGTCTAGCTAACGGCGAGTACTTGCACAGACACAATCTAGTGGCTAGGATTATCCACCAGCAACTTGCCTTGCAGTACAACCTTGTGGAATCTGAAGTACCATACTACAGGTATGTGCCCGACCCAGTTCTCGAGAATGGTCACGCCACATTGTACTGGGATCGATCTATCATCACTGACAGGACCATTGTAGCTAATAAGCCTGATATTGTGGTGATAGATCGACGAGAGCGCCGTGCAATGATTGTAGATATCGCTGTCCCTCATGACGAGAATCTCGTAAAAGCTGAGAAAGATAAAAAAATCAAGTATCTTGACTTAGCACACGAGGTTGTCGACATGTGGGATGTGGACTCTGCAATCATTGTACCGATAATCGTTACGGTTAATGGCCTAATAGCGAAGAGCCTCGACCAACACCTCAGGAGGCTCTCATTGCGCGGCTGGGTCAAGGGCTTGATTCAGAAAGCAGTACTCCTAGACACGGCACGCATAGTGAGGAGGTTCCTCTCTCTAGAGCCCTGACCACTGGCAGCTTGGACCCTGTTCCTGATGCCGATGGGCCACTATTTTTTATATTTTTAAATGTTTTTTTAATGATTTTTATAAAAATATTTAAAAATGTATTTAATATGTAAAAAAATGAATAAATGAACTTATAATAATAATATTATAAAGAGGTAAAGTTTGTAAGTTTGGATATAGGCGGTAATCTCTAGAATTACTGATCTGATTTTGAAAATTCTTTCACTGGCAGAAGCAACACTATTGCTGAGTGCATAGGTATATTTTATAGTACAGTTGACTACCACGCGATCGAAGTCACGGGCAGACGCTAGTGAAGAATACTGGGCCACAATTTTTTGGTTCCTATTTGAACATACCTGTGGGTAGCAGCAGGTTGCAAAGTAATGGTCTCCATGATCAGAGGGATGAAGTTGCTGACCTCCTGATGGACATTTTGTTTGTACAATTGGTACATGAGGACCACTATGATAGGTAACTCTTGGATCACCTTCAAGGAGAGCACTGACCTTGGGATCAGGTTGTACTGTAAGTGAATAAATAAATTACATAAATAATACAAATAAATAGTACAGAAGTATCTCTGACTTTGAGGCAAATAAATATAGGGTTATTGGTTATATGTTGGCCGGGAATCCATTAAGGGGTTATAGGACAGGTCTTTTGCAACCAAATTACTCCTCATGACCCCTATGCCAATGTCAACTGTTTTCGAGTAATTTGACATTTTATATTTAAAAATAATGTCAAATGACTCGATTTATTTTTTACATTTGCATAGGAGTCAAAAGGGGCCATTTGGTTGTAAATGACCTCTCCTACATCCCCTTAGTGGATTGGCGACATATAACCAATATCCCTGTATATTTAGAAGTCTAGAGGGAATTGAAAATGCGATTTATCAAATAAATGTTAACTTTTTGATATTGTAAAATATATGCTTAAATTCCTAAATGCTTACTTTAGAGCTGTGGCATAAATTAAATTAAACTTTATCTCAGACTAAGGTCCATAATTTTGTTAGTATTTTGGTGTTAGTAACAATGGTGCTTAAATAAGTAGGTTAGTACTGTTATTTTTTACATAGATTGAAAGTATCAAATTACTCTTTTTTTCAATAAAAAAATAAATTTGGTAAGACTTTGTCTAAGACAACCATGGCTTAACAGATTCTAAATTGTCTGTACTATCTTCGCCTTAAAGCTTTGCACCCCTCTTCCAATCACCCTGTATAACTTAAAAATTGTAGACTGCAAATACAGGTTGTTTTTATTTCTGTCAAATCAATCAACATACAACTGAGTATTAACTTCTAAAGCTCTCTCTTTTGGTTTGTCTAGTTAAGTGGGGTTTTCAATTTTTATTAATACTTACAGTAACAACACTGCCATCAAGTAGTTTCTTCTCAGTGTGTATAGGTGTAGTGGTGTAAGTTTCTTGTAGTAGCTGATCAATGTTCACTTCTGACAAATCCTTCACCCTTATAGTGGGTTTGGGTTCAAATATTTTTGGTAAATGATTTGGCAAGTCAGAGTATATTCCTTTCACCCACTGCAGGAACTTGTGAATCTACATAAATTAAGAAACAAGAGAAGAATAAAATGACATGTTTTTCTATGGATTTGGAACAGAAATGCCTTAAAAACATTTTAAATAAAACAAGTAAATTACTTACATCCACATCAGTACTGTATGGGGGTCTGTATTGTTTGTGCAGTTCCATAAAAATCTTCAGGCACACCAATACATTCTCTTCATTTTCTATTTCCATTAATTTCAGCATCAGTACAAGGATACTCTTAACATAACTTCTTAAAGTCTCGCTGATCGGCAGACGGTGAATCATCTCAAGTATCAGTTTCCGCACTTGCTGAATATTGTACTCTGCTATGAAGTGTGGTTCCCCTTCTTGTAGTATTTTGAGGAATATTTTTAGGGAGTGTTCTAGGAATTGCGGATATTGAGGGGAACTGAGTATTACCTGATAAGAAAATTTTAGAACAATAATGTTTCATTTTTGATGTTTGGTTTGCTTTACAAAACGGTAGTCTGACAATTAATTTATTTTTATCAGGTAGACATAAAAGTGTTGTTTATTATGTTAAGTATTAAATTTTGCTGCCTTTTCACAACCTGCGTTTTATGTCAGGCAACCTTAAGGGGCTACTTTATTATCAATACCGGTTACCGTAAAAGTAAACCCATACAAAGATATAAACTTACCTCAAAGTTTTCGCTGAGTTCCTGGGCAGCTTTAAGCTTGATCTCATCCTTAGCGCCAGGGTCCGCTAACATGGTCACATAACTCCTGTAGGTATTCATCTGGGTGTGCGGGTCCCCAGGACCGCCTGCAGCCATCGAAGCCATCATTGTGCACAGCAAATAGTCTCACAATTAAGTATTTTCACCAGGAAGTGAATTACCCAACATGTTGTTATGACAAAAAATATACAAAGAAAATGGTCCTTCACACATTTACATCTTTCAATTATTAAATTACAGGGGTTAGATCAATATTCTTTACATTAGTCACAATTAATCTCTATAATAAAAATATTAACCCAAACAACCGGACAAAACAAGCAAAGCAATGCACGCAACAAGAGAGCTCAACACATTTAGAAAGATTTATAATCTGTGATGAATAATGATTGATTTAGCGCATAGACTATAGAACGAATGAACGAAAAAACGTATTATAAAAATATAAAATAAAGCCTTGTTGACACAAGCGAAATCCGATTGGAGATGGCAATATAAAAGTTATATCAGTTGATTGACTGTGGTTCTCTGGTTCTCTTTGATCACTTTTGCCGTGGTAAAACTGCCTGTCCACACATTTCTCAAATTATTGGCACATTTCTCCGTTCCGCTGCCTCGCTCCGCTCCAGTGGACAGGCGGCCTAAAGTTACATAGCGCGAATTCAAATTTTCTTTAGTTTTTTTTCTATTTGCAGGTCAGTATCAGGTTGTATGTGTGGTTGTATGTTGATCAAAATATGATTCGCGAGCGTAACAAATATGTATTTACAGAATAATAACCAACAATACAACTCACAGATACAACTCAAGTTTACTGGGGCTCTTATTATTACTGGTGATTTCGTGATTTCAAAACCTCTGACATTGCTAGTGATGAAAGTGCTGTCAAAATCTATGTGTGGACCGTGAAAAAGGCACTGTTAGAGCACAAAACCAAGGAACATAGGGATGGGCAAGTGAAAAAATATATCGATATTTATTGTTTCGATATTTTTAAACAGTATCGATAATTATCGAGTGAAAAATATCGATATATCGATATATCGTCAGTTTTTGCATGATTATTAGTGATGCAACGAATACGAATACGAATATTCGTATTCGCCGAATAGTAGACATTTACCGAATATTCGTATTCGGCGAATACTAATACGAATACTAATACGAATATTTAAAAATTAATATGTTTGTACGTAAATCTAATTACTGGCAGACTTGGAAAACGCGCGTCGTCGGCACGTAAAAATACCACGTGTGCAAGGGCCTTAACCGCAACGACGACGCGACGGGGGACTCCCTGGCCATAGTTTATACAGTGCCGCGGCCCGGGAGTTTTCCTATCATTACGAACCATGGACTGATTGATTCATTCATTCCTTTCATTTCATTTGTCAGTCGAAAGCACAAGTCAAGCAAGAGAGTATTGTTTTATTTATTTTCTGAGGTTGCTGCGAAGTGAAAGGAGTTGAAGTTGAATAGAAAATGTCTTCTCGTAAACGAGATCAAAGTGACATATGGAAACACTTCGATTAAATTACCAAATAAGTAGTTATATGGTCTGTATTTCTTTTGTATGAACAAAAGGTAGGATAGTAAGTCCTAAGTAACTTAGACGAACGTTAGTAATAGCTGCGTCTATGTAGTACTAGACTATTAGTCTTTTATTACCATGGCGAGATATTCGTATTCGTATTCGCCGAATAGTAAGTTTGATATTCGTATTCGTATTCGTAAAAATAGTATTCGTTGCATCACTAATGATTATTCATACATAAATTCTCAAAGCTTTCTAACTTCGTAAAAAAAGAATAGACGAAAATAGAATTTTTATTAATGCTCGAGCCTAAACAATTATACACAGGAGCACCCTCTGTTTGATGTGCTCGCCTGTCAAAGAGGTAAAATACGAAACCAAAGTTGCCTTATAAAAAAAATCGAAATTGATACTAATTCGATAGTCTAAAATAAATATCGATATATCGCGATTAAAAATATCGACGATATATATCGATAATTGTATGGAAAAATATTGATATTTTTATATATCAATATTTTTTGCCCATGCCTAAAAGAACATACTTACTCTAGGCACAAAACACCATTATTCAGAGCTAAAGTTGCTGCGTGTGTATCTACATAATTCTTCAAGAGGGTGATCAAGGGTGATATTAGTTGGGTGCAGTTGGGTGGTAGAATTTGATTTGATTCTCTATGCTTACATAGTATGGAACTCTATTGTTTATTCCATGTCATCGGCATCGATGGATGCTTTTACAAGTTACATTACATTTTTGTAATGGGATAAAAATGGGTTGAAAATGAAATAAAAACAATGAACAGATTGTGAAAAAGTGAAATTATCAACTCAAATACAACTTAAAATGTGATCATGGCTACTTCTACAACAGTGTTAGTCATAACATTTTGGCTTCGGTGCACAATAGTGTATGGTTACGAGTTCATATCACAATATCCGAATCAGCCTAATGAGACATACCATTTCTATCATCTCGCCGTGGACAGAATCAGCGGCCAAGTATACGCTGGTTCCTTGAACTGGGTTCACCAGTTAAGCCCTGACTTGAAACCAATCCAAGTTATAGGCACGGGTCCGATACTCGACAACCCAATGTGTCATGCAAGTGGCTGCCCTTCAGCTGACATACAGACTACACGGACTGATAACGTGAACAAAATATTAGTGATAGATCAAGAATCTGGAAGAGTGATCGCGTGCGGTTCAGTGGCGCAGGGTTCCTGTTCCAAGTACAAACTTGGAGACCTGTCTGCGAAGCCCGAGTTCGTTCCTGTTAGTGTGGCAGCGAATGACGCTGATGCGTCGACCTACGCTTTCATCGGACCTGAAAGGTATAATTCATGGGACCGATCCAATGTGCTATATGTGGGGACTACATTCACTAACAATGGAGAGTACAGACACGATGTTCCTGCGATCTCCAGCCGCGACCTGATGACTCTGGACACTGCACAACTAACATTTAACAAACAAAGTTCAATACAAATAGATGTTAAATACAGAGATAACTTCCTAGTGCAGTATGTGTATGGCTTTAATGCTAGTGACTATGCATATTTTTTGATAATCCAGAAGCATTCCCACCTGGCTGGTAATGAGGAACTGGGGTATGTGTCCCGCCTTGCTCGCACCTGTGTTAATGATGACAACTATAACAGCTACACTGAAGTGACGCTGGAGTGCCATGTTCGAGAAGAAACTGTTAGTGGTAAGAGTGAAGTGGTCAATTATAATTTAGTTCAAGATGCTAAGATTGCCAAGGCTGGTGCAAACCTAGCTGCCCAGCTGGGTATAGAGACAGGAGATCCTGTTCTTATAGCTATTTTTAGTCCATCAAAAAGTATTTCTAACGAACCTATGTCTAAGTCAGCTATTTGTGTATTTTCTCTGCAAGAAATAGAAATTAAGTTCAATGAAAATGTTCACATGTGTTTCAATGGCAGCACTAAAGCACGCAACATGGGCTACATATCCGGTATGATATCCGATGGAAAATGTCCCAGTGTTGGTTCAACAGGAAATATTCTTAACTTTTGTGAGGTAGGTCTTAAAATTAGTGGACTTTATCCTATAAAAACAATGTCTGTCATTAACTGGAATGATACTTTGATTACTTCTGTTACTATGTCTGTAACTGGTTTACATACTGTAGCATTTCTAGGCACCAACAATGGAATTCTGAAGAAAGTCTTGATCGATGCTGATAAAGCATTAGAGTATTCTAGTGAAGCAATTTTACCTGGTCAGAGGATTCTACCAGACACAACACTGTCACCATATCAAAAAACACTGTATGTGTTGGCAAGAAATTCAATAGTGCAGATACCAACTGAAAGATGTGCTGAACATGGAAATTGTTCCTCTTGTCTAGAATCCAATGATCCCCACTGTGGATGGTGTTCTTTGGAAAAACGCTGCACAGTGCAAAATATGTGTCAAAAAGGGACACAAAGTGCACCAAGATGGTTGTCTCAATACATTGGCCAGCAGTGCATTGACTTTGAACAGATTCAACCTGACAGAATATCAATGAATGAAGTAACAACAGTGCAGCTTATAATTAGAACTTTACCAGAACTACCTTTTGAAGCTAAATACAAGTGTGTGTTTGGAAATGCCCCTGCCATAGATGCTGCTGTAACATCAAATGGCCTAGCTTGCCCTACACCAGATGTCAAGCATAGACCTAAAATACCACAAAGTCAAGATCATGTGTATGTTTCACTTTCTGTTCACTCATCAGAAACAAATAAAGATTTTGTTTCCAGAAACTTTGCTTTCTATGACTGTTCTAAACATACAACATGTCACTCTTGTATATTGAGTGAATGGGCTTGTAATTGGTGCATATATGACAACAGGTGCACCCATGATACCTCTGTTTGTCAAAGAACCATAATAAGTGCTGAAAATAATCCAACTAAACTACTAAATCATGGTATTGGACATTGTCCTAGAATAAGACAATACAAGAAACCTATTTTACTACCAAATAATGTGCCTAAAGAATTGGAACTTGAAGTTGAAAATCTACCTCACTTACAACCAGGGCACACTGGATTTCAGTGTATAGTGAGTATTGAGCTAGCCAACATGATACTCCCTGCTAGAGTTGAATCTAATCACTATATTGTGTGTGACAAAACAACCTATTCATATGAAGAGGATGTGGGAGAATACAATGTGAGTGTTAAAATTGTCTGGAATCATAAACATTACATAGATACAATCAACATCACATTATACAAATGTGAAATTCTTGGATCACATAGAGAACATGCTGATTGTTCTCTTTGTATAACCCGAAACTCAATCTATAAATGCACCTGGTGTGGCAACTCTTGTTCTTATAGTGAAACATGCTTAGAAAATCCAGTAACTGAGTGTCCAAAACCTAGAATTGATATGATCAAACCATTAAGTGGACCAATAGAAGGAGGCACCATAGTAACTATTGAAGGCAGTAATCTTGGTTTAAGAGTTGAAGAAGTGGCTGGTAAAGTTCGAATTGGAGATGTTCTCTGTGAAATAGTAGACTTTGAAGTTTCAGTAAGCATCACATGTCGCACAGGACCCTCCAATGGCTCTGCTGTAGCACCTGTTATTGTGGAAAATGATTCTGGCCACACAGAATCATCTGTTTTGTTCAGTTATAAAAATATTAACCTTCAGGGCCTCTACCCAACACTAGGACCAGTTGCAGGTGGCACCCAGTTAGCCATAGGGGGCCATCATTTGAACATTGGTTCATCTATATCTGCTTTCCTGGATGAGCTGCCATGTTCTGTCAATACTACACAGACCTCAAACAGCAGATTGATATGCATTACTCCAAAGGCAAATGCACCCAGAGTGATTCACACATTGACAGTGGGAATAGATAATGCTAATCGAACTTTGTATGGAGATTTGTTTAATTATACAGCAGACCCAACTATTATGGAAATTAAACCATTGAAAAGTTTTGTATCTGGAGGCAGAATGATAACAGTTCATGGAACTAACTTACACACAATCCAGAAACCTCTTATGAAATTGTATTTTGCCAATGAAGTGCTACCTGTGAACCATTCAGCTTGTACTGTGCTCAATGAACATCAGATGGAATGTCCCAGTCCTGCAGTAAATAAAAAATATTTCGACATTTTGCAAGCAACAAAAACTCAGACTAGTACTCCACAAATAGCAATGAAAGTCGGTTTTGTTTTGGACAATGTTGAAACAATGCATGAAAAACACTTTAATCCCCCTCGAACTCATATGGTGTTTGTTGAAGATCCTCATGTGTATCAATTTCCTAATAATGGCATAAAATCTTACAAAGGAGATCCATTGGTAATAGAGGGTGAAAATTTAATAAGGGCAAGTGATGAAACAGATGTTATTGTTACAATTGGAACAGAACCTTGTAATGTTACGAGCCTAACAATGCAGCAACTTTTATGCACGCCTCCTGAAGTACAACCAGCTAATACTGATGAAAATGGTTTACAGATAGCAGAAATTAATTTGCCTTTGGTGGTTGTAAAAGTTGGGAAAAGCTTGCGATTCCCAATTGGCTATCTTCATTACGAATTACTGAGAAACTACAATTTTCCGCCGGAAGTTATCGCAGGAATCGCTGGTGGCACTTTCTTTCTAGTGCTTATATTCATGATTGTATTAGTGATGTACAGACGGCGTAGTACAAAAGCGGAAAGAGAATATAAAAGAATACAAATTCAGATGGATACTTTAGAGAGCAATGTTAGATTAGAATGTAAATTGGCTTTTGCTGAGTTGCAAACTGATATGTCTGATTTGGCAGCCGATTTGGAACATTCAGGTATACCAACGCTAGATCACGTAAACTACGTCATGAAGGTATTCTTCCCAGGAGTATCGGACCACCCTATATTGAATGTCCAACGTCAATTATTTATAAACGCTCCCAGAACCAATTACGATGCAGCTATGATTCAATTTGAGCAGCTTTTGAATAATAAATGTTTCCTTTTGTCATTTATAGACACATTAGAGTCACAAAAATCATTTAACATTCGAGACAAAGTAAATGTGGCTTCTTTGTTGATGATAATACTCATGGGGAAAATGGAATACGCAACAGATATTTTAAAATCTCTTTTGTTACGTCTTATTGATAAATCTATTTGCAATAAGCATCCTCAACTAATGCTAAGAAGAACTGAAAGTGTGGTTGAAAAAATGTTAACAAATTGGATGGCGTTATGTATGTATTATTATCTCAAAGACTACGCAGGTTCTTCCTTGTTTTTGCTCTTCAAAGCAATAAAACATCAAATCGAAAAAGGAGTTGTCGATGCAATAACTCACGAAGCTCGATATTCTTTATCGGAAGAAAAGCTTCTGAAGGAACAGATTGACCACCAGACCATAACACTGCATATAGTCCAAGATGATTTTGATGAAAAAGTTCAATGTAAAGTTTTAGATTGTGATAGTATTTCACAAGTAAAAGCTAAGATATTAGATGCACTTTTTAAAAATACCCCGTTCTCTATGAGACCATCCGTCCATGAAGTTGATTTAGAATGGCGACACGGAAGGGGAGGACATGTTACTCTTCAAGATGAAGATGTTACAACGAAGACGATAAATGGCTGGCGTAAATTGAATACGTTAGCTCATTACGGTGTCAAAGAATCCGCTGTTATGTCCTTGATATCCCGCCAAAACGACAGTTTTAACACTCCGTATAAAATACCCTGCAAGAATTGCACAGGAATATACTGTTCTAATTCCCACATAAGAGTATATAACAGTGACATCACAGACCAAAATGTACATTACTATCACTTGGTGAAGCCTATAGAGTACCAGCATATTATCAACAAGTCGTCAGAACATAGTCACAAAGCTATTCCAGAGATATTCCTCACAAGGCTCTTGTCTACGAAAGGCACGGTCCACAAGTTTGTTGATGACTTCTTCAGCACTATACTTACTGTCAACGAAGTTTTGCCACCAGCAGTCAAGTGGCTGTTTGATCTCTTTGATGACGCGGCACGGACACATGGTATCATGAATCCTGAAGTAGTCCATGCTTGGAAGTCCAATAGTTTACCTCTTAGATTTTGGGTGAATCTCATAAAAAATCCAGATTTTATATTTGATATAAATAAAACGGCGACTGTTGACTCTTCATTATCAGTTATCGCTCAAACTTTTATGGATGCTTGTTCATTAACAGAACATCGATTATGTAAAGATTCTCCATCTAATAAATTACTTTTTGCTAAAGACTTGCCTACATATAGGGAAATGGTTATAAGATTTTATCAATCTGTATCTCAATTACCTCAAGTAACAGACCAAGAGCTAAGTACTTCTATGCAGCAACTCTCGGTGGAACAGTTGAATGAATTCGACACTCTGTCTGCCTTAAAAGAGTTGTATATCTATGTCAGTAAATATAGAGAACAAATTATATTAGGACTAGAAAACAAAATGCACTTAGCTCATAAATTAGATAATATAGCATGCACTATGGAAGGGGATCCTACATCTATATGCTGACTATATGACACCAGTCACGATTTGATTGCATTTACGTAATTTATTTATATAATACCTACTTTGTAAAAAGAAGCTTTAATTTATTCTGAAAATACTCAGATCTAATAAAACTGATATTGTAAAGACTGTAAAATATCAGTTTCATAAGCATAACTCTAGTTAGAAAGTAAAACTATTTTTTTCAATGAATCATGATGAAATACTTAATAGCTATGGACTTATTTTTTTGTCGAAGTACCTATTTAATAAGTATTAAAGTATCTTTTGTAAGTACTAAGTGAAATTATTATAACTATATTGGCATTTTTTACTCAGCATTACGCTATGGGACTATTCAAACAAATTAAATTTTTATTTTCTCATTTGGGAATTGAAGAAAAAGTAAAACTACGTTTAAAAAAATGCCGTCGTGTATCTAAAATGTATATTAATTCCTTACTGATATCTTTTTGCAGTACTCCTCCCTATGTTGTGGAGACTGTTCAAAATGTAAAATGTACCCAGCTCCGGCGCTAATGATTGTATCTCAGATTATAGAGTAAGAAAAGTTTAAATGGTCCCATAAAACTAAATTTGGAATATTTGTAATGCATTTAATCTCCCAGTGGCCATGCTATTTTTATAATTTTAATGTAAAGCGAACTAATGCTCTCTTTTAGGAACAACAAATATGATTTTATGAGAATGATAATGTAAGTCTGGCACTGAAATTATTTTCGAATGTAAATGTTCTTATTTGTATTTATATCTAAATTACTTAACTATTGATGTGTATTACGCTAAGATGTATGTGTAAAGAGAAATAAGAATTAATTAAGGAAAATGTTGTGATATTTGTATTTGGAATATTGATAGTATTAATTTATCATGTTAAATACTCTAATTTATTCAGCAATTGATTGATATTTTTTTTACTTTGGAAAATGATTACTTTAAAAAAAATCTACACCCATTGTCCCACAGTAAACAAGGACTATTTGTGTTACTTTTTGTAAAGCAACAAAACTCCATTCTCATTGTTTTTAATTCGTGATCTCATTATGTTTTTGCTCAACTATCTTTTATATATTGTCAATTTGTATAAAGAAACCCCAGTTTGCTCTTTTCTTTATGAATCTCGAATGTATTGTAAAAAAAATTGGCAGAAAATGTCGTGTAATAATATTCCATTTACAAAATATGTTTAAAAATAGAATTAGTTAGATATAATAACTTGCTAGAATTTAAGACAGCGTAAATTCACCCGTCTTTGAAATTTTATATTATTGACTTAGAAATATACTTATTTATCAATCCTTTTGTAATGAATAATTTCAATATGAATGGGATAAAACAAAATAACGGAGTATTATTCATTTTAACGTTTATTACATGTACATAAATAAAACACAGAACTTTAGGCAATTCAGATATACACCGAAATTAATTTAAATTAGGTACATAATTCTTATTGATAAAAAAATAAAGAGTATGTACTGTCAGCGAAATAAAATTAATTACATTGGTGTGATCCTATGTTTTTCAGCTTTTGTACTGTTTAATCTCGACATATTCATAGTTAGCTAAATTGACAATAATTACATAGATAGCAGTTCTATTATTTGAATCTATCACATTGAAAGCTATTAGTATTCCTATGCTTTTAAACATTTGTATTATATTAAATTGTCGTATCATTTCTTATTGCAAAACACGCTTCGTGATTTGAGAAAAGGAAAGAAGTGCTATTCACTGCATTAAGATTTAAAAAAAAAATATGAACACAGGACTGACCCCCTGATTGAAGAGTTAAAAATGCAGTTAGCGAAAATGATCACTTACAAAAATATATTGACATTTGACAAGTAGGTATTATTATACTTGCATCTTTATCACGATAAGCCTACTGAATCTGTACTCGGTTTGGATATTAAATACATTTGTCCATCGAATACAGACGCGATTATCCTATAAGATAATTTCTTACAATCGTTGTTCCAACTCTCGTTACTAAAACACTCATTATAACACTCTTAGATCAGTGGAATTACTTGGAAGTGTTAAATCTAAAGTTTATAAATGCTCGTTTTTACTCCAATTCATCATATTTTTTTTTATGAAACTTCAACGCGGGGATTTTTCTTCGCGTAAAACCGATCCCCTAAGGAAAGGCAGAAATAATAATGACATAACCACATACTAAAATTAGCACCCGTTGTTTACCCGTAGCAATTTAATTTAATTGCAGAGTATCTATATGATCTGTCTGGTGGAATAGCGAAAAATATACAACGAATTTAGGTGAGATCATAATCACCATTGGAATATTCAATGCAAGAACTCTTAACAAAACATAATATTATATATTGTTATCAGGATTTTCAGTAAATTTCTTTCGTTTTAGCCTAGGCCTTAGAATCGGGCTTCGAAAGCCTATAAAATATAGTCTCATTACACTCATATTGTGCAGGCCTTTAAATTCGCAAACGTCTTAGAACGATTGCAGTTACATATACTCCTTGCAATTCAACAAAAGTGCTCACACAGTGGCATTGCATTTGTGAGTGGGCGCCGAAAAACGCGTCAATACGATTGGTCGAAATCCTGTCAAACATTGCATGTAGACGCCACTCACACAAACGCATAGCTTTACAAACATTATAACATTGAAATACTAGGCAGTCATATAGCTAAACATCAAAGTTGCTCGCAGCACACACTTGCGTGTACGCAGCCATCCAATTGGACGTAAGTATAATATAAGAGATTGTTCTCATCGCATGTTTTTGCTACGCATCGTGCTATCAAACTTGCTTCTTCGTTTTAGCATGCAGTACATAGATTCTTACAATAGAAATGGGTTTCTAATTTACTGTACATATATATATAAAACCTCGTCTAACCTGACCTTTTGTCAGAATTTTGACCCTCTCGACTTATGAACATTACATTGGACGGAAGTTAAGTTAGCCCTGAATAAAGCTCACAAAACATCGCTTAGCGAACAATTCCATAACTTTATAATAAATGTTTTCATAGGAACAGTACAAACTTTATTACAATGTTTAAGTTTAAAAACCCATTTCCAGTCATACACTTGCAAAAACAACTGAACAATATCTCTTTCTCAATATAAATTCATATTAACAAATGCCATAATATTTATTGCAGTATTGTGGTGTTAGATAAAAAGCTAAATAATTTATATTCTACCAACTTACAAATTTTTATAATCTATTGCAAATACATAATTATTATAATAACAGGAATCATTTATAATTATCTTCTGAAATCGACAGTACACTGCAATTCACTGCATTATGTATAATTTTGCACTGAATTCCATCGACTAATAGGAACATTAAAGGAATTCAATGCACGGGAATGATATCAATGAAATGTATTTTAATACTTTGTCTAATCTATCAGTAATTATTCAACTGAAATTCAACTATTAATTGTGCAAATCTGTATTTGTACTATTTATATATTAAATATCAACAAAATATTTAACAAATAGAATTATTATGAAATTATTATTCAATAAATATCTAAACTTCATGTACTCGTAAGTTTGTATATGATTCTCACTCGTGTCAAACAACAACGTTACATATAATAATATATAACATACTTGACTTAACCGGGACTAGAACCCAGGGCCGTTAAACAGTAGTAGCTGTTTGCACGACCGTCATAATTTCCACACAAGTGCACATCAATTAAAATGCAATAGTACATAAATAATCGGCTATGATTTAACACTATGTCAAAAAAAATAATAACTGTAGGTCCATGTCCTCTGCGTGCATTCGAATAAAATTAGCGAAATAAGGCGTGGCATAGACCGTACAACGGTTTAAAAAAATGTATAAGGCAGTATCATTAAGGGGCCGTGCACGAAACGATTTTGATCAATTTCAAACAAAATTATTTTGTGATTTGTAAAGTGTTTTGCATGTGGCTAATTCAAAAATGTTTTGTGCAGGTTACAACAGACCGCTGTTATTTCGATTATAAAAATACTGGTAAAAAGTTTAAATGACACTATATTGTATTAAAATATTCTCAACTACTAAATCATTATTTACGCCACACCTGATCGCGTCAACTGGTCACAACATAAAATAAGTTATTAACATTAATTCACATACATTTTGACATAGAGCCTGGAAAAACATTTATAACGAGTTCACAATAAATATTTATAAAAAGCTTATGTGCTGTTTATAATAAATTGCCTATTAGGACCTGCCTAATATCTTACTTAGGGCATTTACAGGAACGACGCGTTCCCATACTAGGCTTTGGTAAATACGGTTTTGCGTTATCTATGAATATAGCAACTATTTATTACGACGTATAAAAACGTGGTGGAGAATCGTTACCTCCAAAAGATGTACTTACAACACAATTTAAGTACTTTATAAAAATGTTACTGCTGATGAAATGGACTGCAGTATTTTCATATTAGTTTTTCTAATAATAAATATTAGACAATATAAGTATACCAAAGAGCTCTGCGAGCCACTATTTAATGTAATAATATCTAGTATGCTTTCATGGGTGATTTTTCTAATGGATCTCGATAGACGATGGTGGCCGATTTGATGAGATCGGGCTCCTCCTCGGAGGGAAAGCACTCTGCGGAGGCGTCGACGTCTTTGTGCGAGCACTTGTTGTGCGCCATGAGCAGGCCTCCGGCTAACCCGACCAGCGCTCGGTCCAGCCAGTTCACCGGGTTGGCGTACACCAGACCTCCTTCGTAGAAACCCAAATGACCGCCGTGTGCCAATTCGAGAAACATCGCCTTATCGTGCGAGCCTGTAATGATAAAAAATCATATTTTCAAAACACTACATAGATACTGCGGTAAATTCAATATGACGTTCAAATTGTAGGAGATAACCTCAGTAGGGTTGCCAACTTTATCAAAGTGGGAAAATAAACAGTATCTCAAACAGTATTTTAATAAAAATAAAAAAATAGATTTATTAGTGCTACTCGCGCAAGTCATCAATTTAGCACAAGTTTTAAGGCTTCGTAAGCCTCGGCAAATAGACAAAGAGCATTTTTTTTGTTACTTAAATGTATTGAAGCTGTATTTCTATGGTCCCACAACTTAGCATTCATCATGCACTGATAACACTCATTCTGTGAATACTGAGGTGACAGGACTAAATATAATACTAGAACTAAAAGGTATTTTTGTAATAATTATCTATTTAATATGTCCCGAAAATTCGAGACACTGAACCACCGCACCCATGCCCAGGTGCATGCATGAACGTAGAACATGAAACTTTTTATTTAGGTATTGCTCTGGCTATTAGTGAAAACAGTGTATTCATATACTTTATTTTTGTTGAATATTAAACAGTATTTTCGAGTGAAAAACAGTAAATACTGTTTTTAACAGTATGGTTGGCAACCCTAAACCTCAGTCTGATTCATAAACATTTTTTTCTACAAGTTGCCGTTATCAGCGTATTTGTCACCGTGTCACGCCACTTGATCATGTAAATATTTCACAAGAGTATTTTTTTAAATTAATATTTATCGATCTTTCGCAGAAACCACTCTTGGTTTATTTTAGTTTAAAACTTATACCCTAATTGCGTAATACAACACAATCACAATCTGTTTCAATAATCCATTGCTTCTTATGTTGCAAAAAAAAATCTGCTCAACAACGTAAATAACGCAATGAATGTTGTTGAACTGTCAAAATGAAACAAATTAGGCATAATTGTTTACGAAAATAAGTTACGCAATTAGGGTACTGGTTAAGAATTCAAAGCAAGTAACAATACGATTTTTTTAACCGACTTCCAAAAAGGAGGATGTTCTATGTTCGTAGGGTGTTTTTTTTGTATGTATGTTCACCGATTTCTCCGTCAATTGTGAACCGATTTTGAAAATTCTTTTTTTGTTTGAAAGGGCTCTCGAGGTGGTCCCATATAAATTTTATTAACTTTGCTTGGATAGTTTTTTGAATTAGCTTCAATAATATGTATTTTTGCCCACTTAGTATGTGGATGATATGATATGTTCCTATCACTGGTAACAGGTAGTGGTATTCGAATTTCTGTGGGGTAGGTACCACAACTAAAAAGTGAAAAATAAAAACTTTTTACACCGACACCGACTTCCGAAATTAAAGTTATTTTTCACTTTGTAGTGTCTTTTTGGAAGACGGTTGTTTTTTTTTGTAAATATTTTTACGAACTAAACTCTAACGGAAAATTACCTACCTAAAACGAAATTTCTGATGAAGCTAACCTTGAAAATCCGAATTTAGTAAACTTAAGACATGTTTAAATATGGAGATTTTCAATCAAGTTCCACTGGTTTCGTTCACACAAGATACAATGATAATGACCTCATTCGTGTTGCGCAACATTTTTTATACTTAACATTCAAGTTATGCAGAAAACATTCGGAGAAAGCCCACGCTCTAATAGGTACCTATAGATCATTTATAGATTCGTCGTATGTATAAAAATTAAGGTAAGTAAGTAAGTTACGATAGTCTATAATGGACGTGTCGTATTTCACACGCAGACGACAGGTAAATAATGTAAATTAATTACCGAAATACCGGTGACGGGTACGTTACCAAATATTGCCACGATGTTTGTTCACTCATTCATTGTAGAACATTCCTCTTAAATAAATAACTGTCGGACGATACTACTAATGGACAGACTTCAATTTTAAAATTAAACGATAATGTTACATAGAAGGTACACAGAAGTCGGAAAGTACCTAAAAGGTCTGACCTTGAAAAACCGGTATACTAACTTGGTGGCTTTATAAAGTCAGAAGGCAGTCATTATACTCATTAGACACTGACGAAAATAATATGACATTTAGACACACATAATAATTATACTTGTAGAGACAACTAAACACAGTTCACTGCATTATTGAATTGGAAAGTATTAGATGTGATACCGAGAAATGAGGTTTTTTCAGGGACTGAAAGCGGTTACGGTTAAAGGTTAAAATATCTCAAAAATATACCGGTACCGGTTCAAAATAAAGGTTGAGTTATACCGATACCTTTATAAATAAAGGTTGGGCTAACCTGTTATTTAACCTTTACACGATTTTGGTACCGAAAAACATGCGAGACGGCGCAGCCCGGGTGCTTGCACAGTCGTGTTCTTCCGATCGGAAATAAAAACCAATACTGAGTTACAATCACCAAGCGAACGACAGACAGTGTGGCGGTGATGCGTCAAAGAAAACCTCTATTTATTAAGGTTTAGGTACTGCTACCGATATATTTTTAAAGGTTAAGGTACTGTTACCGAAATATTCGGTAACTCTTATTTAACGGTATGACGTCATACTGAAATTTAAAGGTACGTTAATTTTTGGGTAATTCAGTCCCTGGTTTTTTTAGCATGAATGTTGATGGATTGTGTGATAGATGACATTCTTTGAAAGGTGGTGAGAGCTGATATGAAAGAAAAAGACATGCTACGCTCCGAGATGTCGCAAATAATTTGGGATAAGGGCAGAAGGGTTATGGTGACTTGAGAAAAATTCAAGTCTGAAAAGCAGTAGGTACTTACTGACAAATTCCCTGATGATAGGTAATAATGGTTCAGGAACTATGGGGTCGTCGCGTGCGTTGATGAATATCATAGGGGTTTTTATATTCTTGAGGTAGAATGCCGACGAACTCCATTTGTAGAGGTCTGCCACTGATTCGAAGCCGTAAACCCTCCTGAAAAAACATAATAAAACTGTGTTTAGACTCGCGGTTGTTTAAACGAATATCGTTTTCGCCATTAGCGCATATTTACTCATATGAACGTTTGTTGATTTTCCAATGAGCTGTACCCTAATTGCGTAATGCACGATCACAATTTGTTTCGATTTGAAACAGATTGCTATTCTATTGCTTCATAAGTTGGAAAAAAAATCTGTTCAACAACGTAAATAACGCAATGAATGTTGTTGAAATGTCAAAATGAAACAAATTTGTCATGATCGTTTACGAAATTAAGTAACGCAATTAGGGTACTGGTTATTTTGTAGGCTAGATTGAGGTGGACTACTGCTGCATTCCATCGGATATTCCAAAGCTTGTCTGCATGTGCAGGGGACCCCCACATGTGAGTATAGAAGTCTGTCATAACGCCTTTGAGAATGAAAATTTTCATACAAAAATAAAAAGATTGCGGTGACTGGCAACGTTTACTTGTGACTATTTCTATTAGTTGGTGATCTAAGCGGTTATCTGCAATGACCCGTCTTAGGAGTAGGTCGCTCATAAAAGTACGTTGACACGGCATAAGTTTAAAACCACAACAAATATTACAGATGGCGTGATCGGTCAAAGATCACAAGCACGATAAAATGGCGTAGGAGCACCACAATTATTACCTATTTACCCCAATTGACTGTTACAATATGTACAAAGGACAAACATACGTTTACCGATATATGGAAGTATTACAAAAGGTTTTCTAAGTTCTTTGTTAAACATGCATTAAAATATTGTTACCATGCATAAAATTAATTAGACATTTATGTAAGTACTCTTACCCTACCGAAATGACTGACCCATAATGGCAGATGACTGAAGTGTGTGGGAAAGGGAGGGCACTTTGCTCAGCATTGGGACATTACAGTCTAGGTAGATCATCATCATCTGCCTAGCCTTTTCCCAACTATGTTGGGGTCGGCTTCCAGTCTAACCGGATGCAGCTGAATACCAGTATTTTACATGGAGCGACTGCCTATCTGACCTCCACAACCTAGTGACTAGGTAACACGATACCCCTTGGTAAGACTGGTTGTCAGACTTTTGGGCTTCTAACTACCCGTAACGACTGTCAAAGATCTACAAATGACAGCCGGGACCGGCTTAACGTGCTTTCCGAGGCACGGAGGGGACTTGGTATGTTAAGATGGTCACCCATCCACGGACCAATCGCGGCAAGCGTAGCTTAACCTGATCGATCGACCCTGCAGCTGTTATTACTTAGCCACAAGCCCCTCATTACAGTCTAGGTAGATCTATAGTAAATAAACCTTCTGAAAAATCTGAAGTCAAACTTAATCAACTATATTTACACCAAAGATTTCATCAGACTTCCAAAAACCGAGCCTTAGCCAAAGGACGATGTTCCAATCTTTGATAAATTCCTTAGCTGTAATTATTCAAGCAATTTCATAACAGCTACGTGTTCATTAAGAAGTTTTCCGTCTTTATACTCGTCGGAAACTACACGGGTAATATACAAACTTAATAACCAAGTAATTACGTAAAGAAAGCATTCAGCATTATGTAGGTACGAAAAAAAATGTCGAATAAATTGAGTGCAAGAATCATACTGCTAATGTGGGCCAGACTTACTTTCACTGACATCAAATGCATTTATTTTCATGGATGCTAGCTAGACCAGAAGTCAAAATTACTGTTGTTGCTTATAGCGTTTGGGCTAAGTATATTTAAGAATTTTATATTAGAGACCAGCACGCGTAGCATGACCACCGTAGAAACGAGTTTTGTCGACGAAAGAGTAGACAAATTGACAGATAAACAATCACAATCTGTCATTTTGTCTATTCTTCCGTCGACAAAACTCGTTTCTACGGTGGTCATGCTACGCGTGCTGCACACTTGAATCTTAGAGTTTAGGCCAGTTTTTTAACGTCGTAAGAGGTTTCAATAAGATTGAACTCAACCGTATTGGTCAGGTCTATACCGATTCTTGCATTGCAGTAATTTTAAATTAGTTTATTCCGACTTCACAATAAGCCGTTTGTTCTACTATGTGTAGGCCAAAAGGTCGATAAGTTTGAGGACATTTGGACACAAAGATAAGTCGAGGACTAGATGCGGAAGAAATTCATTAATTGAAAATGAGGATATCGCACATATTTCCACAACAAATTATTCAAGGGTGTTTGCACCTACGATTTTTAAAGCACGTAAATACGTAGTGCATACTGGGTGGCAGGGACATCGATGCGAAAACTGAAACCATGGATTCAGTACATGATTCTGAACGTCGCTGCGTTGAAATTTTTCGTCGGTTATTTAAAAAAAAAACAGGTGTTCCATACATTTTGACCGCGTAGGTATTGCACTTTTCTATGAAACAGCAGATTTTTTTTAGTAACCGACGAAAAATTTCAACGCAGGGGTTTCAGAATCATGTACCGAATCCATGGTTTCAGTTTTCGCGTCGATGTTCCTGACACCCTGTATAACTGTAACTTGCACAAAAAAAAAGTCTTGTGGCGACATGTACACCGCCACATATGAACTACGCATCAAAGATCTGACGTCACACAAATCCTGCATCGTGCAAGCAAAGTTTACAACGCGATCAGCATATACATATAACTTTTCGACATCAATCGTTGAGCAGTTGCCCACCAGACACAACAACCGTCTGGTCGGAGGATCCTCCCTTTTCTATAGAGGATGAGTGAACTTTTCACCCTGTTCCTCATATCTCTAAAGTTTTTTTTTTAATTAGCCTACACTGTCCCACTGCTGAGCAAAGGCCTCCCCCAAATCCTTCCATGCATCCTTTTCCAAGGCCACCTCCATCCAACCCTTGCGGTACGCGTCTAGGTCGTCTCGCCACCTCTTCCTGGGCCGGCCTCGGCGCCGCCGTCCACCTCAGGCACCCCCCGTGTGGAGACTGCTGCCCAACGGTCACGATGCATGCGGCTGACATGACCCGCCCAATCCCATGTTAGCTTGGCAGCCTTTTTGCCTACGTCTAAGATCCCCGTTTTGGAGCGTAGCGTGGTGTTGCGTATTTAATCAGTTCGTTTTACACCTAGAATGCTGCGCTCCATTGCTCTTTGGCATACCCCAAGGCGGAACTTTTGCGACTCGGTGAGCGACCAAGTCTGAGCACCGTAGGTTAGGACGGGCTAAAGTTTATAAAAAATATGAATTTATTTCATAAGTCTTACCTGGAATAGGCCTCGTCGAGATCAGGCAGTGTTCCCGCCGACACGATCATCTTCTCATCTAAACTATATCTGTTCTTCATTTCAGGGTTCAGCAGCATTCTTTTGTGGCGCGTTATGATGTTGCGATAGTTGTCCGTCATTATGTACAGGTAGAAACGACGGAAGTTCTGCCATTGCAGGAGGTACACCATAGTGCTAAAAGTAATAGGAATAGGGTTTATTATTGCTTGTTCAGAGATTTATTAGATGGGTATGGTTGAATGACGCGCGGATAGGGGGCGAATTAATTGATCTATCAATTTATTACATTATATGGAAACTAATTGTGTTTGAGAGCTCTTTATGGTATCGGTCTCTACTCTCATACCAATGAGAATTCTCAATGGGCTGCCAGTAGCCCGAAAACGTATGAATTGAATTATATAACACATTACACTACATTTAATAGCCCCCTTACAAGTATGGCAAGGAAATATAATGAAAGGTCTAACTTGACGGATTACTCTATTGATATTTTCTCCATGACTTTCGCTTCATACAGACGCTTCCTATTTAAAAAGTGTGATGAGTGTCCGTCTAACTATACTACATAGGTTTAGGTAGATAAATAAAGGTTAACAAAAATACCACGTGACGAGACAGCTGTCAAATAACCAACTAAATATAATACCTGTCACTTCAGTTGTCATGCTACGTTACAGTTGGTACTCTTCAATTTAGCAACGTTATAATAATTCGTTGACGTTTAGTTTGGGCTCTTTACAATAGACAGATTACAAAATATTATAATCTTTAATAGTAATAGTAATTTTATTTCTCTCAAAAAGGTACAAATTCGGTACATGGTATACTGGGTTACAGGCAGATTCAAACCTTTGTGAGAGCTGGAGTCTATACTGGGTTCGGGACCTGTATGACAGATCTCTAGGCTCACACTCTTAAAATTACAACATTAAATTGCACTTACGTACTACATACAATATTAAAGCTCGAAGTAATGAGAGGAAGGATTTATATATATAATTCTTTATATATATAATTCTTCTGTGAGTGTGTATGTCACTGAACTTCTCTCAAACGACTGGACCGATTTTGATGAAATTTTTTGTGTGTGTTCAAGGGGATCTGGGAATGGTTTAGATTCACAATCGGACCCGATAGGTGGCGGTATTCGGTCAGGACAACGTCTGTCAGGTCCGCTAGTATTAGTATAAATCTAACTAGAAAAATGTGCTCAAGCAGTTACATTTTCGAATAGTAGTTTAATAATAAATGATAAAGTTTAACATGCATTAATATAAGAGGAAACTATTGTAAAAATCTAAAATAAATTTAATTTGTTTTTATCGTATTTCTGAACATGAAAGCGTCATCTATAAAAACCCTTTTAAAGATTTGTTTACCTTTATTTAACTACCTAAACATATGGAGTTATAGCTCAAATTGTTTTCTTTTCTAGTGTTGTAGATTTATGTCTACTAGACACACTTTATATTTGTTTTCCTTTGTCTCTAATTTTCATATGTCATGCATACCTATTGTCATTTGCATGGTTACTGCAATGTAAATTTTAGTTGTTATTTAATTTGAATTGTAAGTGACTGTGCTGTTGGTGTGCTTATGATAAATAAATAAATCTATATCTGACGATATTTTAACCCTCCATTTAGATATCGAGGTGATCCGGGCAGTGGCGTAGCTACCTAGGGGCTAGGCGGGGCAGTGCCCCGGGGCCCTCAAGCTTAGGGGGCCCTCGAATCCTTCCTTTCCAGAAAATCTCGATCGAACTGAACTTTTGAAAATTTCTCCCATTTTCAAAATAAATATGATAGGTTGCAAAAACAGCTGTCCCATACATTTTGACCACGTTGGTATTGCACTTTTCTATGAAACAGCTGATTGTTTTAAAAATAACCGACAAAAAATTTCAACGCCGGGGATTTCAGAATCATGTACTGAACCCATGGTAAAAGTTTTCGCGTTGATGTCCCTGACACCCCGTATATTTATTATTTTTACTTGATAAAACCTAATCAGTTTAGATAGCAGTGGGGCCCCATTTTTTTATTTGCCCCAGGGCCCTTGGTTACCTAGCTACGCCACTGGATCCGGGTCAGGTCAGGCGGATATTAGTAAGATACTGATATTCAGCATGAAAGTAAGCATAAATAAAACGTTAAACGGTTTCGACCGAATCTGACCCTGATTTGCTCTGAAGAGGTGTGTCAGTTATAATAAACTGCTGATTTAAACTCAGTGTTGCTATGCTACACAATATTTAGGTCAAGACACAATTATTAAGATAACGTCACCATTCGCGAAATGATAATAAGCGAAACGAAAAAATAAGAAACAAAACTTTGTCGAATAATTAAGTACCTTCAACTTTTACGAATAATTTCGCAACCGAATTCCGTCTTTACTATAAAAATCTTACGAAGGTTAGATATTGCAAGAACCAGCCTAATATGTGGATTGAGAAGACATTGAAAACAAACACTTCATTTCTACATTTTAGAGATAGCAATATTGCAAAATTTCTAGTTTAAAACTAGTCTCTCCAATTTGTTTTTTTGAGCGAAACTACCATAACAGCCTATACAAGGGTTTACGAGTCGTTATGTCCAAAAATAAAAGTTATAAAAACTAAAACCCAACTACGTCAAAAACGTCAACTAAAAATCCGGAGTCACACGTCCTGTTATTCGTAAAACAAAAAGATTACGTGTGACTCTGGCTTTTAATTTGTCTATCTGTGATGTCTCGTTTAAGTATACGTTTTGTCAAATTATGATAAGTAGTTTACAAGTTATGAGGGAACAGATGAACATACATACCCGGCAAAATCATAACCCTCCTTTTTGCTATCCTTTTTTAATTATATTTGTACGCCTCTGGGCAAAACATGGAGGATCTATCTATTTATAACACCTCACACTATGTGTAACTTGACCTATGTTCACAAATAAAGATTTCTGATTCTGATTCTGCTTCGCCGTAGTCGGGTAAAAATAAACAAATCATAATATCCCTATTTACATAATTATCCGAAATTATAAACCGCAAATGATTATTTTACATTCACGTAATGTTTTTCTTTTAATGTTTAATCGGTGTGCGTTCGACAAAGAGATTCAATGTGGCATTCACAATGAAGATAACCTCGACCTCTCGCGGGACAAATTGCAATAAAAACTTGATTACCTAAATAAACAATTCAAGATTTCATTCAGTACTTACTCTATAGCGTTGTATCCCTGGCATATTGAAATCCCTCCAATTATATTGGTGGGTCTCTTCCTGTCCTCTCCCAGGTATTTGGCAATTAGGTTGCCACCAAGACTGAATCCGACTAGAATTAGTTTCGTGTTGGGGTACCTCTCCATGAGGTTCTCCACCATATAGTTGTAATCATCCGTGTGTCCTGGAAACAAAGCCTTTATTACTAAAAGAAGACAAGTGTTACTTAAATTCTATCAATGTTTAAATGACTGCATCGATGTCCTACTTTACAAAGTAGCCTAGGTAATTATGATTAACGATCATATTCGTTTTTTGTGTTAATGAATTAGCTGTCATGCGTGTATCATTAATTTTAATATAAACAGTGAGAATTAAACTCATTTTCAGAATAAAATGACATCATAAGCTTCAATAAAACCTCTCAGCTGATCATTTTGTACCAGATTATTTATTTATTTCCGATTCGAACATTCGCGTGAGTCATTAGCTTCTTTAACATTCGTACGTGCTCGTGGCTAAGTCACAGTCGCACGGGTCGATCCAACAGGTTAAGCTTCGCTTGCCCGGGTTGGTGTGTGGATGGGTGACCATACCGAGATTCCTCCGTGCCTCGGAGAGTACGGTGAAGCCGTTGGTCCCGGCTGTCATTTGTAGATCTTTGACAGTTGTTATGGGTCGTCAGAAGCCCGAAAGTCTGACAACCAGTCTTACCAAGGGCTATCGTGTTTGCGTACCTAACTGGGTTGTGGAGGTCAGATGAGCAGTCGCTCCATGTAAAATACTGGTATTCAGCTGTATCCGGTTAGACTGGAAGCCGACCATAACATAGTTGGGAAAAGGCTAGACAGATGATGACTCATACCAAATGAACTTGACCATTTTGAAGGCAATCACCAATATGGTCAATGTATTTATTTCAAGGCTGATATACAGTAGCGTACCTCAATAGTAATTGGTATGCAAACCGAGTTAAATTGCACGCAATGGAATATAATCGCTAAGAGATTTTAAAAACAGTGCCCTAATAGAGGAGAATCTGTTCAAAAGGTAGTACCTATTTCATTTCCAAGTTTATTTTTGATAGGCGCGTTGGGCATTTTTGAGATAGGACTGAACTATTTGATTGATTTAGCGACACTTTAATGACACCAGCTTTTGACCATTCAAAAGACATCAACGCATTGATTACCGCGGTGCGTGGAGTAAAAGACATCAACGCCTTGATCACCGCGTGCCAATTTTTTTTTCAAGTTTTCACTTGTGTTGGCACTGAACTTCCCAGAGGGTCATGGCCATCCGACTGATCCCAGGACACCGCACGGTCTCCTGCGAGGCGGCGAGCGTCCTTGCCGGATTACCGCCATGGGATCTGGAGGCAAAGGTCCTCGCCAACATCTGGGAG
Organism: Agrochola lychnidis; assembly: GCA_963680765.1. NCBI lineage: Eukaryota > Metazoa > Arthropoda > Insecta > Lepidoptera > Noctuidae > Agrochola > Agrochola lychnidis. The sequence goes on from OY796858.1 coordinate 17,784,774, forward strand.
TGGCGCGAGGAGGCGAAACGCCGGGGCTTAACTCCGATGCCGCAAGAAATCGCGGCACAGCGGACAGAGCTCCGGCGGGATCTCATGGCGTCATGGAGAGTGCGATTGTCGCAACCCAGAGCTGGGCACGCCACGATAAGACCCGTCTTTGAGGAGTGGCTTGAAAGGCGCCACGGCGACCTCACCTTCCGCCTGACGCATGTCCTCACCGGACACGGCTGCTTCGGGTGATTCCTGTTTAGAATGAGGCGGGAGGAAACGCCCGGGTGTCACCATTGTGTGGATCGCCCGGATGACACGGTGGAGTATACGGTGTAGGTCTGCTCGGCTTGGGCGGAGCATCGCCGTGTCTTCGTGGAGGCGATCGGCGGCGGTGATCTCTCGCGTCCGACCCTTGTTCAGGTCATGGTACGGAGCGAAAGGAAATGGCAGGCTGTCACCTCCTTCTGCGATGCGGTAAGAAAGAGGCGGAACGCGTGAGAGAGAGGCAAATTTCGCGCCCTCACGCCCCTAACCACCGCACGAGGAGACGCCCTGGGCGTCAGGAATCGTGAGCCCATTTCCGGCCACCGTAGGCGCGGGCTTGCGGACGGTGAGCAATGGGTAGCTCGCCGTCCGATAAGGACCAGGCCCGGGTCGACGGTGCGTTGTGTTCCACGCGCGCCTCAAAGAGATGTCAGCAGAATTGACGGGGTCTGCTAGGGCTGATGCCTGCTGGGGGTGCGAAGAAAACCGATAGGGAAATCGTGGCCCCCGGAAACAGGGCAACCGAAGGAACACGGGTGGGTCTTAGTCAGCAAGAGTCTGACACGCCCACCCGCTCCGCCCAGAGCGGGAGAAGTTATTTGATAATTTTCCACCCAAAAAAAAGGGTGCTGAACCTACACCACACCAAAGTTTATGAAATATGGTTGAGGATTCACGACTATGTAAAAATTGCCTATAAGTATATAACTTTCAGTAGTTTGAAATACATAGGCAATTCTTATCAAACTATATCTACATTGTAATTCAGTACCTACGGATAACAATTCTTTTTTATTGCTTTGGGGCATTTCAAAATAGTTTTACCTACTGTACATATAATTATTATTCATTATCAAACCATTCAAGCATGGTGTCCTAAAGATAAGCAAACAACCAACTACGTCATTATTAGTATTTTTCAGTAAAAGTACCAATCGAGTGTTGAAATTGCAATTAATCCTTTCAACTGTCATTAACGAGACACAATAGAATTTTAATTGTTATCCACCTCAATGAGGCGTCGTAACAGATTTATTACTAGACATGATCGGAAAATAATGTTCAAAATAAAAAGTATTTTATAAAACTGTATTTGCTGTTTTTTAGGTAAGTACCTACACGACCAGTATTAAATAATGTACTTTCAAATACATAATGTCACCTTGAAATAATGTTTTATTGATCGAAGCTCAATTAAATGCTCCTTGCAGTATTTCTCACGGTTCAATACAAAATGTCTGCGAAAATTGTGAGAAATAGCAAGTGTTTTATATTACATAGCGTACGACGTAGGGCATAGTCTAATGAAGCACCAAGAACCTATGGTTTACTGACTGATTTTCTTTTGACGCTAATGCCTTTTTCCGTGCATATAACACGGAAAAACGTACTGGACTCATTTTATGTGAAAGTCACGGACATAGTATGTCGGTTTCCGTTAAAATGGATGTATTTGCATTACGTAGGCCATACCATAGTTGCATATTATTTTATTGGAAATAAAGGGGTTTCCCTCTCGACTGTATGGTATAACAACATAGTAAAAGACACAGATTAAATTAAATAGATAATTCATATTAATTCTACATCTTATATATAAAATTCTCGTGTCACAATATTAATTACCTTACTCCTCCGAAACGGCTTTACTGATTTTTACCAAATTTTATATGCATATTCAGTAGGTCTGAGAATCGGCTACTATCTATTTTTCATACCCCTAAGTGATAAGGGTTGTCCACCCCAAACAAATAATTGGCAAAACAACGTTTGCCGGGGTCAGCTAGTCTTAATATAAAATTCTCGTGTCACAATGTTAGTTACCTTACTCCTCCGAAACGGCTTTACTGATTTTTACCAAATTTTATATGCATATTCAATAGGTCTGAGAATCGGCTACTATTTATTTTTCATACCCCTAAGTGATAAGGGTTGTCCACCCCAAACAAATAATTGGCAAAACAACGTTTGCCGGGGTCAGCTAGTCTTATATATAAAATTCTCGTGTCACAATGTTAGTTACCTTACTCCTCCGAAACGGCTTTACTGATTTTTACCAAATTTTATATGCATATTCAGTAGGTCTGAGAATCGGCTACTATCTATTTTTCATACCCCTAAGTGATAAGGGTTGTCCACCCCAAACAAATAATTGGCAAAACAACGTTTGCCGGGGTCAGCTAGTATGATATAATATTATCTTAGTAACTATGTGCCAAACACAGTTACACTTAGCTGTATCTATATAATATATATAAGTAATAATGGACGGCAATGACCTCGCCGTGAAAGTCGCTACATTATATAGGTACATATGTAGATGTAGAATGCAGAAAGTATTGTAGATATAGAACTGAATGTAAATAATAGTAGCGGTCAAACTAATAATCGACTTTTTTACAATCAATGGGGACGGTCAGGCAAAGCTAATTACAGATGACGCCACCCTCGCTGGTAACTATCAGCAGACTGTGTGATTAATGTTTTCTTACTTTTTGCTTTTACTAGTTTATGCACTCTGCCATAAAATAGCCGGTCTAAAATGATCACTACATAGCCTTTCCGCTGGAACTGGTTTCCAATTTTTTAGGCGTAAGACTCTGACCCATATTTCTTCTTTTCTCACAGCAGGAAAACGGTGTAAGTACGCCTTTGTTATTATAATTTCGTTCAATAGATACAGGCATTATGTTGAGAGCAGTGGTGGCCCAGAGGTAACGGCCGCGACTTACGAGTTGTAGGTCGTAGGTTCGAACCCAGACAGGCGCTTTACTTTGTGTAAATTATTTCATCACCACTGCTCTCAAAACGGTGAAGGAAAACATCGTGAGGAAACCGGCATGTCCTAGAACCGAAAATTCGAAGACATGTGACATCTACCAACCCGCACTGGGCCCGCGTGGTGGATTACGGCCCACTCCCTCTCACAGAGAGGAGGCCTGTGTCCCAGCAGTGGGAACATTTATAGGCTGATGATGATGATGATTATGTTGAATAATTATATGATTATTAAAAAAAAACAGTGGCACTCCGGGAGTGCCGACAGAAGTGAAAACTTGAACAATTTTATTGTGCAGGAAATACGTTTCTTTTTTAAGAAAAAATGTCAATCTTGTCGTTGTCATGTTTGGAATGTCATTAATCCCAAAGAAAATGTATCGCGCGTTGATGTCTTTTTAATGGTCAAAAGCTGGTGTCGGTAACAGTGTCGCCAGTTCAATTGATTTTTCCCATCTCAAAAATGCCCAACGCGCCTAAAGTAGTTTTCACTTTTTAAAAAAATGTGGTGCTTGACAGATAAACAACACCAGCGACAATGCGACACCTAGGGCCTATTTCACGATGTCCAAATACTCCACTACTTACCGAATACATTAAAAAATGGAACAGAATTTGTAGGATATTATCTGTCAAGTAAGTTAACGAGAACCTAATCGGAAGTGGTGAAACAGGCCCCTAGTGGGATAAAGGACATGTCCTAAAATGGTTTTTTATTATTCAATAATTCTAACCAGGATAAGTTAAATATATTTGGATAGACATCCCAAAAACTAGTAGTTCTAAATATATCATACATTTTTAAAGACCTCCGATTTTGAGAAAAATCGTTTTTTATTTTAGTAAGAATTTACTACTAAAACGAACAAACCTTTCTAATTATCTAGGATAATAATATATAGTGAACACACCCCATAAAATAGTAAACTTGTCAAAATTGACACATGTTACTGTCATTACTGTCAATTCATTGACAGTAATGACAGTACTATGTGTCAATTTATGTCATATTGACATATTCAAATAGTGAACTTGTCAAAATTGACACATGTTACTGTCATCACTGTCAATTGATTGACAGTAATGACTGTACCATGTGTCAATTTATATCATATTTGTCATAGTTGCCATCAACAAATAAAATATTTGTACTTTAAATAGTTTATAATTTTTCTCTTAAATGGAGGGGTTTAAAAATATTATTTCAGTGGTTCCTAGTTCCATATTTTGTCGTTTTTATTTAGATGTAGTTTGGTGCTGGTTAGATTTTTCTCGGAATAAAAAACCAACGTCCCTACAAAAAGCGGACATCTCCTTTGTAGCGCACGAACATAAGCAGCAGCCAGTAGTAGTAACCTAACGTCTCTTGATAATATTAATGGGGTTATTATCAAGTGACGTTAGGTTACTACTGGTAATGTTCGTCTGGCACATCATAGGCAGCGAACTCCGCTTCCATTTAAGCTGACTAGCATTTTTTATTTGCAATTATAGCTCGTGCAAACACGGAAGAATAAGAAGTTATTTTGTATTCTTTTCTTCACAATCTAATTCGTGCTACAATATCATAACAAGAAGATTGCGTAGATTGCAATCCTATCCTCCTAGCCCCACTATGGCCGGAAGTTGCAAGATGGTCTACATAACGTGTGAAAAAGTTGAAAGAATGCAATGTGTAATATAAGTACAAATCCAAGAACTCTAGCAAATATTCATAATACATAATAGATATTGTAGTATCTATTCGTTTTTATGTTTACAAACCATGTAGCACAAGTATGTAGTTAGATAGAAAGATAGATAGAACATTCTTTATTATGTACATCATAAAAATTACAGACATAAATTAGCTACTCAATGATTACATTATTCCATTCAACAATAGCTGTACCTATGGCGGATTGTCCATTACGTCGGTACATGGAACACGTGTAAGGACTTTATACATACTTAGATCCGTATATAATGGATCTATACAAACTTATGTATAGTACAAGCTCTAATTATCAAAGTATTTAGAACGGTTCCCCTCAAGCATATCCATGCGTTTGCGCATTGCCGTCAACGCACCAAATAGCGCCTTTACCATATTTATATTATCCTAGCTCATTATTATTATTTAAGCCTTTTATTATCAATCTAAGTATATACATATTGTAATTTTCTTCTTATCTGATGAACAGGTCCCAAGCCGTAGTATTGAATAATTATATATCCAGTTGGGTTCCTGTCCCAAGTGGAGTTCCTCAGGGTTCATTGCTCGGTCCATTACTTTTTATAATCTACATCAACGATATCGACTCTTGTCTGACCTCATCCAAACTGTTGTGTTTCGCTGATGATATGAAAATTTATACCACAATATCATCGCAGATGGACGCGATAGTACTTCAGGATGATCTATATCGTTTGCAGGAATACTGTCGAAGAAATAAACTGGATCTGAATCCTATTAAATGCTCGGTTATAACATATTCTCGAAAGCGCTCCACCATAACCACATCTTACACCTTAGGTGGTCAAGTACTACCCAGATCCAATTCTATCCGTGATCTGGGGGTCCATCACGATTCCAAACTCACCTTTGAATCACATGTAGATGCAATTGTTGCTAAGGCATCGAGATCACTGGGTTTCATAATGCGGCTATCCAAGTGCTTCACTCAAGCCAAAACCTTAAAAATCCTATACTGTACTTTTGTCAGAAGCCATTTGGAATACGCGTCTGAAATATGGAATCCGTGTTACCACAAATACATTGATCGCATAGAGAACATCCAAAAGAGATTTATAAAGTACTTATGCTACCATCAAAGAGTACCGTATCACTCTGAAAATTACCTTAACCTCTGTAAGAAATATCATTTATTGCCCCTTATTAATCGTCGTGAGATCTCCGACTGTGTTTTTTTACTAAAGATCTTTAATAATAATATTAATAGCCCTGAAATTCTATCTAAATTTTACTTTAACATCCCCGGAAGGTCGAAGCGGTCCAATCCCCCGCTCCGTGTGCCGTTTGCTCCGAATAACTACAGGCAGAACTCATTCCTTGTGCGTGCAAGCAGAAACTTTAATCGGGTATGTGTACAGCATGACTTCGATCCGTTTACAACAGGTGTATCTGTGGCCAGAAAGAGCTTGAGCCTTAACTTTTTCACCTGATGCGTGATATTGCTCAGATTATGTTAGCGTCAGTAGCTTAATTTTACCACATTTATTGTAGTATTGTATTATATTAGTATTCTTATGTATAGTTTTGTATAGCTTTGCCGGTTTATTGTTTTCGTTGGCAGTACTGTGGTGTTCACAGATTTCTTTTATTGTTATTCTGTTAATTATATGTGAAGACTTGTAATTGGCTGTCAGTCATATTTTCAAGCTATTAGTCTGTTTTGTTTAGCTGTAAGTCTTCCAAAGGAAATAAATAAATAAATAAATAAATAAATAAATAAATAAATAAATTAAAGTCTCTTTTTGTGTCCGTATGTGTGAACACGTTGTTTTTCTAAACCACGCAACGGATTTTGTTGCGGTTTCCATCACAGAGAATTTATTCCGGAAGGTTATGTGTTTAAACATTATTACCTATTAAACTAATAATTATAAAGTCGTAAATGCCATCCGAAGCAGTGGGTCGCTAGTAAGATAATCATAATACTGCAAGTGTTACTGCAAAAGATTCAAGGGCCATAAATCGGATTCAATTTCGCAGAAAGTAATCAAACGTGATTGTTTATTATGCTGCGTTTACTTTGAGTATTTCTTTGTTTATGTTTACAGAATTTATGTACAATACATACAAATACATCATAGTATGAGATTGAATCAGCGCCGTCAAGGAACGTAGCCCGCTTAATTTAATATTTCTTAGGTTTTTTGCAATTTGCTTGTCAGTATCAGGTTGTATATTGAACAGAATATGTATTTTTAGAATTATTACCATTAGAATCATCAATACAACTCTCTAAGTTCAGGTTACCCTATTGATTGACTTTTCAGGAATCATATTGGGAGTAAAATCCAATGTTCGAGTATTTCCCTCTTTGGGTTCTTGTTCAACTCTCGTATCGGCACGAACTATTTGAGAATAGCTTATTCCGTTTTAAATAAAAATATTAGCAGTCACCAAAGTACTGAGTATTACCGGGGTTTTCCGTACCTACTCATAGAGGCTCTTAAGTTCTGCGTGTGCACAGTGCACTTTTTAAAGTGATCAACAAGACCAATTTACTTTTCCCGAAGTCCCTTCGACTTCGACTCATAACCTTGGATCAACTGCCGCCTTTAGATAATAATATAAAAAATATCTTACCGTACGAAAAGATTCGATTGCCAGAAACTGGGACGCTGTTGAGAGCTCCTATATGGTTGAGTACAGCACAGCGGTAGCCGTGGCATTGTGAGTAGTGCACGTAGGTTCTGATGTACACGCTCTCTGATGTGTTGCCGATGCCGGGACAGATCGCGACCGTCACGTCATCTGTGGGGGGAAAAATTGTGTTAGTGTTAGGGAAAATAGTGCGTCGTGTGGGACGCATTCCAGCTAAATGGAATAACGACTTGACAGGATGCGGAAGGCGGAGGATAGAGTGATGTGGCGCAGCTTGGAAGAGACATATATGCAGAAGTGGACTCGATAGGCTGAGTCGATGGTGAAAATATGTCTGTGAAAGGACACTGTCTCTCGCCTAATAATTATTGGGCCATTCCTGAATTTGCTGGCTTGCCAACAGATTGAAGATATCTGCTGATTAAAAATTCCTTAATATATGATGCAGTGTGCTTTCTGATAGTATTATTAGTTTATTACAGCTAATCTTGACATCTTTTGGGGGAACCGGTTGCTTGTCTCGAATTGTGATAGAGAAACGTTCATCTGCAGGGGGTAATTGTGTAATATCACACATTAAAATGGAAGTTTATAGCAAAAGCTTTCATTTTGACATCCAATTACTTCATAGGTTTGAAAAAATTGTCTGCTCAACAACGTTAATGTGTGAGTATGGTTTCCAAATTGGGAGATGGAGTCAATCTGTTGAGAGATCAAGTAGGTGGCCAATCAAGGCCATCTAGCTAGAAGGGCCTCCAAAAGGTCCCTTCCTACATATTACGAGATTTATAAAGGTTTGTAAATAAACAAAGTAGGTAAAGTACATAACACGTAAATCGTTAATATTCTTCGAATTACTTCCTCACTGACTTGAATTCTAAGCTGTGTCAAGGCCTATCGGCAATCTGTGCCATAGATTTACTTATAGTCAGCATCCAAACAAGTAATCATTGTAAATGGTATAATTTACATAACATAACATCACGCCAGTATACCCCGAAGGGTAGGGCAGAGGTATATCTATAGTACACTCACATTTCGCCAGTTATATTTCAGTCCCATGTAATAGGGGGCGAGCCTATTGCCATCAACCGGGAACAAATCCAGACTCCGGGATGCTATTGAGAAATTTACGATGGAAAACCTAATAACACTTTGCCCGACCCGGGAATCCAACCCAGGACCTCATGGTCAGCAGAAGCGCTTGCGACCACTAGACCAACGAGGTAGTTGAGGTTTAATTTAAATGAAACTTATTAGTTTCATTATTTTTCAAATTATAAATTGTGTTTGCGGGGCTAACACGGCCAGAGATCACATAAAATAGAGAGGTTGGAAGGAAAAAGAGGGGGGCCTTTGCCCAGCAATAGGGGACAATTTTGGCAAAAAAAGTGGTAGAGATTACTTTATCAGTATTACCTACTAGCTTCCGCCAGCGGCTTTGCCCGCGTGATATCTTTATAAATTATAGCCTATGTTACTCAGTGATAAATGATAATATAGCATTTCAACTGGTGAAAAATATGTTAAAATCGGTTCAGTAGTTTTTGAGTTTATGCATTACAAAAAAAAAAAACAATAACAAACCGGGAGTGCCGACAGAAGCCAAACCTTGAAAAAAATCGGCACCGAGGTAATCAACGCGTTGATGTCTTTTACTCCACGGTGTCGGTAAATTGCGTTACAGTGTCGCGAAATCAATGGTATCTCAAAAATGCAAAACGCGCCTAAAGAAGTTTTCACTTCAAAAAACATACAAAAATAGAATCTTTTCTCTGTATAATATTAGTGTAGAAGTGTAGATTATGATAAATTCCTATAATTTTATTGAAACATTCATTGACCTATGTTGATTGAACATCAGTGCCACATTCCTACTGGTAGCTAAATGTAGAAATAGCAGACTGGATGTGCAAAAATAATGAACGGCCACTATCCCCCCCAGCTAGACCATAAACACCGGTTTCCGCCACTCGGCTTTACAACTTCCGTAGGATGACAACCAACTGATTCATGCATTGTTTTTCCTTTACGACTGCATAGAAACAACATTCGCAAACAATTACATATACATTATTCTTGACTGCATAGGCGTCAGCAGCGTATATAACGATCAGACGACATTCGATATCGATTTATAATTTTAGAGATTATTTTTGTGCACATCTGGTCACTATGACGTGATTCAATGTATCATCATAACCAAAAATAACTGCATAACATAACATCACGCCTTGTTTCCCCGAAGGGTTGGGCAGAGGTGTCCCTGTAGCAGGTACACCCACATTTCGCCAGTTATGTTTAAGTCTCATGAAATAGGGGGCGAGCCTATTGCCATCAACCGGACACAAATCCAGACTCCGGGCTGCTACTGAGAAATAATTATTTAATCTATTATTTTCTTTAATCTTTTGAATTAGGTGAAATTGGACGATATCTTTTCACAATTCAGACTTCATGGAAATTATATAAATGTAGCCCATAAGTAACTTATGGGGAAATTGCAGGTACATGAGTATTGACGTTATTGCAATCTTCCACGAGTTTACACATTTTCCTCGCGTGACTAAGTAGAAAAGTGGTTCCAGTTACTTACCTACTAATTTTACACTGTATGATTCTAAAAGGTTTATGATTTCTGTGGATGAATAGTACTGTTGGTTCTATTACACAAAATTATTTTTCTTGGAACCATTTGATATGTTGATACAATTCAGCGTTATCAGCGTATAATGTTCCCACTGCTGGGACACAGGCCTCCTCTCGATGAGAGAGAGGGGCCGTGAATCCGTGATTCACCACGCGGGCCCAGTGTCACCGTTTTGAAAGCAGTGGTGATGAATCTATCTTATCTTCTCATCTTATCTTATCTTAATATATATATACATATAAATTACGTGTCACGTTGTTTGTCCGCGATGGACTCCTAAACTACTTAACCGATTTTAATCAAATTTGCACACCGTGTGCAGTTTGATCCAACTTGAAAGATAGGATAGGTAGGGTAGGTAGGGTGGGTAGGTAGGGTAGTAAGTGATAAAGATGGTCCACCCCAAACATTTATATGGCAAAACAACGTTTGCTGGGTCAGCTAGTACTAATATAATATACGTATAAAGCTGAAGAGTTTGTTTGCTTGAACGCGCTAATCTCAGGAACTACTGCTCCGATTTGAAAATTTCTTTCAGTGTTAGATAGCCCATTTATCGAGGAAGGCTATATATCATCACGCTAAGACCAATAAAGCGAAACACCAATGAAGAATGTTTCAAAATCGGGGGCTTTTTTTTTCCTTTTGAGAGCTTCCGCTGCGTGCGCTGCGTAAACGGTTAAAGTTTCGCAAAAATCAAGTATCACAGAATTGTTCCCCTTTGAAAGTTCTACAAAAAAGTCCGCGACAGTATAATAATATGTCTATCTTTTAAGGTTGGCTCACTATAACCTTTTTTATGCTAACCAAATTTGTTCTAAAATAATGCATTATTTGCGAAGGTGTTTTTATAAACATGATATTAATCCTTATCCAAATAAATACGCCCAAAGTAACTATTCCACGCGGACGAAGTCGCGGGCAGAAGCTAGTAATTTATATAAAGTAAAGCGCCTGTCTGGGTTCGAACCTACGACCTAAAAGTCTTAATCGCGATGACATCATTTGAATAGGACTGTGTTGTGTGGATGTTATTATAGGTCGCATAAAAATTAATTGAAAGCCTCACTTGTTCTGAATACCGGACATTAACAGAAAATTTCTCCCAGTTTGCTGACTCACTTTAAAACTTCCTTCTATGATAAGGAGCTGATAGTGCTGATAATGCTATGTACATTTTGAAATCATGACTAGGTCGCTTTGATGTTTCATGACAGGTTTATCAACATTACATATTAGCGTGTAGGTACGAGTTTTACGCGAATTTATTCGCTATTATCTCAGGGAACTGGAAACCGATACAACAATGCTACTGATAAAATAAATTAGGTATGTATAACAAGCATGACGTGATATCGTATGATGCAATATCATATCAGCGCGTGCTCCAGAACTATTTTACTGCTTTTTCTAGTGGTCGCAAGCACGACTGAAGCGTCCTTGATAAGATCCCCAAGTTTTTCCGATGGAAAAATTTCTAATGGCAATAAGCTTGCCCCTATCCCATAGTACTTAAATAACACTGGCGAGATGTGGATTTACATTCTCCATATACTATACGCCTTCCACTATGGGGAAAACTGGCGCGGTGTTGTTACAAAACTAAACCACGCTACTATCACAGATTGGTACCACTACAATCAAAAAAGTTTGTAATAAACCAGTTTGACAAGCTAAACTAAGCCGAACAATACCTTGGAATTGCAAGAGATGAACCAATCGAGTGGTAAGACAGTCGCGAGTTACCTACCTATATGTGACCTTGCACCGTGTTTATTTACTAGACTTTGTATAGACTAGGGTTGCCAACCCTACTATATAATATAGTATACTGCTATATTAGAGGCCTAAATACTATATTTTTTAAGAAAACTACTATATTTTTATTTCAATACAAAATGGTGTAATTGATCGCAACCAAAATTTTTTTAATTAAAAATTTATCAACCATTTTTTTATTAACCAGTAATCTTAATTTACAGTGTAAAAATTGTTATGAAACATTTAAAAAAAAACCTGTTAATAAAGGTTCATACTCATAGTAGCAAAAAATATGCATTTAAAGAATAAAAACGTTTTTGAAATACACCCACTATATTTATTCGCTATCTACTATATTTTTACACAACTGCCCAAGAGTGTCATTGCAGTCGGGAGACTGTTGTATCGATGTGTGGAACACTTTTTAATCTAAGAAGTCCCCCGACTGCAATGACAATTTTATTTATCTGTTTAGTCAGCAAGTAAATGAGTGACCTTTCGCTTTGTACATACAGATTAACTAATACAACTAGTTTAATACTTTTTAGTTCGATTTTGGCAGGGCAGTTGTGCTTTTTTAATCATTTATTTTTTTACAGGCAATGGCTTCGAAAATACTATATTTGATATTAAAAAAGTTGGCAACCCTAGTTGTGACGTAGGCAGGCATCAGATCAGCTGGTACAGCAATGTTACTATGATGTTTCCTAGTGGAAATTCCCAGTGGAAAGGTGCACCTATTTTCGAATACCTACGCACAGTTGGATTCAGTTATCAACACTTAACATACATTGCGATAGGAATCTATAAAACAAACGTTATGTTATGATTTCTCAGAAACCAACAGGAAAACCTAATCATACGGAGTTCATGGACTTCGTTCAACATAGTTCTCTGCGTTCAGCGCTCGGTGTGGCAACACGCCGTGTTCGTGTTCGCGACAAGTCAATCGTCATCCTGAGGATGCTTCGTTGAGAGGTGAAACAGTGTCGATTTCTTTCAGGGTTTTTTATGGTTCTTTAGAAATAGCTAAGCGGAACAAGTTACTAAATATGTATATCCACGTCTATTGTATTTTTATGGACTTGAGCCAAGGTGGTAAAACATGTGTGTTTTAGCCATATGAATGAGTTCTATTCTATGTTGATGAATATTAATCTTAATGAATCATAATGCAGTCTTCAAGTGCACTGCAGCAAAGGTGACCTAATTGCAGGACAGGCATGACTAATAATCGTATAATACAGAGATTTGGATGGAAATATGGGAGTCCTTCGCTTAGCACTAGCAATGAGGCACAAATTAAGTAACTAATTAATCTACAAGGTGTTTTATATTCCTTACGTTTGGAGTTTTGGACGTAAGGGGATTTCCAAGTCTTGAAAAACTGAAACATCCATACCTTCGTGCTCGTTTCCAACCGGTTCGTACAGGTCATAGGTGAGGGTGGACTTATCGGGCAGTACCAGCGACACCCGGCCGCCTATAGGCCAGGGACAACGGACACGCCCGATTAGACTGTGCAGTATCGTCTGAACATGGCCGCTGAAGCCCCACAGCCGAGTCGGTATGTATCTGAAACGCAAGGGCTTGGTAAACAACCTGTTGGACTAAGTATGAACGGTTTTCATAAAAATATTTTAGGGTGTTTTGTTACGAACTTATTTATGACGGACGATCGATTTTAGAGCCGGTACTACTACAAAAATTCGTGGAGTATTTTTTTATGAATTCGTCGTTACCTTTCGGTGTAAATAGGCATCGACGGCCTTACATTTTTTATAAAGTATCCCACGTACGCACGGACGTTATCAAATCGCGGCGATTTTTTTTTCGTGCACTTGTTTTTTAACGCTCTGTTTAGCGCCGAGAGTTGAAAATCCAACAGTGTGTTTTTTCAACGTTGGGACGAGAGTGCGTCCCTGCTCGTTAGATTCTGAACGCTCGGCTTAAGATCGAGAGTTGAACATCCGGTGCGCGATAAAATCCCGCCGCAATTTTATTACGTCCGTGCTATCGTCGGCTAAGGGTCGAATATTACCAGTATTTCATGAAAAGTGTCTACCTTTTGGGTGATTCCGATTACCTAAGGATCAACAAGTTTTTGGGTTCCGTACCTCAAAAGGAAAAACGGAACCCTTATAGGATCACTCGTGTGTCTGTCTGCCTGTCTGTCCGTCTGTCACAGCCAATTTGTTCCATCTCTAATGGACCGATTAAGTTGGAAGTACCAAAGTACTCACATGTATTTCTGTGACCCAAACACGGACGTGCAACGTACTTAAATAAATGAATAATGAATATGGGGTCACTTTTAGGGGGCAAAGAAGAAAAAATAAAGTTTTGCAAACTGTACCATGTGACATATCAAATGAAATGGATTGTTGAGAGGATTTCAAATAGTTATTTTTTTTTGTAATTTTAAAATAAATACTTTTAAAGATATTTAAGAAAATAGATGAAAATTGACCAGTCCCCCCATAACTTCGAAACTGCTGAGCCTACAATTTTGAAAAAAATACAGATAATGGTTCTTTACTCATAGATTACAGAAAAATCTATAAGAAGTCTATAGTCTTAAAATAACACGGTAAATCTCTCAATATTGTGCGTACAAACTTACATTTGCAGTTGAAATGTATGGGAGAACAGGTTTTTCAACTACAACATTAAGTTTATTCTTGGGATAAATTCATCCTAACTACGGAACCCTTCATTGTACGTGGTCCGACACGCACTTGGCCGGTTTTTTTTTTAAATATGCGACGACGACGTAATTAATATGTTTAGGTACATGGCGCGAGACGAGTGCGGTTTCGTGGTAAGTACATAATTTTCATCCGTGACTCAACCGTACCTAGGTTTACTCTTGCTATGAGTCTAGCATGAATCATTCTTTGACGCGCTCTCCAAGGCAAGGAGTTTTTATTTTATGTGCGGCAAGGCAACCTTAGGCTCAATTTACATTGCCGCGGAACGTAATGGAAGCGAATTTATGTCACGAAATTGTGTAAGGTATAATGAACTTTATGTCAATTGTTTAAAGTACAAACTTAATTCGAGCTGCTGGCTGCGGGAATTCCCGAAAAAGCGCGAGAATTCTCCGGAAGCCGTGCGGCCAATTTTTCTGTTCTTATCTAGTTTATACTATACACAATTGACATAAAGTTCATTATGCTTTGACCAAATTTTATGACAAAAATTCGCTTCCATTCCTTTCCGCGGCAAAGTAAATTGAGCCTTATGCTACTAAAAGTGGATCGATTGACCTGCAGTTAGTTAAACGATTCCATAACCTAGATTCTAGCATTTATTTCTACACCCTATCTTTCTTTGTTTTATTTTTATTTTGTATTATGCAATAGGATATGATTAGGATTTGTCATAGTTTTAATTCTCAACACATTTGTAGACAAGCACTTGTATTAAGTGAGTCATAGTTCAATGCCATTAGTAGGTATCAGTCATGCATTTGTTGTTATTTATAATTAAATATTATGTATTGATTCATATCAGGATAAAATAAAAGATTAATGTTATCAATGACGTCATACAAGAACGTATTGTTGAAGGTCTAATAAAGTTAAATAGTTCTCTCAAAACCTAAAAATAATGTTATTGAAGTGAAAACTTCTTTAGGCGCGTTGGGCATTTTTGAGATGGGACTAAACCATTGATTTCGCGACCTGTTACCGACACCGAGGAGTAAAAGACATCAACGCGTTGATTACAGCGGTGCCGATTTTTTTTTTGTTTGAACGCGTTAATCTCTGGAACTACTAGTCGAATTTCAAAAATATTTTTTGCATTTGATAGCCCAATTCTTGATGAAGGATAAAGGCTATTTAACATCACGCTGCGACCTTTAGGAGTCGACCAAAAAGAAAAGTTTGAATGAGCGATGCGATGCGAGATGCAACGGGGGAACAAGAAATTTTACGCGGGCAGAAGCTAGTAATACTAAAATACATAATTCCTAATTCTGGAGCATTGACTACCTACCCAAGTAACACAGTCATGCTAAATAAAGTTTGAGTAATAGCAATCCACGAAACTATAAGCTGAAATGAAACTATTGTCTGGATAATGTCCGAGTAAAAGTCTATTCAGCTGCCTGTATAACAGCGATGTAAAGTCTGGGTAATTGTTTAGTAATGGCCCACTTAGCTTAGTAACATCTGAAAAAGCTATCATATCTTTTATACAGCTGTTATTTCATATTTCTTCATACAAATGCTTATGAATATGGATATTGATTGTTATTCAGAAATTATACAGGATTAAGTTTATTTGCGTAGGTAATACTTTTCAAACAAAATTAAGTTGTAAAATAGAAAAAAGTGGTGTTGAATTGTGCAGTGCGGACACTTCATAGTTTAGTTGTATTGAATAAAATCAATAACGAGGTGCACGGTGAACTGAGAATCGGTATAAGTAAATGTTATTATGTATTATAAATTTATAACCATGATACACATTAAACATTACCTACTGCGCAAATAGTTTTATCGTGAATAACATATGAATTATCTCAACATTTTTCACGCGCCACTTGGGTATTCAAGTTTAGTGATAGTAAATAAGACATAAATAAAGACTTTTAGAAGTGACAAAAATACTTAGGATAAAGCAGCTAATACTTTTCTTTCAAGTCATTAAATAAATTATAAATTGTATTTTTAACTGTAATGAATTATTAAAGAGACATTAAAATTTGATATATACATAATGATTCAATAATTAACTTAAAAATAAGTTTTAATGGCGATTCATTATAAGCTGAATAAAAGCTCTCCACACAGCTATTTTACAGTATAACTCTGAATAAAAGTCACGCCTTTCTAATTATTAAGCTTTTATTTGAGAAATTGTGATTTGGTAGTACAAATATCTGAATGTGTTATTCAGATATTTGCACTAATGTCTCATTGTAATAATTCATTACAGTTTAAAATACAATTTATAGTTTATTTAATGACTTGAAAGAAAAGTATTAGCTGCTTTATCCTAAGTATTTTTGTCACTTCTAAAAGTCTTTATTTATGTCAATAAGTTACTAAATATGATTGATTGTACAGCTAATTAGGGTTCAAAATAAAATGCGATCGACCCAATTTCTCAGGAAAATTGATACTTACCTATTTATAAATTGCAATTATACCTATATCACTAACCAGAAAAACTCTGTTTAACTTTTTGAAGATTGTACTTTTACAAGTAATTACGGATCTGTGTTAGCTATAAACTATGACTTTATTTCCATTATACCGAAGTAAGCTCTATAAAGAACCCAGAAAACACTTGTATACAGTAGCTGAATAACTGATAAAATGTGGAACCTTATGTAACTTGAAGACAAAATAAAAGCGGTTATTCAAAATCAAGCTTTTTAATAGAAATTAACTACACCATTATTCAGAGAACAGCTGCATAGGACACTATTTACAGCATATAGTGGTTTTATAAGCAATAAGCTGAGTAAAGTTTGTATATTAATATTAGATAAATACGTTTATTCAGCTACTTATACTATTATCCCGATAAATGGTGTCACAGGCACTCTTTTTCAAATGAAAGTCATCTGTAATGCTTTAGGCTTAATAACATCTGTGTTATATGCGGTATAGAAGTTATTACTAAGCTTTAAGAAAAATAATCAACTTAATACAACTTTTACTAAGCTAAAGAGTTATAAAAGCCGAAAGAGAATATAATTCAGAATTTAGCTCTTTCAATAGCCATCCCACCCACACGTTACGTGTTATTTAGCTGTAAACATTTGCGAATTGCTATTACTCAAACTTTATTCAGCATGACTGTTACTTGGGTAGTTATTACATACCTATTTTTAGTTATTTTAATAATAAATTCTACAAAATAAATAATAAGTAGGTACCTTAATTACGAAATAATTTGTATTTACATTACTTTACATGTAATAAATTGCTACGTTACCTATTGTATATTTAAATTTAAAGTAACCAGACGATAATGTGATGCATGTGGATCAATTTATTAACCAAAACAATGCTGTAACTTATTCAATGAAGCAATAATGATATTCAAGGCTGAGTGAGTGAATGAGTCAAGATTGTTTTAAATACCTATTGACATCAGGGTTAATTTGTTAATAGATGCCGGTGGTATTTTTAAAATATACATACTTATATTAATTTGTTTTTATGTTTATTAAACTCATGTTTTTTTTTTGTTGCATGTTGTCTTTCCCAATTTCTTTAGTTGTGAGTCACTGTGTGGAGGGTTTTGAACCTTGTATATGTTATCTTTATATATATAATTCTTCTGTGAGTGTGTATGTCACTGAACTTCTCTCAAACGACTGGACCGATTTTGATGAAATTTTTTGTGTGTGTTCAAGGGGATCTGGGTATGGTTTAGATTCACAATTTTGTCCGCTGGACAATGTTTTGACAGGACAACGTCTGTCGGGTCCGCTAGTATTATATTAATATCTTTAGGAATGTTTATAAATACAACCAATGCATATTATAGGTAAAAGGTATAGCTGTTTCTAAGCTTTGCCACAAGCCATTCCAATGATACATGTGAGTTGATTGTCTTAAATTGTTTAGATTGTTCGATATTGCAAACAATACCTTATTGTAACAATTATTTGCTCAAATATGAGCTGATGCTGGAGTCGGCTTCCAGTCTAACTGGATGGAGTTGAATACCAGTATTTTACATGGAGCGACTGCCTATCTGATCTCCACAACTCAGTTACCGGGTTATACAATACCCTTGGTAAGACTGGTTGACAGACTTTCACACTTCTGACTACACGTAATAACTGTCAAAGATCTACAAATGACAACCGGGACCAATGGTTTAATGTACTTAATAATCGATTGACTCATGCGATGTTATTATTTTGCCACAAGACCCTCTCTCGAGTCTACAACAACAAATCTACACTAATATTATACAGAGGTAACGTTTGTAAGTTTGGATGTAGGAGGTAATATCTGGAAATACCGATCCAATTTCGAAAATTGTTCCACTGGCATAAAGCTACACTGTTGCCGAGTGCCATAGGTTTTGTTTTATAATATGGTTGACTACCACGCGAGCAATCGCGGGCAGAAGCAAGAATAAATATATTATTGAATATACATTAAACAAATGGATATTAGTGTGACACTCTAATTATTTCTACATGGCCTTGTTCTTAGCATCAAATAATAATATGTATTAGAATGTAGGTATGTAATGTATGTATGAGTTGTAGTTAACATTGTAAGTACTGTTTATACATATGCATACAATAAAAATCTACCATCAATGTAGCCAGGTTTTTCATGAATATTTAAAAAGTTTGTTAAGTTAGCGCACTGTTGTCATAAATTATCAAGTGTTTGTAAACAAAGATGAAAACAAATGAGCATATTTTTTTTTTATCTTTTCTTTTTATTTGATTGAGTAGGTATTGATGTGTGAGATTATTTCCTGACCACTTAACTTGACTTAACATAAAGGTAGTCCTGACATCATAGCTATTATGGATCTACGGCAGTGAGACAAGTTATGCAGTCATCTGTGACTCACTTTACAAAAAAAACTTGGCTAAATCTGTAGATGTTGTTACAATCTAATTAGAAGTTTTACAGGCCTCCAACCAAAGTCACAATAAAAAACAACTTGTATAGGTATACAGGCTGTTTTTTTATTGTGATTTTGGTTGGAGTACCTA
This sequence comes from Agrochola lychnidis, assembly GCA_963680765.1. Lineage (NCBI taxonomy): Eukaryota > Metazoa > Arthropoda > Insecta > Lepidoptera > Noctuidae > Agrochola > Agrochola lychnidis. The sequence goes on from OY796858.1 coordinate 17,804,253, forward strand.
CTTGTAAATATCATTTTCTATGAATATGTTACTAAAGACTGTTAGCACACTAACTTTTGGCTGGTGGTTATCTGGATTGTGGAACATTTACATCAGATAAATAAAAAAGACATTATTCCCCATTAAACTGTTGCCAGGCTTACATACTTACTTAAGTAAATAAACTTTAAATTGATACTAATAAGGTCACCACAATCCACATAAATAGGTTTATAAAAAGATAAACAAACATTAACTACATAGTTAAAACAAAAACATGGATAGATAGATATCAACAACAATACATGATTCATTTGGGCTACACCTATTGTTATTTCTGGAAGGTGCGTGTCCGGCATCAAATAATTTATCAAGCTTATAGTAACACCAGCATTAACTAAAAGCAATAAAAATGGATAACATATCACTATTTTTAATAGCGATAATAAGTGCAAAATATGTAAAACAAAAATCTATATAATTACAAAGATATTTAGCGAGATAAAAAACCGTGACACAAAATTTACGACTCCAGAGTGGTAACTAATGACATCATCACGCTACCTAGCCTCATGCACGAACACGGGGATGTAAATAAACGAAACTATTAATGAAAACAATTAAAACAACAATAAGAATACTTACGGTTCATTTAGGAATGGTGATATAAATAAGATGTTCTCAATAAAACTCCTATCTCTCCCATATATCACAGGTTTTTGGGGCTGACTGTTAACGTTCAATATTCTAAAAAGTACACACAGGATGACCGCAATAACTGCTAGCAGGACTGTCGACATTTTGATGAAATTCAATCGGAATCAGATCGTGGCGTTCGATGTTAAGAAGGGAATTTTACATAATAACGCCAAACCGTATTCCTCGATACGCGAGGAAATAACAAACATCCACCCGCCGCACAACACACAAGACTAAAAAAAAATCACTATCAACATAGTTCAACATCTCACTCACCATCCCACGAGTTCTAGAGTCCGAAGTCAGTCCCGTTGGCTGGTTTTTTTACTGTCATTTTCTGATTGGCTTACTAATTTCGACGATATGCAGCCATTGGTTCAAATAAACGTCACTGTGCCATGAACGACAAATTAAAATTATTGAATGAAAATAGAGCTGCGAAATTGTGAAAAAAATTGCAATGTGAGTCTACGGTTTAGAGACTGAAACAGAGATTCTCAACTATTTGAACAAAATAATAAACTATTGGATTCAAAAGTATGAGTAGATTCCAATGAATAGTATTGTTACCATGGTATTAGAATGTACTATATTTGATCACATTTTACATTGATCTATATTTTCTTTTTATTATTTCAAAATTTAAATGTTCTCGTACTAACAACTAGGCTATGGTTATCTAGACGTTAAACCAAACAGGCGTGCGTGTGGGTGTATCCATGACTCTGCCCAAAGATAATACACTACATATCTCCCAATATCTCCCTTGCCTAACCTGAAACATGGCCACGTCGTTTAAGAAAGAAGGAAAATACTATTTGTTCGTACTTATTTCATAATTATAGTAGACTAGCTGCACCCCGCAGTTTCACCCGCATAATTCTCGTTCCCGTGGGAATATCGGGATAAAAAGTATCCTATGTCCTAGCCCAGGTACCTACATGGGTAGACCATGTACCTGGGTTAGGACATAGGATACTTTTCATCCACGTCCGTTCAGCCGTTTTAGCGTGAAAGCGTAACAAACAAACAAACTCACATGTTCAAGTATGTCTATCACCGTAGAACACGCGAGTGTTCCCCTTGACTGTCGAGAGCTCTCCTGGAGATCGATAACAATTAAAATTCTATTGTGTCTCATTAATGACAGTTGACCTCATCGAAACCTCATGGATTGTGTTGGCTGGTAGGCTTTGGTAGAGGTATACAGGTTCAAACTAAAACGCTAACGAATCTCCACAGACGTGATGGGCGTTCTGGATTAACCACGTAGGAAGAGTAGCAATTGCTACGGGCCCCGCGCATCGATACCCACCCACCTCCGCTTGAGTGTAATGAGTGAAACTTATTATTAATGAATTTACTAGATGTCACAAAAACGTGATAGTGACACCTTTCCCGACTCAGACAATCCACGTCCGCCAAGGCCCGTGCTCTTGGCGCCAACTTCATGGGGCGACAAATTTAAGCGTAGCAGACAAGTGCACCATCCAGCATACAGCAACTTTGCAATAAATGAGACGCGCAGCACATTTATTTTTCTTTTTTACAATTTTAACAGTTTTGGCGCCCCTGTTGAATTGGCGCATTATCGATCGATACAATTTGATTAATATGTTACTGCCAAAATTTTCATTTTGAGTAAAAATTTATTTCGCGGGGGCTAACTTAGCACATCCCCATAAAAGATTGGCGGTGGACGGCAGACGGCAGTTTTTGCCCCGCCTAAAAAAAAAAACTAGATCCGGGACTGTTACCTAGTTCCTACTGGGTTGTGGAGGTCAGATAGGCAGTCGCTCCATGTAAAATACCGGTATTCAGCTGCATCTGGTTAGACTGGAAGCCGACCCCAACATAGTTGGGAAAAGGCTGGGCAGATGATGATGAAGTGTATTATCTATGGCGCGCGCGGTGCTTGAATTTTCCGTCAGAAAAGACCTTGACGAGGCCCCGCCCCTTTAATGTTACTTAGGTGAGATGACAGATGTAAGGGTCGTTAATTATTTTTTTTGGTTTTTATTTATATTATATCGATATCGATCACGTCTGTGGAGTTCGCTAATTTATTTAATTTGACCCTGTATAATACTTTACTGTAGTTCCAGTTTTTTAGAGTCATAATCAGCCTATAATATTCCCACTGCTGGGACACAGGCCTCTTTTCTTCGAGAGGGAGTGGGCTGTAATCTACCATGCGGGCCCAGTGTGGGTTGGTAGATGTGACATGTCTTCGAATTTTTGGTTTCGACACGATGTTTTCCTTCACCGTTTTGAGAGCAGTGGTGATGAAACTGTTTAAATAAAGTAAAACGCCTGGCTGGGTTCGAACCCACGACCTACAACTCGTAAATCGGGGCCATTACCACTGGGTCACCATTGCTCTCTGCTTATTATAGTGCACGAGGTTAATTTATGACTTTATGAGGTCCAAGAAATCAAATATTATTATCTTAGAAGAACATAATTTTATTAGAGAAAAAATGTTCATGAGCATAAAATAACTAATTACCAATAAATAACAAGAATGCGACAATTCCACGACAAAAAGGAAGTTCGCAAAAATCATTAAAAAAAAAACAAGGAGCATCTATAAAAAGTCGTTGGTACTTTCTAAACATATGCAAATATACCAATGTAACTTTTCATATTCAATATTTTATTCGAACACTGTATTACATTATTGCGTACCGAGATTATGAAAATCTTAAACTAAGTACACTATAAAGAATTACAATTCTTTCATACATTTCTAAAAGTCCCAATAGTGTTCTTCTAACTTCCATGAAACGTCTATAAAACCTAGACTGTATCTAGCTTTTGTGACATGTATACATAGATTTCTTTAACGTTTATCGATAATATGATTTAAGCTAAAATATACAGATATACATTTGTGATTCAAACATAGTGAGCAACACTTTTATTAATTATTATCTATTATAATATCTATGAATATTTAATTGTAACTTATAGCATCTGTAAGTCGTCATGTAATGTAAGGCATTGCTATTTGGATAAACTGGGCATTGCTGGAGCAGCGTCGTCAACAATCTAAATATAAATGTTATTTGTTGATAATCAGTTATTTACTTTATAATAAAATCATGTTATTATAACCATTGTACGCAATAAAAGTTTCAAAATACATTAGTGGGACAATAAAACAAGAGATCAGAAGGAGATTATAAGGACAATTTGGATTTTGTTTGGATACATATTACAAGGAAGTCTTAAATTAGCAAAAAGCTATTTGTCAATTTGTAAAAGATTCTTATAAAAATATTATAGACAACTATAAATATATTGCATAACTTAGTGTCATATTAGTGTACACGCCATAATGAAAAACTTAAATATAACAAGTAATGTTCTATAAATACCTACTATAAGAGTCCATCCGATGTTCACCCCACCAGCGTTCACGTATCAATAAATATCTGTACATACTCTTAATTATAAATAGATGGGATATCAGATGGTGCACAAGTATTTTAATTACTATGCCAATACTAAGCCTTTACTGACAAACTACATACAAAATAAAGTCACGAAATGGTAAAATAACACTAAAATTAATATAACAGTAGCATAAAATTAAATTGTGATGATCCTAATACTAAAATATAATGGCAAAAATGAAATCCTCAGCTCAGCGACGACTCTCTCGTGTACTGTACTCTTAACAACAACGTTACTATATTATTTGTATCAAATAAATGTTAACAAATGCTACCAAGTTATCTGCTATATTTCGATAAGCTTTAAAATATGTAATCGTAAGATCTAAATAAAGTACGAGCTATAGAATGAATTTTATTGTGCTGTGTACAAGTTCATCTGGATACTTAAAATATGAAGTATTTATTATGTTCAACGTATGATGTGTAAATATATTTGCTGTTTGAAGAATAACTAACATTTTAACAAGAAAATCACTAACACGCATCACCACTGCCATACGTCAAATTAAATATTTTACAACTTTCGGACAGGATGAAATGGATAATTCTGCCTTATAGACAGGAAGGGTTTTGAAGTACGAGTCAGAAACAAATTTTGTTACTTACAATGTTCACAAGCTAACGAACTGCAAAGTATCACATCAATAAGTTGACTAACTTAAGTTCAGCAATGATGAATGACTGGGTAAATCTGACCTTAGCGCGACTTCGATCCAACTTAAAGCTTCACATTAAATTCTGCAAACGCAACCTCCGTATCTTTGTTTGTGAAGTACAAAATATCATCAATATTCGTACACAGTTTACAAACTAAATATGTTTGTTTATTGATACATTCAAACAGATAGCACCACCATTCCTAACAACCATTTACTTTGTTCACACACACACCTCAATCCTGGATTTACTCGAGTTCAATCTTAGCTACGCTGAACTAAAGGTATAATAAATATGATTAGGGCTGTAGCTAAATTCGATCTATATAAAAGTTCCTTGTAAGGTTTAATGCTAGCGAGATAGCAATGGCCGCGCGTAATGGGCCGTAGTGAGACCATAGAGGTAGGGTCAGCGTATGAGGCAGGTGAGACACAGCTCCGCTGATCCGATGCAGTCGTCGTGGCAGAAGGCACCGCATTTCTTGCATAATATCATGGCGCGCAGGTTACACACGCACGCGTCGTCTGCGCCCACACTACGGCACCGCGCAACGCTCTGGAATTTAATACGTACTGATTAATACGGGCTTTATATTCATAGTTCCATTTGGGCAGGATATAAGTAGAATGAACATATGAGATATGGATATGAGTGAAGTGAATGATTGTAATTAAAGCATAAGGCTACCCATTGTATATTTTGTAGTGTTTGATAATTTTTTTGTTATGTATTTTTGTGGGGTACAATAAAGTATATATAAATAAATGAACATACTATGATGCATTGAAATGAAGATATCAGACATGTCTAAGATAATTTTGACGTATAGCGAGGACACATTGACTGCAAAACCAATCTATGTATAGGTTAGCATTTGCTACTTATTGTAAAGTTGCTGTGAATTTAGACGAGCCGACGAAAAGGATCTTAAGGTCTATTTGGACAAGCGAGTTTTTTTAAGCGCACAATATGATAACAATCAATACTAACCACATTAGTATTCTGGTTAGATGGTGGGGCACTAGACGCTCGTGGCGCCACGTTTGGAGTCCTTTGTACTAGGATATACTGGCCCACGTTATTAGACCGATTCTCGTTCATCTGAAAACGACATATTTTTGTTTTATACCATTTATTGACCTATTTATTGTTAGGATTAATTATGTGCGTTTATTTGGTTGAATACATCTGTTGAACGTTCGTCTGATGAACGCAGGTTTCACGTCACGCTATGTTGAGCTAATTATATTCTGACCCCGGGTGAGTGCAGCCGGCGACACGCTTAGCTGACATCACGAAATGCACAAGTGGCTTTTAGTCAACTGGTTCATAATGTATATTCATTTTTTATACAAAGAAAAAGTTCCAAAACTTGCTATTTTTACTGAGCTTCTTTTAAGAATGGTTAATATTTATGTATTATATTACCCTTGCAACGTATTGCATAGATCGATATTACAAAAAACGTTTTAACAAAAAAAAAAAACACTTTGTAGTGTTTTTTTTTCTTTGAAAGTCGGTTTTTTTTTGTAATAAGTTTTTGTTTTTAAATTTTTAGCTGTGGTACCCCACACAAATTCGAATACGTATATAACAGTGACAGGAAGTTATTATAACTAGGGTTACCATTTTGAAATTTGAAAAGTCCTGACAATTTGCAAAAAAAGTCCAGAGATTTTGCTTTTTATTAATCTTATTTTTTCAGTAATGATTTATTGTTTTCAAAGAAAATCCCTTTAAATCGAAACGTCCGGACATATGAGAAGGCCGGACATAATCCGGACGGGGGTCTAAAAATCCGGACAGATGGTAACCCTAATTATAACATCATCCATATAGACTAAGTGGGAAAAATACGTATTATTGAAACTAACTCAAAAAGTACCCCATCAAAGTTAATAAAATTCACCTCGAGAGCATTCCCTTTCAAAACAAAAAAGAATTTACCAAATCCGTCTATATAATAAGAGTTATGCCCGAACATTCATTAAAAAATATAAATAAACATCTGAGTTGAGAACCTCCTTTTTTAGAAGTCGGTTAAAAATTCAGAGGGACAATTCCCGTATTTCTAAGAACGTTTGCATTCTAATCGTAGTCTCAATCTGTCATAAATACCTCTAATTTACCTACAATTTTCACATGTTTTTGACTGTCTCTCTTTCTGAGATGAGATTGCAACTAGTATTTGAACGTTTTTAATAATGGAAATTGGGCTTCTGAAAACATACTTCATTATGAGGCATCACAGAGACCGGTAGTTGCCGGACGAGTACGGGCGGCGGAGGGGGCGGCGGTCGCACAGACCGCGCGGGCCGCGTCAGCAGTGCGGGCGGCGGTCGGAGCTGACCGCGCAACGCGTCACGGTTCGGACTGTTCTGAATCGCCGCCTGACATATCTGGTAGCTGCGTTCTAGGTTCACCGTGCCAGGCGGCACTTTGTTTGAACTTCGACTCCTGGAATAAAATAAATATTCAATAAGATTAAACTAATACAATAAAATTCAATCTCATTATGGTGATAAAAGTGTAAAATACTTCACATAAGACACTACAAAAATTTATATCAAGAATACCTGCTATCATTACATACCTGTTAGATTCCTTTCCCAACTTAGATTTTTTACTTCGTGCCCACATACCCTGTGCAATAGTGGTAGTGTTCAGAGGTGGGTTCGTGACAGCAGTGTTAGATATCAAACTAGTGGCTGCTTCTATTTCTTGCTTCACAGATGAGTCTTTTATCGACTGACAACTTTCAGACGAGTTAGAAGATTCCATATTAAAATTAGCATCCCTATCTTCTTTATACATACAATTTTCATCATTCATATTGATATCTTCCATGCTAGTTTTAGAGTCTTCACTAATATATTTGGCGCTTTCTGTATTTAGATTTGAAAATGGGTGCAATGTCATAACATTCTCATTGTTTGGCCAGTCATTATCGGTTTTCCATGACACAGCAGATGCTTTGGGTTTAGCTGCATCCTTCATGTTATTATCATCAGGGTAAGAAACAATCTGGAATAAGATACTAATTACAGTATACAGGTTTTCCAAACAAATTTTGGAGTTATCTAAATGATACTAAATCTACTTACAGATGTATTAGTGACTTCCATCATTGGTATTGATGAATTTTGTGTCAAAGGCATTGTAACAACAGCAGTAACATCTGGAACAGTTTACAAAAAACAAATAAATTACATTGGTAGTAAGTTTATGTCTGGTTAGGCTACATAAAATATATAAGTCATTAGTGTCAAAAGAGTTTACAGCTACCCTCAAATTGTTTACAAATATACTCACTTGTCTCACTCATGTAGGATGATAACTCCATCAAGTTAGGATGAGGTGAATATTTGACATCTTCACTCTCTGTGAAATTAAGAAAAAATTGCATTACACGTTATGAAGGGTTTGACGCATTTGGTGCACATCTCAACTTGTACACCATGCTTAAATGGTGAACTTAGCAACTGGTGCACTTCTCATATGGCACACTTCGCAACTGGTGCACTTCTCAATTGGTGCACTTCGCAAAAGGAGCACTTTTTAAGATGAGTGGAGATTTGGAAAAATTATCTAAAAATGAAAGAATCTTTGGTTTTGTGTAGGTAATTTTCTTAAAAATACAATCAAAAAATAATTTTAATTAACTCTACATAATCACTATAACATTTTTATTTTTTCAAAAATAAAAAAAGTCACTCGGGAATAATAAAAATATAATTATGTAAGAAAAAATTAGATTTACAGCAAAAAGTTATCATAATAAAGACATGATATAATATCATATCAATAACCTTTATCCTTAATATTATAAATGCGAAAGTAAGTTTGTTTGTTACGCCTTCACGCTAAAACGGCTGAACGGATTTGGATGAAATTTGGCACATATATAGATGATGCCCTGGAAAAGAACATAAAATACTTTTTTATTTTTTTCCATGGAATCGAGATTTATGCGGGTGAAGCCGCGGGGCGCAGCTAGTAATATTATAATTTAAACTGTACTTCTTTTAGTTATAGTTATTATTATTAATTAAATAAAAGCTTTAAATTAAATTACATTTTTTAAATTAAATTACATAATCACTAATGTAATAATTGGAGAAACATGAACTTTTCTTTTTTATAGCTATTTACTTAATTAATAGTAACAATTACTAAGTAAGAAACAAAGGTTTATCTATAATATTTATAACCTGTTTTTGAGAAACAGGTTATGATTTAATTTAAAGATTTTATTTAATTAATAATAATAACTATAACTAAAAGAAGTACAGTTTAAATTATAATATTATAAAGGTTATGGATATAATATGATATTATATCATGTCTTTATTATGATAACTTTTTGCTGTAAATTTAATTTTTCTTACGTAATTATATTTTTATTATTTCCGAGTGACTTTTATTTTTATTTTTGAAAAAATAAAAATGTTAAAGTGATTAGATTATGTAGAGTTAATTTAAAATTATTTTATTGATTATATTTTTAAGAAAATTACCTACGCAAAACCAAAGATTCTTTCATTTTTAGACAATTTTTCCAAATCTCCGCTCATCTTAAAAAGTGCTCCTTTTGCGAAGTGCACCAATTGAGAAGTGCACCAGTTGCGAAGTGTGCCATATGAGAAGTGCACCAGTTGCTAAGTTCACCATTTGAGCATGGTGTACAAGTTGAGATGTGCACCAAATGCGTCAAACCCGTTATGAATTAACATAAAAATAAATAGATTTTAAATATATTTCGGTTAGTGAAAGAATTACTTTCACAACAATGTTAACAAAAATATGATTGTAACCATTTTGCTGTGTAGTTTTAATTAAAAGCTACTTTTAACATTATAAAGTAATATAAATTATCTACTTACGAGAAGTTAGTATTGAGAGGCTTGTCTCTAATATAAAAGACTCGGCATCCTTGAAGTGCTCATCATAATAATTCTGTGTCATGTTCTGTGGCAGGCTTTCTTTCTCACATTTCTCAGGACTGTTGATAACATCACTTTTTAAATGGGGCTGGACAGGTTGTGTTACTTGGCAATCAACCTCCTGGCTAAAGCTCTGACATACATCCTGCTCCACAACAGCTTCTTTGCTATGCTGTGGTGATTCTACACCAGTGTCAGACTTAGCACATTCCTGATATTGCTCGGATACATATTCTTCTTGAGTTTCTTGTGTTGTTACATCTGGGGCAGTGCCTTTATCAACTTCAGGACTTTCCTCTAGCTCTGTCACAGTGTTATCATAAGGAATGGACTCAGTAGCACCTGTAGACTCACTAGCAGTCATGTTATTTACATTCATATCTATCTTCAGACTGGACACTGAGGATTCACTTCTTGCATCATATTCATAGACTGATGCAGTAGCTTTACTGTCTTCACTATTTGTGTCACCATGATCCTGACCTGAATACAGTAGTTCATCATTAGGACAAACTTGCTCACCAGCATAATTTGTCTCAACATCTGAATAATTATTAGCAGTGTCTGCATTATGTACCAAGTAACTTGTATTGTGTATTTCATAGTCATCTTCAAACTTAATTCGCTTTGCCAAAGTATACTCATCATTTTCATTACTTGACCTCTTAGAAGATTCAAGTAAATTACTATCAGAGTCTGTTGCTTTATCTTCTTCTCCATCTTTTGAAGTCTCTTCTATAGTAACAACACTGAGATCTAGTTCATGCTTCACATCATTACGTTCAGATTCCCCATCAGGCAGCAGAAGTGGATCAACAGGTGTTGTGGAAAGTGATTCATCCATCCTCTGAGTTGAAGATGAATCAGAGAAACTAAAGTCCACTGGATAATCTTCATAGTTGGGATGACTGTGACTTTTTGTATGTTTCAGAGGCAATAAGTCTGGCACTGGAGCAGACTGTTTACTGCTTACAGTGACTGGTTCTTCTATTACTTCATCAGCTCTGGCTGAAGACCTTGTCACTGCACCTACTGATCGCATTCTTTTACTAGTGCTAGATTTACTTTTTTTAATTTTTGGAACAGTACTACTGCTTGTTATTGAAGCTGTTGGTCTTAACTTTATTGTAGTTTTAAGTGAAGGTCTATCTGAATTTAAACCGATTGAAGATTTCTCTTTTCTTGACTTCTCTCCCCAAATAGGTTCAAAATGTTTCAATTTCCATGGATCTATTTTGCTTTTTTCTTTTTCAGCTTCAGTCTTCATTTTTTGTTGGTTTTCTGGGGTTAATTCCCCACCAGAGAGGCTGTCTTGCCATTGTAAGCAGGCACGAGCAAAAAATTCATTATTCAGACTAGAAGAATTTAAGCGACCTGAAGGACTTAACCTATCCACACTTGGAAGTAGCTGCCCAAGCTTATATTGGTATAAAGGTGGAAGAAGTGAAAATGTATGTTTATTTAGTAATGCCCTAATGTTTGTATTTACTAGTATTGAATCTGGTGTCTCTAAGTCAATGCACCCTTCTCTTGTTTGTTGTAACTGTGCTGCTGTTGATAATTTTTTACCACTGCGTTTTCGAGGTTTCAAACAGAACCCTGGAATGCTTGCCAATACCTCTCGCATGGTAGACGGTCTGTTAGTGTTAGAATTAGTTTCTGTGTAGGATGTAGCTGCTGTCCACTCTCTGTTCTCAGGAGGAGGTGGCGGTGGCAAGGGTTTTACTATTATCCTAGGCAGAGGACGTGAATGATTAGAATTTTTCTTTCTTCTCTTCGACTGCTTTCTTGAGGAGTGCTTACTTGACTTTTCACCATCTTCGGGAATGCGTATGATCGAGTACTGGTCATTTTTACATGGCGTGTATTTACTGTCTGTCGAATTATCTGAATATTCCATATCGTTGTCTATTTTATCCGCAGGTGATACGTCTAGTTCCATTGTTATGTTACGGCGTGGGTAAATAGCAAATAATGAAATGAGAATGATAGACTGTTGCCGATAGCGATCACTATTTCAACCCATCGTGCGTTTCTTCGCGATCCAAAAGTGCCTTTAATAAATGATCAACAATACAAAAAAAATATCATCACTTATTTGATAGTGCAATGTTCAATAGCATGACAATATTCATACAATACAACTCTTTTTTTCTCAAAATTATTTGGCTGAAGAGCAAAACGCAAAATGTCACAACAACGCAGAAAATGGATTCCAACACAGATAAAAAATGAATTGAGACATGTCACCGAAAATGCGAACCGAATTTAAAAAAATATATTTTAAAAACCGTAATTCATGTTTCGGAAGAAAATAGTTTTTAATTTGATGATCATCAATCAAAAAACTTACATATAATTTAATTTATTCAATCAATCAACAGAACACATCATAATTTTTGCGTGTGGAAATCTGGAAGTCCTCATGGATGTCCTCGTTCTGTGATGTCCTCTGACTCTGCTCGCCCGAGTTATGTATTGTGCAGACCGAGGCGGTGGCGGTGCAGCGGTGGCGGTATAGTAAGTTGCACTAGAATATCTGACACACTACATTACTCATCATCATGCAGGTGGGGAAGATGGTTTCACTATCCACCACCTAAGGTTGTTGATTATCCAGAAACTCTTCCGAAAGGTGTTTTATTCGCTTACTTTATAGACCAAGGTTGAAAGATGTCCCAGAGGAGAAAAAAGCGCAGCAACTTGGAACTTAACTATTAATGAATCACTACACAAAACCACATCATTTAAAATTATTAAACCAAGTGAGTATATCTTTTCGGTGCCGCGCGCATAAAGGCTTAGGTTATGAATTGAAAGTAAAAACCGTCTATTGCAAAAAGACATGAGGTTTAACCAACAAAAAAATAAACCTTTCCTTTTGGTGATGCCGCTTGCTTCCGCGACGCCATCTTGTTTTATTCAATTCAGGATGAATGGCGTAGTACTTGTGAATTGTATTTGAAGTGCATATTGTGTGATTAATTATTGTGAGAGACAGTACAATTTGAAGTCTCAAATAATTAAAAAGTTTTCATACCAACAGTTCAAACTTCATCATGGGTCGAGGAAGGTAAATATAAATTGAATCACACAGCACATTGTTAGATGAAAAAAATGGTATTTTCTCATTTGGATATTTTGCATCCTTAGAGATCGTAGCCGTGATAGACGTCGCAGTCGCACCCGCAGCAGAAGTAGGAGTCGCAGTCGTAGTCCGCGCTATGGTCTCGGATCAGGCGGTGGCGGAGGCGGAGGTGGAGGTGGAGGCGGAGGAGCTTACGGCGGCGGCGGGCGTAGGAGTAACCCCGGTGCAAACCTGAGGAAACCAAAGTGGGATTTAAGTAGGCTGAAACCGTTCAAAAAAGACTTCTACGTGCCCCATAGCGAAGTGGAAAGCAGACCCGACTCTGAAGTAGAAGCTTGGAGGAGTGCCAATGAGATTACTCTCAAGGGGCGCAACATACCTAAACCGACAATGACATTTGAAGAAGCTAGTTTTCCAGATTACGTTATGGATGAGATTGACAAAATGGGATTTTCTAAACCAACTCCAATTCAGGGTCAAGGTTGGCCTATTGCTCTGAGTGGATGTGATATGGTTGGTATTGCTTCTACTGGTTCAGGAAAAACTCTTTCTTATATTTTGCCTGCTATTGTGCACATTAACAACCAGCCAAAATCTAGTAGAGGTGATGGTCCCATTGCTCTTGTACTTGCACCTACTAGAGAATTGGCACAGCAAATCCAAGAAGTTTGTGACAAATTTGCAAATACATCTAAAATTCACAATACCTGTTTGTTTGGTGGAGCTCCAAAGGGACCTCAAGCAAGAGATTTAGATGCTGGTGTTGAAATTGTAATTGCTACTCCTGGACGACTTCTGGATTTTCTAGAAAGTGGAAGAACAAATTTAAAACGGACTACATATTTAGTACTCGATGAGGCTGACAGGATGTTGGATATGGGATTTGAGCCACAAATTAGAAAGATCATTGAACAAATCAGACCAGATCGTCAAACTCTTATGTGGTCTGCTACTTGGCCTAGAGAAGTTCAAAGTTTGGCTGCAGAATTCTTAAAAGATTATCTTCAAATTAATGTTGGTTCATTGCAATTGGCTGCTAATCACAACATCTTGCAAATTATTGATGTTTGTATGGAATATGAAAAAGAAACTAAATTGAGCACACTCTTGAAAGAAATCATGGCAGAAAAAGAAAACAAAACCATAATTTTTATTGAAACTAAACGTCGAGTTGATGATATAACAAGAAAAATGAAGCGAGATGGGTATGTTTTATTCTATTGCTTAAATATGTGTGCTATCATGTCATATATGCTGATTGTACATAACATAATCAAATTTTAGTAATATGCTTAACTTGGGGAACACAAGACGAAATAAAAATAAATACTGAATAAAACAACTAAAATTTGTGTACTTATTCAGTGTTTGTTTTCTTTTAGATGGCCTGCAGTGTGTATTCATGGAGATAAATCACAAAATGAACGTGATTGGGTCTTACAAGGTAACGTTTACACAAAACATTCTTTGTTGATATCTTATGATGATTTAATATTTAATTTATTATTTTGACAGTAATTTATATACTAGCTCCACAATAATAGCAATAGCAAAACTGATTTAATACTGAACTGGTGCTGTATAATAATATACATAAATAAAAAATAGCACGAGTGGTTATCGAGAAGCGGTGTCGGACATAAGACGCGAGCGCGTTGGGTGTAGCGCAGCCAGTAAACATTTTCTGAACCCGTGTCTGCATGTGCAGGCTGTGGAGAGCTGCGGCCGTGCGGCGGGGCGGCAGCGCGCGGCTCGTCGCCGCCATGCCGCACGCGGCGGCGACGGCGCGCCCGCACCGCGCCCGCCTCTCGTTGTCGGGGCTAAGCCCTATGCACTCTGACCCGCTCCCGCGGCATGTCTGAGCCGCTTCTCGCGTGGCGCGGCGGCCGGCACCTCGCGGCGCATGTGTCACGCAGCCCCGCGGGTGTCGCCGCCGGCGCGAGCGCGCCCGACCACGGTGGTCGGCACTCGGTTCTCGCCCTCGTGCTGATGGGCGACCTCTCACCTCTCGCTCTCAATTTTTATTTTTTGTGCGATGTATGACAGACGGAGTCGATATTATTAGTAAGTTTACTAATACAATAGTGAATGGAATAAAATTATATTTACGTCTCTCATTAAACCTCCTAAGGTTGCCCTCAATATTTGCATTTAGTTACCACATGTCATGTCATTTTCCTATTCTTCATTTTTACTTATTCTGTGATTTTATATTATTTTCTTTTTATTCTCTTAATTGCATATACATATTTGTTTCCCATAATAATTTAATTTATTCACTATCAAAACACAACACAATCATTACTATATTGCATAAACATAATTGGTGGCCTAGAAGGGGTGAAATGTGAGATGAGTGGCAATTGAATTGAGCAAGATGAACATCATAAAGTTTAAATTGACATACTGGAAATATTGATTTGGTGATTTATAAAGCTTTTAAGCTTTGCCGACATTATTGTGGGAGCGACATTATCTGCAGTGGAATATATTTCTTTATTGAATTATTAATAATTCTTCTGAAGTACATGTGCAACATATCTTCTGATGATTGTTTATAAAGGTTTGCGTCATTGTCTCATAAAGTGCATTAGATTTTTTTTTTAACTGCTGTGGTTTAGACATGGGTAAGAATTTAGTAAAAAAATATGTCATGCAATGTCATAGAACAATTAATTCATATTTAAATGAATTACTAGTTACCTAGTAAGTACAAAACAGCCAAAAGTGAAACACTTACCTAAAAACTCTTTGAAGTGACAATGTTGCAAGTGTCTACAAGCAACATTGTTTTAATGTTGAATGAAACAATGATTGATGATATGTGTTGAAGGTGCTTATACATATAATTTCTTACAGATTTTCGTAGTGGGAAAGCTCCCATTCTAGTAGCTACGGATGTTGCTGCCAGAGGTTTAGGTATGTCTTTCGCAACACAGCCGTACAAATATGCTTATACTCAGCGTTATGTTCGTACTCTCCAATTTTAAATTTGTCATTTCAGATGTTGATGATGTAAAATTCGTCATCAATTTCGATTACCCAAGCAATTCAGAAGATTATGTTCATCGTATTGGAAGAACTGGACGAACAAATAAAACTGGAACGGCGTATACATTCTTTACGCCATCTAACGCAGCCAAGGCCGCCGACCTTGTTGCTGTACTGAAAGAAGCCAAACAAGTAGTCAATCCTAAACTACAGGAACTAGCTGAACGAGGTGGTGGCGGTGGAAGGCGTAAGTACAAGTTGAAAGTTAATTTAGTAAACTTTAAAACCTATTTGACAAATGAATACCAATAAATTGTTCTGTAATGGATGGTTCTGTAACTTGTACGTTTTGCTCACCAGGTCACCGAGGCCGCGGCGGCAGATATCGCCGTGGGCGCCGCTCTCGCTCTCGCTCCCGCTCGCGTCGCCGCCGCTCCCGCACGCGCTCTCGCTCCCGCGACCGTCGCCGTAGACGCCACAGCTCCTCCAGATCGTCGCGAAGCCGCTCCTCGAGGTCATCCAGAAGTCATTCGCGCTCCCGTTCCCGTTCGCGTAGCCGATCTCGCTCAGGCAAGTGCAGCCCCCTGAAGAATACTACGGATTCGGGCCAACAACAGGCGCCCCAAGCTCTTCTTCCCACGCCGAAAACCCTTCTGCCGACTCCCATCGGCCCCCAACTCCCTTCTCACGTAGGCAAAGGGCCTTCCACCCCTCCCATAGAAAAAAAAGTGACTCTCCCCGATAGAAACATCATTCAAAATAATCCACCAAATAACGGTAATGCAAATTATTTACAGCAACCTAATCAAATACCGCCTCTTATGGCTCTCAATCCCCAAATGAATATGTGCGCTCCTCCTCCCCCAATAAACGGGCAGGGCTTCGCTCTACCTCCCTACTTCCCCGCCGACCAGTACGGCATGATGATGCCGAACTTCTCTGCGGCGATGCTCCCCCCGGGCGGCTGGGCAGCTCCGCCGCCTCCCCCGCCACCTCCTCCGCCCTCCGAGTCCCCGGCTAATGGGAGTCACGAGCAAAGGGGCCCTGGGCAAAGTGGCCTCGAGTCAGATTCCAGAAAACGCGGGGCTCGCTCTGGCGGGCTCGGTGGCTCGGGCGGCTATGCACCCGCTGCGGGCGGGCTCGGCTCCAGCGGCGGCGGGCACGGGGCCGGCGGCGGGCTCGGCTCGTCGAGCGCCGGGCTCGGCTCCAGCGCCGCGGGCGGTGGGCTGGGCTCCGGCGGCGGGCTCGGCTCGTCCGGTGGGCTCGGTTCGTCCGGCGGACTAGGCTCCGATGGCCCGGCCGGCAACCGCTCGCGAGGCCGCGACCGACGACGCCGCGGCGGCAGAGGACGTGATCACGACGACTTAGACTCGGCCGGCTCGAGCTCAGGAGGTCTCGGCTCGGCAGGGCTCGGTGGAGGCCCCGACGGCGGCGGGCTGGGTCAACCGCCCGGCGGCTACAGTTCTGGCGGTCTCGGCGTACCTCACGGGAGCCTCTTGCCGCGCATGCTCCCTCCGGCAGGCGGCGGCGACGGTGTTGCGCCTCAGGGCGCTAATTTTACTGCGTTCGGGTCGTATGGATCTAAGAGTATTAAACAGAATAGTAATATGCAAGGAAATGAGAGTAGCGAGGGTTACAACGACCCTGGTTGTAGAATGGAATTTTATGGCCCACAAAACATGGGACCTGGCCGGCCATACGGTCTCGGTATGGATCAGATGGGTTCCAACGGTGCGCTGGCGAATGGCTCCGTGGGGTACAATAACGACCGCCAGAGGAATCGCCGGCGATGATTACGACTGAGGTTTGTTATATTCAAACCAATGCCAACTCACCTATTTTAACCACTCCCATTACTCCACTATACATTACACAGAGACAAGCTGCCTTGGTGGCCTGTCAATTGAAAAATTTTGTTATTTATTTTATGAATGCATAATATACACCTCCATAATGGTTGTTATATTATTGTACTCTGTGCTCTATAAAACTTTGTCAGAAGAAAATAATACTATTAACTCATTTTAAAAATGTATGTCTTTTTTTTTTTGCAGAAAACGGATACAATGGTGACTCTCGTCGACGCAAGAGACGTTAAACGCCGGTGGAACATGAGGAGTAAGCAACTTAGTAACATAAGATTTGACGCAGACTATTTGATTTCCATTCCATGTTGTATTTATTGAATGTGCGACCATTAGTGCAGTGCCACACAACACATTTTTTAAATATTCTCCTAATTCTCACTGTAGACTGTACTCCTTTTAATTATAATAATGCATTGTAAATAAACATTCATTTAACTGATGTTTTAGATTTAATAATTATATCCCATCTGATATTTAGCTGCATAAAAAGTGCTAGTATATTCTAACACAGACTATTTTTCGATGTGTAATAAATGTACTACAATACAAACTTTGAGGCAGTCACCTAACATCTTTGTACATAAATTAAATGTCGAATATTTAGTCACTATTTTATGTTAGATAAGAATATAGCATCAAATGTTTAAATTTCTTCAAAATTTAAGATTTACAATTATGAAAGAAACTTAATAAACTTATAATTGTTTACTGATTAATTAGCCCATTTTGTACCTATGAGTGTGAAGTAAATGATATCAAATGGCTCAGTACCGATATTTTCAGTGACAGTATTTATTTACTGGTTTCAAGAGATGTCAGCTCTATGCTATTTATTTAAACACCCATAAGTAATAAGCTCCCTTGGGTTTGGTTTTTATATTTGTGTTTGATGTGCTGTTGTGATCAATTTAAGTTCTTAGCAGAATATTAGATTATGTTTTAAGTATGTACTGTCGTATGATAAAGCAATTACTTTAGATATCTATTCCCAAGAATCTTTGATTAGTGAATTGTATCTTGTAATACATTGTATGTGAACGAAATTAAAGTTTTACACTAATGAGCGACTTTTTTTATCCACACTGCCCATGCCCCACGACGTAGATTTGTCTACTGAAGTTACGTCAGCATTCACACTAGTTGTCTCATCATCGAGCAGTCGGCGTCCATTCAACTGCATGACAGAGTTAGGCAAGTAATCATGATCCTGCAAAGACAAGTATACCTGCACATAGTGCAATATAATAATTAAGTCTGATGAATCTGAAAACTGAAAGAGGAGTCTGTTGTAGCAGCAGCTCTAAATGTAAGTAGACTAATGAGGAATGTTTAGTAGAGAAATAAGAAAATTTGTGTGAAACTGAAGAATCCCCATAACATCATCACACTGACACCCGTATTCCGCAAAGGGTTCGGGCCTTCGGCAGAGGTGTACACACGGCTACACATCAAGCTATAAGTTTCCAGTATAAGCTGACCTCGCATTGTACGGAAATCCTACACAATGCGAGATCAGCATAAACTGGAAATGTATAGCTTGTGTAGCCGTGTGTACATATATCTTCCGCAATGCAATAGGGGCAGTAAGCAGCGACCTTTGTGTCGTCTACCGGGCGCAAATCCAGACCCCCGGTGTTTGCTGCTGCTACTGAGAAATTCTTGATGGAAAAACCCTACGGCTGCCCCATTTCAAAACCTGTACTTTTTTTTTGGGTGGAAGGGACACTTTTTACAAAAATCGTTTTATTGCATAATCTTGCTTATCTAATAACACCACCAAATACAAAAACACTAGCGTTGAAAACTCACAAGCAGATATATTTAAACATTGAAACCTAGTAAGTGCCCCATTCACTGCCCCGTGACACTTTAAAACCTAGTAAGTTACTAAACAAGGAAACGAGTCAGTCAAAACTGAAGCGTTGGCAGATTTTGTTGTTATGGTAACTCAAGTAAACAATTTTACGCGAGAGTAAAAATTATGTCATCTCAAATTATTTTTGTTGTGAAATAGAACTTGTTATTATTGTTTCGATCATTTCAATTTTGAACAATACAAAAAGAATCAGTTTGGAGTGTAAAAAAAATTTGGTGTCCTATAAAATGAGTTTTTGTGTGGATCTTGTATCTGAAGACTCTTTTTATGAAAATATTACTTTGGGAGTGACAAAACTATTAGGTATGTATGGTAAGGTCTCTGAATTTGCCTAATGCTTGCATAAGACTGCACGTCTAGAGATGGTAGGTACTGTTGAAGCTTCCACAGACTGTTTTACTTCATAAAATTAAGTGAACCTGAGTACTTCTTGGTATTATAGGGTGTCTCGAAGTCTGGAGTAAGTAACATAATTTTATTATCAACAATGTTTTTCTAATATTTTATTTACATAACACAGTATTCCTACAATAGTTTCTTAATAATATGAATAAATAATCCTTAATATGAATTAGCTCTATGTTTTGGTAAGAAGTTAAATCCATCAGGGACTGGACCTAATAACATTTCACTAATTTTTATCCAGTCAGAACAATTGCCTGAGGCCATCAATGTTTCTAAGTCATCTCTACCAAAGTATGAAGGTGGTCTTTCATTAATTCTTTGCGGAGGTTGTTCTAGCAACCCAACAGGTACATATCTGTACAAAAAGGATAGCCATTCAAGTAAAAATCTGCGCGTGTTCTCCACACCTTGCATGTCAGAACCCCAGTGCTCTAAGCCATAGTTAGTGTATTTCTTAATTATTTCAAATCTTTCGTTACTTCTTATGTCCCAAATTCGCTGCTCTTTAATCTCAGTAAATATCCAGGGTTTGATAAGTGCTCCTCTGCCAATCATCACCCCCTGTACTGTGGGAGCAATTGCTCTTTTCTCTGCATAATCTTCATAGCTTAATATATCACCATTCCCATAAACAGGACAGGGTGCTGCTACTTTTGCACAAGTTTCAATATATTCCCAGTCTGAAGACCTAGTGTACCTTGCCTCTCTTGACCTACCGTGCACTGTAATGAGTGATGCACCCCACTCAGACATTTTCGGTACAATTGTGTGAGTAATTTTTTTGTCTTGATAAATACCTGTCCTCATTTTAATTGTAAAAGGTATGCTTAGTAATTTGGAAGCACATCTGACAGATGACTCCAGTGTATTTAATCTGTGCATCATACCACTGCCTCCACCCTTTTTGTATATCAAATCAATAGGACAACCTAGATTTAAATCAATGAAATCAAGCTCAGTGTTCTCTTGTAGCAATTGTGCTACTTTTGTAATAGTATAAATATTACTTCCACATATTTGTGCTCCAAATAAGTCTTCTGATTCATGTCTTTTAACTAAAGCCCATTCTTGCTTCATTCCTTTAAGTAAAGATTCACACAAGGCCATTTCTCCACATGTTACGTCTGCCCCATACTGCTTACAGATCCTCCTGAATGGTAGATTTCCAACTGTAGTCAAAGGGCTTAGATATAGTTTATCCCTCCAGTCTATAGTTTTCCTTTCTGCTGGTAATAATTTAATCAAGTCCTCGTCAGTGACGGCCCCACTATTGGTAACTTTTGCTTCATCAGTGACAGTGGTCTCTTTTTGTTTTTCATCATTATCTTTTGATTCTTCAGTACTTTCAGTAGGCTCCTTATCAATTGGTTTCTTCCTTTTGTCCATATGTTTTATAAGTTTTTCAGAAAAACTAAAATCATACTTTTTTTTCTGAAGTGATATTTGAAGCATTGGTTGAAGTGTGTTTTTAATATCATCTTTCCATTGCTTCCATTTATTTGAGTCAACTTTATTGTAGCCCTCATCAGTTATATGACTAGATCCAAAGCGACAAGCAATGCCTCGAGGACATTTCCCACGGATATCATACAAGTGGCACCTATCACCTAAATCCTTGGGTTTTGATTTTAAATAATCAAGTGGGTTGTGAATATATATACAGTTGGTATATAGACATGGATTTACGTACTCAGGCGCTTCTGCATTGATAATAGAAGGGCATGGTTTACTTTCCTTGTTATCTTGATACGTTTTGGGTCGAGCTTTATTTTGACCTCTTTTCTTGGTCTTTTTGGATTTCTTTTCGTCATTATCACTAGTTTTAGCTTTCTTATTGTCTACAGAATTTTCTTCTTCATTGTTACCGTCTAACTTACGTTTATTAAGAGAATCAATACTGTCTTCAGCACTGCTGCTTTTAACCGGTCGCTGAATCACAAATTCTTCTTTGATGGCACAAACGCCATCCATTGTTTTAGTCATTTTTAGAACAGAAATATACTATACAAAAGATTAATCTCAATATGAATGCTTGGAACTGTATTTATTTATTTAAATATTATTTGTGAACTGTGAATTAGGTTATATTTTTTTTACCACGAGTTGAAGGACGGTATGGAACGGAACGGCATTATTATTTATTAGATTATTACCCCGCGAGAAAATCAATGTGACAATTGACGTTTCTGAATTCTGTCTCTTTTACCTTCGTATCTGTCAAATTTCTGGCCAGGCATAGGTACTGAACCATAAATCCTGTTATTAAAAAAATTCTGATACTGGATCTGCCGAAAAAATATTTTCTGCCTGAAGTCAGTTGATGTATGAGAGCGAATTATTATTTGTCTTTACTTATGTTATCGAGCTGTTGCTCGAGACTTTATGTGCGTATATTTTGTATTTCATCATTTCATATCCTGAAAAGTATCCCCTTTCCTTCGCCAGGGTCTCAGGCTACCTATCTGTCCTATCTAATAAACATAGATCAGTTCAGTGGTTTAGGCGTGAAAAGGTAATAGACAGACATACCGAGTTACTTTCGCATTTATAATAATAAGTATGGATTTTCATACCGTTCTATTTGAATTTAGCTCTAGATTAATGTGGATGGCTGATTTGGTACATACCACAGCGTAAAATGATGAGCCTGAGCCATGTTGTAGATGTGGATTTTAGAATATACCTGTATACTCTAATGTTATATACCTACTCTGACACCCCGACCCTTGCTCGAAAACGAGGTGCCAGCAGTTGTTGCAGCTGAGCACGTAGCTAAAATACCTACCCCGAATAATAATCAAGATGAAAATCTAAGTTTGATCCAGCCTGTCCCTTCTTGCTGTTCTCCCCTCAGCGACGCCTTATGCCGAGGTTCGTACCCGACAGTGGGTACCCTTAGCGAGCGTTCGCCTAGTTTTAATTTAAAATA
Source organism: Agrochola lychnidis (assembly GCA_963680765.1). Classification (NCBI taxonomy): domain Eukaryota; kingdom Metazoa; phylum Arthropoda; class Insecta; order Lepidoptera; family Noctuidae; genus Agrochola; species Agrochola lychnidis. Next base: position 17,827,149 of record OY796858.1, read on the forward strand.
GTTTATGCCCCTGGCTGGAGGCTTTATGTGTAGAAGCAGGCAGCCACAGGAAAGTCCGGTTAAGTAGCCATGTCCTTATAGGTCAACTGCGAGATGCCCTAGTTAAAATATAAATAAAATAATACCTACTCCGAGATGTAGATGCCTGTGTGTCGGACGGACGTAGATGACCATGCCCATTATGAGACACTGCTTTCTAAACCAGTTCTTGATTATGTCGATAGATGCACCTATTTTTGCATTTTCATATTGCAGAAGCGGATCCAAGAATTTGCAATGTCAGCGTAGAACGTCGACCTCCCTGTGACCGTGTCGCCATCTCTACATGGGAACAGAGACATTCCGCCTTACTTCCCGAGGATCTCCGCAATTTCTATGCTTCGACCGATGGATTTCAATTGACTTGGCATTATAAGTATTCAGGTACAGTTCGATTCAAACGGCGGCTCGGAAGTGCGCTACTCGCTGCGCAGTACTGCACCCCTCACCCCGCTGACCCATGAATTTGTTACTGCGCAGCGACTCGCCTCATGTTCCTAGCCGCCATTAAGTTTGAATCGGGGTGTAGATATCTAGTTAACAGTGCCGGTTTTAGCAATACCGGCGCCGCACAGTGGGAAAAAAATTACTGTTTTTGTTCAAAAATCTGTCAACACCACAATTTTTGACGTATCACTGCCATTTTTTTTATACACTCCTGAGATAACACACTTTGGTGTGTCACTGCCACTTTTCCTTAAAATTCAATACTATAACCTCAAAAAATCGGGAATTGAAACAAAAAACAATTTCTAAAAAAATATTTTAACAAAAATCTATTTTCAGGGGTTTTTCAGGTCCCTGGTCATGAATTTATTGTCTGTTTATAACAATTCAAAATGGCGGATACAAAAAGGCGGCCAAAAAAATAGTAGATTGTTTACCAAGGGAGCAAACAACTATTTTTAAGGCGAGAGTGTTTCTTTGAATCCAGAGCGGAGCGTCAGCGAGGGATTCAAAGTACTTCACTCGAGCTTAAAATAGTGTTGCTCCCGAGGTGAACACTCTACTTTTTATCACCCTCTATGAGAAAAAAAAAGTGTGCGTTCCAAGCCCCGTCAGGAACGAAGTTTCTTCTCAAGTATGATTTAAAACAAAAATCGCTATCATCTTGGACTTACATTTTGACCTCACTATCAGCTTTAGCACCCTCGAAAACTATGAAAACGACTCATGACGAATAATTTTAAAATTTCCACAGCCGCTATCTTGGATTTACATTTTGACCTCACTATCGGCTTTAGCACCCTCGAAAACTATGAAAATGACACCCATGACGAAAATTTTGAAAATTTTCTCCGGCGCCATCTTGGATTTTGATTTTGACCTCACTATCGGCTTTAGCATAATTGAAAACCATGAAAATGACACCCATGACGAAAAATTTGAAAATTTTCACAGGCGCCATCTTGGATTTTGATTTTGACCTCACTATCGGCTTTTGCACCATTGAAAACCATGAAAACGATACCCATGACGAAAAATTTGAAAATTTTCAGAGGCGCCATCTTGAATTTTGATTTTGACCTCACTATCGGCTTCAGCACCACTGAAAACCATGAAAACGATATCCATGATGAAAAATTTTAAAATTTTCACAGCCGCCATCTTGGATTTTCGTTTTGACCAAATTCACACTTTCTCTCTCTCTCTCTCTTGCCAGCCTGTTACTTGTTCATACAATGTTCGTGTTTGATCTCTTTGGTGATTGGAACTTTTACTAACAATATTCACGTTCCAAATTCAAATCACTTTTAATCCCTAGGGATTAAAAAGCTATTTTAGTCCCTGTTTACGAGGACTAAACTAGCTATTTTCGAATAGATGTGATAAAAAAAAATTGTTTCATTTCCCGATTTCTAAAATAAAATTAAAAAAAAAAGATATTTCGATTTTGGAAAAGTGGCAGTGACACACCAAAGTGTGTTATCTCAGGAGTGTATAAAAAAAAATGGCAGCGATACGTCAAAAATTGTGGTGTAGGCCGAGTTTTGAACAGTCTTTTTTTTCCCACTGTGCGCCGCCGGGCGAGATTTCTGTGGCGCCCCTCACTACTCTCGGAGAGTAAAGGGGCGAAAATTTTAGTTTTTGTTCTAGTTTGAAGAATAGGAAATGCAGGATGCTAAAGCGAGCTCAAAAATTTCAGCACCCCGCTACGGAAACTTAGGATTTCTTTTATGCAGAAAAGTTTGAGAATTCAGACTTTAGAGAACGCAGGGTGCAAGAGGGAGTTCAAAATTTGCGTCTTTTCTTTATCGACTTGTACAGTTAAGTTTTAAAAAACATAGCTCTGTCTTTGTTATCCCGCAGTCGGGTAAAAAAAAGAGTTGAACAGAAAAGATAGAGAAATGAAAAGCCAGTGGTTCGCGTTGTGCGCCCCTTCATGGCGCCCAACTGCGCCCTACCCTAACCTGAGTTCAAAGTTATGCGGACAGCAAAATATGGTTTTCAATATTTCTGCTAGGTTACATTAAAAAATGTCAATTAGGGCAGTTATTAAAAAGTCTTCTTGGTCGTAGGTAAATGACGGTTAAATGATAATAATCAGTAAAATATAATTTTATACTTACAGCCGATGAAATTTTACCAGTTGGCTCAATTCGAGTGAATTCTTTGAATGAGTTGTGCCTTACACCGGCTTTGAAGGACTTGTTAGATTTTTCACTAACGCGAACACTTAGTGGACCTCGACCATTGCTTAATACTAAGAGCAAAGTATTTGAGATCGATTCGTGCAGGACTATTGGAAAGGTATTGCTTTATCTATTTTATTTATAAATGGATGTTGGTGTATATGAAATTGATAAACTCGACCACCATGAAAGTTTAATAGGTATGTATTTTTTCATGGAGGTTTTTATTTCCGAAGGTTATATTCTTAAACCTAGATTTTTGCGTATATAATTGGTGCCCAACGTGGGTTATCTGTACGTAAACTTATATTTTATTACAGGTATGCCTGGTGTACGCCGGAGGGATGTGGTCAGTGTGGCTGGCAACACGAGAAGGTGCCTGGGGCTGGCTAGCGGATTCCTTTACGCACTATTTTAGAATGGCTCTCGTGCATTTGGGTCTACCGGGATGGCAAGCAACCTTTGCTAATCTACCGCTGATACCTTGGGCTGAAGTAAGAGATTTATTGAACCCCTTACAACTTTCAAAAGAAAACTTTTTACCATATATATTTGTATTTTTACAGCAATTGTTCCTGTTACTTGCGCCACATTTATTGGAGAAATCAGAGACAGAAACCAACGTGATATCGGTTGTAAGCGAAACTGGATTGAATCATATTGATCCTAATATATTCAAGACATCGGTTCGGCATCACAAAAATTCTACGCGACAAACTAACCAGTAAAGGCTTGTGCAGACCAGCGCGACACGCGACGCGACACAGACACCGCTCGTCGCGCGACGAGCGGTGTCTTTGTGTCGCGTCGCGTGTCGCGCCTGTTTGTAAGAGCCCTATAACATAGTTAAATTCAATGAGTAGAAACTGAAGAACTAATAAAATATTCAAATGTCCATGCGCAGAGTTTTTATTGAAATATTAAAGCATTGAAATAAAATGAAGCAATGTAGTTACATAATGTATATTGAATAATTCTTGACATAATAAAATTTACAGCTAAATAACAAAACAAAATGGACGGAATGTGAGATTCTTAATGAAGTACAAGCTAAGTTCACAATAAAAATGTAGCGTAAATAAGTGTTACAACACTATGTAAACAAATAATGAAGCTGCCATGTTACGGCACCATAATATATATTTTGTTATATACTTCTGTACCAGCTGTTCTGTTTCCTACTTCACAGAAAAATACATTAAAAAAATAAATCTTAAATCTATTAATACAATCTATCAGTTGTTACAATATTAACGTAAATTGATTTTCTTGTTTCTTAATATTATAAACTACTAGACAATACCACAGATAAATAAATACAGATGGTTCAATCCGCATTTTAGATATGAAGCTACAAGTACGCGGCGGGCCCGTCTTGTCGGGCCAATTCAGTGAGTGTAACGTAGTCAGAAGATATAAGAGTTACGCGATAGAAAGAGAGGCAACTACTAGGTGAATATAACTGTAGGTAATTAGCGCTGTGCGACTTGAATTGCACTTTATTGTGTCGTGGCAAGAGTCGCTTTTTATTTAAATGATTTAGTGGAGTAAACCATCTATATTAATCTGTGACGATACTTTCATTAGTGAATAAACTCTGCCTGTAAAAAAATAACATAACAGAATTGGTAGAAGTTCCTTTATTTAATAATATAATTACTTGAGTTTGAAATGTGATGCGTTTTCGTGTGATGCAAACATTTTCAGCGTTGTCAAAGTTTATCAAATAATATGTAATAGTAAATTCATGCTACGTTTAGGCAGTGTGATACATTATAATAGAAATGCAACTATCTTACACTAACTAAAAGCGAAAAGTGTTATCTACCACAGACGTCCATCAATTCGTACAAAATATACTCAATACTTATAAATTAGGCCATACAGCTGCACAGTTACTCTAAACTTATACTAATACCTTAATACGATGCTCGATACCTCAGGTGGGAATATTATTGAATCATTTCTTTATTACATAAAATGTAAGATACTTCTTTGCATTCATAAGTCTTTAGTTCCTCGACTGATGAGCGTTTTACATTTCTTTACAATATTTACTCTAGATTTGAAAAACGAAAATGTTGGTCGAACATAGAATCTGAATATTATCTGATGAAATTATTATTTGCCATTAACTGTACACCAATGGTAACAAAATGGCGTATTTATATTAATTGGAATGCCTCGTTTAAATAAATAGCAACCCTGGTTTTCAGCAAGGTTCATAATGTGGCACATTGTTTCAACATATTCCATTTAAATACATCCGCACTTACATTTAGGCTAAATTCATTTACATAACATTTTTAGATCAAATGATTAATTAAGCTTTTAAATACAACCATGTGATGTTTGTTTACTCTTATAACTAAAGATTTATCAAATAATTGTAGCGACGCCATTTCAAATGCTTATAATAAAGAAAGTGATGTTAATGTGATTTGATTGCAGTTTGCTTGATTGCTATGCACGTGACTATACTGCTAATACATTTTATTATTGTCTCAATCGACCCGATTTTAACCATTATTTCTTATTAGGTCCACGTTTTATGACACAATTAACGGAGTGTGACTATTATAGTTGAAAAGCTTAGATATGTTAAAACATTTTCACCTAAATTCAAAGTCAGTGCGGGAAGACGCATGTACCATGTCAATAGCGGCACCAGCGTATCCGAAGCCGCAAGCGCATGGAATGCGTACTTCAGTCTACCTATTCTGTAAAAATTTAGCCGTGAAAACTTAGGAAGCGTTCAAGTATTACCTAACGCAATTTGGGGGGAGGGGGGTCTTCTGAAACGTTACTCGTAAACGGTACCTACTTCAAATGTAAAGTAAAAAAAAATATTTATCAACAGCTTGTACTTTACGCCACATAATTGTGACTTTCAGGTAAAAATAGTCACTTGGGTGGTGGTTACGTAACGTTTTACTAGGGGGAGGGGGGGAGTAAAGAAAAAAGTTACGGCGCGTTACATGGCGGGGAGGGGGGTCAAAAATCTCCAAAAATTGTGCTACGTAATACTTGAACGCTCCCTTAGATGAAGTGAGCTGTTAATACAGTCAATCTTATTTTCATTTTTTTTAACTTAACGGGGAAGCTGTTAGCCTGCATCTCACCTGGTGGTAAGTGATGATCAAGCCGAAGGTGGAAGTGAGCTTCACCCGGAATCCTCAACCACAGAGGAACTGGCTATCTTACCTCTAACTGCCGAAACACAACAATGATGTTAACATTCTTGTTATGGCGACAGACTTAGATAAGATGGTGGTAGCTAGCCAGGCGGACTTAGAACAAGCCCTACCACCAACCAAACCGAATAGAAAATTTTGCTCGGTACCTCTGGGTCTGAGACAGGTGGTCTAACTACTAGATTATAGAGACGGTAATCCCTAGCGTCAGGTGGAATAAAAGTAGTGCTATTCTGTAAAAATCTCACTGTTATAACTTAGGTGAAGTGAGCTGCCAATAGTGTCAATCCTTAGCAACTGACAGCTCACTCCACGCTCACTTCACCTAAGATAACACGGTGAGATGGTTACAGAATAGCACTACTGGTCACTGAGCTCACTATCAGCTCACTTCCCCTAAGGTTCTACGGTGCGATTTTACTGAATATACTGGCAATACTAACATTAGCAATGCTAGTAAATCCAACTGACTGGGACCCACTGGTGGTCGGTGGATAGCGAATGCAAGGCGTCCATGATTTTAGAATAAGTGGTGTCGGCATTATTGTTAGTGATAACGAGATCTATGTACTTTTCGTGTTGTCGCTGAATGCGGGCGCTGTCTTCTAGAGTTTGTTTCATGTCTTCTTCCTGTGGATTTTTTTTTTGATGAGTACCTTAGTAGAGTAACTTATGTTGAAGTCTACTATTAAACGCTATCGGTGACAACTGACAAATACGTAATACACTTGTAATTACAATCCGAATTATTTTGAAGGAAATTCATAATTCATTCATTACAATACGGCAGATATAACTTGACAGGTCTGAACATAGGCTCTGCGAATTTTCGCGCATGCTCTCTCACTCACACTCGCCTAGGGTTGCAAAATTACGTAATTTTACTGAAAACGCTGGTAAAATACGGTATTTTACGGTCATTTAAATAAGTTACGGTAAAATTATCGGCGACTTATGAAATTTTAATTTGTGCTTTCCTCTGCTCTGCCTCTGCACATAGATGATATTCTAATTATCCATGACATGGTGTGATTTATATCTTGAATACTTGACTTGAGTAATTAAGTTTTAGGGATTTTTAGTACGCATGAGTCACACGAGCCCAGTTTTCTGTTTTTTTTTTAAGTTCCAGTACTGCTTATATCTCTGGCTTTTATTCAAATCCATTTATCCGTTAATAGTGAAGTAGTGACATACACATGATGCACACAAACAATCTCACTTCCATATTTGTAGTGTTTTAGTGGGTATGACTGTATGAGTACGTTTAATACGTTTTTTACCGAAAATTACCGTATTTTACTGTAAAATACCGTAAATTACGTAAAATATTTTTTTTTACCCTATATTATCCCTACACTCGCCTCATGTCACCATTTGGTTCCTAAAATATGTTATTGCGCAGCCTTCTGCGCGAAGTTAGGAACTACCAAGATATATCGGCTGTATTGTACACATCGTATGTTTGAAAAATTCGTCTGCCTAAAGAACACAAGGAAGGAGAATGGTTGAATTACGTTTTCATTTCAAGATTTTGACCCAGTTTACGGCAAGAAGCTATGTGCGTTCGATGACGTTTATTGGAGACTTCAACCTTACACCACATTTCACAAAGTTGCTATTACACTGTTCAAAATAAAAATAAAAAAACATTCCCGTAAAAAAATCAAAGAAACATTCAACTTACCTCGTAAAGCGATGCAAGAGACTCAAGGGTGCGCGCGCGTCTCGAACTGTAGCGGATGGAGCTCTGCCTGTCGAACTACGAAACGCATGCGCAACAAACGTCAATGCATATCAACATATTCATATAAAAAACAGGGAAATAACATGCTCTAATAAAGTAACATGGATTTTATAAAAATAACTATTAAATAAAATAATAAGGCCCTTTTACGAGCTGGGCTTTCTATGTTCAAAATAAATATCTTATTCCATTAGGCATATAAACTCTATTTTACTCTAGTTGAAAAGAATAATCCTAAAAATACTACAGGCATTCATAAAGTCAATGCAATACACATCTGGGCGGAAACATGGCACATCGAGTTTTACGAAAAGTTCGGCTTTGTAGAGCGTTGTCTCTGTCACTCATGTCACCCTGTATGACAGTCTCTTTCTAATGTTCGATGTGTCATATCAACGCCCGGGTATAGTCGTAGCAAATCACGAGCGCGCGTCATGTGAGTTTTATCTCATTGACATAAGGTTTAAATTGCAATAACTGAGCTCGTGAAATGCAACAAACTATTTAGTGGTTCGTTTCTAACCGTTAAGTTCCGATTGGAGGCATACGTGAGGTTCCTCAGTTGTTCGATACCCGGTGCTCCTATCATGACCACGAACGGAAGAAATTCTCCGCTGTTGTGAAGCAGTTTTAGAGATTGCGGCGCGCAGTCCAGAATGCACATTTTACCTGGAAAATGGTGAAACGAATCTTAACTAATCTTCAATAAAGGTTTGATTCCGAACAACGCTGAACGGCAGCAATGTGACGCAGCAATGTCGCGCAGCATTGCTGCCGTGCTCGGAATGTAATCTCAATTTTTTTTCTTTTGTCTTTAGGTTCAACAATAGGATGGATCCTAATTTAATTATAACCTAAACTATTAAACTGTCTTTACTAAGAATGTGTCCAAGAGCACTTTTCTTATTGTCTCTATATCTATCTGCCTAGCCTTTTCCTAACTATGTTGGGGTCGGCTTCCAGTCTAACCGGATGCAGCTGAATACCAGTATTTTACATGGAGCGACTGCCTATCTGACTTCCACAACCCAGTAACTGCAGGGTAATACGATAGCCCTTGGAAGACTGGTTGTCAGATTTTCGGGCTTCTGACGATCCGTAATGACTGTCAAAGATCCACGAATGACAGCCGGGACCAACGGCTTAAGGTGCTTGCCGAGGCACGGAGGAGTCTCGGTATGGAAAGATGGTCACCCATCCACGGACCAACCCCGGCAAGCGTAGCTTAACCTGTCGGATCGACCCGTGCGGCTGTTATTATTTAGCCACGAGCTCCTCACTTTTCTTATTGTCTCTATTAAGGCGAATACACTTCGTTCTTGTGTTTGTTTGGCACTTTTGTACTTTACACTATTCACTAACACTAAACACTAGCTCGAACAGTTTTGTTCTTTTTAGTCTTCTATGTTTGTGTGGTCGAGAAGCTGGATTGCCTCGACGTATCTCATATAAACCTATAGAAAAAGTATGGGAACCAGTAGTGATGCGGCAGCAGCACTGCCGCTTGCAGAGTTGTTCAGAATCATACCATAAGAGGCATAGGTATGGTCCTAAATATGTCCTCGACATTTGAATGGGAAATGGATCGATTGCGCTACACTTCATCACTTTTGAAATTTCTTCAAGCAGGGAAAATATGCAAAACAGTCGACTAAAAAATACGACATATTCTTCTCCATTTTTTAAAGACGGGTAAAAATGAAAATCCGCCATGTTGTAACACTAACATCAGCATGGCAGAAATAACCTTTGATAAAACCACCATACACCAACATGGATGTGTCTATTTACATCGATTTATATCTCTGCCTATTCAAGTAAAAAAAGACTCACCTTCCTTCATAACAGCCCTAATAGAATCAAGATGGGTGCCATACAGATGTCCGTTATGATCGCCGTACTCTAGGAAGCGGCCTGCGTGTGCGTCGCGTTCCATCTCCTCGCGGGACACGAACCAGTATGATTGGCCGTTCTCTTCCATTGGCCGAGGGGGACGGGATGTGTCTGTGGGGGATAGAAAAGGGTAAGTAGTTTAAGTGTAGGGTAAGTAGTTTAAGTGTAGGGTAAGGAGTTTTCCTACAACCAGTAACTGGCTGGCTAGATTGCAATATTTAGGGTTCACTGAATACAAGGTTTGATATAATTCGTAGTACATAATACTCAGTGATTGCCTACTGCCTAGTATTGCCTTGTGGTGTGACCGTCAGACTACCAAGTCATAGGTCTCGAGTTCGAACCCAAGGCCTATGACTTTTCGGATTCATGTGCGTATTGTATAATTTAGGTATCACTTGCTTCAAAAACGGTGAAGGAAAACATCGTGAGATATTTTTCGATGGCATGTGAAGCCAAGTCAGAGGGCTTTAAAACTCTGAGTCCAAGTTAGTCACTAATCACACGTAAAGAAAGTACATAATTTGTGTATAGTTAGGTATAAGATTACTTTTGGGACATATTTATGTCCAACAGCGATAGGCAGGTGTGAAGAAATGCTTCAAAACACTGCAAAAACCAAACGACTTTTTGGTTACATGCAAGCAATCACAACAATTATATCCCAACATTTAATTTGTATACAAAAGGTTCAATAAAGCTCTTATTCGAGACAATCTAAATAAACTTAGTAGTAATAAGTAGACTTACGAGGAACAACAGCACCGAATCGATCAGCATGTTCCGCAATCATACGGTTCTTGATAGTCCGTCTGCCCACACCCCGTGTTCCCACCAATGCTAGCACACGACGCAAGAAGGGCGGCGTACGCGCAACCTCTTCGTACAGCGCTAGTTCAGCGCCCTCTAGCTTCACGCTTGACCGGGACTCGTATACGAACTTCTTTTTCTTCTTTGATATCTGCGTTTACAAACAAAAGAAGGTGAGCTTGAGAGGAGGAAGTAGTGGAGGTAAACATCAAGCTATACAATTCCAGTATAAGCTGACCTCTCATTGTACGGAAATTCTATACAATGCGACTCAGCTTATATTGGAAATGTAAGCAGGGGTCGGGATTATCTTTTTTCTTCATAATATGGTCATTCATCGCGAGCGTTCAGGTGAGTAATTATTGGGTATAGCATCTCGCAGGTCAACCTAGGAGGTTGTCAGCTACTTAAACGGGCTATCCTGTGGCTGCCTTAATAAATTAAGGCCTCCAGCCAAGGCATAAAACTTATAAATTAAGCACGCTAAGGGCACCCCCTGTGGGGTATGGATCTCGACTTAGGATAGCTGGGGGAGGGCAGCAAGGGACAGGCTGGATCGGATCGTGATTGTTTAGGGACGAAGCTACAGGCTCACGAGGCGCGGGTTGGCTCAGGCAAGTGGTGGGGTCAAATGGTGCCATGGTTATAGGGTTATGTCCCAAGCTAACCAGCTTCTGAATGAAAAGATCTGGAAATGGGTAAGACCCTTTGATATCGGGTGCGATGACCTACGAACCGCTATTAAATGGAGACATACCCAAAACCTAAGTCCACAATAAGAACCGTGGGCGGTCTTGTTTGACAATAAAGTGAAATCGTTAACCCCGGGCCTTACTAATCGATTGCTACGGACGACCGATTCTCGAGAACTGTTAAATTGTTTAGATGATAAGGTAAAAAATGTAGGTATTTAAAATGTTATAAGAGATTTTCTTGATTCTTTTTGCGGTACTTTTTAGGGTTCCATACTTCAAAAAAAAAAGGGAACCCTTGTAGGATCACTACTTTGTTGTCAGTCTGTCTGTCTTCTTTCTGTCCGTTTGTCAAGACCCTTTTTCTCAGGAACGCATGCAGGTATCACGTTGAAATTAATATCAAATACGTAGGTCTAACGGTCCTCGTTCCCTTGAAGTGAAGATCTAAAAGAATCAAGTCTATCTTCTAAGTCATCAAGTAATATTTTGATACTCGCAAATAAAATCTATAGGGTGTTTCCCGTTGATCTAGAATCATAAAATTTGGCAAGAAGCAAGGACTCACAGCACAAGTAAAGGACAAATGCCGAAAATCGTTCATTTGTAGTTTTATCACATTAAAAAAATTGCAATTACAAACCTAGATTCGGAGGTGGAGAATTTACCGTAACGTATATTGATGTATAGAACATGTTTTTCAACTATTAAGTTAAATTTGTTTTTGGGATAAATTCATCCCAACAACGGAACCCTTCAATGTGCGTGGTCCGACACGCGCTTGGCCGGTTTTTTTATATGTATAGAAAACGAAAGCGATATTTTGCACACGGTTGGTTAGATACAGATGAAAATGGCCGAGGATCGAGCGTAGTGGCATATAAAAGAAATGCTAAGTCTTTGCCTGGGTTGGTGATGAGGATAGCGGTGGTCGGCAACCTGCGGCTCTTTGGCATATAGAGTGCGGCTCTGTACAAATGTCGATGAGTGCGAGCATAGATTCGCGCGAGGGTCGGGGTTTCGGTAACTAAGCAAGATATGAAGTTTTATTCAATATTTGAACTATTTTTAAAGATTTATTTCCGAAGTATTTTCACCAAAACTTAACAGGACATCGAAAATTAATCATTTAACCGAAAAGGTTAACTTTTTAACTGACTTCAAAAAAAGGACGAGGTTCTCAATTCGACTGTTTTTTTATTTATTTATGTTTGTTGCCTCAGTACTTCCTTTCTACTGGGTGAACCGATTTTGATGACTCTTTTTTTATTTGAGTTCAATAATACGTATTTTTTTTCTCACTTAGTATATGGATGATATCAAGTTCCTGTCACTGTTATTTACATAGCAGGTAGTGGTATTCGAATTTGTGTGGGGTAGCTACCACAACTAAAAACTGAACAATAAAAATGTTTTTTTTGGAAGTTGTTTCTTTTTTTTTTGTAAAAAAGTTTTTAATAAGTTAGATGCTTTCGTCATATTGTTTTCAGCCGATATGATGATGATGAAGGCATCCTACTTCTTAGCAAGTTAATTTTAGGAAACGTTGTGGAGTTAAAGAGGATGAAAGTTTTAAGGATTTAAGAAAAGTGTATTAAGACAGTTTGGACACACAGAAAGGATTGGCTCTCATAAGTTATCTTAGTCGTTATAGTCTCTATTGACTAATGAGTTTGAGACACTGGTTTAGCGTTATTTCAGAGGACGTAAATATGGATTTTGTCACTCGAATAAGAACAAAGAAACAATATTATTAGTCATCTGAACATTTAAAAGTAGTCAAAACATGTGGGCAGAAAGTGGGCGATGACTCGTTCCTAAAAAGAATCTTGGTGTCATTAGATTTTTGTCTAGACAACTAAGTAATTAGAGACCCTAAACAAAACTCAGTGATTCATAATTACAGTATTTCATCAAAATGCCGGACAATACGTGTTTTGTTAACATGACACGTCTGGGCTTCATAACAATGAAACCAAAATCGCTGACACGAAATGTTCGTGAGAATCCCTTGATTCATAAATTGTCAATGAAAGGCAATATTATAAACAATGTGCATTGTGAATGTTTAGTCATACAAATATGCTGATGTTGGACAATTCCGGGTACATTGACTGTGGTCCATAGTTCACGAAAGTCGATTCATTCATAGTAATTGGATGCTTCAGAAAATTTGGTCACCCTTCAAACGGTTTCGCCTCCCTGTCACTTTTATAATAATAAATGTAGTATAAAAAGTATGGATTCAATGTTCCATAAGTACACAAAAGAAAACTTACCCTTGCACCACAGATACTGATTTTATGGACGAAGTCAGCTTCAGGCGCGACATACGCCTTACGCCTCTCCTCCAACTCTGGCGAGGGTATCAACCCTACTGTGTCTGGGTTCTCTACATGACTTGCTTGCCACCAGTTAGGGTCCTTTCTGTCTGATACCTGAAGAATAATAATATTAGTAAGTTATATGTATTTAAAAGAACACTAATTTATGTTAGACAGGAATTTAAAATTTGAGGAGCTCATGCTAAGTAATAACAGCCGTACGGGTCGATCCATCAGATTAAGCTATGCTTGCCGAGGTTGGTCTGTGGATGGGTGACCATCCTTACATACCGAGACTCCTCCGTGCCTCGGAAAAGATCCACGAATGACAGCCGGGATCAACGGTTTAACCGTTGATCCCGGCTGTCATTCGTGGATCTTTGACAGTCGTTACGGGTCGTCAGAAGCCCGAAAGTCTGACAATCAGTCTTAGGGGTATTGTATTACCCAGTTACTGGGTTGTGGAAGTTAGATAGGCAGTCACTCCATGTAAAATACTGGTATTTAGCTGCATCTGGTTAGACTGGAAGCCGACCCCAACTTAGTTGGGAAAAGGCTAGTAAACTTTTTTCAATCAAGTTGATTATTAATTTTAATATCTGGGTAAACCCGTAGTCTTGATCAAAAAAATATCAATTCACTTCTGGATGTCTTGGTGAGGTGCTTCAAAGATTACTTAAGGCCTAACCTTTGCCAGGTGATTTAACCAAAAGGTGTTTGTAAAATTACCAGGATATTTTTAATTACAGAGCTATGTAGTACTGAGAGCAAAATCACTGACAAAATGTTATGACTAAAAATGGATGAACAAAACTTACCTGTAAAATATCTCCCCTTTTGAACTCTAGACCAATTTCCTTGCACGGCAGGAGAGTGTCCTCCTTGGGGTCGTAGTCAAACAGGGCTCTCATGTAGCACTGAAAATTATTATATTGATTTCATTCTTGTTATCATTTGAGTTTTAATTTTGTCATGTAGGAAGATTTAATCATAACATAGTAGATATTAGACAACTATTTTTCTTTGCTTGTTAATTATTTTATAATGACTGAACATTGTACTAAAAACTCTCACATAGTGATATCATGACATAATTACTACAATATTTTCATCTTGATTATATGTTTTGAGAGTACCATAATACAGTTCAATATTCAATGTTATGTACATGTTATTTTTACTAACATCCCAGAAAAACATTAATTTGAACACAGCATAATCAGCCCATAATGTTCCCACTGCTGGGATACAGGCCTCCTGTTTTCGAGGAGTGGGCTGAAATTTGGACTTATTATAGCTAAATCAATTAGTATATTATTTTATACTCACACTAAGCTTATTTGATAACTGAGCAGTCTTCTCTTTAAGATTAGGCCCAACTTTGAGAGTGATTCTGTCATTGGGCTTCGCTACGGCTTCCTTGAGCTGGTCTTCGGAGTCTATGTGGACGCCGTCTACTTCTAATAATACATCTCCTACAGACACTAATGCTTGTTTTGCGGCAGCACTGCCCGCTAATATCCTAGCTACAATGAGCTGTCCATGCTCATCTGTTGTTACCTGTTATAATGAAAAGTGTTGAAAACATTGTATTAATATTCAAATGTGGTAGAGAACTCCTAACATTCCATCCCATTGAGACAGGGTCAAAATAAGATATACTATATTGAGATACAGGGTAAAATCATTCTACTGAGAGAAAGAGATAAAATCAGATAAAGTAAAGTAATTAACTTATTTACTGTTCCTTTGTCTTGTGCAATATGAAAACTAGTTAACTGCAAGTTGTAATTTAAATGTTTTCCTTATTCAGTTAAATTAACTTTCAACACATACAGGTTATTGGCACAGAACAAAACTTGTTATGCTTGAATAAAGTTTCAACACCCACAGACAACAGTAATACATGCAGGGTTATTGGTTATGTGTGGGCAACCCGATATGGGGATGTAGGAGGTCATTTGCAACCAAATGACCCCTATGCCAATGTCAACCATTTTAGAGTAATTTGACATAAAAATATTATATTTTAAAATGAATGAAATATATTATAAAATGTCAAATGACTCGATTTTTTTGACATTTGCATAGGAGTCAAAAGGGGTCATTTGGTTGTAAATGACCTCTCCTACATCCCCTTAATGGATTGCTGACATTTATCCCTGTATATTCATACTTACAGTTAATCCTAAAGGCTGTCCAGGCACCTTCCTGAGCCCCACAACTTTGACAGTCTCTACAGGCATGTCACCGTTCTCGTCTGTGGTTCCGTCAGTGGCTTCTGCAGTGTCTTTACTTCCTTCTAACTCGGGTATCGGTGGCTTTTCTTCAATGCCAGAACCTCGGTCTACCCAAATTGCACCTATTTGATCATGAGCATCTATTAAAGCCTGTAATAAAATGGTTAATTTAGTTTTTTGTAGATGAAATTGAGAAAAGATTGTTAGTGTCTAATTAAAACAAAACACAATCTAATATTTGCCGTTTATAAGCAGTTGTTTGTTTTATTATTTACTTGGTATCTATGGTAACTGTCATAATATTCATTAGTAATTCAAGTGCAGTATATCTGCTGAAGAACTCATTAAACTGGCGTCTAGTACTAACAAACCATGCAGTAAATATTTGTGTTACTTTGTAAACAAGTCGCTGAAGGCTGGCTAATATTGGAAGGGGCGTACCTACCTTAAAGTGTGCCCTGGACACAATAATAGCGAGTTCGGCTTGTTCAATAGTCCGTATATTGTTGCCACGGTACTCGCTTAGTGAGCGTATTATGTTTACGTTGCCCAGCGAGACTGGTTTTACGATCAAGTCTTCCTCCGAATCGTTAGACTGTAATAATAACACTCACCAGTAATTAAAATAGAACCCAGGAACGGCTGTTGGCACTCCAAAATACGAGTAACGAGCATTTATAGGCGTGGCACTTGTTGTCGTTAAATTGTTGAATGAAAACTACAATATTAGCGTGCTGACACCACGTTGCATTTCCAATAAGAACTAAATAAACTATTTACGAGGTAATACTGGAGAGAGTAGCAGAAAACAGATACATTTATGTACTAATTATGTTTTTGTTGTAATAAAAGAACACACCCAAACGAAACGAACACTGGCACGATTTCGCTTGTTTTCCAACTGCGAATTGCGATTTTTTGACAGTTATTAGTTGGAACTGTATGCAATTGTAAACCTTATTCCATTGGTATAATGTTGATAGTTAAGTCATCACTTATCGATTCTCTGTGGCTGTGTCACTGGAACACTGTGTCTGTCAGTTCAAAGAGAATGGAACCGTTCTTTGTTCAGAAGCGACAGACTAATAGCATTAGAAAAGGATAGCGTAAAGAAAATGACTCTAATAACTTTACTTCATGTTTACGATTTTTTGTTTGCATATCTGTATAAGAAGACACGTTCTGAAAATACCTGAGTATTAAAAATGTTTATTTAGTTATTTCTGCTTAATAACTTAGAAGTTGCAAAGTTGCATTATCTAGGTAGTTACTCAAAGAAAGAGATAGTGGAAGTGCGAAAGCGGAATCCGTAAATCAGAGAAACGGTGAAACCGGAAAAGGCTCTATTTGGGATATTTACACAATAGCGAAATTAAAAATAAATGCAACATAATGGCAGGCAGCTCGGAATGGCTCGGAACAAATAACTAAGGGGTCATGGATATTATGCATGTTTATTTCATAATAGGTACTTTTTCCAACAATATTTACCTCACATTTTCTTCCGAAATCAGGACTCTCAACTATACTTCTCAAAAATATTACTTCATGATTAGCTAAATCTTCAGGCTTCTGCTCCTCCTTTTCTAAAATAAAATAAAATTGTTTTAGCAAATACATACGAGGTCGAAAGATTTTTATTTTTTTTGACGAATAATTTATCATGTAAATACATCCCGTCAGTCGTCACGTCACCGTTTAAAATCTGTTTTTATTGGGGCGCTTTAGTTGTTCTTAGGGGGTACCTATTACACTATCATATCTATGATCATAGATCTATGATCAATGAAATCAATCATCATCATCATTCATTGCATGATTAATGAAATTGTAAAATAGATATAATTATGGGTAATTTGTGAGTTTCGTAGATATAAGTATGATAGTTTAATACTTTAATATCCCCACAAGGGAGATATACCGTTAATGTCTATTTTGCAATTTCATTATATCTTTGATCATAGATCTACGATCATAGCTAGTTAATGTAACCCTTACCCCGAAGCGAACTTTTTGTTCGGTGAACCTGAACGCGTAGTCGCGCCAACAGAGGGCGCTTTCCGGTTTTCCGAACAAAAAGTGACGTATGCACGCGACCGATCGCGTATACGCGCGACGATCGCTTTTATATAGAAAGCGGCTTTAGTCTACTAGGTAAGCTACCCATGTATCAGCATCAGCCACTCCAGCCAGTACACCTCTGCCTAACCTTTCGGGGTAAAAAGGCGTGATGTTATGTTATGTTTTTATCAGCCACTCTTCACATGCATAAGCATAATCAGCCTATAATGTTTCCACTGCTGGGTCACATCACATACCTCCTCTCAGTGAGAGGGAGTAGGCCGTAATCCACCACACGCGGGTCCAGTGCGGGTTGGTGGAAGTCGCATATCTTCGAATTTTTTGGTTCTAAGACATGCCGGTTTCCTCCCAATGTTTTCCTAGACCATTTTGAGACCAGTGGTGATGGAATAATTTACACAAAGTAAAGTGCCTGCCTGGGTTTGAACTCACGACCTACAACTCGTAAGTCGCGGCCGTTATTACTGGGCCACCACTGCTCTCTTTCACATGGATTGATAGGTATTAATTAAAATGGGTCATCTATCTTTGAATTATACTAATACATATTTAGCGATTCAATTAGCAACTAGACTAATCTATGTAGCTTTACTTACAATACGTAGACTTTATTTAATGTTAATAGGTATTTTAGTGGCAAAGTTCAAATCCCTGCCCTGCTTTAAGTAGGCCTGACTCCGCGGCATCGTGATAACGGTAGATATTTTATATCATTGGATAGGTAGGTATGTTTCCCATGTCTTTGTGACTCATCGATTTTTTTATACGAATTTTATTGACATATGGACATAAAGGTCACGACTCACGCAAACATGTATTTTATCAATAACACGTGGAAAGGGGTATTGTATTCCACCCCTAAATGAAAATAATATGTCACAGAAAGGGCGTTTGTTATTGTCCAGAATATACGGCCATAAAATTGTATATCATAGATAAAAAAAAATAGCTTTATTGGCAAAAAAGAAAAGGTGATGACTTTGATGAGTGATGACCATAGATAAACATGTAGATAGAGTGATGTGAAGGCAGACAGTAAGATTACAATCAACAATGTACATCACAATTTCACAATGATTTGGTTTTATCAATGGAATGAAAAAGATTTATTGAGTTTACGAGTCAGCTCTGTTTATTTACTTGTCTGTCTTCTAATTTTCTAATCCTGTTATTATTCGGAACATGTTCGGAGTACCTTGAAGAAAGATTGTTTTTGCCAACGTTTTCTTCCAGGAAATATTTACGTAGAAATTAAAAAGAAGCGTGGTATTTAGGTCTGAGTCGCACCCCAGTCAATTTATTTTTATGAGTTATATCGAGTTGTTTGTTGTTAGTGAACTTTAGAACAAGTTATAGTATCTATGGTAATAGTAAAACAAAAAAATGCTCAAAAGTATTTTGCAGAATTGCTGTCTTGTAGGTCTAGTGGTAAAAACGCGACTGCTGAACTAGAAGTCCTGGGTTCGATTCCCTGATAGGGCAAAGAGTTATTGGGTTTTTCCATCAGGGATTTTCTCAGTAGCAGCCAGTCTTTGTCAGAAAGTATCCGGTTGATGGCAATATGGCTCTCCTCCTATTACATGGGACTTAAACATAACTGGCAACATATTGGATATTACTATACACCTTTGCCTTTTGAATTATATGTTAGGTAAATCGTAATGGCGATTATATCGGAAAATATCCGGATTTATCGACGTTGGTTGCTAATTGTTGGAGTGAAGTTTGAGTAGGCTGTATGGCTGTAAGAGCCATAGTAGAGGCCTTTAACCCGTGGTGGATCGCAAATTGGCGATAATGGCCATAAGGTATGTGAGTGGAGGTTTTCAGGGAGTTTATCAGAAGTTTGACAGGATTCTCATCAACCCGTTTGTTTGAGAACTTGACCCCATGATTTAGACTTATTATCAACGTGTTAGAAGAATGAGGATTGACTGTATACCACATGTAGGTATTCCTTTATTTCTTCACTTACTATATAGGTAATGGATACCCTAGGCTACCCTACTGAAATATTTCACGTCGTAAAATACTAACTACTACTCTCTACGTTACTCGTTTCTACTCCAAGTGGCAACTGGGGGAATTATTTATTTTTTAGAATGGGCACAGCACAGAGCATATAGCTTTGTTTAGTCAATTACATTTTAATTTAAAGCTATACGCCTACCAAGTCAATATTCCTGTTGCAGTTGCGAATAGAGCAACTTTTGTTGCAATAATTTTTCGACTGTGCAGTTAATAAACACTAATAGGTTTAGCCGCGGCTTCACCCGCGTAGAGGTCGAAAATTGTCCCACGGAAACATCCTAACCCAGGTGTACCTGAGTGCCAAACTTCATTGAAATCCGTTCAGCCGTTAAGGCGTGAAAAGTTAATAGACAGACAGACAGTTTCTTTCGCATTTATAATATAACAGTCAAACCTGGGTAAGCGAGAAAACTCTACAGATGAGAGTAATTGTCAGATCCCATCATTTTAACCCTCTTAAGCCTTTATAAGTAAGAAGTCTATATCTGAGACTGCTACTTGCCTGTACCTTTATAAGTGACAATCGAGCGTAATTTATGACTCATTCTTAAATTTTGTGGAACTAACATTGTTATTGTAAGTTTCAACCTTTTCCAACCAGCCTCAACCTTTATAAGTGAGAAAGGCCACGCCTTTACCTCTATAAGCTAGAAATTCGAGTTAGTGAGAAAGTACTATTAGGGAAAAACAGATCGCGGTCCCTTGAATTCTCGCTTACTCAGGTTCGACTGTATAATATATTATTAGTACAGATAGTGCCATCCACGAAGACGAGCCCCACTTCGCGATTTCTGTACTGTAAGCTGTACCTACTTTAGCATTGACTAAATTAAATAAGGTTTTGTATTCATGTGACTTTAGTACGGAGCGGAGCGGAGTGGGGCGCGTCTTCGTGGAATGGCGATATCTATATAAAGTATGAATAAATTGTATAAAATTATGTTATTAGTGGCTATACTGCCGTCATATGGTGAAAGGCCGAAACTAACATTCTTACCAAAAATTTGTTAAACAAGGATACAGCAATAAGCTCTCTATATTTCTGTCTATACGGTGATACTGACAAACTGCTTTTAATTCTTAGCCGCAAATACATACTGTTATAGATAAGACTATCGATTGCGATGATTTACTCAAAATCTTTGAAGTAGTTACGGCCTTTCACCATATGACGGCAGTATATTAGTAATGTGTGTAAAGCATATTAGTATGGCTACAAGAAATCGCAGTGGGTGTTTAGATTTACATTGCTAATTGCAACAGTGCTGCGTCGGCCAGTGGCCGGACAGCACGCGATGTTGCTGTTAAACATGTACTCTACTCGTATTATTCATATGGCGTGAACACGTGTACTGCTAAAAAAGGAAATCGGAACATTTGACATAAATTATGTGTATGTAAAAGGAAAACTGACATAAGTTATGTATGCAAATTATTCATGAATTATGTATGACGAGACTAGGTACTGATCTAGGTATATCATATACCTTGTCAACTAATACCAAAAATTAACAATAGTACCAGTAGGACGGTAAGTAATAAAGCTGCATATGTTCAGATATTTATCTGGCGCAGTTTTAAGTTGGTTAACTTTGGCAGAAGACCCTCGATATAGGATGTTCCAAGGACGAAGTTATTCGGTTAGTCTGTAGTCGATACGGTTAAAGTTTAGAAAAGTGCCGCCTCGATAAGGGGAAGGGTAGGGTTAGTAAACCCCCCACTGGCACACACACAAAGGCGTAATCGACGGAGCCCTGCTGGGCGGGGGCACCTATTTCTGTCTGTAGGGTTTAAAGGAACCTAACACGAAGCAGATGCCCTTCGAACCTAATCTGTCCAAGCCGATGTGCCCCAAGTCTTTAGGCTCTAGGCTCGCTCTTGCATACGTAAATAAGTTTATTCTTTAACTTATCTTAAAAATGAAACGTTATAAAAATCAAAAAAATATGGCTTCAACAAAAAAAAAAAATTGTTGTGGAGGGTTCAGGACACCCTCTAAACCCAAATCCCTAAAACCCTCAAATTAATAACCTCATATTCTTTCTAGCGTGGCGGCACGTTTCCAAACCCAACCCGTCGATACTCTGTACTTTCTATCGAGGGGGACATTGATTTGCTGGTCGTGGCTACTGGCCACATAAAGCGGTTGCTTACGGCCTGTTATTTATGCTCTAAAAGAGGTAAGTGCGAAGCTTCTTGGGACCTCTGTACCATTAAATCATGTCTACAAGGTTATATCGATTCTTTTGTTGGAGATTCTACAAAATAATCAAAGTGAAAATAGCTAGATATTATAGTTCAATAATATAACAAAATATTTAATATTGCGTCCTACTAAAACTCCGTGCGAAAAGAGAGGAATTGAGACAGAGTTCAAATAGACTATCTTAGAATGAAAAGTCGGTACTGAACTATCTAAACTGCTTTTCAGGAAATTGCGAGACAAAGTGAACGATACAACGAAAAGTGGTAGATAGAGTGACAAGTTTGATTTTGGGTCTCCAAAACCACTAATGCACTGGGCAGTGTATGAGTGTTTTATTTTTCATTTAATTAATTCATTGATTTATTTAATTTTGATTCATTTCATTATCATTTATTAATCATTTGTGAGTCATATGATACTTGAATAAAGATAATTAATTCTATTCTATTCTTTTCTATTCTATTCTAGTATTCATTAATTTTCAGAAAGTCTTTTGTCGAACAATGTTGCACTTATGCAATATTCATCTGCATCGGTATAAGATCCCCTACTTATTACTTGTTTCGTTTCAATTACTGTCTGACTGCATAAGTAGGAATGGTGCGAAAACAGTAACGCGATTTGAACAAGTTTTGTCGTAAATACGTTCGCTCTATATTGGCCTTAAGGCGATTCCATTAGGCAAGTTACTTGTATGCAAGTTGCATACAACTTGAACAAACCTGCATACAAGCTACAACTTGTATTGGGCCTACCACACGCACAAGCTTCACCACAGTTTTGCCTGCGCAGGCCGGTTTGTACACGGAAAACCGTGCAAGTGGTTGGTAAAACTCGCCGATTTTTACACGGTGTTCCGTGTACAAACCGGCCTGCGCAGTCAAAACTGTGGTGAAGCTTGTGCGTGTGGTAGGCCCATATGAGGTACACACTTACATTTGTTTTAACAGGTTCAACCCAATACAGCAATGTAGTCACAATGTCCACTGTGTGGCACAAGTCATACAGAGGACAATATGTTAAGTGTCACCCTCCGGAATTCCGCCAATGAGCATGTAAAGATATCCACTTGCAGAGAGACGCTGTTGAGTATCTCTATTGCCAGCCCCACTGGTAGGTAGTTTGAACTTGTATTTTTTTTTATTTAAGTGACGTGCAATTTGAACGCGCAAACGTTAGTTGCACGTTTCGAATTGTGAACGTGTGACATGGACGCTCATGGTATCGATGTTTCATTTTTGGCGACGATGTTTCTTTTTTATTCAATCGGTAATATATTATTATCTCCGAAATGACTCGACAAGCAACACCGACCACAGCAGCACGTCTTCCACCCACGATGGCCTACTCAATTGTTGAACATCTCCACTTGTATGCAAGCAAAACCTGCATGCAATTTGCATACTCTCGAAAACATGTTTCCAATGCAAGCAACTTATACGCAAATGTGACGTCATACTTGCATGCAAGACTTGCCTAATGGAATCGTGCCTTTAGCCCTACACAATGTACCGAGCATTACGTGATAGTAAAGACAATACTTTTATTAGTTACGAGTCGTAACTAATATAAAAACTTTACTACTTATATCGGCTTAACTTTAAGTACGACCGACGACGGTCGATGTGACAGCGAAGTTTAGCGCAGTGGCTGAACCCAGCCTATTTTTCCGAAAGATTGGAGTTCGTTCAACGTATCATTTGTATGGTCTAGCCTAGCTTAGGCAAGACAGTAGACACATTAGTAGTAGATATCCAGTCTGGGGTTTGGCCAAGTTAGAAACTTCGCCTAAAATGTACGGTACAGGATAATTCCCAGTGTTGCTTATTTGAACCACATCGTGTTTAAAATGACAGAAAATTATGGAACAGTTATTTTTGCGTGAGTTATGATTTGATTTATACATACTAGTAATATATTTATTGCATCCATATGTAGGTTATGAAAACTACATTGATGTCACAAAAGTTAATGTTTTGATATTGGTCTGTTGCTTCATGGTTTATTTTCGTAGAATATAAAATGAAATGACTGTCTTCCAAGTACTAATTACAAATCATTTTTATTGTAAGTAAGGATCGTACTGTATTTTTATTTTATGCAGCCATTGCTAAAGTGATTCATGCTGTTCTTTGCAGGATTCTTGCTTCGACGTAAAATATCTGACCTACATAATGAAGAAGTTTTTCTCTTTACAATTTTCCGGAAAAGGGTATGATGCAACAAAGCCGCGAATTAATGATACCATTCAACGGAGCGATGAATATTGATGGCCTGTGGTATTAACATTGCGGGTAATATGCAAGCAGTTTATTACTCAGTACATTTATTATGGTTATTAACTTTGTTGAAAACAAATTAATCGAATACTCAGATAATATGGGTAGATGCCAGCAGCTTTATAGAGTTAATACTGACATTTATTGTGTTCAATTGTTGATCGTAGTTCATGAAAACGTAATGTTCATTGTGTGCATGATTTCAGTTCGGTCGGCACTACTATTCAGCAGTAAACTGATCATGTTGGGAATTCCACTTAGATTCCGGGTTAGCAGTTTCAGGAAAATACTATATGCTTCGCCTGTTCGTCAGAATATTATCGTAATTTTCTCAGCTCCGCACACGATTTTACGATGTTATTTGCGATTTAAACTCTCAAGAATTTCAGACTGCTGCAATTGTTTGCCATATTTCACACACCGAAACACTCTTTGAGGTTATGCCGTGAATTAAGATTTTCACCGAATCAAATCAGACGTACGCCTACAGACTGAAACTCACCTTCGTCAGGAGGTTTATTTCCGAATGCGAAATCCTTAAATCCTCGCCAGTTAACAGTGTACCGTCCGCTACGTCGCACTATCATTGTTATTTAGGTAAACACTGCACGAAGCGTGCACTCCCGAGCGGATAACACGTTGCTCACTAGCGGAGGACGGAGTTACCGGGCACCGGCAGAAATTCGCAACAGACGTGCGGGATCGATGCGTGGCGGCGACGCGTCACGACCGAGCCGCGGCGTCAGCTGAGCGCACGTCACACCGGCGCCGCCCGCTCGCCCCGCCGCGCTTGCGCAGACCCGCCCGCCCTGCACAGGCCGCCCGCCCGCTCGCAGTTGGCATGTCGTCTACGACGCTACGGCTCGTTTTTAAACACGATTAAGCAGTCGCTTCCTTCAATGATCGCTCACTGAACAAAGATGCGGAATGAGAGTAAATGATGACTGATGCTGGACGGATTTAGTTTCTGAGGCCGACGTTCTTTCGCAAATAATACGTTGGCGCCGAGTGTTGCGGCGGAATGTTTACACGCTTTCTGAGTGGTAGACTACAGTTTACTAGCACGCGATGTCTACCGACAATAGCACTCGTTACACAGATTTAGACTTTTATTGCGAGACCAAAATAAAGATTACGGAAGTTGGCTTCACACTTTATTGAAGCCGCAGGAAACGTTGCGAATAGCATCCTCGCATAAAAAGTACTCTTAGGTATTTATTGAGAATGAAATTTCTTCGCACTATTATATACCAGCGATGTATATAAAGTTGTCTTATTTAAAGCTATGAAAATGTAGCCATAAAGCTAGGAACATAAAATTATTACGATCGAACTATAAAAATTGCGTGCCACTCACATTCGATACTTCACGTACATTTAAACGTTAATGTTACATCCATCCTATTTATAGAACAAGCGGGATATGAGAGGAGGCACGTATCATAAAGAAGTGTCGGATATACAATGTCGCCCATCGGCATGTGCCCGCCCGTATTTTTCTGAATATTCATCGAAAAATTACTTTAAAAGGGGGTCTATCTTGACTATGCTTTTTTTTCTAAAAAATTTTTTCAAAATCCCCCAATGCTTTTATGAAATTACACTTGGGTTTTTTGAAAAAAACAGTTTTTTTTTAGAAAAAAAGCTTTCACATCCGTTTTTTTTTTGCATATTTGACAAATTTTAATAAAAATGTTAGTTAATCCGATAAAAAAACTCATGAGCTTTTAGAAATAATAAACGAAATCCAAATCGAGCCAATAATATGGCAAACGCTATTCAAAACATAAAAAAAATAACATGAAAAATATTAAAATGTTATTTTACGATAATTTTTCATGAATATTCATAAAAATACATGGCGATGGGCGACACTGTATAACTTTGTGATTATAATCTTAGGTTCAAGGTTTGTCTGTTGACAATGATGAAAACTTTCTCGGAAATGCTTATATACGAGCTCACGTGCGTAGGAGACTACATAACATATTATTGTGTAGCTGTTACCATAAACTGTTTCTGTTTCATCAGTAAAGTAAATAAAACATTTCAGTTCTATACCTATATCTGGAAAAGATTAAATCTGCGATGTCCTATTAACCCCGTTTTTATTTATTACTATATTTGGGTGCGAAAAAAACAGGCAGTGCGTCATTTTAGCAACTTTTTGTTAAAGTCGCGTCATTGTTTGTCAGTCTTTATCATTCAAAGTATTTTTATAACGAATGATAACATTATTGGGTTTTCTTTTAACATAGCCTTGAAGTAATTCAGCATTAATTTTTGGCTAATAAGCTGGATTTCAATTTACCGACGTGATGTTCAACTGAAGATCACGCATGAAGTCTCAAGTGAGCCTGTAACTTCGACAGGACTATAGAAATAGAACAGTGGAATATAATGGAACTCCATTTTCATTTTTGGCAGGCTTTGGACAATTTTCGCCAAACAATATTATTCCGTTCCATAGTCATTTCAAGCGTGACGTACACCAAAATTGATAACAAATGTAACATTCTGACTATTTTCTTAATGGCCCACGGGAATCATCGTATTTCCGAATACAAATGAATGCTAATTTCCATGTCCATCGATTATTAGATTTATCGTGTATAATAATTTGAATTCAGAGAACTAAGTACTTTATTGTTGTTTTGTTTTGATTCCCGTGTGAACTATATAGAGCTGTAAAACTATTTTCGTGCCTGTGACTTTAGCAGCTTACCTCTCATTTTTAAAGTAAATTGCATTAAGTTAAAAGAGTATTAACAACTCTATATATTTCCAAATCGATTGAGAGCGTCCGGTCTGCACCAAGTGCAAAGGGCAACTGATATAAATCCGAAGACTGACGAAACACGAAGTTTGCCGAAGGACATTAGGAAAATAGTTATATTGTACCCATCTATCTATTTTTACTGTTTCCAATTGAAGATTAGAAGAGCACCCACACCGGCCCACACCATACCAGCGTGGTATAAAACGTGATAAAAATGTGTGTCACTTTATGCCAAAGAGAAGTCGAAGTGAGTTTGAAGTGAGCTTAAAAGAGAGTTTATTCTGAAAGTGGGCAACGTCGCAAATAGATGTCAAATATTTCGCTGTTTAATCAAAACAGCGAAATATTTGACATCTATTTGCAATTGTAATTGTAATTTGGCAATAGTGTCTGGCCACGCTAAGTCTGCAATGGAATAAATGGGCAACCCCAAAAAGTTTTATAAATGGTATACTTTTACATCAGTCAGTTATGTCAGTTACGGGGTACTTGCGCTGTCAGATTGCTTACGCTGTAAGTTGTTTTCATAAAAAAAAGTAGAAAAATGGAAACCTATTGAAAGTAGAGTGCGAGAATTATTATAATTTATGATAATTATGTAAATTCCAATATGTGAAGGAAGAGCACTATGTCGTTCTTAACCAAAAACGATAATGTTTAAAAGATATCGAAAAGTTGACGTGTAAGTAGATCTAATGATTTTGATATTTTGTCTTTTTATTTTTGAGTAATAGATTATGTGTTAGACTGTCGTACTTATGCTCTACCTCCATACGATGACAAAACTTTTTCAAATCCACACTGCATCGTGCTAAAGTGACTATTCTTTACCAGGAATAAATCAGAATATAAACAAAATAACCTATCAAAAACAAAAAGACAAAGTATCAAATTCCTTTTTCGTTGGACAGATGGTGTTGCCGTCTATAGATTTTCAAATGCCACCGTTTTTTTACTTATGCAGACTTAGCGTGGCCAGACTCTATTAATGTATGGAAATAAGAAATGTGGCTAACTAGCGAACTAGAATATTAATAATTAATTGCAATTATACCACTGAATTTAATATTGTAACCGTTTTCGGTGTAAAAAAAGTATTTGGAAAGTATCCAAATACTTTTTTTACATATAAAACTAAGTATTCGGTACTAAGCAATTAACTACTGCATTTCATAGTCAATATTTTAGTTTACTAGTTGGCCACATTTCTTAATTCCATACAGTAATAGTCTGGCCACGCCTGTAGTATTGCCAAATTAATCAAAACAGGTAAATATTTGACAGCTATTTGCGATGTTGCCAACTTTTAGGATAAGTCCTTATAATAGTATCAATCCCACAGCTCACTTCACTGATATCATGGTGATATATTACAGAGTAGATCGGAACTAGATCAGGTGATTTCTTCAAAAAACAAACTACGATCGCCAATACATTTACCGACTCTTCCAAGTACTGTGATAGGTATAAGACCAATCCTTTCTTCAAACACATATGATCGCCAATCTGTCTGAGAACTCTGCCAAGCGTGGTGATTTGTAGGTAATTCCCGCTGACCGTTTATCTTACCGGTCATTAGTGGTTAAGCAGTAGATTAGAACTGCCTGATATAATGGTGGCTACTTATCTTTTCGCTCGTTTTTCTTCACGAGGTTTACTGTACCTACATAAAGCGATATCGCTGAAGAGTACGTTGGCACCGACTTCGTGCAACAGTTACCTACTTGTTGGTTTTCCACGTTTTTCACGATCCATCGTGTATAAATAATAGGACCTCGTTATCTTTTCTGTAAGTAAAAGTACAGCAATTTGTTACCTTAGGCAGTTACTGGCACGGAAAACAACGGCAAGTTTTCTAAATGGTACTTACTAGTTATTAGACGAAGTACCTGTTATTTAAATAAATCTGGATATATTAGGCAGGATACAGTGTAATTAACTTAATTATGCCTGACCATTAATTCGTAGTCTCTATTCAATTAATAATTTTAAAGAAATCTAAATATTTTTGGCCCGGTACAACAGTTGATTGTAAAAAAATATTCTAAAATACAGATAACCTTTAACTTAGCTATGTTTTAGAAGTTATTCAATCCAATTGATGAGTAATTCGAGTATAAGTTTGTATCAGAATAATAATATTAATTTACATTTTTGTCTAGCTTTGATAGGACACATTCGCACGATTTTGATCGCCGTGTCTCTATGGCAGCTTACTACGTGACCTTCCTTTGACGATTTGTGATCTTCAACATCAGGTTAAGAAGGTAAGGTTCCATTAATAAAATCAGGGATTTACCAGTTTATTACAGACAGGTCTAAAGTCCCTAGTGTGTAAGGAAAGTGAGCAAATGCATAGCCATCGCGTCATGTATAGCACGGTGTAGGTTGCACTTGATAAATTGCACCAGTGCCGGATTTAACTTGCACTGTGCAATAGAAAATTATACTCTATAAATGCAGGAATGATTGAGACAGCTGTTTCTAGAATAATAAACGATATTGGTGAAGCAATTCGATCGTAAAGAGAACATTGAAAAGCAGTTCCAGATATATGGGCTTGGCCTTTTTCTAGGAAGTACTTACATAAACAGATGGAGCCCTTAGATATGTGTTTTTCGATAATGATGTCAAATCCGGCGCTGGACCGCATTAGATAATTAATGAGTGTTACAATATCGCGGCGGCGCGGGCGCGTGCTCGGCGCTGATAGCGCGGGTCACAGGTTACTCTTATAAGTGAGGGCAGCATCTGCCGGAACAGTCAGTACGGTGGGCTATGCGGCGACGCAGTTTCCTACACTCTCTCAAAATTAAGTGATTTAATCGATTTATTGGCTTGAACATAATGCCGTGGGCAAGCATCAACAGGTAATTAATATTAACTTTGTGATTGTCAAGTTACTTTATGTGTCGTTTTGTTTGTGTGCGTGCTCGTTGATAACTCTACCCATCAATTTGTTTGTGAACAATATATCAACCCAGAATCGTTATCTGGTTCTCAATCCCAAAATAGACTATCGTGATTAATTAACGTTCAAATTAAACATGTTTTCAGAATTTACGCGAAACCATCAAATACGAGTTCAATGGAAACTCATATGACCAGCAGCATTAACGCTGGTCCAGCTTTGACAGCCTCAGCGGATTCCGGTGGTCGCTTTGAACTAAGCGACCACGGATACGGCAAGAGTGCTGTCAAGCTCCTCCATGTTCAACGAGATGCAGAATACCACTCCATCCGAGAGTTCGAAGTGTTCACGGATTTAAAATTGCACTCTGAAAGCGCCTACGTGATCGGAGACAATAAAGACGTGGTGGCAACCGACTCTCAGAAGAACACGGTGTATCTGCTGGCAAAGAAGCATGGAGTGAAGACTCCCGAAGAGTTCGGTGCAGTAGTAGTGGGCCACTTCTTGTATATGTACAAGCAAGTAGTAGAGGCCAAATGTAGAGTCGTTGAATACCCTTGGGAGCGACTCCAGGCGGGCGCGCCTCATAACCACGCATTCGTATTCTCGCCGACTGCGACGAGATGGTGTCAAGTGAGCCAAGCTCGACACGGTTAGTTGTGCTTACAAGTATTAGTTTATGTGATTGAGTTATAATTTTAGGCAATTTATTAATGATTTTCCCTTTGTCAAACAGAGGCAGTGACTGTAAAATCCGGTTTAAGTGGCCTCCGTGTACTTAAAACAACGCAGTCAGCATTCGTAGATTTCGTTCAAGACGAATACACTACGCTATCAGATGCTGCCGAAAGAATATTCAGGTACTTAATTTTTATTTTATCTCCCATTCATTTATTGATTCTGGCCTGTTATCTCGGTCAGAGGTCTCGCATTCTTCCCTTTGTCATGATTCAATTACTTCGTACATATATCTTATCGACGACTGTGATATATTGCAATTGCTTTTTTCATCCAATCAGTGCTAATATTTTCTTTTATCTACAGTACTGTGGTGGAAGCAGAATGGATATACGACAATATGCGGACAGCAGACTTCGACAACGCTTGGCTAACTGTCAAGGACGCCATCTTGGATAAATTCGCCGGTCCTGCAGACATTGGCGTATACTCGCCATCAGTGCAGCACACCTTGTATCAAGCACAGAAAACTGTGTTGGAGAAAGTTCCAGAGGTAAGACTATCTTATTCTTCTTGTTTCATGCCAGTACAGGCTACACGAGAAGAGCTGCTGCCGTGGTAAGCATAAAAACTTGTCGGCAATACTGGCAGCGAGGCTGACCCAGAGAGTGTTCGACCGTTGCTCAGTATCGTATCACGTGGAGGCTCTTCGAATGCTCTTCCTCTACCTATAATATTAGGTTAAGCAATTTCCCATGTACCTTTATATCATCAGTAATTCTTAGACTTCATCTGACCCCGTGTGCAAATTCAGATTAAAATTTCTGAATATTTGCACACGCTGTCAACATACTGAAACTATATGCTAAATATTGTTATCAATAACCATGATAACATTTGCCATTTAGGTAGCTAGTGTGTTTATCTATATTGAGAAGTTGATAGCGAAACTTACGCTAGTATGAGATTCGTATTAATTCTTAATTCACCCTATTTTAATTAGACAAGTAATGTTCGTACCAGTGTCGTGCTTTGATAAAGTCCTTTTACAACTTACTAATATCAACAATTAGCCTAATAGCTGTATTTACTACTAATTTTATGATTCTAATTGTTGTTTGTTTGCACTTTAAGTAATGTTTCTTTTGGTTGTTTTTTTAACATTAGCGGTGACCCCTGTGATTACTTATTAAAATTGATTTTGGGACTACTGTTTTACTACTGTTCTACTGTAGCAAAGTAGCGACAAATGCCCGAAAAATATTATCTTTGTGGTGTTTGAAAAAAATATTCAGTTTGAAAGCAAGCTCTTTTCTCTCTTCACAACGATTCACACGTGAAATGTCTTTTGAGTAGTACAGAAATAAATATTGCAAGTTTCCATGTTTAGCTCCGGCGGTCAATAGCCCGCAGTGTTGCCGCACTCATTATTTCTCTTGGGAACTTGTTCTCAGGATAATATGACGTAGCCACAGTATTAAAACAATAGTTATTTGTACAAAATCTAATAACCACAAATCAAAAACATCGTTTCGCTTTTGTAGGTGACATTCATTAAAAAAAACTTAATATGATAAAGAACTAGCTTTCTTAACGTTTTAGTTACCTATGCTAAGCTGCTATTTGGCTTTAAGAAGTTTTTAGATAGTGCTAACTTACATATTTATATTTTACTTATTTTGTATCAGTTCATTCAATTTTTTAGTCATGTGAAACTGATAAGGGAATCTTTTTTTTTAACTAATAGAGATGGCAAATGCCAAGATATTATTTGGGTACGCCACAATTGTAAGTCCCCTCTTTGAGGAGTGGCTAGAGAGGTGCCAAGGCGTCCACACCATCCGCCTCACGCAGGTCCTCACCGGACACGGTTGTTTCGGGAGGTTCCTATTCCGGATAAGGCGAGAGGAAACGCCCGGATGTCATCATTGTGTGGATCGCCCGGAGGACACGGTGGAGCATACGGTGGAGGTCTGCTCGACTTGCGCGCGGCACCGCCGTGTCTTCCTGGAGGCGATCGGCGCCGGTGATTTCTCGCGTCCGGCCCTGGTCCAGGCTATGGTACGGATCGAGAGGGCATGGGAAGCCGTCACCTCCTTCTGCGAAACAGTAATGCTCGCGAAGGAGGAGATGGAATTCGTGAGGGAGAGGCTAATGTCGCGCCCTCACGCCCCTAGCCGCCGCAGGAGACGCCCTGGGCGTCGGGAGTCCCAGGCCGATTCCCGGCCACCGTAGGCGCGGGCTTGCGGACGGTGAGCAATGGGTAACTCGCCGTCCGATAAGGACCAGGCCCGGGTCGACGGCGCGTTGTGTTCCATGCGCGCCTTAAATACATGTCAGCATAACTGACGGGGTCCGCTAGGGCCGATGCCTGCCGGGGTCGCGGGAAAGTCCGAAAGGGATACCGTACCATATCATATAGGCAACTGAAGGAACACGGGTGGGTTTTAGTAAGTAAGAGTCTGAGAGTCTCCGCCCAGAGCAGGAGAAGTTATTTGATATTTCCCAACCAAAAAAAAGGTGCCAAGATATTATTATTTACGGCTTATCAATATAGTCACATGATCAGACGACTACTTTTGATATAAGGTCAATGTAGTTTTTTATATCTTGACCCTAATTAAACCAACTTAAAAATAGTTCCTACGCGGAAGTGAATCCTCTTTACTGACATATTCTGGTAACAATACTGTATGAGTGATATCGGTGGTGACGTCACAATGAGACTGACTTGTTTTCGAGACACAGTCACGTGAGGCAAAGGTCACAAGTTATCGAATTCAATTTAAACCTAACTGGGGGCCTATTCGATTTATTTTATTAATAAATTTTGTGGTTTAAAATGATAGTGGCCTTTACTACCTACCTTTCTATTTATTTTGCTTTGAACAGATTTTTTCTAAGGAAAATGAAAATATTATTATCAGATAAGGGATCATTAAATTGTTTATTATTAAATAATATCTGGATGACCGAGCTTTGTTCGTTTTTTTTTCAACGATGTTTCCTAAGAATGAAACCTAGCTAGATCGATTTATCGCCCCCGAAATCCCCTGCATACTAAATTTCATGAAAATCGTTGGAGCTATTTCCGAGATTCAGATTATATATATACAAGAATTGAACGACGACAAGATTGAAAACGCTTTATTAAGTGATGTGATCAAGCAACACTAGGTAACAAGAATTGTAGCATAGTAAGTCTTCTTAGGAAACAATAATATAATCTATATCGATCCATACCACACATAGTAGGTACAGCCGGCATTCAATTAGTGATATCGATTTAACCAGTACTACTCCTCGTGTCATATGTCTGATACACAAATGTATGATAATAAGTTAATCGCAATAACAAATCTATGAATTCAACGTATTACAGTTAAAAACATGTTATGTATCTGCCTGGATTTGATCACGCGACATTATGACGTCCAGTATAAGATACGGTTTCTGCCCATAACTTTTTGGTCCTTATCTTTCCAGATAATAATATTAGTGAACGTAAATATTAATTTATTTTTAAGGCTGTTTTTAATTTTGGGTTTCTTTGTTCACAGATCAATTGGATCAAAATGACGATGCCGAACAAGCACTACCTCAACATCGATATGTCTAAATTCCCCGCAAACGTGACGAAGGGCGACCCTCGCCACGTCATCTACCAGCCTATCGACAAGCCAGCCGGCCTCATCTACGCGCAGCTACGCCGTAGACCCAAAAGTCACTTGTGACACCGTGCCGCTACGCCTCGTAGCGCTACGCTTTTTTAGTTTTATGTTCGTTCCACCATTATCTTAGTTGTAAACAAGGGGATGTTTCTATTAATCACCCCAAACTCATCTTTATAACTCTCAGAATTATAAAAATATCGCCATTGTAAGTTCATTATTTTATAAAAAACGTTAATTAATTGTATCTAAATTTAAAGTACTCGTTATGTAATCTAGTCAAGTTCTTATTTTAATCATTTATGTACTAAATATATGTTGGCTACAGTTTCAACGCGGTTTCTAACCATATAGATAAGATTGTTATAAATAATCTAATAAGTATAACTAAGTTAAATAAACATTCAAAGTATTATACTTGTGTTTGAATTTATCGTTTTTCGAAATCACTGAAAGAAAACTAGTTTTTATGGACATTTATTAAATACAAAATACATGTTGCTTACTTTCACTACGTTGAAGTTTACAATGTTTTTAATTCTCGTAAAGAGACATTAATGGTTTAACAATATTATGACGAGGACTGATCAACGACATTTTATTACGTATATATTGATTTCAGGTACATAATGCTATACATAAGTTACTCTTAAAAATAAAGATAAACATTTTACAGACGTTTGGTTCCGATGATTTTGTCAGCCAAAGCGTAAAGCTCCTCGACCGTCTGTAAAGAAAATAAAAAAGTTAGGCATAAACTCTTAGTAAAGACTTTTTATTGAATAAAGACAAATGACAAGCAGTTTATTAGCTGTCAACTAATCGTAGAGTTCAGAAGTATTACTGATTGAATAATCACGTACAGTATTTCTATTTTCTTAATGTCTCTCGGGTATCATCGCATTTCCGAATACAAACGAATGCTAATTTCCATGTCTATCAATTATTAGATTTTTCGTGTATAATAATTTGAATTCAGAACTAAGTACTTTATTGTTGTTTTGCTTTGATTTCCGTGTGCGCTATATAGAGCAGTAAAACTATTTTTCTATCTGTCGTGCCTGCGACTTTAGCAGCTTTCTTCCCATTTTTTTATAAATTACATTAAGTTAAAAGAGTATTAACAACTCTATATACTTCCAAGTCGATTGAGAGCGTCCAGTCTGCACTAAATGCAAAGAGCAACTGCTAGAAATCCGACAACTGACGAAACACGAAGTTTACCGAGGGACATTAAGAAAATAGAAATACAGTATATGTGTAAATACAAAACTGAAGGAATATACGAGACACTGATTAAGTTGAAAAGAGATCGTAGACCGTGCGTGTGAAGAAAGAAGGAGCCTCTGTCCTTGACCTTCACATATCCAATAAACTGATACATAAGTATTTCCATATGTAAGTAGGTATTTGTATACACAAATCAATCTGGCTATCCTTGGATAAAACGTCTAGTAATCAGACATCTGACTGAAAAAGAAAAGCAAAGTAAATATTTGCTTTTAAGGGTAAGTATTCGTCGTTGAGCAGAGAATGTACCTACCCACAAATGACGTCATATCTTATTAGAGTATCACGCAAAATGCTGTGATGCAGAAAGTCTGAAAACGTAAACAATATCTAAAGTCCCCGTCACGAGAAGCTATAAATTTTGTAAACACACATTTAGGGGTTTGCAATCTTTGGGTAAAATATAATAAAAACAGTTTTGTACAATTTTTTTACAGGGATATAATTATATTAACACACACACAAACAAACAATATAACCTAATCCGCGAAAACACCACAAACAAACAGACGCATTCGAAACTCGAAAGACAGCAGAGACAACGTCAGCGTGAACTTACTTCAAAATCGTGGCCCAAATGTTTACGTTCCATGAATCAGATGCGTTCCAGTACCACAAAACCTTAGACGACAGCGCTTTATATCGCT
The DNA here is from genome assembly GCA_963680765.1 of Agrochola lychnidis. Taxonomy (NCBI): domain Eukaryota; kingdom Metazoa; phylum Arthropoda; class Insecta; order Lepidoptera; family Noctuidae; genus Agrochola; species Agrochola lychnidis. Next base: position 17,863,295 of record OY796858.1, read on the forward strand.
AAAATATAACCCGATCAAGTGAAATTGCTCATTAGTTTCGTATAACACGTACGTTACTTTGACTTCATTGAATTTGGGATTATTCGTTGTTGATTAAATTGTCGCTACGTAACTTGGTAGAAGTTCTTTATTTACAAAAATTATAGCTTCTCGTGACGGGGACTTTAGTTACACACGAATCATACGGAAGTGAGTCGAAAGGGTATTTTTTATGACTTTGAAAACATTCTACAAATATTTCTTCCCATTATTCCTTTTTATTTGTCCCTAAAACAATTATTGATTTTGTTGTAACCGATATCTTTTGATTATCTTAGGCTGAAGTAGCTCAAAACAACTATTTTGTTTACGAATAGCGTAAGGGGGAGTGAAATGGCCGAACGGTGCGATTCACTATCATTTATGTGAGTAAACAAAACACTGTCACTCTTGTGAGGAAACAGACTCATTGTTATGTAAACATAATGTCCTAGGGGACATAAACAATGTATATTGTATAAATAGTCCACAATGCGGTTTGTTTTAAAATTATACAGATAAAGAATTAATAAGTTAATGATAATTAAGCGAGCAGCGAGTAGTCGTTGAGCGGAGGGCACTGTCGGTGCGAGCCAACATGATAGCCCACAGGTTTTCTCGTTGTTTTGCTGGTGTGAAGGTCACACTTTTTAGAGCGTACTGCACATCACTGTATACGAGCAGCCTGTGGATTGAATATACTGAAAGGGCATATAGCGCCCTCCGTGTCCAGTACAACAACGCGTTCTGGACGGTGTTGGGGCTGCCCCGTTTCTGTAGTGCATCAGGGATGTTCGTGATGACACGCACTGACTGTTTCAACGCTTCTATGCGCAAGCGGTGTACGTCCCTGGTGCGCCGGGTGCGGGCCAGCCCCAATGCGATCCTGGCAATGATCGCCGATAGGATGGACTGCCCTTATGTCCGGCATCAGGCATGGCTGTGGCAGGCATGTTGCTGTTCCAATGCCGGTTAGGAAGTTATAATTATTGTGTTTTATTTATTTTACACTGTAATGTGATTTTATAATTTTTAATTTAATTATAAAATTTATTTTATTTTTATTGAATCATAGTGAAAATTTTAATTCATTGTTTATTTTATAGTATTTTCAGTGTGAATAGTTTTTAAAATATATGTTACGTGTACTACAAACTACTACTGTGGACCAATAAGTTGTCTTTTTAAAATAAATGAATTTGAACGAAACTCTTTAAAGAAGAATATCTTTAAGGCGTATTTATCTGCAATAATAATAAGTGTAGGCACTGATTTAAAGCGGCAGTTGTATATAATAGTTTTGGTAAGTTAAAAATAACAAAATGAATATTATTTATTAACAAGTATGCATGAGTCGTAAAAAATAATAAAATGGATAATTTAATAAATACTGAGCAGTGAAATAACTAAATGGGCAGTTACGAGTGGGCAGTTGACAAATCAGAATTAGTCGGTAAGAAATCGCATTCTAAGCAGTTCTATAAACAACGTTCTAACCTAGCCCAAGTGATTCACCAACAATAGAGGGGATGGCGCTCGGCGGTCGCTGCCGCGGCACGCTCGCTTCGCTCGCTCGCCTTCGCGCTTTAATGGTCACAGTTCTAACTAACCTGACCCAAATGATTCACCAACATGAGAGTCACCAAGAATAGAGAATTTCAATCGGTTCGGGTTCGGGTGTCACCACTCCCTGTGAACTGCCGAACTATTTATCTAACTGCCCATTCCATCATTTTTACTGGTCATTTATTTATTAGTCTGCTTACGTATTTTTAGTACTGAAATTGTAAGACGAAATAAGTGGCCAATTGTTTTTTTATTACTTTCTATGTTTTACTGTCGCACAAATTTACCAACCGCCGATAGAAAAAATAACAGCCCATTATTTTTTCAACTGATTGTAATAACCTCTCGAATATTTAAATAACAGTTTAAAAAATTAGTTTCCTTATGCATATGTTATATTTACGTCTAGTTTATACCATTGGCATACATTAAGTTACAGTTTTTTCAATAAAAAAAATAAAAAAAAACCGAAATTTTTGTGAGTGAACTAGTGTGTTTCAGAACATACCTATTCAGAATTTTGTAAGAAAACTGCGAATTTCAGTGTGCGAAAACATCTTTACATGCTATGAAACTAACTTTTAATATAAGTACTACTTTGAACATGTTCACAACGACTTTATCCTCAATTCAGCCAATTATTCGCTGAAACAAAACGTTACTTGAACAGTTTATTCGAGACTGGTTATTACTATGAAAATATTTTATTTTATGGTAGGTACGTAAGTTACTATTGGAAAGTACAGCGAACTCTTTAGGCCACACGCTATTGCAAAACAACTCAATATGTAGACGAAAAACTAATTATCCTTCTTAATATGAACCAAAAAAAACCGGCCAAGTGCGTGTCGGACCACGCACAATGAAGGGTTCCGTAGTTGGGATGAATTTATCCCAAAAACAAAATTAACTTTGTAGTTGATAAACATGTTCTCCCATACGGAATGTATGGGAAAACATGTTTTTGCAACTGCAAAGTTAAGTTGGTCGATTATTACTCGTTAACTTGTACAGCCTACTTAGCTGTGATAGTTTTCCTTTTAATTTCGTTATATAAACTACTGCTGTGATTTTTTTCACACATCCAAAACCAACCATTTAGCTGGCAGGGGGGGGGACACTTGACTCTAACAAAAATTAGCACTTTAAAGCTTAATATTTTGCAAACGAATCCCTGAATCCAAGACCTTTCTAATGATATCCAACACTATGGGATAAAAAAATAAAAAATAAAACATCACCACGTTACGTGTATGGGAGGTACTCTAAAAAAAATGTTTTTCATAATTTTGTTTTACCACTTTGTCGACGTAATTAATATGTATACCTATGTTAAATTACAGCTTTCTAGTACTAAGGGTCTCGGAGCTAGACCGCGGACAGACAGACCGACAGACGGACATGACGAAACTATAAGGGTTCCTTGTTTACTACGGAACCCTAATAAAAAAGATTGAACGATTTGACTTTCTGTATGCCTTAACAAGATGCTTCATAAAATATTGAAAGCCCCAAATTACAATAGCATGAAAATGAATCCGCCAATAAATCAGACAATGGCTGAAAAAACTTCAAAGCTAGGCCACACAATAGGTACACATAGAAATTTAATTATGGTATGTTCAAGTCTAGTCTGTAAAGCCAAAACATTAAATTTATGGTTTCAGTTTGTTATGATTCTAGTTAAATGTCGATAATATTCTATCGTTTGGATAGCACGAGTGAGTGGCGAGGTTGGGTCATTACTTATCAATCGTGTTCAAACGTGATTCATGTCCAGTTTCTAACTGGTTTGAGCCGAATTTATTAAAGGCCCAGACAGACGGTTTGTAAGCATGTCGGCAGTTAGGACATGTCAGTCGTGGTCTTAATGTTTTTAAAGATTAAAGAGAGATTATAAGTTGAATATTCCTAACGCACAGTAATTTCTTGATCGTCCTAATTCAGTGGTGTGCATTAGCTATAAAAGGGTTTTAATAAATCATTTAGGCGTATTTACATTAACTCCGGAAATTATAACAGATAAAGTTTTTAGTTCAATGCACCTGGATCACGCGATTTGGTATTAAAAGTGAACTGGGTATTTCAAGTAATAATTTGAACTCGCGTAGAAACGGGAAAATGTGCTATTTCAGAAAGTTTTACCACCTTTTTATGGTTTTTATAATTTATAAGAATTTTCAAGTTCAACTTGAATATATCAACCACATACCTCAAGTCTAGATAGAATAATTTAAATTGATGGCCAGTGGGAATTGGATCAAAAGTTGTGCCATTGTCCCTCAGCGGTGGCCATAGGGAATATTTAAAAATAGTAAAATACGTGTCGCTCTCCACCAGTGGTGGCGAATGGAAATAATTTAGAAAGTCGTTTCGCTGTCGCCCAGTGGTGGTCGAGAATGATATTTAAAAGTTGTTTCGCTGTCCCCCAGTGGTGAGCAACGAGAATAATTTTTAAAAGTTGTTTCGCTATCCCCCAGTGGTAGCCAAACAAGTGGTTGACATCGGGAATTATCGCACTAAATTCATTGATTTTAAAGAAATACTTGACGGAGTAGCATAAGAATCTTAGAATTAATAAAAAAAAAAAAAAAAATTGTTTATTTGCACCTTCAAGTAATATAAAACATGGTTTACAGTGAAAATTGGCCTTAAGGTAAGTAAGGTTGTAAGTTCGAGTTGCAGCCAATACCTAAGCTAACTTAATATCTTGTAAATATAGGTATCAGCGCCCACCCTCGTTATCATTATAGGCGATGCTATTGTGCCTACCTTCTGAAATAATTTAAAACAAATGCAGCACCCGGAATAGTGATGAACTGAACAAAAGTGAAGGTTTAAATTAATTACAGGAATAAATTTGATATGATCTAGATGAGTTATAATAGGTAAGTTAAGTTTTAAATTATTTTATACTAAGCACAAGAATTAGGAACTGTATTAGGTGCAAGACTAGAATTAAAATTAACAAATAAAAAGACAAAAACAGATAAACGGTGTTGTGCTGGTGAGTGTTTATGTGTGTGTGTGTTTGTGGGGGGGGGGGGGTGTGCGTGCATGAGTGGGGGTGTGTGCGTGTGTGTGTTGGGGTATGTGTGTGTGAGTGAAAGGAAAACTTAGGAATGAGAGAATATTTTCTTTTAAAAATATAAATACATTATGTAAGTACGCTAAAAAGGTTTTTTTCAGTTTCCTCATAGGTAAGTGATAGAAGCCAAGTGATCACATTCAGTTTGCACTCAGTTTTTGTCATAGAGAAGATTTTCAACTGTTTGTTTGCAATGTTGAATAGCCTTGGGCCCAGGAACATGTAAAATTTTTGAGCAAAAGATGTTCTGCAGGGTACCGACCTTAATAGATCGAAACGTCTTCTATCTGCCATTCCTTTATCAGTCCAGTCACTTAGCTTGACACAGGAATGCTGTTTCATAATTAAGGCTAACACAAAGAGTTTACGTACAGTTAGTACCTCACATTCCCTGTAAAGCTCAGTGGTAGAATAATACCTGGGCTTAAAGTACCTTTAATAAGGCTCTTTGAGCTCTTTCAGCGATTAAATTATGCGTTTTAGCGGCACCGCCCCAGCAAGCAATACAATAGGTTATAACCGCTTGACACAAAGAATAATACATCATTCTCATAATATTAGCATTGGCCGAGTGTCTTATTTGTTTAAATACATATATAAGTTTTCGTATTCTGTTTGAAAGATTAATTAGATGATTTTTAAAATTAAGATTTTTGTCAAATATGAGTCCTAAATATTTAATAGAATCAACGGCAGAAAGGGAGGGACAAGCACAATGAAAAGATTCATCATGGCTGCAGGTGTGACAGGTTATACGATGTGATGATTGCAGCGATTCACCAGGGTTGCGAATATAGAATGAGATGTATTTGGTTTTCTCGATATTAAGAGAAAGGTAATTTTGAGCAAGCCATTTTGTGACCATGTTAAAACCAACTTGTGCTTTTGGAATGTTTCACTCCAGGTGTTACCATGGAATGTCAGGGTAGTATCATCTGCATATGAAATTATTTTGCAGTTTTCAATATTAAGTAGAGTAAGATTATTAATATATACTAGGAACAACGTTGGACCTAAGATACTACCCTGTGGCACTCCATGGGTGACAGGTAGGCCACCACTTGTATAATTGCCAATTTTTACCTTTTGTGTTCTTCCAGATAAATAATCGGACAGTAATTTAAGTTGATTTCCACGGATACCGAGTCGACATAGCTTTTTAGTTAGGGTAGGAATAGAAACCGTGTCAAAAGCCTTCGCTAGGTCGAGGAATATAGTAAGGCATTTCTTTTTGTTATCTATTGTTTTGACAATGTGTTCAGTAAAATCATTTAATGCATCTTCCGTGGACTTGCCTGAACGGAAACCAAATTGATGAAAATAATTGACCAAATTAAATAAGGTCAGCCGATTTGGGACACTTACGTATTAGGTATGTTTATCCTCTAGGAATTTGTATAATTGTTTTCGTGGTTAGAGGAAATTAAAAAGACCTACAAATTTGTTGGAAAGAATATAAATTAGAAATTTAATATAAATTAGAAATTCGAGTGAAAAGTCATTTCGAGATTACCTATTATCATAATGAAAATTAGGAAATGTACAAAATTATAAAAAAGTGCCCGTTACAGCGTAGAAGCATCCAAAGTATTGAATATTTCTAGAATATTACCTAGATCAGTGTTACTCAAAGTATGCTCCGCAGAGCAGAGCTCCACAAAGCCTCCGTTGGGGGTGAAAATACTGGTCATAATGAACCAGTATTTTCGTGGAGCACCCACAGAGACTTTGCCGGGCCCAGCTTCCTCAAGAACTAATTCGAGATTTGGCAGCATTTGTTTATTCACGTGTCTATGCAGGATACAATGGAACTACAACTAGGCGTTTTACTTTTTATTCGTGATACTGCTCCTCCGCCTAAAAAAATTAAACTTGGACTCAGTAGAACAAGTTACGCAACATCTGAAAAAACAGCGATTAAGCAAATGCTGCCAAATCTAAAATAGTTCTTGAGGAAGCGGTAAAAATAAAGAATTTCGCCAAAACTTGTCTACTGCAATCCCGATTGTTTTCAGTAGTGTGTGAAGATTATGGCAGCAAACATAAAATACTACTGCTCCATACAGAAGTAAGATGGTTATCTCGGCGTAAATCTTTAACAAGGCTATTTGAACTTAAACCGGAATTACAAACTGTGCGAAACAGGATTCTCAACTCAACCTATGCGGTTATAAAATCAGACAAAATACCGCAATAGAGTGAATGCCGAACCTGACATACGACTTCAACTCTCTTCGGTCAAACCTAACAAACAATTGATAAAAAATAAAAATCTACTTCATATACGATTTTTTTTTGTTAACCTGTTTTGTCCCACGGCTGGGCAAAGGTCTCCCCCATACATTTCCAGTCTTCCTTATGTTGTGCCTTCTGATTAATAATGAAGAATACACATAAAACCAGGTTTTGATTATTTTAGGGCTCCGTCAAATATTTCGTTTTCCAAAAGGGTTTCGTCGCCTCAAAAGTTTGAGAATCGCTGACCTGGATGATATTGCTAAGCTAAAATGATTCTGGAAAATAATTTTATGCTTCTAAGATTGTCAATAAATATTGAACTCAATTTCAATAAATGGAACTTTGTCCTACTTTGAGGTATTGTATAAAAGTAAACTATTGGAACTAAGTATTAGGTAGCTAGACTCGCGACAGCATAGCTACGAATCCGATAAGAAATAAAGCGAATCCTTACAATAATGTGTGCTCAACACGCACTTACCGACCAAAGTATGAACAACGAGCAAATTGTGTGTGTTTAGGTAGTTACACGCATATATTGTTCTATATACTCTATATATTTTAAACAATATGTAAAAAAACCCTGTCCCATCTGAAAGGGATAGGCACAATATGTACTGCTATAACTTTACCAAAAAGTATTTTATTTTTATTTTTCTTCATTGCCTCGTTGGTCTAGTGGTTGCAAGCGCTACTGCTGGGCATGAGGTCCTGGGTTCGATTCCCGGGTCGGGCAAAGTGTTATTGGGGTTTTCTATCTGAAATTTCTCAGTAGCAGCTCGGAGTCTGGATTTGTGCCCGGTTGATGGCAATAGGCTCGCCCCCTATTTCATGGGACTTAAACATAACTGGCGAATTGTGGGTGTACCTGCTACAGGGACACCTCTGCCCAACCCTTCGGGGAAACAAGGCGTGATGATATGTAATTTTTTATTTTGAAAATAAAGAAGTTATTGCTATTTAAAATTCACATTTTTTTTACCAAAATTACCCCAATCCAATAAAAATAAGTCATAAGTTATTTATGACTTGTAGACACCAGGTAAAATTTCCCATTGAAAAAAATGTTGCGTTTTTTTTTTCCTGTAAATTACCGTATAAAAGAGACTCTCAATGCGATACTTAACACCCTCACGGATTGGACAGGATTTTTTTACATGTTGTATAATATTTTTAAGATAAGTAAAGTCGGTACGTCTTACGTCTAGTTTAAAGGAATAAAACGTAAGGGCTGATTGAATTATGACTACAAGTGTGTGTGCAGATGTACCGGCTAATGACTATTACACGAGCGCTAGATGAGTCCATAGGTCGATTATATCAGTGGGTCAAACTAAGCTGGAGTCAATCTGCTTCTAACCGGTATAACACGAGCTTATCACTCTTGCACCAGACTATATAAACAAAACAATTATGTAAATCTTTACGATAGCAACCGTAAGACCCGGTGACACAGTGATATCCACGCATCCAGATGACGCTAGTTACCAAATCCTACAATGCATCTGTGGTTCCTACCGTGAGGTTCTTCAGCTGTTTGATCTCGGTGGTCTCGTACTTGAGTTGCGCGAACTGCTCATCGGTGAAGCGAACACCTTTCTCTAGGTCCAAATGCTTCTGTTCTTCCAAATCTTCGCGACATTTCGCTAGCAGTTGTTCGGGTGTTAGCTGTACGCCTTCTTCCACCTCAACCTCTTCTTCTGGCGTCTGTTCTTCGGCCATGGCCTATAAAATAAAAGTGATTCTTTAAGATAACTGAAGCTCTAATTATACGTTTCAAGATTTAACTAAATTGTCGTTACCAGGTCCAATTTCTGTGAAGCTTTCAATTTTCTAAAGTAAGCTTCGGCACGTTTCTTGGACGCAATGTTAACTTCGCGGTTGACCATTCGCCAGAATACGAACACAGGGTGATGGAACAGCTCCGGTGGACATTCCTTCAGTGGCGTCTTCCCAACTAAGATTAGTCGTTTGAGCCTTTCCATCTCATCCATCTGTCGATAAAACAAGACTTACTGTTTATGAAACTATAAAATGCACACTTTCAAAAACATTACGTAAGTAGGTCTGAACGGTAATAATAGCTATATTGATTAGGGAAGTACTTTAGGGGAAATTGTTGCTCATCGCAAGTACTCCATGAAACCGTAAAGTTCATAAAGCAATCTTTGATTTATGGTAGGTAATTAGTTTCACGTTGACTGGCGTTTAATAAGCGAAACACACGAAAGGTGTCAGACTTTCAGTGATGGATGATTGATTGGCATTGGCAGTAGGTAGGAAAAGAGTGTTTTTAAAACCTAGATTGTTTTGCGGAAGCCTGTTCATGTCTTGATCAATAAATCTGCTGAAAAAACTCACTTTTGCAACAACGATAACTTTAGTAAAAAGCTGAGGGTTATTGTGTGATAATATGGTTTCCAAGAACGTTGCTTAGTCAATAATCTTGCATTAAAACTGTCACTTTTAATAATAATCGATCTCGACTTAATTATCTCAATTCATAACTGAGCAAGTCAGCATCATTCTAGATGTGTAGTTACTGCAAAAAGGTAGAAAGTTGTGATCTACTCACAACACGCGTGTTGATTCTCCTGTTGAGGGTCTCCTCGTTGACGGCACGGATCCTCTCCTCCAGCTCCGTCATGAAGGTCTTGTCCGTGAGCCGTACCAGGTTGCAGCCCATGTGCTTCTCCAGCCGGGCACGGACATGCGGATGCGAGAAGCTGGATAAGATAGCAATAGATCAGGATTTTGAAAACGAATTTCAGGAGATTTTTTACACTGATTTTGCAAAATCTTTTGCTGTGAAATCTCCTGTCGTCGAATTATATAGTGGTTTTTTTGACAAACAATTTGCAACAGACAACTTCATTGTAAGTATATTTAAAGGCTTTCAGAAACCAGGCATCAGTATGATTTAGATCTCAGGTTTCCATGAGGACGATCAAAAACGTTTTCACAGGAAATTCGAAAATCACCAATTTGATCACTAAAAAGTTTCGTAAAATTACCTACACAACCTTTGAGTAACACCAAAACTTGATAAACATTGCTAATAAAATAAACGATGCGTTAACAACACACACAACGTTTGGCGCCAATTCACCCTCAAATAACCTCACTTTTACAAATCACTTGAACGTAAAATAAAACGAAATATCAATAAAACAAGGTGCCATCCATAGGGTAATGTGCGAAAACCATAAAGAATCAACCACTTGATATAAACAAAGCGTACGTGAGCTTATACAATTAAGTTTTTTTATGGCCTAGTATTTAGTTTTACGCACCAGAGCCGCGGGGATTCTTTGGAACCACTTTCAGTACTCGTTTTGCCGGTGGCTCAGGCAGAATGGGTATACACACCGGAGGCGACCAGACGTCTCGACGTTGCCGTAAACTTTTAGTAGTTTTGACGCTACATGCTCAGTGTCATAGTTGAGACCTTTATCGTGGTGTACGATGGGCCTGGCACGGTATGGCACGGCCCCCACCGACACCACATGTTGGTACAAAATTCGTGTAAAGAAGTATTCACACCTTTGTTTGGACCGGTGTCAGGCGTGAAGCTAAAATGTTTTTTTTGTGGCGTGATCTATTTTCAAATTTTTGGAACAGATTAAGAAAAAAATTTATAGCAAGTAGGAATAACCCTTGCTAGATAATACAATCTTTGCTTTTTTGTGGATTTGGTAATTTCTCGGGTTGTTGTGGAGCATTGATAAATCACAGGGGTCAGGGATGACAAATATTGGTTAATTTGTTTTTTAGAATAGACGACATCGTTAACGATTAAAAAGTATGTGTTATCCCTCTAAGTGGCTGTCAATAGAACCGAAGAAGTTAAAGTTCAACGGTGCAAGGTTACCGATTACCGTTTTGTACTCGTATGAATCTTAGAGAATAGACATAATACATAATTAAAAACAAACATTTGAGATAAGATAAAATACTACACACCGCTATTTGAAAAATATTAGAATAAAATTATATCTACCTAATACCTGTTTTTGTATTAGCTGTTTTGTGTTAGTTATTTTGTCTCCAAAGGAAAAAATTGCGCTTGCAGCACCACCGCCGCGTACACGTGATAGTAATTAAAAAAAGTAAAGAATAAGAGAGAGAGTTATATCTTTCTTCTCCCTCATGTAACGAAATGTGCCTAAACGTGACGCGTCCTTGAAATTTCACTCTCAATTCTTGGCCAATATCGAATCGTGGCCTAAGAGGTTTCACAAAAAAAAAATTGTTCGGTGTAAAAGGTTCTTAAGCTCACGTGACTGTGGAAAGTTTACTAAACGCCATACATGGCACCGGCATGGCAATTTTGACTTACCGTTTATTGAATGCATAAAATTGCATATATTTACGTCAATTTGTACCCAAATAGTAATATCCTATGAGATATACGATATTAGCACATTTTTGCTATGAAAGCTATCTGGGTGATTCAGTTGGTGGAGTAAATCACTTTATTTTGCAACCTTATACTGGGGAGGGTGCGAAGCGAAACACATAAAATCGCCATTATGTAGGGAAAGCAAATAATTGCTTAAATAGACTTGTTAATACACAGAAAAGACATTTGAAACGAAGACTGAGTTTTTTATTGAGTCGGTCGCCGAATTTTCGCGTCTTCGAAGACAAAAGCGCTATTCTGATTCGCATCCGGGAAGTAAATATATTAATGACCAAAGGAATAGTAATAACTAGCTGTTGCCCGCGACTGCGTCTGCGATCCAGAATGAGTAGCCTATCTCCTTCTCCAGGTGCCAAATTTCATCCAAATCCATGCAGCCGTTTTAGTGTGAAATACGCTTTCACACTAAAACGGCTGCACAAACAAACAAACTCACTTTCACATATATCACACTAATATTATAAAGCCGAAAGTTTGTGTGTGTGTATGTATGTTTGTCTCTTCTTCACGCTCAAACTGCTAGACGTATTTGGATGAAATTTGGCACACAGATAGTTTATAACCTGGATTAACACATAGGATACTTTTCATTTCAATATTTCCACGGGATCGAGACTTATGCGGGTGAAACCGTGGGGCGCAGCTAGTATTGTAATTTTATTACTTAGGATTCAGACTTTGTCCGCAAAGTAACTGACTATTCTTAAAATTGCTTATCATCACAAGATAGCGACTTATCAGGCAAATAATTTATCTCTGTAAGAGGAAATAACCCGGATTATAATGTAAAGTGATGCTCATGCTGACCTGGGTTTATACATTTTGCTGAGAATTAGATAAGATTATGTGTGTTTTCCTTCAAAGAAAATAAGAGTAAAAGCTCTATCCACATAGATCCAGTACCCTAATTGCGTAATACAACACAATCGCTTATGAAGCAATGGATTAGCAATCTGTTTCAAATCGAAATAGATTGCTAATCCATTGCTTCATAAGTTGGAAAAAAAAATCTGCTCAACAACGTAAATAACACAATGAATGTTGTTGAACTGTCAAAATGAAACAAATTAGGCATAATAGTTTACGAAAATAAGTTACGAAATTAGGTTACAGGTTAGGCCCTTTCGGAATTCGGCATAAGGTAAGACGCCCGTAGGATAGGTGGAACGAAGATCTTATCAAGGCGGCTGGTAGCAGAGTTACGAAGTGTAGATTTATAACATGCGATTGGAGAAGCCTATTTCCAGCAGAAGCTTCTTTAAGCGGTTGATTTTCGTGTGTGTCTGTGTGACTGCTTAGATCTTCAAACACCACAATGGAATTTAATGCGGTTTTCGCCATCATTTAGTAGAGCATTTATTCCGGAAGGTTTCTTTATACATTATACTATTTAACTTAAATATAGCACAGACATCTCGATGTTTTGACATAATGTCACCAGAGGCCCTAGTGTGAGTTTCCTTTAACCATCTCGACTTTACGCATCGACCGCGTTCGGCTCTACGATTGGCCCTTCAGTGGCTTTCACTGGTGAAGGGCCAATCGGAGCGCCGAACGCGGTCGATGCTTTTTTTTGGGTCGGTAATTATCAAATAACTTCTCCCGCTTTGGGCGGAGCGGGAGGGGTTCAGACCTTTACTGGCTAAAACCCACCCGTGTTCCTTCAGTTGCCATGTTGGCAGGAGCCACGGTATGTATGCCTTTTGGACTTTCCTGCGACCCCGGCAGGCACAAGCTGTAGCGGACCCCGTCAGTTCTGCTGACATCTCTGAGGAGCGCGTGGAACACAACGCACCGTCGACCCAGGCCTGGTTTTTATCGGTTTTTATCCATTGCTCACCGTCTGCAAGCCATGCGGTCGATACCTAAAGTCGAGATGGTTACAGGAAACTCACACTAAGGCCTCTGTGCACCAGTGCGAGGCAGGGGCGGGTCACTAGTAATTACAGACTATTCATATAACTTGTCCGTTGCCGTCATATTGGCACCATTGCTTGTCAAGCTGTTTTCAATACTAATAGAGTTCAATTACCAATCACATGACTGCAAAATTCAGTACCTACTACCAATCGCGTTAGGGGACAAGTTTTATTGAACGCACAGTTATTAAAAAATGAATCGTCCACTGGTTTTCTATAATCTATGGTGTGGTATGTATGCTATAGAATCTATAGCCTAGCAACTAAGGCATTTATAGTATAGAGGCTACTGTTGCTAGGCTACGGTCCACCCTAGTTTCCGAGTGTTTCCGGCGAGTCGGTGGATGGTGACACGTAGACACGGCTCCGAGGTAGACATGGTAAACATGTGGTTACCTATATGAGGGGTGTTTTTACGTATTGTGAGCTATAATGTCATTTATGAGTCTATAAAAATAATGGTGCTATATTTTTTAACCGACTTCCAAAAGGAGGTTTACAATTCGACTGTATGTTTTTTTTTTTTTGTATGTTTGTTACGCGATTACTCCGTCAATTATGAATTGATTTTGATGATTCTTTTTTTGTTTGGTAGATCATACTTCAGAGGTGGTCTCATATAAATTTTATTAACTTTGCTTGGGTAGTTTTTGAGTTAGCTTCAATAATACGTATTTTTTCCTCACTTAGTATGTGGATGATATTATGATAACTTCCTGTCACTGTTATTTACATAGCAGGTAGTGGTATTCGAATTTGTGTGGGGTAGGTATCACAACTAAAAAGTGAAAAATAAAAACTTTTTACAAAAAAAAACAACCGACTTCAAAAAAACACTACAAAGTGAAAAATAACTTTAATTTCGGAAGTCGGTGACAAAGAACGAAAATTAAAAACCAAAGACACCGACTTCCGAAATTAAAGTTATTTTTCACTTTGTAGTGTTTTTTTGAAGTCGGTTGTTTTTTTTTTGTAAAAAGTTTTTTTATAAAAAGCTTTGGTATTTTTAAACTATTAGGAAACTTATTGGATAAATTTTAACAAGCGTTTTTAGTTTACCAAGTAGGTACTTACTTCGAAAAGTACTTTAATTATTATGAGTTGCCTGAGTCTACCTATTACGACTCATACTCATATGCTCTTTCTGCATTCTCTACCATATCATTAGTTAATTAAGTCAGAGGCCCATGGGTGCCTTTAAGACTCTGACACCAGAGGGGCAATTCCCGTAATTTTTAAGAACGTTCGCATTCGCAATCTGTCAAAAATGCAATCAATTTCGTTATCGTTATCGCAATCGTTTAGTTGAGACATATAACAATGAGTTTAATTCAATCGACATTCTTTTTCTTGGTAAAAATGCGTTTAAAAAGCAAATCCAAGCAACCCTAAAGGATCAGCAAAGTATTGTATAATGACGTAATGTTTGATCTAATATCAAACATTGCGTCATTATACAGTGCTTTACGCACACAAACTTGCTTTTAATTTTATTTTTTTGTTTCTTTTATAAATTAAAAAATCCAGATATGAGTTCCAGGATAAAGCCGTTAGTATAGCTTTTGTATCTGTGTTACTAGCTAGTCTTTAAATACTTCCTATTGTAATCTGTGGAAAACGTAGTGGGTAGCATAATTGTTCAAAATGTTATATTTAAGATATTGTGACTGTTTGTTTTTCCTTAAATAAATAAATAAATTTACTAACATTTTTGACAAGTTTGATAGATGCGACTTGAATATGAACGTTTTTAAGTACGAGAATTGGACTTCAGGTTAGTCATTAACCACACGAAAAGAAGAAGATTAATTAATCTGAATCGAGATTTCTTTATAAGTCCACTCACTAAACTAATCACAAAAATACCACTTTATTTCCTACATTTTAACCTAGATGCAAGTAATGGAACGTTTTTGTCAAAACAAATAATAAAAATAAGGCACTAAACCAAAAGGTACACAAATTGTACCCAATCGAGTACACAGTACCTTTGAAATATACGCACAGATTACCATAAGTAATCTTCGTATATTCTGAATCTATGACTTTCAGGGCTCATTTGAATTCATATCGATATCGATATCGAAGGGTTGGGCTCAATAATACGTAGCATCATAATTTCCTGACAATATTACCTAATAAACTTTCAATTACTGATAAAACAGTGTCACTGTGTCGGTATGTCATCGTTTAAAGCTCTTAGATTTAAAGAAGACGACAGATTTTTAGGGTTCCGTAAGTCCGAATGAAAAAACGGAATCTTTATAGGATCACTTGTGTGTCTGTCTGTCCGTCTGTCGCAGCCGCAGTTTGTCGCATTTCCGAATCTACTGGACTATAATATGAGGGTCATTTTAGAGGGGCAAAATCAGAAAATATAAAAAAAGTTTTGCAACCTGTACCGTGGGAAATATCAAATGAAAGGGCTTGTTGAGATGGTTAGTTTTTTCTTTTTATTATTTTAAATTAAATATTTTTAAAGTTATTTAAAGAAATAGATGAAAATTGACTATTAACCACCCCCGCTTATATCCGAAACTACAGAGCAGAAAATTTTGAAAAACAAATAACTACAGAATATTGTTCTTTATTTATAGAATACAGGAAAACCTATAAGAAGTATATAGTATTATTAAAACAACATAAATCTCTCAATATTGTGCGTACAAAGTTACATTAGCAGTTGGAATGTATCGGAGAACATGTTTTTCAACTACAAGGTTATGTTTGTTTTTGGAATAAATTATCTTGCGATACAAAACATGGTAGATCTTTAACATAATTCATCGTACAGAACCCTTTTTTTTTTTGGGGTGCGCAATTACCATTATAACTTCTCCCGCTCTGGGCGGAGCGGGAGGGCGCGCGGGCGTGTCAAACTCTTACTGACTTAAAACCCACCCGTGTTCCTTCGGTTGCCCTGTTGCCGGGACACGATCTCCCTTTCGGTTTTCTTCGCAACCGCGGCAGGCATCGGCCCTAGCAGACCCCGTCAATTCTGCCGACATCTTTTTGAGGCGCACGTGGAACACAACGCGGCGTCGACCCGGGCCTGGTCCTTATCGGACGGTGAGCGACCTATTGCTCACCGTCCGCATCCCGCGCCTACGGTGGCCGGAAATCAGCCTGCGATTCCCGACGCCCAGGGCGTCTCCTCCTGCGGTGGTAAGGGGCGTGAGGGTGCAAAATTTACCTCTCCCTCACGCGTTTCACTTCCTCCTTCGCGAGCATTACCGCTTCGCAGAAGGAGGTGACGGCATCGTACAGAACCCTCACCACGGGACTTTAACTCACACTTGTCCGGTTTTTGTAGCCAGTTGTCATGAACTATTTCTACATAATGGCACACATTTCAACAGACTTTTTGACCTTTACGATTCTATTTTAGTATAGATTCTAGATAGATATAATATACGTAAATTATGGGTAGATGAAAACTCATGAATAATAAAATCTAGGTTTCGTTCGTGACTACGTTTTAGGTCTGATTTGGTAATTAGTTTATTAGGTTTATATTTAGGTATTCCCAACGCTACGACTAATTATTTAGTTTTTGTACGACGCATTCTGGCAACTTAATTATACCAACCTACCATTAATCGCGAGACATTGTAGTTACTTTTCACAAAAATTCAGCAATTTAAATGTATACTTTACAAAGTTATTAAGACGCAGATATATGCCAGTGGCCTTGAGTGGTAAGCTTGCGTGTCATATACTGAACTGACGCAACGCGTCGTACGTTCAGCCAGTAACAGGACTTGCCCATCAAGGAGCGCTGTCCCAAATAAGACGCATTATTAATTTATTATACAAAAAAACAAAAGGTATTTTTAAAAAAACGTATATTAAAAGATCAATAATTAAATTATCTTTAAAATGGTGAAGGTTTCAGAAAAATACACTTGATAGATTTAACGTGATTCTCAGTTTTTTATCCGCGTTAGACATAACTTTACAAATTAATTCCACTATATAATATAAAATCATCTAAAATATTCATTTATTAAGTTATTAAAAAAAGTGTATATTTAACATATATTTTTCCACTATTCGTTTAGACGCGATCTTCTGTATAAAATCATTAAAAGTCGGTTATCGTCGCCTTAATTACCTTTTATGTTGCACCTGCCAAGTTTTGTCTCTGCATCACCCCGGCGATTCCTTGCGGATTCGTAGCAGTCTACGAAAACAGTGCTACGAACTTTTTGACATCAAGTGCTAAAAAAAAAGTGCTACGAACTGTTTTGTTAGAATAATTTGTCAGAGAATTTGGAAGGAGCTAGGAAAATATTACAATCCATAGAATTCTGCGATTAATTTAAAATATTTGTAATATTAGCGTAATGTGTTGAATACAAAATAACCTTGAGAGAAAGTGTCGTAGTATTCATAGTTATGATTTTAGTTTAGGCATTGTATATATTGTTTGACAAGATTTAGAGTTATCCAGACCCATAAAATAAATGGAAGACATTAAATACAAATATTGTGTTCTGTCTACCCGACGATATAACTTTTACTTATGTAACAAGAATTTGTAGATAAGCTTTAAAGATTATGATTGTCTTGTGACTTGTCTACATATAATTCCCATTGGTCTAGTCTAGATAAACTATATCTATAATTTTGCTACATCTTTAGAAGTCTGTATCAAAATGGGTGATGACTGCAGTATCTGTAATTCATCAAGTAAAACCTTAATTTTCAATGTTTAAAATATAAGCCATGCTGTTAGTCTGTCTATTAATACCATCAGTGACGTATACGTAGCTTACCATTACATCTATGAGCATATACAACTAACACCCAGTCACACGCAGTCTGAATTTCAGCACGATTAAGTAAACACAGCGCATCTCCGTAATAAACCGGCCATAATAGAAAATAGCTCTTAGTTATCTGTGGCATAACGTAATGCCGTCACGTCAATGTTTACGGAGCCCAAATTACGCGTGACGATACATTTACTCGTCACTTCGGTTTTCAGTTTCAGTGTAAACGTAAAAAATTCCGACCAGAGTGTATGAACGTTTAAAATGTATGTGATTAATGCACGACTCTGACTCATACATTTGTGACTCAGAATTTCAGAAAGATTTTCCCCTAATTCTGTTCGTTTAAAATTATATAGGTTTACGAATAATTCTCTTTGTAGTTCGATTATATCAGGTTTTTTCTAGATATAATAAGTTATAGATAGTATTTAATATTTAGCTACGTCGACAGTCTATAAAATTCGAACTTTCGACCCAAGAACAATATTTTTTTTTATCGTTATTCAAAGTTTAGCCTCATTTTACGTTGCCAGACAGAACGTTCGTCGCCAACCTACAGTAGTAATAGTGCCTTAAAGTTCTGCTTTTGTGGCTTGGTATACTAACAAATAAACACTAAAACAGCATGATTATGAACCATGGCAGCGCTTACAATAAAAGTTTATTGTACCCTCTAACTGTAGGGGCGTGACGCGATGCTACTTAGATATGGCGTAAAAGCTTCCATACATTAAGTGGTCAATTATTTCTCTGGAAATTAATAATGAATAAACTGACTCATATTGTCTGTCTATTGCGCATTTTTCAAGTGTTCTTCACACAGTAAGAGGATATGTACAGCTACATAACGTTGTGTTTTGATTTGTAAACTATATAATATACTAGCTGACCCCGGTAAACGTTGTTTTGCCAATTATTTGTTTGGGGTGGACAACCCTTATCACTTAGGGATATGAAAAATAGATAGTAGCCGATTCTCAGACCTACTGAATATGCATATAAAATTTGGTAAAAATCAGTAAAGCCGTTTCGGAGGAGTAAGGTAACTAACATTGTGACACGAGAATTTTATATATAAGAAGAAGAAGATAAGACTGTGTGCAAGTTATTTTCACCCAGAATATTAATGCAAAATTAATAAAAACCTGTTTTCATACTGAAAAACTGATCTGTCTATGATAGAAAATGCTGGTTTGTTTCTAGTGTGCGCACTGTATAAAAGTTTGCGTTTAAATAAATGAAGTTTTTAAGCACTTCTATTGAAAGCCGAGAATTTACCATCATCGAATAAATTGTTTGATGCAATACCCGAAATGTGGCAGTGAAGCCGTAAGCGTGATATTTTTAAAGCTACTAAACGTCTCGGACATTGAACGGTTTTAGAATTTATATACTTACTTCACGGTTCTACTCTTCATGAGGATTAGATTTTATGTTTTATGCATAAAAATGGATGATGTTATTCCAAGTGTGAATGGGCGAGATTCCAAGGTATCGTCATTAATGTTATTTACGTTATTGTGATCGGTAGTTTGAGCGGAGATGTGTAATATCCTGTTAGCAGATGTAAAGAGTGTGGTCGTTGAGTTACACTCAATGATATTAAAAGTAAAAAGAAGGATAGGTAATACACGCTCCGCAAATGGCACGTCAAAATTTGATACATTTCATCTTGTCTCTTTTTCGCTTCTGTTAATTACGACATGCCGTCCTACTTCCACGAGTCATCTAATAGTCTGACATTGTGTTGTTTTTGAAGATCGAATGTTGAGTAGAGTAGGTATAACCTATATACTTTTTTTTACTTACCTAATATATCATTGGTTACACTAGAAACTTTGGGACCTGGGAAGGTTAAATGGTTCTCTGGCTTTGTCTGCAACGCGACGTTGTACATTATTGAGTGTGAATGTTTAGAGAAAGATGACCACTTCACCACCTGTTTCATTTATGTATTAGCTTTTTTCTATAAAAAAAAGTCGAGTAAGTATTCAATATGTTACGTGGTCCTACTATGAAAACTAGGTAAGGGCAACCATCCACATTAATTATTTTCATTTCCATGCACGAAACTATCGCCAAAATCGCTAAATCAACGATAATGGATTGAAACAGAAATCCTTTTAGACTATAATTTAACTTCTCTGTTCGTAGAAAAATCGGAGATTTAGGAAGTAATTCACTGACTGACGATTCCAGATGTGGGTCTGCAAAATAATGGCATGAAATTAATACAACCCAGGTGAATGTATTCCGGATCATTCATCTAGGAGTGATTTATACCTTTGGAGATTCATCCGCCACGTATTCTGTGAACCACTCATCGGCAAAGAGCATAAATTAAGTGTTAGTCATCAAACAGAATCTTGGCTCGCTGTAGGGTAATTCTTCAAGTGTTCGTGGCGCTACACGATTTGTCATTCTTCAGTCTTCGTGCTATATTTTCTATAGTTTTTCCTTCGCTTGGCTCCTTGTCATACAGGAGGTACGAGTACTAGTGTTTGGCACTTTCAAAATATGTTTCTGCAGGAATTTTTTAAATGAAAACTTCTTTAAACGCGTTGGACATTTTTGAGATGGGACTAAACCATTGATTTTGCGACACTGTAACGGAATTTATCGACACCGTGGACTAAAAGAAATCAACGCGTTGATTACCGCGGTGCCGATTTTTTTTCAAGTTTTCACTTCTGTCGGCACTTCTGGAGTGCTACTGTTTCTGTACTGTTCGTTATTACGGTATCCAAGAATACCTAACTTCTTAGTTAGGTTAGGTTTGGTTAGCAAAGGAGTATAAACAGGTGCATTAATTATGTACCCTTCACACATTTAAATAGGAACTCAAACGTCCAGTTCACTACGACTTATAGTAATAATTATTGTTACGTGTTTTTGTAGACAATTATTAATTATTATTATCAACACGGTTGTTTTTCCTCAATCTTTTGTTTATAGATTAGTGTAGTGACCTCAGATTATAAGTTTTTGAATTAATTGGTCACGGGTTGTATACCGCGATATTGAGATCCGTAGGACTATCTCGGTTACTTCTGGCGATAAACCAATGCCTAGTTTGATAATGACGAATAAAAATTAAAACTCATTAGTAATTAAAAGGCCGTAGACCTGAGATGCCTAATTAAAAGCGAATTTTCTTGTAGATGTGTCACCGCCACGTATGAGTATTTAAAAACATCTGTAAAACATATTGGAGTATTAACTCCTACTTTTTGTTTGACTACTTTCAGCTAATTTCAGAATTGTTTAAATAAATGTGCCACTAGTAGAAATATGAAAAAGAATTAAATAGATGAATTAATTTAAAAAAAATGTTTAAAATTTTGGATTTTCCTTGTGCGTTGGGGTTGTCCAATATTCAGAAATTTATCTGTATTTTACATTGAACTGATCACCCGAGCGCCTCTCATAAAAAACACGTAACGGATTTGTCATAATTTGTAAGATGAAAACAAGGAAAACAAAGTTTTGTATGTTTTTGATAAGTTATCAGTTAATACGCACAGTTAATTTTATATGGATTTTGATGACGACTTGACGCTAATGATTGTCTGTTGTTATTATTTTATTGCTGACAGATGACCCCCCTGACAATGACGATTTTGCTAACGTAAACATCATTATTCTCAATGACATTCGGGACACGAAAATCTAGATAGTAGCTTAGCTTACAAATTAAATAGGAAACAAACGACATCCCGCATATACGGAATCATAACGAATTTTGAAATGATTAAGGACGCTAATCCTTACAGAGAGAAGGCGTGTGTCTGGCCAGTGGGAACGTTGTAGGCTGATTATGTGCACTAAAAATAGCTCATCTAATAAATAATTAACGTAAAGATTTCAGGCTGAAATCCAAAAATTTCAAGATATTATTGTTAAATTACATCCATGACCATTACTTTCTCTTACAATCTGAACTCGATAAAATACAGGGTGGCAGGGATAAAATACAAGAGCACCCAGGTGCTCTTCGTGGATTAAAATTTATTTTTACATTTTTGTTCACGAAGAGCACCTACTACTCAGCATGTATTTGTTTTACAGGATGTTACAAAATGAAAGATATCGATAAAAATCACTGGAATGTTTATTAATTACACATACTTACGTACATATGAAATTTGTCTAGGCGACATTTAAAAATGAAAAATAATAAAAATCACTATGACAATAATTATTAATCTTACCAAATAATAACACTTCTTATTTTTAACATATCTCAATCAGTCTCCACATATCACTTTTATTGCAAAATCAGCCTTAATGAAATCTTACCTAATAATAACACTTTCTTATTTTTAATATATCACACCATAAAAACTAAATGTTTATTTACATTCGTATTATGTAAAATATAGGTCATCATCATCATCATTTCAGCCGAAAGACGTCCACTGCTGGACATAGGCCTCCCCCAAGCACCGCCACTTCAGACCGATTCTGTGCTTTCCGCATCCAGCGGATTCCTGCGGCCTTCACAAGGTCATCGGTCCATCTTGTTGGAGGCCTTCCAACGCTACGTCTTCCGGTACGTGGTCGCCACTCCAGAACCTTTCGACCCCATCGGCCTTCCGTTCTGCGAGCAATGTGCCCTGCCCATTGCCAATTTAGTTTGGCAATTCTTCGGGCTATGTCGGTTACCTTGGTTCTCCTGCGGATCTCTTCATTTCTGATTCGATCACGTAGGGAAACTCCAAACATAGCCCTCTCCATTGCCCTTTGGGTGACTTTTTAGCCTTCTGATAAGGCTCATTGGCCTTTCTGATAAGGCCCAAAATATAGGTATATACATATTATCTCTTTATGTAATATGGTATATACCTATATTACGTGTTATACCTATATACACATATATATATATGTATTATCTCTTTATTTATAACTAAATAATATATTTGTAATGTTATGTTTATGCTGTATGTTGGAATAAGAATTTGTTTAGCCGTAGGCCGTAAGGACGTAGGGTAGTTAGGTAATTATTTTATTATTCTACTAGATCTGTGCTAGATCTTAGGCTTTTTTTGTTGTCTTTGTTTGTGTGTCTTCCGACAAATTATGATCGATTGATCGGTGGAAGCATTGGCTGTCATGCGGACAAGGTAACTTAATTTGGCAGTCAAGGTTACATCCTTATGGGTACCTACACTTAGCAGATTACTCGTTTCCCTTTCTCTTGGTGCAATCTTATAATACTCGTAATAATATAATTAGCTTTTAATTTGTACTCCAGCTGTTTTACCTATGTTATTATTAGGTAAGATTTAATTAAGGCTGATTTTGCAATAAATGTGATATGTGCAGACTATTGTGATATACTAAAAATAAGAAGTGTTATTGTTTGGTAAGATTAATATTTTTTGTCATCGTGATTTTTATTATTCTTCATTTTTAAATATTGCCTAAACAAATTTCGTATGTACGTAAGTATGTGTAATTAATAAACACTCTAGTGATTTTATCGAGATCTTTCATTAAGTAACGTCCTGTAAAACAAATACATACTGAGTGCTCTTCGTGGACAAAAATGTAAAAATAAATTTTAATCCACGAAGAGCACCCAGGTGCTCTTCGTGGATTAAAAT
The DNA here is from genome assembly GCA_963680765.1 of Agrochola lychnidis. NCBI lineage: Eukaryota > Metazoa > Arthropoda > Insecta > Lepidoptera > Noctuidae > Agrochola > Agrochola lychnidis. The sequence goes on from OY796858.1 coordinate 17,886,931, forward strand.
TTATTTTTACTAGGCTAGGTGCCATTCGCGCAAGTTCTATTCAGACGGGTGCTCTAAGTGGACTACTTCAAAGTTTTCGCTTTAATGTCCCTGCCACCCTACATTTGAACGTAATTTAACTATCAGAATACCTAACTATGTGTCATAATGTTTAAATTACGCAACAAAAATTCAATACTTTTCATGTGATAACCGAATTATCAGCTATTAATCTCCAACGTAACGTGATGTTTTATTAGTGCCAAAAACAAAAAATGCCCACCGATATCTCTCTAGGAATCCAATAAAATGTTTACGTTAAACCAATATACGAGGGTGCGAATGACGCAAAATACTTTGCGATACGCATTTATTATCATCCGAGTACTTTGAACCATAACAATAGCGTGTCTCGCCGCCCCATCCTGCCAGATAGCACGCTAAAACTTGCTACAATGATTTATTAACCCTTTGTAAAATTGGTCACAGTTATGCCAAAAAATACCAAACCACAATCTCTATATAAAAAATACGAAAATCTAACCTAAAATTCCAAATTACTATCGAGCAAAAATAGTCAGAAAAAAAAAATGTTTTACACCCAAAACTTGCTTTCAACAGATTAAAAAAAGTAATCAGTTTTAGCATAGATACCTAATATCAGTCTTATAGCTTTGGATATTCAAAATCGTACATTATAATTATTTCGAATAGAGCTGATAAACATTTCGGAAAATGGGAGAAAATTTTAAGCAGGCTGGTTTGATTTGGCATAACCTGGTCCAATTACCGGATATAAACAAACTTAAAATTCTCTTGTTTTCATTAGCAGAGAGAAGTGCAAATATTTTACGAACGTGATTTATTAATCTCGTCGTCGGTATGACGCCCTTAACTAAAATAGCACCGAGGATTCATTGATATAAAATTATACGATTGTGTTTTTACTTCATATGTTATTGGGTGTGGGCGTAATTTGATTTATTCCACGACCGCTCTGCATGCGATGTTTATATCCGGTGTGATGATAATTACAACATTTATTGACATCCTCAACAGCTGATAGTTATCAATGATACGTACCTACTTTTGCAGTGCAAATGAAAATAAACAAATTAGTTTTTTGATAAAAATAAGTGAAGTGCTTAAGTTAAAGTGGTAACAGCGATGATCTGAACCTGAGGGTAGATGTTCTTCTTGTCGGGACATCGAGGAAGGTGGTATAGTCTTCAGTATCTGTAGCAGATCGTCTCCGGCCACGGCCAGCGAGCAGCTCTATGGTCGTCCAAAACGAGCCTTCGGAAGCACTCGACGGTGTTCGCTGCATTTCGGAGTGGTAATGATCACAGTTGCATGTTGCCCGACCCGTGGCTTAAGGTGCAATGACTGCCGCCGCCATCATAGTTTCCCGGCCACCCCTTCCCCCATAGATTCGACACCCGACGTGTTCCACACGCGAACATTAATCTCCCGCCTCGACACCTTTCATGGCTAATTCCCCACGTAGTCACTAATGTCTATAGACACTCATAAGACCTTTTAATAGTTCTTTTGCAAAGTTAATAGTTAATCTACTAGTCAATGCAAAGTTGAGAATTTGTTTTACGTTTTCTTTAAAAGTGGAATAGACGCGAGCATTACAAGGTTTTCTTTACGATATAGCAAAATATTTAAAGTAAATTTGATTTTTATAATAAGTAACACTATGAGAGTTTTATTTCCCGTCAAAAATCGTGTTTATCTAGTGGACACTCGGCTTAACTGCGGCACATTCGTATAGCCGATTCATCCGGAGGTGACCCGGATAGCACCAACGTCGCCGGTCGCGACCGGGTCAGCCGGATGCCTCAGCGACGGCCTTCGCAGACTCACGACAATAATGTGTTTTTTAGGTTAATATACAATTTTCTACAGATACAGTTGGAATTTTGAAATAAAATGCATAAATTCAACTATCAACTACGATGGCTGAAACTTTCGATGAGTAAATACTTTTTAACCGACTTCCAAAAAGGAGGAGGTTATATGTTCGTCGCGTATGTTTGTTTTTTTTTTAAATTTATTTATGGCCACCGATTTCTCCGTCAATTATGGACCGATTTTGAAAATTCTTTTTTTGTTTGAAAGGGTATGCTCTCGAGGTGGTCCCATATAAATTTTATTAACTTTGCTTTGATAGTTTTTGAGTTAGCTTCAATAATACGTACTTTTTCCCACTTAGTATGTGGATGATATGATAAGATCCTGTCACTGTTATTTACATAGCAGGTAGTGGTTTTCGAATTTGTGTGGGGTAGGTACCACAACTAAAAAGTGAAAAATAAAAACTTTTTGCAAAAAAACAAACAACCGACTTCCAAAAAACACTACAAAGTGAAAAATAACTTTAATTTCGGAAGTCGGTGGCAAAAAACGAATATTCAAAACCAAAGACAACGACTTCCGAAATTAAAGTTATTTTTCACTTTGTAGTGTTTTTTGGAAGTCGGTTGTTTTTTTTTCAAAAAGTTTTATAGACAACGTACCAAGTGTGGAGTCATGTGAGCTTCTAATACCCGTATATTTCAAAACAAGGTTGATTTATGAAAGCAATCGTCGTGTGATAGGTGGCATGTAATGTCGTTTTGTCGTTTGTTGTGGAACATTTGAAATAAAGATATTACGATACTGTAACTGTAGGAGGTCACGTGAACTTCTGGCACGTGCCTTATATCTTTGTTTACATTAGGGTTACAAAAACATATGATTAGGCAGTAGGCTGACGTCAAGCTATTTGGAGGTCTAATGAACTAGTTAAATTATTGATAAAAAACATGTTATGTCTTAAAAAAACTTTTATGATTATAGTTCGTGGTATCTTATCTGTTGCTTGGGATGGTAGTAATAAATATAAAACGTTATGAGTGCAAAAAGAACCATATGTTCACGTTCAATCGGTTGACTGAACTGTGAAATTCAACTACGATTGCTATAGTATTTTTCTAATGCATCAAAATAAGGAAAACCAGTACCCTAATTGCGTAACTTATTGTTTCATTTTGACAGTTCAATAACATTCATTGTGTTATTTACGTTGTTGAGCAGATTTTTTTTCCAACCAATGAAGCAATGGATTAGCAATCTGTTTCAAATCTAAATAAATTGTGATTGATCGTGCATTACGCAATTAGGGTACTGGTTTGATTTTATCGAAACACCAGATCCAAATCAGTTCTCTAACAAAGCCGTTCATCGCATTGTTAGTAATATCTTGACTAATTATGTAATATTTAGTGAAGCATTTAGAAACGATTTAGTTTTCATTAGATAATGCATATAAAAAAGAGGTTAAGTGACCAGAGAGGTCGCGTTCTTGATGGACGTCAAATAAAAAAAGAAAACCAGATCACTTCCAATGTGTTTAAATGAAATAAATAAATTGGATTCACTCTTCACCTGCGGAAAAGCTTTTCGACATTGATAGATGTTACAGACGAGTAGGTATAGTAAATCTAAATCAGCTCTACTCACGCATATTGAATGATAACAGCTTGCCACCATCGCGGCAAGTTGGGCAGTTGGAATCTTTTCATTTGTTTCCGACCCATTTCACCTTCGCCAGTTTCATCTTCACCTTCAACCTAGAATCATATTATAGTTTACCCAACTGCGAGTGTATTTCGTAGATTTGCTCAATGTTTTACGATAGACATTATGTGTGATCAAAAAAAATCGAGTCAATGTGTAAACAACAGAAGATCGCCATCGTAACAACAAAATACCTTGTGACATATTGCAATTAAATGAAAGAAAATTTAAAACTCATATAAAAAGTACACTTTGTAAACAAGCATATTACAAATTAGAGGATTATATCCAAGATAAGAGTGCTTGGAAACATGCTGGTCCTGCTCCATAGGACAATTTAGAATCAAGACAAAATCAAACTGGTTGCTAATTTAATTGTAGAATTTATTAATTTGTGTTTTCATGACATTGATTTTACATTCTGTGATTACTGTCTTACACACTGACTTATTAATTGTAAAATTTTAGGAAAATCGTCTACTTTTGCAATGTTTGTAAATATGTGAGAACCATGTATCTATCACAAATTAAATTATCTATCGTTGTTTCATTTTTAATTCTTTTTACCTATTGTGGTATAGTAATTTTATTCTAGGTGCATCGTCTTCACATATAATAATTATTTAACAAATGTACGTACATATACAAACAATATTGTAAAACATTTTAAAAGAGTAACGGTGGAGTTTCTTGCCCATTCTTCTCCATACGAAAACTACCTTTTGGAAGGGGCGACTAGAATCAATTTTATTATTTTGTAATTTTTGACGTTCAAAAGTGCCATACATGGGCCTATTTGAAATAAATGATTTGACTTTGACTTTGTAAGGCTGCCTGTCGACTGGAGCGGAGCGAGGCAGCGGAGCGGACCGTGGCAGCGGAGCGGAGAAATGTGCCAATATTAATTAACCAATAGGAGTGAAGCTCTGAAGCGGAGTTTAGATTCTATTGGTAAATATTGTCACATTTCTCCGCTCCGCTGCCTAGTTTAAAGGTACCATTCCGTAGCCGATCGCAGGCGACAACTACAGGCGACGTGACGCCGCGACACGACTAGTTTCTATGAATTTCTATAAAATACCTTCCGAAGCTAGCGACACGACGCCTTAATATAAATACGTAAGGCTTAGCCCGCACTGCGGTACGTTTTGCTACCGCAAAATTTGTGAAAGGTGAGGACCAGAGGTGCTGTACCTATAGTACACCCACATTTCGCCAGTTATATTTAAGTCCCATGTAATGGGGGCGAGCTTATTGCTATCAATCGGGCACAAATCCAGACTCCGGGCTGCTACAGAGAAATTCCTGATAGAAAAACTCAATATTACTTTGCCCAATCTTGGAATCGAACCCAGGACCTCGTGCACACCAGTAGTATTTTAAATAAATCTGTAAGAATTTGACAGGTCTTATATAACAGTACCTATAACGAGCGACCACCGAGCGACAATATCGATCGTCAAAACATGAAGCAAATCTGTAGGCACCTTAAGTCATAATTTTTCTGTTGCTAAAAAGGGATGGTGCTATTCATCTGGTAGGAATAACTTCATCCCTCGATCACAGGGGAATAATAATCCTAAGGCCGACCACATCCATACGGAATTCCGTTTCGAAATATTATGGCCAGCCTAACTTGTTGAATACGATTATCAATCTTAAGGCTGTGTTTCCTCCAGATATGTACGAGGTTGCGTAGCGAGGGATGTGTTTGTTAAGAACCAATAGAATCGCTTCATTTACCTAGCCTCGCTCAGCGCAGCTCCGGTGGAAACGGCTTAGCGGTGCGAGGTTTTTGTACGTACAAAACAAGCGCGGGATGAGTGCGAAGGATTTGTAAGAAGGACGTGTGTGAGAAATGAGTGTGAGAGATTTGTGCGAGGGATGTATGTTAGGGATGGACGCGAGTGAGAAATCGAATCTGAAAAGTGCCCGCTACACATCCTCGTAGCGCTCATCTGCGTATTGTTTCACACCGGTCGCTACGCATCCTCGCACCGCTCAGCTACCTCGCACATGTCTGGTAGAAACGCAGCCTTACTGCCTGAATTCAGTAGGTAACTTAGCCAATTAGGTAAGATAAGATATGATAATTTATTTGGCCAAAACATAAGTATACACACATGGCATGCAAGGTGCTACATAAGATCATGGCACAGTCATGTTTTGCCTTAACGGCGTAAAAATATAAACACGTTGGTTATTTTTATTAATTAAACATCAAATAGCTATAAATTTGTCCATTATTCAAAGCAATTAACATTTATTAAATTAAAACTTAATCAATCGTCTAAACTTAGCCAACTGGAAAAGCCCTTTACTGAAATCAAAGGTTACGCCCGACAAGGTCTCGTGTAAGTCATCCTTTAGTCTTGGAAGCGGGATGTAAGCATAGATGTATTATTAAAACTATGGATGTAAGTGTTAGGTTTCAATGAATAAATACGTAATTGTTGGATATTGTACTGGCAACACCCAAAGATTCGATGTGTCAGAACGTAGCGCGGGAACGGCCTTCTGGGTCTGGCGCTCGTGACGGTAAGATGTGCTTAGTGGCTGGTTCGGTAAAAAGATAGATTGGCATGGTATTGGTTAGAAATCTACTGTAAATTAAGGTAACCTATTAGTTTCATGGTAAATATTAGAATACGGATTGAATTGTGATATTATGTGGGGAATAGGAGATGTGATGGTATGGCGTAGAATATTGAATTTGATGTTGACAAAGAAATATAAATGACAGACAAAATATCTTGGTGTTGCATATTATTTTCCTTATCCCTGAAATATTGTGAATATGTAGTTTTATTATACAGTTTTAGATTATGATATTGGGGTAGCGATTTCAAGATTCATTCGGGGATTAGTATCTATTTTGAGGTTAAATAAGTTATATTCGGAATTAAATTAGTTATTTTAGAGCAGGATGGTTCTTATTACATAAGTATATTTAAATAGTGCTATTAAGGGACGCTGGAAAAGTGCCAACGCTTGGCTCGCTGAAAGTTGAAAATCCAACATCGCATTTATATTTAGGTATTCATTTAGGTGTCGCCTAGTTGTTAATGAAAACTGGCATAAATGGTGAGAAGTACTTACATTAATTTTGACTCTCTTGTCCTTTTCATCGTCTTCATTTTCGGTAGCGTTTCCAGTCGGACTGGGGTTTGGTACGTCAGGCATTTTTGTAATTTTGGGAAAATTTTCTTCGAAATACTACCACTTGCGAATTTAAACCGCTGAATTAAAAAAAAATCACGTAATAATTTCAACTAAATACCAACATGTTATTGTTACAATAATTTTGCCATAAAACTCTGGACTTTAAATTTTGGTAGGCCACGACAAAAGTGACAGTTTTACATCATGTGTTTATTGTTGTTTTAAAATCATTCTTAAAAGCCAATAAGTAGCATGGCCTATTAGATGTCATATTCAAAGAGGTTTATCCAAAGAGGTTTTTATCTTAACAATTATTTTAAATTGCGTACGATGACGTGATTTGATTTGATTTGATTTGTACTTTTATATTTTAATCGACCAACTTTTTTTATTGTTTGTCAGCCGCAGACATTTGATTTAGTCGCATTTTCCGCATTTTAATCGGTGACAGTGTTGCTAGCGCGGTGCGTGTGCGTGAAAATGCGGGAAAAACGCTCTAATTGCTATATTAATAAAAAGACGAAAACAAAAAAACATTTTGTGTGTATCCTATATTGACAGATTAGAATATGGGAAACACCATATCTTGCACTCTAAACTAAAATGAAAACCAGATTTTTTTTTTGTTCAACAGAATTTTTAATTTTTTTCTTAATATTTATACCTATCAGAGTTTTGTTTTAAGTCTTTTTTGAACAACGCTGGCTTTTTTTGCACTTCGTCTATGAATTCTTCTACTTTTTGGTTTGCAACAAGTGATCGGGTGGTAGAAAGACCCGTCGACGAAGGTCCAAACGTAGGGAAATCACGCGAGCGCGTCTGGTCGTCTTGCATCTTACCTTGCGACTTTTTTTTTTGACGTGGGGATCTCGCAGTTGACCGTCTGTGCAGTGCGCAGTTGAGGCGTCTGTGTTTGTGCACTGTACTGGTGGCTCTATTCTTCTCTTGGAGGAGTGTTATGGGGTCATCGGGGTCGGAGAGTTACCTTGCGACCACAGCCTACAATTATATCTAAGGTACCCGCACGGTCTCCTGCGAGGCGGTGAGCGTCCTTGCCGGATTACCGCCATGGGATCTGGAGGCAAAGGTCCTCGCGCACATCTGGGAGTGGCGCGAGGAGGCGAAACGCCGGGGCTTAACTCCGATGCCGCAAGAAATCGCGGCACAGCGGACAGAGCCCCGGCGGGATCTCATGGCGTCATGGAGAGTGCGATTGTCGCAACCCAGCGCTGGGCACGCCACAATTGCGGCGATAAGACCCCTCTTTGAGGAGTGGCTTGAGAGGCGCCACGGCGTCCTCACCTTCCGCCTGACGCAGGTCCTCACCGTACACGGCTGCTTCGGGAGGTTCCTGGTCAGGATAAGGCGGGAGGAAACACCCGGGTGTCACCATTGTGTGGATTGGCCTGAGGACACGGTGGAGCATACGGTAGAGGTCTGCCCGGCTTGAGTGGAGCAACGCCGTGTCCTCGTAGAGGCGATCGGCGGCGGTGATCTCTCGCGTCCGGCCCTGGTTTAGGGCATGGTACGGAGCGAGAGGAAATGGCAGGCCGTCACCTCCTTCTGCGAAGCGGTAATGCTCGCGAAGGAGGAGGCGGAACGCGTGAGGGAGAGGCAAATTTCGCGCCCTCACGCCCCTAACCGCCGCAGGAGGAGACGCCCGGGGCGGGAATCGCGAGCCGATTTCCGGCCACCGTAGGCGCGGGCTTGCGGACGGTGAGCAATGGGTAGCTCGCCGTCCGATAAGGACCAAGCCCGGGTCGACGGCGCGTTGTGTTCCACGCGCGCCTGAAAGAGGTCCGCTAGGGTCCTGCCGGGGGTTCTTAGAAAACCGATAGGGACATCGTAGCCCCCGGCAACAGGGCAACCGAAGGAATACGGGTAAGTTTTAGTCAGTAAGAGTCTGACACGCCCTCCCGCTCCGCCCAGAGCGGGAGAAGTTATTAAATAATTTACCACCCAAAAAAAAGGTACTTGCGACTGACCAACAAAGTTGCATAGTCCGCGCGCTTACATAGGGTAACCGTGCTAACGAGCAGTTGGCCGATAGTTGGACAACTTTTTAATTATGTGTATCGATTCTGATACGATCGGTGTCCAATAAATTAGTTGGACGACTTAGTTGGACAAGATGTGCGGGCTAACATATTATGTCGCTATACCTATTGGTATACTCTGAGATTTAGTCGGCCAACAACAAAATTGTATATCTGCGGGAGCCCTAAATCTGTCAATAATACAATTCAGTTTCATCCGGTTAAGGCTAGGTAAATGAAGAATCTTATACGAGTACACTTTGTTAGGTTTATGAAGTCTTTCTTCTTTCCTTAAGGAAACTATCGATAAAGGTAGGTATGCAAAATATCGATATTTCTTGTTTTTGAGTAAGGTGTGCAGCACTGTTGGCAGCAATGTCGACCTCGTCCCCCACCAAAAGTCGACTTTAGCCTTTGTTCGTAGAAATAAGCGCATAGTAAGTATGATCCTTGTCCTAAACCGACCATCATTAAGCCAAGCGACATTTATAGGTAGTTTTCTTGTACCTACTTAATAACAGACTTTTAAAATATGAAGGAAAATTAAATAAAACAACTGTAGTACCTATCTATTACATTTAATGTTAGGATTTAATTAATATTTTTTAGTTTGATATCTTTATTATTTTGTTTGTTAATTGCAGCTTTCCACAGATGGCGCATTTCGGGATCCGCAGGACCCCAGTCATTGCTTGGACGGCAGTTGTCTCGAATACGCTATGAAATAAATTAAAACAGAAATATTGTTATTTTCTTTTCATTTTTATTGTTGGGAATCGGCTAGACAGATGATGATATTTTCATTATATGGAACTAAACAAACTGTGGTATACTTATTGCAAAAATTTGAGATAAATCATGTAGATCTCTGTAAGTAAAAATCTATACGAGCACAGTAGGCTAGGTACCCGGATGTAAATATGACTGAGCTGAAAGAGTCTGTTGAGCTACGGTTACCTAGTAGAGCGGTGACGGCCACATGAAAATGGCACTGGGTTTTGACAGGTGTCAAAAAACGCTCTCTAGGAAAACTCACTCACCAACTTACTTTCATAAAATAACGTTTCAGTGACGTCATTCGACGGTGAACTGCGGACTATACGTTGTGGCCACCCGTAGTCTAAAGCTATGGTTTCCTAGAAGAGCGGTGGCCGCCATAATATATAGTGTCCGCAATTTATTTGTGAATGACGTCACTGAAACGTTATTTATGAAAGTAAGTTGGTGAGTTTTGCTAAAGAGCGTTGTTGACACCGTAACGTCATCTATGGGTAGCGGGGGCTACCCATAGATTTAAATCGCTAGATGTGTGATTAACAGTGAAAGTCACACATTATTAAACAGCGTTTCCATGACAATCAAGTCAATTTATCGCGTCATTGTGTGTCAGAGGTATCAAAACGAAACAGAAAGGCGACTATCTTTTGACACCGTAGGGCGAATTTAACGATTTAAAGCTTTGCCGCTGTCATCATTTTCATGACAACCGTCACTGCGGCCGTTAAGTGCGGCCACTGCTCTTCTAGAAAACCGTAGCTTATCACCAAACACACAACTTGTCTCATTAGTGACAGATATGACTCTACAGAGCCGAACTTCTATAAAACTCAATGTGTAATATTTTCAACTGATACTGCATATTTTTTTTTTTGTATTTTTTTGCATTTGTCAAGGCTGATTGTTAAAAATATGAACTTCAATAAATCTCATGTGACTCACACGAATATCCGAATTACTTGGAAATACTTATAAAATTAATTCGTTCAAGTAAATATTTTGCACCTGCATAATCAGTGATTCCGACTTTATCGTAACATAGTTTTTATTTTGAGTAGGTTTATTTTCTCGCCTAAGTTTATTAGTGGCATGTTTGTACAGATAATATAAAATGTGAACTAAACATACCTGTATGAGTGTTCCTTTTGAACAAATAAGTAGTCGAAGAGCGTGTATTGGTATACAAATGACTGATGCGAACGTGACACACCAGCCAGCTAGTCCTGACGCCTCTCTTAGAGAGTAAATTGTTATGACCTGGAACAGAAGAAGACACGTTCAGTGCCGGAAACCCTCCTGGAGGGTTCACCTAGTCGCATATGGGATGCCGGTAGCCCTCGCGGAGGGCTCATTTTAAATATAGGTTTTTCTTAGCGAATACAGCATTATAAACCGTGAAAATAAAATCTGATATATATTTTAACAAGATTTATTAATAAATGCGTTGGTTTTAAAATCCAAGCATTTTTATTTAAAAAAAAAATTTTTTTCACGGTTCCAAATATTTTCCAAAAATTTAAAAGGTAAACTACCTATAGCGATAAGATCCCCTGAAAACACTATTTTACTTCGGTTTTATAACCTAATGCCGTTGCTGCGATGGTTAACTTTAGCGCAAACGTAATGCCGGTGACCCTCCCGGAGGGTTCACTTCCAATATGTACGGCGGCATGGCGTATGTGTTCTATGAAAAGTGGGTGAAGTCGAAAGTGTAAAGAGCCCAGCCTATTGAACTACTGAGGAATTATACTCATTGCTATATGAGATTTATAGCCAAAGATATATTTTTGAGTTAAACTTTGAGGGCCTACTCTCCCATCCATCGGGCCCATCCGAAAGAATTATCTTTTTCGGATGGGCAAAAGTACATCGGGGGTAAGGACAGCTGTCAAATTGTAGTGTCATTCATTCTTAGTTCGGGCCCCAAAGTAATCTTATGTCCGTAGGTGATACGGAGAGCAGTGGTGGCCCAGTGGTAACGGCCGCGACTTACGAGTTGTAGGTCGTAGGTTCGAACCCAGACAGGCGCTTTACTTTGTGTAAATTATTTCATCACCAATGCTCTCAAAACGGTGAAGGAAAACATCGTGAGGAAACCGGCATGTCCTGGAACCGAAAATTCGAAGACATGTGATATCTACCAACCCGCACTGGGCCCGCGTGGTGGATTACGGCCCACTCCCTCTCACAGAGAGGAGGCCTGTGTCCCAGCAGTGGGAACATTTATAGGCTGATAATGATGATGATGATGAGGTGATACGGAGTAAGTAACGCCCATATTAACTTTGGCCAAAACTACGTATTTCGCGCTTAGGGTGTTCTGCGTTTTCCTGTACATTGTACCATGTATGTCGGCCATATAATAGAATGATTATATTATTACTAAGTAAATTATCGGCCGCTACATGAAACTAACAAGGGCTATGAAGGGGCTTGTGGCTAAGTTACAACAGCTGCACGGGTCGATCGATCAGGTTAAGCTACGCTTGCCGCGGTTGGTTTGTGGATGGGTGACCATCTTTACATACCAAGACCCCTCCGGGCCTCGGAAAGCACGTTAAGCCGTTGGTCCCGGCTGTCATTTGTAGATCTTTGACAGTCGTTACGGGTAGTTAGAAGTCCAAAAAGTCTGACAACCAGTCTTACCAAGGGGTATCGTGTTACGTAGTTACTAGGTTGTGGAGGTCAGATAGGCAGTCACTCCATGTAAAATACTGATATTCAGCTGCATCCGGTTAGACTGGAAGCCGACCCCAACATGGTTGGGAAAAGGCTAGGCAGATGATGACATGAAACTAACAATTAGGTATTACAAAATTGTTTATCGCTAATTTTACTCAGGAAGTGATTACGTTAACATGATCTAGAACTGATTATACCATGTAAAAAATTTGTGTAAAACTAAAAACTGACTTCCCAAAAGACTACGAAAACAACCGTAGGAAACAGTGTCTTGGCAGAATCACGAGACTTCCTGCTTCTTGAATTCTTTTACCAAGAGGATTAGTTGTTCTATGATGTTCCCTCATGATATTAAGCTCATCGTTCTTTTGCATCCCAATTTATTTGGAGTCAGAAGTCTTCTTCTATACTTATTTATTGGTCGGCATCTTAGTAATCAGTCTCCCTTACTAGCCATATCATCTTGTACACAGTACATCCTTGTCTCTATGGTCTTCCTCTACTCTTAGAGCCATCCATACACTATCCAAAACTATCCTCTTGGCATTTTATTAGCTAATAGTTCTATATCTTGTATTCTAAATGGTTTCCCATTATTTAATTGAACGTTGTTTCCGTAGAACCTTTGGATCGCGCGGGTCGTGAATTTATTTTTGGTCTATCTTTAAAGTTGTACATGCCAGCCAGTAATATTTTCTCAAACATGCTTGGAAATTCGAACTTTATTTTGACAACCTTCTTCGAGATAAATCGAAGTTGCTGTACTGGTCAAAAACAAGCGAGAAGGCGGCTAGCAATGTAACTATGAAAATCCATGACTGTCATGTTTGGCGCCAAATAAATTAAGTACTATGACAACTCTTAGCTGTCTTGTTATTTAAAAATGGAACTAACTTTTTACTTCGACCCATGGCAACCAAGGAGGTAGTAATTATCAAAGATTTTATTTAAATTTCGAACCGGCTTAGCAAATAGAGCCGTTTAGTGTAAGAATAAACAAATGAACATTTTGGCGCGTGAAAATTTTTCTTTGTTCCTCATTGATTCTGGAATTTATATTTACATAATTTACTTAGTTTGAATTTCCGCGTATTGTTTGAGAAAACTACTATACAAGCCTTGGCCGCAACCAGGGATTGATGGACTCACGTATGTGTGCCTGGGCTTCGCCTCGGCCTTCATTTTCACGATCATCCATCAATGCCCTTATTGCTTATGATTTGATTGATTATTGATTGCTTATTGCTTATGATTTGATTGATTATTGATTGCTTATTGCTTATGCTTATGATTATTGATTGCAAATGGCAGCGACAGTAATGTACCTACTTTAACAAAATATATAGATCTCTTGCCAGCGGATCCCTTAGGGAGGAGTGTCCGCTCGCCAGAAACAATAGACAGTCGATAAGTAAATTGAACGATAACTAAAACGGAAAATGCCGGCTGCCAGCCACGTGAAATTGGAACAAGTGGATCTGTCCAATAGACAAGCAACAGTACCTTAACTATACAGAAAATAATATAATCAGGCCATAAAATATCAATGAGTCGACTATTTCCCACTGTAATCTCTTAGTTCACCAAGTAATATGGAAATAGCTGAGACTTATAAATGGAGACACTGTGTAATTACTGGAGTGCCATAAACAAGGTTTACTATTCATTTTATTATTGCTTTATAGACTACTTCGTCCCGCGCATCCACCTACGTGTTAGGTACGCGAATATTTTATGTGTCTCAACTTCTTGAAATTGTCTCAAGGTTTTTCTTCTGTTGTCAAAAATAAACTTAGAATTTTTGCGTTGTCTACCTTGTCAAAAGTTTGACAAGTACAATAATGTGAAAAATGTAAGTATTTTAGTTTTTTTCCAATTAATTACGAACACAAACAAACAATCGCAAAAGACTTGAGATCGTGGATGAACTTACGATTGAGCTCAGGCATAATAGATTATTTACGACTCGACTCATTTCCTGTTACCAATAAAATTGGTTCATACTTTGTAATCGTTTTAAAGTTCTGAGTGTCTAACATAGGGATATTGCTAGTACAATTTGGAGACCCATCCTTTTCGAAAATGATCCTTATAACTACTTTAATAAAGTCGTACCATAAGAATAAAAGGAATGATATATCTCCACAAGATTAGCCAAATTCTTCCCAAAGGTTTTCCAGTCATGAACAGGATATCAGCTGATAGTCTCTTTGGCCCATAAGTGTAGACTGCGGCTATAATCTCGAGGGCGCACACGAGCGGAATACAGGCTATGGCCACGTGCGCGTCCAGTAAGCCAATCACGTGCAGTCCTCCCTGTTGAAAATAAAAATTGATTAAAAACACGGACTGAGAGAAGCACGTGGCAAGTAACGCGAGGCGGTCATAGGGTTGCTTACAGAAAAAATAAGAGAAGTCTTTAATATCAATGCACAATCAGCCTATAATGTTCCCACTGCTGGGACACAGGCCTCCTCTCTGTGAGAGGGAGTGGGCCGTAATTCACCGCGCGGGCCCAGTGCGGGTTAGTAAATGTCTTGCTGATGGTGGCGCGTATATGTTAGATCAATCGGTGTGGTGGTGGATGGTGCTGATCCTTACGTTATGTTCGTGAACGGGCGCCGTCAGTTGAGACTGGCCATCTCTTATCTGCCAGGACTTATTTTTAATCCTATATTTTGAATTGTTTTTAATTCTTTTTTTACATTATTCTCACATATAGAAGCAACAAGAATAATTTACCCAGGATTTTGTAATATCTTCATTTAAAAGAGTGTCTTTGGAGTTTCTTGCCCGTTCTTCTCCATAGAGATCTACGTTTTGGAATGGGCAACTAGGTAACTTTTAACTTTCTTCTAACTGATCGACTCTTTGACAATTCAAAAGTCCCTGTAAATGGTTTAATTTGAAATAAATGCTTTGAGTTAGAGTTTGAAATGTCTTCGAAGTTTTTGATTTTCGGACATTCCTCACGATGGCGATGTTTTCCTTCATCGTTTTAAGAGTAGTGGTGATGAAATAATTTATACAAAGTAAATCGCCTGTCAGAGTTTGAATAATAGGGTTTTAATATCAATTAATATAATTGTGAATTAAATTTTAAGTATGCGTTGGGTACTAGACACTTCAGTTCGCCTGAAAATTGATTTCAAAATAAGATGGCGCCCACCAAACAAAATGATTAATTCGCAGCCATAGTAGCCTTGTAGGATAAATAAACCTCACATATCGTGAAAGCTACTCCAATTAATTAGACCATATTACTAACAATCCGTTGTTATCATAGGTACCTACTAAACGAGTTCGCAGTCATGCCTGTGAAAGTTTCAAGCGGCGGAGTCACGCAAACACGTCATTCAATTGCAACTTGTGAAATGTACCGACAGCGAGCAAACTATTTGCTGGATAACAATTTTTTATGTATTTTCTAGTTTAAACGGTGGGTCGTGTGATATAAAGACATTTGAATACAAACCTCTGTATTGCAGATGATTGAAATTGAAAAAAGCACCAGACATGTGAGGAATGTGATGAGCCTTTTTCGTGCACGGTATGCTGGGAATTCGTCAACTAGACCTGCTATGATTGCTTCTATTGTGACGAACTGTGAACAGTACAAGACACAAACACCTACCATTATAACTAAACTAATTATAGTCTTTAAAAGATCAACCAGCAACATCTTTCAAAAGAGTTTTTATCACAGATGTTTCGCTGAGAAAGCGATTAGGATTCAGTGAAAAGCTTGTGATTAAACTTTTCTTCTTTCGTGGTAAAATCATTCATAAGTGGATATGTTAGGAAATGGTTAGAAAAATCTATGATTAAATATAGGCATGTAGTTAAGTTACCATTGAATCAACTCCCAGGAAAAACAACATAACAAAGAAAGTAACGGCCCAAAAATTAGGTGCTGGCATCATAGTGACTGCGGCAGGGTAGGTGACGAAGGCAAGTCCAGGCCCTGCAGTGGCTACTTCACCCACTGGCACCCCAGACCGGTCCGCTGCGAAACCCAGTACGGAGAACACCACGAAACCAGCCCAAATACTTGTTCCACTGTTCACTAGAGGTATTATTATTGAAGACCTGAAACAACACAATACTTATATAGTAGTTTTCATTATTGTATGTTAACTGAGTCAGGGGATAATGACAAACCTCAGGTTCCGGTAGTGGAATTTATTGAAACTAGCCATACTAATTAAACCACCCCATCCAGGACCCAACGAATAAAAGATCTGCGTAGCTGCGTCTGCCCATACCTGTGAAGAGCGTTTATAAAAATAAAGTGCCCACAATAAAATCCGTAAAAAAATGTAGGCGAGATATGTATGAACTTGGCCTCAATGCTACTTATAGATACTTACTTTCGGCTTCTTCAATTGCTCCCAATCCGGCAGGATATAGAACAGTATGCCCTTCCAAGCGCCAGGCAACGTGACGCCGCGAATAAATAATACGATGAGCACTACGTAAGGAAACATCACCGTGAAGTATACGATCTGTGAACAAAAATACACAACAATTCAAAGAATTGAAGGTTTGAGGAAAAAGCGTTACATTTATTTTGTGATTGACAAAACGGCAACGTGCCAAAAAAGATCAATCGGAAAATTTTGGAAAGCTCACCTTTCCGACGCTCTTGACACCGTTACAGATGCAGAGGTAGACGATGATCCAACAGATAACGTTACACCAGAACACTGGCCAGACAATGCCACCAATCTGACTAATGCTGGGAGACATTCGTAACAGACGAATGCTGAAAACATAATTTTTTTCAATAATCTTGAAACGTTATCAAGTATTGAATAAGCTTCTTGATACATTGAATACACTTACTGAAAAAATTCATCCTCCGGCGTAGTGATAGACCCATTCGAGGTAAAGAAACTAGAGTTACCGCTTATCTGGAAATAATTCCTCCATGTGTAAGATACCTACAGTTATATAAACAAATTGCTTAATCCATAAGCTAAAATTACCCAACCTCGGTGCACTTGTCCGTATTCCAGGAATTGCCACAATTTTGCCAAGGCAAGGGTGAGCTCATTGAGTGATAAATGTACAGCACTGGATATGACATGATGGCTGAGAAGTACGTTACAGCTATTATGTTGGCTATTATGGCCGCATAACCCGCTCCTGCCGAGGAAGAACGAAACATAGACATTGGAATCATAATCAAACTCAATGCCATAGGAAATATTACCTTTAAACAACGGGTTAATGTTGAAAACTGAAATGCATCCGGCGCTAGCGAACTGTCCTAGCGTGGTCTCTAAATAAACAAGCGGTATGCCGCATATAACTAAAGTGAGGAAGTATGGGATGAGGAACGCTCCTGAAACAAAACCAAATAATGTAAATATTATTAACTCATTATCTGTTACGATGCCTCATTGAGGTGGAAAACAATTAAAATTCTATTGTGTCTCGTTAATGACAGTTGAAAGGTTAAAGACATGATTATCTGCTCAATATAACCGGAATTTGTGATTATGTAAAACTTTGACTGACTTTTCGTCCATTAGGATTAGGACGATGACAACAAAAAAAAACCGGCCAAGTGCGTGTCGGACCACGCACAATGAAGGGTTCCGTAGTTGGGTTGAATTTATCCCAAAAACAAACTTAACTTTGTAGTTGAAAAATATGTTCTCCCATACGGAATGTATGGGAAAACATGTTTTTGCAACTGCAAAGTTAAGTTGGTCGATTATTACTCGTTAACCTGTAAAGCCTACTTAGCTGTGATAGTTTTTCTTTTAATTTCGTTATATAAACTACTGTTGTGATTTTTTTCACACACCCAAAACCAACCATTTAGCCGGCAGGGGGGGGACACTTGACTCTAACAAAAATTAGCACTTTAAAGCTTAATATTTCGCAAACGAATCCCTGAATCCAAAAATGATTTTAACAAACTCACAATATTTTTGAAGGACCTTTCCAATGACACCCCTTACCATGGGGTAAAAAAATAAAAATATAAACATCACCACTTTACGTGTATGAGAGGTACCCTAAAAAAAAATGTTTTTCATAATTTTATTTTACCACTTTGTCGGCGTAATTAATATGTATACCTATGCCAAATTACAGCTTTCTAGTACTAAGGGTCTCGGAGCTAGACCGCGGACAAACAGACAGACAGACAGACAGACGGACATGACGAAACTATAAGGGTTCCTTGTTTACTACGGAACCCTAAAAAGGAATCGAATTAAAAGAAGCAAAGGACAACAGTCACTCACCTCCCCCATTCCGGTAACATAAATAAGGGAATCTCCAGAGATTGCCAATGCCGACAGCATATCCAAGACATGATAGCAAATATTCCGTCTGACTGCCCCAACGCTCGTGAGGAGTTCCAGCCATTAACACAAACAATCGACCGTTAGATCCTTTAACTGATCTCGCACTGAGATTCCCGACTGTACTCCACAGATTGAGGATATGAATACTTGCTATAAAACACTTTAATTCGATTAACATGGGTTCTTAAAAACAAGTCTCAATAAACGTTTATGCAATTTAAGCTGTTGACAATAGGATAATGGACTCTATATATAGTGCAGTTCAACGTTTTAGGTTAGGGTCCGAAACAAACCGTATTGAACCCAGCTCTAAGGCCTGGACTCCACCAAAGCGGAGACGAGACGGGAGGAGAGGAGATGTGTTATAAACAACCAATAGAATTTCGTTATTCACACATCTCGTCACTCAGCTTCAGTGGAGACCACTGAGCGGAGATGTGTCAAATTTATATGGCGCGATCGAAGCGGAGATGTGAGCTGTGTCTCGCCGAGAGCTGGGCGGCGCGGTACAAAGTGGAGATGTGAGCTGTGCCTTGCAAGCTGGCGACGGCGCGCAGCGGAGACGAGAAGTTCCGCTTTGGCACACATCTCCGCTCTAGCTAGCACACATCTCTACTCCAGTCTAGCCAGTACGCATTTCCGCACAGCTTCGGTGGATACATTTTAGCTGAAAAACATCTCTTCTCGTCTCCGTTTCGGACATCTCCGCACATCTCCGCTTTGATGGAGTCCGGGCCTAAGGCTGTGGGTATATGAAGTGACCATGATTATTAAAGGGGAAGATAGTCGGCATGTTTCTGCATGAGATTAGATAGTCTCAAGTTTAATAAAATGTCTCACTTCCTTGACATGAAAAATACGGATACGTAAGGCCAAGGTATGTGCTACTAAAAATCTTTAAGAAAATGAAACGTTTTTATTCAAATAATTGTAAAGCTTTATTTTACAAAATATTTAATTTTATATTCATATTTTCATTGTGGGTTGGGTGCATACGTGCATAGTACCTACCACCATTCTAACTGACACAAATGTGCTACTTTAAAGTATCAATTCCGAAACCAAAGTGGCAAGTTAAGTTATCCGGTATTAGTTGCCGCGAAGCGTTTTCTACACCCTCCGTTTTTCCTTTGGCGACTTTTGTTGTTTTTTCTACCTGACTGTACTGGAGTGCCTGTGGGATTAAAGTTAATTAGTATAATACCATGTATCTACAAATATAAGTTCTTGTTACAAGAAAAAATGTTTAAGAAAATGCATGCACAAGCAAGTCTCGTATGAATGCCTATTCATATGAATTTCTGTGACAAAAATGTATTTTTTAACCGACTTCAAAAAAAAGGAGGAGGTTCTCAATTCGTCGGGATATTTTTTTATGTATTTTCCCCGATTACTCGAAGACGGCTGGACCGATTTGAAAAATTCTTTTTTTTTTTTGAAAGGGTATACTTTCAAGTTGGTCCTATTGTCATTTGGTCACGATCTGATGATGGGATCTTGGAGAAATCGAGGGAACTCTTCAAATATTAAAGGCACATCTATGGCGATTTGGGTATTTTTGATGAGCAGTTGACATAAGGCTATTGTAACTTAGATAAATTACAAACCAACCCACTAAAAAGTGAAAAAAAAGCTTTTTTTACAAAAAACACAACCGACTTCCAAACTACAAAGTGAAAAAAATAACTTTAATTTCGGAAGTCGGTGTCAAAAAACTAAAATACTGATCTGATCCAAAGACACCGACTTCCGAAATTAAAGTTATTTTTCACTTTGTAGTTTGGAAGTCGGTTGTTTTTTTTGTAAAAAAGCTTTTTATCACATCTATTCAAAAAGCGCTAGTTTGTTCTTCAAACGAATTTGGAATGTGGATATTGTTAGTAAAAGTTCCAGTCACCAAATTGATCAATCATGAACATTGTATGAACAAGTAACAGGCTGATGATAAAAAGAATGCGCGCGAAAAATAAAAATAAAAAGTTTGTGAGAAATTATACCTAACGCGCGACATGCATTCCGCCTTCGCTCGTAATTGTTTACTCAAATTCGGATTTTATTTCGTTTTTATAAATTGTGTATGTCTTCCTCAAGAAATAAGAATGAAACGTACTATTCAAAAGTTGCACTTAGGTACTTATTTTCTCATAGAGGGTGATAAAAAGTAGAATGTCCGTCTCGGGAGCAACATTATTTTAAGCTCGAGTGACATACTTTGATTGAATCCCTCGCTACGCTTAGGATTCAAGTCTAGAATCCTTCGCTCTGCTCTGGATTCAAAGAAACACTCTCGCCTTTAAAATAGTTGTTTGCTCCCTTGGCAAACAATCTACTATTTCAGTTTCAATTCTCACCCTAGTCACCTTAGTTATGAGAAACCACTTTTTATACGATCACGAGTTTTCCTCTAGCTGAATTATATCAGAACAAACAGGGCTTGTTTCTTTCGTTGCCCTCATGATTGAAGATATTTCATATTATTGTAACTCATATCATATGCTTTTCATACATTATTGGTTTAATAACAGCCGGAGTCGATCGATCAGGTTAAGCTACGCTTGCCGCGGTTGGTTCGTGTATGGGTGACCACCTTACATACTAAGACCCCTCCGTGCCTCGGAAAGAACGTTAAGCTGTTGGTTCTGGCTATCATTCGTGGATTTTTGACAGGCGTCACGGATGGTCAGAAGTCCGAAAGTCTGACAACCAGTCATATCAAGGGGTATCGTATTACCTAGTTAGGTACTGGGTTGTAGTGGTCAGATAGGCAGTCGGTCCATATAAAATACTGGTATTTAGCTGCATCCGGTTAGACCGCAAGCCGACGCTAAAATTGTTGGGAAAACGCTAGGCAGATGATGATTGGTTTGTTTACGAATTGAATTTACTTTCAGACCACTAAGCTTTTTATAGAATCATCATCTTTATGTTAAACGTTGGCCTAGTATTACTATCATATTTCATTTTGATGAGAACTTTTATATTGATATAGGCATTTACGATACATATATTTCTGGGTTTATAGAATAGCGTTCTATGATCTCTATATAAGAGGAAATTTATTCATGCCTATAAATCATTTGATAATAAATGATGCGAAAAATAAGCCTTGCACTCTTTAGTTATTAATTTAAGAGAATGGTAAATACAGATTCTTTATTGTTGCATCAGGTGTGATGCACAACTGCCGGGGTCGCGGGAAAGTCCGAAAGGGATACCGTGGCCCCTGGCAACATGGCAACTGAAGGAACACGGGTGGGTTTTGGTCAGTAAGTGTCTGACACGCCCTCCCGCACCGCCCAGAGCGGGAGAAGTTATTTGATAATTTCTCACCCAAAAAAAATTGTCCTGCACAAAGAACGAACAGCCGAGTGGGTTTCTGTAGGTCTATAGCACGCAAAAGTTCGCTCACATCTCAATAATAACAAGCGAACCTTAGTATAACTCTACAAGTCATCAAGAATACTGGCTCGATGGTATGTTAAAATATGTATAAGATTGCGAAAATGTGACTTACAGTAAGGTCTCCATCTCCCCAATGGATGGCATCATTGGTGCCAAGGGTTTCATCCCAGTGGAAGTGTTGGCCGTGTTGACTCCAATCTGGGCTCTTCAGAGCGCACCTGATTGTTGCCACGGTCACTCTCATCTCGCCCGGTGATGGCAGTGCGCTCATACTCATCTTCTGTTTGACCGCTTTTTGAGATGCATGCGTCTGTTAAAAATGGAGAATGTTTCCATCTTGATCTGCGTAAATCAACCTTGTATTATTTTTGAATTGCCCTAATGAAGACGTCTCGACCGTAGTCAAGCAGGGTAGTAATCGTAGTGTCTTGTTAAGAACTGAGAGGAAGAGGCAGTCATTCTTTTGACATATTTGCGGTGTTTTTTTATTTAGTGTTTAGAAAATGCAGTGATAGTGGTGTGACCGTCTGACTGCCAATAACCTCTGACTTTTCGGATTTATGTGCGTATTGTATAATTATCACTTGCTTAAAAAACGGTGAAGGAAAACATTGTGAGGAAACCAGCATGCCTGAGAGTTATTTCTTGACGGCATGTGAAGCGAAGTCAGAGGCCCATGGGTGGTATAAAAACTCGGCCACTTCACTAACCACACGAAAAAGAAAGAAAGAAAAAAGAGTTTAGAGACTATTCGACTTCTACATCGGTGTTTAGAAAATGTATGTGCAGATCAACCTTGTATTAGGCTACGCTACATCGCACATCACGAGTTCACAAAAGCAACTTTTTTAAGGTGTCATACAAAATAGATGAGTTAAATCCAAAACTTACAACTGTATAAATCAGTCTGAGGGTAATAATTGTTCGGAAGGTGTCCCTCAAGGCGGCCAGGTCGGGGCAGAAGATTTTGAGGGTGGGCTCCAAGAAGTTCATCATTTTGTTCCACTGCACCTTGTTGCTCTCAAATGTGGTGAAGTTATGAATCTCTAGGGGATTCTTCATTACCATGTTACTGTAGATGTCGGACATATGTGACGATTCTTCGTCATTAATAGCTAAAATTGTTGTTTACTTCGATTACAATCACGAGGTGGTCGAACGTTTCTATTCCACTTTATAAACATTGTGGTATATACATTTTAAATAAATTACTTTCAAATTCAGTATCCTCTGAAGGACGCCCAGTCTTTTTCTAGTCAGAGGCACTATCTACAGAAACAGTTAACTAATATGAACTGCATAAGGGAATTCCTCAAGTAATCTTTAAAATAATGGTAATAAATTCGATACAAGGGAAACTTACTCGGAGTAATTTTACTTAAAACGGGCCCACCAGTAGGCAAAGAATGCCACTCCTCATCTTCGGGTGGCGGCAACATTTCTATGAGAGACTCATTTCTTCGAAACATTAGGAATTTCCTCCTCACTACATCTAGCAATGGTATCTCCAGCTCTACGTGGAAACTCGTGATTACTCCCTGGTGAGACGGTGAAAATAATACCATATAAGAATCAAAACCTGCCAAAGGAGGAGCTTATTTGCAAAGTTCATACCAATGGACCCTCGGCAGTCACACTAACAGCACAAATAAATAAGTCAGGGGCTTTCTCTAAATGTAGGTTTATTACCTTTTCGGGCTTTGGTGGTTGGGGAACGGACATAATTCGAAAAACAGTGAAATTAAAGTATCCAGATCGTAAATCATCTGGATGTATTTCCATAGGTGGTGCTGGTTCTTGTGCTGGTCTGTCAGATTCGAGGATTTCGCGGCAATCAAGCCATCTTAAACGTGGTAATTTCATCAAAATAGCACGAGCATATGCAACACAGACCTAGATAAAAAAGATAAAATATAATAAGTATTTCAGATAGCGCCATCTGGTTTAATCATCACGTACTATTTAGTAACCGTGTACCATACCGAACATGGGTTTCCCGATAACTGCAGCCCATTAATATTTGGCAGTCGTGCCACAGCTTCGAGTACTGGATCCAAATGATAGATGTCGTTGTCTGACAAATCTAACACCGTCAAATTGAAAGGTAGCAATCCTATTGCATCGATTTTATCTGGAAACTAGGATTAGTTTTAGAACTTTTTCCAAAATATTAATTAAATGACTAATAATAGTACAATATTACCGGATGTTAACAAATTATTGGCCAAACCCAAGTATAGCAGTTCAGTGGGTAAAGATTCAGCAAATCCTGATATATCTCTGAAACAATTTGTTTGAAGCTCAAGGCTCTTGACAGTTGGTGGAATAAATTCTGTATTCAGATCAGCTAAAAAGTTTCCGCATAAATTGAGACATATCAATTTCTTATACTCAGCTAATCCTTCATCTAATTCTGACATCTGGAAAAAGTGATGAGTAAATTTTTGGCGTCAAATAAGTAAAGGAAAGTTAGGACTCATGGATGAACAGTTTGTCGCCGAACCATATTAATGACCACAGATTATGACTTTCTAAATATTATAGAATTTTACGTATTTAAAAAAGAAATCTAACGTGGGTGAACTGTGACACAGTAAAAATTATCGCACTCTATCGCCTTTAATTGCTTGTAATTTGAAAATTAATTAGAAGTTGTTAGAAACTCATTTACAACGACGCAGTGCTGGCAATAAATTAAATAATGTCTCAGCTGTACTACGCTGCATCCGACCGATTAGGTACATCAATTAACAGCATCTTGTGGATTATTCAGTGTTTTGAAAAATGTTTATCAAAGCTATAAGTTAGCTTTTTCATCAAAGTCACCATTCCCACAGGATCTGACATTTTTTTAAATCGTTGGTCAACTGTCACTTCGCGCTGTTCCTAGCTGTGCCGAATGAAATAATAGGAAAACTATCAAATCTTTCTGTAAAATTATTTCAGACGACAATTAAAACGGCCCGTGGTGCTGGTGGACAGCTCCATTTTTTTAAAATCAAAGCTTCGTGGATAAATATAGGTACCTAATAAAAGAGAGTATTTTTACGACACAATGGATTACAAGTAGTGCCTTACAATCCTAAAAAAAAATCTACCTAAAGTTCGTTTTTTAATCCCAGAGACTAATTTGACAGGTATAAATGTTAAACTCCAAATTGAAAAACAAACAACAATCACTTGAAATGTCAATTTAGTCTCTGGGATTAAAAAACAAACTTTACAAACTAGTTGAGCAATGTTATTAACCTCCGAATCATTCACTCGTAACACGTTTACCATTTTCATAGCTTCTCTCAAGATCTTTCGATCACCTGATTTTATGGTACTTTTAATCAACTTAACTAAGTCGTCCGTGATACAGTTATCATTGTGAAAACATATTTTCGCTTCTTCATTTGCGAATCTCTCATTGTCCCACAATGCCGCTGGCAACAAGAACTCCCAATGCTGCTCTAGAGTCAGCCCAGACTCCTCGTCAAGGAAACCGTGTATAATGCTCTTGCTAATTTTATTTTCTATTGCTTCAGAAAAGGTGACCCTTGGTATGACTTCTCTTTTACAAAGGGCTTTGTGGCTGCGTACTGCGTTACTGAGAAGTGTCCAATCTATATCAGTTTCCAAACGGTTTTCAAAACCTAGTCGGAAAAAGACAAAAGTTGATTAAAATACCATTTTATAATAATCATGTGTGTATTTAAATGCGTGAACTATGCATACATAAGAAATGACGACGACTTTCCTGATAATCGAACAAGAATAGATGGTTCTGAGGAGATAGCTCCTTTTAATCGGTACCAACGTAGTTGTAAGTTCAGCAGGCAGCAAGTAGTAAAGTTGTTAACAAATCATTACATTCCGCTGAATAATCGTTGGTTGCAGTAGCGCCATACAAAGGATTGTCCAGTGTCCAAGGTACCCACATATATCCTTCCTTATATTATAAATGCGAAAGTAAGTTTGTTTGTTACGCCTTCACGCTAAAACGGCTGAACGGATTTGGATGAAATTTGGCACATATATAGATGATGCCCTGGAAAAGAACATAGGATACTTTTTTTTTTTCCCACGGGATCGAGACTTATGCGGGTGAAACCGCGGGGCGCAACTAGTACATAATATTTAACTGTTTATAGACCTAATGTAGGTACCTATAGCCACTAAACAATGTTCAAAATTAATCACCCTCAGGCCCGGAGTCCACCAAAGCGGAGACGAGAGGAGAGAAGATGTGTTTTAAATGAGAAGAGATATGAGCGGCGTACAGTGAGCGGCGCCGCTACTTCCCCGCGTCACATCACACACATCTCCGCTCCAGTCTAGCCAGTACGCATCTCCGCACAGCTTCGGTGGATACACCCTAGCTGAAAAACATCTCTTCTCGTCTCCACTTCGGACATCTACGCACATCTCCGCTTTGGTGGAGTCCGGGCTTTAGTCTATTTATAGTTTTGCAAAGTTATGAGATCATTGAATGTACCTACCCTCTATAACATCATTAGGAATATATACGAGACTAGAACTACTGATTGCCTGTCGTACAACTGTAGGCGTTGCCTTTTTAGGTGCCTCCTTCGGCTTTGGTGGCATAATATATCTTTAAATTTGAACTAAAACCAAAAACAACACTAATTTGCATCTAATTTTAAAATGTGTTGAACATAATTGTCCTTCATTCTTAATTTTCCAAAAAGATTTGCCTGCTGAAGGACAACTCACACAAGCCGGTTTAATTAGATTTATAAAATGCGAAATAATAAATTACAAAAAGATTTTTAATTTGACGTATGGCAGTTGAAATCACAGATAGATAACAACAATCAATTACCCGAACTATATTACTTTCCTCTATGATAACAATAAATGTTGAAATCAGAGGTTGTAATGTAAGTACTTATAGCTTTGATTTTTTTTATTATTTACACACACGTATTTACATTATTTAAAAACTATCATACTTAAAATAATAATGTGTACAAGTATGTAAAAAGGGGGGGGGGGGAAATAATCATAGGGCATCAAAAAAGTTACTATACAAGGACAATGTTTTGGAATCTGCAGTAGGATGCCAACAAGGTGACCCTCTCGGGCCAGTCATTTTCAGCTTAGCTATCCATCCAATTATCCAGAAACTAAATTCAAAATTTAACGTGTGGTATTTAGATGATGGAATGGAGGTGATGTAGACACCGTTTTGAAAGACCTACAACTCCTCAAACAACAATTTAAATCCATTGGCTTGGACCTTAACCTATCAAAATGTGAAATTTTCCTTTCTGACATAACTGACAGACAATTGACCCTTGATAAATCCAGTCCAGTTTGTATATTAAGCATATATTAAGTCCATGTGTGAATGTGATTTTTAATAAGTCCATGGTGATTTTTTGTCATTCACAATCTGTGGCCATCATGGACTTATTAATCAAACTGGACTGAGCTCTCGTACCAAAAACACGAGCAGAGAGAGACATGTATACCGAGGCTGTTTATCTCTTTCTAATAGGGTGACCAAACATTTCTTATCAAACAGGAAAGTTCGTTTTGAAAGAGATAATGTGTGTCCGGTTGTAACTAAAGTGATTTCAAATAATTTTTTGTATTACAAAAATATTGAAATTAAGTTACCTTCTAAAATAATAATTTATGACAAAATAATTAAAAACTCTTATTGAAGTACTTTTTCTCTAAAGCTCGATTTGACACTTACATTGTTGTGTTGTAGGTCGGTGTCGGATCGTGTACCCTTTTTGAGAAAATAAGTTATGATAGCTAGACTAGACTACAATATTGTTGAGACACGTCTTGAGTTGAATCATCAATTTAATATGATCACGTATACGTGACTTATGATGAAGTAGGCAAGGGTGCATGCAGAATTTCGTTCCGGGACCTTTTCTTGCTCTTTTTTCCGCTTTCTCTACAGAGCTGGTGTTTGGGTATTTAAATAAAGCAAAGGGAAATAAACCAAAGTGTGTGTGACAAACATTTATTAAATATAAATATAAAAATCTGCCGGCTTGAAATGAAGGCTGCACACAACAGAATTTTTGGTGTTCATTTGTGATTCGGGAATTACATCCATTTTTGCTTCATTTCTTCTTTCGATGGAAAGCTGTAACCAATATAAAAATAATGCTATTTCAATAATGCGAAACATAAGTACAAATTGTATTTATTATACGCATAATTCATACATACATAAACTCACGCCTTCTTCCCATGGGGGTAGGCAGAAAGTACAGAACGCCACCTGCTACGATCCTTACTACTCCTTTTGCCTCGTTTACGTTCATACATCTGGTCATACACGCACGCTGGTTGCGAGTACTACGCACCTGGCCTTTCCAAAGAACATCACCAATAAGGTCAGTATATGACCTCCTAGGGCGTCCCCGACCGGCCTTTCCCTTCACATCAGCCTTGTAAATACATTTTGTTAGTCGCCTTTCATTCATCCTCAAATCATCTCGGCATACCCTTTTCAATTTTTGTCACTATGTCTTCTTTTAAATCACATAATATTAATAGTTTTAATCAGAAATACACAAAAGCTTTAGTGTTCCGTCTACAAAACGTCTAGAGCATGGTCAACCTACTTGACACCATTGTTAGTAAACAAAATATTGTTATTCCTTACCTGTGAAATGAAATGCCACAACCAGCATATGATTCACTTTTACATGTCTTGATACAACACTTTTTCACCATTATCATTACAAAAATTAAAAAGAACCGAAGCTAAAACTTATAATGCGTTATGCGTTTCCACAAAACAACAGAAAAAGTCGCCTATGTCGCCATGACACCAATTGATGTTAAGTATGTCAATGAATTGATGTCACTTTTCAGTATTACCTACCAGTGTAATTTTATGATAATTACCAAAAATCACATTATTTTTATTTTACTTAAAATAAATTATTTACTACTAAGTACAGATTGTAAATCTATAAATAAAATTATTTAAAACTAATGTAAAAGTTGAATATATTTATACGTAACTTGTTTTACTTGTAGTTGGTAAAATATTTTCTACCAACTTGTAAGATTTTTATCTTTTGGCAATTGAGAAAAAGGGACAAATAGCCTCGGCTCGGCTATCTCTCTCGTCTCGTTTTGCCTCGGCTAAGATTGCCTAACAAATGTAAACCTAAACTGCAATACAAAAATGAACCATATGAATTGCGACTTAGGTTTACATTTGTTAGGTAATCTTAGCTGAGGCAAAACGAGACGAGAGAGATAGCCGAGCCGAGGCTATTTGTCCCTTTTTTTCAATTGCCAAAAGATAAAAATGTTACAAGTTGGTAGAAAATATTTTACCAACTACCAAGTAAAACAAGTTACGTATAAATATTTTCAGCTTTTACATTGGTTTTAAATAATTTTATTTATATATTTACAATCTGTATTTAGTAGTAAATAATTTATTATAAGTAAAATAACAATAATGTGATTTTTGGTAGTTATCATAAAATTAAACTGGTAATACTGAAAAGTGACATCTTATCATCCATCAATTGTTGTCATGGCGACATAGGCGACTTTTTCTGTTGTTTTGTGGAAACACATAACGCATTATAAGTTTTAGCTTCGGTTCTTTTTTAATTTTTGTAGTGATAATGGCGAAAAAGTATTGTATCAAGACATGTAAAAGTGAATCATATGCTGGTTGTGGCATTTCATTTCACAGGTAAGGAATAACAATATTTTGTTTACTAACAATGGTGTCAAGTAGGTTGACCATGCTCTAGACGTTTTGTAGACGGAACACTAAAGCTTTTGTGTATTTCTGATTAAAACTATTAATATTATGTGATTTAAAAGAAGACATAGTGACAAAAATTGAAAAGGGTATGCCGAGATGGTTTGAGGATGAATGAAAGGCGACTAACAAATTTATTTACAAGGTTGATGTGAAGGGAAAGGCCGGTCGGGGACGCCCTAGGAGGACATATACTAACCTTATTGGTGATGTTCTTCAGAAAGGCCAGGTGCGTAGTACTCGCAACCGGCGTGCGTGTATGATCGTAAATGAGGCAAAAGGAGTAAGGATCGTAGCAGGTGGCGTTCTGTAGTTTCTGCCTACCCCCATGGGAAGAAGGCGTGAGTTTATGTATGTATGAATTATGCGTATAATAAATACAATTTGTACTTATGTTTCGCATTATTGAAATAGCATTATTTTTATATTGGTTACAGCTTTCCATCGAAAGAAGAAATGAAGCAAAAATGGTTGGATGTAATTCCCGAATCACAAACGATTATCAAAAATTCTGTTGTGTGCAGCCTTCATTTCAAGCCGGCAGATTTTTATATTTATATTTAATAAATGTTTGTCACACACACTTTGGTTTATTTTCCTTTGCTTTATTTAAATACCCAAACACCAGCTCTGTAGAGAAAACGGAAAAAAAGAGCAAGAAAAGGTCCCCGAACGAAATTCTGCATGCACCCTTGCCTACTTCATCATAAGTCACGTATACGTGATCATATTAAATTGATGATTCGACTCAAGACGTCTCTCAACAATATTGTAGTCTAGCTATCAATACTTGTTTTCTCAAAAAGGGTACACGATCCAACACCGACCTACAACACAACAATGTTAGTGTCAAATCGAGCTTTAGAGAGAAAAAAAAAGTTTTAAATTATTTTGTCATAAATTATTATTTTATAAGGTAACTTAATTTCAATATTTTTGTAATACAAAAAATAATTTGAAATCACCTTAGTTACAACCGGACACAAATTATCTCTTTCAAAACGAACTTTCCTGTTTGATAAAAAATGTTTGGTCACCCTATTAGAAAGAGATAAACAGCCTCGGTATACATGTCTCTCTCTGCTCGTGTTTTTGGTACGAGAGCTCAGTCCAGTTTGTATATTAAGTCCATGTCTGTGGCACGGTCATAGATAATACGCGACAGACAGCTGCCAAAGAGCACGTCGAATAAAAATCATTTTGTTATTTTACGGAATGACTACAATAAGAATTTTATTTTTTTATTAGGTAGTCTTTGAGGTGTTGTATGATAGTAAGCTTAAGGTAATTGTATACTTCTGAGTAAAATAGTCGCGTGTGATAATGTAAATATTATGTTGTTCCTAGTGCAAATTCTTGAATGGTTTGGTTTATGAAGTGACATTGACATGTGATTGCGCGGGAATTTCGAGTACTGCAGCGACCGCAGGTGGTTCCTACGCAGATGGATATAATATTCGCGTCAGTGTTTTCTTGAAGTTGTGTTATTGTGATTATGTTGAGTGAAAGTGAACTGTGAAATGCGGTTGTGTAGCTTTGGTGACGTTGTTCTTGCCAATTTACATGCATGCCCTTGCGAGGTTGGCAAGATCCCATAATATATGCGGACTATTTTTTGTTTACTTCCGCCACTAGCGAAGTAACTACGAATTTATTCCTTTTACGTAAAAGTTAAGGTAAGTTAATAAATTGTTATTAATTACATTCATAAATAATACAAAATATCATTTACAATATCAGAAAAAAAAATACTTAAAAAAATGCAGAGACCTATTAGGTATTTGCGGTTTTACACGGTTGTAAGTTATTATGAATTGTGACCGTGGTAATAGATTATACAACGAGTGAAAAAAAGGGAATTTAATTTGAGGGACTAAGTTGGTTGAATCCCGAGAGCAGCGAAGGATTCTAGAGTAGAATCACGAGCGTAGCGAGGGATTCTAGATTAGAATCCTGAGCGAAGCGAGGGATACAAGGACCGAGAAGAATTATTTTTTTCACGAGTTATGAACTCTACTTTTTACCTAACATTGATTGCGAGAAAAAAAATTTTGGCCGCAACAAGTTATAGACTAGGTATAATTGCAGCTTTAGAACGAAATGACAGTGACGAAAATGAGACACTGACTCCGGAGTCAATGTCTCATTTTCGTCACTGGAAGAACTCATTTTATTATAATTATGTTAATAGATTTTCCAATGACATAAGACAACCACAATAACAGATAGAAAAGAATCTAACTAAAATTAGCGAGATATTTGTTTTTATAGCTATATGGCATAGCTCTATTTAGCCAGTCAGTAGGTACTTATACCTACTAACAGCACATATTATTATTTTTAAGGTTCCGTACCTCAAATCGAAAAAACGGAACCCTTATAGGATCACTTCGTTGTCCGGCCGTATGTCTGTCAGTTTGTCAAGACCCTTTTTCTCAGAAACACGTGGAGGTATCAAGTTGAAATTAATATCAAAAACGTAGGTCTATGATCCCTTGGAGTTCTACAAAAATCAAGCTTCTAAGTCAATGCAATAAAAAAATACGGCCACTTACTACACAACACACATTACACACTTACAGTGGCGTGCACACAGTTTTAAGACAGGGTAGGCAGAAAATTTTACTCACCAAAAATACTGCACGTTGGTTTTGGTTCGTCGCGTCGTCTTGTCGATTGATGATGTAGGTAATTGCCAAATTCCAGCTCAAATATCAATAGATTGACTGATTTTATAGACACATCAATTTACGGATATTCAAAGTGGCCTTTCGGCGCGTTTGTTTGATGTTTTGTAGTGTTTGTGTGATTTGCAAAATTTAAATAAAAGCAGTGAAAAGATGGTGATGGATGTGAGTATACTATATAGGATTGTTTTATTTGTATATTAAATCTACACGCCTATCTTTCTGTAAGAATGTGTGCAATATGGAATCGTAAAAGTTGGGAAGGCGTTTTATTTCCGTAAGAAGATTTTTTTCTATTGAAATCATGGAAAGATCTGTAAGTCGTTGCTGGCCTTGTGTATTTCTTAAGTAGGTGTGTATACGTTTTAGCGACGAGAATGACCTTTCGGTTGAAGCACTGCTCGCGGGAACTGTAACAATTAATTTTGCCAAACGCAGCACTTCGGGAAAAACTGTATTTATGTTATTTTCATAAAAATGTTCTATGTGTATGAACTAGGGTAGGCAGTGTCTTTCTGTCTTTATGAAACGCACGCCACTGCACACTTATACTCGATAAATCAAAACCTATAGGGTACTTCCCGTTGACCTAGAATCATAAAATTTGGCAGGAAGCAAGGTCCCACATCACATGTGTAACACGATTTTTCAATACACAGGGTTTTCTTGCACTTCTTGCAACTCCAACGGCCTCTGATATGGCACACAGCAAATCGCACTCGTTTTGGAAGCTTTTCAGGGAGGTCATCAACCCCATCCAACGGTAAAATTTCAATATTGGAAGGTGAAGGGTGAACAGAATATCTTTTGGGTGACAGTTTGAGGTAGCGTCTAGCGAAACTTCGGTGGAATCATAATTGGTCCATTAGTTCTTCTTTAGCGATTACGTGCAATCGCCATGCATACGACATGGGCATGTCAACCATGTAAGTAAATAAAACCCACCACAATTTTTTGTCCAATCTGTTTCTGGACATAGATTTTGATTGACATAACTGCAACGCCAATATGCTCATCTAAAGACCAATACATATTATATTCACGAGGTAGTTTGTGATAGCTCGACTGTATAAGTATCCCCAAAAAAGTTTTCAGCTCCGTAGCAGTGACTATGAATTTGTGCCGATTATTTTGAGTAGCATACAAGTTGCTAAACTCAGTAATCATTGTAAAACTTCTTCGTGAAAAACCTTCTCAAATATTGAAACGGGTGTCAAATCTTTTAGTTCCTGCTTGACGCGATTTTCGAGAACTAACATCGCGTCAGTTTCTTCGAAGGTTGTCGCGTAATTTGCTGAACACTCGCTAAAGCGGGAGACTGAATGACTGTTGGTACGCAGAGACAGTGGGCTGGTCTTGGGCCGATCTCAAGAAAGGTTGAAACCTATTAGCAGCCAAAGGTTCATCATTACTGCTATCCTCGGATTCCGAAAGAGTAACCTCTTAGTGAACAAATACCACGATGTTACCTGAGACATCGTTTAGAAGGGTATGACTAAGTGACATGTCATCATCACTTTCTTCTTCGTCAGTCGTGACACTTGGCTCTGGTGGAATGATGGCTAAATCATACTCCAGTAATCGTAACAATTTTCTGCTATTGTGCTGATAGCATAGTCTAAGCCCCTGAAGTCATTATTTTTTATTATTTTTATTATACTTTATTTATCGGACAACAACGATCCAGCGTGTTAGTAAACAATAAAATAACTTATTACTAGTGTTAGTACAGTACAATAGAGAGAAGAAGATGAAGATAGAATAATTATTAGTATTGTGAAAAGGACACCCCCAAATTAATGTTCAGCGATTGTCCTTCTTACAAAACTTTTGATAATCGGAGAGTCGATACTCTCCGCTAAAGTTTTTAAAATGCTGTTGCCACTCGCCCGCAACCTTGACAACAGCGACGCAGTTTTTTTGTGAATGACGGCGTGGAAGCCGTCAGTTCGGTTTTGCACAAACATAGTAGACGCGCTGCACCATCGTGGCAGTCCCAACAGCATTCTAAAAATATTATTATATTGAACGCGTAGGTCATCCAGCGTTCTTTTGGTATAGTTGACCCAAAGATTCCCAGTGTAAAAGCACTGGCAATATTTTAGTGCCACTAGAATATTGCTTGCGATTCATATTGATTGTGTAAATAAAATGGTTATTTTTAGTACACTTGTAGCCGTTGTACCCAAATTGTCACACCAATATTTATGTCGCTATATTTTTATATACATGTAAAATAACTACAATAAAATGACTGAATGTTAGGTTAGGTACTTATTTTATGAAAATATAAACAATATTCACGATATTCATCACCTGTAATAAATAATAATAACAAACGTACGCTTGCCTGTACTGTCCTCCGGATAACGAAATTCAGTGAATCCAAAAATATAGATTTTTAAACAAATTAGTATAATCCGATGTTATTATATAATGAACACACCTTCAACTCCATAATAAAGTAACACAGTATTAACTATTGTCAAAACTTTTTTATTTACCCTCATTTATTTAGTGTTCCCAAATTGGTACAATGGTCAAGAATGGGTCTGTAATCCCGCACATGTTCCCGAATTCGACGGCAGGAACTGATCATGTCCTTTGTAGCGAATATTTTATATTCAGAAAATAAAAAGTTCCGAAAGACGCTATATACGTTTGGCAAGAGACATCTCCATAATCTAAGTTCAAAGGTCTGCCATATACCTAAGATTTTCTCTAGCTGCGTGCAAAGTTTTGAAATTTCCGTTTTTCTCAATCGTAAATGCAGAATAAATTCCATTGTTAACTTTGGAATTTGCCTAGTGTTCGTGGTTATCGACGTTACACATGATCGCGTTCGCGAGGTACCAATCGCATTTCTAATTTCACTTATGAAATTAATTTCAAATTTAGTTTTTACTACTTACCGATTTTTATTCTGTTGGTTAAGGCAATATCACATATCTTTCCAGTACCTGGGTAACCCAGCTCTCATCATCATCATCATCATCATCATTTCAGCCGAAAGACGTCCACTCTTGGACATAGGCCTCCCCCAAGCACCGCCACTTCGACCGATTCTGTGCATTCCGCATCTAGCGGATTCCTGCGGCCTTCACAAAGTCATCGGTCCATCTTGTGGGAGGCCTTCCAACGCTACGTCTTCCGGTACGTGGTCGCCAATCCAGAACCTTTCGACCCCATCGGCCATCCGTTCTGCGAGCAATGTGCCCAGCTCTGCTCTGGTGAAAATAGAGAATGCTCATTTAATAGTATAGGAAAGTTCATACTAATCCATGTATAGTACCTACTTATTCCATGCTGCCATGTCATTATTCATTATCTTGTTCTAAACTTTGGGCGACCGAGCTCTGCTCGGGTGAAAATACGGAGAAAACGAATTTTCTGATATGAGACTTAGCTAGACGGATTTTTCACCCCCGTAAACCCCTATAGGCATTGCAGCTTTCATCGAAATCGTTAGAGCCGTTTTCGAGAACGTGAGTACTAATATATATACATATATTTATGTACACAAATATTGTTCGTTTAATAGTACTTATAGGATAGGATAATCGTGGATTTTTGCAGGAACGCCATTCCATCAATCTCACATGTTTTGTAAATGCCTTACTGTGCGTTTGCACTGGCGAAACATCAAAACAAAACATGTTGAAATCTGTAGTTCCTGTCAAACATTCTAAGGAAAATTGACAGAAAATAGAGATTCCAACATATTTTGTTGGGAATGTTTCGTTAGTGATCGCAATTTATTTAGGAGTCAGCGTATTGCTTACTCAATTTCTTCCATACTTCTCTGTCAGCTCACTTCATCAGTTTTCTTGTCACATGGTCCACAGTTAACTTGCACTAGGTACCTATACCAATGTAATTGTTGAATCCTGCTGTTGTTGTCTCACAACAGGGAGAAAGTCTCTTCGCATCTTCGTATTAATGATAGATGCAACAAGCACGTTTGCATAGGTTAGTGATAGTAAATTGATTCTCTGCGTTCAGCGCTCGGTGTGGCAACACGCCATGTTCGGGTTCGTGACAAGTCAATCGGCATCCTGAGGATGCTTCGTTGAGAGGTGAAACACGTGTTGATTTCTTGCCGGGCTTTTTATGGCTCTTTAGAAATAGCTAAGCGGAACAGGTTACTAAATATATGTACGTCTATTGTATTTTAGGTTAGTGATTTTAAAATTATTATATGTCACACTGTTTTCTTTTAACCGGCAGTGTTGGCTAAGGTTAAGTAATTTATTCTTATAAAAAAGTAAGTACCTGGGCGACCGAGCTTTGTTCGGGTGAAAATACGGAGAAAACGAATTTTCATAGATATGAGACCTAGCTCGATCGATTTTTCGCCCCCGTACTGCATTGCAATTTTCATCGAAATCGTAAGAACCGTTTTCGAGAAAGTGATTACAAATATTGTTCATTTAATAGTATTGGATAGGATATTGGCACTTGTCAGTTTAAAACGCTTTGGGGCAATCGACAAAGACGATCGACAAGACGATTAACTGACACAAGTCTAATTATTTTTGCTGATGCAATAGTTTCTGCAGATAGTATAAGTAATTTAGAATCCAAGATTAATGATGCCTTAAAAGCTTTTGAAAACTGGTTTGGTACAAATAATCTAAAACTTAATGTAAATAAAACAAAATGTTTATTATTCAAGTCAACGGTACGAAATAATGCTAGTCTTAAGGTAGTGTCTTGTGGTAAAAATGTCGAAATAGTAGATAATGTTAAATTTCTAGGTGTTCACATTGACGCGTTATTGAACTGGAAGGTTGAGATATTGTCTATACAGAAGTCTGTTAGTTCTGCATGCTATGTAATCAGAAGCCTTAGGGATGAACTCACTTTGGCCCAACTTAGGATGGTATACTTTGCTTTGGTTGAGTCAAGGCTCAGATATAGTATTGAGTTTTGGGGTAACAGCTACAAGTACAATGTCCACTCGGCATTTGTACTTCAAAAAAGAGCCTTAAGGGCGATGCTCCGCATGAAACAGACTGATTCGTGCAGGGACCACTTCATCAGACTTAACATTTTAACAATGTCATGTCTCTATATTCTAGTGTTGTTAACCAACTTTGTTAAAAACTTGCAAGAGACCAATGAGGAAAGACAAGCTAGAGATAGTTCTCGTAGGAAAGACTTACCTTCCACAATCCAACCGAAATTGAACGTGGTTTAACAAGTTGCCAATGGACTTCAAAAGCATATGCAGTATAAACGTATTTAAAAACAAATTAAAGACATATTTATTGAGGAAGGGCTATTACAGTATTGAAGAGTTTATAGATGACAAACGACATCCACTAGGTATTAAATGATTGATTTGTGAATTATTATCATGTATTTTTGTGTATTTGTGTGTATTTTTGTGTATTTTTATGTATTTGTGTGTTGTATTGTTATTGTTTGTCTTTTTCTTTCTTTTAATACTGGGAAATGAATTTTTGAATTTTTGAATGGAATGTTGTTGATTATTTAATTTATTGTTGCTGAATTAATAACATAAAATTATTTACTAGTGAAATTGATATATTTTAAATGCGTAATGAATTTTAAATATGAATGTAATGTTTATGCTTTTTATTATTTTATTTTATTTTTCATCACTGTAATATTTTCAACACAATGTATTTTGTTATGAAATAAATGACTTATGACATCATATTTTATTTTAATTGAGGTTGTTAATGCCAAAGTCCATCGTCTTAAAATAAGTCCTCAAGGTGAAGACCGACTAAATACGAGACTGTATCTGATTCAAGAGTATCCGAATGACAATGTGAATAAAAGAACAAAAACAATGACCAGTATCTGTCCACATATTTTGTCGGATAATGCACTTTGTCTAAAAAACTAAACCAATCATTCTTATATTAGGTTTTTAATTCTTAAGCATATCAAATATGCAATAGCGTAGAAAAAACAGATTACAAATGACGTAAATGCAACTGCGTCAACCAACTTGGTCGTTACCACTTCAACGTTCTTGTCAGACAAATTAAAATGGTGACGTTCTGCAAATGAATGGCGATATTATTATACATGCTCAAATGGATGATCAGAAACGGTACAAAGAGACGTAGGTACTGCGATTATCCCAAATAAATTGGAGCAGGTAGGATAATGAATAAGTACAGGATGGCAGGGATATCGACGCGAAAACGGTTACGATGGATGCAGTACATGGTTCCCCATGCGTTGAAATTTTTCCTTGTTTATAAAAAAAATCTGCTGTTTCATAGAAAAGTGCAATACCTACGCGGTCAAATCGTATGGAACATCTGATTAAAACAAAAATCAGTTCATGTGTTCAGAATCATGTAATGAATCCATGGTAACAGTTTTCGCGTCGATGTCCCTGCCACTCTGTATACACTGCTTGTATATATAAGCGAGACTGCTGAGTACGATTACAAGGTCTTGGGTTTTTCAGGAACTGCCGGGTACCCTAGATACGTGGTTGACGACATTGGACCCTATTATATGGGACTTAAAACGTAACTGGCGAAATAATGTGGGGCTACACCTCTGCCGAACCCCACTGGGAATTTATAAGCAGGTTTTTTATGTATAGCATAATCTTGTTAGGCAAAGGCCTCCCCAAGTTCTTTCAGGAACTCTTTTCCCACGTTACTTCGATTTGATGTTATATTATTTCAACAGGTTACACAATCAAGATGCAGCCTTCATTCACAATCACAATGCAAGAAGGTGGTTTCGGGGTCGGCGACTACGCAGTCTTCGGCGTCTTGTGCGCAGTGTCATGCGCGGGAGGACTGTGGTACAGCGCAGTCGGCTCGAAGGTCAAAAAGGTAGTGGATGTGAAAGACTACCTTCTTGGTGGAAGAACGTTGTTCACCTTCCCTGTTGCTATGTCACTTATTGCCAGGTGAGATATTAGTGTGGAGTTGATTATCTTTATATATATAATTCTTCTGTGAGTGTGTATGTCACTGAACTTCTCTCAAACGACTGGACCGATTTTGATGAAATTTTTTGTGTGTGTTCAAGGGGATCTGGGAATGGTTTAGATTCACAATTTTGTCCGCTGGACAATGTTTTGACAGGACAACGTCTGTCGGGTCCGCTAGTCTTCTATAAATATTGCAAACGTGAATAGCTGTCTTCTGGCTATGCTCGTTCCATTGTAAACCTTTTCCTTCTTCGCATCCCAGCGACAACGATGTCAGAACAGAGATGTCAGAAATTATTTAATGAATGTCATCTTGACATGGTAAATTTGTATTGATTTGATTGGATGCGTTAATAATATTATATTGAGTGAGTCTTTATTATTATAGCTTAAAAGCGTTTATTCTGAAAGTGGGCAACGTCGCAAATAGATATGAAATATTTCGCTGTTTTGATAAATTTGGCAATATTACTGTATGGAAATAAGAAATGTGACTAACTAGTTCCCTAGAATATTAATAATGAATTGCAATTGTAACACTGAATTTGATGTTGTAACAATTTTAAGTGTAATACAGGCATTTGGAGAGTTTCCAAATACTTTTCTACATCTAAAACTAAATATTCGGTATTACGATATTAATTATTGCACTTCATAATCAATATTTTAGTGTCCTAGTTAGCCACATTTCTTAATTCCACAACATAACATAACATCACACCTTGTTTCCCCGAAGGGTTGGGCAGAGGTGTCCCTGCAGCAGGTACACCCACATTTCGCTAGTTATGTTTAAGTCCCATGTAGTAGGGGGCGAGCCTATTGCCATCAACCGGGCACAAATCCAGACTCCGGGCTGCTACTGAGAAATTTCAGAAAGAAAAACCCAATAACACTTTGCCTGACCCGGGAATCGAACCCAGGACCTCATGGTCAGCAGTAGTGCTTGCTTCTTAATTCCATACAGTAGTAATATTGCTAAATTAATCGAAACAGGTAAATATTTGACAGCTATCTACGACGTTGCCAACTTTTAGGATAAACCTTCTTAAACTGTTTGCATGCCTTAACTATGTTAGTTAGTATAAGGATCATTTTAAACTTAACATCTGTAACTTGTACCTACTTTCTGTGCAAATAGAGAACCATTCTATTCTATTCTAACACGTCCAAAAAGACCATATTGTTTTTTTTGTCGGAGTACACGACTGCTTGAAACGTCCTAATAGAGCTACTTGCTCTTGAAAGGTAGCTGGAAAATTACGTGTAGTAGTAGACCCGCTTTACTTTTTTGTTAATCATGTATTATGAATTTACGACATCCATGACACAAATGTTTTAATTTAAAGAAAAAACATGACCTGCTTTGGGTATTTTAGAGATATGTACATACCTACGTAAAATAAACATCGCGGCAATAGTTTCTACAAATACCCATTTTTCAAATTCCTCGCAGGCCCGGTACCTACATTTATTTTCCTCAAAATAATTATCTACCACATGAAAAATGTTTGAATAATTTTTTATCACATCTATTCAAAAAGAGCTAGTTTAGTCCTCGTAAACAGGGACTAAAATAGCTTTTTAATCCCTAGGGATTAAAAGTGATTTGAATTTGGAATGTGGATATTGTTAGTAAAAGTTCCAATTACAAAAGAGATCAAACACGAACATTGTATGAACAAGTAACAGGCTGGCAAGAAAGAGAGAGAGAAAGTGTGAATTTGGTCAAAATGAAAATCCAAGATGGTGGCTGCGAAAATTTTAAAATTTTTCGTCAAGGCTGTCGTTTTCATTGTTTTCGAGGGTGCTAAAACCGATAGTGAGGTCAAAATGTAAATCCAAGATGGCAACTGCGAAAATTTTAAAATTTTCCATCAAGGGTATCGTTTTCATAGTTTTTGAAGGTACTAGTCTATAGTGAGGTCAAAATGAGACCACGAGGGCGGTAGCGATTAAAAAAAAAAAAACATGTGTGCAATTCACACGTGGTAGAAGTGAAACCTTCAAAAATATTGGCTTTGAGATAGGTAATGAAAATTTCGGGAAGAGGATATTGGTGCCGATTCCCTTGTTCACAAACTAAACTAAATTTAAGTTCAGTGCATCTTTTTCTTTCTATTTCATTAAGAAAAGGACAGAAGATAAATTTTAGTTTAGTCCTGTCAAATTAATCAGCGCCTGTCCGTCTCCATACAAGTTTAGACGTGATTAAAAACTTGCCAACTAAAATTACGTCAATTAACGTCAAGCGCTGATTAATTGATGACATGATTTTTGCTAAACTTTAACCGTTTACGCAGCGCACGCAGCGGAAACTCTCAAAATGAAAAATAAAACCCCCGATTTTGAAACATTCTTCATTGGTGCTCCGCTCCTATTGGTCTTAGCGTGATGATATATAGCCTTTCTCAATAAATGGGCTATCTAACACTGAAAGAATTTTTCAAATCGGACCAGCAGTTCCTGAGATTAGCACGTTCAAGCAAATAAACAAACTCTTCAGCTTCAGAGAACCACGAACATAATACACTGTATAATGCTTCCTGTCTCATTTTCTCCCACATTAAATCTTATGAATTTGTGTCTGTCTCTTTTTACTGTCGCTTTTTCGTTTCATCGACTTTCAAATCACAACGGATCGGATTTCAAATTATCATCAATCCCGGGGAGTATTTTGTTTTATTTATGTTATTTTACATCATATTTACAGACCGCAGAACATCACAAAATACTGCTCAGGTTTCTGAGTAACGTCCATCACACACTGGCACGGTTTATGTCTCCTTTTGCTTGACAACTAGTGGAAGCAAAATCGATGACGAAAACATTCGCTCAGACAATAAACACTACATAATTTACTAAACAAAAATAAGCTCATTAGGCCTTACTGATTATTATTTATTCAGACTATTAAACCAAAATTTTTATTTTGTATTGTGTCCTGATATAAAAGCAGTGTATTCTTTAAAACTTCACTTTTGTTTAACATTCCCATCTAATTTCTTATTAACTTCAGCTAATACTGTAATTTCTATTTGTTAACAATTCATTACCTAATTTTAAATTAATTTAAATCTTCTTT
The DNA here is from genome assembly GCA_963680765.1 of Agrochola lychnidis. Lineage (NCBI taxonomy): Eukaryota > Metazoa > Arthropoda > Insecta > Lepidoptera > Noctuidae > Agrochola > Agrochola lychnidis. Next base: position 17,929,330 of record OY796858.1, read on the forward strand.
TTTTTTTTTTTTTTCTCTTCTACCTCCTATTAATCTAAATATTAGAACATCTTTTCTTACTTTGTTATTTAGCTGCATAACTTTACACATTCCAGGCCACTGACATTGCAAAGAAAATGATGACCCGCAGTGCTACAATCAGGGATTTGGAAGCAAAACTAAGAGTTACCTTGACGGAGCTCGAGGCTTCTAAAGCTACATGCCAACAGCTGCTCCAGGAAAGAGAAGACAGTGAAGTGGAAGTGATAAACATTAATTTAAAGAACACTTCCCTCAAAAATGAACTGTCTCAGCTACACATACAACACATGGACTTAACCGACCAGCACAGTCAACTACAATATCTAGTGTCAACGTTTCAAGAGTGCAATGACACCCACGAACTTGCTTTGAATAGAATTACAGAACTTGAACAAAAATTGTGTGAAGCCCAAAAGGCCCTATCTCTCTCAGAGTGTATCAAGGTCAGCAAACAGGTCGCTAGCACCAGTAATCTATTTAGTGAGTTAGTAGGTAGTAAGTTAAAATCAGTGTGTGAGCCAGCTGTAACGATAGATTTGACTGGTGATGACACCATACCATTATGTCCTATTGTTGTGAGTCATAATAAATTAAAAAAATACATTAAAATCAAGAAATTAATTAAACGGTCACAGAGAGCAATCAAAAAACAAAATCTCTTAAAATTAAATCTTTCACTTAGAAAGGAACGTGTTGTCTTATCAAAAAGTTTAAATAATTGTACTATTGAGTTAGATCAATGTAGGGAAAAATATGACACTGATATCCAGCTCCTCTATAATGATATACTACACAAGGAGCACTTGCTGAAGGATATTTTTGAAAAATATGAGACTTCACAACAGCAAGTAGGTGACCGCTTGCTTGAGGCTGGGGAACTACTGGATTTGGTGAAGTGCAATGCTGAGATGTATGAGTCTCTGACCAATAACCTCTCATGCAGCCGTGTAAACCAACCACTACCTCCTCAGCCTCAGCCTAACTTGCCCCATCAGGTGTTGGCTCTTCCAGCAGAGACTTGTGTTAAGTCACAAAAAAATAAATCAATATTTTTTTGTGACGAATTAGGTTCAGGCTTTGGGAAAATTTTATTCAATTACCTTAGCCATAGTTTTACTAATCATAGCTATCATAACATAAGTTTTAAACAGATGATAAAAAGAATTGTAAATACAAACCTAGATAATTATTCTACAATGGTTTTATTATTAGGTAATAGTACTGGTGTTACCAGAAAGGACATAGTGGATGGTGTGGACACCTTATTAAAATTAAATGTAGGAAAGCTGATGTTGTGTGCTTTTCCTTATTCTGATACTTTATCATATGATGAAAACAACTATATTTTTAAGTTGAATAATACTATTCATAGGCTGACATGTTGTCATAGTGACAAATTATTGTATTTTGACACTAACAAATTTGTTAGTAGTTTTAAGTTAACTCAGAGAACTTTATCTCTGTCTTGGGAATGTAGACATATGATCGCTATGTTGATAGCACATAATATTAATGAGGTTATAGGTAATATAACTCAGTGTAGTATTAGTGACGAATCTGTGTTGTCTAGTTATACTAACAACATAGTGAATAATTATTTAATACCATGTACGAAGGAGGATCCACCTACAGTACCAACATACTTGGAGGTCACTACCAGTCAGACTGGGTATTCCCTTCCTGCTGGAACACATACGGGCATTTTAGATTCTTCAGTTGTAGTTGTGGAGGTCACTCCGGATATTTCTTTAAACTAGGCAGTAAGACAACAGAAGTTACCCCTTCAATTAACCAATTATTATTAGAGAATAATAAAAAGGTATCTTCTGGCAATATTTTACATAAAAATAATAATAAAAAACCAAAGGGGGGGCAACATACTTTAAAATTATTCAATCAAAATATCCAAGGTTGCTCTTCCAAATTACTGGAAATAGAATTGTTTTTAGAAAATACCAAGTTTGATGTAATTTGTTTAACAGAGCATTGGTTAAAAGATCATGAAGTGATGTCAATTAATTATGAAAATTATTGTGTAGTCAGCCATTTCAGCCGAAAATGTATGATACATGGCGGGTCATTAATATTAATAAAAAATTCCATTAAATCGAAAGAAAGAAAAGACATTATTGGACTGTCTGTTGAACACAACATTGAATTGTCCTGTGTTGAGCTTGATAAGCATGTTATAGTATGCGTATACAGACCTCCAAGTTACCAGAATCTATCCGTGTTTGATTCTGTAATGGAAGATGTATTAAAGAAACTTAGTATTAGTAGTAAGTCAATAATCGTATGTGGTGATTTTAATATTAACTTATTAGAAAATAACTCGAATACTGTCAGATTATTAAGTCTTTTTAGGTCATTTGATTTGTCAAATGTTTTTATTGAACCAACCCGAGTGACAGCTTCTTCTGCCACTTGTATAGATAATATTTTTTGTAATTGTGATTACTTACACAAACAAATTGTAAATAAGTTGCCATCAGATCACAGTGGACAAACAATAACATTTTGCTCCTACATACCTTTACAAAAAATTCAAATAAGGTTTAGGCCAATAACATGTAAAAGTTTAGAGAAATTAAATCATTCTTTGGCCAATAAATTATGTGTTCAGAGTTTTAATAATATAGGTGACCCAAATGAGTTCTACGCCGAGTTCTTTTCACTATTAAACACGCAATTTAATGACACTTTTCCACTGAAGACTAAAAGTATTTACACAAAATTCTTATTTAGTGATTGGGCGACTCCAGGTATTCGTAAAAGCAGGGAAAAACTATTTGAACTTTATGGCTTAAAGCAACATATGAATAATACAAGCTTTCATAAGTATGTTGCAAAATATTCAAAAACTTTTAAAAATGTTTGCAAAATAGCCAAAGCTCTTTATATTAGCAATAAAATAAAATCAGCTGATGATAAAATAAAAACTACCTGGCAAGTAATAAATAATGAAACAGGTAGGAAAAAACAGCGAAATACTGAATTTAATTTAGAGACTGCACATGGCCCCATTAACTCAGATATAGAAATAGCTCAAGAATTTGAAAACTTTTTTGCTAATATTCCCCTTAAAACTACTGAAGCTTTAAATTCCTCACCCGCGCTTTCTGCTGCCTTACTTAGACAGAATGTGAAGGCATGCCCTTTGGAGTTTAGGTTTCAGCATACAAACCCCCAGGCGGTTATAAAAGCTTTTAAAGATCTTAAAATTAAATCAACAGAAGATCTCTGGGGAATGTCTGTAAAAGTCTGTAGATCTATTATCGAAACCATTGCGCCCTATTTAGCTTACATATTTAACACCAGTGTAGACCAAGGAGTCTTTCCGGATCTCATGAAACACAGTAAAGTAGTTCCATTGTTCAAATCCGGTGATAGTAAAGAACCCAACAATTATAGGCCTGTGTCAATTCTGCCAGTTCTCAGTAAGGTGTTTGAAAAGTTGATGCTCAATCAAATGTTACGTCACTTTAATAAAAATTCCATCTTTCATGAACAACAGTACGGTTTCACCAAAGGGCGTTGTACTACTGACGCCGGTGTCACCCTAATAAAGAACATTTTTAAGGCCTGGGAAGAAGCACAAGATGCCATTGGAATCTTTTGCGACCTTTCGAAGGCGTTCGATTGTGTAGACCATGAGACACTTCTGCTGAAACTAGAGCACTATGGGATTAAAAATACAGCTCTTGATTTACTTAGATCATACCTGAAAGATAGAAAGGTTAAAGTTCAGGTAAACGGCGTAAACTCATTAGGGTCTGAAATGGCAATGGGCGTTCCTCAAGGTTCGATATTGGGTCCATTCCTCTTTTTAGTTTACATTAATGATTTACCCCAATTACTTCATAATCAACCGAAGATGGTGTTATTTGCAGATGACACATCATTAATCTTTAAAATAAACCGACGGTCACAAAATCTTGACGACGTGAATAGCTCTATTCTGCAAGTCCAAGATTGGTTTACGGTAAATAATCTGGTACTTAATAAAAAAAAAACCAAATGCATTAGATTTAAATTACCTAATGTTAAAAGTAGCGAATGTGACATCATATTGAATGGAGAAAAACTGGAATTTATTAATCAAACGGTTTTCCTGGGAATCACGCTAGACGAGAAATTACAATGGGGACCTCATATAACATCTCTTGCGGGGCGGTTAAGCTCGGCCGCTTATGCTGTTAGAAAGATAAGACAGTTAACAGATGTAGAAACCGCGCGTTTGGTCTATTTTAGCTACTTCCACAGCATTATGTCATATGGCATTTTACTGTGGGGTCGGGCTGCTGACATTGAATCCATCTTTATTTTGCAAAAGAGAGCTGTCAGAGCCATTTATAATCTACGTCGCCGCGAATCTCTCAGGGAACTTTTTAAAAGGATTAATATTATGACGGTACCTTGCCAATTCATTTATGAAAATATTATGTATGTAAGGAAAAATCCACATCTCTTTAATAAAATAAGTGATAGACATAATTTTAATACTAGAAATAAAGATAAACTAGATCAACCATTTTTCAGGTTATCTAAAGTACATACATCTTTTATGGGGTACTGTGTTAAATGTTACAACAAAATACCTTGTGACATATTGCAATTAAATGAAAGAAAATTTAAAACTCATTTAAAAAGTACACTTTGTAAACAAGCATATTACAAATTAGAGGATTATATCCAAGATAAGAGTGCTTGGAAACATGCTGGTCCTGCTCCATAGGACAATTTAGAATCAAGACAAAATCAAACTGGTTGCTAATTTAATTGTAAAATTTATTACTTTGTGTTTTATGACATTGATTTTACATTCTGTGACTTTCTCACACACTTATTAATTGTAAAATTTTAGGAAAATAGTCTACTTTTACAATGTTTGTAAATATGTGAGCACAATGTATCTATCACATATTAAATTATCTATCGTTGCTTCATTTTTAATTCTTTTTACCGATTGTGGTATAGTAATTTTATTCTAGGTGCATCGTCTTCACATATAATAATTATTTAACAAATGTATGTACATATACAAACAATTGTAAAACATTTTTAAAAGAGTAACGGTGGAGTTTCTTGCCCATTCTTCTCCATACGAAAACTACCTTTTGGAAGGGGCGACTAGAATCAATTTTATTATTTTGTAATTTTTGACGTTCAAAAGTGCCATACATGGGCCTATTTGAAATAAATGATTTGACTTTGACTTTGACTTTGACAACGATGCAAAAGAAGTTTTCACTTCAAAAAAACTTACTTGAGAAAAAACTTCGTTTCTGACGGGGGTTGGATCACACACGTTTGTTTTTGAAGTGAAAACTTCTTTAGCATCGTTATATGATATATCATATATAGGATATATATCATCACGCTAAAACTAAAAGGAGCGGAGCACCAATGAAGAATGTTTCAAAATCGGGGGGTTTTATTTTTCCTTTTGAGAGCTTCCGCTGCGTGCGCTGCGTAAACGGTTAAAGTTTCGCAAAAATCATGTATGACAGAATTGTTCCCCTTTAAAAGTTCTAAAAAAAAAATCCGCACCAGCATATGTCTATCTTTTAAGGTTGGCTCACTATAACCTTTTTTATGCTAACCAAATTTGTTCTAAAATAATGCATTATTTGCGAAGGTGTTTTATAAACATGATATTAATCCTTATCCTAATAAATACATTATTCATCACAAGTATTCAATTTAAAACAAAATTGCCCTTGACATCATTCGATTTCAATGAATATCTTAGGATATATTGCAGTTTTAAAATAACATCGCAGCAAAATAATGATCAAGTATTGCGCGCACATTTATGATGTGCAAGGCTAGGCAAGTTATGAGGGGGAATAAGATTATAAGACCCAGTACTTTTACCTAACGTTTTAAAGTTCCACTTTTACTGACAAAAGCGTGATGTATGCTGTTGCGGACTTTTTTTAGAACTTTTAAAGAGATACAATTCTGTCATACATGATTTTTTTTCATTTTCTTGAAGCCAATTTTTTTTGTATTTGCTGCGTGGTTTCACTTCTACCACGTGTGAATTGCACACATGTTTTTTTCTCATAGAGGGTAATAAAAAGTAGAGTAATCACCTCGGGAGCAACACTATTTTAAGCTGGAGTGACGTACTTTGAATCCCTCGCTGCGCTCAGGATTCTACTTTTGAATCCCTCGCTTTGCTCGGGCTTCTACTCTAGAATCCTTCGCTCCGCTCTGGATTCAAAGAAACACTCTCGTCTTAAAAATAGTTGTTTGCTCCCTTGGCAAACAATCTACTTTTCATTACTAAAGAACACGAAAACAATAAATTTTTCCGAGGAAATGTTGTTTAACTATTAACGTTGATTTGATTATGAATTTACCATAGATCTATGGATTGGATAACTTTTATCACACTCCATTCCATGCCCTGACCAAATGTTTTATTTCAGTTACGTCTCCGGAGTGACGATATTAGGGACACCGGCGGAGATATACAACTACGGTATACAGTACTGGCTGGTGGTGATCGGAGTAAGCTTGAGTTGTGTTGCAGTAGTCACGATATACCTGCCCGTCTTCTGCACACTCAGGCTATCTTCGGCTTATGAGGTACGTTGTATTTCTGCTGGTTGAGTTTTGTTAATGTTAAAATACCTCTATTTTGGACAACCTGTCGTCAGTCGTATGATCTGTACTTACTCCTGCCTGCAGTTTGTACTCTCATTCAATTATTTGGACTACAAATGATAGACAATAATTACAAAACGTGGTCATCGGTCTATCCGTTTCTCTATTCTCTCTACAGTGAGTCTTTATAATGTGTACATTGCGAAATGATGGAATCTATGCTTAATTTTATCGACGGAAAATACGTAAAAAAAATCTTTTTGTTTTTTTTCAGTTTGGCGTCTTTATGAGAATGAAATCAAATACTTATAATTTGAATAATCAAATTATAAGTATTTGATACACCATAAGATTAAAATACCTATTACAAAACGCCTACATACATTAAAAATTGTTTTAATAACCCAACAACAAAACACTGCGCTAAAATAACTCGTAGGCGCGTCCGGCTTACGCTAAATTCAATTTCCTTACAAAATAAAGTCCATCATGCGTCACTTCAGTCACGTGACACCGCGGTTTCTATGAGCCGGGTAAGCCGATCTGTAACGAGTTATATACGGTAGGCACGAGTAGCAGAAACGTGCTCGTGGGAGCGAGAAGGAATTATTGCTATTGCACCACCTCTTTCTGGCACATGCATTTGATTCGGTAGTTTTCGTTGAATTTCGTAATACATTCGGCTAGGAGTTCGGAGTTCGTAAACATTTCATTATTCGTATGACAATGTGTGGTTGTTTTTTGACGTAATCGCATTAGAACCATATTAATTTGCATTTTATTCGCTCAGTATTAATTTAATTCATTAGTTTATCATTACCACTAGTATTAATATTTGTTTGTAGTTATAGGACAGTGATGAATTAACATAGTGTTTTGAGAATGATTAACATGGTGTTTTGTGTGTTGGGAATGTAAAGTACGTTGTAATTAGGTATTTGGGGTAAGTAGATAGTTTAATAAGCTGAAATTACTTATTTAGAGTAGATTTGAAAACTAATTAGTACGATCTTATTAGGATGGCGGCATTCATAGTTTTAGAATGTCGTTTGACAGATTACTTTGTGAAGAAACATGCTTTTCAAGGTTAAGTTTTGAAAATACGTGCTCGTCCAGATGTGACTATAAATTACAAACGCCGCGATGGTTTTTCCAAACATTTTAATGTTTCCCTTTACGATAAATATCAATGACTGACTGGCAGTCGAAAATTTAATAAAATGTATTGTTCCCGTGTTTACTTTTCTTAGATTGTAGTTGTTTATAGAATATAGGGTTTTTTTACATTTTAATCTGACGAATTCATGAAAAAAGATGTGCAGACTGAAAAACATATTCGTAGCTGTTTTATGAGTTCGGGACTGGTAGGAATAGAATTATTTTCACTCATGCAAATGCATGAAGCTCATAATAGAAAAGTAGTATATCGGAATTTAATGAAATTTATTTTTATTGATTGATTGGTTTACGGTAAACAAGAAGTTTTTTTTCTTTTTTGCTTCTTCGGCTCCCTCCTCCATAAAATCAGCCTTCGCTACTAGTAGGTACCTGTACCAGGTAATTTAATATTATTTTTACGATTGTTATTTGATTTTTGCAAGAAAATGTCTGTATTTACACAAAGCTAAATTGCATTGTTTCCGCAGTTGTAGCCCGCGAAATTCAAATTTTCTTACGTTTGTTTTACAATTTGCAGGTCAGTGTCAGGTTATATCTTGATCAAAATCTGATTCGCTACTATAACAGATATGTATTTACAGAATTATAATCATTAATTTCACAATAATTAATTTATGTTGAATACTGAGAATCATTGTTAATAAAATAATTATAACATTGTATAACCCGATGTTATTAGATTCATTCAATGCTATTGTTTGTTTCAGTACCTAGAGTTACGGTTCAACAAGAATGTTCGCGCATGCGCATCCGTGTTGTTCTTACTCGACGAGGTAAGTTCTTTTGTTTAATTAATTATACTTTAGTCACTGTTACTCTAATTTATTTATTTATTAATAGGTTAGCCTACAATTGTTTACACATTTCATGTCTATTAAAAGTACACAATACATTTATAAGTGCAACAATTACTTAAAGGCTAACACCACATGCACTATATATTTGGACATCATATTTTTACATTTTTATTACTGCAATTAATTGTTAATAATGGCAGATTTAAAATAATGTAAAAACAAAGCATACAAAGCCCCTGACGGATATTCATGGGTTTTTTATTAAGTCGGGGGTTTTTTAATTATTTTATACCATTCCCCCTTTAAAAAGCTTATTATATTTTACTGAAAACAGTGAAGTAAATGCACATTTAATCACTATTTTGGTGTTTGAATTTAGAACACACCATTACATTCGACCTGCATCTCAATCATTCTTCATCTTAACCTCCTTGCAAAAAAATACTCGATACAAACTCAATGTGCAAAGAATACTCGACAAACAAACTCCTTGTTCAAATAACTCTTTGAGATTTTCGACAAGGAGTATAGCATTAGAATTAAAACTGTTTTGTGTTCCTTGCTGTCATTAGTAAATTGGCGCTATTTTAATAATAATAAGAAAATTACTCTTAATTTTAGTAATTGTTCCAATTTTAATGTGCATTTTAATTAAGTTAACCTTCCTTTTTTCTTCATTAAATGCATATTTTCTTTCGCTAAAATTTTTCTTTTTATCGTAGTCATGGTATGCAACTCTTGAATAAAACGAGAATCTCTTGAATAGAACTTTATATTGAGGGCCATGAATCACTCGCGTCGTTCAGGATTCCAACACTTAAATCACTACTCGCTTCGCTCGTGATTCGATCATCATGAATCAACTCCCATCGGTCGTGATTCAGTCGTTAAAATCCTTCACTTACTTGTGATTCATCTATGGCCCTCGCTTTAAATCCGTCCTTTAGTCACTAACTATCCTTTTTCGGCCCTGCGCAGACGACAGACTATCCGTGACGCACTTTTTAGTCTGTGAAAATAGAACCTATGCAATTATATGCAGTAACGCACACGACGCGCAAAAAGTCCGGCGCACAAAAAATCCGTGTAATTCGGGCAGACCGCACCGCGCCGCGGCGCGCCGCTCCGCACAAAAAGTGTGTGAAAAATATTGAACGTTTGCTTCAACGCGCGCTAACGCAGACGGCGCACACTATAGTCGGCAATCTGCATTTGCTAGGGGTGGGCGTAACACACGCGATCTATTATCATGGCGCCAGAGGTCGATGTAACTATGTTAATTCAAGAAATACAAAACAGACCAGCAATTTATGATACTTCTAAGGCAGAATATCATGATAGGCAGAATATCATGAATGTTTAGTATGGAACTGTCCCTTCAGTAATCTTTCCGAAAGTATAGGATGTACCCAAAATTCTCTATTTCTTCTTCTTTTTCTGTACTTTATGTACAAAATAATACTTCGCGATCTCTGCACGATTTCCATAGCGTCTACGTCCCTACAGCTCTGCCGACAAAATGATCGAAGATGTGCGTCGTGTGCGTTGAGTCTGTGAAATATCCGCGACCGACTTTTTGCGCGCCATGCAGACTTTTTGTGCGCCGCAGACTCGATCGCACAAAAAGTGTGCCGTCTGCGCAGGGCCTTCAACTTACTTTTTAACCGACGTGGGTTTTTTCAAAATTTTTAATTTTGCTATTTATGACAGTTCAACAACATTCATTGCGTTATTTACGTTGTTGGGCAAATTTTTTTTCGAACTTATGAAGCAATGGATTAGCAATCTGTTTCAAAACGATTCAGATTGTGATTGATCGTGTATTACGCAATTAGGGTACAGGTGTTTTACTTTATTTTTCTCTATTTTGAAATAATTTATGTTCTTTGTTTCAGGTACTTTTCCTGCCAATGATCGTATTTGTTCCTGCATTAGCGTTTAATCAATGTGAGTCAACATTTATTCTAATAATTTTCGAGAAAATTTTATTTTAATTTATTTTAGAGTCACTTTCAAGATTTGCATGGTTATACAGAAATTAATTAATGGGCATCCTTTTAAGGGGACACCTGTATTTCTTTTTTTCTTTATATTTTATGGTGTTTCATTTCATTTCATTTATTTTATTTTCAGTGACGGGTTTCAATGTATTTGCAGTAGCTGGTACTATGTTTACAATATGTGGCCTATATACAGTATTAGTGAGTAGAATTTAGTTTGTTTTGTATTGCTTAGTTGTTCTTAAGGGGGAAGCGTCAGGGTAGCCCGCGAAATTCAAATTTTCTTACGTTTTTTGCATTTTGCAGGTCAGTGTCAGGTTTTATGTTGATTAACCATTCGTATATATTCGACGGAACGTGGATTTACGCGAGACACAATGGTTTTTTAATTGTTTCTGTAATTACAACATACGAGAGGTTAAAATATGATTCGCGGTCGCAACAAATATGGCTTTACTCAATTATAATCATTACAATCAGCAATACAACTCCATAAGTTAGCAAAGGTGTCAAATATCATGATTTCATGAAATCGTGACATTCGACACCTTCTTCTTAATCACTATTGCTGATCGTAATGATTATAATTGAGTAAAGCCATATTTGTTACGACCGCGAATTATCGACCTCAAGGACTATGTGAACATTGAGAGGGAGCGCAGGGCTCTAGCGATCCGGAGCAATATGTTGTCCCGTAGATTTACGCGGTGTACAGACCAAGTGAAAGTAACACTTTTCAAGGCTTATTGCCAAAGTTTGTACACGAGCAATCTATGGGTCAATTATACTAAGAGATCGCTGGATGTGCTGCAAGTCCAGTGTAACAATGCTTTCAGGATGTTGTTGAGGCTGCCTCGTTACTGTAACGCGTCAGAAATGTTTGCGCAAGCCCGCACCGATGGCTTTTATGCAATTATACGCAAAAAAACGGGGTCGCTACTGAGGAGAAAGAGGGGCAGTCAAAACAGCGTCCTGAAAACTGTAGCCGAGAACTTCGGCTCTCCGATTGTCCAGCAGTTTGTGCGGAGGTTGATTTTTACTAACACTAGGCAATAAGTTATTTTCTGTATGTTAGTAACACTATATGGATATTTTGTGTCCGAAATAAAACAATTTGAATTTGTATTATATTTTAATCAACATAAAACCTGACACTAACCTGCAAAATGCAAAAAACGTAAGAAAATTTCGCGGGCTACCCTGACGCTTCCCCCTTAAGCTTCCTGTTCGTTTTTTAAGTCATTTTGGCACTTAAGTTAGGTATTAACATCACTCCTGTATTCCCCGAAGGGTAAGCAGAAGTGTACCACTGCACAGTGTTTTATTTTGCCTTAGTTGCGGTCATCCTCAGGTTATATGTTAATTAGATAGGTATTATTTTAACAAAATAAGTTATATAAATAATTTTGCTTCATCTGGCATAGTTTTGAAGATATTTGGATAATCGAGAAAAACCCATAGAAACCATAAAAACACAATATCTTTTCTTTCTGAAACTATTTTCTATCACAAATGTTATTATATGATAGCAAAGCCTATAATGTACTGCTAAATCCATAACCATTGATAAATACGTTGTCTGTTAGGGTACAAAATTAATTTTTCTGTTTTCGTAATTATTAAGCTATTGCATAGCTTTTATCGCGGGCTTCGAGCGCGGCGACCGAATCGAAGACATTACGTTCCCATGACAACGTGATGTTGTCATGGGAAATATCAGTTACTACAAACGTAGGACTTCGGAATTATGAACTTTCAAAAATTTTATTCAGGGCTGCCACAAGATGTTTGCCTGTATCAATGTTTCGTGTCTATGTTTTTTTTTTTTAATGTAAGTATTTCAAATCCCAAAATAATCTGTATGTAACATTATGAAACATCTGTATACTATACAGTACTCTGCATCTGAAAACTTAGAATCAGAACTCATTTATATCATACAAGGTACACTTGATTCCATCAAGATAATTTGATGATTGAACCAGAAGATGTACAGTAAATCTGTTCAATAGTTTCTATTAAATGACCGTGAGTACCACACCCGAACATTAAATCGCAAAACAACAGTGCTCGACTTGTTTCACCGCGCGTTAGAGTCTTCCGACCCATTCCTATCGACGATGTCCATCGGCAGCCGGCACAGTAAAAATAAATGTTCCGTTCTTCTCGATAAGGTTCTGTCACATTTAAAACCGCACAATGAAGGGTTCCGTAGTTGGGATGAATTTATCCCAAAAACAAACTTAACTTTGTAGTTGAAAAATATGGTCTCCCATACGGAATGTATGAGAAAACATGTTTTTGCAACTGCAAAGTTAAGTTGGTCGATTATTACTCGTTAACCTGTAGATCCTACTTAGCTGTGATAGTTTTCCTTTTAATTTCGTTATATAAACTACTGTTGTAATTTTTTTCACACACCCAAAACCAACCATTTAGCCGGCAGGGGGGGGGGACACTTGACTCTAACAAAAATTAGCACTTTAAAGCTTAATATTTCGCAAACGAATCCCTGAATCCAAAAATAGTTTTAACAAACTCACAATGTTTTTGAAGGACCTTTCCAATGATACTCCTCACCATGGGGTAAAAAAATAAAAAAATATACATCACCACTTTACGTGTATGAGAGGTAGCCTAAAAAAAAATGTTTTTCATAATTTTGTTTTACCACTTTGTCGGCGTAATTAATATGTATAGCTATGCCAAATTACAGCTTTCTAGTACTAAGGGTCTCGGAGCTAGACCGCGGACAGACAGACAGACAGACAGACGGACATGACGAAATTATAAGGGTTCCTTGTTGTGTGTATCTGTATGTTAAAATTTCTAATCTAGACACGCGGCAGCGTGTCGAGCCAAGTACTAGGCAAGACACGGCTGCAGTGTGTTATATTACACGAACCATTTGGAGCCACTTTTGACCCCTTAATAACTCAAAATCTATGTAACATAGACTCATGAAATTTGGTTTATTTATAAAAACCCCTTAGATTAACTAGAACTCCAAATTTCATAAATAAAACTCAAACGGTTATTGAGATATTAACGTATAAAAATCGGCATTTTTATCAACGACCCTGTCACTAGACATCAAAAACATTTAACCCATTTCCGGGTGACCTAGAAAGTTGAAAAGAGATTTCCCGAAAGCAGGCCCATGGTATGATACTGTGTCAAAGCTTATTTATCAAAAATTATGTTGTATTTTTTTCAAGTCGTTTTATCAAAATTTATTTCTTCTAGCATTAGAGAACCTAATAAATATTTATTTTGTTGATACTTAATAAAGAACTACATCCGCCATTCAATCCTAACCTGAATGTTGCCAGATGACAGACTATTCCAATAAAATAATTTGTAATCGATTGAAAATATCGATACTAACCCACATGGAGTAGGTGGAGTATCCACTACACGAGTATGTTTTAAATGCTATTTATTATACTCAAATACTGTAAAACTATGATTTTACAATAAATAAAATATTATATGGTCTGAATATACTCAACAACTTAAAAGCGTTTCGAGGCAGTAATGTTATTTTATAAACTACCAGTGATCAGAGTAAGTAGATTGATTTGAGGTCAATGAACTGGCACGTATATTAGTATGGATACGCCTCCGGGATTCCGGGATTTTGAAATTATTAAGATTTTTTAAGGAATTTCAAATGTTGTAATGTGTAGAATAAAGAATACATCAATATGAATAAGAAATGTTCAACCCTTTTGCTGTCTGTTTAATAGTATATAGGTGATCGGACTCCAAGAAAAGGATAGATATACTATAAAACAATATAATATATTTTAAATATTTATCTATCGCATTCTATAAATTTCCAATGTAGTAGTTTAAAAATCCTTACTTTAACAATATTTGATTCAATCCCGTAAGTACCAAAATGAAATCCCGGAAAAAAGGCTTATCCATGTTATGATTTCTATGACTATTCATGATGCGAGTACGTAAAATCAATCGACCTACTCCGATCACTGATAATCACCCAATCGATTTCGTCAATCGATTACCAAAATAATTAAACCTGGTAACACTGACACCATGCATAATGTCAAACTGTCAAAAAAAATCTGTCAGATCAATGGCATTGTTGGCTGTTTGTTTTACGTTGATTTGAATTTATTTTTCCGTATTTACTTTATACTTACATTACGTTACGATTTAATGCTGTCAATTTAAATTGAAGCCAGAGGAACTATTGCTGATCTTTCCATGGCCCTGGGTAAGTTTATTATGTTCTCTTAATATTTATAAACACCGTCGTATTGTATAACCTCATTGATTTTAGCAGCCTATTAGTAGAAGGCCTATGTTCAGTCAGGGGTACGTCGCGCGTCGTCAGCTGTAAATGTCTATAGTATGATGTTATTATATAGCATAAGTAAATACACTGAATTTTTTTACCTTTTTCAGGTATGACGATGACATGTGTTATTGCAAGACTTGACATTATTGATTATATTATCTACAACTCTATCCCAAGTATTACTTGCTCAGCAAAATCTAAGCATATTATGTTATGTATGTGGCATGTCAACTGCAAGTCACAGAAGTCATCAGGTTAGTGTTTTTAAAATGGCAGAATTACTATGAGTGATATAATTATTATACAAAAGTAAATAAACAACAATAAGAGTATTTTCTTACTTTCTAGGTTAGGTATACATTTGGATAAAGTTTGTCATGCTTACTGAGAGAGGCTGCTACCAGAGATGTTTATAGGCAAGCAAGTGATGATAAAAACAGAGCCACCCTAGAGTGTAAAAGATTTACCCATAATAGATCAAAACAATAATCTGGTTAGGGCCAGAATCAAATCGTGACATGTGAGCAGCAGGACTTAGTGTACATAATTATTGATAAGTGAGCAAAATAGGACAAATTGTTTAAGAGATCATCATTGCTTATTACTGTTTTGTGGGAAAGCGTACATCTACCATCTACCGTACCTACGCTGCTTTTTTATGAGAATGAAGCTGAAGCCGTTTTAAATTCTATGAGAAATAAAATGTTTTTAGTATTTAGGTATTGTTGTGTTATTTGTTAAAGTAAACCTTCCTATAGAAGCACTGAAAATGCTGCTGCCAATGAGATTATTCATCTTTAATTAAGAGAGTTGGCTAAAATAATGTTTATGCCATTAAATCTTTCATATTTAGCGCGCAAGATTATTAATTTACCTTTATAAAATTCAAGTCTGTAAATGCGATAATCGCCATTTTGATGACAGTCGAGGTCGAGGCTAAAAAACATAAAAATTGGGGATTGCGAACATCCAAACTCCACCATAAGGACAGCGACTATTACAACATTTAATTATTTGACGAATTCATCCATTTTTCAAGTTAAATAAGTAGTAGTAATGAAGTTTTTGATATCAAAAGTCGAAGATTCGCGCCTATCGTGCGTGTTTACATTTTAACTTTTCACAATTAACACACATACACATATCTGATACGACTTTAAATGTGACAAATGTGATTAAAAATATTATAAGTAACTAGAAAATGCCCAGATCTTTACTTATTATACGAACACATGTTCAATAATACGTAATATTCATTACTACTACTCAATTTGTGTTAAAAATTGTCGATCATTGTTTTTTTTTTATTGTAATGATGTGCGAAAACGATTATGCCAAACGTTTTTTTTTTTTTCAATTTTGATTGTCTCGATTAATTTATAATTATGTCGAATGTCTGAAATCTATACTTGAAAATTAAAATAAAATTGTTTTAAGCATTAAATACAATAAACATTGTTTAAAATAATTATTTATACTTTTCTAGTGTTTAATCGTTTTTAGGACATTCAATATAAAACGAGTCAACACATAGAACGAGGATAGATACTTACCTCATTTATTGAATTTCGCGCCGAATTGTTTCTATTTATTTGAATTTAAATTCGGAACGTTGTTCAAAATTATTTTTAATTTATTGGACAATTATTTACTGTGGATTTTATTTTTGATACTTTCTGATATAGAATGCCTAGTATACATTTTTTAGGTAGGCTTAAGAAAATTTTGTTTGTGAATGATGTTAAATTAATTATATAAATTAGGTAGGTATTCCGCAAACACTTTTAAATGACGTCTATATTTTTAAATTGAAACTTTTATTACATCGTCTCAAACTTTTTCGTCTGTGTGTTGCATGTCGCGTGTCGGTCGGCCGCGGAGTAGGGATAAAGTGAAAGGCGATCGTCAGAGCAGCCAAGGCCGATATGGCGGCGCCTATAGTTCGCAGCAGCTGACCGTGTAAAGTTTCACTTTTACCGTGGTTTCATAAAACCAACAATCATTTTTTTTTAGTTGTATGAGTTTGATAGTATTTGTTTTTAATAGGATAATCTTACTCGAGTAATAGAAATTGTTTATTTTTGAGGTAGTTTCAAAACGAAATTTAAAAAAAACTGCCCAAGTGTATGTCGGACTACGCACAGTGAAGGGTTCCGTAATTGGGATGAATATTTACGCATAAACATTGCATAGTATCAATTTTATCGACTGCAAAAATAAGTTTGTATTTCTCGAAAAAACTATAGCAAACAAAGTTAATTCTGCGGTTGTAACCGAAAATAAACTGTATCTCAAAAATTATTGACTTCAAAAGCAAAGTCACTTAGAAACATCTTAACATTTTAATTATGAGATCCAACAATACACGCTTTATATGCATAGATTTTTTTCATCTCTCGGTTATATGTAAGTATGGAGAATGCCACCCCCACTATTATGTTTATCGTAATTTCACTACACCATTGTTTAACGGTGCAAAAAATACACCTTTTTCAAAATTTTCATCGATAGAGTGTAAATAGTCTCCATGTTAAATGACTGTATGACATCCGGACGCACGGACAGACGAACTTGACGAAATTAAGAGGTCCGTTTTTTTACGGATTTTGATTATCAAGTTTTGGCATGTATTGGCATGAAATTGATGTCTATAACAATTGATCTACAATATTATTATTATTTGGAATAGCCGCCATCTTAAAATCCAGAATGTCCATCTAATTCGATATCAGCACTATCTCCCGAAAACCATGAAAATGACAGTCATGACGACAAATTTTCAAATGGGGTTAAAAACTGCCACTTGCTCACTTCAGATGGCGCTGATCTCCAGCGTCTTATAATTTGACAGCTAACTATACATTTTTGATTCGAATGCCAAAAGTTAATGTAAATTCCTGAATTTCATGACTGAATTCAAAACACCCCGTCGAGTCAACTGATGTGTCACGTGTCAAAATCTTGGTCCCTAATGTTAGGCGGCAGTGAATTCATTTCATTCATTCTCTGATCTCGAAAAACGTTGTTACAAACCTCAGGTCGGTATGTTCAAGGTAGTTGGTAGGTTGGTACTATGCTTGAGACGTTTTTGAATTGATAGATCGTATGACTATTGTTTTAGGGACTATTGTCGTTTAATTTTTAATATAAACTTACGAATAGTTAAGTCCATAGTGAGGTCAAAATGTAAATCCAAGGGGCGGCTGCAACGGCGGCGGTGATCTCTCGCGTCCGGCCCTGGTTCAGGCCATGGTACGGAGCGAGAGGAAATGGCAGGCCGTCACCTCCTTCTGCGAAGCGGTAATGCTCGCGAAGGAGGAGGCGGAACGCGTGAGGTAGAGGCAAAGTTCGCGCCCTCACGCCCCTAACCGCTGCAGGAGGAGACGCCCGGGGCGGGAATCGCGAGCCGATTTCCGGCCACCGTAGGCGCGGGCTTGCGAACGGTGAGCAATGGGTAGCTCGCCGTCCGATAAGGACCAAGCCCGGGTCGACGGCGCGTTGTGTTCCACGCGCGCCTCAAAGAGATGTCAGCAGAAATGACGGGATCCGCTAGGGCCAATGCCTGCCGGGGGTTCGCAGAAAACCGATAGGGACATCGTGGCCCCCGGCAACAGGGCAACCGAAGGAACACGGGTGGGTTTTAGTCAGTAAGAGTCTGATACGCCCTCCCGCTCCGCCCAGAGCGGGAGAAGATACTTAAAAAAAAAAGGGGCGGCTGCAAAAATTTAATAATTAAATCATACGTGAGAAGGAACTTTGTTCCTGACGGGGTCAAAGTCAAAGTCAAATCATTAATTTCAAATAGGCCCATGTATGGCACTTTTGAACGTCAAAAATTACAAAATAATAAAATTGATTCTATTCGCCCCTTCCAAAAGGTAGTTTTCGTATGGAGAAGAATGGGCAAGAAACTCCACCGTTACTCTTTTAAAATGTTTTACAATTGTTTGTATATGTACGTACATTTGTTAAATAATAATTATATGTGAAGACGGTGCACCTAGAATAAAATTACTATACCACAATAGGTAAAAAGAATTAAAAATGAAACAACGACAGATAATTTAATATGTGATAGATACATGGTGCTCACATATTTACAAACATTGTAAAAGTAGACGATTTTCCTAAAATTTTACAATTAATAAGTCAGTGTGTGAGGAAGTAATCACAGAATGTAAAATCAATGTCATAAAACACAAAGTAATAAATTTTACAATTAAATTAGCAAACAGTTTGATTTTGTCTTGATTCTAAATTGTCCTATGGAGCAGGACCAGCATGTTTCCAAGCACTCTTATCTTGGATATAATCCTCTAATTTGTAATATGCTTGTTTACAAAGTGTATTTTTAATATGAGTTTTAAATTTTCTTTCATTTAATTGCAAAATGTCACAAGGTATTTTGTTGTAACATTTAACACAGTACCCCATAAAAGATGTATGTACTTAAGATAATCTAAAAAATGGTTGATCTAGTTTATCTTTATTTCTAGTATTAAAATTATGTCTATCACTTATTTTATTAAAGAGATGTGGATTTTTCCTTACATACATAATATTTTCATAAATGAATTGGCAAGGTACCGTCATAATATTAATCCTTTTAAAAAGTTTCGTGAGAGATTCGCGGCGACGTAGATTATAAATGGCTCTGATAGCTCACTTTTGCAAAATAAAGATGGATTCAATGTCAGCAGCCCGACCCCACAGTAAAATGCCATACGACATGAGGCTCCCCGACTGCATACGTTTTTTTTAATAATAATACTTGCCGCGCCGGCTCAGCGATCTGACATCATTGCGGAAAATTGTAACAATTGTTACGAAAGAAATACCTACATTCTTACACAATATTGCTACGCATATTTACAAAAATAATTTAATAGATCACGTTTGATTGACGAATAATAATAATTTCTTTACAAAAAGTAATGATATCCCATCAAAAACATAAATGTGAAAATGGGAGCCAAATTCCATAAATATGGTTGTCGACTTCGCCGACAAAAGAATTGAAATCTAAATGGGTGCCAAGTTCTGTAGATAATCCTGAAATTTATTTATAAGAACATGCAACTTTCTAAAATAAAATGAAAACACAAATTCTTGTTTTTTCTGCTATAACAATGTTTGCTATTTAAAAATATAACTTCTTAAATTTGAACAGTCGAATTATTTACACAAAGCACTTAGGATAAATTGAAGCTCAAGATTTGACTTGGCTAGTTTTTACCAGCAAGCTGAAATTTTAGAGAAAGAAGATATTTTGACCTTACAGTTACAATAAGAAACAGTAACTTGCGCATAACATAAAGAACAAATATATAAATACGCCTAGGTAGACAGTCAAAGCTGTAAACAGTTACAATAAGAAACAGTAACTTGCGCATAACATAAAGAACAAAAATATGAATATTTTACTTTATTTATTTGGCTCACCAACAATTAAGTACACCGATACAAAGATATGAGATACATGCAATAAACTTATAGACTAGTGTACAAATTTCTTACAGGTAAGCACATCATGAATTACTTATTTGATGTTGAGTGCCTACTTAAAATTAAATAATAATAATTAAATATGCCTAGGTAGACAGTCAAAGCTGTAAACTCGAAAAAAAAATAGCGTCCAACTGTTAGCCGCTTAATGCACGCACACTAAAAAAGTAAAATTACAGCACAATGACGTGGCGCGAGTGTAAGACGTAGCTGTAATGCACACCAGCATAAAAAAGTTACCCTGTTTGTTTTAGTTCTTTTGCACCGCGACACTGTAGACAAATATAAAGATGATAAATTGATTAGCCAAATATAAGATAACTTGTATGTAAAAACTAGCCAAGTCAAATCTTGAGCTTCAATTTATCCTAAGTGCTTTGTGTAAATAATTCGACTGTTCAAATTTAAGAAGTTATATTTTTAAATAGCAAACATTGTTATAGCAGAAAAAACAAGAATTTGTGTTTTCATTTTATTTTAGAAAGTTGCATGTTCTTATAAATAAATTTCAGGATTATCTACAGAACTTGGCACCCATTTAGATTTCAATTCTTTTGTCGGCGAAGTCGACAACCATATTTATGGAATTTGGCTCCCATTTTCACATTTATGTTTTTGATGGGTTATCTTTAACCGATTCAACGATCTAATATTAACAAAATTTTCAATACCAAAGAGAATTTTAATTCAACAAAATAAGCAAGAATTTGAAAAAAAAAAAAAAAACACGCTTTTAAAGAAATACAAACGAAAAAATTATATGCAGAAGACATTCCATCAGTACGTATCGATTTCGGTCCAGATGGTGTTCAAGTAATTAAACCAATGTCGGTACAGTTCCCAGCAAAACACAGCTATGGAACTGCTGAGAGACGTATGTTGCCATTGATTCTGAGTTGGGCATCGACCGTCCACAAGATGCAAGGCTGTACAGTTGATCATACAGTCATTTATCTAGGCTCTCGACTGTTTGCAGCTGGACAAGCTTATGTAGCACTTAGTCGTGGAAGATCTGTAGACGGAATTCGAATTGAAGAACTTGATTGCTCAAAGCTAACAGGTAAAACTCCTTGGTAACAGAAAAGCATTAGAAGAAATGATTCGATTATGAAGTAACACGTAGTAAGACTTGTCATTATCACTTGTTCGGCAATAACCTTATACCATTAAGTCTCACTGTATATATTGACAACGTTAAAATCTTCTTTGAATGACTTCTAAAATCGAGATTTAATTTTTACCATTTAATACAGCCGTACACATGAATAATTTGGAAAATAATTAATTAATTACAGTTATCACGGAATTAATAGTAGAACAAAATAATAGTTTAAAATTAAAAAACAAGCTATTATAAATAAACCAAACTAAAAAGTAGAAAATAAATAACAGTTTAAAAAACGAAAAAACACGCTTTTTATAGAAAATCGAATTAAAAAATTGTTTTTTTTTTTTAAATAAATTTAAATTAAGAATAGTGTTAAAATTTTTGATAAATATAAATTAATAATAGTGTAAATAAGAAAAAAAAAAAAACATTATTTTAATAAAAAAAGCGTGGGGTGCATGGTGTCAATAGTTATAAATATTTTATTGACAGATATGAGTAGAAGGATTTTCATTTGGATATTATTTTAAAAAGCACCCCACGCTTTTTTTATTAAAATAATGTTTTTTTTTACACTATTATTAATTTATATTTATCAAAAATTTTAACACTCTTCTTAATTTAAATTTATTAAAAAAAAACAATTTATTAAAATTTATTTTCAATTTTTTAGTTCGGTTTTCTATAAAAAGCGTGTTTTTTAGTTTTTTAAACTGTTATTATTATTTTCCTGTAGTGGGGTTACAGTTTTTTATTTAACTTTATTTTTTATTATATTTACTTTTTATTATTTTTAACGACCGAATCAAGAAATTCTGTAATGTAACGAAAATAAAACCTAACACCCCCCACTCCGCCTACCATGTAATGACGGTTCCCATGACAACGTGATGTTGTCATGGTAACGTAATTTTTGTTTTATGTCATCACGTCATCATCCCAAGTGTAGCGTTGACAAACAGGAAGTATGGAGGTTACAAATGCTATGCAATAGTTTTACCGCGGCAGTTCCCGAGTGCCACACGTTTTTTTTATTAACCTTTTAACTTGCTTTGTGTGTTAGTTAGTTAGCAAATCTTGCAAGCTGAATTAAACCAACTTCGTCTTATCCTACGGAGTTGAAATTTTACACGTTGGTTCAATTTCAAAGATAATGCATATTTTTATGATGCATGACGTGATTTGACAGCCAGGATTGTCTCCAGACGAAGGAACTCCACAACAGTTTACGGAACAGACACGAAATTTAATATACGCATTTAATTATGACATTCCGTTCTAAAATCTACCATGACCTGGCTACAGCGGCTAGGATTGGCTCCAGACGAGGAAACTCCTCAGCGGTCAACAGCAGAGACACTAAATGTTATATACGCATTCGATAATGATAGTTCGTTTTAAAGTTTACCATGACCTGGCTGTTGCACCCAGGATTGGCTCCAGATCAGGGAACTCTTCAACGGTCAACAGTACAGACACAAAATTTTATGTACGTATTTAATGTTGATAGTCCGTTCCGAAATCTAACATGACCTGACTGCTGCACCCACAATTGGCTCCAGACTAGGAAACTCCTCAGCGGTCAACAGTACAGACAGGAAATTTTATATACGCATTTAATTATGATAGTCCTTTCTAAAATCTAATATGACCCGGCTGTAACAGCCAGGGTTGGCTCCAGACAAGGAACTCAGCGGTCAACAGCAGAGACACAAAATTTTATAAAGGCATTCATTTAGGATAGCCAGTTCTAAAGTTCATCATGATCTGGCTGCTGCATCCATGGTTGATTCCGGAAGAGGAAACTCCTCAACGGTCAACAGCACAGACACGAAATTTTATTTACGCATTTAATTATGATAGTCCTTTCTAAAATCGAACATGACCCGGCTGTAGCAGCCAGGGTTGGCTCCAGACGAGGAACTCAGCGGTCAACAGCAGAGATACTAAATGCATCATGATCTGGCTGCTGTATCCATGGTTAGCTCCAGACCACGTAACTCTTCAACGGTACAGACATGAAAATGTATACACGCATTGAATGTTGATGGTCCGTTCTAAAGTCTACCTTGACCTAGCTGCTGCACCGGCTTCAGACGAGGAAACTCCTCAACCGTCAACAGTAAATACAGACACGAAATTTTAAATACGCATTGAATGTTGATGGTCCATTCTAAAGTCTCCCATGACCTGGCTGCAGCAGCCAGGATGAACTCTAGACGAGGAAACTCCTCAGTGGTCAATAGCAGTTACACGAAATTTTATTTACGCATTCAATTATAATAGCCTGTTCTAAAGTTTACCATAATCTGGCTGCTGCACCCAGGGTTGGTTCCAGAAGCGGGAACGTCTCAGCGGTCAACAGCACAGACGCAACATTTTATATAGGCATTCAATTATGATAAACCGTTCTCAAGTCCACTATAACCTAAGTGCTGCACCCAGGATTGGCTTCAAACGAAGGAAGTCCTAAACGGTCAACAGCATAGACACAAATTTGAACAGTCGCATTCATACACCATGACCTGTCTGCTAACACAGGATTGGCTCCATAAGATAGATCTCCTCAACGGTTAACAGCACAGACAACAAATTTTATATACGCATTTAATTATTATAGTTCGTTCTAAAGTCCACCACGACCTGGCAGCTGCACCCAAGATTGGCTCAAGACGAGGAAACTGCTCAGCGGCCGACAGCAGCGACATAAAATTTTATCTATGCATTCAATTATGATAGCCCGTTCTAAAGTCCACCATGACCTTGGTGCTGCACCCAGGGATTACTTCAGACGAGGGAAGTCCTAAACGGTCAACAGCACAGACAGTTAATTTTATATAGGTACCCATTCAATTATGATAACCCGTTCTAAATTATAGTATGACTTGGATAGTGCAACTTTGTTGGTTTCACACCATGACTTATGTAACGACCTGTTTGGGTTCGTTGGATTTTTCTTTACAAATACCTTTCAAGTGAAGGTGATAGAACAGATAATAAAACAAATTCTAATGCTAAAAAGTATAAAATAAAATTTAAGTAAAAACCTTTATAAAAACAAACTTTAAATGAACTAAAAAGAACAAAATAAAACTTACGTAAACATAGAACTTTAATATTTTCTTAAAAGCTTGCGGCGTGAACGTCCTTCTTACCCTTTAAGATAAGCCTCAAGCTTTTAAGAAAATATTAAAGTTACTATGTTTACGTAAGTTTTATTTTTTACTTTTTAGTTCATTAAAAGTTTGTTTTTAAAAAGGTTTTTACTTACATTTTATTAAATAACCGGCAGCCTACTTGCTTGTTTTTGACCAGTACAGCAATTTCGATTTATCTCGAAGAAGTTGGTCAAAATAATGTTCGAATTTCCAAGTAAGTATGTTTGAGAAAAACAATTGTTTTACCAATACGATGCAGGGCAAATCCAAGAAGTTATTATTACCAAGGAGTTTCCATCAATTATTATTTTATGATGGAACGCATATGCGGAGCGCGCAATTTGTTCAATCCCAATATGAGAGTAGATATAGTAGTATTTATGAAACTGCACATAACTAGGTATTCTAGGTAGGACTATGCAACAGTTTCATAAACTACTATTATGATCGCTGAGGACTTACTTCTACGTAGATACGATTTATATAAAAAAAATTGGATCATTATTAAATTATAATAAATAATGTTCTTGATCGTTCTTATGATGTGAAAAGTCTACAAAATTAGGCGGCTCACATTTTATTGACAACTTCTTAATTTTTCACTTTTTAATGTTTTGTTAACCATAAAAAACTGTTAGCTATATGTATACTTAATTTTATAATCCTTTCCTATCCAGGGTGGACTAAAAGCCGTAGTTTGGACGGACTCGGTTCAGACAAGCATAATGTTCATAGGAGTGATCCTAGTCGCGGCCGCCGGGACGATCGCCGTCGGCGGAGTACAGGAGGTCTTAGATATAGTCAATGAAACTGGAAGATTTGAATTATCCAAGTAAGTGTAGATTGGCCCCTTTACTTAATTTAAGTAAATTTTATGTCGTATAATTGATGAATTTATGAGGGTCATGGCTACGAGGGATTTCGCAGTAATTACATTTTTAAATGCAGCTATAGATGGACAAGTTTGGGAACCAACCTAAAAGTAAATCTGAAGTTATCTGAAGCTTCAAAATAAACTTTTTTTTCTCTTACCGAGGCCCCGCGAAGCGGATCAAAGTGTGGAGTGTTTGAAAAACACTGGATACATTAAAATTAAAACACAGTACCGTTATATTTTGTTTCTATTGATTTTCAGAGTACCTACAATCAGTGTAATTACATTTGAGTACATGTAGAAAAGTAACGCATTTTCTTATGCAACTTTTGTGACTATACATGCATATATTGTACACTCTGGGAAATTAATTATTTACCAAAGTGACACTACGTCAGTTTTCCGTGTTATAGCCATTTCATGCAACAGTCAAAGAATGCCAGTTGTGATTCGAATATATTGACAATTTAAGAAGTTAGGGTCAACTCACACCGAAAGAGCGGCGAAGGGCAGCGAAGCGGAGCGCAGTTTCAGTATCATATGAATTTTAACTTTATTTTCATTACTATAATACTTATTATCGCATGAGAAACTCGAACGAATCGCGCGGATGCCCGCGGCGCCGCGGGAATTCCGGCGAATTCTATAAACGGGCGCCTTCTCTATCGAGCGGGTCGCTGCGCTTCGCTGCCCTTCGCCGCTCTTTCGGTGTGAGTTGACCCTTAGTCAATGTGATAAAAAAAACCTGTACCCTAATTGTGTAATACAACACAATCACAATTTGCTTCGATTTCAAACAGATTTCTAATCCATTGCTTCATAAGTTGGAAAACAAAATCTGTTCAACAACGTAAATAACGCAATGAATGTTGTTGAAATGTCAAAATGAAACAAATTTCGCGAAATTATTTACGAAAATAAGTTACGCAATTAGGGTACTGGCTTTATAACACTCTAATTCGGTACTGTGATGATCAATCCTATTCCTATTCAACGATCAATATTTGTATATATACACATATATAAGTATGTATATATATTTGTACTCACGTTCTCGAAATCTGCTCTAACGATTTCGATGAAAATTGCAGGGGTTTACGGGGGCGAAAAATCTATTTAGCTAGGTCTCATATCTGGGAAAATTTGTTTTCTCCGTATTTTCACCCGAACAGAGCTCGGTCGCCCGGATACTTATTATAAACTGAACAGAGTTATTACACAGTAATAGACAAGACCTATCACTGTAGTATGACACTTAGTGTCATAAAGTGACAGGCACTTTGATGCATCTCATCATCCAATATTTGAACTGGTCTACTGGATATAGAAATTCATTAATTACGTAACGTTTGCCGTGATGACGACATTGTCTGTGATGTAATTTTTTTTTTTTTTTTTTTTAAAAAAACGTTGCCCCACGCTAGGAATTTCTCCTGTATTGTGGGTGCGTTTACAAACATTTAAACTCACATACACAAACAGCCAGACCCGGAACAACTACTTGTAGGTCATACAAATATTTGTTCCGTGCGGGAATCGAACCCGCGACACGCAGCGCAGCAGTCAATCGCTTAACCACTGCGCCAACCGTGCCGTCTCTTGTTAATTGTTGGACTTCTGCCCAAAGTAAGGGTAGATACTGAAACCGTTTAGGAAAACGAATGCAGTGTAGTAAGTATTAATGGAAATGTACACATAGTTATAATTTGTACCGTAAAAGAGTGTACTAGCGGACCCGACAGACGTTGTCCTGTCAAAACATTGTCCAGCGGACAAAATTGTGAATCTAAACCATTCCCAGATCCCCTTGAACACACACAAAAAATTTCATCAAAATCGGTCCAGTCGTTTGAGAGAAGTTCAGTGACATACACACTCACAGAAGAATTATATATATAAAGATAATATGTTTCAAATGTATAAGTTTAAATTAAGTCAATCTTTATGGGCCCACCACACGCACAAGCTTCACCACAGTTTTGCCTGCGCAGGCCGGTTTGTACACGGAACACTGTCCAAATTGGCGAATTTTACCAACCACACGCACGGTGTTCCGTGTACAAACATGTGACTCAGGCTGGCTGGACAAATCTTCAAAATAGCTCGCATTTAACTAATTTAATAGGGCACTTTATGTGACGGCTAAACATCCTTATTTCAGAATTTGAGACGCTACAGAATCTTAGGTAGTCGATCGAAAACGTGTCCAACCAGCTTGAAAAACCACTTTGCGCTGGTCTCTCAATCTCGGTAACGGAAGTGATTTTGACGACTTTTTGCATATCAACGGGCGTCACATAAATTTGTGACAGGCATCGAGCTAAAAGTTTTGTGACACGTACAGCGGTTTAGTAGAAAAATGTAAAAATCTGTGTCCAGCCAGCTTAAATTTACGTATAAAACTTTTGACTGGCACTTCCGATTCTTAATAACGGGAGCGGTTTCGAATATGGTTCCTTTACTAACATTTAGTGACGCAATGTGTGACAGTAATAACGTTTGATTTGTGGCGTCACATGTAAGGGTTTACGAGAAATCAATAAAAACTTAATGTCCAGCCAGCCTGAGTTCAAGATGGCTGGACACATGTATCTCCGCTGCCTGATGATCTACGGCCTTCGAAATGTGTTCAAAATTTTGTGACGGGGAGGATAATTATAACCTGAATTTGTGACGGAGAAACTTTGAGTAGGTAGTTTCAAAAATATTGATCATTTAAATTTTCCGTATAAATGCGAGCTATTTTGAAGATTTGTCCAGCCAGCCTGAGCCACATGTACAAACCGGCTTGCGCAGGCTAAACTGTGGTGAAGCTTGTGCGTGTGGTAGGCCCATTACTCATAATGTTATTGCAGTCACAAAGCGATACTATGTTGGCATATAAGGTATAAACATTAATCAGCCCATGATGTTTCCACTTCTAAGACACAGGCCTCCTTTCTTAGAGAGGAAGTGGCTGTAAATTACAGATTACATTCACTTGGTAGATTTACAGCCTGTAATCCACTAACCGGGTACTATTGCGGATTAGATGTCACATGTCTTCGATATGTGGTTCATGTCGGTTTCCTCACGATGATTTCCTTCACCGTTTTGAGAGCAGTGGTGATGAAATAAATTACACAAAGTAAACTGCCTCCCTGGGTGCAAACTCATGACCCAACCCGTAAGTCGGGGTCAGGGTTTGGGCCGTTTATCACTGAATGTTATTTTGCATAAAGGTTAGTTCGGATGGAGATAAAAAAGAGAAAATCGAGTGATAAGATTAAATAATGTAGAGTCATGCAGTTGTTACTTATCGTTAAAACTTGAATCTTACCTACTAAGTAATATGTGTGTGTTATGCATTTATTTGTCAAATTAATTGACTACAGCTATCGTGAACCGATGCAATTTAACATAAAGAACTAATAAAATGCCTTCTACTTCGGATTAGGTTATTAGAACCAGCTTAGATTATTTATGCTCCGAATTTCATGGATAGCCAAACGCACAAATGTGTCTATCCTTTCCCAACTCGACATCAAGACAGTTTGCCTACAGCGTATTTTGACCTATTTCGGCCACATAATGCGAAGGGGAGATAGCAGCCTTGAAAAGCTGGTCATTGTTGGCAATACCGAAGGAAAGAGAGCACGAGGCCAGTCGCCAACACGATAGTCCGACCAAGTAAAAGTAGCTGCGTCCTCAAGCAAATTTCAGCAGGTGGTGATGGCAACTTTGGACCGGAGTCGATGGAGGTAGATTGTCCGTTTAAAGGGGTCCAGTGACCACGATTCTCAGTAATGAGGAACCGATTGAAGAAGAGAAGATTATTTCAACCCGGCGTTCTTCAGATTGCGCCTCGTTATTGAATTGGTAACTACGAATTATTGATATACAATTTTTTTTTGTTGTCAGTTGGAGTTTTTCTCCTTACGAGCGTCAGACTGGTTGGGGCGTTATCTTCGGCGGCTTCCTTTATTGGACATGCTTCAATTCGGTCAACCAGACCATGGTGCAGAGGTACCTTTCTCTGCCCACCAAGAGAAAAGCTATCACGTGAGTGTTTTTATTATTAGATATAAGTTCTTTCTTTCTATACACACCGTATAGAAAGAAAGAAAGAAAGATTTTTTTTTATTTGGGACACGCATAGGAAATAAAACAAAAAGCTAAGAAAATTATTAAAACAATAGCAATTTCAGAAAAACATATCATATCTCTATAGATACACACCTCTATGAGAAACCCCTAGGAGGAGGATAACCTATAGATACACATCTAGGAGAATTAAGAAATTTACACCCCATTCCTCATACCTATAGATGTATGAGGAATAGGGTGTAAAGTTCCTCATTCTCCTAGAGGTCCGTCGGGCAGTTGCCCGCCAGACACAACACCCGTCTGGTCGAAGGATCCTCCTTTTCCCTCCTCCTTCCTTCCTCTTTTTCCTTCTTTTTTTCTCCTTTTATTATAGAGAATAAGTGGACTTTACACCCTGTTCCTTGTGAGGAACAGGGTGTAAAGTTCACACGGTAGCTACTTTAGAGGTATGCCTCTAAAGTAGCTACCGTGTCTTTTCAAACTTCGTTTCATAGTTCGCAGTGTGAACCGAAGTATGCAAACAAGTATGAACCGAAGTATGTGAACTTAGCTTCGTTCCCAGTGTGGCCTGCGCTTCATGCGTGGTTCGAATGTGGCGTTATAGATACCGCCACATACCTAATTGAAATCATTGGCATCCTTCCAGGGTATGAAAGAACTTATGAATGGCAACAAGTTTTGATATGGGACCAGCTTTGAAATACTGAAAAAGCACTTATTTTATACATTTTGATCGCATTGGATTCTTGTACACACGGCTTCTTCTTGTATATTTAAATATATAAATGTATATGTTGTGCGTGTTATGTTGTCGGTGAGATAAATAAAGATTCGGACTACAAGGAAATAAATTGTCTTTAATTCAAGTTCCACAATACTTTGCTATAGCTAACTAGGTACTATGTATGCGTCGAGGCAGGGCGGTGATATGTAGGCGACTGGCGAGCCGATTGCCCGCTCCCACATACTTCGTCAATAATGCAACTCAGCATATTACAATTACTAAGTCGCCACATCACACCCCCCCTTTCTCAAAATTTTTTACAAAAAAAATTTTTTACTCTATTCTTAACGTAACTACGTGCTTACATCACTATTATGGTGCTAAGAAATCTCCTAAGTTACAATGTTGCTTATGATAACATTCTATCCTGTCAGCATTCCAACAGTTGAATGCTCCTATTGTTTTATTTCTATCGCTAAATATAGATCCTATACACCTTATTTTCTAAGAATTTTGCGGTCTCGTCATTGCCTGGGCTCTGAGCCGACTTGAAATTTTACATTTGGGCTGTAACAATATAACAATTAAGGGTAGTTACCATGACCTCCGCTCTGCAATAATTAAATAACACCTCGCGGGTCGGCAGCTTTGGTCATGGTAACGCCGTTCACAAAATAAACTACATATATTACATGCTACGTATTCTTACTCACTATTTTGTTTTTTCTTTTTTTTTTTTTTTTTGCACAATTCACAACGTCGCTTAGCTAAACGTATCCCGTGGCGGTGGCCGGGTTTCCCACTGTACCGGGTTGTCTTGCCAGTAACCCCGACACTTCTTTTCTTAGCCATTCCCTCGCATGGCCTGCGCACCCTCTCTTGATAGCGTAGCATAGTAATATGCCCATTATTGCGGCGATAATGATTAACATTATCCCGAAATAGTTTAGTTTGTTTTCTAACTGTTGCCCTGATAATACTTGGGCCTGTGCTATGGCTATGTTTTCTTTATTTTGGTAATTCCCCATTCTCAAACTTTAATCTGTATTTTTAACCAAATAACCGTAGTGAAATGTACAATAAATTCTTGTCGATATTCGATGCACTAGCATTATTGTCATGTGAGCAAAAATCGCACCGGTTGCTTTATTACTCGACCACAGCGCGTGGTTTTAACCATGGGCGGTAGCGATTTTTGCTCGCTTGGTTCTACATTTGGTTCTCGCTCATTTTCAGTATGTTTATTTTCTGACGGTTTTTCCTCATGATTTAATATATACGCTGGTTTTAATCTGTCTATGGAAATGGTTGCTTGACGGTCACCTATTTGTATGTAAAAGGTTTTCTTGTCCCTACTGATTACTTTGTGTGGGCCGTTATATGATGGGGTTAATGGACTTTTTACCATATCGTTCCTCATAAAAACGTGAGAGCATGTATTTAAGTCTTTATGGATAAAGATTTTCCGCGAATCGCTGCTCTCCCTTGCCTGTGGCCGCATACTGTTTATTACGCTTCGAAGTTTGCTTACGAACGTAGGTAGATGTTCTACTTGTGTTGTGTTGTTTTCGCAATAAAAATCGCCTGGTAAACGTAGTGTCTGTCCTAATACTAATTCCGCTGAGCTTACGTTTTCGTCATTTTTACAAGCCGCACGAAGTCCCAACAATGCTGTCGGTAATTCCTCGACCCATGACCTATTATCTTGTAGCCTAGCCTTACTTGCAACCTTAAGTGAGCGATGCATTCTTTCAACCATACCGTTCGCTTGCGGATGATACGCTGTTGTACGGGTCTTTTTTATGCCTAACTGGTTTAACAGGCTCTTGAATAGTTCGCTCTCAAACTGTCTTCCCTGGTCACTAGTTATTGTGAGTGGGCACCCAAATCTGCATACCCACCCTTCGTAAAAGGCTTTAGCTACTGTGTCCGCGGTAATATCGGTTACCGGAATCGCTTCTGGCCATCTCGTGAACCTATCTATCATAGTGACGCAATACCTATAACCTTCTTGTGACGTTGGCAGTGGTCCGACTATGTCTATGTGTACATGCTCGAATCTATCTACTACCGGAAAACTACTCAATTTGGATACTGTATGTCGCTGTACTTTTACTTTCTGACAATGTATGCATGCCCTGGCCCACCTGGTCACGTCTTTGTTCATTTCTGGCCAAAAATAACGTTTCGTTATCATTTTCCGTGTGGCCCTAATTCCGGGGTGGCTTATGTTATGTACTGCATCGAAAGCTATTTTACGAAATTTGTGTGGTAGATATGGTCTTACCTGGTTCTCTGAAATGTTACAATGAATTGCTCTGTTGCACAATGGTGAATGAATTTGTTTTAATACGATGTTACCTTGCGATTCTGCTAACATACGTGCCATTTGTTCGTCTGTTTCCTGTGCCCGTGCGACTTCGTCGAAATCAACTTGCGTCGGGCAAAACACGGACTCCACCCGTGACAGCGCGTCAGCAACTTGATTCTCGTTTCCGTTGACGTATTGTATGTCGCTCGTGAATTCGCTGATATACAATAACTGCCTTGTGCGCCGTGGGGTCTCTCGGTCAGTACCTATTTTAGAAAAAGCATACGTTAATGGTTTGTGGTCTGTGAAAATAGTAAGCTCTTGACCTTCGATCATGTTTCTAAAATGCGTTATGGCTAAATAAATCGCCAGCAGTTCTCGGTCGTAAGTGCTGTATTTTTGCTGGGCTTCTGATAGTCTCTTAGAAAAATAACCTAAGGGCCTCGTTTTTCCGGCGACTCCTTGTTGTAGCACTGCCCCCACGCATGTATTGGATGCGTCACACATTAGGGACAATCTACCTGTGGCCTCTGGGTGAGCCAGTGTGATGGCGCTTTGTAGGCTTACCTTACACTGCTCGAAAGCCGCCGTGGCCTTATCATCCCATGTTATTTTTGACTTATCCTTTTTCTTGGCCCCATGCAAGAACTTGTTTAGCTCTGCCTGATGCTCAGCCGCTTGCTTTATGTGTAACCTATAAAAATTTACCATTCCCAAAAATCGCCGTAGCTGCTCGACGGTTTCCGGCCGCGGGTAACCTTGTATCGCCTCGACTTTATCTTTCAAGGGTTTTATTCCTTCCTGGCTGACATTGTAACCTAAAAATTCTATTTCGGGCTTACCGAAACAACATTTTGACATATTAATAGTAATTCCGAACTGTTCGAATCTGCTGAAAACAAGGCTCAAATGTTTGCGAAGTGATTCGGCGTCAGTACTTGCGATGATTACGTCATCTATATAACAGGATAGGTATGAACACTCCCCTTTCCGTTCTCCGTTTACGTATTCTAATCCTTGTAACACTGTGTTGTTCATGAACCTCTGAAATGTTTGCGCTGCGTTGCGCAAACCGAATGACATTCTTGGAAATTCGAACAGTCCGAAAGGTGTAATAATTGCTGTTTTCTCTATGTCCTGTGGTGCTACGCGAATATTATGATAGGCCCTATTTATGTCTAAGCGTGCGAAAATTTTCTTACCTGCTAGTCCATAGGTGAAATCCTGTAGTCTTGGGATCGGGTATCTGTCCGGCTTCGTGATCGCGTTGAGTGCACGATAGTCGCCACAGGGTCTGATCTGGCCATCCTTCTTAGGCACGACGTGCAGCGCGCTTGCCCATGGACTCTTTGATGGCCTACATATACCTAAATCTTGCATTAACCTAAATTCTTCTTTTACTATTTTATATCTATGCGGTGGCAACGGCCTAGCACGGGAAAACACGGGAGGGCCTGTAGTTTCTATGTGATGGTATGTATTATGGCTAGGGGGGTCTTTGTACGAAATCGGTTTAGTTACTTCTGAGAATTTTTCAAGCAATTCTTTGTACGGATTGTCATGTTGAATGCTAGATATGGTAAATTCGGAACATTTCACTGTAGTTGCTTCTCTACTTATTTTAGTGAGACCGTCAATCAACCTTTTGTTGTGTAAGTCTACGACTAATTGGTGTGCTCTTAAAAAATCTGCCCCTATGATTGGCTGTTTCACATCGCAAACTATAAATGACCATTTGTAATTTCTATTTAATCCTAAGTTTAATTCTATAGTCACTACACCGTAGGTTTTTATTTCCGTGTTATTTGCTGCGTAAAGTTTATATGTACACTCTTGTTTGTGCTTTGTTTTCACGTTACTTACTGGTATCACTGATACATTCGCACCCGTGTCCACTAAATACACAATTCCCGTTTTGAAGTCTTTCACACAAAGTCGGTGGTTTCCCGCGGCACAATCGTCCACCGACGCTGACTGCACCGCGTCTAGTTTTCCTGCTTCTGTTGCTTCTTGGTCCAGCCACACGGTGCTTCACACGTCCGCGCGTTGTTCCTGTAGCGGTAATGATATCTGCATAGCCAGTCGGGAGATTCTGGTGTGCGCCGCGTCCGGCTTTTGGATCTAGGACGTTGTTGCCATCGTCTGCCGCCCGAGTTGTCTTTTCGCCTCCTGATCTCATTTATTTCTCCGCGTAGTTCTTTCATTTCCATTGTTAATTCTTTTAGGTGGCTGGCAATACCGTCATCTGTTGATGTGCTGGGTGTGATAGACGCGACCGCGCCGCTTCCCAAGGTTTCTAGTATTTTATCTGCCTTCCTAGCCAGATCCTCCAACTTGGTGTCTTCGCTCATTGCTAACATTGCGCGTACATTAGGTGTTAGCTTGTCCAGCCACAGCCTCTTCAATGGTTCTTCTGTCACGCTGCATTTCTTCGCCAAGGCCGACATTTCTCTGAGTAATTGCGACGGTTTTTGGGTTCCCAGGTCTGTGTCATGCATTAATTTGTGAAATTGTTTATCTGCACTCTCTTCATATACTGACAATAAGCGTTTTTTAATTGTTTCATATTTGGCCGTATCCGGCGGAGCTTCTATGATGTCGGTTACTTGGCGTACAACGTCTGTTGGTAATTTTGCGAGCACCATTTCGTACTTTTGGGTGTCGCCTTGCTTCTGTGGTGCCATCATTGCCTCGAACTGGATGAACCATGATCTTGGTATCTCTCTCCAAAATTCCGGAACTCTCATTTGCACTGTTACCATTGAAACGTCTCCAGTGGTAGCTGCCCCGGGTTGGCCGATTAACGCTTGCGGGTTCATCTTGAAAACTGTACACACGCGTCGCTTTACTTTGCTAAAGCACGTTACGTTTCACTTTGCCACGCGGTCTGATCGCCTCTGCCTCGTAAGCTTTTTTTGAGTCGCCTACCCTGTTGCTACGTGTTTAACAACGCGGAATCTTTAAATCGTCGAAAGGTCACCAGTGTTGTGCGTGTTATGTTGTCGGCGAGATAAATAAAGATTCGGACTACAAGGAAATAAATTGTCTTTAATTCAAGTTCCACAATACTTTGCTATAGCTAACTAGGTACTATGTATGCGTCGAGGCAGGGCGGTGATATGTAGGCGACTGGCGAGCCGATTGCCCGCTCCCACATACTTCGTCAATAATGCAACTCAGCATATTACAATTACTAAGTCGCCACAGTTCGTGATCACGTCGGGGTCACCAGTGTTGTGCGTGTTATGTTGTCGGCGAGATAAATAAAGATTCGGACTACAAGGAAATAAATTGTCTTTAATTCAAGTTCCACAATACTTTGCTATAGCTAACTAGGTACTATGTATGCGTCGAGGCAGGGCGGTGATATGTAGGCGACTGGCGAGCCGATTGCCCGCTCCCACATACTTCGTCAATAATGCAACTCAGCATATTACAATTACTAAGTCGCCACATATATATGTAGCCGTGTACTTCTATGTTCTATGTTATGGGGTTTGGTTTTCGCACTTAGTCCGTCAGGTGGACCATTGTGCGTGGGCCATGGCGGCCGTTTGGTGGTTATTCCAACCAGTCCAACTCCCTACCGAAGTTAATTAAAACTCCTGGTCTGTTCAGAACATCAGTGAAAGATCTGGGTGACCCGAGGGTTTCTGTTCTAATCTGGGTGACGCCTGTACATTCAAAGAGCACGTGCGCGACGGTTTCCTCAGCCTCCATGCACGCCCTGCACAGAGGACTGTCCGTTATGCCTATTGTGTGGAAATGTTTGTTTAGCGAGCAGTACCCCGTGATGGTCCCCGTCACCAAACGCAGGCCGTTCCTGTCCAGGCTTAATAGACGCCTGATTAGCCTGCTATCCAAGGATGGCATAGCTTCTTTGGACTGCCTGCAGCCTGGTGTCGAGGTCCACCAGTTCTCCGCTTGTGTGTGGGTGAACTCTTGTAGCCACCTACGTATCTGGATGAAGGGAATAGGCATGATAGGCTCGGGTCCATAGACTGCCGTGTTAGATCCTTTTCTAGCAAGTTCGTCAGCTGCGTCGTTACCTAGCGATCTGCTGTGTCCTTTTATCCATTGCAGTGTCACCGTGTTGCGGCTAGATACCGTTACTTGTTCTAGTGCATTGTGACATTCTAGTATTAATTTTGAAGTAATATATTTTTCCGTAAGGATTGGAGAACTGAGGCGTTATGGGAGAGTATACGTATGTGAGTGTCCGTAAGTCTCCTGGCTTCTATGGTGTCGGCCGCTTGTATGATGCCCACACACTCCGCCTGATAGACAGTGTTGAACATTCCCAGCGGGCGGGATAGATTTATGTTGAGGTCATGTGAGAAGACTCCAACTCCGGTACCAGAGTCGGTCTTCGA
Organism: Agrochola lychnidis; assembly: GCA_963680765.1. Taxonomy (NCBI): domain Eukaryota; kingdom Metazoa; phylum Arthropoda; class Insecta; order Lepidoptera; family Noctuidae; genus Agrochola; species Agrochola lychnidis. Next base: position 17,966,408 of record OY796858.1, read on the forward strand.
TCCGTCTGTGTAAACTCTCAGCTCTTTCGGGCCTGAGTAGTCACACTGTTCTTCAGTGAGTATTATGGTTGTAGTGCCTTTGAAAGTGGTGTAATTTCGAGGCTTTGTCGCAGGGTGATGCCATCATTGGTCGTCGTTTGATCGCATCTTCCTTTATACGTGTGTGCTTAATTCTGGAGCCTTTGCTTAGGGTTCCTGATAAATGGAGCCTAAACGCAGCCAGGGCCGTCTCCTTTCGCACGATGAGGTGCAGAGGCGGCAGTTCAAGCATTGCCTGTAGGGCGGCAGTGGGCGTAGTTCTCATACTGTTAGTGATTGCAACACAAGCAAACCGCTGCAGTTTTTCGAGATCTCTTTGAGCTGTCCTCAGGTCTGTCCTGAGCCACCAGACCAGTGAGCCGTACGTGATGATTGGTCGTTTGACTGTGGTGTATAGCCAGTGGGTGACCTTGGGGTTTATGCCCCAATTCCTACCAAGCAGTCGCTTGCACTGCCACAGGGATATGCTAGCTTTTGTTGTGATATAGTTCGTGTGTTTTGCCCAGTTCATTTGTTTGTCACCAAATATGCCCAGGTATTTGGTTTCAGTTGAAAGGCTTAGGGTTGTTCCAAAGAATCGTGGTAGTTGTAGTGTGGTCAATTTTCTCTTTTTTGTGAAGAGAATCAGTTCGGTTTTTGTAGGGTTCACTGAGAGTTGGTGCCGTGTACTTATGAAAAAGAAGATTTTTTAATATCCTTTCAACTGTCATTAACGAGACACAATAGAATTTTAATTGTTATCCACCTCAATGAGGTGTCGTAACAGATGATGAGTTATTTTGCGATGGTCGCATATTAGAAGTATCAATCAATCGATCATTTATTTGCAACGAATGTAGGTTACATTAAAATACAGGTGGAGTAGATAGGAGTAAGCCATGTACATTCTGCCTGGAAATAGGCACACAAAAAAAATTAAGTAAAAACCGTTTTTAAAAACAAGCTTTTGATGAACTAAAAAGTACAAAATAAAACTTACGTAAACATAGAACTTTAATATTTTCTTAAAAGCTTGAGGCTTATCTTAAAGGGTAAGAAGGACGTTCACGCCTCAAGCTTTTAAGAAAATATTAAAGTTCTATGTTTACGTAAGTTTTATTTTGATCTTTTTTAGTTCATTAAAAGCTTGTTTTTATAAAGGTTTTTACTTAAATTTTATTTTATACTTTTTAGCATTAGAATTTGTTTAAATATCTGTTCTATCACCTTCACTTGAAAGGTATTTGTAAAGACAAATCCAACGAACCCAAACACGTCGTTACATAAGTCATGGTGTGAAACCAACAAAGTTGCACTATCCAAGTCATACTATAATTTAGAACGGGTTATCATAATTGAATGGGTACCTATATAAAATTAACTGTCTGTGCTGTTGACCGTTTAGGACTTCCCTCGTCTGAAGTAATCCCTGGGTGCAGCACCAAGGTCATGGTGGACTTTAGAACGGGCTATCATATTTGAATGCATAGATAAAATTTTATGTCGCTGCTGTCGGCCGCTGAGCAGTTTCCTCGTCTTGAGCCAATCTTGGGTGCAGCTGCCAGGTCATGGTGGACTTTAGAACGAACTATAATAATTAAATGCGTATATAAAATTTGTTGTTTGTGCTGTTGACCGCTGAGGAGATCTATCATATGGAGCCAATCCTGAGTTAGCAGACAGGTCATGGTGTATGAATGCGACTAATAAAATTTGTGTCTATGCTGTCGACCGTTTAGGACTTCCTTCGTTTGAAGCCAGTCCTGGGAGCAGCACTTAGGTTATAGTGGACTTGACAACGGTTTATCATAATTGAATGCCTATATAAAATTTTGTGTCTGTGCTGTTGACCGCTGAGACGTTCCCGCTTCTGGAACCAACCCTGGGTGCAGCAGCCAGATTATGGTAAACTTTAGAACAGGCTATTATAATTGAATGCGTAAATAAAATTTCGTATGGCTGTTGTTGACCACTGAGAAGTTTCCTCGTCTGGAGTCCATCCTGGCTGCTGCAGCCAGGTCATGGGGGACATTAGAATAGACTATCATAATTAAATGCGTACATAAAATCTCGTGTCTGTATTGTTGACCGTTGAAGAGTTCCCTGGTCTGGAGCCAATCCTGGGTGCAGCAGCCAGGTCACGTAAACTTTAAAACGAGCTATCATAATTGTATCCGTATATAACATTTAGTGTCTCTGCTGGTGGCCGCTGAGGAGTTTCCTACTTTGGAGCCAATCCTAGCTGCTGTAGCCAGGTCATGATCGACTTTAGAACGGACTATCATAATTAAATGCGTATATAAAATTTCGTGTCTGTATTGTTGACCGTTGAAGAGTTCCCTGGTTTGGAGCCAGTCCTGGGTGCAGCAGACAGGTCATGGTAAACTTTAAAACAAGCTATCATAATTGAATGCATATATAGGTAGGTTAGGTATCTGTATTATTTATGCACGTAGGGTGATGCCTGCGGATAGTTTTTTTATGTTTCTTATAATTTATTGTATAGTTGTCTTATATTCTAAGCACTATTTATTTTGTTTTGTTACATGTTTAATAGAAAAATCACTGAATCTGACTTGATTTCCGTACATCTTTTTTTTTCGGGTGACCACTGAAAATCAGCGCTGTGCTGTGGGTCCCCATAGCACTGCATCATGCTGAGTGGAAGCCTTCTTGTCACAGTCATGTCGTGCAGCTGCCGCCTAAGTAATTTCTGTTCTATGCTCGTGATTTGTTATGTACTTTGTGTTGTTCTCTGATTACTCTTGTCTTTTATGTATGCACGTATTTCTGTGACAAATAAACCTATTTTTCTTTCTTTCTTTTCTTTCTTTCTATATAACATTTAGTGTCTCTGCTGTTGACCGCTGAGAAGTTTCCTAGTCTGGTGGCAATCCTAGCTACTGTAGGATTGGCTCCAGCGGTCATGGTAGATTTTAGAACGGAATGTCATAATTAAATGCGTATATTAAATTTCGTGTCTGTTCCGTAAACTGTTGTGGAGTTCCTTCGTCAGAAGACAATCCTGGCTGTCAAATCAGGTCATGCATCATAAAAAAAATACATTGTCTTCGAAACTGAACCAACTTGTAAAATTTCAACTCCGTAGGATAAGACAAAGTTGGTTTAATTCAGCTTGCAAGATTTACTAACCTAACAAAGCAAGTTAATATAAAACTTGTAAAAATGATAAAGATTGTTAAGAAGTTAGAAGATTGTTATCTAGAAATAAAATTACAAATTAAACATTAAATATCTGGATGCTGGAGCTTTGCTCGGTTTTTTTTTGGTAGTTTTCTAAAAATGAAACCTAGCTAGATCGATTTATCGCCCCCGAAACCTCGCGCATACTAAATTTTAAGAAAATCATTGAAACCGTTTCCGAGATTCAGATTATATATGTCACCGTAAGATTGTGAGAACCGTTTGTTTATAATCTGTCGGAATTATTTCCGTTAGATTATGAACTATCAAAAAATTGTGAACTGTGTGAAATGGGTTAGGTTAGGTTAGAACTGTGACCAACCGCGCGCGAGCCGAGCGAGCGAAGCGAGCGGTGCCGCGGCAGCGGCCGGCGAGCGCTACTTCCAATATGCTCGCAGTCAGGCAGGTTATTTAATATTAGCGCAAGGTGCGTTACATCGCAAGCAAGTTTGATACCAGGTCACAATTTCTCGGTTTCCCATGGAAAGATTATAAACTAGCGAAAAATAATGCGTTAAATTGTAAATGGTTCGTTGCAGTTCATAATTTTTCGACAGTTTATAATTTAACGGAAATAATACCGATAGATTGTAAACTAACGAAGTTCATAATTATACGGTGACATATATATATACAAGAATTGCTCGTTTAAAGAAGTAAGATTAATATTGAAAAATGATACAATAGAATAAAATTTATAATAAATGTATATTAGGTCCATATGTTCAAGAAAATATTAATTATATAGTTTATGAGCTGTTTCTGTCCAATATTGTTTTTCCTTAAATGTTATGTACACCTATAATTTGTGTATACATTAGCAGTAATACCTTTCTTAATTATTATTATTATCTTTAATCCAGTTGTTGAATGTATATGTCGTTGGTGTTCTTTAATAAATAAATAAATTATACACATTGCTGATGAACAAGTTTTGTCCATAAAAAATCATTAATCGAATAATAAAAAATAAAAAAACGATTAGGGATGCCACTAATTTCTTTTTAAAGTTCTTAATTGTATCATTTTACATATTAGTAGTTTACATTCATGCCTACTTTTACTCTCTGGAAGAATGCCAGTGATTTCACATTACATTCAGTTTTTTTTTTGTAAACCAAATTCATTTTGCCTTCTATAGTGCAGTCTGTCATACTGAGAATGTGTTGTAATTGTTTCAAATGTGTTTTATAATTTATTTATTAAGGGCCTTAGTCCCGTTTAGTACCGTAAAACGGTCACTTTAAAAAGCAATCTACTCATTAACGGCTTGGTTAAAAGATTTGAAAAAAATATATGTTTGCTATAGATTCATGAACAATATTTTTGAAACTGGATTTTTTCGTATGGCTAAATACTTTAGCCTTAAAAAAATATTTACCATAACGCTATTTTTAGCTAATATTCCCTACTACTTCTAAACGGTTTTGATGTTTGTAAATATTTTTACACTGAAAAATTGGTGATTAAAGGTACTACAAATTTGAAACTGCAAATGTAAATCAATCAATATTTGCAAAGAAAATGTCCCCAATTAAAGATAGAGGGTGGTGCTCTCGGGTTCACCGGTAGCGCTTTGCGCGGGACGCGGGTGGTAGTCGTGCGATAGCATTGAGACGGGATGGTTGTGTCGCTCGCTGCTCCGCTCCGGCTATCGTCGACTATGCGCATACGTATGTGTTAGTGCAAATGTTTATGAACTTATTGTATTAATGTGCGTTTATAGACTAGCTCGCTGCAGAGAGTCAATTCGATTGTGCGCGTAGGCGCTTTATTGTTGAGTATTTTTTTATATGCAATATTCTTAATACTTTTTTAAATTTACAAATTATATACAAATTAACAATTTACAATATAAATAAAAAAAATATGTAAATATAACATAACATCACGCCTGTATTCCCCAAAGGGTTAGGCAGAGGTGTACAGTCACGAGCAAATATGTATACACATAGCAAAATTAAAAAAACGATTTTCTCGTGGAATAACGTCTACAACTTTGAGATTAGATCTATTTCATATTGGTATGGATTCCAAAATACTATGTTCATTACAACATAATATTACAATCACAGTAGGAGAAAATCACTTTTTAAAGATGCTAAGTGTATAAATACATATTATTGCTCGTGACTGTACCTATAGTACACCCATATTTCGCCAGTTATGTTTAAGTCCCATGTAATAGGGGGCGAGCCTATTGCCATTAACCAGGCAAAAATCCAGACTCCGGGCTGCTACTGAGCAATTCTAGAGGGAAAAACGCTATAGCACTTTGCCCGACCCGGGAATCGAACCCAGGACCTCATGCTCAGCAGTAACGCTACAACGGGGCAGTCGTTGAAAATCATCTGAATGTCTCCGTTGAGGAATCTAATATGGTCGACTGTAACAGTTTGTTAGTTAAAATTGGATCAGAATTTGCGATATTAGCTATATAATATCGACCTCTTTTAAAAATATTAGCAATTTTCCTAACTCTCTGAATGACATCTGGCAAAAACTGTCATCCTTCAAAAACACGATTTCAATTGGTGATATTAATATTCTTCCAGGAAGTGCTGATGCATCTGCTCAGGACTACCTCAACCTATGCGCCTTTCATGGCTTGCTCCCCGCACACAATTTTCCTACACATCAAAGTGGCTCCTGCTTGGACCATATCATGCTTAAATCAAATTTTCCTTCACTTGCACTTGTTGTTAACTCAACAATAACCGATCTCAATGCTGCCCTATTAATCATAAACTGTAAATTACCTAAACAAAACACTCGCACAATTTCTAAATTAAACATAAATAAACTTGAAGAAGATTTACGTGTCATCAACTTTGATCCAGTTTACAATTCTCCTGATCCGCAGTTTTGTATGTTGTATGTAATAGAAAATATATGACATGCAATTCAGAAAAATACAGACATATCAATATTGAGCCGTAAAAATTGTAACATAAAACCCTGAATCACGACAGGTCTTATTCGTTGTATGAAACATAGAGATAAACTGCACATGAAGGCTAAATCTCATCCAGATAATGCAATACTGCAACTGACGTACAAACGGTATCGTAATTTCTGTAATGATCTCCTCAAAAAGGTTAAAAGTAACTTCGATAAAACTGCACTGGAAAAGGCTGGAACAAATAGTAAACAGATCTGGAAATATATTAAAAATGTAACATATACCTCAAAACAAAATGAGTCATCTTGAGGTTTATTAAAAGCGCACTCGACACCGCTGACATCTGCTAACTTAGCAAATAATTTCTTTGTTAACGTCGGAAAGAATCTGGCAGAAAGAAATCGGGTTCAATCACACTATCAAACAAGGACGCCTTTTGAATGTAATCCCACCTTAATATCCTTCGCCCTGCTAGATACTGACGAAACTGAGGTAGAAAGAATAATCATGACTTTGAAAGATGACTGTGCAGTTGGTTGGGATAATATATCAAATAAAATCATCAAACGATTCAAGAATATTTTAGTACCACCACTGACTTATATTTTCCGAATGTGCCTGTCTTTGGGTCTTTTTCCCGAGTGTCTCAAAAAAGCAGTTATTGTCCCTGTCTACAAAACAGGCAGTGAACAGCAAGTAACAAATTATAGACCAATTTCTTTACTACATTCTATGTCAAAATTTTTGGCAAAAATCATAAATAAAAGATTGTTTAAATATCTGGAGGATAAATCAATTTTGTCGGAGCGTCAGTATGGTTTTAGACCTAAAGTTTCAACTGCCGATGCCGTACATCAACTGACTGACTATCTAGCCCAAGAACTTGACAAGGGTAACCATACAGTAGGAGCTTTCCTGGACCTCGCCAAAGCTTTTGACACAGTCTCCATTCCTATTCTTTTACGCAAGCTTGAGACGGTGGGCGTAAGAGGCATTCAACTGAAACTTCTCAAAAGTTACTTAGAAGACCGAAGCCAGTGCGTTAAGATTGGCAATGTTCTCAGCGCAGACGAAAAAAACACGTCCTTTGGTGTGCCCCAAGGAAGTATTTTAGGGCCTACTCTGTTTTTGATATACATAAATGACCTTTGTAATCTAAACCTACAGCACGGCACTATAGTATCCTACGCTGACGACACTGCCCTCCTTTTTTCTGCTGAATCGGAACATGAAGTCTACAAGTTGCACCGACACTTTTCACATTACAAAAAAGATTAATAAGAATCCTTGTGAACATAGAAGATACCGACAGTTGCAGCACAGATGCACCGACACTTTTCACATTACAAAAAAGATTAATAAGAATCCTTGTAAACATAGAAGATACCGACAGTTGCAAACCTCATTTCCAAGAAAATAAAATACTTACCCTCCCTTGCCTATACATTCTAGAAATATGCAAATTCTTTCGAAATTACCAGCACTTTTACACGACAAGAGAAGACATACAGTCTAAATATACATTACGCCATAAAAATAGGTTAAACTTACCAGGTTCTAAGTTAAAAATGCACTCAACAAGTACACTGGTCATGTCAATTAAAATATATAATAAATTACCAGAATTAATAAAAAATGAACAAAAATTGAATACATTTATAAACAAATTAAAACTATTCCTATTATCTAAATGCTATTATGATATCTATGATTATTTAAATGACAAATTTTAATTTACAAGTTTTATAAAATAATTACAATAAATAAGTAACAAAATTAAAAGCCCTCTTCCTCTCTCCTACTTTTGCTGTGCCCAACAGGGTCCACAATGATCATATTATTTTGTTAAACCTATCACCCATGTTCACATGTGGAAGCAATAAATATATTGAGTATTGAAGTTTGCGGTAAATAAGTGGCTTCAACATAACTCACTAACCCTAAATGCGGCAAAGACAAATTATATTAAGTTTTCAATGAGCAAATAAACATCTGTTTTGCCCTCAACGATGTATGCTCACTGTTGTATGGCCCCTGCTGATTGCCTGCTTACGTGTCTTAATATTAATATAACTAATAAAATAAAATATCTAGGAATGGTAATAGATGAAACCCTATCTTTTAAACAACACATAGAAGCTTTAAATAATAGATTGCGTAAAATAATATTCGTTTTTAAAAAACTACGTTATATTGCAGGCCCAAAATTAATTAGGCGAGTTTACTTTGCTCTCTGTCAGTCAATTTTGACTTATTGCATTACCTCTTGGGGTGGAGCAGGTAAAAGTTTGCTACTACCTATTGAAAGAGCGCAAAGAGCAATTCTTAAGGTGTCTACTTGCCGTCCTTTACTTTTTCCCACTAACCTACTCTATAAATCCTGTGAAGTACTAACAGCTCGACAGTTATTCATAATGAGCATCGTATTAAAACAACACGCAATCCTCCCATATAGCACTGAATTTACTAAAAAGAGACGGAAAGACATAGTTTGCCCTACAAAAAGTACAAAACATGCCTTTGCAGCCAAATTTTTTGTCCACCTAGGACCATTACTTTATAAACAGACTAAATGCTAAAATTTATTCTCTAATTTATAATAATTGTAAAAGAATTCTCAAGGAAGCTCTTCAAAGTATGTCCTATGAAGATACAGAGAAACTATTAATTGTACTTAAATAAATTAAATATTGTACTAATTAAGTTTAGCCAAGTAATCCTTACTTGGCTAAACTTAATTAGTACAATATTTAATTTATTTATATAAATATACAGTTACTAAGATTTTAGCAAGTAGGATTTATTGTACTATTTACACCTTTTTACATACTATTAGATGACTAGATTTTTATAATTAATGTGATTATTTAGAAATATTATTATACCTTGCCTCGCCTGAAACACAGGATGACCTAGTTCAGGCACATAACATGTTGAATTTGTCGTCGATTTAAGCAAATTAGTATTTAGTGTTTTACCTTTTTATATGAATAAAGTTTTATTATTATTTTTTATTTTTATTATTTTCATATGTCTTTGACACATCTCGGGACCCGGGGGTCCCGGACCTTTGGAAGGCATACGAGGGGCCGAAACCAGCTCGCAGAGGCCCGTTAGACATTTTTAATGAAATGAGGCACTAACCGACGATTATCCCTGTCCGCACTACGTAAGTGCATTCAAGGACAACCCCCGGTTGGTGTATGACTATTGCAGGATATGGAAACAAAGATATTGGGTTATGGGTTTGGATGGCCAAAGTGAACTGGTTATCTAGGAGTATGGAAAGACTATGGCCCCTGCCTGATCAATGTTTATATAAAATACACAGATAAAATGACAGGGGGTGACTTGCACGCTCAATAATGAGCCCCGAAAACGGTCGCAAGCACATAGTGTCGTAGCGACAAGGGGGCAACACGTCCTGAGGTGCTTATGAGGAGTGAAGAGGTATTCCACGGCTATCAGGACAATCCCAGAAGTACGGTCAAGATCCCTACCAGCATCTTACTGGAATACTTCCTTCCTCCGAGCACGTTTGCTCTTGCAAATCTCCACTCAAGCCGGCCAATTAAGGCAAGAATGAGGCGGGAGCTCTGTTCCTCGTCAGTGTTCACTCCAGCCGGCCAATAAAGGCAAGCCAGAGGTGAGGAACAAGACTTCTCTCGGGAGATAGGGTCCGTGGGGTCGCTACTGCCCAACAGCTCGCCACATGCTGCCCTGCGGGTTTTTGTATCTCTCTTGGTCTGGCTCCTAATCCCAAACCTGTTCCGGCAAAGTAAACTCTACCGGCACAAGCTTAGAGTTCGGAGTGCGCAAGCCCCACCACGACGTCAACGTAGAGATACGACGGTGGGGTTATTATTATTTATGCCAACATTCAAAGTGCAAGGCCAAGTTTACCACCTTATTGGTTCATTATTGTCTGAAAATGACCCCAAGTTTCTCCAAATATATTTCGTATCCAATTATCAAGATCAGGCAAATATTAGAAACCAAAACTTTCCGCAATTGAACAATAGTCTGATTTCACTGCTTCAATTGCTACAATCCTCACTGGGTGTGGTGCCGTCGAGACCATACATACGAGACGATTCATACCGCGCATCCCCAACAATTTCCCCTTTCAATTTAAGCGCACACAGTTCCCTGTGGCTACATGCTTTGCCATGACAATAAATAAGTCACTAGAGCAGACGCTTAAAGCCGCTGGTGTTGACCTGACAACCGTCTGTTTTTCTCATGGCCAACTTTATGTTGCTTTTTCAAGGGTCAGCAACGCTTCCGGTCTTTATATATTAGCTCCTGAAGGAAAAACCCCAAATATAGTTTACAAAAAAAAAAAAAAACAACCGTTATTTGCAATATTATTGTTAATTCAGTGTACCGCTGCCGAATTACGGGAAGAAATTTTTTTTTTTTGTACAGGTATTAAGTCTGGGCAACATATAGGCTATAATTTATTTTGGAAAATGGAACACCTGATGCAGAACCGCAACAGACCAGCTAAAGTATAAGAGATATAAAAATGGAGCCATAGCAAAAATTATTCCACGTGAAGAGCATTTTCTGCTGTGAGAATAAATTTGAAGATCTGAAACACCTGTTGTGGAACTCCAAAGCCCAGCGACACTATAACATATATAGGAATGACGTCTTAGCAAAAGTTGTTTAGTCTGATGGGCATTTCCTGTTGACTTACAAAAATGAAAGATCTGGAACGTCTCGAATCGTCTCGCGCATCCCGTTGTTTTCCCGTCCCCGGGCTCTTAGAATTCGACATCAGACGTTTCAGATCTTTGATTTTGAAGACCCCGTTGTCACTGGCATAAGCAACAGGATCCGCGTACGAAGTCGCGGGCAGAAGCTAGTTTTATTAAATATTTTGAGAAAGCTAGAGGTTTGCGATACCTGTTTTGATTTGTACTGATTAAAACGTACCTAGGCAGTTTCCGAAGCTGTGATAATTACCTTTAAAGAGAATTAATATGAAGTTTGGTAGTCATGTTTTTTAAATTTATAATAAAGAATTTTTATTTTTATGTTGCGAAATCCAGAGGTTTGTGATACCTGTTTTGTTATTTTAACTACTGATTAACAAATAATGCAGTTTCTAGAGCTGTGATAGTTACTTTTAATTACAACCTTTGATAGTTAAATCTTTTCTATTTTTCGTTTAAAATATTTTTTTAATTTTATGTTGAGAAAGCCAAAGAGTTTTTTAATTGTTATTTTGGTTTTTACTGATTAACAAGTAAACAGTTTCCACAGCTTGTAATATTATTTGTAACTAATTAGGATGAATATAAATTTTGATACTTAGTAATTATTCCGCATATTTCTTATTGTGACAAGTTTACGCTGGCAATTTTTTCCTATGGTATTTTTGAATACTTAAATATAAGTCAGATTCTAATAATTGTGTTTTTTTTTAAATTGTGTTTGATAGAAGAAGATTAAATCTAATATCTTTAAACGAGCATTTCTTGTATAAATATAATCTGAATCTCGGAAACGGCTCCAACGATGTTCATGAAATTTAGTATGCAGGGGGTTTCGGGGGCGATAAATCAATACAGCTAGGTTTAATTTTTAGAAAACGTCGTCTAAAAAAAAAGAAAACATCCAGATATCTGTTATTTAAATGTTCTGATCTATAAACAACAAGGCGTTTCTGCAAGTAATACATATTTTAAGATCACTAAATATACATAGGTAGGTAATAACTAAAAGCAAATGAAACGTCTTTTCTATTTATGTATCTGGTAACACGTTATCGTACGAAAGACGATTTGTTATTACTAAGTTGAAAGGACGCATGTAGGTAGATACGTCTTTTTATTGCAGTATCACGTATTTTATTGTATTTTTTTTACTAAAATAAAAAACAAAATGTAATTTTTAAGCTATTGCGTAGCTTTTATCGCGACCGAATGAAGAAATTCCGTAACGTAAGTAACGAAAATAAAACCGTAACGTAAATAAAACTTAACACCCCCACTCCGCCTACCATGTAATGATGGTTCCCATGACAACATCACGTTGTCATGGGAACGTAATTTTTGTTTCATGTCATCATGTCATCATCCCAAGTGTAGCGTTGACAAATAGGAAGTATGGAGGTTACAAATGCTATGCAATAGCTTTACCGCGGCATGTGGCAGTCCCCGAGTGCCACACGTTTTTTTATTTTTATTATATAACATATTGAGTTAATATCTGCATCTATATTTTGATAGATCAAACTATAATCCACACTTTCACACTACAAAGTTATTGTTGATGTTATTTTCCTTCGCACAGCGAATTTTTAAGCTATTGCATAGCTTTTATCGCGGGCTTTGAGCGCGGCGACCGAATCAAAAAATTCCGTAACGTAACGAAAATAAAACCTAGCACCCCCCACAACATGACAACGTGATGTTGTCATGGGAACGTAATTTTTGTTTTATGTCATCACGTCATCATCCCAAGTGTAGCGTTGACAAATAGGAAGTATGGAGGTTACAAATGCTATGCAATAGCTTTACCGCGGCAGTCCCCGAGTGCCACACGTTTTTTTATTTTAAAAAGTACAAAACCTTTTTTTTCGCCATTTCAACTTTTCTGTAGAAACGTCTTTTTTCCTTACGGCGGCAGTATTGACGGGTGATAATGGTAGCAGCCTCTAAATAGGCACTTGATCACCAGACATGACCAGACACGATGATGAACCGTAAAGCTCGTCACACATTTTGAAGATAATATAAAATATATATTATCTTCGACATCTTTCACCGTCCAATTTAATGGATCACCACACACAGTGAAGATAATATGTATTTATGTATTTTACCTTAAAGTATTTTTAAGCGCTATCAAATATACCTATTACTTATCTTCGATGTGTGTGATGACTGATGAGTTTTTAAATTCCTGACATTGTCTTTCTGTATGTCCGAGCCATAGAGGAAAGTAATATATCGGGTATAGAGAGCCCCCTCGCAGAATTTATTGAAGAGCCGCTAATGTTAATTGATCGGATAAATAGCGCCATCTATTATCGCCATCCACAAACTTGTGATATGTATAGCTATAATAGCTAGCTATAGGTACTACCTACGCAATAGTGCCTATACTTTAGCTTCCTTACTAATTTGCTAGTTTTTAATTTGATAAAGTTTTACTTAATTAAAATTTTCTCTTTATTAACATAATCATAGTAAAACTTTATCAAATTAAAAACAAGAAAATTAGTAAGGAAGCATCAATTTCAAAAGGTACACAGTGGATACATAAAAAACAACTTTTCTTTTACAAAATTATTTATTTATTTGTCTTGTTTTATTTTATCTGTCTTAGCAGCAGCATCAGCAGTCTTTGCTGGTTCTCCAGGCTTGATTATTTTTCCTTCCAAAATTTGTTCAGCTCCAGGAGTGGCTCTGCATACTATTTCGATCTTATATCTCCAGTGCTTGAAGTTGTTCCTATTTAGGTGCACTATTTGTACCTTTGAGGTTTCAACTATAGCCTTATCCATTTTCGATGGATTTTTCTAGGAACCTACACTTTCTCGCAACTTTAAATCTCTGCACAACTTCTATCCTAACCACACTCTGCTACCATGTTAAAGTTAGGTGGAGAATATAGAAAAACAGTTATTATGAGAAACGATAAAACTATATTGATGTTTAAAAACAGAATAATACGAATGACATTCATCAACAGTAAGTATTGGTAATGAAATTAATATTTAATTAATTTATTTTTTGTCACAAATTATATTAGTATCGATGGTGTCGCCATCTGCAGCAACCCAAAGTAACTAACCGCTTTGGATGGGAATAACAGATGGCGCATTTTGAAAAAAAATCCCCAAATCTGTCAATGTACTTATGGAATTGTCCTAACCCTGGTCCGAGTTCAGATAGGTCACGTTTAAAGGTACGTGTCCGGTGTCTGAAAAAGACATCGAACTAACAATATCTAATGGCATCGTTTAGTCCAGATTTCGATTGAATTTAGAAGCTGGCGGATACCTAGTCATAAAAATATCCTTCTTTTGTAACACACAGGGTACGCATTACAATACCGAAATTCAAAAGACCGTATTTTAAAATACCTATGGATGAAATCCCGTCAAATTAAACGCCGAATGATTGTGTGGTCGAAAGTTTTAAATCCCGAAAGTTCTTTTGCCCGAAAGCTTAAAATCCCGAAGATCCATATCCCGAAGTTTAAAATCACGAAGATCCATATCCCATATTACATTAAAGTTGCTTCTGCATCGTCTCCGGCGCTGCGGGAAGTTTAACCCCTTCGCCCTTACGTAACAATGGATAGGCACCGATGCTCACCTCCGCAGCTTCGGCTTGCTAGTCGCCTTCGGCGACCAGCCTCAGCCGCTACGGCTCGCACGGGTGGCTATGATTTTGTAACAGCGGGCGGGAGTTGCTCTCCCTCCGCGCCTCCGGTTTTTATATACACTCTAGGGTAGGAGCCAAAAGACTACGTAAAGTCGGGGTGCACCGATTCGGTTTTGGAACAGATTCAACATATTATCTATAAGCCGGTGTATAATTATATTGTCGCCATATCGTAGAATTTTTAAGAATTTATTTCGTCCAATCGGGATTTCGTCCATTCGGGGTTTCATCCTTTCGGGCATTTGGACATCGGTATTTTATGTTTCGATATAACGGCTATGGGCATTTAAAACTTTCGGTATTTTGAATTTCGTTGTTTTGGACGTCGGTATTTTTATTTTTTTATTTTTTTTAATACGTACCCAACACACATCCAATTTTGCAGTGCCATATTCATATTCTGCATGGGCGCAATCGTGGCGATCTCCCTCTGCGTGTGGTGCGGTCTGGCAGCGTGGGCCACGTGGGCGCAGGGAGGCTGTGATCCAGGCGGCGCGCCCTTGGTGGATGACAGGCTTTTACCAGCCTTCGTGACCTACGTTTCAAAGGCGGAGCACCTACCTGGCCTATCTGGCGTGTTCCTAGCTGGAGTGTTCGGAGCGGGACTTAGGTAAGTTCTGAAAACTAAGATAGCGGACAACATATTTTGCTTAAAAACCAAGAACCAATAATATCTGTATCTATTGCAAACGGAAAAAACAGAAAAATTAACACCACTTGAAAAAAATATCTGCTGTGTCATACAACTACACTGATTTCAATATGCATCAAACAGATGATGAAAAAGAAAAGTCGACGAAATATTTCAAATTTAATCTAGAATAAGAATCTAGAATAATGTACTGAATTCATGATAAGAGTCCGCGCGATGATGTCCGTTAGTAGACCAGGGTCGATAATTTTTGAAACCAAAAAAATTACAGTAGGATGAAACCCATTAGAAAAGAAGGGGAATATGATAAAAATGAAAGAAAAAATAAATTACGGCCGATCTGAGTTCGGGAAGTGGGAGGGGGTGAGTTTTTAAGGGTAAAAAATTGTTTATCTCGATTTCCAGCAAAAGTCCAAGTCCTATGCCTCCCCCGGTCCTGGTCCCGGTCCCCGGTCATGTCCTGTCCCGGTCCTGAGCCGGCTTGCCAGAAGCCCGGTGCTCAACTCCTTGATACCCCCCCGTGAGCGAACCCCCATCAGAGGCTGGTCCGCCAGAGCGGTTCCTGTTGGCGCACAAAACTTCCAAATGGGAACCCTTAAAAATTCTACAAGGGCGGGAGTTGGGGCAGTCCCGATGAAAATGATCCCCCAAACAAGAAAAGCACAAACGGCGTGCATTGGCAACTCGGCGGCGGGCACTCACGTGCAAGTCCAAGAAGGCCGCGCAAGTAGCCATGCCATGCCCTGTGGCCTTGCAAAAGCCGCAACCCGGACGACTCTGGGTGCCAGCAAAACGGGAGGTGGGGCGATCATCAACAGGCCCGTACGCCCTAGTCCGTCCCTGCTTTCTTGGCCGGGAAGGCGGTTGGCGTGACCCTGTGGCGCCACGCGAGTTGTCCAGGAATCGACACTCATCTTCCAAAAATCTGA
Source organism: Agrochola lychnidis (assembly GCA_963680765.1). NCBI lineage: Eukaryota > Metazoa > Arthropoda > Insecta > Lepidoptera > Noctuidae > Agrochola > Agrochola lychnidis. The sequence goes on from OY796858.1 coordinate 17,982,518, forward strand.
CGAGGTCATCAAAGGGGGGAAGATGGGTGGCACTATCCCCACCATACTTCTGCTCAAAACGGGACCTCAAATCTGCAGGGAGTAGTTGCAGTACAATGTGCACCAACAAGTAGAACCAATGGTCCACTGGGAGCTACAATCGTTTCAACGCGTTGGTCGCTGCCACCAATAGTCCACTGGGAGCTACAATCGTTTCAACGCGTTGGTCGCTGCCACCAATGGGTTCAGCAGGTCAGTACGCAATGCTGAAACTCGAGTAATGGCCGGTAACCCCAAAATCTGGTCAATATGAACGTCAGCCAAACAACGTTTATTCTAGTACCGTCGGGAGAGTAGCTTTAGAGCGGTAGGGTAGGCTGAGTCAGTCACCGGCAAGTGCTGAACCAAGGCTCTGGGCTCACCTTCCAGGACCGACAACAAATAGGCCAACTTTTGGGCGGGTCTGAGGTCCGAGCGTGAATCAACCAAACTTTCAAAAAGGTTTTGGAACCCCAGCCAGTGGTCCAAACGACCGTCAAAGTGTGGCAGTTCCAATGTGGGCAATCTACTTAATAGTCCGGGGCCTGTAACAACAGAAGTCTCTGGCTTGACCTTGACACGATCCCGGTTCATCAAAATTTCCCGGGCACGTTTACTAATAACATCCCCCAGGTCCAAAATCTGGTCGTAATCCCCAACAACCTTATCGCGTGCTGCCTGGCCCATTACGTCCAGGTCCACGTCAATAATAAACTCGTTAAAGCGAGTAAACAAATCATCGACATTACTAAGTCTCAAGTTCAATTGCTCGTACCGAGCAAGCGTGACCTCTTCTAGATCCAAGCGCTCAGTGGTCGCTGCAGCTGAGGTGAACCACCTAAGTTGTGCGGTCAATCCCCCAACGGCCTCCCTCACAACCTTGACTGAAGCCATTGCAACAACCAAATATCAAAATAAAATAAGTGTTAAAATTCAAACAACCAAACAGAGTAACAATGATATATATATGTATAGTCAACAAAAATAATTACTATTAACAATGAAACTTAAATTTGAATTTATTTCAATGTAATTCTGCAATACCGCAGTTAGTTTGTGACCGAACCAACAATTTAATGAGTATGTCCTTAAGACATTCAATGCAAGCCAGTCAGATACCAATTACACGGGCTGTAACATAAACCAAACCAATTAATTTGTTGTTTAATTATGTTCCAACCTATAGAGCCCGGCTGACACGGTAACAAATAATTAATTTTCAATAATTTCAACTAAACCAAAAATATTCAGTTCAATAACTTTAACTTGTTATTTTTGGTTTAGTTCACGCTCTGCTACCAAATGTACGACCCCAATCCAGGTTCAATCTGATCGAGGTCGATAGGTCCGCGATACGCGGAGTTAATTTAAAACAATAATTCATACAGGTAGAATAAGTACAATAGTGATATCACTTACCAACTTCCACTGGCGAGTGCTCTTATCAGGCCAATTGGGTTCTATGTTCTATGTTATGGGGTTTGGTTTCCGCACTTAGTCCGTCAGGTGGACCATTGTGCGTGGGCCATGGCGGCCGTTTGATGGTTATTCCAACCAGCCCACCTCCCTCCAGAAGTTAATTAAAACTCCTGGTCTGTTCAGAACGTCAGTGAAAGATCTGGGTGACCCGAGGGTTTCTGTTCTAATTTTAGTAACACCTGTGCATTCGAAGAGTACGTGCGCGACGGTTTCCTCAGCCTCCATGCACGCCCTGCACAGAGGACTGTCCGTTATGCCTATTGTGTGGAAGTGTTTGTTTAGCGAGCAGTGACCCGTGATGGTCCCCGTCATCAGGCGCAGGCCATTCCTGTCAAGGCTTAATAAACGCCTCGTTAGCCTGCTATCCAAGGATGGCATTGCTTCCTTGGACTGCCTACAGCCCGGTGTCGAGGTCCACCAATTCTCCGCTTGGGTTTGGGTGAACTCCTGTAGCCACCTGCGTATCTGGTTGAATGGAATTGGCACGATCGGCTCGGGTCCACAGACTGCTGTGCTAGATCCTCTCCTCGCAAGTTCGTCAGCAGCGTCGTTACCCAGCGATCCGCTGTGTCCTTTTATCCATTGCAGTGTCACCGTATTGCAGCTAGATACCGTTACTTGTTCTAGTGCTTTGTGACATTCTAGTGTTAACTTTGAAGTAATATATTTTTTCTGTAAGGATTGGAGAACTGAGGCGCTATCGGAGAGTATACGTATGTGACTGTCCGTAACTCTCCTGGCTGCTATGGCGTGGGCCGCTTGTATGATGCCCACACACTCCGCCTGATAGACGGTGTTGAACATGGGCAGCGGGCGGGATATATTTATGTTGAGGTCGTGTGAGAAGACTCCAACTCCGGTTCCGGAGTTGGTCTTTGATCCGTCGGTGTATACTCTCAGCTTTTTCGGGCCTGAGTAGTCACACTGTTCTTCAGTAAGTATTATGTTGTAGTGTCTTTGAAAGTGGTGTGACTTCGAGGCTTTGTCACAGGGTGATGCCATCATTGGTTGTCGTTTGATCGCATCTTCCTTTATACGTGTGTGCCTAACCCTGGAGTCTTTGCTCAGGGTTCCTGATAAATGGAGCCTAAAGGCGGCCAGGGCCGCCTCCTCCCGCACGATGGAGGCCAATTGGGTTCCCTGTATGTATGTGCGAGTACAATGGAATGTGTTATGCGTGTAAAGGTGTAACAAACGGGCATCCAATTTGGGGAGATTCCAGTCCCGAGCCGCGCGCCATCGATCACATCCCTCAGCAAATATCCAAGAATTCTACTCAAAGTCACGGCAAGGCTTTGATTAAGCCGTCCCAAAACGCCACCAAAACGACTTTTCAGAACAAACACCGCGCGGTGAGGATCCAAGTTAACCTCAAACGAGTTTTAACTACAAATCGACAAATAACCCGTTCCACGGATCTCAAATGGGGTTACGACAAAAGTTACGATTGGATTACTCAAAATTATGTCCACAAAAATAAAGATTGAACTAAATTAAACAATTTCCAAGCAAAAACAAGGTTCATCACGTTTTTACATCGTGCCAACACGAACCGGAACAAAAAATCAACTCATGTCAAAATTAAAAAGTGACAGCTGCTGTCCACAGACTTCAAAATGACAAATTAGGCCGCGTTCAGAAACGCGGGCTTGGGACAGAACACAACGGTCTCCCGTAGGAATGAATTCTTCACTACATAGTATAAAACAAAGTCGCTTTCTCTGTCCCTATATCCCTATGTATGCTTAAATCTTTAAAACTACGCAACGGATTTTGATGCGGTTTTTTTTAATAGATAGAGTGATTGAAGAGGAAGGTTTATATGTATAATAACCTGGTTTATACCCGTGCAAAGCCGGGGCGGGTCACTAGTGTCCAATATAAGACTATTCAACAAAACGCGATCACCAGACAAGAAGCTAAATACTCAAATAATTGGGTTGCCAGGAGATAAATCTCCCATTTATGCTACTGAGCATCTCAGTCCATCCATGAGGAAACTGTTTTATGAATGTCGTCAATATGCTACATAAACTATCCTGCTGGAGTGTAAATGGGAAAATTTTCATGAAAATTCACCCAGACGACAAACCCATCCATATCACCTCTGAAAACTGCTTAACTGCGTTAAAAAATAAGGAATGACTGTTTTCTCTATTAATTTCATCCTATGTAATAGTGCCTATTATGCATGTGCTGCCCTATTGCTGGTGCGTAGCCTTTTTAATTTTGTTCAAGTTTATTTTATTCTTAAGTTTTGTGAACATTTTTATCTTTTTATTTCATTGCTTCATGATTACTTCTGTAACATATAATCTCGCTCCTAACACATACTACATAACACAATGTCACACACATATCACAATTTTTTGTAAGCACTTCTCCACTTCTCAATCACTGCATTGCTTGTTGCTTGTCCCAGTTTTTCACTTGCAAGCTTATTTCTACCAATGGCTAATATAAATAACATAAATACAGACATTGATAACATTACTATAGCTCATTCTCACATATGCTCACCAGAACGTTCTTCGGGTTTTGTTAGATACCCTCATATCTCAAACTAATCCACATAAATATCAGAAGTATTAATTAAAACTTTAATCAATTTATTACCATGCTAACTATAACAAAAATAGACTATGATGTTATTGTTTTCACGGAGTGTTGGTAAAAAGTTACCGGGTTACTTCCGAATCTTCAAGGTTATTCATGTCATGCCAGTCAATATAATCCTACCCAGAATGACGGTATTGTGATTTACACAAAAAGCACCATACAATGCTCCATCGTCGAACCCCCCTTTCAGGATGCCAATTGTTTGGTATGTTATATAGGTAATACGGCTATAATTTGTGTTTATCGCTTCCCTTCTTTCTCAGATCTTGCCTAGATACCTTAGTTTGTTGTTTGAAACGGTTCAAAAATATAACACTAGTCGGGGACATGAACATCGATATCAAACCGAATAATCATGTCCGTCACTTGCATGCCTATCTCACCCTCAGTGCCTCCCTTGGACTACTTCCGGCTCATGTGCATCCCACTAGATTGGGAAATTGCCTAGACCATATTTTACTAAAAACTAAAAATACCGCTCGCGTAATTATTCTCGAAACCTATATAACTGATCATCTACCTATCATCTTGTGTCTTAAAAGTAACAAAAATATTGTAAAAACTCCAAATACTTTCACTTACCGTTTGAACTATTTAGCTATAAAAAGCGAAATAGATAGCACTGACTTCAGCCCTGTATTAAATGAATCTGATCCGAACCAGGCGACAGAATTGTTCGTTGATATAATTAAACAAATTTCCACTAAACATTCGCAAACTGTAAAGGTATCTAACAAAACTCGAACTCTCAAACCATGGATGACAACAGGTCTGGTCCGTTGCATCCAAAACCGAGATAGCCTCCACCAACAATCGACTTCGTCACCTGATAACGATATATTAAAAACAACTTATACGCGTTACCGCAACTTTCTGAATAATCTACTGAAAAAACTGAAGCGCAGTCACGACAGGAACGAGTTGTTAAAAGCTAATAAAATATAATTAAAAAAATTAAATCGACTTCAAAATTAAATTAACTCAAAATTATGAAATAATATTTTTATGTAATACACGAAATTAACAAACAAAACAAAATCAAAAGTAGGTACGAAACAAATTAGGGGCCTACAATTTTTTTTGAGGTCGTTGCCAGCAAAGCCATCGAAAATAAAACTTAATTAAAATAGAAACGATATTTCCGTTATAAAACGGAGCTAAAAGATATTTTACATATCAACCAAATTTTTTATGTAGGTAGACGTAGGAACATACGTTTTTGTTATTCGTTTAGAAAAATCTCTTCTTGGCTTCGTTTTATATGGTACTCACCATTGATATATTATTTACCATCATCACAATGATTATTATGAAGTAATTTTAACACAACGCGTCTCTAGGTGTCGCGACGCCCCCGCAAGGGGGCGTGGTGAGCGGGGTCAGGGCGTCGCGTCGCCCCTCGCCCGCGGAGGCTATACATACAGTGGCCCACGTTCAACCCGAGTAGACGTTTCGATGTGATTTTAATGCACTTGAGAAGATAAATTTTAGTTTAGTCCTGTCAAATTAATCATCGCCTGTCACTCTCCATACAAGTTTAGACGTGATTAAAAACTTGCCGACTAAAATTACGTCAATTTACGTCAAACGCTGATTAATTTGACAGGACTACTAAAATTTATCTTCTGTCCTTTTCTTAATGAAATAGAAAGAAAAAGATGCACTGAACTTAAATTTAGTTTAGTTTGTGAACAAGGGAATCGGCATCATTGTGTAACAATCTTACTATTAATTTTTAGTTCTCGCCGCGGATTTGTACCGTGAGGCCAGTTTGGTTTCGGCCATTTTTTTTTTGTTTTTTTTTTACGTTTACTAGAAGTTGACCAAGGTTTTGAGATGTTTTTCTTTGACACCACACTCGTAGCTCGTATCACTAAGCCAGGCCGTCTCACTTACACGTATTAGTCCATATATCTTGAAAACTACTGAACCGATTTTGATGAAACTTGCACTTTTCCCTAAGTTGAAGTAAATGTAAGCCAACAAAAAGAAATGGTCTCAATTCGATAAACAGTTTTGGAGAAATGCGTGGACAAACATACATACATACATATTAACATACATACAAACATACATACACCTATAAAAATTGTATATTTGTTTGGAAGCCCTAATAGATTATCATATGTGAATATATAGCAAGCAGTTCCAATAATATTACATACATACGTGTCGAATTGATAACCTTTTTTTTTTTTTGAAGTCGGTAAATATAACCTACTTTTAATACAGAGACTCGAGACCTGCGGAATCTACGGTGCACTATTGCAATGGTTTCAATCATACCTTAGTGATCGTTTGTCGTTCGTTGTTTTGAATGGGGTCCGATCTGAGGATTTTCATGTGACGTCTGGAGTACCACAGGGCTCTCACTTAGGACCTTTGCTTTTCAATATTTTTATTAATACCATTATTCATTGCTTCCATCACGCAGAATCTTATTTATTCGCAGACGATCTCAAGTTAACCTTGCCTATTAAATCTATTGAGGATCCTCATTTGCTACAAGCTGACTTGGATAGATTAGTAGAGTGGTGCAAAGAAAATAGGATGAGCTTAAATTTACAAAAATGTTTACATATAAAATTTTGTCGCAAAAAAAATGTTTTAAATACACAATACTCTCTTTCGGGCAATACACTCAATGAAGTTGATACTGTCAGGGATCTGGGAATTTTGATGGATAGTAAATTGACCTACAATGGCCATATGGATAAGATAATATCAAACGCAAACAAAATGCTAGGTTTTGTATTAAGGACCTCAAAGCCCTTTAAGAACTCTAAGACCAAAATTATCCTATATGAGACGTTGGTTCGCAGTAATCTGGAATACTGTTCACAGGTTTGGTCACCCCGTTATAACGTTCATAAGCAACGTATTGAGCGAGTCCAGAGGAGGTTCTTGTATCATCTATCCTTACAAAATGAAACAGCGAAACAATTGAAATCTTATAAAGACCGTGTTCATCACTTTAAACTTCAAAGCCTCACCAATCGTAGAAAAGTACTTGATCTTTGTTTCCTACACAAATTACTGACATCTAAACTAAATACTGACCTACTATCTAAAATATGTATTAATGTTCCTAGCAGGTTACCACGGTCACATACCTACAATCTTTTCAGACAATCTTTTCACAAAACCAATTTAGGTGACAACTCTCCCCTTACGAGAGCTACCAAATTGTATAATGCTTTATGCCGCAAAGCTGAAATCGATATCAATCATGACAGTCTCAACACTTTTAAAAACAAATTATATAAGCACTTTCGGTTAGAGGACATTTGACTTATCATTCCAATCATCATTAAATAATGTATACTTTTAATTTAATTTAATTTATATCAAATTTAATTTAATTTATAATTCTACTTTTTACTTTTTATTTATAATTTTTAAAATAATATTATATTTTTTTTAATTTTAATTCATTATGACATAATATTGATAATCAAGTTAATGCTTGGTTTTACTTTATTGTATTCGTGTAAGTTTAAACTTTTAGAATGGCTTGTATATTGTTTCTTTTTTTTTATTCTTAATTTAATTTAAATTATGTATTCAGAGCACTAAGTACTCGATAATGTGTAAGCTGTGGTTACCTGTAATTGAGTGTGCGTTACAGGATAATGTAATTAAACTAAGTTTTACTATTGTAAAAAGATAATTTGTAATGTAACTCGTTGGTAATCCTTAAATAAATAAATAACGTCAAGGCTACTTGGAAAGCAGTCAAAGCCATCACTAACTCTAGTCTTTAGCCCAAGTCATCCGATGATCTTATCCTGGGCTCTACTGATGTAAATTCCTCTATCAACCAAATAAATGGCTTCTTTGTGAGTCTGGGCGAGAACCTTGCCTCAAATATTAAGCTTCCCAGTAATCCCCCCTTAAATAAGACAACTCAGCCTACTCCGCAAAATTCAAATTCAAATAAATTCAAATAATTTATTTTCTCTTCACAAACAATGGCATCTTATAATTTAGACAGACTTGAAAAACTGTGACAGTAGTTTGTGAGAGACTGGTGTCTGCACTAGGAATACCTGTATCGCAGATCACCAGGGTCCCACCACACGGTATGTAAACATAATTAATTAGTTAGTAAATGTGAAGGGATAGGGCATAACATAACATATACCTAGACTCAGAGATTTAAACAATATAAAACAAACAAAGAAAAAAAAAAAAATGAATTAAATGCAAAAAAAATAAATAAAAATGCTTGAACTATTAAGTGTCGGGAAGATAGAGGGATGGACTATTTTGGATGAGTTAGTAATTCCTCAGTTGCATTATAATCCAAACTAAGAAGCCATTCAACCAGAGCATCCTTACAGGCCTTTTTTGTTAGGTGATAGATCGTGGTAATACGATTTATTTTATTATATAAATGGGAACCTAAAAAAGTATAAAATCTTTGAGAGAAGCTCGTTCTGAGGCCTTTAGCAGTTTTGCAGACTGAATATTTTCTGCGTTTTCCTGATATAGAGAGGGGATCAAATATTGTGGAGGAGTGCTTCTTTAGAACAGTGTACATAACAAAAAGTTGCCTCACTGACAATACTTTAAAGTGTTTGTATAGATCTACTGTAGGATACAAGTATGGTAGAAAACAGGCCACCTTTAGTACCACCCGTTGGGCTCTTTCCAATGTTAAAATGTTCGATTTGGGAGCACCACCCCATGATGTTATGCAGTATGTCAGAAGAGACTGACACATTGCATAATATACCCACCTAATAACCTCTACGTCAGCTACGTGGCGAAGATTTTTGAAAAGAAAGATTAATTTGCGAATTCTTGAGGTGAGGCTGTCTATATGTGGTTGGAAGCTTAAATTATTGTCAATTATGATTCCAAGATATTTAATGGAAGTAGTCCTTTGGAGACCAGGACAGAAGCAGGCGTCAGAATTAAGGTCAATGCAAGAGTGCGCTTTAATGTGGAAATGGGATAACAATTCATTGCCTTTATTAGTGAGAGAGAAAGCTATATACTTGGTCTTTTCAACGTTAAGGGTAAGGACATTATTTTTTAACCAGGCTAGGACCGTATCAAAACCTTTCTGTGCGTAATGGTAGACATCCCCCCATGAGTCTGCTGTGAAAAGTAGTGCCGTATCATCGGCAAAAGATATGATTTTACCATGGGATAGTTGTAGCTTACAGAGATCATTAATATAGGCAAGGAAGAGGGAGGGCCCGATCACACTTCCCTGAGGTACACCGAAAGTGACCGGTAGATCATCACTAACATAGTTTCCTATTTTAACCCTCTGGAACCGATCAGATAAGTAATCCCGGAAGAGTGTTAATGGTAGACCCCTGATTCCCATGTTTTCCAGCTTGTTTAGTAGGTTGGGTACAGAGACTGTGTCAAACGCTTTGGCCAGGTCAAGGAATATGACAAGTACCTTCTTTTTGCTATCAAGACCGTGAACAAGATGGTCTGTCAGCTCATGAACAGCGTCGGCACAGGATTTTCCAGCCCTGAATCCAAATTGACCCTCCGAAATGAGGTTATTGCTTTCAAGGTATTCGGTAAGTCTGCTGTTCATGAGGCGTTCTAATAATTTAGAAAGAGTAGGTAGAATGGAGATCGGTCTATAATTGTTGACACAGCCTCTGTCCCCAGCCTTGTGGATAGGATGGACGAGTGATTTTTTTAAAGGTAATGGAAAGGTGCCTGTGTCAAATGCTAGATTAAATAAGTGGGTGAGTGGGGTAACCAAATAGTTCTTGTAATGCTTAAGGAACCGAGCAGAAATGGGGTCAACACTTTCAGAGCAGGTGTTTTTAAGGTTACAAATGAGGGAGTCTACCTCCCTTTCATCTGTGGGAAGAAAAGCCATTGAATGCGGATGAGCGACTGAAAAGCTGGTAGCGGTAGGTACATGTTGATTTAATATCTTCTCAGCGAGGGATTTACCAATACTGGAAAAGAAGTAGTTTATCTCATTGACTGACTTAAGTGGGTTTTCAACTTGTATAAGTTCCTGGGCGGGCGGCTTAGGTTTGTCTGTGTCGGTAATTTTTCTAATAACTTTCCAAAGCTTTTTGCTATTATGCTTCGCGCTACGAATCTCCTCTTTCTCGTATTCCTGTCTAATTTTTTTCAATAAGTCGTTACAAAAGTTGCGGTACCTTTTGTACGTGATTTGTAATGACTCATCATTCGGATACTTTTTGAGCTTTTTGTGAAGGCAGTCTCTATTTATTGAGCATCTCAGAAGTCCAGGAGTGATCCAAGGCTTAATAATACGGCGACGGTTACTGACAGGGACAACCTTAGTATGAAGAGAAATTACATTAGTTAAAATATCTATCAGATAAGTAGCTGCTAAATTGGCGTCGCTCATGGCGTACAATGGGGAAAAGTCCAATACTTTCAAAGCATCATCCAAGCCACTGTAGTCAATTACTTTTATGAATTTCTTTGGGTGCATAGGTCGAGTTGACAAATTCAGAAAAAGGGAGGTACTGTCATGGTCAGTCACTGAGGAGTGCATTACGAAACAATGCGCGTTCCTTTTGGTTTTTAGGATAACATGATCAAGGCAGGTACGACCATGTGTGGGAAAGTTATGGGCTGGTAGTAGACCGTGAGACGCCATCAAATTAAGGTAGCTGTGAGATCGAGAGTCAGAATTGTTTTCTGTAGTATCAATATTGATGTCACCTACCAATACAATATTTTTTGTAGATGAGTATTTTAAGAGGAGTTCGTTCAAGGAGTTCAAGAACCCAGAGATATTTTTCTGCGCAGGGGGACGGTAAATAGCTATTATAATAGTGTCTATATTTATTTTTATTAATAGACAGTTTGCATCAAGCAGTAAAGGTTCTTCAACAGATAATTTCATGCTACAATGATGATAAATTACCACGCCTTCATTTTGGGTAGTGTTAGTGGACGTAGAGTGTGACGTATAGTTCATAAGAGAAGGAATGACCTGAGTGCATGGCAGCCAACATTCTGTCAAGATAATGAGATCCCAATTTATGTTACTCCTGCTGAGCAATGTCTGGAATGCGGGAAGGTTACGTCTAATGCTTCTAATGTTTTGGTGAATGAATGAGAGATACTGTTTTGGTTTAGGTATATGGGAAGAGATATCTTCAACGTCACATAGATGAGATTTTGCAACTGAAACCGCATCCAAAATGGAGTTAATTTCGTCTACATTATCGAATACAAATTATGGTTTTCTGGTAGACTGCTCTAAGGGTGAGAGGAGGAGGTGAACGAAAGGTAAGGCACTTTATTAATGTCAACGTCATTGGAGGGAACAAAGTTAGGGGGTAGAAATGAATAAAATTAAAAATGTGTGTTCTGGTAATTATGGAAGTTGACTTACTGGACAACATAGTGGATAAAATATCTAAGAAAAGCATTGTGTGTAGATGTGTATGGAAACGGAAATATTTGTTTACAACAATTAACAACATGAGTTTAAGAGTAAGTTTTTTAAAAACAACAAAATATCAGGTGACAATCAAGACAGTATTATAGAAGCGCGACAGCATCGAGGCACTTTATATGCTTTGCCGGCATTTTTTCTTCTTTTCGGACCAGGATACGCCCATCACGAATCCAAACAAATTTGTACGCCTTTTCTTTGGCGACCTTCCGAACAGCAGCATGAATTTCCTTATTTGATGGAGATAGGTGCTCCGAAACAAATACTGGACATTTTTCACCCCCATAACCAAGGTGATGAGAATTCAGCTTGCTATCACTGTGAGCTTTGTTGAAATTCGTAACTGAAGCCAAGAGATTGTCACGGATGCCTGTATTCTTAAACCGAACAATAATTGATCTAGGCCGATTATTTTTCGTATCCATTTTCCTAACTCTGTGTGCAGAAATTACATCCTGTTCTTGGATGGTATTACAAACGGCATTAGATAGTTGTCGTTTGTAATACCATCCAAGAACAGGATGTAATTTATGGCATGTATATTGTTTCTTTTTTTTTATTCTTAATTTAATTTAAATTATGTATTCAGAGCACTAAGTACTCGATAATGTGTAAGCTGTGGTTACCTGTAATTGAGTGTGCGTTACAGGATAATGTAATTAAACTAAGTTTTACTATTGTAAAAAGATAATTTGTAATGTAACTCGTTGGTAATCCTTAAATAAATAAATAACGTCAAGGCTACTTGGAAAGCAGTCAAAGCCATCACTAACTCTAGTCTTTAGCCCAAGTCATCCGATGATCTTATCCTGGGCTCTACTGATGTAAATTCCTCTATCAACCAAATAAATGGCTTCTTTGTGAGTCTGGGCGAGAACCTTGCCTCAAATATTAAGCTTCCCAGTAATCCCCCCTTAAATAAGACAACTCAGCCTACTCCGCAAAATTCCCTTGTTATCATGCCGGTCGACGAATAACAGGTATATGAGATAATTTGTAATTTACGAACGGAGTGTGCCACTGGCCACGATAACATCCCAGTAAAAATACTTAAGCAATCCAGCCCTATACTCACTTCACCCATAACTCACATATGTAAACGTGCAATTGATACCGGTATTTTTCCTAGAGTATTTAAGAAAGCACTAGTCCATCCAATTTATAAGAGTGGGGACAGAAGCAATTTGTCTAATTATAGGCCGATTTCTGTTTTGAGTTCCTTGTCTAAAATCCTTGAAAAAATATTAAATAAATCTTTAACTTTATATCTCTCTAAATTTAAAATAATAACCAATAATCAGTACGGATTTAGACAGGGAATCTCCACTGAAGACGCTGTCCAAGATCTTGTAAACAGCGTTGTTTCTAATTTAGATAAAAAGCGAAAATGCTATGGTGTTTTTCTAGACTTAAGTAAAGCTTTTGACTCGGTTTCTGTTCCCGCACTGCTTCAGAAGATGGAAAATATTGGAATACGTGGCCTTGTGTTAAAAATGTTCACAGATTATTTGTATGGAAGAACTCAGCGTGTAAAGATCAATTCCTTTGTCAGCGAAGATGAATGTATCTGTTTTGGTGTGCCCCAAGGAAGTATATTAGGACCTACCTTGTTTCTAATATATATAAATGATTTGTGCAAAATGTCTATCCCAACTGTGATATATTCACCTACGCTGACGATACAGCGCTTATAGTATACGATGTTGACTGGGACAAGGCCAAACAAAGAACGGAACACACTCTCCGCCTTGTGATGGAGTGGCTTTCAGCAAATCTCTTAGCTCCCAATATTGAGAAGACTAAACTCCTACGTTTTTCCTTGCCGAATTCTATTACTACTTTATCTACCGAGTCTAATATAATAAAAGCCCATTCCTGTTCAGAGAGTGATAGCTGTGGTTGTCTTACACTCTCCTTAGTTTCAAGTATCAAATACCTAGGGGTGTACATTGATGATAAACTAACCTGGCGCACCCACATCGAGGCATTATGTACACGTACAAGGAAGCTCATCTTCATATTTAAAGAGTTGAGACATTCAGCTGATCCTGCAACTTTGTGTTTGGTCTACCAGAGTCTATGTGCATCAATAATCACCTACTGTATTACGGTATTGGGAGGCACTTATAAAAATCTTCTTATTCAAATAGAACGTGTTCAAAGGGTGATTTTAAAGCTTATGCATTTTAAGCGTAGAGACTATCCAACCGCCCTGCTGTACTCTGATGCCCAAGTCCTTACTGTAGGACAACTCTTCATTTTGCGTGTAGTCTTACGCCGTTACTCCATCCTACCCTTCGACCCAAACATTCTTCTAAGACGTCGAGGTCGTCCGGTTTGTGACTCCGTCCAATGTCGTTCCGCATTTGCTAGCCGCCACTATCTAGTTCTAAGCGCTCGTCTTTATAATAGGGTACATCGGTTAATTGATATTTACACGTTGACCAAATTTGCGCTGAAAGCAAAGCTGACTGATTGGTTGCAGAATTTGTCTTACAACGATACTGAAGATATTCTAACGATCACCTCATGAATACATTCCTCTTACTCCTCAATACTGATACAACCTGTAATTACTGAGTCACTTTAACCTGATTGCATTTTAGAATAATAATCAATGTTTGTGAGGAACTTTGGCTTCTGAGATACAAGTATATTTTTACTTAGTTCAGGAGCCAGCTGTTCTACCTGATTTTGACCTCCACTTGTAGTACAATCATGTTTAGTGCATTTCAACTCTATGTGTTTTTCTTTTTGTACAATAAATTTATTATTATTATTATGTTACATTTTTTCAGAACTATGAGCAATATAAATACTTTAAAGAAAATACTACACGAATTATTGATAAGTAAATGTTATTTATTTATTACTCTATAAGAGAATTTCTAAATGGCAATACATTTGAATCAGCCAGTTTATTACAACAAACCAATGGGTACTCATAACCAAGAATTTAAAAAACCGGCCAAGTGCATGTCGGAACACGCACAATGAAGGGTTCTGTAGTTGGGATGAATTTATCCCTAAAACAAACTTAACTTTGCAGTTGAAAAACATGTTCTCCCATACGGAATGTATGGGAAAAATGTTTTTGCAACTGCAAAGTTGGTCGATTATTACTCGTTAACTTGTAGAGCCTACTTAGCTATGATAGTTTTCCTTTTAATTTCGTTATATAAACTACTGCTGTGATTTTTTTCACACATCCAAAACCAACCATTTAGCTGGCCGGGGTGACACTTGACTCCAACAAAAATTAACACTTTAAAGCTTAATATTTCGCAAACGGATCCCTGAATCCATAAATGGGATTCACATACTCATAATGTTTTAGAAGGACGTTTCCAATGATACTCCACACCATGGGACAGAAAAAAAAAAACATCACCACTTTAAGTGTACTGAGGTACGGGAGGTACAGTCGGCCACACATCAAGTTAGACACTCTATATAACCATAACTACGCTACCAGCAATACAGAGAATTGTAGGAAAGGGACTAAGTATCGTGGCATCGACCACGACCACCATGCCAAAGATTTTTGTTAGTTTCGCTCGTGTTCAATGTTTTATGATTTATCTATGCCAGTCAGTTCCCAAATCGGCCGGGGCTATTGTTTTCACGGACAGTGTATTTTTTTTAATATTCCGTGTTGTTTATAAACTTAGTTACTTTACGATTGCTTAGCTAAATGGCTAGTCAGTGATAAGCGAGATTTTTATAAATAAGACTGTAAGCTCACGTTCGCACGGATTTTCAACGCTTTGCTTAGCGCCGAGAGTTGAAAATCCAAGTGTTTTTCAACGCGCTGGGAGAGTGCGTCCCAACGCGTTGGATATTCAACTCTCGGCACTAAACAGAGCGTTGAAAATCAAGTGCACGAAAAAAAATCGCCGCGATTTTATTACGTCTGTGAGAACGTCGGCTTAGGGCCTGCGTCCACTTGCATTAGCGGCATGGCACGGCAAGGGATTTTTATGCGATGAATAGGAATATAACTTATATGTATGACAACAGAATTGAAATTTCAGTGATGATGCCTAAAGACGTCGCGGCATGCCTAAGGATACCGCAGCATCGTAGTAGTTGAAATTTCAATTTTATTTTCATACTTTTGGAGGAGTGTCGTAGGTTGATAGAAATAATACTCGGACTCCAGATTTGTACAGAATAATGAAGAATCATATTTATTTAAATAATGTTCCTGCTTATGTACTATTTACAACTATCAACTAACTTATAAGACTACATATATTTACAAAAGGTTTGACCAATCAGATCACAGCACATTGTTGACTGTTTGATCCGCACGGTGTCGCCATAGACGCGAGCGCATATCTCGTCGCACTCTGACACCGCGGTTATAAATATATGTGACACACACGCACTTCGCACACATTCATCGAGGCGGAGTTGTCCAGTGATGGTGTGAGTGTAGTGCGCGCGTGTGGCAGAAGACAGAGGCGAAGCCCGGAGTACGTCTGGTGGCGTGTGGCGTCGACAGTTCCTGTTCTGTGCTTCCTCTAACAGTTTCCCTATTTCTTGTTCAGAGTGTCAAAAACGTGCTATGCCCAAAGTTCTTTTGAGAACTGTTGTGATCTGGTAAGTTTCTTGGTATCAGAAGGTCAAAAACCTGGTGTGATGATTGGTGGCTACAGTACTCCCCTTCAAGCGAAGCGTACCGGCAGCTTGATGGCACGGCCCGTGCGTGTTGTTTTGATGACGGCGGGCTGTGATGTCACGTTGGTCGTAGGTACTTGTTTTTGCTGCTTGGTAACAGTTGGAGTGGTACAGCTCTTGGTTTGCTTGGTAAAGGTAACGGTACTGTTCCTTGGTATGGTAATCTTGGTTGGTTGTAAGGTATTGGTAAGTTCCGTGACGACATATGCAGGCTTCAATCGATCGATTGATATGTTGGTTTGCCGATTTGGTAGCTGAATGGAATATATCTTATCTGTTCGGCTTATTACTCGATAGGGGCCTTCGTATGGAGTCTGAAGTGGTTTTTTTACTGCGTCTGTTCTGATGAATACGTGACTGCACTTGCGTAAATCTTCATGCACGAACATGCGTTTATTATTGCTGTGATGCTCTGTGATGACTTGCGGCTTGTTTGCTTGAATAATAACACGCAGTTTTTCGACGTAAGTAAAATCCATTGTGGGTGTGAGGGTACTTGCAGAAAAAAAAACGCCGGGTAGACGTAAGTTGTAACCGTAGGTAAGTTCTGCGGCTCGTAATCCAAGTAGAACTGTAGGTAACTCGTCGATCCATTTGCTTGAGTCGGAGATTCTGGTGCGTTATGCAGTTTTGAGGGAACGATGCCACCGTTCGACGATTCCATTGCTTTGAGGATGATAGGGTGTTGTGCGAGTTTTCTTGATTCCCATTTGCTTCATGAGGTTTTGAAAAAGATGGCTCTCGAACTGGCGACCTTGGTCGCTTGTTAGTGTGGTCGGGCATCCAAATCTTGCTATCCAATGTTGATAGACGATATCGGCTATTCGATCAGCTGTTATTTCGTCGGTGGGTATTGCTTCGGGCCACTTCGTTAATCGGTCGATCATTGTTACTAAGTAACGGTAACCTTGAGCTGTTGTAGGTAGCGGTCCGACGATGTCGATGTGTACATGTTGAAAACGCTCGTTTGGCGGGAAGGATGAGATGTTCGAGAAAGTGTGTCGTTGTGTCTTGCTTTTCTGACAATTTATACAGGTTCGAGTCCAACAGCTGATGTCTGCGTTCATTGATGGCCAGAAATATTTTTGAGTTGTAAGTTTGCGAGTCGTGCGCGTACCGGGATGACTGATATTGTGCACGCTGTCAAAAACTTCTTGTCGGTATTTCTCGGCTTGTCGGTATTTCTCGGGTATGTACGGACGTATACATATATGGAGTAGATGTTTCGCATAATAACTCGATGTTGGTGTTTGGTATCGTTATTTTCTTGAGAATGATGTTGAATGTGATAATAATTTTTCAATGTTGCTGTCCTTTTCTTGCGCGCTGGATATGTCGTTATAGTTTATTGTAGATCGGCATGAGATTGTTTTTATGCGGCTGAGTGTGTCGGCGACGATGTTTTGTTTACCGCTCACGTGCCTTATGTCGGTGGTGAATTCGCTGATAAACAAAAGTTGTCTCGTTCGCCTCGGTGTTTCTGAGTTTAAGTTCGTCTTCGACATTACGAATGTTAGCGGCTTGTGATCGGTGAATATGATGAGATGACGTCCTTCGAATGTTTTTCGGAAATGTTTGACTGCCATGTAGATTGCGACTAGTTCACGATCGAAAGTAGAATACTTTTTCTGCGCGTCGGTGAATTTCTTGGAATAATAACCGAGCGGTTGCCATGTTTCATTGATGTACTGTTGTAGTACGGCGCCAGCTGAGTTGTCGGATGCGTCGCAGAATAAGGCAAGTGTTGCATGGTGCGATGAGTGAGCGAGGAGAGGTGCGTTTATGATGCTAGCTTTACATTGCTCGAATGTATGAGTTGCTTCGTCAATCCACGTGATTGGTGTTTTGTCTCTTTTCTTGACATTATGTAGGTATGCATTCAATGGTGCTTGTAGTGATGCAGCGTTAGGTATGTGATCGCGATGGAAGTTGATCATGCCGAGAAATCTTCTTAGTTCTTCGATTGTAGTCGGCTTTGGATATTTGATGATTGCTTGGATTTTATGCTCCGGAGTTTTGATACCTTCTGTTGATACAGTGTATCCTAGGAACTGAACTTCTGGTTGGCCTAGGTTGCATTTGGCGGGGTTGATAGTGATACCGTTATTTTCTAATCTCTTTAGTACGCTGTGAAGGTGTTAATCGTCGATGAATGGGAAGACAAAATCCAATCCTCGTAGTAATTAATGGATGTACCGTTGAAACGTTTGTCCCGCGTTTTTCAAACCTGGGCACATACGTGGAAATTCGAATAATCCAATTGGAGTGATGATAGCTGTCTTCTCGATGTCTTCTTCTCTTACGCTCAGTTGTTGGTATGCACGGTTGAGGTCTATCGTGGAGAAGATGGTTTTTCCGGATAGATGATGAGTAAAATCTTTGATGCGTGGAACGGGGTATCGATCTGGTATGGTGATCGAATTGAGTCGGCGATAGTCACCACAAACTCTAATATCGCCATTCTTCTTGGGTACGATGTGTAGAGGTGATGCCCACGGGCTTTTACTGGGTCTGCATAATCCTTGTTCGATGATGTTTTCAAATTCCTTCTTGACTATTTCGAAGCGATGCGGTGGGATTGGTCGGGCGCGACTGTATATCGGTTGACTTTGTGTTTCGATGAAATGTTGCACGTTGATGTTGGATTTTAATTTCATCGATGTTAATCTTGTTATGCCGGTGTATTGAGCTAGAATGTCGTGGTATGACTGCGATATGTCGATGCTGCGTACGGTAGGCACGTTTGATACTCGTATCGGGGCGTTGACCTTTAAGCTCGTAACACCGTCGATTAACCTTCTGTTTTTTAAATCGACGATGAGTTGATGATGCTTGAGAAAGTCGGCTCTGAGTATTGGCTTCGAAACGTCAGCTACGATGAATTTCCATTTGTACGGGCGTCGTAGATTAAAATCGAGAGATAATGTTTTCTCGCCATACGTAGCTATAGTGGTGTTGTTCCCTGCGTATAGTTGAAATGGTAACGGCGTCGCTACTTGTCCCTTTTTCCTCGGTAGCACGGATATGTTTGCTCCAGTGTCGACTAACTGTGCGTTCGCACTGGCGAAACATTTACAGCGAAACATGTTGGAGCCGCTATTACTGAATTAAAAGAAATAACTTCTCATTCTAATAAAATAATTATATTATTTATAATAAAATAAATTATAAAAAAAAAATTTACTATTCTTATTAATATTAAAAAAACAAATGAAATAAAACAAATTGAATACTTTATATTATTAATAATTTAAAATGAACTTAATTCATATTTTTGATACCACAAATCAATATTTTATTTAAATTATTTAAATAAAATCAAATTATCCTATAATCAATCTTTAAAAC
Source organism: Agrochola lychnidis (assembly GCA_963680765.1). Classification (NCBI taxonomy): domain Eukaryota; kingdom Metazoa; phylum Arthropoda; class Insecta; order Lepidoptera; family Noctuidae; genus Agrochola; species Agrochola lychnidis. The sequence goes on from OY796858.1 coordinate 18,002,091, forward strand.
TAAAATATTTAAAGGTAATCAATGTAATATTAATATTAAATATTCTCGAGAAACACCTGTATAATATCTATAAATACCTCTATAATATTTTCCATGTTGAATAAATGAATATAAATATAATGTATACCCAGCACTAAAAAAAGAAATTAATATCAATATTACCATAGAAATTCAAGATCATCTTATTAATCTATTAATCAAACTAATTTCCCCTATAAGATTTAATCTAGGGGGAGCAGCTATATTAGAAGATATTAATAAAAATCACCATAATCTTATAGAAGGCATAAAATTCATCATACCCCTATTAATATATAATCTTCGTCTATGCAATCGTTCATATCTAATATTAGCTAAACAAAATATACCAGAAGAACATAACCCATGACCAATTATTAAAATATAAGATCCAATAAACCCTCAATAATTTATAATTATAATACCTCTAATGACAATTCTCATATGAGCTACAGAAGAATAAGCAATTAATGACTTAATATCTACCTGACAAAAACATTTTAATCTAATATAAAACCCTCCAATTAATCTAATAACAATTCTAATATAATTTAACTTTAAATTAATTTCTTGTAAAAAAATTAATAATCGTAATAACCCATAACCCCCTAACTTTAATATAATTCCTGCTAAAATTATAGACCCTGAAACAGGAGCTTCAACATGAGCTTTTGGTAATCATAAATGAACAAAATATATAGGTATTTTTACTAAAAAAGCCATAATTATAGAAAAATATAAAATATAAATATTTAAATTAAAAATTTTTAAAAAATAAATTATTATACAATTTATCTCATTAAAGACATAAAAAATTCCTATTAATAAAGGTAAAGAAACAAATAAAGTGTAAAAAAGCAAATATATACCAGCTTGAATACGTTCAGGTTGATACCCTCAACCAATAATTAATAATAGAGTAGGAATTAATCTACCTTCAAAAAATAAATAAAATATAAATATATTTATTGTTCTAAAAGTTAAATATAATATAATTAATAAAAAAATAACATTAAACAAAAAAAAAATTTACATAAAAATCTAACTTATATAAATTTTCTCTAGCTATAATCATTAAAATAGAAATTCAAATTCTTAATATAATTAAACCATAAGACATAATATCACAAGATATTATATATCTTATATTACAAAATAAATTTAATCTTATTCTTAAATTTATAAATAAAAATATTAATAAAAATAATATTATTTGAACCATTCAAAATATATTTTTTATAAAACAAAAAGGAATTATAAAAATTATTATAACTAAAAATTTTATCATTTTTATTTTTATAAATATAATTTTTTCTTATATTTATTTAAATATTTACAAAAATAAAAAAAAATTTAAAATTTTAATTTTATTATATTATTATTTATTTCAATATAATTAAATTTAAATAATAATTAAAATCTCACTGAAATTATAAAATTTTATAAATAAATAAATAATTTTATTTAATTTTTATAATAAATTAAATCTTTGAAAATAATCATTACCATGAGTTCGAATTATAGAAACTAAAATTGATAACCATAAAGCCCCCTCACAAACTGAAAAAACTAAAAATACCATTAATATATATATATCATAATCAATAGAATTTAAATAAATTAGTAAAAAAAAAAAAATTCTTAAAACAATAAATTCTAATCTAAGTAACACAATTAATAAATGTTTATGTTTAGAAATAAAAATCAAATTTCCAACTATAAATATCAAAATAAAAACAATTCATATATTTAAAATTATCATTAAATAGTTTTTATAGTTTAAAAAAATATTGGTCTTGTAAATCAAAGTTAAGTAAATTACTTTAAAAACTTCAAAGAAAAAGAATCTCTTTATCAATAATCTCCAAAATTATTATTTTAATTAAACTATTCTTTGATTTGATATTATTAAAATAACTTTTTCATTATTATTAATTATAATTTCCTTATTTATATTATTTTTAAATAATCCCTTATCTATAGGATTAATAATTTTAATTCAAACTTTACTAACTTGTTTACTAACAGGAATAATAATTAAAACTTATTGATTTTCTTATATTCTATTTCTTACCTTTTTAGGAGGATTACTAGTCCTTTTCATTTATGTATCAAGAATCGCATCAAATGAAATATTTAAATCTGTAATTAATATAAAAAAAATATTTTTTTTTTAATAATTTTTATATTTATAATTCAATTTATATTTTTTAATAATATATCTTGAATAAATCTTTCAATAAATTCAGATATAATTAATTTTTATGATTTAATATTATTTTTCAATAATGAAAATAAAATTAATTTAAGAAAATTATATAATAATCAAACATTTTTAATTATAATAATATTAGTAATTTATTTATTTATTACTTTAATTGCTGTAGTAAAAATTACTAATATTTTTTACGGACCAATTCGTTCATCCTTAAATTAAATTTAATGATAAATAAATTTATTACACTACGAAAAACCCACCCTATCTTAAAAATCATTAATGGATCATTAATTGACTTACCTTCCCCCTCAAATATTTCAGCTTGATGAAATTTTGGTTCATTACTAGCTTTATGTTTAATTGTTCAAATTTTAACAGGATTATTTCTAACTATATATTATACAGCTAATATCGAAATAGCATTTTATAGAGTAAATTATATTTGTCGAAACGTTAACTATGGTTGATTAATTCGAACACTTCATGCTAATGGAGCTTCTTTCTTCTTTATTTGTATTTACTTACATATTGGACGAGGAATTTATTATGAATCATTTAACTTAAAATATACTTGAATAGCAGGAGTAATTATTTTATTCCTATTAATAGCAACAGCATTTATAGGATATGTTTTACCGTGAGGACAAATATCATTTTGAGGAGCAACTGTTATTACAAATCTTTTATCTGCTATTCCATCTTTAGGTGTTATATTAGTTAATTGAATTTGAGGAGGATTTGCTGTAGATAATGCTACTTTAACCCGATTTTATACATTTCATTTTCTTCTACCATTTATTATTCTTATAATAACAATAATTCATTTACTATTTTTACATCAAACAGGATCTAATAACCCATTAGGATTAAATAGTAATCTAGATAAAATTCCTTTTCACCCTTTCTTTACATTTAAGGATTTAATTGGATTTATTATCTTATTATTTTTATTAACTATTTTAACCTTAACAAATCCATATTTATTAGGAGATCCTGATAATTTTATTCCAGCTAACCCTTTAGTAACTCCAGTTCATATTCAACCAGAATGATATTTCTTATTTGCATACGCAATTTTACGTTCAATTCCTAATAAATTAGGAGGAGTAATTGCTCTAGTTATATCAATTTTAATTTTAGTTATTCTTCCTTTTACATTCAATAAAAAAATTCAGGGTATTCAATTCTACCCTATTAACCAAATTTTATTTTGATCAATAGTAAGTATTGTTATCCTATTAACTTGAATTGGAGCTCGTCCAGTTGAAGATCCTTATATTATTACAGGACAATTATTAACTGTTTTATATTTCTCCTATTTTATTATTAACCCTTTTATTAATAAATTTTGAGATAATTTATTATTTAATTAATAAAATTAATGAGCTTGTTATAAGCATTTGTTTTGAAAACTTAAGAAAGAATTATTTTTCTATTAATTTATACTAAAAAAAATTAAATTATAATAATAAAATTTTAAACCCTAAAAAAAATAATAAAAAATTTAAAGAAATAGGTAAATATCTTTTTCAAGCTAAATATATTAATTTATCGTATCGATAACGAGGTAAAGTACCTCGAACTCAAATAAATAAAAAAGAAATAAATCTTAACTTTAAATAAAATATAATTCTTAAATTAAAACCCCCTAAATAAATTAAAACAAATAATATTCTTATAAATAAAATTCTAGAATACTCAGCAAAAATCAAAGCAAATCCCCCACTTCTATATTCAATATTAAACCCTGAAACTAATTCACTTTCACCTTCAGCAAAATCAAAAGGAGTTCGATTAGTTTCAGCCAAACTAGATCTTATTCAACATAAACTTAAAGGAAATATTAAAATAATAAATCAAATCATTTCTTGTTAAAAAAAAAAATTTAATAAATTAAAATCTATAATTATAATAATTCTAGATATTAAAATTAAAGATAATCTTACTTCATAAGAAATAGTTTGAGCTACCGCCCGTAAACCCCCTAATAAAGCATAATTAGAATTAGAGGATCAACCAGCAATTATTACTGTATAAACCCCTAAACTAGTACAACATAGAGAACGCACGAGTGCTGCCACGATCACTTCGAGTCCGTGTTTAAAAATACTTAAAAATTATAAATTGTGCTCTATTTATAATTGATGTTATCTAAAAATGTGCTTAAACATCTAAAGCTCTAGTGACATTATTAGTGAGTGAACTGTGATACGTTAAATCATAATAAAACGCCTTGAAAAAAATCATCGTCAACTTCACTAATAAGTTGTCAAAAACTTAAAATTGTAAGTCAAAACAGTACATAAAGACAAGCAATGAACATAAAAGTGACCAGTGACAGTGACAAAACGACCATAATTAATTAAAACAAACAATACAAAAACAAAAGTGAAGTGTCATAGTGTGGCAAACATTTTTTCTTAATGAGTCACAGTAACGTACTTTATTGATTCAAATTTTGTACGAAGTAGTAAGCACTAGACAATTTCAACACTTGTATGTAACGACCAAGTGGCTAATTAGGTACGGTAAGGATACAATATCTGACACCGCCGTGCGACTTCGAGTTCAAACCCAAGCAAGGGCAAATATTTTTGGGAACTTTAAAATTTCTAATATGAATTTCTTAGATAACATCACCTTTCGTCGCAATCGCAACCGTACTAGGTCCGACACAAGCACTACTAGTATTGAGAATGAAAGTAAAACTTCAATTGAATCGCCTATAGATGGCACCACTACAAGTTTACCTGACATTTCTGATGACGAAGACAACCAAACTATTCAACTTAAAAAACAACTTGAACAATTAACAACAGAACTAAGCAGCGCTCACAATAAAATAGAATCATTATCTCTAGAAAATACTAACCTCAAGCGTACTAATCAGGAGTTGCTTGAGCAAAATGAACATTATAAAGACATGACATGTAGTGCCTCAAAATTAAAAACACCAGTAAATCAAGATCTAGACGAAAACGGCAAACCAATAGTTTTAAATGAACCAGTAACGAATACCGTAACTACAGTGCAACAAAATCAGAGCAAACAAAATAAAGTTTGTATCATCAGCACCAACAAATCTAATAAAGTATTATCGATTGCAGAAGAAAAAATAGACAGTTATAATATCTATCATTACCTAAAAACAAGCTGCGGAATCCAACAACTACTCAAAGGAATAAAAAACATGCTTAAAGACTACACTAAGGAAGATTTTTGTATAATATTAATTGGAGAAGACGACTTCAAAACAACAAATGACTATTTTGACTTAATCTATGACATAAGAAACACCTTGAAAGAAATTGACAATACAAATATTATCCTATGCCTACCTACCTTTAAGTTTAATAGCAGCTCAAATCTGTTCAACTGGCGAGTACAAAACTTTGCCAACTTACTGTATCTGGATATAATGACACATTTACATGCATACCTATTGGACTCTAACCTACATCTTATGTATGACAGTAGAATGTTTAGCAATTTGACAGGAAGACTGAATAACAATGGAATGCGCACCATATTTGACGATATAAAATGGCAAATGGAAAATATAATTGCTGTAAACCTTATGACAAGCGATAACTGCGATCTCGAACAAGAGAGTCAATCAAAGACAAATGGAAAACTAAGTGACGGCTCTCAGTTTTTTCTCTAACAACGAATTCCATCAACGTAACAGAGTACCAGGAAACAAAATAGGTCAACTGACTAAGTTTACACTAATTTTCCAGAATATCCAAAGCATCGGGAACAAATCAGAATTAATAGAACAATTACTTTTAGAGTCTGAAATTGATTTTATCTCACTATCCGAATTGTGGAAAAATGAAAATTATTGTCAATCAATCTTGCCCCAGGGATTTAAAATAGCGTCCATTTTTTGTCGCAAAACCCGCGAAGGCGGAGGCGTTTGTATTATTGTTAAAGACTCATTAGATTTTATTGAACGAATAGACATTGTAAATCACTCAAAGGAGTATGTTATAGAATTTAGTGCTATTGATGTTCCCAAACTAAACTGTACTTTTATAGGACTTTATAGAGCAGATCGTTATATTGATATATTTCTTGAACAATTGGGAAAAGTTTTACATAAATTAAATATTAAAAAATCACATAAACACTTAATAATAGGAGGAGACTTTAACATAAACGTGTACAATAAAAATAAACAGACTCTGGAGTTTTTAAACTTTATGAAAACATATAACCTGCAACAAATAATCCGCGAACCAACACGAGTAACCAAGACAACATCCACTTGCATTGACCTACTTTTTATAAACTACCCACCGCTCATAAACAAAGCAACTGTCAAAGATTATGGACTATCGGACCATAAGGCAATAAATGTTCAGTTAAATGTAGACTATTTATCAAATAACAATAGTAAAACTTGGTATACCAAAAAAAGATTATTTACAAAAAATAACGTCGAATGTTTTAAAAATTCACTGAAATCAAAAAATTGGGAAATTATACTAAATAAAAATAACAATGTACACACAAATTACGAATCCTTCATTACAATAATAAAACATAATCTAAATAAATATATTCCATTGCAAAAAATTAGAATAAAATGCAAACCAAAAAAAGGATGGCTTACTAAAGGTCTCAAAAAATCATGCGAACATAAAAGAGTGTTAAGAACTATCTTAAATGAAACCAAAAGTAGTGTAATAAAAAAACACTATAAATTATTTAGTAAAATATTAAAATTGACTATAAGAAAATCTAAAAAACTAACACATATTAAACAAATGCAAAATTCTGACAATAAGGTAAAGACAATGTGGAATATCATTAACACAAAAACAGGGAAGACAAAAATAAATAGACGCGAAAATATATCACTGAAGATAGACAATGAAGAAGTAAAATGCCCGTTAAATGTATCCAACAGATTTAACGAATTCTTTGCAACGGTAGGGCAAAATCAAGCAACTAACTCGACCAACAACATTGGAAAACCCGTGGTCAACCCCTCTACTTGTTCAATGTATGTACGTCCGGTAGACCAAAAAGAAATAGTGAATATTATAAGGTCAACTAAAAATAAACATAGCTGCGGTATCGATGACATTCCACCAATTTTATTAAAGCAATGCGCAATAGAACTTTCCATTCCTCTAATGTTTTTAATCAATCAAAGCTTCCAAGATGGCCAATTTCCAGACGCACTTAAAGTAGCTTTAGTAAAACCAGTACATAAAAAAGGTGACAAACATATCCCAAGCAATTATAGACCCATAGCACTGCTACCAACCTTTTCCAAAATATTTGAAAAAGCTATGTGCAATCAGCTTTATATGTTCTTAGAAAAGTTTAATATTCTTGACGACGCACAAAATGGATTTCGAAAATGTAGATCAACAACATTAGCAGTCTATACATATGTTCAACAAGCGCTACAACATATAAACGACAAACAGTATGTAATTGGGCTACTACTAGACATGACAAAAGCATACGACAAGGTCCGTTATGACATCTTACTTACTAAATTATATGGTTGCGGCGTACGAGGACCGGCTTATTCGTGGTTCAAATCGTATTTAGATAATAGGACACAATTAGTACAAATTGAAAATTACGACCATGATAAAAATGAAATCAAAAACATTAGATCACAAGAAAAACAAATTACTTGCTCAATCCCACAAGGAAGTGTGTTAGGATGCCCACTATTTTTAATCTATATTAATGACCTGCCCAAAACATTAGATAAAGAAAACGCTTTACCAGTATTATTTGCAGACGATATTTCCATATTAATTAAGTGTGGAAATGTAAATAACCCTAGTCTACAAATACAAGATACCCTCCAAACTGTAGATACTTGGCTCCAGACCCACAACTTGGAAATTAATAGTAATAAAACCAAAATAATACAATTTAGATCATACAAAAAACCACCTCTTAATCTAAAAACAACATTTAGAAACACGCAAATAGAAGAAGTTAATACATTTAACCTACTTGGCATAAATATTGACACACACATTAATTGGAAGTCACACATAGAACATATAAAAACAAAACTCTCCAGATTCTCTTATGCTCTTTTTCAAATTAAACAAAGCACTAACACACAAACAGCTATGGCTGCTTACTACGCATACGCATACTCATGGCTGCAATATGGTGTCATGCTATGGGGAAATAGTGTTAACGTAGATGAACTATTCATAATGCAAAAGAAGTGTATAAGAATTCTAGCCCAAATAGATAATACGGAGAGCTGCAAACCTTACTACATAAAATATCAGATTCTAACTCTGCCGTCAATATACATACTTGAAATTTGCATGTTTGTTTTTAAAAATATCGGCAAGTTCACTAAAGTAGAAGATACGCACAACGTGAACACTCGCCATAAAAAGAGATTATGCGCTCCATTCTCAAGAATTAAAATGTTAAGTGATAGCCCATATTATATGGCAATAAAAATATATAATAAGTTGCCCAATGTATTTAAAACTGAAAAATCAGTAATAATATTCCAAAAAAGGCTAAAACTATTCCTAATCCAAAAATGTTTCTACTCGGTAAAAGAATATTTAGATTCTAGCTTAAAATAACGATTTTCTCTCAAGTACAAAAGTAACGATCTGTCCTATATAAACAATAAGATTTAGCTTATCCTATTTGACTTTATATAAAATTATAATTTGTACTATTTGAAAAGGATGACATTAATATTGCTGAATAATTGTATTAAATTTATTATTATTGACATTTATTTTTGACATAACTATAATTTTTCTATTTAATTGTGCTAATATAAAAGAAAATAATTAAGTAATAATAATGTTTGATGCATGTTAATTTAGAATGATGAGAGCAGGCGAATGAAAATTGCAATGCTTGTAAAAGGCTGCTAAGTCATAAGTACTAACTAACATACATTAACACCTACATTGTACACTTAGTTCGCAATAAACGTTTTTGACTTTGACTTTGACATAAAAAAAATAAAATAACCTAAATTAAATCTAATTAAATTAAAATAATAAGGAATTAATAATCAAATCATTAAAGATAAAATAAAACTTACTACAGGAGAAAAATAATAACACATATAATTAGAAAAATTAGGATAAGTTTGTTCTTTAGTAAATAATTTAATAGCATCTGAAAAAGGCTGTAAAATCCCTATAAACCCCACCTTATTAGGTCCTTTACGAATCTGAATATAACCTAAAACTTTTCGTTCTAATAAAGTTAAATAAGCAACACCTACTAAAACCCCAATAATTAAAATTAATAGGCCTATTATAATTATATAAACATCAAATATAAACATATACTATCTATATAATTTAATTATATATTAATGAACTCTAAAATCATCACATTTTTCTGCCAAAATAGTTATATATATATATATATATATATATATATATTATTTATTTATTTTAATTTTTATAATTAAATTTAATAAAATTCAAAAATATAAATTTAATTTAAATATTTAATCCTTTCGTACTAAAATATTTTAATTTATAAAAGATAGAAACCAACCTGGCTTACACCGGTTTGAACTCAGATCATGTAAGATTTTAATGATCGAACAGATCAAAAATTTTAAACTTCTGCATTTAAATTTTATCTTAATCCAACATCGAGGTCGCAAACTCTTTTTCTTATTTGAACTAAAAAAAAAAATTACGCTGTTATCCCTAAGGTAATTTTTTCTTATAATCAATAATACTGGATCATTTAACCACTTATAAATGTTTTAATATAAAAAAAGTTATATATATTTTTCTGTCACCCCAACAAAATAAATAATTTAATTTTAATTTTTTTTTATTTAAATAATCTTAATTAAATTAAATATAAAACTCTATAGGGTCTTCTCGTCTTTTTATTTTATTTTAACTTTTTAATTAAAAAATTAAATTCTACTTATAATTAAGAGACAGTTTATATTTCATCCAATCTTTCATACAAGTCATCAATTAAATGACTAATGATTATGCTACCTTTGTACAGTCAATATACTGCAGCCCTTCAATATTAAATCAGTGGGCAGATTAGACTTTATATTATTTACAAAAAGACATGTTTTTGATAAACAAGTGAATATAAAATTTTGCCGAATTCCTTTTAATTAACTTCATTAAAAATAATTATTTTTAATAAATTATAATTTTATATACTAATTTTATCATTATATCAAATTTTACTTTATTAAAATTTTTTTTTTATAAATATATAAAAATTTATTAAATTTTATTTTAAATAAAATTATTTATAATAAATTATAATTTTTTAACAATATAAATCATAAAAATTTTAATTAAAATTTAATTTGAATATTTATATAAATTTAAATTAAAGCTTATCCCTTAAATTATAATTTTATTCTTATAAAGAAATTAATTAATTAATTTCTTTATAAAAATAAAATAAAATTAATTTTTTTTCTAAAAAAACTAGATATATTTAAAAACGATTAACATTTCATTTCCAATTAATTATTTAAAATATTTATGCCACAATAACTTTATTAATTAATTATCTCTTTTAAATTCGAGAATTTTTTTACTAAAAATATTTTTTAATAAACTCTGATACCCAAGATACACTAAATTAAAATTACTTTCAATTAAATTTTTATTTCATTTATTTCAAAATTCTTTTACAATACTAATTTATTATAAATTAATCAATTTTTTCTTTAAAAATACTTTAACCCCCTTAAAATATTTTTATTTAAAAAAATTTCTAATATAATATAATTTATTAATTTTTCCCCTCAAATTAATTAAATTTTAATATCCTTTCAATGTAAATGAAATACTTTAACCTCAAGCTCTAATTTGTTCTTTCTAGAAACACTTTCCAGTACCTCTACTTTGTTACGACTTATTTCAACTTTTATTTATATGAAAGCGACGGGCAATATGTACATATTTTAATTTTTAATCATTTTATTAAACTAAATAAAATTACATTTAAATCCACTTTTAATTAATTTTTACAAATTAATATCCATTTAAATAAATTTATTGTAATCCATTATATTCTTAATTATAATCTGCATCTTGATCTGATTTGAATTTATATTAAAATTTTCAAATATTAATTTTATTAAAAAATATTTTTTTAACAACGATATACAAAATTATAAATTAAGTAAATTTATTCGTGGATTATCAATTATTAAACAGATTCCTCTAAATGAACTAAAATACCGCCAAATTATTTAAGTTTTTTTAGTATTTTAATTTTAAATTTTAATAATAGGGTATCTAATCCTAGTCTTTTATAAAATTTATTAAATCATAATTTAATATATAATTTTTTATTAAATTAAAATTTCACCTAATAATTTAAAATTTTTATTATAATATATTTTTATTAATTAATTACTAATAAAATTTAATTTAACTTTTGTATAACCGCAACTGCTGGCACAAAATTTGTTATTAATTAAAACATTACTAAATCTTAATTTCTTAAATAATTTAATATTAATTACTACTTTTTAATATTATATAAATTATTATTTAAATAATTTAAAATTAACACTAAAATTTATATGTAAAATAAATTTAAAATAAAATTAATAAACCATAAAAAATTTATTTATATATAAGTTTTTTTAAATAGATTTTTTTATTTTTTTTTATATTAAAATATTTAATATAAATAATTAAATTTTTAATAATTTCTTTTTTTTCTTTTTATAATATTCATATTAAAAATTAAATTAAATATTAAACAATTAATATTCATATAAATTATATTATATTAATATAATTAATTTTAATTTATTAATAAATTAATGTATACATATATTATATTAATAAATTAAATTTTTAATATATATATATATAAATAACTTATTAATTTTATTTAATAATCAAATAAAACCATCTTTAATAAATTTTCAGATAAAAAAAAAAAAAAATTAAAAATAAGCTAAATTAAGCTTTTGGGTTCATACCCCAACTATAAAGGCAATTCCTTTTTTTTAAAAATAAAGTGCCTGATTAAAGGGTTATTCTGATAGGATAAATTAAGTAATTATTTTACCTTTATTATATTTTACAGAATTAAACTATATCTAATAATATCAAAAATTATTGTGCATCTTACACTAAAATATATAATTTGAATTTAAATTTCATAAAAGAAAATAATTTCTTATTTTAGATTTTTTTTTTATTTAATTCTAATAAAATATTTTTTCTTTTTATTTTATTTTTTAGAACCTTAATTTCTATTTCCTCTAATTCATGATTTGGATGTTGAATTGGTTTAGAAATTAATCTATTAAGATTTATCCCCCTAATTTCTAATTCTAATAATCTACTATCAACAGAAGCATCATTAAAGTATTTTCTTACCCAATCTATTGCTTCTATTAATTTTTTATTTACAATTTTAATTAAATTAACCTTTATAAAAAACTTTGAAATAGATAATCTTATCTCAATTATAATAAACTCCTCTATACTTATAAAAATAGGAAGAACCCCCTTCCATTTTTGATTCCCTAATATTATTGAAGGTTTATCTTGGTTTAATAGATTTATTTTAATAACATGACAAAAAATTACCCCTATAATTATTTTATCTTATTATTTAAATAAAAACTTTATTATAATTATTATTTTAATAAATATTATTGTTGGAGCTATTGGAGGATTAAATCAAACTTCTTTACGAAAATTAATAGCTTTCTCCTCAATTAATAATTTAGGATGAATACTTTCATCTATTATAATCAGAGAAACTTTATGATTTTTTTATATTTTTATATATTCATTTATAATTAGAATTATATGTTTTTTATTTTATATTTTAAATATATATTTTATTAATCAGTTATTTATTAATAATATAATTTTTTTTATTAAAATTAATTTATTAATTAATTTTCTTTCTTTAGGTGGATTACCACCATTTATTGGATTTTTTCCTAAATGAATTATTATTAATTTTTTAATTAATAATAATATATATTTATTAACTTTTGTTTTTATTATAATAAGTTTAGTAATATTATTTTTTTATATTCGAATCAGATATTCTGCTTTTATATTCAATTATTTAAAAATAAAATGATTTAAAATTTTTATTAAAAATAATTATTTCTTAACAATTAACTTTTTTTCTTTTATTTCATTAATAGGAATAATCTTCAGAACTTTTTTTTTTTATTAAGGTTTTAAGTTAAATTAAACTAATAATCTTCAAAATTATTTATAAAGAAATTGTTCTTTAAGCCTTAATAGAAATCTCTACTCCTTAAAATTTGCAATTTTATATCATTATTGAATATAAAGCTAAATTAATATAATAAAAGAGAAATTTCTCGTTAATAAATTTACAATTTATCGCTTAATCTCAGCCATTTTATTAAATTAAAGCGAAAATGACTTTACTCAACAAATCATAAAGATATTGGAACATTATGTTTTATTTTTGGAATTTGAGCAGGAATAATAGGAACATCATTAAGATTATTAATTCGAGCTGAATTAGGAAACCCGGGATCTTTAATTGGTGATGATCAAATTTATAACACTATTGTTACAGCTCATGCTTTTATTATAATTTTTTTTATAGTTATACCTATTATAATTGGAGGATTTGGAAATTGACTTGTTCCTTTAATATTAGGAGCTCCAGACATGGCATTCCCTCGATTAAATAATATGAGTTTTTGATTACTTCCGCCTTCTTTAACTCTATTAATTTCTAGAAGAATTGTAGAAAATGGTGCAGGAACAGGATGAACAGTGTACCCCCCACTTTCATCTAATATCGCACATGGAGGAAGATCTGTAGATTTAGCTATTTTTTCATTACATTTAGCTGGTATCTCTTCTATTTTAGGTGCTATTAATTTTATTACTACAATTATTAATATACGATTAAATAATTTATCTTTTGACCAAATACCTTTATTTATTTGAGCTGTAGGAATTACTGCATTTTTATTATTATTATCTTTACCTGTTTTAGCAGGAGCTATTACTATATTATTAACAGACCGAAATTTAAATACATCTTTTTTTGACCCTGCTGGAGGAGGAGATCCAATTTTATATCAACATTTATTTTGATTTTTTGGGCATCCAGAAGTTTATATTTTAATTTTACCAGGATTTGGAATGATTTCTCATATTATTTCTCAAGAAAGAGGTAAAAAGGAAACATTTGGATGTTTAGGAATAATTTACGCTATATTAGCAATTGGTTTATTAGGATTTATTGTTTGAGCTCATCATATATTCACAGTAGGTATAGATATTGACACTCGAGCTTATTTTACATCAGCAACAATAATTATTGCTGTTCCCACAGGAATTAAAATTTTTAGATGATTAGCTACCTTTCATGGTACACAAATTAACTACTCCCCATCTATTTTATGAAGATTAGGATTTGTATTTTTATTTACAGTAGGAGGATTAACAGGAGTAATCTTATCTAATTCATCAATTGATATTACTCTTCATGATACTTATTATGTAGTAGCTCACTTTCATTATGTATTATCTATAGGAGCTGTATTTGCTATTTTAGGAGGATTTGTTCACTGATATCCTCTATTTACAGGTTTATCTTTAAATCCCTATCTTTTAAAATTCAATTTTTTGTTATATTTATTGGAGTAAATTTAACATTTTTCCCACAACATTTTTTAGGTTTAGCAGGAATACCTCGACGATATTCAGATTATCCTGATTGTTATATTTCATGAAATATTATTTCATCTTTAGGATCTTATATCTCTTTATTAGCTATTATATTTATATTAATTATTGTATGAGAATCATTAGTTAACCAACGAATTGCTTTATTCGCTTTAAATCTGTCATCTTCAATTGAATGATACCAAAATTTACCCCCAGCTGAGCATTCATATAGTGAATTACCTATTTTAAGAAATTTATTCTAATATGGCAGATTATATGTAATGGATTTAAACCCCATTTATAAAGGTATATCCTTTTTTTAGAAATTGCAACATGATCTAATTTTAATTTACAAAATGGAGCATCTCCTTTAATAGAACAAATTATTTTTTTTCATGACCATACTTTAATTATTCTTATTATAATTACAATCTTAGTTGGTTATTTAATATTAAGACTTTTATTTAATAAATATATTAATCGATTTTTATTAGAAGGACAAATAATCGAATTAATTTGAACTATTTTACCAGCAGTTACATTAATTTTTATTGCTTTACCTTCTTTACGTTTATTATACTTATTAGATGAATTAAATAACCCTTTAATCACCCTAAAATCTATTGGACATCAATGATATTGAAGTTATGAATATTCAGATTTTCATAATATTGAATTCAGTGATGTATAAGCGGTGGGATTTTTCTAGAACGCCGGTGTCCGCCTCTGCCAACGTCCTTTCTAGTTTTCCGCATTTTGCTTCTTGAATGAACATGGCGATGTGCAGCATCCAGCTTGCTCTTTGAAACGTCGGTGATAATAGCAGAATGGTGATGGCGATGTTGATCGATGGCGTGATCGTGATGTGTGACGGTGACGAGATGTATAGCGGCTGCGACGATAGTTGTAGACTGTTAACGGTTTACTGTAACGGCTAGGGCTGCGCAGGGTAGGCTGCGCAGGCCGTTAACGGTTTAGTAGAAGTAGATAATAAAACAGCAGGATAGGTTAGTAGATATAATTAAGATAGGTAGTATAGAACACGGTTAGGTCGTGGGTAAGATCCTGACACTCAGTCTGAACACTTGCACACTTAGGTTAGGTAGGAAGGATACCGTCCTTGGTAGCACATGGTAGATGTGGGCGCCTGCTCAGCACAGGCTCCGTGGTAGGTCGGACGGCCCTCTTAGGCTGCTGGTAGTTAGCGACGCAGCATGTGGAGGTCGCCTGTCAGCACAGGCGCGCGGCGGTAGGCCACAGGTAGGCAGTGGAAGCACGTGCACGTGAAAGGTCGCCTGTCAGCACAGGCGTGCGGCGGTAGGCCGCAGGTAGGCAGGCCTTTGTCAGCGTGCAGCCTGAGCCCGCACAGAGAGCCCTGAAAGGCGTGGTAGGAAACGCATGTCAGGTGGGTGCGAGCAGTAGCAGGCCGCATGCGATGTGTCAGCTTCTTCCCCCTTTCAGTGACCAAGGTACGGTACGGGGAAAGCAGAATAGGTAGTAGCTAACACATCGCAGCGGATTACAGGCAGAGAGAGAAGGAGCAGAGCTAGCGTGGCACAATGATAGATATAAAGTGAGGTTAAGTATGGTGAACACGCAAGCATAGAATACAAGGCAAATAGATAGTAGCTGATGGCTCATTAATAGCTTAAATTAATATAATATCACTAATGTAGAACTCACCCTAGGTCGGGGCACACAGTCCTAAGGGTCACTCCCTTCAGGAAGGCAAGCGGCAGTCGAAATGACAGAGTGTCCTTAGGAAATTAGTGTTGTGCCACGTTTGTAGTGATGTGGTTAGTTACTTACTAATTGATCACTCGACTAATATAGTTGAGACCGCTCACAATGCTACAGTATGGAGGTCTCGCTTTTAGCTCCGCTATTTCTAGCGATAGTTTCCTGATCTCGTTGATGAGAAACTGCGTATCTGCTTGCGGTGCGGATGGTGGCAGTGGTGCGGGTGACTGTACGGCTGCGACTTCTGCTGATGCAGTCTGCTCCATCATTTTATCGGCAAGCAGCGCGAGTTCTTCGAGTGCTGTCTTTGTGCTGAATGATTCGCTGACTGCGAGGACTGAGCGTACGTGCGATGGAAGGTGGTTGGTCCACATGAGACGTAGGGTGGAGTCGAGAACTTAGTCTCTAGCAAGGTTTCTCATGCGGCGGAGTAATTGGGTCGGCTTCTGATCTCCGAGTTCCATGTCCGATAGCAGCTTTTGGAACTGGCGGCTGTCTGATTCTTCATAAGCGGATATGAGTCTTTCCTTGATGGCTTTGTACTGATCCGTCTCTGGTGGGTTGTACAGTAGATCCACGATCTGCTCGATATCCTGAAGAAAGGACATTTGGGTAGGCCGCAAAAACTACTCAAACTGCCAGACCATCACTAAAACTAGAAGAGAAATAAAAATAAAATCCACATAGTCCTCACATTCACAATAGTTAAAATAATATAATACTTTACAAAGTAATCATGTCATTTTGAATATAATTTTCAACAATGTTAAACTGTTTATAAAACTGGTATATGTTGATTTTACATAATAATCAATCCCAAGCTTTTTTATCTTCTAAATAATCTGAAATTGTATAGTACCCTTTTTTACAAAGTTTGGTTTTAATACAGATTTTAAATCGTTTAATGGGTAAGTTTCGAATGTCAATGGGGAGTTTGTTGTAAAAGCGTATACATTGACGTTGACCCATGAATGAGTTGCCTACTTTGTGGAGACGTGTACGATGTAATAATAATAATAATTTATTTATTTTAAAAAAGTGTGGTACAGTCAGTTACAATAAAATATAATTTACAATTTATGGATAATCAGAAAAGAGTAACAAATGACGGAATTGAATCTGGCGTCCTAGCTAGGTTACATAGTAACCTGTATTAAGGATCGCCAGCCCATGTTCCCAACAAAAGGAGCAGAATTTAATTTTTAATTTTTAAGAGACTGCTTATGACTATAAGTTGCAAGCGAATGTTAACTTTTATTTACTTACTAAGTGTGTGAAGTGTTAGAATGTGTGTGTGAAGTGATAGAATGTATGTGTGAAGTGAGAAAAATTTGTGTGTTCTGCGATGTCGGTGTGGTGTGCGTGTGATTGTGATGTAGGCGCGGCATGTATCTGTTTTGTGATGTAGGTGCGGTGTGTGTATGTGTTGTAAACGGAAGGGAAAGAGGTTGAGTTTAGATACGGAGTGTTTGAGAAGTCACTACGATTGTGAGGTGAGGTAAGCAGATGTTCAGTATCGTCGTAGTTTAAGCTGGCTAGAAAGCATGATATCCGTCTCTTACACATTTCGTAAGAGGATTGATGTACAGGTATGGTTTTGTTTATTCTGTTATATAAAAATGGGCCAAGGTAGTAAAAGAAACGTTTAGTAAAAGCAAAGCGTGTGAAGGGTACTTTGCAAATTTCGTTCTTTCGCCTAAGTGAGGATTGTGTTTGTGTAAAAGGAGTTTTTGTGTGTTGATGTAATATAATGTTGAGAATGAATGTTTGGCGGACCGTGAGGACTTTGCATTTTATATATAGATCAAAGGTTGGGTAGAGCATTGGCCGGAAAGTAGCAACCTTAAGAATGGCACTCTGAGCTACTTCCAGAGGTTTGAGTATAGTTTTCGCAGCTCCACCCCAACAATTAATACAGTACGAGATGACCGACTGACACATGGCGAGATACACGGTGCGTATTACATAAGTATTGGCAATGTGTCTCAGTGTTTTAAAAAGATACATGAGTTTACGAACTCGAGCAGTAAGGTGCGTGATATGTGCTTTGAAGTTAAGGTGTTTGTCTAGGATTATACCGAGGTATTTAGTTGTGTCAGTAGCCGAAATTATAGGACATTTGCAAGAGGCCGAGTTGGCTTGACAGGTGTGAGCTTTTAGAGTAATGGGTGTTATGGGTTGCGTAGTGGAGTTTAGTGAGAATGTCATGAATTTAGTTTTATTAGTGTTTAGCGTGAGTGAGTGAGATATAAGCCATCTGTATATTTTTTTTTTTTTTTTTTTTTCTGTATTAATAAGAATTGACGTTCTTATTAATTGATTACAATCTAGCCTAATAGACTAATAAGTAATTTAATTCTAACTTAATATATTACGAGATAGATTATATTATATCTAAGAATAGTGTCAATTTGCACTTTTACACAAGGTCAATTTCGTAGCACTTTCTTAGGGTCTGATAATTGATAAAACACTTTGTTCTTGTGTTATATGTATAGCACAGCATTGTTACTATTTATTAATTCACTATTTACACACTACACTAACTCAAATGGTTTAGTTCTCTTTAGCCTACGCACTATGTCCGTGTTGTCTAGCAGCTGAATTGCCTCGACATTCACATGTCGGTGGAGTCTGTGTTCGTGGGCTTCAGCAAATTTTTGGATGATGGTGGTGACGAGTTCCATTTTAAGGTCACGGTGGAGGTCGTCATTTCTAATATACCATGGTGCATTTACAACATCCCTGAGTACTTTGTTTTGAAATTGTTGAATTATTTTGACGTTGCTTTGTTTAGTACAGCCCCAAAGTTGGATGCCATACGTCCAAATTGGCATAAGAATATGCTTGTATATTATAAGTTTATTATGTATTGATAGGCAAGATTTTCTTCCGAGTAACCAATACATACTTTTATAACGTATGTTTAGTTCCTGTCTTTTCTTTTTGACATGAGATTTCCAACGCAGTTTCGCGTCAAGAGTTATGCCAAGGTATTTGGCTGTATTAGCATAAGGCACTTGCATGCCATTTATATAGATTGGGTGGTAATCGCAGTGTTTATTAGTGAAATCAATATGAACTGATTTTGATTCATTCAGTTTGATCTTCCACTTTTGTGTCCAGTCATAAACTTTGTTCACAGCTAGTTGTACTTTTTCGACTGCTTCTTTGTGGCTTGATCCGGTAGCCATAATAGCAGTGTCATCTGCAAATGTCGCAATGGTGTTATTTTCCAGCTCAGGGATATCGCAAGTGTATAGCAGGTACATGATTGGGCCTAACACACTTCCTTGTGGTACCCCGGCTTTTATAGTTTTTAGCTCGGAATATGCGTCCTCTTGCCTTATTCTAAACATTCTGTTACCTATATATGATTCTAGAATGTCTGCAAATTCTGGAGGTAGCATGCGTCTGAGTTTAAATACCAGACCCTCATGCCAAACTTTATCAAAAGCTTGCGCGACATCTAGGAATACGGTGGCGCAGACTTGCTTGTTTTCGAGTGTTTTTTCAATAATGTTAGTTATTCTGTGTACCTGGTCTATTGTAGAGTGTTTTTCCCTGAAGCCAAATTGATGGTTTGGTATTAGGTCTTTTTCTTCTATTATTGGTTTCAACCGTTTTAATAACAGTTTTTCAAATAGTTTCGATAATACGGGCAACAGGGAAATGGGTCTATATGATGATGCTTCATGGGGTGGTTTCCCAGGCTTCGCAATCATAATGACTTCAGCAACCTTCCATGGCTCAGGTACATATTTTAGCATAAATGCAGCATTTATAAGTCTAGTCAGCTTTACTATGGCTTTGCGCGGGAGGTGTTTTAAAATTTCTCCTGTTATGAGATCGTAACCCGGGGATTTCTTTGAGCTAATGTTGGTTTGAATTTCTCTCAGAACTTCTTTAGGAGTCACAAGTCGAATTCTTTGACTTTGTGATAACTTTTCACTCTCAAGTATATCTATGGAGCTCTCATTGGGTTGAAAAGTGTCTTCTAAGTATTGGGCAAACCTAAGCGCTTTTTGTTCATTGCTTATTGCCCATTTTCCGTCGCTGTTTCTGATGGGCGGTATTTGCATAATCGGCCTTTTTAGTTTTCTTGTCGCTTTCCAAAGAGAGAAATCCGTGGATTGGTCGTTGGTTAGTTGCACAAGGTTAGCATTCAGACATTCATCTTCAAATTGTAGAATTTTCCTTTTTAATCGTTTAGTTAGATTATTCAGTAATGTTTTATCCCGTGGACACCTCGTTTGCTGCCACCGCTTTCTTTGCTTTCTTTTCTCAGATAGTAAATTCACAATTTCCTTGGGATAGATATGTCCCTTATATTTACGTTTTAACTGTGGCGTATTGTTCCACGCACATTGTTGGATGTTAACAACATATTTGTTTACTTCCGAGTCCAGCTGATCCTGATTTTGCAAAGGAGTTTTTAGGTCGATAATATTATTTAGATCGAGGGCAAAACTGTCCCAATCTGTAGACTTATTAACCAGGGTTAAATGGCTTTCTCTTAGTAGGATTTTTTGACTAAGTCTTAGTATAATCGGGGAGTGGTCCGAATTCATGTGAAAACCTTCCTCCAAATTAAAGTAATTAGTGGATATATTTTTGCATATAAAAAAGTCTATAAGATCCGGTATTTTCTGATGGTCAGTTGGCCAGTATGTTGGTTTCCCTGTGCTCTTAACGTCACAATGGTTTTCTTTTACTGCATTTAGGAGCTGCCTGCCCTTTGTTGTAGTAAGTCTTGATCCCCAGTGCGTATGTTTGGCATTGAAATCACCGCCTAGGATGAATTTCTGGCCTAGAAGTTCAAAGAATTGTAAATATCGCTCTTTTCTTATCATGTGCCTTGGAGGACAGTATATGGCTGCTATCGAAACGTGACACAATTTGGTTTTAACAGATACTGTCACTGCTTGAATGTCTGGTTCTTCAAATTTACTTTGTTCATAATGATTGATATTTTCTTTGATTATAACCGCGCTACCTCCTCTGGCGGAGTTGTCAGGGTGGATCGAATTATATATCTTGTACCCTCTAAATTTGATGAAAGATTGGTTAGTGAAGTGCGTTTCGGAGATCAAACACACGTCTATATTTTCTGTCTCTAGGACTGCCTGCAACTCATTCTGATGTTTGAGGAGCCCGTTGGAGTTCCAAGCCATTATTTTTAGTGTGTCACTCATTTTGATAATTAAAAACAGCTGTTTTGGTACTGGATTCTAGCTTCTCTAATCTTTTGTCAAATGTAGTAATACACTGCAAGATCTGATTTATCTTATCCTCCAGATTAGAAGGTTGAGTACCTTGTTTCGCAATTTGTGCATAGGAAGTACTTACTTGAACAGGTTTTACAGATGTCTGAAAACTTACTTTCTGTGCCTGCTTGTCAGGATTTCTTATGGAAGAATACTGTTGGGCAGTTGGCACAACAAGTTTCTTTTTGATGTTTTTATTTTTCATAATTTGCATCTCCTTGGCTACTTCACACCCTCTGTAGTTGGCTGGGTGGGGTAAGCCGCAGTGGACGCATTTTGGTTTCTCTTGAGGAGATTTAGTACAGTTCGCTGTAAGATGCTTGCCAATGCATTTTACACACCTTGGCTCTTTTCTACAGTATTTATGTGTATGGCCATATGCCTGGCATCTCTTACATTGAGGAATGAGTTTCGGATTTTTAAGAGGGTGTATTTCAATTTTACACCCTAAAATGTGCTTGATGCCATAGATTTTGTTGACATCTTCGTCATTATTAAATGATAAGACGAACATATTGAGTGGTTCTTTACTCTTCCAGCTCAACTTGCTGTCAACTTTTTCTATTTTCAGACCTTGCGATTTTAAATCGTCTTTGATTCGATCTGGCTGGCAGGAAGAATGTATTTTTTTCACTACAACTCTTATTGGTCGAGCCTGTTTGTTCTCGTATGAATGCCAAAGATATTCTTTTTCTGACAAAAGTCTAGCAATCGCTCTATAAGAGTCCTCGGTTTTGGCGTTGAGCTTCACACAATCTCCATTCATCATTTTTGCCGTGAATGATTCTGTTGGTTGGGTTTCAGTTAGTGAGTCGTAGAACATTTGGTAGTTCTTGACTCCGTCTATTATGATTGGGGTTGGTGGAGGCACTTTTTTGACTAATGTCTGTTCTTTCTCACAATTTTGTTGTTGTTGGGCGCTTGTTCCGGGTTGTTGTGGTGGAGAGAGGGAGATGTTTAGCTTCCTTTTCTTCCTACTTTTGGCCCTAATCCACTCAGTCTCTCTGGCAAGTTCTTCCTCGTCTGTGCAGTAGTCAACATTTTCTTTTTCAGATTGAGCAAATTGTATGTTGCTCTTAGTTTTTAACTCCTTAGGGATATTATTTTCTTGCCCCTTGGAGCTTGTATTTTCTTTTTGAAGGGTTTGGTGTTGTCGCTGAAGGCCTTCTATTTGGACCTTCAGATCATTGACAAGAAGTTCCAGTTTTTCTCTCTGTGATTTTTCTTGGATGTAACTATCATACAACAGTTTTTCCAGATCCGTTTTAATTTTTACCTTAGTTGACGACATTGCAAGGTAAATAGAAACTTCACTCACAATTATTTAAATGAACTGTTAACATTAATACACTGTAATTAATAACTGGGTCATCGCGGCGACCTTGATACACCGATTTCGCAACGCGGCGACGACGGTGTTATTGTGCTGCGCCAGGGAATTACTCAAAACTAGAGCACCCGCGCGCGAATAATACACGTCCGTTCTCGGTAGAAGCCAAACACGGAACTCGCAATTTAATTGTACTTGATTCTCTATTAGTTTCGTAATGATTTTCGCATGTTCGTTCATCAAACCTTTGCTCAGACTTATATGATGATTTTGCTCAATAGATATCTGTTGCTGATTATCATTGAGGGCTTTAAGGGCGTTATCATATTTAATGGCATCTGTGTGATCCAGGTTCCCTGTAATGCTTTTAATTACGGATCCGAGACTATCTACCAAACCTCGTTTGAATCGATTGGGCTTTAGGCTTTGCAGATGAGATGAGGCTTTATTTAATTTTACGTTTAAACTATCTACTTGAAACTCATATAGAGTGCTAGTGTAATTGTCTAGTCTGTTTGTAGCTTTAGTAAGTTGAATTCGTATCTCGTTAATGTTATTGTCTATGTCTGTTAGTTCGATGTTCTGAAGGAATGTATGATAATGAGTGATGAGTTTCATGGGCCCTAGTTTGAAAGGCAATAGTCCAGGTCCATTCTCAAGTCGTTCTAAATTGATCTCCTGCGCCCATGTTAGGCTGACCGTCAGCATCAGAGGTAACCTGTAACAATTTTGCGGTTTTAGGGACACGCTTTAATCTAGATTTAGCTATTGGTCCCTTTTTCTTAGAAGTGTAAATGTGGATAGGTGAGTTAGCCAAGACTGTGTCCTGTTTGTATCTGGGTGCGAGTTTGGATCTACTTGCAAAGGGATTACTAATGAATATTTGTTGGTCGGGCTCATAGTCGACCTCATCCTCACGGGTTTTATTACGACTCTCTATGAGCGCTGTTCGATTAGCGAGAGACGTCTCATTGATTAGATCGTACACTTTTTGCATGCGTTCTCTATGTGTTTCGGTATATTGCTGTAGTAAGTGTCCGGTCAGATCTATGTCAATCGGGTCTCGTGGGTCAGTGTGCCCTAATATAAGGTCGTATGGTTTACATCGTGTGAAGGAATGAATTGAACTATTGTACGCTATGATAGCGTATGGCATCAGATGTATGACTGGCTCGTCTTTGTATTTTAGTTTCAAAATACGAAGATGTTCCAATATCGTGGAATGAAAGCGTTCGATGTTACCGTTAGCGTTTGGTGAATATGCCAGGGTTTGGTGATGGATTATTTTATGCACCTTACAGAACTCGGAGAACATCTGGTTGGTGAATTCGGTCCCTTGATCTGTAATAATGGTTAGTGGTAGGCCATGATGCGTGCTGAAGGTTAGTAAGGCTTGTATGACACTGACTGCGGTCCCATCTCGAATAGGGTAAGCTTGACCATACTTTGAGAAGGCGTCTATGAATGTTACGTATTTCTCGTTCTGTGCTGAGAAGCTATCCATATGTATTATTTCGAACGGCCTAGTGGCAGGGGGTGCTATATTAAACTTTTGCTTTATGGGACTCCTATCGTACTTTGCTTGTCCACATTCTGTGCAGTCATTTATAAATTTGGTTATGTGTTCTCGCATCTTAGGCCAGTAATATTTAACAGATAGGGCTAGAAAGCATTCGTTAATACCACGGTGATTAGTCTTGCCTTCGTGGTAGTGACGAATAATTTCCTGTTGCCTCAGGTATTCTTTTACGTTTTCAAGTTCCTTTTTTGCCAATACCAACTTCATGGACGAACTTTTAAAATGTTTTTGTAACAAAGGGATTATGTTGTACATTGCAAGGGGTGGATTTATCAGCAGAGCTGTTTTGATTTTAGGGTTGACGTACTCTTTAACGGCGTTAACTAGCTCCTCTTCTAAGTTAGATTCGGATAGCTGAACGGATGCTCGAGCATGGGTGTCAAATGGCTTAGTTGCTGTAGGTCGTTTTTTAAGGTCACCTGCAACGGTCAAGCACAGCTGTCGGTGAAATTTGTTTAATGGTTCGTCGGTGATGGGTATTTCGAGTATAGGGTTTTCCTCAGAAGTATGTGCTGTCAGGGTGTTGGAGTTAGCTAGGGATGGTGGTCTGTCGGTTGCGTTTGCGATCATCGAACTAACCTCCTCGTTATGGATCTCAACGCGAGAGAGGGCATCGGCATTGGTGTTATGTTTGCCTTTCTTATAGATGACGGTAAAATCGTATTCACTTAATTTTAACCGCCACCTGGTTAACCGTGAATTCGGTTCCTTGAGGCTCATGACCCACTGTAATGGTTTGTGGTCTGTTACTATTTTGAACTTGCGTCCAAAAAGGTAAGGCCGGAAGTATTTTGTTGCCCATACAATCGCCAATAATTCTTTCTCGATTGTGCTGTAGTTTACTTCACTTTCATTAAGTGTCCGTGAAGCAAAAGCTACGGGTTTGTCCAAGCCAATAGGTCCTTGCGAGAGTACCGCGCCGATTGCAAAATTGGAAGCGTCTGTAGTCACGATGAATTCTTTGTCAAAGTCGGGATATTTAAGGATAGGGTCATTGGTCAGTAGAGTCTTACATTTCTCGAAACAGCTAACGTAATCTGAATCTAACGTTACCTTTCTTCCTTTCTTTAAGCATTGTGTCAGGGGTTTGGTAATACGGGAAAAGTCTGGGATGAATTTTCGGTAATAACCGAGGAGTCCGAGAAATTGTTTAATCTCCTTAGGTGTTTTGGGTATGGGGTAATTTTGCATAGCTGTGATTTTATCTGGGTTAGGCTTTATTCCTTCGGTACTGATGACATGACCTAGGTATGCGGTCTCGAGTTTTAAGAACTCTGATTTATCTAATTGGATTTTGAAGTTAGATTCTCTTAACCTTTGGAACACCTTCTCTAGGTTGTTCATGTGTTCCTGGAGAGAGGTGCTGAATATAATTATATCGTCAAGATAAACAAGACATATAACGTTTTGGAGCCCTTTGAGTACGTTATCCATTACTCGTTGGAACGTGGAAGGGGAATTCTTAAGTCCCATGGGCATTCTCAAAAATTCAAAGTGCCCATGTTCAACATTAAAAGCGGTCTTGGGAATGTCACTGGGATTCATTTCAACCTGGTAAAATCCTGATGCAAGGTCAAGAGTGGTGAAATATTGGCACTTGCCCAGTTTGTCCAGGACGTCTGTAATATTCGGGATAGGGTATTTGTCATCAACTGTTTTTTCATTTAGCTTGCGAAAGTCAATGACTAGACAATTACACTAGCACTCTATATGAGTTTCAAGTAGATAGTTTAAACGTAAAATTAAATAAAGCCTCATCTCATCTGCAAAGCCTAAAGCCCAATCGATTCAAACGAGGTTTGGTAGATAGTCTCGGATCCGTAATTAAAAGCATTACAGGGAACCTGGATCACACAGATGCCATTAAATATGATAACGCCCTTAAAGCCCTCAATGATAATCAGCAACAGATAGCTATTGAGCAAAATCATCATATAAGTCTGAGCAAAGGTTTGATGAACGAACATACGAAAATCATTACGAAACTAATAGAGAATCAAGTACAATTAAATGATAGTCTGCACATTTTACTCGACGCCGATAAGTATAAACAACACAATCTTATAAAGTTTGCAAAGTTTTCGCAAAAACTACAAATAATTAGCAATAACATAGATAGTTTATTAGGCGAATTAAGTAGGTTAGAGAACGCGATAGCATTTTCCGGTCAACTGCATACTCATCATTCCATGTTAGGTACAGAAATACTAAGCGACATGATACGCAAACTAGGTGCGCTTTATAATAAAGATCAATTACTAGAATTAGAAATGAGAGAATATTATGACATCATTAAACCCTTAGCTTATTACCGGGGAAGTCAAATAGTTTTTGCATTTAAATTTCCCATAATCTCTCCACTAAGATTCCTGTTGTATAAGTTAGTCATTGTTCCAAATAAAAATAGGCAAGCCATCATCCCGTCCTATCCATTCCTAGCAATCACTGGAAACATTCATGCGTACATAGAGGCAGAATGCCCGAAGGTAGCTTCAGAGCATCTCTGCGAAGAAAAACTCAACCACCAAATGAGAACCCATCCAGACTGTATTTGCGACATCATTGGAGGTCAAACACCGCACAAAACATGCAACACGATCACTATTAGCCTGACGAAGCCCGCAATGGAAAAATTAGACGATCGCCGCTACGCCATCGTGTTCCCGAAACCAACACAAGTCCAGTTAATCTGCGAACAAGAAGAATCCATAACCCTAGCTGGAAGCTTCCTAGCCACTATTCCCCATAATTGCAAGCTACGAACGGACGAATTCACCATCGTCAACATCAACGACCACATTAGAGGACAACCCATGAAGATAAGCAACGTGCCAGATGACATCGAAGGATCAACCATGCAACCCCTTCAAATCAATGCTATTAACCTAAATAAACTGCATGATATTCAAGACAGAATAGACTCACAGAAGCCAATCCTCATTGAGCCAACCTCAACTATTTACCATACGACAATCCCAATTTATAGTATATTACTTGCCTCACTCATACTGGGAGTGATACTACTATACCGAGTCCGCATCCGCATGGCACAGAAGAAGAAGCAGATGAAAACTCCAGATGAAGCCACATACGCTGAGCCTGAAACATCCGAAACCCGCCAGAGTAGGCCAGCACCCCAAGATCTATCTAAACTCTCGACGATATTTCATCTCAAAATCTGAAATAGTCGTCGATCTGAGGGGGGAGGTGTTACGCGCATCACTATTACTGAAAGCGCTGACACAAAGGCACGAGGCACGCCGCGTGAGATATCGTCATCACCATCGACCCAGTTCCGGCAGCGACGAAACTGCTGACACGGAACACGAGGCCCGACGACACCGTCTACGTGAGCGAGCCCGCGCACTTCGGATCCACCATCGATCGGGTCAATTCGATTCTAATTGTAATTTCTTTGTTTAATTAAATTAATATAAATTAATTCGGTTTTTATTGAGTCCTCCGGCAGTAGCTTACGTAATTGGCGCAGTCGGTAGGATCCGAAGTGCGGAATGAATTATATCCACATAAAAATATTGAATCAAATCCATTTTGAGCAGTTGCTTGCAGTTTAGCCCATGATTCATCATAAAAGGTAATTGCAGTATCGTCGGCAAAAGAGACAATGTTACCGGAGTTTAGGTGTATATTGAACAGATCGTTTATGAACACCAGGAACAATGTAGGGCCTAAAACACTGCCTTGAGGCACGCCATATGAAATAGGCAGCTCCTCGCTATGGCAACCGTCAATCATGACTACCTGCCTACGGTCTGAAAGATAAGAATTAAAAAGCTGTAGTTGCATATATCATGATGATGTAGATGTACAGCAAGGTTGTGTTTATTCCTGGTATTTAAACTATGAATATCGGACATTTTCTTAAAATTTGATATATTTTTGTGTACATACAATAGGTTTTCAAAAATATATTGTGAGGCTACAGTCAGAATATTTATTTCTTTGAATTTTTCTCTAAGGGAATCTCTTGGACCTAGGTTGTAAATGGCTCGAACAGCCCTTTTCTGTAGAACAAACATAGTATTAATGTCCGCACAGGTTCCCCAGAGAAGAATTCCATATGACATAAGACTATGAAAATAACTAAAATAAACAATTCTGGCTGTATCTACGTCAGTTATCTGTTTAATTTTTTTAACAGCATAGGCGGCCGAACTTAACCTTCCTGACAATTTTTCGATGTGTGGGCCCCATTGCAATTTACCGTCAATAGTGATTCCAAGAAAAACTGTAGACTCAACAGGGTCCAACTCTGTTCCATTAACCTGAACATTAGTAGATAGCTGCCTGACATTTGGCATTGAAAATTTAATGAGTTTAGTTTTTTTTCGTTCAGGAGAAGATTATTTACATTAAACCAATGCACAACTTTAGAGAGTGCATCATTAACTTGTTCAAAGTTGACTAACTGACGTTTGATTTAAAAAATGAGGGAAGTATCATCTGCAAATAATACGATCTTGTGATTATCCCTTATGTGATAGGGCAAGTCATTTATATAAATTAGAAATAAAAAAGGACCAAGAATTGAACCCTGCGGAACGCCCATGGTGACCGCAAATCCTGCAGATCTCTTGCCATTAACATCGACCCTCTGAATTCTGTTGTTCAGATAAGAAGTCAGAAGGTCAAGAGCCTTGTCCCTCATACCATAGTGGTAGAGTTTCCTGATGAGTGTATCATGATGTACGCAATCGAAGGCCTTGGACAAGTCGCAGAAAATGCCAAGAGCATCTTGCGACTCCTCCCAGGCCTCGAATATGTATATATACCCATGTCAAATTACAGCTTTCTAGTATTAAGGGTCTCGGAGCTAGACCGCGGACAGACAGACAGACGGACATGACGAAACTATAAGGGTTTCTTTTTTACTACGGAACCCTAAAAACTAAAAAGGTATTCATAAACTATGAAGTACGCACTGTGCAATTGTTTTGTAAACTATATTGTAGCACGACTAGTTTGTAATTTGACATAAATGTTATTCAGCTTAATCTAAGGCCGCATTCCGAGTTACGCCAACAGTGATAATATCGCGAATCCGACCAAAGTCCAAAGTCACAATTATTACTCAATAACCCTTATATTTTGTGACTATTAAATATGGTCGGATTCACGATATTATCACTTTTATCGTAACTCGGAATGCGGCCTAAATGTATTGCATGACAATTTGATGTATTGTATTTTAATTATATTTCGAATAGATAATATGAATGAAACAGACAGACTTACCTGTAACTAACACAAGATCTTATGAACCATAATAAATTATTTGAATTTGAATTAGAGTTTTGTGGTTTGTAAATTTGTAACTCGTGAATTGTTAAGTTTTGTGGTATATGAAACAGACTTACCCTGTAACTAACAAAACATCTTATGAACCATAATAAATTATTTGAATTTGAATTAGAGTTTTGTGGTTTGAAAATTTGTAACTCGTGAATTGTAATAATGAAAAGTTTTGAGGTATTGGGCCCAGGGGTCAACGGCTTGAAATGTATTTTTTCTTTGTTTAGTTCACTTTCAGCAGTATTAAACGCGTGCGCTCTGGTGGTGATCGAAGACATCATCCACGGCTGGTTGAAACTGAAGTTGAAACCCTTTACTGAAGGGATGGTGGCCAGAGGAATCACGGCGTTCTTCGCCGTCGTCTCTGTGTTGATGTTGTTCGTTATTCGGAAACTGGGAGGTGTACTAGGTAAGTTAACTGCTATGACCGAGCTTACATTTTTTTACTCTTCTCTTATTTATCACCCATCGACGTTCTAGCAATAATCAGATAATCTGGTGAAATTATGTAATTTTATGAGTGGCTCTCCACTGAAAACTCTCTCTCCCTTCAAAAGAGTAAGTTTCTTATTTCTTGAATCCATGATTTTTTCAAATGTCTTGTACATTTTCAGGGTTAATTTTAAAAAGTTTTTTTTTTGCTAACCTATTTTGTGCCACTGCTGGACAAAGGTCTCCTCCATACTTTTTCAGTCTTCCTTATTTTGTGCTTTCTCCGGCCGATCGGTCAGGAACTAGTCCAAATCGTCACGCCAGCGCTTTTTAGGCCTGCCACGGTGGCGACGCCCGTCATCAGGCACCCACTGTGTAGCGATCCTGGCCCAATAAGTAAATGCAAAATAAAAATTAAAAAGTTACAAAAACTAAAACACAACTGACAAATTAAAAATCCGGAGTCGTATAGTTGGGTTTTAGTTTTAACACTTTTATTTTAATTTTAATTATTTTGGAGTTATAATAATATATATACTTTTGAAATGTGCTCGTTAAGCCCTTTCATTTGATACCCAACATGGCATACTTCAAAACAATTTACTTTTAGTTCATGCCTTTATGTTCTCTAGAGAGCGCCATATTGCATTTAATGTAACGTCACATAACCTATAACTAGCGGATGATCAAGACGCTTCCAACGATACCTCATTTGTGAAATTATGATCAGTAGTTTAGAAGTTATCTGTTACATACATACATACCGGTCAAGATCATAACCCTTCTTTTTTGCTTCGCCGTAGTCGGGTAAAAAAAGCTTCCATTTTCTTGTCATTACGTCTGCTCTCAAATCTGTTTTAACTTTATTTGCCATTTAAATTCGGCGTTACTGCTATTATCATGATTACATGAATCATCACCAAATTTTATATCATCATCAGGTGTAGCAACAGCTTTGTCAGCGATCGCAGCCAGCGCAACATGCGGGGTGTTCACACTTGGCATGATGTGCTGGTGGGTGGGGCCCCACGGGGCGCTTGCAGGGGCCGTGGCCGGGGCCCTGCTGGCCGGCACGGTGTCGCTGGGGACCCAGGCGGCCGCAGCCCACGGGTTGAGGTCCCCGCCTCTCAATATCACCTACGAATGTGCCCAGAACGCTTCGTATGTGGATCCAATGCTTGATTCTCTTGTAAGTATTTCTTGTTGTGTGTAGTAATGTGGTTGTTATGAGGACTTAGAATTGGGTTACCTTATATTTTACCTCAAATTGAATTGGCTCATGTTTTAGACAATACAATCTAAAAATTTCATTGATTCAACTAAAGTGTATCGGGAAAGGAGACCAAAGGCACCAAAAGGCAGAGTTTATGCCAATAGGCCTACAGCACGGCGAAATGGGATGTTAAATTGCCAAGTAGCCCAAGGAAAAACGCCCAATGAATGAAGCAAAGTTTGAAACACGTGCCGACCTTAATCTAGAATTCTAAACAGTCGTAACGGTCAGAGTCAGCAGTTGTAACGTTGAATGATAAAAAGTAGTAGGCCTTTAAAAAAAAGATGTCACCTATTACGTCTTCAGATAGTGTCATGCGCACGTGACTGTCGAGTTAATTTTGAAGTATGTGTGACATAAATTATATGATTCAATTTGGGTTAGTTGTTAAATATATAGTAATTGTAATTTATTTCCAAAACCTCAGTACACATTACATCAATGAGGTCTCGACCCTTGAACTATGACATCCTGTATAACAGGGGTCGAGGTTTCTCTAGTTACATGGACCAACATGAGAAGACTTAGACTAAAATAATATAAATAAGTGATTTTAAAATTAATAAAAGAAAGTTGGAATAAAATGAAAAGTAATGAAGAAAATAAGAAATTAATAATAATAACCCCACCGCCGCCGTATCTCTACGTTGACGTCGTGGTGGGACTTGCGCGCTCCGAACTCTAGGCCTGTGCCGGTAGAGTTTACGTTGCCGGAACAGATCTGGGATGAGGAGTCAGATCAAGAGAGATACAAAAACCCGCAGGGCAGCATGTGGCGAGCTGTTGAGCAATAGCGACCCCACGGACCCTATCTCCCGGGAGAAGATTTGTTCCTCACCTCTGGCTTGCCTTTATTGGTCGGCAGGAGTGAACACTGACGAGGAACGGAGCTCCCACCTCATTCTTGCCTTAATTGGCCGGCTTGAGTGGAGATTCGCAAGAGCAAACGTGCTCGGAGGAAGGAAGTATTCCAGTAAGATGCTGGTAGGGATCTTGACCGTACTTCCGGGATTGTCCTGATAGCCGTGGAATACCTCTCCACTCCTCTTAAGTACCTCAGGACATGTTGCCCCCTTACCGCTAAGACACTTTGTGCTAGCGATCGTTTTCGGGGGCCTATTATTGAGTGTGCAAGTCACCCCCTGCCATTTTATCCGTGTATACCATAAAATTGATCAGGCAGGAGATATAAGCCTTCCATAGTCCTAGGTAACCAATCCACTATAGCCACCCAAACCTTTCGGTCCTGTACCAACCGAGGGTTGTCCTTGGGTGCACTTGCATAGTGCAAACAGGGACAATCGTCGGTTAGTACCTCATTTAATTAAAAACGTCTAACGGGCCTCTGCGAGTTGGCTTCGGCCCCTCGTTTGCCTTCCAAAGGTCTGGGACCCTAGGGTCCCGAGAAAAGAAAAAACATAATAATAATAATATTGGCAACACCGTGTCAACAAGACATCTCGTTTACGTAATTTTATCAACTATAATAATTTTGAAGCATTTTTACAAGAGTTTTTCCGTACATACTAAAATTAAAACCAGAAAACCATACAAAATCCAATAAAGAGATCTAATTTCACCAAAACAGAATACTATTAAAAACTGTTGAATCGGAGGTGACATGACAGATGTCACCTCCGATAAAACAACAATAAACAGAAAATGAAGATGAAATGTTGACAAGATCAGCTGCACGCCTAGCACGCCCACCACCTCCGGACTCGCCGCTCAGCTCCGCCTCGCCGCCGCCGCCGACGGTACCCAGCCCCACTGTAAGTGCTGTGACGACACCGGCCGCGGTAGTTGCGTCGATCTCGAGCGACGAGTATTTCTCTCCGCTCACGACGCCCGCCACCACCTTCTCGTCGACGGGGAGGACGCCGGCCGCCGGTCGCCTTAGGACCTCGAGGCCCACCGGCCTCTGATAGGGTCCCAGCTCCTGGCGGAAGTGGGCAGAGCATGAGATGGACACGTTCCATTATCGAAAACGTCATGCGCTCATACTATGGGACTACAGAGGGGGGAAATAATCTGACCGCGTACCGTGTTCGGATGCTTTCTCTTTTTCAGGCGCTTGAGCCAGCTGTCAACGTTTCGGCACAACGACTGTCGGATCAGGTGTAGGTCATGCAGCATAATCATATGTTGGATGACACTGTACTTGATCGCCTGCGAAGTAAAATGCGAAGTAGCCATGTCATCGCCCCCCCGTCGCAGAGTGATATAGCACCATCACAAGACTACAAGTAAAGCTGACGAGAGGATTGATGACAGGGCTACAAACGTAAGTACCCAGTGCAATGAGGAATAGAGGAGTACTTTGGAGGGTGCGATTCAGGAATATCGGTTCATGCCGCCCGAACTTAGACCACGCTTTCAAAAATTAAAAAAAAAAACAAAAGTCATTTATTCAAACTAGGCTGACAATCAGTACTTTTCGAACGTCAAAATTACATAAGACAGTCCCCCAAAAACGCCCACCCTTCACCACTTCCTAATGCCTGTACCTGGGAAGAAGAAGTCGCGCAACAAACTCCCCAGCAGCACAGCTGTCTGTTTAAGTTAGAAAAAAATATGATTCTATACAATAGTATGCAAAATAATTTACATTATGCAACACAAAACATAATTTAAATTATAAATTATTAGCCATATGTCAGCTAGCACACGCCAATATACCAACCAAAAACATCGAGAACTATAGCTACTCAAGAAGAATTAAAAAAAAAAACTAAATAAAACTCCCTAAATATCTAAATAAAAGCCTCCAGGCATAAAGGGCGTGCCCGCTTACATAAAGCTGTAATTGGAAGTTATAATGATAAACTAGGACCATCGAGGTAAAATTAATGAACAATTAATTACTAGTAACAATAACAAAATCATGACCAGCAAGACGACCGGTCACCACAAGCAGCACTCGTTCACGAGCATAACGCAAAGATCAGCCATTACCCCCCTCGCCATATTTGAGGGAAGGAGGCAACCCGACCCGGAGCATGACAAACTTGCTGCCGGTTGCTCAGGCAAAAAAATTATACGATCAATTGTCGAGGTCGCTAGCTAACCACAAATCGTAATACAACTCATAACAAAAACATTGTAATGAGTATGACGGCGCATTGCTAGCGCCATCTGTTAAGAGATACGTCGGGACGAGATTTGACAACTGTCAGTCTGGCGGAGCGTCGAGGCGATGGTCAGCGCGGCCATGTTGAACTTCACTTCCGAACGTCAACGGCGAGCGCACCACGTATCCGACGAATCGGTTTTGTTCCGAGTAATCTTGTCCCTTTTTGTTTCAAAAATAATTAAACCTAATCGATTAAGTGATTTCCTAATTACCAGTGAATAGATTTTAGTGAAATTCTGTAAGGAAGATATTTTGTGGAATTAAATAACTTTTGATTGTGACTCGAGTGATTGTTAGTGCCTACCCACATTACCATATATTACCCGATTCTGATAATAACGGGCATCTGCCCATAAGTAGATTATGTTAACAATAAAATAAAATGAAATAAATTGAAAAAAAAAAGACTTATAAATTCAAATAAAATAAACAATTATATAAACTCATATAAACTGTCAGTAGGTAAGCTAATTCTGGAGAAAGAACGTAAACATTGTCTTGAGTTAATCACAGCGACCAACTATTCTTATCATTTAAGTAGTCATTAATACAATAGTATGCCTTTGAACACAGGTTGGATTTTACTTTAGTTTACCTCGTTTGCCCATGCATAACAAAAATAGAGACGCTGGTGGCGGTTCTTGATTCGCAGTTGTCAAACTATTTTGATGACTGCGAAGACCTCACTGATACTCATTCAATTCTGCACTGCGCGGCTGTAGCGGCATGTCGTGTAGCTCACGTCAAATTTGCTAATGACTCTAGAGCTACATGACCGAAACCAGCCGTACCAGCTTGGCAGTGCAGAATTGAGCGCCGTATTGGTGGGGCCAGAGCGCTCATCGGCAAACTAATCTGCTTCAGGGAGGGCAATACTCGCTCTAGAGTGATGTGCTTTGTTAGGCGGGCGTTCTTAGGGACTGATATACTGCCCTCAGG
Organism: Agrochola lychnidis; assembly: GCA_963680765.1. Taxonomy (NCBI): domain Eukaryota; kingdom Metazoa; phylum Arthropoda; class Insecta; order Lepidoptera; family Noctuidae; genus Agrochola; species Agrochola lychnidis. The sequence continues at coordinate 18,038,007 of OY796858.1, forward strand.
AATTTATGGCCTGTGTCACAGAGCGCTTCGACTTCCTGAAGCAGAAAGTGTATGCATGGGCAAACCGTATTCGTAGGTATAAGCGGCGAGTAGAGCGATAAACTCAGAATCGCACCTTCCAGAGCGATGAAAGGTGGGTTTATAGGGCTTGGGAGCGACCGAACCAAGGTGTGGCTGACACGCATCTGCCGGATGATGATGCCATGTGCTCTTTCTGGCGCAGCATCTGGTCGGTGCCTGTCAGTCACACCGAAGGTGATTGGACTCGGGAAGTTGAGCGAGCCTGCGATGCAATACCAGAAATGGGGACTATTACCATCTGCCGTGTAGCTCGTGCAGTCCGTCCGTTGCCTAACTGGAAGTGTCCAGGGCCGGACGGGCTGCACAACTTCTGGATTCAATGGTTTGTAAGATCGTACGCTCGCTTGGCAACTCAGTACCAGACTGCTTTGGAGTCTGGTGCGCTACCCGTTCTTAACGACAGGAGTTACCCACCTGCTCCATAAATCTGGTAGCACCGCGAAACCCAAAAATTATAGGCCGATCACGTGTTCACCGACGGTCATCCATTTTGAGAGCTAAAATTAACAAACATATAGACACCAACTCCATCATATCTGCCTCTCAAATTGGATGTAGGAGTGAGTCCCGTGGTACTAAGGAGCAACTCCTCATTGATACGGTCATAAGCCAACAAGTTCGCCGTTCCCGAAAGGATCTGTCGACATGTTTGATAGACTATAAGAAGGCCTATGACTCGGTGCCACATACAATACATGGCTCATGAGGGTGCTGGAGTTGTATAAAGTAAATACAACTCTGCGCACCTTCCTGATATCGTGTATGGGGCAATGGAGGACGGTCCTCGCTACGACGCTATCCAGGATGTCGAAATATCCAGAATTTTGGCATAAATTTAATTCGCATAACGTTACTAGGCCTAATGACTATTAGCATAATAATATTTAGGCATACAATTAATAGAAATAACGGAAATAAATTTGAGTTAATTTTACGTATTTATTTTAGATTTTCATGCAAATGATTTATTACATAAAACATTATGTAACTTAACTATGTATTTTTATTTTAGGTGTATATTTTTAGCAATTGCTTGTAAATATGCAAGTTTCGAAGTATATTCATCTTTTTTCTAATAATTTTAGTAAAAATTAAAGTATTGTCTTAAAAAATAATTATATTGTGCTACAAAAGTTAGTGACAGAACCGAATCGCTGCAAAACCGACTCCACGTAGTCTTGTCTGCCCTACCCCTTTTTTTTTTTTTTTTTTTTTTTTTTTTTTTTTTTTTTTTTTTTTTTTTTGGGTGGGAAATCATCAAATGACTTCTCCCGCTCTGGGCGGAGCGGGAGGGCGTGTCAGACTCTTACTGACTAAAACCCACCCGTGTTCCTTCAGTTGCCGTGTTGCCAGGGGGCCACGATTTCCCTATCGGTTTTCTTCGAACCCCCGGCAGGCATTGGCCCTAGCGGACCCCGTCAATTCTGCTGACATCTCTTTGAGGCGCGCGTGGAACACAACGCGCCGTCGACCCGGGCTTGGTCCTTATCGGACGGCGAGCTACCCATTGCTCACCGTCCGCAGTCTGCCCTACCCCTGGAGTGTAATTTAAAATCGCGTAGGCGCGTAGGGGCGAGGCGGCCCGCGGGCTGAGGAGCAGGCGGCTGGGAGGGAGCCGCCGCTGAAGCTGCGGTGTTGAGCGAAAGCCGTCTGCAACGATTAGCACGCGTGGGGCCGCCGGAGGCCCGCAGCGCCGGAGCCGTGACAAAAACCATGCCTGCTGCATGTTGCATGCTTGCTTGCATGCTGTATGCTTGCTTGCATGCTGCATGCTGCATGCTGCATGCTTGCTTGCATGCTGCATGCTTGCTTGCATGCCTGATGTATATGTTTTAATATCATTATGCGTAAATAAATTTATACTTGTGAATGTTATGCTTAATAAAGTTATGCTTTAGAATGTTATGCTTAATAAATTTATGCTTTAGAATATTATGCTTAATCATTATTATGATTAGAGAAATTATGCGTAAAAAATTATGCGTAAGCTGTTTATGCGTAAATAATATTATGCGAAAATATAATTAGGACAAACAAAAGTATGCCAACTTATATATTAGGTCTTAAAATTTTATGCAAATGGATAGGGAACCTATCGGAAGCGTTGGGCATCAATGTTTCTGACACGAAGCAATCGTTGAAGGAGCGCTTCTTTGGCTGCCTGAAGAAAGTATTTAATAGTCTTCTATCAGGCGGAAACAAGGTGCGCGCCTTCAACGGTTCGGTCATGCCGGTTTTGATATACTCTTTTGGCATACTCAAATGGACTCAGACCGAACTTGACGCCTTGGATAGGAGGGTCCGTACGCTGTTGACTGCATATCGAATGCATCACCCACGGTCATCGCTAATGAGACTTTATATCCCGCGAAAATGTGGAGGTCGAGGCTTTTTAAACGCTAAGACACTCCACAATCGCGAGATATGCAGTCAGGGAATATTTCCTAGAAACCGACGTGGGGATGCACCGACTGAGATGTGGTTGCGATGGACAAGGGCCTTACCCCGCTCTCCTTGGCTAAAGAGAACTGGCGCAAGCCTGTAGTGCTTGACACTAACGATCGCAGGGAGATACGACAGAGTAAGGAGCTTTACGGGCGCTCCTTCCGGGCCCTGCATTGGCCCGATGTAGATTTACTAGCGTCCGTAGCCTGGCTGCGTTTTGGTGAACTCTTTGGGGAAACCGAAGGTTTTGTCTGTGGAATTATGGACGAAGTTATGATGACGAACAATTATCGGAGATTCATTGTGAAGGACGGCACGGTTGACATCTGTCAAGAATGCCGCCGTCCGGGAGAATCAATCCGACATATTATCTCCGGGTGTTCTCGTCTAGCTAATGAAGAATACTTGCATAGACACAACCTTGTAGCCAGGATTATCCATCAGCAACTTGCTCTGAAATACAGCCTTGTGGAATCGGAAATGCCGTACAACAGGTATGTGCCCGACCCAGTTCTCGAAAATGAAAATATCACATTGTACTGGGATCGACCCATCATCACTGACAGGACTATTGTTGCCAATAAACCTGATATAGTGGTGGTGGATCAAGGAGAGCGGCGTGCAATGATTATTGACATAACGGTCCCGCATGACGGGAACCTCCTAGAAAAGCCTAGAAAGAAAATAAAATCTTTTTTCACAAAAAATACAACTGACTTCCAAAAAACCACTACAAAGTGAAAAATAACTTAAATTTCGGAAGTCGGTGTCTTTGGTTTTGTATTTTGTTATTTGCCACCGATTTCCGAAATTTGGGTTTGGGTTTTTTTTTTTTGGATTTTGTAATTTATCTATCTTACATTAGCCTAATGCCAACTGCTCATCACCTTTTACAAAATATTGCTTTTCCCGATGCAGGGACGTTAATCGTTAAGGAGTTCTCCTGGTACTTCACCATCAGCTTCACTTATCCATATGCTTTGTGACGAGCATAAATTGCTTGACACATATTAAAGTAATCGAATCGCAACCCGTTAAATACTTATTATTGAATGGTCCCGATGGCCATCTGTGGTCTTCATTACCAGTTCCACTTCACCAATTAGTGCTTTCCGAGAACAACTGCACTGCACGAGTTACTATAAAAAATACCCAAATAGCTATAGTTGTGCCTATAATATTTGAAGAGTTCCCTCGATTTCTCCAAGATCCCATCATCAGATTCTGACCAGATGACAATGGGAACACTTCGAGAGCATACCCTTTCAAACAAAAAAAAATATTTTGCAAATCCATTTATAAATGACAGAGTTATGCCAGAACATACATAAAAAAAAAATATAAACACCCGAATTGATAACCTCCTCCTTTTAGAAGTCGGTTTAAAAACAAATCAAGTATCTTGACTTGGTGCGTGCGGCGTGCTCGGGAGGTTGTCGACATGTGGGATGTGGAGGAGTCCACATCCCACATGTCGACAACCTCACTGGAGAGTGATACCGTTGCTACGGCAATTGCCGTGTTATACGGCAATTGGGACTGCTTGGCAAAGAAAAAACACGGTACACGGCAGAACATTCACTGCTGTATCATAATACACGGCAATCTCTGATGCCCATAATGAATAAATTAAAAATAATCTGTAATAATGGCGAATGCTTCCGACTATGACTGGGCAATTGAATTTAAAAGATTCGGATGTAATAAAAGTCGATGTCTTTTGGTCACAAATATTGACCTAGCTGCAGCTGAATGAAACTAGTGAAAACCTGGCCTTTGTACTAAATGTCTTATCTCTGCCCCATGCCAATTGCGAGAGAATTTTTAGTAGCGTAAATATTATAAAAACGAAATCTTTTAACAAAATGATCACATCCACTATAAACAATATATTGCTCGCCAAACAATACCTTCAGTCTAAAGAAAATTGCACAAATTTTAAGCCAACTAAAGAAATGCTAAACTACATGAAAGACAGTTCAAAATACAAATTAAAGGAAGAAGAAGAAATAAATATAAGTGACATTAGATATTTTTATTATGATGGTTCTAATTCTAATGAATAAAACAGCAATTTGTATTTATTTTTGTTTCTTTAATCCTTGAATTATGGACAGTAGAGCTAAGTATATGATTTAAGAAAATGTATGAATGAGACACGGCAATTTCTCAAATTTTGCCTCAAAACACGGCAATTCGACATCCAAAAATTGATTTGCTGTCGTGATAGGGTCAAATTAAATTAACTAAGTAATGGTGAAAATTACAAACGTGACGGATAAGTGGCATTTTTTTAAAATCATTTTATATATCGATATCTACCCGTCACCTCTGTGTAGTTTCGTCAATGAAATTAATTTATTTATTTATTTATTTGGGATCTCCAACAAAGGATACATAATGTCATACAAAATATAAATCACAATATTAAAAATGGATCTTTTACATGTGCTCCTTCAATTACAAGAGACCACAGCATGCACATAAAAATAGTTGTAAAGATAGAAATAAAAATGGAGAAAATAAATAACGAAATAAAAAGAAAGAAGAATTAACATGTCAAGATTGAGCATTCATAATTACAATTGTTTAGAAAATTTATAATAAATGATAAATGATTTTATTTCTGTAAGTAGGTTTGTACAAACACTTTTACACGTCAATCATATTTTAAAAACTAGATGAGGTCGGCGTTTCCTATCTGACTACTCTGAGAAGAAAGGCCGAAACAAACTCAGAGGTCACAGTCTCTGTTAAAGTCCAGACATAATCTTGGTCAGATCATGTGAAGGCCATGTGGATTGGTGTCTGAAGTGGTCTTTAGAGGAAAGCATCACACAGATTGAGAGGGTCTGTCCAGTCAGTGCACGCATTTGTCATTTATCGTGTAGCTCAACTCAGAATTTAAGGAGCTCAACGATTCGACGAACAATACCAAAAAAAGGACATTTGTGTAGGCCACATAAATTACTCAAACTGTCAGACCATGATTAAAACTAACTGAGAAAAAAATTAAAAACAAAACAAAAAGGTAACCCATATAGTCTTCACATTCACAATAATTAAAATAATATAATACTTTAAAAGTAAATATTCATGTCATTGTATATAAAAATCATTAATGTCAATGTGTATATAATAAAATAAAAAAATAACCAGAAATAATCTTGGTCAGAGCATTTCATATGAGGACCATGTAGTTTTGTGTCTGAAATGATCTTTTGAGGAAAGAACCATACAGATTTGAGTGGACCTGTCCAGTCAGTGCACGCATTTGTCAGTAATTGTGCAGCTCAACTCAGAACTTAAAAGGAGCTCAACGATTCGACGAACAATACCAAAGAAAGGACATTTGGGTAGGCCGCATAAAGTACTCAAAACTGCCAGATTATCATTAGTAGTAACTGAGAAAATTAAATAAATATATATACATGAGCTACATAGTCCTCACATTCACATCAATTAAAATAATAATAATGTTATACTTAACAAAGTAAATATTCATGTCATTGTGTATATAATTTTGAAGTTTGCAAAATAAACAAAGTTCCAAAAGTAAAAAATAAAAATAATAATTGGAGCAGCTTAATCCCAAGCCTTTTTGTCCTCAATGTAATCTTTAACGGTATAAAAAGCTTTCTGGCACAACTTACGTTTAATGAATGATTTAAATTTATTAAGGCTTAGATCTTGTACGTGGCTTGGAAGTTTATTATAAAAGCGTATACATTGACATCTGAACGAGCCACCTATTTTCTTGAGCCTTGTTGTAGGTACAACAAATTTGTGTTTGTTTCTAGTATTTATGTTATGGATATCACTGTATTTTTTAAACAATTTTATATTTTTATGGGCATATAAAAGATTATCAAAAATATACTGAGAAGGCACAGTCATTACATTAACCTCTTTAAATTTATCTCTGAGAGACTGTCTCGGACTTAATTTATAAATTGATCGAACAGCTCTTTTCTGCAAAACAAAGATAGTCTGAATGTCAGCGGCATTTCCCCACAACAGAATACCGTACGACATTACACTATGAAAATAGCTAAAGTACACTAAACGGGCTGTCTCTATGTCAGTCAAATTACGAATTTTTCTAACAGCATATGCTGCGGAGCTTAGCTTTTTTGACAATTTATCTATATGTGGGCCCCACTGAAGCTTAGCATCCAAAGTTAAGCCCAAGAAAACTGTGCTATCTTCAGGATTCAATTCTTCGCCCTTTATTAACACATTAGTTTTCACCTGCCTAACATGAGGTAGGGTAAACTTAATGCATTTGGTTTTTTTTTGATTAAGAAGTAAATTATTAACATTGAACCAGTGAACTACTTTTGAGATCGCGCTATTTACATCGTCAGTAACCAGCTGCTGACGTTTAAGTTTAAACAAAATTGAAGTGTCATCCGCAAACAACACTATATCATGGTTATCCTTTATGAGGTAAGGCAAGTCATTAATATAGATAAGAAACAAGAAAGGACCAAGAATTGAGCCCTGAGGGACTCCCATTGTTACTATAGATCCGGGAGATCTTTTTCCATTAACGTCAACACTCTGAATCCTATTACTCAAGTATGAAATAAGGAGATTCAGAGCGCTGTTCCGGATCCCATAGTGGCGGAGTTTCCTGATTAACGTTTCATGGAGAACGCAATCAAACGCCTTGGACAAATCACAAAAGATACCCAAGGCATCGCATTTATCTTCCCATGCATTATAAATATGACCTAAAAGTTCAACACCCCTTGTTGTTGAACGACCCCTTGTAAAACTGAACTGTTTGCTATGTAATAATTTATGTCTATTAAAAAATCTTTGCAATTGCTTTAAAATTAATTTCTCAAAAATTTTACTAAAGCTAATAACGATTTCATATTTATTGACTCTGTACCTATAGCAGTATCCACGTACAGTATTTCTATTTCTTAATGTCCCTCGGGTATCATCGGATTTCCGAATACAAACGAATGCTAATTTCTATGTCCATCCATTATTAGATTTTGTGTATAATAATTTGAATTCAGAACTAAGTGCTTTATTGTTGTTTTGTTTTGATTTCCGTGTGAACTATATAGAGCTGTAAAACTATTTTCCCATCTGTCGTGCCTGTGACTTTAGCGGCTTTCTTCCCATTTCTTAAATAAATCACATTAAGTATAGTTAGTTATAAGTTAAAAGAGTATTAACAACTCTATATACTTCCAAGTCAATTGAGAGCGTCCGGTCTGCACCAAGTGCAAAGGGCAACTGATAGAAATCCGACAACTGACGAAACACGAGGTTTGCCGAGGGACATTAAGAACATAGTTTGTCTGTACTTAATACACAAAAATGACCAACAGGACCCAGAAACAGTGTTCCCGCTATTCCGGATATCGTACCACTGGATAGCGCCGCTGGGTCTGTTCGCTACGCTCTCAGTGGGCATGATCGTGGGCTGGCTGTTCGATAAGAAGGATACTCTGAAGTTGGACGCAGAGCTCTTCACCCCATGCGTGTGGCGCTTCTTGCCAAAAGAGGCCATAGAACGGAAGGGAGATATCAGAAGAGCGCTGGCAGGACTGGAAAGTTCGCCGGCACATGCCGCGCTTCTTATACTTGCTCCGATTGATAAGGTAACTGTATGTTTTCTTTAATGTGTACAAGTACCTGGTCGACAGAGCTCTGCTCGGGTGAAAATAGATAAATATATCGTCCAGGTTGTTTCACAAATTTTCCCAGGTATGAGACTTAGCTAGATCGATTTATTGCCCCCGTAAACCCCCGTAATGCAACTTTCATCGAAATCGTTAGAGCCGTTTTCGAGAACGTGATACATATATGTATATAGGATCAGGAGTGCCAAGAGGTATTTCGTCAGGATTTGGAGTTCCTATTTTATTGGCATAAACAAGACTGTATAAACAATTACAGGGTATTTATTATAGTAGGTACTAGTTACACTATGTAAGGTAAAACACAATACAAATGGTAATTAGTGACCAGATAAAGTAGGTGAATAGGTTGTAACAATCGAACAGACTTTTAAGGTCTTATAGTTCGTATAGTGGCCAAGCCACCCAATGACAATGACAAAGTGTATTGCTCGCTATCAGCAAGCCAATGCAGCTATGTGAATGTACAGCAGCGCTGTACTAGGTAAACCGACAGTTTTGTCGGGAACAGGGGCTCTTCATAGATTCGCATCCGAAGATCGACTGACTCGCCAACTTCGAGAAGTCGCGACGCCCCCGCAAGGGGGCGTGGCGAGCGGGGTCAGGGCTTCGCCCTTCGCCCGCGGATGCAACACGTGCTAAATCTAATAAGACTTACATTTTACTTCACGGCGATCTGAAATATAATTCATTAAACAAAGTAGTATTTCTTATACGTACGTATCTCACCGCGATTATTTTACAGATAAAATATTGAAAATATTTTTTTCAATAGGATTATTTATCGTCATTGCTGGCAACATACATTGGAATGTCACTTTTCATTAGCGTGCGTTTCTTCATTGCAACGAAAAAATCTGCTCTCGACAAATTATTCATTTAAAATAAGTTTACGGAACCTTTTACTAAAATAACAAATGTTAATTATGCGAAGTGATAGAAAGTGCAATAAGTGCATCGTTAGTGGAAATCTGAGACGGCCGCAGCGTCCATCAACGATATTAACAGGAAAGCTGATAGATACCTACATCAGAACCAACCAGAAGCAGCCTTAGTCCTGAGTTCCTAACCCACATTAGATGTACTTGGATCCGGAGACCTCCCACAACCTTAATGTGCGAGAATGCCTTGCTTAAACTGACCACCTTGTACGCGATACCGACAGTGTTTTACAAGCACTATGGTGGACATTAACACAACACGTTAAAGCATTTAACTATCTCTCCAGTGGACTCGAGATGTCTTTAGTAACGTTACCTTCACGTTACTAGCTGGATGAGAAGCTACCAGAGAGGCACGCGATGCCCTTAGCGATGTAACTGTACATAGCTAGCTGGTACGCCCTTTTTCAGTACTACCATTCCAGTAAGCACGAGATGCTTCTCGTTTTCATCTGCAATGTAATCAGTTGTTGCTGCTGTGCATATGAAATAAAACATCTCAACATTTCACCTTTTACTTTTGATATTAAATAACACATCCATTACTAAACAACACCTACCAACTTGTTAAAAAAGGTCGACCTAGTAAGATCTTGTAAGGCATTGTATCTACTGGTATTACATAAAATAATACATCTAAACGATGTCCGTCCATGTTTATGATAACATTAAACTTTCCTAACGTATTTACCGATCCAAGGATCGTCAAATGTAACTACGTCTACATCAGTAACAACTTTTCACTAATATATGAAGACAATAAAAAAAAACTACTGTTATCAGATTTAAATCGCTTCCACTTTCAATTAAAGTTTCAACCTTTTCACCACAAAGGGAATTGCTCAGTTTGTTCGGGTGATCTGGCTAAGCGTGGACAAGATCTTTATTAATAAAAGACTTGCATTTTAAAAACCTCTTATCTATAGAAAAGCAAATACTATAATAAAGTTGTAGCAAGATGTAAGAATATGCTTCAAATGGTATGTGGAAAAATGAAAACTTGCCGGGTAAAATTTTTGTTATAGCTGCAATGTGTGTCTTCTGCGATGCATTACATCAACGCCACAATTAACACATCGCATTGGTTCCTCATTCTCACTCGAAGTACGTGTAGCAGAGGAGTCCAAGTTCGTGCCGTGGTTGCCATTGCAAAGAAAACAAACATAGTACGGCCAGTGCGAGTTCATTAAAACAAAACAAGGAAGGTACGAGTCGCGGAAACAAGTTGCAAGCTGCTGGACTTAAAAGAATTTTTTTCAAGTGTGGCGATTCACACACCACACTTGAAAAAAATTCTTTTCATCTATCTAATTCGTCCGAATGGACTCAAATGTTTCAAATATACTCAGTACATTTGAAACATTGAGACAGACACAGTATTCAATACTCGTGATACCTATTGTGACTATCCTTGTAAATATGTCGTTGATGTGCCTTGCTTAATAAATAAATGTGATATTTGGCCACATTGCACCAGATTGTAAGTCGAGTAACATTCAAAAGCATGGTTCGTAGCTGGAAAATCGACAGCAACACCAGTCGATGTGCATGAAGTTTGGTGCGAACGATGAAGTCGACGAGGGCGAAGGTCGAATTCAAGTGTCAAACGTCAACATTGAAAGTGACAGTGGTCCGCAACTTCAGTCGGTGTTGAATGTCAACAATTTAAATCAAACCAAACTTCAAAAATCGGTGAAAATAATCGAAATGGAATCACCAGTTTCGGCTAAGCGTGGACAAGATGCCCCGTAAAAAATATTTTTACCAAACAATATTATTAATTCTGAAAGAAATATTTTTGCACATCACATAGTAGCACGTATAAAAAGTCGAAATAAAGAGTATTTAAACTGTATCCACCAGTTAAATAGCATAGGCATAGCCATTTGTTTGACGCAGTGATACCAGCACGGAAATAAAACATCAATTTCAGGCTGTAATCGATTAGATAATCAAATAAGGTAACCAAAAAAAAGTGTTTGTCTGCAAAACGAGTACCAATCAATACTGTATGAGAAGATTATACTCATTTACATTGTTTTAAAATAAAATAATCAAAAACGTAACGAATATTATCAGTTTTTTGTTTTTCTGGCAACTCCTACTATATCGTTTATAGAGATGATCGATCCGGTTGCTTTGTATCGATATTCTGCTTCCCAATGGATCATTTCGATCCGAGCATCGATATAAAATCGCTTTTAATTAATCATTTTTAATATGTTTGCCTTTCATCATCATCATCATTTTAGCCGAAAGACGTCCACTGCTGGACATACGCCTCTCCCAAACACCGCCACTTCGACCGATTCTGTGCTTTCCGCATCCAGCGGATTCCTGCGGCCTTCGCAAGGTCATCGGTCCATCATGTGGGAGGCCTTCCAACGCTACGCCTTCCGGTACGTGGTCGCCACTCCAGAAACTTTCGACCCCATCGGCCATCCGTTCTGCGAGCAATGTGCCCTGCCCATTGCCACTTAAGTTTGGCAATTCTTCGGGTTATGTCGGTTACCTTGGTTCTCCTGCGGATCTCTTCATTTCTGATTCAATCACGTAGGGAAACTCCAAGCATAGCCCGCTCCATTGCCCTTTGGGTGACTTTTAGCCTTCTGATAAGGCCCACTGTGAGCGACCACGTTTCAGTACCATAAGTCATCACTGGCAACACGCACTGGTCAAAGCCTATCGTCTTGAGACACTGTGGTATGTGGGACGAAAAGATATTGCGTAGCTTCCCGAACGCTGCCCAGCCGAGTCGGATTCGACGATTGACTTCTTTCTCGAAGTTGGACCTACCTAGCTGGACAGTTTGTCCTAGGTAAACATACTCGTCCACAACGAGCGTAGCGTCTCCGATCTTCATGAGAGTGGATGTCACATGGGCATTTGACATGACCTTTGTCTTGTCCATGTTCATTTTAAGACCCACTCTTTCGGAGGCTCTATTGAGGTCATCGAGCATTGCACTGAGGTCCTCCATGGTCTCAGCCATGATGACTATGTCGTCGGCAAACCGAAGGTTAGTGATATACTCGCCATTGATGTTTAGCCCTTTCCAATCCAGAACCTTGAAGACATCCTGTGAACAGTTTCGGAGAGATAACGTCTCCCTGTCTCACACGTCGCTGCAGAAGGACAGGTTTCGAGGTCTGGTCCTGGAGCGAACTGTCATAGTAGCGTTTTCGTACAGACATTTAAGCACCTCGATGTACTGATAGTCGATCTGGCACCGTTGAAGAGACTGCAGCACAGCCCATGTCTCGATCGAATCGAAGGCTTTCTCGTAGTCCACAAACGCTAAGCATAGAAGCAGGTTAGAGTATAACCGTTCTTCTGTATGACCTGCCGCAGCGTATGTATGTGGTCTACGGTGCTAAAGCCTTTACGGAATCCGGCTTGTTCGGGATGCTGGAAGTCGTCAAACCTGCGCGCAAGACGGTTCGTGATAACTCTTGAAAACAGATTGTAGACATGGCTCAGAAGTGTGATGGGCTTATAATTCTTAAGCAGGGCATTGTCGCTCTTTCTAAAGAAGAGTACCACCACACCTCTGTTCCATGCCTGTGGCGTTTGACCCTCGAGTATGACGGAATAGAAAAGCTTCTGGAGGGCCTTAAGAACGGGTTTTCCACCGGCCTTCAGGAGTTCGGCCGTAATTCCGTCATCACCCGACGCCTTGTTGTTTTTAAGCTGCTTCAGAGCCATCCTAATCTCGTACAAGCTGACGTCCGGGATGTCTTCGGTATAGTGTCGGGTCAATCCAGCTCTTGGGTCGTTTGCTAGATTCGTAACGGGGTTACTGGTTGACTTGTATAACTGTCCATAGAAATTCTCTGCCTTTAATTCAATTCAATTACTTACTACATTGGCGGAGTCCTGGTTTTACCCAAATAATTCTGTGTGATTGAGAAGCATGTTTATGGAAAATAACGGCCCGCCTTAATAGTATTTTTCCCGAGATTTTAATTTTTTCTTATTTAACTAAAAAAAATTACATAGATCTGATCACTACGATTTTACAGTACAATTGTAACAGTACGAGTGTAATACGATTATTTGATCGATCCTCACTACCTTTATCAATTTACAGTAGTGGATCGTATAGGTTTTTGTATTGTTGAATCGATGTAAAAATCGATTAAATCCCGTTGTACCGACCCACTTGAGTATCGATACATATCGAACATCCCTAACGTCAAGTGAAATGACAACTGACAACAATGAAAAAATGATTCGCTTAGGCTTCGTGCACTGTGGATGTTATTTTTTTTCTCGTAGCTTCGAACGTTTGTTTTTCTTATCATGGACTCCGATACTGCTCCTCATGATGACCCGGCCTTACTCTTGGACACTGAATCTGCACCTCACGTTGAACCTGGCGCTATTATGGACCTCGAACCGGCCACCACGGCACGAACTTGGACTCCTCTGCTACACGTACTTCGAGTGAGAATGAGGAACCAATGCGATGTGTTAATTGTGGCGTTGATGTAATGCATCGCAGAAGACACACATTGCAGCTATAACAAAGATTTTACCCGGCAAGTTTTCAATTTTGCACATGCCAGTTGAAGCATATTCTTTCATCTTGCTACAACTTTATTATAGTATTTGCTTTTCTATAGATAAGAGGTTTTTAAAATGCAAGTCTTTTATTAATAAAGATCTTGTTCACGCTTAGCCAGATCACCCGAACAAACTGAGCAATTCCCTTTGTGGTCAAAAGGTTGAAACTTTAATTGATAGTGGAAGTGATTTAAATCTGATAACAGTAGTTTTTTTATTGTCTTCATATATTAGTGAAAAGCTGTTACTGACGTAGACGTAGTTACCTTTGACGATCCTTAGATCGGTAAATACGTTAGGAAAGTTTAATGTTATCATAAACATGGACGGACATCGTTTGGATGTATTATTTTATGTAATACCAGCACCATAGGTTAGGACGGGCAGAATGCACATGTCGATGAGTTTTCTTTTCAATGTAATAGGGAGATTTCCTTTCATGTGTTCTTTAAGGGCCCAGTAGGTCTTCCAAGCATTTTGAACTCGTTTTTCGACTTCTTTTTCTTGCCTATTCTTGAACGACACTATCTGGCCCAAGGATGTATACTCATCGCCATATTGCGATACATGCCCTTCTACCTCAACCCTACGTTTCGTGCTGTTTGTCATGACCTGTGTTTTAGATCTGTTCATTGAAAGTCCAACCTCAAGACTTGCTGTGCTCAGATCTTGGAGCATTTCTTCGAGTTAAGAAGCCTTAAGCTACTACCAGGGGTTATTCAACTATGCTAATTAAAACTAGGTGAACGCTCGCTAAGAGCACCCCCTGTGGGGTACGAACCTCGGCTTAGGGCGTCAACCGGAGGGAGGACATCAAGAATGGGACGGGCTGGGTCAAAACTATTCGCGACGCTTAACGTCGTCTTGCATCTTCAAAATACAACTTTTACAACTTTCCCACAGCGACCGACAACGAGTACGCCACATGCGTGAGAAACCAATGTCGTTCCGACCGTAATATTTCTGCCAGAATTCTTATTCTTCCAATCCCGGACGAGCCCCCAAAGTTGTAGGATGGAAGAATTAGGTGGGTTGGCAAAAATAAATACCTTTTTGTATTTTTTAATCAACTATTTTTTCAGTAAAATGTTCACCTTTTACAACCGGCTTTTCTTTTATATCTCCCATCTATGCTTTATTTTGTTGCGTTCGGAAACTTAAATCAACACAATCTTATACAGTTCAGAAATAACAGAATCAACTAAACTTTAACTCACATACATACTAAATATACTCTCGAAAATCATTGCCCTCCTTCTGGAGAAGTAAGGTAAAAACTAAAAAAAATATGTACTAGGAATATGTAACCAGAATCGTTGACCAGTTTGGCAGCTTTAAACATTTTTGCTTCTTTTCCTAACTGTTATTAAAGATAACAATATAGTTTGGTCGGTGATAATTAATTCATCTTTTGATGTCAGCTGTGACGTCGTTAATATAAGCTAACCATGAGCGGTGGATATTCTTAAATCCATATATCATGATGCGTTAATTGCCTAGTCGTGTAGAATTACATTTTTATCTTTGAATTCATAAAGAATGCCAACATTATCTAACATCACTGTATTATTGGTATTAATGTCACGATGGATTATTGTTTGTTATATCCTGTTTCATTATATCCGTTGATATTTTATTGTCTTATTTATCCTTATCGTTGTTTGAACAGTTGCTAAAAAAAAAACTTTTTTACAAAAAATACAACCGACTTCCAAACTACAAATTTTATTTTTCACTTTGTAGTTTGGAAGTCGGTTGTATTTTATACTTATAAAAGTTTATTTTTTTTTACTTTTGAGTGGGTTGATTTATAATTTATCTAAGTTACAATAGCCTAATGTCAACTGCTCATCAAAAATACCCAAATCGCTATAAATGTGCCAATAATATTTGAAGAGTTCCCTTGATTTCTCCAAGATTCCATCATCAGATCGTGATCAAATGACAACGGGACCAACTTGAAAGTATACCCTTTTAAACAAAAAAAGAATTTTGAAATCGGTCCAGCCGTCTTCGAGTAATCGGGAAACATAAATAAAAAATATAAAAAATCCGACGAACTGAGAACCTCTTCCTTTTTTTGAAGTCGGTTAAAAATTAAGGGAAGTGGTAAATGGTGGCCGTTTTGGGGGTTTTCTATAGTAACTTTTGATCAATATTGATTTTGTTATTACCTACCTACTTATTTCTTAGTTTTTATGACTGACTCCTATCAACCCCTCCTATCCCTCCTGTTAACCTCTAAAACTTCTCACTTCTATCGAACTAGCTTTTGTCCGCGGCTTCGTCCGCGTGGATGTCGGATATTAGCCCAAGGGAATGTAGGTACTACCGGCATGGTCTATCCTTGCCTAATTTCATACAAATCCGTTCAGCCACTGTGGCGTGGAAAGGTGACAGACAGAATATTTGTATGAAAATAAGGATGGATTAGTGCGAATTAGCATTTAGCATCAATTACTTTAACAGATATTGAAAACGCCTGCGAGAATTATCATAGTACAAAGCTCTAAATCGACAGTTGCTATTCTATATACACCACACAATCCGTTGAGAAAACTTTTTCGGAATGTTTAGTGAAATAAAAATTTCATTTAATAAATCAGATGAAGAAAATGTTAATCGAAATTAGGCTGGGCTTAATCTGGACTGAAATAGTCCTTTTATGTTTCAGTAGGAACCATGGGTTTTCGCCTCCATTCGTCATGTTTAACAAAAATTTTATTTATATTTTTTTCTATTTTCAGGTGGAAATAAATGGCGAGCCGACTAGGTGAGATCAAGCAGATACGATAATTTTGTATTTTTATCCATCGTGACGAAGATATTTCTCTAGTCATAATTCTATTTTCGAAAAGGCTTACTTACTTGTATGAAATATAATTTAATATCGATATTTACCTTTTGAGGTACGTATATTGTAATATAAAACCTGGTCAAGACATTTTGCGTAAACTTATGTCAATGAAAAACTATCAAACCTTAATGAAATCATTCCGTTGTTAAAAGAATTAAAACGAGGTAGGGTTGATCAATAAAGTAAGTAAGGTCAATGGGACGAAGACTTTATTAAAAATTGACTTTGTTAGCCTTTTTTGGCCATCTCTATTATATTTAGGGAAGTTTTATTTTATTGGGTGATCAAACATTTAGTTGACTATAAATAGAAACTGTCAAATTTACTTTTAGGCTATCAGTTTATAAAATAAACACTAGTTTTGAAAAAATGGCAAAATAGATGGATTTCACTGCCATGTCGGATAAAACCGTCTAATGGGAAAAAAATAGAAATAGTACAGACATTGAGTACGCGTGTGTCTTTCAAAAGCAGTTCAATGTGTGCTGTCGATATTTTTATTAAAGGTTCCATTCGGCATAAATAGCAAAAAGAGGCGTTTCTCGGGTAAGTTCGGCCTATGTCGCCATTCAGGGATAAAAAACAATTTCATCACTTAAAATATTTTTTTTTTTTGTTAAGTCAGTTTTGTTTTAAGTATTACATTTTCAGGTAAAAATTCCGAAAATAGAATCAATCAAGTTTAAATAATAAAGTACGAGAAACTGTGACGCAACTCATATCTAAATATACAGACAAAAATAAACAGTATTTTTTTTATTGAGGTAACCTCTTTACTTAACAAATACCTAATTTGAAGCACTATAACCATTCAATATAGTTGGGAAAAGGCAAGGCAGATTGATACAGCATTCAACCTCTTATAGATATTATATCTCTCAATTTCTTCGTAGAGTATGATCCTCTATTGGAGTTTCTTTGGTACATGCTCATATTGATTAGAATTACCTGAAAAAGCAATAATACCTATTTAAATAATTAATACAGTAAAGTTATACCATTTTTTAAATCTGGGGACAGTAAAGACACTAACAATTATCGACCAGTATCTGTGCTGCCGGTATTCAGCAAGGTTTTCGAAAAGGTAATGCTCAATCAAATGCTTAATCATTTTAACGCCAACCAAATCTTGCACGATCAGCAATATGGTTTCACCAAAGGACGTTGTACAACTGACGCCGGTGTCACCTTATTAAAACACATATTTACAGCGTGGGAGGAGGTCCAAGATGCCATAGGAATCTTTTGTGACCTCTCCAAGGCATTTGACTGCGTGAGTCATGAAACCTTGCTCTTGAAACTTGAGCATTACGGACTAGGTAAACTTGCGCTCAGTTTAGTAAAATCTTGTTAAGATCATTTGAAAATTTGTTTGGGCATAAAAGGTTTACGATATCTGAAATCGGCGAAGACCGGCGTAAGCCGATCTTCGCCTCCAAGAGGTAGACGGACTTCTCCACTATTGCACTTAGAGGTTCAAGTTCTTTTCATCAGAAGTAATTTCGTGAAAAATGTGTTAAATTCAATTCTAATACAATAATTAGGTAAAGATATTAATCATTAATAAACTTGCCTACACAAATCCTTAGAAAATTCTTAAAATAAAAAGAAAAAAAATTTTTTTTGACACCGTGTGCTCGTAATGGTAGTTGATAATCCGACAAAATTTCGAATGCCATTTTTTCTCTATGCGTCATAAATAGCGCCACCTGTGTCAAAAAATATAAACTAACACAGTTCTACGTTTACGAATCTTGGGTTGCCATCCTTGTAATTACTTCAGAACTCATCGTATTTCATACTGTACGGTCTTGCCCTACAGACGGTCTTCGCCCCATTGACCTTAATGAGACATTCATGAAGGAGTATTCACGAGAATGGGACCAAGAGACCAGCCATTTAATAGTGTACAAATATTTATATTGTATGGTAAATATTTATGCAGCTTGCAAGCAATTAAATATGTTACTGGATGCATTGGCCATTTACATTTTTACACATACGCCAAGACAATATGAGATAATAAAAAATGTTAAGCAGTACGTTTTATATATTATTGTATTTAAAATGTATAGTTTAGAAACTGTATATTTTCTAAATAAACAAAAATGTTTTGTAAATTACTTATGGTGCCAAGTTAATTGCTTGTAAAAATATACAAAAAGAAAATATGGAAATAAATATAAGTATTTATTAAACAAAATATTTATAAGAATGTTCTAATTTATTTAGATTTTTTTTACGTGATATGTAGATCCTTGTTGGCTGTTACTTTTTATTATGATAATAAATTGTACAATTTCAGTGTATTAAACATGTACTTAGTTTAATAGTAATTTTTATAAAAAATATTTGTTTACATTGTAAAGTACTTAATTAAAATGTGACAGTATTTGTTAGGGTTTAAGGTTGGACACTAAAAGAAAGACCGTTCTAAGGATTTCAATAATACGTTTATTATCCTATTCTTTATATATAGGAAGGTGTGTTTTAATAGTATTATGTGAGACGTGTGATCCTGCACAAGGCTAAAAGTATAGTACAGTCACTATGAGAAAGTAAGGATTTCATCAAGTGGTTAAGAGGCCGGCGACACGGCTCGCAACTACAAATCGAGATGTTTGCAAAATTCAATTCCAAGCACGTTGCGCTAGTGTAAGTGCCTGTCGGAGCGATATACACCTACAGTGAGCAATACTACCACGCACACATTGACAATTATTGCTTGACGCGATAGCACTACTAGCTTTCCAAAATTTATGATAAATTTGGATGTGTTCCGTAATACAAAAAATTATGAATGAAAACTTAATGTATTTCCATTTTTTTTTCGATAATTTGTAACTTGATAACATAAACTATGCTTCTGCGGAAACAATATTACAAATATTGTTGTTTATAATACAGAAAAAACAATATGAAAACATGTCATTTACGCTGTAAAAATGTACGAAATGCAATTCGCTTACACTTCATTTAAAGGTAAGTTTTTGGAAATAAAAAGACGTAGGAGCCTAGATAAATACTGTCTCAATCCGAATATTAACATTATATGGTGGAAATATGCTCAAATTGCAAATGATTTATGTATTACGTTTGTATGGACAATTCATGCGTCGCCGCATTCTTAAGGGCGGGCTCGGATAGTAAAAAGTAATATTTATGTTATGAGTTAGAAAGAGAAAGACGTAGGATGAAGTAGGATCGATTTGTTTTGCTATACTCCAACACGCCCCCTCAAAAATAAATCCGTTTCTTTTTAATTACGATATAATAATATCAAACATTTGTATACAATTACAAAATCACACACCTTCCTTTCTCTGGGGATACAATTATCATGGTCCAACATTCGTTGCGCAGGATTAGGGAAACCCAGAAAAACCTAATCAGATCATCATCATTCAATTCATCCACTATATCTGGATACTATTAATGTTATTTATCTATTTATTATAACCAAGCTCTTATAATTATCATATCCTTATCATTTATTTATCCACGTTGTATACAATTACAACGTCACCCCGAGTTTCGTTCTCATCTCGGTGGAACGCACTGCGGGTAATGATTTTGTCAGGATATCAGCCAGCTGGTTATCAGTAGAAACGAAAACCATTTTAATCACATTTTTCTCAACCTGCTCCCTAGAAAAATTATACTTAATATCAATGTGTTTAGATCTTTTGTGACTAGAAGGATTGTTCGCGATGCTTACCTGTGCATCCATTATTATCCTCATAAATACAAATAGAATCTGGAATCGCAATGGCAATACTTGTTAAGTACTAATGAATTTAACCACAGACTTTCTTTTACTGCTTCATATAGAGCCATGTACTCTGCTTCAATGGATGAAGTTGCCACTGTTTGCTGCCTCTTTGTTTACCAGCATCTTGTGCATTGATCAAATAATTTAAGCAAATAACCCGTAGTACTTTTTCTATCTAATATATTAATTAGATGAGAACCGTATTGCTCCGACACTTTACTTTCACCAACCTCCCGAACAAGCTGGATTTCGTCCCCACTTCTCTACAACTGATCATCTCCATACTATCAATCAGGTAATAGAAAAATATAATGAATTTAACAAACCGCTTTACCTGGCCTTTGTGGATTATGCCAAGGCATTCGGCAGTATAGACCATTAGTCAGTTATTAATGCCTTGGAGTCCCAAAATGTTACGCACACCTACATTGACTTCATTGATACCATATATAGAAGTAGCTCTGCGAACATAAAGTTACATATTTCTGGCTCAAAATTCAACATACAAAAAGGTGTCAAACAAGGCGATCCACTGTCACCTAAGCTGTGCACAAGAGCACTGCAGGAGGTTTTTAACAAGTTGCCTGATTCGTGGCACTCACGAGTCGTTAAATGTTAGCGGCCACCAGCTAACAAACTTCCGTTTTGATGATGATATTGTGCTATTCTCCACATCATCTTCAGAACTCGAAGAAATGCTCTAAGATCTGAGCACAGCAAGTCTTGAGGTTGGACTTTTAATGAACAGATCTAAAACACAGGTCATGACAAACAGCACGAAATGTTAGACGGTAGACGGGCATGTATCGCAAGATGGCGATGAGTATACATCCTTGGGCCAGATAGTGTCGTTCAAGAATAGGCAAGAAAAAGAAGTCGAAAAACGAGTTCAAAATTCTTGGAAGACCTACTGGGCCCTTAAAGAACACATGAAAGGAAATCTCCCTATTACATTGAAAAGAAAACTCATCGACATGTGCATTCTGCCCGTCCTAACCTATGGTGCACAAAGTTGGTCACTTACTGAACAACAGAAGTCCAAACTCAAGATTTGCCAGCGGGCAATGGATCGCAGCATAATAGGTGTCAAACGAACGGACCACGTTAGAAACACCATCCTGCGCTCCATAACTCAAGTAGCGGATGTTGGAGGAAAAACAGCCAGGCTGAAGTGGGAGTGGGCCGGCCATGTCGCACGAATGCACCCGGAGAGATGGGCAAAGATCGTCACTCACTGGACGCCTGAAGGAGGACAACGCCGTCGAGGTAGACTGTGGCGAAGGTGGTGTGACGATCTAGTTATGTTTGCGGGGCCAACATGGTCTGAAATCGCACAAAGCAGAGAGATTTAAAGGAATTGGAAGGAAAAAGGGGAGGCCTTTGCCCAGCAATGGGACAAAGCCACTTAGAATATTTTTGGAATGATTTCGTGTAAAAGTTGACTTTAGATTTATGGTTCCGTTAAAATAATGCAAGACCCTTTTTAAGTGTGGCCATAATGAATGGTTGTTTTTGCTTGTATTTCGACTCAAGATGTTAACAGAAAAACTTAGGTCAGGTCGAGTGATCCAATAAGATTTCTACAAGGGGCACTTGTTATTACGCACGAATTTAATGCTTCGAAATCTAGTTTACTTTTAAGCGGTGTAGTGACAGATCAGAGATCACTTATGTTAAACTTTTCAAGATCCAAAGTAACTAACTATGTTTTCTGACTTGGTTATTTTGATTTCCAGAAAACATTTTTGTTCAATAAGTAAGTTTTAAAACTATTCATAGCATTTATATCTGCGGTTGAAATCACAAGATCGTCCAACATAAATATTCTTTAAAATATGACCAGCGTTCAAAATGTAGATGCTCCGGTTCGCCGATGAGTATTAAAACCCCCTTTTATCAAAGTTTGCTCAAACATTTGGAACCAACAGCGTGCAGACTGTTTTAATCTATACAATGCAGTGAACGCAAATGTTTTATTTGCGTTCACTGATACTATGATATTTCTGACTAAAACCAAGAGCCACTAATCTCTCTTTAAATACTTCAAGGGTTTTCCAAACCTTAACTGTAAATCAAAGTTACAATCGATAATATTTTTACTATCTGGTTTTGGTAATAGACACCAGGTACCTATCATTTTCAATAAGGTTATTTGTTGGAAATCGAACCAACACCTTGTGCGCGGTCTGCATGAGCAGGCTGCGTGATCAACACGTCATCGACATGCTGAGGCGCGGCGCAGCGACGACACGGCTCGGCCCGATGACCACGCGCTTCGACGGATTCCACCGCGACGGACGATTCTCCTCTCTCAACTTAATATTTATTATCAGTATATGATTGAGGAATTTGAAATATTATAGATTCAGCACACATCAAGTAGTTATCATTAATACTGTCCTCATCATCCTCATTATAAGAAATTGCAAGCATGTTTTGGACCCTAATTGCTTCATCTCAAAATGTGTGATGTTTCATTGTCTTGAGATAAAGTTAACTCATTGCCATTGTCATATGAAGATCGAGTTGTCAACAAAGTTATTACTATTTCTAGCCATTTATAATCCGTTCGGGCGCAAGTTTCACTGGCCTGTTTAATGGAAATTAATCTCATCCATTACCACATCTCTGACTCCAACTAACTGTTTCCGTTTGTTTACTTATACAATCTGATTTATCAGATTCACACCTCTTTACAAAAGGGTGTACAAAGTCAGAGTTGTCAACAGTTTTATACTAAGTCTAGTCATAATCCGTTCAGGCTCAGGTTTCACATGACTCCCATCTACCACCAACGAAAATTCCCTTTGACGTGTTTTGTCGTTTTACTACTTTTATTAAAAAAAGTAAACAGTAGAACCAAAAATTTTTAAATACGTCAGTTGTGGAGTTTAACTAGGCTACAACTATAGTAGGTACTCGTAAGGTTTTTCATTTGGCATCACTTCATCTCGACCTAGCGTTATATGAAAATAAGTATGTTTTGTATATTGGCATAAACTTAAACAGTGATTGATGATAACTGATTGCTATCGAGATGCACTTCCGATTTTCTGGGGTTTCCGAATTCAAAAAGGAGCTTTCGTGGGACTGATATTTATTAAATAAGTAGCCGAACCCCAGAACGATTGCTCTACATAGTTTAGATCCTTGTACCATTGTACGACTCCGTTCTGTTATCGTTCTTATCATACGTTCGGCGATACCATTCAAAGCCGGAGCATATGTAGCTAATATCTGTCCGCGCACAGAACTCTTTAATTTCATTGGATACAAATTCCCCTCCATTATCACAACATAAGTTAACAATTCTCAGACAAAACGAACTTCGCTTTTTTGCGACATAATCCCGAAATGTAATAAAACATCTGATTTACGAGCTAACAAGTAGGTCACACAATGATGAGTGAATTTATATGACGAAGGACTTAGGACCATGACATCTGTGTGCACTTTAAATACTTAGAGATCGTTTCAATTTTTTTTTGTTTTTGATCTGGTAAATGGCAAACAAGCTTGTTTTCCAAAATACAAGCTTTATACAATTTATCGCTTGGCATAATATTATGAATTTTATCAATATCAGAAAATTGTTTCTTTCTTTTTATTTCCATAAATGATTTGCCAATATGGCTCCACCTTCGATGCCACAATTCATAACTATTATTTACGACTATTTAATGAGCACACGCTATTTAAAGCAGAAAGTTAAGCCAATAAGATTGTTCAAAAACTTACCCTTTATTATCGGCTTACCGTCATTGTACACAACAACATTCCGTCATTCCCGTCTGCTGCATTTTCCTTACCGATAGTAAGTCCTACAACCTATTCCTATATCCCCTAGGACATAGGAACAGAAAGTACATCCTGTAGTATGCCTGGTACGCCCATCTCACTAGTGACCTGGAGATTACCTTCCTTCGTCGTTTGTATTAACGTGCCATTTTTCGCTACAGGAATGTATTGGCTTTTCTAGCTCAGAGAAGTTAAGAGCCAAATCTTCTCGATTTATCAAATGATCTAATGCTCCAGAATCCAAAACAAAATTAATATCGTTTTGCTCGTAATTACTGTCAATTGTATCACTACCCATCATAAAAGCAAATCCAGAGGTATTTCCATTACCTATGTGGTTTCGTGCTCACCAACTGAACCGTTTTATTGTTTGTTTTTGGTTTTCAATAGCTCGTTTGTAAGAAAAACAATGCTTTTTCAAATGACCTTTTTGTCGTTTTCACAAAAGCTAATGTTATCTTCAGTCAATGTCTCGATTGCGGTGACGATGCTGCTTCAGCTGTTCGGTATACATGCAGCCATAAGTTCGGTGACAAGGAGCTTCATCATCGATACCGATTACTTCCAGCTCACTTAATAGATTGCGAATTCTGAATTTCCACACACTATACTTATCTTCATCAAATTGTCCAATGTTCCTTTTAGATCTTAAATCCATTTTTAAGCACTCGCACTGAAATAAGTTTTTATTTATATTGGTAAATGCACAGAAAGTTTTTTTATTATTTAGTGTCCTTTAATTTCATTTTATATTATTTATTCTCACTTTGGCTTAGCGCTCTGGGTCCCATAACCTGTTAGGGTTTACCGTTTAAGGTTGGACACTAAAAGAAAGACCGTTCTAAGGATTTCAATAATATGTTTATTATCCTTTTCTTTATATATAGGAAGGTGTGTTTTAATAGTATTATGTGAGACGTGTGATCCTGCACAAGGCTAAAAGTATAGTACAGTCACTTTGAGAAAGTAAGGATTTCATCAAGTGGTTAAGAGCGGGCTCGGATAGTCATCATTTCAGCCGAAAGACGTCCACTGCTGGACATAGGCCTCCCCCAAGCACCGCCACTTCGACCGATTCTGTGCTTTCCGCATCCAGCGGATTCCTGCGGCCTTCACAAGGTCATCGGTCCATCTTGTGGGAGGCCTTCCAACGCTACGTCTTCCGGTACGTGGTCGCCACTCCAGAACTTTTCGACCCCATCAGCCATCCGTTCTGCGAGCAATGTGCCCTGCCCATTGCCACTTAAGTTTGGCAATTCTTCGAGCTATGTCGGTTACCTTGGTTCTCCTGCGGATCTCTTCATTTCTGATTCGATCACGTAGGGAAACTCCAAGCATAGCCCTCTCCATTGCCCTTTGGGTGACTTTTAGCCTTCTGATAAGGCCCATTGTGAGCGACCACGTTTCAGTACCATAGGTCATCACTGGCAACACGCACTGGTCAAAGACTTTCGTCTTGAGACAATGTGGTATGTGGGACGAAAAGATATTGCGTAGCTTCCCGAACGCTGCCCAGCCGAGTCGGATTCGACGATTGACCTCTTTCTCGAAGTTGGACCTACCTAGCTGGACAATTTGTCCTAGGTAGACATACTCGTCCACAACTTCAAGCGTAGCGTCTCCGATCTTCATGGGAGTGGGTGTCACATGGGCATTTGACATGATAGTATGATAGTATGCTCGGATAGTAAAAAGTAATATTTATGAGTTAGAAAGAGAAAGACTATAGTGTTGAAGTAAGATCGATTTGGTTTTGCTATACTCCAACAGTATTTTAAAAATAAATTATTATGAATCTAACTAGTAAACTTAATCTGGCAGACTTTTCTATCCTGCACATTTTCATATCCTAAGTGTATTTAATTTTTTCTTTGTGTAAATGACACGGGTATCCGTATAATGTCTAAGTGTGGGGCGTAAATGTGCGACTATCTGACCAATGACCGTCTTCGGAGGGAGGAATCCGATACGACTTGAAGATAACGGAGACACTTCGTGATTCTGCACACAAATTATGACATTAATGAACACAGATTATGACTTTCTAAATATTATAGAATTTTACGTATTTAAAAAAGAAATCTAACGTGGGTGAACTGTGACACCGTGAAAATTATCGCACTCTATCGCCTTTAATTGCTTGTAATTTGAAAAATAATTACAAGTTGTTAGAAACTCATTTACAACGACCACTGCGTCGTTGTAAATGAGTTTCTAACAACTTGCAATAAATTAAATAATGTCTCAGCTGTACTACGCTGCATCCGACCGATCACATCAATTAACAGCATCTTGTGGACTGTTCAGTGTTTTCCAAAAATATTTACCAAAGCTATGAGCTAGGGTAAGTGTAGCTTTTTCATCTAAGTCACCATTCCCACAGGATCTGACATTTTTAGGGTTTCGTAGTAAACAAGGAATCCTTAGTATAGTTTCGACATGTCCGTCTGTCTGTCTGTCCTTCTGTCCGCGGTCTAGCTCCGAGACTCTTAGTACTAGAAAGCTGTACCTAATTTAATTTGGCATGGCTATACATATTAATTACGCCGACAAAGTGGTAAAACAAAATTACGAAAAAGATTTTTTTTTAGGGTACCTCCCCTACACGTAAAGTGGTGATGTTTTTTTTTTTTCTATCCCTTGGTGTGGGGTATCATAGGAAAACTATCAAATCTTCATGTAAAATTATTTCAGGCGACAGTTAAAAGTGCCCGTGGTACATGTGGACAGCTCCAGTTTTTTTTAAATCAAAGTGCTGTGGATAAATATGCCGCGAGGATTTTGATGACTATCTACGAGTATTATTACCACACAATAGATTACAGGTACTGACTTACAATCCTGAAAAAAACTACTTACAAACTAGTTGAGCAATGTTATTAACCTCCGAATCATTCACTCGTAACACGTTTACCATTTTCATAGCTTCTCTCAAGATCTTTCGACCACCTGATTTTATGGTACTTTTAATCAACTTAACTAAGTCGTCCGTGATACAGTTATCATTGTGAAAACATATTTTCGCTTCTTCATTTGCGAATCTCTCATTGTCCCACAATGCCGCTGGCAACAAGAACTCCCAATGCTGCTCTAGAGTCAGCCCAGACTCCTCGTCAAGGAAACCGTGTATAATGCTCTTGCTAATTTTATTTTCTATTGCTCCAGAAAAGGTGACCCTTGGTATGACTTCTCTTTTACAAAGGGCTTTGTGACTGCGTACTGCGTTACTGAGAAGTGTCAAATCTATATCAGTTTCCAAACGGTTTTCAAAACCTAGTCGGAAAAACACAAAAGTTGATTAAAATACCATTTTATAATAATCATTTGTGTGTATTTAAATGCGTGAACTATGCATACATAAGAAATGACGACGACTTTCCTGATAACCGAACAAGAATAGATGGTTCTGAGGAGATAGCTCTTTTTAATCGGTACTAACGTAGTTGTAAGTTCAGCAGGCAGCAAGTAGTAAAGTTGTTAACAAATAATTAAATTCCGCTGAATAATCGTTGGTTGCAGTAGCGCCATACAAAGGATTGTCCAGTGTCCAAGGTACCCACATATACATAATATTTAACTCTTCATAGACCTAATATAGGTACCTATAGCCACTAAACAATGTTCAAAATTAATCACCCTCAGGCCCGGAGTCCACCAAAGCGGAAAAGAAACGAGAGGAAAGGAGATGTGTTTTAAACAACCAATAGAATTTCGTTATTCACACATCTCGACTCCACTCAGCTTCAGTGGAGACCACTGAGCGGAGATGTGTCATATTTGTATGGCGCGATCGAAGCGGAGACGTGAGCTGTGCCTCGTCGACATTAAGCTGGGCGGCGGTACAAAGCGGAGATGTGAGCTGTACCTCGCAAACTGGCTACGGCGAGCAGCGGAGATGAAAAGAGATATGAGCGGCGTACAATGAGCGGCTCCGCTACTTCTCCACGTCACATCACACACATCTCCGGTTCAGTCTGGCCAGTAGGTACGCATCTCCGCACAGCTTCGGTGGATACACCCTAGCTGAAAAACATCTCTTCTCGTCTCAGCTTCGGACATCTACGCACATCTCCGCTTTGGTGGACTCCGGGCTTTAGTCTATTTATAGTTTTGCAAAGTTATGAGATCATTGAATGTACCTACCCTCTGTAACATCATTAGGAATATACACAAGACTAGAACTACTGATTGCCTGTCGTATAACTGTAGGCGTTGCCTTTTTAGGTGCCTCCTTCGGCTTTGGTGGCATAATATATCTTTAAATTGAACTAAAACCAATAAAAACACTAATTTGCATCTAAAACTAAACTATTTTGAACATAATGGTCCTTCATTCTTAATTTTCCAAAAAGAAATCTGCAGTAGGACAACTCGCAACAAGCCGGTATAATTAGATTTATAAATTTGACGTATGGCATTTGAAATCACAGATAAATCAGAGGTTGTAATTTACATATTGCTTTACAAAACGGTTTTCATACGATTTTCCTTTAGCATAAGTAGATGTCGATAAAACAGTAGTTATTGCTGAACCTCCGATCCTGCACGCTAGGTGTCGCTAACTAGAACTACTAAGAACTATTTTGTTTCAAAACCTTGTGGATGTGGTTTGTCATAATCACAATCTGTGGCACGGTTTCGCGACAGACAGCTGCCAAAGAGCACGTCGAATAAAAATCATTTTGTTATTTTACGGAATGACTGCAATAAGAACGATATTTTTTATTAGGTAGGTAGTCTTTGAGGTGTTGTATGATAGAAAGCTCAAGGTTATTGTATACTTCTGAGTTAAATAGTCGCGTGTGATAATGTAAATATTATGTTGTTCTTAGTGCAAATTCATGAATGGTTTGATTTATGAAGTGACATTGACATGTGATTGCGCGGGAATTTCGAGTTCGGCGGCGACCGCAGGTGGTTCCTACGCAGATGGATATAATATTCGCGTCAGTGTTTTCTTGAAGTCGTGTTACTGTCTTATTGTGGTTATGTTGAGTGAAAGTGAACTGTGCAATGCGGTTGTGTAGCTTTGGTGACGTTGTTCTTGCCAATTTACATGCATGCCCTTGCGAGGTTGGCAAGATCCCATAATACATGCGGACTATTTCTTGTTTACTTCCGCCACTAGCGAAGTAACTACGAATTTATTCCTTTTACGTAAAAGTTAAGGTAAGTTAATAAATTGTTATTAGTTGCTTGTACTTTCATAAATAAAACACAATGTTATTTCTCAAATTAGAAAAATAAAATGTTACTTCAAAAAAATGCAGAGACCTATTATTAGGTATTTGCGGTTTTACACGTAATAAACATAACATAACATCACGCCTGTAATCCCCGAAGGGTTAGGCAGAGGTGTACCTATAGTACACCCATACGTAATAAAATACTTTGATAATAGGAAGTTATTAAGAGTTGTGACCGTGGTTAAAAATAATTAAATTGTTGTTAGACAGGTTGTTAATATCCGATCGCCACGGAATATAAATTATGTACGGTCACCAACCAAAGTTGATTAAAACACTGTTGGCTATTTTTACATGTCATCTAAATTGATTTTATATCAATTTAGATGAAATTATTTGATAAACAGCTGTTCAGCAAATATTATACGAAGTTTGTGTGATTTTTTTAGGGTTCCGTTGCCAAATGGCAAAAAACGGAACCCTTATAGATTCGTCATGTCTGTCTGTCTGTCTGTCTGTCCGTCCGTATGTCACAGCCACTTTTTTCCGAAACTATAAGAGCTATGCTGTTGAAACTTGGTAAGTAGATGTATTCTGTGAACCGCATTAAGATTTTTACACAAAAATAGAAAAAATACAAATAATTTTGGAGTTCCCCATACTTAGAACTGAAACTCAAATTTTTTTTTTTCATCAATCCCATACGTGTGGGGTATCTATGGATAGGTCTTCAAAAATGATACTGAGGTTTATAATATAATTTTTTTCTAAACTGAATAGTTTGCGCGAGAGACACTTCCAAAGTGGTAAAATGTGTGTAACCCCCCCCCTGTAACTTCTAAAATAAGAGAATGATAAAACTAAAAAAAATATATGATGTACAATACCATGTAAACTTCCACCGAAAATTGGTTTGAACGAGATCTAGCAAGTAGTTTTTTTTTAATATGTCATAAATCGTAAACCGCAATTTACCTTTCATTCAATGTTACTTGCTGCTACGGAACCCTTCATGGGCGAGTACGACTCGCACTTGGCCGCTTTTTTAGTGTAGCATTCAAAAATGCCCAAATAATTTATCTGTAGGTAAATAAAAAAAAAGACAATATAAAAAAAACAGAAATATATGAAATAGGACCGTTTAAAAAGATTTAATTTTTGTTAAACATTGTTGTATTGGGTTAACATAAAACAAAATATAACAAAAACTACCTAACAAATTTTCAAACGGTTTTCACCAATGGACGGAGTGATTCATGCGGAAGGTTTTAGTGTATAATTCATTAAAGTTTTATGTAAATTGGCTGACATATGACGATTATTGTTAAAGATGTCGGAAAAAATCATGCCGACTGGGAGCTTTATTGGCGTGCGCTGCGGAAATCGTAAAAGTTACATAAAATTGATATTCTACAGTATTGTTCATCTTAAAAAGTTCAATAAAAAAGTCCGCGATGGTATACTTATATGTCTATCTTCTAAGGATGACCCACAATAACCATTTTTATCTTTCAGAATTTGATAAAAATTTCATTGTTTTTTCCGAATCTATTTTGACTGGTATTTATATATGTCGTCGCAAGCGATTTCAAGACGACAACTTTATTAAAATTACTACCCGTTGATTTCATAATATTGGTCACACTGTAACTTAATTCTTATTGGTTGATCGGTTAGTACAGTGAACGCCGTGAGGTGGCGCTTTAATTTTCCCGCCACAAACGTGGACAGAGTCGATCGAGAATGCGAGATTCACATTGCTGTAGCTGACGCCTCATAGTGCAGATCATACGATCGAAACTGTCACGTTCACCGTACAAGCCTTTTTTCCTCGCTACTAATAACGACAACTACTGTAAATTGCCGAATAAACGTGACTCTGATTGTACTTGTACCTACGTTTTACTGGTTTGCCCGAGTACCCACCTACCTCATGGAACCCGTACCAAGAAACGAAGAAGATGACCCCGTTATCGCTACGCCCACGTTCCCGCCGTCATCAGAAGCGGGATCAACTCGGGCGCCTACCATGGACATCTATTGGCGCCAGCTCCTCGAGCAGCAAAACCTGATTACCATGCGCATGATTGAAGCCATGCGAGGATCAACGCCGACGCCAGATTCAATCAAGCTGCCAGAGTTCAACCCGGACCTACCAGACGTCAATCCACTTTCTTGGTGCTCGACGGTGGACATTTGCCTTACAGAACGTCCCATGGAAGGAGGCGCGCTGATTATTGCGCTTAGCAAATCTCTGAAAGGAAGTTCATCGACATGGCTTTCTCAAGTAGCGCATACTGGTATGACGTGGAGTCAGTTCAAGAACCTATTCCTAGCACGATATGATTGTGCGGAAACCTGTGCAGCGACTATAATTAACGCCAACAATAGCCAACAAAAGGAGGGTGAACATTTAGCTGCATACGCGAGCCGTTTGATGACGTCACTTCTAGCTAAATGGAAGGACATGAGCTGCGAGGAGATAGCTGTATCGTATGTACTTGCTCACTTAGCAAAAATGGATAGTCGAATCAACCGACTAGCTTTTACAACGGAAATCAAAACGAGAACTAAGTTGATCCAAGAATTAAACGCATTTTCGTTGAAGAGAAAATATGATCGACACGTCGACAACACCACTTCGGACGCTAAACGAGCAAAGACAAGCAACACGCCGTTCCAATGTAATTATTGTCATAAGATTGGACACAAAGCAATCGACTGTCGTTTACGTAAAAGCAATCAGGCGCTTGCTACACAAAGGATCACTTCTACCACTACGTCATCGGATCCGAAGAAGAATATCACCTGCTTCCGCTGTGGAGAACAAGGCCACGTCGCACCTCGCTGTCCGAAGACGAGCAACGCAGCAGCCAGTAACAACACCAGCAGCAACAGCGGCGCGCCCCTGGAACGAAGAGTCAACTACTGCCAAGTCCAAGGTGTACGTGGAGAGCTAACACAATCCGGTGAGTCGTACATTTTTTATTTCGATAGTGGTGCTGAGTGTTCTCTCGTAAAGCAAAGTATCGCGAATAAATTCTTAGGAGAGCGTTCCGTTGCTAACATACGATTAACAGGCGTAGGTAACGCTCATGTTTACTGTACCGAACAAATTTTATGTGAGGTAGTTATTGCCGGACACTGTTTACATTTGTCATTTCTTATCGTTCCAGATGAATTTATGCCGCATAACATAATGATAGGCTCTGATATTTTAAATTGTGATTTGAGTGTCACCTTATCGAGAGGGCGTCTAGTGATAACAAAACCGGTTTCTTGTTTTGCTGCGGTGACAGAAATTAATTTAAGTGCAATAAATACCGACGTTCCGACCAATTTTAGAGACAGTCTTACGCGTGTATTGAATGAATTTTCGTTTGCGTTTATTGATGGTTTACCGTTAACTCGGGTAACTACAGGTGAAATGAAAATTCGTTTAAAAGATCCAACCCGTACTGTTTATCGCCGCCCTTACCGACTCAGTCCTCGCGAACGAGAGATAGTGCGTAACAAAATAAACGAGTTGTTGAATGCAAA
The DNA here is from genome assembly GCA_963680765.1 of Agrochola lychnidis. Taxonomy (NCBI): domain Eukaryota; kingdom Metazoa; phylum Arthropoda; class Insecta; order Lepidoptera; family Noctuidae; genus Agrochola; species Agrochola lychnidis. Next base: position 18,070,856 of record OY796858.1, read on the forward strand.
CATAATCCGACCGAGTAGTTCCCCGTTTGCTAGCCCGATTCTACTTGTGGAAAAGCGTGATGGTTCACAGCGTATGGTAATAGATTATCGAGAGTTAAATTCGAATACGGTGCCAGATAGATTTCCACTCCCGCGTATCGACGATCAAATAGCTAGACTGAATGGCGCCAACTATTTTACTTGCCTAGATTGTGCTAGTGGATTTAATCAAATTCGTATCCTAGACCCTGAAAGCATTGAGCGCACGGCATTTGTGACACCGGACGGGCAGTTCGAATATCTGGCCATGCCCTTCGGTTTGCGCAATGCGCCCAGTGTTTTTCAGCGAGCAGTATCCAACGCTCTGGGGCCTTTAGCTTTTTCATACGCTATCCTTTATTTAGATGACATTTTAATCCCGTCAACCAACGTAGAAGAAGGACTTACTAGGCTACGTGAAGTGTTAACTGCTTTGACCGATGTTGGTTTTTCACTAAACCTCTCGAAGTGTTCTTTCCTCAAACAAAGAGTCGAGTTTTTGGGCTATGATATTTCTTCAGGACAGATCCGACCAAACCCACGTAAAGTAGAGGCGCTTAGTAAGCTCCCCCCCCCCGAAAATAGTTCTCAATTGAGGCAATTTATAGGCCTGGCTTCTTATTTTCGAAAATTCGTAAAGAGTTTTTCACTTATTATGCTCCCATTGTTTCATTTGAACACCAGTACCCAATTCAACTGGAAACCTGAGCATGAAGAGGTCAGACAGAAAATTATTTCTGTTTTAACCGAAAAACCGGTACTTACGATTTTTGACCCAGATGTCCCGGTTGAACTACACACTGATGCGAGTGCTATCGGTTATGGTAGTATTTTATTTCAACAAGTAGATGGCCAGTTACGCGTTGTCGAGTACTACAGTCGAAGAACCACAGACGCCGAGTCGAGATACCACTCTTATGAATTGGAAACTCTAGCTGTGGTGAAGGCTGTAAAACGTTTCCACCATTACCTTCAGGGACGTCATTTTGTAGTAGTTACTGATTGTAATTCCCTAAAAGCATCTCACAACAAGGTCGATCTTTCCCCGCGAGTTCATCGGTATTGGGCTTTCCTACAGGCATATGATTTTGAGATTGTCTACAGGGAGGGTAAACGTATGAGCCATGTTGATTTCTTATCTCGCAACCCTTTGCCCGAACTACCCGCATTACCTAAGAATGTGTCAACGGTCGAGAGGGTAGAACAAAAACGAATTGACCTTACAACTCTGTCAGAAAATTGGCTATTGGCTGAACAGTTGCGAGATGACGAAATTCAAGCTATTGTCATAAAGCTCAAAGAAAATCAACTCCCTGCCGACATTGCCAAGACATATGAGCTGCGATCGGGTGTATTGCATCGTAACGTTCAAAGAAATAATCGTACGCGTTGTCTGCCGATAGTACCGTGTGCGTTTCGATGGTCCGTTATAAATCATGTACACGAATCGATAATGCATCTTGGCGCGGATAAAACATTAGAGAAAGTATATGAACATTACTGGTTTGACGGTATGGCTAAGTACGTACGTAAATTCGTAGACAATTGCATCACGTGCAAAGTTTCAAAGTCTCATTCGGGACGTATCCAAGCAGAACTGCATCCCATCCCCAAAATTACTGTCCCCTGGCATACAGTGCATGCCGATATTACCGGTAAATTAAGCGGTAAAAACGATCAAAGAGAATACGTGATAGTGTTGATAGATGCATTCACAAAGTTTGTGCTTCTTTATCATACGCTTCGTATCGACACCACTAGTGTCGTCAAGGCGCTCAAATCTAGTGTAGCTCTTTTTGGTGCACCCTCACGCGTAATAGCAGACCAAGGTCGTTGCTTTGCTAGTAAGGAATTTAAAGAATACTGTAGTTCGCATAACATTCACCTTCATCTAATCGCGACAGGTTCCAGCCGAGCTAACGGTCAGGTAGAACGCGTGATGAGTACACTAAAAAGCATGCTTACTGCAGTAGAAACATCGCAAAGGTCGTGGCAGGATGCTCTTGACGAGGTACAACTGGCGTTAAATTGCACTGTAAATAGAGTGACAAAGGCGAGTCCCCTCGAACTTATGATCGGTCGCGTAGCTAGACCTTTGAATCTTTTGACTGCTAACGATACTGAAGTTGAGGTAGATATTTCTGAGACGAGAGAGCACGCAGCCCACAATATCGAACGAAGTTCTAATTACGAAAAGTCTCGTTTTGATAGTAATAAGGCTAAATTAGTCAAATTTAATGTCGGTGACCTGGTTCTTATTCAAAATGAAGAGCGGAATCAAACAAAACTAGATCCGAAATATAAAGGTCCATTTCAAATAACTGATGTACTTGAAGGCGATCGTTACGCTTTGAAATCATTGACCAGTAACAGAACCTATAAGTATGCCCACGATCGTCTTAGAAAGATGCCTCAATGTGAAGTTCCATCTGAACTGATTGTTGACATAGAATCCAATGCAGATAATAATAGTGAAAGCACTTCCGCTATTGTTTGAATATACGCACACTAAAATGACTAAGTAAATACCTACCCTTTCTTAATCAAACTGTACAGTCTAGTCGTAGTTGTAACTGCGATTCTATGAGTCGTTCAGGGTGCAATGCGCGGCTAGATGTATGGTGGCTGAGTCTATAAGATTATTGGTTGGGTCTCAAGAAGACTACTAATGGGTCTCTGTGAGACTACTGTTTGGGTCTTTATGACTATTGTCTGGGTCTGAATAAGACTACTGTTTAAATTGGGTCTCAATGAGACTACGCTGCCGAGCAGCCGGGTCATATTAGTGCTGTGTGTTTGTGTATTGTTCACTGTACAATAATTAAAGTTTATTCTGATTATGTTTACTTGTGATTGTGAGGTATCTTTCGAACTTTTTTTATGTTAACCTTGTAGTCAGGTTAAGCCGAGCAAGATGTTTGCTACAAATGAGAATTTTGTTACAGATACACACGAGGACGTGTGACTCATCAGTTTGGCCGTGTCGTCGCAAGCGATTTCAAGACGACAACTTTATTAAAATTACTACCCGTTGATTTCATAATATTGGTCACACTGTAACTTAATTCTTATTGGTTGATCGGTTAGTACAGTGAACGCCGTGAGGTGGCGCTTTAATTTTCCCGCCACAAACGTGGACAGAGTCGATCGAGAATGCGAGATTCACATTGCTGTAGCTGACGCCTCATAGTGCAGATCATACGATCGAAACTGTCACGTTCAAAATCAAAATCAAAATCAAAAGTCATTTATTCAAATTAGGCTGAGAACCAGCACTTTTCGAACGTCAAAATTACATAAGACAGTCCCCCAAAAACGCCCACCCTTCACCACTTCCTAGTGCCTTTAGCTGGGAAGAAGAAGTGGCGCAACAAACTCCCCAGCAGCACAGCTGTCTGTTCAAGTTAGAAAAAAATAAAAATGACTCTATACAATAGTATGCAAAATTATTATGCAACACAAAACATTATTTTAATTAAGTATAAATTATTGGCCATATGTTAGCTAGCACACGCCGATATACCAACCAAAAAACATCGAGAACTATACTCAAGCAGAATTAAAAAAATAAAAACTAAACGTAAAAAGAACTAAATATCTAAATAAAAGCCTCCAGGCATAAAGGGCGTGCCCGCTTACATAAAGCTGTAAATTGGAAGTTATAAATGATAAACTAGGACCATCGAGGTAAAATAAATGTACAGTTAATTACTAGTAACAATAACAAAACCATGATCAGCAAGACGACCAGTAACCACAAGCAGCACCCGTTCACGAGCATAACGCAAAGATCAGCCATTACCCCCCTCGCCATATTTGAGGGAAGGAGGCAACCCGACTCCCGACGCTACCGCAAGCATTGACATCTAAGGGAGCATGACGAACTTGCTGCCGGTTGCTCAGGTAAAAAATAATATAATCAATTGTCGAGGTCACTAGCCAACCACAAATTGCAATACAAACTCATAACAAACACATTGTAATGAGTAGATTATCTCATCAATAAAATAAAAATAAATAGACTCGTAAAAAAATAATTAAAAAATTGACTCATAAAGTCAAATAAAATAAAAAAATTATATAAACTTATATAAACTGTCAGTAGGTAAGTTAAATCTGGAGAAAGAACATAAACATTGTCTTGAGTTAATCACAGCGACCAACTATTCTTATCATTTAAGTAGTCGTTGATACAATAGTATGCCTTTGAACAAAGGTTGGATTTTACTTTATTTTTAAACGCATTAAAAGGCAAATCTAGCATAGAAGAGGGTAGCTTGTTATAAAAGGTTATACCAAGCCCAACAAATGAGTTATGAACCTTATGAAGCCGGTGAAAGGGAGCTCGTAGTTTGTCCTTATTTCTAGTGTTAACATTGTGAATATCACTGTTTTTAGTGTATAAGTGTATATTTTGCCTAATATATAAGATGTTGGCGAAAATGAATTGTGATGCCACCGTGAGAATACCAACATCTTTAAAAAAATCTCTTAGAGAAACTCTGGCACGTAGCTGGTAAATTGCTCGAACAGCTCGTTTTTGAAGAACAAATATATTTTGAATGTCAGCGGCTTTGCCCCACAGCAGAATACCATAGGACATAACGCTATGGAAATAACTAAAATAGACTAACCGAGCTGTATCAATGTCAGTGTATTGTCTTACTTTCCTGACAGCGTAGGCGGCCGAACTGAGCCTTCCCGCTAGGCTTGATATATGTGGGCCCCACTGAAGTTTGGCATCTACTGTTATGCCCAGAAAAACTGCCGAGTTCACAGTTTCAAGCACCTCTTTATCTAAGACGATGTTGGGTCCTAGATTTCTAACATTTGGTAGAGCGAACTTTACACATTTCGTTTTCTTGGCATTGAGAACTAGGTTATTTGTCGTAAACCAATCCGTAACCATTGAGAGTGCACTGTTTACGTCGTCAAAATCTTGTCTATTCCTGTCTACTTTAAAAATAAGAGAGGTATCATCTGCAAACAGTACAACGTTACAGATATCCTTTAAATAAAAAGGTAAGTCATTTATATACACTAAGAATAAGAATGGACCCAGTATTGAGCCTTGAGGTACACCTAACTGAACTGGTAGCCCGGAAGATTTCACACCATTAACATCTACACATTGGACCCTATTATGCAAATAAGAATTTATTACTTTAAGAGCTTCGTTTTGGACACCGTAATGACGTAGTTTACGCAAAAGTGTGTCATGGTGCACGCAATCAAAGGCTTTGGAGAGATCACAGAAAACTCCAATAGCATTTTGCGAGTTCTCCCATGCGTTAAATATGTGTTTCATCAGAGCAACACCTGCATCTGTAGTCGAACGACCTTTTGTGAAACCATATTGTTCATCATGAAGAAGTCTGTTTAAATTAAAATGTCTTAGCAACTGCTTGAGTATTAACTTTTCAAATATTTTACTGAATGCAGGTAAGATAGAAATAGGCCTGAAATTGCCAACGTCATTTTTGTTACCCGATTTAAATAATGGTATGACTTTACTACTCTTCATGAGGTCAGGAAAAGTTCCTAAATCAACACATTTATTAAAAGTTACAGCTAAATATGGAGCTACTATGTCTATTATATTACTTAATAGTTTAATGGAGATACCCCAGTAATCACCAGTGTTTTTAGACTTAAGTGTGTTAAAAACATTAACTACATCACGAGGTGTTACATGCTCGAAGCTAAATAAGCTACTACATTTAGGCACACTGCTATGCAAAAGGTTTTCAGCTTTAGACGGGGACGAATTTAAGGAGCGAGTCGTAGTTATAGGTATGTTGGCAAAAAATTCATTAAATGCCTCAGCTACGTCGGCTGCTATATTAACTAATTTATTGTCGACCATAATCTCGAGTTGTTTTTCTTGTTTAACCGACTTACCGGTTTCATTGTTAATAATTTTCCAAGTGGTTTTTACTTTATTATTTGAATTTTTAATTGTATCGCCTAAAAATTTTGATTTTGCAAAAACACAAATATTTTTAAATAATTTTGAATAATTTTTGACATACTCTAAGAAAGGAGTATCAAACCTATATTTTTTCAAACCATATAACTCGTATAGTGTCGCTCTACTTTTATAAATACCTGGAGTAGCCCATTGGTTAAAGCCAACAGAGGTGCTATTAATGTTAATAGTTTTGGTCTTGAAAGTAGATTGGTACTCTTTTTGCACAACATCAAAAAGGGCTCCATAGATTTCATTGGGATTTTCGTGTTCTACTATAGATGGTGTAATTCTATGAGCTATATTATTTTTAAACTTGCTGCAACGACTAGCTGTATAAGGCCTGCATTCTATTTTATGTGGTTTTTTTTGTAATTGCATAGGGAAGCTAGCTAGTAAACCACAGTGGTCAGATGTTAAGTCACTTAAAACTAATTTATTTTTGGCATCACAATCACTAAATATATTATCGAGACAAGTCGACGTAGATGCCGTGATCCTAGTAGGTTCAAAAAACAAGTTAATTAAATTATAAGATTTGAACAAATTGAGAAGTCTAATACTTAATGGAGTATCATCTAAAATATTAATATTGAAATCTCCACATAAAATTATACTTTTATTACTAGATTTTAACCTATTGAGTGAATCCTCCATTACCGATTCGAAACGAATAAAATCCCCAGAGGGGGGTCGATAAACACAAATTATAACATATCGCTCTAGTTCAACACAAGACAACTCAATAGTGCGCTCAATGGAAAGATTAACTAAATCTAAACGTTGTTTACATTTCAACTTGTTTGAAACAAGAACTAAAGACCCACCGCGGATAGCACTTTTTCTTACAAATGCGCTTTGTACAGTAAAAAAATCATCATTGATAAAAACTACTTCATGTTCTTTCAACCAGTGTTCAGTCAAACATAACACCTGAACATCATAGTTCTCCATAAATAAACTTAACTCTAGCTCTTTGCCAGACAGACCCTGCATATTTTGATGTACAACATTCAACATATGCGGCTTATCTGTTGTCGCTCCTAATAGTTTAAACTACAAGGGGTATCAAAAGTAGTGTTAGTACCACTACTAACAGTAATCAAAGGTACACTACAAGTACCAGTGTCGCTGTGTATATTGTATGCTAAAAGATTAGCAATATGTCTCCTACAACTAGGTGGCAAATACATTGTATTATTTGTCAGTTTGTAATCAGTAATAAATTGATTACAATCAAAATATAAAATAGCGTCACTGTGACGACATGTCCTATTATAAATTGGCTTGTTCACCGTACAAGCCTTTTTTCCTCGCTACTAATAACGACAACTACTGTAAATTGCCGAATAAACGTGACTCTGATTGTACTTGTACCTACGTTTTACTGGTTTGCCCGAGTACCCACCTACCTCATGGAACCCGTACCAAGAAACGAAGAAGATGACCCCGTTATCGCTACGCCCACGTTCCCGCCGTCATATATATTAATCCTTATCCAATAAAAAATGTTACTTAGATTGGGCATTTAATTTAGATTAAAATATGCCTTGACATCATATCATTTATATGAACAGGTCCTGTTTGCTGGGACTACTGGTAGCGTTTCCCCTGTCCACTCTCATCCTATGTTGACAACCTATTTATTGAATTACATTTTTGATCTCATTACTTGTCCATGTTATTTGCTTAATATTTATTTTTATAATCATCATTTTACAATCTAATTTCGGTTGGTTTTATCTTGTGTTTCTATTCGTGACTCGGACTTCCATTTTTCATCCCTTCCTGTTTTTGAGGCTGCATATCTCTTTAGAAAGTGTTTGGCATGTCGGGTCACCCTCCAGTTTTCCAAGGTTTTGTCTTTTATTGGGTCCATCTCATTTCACAGTCACTCACAAACGCATATAGCATTGACACATAACTTTTGCATATTATACACATTACATCACAGACTAAGTAGTACTCATTACATCATTGGCCATTTTGTAATTTCTTACATCACAATTTGGTTGAACCTCCAATAAGACGCGTCGAAATGTTGACACTATATAAAACGTAAAACGTTTTTTGAGGATGATATTTTCGTAACGTAGAATAAAGTATGTCTATTTATTTTTTATATTTTATATCTATTTAGTATATCAGTTGTGTATTTAGTTGCATCACATTTTAATTTTAGTAAATTATTTTTCTTTAAGTTCGCTGTACTCATACAGCGTCTTAATATTTGTTTGCTGCACCGGTCGACGTCATTACGTCGGCGCCGGCTGTCGCTGAAAACCAGCGCTGGGGCTCTGTCTTGCACAGGGTTGTAGCATAATGCTGAGCGATAGCCGATTTGCGTGAATGTGACGCATGCTTCCCCCAACTTTTTCTCATTTTTGTAATGTAATATTTATTTATTTTTGCGTCATGTTTACCGCAAATAAACGTTTTTTCTTCTTTCTTTCTTTTTCTAACAGTTTAAAAGATATGGTTGACGGCAACGCGGGCGCAGTGGTGGGAGTCAATGACCTTTTCCTCGGCTATTAGGTATGAAATCCCGGTATTACGTTCCCGTGAGATATTTTCCGACATCTACGCGGGAGAAGCCGCGGGCAAAAGCTAGTTTAATGATAAAAATACCTATTCGAACAATATTTATTTTTTGCACACAGCGGTGAACACCGCGCGATCCGCGCGAACGCATATTCGATCGAATGTCGTAGGTGAGAGTGAGTGAAGGATATATTCATTGGGAAAGTCAGAATTTGTTTGTAAATGTTATTTAATTGATTAATCCACATTTTCTTATCTAAATAATTAACAAATTGTTGAGTTATGATTGTTCTCGAAAACGGCTCTAACGATTTCGATGAAAGTTGCAATATAGAGGTTTACGGGGGTGAAAAATCTCATATCTGGGAAAATTTGTTTTTTCTATTCTCACCCGAACAGAGCTTGGTACATTTAGGTGTTTAGGTTACATTTCCAGTATAAGCTGACCTCGCATTGTACGGAAATCCTATCTATTATTATTCTTTATTTATCGAACAACAACGATCCAGCGTGTTAGTAAACAATAAAATAACTTATTACTAGTATTAGTACAGTACAATAGAGAGAAGAAAATAGAATAATTATTAGTATTGTGAAAAGGACACCCCCAAATTAATGTTTAGTGATTGTCCTTCTCACAAAACTTTTGATAATCGGAGAGTCGATACTCTCCGCCAAAGTTTTGCAAAATGCTGAATGCGACTTGCCCGCAACCTTGACAACAGCGACGCAGTTTTCTTGCGAATGACGGCGTGGAAGCCGTCAGTTCGGTTTTGCACAAACATAGTAGACGCGCTGCACCATCGTGGCAGTCCCAACAGCATCCTAAAAATATTATTATATTGAACGCGCAGGTCATCCAGCGTTCTTTTGGTATAGTTGACCCAAAGATTCCCCGTGTAAAAGCACTGGCAATATGCCTTAAAAAGTGTTACTTTCCCAAGTATTCTACGCCGAGCGAATCTTCGGGCCAACATGTTACCTCGGACCGCTAATGCCCTACGCTCCCTTTCAATATCAACATTGTCCTTAAGGTCGTCAGTGAGAAAATGCCCTAGATATTTGACTTTAGTCACTCTTTTGACGTCAAGCCATTTAGGGTAATGTCAGGTATAGTATCTGGGCATTCACCGGCCCTAAAGACAATGTATTCGCACTTTTTAATGTTATAAACAAGTCCGTGTGAGGCAGCTAAAATACAATGCGAGATCAGCAGACACTGGAAATGTATAGTTTGATGTGTAGCCGTGTGTAGGTACTGTGTACGAAGTTCACGGGGTCATCTAGTAGTAGGATAAACATTAAAATAATCAGTCGTCATTGTTTGTATGGAGTACTATAAGTTCACTCGTCTAAATTAAATTCAAGTATTTCGTTTGTACCGTTTTTAACCGACTTCCAAAAAGCGTACATTAAAGCACTTTAATTAGGAATATAAATAAAAAATAAAATAAAAGGCCGGGGCCATAGTCCTTCCATAGTTCCAGGTAACCAGTCCACTTTAGCCACCCAAACCCATAGTTCAATAGATTTGTTTCCATATTCTGCAATAGTTCTACACCAACCGGGGGTTGTCCTTGGGTGCACTTGCATAGTACATACAGGGATAGATAGATAGATAGAAGATAGAATATTCTTTATTATGTACACCATAAAAATTACAGACATTAATATAGAAATTTTACATTGGGTGACACAATGGGCGGTCTTATCGCTAAAAGCGATCTTTTACAGACAACCTTTGGATGGATTTAAATGGAAAAGGAGAGACAATACTGCAGGTAGTCAGTGGTGTACCATTTACATATACAACAGAATACACAGATACATAAAGCATATAATTACCTATATATATATATATATTAGACAGATGTACATAAAATTATAAACATGAAACAAGAGCAAGGAATTATATGTAATGACGATGTTTAAGGAGAGAGAAAGTGTTTTTTTACCAGAATTTTAAAAGTGGACAAAGATTGAGCACGCCTTATCGACACGGGCAAGGCATTCCATAACCGTACTGCTTGAACCTTAAAAGATTTGTCATAAAAGCCGGTGGAATGCATCGGCATCTCTAGTCTCAAATTTTCCGATGACCTCAGATATCTATTATGTGTGTCATGAAGGAACTTGAAACGTTCTTTAAGATAAGAGGGGGTTTTAGGATTGAACAGAATACTGTAGAGCTGAAATAAGATATGAGCATTCCGGCGAAGACGTATGGGAAGCCACTTGAGCTTTGTACGAAATTCAGAAATGTGATCATATTTGCGCAGGCCAAATATAAATCTTATGCAAAAGTTTTGAAGTCGCTCAAGCTTATCTAGCTGTGCCTCAGTGAGATCAAGATAACTGACATCAGCGTAGTCAAGGATGGGAAGTAAAAGGGATTGTGCAAGCGCAGTTTTAGTGGCAGTCGGAAGAAAGTTCCGCAGTCGTCTCAAGGACTTACCAGATGCAAAAATTTTGCGACTTACGTCCTGTAGCTGGGGACCCCAAGAAAGATGTTTGTCAATCCAAACCCCAAGGTTCTTAACCTTTTCGCTTACTGGAATAGCAGTTCCGTTAAATTGAACTTGAGGAAGCTGCGACCAGTTTATCTTGGGGGTCATCCTTGAGCTGCCAACAACAATGACCTGAGTCTTCGATGGATTAACCTGCAACCCATGCGCCTCACTCCACTCGCAAATTGAACCCAAATCCTTGTTTATTATATTAATTGCATCAGCCAAACCCGAAAGAGCAGCTTGTCTATATATTTGCAAATCATCTGCATAAAGGTGGTAGGAAGAAAGAAGTTTTTTGGAAATAAAGTTTATAAAAATTGCGAAGAGTAAAGGAGATAAAACGCCACCCTGAGGTACACCGGCAGAAGTATAACACCAAGAAGAACAAGACTCTTCTATGCATATACGTTGCCGGCGGCCATACAGGTAACTACGAAACCAGTCAATCGCCGTTGGAGATATGTTAAGCGAGCGAAGCATGCTAAGCAGGATATCGAAATCGACAGTATTAAACGCATTACTGAAATCCAGTAAGCAAAGAACCGTCAGATTTCCTCCTTCCATGCCTAACCGTATGTCATCAGTGACGTTAACTAGGGCTGTAGTGGTGCTGTGACCAGGACGAAAACCGGATTGAAAAGGATTCAGCAGACTATTTTTACACAGAAAAGCACTAAGCTGATTGTGGACAAGGCGTTCTAGGACTTTGGAGAGAAAAGGCAAGATAGAGATAGGACGGTATTCGGAAAAGGAAGTAGGATTAGTTTTTTTGGGTAAAGGAGTGATTTTTGCCTCTTTCCACATCGACGGAAAAACACCATAGGTTATAGAGTAATTTAGGATATAGCATAGGATAGGAAGGATTTCGTCTAGGACAGGGAGTATCATTTTCCGACTTACGCAATCACTACCAACTGCGTTAGATGTGATTGAAACTACGCTCTTCTTAACATCACAATCAGAGAATTGACTAAAAATAAATGGGGAATGGTCCGGAGTTGGAAGGTTCGAAAGATAGTTTATTGTAGCTGCCTTCATGGTCCCATTACATTGGGTCGAAGATGAGAAGTGTTGATTCAGTAAATCAATATTTAAGTTTTTAGGAATCGATTCTTGGCGCGATTTTCCAACTCCCAAGGATTTAAGAAATTTCCAGACTTTAGCTGGATCTCCGTTTTCAACTGAGGTGTGGATATGGCGGCGTTGGGCATCTCTACACACCTTATTGCAGCGATTGCGAGCATCCACAAGGATATCCCGATTTGAAGGCGAGGGCCGACACTTAAATTTGGTTTTGGTTACAGCCTTCCTGTGCATAATACCTCTTATGTCCTCTGTAATCCACGGTGCCGGAAGATGTTTAATTTTTATAGCACGAATGGGAGCGTGAACATCGTACAGCTTCACAAGGTTGTCCGTCAGCAGGTTGACCTTATCGTCAATCGACTCAACACAGACTAAAGGAGACCAGTCAATGCTGTTGGCATCTCTTCGGAGATCATTTGAATTCATGTCACTAAAGTTGCGCTGCAGGAGAATTTTAGGTTTTGCCTTAGGTGGGCGAATTTTGTAAGACAGGAATAGTAGGTCATGGTAAGAAAACATGTCAGCTGGGCATTGACCATGCTTACTGACATGTTGCGGAGAGGAAACAATGAGAAGGTCCAAAAGTGAGGGATTACAGTTTGGAAAATGATGTGTGGCACTTAAAGGGAGAATTGATAAATTCGACGACTGAGCTACTGATTGAAGAGAAGAAGAGCGGGAATCGATTTTCAGTAAACAAGTATTGAAATCGCCCATTATGATAGTATGACTGTAAGGGGGCGTAAGGTTTTCAAGGATCTTTTCAAAGGAGGAAAAGAAATTTATACGGGACGAAGGGCTATAATAAACACCTAGAAGAACTTTGACGTGATTCAGGTTAACTTCCAAAAAGAGATGCTCGCCCGCGTCCTGCGGTGGAGGTTGTGCAGACATATCGACGATTGAAAAGGGAATTTGTAGACGAAGGTATATGGCAACACCGCCGCCACCGCCATGCGCGCGATCATTTCTTATTAGTTGAAAACCCGGCAAGGAATAGGAAGTTGAAGGGAGACATGGCTTTAGCCACGATTCTGAGACAAGGATAGCATGGACGTTCTTACAGTCTAGGTTAGCTAGCATGTCAGCGTAATGTGCCGGAATACTTTGCGCATTTATATGGACTACATTAAAATTTTTAGGTACATCAGAAAACTGAGATTCAAGCGTGTCAGCAAGGGATGGAAAACTAATAAAGCTGTCATTACTACAAGCCGACAAAAAGCTTTCGGTGTCACTGTCGTCATGGCTATCTGACATCGACACCGTATAAATATACAAATAATGATAATAAACGTAAATAAAATAGTGAATTTAAAAGTAAATATAACAATAAAAGAGCAATCAATTTAAAAATCCACCCGCCAGTTTAGCGGTAACAAATAAAAGCGAAAACAAAACAATAGTTTGAAAAATTTCATCGTCCGGTTAACAGAAATTATATACTATACAAATTTACCATAGGAAATAAAAAAGAAATAGACATAAAATAACAAGCAAAAATAATCAAGTTATACCGAAAATAGAAGAAACATAATACACTGGGCACACTGTCAATCAGTTTCTGAACGAAAATGTTGAAAACAACAATGACACATTGACGTGAATTATTGAGTTGACAGCTGACAGACAGAATACAGTAAAGAAAATAAATAGACGGTGTAAATGTGGAATGCTAAAGGGTAGAGAAATTAAAGTAAAATTTAGCGATTAGTGAAATTGAGAGGGTACGAGTTATAAACAAAACTACCACCCGGACGATGATACTTCGATACTACCTATAAAGTGCACAGAATCACTTCCTCGCAGCGGCACGCCGGGTCTTCTTCGTTGCCGGTGATGGACACGGCGACGACGACAATGCTGATACGATGGGAGACATGGCCTTCTCACTGACCTGCTCGATGTTTTTTAGGTCATCCAGTGAATTAACACGATGCCGGGAGCCGTCAGCGCGAAGAACATATATAAGGCCCTGCTTAGTCCAGCAATTTGTTTCGCCAAGTCTCTCACGCGCAGACATGAAGAGCTGATGCCGCGATCTCGTCAGGAACTCGGATACAGTTACACCAGTGCCTTTTAACTGGGATAATCTTCGGTTGGTGCCTCATTTCATATAGAATTGTCTAAGGGGCCTCTGCGAGTTGGCTGCGGCCCCTCATACGCCTTCCAAAGGTCCGGGACCCCAGGGTCCCGAGAAATGTAAAACAAATAAAATAAAAATATCTTTGCAGTATACCCAATCAATTTGTATAGCGTCGAATAATACTGAATTTTAATAAGATTTTACCCGACTACGGTAAAGCCAAAAGGAAGGGTTATGATTTTAGCAGTCTATGTATGTATGTTTGTATGTATGGTTGCTTTTACGTGTGTTCCACCGTAGCGCCTAAACTATTGAACCGATGATTCTTTTAATTTTTTTAAATAAACTACTATTTTAAGTGTCACAATATATAATATAATACTGCAGTTTAGTTAGGAAACAGAGAAAAATCTTGTACAGTGTTATTTTTACTGCGGTTTAGCTGGTACACATTTTTTTTTTTTTTATAGATCTGTAATATTTTTGCTGTTCCTTAATCCGAAAAAAAAAAATTAAAATAAAATACTTAAACACTTTAGGCTCAGGTGGGCAGAATAACGTTGTTGTCTCATTTTTAGGGTTCCGTTAAAAAACGGAACCCTTATAGATTCGTCATGTCTGTCTGTCTGTCTGTCTGTCCGTCCGTATGTCACAGCCACTTTTTTCCGAAACCATAAGAGCTATGCTGTTGAAACTTGGTAAGTAGATGTATTCTGTGAACCGCATTAAGATTTTCACACAAAAATAGAAAAAAAAACAAATAATTTTGGAGTTCCCCATACTTAGAACTGAAACTCAAAAAAAATTTTTTCATCAATCCCATACGTGTGGGGTATCTATGGATAGGTCTTCAAAAATGATATTGAGGTTTCTAATATCATTTTTTTCTAAACTGAATAGTTTGTGCGAGAGACACTTCCAAAGTGGTAAAATGTGTGTCCCCCCCCTGTAACTTCTAAAATAAGAGAATAATAAAACTAAAAAAAATATATGATGTACATTACTATGTAAACTTCCACCGAAAATTGGTTTGAACGAGATCTAGCAAGCAGTTTTTTTTTAATACGTCATAAATCGTAAACTTATCGTTACTTGCTGCTACGGAACCCTTCATGGGCGAGTACGACTCGCACTTGGCCGCTTTTTATTAATAAAAAACTTCTTTTTTTATGTTTTATAATTTTTTGTTTTTGAATATTTTTTTGATTTTGAATAATATAATTTTTTTATGAGGTGTGTACATTTGGTTTTGCAAATATTTTTTAGTTTTCTTAGCAATCCGTTTAAGAAAAAAACATACATGTGGTATTTTTTCGACAACAGTAAACTTTCCTACTGCCTATTACCTAGAACTGGTCGAGTCTCTTCGAAAGACAATCCATATCCACAGTCCAGCACGTTTAGCATGACCACAATAGAAACAGGTTTTGTCGACGGAAGAATAGACAAAATGACAGGTAAACAATTACAAACTGTCATTTTGTCTATTCTTCCTTCGACTTGTAGAAAACCCGTTTCTATGGTTGTCCTACGCGTGCTGAGATAATAATAAATAGTAATCTTATCATTAGTTCACAGAATAGACTCTCGTTATTCTGTACAGTGCCTTTTGGAATCATCATCATCATCGTTGGTATGTCTTTTGCTATAATACTTATCTATCAGCCGTCAGTTCAAGGATTTACACTCTTTCTAGCCGTAGATACAGTTCTTTCATTCACATAAACATCAATCTAATGAAATAGCTGACTCAAAATTGAACAGACGCACGCAGGCAATTATTGTCCATTCAGGAATTTGTCAACAGAAACCTGTCCATTCGGGAGTTCGTACTTAAAAAATGAAAATCGGGTACTCGAAAAAGGACATGACCAGTGGGGCTATGGGTGCCTGCCTAAGTGTCAAAATCAATGTGCAGCAAAATATTGTTTTATTTTTGCAATTTTTGTAGTCTATAGTTTACAGATAAAAAGTTTCACGAGTCTAAAAGGTCAGAAAGCAGAAAACGAAAGATAAGTTTTCACCAAATAACTCTTTTTGATATGAGATGGCGCCAGGCGTTGTGGTTATCGAGTTTAATAATGATTTTCTAGTATTCGACACGCCGTCGAGGCGCTAGGTTTTTTTATAACAAAAAAGCGGCCAAGTGCGAGTCGTACTCGCCCATGAAGGGTTCCGTAGCAGCAAGTAACGATAAGTTTACGATTTATGACGTATTAAAAAAAAAATACTTGCTAGATCTCGTTCAAACCAATTTTCGGTGGAAGTTTACATAGTAATGTACATCATATATTTTTTTTAGTTTTATCATTCTCTTATTTTAGAAGTTACAGGGGGGGGGGCGGACACACATTTTACCACTTTGGAAGTGTCTCTCGCACAAACTATTCAGTTTAGAAAAAAATGATATTAGAAACCTCAATATCATTTTTGAAGACCTATCCATAGATATCCCACACGTATGGGATTGATGAAAAAAAAAATTTTGAGTTTCAGTTCTAAGTATGGGGAACTCCAAAATTATTTGTTTTTTTTCTATTTTTGTGTGAAAATCTTAATGCGGTTCACAGAATACATCTACTTACCAAGTTTCAACAGCATAGCTCTCATAGTTTCGGAAAAAAGTGGCTGTGACATACGGACGGACAGACAGACAGACAGACAGACATGACGAATCTATAAGGGTTCCGTTTTTCAACGGAACCCTAAAAAGGGGGCAAACAAAAAAAAAAAACAATTAAGGGGCGAACGCCTTGGGCACGACACAATTGCGACGATAAGTCCGGTCTTTGAGGAGTGGCTAGAACCGTGCCACGGCATCCTTACCTTCCCTGGTCCTTATCGGACGGCGAGCTACCCATTGCTCACCGTCCGCAAGCACGCGCCTACGGTGACCGGAAATTGGCTCGCGATTCCCGCCCAGGGCGTCTCCTCCTGCGGCGGTTAGGGGTGTGTCACGCGTTCCGCCTTCTCCTTCGCGAGCATTACCGCTTCGCAGAAGGCGGTGACGGCCTGCCATTTCCTCTCGCTCCGTACCATGGCCTGAACCAGGGCCGGACGCGAGAGATCACCGCCGCCGATCGCCTCCATGAGGACACGGCGATGCTCCGCCCAAGCCGGGCAGACCTCCACCGTATACTCCACCGTGTCCTCCGGGCGATCCACACAATGGTGACACCCAGGCGTTTCCTACCGCCTTATCCTGCACAGGAACCTTCCGAAGCAGCCGTGTCCGATGAGGACCTGCGTCAGGTGGAAGGTGAGGACGCCGTGACGCCTCTCAAGCCACTCCTCAAAGAGGGGTCTTATCGCTGCAATTGTGGCGTGCCTACCGCTGGGTAGTGACAATCGCACTCTCCATGACGCCATAAGATCCCGCCGGAGGTCTGTCTGCTATGCCGCGATTTCTTGCGGCATCGGAGTTAAGCCCCGGCGTTTCGCCTCCTCGCGCCACTCTCAGATGTGCGCGAGGCCCTTTGCCTCCAGATTCCATGGCGGTAATCCGGCAAGGAGGCTCGCCGCCTCGCAGGAGACCGTGCGGTATCCTCGGGCCAGCCGGATGGCCATGACCCTCTGGGACGCGTTCAACTGGCGGGCTGGCCGCAGCCTCAATGAACGCGCCCACACCGGTGCCCCGTAAAGGGCCATGGACCGCACGACCCCCGCATAGAGCCTCCGGCAGGAGGCGTTTGGATCCCCTAGATCGGGCAGGAGCCGCTTCAAGGCAGCCCTGCTCCAGTCTGGGAGCCAAACGTCGGAAATGTTCTACGAAATTCCACCGGCTGTCGAGGACGACTCCCAGATCGACACCGATGTCAATCTCCCGGACCTTAACACACTAAAATCGAAATTATTTGACTGCCTAGTTGGTCTAGTGGGCGCAAGCGCTACAGCTGAGCATGAGGTCCTGGGTGCGATTCCCGAGTCGGGCAAAGTGTTATTGGGCTTTTCCATCTGCAATTTCTCAATAGCAATCCAGAGTCCGGATTTGTGCCCGGTTGATGGCAATAGGTTCGCCCTTTTTACACAGGACTTGCGAAATGAGGATGTTCTATAGGTTCACTTCTGCCTAACCCTTCGGGGATTACAGGTGTGATGTTATGTTATGTTATTATTAATCAAACACAGTTAAAAATGGTAAAAAAAATATCTATTCAAAAATCGTTTTATTGTGGATCGATTTTTCATGCTTTCTTTTCATAAAATCGATAATTCTGTCAATTCTCAAATTGACAGAATTATCGATTTTATGAAAAGATTGCTACCATTTTGATCCCTACACTGATGTCCGCCACTAATGTCAGATGCATTGTCAAAGAAATAAACCTCCTTTATATGCAGTGATTATTAAAAAAAATATGGTGTTCAATCTTCACACGTGTCAATTAAAACCTAACTTAACCTATAGGCGTGTCAGTAAAAAAATTCAATTATAAACAAAACATGCGTATTCCATGTCATTTAAATTCACTTGATCGAAAATAACTCGTTCTTAATTTATTTTTCCCATACTATGTGTAGCTTATTATGGTTACCGGATGATTATGGATACAATGGAACGTCAAAATCGGGAAATGCATAAAAGAGACAAGCGGAAGCAATTATTATAGTGTTTTATCAGATATTTTAACCTGGGCTTTAGTCGGAATAATATAACCATGATAAATTAGATCTTCATTTTTAAATCTCAGTGTTTAAACGCAACGCAACGCAACGCAAATGTTCCCGAATTCGAAGGCAGGAACTGGTCATGTCCTATGTAGCGAATATTTTATATTCAGAAAAAAAAAGTTCCGAAAGAATTCGCTAAATACGTTTGGCAAGAGACATCTCCATAATCCAAGTTCAAAGGTCTGCCATATAGGTACCTAAGATTTTCTCTAGCTGTGTACATAATTTTGAAATTCCCGTTTTTCTCAATCTTAAATGCAGAATAAATTCCATTGTTATCGACGGCTCGTGAATATCGACGTAACAAATGACCGCGTTCGCGAGGTACCAATCGCATTTCTAATTACTCTTATGAAATTATGTTCAGATTAAGTTTTTACTACTTACCGATTTTTATTCTGTTGGTTAAGGCAATATCACATATCTTTCCAGTACCTGGGTGACCCAGCTCTCATCATAATCATCATCATTTCAGCTGAAAGACGTCCACTACTGGACATGGCCTATGTCCAGTAGTGGATCGTGTTAATTTCGAGACTTCGTTCTCAAAATGAAACAGTTTATTTAGACAAAAATAATAAATTAGCCTTTATTAAATTTGATTGTACTTCTGCAGTTATCGCAATTTATTTAGGAGTCAGCGTATTGCTTACTCAATTTCTTCCATACTTCTCTGTCAGCTCACTTCATCACTTTTCTTGTCACATGGTCCACAGTTAACATGCACTAGGTACCTATACCAATGTAATTGTTGAATCCCGCTGTTACTGTCTCACAACAGGGAGAAAGTCTCTTCGCATCTTCGTATTAATGATAGATGCAACAGCCACGTTTGCATAGGTTAGTGATAGTTAATTGATTCTCTGCGTTCAGCGCTCGGTGTGGCAACACGCCGCGTTCGTGTTCGCGACAAGTCAATCGTCATACTGAGGATGCCTTGTTGAGAGTGAAACACGTGTCGATTTCTTGCAGGGTTTTTTATGGCTCTTTGGAAATACCTAAGCGGAACAGGTTACTAAATATATTCACGTCTATTGTATTTTAGGTTAGTGATTTTTAAATTATTATATGTCACGCTGTTTTCTTTTACTGGCAGATGGTGGCTAAGTTTTTTCTTATGAAAAAGTAAGTACCTGGGCGATTCAGTTTTGTTCGGGTGAAAATAAGGAGAAAACGAATTTTCACAGAAATGAGACCTAGCTCGATCGATTTTTCGCCCCCGTACCTACCCCTATATTGCAACTTTCATAGAAATCGTAAGAACCGTTTTCGAGAAAGCGATCACAAATATATATATACATACAAATATTGCTCATTTAATAGTATTAAAACGCTTTGGGGCAATCACATCATATTTTATTTTAATTGAGGTTGTTAATGCCATCGTCTTAAAACAAGTCCTCAAGGTGAAGACCAACTAAATACGAGACTGTATCTGATTCAAGAATATCCGAATGACAATGTGAATAGAAGAACAAAAACAATAACCAGTATCTGTCCACATATTTTGTCGGAAAATGCACTTTGTCTAAAAATCTAAGCCTAATTCTTATATTAAGTTATTAATTCTCAAGCATATCAAATATGCAAGAGCGTTGAAAAAACAGATTACAAATGACGTAAACGCAACTGCGTCAATCAACTCGGTTATAACCACTTCAACGTTCTTGTCAGACAAATTAAAATGGTGACGTTCTGCAAATTAATGGCGATATTATTATATTTATCATACATGCTCAAATGGATGATCAGAAACGGTACAAGGAGACGTAGGTACTAATAAATTGGGGCAGGTAGGATGATGAATATATACTTCTTGTAAACATAAGCGAGATTGCTGAGTACGATTACAAGGTCCTGGGTTTTTAGGAGTTGCGTACGTGGTTGACGGCAATAGACCCTATTATATGGAACATAAAACGTAACTGGCGAAATAAAATTGGGGCTTACTCTATACACCTTTGCCGAATCCCACTGAGAATTTATTAGCAGGTTTTTTTTTTTATAGCATAATATTGCTAGGCAAAGGCGTCCCCAAGTTCTTCCATGAACTCTTTTCTCACGTTACCTCGATTTGATAATTTCATGTTAAATTATTTCAACAGGTCACACTATCAAGATGCAGCCTTCATTCACAATGCAAGAAGGTGGTTTCGGGGTCGGCGACTACGCAGTCTTCGGCGTCCTGTGCGCAGTGTCATGCGCGGGAGGACTGTGGTACAGCGCAGTCGGCTCGAAGGTCAAAAAGGTAGTGGATGTGAAAGACTACCTACTTGGTGGAAGAACGTTGTCCACCTTCCCTGTTGCTATGTCACTTATTGCCAGGTGAGATATTAGTGTGGAGTTGATTATCTTTTATAAATATTGCAAGAGTGAATGTCTTCTGGCTATGCTCGTTCCATTGTAAACCTTTTCCTTCGCATCCCAGCGACAACGATGTCAGAACAGAGATGTCAGAAATTATTTATTAAATTTCATCTTGACTTTGTAAACTTGTATTGATTTGATTGAATGCGTTAATAATATTATACTGAGTGAGTCTTTATTATTATAGCTTAAGAGCGTTTATTCTGAAAGTGGGCAATGTTGCAAATAGATGTTAAATTTTTCGCTGTTTTGATAAATTTGGCAATATTACTGTATGAAAATAAGAACTGTGACTAACTAGTTCCCTAGAATATTAATAATGAATTGCAATTGTAACAATGAATTTGATGTTGTAACAATTTTAAGCGTAATAAAGGCATTTGGAAAATTTCCAAATACTTTTTTACATCTAAAACTAAATATTCGGTATTACGATATTAATTATTGCATTTCATAATCAATATTTTAATTCCCTAGTAAGCCACATTTCTTAATTCCATACAGTAATATTGCTAAATTAACCAAAACAGGTAAATATTTGACAGCTATTTACGACGTTGCCAACTTTTAGGATAAAGCCTCTTAAACTGTTTCATTTCATGTTTTAGCTATGGTACTTAGTATAAGGATCATTTGAAACTTAACGTCTGAAACGTAACCTTTACCTACTTTCTGTGCAAATAGAGAACTATTTTATTCTATTCTAACAGCACGCGTAGCATGACCACAGTAGAAACTAGTTTTGTCGACGGAAGAATAGACAAAATGACAGATTGTGATTGTTTATTTGTCATTTTGTCTATTCTTCCGTCGACTAAACTTGTTTCTACGGTGGTCATGCTACGCGTGCAGGTCCAAAAAGAACGTATTGTTTTTTTTTTTTGTCGGAGTACACGTCTGCTTGAAATGTCCTAACGCTAGCTCTGCTACTTGCTCTTGAAAGATAGCTGGAAAATTACGTGTAGTAATAGACCCGCTTTTATTTTTTTATTAATCATGTATTATGAATTTACGACATCCATGACACAAATGTTTTAATTTAAAAAAAAACTTTACCTACTTTGGGTATTTTAGAGATATGTACTTACCTAAAATAAACAATGCGGCAATAGTTTCTACAAATACCTATTTTAAAATTCTTCGCAGGCCTTTACCTCAAAATAATATCTACCACTTGAAAAGTGTTTGAATAGTTTTTCATTACTAAAGAACACGAAAACAATCAATTTTCCGAGGAAATGTTGTTTAACTAATAACGTTCAATTGATTCTATGATTGAGCCATAGATTGGATAACTTTTACCACAGTCATAAATATTTGGAATGGGTCTGGAAAATGCTTTTATTTGAAACCTAATTACAAAACATTCCATGCATGTCTGACCAAATGTTTTATTTCAGTTACGTCTCCGGAGTGACGATATTAGGGACACCGGCGGAGATATACAACTACGGTACACAGTACTGGCTGGTGGTGATCGGAGTAACCTTGAGTTGTGTTGCAGTAGTCACGATATACCTGCCCGTCTTCTGCACACTCAGGCTATCTTCGTCTTATGAGGTACGTTGTATTACTGCTGGTTGAGTTTTGTTAATGTTAAAAATGCCTCTATTTTGGACAACCTGCCTGTCTATGATTTGTAGTTACTCCAGCCTGCATTTTGTACTCTCATTCAATCATTTGGACTACAAATGATAGACTATAATTACAAAATGTGGCCATCGGTATATCCTTTTCTGTATTCTCTCTACAGTGAGTCTTTATAATGTGCACATTTCGGAATGATGGAATCTATGCTTAATTTTATCGACGGAAAAAATATTTTTTAAAAACATTTTTTTGTTGTTTGGCGTCTTATTGAGAAATTTTACGAATATTGTAAAAATGTATGAAGAAAAAAAAAAAGATTTTTGCTAAAAAATATGTTTATTTTCAATTGAGAGTAGTTCTTTTTCCACAATTTTCATTTTATGCGGACGCCTAATTACTTCCAATCATTATGGAGTTTGTTTCATCGCGATAGATCATTTAGTTTAAAAGTTACACCGTTTTGTTACAAAATTAAAAAAAATCCATAGCAAATATAAACATATATTTAGATTTTTTAAAGTATTTTTTCCGTTGGTAAAATTAAGCATAGATTCCCTCATTCCGGTTTGAGCATCTTATAAAAACTCACATTGTATATAAGAAACACCTTCTTTTCCTGTACCCTAATTGCGTAATACAACACAATCACAATCTGTTTCGATTTGAAACAGATTGCTAATCCATTGCTTCATAAGTTGGAGAAAAAAAAAATCTGATCAACAACGTCAATAACGCAATGAATGTTGTTGAACTGTCAAAATGAAACAAATTAGGCAAAATTGATTACGAAAATAAGTTACGCAATTAGGGTACAGGTTATTATTATGTCTAGTTAATGGATCTGAAATACTTACTTCTTGTGTAGAAGTAGGTCACATTTACTTGCATATCTCCAGCTCTATAATGCCATGCAAATTTATCAAAAAAACACAACGATCAAACTATTCTTAGTTGAATTGAATTAATGCACAATTAATTACAACAACAACAAAATAACTAAAGGTGGTGCTTTTTGCAACAAAAGTTGCAACTAATTATGTCTGTGTAGACACAGATAGGTGTAATTAGTTTGGATCCAATTTGTAATATTTGAAAGAGAAGAATTGGCAAAAAACATGGCATAATTAAAAGCTTATAATCGAATGAATCTATGACTGTCTGGTAGGTACCTACTTAATGATAATTTCAAAACTACAGACATTAATCATTGCAATCATTAAATTTTATGACTAAGATTGTTTACCAATGAAATATTAATAACGTCGACCAATCATCTCTTTCTGTGCTCGAATAATTTATCTTATGTCCGTGAAGATCTTATCGCTGGTGATCTATCACAAAATGACAACCGTTTTGCACTGGACTTTGCTCTCGCGTAGCAAAAAACGCACGGGTTTAATGTGACTGAGTTCAATCAGTGACTAGAGGTCCTTTTTTTATATCCGTATTATTTGAACTAAGTACCAGGTAATTTAATATTATTGTTGTGATTGTTATTTGATTTTTGTAAGAAAATGTCTGTCCTTCCTTACACAAAGCTAAATTGAATTGTTTATGGTGGATCCGCAGTTATAGCCCGCGAATTTCAAATTTCTTACGTTTTTTTTACAATTTGCAGGTCAGTGTCAGGTTGTATCTTGATCAAAATCTGATTCACTACTATAACAAATATGACATGTATTTACAGAATTATACTTAGACTCATAATATTATAAGTTTGCTTTCTTAAAATTTATAACAATTTTAATAAAATAATTATAACATTGCATAACCCGATGTTATTAGATTCATTCAATGCTATTGTTTGTTTCAGTACCTAGAGTTACGGTTCAACAAGAATGTTCGCGCATGCGCATCCGTGTTGTTCTTACTCGACGAGGTAAGTTTTTTTGTTTAATTAATTATACTTTAGTCACTGTTACTCTAATAGAGTGTCTTTGAATTTATTATGCTTAGACCCACATAATTTAACATTGTACATTGATTTTGTGTTAAAACACCATGGAAATTTAAATACACGACGCTTGAGAGACATGTAAGTATTTATGCCCTGGCTGGAGGCCTTAATTTATTAAGGTACCATAAGATAGCCGGATTAAGCATAAGCAGCGGACAATCTCCTAGGTTGACCTGCGAGATGCCATAAAGAAAAAAGAAGAGGCAAATTGAGAAAGAAGACATACTTCTCGGGCCCCAAATAATGGGATAAATAATAATATATTTTTATTTCAGATCAAAGAAACCATAAGTTGTTAGTAAAGGTTTTACCTTAAAGTAAAAGGCTAAAGCTAATGTTAGTAAAGACCACACTCTTTATACAAAATTGAAACGACTGACGCCTACGTGTGCAGCCGTATCCAGCACGCGTAGCATGACAACCATAGAAACGGGTTTTCTGCGGGTTTGTCGACGGAAGAATACACAAAATGACAGATTGTCATTGTTTATCTGTCATTTTGTCTATTCTTCCGTCGACAAAACCCGTTTCTATTGTGGTCATGCTAAGCGTGCAGTGAGCCAGCATGGGGCTGTCCCACCTATCACACAATACACTCAGGATGCTGTGGGAGCTAGCACGTATTCTACCGAGAATAGAAGCGCACCGTTTCTGTATAATGGCATGAAAACCATCAACCTTTTGTAGCGCTTCCGGGATGTTCACCGAGGCCAGCTCGGTGAACATTCCGGAAGCGCTACAAAAGCGTGGTAGACCCAACAGCATCCTGAATAGATTGTTATACTGGACACGTAGCGCGTTGTATGCCCTCAGCGTATACCTAAATCTGTGGATCAGAATATTACCTCGGACAGCCATCCGATAAAGGCAGAACGATAACTATCTCGATTGATAAAATTTTCATATAAGCCTATTTTATGTTGCAATCTAATTAAGATGAAAGTGTATATTGTTTTGGCTTAATAAAAAAAGTTGAATAACTCTAGAAGGATTAATTGGTGTTGGCTTCAAATACAGTTTACGATTTCCACCTATGGAATTTTTACTACTCACAAACAAAGCAAAGGTCTTATCTACTTTACATATGCACATAACTTACGTAAGTGTAGGAAACAGGAATATATTATTATGTCATGAAAGACTGTTACCACGTGTCCTTTGTGTTATCTAAGAATTTAGTTCACACGCGGATATCGAGGGGCATTGAATGATAATATACGTACATGACATAACAGCTTCAGGGGTACTTAGATAGATAGATAACTCAAAACGTTAGGTACTTAGCACGTTGGCTAAGAGTTATTCCTGTCACTGTCGCAAAACTTTCAAACTAAAAGTGTAAGAAGAGTCAAAGCCAGTGTTGCCAACAATTAAACTAGCTCTCCACCAGCACGCGTAGCATGAACACCGTAGAAACGGGTTTTGTCGACGGAAGAATAGACAAAATGACAGATAAACAATCACAATCTGTCATTTTGTCTATTCTTCCGTCGACAAAACCCATTTCTACGGTGGTCATGCTACGCGTGCTGATTCAACTTCTAAAACCACCAGAAAACCACTAACAAAAATCGGCCCTACTCTAAAAATCGCTAAAATTTCCACTAAACAATTTTTTAGTTTTTACGAAATAAAATAGTAAGTACTTATAGTAGTTAAAAAAAAAACAGTAGCACTCCGGGAGTGCCGACAAAAGTGAAAACTTGAACAATTTTATTGTGCAGGAAATACTTTTAATGATGTGTCGGTAACGGTAACAGTGTCGCGAGTTCAATTGTTTTTTCCCATCTCAAAAATGCCCAACGCGTCTAAAGAAGTTTTCACTAAAAAAAATTGGTTGCCTGTAAAGTTGGTTTATGGACGATAATTTTATGTGATAACGTCACAAGCCGAACGCTGAGGCCGATCGTGCCTCTCTATCGCTTGTTCCACGCTCTCGCCTGCACGCTCGGCTCGGGCGGAACGTGACACTTTTTCGTGCGTGCAGCCGGCGTTCATCGATTTATAAGACGTTATCACGTCAAAAATCTTTCTTATTACGTAATAAAATGTTTAAAATCAGTAAATCGATATACAATATTTATTCAATAACAACAATAGCTATAAAAATTAAACTGATGTTTTAAAATTCGTGTTTTTAGGGTTCCGTTGCCAAATGGCAAAAAACGGAACCCTTATAGATTCGTCATGTCTGTCTGTCTGTCTGTCTGTCTGTCTGTCTATCTGTCTGTCTGTCTGTCTGTCTGTCTGTCTGTCTGTCTGTCCGTCCGTATGTCACAGCCACTTTTTTCCGAAACTATAAGAGCTATGCTATTGAAACTTGGTAAGTAGATGTATTCTGTGAACCGCATTAAGATTTTTATACAAAAATAGAAAAAAAAACAAATAATTTTGGAGTTCCCCATACTTAGAACTGAAACTCAAAAATTTTTTTTTCATCAATCCCATACGTGTGGGGTATCTATGGATAGGTCTTCAAAAATGATATTGAGGTTTCTAATATCATTTCTTTCTAAACTGAATAGTTTGCGCGAGAGACTCTTCCAAAGTGGTAAAATGTGTGTCCCCCCCCCTGTAACTTCTAAAATAAGAGAATGATAAAACTAAAAAACATGTATGATGTACATTACCATGTAAACTTCCACCGAAAATTGGTTTGAACAAGATCTAGCAAGTAGTTTTTTTTTAATACGTCATAAATCGTAAACCGCAATTTACCTTTCATTCAATGTTACTTGCTGCTACGGAACCCTTCATGGGCGAGTACGACTCGCACTTGGCCGCTTTTTTTAGACTAATTTTTGTCTGCACTATCATCGTCGGTTTCACATTTATACAATGATTCTTTGATAAATATTTAAATTAAATGAAGTAAAAATAATATATTTCGTAACGCTATTGTTGCTTAATGGTTGAGTGATAGCATTTTCGGTAATTTAAACTGAATTCTACTAAACCACTAGAAAAAACCACAAGCCACTAAAAGCAATATTTCGCCACTAAAAGGGGGGTCGAAACCACCAGTTTTAGTGGAAAATCCACTAAGTTGGTAACACTGATCAAAGCACGTGCTAATTAGGTAATGTTTGTAGATTTAGGCCTAAGACATACTATAGAGATATCAAAGCTAAAATCGCGATTCCGATGACTAAACAGAAAGTTGAAGAGATAGTGTCTGACTGTCAAGTGAGCTTAATGGCGTCTTATTTATCAGAAAACGATACCTGGCAATTTTTAATATGATTAGGTAATATCTCCTAGTACCTGAGTACGGTATTTAAAACTCTTTTTACTGGTAAGTCGCACATACCACTGCCAAAAAAGACCATCATGTTTTAGTCAGCTGTAGAATTCTTGACCGCATTTTTAATGATTATGTCGACTACATCGCTGGCCGTCTATAATAAGGTCATAGCACACATATCAACTCGGAAAGGGAGCGTCATCGCATGTATCGATCGCCGTGGTTCGTGAGCTTGTCCCGAGGCGAGGCGATTACGTTACTATTCCGATCAGTGTGCATGTGCGTTGCAGTAGGGAGTTTCATACAAAGAATACTGTGAAGCACAAGACTAAAAAAGGAACAGACTGCAAGCTTCATACTAACGCTTTGTGCGAGATCACTACTACACGCACAGCTTTGTGTGCGTGCAGTGTCACAGACAAGGCGCGCGGGGGGTGCACCGGCGCCCGCTAGAGGCAAACTGGTTTGAGCCGGCTCATTCCGAAGCCAACGTTCAGGGGTACGCCGCGGACTCGTAAGTCGTGACCGTTACCACTGGGCCACCACTGCTCATTTTATTACCCGACTTCAAAAATGGGAGGGTCTCAGTTCAACAACGATGCACGCATTGTGTGTATAATTATTTCACAGTATGATTAATTAAATAGGTATTACTTAATTTTAAACAAACTGTTAAAATAATTACCGGTTCGGTACCGTAATTGGAAAACGGAAAACTCACGGGATCACCTCAGTCACAGTGCGTGTCCGTTCGTCTGTCCGTCTGTCCAGCTGTCCAGCTGTCCATCCGTCCATCCATCCGTCCGTCCGTCTGTGCTCATCGCCGAATCTCGACTCGCACTTACCCGGTTTTTTAATCTGTAATAACCGAGTGACAGCCCTATGAAAGTAGGTAAGAATTTTGAACTCTGTTAGGAAGCTTGCCTTCTGCTCGTTTTTTATTCTTGTGCTGTGAAGTCTGCAGCGTGTGAGTCGCTGACGGAACGAAATGTTGCCTTTTCAATAAATATTAAAGGAGATGTTTCATTTTCGGCCATAAAGTGTACGTTAATGTAAAAAGAGGAAAAAATTCCACGAATTGAGGAAAAATATTCTTTCCTGTTTATTCCCCTGATTACTTTGGCATAAAAAAGAATAGTTTAACAAATTATTGCCATATTCTATTCATCATGGCGTCGTTTTACTTGCATACTGCTTTCGTCCAGAAATCATGTTACATTTTAACATAATAATATCACGTAGACGTCATTTAAATAAATATGAAAGGCATATATTTCTGTACTATATTAAAATAGCTATCTTATACAACTTTTTTGATTAATTAGAAAGTGTGATTCATCATAAAAAGAAAAAACTGCTTTTGTGGATTGTAGATTTGTAGGTACTTCTGGACGAAAATGGCTAGCTGTTGATGGTCGTATTTCTCCTGACAAACGTCAAACATTTTCGGTTTTTATTTTGTGCCCAAAAAGTATTAGATATTATGGAAAAAAACAGTCTTTATTGTATTTAGGGGTTCGTTTCCCAGGTTTTCTAAAGTGTACATGTTATGGCCGGAGTCCCATACAAAAATGAAACGTCTCCTTTGTATAAACATTTAGGACTCAGAATTGTATTTATTTTATTTTTGATTTGTTATTTCACTATATGCTGCATCGGTTGACGTCATCACGTCGGCGCTGGGGCTCTGTCTCGCATGAGGTCGCAGCATTATGCTGAGCGATGGCAGTTTTGCGTGGATGTGACGCATATTTTCCCCCAATTTGATTTTTACGTGTTTTTTTATCTTTCTTTGAGTCATGTTTATCGCAAATAAATATATTTTCTTTCTTTCTAATGGCTTGAGTTGATATGTGTGTTACGATATGATATGATATGTACGGTGACGATACCTTTTCGAGTTGATATGTGTGCTATTTTCTTATATCTGCCTATCCATAGAGAAGTATTTGAGAAATAAGTATGCCCTCAAAAGGAGTACAAAGCCTTAGCAACACTACTTAACTATGGAAGGGTAATTTCCTTCGTCAATACACTTCAACTGATGATGTCATAAATCAACCTTGATGTCACTTCTAGGAATCGCGGAAAAAGTATCAATTAGATCGTTCACTGTTAGGGTTCCGTAGTAAACAAGGAACCCTTATAGTTTCGTCATGTCTGTCTGTCTGTCTGTCCGCGGTCTAGCTCCGAGACCCTTAGGACTAGAAAGCTGTAATTTGACATAGGTATACATATTAATTAAGCAAGCCGACAAAGTGGTAAAACAAAATTATGAAAAACTGTTTTTTTAGGATACCTCCCATACACGTAAAGTGGTGATGTTTTTTTTATTTTTTTTTATTCCATGGTGTGGGGTATCATTAGAAAGGTCCTTCAAAAACATTGTGAGTTTGAGAAAATCATTTTTGGATTCAGGGTTCCGTTTGCGAAATATTAAGCTTTAAAGTGCTAATTTTTGTTAGAGTCAAGTGCCCTGTCAGCTAAATGGTTGGTTTTGGATGCGTGAAAAAAATCACAGTAGTAGTTTATATAACGAAATTAAAAGGAAAACTATCACAGCTAAGTAGGCTTTACAAGTTAACGAGTAATAATCGACCAACTTAACTTTGCAATTGCAAAAACATGTTTTCCCATACATTTCGTATGGGAAAACATACTCATCAACTACAAAGTTAAGTTTGTTTTTGGGATAAATTCATCCCAACTACGGAACCCTTTATTGTGCGTAGTCCGACACGCAATTGGCCGGTTTTTTTTTAATTCAATTCGCTCTACAATAATAAGAGTAGGGGAATACCAAAGAAACGAGCGATAGACTGTGTGAAACATGATATGGCTAGAAAGGGGGGTGACTACTAAGATGACGACTTAATAGACAAGTATGGAGGAAAAAGACATTTGTGTCGACCTCAAATAAATTGGGATAAGGTCAAGGGGCTTAACACCAGCTCTTATAGCAGTATTATTATAATCTTACTTTGACTTTTCGTACCATGACGTCCATAAAATAAGCTTATTGTAATGTTGAAACAATCTTATTTTCTTAGCGATTTTGGTGACGTCACCTCTAAAAGTTCATTCAATTCGTACCACGATGTGACTTTTGACAACTAGCAATATTGTTTTAATGCCAATTTTAGCAATCTTAAAAAAGTTCCTCGGATTCGACGGAAATATTATTGTTTTGCAAATTTATATTAAGAAAAAACATTTTCGTGTCATGTAAAGTTAGTAAAATGTATTTATTTACGTAAACTTGCCGAATGAATTGTGTAAGTACCTAGAGATTTTAGTACATGTACGAATATGAGTAATGTTATTGTAAGCTTGAAATAAAACTCTCCTGAAATAAGATTGTTTCGTAAAAGATTGTGGTCGGCCCCCAGGAGAATGGTGCTGATGATACATTGACTTATACTCCATTTTAAATAAGATTAGACATTTAAACAAACCTTTTTAAGGTTTCGTACCTCAAAAGGAAAAAAGGGAACCCTTATAGGATCACTCGTGTGTTTAGTCTGTCTGTCCGTCTGTCACAGCCAATTTGCTCCGAATCTAATGGACTGATTAAGTTAAAATTTGGTACACATATGTATTTCTGTGACCAAAACACGAACGTGTAACGTAATAAATTAATTTTGAACATAGGGGTCACTTTTGGGGGCCAAACAAGAAAAGTTTTGCTAACAGTACCGTGTGACATATCAAATGAAAGGGCTTGTTGTGAGAATTTTAAACATTTAAAATAAATACTTTTAAAGATATTTAAGAAATTCGATCAAAATTGACCATCCCCCCCCCCCCTTATCTCCGAAACTACTGGACCTAAAATTTTGAAAAAGTTAGTATGGCTCTTTACTCATAGATTACAGGAAAACCTATAAGAAGTCTATGGTCTTAAAATAACATGGTAAATTTCTCAAAATTGTGCGTACAAACTTATATTTGCAGTTGGAATGTATGGGAGAACATGTATTTCAACTACAATGTTAAGTTTGTATTTGGGATAAATTCATCCCAACTACGGAACCCTTCATTGTGCGTAGTCCGACACGCACTTGGCCGGTTTTTTACAGTTCGTTCATCTGATATTGACTTCTATAGTACCGTAGGCATAAGGATGGCATGAAAAGCAAAAAAGAGGTTACAATAGGTACCAACTGTTTAATGCAGCTGCCATTTGTCATGCCATCAACGTTATAGAAGTCAAAATCAGTTGAACGGACTGTAAAAAAGGTTTATCTAAATGTCTAATCTTATTTCAAATGGAGTATACAGGAAAAAAAATAACCGGTGCCGAAACTTAATCACGTGACTTTACTCATCATTATGAACAACTTTTACAATGGGACCAAACCTGAAATCGCGAAAAACAATCGAAGCTGTTCCCTACATTTTGACGAGTTATGCTAACATAAATGTAGGGAACAGCCTATTTTGTTTTCGCGATTTCAGGTTTGGTCCTATAGTAAAAGTTATTCATAATGATGATAATGATAAGTTTGCGCACTGGATAAAAAAACCCGCCAAGTGCATGTCGGACCACGCACAATGTAGGGTTCCGTAGTTGGGATGAATTTATCCGAAGAACAAACTTAACTTTGTAATTGAAAAAAAATAAAATCATACAGAATGTATGGGAGAATATGTTTTTACAACCGCAAATCTAAGTTGGTCGACTATTACTCGTTAACTTGCAAAACATACACAGCTGTGATAGTTTTCCTTTTAAATTCGTTATATAAGCTACTGCCGTGAATTTTTTCACATATCTAAAACCAACCATTTAGCTGGCAGGGGGGGGGACACTTGACTCTAACAAAAATAATCACTTTAAAGCTTAATATTTCGCAAACGGATCTCTAAATTCAAAAATGGTTTGCATACTCACAATGTTTTTGAAAGACCTTTCCAATGATACCCCACACCAAGGGACAGAAAAAAAAAAACTTTTCCACTTTACATGTAGGGGAGGTACCTTAAAAAAAAATATTTTTCATGATTTTATTTTACCAGTTTGTCGGCGTGATTAATATGTATACCCATGCCAAATTACAGCTTTCTAGTACTAAGCGTCTCTGAGCTAAGCCGCGGACAGACAGACAGACAGACAGACGGACATGACGAAACTATAAGGGTTCCTTTTTTACTACGGAACCCTAAAAACTTACCCTGTAGGTATTATTGTGGTTGCTGTAAATATTCTGGATTTAAAATACTACCTTGATGAATAAATAAAATTAATTTAATGAAACAATTGTTGTTGTTTCTAATTTGTTTGACATGTTCCACTGCTCGTTCTACTAACGTTTAATTAGTAATAATAGTAGGAACCTTTTTTTTTTTTTTTTTTTTCTGGGTGGGAAATTATCATATAACTTCTCCCGCTCTGGGTGGAGCGGGAGGGCGTGTCAGACTCCTACTGACTAAAACCCACCCGTGTTCCTTCGGTTGCCCTGTTGCCGGGGGCCACGATTTCCCTATCGGTTTTCTTCGAACCCCCGGCAGGCACTGGCCCTAGCGGACCCCGTCAATTCTGCTGACATCTCTTTGAGGCGCGCGTGGAACACAACGCGCCGTCGACCCGGGCTTGGTCCTTATCGGACGGCGAGCTACCCATTGCTCACCGTCCGCAAGCCCGCGAATAGTAGGTACCTATTGCTACTGTTATTTGCAGTTACCTGACAAGTGATGCGGAGGTTGGAACGTCACGTTGGGCATGCGTCGATTCTTCAATGGTTATGATTTTTATTATTTGTTTATATTATAATTTTTTATTGTTTTATTTATTTTGTAATCCCTTAGAGGGATTTATATGTGTGCGTAGGTGTGTCCGTGGCATCACAGCGGGCCCTATCAGAATACCAGCGCCGCGGTATTTATTAAAATATCGCAGCATTATGCTGAGATATGGGCCTTTTTGGCCTCGCACAGGTCGTTACTATTTTTTGTTAGTTTGTTAGTTTAAAATGCTCTTTTCTTATTTTTTAATTTAATTTTATTTTTTATTTCTGTCTGTATTTCCTGTGCGTGTCCCAAATAAAATATTTTTCTTTCTTTCTTTCTTTCTTTATATATCTACCTAAGCATCGAAGCACGTGACTGTTTGTTTACAAACTAAGTTTCTTTTTAACTTTTCACACATTTGAATAAATAGTGAATTTGAGGAACTTGTTAAAAGTACACTGAACTTGCACTTTGTTCTCAAGTAGTCAAACATCTTATTAGTTAAATAATGGTGCCGATTCCCTTGTTCACAAACTAAACTAAATTTAAGTTCAGTGCATCTTTTTCTTTCTATTTCATTAAGAAAAGGACAGAAGATAAACTTTAGTCCTGTCAAATTAATCAGCGCTTGACGTAAATTGACGTAATTTTAGTTGGCAAGTTTTTAATCACGTCTAAACTTGTATGGAGTAGTGACAAGCGCTGATTAATTTGACAGGAATAAACTAAAATTTATCTTCTGTCCTTTTCTTAATGAAATAGAAAGAAAAAGATGCACTGAACTTAAATTTAGTTTAGTTTGTGAACAAGAGAATCGGCACCAATGGCTCATATCAAAACACTTGTGGTGTGCAATGACATAGGTGAGGAAGCTCACCTAACTTTTTTTAACATTAAACTGTTATTGCTTGATACCATTGATCATATTGTAGTTTTGCAATTTGTAATTTTTGCAAACTGCAGCAGTAGATCTATTCTGATATCTGAACGTTCTTCTGAAAGAATCTTCTCCCTTTTTTCTAGAAATAAAAAGGGCAGAAGTAGAATAATCCGGTCGTGATCTCGCAATAACATACAGGTTACTTAAGTATTACCAATATAGCTTACCATACAGTTAAAAAACTTTTTATAAAAAAAAACAACCGACTTCCAAAAAAAAAACACTACAAAGTGAAAAATTACTTTAATTTCGGAAGTCGGTGTCTTTGGTTTTGAATTTTCGTTTTTTGCCACCGAATTCCGAAATTGAAGTTATTTTTCACTTTGTAGTGTTTTTTTTTGGAAGTTGGTTGTTTGTTTTTGCTACTTGCTATGTAAATAACAGTGAGAGGAACTTAAACATATCCACATTCTAAGTGGGAAAAAATACGTATTATTGAACCTAACTCAAAAACTACCCAAGCAAAGTTAATAAAATTTATATGGGACCACTTCTGAAGTATGATCTACCAAACAAAAAAAGAATCATCAAAATCAATTCATAATTGGCGGAGTAATCGCGTAACAAATATACAAAAAAAAAAAACATACAGTCGAATTGAGAACCTCCTCCTTTTGGAAGTCGGTTAAAAATATACATACCTATGTCCTACTAGCGGACCTGACAGACGCTGTCCTGTCCGAATAGCGCCACCTACCGGGTCCAATTGTATTTTCAAACCATCCAGGTACCCACTCAAATACACACACAAAATTTCATCCAAATCGGTCCAGCCGTTTAAGAGGAGTTAGGTGACAAACACACGTAAAGAAGAATTATATGTATACTAGCTGCGCCCCGCGGTTTCACCCGCATAAGTCTCGATCCCGTGGGAAAAAAAAGTATCCTATGTTCTTTTCCAGGGCATCATCTATATATGTGCCAAATTTCATCCAAATCCGTTCAGCCGTTTTAGCGTGAAGGCGTAACAAACAAACTTACTTTCGCATTTATAATATTAAGGATATAGAGATAGGTATGGTAGGTACCTATATCTTAAATAATGCCGAAGACGTCAGATTTATTAACGCTTGTTAAGTATGTAGTTGCTTTTAAATCAGTAATTCTTATTAGTGTACATAAGGTCGTTCGCTCCGCTGTCACATCGGACTTTGACCACGCGGTGTCGGTTCGTATGAACAAAATCAACATCAATTGTCTGTGCCACATTGGCGGAACTGTGCCGCGTGGCTGGCCATAGTGGCCAGCTCTATGGGCCATGTAGGTTAAACATGGCCAATAGGGCAACAAAAGCATGGTAATGGTACCTCATTAATGGCATAGTTATGTAAGAGTCTATTTACTGCTCCCAAAATTACCATGTTTATTTTAATTTTTAATTTAATTTTTTGCATTCGTCCTTGACATATTCATCCAATTATTTGACATTATATGCCTACGATTTAATTTCAACTCTTTATTAGTGGCTTTTGTGGACATGATAATTATTCAAATTTATTACAGTTGTAATAGCAATCATATTTAAGTGCGTTTAATTAAAATAGGTTTTTATTTTTATTAATTTATTTATCTTTTGTATTGCTTGTAACGCTGTAGACTGTAGATCTGTTAACCATTTTCTATTTTGTTAAATACCTGGTACTTATTGAAAGACCTACACTGTCCTCCCATACCTAGTAACACTGTTATTTGAAAGTATTGTAAAAGCCAATTATTTTTAAAAGAGTAACCGTGGAGTTTCTTGCCGGCTCTTCTCCATAGGAAACGACCAATTGTTGCCCCGTGCGCCTAGCTTCTGACGTTTCATGTGTCCATTGTAGGTTTATGTGAAATAAAAAATAAAAAAAATGAATTTTGAATTTGAATTCTTTTGTTGTTCGATTAACAATGTCAATCCATGTCATGACAGTACTAACACTAGTAACTCGGTGAGAATTACCTACGTTATTTAATCATAAATGGAACGCTTCCACATGTTGCAGGAAAAGTCTGATCTTTATCTTAATTTGTTAAATTACACAGTGACGATGTTTTCAGTAGGTAGGAACATATGAAAATCCAGAAATAACTGAATATGAATACCAGAATTATGTAAATTATTTAGCCAAAATTGGATAATTCTTCACCCTGCAGGAAAAGTCTGATTTTTGTGTCCATTGAATCAAACACAAAGTGATGATTTCAGTGTATTAATAGTGTAAGTAAAGTAATTTTCAAGCTCTGAACTTCGATGCTGATTTTGAATTTGTTATTTGATTAGACAGTTACCAAATGTCCTTATGCTTCTTATTTTTATTTTGGAGAGTCAATGATGTGAACATAGGTACATATTTGCTCTCCTTCCAACTTTTTATAAGAAAGTATACTGTACGAATGTAGCTACAAATTTAAATAACTACGTATGGAGATTGTTTATTGCTTCGAATAACCTATACTATACTATTAAACGAGCAATATCTGTATATATACCTATTTGTTTGTATAGATATAGATTTCTACTCACGTTCTCGAAATCGGCTCTAACGATTTCGATAAAAGTTGCAATATATGGGTCTACGGGGCCAAAAAATCGATCAAGGTTTCATATCTGAGAAAATTAGTTTTCTCCATATTTTCAACCGAGCAGAGCTCGGTCGCCCAAAGTTTAGAACAAGATAATGAATAATGACACGACATTATTGACATTAGAATAATGATCATGGCAGCATGGAATTAGTAAGTACCTACTTAGTAGGTATTATCCTATACTATTAAATGAGCATTCTCTTTTTTCACCAGAGCAGAGCTTGTTCGCTCAGGTACTAATAGTGATTTTAGTGATTTATCTCATCATCTGTTACGACGCCTCATTGAGGTGGATAACAATTAAAATTCGATTGTGTCTCGTTAGTTACAGTTGAAAGGATAAGTTAGTAGTTGAATATACGTACGTTCGCTTAGAATCGATTAAGCCGATCGATTAATCGATCACCCGTCTTGTTATTCGATTCGGCACACTTTGTCACGAGGTATTGCAATTGAATTGATGTAACAACTTTCATACGCGTAGTATACAAGTAGAAAGTGGACATTGCACAGACGACGATAAATTTTCTTCACCTACACCAATGATGGGTCACTCTTTAATCTATTTCGATTTCAATACAATTTCATTCAGACAAGGTTATTTTATGGCTGTGGATATGGACTTTGATCGCGGTAATCGGAACTGAGCAATACATATACACATAAAAAATGTACTCAAAGATTACAATGGTCAATTGACCACTTGGGAAAATATGTGCACGTGTAATGACTACGTTTATGTATAAAAATATGTAATATGTGATGGAGATGTGGAAAGGAGAGTAAACGCGGGAAACAAAGTGAATGGTGCTATACATGCGATTGTGACCAACCAGTCGATGTCTAAAAAGGCTCGACTGGCTGTTCACAATGGTGTGCTGGTGCCCACGCTTATGTATGGAAGTGAATGTTGGGTGTGGCAAAAACAACATGAAAGTAGAATAAATGCTGTGGAAGTGCGTTCCTTGCGAAGCATGTGTGGTCTGACTATGAATGATAGGCTGAGGAATGATGTGATAAGACAGCGGTGTGATTTAAAAGAAGATGTAGTGACAAAAATTGAAAAGGGTATGCTGAGATGGTTTGGGCATGTTGAGAGAATGAATGAAAGGCGACTAACAAAATGTATTTACAAGGCTGATGTGAAGGGAAAGGTCGGGCGGGGACGCCCTAGAAGGACATATACTGACCTTATTGGTGATGTTCTTCAGAAAGGTCAGGTGTTTAGTACTCGCAACCGGCGTGCGTGTATGACCAGATGTATGAACGTAAACGAGGCGTGTGTAAGGATCGTAGCAGGTGGCGTTCTGTAGTTTCTGCCTACCCCCATGGGAAGAAGGCGTGAGTTTATGTTTGTATGTATGTATATGTGCGAAGTGACCGCTGAATTGCTTCACTCTATCAATTTGACGAAGATTATGACGTCTTCGTCAAATTCAGCATAAATGTGCCATATTTAGCGCGTACGACGTACGTACATTGTTTAGAAAAAGCAAACAAGGAGTATTCAGTTTTCCGGTTAGCTTTAATCAATAGAAGTAAGTTGGAGCGAAGTTCTTTTCGCTGTATATTATGTATTAAATAATAGACACAATTAAATAAATTAACAACGTTTACATAAACAATGGAATGAGGCCTCTCTGTGAGAGAGAGTGCGCCATAATCCACCACGCGGGTGCCCACGTGGGCCCAGTGCGGGTTGATGGATGTCACGACTTCGAATTTTTTGATTCTGGTTTCCTCACGATGTTTTCCTTCACCGTTTTGCTAAAAATGGTGATGAAATTAAACATACAAATTAAAGTAACTGCCTGGGTTCGAACTCACGACCTACAACTCGTAAGTCGTGGCCGATACCACGGGGCCACCACTGTTCTGCATTAGTGGTTAACAATGTTTGACCGTTTATTTAACCTCTGTTAGGCTGCCTGTCCACTGGAGCAGAGAAGCGGGAAGAGGAGCGGAGCTGTGCCAATATTAACCAATAGAATCTAAACTCTGAAGCGGATATAGATTCTATTGGTTAATATTTACAAGCACAGCTCCGTTGCTCTACTTTCTGCGCGCTCCGTCCAGCCCGCTCCGCCCCAGTGTCTGGCTGCCAGTCCACTGGAGCGGAGAAATGTGCCAATATTGCCAGTGGACAGGCAGCCTTACTGGCGGGAATAATTACGAGTAGGTACATGGTCAACCTTTGTACCATTGATTTGATGGCTTAATAAGCGACCAAGCAATATACTGGTACAAACAAACTGATGAACTAAACAATAGCTAATTACAGCAGAATGCGGAAATACAGCATTGTGTTCAAGTAATTGAATAATTAATTATTAATTAGGGCAGCAAAACTAATTAATCATCATCATCATCATCATCAGCCTATAAATGTTCCCACTGCTGGGACACAGGCCTCCTCTCTGTGAGAGGGAGTGGGCCGTAATCCACCACGCGGGTCCAGTGCGGGTTGGTAGATGTCACATGTCTTCGAACTTTCGATTCTAGGACATGCCGGTTTCCTCACGATGTTTTCCTTCACCGTTAAACTAATTAATATGAAGTTGTAACTACCTATATTTCTGTTCTTTAGAATCGATTTTTAACTGGATGCCTGACCTTTTTTTTTGGTAGCCTATATTGTGTCTCACGGTTGTCCAAAGACCTTCCCTTTTACTTTACAAAGCTCTATTTTGTGTGATCCGATCACTGGCTATGTCGGTCCCAAAAACATCATCAGATCGTCACACTACCTTCGCCGCGGTCTACCTCGATGGCGATGCCCTCTCTCAGGCGTCCAGTGAGTGACGATCTTTGCCCATCTCTCCGGGTGCATTCGTGCGATGTGGCTGGCCCACTCCCACTTCAGCCTGGCTGTTTTTACTCCAATATCCGCGACTTGTATTATGAAGTACAGGGTGGTGTGCTGAAAGCCTTCCTATTGAAATTAAACTGTTGTCTACTCTCATGTTAAGTGATTGTCAGTTGTTATTTCGGTCAACCAATCACAGTATCTGACATGAGATTTTGACAGCGTGTTAGATAATTTTTGGGCGTATTTGATGTAACTACTCTCTCCGCAAGTCTGCTGTTAGCTCAATATCGCAGAGTGTGTATTAAAAGTGCCTATAAGCCCCAGCTATCTAATTACGTAACACATTTTCGTAAATGATTAAGACTAATCTGTTTCATTTTGACAGTTCAACAACATTCATTGCGTTATTTACGTTGTTGAGCAGATTTTTTTCGAACTTCTGAAGCAATGGATTAGCAATCTGTTTCAAAATGAAACAGATTGTGATTGATCGTGTATTTCGCAATTAGGGTACAGGTGTTTTACTTTATTTTTTTTCTATTGTTACATAATTTATGTTCTTTGTTTCAGGTACTTTTCCTGCCAATGATCGTGTTTGTTCCTGCATTAGCGTTTAATCAATGTGAGTCACAATTTATTCTAATAATTTTGGAACAAATTTTATTTTGATTTATTTTAGAGTCACTTTCAAGCTTTACATGGTTATACAGAGATTGAATTCACTTTATTTTTGTATGGCGTTTCATTTCATTTCATTTATTTTATTTTCAGTGACGGGTTTCAGTGTATTTGCAGTAGCTGGTACTATGGTTACAATATGTGGCCTATATACAGTATTAGTGAGTAGAATTTAGTTTGTTTTGTATTGCTTAGTTGTTCTCAAGCTTCCTGTTCGTTTTTTTTAAGTCATCTTGGCATTTTAGTTAGGTATTAACATCATGCCTGTACTGTATTACTCGAAGGGTAAGCAGAAGTGTACCACTGCGTGTGGGGGTGTGTGTGCGTGTGTGAGGGTGTGTGTTTGTATGGTATACACCCATATAGTTAGATATTAATGTGATAGCAATTAGTTATACAATAGGTATACATAAGAAGGAAAGAAGAATATTTATTTAACAACAGATTGACATAAAACACAAATAAAAAAAAAGTGAAATGTGTGATGTGTGTGTTTGAAGACACGAAATTCAGGATCGCGTTATAAATTCGCTTTATCACATAAACAAAACGTAATAACACAGTAAAATAAATGTAATA
Organism: Agrochola lychnidis; assembly: GCA_963680765.1. Taxonomy (NCBI): domain Eukaryota; kingdom Metazoa; phylum Arthropoda; class Insecta; order Lepidoptera; family Noctuidae; genus Agrochola; species Agrochola lychnidis. The sequence continues at coordinate 18,112,195 of OY796858.1, forward strand.
TGTTACGCTGCTATTTTAGATGTATTAACTCTGATATACTTTAAATCATTTTAAGAAATTTCCCGGATTAAGTCATCTGATCATCTTGGATGGCTAATTGCTATGCAACGTGTTTGAAACACGTGACAATGATGTTATGTTGGTGTCTGATTAACAGTAGAACAAAGACTTTTGTTACGTATACCTGAGTGGTTACCAAGGGGAGAAAATGAATTTTATTTATCTACTCTCATATCATATAATTCGAATGATAAACTTCAAAACGAGTTTATACTGACATACTATAGACCTAAACACAATACCGAAATTTAAAAATAGAACCATCATTACTTACACTTTTTTTCTCTAACAAAATAATGTTATATAGCACATTACTGTCGCGGCCAGCAATTAGGACATTGATGGACGATCGTGAAAATGTGGATCGTGGCGAAGCCGAGGCACACATACGTGTCCATCAATGCCTGGTTGCGGCCAAGGCTTGTATTGTAGGTACTTTTCTCAAACAATGCACAGAAATTCAAACTAAATTCCAAAATCAATGACGAACAAAGAAAATTTTTCACGCGCCAATTTGTTCATTTGTTTCTTCTTTAAACAGCTCTATTTGCTAAGACAGTTCGAAATTTAAATAACACAAGTTACTTCCTTGGTTGCCATGGGTCGAAGTAAAAAGTTAGTTCCATTTTTAAATAATCGGCCGCCTACTCGCTTGTTTTTGACCAGTACAGCAATTTCGATTTATCTCGAAGAAGGTTGTCAAAATTATGTTCGAATTTCCAAGTATGTTTGAGAAAAACAATATTTTTTTACCAATACGAAAAAGGGCAAATCCAAGATGTTATGATTACCAAGGAGTTTCCATCAATTATTTCTTTTCTAATGGAACGCATATGCGGAACGCGCAATTTGTTCAATCCCAATGTATAAAAGTAGATAAAGTAGTATTTATGAAACTGCACATAACTAGGTATTCTAGGTAGGACTATGCAACAGTTTCATAAACTACTATTATGATCGCTGAGGACTTACTTCTACGTAGATACGATTTATATTTTAAAAAATGGATCTTTATTATAATTAATAATGTTCCTGATTAATTCTGTACCTTCAGTGAAAAGTGATATATCTTAACCTATATCAGTTTTAATATGCTACACTAAGTTTAACAGTAAAAAAAAATCAATTTTTTGGTCTAATTGGTACCTCTCTAAGACTAAAATTGAGCAAGCTTATTTTGGTGCAAAGTGCTCCAACTAAGCATTTTTTACATTTATTAATGTGTAATAAAATACATTTTAAATAATATCAATATGAATTGAACAAATATTTCAAGTACCTTAATGTATATTAATACAAATGTATATGACTCTTATTACGCGATCTAAATATTTAGATGTGAATTGGTACAAACTGATATATTTACACACTTAGATAGGTTAAATGCTCTAAGATTTACACATAATCATCCAACTCCAACCAATAAATAATGTGTAAAATGGTTCAAGTCACTTTAAACTAATTTACACATAAAACGAATTTAATATATGTAGTGTTAGGTGATACAACTGGATTTCTTTTTAAATTATAAAAAAACTATACAAATTAATCTGTTTCTTCTTACACTAAATCGTGCTCTAAGATATTGTTTACCAATGTCAGTAATCAGTACTCATTTTAGTGAAGTAGACAAAGAGTCAGATTTTTTTAAAGCTTTAACATAAATTTTCTCAGAATCATGGTTTTCCAGTTATGTCACTTTTCACTGAAGGTACAGAATTATTCTTATGATGTGAAAAGTCTAAAGTTAAGTTCATATTTTATTGACAACTACAATTTTTTTCTTCTTTTTTTTATGTTTTGTTATCCATAAACTGTTAGCTATATGGATACTTAATTATATTATCCTTTCTTATCCAGGGTGGGCTAAAAGCCGTAGTTTGGACGGACTCGGTTCAGACAGGCATAATGTTCATAGGAGTGATCCTAGTCGCGGCCGCCGGGACGATCGCCGTCGGCGGAGTACAGGAGGTCTTAGATATAGTCAATGAAACTGGAAGATTTGAATTATCCAAGTAAGTGTAGATTAGCCCTTACTTACACACCTTCCTTCTAATCGTTGCTTAAAGTTAAAACAAACTTAAGACTAAAAAAAACTTTTTACAAAAAAAAAAAAACAACCGACCTCCAAAAAAAACACTACAAATTGAAAAATAACTTTAATTTCGGAAGTCGGTGTCTTTGGTTTTGTATTTTCGTTTTTTGCCACCGACTTCCGAAATTAAAGTTATTTTTCAATTTGTAGTGTTTTTTTTGGAGGTCGGTTGTTTTTTTTTTGTAAAAAGTTTTTATTTTTCACTTTTTAGTTGTGGTACCTACCCCACACACATTCGAATACCACTACCTGCTACCAGTGACAGAAACTTATCATATCATCTACATACTAAGTGGGAAAAAAAAAACATATTTTGTAGCTAACTCAAAAACTATCCAAGCAAAGTTAATAAAATTTATATGGGACCAATTCCAGAGCACACCCTTTCAAACAAAAAAAGAATTTTCAAAATCGGTCCACAATTGACGGAGAAATCGGTGGACATACATAAAAAAAAAAAAAAAACAAACATACGCGACGAACATATAACCTCCTCCTTTTTGGAAATCGGTTAAAAAATGAAATTTCACTCGGAAATTAAACATTACTTTAAGGCGCTGATAAGACGCAAAAGTTCTAAATAGGCATGTTTTTAAAAAAATGCCATATCTATATAGTATATGGTAGTAACGGTAAACTAACCTTTTACCTTGAGTTCCAATGCAAAATATCTGTATTAAATATCAACGTACGTTGGTATTTTATTAATAACAAGGACAACTTTTCTATACTATTAAATGAGCATTCTCTATTTTCACCCGAGCAGAGCTCGGTCGCCCAGGTACTAATTATAAACTGAATAGAGTTATTACACAGTAATAGACAAGACCTATCACTGTAGTATGACACTTAATTAATGTCATAAAGTGACAGGCACTTATGATCATAGATAATACACTTAAATCTTATGATGCATCCGATCATCCAATATTTGAACTGGTCTATTGGATTTGAAGATTCATTAATTACGTAACGTTTGCCGTGATGACGACAATGTGATGTATTTGTTGGACTTCTGCCCAAAGTAAGGGAAGATACTGAAACCGTTTAGGAAAGCGAATGCAGTGTAGTAACTATTAATGGAAATGTACACATAGTTATAATTTGTACCGTAAAAGATTACAATATGTTTCAAATGTATAAGTTTAAATTAAGTCGATCTTTATGTGCCCACCATACGCACAAGCTTCACCACAGTTTTGCCCGCGCAGGCCGGTTTGTACACGGAACACCGTGTCCAAATTGGTGAATTTTACCAACCACATGCACGGTGTTCCGTGTACAAACCGGCCTGCGCAGGCTAAACTGTGGTGAAGCTTGTGCGTGTGGTAGGCCCATTACTCATAATGTTAATGCAGTCACAAAGCGATACTATGTTGGCATATAAGGTATAAACATAAACATTAATCAGCCTATGATGTTTCCACTTCTAAGACACAGGTCTCCTTTCTTAGAGAGGGAGTGGGCTGTAAATTACAGATTACATTCACTTGGTAGATTACAGCCTGTAATCCATTAACCGGGTACCATTGCGGATTAGACGTCACATGTCTTCGATATGTGGTTCATGTCGGTTTCCTCACGATGTTTTCCTTCACCGTTTTGAGAGCAGTGGTGATGAAATAAATTACACAAAGTAAACTGCCTCCCTGGGTGCAAACTCATGACCCAACCCGTAAGTCGGGGTCAGGGTCTGGGCCGTTTATGACTGAATGTTATTCTGCATAAAGGTTAGTTCGGATATAAAAACAAAACCAGGAAATCGAGTGGAGTGATGGAGTGATAAGATTTACATCTACGGGAAAATCATGTGGAGTCAAGCAGTTGTTACTTATCATTAAAACTTGAATTACTTACTAAGTAAGATGTGTGTTATGTACTTTTTGTCAAATTAATTGGCTACACCATTATTATTGGAAACCATTACAATTTAACATAAAAAACCATAACTACTCCGGATTAGGTTATTTCAACCAGTACCCTAATTGCGTAATGCACGATCAATCACAATTTTCGATTTGAAAAAGATTGCTAATCCATTGCTTCATAAGTTGATAAAAAATCTGCTTAACAACGTAAATAACGCAATGAATGTTGTTGAACTGTCAAAATGAAACAAACTAGTAATAATCGTTTACGAAAATACGCAATTATGGTACAGTCGTTCTTCGGATTGCGCCTCGTTAATGAATTGGTAACTACGAATTATTGATATACCATTTTTTTTTGTTGTCAGTTGGAGTTTTTCTCCTTACGAGCGTCAGACTGGCTGGGGTGCTGTCTTCGGTGGCTTCCTGTACTGGACATGCTTCAATTCGGTCAACCAGACCATGGTGCAGAGGTACCTTTCTCTGCCCACCAAGAGAAAAGCTATCACGTGAGTGTTTTTATTATTAGGTATGAAACCGGGGCCCTTGTGAACCTGCCCCTAGGAGAATAACCTATAGATACACACCCCTAGAAGAATGAGGAACTTTACACCTTATTCCTCATACCTCTATAGGTATGAGGAATAGGGTGTAAAGTTTCTCATACTTCATAGAAAAGCGAGGATCCTCCGACCAGACGGTTGTGTGTCTGGTGGGCTACTGCCTGACAGTTGTTGTCGGGTTTCTGTATTTATCAGGTGAGCAAAGCTAAGTTTGTTTAGATTCTAGTGGGAACGGCCGCGACTCCAGTGGTAACGGCCGCGACTTACGAGTTGTAGGTCGTAGGTTCGAACCCAGACAGGCGCTTTACTTTGTGTAAATTATTTCATCACCACTGTGATACGATACACCATTTCAGCACCAGTACCTCTGGATTTTCATCTTGCACACCACAAACCTGGTACACTTTTAGCATCATTTAACAAACTATATAACTAGGCACTTAATATAATAACGTTATAGACCTTAGACTTCTTGAAGACACCTTCTGGTTACGAGGCTCATAGCCAACTGAACTAGAAGTTAAGCGACGCTCCAAACATCATGTTTCCAATTCTGTTTCGTTAAAAAACCAGTACTTTTACGGAACTGTCAAATGAGATACTTTTAAACTTCATAATTACACTGATACAAAATTATTTGAGGCAAATCACATACTTTTAATTTTATATTTAGTATTTAAAATCAGTAAATCTTCCTAATATTTGGAAATCATGACATTCGGCCATCCGACACTGTGTTGCCTCCTGGCACACACACAACAATCATAAAATAATATATATTTTTTACATAAATCATGACATTTTGCATGTTAAATAAAAAAATAAATGAAAATAAATTTCTTTAGCAATAGCATACGGAATTACAAGTTATGGGTGAACATTTAAATCATACATTGAAAGATTTTCAAAACTACGAGGTAATCTTTTAAAATTCACTGTACTGTGAGCACCATGCTTGGCTGCTCGGGACAGTGTATAAATCAAATAATTTTTGAGGAGACGATTATTTTTAAACCATTAGTACAATATTATAAAGATACACGCGCGCGCCGTTGCTGAGACTAGACTATCATTTTTTTTTTTACCGACAAGTGAAAACCATATAAAAAATCCTAATTTAAATATATCTTGTCAGATTGTTCGGATGACGTACAGTATTCTTGCCAGCCTGTACAGCATGAGGTTGTATCTCATGATAAAACCTCACATGAGCTACGCCCCACTTGAATAAATGGATCAGGCAGAGACTTTTATTCAAAGCATCCGAACAATCGAACCCTTCCTGCCTATACCTAAAAGAAACATTACCTAACGATGGCAATTAAAATACATAGTGAGGTCTTTCTCTTGCAAGAGAAGGCTTAAGTCAGGACGTACGAATCGCAAAGTTCTGATACCAGGCTAGGTATCAGCCAAGTTAAATGACAATATGTGTTAACACGCACCCAGAAAATTAACGTCGTCATGCTTAAACCTTACCGCACCAAAACCATCGAAAAAGATACGGCAAGCCTCAGAAAACAAACAAACTGACGTGACAATTCACATCTACCCAGAGGGGGTTTATGAAAATAAAGAACTAGGCTCCACATCCTAAGCCTTAACTCCATCGGACATAATTGAGCCAGAGGAACGAAGGATCAAGAAATAAGCGCTCAACAACATTAATAACTCACGACCATACTCCAGAGGGAAAATCTCAAAACCTCATTCTATCCTCACAAGACTCAATCTTTATCGAACGTCAGTTAGCTCTGACTAAACTGTGAGACCTCAGTCGTAAGTTGAACTAATTGTGTCAGCTAGACACACCTTGCAAGGGCTATGCCCCCGTTAGCGAGGCTGGTCAGCTCAGTTCTACCCAGGAAGATAAAACATCAACAAAGGTAACGTCGTCGAACTATTTAAATAACAACATTATAAATATCCAGTACAGACTAGACTTAATATGTCCCTCTTAATTGAACCGTTGAACAACAGAAGTATTCAAATACTCACATAACATAAAATAATCACAAGAAGTATCACCAAAAATAAACAGTATTTTTTTTTAAACTCCTACCATAATCATTTAAAACACCAAAACTTATAAATACAAAATAAACTCGAAACGTAGGAAAAATACCATTGTAACCACACAGACAATTTAGTTTAATAAAATAATTTTAGCGCCAGGCTCGACATCATATATCATTTTCACATCTCATTGAAACATTACTCTTAAAGACGTTCATACAAAAATTCATAGAAAAAGAACGTTCAGATACAAGGAAACTTTTTGATTTTGCTTTCCACAAAAACCTAATTCGGACTATAAAGAACATTTTTTTAAAACAAAAGATAGCCAAATCATTTCAGCTGTTCTCAGGTAATGCGCTTACCAATGAACAGCATTTCATTATTATTTATGTCGTACGTACTCGGGGCGTAATCCATTTACAATCTTTACACATGATTCTATATAGCTTAGAAAACTATACCAGAATTCAAATCAAGTTATATTCAATTAATGTTTCATTGATCCAGAACAATAATCATTAAGTATCATAATTATCATAAAATAAAATGGTATCATAAAATCAATCATAGTATCAAAAAATCAATAAGTATCATAATACTAATACTCCATTTGAAACAAGATCAGATACCCAAACGAACCCTGTCCACATTAACAAAACCATTTATCATAATCAGCCCATGATCCTCTCACTGTGAGAGGGAGTGGGCCGTAATCCACCACGCGGGCCCAGTGCGGGTTGGTAGATGTCACATGTCTTCGAATATTTGGTTCTAGGACCTGCCGGTTTCCTCACGATGTTTTCCTTCACCGCATCATTTATCAAGTGCGAATAAACATAGTACACTAGATGTCACATGTCTTCGAGTGATTGGTTCTAGGACATGCCGGTTTCCTCACGATGTTTTCCTTCACCGTATCATTTATCAAGTGTGAACAAACATAGTTCACTTATCATTTATCAAGTGTGAACATCATAGTTCACTTATCATTTATCAAGTGCAGACAAACATACTGCAGTTATCATTTATCAAGTGTGAACATCATAGTTCACTTATCATTTATCAAGTGCAAACAAACATACTTCAGTTATCATTTATCAAGTGTGAACATCATAGTTCACTTATCATTTATCAAGTGCAAACAAACATACTGCAGTTATCATTTATCAAGTGTGAACATCATAGTTCACTTATCATTTATCAAGTGCAAACAAACATAATTCAGTTATCATTTATCAAGTGCGAACAAACATAATTTACCTTTTGGTTAATCCCACGACGGTCTCACAACGGTTTCATGACGGTCTCATGACAGTCACACACATAACAGTCATGACAGTCTCATGACAGTCCCGCGACAGTCTCATGACGGTCCCGCGACAGTCTCATGACGGGCAATCATCACGTCATCGTGATCATGCTCATGCAAGGGACACGGTATAAGACATAGAATGACTCACGAAAACCATGAAAGAAAGAAAGAAAATACATTTATTTAGCACAGACAAAGATGAAAGAATGCCATTGTACGAGCTACGCTGTACATGAAAATAATTTGTCCTTTTTACAGTATAACGTTACAGTTTATTAACCCAACATTAATTTGTGCATTATTACTTTATTAAATATTGTTTTAGTAGCAATAAAACCTTTATAACAATCGGTTGTTTACTCGTTCAACATAACATCCCAATACACAACATCAACATAACATTTTCACTGTTGGGAGTTACGCCCCAACAGCCATGTAAATAAATCCCATCCAAAATAAAGTGTTGGTTAAGTTCACTATCTCAATCAATAAAATTAATCATAACCCAAGAAACACATCAAAGCAGTATAGCGGCCGACTTACAGCATTTCTGTATCCTTTTCGCATTTTGAGTTAGTTCTATAGAAGCATTACAAACGTGTATAGGGCTACTGTAATGCTTATTTGGGCACAAATTATACGGCTTTAGATCCTAAATATGTTCACAACAGTTGTTTAATTGCATTACAGGCGCATTATAATAGGAATATTATTGATAATGAAGATGTTAATTGCATTACAAAAGCATTAGACTAGCATTAGAATGTAGTAAAAGAATTATTAGAGCTATTTAAGTGTTCATAGCTAGAACATAAATAAATCCTAGATCATTGCAAAAACACCTCTTAGACGGTACAAATGTTATAATACAATTAACGTTGTAATTTAACTATTTTGTCTCGCAATATAATATGGACGAAGACTGTCAAAACTGAGTGAGTGACATTATATTTGTTTGCATCAAAACAAAATTTATAATACTGGCTAAGTTTTTGACTCTTTTGTTATTTCATGGCTTCAAATATTACTGCACAATTTAGTTTACTGTAAAGTGTGAAATAACTAACCAAAACAATTGTGTATTCCTAGTATAGAACGAATTTTGCATAATTAACATAATAGTATTTGTGGGGCAGTATTAAATTAAGTTATATCATTTTTAAATATGTCTATTGCTTTTATAAATAGGTCCGAATGATAATATTTTTTTTTTTTTTTTTTGGTTATAAATTATTTACAAAATGGTGTCTGTCTATAGCAGCCTGGCGAGCCTTTAAAAAGGCTAATTAATGCCGCCAGCAGTATAAATACTCACGCGTGAACAATTATTAAGCCAGAGGCCAGAGAAGACTTTTGATGAACCACTATAGTGCCATTGCCTATAAAGTAGTTCTACGTGCACCATAAAAATGCTGTTGTTTTGTTGATCATATAATATGTGATTTTCCACAATATGACCGACAAATAGTTTTACGAATACAGTAAAATGAATGTATATACAGTTTTACGCATTACAATAACTCACGTGTATTTGATTAAAGCTGTACAACAGAACTCAGTTAATCTTTAAAAATGCAAGAATTACATTGATTCACATTTATGCTGTTCAGCAGTACTAGGCTGTTACTAACCACTTAAAAGTGCTATTACACAACAAAAGGCACTAGAAACAGCTCAAAACTGTATAACCGATTTACGGTGCATTATAATGGTACAAGTTTATGCTATTAAGCAGCATTAGGTATTATCTTACTACTTAAAAATGCAATTGTAGACCCTAAGGCACTAAACACAGCTGAAAGCTGTATAGCGGATTTACAGGTCATTATAATGGTTCATGTTTATGCTATTAAACAGCATTAAGCATTTATTTACCACTTTAAAATGCTATTGTAGATCTAAATGCACTAAAAACAGGTGAAAGCTGTACAGCTGCATTATGGTTTGCTGCACTAAAACTAAAGGCTTTACAAAAGTTTTGATATGCCATTATCCAACCGTTTTACAGTGTAAAGCATCATAATGGTTTTAAAATGCCAATATACAGCGTTAAGATGCTCGGTGAACTTATATAAGAGTTTATACGGACCTTAAGACGCAGATATATGACAGTGACCTTGAATGGTTAGCTTGCGTGTTCTGTACTGAGCTCACGCAACGCGTTGTACGTCCAGCCAGTAATAGGACTCGCCCATCAAGGAGCGCTGTCCCAAATTAGACGCATTATTAATTTATTACACGTAAAACAAAAGGTATTTTAATAAAACACGTATACTAAAAGATCATTAATTTAATTATCTTTAAAATAATGAAGTTTTCAGAAACATACGCTTGATGGATTTTGCGTCATTCTCAGTTTTTTTTATCCGCGTTAGATATAACTTTACAAATTAATTTCACTATGTAATATAAACATAATCAAAAATATGCGTATATTAAAATATTAAGAAAATGCTCTAATTTAACATATTTTTTTTTTTTTTCAAGTCGCTAACACTACTCGTTCAGACGTCATCTTCAGTATAAAATCATTAAAAGTCAGCTATCGTCCCCTTAAGTTCTACATAAGTTTACAATTCGTTTTTTTTTTAATGCTTCCTGTGTTACTTGGGAGGTAATCGCAATACCTTCATGTCCAGCTATTATGCATTTAGAACAATTTATCCGACGACTAGTGACTCACCGAACAACCAGTAGTTATCATACCCACTCAAAATCCAGCGAAATCACAAAGTACGCCCCCTAACAGTGAACAACCATAGTTCAATTATCATGGCAATCACTAAGGTAGAAATAATCATAACCAACAATTTATTTATGTTAATCTCGTGTTGCTTTTAAATAATCATAAGAAAATGTTTTTGTCAAATGTTGCTCATTTGCTTCCCTTACAGAGGCTTGTGGGAATGTATCTATTAGTTATAGTGGTAGCAAAATTATAAGGAAACATTATACGCATGTATACTTCACCGCACACCATCAGAGAGTTGCCCTGACCTGATGTGGGATACCCATACTAGTACCCCGAAATCACGCTCATTGCTTTCATTTAGGCAACCAAAACACATCTCGTGCTATCGGAGAGTCGCCCCGATCAAGCACACGACTTGTCTGGTCACTATGTGCAATAATGCGTGCTAAAGTACCGCCAGAGAGTAGCCCTAGCCACGTACCCACACACACCATTACACACAATCTACACAATACAACACATCATCAGAGAGTTACCCTGACCTGATGTGCAGCGCCATGCAGCCGATAAAATGATAGCAACCCAAAACAAAACTCAATAATCCTTGTAGGCTCCTAGTTGTTCCCATAAGCCTCTTTACCTTACCTTTTTGGTTTATCCCACTTCTGAAATGATACGATACACCATTTCAGCACCAGTACCTCTGGATTTTCATCTTGCACACCACAAACCTGGTACACTTTTAGCATCATTTAACAAACTATATAACTAGGCACTTAATATAATAACGTTATAGACCTTAGACTTCTTGAAGACACCTTCTGGTTACGAGGCTCATAGCCAACTGAACTAGAAGTTAAGCGACGCTCCAAACATCATGTTTCCAATTCTGTTTCGTTAAAAAACCAGTACTTTTACGGAACTGTCAAATGAGATACTTTTAAACTTCATAATTACACTGATACAAAATTATTTGAGGCAAATCACATACTTTTAATTTTATATTTAGTATTTAAAATCAGTAAATCTTCCTAATATTTGGAAATCATGACAACTGCTCTCAAAACGGTGAAGGAAAACATCGTGAGGAAACCGGCATGTCCTAGAACTGAAAATTCGAAGACATGTGACATCTACCAACCCGCACTGGGCCCGCGTGGTGGATTTCGGCCCACTCCCTCTCACAGAGAGGAGGCCTGTGTCCCAGCAGTGGGAACATTATAGGCTGAAGATGATAAAATGAAAAGTGAGTAAAAAAAACTACCCTCAATTGAAAATAAACATGTTTTTTTAGCAAAAATCTGTTTTTTTTTTCATAATTTATTTACAATAATTGTAAAATTTATAAATAAGATGCTAAAGAGAACAATTTTTTTTTAAAAGATTAAAAATATTTTTTTTTTTATATTTTAAATATTTTTTCCGTCGATAAAATTAAGCATAGATACCCTCATTTCGATATGTGCACATTATGAAAAATCACACTGTATGAACTTAGCTTCGTTCCCAGTGTGGCCTGCGCTTCATGCGTGGTTCGAATGTGGCGTTATAGATGCGCCGCCACATACCTAACTGAAATCATTGGCATCCTTCCATGGCATGAAAGAACTTATGAATGGCAACAAGTTTTGATATGGGACTAACTTTGAAATACTGAAAAAGGACTTATTTTTAACCGACTTCCAAAAGGAGGAGGTTCTCAATTCGTCTGTATGTTGTTTTTTTTTTTTGTATGTTTGTTACGCGATTACTCCGTCAATTATGAATTGATTTTGATGGTTCTTTTTTTGTTTGGTAGATCATACTTCAGAGGTGGTCCCATATAAATTTTATTAACTTTGCTTGAGTAGTTTTTGAGTTAGCTTCAATAATACGTATTTTTTCCTCACTTAGTATGTGGATGATATTAAGATAACTTCCTGTCACTGTTATTTACATAGCAGGTAGTGGTATTCGAATTTGTGTGGGGTAGGTATCACAACTAAAAAGTGAAAAATAAAAACTTTTTACAAAAAAAAAAACAACCGACTTCAAAAAAAACACTACAAAGTGAAAAATAACTTTAATTTCGGAAGTCGGTGACAAAGAACGAAAATTAAAAACCAAAGACACCGACTTCCGAAATTAAAGTTATTTTTCACTTTGTAGTGTTTTTTTTGAAGTCGGTTGTTATTTTTTTTTGTAAAAAGTTTTTTATACATTTTGATCGCATTGGATTCTTGTATACACACGGCTTCTTTATGTATACTTCCAGTACAAGCTGACCTCTCATTGTACCGAAATCCTATACAATGCGACATCAGCTTATACTGGAAATGTATAGCTTGATAGGTCTACACTGTCCTCTCATACCTATTAACACTGTAATTTGAAAATACCAAAAAACATTTATTTTTAAAAGAGTTACCGTGGAGTTTCTTGCCGGCTCTTCTCCATTGGAAACGACAAATTGGAACCGTGCACCTAGCTTGCCCTTGTAGGTTTATGTGAAATAAAATCCCATCAAAAACATAAATGTGAAAATGGGAGCCAAATTCCATAAATATGGTTGTCGACTTCGCCGACAAAAGAATTGAAATCTAAATGGGTGCCAAGTTCTGTAGATAATCCTGAAATTTATTTATAAGAACATGCAACTTTCTAAAATAAAATTAAAACACAAATTCTTGTTTTTTCTGCTATAACAATGTTTGCTATTTAAAAATATAACTTCTTAAATTTGAACAGTCGAATTATTTACACAAAGCACTTAGGATAAATTGAAGCTCAAGATTTGACTTGGCTAGTTTTTACATACAAGTTATCTTATATTTGGCTAATCAATTTATCATCTTTATATTTGTCTACAGTGTCGCGGTGCAAAAGAACTAAAACAAACAGGGTCACTTTTTTATGCTGGTGTGCATTACAGCTACGTCTTACACTCGCGCCACGTCATTGTGCTGTAATTTTACTTTTTTAGTGTGCGTGCATTAAGCGGCTAACAGTTGGACGCTATTTTTTTATCGAGTTTACAGCTTTGACTGTCTACCTAGGCATATTTAATTATTATTATTTAATTTTAAGTAGGCACTCAACATCAAATAAGTAATTCATGATGTGCTTACCTGTAAGAAACTTGTACACTAGTCTATAAGTTTATTGCATGTATCTCATATCTTTGTATCGGTGTACTTAATTGTTGGTGAGCCAAATAAATAAAGTAAAATATTCATATCTTTGTTCTTTATGTTATGCGCAAGTTACTGTTTCTTATTGTAACTGTTTACAGCTTTGACTGTCTACCTAGGCGTATTTATATATTTGTTCTTTATGTTATGCGCAAGTTACTGTTTCTTATTGTAACTGTAAGGTCATAATATCTTCTTTCTCTAAAATTTCAGCTTGCTGGTAAAAACTAGCCAAGTCAAATCTTGAGCTTCAATTTATCCTAAGTGCTTTGTGTAAATAATTCGACTGTTCAAATTTAAGAAGTTTTATTTTTAAATAGCAAACATTGTTATAGCAGAAAAAACAAGAATTTGTGTTTTAATTATATTTTAGAAAGTTGCATGTTCTTATAAATAAATTTCAGGATTATCTACAGAACTTGGCACCCATTTAGATTTCAATTCTTTTGTCGGCGAAGTCGACAACCATATTTATGGAATTTGGCTCCCATTTTCACATTTATGTTTTTGATGGGATATCATTACTTTTTGTAAAGAAATTATTATTATTCGTCAATCAAACGTGATCTATTAAATTCTTTTTGTAAATATGCGTAGCAATATTGTGTAAGAATGTAGGTATTTCTTTCGTAACAATTGTTACAATTTTCCGCAATGATGTCAGATCGCTGAGCCGGGGCGGCAAGTATTATTAATAAAAAAAACGTGTACAGTCGGGGAGCCTTATGTCGTATGGTATTTTACTGTGGGGTCGGGCTGCTGACATTGAATCCATCTTTATTTTGCAAAAGAGAGCTATCAGAGCCATTTATAATCTACGTCGCCGCGAATCTCTCAGGAAACTTTTTAAAAGGATTAATATTATGACGGTACCTTGCCAATTCATTTATGAAAATATTATGTATGTAAGGAAAATCCACATCTCTTTAATAAAATAAGTGATAGACATAATTTTAATACTAGAAATAAAGATAAACTAGATCAACCATTTTTTAGATTATCTTAAGTACATACATCTTTTATGGGGTACTGTGTTAAATGTTACAACAAAATACCTTGTGACATTTTGCAATTAAATGAAAGAAAATTTAAAACTCATATTAAAAATACACTTTGTAAACAAGCATATTACAAATTAGAGGATTATATCCAAGATAAGAGTGCTTGGAAACATGCTGGTCCTGCTCCATAGGACAATTTAGAATCAAGACAAAATCAAACTGTTTGCTAATTTAATTGTAGAATTTATTACTTTGTGTTTTATGACATTGATTTTGATTACTTCCTCACACACTGACTTATTAATTGTAAAATTTTAGGAAAATCGTCTACTTTTACAATGTTTGTAAATATGTGAGCACCATGTATCTATCACATATTAAATTATCTGTCGTTGTTTCATTTTTAATTCTTTTTACCTATTGTGGTATAGTAATTTTATTCTAGGTGCACCGTCTTCACATATAATTATTATTTAAAAAATGTACGTACATATACAAACAATTGTAAAATATTTTAAAAGAGTAACGGTGGAGTTTCTTGCCCATTCTTCTCCATACGAAAACTACCTTTTGAAAGGGGCGAATAGAATCAATTTTATTATTTTGTAATTTTTGACGTTCAAAAGTGCCATACATGGGCCTATTTGAAATTAATGATTTGACTTTGACTTTGACCCCGTCAGGAACAAAGTTCCTTCTCACGTATGATTTAATTATTTAATTTTTGCAGCCGCCCCTTTTTTTTTTTAAGTATCTTCTCCCGCTCTGGGCGGAGCGGGAGGGCGTATCAGACTCTTACTGACTAAAACCCACCCGTGTTCCTTCGGTTGCCCTGTTGCCGGGGGCCACGATGTCCCTATCGGTTTTCTGCGAACCCCCGGCAGGCATTGGCCCTAGCGGATCCCGTCATTTCTGCTGACATCTCTTTGAGGCGCGCGTGGAACACAACGCGCCGTCGACCCGGGCTTGATCCTTATCGGACGGCGAGCTACCCATTGCTCACCGTTCGCAAGCCCGCGCCTACGGTGGCCGGAAATCGGCTCGCGATTCCCGCCCCGGGCGTCTCCTCCTGCAGCGGTTAGGGGCGTGAGGGCGCGAACTTTGCCTCTACCTCACGCGATCCGCCTCCTCCTTCGCGAGCATTACCGCTGCGCAGAAGGAGGTGACGGCCTGCCATTTCCTCTCGCTCCGTACCATGGCCTGAACCAGGGCCGGACGCGAGAGATCACCGCCGCCGTTGCAGCCGCCCCTTAGATTTACATTTTGACCTCACTATGGACTTAACTATTCGTAAGTTCATATAAAAAATTAAACGACAATAGTTCCTAAAACAATAGTCATACGATCTATCAATTCAAAAACGTCTCAAGCATAGTACCAACCTACCAACTACCTTGAACATACCAACCTGACGTTTGTAACAATGTTTTTCGAGATCAGAGAATGAATGAAATGAATTCACTGCCGCCTAACATTAGGGACCAAGATTTTGACACGTGACACATCAGTTGACTCGACGGGGTGTTTTGAATTCAGTCATGAAATTCAGGAATTTACATCAACTTTTGGCATTCGAATCAAAAATGTATAGTTAGCTGTCAAATTATAAGATGCTGGAGATCAGCGCCGTCTGAAGTGAGCAAGTAGCAGTTTTTAACCCCATTTGAAAATTTGTCGTCATGACTGTCATTTTCATAGTTTTCGGGAGATAGCGCTGATATCGAATTAGATGGACATTCTGGATTTTCTATTCCAAATAATAATAATATTGTAGATCAATTGTCATAGACATCAATTTCATGCCAATTGTAAACTTGATAATCAAAATCCGTAAAAAAACGGACCTCTTAATTTCGTCAAGTTCGTCTGTCCGTGCGTCCGGATGTCATACAGTCATTTAACATGGAGACTATTTACACTCAATCGATGAAAATTTTGAAAAAGGTGTATTTTTTGCACCGTTAAACAATGGTGTAGTGAAATTACGATAAACATAATAGTGGGGGTGGCATTCTCCATACTTACATATAACCGAGAGATGAAAAAAATCTATGCATATAAAGCGTGTATTGTTGGATCTCATAATTAAAATGTTAAGATGTTTCTAAGTGACTTTGCTTTTGAAGTCAATAATTTTTGAGATACAGTTTATTTTCGGTTACAACCGCAGAATTAACTTTGTTTGTTATAGTTTTTTCGAGAAATACAAACTTATTTTTGCAGTGGATAAAATTGATACTATGCAATGTTTATGCGTAAATATTCATCCCAATTACGGAACCCTTCACTGTGCGTAGTCCGACATACACTTGGGCAGTTTTTTTAAAATTTCGTTTTGAAACTACCTCAAAAATAAACAATTTCTATTACTCGAGTAAGATTATCCTATTAAAAACAAATACTATCAAACTCATACAACTAAAAAAAAATGATTGTTGGTTTTATGAAACCACGGTAAAAGTGAAACTTTACACGGTCAGCTGCTGCGAACTATAGGCGCCGCCATATTGGCCTTGGCTGCTCTGACGATCGCCTTTCACTTTATCCCTACTCCGCGGCCGACCGACTCGCGACATGCAACACACAGACGAAAAAGTTTGAGACGATGTAATAAAAGTTTCAATTTAAAAATATAGACGTCATTTAAAAGTGTTTGCGGAATACCTACCTAATTTATATAATTAATTTAACATCATTCCCAAACAAAATTTTCTTAAGCCTACCTAAAAAATGTATACTAGGCATTCTATATCAGAAAGTATCAAAAATAAAATCCACAGTAAATAATTGTCCAAAAAATTAAAAATAATTTTGAACAACGTTCCGAATTTAAATTCAAATAAATAGAAACAATTCGGCGCGAAATTCAATAAATGAGGTAAGTATCTATCCTCGTTCTATGTGTTGACTCGTTTTATATTGAATGTCCTAAAAACGATTAAACACTAGAAAAGTATAAATAATTATTTTAAACAATGTTTATTGTATTTAATGCTTAAAACAATTTTATTTTAATTTTCAAGTATAGATTTCAGACATTCGACATAATTATAAATTAATCGAGACAATCAAAATTGAAAAAAAAAAAAAAACGTTTGGCATAATCGTTTTCGCACATCATTACATTAAAAAAAAAAACAATGATCGACGATTTTTAACACAAATTGAGTAGTAGTAATGAATATTACGTGTTATTGAACATGTGTTCGTATAATAAGTAAAGATCTGGGCATTTTCTAGTTACTTATAATATTTTTAATCACATTTGTCACATTTAAAGTCGTATCAGATATGTGTATGTGTGTTAATTGTGAAAAGTTAAAATGTAAACACGCACGATTGGCGCGAATCTTCGACTTTTGATATCAAAAACTTCATTACTACTACTTATTTAACTTGAAAAATGGATGAATTCGTCAAATAATTAAATGTTGTAATAGTCGCTGTCCTTATGGTGGAGTTTGGATGTTCGCAATCCCCAATTTTTATGTTTTTTAGCCTCGACCTCGACTGTCATCAAAATGGCGATTATCGCATTTACAGACTTGAATTTTATAAAGGTAAATTAATAATCTTGCGCGCTAAATATGAAAGATTTAATGGCATAAACATTATTTTAGCCAACTCTCTTAATTAAAGATGAATAATCTCATTGGCAGCAGCATTTTCAGTGCTTCTATAGGAAGGTTTACTTTAACAAATAACACAACAATACCTATATACTAAAAACATTTTATTTCTCATAGAATTTAAAACGGCTTCAGCTTCATTCACATAAGGTAGGTACGGTAGGTGGTAGGTGTACGCTTTCCCACAAAACAGTAATAAGCAATGATGATCTCTTAAACGATTTGTCCTATTTTGCTCACTTATCAATAATTATGTACATTAAGTCCTGCTGCTCACATGTCACGATTTGATTCTGGCCCTAACCAGATTATTGTTTTGATCTATTATGGGTAAATCTCTTACACTCTAGGGTGGCTCTGTTTTTATCATCACTTGCTTGCCTATAAACATCTCTGGTAGCAGCCTCTCTCAGTAAGCATGACAAACTTTATCCAAATGTATACCTAACCTAGAAAGTAAGAAAATACTCTTATTGTTGTTTATTTACTTTTGTATAATAATTATATCACTCATAGTAATTCTGCCATTTTAAAAACACTAACCTGATGACTTCTGTGACTTGCAATTGACATGCCACATACATAACATAATATGCTTAGATTTTCCTGAGCAAGTAATACTTGGGATAGAGTTGTAGATAATATAATCAATAATGTCAATTCTTGCAATAACACATGTCATCGTCATACCTGAAAAAGGTAAAAAAATTCAGTGTATTTACTTATGCTATATAATTACATCATACTATAGACATTTACAGCTGACGACGCGCGACGTACTCCTGACTGAACATAGGCCTTCTACTAATAGGCTGCTAAAATCAATAAGGTTATACAATACGACGGTGTTTATAAATATTTAGAGAACATAATAAACTTACCCAGGGCCATGGAAAGATAAGCAATAGTTCCTCTGGCTTCAATTTAAATTGACAGCATTAAATCGTAACGTAATATAAGTATAAAGTAAATACGGAAAAATAAATTCAAATCAACGTAAAACAAACAGCCAACAATGCCATTGATCTGACAGATTTTTTTTGACAGTTTGACATTATGCATGGTGTCAGTGTTACCAGGTTTAATTATTTTGGTAATCGATTAACGAAATCGATTGGGTGATTATCAGTGATCGGAGTAGGTAGATTGATTTTACGTACTCGCATCATAAATAGTCATAGAAATCATAACATGGATAAGCCTTTTTTCCGGGATTTCATTTTGGTACTTACGGGATTGAATCAAATATTGTTAAAGTAAGGATTTTTAAACTACTACATTAGAAATTTATAGAATGCGATAGATAAATATTTAAAATATATTATATTGTTTTATAGTATATCTATCCTTTTCTTGGAGTCCGATCCTATTAAACAGACAGCAAAAGGGTTGAACATTTCTTATTCATATTGATGTATTCTTTATTCTACACATTACAACATTTGAAATTCCTTAAAAAATCTTAATAATTTCAAAATCCCGGAATCCCGGAGGCGTATCCTTACTAATATACGTGCCAGTTCATTGACCTCAAATCAATCTACTTACTCTGATCACTGGTAGTTTATAAAATAACATTACTGCCTCAAAACACTTTTAAGTTGTTGAGTATATTCAGACCATATAATATTTTATTTATTGTAAAATCATAATTTTACAGTATTTGAGTATAATAAATAGCATTTAAAACATACTCGTGTAGTGGATACTCCATCTACTCCATGTGGGTTAGTATCGATATTTTCAATCGATTACAAATTACTTTATTGGAATAGTCTGTCATCTGGCAACATTCAGGTTAGGATTGAATGGCGGATGTAGTTCTTTAAGTATCAACAAAATAAATATTTATTAGGTTCTCTAATGCTAGAAGAAATAAATTTTGATAAAACGACTTGAAAAAAATACGACATAATTTTTGATAAATAAGCTTTGACACAGTATCATACCATGGGCCTGCTTTCGGGAAATCTCTTTTTTAACTTTCTAGGTCACCCGGAAATGGGTTAAATGTTTTTGATGTCTAGTGGCAGGTCGTTGATAAAAATGCCGATTTTTATACGTTAATATCTCAATAACCGTTTGAGTTTTATTTATGAAATTTGGAGTTCTAGTTAATCTAAGGGGTTTTTATAAATAAACCAAATTTCATGAGTCTATGTTACATAGATTTTGAGTTATTAAGGGGTCAAAAGTGGCTCCAAATGGTTCGTGTAATATAACACACTGCAGCCGTGTCTTGCCTAGAAACTTGGCTCGACACGCTGCCGCGTGTCTAGATATTTTGAATTGAATTGATATATAGCCGTGTGTTACTTATGAAAAAGAAGATTTTTTAAATATTTTGCGATGGTCGTGTAGTAAAAGTAGTTTACATTCATTATCACTTCTTTTACGCTCTGGAAGAATGCCAGTGATTTCACAACATTACATTCACTTTTTTTTTTAAACCAATTGCATATTGTAAGTGCAGTCTTTATCATACTGAGAATGTGCTGCAATAGTTTCAAATGTGTTTTATAATGTTAAGTGTTGTTTTTATTTACCGTTTCATCACAACATGCAATTCAGTGTGGTAATCTCTTGTCCTCTAGACAACGCCAATATTAGTAGAGTGAATAGAGCAGCAAATAGTGATTACTTATAAGATCTCGTAAATTATTTGATCATCATCATCTGCCTAGCCTTTTCCCAACTATGTTGGGGTCGGCTTCCAGTCTAACCGGATGCAGCTGAATACCGTATTTTACATGGAGCGACTGCCTATCTGACCTCCACAACCCAGTACCTGGGTAACACGATACCCCTTGGCAAGACTGGTTGTCAGACTTTTTGGGCTTCTAACTACCCGTAACGACTGTCAAAGATCTACAAATGACAGCCGGGACCAACGGCTTAACGTGCTTTCCGAGGCACGGAGGGGTCTTGGTATGTAAAGATGGTCACCCATCCACAGACCAACCGCGGCAAGCGTAGCTTAACCTGATCGATCGACCCGTGCAGCTATTATTACTTAGCCACAAGCCTCGTAAATTATTTAATAAGAGTAGCATAACTGCAATTAAGGGTTAAATAATCTTATATGAAAATATTTGCACGTAAGGAATTTAGGTATGTAGTCTAGTCAGATGCTAGTATTATCTACTTTTAGTTTAATGCCGGCTTAGCCTATTATGTTAATCTGTAGTTTGTAGTAGATTTAACCGGAAGTTTACGTTTAGTACGGTTTGTACGTTAACGTTAAACGGTAGTTTACGTTTAAGATTGTCGGAATGAAATTTCCTTTGTTACTACGAAAAATTCTGAGAGGGGCTTGTGGCTAAGTAATAACAGCCGCACGGGTCGATCGATCAGGTTAAGCTACGCTTGCCGCGGTTGGTCCGTGGATGGGTGACCATCTTTACATACCAAGACCCCTCCGTGCCTCGGAAAGCACGTTAAGCCAGTGGTCCCGGCTATCATTTGTAGATCTTTGACAGTCGTTAAGGGTAGTTAGAAGCCCAAAAGTCTGACAACCAGTCTTACCAAAGGGTATCGTGTTACCTAGTCACTAGGTTGTGGAGGTCGGATAGGCAGTCGCTCCATGTAAAATACTGGTATTCAGCTGCATCCGGTTAGACTGGAAGCCGACCCCAACATAGTTGGGAAAAGGCTAGGCAGATGATGATTACGAAAAATTCCGATTTAACTTTCTTCTTTCTTAACATTTTAATCGTAGTATGTACCTACTACAGTAATAGGTAATACTTATCAAGAAATACAGTTCCGGCAATCTAGCATTGCAGTAAATACTTTTAGATAAGTACTCGCTGGCAATCGCTCCATGTAAAAAATACTGGTATTCAGCTGTATCCGGTTAGACTGGAAGCCGACCCCAACATAGTTGGGAAAAGGCTAGGTAGATTGATTAACTTAGATCGGTACTATTTGGTATCAAACACACTTTTGCAGTTCGCTTCTGACCCTCACGCCCAAAATTTTTCCTTCCAAATATTATCAAAAATTTCCATTTGGTATTTTTTTGTTTGTTGAATGTCAAGCCGGTCTGACGACGGACATCTATTTACGGCAGAGATGACGATGCTTGTGATGTTGTATAAAAATTGTGTAAAATAGTTTGGCTTACCTAATTAACATTGTTCACTCCGTGACCTACACAAAGATGTGATAAAGAACTAGTTTGTGATACAACTTTCGCTTCAAATTGAATAATCTTTCATTAGAAGTTAGAAAAAACCGTCAATCTTCTAACCAAGAGTTAATAGACAAGGTATCTTCTGGGTATGCTCGTTCCATCGTTGACTTCATCTATCGCTTTAGAAAAAAAAAACTAGCGAAAGTACAAAATTATAGTTTTCGAAACATAAAATAAAACAAAACGTTATTTGGAAACAAAAACTATATAAAAAAAAAGGATTGTGTGGTTTTATAAAACCACGGTAAAAGTGAAACTTCTATAGACGCCGCCATATTGGCCTTGGCTGCTCTGACGAGCGCCTTTCACTTTATCCCTACTCCGCGGCCGACTATCACGCGACATGCAACACACAGAAGAAAAAGTTTGAGACGATGTAATAAAAGTTTCACTTTAATATTCGTTAACAGTCGATTGTTTACGCGTAAACCGATATTTTGCGCGTATAACCATTGTGGGTGAGGTGAAGACCGACGACAACAACGTGTTTTTTTTTTTGCTGAACACTTTATTCGATCACAAAGCCGAATCTAATTGACTATGGTTCTATTTATTGACGGGTGATAACGGCAGCGGCCTCTAAATACGCACTTGATCACCAGACATGACCTGATACGATGATGAACTGAAAAGTTCGTCACACACTTCGAAGATAATATAAAATACTAGCGGACCCGACAGACGTTGTCCTGTCAAAACATTGTCCAGCGGACAAAATTGTGAATCTAAACCATTCCCAGATCCCCTTGAATACACACAAAAAATTTCATCAAAATCGGTCCAGTCGTTTGAGAGAAGTTCAGTGACATACACACTCACAGAAGAATTATATATATAAAGACTAGCGGACCCGACAGACGTTGTCCTGTCAAAACATTGTCCAGCGGACAAAATTGTGAAACTAAACCATTCCCAGATCCCCTTGAACACACACAAAAAATTTAATCAAAATCGGTCCAGTCGTTTGAGAGAAGTTCAGTGACATACACACTCACAGAAGAATTATATATATAAAGATATATTTTATTATCTTCGACATATCGTTCACCGTACAATTTGGTGGACCACTACACACAGTGAAGATAATATAAATATCCTTCTTTTATAACACACATCCAATTTTACAGTGCCATATTCATATTCTGCATCGGTGCAATCCTGGCGATCTCCCTCTGCGTGTGGTGCGGTCTGGCAGCGTGGGCCACATGGGTGCAGGGAGGCTGTGACCCGGGCGGCGTACCCCTGGTAGATGACAGGCTTCTACCAGCCTTCGTGACCTACGTGTCAAGGGCGAAGCACCTACCTGGCCTGGCTGGCGTGTTCCTAGCTGGAGTGTTCGGAGCGGGACTTAGGTAAGTTCTGAAAACTAAGATATCGGAGAAAATGTTTTGCTTAAAATTAGAACCAATAATATCTGTACCTTATTGCACACGGAAAAAACAGAAAAATGAAGACCATCGGAAAAAAAACTGTTGTGTCATACAAAAGTGCAATTAGGTACACGTGTAGTTGATTTCTATATGCAACGAACAGCTGATAAAAAAAACAACGAAATACTTCAAAGTTGGTGAATCTAGAATAGGTAATGTACTGAATTCATGATAATAATAACAGTCCGCGCGATGATATCCGTTACAACCTCTATAGGGCTTACAAAATCTGGTCACCGAGACGGCAGAAAAAATATCGGAAAAGTTCAGTTGATCGTGTACCTATTTGCGGTAGAAGATGTTTACCAAGTAATTCGTCTTGGCCATTACAGTTTTATCGTTCTTAATCGGGCAATAAATCTGAAAGATATGAGTTTATATCGCGAAGCTAAAAACCACTCTTAAGAAAGTGTCACATGTTAAAAACACAGCCTCAATTTCTGAAAGTCTGATCTATTTTGATTAGTACTGAAGTCTGCTGTAAAATCTTGTAAAACGTTTGACGTGGACAACAGATTAAGTGGAAAACTTTTCTAAAACTAGCACCCTCATTGCGTAACACGATCAATCACAATCTGAATCATTTTAAAGGATATTGCTAATCCATTGCTTCATATGGTCGAAAAATTTGTCAGCTCAACAACGTAAATAACGCAATGAATGTTGTTGAACTGTCAACAGGTGTGAAACAGATTGTGATTGATAGTGTGTTACGCAGTTAGGGTACAGGACCCTAGTATCACAAAACTTTACAAGTCTACAATTCTACAAAATTGTAAAAAAAATTGCGTAACACAGAAATTGCAAATATGTATGAGTTACAATTTACAATCTACAATTCTTCCGCATTTTTTAAAAGCGTAACACAAGCATGAGGGCTATGTATAAATTGTAGACTTGTCACTACAATTTACATGTTTGCAAAGTATTCCGTTACAATTGTATGGCTTATGCTTGGCTCATATTTATATTGATAGCAAAGTAAATTGGAAGTCACATAATTATAGAGCAAGTCTGCAAAAGATTTAGTCAGAGCTCAAAATCGTTGCATTAGATCGATGTGCAAAATACACAAAGCAGATTCATGCAGATCACATTTTACAAAATTTAAAAATATTAACTCTCCCTAGTGTATACATATATGAAACTGTAATGTTCATAAATGCAAATCCAAACTTATTTGAATTTTGCACTAGGGCGAGATACAAAGACAAGCTGCGTACATTAGCCAGTAAAACAAAGCTTTTGCACCACCTTTTTTCAGATTTATGAGCAATTATTGATAAGTAAATGTTATTACTCTATAAGAGAATTTCTAAACGCCAATACACTGAATCAGCCGGTTTATTACAACAAACCAATGGGTACATAACCAAGAATTTAAAAACTAGAAAGGTATTCATAAACTATGAAGCACGCACTGTGCAATTGTTTTGTAAACTATATTGTAGCATGACTAGTTGGTAATTTGACATAAATGTTATGCTAACTTAATCTGAATGTATTGCATGACAATTTGATGTTTTGTATTTTAATTATGTTTCGAATAGATAATATGAATGAAACAGACTTACTTGTAACTAACACAACATCTTATGAACAACAATAAATTATTTAATTAGAATTTTGTGGTTTGTAAATTTGTAACTCGTGAATTGTAATTGTAAAGTTTTGTGGTATATGAAACAGACTTACTACCTGTAACTAACATAACATCTTATGAACACCAATAAATTATTTGAATTTGAATTAGAGTTTTGTGGTTTGTAAATTTGTAACTCGTGAATTGTAATTGTACAGTTTTGTGGTATAGGGTCTAAGGGTCAACGGCTTGAAATGTATTTTTTCTTTGTTTAGTTCACTTTCAGCAGTATTAAACGCTTGCGCTCTGGTGGTGATCGAAGACATCATCCACGGCTGGTTGAAACTGAAGTTGAAACCGTTTACTGAAGGGATGGTGGCCAGAGGAATCACGGCGCTCCTCGCCGTCGTCTCTGTGGTGATGGTTTTAGTTATTCAGAAACTGGGAGGTGTACTAGGTAAGTTAACTGCTATGACCGGGCTTACATTTTTCTGGTTCCGTACCCGAAGGGTGCTAAACGGAACCCTATTACTAAGCCTCCGCTATCCGTCCATCCGTCTGTTTGTTAGCGGGCTGTATCTCATGAACCGTAATAGGTAGACAGTTGAAATTTTCACAGATTGTGTATTTCTATTGCCACTATAACAACAAATAAAAATTAAATAAACTTAATTATTAAAGGGGGTCCCATACAAGAAACATGTTTTTTTCGGCTTTTTTTTGTTCGATCTTCATACAGTACGGAACTCTTTCTGTGTGAGTCCGACTCGCACTTGGCCGGTTTTGTTTTTTCCTCTCCTCTAATACATTACCTATCGTCGTTCTTAGTAATAATCAGATAATCTGGTGAAATTATAAAATTTTATGAGAGGTACTCCACTAAATACTATCTCTATCTTCAAAACAGTAAGTTTCTTACTGCTCTAATCTATTTCTAATATTTCGAGAATTAAGATTTTTCAAATGTCGTGTACATTTTCAGGGCTAATTAAGTAAATAAAACATACTTCGATTTTTTGCTTCGACGCTCCCAAATCCGTTTTAACTTTAATTGCCATTTAAATTCGGCGTTACTGCTATTAATTATCATGATTTCATGAATCATCACCAAATTTTTTATATTATTAGGTGTAGCAACAGCTTTGTCAGCGATCGCAGCTAGCGCAACATGCGGGGTGTTCACACTTGGCATGATGTGCTGGTGGGTGGGGCCCCGCGGGGCGCTTGCAGGGGCCGTGGCCGGGGCCCTACTGGCTGGCACAGTGTCGCTGGGGACCCAGGCAGCCGCAGCCCAAGGGTTGAGGTCCCCACCTCTCAATATCACCTACGAATGTGCTCGGAACGCTTCATATGTGGATCCAACGCTTGATTCTCTTGTAAGTATTTCTTGTTGTGTGTAGTAATTTGGTTGTTATGAGGACTTAGAATTGGGTTACCTTATATTTTATCACAAATTGAATTGGCTTATGTTTTAGACAATACAATCTATAAATTTCATTGATTCAACTAAAGTGTATCGGGAAAGGAGACTAAAGGCACCAAAAGGCAGAGTTTATGCCAATGGGCCTACAGCACGGCGAAATGGGATGCAAAATTGCCAAGTAGCCCAAGGAAAAACGTCCAATGAATGAAGCAAAGTTTGAAACACGTGCCGACCTTAATCTAGAATTCTAAACAGTCGTAACGGTGAATGATAAAAAGGTTTACTTACACATCTTTAAAAAAAGATGTCACCTATTACGTCTTCAGATAGTGTCATGCGCACGTGACTGTGGAGTTAATTTTGAAATATGTGTGACACGAATTCAATTGTCAATTTGGGGGTTAGTTGTCAAATATATAAACAATAACGAGGTCCTTCACCCAAGGTCTTTTATAATCACGTCTAGAGAAAAACAGTAGCACTCCGGTCGTGCCGGCAGAAGCGAAAACTTGAAAAAAAAATCGGCACCGCGGTAATCAACGCGTTGATGTCTTTTACTCCACGGTGTCGGTAACAGGTCGCGAAATCAATGGTAAACCATCCCAATTAATGGTAAAGTCCCATCTCAAAAATACCCAACGCGCCTAAAGAAGTTATCACTTCAACTAATGAATACTTTGTTCTTTTGTAGTTCTGTGAAAAATATTCATGTCACTTGGCATACCAATATTCGAAATGGTTAACTATGCTATATTTTTGTAAACTAGTCAGTCCAAAATAATCCATACTTTTTGGGCAGTAAGTAAACTCTTTTCTATTTCGTGTTGTATTCTCAAAAACTTGATTGTGTGCATTTTAAAATTAAATGGTTATAATAACTGCTGCTATATACAGGGTGTAATTGAATTCATGGGCATCCTCATAAGAAGTCATTGTACTCATAATAATGAACAACTTTCACTATGAGACCAAACCTGAAATCACGAAAAAAAAAAACATTTGGTCCCTACTTGACGAGCTATGCGAACATAATTGTAGGAAAAATCGGATTTTTTTTTCGCGATTTCGGGGTTATTCCTTTAGTGAAAGTTGTTCATTATTATGAGTACAATGACCCCTTAAGAGGATGCCCGTGAATTCAGTTTCAACTGTATTTTTAATTCTTTTTATAGGTAAAAGATCATTTATGTGTATACATGTTTTATTTGAAGAGGCGTAATTTTTTTTTAAATATAACGTACATGCTATTAATTCAGTAAACCAAAGATTAAATACTGGTTCGAATAATAATACTATAGAAATAATAATATAAAGTTCAAGCATGTCAAAAGGTCAAAAAGTTATTTTAAATATTATATTAACACTTATCTGTTAATAGATATCGAATCTTATTTTTAAATTGATTTGCTGTCGTAATAGGGTCAAATTAAATTAACTAATGGTGAAAATTACAAACGTGACGGATATGTGGCAAATTATTTTTAAAACGATGTTAGATATCGGTACCTACCCGTCACCTCTGTGTAGTTTAGTCAATGAAATTAATTAATTTATTTATTTATTTGGGATCTCCAACAAAGGATACATATACACAGTATAAATCACAATATTAAAAATGGCTCTTTTACGTGTGCTCCTTCAATTACAGGAGACCACAGCATGCACATAAAACTATACTCCATTTGAAATAAGATTAGACATTTAAATAAACCTTTTTTACAGTCCGTTCAACCGATTTTGACTTCTATACTGTAGACATAAGGATGGCATTAAAAGCAAAAAAGTGGTTACAATACCATCCGTTTACTGCAGCTGCCATATTGTCATGCCACCAACGCAATATAAGTCAAAATCGGTTGAACGGACTATAAAAAAGGTTTATTTAAATGTCTAATCATACTTCAAATGGAGTATAGGTGTATAGATAAAAAAATAAAAATGGAGAAAATAAATTACGAAATTATAAAAAAAAGAAGCATTAATATGTCAAGATTGAGAATTCATAATTTTACTTAATACACAAAAATTACCAACAGGACCCAGAAACAGTGTTCCCGCTATTCCGGATATCGTACCACTGGATAGCGCCGCTGGGTCTGTTCGCTACACTCTCAGTGGGCATGATCGTGGGCTGGCTGTTCGACAAGAAGGACACTCTGAAGTTGGACGCGGAGCTCTTCACCCCATGCGTGTGGCGCTTCTTGCCAAAAGAGGCCATAGAACGGAAGGGAGATATCAGAAGAGCGCTGGCAGGACCGGAAAGTTCGCCGGCACATGCCGCGCCTCTTATACTTGCTCCGATTGATAAGGTAACTGTATTTTTTCTTTAATGTGTACAAGTACCTGGTCGACAGAGCTCTGCTCGGGTGAAAATAGATAAATATATCGTCCAGGTAACGTTGTTTCACAAATTTTCCCAGGTATGAGACTTAGCTAGATCGATTTTTCGCCCCGTAAACCCCTGTAATACAATTTTCATCGAAATCGTTGCCTCTCCCTCACTATTACTATCTACTTATCTACTATATTAGGCTTTGGGTCAGTAAGTATTTCAGTTTTTGACACCGACTTCTGAAATTAAAGTTATTTTTCACTTTGTAGTTTGGAAGTCAGTTGCATTTTTTGTAAAAAAGTATTTTTTTCATTTTTTGTGGGTTGTTTTGTAATTTATCTAAGTTACAATAGCTTAATGTCAACTGTTGAAAAAAGTTTTTTCTATAGTAACTTTTGATCAATATTGATTTTGTTATTACCTACCTACTTATTTCTTAGATTTTATGACTGTGACTCCTATCAACCCCTCCTATCCCTCCTGTAAACTTCTCATTTCTATCGAACTAGCTTTTGTCCGCGGCTTCGTCCGCGTGGATGTCGGATATTAGCCCAAGGGAATGTGGATACTACCGGCATGGTCTATCCTTGCCTAATTTCATACAAATCCGTTCGGCCACTGTGGCGTGGAAAGGTGACAGACAAAGTAACTTTCGCATTTATCTATAATATTTGTATGATAATAAGGATGGATTAGTACGAATTAGCATTTAGCATCAATTACTTTAACAGATATTGAAAACGCCTGCGAGAATTATCATAGTACAAAGCTCTAAATCGACAGTTGCTATTCTATATACACCACACAATCCGTTCAGAAAACTTTTTCGCAATGTTTAGTGAAATAAAAACTTCGTTTAATAAATCAGATGAAGAAAATGTTAATCGAAATTAGGCTGGGCTTAATCTGGACTGAAATAGTCCTTTTATGTTTCAGTAGGAACCATGGGTTTTCGCCTCCATCCGTCATGTTTAACAAACATTTTATTTATATTTTTCTCTATTTTATTTTCAGATCGAAATAAATGGCGAGCCGAGTAGGTGAGGCAAGCAGATACGATTATTTTTGTATTTTTTATCCATCGTGACGAAGATATTTCTCTAGTCACATAGTGATTTTTGTATTAAAATTAACAAAAAACAAGTAATTTTTTACTAACATAATTATATTTTCGAAAAGGCTTACTTACTTGTATGAAATATAATTTAATATCGATATTTGCCTTTTGAGGTACTTACGTATATTGTTATATAGAACCTGGTCAAGACATTTTGCGTAAACTTATGTCAATGAAAAAGTAACAAACGCTAATGAAATCATTCCGTTGTTAAAAGTGTTAAAACGAGGTAGTGTTGATCAATAAAGTAAGTAATGAGACATTCATGAAGGAGTATTCACGAGAATGGGACCAAGAGACCAGCCATTTAATAGTGTACAAATATTTATATTGTGTGGTAAATATTTACACAGCTTGCAAGCAATTAAATATGTTACTGAATACATTGGCCATTTACAATTTTACACCTACGCCAAGACAATGTGAGATAATAAAAAAATATTAAGCAGTACGTTTTATATATTATTGTATTTAAAATGTATAGTTTCGAAACTGTATATTTTCTAAATAAACAATAATGTTTTGTAAATTACTTATGGTGCCAAGTTAATAGTTGGTCAAAATTTACAAAAAAAAAAAATGGAAATAAATATAAGTATTTATTAAACAAAATATTTATAAGAAATGTGTTACTAACATTAGGTTCTAATTTATTTAGATATTTTTTTACGTGATATGTAGATCCTTGTTGGCTGTTACTTTTTATTATGATAGTAAATTGTAATATTTTAGTGTATTAAACATGTACTTAGCTTAAGAATAATTTTTATAAAATATTTGTGTACATTGTAATTAAGTACTTAATTAAAATATGACAGTATTTTAGCGTACTGAAGTGAATATAATAAAACATAAGGTTTTTGAGATCATATTTCATATTCTTGAAAAGTAATGTAATATTATTACCTCCAGTGTGAGGGACTTGGTCTTCAGACAAGCAAATTTTGCTGTTTATAGGCAATGTCGTTTTTACTAACTGTGGTGAGGGTTTTCTATAAGTACCTATTATCATAAAATATACTCGAATTATACGTAGCTGCAACTATCCAATGTGTGAAAATCTTAATCGATTATTTTAATGACCTAGCTACTTTTCTATTATTATAAGACGAATTAACAATCTCTGCCCATTTTTTGTTTAGCAAATAATATTTATCTTATTTAGTTTTTATCAGAGAAACAACAATATTTAAAGGGTACAGCGGACAAGCTCCCTTCATGAATCAATTAACTGTTTTATTTATATCGACTATTCTGCGTAGTTTCCATTTTTCGTTAAGAATAAAAAATCATCGTGTTACAAAGTGGTCACGAAGTCAACAGACATTGATTTTGTGTACCTATTTATAGTAATACACGGGAATAAAAACATTTACTGTTGATTAATGAAACAAAACCAGAAAAGAAAAATCCAGAAAAAATAAGAAAATTCTATTCTATTCAAAACAGAATAATAAAATATTTCTATGAACAAAATCGCTGTCTGTTTGTATGTACATCACGTTTCCACTCTGTAACTATTCTAATGTTTGTCCGTTTTTAAGAAAGAAGAGTGTTAGTATAGTTATGTGATTTTACTTTATAACAGTATTAAGTTTATCAATGCCCACTTTCTGAGCAGTGCTTATAATGCACAACTTTTTCTACCTAGTTACTTTGTCCACACAATTAATATGTACAAAACAATAATTCAAAGACTTTTGAAGCCTGGTAAAAAAACTGCTATCTATACTTCTGATTTTGGAGCTTCAAATAGCATTGCTATAATTTTCATTCAATTAGAAAAACGTTTGAAAAGATATCCATAGAATCGCTTTCTCAAAATATTATGTGACTTTAAACTAGCGAGTAATGTCCAACAATCAGTCTTGGCTGTATTCAATGTATTTATAACTATAAGTTCGTATTAAACACACTCTTTTAAAATAGTTTCATTTTCTAAAAACAACTCTAGGTGTTAATAGATCATGTACCTGAAATGAATTCAGATAATTTTTATTAATAATATATTTTGTTAGTATTACGTTTTACTTAAGAATATATTAATAATATTTATATACCTATACAATATTATTATTGTTACAAAATAAAAGTAATTATAACAACAAGTTTGGCTATTACTTATTTCAAATTCAAATGCCGCCATTTTAAATGCGAATTATTTCTAAAGCGTGCGTACAATTTCGTCTCGGGAAGTTTGGAAAGTTATAAAATTTCGGGAGGAATGGAGACGAGGAGAATAACGAAAATAGTCAGGTGTTGGCAAATGTGGTCGGATGGTGATTTACATTCGACGCGCGCTCCCCGCTATTAAAAGTAGAAGACAAACTGTGGGTCCTGATTTAAGGGGTGTTGTGGTGGGAACGCACCCTGAGATATGGTACGTGATCTTTGTTTAAAGGGATTTAGATTTAAGGGCTGGAAATCGAAGATGACAGATGAACATTAAAATTGTAAGAATAGGTTGAAGGGACAGCACACCTACACGACTATAGGAAGACAGTGGTGATGCGAAAGATTCAAGAATTCCAAATAATAGAGTTTTCGAAAGTTGTTGGATGGCGCAAAATATTGGGTATTTCGGTCCATCCAACAACTTTAAAGGACAGTAACTAAAAGATACTAATTGCAAGTCATTTAAATTAGAATTAAGTTGCAATCGCTTGGAAAATCAGCATCGATACCAACGCACAACCGTAATTCACCGTCAACGACGCGAACAAACTTATTCGACTCAGCAATAAAATGGCAAATTTCTGACAAAAAGCCTCGTAAAACTGATTGCGGCGTCGAAAAGCCTCGAAAGGAGGCTCGATCGTAAACTGAATTGGCCTAGGAACTGTTTAATTGCGAACAGAGCTTGCAATTAAATATACGTAAAACGAGTACGGGATGCATTGTTGTTTGTTTTGTTTAGAGAAAATATTGTTTTAACAGAGCAAGGATATCTTCTACTACTACCTGTGGAATCTATCTGTATGGTATATATAGTCTATATATAAAAATCAATTCCCGTGCGTTAGTCTCGCAAAAACTCGAAAATGGCTCGACCGATTGTGATGAAACATTGGTACTTAAGTTATTGTGTGCGTGAGATGATTCCAAACATAAAAAAGTCATTGCAATGCATTAGCTAGTAGGTATTAAATAACAATAATTTTCTTGAACAGATTTCATGACACTTTAGCCTTTTGTTTAGTAGGTATTAGTTTTATTAGTAGTTTTAGTTTTAGTTGTAGTTGTAGGTATTAGTTTTATTAATTGATTAGTTCATCAGAAAATATGGAAAATAAGTCGGTAATCCTTTAGTTTTTGACGTATTATCCTTTCCAAACTTCACGTAAAATAATTATGTTAAAAAAATACTAAAAAATACCTCACGATTGTTGATAAAGTTCAGACAAAATTGAAATGGATTATATTTTTTAAGTCCTGCAATGCTATTCTGTAAAATTCTCACCGTGAACGCTTAGGTGAAGTGAGCTTGAAGTGAGCTGTCATTCCACCAAATACTAGGGATTGACACTGTTGACAGCTCACTTTCAAGCTAACTTCACCTAAGCGTTCACGGTGAGATTTTTACAGAATCGCACTGCTGTTTTCAATCTTCCTAATATGTACGACCTCTCACGTCATTTCTGTCTTATGCTAGCAATGGAAAGTCACATCAGTTTCTCTGCGTGCAGTTAAGGCATTATGTGCAATTCTCACAACTTGTCCCTACCTCTACATGCCATGAATGCCAAGCGGCCTACCCAAATGTCCTTTCTTTGGTATTGTTCGTCTAGTTGAGCTCCTTAAGTTCTGAGTTGAGCTCCACGATTACTGACAAATGCTTGCACTGACTGGACAGGTCCACTTAAATCTGTGTGGTTCTTTCTTCAAAAGACCTTTTCAGACACTAATCTACATGGTCCTCATATGGCCTGACCAAGATTATGTCTGGATTTTAAAAGGACTGCGACCTCTGAGTTTCGGCCCTTTTTTCTCAAAGTAGTCAGTTAGGAAACGCCGAACTCATCTTATTTTTTTTTTTTATATGACGTGTAAAAGTGATATCCTATTTACAGAATAAACAATTTCATTTAATTTCAAGAGTTTCCTCCCTCCGTGTTAACAAAACCTTCATCTGAACAGGACTAGCAGATAATGAAGCTACCCACAGTTACACAAGTTTATTATCATCGTAAAAAGCACGCGGCCCATCGTGGTAGACGCCAATTAATTAATGAGCCAACTTGAAAATATATTACCCCCTTGGGACTTGAAAGGTGTTCCGTATAACGGTCTTACTCGCTTCATACTTAAGACTTTCTGAACGTAAAATGAAATTTTATTGTTTTTGTGTTATGTTGACGCACGTTTCATTTGTTGTTAGAGTAATATAAAGTGTGTTTTATTATTGTTAGTTAACTGTTTGATAGCTTTTACTTTATTTTTAGTAAATGTCAATAAAGAGTAATAGTAGAGGTACGATTCATCAGAGGTCGTGAGTTAAAGTCCCGCTCGTCAGTTTTATGTCTTCACAAAAAGACTTATGTTTAGAAGAAAAAAACGAGCCTAAGCGTATGCTAAGACGCAGGTGACACAGCACAGCACAGTACAGATTTTGCAGGGTAGGACAGGCGAGGCAGACATAGGCCGCGAGCAAAAAAACACGTGACGACCTGCACGCGTCGCGCAGAAATATGTGCCGGCTCTACAACGAGACGCAGAGCAGGTCAGTCGCATGTGCCTGAGCCGCAGCGTACGCAGCTGTCAGTACGTTCATGCGTTATAAAATCTGCTCTGCCCTGTGCTGCGTGGACCTGCGTCACCTGCGTTTCAGCATACGCTTAGTCTTATTACAGTAGTCGCATAAGATGTGTAACATCTGACATCTCACCTTGGTCATAAGTAACATTAAAGGGATCACGGTCGTTTCTGACGGCCAACTCTAACACCGCGCGCGCACATTGGTCATATCAAATAGCGCGCCCTTCACCGGCTTCCTGCTAGACACTTCCGTCCCTTTTCACGAAATCACTCTCACAGATTGCAGGAAACCGAGATGAAAGATGTTACACATGAAAATCTTTAGGTAAAACTTTTACAGCTCATACAAATAAATTCTTACGGTAAACTTTTAAAGCAACAAAGCACTTCCAAAAGCGACTTAACAGCCTCATTTATTACAGCGATTTAGTGGCTTTGTGTGCAGAATCACGAAGTGTCTCCGTTATCTTCAAGTCGTATCGGATTCCTCCCTCCCAAGACGGTCATTGGTCAGATAGTCGCACATTTACGCCCCACACTTAGACATTATACGGATACCCGTGTTATTTACACAAAGAAAAAGTTAGATACACTTTAGGATATGAGAATGAGCAGGGTAGAAAAGTCTGCCAGATTAAGTTTACGAGTTAGATTATTAACACATAATAATTTATGTTGAGCGGCGGTAACTTAGGACAAAGAGTCAGCTACTTGCTTCTAATTAAATATGCAAGGTGTGAAACAATACTAAAAGTAATTAGTTTATTTATTGCCTTAGGAATAGATAATATAAAATACTACAAAGTGAAAAATAGCTTTAATTTCGGAAGTCGGTGTCTTTGGTTTTAAATTTTCGTTTTTTGTCATCGACTTCCGAAATTAAAGTAATTTTTCATTTTGTAGTGTCTTTTTTGGAAGTAAGTAGGTTGTTTTTTTTTTGTAAAAAGTTTTAATTTTTCGCTTTTTAGTTGTGGTACCTACCCCACACAAATTCGAATACCACTACCTGCTATGTAAATAACAGTAAGAGGAACTTATCATATCATACACATACTAAGTGGGAAAAAATACGTATTATTGAAGCTAACTCAAAAACTACACAAGCAAAATTAATAAAATTTATATGCTACCTCTGAAGTATGATCTGCCAAAAAAAAAATCCTCAAATTGCCGGAATAATCGCGCAACAAACACAAAAAAATAAACATACAGTCGAATTGAGAACCTCGGCCTTTTGGAAGTCGGCAAAAAAGTAGCGCTTTAGGTGATAGATTGATAGCCTGTGCATTAAAATGATACGATCGTATCCTAAAGGGTCTTCTTGTTATTCTCATAGACTTGTACTTATAGCCTGTTTCTGAAGTAGTAGTTAAATTCTTACGCAATCACTCACTAAAGGGAATTAGTAACACATTTATCTGTATTTAAAAGATTTCAAATTTATGTCACCATTTTTTTCAACAATTATTATTTGAATAACATTATTAAAATTTAATTGAAAATCAAATCAAATGAAAAATATGTTGTAAGGTGATTTCAAACCATAGTCGGAGTTTTAATTAGCTGCAGTAAAATGACACTTCTTACTGTCATTAATGCCATTTCGTCATTAACGTAAAACATTTTTTAACGAAATGACAGTAAGAAGTGTAATTTTACTGCAGCTAAATTAAACGTCCGACAGTAGAACTTCGTGTTCAAGTTACTGTTCTAAATTACTTAAGAATTCAAATAATTAAAATTTGTGGGGAAGTGGCACTACAAGTTGGCATTCACAAGTATAGCTTGTCATTTTACGCACACGGTAATGCGGTAATGCTATGGTGGGGCGCGTCATTTCAGAGCGGACAAGCTATACCTGTGAATGAAAATTTATAGTGCCACTTACTCACCTACAAATTTTGATTTAACGTTGCAGCTATACGTTTTCTGATCCCTTAATTTACGTTTTCATCAGATACTTTTCACTATCCCACTGCTGAGCAAAGGCCTCCCCCAAATCCTTCCATGCATTTTTTTCCAAGGCCACCTCCATCCAACCCTTGCGGTACGCGTCTAGGTCGTTTCGCCACCTCTTCCTGGGCCGGCCTCGGCGCCGCCGTCCATCCTCAGGCACCCCCCGTGTGGAGACTGTTGCCCAACGGTCACGATGCATGCGGCTGACATGACCCGCCCAATCCCATTTTAGCTTGGCAGCCTTTTTGCCTAAGAACAGATCATACTACCTTTATATTTTTGATGTTTTTAACGAAGTTCATAGGTAATTCATCTCTACCATGCGAAGTTCAATTATCCGTAACTTCAAATAAATTAACGTAGAAAAAGCTGGTGTTCTAAACCATGTAATGTTTGTGAAGAAGTAAATTGCAATAAGGATTTCTCGAGGATTGGCTTTTTAAAATAAGTAATTCTTGGAAAATATTTCGCCGCCTTTAAATTAATGCAAACTGCAATCCATTTAGTAATTAATTATTTTTTTTAAATGTCGTACTTGACCAAGCACAAGAATATTAGTAAAGAGCTTATCAGTAAAGCTTATCATTAAAAAGCAGTGGTGGTACAATGGTAACGGCCGCGATTTACGAGTTGTAGGTCGTAGGTTCGAACCCAGACAGGCGCTTTACTTTGTGTAAATTATTTCATCACCGCTGCTCTCAAAACGGTGAAGGAAAATATCGTGAGGAAACCGGCATGTCCTAGAACCAAAAATTCGAAGACTTATGATATCTACCAACCCGCAAAGGGCCCGCGTGGTGGATTACGGCCCACTCCCTCTCACCGAGAGGAGACCTGTGTCCCAGCAGTGGGAACATTAGAGGCTAATTATATAAATATACAGGGTTACTGGTAACTCGACGTATTCCTTGCAGGACGTCATAGTAGGGTTAAAATGCAACAAATTAAGACACCAAATGTTCTACCGAAATTCAGTAGTTTTTGAATTAGTTAAGAGTTTTAGTTTTTTTATGAAAAATCCCAGATTAAATCATTTGAAACCAATTTAAAAATGATTTACGGCGCGACTGTACTGAAATTTAAGTTATTATCATAGTTGACGCCGTAGCAGACCTTTGTTAATAATTAAAAGTTCAATAATGCCTGAAACTTTGGCGAATATCACTAACCAAACATTTAATTTTTTGTAATTTTTGCTATTACTTCATAAAAAATGTAGTCTAGTGCAAAAAAAAATGCTACACCTGGTGTACAAATTACTAAGAAAATATCCTTGTCTTATCAGCTATCCAAAAAGGTATGAAAGTTAATACAAAATCATGGACTACATTATGAAAATCGTTTTTTATTTAGTACAGGCGTGCGTTTCACAAAAAGGTGATTATTCGAAAAATCAAAAACAAAATCGTGAACTTCTTTTTAATCAATATTAAAAACTTTAATTACACACATTTCACACGTCTTG
Source organism: Agrochola lychnidis (assembly GCA_963680765.1). Classification (NCBI taxonomy): domain Eukaryota; kingdom Metazoa; phylum Arthropoda; class Insecta; order Lepidoptera; family Noctuidae; genus Agrochola; species Agrochola lychnidis. The sequence goes on from OY796858.1 coordinate 18,150,859, forward strand.
TTCGATGTGCTGCCCTCGGTTTCGAATACATGTTCTTATTCGCTTCCTTACTTCGGTTTTTGTTATTCTTGATGTGATTGTTGCCCTCATCTGGTCCGCCGCATTTGTAATTCTCTCCCTTAGTTCTTCAATTGAATTTACTGGGGTCACATAAACTAGATCTTTCATATGACCCCAGACGTAAAAGTCTAGCGGCGTCAGATCAGGGCTTCGTGCAGGCCACGGAATCGGCCCACCGCGCCCTATCCATCGGTTTGGATAGTTTTCATCCAGCAATTGTCGAATTGTGATTCGGAAGTGGGCTGGACATCCGTCATGTTGGTAAATCATGTTTGCTCTTCTTTCTTCCGGTACATCCGTGAGCAGTGCTGATAAATAATTTCTGAGGAAATCTTCATAAAGTTCCCCATTTAGTGTTCGGGGTAAAAAATGTGGGCCAATTAATTTGTCGTCAATAATACCCATCCAAACATTAAGCGAGAACCTTCGCTGGGATGCGGTTGGTTTCAGTTTTTTAGGGTTTGCTTCTGCTTTCGGTGCCCAGTAATGTAAGTTGTGGTAATTTGTGATACCATCACGATCAAAACATGACTCATCGGTCCACAGAATGTTTTTTAAAAAGTTTTCGCTGTCGGCGTCGGCACTTAGCATAAAACGACAAAATTCAAGCCGTCTCGGCGGATCTCCTTCTTCTAATGACTGGACTGGTTGGTAATGGTATGGATGTCGGCCTGACAAGTGACAGACCAGACTTTCCACTGTGACATACCAAGCTCACGCGCTACGATGTTTGTCGATGTGTTAGGATCGTCAATAAAACGTTGAAGAATAAGCTCCTCGTCCTCAGCCGTGTATCTCCGGGAACGAACAGTGTCAACTTGCCTGCTTCTTTGGACGCTGCCAGTTTCAGATATTCGCCGATAAGTCGATCCGAAGACACTAACGTGGGGGAGTCGGCGGTTGGGAAAGCGAAGTTGATATTCTCGCCGCGCCTCAGCAGCGTTACCGTCACAAAGTCCGTAACAATACATTATGTCAGCGTATTCAGGATTAGAATATGCAGCCATAGTCAGCGCTTATGAAGGCACAGCACAGCACAAGAGCAAGATACGCAGCGACAGTTAGGGAAATAGCCAAAACACGAGCTTGCGCGACGTAGAGTTGAAACTAACTAACGCTGACGACCAAATTTTGCAAAATCGCACCCCCTGTCATGCCGAGAGAACAATAGCGACCAATCACAAAGCTCCCCGAGTGTTTGGAGTTCAAGCGCAGGTAAAAACTACGAATAATACGAATACGAAACAATAGGTTGACCGTCTCGCAATTTTGCCTGCCCCCCATAAAACTCTTCTCTTCCCTGGCACACATGCAAAAGTATTGACAATCATACCTTTCTGAATAACTGATGAGACAAGGATATTTTCCTAGTAATTTGTATACCAGGTGTAGTATTTTTTTTTTGCACTAGACTACATTATTTATGAAGTAATAGCACAAATTACAAAAAATTAAATGTTTAGTTAGTGATATTTGCCAAAGTTTTAGGCATTATTGAACTTTTAATTATTAACAAAGGTCTGCTACGGCGTCAACTATGATAATAACTTAAATTTCAGTACAGTCGCGCCGTAAATCATTTTTAAATTGGTTTCAAATGATTTAATCTGGGATTTTTCATAAAAAAACTAAAACTCTTAACTAATTCAAAAACTACTGAATTTCGGTAGAACATTTGGTGGCTTAATTTGTTGCATTTTAACCCTACTATGACGTCCTGCAAGGAATACGTCGAGTTACCAGTAACCCTGTATATATAACTAACAAAATGTATTTCAAGGCTGATGTAAAGGGAACGTCCTGGCGGTGACGCCCTAGGAGGACATTTACTGACCTTATTGGTGATGTTCTTCAGAAAGGCCAGGTGCGTAGTACTCGCAACCGGCGTGCGTATACACGCACACTTACCAGATGTATGAACGTAAACGAGGCAAAAGGAGTATGTAAGGATCGTAGCAGGTAGTGTTCTGTAGTTTCTGCCTACCCCCATGGGAAGAAGGCGTGAGTTTATGTATGTATGTATATATATATGACGGAGGAGGGTAGGTGTCTCTTTCGTTATTATCTGTCACATTTTAACTACTGTGGGCGTACTATGGGTAGTGTTGGTTATTGCGCAATAGAAAAACCGTTTACAGTTCAGATTAAATTAATCACACACTGTAGGTACACGACACGACTATTTCGAATGCGTGACAGTTTCTAAACATGTTCACTGCTTGACCGCCATCGATGAACTCTGCTCAGCTCCGGTCCAGCCGGTCCCAGCGTTATGTTGTAGAGTCTGTCAAACGCCGCTAGGCAGCGCTGGTGTCCCGATTAATCAACTCAGTAACGTATTTCCGACATATATGTATATATTATATATCGGTATCACAGATCACAGGAAAACTCCTCGAATTTCTACAAAAAAATAACAAGCTAAACTATTCAACCATTTCTAATGAATACGGTAAAACCAAGTAGATACGCGACATTACCTTACAGGCGAGCTTAATCGTGTGGTAATGTGAGCCGGGAGGACAAGTGCGACGTTGTTTTAATTCAGTTTTCTTCCCTTTGCACCTTTGTGGCGACGAGTGGTGTCGCCCTCGAGGGTAGGCAGAGATGAGGTGCTGCGGTGCGAATAAACTGGAGGTGGCTCCAGTGAGAACTGGACGATTAATACAAATAAAAGAGTTTTTCAAAGACGGCTTTCTTTGTTTGAGATTTTAGTCATTTTGGGTCAGTTAATATATTTTATCTACACCCATGCTAAATGCTAATGCTCAAACCTCTATAAAAGTTTCTGAAACAGTTTGCTTATTGCCAACATTAAAGAACAGCCACTGTCATAGTAATCATAATATCATCCAAATGAGTGTTATAATGTTGTACTGAATTTCATTATGCAACTCGAATTTTTGTTTGATTACTTATGTTTACAAATATGAGCAAAATTTTATTACTTATGTTTACAAATATGAGTGATACTAGCTTTGATAACACACCACCAGATATTTCTAATGCAGCAAAGGACATTTCTAACCAATTATTAACAGAAAAGTCGAGAAAACGATATTGTACAACACCCTAAGTATGGTTTCAGAACCTTTAACATTCGTGTTTTAATACACCTTATTATACAACAGTTGCATAAATAACTATTAGAATGTATCTATCATGGGAAAGAAATGCACAGTAGAAGTCATCTGTTATAATTTCGATAAGCATAGTTTGTTTGGTCCAATTCGCAGTTTGCACTTTACAGATGCTAAGTTCATCTCCCTATATTATAATTAAATACGGAAACGATAGGTCATGAGTGTTTACAAACGAGTCTCGGCACGGGATCACTGTGTAAAGAACAGTTTGTTTTACAAAATTATGATATCACATTAATGGTGCAACATTTTTGCGCTGAGCGGCAGTCGTCGGCGCTCAGAACGTTGTCGTCTCATTTAATCGCCGCATTACATGCAAAGTGCATCTCTTACATGTAAAACAGTCCCGACGGGTATTTAAATTTTCGCCTTTCCCCGTAATTCGTTGAGTGCAGACAAAGGCTTTCAGAGAAAACATTGTTAATGTGTTACCCAATGCATTTTACCTGACACAGGCTATACAGCTCTGCGAGCGAGTACGCCATGTTTTTGAAGAAGTGGCGCGGAAATTGATAAATTAGATAAAGTTACTCAAGCGAGGAAATTAGCAATGTTTTGCCACTCCACAGTTATGTGTGCTCGAGGGTAAAGCTAAATCACAACAGGGTAATCCTCAAGTGTCAGTTGGTTCACAAAGCTATCGGTTAAAGTGAACGTACGAGCAGTTTAAACGCAATTAAGCTTTCAAGAAAAACGGGGAAAACATTGCGAAATAGACATTCGAAAATAGCGGCGAAGAGTCAACAAACGAATTTCCGACGTGTCAAAGTAAATCTCTAGCCGACAATACGAATGGCAATAAAATCCGCCGTCGGGGGTTCAACTGGCGATTGGTAAGCTGCCCGCCCCTACCACGAGTTGGTTTAGATAAAATACTAATAGACTGCGATTTCTTGGGACGCGATAAAAGACAATGTGCATTTTTATTGCGGTTTTTGAATATCTTATTAATTTTATTCAACCAGTGACTTCGCCTGCGTGATATCTTTATAAATAATAATAGCCTACGTTACTGTGAAATTATTTTTAAATCGGTCCAGTCATTTCTGAGTTTATCCATTACAAACATACATACAAAAAGTGAAATCTTTTCTCTTGATAATATTAGTTTAGATGCAACAGTTTGATTATTTGTAGGTACTCTTTTAACAAGTGAATACCATTAGTGAGAGACCTGTATTAACATTGCTTTTTAGATCTGCGTAGGCGCCTACGCGACGACTACGAAGCCTCTACGCAACTACGAATCCGTCGCTACACAAACGCCTACTGCGAAGACACTATAATAAAAAAACCCTGAAATACAAGGCTTTTATTTTTGAAAAAGTAAGGACTTATTACTCAGGTCGTTCGGTTAGTAGTTAATGATACTAATGACATCAATTTTCGCATAAAATAGTTCAATGTTGTTAAAAGATCCTTGCTCACTCTCATATACCGTGTTACAGAGAGGTGCGGTCAAAATTAAGGGTGTTTCAACTTTCACCACGGGACCAACATCGTAATCGCAAAAAAAAAATCAGTTGTCCCATACAAAACTTCAATAATACATTGTCGACCCAAATGTATGGAACGACTGATTATTTTTTCGCGATCACCATCCCCTTAATTTTGATAACACCTTTCTCATACATGCTGTATAATGGAATCCGCAAGAAATAAAGTATGCACTTCTTCTAGAAAAAGTGCAAAAAGCATTCCTGCGTTTTCTTTACAGAAGAACTGTCGGTTACTATCCCTATCCCTACCAAGTTCCTCTTAGGATATCTGGGATATCATACGCTGGAGACCAGAAGGGCATTTGGCCAGGTAGGCGTTATGCTCAAAGTGTGGAAGGGTATGATGAATGCGCCTGATTTCCATAATGAGCTGATTTAACTCTAAACACCGAATCTCCATGGCAGAAAACATTGACTGCTAGTCGTGCCTTCGTGTCGGACAGCAGCCCGTGCTGCGTCTCCCCTACCGTGCGTGTTGACCGCATTAAATAAGTCAAAGTCAAATCATTTATTTCAAATAGACACATGTATGGCACTTTTGAACGTCAAAATTTACAAAATAATAGAATTGATTCTAGTCGCCCCTTTCAAAAGGTAGTTTTCGTATGGTGAAGAATGGGCGAGAAACTCCACCGTTACTCTTTTAAAATGTTTTACAATAGTCTGTATAGGTACGTACATTAGTTAAACAATTATATGTGAAGACGATGCACCTAGAATAAAATTACTATATCACAATAGGTAAAAACAATTAAAATGAAGCAACGACAGATACTTTAATTATGTGATAGATACATGGTGCTCACATATTTACAAATCTTTCAAAAGTAGACGACTTTCCTAAAATTTTATAATTAACTAGCTTTTGCCCGCGGCTTCGCACGCGCAAAGGTCGGAAAATATCCCACAGGAACGTACTACCGATATTCAGAGTACTTATCAAATTTCCTAACCCAGGTCATGGCCTATCCGTATACCATTCATCTAAATCTGTTCAGCCGTTACGGCATGAAAAGGTAACAAATAGATAGATAGGTAATAAATCTGTTTTAGGGTTCCGTATCTCAAAATGAAAAATGGAAACCCTTAAAGGATGACATCGTTGCCTGTCAAGACACTTTTTCTCAGAAACGCGTGGAAGTATCAAGTTGAAATAGATAGGTATTAAAAACTTAGGCTATGCGCGCACTACGGATTTTGATCGTTGCGGATAATATTTCGTGTTGTTCTATCTCCTCTCAGGCTCATTTTCTACGAAATGTATGGAAAGTTTTGTACTTGAGTACGAGAAAATTCAAAAATTCGCCCTCCGTTGGCCCGATATATTTTTTTGACGCTAGTAATAAGAAATAGACAGGCATCAAAAAAGTTTTTGTGAAAATTACCCATGTTCTTGCTGACTGTACAATTTTTTCAAAATCTGTGAATGCAGATCAAAAAGTTAAGGACAGTCTCCTAAGACCGTTTTCTTGTAGCGACAACGGTTAAGGTACCTGCCCTTATTGCGCCATATCAACATCCACCCTGTATATGTTATGATTGACTACTTAGCTCCATAAAGGTATAGCGTGATGATAATGTTTTAAAAGATTAAATCCGTAATTATCTGCAATATTCTAACCTTTTGGATAGTCTTTTTACAGTTTGCGGTAAACTATAGAAGAATACGAACATAATGCAATATTGCTCATCCCCCATAGCAAATAGCGTGATAATAATTTTTGAAAAGTCTATTGTGACGTTTCCATTATTTGACATAGATTATTTATACAAATTTTCAAGTTAATCAAGCCAAACAGTAAAATCCTCCCCTGTAAAAATAAATACCCCTTTTCACCCCGTCAGGGGTAGATTTTCAAAAAACCTTGATATACGTTTTTATTTGTTTTCAGTCTTAAGTATAAATACTGAGTTTTGAGTTAATCAGACCGCGCGTTAAAATTCTTCCATACAAACTATGACACCCCCCAATCCTCCCTTAGGGGGTAATTTAGAAAAACTAAAAATGGCAAACTTTATAATTTACATAGTTGTATTCGTGCCAAGTTTCAAGTTTATTAACTCAAGGAATAAAATTTTTCATACAAACAAAATCCCCCCTTTTCACCCCCTTAAAGGTCGATTTTCCAAAAACCCTTTCTTAGTGGATGCCTACGTCATATTATCTACCTGTGTGCCAAATTTCAGCCCAATCTGTTCAGTGGTTTGAGCTGTGCGTTGATATATCACCCAGTCAGTCAGTCAGTCAGTCAGTCAGTTTACCATTTTATATATACAGATAAGTCAGTGTGTGAGGAAGTAATCACAGAATGACATAACATTATTGGCAAATAAATGATTTCTATTTCTAATGTAAAATATAAGCTCGTGGAAGCCAACCCGTACCCTAATTGCGTAAACAATTTCGCGAAATTTGTTTCATTTTGACATTTCAACAACATTCATTGCGTTATTTACGTTGTTGAACAGATTTTTTTTCCAACTTATGAAGCAATGGATTAGAAATCTGTTTCAAATCGAAACAAATTGTGATTGTGTTGTATTACGCAATTTAGGGTGTAGGACTGCGAATCTGTTCGATAATAAATTCACCAATTTAATAGTTACGTGCCTACATTTTTGTGAGAATAATAATATTTAATTGTTGTTATTCGTTTATGTGTTACGTTTGTACTTAATATATATAATTTGATTTATGTAATTGGTATCTTAAGTTGTGTAAATTAAATAAATAATATGTCCAACGAAGAATTCATCGTATTTAAAAGAACTTTCCAACATGGTAGGGGTGATGTCCTAAGCTGTGTTAAAAAGGTCTACTTTTCGCCGTTATCCAGAGGATCGAGTAAAACGGTGTAATTTGTGAGATAAGCGGCGGTTTAGCTGGACGCTGGACGCCGATAGCAATCAGCCAATAAGAGGGTCTCGATAGAGTGTGGTCTAAGCTAAAGCTTTTTACAGATAAGGATTGACTACATTAGTGGTATCTGCGGTTTTTTGACCGCTGCTCTTTTGTCGATTGTATTATAGATCTGCTGCGTGTGATCATGCGCAGACTTTTTTTGCTAGTTGATGAGATGGATGAATAATTTTCCATCGACTAGGATTTCATTCAGCTTGATTGTTAGTTACCTGTTATAAACCCTGATGTCTTTCTTCACTATCACGTGAATAATCCTATTTCTGTTCTTTTATGTTAAAATTATTTTGCTGTGGAAGAGCGGAGTCTCCTAATACAGGCATTTTTTGCTTAAAAGGTGGCTCCAATCACCTACCTGTTGTCATGTTTTTTGGTTCAGAAATAAACATTTTTTTTTTTTTTTTTCTTCCTAAAGTTAAAAGAGCGCATAGGTAAATAACTTCAGATCGAGTGCTGCAATAATGGCATTAAATGTGTTTGCTATAATTTGCAGGCAAAGGCGTCTCACAGTCTATGTGAAGAGACTTTCCGGCGGACGCCTCGCGGCCATTAATTGAACTCCGTCGCCGCCACTTAATTTTCAATAGACCGGAGCACCGGGCGCTCTACCAGGTGCACGCTTTGTGCCTTCACTGTTTGCTAAAGTCCTCGTATTTATTTTAGATTCCATTGTACCACGCTCCGACGCTTTGTCGGGAAATAGCCCTCTCGTGTACCACAGCTTTGTTAATTTTATTATTAATACGTGAAACATTTATAAAACGCGACCGCACGAGCGATTTAATGAGTTTTATTGTTAAACAGAGAGTAATGCGCTCGAAATGAAGCGCGCTTGGCTTAGATGTTGTCTAAATTCATACGAAGTTGGGGAGCGAGGATTTTAATGTTTTAATTCGAGCAGCTCATTTTACAATTCACGATGTTGCAGCGAGCCCCAGACAGCAAACACCTGCCGCATTAGATTTATTATATTACATGGTTGAACAATTCATTTTTCCCAAGTTTGCAACCCCCATACGTGGAAAAACACAAAGATGCAAATAATCCATTTCATCCCACAATCTGGTGGAGTTCAAAAGACAAACATGTTGGAGATATTTACGTTGATCCCGTAGAGCCGGACCACGGCTAAATAACTGGGCATTCCGGCAACAAAAGAATTTAATAACACCGTGAGGCTAGGGCGGTCTCGCGGGCGGGCGGCGCGGGGCGAGGGCGGCCCGCCCTCGGCCGGTAAGCTTATTATCGCACTGGGCCGCGCCACCGCCAAGAACATATTTGCTTTGTTGAATGTCAACGACGGTGGCCGCACCGCCGCCCGCACCGCCGCACCGCGCCTCCGCCGCCGCGCGCCCCGTACACACAGTTGCGCGCTCGCTTAAACATTTAAGAGCACCCAATGTTTAGCGACGGCGCAAATTAAAATAGGCTTTATACCAAATCTAATTTGCCAAGCAGGGAACTCGCTTCGTTTGACGAGTACCTGAGTCAAGGTAGATGTTTGTATTGGAAATTGAATTAATTCTGCTGTAGAATTACCTACTAAATATAATTGATATTAGGTGCGTATTTTGTCCTCTTTTCTCATCAAATTGTCTCAGTGTAAATATAATTACGAGAAATCAAAAGCTTTTAAGAACCATTACGTAATTTTGAACAATTTTGTTAACTCTGTTAATTCATTCATTTTCTAATGAGAAAATGAATTTCTCATTTAAATATAAAATTAGATCTTTTTTATTTAAGTGCTAATCTCATTCTACTCATTATCTTTCTTCAGATGCAGTCAAATGAGTTTTGAAAATTGGTAATCAAGAAACACCCAGAAAAGTTTGATATTATTTAATTTTCACATCACAATAACTATTACACCCTCCACCACAATATTTAGGGTTTTCAATGAATAAATAATTAACCACACATACTCAAACATGGGTCACGATTAACCATACAATATGTTCCCGAAAACTTTCAAAATCAACATGAAGAGGACCATTGAAGTTTGCAAGTATTAAATGAAAACTATATTAAAGATTCAGCGAGGGTTCGTTAAGTTACACCTCACCGCAGGTGGAGGGCCGCGAAGCCTTTGCTGGTAGATCTGAATAAGTCAGCAGGACATAGAGGTAGTTTGCTGGAAGTGGCAGAAACTATGTTCGATAGTTTTGTGCATTTAATTTGATGATTTTAAACCTGAATTCGCTATAGATGCTCTGTAGGCAGTATAACGAAGTATCAAAGCGTAATGAATTGGATATTACATGCAAAATGTCAAAGTTTAAAAAAAAAAAAAATTCATAATATCAAAGACTTAATCACTGTTATTTTTGTCTGTTGTCTTTTATGGTTATTATTATTATAATTTTTTTTTATTATTTCCCCCCCCTTTTTATATTTTTTTTTACTTAGCCGTTATTGTCCCACTGCTGGGCAAAGGCCTCCCTACTCTCTTTCCACCTCTCTCTGTCTAGAGCTTCCAAGGACCAATCTTTCTTAAAGGAGTCCAGCTCATCCCGCCATGTGTCTAAAAAATTTTTTTTTCCTTCTTTTAGATTATTAAAAAATATTTAACCCGTATTTTTTCTTTTTTGACGTAATCAAAAGATTACGGCGATACTTTAAGTTAAAATGTGGCATAACGTCACGCCTTGCTAGTTTTAATACTGCGTTGTGACGTAGCGAGCCCCCACTCCCCAACTTTAATGCGTCTTTTCTAAGTTATTTTTGATTAAGCAAAAGATACGTGTCTAATATTTTTTATTATCTGAAAGACGGACTACATAGAATTTCTTATTTTTAACTTGGCAACTACCGTATTGGAAACGCACACTCGTATTTGTCTCCGTACTTGTAATCTTGCATGTAATTGTGTAGCCTCTGTTGGAGATCCAATAAAATAAATAAATAAAAAGGTACTTACTGTTTCAGTCTTCGGATACGCATTATCCAACTAGATGAATGTAAAAATAAATACAACAGAATTTAAAATTTCTTGCTATCGACCAGAAAACTTAATCAAAATCTAAACAGTGGTGGTGCAACAGGCCGTTAAAATAATATCGACATTAAAAAAACAACCGACCTCCAAAAAAAAGTAAGTCATTTTTTTTGGAGGTCGGTTGTTTTTTTTTGTAAAAAGTTTTTATTTTTCACTTTTTAGTTATGGTACCTACCCCACACACATTCGAATACCACTACCTGCTACCAGTGACAGAAACTTATCAGATCATCTACATACTAAGTGGGATAAAATACGTATTTTGTAGCCAACTCAAAAACTATCCAAGCAAAGTTAATAAAATTTATATGGGACCAATTCGAGAGCACACCCTTTCAAACAAAAAAAGAATTTTCAAAATCGGTCCACAATTGACGGAAAAATCGGTGGACATACATAAAAAAAAAAACAAACATACGCGACGAACATATAACCTCCTCCTTTTTGGAAGTCGGTTAAAAAGTGTGTACAAGTGATATTATTTTTTTAAATTGAAGACGTTATTATGTCTTCAATTTTTCTCTTGAATTATATGTATGGCTCTAATGACAAATTATTTAAAACATACGATGGCTGCCTCACTCATGCAAACTTTCCACAAGTTTTCACAGGGTGTTTTTACAAAATAGCACTGCAAATAAGTATAACTACGTTAGCAGGTTAATAAGATAGTCATCCTGTCACCAGTTCATCTTCAAAGCCTCTGCTATCAACAACAGTCGAAAGTGGAGAATAAATACACTTGGACAAACGAGTCAAATAAGTTACCATCTTCAGCCCCTTTGATTCTTGCTTTAAATGAAAATCATGTTGACATACAACAATCCTACAAAAAAAAAAAACCTGTGGCACTCGGGGACTGCCGCGGTAAAGCTATTGCATAGCATTTGTAACCTCCATACTTCCTATTTGTCAATGCTACACTTGGGATGATGACGGATGATGATATAAAACAAAAATTACGTTCCCATGACAACGTGTCATTACATGGTAGGCGGAGTGGGGGGTGTTAGGTTTTATTTTCGTTACGTTACGGAATTTTTTGATTCGGTCGCCGCGCTCAAAGCCCGCGATAAAAGCTATGCAATAGCTTAAAACAAAAAAAAAGTGTGGCTCTCGAGGACTGCCGCGGTAAAGCTATTGCATAGCATTTGTAATCTCCATACTTCCTATTTGTCAACGCTACACTTGGGATGATGACGTGATGACATAAAACAAAAATTACATTCCCATGACAACGTGTCATTACATGGTAGGCGGAGTGGGGGGTGTTAGGTTTTATTTTCGTTACGTTACGGAATTTTTTGATTCGGTCGCCGCGCTCAAAGCCCGCGATAAAAGCTATGCAATAGCTTAAAACAAAAAAAAAAGTGTGGCTCTCGAGGACTGCCGCGGTAAAGCTATTGCATAGCATTTGTAACCTCCATACTTCCTATTTGTCAATGCTACACTTGGGATGATGACGGATGATGACATAAAACAAAAATTACGTTCCCATGACAACGTGTCATTACATTGTAGGCGGAGTGGGGGGTGTTAGGTTTTATTTTCGTTACGGAATTTCTTGATTCGGTCGCCGCGCTCAAAGCCCGCGATAAAAGCTATGCAATAGCTTAAAAGGAAACTTTGAACAACTTTGTTATAACATAGTGTCGTTTTCTTTACCTCGTCCTTATGATTTGGTATCAGTCTTATCTAGAACATCTTACCCGTTACATCTTCAGATGCGACTGCTTCTAGGCATACCGCTGCATTTCTTATGCTACAGGAATGCCCTGTTTTGATGGATAACAATTTTATTCGGAAACATTTTAGTGTCAGTCAGTCGTAAAGAGGAAACATAACGTCAGTTTGTGGCTACAGACTATCATAGAATTTATGTTTTGCTATCAAACCTAAGGTTAGGTCTTCAACTTGATGCCTGAATTTTATTTGTTCAATAAAATGAATGTTCTTTCTGTTTGGGGTCAATCATGATAAAATTAAATGGGTATATTTACAGATTTTGAACAAACTTTAGCTGGAGTATTTTTTGAAATTCAAGTACCTATTAGTTTTTTCTGATGAAAAGTATTACGAAACAATAAGAACACAATTTTGAAGCTATAAATATTTTCTTAAACATTTCTGTACTTTTGAACAAAATAAATCAAGTACAGTTCTCGTCACAACTTGAGGTAAACTAACCATGTTCTCAATTCTCATCGTACATCGCGATGTCGGGCGGCGGCAAATCGGGTTATCTGACCGCAGACCGCGGCCGCTCAAAGGACCTTGCAAAAAGCTATCCCTTTGACTACGTCTTCAAATATTTGCGCCGAACGCCACGACCGCGCATTATTTTCAGTATAAACATTCATAATCCCACGAAACTTCAGGTCAAAGCTTATTTTATTTTCTGTGGGACACGGGAGTATTTGCATTCTGTCAATCGTACTTTTTGGTTGATGTTGATACATTTTAAATTAGGTACCCGCGGCTTTTAGGTTTTGTGCAAGTTTATTGTTTGCTGGACGCTAAAGTTTGGCATTTGTAATTAAATTTTAATGTCGTTAGGGTTTTAATCTTCTGTTTGAAAATCAGGCTTTTGGTCTTCGTGGCATGATCCAGCTAAGAAGGACTGGTCAAAGTTTACACAAATAATTCTAAAACTGTATTTATATATTATTATGTAGTTAATTATGGAAAATAATTAAATTTCTGAGACAATGTTCTTAATCTAAACACACATAGAGTACGAACATTTCATTAAACGTGCATCCCGTCAACAGCAGAAGCCGATGTTCTAACTAATCGAAACACCACTGATTAAACTTATACGTTTGCAGTCGAGAGCAGATGTTTGCGTGGCGGGATTTAATATTGATAGCAGAGGATGTTGGTCCCGCGGCGCTCGCTACAGCAAAGCGACTGTGTCAACGTGTTTACGATACCTGACATCTTGCAACTGGTGGCTGTTCGCAAACATATTTACCAACGTTCGTTTGAAAGCAATAATATCCGGTACCCTAGAGAAATAATACCGCAAATACATAGTCCATAGTAAAATTCACCGCGTGCCCTTCACTCAAACGTACGTCTCAACATGCCAACTTTCATAAATATCAAAGCAGGCTTCCCGAAAACAATTTTTTGGGAATCCAGCGGTGTTCACACGTCGCTCCGCAGCCGGTGGCTAACACAATTTTATTCGAGCATAAAAAACGAGCTCATCATGCAAACGCCAAAGTCGTGGGACGTGGCTCGCTCCCGCGGTAAAACAATTTATCTGCATCGACGGAATTACGGCGGTGCGCTGTGAATAAAATATGTCGCCGGCTGTCAGTCGAACGAAGACGTTGTCTGTGCTGGCCGACAGGGGTGCCCGACGCGAGGCGCGACCTGCCAACTGCCAGTGACTTCCACAGCAATACATTAGTATGAATATTTCTCAACCTGTATCCAACAATGCTTGCATTCAATACCAAATACAGTGCTGAATGCATGATATTTTGTACCTTTTAAATTTTAAACTGTGCATCGACATTGTTTACAAATGTATGACATATTGAGCCGTGTGTGGACGATGGATTGTACTAGTTTTTACAGAAAACTAAAAGTATGTATAGCAGAGACATTAATATAATTTTGCAAGCCCATAGACATCTCAGGAAAGCGTTGTTTTAGTGGTAAAATAACTTTTTATTGAAATCATGAAAATTGCATGTTGCAATGTTCATAACTAACGTTTTTACATGTTTTCATAATTAATATGATATTCCTTCTGTGATTTGGGAGATGACATTTGAGGCTTGACTAGGAACTTGCACAAAGATTGATACTACTTGCATCAGTGAATTTCAACAAGTCTGTTAAAATAAAAAAATATTTTTTGATAAAACAATGGCATTTTCCAAAGACCAGTACATTTTTGCGGTAGCCCTGCTCGCAAATTTGACGGGCGAAGAGCGACGTGCGACAGGATCCAAGAATTAGGCGAGTACGGCGCCGGCGTCGTATTTTTCGTAAGTTGCTCCGATGACGAGTGGCCCGAGTTGACGTGACATCCCGCAGGTAACCCGGTACCAGGCCCTATGGGATAGGATCAAATTATTAGCTCATGAGGGTTAGAGGTACGTGAATACGTGTTTGCGGGAAGACTCGTGATGTAATTTTTTGGTTAGACAAACGTGTTTTTTTGGAATTTTATTTTATTGAAATGTGGAGAAGTTTTAGAGTGAATTGTTCTTGCATCCATAAGTAATTAATTACAAATATAAGTTGCTACTAAGTGCAAACCACAATTACGTCAAGTTTTAGTAATCCCAAAAGAGTAGATAGGTACCTACCGTACCGATACCGTAAATGTATTTTGTTACTTTGTTAAAACAGTAAAAAAAATTTCAATGTAAACCGTAGCATTCGTTGACTCACCATAATTTATAAGCCGCTAAAAATCCCTCGATTTACATCAAAATATGCGCCACCAGGCACAAATCTGAATCGTTTGTTATCCTTATTAAATCTACTCGAATAAAACTGAAATAATTTCCCCTCGGTTAAAGTTAAATCATAAAAATTCCACGTTAAATGTATGACAAGTGTATTTTCTGTTCGATTGCTCCGCCACTGGAATGTCAATCGGTCTGCTTAGCATTCCGAGGTGCGGGCGGTGCGCGTGGCGGGTGCGGTGCGGTTGCAGGGCGGCTGCGGGGCGGCGACGGCTAGAATAAACTTGTAGAATGGCTCCTCGTTAACGTATTAGAGAGTTTATCAAGGGATTGTGCATAGCGCGAAGGGCCGCGATTATTCGCTTGAGGATGTTGTCGATAGTTTCTAGGAGCGAAGTTTGATGTGAGATGACTTGATTGTCTTGAAGTGATTTTGATGGTTTGTATGGTGCGTTGATAAATTGTTGACAGTATTTAATAATATTTCGTAAGAAATTTTTTTTTTGATAAAAAAAATTAAATTCTTCGTAAACAGGGACCAAATTTTTTATTTTTATTTTTTTATGTTAGCCTGCACTGTACCACTGCTGAGCAAAGGCCTCCCACAAATCCTTCCAAGTATCCTTTTCCAGGGACCAAAATAACTCTTATATCCCTAGGGGATCAAAATGATTTAAATTTGGAATGTGGATATTGTTAGTAGTAGTTGTTCCAATCACCAAAGAGATCAATCACGAACATTTTATGAACAAGTAACAGGCTGAATGATAAAGTAAACCAAGCGCGAGCCAAATAAAAGAAATACTTTGTGAAGAAATAAAAAACGCGTAAAATGCATTCCGCATTCGTTCGTAGGTACCTACTTATTCGTTTACTTGAATTCGGATTTTAAGTTTTATAAAAAATTGCTTGTATTAGTCAAGTAGTGAGAATGAAATAAATAAACGTGGGTGATATTCTTATTCATAAGTTGCACTTAATTATTTTCTCATAGAGCTTGATAAAAAGTATAATGGAGTGTCCACCTCGAGAGCAACAATATTTTAAGCTCGAGTGACGTACTTTGAATCCCTCGCTTAGTTTGGTATTCCACTCTAGAATCCTTCGCTCCACTCTGGATTCAAAGAAACACTCTCGCCTTTAAAATTGTTGTTTGCTCCCTAGGCAAACAATCTACTATTTTATTTTATTTTAATTGTTTGATTATTTTTCTCACTTTTTAGCTATGTCTGGAATACTTTCCAAGTTACGCAAGTTCTACAAAAATATTTCACAGACCAATTAAATACCAATGTGTTAAACTTATTCAGTGATCTAAACATAACTGTTTCTATAACCGACCAATCAGTCAAGCAGTTCAGCTCATAAAAAACCTTGGAAAATTCAATAGCTCGGAAAACTGCAGCGAATAGATGCAAATATTCTAACGCCAAAATATCTAAAGCACCTCATACCTACTAACCCCACTTCATCAGCCCCTCTACAGACGATCAAGACAAAACTCGACGTCTGAACTGTTTGAATATTGATAAAATAAATATTGGCCCACGTGACCGGAGCGGCGGGACACCGGCGCTGTTTGCTGACTAACTCGTTCCAATTACGACTCATTGCTTTCTAGCTTTGTTTAAATTTTCCATTGAATTATATGCTTGTGGAGACGTGGTATTCTGATGGATGAATCGGCTTTGAGAGTTTAGAATAAAGACGTATTTTTTTTAGAGAGAGAAGCCTTTGTTTGGCTCTGTTTCAGAAAAATAAATTGCAGTATTATTATTGTAAGTACAAGCCGTGTGCACTGGGATTTTCAAACGGTAAAAAAACGTTTTACAAAAAAAAAAAACAACCGACTTCCAAAAGAAAAAAAAACACTACAAAGTGAAAAATAACTTTAATTTCGGAAGTCGGTGTCTTTGGTTTTGAATTTTTGTTTTTTGCCACCGACTTCCGAAAGGAAAGTTATTTTTCACTTTGTAGTGTTTTTTTTGGAAGTCGGTTGTTTTTTTTTTTTTAAAGTTTTTATTTTTCGCTGTTTAGTTGTAGTACTCGGTTAAAAAAAGAATCATCGAAATCGGTTGCGTGATATTGAGTTATTCATCCATTTGTCGCGCACATACTTATTGCAAATTTAAGACTTATATGGTTTTCTCATGGATGCGATTGTCAAAACTGGACCAAATTGAAATGAGACCACACGGGAAGTACCAGCTTTCAAATAAAAAAAAAACATCAAAATCGGTTCACCCAATCGAAAGTTCTGAGGTAACAAACATAAAAAATACAGACGAATTGAGAACCTTCTCCTTTTTTTGAAGTTGGTTAAAAATTATGAAATACCATACGAACTTTCATCTGCTATTTAACTTATATAAGGGATGAATTTTCAAAAATCCTTCCGTAGTGCTCATGTTATCTCTTGTAGTGATCTCTTGTGCAAAATTTGGTGCTTCTAAACCCAGCGGTTGCCAAACAATTAAGTGGCGGTGGGCAAGGCAAATTGCTCGCAGAACGATAGCCGATGGGGCCGATAGGTTCTGGAGTGGCAACAGCGTATCAGAAGACGTAGCGCTGGAAGGCCTCCCACAAGATGGACTGATGACCTTGGGAAGGCTGCAGAAATCAGCTGGATGCGGGAAACACAGAACCGGGTGAAGTGGCGGTGCTTGGGGGAGGCCTATGTCCAGCAGCAATGATGCATGAATGAATGAATTTAGATTTTATATTAAGTAGATGGTCGAACACACTATAGTGGTTCAGTAGCTAGTAGTAGAGTTCATATTAAAAAATATAGTCCATTTCGAAACAGTAAATTAAAGTCGACCTCTTCGAAAATTAAAAGAATTCGGTGAGGTCTAAAATTATAAAATGGCTATTTTATCGGCGGGTGTTAAGTACAACGCTTTATTGCTGATAATCTTTGAATACAAAACATTAAGAAACTCCACAAACTAATCCATAAGGGGAAACCTGTTTGTAAGTTTATATAACAGGTGTTTCAAGGTATGCACACATAGCTTTCCTCAAACAAAAGTGTCTCTGGTTGGACACAGATCTGTTCCGCCCTTTATTCAGTCCAGAACCAAATCCTTACCTCCGTACGTTTTCCTAGCGCCTAATCTTTTGGAATAGTCCGACACCTTCCTGTACAATGGGTATTATTCGAGAATCACGCAGATATTTGGAGTGAGACGGTCTGTTTGTTCAGCCGAGAAATCCCTTCCCGTGGCCAGCAAAGCAAACGGATATTTCAGTTTGAACATTACTTATTGGTGACGCTGGAGCGCCAGTGATCCGTGAATGGACCATCGTGTGCGGAGTCGGAAACATTTTGTCTTTCGAGAAAACCCTTCGCGTTTCATTTGCCTTCTTGGGTGTGGGATTCAATGATTTTGTAAGCGCGGAATTTATTTTCGGTAGATAGGTTTATTTGCAATTACAATTATTTTTAAAATACTATTAATCGCAATTTCTTTTGTGTTGTTATTTAATAAACTGGCAAACCATGATGCGTAACAGCTACTTACTAAGAATTTATTTGGGGTGTTGCAGATGCGTTTATAAATTAAAAGTTTGCTTATTAAGTACTCTGATTCCAGTGTGAACATTACTGAATGAACCATCTTGTGCGGAGGAGAAAACCTTTCACGTTTCATATGTCTTCTTAGGCGTGTAATCCGCTCATGTGTATTGGATGGTTTTTCTAATAAAATCGTGAATTCGGTAATGGGTATGGGAAATGGCACAAAAGTCATATGGTTTTTCAAGAAAATTTATCAGTAGAAATATCGCTTTTTCTCGTTTCTTACACACTATTGCATTGTTATTGTTTTGGTATAATAATGTGTAACCACAAATATAACACATCTACTTTCTTAAAATAATGTGTTATTTGGAGTGTTAATTTGAGTGTGCGTTTGAGTATTACTTATTGGTGAGTGATCCGTGAATCGTGTGCGAATATAGAAAAATTTGGTCTTCCGAGAAAAATCTTCGCGATTCATTTGTCATCTTATGTGTGCAAGCCTGGTGATGTGGATTAGATGATTATTTTGAAGTATAAAGGTCGGAAAATTGAGACACGAAAGTCATGCAATTTTGCAAGATAATAAGAAAAATGTCTGTATACTGAGGAATCACTTTCTTCCAAATGTATTGTTAAGTTTTCAAGTTATGAGGTTTAAGTTGTGCATTTAGTTGAAATTTTTCCTCAGTTTCATGGATTATTTGGGATGCAGAAAATTCATGATTTTCGTTGAAGTCGTAGTCTATTGTGATTACGAAAAGTCTTTAATTTCTTCTGTTTTATAAAACAAAACAGTTCGGTACAGTAATAGTAGATTGTTATACGAGGGGCTAAAATAACCCATTCTATCGAGCTAGTTTTACTCCCGAGTAAATAGAAACCGAGTTATAATGGGTTTTAGCGCCGTGTGTTACACTCTACTTTTCACTACGATTGCGAGAAAATAAAATAATCCAATACAATATTAAATAGTATATTTTATTTAAAAATGTATAATTTGTTCAATTTGAATTTTTAAGTAAACTTTTTATCCCGGTATACGGTAGTACGCTTCCATGGTATAATTTCAGATTTCCACGCGAGCGGATTCGCAGGAAAAAGCTAGTTTTACATAAGAATAAAGACTTCTTCGTTTTTGTAGGCTCGTCGGTTACAGACAAAATAAAAAACAAAATATTTTTCCCCTAGACCAAGATATGCAATTTTTTCCCCACTCTGGTACGTTACAATGGCGGACTTTTTGAGCAAGAGGAGTGAAAATTCTTTTGGTTCGCAAAAGAATTTTCACTTACAACGTTACAACAAACAGCAGCACTGCTTTACTTCGTTATTACTATGACATCCTATCATATACTATTAAATGAGCAATATTTGTATATATAGGTATTTATGTGTATTTGTAATCACGTTCTCGAAAACGGCTCTAACGATTTCGATGAAAATTGCAATATAGGGGTTTACGGGGGTGAAAAATCGATCTAGCTAGGTCTCATATCTGGGAAAATTCGTTTTCTCTATTTTCACAGCCTCGGGAATGTGATACAACGTTGGTAGGACGATATGTTTATCTGTTTTCACCCGAGCAGAGGTCGATCGACCAGGTACTAATAAATATACATTGCAAACTATAGTTTTGTATAAATTAGAAGCATTTTTTTAATTTTTTGTAAATGTGAGTACCATGGAGCCGTTTATTATGTTATTTAGACGTATGTTGACTTGAAAGAGCATGGCAGTTGAGAGATTGTCAAGCTCACTAAAATGTCTCGCTGATGGTGGCGAGTGTGTTGGATCATTCGGTTCCCTACAAAATGGTTGAGCTGGATGGTGCTGATCCACGCGTCATGTTCGTGAACGGGCGCCGTCAGTTGAGACTGGTCATCTCTTATCTGCCAGGGCTTATTTTTAATCTTATATTTTTCAATTGTTTTAATTATTTTTTGTACATTGTTCTCACATATAGAAGCAACCAGAATAATGTAACCAGAATTTTGTAATAACTATATTTAAAAGAGTGGCCTTGGAGTTTCTTGCCCGTTCTTCTCCATAGAGATCTACGTTTTGGAATGGGCAACTAGCTTCAACTTTCTGACTAACTGACCGATTCTTTAACAGTTCAAAAGTGCCTATAAATGGTTTAATTGAAATAAATGCTTTGAGTTGAGTTGATATATATGGCATGAAATCTTAGTATTCTGTGTTTTTACATAGCGTGTGCGCTCTGTAAACATAGTATACAAACGTATGGAAACATAGTAAATAAATAGGAGTCCAGCGGCACAAAATAAGCTAAGCAGTAAACAATTTATTTTTTACCCACATAAAGCTGAGTTTTTAGCAGGGATTCCCTTAATAATGATAGTTTTAGGTTAAGTGTGAAGAATAACGTTATTAAATATTGTTACTCATTGAGTCTTTGTTACTTGTTAAATAAAATAAAATTAAGCAGACCATGACAAAATTGTTTTTATTTTAAGTAAATTAAAAAAATAGCAATATTTAAGTTGTTAATTTAAACGAGACTTAATTAATTGACAACGATGATAAAAATGTTAACAACTTAATTCACCTAGGTAGTAAAATTATGAATTAGCTTTACTACCCAATTTTAAGATGGTAATAAAAAGTAGTGTTTTATAGTGTCAATTAATAATGTGAGGCTACACGATGTTCGGAGTTACAGAACATTAATAACTAATAACACTGTTTTAAAAATACCTAGAAGTAGAGATGTGCTAGGAATTACTTATCTGTTAACAAATACCTAGTAACTGCAGCTTAAGAATGCGGCGACGCATGAATTGTCCATACAAACGTAATACATAAATCATTTGCAATTTGAGCATATTTCCACCATATTATGTTGATATTCGGATTGAGACAGTATTTATCTAGGCTCCTACGTCTTTTTATTTCCAAAAACTTACCTTTACATGAAGTGTAAGCGAATTGCATTTCGTACACTTTTACAGCGTAAATGACATGTTTTCATATTGTTTTTTCTGTATTATAAACAACAATATTCGTAATATT
This sequence comes from Agrochola lychnidis, assembly GCA_963680765.1. Classification (NCBI taxonomy): domain Eukaryota; kingdom Metazoa; phylum Arthropoda; class Insecta; order Lepidoptera; family Noctuidae; genus Agrochola; species Agrochola lychnidis. The sequence goes on from OY796858.1 coordinate 18,172,465, forward strand.
GTTTCCGCAGAAGCATAGTTTATGTTAGCAAGTTACAAATTATTGAAAAATAAAATGGTAATACATTAAGTTTTCATTCATAATTTTTTGTATTACGGAACACATCCAAATTTATCATAAATTTTCGAAAGCTAGTAGTACTATCGCGTCAAGCAATAACTGTCAAGCTGTGCGTGGTAGTATTGCTCACTGTAGGTGTATATCGTTCCAACAGGCACTCACACTAGCGCAACTTGCTTGGAATTGAATTTCGCAAACATCTCGATTTGTAGTTGCGAGCCGTGTCGCCGGCCTCTTAACAGATAACCTAGGAACTGAATTCACAGTTCTCTATTACCATTTCACCGTTTACCATGCCTGGCGTTTGTTCGTTCATCGTCCATTTATCTGTTATTTTGTCGATGACTGGGAATTCCTCGGTGTTTACTTGGGAAGGTCGCTCAGTAGTGTAAGTAAGAATCCTTCCATAGTGTTTTTTCTTTTACTTCTTTTCTGCATTAAAAGTAAGTTAACTAATTACTTATCTGTCTGAAATAATACGAAGTATGTATGAATTATTCTATCTAATCAGTTACCTTTACAAGGAAATTTCCCTGTTAAACGTAACAGGTAATTTCAGAGCCTAGGAACAAGTTACCTGTTAACAGAATTATCCTGTTAAATCCCATCTTTACCTAGAAGGCAGAGTAAGCAAACTGAAGTGGCAGTGGGATAGCCATGTTTGTCGAAGGACCGATGTGATGGTCGGTGGAGCAGACAAGTCCAGGAGTGGAGACCGCGTATAGGCAAGCATAGTGCGGGACGCCCCCAGCTAGATGGACCGAGTGGCTGGGGCCTGGGACAGACTGGATGCGGAAGTCGGAGGACAAGGTGTTGTGGTGCAGCTTGGGAGAGGCCTATGTCCAGCAGTGGACTGCGATAGGCTGAGTTGATTGAAGCATACTTGCAAATAACATGTCTATACTCCATGAGTTTAGGTAGTTAAAAAAAAGGTAAACAAATCGTAAAAAAGGTTTTTATCTACACCCATGGTATAAAACTTCTATAAAAGTTTCTGAAACAGTTAGCTCATTGGCAACATTATAACAGCCAGTATCATAGTAACCATTACATCATCCAAACGAGTGTTATAATGTTGTACTAAATTTAATTATGCAACTCGTTTCAACGTTCAAGCGGGGGACAGCAGCACCCGCTGTATGCATGTGTGTGTGATGTGCTGCTGCAGGCGACATTCATTAGTGCAGTTGTACTGAATTTCTTGGGACTTTTTTTATTATTGATCTTGAATTACAAACACCCAATGGTTGCAGAAACTTTTATAGAGGATTCATATCATGGGTGTAGATAAGTCTTGTATGCAACTGTTATAATTAGGTATTATACAACAGTTGTATAAATAACTATTATCTACTCTCATAGCGTAATATTCGAATTATGAACTTCAAAACGAGTTTATATTGACATACTTTATAAACAGAATACCGAAATTTAAAAATAGAATCATGCTATAACACTTTTTCTCTAACAAAATAATACTATAAAACAATTTTTTTTCTATTACGATACAGCGCTAATCCAAGAAGTTAATATCACCAAAGAGTTTCCATCAACTTTTGGCGGGGGACAGCAGCACCCGCTGTAGCGCATGTGCGGTGATGTGCTGGTGCAGGCGACATTCATTTGTTTTGTAGTACTTACTGAATTTCGTGGGGTTTTTTAATTTATTCTTGATCTTTAACTTTGATCTTTTATTTAGTATTTGTTTCAATCCCAATGTTTGAGAGTAGATAAAGTAGTGTATGAAACTGCACATAACTAGGTATTAAAACATTCGTGTGTTACTATTAAAAACCTCGCCTACGGCTCGGTTTTTAAACACACACTCATGTTTTAATACCCCTTATTATGCAACAGTTTCATAAACTACTATTATAGATGACACTTTCTTGTTTAAAATTACGATAAAACCAAATTAAATTTATTTTAGATATTTACAATAGTTTCCTCTTTTGTTAACGTATGTTAAACTTTATCATTTATTCTTAAACTATTCTTCGTAGCTGTAACTGCTTGAACACTATTTTTTTATTAGATTTATAATAAAAAATTAATATTTTATAATCTGTCTTTTGTAAAGAGCCCAAATTCTAAACGTCAACGAATTATAACGTTGCTAAATTTAAGAGTACAACTGTGACGTAGGATGACAACTGAAATGACTGGTATTACGTTTAGTCGGTTACTTGACAGCTGTCTAGTCACGTGGTTTTTTTTGTTTACCTTTATTTAACTACCTAAACCTATGGAGTATAGCAATAAAGCTTTTACAGCTGAAAACAATTCTCTAATGGAAGAGACTGCCGTTTTTTAAAGCACGATTAACTTGTGAGAATATTATCCAATTCCTCAGTTTTCGCAAATGGTAGTCACAATATATGTTGGTGTAAAATAAGCATGCAATTAAAACTTGCCTCTTTAATATCAGGAGGTTGATGAAAAGCTTTTCAGATTTGTAATAGTCAGAGAAAAGTTAAGAAAACAGCGGGATAATTGCGTAAACACAGTAGCGTTTTCATTTTGACAGTTCAACAACATTCATTGCGTTATTTACGTTGTTGAGCAGACAAATTTTTCGAACATATAAAGCAATGGATTAGCAATATCCTTCAAAATCATTCAGGTTGTGACTGAAAGTGTGTTGTTACGCAATTAGTGTGCGGCTGACCGTCAATAAACATCTAATACTTCTATCTAGAGGATTGATTTAATGTAGAGGCACCGGCAGAAGAATTTCGTGTGAGGATGCTGCTGCTCTAAGGCCTCTTAAGTTTTAAATTTTTGGCGGAAAACCACACAGAATTATTAAAATCTGAACTACAATCAAGTATTTGAAAGTGACAGGAAGTAAATATATCTAGTCATTTTAACAACTTAACTGTGATTAGCAAGGACAGCAAGGTTCGTAGCGAATTGTCCATGGTATGTACTTGCGTGGTAGTTCATGGTCCATTTATTAAAGTGAAACTTTTATTACATCGTCTCAAACTTTTTCGTCTGTGTGTTGCATGTCGCGTGACGGTCGGCGCGGAGTAGGGATAAAGTGAAAGGCGCTCGTCAGAGCAGCCAAGGCCAATATGGCGGCGCCTATAGAAGTTTCACTTTTACCGTGGTTTCATAAAACCACACAATCCTTTTTTGTATACAGCTTCGCTTTTCATGATCATCATCATCATCAGCCTATAATGTTCCCACTGCTGGTAAATAGGCCTCCTCTCTGTGAGAGGAAGTGGGCCGTAATCCACCACGCGGGCCCAGTGCGGGTTGGTAGATGTCACAAGTCTTCTAATTTTCGGTTCTACGACATGCCGGTTTCCTCACGATATTTTCCTTCATCGTTTTGAGAGCAGTGGTGATGAAATAATTTACACAAAGTAAAGCGCCTGTCTGGGTTCGAACCTACGACGGACAACTCGTAAGTCGCGGCCGTCACCACTGGGCCACCACTGCACCAGCTTCGCTTTTACGGCACTAGAATATACAAACAAAAAAAAAGAATTATGTGGTTTTATGAAACCACGGTAAAAGTGAAACTTTTAAGCGAACTATAGGCGCCGCCATAATGGTCTTGGCTGCTCTGACGAGCGCCTTTCACTTTATCCCTACTCCGCGGCCGACCGTCACGCGACATACAACACACAGACGAAAAAGTTTGAGACGATGTAATAAAAGTTTCACTTTAATAAAAATAAAACAAAACCATGGCTGGATTAATTGATTGAATGTATAAACAATAATAAACAGCCTTCCGTTTTTTTGTTTTTTTTATTCACAACGTAGAAGCTCTTGGCCTGAATCTCATCTGATGATAAATGATGATCAGGTCGAAGGTGGAAGCGAGCTTCACCCGGAATCGTCAACCACAGAGGTACTGAAGGACTGTTTCTGTAGTTTATATAGGAGTTTGAATGTTTTGTTTCTGTCGACAAATTGCTAAGTAGGCACGGCTTCAACGGAGTTTTTACTTCAGCCCTTACAGCTTGGGTTTCTTAAGAATGTGGTTAATGGTCACACAATAACGGCTGTCCAAATACAGAGCGTTTTTGACATCTTAACACTTTCGACTTCACCCTCTTTATATTGAACTCATACGCCATGCCGCCATACATATTGGAAGTGAACCCTCCGGGAGGGTTGCCGGCATTACGTTTGCGATAAAGTTAACCATCGCGGACAGTCAACGGCATTAGGTTTAAAACCGTGTTTTAAAACACTGTAAAACGAACGTAGTTTCTGACCTTTTAAATTTTTTGTGAATATTTACACCAGTAAACAAAAAAAAAAAAATGTTTGGATTTAAAAACCAACGCTTATACTAATAAATCTTGTTAAAACATACATCAAATTTTATTTAAGCGAAGTATGTCATAAAGCAAACACATATCCATAACTTTGCGCTTTTCATTCAGTGTTAGCAGACCATGTGTTCGACAATGGGTATTGTAGTTTGGTTTTAGAAGGGGATAAGAGTAACTGCTCTGTTTCTTTTATTTATTTATCTGTTAGGGACAGACAGAAAACAGTTACATGCTACAAATTACAGAGATATAATTAAACTAAGATTTAACAGACATTTAACCCACACCATTGTCCACGTTTTAACAAAAGGTTAAAAGAAGTGCTGAAGACAAGTGATAAAAATAAAAATAAAACAGTAGTCGCTGCCACAATATTGCTGTGTTAGCTTAGCTTAATTTAACTTAAATTACTCGTTTAACAAAATATCCAGACCCATTTAAATAATTGCTTAGATAAACAAAATATATCCAGTTCTATATAATGCGTGTTGTAAGAATCAATAAGGCGACGAAGAGGTGCACGTTCCCCAGCGTTAGTCCTGCATATGTCTGTATGGAACAGTTGAGGCCAACCTTACAATACAATACCATTTGTTTGTAAGGTCAATACAGTCAAATTTATTATTGCATATGCCGTGCAGTGTCATAGCATCAAGTAACAGCCGCCTAGATCTCAATTCATACCGTTTCAATAGCTGCACGTAAGGAACCTTTGATTTGAAGCACTTTTAGTTCATAGACCGTAAGAAATTATTCTGTACCCTTTCCATTCTAGTGCCGTTTCTATCGTCAAAAGTATTAGGTACCTATTTCTTAATTTCTTCGTCGCGTTTTGAGAATCCTTTCACTTAGCTCTTAGCTTTTATATGTCTCCTTTGATTTAGTTATTTCTTCACGAAACTGTTCAATATTAGAGTCATCTTTGAATTTTAAACTTCTAATAAGTTCTAGTTCTGTATTCTAGAACGATATTCAATCATGAATGCCGATTTAAATTTAATTTGAGTCAGACAGACAGATTTCATAATGATCTACATTATCTGTCTGTTTAAAATCGAGATTAACGACTAGATTACGGGCTCAAATTTCGCAAAACTATGTTTGAAATCTAAACTTTGAACACATATTAAAGCCATTAAGCTCACTATAACACACCGCGAATAAAGCGGGCTCATTCGATTATAACGAGCGGTTTAGTTCCAATACGGGACAATAGTTTGAGCTATCATCGACAGTTTTGTATGAGGTTTCGCTAATCGCTCATGCAGCGGCCAATTTCGGCGTGAATGATCCGCCGGCGGGCGCTTTTGTGCCTTGTCCTCGATTCTAATTGAAACTATTTTGGACGCAGGACAATGCGGCATTGTCCGCGTGTCCGGCGGTGTTTGCCGCCTTTATTAATTCAGGTGGGCGTGGCGGCGAGTGGGCGGGTCCGAGGCGGGGCGTGTTGGTGGGCCCGCCCAGCGGCGCGCCGGTTTCGTCGCCGCGCGCGCTCCGTTTGCCGCTCAGTCGGTCTGTCGACGCGACGTCTGACGCTCATCTCTTTGCGCGGACGGCGACGGAATAACTTTTGAACATCGTTTACGATATCAGATGCTCCGCTAAATTGTAAAGTATCTCTAGCTGTTCTCTCGTCGCTGGTGACGTCTGAGGGACGTAGGGCTCTGGCTGCGGTGTGCTACTTGTGTGCAGGTGGGCGTGAGTCGCCGGTGGACTTGACACGTGGTGTTGACAGTCGCTGCACGGCCCCACACGCACGCCAAGTAAGTTCACGCATGAAAACTTATTTTACGAAACTTTCAAGATTTTTCAGGACGTTCCTAATTTTCTAAAGATTTTGCTACTGTAAAAAGAAGTAACCAAAAGTTTGTTAAAACTTTATTAGAAACGATATTTAAAAAAATCTAGGGAATTTTCAAAGAAAAACACCATACAAGTTTTTTTCTGTAACATTTCGTTCCCTATTGTGTTTTTTATTCTTTGATTTATGCCAACGTTGCTTTTGTAACGAAATTTTAAATATCTAAGTTTTTGTCGAAATTTAAAAAAACACTACAAACTTATATAAAATGACTTGAAAAAAAAAAGGATAATAATCATTGGGCAGGTTAGATGATTATGTTGACCAAATCGAGTCCTAGATTACAAAACAGAGTTTTGCGATACCACTTCAGACTTGTTATAAGGTTATAACTTTCATAAAGTACATAAATAGATCTAGTTAAGATACATTTTCTCATGTAAAGTAATTGGTTTATAAAGAACCTACTATGGAAATTAATAAAAGTTGTAGTGAGTACTGTAGGTAAATTAATTTTGTGTTATCTAATACTTGATCCAGCGACTTCACACATTTATAACTTTTGTAAAGACTTTTTAAGACACAGAATAAATATAACATGTGATATTAGATAATCTATTTACTTATATAAAGATTAATTAATAACTTAGTAAAATTCAGTAAACATATTCAACGATTTGTTTAAAGAATTTGGTGCTACTCTATGTGTAGTGTTGATGATTTTTTTTTTTTACCTTGAACAAAATTAAAGCTCTAGGTAGAATAAAATACACAATGATAAATATAGCCCTATTGAACTATACCCAAATAATAACTTCATAATTTTGTAAAATGTTATAAATTATTGTTTAATATTAAATGGCTAACTTTCCTTTAACTTTTAAATTGATAAATCGACCTAAATGTTCCTTTCAAATATATTAAATTTAAAATAAAAAACCGACCAAGTGCGAGTCGGACTCGCGCACGACGGGTTCCGTACCATTATCTATAAAAACGGCATAAAAAAACAAACCTATTATATGGGAGCCCCCTTAAATATTTATTTTATTCTATTTTTTAGTATTTGTTATAGTGGCAACAGAAATACATCATCTGTAAAAATTTCAACTGTGTAACTATCACGGTTCATGAGATATAGCCTGGTGACAGACGGACAGACAGACAGACGGACGGACAGCAGAGTCTTAGTAATAGGGTCCCGTTTTACCGTTTGGGTATGGAACACAAAAAATAAAAATAAATCAATCAACACTACCGATTTCCAAAATAAGAAAAACACACGTCACGTAAATAATCTTTTTAAAACCAATAGAAATGGGAACAAATCAGTCGTCACTGACTCACTAGTCACTAACGTTGCGAGATGCCAGTTTTTCCTGTCGCCGTATAAAAATGTCCGCCCGCCCAAACCGTGTTCCCCCGCTCCCGCGCCCTTCCGCACCGCGCCCGCTATCTAAAGCTAGGGTTATACGGGCAACTTAAATTGCGCAATTCTTTGTAATTGTACTTATGGGGGATGCAATAAGCCCGTGAAATTTAAATATTCTTTAGTTTTCTCATTGCAGGTATTTATACATTGTGTGTTGATAAACGTTACGATAGCATATTTAATTAACTGATTAAAAATCATAGAAATCATCTGCATGTTTCTCTTAATATGTATTTTCTGGGAAACATGACAATTATTTTTATGAAACGTTTTCCAAAAAATATAACTGTCGTAAATTGCACGGCTATACCGAGCAATTTACTGCGATGATTTTTTTTGTGGCTATTGTTGTCAGAGATACTGCTACACCATATTGAGTGATATGAAGTAGGTTCCTCAACAAAAATCGACACACAGCATAAGCTGCTGGGTTTAGAAGCACGAAATTTTGCATAAGAGTGCCTTTTATAACGAAAGTAAGGACTAAGGAAGGATTTTAGAAAATTAAATACCTAGAGGGGTTAAATAGGGAATAAAAGTTCGTCATTTTTGCCAATAAGAAATCCTATCAGTCAAACAGCTTGTAATAAACTAAATAGTTTTACTACCGGCTCTAATGACAGCAGCAATTATTGCGAGCAATGAAAAATTGCTGAAAAATTTCCCGTGTACGCGGAGCTTTACCCCGCTCCCGCTCAAATCATCGCTGACAATGTCGATTCCGTTTTATTGGGCCGACGATCTTTTTATGGCAATTGGCATGGATCGTTTTTCCATTTCGATTGGGGTGCTTTGTCGTCGTTGCGGTTTCTTTACATATTTTCTCGTTTTTTTTTTGGAAAGAAAGTGAATTTTTATGCGCTTTTTGTTTTGCTAGTGTTTGGTATTTTAGTTGTGGGTGGATTTAAATAAGATGTTCTTATTTAAAAGAATTTTCTATTTTATTTAAATTTATCTTTTGTACTTAACTAGAACTATTTACAAACTAAAATATAGCGTCGAAAAATTCTTCCGCATCGCTGTCGACTGGTAATGTACCCAAGAGACTGGCCGCATTGCCACGTTGTATGGCAATGCTTAGCCTCTGGCCAAAGTAAAAACCAGCCCTTGGATCACGGGAAGTGTCAAATAGCCGTTTTGAGATGTCACGGAAGAGGCCATGGGCACTCGGACCCCACGGCCCGAGGGTTTCAACCCCAAACGACTCGAAAGTATAGTTACCAATGAAGTTATTATACTTACGCCGCTTGAGGTTTTCTGCAGCCGCAGCAGCAGCACCAGCACAGCACGCCGAGCTAGGAAGATGGGATGGCGCAAGAGTGTCGACACAGGTTGCGTCCCACACTAAAGGCCTACCCACCTTCCATGTTACACTGTCCACCTTAAGTTAGTATATAATATCTATTTTCATTTTGTAAATAATTCAACTAACGATAAATAAATAAACAATACCTTCACTCTTTTGTACTTAAAGAACTTTTGTAATGATTTATTTCAAATACATTAAAATGCTTATGTATAATTTATAACACAACTAACAATTTATACTAGGTACTAAATTAAATATTGCTATTTTGACATCTAAATATAATTCTGTTCTTTTTGTTTTCTATCTGTATTTTTGTTATGAAAATATTTATAATGAAACTGTAATTGTTTCTTATTGATAACAGATAAATGTTTCATGACGTCCACTGAAAATGGTAAGATTTTAACTTAATTTGTAGAAAACCTGCTAGTAAAAGTTATTTAATAAAATGTAAAAAAGGAAGTATACTTAAAATATCGAACATTGAGGAAAGCTCATTTATCCGTGGCTATTTTCGAGAATCCAGTAATGAGCGACAAAAATGCATGTATTTATTTCAACTACTTGTTAAATAATATAGCAGTCGGTTACCAATATCGCTAAATCTGATAAGGATAATAAAACAATACAGATAAAATACTACTTACCAAAAGCTCTAGTAAAACTAATACCTACTCTAATATCACACTAATTATTTCCGAAATTGCAGCGGCGGAAAATAAAAATGCTTGTATTATAAATTTATAAATTAGGAATAATAAGAGTCATAAGAGATAATTCAAACTGGTTTCAATATCTGGATCTCAGATACTTAGGTACATCAATGTGTATCAATTACTTTAATATCACAAGAATGGGTTAAACTTTAGTTAAACAGCAATGAAAATACAATAACATAGATAATAGTAATATGTCTTATTATTTTTATTACAAAAAATCAAAAAACTATAATTGTGTGTAATATTTAGATGTCAATATATATATATATATATATTATACTAGCGGACGTCACGCAGTTTCACCCGCTAAGTTCCCGTTCCCGTGGGAGTACGGGGATAAAATATAGCCAATGTTACTCGCAGATAATGTAGCTATCTATTGCTGAAAGAATTTTTCAAACCGGTCTAATAGTTTTTAAGTTTATTCCTTACATACAAAAATACAAACCTTTCCTCTTTATAATATTAGTAAGTATAGATTACTTATCTTGATCTCAGATACTCACATTGATGTGTATCAATTACTTTACTATCACAAGAATGTGTTTTACTTTAGTTAACCAGTAATAAAAATACAATAACACATTAAGTTTCTGTGTTATTGTATTTTTATTACTGTTTAATGGACATCATAATGACATCTAATTATTTCACATATACTTACTTTTTCTGATGTTTTTGTATTGTAAGATTATTTAATACGTACTCCAAGCAGTGTTTTGGTAAGTTTTGACTTTTATATAATACTAGCGGACCCGACAGACGTTGTCCTGTCTACACGTCTTTAATTTGAAAATTTCAAACTTTTTTTTTTTTTTGTGAATCTAAACCATTCCCAGATCCCCTTGAACACACACAAAAAATTTCATCAAAATCGGTCCAGTCGTTTGAGAGAAGTTCAGTGACATACACACTCACAGAAGAATTATATATATAAAGATGTTCACTAACTCAACAGCAAACCAAAAAAAAACCGAAAATTAATTTATGTAAAATGTGTGACGCGAGAATAAATTATAAATAAATAAACTAACCCACAAAAAGCAACCAAAACATTTCCGAAAATTCAGTAACATGCAATAAAATGCGTGTGCTACAAATAAATTATGGTAAGAAATGGTGTGAACAGATTTGAACCATATCACGAAATCTGATACATATATAGTTACATTGATCTTTATCAATAACTTTACTGTCATAATAATGTATTAAACTCTAGTTAAACTAACCCCCAAAAACCTGCCTAATCATTTTTGTAAATCCAGTAACGTGCAACGAAAATGCATGTTTTACTGCTACAAATAAAATAAAATAAGAGGTCATCATCAGCCTATAAATGTTCCCACTGCTGGGACACAGGCCTCCTCTCTGTGAGAGGGAGTGGGTCGTAATCCACCACGCGGGCCCAGTGCGGGTTGGTAGATGTCACGTGTCTTCGAATTTTCGGTTCTAGGACATGCCGGTTTCCTCACGATGTTTTCCTTCACCGTTTTGAGAGCAGTGGTGATGAAATAATTTACACAAAGTAAAGCGCCTGTCTGGAATCGAACCTACGACCTACCACTCGTAAGTCGCGGCCGTTACCACTGGGCCACCACTGCTCTTGATCTAAGAAATAAGAGGTGATTGCAATTAATTTGCAACTTATCATGAAATCGGGTACATATTGATCTGTATCAATAACTTTACTATCAGGACAATATGTTAAACGATAGTTAAACTAATCCGCAAAAAACAGCCTAACAATTCCCGAAAATCCAGTAACGTGCAATAAAAATGCATATGCCACTGCTACAAATAAATTAAGATAACGGGCGGTTACCGATATCGCGCTATAATGACGTGACCGCCGACGCGATAACGAGCCGGGCCCGGCACGGATTAGGGAGACACCCGGCATCCGCCATATTGTGCGCTGTGCGCTTACCGTGCGTTGGCAATGCGTTTTTGCGTTTAGCCCGGCTTAGTGAACGACATAGTAGTGGTGACAATGTGTTTGTAATTTAATGTATCGGTAACGGTTTGTTGTTGGTGCTTTACATAGTGTAATACAGTTTTTAGGCATTGCTCTTTAACATCAGAATCAGGAGGTTTTTAGCGCATATTGTTTTTTAGTTGCTAACTTTTATTAATATTATGGGAAAAAAATCGCACCATGTTTTCATCTTTGAAAATTAAATAAGTTCTCTTTAACTAATAAAATCCTCTTCCAAAACTGTTCACCTCGTCATTGAAAATGTGTTGATAGATCTATCCCTTTCTCATTTAATTTAATCCGTAAAATATATATTTACTAATTAAAAGGAGGAAGTGACATCAGTACGACATTTTAACGTGGCAATAACTTTAGTAAATTAGAGCTTAAAATGAAGCAGTTATGACATACTCATCTGTAACGCGGAGTATGAACTAACTGGAGTGCCAATCAGCCCCTAAAAACTCTACTATCGAAGATGAGACTACCCATGAACGCTTCAAAGAGCGGTGAAAGGGAAAATAGCTATAGCTTAGTATTGACAAAATAATTGGTGATCGCAGTATTTTTTACTTAATATACATACAGGAAGCTCTAGACAGAGAGAGGTGGAAAGAGAGTAGAGAGGCCTTTGCCCAGCAGTGGGACAATAACGGCTATGTAATGTAAATACATACAGGGTGGCAAGGATATCGACACGAAAAATGTTACCATGGATTCAGTACATGATTCCGATCCCCCTGCGTTGAAATTTTTCGTCGGTTATTAAAAAAACATCAGCTGCTTCATAGAAAAGTGGTCAAAGTGTATGAAACAGCAGTTACCTTTTCAGAATCATGTACTGAATCCATGGTAACAGTATTCGCGTCGATATTCCTGCCACCCTGTAAAGGACATGAGAAAATCGTTGCCTATTCTTTGGAGTTTTGATATTACCTTCATTATCATCCGCAAAATCAAAAAAAAAAAAACAAAATATTTTATTTCACATAAACCTACATGGGCACTTATGAAACGGCAGAAGCTAGGTGCACGGTTCCAATTGGTCGTTTCATGGATGGTATACATATTAAAGAGTATTTTATCTGTCTAACCATTATCCCAAAACCACCTTTTATCAACTACAAAAATGGTTTTCCACAAAGTCAATTAACATGCTCATGAGTAGAAAAATATGCCTTGATATTAATGTAAGAAACGCTGCAAAAGTGCCGGGTTTTTTACATTAATAGGGATTTGTGGTTTACTAATACAATAATCATTATATTCTCACTTCGAAGTGGGATTATTAGAAGAAACGTGTGTTAGCCGTCTGTAGGGGTTTTTACTCTGTGGCGTGTAACGAGGTTGGAAACGTTATGAGATAAATATTTATGTGTTTACATGTAGTTAGCGCTGGATCGCTAGCGCTGATGGCTTCATAAATGATATTTTAGTCACTGGATTATCGCCGCGTATTAATCAGATTTGTTGATTTTTATTTCGAATAGTTTGTTTACTCTGGAAAGGTTAAACAATAAAATCAGTGATTATATTTGATAAACGGCCATTGCATTAAGAAAACATTATCACTGAATTTGAAAATTAAAAATATTCCAAATAATACAGTTAACAATAATGCTGAAAAATATTCCGTCTCTACTCCAGGAATTTAAATTACAATCAAAGTATTACAATAAAAAGAAACTATTTTTCTAAAGGTCGGTACAGAAAGACAACGGTATCAAATCTCCACAGAGAATTCATAACTAGAGAACGGATACCAGGGTATCAGTGCGCAGTATAGTATCCGAATAACAAGCGAACGCGAAAGGATTCTGCGGTCGCATTAAAAACAGATGAGGTTTAAAAAGCAACCCGCAAATGATGTTAAATGATCGTCTTGAATAAGCGGGTGGAACGCGCGGGTGGAAAACGCTCGACTATACAGTCGAGTTCCTTCTCTATTGGTTATCACAGATCTATTGCATAGTGCTTGATGTTAGATGTGATACTGATTCAGATGTGTGGTAATAGTGTATCGAGAATTTAGTGACAGTTTACATAGAAAACATTCAGTGAACCACCATTCATCACCAGGCCTTACTATGAGCTCGCTGAAGTCTTTTGCTTGTCTGATCCTTGTCTACGATGACTTGCGATCATCGTAGATCATGTAATAATCACCACCTTTGATTGTCATATTGGTGACAGCAGTTTATTAATGTTTTCAAAGAGAGGGCCACTGCTGTTCATTTTCTCGAACAAATTATCTGGGAAGGAGAAAGAGGGGTGGTTTATTTTATTTTTAATGCCGGAAAATACACTGCACTGATAAAAACCATTCTCTATCAAACTCTCTCAATACAATTTCAACTTTATTTTAAAATCACATGAATAGAATACACAACGTTTTCAAATTACGGTCAAACACAGCGTCCAAACCGCGCGTCTGCATCGTCAGCATAGCCGATTGGTTTAGTTAGCAGTGAGCGTCGCGCCTCATTTGCTTGCCGCGCCGCGTCGCCCGCGCCGCCCGCGCCGCCCGCCGCTCGACTTTGTTACCACTCTTTTCATCCCGACACCGTTCTAACTATCCGCTGAAGTGATAAATCGGTGTCATAAAACTTTATGAATGTTTTATGCACTTGATTTTATGTTTTTATCGCCGTTTGTATATCATTTGCGAGGTAAGGATCAAATGGCTGGTTTGGTACTTTAAGAAACCTTATGATGCGACGTGCGTCTAAGGACTGAAGTTTTAAGGTGCAATAAATTATCCATAAAAGCTATTTTTATAATTCGCTGCATGGGTCAAGATTTTCGTAATTAAGAATCCTTGATAAACGAAGTTGAGTATAAAATGAAAAACAGTCGTATTTCGATTTACCAGAATTTACTTTCAGAGACTATTTAATTATAATTGTTTTGTCTCCCTATTGCATTTCATTTCATATAGAATAGGGTTTACCTAAATAAATATTTATATAGCAAATTGTCACACAAAATATAAACTTTAAATCATTAAACTAAAGCGCATTTCTAAACAAACCGACACCTACATAGAAACTTAAGTAACAGAAAGTTTAATTATAACGCGGAATTAAATATCTAAACCCTTTGAAAGAGGAGAAATGAAGAAAAGCGGCCAAGTGCGAGTCGTACTCGCCCATGAAGGGTTCCGTAGCAGCAAGTAACGATAAGTTTACGATTTATGACGTATTAAAAAAAAACTACTTGCTAGATCTCGTTCAAACCAATTTTCGGTGGAAGTTTACATAGTAATGTACATCATATATTTTTTTTAGTTTTATCATTCTCTTATTTTAGAAGTTACAGGGGGGGGACACACATTTTACCACTTTGGAAGTGTCTCTCGCACAAACTATTCAGTTTAGAAAAAAATGATATTAGAAACCTCAATATCATTTTTGAAGACCTATCCATAGATACCCCACACGTATGGGATTGATGAAAAAAAAAATTTTGAGTTTCAGTTCTAAGTATGGGGAACTCCAAAATTATTTGTTTTTTTTCTATTTTTGTGTAAAAATCTTAATGCGGTTCACAGAATACATCTACTTACCAAATTTCAACAGCATAGCTCTTATAGTTTCGGAAAAAAGTGGCTGTGACATACGGACGGACAGACAGACAGACAGACAGACAGACAGACAGACAGACAGACAGACAGACATGACGAATCTATAAGGGTTCCGTTTTTTAACGGAACCCTAAAAAGTAGAGAAAGGGCATCGGTTGAGCGCCCAACAGGTTGACGACGGACTTTTAATGATCCTTTAATGATTGAGCCGCGGGCTACACGATGCGTGCCACCCCGATAATGTACACACAGCCTTATACTATAGCCTTTGTATAGCATTGTGGGTCCGTAAAACCGGCTTTATAGACTCCTATTAAATCAGAGTTTGATAGTCACGCTAGTTGCAGTCGGTTATTGTGATTGAATTTGAACGATTAATTGTTTTTACTATTGGTGATTGGGTTTACAGATCTTGAAAATGAATGTGTAAATAATTTAGGAAAATACAAAATTTATTCACAGTTGTTTTACTTACAGTTGTTGAGGAGCTTGTGGCTAAGTACCAACAGCCGCTCGGGTCGATCTGTCAGGTTAAGCTACGCTTGCCGGGGTTGGTCCGTGGATGGGTGACCATTTCTACATACCGAGACTACTCCGTGCCTCGGAAAGCACGTTAAGCCGTTGGTCCCGGCTGTCATTCGTGGGTCTTTGACAGTCGTTACGGGTCGTCAGAAGCACGAAAGTCTGACAACCAATCTTACCAAGGGGTATCGTATTATCCAGTTACTGGGTTGTGGAGGTCAGATAGGCAGTCGCTTCATGTAAAATACTGGTATTCAGCTGCATCCGGTTAGACTGGAAGCTGACCCCAATATAGTTGGGAAAAGGCTAAGCAGAACATTCACAGTTGTTTTACTATTTTTGGAAAACTTTACATTTGTGTCTTATAAAATATGAAATGATTTGCAAATACTACAGTTATGTATTGCAAACATAATTTTAATAGTTTTGTACTAAGTACCTATTGCTTAGATAAATATTATCAGTTCAGACCAGACGGAGAGATAAAAAGCTACTACTTGTTATTAAATAAATATTATTAATATTTTTACATTATACAACATGTTTATTTATTATTCATTTAATACTAAGCACATAAATATACAGAGGCGCACTTAATGCCACAGGCATTTTCTACCAGTCAACCTTTGGGTGATTCAGAGACAAACAGTGGTAGGTGCAATACGAAAATTGTGGAATAAATATTAATTTAAATATAAGGATATATATATGTATATACCTACCTAATATGTAATAGTTTCTAGCACAAGACTCGAGACACAAGTAATTCTGAAAGTGGGCAACGTCGCAAATAGTTGTCAAATATTTCGCTGTTTTAATTAATTTGGCAATATTACTGTATGGAAATAAGAAATATGGCTAACTAGCGAACTAGAATATTAATAATGAATTGCAAATATGACACTGTATGTCATGTTGTAACCGTTTTAGGTGAAAAAAAGCATTTGGAAAGTTTCCAAATACTTATTTTTACATCTAAAACTAAATATTCGGTGTTACGATATTAATTGTTGCATTTCATAATCAATATTTTAGTTCGCTAGTTAGCCACATTTCTTAATTCCATTCAGTAATATTGCCAAATTAATCAAAACAGGTAAATATTTGACAGCTATTTACGACGTTGCCAACTTTTAGGATCAATCTGCCTAGCCTTTTCCCAACTATATTGGGGTTGGCTTCCAGTCTAACCGGATGCAGCTAAATACCAGTATTTTACATGGAGCGACTGCCTATCTGACCTTCACAACCCAGTAACTGAGTAATACGATACCCCTTGGTAAGACTGGTTGTCAGACTTTCGGGCTTCTGACGACCCGTAACGACTGCCAAAGATCCACGAATGACAGCCGGGACCAACGGCTTAACGTGCTTTCCGAGGCACGGAGGAGTCTCGGTATGTAGAAATGGTCACCCATCCACGGACCAACCCCGGCAAGCGTAGCTTAACCAGACAGATCGACCCGAGCGGCTGTTAGTACTTAGCCACGAGCTCCTCCAACTCTTAGGATAAACCCTCTAAATTAACGATAATAAACGAGAAATAACCATGATGTGTTAATAAATTTCTGACGGAGCCACTAGTTATTCTTAAGTCTATATATTTTTCCAAAGTTCTCTCGCGTAGAACTCCACTTTACGCTACTTTATACTCGTTAACTTCGTTCATTAACGCAAACTGTTGATCGAAGTCAGTCGATTAAAACTAATAAAATGAACTATATTGAACGGATCGCAAACAACACAGAATACTAGTGATGCGACCCTGCTTCGAACGATTTATACAGCATGATAAAATATCGATGTTTCTTTATTATACAGGGTCAAATTTAAGTAGCAAAATTGATGGGTAACGATATACAAACACGACAAAAAAAAAAAACTGCCTTTTCCCAACTATATTGGGGTCGGCTTCCAGTCTAACCGGATGCAGCTGAATACCAGTTTTACATGGAGCGGCTGCCTATCTGACCTCCACAACCCAGTAACTGGGTAATACGATACCCCTAGGTAAGACTGGTTGTCAGACTTTCGGGCTTCTGACGACCCGTAATGACTGTCAAAGATTCACGAATGACAGCCGGGACCAACGGCTTAACGTGCTTTCCGAGGCACGGAGGAGTCTCGGTATGTTAAGATGGTCACCCATCCACGGACCAACCCCAGCAAGCATAGCTTAACCTGATGGATTTATCTGTGCGGTTATTATTACTTAGCCACAAGCTCCTAAAACACGACAAAAAAAAAATGGTGTTTTTTTTTTAGGTCTACGATGTCTGTTAGGTTTGTTACTTGAAGTATGAGTTGAGAAATCTGTTTGTAACCGTGTTTCGTTACCCATCACGTTTGTGAATTTTACGCGAAAAAAACGTTTTGTTTTTAAACTGTTATTTCAACTACAATGTGGTTGATGACCCAAAAAAAATCATCTCGTTAGTTAATTTGTTGCTTTATCATGTTTCCATATCGACACCATCACGTCCACGGAGTTCCCCTAGTTAATTTTATTTGACCCTGTATGTAAGTTACATATAATTTTTATACACATAAACCCTTCGGAATAAATTCTCTAAATGATGGTGAAAATCACATCAAAATCCGGGGCGTAGTTTAGAAGAATAACGCGGTCATACATACAGACATGAAAAGGGACTTTAATTTACATAATACAAGCTTCTGCCCGCGACTTCGTCCGCGAGTCTATATCCTTCCTCAACAATTTTTCAAATCCGACGGATAGTTCCGTAGATTACCTGCTAGAACTGCTACCTACCCTACATACAAACTTACGAACAAACAAATTTTACCTCTTTATAATATTATTATATGTAATAAGTATAGATGTTTAGTATACAGATATACAAAGTGGTATACTATAACTATACAAATTAGATGCCTAGGTTTTTTATTATCATCTTTTGTATCTGAATCTGCTGGTATCAACGAGTAAAAGTTAACACAACTTTTAACAACAGAGATTGTTAAAACTTTTAAATAATATGTCACATTCTATTAAAATTTTTCATACAGAGTCAAATTATTAACTAGCAAAACTCGATTAAATAAAAACAAAAAAGATTTGACGTTTTTTTTAGCGGACAACGACCGCTTGTATTATTGTTACAAGTCTGAATTCGCCAACGCGTCTTGAGCGCGCGTGGTGATCAATGCTCGTGCCTTCTCTATTTGAGAAGAGACGTTTGCCCTGCAAAGGGACAACAATAATGGATTGTTATTATTCTTAGTCATCTACATCTTTACAAATCGCAGAATATTCAAGGTTTTTTTTTTAAGATTATTGAATGTGAAAAGACAGTATTTCGATACTTCGAAATTAACCCTACTCCCGATTAATCAAGTTTTTCGGACAGGCAAAAATACCTCGGGAGTAAGGACAACTTTCAAATCGTGTTGTCATTAATTCTTAGTTTGGGTCGCGAACTAATCTTATTTCCGTAAAGTAGGAAACGCCTGTAACTTCGGCCGAAATTACGGATTCGTTCTTAGAGCTTAGACCGAAAGCTATCCTCAAACCAACAACGATTTCCAAAAACATCATCAAAGTAACTTAAAAAAAACTACTGATTTCCTAAACTCTAACGCGTAAAAATAGACCAAGACATCAGTATTCAAGCAGCGTGCCGACTTATTAAGGCGTATGCAAGCACTGGAGGGCGCTGGTGACACGAAATCGGTCCGTAACCACCATTAATGATTTCTTAATGATTGAGTCGGTGGCTTGGTCGCTGGGAACCGATTCGAGAACGAACTCGAAGTTCGTCGGTATTAGAAAGAAAGAAAGAAAAGAAAGAAAGAAAGAAAAATAGGTTTATTTGTCACAGAAATAGGCGCATACATAAAAGACAAGAGTAATCAGAGAACAACACAAAGTACATAACAAATCACGAGCATAGAACAGAAATTTAATTATTTTTATTTAATTTATTTTTATTAGAATTTGTATTGGTAGTTTGGTACCTTCTGCTAAATGTTGGATCATGTCAAAGATGAAAAGAAATTGTCTTTGATCTAAAAGACATTTGGGCAAACTGCTGGCAATTAGTCAAACGTTCCAATATTTTATTAACTGACTGATAACAATTGGTCGTGTACTTTATTCGCTAAATGTGTCTTTTATTACATAGATGGCCATGGTAAGAAAATAATGACATTGGTGCCGATTCCCTTGTTCACAAACTAAACTAAATTTAAGTTCAGGGCATCTTTTTCTTTCTATTTCATTAAGAAAAGGACAGAAGATAAATTTTAGTTTAGTCCTGTCAAATTAATCAGCGCTTGACGTAAATTGACGTGATTTTAGTCGGCAAATTTTTAATCACGTCTAAACTTGTATGGAGTAGTGACAGGCGCTGATTAATTTGACAGGACTAAACTAAAATTTATCCTTTGTCCTTTTCTTAATGAAATAGAAAGAAAAAGATGCACTGAACTTAAATTTAGTTTAGTTTGTGAACAAGGGAATCGGCACCATTGTATCACTGACGGCTGGAAACGTTTTAAAAATAAAATCAATGTTTTAAGATGGTGGGATTGTCCATCTAGAATTTTATTTGTGATGTTTTTCGTACGTATGGTCTTCACAAACACATTAAACATTTTCCTCTTATTTACCTGTGAACAAGGAAGTGTTCATTCGACTATTACTGAGAAAAATACTGGTCAATTGTTAAAATAATTGAAGTGTACTATGATGTAATTTCAATAGTCCATACAGTTTTATTTTAAACAATCTTGATATTTTGCGTTTTAGATGACGTAAAGTAAACAAAGTTTCAATGCCGTATGTAAATTAGGAATATTATACAGATAAAGCATACATTCTCAAGTTTTGGTTCAGCAGAACAAATATTATGAAAAACTTTGCATTTTTTGTAGTTCTGTATAATTATACAAACAGCGATTCTTATATCCTGTTGAGTGCGGATGTACTATCGAATTACTTGGTGGGCGAGTACGTGCGGCGTGGCTGTGCCGGCGGCGGCCCATTAAAAATAATCGATGCTTGCGAAAATATCGAGGGCTTTCCACTAATGACATCGCGCGGGAAAACAAAGCGAACCGGGTCGACACAGCCGAGCGACTGCCGCGCCATCTAACTCCCGCCTCGATTCAAATACGGCCTAAGGATGTGTGACGACTTGAGGAGTCATGGGAGTTCTGAAGCCCGAGACGTCGACTGATTTACCGTTATAAGTGTGCGTGGGTCTTAAGATCTTAACACCCTCTCGAAGACGTAAACAGCGAAAATGCACGCCGTTTTTATTTGCCTTGCTAAACAGACGGTTGATAAATGAATTCTTAAAAAGCAACATGAAGACGTTCTGCGAATTGACAAGTGAAATAAACAATTGAATTTAACCATTTTAATGGCACCCAAAAAATATAGCCCGATTTTACGAGTAGGAACAGAACGGCGGTAACCGAAGTTTATTTCCCGACTTTGGTGTTTAATAGGTTAATTCACGTGGAAGATGTTTGTGGAGCACCACGGCGTCGGCGGCGGTGGCGGGGCCCGCGCCGCCTTGTTTTTCTTACAAATGAAATTATTGCGCGAATAAAATATTTTACTGTCTGTCAATTTGGCTGGTTCACTTCGTCGAAATGTTCCGCCAGATATTAAGCAGAGGTTACAATTTTATTTGCACGGAGTTATTGCTCGAATGCCGGCGGAGTCTCGGCGTGATGTTGTTGGATTCTCCTCGGTACATCGGGCTCGTTCGTGGGCCATTATTGCTTGATGTAAGACAATGCCTACAAATAAAATAAAATACTCACTCTTATTTATTGCTTCGTAGAATATCGAGGGGACTTTGTTCGCTAGAAGTGTCTTGTAATAGATAGATGGTCACGGTAAGAAAATAATGACAATGTATCAGTGATGGCTACAAACGTTTTAAAAATAAAATCAATGTTGTTGATGGCGGGTTGTTCTTCTAGAATTTTATTCGTGAAGGCGAACATAAATTGAGGACCATCTCAACATCATCTTAGAAACAGTTGCGAACCAATGAGATGTACCTAATTGTTGGTGTTATGACGTTTAAAATCAAACGCTGTTTACAAACTGAACTTTTAAACATTAACAAATATGTATTTAAAAAACAATTCTTCACATTGTTTTTTTTTTAGAAAACTATAAACAACACAACTTTTACTTGACGTGACAAAAAATAATTAACAAAATAACTAACGACCTCTTTCTTCATAAACTGTATGTAACGTTGGCCACTGAAGCTTGAAAAAATATGTAAAGAAGCCAATAAACATTGAAAAATAAAAATAAAATCTTTTTCTTTTTAAAGGGCATTATTTTGTTTTTTTGACTTACATGCCCAGTGCCGAAATGTGTTTAAGGAATAAAAACTTCTTGGTTTATTATATTTCGTTTTTTTTTTTAAATTTGCCATTTTTAATTTTTTTCTGCTGCCCTAAATAATATTGCAAGGCAAGACATGGAGTTTTTATAACATACATATTGCTATGTATGTTATAAAAAATTATAATTATACAATTAGTATGATATAAATATTTCTAGATAGATAGTAAAAGCTGTGAACTCGTCGAAAAAAATAACGTCCAACTGTTAGCCGCTAAAATGCACGCACACTAGAAAAGCACAATGACAGCACAATGACGTGGCGCGAGTGTAAGACGTAGCTGTCACGCACACCAGCAAAAAAAAGTTAGCTTATTTGTTTTAGTTTTTTTGCAGTGCGACACTATAAGTAATCAAAGATAGATGGATATATATATCAAACGCGAGCCTATAAAATATAAAAAAACACGAAAATTCCATCATAGAAATTCATATCAAAATATCCTCGCACATGTAGCGTATGCGCGGATTGAATGAATCTGTGAAACGAATGGAGTTCGGCGCAACAAAGCTGAGTAATTGGTGCATTGTAGGAGGCCGCGGGCTACCATCGTTAGCCTTTCTTTCCTTCACCCGGTTTTGTCCGGGCCGCGCTTGCTAATTAACTATGAAATTAATTGACGCGGCAAAGTTTCCGAGTGAAACTTGAATTAATTGGCACGTCCGACTTCAGCCTAATTAGGAGCCTCAGGCTTTTCAGTATCGCGCTCGTTGGTGCCGTGAAAAACACACAAAAGTGTTGTGTATAGTTTGATGTGCGCGAGTTTCTCGCTCGAATCAAAATATGCTCTCTGCAATGTTAATTGCGTGTGGTGAATGTGAGCGCGATTTTTGAAGGTGGAGCATTGCTTTTGCTTTTTGGTGGTGCTGTGTAGTTGATTTGTAGTTAAGTTACATGCATGTAAGTTTTGAGGTTTTTCTTTAGACGTAGTAAACTGGATTATGTCATTGTAATTCAGAAGGAAACAGTTTGCTTACCAATCCTACTTGACCAATATGAACTGAGATCGGCAGGTTGGACTCCATAACTTGTTTGCGTTGCTGTTGATATCTTAATCTAATCAGTCTTCAGATCTTAGATCCCCGGTTAAACAGCTTCACGATGAAAGGCTGCATGCAACTGTTGAGCGCGGGCTTGTCTCTCTTAAGGTACCATTCTGTACCCGACCGCAAGCGGCAACTGCAGGCGACATATCGGCACGTCATGTCACGGTAACACGTCGCGGCGTCATGTCGCTGCAGTCATGATTTCGAACCTGACCGCAGGCGGCAACTGTCCGTATTCCAGTCGGTAGATAGAAGATAGAATAACGTGTTATCACTCGAGCGTTGGCGGTACTACTGGTCTGCGGTTGGGCTACATGTGTCGTCTGTCGGTCGCCTGTAGCTGCCAACAATGTGTCGTCTGTCGGTCGCCCGTAGCTGCCAACGACGTGTCGCTAACTACGGAAGGAATTTCATAGAAATTCATAGAAACCAGTCGTGTCGCGGTAACATGTCGCCTGCAGTTGCCGCCTACGGAATTGTACCTTTAAAGTTTATAGTACCTACCTACTTATTATCTAAGGGGGAAAGTAGGGATATATTTAATTAGCTGTAGGTATACCGAGAAGAATGAAATTGGAGAAAATATTTTACTACTAGCTGCGGCCCGCGGCTTCACCCGCGTCCTTCTTTTTCTAAAATAAAAGTAGCCTTAGTTATTCCTTATATCATCAGCTATCTGCCAGTAAACGTCCTGTCAATCGGTCCTGTCGTTGCGGAGATTAGCCGGCACAAACAGACAGACAACAATTTTTTTTTTTACAAATTTAATAACTACTTTTTAATAATTTATGCATACGGTACTTTCCGTAATTATAACAGTTGCATACAATACTTTATCTACACCCATGATATGAATTCTCTATAAAAGTTTCTGAAACCATGGGGTGTTTGTAATTCAAGATCAAGAATAAATTTAAATTCCCACGAAATTCACTAAGTACAACAAAACAAATGAATGTCGCCTGCAGCAGCACATCACACACACATGCGTGCAGCGGGTGCTGCTGAACGTTCAAACGGGGGACAGCAGCTCGTTTCAACGTTGAAACGAGTTGCGTAATGAAATTAAGTACAACATTATTACAGTCGTTTGGATGATGTAATGGTTACTATGACACTGGCTGTTATAATGTTGCCAATAAGCTAACTGTTCCAGAAACTTTTATAGAGGTTTTATAGCATGGGTGTAGATCAAAAATTTGATACGACCATTGACCGTACATTTTCATTCTATAACAATATTAATAACACACATAACACTGCACTATAATTCACCCACAGCTCACCACAATCAAGCATGTTTCGGTTCCCTTAAATCAAATAACAAAAGCTGTTATTTAGTTCGCTTATTTAGAATTCCCACTGTTGTCTATCATTATTTATTTGTAAGTGCACTATATAAACACAGTTCGCGGGCAAGGGCCGACTGTGGAGGAAAACTTGTCCCGAGGCTAAGGAACCTCCATAATTAACATACATTATGAATTATCGAAAATGGCCGAGTCGATAGCCCTAATTACATGGTGCCGCGGCAACGTTGCCAAGTAATGAATAGCTTTGTATTTTATTAATACGTGTTGCCAACCTGTATTAGATATCTTTGTTGGGATGAATCATATTTTATGAGCCCTATTACGTGTTAATTGGGTTAGTAAGGGTGTGGTTTTTTTTTTGTTGTTCTAATTTCGAAATTTAAATTAGGAACGGTAATTTAAAGTTGGAGCGCTTTGGAATTGATTTGATTTTTTGGGTCTAGTCATTTGGTCTATGTGAAAATGAATATGGTTTTAATTGTGTGTGAATTTTGCGATTATTTATTTTTAACATCGGGTTTCGTTAATTGAAAACTAAACCCAATGAAGACATTTGTTTTTAGTTCCATAGCATATGGCCATACTTCAATGTTAATACAGTTTATTTAGGTCATAAATGTTCCAAGCAGGATCCATTCCAAGGAGATTTTTATTAAACCTCAATTCGCAATTCAATTGAAGCGTGTGGTTCGAAATGTTTAAAAAAAGAAAGACTCGAGACCCAATGGATGTTTCGCGACGATTCGATTCTGTTATATTTACAGGTATTTTTCAAAGATGTTATCAATACGAATTTATATTTCCGCTTCGCTTTACCGGTGCGAGGGAAAATAAGCCTGCTGGCGCGAGGATCCTTCAGGCTGGTCGCACAAACTGAATGGTGAGGGAATGGTTGGACGTTTGTAGAACATGTTTGGATGAAGTAAGCCTATGTGTGTATAATGTGATCTATGGGAAATTTGTGATGTTGCCGTTGAGAACCTACGTAAAAGCAACGTTGATGTTTGTGATATTGTACCATTTCAAATTATTTTCAACGCAGACAATATAAAAGAAGTCGCTTGCAAAATAACTCAACGACAACACCCTTCAGCATCTTTTAACGAACATTAAATTAAAGAAATAAAATATACATATTTTTTACCAATCTAAGTAACGGTCATTACCACAAGTGGTCGCAAGACTCCCCGAGTGACCGCTAATGACCGAGCGATTGCGGAATCGCCTCGTTACCACCGCCATTGTCGGTATAAAGAGTTGTTCATTCGTTCTTCATTCAAGGCGTTCTTCATTTGAATTCGTCTTACGTGACCGTGACGTCACCGTCTCTAAACGATTTACGTTCGAAGTTTGAACGTCTACAGAAAGTGTGTAATCGAAATTTTAAGGCACTTCCTGTACGATTGTTTGTTTTATGAGTTCTGATTGGATATAAGGAAGTTATTACAATAAACTGCTTCGTTGCATTTTAGTGTTATTTAATTCGTCACATCCTTACCGCCACACTTGAAGTAAATTATGGGAATTTGTGAATTTATTGTTCAAGGATTGATATCCTTCATGGGATGCATAAAATTCTGTTTCCATTAAAATGTTTTCTAGATACTAACTACAAGAAGTCGGTTAAAAAAGAGAGTTACATACGGTGGCGTAGCTAGTAGAAAAGGGGTCCTGTATCAAAATATGTTGGCGGCCCTTTTTATATGACTGTAGTGAAGTTCAAAAGGAGGGTATTATTTTTTCCACAAAATAAACTAAATAGCGTCCTGAGTCGAAAGCCTAAGCTGTCATTGTGACCTTACTAAGAGAATCCAAGAGCGAGCGAGACAAGCTAGAAATTTGGAGTTCTGACTCGGATAGGTTAAGCTGTGATTGTCATTTAACTAAGAAAATGAAAGAGCGAGCGAAGCGAGCTCTAAAATTGGAGCATCGTGATTTCGTGACTAGCTTAAAGCCTTTAATAGTAAGCCATAAACAAATTACGTTAATTTTCATAAGGTAATTCATTACAAAATTTTAATAGAAATATATATTATATTTAACAAAAAATTATATTTTTATAGAATTTTAATAGGTTTTGGGTAATATTGTATGAATTTTTGCTTTCACACCTGGAGGCCCCTGTAGCTTGGGGGCCCTGTATCTTTGATACGACTTATACGGCGGTAGCTACGCCCCTGGTTACATACATAGAGTTGTTGCTCCTTTCCTGTCATTCTTTTGCCTTATGAATTATGGTGTCAGAATTACATAGAGTTCTATGTACTGTTCAGTCTACTTATTCTGCCCATAAGGTGCCAAAATCGGGTAGCACCCGTGTGTCGAAAAACAGTACTAAGTATGCTAACTAAAAACTACACTACAGTGCACAAACACAATACCATAAAATACGTACTAGCAAATATCAAACTTAATTCCACAAAAACAAATTAAAAATTAATACGAAAACATTAGCACTTAGTTCACGTCCGCTCAACTATTCTTTAACAACCACTGAATTAATTAATAATTAATGATATTCATGATGTTTGCACGTACGTTCGTAGTGCTGCAAACTGCGCTAATTTATGCAGCGGGTGATCGAGCCGGCAACTTGATTGCTTTTCTTTCTAACTTGCTCGTTTTACTTCATATTCAGTTATGGGTTATTGTTGACGCGTTATTATAATTTAATTTATTATAGTTGTTGTTTCGTGTGATATAAGCTCCATCCTACCGTCTCTCCACCATCCTTTGTTGACTAGAACGCCTAACGCTGCGTCCTAACCAAAAGCTATCGTCGCGCGAGTAACCGATCGACACTATACTTTGTATCGATTTTATTAATTTTTAGGACTCTACTTGTATAACCAGTTTAACAGAGTGCTCAAATACGGAAAAACTACTAGAAATTTTTAAATAAAATTTATATCTACCTGCTCTATCTTAAGTCTCTTTCTTTACCAAATTAATAATACTTTATCTACTTTAATATTATTCGTTAATTTATTAAACATAATATATCTTATATAATCTAGTTTTAAAATAATATTTCCAAATAGTTATTAATTAAGTAATTGAAAATATTATATCTTCTTTTTAATTTAGCATCTAATAGTATTGTCTTCTTTTTAAATGTTTGATGTAAATTGATGGCCTGAAACACAGGTTTTCATAAACCTATATTCCATTTGAAATAAGATTAGACATTTAAACAAACCTTTTTTACAGTCCGTTAAACCGATTTTGACTTCTATACCGTAGGCATAAGGATGGCATTAAAAGCAAAAAAGTGGTTACCAATGTTTACTGCAGCTGCCATTTGTCATGCCACTAACGCAATAGAAGTCAAAATCGGTTGGATGAACTGTAAAAAAGGTTTAATTAAATGTCTAATCTTATTTCAAATGGAGTACCTATAGATCAGGCTAATCAACATTACAGTTAGAATAAAATTTTCGATTGTAATTAATGTAAATCATAATTT
Source organism: Agrochola lychnidis (assembly GCA_963680765.1). NCBI lineage: Eukaryota > Metazoa > Arthropoda > Insecta > Lepidoptera > Noctuidae > Agrochola > Agrochola lychnidis. The sequence goes on from OY796858.1 coordinate 18,200,387, forward strand.
TACTTTACAATTGAATAAAAATAAAAAAATTGACGTACAATCGCGACTTGATTGATCGCAGGTTCACGGGACTATTTCATATTCATTTAAAAGAGTGCAACGATTGCGTACCCGCGCGACCATCGCTTTTGTTTAGGACACGGCCTAAAAGGGAACGCAGAACGTTGACGGTCAGGGCTAATATGCTGGCCCGCATGTTTGCCCGCTGCACAAGAGAGGTTAAGATTTTGCTATTTAAATCCTTTTGTCAGACGTTTTACTCCAGCAGCCTGTGGACAGCATATACGCAAAGGGCTGTCAATGGTCTGCCAGTCCAATACAATAGCATTCAGGATGCTGCTGAGGCGCCCTCCGTTTTGCAGCGCGTCCGCCATGTTCATGCAGGCCCAGATGGTTTCGCGGCAATCTTACGCAAGAAAGCGGCGTCACTGCTGCACAGAGTGTGTGTGAGTAGCAACAGCATCCAGAGTGTGATAGCGGACAGTATCAGTATGACTGTTCGTCCTTCAAAAATCGTATGCGTTTATGTGTGAACCAACATAGTTTTAAGTACTATTTTACTAACAAAATGGATCATGTTGTCTGATAAATAAATAATAATAATTAGGCTGCCTCGTTGGTCTAGTGGTAGCAAGCGCTACTGCTGAGTATGAGGTCCTGGGTTCGATTCCCGGGTCGGGCAAAGTGATATTGGGTTTTTCCATCTGGAATTTCTCAGTAGTAGCCCGTAGTCTGGATCTGTGCCCGGTTGATGGCAATAGGCTCGCCCCCTATTACATGGGACTTAAACATAACTGGCGAAATGTGGGTGTACTATGGGTACACCTCTGTCTATCCCTTCGGGGATTGCAGGCGTGATGTTATGTTATGTAATAATTAGGCATTAAGTCCGCTTTTTGTACCTTTATTGTGCGTAAAGTTTAATAAATATTATTGAGAGCGAGTATCCGGCTACCGAAAGTCAGGAAAATCCAGCCATCTTTTTCTATTGGTGAATCGCAGCTTAAAACGTTGAGTGGCGGTAGGCATCCTGGAGAGCCCACTCTTGTCCCATATGGGTTGCCCTCACGGAGGGCTCATTTTAAATGTAGGTTTTTCTATGCGAATACAGCATTATATACTATGAAAATAAAATCTGTTGTCAAGATTTATTAGTTTAGTCGTGGTTTAAAAATACAAGCATTTTTATTTTCAAAAAAAATTGTGTCTGGAGACCAGTATTTCTAGTTTGAAAAAACATTTTCACGGTTACAAATATTCACACAAAAAATTAAAGGTTGGGCGGACACCGCTCAACCTTTAATTTTTTGTGTGAATATTTGTCTCGGGATCAGAGTGAGCTATAGGTACACATTAAAAAAAAATGTACATTTTTTATTATTTCACGTCCCCACCTCACTAGCACTAGTACATGAAAATACCCCCAGATATACTACGTATAGCGACAAGACCCCCTGACAACACTATTTTACTTCGTTTTACAGTGTTTTATAACACTGTTTCAAACCTAATGCCGTTGACCGTCCGCGATGTTTAACTTTAGCGCAAACGTAATGCCGGTGACTGCCCGGATAGTTATCGGCATGGCGTATGAGTTCTATGAACAGTGGGTGGAGTCGAAAGTGCTAATTAAGATCATAAAACTAATTTTAAGTAGAAAATACGTCTATCTTCATTATTGGGTAATTCCTTCTGCATAAACTGTCGGCTAGAAAATAAAATAAAGTTCAATAATTACTAACTTCCTTAGAATGTTGCAAATATTTAGTACTCTCTTTGAAAAGCTTTTATGTCTAACTAGTCCGCTTTGCATGAAACAAAGCGAACTAGTTTCAACAATAAGCCATGGCTGAATATGAAATTGAGCCATGGCTTATTGTTAACGCGTTATTATTATAGTTGTTGTTTTAAGCTCGAGCAGCGAAGTTTGGACGTAATTGGAAAGAGTATCCGGATACCGGAGCTATGAATAGGATACTCATCTTTTTCTTTTGTTGTGATATATGCAAGTTAAGGGGACGATAACCGACTTTTAATGATTTTATACTGAAGATGACGTCTAAACGAGTAGTGTTAGTGATTTGGAAAAAATATATGTTAAATTAGAGCATTTTCCTAATATTTTAATATAGGCATATTTTTGATTATGTTTATATTACATAGTGAAATTAATTTGTAAAGTTATGTCTAACGCGGATAAAAAACTGAGAATGACGCAAAATCTATCGAGCGTATTTTTCTGAAAACTTCACCAAGACAGCGCTCTTTGATGGGCGAGTCCTATTACTGACTGGACGTACGGCGCGTTGCGTGAGCTCAGTACAGAACACGCAAGCTAGTTAGCGATATATGACAGTGACCTTGAATAGTTATTCAAGGTCACTGTCATATATCTGCGTCTTAAGGAGATGCTTTTATATCCTGGTCTACGTAGAAAATATCGTAGTCCTCTATTCCCAGTTATTGCATTCGAAAAAGCCTAATGAGACTATCTGCTGAATGAATGAGTGAATGTATGAATGAGCTGTGTAGTCTTATGGCCACGTAGCTTGAAAATGAAGTTCGATGAACAAGTATTTTGGACTTCATTTATCTTGTCATTTAGTCTTCATTGGTTTTGTGGCTCAATAATAAGCTTCTTTCAAGTAAATATTGATGCGGAAACATAAACCTAACAGTTAAGCTCGCACTTGACTGATTTCCATTATTTATTTATTCATTGAGCGCTAAATGAACTATAATTGTACTCGGCCGCACCGCCTCGCGTCCCATTTGAATTTCTCTACGTGTTTTAACATTTCATAAGTCTTGGACATTTCTCCGCATAAGTGCTCACTAAATAACGCTTAAAACACGTTGACAACACGGCTATTTGTTAGCCGTAACAACAATAACACAACAATCGTATAACAATAAGCCATTAGACAAGTTGTGGAAATTTTCCGGTTATTTCCGATTCACACCGATTGTTACGGCCGCGTCGGCCATTCGGAGGGCCATAACTCGGCCCGAGAGCCGCTTCGAGTGGGGTCTATGGCCAACGACCACGGAATCGTATATTTATGGTATATTTGTGGTATATTTACGGCCTATATAATGTGAGAGATTTATTGGGTGCGGTGTAATTAGCGCGCGTTTAGATTTATAATCTGAATTTGTACCCAGTGTGAGCCAGTTGCGGCCACTTTTTAATGGCACGCTTAGCGCTAATGAGCCATTCTGACTGGCTGTAGTTTTTAATGATACCTTCTACTATGAGAGCACGAATACAATTCCGTTGTGTTGCTTTTGGTACATGAGGATAATAAGAGGGATGCATTTCGATCCTTTGTCTTGGTATTGCTAAGTAAAATCGATGTTTATCTGTCATAAATTAGTATAAATAATTCGGAGGGGCGAGTGCGCCGGCGCCGCGAGCACGCGTAAATCACGCACAACCGCTTATTAAGTTGTTAGGGGCGTCCGTGTCTGCGCCCACGCGTGCCCGCTCGCCGCGCTGTGTCCACGCCCTTATGTTTGCGCTAGCTCACAACCTTGTATCTCCGGTTTGTTCCCATAAACTTGTTTATTCCTTGTAGATACTTGTGAACATACAAAAAGGTAAATTATTTATAAACCATGTATGTATGGATGGACAGTCCTCTATTCATGCAACAACTTTGTTGTCACCATTCACAAGAAAGGTATCCCTTTTTTATACACATTGGTGGGGTTACAGAGACACGTACAGCATTTTTATTTTCTTAATGTCCCTCGGCAAACTTCGTGTTTCGTCAGTCATCGGATTTTTATCAGTTGCCCTTTGCATTTGGTGCAAACCGGACGCTCTTAATCGACTTGGAAGTATATAGAGTTATTCATACTCTTTTAATTAATGTAATTTATTTTTAAAATAAGAGGAAAGCTGCTAAAGTCGCAGGCACACGGAAATCAAAACAAAACAACAATAAAATACTTCGGTCTGAATTCAAATTGATTGTACACGATAAATCTAATAATAGATGGACATGGAAATTAGCATTCGTTTGTATTCGGAAATGCGATGATTTCCGAGGGACATTAAGGAAACAGAAATACTGTAACATGAATTTAAGTACAAATTGAAAAAAAAAAAAACATTGAGATCTCAATTTTCATACCTGAATAAGTTTGTAAACTCACATTCTTGCGCTAAAAAGCTCTACATCTCATACTACGATCTGTTATACAGTCATAATAAACGTTTTATAGCCATTAATACCGCAAATGTGCGGAAATTAGAGGGGCTATCACGTGAGCACTAACTTTATCATAGACTGCAATAAAGAACGGTTCTTATTTAATTACTACACTTAGTAGACAAATTAATAATACCCTGTACTATAAAATAAGTTACTGGCTATAAACTAAATGATCGTAGGTATTTCTATGTCTATTTATTTCACACTTTTGAGCGACTCGAAGAAAGTATTTTTAACTGACTACAAAAAAGGGGGGAGTTCTATGTTCGTTTCTAGGTTTTTTCAATGCAAGTTCCCCGATATTAATTTTATTAAAGTAAACACAGTTTTATAAAATATACATTGTGTGCGATTTCAAAGGTACAAAATGTTGTTGTAATAATTATTTAATTAGATTAATAATAATGTAAATATTTGCACACCATAATAGGTAATGATACAGAGTATTTCATATTTATTTGTAACATCTGTTTATACCTACCTGTATTAAGCAAATAAATAATTTGATTTGATTTGATTTGAAAACAGTCAAGTGTCGCCTAGCAACCAAAAACTTCAAAAATAACCCTGGAAGTGCTTTCCTAACATATTTTTGTAAACTTAAACAAAATATCGTAACCTGCTGCAATCCTTGGATACTTAAAACGTACAAAATTCTTGGCGTATGTACTTGAATACACAGAAGCACTGAAGGCTAATAAAGCAAGCTTAACACGAAAATAAAACACACTTAGGTATTTCACACAAAATAAATATCCCAACCACCACCACTAACAAAACAGACAATACTTTATGTCACATCCTTAAAATTAAAACGCCCATTGTAACCACACATTGTCACGTCAAGTCTTCACGTTAAGCGACAACCCTAGCCATTTGGTTAGCTTTAACAGCCACACTATTGTGCAAGACACTGCAAGCAATATCTGTGAAAGTACAGCCTTTGAAACTACAGACAACAATGAACCATTTCGAATTAGCTATCGAGTTATCTGCCAAAGGTTTTCACGACTACGGAGGAGTTAAGGTCTGCTCAGACGGACCACAAAACAACCACACCACAGCCAAAAATATATCTATACTGTGGTCTTGTGTGTAGTCTTGCTGCAGGTGCCTGTGTGGCAATCACTAAAACTTTTAGAAGTTGCTTACAACAAGACTTTGGGACTGAATCGTATTTCGTAGATGTAACAGTCTTATGTAATTTTGACGTTCGAAAAGTGCTGATTCTCAGCCTAGTTTGAATAAATGACTTTTGAATTTAACACACTAAACTTGTGGAATGTCGACTCTAGTTTTCAACCTTGCGTTTAGTGGCCACGATTTTGCTCGTATTGACCATACATGCAAACTATCGTGCATGACACATTTTGTGCTCGGCCACATTTTTGTCGTTGTGGTGTGGTTGTGGCACGTCTGCATAGAGCTTAAGTTTACGCCCACTGTATGGGCAAAAAAGACTGTGACGAATCCAGATATTAATAGCTCTCTTGTTGTTCAATTCTTGGAATGGAGATTGAAGATTGTGTGTATATTAATTATTGCGTTTATGTAGGTAATGCAAAACGATGCAAAAGTTTATTGGGGAAGTTCGTTCAACTGTTTACGCTGGATTTTTCCATTGTTTGTGATGCTTATGGTACAGTATTGATAACAGCATCTTGATGGGATTGATTTCATATTTTGTTTTTGAAGTGAAACTTTTTATAGGCGGCGATGTCATAATTGGATGAAAATTGAGACAGTTTCAAGGACGCGTCACGTTCAGGCGCATTTCGTTACACGAGAGAGAAGAAAGATTTATCTCTCTCTGTCTATCTGTCTAGCCTTTTTCCAACTATGTTGGGGTCGGCTTCCAGTCTAACCGGATGCAGCTGAATACCATATTTTACATGAAGCGACTGCCTATCTGACCTCCACAACTCAGTAACTGGGTAATACGATACCCCTTGGTAAGACTGGTTGTCAAACTTTTGGGCTTCTGACGACCCGTAACGACTGTCAAAGATCCACGAATGACAGCCGGGACCAACGGCTTAACGTGCTTTCCGAGGCACGGAGAAGTCTCGGTATGTTAAGATGGTCACCCATCCACAGACCAACCCCGGCAAATGTAGCTTAACCTGATGGATTGAACCGTGCGGCTGTTATAACTTAGCCACGAGCTCCTTTCTCTCTCTTATAAATTTTATGATCATTAATTTTATTTTAAGATAAATAACGTGTTGCAGGCTAACTAGCTGACATTAAGTTGAATTTCAATCAACAGAACATCAGTCGTGACAACTTGACATTGATGTCGTTGCAGTTAGGGCAATTTTTGCAGTGCAAGGGATTATAATGTGCAGTTGACTGTACTAAGCGAATAACTTTAAAATAGCAAATAAAAACACTAGCACTCCGGGAGTGCCGACAGAAGTGAAAACTTGAAAAAAAATCGGCACCGCTGTAATCAACGCGTTGATGTCTTTTACTCCACGCACCGCGGTAATCAATGCGTTGATGTCTTTTACTCCACGGTGTCGGTAAACTCGGTAACAGTGTCGTGAAATCAATGGTTTAGTCCCATCTCAAAAATGCCCATCGCGCCTAAAGAAGTTTTCATTTCAAAAATATGTTTGAGCTCGAAATACAGTATTAGAATTTAAAACTTATCAAAATCCTTTGTGAAGATTGTATTTATAACTAGCTTCCGCTAGCGGCTTCACCCGCGTGATATCTTTATAAATTATAGCATATGTTACATACATACATACATAAACTCACGCCTTCTTCCCATGGGGGTAGGCAGAAACTACAGAACGCCACCTGCTACGATCCTTACACACTCCTTTTGCCTCGTTTACGTTCATACATCTGGTCATACACGCACGCCGGTTGCGAGTACAACGCACCTGGCCTTTATGAAGAACATCACCAATAAGGTCAGTAAAAGTCCTCCTAGGGCGTCCCCGCCCGGCCTTTCCCTTTACATCAGCCTTATAAATACATTTTGTTAGTCGCCTTTCATTCATCCTCTCAACATGCCCAAACCATCTCAGCATACCCTTTTCAATTTTTGTCACTATGCATACATCTTCTTTGCATATGCAAAAGTATATGTTACTCAGTGATAAACTGATAATATAGCAATTTGCTGGTGAAAGAATTTTTTAAATCGGTTCAGTCGTTTTTGAGTGCATTCATTACAAACAAAAATACAAATCATTTCTCTTTATAATATTTGTGTAGACAAGTATTAGAACTGTTCAAAGAAATCAACATTAATCAATACTAATCGAACATTTTTATGAGAAGTTAAATATAGCCATTAAAACTTCAATCGATAAAGCTCACGAACTTGAAAAATAAATAACTTAGTAATTAAACATAACTTGATTATTCGATAGAAAACTATTGACATTAATATGCCTTCCTAATTAAGCCGTTAATTAACATTCATCTTTTATAATTGACTTACTAAATCACGAAAACCCATAAAGATTTACTAAATTTTATTGAAGTAAATAAAGAGCTTTTTAAAATATCTTCTCTTGTATCCATATTTTACATGGTACAGTCAACAAAAGAGATTAGTTTGCAGGCAACTTCAACTAATTTCTTTACCCACCTTTTTTATTTATTAATTTAATTAATTAACTCAGCCAATCACAGTCCACTGCTGGACATAGGCCTCTCCCAAGCTACACCACAACACTCTGTCTTCCACCTTCCTCATCCAGTCTATCCCAGCCACTTTCTTAAAGGTCGTCGGTCCATCTAACTGAGGGCGTCCCAAGTTACGCTTACCAATACGCGGTCTCCACTCTAGGAGTCGTCTGCTCTACCGGCCAACCGTGTCGGGTATTATTTATTTAATACTTCAAGCACAGAAATGTACAGAGGCGGACTTAATTCCACAGGCATTTTCTACCAGTCAATCAATAAGCAAATATTTGGTACCTATATTATGCGTAAAAAAGTTGCATCGGTGATGCGACGAGTACAGGGGAACCCGAATAGCGTCCTGAGGATGATTGGCGAGAGAACTGATACTGTTCTACTCAGTAGGTTCACTGAACTTCGTGTCTTGCGAGACCGATGAGCCTACTGTGCAGGGATAGACGATGTGTTTAGTTTCTTTTTTTACTTTTAGTTACTAATATTAATAACAAGCGAAATTATTGTTACTAACAACCTTGCCTATAGACTTTTTGTCTGAAATAAATGATTTATTTGATTATTTTTGTGGCTAAGTAATAAGATAAGATAAGATAATTCTTTATTGACAAGATAATTTACAATAATTTGTTTGAAGCCTCTGACTCCTGAACTAGGTGTACCTGTATGTCAGGAATCAGCGCCCTCTCCCATTTGATTTGGCTTAGATACTAATGTCAACATAAATAGACTAACATAAGTGCTACAAAATACAATTTTAAAGCGGTAAAAACAAAATAAAATATACAAAAACAAAATAGTATGAAAAAATATAAAAATTATTCTAAAGTTAATTATGTCGTGCTCTGTGTGTATGGGCGGTGTGTACGTATGTGGGTGGGTTCTCGTGCGTGTTTGTGTATGTGTAGGTGTATGTGTATGAAAGAAAGGTATGTTCTATGTACGTGTTCCTGTGTAGAATGAGATTAATTATTTATTATTTTCTCTACATTCTCATAATCAAGAGTAAGGAGCCAGTTCTTTACTTTAAGTTTACATTCGTTTAGTGTTAGCGGATAAAAATTCAAGATTCTATTAATTTTGTTGTATAAATATATAGAAAGAAAAACGTTTTGTCGTCTTGCAAAAGCTGTGCGACATTGAACAGATTCAATTACGTTTGGCGTTGTTCGCTTATTTTGAAGTTTACCTGAGTCATATGGGGTAGATACGTGTTTTTTTGTAATTATCTGGAAAATAAAAAGTTGTCTCACTGTAAAAACACGCGACAACTCGTATAAAGTCTTTGTGGGAAATCTGTATGGTTTGAAAGACATTGTTTTTAACAAGGACCGTTGCGATCTTTCCAGACGTAAGAGATGCGTTTTACATGCACCTCCCCAAACCCCAATACAGTAACCAATAACAGATTGTGCCAATGCATAATAAACTGAACGGAGGAGATCGCTGTCAGCTACATGCCTCAGATTTTTGAACACCCATGTAAGTTTCCTGACTCGTGACGAAACCATCTCGATATGTGGTTGCCAGGATATTTTCTCGTCCAGGAGAACCCCAAGGTATCTGACTGTCCTACATTTGCTCAGAGTTGTACACGAGCACTGTTGAGTGAAAGGTGATTTGCATGTGTGAATCCGGACAGCCACATTGGGTTGTTTTATTCGAGCTTTAGTGAACTGTACAAATGAGGTTTTCGATATGTTAAGTGTTAACAGGTTATGCCTCAGCCACAAGCAGACTTTATGGAGCCCTAACTCCGCATTTTGTTGGACTACATCCCAAGTCTCTCCCTGGAACACCAAGGCTGTATCATCGGCATAGGTAAATATTTTGCCTTTATTCAGTGTCATTTGACATAAGTCGTTGATATAAATCAGGAAGAGACTGGGATCGAGAATGCTACCCTGTGGGACTCCATAGGTGACTGCAACATCCGAACTAATAGCATTACCCACTTTAACCCTCTGTAGACGTCCAGTAAGAAAGTCTTTGTAGATTTTAAGTACCGTTCCCCTTATTCCACACCTTTCTAGCTTGTCAACAAGAGTAGAGATCGAGACAGTGTCAAAGGCCTTGGCCAGATCAATAAAGACTCCGACACACTTTTGTTTATTATCTAGACCAGTTGTAATATAATCTACCAACGAGCTAACGGCTCCATCTGTACTTTTACCTACCCTAAAGCCAAATTGGGAGTCAGATAATATGTGATTTTTTTCTAGGAATTTTATTAGTTCTTTATTCAATATTTTTTCTAGTAATTTAGAGAGCGCTGGCAATACAGAAATTGGTCTGTAGTTTGTTACGCTGTCTCGAGCTCCACTCTTGTAGACAGGAGTGATGAGCGCCCTTTTAAATACACTAGGAAAAACGCCCTGCTCTATACATAGGCCAACGATCGTGGTAAAGTGTGGGACGATAATATGTTTTGACATTTTTAGAAATCTGTTCGAAATAGAGTCCCAGCCCGTTGCAGAGTCATTTTTAAGATTCATTATAAGAGATTCAATTTCTGATTCGTTAGGTGGGAGCAGTACCAGAGAATTCGGGACGCGAGGTCTACTAAAATCATTTAAAGTAGGCAGGGTGATTTCGGGATTGTCAGAGCATTTTATCTTGTCGGCAAGTAGCTTTCCAGCATCCGCAAAAAAATTGTTCACAGTTTCAACGGCATCTTGGGGGTTATTACTGTTCTTTAGTAAATCATCAGCAGAAGATTTTTGCTTTGCAGTACCAGTGATTGATCTAATAGCTGACCACGTTTCCTTACTACTTCTTGCATTTTTTAAAAGAGTTTTTTCATGATTTCTTTTAAGTTTCCGCAATAGAGCGTTACAGAAATTTCTGTAGCGCTTGTAAGTGACTTCGAGAACCAAGTTATTGGGATTTTTCCTAACCTTAACATGTAGCTTGTAATAACAGCTGCACGGGTCGATCGATCAGGTTAAGCCACGCTTGCCGCGGTTGGTCCGTGGATGGGTGACCATTTTTATATACCAAGTCCCCTCCGTGCCTCGGAAAGCACGTTAAGCCGTTGGTCCCGGCTGTCATTTGTAGATCTTTGACAGTCGTTACGGGTAATTAGAAGCCCAAAAATCTGACAACCAATCTTACCAAGGGATATCGTGCTACCTAGTCACTAGGTTGTGGAGGTCAGATAGGCAGTCGCTCCATGTAAAATACTGGTATTCAGCTGCATCCGGTTAGACTGGAAGCCGATCCCAACATAGTTGGGAAAAGGCTAGGCAGATGATGATATAAAAAAAAAAACGCCGATTCTGATGCTGATCGTTATTTCGTGCTGTATACCAAACTTTTTTGCCGACTATGTACACTACATAAGTACAGGCAACTCACGTAGAATTGGCATGTTATAACAACTTAATGATGTTCGGTGATTTACTGACTCAAATAACCTTCATTACGGAATCTTTTCGGTATCGTCGGTACAGATCGCGCAATAAATTACAGTGCACCCACTTAGTAGGTACTCTCGTAAGGAAAACTAGCCAATGTATTTATTGAAAAACGTCTTATTGCGACTTAAACAAATGACAACCTTGATTACGTGTAATTACAGTTAATTTCAGATTGACCAAAAATATTCAAAAGGGCTTAAGATAATTTTTGCTGCAATAGAAATTGAACTGTTTGTAATGGAATTAAGGTTGTTAATCCAAGGAGTTAAAAAGGTCTTCTAAGAGTCCACAGTAATGATGCAACTGGATGGTAATGGTCGAAATTCAATCAAACTAGAATGTTGATAAAATCTCTATTAGACGTTCCATCGTGAACGAAGATGTTATTTAATTTATCAAGAAAATAAATATGGTTAGATAATTATATTTTATTAGTTAATTACAACTTAAAATTCCTAAAATAGCTACTTCGATTTATACAAGTTTCGCCTTTAATTAATAACTTAGACAAAGAAAAATGTGTTTATTTTTTATTAATAATTAATATCAATTACGAATGCTATAATTTCAACCATTCGTAACGACTATTAAAAATAGTAATAAAACATACAAACAACTTCCTGCCCCAATTACATATTTTACCACGACCGTGGGTAGAAAACACGTTGAAACATAATTTACTGGCTCTTAGATCATATATTTCAGTAATCAGCATTTCACTGATAACGTTTGTTCGTCGAACGTGGTTTAGGGCGTGCACACACTGGGCGCGAGGCGGCCGCGAGTTTGAACGATACGCCCGATAATACCGACTCGTTACAGACGCGTGAGAAGCGCCCCAGCATCATTTCTCAGGACGAGATGAAAAAAATATACATGTTTGTTATAGCTCAACATCATTTCGGTCGTAGACTTTAGATAAAACTTTTTTATTTTTGCGTAGACTTTTTCTAAAGTACATGTTTTTATTATGCCCTAATCCCTAAAGATAAATAAGGCTGCAATTAAATTAAATGACACTTGCAAAATAAACATTTAAATTAATTACACTTATAAACACAAACCCTTTTCTTTACACGCATTTGTACTCAAACAGCCATCGTTTAAAAGACGTGTCTTGATGACGTCACATAACAATAATAAGCGTCATTACTTTATTACACCGCCGCGTCATTACCCGCACACACGAGCCCCGTGACGTCATTACCCGGTTTTTTCGCAATTTGTCGGGAAACATTAATTAAAACACTCCCTCGGCATTTGAGACAGTGAAGTCCCGCGTTATGCCCGGCGCACAGCGGGCGCAGATTACTCATATCATTATTTTAATTCATTTTTTTTTTACAAGGAACGTTACGGAAATTCTATTTAGGTACCTAAGTATTTAGGCAATTTTTTAATTGCTTGAAAGAGATCAACAACAAACAATTCAAAACAAAAAAAAATGGGCTTTCTCAATGCCAAGGTTTGTTTCTAACTAAACTGGTTGGCTTCAATGAAAACCGCTCGGAAAATAGCATAAATAAAAGGCAACGCCGCAAAACAAAACGATGGCTATGCAAAAATAATTCTACGTTGGTGAATTTTAATAAGGCAAAAAGTTTGTTTGTAGTAATATTTGTTTCTTGGCTCATTTCGGCGCTCACGTAGGTGCGGGGTGGGGCAGCGCGCGATGTGCCGCCTGCTTTGCACGTCGTCATTTCCTCGAAAGTAATTCAAATGGAATCGTGTGCGCCGTTATTAAATATTTCATAACTTACTTCGCCCCCCGGCCCCGACTGTGTCTCACGAACCCCCCCTCCCTCCCGGCGACCGCATATTAAAGTCATAAAAAAGGGTTGTTTGATCTATCCCCTAAAACAATTTACATATCTCGGCTCAGGCCGCCGCTAAATTATTTAATTAAGAGAGGCATAAGTTTTTATTATTTTAATATGTCGGGTATAAAATTGTGTTAATGGAACAATGCCGCCATTGTGGACAGAATTTTAACCCTCGAAAGCGGGGAGATTACGAGCATCGACGTAAATATACGAAATACTGAAAGTGTTCTAATTTAGTTTCTCAAATAAATTAATGGTTTGTGTAATTAAATGGTTTAATGGTAATCTTTGTTGATCTCTTGAGTAGTCTCTTTTAATGTTGCAATTTAAAACCTAAGAAGTAAAACGGTTAAATGGAAAACTCCGACTCCCGAAGTATTTTTAAAACAACTAAGTAAAATGCTGACAAAAATACCCCAGAAACCGTACAGCAAAAGAAACAAAACAAACTCGTACTTATTTATAAGTAAAGCAGCAACAAACAACAGTAAACGCTTACGTATTACGAGCGTAGTTTCCTAGGACATTGCTAAACGAAAGCATGCGAAATTAGTGTCGCATTACTTGACCGGTGAGCAATAAACATTAGGCAGAACAAAATGGGACAAAAAGAGTCGGTATGCGCGCACGCGACGCCGGTATGTTAAGCAGCGGTAATGAAAACTGCGTCGGATACACGATTACTCGCGTCCTCTGATCTTGCTGGGAATTCTACACCCTGTGTGTTATGAGCCGTACGGTAGAGGCAGGTGCGTCGATTGGTTTCATCGTGGGATTTTTGTTGAAAGGCCAGATAGCACTTTTTATAGGTTTAAAATTAAATAAGATGTACACAGAAATATATTCTTATTATAAAAATAATATATACGTTTCTTGTAAAAGTAATTAAAAACCATGTCAAAGACTGACATTTTCCAATTAACCAAAGAATTTTTATGCGTTTGTCTGTTTGTCTTCACGGATGTTCCGAATTTGCGCAAAAACGGCTGATAGGATTTAGATAAAATTTGGAACATAGATAGTTTATAGCCTAGATTAACACATAGGGTACTTTAAATCCCGGTAGTACGTACCCGTGGGATATTTTCCGACGTTCACGCGAAGCCGCGAGCAAAAGCTAGTTTCATTTATGTTAACCGATCCACAGTTACCAATTACTACATCGAGCCATATCATTTACACGACATTCAATTCAATCTTTGACAACGTTACACGTCACTAGCATGATGCGTCACGGGGGCAACGGAGCAATAGGTACCGCACTTTAACGCAGCGTGTGTTGTGTACGATCGCAGCGGTGGCTACTAGGCACCTGTCCCACCGCCCGCGATTTTCGAGAACCAAATAGAGCTAGCAACTAGAAAACGAGTTGGCGAGCAGCGAGTGTGCGACGGTGACGAATGGTTATACACTTGTAAGCGTATGTGAGTCTCTCAGCGAGTTTTCTGCCCGCCAAGCAAGCTTCGCTGAGTGAGTACACTCTTTGATAGCTCTTGTCGCTGTAAACGAGTTCTCGCCGGCGGCGGCGCCGCGGCGGTGTGAACCCTGAACAATCAACGATCAAGTATTAATATACAGTGTGAGTCTTTATAATGTGCACATATCGAAATGAAGAAACTACTATGCTTAATTTTATCGACGGAAAAAAAAAATTTTTTTTTTATATTTTTTGTAACAAAACGGTGTAACTTTTAAACTAAATGATCTATCGCGATGAAAAAAACTCCATAATGATTGGAAGTAATTAGGTGTCCTCATAAAATAAAAATTGTATAAAAAAACACTACCCTCAATTGAAAATAAACATGTTTTTTTTAGCAAAAATCCCTTTTTTTCATGAATTTTTACAATAATCGCAAAATTTCTCAATAAGACGCCAAACGGAACAAAAAAAAGTAAAATACTAAAAAATTACTTTTTTTGTAAGTATTACCCAGGGTAATTATTACCCAGTAACTGGGTTATGGAGGGTAGATAGGCAGTCGCTCCATGTAAAATTAATATATTATACCTAATATAATATTTAGCTGCATGTGGTTAGACTGGAAGCCGACCCCAACATAGTTACATTTAAACAAACCTTTTTTACAGTCCGTTCAACCGATTTTGACTTCTATTGCGTAGGCATAAGGATGGCATTAAAAGCAAAAAAACTGGTTACAAACCAACTGTTTACTGCAGCTGCCATTTGTCATGCCACCAACGCAATAGAAGTCAAAATCGGTTGAACGGACTGTAAAAAAGGTTTAGTTAAATGTCTAATCTTATTTCAAATGGAGTATAGGCAGATAATTATCTCTTTTACTTACACGGGATCTACAAGCTTTTGTACATTTCTTGAGCGAGAAACTGGTTGACAGCTAGTCACGTAGTGGTACAGCTGCCTTATACAGGGTGAGTTGACCACCCCAGGTTAATGAGAGCATTTTTATGTGCTCTCGCAATGAGGAATGCAAATTCGGCGGCGGTTACCGTCGCGTTACTTGCCATTGTTTTAACACCGCCGCTTTACGCCACCCTTGGACTTTTATACCTTTTAATACGTTAACCCCCGAATTACGAGACTTTAGTGCTAATCCTTTGTTTTTGTTTAGCGGACGATGTGTTGGAATATAAATATTTGGGGTGTTATGCGGGGTTGGTCTTTTTCAGTTTTGTTTATTATTTTTAGTTATTGTTTCACTGCAAGGTACAAACCTAAACCAACAATGATCACCATATAGAAAGAAAATACGTTTTGGCAAAAACATAATAGAATTATTTTTTTCAAATTATTGTGATTTTACGGATTTCATTATTTTTCGAAGGGAGCTTAGTGGCGTTCTAATAGTAAGTAATTGACTAGTGATAGGTATAAAATACCTAAATGAAACAAAATAATATAAACCTACAAAAAATAGATCACACTTTAAATTATTAATTTACAAAAGCGACAACACAAACTAACGGACCATAGTGTTGTATCATTCACGATCCGGATTTAAAACTACGGTAAGTAATGAAAATTGATATATTTTTTGCGCTGTAAATTCTGTGATTGAAATGTGAAAAAAAAAAGAAAGGGAACACAAAGGTGATGAGGTTTGCGCTTTCACGCAAATTATTTTATTGTAATCAATCAGCGTATAGCGTGGTGGCCGGGCGACACGTGTGGAGCCGGCGCCCGCGACACAAGCCGACCAAATTGCGAAGCTGCTGAACCCACCATGTTTTCATTCCAATTTTTCTCAACAACGAATATTGTAAATGGGAACGTGCAATTTATTTCATTCAACGCGAGTGATTGCTTATGATGTGATTGTTAACTGCATTTTCCTCTCAATATTTTTCAATTCATTTTTATATTTTATATGTGTAACTCGCAACAGTGTAGCCGGAAACGGTACAATTTTTTATTTTTCACTTGTTTACGCTACGTTTAAAATTATTGTTAAGCCTCTTAACATCGATATTTGTCGTGATTTGCGTTATCGGAAACGATATTTAATTGCGTAACGTAAGGATTCAAACAATTACGATCAAGCATCAGTCGTGCAGGAGAGCAAGTCTGCTATTTTTACAAATTCGTCATTCCAACACGATCCCATTGTCATTTTGCTAAAAGTTCGTAATCTGCTAAATTCATAATGGTCGATCATTGGTCGGTCAATGGTCTTGTAATAGAATTGTGTTATAAGGGCATTGTCGTACAATACGACCAATGATACCGCCTAAGTCAGTCGTTCATTTGTCATAATGTACGAGATTACCAATAAATGCCATTTCTTTCAATGGAGTGTCAGTGGCTGATCATTGGAAAGTCATAATGACGCCATTATATTAGTAGATTACCAAACTTGTCAAAATCACCAATTATGAAATCAATGATAGACCATTCTGACACTATTGTAATAGCAGACTTGAGGCCCTGGTCACAGGATGTTAGAAATCTTTTAATTGCATATTTTATTGGAAAAGAGTTCACAACAAAAATAAAATCATATTAATTGGAAAATAAACTATAAGTTTTACTATTTTTTTAATTTGTATTTTTTTTTAAACTTGCTAGTGGCTTTATTCATTTCTTAACTCAATTCAATCCTCTCCAAAACAACCTCAACGCCTCATAAAACAATTTAACCACCAGTTTCCCCAACATTCTTCAACACAGATATACAAACTTTTTCGTTCGGCCACTAGTTGGGAACTGCCTGGAGGCTGGTTCAATTACGGGGCGCTGCGCAGCCAATAATTGGCAGCAGGGCCCGCGACAAAGCGCCCACAATGGGCCCTGATTAATTTCCGAACTGCACCCGAATTCTAACTAGCAAACACGCGACGAACGCTCCGTGAAACCTGCACGGGAAAATTACTTCGGTACCGATGGAACTAGACCAGCCCCTTATTGTCTAGGTCGTGTATCAAAGGTTTTTGTGTGCACTGATTGTTATTGGCATCTCGGCTGCCTTTTGTTTTTTTGGGGGTTTGATTTGATTAGTAGATAGTGTAGATAATTTTAGAGTCGAGTTGTAGATAGGTGATGGAGGGTTATTTATAGTGCATCAGTATTTATGGTCACCGATATTGAAAGTAACCGTTTCAGGGCGCACTCCAGTCTTAAGAGCAATTGTCATCCATCTGATGAAAATATCAAAATAAAGTCAGCCGAAATGGATATATGATAAAACGTTGATTTCAAATTAGTTAGGTACTACACTGTTCCTATGAAAAAAAAAACAGTGGCACTCCGGGAGTGAAAAAAATCGGAATCAACGCGTTGATGTCTTTTACTCCACGGTGTCGGTAAATTGCGTTGCGTTACAGTGTCGCGAAAATCAATGGTTTAGTCCCATCTTAAAAATGCCCAACGCGCCTAAAGAAGTTTTCACTACAAAAATATTTAAAAACATACTTTGCAACAAAAATCAAACTTTCTAGCAATTTTATAATCTAACACATCTTTTCACCGGCCACCAACTGAATCTAGATTCTAAGGCGCAAAGATAACAGACAAAGGCCCAGTTTCGCTCTGCTGTGTTAATTGAATCTCCAACTATCAGATGATGGCAACGAGAGTGAGCTCACTACGAGGGGGAGGGCTGCAGGGGAAGGGGGCTTGGAGGAAATTAAACGTCATATGGTCACTTTCTTCCCCGGAACAATGCGCTGTTAATAACGATTCTTGTCTTATTGTCTTATAAAGTTTTGTTGGAGGTTTGACGTAAATAGATTTGATGGATTATCGGCCTTATTTAAAGCTTATTGTTAGGCGGTAGAGGTACTACTGGCTTGTAACCGCTTGTCGCTAGTTTATTATATAATCTTATATAATAAACTAGCGACAAGCGGTTACAAGTACGCTATGAGTTTGCTACGTGTAGAACAAGCATACGCGTTTGCTACGAATGTGCTACGCGTCTGCTAGACGCGTACTACGCGACGCTACGAGTTTGCTACGAATGTGCTACGCATGGACTCGTCTACTACGCGTCTGCTACACGCGTACTACGCGACGCTACGAGTTTGCTACGAATGTGCTACGCATTGGACTCGTCTACTACGCGTCTGCTACACGCGTACTACGCGGAGCTACGAGTTCGTTACGATTCAACCACGTACTGGAAATGTGTCAGCTATGTTACCTTTAGTCGTGAATGTTTCTAAACACTGAAATTTATTCTAAAGTTTTATGCGCATATTTTTAGCGTCATTTGTATTTTTAGAATTGGCTGTCCATTAGTAAATTACGGGCTTAATTTAATTAAATATGAACATGCCATGATAATCTAGCTTAAAATTTACTATATAAAGATGAGCTAGCGTGATAATAATGAAGTCTAAACGAGAAAAATGAATGATGCAATTTTTAGAATACCTCCAATTAATTAATTACTGCACAACATCAACCAACCCGTAATAATTAAACTCCTCACAAAAAGCTATACTACCCACAACTTGTACCTAACTAATCAACGTGCCACAACGCATACTGCGAATCTCTGCACCAGGAAATTAACAGACGGCACATTGAGGACGGGCTGTCTATGGCTGCTCAATTACCTTGCTAACTCTATGAGTCTATGCCCAGCCTTGCTTACTCTATGCCCAGAACTACTTGATGTACGCGCAGCTTCATAACGGCTTTTGAAATCTTTGACTGTGCCTGTCTATATGGGTTTTGATTACTTTTGCGTTAGTAAAATGGTGGTTGTAAATGTAATGGTTGTTTGTTTTTACACAATTTTATTTGTATTCAACCAGTGTTTCTCAATCTAAATTAATAAATAATCTAAACTATGTATATACAACTAACTATTATATAATATCTAGATGACCGAGCTTTGCTCGTTTTTTTTTCTTTGATCTACCTTTTCTAAAAATGACACCTAGCTAGATCGATTTAGCGCCCCCGAAATTCAGATTATATATTTATATACATATATACAAGAATTGATCGTTTAAAGGTATTAGATATTATGTACAAGTATGTAAAAGTTGTTTGTTTTGGTGTTTTATAATATTGGAGTCATAAATAAGTTATTGATTGAAATTTAATTTTATTATATCTCTATTGATTGCTCGTTATTTGTTTACTAAAGAATTAAGTGTCTTACAGACAATTAGGTTAAAAGAGTCCTCACATTTAGCATCTTTCATAAAATCAATTTTATTCAGCTGCTAGTGAAAATTGTTACATATAAACTAAATCGATTATGACAATCAGAACTATCCTCTTCAACATAAACAAATCATAACTCGACACTATTCAAATCAACGTCTTAATTATTCCTTAATTAAGCCTCCATTTACTTCAAAAGGCTTGAAACAGAGAACAGAGGTGCTCACTCAAAATCTGCCTGTAAATAGCATCGTGGTTGGTTGAATGACGTCATGACGTGACGACGGCGGTGCGTCGCAGACCGCACTGTCCAAGCGTTTAATTTCCTGGTTGACGCCGCGTCGCCAACACTTGATTGTACAAGTCGTACCGTCCACAAGGACTGTTAGCTAATGTTTTCCTACTTAGATTTGTAGGATCTGTGTGTAAAGTTTGAAGAGGCTGCTGAAACTATTAAGTTGATTCTTTGTTCTATAGTGATTTGATTTACTCTTGTTGTTTTGATGTGCTAATCACAATAGCTAACATGAGAGTTACTACAAAATAACTGTACCCTAATTGCGTAATACAACACAATCACAATTTGTTTCGATTTGAAACAGATTGCTAATCCATTGCTGCATAAATTGGAAAAAAAATCCGCTCAACAACGTAAATAACGCAATGAATGTTGTTGAACTGTCAAAATGAAACAAATTTGGCAAAATTGTTTACGAAAATAAGTTACGCAATTAGGGTACAGGTCGGGTTTTCAAGAACGGGGTGAACTTTTTGTAAATGTAGGTAACTTCTACTAAAATCACTATAGAACAAAGTTAGGGGAAATAGGCAATTAAGTATACGAAAATAGTGCAGTTAGCGTGCGTAGTATCAGCGCGCATCTAGCGCGTGCTGGCGCGGCGTGCCCGCGCGACGTGCCGGCGTGCCCGCGCGCCAATTAGACGCCCGTCGCACCACCGGCTAATAGCCCATTAACACTCGCTTTACACCGCGCGGCCATCGCTCACCTCCATCTATTCGCCTGTTAGTGCACCGCCAATCCAGCCCGCACCTACCCCACCCCCCTCGCCGTCATCTCTGCACGGCGTCAGAGGGGAACCCCGCTTAATTGACGGAAGTCCTCTGTCATAAATAAACGTTCGAATGTTCCACTTTATAGGTAGTGCGGCTAATGTGCAATCGAATTTATTTATGGCACGAATTCTTTGAATTTATGGCGCTATTGTGAAGTTGGTGGTCAGTGGATGATCAGATTTACGTCACCAACTCTAAATATGTTGAGGGTAACAGTTACAGCAGTGAACGACGGCTCGTAATAAAGTTGAACTATAGTAATGGGTGTCTCTAACGAGAGATAGTTGAATTAAACTTGTAATAGAAACTCAGTAGCGTTAGGTCGTTCCTATTGCACGCGAGGTGCGATGCCCTGTGATCGAGCGAGCGTTTCGCGTTAATTAATTGGGTATTTTCACACGTCAACGGCTAGATCTCTCCAAATAGATCGGCGCGCGCGGCCCTTAATTAGCTATATCTGCGCGACCGATCGCCTGCGCCCGCGCACTCCGCCACGCCAATTTGGCGCTAGACTCTGCTTCGGAATAGCTGGAGATAAGGCAACTAGAATGCTCAGTAATAACCTCATTATGAAATATACGAGCCTCTGCTGTTTGTTAGATAACGCGACGACTCTGTGTATCTTACGCTGTTATATTGTGTTGCCGTCGTTATTTATGACCATGCGCTTTGTTCAATTACTGAAATTGTAAACAATGTAAGGTTGTATTAATTAAAATAAAGTTTATTTTGTATGTCATCGAGGTCGACAGAAAACATGGTCGTTTAAAAAAAATTGGTGGCTCTCCGGGAGTGCCAACAGAAGTGAAAACTTGATCGCACTGGTGGAAGAAAAATACTTGTATAGAACATTGATCCGTAACCTTATCTAAATAAAGAACACAATCGCGTTTACAAAACCTTTAAAGTAAATATACTTGCAGAGAACATTGATCCGCAATGTGATATAAATAAAGAGCACAATCGCGTTTACAAAAATGAGGTGTCGTCATGGTGTCGCGAAATCCATGGTTTAGTCTAGGTTTAGTCCCATCTCAAAAATGCCCAACGCGCCTAAAGAAGTTTTCACTTCAAAATTATGTTACTGCAGTGTAGAGGTCTTCGATCGCATTTTATGTAAAAACCGCTTTTACTAAACTTGTTTGATTACAGTTCCACTTTTGTTCAGTGTCATTGCAATGTATAAAGTATTGATGGCGATTTCAATAGTCGAAAGTATAGCCAAACTAAAAATTCAAAAGCAACGCGTCATGCCATCTCAAAAGTATTACAAATAATTTTAAAATAATTACCATTCTCTATTGATCAATCCGTTATTCACAGCTTTAATATCGCGTTAATATGCATCGCAATAGAATAGAAAGACGTCGGTCGGTCTGTGCAAGCGCACGTGTCGATCCCGCACCATTCTCTCCTCGACTGATTGACGGCCGTCAGGAAACAATTACCTTTTTGTCGGCCAAGCGATACAACGCTAATTACAATAAGTGATCATTGATTTTTTTTAATTACGCCGCCCATTCATGCGTCTATCATCGCGGCTAATAGTTGCTAGTCAGTGCATTTAATAACGCCCGCCGCCTCACGGAATGCTCATAGCTTCGCTCTCGCGGAATTTCTATTATAAACTCCTCCTTCTTTAATGTATTTTTTAAATTAAACTCTTGAACAGAATCATCCGCGACTAGTAACCGATTTTATTTAATCATCCTTACAAATTGCAATTTGAACATTGTTAACAGGAGGTGGCTCGCAAAAAGTTAACAACTATTAAGAGCGAATTTAAGCTACGCTTGCCGGGGTTGGTCCGTGGATGGGTGACCATTTCTACATACCGAGACTCCTCCGTGCCTCGGAAAGCACGTTAAGCCGTTGGTCCCGGCTGTCATTCGTGGATCTTTGATAGTCGTTACGGGTCGTCAGAAGCCCGAAAGTCTGACAACCAGTCTTACCAAGGGTATCGTATTACCCAGTTACTGGGTTATGGAGGTCAGATAGGCAGTCGCTCCATGTAAAATACAGGTATTCAGCTGCATCCGGTTAGACTGGAAGCCGACCCCAATATAATTGGGAAAAGGCTAGGCAGATTGAAGAGCGAATTTTAACGTGTCGAGTAAAGAAAATCTTTATGCAGTACGCAGTTGGAGCGTAACCTGTTTTGCTGTGTAAGCGTACGCGTCGCATTCCTTTCATAAACGCGAGATGCGCTGAGCCGGGCCGGGCCGGCTCCGCGCCGAGCCGGGTCGGTACCGCACGCGGCGCCCGCCGGGACGCGCATGCAGCCCGCACCGTGAGAAACGAATGTTCCGTCCTCTAATTACGTTTTATGCGATATCGCCATTTAATTAGCAACATGTTTCCCATTCCGAAACATTAATTAATATTTTCATCAGAGTTCCCCGCATTTAACTGTGCTTTTATTACTCTCTCGAGATTTTAATAAAGATTCTCGACCACCCTTGTTCGAGTGTTATTGTTTTAAAAAGTCTTATTATGAAATTTTTATTGCTGTGTCGTCGAGAGGGGTAATTAATTTCATTGTCGACGGCTTTTCGATCGAATGCCTTAAATGAGTTCTTTTAAGTAAAACGATCGATCGAGTAAGAAAGTTTTTTGCGAGCGCGCTGTGACGGCGACAAGTGGTTGACATTATAACAACGCAAGATAACATTGGTCACTTTTTGCAACAATAAAAATATCACCACGAACGTTTCTTGACAGCTACACAAGAACTTAACATCTCGATAAGTTGACGTTCGCGAGTGAATTCGCCAGATAAGGGGTACAATTAATTCAATGGTCGGCGAGTAATTGTAGCAACAGATTAATAACCGATCCACGTAGCGCGGGACAAATTGCGCCAGCTGACCGGCGCGCTCCACCGTAATGACACTGCACATGTGACATCTCTCTTACTGTCCGACCGCTTCCATTCTCAACTCGGTATTAACGACGACTAATTTATTCAATGTGTCCGACTCGCTGGATGCTCAACTATATTTGCCGTATCTGCATAATTGTAATCGATGAAATTCCTATTATTTCGCGATGTTTAAGGTCCGAGAGCGTGAGAACAGCCCTCGGAGGGAACTAATTACTCCGAATGTGGCTGGCTTGGGTCTTCGGTTAATTAGAGACGGAGTGGTTCAACCCTCTTAATTAATACTTGTGCCTAGAAGGCCCTCATGCTTACCTCGACTGTTTTGTTTGAATTGTTAATTCGTGATAAAACATCAGTGGGTATTGTGTTAACATTATAATTAAATGTTAAAAAAGCATTTGAACTTTCCTCTTTACCCTTAACCGCCTTTATTACAATAGAAATTAGAATATTTTGAAATTATGTATATGTAATGAAAACAATAATTATAATTTCTGAGAAACCTATAAAAAAAAATTACCTACCTGGAACATATTAAAACATTTAATTGGGTACCTACTTTTCGTTATCATTGGAATAGTAAGTAGCCATTGTCATAGATTAATACCATTATCTAATATTTCGTAAGAGCCTGAATAGATTTAATATTTTAAGGTTCTTTTCCAATCGTATTCATATGTACGTATATCAATGGCCCATAAATTAATTATATAATAGACTTTTATAGTTTTATGACCATTTCCGTAACCAAATATTTGTGTTACAAATAACATATTTGTTTCCCAAAAAAAATATTTACGATAACAATTTCATAGTCTCTGGTAGACCTGTGAGCCTAGCACGAACGCGCGGAGTAAAGCCGCGTCCTATTAAAAGCGGTCGTCGCGTAGATACGCGATCGATCGCGTGCATATGTCACTTTTTTTTTGGGAAAACCGGAAAGCGTCCTCTGTCGGCGCGACCACTAGTTCAGTTTCACCGAACAAATAGTTCGGTGAAAGATCGTGTATTCGCTCGCTTTTAAATAGGCCACGGGGTAAACGTAACGTAAATACGAACCATTTTAAAATTGAAAATACTTGTTTCTCACATAATATTGGAATAGTTTACTCATACAGGGTGAATTTGAATTCATAGGCATCCTCTTAATGAGTCATTGTACTCATCATTATGAACAACTTTCACTATGGAACGAATTCAGAAATTGCGAAAAAAAATATCAGCTGTTCTCTACATTTTTTTTTTCGAGCTATGCGAACATAAATGTAGGGAATAGCAGTTTTTTTTTTTTTTTCACGATTTCTGTCTTGGTCCCATAGTGAAAGTTTTTCATAATGATGGGATGACCCGTTAAGAGGATGCTCATGAATTCAATTTCACCCTGAATATGATACCTAGTCATAGGTGATACTACAATTTGTAAAATGGTAAAATGATTGTTGTATTTATTTATTGAAAAATCGCTCGAATTTACGTTAAGTTTACGTCGCGCGCTCGTGTTAGGACATCGAATAAATTAAGATATTGTAAAAGGTAGGCAGTAAGTACCGAAGGAGTAGGTGTATGCGTAGGAGACGCTTACGGATCACGATATTGGGACCAACCATACGATATATTTGTTACAAAGCTCGGTTTTATTTATGTAACGTCTTTATTTGTATAAATTGAGACATCCTTTGAAGTTATTTAAATTGTGGATAAAATGTAGGTAGTTTTTTTATATGTCAGTACGTGACTTTATTTAAGGATTGTACCTTATTGGGGGATTAGTGGAGTTATTGGAAACTGATATTGTAATATAAACCATTTTATAAATTAAAACATGTTTTCGTGAGCAAAATACTTTTTCTGAGCAAAATTTACTTGTATTCTAGGGTTGGCACATATAGGAATTCCATGATTAAAAAAAAATTAGTTCGGTATTCACTATTATGTCGTATCGTTACTTATTGTTGTTGGAGTGAAAACTTCTTTAGGCGCGTTGGGCATTTTTGAGATGGGAAAAAACAATTGAACTCGCGACACCGTTACCGACACCTCATTTTTGTAAACGCGATTGTGCTCTTTCTTTATATTACGTTACGGATCAATGTTCTATGCAAGTATTTTTCTTCCACCAAGGCGATCTTGTTTAAGTTTTCACGTCTGTCGGTACTCCCGGAGTGGCACTGGTTTTTTTTTTTTCTTTTTGTTTTTAATATAATTCTAAGGCTGAATTTACATTGCAATGGAATGGAAGCGAGTTTTTTACGATATTGTACATAGCAAAAAGACCTTGAATTAACTTTATATTTTTCTATCCTTTTGGTAGTAACATTTTTCTAATCTTTCAAATACATTGCAAACTATAGTTTTGTATAATTTAGAAGCATTTTTTATTTTTGTAAATGTGAGTACCATGGAGCCGTTTATTATATTATGATGTATGTTGAATTAACAGAGCATGGCAGTTGTGTATGTCATGCTCACTTAAATGTTTCGCTGATGGTGGCGCGTATATTAGATCATTCGATTCCCTACAAAATGGTTGAAATGAATGGTGCTGATCTACGCGTCATGCTCGTGGTCGGGCGCCCTCAGTTGAGATAGGGTAAATTCGTTAGAGATGGCCGTACGGGAGAGTTGGCCAATAAGTATATTTTGCTCATTTATTTACAAGGTGGCGCTGTATTTGAATTAATACACTTCGTACGCCATCACGAACAATATCCAAACAAAACATTGCGCAAAAATAAGTAAAAGCTCGATGTTGCGTCGCTGTCTCCACTCTGTTTGAATGGAGTTCAGATTGAATACGCAAATACTGTTAAAAACTTGGGGGTGACCATGGACTCCTACCTATCGTGGACTGCCCATGTTGGTCAAGTCAGTCGTTAAGTGCACTACACGTTCCATTCGCTGAAATGCCTCCAGAGCTTCTTGCCTTTGAGTACCAAAATCTCCCTTGCTCAAACTCTCATTCAGCCTAGCATAGACTACGCTGATGCCTGTTATTTGGATGCCGCCGAGGAGCTTTTAAATAAACTTGAACGTTTGCAAAACATCTGTATTCGTTTTGTTTTTAACCTCAAAAAGTATGATCACGTTTCCAAGTTTCGCAAGATACTCAAGTGGCTCCCTATTCGTCTTCGCAGGAACTCTCGGATATTGTGTCTGTTATTTAACATCCTTCACAACCCTAAAACGCCATCCTATCTGCGGGAACGCTTTTCCTACGCCCGTCCCTCTGATGCACTTTGCAGGTCGCATCTTAGAAATCTCCTTAAATCCCCTCCCCACTCAACCGACTTCTACTCCTACTCCTTCAGTGTGCATGCGGTTCGGTTATGGAATTCACTTCCGCCTGACATTAGGGACTGCCAAACTGTTGCGGTTTTTAAAAGAAGAGTGAAAGAACACTATCTTTCCACTTCGTCATAATTGCATAATATGTATTTATTATTGTAGAAAGTAATTTTGTCTAAGTATTTTAGTGATATGTATTTTAGAAGTATGTATTTAAGTATATTCTTATGTTGTATGTTTATATTTAAATTAGTGTATAGTTAAGTTTTAGTAATAGTTAAGTTTTATTTTATGTATTCTGTTTTCTCTTTTACTCTTACACACGTTGTCTACATCTCTTTAATTACTTTCCTATCGCAGGTATGCTGGAAGAGATTTCTATAGAAATAAGCATCACCTTTGTACGTATTTTTCTGTTCCTTTCTTCTTGTCTGTTTATATGTGTGTACATAAACTGTTAAATAAATAAATAAATAAAAAGTAAGTAAATTGGCCTTAATTGAATTTAGTAGTTGTGAAATTTTATAGTAGGTTCATATACCATCCGGAAATACTAATATTTTTATTACTTATTTGTGTTTTTGGGAGTGTATTGTGTTTGGTGTATATTTTTTTTCGTTTTAACCTCAAAATGGGAAAGTAATTGTAATTCGTAAGTTTAAAAATTGAGCTGGCCATCTTACCCGGACAAAAAGGAGAGATGGTCATATAACGGCTGTCAAACAAATAGAAAGAAGGTCTGAAAGTAACACTAGAAAGGAGAAATCAACATTATGCGATACATCTGGTGAAGAAGACGCAGAAGATGAAGCTGATAATTGTGCTGGATGTAGCGAAAAATATTATAAAACCCGTCTCATGAAGATTGGCTTCAATGTTCGATCTGTAATCTGTACCCCACATGAGAATTGTACACCTTTTGATGACACGTGCTCTAAATGTGGACAGAAGAAGAAAAAAGAGCTCCAGCAAGCATAAATCAAAGAAAAGGGGAAAGGCAGAGGCAAATCTAGTGCCGGCCATCTGTCCCGTACCACTACGGCCATCACTACCGGTATATACCGGGTGAGACGGCCAGTTATGTTTTTTTTTTAATAATTTTTTTATGGATGTTCCTCATATTATAAAAATATCTTTATGCTGATTTTCGAAAGACTGCTTGTTGTTGATTTTCTTAAAAATAAAAGTCTAATTGTGATCTCAATATTTTCAGTTTTATTTAACCCTAAAAAAACTATGGCCATCTCTAACGAATTTACCCTACTAACAACGAATCTGTGTTCTAACGTGCTTCGATTAAATTAAACTAAAATCTCGAAAACCAATAAATCTTTGTATTACAAAGATTGTAAAAGACTGTGCTCCTAAACTCGTAGACTTCGTAGCAGAAAGCGGCTGACAAACAAGAACAAACTTACATTGTAGTTGAAAAACATGTTCTCCCATACATTCCAACTGCAAATGTAAGTTTGTACACACAATATTGAGAGATTTATTTTAAAACCATAGACTTATTATAGGTTTTCCTGTAATCTACGAGTAAAGAGTCGTACAATGTATTTTTGTCAAAACTTTAGGTCCAGTAGTTTCGGAGATGGGGGTCATGGTCAATTTTCATCGAATTTCTTAAATATCTTTAAAAGTATTTATTTTAAAATTATACAAAAAATATTTTTAAGATCCTCGCAATAAGCCCTTTCATTTGATATGTCACACGGTACTGTTAGTAAAACTTTTTTTTTTCTTTTTTGCCCCCCAGAAGTGACCCCTATATTCAAAATTTTACGTTACACGTTCGTGTTTGGGTCACAGAAATACATGTTATGTGTACCAAATTTCAACTTAATCGGTCGATTAGATTCGGAGCTAATTGGCTGTGACTGACGGACCGACAGGCAGACACACGAATGATCCTAAAGGGGTTCTGTTTTATCCTTTTGAGGTACGGAACCCTAAAAAAGCACGAACTTGTAGCATTTTTCCACTCACATGAAACATTTATAGGTAAAAAACCGACGTTTCCATATTTTCTAAATAAAACTTAGTCATGCTTGTAGTTTGTAGTCCGACACTTTTGAATTACAACAACTACTTGAACACGGAATTTCTTAACAGTTGTAACTCTGCGGTAGCGAAGAAAAATGCGGCTCGCCGTATGAATATTACATTAAATAGCTAATTTATAGTCCACTACAAATGAATAAAGAGCACATTCAATATCTTGGACACGACTTTAAATTCCTTCACATACTCTTTATTAATAACCTATTACTTCAATTACCATTACTTTACAATTAAACGTTTTTTTTTCCACTTTCCATAAGTTCGTTATTATTAAACTCGTTAACTTTCAGAAAGGCGTAAAATAAGTAAGTGGGGAAATATATGTTTCTCATTTAATTAGGTGTATAATTATGGTAATAACACTACCGACATTAAGGGTATAAAATATCATGTGAGTAACATGAAACCGATCGTGTGGAGCGAGTTTAATTTTTATACATTCCCCATGAGAAAAGAATTTAGTGCCCTTTATATTTACTTCACTTCTCCTCTTAACAGCTTGTCTTTCGACAAAGGCCTCCTCTAAGGATTTCCATTTGTTTCTGTCCTTTGCTGTACGTAACCATTCTGGTCCAGCTAGGTACTTGCTTTAAATCGTCTTCCCATCGCTTTGTCTGTCTTCCTCTACTTCTTCTGCTTTCTCTAGGGTACCACTCCGTTATTATTCTGGTCCATTTCTCGTTCCTTTCCCTCAGCATATGTCCGAATGCTGAGAATATGTTTTAGTTTAAGTTATTTTTTTAGTTTTAAATAGTAATGTTTAGTTAAATAAGTTAAAACTCTAACAGCAATAAAGGCTTATTTTATTTTATTTATTTTATTTTATTTATATTTACTTAAATCCAATAATAATAAAACGGCCTCGTTGCACTTTGTCCTGCAATCGAGTTCCTTTCCAATCACCTCACGTGCAAATAAGGCCGCAATAGAAACTAAGTCAATTTACGATGTGTCAGTGTAAAGTCGTAAATGTGAAATTGTTCTCGGCTGTGGATAATGGCGTATTTAATGTATTTGTGACTGGATGTTCCGTATTACCTAACCGTTGTGTCTTATGTACACGTCGCCCGACGACACGGCTCTTCGATTAACATAAAATCGAAGCGAACAGCGGCGACCCCGCGTGGGCGCGTGCTCTTGCGCATCTACCGTGCCCCGTGCCTTATATTGGGATCTCGCTCCCTCTAAACCCTCGTAAAGCTAACACAAAACAAACGTACACAGCAAACACAATCCTATTACCACACCACGGTAATCACTAAAGTATTTCGTGACCACTAAACCGCATTTAGTCAGTTAGTCATCATAAACCAGCTGATGTTGCAACTCGTTGGTCGAAAAATAATTAGCAGTTAGTCGACCTCGCGGCCCAACTGCGAAGGAAAACCGCACGCGCTGACATTGACCCGGCGAGCCCCACTCAGTCTACAGTGCCGAGCGCGGCGGTGAGGGCACAGCGCGGCCGAAGCGATCCACCACGCCACGGTAACGCAGTTTTTGTTTATGAAATATTGTCTACATTTGCGCTGCAAGTAATCGAGTTCTACAAAAAAAATCAAGATGGTGCGCACGCCACCTCAGTACGACTTTCATCCGCCCGACCACACAAACCGATCATTACCACTTACGGGATCAATAATTCATATCCAATTAGCTGATTACCGCAGGATGTACATGTAATACGTACATATTTATTATATCGAGCGCGTTACATGATTGCGTTTTCAATTAATTTATCTACTCATTTAAATAGTGGTTTACAATGTAGTACGATAGTGTCCGACATGTTTGATGCCGAGTACCGATGCGACGCACTGATAACATTCCGGTTCAGGTATCGAACACGAAATTCTTGGCGTGGTCAAAGCTGAGCCATGTTTGAGGGTACACAACGATTCGATCTAGACGTATGTTTGAATGCGTGGAATTCACGGACAATTGATGGAAGCGCGCAAACCATCGCTCTCTATGTGCAAATCTAGTCTTTAGGGGCGGACAGGAGCGCGCAATGTTCTGCATACCGTACGATGAGAGGTCTCGTCATCGTCCGGTAGGATCGTGACAGAGAATTCGTCGGTCGGCTGCCGGTGGAATGCGACCGTTAATTGATTTGTCCTGTGTAATCGACGACGAACGGGATTGACAGGAATATCGAGACGTCACGCCAGTCGGATGGCGAAGATACGCACGCAACTGACTGCCGCCGCCGCCGGTGACTTGTCGATAACTACTGGCATCACGCTCACCGACAGTAAGCACTGCTTGTGGGGTGCTCAAGGGCGACTGTAGACAGGGAAGTTGTGACAACTTCTACTTTAATAAAATTAACGCAAATGAAGTTGAAGGTTACAGAATTTGGTTATTTTCCTATCACGCATTTTTCTACGCAAAATTATGTAGAATCACAACTAATAAAACCTAGCTACAAGTTGATCCAAGACATGAAATAAGATAGCGATGGCGATAAATTTTAAGCGACTTTCACTAGACTTAAGCATGGCCTGCATTCATCGAAGTCCGTCATCGGTTGTCTTCTATAAAATATTGGAAAGAGTCGCGAGTAATTCGTCGCACGCGATCCAGAAACTGGTCCGTCCAGTAACAGCGCGAAGCCAAATAAAATTAATATTCATAGCCGTTGTATTTATTGGCTTTCAATTAGTATAATCTTAATGGAGCATTAACATACGCGCGGGCGACGCGTCGGAGCATTACCATAGCCGTCGGCGGGTTGCCAACCTCCCAACAACCTGGGCTTTTTGGACACCTTCGAATTTTACGTTTGGAGTGGTAATACGTAATTAACTTGAAAATGTCCTTAATAATAATCTTGTTTTCCAAGAAAATCGAAGTATTGCAAAAAGCGGATATGTACTTGAAGAAGGAAAAAAGTTTTGCATAATGTAGAGTCGCATGCACAGATCATTACTTCTAATGTATCCTGTCCGTAGCTGCCGCGTGCAAGACTAATAGACGACTTAAAAAGGCAACAAATGTTACGGGCTGTCCCAGTTAACCTCAGCCGTTTCGAAAAACTACATAAATGGGCAACAGAGTCGGTCTAAGCTGGCAACACCGGTCGCGGAAGGCTCGCTGCCGATGACCTCCGGCGACCGGTTCCCGCGGCTCCCTCCGCGCCGCCCGCGCACCCCCCACCCTCGCCCCCTCGCGCGAGACGTTTCATTACGTTATTATTATATTAAATGCTATAATACACATTGTAGGCATTAGTCCGCCGAGACGTCGTCCTAAGAAAGGGTAATGTATGGCCCACGTAGCCGGTCCATTCGGTTTTATTTGAAACGCTCGGGGATTAGCGCGGTGATCTTTATGACCGTTTTGAATGGCGAATTGTTCTATAGCGAGAAATTTTTAGTCATTATATTTGCTTCTCAGTATTTTGGTGTGAAGGAAAGTTTTGTGTTGTATTCCACACGTTTTGAACGTTAAACTTAGTACCTACATAGTCTTTCAGAAAATCAGGAATTTATTGAGCCTTCAATTACCACTATAGCTAGTTATAAACCCGTATAAGATTTTATAACTTGTAAAATAAAATTTTAACATTGAAACTTAAGATCCATAAATTCATAAGCGTAGGAAATAGAAAACTTACTCAAGGTATACAACGACAAAAGAAATATATATAGCTAATAAAATTATGACCATAGTTACTTATAGCAATTTAAAAGTTATATAGAGGTAATAAAAAAACTTATAAAACCAATTGATGCAGATAGACAATCCGTCTAACAAACATAAAAATGAAAGTGCGTCTAATCTGATAATTATTCGAGTTTTGAACATGAATGGAGGATGCACACCTGTGTAAACATCCAAGATCAATATTATTAAAATTCTATTTACTTGTTCAAAAAATATAGTGTTGACACAGCTCCAAGCCACCTCTGTTCCTGAACCGTCTGATCGTAATTCGATTTGGCATTAAACCGATTCTTTGGCGCTCTCGGGCCATGTATCGATTTGGAACAATTAAGTGAGAGATTTTTAATACTTCATACGTGTTTTTTTTATTGATAAGCAGGTATGGCGATTGCAGAATTAAATCCTGGAAAAAAAAATGGTTTTCATCAATTGGAAATTTCGATTCCGTTCGATTGTAGGACAAGGAAATTACAAGACACTTTAGATCTTAAAGTTTTCCAACTGGAGTTTTAAGTTCTAAGAAATAATTTCAGTTCACTAATTACACTTCCTTTAACAAGGCTGTTTTTGTTTTAAGCCTCATTTCCCGACCGAGTTAGAAGCGAGACTTATCTTAGATCTAAATTCATCTCATTATTAAAATACAAATTATTTCCACATAGTGTGTCACAGAGGAGCGATCTAATTATAGAGTTGACCAGTTCTGTGGGCCGCAGGGGGGCAGGGGGCACGGGGGGGGCGGCACCTTTCATCGGAATAAGGCACGCTACAAAGTATCGCGTTACATCGCGCGGTGCACTTGATCATGCCGTTGTCTGCACTCTTTTATTTACATGCTTTATGTGCGTCCTTTATTTTTGTTCGAACCGCTTTGAACGGCGACCGCACCGACCGCACCGCTTAGCGCTCGCCGCAGATCCCACCCGACCGAATTAGTCTTACTAGAATACATTATGTTCTTCGTCAAACCACATTAAAATCAATATTCCTTAACTATAAACGTCTCGTGTGACTTTAAAATCGTTTTAGTAGTCCCCAGACCGACATTAGACGTCGAACCGCATAACTTTCATTACCGTCTACTAAATCCCATACGTTATGACGTATCCTTTTAAGCCAGGTCTAAGTCGATGTTTGAAACTTATTAGAGCTATCGTTAAAGTGAGTACAGTGGAGGAGCATATATCGAGTTGGCACGTCAAAATATCAGCGGTGATAGAGCGGCGTGCGTGCGGCACCGCGCCGAGCCATGCCCCGTCGCGCCGAGGCCGTGGCCCGGCCGACCAATTTATTCGTCGGGACGTCAGATTTCGAGGGCCTCGTTACGACTAAGCCTCCAATTAGACTTATCCCTAATTAAGAGATGCCAATAAATTACCCTCCATCACGGGCTAACGAAGACGCGCCGCACTAATAACGCTAATTGATTTTGAGTAATGAGCTCGAGTTTTGATGGAGCTGATTGGGGGCCGCGAGGGGGCGCCATCGATCGCGACTACACTGCTAATATGAGATGCCTTTGCTGCGCTTCTCTCATATAGTTTTGTTGTACTTTCTTACCCGCCTTTTTAATTAGCTAATTGAATTTCGAGAGTTTAGA
Source organism: Agrochola lychnidis (assembly GCA_963680765.1). NCBI lineage: Eukaryota > Metazoa > Arthropoda > Insecta > Lepidoptera > Noctuidae > Agrochola > Agrochola lychnidis. Next base: position 18,234,677 of record OY796858.1, read on the forward strand.
TTAACCTGTGTAGACACAGACAAGACAAACAAGAATTTTAATTAAATAACTTGTAAAAATGTAAGGGCATGCAATGATAATTTAATTAATTTTATTCAGCGGAAGTTTACGCTAGCTAGTAAGTTTGTATCAACGGCTGAATGCACTGCGTTTTAGTTTTAATTGAATTCCATTACTGTAGTGAAAGCTCTCGTTTAATTACCGAGTGGACTAAACAAGACCATGTTCTGATAAATTGCATTTTAAACGTAAATACTGCCATTGCTTTGTTCCTGATACTGGTTTTTAGTTAATGATATCATTTTAACAAAAGTACCTGGGCGACCGAGCTCTGCTCTGGTGAAAATAGAGAATGCTCATTTAATAGTATAGGATAGTTCGTACTAATTCCATGTACAGTACATACTAATTCCATGCTGGCATGTCATTATTCTCATGTCATTATTCATTATCTTGTTCTAAACTTTGGGCGACCGAGCTCTGCTCGGGTAAAAATACGGAGAAAACGAATTTTCCCAGATAAGAGACCTAGCTAGATCGATTTTTCGCCCCCGTAAACCCCTATATTGCAACTTTCATCGAAATCGTTACAGCCGTTTTCCAGAACGTGATTACAAATATATATATATATGTATATATACAAATATTGCTCGTTTAATAGTACCTATAGGATTGAATATATGAGTGGATCTTGGAACTCATAAATCATTGAATAATATTTTAATTTAAACGTTGTTGCGTACCACTTTTTTTTTACTTTTTACAAAAATATACATTAAGTAGGTATATGCTAAAGAAATGCATGTGAAGCAAAAAATTTGAAGACATGCACCAACCAAACTGGACCCGCGTGGTGGATTATGGCCCACTCCTTCTCACAAAAAGGCCTATGTCCCAGCAGTGGGAACATTATAGGCTGATTATGCTGTTACAACTAAAGTATTACTAATCCAGTCCATATTTACTTTCTTTAAGATTAGTTATATCTTCGCGTAACATGAAAAATAAAATAACATATTATGTAGTTGTGTGTGTTTTTTTAAATAGTGAAAAAGGGCCTAAGAGTAGTTAATTAACAAAAAAAGTAGTTATAACTTTTAATTTATACAAAATTCTAATGTAATTTTAATCGTTGTTTGCATGACAATAGGCATTAATGCTTATATCTTTTTCATCTGCATATAACATGAACGCAGCTTTATCGATTTTTAATTCTATAACATCCTTATAAGGCTTTCAATTTAATTAAACTTTCATGAACGCAGAAAGACGTCTGACTAGTCGACTACTTTCTGAAACTACGTAACAAGCTTTAACACTTTCAAATGCACCTTTTAAAAACAAGTTTTTTTTATTCGCAACATAAAATGATTAATGTATACTTGACAAATGACAATCGCCCATAAATTTTATATTGCGTTTTAATTATGAGTCGCCGACATTAAATAATTGTTTCGGGCTTAACCTTATACGGGTTTGTTCGTCGTTGATGAAGTTGTAAGGCGTGCGCCAACGCAACGTGACTCGGGACTATCTGTAGATCCTATCGCGGATACATCGGCCGCTATCCGAATCTCATTATTCCCCACAATCCGATTAACCGTGTCTTCTATAGCATTAACTTGTAATTTCGCTTCATAATAAGGCTTTGAATAGTTTATTCCGATTTTGGTGGTTATCTGGTTGATCGATTGTTTAGTCGTAAAGTAATGGGGTTATTTATCTTGATGTGTTAATTTGTGGTTCTTGTAGATGTTAGTTTTACTAACAATTGGGAGTGTGGGCCAGGTTTTATTTTCGCAGGTATTAGTTATTAAAATTTCTAACGTTTTTAGAGGCAGGTAACCAATATGTAATTCTACATTAAAGAAAAAAAAAAAACGTGTGGCACTCGGGGACTGCCGCGGTATAGCTATTGCACATTTGTAACCTCCATACTTCCTATTTGTCAACGCTACACTTGGGATGATGACGTGATGACATAAAACAAAAATTACGTTCCCATGACAACATCACGTTTCCCATGACAACATCACGTTGTCATGGGAACCGTCATTACATGGTAGGCGGAGTGGGGGGTGTTAGGTTTTATTTTCGTTACGTTACGGAATTTATTGATTCGGTCGCCGCGCTCAAAGCCCGCGATAAAATCTATGCAATAGCTTAAAATGCATAGGCTCATGTTTCAAACTCGAAATCGAATGAAATAAAGTTATTTTAGAAATCTACGAACATTTCAATAATAACTACTTACACGTATGTAATATTTATTGCATAATTACGTAAGAATAGTAAAACCTCAGAGACACAACACTAGTCTCTTTTTTGGCTCTTGGAAAACTTTTTCCTGTCATCCGTCATTCTATTCGCAGTTCAAACAATGACTTACGACAGTAGGCTTTTTCATTTGAACTTAGTTTTTGCAGTCAAGTGAGGCCTGTGTGTTTAGGTTTTAAGCTATTACATAGCTTTTATCGCGGGCTTTGAGCGCGGCGACCGAATCAAGAAATTCCGTAACGAAAAAAACCTAACACCCCCCACTCCGCCTACCATGTAATGACGGTTCCCATGACAACGTGATGTTGTCATGGGAACGTAATTTTTGTTTTATGTCATTACGTCATCATCCCAAGAGTAGCGTTGACAAATAGGAAGTATGGAGGTTACTAATGCTATGCAATAGCTTTACCGCGGCAGTCCCCGAGTGACACACGTTTTTTTTATATAACGTATGTAGTTATGACTTGTTTGTTTGTGGTCAGTGATAATCTAGTGGTGTGACCGTCAGACTGCCAAGTCATAGGTCTCGAGTTCGAACTCAAGGCATACACTTCTGACTTTTCGGATTCATGTGCGTATTGTATAACTATCACTTGCATAAAAAACGGTGAAGGAAAACATCGTGATGAAACGCCTGAGAGATATTTCTCGACGGCATGTGAAGTCAAGTCAGAGGCCCATGGGCGGCTTTAAAACTCAGACATCAGTCACTAACCGGGGTTGCGAAGAAGTCCGAAAGGGAGATCGTGGCCCCCGGCTACATGAACAAAAATGGTGAAGGTAAAGCCGTGGTCGTATGCCTGTACACTTACAAAATTATAATGGCATGCGACCACGGCTTTACCTTGACCATTTTTGTACCTATGTCTTGATTTCTGTCTGAAATATTTTCTTGTTCCAAACTTTTTAGAGCGTTATTTTTCAGTAGTCGGGTTTTAGTTTTTGAACTTACTTTTTATTAATTAATTATAATTAAACTACTTTGAATAAAAGAGCCACTTTCAATAGAGTTCCTTCTATGGCTGAAACGAATATACATTTAAAAAAAAAACTCAATTAATTGATTTTCTCGCAAGCCACAATGTTTTCAGGTTTCATACATTGATTGAAGGGATTTTTTTAAAACTATTTTAATGTTTTTCCGTTTCTGCTGCATTAAATCAATTTTTGAAAAATACAGTATTAATCTCCATTAAATTATCTATACAATGGTGGTATATAAATTATACGAAGTCGAATATATTATGTACATTTTTCACAGTTTTTTTTTATTATTTGGCATTATATACCTACTCGTACCTGCTCGTGGCTAAGTAATAACAACCGCACGGGTCGATCCATCAGGTTAAGCTACGCTTGCCAGGGTTGGTCAGTGGATGGGTGACCATCTTTACATACCGAGACTCCTCCGTGCCTCGGAAAGCACGTTAAGCCGTTGGTCCCGGCTGTCATTCGTGGATCTTTGACAGTCGTTACGGGTCGTCAGAAGCCCGAAAGTCTGACAACCAGTCTTACCAAGGGGTATCGTATTACCCAGTTACTGGGTTGTGGAGGTCAGATAGGCAGTCGCTCCATGTAAAATACTGGTATTCAGCTGCATCCGGTTAGACTGGAAGCCGACCCCAACATAGTTGGGAAAAGGCTAGGCAGATGATGATTATATACCTACAATTTTCTAATTTTTTTAAATCAAATTAGATTTGTTACAGCTGTAGTGGGAATCATGTCATTTGGTTTAAATAGGTCCTTATTTTTATTATTTTGTTTATCTTTTATATAGATTCTTTTCTTTTAGATTTTGTGAACGTTGTAGGCTGTAGACTTGTGGACCATTTTCTATTTTAATAAGTACCTCGTACTTGTTGATAGGCCTACACTGTCTTCTCATACCTATTAACACTGTAATTTGAAAACATTGTAGAAACCATTTATTTTTAAAAGAGTAACCGTGGAGTTTCTTGCCGGCTCTTCTCCATAGGAAGCGCACAATTGGAACCGTGTACCTAGCTTCTGACGTTTCATAAAGGGCACTTATGAAAAGTTTATGTGAAATAAAATATTTTGAATTTGAATTTGAAAGGGCCCTATTTCTGAATGAGATAAGTTCTAGCTTACACCACAGCAGTAACAATTCATTGGTAATAAATGTATCAATGATATACCAGCAGATACAAATTGCTTGCCCAGGGCATCACATTGAGTTCAGAAACGATCTCTTTCGCAACTTACCTCGTATAATGAGCAGCTGAACACAGGGCTCTATTTCATCAGGTTCTTTCATTTCTGCCGCTTACAATACCAATCTGATAAATACATAATTGGGCATCCTTTTGGTTTCTCGAAAATGAAGTTAAATTCTCGATTATCTGTGGTCGGTTTTGATGGTTGTTGTCTATTTGTAGGTTGATTTTAAAGTAACGATTACCTATCTAAATAAACTAATACTAAAATAAAGAGAAAAGATTCGATTTTTTGTATGTATGTTTGTTTGTTTGTTTGTAACGAATAAACTCAAAAACTACTGGACCGATTTAAAAAATTCTTTCACCAGTAGAATGTCACTACCAAAAAATTAAAATTAAATAAAACTTTATTTCAGACTAAGGTCCATAACTTTGTTAGTATATTGGTGTTAGTAACAATGGTGCTTAAATAAGTAGATTAGTGTTGTTGTTGTGTTGTTGTTGTTATATTATCATTGAGTAACATAGGTTATAATTTATAAAGATATCACGCGGGTGAACCCGCTGGCGGAAGCTAGATTAAAAAAAAGAAAAAAAAAATTAATTCTAATTGGACTTATTGTAAATCACAAATCTTAAAATTATTTGTACTTATACTACGTTTGAAATAAGATTAGACATTTAACTAAATCTTTTTTACAGTCCGTTCAACCGATTTTGACTTCTATTGCGATAGCGGCATGACAAATGACAGCTGCAGTAAACAGTTGGTTTGTAACCACTTTTTTTGCTTTTAATGCCATCTTTATGCCTACGGTATAGAAGTCAAAATCGGTTGATCGGACTGTAAAAAAGGTTTGTTTAAATGTCTAATCTAATTTTAAACGGAGTATAGTTATACAAGAATGACATTAGAATATTTGTACACCATATATGTTGTGGACCAGAATTTAATAAAAAAAATATTAACACCAAACTATGTAAAACTACATTCTTAAAAAAAAATCTTATTCTGAATCATATTACTTGCTTACCACTTGTACAGTAGGTCACAGGTCAGACGTAACAAAACCAGTATAACCTGACCCCCAATTCAAGGTCAAAGGGTTATCACCGACGTGCGGTCGACTGTACTAGGTATATTGTGTGTTTGGCAGAATTCGAGAAACTTTTTAAGCAACACTGTGGCAGTGTGACATAAAGCTGGCATAAGAGTGCAGTAAAAGAGAGATACTAGCTGTAAACCTGAACCAACTTCTTCAAAATGAATAAAACAGGGTGTATTTTTAAGTGAAAATTTCTTTAATCGCGTTAGGCATTTTTGAGATGGGGAAAAACAATTGAACTCGCGATACTGTTACCGACACCAGCTTTTGACCATTAAAAAGACATCAACGCGCGATACATTTTCTTTGGGATTAATTCCAAACATCGAGACATGACAACGACATGATAGACATTTCCCTTTTTTTACCGACTTAAAAAAATAAAAGTATTTCCTGCACAATAAAATTGTTCAAGTTTTCACTTCTGTCGGCACTCCCGGAGTGCTACTGTTTTTTATTTTAACCTCAATGGGGAAGCTCTTGTCCTGCATCTCACCTGATGGTAAGTAATGATCAAGCCGAAGGTGGAAGCGAGCTTCACCCGGAATCCTCAACCACAGAGGAACTGGGTATCTTACGTCTTACGGCCGAAACACGACTCCTCTTACTGGCGACAGACTTAGATGAGACGGTGGTAGCTAGCCAGGCGGACTTAGAACAAGCCCTTCTACCTACAAAACCGAGCAGTAAATTTTGCTCTCACTTGGAATCGAACCTCTGGGTCTGAAACAGGTGGTCTAACCAAAAATATAATTCCACCAATTTGTTGGACCTCAAGTGTAAGTATTAATTGCACAACATTCTTCAGAGAAGATACGCTCAAGTAAATCTCAGCTTGTCAAAATGAATGAAAGCTCTCATTTCAAACTCCACGATACGGAACTGACAGGTGGCACATTGGTTGAATGCACCATAACATGCAAGTACTCCACTATAACTGTTTGAAGCATGGGTATTTTGGTGTCACCGAAACTATATCCAACTAAATCCCAGTTCTATGCATCAAGAGTTACAGTTCAAAATGATTTGTAGGTATATAACACACGAACAAGTTCCGAGTGTCGCCGAGTGATGGGCGAGCAAAGCTCCAATCTTTGACATTAAATAATGAAGTTTTACTGAAGCCACTAACACCATAACTTGTTATAATGAGGGGTTAGATAAGAGTAATACTGTTAATTGGTACTGGTTGGCGGTCACACGCGGATAAATTGAGCTTCTTGTGAAGCCAGAGATTATCCATTGAGGTTTCATTTTTATTGCCTTGTAGGGAAGATTTAGTCAGCTGCCAGTACGAGTTCAATTTGTTAGGTTTCATATTTATATTTTGTTAGAGAGTTGCGTTTTCTTTTTGAATTTGTGATTTGTTTTTGACTTGAACGTGAATTAAGATTATATATGTACTAGCAGCGCCCCACACTTTCACCCGCATAGGTCTCGATCCCGTGGGAATATCGGGATAAAAATATCCTATATGTTAATCCAGTACCCTGATTACGTGATACACGATCAATCACAATTTGTTTCGATTTGAAACAGATTGCTAATCCATTGCTTCACAAGTTGGAAAAAAAAATTTTGCTCAACAACGTAAATAACGCAATGAATGTTGTTGAACTATCAAAATGAAACAAATTTCTCATAACCGTTCACGAAAATAAGTTACGTAATTAGGGTACAGGTTAAAATTCAAATTCAAATTCTTTATTGCGAACTAAGTGTACAATATTTTGAAGATGTTAACAATAGGTAGGTTCTTAGAACTTAGTTGCCTGTTAAGGCATTGCAATTAAATGGATATAAAAATTTAATAAAAAAAAACATAAACATACTCAATATTCCAGTTATCTATACATTAATTAAAAAAGGTTATAAGCTAAATTTCATCTAAATCCATTCAGTAGTTTTTGCGTGAGAGAGTAACAAACATACACCTATCCTCACAAACTTTCACATTTACAACTAGCTAACTACATATCAGTAATGTCGTAACAACGAATTCATCATATGCCTAGCCTTTTCCCAACCATATTGGGGTCAGCTTCCAGTCTAACCGTATGCAGCTGAGTACCAGTATTTTACACGGAGCGACTGCCTATCTGACCTCCATAGCCCAGTTACAGGGTGATACGATACCCCTTTGTAAGACTGGTTGTCAGACTTTCGGGCTTCTGACGACCCGTAACGACTGTCAAAGATCCCCTAATGGTAGCCAACAGTTTAACGTGCTTTTCGAGGCACAGAGGTGTCTCGGTAAGATGGTCACCCATCCACGGACCGACCGCGGCAATTGTAGCTTAACCTGACCGATCGATCCATGCGGCTGTTATTACTTAGCAACGACCCTCTCGTAGCAATGAATCATTGAACTATTCAATATTTGTTCGTGTCGAATTGTTTGTATTTAACAGTTATCAGTTGCGTGCAACTAATTCTTTTATTTTCGGAAAATACTTTCAGATTGTTTTACCAATTTAAAAAATGCATTGTAAAGAAAAGCGAGTTTTATCAGTAACTCCCATAATATGTTTATACGATCGATTTGGAAGTATACAGAGTTGTTAATACACTTTTAACTTAATGTAATTTATTTAAAAAATAGGAGGAAAGCCGCTATAGTCGCAGGCACGACAGATAGAAAAATAGTTTTACAGCTCTATATAGTTCACACGGAAATCAAAACAAAACGACAATAAAGTACTTAGTTCTGAATTCAAATTATTATACACGAAAAATCTAATAACTGATGGACATGGAAATTAGCATTCGTTTGTATTCGGAAATCCGATGATACCCGAGGGACTTAAGAAAATAGAAATACTGTACAGTACTATTTTGTTACTAGACTGTCTTCTGAAATAAAATAACAAATAGGTACCAGCTATAAACACCACACATAATTATACTGCAAAAATTGCCCCATTCCTTCGCAAAATATTATTCCATCACTATACAAGGTGGTCCGAATAATGACGTCCAAAAAAATAAAATTGATTCCTCATGCCCAGGGGTATCCAAAAATAGCCCATGTATGTTCCGCGACTCTTGATAGTTTTCGAGTTATAATTATTTAAAAATGTCTTGAAAATTTTATGAGAACGCTTAAAAAAAACACGGCTTGTTCAGACTCTTTTTTTGCAATTTTCATTGTTATTAAATATTCTTTCAGGCATAAAATAATAATTCTACTATCATTAATTCAGGATAAAAAAAAATTTGATCGAAAAGAAGGAATTTACGTTCGAGCGTTACATTTAGGAACCAGTCAACTAGTATTTCTTTTATTTGAAGTAGAAATTTCGACAACGTATCACTAGAACGTAAATTCCTCCTTTTCGATCAACATTTTTGTATGTTTTATTTTTTTATAACGTCACTTAAGCTAACCGGTACCTTAATTGCGTAACTTATTTTCGTAAACAATTTTGCCTAATTTGTTTCATTTTGACAGTTCAACAACATTCATTGCGTTATTTACGTTGGTGAGCAGATTTTTTTTCCAACTTATCAAGCAATGGATTAGCAATCTGTTTCAAATCGAAATAGATTGTGGTTGTGTTGTATTACGCAATTAGGGTACAGGGCGGCATAATCGCATGTGCGACAAAGCCCTTTCATTATGAATAAAAAATATAAATAAATAACGTCACTATTTGGACCATCCTTATTTAAAGTTACATCTCAAATAAACAATCAGAAGTGAGAACACATTATTATTATTATTTTTCTAACGTCTTTGACTCATCTCGGGACCCTGGGGTCCCGGACCTTTGGAAGGCGTACGAGGGGCCGAAGCCAACTCGCAGAGGCCCGTTAGACGTTTTGAATGAAATGAGGCACCAACCGACGATTATCCCTGTTCGCACTATGCAAGTGCAGCCAAGGACAACCCCCGGTTGGTGTAGGACTATTGTAAGATATGGAAACAAAGATATCAGACTATGGGTTTGGGTTGCTAAAGTGGACTGGTCGCCTGGAACTATGGAAAGAGTATGGCCCCTGCCTGATCTATGTTTTATATGCACACGGATAAAATGGCAGGGGGTGACTTGCACACTCAATAATGGGCCCCCGAAAAAGGTCGCTAGCACATAGTGTCGTAGCGACAAGGGGGCAACACGTCCTGAGGTGCTTATGAGGAGTGGAGAGGTATTCCACGGCTATCAGGACAATCCCGGAAGTACGGTCAAGATCCCTACCAGCATCTTACTGGAATACTTCCTTCCTCCGAGCACGTTTGCTCTTGCGAATCTCCACTCAAGCCGGCCAATTAAGGCAAGAATGAGGCGGGAGCTCTGTTCCTCGTCAGTGTTCACTCCAGCCGGCCAATAAAGGCAAGCCAGAGGTGGGGAACAAGACTTCTCCCGGGAGATAGGGTCCGTGGGGTCGCTACTGCCCAACAGCTCGCCACATGCTGCCCTGCGGGTTTTTGTATCTCTCTTGGTCTGGCTCCTAAACCCAGACCCGTTCCGGCAAAGTAAACTCTACCGGCACAGGCCTAGAGTTCGGAGCGCGCAAGCCCCACCACGACGTCAACGTAGAGATACGACGGTGGGGTTATTATTATTATTATTATAGCCTTTATTTATTCCTTAATTATTATTATAGCCTTTATTTATTCCTTAATTTAAATAAACATAACAATCATACAATAAATATTTCAATTAACATGCAGCAAAAACAATAAAAATAATTGAAAATGTTAATAATAATTCAATATAACAATTCAATAATTCGATCGTTCAATTCAACAATTCAAAATGTTCATAATAATAGATACCTATTCTACTTCAGAAGTAATATATTTGATTCACTAATTCATTAATAACATAAAATTATTGAAGTTAATCATCATTTATATAATATTATAATCCATTTAATATCTATAATCCATTTATTTATTTATTAGTAACAACATAAAAAATATTTAAGTACTTTCATTAATATTTTTTTTTTTTTTTTCTATAATATTTTTATAACTGTAATTTTTACTGTTTGAGCAATTTGATCTAAATTAAATATGTGCTTTGAAAATAAAATGATTTGTCAATTAAGGACCTCTTCACGAGTAAAGGCCTCCTCCCTTTTCCTCCAAAACTCTCTATCTGATGCCTTGAATATCCAGTCATTTCCTGCTGTTTTATTAATTTCGTCGACCCATCTCTCTCTAGGTCTACCTCTGGTTCTTTTATTCGAAGGTCCTGTCCAGTTCGTTACATTCTTAGCCCATTTGTTGCCGTCCATCCGACCTATGTGGCCAGCCCATTTCCATTTCAGCTTTTTACAGTACTCCAGAGCATCAATGACTTTAGTGGTTTTTCTTATTTCTGTACTTCTTATTTTGTCTTTTCTTTTGAGGTTTAAAATACTCCTCTCCATTGATCTTTGGCATGATTGTATTTGTTTTTTTGTCTTATCGTTAAATATCCAGGTCTGAGAAGCGTAAGAGAGGCATGGCAGAATACAGGAATCCAGGACTTTCTTTTTAAGGTTTACAGGTAGCTTTGATTTAAGTACTTCTTTGGTATTCCAGAATTTGTTCCATGATAGGTTGGTTCGACGTTTCAATCTTTAAATGAACTCCATTAAAACAATAACTCAAAATCACGTCCACAAAAACATAAGACACTACAAATACGTAGGTATTTATTTATAATAGGGAAATAATTAGAAGAGTAAACAAGAACGGGAGTAAAGTGAACTTTCTCGAACAAGGTGAACTGGTTGTGATTAATTAGCGAGGTGCCTAATTAGCAAGCACAAGTCAACTCATTAGTAACCGTAATTGAAACAAGCAAGCCTTGGATTTTTCCGAGAAAAATCTCCGGTTAATTTTGTCTATACATAATGTGGCAAGGATTTTAGTTCAAAGCGGGACACTGATACGGTTGGTTTTTTTTTTGGCTTTTCTAGAAAATTTTGGTTAGAAACTAGTTATTTTTAAACGAATGAATTAAATATTGATAGTACAGTACCGACCAAAAGTCCATAGGCAATCTCACAAAGCAATAGATTGACGCTTCGGTTTGACTTACGACCTTCTTCTACAAGTTGTTACAATACTATAGACACGCACAGTACACACACACACTCACTTTGTCTGCAACCAATGACTATATAGTTCGATAATCATTCGTTTTTTGTTTCATTCGTCATGTTCACATAAATATTAAAGTTTAGCAGGTAGATCATAGAAAACGAATTAATTATTTCGTTTTTTGTAGGGTAGACAGATGCAGTTCGTTACGAGTCATCATCTGCCTAGCCTTTTCGTTACGCCAGTTCGTTACGAGTATTCATTTAATAGAACTTTGTTGGTTCGTGATTATTGTCGGTGACGAGTATTTAGCTATTAGCGGTGTTGTGGTTATTATTTTAAAAATGCAGTGAAATATAAATATAAGATCAAATATTATGGCGCTGCGTAAAAGTAAATGTTATTTACAAAAATATCAAATGAAACCGGACTAAGTGTGAGTGTTGTCATTTAAATATTTCATATTAAAATAAATCTTAATTAAAGGCATTGTTGATAGAACAGAGGTATTGTTGAGACAGAAGATGCCTTTAAAGTTTTAAATTAATTATGACGTTTAATTCGATTAGTGAATGATAAATAATTAGGTATTATGTGTAATAAATACAATGATATTCTTTGTTCTAGAGAAATACTGTGAGGGTTAAAAGTTATGAGGAAGAGGCTTATTATCGAGGTGCAGTGACGTCAAATGGTGAATGATTATGAAACAAATGGTTTCATACCAACGAGATATTTTGCTGAATTATTAAACACGTCATTATAAACCGTTCGCCGTGCACTTTGAAGGCTTGCATCACTGAAGACCAGCTAGAAAACTGTTTTTGACTTTAAGATATTGATCATACCAACTTAATAAATAACAGATTCGTTATTGCATGAATTTATGGTAACGAATTTTTTAAGCTCGTTTCAATATGGTGTTTGTCGTATTTCTTGCAGATAGACCGAAAAAGTTTAAGACTATTTTAGTAATATTATTATTTTAGGATTAAAATTTGAGGTTTAGTTTCAATCTTCTTTTCGTAAAGAAAATGAATACTTAAGCTATAACCTTAATACCATCCAATATTTACTAAAACCAAATAAAATGTAAAATAATGACTTAATGTAAACTGCCTATACTTAACCTTAAAATCACCTATTTTGTCAGTAGTTTTTTTTTTAATTTTGTGTAGTCTAATATTCTTATTTATTGCTTAATTATTTCGACCATAATTAAAGCTTTATATTTATGGTAAAAAAATCCATTTAAAATTTAAAACATTTCAAAATTTAAATATGTCAAAATAATACAAATTGTTTCTAAGTTTCTAGACATCTATTTCACATCTTATTCAGCTGAAGTAATGATAAATAATTTTAGCAGTTTGTTAACTATATAAGTAAAATAAATATAACGAATAAATATTTTTTATTTTTTTTATCACATATCATGCATTTTTATTCTAAACCCTTTATTTCAATAACAACATTAATAAAAAGGCAGCAATATTTAAAAAAATATTATTATTGCAAACAAAAATAACAATATTTGCAAAAACAGCGCTGTGATTTACGAGATTAGAGCCTAGCCATCTTGAACATAAGACCAACTCTTAACGCCTTCTGCTATCTGCACATTTCACTTTCGTTCGAATTTTAGCAATGCCATTAAACTGTCCAAGGTCACGCGCATAATGCGTGTGTATCTATCAATAGTGATCGAAATATAATATTTTTGTTTCGTATGCGGCGCGAACCGTGACGATACGACAGTGTGTAGTGCAAAACTGCGTTCTCTGTGGTGTGTGGACCGTGTTGCTTACATATACATGTACGGACTACGCCGCGTGTTCACAGCAATACGACTCTTAGCGTGCCTATCCACTGTTGAACGCTTACTGTACATACAATGCAAAAAAAAAATTGAACCTAAATACTTTTTTGCGAAATAGTAATGCGTTACATGAGTGCTTCTACATTTATCGAAGTCTTTCGCAGGCACGCTACTTAAGTAATCTTATAGACTGCAAAGCTCAACTTAAATGTTTCATTAAAAAACACAAAAAAAAATTGATAACAAATTTATAATGTAAAAAAAGGCTCCAAAAACATGTAGTTCCAAAAAATAATAAAAAATCACGCCGGAATTAAGTGGTTTGCAGTTGCACACCCATTTATCTATACAAATTAGTTATGTAAATATAATTAACATGACGTTATTACATTTCCTTCGTAGAATCATTAATTATAAAGGTTGAAAGTTTACGTTGTAACATTGACGCAACAAAGTTTATCTAATCTAGAAGAGAAATGTCCGGTTTCTGAAATGAAGCACTTAAATTAGCTAACAAACTATCAAGCGTGCGTAACCTACTATGATTGGTCATATGAATTATCAACAGCCAATCGCATCCCGTGGCTTGCATTTAATTTTGACGCGTCGATAATTTTCGCTCCAGAAACCAGAGAAGTCTCGCAAAACTCGTAACGCATGGTCACTTTGTCTTAACATTAACTATTCCGTAGCCAATTTAATGAACCTGCATTTTTGCACATTTTTTACTTCAATTCCCATTTCGCCCGTTGTTTTAATTATAAAGGTATTAATTAAAACTATATGAAACTGCCATTTATTTCAATGTGAGGTATGCTTAATTAACGCTTGAACACTGTTCATTTTTTAACAAAAGACAGAGTTTATTGTGAAAAGGCACGAAAAACAAGCATATTGTGGAACAATCAGTTTTTATTTTTTTTCGCTAATTAGTCTCATGTAACAAAATGTCTCAAAACAACAATAAAACCTGTTGTTACCTGTTGACAGGTTTTATTAAAATCTAAAAAAAAATAAACCCACACACAGAAACGAAGCCAGAAAAATGTAAACACATTCATACCATTTTAATTAGCAGCAATGGAATGGATTAATTAAGGCAGTCCGAAGTATTTTCTGTCATATTCAATTATGAATTTCGAAAGCCACTCTCACAAAGAAATATTTACGCATGTGTGAATAAGGCCTTATGTATTAAACGTAGGGTAAGTGTGGTGAAAACAAAATTGTATTTTTTAGCAAAAGAGGAAATTCAATTGGTTTTTGATGATTGCAATAATGAGTTATAAATTACTTGTATAGCCTTCAGATCTGCATCCATCACAATCTGAATCATTTTGAAACAGATTGGTAATCCATTGCGTCATAAGTTCGAAAAAAAATCTGCGCATCAACGTAAATAACGCAATGAATGTTGTTGAACTGTCAAAATGAAACAAGTTAGTCTTAATCATTTACGAAAATGTGTTAAGTAATTAGTTAGCTGGTATTTTTTTAATAGTAATCCTTTGTGCTTGAATCAGTATAAGCAAAAAACTTACAAAAACATAATGTAGTTTCCAAGAGAATAATTTTCAGAGGATGAATTGGCAAAGAGTTCTCCATCTCTTTTCAGTCTTTCTTTTTCTTACCCATAGCAAAATGTCCATTTGAATTTCAACTGAAAGAAAAACTTAGTACCTATGACAGTAGATGGCGACACATGTCTTTCATAGATAAGTATTCTAAAACTAGCGACCCGCCAAATGCTTCGCACAGGTGTAATTTACTTTCCGCGCAACTTTCTTAATTTTTTCTTTCGTAAGAACCTCCAGACAATAACAAAAAAAAATAAAAACCTGTGGCACTCGGGGACTACCGCGGTAAAGCTATTGCATAGCATTTGTAACCTCCATACTTCCTATTTGTCAACGCTACACTTGGGATGATGACGTGATGACATAAAACAAAAATTACGTTCCCATGACAACATCACGTTGTCATGGGAACCGTCATTACATGGTAGGCGGAGTGGGGGTGTTAGGTTTTATTTTCGTTACGGAATTTCTTGATTCGGTCGCCGCGCTAAAAGCCCGCAATAAAAGCTATGCAATAGCTTACAAAATATTAAATAAGTTCCATAATAAACTAGAGGTAGGTACGTTCGTTAATTTTCTCGGAATCAGGTAACGAAGCCGGCCCTTAGCGTGAAGAGGACTTTCGTTCCAATCGCTCTTAATTAGTATTATCAGAGCTTTAGTAATAGTAGAGCGAACTTCCTGATGGTTCGTTCATCAAAAAAATTCACTTTATTATTAATGATTATTATATCGTTTATTTATTTTCTTTCATATATAATTACATTGTTAAATATTTCGCACACTAAAAAGATATTATAAAAAAATATATTAAAAAATATGAAAAATAGAGGTCAACCGGTGTTGGGAGCAGGGTCCAAGCTTATTAGTGATTATCCTGAAATTGTAATTTCATGAAAACATAACACTGAAATGTTTTTGACCAAGCAGTCTTGATCACATTTTTTAATAACGTGTTTTTAATTTTCTATGTATTTATTTTGGTTTTAATAAAAATATTTCTAGAAATGAAAAATCTATTTCACAAGGATTATATGTAATAATTGTAATAATATAGGACTCCAAGGGTCCAAATAATTTATTATTAATTAAGTAGTAAAAAATTATAAAGCAAAGGAGATGTTTCATTTTCGGCCATAAAGTGTACGTTAATGTAAAAAAAGGAAAAAATTCCACGAATTGAGGAAAAATATTCTTTCCTGTTTATTCCCCTGATTACTTCGGCACAAAAAATAATAGTTAAACATATTATTGCCATATTCTATTCATCATGGCGTCGTTTTACTTGCATACTGCTTTCGTTCAAAAATCTTGTTACATTTTAACATAATAATATCACGTAGACGACCATTTAAATAAATATGAAAGGTTTGTATTTCTGTACTATATTAAGATAGCTATCTTATATAACTTTTTGATTAATTAGAAAGTGTGATTCATCATAAAAATAAAAAACTGCTTTTGTGGATTGTAGATTTGTAGGTACTTCTGGACGAAAATGGCTAGCCGTCGATGGTCGTATTTTTCCTGACAAACGTCAAACATTTTCGGTTTTTATTTTGTGCCCAAAAAGTATTAGATATTATGGAAAAAAACAGTCTTTATTGTATTTAGGGGTTCGTTTCCCAGGTTTTCTAAAGTGTACATGTTATGGCCGGAGTCCCATACAAAAATGAAACGTCTCCTTTAATGTTCTGTTCCATGAATAAAAATTACCTTCTTGTATTCGTCATAGAATTAAGATAGAAATCATCATGGTCAAAAATTTACCCGAGTCCTAGAAAAAAATCCATACGAAGCTTTACAGATGCACTGATTACTTTTCTGACATTCCGTTCAACTCTTATTTAGAATTCATTTACGATGAAGAAAATTAATAACATAATGGCCCTTCTCGATACTATGGCGTGGACGCTGGTTACATTGAAGAAAGCTATACCGTGAATTGACAAAGGGTTCCTGAGCTTTCAAGATAATTAACGATAGAAATATGAACTTGCACACCCACACTATCACAAACAATGTTGGTTGCATTAAGCATAATTATTATAATCTAAAAATAATACATAAAAGGAAGACTTTGGTTTCCGAAACCTGCAAATTAGATGTTCCCAGGTCTGAAGTAAATAGGTCACGTCGCGCGCACCATCAACAGCATCATCGCGTACCATCAGGTGAAATAGGTAAAAAATCGAACCAAAAAAATAAAAAGCGAGTCATTAAAATAAAAAAGCGAGCCAAAAAAAAAGTGAGTCAATAAAATAAAAAGCGTGCCAATAAAATAAAAAGCGAGCCAATAAAATAAAATAAATATATACAGGGACAAATTAAATTAAGTAGCGAAATTCCGCAGCCGTGATGGGTATTGATATCTAGACATGATCAAACATAAATTAATTTTTGGGGTCAATAACCTTTGTTAGTGTTGTCACTTGAAGTATGAGTTGAGAAAATAATCTTTTTTTTTGTTTTATCATGTTTAGATATCAATACCCCATCACGTTTGTGAAGTATCCACAAAAGAAAAAATTATTAAACTGAAATTTCAAGTGCATGTTTCAAAGTTTCCTTGGGCGAGCTCTGGAGGCCTACCACCAGCTCAAAAGCAGTATTATTTTAATATTACTTCAGTGGGCGAAAGAGATGGAGCTATATGTCCTGTAGAGCTTCATCTCTTTCCCACACTGAAGTAATATTAAAATAATACTGCTTTTGAGCTTGTGGTAGGCCCCCTGAAGTTGAAAGTAGTTTTAGATAATCTACTGGTACTTACCTATGCGTTGTACATGACCACACCATCTCAGTTGGATCTTTATCAAAATCGCCTCCATGCCCATCATTCCAGTGCACCTTAGCCCCTCCGAGTTGGGAACACGATCCTGCCATTTTATGTGAAGGATGGACCGAAGACACCGTAGGTGGAAAGTGTCAAAACTTTTAATATCACCTCTATAGAGATACTAGTAGTGCTATTCTGTAACCATCTCATCGTGTTATCTTAGGTGAAGTGAGCGTGGAGTGAGCTGTCAGTTGCTAAGGATTGACACTATTGGCAGCTCACTTCACCTAAGATATCACGGTGAGATTTTTACAGAATAGCACTACAGGTTTCTGCGGTGTAGGTGAGTATTGGTTAAACTTAGGCCTTATGTTAGTTTCGGGTTGTGAGACACACGTTTTTTAAGTTTCCCAAAGCAGGCAGCTGCTTTAACAACCCTTGCTGGAATTTCCAGCCTAATATCGTTGCATACCTGACTTCCAAGATATTTAAAATGTGATACCTCTTCCAGTGGCTCGGAATATTTGATATCCTCGCAACAACCCCTTTCGTTTGAAATGTCACACGTTACAGTTTGAAAAACTTATTTTAAATTTTCTTATTTGCCCCCAAAATTGACCCCCATTTTCAAAAGCCATTGATTTACGTTACACGTCCGTGTTTGGGTCCCAGAAATACATATATGTAGGTACCTAATTTCAACTTAATTGATTAGATTCGGAGCAAATTGGCTGTGACAGACGGACAGACGGACAGACATACACACGAGTGATCCTATAAAGGTTCCGTTTTTTCTTTTTGAGGTGTTCTGCCTAGCCTTTTCCCAACTTTATTGGGGTCGGCTTCCAGTCTTAACCGGATGCAGCTGAATACCAGTATTTTACATGGAGCGACTGCCTATCTGACCTCCACAACCCAGTAACTGGGTAATACGATACCCCTTGGTAAGACTGGTTGTCAGACTTTCGGGCTTCTGACGACCCGTAACGACTGTCAAAGATCCACGAATGACAGCCGGGACCAACGGCTTAACGTGCTTTCCGAGGCACGGAGGAGTCTCGGTATGTAGAAATGGTCACCCATCCACGGACCAACCCCGGCAAGCGTAGCTTAACCTGATAGATCGACCCGAGCGGCTGTTAGTACTTAGCCACGAGCTTTTTTCTTTTTGAGGTACGGAACCCTAAAAACAACATAAAATCATAATTTATTGTTTCCGAATGATTAAATAGTTTTAATTCCTTCTACATCGTTGAATTACTCTTTCACGTATGTTGCGAATTGTTCAAGTTTCTAGGTTTGTTCGTAAATAATTCGATCAAAAACCAAAATGTGTTTGCCTAGCTAAATAAGTCAATTAAAACGATTTATTTATTTAGACACGATTCTGTATTGGTTTTGCCTTGTGTGTGTAAAATTGTATAGCCATAACTAACTCTAGGTCAAACTGATAATGGCTATGTTTGATCAGATGGTCTTGAAATAAAGTACAAGTGTGTAAGAAATTTTGACAATCCTGTTTAAATTGATTTACATAAAGTAAGACGAATTATAAATTTGATCCAGCCTGTCCCCTCTTGCTGTCCTCCCGTCAGCGATGCCCTAAGCCGAGGTCCGTACCCCACAAGGGGTGCCCTTAGCGAGCATTCGCTTAATTTTAATTTAGAATAGTTTAAAAAGCTCCTGGCTGGAGGCTCTAAGTGTAGAAGCTTATGGCACCCACAGGAAAATCCGGTTAAGCAGCCACGACCTTAGTGGTCAAAACTGCGAGAAGCCATTTAAAAAAATAAAAAAAAATAAGACGAATTAATACGATGGGCTGTACTTGCAATACAAATTTTTAAAGTAGGTACTTTTTCGGACGTTTTTTTTTTTTAAATTTGGTTTATGTACCTCAAAAGGAAAAAACGGAACCCCTACAGGATCACTCGTGTGTCTATCTGTCTATCCATCTGTCACAGTCAATTTGCTCCGATTCTAATGGACCGTTAAGTTAAAATTTGGTACACATTTGTATTTGTTAATTGTAAGAACTGTCTTTCCACCTGTGACAAACAATAAATAAATGAATATGAATATTTCTGTGACCCAAACACGGACGACACACACTTGACCGGTTTTTTTTTTTAATAGAATGGCCAGTGACCACTTACCTACATGAGATAAACTTGTGTATCCATCTGTTACCCTCTCTTAGGTACATTAGTACATTCCCACACCCTCTCTATTTTACAAAGTGGTTTAGATGAAAATCGAATCAAGAAAACATAAATAAATGATTCAGATAACTAAGTTATTGGTTTTAAATCACATTATTCCCTACATCGTACTGAACTCAATTTGAAAGATTGGCTCGAGCACCGAAGTGCAATAGGGTGATGGTATAAAGGTGAGATTGCATACCTGTGCTACAACCTAGGGTTGGCACACACTCACTATTTATATCGATACTTTACAACCTATCATTATACTTTAATTGTATGGTATTTTAACGACTAAAATACCTCTACGTGTATCTTGTATTTAAAAAATGATTATAATCTTTCTTAATTGGCGTATTTATTTAAAGTTAACATCCTCTCCATTTGTTATCTTTTTTCTAAGCCTATGAAAGTGCCAATGCCATTATTTACTAACAATTACGTAGTAAAAACCGTCATTATTTTGCTACAAGCTATCGTTTATGAAAAAACCTTTAGCTAACTGCTAAGGTCTAGCAAATTTATAAAATAATATTGAAATATAAAATAATCCTTAGTCTACAATTAATGCCAAACACAAAGATCCGGTGACATTTAGAAACACCTGTTTACCCTAGAATATCGTTAAAAACAATTAATCGTTATTCATAATTCTTTTAAAATATGAATGCCATCATAACAACATTTTGCAATACAAATGACAAGCGGACGAGTTAAATTAATACGGCTAAACAACGTTCGGATCAGAATCGGTTCGGAATCAATTTAGCGTGGCGTTTGCCCACTTATCGAGCATTGTTGGACTGAGATACTCGCTTTGTGACGTTTCCCATCCCTACAGGCGCCCAGCGGGGGGTGTTCGATGATTGATGGCTGGCCGGCTGCACGCCGCGTTGGAATGGGATGGATATATCGGTGAGGTGTCTGACCTCTCTCTCAGATGCACAGCGGGCTGGCCTCGTAATTGAATGGCAATTACCTGGGCTGTAAATATGACACAAGCGCGTAATTGTAGGAGTGGAATGGAACGAGTGCGGCCCGAGACCGCAGTGTGTATGCTGCTTTTGAGATGAAATATTGAAATCACGTGCGTATGTCTCCTCGTGCACTGGCTACTGGGGTTTTAATTGGAGCATGGTACTTTTAATTTAATTTACTTTTTAACAATAAACAAATGCGTTTTACCGTGAAGGTTTTGTAACAAAAAGTATCGTGTTTAAGGCATTGTTCACGTAAACAGTTGATATTTTTAAAGATACTTGACTCCGGTTTACGGTTGGATCCCACTCCAAAAATGTTAATATATTATGACACTATTAAATTCAACCAACGAGACCTTTTTATTTTGGGTTTCTTTTTATACTATTTGTCATCCCAAACTAGCCCAAACCCCTATGACATAAAATAAATTAAAAAATATTCCCTTGTCAATTTTGTTTTTTTTTTGGTCCTGTGTCGGGAATGCAGTAGGTATGTTTTTTTTTAAAACCAACTGAAAAATTAAAGCTCTGAAAAAATATTTACAATGTGGTTACATTTTTGGCCAGTAGGTTCAATTTTGTGAAGTACCTATACTCCATTTGAAATAAGATTAGACATTTAACTAAATCTTTTTTACAGTCCGTTCAACCGATTTTGACTTCTATACCGTAGGCATAAGGATAGCATTAAAAGCAAAAAAAGTGGTTACAAACCAACTGTTTACTGCAGCTATCATTTGTCATGTCACCAACGCAATAGAAGTCAAAATCTGTTGAACGGACTGTAAAAAAGGTTTAGTTAAATGTCTAATCTTATTTCAAACGGAGTATAGGTACCACTAAGAAATATTTTTTGGAAATTCCACCCTTAAGGAATTAAATTGTACCTATTGGACAAAAGTTTTATGAAAATCTGTAAATTTTTAAGTAAAAACAATGGAAATTGGTATTTGGGCTTTTGATTAGAAAAACTTTAAATTATAAAACATGCGTGTTTTTTTTTTAAAATTTATACTTTAGTGGTAAGTATGAGGAACAGGGTGTAAAGTTCACTCATCCTCTATTGAAAAGAGAGGATCCTCCGACCAGACGGGTGTCGTGTCTGGGGGCAACTGCCCAACGATTGATATCGGGGAAGCTAAATTTGTATAATGTCGTTCGCGCGGTAAACATTAATTGCGCGATGCAGGATTTGTGTGACGTTGACTTTGATGCGTAGTTCGCATGTGCCGATGTAGATGTCGCCACAGTACCCCTAATAGTATAAAATAGGGGATAAAAGTTTGTATGAAAATCCGATACTTTCCTAGTAAAATCAATGAATACTTGTATGAGCGCTTATGTTAGAAAATAGGAAACGCGTGTTTCAGGATTCTCGAAAATTCTACCCTAAAAAGGTAAAATAGGAGATGAGAATTTGTATGGTAAAGTCGAAAAACTACGCGAAAAAAATTGCTGACAAAATGCTAGTAGAAACATAATTATGTATATATGTATAGGTACATGCTTTATGTAACTTTTTGAAATGTATTTATATTGTCCAGTGTTCGTGAAAAAGTAAAAAAGACGTCATTTAAACTGAAATCTGATTTAGACAAACGTCAGTAAAAGTAAAGTAAGACCACTAGATTACCGACTCACTCACATTAGCCGTTGACCTCATTTCGAACATTGTAAATCATTGTCGATTGATCCTTAAATTACGTCATCAGATTGAGTTACTAAGCTGATTCAAAGCCGCGGGCAACTCGAAGTGAAAGGCTAAGCAATACATAGGTAAGTACCTAACTCATTAAATACTTGTTCCTAGCAACTACGCGGACATATTAAGCGAATTATATTAACAACTTACACGAAACAACTATTTATACACATAGTCATTAAAATATGGAAAGCAATGGTGTTTATTTTTAGCTGTTAATTAAATTTTTAATTTACATACAAATAGTGGGCACATGTCGGTGTTGCGAGGCAACTGTTACATCGTTGTGCCCCGGGCCCCGGCAGGCGGGTTCGGACTGGCGGGCCCCGCCGGGGTCCCTCGCCACCTGTCTCACGCACTGGGGTGCTCACACAGATATTTGCAGTATGCACCACAGTACACACTTCATGCCAACTAATTAAGCACCCCACATTGTAACTACCTACCTACGTACTCAAATTATAATATTATGCGCCCTAGTAACAGTTGAATTTAAAATATAGAACTTCAAGAGCCTAAATAACCTCGTTTGTCCCATGTTCACACGCTATGCTAGACTGTGCCAATTAAAAAATATTTTTAGAACATTGATTCAATTAAAATTCAACACAGCTAGCTAAATCTAACGCGTGCCATACCTACATGACAAAACGCCAGGAGTCAGGTTTTAATTGGCGTGGTGTCGAGTTCGGACCAGAGGAGTGTGAGGGGAGGGCGCGGAGAGCGGGAGGATCGCCTCTCGCCCGACACTCAGTTTTTCTCTCACCCTCTACAGAGCAACAAGTGGTTCGATGAACTGCCGAAATTTCCGAAACCGAGAATCTATTACATTATGTCGAAGAAATGACGAAGTATCCGGCGGTACTTTATCTGGAACATCTCGTAATGGGTGTTAATCAGAACCACTCTAATATCAATCGTTCATTAATCCGAGCTCCTGCACAATCGTTCATTTAGAACGTTCTCACGCCTCATTAAAGTCTTTTTCGTGATTCGGCGACCGCATCTACCGTTTCCCGGAGCACAATGAGCGAGTGATTCGGCGGCGAATAACGAGGGCATTTTGTCGGCCGCCTCTCACGTCCGACGCCTTCCGACGCTCAATGAAAGTTTACCTGCAGCCGTAACGAGCGATTTGTCCCCTGGCCCCGGCCCCCGCGCCCCCGGGCCCAAATCAAAGCCCATTCACATCTGCATGCCGACACAATGCTGGCAATTAGGCCGCGCCTGGCCCTACAATCGAACGTAATGCGCTCTCGTTCGATGACGCCACGAAGCTGCTCGTCCTTGATCTCCCAGTCCCGAAATCACCCCCGTAATGTGCTGTACTGAGAATTTTTAACAATTAACTTGTTGATAAGCACGAGATTTATGATATGTTTTAAGAAATAAATGCTCAGTAATTTAGTTATCTGGTGTTCACATCAGCAAGGTGTATAAACAATGTTCTCCGGTTTCAAAATAATTGCTGATAACTTCCGCTGTTATGGATACTTCTATTTGCGTTTCGTGTTTTAGAATGGAAACGCCAGTATTAATCATGTCGCAATGCTTTACGTCGAAGTAATTAAGGTCACAAAACATTGAAATTGTAGTCAATTAAGCTCTTTTTCACAAGCCTCGGTCCCTCGTCTGCATTTTCAAGGTTAGGGTCAACCGTTTTGTGCGTCCCCGTCAACGCTTCTTTTGTGAAGGCAATTTGCTTGGCAGAGGTCAACTGGCGCACCGTAAATCTCCGCACCTGCCACTCGCGCCAACTTTCTTCGCTTTGAATTTAAACTCCCCAATACATAAACTACTAAGTTGTAATTTTATATTCCTTTCTCGGATGACTTTTTATCTTCACTGATCATACGTTTAACATGTGATTAAGAAATAATAATACTACAATAGAAAGAAGTGGTACAACCGCAGCGCGTGCTTTCGAGGAATTTGGCAGCCGTCCCACTTGAACGCAGATTTACGAAAACTGTAAGTATTGAGAACTTTTCTTGAATTTATACATGAAATCAGAGTCAGTTTGCAAATTTTCAATTCGAACCTTTGGTTAAAAGTTTTATTGTTTCCAAATCCGTGTTGTCTTTGACATCACTATCGTCTACGAAGTCTTCTATAATATACAATAAACTATATGTATACTTTCATAAATCATGGAAGTGTCCTAAAGCTTAAAACACCTCAACTACGCTAAATGCTGTCAGTGCAATTACAACAATTTCTGCTCTTCCTTCTATGCCGTATTTAAAATTAGTTTCCGTAAACTGGCGTCCCAGTCTTGGTAGCCGGCGAACGTCAGTCTTCGACATTTAGTGCCCTCATAATGTATAATACAACCGCGGTTTGTCTTGCGTAGCTTTTATAACTAACAATAGTATATATCCAACTGTATCATGTTTAGCACGAATATGATATTTAAGTGAAGTATTTCACGATTGAGACGAAATTATTAGTACTGTTGTATAAGTTAAGCTGTTACGACGGTTGTGTTAATGTTTTGTGATTATCATCTATCTGAAGACATTTTAAGGCAGACCAAATATGAAGATATTGATGTTAAGTATAAGATTAAATGGAACAGATATACGAACACTTGAAGTAAAATTTTGATGACGAGGCGTTTATAAAATATTTTTTGAGCTATCAAACTGCTTTTAAACTAATATTTGATCTTTTAGAAATAATTTGTAGTATCTGTGTCAACTAGATCTTTTTGTACTAGCTGGTACTGTACACATCAGATTTATTTTGGCTTCACAAACGGTGAAATCTGTTGATTTATGTATGGGCACAAATCACATGTTGGTACATTTTGTTGACAGTACTCGGTGTAGTGTCGGCACACCACTTGACGGAGTTTGTGTAACTGTTGCTTTGGCACCCGAACGTGCGTGTGCGCACGCAAGTTCAAATACTTACTGAATTCCACAACAAAGTATTGACAGTTGTTGAATATTTATAGTTTCAGCTTTAACTATGCTAATGGTTGAATTAATTGTATAAGCAGATTTTTAACCGACTTCCAAAAAGGAGGAGGTTATAATGTTCGTCGCGTATGTTTGTTTTTTTTTTTATGTATGTCCACCATATTCTCCGTCAATTGTGGACCGATTTTGAAAATTATTTTTTTGTTTGAAAGGGTATGCTCTCAAATTGGTCCCATATAAATTTTATTAACTTTGCTTGGGTAGTTTTTGAGTTAGCTACAAAATACGTATTTTTTTTCCACTTAGTATGTAGATGATATGATAAGTTCCTGTCACTGGTAGCAGGTAGTGGTATTCGAATGTGTGTGGGGTAGGTAAAAGTGAAAAATAAAAACTGTTTACAAAAAAAAAACAACCGACCTCCAAAAAAAAACACTACAAAGTGAAAAATAACTTTAATTTCGGAAGTCGGTGGCAAAAAACGAAAATACAAAACCCAAGACACCGACTTCCGAAATTAAAGTTATTTTTCACTTTGTAGTGTTTTTTTTTTGGAGGTCGGTTGTTTTAAAAGATTTGGTAAGTAACTTCAACATATTTTGAAGTCTTCGTGTCTCCTTCTTGATTTCCTAATTCACCAATTTAGGACCGATTAACACTTCCAGTTTATGCACGCTTTTAACATTTAGCATCTAACTCATTCCAATCCTTTTCTACAACCCTTACAAGGCAGACCTCTATACATTCAAATGAGAAACACGTGATGATTGCGCTACTGTTCCATGCAAACAACACACTAAGAATACTCAGAAAGCTCATAGTCACACATGGCATACAAACCACCTCAAAAGACACTCCCCATGTGGAGTCACCTCGACAAAGATCCAATAATTAACACTCGACAATCGCGCAAATGTCGTGTGGGTGACGACGGCACACGGGGCCTGCCCGACTACGCGTCATTAAGGAGCATTCACGCCGTCCGACAATATTCTTCATTTGCGTACCGGCCGTCATTTGGCGCATTGTGACCGACGCGCGACACCCGCCCTCCGCTGCAGCGGTGCAGTGTGCCACCGCCTTAATTGTACCCTTGTCTCGTTGTTACCCATTTTAGAGATGCGAATATGTAAACTTATGTTGAAATAAGATGTCTGCATTTACGCTTCTTGTTCTGCTGCCATCATTTTGATTGTTTGGTCTGAACGAAAATCACCACAACCAGTCTTACCAAGGGTATCGTATTACCCAGTTACTGGGTTGTGGAGGTCAGATAGGCAGTCGCTCCATGTAAAATACTGATATTCAGCTGCATCCGGTTAGACTGGAAGCCGACCCCGACATAGTTGGGAAAAGGCTAGGTAGATTGATTGGTCTGAACGAAAATGGTTCAAAAGCAGCGAATGTTTTATTTGCGTTCACTGTTCAAAAGACCTTCACATAATACGATAAAGAAAACTACTAGCTAATCACAAAAGTGCACTCAATAAGAGCAGACTTTATACCTTTTGGAGTACAATTTGGAGCCACTTACACGATTGACGAGTATCACACATTATCCTGATTGGATGAGACGTCGTGGAGCGCCGTACGTTTTGGCAGACAGAGGGGGAGTGCTGTACCCATTAGTCTCTCAGCCATAATACTGATGAAGAGAAGTTTACATAAATATAGACACTCTTGTACTAAGAATACTTAAAGGATTAAGAAGGCTGTCTAAAATACACCCACAATACCCTAGTGTAGTTGTTAATACAACTTTCACAAGAGGTCTATTTACATAACCACTCTAATTGACGCAGCTGTCGATACAATGTATAAAGTTATTATAAATACAATTTTAATAAACAGGGAACCATAAAATTATAAACCATATTCAAACCATTAGAATTAAATTAGTCAGGAATAAAGCCCATTAAATTAAATTCCCGTGGATCTGAGTGTTCTCACCTCTATTAATTAAGAAATATAATATTGGTAACACATTCACCTGTCCCAGGTATCTGTGCATGAATAATTCTAAGTTCATTATGAGCTTTAATGCGGTGCATTAGAGTGTCAATTCTATCGTCTTCCGGATCTGTTTAATGTAATAGAGCAACGGACAGGTTGTGTAACGGTGCATTTGTTTTCGTAATAAAAGCCTCGATATCTTTGAAGTGAGTCACCGATTACAACATTATATTCATCTAGACATAATGCCCATGATTAATA
The DNA here is from genome assembly GCA_963680765.1 of Agrochola lychnidis. Taxonomy (NCBI): domain Eukaryota; kingdom Metazoa; phylum Arthropoda; class Insecta; order Lepidoptera; family Noctuidae; genus Agrochola; species Agrochola lychnidis. The sequence continues at coordinate 18,262,479 of OY796858.1, forward strand.
AGGCCCATTAACTTTAAACAAAGATTAATTTCAAAGCGGACCAGTCTTGTAAGAGATTTCCTCGTACCACGAAAACTAAGGACGTTCAAAAGCGTTTTATTTATGAAAGATGGTGAATACTTTATGATAGATAGTACTCTTTAGTGCTTATGTTCGAAAAAGAAATCGTGAAAAATATCAAGAAGTTACTACAGCGTTACAAAAAGAGGTTGTTGCAAAATTGAAACAGAAGGAAACATTGGGAAATTTTAAACAACAATAAAAATATAAGAAAAAGTTTTTCAACGGAACCAGATAAAAGCTTAAGATACGAACAGTAATTATTGACTAAAACTATGGGTTTCGATTTTAACCTCTCGTCTTTAGTTTTCCCATTTTCTTACATTGTATTTGTAATCCAATGACCAGCCCTGTATTTGGTTAGTTTAATATCGACACAGTGGCGATGGCGGGAGCAGTGACAGTTGCCACTTGCCACCTGTGACCGCTGCCGCAGGTTGTCATGTCATTGAAACTCGAAGACTTGGAGTTGTTGTATAGAATGTATCAATATAAAACGCAAGGATTCAAAGCCTCATTCATCAAGGATGCAATGCTGGAAAGCTGGAAAGGAACTAAACCGACATAGTGAAGAGGAGAAAGAAACCGAATATGGTACATAAATTAAGTATTAAGTTTTTAAAACCAGAGTTTCGAATACATCAAAGTTTCATAATAAATGGAGGTGCTCGTATACTTTGTTAAGCACCCACCTGCGCCCGCGCATCGGTTGATCGATCGGGCTGAACCGAACTAAACCGAATTAGCCCGATAATGCTCCATCCGTAAAATTATTGAATTAACCAGAAATCGAGACCGGCCTCTTTCTTGTAACCCGACACGGAATGTGTAATGAGTTTCCTGTCGGGATGGGTAAGGTTATTTTTCGACTCGATTCACTTATTTTTACGGTGATATGAATTGACACCAAGCAGCAAACACAATTCAGACCTTTGAGGCTTTTCATTGTCAACTTAGCAAGATCTATGGAGATAACCTGCTTAAGTTGGTGTAAGATGAAATATCCTATTGTCTTTAAATAAATCCTTTCTAGCATTGGAAATAACAGCATCTTCTTTGTTAATTAGGTCATAGGTAATTTTTGGGAACCTGGCTTCTAGAGGATTTCATTCTTCTATCACATCAGCCTTAGTTTCATCACTAACATTGCATCCACCATCTTTTATTTCCCCAATCTTCGCCAAAAGTTCTAAAGCCAAGCAACCGACTCAATTCACCTCGAATGAAGGAATCGCATCACTAATTCCTGCCTCAGTTTCGCAGTCGCTCGGCCCGTGGGAACAACAAATGAACTTAACGGATTGGGTTCAGTAGTCAACGTCTAATCGACTTTAGTTGGCTTAATTGGTAAACTGATCGTTGTGACATTAGACGCTTTTACTTCAAAAAATTAGAGAAAAGTAACAAAGAAACTATATATGATTTTATTTCTGTATGTAGGTTTGTACAAACACTTTTACACGTCAATCATATTTTCAAAACTAGATGAGGTCGACGTTTCCTATCTGACTACTCTGAGAAGAAAAGCCGAAACAAACTCAGAGGTCACAGGCCCTTTTAAAGTCCAGACTAATCTTGGTCAGATCATATGAAAGTACTTGAAAATGAATAAAGTTTGTCAGCTGTCTTGCGCTGTTAAATACCTAACTTAATCAATGGAACTCCAATAGGTACTTGTGTTTCGTATCTCTAAGGGCTGTAAGCACTAAAAGGATTCGGTCCAATGATTAATATTCACCAAAATGCATAAAGTGTCCTCGACGGGCCGGGCGACAGGACAGACTCAATCTATACCAACGTTGTCGTGTACTGTCACTCGTTTGAGAACATCTGACATCGTCAAATAACTCACTCTGACTTTATTTTACTTCTGTATGTAAATGCACCAATTAGCGGGTCTTACGTTGCTCGGTAGGTAATACTCATTATTTCAAACTGGGATTTTTTCCTGCGAGCGCACCGCAGCCGCGGTCGCTGTAATTAACCATGAACGGGACGGGTCCTTCAGCGTTTGCTTATTAACGTCTAATCTTTGTTGGCGCCCGTCGATCTTAATTAATTCAATTAAAGTATTAAGGAGTAGGTGAAGGTTGCGGTCCTCTCACTGAAATTTAAAAACTTAACGTCGCCGTCGTCGTAACGACTCACCGAGTATAGAAGGGGGAGGCGAATTAATCAAATAATACCGCGGAGGTGCGGGGCCGGCGCCCCCTGCCCCCGCGCGGCCCCTCGCCGACCGCGTGGCTCAGTCGCGACCGAAACGCCGCACGGGGAAGTGTCGTCGATCCCCACAAACATTTCTACTTTTTTCGAAGTTCTCTGTACAGTTTTGTTTTAAAGTTTCACAAGGAAGTTTTTATGTGTCCAGTCTTTTATCCTGTCGAACTAAAAGGTTAAAAGACTGCGCTCGACGGTGTAGTTTCTTGAGTTCATACGTTTATTGTGTTTTTTTGTTATTGTTAAGTTTTTTTGTTTGGTGCATCGTGCCGGTCCGGAGACCGGCGGGTCCCTTCGAGGCACCAAGCCTGGACGCGCGGCTTACAGACCCCAGAGGACAAAGCCTTTAGGTAACTATCGGGAAGAACTTGGTGGTTGGCCTGTAACGATCGAACGTCTTTAGCGTCGAACTGCAATGCAGCATGTTTGTAAACAGACTCTGCATCAACTAATAAACTATGACACGTTGGACACACTACAACAATAGTTCAGCTGCTGGATGTAGAAACAATTTGTGTGGTGGTGGGGAAGTCCGGCTCACTCCGCGACGGCTTGCTAACTTCAAACTAAGCGGCCACGTGCTGCTCAACTAATTGCTTCAAACAAAGTGATGTGCAATTATTGACATGAAAAGTAAACTAGCCTGTAACTATTGGATGTGAGAATCTTCAACAACCATTATTTCTGCGGAAACAATTTAGTCTAAATAGTGTGTGTAATGTGTCAGCCAGTACCCAAATTTGAAAGTTTTTCAAGACCGTTTTTTTTATATAAACAGATCAGCATTGCAATTAATTTCAAGGCGATTGCATTAGATAAATCGGATAATGAACTTTGAATAAGGATATAGTTTTAAAATATAATTAATGTTAGAGAAACGAAAAAACGAGGCCGAATGAATTAATTAATTAAAACTTTTATCACCAAAGAAGACATCATTATAGATTACCCCGTACAAGAGTATCTCCAAAATCATTAATTAATAAGCATCTCGTGAGCACAACACTAATTATTATACCGTCAGGTGAAACTCAATTACTAAGAGATAATTAAACCATCAAGGATTTATTTACTTTGAACATCAATTTTCTTTAAAATAAACCTACTTTTAATTAAAGCTTTAACGAAAAACAAATAGAGAAGAGGAGAGGCGCACAACCCTTGCGTACGAGCGCCGTCACCGCGGCCCGGCCGGGGCCCCAGCCCCAACATTGTTATTGAGGACTTAGGCCTATTCGCTCATGAGTCGAGGGGACCGGCCAATCTACATTAAGCCACGAACTAAACAAAACGTATGATTGCCAGCCATTTGATGAGGATATTACATCACTGCTGTTCAAGTTTCCAGTGAGGAATAGAAATGATGACTTACGAAAATGTGTCGGTTAGACCCGGGAGCGCACAAATTATTTCATCAAATCATTCGTAATAAGACGGGTTAAAATTAATTTAAAACATGTCTAAGCAATATTATACGGACCACTTCATTTCATCGCCGGTTTAATTAAAAACGAGTGCCCGCTCCCCTCCCTCGTTTTCGGGTTGGAGTACCCCCTGCGCCCGCGTGGGCGTCTCGCTTCGCTTATATTTAGATAATTGTACAATCATCTAAATTAATGAGTCCTCTCGTCCGGCCCTGGCCTCTATTGTATTATGTTTGTGCTGGCCACAGAACGGATACACGGTGACAATTTTAATTTAAAAATTCTAATTAATCCATTATTCATTTCGTTCTTGACTCTCGAGATCCTAAATAATTTCCGAGGATTTTAATTTCGAAGTTATAATAGATTTAACGTTTCATTAGATTAAAAATGGTTCTTAATGATAATAAAATTCTAAAATATTTAGACAGTTATAAATAATGTTACGCTTCTAGCAACCGATAATGCGCTTAATTGGTTCTCTATGCTACATGATTAAAATTTATTTGTTAGTACCACGGAGTAGAGAAGAATCTCTGTGGGTGTTCATAACTCCCAGTTGACGACAGTGATAGAGCTCAATGCAATTAAAAGTTTCACTACGTGCGTGGACGAGGCGCCGCGCGAATCTACCTTAATTTATGCCAGCGATAAGCCCAAGTTATGAGAGTCAATTAATTACTTATTTAAACTAAGATTCTCATTTGGATATTAAAACAGATTAAGTAGCTGATTCTTTGATTGCCCCAAATCAAATTGTATGGCTACCAAAAGCCATCATCAATATAGACGAAGTAATTGAATGAATTTATGAAACAAAAGCAAATTGATATTTCGTGCATCGGCGGTTTGTAAACGACAAGCCCGCTGATGGACAAATGGAATTAGCCACGCATCCATCATCGAATGCTCTCGCAAAATTAAATGCATCAAGCAACCGAAGGCTGGAGTGCATGGAGTGGGTCGGACAGACACCCCGGAAGCCCCGGGCGATCAGCCTAATGAACCCGCACCACCCCGCACCCTGATTTATTAACAAATTAAACGCATTCTGCTGCACCCTCATGAAAACACCATGTACCTACACAAATGGAGTTTGATTAAAGAAAAAGAAGCATCGCCTAGCATAATCATAAACTTTTATTGCATCCACCTTAACTTCCCGCACGGAACCGTCCAAGATTGCAAAGAAAATTGGATGTTCTCTGAAATAATCCAAATTCTAGCTGTGTTTCTTTCAATCAAAACTTTAGAAATGATAAAATCCCCAGAAGAGCTAATGTTAATTTTACTTAGTTTAACATTACTGAGCAGAACATAACCAGTTCCGCTTGGGTAACTCTCTACCTACACATTAGTTCCTAACATTTAAAGAGCAACTAAACAACTCGCTTACTATGCAAATAAACTTGCATATAGCATGCCAGAGCTACGTAAATTTCCCAAGTTCTATTTTCTTAAACAATAATGGGATATTTCGAATAAGTTTATATATATAATTTGTGCAAAATATTCTGGAACCGCTATTTCGTCTGTGATACATTTCGAATGAATACTAATATATTTAATACTCTAGCCAGACGCTATTCCAAAATGCGGGGTGCGACAGGTGTACGTTCCCATGTTTCTCTTATAAAAGCCTTTTATTCAGAGGAGGATATTCCAACGCCACAAATGAGAGTTGATTGTTGAACTAAGAGGATTACCAAGTATCAATGACATCAATATTTAAAATAAGTTTTATTTCACTCGGAGCTCTAAATATTCCGAGTTTTAAATTCCTGTTGGAGTTATGGTCAAGCAATATGGAATTGGGTATTGAATAAATTGAGACGGCGTACTCGAAGTCATATTATTGTTGCATCCATTATTCAGAGAACAGGCCGGTAAGGGACGGCGCGCCTTCAGACCTTAAATTATTAAACACACGTTACAGACTCGCCGCCCTAAACTCATTCTCGAATGTCTATGGCGAGTCCTGATGGTGGAATGATTGCCTCCTCGACAACTTCATGTGCTTCGCAACTCTTTTTATCTTCGTTTATCAAACTCAGATCGCTCGTATCAAAGGCCAGCTGTGTGGCAACATTTATCTTGCGTTATAGCTAGATCGCGAAGTAAATCTCAGACAAACTATTTAAGGCTTGAATTGGAATTCTCATTGAGGCAGTAGGCTCACAGTGGAACACCTGCTATGATATCGCGCATGCCCTCTCCCCAGTCCGTAAGTCCACATTGACTAAACCGGTTTCGATTACAGGTTATAGCTACCTACTTATCCGTTTGGCGGAAACGAACCTCTCACGTAGGTTGTTGTGCATATTCTTAATACAATGTACAATTAGATTTTTTTGTTTGTACACTATTTCAAACAAGCACCTAACAACTTGCCAAAGTTTTTCATCGTCTGATTCTTTTTTGGATGTCTATAATTTGCTTTGACCATAACTTAGATCGTTAGCATCTTTTGTTTATGTATCTAAGTATGGACTACTTATGTCATTATTAGAAAAATTTCAACTGATATTTACAGAACGATTACCAATATTACCCACGTTCCAGGAAGAAGCAATTCAACTCCTATAGAAAAATAAACAAAGTCAACCGAAGTTTATTTGTTCTGTAGGTAAGAGGGTCTCGGCCATGAAATAATGATGTTTGAAGAATTTAGGAACAAGCGTTTAACCTCTATCATAATAACGAGACGCGCATTCTTTGAATTAAAGAATTTTAATATAGCTCAGACAGTTGAGGAGAAAAACAGAATAGATATTAACTACACAAAGTACTTGAGATTGTCAAGCTAAAAATATCAGACAATTTCTAATATCCTCAAGAATTTTTTATTTAAGATTTCAACATATTTACTGAAGCTACAAAAAGCAATGAGGAAAATAGAAATAATTCTTCTGAGGATGACATTCCTTTCAAACAATGCTGGCCTTATTCAATCAAAATAAGTGCACTTCTCGCTATCTTAATGGTAGTTTTCGATGTCGATGATTGAAAGCTTAAATTGAATTGTGAATGAGGGCAAGGGACAGATGTTATTGTACCTTCACCGAAGAGAGACGGATGATCTCCTTAATTTCTCTCTGCGTGCGGCCACTCAACTTGTGCCAGTCATCCCATTTGATTGTTGAGGATATTTCGTGTCGTAATTGGTACTAATTATTGTTTTGAGGGCACTCTGTTATATGGGCTGTTGTAAAATTCATGTGGTTTTAATAGCGATGGATTATGATTTATTGATAGTCGTGATAGTACAGTTTTTTATGTACTTTTAATGGACTTTCAAATCTGGACGAACAAGATTTATCAATAAAAAATTCATTGAGATCTGATTTTTTTTATTTGCCTTTAGCCGTTCGCTTATGACATATCAAGACATCTAATACACTTACGACAAATGGCAAAACAGGTTCCATACAGATCAAGACTTTTTATGACTTAGGTTACCCAAGAGTATCTTGAAGCGGTTATATGATAAGGAAACTCAAACACAGCAAATGAATTGCATCAATTTCTGAACTGGAGTGGTTCCCACTATAAAATGAATGCAAGTACAGAAGAATGGAAGTGGAAATTAATAGCTATCCTTAGCTAATAATGGCAATAAGCTTAGTAAAGACGGGGCCCATATTTCACCGGTTGCCATGGAAACTGGCGCGCCAAACACGAACAACGAGGAGATATAACGGCAGTTACGTGTCGATCTGGTTCACATCTACATACAAGAAAATAATAAGATTGTAATGAATGTAGCCAACGAGCTTTTTGGAAAGGATCATCGATATAATCATATTGAAGAACTTAAGCGAACAATAATATTGAAACCTGTTACCAATAATATCAATTTGATTGTTGGTCATGCAAAGGTTCATTGACCAATTTGGTTCATAAGAAATATAATAATATTATAAAGATGTAGTCCAACTAAAGTATATTCACTTCGATTTTGTTGGCAGCCAAATGCTGGCTTTACTGCTGGTTTTTAGGAACTAAGAAAGTTCTGCAACATTCAGTGTGCATCGAAACATTGGTTATTTAAGGAATTACCCCACATATAGGAATATCTGGCAAATAATTAAATAAACCCATCAAGGAATATTTGCAAACTACTAATTGAATCTCCAAAGACAAGCACACAGCATCAAACAATAAGTTAAGCTGTGATAGTAGCACATAATAGCATACTCATTGATATCAAAATCATAAGTCTAGTTTAGAACAATTTGTTGCTTCATTATCAGGGCGTCCGGAGCGCTAACAGCAACTAAGTAGATAACAATCAGCTGAAGGCTTGTTCGAGACACGAAATTAATTAAAACAAGTTTGTTCGCGGATCCTATGCAGGGCGAACAAAGCCATGCTGAGTCACTAGGTAATTACACCACGGCAGACGCCAGTGGGGCGCCTCAAATCTAACATTATCTTAAGTCTCATTACTAGCCTCTGAAGAATACCAAAAAGACAATAATTAATCTAAAAACTATCATTTTCGTAAGACGACAGATAAATGAATTAGCCCCTAATTTGCAAGTCACGTCAAATATTAATTGAAAATTGAATCACTCGAAGACGACGCCGACGGCCCCAAAGGGTTAAAAAATGTCCTTTCATTGGCTCTTTGAACTCGCCAATACTCTTTCTGAGGCTTTTCCTCTCTGATGAATATTGTGGTGATCGCGCCTTGTCATCGGGAATTTTAATTATATTCAGTGATTAATTATGTGTAACGAGCAAAGCCGGGGTGGGGTTCGTGATAGCTGATTGATGAGGAGCCAAGAAGTTCTCAGTTTTACGCGGAGCTCCTTTCCGCGGTATTGTCTTGTGTTTAATTGTTACTTTAAACGTTATATTTTGTTTCATTGTTCCCGCATAGTGGGCGATGTAATTTGATTTATTCGGTACACCGAGTCATCGTTGTTATTAATTTTATAATGGTGAAGACAATGCTGGTATTTACGTCGAGTCGTCGCGCGTTGAGCTGAATCATCATGTAAACATAATTATTTTATGTATTTGATATCTACCTATGTCTAGTATTTTATAAAAACCTCAACCTCATTCATTTGAATAGTTGGCATTTTACACCAGTTTCGTAACTATCTAGAATTTGTGTGAGCCGTTGTTTCTCTAATTTCATTTCCTACATATAGGTGAGCAGTCGACTCGTTGGATGAAGCGTGTTTACTTCAAGACATGGCTTATCTCCACCTTTTAACACAATGAGCCATCTGTTACTGTAGTGACGACTGACGATATCCGTGACCTCATGACAGGAATACCTTGCTATTTATGTGCTTTACTTAGTTAGAGCTGGTAATTAACTACTTCTCACAGATAAATCATTTTGCATGGACATTGTGAATAGAAACCATGGGGTCGTTGAAAACAGAATGAATGTGATTACAATGTAAAACATTTGTAAGAGAATTGTATTGTTGCAAAGAACCTTTTGAAATATCTGCGAGTTGCACTTCATTACCTACATTCTTCGAGATATTTTTAAGCCAAATAATATTAAGATTAAAACGATAACTATTCAAAGTTTATAATGGTGAAAGGCTAATAAAGAATTTAATTCAAAGCCGGATTATAAAAGAGTAATTACTGATAAGAACTTGCCGAGTAAGAGGAAAACCAAACTGACGTTGAACAAGCAAATTATAATGAGTGTTGACGGAGAGTTTCACGATAATAGTAAATACTCGTCCATGTAATATCGACTGAATAGATCGGTCCACTCCGAATGTAAATAGATTATACTGAGTGCTCCCAGCGGCATATATTATTAAACAAGCGATTACCCTCTAAATTTAGATCTGCATAGATACCGAACGATCCGGGAATCGCTAGTACACGCTCCCTGCAAATCCGACAGTTTTGACAAATTATGCGCATTCATTTGCACTGCCATAAATTCCAACCAAATTGTCAACGAACACAACGATCCTAATACGTTTAACGAGACGCAGGAGTCACATTGGACGACCTTACACAAAAAAATAGTTATTTATGAAGAATTGTGTTACAGACGTCTTTCATATGAGATTAATGGCTCGCGAGTAATTTGCACACAAACGTTTGTAATTAAAACACTATTTACGTCATAATTCTCGGCTCGCTTCCCACGTCGCGCCGTTTTCTGTAGTTTATCTAATCTGCTCAGGGCGGGTTATTTGCACTCTGATAAAACTGCGAATGGCCCTTAACGGATCGGCATTTTGCAACACTGTTCCACTTCCACTTAACAATATTTGTGCGAGACATTATTTGCTTCTAGAAGTGTATCTGACGGCAATAAAATTGGACGTATTGCTTTTTTGAATGATCTGAATCTAAATGCAATATAAACATGTTTGGGGGGAGCGGTGCCGTCCCCGACTCCGGGGGGTGCCATCCAAATTGGCAACGGTTCACGAGGGTTCTTCCCATACGTTAAATACGCAATTTGGTGCTCTATACAATCAGTCAAATGAGCTCGCGTCGATGCAATCAATTACGCATCTTTTTTATTTGGGGTGGATTTCGACGAGTTCACTAGGTCACCATTCATTGACGATATTGTAATTATTTTCCTATCGTTAAGTGTTATTATTTTCGTCTGTTGTTATCTGGTGGATTTTTATTAAAACTTTTTTCCTATCCTAAACAAATAGTGACGTGCATTTTATTGACTGAGGAAGGCAAGTCAGCATAAAATTTTGGAGCTTGCTTTTATTTGCCTGGGTGACCAATTAAGATGTCCTAATACACATCACTTAAAAAAGGATCAACATGATTAAAAGTCCATTAATTAAGGATTACGATCAAGCTACAAAAACTACAACCAACTGTCTCTTACAAACTATTTAACAAATGTGGACAAACGTTACAAAACCATGCGCAAAATTAGCATTATTAAACGCTTACATGTAGCGGTCCACATTTTTCAAATCGTCCGCTAACATTCATTGTACTCTTTTATCATGTTATTTTGTATAACCTTACTTATTTATGTTAAAACCGATGTATTTACGGCTAAAATTACCCGCGACTTTGCGCCGTGAAATGCGTTTCCGTGCGAGCGTTATCAAGCACAATCTTCCGCTGACTCTCAATTCCACTATTGTATGCGAAACTTCCACAGTATCGCTTTGATATCGTAAGAATTAAACCGTGCTAATGATAAGGATCTGTAATTGTCATGGAATCAACTTTAAAATAAAAAGAGAGTTGTAAATGGTTCGACGAAGCTTGACAGGGACCTGTTACTGGTGGTATCAGTGTCAGGTGGATCAACCGCCACCGGTATCCACCATTCCGGTATTCCTTACCATTGCAATTCCTATAAGCTATAAGATTCTACGTTGGCGACCAACCAGAAAAGCAATGCAATAAAACTCTGAGGGACATTGGAGGTGTAGCAAATAACCATAGTTTTCACTACTCTACATCAATCTGCCTAGCCTTTTCCCAACTATGTTGGGGTCGGCTTCCAGTCTAAGCGGATGCAGCTGAATACCAGTATTTTACATGGAGCTACTGCCTATCGACCTCCATAACCCAGTAACTGGGTAATACAGCACCCCTCGGTAAGACTGGTTGTCAGAATTTCAGGCTTCTGACGACCCGTAACGACTCAAAGATCCACGAATGACAGCCGAGACCAACAAACAGCTTTACGTGCTTTCCGAGGCACGGAGGCGTCTCGGTATGTAAAAGTGGTCAACCATCCACGGACCAACCCCGGCAAGCGTAGCTTAACCTGATGGATCGATCCGTGCAGCTGTTAATAACAGCCACGAGCCACGAACTTTTCCGTTCTCTTTTCACTACCCTACATGCAGACGACAAAACGATTTAGGTCGCACACGTAGACCCCCGAAGACGTCCATTCGTGGATCAATTGCGTGGTGGTTTTGATGACTGATGATTCTCAAGTAACCAATCCATCGTCTTAGGCACTCCTTGGTCCAAGGTTTAAGTATTTACGTATCCAAACGAAATGAATTTCTTAATATTAAAACAATTTGTTGAACATTCAGCTTCCCCATCTTCACTTTTCAGTGCCAACATTGCTCTTCGTTGAAGTCTACACAAGGAAGCCCTCATATTTCTTTGGAAGAGCTATCAATATGTTATCACAGTTTTGCACTAGTTTTGACAAAAGCGAATGAACGATAACGAATCTCAAATCTTCGAAAGAACATTTTACATATTGCAAAGAGTGTGCTGGTTACCAGAATGCAAAGGAACTGAGTGAGTTTGTGCTCTAAATTCAAGAGTATAAAAGAGTTTGAAGGGAAAGATGGCTACAAGAATAGAGGAAAACCAAAGAAAAGATAGATGAATTGTCTGGAAAGAATAGAATAAGAATAGAATAATATTTATTTGCTTAAAAACATGGTCAAGTCTATTGTCGCAACCGGGCATAAATCCATACTCCGGGCTGCTACCTGATAAATTCCTGAAGGAGAGACTCAATAAAAATCGTGTAAATTTTGTTCTGCCTACTACACAAGGTAAAATTTTATCCAGTACGCAAACTTAAACACGGGACTTTACTCATCATTATGAACAACTTTTACTATCGGACCAAACGAAAAGAAAGTGCCTAGTACGGTAATTACGCTCACTTAGAAGAACTACTGCACGTCCAAATTGGGATTTGAGATGCGAGGATGATAATACTATGAAAATACTGCACTGAATATACAGCATTTATAAAAACCGGCCAAAGCATTTTGGACCACGCACAATGAAGGATTCCGTAGTTAGGATGAATTTATCCCAAGAACAAACTTAGTAGTTGAGAAACATGTTCTCCCATACGAGTATCGTACTGAATTTCGACAGTATACGTCACGGTCAATTCTCTAACTGCAAATGTAAGTTTGTCATCGCAAAAAAAGTTTTTTAAGTGATAAAACTACAAATTATCAATTTTCGGACTTTTTCCTTTATTTGTGCTGTGAGACCTTGCTTCCTGCCAAATTTCATGATTCTAAGTCAACGGGAAGTACCCTGTAGGTTTTGATTTAGTTGCGAGTATCAAAATATGTCACATAAATGGCCGTATTTTTTATTGCGTTGACTTAGAAGCTTGATTTTTTTAGAGCTTCAAGGGAACATAGATCTTCGTATTTAATATTAATTTCAACTTGATACCTCTACGCGTTGCTGAGAAAATGGGTCTTGACAGACTGACTGACGGACAACAGTGATCCTATAAGGGTTCCGTTTTTTCCTTTTGAAGTACGGAACCCTAAAAAGAAAGACTGCCTCGTTGGTCAAATGGTCGCAAGCGCTACTGCTGAGCATGAGATCATGGTGCGATTCTCGGATCGGGCAAAGTGTTATTGGATTTTTCCATTTGAAATTTCTCAGTAGCAGCCCGGAGTCTGGATTTGTGACCGGTTGATGGCGACAGGCTCGCCCCTATTACATGAGGCTTAAACATAGCTGGCGAAATGTGGGTGTACACGGTAGCCTAACCCTACGGGGAATACACAAACAGGCATAATTTTATGTTATGTTAATAAAAAAGTAAGTCATTGTATCCAAGTTGCAAATTCTTTCCAATAACGAGATCCAGTTCGTGGCAATTTATATTAGACGCCATTTTCTATACAAATTAAATGTTTGTCGTCTAAAATCAAGCTACTTGAAGTTGTTAAAGTATGCCGAGACGTGTGAAGTTTTAACGAGGTAAGTAGATCCAGAAAACGTCGCCATACTTAATAGTTTACTTAATATGGACTCCATTCATGCTACAATGATTATTAAAAAAACTACAAACCTGTCACTTATAAGGGCAAACAATAAAGACAAGGTTTACTCCTTTTATCGTGATTCATTGCATACAGCTGTGGTTTAAACAAAGAGCTATATACAGACATTTGTAATATAGCTTATATACAACCTCTTTGTGCATACAATTTGAATTTTAATTATTAGTAAATATGGTAGTTTCACTTTAATTGTTTGATGCGCACGCGCAGAGATAACGTCGTAATAAAATGGCAATAATTATTGTTAATGTTCATGATAATTGATACTCTGCGTTCAACGCTCGGTGTGGCAACACGCCGTGTTCGGGTTCGCGACAAGTCAATTGTCATCCTGAAGATGCCTCGTTGAGAGGTGAAACACGTGTCGATTTCTTTCAGGGTTTTTTATGACTTTTTAGAAATAGCTAAGCGGAACAGGTTACTAAATATATCCACGTCTATTGTATTATTTTTTTTGTTAATATTCATATTAAAAATTTAAACTACCAAATAAAGATTTTGTGTTATAAACATAAATGATAAATCTGATATACAATCTAACACTAAATTAAATGACTAACGAAACTAAATACATACAAAAACAAAAGGACACTTAAGGCGTCGAAGTACTCGTCCGCATCGCTGTTATCGGGAAATGTCAAATGTTAAAATTAATACCTATCATCACTATATTCTGTAGCTGCACACAATCATCTACCTAGCTGTGCTGTGTTACTGGGAAAATGCCGAATTGACGTACCAAGCCGTTAAATTGCAAAATCGTTAATTACTAAAGAAAACAGCGCAGATCTTTAAAAATATTGGATTATTTCCAGATTTCAATGAGAAAATCTGCCAAACAGCAAAAAGCTTATGAAGGAAAATGGAAGTTTAGAAAACATACCTACCATTTTTAGTTGGTAATCACCAATATTTAGGTACCCCAGTCAGCATTGTTCCATGGCATGACCTCTTTGTCCCTCTGACACCGCTCATCAGCGAACAATGGCGACCTGCGCACGCGCACTTGAACGCTTCGCTACCTGTTTATAAATTATTTAAACGCTTACCACCTCTGCGTGCACTCTGTTGACCCTAGCTTTGGATAAAAAAAAAACCTATTTTGACTCATTTTTATGTTAATGGTGCTTTGAAATAACTTCCCAAAAACTCTTAAGCCATGACTTAAACTGGGCTTCTGCAATGAAGTTGTGGTTTTTATACAACACTGACGGATTTGACAAAAATTAAAGTTATTAATCAAGATTATTCAAGATTTTCGGTTAAGATACGGAGTTATTTTGAAGAAAAAAAAAATCCTAAAAAAGGAGGATCGGGCAAAATGGCTTGTACGAAAAAGCTAACCTAACTTAAAAGTGTTTACGTGTATGAAGTCTTAGCTGATGATATAGCATGCCAACAGTAAACATATATCTTTTAATAAGTATGTACTTAAAAACTCAGCATAAAGATTCACGTAGCAACAACCAAACTCAATTGCAAAACGTTACAATCAGCAATTATACTTTTTGCTGACATTATGTATGATATTCACTGTAATGGACTCAAAACATTGTACATCTTTCACATTTGTATTAGCATAATCAGCCTATAATGTTCCCACTGCTGGGACACGGGCCTCCTCTCTGGGAGGGAGTGGGCAGTACTCCACCACGCGGGCCCAGTGCGGGTTGGTAGATGTCACATGTCTTCGAATTTTTGGTTCTAGAACATGCCGGTTTCCTCACGATGTTTTCGTTCACCGTTCCGAAAGCAGTGGTGATGAAATTATTTACAAAAAGTAAAGCACCTGCCTGGGTCCATTACCACCGTTATTTGTATTAATTAAGTACAAAATATTTGACGTCTAAAACAAGCCATCGATGATTACAACCAATGTGCTGTTTATTTTAACGTATATTCGTATCCAGAACATTCACAGTAATGGATCGAAACTAAATAAAACGAAAACACGCAAAGTGCATCAAATTAAATTACATTGCTACATGAAATTCCAATACTCATATTGTATTGTGAAACTTTTATTACAGTTTTATAAGGTAACCTTCAAAAAGACAATAATAATCTCCTTAAAAGAAAAACCTAGTTTCTGAAAGGTTACTTACTTAATGTTTGATAAATAAAGTCGCTTAGTAACGTTCGATTCGAAGCGACATACATTACTTGTTGTCATACTTATTCATTATTACAAGTACCGTTACAGTACTTTACGTCCAAATAAAAAATACCACGTGGAAGCCACTTTGACACAGCCGCAATTTTTCAACCGAAAAATATTTTTATGTTTCTATTTAAGCGGCAATTTATAGCGTCCGTACGTAAATACACACTTATATTTGAATAAACAAATTCTATGAATTATCATTTTAACAATAATAATAGTTTTCGGCGTCGCTATGTCTGCAGGGGAAACAGATGGGGCCGGGGACCCCTGGTGGGTCTCGTTAACTGCACATACAGATAAATTTATTTTTATCTGCCAATTTACCCCAATCTCCTCTATTGTAGATACGCGATGACAGTTATCGCTTAGAGACAAAACGTTAATTAGTGAATTAGCCAATGAGAAACTGAAGATTTTATCTCGATAATGATGGACGATAAAATGTTATTTAATATTTCGCATAAAAAATAAATTTTGTAAAAAATACAAAACGTTACCACTAGTAAATCTAAATCTAAACTAATATTATAAAGAAAATATTTGATATTTTGTATGTTTGTTTGTTAAGCTTTCACGGTAAAACGGCTGAACGGATTTGGATGAAATTTGGCACATGGCAAGACCATGATCGGTACTCTAATTGTGTAACTTATTTTTGTAAACAATTGTGCCTAATTTGTTTCATTTTGACAATTCAACAACATTCATCGAGTTATTTACGTTGTTGAGCATATTTTTTTTCCAACTTATGAAGCAATGGATTAGCATTCTGTTTCAAATCGAAACAGATTGTGATTGTGTTGTATTACGCAATTAGGGTACTGGGTTAGGACATAGGATACTTTTTATCCCGATATTCTTACGGGTTCGAGACTTATGCGGGTGAAACCGCGGGGCGAAGCTAGTATATTCATCTATTTGAATTAAAAGAATCTAAAAGAGTTTCGTTAATGTAAATTCTTTAGACAGTACTACAGCATTCAGTAAAAGCTTTCAACGTTAAAAATTATCCTCGACCGTTCACCTCAATGGTCCAACGGATTCCTGCGTCGTCCAATAAAATGCTTTAAGTGTGAAATCTTGTTTTTGTTTTGTAATTTTTCACGATAAAAAGCCGGTCAAGTGTGAGCCCTGACGTGTGATAAATATACCGAAACATTCTAGGCGTACTGTTTACAAGTATAACAAATTGTTTAAATAAATGTTTTTATTATTTGTGTTAAAGAATGTTTATTGTGTAATGCGCAGCTGACAATTTTACTTCAAGGTAGTATGTTTTTTATTACCTGGTAAAGCGAGAGAATTTTTTAAAGATTTTATTGTTGAGCATTTATATAAGGTTAATTTGTCTTATGCAACAAGATACGTCCAATTAACCCTTTTTGCCAAACATTGCCTTGAGAAAATATTAAATAGCACAAAATTCTTAACTTACATTCTAATATTTACACGGCCAACTCCGGATAGGGCCGTGACACCAAAACTCAGTCGGAGACAATTCCATAAGCGTTCCGTTTTCTCAATTTCATTAGGGTACACTAAAAATAATTTGGTGTTGCCGGCGGTGCGGCGCTCGTCCATGGGCCGTATCTCCGGGCCGCGCGGTAACAAAAGCGTTATCTTATCATTACCACCCCATCCCCGCCGATAAATTACCATAACTCTCATTTACATGCACCTACGTACCGACGAGCATTGTTTACGACCCACAGATGACGGATTTTCTTCCGCTTTCGCTCTGCCTAAAACTCGGATTCCGAAATTTCGTGTTATTGTGTTTCTGTGATGCCCTATACATATATTTTTATACGGTTTTACGAATGTTTCTTGTAATATATCAGGTATATAACGAGAGTATAAATACTCAGGGATGTCTCCAATCGAATGCCATTCTCGCTTGATGAAATTAATGTCGTCAGCCGTTCTATTTAGGTAAATACATTATATGGCAAAGACAGTAACTTTCAGACGAGATTTTCAGCGATGCCAAAGAATCTTCGTTATGCTAAAAGCTATTTTATTGTCTCTAATCATTTATTTTTTATATCTCGCCAAGAATTTTTGCTCCATTAATTTGTGGAGCTGAACGAGTTACATTCCTTTACAGGAGTACAGCTGCTTCGAGTTCGTAATAATGCCTGTAATACAGCTTAATGTTTTAATGCGCACTCAAATTTGGGGAGCACTGATAAAATAGGAAGCAAGTCTTATATTACTCACTTACAGAGTAGTTATCCGAAAGAGCTTTTAAATCATTCACAAAACACTAATGGACGTGGGGTAGGGGCGCGGGGAGCACGAGGGAAGCCCGAGCAGATGTAGTCCCTGCTGAGCAATGAAATGGAGATATAACAATATAAAGGTGTGCGTTTGAATTGCCGTGAATTGCAATTCGACAGAGTAGTAGACACGACGCAGAGAATCGCCAAGCGACTCCACGTTAGGGAAATTGAATGTCCTGTACACCTATTTTTATAACCCGTGTAGGTTGGTGTTTTTTTTTTTGCAGTAACAACTGGAGTTACTTCATAAAATTTACTTTTACGGTTTCCTTGACACGTTTTCCAAGAGAATCCAGAGCCCTTTAATTACGTTACTCCAGTCTGCCCTTGTTCCACTTACAGAATGTTTCCAGTTATTTACATTTAATCTAAATCTTGCTAAAAATAATTATTCTGTTACCTCATAGTTGCTATAAAGTATTTACGAGCTGGTGAGAAATTTAGAAAAATGTTGTTCCCTTTCCGTATTGTGCAGGTACTGTTGGAATAATAAATGTCGAGGGGTCTGCGAGGGGAGACTGAGTGCCATTATTATCGGCGGCAATTTAATTAGATCCCCTGCGTTATTACCACTGATTCGTTTTATAATGCCCGTCTAATATCCATCCAGCGACCGCCACTGTACCACGCTTGTTTGTTCATTAATTTAATTTGACATTCCGGATGTTATTGTAGAACTCTAAACAAGGCTTGGAGACAGATATCTAATTATGACTCTTCTACTAATTTTACTTTCATGTTGATTTTATGTAATAGGAAACCATCTTGTTATTTACGAAACCTTCAACATCACCAACAATATATTTTAGATCAAACTAAAATTTTGTTTAAAAACCATAAAATTACTTTCTGAGCGACGGAATTTTATCACCCGATGCAATCACCCGCGCCGATAGGCTTCCGGCTCATCGATATTCGTAACGAATCGTCGAAATTCAATAATTATCCCGAACACGACTTCATTCACCAAAAAACATCATAAAAAGGTGTGAATGAAAAGAGGAAGGCAGCGGTTGGTTTTTTGGGACGAGCGACCAGCCGACCAATCGCGGTCGCCGCTCGGCGGGTTCAGTTCACGTGGTGGTACCAAGTCGTGTAGTAGATAAGATTAAAAGTGGGTAAGCGGCAATCAGTGCGCGACCAAACTGGTTGAATGGAGTCCGATCGGCGTTCATTCATGAAGCTGGGATGCCATCACGCGAGTACACCATCGTCGCCGACCACAACGCAACGTGGAACTTCGCGCATATCACTTCACTCGAAATCTTTACGATCATACATGCTTCAGTAATTAACAGTCACCACTTCATTAAGCCGCTCACCTGGGCGCATTAACTTGTCTCAACAATCGAATTTATTCACGATTAATTAAGAGCACAGCTTAAATGGAATAATCCCAATTAACACTGTCATCGTGCGTCTCGATATGTCAGCTGCTTGCGTGCCGGCTTCCTTATTACGTTCATATTGTGTCTCTTACAGGTGTTCATGATTATGTTCAATCTTAACATTTAATTGGACACGAAGTATTTCAATACGAAGAAAAACAGGAGACTGAAATTGCTGCAGCTGAGCCATTCACTCATTCATCTCCTCTGAATATACAAAGTTGTTATGGAAGATTATATAAACTTTATTTCATACTTCTTTGATCTATATAAACGGGTCGAATCAAAGTGTAGGAAATGTGTTAGTAGTATTTTTATTAGCGGTCTTAAATTTATAGTTTGTATGGTTGCGCCCACGCACGCTCTCCCAATAAAATGGTCACTGGTTCGCGGGACCACAGTGTAACAAATATAAAGACGTATTCTAAGATCAGTTAACGTTACGAATGTTCCAATTCTAGTTTGTTTGTATAAATGAAACATTGATCATCTGGTTACGATTAATCTTTCACTTGCTGAGATAATAAAATAATGTGAACGTAAAGACGATGTATGGAAAATTTATAGGTTAGAATAGAAAATGATTAATGAAATATTTACTAAGTGCATGATAACTTGGAAATATGATGTATTGTTTTGAAAGGATTTTAATCTAGGTTTTTCCAATTTCAAGTTATTAATGAGAAACATTAATAAAAGATACTCATTTTTCCTGTTCGTCTACAAAAACAGCTTACCTACATACGATTCTCCGAAAATATGTGTGCAAGACTATATAATTAAGAAAAATATTGTAATTTTTATGCAAAATACTTTAATGCACTATTAAGACATTCGTAAAACTAGTGTTAATTTTTGTAAAAAAATAAAAATAACCCACGTGCAGGCGTTCTTCTTTGATTGCAACCTTGATCTGTTATTAATTTTACGCTTATTTTCACCGCGCCCTGCGATGAGTCATGCTCTTGCGCAGATAGTGATTAATTCACGCTCACAACGGTAAAAAGCAAGTTCTACAGTTTACCTGAGCTTTGGATACTCCTGAACTGTTGGATTTACTAACGAATACTTTATTTTTGTTACAGGTAAGACGAGTTCTTGTATTGTAACCGGTATGGCAACGCACGTGAGTAATGTGAAATTATGAAAGGGAGTGTATTTGATGATGTGGAGCTTCATTGTACCAAAAGATTAACAATAATTTAACGAAGTCTTTAAAAATCTCAAAATGTAAATCTTTTTCGGATAAATGTAGTTTGTTTTGTCTAGTGAGCCATACCAATTGTAACAACCTAATTTCTTAAAGTGAGTTTAATGTTATGACAAACATTCCCGTGTCCCGGTCCCGTGGCGGGCGGTGATCGCGGCGGGGAGGCGCGCGGCGATGGGGGGAGGAGGGGGCGGCCGGAATGCGGTCTACCTGCGCGGGACCACCGCTAATCAATTTAGCTTTTATTATCGTACCTATAACGCTTCATTACAACTTCTAGATTTATGTTCCCGTTGTTTGCTTTGCTCTCCAACGTTTTTGTGACCGGAACATGTACCTATTGGCTGTGGCACGCTTACAGTACGAGACTACGAGTACTTTGGAAACTTGCCTAGGATATTTTTTATGGGTGACCTACGTTGGTAATGTTCTGTCGCGCTCGTTAAAGCGACAAGTAAAAGAGAAAATCATACGCATGGAAACGGCCCGGTCTGGTACAGACACGAGAGCTTTTATTCTAATGCCAATGACACACGCAACAAATAAAATTGTACGATAGTGGCTGGTCGGTGACAGTCATACGAAGATTTAAATGTAGTCTGCTATGTTGGGGATAAAATTGTGTCACAACTGACAATAGTAGGGTAAGGACCACCTGGCAACCGCCTGTCAGTCCGCAGTCAACGTCCATCAATGTGAACTGGGGCTACCGCTTATTATCCCGTCTTGCTATATAATAAAACTTTTAATGTGCTCGTCAAAGCGGCGTTGAAGCGTAATACACGTAGGGAATGTGTTGCTTCAACGTTGCACGATTCAGTTTTTAGATTTTTAGATGTCACACTTTTTATTTCATTTGGATATCCTCATGGATCACCATCTTCAGAAAATGGTGACTTTTAGTCGGTAAGTAGAACACTGACATGTTCACATTCATACCCCAGAGGTATGAATGTGAACATGTCAGAGTTCTACTTACCGACTAAAAGTTTTACTCGGTAAAACTCTGGCGTGAGTGGTCAGCACATGAGTATCGAATCAACCGATGGATCGCTCGATCAAATCCATTAAAGATTTGGGAGACCCCAAATCTTTTGTGACTTTGAGTGCATTGTACATTTGTGTTGATACCTCAAACGTACTTGTGATATATACTTCTTCTACCTGTCCTGGTTCTATGCTCTGTTACTTCTTCCATTGTCTCCTGTCACCTTATCGTTCACTCCCTCTTTATACATATGACTCGCTACACCGTCTGCATTTGTAACATGTATATAGTTGATGCTGCATTCCTGTCCAGGGTTAGTCGTCACACCCAAATTTAATTAGAAAATTGATGGAGCCAATGCTAATATAGGATTGCCTCAACAAACAGTGGTGTTTGAAGCTTACAGTCGCCTACGCATGCATGCATTAGCCACACAAGACCGTACAATTATGTTTACATTTCCGCATCATCAGACGGACGATGACTTCCGATTGAGAATTTGGTTTCTCAAAACAATTTAACATCACGATTGTAATCTGCTAAAGAGTGGAGGCAGAGGTGCATAGAATTGTTAAGTAGACTGCACGTCGGTGGTACTGGTAACACTATGGCTTTGAGCTTGAGTTGACTTAGCGTAGTAATAGAATGCGAGGCCACCTTGGAGGTTCTACGATCTGGGAATTGCTATTAACCGGCCACAAGTTCGGATTCCCAGATCTAAATGTGGTTCCTCAAATCATGAATTATTGTAAAATTGCAGTCCAATTGAGCAATTTAATTCAGTACAATTGAGTCGTTTACTTATGGAAAAAAAAATTAACTGCTTCAGAGGATTTAATTTGATATTAGTTTCTCGGAGACCACGTCTCGCGGTAGACCGCCCGTTGCTCTAAAACCACTATCCGAGTCCGATGTCAGTCAATGTCACTCCTCTTTCATTCATAGATAACGAGAATCCAAATCGCCGATGCATTCGCCCAAAAATATCTCGTTTTTTTACAATTAAAACTAAATTCTTTAATTTTTTATTGCCTTGGAAGGATCAGGGTTGTTTTTTTTAATATTGTCATCTAAAAATTTTATGTTAAAATTCTTTAATCGTTTCACAAAATCTAGCGGTTCCTTAGATCCCCTGCAGTTTGTTCATTTTTTAGGGTTCTGTACCCAAAAAGTGCCAGCGAGACCCTATTACTAAGGCTCCGCTGTCCGTCTGTCCGTCTATCCGTCTTTTGAACCGCAATAGGTAGTCACTTAAAATTTTCACAGAGTGTGTATACACGGCTACACATCAAACTATACATTTCCAGTACAAGCTGACCTCGCATTGTACGAAAATCCTTTACAATGCGAGATCAGCGTAAACTGGGAATGTATAGCTTGACGTGTAGCCGTGTGTACTACTATAGCTGCTATTTAATTTAATTTTAATTTATTTATTTAAATCAGATACAGTGATCCATATTTATATTAGTATACCTACCTACTTAAAAATTACGATAGTACTTAATCAAAAATACATGCCACAATAATAATAATTATTATAACCAAAATAAATAACTACATAGACATTGAAATAGATACATAAAATCAAATTGTAAAATTAATTAATAAGTTTCATAAAATAAAATTGTAAGATAAATATTGATCTTTAAACTAATTAAAATCTTTACATTCTTTAAATTCATTAAAATTAATGTCAATTAAAATCCAAAAAAATCATTGAGTATAAAATTACAAATGTTTAAAATAGTAAAAATAAAAGTCAGAATCAGTCAAACTAAGCCTAGATGACTGATTTAACAACAACTAATCAACAAGAACAACTAAAACATAATTTTATAAAGTTAAAAATTAAAGGAGGTCCCCAATTCCCCAAACAAGAAACGTGCAAAAAAATATAGGTAGTGTTTATTTATTCATTTAGGATCTCCAACAAAAGATGTACACAATACATGACATATATTAAAGGGCAACATCGGGTATTATTTAGGTGTACTCCTTACTTATAGGAGACCACAGCATGCACAATAAAATTAAAAACCGGCCAAGTGCGTGTCGGACCACGCACAATGAAGGGTTCCGTAGTTGGGATGAATTTATCCCAAAAACAAACTTAACTTTGTAGTTGATAAACATGTTCTCCCATACGGAATGTATGGGAAAACATGTTTTTGCAACTGCAAAGTTAAGTTGGTCAATTATTACTCGATAACTAGTAAAGCCTACTTAGCTGTGATAGTTTTCCTTTTAATTTCATTATATAAACTACTGCTGTGATTTTTTTCATACATCCAAAACTAGCCATTTAGCTGGCAAGGGGGGGGGGACACTTGACTCTAACAAAAATTAGCACTTTAAAGCTTAATATTTTGCAAACGGATCCCTGAATCCAAAACTGGTTTTACAAACTCATAATGTTTTTGTAAGACCTTTCCAATGATACCCCACACTATGGGATAAAAAAATAAAAAATAAAACATCACCACTTTACGTGTATGGGAGGTACCCTAAAAAAAATGTTTTTCATGATTTTATTTTATCACTTTGTCGACGTAATTAATATGTATACCGATGCCAAATTACAGCTTTCTAGTACTAAGGGTCTCGGAGCTAGACCGCGGACAGACAGACAGCCAGACAGACGGACATGACGAAACTATAAGGGTTCCTTGTTTACTACGGAACCCTAAAAACTAAGCTAACAAAGTTAAAACATTAATAATTAATAGTTAAAATTTAGAAATAAAATTAATTTTTAAAGGACATTAAAAAATGAAGAAAATAAAAATATAATATTTAGAGATACTGAAATTAAATTAAATCGAATAAACACTTATTATATTTGTGTTAAATATTGTGCGGTGACTAGAAAACATAATGGTTCGGTAAGGTTCCAAGTACGCGCGTCTAGTTGGCCACCTAGAACCTTGTTAAAGTGAGCCGACATCGTGTCATTAGAGGGCGTGAATATTTAAGTAGAGATGGGAATGTCATCGGTCACATCAGTATTGAGAACGAGGAGAATGACGTCGTACTGCCTCTCAAAGACAATAAATTATATTTGTGTTAAATATTGTACGGTGACTAGAAAACATAACAGTGCTTTCCCTCAGCGTGTCGATAGCAATCTAAATTTAGCGTCAATGCCTGAAAATAAATTTAGCTTCAAATTGTTTTTGAGTACCTCTTATTATCGTATGCTTACTTTTAAACAAGACTCGTGTAAAAATTATTGTAAAAAGAACGTTGGACGTACTGTCTAATTTTAATTAGTTGAATAAAAAAAATATTTGTTGTAACACAGACGGCATGGCTTTGCCTCGGGCTCTTGATAATTAACCAGTAATGAACGAAGCTCTCGATTAACATCGTTTTAGACCATTTGTTAAGTAACTGAGGTAATTTTTTAAAGGTCATTAAATTAATATCAAAGGCTCATATCCCTTGGCTTGTAATGATGATGATGCTTTTTTTGATGCTCAACTTTTTTGCAACGATAATAATTCTTATTGACAAATGATGAGAGATAAGTCCCGACAGTTTTTTGTTATTTTTTGGGAATTATCTGTTTAGTACCCATGCTGTTATAAATTAATTTACTTTGGTAATCATTTCACAAGAAGAATTTACAAATCAGTCAATTTCTTGCCTCCATTTGAGACTCCTCACTAACATTCAAATAAACTAGAGGTATACTTACTACTTGTCCTATATAGGTACTGTAGTTGTTCATAGTAAGTACTACATATTTACCCGAATTGATTCCTTCCCAAAAATAATATTGACCACAATTTCGGTTGTAAAATGAATACCTAACCATAGCCCATAACTAAAGCCCGCTCTACACTCGCGGAGCGAACGCCCGCGAAAGCCGTGAAACACGAGTGTAGATGGTTTCGCGTCTTCGCGTTCGCGCTTCGCGCTGTTCCCCGATCGGTGTCGATTTTTGGTCCCGCGACAAAGGGTTCGCGCTTGGTTCATAGCGTGCGAACGCGAACGCATCTACACTCGCAGCTTTTCGCAGTAGCGCACGAGTCGCTGTCGGGAGTGGTCAAGCGTGATTTTTTAATAAGCATAGATTTTTTTATAAGGATTTTCGTCATCCACCATCTTCTCTTTCTCCATCTCTTTTTTATTTATTTGTTATTTTTAAAACAAATATAGTTGTAGTACGCTACAGCACATATCGTCACAGCAGCAGCAACAGACACATCGGCGTCCATTTTCTTTCTATGAGATCGCGAACGACACTGCGAAACTTTGCAAATGTGGATGTGAAGGGACACGTTTTCACGTGGAGTTCACGCCGCGGTTTGCACCGTGAATTCACAGCAAGATTCGCGCGCGAGTGTAGAGCGGGCTTAAAACCAATCACGTCAGTTTTGATTTTTTTGTTTCCTCCATCCATTGCGGATTCTTTTTTGTTTATCGTTAGCCATATTAGAATAACAAGCAGTATTCATTTTAATAGTGATTTCTATTACTCCATTGCTGTCGTGACTGCTGTGAACCTCCAATGACTCGGTTATAATGAGGCCGCGAAGGCCCGACTATTAACAACATCAATTGAGTCATTTGTTAAGCGGTCCCGCACAAAGAAGGCTCCATGTCAGCTAATTAGTGGTATTATTTGATTGAAATTAGCTACATTTATTATAATTGAACCTTTTATAATCCCAACGATAGCTCCGAGCAATCTCGGAGATTGATCAAAGAAGATAATTAATCGTCCAATATTAACAACAAATAGGTAACATGTCTGCTTTGAAGGAGAAAGGGAATCAGAATAAATACGATCCTGTTATAGAATTTAATGTTGCGGTTGACATCGCATGCGCAGCTAACGGTAGACGGCAGTTAACCGCTTAACTTAACAGTTATAGCAGAAAAAGTATGCATAAACCAGAAACAAAATGTTTTACGTCCACTCGTCATGAATGGTGTTTGCTTCACAAATGGCTTTTCACTGAACCGGCAAAAAAATTAGAAAATCCTAGGAAAAAAGACAAGATTTTGCTTGAGTTTTTTCACAAGTTCATGAAAAAAGTAAGTCAATGGTCGCAATGTTCACGTTCTGTATTGCAT
The DNA here is from genome assembly GCA_963680765.1 of Agrochola lychnidis. Taxonomy (NCBI): domain Eukaryota; kingdom Metazoa; phylum Arthropoda; class Insecta; order Lepidoptera; family Noctuidae; genus Agrochola; species Agrochola lychnidis. Next base: position 18,289,076 of record OY796858.1, read on the forward strand.
TTTCATAGTACCTACTGACAAGTACTGATTTATGAATTAATCACTAAAAACTGCTGTTCCAAACGGCAACCGACAAGTTGTACAATTTCACTGAAACAATTGTAATTAATTACCACACAAAAACTAACTCAATTAGCTACATGGTTATGAACACCATCAACCAATCAAATCACAGCTTTCTTCAGTCAAACGACGCGGGAAATTATGCAGCTGTTCCACTAGCGCACGTCATTTCTCTCGCAGTACAAGAAAGTAAATAAATCAATTAAATGTCAAGATTTTTTATTAGAGAAAATTCTATGATATGTATCTAATAGAAAGATAGAAAGTGGTTTACGCTTGGGTGTAATAAATGCGATAAATTAACATGGAATCGTGGTTATCTCGGTGCGTCCGCGCCGCATCGCGCTCCGCCTAGGGTTACCATTTCAAAAGAAAACTCCTGACGAAAAACCGGATATTTGTTAAAAACCGACATTTTAATTTGTTGGTAATCTTTTATTTTTCAGTACGCATTCAATAATTTTTATTTTCTAATAAAAAATCCCTTAAGCCGAAAAGTTCGGAGAAATCCAGACGGATAGTAACCCTAGCTGCGCCGGCGCATGTTCGATACGCGATGAGCTATAAAACGGTGTGAAAGTGACCGAATAACGACATTATCTATCCGCTGTGAGATAGAATAATAAAATTATACGTGAACCTCCATGTCTTATGCTAGGCTTACCAGCTGCACTCTTGAATGTACTTAAAAAGAAGTTTTTTTTTTTATTTTAAAATCTATGCGGACATCTCAGATTGAACCAAGTAGGTATGTCCACTTGCTTAAAAGTGATTTTAATAGAACAGTGACTCAAAACGAGAAATCAGTACCCTAATTGCGTAACTTATTTTCGTAAAAAATTTTACCTAATTTGTTTCATATTGACAGTTCAACAACATTCATTGCGTTATTTACGTTGTTGGGCAGATTTTTTTTCCAACTTATGAAGCAATGGATTAGCAATCTGTTTCAAATCGAAACAGGTTGTGTTTTATTACGCAATTAGGGGTACTGGATCGTTAAATAGGGATTGGAGATGATTGACATTTATGACGCAAAAGGAATGTTGAGCAGCTAGAATAGTTTTTACTGTAATTGGAGAAATAAATACAATTTGGAAAATCCAAAAATCCACGCCTCATAACGCTTAATCAAAAACAGAAAAATATTTAAAGTATGTTTTGAGTTCTTTTTTACCCATCAATATGGGTAAAATTACTCACCTCGCAATCTTTACGTACTGTCAAAGACTATTTAGGTTTGTTTTGTCGGTTGCTAGGCAACGGAAGAGGGTCGAAGTTGGAAATATACAGTGTGAGTCTTTATAATGTGCATATATCGAAATGAGAGAATCTATGCTTAATTTAATAGACTGTTTCTTTTTTCTAAATCTAAATATTTTTTTTGTTCTGTTTGACGTCTTATTGAGAAATTTTACCATTATTGTAAAAATTTATGAAAAAAAAAAATAACATTTTGCTAAGAAAACATGTTTGTTTTCAATCAAGGGAGTTTTTTTCTCAATTTTCATTTTATGAGGACGCCTAATTACTTCTAATCATTATGGAGTTTGTTTCATCGCGATAGATCATTTAGTTTAAAGGCCGTTTTGTTAGGTACAATTTTTTTTTAAATTCCATATAAAATATTAATATTTTTTTTGTCGGTAAAATTAAGCATAGATTCCCTCATTTCGGTATGTGCACATTATAAAGACTCACACTGTATATGGATATAAATATTTATATAAGTTAGTTTTTATTAATTATTATTTAAACTACTTTGAATAAAAGAGCTATTTTCAGTAGGGTTTCTCCTATGGCTGATCTATTAAAATAAAAAATTACTCAATTAATTGATTTTTTCGCAAACTACAATTTTTTCAGGTTTCACACTTGATTGACGAGATTTTTTTAACTATATTGATGTATTTTTTTCGTTTCTGAGGCTTTAAATAATTTTTTGAGAAGTACAGAATTAATTTGCATTAATTATCTATACAATGGCAGGAGTGTAACAATAAAAACAGTTGCAGAAAGGAGGCAAAACAAATTTTTCGATCGCAAAGCACTCAGGGGGCCTACCACAAGCTCGTAAGCAGTATTATTGTAATATTACTTCAGTGTGGGAAAGAGATGAAGCTCTACAGGATGTATAGTTCCATCTCTTTCTCCCACTGAAGTAATATTAAAATAATACTGCTTTAGAGCTGGTGGTAGGCCACCTGCTCAGATTCGTATTATGTATGAGTCGTGCAATAATCCCTTATCGATTACATTTTTTACTGATAGTTTACAGAAATAAGTCCTTTCTAAGTTAAAGGCAACTTAGTGATGGTTCAGGAGCAGGCTTGATGTGATACCGGTACCAGCCGTAGTACCTGTAGTATTGGTATTTCTAATCAGTATCGGTACTACACCGATACCAAAAAAATAGTTCCGTAAGTTATAGTGAGAAAACAAAGTAAGTAAAAATTAGTTAATATGCATAAGAAAAATTACTTCACGGTTGCCAACCGTACGAGGTTCCTACAAATATGAGATTTATGGTACGCGCCGGGCACCTGAATTTAGTACCGGTTTACCGGTAGGTGTTAGGAGGAGTGCCAGTACCCGTCTGGAACCAGGCACCGAAATGGCAAGAACCACTAAGTACTGGTATAGAACCTGTACATTTGGTACCGGTTCCAAGTCCTGGGGGCCTACCACCAGCTCAAAAGCAGTATTATTTCAATATTACTTCAGTGAGAGAAAGAGATGGAGCTATACGTCCTGTAGAGCTTCGTCAAGTTTAAACGGTAGATCGACACTGTTCACTGTTGTATAAAATTGGTGAATTTATAAGCTAGACACTGGTGCCGATTCTCTTGTTCACAAACTAAACTAAATTTAAGTTCAATGCATCTTTTTCTTTCTATTTCATTAAGAAAAGGACAGAATATAAATTTTAGTTTAGTCCTGTCAAATTAATCAGCACTTGACGTAAATTGACGTAATTTTAGTCGGCAAGTTTTTAATCACGTCTATACTTGCATGGAGAGTGACAGGCGCTGATTAATTTGACAGGACTAAACTAAAATTTATCTTCTATCCTTTTCATAATGAAATAGAAAGAAAAAGATGCACTGAACTTAAATTTAGTTTAGTTTGTGAACAAGGGAATCGGCACCAATGTCTCTTAAAATACAGGTTAGCCTAGTTTAAGAGGCAGGGTTACATAAAATTATGTGCAGAAATTTTTGCAACACACTGTAATGCCTAGAATAAGTTCACCCACTAGTTACTTGTGTACATTTCTGTAACTATTTTGGTAAATAAACTTTATTATTATATTATTATTATTATCTCTTTCCCACACTGAAGTAATATTAAAATAATACTGCTTTATGAGCTTGTGGTAGGCCCCCTGTAAGTAACCTAATTGCGTAACTTATTTTCGTAAACGATTATGACTAATTTGTTTCATTTTGACAGTTCAACAATATTCATTGCGTTATTTACGTTGTTGTGAAGATTTTTTTTCAACTTTGAAGCAGATTAGCAATCTGTTTCAAATCGAAACAGATTGTGATTGATCGTCTATTACGCAATTAGGGTACCTACTGCTCAGGAGCCACCAGTGTCGAGTGTCGAGTGCCGAGTCTATAGGCTGCGGTGACCAGTTACCATCAGTTAGGTTAAGATGCTTGTATGTTCGCCATCCTGTGTCATAAAAAATCATGGGTAACTAACAGCATTATTTTTTCATAGATAAAGGGGCTCTTGGTAGATGCATGAAGTAACCCGCTATCTAATTTCTTTAAACATTTTCGGTAAACGATTAAGGACTTATCTGTTTCATTTGACAGTTCAACAACATTCATTGCGTTATTTACGTTGTTGAGCAGATTTTTTTAGAACTTATGAAGCAATGGATTAGCAATATCTATCAAAATTATTCAGATTGTGACTGATCGTGTATTACGCAATTAGGGTGCCGGACGAAAGTCCAAAACGTTAGGCTCAATTTACATTGCCGTGAAACGGACTAGAAGCCATTTTTTTTGTACAAAGTATTATGAGCTTTATTTCAATAGTGTAACGTACAAACTCGATATCGCGCGTCTTCAAGAAAATTCTCGCGCATTCTCGAGAATTCCCGCAGTAACAAGCTCGTAAGTATTTAGTTTGTACACACGGCTACACATCAAGTAATACAGTCCCAGTATAAGCTGACCTCGCATTGAATGGAAATCCTATACAATGCGAGATCAGCATAAACTGGAAATGTATGGCTTGATGTGTAGCCGTATGTACGTCAGACAATTGACACAAACTTCATTTTGCTATGTAGCAAAATGAAGTTTGTGTATATTGGTTGTATATTGTACAATATCGTTACAAGAACTCGCTTCCACTCCGTTCCGCGGCATTGTGAATTGAACCTTAGACGAAGATGAAAACAAGTGATGCAAATGCATTGAAATTAATTTTGCAGCTCCTGTTTAATTACCAACCGTTAATTTTATGTTTCTAACCAAGCATTTAGATTTCCATAAATTAATAATTTTATATATTCATAGGTGTGTTAACTTAGTGTTAACGTAGTTATTATTAATAATTGCCATTTTAATCTACAACGAAATTGGTTTTAATGGAGGATGCGAGGAAAACAACAAGTCCTAATTTGAAATCAAATGGCTTATTAAAACAAATAATTAAGCCATAATTATACTATTTTTATACTGGTTGAATAGAAAACTTTACGATGTAAATTGATGTAATGTAGGTAATTAAAAAAATAGTAATATTAACAAATCATTCATAATAGTCGAGTCTCAAGGATGAGTGTATAAAACGGTCAAGTACAATAAAAATGTTATGTGTTCATATAATTGACTTTATGTAAAACCACAGATCATTACAGATGGGACACTCCGCAAAATCATTTAAATAAAAAGCGACTCTTGCTGCGACACAATAAAGTGCAATTCTGGTCGCGTAGCGCTAATTACCGACAATTATATTTACCTAGAAGTTGCCTCTCTATCGCATAACTCTTAGGCCACATTTCGACATACGCGTTTTATGCGCGTGTACTCCCAAACTGCAAATTTTGAGTCAGCTAATTACATAAAGCTTATTTTGAAATCCTCCTACATACACCGCGTACGCGCGCAGCGACCGAGCAGCAACCGTGCAGTCACCGATCAGCGAAAATAAGCTGTATGCTTGATATAATTAGCACAGGACTCAAAATTGCAAAAACCTTTCGGGAGTACACACGCATAAAACGCATAGTATGTTGAAACGCAGCCTTATATCTTCAGACTATGTTACGCCAGCTGAATTCGACAAGTCGAGCCCGCCGCGTACCTACTTGTAGCTTCATACCTAAAATGCGGAGTGTCCCATCTGTTTTTCATCTGTGGTAAAACTAACAGCGGTGTCCTCTAGCTAATTGTTCGTTTACGATCGCAGTCTTTAGTAATTGTGGAATTGCAGTTGGTACTTTTCTTGATATTTTAACTGCACAAAAATATATTTGAAAGTAGAAAATATTGTAATAAAACAACCGTTGGGACTGCATACTTTTATAGCTCTTTGTGTTTATAACTTGACCATAAAAATACTAAACGACAGAACAAAAAGTAGAAAAAAAAAAATTGCATAGTGTTGCCCAGTTTTGACCACAGATTCTTCACTTTTGAAACCAAATGTTCCTCAAAATTGCCTTCGTCTAAAACTTGTAGGGATAGTAAGTACTTATTTAAGTAATGCTTTTGAAACGTTTAATTAAGTATACATATTATTGGAAAACAAAATCCACAAATAGACCGGGAGTTACAGACAGCCAGAAATAGAATTTCTTATTTTAAATCTCGACATTTTACGGTTTTGCCATCTCCGGTGGTCGAAATACCGATCCGTATTAGGGAAAAAGATTCAAAAGAAATAGCGGGGTTATGGGACAAATAAATTGAAATAGACTTTACATGAATATTAAATTTTTGAATGATTCTAGAAATATATAAAGAAACAAATTATTGATGTTTTTTTAGAAAGACTTAATTATATAATTAATATAGTAAAAGAAAAATCTACTGTTATTGAAGACATTTTTGATCAATGGTGGATCACAAAATTAATATTTGAATTTGGATAGATGAAGAATCAAATCGATAGAAAATACCTATACAAAAAGATATTAAGTACTCCTGTAGATAATTATTATGTAAATATAACAATGAAAAACATTAAAATAACAGATTTAGATTTTACGCATTGTTTGGATAACTAATTTAGAAAACAACGGCTAATTAATTTTGTAATTAAAATGAATGTTTTCAGCACTGGTTAGAATTAATTAAGTCTATTTGCTTGTGTACGTCGTAGTTAATTAATTCTCGATAAAAAATTGTTAAGTTTTCATTTTGTTTATCTGACACATTCAATATGATCTAAATAGATATTATGTAGCACATAAGACAAAATTTCATTTGAGTTACATGAATGGAATTAAATAATATACCTACATGTCGTGGCCAGATCTTAGAATTGATTATTTCATGAAATGATCGACTATTTCATGAAATGGTTGTGTTTCGTGAAATGGCCAACTAAAATTGACCATATCGTTCAAACGTCAACGTTTAATGATATGTCAGTCGACGTTTGGCCATATCATTAAGTACGGTATCCATGCAAATATTACTGGCATTCATTAACTTTTAGTAATCTGGGTCAATGGATAAATAAAACATTTTAAATAGCTTTCATTCCAGAAGAAAAATAACAATTACTAAGATTCACATGTTAAATAATTACATGCATTTCTTAGTTAGTCACCATAGTGACAAGTTTATATTTTTTGACACCAACATTTTTGTTGATAAGCTCAGGTCGACTAGGGATACTGTGTATCTGCCCATTAGTTTTAGACGTCAAATAGCTAGGCTATTAGCTTTTAATATTAACCCAGACATAATTAGTATGTCGAAGTCTTATAGAATTAGTACCACAATTAGTAATAGTACTAATGTTAAGGTGGTTAGCACAATTAGTTTAAACTAGTTTGTAAGACAACAGAAGGTACCAATAACAGTATAATTAAACTTAATAACAAAAAGGTATTTTCTAGCACTAACATAGTTAACTGTACAAAAGGGGCTAAGCAGAAATCCTTGAAATTATTACATCAAAATATTCAAGGTTTTTCTTCCAAACAATTGGAAATTGAATTGTTTTTAGAAAAAACAATGTTTGACATTATATGTTTAACTGAGCATTGGTTAAAAGATTATGAAATGTTAATTAACTATGAGAATTATAGTGTGGCCAGTTGTTTTAACCGAAAATCAATGCTGCGTGGAGGTTCATTAATCTTAATTAAAAGTTGTATTAAATCAAAAACCCGTAATGACATAGTTGAACTGTCGGTTGAACATAGCATTGAACTGTCTTGTGTTGAGCTAGATAAGCATGTTATAGTGTGCGTTTACAGACCCCCAAATTATCAAAACTACTCTATTTTTGAGTCAGTAATGGAAGATGTTTTGGCAAAACTTGCAACTTGTAATAAATCAGTAATTATTTGTGGTGACTTTAACATTAATATTTTAGAAAATAATTCAAATACCGGTAGATTTTTAAATTTGTTCAAATCATTCAATTTGTCACATGTGTTTGTGGAACCGACCCGAATAACTACATCTACTGCTACATGTATTGATAATGTGTTTTGTTGCTGCGATTATTTAGATAAAGCCATAGTTAATTATCTCCCTTCGGATCACAGTGGTCAATCCGTAACTTTTGAGTCTAACATACCATTACAAAAAGTGCAGATCAAATTCAGACCAATAACAGCTGTTAATTTAAATAAATATAATAGCACTTTAGTTTGTAAGTTAAGTAATCAGGTCCTTACAATGAACAATGTTAATATTTTGTATAAAGAATTCTTTTCGTTAGTCCAATCCGAGTTCAATAATTGTTTTAAGAAGAACACTAAAACTATCAGCCCTAAGTTTTTATTTAGTGACTGGGCAACTACAGGACTCAGGAAAAGTAGGGATAGACTTTTCGAGCTGTATGGCCTTAAGCCTTATATTAACACGGAAACTTTTAATAAGTATGTTGCTACTTACTCTAGAACTTTTAAGAACACTTGTAAGGCAGCTAAAGCCTTATACATTAGCAACAAGGTTAAATCAGCAGACAATAAAATACAGACGGTTTGGAAAATTATCAATAATGAAACGAACAGAAACAAAAAGCATAATTCTGATTATACACTGAAGACGTCATGTGGTGGTCTCATTTGCGATAGCAAAGAAGTTGCTCAAGAATTTGTAAATTTCTTTACCAGTATCCCACTTAAAACTACTGAAACCTTAAACTCCTCGCCCTCACTCTCTTTTGATTTATTAAGGGCCAACGTTTCAGCATGCCCGATTGAATTTAACTTTAAGCATATTAACCCCATAACGGTAATAAAAGCTTTTAAACAAATCAAGATCAAATTGACCGAAGATCTTTGGGGGATGTCCATTAAAGTCTGTACCTCCATAATTGAGACCATAGCGCCTTACTTAGCCTTAATATTTAATTTGTGTGTGGATCAAGGAGTCTTCCCGGATTTAATGAAATACAGTAAGGTAATACCACTTTTCAAATCCGGGGACAGTAAAGACACCAATAATTATAGACCCGTATCCGTGTTGCCGGTATTCAGCAAGGTGTTTGAAAAAGTAATGCTTAATCAAATGCTCAATCATTTTAACACAAATAAAATCCTTCACGATCAACAGTATGGTTTCACCAAAGGACGTTGTACAACCGACGCTGGTGTAACCCTATTAAGACACATTTTTAACGCGTGGGAAGAGGCCCAAGATGCCATAGGGATCTTTTGTGACCTCTCCAAAGCATTTGATTGCGTCGATCACGAAACCTTACTCTTGAAACTAGAGCATTACGGACTTGGAAAACTTGCACTCAATTTAGTAAAATCTTATTTAAATGATAGACAACAGCAAGTTCAAATAAACGGTATCAATTCACTAGGTTTAAAAGTAAAATTAGGTGTGCCACAAGGCTCGATATTGGGTCCATTCCTCTTCTTAGTATACATTAATGATCTACTCCATTTATTAAAAAATCGACCACAAATGGTGTTATTTGCTGACGATACTTCTTTAATTTTTAAGGTAGATAGACGTGCTACAAATTTTAACGACGTAAATAACGCCCTACTGCAGGTCCAAAATTGGTTCACTGCTAATAATTTAGTATTAAATGGAAAAAAAACGAAGTGCATAAAATTTTCTTTACCAAATGTCAAAAGTAGTGATTGTGAGATAGTATTGAATCAAGAGAAACTAGAATTCGTTGATAAAACTATTTTCCTAGGGATCACGCTCGACTCAAGGCTGCAATGGGGTCCTCATTTAACATCTCTTGCAGGACGGCTAAGTTCAGCAGCATATGCTGTCAGAAAAATCCGTCAGTTTACTGATGTAGATACCGCGAGGCTAGTATATTTCAGCTAATTTCATAGTATCATGTCCTACGGTATTTTACTGTGGGGACGGGCTGCAGACATCGAGTCTATTTTTATTCTCCAGAAAAGAGCGATCAGAGCCATATATTGTCTCCGCAGGCGCGATTCTCTAAGGAAACTGTTTAAGGATATTAACATCATGACGGTACCTTGTCAATATATCTATGAAAACATCATGTACGTAAGAAAGAATTTACATCTTTTTAGCAAAAGAGGTGATAGACATAATTATAGTACTAGAAATAGGGACCTATTAGTTCAACCAGGTTTCAGACTGGCTAAAGTAGATTCATCTTTCATGGGATACTGTTTAAAATGTTACAATAAAATTCCTCCCCACATACTTCAACTGAATGAGACGAAATTCAAATCTTGTATAAAACGCACACTATGCAGGCAGGCATATTATACGTTGGGGGATTACATCACTGATAAAAATGCTTGGCTCAATGCTGGTCCTGCTCCACAACCACAACTAATTGATTAACATTTGCAAATACTGTTGGAGCTGCTGAAGATTGTAAGACCATCTTTGCATTGTATAAACTCAATCTCTTTTGTATTATATAATTGCATAGCACACTATGTGAGCACTATGTACTAAAGAGTTACCATTTACCGGGTAATATGTCTTGCATTGACTTGAATGTACCCTGGCGGCTGTGAGTATGTCATGCTCACTCAAATGTTTCGCTGATGGTGGCGCGTGTGTTGGATCATTTAGCTCCCTTCAAAATGGTTGAGCTGAATGGTGCTAATCCATGCGTCATGTTCGTGAACGGGCGCCGTCAGTTGGGACTGGTCATCTCTTAGCTGCCAGGGCTTATTTTTAATTTTTTTGAATTGTTCTTTTTTATCTTTTTACTACGGACGCTTCTCATGTGCACGTCTTTCTACATTGTTCTCACATGTATAATTTCAACATGAATAATGTAACCAATATTTTGTAACAATTTTTTATTTAAAAGAGTGTCCGTGGAGTTTCTTGCCCGTTCTTCTCCATAGGTACCTACTACGCTTTGGAATGGGCAACTAGCTTCATACCTATTTCTGACTGACCGATTCCTTGACAATTCAAAAGTGCCTGTAAATGGTTTAATTGAAATAAATGTTTTGAGTTTGAGTTGAGTTTGAATTAGAATTGTTACTAACCTGTGAAATACGTTCCAAAACCCATGGTTTTTTAAGGTTGCGCTCGTTTTTCGAGTGAATTTCAAAAAAGTCACGTAGCTGGGTATAATAACGATACTTCACTGCACTTTTATCTTCCATTTGCATATTTATAATTGCTTTTTCAATCGAATTATCGTCCGCCGCCATGATGCACAACAAACAAAACCAAAGCGACATCAACGCCTCTACCGGTGGATAATCTAACTATTTTACGATATGATCACTAATGTTTAGCCACATCATGAAGTAATCGTGCGTTTAACTGTTCATATCGTCAAACGTTGAATATTCAATGATCTGGCCAGACCACATCATGATGTGGCCAGCGGTCGATGTTCTATTTCATGAAATCCAACCATTTCATGAAATGGTTGATCATTTCATGAAATGATCAATTCTAAGATCTGGTCACGACATACAAGGTCAAAATAAATTAACTAGTGAGCTCGGCAGACGTGATTGGGTATCGATATCAAAAGGCGAAAAAAAAAATTAAGATTCAGTGTTTTTTTTTTGGGTCGACGATCGCGGTATTGTCGTTCTCGTTACCTACTTGAAGTATGAGTTAAGAAAATCTTTTTTTTTTTAATTTTTATTATTATTGTTTATTATTCAAAAAACAAAAATAGTTTATATGATTACAATTTAAACATACCACAGAAACCATCGCGGTTTTTCTGATGGTTTTATCGTGTTCACATATCGGTAACCGTCACGTCTGTGAAGTTTACACAAAAAAACTGGTTTTTTTTTACTGATACTTCAAGGGACTAGTCTACCTGCGATTGATGACCCTAAAAAAAAACTCACCAAATTAACTTCTTTTTAATTTTATCTTGTTTAGACATTGATACCCAACACGTCCGCAGTTTCGCTAGTTTTAATTTGACCCTGTAAGGTCTATTTATGTCCTTGTTTCCAATTGATGTTATTTCCACTTAAACAAACATCAGCTTTATGCTAGTGTAAATAAAGTTGATTTTAGACTGACTAGTACTGTTGAAAAAGTCATCAAAAATATGAAGTTGTAGCGCAAACTGTACCTTATGTGTAGCTATTACAGTTGTTTTTCCCAAAAATCGTGTTTGTTTACATGTTTGGCAAATAAATTGCGAACGCAGATTAGATATACCTACGCATAAAGGACATTTAACATCCTCAGCAAATCGTACAAGACGAAGGGACGGATGAAAGTTCTCCAACGCTACCTACCTACTTGAAATTGTCAATATATCAATCTGTCATTCCACTAGAACAGAATGTAGATATTGAACGAGAGAGTAGATATTGCAATAATGTTGCCTTTTGTAGGTAGTCTTTTCAAGTGGACTCTCGTGTGGTCGCCACTTGAAATATGCTTCCTTGTCAAAAACACGCTGATAAAACATTCGTTATACATAAACGTTAGTTATTTTACAAATTGATGACTATTCTGGCGCCAAAGTAAAATGTCTGCGACTGTACTGCCGCGCTTGCAGTAACTGCAGTAAATATAATTTTTGTCAAAATTGAGTTAAATATACATTCGGAAATATAAATACAATGTCGCCCATCGGCATGTGACCGCCCGCATTTTTCTGAATGTTCATGAAAGATTATTGAAAAATAACTTTAAAAGGGGGGTCTATCTTAATTATTTTTTTAATTTTTTAAATTTTTTTTTTTCAAAATCCCTCCCTTTTATTTTACTTGTGTTATTTTTTTAAATACGATTTTTTTTAGAAAAAAAAAATGTTATCACCTCCGTTTCTTTTTTGCATGGTTGACAAATTTTAATAAAAATATTAGTTAATCCGCTAAAATAACTCATAAGCTTTTAGAAATAAAAAACAGAATCCAAATCGAGCCAATAACATCGGAGATATGGCAAACGCTAATCAAAACATAAAAATTGTATAACATGCAAAATATTAAAGACACTAGTTTTAAAATATAAATTCGGAATCAGCGTAATGAGCTGATTCCGAATGTATATTTAACTCAATTTTGACAAAAATTATACTTACTGCAATTATTGCAAGCGCGGCAGTGTACCTACCTACTTATGTTAACAAAATCCAGCCATTATTCAGCTATTTTTGTTTAAACTGTTGATCAAGACGGTGCAAATCCACGACACGATGACGTCATTGTAAAAAATAATAATAAAATAATCAAAGATGGCGTCGCTGCATAGGTCTTTAACCTCTTAAAGGCAAACAAAAATAATAATATTGATGACAATAACTGTGTACCTGATGACATAAAGTTCATTCACTGATGGAAACAATGGATGCGTTGTGAGGTATTATCACAGTACGACCATCAGGTAATAATGTACTGTGGAACTGCAGACGTAAATACTAAAGAATTTAACGATCTACGTCATCCTATCGTGTATTTTAAATGTTCGACAGCTTATAAACATTTTGCGTTGAGTGCCAATTAAGATTTTAACTTGCACCTAATTAAAGATAAGATTAAATAAGATTTACGTTTGCGTGCACTTGAAAACCCTGTTGAAAGGGGGTTCTGGCGTCAGCAAACTGTGACTGTACTAATTAAATAATAATTCTGCATATCACGTGTAGTAAGTAGTAGGTAACTACTTTGAAAACCCAAAAATACTGTCGACTGAAATTATGCATGAAGAATGTACAAAAAATGCTTAATAACGAATTTTAATTTGCAAAATGTAGCAAAAATTTAAATCAAACTGTTTCGCAACGTTGCAACACTCCAATACATTTACATGCCTATTTACCACAATAATACATGGTAATTAATACGTACGATCTTGGTTATAAACCATCCTTGTCATGTATCAAAGCAAATGCAAGGCAGCAATCATTTGGCTAGCAACAAGTTCCAAGTGTCCGGACACTTCGGACCCGCCCGCGGCTGACATTTGTGGCAAAACGTTCTAAAATTACACACTGCTCACTTCTATCACGAATACTTAATATATTTGTTGGACGAGGCACAATTATGGTCAGTCCGGCGTGACGGCCCGCTTCGTTTGACACGGAGGTCTGAACTAGGCTACGCTTTTGGATGAGGCACATTGTGTGAATCTCGTTAACTTCTAAGTTGCCATTTGAAGGAAGAAATTGGAATGATAAATAGAAGAGAAAGTGAGTTATTTCAGGAAAAAATATGTGAATTATGATGTTTAGATATGATTTGTAGTGCTATTATGAGAAGGAATGCCACAAGGGAACGCAATGAGACCCTTAATGTCTACAACTAATTCTCAGTATTCAAAAAGATGACGTGTATTACAAAAGACAAATGAAAGCGGTATGTACTTTTCGACACCTGTTAGGCAAATAGATAGTACAGGTACCGATGATATTATCAATGCTTGGTAAGTTTGTACCAAAAATTAGAAGGACATCAGATCAATGTTATCCAATTAAGCGTGATTGTCGGCACCTTTGTTTTGTGAACTAAATATTTATCAATTTAATTAATAATGTTGTTTAACAGATCCTATATCAAAATTTTAAGTAATCTTCGATCAGTTAATTAAATTATCGGACATAGATCATCTTTTTCAGTGCTTATCTGTGCGTAATTTGTAAACGGTAGCTTTGTACATTGCAGATTTAATATTTGATAAGTGATCGTAATCAATTTTTACAAAGCATTGAAATTAGACTTTACTCGTTTAATTTTCTTTTACCTAAGAATATTAAATTAAGGTTTATTATCTGGAATTGATATCTGTGTTTGATTAGCATTAGGGAACGGGTAAGATTGATAATTCTAGTTGTTTACTAAATTATCATCATCAATTTCTAATTATTTCCGAATGAGTTCTACTTTTCTATTAGGTACTCATTTGTTGTTATCGATGCCTCCTCTATTATTCATAGCTCGCGGGCGTCCTCGGTCGGCCGCCTCTAATTACGGGCGAGAGCGCTCGATCTGTCGGAGACAATGTCTACACTTGTACGGTCATTATTACGTGTTTTTCGTCACGACACCTGCTTGGCGGCAATGACAAATCCTTAGCCATTAGTGTACTACAAAACGTTCGTATTAGCATTCTCCACGCGCGTGCGCATACCAGTTCATTCACTTACGTTTCGCTCGTAATTTTATTACTAGGGGTCAATTCTTCAAGAATATAAACCCTAAAAATTAATGATATGTGAACACATTTTATGAAAAGTTATGAAGTCTGAAGTAACATGTTGGAATATTTTCTGGTGAGCACGTTATTAATTAATGCAGCAACTTTAAATGAATTAACTTGTACATTAAAAATTACCATTATAAGAATATTCATGAACTAGTTGGATACATTCTTACGAAGTAAAATCTCAACTATAATATTACATACTAACTTTCCTTAATATTCGAAAGTAAGTTTGTTTGTTACGCCTTCACGCTAAAACGGCTGAACGGATTTGGATGAAATTTGGCACATATATAGATGATGCCCTGGAAAAGAACATAGGATACTTTTTTTTTCCCACGGGATCGAGACTTATGCGGGTGAAACCGCGAGGCGCAGCTAGTAATATTATAAATGCGACATTGAGTTTGTTTGTTACGCTTTCACGCTAAAATGGCTGAATGGGTTTGTATAAAATTTGATACATGGGTAGACCATGAGGAGGAGCTCGTGGCTAAGTAATAACAGCCGCACTGGTCGATCCATCAGGTTAAGCTACGCTTGCCGGGGTTGGTTAGTGGATGGGTGACCATCTTTACATAGCGAGACTCCTCCGTGCCTCGGAAAGCACGTTAAGCCGTTGGTCCCGGCTGTCATTCGTGGATCTTTGACAGTCGTTACGGGTCGTCAGAAGCCCGAAAGTCTGACAACCAGTCTTACCAAAGGGTATCGTATTACCCAGTTACCGGGTTGTGGAGGTCAGATAGGCAGTCGCTCCATGTAAAATACTGGTATTCAGCTGCATCCGGTTAGACTGGAAGCCGACCCCAACATAGTTGGGAAAAGGCTAGGCAGATGATGACATGGGTAGACCATGACCTGGGTTAAGACATAGAATACTTTTTATCCCGATATTCCCACGGGATCGAGACTTATGCGGGTGAAACCGCGGGGTGCAGCTAGTAGTATAATAAAAATATGTGTATTTTTTTAGTAAAGTGTTGTGTGTTTTTCTTCGTCGTATAAGTTAGTGGCTGCTAATTAATATACCAAAGTAACAAAGCAAGGACGGAGTGTTTCCAAATACTCGTCTATTCATGCAAAACCCTGACACGGCTCTGAGTGACAAGGTAAATGATAATAATTACTTAAAACTATAGTACTTGACAGAAATACATACAAAATAGTCTAAATAACAGCAAATTGAACAAGGCCGTCGTTGTTTTTCAAATTGAGCTGATACATTATTAACTTTGTAGATAAAATCATTAATTATTTGCCAAGGTTAGGTACTTGTTTAAGTTTTTTGGACTAGTATGTTTGAGCTCATTAGGATAAATATTTGAATGAATGGAGATTAGAGGATAACATTAGTGAATTATTAAGACGCAGATATATGACAGTGACCTTGAATGGTTAGCTTGCGTGTTCTGTACTGAGCTCAAGCAACGCGTCGTACGTCCAGCCAGTAATAGGACTCGCCCATGAAGGACCGCTGTCCCAAATTAGACGCATTATTAATTTATTAAACGTAAAACAAAAAGTATTTTAATAAAACACGTATACTAAAAGATCAATAATTTAATTATCTTTTAAATGGTGTTATTTTCAGGAAAATACGCTTGATATATTTTGGGTCATTCTCATTTTTTTTTCCGCATTAGACATAACTTTACAAATTTATTTCACTATGTAATATAAACATTATCAAAAATATGGCTATATTACAATATTATGAAAATGCTTTAATTTAACATATATTTTTTTCAAATCACTGACACTTCTCGTTTAGACGTCATCTTCAGTATAAAATCATTAAAAGTCGGTTATGGTCCCCTTAAAAGGTATCTTTAAATTAGGATTATGTTCATCATTAACGGTGACTTCTGTACGTTGATCCTTTTCTGAAAAGGATTGGTTCATGGTGTATGAAGCTTTTGTTCATCGTCTAATGGCCGATTCCTATAATTTATAAAATATATTTGCTAAAATAATTAAGACTCTTGTATCTTTACCAATAATGAAGCAAAGACCTCAATTGACCTCATAGCTTTGCATAGTAGACCCGGGATATGGAAGTAGCTATCACCGGTAAAATTAGCTTACGAATTTATTTAGCTTCGTCCATACTCATCCCCAGTTCGAACTCGCCCGCTTTTTTATGTGTCCGAAAAGTGCTACAATGTAGAAAATCTGTTCTGTTCTGTTCTTCTAAATAATAAATACTGATCACGTATTAATTTTATTATGGTAGTCTTGATCTTTTTATATATATTTTTTTAACAAAATGACCTATTTAGATTCCGTGCAAATAAGTACTTAGTTATTAATTATTAAATATTGCATTCCTAGGATTTTGTACCGCGTATTATGACTTTTTTTTCTCTTTTCCTAGTGTTCAACAATAGAATGGACCCTAATTTTATTACAATCTGGCCTTATAAATAGACTACTAATAAGTAATTTAATTATAACCTAAACTATTAAATTGTCTTTACTAAGAATGTGTCCAAGAGCACTTTTCTTATTGTCTCTATTAAGGCGAATACACTTCGTTTATGTGGCTGTTTGGCACTTTCGTACTTTACACTATTCACTAACACTAAACACTAGCTCGAACGGTTTTGTTCTTTTTAGTCTTCTAACTATGTTTGTTTGGTCGAGAAGCTGGATTGTCTCAACGTTCACATGCTGATGAAGTCTCTTTTCGTGAGCTTCTGCAATTTTCTGGATTATTCTTTCGATGAACTCAACTTTGAGGTCCCTGTGGAGGTCATCATTTCGTAAGTACCAAGGTGTATTATGACTGAATAAAAATAAATAAAATCATACTAGCACTTTTCTTAACATTAGTACTTTTGCGCCTTCTAGCTATACATGTAGTTAGATATATACGAACCGAGCGAGTTCGAACTGGGGATGAGTATATATGGACGAAGCCATTTATTTATATGCCCAGTTTGGTAATAAAAAATCTTACCATTGGTAAGCAAAACAATTAGTTATTGTTTATAAGAAACGAGCATATGTCGTACAGATTAAACTTTATACCTCCTGTCAATAACTATTTAAAAGCAGTATTTTATTTGATACCCACATAATAACCATCATTTAGAATATGGCATACAATTTTGTTGGATCTGATACCGTCGTGCGTCAATTACGTCGTTTACCACTCATGATTTCTATAAAATTATCTATGTGCTACGTGATTCTTTAGTAATTACCTACCTATCATGAAATAACCATTTTAAAATACACAGATGTATGGAGAGGGAATGTACATCGATCAAACGGTTCTTGCGGCCGTTTTGAGGTCACGCCGGATGAATAATACGCTGGGCACATTAACGGTCATTATATGCAAATAATATTACACACATTAGTCTCATGTACTGTGTACCCGTTTACTATAAGTGGGCTGATACATTCATATTACTGCCATCATTTTTTTGAACAGCATGAGTCGCTAGTTTCTTCAGTAATCGAATTCGAATAAATTCGGTATCGATACATCGATTGGCGAACAAATCGGTAATCGTACACAACCCCGAAAGTCACTCGCCTAATGAAGCATGACAATTAACTCCTGAAAAACTTGAATTCGCATCCGATTGGATAAAATTAATCAATGGCAGACCGGTGCCGTCAATGGAATGGATATTTTATGTTCCCGTGGGCGACGAGTGGGCTCCAATTTGTCCGCAGTTTTTTAATTAGTATGGATGTGAGAGAGAAAACGAATTGGATTTATGCTTGCGACCGACGTGCACTGTGCCGTGATTATTTGCGTGGTGCAATATAAAAAGCAGAAAAAAGGCTAATATTTTATAGCTTCGTTAAAACGCGGCTCATTAGCGTAGAATTAATATTACTGGCGTAGTTATGTTTGTCATTAGTTCTGCTGGGAATTAAAATTAATTGGCATTTTTGAATGGGCCTCTAATTTGTGTTTTTAATTTGGCCACATCATTAGCTGAACGTGGTGTTTGTGTACGTTAGATGAAGACGTTGCGTCACGTGTAGGGGTCCCGTGTGCATCAGGCGCGCGGGTCGCGGAGGGGGCGCGCGGGTCGACCTGGGGTGCCGCTGCACCGTCTTCCGCCCCGCTCCCGGCTCTAATTAGGCTCACATTCTCATTCCGTTTTCGCGTTTAATTTCGCCGGCGGTTTTGCCTTAATTACATTATTCGCGGCGTGCGGGCGCCCGACTGTTCTTGGGGAACCCTGCAGTTAAAACAAGTGACCGATACGTTTACTTAAGTACTTATATTAGCTTTTTTACTAGATAATAATTTAAGTTTTAATGCCGCTTAGTTCTTACTGCTGTTATTTTTTCTGCCAGGAATCTCTCATTTTATTCTATCGTTTGTGTCACAAAGATAAGTATGATTAATAACTCTATGGTTTTCACGCCAAATCATTTGTCATTGTATTATTATTTTTTTGGGAATTCCACCGACATTTTGTGTCGAATCATCACGTTTATTGCAGCTGACAAATGTTTTAGAAGTAGACGATGGAAAGCGCGGAAATAAATATTCACTAACAAGATGACTTACACTTTCGTTTGGAACCTGCAGCTCATCGCGGTAATTGAAAAAAAATCACTTAACAGGTAAATAGAGGGGCTGCGAGGAGGCTCATCGTAGCCTGCTTTGTTGTCGGGCGGTTGCTAATAAGATTTTTAAACGCCAACAAAGTATCCAATCAATGGGGCTTGAATAATGAAAACGGCACCTGCCAAGTTCTCAGCCCACCCCCGCCAGCCTAAACACGCACCTCGTCTCACAATAAAACATATTTTAAACCTTAATTCTAATAACAATAAGATACGTTTCAGTATCACCTAAGGTGACACACTGAAATTCGAATAGACATAGTTTGAGTAATTATCCACAATTGTTTCGTGTCCCAAAACGGGCATTTGCTTTAATATTTATGAACTGGTATTAGGCAGAGTTCAGGAAAAAAACTTTTATAAAAAAGAGATCCAAAAATTAAAAATGTCTCATTTTCTGTACAGTCGCATTCAATAATGTACAAAATTTATGCGTAGGTAGTAGTTTTTAACTAGGTATAAATATTCCCTCATATCATTATTAGCTAGACTCTAGCTGCTAGAGGCTAGACGATTCTGATTCATTATGTATTCTGAATATATTAAAATCAATATTATGCAATTAACGATCACAAATTATACACAAGTATAAAAAACGGAATATTTACGACGTAAATAAAATACTAGACGACTTATTATCCAACTATTCCTAATTTGTATATAAATCATAAACAAGATTTATGGTCACTTCTAGCAATCATCTAGTCTAGTTTATAAAAATATTTACTGACTAGAATCCCGCCCATATTTCCCACGGTTTTTTCAAGACTGAAGACATTCACGATTAAAATTGAATGACGTAAAACCATTAGTAAGTCATTGCAATGTAACTGTCATCTCATTGTTATAAATTATACATTCTTATTAATACTTTACCTTACCGAGATAAGAGTAACATTGCAATGACTTACGTACGGTTTTACGTCGATCATGAATGTCCTACCTCATGTCTATCCTATTTTCAACATGAAAATATACACAGCTGGTCATAGTAGTAACTACCCAAGTATAAGAGGTAGATACTTTTCATGCCGACGATACACACAACTTTTTTTTTTTTTCAACGACTTTGTATCTGGTATTATTATTCGGGTTGAGTTGACTCGGGCCGAGCTGTCACTGATCCGTTCCTAACACAGATAATTGATCAAAATTGACTCTGTAGAGTTGTGAGCATTGGAATCGTAACCTTGTGCTTGGAAGTATTCCAGAAAAAAATAAAATAAAATAATAAATAATAATAATATAATTTGTGATTTCCTGTGCGAGTCTCAATAAATACTTTTTCTTTCTTTCTTCATTTAAACAATACAGTATATTTTCTTTTTCCATTCTAACATAAACCGGTCTATTCTGTGAGAATCTCACACCGTAAAAACTTAAGTAAAGTGAGCTTGAAGTAAGCTGTCATTCCATCTGACGTTAGGGATGAAGGAGTGACACTATTGACAGCTGAGATTTATATAAACCTTCAACAGTCCAAAAAAAACAATAGAATTTTAATTGTTATCGATCTCCAGGAGAGCACCGGACCGTCAAGAGGATAAGTAGAATAGACCAGCTGACCCGGCAAACGTTGTTTTGCCATATAAATGTTTGGGGTGGACCACCCTTATCACTTAGAAGTATGAAAAATAGATTACGACTGATTCTCAGACCTACTGAATATACATATAAAATTTCATAAAAATCGATCAAGCCGTTTCAGAGGAGTATGTCAACACGAGACACGAGAATTTCATATACATACTAATGGATGTCACGCGGTTTCACCCGCTAAGTTCCCGTTCCCGTGGGAGTATGGGGATAAAATATAGCCTATGATACTCGCTGATAATATAGCTATCCATAACTGAATTAGAATTTTTCAAATCGGTCCAGTAGTTTTTAAGTTTATTCGTTACATACAAAAATACAAATCTTTCCTCTTTATAATATTAGTATACATAGATATAGAGATTGTAAACATTTTCTAGTGATTTATTTATTAATTAAGAAACCAACTTATATTTATTGTAGTTTGCACCACACATAAAAGTTATCAGTCAATATCTATTATTATTAATAATTACACATTTATAATAAAAAAAATGAGATTCATCATCTGCCTAGCCTTTTCCCAACTATGTTGGGGTCGGCTTCCAGTCTAACTGGATGCAGCTGGATACCGTATTTTACATGGAGCGACTGCCTATCTGACCTCCACAACCCAGTTCCTGGGTAACACGATACCCCTTGGCAAGACTGGTTGTCAGACTTTTTGGGCTTCTAACTACCCGTAACGACTGTCAAAGATCTACAAATGACAGCCGGGACCAACGGCTTAACGTGCTTTCCAAGGCACGGAGGGGTCTTGGTATGTAAAGATGGTCACCCATCCACGGACCAACCGCGGCAAGCGTAGCTTAACCTGATCGATCGACCCGTGCAGCTATTATTACTTAGCCACAAGCCCCTCAATAAAAAAATGAGATTAAATTACATAAAACTAGACAAAATTTTATGAAATTTGGTAAAATTTGATAGAACTGGGATAAAAATTTGAAAAAATTTATTAATAACGAGATACTTACTTACTTGATAATTTTAAAGTTATTTTAACTGGGCAACTGTAAATTTTTGTTTCCTTTAAATTTCAATATAAAAATATCAGCACTTTGATAGATTCAAACACAATTTCCTGACTGACTGACGTGAAATAGGAATTGTAACACGCACACCACGATTAAGACCTCACGTCCTCAGGGCTATGCCAAACGCGTTGCAGAATTAACTAAACAAAGACATTAATACCGCGTAGTTCGGGCGCGATTTAACGAAGTGCGATAGGTGCGCACGCGACGCCGCTCATTAGGACGCACGCAATACCGGCCGTACGGGGTTCACGCCATACCTCGCCCTTATAGCCTTCATTAGACATGCGCCAACAAGTGTAATGACTTTCCTCACGCTCCCACAGATATTCTCCGTGATGCAACCACACGTAATGTTTCGAACACCATTGCACCAATCGTAATTGAAGTCTACATCGTTAATTAATCACGATACGCTCGTTAGTACCTACTAACTCATTATAAAATCAGGTACCAGTCTTCGCTCTTGATAACGTTATTTATCATGCTCTATGTCGATTCTGACGTAAGAAATAAATCTCATCGCAAGTACAACCCTTTATCCTGTTGGACACAGAAATTAAGCAAATTACATTCAGCAAAGCAAATCGTTCCAAAAGAAAGGGCTACTGAAATAATTGTCTACTTTACTCTCGGAGAAATAGAATTACAATCTAAATTAATTACGCTTTTAAAGCGTCCGTTATTCTTAATTAGTTTCTGCACCGCAGCGGAAGCTCCCGCGCCCGACTCGCGCTCTCTTAATGAAGGGTAGTTTCAAATCAGTGCGTTTGATCAACTCTGTGCAGTCTTAATTACGGCACCCGTTCCGCGCGGGACAATCCGGTTATTTATGACTACATAAGCTTGATTATTCTTTAATGAATACTTGTTTTAAAACGTTTAATTAAGTTTTATGGCGACAGGGCCGCTCAGACGGCACGGGCGTCCCGCCGCTCCGCCGGCCGCGAGCTAATTGGATCGGGTTGACGCACTCCCCCCGCGACCCGCGCTAACCATCCTCCGCCCCGCCGCCCGCACCCTCACCCCGCTCCTAATTGTATGAAATTGCTAATTGGAAAATTTTATAAACGCGGCCGCCCGCAGGCCTACCCCGAACCACTGCGGCCTGACCAAGGGCTGCCAAGAAAAATTAAAACAACGGGTCAACATCTCAAAGAGGTCAAAGTGAAAATATTCAGGCAGTTCTCAATTTTCGCTGACTTGTAAGTTTTCGCTCACAGTCTTCAAAGAATGTGCAATAACCGTTTGTTGTTTTGTCCGCAGGGCGTGTAGTTGTGGTGGTCGGTGCGAGCGGTCCCCGCTCCAACCGTCAAGCTGGCCGCGAGCGCGTTGAGCATGAACCCGCACTACCACGGGTACGCGGAGCTCAGCTCGCCGCACCCGCCCTCGCCGGAGGCCGCCTTCGCCGCCAACGGCCACGACTACCCGCACAACAACAACAACCCAGCACTCAAAGAATGCGCCGGCTGCAACGGAAAAATTGTGGAGAGGTTCCTCCTACACGCGCTCGACAGATACTGGCACCACGGCTGCCTCAAGTGCGCCTGCTGTGGCCAGGCACTCGCCGACATGGGACGCTCCTTCTACTTCAAAGGCGGAATGATATTATGCAAAAGCGATTACACAAGGTGAGCCAGATTTTTTTATTCATAATCTAATCATTTCCAACTTCTTCTCGACAGGACTAATTGGTACCTTATATGGTTCGGTATTCCAAGTGTTCGGCTTCAAATCGATCTTTCCCATTGATCATCAAGGTTTAGTTTTTAGTCCGTCATCTGACGATGACAATGGCGTGTCTGTCAAACGCATCGCGTCCAAAAAAGTATACCGAGAAAGCCGCAGGCGCATTGTTATGAAAATGTTTCGAACCGTTGTGTTTTCTACCTGGAGAGGAGCAAAAAGTAAACAGTTTTGCACACAACAAGCGATCGACGGCGTCTCGCGGACCAACTAAATTGGTCTCGTTAAAGATGGCTAAGGACTAATTTAAAATGTAGGCAACAAAGTTTTTATTTGAAACCCCGCACTAATCAGGCTTTGTGTGTCAGTATATCGCGGCTGTGTTTAGGTAGCTGCCTAGCGTTACGGTAGGTACGTCATTATTATGATTATGGAAATTTTATGTCTCTTTGCAAACTAATGAATAACCATAGTTAGTAGTTTCTGCGACGTTGTTGATAAATAGACTGTGTGTAGGCAATTTATTTCAGTATTTGTTTCTAAAGAATAAGACATAGTTCATAGCAATCTAGGCCAATAAATTCCTTGCAGGTTTTATGAGCAATTATGTCCTACGATTTCCATCTTAAGCGATGTGGAGTTACGTATAATAACTTCTTCATAATTACTGCAAATGTTAATAATTGTTTACTTCGTTAAAATAACTACATGTCTCTTTTTATGTGTTGATAATTACGGCGCCCTAGCTAATGTTTATGCATAGTACTTGAAAATTGTTTAATACCCACTTTGCTGTTTATGAATAATAATAAGGGACACAAATAAAACATATAAATAAATATAATTATTTATCTCATAACTGCAGTCATAAAGAGTTGATTCCATATTATTTTATTTAAAGTAGCTGCGTCTGCCTACATACAAGGGCAGACATTTACAAAAATAGAATTAAAAAAACAGTGTCACTCCGGGAGTGCCGACAGAAGTGAAAACTTGAAAAAAATCGGCACCACGGTAATCAACGCGTTGATGTCTTTTTAATGGTCAAAAGCTGGTGTCGTTACAATGTCGCGAAACCAACGGTTTAGTCCCATTTCAAAAATGCCCAACGCGCCTATAGAAGTTTTCTCTTCAAAATTGTGGGCGTGGATGTAAAAGCATGAAATAATGTGTATTACAAGCTATTAAAAGAAGCGCTAATCGTGCGGTGCATACGAAAGTTGTTTACAAATAAGTAGTAGAAATTGCGTTTTCACCGTTGTAGGTGGGACGATCGTAGAAACATGCGGGCGGCGCGCGGCGGCGGCGCGGGCGCAGCCTCGCACGTGGACCGCAGCTGTCTGACCCGGCGCGTTAATTAGCTAAACGCATACCATTCCATACAATTATTTTACTCCATTACTGCTTTAAACATGCCACATTTATTAAGAGATTTTTTGTCTTCAAACGTTCTTTTGATCTTTTCTGACCGTTTTTGGCCAAATCTCTGTCGAATAATTTGTCACTTGCCTCCGCCTTCCGTCATTACAGACGCCTATAATATCTCGTTACGTTATTTAGCCCCCTTCTATTTGTCGTTCATATAAATTCGTTTTACACTGATTTCCCTTGTTTACCAGCGGTTGTGAGTCAAACTAGAGCGAAGAGTGGGCCGACCGCGGCGCGGGTCGTGCGTCGTAGATTCGATAAAGCTCGACTCACAGTTGACAGAGACGGCGCGGCCTAACGAGCGGGGCGGGGGACAGGTGAGGGGCCACAGAGGGGGATGAAGAAGTGCGGTTCCGTGCATGTCTCTGCTGATTGACCCGCGTCACTCGGCAAACAACAACTAACGAGTCGGCCCCGCGCCTCCAGGTACGGTAATTCGCTCGAATCGCTCCCGCGGCGGTCGCGCGCCGACTTTACTTACACGCCTTCACTGATTGAGACTCCTTAACAAAATTAACGCTCTCTCACGCAAACAACTGGCGCGTTTATCCGCCTCCTTTTGTCCCGATATGATGGATTGCGGTCTCGCTCTACAAAGACGCTGATGATGTTACGTGCTGCTGATTACTGTGTACGAACGAATTAGCCGGCGAGGTGTTACGCCTCGTGTGTACGAGACTATAGAAGCAGCGGAAGCGTTACATAAACATTAAGCTGGCTTAATTCGAATTTTATAATGATTTATAGCTCGTCTCGCATTGTTCGAATGAAGACATTATGTTTTATACCTACGTGTGGGCAATAAGCAGTACTGAGGGCGGGCGTGTTGTGGTAGGTGGTACAGAATTCCTTGATTGTATACAAATGAACCAAATTCTGTAGGGATTTCTCGACGTCAATCGGACCGAATTATTGGCGCCAGTCAGCAATCAGCAACCTGTCGTAGCGCGTAGCACCTCTACGAGTTTCGAATATGACGAGCTTGCGAATCGGCGCTGTTCCTGTTTACGATTTTTCAGATCTATGAAAAGAGCATATAAGGCATTTAAAGAATCCAGTATTAAACTTGAGTCTTATTGAATTCGGAAATTCACATATTATCTCGTAATGTACAGACATTTTTTTAAATAAATAACTCCAAATTCCACACCTGTTTACTTATATCGGAAATTCAACACGCAATCACTTCATCAGCCCACTAACCTGTCTATTTCACACATAACTGACCTACATACCCGATGCGTCTGTAAGACGTACGTAGCTTCCCGCAGTGTCCGTGGGACGTGCAAGAACGGCACGTCCACGTTGAAAGCAGGTTCGTTAGCCGTGCGGGCGCCGTCAATCAAGGCAATTGGTGCTCAATCGGCAATCAGCCGCCCGCGCGCCTAACGAGACCCCTCTAAAATACCAACTTCTTACCCATTCTTACTAACACTTTCGTTAACTAGCGTCCTTTGCAAAATGGCGTGCTGAAATGCTGTACATTCTACATTGTAGGTAATACATGGAATTTTTTCCATTGGTTTGTCTTGCACTACTTGATACTATCTGTATGTGCGTAGATGATAATTACCGCTGTTCTTGCTGAATCGACAATCAGCCTCCCAGCCCCCATAATTTACGAAAACGCTCTAAAATACCAACTTCTTCAGATTTTTACCCAATCTCACTAACTCTTTCGCTAACCTTATATGTACATTTATTTTTCAAAGTGCATAAATACGTAAAGAAAATTAAGGGAACTTTTTTTTCGGAGATTTTTCCCTAAGACCAAAAAGTTTCAATCGAGAAGTTCAGTTCTTCTTTATGCCCATAGATTTATTTATTCATTTATAGAAATTGGAATCACATAAAAGTGAGTTTCCAAGCCCACGAATAGTTTTGCAAATGTCAGCCTATATTTTTGTTGCGTTCTCGCGGTTATATTGATATTTGGCTGAGAGGAAGCCCGGTACCTGGAAGCGCATAGATTCCGTTTTTGCAGGAAAAATTTAATTTCGCTATTACGAACTTGCTTTTTTAATCAACCACCAACAGTATTCCAGCATTTTTTTTTTGTTTTTAAACTGTATTTCTTTTTCGCGTCTTGTTATTATTATTTTTTACTAGCTGCGCCTTGCGGTTTCACCCGCATAGGTCTCGATCCCGTGGGAATATCGGGATAAACAGTATCCTTTGTATTAATCCAGGTTATAAACTATAACATTGTGCCGAATTTCATTCAAATCCGTTCAGTAATTTTTGCGTGAACGAGTAACAAATATTCATCCATCCTCACAAACTTTCACATTTATAATATTAGTAGGAAGTAGGATAGGATAATATAACATAATATATAATAATTTTTATATTTTTAAATGATTTTTATAAAAATATATAATAATCTTTGTTAATACTCCTTTTTGAAATAAAAACTCAGTTGGGTTTCTGCAATAAAAACAGTTTTATTTATTTCTTTCTGTTTACAAGATAAACTGAAGATTACACAAATCAATTAGAAATAGCCTTAACTGCAATAAAAACAGAAAACAACATTAAAAGTTTTTACTTCAGGTGGTTTACAACTTATTGTTTATTTCTAGCACAAATTATAATCTTCAATGCTGAATATTCAGACAGACCACAGAGCAAAATTACCACAGAGTATGTTTCTATAATGGAGTCTATAACGCTGTCGGGAACGCGGCAGATTCAAAAAGGAAGTGACGTCTCGAGTAAATGAGAATCGTCGTTTTCTTTATATCTCCCCCCCTAGGAGGAGAACAATCACATAACATCTGTGTGATTGTTCGTCGTGTGGTCAGCTATCGGAGTTAATTTTGTTATATGAAAAAGATTTGATTCTGATTTCTTGTGTCCGGTATCAACCTCATAGATTGAATTGGAGATCTTCTGTAGGATTTTATATGGTCCGATTCTTATTTCATCCAGCTTTTTCCTGTTGAGGCGGTTCCCATTTTCCACATACACTAAGTCTCCGGCATCCAATGTAATTTCTTTCCTGTGTTTGTTGTAACGTTCTGCATTTTGAGTATGGGACTTCTTGGTGTTTTCATACGCTAATTTCCGATCTTTTTCTAGGTCTTCATTTGTACAATTTGTCTTCAATTCGTGGGGCAAAATATTGACACTTTCACCTTCCATTAAGTATTTCGGAGCGAATCCAGTAACCGTGTGCTCCGTTTCGTTGTATCTTCTAACACATTCCTGAGCTATTGCCGTCCATGCTTTGTTATTTTTGTTCTCGTTTATTTTGCATCTTATTTTATTCACCAGGGTTTGGTTCAATCTTTCATTAAGCCCATTTGAGAATGGGGCGTCTACGGCCGTAAAAATCATCTTAATTTGCTTCATCTTCAAAAAATTTTTTAACTCTTTTGAATTAATGCCAGGGTATTGGTCCGTTAGTATTGTTCCTATATCGTTACTTTCTGTCACTTTCGTTGTTAGTTTTATAAAGTCATTAGCAGTTTGGTTTTTCGATGTTAAAATATAAGCATATCTGGTAAAATGATCAACTAAAAGGTGTAAGTATTTTTTTGTTGATCTTGATCCCCCAAATCCACCAATGGTATCAATGGACATAATATCAAATGGGTTTTCAGCTGGGCCTAAATGTGATAAGAACCCAAATTTAGATTTTTTTCTTGATTTGTTTTTTATACATACAGAACAATTATCGCAAACTTTCTTGATATTCATTATCATATTTGTTGCTGAGTAAAATGGAGTTATCTTGCTGATCATTTGCGATCTTCCCAAGTGACAGTAAGTATCGTGTACTTCTTTTATTAATATTTTACTGAGGTTTTCAGACAATAGAATTTTGTCTTTTGTTTTTGACTTTTTATAATAAATGCCATTTTTTGATATAATGTTTCTTTTCTTTTGCTGTAAGTCCATGTTCTCATTCTGGTCCTTTTTTATGTCTTCGAGACTTATTAGATTTACAACTTCCAGGATGTCGTCTGTGTTATCATTCGGTTCTAAAACTGGATTTCTGCTTAGGCAGTCTGCTTCTTGATTCGATTTTCCAGGATTGTATTTTATTGTGAAATCATATTGAGATAGGTAATATGTTAAGTCTCCTAGCTCTTCATCCGTCCTAGACTTTATGTTCAAGTTTTCCAGAGGTTTGTGATCCGTGTATACTGTGAATTGTTTCCCAAATAGCCAGTGTTGCCAATATTTCACTGCTTCTTTAATGGCTAAACATTCAAGGTATATTGCTTTTTTTTTCTTTTGTGCTTCATTCAATTTTCTGGAAAAATATGCTACAGGTCTATAACTTTTATTTTCATCTTCTTGCTTCAACACAGCTCCAACTCCTTTGATACTAGCATCAGTATAAATTTTAATTGGAGAATTTGGGTTAAAAATTTTGAGGACTGGTTCCGAACAAAGCAATGTTTTAATTTTCTCAAATGAATCTTGACATTCCTCTGACCAAACAAATTTCACATTTTTCCTCAGAAGATTATGTAATGGGTCTGAGATTTGTGCCATGCGTGGGATGAATTTATGGTGATAGTTGATTTTTCCAAGGAATTGTCTTACATTTGTTCTTGTTTCTGGAACTGGAAAGTTTCTCACTGCAATTAAGTAATCTTTCTGTGGTTTTACTGAGTTCTTTTCAATAATATGTCCTAAGTATTTTGCATGATTCTTCGCAAATGAGCATTTTGAGAATTTTAGTCTGAATCCCTCTTTGTGAATTGCTTCCAATAGTCTTGAAAGATGCTGTATATGTTGTGTAAAATTTTGTGAAAATATTAATATATCATCGATGAAAGACACTGCAAAATCAGAAAGTTTGTATTTTCTTATTATATTATTTAATATTCTTTGGAAAATTGCAGGTGCTGTTTTTAATCCAAAAGGGAGGCATGTCCACTGAAAGTGTCCTTCTTGTGTTACAAATGCGGTTTTAGGTCTGTCTTGAATCCTTAGAGGAATTGACCAGAACGCAGAATTTATATCTAAAGTTGTAAAATATTCGCAGTTCACACTTTTTATTATCAAATCCTCAATCAGTGGGAAAGGCTGTGCTTGAGGAGTTATAATTTTATTTAGATCTCTGAAATCTATACACATTCTTGTTTTTTTATTTTCATCTTTCTTAAAAGCCAGAGTAACTGGAGCAGCAAAAGGGCTGTATGACTCCTCAATAAGGCCTTTTTCCAATAATTTTGCAACTTGGCTTTCTATCTCTTTCCTATCTTCGAATGTGCACCTGTAAGGCCGTTTATAACAGTATTTTTCTTCCATTAGATCAATATGAGCCTCATAGTCTTTAACAGTACCAATGTCGTATTTATCTTTGGCAAATACGGATTTATATTTGTCTAACAATTTGTCGATTTCAGACTGTTCATACATATCTAAATGATTCACAATCATCTCAAATTCATCAGTATTCAGATGGCTGTTGAAGTTTACTTCATATTTTCTCACATTGTTTGTTTTTTCTTTTATGTCACCCAACAAAACAGGAATATTGACATTTGTGTGATTCTCAGTCACTTTATTTAAATCAGTTTCATTTTCGTGTTTTTGAAAGTCTTTGTTCTGAGTAATCCTTAGATCTTCAGTCTGGGTCAATTTAAAATTTTCAATACAGTCTAAACCAACCAAAAAATCATAACTGAAATTCTCACTGTCTACAATAAACACTTTGATCATTTTCTCAATATTGTAAATTTTCACTTTTAAGGTTATCATTCCTTTTGTTTTTCCTGCACCATTAATAGTTTTCAAGCTTACATTTTGTAAATTTTCCATGTTTTCTTCTTTAATTTTTAACAATTTTGCATTTATCAATGACACATTTGAACCCGAGTCATAAATACCAGAGATTTCTAATATGTCATTTATTAATAACTTGATTTTTATTAATGGTGGTACTTTAAGTTTTTTGGATCCTCTGTATTCAATTCCACCTCCAATTCCGAATTGTTAACAGATTTAAATGATCCAATTTTTTTGTTTTTGTCTTCTTTCTCTCTAAACCAGCATATTGATTCAGGATGAAAACGCTTCCCTTTGTTTGCCTTTTCACATATTTCACATGGAGCTTTGTCTTCATTTTTGTTTTGTTTATTATCCAAGAAAGGTTTTCCTTTTTTTTCATTTATATTTTTCTTGACAAGATGCTCTAGTCTACTTATTTCGTTGTAAAGATCTTGAGTTTCTTGAACAGTTTCTCGGTCAATCTTGTCGGATACATAATTTGGTAAACCAATGGCAATGAGATCAATCAATGTTTCAGTATCTATGGATTTTCTGATTTGAAGTAGTAACTTTTCTTTTTTTAGGGCATATTCAAGCAAGGAACCTGATTGATATTTGAAGTGAAAGGCATATCGAATAGGTGACCAACCTTTGTTCCCAAAAGTTCCAATGAAGATTTTTTTCCAGTCATTCCATTCTGATTCTATAGAGTATTTCAAAATCATGCTAGTGTACCAGTCAGCACTACACTTTTCAAGGAAAAACTTCAAGATCTCTATTTTTTTCCTATCTTCTGCCACTACACAGCGAACACATTCTTTTTCAAATTGATTAATCCATTGGCTGGCATTGGTGGTTTTTTCATCAAATTTTTCAATCATGAAATCTTTAGCAATTTTATTTAAGTTCTTAACTTCAGAAGTTTGTTCTTTGGATTCTAGAACTTTTTCAAGCAGCTTCTTTATTGTGTCTTCTGAGGTGACTGTGGTAGATGTTTCAGTTGTTTCTTCTGGGATCTCTTCTAAATAAAAATTTTCAAATAATAAGTTACCTTCTTCATCTAAATAAGCCTTTTTCATATTTTCTGTTAAGGTTATCCAAACTTTCCTGAATTGGTTTCTTTTTCCCAATGTGTTTTTCACTCTGCCGTACACTTGTGATGTTATCAATTCTTTGTGTAAACTTGTTGGTTGGTATTCATCAGGTATTGCAAAAGAACGACCATCTTGTGTGCCGATTGAGGTTAGGCACAATATTGTTGTTTTTCCATCTGACGCTCCTCGCATTTTAAAATCAAACCTTAGTTTTTCCATTTTTCTCGAGGTATTCACAATAATGTTGTTTTATAATAATCTTTGTTAATACTCCTTTTTGAAATAAAAACTCAGTTGGGTTTCTGCAATAAAAACAGTTTTATTTATTTCTTTCTGTTTACAAGATAAACTGAAGATTACACAAATCAATTAGAAATAGCCTTACCTGCAATAAAAACAGAAAACAACATTAAAAGTTTTTACTTCAGGTGGTTTACAACTTATTGTTTATTTCTAGCACAAATTATAATCTTCAATGCTGAATATTCAGACAGACCACAGAGCAAAATTACCACAGAGTATGTTTCTATAATGGAGTCTATAACGCTGTCGGGAACGCGGCAGATTCAAAAAGGAAGTGACGTCTCGAGTAAATGAGAATCGTCGTTTTCTTTATAAATATTTAAAAATGTATTAATGTAAAAAATTAATGAATGTAAAATAATAATAAATAATAGATAATATAAATTATAGTAGGATGTATTGTTTGTTATAAACTCCTTTTCTTCTTCTACTTGAGCCACAAACAATACTTCTGTTTACTTACCGAATCTCAAGGCAATTTGTCATCGACAATCAGCAGTTTCCCGTATCTCGAAGCGGTCTCGTTAGTGGAGGAGGCGCCTGCATCACTAACA
Source organism: Agrochola lychnidis (assembly GCA_963680765.1). Taxonomy (NCBI): domain Eukaryota; kingdom Metazoa; phylum Arthropoda; class Insecta; order Lepidoptera; family Noctuidae; genus Agrochola; species Agrochola lychnidis. The sequence continues at coordinate 18,321,985 of OY796858.1, forward strand.
AGACCTTTATACGAACGACTTGTCCATCCTTAGTTGACAGTTAACAACTTTTCAAATACTTAACCATGAATTTTGATCTTTTAGGTAGGTGTGAATTCAGTCAAATTCAAAAAGATGTAAAAAAAAAGAACAAATAAGTACGATTGCTTTGTTTTATTTTATTTTCCTTGTTTCAGAGTCAATTTTTGGCACCACAGCACACTTGTGTCGATAAAATGATGATAATTGCGACCAATTAAAACCGTTACCATTCCAACTCAACACAGAACCACGTCAACATTTCCTCGTCCTCATCATTATCAGTTCTACATTATATCCTCATTTAAACCCAACGGGAACACAACATTTCACAGCGATAGCATCAGCGAATATATTTATTGCATCACGTCGAAATGTATATTTATTAAAACGCGTGTCCAGGGCGGGCGGGCCGTCCAATTTGGGCGCTCGTTAAGTCGCAAAAGACGCACGGTTTAATTGCACCCGCTTGCCTCTAATGAGGCCCTGTATCCCGGACTCGGGCGCTTCTCTTGCGCAAATTGACATTGTACGTAAATTGATGTCGCCAAAGCCCGATACGCGATGCCAAACGATGATTTTACCAGTGTTCATTAAAAATTGCTCTTCTATTAATTATGAAGTCATTAACATTATCTATGTGTGCCAGACGAATGTGGGTGTCTGTAATTGGTGTGTTTCAAAGATTTGTGGCGCTGAATAGAGACAGCTATACAGTGTGATTCTTCATAATGTGCACATATCGAAATGAGGGATCTATGCTTAATTTTAACGACAGAAAAAATATTTAAAAATCTAAATATTTTTTTAATACTTTTTATGGAATTAAAAAAAAAATTGTAACAATACTGTGTAACTTTGAAACTGAATCAGCTATCGCGATAAAACAAACTCCATAACGATTGGAAGTAAGTAGGCGTCCACATAAAATTAAAATTGAGAAAAAAAACTATCATCAATTTTTACAATAATTGTAAAATTTATAAATAAGATGCCCAAGAGAATATTTTTTTTTTGACACAAAGAATTTAAAAAAAACTTTTTTTTTTTTTTACCATTTTTTCGTCGGTAAAATTAAGCATAGATCATGTCGATATGTGCACATTATGAAGACTCACACTATATATTTCCGTTTGGAACTCACAAAACAATAAAACGGCGACTGAAGTTTATTGTTGCGAACAATGCTGATACTTTTCGTGACATATTTTTGTTAAAAAATCAGGCACTATTTCTTTCGAAGTATGTAATTTAGACTTTATTTCTCAAATAATTTGGCCAAGAATTTCATACATGTTTCTGACTTAACTTAGTTCCAACAAGGTTAAGTCCTGTTCCTGGTATACGCCTTGTTTATAGCCGGAACTCCTTGCAAGAGAGCTGCCCGAAGCCATGGCTGATCTATTTAAAAGGTACAGACCGGATAGACGCGATTGGATTAGGCCGCTGGCGCATGTCTCGATTAATTTCGTTTGTCTCTTTGTCCGTTCTGTCGTCCGGCGTCTCCGGACCTCTAAATAGAACCTAAAGAGCGTCCAGCAAACGATCTTTGCCTACAATTCGATTACCGATATTCATCTCGGCGTTGAGGCTGTTGCACGTTGCTAGCAGAACTTTAGGTCTTCCTCTATTGATACTGACTGATTTTCCTAATGCATTGAATCGGTTTCCAATAACTTATTTATTTTTTTCTTTTAATCTTGAAGCTCATCTTCCCTGTCTCTATATTTCATTTTTCAACGAGATGCCAATAGAGTTTATACCTCTATACTATAAAACTATGAATATGGGGAATCGTATTTTAAGCAGTAGTTTATGTTGGAATCAAGCTTTCAGATTATAAGAGATTGGCCCTGATTTGTTGAAAGAGAAAAAGCTGTTGCATTTTGAGACTTAAATACTTCGAATTAAATTTAAATTACTTTCGCACTAGTTAGAACTTTAATCAAGTTAATTAAACTAACTAAATTCCAATTACTGGACACATTAAACAACAGTTCTCACTTCCGTGACCAAGGCAACGCGCAACTTAATCAATTACGACAGCTTTTAGCCGTTAATTGGTGATCTAAATATATTCGTCCGTTTACAAGGCCGGTGGCAGTTAGGTCCGACAGTGGGTACATTAGTCAGGAGCAATTTAGTGGCTAGAACTGGCGACGACGTGCAATGTGTTCCTAGACACGATATTTGCTGATCTGTAAATCATTGGAGCACATATATGTTGGTATATATTGACGTTTGACTGATGTCTCGAAAGCGTTTGATTTTGGGAGCTTCTGTTTGCATATTGATGTTGATTTTTTCTGTTATTTAACTTTTAAAGATTTGTTTTCTTACCTGGTGTTTGGCCATTATCTCAGCTGAGATAAAAAAAAAATGCAAACTGAAAATTGAATACTTCCATGCTTAGCTTACCACTAAGTATACTTAATTAGCTATGAAGGGTTCCTGAAGTTGAACTGAAAATTTTATTTTGCATGCTTTGATAATGTAGTTGTTGTCCTACTCTAAAGTATATTGATGTAATTAATGTTCATAAATTATAATATAATCTACAATACTGATTAATCAATTAACAACAGGTTGCTATTACGCTAATTGGTATAGGCAAGGTAGCTGTGGGCCTATAAATGATGATTTCCATCAAATGGCTCGCATCGCATCGGATCGGAACGGATTTTACAATCTTTAAACGATATTAATTCTAGTACACAGTATTTAAAGTCTATATTACCAAGCCGCGCACAGCAGCTTGACCGCGGGCGTCTCCCGCGACGCGCGATCGTAGCCGAAAGTATGCTGCGACGTGCGATCGGCTCCGTTCGCCTGTAGCCAACGTCAACCATTTTCAAAAATTAGAACACGTCAACACGGTAGGAATGAAACTATTTGATTAGGCGCAGAAACGGATACGTTCGCAAGCGACGGTACGGAGCCGATCGTATGCGTCGACATCCTGCCGGACGCGATCGGCTGTCGCCGCATCCGTTTGTATCCTTTCCGATCCGATGCGATGCGAGCCGTTTGGTGAAAATCATCCTTTACAGGGCCTATTTTCAGCAGAGCTCGTATTATGAAGATCTATTGGTTCGGAAGTATTTGTCTTATTTTGTATATCAACTCCATTCGACTCATCAGGGATTTCCAACCTTCTTGGAGTTGTAACGATGTAAGGAATGTTATTTAAGCCTGATTTATACGGTGCGATTTAATTGCCTATGGCACAGTATAAATAAGTAACAGTATTCAGTCTTCATTGAAAACGGCCGAAACGACGCGTTTCGAAATCTCAGTGTATACCAGTACGCAACAATTTAGAGTGCGCGGCAGTTACGCACGGACACGGAAGGTTTATCTACCGAGTGGCCATAGCTAATTATTTCAAGTTCACTGCCGAGAGGTAATACTGTTACTTCATTATACTGTGCCTATGGCATACCATTAGTTGAAGCAACATTAAAGTTGCATTGTCTAAACATTGTTTAGACGATGCAAGTCATTTGTTGCTTCAATTTTATTAAGTATATGCCACAAGCAAGAAACTTGCATCATATAAATGGGGCTTTATTCATGAAGCTGTTTGGATATTCTTGCGTAGTAAGAAGTAGTCAATTGTTTTCTGTCATGGTGGTCCTACCACATGGTTGGTACTCCTGTCACAAATACATCGAGAATCATAATATGAATGATTCAATGTTTCGAAGAATCGAATGTGTCCATTAATGCGTAGTAGGGAAATTCAAATTTCAAATTTATTTATTTATAATCAGGATGTACAAGAACAGATTGGACGGTTACCGCCAAACTAGGCATTTGCCTGTATCTTGGGGGTCGGAATTGCGACATTTTCAGAGCTTTCGGATGTACACAGTGATTATTGTATAACTGGTGAACATAAACTAAACTAGATATAATCAATAAAAAATATATACAAATAAATAAAAAGCAAAATAATAAATCAAAATAAAACACTTAAAATATACATTGCCATCAGCGTCAGATCAATACACCAAACTATAAATAAAAGAAACAAAAATATAAATTAACAAAAATCTAATCAATTTGTATTACATCTTCAAAATTAGGTGTAGAGTGTAAGTGTGAGTATGTGTTCGAGAGTGTGAGTGTGTTTGGGTTTGTGTGTATGTTGTGAACGTGAGCTTAGGTTAGGAGTACACTAAGCAATAATGGAATGATAAATATTGAATCAAAATGAAAGTTTAATAAAATTGTGTTTTTATTTGATGAAAGTTACTATTTAATACCTACCGGTTTACTGAGATGACAAATTCAAAAATAACTTCTAGTAATTTTACTTTAAGGTGGATCCGCAGTTGTAGCCCGCGAAATTCAAAATTTCTTAGGTTTTTTTTTTTCAATTTGCTGGTCAGTAACACTGTCAGGTTGAATCTTGATCAAAGTTTTCCATAAAGAGATCTGTTCTTATGATCTAACTTAGAGAGATGTATTAATGATTCTAATTCTGTAAATACATATCTGTTATAGTCGCGAATCATATTTTGATTAAGATACAACCTGACACTGACCTGCAAATTGCAAAAAAACGTAAGTAAATTTGAATTTTGCGGGCCTGTGAATCCGCCTTAAGCCGTGTTTTTTTGTCGTAAGATGCATTCATTAAATTAAAGGGTTATCAAAAACATCCTTATAATTTTCTGAGTATTAACTAGATTGAATTTGTTAACAATACCTAATTAGATACTTCACCATACCCACTATCTGTCATCATTTATTTTACCTTGCAATTAAGAACTTTTTGGTCACAATCACGTCTCAATGTAACCTTGGAGCTCATTAACACGCGAGTTGGACCTTAAGTATACACAAAGAAAAATGCCAAATTTACATAAAATAACATCACCCCTGTATTTTCTGAAGGGTTAGGCAGAGGTGCTATAGTCAGGGCCTGATTAATCCTTAGGCTAATTAGGCTGCAGCCTAGGGCGCGAGGATCGGGGGGGGGGGGGGGGGGGCTGAAATCGTACCCTACATATTTCAACTAGACCGAGACAAAACACTAAAACTAAATGCACCCTAAGGTTGAATGTCATGCAGATTAAAGAACAACGTTAGTTTCGCTTGCAGATCGATCTGAAAACTTTTATAGGTAGTATGAACCATGTTAAAATTTTCACTCTACTACTCTACTCACTTACTAGTTTTTAGGCCGTCCGTAACACACCTGGCGGGGGCGCGTCCTCATAATTAGCCTAGGGCGGTCAGAACTCTTGATCAGTCGCTGGCTATAGTACACCCAAATTTCGCCAGTTATGTTTAAGTCCCGTGTAATAGTCGCCCCCTATTGCCATCAACAGGGCACAAATCCAGACTCCGGGCTGCTATTGAGAAATTCCAGATGAAAAAACACTTTAAATTTGGGAATCGAACACAGGACCTTATGCTCAGAAATTTTATAGCGCTTGCGACCACCAACGAGGCAGTGTAAAATACAAAATTTGACGTTTTCTAATACTAACACATATTCATTCTACTGTTATAAAATTATAGGTAGAATAAACAGACACTTCACAACGTTACACTAATGGATTTAAATTTAAATACATTAGCATACTCGATAAATAAGATTCATTGCATAACTCGTCTAACAGGTTGAATTAATTATTACAAAGAAATCATTAATATTTCTTGTGTATTGTTTCTCTCATTGGAATTCGAGTGGTATTTGTGTCGGTTTATCAGTGGAACTATTATGCTGTTTCTCTTGAAAGATGGGCAGACTAATGCCAACCGTCCACCGCCAGCTAAACTAAGTTAGTTTAGTTTAGTTCGCCGATTTTTCATATACATGTGCATCCACCCACATATATGAATAAGTACAATTTTAACAGTTAAAATTTAAAAAACCTCCAACTCAAGCATTTCCTCATTTCCCTTTCCTACTCTATCACCAGACCCTGTTCATCTATAACCAATTCATTGGAATGATGTACCCAACTCCCTTACAGAAGTTGGTAAGGGAGTTGGGTATCCTGCAAATTCCAGGTGATGCTGCAGCATCAGTTCTAGGTTACTATGTTCTTCTAATATCATTGAAGTTACAGAATATCAAATATCAAATCGATCGAACCTGTGGAAGATACTCACATCCATTCATCAACTAGAAAAGATCTGATAATCTTCAAACGGCTGAACCGATTTTGATAAAACATGTAGATAGATAGATAGATAAATCGTTTATTTAGTGCACACAAAAGACAGCAAAACACACAATAGCACGATAAAATAATAACTAATTAGCTATTAGGAAATAGCCGCAAGGTGACAATATACAAACAATAAAAAAAATAAAAGGAAGAAAACAAGACATTATGATGGCACTATTGGCTATGACACAATGTAAAATAATGAGTGCGGTGTGTGTCTCAAGGTTGCACCAAATGGGAGTCCAGCTCAGCATGTGCCAGGCAAATATATCGGACGCTGGTATTCTGCTGAATCCCTGCAGTGCCATCACCCACCACCACCACCATCACCATCACTAGAAAACCTGCTTTCAAATAAAAAAAACCGTGTTCAAATCGGTTCACTCATTTAAGAGCTACGGTGCCGCAGACAGACACATACATAGCGGTCAAACTATAACACCCCTCTTTTTGCGTCGGGAGTTAAAAACTGGCTAAACTAAACTAATTTAGTTTAGCTGGCGGTGGACGGCTCGCTTTATGTTGGTTGGATCACTGATTGCAACATTCATTTATTTGAGTTTGTATCTCAGTAGATCTGTAGGTACAAATTGCATCTTCAAGCTTCGAAACAACTAGATTCTTAACTGGAATAATAATTGATACTTTAAAAAAATTGATCGTATAAAAGCTCTTGATTACTCAAACTCAAAGCATTTATTTCAAATAAACCAATTACAGGTACAGACGCCAGCACATCAGGCTACTACAATCTGTCAAAAGTATTTAATAGATTTTCTACTTTATCGCTGAAGCATAAGGTTCAAAGTTGATTGGGAAAATTTGACAGTTTCTGGTAGCTTGATGTGCTGGCGTCTGTACATTCGAATTGTCAAGCAGTCGGTCAGTCAGAAAGATGAAACTAGTTGCCCATTCCAAAGCGTAATAGGTACACTATGGAGAAGAACGGGCAAGAAACTCGACGGACACTCTTTTAAATCAAAATATTGGTTATGTCATTCATTTTGAAATTATACATGTGAGAACAATGTAGTAAAACTTGCCTGTTAAAAGCGTTCGTAATTAAAATAAAACGTGTGGCACTCGGGGACTGCCGCGGTAAAGCTATTGCATAGCATTTGTAACCTCCATACTTCCTATTTGTCAACGCTACACTTGGGATGATGACGTGATGACATAAAACAAAAGTTACGTTCCCATGACAACATCACGTTGTCATGAGAACCGTCATTACATGGTAGGCGGAGTGGGGGGTGCTAGGTTTTATTTTCGTTACGGAATTTCTTGATTCCGTCGCTGCGCTCAAAGCCCGCGATAAAAGCTATGCAATAGCTTAATAAAAACAATTCAAAAATTGAAATAAACCGTGGCAGCTAAGAGATGCAAGTGTATAATGGCGAAACGTCTCCTAATCGTAATATCACGCTTGTGACCCCCGAACGGTGAGGCAGGGGTGTACCTAATACACCCACATTTCGCCAGTTATGTTTAAGTCCCATGTAACAGGGGACGAGCCTATTGCCAGCGTCCGTCAACGTCGTAAGATGAAAAGCAAACAATATCGCGACTGCACTGTTAAAGCAGGGAAATAAATTGTTTATCAAATTGACACACTATGTCAATTTGACGTATTATAGCAATATCATACAACTGTCAAAGTATAATAGCTGTGATTTGACTATACGGACAATTTCTGTTGCACAAGCCAATTTATAAACAACTAGCTGTACTCCGCGATTTAACCCGCATAAGTCTCGATCCTGTGAGAATATCGGAATAAAAAGTATGCTATGCCCTAACCCAGGTCATGGTCTATCCATATGCTAAATTTCATTCAAATCTGTTCAGCCGTTTTAGCGTGAAAGCGTAACAAACAAACTCACTTTCATAATTTCATAATACAACTAGCTGCACCCCACGGTTTCAACCGCATAACTCTCGATCCCGTGGGAATATCGAGATAAAAGTATCCTATGTCCTAATCCAGGTCATGGTCTACCCATGTGCCAAATTTCATCCATATCCGTTTAGCCGTTTTAGCGTGACAGCGTAACAAACAAACAAACTCACTTTCGCATTTATAATATTAGTTAGGATAAGTAAGGATTAATTCAGTCCAACAACGATCCCAAATAAAGTTTATTAGAATCGATTGCAACGTTTGTGAGAGTACAGGTTATCTGCCAATCCCATTAGACCTGCCACGTCCAGTTACAATTTACCAGCACATACATATAAGCATACCCAGTCTAGATTAACACAGAAAGCAATTTGTGAACGCCAAATAACGGCAGAACCTAACATAGGACATGTATATATACATGTACACACTCAATATACTACCGATATTTGTCGTCATCAATTTACCGTCGTTGAGCGTCATCGGACGTGTTTGCAAAGCGACGTCGTGCGGACGTATACGTCCACAAGTCGTGTACCACGGAAAGCCACGAGAAATTCACTAGATGGACCAATCTTGTACATGTTCCTTCATGTCTGTTACATTAAATTGATACTGTGTTTGGCTTCTTAATTGGACAGTCTTGGCTTACTGGTTAAAGTTACGTTTGCACACGGTTTTGTAGTTACAAGATAACATTGTTAGCGATTGAGAATATCGTTTTGGGAAGTAAATGGTACAAGGAGACAATGTTTTTTTTTTGGAACGAAGTTCTTAACGCGGCTTGTAAACTTTCAGAAATCGTCACACTAAAAGTTTTCTTCGAATTCAAAGAGAAAGAAAGAGAGAGGGAGAGCGAACGTCGGCAGAAAAAAACAAAAGAAAAGAGTAAAGTGATTACAGTGTCGTGGGATAAAATTGTACACATCGACCCGAGTACAATGCATGCCAGAGAGAGAGAGAGAAAGTGTGAATTTGGTCAAAATGTAAATGCAAAATGGCGGCTCCGAAAATTTTAAATTTTTTCATCATGGGTATCGTTTTCATGGTTTTCAAGGGTGCAAAAGCCGACAGTGAGGTCGTAATGTAAATCCAAGACGGCGACTGCAAAAGTTTTCAAATTTTTCGTCATGGGTGTCGTTTTCGTAGTTTTCGAGGGTGCTAAATTAAATTATACGTAAGAAAGAACTTCATTCCTGACGGGGGTCCCCCAACCGCACACGTTTTTTTAGTTAGCCTTTATGTTCCCACTGCTGGGCATAGACCTCCTTATTCTCTTACCACCTCTCTCTGTCTAGAGCTGCCAAGAACCAATCTTTATTAAAGGAGTCCAACTCATCCTGCCATCTCCGTCTGGGCCTGCCGCAATGTCGTCTGCCATTGAGCGGGACCCACTGGGTCGTAAGTTTGACCCATTGATTATCAGAAGAACAATTAATGAATGACTAAATGAATGAATGATGGAAGCAATAGAAGTAAAATATTTCCGTGACGATTGACTTACAGCAGCAAAGTTGGAGTACCTTAGATGATGTAGTAGAAGGATTTATCAAAACTTCGGGCCTTATTGATGAAAGGTTCCATTAAAAATCAGACTTACAAAAGTTCTTGAAAAAGTTGATACTAAACTTAGTACTTTAGAGGTATGAGGAACAGGGTGTAAAGTTCACTCATCCTCATTAGAAAAGGGAGGATCCTCCGACCAGACGGGTGTCGTGTCTGGCGGGCAACTGCCCAATGATTGATGTCGGTTAGTCATATACAGGGTGTTTGGCAGAACGTTGAACATACGAAAATGGTGGATAGGTGGGGTCATCTGCTACTTACTCAGCCCTAATTTATTTGGCCCTGGCGCCCTGGATATTAATTTTTTTTTTTTTGCTTTCTTCTTGTTTCACAACTTTCTTAACTTTAAAGTGTAATTTTTATTAAAAAATGGGTAAAACAGGCATTTTTTTTTAATCTTTAATATTGGCAGATTCTTATAACAGAAAGATGTAAAAAATACTTAAATCCTAATTTCAACCTGTATTAAAAAAAATATCCAGGGGGCCAGGGCCAAATAAATCAGGGCTGAGTAAGTAGCAGATGACCCCACTTATCGACCATTTTCGTATGTTCAACGTTCTGCCAAACAGCCTGTATATGTATGTCGTTCGCGCGGTAAACTCTTAACTGTGCGATGCAGGATTTCTGTGACGTCAGGATTTTGTGTGACGTCAAGTCTTTGATGCGTAGTTCGTATGTACCGATGTAGACGCCGCCACAATACCATGGATATTCTATTCTAAATCTAAACACGGATCACATCGTTAATTAACAGCCATCTCCATCTGCTTCTGATCTAATGAATAGGTATTGGATACACCTGCAATACCTATTTCAGCATCCATTTCCAATCTTCTCGGAATCCATTGCCTTTGAGGTAAACTGCACTTGATTAATACGTTACAAGCTCTATCGGATGAATCGTCACGTCATACAATATGACAAGCGAACAGACAGAAATGATATCAGAACAACCCTCTCCTTTGATAGTATCGCAGTCGGTAAAAAATATACAGGGTGTTAGGCAGACGGTTGAACATACGAAAATGACGGATCCGTAACTTTTTAAAATTGTTCCTACTTGCTGTAAAATTATTTTTTGGAAAATAAGTTGGAGTATAATAGTCTCGCCCCCTATTACATGGCACTTAAACATAACTGGCGAAATATGGGTGTACTACAGGTGCACCTCTGCTTAACACTTTGGAGATTACTGGCGTGATGTTATGTTGTGTTAATTTGGAGTGATGGTCAAATTATATATAGATTTAATTTTAATTTATTATTTTTATTTTTATTTTTAGCAATTATTAAATTATAAATATTCAATAATAATATTATTTAGTACCTAGGTAGAAGAGGAGTTGGGCTAAGTAATAACAGCCGCACGGATCGATCGACCAAGTTACGCTTGTTGCGATTGGTCCGTGGATGGGTGACCATCTTTACATACCAAGACCCGTCCATGCCTCGGAAAGCATGTTAAGCCGTTGGTCTCGGCTGTCATTCGTGGAACTTTGAAAGTTGTTACGGGTCGTCAGAAGCCCGAAAGTCTGACAACCAGTCAAGCCAAGGGATATCGTATTACCCAGTAACTTGGTTGTAGAGGTCCGATAGGCAGTCGCTCCATGTAAAATACTGGTATTCTGCTGCATCCGGTAGACTGGAAGCCGACCCCAACATAAACTCAAACTCAAACTCAAAGCATTTATTTCAAATAAACCAATTACAGGTACTTTTGAATTGTCAAGGGGTCGGTCAGTCAGAAAAATGAAGCTAGTTGCCCATTCCAAAGCGTAGTAGGTACCTATGGAGAAGAACGGGCAAGAAACTCCACGGACACTCTTTTAAATCAAAATATTGTTACAAAATATTGGTTACATCATTCGTGTTGAATTTATACATGTGAGAACAATGTAGAAAGACGTGCACGTTAAAAGCGTCCGTAATAAAAATATAATAACAATTCAAAAATTTAAATAAATTAAAATAAAATAAACCGTGGCAGCTAAGAGATGACCAGTCCCTACTGACGGCGCCCGTTCACGAACATGACGCATGGATCAGCACCATTTAGCTCAACCATTTTGAAGGGAACTTAATGATCCAACACACACGCCACCATCAGCGAGACATTTGAGTGAGCATGACATACTCTCAGCTGCCAGAGCACATTCAAGTCAATGAAAGACGTACCCAGTAAATGGTAGCTTTATGGAATGTACAACATGGTCACAGTGCTCACACATGTGATATGCAATTATACAATACAAAGAGATTGAATTTATACAAGGAAAAGATAGTTTTACAATCTTCAGCAGCTGCAACAATATTTTCGAATGCTAATCAATTAGTTTATGCGCCCTTGTGGAGCTGGACCAGCGCTGAGCCAAGCATTTTTATCAGCGATGTAATCCCCCAACTTATAATATGCTTGGCAGCATAGTGTGCATTTTATACATGATTTAAATTTCGTTTCGTTCAGTTGGAGAAAAGTATAGTTGGGAAAAGGCTAGGCAGATATGGAGTATCCAGGTAGAAGAGTTAAGATAACGACTCAAAGACGTCAAGCATAGTAGCTCCTACAAAAACTTCTAAAACATCCCATTCACATTAAGTAAACGATAAAGTTGTATCCGTCAATCAGCCCACGCCAGAGTAGATCTAAATGGGTCAAGCGTGCGTCTGCCATTTGATCGAATGAGTGAACGAGTGCAATTGTGCATAGTGTCAACTTGTTACGCGCACGCGTGCTGTGCAATCATTCAATTTTTGAATCATTTACGTACTGGCCACTTACAGTCAATCGGTAGTGCCTGTTAGTTTGAATGCGTAGATAGATTGCCCAGTTCAAAAAGCGAACTGCTTATCTCCTACAGAAAACAGTATGAGTTCAAAAAAGTTTTTTCTAATTTTTTCACAAAAAAGTAAAGTTCTTTTTTTACCACTAGGTAAATATAGTAGAGCTAAGTTAAAGACTTGTAACTTGTTAGCACACTTTCCCTATAAGCGTTACGTATCGTAGGGTTACTACGCCTGGGACTCGAGGTGGCCCTGCACAAGTCCGAGGCCATGGGTTTCTATGGTCCTCGTAGTGCGCCACCGCCGGGTTCCCAGGTAATGGCGGGAGGGGTTCACATCGGCGTCGAGTCGACGATGAAGTATCTGGGACTCGTCCTCGACAGCCGGTGGAACTTCGTGGAGCATTTCCGACGTTTGGCTCCCAGACTGGACCGGGCCGGGGCTGCCTTGAAGCGGCTCCTGCCCAATCTGGGAGGTCCAAACGCCTCCTGCCGGAGGCTCTACGCGGGGGTCGTGCGGTCCATGGCCCTTTACGGGGCGCCGGTGTGGGCGCCTTCATTGAGGCGGCAGCCAGCCCGCCGGCTTAACGCGTCCCAAAGGGTCATGGCCATCCGGCTGGCCCGAGGATACCGCACGGTCTCCTGCGAGGCGGCGAGCCTCCTTGCCGGAGTACCGCCATGGGATCTGGAGGCAAAGGTCCTCGCGCACATTTGGGAGTGGCGCGAGGAGGCGAAACGCCGGGGCTTAACTCCGATGCCGCAAGAAGTTGCGGCACAGCGGACAGAGCTCCGGCGGGATCTCATGGCGGAATGGAGAGTGCGATTGTCGCAACCCAGCGCTGGGCACGCCGCAATTGCGGCGATAAGACCCCTCTTTGAGGAGTGGCTAGAGAGGCGCCACGGCGTCCTCACCTTCCGCCTGACACAGGTGCTCACCGGACACGGCTGTTTCGGGAGGTACCTGTTCAGGATAAAGCGGGAGGAAACGCCCGGGTGTCATCACTGTGTGGATCGCCCGGAGGACACGGTGGAGCATACGGTGGAGGTCTGCCCGGCTTGGGCAGAGCATCGCCGTGTCCTCGTGGAAGCGATCGGCGGCGGTGATCTCTCGCGTCCGGCCCTGATTCGGGCCATGCTACGGAGCGAGAGGAAATGGCAGGCCGTCACCTCGTTCTGCGAAGCAGTAATGCTCGCGAAGGAGGAGACGGAGCGCGTGAGGGAGAGGCAAATTTCGCGCCCTCGCGCCCCTAACCGCCGCAGCAGGAGACGCCCTGGGCGTCGGGAGTCACGAGACGATTTCCGGCCACCGTAGGCGCGGGCTTGCGGACGGTGAGCAATGGGTAGCTCGCCGTCCGATAAGGACCAAGCCCGGGTCGACGGCGCGTTGTGTTCCACGCGCGCCTCAAAGAGATGTCAGCAGAACTGACGGGGTCCGCTAGGGCCAATGCCTGCCGGGGGTTCGAAGAAAACCGATAGGGAAATCGTGGCCCCTGGCAACACGGCAACTGAAGGAACACGGGTGGGTTTTAGTCAGTAAGAGTCTGACACGCCCTCCCGCTCCGCCCAGAGCGGGAGAAGTTATTTGATGATTTCCCACCCAAAAAAAAAAAAAAAAAAAAAAAAAAGGGTTACTACGCCGCTACGCCGCCGCGCCGCCGCCGCCGCTGATTGCTACGCGCCATTCTTGACAGCGCTACGCGACTTTTTTTCGACGCTCTTTTTTCTATAATTACTCGTTAGTCATTTCGTTTTGTTTGATTGGAAAATGGCTGCGTCATGATGATTATCAAAGTTCTTCATACGTTTTCTAATTTCTGATTCTGTCCACTTTTTGTCTTGTACCTATATATATTATTTTTACCTTATTATATTACTAGTGACCCGCTCCTGCTTCGCACGGTTTTTAAAACTTGACAAAACATCGAGATTTCTTAGTTAAGGTACCATTCCGTACCCGACCGCTGGAGGCAACTGCAGGCGACGTGTCGCGGCATCATGTCGCGGCAACACGTCGCGGCGTCATCTCCCTGCAGTCATGATTCCGAACCCGACCGCAGGCGGCAACTGCCCGTATTCCAGTCGGTAGATAGAAGATAGAACAACGTGACTATCGCTCGAGCGTTGGCAGCACTACTGGTCTGCGGTCGGGCTGCATGTGCCGCCTATCACTCGCCCGTAGCGTCGCTAGCTACGGAAGGTATTTTATAAAAAATCATAGAAACCAGTCGTGTCGCGGCGACACGTCGCCTGCAGTTGCCTCCTGCGGCCGACCGCAAAGTTACATATTTAACACATAAACTTTCCGGAATAAATTCTCTAAACGATGGTGAAAACCTCATCAAAATCTGTTGCGTGGTTTAGAAGAACACCGCGGACATACAGACAAACACGAAAAGCGACTTTAATTTGTAATATGTATAGATTTGACTGTCCCTGTCCTATGAAAAAACACAAAGTAAATTCACAATAATTATGCCCTGACAATTTATAACTCACCACTATGCACAACACAATGAAATTTTTCAATTTAACTGTTGTAACAATGCCAAACAGCATTGCTACGGTAACATACATATTTATGTAGTTTGAACACGTTACTGCTATTGAAAATAATTTACTGTGACATAAACATGGCTCGCAGTTATGTAAGTAGATCTTTTAATCCTCGCTTCGGCCTTAATTTCTTACTTATAAGCCGTAGTATTGACAGATTTAGAAAGAAGTTATTAGATTCGACAAGTAGATAAATTAACTTTGCACAACATAACACAATAATGTAGCCTAATACAGTGTGATTCTTCATAATGTGCACATATCGAAATGAGGGAATCTATGCTTAATTTTAAGGACGGAAAAAATATTTAAAAAATTATTTTGTGTTCTTTTTTAATTTTTTTAATAAACAAATAAAAATGTTTTTTTTTGTCTTCTTTGGCATCTTATTTATCAATTTTACAATTATTGTAAAAATTGATGAAAAAAAAAAACAGATTTTTGCTAAAAAAAACATGTTTATTTTCAATTGGGGGTAGTTTTTTCTCAATTTTTATTTTATGTTAACGCCTAATTACTTCCAATCATTATGGAGTATGTTTCATCGCGATAGATGAAGTAGTAGTTTAAAAGTTACACAGTTTTGTTATGTCTCATTATGAAGAATCACACTGTATAATGTTCCCACTGCTGCGACACAGGCCTCCTCTCTGTCGGAGGGAGTGGGCCGTAATCCACCACGCGGGCCCAGTGCGGGTTGGTAAATGTCATATGTCTTCGAATTTTTGTTTCTAGGACATACCGGTGTCCTCACGATGTTTTCTTTCGCAGTTGACACTGCTCTCAACAGCGGTGATGAAATAAATTACAATAAGTAACGCGCCTGTCTGGGTTCGAACCCACGACCTACACAACTCGTAAGACGGGGCCGTTACCACTGCTCCCAAATTGACTTTATAGTTGCACGAACTGAGTAAAGTATTTCTTAGAATTACTCCATGCTTCTGATTCAAGGGTGGCCGGCCGCACGAAGGTATGCTGTTGTCAAGTCCAGTTCAAATTATAATGTTATACCCACAGATTAACTTACATTTCTGATTCAATGGCTTATTCATACCACACCGATACCGTAAAAGGAATTCAATTGGCAATAGAACAAGTAAACCAGCTGTAGTGATTACCATATTCTGAATAAATTTAATATTTTTGATCGTTGGTTGCTGTTAATGTTTGAGGATGTAATATGGATCGGACAGAGCTCCGGCGGGATCTCATGGCGGCATGGAGAGTGCGATTGTCGCAACCCAGCGTTGGGCACGCCACAATTGCGGCGATAAGACCCCTCTTTGAGGGGCTGTTTCGGGAGGTTTCTGTTCAGGATAAGGCGGGAGGAAACGCCCGGGTGTCACCACTGTTTAGATCGCCCGGAGGACACGGTGGAGCATACGGTGGAGGTCTGCCCGGCTTGGGCGGAACATCGCCGTGTTCTCGTGGAGGCGATCGGCGACGGTGATCTCTCGCGTCTGACCCTGATTCGGGCCATGGTACGGAGCGAGAGGAAATGGGAGGCCGTCACCTCCTTCTGCGAAGCAGTAATGCTCGCGAAGGAGGAGGTGGAACGCGTGAGAGAGAGGCAAAATTCGCGCGCCCACGCCCTTAACCGCCGCAGGAGGAGACGCCTAGGGCATCGGGAATCGCGAGCCGATTTCCAGCCACCGTAGGAGCGGGCTTGCGGACGGTGAGCAATGGGTAGCTCCGATAAGGACCAGGCCCGGGTCGACGGCGCGTTGTGTTCCACGCGCGCCTCAAAGAGATGTCAGCAGAATGGATGGGATTCGCTAGGGCCGATGCCTGCCAAAGGGAAATCGTGGCCCCCAGCAACATGGCAACTGAAGGGACACGGGTGGGTTTTAGTCAGTAAGAGTCTGACACGCTCTCCCGCTTCACCCAGAGCGGGAGAAGTTATTTGATAACTTCCCACCCAAAAAAAAGGAAACAATATGGATTGCACAGTCGTCATAATAGGCATTAACTCGTTAAGTACAGTGAGTGTCGCAGTGATATCACAGGGCGGTCCAGAGAAGGGGTGTGGGGTGAGGCGTGGGTGGCTCGATGTGATGTTAATTAATAACGTCTGTCTCACGAGCGCTAACGACGCCGTCACGACTACATTATTTAGCCACCTGATTAGTTCACAGGAAGCACCTCGCCCGCAGCTCTAATTAGCGAACGACTCCCCAACAGGACTCGGTTAAATTTGATTTGTTACTGCACTATCACTAATTGGAAGTAGTTTGTAATTGATGATCCCAACATTGAAACTCTACGTGTCCCGCCTAGCCACGTCCGATGCCACCGTAAATACCCAACGTTTACCTTCACCAACGATCGACTAATGAAATATTAACATCAACTGTACGCTCGATATCGCCCAATGTTGTCATGTCAACAGAACCGGACCAGTTTTATTTCTATTCTATTATTAAAGCGTTTAATTTAGGGCAACAGTTTTACACACAAAACGATCAAAACGCAATCTCTCTGGCCGAATAGGAAACCTATTCGAAATTGATATGGGTGGAGCGCACGGGCGCAATGCCGCGTCGCGCCTATGCAGCCTCGTAAACGATACCCGCCCGATTGAAAAAGGCTTATTGCATGTCACCCCAGCCATTGCACTTTGTACTCTACTGCACCGATATGAAGCCCATATTGTGCGGAGCGCGCGCGACGAACGAGACGTGTTACATAGACGGACGAATTTCGTTAATAAATAAACGCAGTGCCCGGCGTCCGGCTGGCCGTCAAAAAATAGTAAAAAATGTTCCCGGTGAAAATTTGGCGCAAGTATGACAGCGGAAGCCGGCGTGACGTACACAAATCATTATTCGATAGCCACCGCTGTCAAAGGAATTTTTAATAATGTTTACTGCCCGAGATTCGGTTAGGCCGGACTCCCACTTGTTACGATTGGCGCTCTGACGGTTCATATCCAGTCAAAAGATATTGTTGTGACTCGTCGATAGAGATTTTTATTGTCAGTTGTCAAAGCTTTTCGCGTATTCCGTGTGTTTTGCGGAACACATCCGCGCGGCAAGGAAACTAACCAATTACGTTTATCGTCGGATATAAATTAAATTATCGTAACATAAATTTTAATTAAATTATGTACCGGGAATAAGCGAGAGTTTGTGATGACGATCAAATCGTATCAATTAAGGGGAAGCACTCAGTAAACTCGCGCGGAGTGTCGGTAGCGACGTTAGCTAGTTATAGGTCCCGCTTCTGATCTTAATTAACCTCATGTGTTAACCTCGCCATAACTATGAGACGCGTGCTCTGCACTGCTAACTTACTACGACTTACTTATTAATAACAAGAGGTATGCTTGCACCGATATGTAAATTTATGCTTAACTTTATTGAAGATGCCTTAATTATGTGCCGGAGCGGCTGTAATTTAATAGTAAAGCGCTTAATTTTACCACTATTATCTCTCAGCTAATAGGCGGCATTTTACGTCATGCCCTAAATTCCTTCTGTAACCATGGTCGTTTATTTACAAACAACTGGTCAAGTGCGTGTCTGAACGGTTCCGTAGTTGGAATGAATTTATCCCAAATTCTTTAACGTTGGAGTTGAAAAACATGTTCTCCCATATATTCCAACTGCAAATGTAAGTTTGTACGCACAATATTGAGAGATTTACCATTTTATTTTAAGACTATAAACTTCTTATAGGTTTTCCTATAATCTATGAGTAAAGAAATGCTCTGTATTTTTTCAAAATCAGTAGTTACGGAGATAAGGGGGGGAATGGTCAATTTTCATCTATTTTCTTAAATATCTTTAAATGTATTTATTATAAAACTCAATAAAATATTTGAAAACCTCACAATACGTTCTTTCATTTGATATGTCACACGGTACAGTTTGCAAAACGTTATTTTTATTTTCTTGTTTGTGTGTGCCAAAAGTGACACCCATAATAAAAAAAAAAGTTTTGTTACACGTCCTTGTTTGGGTCACAGAAATACATACCTATATGTGTACCAAATTTCAACTTAAGTGGTCCATTAGATTCGGAGCAAACAGACAAACAGATTATACAGACAGACACACGAGTGATCCTATAAGGGTTCCGTTTTTTGCTTTTGAGGTACGAAACCCTAATTACGTAATCATTAACTAAGTCAAAAAAAAAAAACTTTAACGACCTAATTTGTATTTCTGGCGTAATTTTATTACGATTTACGTCTAGGTCATAAATCTGTATGATCAATTTTACCAGTGAATTCTATTCATGTTTATGTGTTGTAACGATTCTAGGTTATGATCAGCGAATGTGCTGCTACATAAAATTGTATTTTTCCACGATTCGTGGTAAAACAAGATGGCAGGCAACGTAACGATTGCCCTTGAGGAGATAAAGTTGTTATGTCACGTATTTAATTGTTCATAAACCACGTGTATGAACTGTGAAGCTACTGGTCCGTAGCGCAGCCGATGCTTCGGTCACTAACGCGTCTATTTCGAAACTTTCTAATACCTAGTTCATCAACAAATTCATTATGTCGTAAACCGGCGTGCGCGAGACCGAAATATCGCGGGGCTCGTAAAACCGCTCGTAAAGACGTTTGTTTACTAATTCGAGTGGGGCAGGTGGGGCGAGCCGCAGCACGCGAGGGATGCTGCTCATAATAATAGTACGCCACTAACGCGATACAAATAAAATACGTATAAAGGGACGAAACGAAGACGTCCGACGCGACTCGCGTCACAGTGATAGTGTAAAGTCGGCTCGTTAATAAGTAGCGGGCGAAGTCGTCGCGAGCCTCCAAATTGCCTCCTCCGCAGGTCACAACTTTTAATGAGGCGAAATTCCCGTCGATTCGCCGTCTACGTCGCCTTAACGCAACCTGTTCGTTAGCGCAAAAACGGGCCACGCTAACACGCGATTAGAATACACCCCCCCGCCGGGGGCACACCGGACGCAAACACTAGCTGCTAACACATAATAAAATAAAATTACTATTATAATTAAAACACCTGCACATTGTAGAGGTCGTTCTTGCTACTTTGCCTTTGTTCGAGGGTTAAACGGCTCGTAACGTGCAGATTAATATGATCCGTATTTTTCCACTAATTAGAAATTAATTATTAGTGGCGGCTAAGTGCTTAATTATAAGATTAGTGTGGTTATAAATAAAAGATACTATCATTAGACAATAAATGTTAAATTACCACGAGGCATGCCCACATAAATTTATCGCCTAGGGATTCTCAGCGGCTACGAACTGCTCCGTAGTACGCGCTCCGAGCACCGGAATAGAGTGTATATAATCTTTTTTTTATTTTTATTGAATTCTTTCTTCTTCAAACTGAATGTATCCATAATTAAACTTTTCTACTTAACATAATTACCTAACACAAAAATTATGCATGAACTGTTTAAACATTTTAGATAATCTGAAAAACATTCCCGACTGCACACATTCCATTTCGACATTTACGGGGCTCGCGCACCAAAAACCCGCGGTGTGCCCAAATCCTAAGTCGAAAAGATGGTCCCTCATTTGTGGCGGGCTTTCTCTGTTGTTGTCACATTGGCGAATAACTGCGGCCAACTTTGTCGATACGTTAATGATGTCGGCGGGACGTCTATTACGGGGAAAAAACGTCCCTTTTGTGCCGCATCCGAAACGCGGCACTCGCGAGCCGCGTCCCGTCTTACAACACCGTTTTATAACGATATTGACATTAGTGAAAAGGAACCTTAATTTTATCTGACAAGATTTTTTAAATTATTTAAAGACCTTGAATAATATCGCTCTTTCTTGTTTGGTTTTGCCCCTGTGACGTGCACATTGTTCATTATTTAATTGGAACATATTTCTTACTTTAATTGGTGCACGGCGTGTCCTATATCAAAGGATGGCTTGGTTTACTCCATCGGGATTCCACGAGACAGTAATTATTTCTTGACAACTAATGACCACCTTTAGTTTTACGCTTTACTAGCTTAATAAAATCAAGGAACGAAATTATCCGGTAAAGAACAGGAATTACCACACTTCAGCTTGCAGAGTTAGCAAACTGAAGTGGCAGTGGGCTGGCCATGTTTGTCGAAGGACCGATGGCCGGTGGAGCAGACGAGTCCTGGAGTGGAGATCGTATATCGGCAAGCGCAGTGCGGGACGCCCCCCAGCTAGATGGACCGACGACCTTCAAAAGGTGGAGGTGGACAGTCTGGATGGAAGGCAGAGGACAGAGTGTTGTGGTCTAGGAGAGGCCTATGTCTAGCAGTGGACTGCAATAGGCTGAGTTGAGTTGAGTAACTTTTCCTTGCGACTACGTCTTATTTTTTACACAAATCAAATAATTTTATTTTCAGATCATAAAATCCAAATTGTTATCTAGTAATTACTAATACATCTTAAACACTATGTCAAAACAATCAATAATAATGTCAAAATCATAACTCTAATGTCAACATCACCATTAATAATGTCAAAATCATAACCATAATGTCAAAATCACTAATAAGACAACCAAATATGCAATAATTAATTAAACATTATTTCAAGGCACGATTTGACGGTAATACCCGTGTCCTGGTCCAGTGCCTGAGTATTAAGACCTTCTTTCTGCCTTCCTCTTGGTCAATGTAGCCGATAGGGCTATCAGCCACAGTGACCAAGAGACTGTTGGCACTGTCCCGCACCCGCTGCATCAGGGAGGCGACACGCTTTCGCATGATTGCATAAAAGTCGTCTATACGTGCCTCTGCGAACATCCCTAATGCGCTACAGCGCTACAGTATTAGTGGCTAGTAAAATCGTCCTAACATCACGCAACTTTCAAGCCGAGCCGAATTTTCAAATCTACCTATACATTTTTGGTCTCAGACTTTTGACACGTTTCGATTGCAGATATATTATGTCGAATCTTAAATTAGTTACTAGCAACGTCCATTTGGACTAGGCTTCACACAGTTAGTTAATTAACCTAAAAACTAAAGCTAAAAATACGAAATCAACCTAGAACCATAGCAAAATCAATTGCAATCAGTGAGCAATCTGTTGCAGCAATTTTCAAAAACACTCCAGAATACACAGACTTATCATCACTAGCGTAAATAAAACAAAACACCGGCCAAGTGCATGTTGGACCACGCACAATGAAAGATTCCGTAGTTGGGATGATTTTATCCCAAGAATAAACTTAACATTGTACTTAAAAGATTTGTTACCCCCAATACCAACTGCAAATTTAAGTTTGTATGCACAATAATGAGTGATTTACCATGTTATTTTAAGACCATAGATTTCGTAGAGGTTTTCATCTCTAACTATAGAAATATTCTCTGTACATTCTTTCCAAGATTAATTTTTCTTTTCAGCAGTTTCAGAGATAAGGGGCAAGGGGGAGTTGTCAATTTTCATCTATTTGCTTGCTTTAATAACTTTAAAACTATTTATTTTAAAATTATTTTAAAAAGATTTTCAAAATCCTCATATCCTTTTAATTTGGTAAGTTGCGTTAAAGTTTTAATTTTTTATTATCAAACTTTTCCCCCAAAAAAGAACCCCATATTCAAAATGTATTTATTTACGTTACACGTTCGTGTTTGGGTCACAGAAATTACATGTGTACTAAATTTGAACTAAATCGGTCCCTTAGATTCGGAACAAATCGACTGTGACAGACGGACAGATAGGCACACGAGTGATTCTTTATGGTTTCCGTTTTTTAATGCGGACGTACGGAACCCTAAAAATAATAAAGTTGTAAGTAATTAATTAATGACACAGCATACGTCAGAATCCATAGCTAGTAGGTAGTTCCTTTTAGAAAATGTAAATCAAAGTACTTGTGTATAAATGATTTGAATAATTCTATGTTTTGTAATGAATTCTGAAACGGGTAGTTAGCATAAACGCTAATAGAGATGCTTTAGTGAATAGGTGTAAAATACTATGTAAGAATGCTGTAAATGCTGTTTGTAATAGTAATCATAGTTAATTTATGGAATAATTAGTTTAAGGAGGAAAGTGAAAAAAGACAAGATATTTATGCTTAGGGTTCGTAAAATGAATATGTAAAATACACATTGCACACCTTTACTGACTGATAAATTACTCTAAAGGGTGTTTTTAGGGTTCCGTACCCAAAGGGTAAAAACGGGACCCTATTACCAAGGCTCCGCTGTCCGTCTGTCTGTCCGTCTGTCACCAGGCTGTATCTCCTGAACCGTGATAGTTAGACAGTTGAAATGTTCACAGATGATGTATTTCTGTTACCGCTATAACAAAAAATACAAAAAGAAAACAGAATAAAATAAATATTTAAGGGGGCTCCCATACAACAGACATGATTTTCTTGCCGTTTTTATAGATAATGGTACGGAACCCTTCGTGCGCGAGTCCGACTCCCACTAGGCCGGTTTTTTTATAAAAGTTTGCCACCGGCTTAAAGGTGCAGGTATACCATTATTGACCAAGGCAAACGGTTTTTCATTATTTTTTTATCAAGCAGTAGATGGGTGCAACTCGTTTGTAATACATTTAAAAAAAAATGATTTTTAATACATATTTTTAAGCAATGTCAAATTTATTCTATACATCTGAGTTATCTCTTTTTAAATAAATGCATTCTTCTTCTTTCGAGTCGATGGCAAAAGTAGAAATACTATATTATGTATGTTAGATCAGTTGGGCCCAGTTGGTGGCCTCACAAATCGCCAATAAATGCATTAATATTATAAAGTGCATCTTAATTATTACTCATACAATAATCCATTCCCACATAGCTCACGACCACTGACGGTAATGCCAGTTGTAATTTTCTAAAACAATTGAAGGTCAAGTTTATTACCTACCAACAAATAACAATTAACTTTAAACAGAACACAATAAGGTTCACATTTAGTATTTAGACAGAAAAACAAGGAGATTGAGCTCATGTTTATTCATAAGCCCGGATTGTTTGGTTATAATCTACAACAGAATCTACTTAGCGGCAAGAAACTCATTTTTCAACTTCATAAATTATCGGCCGATATCCGAGGCTATTTCCCACCGACGTTACCTACCGTAATGAGGTTGTAAACAACACTGTCTAATTAAACTCCTTAATCGCAAAACTCAAACGGTAACCGCTTTTAAAACAAAACCTCGCAATTTTCAGAGCGACCACCGCGTAAATAGCCTTCGTTATATCGGGGCGGCGATCGCGGCTCATTACCTTCGCCCCCACTCCCTAATTAGACACCCTTCCTTCGAACCCCCCCGCCTCACCAACCTGCACCCCCTTTCTCTGTCCGGATTGTTTTCTAATAATTCCTTTATTTTCGTGCAGGTTAAACTCCTAATTACCCTTTTACGTTACAAATTGTTTGCGATGGCGAATCAAGATCGAGTGAAATATGAAGTACGTGCCTTCATAATGTTGTGAGGGAAACGAACTTCCATCGAGTTGTACCTTTGTTTGCCGCCTTCATTGTGCTCAAGATTGTTTCATTCAAATCATCGTTGCACCAGGATATGCCTTTTTGTCTTCAACCTTTTTGTTAGGTGCTCATTTAATTAACTTTTCTATTTATAAGAGAATAAAAACCATAAGTTAATCATTCTGTCTTCATTGTTTCTAAACTTTTTTGTTGTTGTTTTATGTACTCTTAATTACATTGTGTGGCACAGGTGTGAGGGAAAAAATAAATAACTGCGAGATATTCGTTCGGATTCATAACCGAAAAATGATTTAATAGCTCCCCAATTAATCGATTCGCTACGGAAGAAATTCAAATTGGCTCTCATTTCCTGTGGCCACCGCGAGAGGGCGCACGCACGGAGCACCTGTGCGCTGCATCCGGCCGGGCCAATTACTGGGCCTTTTACCCTAAATAAAGCTCCCTAACGACCGTTACTGGACACCGGTTAAAATTTGCGTCGAGATTCATTAATATCGCATGTAAATTGTGAATGTCATGTGTTGCGTGTAATGTGAACGTGCAACTTAATTATCGCTCCAACTTAGCTCATATTTTGATACAGTTTATGTAGTATGCCAAACAGTATCATTCGCTGTAGTTCATTCATAGGCGAACGACACGTAAATAAGGATAAACATGCATTTATTTTGGGCTACTCACGTATCCTTATTAAAATTCGAAATTTTTAGGAAACTTCTTTTCCAGATGCAGTTTTAGATCCTTCTTTTTATCGAGTTTTTTTTTATATTGGGGCAAAAGTTAGTCATTAGCTTATAGTTAATTGACAGTAAATAATTGGTAGTCGCTAAAAAAACATTATTTATAGGTATGTATGCATGTATATGGCAAAGACAGAATTGGACCCAGTATAATACCTTGGGGAACACCGCCTTTCTTAACCTATTTTACACACGTTTTTGCAGTAGTATAAATCTACGATGTCAAATATTTTGTAGTTTCGTGAAAGTTTTGTGACAAGTCTTGGCCAAGTCCATGAAGACCTTCTGCTCTCGACTATTAAAATGCATTGATAAGATTTGCTGTTCAAAATTCCCAGATTTCTCAAAAAACAGAACGGTTCTATAAAACGACGTGGCAATTTATTTAATTGACTTTATTAAAATAATATTTATAACATCTTAGAAATTGTTATTTTTCCTAATAAGGCAGTGTATCGCCGGTTCTAGATACACTTAATTTACGTTTCTAGATCGCACGTCACTAAGCATATTTAACGATGAAAGATGAAGTGCAAACCTTCGTAGTTCGCCTTCCTCGCCGCCATCCATCTCGGCCGTCTCGCGTCCTAACTAACAAGACATACTTACCACTCAAATTTCAACCGAAACACAATACTAACAAAGCTCTGAATCGCTTCAGCACTTGCCAAACATGGACAACGATTAGATACATGCGATTTCATACACTGATACTTAAAGCCTTATTATCTTATATAGAGAGGTCGTTTCGGCGTTTTCGCTTCTATAAATGTCCCAAGATGTGTGATAAGATCTGCGCAAGCGTCTCAGATCGGCACCTATTTATTTATTTAATCAGGTTGCGCGACAGACAATGTGCCATTGTATGTCCTGATTTATTGCTCCGCGCTCATCTATAATGGAGTCGATTCTTGTTTTATTAACAAGTATCTACACTTGTCTCATAAATTAATTGCTCACGAAATTGATTATGATCAATTTGACGTAAATCCGTTCGATTCTAATAAATATGTTTACATTAAAAGTAATATTTGATCAGGCGAGAGTTATAAAAATCTACTCGTGTTAACGTTGACCGATGCCGCTCTTGGACTATTAACAAAATTGATTCGTCTATAAAATTTTTGTTGCTTACTAATGGGTTGATTAAAATACGTATTATGGGCAGGGGAATTGAGTCAATAACCAATTAATTATGATAACAACCTATTTTGTATATGAATTCTGCGTCCGGAGCACAATATTTGCATAATGTCTTTTCCATTGATGGACACGTTATGATATATCTTAATTGAAAGCTTTCTACGCAACGCGTTCACAGTTATTTTTATTTTGATGGCGGTGCGTAGAGACTTTACGACATTTTTATTCAAATTGTGTCACTTTTCGGCCTGAATTTTGAGCATAAAGTCATCAATTAACTATAAATCTGAGATTGGTTCGTGATTCCATCAAGCACAGTTTATTCTGCCTTAACGATCGGGATTTATAAGCTTTTAAAACTATAATGTGTTGTTGTGTTTCCCCGAATGAGACTTTTTAAGTTTTTATCGTTTTTTTTTTTTTTCTATATTTATTCGAATAAGCATGCATGTTTTTATAAAGAGGTATTAAATATTATTTCATACACCTGAATGTATTCTAGGAATAGTTGAAAAACCCTATAACAATGCAGAACGCACGTAAGTGTAAAGTTGTGGCCATATTAACTCCTCGTTTTGCATTTAAATTAAAACTATTCAGAATATTAGCATAGAAATGGGTTCGATGGCTAATCGTTGTGGTGTCAAAAATGTTTAATTAAAAAGATTGATGCTTACCGGCGGAGTGGAGCACCAGAAGTACAGTGGAGTTGCAAACTTATCTAATTAGTTAGGGGTGGGGGCGGCGGGGGCGGGGGCGGGGGCTCCCCCGACGGGGTGCGCGCAATTAGCGGTGATAGTCGATTAGCTCATCGTGTGCGGCTTTTGACAAATGTTGCCACTTATAAATTATTATAATTTATGCGTGACACCGATAATTGTCATAATTAATACTTTACGTCAAGCCTCGTACACCTTTGATTGAATTTATGCGCGAAATAACATTTGAGCTGTCAAATAAGTTGTTGATACGAGATCGTTTATGAGCTTGTGGCGTGAAGGGCAGTGTTTTATTAACACGTTAGGTAATAAATTGTTATGACTCAATCATTATTAAACTGCAATGAACAATGCACAACACATCACATAGTATTTGTTATTAGTAGCATTGGATACTGTTGTGAGTACCAATTAAACGTTTTATCTTCAGCTACCTGGACATTACGTCTACTCCTTAATTAATTTTGATTTCAACTTCAAGTTTTAATAATTACTGAATAAAACAATTAATGTGGTCACATATTTCATCTTTTTTTTACCAGATTGCCAAGAAAGGTTATGTTTTCGTATTCTAACGTTTCTCATTAAGAAAATAAATAGTGTTTATTTTATAGAATTATGTTATACCGATGTTGGCTACTTTGGAAGATTGATTAGTGAAAGTTTAGTAATAAATGAGGGACCGTAATACCGAGATAATTAATTCTTAGCGCAAGTTAATTGATATTGGTATTAACAGTAATTAGAAAAGTTTCGCTCTACCGTTTTTGTTATACGTTTATTTACAACGTTATATTTCATAGTGGAACCTTTAGGAGAGAGCTTTAAATCTTTTGTGATATTACCCCTTTACAAAAACTGGTGCAACTCATTAGCGAAATTTAATTGTTTCTCGTTAACATAATTACAGGACAGTCTCGTTAAACAACGATCACTGGAGTACAATAAAACGGTTTAACTAATGGACGGCACCTCTGTTGTTTTAATAATACATGGTCCGCGAGCGGTGGGACGCGTCGCTAATAATTACGTCGTCATTACAGCGCGGTGGCCGCATCGCACAATCACCGACTACGCCCCTAACACTTGTTAGTTTTTCCTCTCTAGTAGTAGTTATAGTTTCGCTGAGCGCCGGCACTGGAGTGAACAAGGCGTTTAATGAAAGGCCGCTCACCTCAGCCGCTGTCGGCCGGCTCATCGCATGCGCCTTAATTAGTTCAGACCGCCCCTAACGGGCTTATTTTGTTTTTCTCGGATAATTTTTAATTAAACGCTTGATTAAAATGAAAGTTTGCGTAAGTAGCGAGCGAGGAACAATCGAGCCAGAGTTTAGGATAATGAATTGATGATGTTACTTTGCTCGCTTGCCGCTCGCTAGGGACTTAATTAAAAATCGCCGATAGAATGTGTAGAGGGGAGTTTGAAACGAGTTTATGGAACTTGGTCCGGAGCCTCTGTTGTTTTACTATGTCAATTTGAATACGAGATTGCCTCACGGTTAACGAACGTAACTCTAAATAAAATTTCGCTGGAAATAGGTATACATATATGTATAGAGAACAATTTGTTTGTGCGGATATATTTATACCGACAATCTGTCATATTAATGTTGAATTTATTGACACTGAATCTATTATTTGATACGACTACACTGCTGGATAAAACATTTTTAATATGCAATATTTTTTTTCATGGTCGTCTTTCAACAAACAACTTCTTTCGCAAATATATAACCTACTTACTACCAGTAGAAAGACAAAGTCAAACTATGATCATACACACAATCCCGCTAAACACTAAGCAGGCAGACGACACCATGTTCCGTCATTAAGCTCAATCGTATGCGACTCGTTCGGAATAATAAACATGATATTCATTAAAGCGATCCGATTTGTCAAACCGCTTGATTCATCCGCGTGCGAGCCCTAGACGGCGGGACCGCGAATATAAACAGGGTTACCAAGAGTAACTGATCTTCATTGACTCAATTATTTTGTGAGTGAGGAAAATGTGAGGAAAGTTTTCAGTATACATGTGGATGGGTGTAAAATTGGGGAAGACCAGAGAAACGATGAATTGACTGTGTTAAAAACAAGATTTGCCTAGAAAGTGTCGAGATGACGACTAATTGAGAAGTATGGTAGAAAACGTGTTGCATCGACCCCAAATAAATTTAGCATGGTAGAAAACGTGTTGCATCGACCCCAAATAAATTTAGTATGGTAGAAAACGTGTTGCATCGACCCCAAATACATTTTAATAAAGGCAAGAAAATGATGATCTTACTTATTTTGTGATGAAAGCATAGAATTACTACGTAAGTACCTACTAATAAGTATTTTTGATAATATTGTTATTATTAAAGTCTGCTGCTAGATTAACTTATGTCTGCAAAAATGATTATTGTATTAGTCTATCTCTTAATAATTAGTCTTTAATATCAGGTTAATAACGGCCATTTGATTATTGAAGTGAAAATTTCTTTAGGCGCGTTGGGCATTTTTGAGATGGGTAAAAACAATTGAACTCGCGACACCGTTACCGATACCTCATTTTTGTAAACGCGATTGTGTTCTATTTATATTATGTTACGGATCAATGTTCTATGCAAGTATTTGTACTTTAAAGGTTTTAGAAGTATTTTTTAAATTGTGTAAGTTTTCACTTCTGTCGGCACTCCCGGAGTGCCACTGTTTTTTTTTATAATCAAAGTCTGCCGTTAGATTAACTTATGTCTGCAAAAATCTTTATTGTATTAGTCTGTCTCTCAATAATTAGTCTTTAATATCGGGTTAGTAACGACCGTTTGATAATATATTTAAGAAAGTCTTAACAGTGAATAAATGAAGAGCTGCGAGTACCTACATTACTTTTACCGATATCATCGCAAATCTCAACAACATAACTAACGTCTCACTAACTGCAAGTGCAGTTTGATGCAAAATCTTGATCCCATTAATTAGTCTGCGAGGATATACGCTCATACGTTTTATAACGGGTTGTATTAGTCAACCCTATCGCGAGCATGTGTCATTAGCAAATTCTTGCCTTGTCGTCGCCACGCGCCGCTAACGAGTCGCTCTAACGACGTGCTAACTTGATACACAGACGATGGTGCGTCCCGCCTCCGAAGTCCTTGCATGCATTGTGATCATAAGCACACAATCACAATATTGACGTCTTCTGCTTCTTAACTAAATTATCGACGAGGCAGATGTGCATTGATTTTTGGCGATAGAATTATGGTATACTTACGAGGAAAGCAAGTGTGTTGGAAAACGTGAGTGTATGTCGACGGTAAAAAGGAAGTAGGGCATAAGCGACATTTTGGTCAAAAATGAGTTATATATGCCATCCTATGTAAAATTTTCCGCTCTTTCGAAAGCGCTTACTCCCACGGCTCTACGATGACTTTTTTGGCGTTTATGGCAGTTTATACCAGTAAAAATACGTCAGTTTTTCAAAAATTTAAAACTTTGAACGGCTCTCCTGAACATTTCAGTTTTTGTCGCTTATTATTACCTTTTAACCGTCGATGACTTTTATAACACTTGTATCATAATGTAGTAAGTCGTTGCCAAAAGGCGGTATTTCTGTAAAATTGAAACAATACTACAAATTTCAAGAACATTTCATTTAAGATCACAATCATGCCAAAGTAACTGATCAGAGATTAAGCAGTGGTAGCCTAGTGGTGTGACCGTCAGACTGCCAAGTCATAGGTCTCGAGTTCGAACCCAAGGCACGCACTTCTGACTTTTCGGATTCATGTACGTATTGTATAATTATCACATCATGCTTCAAAAACGGTGAAGGAAAACATCGTGAGGAAACCGGCATGCCTCAGAGATATTTCTCGACGGTATGTGAAGCCAAGTCAGAGGCCCATGGGCCGCTTTAAAACTCTGATATCAGGTTAGTCACTAACCAACTCTGCCTAACCCTTCGGAGAAAAATATACGTGATGTTATGTTATGTCAAAAATGGCATAATCTAAAAATTAATCAATGAATTTAGAAATTGTATTGATAAATTACAGCCCGCGGCCAAATACTAAGTAGCGAAAGTTAATGTTAAACTTTCAAAAACAATCAATTAATATTGAAAGTATTTCATAACGATATTTTGATAGAACTAGCTTCCTTACTTACCATCAGAACTGTCGCAATCCAATTAGCAAATTTAAATGTGTTAGTACAAATTAATCTCGTGATACGGGCTCAAATCCCGACGGTACTAAATAGTACTTCATGTTAATAAAAGCAAATAAAAATTTAAGTAGGCGACGCTGAATTTAATAATCCCCTTTGATACTCATAATGGCGTCGTTTAAAGATTTCTAGGGTCCTTTCCTTAAGTTTGATAGCAAACACGACGAAGCAACAAGTGATCCCGGCCCGGACGCATCTCGCCTCTATTGAGAGGCATTCGTCTTGAGCCAATCGCCCCCCTCTCGCCTACCACAATGTGGCCCGTACTTATTCTTATATTAGCACTTAGCACTTTGATGATTATTAATTTAGAAGATTTGTTTTATTTGATTTGGTATTTTTATTATATTATTATTAAATTCCTGTTACGACTTTGTCCGCGTGGAATTCTATACATCAATTTGATTTATTTGTATGCTGCCAGTGAAAGTCCCGTCAAAATCGGTCCAGCCGTTTCGTAGATTAGCCGAAACAAACAGACAGACAGACAACAATGAAAAAAAAATGTGTTTTTGTTGTATGTTATAGGTATCGTTTATACTTTCATATGCATTTAGTTAAAAGCTGTTATTTTCACATTAGAAACATACACTTGAATTTTATTTATTTGTAAAGATTGTATAATTTTTTTTAAATTTATTAGTATATTTTGCATGACTTGTGACTCTCTCTACCTTTATTATTACAAATACTATAAATTCACTTTAAAATAATTTAGGTAACAGATACTTACTGTTATTTAGCAGGCTATATTTTGTAGCCTTCGTTGAACAGGTAGGTACCTATTTAAAGTTTAAAATAACATTGTTTTTCATCCCAAACAAGGACAACAAAGAGGAAGGAAAGATGAAAAATCAGATTTTTAATTAAACACGTATGCGTTGAACCGTGCCATAACATTTGTACCTATATCGTTAGAACTAATTACTGGTTCGTGTAATAATCGTAATTAACTTATCGGTACGCATGTACTTAGCAGTTTCTAGGAAAAACCCGCTGATAATTACGCGTATTTTTCATGTTAGTCCTCGCCTACATTAAATTTAGTAACGATAACAGCGCCCTCTCTCGAGCCTCCACACCCTCGCTCTAATGATCTTGTCGAGAGGTTTTAAATTATGTTCCTTACAACAATCCGAAGTCGACACGTACACAACCGTGAGACTCAAGACGCTCCCTTAATGAATAAAATAACATGTCAAGATACAGTCTACATCTTAAATTAATGAGGATTCACGGCGACGTATTCAATTTTACAAGTAACGAAGGCAAATAAAGTTCGAGTAGGCACCGCACCCGCCTGTGCGTATACGAGAAACTTTCGCATTTATTAAACTCATGCTAAACACACTCCTTAATTAATATCAGTATGAAAGGAAACCTAAAAGTTGTCGATTAGAAATTCTTAACAACTTTCAACTACATTATGTTAATAAAATTACAAATACGGTGAAAGGTATCGAACTAAGCGCGTCCTTTATCAGTTTGATATTCAAACCCAAACTAACTTGTTAAAGTCACACGGTCGAATAAATAAAACAACTTCGCGTGTGTTAATGTCCTCGTTTTAATTAAATCCGTTCCGAGAATTGATGTGAGATGTACCCTGTTCGAAAGATTCGTAAGGAAATATTAAACATATTAATTTTCTTAATTAATTACAACTTACGACTCCACCGGCCTTCAGTAGCAAATCACAACATAATATATCTCTTTCGTCCAAATTAAGTGCTCACAATTGACTAGTTTATAAAAGAGTACAAGATTTATTTAGGTATTCATGGAGTTCGACCCACTTAGGTTAGCGTAGAGATTTATTGGCCTGTCAACCTTGCTTTTGGGTTATATTTTTGCTTTATGTATATATAGTTCGGTTCCGACACTACACATGTATGAGTAAGTAATCATTTATTTTACCAAAAACTTAGCCTAGGTAACATCAGTGTCATTTAAATTAAGGGATGAGTATGGGACCCCTGCCCTTCAAACTAGGAAAATCCTGTATCTTGAAGGACAGTGTTCTTTAGTGGGATTGACACGTTTTACAAAATATTTATAATTGCGTAATAATTCTGATGTTAACATATTAATTGAGTGGTTTTAATGGTTAATTGTGTGTGAGTGTGTTGCTATGGGGTTAAACTGATTTGTTGGGGTGTGTTTGTGTATGTGTGTAAGTGTGAGTGAGTGAGAGTGTGGTATACAAAGTAAAAAATTGGTATTTTAGACGTTAATTCGTAGAGTGTTGGGCTGTTTCCCGTATTTTTCCCGGGTATAATCCGCACATCTTCTCGTGCACACCCCGCGAGCGTCCAACACCCAACACAAATAGATTCGTACATGTTTGTCTTGGCTCGGTTTAATTAATTTTACCTTCATACGCCGATACTGTTTGTCGGGCGCTCCTTAATTGAAAACGCTCTTACCGGAGTAAATGAAACGAAATCCTATTTGCTCCGAGTGATTGAAGCGAATTTATCTTTTAAGACTTTCAAATTTATCTTTAACCCATTGCCAATGTTCGGCGTTGAATCATTTCAAAACGAATAACGCTAAGAAGCGCAGGTAATTAAATTTTGATTGGTTTCGGCCGGATTGTTTTTGCGATTTATTAATATTCAGGCTGGTTGTAAATAATACGGGCTCGCCGGCGACGCTAATAGCGATTGCAATAATGACTCATTAAGTATTAAATGCCGCTATTAAACTGCCACAGTCGCAGCGTTCTCACAGTTGGACGCCATTTTTGGGAGGATACATGTCATTAACTTAAACTGAGGTTTCCGTTAAGATTTACAACAAGTTGCGGACTTCAGTCAGTGCAGCCAGCGAACTGCGCATTTTAGAAACTTTATGCGGATTCATGGTAGTTAACAAGCTGAATATTATTAGATTTATTTTATTATAGTTGGCAAGCGACGTCTCAACTGAAATGAAATACAGATTGTAATTATTTAGCTGCAACGAGGTTGTTTGGACTGTCATGTTTACTTTTAGGTTCATTGCTGACGCAGTTATAACATTTAATTGCTTTCACTTTATTCTAGTATCTCAAAGAGGAGCCCTAAGTCTTCGTAGGTTCATGGGTATATCTCCAAAACGGGCATATTCGTGTGATCGCTCTGGTGCTTTTCAGATATTGATATTTAATGGTAATTATGTATCTTATTAAAAATAATGATATTCAAATGGTACATTTTTACTATTGGCCTTCAATTTACACAAACAGTTATGTAAATATTAAAGTTCAAAAAATTTCGCGACCAGAGCAATCATAAATGGTGCCAGAGCGATCATAAATGGTGAAATCAGTGAAACAAAAAAATATATATTGATAAAATATTATTTATTTAGCCGTTTTCAGTCATATTCAGTATACGTGAAACAAGATTATATTGTAAGAGAAATTTATTATTTTAGAAAAGCATATTATCCGTCATACATATCAAAAATACGGAATGATAAGTTACCAGCAGCTCATCAGTTGCTGGTAACTTATCCACTTTTTCTTTAAATAATATCGTCCAGAACTCTGCCTACTTTTCTTCCCTCGAATCTTTTGCTGGCTTGGAGTCAAATCACTCATTGGTAGTACTGTGCCCCGAGCTTTTTTCCTTTGGTAACTCTCTCTTGACTTAACAAGCCATTGTGCGTATAGATCTGGATCATTTTTTATCTTGGCCATTCTACGACGCTCAGCCAATTTCTTCCTAAGACGTTTTTCTTCAATAGATAATTTATTTCGAGGCTAATTTCAATCTGCAACAATAGTTGCCATTAAATTAGTTGTGGTAGCTAAATGCCAATATAATAATATTATCAAGGTAAAATACGTCAAAATCTGTTTATGGGTTTAGGTTGTCCGAAGAAACCCAGGAAAGGTTATAAATTAAAGGTTATATGCATAGTTCATCGTTTGTCATTGTAACAGCCCGGTACTACTACTTAAAATAGATTTATAACGTATAATTAATGCAAAATATCATCGCTCTGGTCTTTTTGGACAGAGCAATCAGAGCCATAGCGATCAGAAAAAGTCACAAAATCATAAATATAGCCGAATTTAAAATCAGTAGAAAGTTGTGATTACGTCTCATAAAAAACATCATAACGATCACTTAATTCACATAACAAACACATTCACAAGCTTACTATTGAATTTAAATAACGTGCCATAGCAATCATAAAATTCGAGAACCAAATCCAGGGCAATCATAAACTTACCTTCGTAATGTTGGAACGCGGGAACGTGGTACATAGGTATCCTCCTCAGCGGTTAGACCACTACTGGCGTTGCCCCGCGGGAGGGGATTAGAGTGTTTATAACGCGTAACTAGGGATGAGCGCGATGTTATACCTCAGCGCAGAGCGATGAGATAAAATGCCCGGTCACGATTTTAAATTCAAATTGTGGCAATAGTATTGTTAATATCACTAAAAATATTTTATTACTATGAAGATTAACTATTTGCTATGTAATCTAAATAAGTTGTTTCATATAATCCTTCTCATTAAAAAGTTAAAGAATATTTTTTTCATTCAATCGGGAGTTGGGTCAACCCAGAGCGATCAGGATTTTAGGGTCTAAGATTTTTTTTTTAATATTTAAAATAAACTTATTCATAATATTAGCCTTGTATCACGTAGATTAGACACCGAACTGTATATAAAAAAATATTTTGAAACCGTTTTTCGTTTTTAAAATGAGTTTATCCAGCCCGACACGAAAAAAAATGCCTCTGGAGATCGACCCTCATACACAACCATAATATAGCTGTATAAAAGTATTGAAGCTGTTGGAGTTTAGCAAAAACAAATCGATCCTACTTCAACACTATAGTCTTTCTCTTTCTAACTCATAAATATTACTTTTTATTATCGGAGCCCGCCCTTAACCACTTGATGAAATCCTTAGTTTCTCATAGTGACTGTACTATACTTTTAGCCTTGTGCAGGATCACACGTCTCACATAATACTATTAAAACACACCTTCCAATATATAAAGAAAAGGATAATAAACGTATTATTAAAATCCTTAGAACGGTCTTTCTTTTAGTGTCCAACCTTAAATCTTAACAGAAGCTACATACGAAAGTTACAACTCTCTTTTCGATAAAGCCTATTTGGTATAATAACCTAATTTGGTAATTTCCCGACCTATTTATTACGCTAAGCCAGTGATAACTAACTCCTAGTAACGTAAATTTTTGACGTCAGCAGTTCGATAAGATACTCAAAGTCGTATGTAAAACCCACTCGGTTTTCCACACCATAATTAAGCAATACCATTTCAACCAACAAAAAGAAAATATGAATCCAATGTGGTCATTAAATTTTATCGCGAATTATAAACATGACGATGACACTCGTCAAAGGAATTATAAAGTTTATCTTATCGGCTGTGTTCACACGTTTATTGGTCATAAACCATTCAATATGGCGGCTTGGAGCCTTATTAATTATACGCTAAATCACTACGGAACGAATGATTGATTTTATAATATAGCGATGAAAAAGTTAAAGGAGAAATAGAGCTTTATGGCAGAGAAATGATGATTGACAAATTGTTTAATTAAAATTCGAAGTGGTGGTCTTTGACTAAGAATAACACGTCGCTTCTCGTAAACGTTGTGAAACACGACTAAGGACTTATGTCAGTTGAATCCGCAGAAACATATCTATTGGTAATGAAAATAGGAGGATTTTCTCGCAATTGATTGCCCTATATTTAGGTCCAAAGCTTTTTCAAATAAGATCCTAGAACTTCCTTTTCAATACAGGTTTAATTGTCATTGAAAGCAGTTTTCGGAAAAAAGTCTTGCTAATAAGCACGCCACGTGACATATCATCGTCATCATCGTCAGCCTATAAATGTTCCCACTGCTGGGACACAGGCCTCCTCTCTGTGAGAGGGAGTGGGCCGTAATCCACCACGCGGGCCCAGTGCGGGTTAGTAGATGTCACATGTCTTCGAATTTTCGGTTCTAGGACATGCCGGTTTCCTCACGATGTTTTCCTTCACCGTTTTGAGAGGTGACATATATTGGTTTTTAATATAAATGTTGATGGATGGAGGAGAGGAAGGATTGTGTGAGGAATTATATATTTTTTTTTTTTTTTTTGTCTCCATTTTCTTACAATCTGTCACTATAATAGGACATTCAGTAATTTTTATGATGCTATTATTGTCTTGCATGGTATGCGTCCTGTGACGCATCCTAGTATTCATGAAGCAACAGCTAATTTTATCCGATTAAATCCTGTGGAATTTTGTGTTTTAGCCTGCGTATTCCTTTTTTATCCATTAGGTGGTTTGCCAGGACATTTGGGTGGCGAGTTATTCTTTTTTTATATGACTTTATATAGTTTTTTATTTCCTCTTGGACTGTCGGTATTTTCAGATCATGGTGTAGAGCTTCATTTGGTACAAACCATGGGGCGTTTGTGATTGTTCTTAGAAGCTTGTTCTGAAATCGCTGGATGATCTCTATGTTAGAGTGTGATGCTGTTCCCCATAGCTGAATGCCATAGGTCCATATAGGCTTGATTATAGCTTTGTACAAAAGTGTTTTATTTTCCAGGTGTAATTGTGACTTTCGACCAATCATCCAGTAGAACTTTCTTAGTGTCAGTCCAAGTTGCTTCCGTTTTGTGAAAATGTGTTTTTTCCAAGTAAGACGTCTGTCGAGGTATAAACCAAGGTATTTGACATGTTCAGCTTGTGGCACTTGTATTCCATTTAAGTGTACTGGTGGGCAGGTTTCCTTCCTCCTAGTGAATGTGACATTTACCGATTTGGTCTCGTTGGCTTTTGTCCTCCACTTTTTGAGCCAGAGGGCTATGTCATCCAAACAAGTCTGCAGCATAGCTGATGCTACTTTATGATCAGTATGGGATACCAGAATAGCTGTGTCATCCGCAAAGGTTCCTGTAGTCGCTAAATTTGATATTGGGAGGTCAGCAGTATGAATCAAATATAAAATCGGTCCAAGCACACTGCCCTGAGGAACCCCAGCAGTAATAGGGCATAGTTTTGATAAAGCTTCGCCACTCTGCACAAAGAAATACCTATCTTTCAAGTACGACGTCAAGATTAGGAAGATGTTGTTTGGGAAGCTGTTTTTTATTTTATAGAGGAGGCCTTCATGCCAAACTCTATCAAACGCTTGAGAGATGTCAAGGAATGCAGCAGCACAATATTTCTTATCCTCAAATGTATTGTGAATTTTACTAATAAGCCGGTGGACTTGATCTATTGTGCCATGTCTCTGTCGGAACCCAAATTGATGGTCGGGTATTAAACGTTTTTCTTTAATTATAGGCAGTAAACGTAATAGCAGAAGCGATTCAAAAAGTTTTGAAGTTATTGGAAGTAGACTTATAGGCCGGTATGACTTCGGGTCATCAAGAAGTTTTCCTGGTTTAGGAACCATTAGGATTTTAGCTGTTTTCCATTGGGAGGAAAAAAGCAAAGTCTTGACATGGCATTGTAAATAGACAGTAAGAAGTTTAAGCCAGAATTTGGAAGTTGTTGCAGAATCATGCCAGTTATCAAATCATAGCCAGGGGCTTTTTTAGGTTTTAAGTTATTTACAGCTCTTTTTAGTTCTTGCTTCGTAAACGTTATGACGGGGCTTGTAGATGAATCACAATCTAGCAGGACTTCTCGCAGAACTTCTTCTTTGTGCTCTGGGGGCCCCTCGTAGGAGTGAGGCTGGAATACGCCTTTTAAGTGTTCTGCGAATGTTGTACATTTTTCTTCGTCACTTCGAGCCCAGGAGGAATGATATGAAAGAGAAGGGAGTGAATGATATCGTGACGGTTGACGGGGGAGGGTGGAAGAAGAAAGCGTGTTGTTCCGAACATGGGACAAGAACAGGAAGATAACGATAATAACATGTATTGGCATTATATGAATTTCCTCGCATTTATTATAGAAGATGGTGACCCCAATTTTAAGTAAAGCTTCTAGCGTGGAACTAGCAATAATTTTATAAATATACTCAATAATTTAGTGTTCAAACAGCAGTACAAATACGCATGTATTTTTGAGTGATTTATAGTCAACGTCGTTACTTTATTATCCATTTATCAAAGCTTAACGAGCAATAATCGTGGCATTTTAACGGATTGAAGCTAGCTTGTTAAAATTGTTAACTCTTAGTACCTCGGATGTCGATCATTTTAATCTTCAATTTAAACATTCTGTTGAAGCAGGTCGTTTAAAATACTCCAACTTCATTAGAGAATATTTCAATACTAGTAATTAGTTCAAATTTTAATAAGCAACTAGAAAAGTAGGTTTTAAATTGCTTTTTTGTTTGATTAAGGCTATTTTAATTTGTTCGTATTTGTGATTCATAAAGTTAAAATCATTTATTTTTAATTATGTAGAAGCGAGATCCTTATTACTCTGGTCTAATCTGGTCTTCAGTCAGCTCAATGCTGGATCTGACCTAAGAAGTACCAATCACCTTTTCCCCCATCAAAGGAGGTCAAAACAGTTTTGTCTCCACACTGGGCTTTTGCCCATCCCCTGGGCCCGGGGTATTTGAGCTTCTAAAACAAACTAAAATAAGGTTGTCTTGTTCCAGAATGTTCGGTTCAGGCGGCGCCTGCGCAGCTTGCGGGCAGGCCATCCCCGCCAGCGAGTTCGTGATGAGGACGAACGCGCCGCAGCAGCCGCTCCACGTGTTCCATATAAAATGCTTCGCCTGCTCCAAGTGTGGATCACACCTCATGCAGGGCGATAGGTTAGTATACAATGGGAAAAAAAATATAAAATATCTTTGGTAAACTGACTGGTAAACGTTTTGGATATAAATCTGGGTCTCCTGCGCATGTTTTTTCGAAACATTACACAAAAAACCGTACACATAAACATTTGTTTTCATACAAAACATCGTGTTTGCATACACAAATGTTTATGGCCACTTCTCTTTTTTGCGATGTTTTTGTTTAATGTTTCAAAAAAACACACGCAAGGGACCCGGCCTTCCTTAGGGATGTGCCTCGCACTGGGGAGCTGGTGCTGGTCTCTTAAGAGGAAACGAAACCCCTTCATCTACTAATAAAGTATAGACACTACCAAGTCTACCATCTCCAAACATTGGACCGATTTATAAACACTGTATGATGTTTTAAGTTAGAAGTCATCCCGTCCTATTTATCTCGCTGGAAAACTAATTTTCGTAACCGCCCGTAGACGTGTCGTAGCAGTGCTACGTCATAGACCTTAGGTGGTAGAAAAATACCGAAAAGAATACCTTGAATGCTTAAATCTATCGCTCGTAACAATCATCTTGGCTAGCGACAGGCATACCTTATTATACCGACAGGCATACTATGTTATACATACCCTCAGGTATAGTTTGACTAATACCGCTGTACCGCGCCTTAGGAATACGCGGCGAGGCGGGAGGCAGTGTTGACCAATGAGCGGCGGGCGGGACGCCGTGCGCCGAGAGCTTTGACGAATTAGCGGCCTGCACTGCTCCCCCGTCTCGCCGCGCGCCTTCCTAAGGCGCGGTACAGCGGTATTGGTCAAACTATAGTTGATATTTGGTCAAACCTGAATCTTCTGAGTCTGAAAAGAGAACGACTACCCTCGAATCTTATACCGTTAACTTGAGTTGTTCATCAAGTCATTTCTTTGTGCAGGTATTACATGCTCGCGGGCTCACTAGTGTGCGAACAGGACTGGCAGAAGCTGATGAAGAGCGCGAACGCGACGGGGGCGCCTGGCGCGCCCATGCGCAAGAACAAAGTGGGCCGCCCGCGCCGCTCGCGCGAATGAGCGCCGGCTGCGCGCGCGCAGGCGCCACAACACTCGCATAAAGACTATGAGGAGGTATGTACAGGATACAAGAGTTATTAATTTGGATACTTTTAAAGTGATCGGTGAATGTGTTTCTTAAATATAGGGTTTTTCGTAACTCAAGTAATTTTTCAAAAATCATCTTTTAAAAAAGTCGGAAAGGCCGTTAAGTTTCACTTAGTATATCCACAGCAACTAAACCTCGACAGTACTATAAGAGAGTTTTTAATTAAC
This sequence comes from Agrochola lychnidis, assembly GCA_963680765.1. Taxonomy (NCBI): domain Eukaryota; kingdom Metazoa; phylum Arthropoda; class Insecta; order Lepidoptera; family Noctuidae; genus Agrochola; species Agrochola lychnidis. The sequence continues at coordinate 18,363,269 of OY796858.1, forward strand.
GCAAATCCACTGAACTTCAGGGCACCATTCATCGATCAGATATTTTTAAAGAACTTTACTGACCGGAACCGAGTACCTACCTCATAAATTTCCGATAAAATCGATTAATATAATAAAATAATAACTTTCCGAATCAACATTGATTAAATTAATCGACTATAAATCGATTATCAGAACCGATCATTGTGCCGCGCCTCTACATTCTTTAATAAACCTTCGAAGGTTTAACTCGTGGGCGGGTTCACGCTTGACCTTTGCCGGCAAACACTTACATGTCGTGACTAGCGTGATCATTAATTAAGGTATTTCCTAAACTTAATTAATTGCGTTAATTATTGTCTGCTGGGGGGCGGGTTGATTGACACCGCGGTGAATTGCCAATTGAATGGAGTATTCAGAAATCGGTATTTCCAGTTCTGTAAGTACTTCCGTTAATTTGGTGACGTAATTGGGAACGTTGGTGTAGGCAATTTTAGTTACGTAAGTAATTAGTTGTTGTTATCAGAAATACATATCAGCTGGAAAATATGTCGACTGAATAGTCTTTATTAAATTGCCAGAAAAATTACCTACCTATTAAATATTGACGCAAAGATAGTGCGCTCAATTTTACCCCTTTTAACCCTTCCATCCAATTTTACACCAATTCTTGTTAACCTAACTAACCACAATTCGGACGTCAATAACAAGGAAAATTACCAAAAAACTAAGTTATAAAAACAGTTCAATTAATTAAGACTCGCATAATCAGTTCTAAAAATAATAAGTCGCGATACTAAAAATACTTCCGAGACATTTTCTGTACCATATTTTTATCAGTCAGTTTATGTGCCAGATATGGGAAAAATTTACTTATTTACATTTTTTAAACAGTAAGTGATAAAAAAATCAACTTCAGTTCTAATTAAATAATTAAGACTCGTATTATAAGTTCTTAACATAATGAAGCGCAGTACTGAAATACTTCCTACATTTTTTTCTATGTACTGTAAAGGTTGTCAGTCGTTACGGGTAGTCGGAAGCCCGAAAGTCTGACAACCAGTGTTACCAAAGGGTATCGTGTTGCCCAGTAACTGGGTTGTGGAGGTCAGGTAGCCAGTCACTACATGTAAAATATGGAATTCAGCTACATCCGGTTAGACTGGAAGCCGATCACTCAAGCGAATTTAGAATTCGTTTCAAATTGAATATAAGGCGATTATTTTCATAAAACAACTGTTATGTAATAGGCGCGTAAAAGCGAACACGTTCTCTTGAAATAAATAGCTTCTTATTTTCATATGAAGCGTCTATGCCATATAGATTCCTGTACTGTATTTTAACGCGCCCAGCCTTACAGTACCATATTGTTATCAGTCAGTTTCTGTGCCAGATATGGAACCGTTTTACCTATTTACATTTTTAAACGGCAAGTGTTGATAAAAAGCAATTTTAGTCGGAAACGGTTTAATTAAGCAGTCGTTTGTCGTGTAACTAGGTAATTTGCTATTGTCTATTGCAGTAACTGAGGCGGAGAGATAAAAGTAACAGAGCTCGTAAAGTGCCGGCACGTAGTGGGTCGTGTAGTGCGGTTTTAATACGATGTTACATGTGTACTATGTCATATGATGTGGTAAGACAAATATGGAAGGATCAGCTGTTTTTTATGCTGTGTGAAGTTTCAATAACCTATGGGAATTTCGTGGTTCTACATTTCTTACTTAACAATATAATATTATATGAAATATACATAATTAACAACAGCTGCACGGGTCGATCGATCAGGTTAAGCTACGCTTGCCGCGGTTGGTCTGTGGATGGGTGACCATCTTTACATATCAAGACCTCTCCGTGCTTCGGAAAGCACGTTAAGCCGTTGGTCCCGGCTGTCATTTGTAGATCTTTGACAGTCGTTACGGGTAGTTAGAAGCCCAAAAAGTCTGAAAACCAGTCTTACCAAGGGGTATCGTGTTACCTAGTAACTAGGTTGTGGAGGTCAGATAGGCAGTCGCTCCTTGTAAAATAATGGTATTCAGCTGCATCCGGTTAGACTGGAAGCCGACCCCAACATAGTTAGTAGGGAAAAGGCTAGGCAGATGATGACATAATTTAATAATATAAATAAGGTCTTCCATAGTTCTAGATAACCAATCCACTATAGTAACCCAAACCCATAGCCCAATATGTTTTAATTCATGCTCTGCAATAGTCCTGCACCAACCGGGGGTTGTCCTTGGGTGCACTTGCATAGTGCATACAGGGATAATCGTCGGTTGGTGCTTCATTTCATTCAAAACGTCTAACGGGCCTCTGCGAGTTGGCTTCGACCCCTCGCACGCCTTCTAAAGGTCCGGAACCCTAGGGTCCTGAGAAATATCAAAGATAAATAATATCATCATCATCATCAGCCTATAAATGTTCCCACTGCAGGGACACAGGCCTCCTCTCTGTGAGAGGGAATGGGCCGTTACGCACCACGCGGGCCCAGTGCGGGTTGGTAGATGTCATATGTCTTCGAATTTTCGGTTCTAGGACATGCCGGTTTCCTCACGATGTTTTCCTTCACCGTTTTGAGAGCAGTGGTGATGAAATAATTTACACAAAGTAAAGCGCCTGTCTGGGTTCGAACCTACGACCTACAACTCGTAAGTCGCGGCCGTTACCACTGGGCCACCACTGCTCTCTATATAAATAATATAATAATTATAAATAATAACTGTCATAACATAACATCACGCCTTTATTCCCCGAAGGGTTAGGCAGAGGTGTACCTATAGTACACCCACATTTCGCCAGTTATGTTTAAGTCCCATGTAATAGGAGGCGGGCCTATTGCTATCAACCGGGCACAAATCCAGATCCCGAGCTGCTACTGAGAATTTCCAGATGGAAAAACCCAATAACACTTTCCATGGCGCGGGAATCGCAACAAGGAAATTTTTTTAAAAGAAATTGCTTTCATCACAATGAAAGGAGGAGTTCGTGGCTAAATACTAACAGTCGCTCGGGTCGATCTTTCAGGTTAAGCTACGCTTGCCGGGGTTGATCCGTGGATGGGTGACCATTTCTACATACCGAGACTCCTCCGTGCCTCGGAAAGCACGTTAAGCTGTTGGTCCCGGCTGTCATTCGTGGATCTTTGACAGTCGTTACGGGTCGTCAGCAGCCCGAAAGTCTGACAACCAGTCTTACCAAGGGTATCGTATTACCCAGTTACTGGGTTGTGGAGGTCAGATTGGCAGTCGCTCCATGTAAAATACTGGTATTCAGCTGCATCCGGTTAGACTGGAAGCCGACCCCGACATAGTTGGGAAAAGGCTAGGCAGATTGATTTTTTGCTTTCATCACAATATGAAGTTGGGTAAGATTCGGTTAGGTTAGGTCCCTCGATTCGTCCTAAACAACCCTTAATCACCATCCCTAACCAAAAAGAACAGAAAAAGTCAGGGTAGACCTCTTTACCCACAGACACAAAAAGACTAATCAAAAACATTTTAGACACCATATTTCTAAAAATCAATACCAATATTTTTAAAGCAACAACGCAACAAAGCCGGTCCTCTCAGACGTGTTAAAAATTCACGAATCATAAGCGAAACAGAGGGATGAAGGCGAGGGCTGTGCCGGAAACCATTTGCACTCACGATGCGACCACTCAGTACGAGCGGATTAGATAGCGGAGCGGGCGCGGGCGGCGGTGTGGCGATCATAATTACTGAAATACATGGCTGTATTGAGCAGGATTTCGTGGAAATGTACTCTGTTTACCGGTACATTAACGTGATCAATGAGGGCAGGATTAAGTCTAAAATTTGACGTCAAAATGAAGGTTTCATTTTGACGTCAAATTTTAGACTGCAGCGTAGCCATCTTTCATCACCATTTTATGTCATGTAAAAATCTCTCGAATACATTTCACAGTTACCGCGCTGTTGAAAGATGTATTAATTAATTGAAATTATTAGACACGCGAACTCCTCAAATAGAAGTAGCGAAGAATTACAATTAAGCTGTTCAATGAGCAACGCACAAAGAGAATCTTTGTTTATGTGATGGAGCTACCCGCACGGAACGCACTTCGGACCACATTTTATAAACTCGCTCGCGGCGTAGTAAACAAATGAAGTGCTAATGTGCTGGCGAACGGGCGCAAATAGCCTGGTGTTCATTTAATAAAAAAAAACAACGATTCCAGTGACAATTTGTAATTTCGTAGCCCCAAGCTGCTACGCGGCTACGCCGTAGCAGCCGCTTTACTTTGACGTCAACTTTCTTTTTTTTTGGAAATGCGTGTGAGCACTCCATGTATTAAAAACTCCATGGCCCCGCACATATGTCTAAAGTACATTACACACTTACGGTACTACGCCATAACAGTAAGGCTCGAATGTTAATGATATTTATTAGCGCTTTAAAGCAAATTTCTAATTGCAGTACTTGTCGGACCAGAGGATAGTTCGCACAGTTAATTATCCCGTGGAGCGGAGCGTCGTCCGGTCGCCGCGGGCGCCGGCTCGTCTCGCCCCGGACTTGCTTACGAGCTATACGGCGCTCACACAAAATGCATCGCTAACCAATTCCGGAGTTTAAACACTCCCAAACTTATTTCGGCAACTCATAAAACTATTGTCCAGTCCTGTTAATGAACTAACAATTTGTAGCTGGTATACACTCTACCACGCTACAACGCCTCCAGCTAACATTGCACGTTGGTTAGAATACCTCACACGTCAAATATGCAAGGCATGTCAAACATTTTGTAAATAAAGTGATCGCTTTTTCCGAGCCTATAAATTTAATTAATTCCGCTCTCATATTATTCAAAAGTGCGTGTCTATTACATAGCCACCCTTTTATAAAACTACCCGGGTAATAACAAAGGCTGTAGTTGTTATTACTTTGTGCGGACGTGGTCAAAGGCGCGATGTTAATTGGAAAACACCTGAAAATGACAGCGCCTTTATGGTCGGTATGTTTGGCGTAAAAATCAAGTCCGGGTGAAACTGCCGCTGGCCAGTAGCTCAAAGACTTGACCGTTCACCGGCGGCTTTGTAACACGATTACGCCGACTTGTCGAAAGTTAATTAAATAACGTTTTTCCAAATTACCTGGCGGGCTCGACATCAAAGTGCCCTCGCACTCGCTCCGGGAATCTTTCCACAAAGGGGTGCTGCGGGCGAGGTCCGTCCCTCGTAGTGCAGTGGACAGGTGAGACTGAGATCTTCAGCCTTTTGTCGATTCTCAACGAGTTTACCGTGAGAGGTACCTATTAGTAGGTACTCGATTATAAACAATTCACTTTCAACAATTAAACTCTTGGACGTTTTGATTGATGACTGATATCTATTGTCTATCTAATTCAATCGGCCTCAAAGCGGTCGTGGCACGCGAAGTAAGGGGTCGTTTGCACTGTGCACGACACGCTACTTCTGTGTACCTTTTGTAGGAGTCCGTGACGCTATCCAAAATGTTTTTTTTTTGTTGGAATTATACCAATTAAAGTGTCTAGCTATCTGTTGTGTGAAAGGATAATTGAAATGAAATGAAATTGTTTATTCTGTAAATAGGATATCGGAATCACTTTTACACGTCATATAAATAATATTAAAAATAAGCTAGATGAGTTCGGCTTTTCCTATCTGACTACTCTGAGAAGAAAGGCCGAAACAAACTCAGAGGTCGCAGTCTCTTTTAAAGTCCAGACATAATCTTGGTCAGGCCATATGAGGACCATGTAGATTAGTGTCTGAAAAGGTCTTTTGAGGAAAGAACCACACAGATTTGAGTGGACCTGTCCAGTCAGTGCAAGCATTTGTCAGTAATCGTGGAGCTCAACTTAGAACTTAAGGAGCTCAACTCGACGAGCAATACCAAAGAAAGGACATTTGGGTAGGCCGTAAAAACTACTCAAACTGCCAGACCATCACTAAAACTAGAAGAGAAATAAAAATAAAAATAATATCCACATAGTCCTCACATTCACAATAGTTAAAATAATATAATACTTTACAAAGTAATCATGTCATTTTGATTATATTTTCCAACAATGTCAACGTTTTATAAAACTGGTATATGTTGATTTTACATAATAATTAAAATGTCTAGTTCTATGGTTTTATCACACGGCTTAGCAGAGCGAGCAGTTCAATCCCAAGCTTTTTTATTTTCTAAATAATCTGAAATTGTATAGTACCCTTTTCTACAAAGTTTGGTTTTAATACAGATTTTAAATCGTTTAATGGGTAAGTTTCGAATGTCAATGGGGAGTTTGTTGTAAAAGCGTATACATTGACCCATGAATGAGTTGCCTACTTTGTGGAGACGTGTGCGATGTACAGCAAGGTTGTGTTTATTCCTGGTATTTAAACTATGAATATCGGACATTTTCTTAAAATTTGAATCTGAACTTACAACCACTCCTGCAGTTTGGTATTATCAAATAATTTCTCTTGCTCTGAGCGGAGTGGGAGGGCGTGTCAGACTCTTACTGACTAAAACCCACCCGCTTTCCTTCAGTTGCCATGTTGCCACCCGGGGCCACGGTATCCCTTTCGGACTTTCCCGCGACCCCGGCGGGCATCGGCCCTAGCGGACCCCGTCAGTTCTGCTGACATCTCTTTGAGGCGCGCGTGGAACACAACGCACCGTCGGTGATAATAGGGCCTGTTGTTACCTTACAAAACCTGTAAATTTTAGTATGGTTCTTAACATTTCCTTCAAAATTAAATAACGCCTGAGCCCATAGAACACTGTTATTTCAATAATCACGGCCAATTTACTCTTCGTTAATTTTTCTTCACAAAGTAATTCGGGGTTGTTTACATTACAATTTTTACTGAAGGTAGTTTGATCGAACGCCCTTCGTGAGAGCGGGTCGGGCATCGAACCCGCTACCGTTGCGTGCCGCGGCCGATCAGCTGCTCTCACCTCGAATCACTCTACACTAATTACTCGTTTCAACTGACGCTGTAAAAAATGAACAATTTAGATCGATACTTGTGTAATTATGACTGTATTTTAAATTTTGCGGAGAATTTTAACGCTTTTTTCTAGTTATAAATAAAGGGTTCGTAAGATATGTTTTAAGTGAGTGCTTAATTAATTTTCTTATAGTTCGTTTATTTTTTTGTTCCAACCAGATCTTTAATTTCTTAAAAGCGAAATAAGAAGGTATATTATTAACATTACGATTCTCCTATACCACCTACTTCAAAAGTCAAATCAATTTAACGACGACGACAACTCAAATTCTTTGACCTTAATACATCGTCTTCCCGGAATAGCAGATAAGATGATAAACAACATCTCAGTCTTAACTTCGAACAAAGCACCAAAAATTAATGAAAATACTCCGCCTTAAATTTTTGATGAAATCTTACTTTCACTTTAGGTACAGAGCCTTAATAAAAATATAACCGTAATTACTCGCAAGGCAATCCGCTTCAAACAAAGTATGTCAAGAAATTAGGATTTAATTTATTCATTGGGCTTGGGTTCGTGTCTAGTTTAGTTATTACGAGGTAGTTAAGGCGTCAGGAGGTTTAGAAATTAATCACGTCGTGACACTAAGGCTTAGCGCACACTCGCCCCTTACTCTCCACTCTATGATCACGAAAAATCATACGGTCAGTCGTGTGAAACAGCTCCGGCGCTCGTGGCCAATCGCGAGACCCACATTATGAACCATACGGCTCGTAATTCAGTCACGACTTGATCATGTTAAGTGGTAGTCGACTGTGTGTGCTCAACCTAAGTGAGCGCGTGCCTCCAACAGTGGATGCGACACTAAATTAATATTCCATTATCGAAATTAAATCTTTGTTTCTTTGTATTAACAGGCAGGGTATTATAAGCCAACTTATAAGCCAACTTTATTAGAAAGAAAACGCTAAAAGCTTACTCACTTACGAATATTACGACCAAAAGGACCAGAAAATCAGATTTATGAAGACATAAAAAGTTTAATTCTCTAATACCTACATTAGAATAAAACATGAAATATAGAGAAAACTTTAATTAACGCCAGTCGTTCACATGTGGAGACAATTTACGTCTCTGGCTCTAATTTAAAATTAATACCGTCGGGCTGGTGGAAAATTTGAAAAGTTTGAACGACGTCGCCGGGCCTTCGCTCCGCCGATTGCATTTTTATACGAGTAAGACAACCTCTTAGCTTATTAGGGAAGCCAGTTATTAGAGGTCCGTGGGATTTCTCTGCGGACGCGGTGCGTGGCCTCGAAACCAACTCGCCCCACTTAATTAGTTAAATGGATACGTTGTTATTTCTTTTCTCTATTTTTATAGACGTACCGTGTACAATAAACCCAGTTCCCTGCTGCGACTTTGCAACCTGAGCGTCTATTCAAATCCGCTAAATTGAAACAGAGCTTTCTGCCATTTAATTTGGGATCGGCGGAACAATTTGGGGCAGAGCGGTGATGCACTTATGCACCGGCACATTTCCCACAGCCCGGTGCGCCGGGTCTGCATCCGCACGCGACAAAGGACATCCGCCCACAATAGTTCCATTAAAATAATGCAAGTAAATGAGGATTTGCGGAGACGAGTCCACCGAAGCTGGCGACCGCTCGCTCACAATGCGCACGCCGCACAGAGCGGCTCCCGGCTGCGACGACGCTTTAAACACTACACGCGAACATGTTTCATTAGCTAAGTGGAAGGCTTTTGGTGGCTGAATCTGTGTAATGCAGCTAGCTAGACTAGACGCAGCGTCGCTTTTACTTAAACGCCGTAATTAAAACGCCCCCTCCCCGCTAAGGGCGCAGTTTTAAACTCAGTTCAACTAGTTTCGAGTGGCCAATTTAGTTTTAGTGTTACTCCGTGTTTGAGATACAAATTTTAAGTTGATGTATCAAAAGCGTCATGGTAACGTTTGTAATGAGTTTTGAGCTTTAATTGTGTTATTTACTATTAGCTGGCGATTAGAGAGACTATATTTAGTTTAAATACTTTGGCCGTTTTTAAGATGTAAGTGTGCTATAGTCAACCTCCTCTCTACTACTAACTAGTCACAATTACCGCGCGTGGATGACGACACAGTTTGTTGGGAACAGTTAATTATGAGCTTACAAAATGTAAAGCACAAGAATTTTATGAAAAATGTACAATTAACGTATTAATGTCCAATTTGGTCCTTGTGTCCTGTTTATGATATGCACAAAGAATTTTCCGGAAAATGTCAAACTACAGTATTTTTCTCAAAACTTGGTCCTTCAATACGCAAAGTTTATTAGTAAGCCTTTGAGCACACTTTCTTGAAGGACACCAGATTTATGCCATTTAACCCTGAAGTGGGCCCGAAGTGTGTCAAGCACAGGTGTCAGTACGTAGGTGGGAACATTTTCCGTCATAGACAAGATAGACGTGACACGACATGACTGGCATCCTTTACTGACCGATCCATTTGTCGGACTTTGAAAAGAGAAGGATCAATTTTTGAGGGGAAAAATGTATTTATCTGCAACAACAAGGAGTATGACGATACTGGGTCGCTTTAGAAATGGAAAAATTGAATCAATCAATCTGAATTGACTCATATTTATTCACTAATTTTAGCGTACAAGAATCTTTAGTTTAGGTAAATAAATTAAATAAAAAACATGCTACAGAAACGTTTTCAGCTGATAAATTTTTCACGTATTCAGAGTAGATCCCATAGTGAAAGTTAATTGTATTAATTAATGTTCACCTTTTGTATGTTTACTAATCTGCACTAAGTTTTGTTCTTGACTGAGTAACAGAAAATAATACACCTGTGTTTCTTTCACTCGTTGCAAAGAGCCAAAGACGTCACAAATTATTGATGTCACAGCAGGTCACGGACTACCGAAGGCTCACGCTATCCGCAAAATGACGCGGCTGGTCTGCGTATCCGTTGCGTGTCGCCGCGGAATCATGTCACAACAACATTTTCAATTCAGAAACTACCCTAACATGCATTTTTAATGTCTTCATTCTTTTCCCAACTACAAATAATTTCAGCCTATCATTTATCTAAATCATTTCCCACTTAACAACTTCACGAACCAATCATCGTCCTACCCTTTTTCATGAAAGTACGAACATGCACCTGGCATTGCATGTTGGCGTAGGGGCTTCGCGGCGCGCGTTTAATAACTTTATTGATAACTAACGAGTAAAATTGATCGGCATTAACGATCTTAATCGAATCGCGGCTGGCATCGATTCATTGCGTGTCGATGCCCCGATCTCGAGTTAATTTAATTGAAACTGAGTTGAGTAATTAATTAGAGGCGAATGAGAGCTCTCAGCCGGATGAAGCGCACCCCCGCAATGGTGTTTACAGCCGCTCATACATATTGAGTGAGTGACGACGCGACAACACGTCTTAACATAGATTAGACATACAGCACTTTATATTTTTGTTTATAATAATAAAACACGCGTAAAATTGTGTCTCCATGACATTCCACTTTTATACCAGACTTTATTTTTAAACGTGAATACTAATAAGCTCATTATAACAAACAAGGCTCTAAAAAATAGCTTAGTACGAAGATTATAATCTAGGTTGTATATTTTTCGCATTTTTACAAAATTTATAAGGCAGACGGCACTTCGTTTTATGTTGGTAACTAAGTAACTAGTTTCCAGGATAGCATCGGCTAAGACTCGAAACACGTATCTCAGATTCTCAGTAACCTGAGAACAGGAGCATCCCGACAGTATGATAAATGCCTCTAAAAACGGACCTCACTGTTTTAGGGTTCCGTATTAAACAAGGAACCCTTATAGTTTCGTCATGTCTGTCTGTCTGACTGTCTGTCCGCGGTCTAGCTCTAGGTATACATATTAATTACGCCGACAAAGTGGTAAAACAAAATAATGAAATATATTTTATTTTAGGGTACCTCTCCTACACGTAAAGTGGTGATGTTTATTTTTTTAACTCATGATGTGGGGCATCATTGAAAAGGTCCTTCAAAAACATTGTGAGTTTGCGAAAACCATTTTTGGATTCAAGAATCCATTTGCAAAATATTATGCTTTAAAGTGCTAATTTTTGTAAGAGTCAAGTGTGTGTCCCCTCCCAGCTAAATGGTTGGTTATGGATATTTGAAAAAAATCACAGCATTAGTTTATATAACGAAATTAAAAGAAAAACTATCACAGCTAAGTAGGCTTTACAAGTTAACGAGTAATAATCGACCAACTTAACTTTGCAGTTGCAAAAACATGTTTTCCCATACATTCCGTATGGAAGAACATATTTTTCAACTACAAAATTAAGTTTGTTTTTGGGATAAATTCGTTCCAACTACGGAACCCTTCATTGTGCGTGGTCCGACACGCACTTGGCCGGTTTTTTTTTTCTTCTAATCGATAGTACACACTGTTTTGAATGCTAAAGTAGAACTCTCACAAACTAATTCAGCTTGATGCCAGAGCTATAATTTTTATTCTGGTTATCCAGAGAAATCAGAAGAATTGTTATACCTTATTGTGTATGCAACTTTTTTATGTTTTAATTATAGTATGCGATAAAGCCAAATAATATCTGCTATTTTTTTTTTTTAATATATTTTTTAGATGTAATTTAAAGAAAGTTATGTATTTTTTCTGAAATGTTGATTTTATTTTTTTTGCGCTGGTTTTTTAGAGTAGTAGCTCTTTATTTTCACACAAATTATTGTTTAGTGTATGTATATTATATTAACCTGCCTATAAAATATCAGATGAGAAGGAATTCGGATTTTTCGAGACTTTTTTTTTTTGTTAGGATTTTTCACTAAATAAAAATCTGAAACCAAAATATTTAGATTTTTAACAATAGAAAATTAATAGTCTCATCAAAAATGATTAATTTCATTTTTGTGTACTGAAAGTAAATAACCTTATTATCAGAGAAAAATTATAAAACCATTGAATCATCATATCTTCGATTTCCTGATAGATTTGCATCTGATTTTAATATAAATTTTTGGTGCTACTTACAAAAGACGTCCGAGGGAAAAATAAAAGAAAAATAAAGATAAAATCAAGTATATTTATTTTTCTAACATAGCGAATTTTTTTCTGTTTCACCTATATAATGTCAATAAACTTCAAAAACAAATGTTCAAATAGTTTCATCACATCGTTTATTTTTGCGTTTTTCTGAAAATCCAAAAAATAACGAATAAAAATTATAACTCTATTTTAAAGTATACAGGGTGGCAGGGACATCGACGCGAAAACTGTTACCATGGATTCAGAACATGATTCCCCCCCGCGTTGGAATTTTTCGTCGGTAATTTTTTTTTTTAACATCTTTTCCATACATTCTGACCGCGTAGGTATTGCACTTTTCTATGAAACAGCAGTTTATTTTTTTTTAATAAATAACCGACGAAAAATTTCAACGCATCGGTATTCAGAACAATGTACTGAATCCATGGTAACAGTTTTTGCGTCGATGTCCCTGTCACCCTGTATTTAAGATCCGGGAGTTCTACTCTCGCAACCAAAATAGTTCATACTTTTGATTAATAGAATAAAAAAGTGATGTCTGTTTTTTGAGGTATTTATCATACAGTGGACCGTTACATTACGGACATAAGAAATTGTCCTTATCCCCATGCTTGGCAGATAGCGGCTGTAGTATCTAAAAAAAAATCTTAATTTTAACACTTTGGCTGGGACTGGAAAAGTATCGGCTTGATGTCACCAAGATGGAAATAATTGATAGTTAGGTTACATAGATTCCGGGTTGAAAGATAGTCCAAGATATCAGTATGATCAGACAATCATAGAAACAAGCCACAAAGTCCAAAAAACTTGAATAATTCACAAGAAATGTAAGTAATTGGCCTCCAGAGTGGGCGAACAATGTTACACAGAATACATAACAACAGATACGCCACCCGATTGATTTAGCTAAGAGCATAGCGACGCGGGTTAATAGCGTTTAATCCCGCTAAAACGTACGCGATCCGTCATAATGAATATTTATCCTCGACAGAAGTCGGCTCATACTTTTATGACGAATACATATTTTAGTAGCTGACGTAATTCCACTGATTACTTTCTTTAATTTTTCTGAAAACGCAGCCAGTACCTAAGTGTATTAAAGCTTCGAGAAGAGCACACATTTAATGGATGAAAATTTTAACAAAATACTCTTTTTCGGATACGAAAATTGAAGGAACATTTAAATGTTCGAATGTCTTTTTTAATATTATTCGTTCGTTTATAATTCACTGACGTTCGTGGTTTTAAACACGCCTTTGCAGAACGTCAACTCGGTTCACAGCAACTGTCATGTTCATTGGTCGAAAAGACTTTTTAATTCAAACAATCATTATTTAGGAGGCTCAACTAATATTTTGTGCAAGTATAATAGAAAGAAAGAAAGAAAAAAAAGAAAAATGCGTTTATTGGCATTACAGCAGAGAAAATACATCTTATAACTATAAAAAACAGAATACAATGGTTATAATGCCAAAAGGGCCTCAGCTCAGCATATTGTCAGATGACAACACAAAGTGTACCACCTGACGCTGATTTTCAGCTGCAACCCACGAGTGCCATACGCTAGAATAATAAACAGGGAAGTGTGTGTCCGCTTTAATAAATTAGATATCAGAATAAAATATAATGTAATAAAAGATAGGTTAATATAAAAAAAAATAGCTCACAAAATCAAATATAGAATATATTAATAATAGAAGAATATTATGTAGACCATGCATGGATCCCTTTATGTTTTAATAAATCCATGATAGACAGGCAGTGTATATTAAAAGTATCAAGAAACATTCTGTATATTTTTATTTTCCTTGAATTTAGCAGCTTTGTTTGTAACGAAACAGATCGGATACAGATTGTCAAAACAAGAAATTCCTAGAAGATTTTATCTGCAATCTTATATCTCAAAATAAATGTCCCAGATACCTTTGATTTTTATAATTCCTTGAAAACGTAAATTATAAATAAACATAGATATCTAAAATCTTTGCTTCATAATCCTTAAAGCTAAAATATACCCATATTTTATTTATAAATCAAAATCTAAATGTATTTAAGGCTTACAAACAAAAATAAATTTATTATTTAATAACATATCATCATAATTATTAAGAGCGGCCATTATTCTGATCGACATAACATTACGGAGCTGGAACAAGATGTTTTGTCCGATGCGATCGTAATTCTTGCACTTAATTGGCTTAATTTAATAATTAATAAAACTACCTGCCTCCATATTGCCAACACTACACATTAGCTTTAATTTTATTATAACGCTCATAATAAAAACACCACATTATGGGGCCAGCGTGTTTAAAACGAGGATTATAATCATGGTTATTATATATTTTAAAATTAAGTAGGTAATATGTAGTTTGTGTGTTGTATAAAAAGCATTGCATCTGCCGTTTCGTGACTACATCATTAAAATGGCAAATGTAAACTTTTTTTCTTCTTTAGTGTGTTATTTTTTTTTTATAGTGTTGTTAAGTTCCGCGTTTTAAGAAGTTGGTCCTTTCTAAAAAACCGGCCAAGTGCATGTCGGACCACGCACAATGTAGGGTTCCGTAGTTTGGATGAATTTATCCGAAGAACAAACTTAACTTTGTAGTTGTTTTTTTTTTATTTCATACAGAATGTATCGGAGAATACGTTTTTACAACCGTTAATCTAAGTTGGTCGACTATTACTCGTTAACTTGTACAGCCTTCTCAGCTGTGATAGTTTTCCTTTTAAATTCGTTATATAAGCTACTGCCGTGAATTTTTTCTCATGTCTAAAACCAACCATTTAGCTGGCAGGGGGGGGGGACACTTGACTCTAACAAAAATTTTCATTTTAAAACTTAATATTTCGCAAACGGATTTCTAAATTCAAAAATGGTTTTAGCATACTCACAATATTTTTGAAAGACCTTTTCAACGATACCCCACACGAACAGATAGAAAAAAAAAAGACATTTCCACTTTACTTTACAAAAATTATATTTTTCATGATTTTATTTGACCACTTTGTCAGCGTGATTAATATGTATACCCATGCCAAATTACAGCTTTCTAGTACTGTCTCTGAGCTAAGCCGCGGACAGACAGACAGACAGACGGACATGACGAAACTATAAGGGTTCCTTGTTTACTACGGAACCCTAAAAAAGAGCTAATGACCAATTTTATAGTGTCCTCGAATAATCGTTTTGTTATTAAATCTCTCTGTGTGATGTGATGTTATGCTTTGTTATCTTTCTAAACCTGTACCTAAGGTTTTGACTTATTCCGGTTGGCCAAAATAACAGTTATAAACCTATTAACTCTAAAAACGAATTCAGGTAAAAGTTTGTAGGACTACGAACAGGTGTATGAGAGCGAAGGTAAATAAAAAGAAGAAACATTAGCAGGATGTCGTACACATTTGTAGACATTGAGTTTTCTTCATTTGTTGATGAAGAAGCGAAAAAATAAAGAAAGATGCGTATGAGCAGTTAGCAAAAGACATAAAAATAAGGCTCACATTTCATTATGAAGAGTAGGCCTTTTAGAATAGCTAAGGTTGCCTCAGTTCAATTCATCCTTACCGAGAATTTTCCTTCAACATCTTTTAGTCTCATACATTTCAAAATAAAAATTTGTTTCAGTTTTGTAAACAGCAATAAGCAGTACGTCGTTTTTATATTTAATGTGCCCTCGTCCATTAGTCATATGAAACATGTGCCAATACAAATTATATGGAGGTTTATGAATGACAGACTGGTGCGGGGGGGTGTGGGGCGCGCGGGGGAGGCGCGGGGTGCCCTGAGGAGGGAACACTAATGGATTACATTCGCGCGAGTGAATTAGGATATTGTCGTGCGATCTGTTCCGCTGCACTCCTTTTATGATACTACCATTCATACATAGACAAACACACACACATGCACGTGTACATACTGATGATTACAGATTAAATATTGATAGAGCAATACAATTAGGCATCCCACTTGGGCCATCCTCGTTTGCAGCTAGAAGTAGACGTGTGGGCCGACGAACGAGAGTGGGACGATATCGATTTAAGGATTTTACGTTCAATTTGATGTATGATAACGTTATCGTGATAAATCGAGGGTTATTAATTGTGTAGGGTACTTATTGAAGCTTTTATATAATTTAGACAGACATAGAGAAAACGTAAAGATGAGACTGCCTTAAAAAGTTCTTTGAAGTATTTTCATCACTCGCATTATATTTCTATGCACACAAGGAATAGGAATACGAAAATATTTTCCTATAAACCACGCCGGGCGGGGACGCCCTAGGAGGACATATACTGACCTTATTGGTGATGTTCTTCAGAAAGGCCAGGTGCGTAGTACTCGCAACCGGCGTGCGTGTATAACCAGATGTATAATGAACGTAAACGAAGCAAAAGGACTATGTAAGGATCGTAGCAGGTGGCGTTCTGGTGTTTCTGCCTACCCCCATGAGAAGAAGGCGTGAGTTTTTGTATGTATGTTTTCCCATAAATACAAATATCTTAAAATTATTCAAAGTTTTTATTAATGCGATTTTTTGGTGATACAACAGGGTCTTAAAAATATTTTATAGTAGCTCTAAAATCAACCCTATAAGGCTTGCCTTGTTAAATTACAATATTAAAAATTAAGTTAAACATATTGAAGTAATTAATATCTACAGAAATTAAAATACAAGATATTGAAATAAATTAATAGACACACATAAAATGGCCAGTCAAATGAAATTTTGTTAACAAGGAATTCGTTCTAAAGTGGCTACAACAATTAAAATCGCTTCTGACCGTCAGCCAAACCACTAAAAAGCGAATTGACACAATGAAGGATCACACCGCTTTGTAATCACTTGCTCTGAACCCGATATTAATGAACCATTTCCCTCGATTAACTTCGCGTTTAAAGTTTACTTTTTCACAACACTCGTGCGTGGAAGTGAAAATAAACCGACGGCGAATTACAGTGATCGAGGTCTGGAAACAATCTGTGATTTAATTTCAATGAGTGTGATCATGGCGGTTATCGCTTGGAGAGAAGCTTTCTCTTCTATATTTCCTCTTTTACCGATAATTCGTCACTTCGTCAATGAGGGGCTAAAAAAAAAATAGTGGCATTCCGGGAGTGCTGACAGAAGCGAAAACTTTAACAATTCTACTGTGCAGGATTGCCTTGGTAAAAGGAAAATACTTGTATAAAACATTGGTCCGTAACCTTATCTAAATAAAGAGCACAATCGCGTTTACAAATAAAAAATACTTCCAAAACCATTAAAGTAAAAATACTTGCATAAAACATTGATCCGTAACGTAATATAAATAAAGAGCACAATCGCGTTTACAAAAATGAGGTGTTGGTAACGGTGTCGCGAGTTCAATTGTTTTTTCCCATCTCAAAAATGCCCAACACGCCTAAAGAAGTTTTCACTGCAATAATAACAGCCGCACGGATCGATTGATGGTTAAGCTACGCTCACCGAGGTCGGTTCGTGGATGGGTGACCATCCATAACATATTGAGACCCCTACATGCCTAGGTAAGCACGTCAAGCCGATGGTCCTGACTGTCATTCATAGATGTTTGCCAGTCTTTACGGGTAGACAGAAGCTCAAAGTCTGACAACCAATCTTACCAAGGGGTATCATGTTACCCAGTAACTAAGTTGTGGAGGTCAGATAGGCAGTCGCTACATGTAAAATACTGGTCCGAATAGCTGCGTCCGGTTTCCCAACGTAGTTGGGAAAAGACTAAGCAGATTGAACGTCGATTAAGTTTCGATATCGATGTGTTGACATCGCTAGGTTACGATTTTAGAACACTAAGATACTACAGTACTACTACGATATTGCTATCGGAAAAGTCTCGGTAATGGGGAAACCGACATTGAAAATTTTATCGACCGTCATGTGATATCGAAGCAATATCAGCACTACTGTGACAGCTAAAAATCTTTTTCTTCCAAGAAGAACTAATTAAAGTTGAGTCTTTATGTAATTCTTAGAATGCGAAAACCTATTCTAAAAGTCCCATACCATTGGTAACGTTAAACGTCGTTTGAAGCCCTAACATTCCAAGTTTCAGTCCACTAAAATTTTCAGCGCCCGAAAACGTTAAAACAGTCATTGTAATATATAAGTTTTGCAACTACTGTATCCAATCACTCCAGCTTTTAATGTCCAGGCTATTAGAGTAACTAGTTTCTATTTCTAAACACACACCGACACAGATTTCATTTGTATAAAAGAAAGATGGCAGCACGTGACGTGGAAACTCAGCCAGAATGTTGGCGGTGCCAAACTGTAGCCTCCTCGGTACAAGGGTTTCAACTTATCAATTACACCGTTCGCTACTTACCGCGCGGAAAGGGCAAATTGATTTAATGTAACCAGAGTGCTTTGACGAATATTATTAACGTCTTTTTCACCCCTCCATTGTGGGGGTAACGCGCGCTTTGTTCTTTCGTACGGTTTTGTATAACATCGAATCACACTTATCTCAATCACAGGAACGGGTTGTATGGAAGGACCTGTCTTCGTTATGTCTGAGCTCAAATTATGACAGAATTTTAATTAACCCGCGACATTGACGGGACCTTGCTAACCCAAGTATTTAATAAGAAAAAACTGCGGACACTTATATGCAATTAGGCATGTGTCAAGCGTTTAATTATGTTATTAAGTTGTCACTGCGTCCTTACTTGTTGGTTGATTTATCTGAACGATTAACTTTAAGACTGCATTCTTTCAAAGCAGCAAAACTTTTCTTCAAAGGACGCAGACGCAGCTAGTGTTCGTTTCGTAAATCTATCAGATTAACAGCGGCCGTCGCTGGGTGTACGTTAATAAATACGTCGAGTACAAGTCCTCTCATTAGAGCGCCATAACTCCTCATTAGTGGGCATGCTAATTAATGTGACGTTTACGAGTACCGGCGGTCGTAACTCAGCCCGCGACGCTCGCCCCGCGGCTTGCTCCCGATACGTCAATTCTTATTTTCCAGGAAAAAATATTGCACATTTCTTTTCACTAAAGCATCAAACGTAATTGGCATAATCACTTCTAACGATGGCAATATTTGAAAATAGTTTTTCACACTTTTCTATTTGCGTCCAGACGATTATTGAATATTGGCATTTTATTTTTAAAAGGAATGAGGCAATTAGTTCGTGATGAATTCACAATTAAGTTATCAGCTGGCTCATTATTTAATTCAGGAGTTGGTCCAAATGATACGTTAACTTATTAGTAAGGAACACGCACAGTGCGTCGATTATCGCGCGGTGTCGTGTTCCGTGGCTCGCCGTCAACACCCTGAATCAAATGTTTCCGATTTTGTGAGGTGTACTGTAGAAACCATCTCGTAAACCTTAGCCACCATTGTATGTTTAATAAAAACTGTATTTAAAATGCTCATTTAAGTTAACCACATAGCATTCACGATAAAGGGTTTATTATGCTTATCTTACTCTTTTATTTTAAAATACTTTAGAACTTACTCAGTTAATACTGTAAACATACAAAAAGGCATCGCTGTGCAATTGTTTTTTAATGTCCCGATAACAATCTAGGTAGCTACCTCGTCCATAGTTCTTGCATCTTTGCATTAAAACGGCCAACAGTTTGCATAATTTGTCACTAAACACATGGGCCGTAAAACGTACAGTCAGCAATAAGGCGAATGAGATTAAAATCATTAATTCTAACTTTTATAATGTCAACTCGTGCATTAAGCTGCATTGCAGCGAGGTTTACTAGCCGATGTGGTTTACGTCCAGCTTTTATTAGCATCGAGCAGTATTATGAACGCGCGGGTCATATCACGGCTCCATCGGGGATCACCGCTGTAATTAAAGCTTCGGGGCGAAAGTTGAACGTGAAGATTGTAATCGGGAGCATAATTTTAAATCAAATTAACACTTCAACTTTAAACCGAGGTCATTAATGCCATTACAGCGAAACAATATGGAGTCGTGACCGCACCGGCCGATATCTAAATAATAAATAAATAGACGAGCAGCTATCAGGGTATCGCATCTCTGCGTTAATGTTCCGCGCCGGACTTTTATAATTAACAATAAATTCGGTATGTTTTTTGTGGTACCGCGGCGCGTCGAGGGTTGGTGCATCCATTTTTCCTGTCCTCGATATCGATCTTAATAACATAGGCTATAATGCCACTATCGGGTGGTCCCTATTGCCTATTCGCACATCGTTATTAACTTTACATCGGAGCGGGAAATAGAATACTCGGAAATAATTAGCTCATTCTTCCGAACGCGGCTCGTTACCATACCACTTCCACACGAGTACGTCAGATCAGGGTAATGATGCTTTCCCTTACGTTATTGTAACTCAGTCTTTGTTATTAAATTAGTTCAGGGAAACATTGCCTTGAAAGATGATTGGCATGAATAATCTACCTAGTATTTATTACTTTAGCGTTGCCAGACGTCCCGATTTTGGCGGGATGTCCCGATTTTTTATCCAAAATTAAATGTCCCGCGCGGGACATGCTCAGTCCCGATTTTCGAAGATAGAAAAATAAATAAGTAATGTATAACTTATTTAATATTATATTCCTCTGAAGATTTAACTGCCTTACAGGGCAAACTAATAGTTATTGGTTAGTTACGTGTATTTTTATTAAAATACATTTTCTACTGCTTTATATCATCATTGTAAACGTAATTTGAAATACAAAAAAAAAAAATACATTTAAATAATATCTAAAAATAAAAAGGATTGTGTGGTTTTATGAAACCACGGTTAAAGTGAAACTTCTATAGGCGCCGCCATATTGGCCTTGGCTGCTCTGACGAGCGCCTTTCACTTTATCCCTACTCCGCGGCCGATCGTCACGCGACATGCAACACACAGACGAAAAAGTTTGAGACGATGTAATAAAAGTTTAACTTTAATAATATAATTTACGTTTTCTAATTATGTCCCGCTTTCGACGAAAGAATCCCGCTTTTTTACTCAATAGGGTTCAAAATCCCGGATTGCCTGAAAAAAAAAATCTGGCAACGCTGTTGCTTAGCCAGTCAAATTGCGCTTCGTGGTATTGTGACAAGCTTTCAACCTGTATCGGCTTTCAACGTTAAGAAGGCAAAATAAAAACGGCTGTTATTAGCAGCTTAAACCCAACATTTAGTTCCTTTTAGATCAAGTTCGAAGTAACCCGTCATCTCAGAATCTATCAGCTTGTTCCTTGAATTTCGCTCAAAAACACCAAAAATACTGCACGGGCTAAGTACTCGAGCCGGGGCTCCGTTATCTCGTTATCCTAATGAAGTCTACGCTAATGACGAGTAGGTAAATAATAGGGCGGCTAATGGGGGCTTTATCATTCTCGAGTGCGCTCCAGGTAAGGGCCAATTAGAGAGGCCGACATCGGTCCATATTGTTCAGCGGAGCTCGCTTCGATTACGATTATTTCCTAACGACTCTCAACACTGATAAATTGGACAAACTATTGCGAAATGACGTCCGTGGTTTGCGGCACCAACTTTAATTTTCTGTTAAATTGTCGTATGTCACGTGTACCATAAAGTGGCTTATTAGGTACCGAATGTAATTGCATTGCTTTGTAATTGATAGGGTGGTTCGGTCACAGCGGCGGACATGTTTCATTTTGCTAATGAAAGAATTCCCGACACAATGTAATTAGTTTGTTATTATTGTAACTGCGGGTGCGTTATTGTGACGTTTCCTTTGTATTATTCAATTTATAACCAGTAATGGAATGTGGTTGTAATTACCGAATGGTTCAATGAAGGGTTGTGTTTGTAGATATGTCGTTTGATTAATGGTTGTTAATTCCTTGATAATTTATTATCATAAAATGTTAGTGAAAGAGCCTCATAATCCCAAAAGTATCTACTAGAAATAAAGAGGTACAACGATATCTATAACCCTAATCCATCACATTTCACCCCCTAATAACTCACATCCCCAAAAATATCACCTTTAAAACCGAATTCGAAATAAAGTCGAAACTCGTACGCTTAAAATCGTTGTCTGTAAACAATTCTTGAAATGTCCGGTACAATATCGGATCCCGCAATTATCCGACAGTGGGCGGGCTAATTATCGCATCAAGTCGACCGAGGGGAGCCGGCCCGGCCCGACTCCGGCTCGACTACGGCCCGGACACGGAAAATATTTTCTCTTCAGTTTTTTTGATCGAGTCGCAGCATTATCACCTGTTATGTGTCGTTCTGTAGTTTCAATATACACAGCTGCACGTGTGTGCTCATTAACTGAATTTTGATATCTTTTACACTTATTTTTATACAAATTAACTGCAATTTAAAAACTGATAATTCATGACTTAAGGTTGCACTAGTCGACGGCTCGAACTCATTGCATGGTGGCGTGACTAATATGCATGCTATTTAGTACAGTGGTTTATTTAGTATTTATTTATCTAGTTTTTATTTATATATTTAATTATTTATTTAGTGAAATAGACGATGATTTATAACGAAACGAGCGCGTAATATTTCATGAACAGACCTTTGGGCGTATAGATCGCCTGTAGCAATTAACATTGTCGGATCTACATTTTTGCAATTTTTAAATTAGTGCTTTAAAGGTCTTAGAATAAATTATAAATTTAAAAATCGCAAAAATGTATATCCGACAATGTTAATTGCTACAGGCGAGATATTATGGAAAAACTACTGGATGTATCCACTCAAAATAAAATTATTTGAACTTTTAAATAAATTATCTATTTCTGCATGGTATTTATTTTGCCATTTTCATACTACATAAGTTATTTATTTACGCCCAAAGATCAGTTAAAATTAATGTTAAAATATGGAAGTTTCGACGCTCATAACTTCCAAACCAATTTATTTTTTTCCAATTCTGCTTCCATATAGGGCTATTAGATAATGACAAGAAAAATTGATATCATATTTAGTTTTGAACGTACAACTTCAAACAGACGATTAATAACCATACTACGTTTGGATGGAAGATTGACCGACTAGCGTAACCTTAAGAATAGAATATTTTGGCAAGGTACCTTTTTTGTTTGCGTCCTCTATAAGAGAAGAGGCCTCCTGCAATGGGACAGTAATAGGCTGCTATTTTATATCTTTTTCGTATAAATCCCCAATATTTTACAGAAAAATATATGATTATCAGATAGAGATGTTTGATATCCCGAAAAGGAACCAAGATAATAATTCCACGACTTAATCACAGTGCGCCACTTTGACTGCGCTGCTAAACTTAAACAACAAGAAACCCAACCTTAACTCCGAAGAGCTATTGAGACTCTTGTAAGGAGAACCCTTCGATACAATGACGCAATTGCTTGTACAGTCAGATGCAGAGAAATCGCACCCCCTACCAATGCAAAAATACATTGCTAGGGGGTGAGATTACTCTGCAGCTGACAATCCTAGCGCGGTAAAGTCTTATATTTGGTCCACTCTCGCTCAGATCGGACTTATTTTATGAAACACTTTTATTAGTAAGTAGATCGGGGATCGTGTAAAGTGCGGGTGGACAGAAATTGTATACTGCTATAAAGCGCACGGGTTGGAGGCAGGCATCTTCAATCCCCGGGCCACTGTGAAACTTCCCGCCGCTGTTTTTTATTGCGCAGAATTTAAATGCATTTTTGATGTTACGAGATGACACGCGGCGGACGTCCGCCCCGCCCGCGTCTCACCCCGCGCCCTATAATTTCCCAACTTGAAACTTCACTACGGTATTAAGCCTTGATTGCTTGAAGAAACTTGGAACATTTTACCGTATTCTTCGAGCTCCCAGTAGATGCTGCGGCGCTAGCGCAGACGTTTATTACTAACAGTGATTTGAATTAATTCAGAATTATTTAGAGACGAAACTTCATACATTTAAATATTCAGTGGGTGGGTTGTATAATTTTAATAGCGGATATCCACTACAATCGTATTCCATTACGCGACACATTAACGAAACGATCAATTAATTTGGTATCGCACCTCCAATATAGCGATCAAAAGGGATACCGTGTATTTGGATTCTCTATTACGGTTTTCAATTAAGTAGTTGGGGTTTAGTTTCGACCACATCAGAAGCGGTACACGACAATACGTTTAGCGAGCGGAGGCCGCCCGCGGGCCGCGCGCGCCACCTGCCCGCGGATTGACTTCCTCTGCCGTAGTTTTTAGCGCTTCCTAAAAGGATTGCTGTGTTCGCATTGATACTTGAGATCGTAGGAAACTTTGAAACCATTTTGGTTTAAAAAATATTATTAGATTACGTGAATTGAGTGTGACGAACTACTGTATATTTCTAGTTAATTATATAGTGTGAGTCTTTATAATGTGCACATATCGAAATGAGGGAATATCTATCTATGCTTAATTTTATCGATGGAAAAAATACAAAAAAAAAAATTAAAAAACTTTTACGGAATTTTAAAAAATGTATCGCGATGAGACAAACTCCATAAAGATCGGAAGTAATTAGGCGTCCTCATAAAAAGAAAACTGTGGAAATAAAACTACCCTCAACTGAAAATAAACATGTTTTTTTCATAATTTTTTACAATAATCGAAAAAATTCTCAATAGGACGCCAAAAAAATTACAAAAAAAATTTTTTTTTTCAATTTTTTTCCTCGATAAAATTAAACATCTATGTTTAATTTTATCGAGGAAAAAAAATTGAAAAAAAAATTTTTTTAATAATTTTTTTTTAATTTTTTTAAGTCTTTATAATAATGTACACATATCGAAATGATATATCATTTCGATATGTGTACATTATTATAAAGACTCACACTGTATAGGATAGGTTTTGAATGAGTTGAGTCTTCGTGTGATGTAGTGTCTCAGGGTCGAAAGGCGAGACGTCCGAGCTTCCCGTGGGCGCATTAATTAGCGGTACCAGAGGGGGAGGCGAGGGGGAGCTCATGAAAGTTTACCATTTAATTAGGAGCTGCCGCCCGCCCCTTACCTTTTGTCGTAATGCTATGAGTATAAGCGCAACTTAGGGTTTCTCATTAGTCATGTATTAAGTTTCAAACAGTTAGTGACTTCCATTGAGTAGTTTTTTAAGGCAAGAAATTAATTAAAATGTAGGGAAAATTATTATGAATTTTTTAATTAATAATAATTTTTGAAACTTCAAAAACAAAGCTCAAAGCAATCTTCTGTAACAGGTTCTGTGATTAATTTTGGTATTTGAATTATAAACAAAACAAAAGCGGTCTATCCAAAGCATAGATATATTATTAAAACTAGTCTATGGTCCAAAGCTTTTGAACACAGCCCTTAGTTAAAAAGGTTGATTACCCCCTTCAAACGTCAAAATTAAAACACCGAGATATAAAATCATAAACCCACACGAACGCACCCTCAGTGGTCTATTAGGAGATTCCAGTCAAATTTAGTGTCTGCCATAACAAAGGGCCGTGTCCTAGGTGGCGCTGCGGTGCTGCCGCGTCTCCAATTAGGCTAATGGACAGAACCCGACCTGCATTCATACTCGAAATCCTCCACACCAAGCTGCAGCTAATTTTCGCTTAAACGTTACGGGGACGTAGACCGGCGGTTTGGACGCTGCGGTTAGAACGCTAGTGGCTATAAAAGGGCTTTTTATGAAGGGAAGATTTTAGCCGAAATCTTATTAAATGAACAATGTTTTAAATTTGAGTTAGAGCTTGGGTTTTTAATTGAATTTGATGAAAAAGAGAAACCTACTATACCTGATAACCTATTCGAAATGTAATCGATGAAACACTTAAGTAATCAATTAAGTTTAGAGCGCATAATAAAGTAAAGTAGTTCAACTACACGTAAGATTAAAAATATCCCTAACACAGAGTAACCTATCCATGCTAGAAAGATAATCTATGACGACTATGCATTGCATCATATTCATCATGGCAACTTCTTATCCACATAATTTTTATTTTTGCTTTGTTTCAGTTGCTTAGAATCTCGTCAGTTTTAAATATCAAAGTTAAAAGCGTTGATATTTAAAGCTTGGAATTAAAGTAACTTGACTCTCGAATGACAAGCGTTTCTTGTTTTTTCCCCGCCCGTCTGCCCCGCACTCGCTTCGGCATGCATCGCGACTCATTACTCCACTAATGGAGGCCGTAATGAACCAATCTAACAGATTGCTCTCAAATCTTCAGCCAACGCCACTGATTTGAAAGCTCTGCCCTGAGACGTAGGTATCTTTTAAATTAAATACTCTCCTTACATTAGCGTAATGGCTAGAGGAACCTACTAAACTTATGCTCATAACATTTTGCCGAAATTAATTTAACTAAACCACTAAATACGCCCAACGATCCTCGGGAATTTAGCACCTAATTAAATTTGTTTGACAGCTCGACACGCGAGTACTAATCGCCAAGGTTAAGTCGCGACTTCCAACGAACTTGTTCACAACTCCAATTTGTAGCTCCGTTTGTGCGACTCGGGAAGTTATATTAAAAGGTCCACAGTAATTTTCTTGACAAACACAATGAATAATGAATGGCGCAATATAAAATTCGGATTGAGGAGGGCGCCTCGTCATGTGTCCCGCCCGACATGTTTGTCTCTCTTAATTCTGTGTGTTTTTGCTAATTGAGTCCCGCTTCGGTATCACCTGAGCACGGAGCACGAGCCTCGAGCCCTGTGCTCGTCATCACTCGCTTCGTTAATCTATTATTCATCCAGAAACACTAATTAAAACGCAAACGCGTACTCTTTATTCCAAGTCTCGCGCGACACTCGTTACTTCCTCTTGCGTTCCTCGGTGCGAATTCAATCAACTCCAAATTCAACATAAGGCGCAAGATTTATGATCGACACAAATCGAATTCGCTAACAAACAATATCGTATTCGAACGCGGTACGTGGGATACGATACGAGTATATCAATATTGCAGGCGCTATTAATACGTCCGTCTCATGAGCGGGCGGGGTAGCCCGCACCCCCCGCCGCCCCACTCCCCTTAGTCGCCGCTCTTAATTGAATGAGGAGCGGGAATTGTTTCCCAAAATGAAACAATTAATTGTGCAACGGCTATTCCGCCTTACATGGATAATACGTTCGTTTATGGCCTCCTAACGCGGCTGCACGGCGTCCTTTATTGGACCGACTCTAGGAATTTGTGTTCATTGGAGCTCGTATCCAAAATTTAATCGAGAATTTATAAGGACATCTCTTTGTTGTCCCGGAGCGGGAGTTTTTGCAGCTGGCCCAGTCGGGATTGCATTGTGCAATGTTTAAAAAGACGTCGGTTTTAACCTAACCCCCAAGTATTTGCCTCAACAAATGGGGGTTCTACATTATGCGCCCGTTCACCAACTTACGGAGGCGAGAACGAGCCTTTTAGTTTGAAGCGGGACGTTTAAAATTTTCATGGTCAGGTCGTGGAGCACGTGTAATGCGGTTATACCGCGAGGAAATTCAGCGCAACACGCTAACATGTGGCGCATTCAACTCGAAGACGCGTCGTAAACCGCCTTTACGCCTCTCGGTGAGAGCTCCTCAAAACTTTTCATATTCGCCGACCGTAAAACAAGCCAAAAAATACGACCGACGAAAAACATTGTAAATAGTAGCGGGTTATCGGCAGAGCGGCCATACTTGCCGCGAAATTAGTTTTAAAAACATAGTTTAACTATGCTTGTTGCACCCGAAATTAGTGGTTGTTCCGTTTTAATGCTTTGGCAAATATTTTCTCTCTTGGAAAATAAATTTTCACTCAAACTTGAAGCACCTTCTCAAAAATTACCTCTTGTCTGGTAGAATTAATAGGCGTGTGCCACTAATCACCAGAATATATAGCTTGCATTATCAGTGGACACACACACACGTAGTCACCACGCGCACACACACAGGTGGCGCTGGCTCGCAGACGGGGTGGCGTTGTACGCCACACTACGAGGGGCACACATTCAATTTGCTATTTATCCGGGAATGGATCTAAGTCATTACTTAGCTGAGCGAGAGAGATGAGAACGGGATGCACTGGAAATTACACGGCGAGCCAGTGTTCACAGCCAGTACTGCTATGCGTGCCTTCGTTTACTACACAATATGTACCCATCGCATTTGCCAAATGTGCATGGTACGACTAAATTTACGCAGTTAAATCCTGTACAAGCAAGGACTATTACTACTCACATGATAGTTTAATCAGATCATGGCGTCTTCTTTATGATTGTGGATGGAAAACCCGCAACTCCAGAAGTACCTACTACAAAGAATGACGAAGATGAGATGCGGTTTTTCCTAAATAGGGTCAAGCAGGGAGGAATTAATCCGGAGTAATTACTATTCTAAGTAATGCTCTTAAATCTCATGATCATAGAAATTTTATCGTGCATCTGCATATCATATTCTTTTATATTATTTGCCTATTGATCTTACTGCACATGTTAAGTTTCCTGAATGAATTTCAATCCTTGTTATATCAAAAACGTGGTTCTACATCTCTAATAAGAAGATTTTTATGATCTTACTCCTAAAGATCACCTCATCTACCTTCACTAACAAGACCCTCAAAAAGTTCAGCTCCACAATCCAGCAATTTTCTCGTACTGCTAATTTCACATTAGAGAAACTTTCCAAGTGTAGGGCCGCGATCCGGTCAGGACGGCGCGCGCGTTGGGCGCCCTCAATCACAGGAAGTGCGCCATCTCATTGCGGAAGTGGTTTCTCTTGTCGTCTCCCTCGCACGGCCTCGCCTGTTTTGTGTTTTGTAAACTTGTGCCGTTAATGGACGGACTCTGCTTGATATGCCGCGATCGAATGCATTTCGCTTGATGAAAAACTGAGATTTTTGGTTCGGTATTTTTCACACATGTTTGGGATTTTGTGGTTGTGTGTTGGATAGTGGTAATTTGGGATTTAAATAAACGTTTTATTTTTCATTAATCTAGTTCCTTATTCTCACACACAGTGTGATTTCCGGTAATTAATGTGACACTTATTCATCCCTTGATATCTTAACCTGATTTTCATTCCCAGATCTAAGTGATTATGAAGTATCTCCTTTGACCATGCATTAATAGGATCGATATCGATAAAAAAAGAGTTCCCATCAGCCAAAATATTACGCACCTTCCAATAAATCGCAATGAAATATAGTCTGCAAATAGACACGCAATTTGTAGTACTATTTTTATTTTCCACTCAAACGCGTTCATTGACTGGCAGGACGGGTCTGGCTTGATTAATTCTTATCAGGGGACCGAGCCTACGTCACGGGATACGGGATCGAGTTCCCGGGTTGTTTAGTCGCCCCACTAGCCTCCATACCAATGTAATTTATACGCAATATACATATTTCTTGTTAATTGACAGAGACAATGTTAGTTGTTTGAGTTTAAGTTGTTCTATAAACAGCTGTGCTTGTTCAAAACATTTTTCTTTATTGATACTAAATAATCATCAGCCTTAATGTTCCCACTGCTGGGACAGAGGCCTCCTCTCTTCGAAAGAGAGAGGGCTGTGATCTACCCCGCCACGGGCCCACTGCGGGTTGGTAGATGTCACGTGTCTTCGAAGTTTTAGTTCTAGGACATGCCGGTTTCCTCACGATGTTATCTTTCACCGTTTTGAGAGCCGTGGTGATGAAATTATTTACACAAAGTTAAGCACCTGCTTGAGTTTGAAGTTCGAACCCACGACCTACAACTCTACAAAAAATATGGATTAGGAAATAAAAATTAGGTTATATTTTATAAAAGTTTTGTGTTCAGGATAAGTTTTTTCTGTACTTACCTTTGTTATTTTTAAAGATATTATTTCATATATCTTAATAATAGATATGTAAAGCAGGCAGTTAGTTATAGCAACTAACCATTACTTACGTGCATAATTGTAATTAGATAGGAACTATAAAATTAATTGGACATAACTAATTAAGGTTAAATACTAAAGTCAGTACGCTACGTTTTAATTTGCAAGACTTCCTAGTTGCCTTGTTGTTTTGATAACGATATTAATTAAAAAAATACAATCTATATACATATTATAAACTCAAGTCGCTTACCGTGTCTGTCTGTGTAACCGTAACCGCGTTGTTCCTCTAAACTGCGCAATAGATTTTGATGCCGTTTACACCATTAAAAAAATCAGCTGTTTCATAGAAAAGTGCAATACTACGCGGTCGAAATGTATGGAAGGGCTGTTTTTTTTTTAATTAAAAAAAACGTGTGGCACTCGGGGACTGCCGCGGTAAAGCTATTGCATAGCATTTGTAACCTCCATACTTCCTATTTGTCAAAGCTACACTTGGGATGGTCACTTGGTCGGCGGAGTGGGGGGTGTTAGGTTTTTTTCGTTACGGAATTTCTTGATTCGGTCGCCACGCTCAAAGCCCGCGATAAAAGCTATGCAATAGCTTAAAAATTTCAACGCATGGGGTTCAGAATCATGTACTGAATCTATGATAACAGGTTGCGCGTCGATGTCCCTGCCACCCTGTGGAGGTATAGGTATGTAGGTTCTACTTAATAGTACTTAATTGTCCTTTAGACTTTTACGGGAAGTCTTGTGGCTAAGTAATAACAGCCGCACGGGTCGATCGACCAGGTTAAGCTACGCTTGCTGCGGTTGGTCCGTGCATGGGTGACCATCTTTATATACCAAAACCCCTGCCTCGGAAAGCACGTTAAGCCGTTGGTCCCGGTTGTCATTTGTAGATCTTTGACAGTCGTTACGGGTAGTTAGAAGCCCAAAGTCTGACAACTAACCTTACCAAGGGGTATCGTGTTGCCTAGTAACTAGGTTGTGGAGGTCAGATAGGCAGTCGCTCCATGTAAAATACTGGTATTCTGCTGCATCCGGTTAGACTGGAAGCCGACCCCAACATAGTTGGAAAAAGGCTAGGCAGATGATGAGTTTTACGGGAAGTGTAAACTAATCTAGGCATTCTGCGGCCTCCACATTTAATTACCGAGTTGAACTAAATATCAAATTGCGCTAACAAAATCTTGTAAAGCTTCATTTTTAGGGTTCCGTACCTCAAAAGGAAAAACGGAACCCTTATAGGATAACTCGTGTGTCTGTCTGTCCGTCTGTCACAGCCAATTTGCTCCAAAACTAGTGGACCGATTAAGTTGAAATTTGGTACACATATGTATTTCTGTGACGCAAACACGGACGCATAACGTTAATAAATGAATTTTGAATATGGGGGTCACTTTTCGGGGGCAAATAAGAAAATTAAAAAAAAAAAATGCAAACTACACCATCTGACATTTCAAATGAAAGGGCTTGTTGTGAGTATCTCAAATATGTTTTATTAATAATTTTAAAATAAATACATTTAAAGATAAAAAAATTATATATAGAAAATAGATGAAAATTAACCATTATCTCAGAAACTACTGAGCCTAAAATAAAAAAAAAATACAAAGAATAGTTCATTACCCATAGATTACAGGAAAACCTATAAGAAGTATATAGTCTTAAAATAACATGGTAAATCTCTCAATATTGTGCGTACAAACTTACTCGTACATTTGCAGTTGGAATATACTGGAGAACATGTTTTTCAACTACAATGTCCCAAATACAAACTTAGTTTGTAATAAATTCATCCCAACTACGAAACCCTTCATTATGCATGGTCAGGTTTTTCTTTATTAATATCTACTTCATAAAATATTTCTCCCATCTTAATGAAAATACGTGAGTTCTTCAGAGAAACTAAATTTAAATTAAATTTTTCTTTCAATATATGGCTGGAACTACGAATATTGTTTTCCCGGAATTTACATTTTTATTAAAATAATAATTCATTGCTTTGTCCATTTTTTCGTAGAGTGCAATTAATTTAATTTCACTTATATAGAAAATATTTTGAAAGGTAAGTTTACACCGGCGCTGAGTGGTGCACTGATAAGGGCGCCCGATTAAAATGAATCACAACGGTGCTGCTAATTGGGCTGGCCTGGCGGCTCATCCAATTAGCCGGGACTTAGAAACCCGTGCCCGCAGGCCGCCGGGACCGGCCTCACCCCCGCTCTAATCTACCCTGTCTGTTCCACTAATATGAACCGTCACAACCGTGTACACACTGCCTTAGTTACGGGAAACAATTGCAACTACTGCTAAAATAGACATACTATTAGTTTCGTAATTAATATGCTACTGTTATGTTCCTCCCATCTGTGCGTCTTTCCATAATTTTTGAACACTATTTTCAATGTTCTTTCTCTTAGCGTGAGTGCTAAGCAATTTATGTGTATATTTCGGAATGTTGATGAAAACTCAGTTGTTTAGGCGAGGCGCGGTAACGACTCCTTTCAAGACTTCGCGACGCCTTTAATGACATCGAAGTCGGTGAGGCCCGGTTCGCGTGCGCAGTTCTTGTTATTTCTTTATTACAAAGGAGTGCCTCATTAATTTGGCAGCCCCTCAGGGTTGAGAGAGTCGCGAACCCTTGACCTCGTTCGCGAGAGCCCGCGACACTGAACCGTTCCCAAATTGAAAAGCTTACGCACCTAGCGATACATAATTAACGATCCTCATTACTCGGTAACAGACACCGCGTGCTACTCGCGCCCTCGTCCGCACCCGCGCCTGCCCGCATCCCGCATCCCGCCATCTCCCTGCAGTGTGACCCACTCCTAGCTTCACTCGCGGACTTTTCGCACGGACCGTGAGCAGCCGCGCTCTCTCACAACGGAAAACGACATAAAAGTCAAACTTAGATCATTCCAGTCCCAGACATAATTCCTTGACTCATCGTTCCAGCTAGACAGTTTCTATTATCCTTAATAGCATCCGTAAGAGTTTTAAAATGGCTTCAATAGTAAAACTTGTTCCCAGGAAGTGTTCGTAGGCCACGCAGAGCACCGTATCGGAGAACTTCGATATTGAATGTCGCGTTTTATTGGATAAATTGGATAGCAAAGCAGGCGAGCGGAAAATTCTTAATTTGTTGTTATAATGGCAGAGGAGTGACGTTGAGACGCTCGGTGGCGCCTCGAGCTGGAGTTAATTCGGAGGAGGGCCCGGGGACCGCATGTAAAGAGGCTAATGAACGCGGCGGCCGCCGGCGGGGCAGCGTGTCCGCGGACTCGTGCATTTTTAATGGCGCACGCTAGCACACTCACTATTAATATTTACCGAACACGTCAAGAGGGTGCACTTTACCTTTTAGTTAACTAGCGTCCGGCCGTTCATTAAATTTTCACGCGCGTCAGTTTCGGGCGAATTTTCCGCGGCGCTGACCGGCCGGCGCTGCCGATAACGAGGCGGACCACGCTCGTTACAGCCGCCGAGTCGCTCCGCTCGCCCCGCTCACCCCGCTCGTCCCACTCGCAAACCCGGCCAAATTTTATTAATAATAAACTGTAACTGAAACGCGGCTTTGAAGTAAGAGAGCGACTCGAACGCTCGTTATCGGGAATTATGCGAAATCCTTTGACGTATACACTTATTTCTTTAAAGTTTACGTAAGAATCTACTACGTTATTGTAACTTTACGAGTTCTTAGTAATATATCCAGTATAAGTCAAATTTCGCTTTGAACGTAAAACTTGTCGCGAAATTGATTTCATAAGTATTTAGGTAACAAATGGGTTACCGATACTTTATGGATAATTATGATACTAAAGTGTATCATTAATGAGGCATGTTTCTGGTAGCTTAGTCAAGTTGTTGCGGAGGATTAAATACGATGATTTGATGAAGTCCTCAGACAGGCGTTGACGGCAGATGAGAGCTTATCGCTAAGACGTGAATGATGATTAATGTGCGGTCATCGAGCCGACAGACGCCACACAGACACGAGTAGGCAGTGTAGACACGCCGCACGCTCAATATGAAGCGTAGGCACACAGTTTACGGAAAAATTTCACAGGAAAATCTAAACCGGATATTTCATTTTCATAGTTTCAAACTATTATTTTTAAATGACGCCAATTTAAACGTATAAAGTCATTACCTTTAACAAAATTATCAAACCAAAATTTTCAGAATTTCACAGTCTAATTATCCAAAATCAGAATTTACAAGCGAAAATAATCTTAGTGTGCAATCGGTGTAATATCGCAGTGTTTAACCCATTATCGGTAGGGTAACACTTCTGTAGCATAGTGTGCGCCTTACCTGTGCGTGTCTAGCGTGCATGAATAAGCAATGAGCGCGCGCGCACGCTACGCGACAAACGGCCGCGGCGCACGCGACGCCGCCCTACGCCCGCCCGCCCTAATTTATTACCGCCCGCCCAACCAAACGCTCACTATCACTCTTATATCTTACCTCGCCATATCTTTAGCGCTTCTCCTTGTGTTTATGGCACTCGTGTATTAGACGAAATTACTAACTAGGGCCTTTTGGTTTATCTATTTGGGTATAAAAAGGAAAGTGGTTCTCTGGGAGAAAAGTGCTCACATAGTAGAAACGTGTTTGGAGCTTATTTTTTTGTAGGCAATCTTAATTATGACGAAACACCCCATCATAGATGGGGATATGTAGAAATAAGATCATATAAATAGGCAAAAGGTTAAAATAACTTTAAAAACCTGTGCGGTCGGGGGACCTCCGTCAGGAACAAAGTTCTTTCTCATGATGTATGATTTAAAAAAAAAGAAGTTTTGCAGCCACCATCTTGCATTTACATTTTGATCTCTTTAGCGCTCTCGAAAACTATGAAAACGACACCCATGACGAAAATTTTGAATCAGAGCCGCCATCTTGGATTTTCATTTTGACCAAATTCACACTTTCTCTCTCTTTCTCTGCAGTGTACTCGGGCCGATGTGTACAATTTTATCCCACGACACTGTAATCACTTTACTTTTTCCTTTGTTTTTTTTCTACCAACGTTCACTCTCTCTTTCTCTTTGAATTAAAAGAAGACAGTCGCAAGTATTAACACTTTTTAGCGTGACGATTTCTGAAAATTTACAAGCCGCATTAAAGAAATTCGTTCCAAAAATGTACTCTAATATAATACTTAACAGTTTAACATCTGTGACCTTAAGCCAGTGAGGGTCCATAACATCTAATAATGCAACGAAAAAGGCAAACTTTATAAAGGACATGCTCGCCCAAGTCCATAGGTCTCTCGAAGTTTCGCCGCGCTGCAATTATTTAGAGAAGGAAACTTTTAATGCTTTATTTAAATTAAAAATTAGAATAAAACGTGTGAATTATTAGGTACTTGGAATGTTTGCAAATAATATATGATGATATGACATGTTATTGAAACTTTTTTGTGCCTCTGCAGTTAATGTTCGGCAGTCGTCCAATTTTTTTTAAATATCTAATCTTGTTTTAAGTCACAACAAAGCAGAACATTTCTAAATAACAAAGCAATGCAATAATACCGGACAAAGTTCGGTTCGAAAGCCGCCTTTCGATTCAAAACAAAGCGTTGACTCTCACACGTGCCATAGATAATTAATCAACACGTACAAAGACAAAGGCTTACTTCATAAACCTTGGAGCCTTCCAATACCCGCCAACGATGCAATATCGTCCAACGTCGGCCAACTGTTTGCCGACCGCTCGAAGCACCGCCGGCTACAACTATTAAATTATTTAGGCCCAGTCTTGCATTGTCTCGCGAAAGTCCGTCCGGCGGGCCCCGATTGTCGGCCAGATCGGGCCCAACCCGCCGCCAGTATAAACAGTCGTTAGTGTTGTTACAATCGAATAGGAATGTCCCGAATGTGCGAGTATCGCTCGCTAGGAATCGTTTTGTATTGAGTTAGTGCCCGCACGCGTCCCTGTGTTTGCTCTACAAGTTAATGGAATGCCTATGGACTATTGTGAGCGCAGAGGCGTTTTCTATTCAATGGCCGATATGAAATGGAACGCACATACGCACAAGTTCCTTAACGGTATGTCTGTAATAACCGAAATTTGTGCTGAAAGCGCCCATTGTCTGCTCAATAGTATACTGTACTTAAACATATGTAGATGGCGAAATTAATGCAAATGTATTGTAATTGTGTGTGTTTTGTGCTAGATAATTTTGTTGGGCTGTAATGAAAATTGATGTATTTATAGTAATAGATTGTGAACCTACATACATTACGGCAATTCGACACAATAATTTGGTCATAATTTAAGCTTTGTTTCTGGTACAATAACTTAAAATAACGTTCGGGCTTAATAAAAGCGCTTCATTCTTGAGCAATATCGTATATCGGTGATTACGGTGCAGCCGGCGAGGTCACGCGACCTTCTGACCCGGGCACCGTGTCCCTGACCTTTGCAGGGTTGCACACACAGAAACAAAGACTTATGAAACTATTTTTGGCAACTTTTTCGACAGCCCTGTTAATTCGTTCGTTTTGCCATGCGGTTTATTGAACCTCATTGTGGAACCATTCTAATCGAATTAAGATGGGTATAAATGTTCGTGAATTTTTTATACGTCTGAAAGGACTTTCAGTTAAACGTAAATTGTTTTAAAAAAATGGGTTTTCAGAGACAAATTTTTATTTGAATATGATCTTAACCTTTCTTCACGTCTGCAGCTTCATGTCAAGCAGTTTTCATCCTAAGTACAACAGTAACTATTTCTAATAACTTAATAAGTACCTACAAGTCCACCATAGATGAAGCACGTCAGCCTTGGAACGAATATTGATTACAATATACAGCAGGGGTCGCGCACTGCCCCTCGACTGGCCTGAACAAATTGCAACCCCGTCAGGTCAGGGTAGTAAGGTGCATGGAAATCTATGCTTTATAATCTATTGTTTTAAGAGGGATTAATCATTACAATTCTATGAATACATATTTGTTACGATCGTGAATCATATTCAGATCATACAACCTGATACTGAATTTGGCGGACTACCCTCGTGTATTCGCCTTAAGAGAGCTTATCCTACAAGTTGGCAAAGTCGCAAATAGCTGTCAAATATTTCGCTGTTTTGATTAATTTGGCAATATTACTGTATGGAAATATGAAACGTAGCTAACTAGTGAACTAAAATATTGATTATGAAATGCCATAATTAACATCGTAACACAGAATATTTAGTTTTAGATATAAAAAAAAATATTGGAAACTTACCAAATGTTTTTTTACACCTAAAACGGTTACAACATCAAATTCAGTGTTATAATTGCAATTAATTATTCATATTCTAGTTTGCTAGTTAGCCACATTTCACATTTCCATACAGTAATATTGCCAAATTAATTAAAACAGCGAAATATTTGACGTCTATTTGCGACGTTGCCCACTTTCAGAATAAGCTCTTGAGTTTTCTTATATTTTCTTTTCAGGTTTTAGCAGAATTTCTACGAATAGCGTAGAAATTGTTGTACATGTTTTCAAACAATTTCCTATATGACACTTTCATCCTTCGGCTATAAATATTTGATGTTAATAAGAATTGATCTTTTCCAAAGGAAAATATTAAAATGGGGACCAACGACCAAAGTATCCTAACTAATAATATAGACGCGAAAGTGAGTTTGTTTATTTGTTACGCTTTCACGCTAAAACGGCTGAACGTATTTAGATGAAATTTGGCATATGAGTAGACCATGACCGGGGTTAGGATATAGGATACTTTTTATCCCGATATTTCCACGGAATCGAGACTTATGCGGGTAAAACCGTAAGCCGCAGCTAGTTGTTATGTAATTCCTACTGTATTTTTATTCAATTGATTCAAGATCCATGGTGTCAGAAGAAGTGTATTTAAGTGAAAACTTCTTTAGGCGCGTTGGGCATTTTTGAGATGCGATTAAACCATTGATTTCGCGACACTGTGACACAATTTACCGACACCGTCGAGTAAAAGACATCAACGCGTTGATTCCGATTTTTTTTCAAGTTTTCACTTCTGTCAGCACTCCCGGAGTGCCACTGTTTTTTTCCTCTGCTTTACTAAGCACTCTGACTGGTAGCCCAACAGTCTGACAATCAGTCTTACCAAGGTATATCGTGTTACCCAGTAACTGGGTTGTGGAGGTCCGATAGGCAGTCGCTTCATGTAAAATACTGGTAGTCTGCTGCATCCGGTTAGACTGGAAGTCGACCCCAACATAGCTGGGAAAAGACTAGAGAAACTAAACATCGTGACTCATAATGCAGGAAGAAAAACCCGCGAAGCAGTAAACGATTTTCCAAGAGAAGATCCTGTTGAGTTTCGTAGCACCTTTTTTTGGTGCTAAAAGCTGTAACCCTGTGGTAGTCTGATGGTAGATTTGTTTTAAATACGACAGTTTTTTTTTAAATTATTTTCCATGAAAAACATGGCATTTACAGACAGTCTCATATAAAAACATATGTTGTTAAATTGACTTGCGAATACATATAAACACTTATTAACAATGAAGACTTGAGATACATGATGTTCATAAAGTTATACAACCCTGATGTGCCGTGAAACCTAATATAATTGGCACCAAGGCACAAGTGCGCCACCATACCCCGCCACTACATTGCCTCCACAAATATTATGCATGTTAAATTAACGCCATTCCTAATTCATAATCCGACAGTGATAAATTAGACAGCTCCGTCCGCCCGTAATTAGGTACGCAATTATCGCGGCCCGTTTGAATTCATTAATGCTGAAAGTACCAACGGTAGGTGAACGTGATTCATCAGTCACCTCCTCTTGATAGTAATTAATATCGCGTTACAATCGCCCCCTATCACCGCACAGGTATCCTCGATTTTTAACATGAACGTGTAATAATTAATCAGCCACACACAAGATCCTCATATTGCTCCCCCCGACCCATTATTAGGCAATAAGCGTATTTTCCGCGGCCACCGGGCGCACGTAATTGGAAACCCTATACGGCTATTTAATTTACCTAGCCGCCTGAGCCGCACCACCTGGCTCGATGGCGAAACAATTGCCGAGCGCCTAATTATATTTTAATCGCAACATGCCCCCCGCCCTGCGTGGCCCGCCAGCGTGGGCCATGCTGCGGGGGGTCACAACACCACTAATTCATTTGTGCGGCGAGGCTCGGCCAGCGCGCCCGCCTCAGACCCTGTTTATTCTCATAGGAGAGTTTAGGTCTCCTAAAGCAATACCGACGCTTAAACATATTAACCAAAGCGTTTACGTGAAGGGTTTAATTATGCACTTTACGTTCTTGGGTACAATGGCGTCAAGTTAATTAAGTTCTGCTTGTTTAAAGACTTGACGTGAGTAGATTGTTGCTTTTGGATAAATTTAATTTATGCATTAAAATTCGTCTTTTTTGAGCGAGTGCATACTTAATGAATGTTTGGAGGCAGTTCTATAGAACTTGCGCAGAGTTGATCAAGTGCAATAAATATTAAAGCTACAATATCATTGTTAGAACACTTCGTATACGCGAGCAGCTGTTGCCTCCAACTATGCCAATTGTGTGGAGGCTTTTGTACACCGTATTAACTATGAAACTATTATAACAATACATGCCTATCGACCGAGCTACAAATCAATTTACCATTCATATACATTTTGTGAGAGAATTCATAACATTATATTAATTTTGTCAATATTACTACTTGCTACACGTGTTATTGAAGCAAGTTAGAACAACAGCGAGGGTTGCTCAGACGCCGCGTGCATTGTGTCGGTAATCAATTTCACAGCGATATGTGTGAAAAATGGACGCGAGCGGCATGCACCGGCGCGTGATATATAGCCACTAAATGCTTTACTTACAATTACTTTAAGATATATTGGCAGACGTGAGAAACTAAACACAACATTTATATCAATGTAAAATGGCACGACCGCAATTTCAGAAACGAAATAAAAGTTCTAACATATTGCACGTTACATAAATTAATCAGATCTTCGAGAGAGTAATTTCTCGAAGTAATAACTTCAAACTTCCCGGTAAAGTTACAGGGTGTCGGACGTGTGACGCGATTTAGTGCTGAGCTGCTCCTGCGCCCAATCTGCATTAGCTTGAAAGCCTCCTTGAAGCGGCGAGCGGGGCGCGGGGGCCGCGGGCGATGCTGCGCATTGGCCATTAGCGTGATTACAGAACCCCCTCCATCCACGAATTCTTTAGGCCTCTCATCTCATAATACTACATATTTCATTATTTATGTAAGCCCTGTTTTTACTCCAATCTCTCTCAGAGATTACACGCACAATCACCCTAATTTCACTCAAGGTTATGTTCTGAGATGTTTTAAAATTAAATTGTGATTGTTTCAGATGATGTCGTGTTCGTACTTGAGCGCGGCGGCCATGGCTCCGGAGGCTTCGGGAGCAGCTTGCTGGACGCCGCCTGCGATGGCGTGTCCGCCTCCGATGGCGTGTCCGCCCGCCGTGAAGGGCCCGTCGAGCATGCTGCCGCCGTACGTCCGGCCGCCGAGCTTGCTGAGCCTGCCCATGCCGGCGCCCGCTGCGCCCGGCCCCGCGCATGAGCCGGCGCTCGACCTGACGAAGCCGTCGTCATCCCTCAAGTGTCACCTGCCGTCTCCGGCCAGTGAGGAGACTGAGTGACAGTGTTGTGCCACAGACGATTTATTGAACTTGCGACACAGACAAAATTATTACTGACAGC
Organism: Agrochola lychnidis; assembly: GCA_963680765.1. Taxonomy (NCBI): domain Eukaryota; kingdom Metazoa; phylum Arthropoda; class Insecta; order Lepidoptera; family Noctuidae; genus Agrochola; species Agrochola lychnidis. Next base: position 18,403,704 of record OY796858.1, read on the forward strand.
TCGGATGCTGCCCGTCAGTAACAATTTTTCCATTGTCAATGAACTGTTAAGTTATACGTTAGTACCTACTACATATTTAATTTCGGTTGTGAAAATGGCAATTTATATAACTTTAACTTGCTATATGTAAATTTCCATTAAATTACTGATACTTAAGAGTTGAACAGAACGAGATGTGTTAAACACAAGCGTGTTGTTTCTATTTTAAATTAAAGTGATAATTAATTGTGGACGTGGAAAGATCAAGCATATCTTAATGTTAAAAAAAAACTATTGTTTCTGAAGCACTTTTTTGATTTTTACGTTTTTAAGTTATAATGACCTCGATCCATCGAACAAAATGAATTGGAACTGCGTACTTTTGTGAATACTGTTGTAGTGTTTACGCAGTTTACATTTCCCTATCGAAATGACAACAAAGAAATATGCATTTTTTCATAATAATTTAAATGGAATGAACGAACAATGTAAATTGAAGAAATACCACAAGAACCCTGTAATTTATAATAATGGATCTTTCAAGAATAAATGCGGAAAAGCAATTAAATAAGCTAATCTGAAATAACTGTCCAATGTGCTAAAATACCTCCCAAGGAAGTTGTACTAAAATCACCATTTCAAGAAATTACTGACATAGAATCCCCTGAATAGTAGTAAACAGCCATGAAAAACATAATCTGTATGAATCATTGTCGAATCTTGCCAGAGATTGTACTTTTTACTATAATTTTAAGTACCGCTATGATATATCGCAACAACTGTGTTTCTCGCGCACGCATCCCTGTGATTTGCAACCTTGCTGTGTAAATAGTTCTCTCGTCTTTTGTTATTTCTTTGTAAACGAGCTGTAAATCAAATGACTCGTTATTACGTTTATATTGTAAATATTAGTATAAAACATCATAGATATAAGTAGACACATCTTGTACCTAAGCGCGAGGGCCTGCTAGGCAATTTTTCATTGTTGAAAGTTCGATTCACAATACGAAAGCAATTTTTGAAGTGAAAACATCTTTAAGCGCACTTTCGCGCGATCGGGTTGGTGACGCTGAATCGGATATACTCGGTACTGAATCGCGTATACTCGGCTCCAATCGTAAATTTTCACTTCTTTCATGTGGTCATAAATAACACCTTCATTTTTGAAGTGAAAACTTCTTTAGGCGCGTTGGGCATTTTTGAGATGGGAAAGAACAATTGAACTGGCGACACCGTTACCGACACCTCATTTTTGTAAACGCGATTGTTGTCTTTATTTATATTATGTTACGGATCAATGTTCTATGCAAGTATTTTTACTTTAAAGGTTTCGGAAGTTTTTTTTTTTTTGTAAACGCGATTGTGCTCTTTATTTAGATAAGGTTACGGACCAATGTTCTATACAAGTATTTTTCGTCGACCAAGGCGATCTTGTTCAAGTTTTCACTTCTGTCGGCACTCCCGGAGTGCCTGTATTTTTTTTTGTTTGATTGGTAATATTAGTGGTCATATACTCGAGTGGCAACTGCAACTGCGCTCATGTATATGAGCACGTAAATGCTATTACCACTTTGCTTTTCAATTACGAATCAGAACATTATCTTCAACAAAAATTGCCTAACGTGTTCGGCGCTAAAAGTTTCGGCGCAAAACTTCGTAGCAATAATTTTGATGCCAACATCTTTGAAGTTTAAATTCAAGTTACTAACGGTCTCTGTATATATTGATCTACGTTTTACCAGTTGTTCGAATCGATTTTTAAATGTATACAGTTAATGTATATAAGTAACCTTAAACGCTAACATTCCTTTATATGTGTACCTATTAGTAAGTCGTTGCATCTGAAGTCGACGAAATAAACCAAAGGAATTAAGTAAAGACAACAAAGTAGGCTTTTAAATATTTTACATCGGATGTATAGGTACTATCGAAGAAATGCATATCTGTACACTGTAAGGACTATTCCTGCTTACAGCGCTTGGCTGCTATAGTAACGCTTACCTACGAAAAGAGGGTCGTGTGCACTAGATTTTGTTTTCAAATTGGTTAGATATGCGTTACCCCGATGGTACCTACAACAGCTTTTCTTCGAATTATCATGAACTAGCTTTTGCCCGCAACTTCACCCGTGGAGCTCGAAAATTATCCTTCGGGAACGTTCTACCGAGATAAATAAATAGTATCCAGGTCATGGTCTACCCATGTGCCAAATTTCATCCAAAGCCGTTCAGCCGTTTTTGTGTGAAAACGTAACAAACCAACAAACAAACTCACTGTCGCATTTATAATATTTGTTAGGATTTGATGATTGGGTTGACCCAATCAATCTTTCCAATGGTTTATCTCGCCGACTATTCAACTCCATAGAAATATCTGTTCAATAGTGTACTCTAAATGTTCATTCAGAATAGTGTATTTATACTTTATATTCAAGTGCGCTTTTATAATTTCTAACGCAACGGTACTATCGTGGACGCTCACGTCGGCGTCCATAAAATGTATGGAAATACGTGCACGTTATAACTTTATCGTGAACGCAAATTTAAAAGCGTCTTTATACGGGGCTATTGGTTATATGTCGGCAATCCATTAAGGGGATGTAGGAGACGTCATTTACAACCAAATGACCCCTTTTGACTCCTATGCAAATGTCAACAATTTTCGAGTCATTTGACATTTTATACAGGGTAAGTTTTTAACTAGTGCGCAAACTTAAACACGTGACTTTACTCATCATTATGAACAACTTTTACTATGGCACCAAACCTGAAATCGCGAAAAAAAAATATTCCCTACATTTATATTTGCATAACTCGTCAAAATGTAAGGAAAATCAGTTTTTTTTTCCGATTTCAGGTTTGGGCCTATAGTAAAAATTGTTCATAATGATGAGTGATGTCACGTGTTTAAGTTTCCGCAATGGTTAATTTTTTTTCTGTATTTTAAAATGTATGAAATAAAAATATAAAATGTCAAAATACTCGAAATTTTTTGACATTTGCATAGGAGTCAAAAGGGGTCATTTTATTGTCAATGACCTCTCCTACATCGCCTTAATGGACTACCGACATATATACCTTGTATATTTTCATACATTTTGCTCATCGTGGACGTGCACGTCCGCGATAATATCGTCACGTTCAAAATTATAAAAGCGCACAATGGCATAAGTAAATTCGTCGTAAACTTTCCTTTTATTCGAATTCATTAGATCTTTAATGGAACTGTATGTGGTTAGATATTGTAACTGACAGTGATGGTGGCCGGCATACAATATAATGTTAGCGTTTAGTGAATCTTGCCATCTAACGATATGTTTAATTTACGGAAAACACCACAGGTTTTGGGCTTGAGATTATTAATCGTGAAATACCATCATTTGAAGGCAGGTTGCTGATCCTAGAAAATAAGTACTAAAGCAATAAAGGCATCAATGTAATAGAAATATTCCGTAAGCGTTCACCAAGCGTCTACGTAGCAACCACGCTGCGCTTACGCATAACAAACGCCAAAACTAGACGAACGCAACTAAAAACGAAGATTGCCGATTAATGACGGAGATTGCCGAAGCAACCTGACCTTTGTCGAGTCCACCCCGGAGCCTGTGATGGTTTGTTAGAACGACAGTTATGGTGTTACCAATACACAAAGAAAGAACATACTACCTAGCCTAAGAGAGCCGGTGACAGGAGAAGAAAATAAAATTTTGTAAATTACTTAAGTTGTTTTAATTCCCATCAACACACCCGAAGATTTTAGTCTTCTAAATGGTAAACTTACAGAAATGAATAATTTTATGATAAAGTATTTTTATTATCAATAAATATTTATTTTAACAGATAAAAGTAACAACTTAAAACTAATTAATTGATGAAAATAACAAGATTATTTACTAACTAAACTAAAACTATTCACAAACTAAAATATAGCGTCGAAAAATTCATCCGCATCGCTGTCGACTGGTAATGTACCCAAGAGACTGGCCGCATTGCCACGTTGTAGGCAATGCTTAGCCTCTGGCCAAGGTAAAAACCAGCCCTTGGATCACAGGAAGTGTCAAATAGCCGTTTTGAGATGTCACGGAAGAGGCCATGGGCACTCGGACCCCACGGCCCGAGGGTTTCAACCCCAAACGGCTCGAAAATATAGTTACCAATGAGGTTATTATACTTACGCCACTTGAGGTTTTCCGGAGCTGCAGCAGCAGCACCAACACAGCACGACGAGCTAGGAAGATGAGATGGCGCAAGAGTGTCGACACAGATTACGTCCCACACTAAAGGCCTACCCACCTATGATAAATGATAATTTTATGATTAACTAGCTGCGCCCCGCGGTTTCACCCGCATAAGTCTCGATCCCGTGGGAAAAAAAAAAAGTATCCTATGTTCTTTTCCAGGGCATCATCTATATATGTGCCAAATTTCATCCAAATCCGTTCAGCCGTTTTAGCGTGAAGGCGTAACAAACAAACTTACTTTCGCATTTATAATATTAAGAATGCGGCGACGCATGAATTGTCCATACAAACGTAGTACATAAATCATTTGCAATTTGAGCATATTTCCACCATATGATGTTGATATTCGGATTGAGACAGTATTTATCTAGGCTCCTACGTCTTTTTATTTCCAAAAACTTACCTTTAAATGAAGTGTAAGCGAATTGCATTTCGTACATTTTTACAGCGTAAATGACGTGTTTTCATATTGTTTTTTCTGTATTATAAACAACAATATTTGTAATATTGTTTCCGCAGAAGCATAGTTTATGTTATCAAGTTACAAATTATCCAAAATAAAATGGAAATACATTAAGTTTTCATTCATAATTTTTTGTATTACGGAACACATCCAAATTTATCATAAATTTTCGAAAGCTAGTAGTACTATCGCGTCAAGCGAAAATTGTTAATGTGTGCGTGGTAGTATTGCTCACTGTAGGTGTATATCGCTCCGACAGGCACTCACACTAGCGCAACGTGCTTGGAATTGAATTTTGCAAACATCTTGATTTGTAGTTGCGAGCCGTGTCGCCGGCCTCTTAAGGATAAATATTTAAATATTAGAAAAAAGATTAATGACGGAGATTGCCGAAGCAACCTGACCTTTGTCGGGTCCACCCCGGAGCCTGTGATGGTTTGTTAGAACGACAGTTATGGTGTTACCAATACACAAAGAAAGAACATACTACCTAGCCTAAGAGAGCCGGTGACAGGAGAAGAAAATAAAATTTTGTAAATTATTTAAGTTGTTTTAATTCCCATCAATACACCCGAAGATTTTAGTCTTCTAAATGAAACTTACAGAAATGATTAACTTCATAATAAATTATTTTTATTATCAACTAGCTGCGCCCCGCGGTTTCACCCGCATGTCTCGATCCCGTGGGAAAAAAAAAGTATCCTATGTTCTTTTCCAGGGCATCATCTATACATGTGCCAAATTTCATCCAAATCCGTTCAGCCGTTTTAGCGTGAAGGCGTAACAAACAAACTTACTTTCGCATTTATAATATTAAGGATAAATATTTAAATATTAGAAAAAAGTAACAACTTAAAACTAATAAATTGATGAAAATAACAAGATTATTTACTAACTAAACTAAAACTATTCACAAACTAAAATGTAGCGTCGAAAAATTCATCCACATCGCTGTCGACTGGTAATGTACCCAAGAGACTGGCCGCATTGCCACGTTGTAGGCAATGCTTAGCCTCTGGCCAAGGTAAAAACCAGCCCTTGGATCACAGGAAGTGTCAAATAGCCGTTTTGAGATGTCACGGAAGAGGCCATGGGCACTCGGACCCCACGGCCCGAGGGTTTCAACCCCAAACGGCTCGAAAATATAGTTACCAATGAGGTTATTATACTTACGCCACTTGAGGTTTTCCGGAGCTGCAGCAGCAGCACCAACACAGCACGACGAGCTAGGAAGATGAGATGGCGCAAGAGTGTCGACACAGATTACGTCCCACACTAAAGGCCTACCCACCTATGATAAATGATAATTTTATGATTAACTAGCTGCGCCCCGCGGTTTCACCCGCATAAGTCTCGATCCCGTGGGAAAAAAAAAAAAGTATCCTATGTTCTTTTCCAGGGCATCATCTATATATGTGCCAAATTTCATCCAAATCCGTTCAGCCGTTTTAGCGTGAAGGCGTAACAAACAAACTTACTTTCGCATTTATAATATTAAGAATGCGGCGACGCATGAATTGTCCATACAAACGTAGTACATAAATCATTTGCAATTTGAGCATATTTCCACCATATGATGTTGATATTCGGATTGAGACAGTATTTATCTAGGCTCCTACGTCTTTTTATTTCCAAAAACTTACCTTTAAATGAAGTGTAAGCGAATTGCATTTCGTACATTTTTACAGCGTAAATGACGTGTTTTCATATTATTTTTTCTGTATTATAAACAACAATATTTGTAATATTGTTTCCGCAGAAGCATAGTTTATGTTATCAAGTTACAAATTATCCAAAATAAAATGGAAATACATTAAGTTTTCATTCATAATTTTTTGTATTACGGAACACATCCAAATTTATCATAAATTTTCGAAAGCTAGTAGTACTATCGCGTCAAGCGAAAATTGTTAATGTGTGCGTGGTAGTATTGCTCACTGTAGGTGTATATCGCTCCGACAGGCACTCACACTAGCGCAACGTGCTTGGAATTGAATTTTGCAAACATCTTGATTTGTAGTTGCGAGCCGTGTCGCCGGCCTCTTAAGGATAAATATTTAAATATTAGAAAAAAGATTAATGACGGAGATTGCCGAAGCAACCTGACCTTTGTCGGGTCCACCCCGAAGCCTGTGATGGTTTGTTAGAACGACAGTTATGGTGTTACCAATACACAAAGAAAGAACATACTACCTAGCCTAAGAGAGCCGGTGACAGGAGAAGAAAATAAAATTGTAAATTATTTAAGTTGTTTTAATTCCCATCAACACACCCGAAGATTTTAGTCTTCTAAATGATAAACTTACAGAAATGATTAACTTCATAATAAATTATTTTTATTATCAACTAGCTGCGCCCCGCGGTTTCACCCGCATGTCTCGATCCCGTGGGAAAAAAAAAGTATCCTATGTTCTTTTCCAGGGCATCATCTATACATGTGCCAAATTTCATCCAAATCCGTTCAGCCGTTTTAGCGTGAAGGCGTAACAAACAAACTTACTTTCGCATTTATAATATTAAGGATAAATATTTAAATATTAGAAAAAAGTAACAACTTAAAACTAATAAATTGATGAAAATAACAAGATTATTTACTAACTAAACTAAAACTATTCACAAAATTAAATATAGCGTCGAAAAATTCATCCACATCGCTGTCGACTGGTAATGTACCCAAGAGACTGGCCGCATTGTCACGTTGTATAATGCTTAGCCTCTGGTCAAGGTAGAAACCAGCCCTTGGGTCACGGGAAGTGTCAAATAGCCGTTTTGAGATGTCACGGAAGAGGCCATGGGCACTCAGACCCCACGGCCCGAGGGTTTCAACCCTAAACGGCTCGAAAGTATAGTTACCAATGAGGTTATTATACTTACGCCGCTTGAGGTTTTCTGCAGCCGCAGCAGCAGCACCAACACAGCACGCCGAGCCAGGAAAATGGGATGGCGCAAGAGTGTCGACACAGGTTGTGTCCCAAACTAAAGACCTACACATCTATGATAAATGATAATTTTATGATTAATAATTAATTTGGATCCTGTCAGTCAAATAAATTAGGACAGTTTAATTAAAACTTTTCAGTTCTGTTGGTGGTAGTGTCTAATTGGTTTTTGGGTGACGTCTCCGAGTGTGGAAATTGTGACTATATTGTTCTATTAGGTCAGCTGTACAAACAAAATAATTTAAGTGGTAGTAAATAAATGAATACATTTCTACTCACAATATAAATGGCCTACCGTCCGCGACGTAAGTGGATAAAACAGCAGTCCAAAGTTTCAGAAGGGATTTTGAATGAAAACTAGCTAATTATTACGTGTTTGTTACAATTTATTGAAGATGAAAATACTTCAAAGACTAACATTATGATATTCAAAATAATCATTAAGTTCTACAATGTTCAACAATAAAAATCTGAAATGATCATGTACTTACGTCGCTAACTGTACCTACGTAAAAATAGATACAGAGAAGAACAGCAGTGCTATTCTGTAAAAATCTCACTGTGATAACTTAGGTGAAGTAAGCTGCCAATAGTGTCAATCCTTAGCAACTGACAGCGCACTCCACGCTCACTTCACCTAAGATAACACGGTGAGATGGTTACAGAATAGCACTACAGGTATTGATTGATCGTAGGCTTAAAAAATCTTAAAGGCTATATAAAGCGATCAAGCTATAAAGACTATCTACAATTCCACATAGACAGAGAAATATAGACTCCTAACACAACTACCCCGAATTTCAAATGGAACTATGTGTTCCTTAAGCGCAGGGAGCCTACCACAAGCTCAAAAGCAGTATTATTTTAATATTACTTCAGTGGGAGAAAGAGATGGAGCTATACGTCCTGTAGAGCTTCATCTCTTTCCCACACTGTAGTAATATTAAAATAATACCGTTTTATGAGCTAGTGGTAGGCCCCCAGGCCACACTGAGAACGAAACAAAACGAAGCTAAGTTCGTTTAGCTTTGTTCACGTAGCTACCGCGTGTTTGCACACTTACATTCACACCGCGAACTATGAACCGAAATATGATTTTTTTTACAAAAAAAAAACAACCTACTTCTATATATTTTTAATATAAATATTATTTTTAAAATAAATGATTTAATTTTTAAATTAAATATATTTTTAATAATATAAATATTAAAAATATATAAATAATAATAATATAAAGTTTTTATTTTTCACTTTTTAGTTGTATTCCACACAAATTCGAATAACTCTACCTGCTATATAAATAACAGACACAGGAACTTATCATATCATCCACATACTAAGTGGGAAAAAATACGTATTATTGAAGCTAACTCAAAAACTATCCAAGCAAAGTTAATAAAATTTATAAGGGACCACCTTGAGAGTGTACCCTTTCAAACAAAAGAAGAATTTTCAAAATCAGTAAACAATTGACGGAGAAATCGGAGGACATTACATCCTTAATATTATAAATGCGAAAGTAAGTTTGTTTGTTACGCCTTCACGGTAAAACGGCTGAACGGATTTAGATGAAATTTGGCACATATATAGATGATGCCCTGGAAAAGAACATAGGATACTTTTTTTTTCCCACGGGATCGAGACTTATGCGGGTGAAACCGCGGGGCGCAGCTAGTAAAAAATTAAAAAACGTGTGGCACTCGGGGACTGCCGCGGTAAAGCTATTGCATAGCATTTGTAACCTCCATGACAACATCACGTTGTCATGGGAACCATCATTACATGGTAGGCGAAGTGAGGGGTGTTAGGTTTTATTTTCGTTACGTTACGGAATTTCTTGATTCGTTCGCCGAGCTCAAAGCCCGCGATAAAAGCTATGCAATAGCTTAATAAAAACTTTTTACAAAAAAAAAAACAACCGACCTCCAAAAAAATATATTAAAAAGTGAAAAATAACTTTAATTTCGGAAGTCGGTGGTTTTGTATTTTCGTTTTTTGCCACTGTGACTGTACGAGAATTACCCTAGGCTGATAAAATTTTCGTTTTTCCTAATTATGCTAATATTAGTGTTTAAGTCGGTTCCCCCTTAGGGGAAGAACAGTGCCCCTCCTTTCCGCACAGTTCTGTAGGGCTCGTCCCAGACTGGTCACCCTCCCACCGATATAAGAAAGAAATGAATTCCCTTACCCTAAAACTGCCTTGTCCCGGCTTATAAAAAGTTCAGGGACAAGGATGGGACACTAGGTGAAGTTAATATTGGGAATTCACAGTTAGTAAACATAAGTATAATAATATGAAGCTAAGAAGATAAGAGGGTATGCAAAAGTATATAATATAATATTATGTTTAGTATTATAAATGTTGGAACACCAGCACCTCCCCCCTCGCAGTTGAGCACCAATAACTGTAATATAACCTTTATAAGGTGAAGAGGTAAAGGGATCGTTACGCTTGCACTTCAAATCACTATTTATAGCTACGTTAATTTGTCTGATTACAATTTACCCACTTCAGTGAGGCCGGGAACCGTTTTACAACGTTTTGTCTCAATGTACGTGTTCTGTTAGACCTAACGCATAGAACCTCTGAGGAACCAATACGATTCTAACGGAACACGTTCCCTAAGCATTAAATAAATGTCTTACTCAACCCTAAGACAGAGTACTGCGAAGTCCATCTGTAATTGAGGAAGGCAAGTATCGGATAGTTCTAATCGCGTACTTGTGTGAAAGACACCCTTACGGCGGTATAGCCCCTTTTTACTAAGATAATATAAAACTAGCACAAGCGCACCGTAGACTCAGTCTCTAGCAGAATACATTACGATCGAACTTGGTGAACGCCGAAGTGGTGGTTCGTCACTTCTCATTTCGTTAATCTTCCCCATTTAGAGGATGCGTTGCGGCATTTAAGCGGCTTGCGTCCCAATAGCGTGTCTCGATAAATAGTGACGATTTAGAATAGTCCTACAGAACGGACGGGGTTTTTTATCGAGACACGGTCCCTAGCGTTCTTTGAACGTCTACCAATTCAGTTTGGGGTACTTGGTGAAGCCTACCCCCTCTCCCGGAAATGTACGTCAACAAGCCTCACGCAAAGTATTCTGTGGCGAGACCTTTTTGGATACAGATATCATCACTAACATTTGGTTGTTTTATAATGCAATTGCACATTGGCTTTATAGCCTAGTTCAGCTTTAAATGAGCTGCGAGTATTTATGGTTCTGCCTTCCAAATGTAGTGTGTCAGCTCAAGATCAAGAGTCGTCAAAGGTCAGGAGCATTAATGCTCAGTGTCAAGTATGGTGGAAGGCTTTCGCCATTTCCCTATAACCAAAAGCAAGTGACTACTCTGCCAAGGGGTGGATTAGGATATGAACACGTAATACACGGGAATGTAGCGTTAATTATAAAATACGGTACTAAATAATAGTTATTTCGCCATTCTGGAATAAACGATCATTAATAGCTAGTCAGCCATATCACCTAACTGTTACCTACAAATCAGCTTGCAAGAACAATCACAATGGTGTAGGTCAATGAATGTAGAAGTACAATGTACATGCTACTACTAAATATAACAGTTAATTAAAGTTGACACTTACCAATTCCTTAGATAGGATCAGATTACAACACACTTACAAAATACAACACGTACCAGCTTCGCCTCAGACACCGCACCTCGATCGTGACTCGTCTCCGATGCACCTCAAAACTAACTCTAGCTTAGACTACGTCGTTCGCTACCTAACGTGTTTCACGATTCACGATCAACTTAATAGGTTATGCTTGGTCCCTTAAGACAGCCCACAGACATCACCTCTTGGTATTCACCAAGACTCCTAAATTCACTAGCCTGGACTATCACGTCAGTAGCCTACCGCGACTCAAAACCAACTGCCTCTCTTCCTTCCTCGGTCTCCTAAAATTCCTAAAAACACCACGTTTGGCCCATCTTCCCACACTTTTGCAGAATAGTTTAATGGCTGTTTTTTGTACAATTTCTCAATTGTTTTAAAAGGGTCCGTTTGAATTGTCGGAGCCCAACTTAATCGTTAACAGATGCTGACTCTGGTATTGTGAGTCGAGATTAGAAATTGGATATTTTACTATTTCTTTAGAATTCGGTGAAATATTACATTCGACCTTTTCGTTCTTTGTTTCCCATTAAATAGAGAATTTATGTGTTTCTAAGTTGACTTGAACCATGTGCGGGTTTTAAAATAATTATAATATTTTGTTATTAAAATAGGAGCAAATGACAGACAGTCACACCACCGACTTCCGAAATTCGAACCTCATTTAATTAAATAATGATTTTATTTAATTATGCTCATGAGAAAATAAATTTAAGAAAAGAAATAATATAATGTAACGAATTAGTAAGAATAATAACGTCCTGGAAATCGGAACCCAGGACCTTATGCTCAGGCCGTCACCTCCTTCTGCGAAGCAATAATACTCGCGAAGGAGGAGGCGGAACGCGTCAGGGAGAGGCAAAATTCGCGCCCTTCGCTCCTAACCGCTACAGGAGGAGACGCCCTGGGCGTCGGGAATCGCGAGCCGATTTCCGGTCACCGTAGGCGCGAGCTTACGGACGGTGAGCAATGGGTAGCTCGCTGCCCGATGAAGACCAGGCCCGGGTCGACGGTGCATTGTGTTCCACGCGCGCCTCAAACAGATGTTAGCAGAATTGACGGGGTCCGCTAGGGCTGATGCAACAGAAGGAACACGGGTGAGTTTTAGTCAGTAAGAGTCTGACACGCAAAAAAAAAAGATCTCATTCTCAACAGTAACGCTTTCGACCACTAGACGTTAGGCAAAACAAATACAGAGTGGCAGGGACATTGACACGCAAACTGTAACCATGAATTCAGCACATGATAGCCAGAGAGCCAAGAGAGCAGTGATAGCCTAGCAGTATGACCGTTTGACTGCCAAGTCATAGGTCTCGAGTTCGAACCCAAGGCACGCACCTCTGACTTTCCGGATTCAGGTGCGTGTTGTATAATTATCACTTGCTTCAAAAACGGTGCCTGAGAGATATTTCTCGACGGCATGTGAAGTCAAGTCAGAGGCTCATGGGCGGTTTTATAACTCTGACACCTATATATATATATATAGTCCTCTTCACCGTATCCGGCGACAGCGACCCAGACTAATTTTCTTTTTTTCCTTTCGTGAGCTCTCTGATGACTAGCAAAACCAAATTTGGTCTTGAAAACCCGGTCACACCGTGTACAGAAGAGCTGATCAGCATCGTTGTATGTGTACGCATATGAAGGCTTTGGGCGACTTTTACGTATTTGGCGCTTCTTGTCTAAGTCTTCAAGACGACTTGCTTCAAAGCATTCAGTTGCTTTGTGGATTGAGGTGCGCCATCTTTCTCGGTTTCGAGCAAGCTCCTGCCAGTGATCAACAGGTATGCCGCAGGTCGTAAGGTGACGTTTAAGGACATCTTTATAGCGCAGGTATTGCCCACCCTGTGTACGTTTTCCTTGGGCGAGCTCTGAGTAGAAAGTGGTTTTAGGTAGTCTACTCGTATCCATGCGCTGTACATGACCACACCATCTCAGTTGGATCTTTATCAAAATCGCCTCCATGCCCATCATTCCAGTGCGCCTAAGCACCTCCGAGTTGGGAACACGATCTTGCCATTTTATGCGCAGGATAGACCGAAGACACCGTAAGTGGAAAGTGTCAAGCCTTTTAATATCACCTCTATAGAGACACCAGGTTTCTGCGGCGTAGGTGAGTATTGGTAGAACTAAGGCTTTATAAACGCATATCTTAGTTTGCAGTTTCAGGTCGTGAGAGGACCACACGCGTTTAATAAGTTTTCCAAAGGTGGCGGCCGCTTTAGCAATCCGTGCTGGAATTTCAGAACTCTGACACCTAGTTAGTCACTACCCACACGAAAAAAAGAATCACATGATTCTATACTCCGTTTGAAATAAGATTAGACATTTAAACAAACCTTTTTAACAGTCCGTTCAACCGATTTTGACTTCTATACCGTAGGCATAAGGATGGCATTAGAAGCAAAAAAAGTGGTTACAAACCAACTGTTTACTGCAGCTGTCATTTGTCATGCCGCCATCGCAATAGAAGTCAAAATCGGTTGAACGGACTGTAAAAAAGGTTTAGTTAAATGTCTAATCTTATTTCAAACGGAGTATAGAGACTAGAATCGTAATTTTTTTTTTCAGTTATCTTTAAAAACATTTTGCTGCATCATAGAAAAGTGCAATACTTACGCAGTCCAATAGGGTAGTTGCCTAGATACAAAAAAAAAGAAATTCTATTTAGTCCGTCTTTCAGATAATAAAAAAAATATTAGACACGTATTTTTTGCTTTATCATATTAATCAAAAATAACTTAGAAAACACGCATTAAAGTTGGGGAGTGGGGGCTCGCTACGTCACAACGCAGTATTAAATCTAGCAAGGCGTGACGTCGTGCCACATTTTAACTCAATGTATCGCCGTAATCTTTTAATTACGTCAAAAAGGAAAGAATACGTGTTCAATATTTTTTATTAATTTAAAAAACGGACAAAAAATTTAGGACACAGGCCTATTGTATTTTATTTATTAAGCAAGGCACACCAACGACATATTTACAAGGATAGTTACAATAGGTATCACGAGTCTTGAGTACTGTGTAAATACATCACTTATAGGCATGCACAACATTCTTATTAAAAGGTGAACAATTATTCGCCAAATTATTAAATCATTAAAATGGTATGGAACAGCATTTTTTTTTAAATAACCTACGTTAAATTTCAATGCAGGGGTGTTCAGAATCATGTACTGAATCCATGGTAATAGGTTGCGCGTCGATGTCCCTGCCACCCTGTATATGTAGAAAACCCGAAGAGGTAGCAATAGCTTGTTAAACGACGGGTTTCCTTATAAAACAAATCTTTTCGTTTTGCTCCATCTTTCCCATCTCTAAAATAGTTTAATTGCACTTATCTTTCTGTGTTCTACATCTGATATCCTACAGACAGTATTTTCGCTCTGAACTTCGAAGCGTGATCGCTAAGCGCTGGTTCCGCGAACTGAGGAACGAAAGTGCTACGAATGAAGAGATTGGTGCAAGGATTAAGCTATTTGATCTATTTATAGCTAATCCACTTATGTCTTTAAAAGCAAAAGCTTGACATTTACTCGTAAGTACGGGCAGGAAAATTAAATGTTTATCTTTACACACTACGCCAATTTGCTGTGTTATAGCGATTTCATGCAAGTGTCAAAGAGTTGACACTTGAGTTGAGAGTTGTGATTTGATTATACGAACAATAGTAGATTGTTATATAAGGGTCGAAAGGAATCAATTCCCATACGAGGATAGTCCAAGTAGGAATTGACGACTTTCACCCGTGTTAAACACTCTACTTTTCATTTCGAATATAAGGAAAATAAAAAGTTGTAGCTTTCTAAAATACACATCTCATCAGAAAAATCGAAACACTTCCGTTTTTATAGTTTCTGTTCTAATTTAACACAAAAGAGTTTTCATTCCATGAAAAAAATCACATGATTGTATAGCTGGCAGTTTGGCCATTACAGTGATAAGTGAAAATTAAAAATTAGAATTTCATTTGTTTATCCTATAAATGAAATGATTCACTGTGTGTTTAGAGTTGGAGTACATTTCACCTTTGAAAACTAAAAATTTGCGCTTATCTTAAAACTTTTTGTTCTGTGTTCTGTATAGGTACTGTGTGTGTACTGTGACTTTGGGACGTCTGAAAAAGTTTTTTTTTCTAAAACATATGGATACTTCACCCGCAGAAGCCGCCTAAGTGGTGGCATTACTGGATTCTGGACTTAGTCAGCGTGTTGTGGCTGAAAAATTGCATCTAAGCCTGTCCTCTGTTCATAGAGTCTACAAACGCTATCGGGAAACTGGTTTGTTCACGCGCTGTTCAGGATCTGGCAGAAATCGGGTCATTTCTGAGCGAGATGATCGATTTATTGTAACAACTTCTTTACGAAATCGACGCTTTAATGCTTTTCAATTGCAGGAGCAGCTTCATGTTGTACGTAGGGTGGCTGTAAGTGACTCTACAATTAGAAAAGGTTAAAGGAACGTGGACCGGTACCGCACAAGCCAGCAAATGGGCCGAAATTAACTGCAGACCATCGAAAAGCGCGCCTTAACTTTGCACGTGAGCACCTAAATTGGTCATACCTCCAGTGTTGTATGGTAACGACGGAAGGAACAAGGTCTACAGAAGAGATGGAGAATGCTTTGCACAATGCTGCATTGAAGAAAAGGTCAGCTATGGTGGCGATTCGTGGACGGTTTGGGGAGGAATCAGCGCCGACGGTAAGACAGAGCTTGTCTTTGTGTTTGGGCCACGACTGCCTACACTAAACAGTCATCGGTACATCGAACAATGTCTTGAGCCTCACGTGATGCCCTTTGTACATTTTATTAGCACGACAATGCTAGGGCTCACACCGCGAGCGTCGTACGAGATTATGTCACCGAAGTCGGTATCTCCATTATGGAATGGCCAGCAAGAAGCCCGGACATGACTCCGATTGAACATCTATGGGATGAATTAAAGAGACGAATTCGTGCAAGAGATCCTGCCCCAGAAACACTTAGCCAGCTGCAAAATGCAATCTAAGAGGAATGGAATGGAATGCCACAACATTTGATCGTGACTCTCATCCGATCGATGAAGAACCGTATGGAAGCAGTAATAAGAGCTCGGGGAGGGAATACAAGTTATTAAATAAACGTTTCTTAGCTTTTTCATTTACGTGTGTTGTTTTATAAATTTCCTTCATACTCCATACAGGGTAAAAATGACTTGTTAAAAAAAATACGAAATCTATGAAAATTTAATTTGAATTTAGAACATTAACATTAGGATTTGAAAACCTTGTAATAATCACTATTAAACGACATTTGACATATATTCCTAAATATACACATTTTTCTGATAATCCTTACAAAACATAAACTTGCAAGGTGTTTCGATTTTTCTGATGAGAAGTGTATAATATTAATTGATAATAATAACATGAGTATTCTATTACCTATTAGTCTTTTTTAATTTTTAATCTGAAACACACCGTGTCACCACCGCGGGTCCTCCTGCTTAGGTATTTTTTTTAATTCACACTGACAAGACTGCAGCATTTTTTTTAATCAGCGTTTTTCTATAAGAGGGTATTACACCATCATATCTACGATCACAGATCCATGATCAAAGATTTAACTAAATTGTAAAATAGATATAACATGGGTAATTTGTGAGCTTCGTAGATAGGTACCTATATGACATAATATGATAGTATAAAAAATAATAAATGTCTATTTTACAATTCCATTAATCTTCGATCACAGATCCATGACCACAGACTTGACAGTGTAATACCCCCTTAGAACAATTTTTCGTAGCTGACTACCTAACCAAATTTAGTTCTATTTTTTTAATTCATTCCCGCCCTAGAGAGGGAAGCAATTACTATGAGTCTTTCCCGCCCAAGGGTGGGGATCAACGTCTTCCACCCGCTACTTGGATCAAACAAACACTACTTTCCGAGTATGAAAAATAAATTGGTAGTTAATTTAATTTGATAAGATATAATTTTTTTCCGTGTCTCTATGGAACACACTGCAGTAGTTATGACAACAGAAATAGTTGAAAATCTTATACTTCGACATAGGTACCTATATTTATTACATTAAGGAATCCTTTTAAAATGAAATAATAAACAAAATAAAATAAAAACCGGCCAAGTGCGAGTCGGACTCTCAAACTAAGGGTTCCGTACCACCGTACAATATTTAGCAAAAAATTACGAAAAAAAACACATTTCTTGTATGTCTAAAAATAAAACAAAGTTAAAAATTAAAGGGGACTCCCTTTAATTTTTAATTTTGTTTGATTTACCTGGATTAGGACATAGGATAATTTTTATTCCAACATTCCCACGGAATCGTGACTTATGCAGGCGAAACCGCGGGGCGCAGGTAGATTTCATATATAAAGAAATCTCGATGTTTTTTCAAGTCGCAAAAAACATGCGAAGCAGGGGCGAGTCACTAGTGTGATATAAGTAGGAGTTTAGTTTTATTTTTCCTGAATTTAATCAGTAACAAAACGTCACCACATTTTTTTTTATTCAACTAAATTTCATAAAACTTTTAATTTATGTTTAAACCTCACGAATCTTATTGTTCCGGAATAAAAAACAAGCAGTTACGTACATTCTATTGGATTAAAAAGCAAGAAAACATCTGTTCGAAATTGTTTAACATTGCAAATTGAACGATTATGTAAACAAGCCTTCCCGAAGCCTTTTTTGACGGCGCCATGACACAATGAGTGGACGAGATGTTTAATTAGTATTCAAAAATATTTCCATTCCGTTTCCTTTATGCAGAGGGTAAGAAAAATCTGAATTAACTTAGCCATTTGTGGACAAAGCGGTGTAGAATAATGTAAATAGCTTGCTAATCAACCAAAAACAAAATCTTTTAAACTGAGATTAATGTTTTTGAGTGAACATTTTCGGTATAAGGATACCGACCAACCATCACTGGAACACGTGCACATTTATCTGATTAACTCTTAAGCTAATCTAAAATTTTAAATAAGCGCGATCACATACTATCCCACGCAAAACACAACAAAACCGATGGGTTTTGTTAGCAAGGAGTCAATTTGTAATTTATAAGTAAACCATAAAATAAATTAACGGACATAAAAGGACGTTGAGAAATCACAAATTACATTCCCCATTGCTTTCCCATGAGACAACAAAACATGAGGTATCTAACACACGACGCATTCACACAAGAATAACTTAAGAGCAACACACATACAACAACAACGCAGGTACATTACCTCAAATTGCTTAGCATGATCCTTCGTTATAATGAAAAAACTTTTTACAAAAAAAAAAAACAACCGACTTCAAAAAAAAAACTACAAAGTGAAAAATAACTTTAATTTCGGAAGTCGGTGTCTTTGGTTTTCAATTTTCGTTCTTTGTCACCGACTTCCGAAATTAAAGTTATTTTTCACTTTGTACCTAGTGTTTTTTTTGAAGTCGGTTGTTTTTTTTTTGTAAAAAGTTTTTATTTTTCACTTTTTAGTTGTGATACCTACCCCACACAAATTCGAATACCACTACCTGCTATGTAAATAACAGTGACAGGAAGTTATCATAATATCATCCACATACTAAGTGAGGAAAAAATACGTATTATTGAAGCTAACTCAAAAACTACCCAAGCAAAGTTAATAAAATTTATATGGGACCACCTCTGAAGTATGATCTACCAAACAAAAAAAGAATCATCAAAATCAATTCATAATTGACGGAGTAATCGCGTAACAAACACACAAAAAAAAAAAAAAAACAACATACAGTCGAATTGAGAACCTCCTCCTTTTGGAAGTCGGTTAAAAACTAGCTTCTGCCCGCGACTTCGTCCGCGAGCCTATAACTTTCCTTAAGGCGCAACTAGCCGATACTTTTTCCATACAAATTTCGGGGAAGTTTTACTCCACTGTTACACATTGTACATCCAAAGTAAAACATGAAATCGTTTTGTCTTATTATTAATTTTGTCTGTACAGAAGCAGAATAGTAAAAAAAAATCAATCAAAAAGTTATGAGCCAACAAATATTCGTTTTTTCTGCTAATTTTAACGCAACTTTGGGAGTAAATAAGTAATAAAAGAAGTATAAAATCTCCAAAACAAAGCTAGTTCCGACAAAGCCCAAATGTCGAAGATTATAATAAACTTTATTCGTAATTGATTTATGCAGTAGTTTTTTCATAAAACTCCACCTTCCAAAGGAGTTTTCGTAATTTTTTACGCGCTCGTTTTACTAAAATCGTTCTGAACGGTGTTTGTGTGCGTGCGAACCTAGAGTTTGTGCATGTAGATCAGCGTCTAACTGCTTATCACTATATACTATCTCTGTCGGACACGATGCCAGGTGACACAGCGTGCTTTTTGACCAAGCCCACCAATGAGTTCGCGACTAGTTCAACCTTAAGAATTGGGCTATCCAATACAAAAATATTTTTTCAAATCCGACTGGTAGTTCCAGAGATTACCCCTTACATACAAACTTAAAAACAAACAAACACATTTTACCTCTTTATAATATTAAATATTAGTATTAGTACAGATACTGCAGCATTAATTTTGAAATAAATATATGGTAAAGTTAAGAATTAATGTTAAGTACTATGCTTGACGAAAAAACGATTCCATAAAATTGTCTCTAAAGCAAAAAAATTCAAAGTTACCTTTAAACTGAACAATAAACCTCTGGTATTCAAAAAAATACTTCAAATTAGATCATGAAATTTTGCATAATAACTGTACTAACTCAAAAGCAATCTACTATGTCTTTTTTTTTAATTACCATTATTTTCGCCGCTTTTTTAATTACCTAAACTATTGGCGCCTGGGAGCCTTCTCCCCGCCGCTCAGTCTCGCTCTCACTCAGTCCGCGAGCAGTATCGTGCGAGCGAGCTAAGAAGTGAATTTGAGCACAGGTATTATGGACTCTTAAGCAAGACTACACGCAAGAACGCCTGCCTTTAACGCAAGAACGCTCCGTTTTTGACAACATATTATTTATTGCGAAAACTGTTGGTTCCTTTTTGTGTGTGACGAATCTCGATGCGTTCACGATACATCGAGTCTTCCGTTCAATGGGTCCACATGAAACCCATCGGGCTTGTTTCGGCCTGTAATCTGAGCCCAAAATCATAGCGGCTGAATTCTGTTCCCTTACCAAGGTTTTTGGAATTCCAATTATTATCCTATATGATAAGGATGAATAAGTAGGCAGCATAATTATGCAACGTTTTAAGAAAAAGTTTTGAACCAAAAGTATAAAATTTTTCACTTTTCAGTTATGGTACCTACCCCAATTCGTATACCACTACTTGCTATGTAAACAACAGTGACAGGAAGTATTATAACATCATCAAGTTACACAAAGTGGATTTAATACGTATTATCGAAGCTAACTCAAAAACTACCGAAGTAAAGTTAAGAAATACGGGACTACCGCGCAAGCTCTACCAAATACAAAAAATATCGATAAACATGCATTTAAAAAAAAACCGGCCAAGTCCGTGTCGGACCACGCACAATGAAGGGTTCCGTAGTTAGGATGAATTTATCCCAAAAACAAACTTAACTTTGTAGTTGATAAACATGTTCTCCCATACGGAATGTATGGGAAAACATGTTTTTGCAACTGCAAAGTTAAGTTGGTCGATTATTACTCGATAACTAGTAAAGCCTACTTAGCTGTGATAGTTTTTCTTTTAATTTCGTTATATAAACTACTGCTGTGATTTTTTTCACATATCCAAAACCAACCATTTAGCTGGCAGGGGGGGACACACTTGACTCTAACAAAAATTAGCACTTTAAAGCTTAATATTTTGCAAACGGATCCCTGAATCCAAAAATGGTTCTCACAAACACTTGTTTTTGTAAGACCTTTCCAATGATATCCCACACTATGGGATAAAAAAATAAAAAAATAAAACATCACCACTTTACGTGTATCGGAGGTACCGTAAAAAAAAATGTTTTTCACAATTTTGTTTTACCACTTTATCGGCGTAATTAATATATATATCTATGTCAAATTACAGCTTTCTAGTACTAAGGGTCTCGGAGCTAGACCGCGGACAGACAGACAGACGGACATGACGAAACTATAAGGGTTCCTTGTTTACTACGGAATCCTAAAAAATGCATACAGACGAATATAAATAACCTCCTCCTTTTTTGAAGTCGGTTAAAAATGAATTCCCCTATAAAACTTCATTCTTGAGCTAGGAGAGAGTTCATGTTATGTTCACATAATGTAACTTATGGGAATAAGCCCACGACCACTCGCTGTCAGTCACCTTAACCATTGCACTATTGCCGCTTAAAATAATCTCACTATTATGACTTCAAAACTATCCGATTTCTAAGAAAATTAATAACTAGCGAACAGAATCTTATTAATTATCGCGTTACGAAGAATCCATCAACTTGTTCAATTAAGAGCTGTTTTAAACAACTAAATGCACCAGAGAGACGAGCTGATTTAATTAATTAATCAGCTGTTAACACTTTCTTGCACCCACACAGAAAACGATTAGAACGAAAGAAAGAAAAAGTATTTATTGAGACTCGCACAGGAAATCACAAATTAAACTAAAACACACTCATAAAAACATAAATAAAAAAAAAAGTAGGGCCCGCAATTCACTAGATGAATATTTGGCGATTTTGATGTCGTCAAACTACAGAACATTTACTATTTTTTTTTTTTTTTGGGTGGGAATTTATCAAATAACTTTTCCCGGCGGAGCGGGAGGGTCATGTCAGACTCTTACTAACTAAAACCCACCCGTGTTCCTTCAGTTGCCATGTTGCTAGAGGCCACGGTATCCCTTTCGGACTTCTTCGCAACCCCGGCAGGCATCGGCCCTATCAGCCCTAGTGGCCCTAGCTTTCCTGCAATCAAAATCAAATCTGTGGGAGTGATTTCGTGAAAAGGGACGGAAGTGCATAACAGGGAGCCGAGGAAGCGCGCGCTATTTGATTTGACTAATGAGCGCGTGCGGTGTTAGAGTTGGCCGTCAGAAACGACCTTGACGAGGCCTCGTGTTGCTTATTACCAAGGTAAGGTATCAAATATTACACATCATAAGTGACTACTGTAAGCCGACGTTCGCACGAACGTAATAAAATGGCGGCGGGATTTTATCATACACTGGATTTTTAACTCTCGGAGTTAAGGCGAGCGTTGAGACTCCAACGCGCTGGGACGAGAGAGCGTCCCAGCGCGTTGAAAAAATACAATGTTGGATTTTCAACTCTCGGTGCTAAGCAGAGCGTTGAAAATCAAGTGCACGAAGAAAAATCGCCACGATTTTATTACGTCGAGTTAAGGCTCGCTTGTTTTTTTAAGTGAGTTCCCTTCGAGAACAGCTAGTAAGTCCTCAATGGAGTGCACAGACGAAAGCGCTCACGCCTGTTGGCCACGAGTTTGGTCCGACAATTGGATTATCTTGTTGTGCCGGCAAGTATTTCACAACAGAAAAATATGATCGAAATAACTTTCGCCGGATAACTAGTTAATTTTGCAATAACTTTCCCGTTTGATATGTCTCGAAGAAATCGTTAGATGTGCATGGCAATAAATTATATCTACATACAAAAAATTCGTAGCTTATTGTTATATTGCTAAATGTCTAGTTTCATGATGTTTAAAAAGTAAAGTTAATTAAATCTAATAGCTAATATCTTCCTAACGCATGAGATTCAATTTTCGTTTTTTACTTTACTAGCTGCGCTCCACGGTTTCACCCGCATAATTCTCGATCCCGTTGAAATATCGGGATAAAAAGTATTATATGTCCTAATCCATGTGCCACATCCAAATCTGTTCAGCCGTTTTAGCGTGAAAGCGTAACAAACAAACAAACTCACTTTTGCATTTATAATATTAGTTAGGATTTATCAACAGCATTGTAACCAGAATCGATAACCCGACGAAATTACGTCCTGCCCTCATGCACCAAAATAAATGTACACCTCTACCCTACACTCATGAACTAATGACTCAAGTCATTTCACCAATTCAAAAAATAACGGAGTAAAATATTCAATACATCTCATTAAGAAACATCCGACGCAGTGAACCCAGGGGTTTTGTCAGAATTTATCCGGCGGCAGGACCAATTACGCACGACGGCTTCCTTCCTGAGTGACGCACCATCAAATATGTACCTCGGCTAACTCGGCTACCCCGGCCTTTGGCTAGAAATGGCGAAAAATAGCGAGAACCCAGAGTGACGTGCGAGCTGCGGACATGAGTATGAATGAATGATGGGTGGCATACGCGGGAGACTAATCAATAGAGTCGCCTGCAGGCTACCCTGCAATATTCACGTTAGTAATGGCCGAAACCACTCGGCTCCTAACTGAGCCACGAAACACGCAATGGACCCCAATTTATATTTTCAATTTTGTCGTTCGAAAGTTTGGGTTTTTGGTTATTTTTGTAAAAGTCATTACGATGCGTGAAATTGAATCATCTATCTACGATACAACACAACAATGATCGACAATTATCTACAATCATACTACAAGATGAATTTTGCTCCGAAAACCTTGCAGTTTAATGAAGAACATTGAGAAAAAGAAAATAATTTCATCAGAGAGCCACCATGTTAGTCCAACATAAGGCTATCATTAGTTAGAAATTATAACAGAAAAAATACTTGTATCATGTAATCCCGCCCCCAATTAAATTCAAATTCGAATAACAAACAATACAAATAACCAAACAGATAAATATTTAAAATAATAAGAGCTCATTTGTCTATTAACAAGGGTGGACATGTCGCGAGTCGGACTCGGGATGGTCCCGCAGCAATTGTTAGCTGTATGTAAGTCAGTGAGGGTCACTTGGAGCAGCTCTGACTAATGTACGGTGTGCGCAACAAGTTTAGATTTTTTTTTCGATCTTTAGGGCCACTTGCACCACAAATCACTACCTACATAAATGCGTTGAAATTTAAACGTATTTATTACATCGTTCTTTTTCTGTCAATTGTTTTGAGACGAAGTGATGTTTTAAATGTACTAACCCAAAAAGATCTACATTGAGTTCAACTTTTAATCGAAGAATTTTATTTGGATTTTTTTTAAATCATGCACACTTGCTTTTTCAACTCACTTTCGACATTCGCAGAATAGTCGACATCGGCTTTACTTGCCATTAATAAAGAATAAATATTTTAAATACGTTTAAAGTTAAATGCATTTTGTGGTTTATTGTGCAAACGGGCAATAGTTGTAGATGGACAAAATAGATCTAGTTGAAAATGGTTATGGTACTGACAAACACCAGAAGTAAATGGTTTAAAAGATCGCATTAACATGGCCTTGCTGTCACTGCTTAGGTAAGATTAAAATGCATTCAATCAAAGATAAAATAAGTTTTTCAGAAGTCATTTGTATATTTGTATACCTTTGCAAATCATAGTTAATAGCAAAATAAATATGATTATGCTAATTCAAAAGAATCTTCTACCATCAACACATAACAGCCTCGACTCCACAAACAATATGAAATCTGAAATTTTGCAAACTACGTCATCCAACCCAAACTTATTCTGCAAACCGTACATTGTTTTCTTTCAGCCGAGGCTTATTATGATACACTTTAATAATGTTAGCATACATCATTATGCGTGTTCGGAGTCCAGCGAGCCATGGGTAACATGTTCCGACATCATAAGAAAACGTACTAACAACGCAGCGATCCTATTTTGAGGAATACTAATGAACCTGGCCCTCCAGTGACGTCGGCCGCTGTTTTCTTTATGGAAATAGCGTCTGAGAGCGTATGTTCGCGAGTTGTGTGTGGCTGCAGGTAATTGTGAGTCGGGATGGGTGGGAACTATGATTTTGAAATGTTTGTGTGAGTAAACCATCAAGGTGATTTTTGGACAACTTAATAGTGACGTAAATTTACTTACTTTTGAGAATTCGATCGTTAGTGTAATGAAAATTGTGAGTATAGACTTTCGTCAATAAAATATAACGGTGATAATAACTTTGTGCCCTTAAGAATGCGGCGACGCATGAATTGTCCATACAAACATAGTACATAAATCATTTGCAATTTGACCATATTTCCACCATATTATGTTGATATTCGGATTGAGACAGTATTTATCTAGGCTCCTACATCTTTTTATTTCCAAAAACTTACCTTTAAATGAAGTGTAAGCGAATTGCATTTCGTACATTTTTACACCGTAAATGACATATTGTTTTTTCTGTATTATAAACAATATTTGTAACATTGTTTCCGCAGAAGCAAAGTTTACGTTATCAAGTTACAAATTATCGAAAAAAATGGAAATACATTAAGTTTTCATTCATAATTTTTTGTATTACGGAACACATCTAAATTTATCATAAATTTTCGAAGGCTCAAGCAACAATTGTCAATGTGTGCATGGTAGTATTGCTCATTGTAGGTGCATATCGCTCCGACAGGCACTCACACCAGCGCAATGTGCTTGGAATTGAATTTTGCAAACATCTCGATTTGTAGTTGCGAGCCGTGTTCGCAGGCCTCTTAAAACAAAAATCATTCAAAAGGATACTACGCGATCGTAGCAAGGCGCGTGCTACGCCGTAGCAAGGCCCGTAGCGTTGCACAAGGCGCGCGCCTACGCCGCGCCAGCCTTTAGTAACTAGATTTCACAGTGGATTTCCGTTATCATGTAAGTTCAGTGTGTACTTTCTAAGTTTATCTTGAGCATTGTTGTGTCCATTGTTTGTCTTATTTGATTTAATATATTTATGTACATTTAATTGTGCTTATTTTTCTATATATAATTAGACATTTAAGTTATATTTATAGTTCGTAATAGGAATATGTGTATCTTGATATTTTAATATTTTTTTTAAATCCTAAAGTTTTCGTAATTGCACCTACCACTGTTTGTCTCTGCATCACCCAAAGGTTGACTGGTAGAAAATGCCTATGGCATTAAGTCCGCCTTTGTACATTTCTGTGCTTAAAGTATTAAATAAATAAATACTGCAATCGGTGACGGAAAAGATCCTCAGGAAACCTGGACTTATAGTTAACTAGCTATTGCCCGCGACTTCGTCTGCGATCCAAGATGAAAAGTAGCCTATGTCCTTCTCCAGGTCATGGTCTACCCAAATCTGTTCAGCTGTTTTAGCGTGAAAGCGTAACAAACAAAGAAATAAACAAACAAAAAAACTCACTTTCGCATTTAAAATATTAAATTATAAAGTTACGATATAAGTCTGAAATCGCCGTCTTGAGCGCGCGTGGTGATCAATGCTCGTGCCCTCTCTCTATGAGAAGAGGCGTTTGCCCTGCAGTGGGACAATAATAGGCTGGTATTATTATGTAAGTTCAGAGTCATTAATTTTATTAAGTACTTCTTTAATATAATTTTGCAATTTTTTTAAATAATAATATTATTTTGTTAACGGGGTACCTGCTTACACAAAAAAAGAAATATCATAAGATTCGTTTAATATTTAGGATTAAGGTGGATCCGCAGTTGTAGCCAGCGAAATTCAAATTTTCTTAAGTTTTTTGCAATTTGCCGATTTCGAAAAGGTTAATACTTAAAGACAAAAAAACAGTGTTTTGTTTTTAAAATGTAAGTGATGATCAGGCCGAAGGTGGAAGCGAGCTTCACCCGGAATCCTGAACCACAGAGGAACTGGCTATCTTACCTCTAACTGCCGAAACACAACAATGCTGTTAA
This sequence comes from Agrochola lychnidis, assembly GCA_963680765.1. Taxonomy (NCBI): domain Eukaryota; kingdom Metazoa; phylum Arthropoda; class Insecta; order Lepidoptera; family Noctuidae; genus Agrochola; species Agrochola lychnidis. Next base: position 18,430,672 of record OY796858.1, read on the forward strand.
CATTGTCGTTGTGGTGACAGACTTAGATCAGATGGTGGTAGCTAGCCAGGCAGACTTAGAACAAGCCCTACCACCAACCAACAGATACAGTTCAGCGCAGAGCACAGTTGCGCAGAGTGCAGTTTGTTCCTCCATAAATGGACTACGTACAAATATGTTCTTAATGTCCCTCGGCAAACCTCGTATTTCGTCAGTCGTCAGATTTCTATCAGTTGCCTTCGCAGGCTCTCAATCGACTTGGAAGTATATAGAGTTGTTAATACTCTTTTAATTAATGTAATTTATTTAAAAAAATGGTAGGTAAGCTGCTAAAGTCGCAGGCACGGCAGATAGGAATATAGTTTTACAGCTCTATATAGTTCACACGAAAATCAAAACAAAACAACAATAAAGTACTTAGTTCTGAATTCAAATTATTATACAAGATAAATCTAATAATTGATGGACATGGAAATTTGCATTTGTATTCGGAAATGCGATGATACCCGAAGAACATTAAAGCTGGTTGCAGACCAAGAGCTAAGCTAAGTTAGTTTAACTTATTTTTTTTTATTTTTTTATTTAACAGTTTATGTACACACATATAAACAGATAAGAAGAAAGGAACAGAAAAATACGTACAAAGGTGATGCTTATTTCTATAGAAATCTCTTCCAGCATACCTGCGATAGGAAAGTAGTTAAAGAGATGTAGACAACGTGTGTAAGAGTAGAAGAGAAAACAGAATACATCAAATAAAACTTAACTATACACTAATTTAAATATAAACATACAACATGAGAATATACTTAAATACATACTTCTAAAATACATATCACAAAAATAGATAAAATTACTTTATAAAATAATAAATACATATTATGCAATTATGACGAAGTGGAAAGATAGTGTTCTATCACTCTTCTTTTAAAAACCGCAACAGTTTGGCACTTAGCCCATATAGCTGAGGTAATATTTCATACTTGCGTTCATAGTTTGCGATCTGATCACAAGCAAAAAATTACCTTAGCTTAGCTCTAGGTCTGTACTTGGCTTAAGAAAATAGAAATACTGTACACAATCACTGCAAACATTTTCTTCAAAAAGAGTTACTTCAAGAACTTTACGAAGAAACTCTTCTAAACGAGCACTGATATGGTAAATACTACCTAATTGGTATAAGCTGCAAACATTAAAGAGGTTCCATTTATCAAAACGGTTGCGCAAACAGATTTTATTTTAATTGATGCATAATTGGCTCTTACAACCAACGCTACTAATGAGAATCTATACTCGATAGCACAATATTTGTATTCAAAAGATAACTGGCTCTTGCTAAAATACAAGAAACTTATAAAAAAGGAATGTAAGTATTTTAATCGGGGCTCTAATCATTCCCATTTTGCGCTTCTAAAAATATTATTGAACACTCTAATATAATGATTGCGCCTCTTTTTGTGAACCTCTAATTATATTTAAGGGGTCCTAAAAATACTAAGACTACTGAGCAGTGGTGGCCCAGTGGTAACGGCCGCGACTTACGAGTTGTAGGTCGTAGGTTCGAACCCACACAGGCGCTTTACTTTGTGTAAATTATTTCATCACCACTGCTCTCAAAATGGTGAAGGAAAACATCGTGAGGAAACCGGCATGTCCTAGAACCGAAAATTCGAAGACATGTGACATCTACCAACCCGCACTGGGCCCGCGTGGTGGATTACGGCCCACTCCCTCTCACCGAGAGGAGGCCTGTGTCCCAGCAGTGGGAACATTTATAGGCTGATGACGATGATGAAAAATACTAAATAGCCGCGACCAACTTGAATGTAGCGCTCGTTCGGCTCGCGCGTTGTTGTTAGTCATTGAAGCGACCTAACTTAACTCGATTGGTCGGGGTACCCTAGCTTAGCAACTGCTACCGACTGTAAGAAAATGCTAGAATGTTAAAAAGAGACTCAATTTTTTTTTTTAAAGTATGCATCATTAGAATCGCAAAAAGTTTTGAGAGGTTAAAAAGCGTTCATCGTTCGAAGATCAAACAATTTTTAGAGCATCAATTAAATGTTTCCCTATAAAAAAATAGGCAGCTGTACCTACAGCAATCAAAATAATTCAGCAGGACTTCAGTTTACTTCATACCAACAATCTCATACTCTTGGGTAAGCACTGTAAGTAGAAGCTATCCCATTAATACCCGCAATCAGTCCAGTAATAAATTAACGCCATTACTAAATTATTCGTAGCTTCTAGATTAATCTAGAAGTCGGGCCGCAGTCCGACGCGGCCGCTCTTACATTATTACAGCATTCATTAGAGTTCGCTAATTACTCCTTGCTTTAATGAATAAGCTCTAATGAACCACTTTCTGTTAATTAAAGGCGGCGTGGGGGGCGCGGGGGGCGGGGAGGGAGGAGGAACTTTTCTCCGGGCTCTGATTGCAAATGTGAATTTGTGTAAGTCTGCGTGGAAAGAGTGTTTGAACTGAAAAGGGGTAATGAGGCGGTCGACTGAGGCCGAATTAGTTGCAGTGCGCGCCTAGATAAATTACATTTTGAGATCGTCTGTTGCGTGTTTTCGTCACCGTTGTAATTAGAATAAAGTTTAGGGTCTGATTACAGTATTGCTAAAACAGTTGCGACTCGCGAAGGGTTCTGTACCGTAAGATCGAGCAAAAATCGCCTAAAATAAACACATTTCTTGTCTAGGGTATTGTTGTTGAAGTATTTATTTATTTGATAACATAGGTAAATAAAGAAAAACAGATCTTATGTCAGCCCGTCCCATCCTTGATGACGACTGCCTCCAGTTGACGCCTTAAGCCGAGGTTCGTACCCCACAGGGGGCGCCCTTAGCGAGTGTTCACCTAGTTTTAATTAGAATAGTTGAATAACCCCTGGCTGGAAGTTTTAAGTGTAGTAGCTTAAGGCACCCACAGATAAACCTGGTTAAGTAGTCATGATCTCAAAGGCCAACTACGAGATGCCCTACATAAAAAAAAAAAACGTGTGGTACTCGGGGACTGCCGCGGTAAAGCTATTGCATAGTATTTGTAACCTCCATGACAACATCACGTTGTCATGGGAACCGTCATTACATGGTAGGCGGACATGGTTCATGAGATACAGCCCGCTGACAGACAGGCGGACGGACGGACAGCGGAGGCTTAGTAGTAGTTGGGTTCCGTTTGGCACCCTTCTGGTACCGAACCCTAAAAAGGGGCATCAAGTTCTTTACTGTCAATCCCACTCCTTTTAAATTAACGTCAGCCAATTCAGGAATAACGTATCTTCCAGAATAAGAGCTTATAATAAACCGCATTTACATACATGAATTCTAATACAATTCGAATCGACTAAGATAATATGCCTAAAAAAATCATGTATACGTCTATACGAATAAATAATATTGAATTGTTTGTTTGTAATGTAGAAATAACTGGTTTTTACCAAATGCATATGAAAGTGTATACGATACGTTTACAAAAAAAACTTTTTTTTAACTGTGTCAGTCTGTCTGTTTGTTTGTTCCGGCCATTCTCCGAAACGGCTGGACTGATTTTGACAGAACTTTCAGTCGATAGCCAGCCCCGGATCTAGGGGGATTAAGCCGGGGCCCGTGCCCCGGGCGCCAACTTCAGGGGGCGACAAATTCAAGCGTAGCAGACAAGTGCACCACCCAGCACACCGCAACTTTGCAATAAATGAGACGCGCAGCACATTTATAATCTTTATATTTTTTTTTTCTTTTTAACAACAGTTTTGGTGCCCCTGTTGAAATTGGCGCATTAACGATCGATACAATTTAATTTATATATTGCTGCCAACATTTTAATTTTGAGTTTTATTTTTATTTTGTGGGGTCTAACTTAGTGCATCCCCATAAAAGATTGGCGGGGGGCGGCAGACGGCAGTTATTGCCCCGCCTCAAAAAAATCTAGATCCGGGGCTGCATATAGCTGATTTTATAAGGAGTAACTTTTATTTTAGAAAAGCCACTCCGGGTTAAGGCGCGGGCAGCAGTCATACATATGTTTGGCCTTTTTGGTCTAGTGGTTGCAAGTGCTACTGCTAAGTATAAGGTCCTGGGTTCGGTTCCCAGGTCGGGAAAAGTGTTATTGGATTTTTATATCAGGAATTTCTCAGTCCGGAGTCTGAATTTGTGCCCGGTTGATGACAATAGGCTCGCCCCCTAATATAGGTTCACCTCTGCCTAACCTATCGGAAATAGGTGCAGCATTTTCACACAAGAACGAGTTTCATGTAAAAACTGCGACAGTCGTCATCCGAACATGTCCACTGAACAGCGGCTGATCAAGAGTTCTGACCGACCTAGGCTGATTATAAGGAAGCGCCCCCACCAGGTGTGTTAGGTACGGACGGCCTAAAAAGTAGTAGGTAAGTAGTAGTGTGAAAATTTTAACATGGTTCATACTACCTATAAAAGTTTTCAGATCGATCTGCAAGCGAAACTAACGTTGTTCTTTAATCTGCATGACATTCAACCTTTTTTTTTTTGGGTGGTAAATTATCAAATAACTTCTCCCGCTCTGGGCGGAGCGGGAGGGCGTATCAGACTCTTACTGACTAAAACCCACCCGTGTTCCTTCGGTTGCCCTGTTGCCGGGGGCCACGATTTCCCGATCGGTTTTCTTCGAACCCCCGGCAGGCATTGGCCCTAGCGGACCCCGTCAATTCTGCTGACATCTCTTTGAGGCGCGCGTGGAACACAACGCGCCGTCGACCCGGGCTTGGTCCTTATCGGACGGCGAGCTACCCATTGCTCACCGTCCGCAAGCCCGCGCCTACGGTGGCCGGAAATCGGCTCGCGATTCCGGCCCCGGGCGTCTCCTCCTGCGGCGGTTAGGGGCGTGAGGGCGCGAAATTTACCTCTCCCTCACGCGTTCCGCCTCCTCCTTCGCGAGCATTACCGCTTCGCAGAAGGAGGTGACGGCCTGCCATTTCCTCTCGCTCCGTACCATGGCCTGAAACAGGGCCGGACGCGAGAGATCACCGCCGCCGATCGCCTCTACGAGAACACGGCGTTGCTCCGCCCAAGCCGGGCAGACTTCCACCGTATGCTCCACCGTGTCCTCAGGCCGATCCATACAATGGTGACACCCGGGAGTTTCCTCCCGCCTTATCCTGAACAGGAACCTCCCGAAGCAGCCGTGTCCGGTGAGGACCTGCGTCAGGCGGAAGGTGAGAACGCCGTGGCGTCTCTCCAGCCACTCCTCAAAGACGGGTCTTATCGCCGCGATTGTGGCGTGCCCAATGACATTCAACCTTAGGGTGCATTTAGTTTTAGTGTTTTATCTCGGTCTAGTTGAAATATGTAGGGTAGATGCAATGATGATAGATTAGTGCATGCGAAGACACGATTTCAGCGCAGCCCCCCCCCCCCCGATCCTCGCGCCCTTGGCTGCAGCCTAATTAGCCTAAGGGTTAATCAGGCCCTTCATCGAACCCCAACGGTTTCTTGTCGTATTTTTCGCATGGAACCCTAAACAGCAAATTCATTCATGTAAATGAGTAAGTTTATTAGATTTACAAATGTACATAGCTACATACCTACATACATATTGGCATTAACAATGTTGTAAATATGTTCAAGCCTAGTTGTAATAAAGTTTATAAATATTTAACAGCCTTGGTTAATTTACGCTAATGAGTGAAGACATACATAGCTGTGTATGAATCTATGAATATTTTCAGCTGAAGAAAGATTGGCACATGCTATCACGGTATTTTCGTAACTGACACGTGTTTAAATCTGCTAAAACATGTATGAAGAACATAATTGACTGCTATGTACATATTATCATTCTGTACCTATTCTATCTATCTATCATTCCATAACAATGGAATTAATCATTACAAAATATATCACCCACACTTTTTCACTCTGCGTTCAGCGCTCGGTGTGGCAACACGCCGTGTTCGGGTTCGCGACAAGTCAATCGTCATCCTGAGGATGCCTCGTTGAAAGGTGAAACACGTGTCGATTTTTTTCAGGAGTTTTTTATGACTCTTTAGAATCAGCTAAGCGGAACAGGTTACTAAATATATCCTCGTTTATATTTTTAAGCTTCCTTCCCTAATACTTTTCGGACAAAGGAAAGGGGGTTACAAACCCTTGATTTATTAATAAACTTAGCGTACCTAATACCTGGGCCATACAAGCCACTTGGGGAATGCGCATCGTGGTTCAAATCTCCCAAATTACGGATCCAGGGGGCAAAGGGGCTCAAGCCCCCCCACCTCCCCCCCAAAAGCATCAGAGTTCTTCCGTGACAAATCATAAAGTGAACTTGATATTATTCAAATTTAACTTTTTAGCAAGCACTACCTAAGGTTCAAAGTTCAAGCATCAATTATCCTTAAGGCGAAAGCGACAAGGTAGCCCTCGAAATTCAAATTTTCTTACGTTTTTTTGCAATTTGCAGGTCAGTATCAGGTTGTATGTTGATCTTAATATGATTCGCGACCATATCAAATGTTTATTTATTGAATTATAATCATAAAAATATCGATATAACTCTCTATAGTCCATAGATTTAGGTTAGGGTTAAATAAAGGTAAACAAAAAAAAACACGTGACGAGACAGCTATCAAGTAACCGACTAAACGTAATACCAGTCATTTCAGTTGTCATCCTACGTCATAGTTGTACTCTTAAATTTAGCAACGTTATAATTCGTTGACGTTTAGAATTTGGGCTCTTTACAAGAGACAGATTACAAAATATTAAATTGTTATTATAAATCCAACAAAAAAATTGTGTTCAAGCAGTTACAGCTACGAAGAAAAGTTTAAGAACAAATGATAAAGTTTAACAAAAGAGGAAACTATTGTAAAAATCTAAAATAAATTTAATTTGGTTTTATCGTAATTTTAAACAAGAAAGTGTCATCTATAAAAACCCTTTTTACGATTTGTTTACTTTTATTTAACTACCTAAATTGGAGTATAAGTTCATGTAATCCTATTGAATGACTATTTCATGAAATCATAACATTTGAGGATTATGCTAACTTATGGAGTTGTATTTCTGATTGTCAGGATTATAATTCTGTAAAGCCATATTTGTTACGGTTGCAAATCATATTTTAATCAACATACAACCTGACACTGACCTGCAAATTGCAAAAAACCAAAGAAAATTTGAATTCCACTGACTACCTTAGCGCATCCCCCTTAATAAGTACCTATTTTATGTTTTTAAGTTTTTTCTTAAAAATGTTTTGCTTACGTGACGAATTTTGAATCTTCGCGCCACTAATTCTGCCACTCACGCTGCCTGGTTTGGCCGCCATGTCATGACCGAGATATCTCTATCTCTGGTAGTCTACAACCTAACGAAGTCATTGAGGAATTTGCGAAAGTAATCAGAGAAGGCTTGAGCAAAATAAAATGTTGTGTACTTTTTAGTGTTTACTTTGCTAAAACCTACCATCAGCGGGGTCAAGCCCCTCCCAAATGACAATCTTGGACCCGCCACTGCCCCATATTCGTAGACAACTAATCATAGACTCACAGATCACAGACAAAACGAGACAAACTGGACAGTCGAACGAAGAGCACTGAGCAGAATAATAACCAATCAGAGTGGTTACATCTCAGATAGTGTAACATGCAACGGTTAACATGTCTGTAACATGTTCATTAAATGCGGCCAGGGAATTGGAACAGATATATTGAGATTGACATGAAGCTATCACAGATTGGTACAAGTCATGATGCTATATGGAACTTAGGTACCTAGTGCTTATAGGTAGGAAATATAGCATGAAATATTACTGAAGATTCTCGATGTAGATAGATAGATACTTGACTTAGAAATATCTAATTCATTTGCAAATCTTTCGTGATTTATAAGTAGGTAACATGCTACCAGGGGCCCAAGTCTGCTATTTTTATAAATTCGTCATTCCAACACGATCCCATTGTCATTTTGCTAAAAGTTCATAATCTGCTAAATTCATAATGGTCGATCATTGGTCGGTCAATGGTCTCGTAATAGAATTGTGTTATAATGGCATTGTCGTACAATACGACCAATGATACCGTCTAAGTCAGTCATTCATTTGTCATTATGTACGAGATTACCAATAAGTGCCATTTCTTTCAATGGAGTGTCAGTGGCTGACCATTGGAAAGTCATAATGACGCCATTATATTAGTAGATTACCAAACTTGTCAAAATCAACAATTATGAAATCAATGATAGACCATTCTGACACTATTGTAATAGCAGACTTGAGGCCCTGAAATGTAGAACCTAAAATAAAACTGAAGCGGAAAATGTTGAACTTAAATAAATGGAAAAGTGAAAAAATTGAGAAAATCAATAATTCGTGCGTTTCCCGGTAGGGTAGTCAGTGGTATAAAGTGAGTATCGAAAGGTATAACCTTTCCTAAGTGGAGTTTGTACATAAGTCGATGCATCCGAAGAGATTTACATAATGAACCAGGTAAATCAATCTGCCTAGCCTTTTCCCAACTGTGTTGGGGTCGGCCTCCAGTCTAACCGGATGCAGCCATTATTTTACATGGAGCGACTGCCTATCAGACCTCCACACCCTTTGGTAAGACTGGTTGTCAGACTTTTGGACTTCTGACTACCCGTAACGACTGTCAAAGATCTACGAATGACAGTTGGTACCAACAGCTTAACGTGTTTTCCAAGACACGGAGCCCTCAATATGTAATGGATGGTCATCCATCTACTAACCGACCGCGGCAAGTTAGCTTACCTTCGATCGACCAGTTTGGCTATTATTTAGCCACGAGCCACTCTAATTCACCAGGTCGTACACTCTTGGGCTGCATCAATTGGGTACCCCAGTTGTATTAAAATTTTAATACAACTGCACGCGTAGCATGACCACCGTAGAAACGAGTCTTGTCGACGGAAGAATAGACAAAATGACAGATTATGATTGTTTATCTGTCATTTTGTCTATTCTTCCGTCGACAAATCTCGTTTCTACGGTGGTCATGCTACGCGTGCTGGGTTACCCAATTGATGCAGCCTACCGTACTAGGCCTCGAACAATTTTTTTAGTAAATAGGTGGTCTGATAGCTCATGGCTAAGTAATAACAGCCGCACGGGTCGATCCATCACGTTAAGCTACGCTTGCCGGGGTTGGTCCGTGGATGGGTACCATATTTACATACCGAGACTCCACCGTGCCTCGGAAAGCACGTTAAGCCGTTGGTCCCGGCTGTCATTCAGGGATCTTTGACAGTCGTTACAAGTCGTCAGAAGGCCGAAATTCAGACAACCAGTCTTACCAAGGGGTATCGTATTACACAGGTACTGGGTTGTGGAGGTCAGATAGGCAGTCGCTCCATGTAAAATACTGGTATTCAGCTGAATCCGGTTAGACTAGAAGCCGACCTCAACATAGTTGGGAAAAGGCTAGGCAGATTGATTTTTCAGGTGGTCCGATAGTTTTTTGATCCTTATTGATCCTTATAAGAAACAAGATCAATTGGCATCAAAAAAGTTTTTGTGAAAATTGAAAATCTTGCTGACTGTACATTTATTGAAAATCTGTGAATGGGGGATCAAAATTTCTCATAAAAACTCTCTGTAGGTAACTACAACGCTTAAGGTACCTACTATTGCTGCCCTGTCTCGAAAATCCACTCTGTATATCATCATGTTTAGATATTACCCATTAAGTCTGCGTATTTAACCTTGCTAATTTAGTTTGACCCTGTAGTGGATATCCATTTAAGAATGTTGAGTTTAAAAGTTATCTGAGTCTTTAAATTTCAACTACCTATGTATTTGTTGCATTGAATGAATTGGCTTCAGCGCTACGGGTGGGTTCTATTCCCGCTCGAAACAAGTATTTGGCTGGACCTGAGTTTTATTCCAGGCAGGGCAGTTTTTTTTTTTTGGGCGGGAAATTATCAAATAATTTCTGTTGCTCTGGGTGGAGCGGTGTCAGACTCTTACTGACTAAAACCCACCCGTGTTTCTTCGGTTGCCCTGTTGCCGGGAGCCACGATTTCCCTTTCGGCCCTTATTTGCACCCCCGGCAGGCATCGGCCCTAGCAGACCCCGTCAATTCTGCTGACATCTCTTTGAGGCGTGCGTGGAAACAACGCGCCGTCGACCCGGGCCTGATCCTTATCGGACGGCGAGCTATCCCATTGCTCACCATCCGCCGGGCGGGGCCGACGACGTACTTTTGAGATAAATTGTTAATGGACTCACGATAGGATCACTCACCTACAGGATGTATTTTAGTGGAAGGCATCACTTAAAAATATCATGTAGGGTTCCTTACTTACCTAGTCTGTTTACGATTAGCACCCCATCGTAAGCAATTTCGATATCATCTTGTTATCTACACATCAAAGGAGCTACAGAACATTGCAAGTCGGACAACTTTTGTTTAAAATGAGCACGGCGGCTTAGCCCGTCGGGTTGGGCTTTGGTATAGACACCCTTAGCAAAGTATACATAAGTAACAGTATTATATCTCGGCAGTGACCTTGAAATAATTACCTACGGCCACTCGGTAGATAAACCTTCCGCGTCCATGCGTAACTGCCGCGCACTCGATACTGTTGCGTACTGATATACACTGAGATCTCGAAGCGCGACGTTTCGGCCGTTTTCAATGAAAATATAATACGGTTACTTATTTATACTATGTCCTTTAAAATTTAAGTTATCGACCGCGTTCCGGCATTCACGGATGAATGTATCAAGCAGAAGCTAATTGAGCAACAACCGACTAATTACTCACATAATTCCTGATAATCGCGCAGGAATCTGACGAAACAATTACGCCGTTTTACAGAGAGCGTACGGACTGCGAACCAACAATTAACTCATTACCGGCGATTTTAGGACACGTTATTATGAAAATATATTCGGAGGTGCGTAACGTGAATAATCAATGAGCGTGAAACGGCGAAGGATTGTAAGGAATTGACAAATAAGGAGCCGTAGCGCGTATAAATACGAACGGCGGGTTTGTATTACATTATTACTGCACAAACAGTTTGGATAACGTTCGCAGGACCACTGAATTTACCTGTTCAACATGTTCAGTTTCATTGCGGTAAGAATAGAGACATTTGCCTCATCAGAGTGAGGCTCGTATTCTAAAAATGTGTTCAGTCTAATCGTGACGAATCTCTTCATCTTTTTTGAAAATCTTTGAAATCTTGTTTGAATATTCTAATGACTTTTAATCGCAATTCGTTTAAGAATTCGGATGTTGATTCAAGAGTCAGATCGTTTAATTAATTGTTTTGTTTAGATAGCAAAAAAACATTTGCAGCATCCGTAAAGATTTCTGATGGGATGTAACTACATCCTATTTCAACCAATGTAATTAAGGCGTCGATAACCGACTTTTAATGATTTTATACTGAAGATAACGTCTAAACGAGTAGTGTTAATTATTTGGAAAAAATATATGATAAATAAGAGCATTTTTTGAATAATTTAAAATATGAATATTTTTGATTATGTTTATATTACATAGTGAAATTAATTTGTAAAGTTATGTCTAACGCGAAAAAAAATACTGAGAACCACGCAAAATCCATCAAGCGTAATTTTCAGAAACCTTCACCATTTTAAAGATAATTTAATCATTGATTTTTTAGTATACGTGTTTTATTAAAATACCTTTTGTTTTATGTATAATAAATTAATAATGCGTCTTATTTGGGACAGCGCTCCTTGATGGGCGAGTCCTATTGGCTGGACATACGACGCGTTGCGTGAGCTCAGTACAGAACACGCAAGCTAACTACTCAAGGCCACTGGCATATATCTGCGTCTTAAAACGGGATTGTTATTATATTAAAACTGTCGATTTATAAAGTTATTAAAATAGGATACAGCCTTTTGATTGCACCTATCGGTTAAGTGTTACAACAAAATCAGACAGTGTAATAAATTCTTTAGTTGATTTCGCGATAGGTTGTAACATCAACGTTTACAATACGATTAAAAATTTATGACACCAGTTGCTTCAGTTCAGTCATACATTTGCATTCATTTTCAGATTGCTTGCTTGCTCGGAGTAGCAACGGCCGCTCCCTCCGCGATCGGGGCGCTGCCCATCGCTACCGGCAGTATTGTAAGTAGACCGAACAATTCAAAGATACTTCAAATACAATATCTTAAGTTGAGGGACGTATCCAAACTCATAAAAGGTCCTGCTAATAGGTAAGTAATAAAAATCTATATACACAAAGAAAAACGCTGATAAATAACAGAGAAAATGTTAGGTACCAAAACTTTCGAAAAAGTCGCGCACTCGCAACGCGTGAGCACACTTGCAATAGTTACTGGAACTATTATAACTAAAGTCATTTACGCGAGTGAATGACCTTTAAGGGGACGATAACCGACTTTTAATGATTTTATACTGAAGATGATGTCTAAACGAGTAGTGTTAGTGATTTGGAAAAAATATATGTTAAATTAGAGCATTTTCCTAATATTTTAATATAGGCATATTTTTGATTATGTTTATATTACATAATGAAATTAATTTGTAAAGTTATGTCTAACGTGGATAAAAAACTGAGAATGACGCAAAATCTATCGAGCGTATTTTTCTAAAAACTTCACCATTTTAAAGATAATTAAATTATTGATCTTTTAGTATACTTGTTTTAATAAAATACTATTTGTTTTACGTGTAATAAATTAATAATGCGTCTAATTTGGGACAGCGCTCCTTGATGGGCGAGTCCTATTACTGGCTGGACGTACGACGCGTTGCGTGAGCTCAGTGCAGAACACGCAAGCTAACCATTCAAGGTCACTATCATATATCTGCGTCTTAAGGGTATGATCCGTTTTCCCTTCACACTTCAACTCAAACCTGATAGGGCAAGCAAAAATACCTAGGTATAAAACAATTTTTTTAAATGTAGGTTTTAGGTAGACATTTCATCTATCATAAGTATTATTTTGATTTGGAATACCTATGAAAAAACACAAACGCGGGTTTGTATATACGCGGAAGCGCATTATATGGGGAAATACCCAAAAGAAATACAACCGAACTCACATAGACTGCGGACACGGTCGGGCGAGGTGCGCGGGAGTGGGTCACGTCGGCACATCGGGGCTAACACAAAGGCAGGGACGGGTAGAGGGCAGCCCCGGATCTAGGGGGGGGGGGCAAGCTGGGGCCCATGCCCCGGCCGCCAACTTCAGGGGGCGACAAATTCAAGCGTAGCAGCCAAGTGCACCACTCAGCACACAGCAACTTTGCAATAAATGAGACGCGCAGCACATTTGTAATCTTTCCATTTTTTTTTTGTTTTTTCCAATTTTGGCACCCCTGTTTGCGCATTATTGATCAATACAATTTGATTAATATGTTGCTGCCAAAATTTTAATTTTGAGAAAATTTTCATTTCGAGAAAATTTTAATTTTGTGATTTTAATTTAACTTAGCGCATCCCCATAAAAGATTAAAAATAAAATAAAATTGTTTGCACCTTCAAGAGAGATTGGTGGGGGCCGGCAGACGGCAGTTTTTGCCCCGCCTCAAAAACAATTAGTTCCGGGGCTGGTAGATGGCGCGGGAAAAAAAAAGTACAAACGATACCTGTGAATACATTTTAAAAATATCGAAACAATATAAATATCGATACGTTTTTACACTTCTGACATCCTTACCCTCCTTAAATGTCTCTCGTTCAATCTAGCACTGTTATAGTAAATTAACGAAATTATGTTTCCTCCCCAGTCAATCCCGCGCTACGGCTTTAACTACGCGGTCAACGACCCCGTAACTGGCGATCACAAAGCCCAGACCGAGTCTCGCGACGGAGGCGTCGTGAAAGGCTCGTACTCACTCACGGAACCCGACGGTACCATTAGAGTGGTAGACTACACTGCTGACCCCGTCTCTGGATTCAACGCAGTGGTCAAACGCGTTGGCCCCGCGGCGCATCCGCAAGCGTTGATTGCTGCTCCGGTCGTGAGCAAGCAAATCGTGGCTCCGATTGCTGCTGCACCTGTTATTGCTGCCCCCATCGCTCATGGAGGATACAGCACCAGCTTTGTTGGACTCGGTGGGCTTGGATATGGTCTCGGAGCCGGTCTCGGCCACGGCGGAATTGATCTCGGCCACGGCGGTATAGGCCTGGGACACGGTGGTATCGGCTTGGCTAGTGCCGGCATTAGCCTCGGTCACGGCAGTGACCTTGGTATCGGCTACGGCGGCCTCGGCTACGGCATCGGGGGCCTCGGAGGCCTGGGAGATATCGGAGGCGGCTGGAAGCACTAAATTGATAACGCTAGTGCCAGAATTCCCTTGTGGACGTTATCGCGACCTTACTTTTCTTTCGCATCTAAATGTTCTTTGTTCATTAGGCGATAAATGAATAGTATAAGGTTGACTTTTGTATTTTGTTTGTGAAATAGGTACTGAAATAAAATAAGTGTCAGAGAAGTTGTATATTTGTTGCATTTCCCTTTACATAACATATTACACAAAGTTATGGAGTCTTTTCTTACACCAACCACGATGACGTTGATGAGTGTTTTTATCCCCCGACGCAAAAAGAGGGGTATTATAAGTTTGACCGCTATCTGTCTCTCTGTGGCACTGTAGTTCTTAAACGGGTGAACCGATTTGAATGCGGTTTTTTTATTAGAAAGCAGGTTTTCTAGCGATAGTTCCTAGAAATGTTTTATCAAAATCGGTTTAGCCGTTTAAAGATTACCAGCTCTTTTCTAGTTGATGAATGGATGCGAGTATCTTCCACAGATCTGATCGATTTGAAGTTTGGTATTCTGTTACTTCAATGATATTAGAAGAACATAGTAACATTGAACTGATGCTGCAGCATCACCTGGAATTTGCAGGATACCTAACTCCCTTAACTTACAGCACAGGTATCGTGTTTTGGCTCATTGGAGTGGTCTCAATGAATAGGTTATAGATAGATGATGAACAGGGTCTGGCGACAGAATAGGAAAGAGAAATGAGGAAATTATTGTGTCGGGGTTTTCTTAAATTTTAACTGTTAAAATTGTATATGTCTTTACATACAATACACGTTCTTGGAAGCGAGTTACTCTCAATATTAACGTTCCACTGGCAATAGGTGCTCAGAGGGTGCAATTGCCAATGCTGCCCAATCAAATGTTCTCTTGCGAGATTTACGTATACTAAGAGGGTAGTTATAGATGGAAACCTGAAAAGCTGAGAAGTGAAAAAGCGCCGAAAATGCCGAAATGAATTGTTGCCTTTGTGTTGTCATCTGACAATATGCTGAGCTGAGGCCCTTTTGGCATTAATAATAATCATTGTTTTCTGTTTTTTATAGTTATAAGGTGTATTTTCTCTGCAGTAATGCCAATAAACGCATTTTTCTTTCTTTCAAATAATAATAAATTCTTTAACACTTTCAACTCCAACCATTTTTCATAGAGCTCATACGCCATGCCGCCATACATATTGCAAATTGACTCCAGGAGGGTTACCGGCATTACGTTTGCGCTATAGTTAACCCTCGAGGAATGTCACCGGCATTAGGTTTGAAATCATTCAACAAATTTTGTTTCCACAGTTTATAATGCCGA
Source organism: Agrochola lychnidis (assembly GCA_963680765.1). Lineage (NCBI taxonomy): Eukaryota > Metazoa > Arthropoda > Insecta > Lepidoptera > Noctuidae > Agrochola > Agrochola lychnidis. The sequence goes on from OY796858.1 coordinate 18,446,240, forward strand.
ATTCGCTAAGAAAAACCTACAATTAAAATGAGCCCTCCGCGAAGGCTGCCGGCATCCCATATACAAGGTGGAGACGACATTACAACCATAAATTAAACTACGTATATCTAATGACGTTCTTAGTTCACATACGAAAATTCAATCAAATATATCCAATAGTTTCGTCACCGTAGCTAGTCAAAGATTGGCAAAACCCATAGTTGGCACATCACTACCATTTAGTTTGTTTGAAAAAATAACTTTTTTAATTTCGATGCTAGGATTTATTTGATGCTTCCAAAATACTCTTATGTATTAGTATTGCCAGTGTTTTCATTTATTGTCGTATTGTTGTCTCCACATTGTGTGACTTGAGTGAGCCCTCCAGTAGGGCTCCCAGCACTGAACGTGTTAAGGAAATAAAACAACCTGATACATTTAACTACACAATTATATTTCATAATAAATACCATCAACACATTTATCCATCGTACTTAAATGCACATATATTTGAGCGGTTACACCGTCCCCAGACTACACCGAGACACGTAACGTACTTCTTTATAATTTAGATATTTACACGAAATATCCACAGATTACATACTACTCAGAAACTTGATTTTACACATTCATCTCTCGGCGTATGCATCGTTTGGTATTACAATATATAATTATTGTAATACATGTCTGCAACAATATATATAATGATCATTTAATTAATAATAATAGAAATAAACTAGCTTTTTTTTGGTTGGGAAATTATCAAATAACTTCTCCCGCTCTGGGCGGAGCAGGAGGGCGACAGTCTCTTACTGACTAAAACCCACCCGTGTTCCTTCAGTTGCCATGTTCCCTTTCGGTTTTATTCGCAACCCCGTCGGGCATCGGCCCTAGCGGACCCCGTCAATTCTGCTGACATCTCTTTGAGGCGCGCGTGGAACACAACGCGCAAAAAAACTAGCTGACCCGGCCAACGTTGTTTTGCCATATAAATGTTTGGGGTGGACCACCCTTATCACTTAGGGGTATGAAAAATAGATTACGACCGATTTTCAGACCTACCGAATATACATATAAAATTTCATAAAAATCGATCAAACCGTTTCGGAGGAGTATGGCAACTAACATTGTGACACGAGAATTTTATATTATATAGATTTTTGGATTTTACAACCAGAAATTTCACGGACTCGGCAAAATCCGGAGTCTGGATTTGTGCTCTATTAAATTGGACTAAAGCATAACTGACGAAATTGGGTGTATACTCCTCTCTGTAGCCTATCCCTTCAGGGAAACAGGCCTGAACTTATATTTTACCAACTCACTTCAGTTAATTCAGCAGTAAATGCTACATACTCAATTCAGTATAATTTGTGTAAACGGGGGCCGAATATACAAAATAAAGTATCTGTCCAGTACATAATCTGTGGAACAATACATACACTGCTACAAGGATCTGTTGGCGCTTCAATGACATTTACAGGAGGCATTGTTGGTAAACATTTGTGAACTTTTTTGAAGTGAAAACTTCTTTAGACACGTTGGGCATTTTTGAGATGGGAAAAACAATTGAACTCGCGATACCGTTACCGACACCTCATTTTTGTAAACATGATTGTGCTCTTTATTTTTATTACGTTACGGATCAATGTTCTATGCAAGTATTTTTACTTTAAAGATTTTGGAAAGATTTTTTTTTTTTTTGTAAATGCGGTTGTGCTCTTTATTTAGACAAGGTTACGGACCAATGTTCTATACAAGAATTTTTCTTCCACCAAGGCGATCTTGTTCAAGTTTTCACTTCTGTCGGTACCGGAGTGCCACTGTTTTTTTAGCAAAATTGTATTGAAAATAGAAGATGGCTGCGTTAGTTACGATTTCGGCCTCACGCCAAACAAATCTTGTAGCGCTATAAGCCTATTACCGTTACATAAAAACTGTGTGACACTGGATACCGCTGCTTTCCGCGCTACGTACTTCTGAATCTGAGTCCTTCGCTGAATAGAATGAGACAGAGACGGTCCACTAGATATGCGAACAGCATGTCTGCTATCAATACTTGTACTAAGATAATCCGGTACTGAAACAAAATTAGGACACGTTAGTTTGATCTTAGCTTTGTAGTTTTACTATTATAGCTCGGAGGAAATGGTCGTTCTTTCTTACATGATAAGGTTCATTTTTATACAACTGTGAAAGATTGGCAACCGATTTTCGCAAACCTGAAAAAGTCCTTGTGCAAAGACAACCTTTTTTTTTTTTTTTTTTTTTAAAAACAAAAGCGTTATGAGGAATAGCTATTTGTGTACAATGTACACAATGCGTACCACTAAAGATGTGACTTGACACACCACGTGGTTTGATTGCACAGTAGACGATTTAGAGGTCTCTTTAGCAGTATGAGGTCCCCCCCGGGGCGTCATCGGGATGGTGGAAAGAGCGCGGGAAGCACGCTCAAGTCTCATCCTTAGTGGCGCGTATTGTACAGTGCGTTAATTATAACTTGACCCGTGACACGATTGGTAGCACTGAATTTTGCAGGCTTAGTTTCAATACAAATAGAGTTCAAAATGGCGACTGACAGAACAGTACTACCAATCACATGACTGCAAAATTCAGTTCTACCAATCGCGTCACGGGTCAAGTTATAATGAACGCACTGTAAGTTTACGCCTTATTTACGGACTGAAAATCAGCAGTCTACAGAATATACTTTTTACAACTCAGTGGTCATGCCTCATCATCAACATAATTTCAGAAATAATCGTAAGAAAGGAAATCGTACACTGCAGGACCTATGCCTCCCAAGCATTGCATCGCTACAACAACTGGTAACTAGGGGCCATCCAAAAGTTAGAAATCATGAAACTGGTGCAGGGTGGCCCCTTTTTTTTTTCTTTTTTTTTTGGGTGGGAAATTATCAAATAACTTCTCCCGCTCTGGGCGGAGTGGGAGGGCGTGTCAGACTCTTACTGACTAAAACCCACCCGTGTTCCTTCGGTTGCCCTGTTGCCGGGGGCCACGATTTCCCTATCGGTTTTCTTCGAACCCCCGGCAGGCATTGGCCCTAGCGGACCCCGTCAATTCTGCTGACATCTCTTTGAGGCGCGCGTGGAACACAACGCGCTGTCGACCCGGGCTTGGTCTTTATCGGACGGCGAGCAACGTGTAGGGTGGCCCCTTAGCTTATTAATAAAAATAAATGGTATACTTACATCAGGTGGGAAATATACAATCTCGAACATATTGGAGAGGTCGGGGAAGATTCCAAGCGCGAGTGCCAGCACGGCGCCGCCCGAGATCATAATACTGTACAATAGCGGCTTATTGTCGCGCAGACCTTCCATGAACGGCTCGCCCTAGAAAATAGACGAAAAGTTTAGCTTCATAATCAGCCTATAATATTCCCGCTGCTGGACACAGGCCTCCTCTCTGTGACAGGGAATGGGCTGTAGTCGACCACGCGGGCCCAGTGCGGGTTGGTACATGTCACGTCTTCGAATTTTTGGTTCTAGAACATGTCGGTTTCTTCACGATGTTTTCCTTCATCGTTTTAAGAGCAGTGGTGATGAAATTATTTACACAAAGTAAAGCGCCTGGCTGGGTTCGAACCTACAACTCGTAAGTCGGGGCCGTTAGCACTGGACCACCACTGCTCTCACGAAGTTTAGCTTATTTTAATCATCATCTGCCTAGCCTTTTCCCAACTATGTTGGGGTCGGCTTCCAGTCTAACCGGATGCAGCTGAATACCAGTATTTTATATGGAGCGACTGCCTATCTGACCTCCTCAACCCAGTAACTGGGTAATACGATACCCCTTGGTAAGACTGGTTGTCAGACTTTCGGGCTTCTGACGACCCGTAACGACTGTCAAAGATCCACGAATGACAGCCGGGACCAACGGCTTAACGTGCTTTCAGAGGCACGGAAGAGTCTCGGTATGTAAAGATGGTCATCCATCCACTGACCAACCCTGGCAAGCGTAGTTTAACCTGATGGATCGACCAGTGCAGCTTATTTTAATATAATATAATATTATTTACTGTGCTTGTAAAATCAAAATTTAACAAAAAAAGTGTCTGTGGCATACCCTTTAGGCGTACAATGTTTGTTTAACGTTTAAAATGTTGTAAGTGTCATCAAATGAAATTATACAAACGGTAGTCTTAAATCTTGGCATTGGCAATCAGTTAAAACATCAGGATTAGCCAATCAGAACTCGGTAATGAAGGTTTGAACTACAAATGGATTAAATTTAAAAGTGTATGAGAAAAATTTGTACAGCTTATACTAGTTCAGATTACTCGTTAATAAACTAAGGCTTATTTGAATATGGGTTTTTGCTATAAAATTCCATGATGAGATCGATTCAGTATTTCGTATTCAAATCACTACATATTATAAAACAAAGTCCCCCGTGACGTATGTCCGTCTGTCTTAATGCGATAAACTCAAAAACTAACGAACGGATTTTGATAACATCAATGGACGGGGTGATTCATGAGAAAGGTTTAATTAAGTGTTATTCATTAAGAGCGTTTATTCTGAAAGTGGGCAACGTCGCAAATATGTCAATTATTTCGCTGTTTTGATTAATTTGGCAATATTACTGTATGGAAATAAGAAATGTGGGTAACTAGCGAACTAGAATATTAATTATGAATTGCAATTATAACACTGAATTTGATGTTGTAACAATTTTAGGTTTAAAAAAGGCATTTGGAAAGATTTCAAATACTTTTTTTACATCTAAAACTAAATATTCGGTATTACGATATTAAGTATTGCATTTCATTATTAATATTCTAGGGAACTAGTTAGCCACATTTCTTATTTCCATTGAGTAACATTGCTAAATTAATCAAAACAGGTAAATATTTGACAGCTATTTACGACGATGCCAACTTTTGGATAAACCCTCTTAATTTATAGGATCTATATTGAAGAAATTCAGGACTTTCCAAATGGTGACGTCGAACTCGTTTGACGCAGGACCACATCCCGTAATAATAAAATTAAAAAAATATATTTAGCTTTATCTTATTTTTATGTTTATAGAGTCTGTTTCATACCCGGTAGTTGATAGCGAAGGTAGATATCTGAAGCGACATGGAGATGATGTAGACGGTGCTGTTGAGCAGGTCCGGCGCGAATTCTCGCTCCTCATCTTCTGCCAAATCCATGTCTAGTTTCGGTTTGTTATCCCTGCAAACAAATATATAATGAATTTACAAGTTGATATTTTTTATCACAATGATAATAAAGCGTGGAATTTTGCTGCCGCAAATGCTATGCTAATTAACACAACAGTATTATTTTATTTTTTTATTTTATTTATTTGGCTCACCAACAATTGAATACACCGATACAAAGATATGAGATACATGCAATAAACTTATAGACTAGTGTACCAATTTCTTACAGGTAAGCACATCATGCATTACTTATTTGTTGTTTAGTGCCTACTTAAAATTAGATGAGTTCTTACACTCACCGAACATAATTATGATTTCAACAAAATTCCAATTTAAAATCAGTTACACTAAGTAACCCGTAAACTAATTAAGAAACGGTGAATTAACGCAAGACTTTTTTTATTATTTTACGTAAAGCGTAAATAACAGTTTTAAAACAATTTTTTTATCATCGATTTGGTATTAGGAAAGGCCTAACTTTGATGGTGTATCTAATGTTTAAGGTGTCAAAGTCAAAGTCTAATCATTTATTTCAAATAGGCCCATGTATAGCACTTTATAACGTCATTAATTACAAAATAATAAAATTGATTCTAGTCGCCCCTTCCAAAAGGTAGTTTTCGTATGGAGAAGAATGGGCAAGAAACTCTACCGTTACTCTTTTAAAATGTTTTACAATTGTTTGTATATGCACCATCGAAGAAACCCATACCTATACACCGTAAGGACCATTTCTGCTTGCAGCGCTCGGCCGATGTAGTAACGGTTACCTACGAAAAAAAAGGGTCGTGTGCACGGGATTTTGTTTTCGATTTGCTTAGGTATGGGTTTCTTCGATGGTACGTACATTAGTTAAATAATTATTATATGTGAAGACGATGCACCTAGAATAAAACTACTATACCACAATAGGCAAAAAAAATTAAGAATGAAGCAACGACAGATAATTTAATATGTGATAAATACATGGTGCTCACATATTTACAAACATTGTAAAAGTAAACGATTTTCCTAAAATTTTGTAATTAATAAGTCAGTGTGTGGGGAAGTAATCACAGAATGTAAAATCAATGTCATAAAACACAAAATAATAAATTTTACAATTAAATTTCATGGGTATTATTACACCACCATATCTATGATCATACGATAGTGTAATACCCCCTAAGGCTGCCTGTCCACTGGAGCGGAGCGAGACAGCGGAGCGGAGAAATGTGCCAATATTAACCAATAGAATCGAAACTCCGCTCCTATTGATTAATATTGGCACATTTCTCCGCTCAGTAGCCTCGTTCCACTCCAGTGGACAGGCAGCCTAAGACTAGGGCTTATTTGAGGAATATTAGGTTTTGAGTTCGAACCCTAGAACATTACTAGTAATATTGAAGGCAAGTGATATGTCTAGTCCAGTTATTGATCAATTACCTTCCGGGCGAGCGTGACGTCGCTTCGTGCACCAAATAGATGAGACATAAGAAGTGCACGGCGAACTGTGTGAGCACAGTCATGATTGTATACACGTTGAAGATGTTCGGGAGAGGACGCTGCTTCGATAACTGCTTCAGTGGCTGTGGAATAATCAAAATTATATATGACAAAAACGTTAAAAAGGCATATTTATTTATGTAGGCAAGAGCGCGATATAAAGTAAGAGGATGTTAATAGCGAAACCAGGAAAAAGGCCTAGACAGATAAACGAATTGGGGAAAATAATACCAATGTACTCATAAAGTATTTCTATTTTCTTAATGTCCCTCGGAAATCATCGCATTTCCGAATACAAACGAATGCATGTCCATCAACTCTTAGATTTATCCTGTATAATAATTTGAATTCAGAACTAATTACTTTATTGTTGTTTTGTTTTCATTCCCGTGTGAACTATATAGAGCTGTAAAACTATTTTTCTATCTGTCGTGCCTGCGACTTTAGCAGCTTTCCTCCCATTTTTAAAATATATTACATTAAGTTAAAAGAGTATTAACAACTCTATATGCTTCCAAGTCGGTTGAGAGCGTCCAGTCTACACCAAGTGCAAAGGGCAACTGATAGAAATCCGACGACTGACGAAACACAATATTTGCCGCAGGACATTAAAAAAAAAAGAAGTACTGTAAAGTTGATAATAAATAAAATTAGTACAGGTAAATATTTTTTCGCACTTGGATAAACCCACATTAATAACTTCAAGCATTTTTAGAACTCCTGAAAAGTTATTCAGCTTTTCCGAAACCCTTTTTGCTCATAGGTACAAATTGGCTAACTCCTCCATTCAATCGTATTTTACGACACCCATCGCAAATAGAACAACACCGTAGAACAGTGTTGTTCTATTTGCGATGGGTGTTCTTGAAAACAGTTAAAAAAATATATATTATTATTATAAATAATTTTTTCAAATGTCATTGACACATCTCGGGACCCAGGGGACCCATACCTTTGGAAGGCGTACGAGGGACCGAAACCAACTCGCAGAGGCCCGTTAGACGTTCTGAATTAAATGAGGCACCAACCAACGATTATCCCTGTTTGCGCTATGCAAGTGCACCCAAGGACAATCCTCGGTTGGTGTACGACTATTGTGGGATATGGAAACAAAGATATTAGATTATGGGTTTGGGTAGCTAATTGAACTGGTTGTCTAAAGCTATGGAAAGACCCCTGCCTGACCAATATTTTATATAAAATACACAGGTAAAATGGCAGGGGGTGACTTGCACACTCAATAATGGGCCCCCGAAAACGGTCGCTAGCACAAAGTGTCGTAGCGACAAGGGGGCAACATGTCCTGAGGTGCTTATGAGGAGTGGAGAGGTATTCCACGGCTATCAGGACAATCCCGGAAGTACGGTCAAGATCCCTACCAGCATCTTACTGGAATACTTCCTTCCTCCGAGCACGTTTGCTCTTGCGAATCTCCACTCAAGCCGGCCAATAAAGGCAAGAAAAAGGTGGGAGCTCTGTTCCTCGTCAGTGTTCACTCCAGCCGGCCAATAAAGGCAAGCCAGAGGTGAGGAACAAGACTTCTCCCGGGAGATAGGATCCGTGGGGTCGCTACTGCCCAACAGCTCGCCACGTGCTGCCCTGCGGGTTTATAAATTATTATAATTATATTTTCTACTTTGAAGCAGCGACACTGATTTTGAATACCCTTAATTAAAAGCCGATTTTTAATCTTCAGTTAACTTATATGTTAGATACGCCCCGCGGTATCACCCGCATAAGTCTCGAACCCGTAAGAATATCGGTATAAAAGGTATCTTATGTCCCAGTTCATGGCTTACCCATGTGCCAAATCTCATCCAAATCCTTTCAGCCGTTTTAGCGTGAAAGCGTAACAAACAAACAAAATCACTTTCGCATTTATAATATTAGTTAGGATAAGTTAACTGAAAATTGAAAAATGTAAAAATCGGTAAGATAAGTTACATCTGAGGAATACAAATTGTGGTTATAATTATTCTTCAGATAAAAGTTTTCTGATGATTAAAAACTCGCCTATAAGTTAACTATTTACTTCAAAACCTCACCTTAGATCTCGATATAAACAAGAAGCAGGACGCCAACAACAGACTCTGTAGCGTGGCCTGAGTATCACTAAACTTGATGCCATCGAGGTACAACACCGACTGACTGTACGCCAGGATAAGGGCGTTCAGAGCCAGGATCTTGAACATCTGCAGCGTTGTCACCAGAGTGCACCGACCTTGCTTGATTATGTGGCAGACTGGAGACAAAAATATTATGATGTTTTAGTATAAGTAGGAAACTGGAGAACTTTATGTAACACGATTCCTAATCAATTTCTTTTTTGGAGTGTGTTGTCTAGCATAGCAGAGACAAAATTCAAAAGTCATTTATTCAAACTAGGCTAAGGATCAGCACTTTTCGAACGTCAAAATTACATAAGACAGTCCCACAAAAACGCCCACCCTTTACCACTTCCAAGTGCCTTTAGCTGGGAAGAAGAAGTGGCGCAACTAACTCCCCAGGAGCACAGCTGTCGTTCAAGTTAGAAAAAATAAAGATTCTATATGCAAAATAATTTACATTATGCAACACAAAACACAATTTAAATGATAAATTACAGCTAGCACACGCCAATATACCAACCAAACGCTACCTGCTGCATAGATGTGCGTTCGATGAAGACTTACCTGAAGTAATGATAGATGCGAAGCATGCTGGACATGACAATCATTTGTGTCTGATTTTTTTACTATAACAAGGAAAGGTTCCCTTTTGCAAATTTTCACCCCTTTATAGTAAGTAGTAAATGGGTGAAGACCATTCAATCAATCAATGGCGTTTATCCAGATCGGACTAATTTCACTTGAGTATGCACATTCGTCATTCTGAATTTTTACCCATTTTACATGACATGAACTCATGATAGTTTAGCAGCTGGCGGCGGAAGGTCATTTAAATTCTTATTTTGATCACGTGCAGTATTTGCGTTCATGTCATTGACCTGTCAATTTGACTAATAAAATAATGATTAATATTGTTAATTTAGATAAAAGTTGTATTGTTAGTTTTTACGACTGCATGATTTATTTGAAAACTGTATTTTTTTAGTTTTTACGACTTTGCATGCCGTAAGGTAGAATGTAGCGGAAAAACTTAGTGATGTACCATCTTATACCTGTACCTACATTGTTGGCAAAATAAATCTGAATCTGAATCAACTTGACCTAGAGGTCATTACTTTGATTGTATTGTTCGCGTGATTGACAATTAACAGAGTTTTGCATAAAGCTATTTTGAATAGCTATTTGTCTTGAGAATTATATGTATTTCTGACGAACCATTTTGTGTATACCACGTTTTAGTGTATTCATGGTAAGTGAAAAGTATGAAAGGGCCGTAACTTTATCTAAATAAAGAGCACAATAGCGTTTACAAAAAAAAATCTTCCAAAATCTTTAAAGTAAAATTACTTGCATAGAACATTGATCTGCAACGTAATATAAATAAAAGAGCACAATCGCGTTTACAAAAATGAGGTGTCGGTAACGGTGTCGCAAGTTCAATTGTTTTTCCCATCTCAAAAATGCCTGACGCGCCTAAAGAAGTTTTCACTTCAAAATACACGTTGTGCCGACCCCAAATAAAATGGAATAAAGGGGAAGAGAATAATTATGGTTTCCGAAGATTACCTCGTACATACAAACTTACATTATTTTATATTATTTTTCTAACCTGCCCCTGCCCTTCCCCACTCCCGGGCAACAAACCTAATTTTGCGTCTTTATAATTACAGTAGGTATAGAATTATGAATGATACAGAGGGTATGTTGGACCATAGGTACTTACTCTCTATATCACTGCCATAGACATTCCATTAAACCCTCCACAGGTCCTAAAAACAGCTGAATGTGTATCACGTAAAATAAAGACAGACTACCAATCAAAACATTTAAAAAAAAACTTACTACAAAATATACTGGAAAGGCGACTGGTGAAGGGTGCAGCGACACTCGCGTCACCCAACCTCACGAGCTGCGTGTCTTCTTCCTCCAGCTCGCGCATGGCTCTGCGCAGGCGCGCAGCGGCCTCGGCTCGCGCGTCCGCGCGGTTGGTCGGCCTACGCGGCGCCTCTTCTACCGCGCGTTCTTCTCGCGGCTTCTCGCGCGGCCGCTCAGGCGCATTCGCTAAAATTGCTACTCCTACCTGTAATTTTAAATACCAATGCTGTAGGTTTGGGTAGCTTGGGGTTTTAAGTACAAATATTCGGGGATTTTATTGCTGCTGCTGCCCGCGGCTTTGCCGGATTCGGTAGACCTTAATTCTTTTTCTAAAATAAAAGAGGGCAAGGCGAAACCAAAGACGCCAAACATATATGTACAATGACTAGCTGTTGCCCGTGCCTTAACCCCGCGTAGCTTTTTCTAAAATAAAAATAAGCCTAAGTTACTCCTTATAACATCAGCTATCTGTCAGTGAAAGTCCCGTCAAAATCGGTCCAACCGTTTCGGAGATTAGTCGGAACACAGACAATAAAAATTGGTTTCTTTTTTTTGTTATATGTACTGTATATACTTTCATCTTGACATCATATTTTGACATTACAGATCAGTCTTTCAAAAGCCAAATGTAATTCATAATATGAATACCTACGGAATTAAGACTGTCTTTGGATTTTTTTTGTGCACAAAAATTATTAATAAATAAATTTAAATAAATATGAGAATGAATAAACTATCCTTAATATTATCAATGCGAAAGTAAGTTTGTTTGTTACGCCTTCACGCTAAAACGGCTGAACGGATTTGGATGAAATTTGGCACATATATAGATGATGCCCTGGAAAAGAACATATGATACTTTTTTTTTTCCCACGGGATCGAGACTTATGCGGGTGAAACCGCGGGGCGCAGCTAGTTTTAAATATGTTAATTTTATCAATACATGTGGCGTAATTTTCAATTTAGTGATGCACCAATCAGCGTATCGTAATTTTTTCTATGTTGCATATAAATAAGATACTAAATATAACCAGTAATACTCACGTCAGCATGTTTCAGTGCTCCCACGTCGTTTGTACCATCACCACACATGAGCGTCACGTATCCGAGCGCCTTCAACGTCACCACAACAAACTCCTTCTGCTTTGGCGCGAATCTAGCGAACACCTTGATATGAGGCATCAATTCCAGCAGGAACTTGTGGTGGTTCTCATTTAAGAAACTCAGACCCTCCCCTGTTATACACAGATCAAACTTCGAAGTCAATTGCTTTGACGTCTTGAATGGATTCACGGGAAGATTCACTTCTTCGTCTATTGATGTCCAGCCCCACTTATTATCACTTTCTGCTAGAATCAGAACTTCTTCTTTCTGAGTAAATTTCAGCTCTTTAGCAACGTGACACGCCGTCAGCGGATTGTCACCAGTTATCATAACCACAGAATGAGAAGCATTCACGATTTCTGATATCGCTTTTTTTGAGTCCGTCTTCAAAGGACACGAAATAATAACAAACCCAACAAAAGTCAGATCCGACTCGATATCCTCGCGAGACATATCCCTAATGTCTTGAGAACTTAATTTGCCTAAATTCCTATAACCTAATGCCAGAACTCTTGCCCCTCGTCGCGACAGAGTTAAGTAAACATGATCGTAATGACTAGGAACCTCTTTGAGCATGGTCTTCACAGTTTCAGGTGCCCCCTTGACACTGCTAATGTAATGAGTTTCCATAAAACCTCGCTCGTTGACCTGATAGCCTGCTATTACAGACATTCTTTTAAGGGCACTTGAAAAGTGATTTCTGTGTATAATTTTCAGGCCTGGTGACTTTCCTTTCTTTGGCACAACAGCATCTCCTTTGGTCAGGTTCCACTCTGCAGCTTTTAGAGTAGCTTTCTCCAATGGGTCTCCTACCACACCATCATCTAGTTGAACTAGAGAATGACATGACGCCAGAACTTGTATAGTCTCCATAGGTGCTTGAGATAATGGAATGACATTAGCATCTTTGTGGTCCGCTATACCGGCCACACCTTCTACAACTAAATTATCACTTGTGAGTGTACCAGTCTTATCAAAACAGCATATTTCTACTTTACCTGCAAATGGTATTCTGAAAGGTTCTGTACAAAATACTGCTAATTTGGACAATGATAATAATGACGTGTTGACTGCTAATGACAACTCTATTGGCAGTTCAGGAGGCACAACTGATGTCAAAATCAATGTGCATTCTAAAAATAGTTTGTATCTATTCCTCTCTGGATCCTCACAGCCCTTGACCCACACATATGCAGCGGCAGCTACTGCGAAGATCAGCAAGAACATGATAAATCCAAATGTCTCAAGATTGTTAGCTGTTACTCTCTTCACACCAAATAGAATAGTTCTTAGAAGTTTTCCTTGAGATGTATTGAAACCATTGCGAATAACATATCCGATGCAGCCATTGTCAGGAGCCTTGAGGGCTGATGAAGTAGTTTTGCTAGGAGAGGAGTGTTGAACAATCTTGGTGCCACCAAACAGCATGTGCAGTTTGCCATCACCCTCGGGGTCTAGCAGTTGTTTTAAGTTTTTCTCATTGTCTACTGCTTCCTTCATTTGGGGCACACTTTCACCAGTTAACATGGACTCGTCAACAATGCATGAACCTCTTAGCAGGACAATGTCACAAGGGACTAGGTTTTCATTGGTGGATCTGATAATAGATACAACGTCTCCTGGCAGGAGTTGATCACTCATTATCTGCCGCCATCTTCTATTTCTGTACACATTGATGTTATAAGGTTTGTTCCCCATCTTTCTGATTTCTGCCATGTTTCTTAGCTGTTGCTGTACGAGGGTGCACTCAAACATGACAAGCATCACCAGGGTGAAAATAGAGTAGTACCAGTATTTGTCTAAACACCATAGTGCAACACAGAATACTTGGAATACAAAGAATGGTGCTGTTGCCCGTTCCTTGAATAGTTCCATAAACTCGGGAACAACCTGTAACAACAATAATACCCTTAGCATGCATAATATGAAAGACTGTGTTCATAATACTGGCAGTGATTTACTTGGAAACCTAACAGGTGCCCTTGAATTCAATTATCTATTTACCTATAATAGGTATAAATATGTATGAACTGAGGTATACAAAGAATGTTGAAAAATGCAAAATCAATGCCATTATGTATTACAACATGAACAGAATTATATTTCATCCAATTAGAATAACAAGGTTTAACTTTAAAGAAAAAGAAAATAAAGAATGTTACGTAACCTTAATATTTTCTCATGCATGCTTTTTTTTCACGCTTTAATTACCTTCTGTTACTAGGTGGAGGCATGAAAGACTTTCATATAATTTGCAGCAGATCACACAGTTTAAAAGACAATTGCATTGTTTGTTCCAACAGCAACTTGGGAATTATTGCTGACAGGCTGGACTGCTGTATTGTAAGTCGTTGCTCCAGTATCTCAGCTGGAATGCTGAAGCAGTGACTATTTTGTTGTGTGTGTTTGTGTAATTGTTGTTGTAATTGTGTCACCAACATAGTTGTAAGTTTATTTTATCGTTACTAACATTGTATTAGTCTCATAGTTACTCTTAATAAAGAAATTAATTAATTGCAATGTTTTCATTTAAAACAAATTTTCATAAACAATACCAATTGAATTAAGTTCTTTTCAGACTACGCTATACTATTGTGATATATAGTATAGCAAATAAAGATCTAATGCTATACTACATAGTATGGCGTTCACATTTTGCGGAAATTTTATTAGGAGGAAGAGGGTAGCGCACGATATAGCACAGCATGAACTCAGCACACACTCAATTTTATAGTGTTTCGTAAGCTAATAATATATTGTACATTAGGAGGAAGAGGGTAGCGCACGATATAGCACAGCATGAACTCAGCACACACTCAATTTTATAGTGTTTCGTAAGCTAATAATATATTGTACAGTGAAGTGTGAACGTGTCCATAATAATGTATGGTGCGCGATATTGTTGTGCTATGAACCATATTATATTATAGCATAGTCTGAAAAGATCTTTAGGCTTTCTGAATACATTGAGGTTTTTTTTTTGCATGTAGTATAAAGTGATTCAATATATGCGAATCAATTAACTCTGCCCAACGTTGGGTACAAATTACAACTATTGATATAAATATTGATAAACTGCAGGCCAGTTGCACACTGTTGTAGGCCTTAACATCTTTAGCGCCATGTGTACCTTTTTGTCACACAGTGTCCGAAACATTGTGTATCCAAAAGCACACATTCTCTATACACTCTATTATGCAAAAATGAAAGCCCAGGCCTGTCACAAATTTGACAAAAATTTAAAGAACATCCACTTAAGGAGTCACTTGGCACTTTGGTGCTGAGGGTGTTAAATCTTTTATTTTGTTAACAAGTTTGTATTATAGTTATACTCACCATTATCATTTCATTCCTTCCAAACTCCTTTTCAGCAAATTCAATGGCATCATCATCCAAATATCCTTTGGATTCCATATATTCCTCATAGGTCTTATTGATAGGAAACTCAACGGTGTGAAAAGACTTCTTGTCCCAATCATAAACATACTTACTTTTTTGAAATATAAACCACACATCTGGGTGTATACTTCCTCTTTTGGTTGACTAAAAAATGTTAGATCAACATTAGAAAATTTTAAAATATACATGATATGCAAGAAGTTTAAATGAAAAACCCACATCTATCAACAAAAATAGTAACAGCATACCTTAGTGTGATGTAATTTAACAATTTCAGAGAACCCATTGTTGGATGTTGGAACGACTTTCACAATTTCAGCCTGGATTGGGTCTTTAACCTAAAAGTAACAAATTATAACAGTACAAGAACCATGAAATGATTACAACTAGAAGAATGATAACAGTCAATATGTTGAGTAGAAAACGTTGAATTACTTACCGAAGAACACGATAGGAAACACTGGATGTGTACGCTCCAATAGCAACAGAGGCAAATTAGAATTTGTATGGTGGCGACAACCGCGACACTCACGAACCCTGCCTCAAAATTTTCCTCAAATCCATACACAACGATCCACGAATAAAACACGATTGGGTATATTAGCAAAAAAGGCAGCACAGTCCCTTGCAGAACAGTCGGCACCGGCTTGAAAAGCTGTGTATATTGAACTAAATCGTCCAATGACGACTGCATCTTATTGGATACCATTTTATAATCCTATTACACTTTAAACCCGTACCAATTTATTTCTAATGGTCTTATCTAACTGTTTGAAGTAAAGTTAAACATAGTTTTTTATTTCTTCAGAAGAAACTAATTCAAAATATAAATAAAATTCGATTAGATTGAGTTTACTCAACTTGACAGATTGACAACCATACGACGACAGGAGGGGAGAGGGGTGAAGCAGAAAACCGGAAACAGTGTGCTGAAGACGGAGCATGCGTGTCAAGTATATTTTCAATGTACGCAGCATGTTTTTTTTTAAATTTTGTGCACCACTTTTTTAAAACGATTTCAGTCAGCCTTACTTGCTTCTTCCTGGCAATTAGTATGAAGGGTAAAATTCAATGAACCTAAGAGCCCAAGCCATGTGCTTATTGGGAATTAATTATTCCAGAAACGGTTACCATACTGGTGAACTCCTCTTTCAGTGGAATAAGCGGAGGAAAAGAAACTAATCAGGATATCCTATAGCGGCAAGCGAACAGGAAAGAAACCCAGCACTGAATCCCGCCGTTGTTCTGGCAGCGGGAGATGTGGTGTTCGAGAGGCTCCGCTTTCTCGTCGCGATCACTCCTGTCCAAGCTCGTCTTGAATGGGGCTGTTTTCCAGTAGAGGGTGCCAGACTCAACCATGGAGTCAAAAGCACAGACTGCACTACTGCAGCCAAGAAGCTGGGCATCCTAAATAAGGTGAGGCGATACTTTACATCTGGACAGCTTTTAAGTTTATACAAAGCACAGATCCGGTCCTGTATAGACTATTGCAGCCTCTTATGGTATGACTCAGCAAAATACCAACTCACTGCACTTGACTCGGTGAACGCAGAGCAAAAAGGCTTATAGGCGACAAAACGTTGGGTGGCTAGACTTCACAGCATGACTCATCGGCGCAATGTTGCTTGCCTGTCGGCCTTCTACAGACTGTTCTTCGGAGAGTGTGCGCAGGAGCTCCACGACCCTGATTCCACCATCGCCCTTTTGGTACCGGATTACCAGACGTACTGCAAGGTGAGATCGAAGTCAAGAGCAAGCCTATTTAGCAATAAAAAAAGTTTTTATTTTTCACTTTTTAGTTGTGGTACCTACCTACCCCACACAAATTCGAATACCACTTCCTGCTATATAAATAACAGTAACAGGAACTTATCATAATTATCATCCACATACTAAGTGGAAAAAAATACGTACTATTGAAGCTAACTCAAAAAATGTCCAAGCAATTAATAAAATTTATATGGGACCACCTCAAGAGTATACTTTATAGAATTTTTAAAATCGGTCAATAAGTGACGGAGAAATCGGTGGACATACATAAAAAAACAAACATACGCTACAAACATAACCTCCTTCTTTTTGGAAGTCGGTTAAAAAAGCCCGTAACGACGGAGGATCCCGGCAAGAGGGACTCTCGAGTCTCGAGTTGGGTTGCTTGCGAGTGCAGCCCTAACGTTTGGTTTATATTTTGCAGAACCAAAAAATAGGCTGAGTTTAATTCGGCACTGTGAAAGTTCAATTTTACATAGTTATCTCGCGACATCGCAGGATGGTGATGATTTCTATCATCACCTGCTAGTGCTGCCCAAATTCAGGTGACGAAAAATACACGTGTCCAGTCTAGTGTTTACCTTTTTTCGAGACCATAAAGTGCCATAAACTTCTGTCATGATGACATAAAACGTCAGAAAGGGCGCGAAACTTTTTGTCAATTTGTGTATACTGTATTTTGTGCTTGTGTAAAATTTTGTAATAAAACACGATGGATTTAAATATCAGAAGAAAATCCACCAAAGTACCACTGACGGGAAGTCTTGTAGAAACCTATCCTCATGATCTTCAAATGTACAAGATTCCACCAACTGAAGACTTAACACTCCAAGAATTCGAAAGTTTAGCCTTAGAACGAGTGACTTTATTGAGAAGTTTAGCAACAGCAACTACTCTAAAAGGACTTCGAATGTATTCGGAGGAATGGACAGACTATGTGATTGGTGAACTTAGATCTCAAGGCTTGAAGTATTATGCCAAGCTTTGTGAAAAGTCTTCCTGTGCCACAACTGAAGCTGACTTGCAGGCGAGACGTAAAGATCATATTGCACACTTCATTCTTCGACTAGCCTACTGCAGAACTGAAGAATTGCGTCGTTGGTTCATCGCAAGAGAATTGGAGCTGTTTAAAATGAGGTTTGCTACTATGAGGAGCGAAGCTGTTGAAACTTTTTTCAAACTGAACAACCTTTGCTATACTAACATGACTGATGAGGAGAAAAGTGAAATTATGCACTATCTGAGAGAGTCGACCCCACATACAAATATAGAAAATATGAAATTCTTCAAAGTGAAGTTCTATGAAGTTTTGGATCTGGTAAGAATGAGAAAAGTGTATCTTAGTGGTGGCTATGCTTATATTGCACATAAAGATTTTATATCTGTGCTCTCTGCTCAGTACAGAACACAACTGAAGCAAAGCCTAGCTGTTGCTTGTCATCACCTTGGTGAGATAGAACAGGATGAGAGACTTGTCTCATTATTGAAAGGATTGCATCAATCATATTCTGGCAATGACTATAGCAATGCTAAAGCAGTTATACCTATTGAGACCCTGGACTCCTTAGCTGTGAAATCA
The DNA here is from genome assembly GCA_963680765.1 of Agrochola lychnidis. NCBI lineage: Eukaryota > Metazoa > Arthropoda > Insecta > Lepidoptera > Noctuidae > Agrochola > Agrochola lychnidis. Next base: position 18,464,736 of record OY796858.1, read on the forward strand.
TTCCCACTATGTATGAGGCAACTTCATGAGCAACTGAGAGTAGCTCACCATCTAAGGCATGGGGGCAGACTTCAATATGGACTATTTCTAAAAGGAATTGGTGTTACATTGGAAGATTCTCTAAGATTCTGGAGAGAAGAGTTCACTAAAATAATGGACCTGGATAAATTCGAAAAACAGTATGCTTATAATGTAAGATACAACTATGGAAAAGAGGGTAGTAAGAAGAACTATTCTCCATTTAGTTGTTTGAAGATTATCAATACTACTGTTGGGCCGGGAGACTGTCATGGATGTCCTTATAAGCATTGTGATGTTGGTATTCTGAAGAATAGACTCCAAGGGTATGGTTTTGACACTCAAGGTATGTATCATTTTTTAATTCTTCCTCAACAACCAAGCCGATTTTGATGAAATTGTCACCAATATTTTGTATGATTTTCTAAATAGTATTTTTGTTTTTCAGCTATTGGTGAAATAATAGACATGACAAAGAAAGGACATTTCCAAATAGCCTGCAGCAAATACTTTGATGCTGTGCATCATTCTGACCTAGGGTTGGGCATCAACCACCCTAACCAATATTTTGAGGAGTGCCAGAAAATTGCTAAAGGAGATGTCAAAGTAGAAACCAAGAAAGAAGTCAAATCTACATCAGTTACAAAAGAAACAGTTGATGAACTAGATGATATGGATTTTGATGAAGTCATGTAATGCATACAGGTGACTTAAATCTAGTTGTGCTGTTGATGCAGTACTTTTGGAGCAATTCTCCTACTTCATAAATAGTCTTCACTTAAGGAAAATATGTTCCTGTCCTGTAAACATTAATCTAAAATCTATTCGTGAAATTATTCATGAATATTAAATACAAAATTATAGTTTTTAAAAGAATTTTATTGATTTACATTATATATTATAGTAATATCTATTTCTTTTTAACATACATGGCTTGTCTAGCCAAATTACCACAATATAAACCACATATAAAAATTAAACCTATAATTGAAATGCCTACAATTAAAAAGTATTTCTTAGACGGTGAAGATGATATCTCATTATACATATCTCCAAAATTCTCTACCACGTTCAACTGGAATAAGGAAAAAAGTTTGTAATATTATCATCAAAATAATGTCTACCTATTAATTTTCCTAGTCTAACATGAGGAAAAAATATTTTTAATGATAATAGCAAAGCACAGATAGGTATAATGTTAAAAATAAATTACTTTGTTGTGCCAATTTATTTAGAACAAGTTTCTGGACACAGAGTGACAAGCAAATGGAGTGCTCGCACATATTTTTTTTGTAGTGAAAACTTCAGGGCGTGTTGGGCATTTTTGAGATGGGAAAAAACAATTGAACTCGCGACATCGTTACCGACACCTCATTAAAAGTATTACACAATACATTTTTTTTTTTGTGGTTAATTATCAAATAACTTCTCCTGCTCTGGGCGGAGCGGGAGGGCGTGTCAAACTCTTACTAAAACCCAGCCGTGTTCCTTCGGTTGCCCTGTTGCCGGGGGCCACGATTTCCCTATTGTTATTTATTATCGGTATTACAATTGTTCAAGTTTTCACTTCTGTCGGCACTCCCAGAGTGCCACTGTTTTTATTGAATCCCAGTAACCATCGCTATTTGTAAATGGTAGTCTACTTATAAGATAATAGGTTTTATACTTACTGCAGCCACATGTTTATACATTTCTAATCTACTTGAAAGTGCTTTTTGACAATCAGCCTCTAATTTTCTATTGCTATCATTCAATATTATCTTCAGACATTTTAAACCTGAAAGATTAAAAGTTAATTTATTCAGTGGTAGTTACTTCAAATAGTAAGACATAGTACATACAATAAATCATAATCATAACAGCGACATACGTCTGCCAGCACCATGTTCCAGATCTTTACAATATGTCAATAAGTCCATCGCACAAGCCCGCTCCAGCAAAGGATCTGCCTCAATATCCACTTCAGTTTCCTCTATGATTTGCGCAACCTCACGCGCACACTCAGCTGATACAATTTTATGATTCAAAAGAGCATTTTTCAGACATTCTTCGACCTGTTGAGGAAATAATCAGAGTTCAATAATAATTTTGACTGAAACTCCCTTGGGTTTTGTAACATTATTATCTATCAGCAAGCCAGTATTCTAGCATGAACATTAATCTTTTATCGTGTAGACACCACCTCGCATCATCAAATTGAGCAATTTATTAGTAAGTGTTAGACATAATATTTTACTATACCTGTCCATCAGAATTTGTAATATCGTTTGGCACAGCACAAATCGTCTGTATTTCAGCTTTGCATAATTTACCAAGCAAAGGATCCAGACGATAGTTCAAAGCTTGCTCTTTTAACACATTTGCTAGTTCATTCTCACAAGCTATAGTCAACTTTGATTCTCTAAACTTTTCTTTCAAACAATATAACATTTTGCCTTGAAGTTCCATATCTTGTGGTTCTTTTGCTGGAAAAGAAAACAATAATAAGATTGCAAGTTAGTTTTCTAACACTGAGGGTAGTAAGCAAATGGGGTTGTAATATGGTGGTGAATGAAGTGAAGAAACACTTCATTATAAATGTCTTTATGACTTGAAAAATTTGGTGACCCGTTCACCTTTGGTTTGCACCATTGGTTGCAGAATACATGTGTATGACATTCCATTTACTTATGACTCTGTGTTCAAAATTTTTTTGGTCTGACCCTAATCAGTCCTAATAAACTACAGGATTCTAAATAATTCATAATAATATTATCTACTACTACAGAGTTTGTAAATATGTCTACCTAATTTAAAAATGGATTTTATACCAATCACATCTGAACAAAAATTCGTGATATCCGTTTTGCAGGCTTTTTGTAAATTGTTGTTGAACCGGTAATCCATATTTTGTTCTATCATTCTATTGACAATAACTACTTTGCAGTTGTCATCAAAATGTAGTTCTTGACGATGAATCTGAAACAATTCAAACCATACAATTAAACATCAGCTATTTGATGCAAGTTTTAAAGAAAAAAATTATATGATCTATTATTAAGATACCTTCAAACAATCCAGAATTTTTGATGCATCTGTGTTATGGCAATACAAGTCTATCATATCATTACAACTCGTAATTAAATGATAATCAATAGCATTGTCGGCAAACTCTTGTTTCCTAACTACAAATATGGCCTTCCTACAATCATCTGATAACTTCCCTTTAGCTGTCTGAAGACATTCCAATGCAGCTGACTCTCCATGGGGTACGCTGGCACAGTACATTTGCAAATCATTTTTACAAGCTTCTTTTAGTTCAGGATCTAAATCAATATTTTCCTTTTGTTGAAACAGCTGTTGTCTCAACTGTTGGCGACAATCTTTAAATATTGTATGCTTCTTCTTTGTTAATGTATCATTTCTTACTATTTCACTAAGACATGTAACCACCTGACTTTTAGTTTGTGCCTTGGGACAAAATCTCACCACATATGATTTGCAAGCATTCTTGAATTTTCTGGTAAATCTATAATTTTTCAATGAGATCAGTTGCTCATGTTCTATAGCAGCTCTACAGTTAACATTGGCTTTAATTTCTGGGTCATTTTTATGACTTATCAAACATTCCATGATGTCATCCTCCTCTTTCTTACTTTTCAGCTCAGATGAACATAGCCTCTCAATAGGAACTCTACAGTTAATGTTAACAATGGCATTTAATTCAATATGGCCACTTTGTGTTTCTGTAAAATTTGTAACAATTTCTCTGCACTTTGGTGCAAGTTCTTTTATTTTATTTTGCAAGCATGATATTTCTTCACCTTTTCCAGTATTTTCGAAACATAAATTAATTAGATCATCCATACAATAATCTTCAATTTCTGGCATCAAATCCACACTAACAGCTCTTTGTCTCATTACTCTTCTCACTTGGAATTCACAACCAGGTTTTAACTTTCCTCTGAGATCAGAATTATAAGCATAATTGTACAAGCATGGTAGAACAAGAGGGTCTTTTTCATTCTGGTGTTCACTGGCATCAGCCCACTGGAGTTTCGCTTTACATACTGTAACAGCATCATACTTGCATGCCTTGTATAACTGGGGGTCCAGCTTGAAATCTCTGGATATAAAATATTGAATTTGCAATAATGCAGCTTCACAATCAGTAGTCATTAGATTGGTTCCAAGTTTTTCCATTAAACAAGACATCACTCTACCATTTCCATAACTTACTTCTCTACAGGCTCTGTCCACCACAGGTTTGCAGGCCTTTCGTAGAATTGGGTCCACTCTCCAATCTTCACCTGGATCAGCTTCTTGAACTAAAGTTTCCAAAGATTTTTGACATGCTATGCTGATTCTTTTCTCTTTCCTTTTTCTTGGTCTAGCATGTTCCATGAGGCAGTGAATCGTTCTACCCCCTGCTTCAATGCCTTTGCATAGTGTTGTAATATCATTGGCACAGTTCTGCATTAATTCTGGTGACAGCCTATAGTCATCCATTAGCATCTTTCTATGATCAATCATCTCAGCTGTGCATTCTGGGGTTAATTTTGTGCTTTCATTGCGGGATACGTTTTCCAAGCATAATAAAATTTGTGCAAGTCTAACATCTTTATCATCTACAACACCTTTTCTGCAGTGATATTTTCTAATATCTTCTTTGCAAGACTTCACTAACCCTTTACTCATTCTATAATTCATAACAATATTTCTTTGGTCATAAAACAGTTGATCTTGGCACTTTTTTCTCATTCCTGTAACGTAACAATGAAATCACATAAAACAACGGTTAATTACATGAACAGCTTAATCAGCAATGATTGTTTTATAATAAAATTGTTAATTGGTCAAAGATAAAATGATGTATTGATAAGTGGTTTATTGTGAATGCTAATTGAAATGAGCTTGCTATCAATTAACAATAAAATTCTCTTGTATAAGCAAATGAGTAATATTTACCATTTTCATACTTATGTCTCAAAAGACACTTGTACATCAACCAGGAGCCTGGTACTTCATCAGGGCAGAAGTTCTTCTGATCCAAATTACATGCAGCAAATATTATCTTGTCTAACTGTAGGGTATCATACTTCATTTCTTCAAGAACAGTCATCTCAGACTGACACTCAGGTCGTGGGTGAATGCCTTGTAAGCATTTTAAAGTTTCCTTCTGAGACAAACTTCTCTGATTAAATGGAATTCTACCGCAAGTATGAGCTTCTATGTCATCATAACAGTTCTTTAAGAAGTTGCCAATGATTTGCCAATCATTGAAAACCAGAGATTCTATTTTATTTATCATCCTCCAACATTTTTTATCTCTTACACTTGATTTCTTTTTTAACACACAATCTAACATATATTCGTTTGGGCTTAGGCAGTTCAGTATTACAGGCTCCTCCTGACATGGATCCTTTAGTTTATATTCCACATATTCATTCTCTAAAAGCTCTGCTTGATGACTCCATAACTTGTGTTGGCAGACCAATAAAATTTGAGTTTTGTTGTATGACGCATTTAGTGCACAAGATAGTACTGCGAGATCATCATCCAAGTGCGAGCACAACTTATGATACAAAGCACATCCAGATACATCTAAAGCGTATCTATCACTGGGACGATTTATTATGTTACCCAAAACTTGTGCGTCTCGGATGAATATTATTAAACATGCTGTTAGAATTCCTGCAGTCGTCGTAATTATGTTATTTAGCATTTCGCTGCCGGCTTGCGAGCTTTGTAAAAGAATGGTCAGCAATTTTTACTCAAACATAATTTCTTTCCATTGTACGGATGACTTAGGTGAATCATATCATATCCGATTAATTTAAAATATAACGCTTATTGACTATAAACAAATCCACTGAGAATCACACAAAACCACTTTAAAAACTAACAAAGCACTGTAAATTTGTAAAATTTGTTTAGAGAAAATTGATGGAAAAGAACGATTGACCGATTGTGCTCAGTACGTCGACCGTCGACCGAATGACAGAATGATGAGCCAGACATGACAGCAGTAGTGACATCCCCAGATTGTGTTGTCTATTAACTGAATAAATATTACTGGAAGAAACTTCAACTTTTGCTCCGAAGCTGAGTAGAGTCCGCGCAACCAATCAATTCCGATAGACGCGGCGTTAGTGTATAAGTCATTGCATTGAAAACATTAAGCTCCACAACTTTTCTGCCGGACTTTAGTGGTGGCGCGGACTCTAAGCTGGTAGGTATTTGATATGTGGCTTTTACAAATATTTTTTTAATTTTCATTGTACAGCGTAAAAACATTTCATATTGGGGTGCATAAAAAGTCAGCTGTACAATCAACATTAACAACAGCTGATTAGCTTTTACTAACTGCCTCATCGGTATATATGGTCGCAATTTCGCAAACGCTTACTACTTGCGCATGAGGTTCTGGGCTTAATTCCGAGGTAAATGTTGAGTTTTTCTATTAGAAATTTTTCAGTCCCCAGAGTTAGCCCGGAGTCTGGATACCTACCGACTACCGCTACTCTATTATAAGGTAGGTACCTCTGCCTAGCCCTACGGGAAAAACAGGTGTGATGTTAAGTGATCACGCCTCAAGCTTTTAAGAAAATATTAAAAGTTTATGTTTACATAAGTTTTATTCAGTACCTTTAATTAATTTAGCTTGTTTTTAAAAATATTTTATACCTTACATTTTAGCATTAAAATTTGTCATGGTCAAGAGCAAACCCATATTGCATAAATCCATTTTTTTTTAATACGTCATAAATCGTAAACCGCAATTATCTTTCATTCAATGTTACTTGCTGCTACGGAACCCTTCATGGGCGAGTACGACTCGCACTTGGCCGCTTTTTTATATCTATTTCAACTGATGCCTCCACGCGCTAAAGGGTCTTGACAGACAACGAAGTCATCCTTTATGTGTTTCAATTGTTCATTTTGAAGTACAGAACCCTACAACAGATTTATTATTTGCCTGTTACCTTTTCATGCCGTTACGGCTGAATAGATTTAGATTAAAGGCATACGGATAGGTCATAACCTGGGTTAGGATATGTAATACTCTGAATCCCGACAGTACCTTCCTGTCGGATATTTTCCGACCTTTACGTGGTCGTAACTGCGGGCAAAAGCTAGTATGTATGTATATCTATTCTATCACCTTCATTCTATAGGTACTGGTCAAGACAAATCCAACGAGCACAACACAATAGAGCTATTTTGTAAAGTTGAGGAGTTCCCGTGACCACAGTCCTGCTCTAGCATCAGATCCTGGGTACCACCTAGTATAATAGCACTTGTCATTACGTATCCAACGAGTCCAAACACCATTGTGTTTGATAGCATCATTAATTTATGCTATCTTGTTTTGTTGAGGAATTCCTATTCCTATGGCCACCTTCCGGTTCCATCAGCTAACCCAAATCGCCATCTAGTGTAATAGCACTTGTCAATACATAATCAATGAGTCACGATGGCGCTATCTTGTTTGGTTGAGGAGTTCCTTTGGCCACCTTCCAGCTTCATGACACTATAATAATTTACTGTCACCGAAATTACAGAGATATTACAGCCAAAGAGTACTATTTTTTTTTGTTTTCGGGGGAAACCTTCTAAAGGCGCCCGGGCTTTGGGGATAAGCCCGGGAAGTGTGGGATTTTTATCTCACTAAAACCACCCCGGTGGTCACCATCTGCACATCGAAGGGGCACCGTTACCTCTCAAAAGACCAATCTGAAACCCCCTCTGTGCCGCGCTTTTTAGGGCACATCTCTGGGGAGACTGTAAAGGAATCTCCGCGAAACGGGTAGATACCTAGCCATAGCTCAATCAGAAGTGCTTAAAACTGAATAAAAGCTCGTGGAGACTGGCGCAACTTATCGCGAAAACTTCGCGGTAGAACAATTTCTACCGCGAAGTTTTCTTAGAAATAGTTTTATTAGAGTTGCGTCGCACGCGCCTGTTTGCGGAGCCTTAGGTAAAATGTAACAAACACGTACAAACGAAGCAAGATGAAGCACTTATCTTTTCTAACATGCGAATCCCCACCGGCAACTTCTCAGGAGCCGGTTTTAGAAACGAATCCCCGTTTCTAAAAAACGATGATACAACCTACTTTTACTACTGCAGTGGATAGCGGATATTTGTCGGTTGTTGTCAGAAGACCTAAAAAAGAAAAAAAAATATTTTAGTCTCCCGGGAACAATTAGTAATTGTTATACGAGGGGCTAAAATAACCCATTCTATCGAGGTAGTTTTACTCCTGGTTTCTCTCCTGAGGGAGTAAATAGAAACAGAGTTATAATGGGTTTTAGCACCGTGTGTTACTTTTCACTACGATTGCGAGAAAATAAAATAATCCAATACAATATTAAATAGTTTATTTCATTTAAAAAAATATACAAGTTGTTCAATCTGGATTATTAAGGAAACTTATTATCCCGACGGATGGACGGACTTTTTGAGCAAGAGGAGTGAAATAGTAGATTGCTTGCCAAGGGAGCAAACAACTATTTTTAAGGCGTGAATGTTTCTTTGAATCCAGAGCAGAGCGAAGGAATCTAGAGTAGAAGCCTGAGCGCAGTGAGGGATTCAAAGTACGTCACTCGAGCTTAAAATAGTGTTGCTCCCGAGGTGAACACTCTACTTCGATCCGACCTCCCTTAGGCACGAAGTTCCTTCTAACGCAGTGGCGGACTAAGCCCGTCAGAGGCCAGGGGCGGCAAAGCTAAATTAGGCCCCCGAGCTTTAAAAAATAATAATTTTACAAGTTTTTTATTCAATTCACATTTGTATGTATAAATAAGTGTTTATGATTATTTCGTTAAAATCTGGCAAGTGAAATTTAAATTCGAAGTAAATTATTTAGGTTAAATAAACATACATACCTACAATATGGAATGGATATGGGTGAGGAAAATAAAATACGAATCGATCGACAAAAAAAAAATTAGATAAAATAAATCAAAGAATTTTTTTTATTTTTTGTAGCGTGTTATAATATGTGTTTCCGTGCCTACAATTTACTGAACTCCTCAATAACTTCTCTGAAATCGATTTCTTTGGAAATTTTTATTTCTATTGAAAGCACGGCTAGTTAACCAGTCGCTCTTGTCTTGACCCATTGTGGATCGAAGATAATTTTTAAAAGTCTGTTGATGTAGTGTGAGTAAGATGGCTGTAGTGTTTTGATCTTGATGAAATTATGTAGGTACTAAGCACATTTATAAAGACTTGTTTAGGATTTGATCAGGGGAACGCGGAGGCCAAGACCGGAGGCCCTGGGCGGGCCGCCCCTTCCGCCCCCCTGTTAGTCCACCACTGTTCTAACGTATGATTTAATAAACAAAATTTTCGCAGCCGCCATCTTGGATTTACATTTTGACTTCGCTATCGGCTTTAGCACCCGCGAAAACTATGAAAACGTCACCCATGACGAAGAATTTGATAATTTCCGCAGCCGCCATCTTGTATTTACATTTTGCCCTCATTATCGGCTTTAGCACCCTTAAAAACTATGAAAAGGACACCCATGACGAAAAATTTGAAAATATTCGTCGACGCCATCTTAGATTTTCATTTCGACCAAATTCACACTTTCTCTTTCTCTTTTGCCAGCCTATTACTTGTTCATACAATGTTCGTGTTTGATCTCTTTGGTGATTGGAACTTTTACTAACAATATCCACGTTCACATAAACTAGCTCTTTTTGAATAGATGTGATAAAAAGTATTTTCCACTCCTCTTGCTCAAAAAGTCCGTCATTGGTGCCGATTCCCTTGTTCACAAACTAAACTAAATTTAAGTTCGGTGCATCTTTTTCTTTCTATTTCATTAAGAAAAGGACAGAGGATAAATTTTAGTTTAGTCCTGTCAAATTAATCAGCGCCTGTCACTCTCCATACAAGTTTAGTCGTGATTAAAAACTTACCGATTAAAATTACATCAATTTACGTCAAGCGCTGATTAATTTGACAGGACTAAACTAAAATTTATCCTCTGTCCTTTAATGAAATAGAAAGAAAAAGATGCACTGAACTTAAATTTAGTTTAGTTTGTGAACAAGGGAATCGGCACCATTGTAGCGTACCAGGAGCGGGGAAAAATAGCATAGCTTACTCTAGACGAAAAAGTAATTTTTGTCTGTAACCAACGAGCCTACAAAAACGAAAAAGTCTTTATCCTTATGTAAAACTTGCTTTTTACTACCGCATACCGGGATAAAAAGTTTCCTTAAACATTCAGATTGAACAGTTGTATATTTTTTTAAATAAAATAGACTATTTATTGTATTGGATTGTTTTATTTTCTCGCAATCGTAGTGAAAAGTAAAGTGTAACACACGGCGCTAAAACCCATTCTAACTCGGTTTCTATTTACTCCCTTGCTAAAGCTCGGGAGTAAAACTACCTCGATAGAATGGGTTTTTTAGCCCCTCGTATCTACTCTTGGCGATTTGCGTTGACGCCAATGATCAACGTGACCGATCGTGAAAGAAAATATAGTGATGGGCGAGTCGAGTTATTTAACTCGAGTAACTCGAGCCAAATCGCAAACGAGACAACTTGAGTTCAGTTTTTACCAACTCGAGTCAACTCGGTCGATCGATCCGAGCCCGCGCAACCCGAGCGCTCGCCCGCCGCGCGCCGTGATGATGCCAATTGCATTGCATGATTCACATCTCGCTTTACTTGATGTGAGTTGAGTGAAATAGCAATAGCATGCGCGTTGCGTCGTAAGTTGCATTACTCGTTCGGGGGGCTCGGTCAGGATCGGAATTGCGAGTAAAAAACCGCGGTAATTGTTTATTTTGACTAGTATTTTAACATTTTGTAAGAAAGAAAAATAACAAGTCAACTCGAGTTGCGAATCGTCTGACTCGAGCTCTACACTACAATACAATACATTACGTCATTACGAGTTGACTCGCACATGTGTATACGCTCTCTACAGGTACCGAGTCGAGTCAACTCGAGTCAGTAGCGATATCAACTAAAGTAACTCGAGTCAAAAAAATCCGACTCGTCACATCGCTAAGAAAATAGTCAATGATATTTTTTTATTGTGGCAATATTCTTGCTTACGTCAGTCAAGTCGACTAAACAAAAAAACATGACGGCTAGAGCTAGTCATTGAGTTTTTATTTGCCTGGGAGTAGTATTATGTGTTCTGTGGCCAGTGCAGTCAGGCATTCATTCATGTCATTCATTGTCTCATTCAATTTGATTCAATAATTCATTGATGACTTGATGTGATGATTGAAAAATTATCTCTACGAGACACCGTAACCGCACAATAAAATTGTAGCAATTTGGAAACAGTTTGTGTTTACGTGTGAACTTTCAACATGGAGGAATTTGTGGAAGTTAATCAAATATCGGATTTTATTTCATATCTCCGCAGTGTAAGTATTGTCATTAGTGCTAAGAATTTATATTGCTGGGTTCTCAAAATAAACTGCTGTTACATTATTTAGCTATTATTTTTGCACTAAGTGATTGTGAAAATTCGTGGTTATAGTAATATTGCAAAAAATGTTCCCGTCTGGGCGGTAACTCGTTGCGTCGCCCTCTCGGTTGGCAGTCGCGGCCAACGGCGTTCACTATCGATACCTGTCTAATTATCATTTTACTATTGTTTTGCCGGTATCAGAGAGCAAAGGTTTATAATTAACATAATAATTACTGAATTTACTTAATGTGGAAGCAAAAAACTCTTCTAGAGTTAGGACTCAACTGCCTGAATTTCCAATGTGCCTGTTCCAGATGCAACTAAGATATTTACTCAGTATAATCTGGAATATCCCCCCTTCAATCTATCTTTCTAAAACTAAAAAGTTAGAGGAACATTAATAAAGTTTTCAAATAACTGGGACACTACCCTCTGACCAGGAAGACAGTTTCCTTACGATTTTATGTAAAAAGGGATCTTCACCGGACAGTGGGTTGTCTTAGGGGCACCCAAATGGTTCATCATTTGGTCTTATGCTTTAGATCATTCAGTTTAGTTGTCTAGGTTACATCTGCCCAGACAACTAAAGTCCCCTAAGACAACACTAACCATGGAACATAATTTTAAATCAATTTATAAAAAATGGAGGAGGTTATTTTCACAGCTAAGATGTTGTTTCTAATTAAAATTATTACCACAGACAGTATTTTATCTACCTTCATTACATTTACATAATTTATGTTTAATCACTTTATTAAATTACCTTTAATAATTGGCACAACTGAAGGTCATTGAAACAATTTTAATAGTAAAACTAGACAAAAGACAGTAGAGGTAGGAAGGAGCTCTTGACAGTAGAGGTAGAGGAGTTGTAATTACCAAATTGGGCATTAAAATCACTACACTACCTTCTGAAACTAACTCTTATTAAATAAGAGCCTAATAACAGAGTATTTTATTTTCATAATTGGACCCCTTTTTAGCCATAGTTCTTTATGACAGTTATCATTAATAAACAGCACTTGGAAGGTTTATTTTGTGATCTCAGTGTGTCCCGTACACTCTGCCTATTTGCTCCCCAAAAATCTGTATTTAACACAAATGTAAAATGTAACCAATTTGAATGATAACAATTGCAATTAAACAACATGTGTAGTTTGGGTTATCAGTGCTGACATTATCTTTTATAAAAATTTAGAAAAGTGTAAACAGTTATTTTTGATAATATCACGAATTATGAAAAACAAAGGTTTGAATTTCTTTTTATAAATATCACTTCTATTTATAATATATTAGTTTCCACCAGCGGCTTCGCCCGCGTGATATCTTTATTAATTACTAGCTTTTGCCCGCGGTTTCGCCCTCGTGGATGTCGGAAAATATCCCACGGGAACGTACTACCAGGATTACATACCTAATAGCCGAGGTAAAGGTCAAGGTTAGGTCCCGTGGAAATATTAGGATGAAAAGTATCATAATTATGTTCTAACTAACCCCTGGTCATGGTCTACCCATGAACCAAAAATCATCCAAATCCGTTGACCTGTTTTAACGTGAAAGCGTTTCGAACAAACATACAAAAAATCAAATCTTTTCTCTTTATAATATTAGTTTAGATTAGTGTAGATAAAAAGTAGATTGGATAATATAATCTGCTACACATATTTGGGTTCTTAATGATTGCTATAATATTTTTGGAAAGTGTCATAGTAAGTATCTCATAAATAACAAATTTATTAAAAAAAAATACTTGGCCACCTTGAATTATGCATTCTAATATTCAGTTGAGGTCATTTCAAAATAAACTTGTATGTTTACGTAGTACATACTGTTGCTGGTAATTTTATAGTCATTATGTCATATAATATTATCAAATAACTAACTTTTGCCCGCGGCTGCGCCCGCGTGGATGTCGGAGAATATCCCACGGGAACGTACTACCGAGATTTTATACCTAATAACAGAGGAAAAGGTTATTGACTCCTACCGCTGCGCTCGCGTTGCTACGCGTAATTTTGAAACTGATATCTTTTAAACTATTAATTTAAATTATATGATTAAAAGGCATATTTTAATCTAAATTAAATGCCCAATTTAAATAACATATTTTTTTGGATAAGGATTAATACTATACCGGTCAAAAAAGCTTCGGAAATAAAAATTAATTTTTTATCAAATTCTGAAAGATGAAATTGGTTATTGTGGGTCATCCTTAGAAGATAGACATGCCATCGCGGACTTTTTTGTTGAACTTTTTAAGTTAAACAATACCGTAGAACATAAATTTGATGTATCTTTTTCGGTTAACGCAGCGCACGCCAGTAAAGCTGGGCATGATTTTTTCCGACGTCTTCAACAATAATCGTCATATTTCAGCCAATTTACACAAAACCGTAATGAATTATACACTAAAACCTTCCACATGAATCACTCCGTCCATTGGTGAAAATCGTTTGAAAATCCGTTCGGTATTTTTTGAGTTTATCGCGTTCAGATAGACAGACAGACGCGGCGGGGGGACTTTGAAGGATTACTCCAAAAATTAATACCTACCTACTATTCTTGCGTGTATTGATTTATTGAAAAGTTGATAACGCAATTAAAGTACTTATAATAAATTACACCTAAACAAACTTGATTATACTTAATAACTGTAATACACTTATATCTTTTGTCTAATCATCTAATGTGATTAACTCGATAAGTTATTTCGGGCGCATAACTCATCATCTGTTACGACACCTCATTGAGGTGGATAACAATTAAAATTCTATTGTGTCTCGTTAATGACAGTTGAAAGGATAATAGCGCTTTGCGGGCGTGAGACAAATCTGGCAATGATGTGCCTACTAGTGATACTAATAGGTAGCAAAAATGTAACATAGTCCTTTTAATTTGTCCTTGACCTCTCCTCACAGTGATTACTGGCTAAGTTAAAGAGGCTCACAAAATGGTGAATAGAATTCCTCCTTCTGGAATTGGGAATGTATGAATAGGGTTACCATTTCGAAATTAGAAAAGTCCTGACAGAAAGCCGGATATTTGAATAAAAGTCCGTATATTTAACTTTTTTATCTTTCTTTTTTTCAGTACACATTTAGCATAATTTTATTTTAAAAAAATATCCCCTAAATAGAAAAATCCTGAAAAAATAACAAGGCCGGCCAACGCCTGGATGGGGGGCCAAAAAGCAAGACGGATAGTCCGAACGGTTATATAACATAACATCACGCCTTGTTTCCCCGAAGGGATGGGCAGAGGTGTACCTGTATCAGGTAACCCTATGAATAGACGTATTCGCTATAATAATGAAGTGCATTGTGTATTCATAGATCAAAACATTTTACCGAAAACTACAGTAGGTAGTGTAAATACACGTGCCAAATCTGCGGGTCTGCGGTCGTCAATTATAAATGCTAATAACATTCTGATAACCGCAATAGGTAAATTATTACTCTGGCCTTGAACTGGCGCTACTGCTAGAGAATATACTGTGTTCGTTAAATATGACGTTCACTCATGATTTCGCTACTCTAACCTTGCTTGAATCACGACATTCACGGCCTTTTCTTATGATTTTGAGCATCACAAGAATAATTCTGCCCCTCCTACCCACGAGCCACTAAAGGATTAATAAATCCCTGACCTGAACTCGCAAGGAATGTAAAAGCAATATTTAAATTTAATTTTAGCTCGACGCTTACACACCGATATGTTATTGTACGAAATTCTGAATTTATGTTAAACAAATTTTGTTATCATTATGCATTGACGATAACACCATGGCAACTGAAACGGAAATTTTAACGTTTCTATAACTAGAACGGAACTATTCGAATGGTAGAGAACATAATATTACATCTGAGTAAAGAATTCGCCACACTGAGGGCACTTAGGTACAGTAAGCTGCACGTCAGTGGTAATAAAACTAGTATACGCTGGCCTCTTATTCTATTGTAATTCCGTACTCCGCTAGGCCAGCTCAAGGTCAAAGTGTTACCAATGACGTGCTGTCGTCTGTACGACGAAATACTCCAAAACAGACATCCGCAACGCCCACGGGTATTGCCTGCACGGGAAGTATGACCACCATAGAAACGGGTTTTGTCGACAGAAGAATAGACAAAATGACAGATTGTGATTTTTTCATTTTGTCTATTCTTCCGTCGACAAAACCCATTCCTATTGTGGTCATGTCTACGCGTGCAGATCAAAAGACTGTGACGAAACTTTATAAGCATAATAATGTCGTACACTCATAGTAACTAGGACAGAACATCCGAAAGCATCTAACGTCCAACATAAATGCTACCCACGTAGATCGTACCAATGACCCTAGTCTCTGAGGAGAGGTTAATGCCATGCAGATGCAATAAGACTTGCCTGCCTTGATCGAAATACATGCAACTATGTATAATAGCTAGTTGCACGAGAAGTTATGTAGATTGTTTCCAAATAATTATGAATGCAATGTATTTACCTGGGTCTAGCGCAAGCTGTCCTGCGCATGCAGTATTCCTAAGACTTCATTGGCACGCAGTTCAAGAAGCGCGTTAGTTACCAACGAGTCTCTGAGGACAGGTGAAGACATGAGAGGCTGATTAAACTATACGAGCACCTAGGTACAACGAAGCAGGCCGTCAAAGCGTGAATATGACGTTAAATAGCGTAGGGCTTAGTATATGCCCAGCGGGAACGACTGCGAAAATCGGAGTCCTAGCTATTAATACTTCGTGCGGTAATATAATATCATGAATATGATCAGTTTATCATTTTAGCCCAGATTTTATAATAAGTGTATATTACTGAAATGATAACGCACTCGGCGCACTTAACAGATTAATACCAGTGACAGCAGCGAAAATGTAGAATATTCTGTGGCCATTTCGGCTAAATCATCATAATCACCATCTGTCTGATGCTGTGTAGTTCATCCCTCTATTTTTATTTAAAGTACTTACTATAGAACTTTGCTATCTTGAAAAGTATTATAAAATCTTCGTCTTATTATAGTTTTTCCGCCCTGTTAGTCTTATCAGAAATTGTAAATAAATAATACGACCGTACGTTACACTTGGCTTCACTAGTTTGAGTTTGTAGAACGTTAACTTTTACTAACTCACTTTTATCGACAAAGAGAGGTTGTGTTTTTTAAATAACTACGATATTCTATTATAAAACCCATGTTTAATAATTATGATTATGTTACACGGTCATGCCTTTTGTTCACTGCTTCCTGATTTAATTGTATGTTGAATTGAATAGATATTCGGTCTATCTGCCCATACAGCTCGGTCTCAGAAATACACAATTTGACGAAAATAGTCAGTTTTTTTTTTCCGAGCTGCCATACTGCAATTAGGGACGTAATATTTGGGATAACAATAATACTGTTGATCTTTTAATTTTGAAGGTTTATCCAAATGCTCCATAACATTGCACTTAATAATGGTACTTGTAGACAGGCCTACACTGTCCTTCCATAGGTGCCTATTAACACTAATTTAAAAACATTGTAAACGCTAATTATTTTTAAAAGAGTAACTGTCGAGTTTCTTGGTGACTCTTCTCCGATAGTAGGAAAAACGGCCAAATGGAATCGTGCACCTAGCTTCTGACATTTCATAAGACGTGCTCATGTAGATTTTAAATATGAAATAAATCAATTTGAATTTAATATAAATCCAAACTTACTACCTGCAGTATTGTCTCTCCTTTTCCATTTAAATCCATCCAAAGGTTGTCTGTAAAAGATCGCTTTTAGCGATAAGACCGCCCATTGTGTCATCCAATGTAAAATTTCTATATTTATGTTTGTAATTTATATGGTGTACATAATAAAGAATATTCTATCTTCTATCTATTCTATCTTAATAATGACACACGGCTGATTTCTTCCAAGCACGTGTCGTCGAAGTGATTAAATAAAATATCACATTCTAAACTAAAATCGATAAAGAAGCAGCCCTAATCGGTTCCAATAACCTTGACCGATAAAAATAGTCTAGTACGACAAGGTTAATTTGTTTTGAAAAATGGAGAAAATAAATTACAAAACGTTTCGCCAGAAATATCTATAAAAAATAAATAAATCGATTGTTTATGTTTACTTTATCTTAGCCAACTCAACGTGGTGTTTAACCGGCAGTCAAGTTCAAGACGCCGAATTTCCGACCTTAGAGGCTAAACTGCATCCTAATTGCGTAATAGACGATCAATCACAATCTGAATCATTTTGAAACAGATTGCTAATCTATTGCTTCAAAGTTCGAAAAAAAAATCTGTTCTACAACGTAAAAAAAAACAGTAGCACTCCGGGAGTACCGACAGAAGTGAAAACTTGAACAATATCGCCTTGGTGGAAGAAAAATACTTGTATAGAACATTGGTTCGTAACCTTATCTAAATGTAGAGGACAATCGCGTTAGCAAAAAAAAAATACTTTAAAGTAAAAATACTTGCATAGAACATTGATCCGTAACTCAATATAGATAAAGAGCGCAATTGCGGTTACAAAAATGCCCAACGCGCCTAAAGAAGTTTTCACTTCAATATCGCAATGAATGTTGTTGAACTGTCAAAATGAAACAGATTAATTAGTCTTTTAATCATTTACGAAAATATGTTACGCAATTAGATATCAGGTCAGAATACTCGCAATATGGCATTACTAAAGGAGATTAGTAAATTCGGGTAGCTGTAGGCCCCAGCTTAAACCAATTCGCATTATTACACTTGGAATTATTTAGTCGGCCGCTTGCTAGTCTGATCTGTGATTAGAAGCCATAGTTTTGAGCCTACCTTTGATTTCATTAGTGGGCCTACTTTGGCTCGAGGTTCTTTAGTTACCATTCGCCACACCCTGGGAATTGGGAATAAACTATCGAACTCTCGTGCTTTTTTTTTGTGGGAAATTATCAAATGACTTTATTTCTGGGCGGAGCGGGAGGTCGTGTCAGACACTTACTGACTAAAACCCACCCGTGTTCCTTCAGTTGCCATGTTGCCGGGGGCCACGGTATCCCTTTCGGACTTTCCCGCAGAACTCTCGTGCCTATGGTTCTATTTAAATATTTTTGTCACAAAATGTAGCTACCTGAACAGCGCTAAGTGTCACCATATTGATATAACATGATTCCTTGGCCGGTGTTTGCCTGTTTGGGCATATTGGACAAGTGTGACATCGACTGATAAAATATAGTTTGTTTTATTTTAATTTCAGATTGAATGGCGCGACCCATGGCTAATGGGGCTGATATCGTTCCACATTATAATAACGTTCACTTGCTTCTCGACGAGGAACTATGGGAACTTTCAAGTTATCTTGTTCATAATATTATGTAAGCTACCATTATTTGAATTATTCTACAATAATAGACCCCTTTTCCAATTTCGATTATATCAAAATATTTTTAACTCGTCCTATAAAACGTTTGTCCAAAGAGTATTAACCCCAGTGACCTTGTCTGAATAAAATTGTAAGTAGAGCAGGAGAGGGGAGATCCGAAGACGCATAGATCATCTTCCCACTTCGGCCATCAACGGCATTGACGACGAGTTACTAACCTACGCGATGCCAATTTAAGTTTTCTAAACAAGAAAATCGCTTCATACAGTCTTGCACTAATATTTCTCAATGGAGGCCAAGCCCATACCTTTTTTTTTTGGTGGGAAATTATCAAATAACTTCTCCCGCTCTGGGCGGAGCGGGAGGGCGTGTCAGACTCTTGCTGACTAAAACCCACCTGTGTTCCTTAAGATGCCATGATGCCGGGGGCCACGATCACGCTTTCGGTTTTCTTCGCACCCCCCGGCAGGCATCGGCCCTAGCGGACCCCGTCAATTCTGCTGACATCTCTTTGAGGTGTGCGTGGAACACAACGCGCCGTCGACCCGGGTCTGGTCCTTATCGGACGGCGAGCTATCCATTGCTCACCATCCGCAAGCTCGCGCCTACGGTGGCCGGAAATCGGCCTGCGATTCCCGAAGCCCAGGGCGTCTCCTCCTGCGGCGGTTAGGGACGTGAGGGCGCGAATTTTGCCTCTCCC
This sequence comes from Agrochola lychnidis, assembly GCA_963680765.1. NCBI lineage: Eukaryota > Metazoa > Arthropoda > Insecta > Lepidoptera > Noctuidae > Agrochola > Agrochola lychnidis. The sequence continues at coordinate 18,484,236 of OY796858.1, forward strand.
TCACGCGTTCCGCCTCCTTCGCGAGTATTACTGCTTCGCAGGCCAAGCCCATACGTAGTACTCATTACAAACAAAACCTAGACACACGTCATAAAATTTCAAAACAAATATTTTCGCAGTACTGTATACACATTTTAGCAGTAGTGCGAGAATCGAAACCGCAGTCTGTTCAGAAAGCGCCTCTGCGTCATTTGGCATTGCGTCAAAATAGTGAAAGTAATTTCATGTTTCTGAAACTTTATTTCATTGTTGATATAAATAAAAAGAAAGCATTCGGTCTCCGTTACGTGCATTGAACGATGTTTATTTATTCTTTTAACCTTTAGACTCGGCTATCTTTTTTTTTTTTCAACGATACCTAGTATTCTTTTTAGTAAGATAAGTACACGCAGTATCATTTAGTTATGTTACATTTTAATTCATAACAACATCCTCTAATAGTACATCCGATTTAATTTTATACTAGTAATTAACAACAACCTTGATTTCAATGTTTCAGTGTTGCTAGTCTATTTTTCGGAGAGTATCAACGAAGTTGCTGCGCGGAATTGGGCCTTATTCTCAAGACAACAGTACTTCGATAGTAAAGGCCTGTTCATATCGGTCGTTTTCTCCATCCCTATACTACTAAACTGCATGATAATGGTGGTAAGTTGATAAAATATCGTATAATCTAGATATCGTAATTAGTTGATTTGGCTTGTTATTGTAAATTATTTTTACTGTGGTGAAATTGGAATTAAGTAGGCCCGCAGCGTGCGCTCGCGGCCCATGTCTGCCTCGCCTGCCCCTACCCTGCAAAATCTGTACTGTACTGTGCTGCGTCACCTGCGTCTCAGCATACACTTAGCCTATCAGTAGCAATGGCTTTCATTTTGATAGTTCAGCAACATTCATTGCCTTATTTACGTTGTTGAGCAGACAAATTTTTCGAACATATATACGCAATGGATTAGCAATATCATTCAAATTGAAAGTGTGTTACGCAATTATGGCGCTGTTTGAAGTTGAATGAGACTAATGTGCTCTTAATATATTATGTAGATTCATTATGCTAAATAGGAAAAAAAAAATTAAATTTAAAAAAAAATCAATTCAAAATATTTTATTTCACATAAACCTACATGGGCACATATGAAACGTCAGAAGCTAGGTGCACGGTTCCAATTGGTCGCTTCCTATGGAGAAGAGCCGGCAAGAAATTCCACGGTTACTCTTTTAAAAATAAATGGTTTCTACAATATTTTCAAATTACAGTATTAATAGATATGAGAGGACATCATTAATTTACAGGAATTAATTTACCAACGGAGATTACATTCATTTTGTTATGAAAATTTTCTGAACTTGATTGTCCCATAAAATGACTTTGTATTTTGGTACAGACGCCAGCACATCAAGCTACTACAATCTGTCAAATTTATTTAATAGATTTTCAACTTTATCGCTGAAGACTAAGGTTCAAAGTTGATTGGGAAAATTTGACAGTTTCGGGTAGCTTGATGTGCTGGCGTCTGTACAAACACTACTAACCTCAGATCTTGTCCGTTACCTATCTTAAAAAGTCTTGTCTATATTTTTCTAGGGTTCGTGGCTGTATCAATCAACGCAGATCATGACAAACATAAAGAAGGCACAGCTCAGACAGCGCTTGAAAGAAATGAACATGAACCGGGAACAACAGCAACACATCAAGGCAGAGTAGTCATCAAGTCAATTATGTAGGTAACGAAAATCAAATATTTTTGCTAGCATTGTGACGGAAAACGATGAATCTAATTTTAGGCATATGACGCAGTGATTTATTTATAATTAATTATGTTTCAAAGAATTTTCGTAGGACAACGTCCAGTAAGCAACAATCGAAACGAAAATACTTATGTAAATAATTCAAAAGTACGTTTTTAAATGCGGCATATGTCCCATAAGACGTGGTCGTTCTCGTTTTATTAATGCTTGAAATAAATTTTTAATGTATTGTTAATGTACACTCCCGGATTATGAAGCACATTAATGTAATAATTTGTATTTGTTTATTCGTTTTATAACTTGCCTTTTGCAATTATCTTTTAAGGGGCAAGCACCACTTAATTTTGGATAAAGAACATGTTAATTTTTAGCATTATTACTATAAATATTAAATAAAAAGATAACGAGACATGTTGTTGGAACACGTTTAATTAAATTTAAAATAGTCGCACGCAGCATTGATTCTTGCCTCTCGGTATGAACACTAAAATTAGTTCCCTTTCTATCAGTAGTAACGATAGCCAGTCACCGCCCACCAAGTTGTAAGCATTTATTATGACGTCACAATACACGTAGAGAAGTAGTTTGTGAATTTAAATATTCGAGTGCATTGCAGTGACTGAATAAGGAAGTTTTCATTGTCATGAATAAATTGAATTGTTATGTTTAAACACATTGTTAACGGAATGTGTGTACAATTATATTAACTGAAAAGAGCGCGTGTGCGTGTGCGCGTGAGCGCGTGTGCGTTTATATTTTAGCGGCGCATACAGAGAACTTGCGTGAGCGCAGCCTTACCAAAAGTACCCGTTTTAATTTAGGCGACGAATTACAGCGCCACAAATCCACAAGTGTCATAAAATTGTCATGTCACTGGCCGCTTTTTGTCTAATTTGAAAGCATTCACAAAAACCACACATACTATAAGATCAAATAGGAATAACATTAATTCCAGAATACAACGAATTTTTTTTATTTGTATATTTGTCGCGCTGTTCTGAACAAACTTAAATATTACCAACTTGTTGGATGTATGAAAATTAAAAATAAGATCCATACAATTTAAGCTTTCATAAAAAACAGCGCATCTAGAATTGACATTGCAACGGAACGTGAGCTTTTGAAAAAATGTGCGCTGCAAGCGTGAAAACAAAAATGGCGCATGGTGGCACGTTTCTTCCGATTGGTCGAAATCCTGTCGAACATTGCGTGCAGACTTTTACCTATGCGCAAAGCTCCATGAGTTATTAAAAGGACGATGCATCTCGTACATAGAGGGGACATATAAATAAGTATTTAAAGAGAACAACGTGTTTAAATAGTAGCTAGTTATACGCCTGTTAGGGGTCTATCCTGCGTAGAATTTTGCCTAAATATCTTTAAGTAAGCAGGATTTAGTACATATTTTCTATCGGTGACAATAATACAGTAACCATGGTTCATAAAAATGTACACGAGTCAGCCTAGTTTGACCTGCCATGTTGCGAATGGCACAGACGAGGGGTGAATAAAACGGAAGATGGAACAGGTTGAAAAGGCTGGAAATATAGATGGAAGCTTTGGCCTCGATTTATCTTCATTTTATACCTTCTCCACAGAAGAGCATTCAGGCATGGATAAAGAAATAATACTACGTATGGAACCTAAACTGGGCGTATCTTACGCCCCAAATATGTAGGATAACAGCGTGTTTTGAATGCGTCCGTAGCGTTTCGTACGAAGTATTTTTTTTTTCCATTGTTAGACCATGAGAACTTGTCGTGAGATAAATCCACGTTAAGAGCGTTTATTCTGAAAGTTGGCAACGTCCAATATTTACCTGTTTTGATTAATTTGGCAATTTTACTGAATGGAATTAAGAAACTAACTAGCGAACTAAAATATTGATTATGAAATGCAATAATTAATATCGTAACATCGAATATTTAGTTTTAGGAAGTAAAAAAAGGCTAAAAGGGCTTGTGGCTAAGTAATAACAGCTGCACGGGTCGATCGATCAGGTTAAGCTACGCTTGCCGCGGTTGGTCCGTGGATGGGTGACCATCTTTACATACCAAGTCCTCTCCGTGCCTCGGAAAGCATGTTAAACCGTTGGTCCCGGCTGTCATTTGTAGATCTTTGACAGTCGTTACGGGTAGTTAGAAGCCCAAAAAGTCTGACAACCAGTCTTACCAAGGGGTATCGTGTTACCTAGTCACTAGGTTGTGGAGGTCAGATAGGCAGTCGCTCCAAGTAAAATACTGGTATTCAGCTGCATCCGGTTAGACTGGAAGCCGACCCCAACATAGTTGGGAAAAGGCTAGGCAGATGATGATGAGAAAGTAAAAAAATTATTTGGAAAATTTCCAAACGCCTCTTTTACACCTAAAGCGATTACAACATCAAATTTAGTGTTATAATTGCAATTCATTATTAATATTCTAGTTCGCTAGTTAGCCATATTTCTTATTTCCATACAGTAATATTGCCAAATTAATCAAAACAGGTAAATATTTGACAGCAATTTGCGACGTTGCCAACTTTCAGAATAAAACGCTCTTAACTTCTATTAGAGTTGTCCTAGCGAGAGTGAGTTCGTAGCTTTCAACACAAGGTAGCCTCGAAAAGGTCGCTGTATATGAAACTAGTCTCCTGAGACCGAGATGTTATAAAAAATATATTGTAGAAGCTAAGACATGAAAGTATTTCTTAGCTGTTGTTGAGTTTCGTTTAGTCTGAAACAACAAGCTCTTAGGCCCGTATTACAGAACCATCACTCAAGAATTACTTAAAATAATTTCAATCAATGAAATGGCTTTAAACCAAAACGTATTAATATTCTAGTTCACTAGTTGGCCATATTTCTTATTTCCATACAAAAATATTGCCAAATTAAACAAAACGGGTAAATATTTGACAGCTATTTGCGATGTTGCCAACTTTTTTGACGAACGCTCTTAACCCCTTAACAAGTTTTAAGTAATGTTTGAGTCTTGAGTGAGGTTCTGTTATACGGATCCAAGAACGGTTTCTTGATGGATCGCAAAAATACCGATCCTATACAGTTTGTGCAATCCACGAAGACGCGCCCCACTCCGCGATTACTGTACTGTAAGCTGTACTTTAGTACGGAGCGGAGCGGAGTGGGGCGCGTCTTCGTGGATTGCACTATCTATATCTGCTATACACACAACCTACTATGTAATACAAAACGAACAGACTCCACACACAAAATGAAAAATCGTTTTATTGTTTTAAGTTGTATTTCTCTATTGATATCGTTGTTTTTGACTCCCAAATGTGATTTGTGTTGTATTTACTCTGTATTTATTCCATTTTTGTAAGTGATTGCATTTTTTTTACTTGTAACTTTATGTACTTAAAACTAACTACGCATTTGCTTCGTTCACACCACAGTGTATATTGCATTTTTTCCTGTAAAACTTTTTACTTTTATAAAAACAGTTGCCATGTATTTTAATATGGTATGACGCAGTTTGGGTACCGGAATATCGATTAAGCATATTTTTATTTGGTGAGGTTTATTAAACAATGTATGTTTTGTGTTTTAAAATATTTGTTTATGTATAAATGTTACCATTTTGTTGTTTGAAGTATAAACGAATTTCAGTGTTATTGTGAATGTTTCTTTAGCTGATTTTGACTGGCGGTAGCAATCTATTAGTATGCGCCACTATCTTATCCTTTAATATATTTTAATAAAGGGGATGCGCTGAGGTAGCCCGCAAAATTAAAATTTTCTAACATTTTTTTTTTTTTTTCAATTTGCTGGTCGATGTCAGGTTGTATGTTGATGAAATAAAGAAAGAAAGAAAATACATTTCTTTAACACAAACCAAAAAGTACACAATATAATTAACAGCAGATAAAAAAATAAAAAGTGTAAAGAGCGATGTAAGAAATTAGCAAGGGAGTGTGGCCTCATGGCTGCGCCAAAAAGGCCCAGTTCAGCAAAAATGCCAGACAACAATAAGTGCCTGACGCTAGTTTTCAAATACGATTTGCAACTGTAACAAATTTGTATTAAAGAATGAAAATCATTAAACTCATAGATACAACTCTCTCAGTCAGGGTGCTTGTCCACTAGAACGGAGCGAGGCAGCGGAGCGGAGAAATGTGCCAATATTAATCAATAGAATCTAAACTCCGCTTCAGAGCTCTGCTCCTATTGGTTAATATTAGCACATTTCTCCGCTCCGCTGCCTCGCTTCGCTTCGCTCCAGTGGACAGGCAGCCTAAGAATTGACCTAAAATGTCACGATTTCATGAAATACTTATCAATAGAGTAATCTGAACTTAGAGAGTTGTATTGATGATTTTAATGGTTATAATTCCGTAAATAAATATTTGTTGCGGTCGTGAATCATATTTTAATTAACATACAACCTGCAAATAGAAAAAAAAAACATAAGAAAATTTGAATTGCGCGGGCTACCCTGTAGCTTTCACCTTAGTACTAAATCTTTGTCTTACTTTTGCGATTATCTCCGGACACTGAATTACAAGTGGAATGCATTATTTCTCTCATCTTACAATAATAAGTGGGGCAAACCACCACCCATTATATAGCAGTATTAATTTAATGTTACTTCAGTGTGAGAAAGAGATGGACCTATACAGGACGTCTAGCTTCATCTCTTTCCCACACTCAAGTAAGATTATGACATACTTCCAGATGCAAGACGACGTAAGTGCCATTGACAAACATTCACAATGACTGTATATACGATTTGTGATAATTATTATAGTAAACAGAAGGTGCAATAAAATTAAGTTTGCTAGATTCGGCTAGAAATTTGTTTTTTTATTATATTTGTATATTATTTTTTGCGCTAGTAATACAGAAATAATAACACGTAGATCTATAAGGTGGAAAGGCATTTTGGATAATTTATTTCTCGTTAAATTACAATTTTGATTTTATTATAAGTATTTTGAAACTTTAGAAATAGAATATGTCCCAAAATCACAGAAACACCACTATTCTTAGAATAAAATTTGTTAGTAGATTAGAATTTTAACTATATGCATTGAAATAGTTACATCTCATAATAATAACGCGGCAACATTGAGAAAACAATTTGTATGATTATGGAAATGAACGTTCTGCCTATAGTACTGTTACGTCCATATTTAGTGAATATTGTCATAGAAATAATAAATAAGCGACCGTGTTGCCGACGAGTAACATAACGAAGACTGAGTTGTGTGTAGTGTGAATTGGAAGTCATTTTATTTTTAAGTTTCATCCTCTGACATCCTGTACGACCTCTGCCATGAGTCTATCCACTCACATTTCTTTTGCCTCATATTTTGTAGAAAACACTTCAAAACTTTTTAAATTCTAGTTGTCGTAAACTCATGGTGGGGGTGTTTTGTTTTCTTTTTCATTGTGTAACTGTAGGTAGCAAACATGTACATGCTTAACACTGTTTTTATTATTCCTTTAAGCAAAGGTGATTTTTATTTTGTTTTACGCTTAAATAAAGGAATTGATCGAAATTTTTCTTCTTTTATTTTAGTCCTTGCATACGATCTTTTCACAAACACGACTTGAACGTATTTACACAGTCACAAAACTTTTCAAGTGCTTCCATCTGGCGGGATAAACATGTATGTAGAATACAACTAGGGGTGGCATGGGTTGCCACTCCGCAATATTCTTGCAGGAGAACCAAGGTAACCGACATAGCCCGAAGAATTGCCAAACTTAAGTGGCAATGGACATTGCTCGCTGAACGGATGGCCGATGGGGCCGAAAGGTTCTGGAGTGGCGAGACGTAGCGTTGGAAGGCCTCCCACAAGATGGACCGATGACCTTGTGAAGGCCGCAGGAATCCGCTGGATGCGGAAAGCACAGAATCGGTCGAAGTGGCGGTGCTTGGGGTAGGCCTATGTCCAGCCGTGGACGTCTTTCGGCTGAAATGATGGTGATGATGAATATTCTTAAGGTGTGTCCAAACATTGAGCGGCAAGAGCGCGGCAGCAACACGCAGCATTTGCAGGGCACATTTCTGCCGCGATCTACTTAGGACTAAACTGAAGAATGTTTGCGCGGCAGTCGTTTAATAAAAGCGCGGTAGGCCGCGGCTTTAAAAAATCTTTCGATCATTGGAGAAAGCAAGTGTGTGCAATATAATTTATCACATATGGAACTTAACACCGTCAACAGCGACAAAATTAAGTAAAGTTAGGTACATCACTTCCCGCCCTCGGCCCTCGGTGTAACGGCCTTCCTAATTTAAATACGGTATTGCAACAAAAATCCAAACCTTTTTTGTGGCATACACTCCGTCTGTGTAGAACGAAGGATTACGTGTCGGACTCCTAAGTGAGTCGGGTCCCCGGGAGGTACTTGTATATTCGCCGCTCCCTCGAATGTATCAGCCCGCCATGCCTAGCGGGCCCTATCACCAAGTGTGGCCGATCCCACGACCGTATGTCTTCCCAAATTTTCGATTTCGTGGAACTTCATACTCTTCCTGCGCGTCCTCGCATAAAATTTTTATATCGATCGGCCGACTATACGGCCATTAATCAACGGCTGAGCCAGATCGACTGGATCAACAAAGTGAGCACTAGGACACTCGAAGATGCCGTATAATTTTTCTATAACACTCTCAATGAACTCCGTGATTCTTTTGTACCTATTAAGACGGTAGTTCCAAGCAGCAGATACCCTCTCTGGTTCAAACAGCCTCTGATAAAAATTCTAAAGAAAAAGCGAAGTACCACGCTAAATTTAAGAAATACGGAAACCTGTCTGATCATGAGTCTTTTGTTTTGCTCCGACAGCGAGCCAAAGAAGTTGAAAGTGATATGTTTAGCTGCTATATTACAAAAATTGAAGAAGACATTTTTAAGACACCCAAAGCATTTTGGTCGTATGTAAAGTCAAAAAATCAAATCACTGCTTATCCATCCTTACTTAAATATAGAAATAGCACTTCAAGTATAGGAGAGGATATCTGCAACATGTTTGGCGACTATTTCTATTCTAATTTTCTCAGTTCTGCTAGTAGTATCAACGGTGACGATGACGATCTTTCCAATGAGCATCCGCAGGGTTCAAACATGCATTTGAGCGATATTGTTTCGGACATACATTCAGTCGAAGTTAATGAATTGGAAGTATTCAATTTACTTAAAGGAGTTGACTTATCTAAATCTGCAGGACCAGACAATATTCCGCCAGTTTTTATACTCAATTGTGCCAAAAGTCTGACTCCTCTTTCACTGTTGTTCAGTCGGTCCGTAAATTTAGGTGGGGTACCTACAATTTGGAAGTCGGCGTTAATTACCCCGATCCACAAAAAAAGGCCTAGAGACCTCGTGGAAAACTACAGGCCCATATCCAAACTATGTATTTTCGCTAAAATCCTGGAAAAAATAATATACAAGCAGCTTTATGCTTGTCTTAAACTAAGCATCAGTGACCGCCAACATGGTTTCCTGCGAGGTCGGTCCACAACCACCAATCTCATTCTTTGCGGTGACTACTTGACTGAATGTATGGCTCATCGTACACAAGTAGATGTAATCTACACAGATTACAGCAAGTGTTTTGATCGCTTGGATCATGCTATACTTTTGCGTAAGCTATTGGCTATAGGTATCAGTGGTAATCTCTTCAGGTGGTTCTCATCTTATGCGGCCAACAGATGTCAAACTGTTGTTCTTAATGGATACACATCGAGAACTATGATTACGCCCTCAGGGATTCCACAGGGATCGCTTCTGGGACCCTTGTTATTCAACATCTTCATCAATGACGTCTCTTCATGTTTCACTAACTCAAAAGTTCTTTTGTTTGCGGATGACATGAAGATTCTAAGTGAAATCAGTACCTGTGAAGACGCTGAACGTCTCCAACACGATCTGGACAGATTCCAAGAGTATTGTAGGGCCAACCGCTTGGATTCAAATGTCTCGAAATGTTACTCATGTACCTTCACTCGTAAACCTAAACCTATTTATTCTTTACGATTACAAACCAACACTTCAATAGCTAGAGTTAATACAATTAGAGACTTAGGTGTCACTTTTGACTCGAAACTTCTTTTTGACACACACATCGATAATATTATTAAAAAAGCTTCTAAGGCATTAGGTTTCATTTTGAGGATATCAGCCGATTTTAAAAATGTCAAAACACACAAAATTCTTTATTGTGCTTTTGTACGCAGTCATCTCGAATATTGCTCACCAGTATGGAATCCTATTTATAATACCTACATCAATCGCATCGAAAAAAATCGTTTAAATCCAATACCTACTTGCCTAATTATTACAGCCGCTGCAGGGAGTTTCACATTCTTCCACTAATTGAGAGGAGAAAATTTGCCGATATGGTATTCTTGTTCAATTTGGCAAATGGTTCATCCGACTGTTCTGAATTGATGAGCAAAATTGGGCTGCGTGTTCCATCCTTCACCTTAAGGAATCATCAACCGCTGTATGTTCCCTCTGTGCGGTGCCTATATCGACAAAACTCTTATATGATAAGAGCTAGCAGGGCATACAACTCGATGTGTTAAAGTGTTTTTAGGGGTATGAGGAACAGGGTGTAAAGTTCACTCATCCACCATAGAAAAGGGAGGATCCTCCGACCAGACGGGTGTTGTGTCTGGCGGGCAACTGCCCATCAGTTTGAAGTTGAAATCTTGTATGTATGTCGATCGCTCGGTAAACTCTAACTGCGCGATGCAGGATTTGTGTGACGTCATGTCTTTGATGCGTAGTTCGTATGTGGCGGTGTAACCGCTACATGTTAATGATCTTGATTTATTTTCCACCAGTGTTCCTAAACTTAAAAAAATACTATGTAAAAACTTCTTTGAAGATCACTAAAACCTGTTTAGTCTATTCTTAATTCCGAGTCTACGAATAATACTTTTCTTATTCGTAATCCGAGTACTTATTTACTCTTACTTTACCTTGCTTGTCTGCTGTTTCTTGTGCTACCCTAATATTGTCAGTGAAAACTTTTAATTGGCCTTCTTTCACTAACTATCAACTATTTGTATCCTAGCTGTAAGTTTTCTTAAAAAAATAAAATAAATCTTAACGCTAATTTACTCAAGCTATAAAATACAAGCCAGTATGTGAGATGAGCCTTACATTCATGCAACCTTCGGTCAATGCCATTAGGGCAGGTAGTAGAGACCTAAGTTATTATGTGTAGTTATGAATCTGGCAATGACCTGAAATCAAAGATTATTGCGGGCTGTAGAGTCAGTGTAGGCTAGGCTAGTAACCCATAGAATTACCATCTTCAGTGTTTTTTTTTTTTAAATTGAAATCTTTATGCGCGTTGGTCATATTTGAGATGGGACTAAACCATTGATTTCGCGACACTGTAACGACACCAGCGTTGATCAACGCGTTGATTACCGCGGTGCGTGGAGTAAGACATCTATTTAAAAAATTATCAGAGGTCAGAAAAAATCCAATACGAACACAATACATCAATCAATTATGTCAAGTTAAATGTAAAACCGCGTTATTGCAAAAAAGTTTTTTTGGTATTGCCCTACTCATATATGTATAATAGAGTACCTAATATTATAAAAAATATGACTACGTTAAAATTTAGGTAAAAATTTTTAATTATAAAAACTTATTACACGATTGACGATTTTCTTAATGATGATTCACTAACTAATTGACATACTATTACCCTGATTGACATAATTATTGGTTCGCTTACTTAGTCTTATTTTATATTTTTTTATTTGCTATGACATTTTGCTACACCGACATTTTTATTTAATTTTATGTAATTCCAATGATCTATTGCTTCTTTGCATGCCCACGTGACGGTAAAATATGGAGAACTTTATTATAAAAACACCTATGTACTATACCCATTTTTGCAAAGAAATAAATGATTTGATTTGAAAGCGTGTATTACCGCGGTGCCGATTTTTTACAAGTTTTCACTTCTGTCGGCACCCCCGGATTGCCACTTGTTTTTTTTTTTCGTGCTTTGTATTTTAAACGCTCTGCTTAGCGCAGAGAGTTGAAAATCTAACAATGTGTTTTTTCAACGCGCTGGGACGAGAGTGCGTCCCAGCGCGTTGGATTCTCAACGCTTGGCTCAACACCGAGGGTTAAAAATCGAGTGCGCGATAAAATCCCGCCGCGATTTTATTACGTCCGTGCGCACGTCCGCTTAAACCGCTCAGGCGCTGTGGGTGGTCCGCGCCGTGACAGATTTACGACCGCACTTGAATAAACAAAAGCATCGGGTTTCATAATAACGTCTAAAGTGTTTTGTTTATGTTTTTTGCTACTTGAATAGATTAGAGATACATTGTAAATGGTTACAGTCTTTGTTATCAACGTTTACTAATCTTTATTACCCGTTTTTTTTGTGTTTTCTATGTTCTAATGTTTTTACGATTTCTAATAAAACTACCGTACCAATTCACACGAAATTTTTCAGGGTACATTATGGATAGATAAGTTATCTAATAAAAGCGTTTTTAGAGACAAATTTTTTTTCAAAAAAATTCAAAAAGTCTAGGTTTTTGCTGATCTAGAATTTCTAGTGCTTTCATAACTTTCTCCGTACCAAAAAAAATATTTTTTATTTGTATTTTTTTGTTTTTTTTTTTAAAACGCTGAAAAATTTATTATAGAAAAGAAATAAAACACTTACCGATCAGATCCATACAGAAAACTCACAAAATATCACAACTTTCACTTTCACGTGAACTTTCTCCTTCACGTTTGTTTACACTTTTTTTGGTTGGGTCAAAATAGGTATAATCTAATGTTATTTAGTGCGAATATTATCTAAAACGATGTAGTATTTACTTCAAAATGAAAATATCACCACTTTCCGACGATTTACACACAAAAACCATTAAAAAACGAATTATTACAACGAACGCGCGCATCCCGGGAATGACGTTTGACTGTCACTTTGACCGGGCGGGAATGTCATTTTCAACATTTTTTTGAAATGTTGCCCATTTATATTTTTGCTTTTAGTCGATTTATTAATCGAGAATGTCTATCCGACCATAGACTAAAAAAAATTCAGACAAAAATATACATTACAACTAATACAAATAGAGATGTATTCCGCGTGGGTATTTTGTATCGGTACGGATACAACGGTCCCCTAACGGTTGCACTAGTCGTCGGCTCGAACTCGTTAGTGGGTGTGTCATACATGCTATTTAGTTCATTTATTTATTTAGTGAAATAGACGATAATTTATAACTAAAATGAGCGCGTAAAATTTCATGAACAGACCTTTGGGTGTACAGTCACTATAGATATTATGAAAAAAAACTACTAGATTTATTCATCAAAAATAAAGTTATTAGAATTCTTGAATAAATTGTCTATCACTGTACGGTGTTATTTATTTAGTTATGCGTTAAAAAAAATGTTGAAAAATAGAAGTTTCGACGCTCATAAGTTCATAACTATATATATGTTACGGCTAAAACCCGAAGTGCGGCTACACCTAGATTTAGCCGGCTAAAACTAGGTGCGGTCGGTAGCAGTTAGTTAAACTTGCCTAAATGGACCCTGGCACTCGCCGGCCGCTGCCGCATGCCGCGGCACCGCTCGCTTCGCTCGCTGGGCTCGTGCGGTGTGTTATGTGGTCACAGTTCTAACCTTTTTTTTTTTTTTTTTGTTCCGTGGTGGAAAATCCTCATGGATGTCCTCCGCCCTGGGGCAGACGAAAGGGTCTGTCAGACTCCTACTGACTAAAAACCACCCCGGTGTTCCCTTCCCACACTTGGACCGGGGATCATGAGATCTAGTGCGCCTTCCATGATCCCCTACTGGTGCCGGCCCGCTTTTGGTGGGCCACTTCATGCCCGCGGGGGGAGTGAGGTGAGACTCCCCCCACGACGTCAAATAGGGGCGCGCGTGGAATACTACGCGCCGCCACCTCGGGTCCTGCTGGATGGGGGGCGGCGGACGTCCCCAAGTCCGCCGTCCCTCGGGATCTGTTTACGGGGGCTGGAAGAGGGCGTTGTCCGCCCTCCGCCGACGCCCAGTCCGCCTGCTACGGATCAGGAGAGTGGTCTCAATCTCCCTCTCCCTTTCCGCAGCCTCCTTCTGCGAAACTACGGTTTCACAGAAGGAGATCACCGCATCCCACGACTCGGCGCTCCCGACCATCGAACGAGCGACAGCCGGCAGCGCCAGGTCGGTTCCGACTTCAGATACGAGGGCACGGCGCGGCTCCTCCCATGCGGTACACTCTGCTAGTGTATGCTGCATCGTGTCCTCCCGACAGTGGGTGCAGTGATGGCACCGAGCGTCCGGCTCCCTGTTTATGCGACACAGGTACTTCCCGAAGCAGCCATGCCCCGAGAGCACCTGCGTCGCCCGAAACGACAGGGAACCGTGCCTCCTCCCGAGCCATTCGTCGAGCACTGGTCGGATCGCGTCGACGGTAGCGAGGCCGGCGGTAGGGCGCAGAAGCCTGTCCCGCCATTCCGTCACCAGGACCTCGCGGAGCTGAGACCGACGAAGCTCGATCTCACGCTGCACCGGTCCACCTCCCCGTATTCGCGCCTCCTCGCGCCACCGGTGCAGTGAAGCGAGGGCTCTCGCTTCTAGGTCCCAGGGCGGGGATCCGGCCAGTGCACAAGCCGCCTCGTAGGAGATCGTGCGATACCCCCTGATAGCCCTGACGGCCATCGCCCTCTGCGGTTTTCGCAGTATTGCGATGCTGCCGGCCGTCAGGTCAGAAGCCCACACCGGGGCTCCGTACAGGGCCATGGATCGCACGATCCCCAAGTATAACCGCCTACAGGCGGTGCTCGCGCCCCCCAGATTGGGAAGCAGCGTCGACAACGCACCCGCGGCACCCATCAACTTGGGCGTCAGTTGTCGAAAGTGGGGGCCGAAGTCCCACCGGCTGTCGAGCACCAGTCCCAAGTACTTCATGGTGGACTCGACAGCAATTTGGACCCCCCCAACCACGACGCTTGATCCCGGCGGTGGCGCTCGCCGAGGGCCGTGCAAGACCACGGCCTCCGACTTATTGAGAGCCACCTCCAGGCCCAGGCGCCGTATGCGACCCACCACCTGTGAGACCGCAGCCGTCGCCAGCAACGCTGCTTCCCTATACGAGCTCCCCCGGGCCGTAACCAGCGTGTCGTCCGCATAACACGTCAGTCACAGTTCTAACCTAACCTAACCTACTCTTCAACCATTTTCATTTGCTACAACTAAATTTAACCAACTGCTACCGGCCGCACCTAGTTGTAGCCGGCTAAAACTAGGTATAGCCGCACTTCGGGTTTTAGCCGTGACATATATATATATTTTATTCTTTTTGCCTACTGGGTTTAGATAATGACGAGTCAAACAGTGGAATAAACTCCATACGACGTTAGTATGGAAGAATTACTGACTAGGGTAAACCATAAGTGCGGTTTTCCCTGCTAAACAAATATCAACATTGACTTTAAATAACCTGTCCGCATTGGTGCTCTCTCGGACTAATGGATGTTTACAATGGTGCCGATTCTCTTGTCACAAATGCCTCTAAACTAAACTAAAAATCACCAAAATTTAGTTTATTCCTGTCGAAACGACGATTTCCCATTCTGAAATAGACTAAAGTGACACAAATTAACTATATTTTAGTTTGACAGCACTAAGATGGCACTGAGATTTTAGTTTAGTGAAAATGGCAATGTTGCTATTCTGAATTTGACGTTTTTAACCTAAAATTTAGATTTTCTAACTAAATATGACTATTTTTAATCGCGACTAAAATCATGTGGAATAAAATTGGTTGTCATGAACTAAAATTCACACCAACACCTCGACTTTAGATAAAAAAACAGTACTGAATATATTTTTTTCTTTTGCTTATATCTCGAAAACGGTGTGTCCAATCGCAAAAATAATGAAAATTTCGACACCCTTTATAAAATCCTTAAACCCCTAATATTCTACATGTAGGTAATTTTTTTTCTTATTTTCCATACAAAAAGTGAAAAATCCATATAAAACACGTCGAGGCTGCTCCCCCTGCGCGCCTCCGGCTCTAAAAAGATTCACGTGGTTAGGTATCACGTGTGGAGTCGCGATTGTCAAATTCGATTTAGATGTGTCAAAATTATTTTTAAATTTAGAGAATTTATTTTGCAGAATAGCTTTGAGATTCTCATAGTCAAAAGTAAGGAATTTTAGTGATAGTTTAGTTAGTTTAGTGCGGTGTACAAGAGAATCGGCACCATTATCAATTTTAATTCGACTAGCGCAAGGTTGATATTAAATTTTATTTACCAGTGAAAACCGTGCTGCGCTACACCTTGTCAGATGAGCCCCTAAGAGCCCAAACCTTACCTTTTTCGCTTCATTTATAAAAATAAATAAAATAAACGAAGAAACAGTTAAAGCGTTTATTTAAATTAAACAATATAAGAACTATTTAAAACCCACTGACGTCCGTTTAGCAACAAAACTGAGATGAGGCACGAGGATCAATAAAAGACTGCTTATCAATTCACGTTTCATAGATTGTTGTGTTCCTGTGTGGGGGAAAAGATACTCCTTCGAGTGACAAAGACAGCATGATGAGCACTGATCAAACATGAACGAGATATCACGTTATGATAGTCCATTAGCAGCAATTTTTTCTTTGACTTCCTTGACCATCAGTTTAACGAGGTTGTCCAGATCGACCTCTGGCTTCCAATTCCAGTCTCGGCGAGCTTCACTGTCGTCGAATACTTGCGGCCAAGAATCAGCTGAAATCAATATTAGGAACGTGTTGAAGGTACGCACGGGCGATTTTTTTTGCGCACTTGGTTTTCAACTCTCGGTATTGAGAATCCAACAAAGTTCATCCCATCGCGTCAAAAAAATACACTTGGATTTTCACCTCTCGGTGCTAAGCAGTGGGTTGAAAATCCAGTGCGCGATAAAAAATAGCCCGTGGGTACGAGGGCTTACATTTGCGCGTTCGAAAGGCATTTTGAATCCAAAATGCATTAGAAGCTACAAAAGCACAATAAGTATTTACTTACTGCATAAAATGGGGGCATAGATTCGGAAAATCAAAAACAGTCCACCGATAGGGAGAGATCTAAGGTGTTACAATGAGGCATATGAAACACTGCTTTACATTTGTAAAGCAGTGTTTCATATGCCTCATTGTGCTTTTGTAGCTTCTAATGCATTTTGGATTCAAAATGCCTTTCGAACGCGCAAATGTAAGCCCTCGTACCCACGGGCAATTTTTTATCGCGCACTGGATTTTCAACCCACTGCTTAGCACCGAGAGGTGAAAATCCAAGTGTATTTTTTTGACGCGATGGGAAAATCAAAAACAGTCCACCGATAGGGTGAGATCTAAGGCGTTTGCGCATATTGAGGCGGCAGCCAGCCCGCCGGCTTAACGCGTCCCAAAGGGTCATGGCCATCCGGCTGGCCCGAGGATACCGCACGGTCTCCTGCGAGGCGGCGAGCCTCCTTGCCGGAGTACCGCCATGGGATCTGGAGGCAAAGGTCCTCGCGCACATTTGGGAGTGGCGCGAGGAGGCGAAACGCCGGGGCTTAACTCCGATGCCGCAAGAAGTCGCGGCACAGCGGACAGAGCTCCGGCGGGATCTCATGGCGGAATGGAGAGTGCGATTGTCGCAACCCAGCGCTGGGCACGCCACAATTGCGGCGATAAGACCCCTCTTTGAGGAGTAGCTAGAGAGGCGCCACGGCGTCCTCACCTTCCGCCTGACACAGGTGCTCACCGGACACGGCTGCTTCGGGAGGTACCTGTTCAGGATAAAGCGGGAGGAAACGCCCGGGTGTCATCACTGTGTGGATCGCCCGGAGGACGCGGTGGAGCATACGGTGGAGGTCTGCCCGGCTTGGGCAGAGCATCGCCGTGTCCTCGTGGAAGCGATCGGCGGCGGTGATCTCTCGCGTCCGGCCCTGATTCGGGCCATGCTACGGAGCGAGAGGAAATGGCAGGCCGTCACCTCGTTCTGCGAAGCAGTAATGCTCGCGAAGGAGGAGACGGAGCGCGTGAGGGAGAGGCAAATTTCGCGCCCTCGCGCCCCTAACCGCCGCAGCAGGAGACGCCCTGGGCGTCGGGAATCACGTGAAGATTTCCGGCCACCGTAGGCGCGGGCTTGCGGACGGTGAGCAATGGGTAGCTCGCCGTCCGATAAGGACCAAGCCCGGGTCGACGGCGCGTTGTGTTCCACGCGCGCCTCAAAGAGATGTCAGCAGAATTGACGGGGTCCGCTAGGGCCAATGCCTGCCGGGGGTTCGAAGAGAACCGATAGGGACATCGTGGCCCCCTGGCAACACGGCAACTGAAGGAACACGGGTGGGTTTTAGTCAGTAAGAGTCTGACACGCCCTCCCGCTCCGCCCAGAGCGGGAGAAGTTATTTGATGATTTCCCACACAAAAAAAAAAAAAAAAAAAGGCGTTTGCGCATTTTTGGTAAATTTATTTTCTAAGAGCACCATTTTTTCTACTCTCACTTCGTCCAGCTTTAGTGCAGTTTACTATTTATACTTTACTTATTTTCCTGCCCTTGTCCACATAATTGCAGTTTGACTTTGAAATATTATTATTTACATAAATAATACGTTATTTACTTACCGATTTCCTGCCTGCTATCAGGCATATAAGTGATCTTGAAGTCTGGAATATATTTCGTCATAGCTTGTGTCAATTCTTCTGGCGTGAAGCTCATTGATGTTACATTATACACTCTTCTATTGAGGATCTCGTTGGGCGCCTCCAAATATTCCGAGAGAGCACGGAGGGCATCCCTAACATGCATCATAGGAAGTCTTGTGTCTGGTTTGAGGTAGCACTGGTACTGGCCTTTGCGAATCACGTCGTGGAAAACCGCAATGGCATAGTCTGTAAGAATTGTGGTTCTTAGCATTTGTTTGTAAGTCAATATTCTAATATCTACTCGTCTCTCTCAAAATTGGCCGCACGACTTCACACGAGTGAACTTGCGGTGTGTGGGGGATGAGCCTCCGTAAATTATTTTTTTCTTCAAGGCCATTGTTTATAGATACCTACCAAAAGGAGTTACCAGTTAACCACTGTTCTCTCTGGTTTTTTTAATCGCCGGGATCCCCAAATCTTCCATCTTCTTCGACTTCCATCAAATAATTGTATTGTCCGAACAAGTCTGTTAACTTGGTCAGTTACCTCATTCAATGTTTTTGCGTCGAGACAATTTTGCATAAACATTATGTAACTTACAAAAAATATAGCTAACAAGCGCGTCTCAGAATTTACATAAAACTATTTGATTAACACATTCTGATAAATCAATGAAAAGTGTTGTTGCCAAGCAATTATATAGATACAATATTATCTAAGTATTTTATTGTATGTATACATGTTAAGACCGTAGTTATTTTCTCATTTATCGTCTAAATCTACACAACAAACATAAGTGTAACTAATACTACACATGTTCTCTATATCTGCGACCGGTTTCCTTACTTATGTGTATCCAGCTGGTAATTATACCAATATGGAGGACAAAAATTTATGAAAGATTCAATAAAAATAATACAATAACATCCTTACCAGTAGTGCCTCCGCCGGGTGGGTCACTAGATATAACTCCAGGGAATCTCAAGCAACGGAAGTCCAAACCGAATTTATGATAATAGTATTCCCCTAACAACTCCGCATGCACTTTAGACACACCGTAAATTGTCCTTGGTCTTTGCACAGTTATATTAGGTGTAGGGTTTCTAGGAGAGTCTGGGCCAAAGGCCCCAATTGTACTTGGCACGAAGAGCCTAAGATTATACTGTTTGGCAAGTTCAATAACATTATGCACTCCTTCTATATTCACTCGTACTGCTAAAGGAACATTTTGCTCGCCAATCGCACTGAGGAGAGCTGAGAAGTGAATCAGCCAGTCCACTCTGTGATCCACGACGGTTTTCTGCAGGCCCTTGAAGTCTAAAATGTCTACGAATATGTATGGGCCATCATTAACTATATCTTGGGATGGCTTGATTATATCGGAGAGGATGACACTGTCCCTGCCATATTTTCCTCGAAGGTACCTGGCGC
Organism: Agrochola lychnidis; assembly: GCA_963680765.1. Lineage (NCBI taxonomy): Eukaryota > Metazoa > Arthropoda > Insecta > Lepidoptera > Noctuidae > Agrochola > Agrochola lychnidis. Next base: position 18,504,040 of record OY796858.1, read on the forward strand.
ACTCTACGCCTAGTTGACCGAGGCCTCCTGTAAAGACACCACATTTATGAGATATCTTATTCGTTAGAAGGTTAACATACATGCAGGGTGTTTGGCAGAACGTTGAACATACGAAAATGGTGGATAGGTGGGGTCATCTGCTACTTACTCAGCCCTAATTTATTTGACCCTGGCGCCCTGGACATTAAAAGATTTTTTTTTTGCTTTCTTCTAGTTTCACAACTTTCTTAACTTTAAAGTGTAATTTTTATTAAAAAAATGGGTAAAACAGGCATTTTTTTTTAAATGGCAGATTCTTATAACAGAAAGATGTAAAAAATACTTAAATCATAATTTCAACCTGCATTAAAAAAAATATCCAGGGGGCCAGGGCCAAATAAATTAGGGCTGAGTAAGTAGCAGATGACCCTATCCACCATTTTCGTATGTTCAACGTTCTGCCAAACACCCTGTACCTATTTAGCAGGCAATTGCGACTCTCTTTGACACTGTTTAAAGATGGGAGATAGTTTTACTACGTTCCGAAATAAATACTAGCACAAGACTTTAATATTTTAATCGTGGTAAACGGCGACACAGATCGATTTCCGCAGACAAACATGTTTTTGCAATACTTCATTTTACTACGACGCCGACGTAACGTAGAGATTGCCTACGCAATAAAATATTATTCATGTAAACAAATTATGCGGAAGTTTGAGACGTAGATTTGCGATCGTCAGCGCTGGCGCATCGGTCGCAATTTTGAAATAGTAAAGAGGTCGCCATTTGCAAAATCAACTAGGTATCGATCTTTTATGTGGTCGGGCGAGCAGTTTTGCAAGGTTACTTCGTAAAGTTCATATGTAGACCTCAACTGAATAATGCTATTACGATCTTATGATACGCAGCAGCCTTTGCTCCATTCATTGACATCGATGGAAATAAATATAGTTTTGAACTTTTGATAGCAGGCGATAGAATAATAGTCATCTTATCGCACAGGATGACAGGACCCTATTAGAAACACAGCTGTCATTGTGGCCTTGTGGGTCAGTGCGATCGTCGTAAGATTAAACAGTTATAATTATAAGTGAAGAATTTATGTGTATTTGGAAATTAAATGTATCATGTAAAATAACATAATTATTTATGGAGATAGCGCTAGCCGTATCTTGGCCGTGACCACGACAATCACGATTAGTGCTACATATGTACATGACATGTTTAACTGTTGAATGATTAAAACACAAAATGTACTTAAAAACTCCAGGTAAATAGGAAGTTATTTTGTTTGGAAGGTATTGATTATTTATTATTATATTGGTTATTTGGTTAGAAGCAGGAAAAAATACTCCCGCGCCCCGGGCGAACTTTTTCAAGCCGAATTCTTACGCAGTGGCCAGTACGAATTTTTTAATTTCTGGAGTTATTGACCTCCTTTACGCAAATTGCTGAACCAGTAAAAAAAAATTGGTACTATTCTGGTGCAATTTTTTTTTGTGCAAGAACCGTTCCCGAGTATAGGTACTTACTCTTTGGAATTTTGGACGACACTATTTACTCAATCAATACTATAATAAGTCGGCTTACCGGTTATTTCAACCACTCGTCCACCGGTACCGGAATGAATGCGTTTGAGCAACAATTCGTCATCCTCGTGCTACGGCACTTTCGCTTTAATTCGATCATAAACGCTGATATTATTAGAAACTATCACATTCTTAAGAATAGGGTTTTTTATTATAGAAACAGCCTTCGGTACATTTTATCCTTTCACTTTTCACGCGTCTATGACCTAAAGACCCAAACGTTACGTTAGCATGCGGTATTCGATTTTCTTTTTGATCAATTGCTATTCTTTTTAAATGGTTTCATTTAATTTTAATAATGTAATGTTTCTTTATTTTACGACAATATTAAGAAGACTTCCTCATTATTACCGAGTTACTTCTTTATTTTATTTTGATGTCCACATTTCCCTAATTTTCTTCGTTCCATTTTCAAATTCACTTTAGCATAAGTAAATAAACTTACCCGTAATCAAAATTTTTGGCGGCTTTTTTAAATTAGTTCCAGAATAATTTCTAATATTTAATTTAATAGAAGTCCGACATAAATTCCTTATGAACATAATTACGGAGGATCTAACGTCAGATAGACGGCACGATAAAACACTACGTAAGACAAACGGTAACTGGTAAACAGAACGGAGGGGTCTCTCGCGTGAGGTAGAAACAGGTTGTAAGCCAATTTAATAATTCTACCTAAGTATGTACATACGAGTGAATCGAACGATAACACCAGCTATAAAGAAATGAGCCTTATTTCAATTGAAATAAGCTGCAATTGACCATGAAGACATTTGGTGGGTGTGTCGCCTGCGCCTCTCACGTCGATCTGTGGACAAAAACTTGACATTGAATTTTTTACACCTGTAAATTAGCAATGGAAAATATATCGGTGTTTATTTTAGCACTATGAAGTTGGTAGCTATATGATTCAAGGTGGGTGTGTAACGTGCGAGAAAATTAGAAAAGGAACGTTGAAGTTATTTCTCAATGAAGAGGTCGTATTGCACGCTGTCATCTACTAGGTACATTTTCCAACTTTTCATGGTCCTCTCTAGTTAGGTACTTTACACAGGTGTGTCACGAGGCCACTTAATTTACGTAACGAGTAAAAAATAATTAGTAAGGTGCTTCAGAATCTTAAATTCCTTAACAATAAACGAAAGCCCAAAACTCCGTAAAGAACGCTATCCAGCTATCTAATTCCGTAACATTTTCATAAATGATCAAGACTAATGTTTCATTTTGACAGTTCAACAACATTCATTGCGTTATTTGCGTTGTTGAGCAGAACATTTTTCGAACTTATGAATCAATGGATTAGCAATTAATTAGCAATCTGTTTCAAAACGATTCAGATTGTGATTGATCGTGTATTACGCAATTAGGGTAATCAGCCAGAAAAACAGTAACCTAAATCACTCTATCGGAGTTCATTCCTAACTAGTGATCACTGTCGCTCAAAAGCATACGACGACAAAACGGACGATTGCCAAGTGATTATATTTATTAAAGAAATAAAGATGTCTAATATTACATTAGATCTCAGAACTTGTTGCGGTAAAAGAATGCGTTGCGAGACTTGCATTATTTTACATGTTATGTTTTTTATGGGATCTCATTTCTTTTTCAACCTGACACTGATTACCACTGATACTGAACCTACCTATACTCCATTTGAAATAAGATTAGACATTTAACTAAACATTTTTTACAGTCCGTTCAACCGATTTTGACTTCTATTGCGTTGGTGGCATGACAAGTGGCAGCTGCAGTAAACAGTTGGTTTATAACCACTTTTTTGGCTTTTAATGCCATCCTTATGCCTACGCAATAGAAGTCAAAATCGGTTGAACGGACTGTAAAAAAGGTTTGTTTAAATGTCCAATCTTATTTCAAACGGAGTATAAATAAGTTTAATAAAACGTATGGATTTTGCGTGTCTATTTTATATCTATGGTTCTACCTAATTATTATTGCTTCTTTATTCTATTTCAATGCAGTTGAATTGATAACTGACGTTGTCAACTGATTTTATTTATTCCATTGGCCATTTTACTTTACAAGTAATCTTCGAAGAGACTAATTAGTCTCCTAATTAGGTACCTATAAGTACCTACATTTATATTCTGTCTTTATACCGTACTCCATAACTTTATCCTCAACGAAGTTACAGGGGAGTCGAAAATGTCCTGGGAAGGCTTCGAGAAAAGGAAAGTAAGTACGGCCAGTACGGTTGTGCCTTTATTAGTTTGTTTTTGCTCGATTTGGCGGGGGCACTGCCGCGCCGCACAGTGGGCTGATAATCGATCTTCATAGACTTAGGGATCAACTTACAATTTTTTTTCTTTTTTCGGCAGAAATGGGTTCGTGGTATCGTATATTGATCAATTTAATGCTATTTCAGTTTTTCAATAAACGTTTTTCTTTACTTTATAACACTTGGTTGAAAAAAAAATATGGAGAAATATGTAAAAAAGGATATATTTCGACTTTGGTACAAGTGCGACTAATTTCCTTTGGCACGATTATACCCCTTATTTTTCTGCATTTTTTGACATATCGCACAATGCGCGGACGCGCTAGATTTTAGGAGAAAAAAAATAAAATGTGTTTTTAGAATAAAAAAAAGGTTTTAATCTATTTATAATTGACATTAGGTATTTAAATGGTTATTAATAAATTATATGAACAGAAATTTAGTAGTTACCGGTTAAACATAACAAATTTTATGGAAATTAATTAATATTTTTGTAATTTAATAACGAGGATGGTTATATACTGAGATCTTATGATCCATTGGCCATTATCTATCATAATGAAATCTAATATCCTATTACTGAGGTATTTCCGTCATTTGTTGTCCCTGATCCCTGCTTCACGATATCTATCAAAAGCCCTAACTCCTTTTAAAATCTCTCTGGTATCTGTTTCTTCCTCTGGTGCATCACGGATTTGTTGTGTTCTCCTTTAACAGACCAAGTTTCAACATCTTGTTTGTATGCTATGTGCAAAATACACTCCATGCTATTTGAGCATGCAAAGGTGACAAGCCAAACTTGATCATATCAGATGACACTTCTTTACGCAATACTGCATCGAGATCGTTCATCTGAGATGGTTTCGCCAAAAAGTAACACACAGGACTGGAGCGAGCTTCTGATAGATACGTGCACACTTTTCCATCAATCATCGTCAGGACGAGATTGTGTTCAACTTCAATTCCATCAACACATTTGGATGGGCTTAAAGTTTTTATTTCTGCTTCCATTTTAGTCATTTCATCTTTCACTACCAACTCACTTTCTTTGACGAATATAAATTGGACAGGTCGACAGTATAGTGTAGAGCACGGCTTAGGATTTTCTCATATAATTACTTCCTTTCCTACTGTAGCAGTTAGTTTTAAGGGAACTAAAGTCGTCGTAAAAATGGCTTCATCAGTCTTTCCTTCTTCCATTTTTGTTTATATTTACTTTGTCTTGATGACCCATCGAAAACACATTTTGACAATAAATTTAAAGACTGATGAGGCGGCTTATCTGGTAGACTTTTGAGAATACATTGCACAGTTATGTCAAGAAGAGCTTGAAGAGATACTTTGGCCATTGTATCTGTTAAACTAAATGCCTCATCTGGAGGGTAACATACTAATTTAGCCTGCTGCACTTTATAATACGATGGATAAATATCAGATGCACCCTCGCGTATTGTAAATTCTCGCAATGTAATATATTGCCACTTCGACAGTTTAAGTGATAGCAGCAATCCAAGTGCTTTCTCCGGAGTAAAAGTACATTTCTTGTGCTTCTGAGTTTTAATTAGTTGCAAAAATGTTGCTACCTCTTCAGAATTTTTCATTAAATAATCAATGATTTCAGTCAAATTTTCTTTGCCATCTTTCTTTACATTGCTTACTGTAGCGTAAGCTAGTTTGTCACTGTCTTGTTGATTCTGTTCTTCAATCCTCCGTTTTTTCTGTTTAGTACACAATTCTACGAATGGTTTACGAGGAATTAAACGCTTAGTTAGTGTTCCAACAGATACAGATTGGCTGGTTGAAGGTGCTTGATACTCTGTAATAGCATCTTCTGCAGCTTGTTGCGGAACAACACAAGATGGCCAATCCACTGTAAGCGCCAACCAGTTTCCGTATTGTTTTTTAAATGTTTCAGAGTTTCCTTTGGCGGTCTTTCATCTTTTTATGACAGCCTGGCTGAATCTTCGACAAAATTCCTTTAAAGTATCGCTGTCTTCTTCCGAAAGACTTAAATTGAACTGAGACACAACAGTTTGCAGCAATGCAAGGTAGTTACCCAGCTTGCCAGACTGCTTTAAAATAACATACAAGTCAAGGTTATGAACTAAATTCACTTGTTCCATTTTAGAAAAATAGGTTATCACTCTTTGAAAAAATAAAGTCAATTGAAGATAGTAATTAAATGCACACGATTTATAATTAAGGTTTGAAAAATCTATGTAGGAGTTAGTTAATGAGATCTAATTATCTTAGTAATAGGATAATAGATTTCATTATGATAGATAATGGCCAATGGATCATAAGATCTCATTATTTAACCATCCTTGTTATTAAATTACAAAAAATATTAATTAATTTCCATAAAATTTGTTATGTTTAACCGGTAAATACTAAATTTCTGTTCATATAATTTATTAATAACCATTTAAATACGGATTTTAATAGCGGATGTTAAGACTTTAATAACCATATACTTTGCACTTGGTCAGTTAGTGTTAGGTTATTGTCTGACGGTCTGGGGTGGTGCGCACAAAACAACAATGTTGCGGATTGAGAGAGCTCAAAGAGCAGTTTTGAAGGTCCTTTTGAGGAAGCCAATCCGCTTTTCTACGACATCACTTTACTCTTTCTGCCAGGTCCTGACCGTCAGACAGATATTCATTTCTCAAGCAGTACTTCGTAAGCGTTCCCAGCTGAATTATGAACCAGTTAGATCTAGCAGTAGACGCCGTTCTGACAGAGTCTGTGATGTAAAGCCTCGCTCAACTGTAGCAGCACGTCGCCATTTTACCTACATGAGCTCAAAACTATATAATGGAATAAATAATAATATCTACATCTATTCTCTTACCAGAGATGAATGTAAGAAAAAACTCAACATTTTATTAAAATCTCGTACTTATGATGCCACAGAAAAACTTGTGGAAATTTAACATCTCGGAAAACACACCGACACAATACACAACACAATACACAACACACCCTCACCCTCTCTTACTCAACATTAGGTACTCACACACACGGCACTTATCTCAAAATGTATTATTTTATAAGTTTATTTTATATAGTTTATTTATAAGTTACTTTAAAACATTTTATTGAAATACCTTTGTTTATGTATTCGTCTTGGAACAACCTACCTTCTCATTAGAAGTCGGGCGTTGGTAGCTGCGCCACAGTTTTGCATTGCAGCTTTTGCAGCTATCATCGTTTAACATTTTTGTCTATGTATTTTGTTTTTTGTTCCCAATAAACGATTTTTATTATTATTATTTCGTTTATTCATTTTTGTTTTTATTAAATTACATTTTTAAATATTTCTTAAAATAAAATAATTAAAAAAACATTTAAAAATATAAAAAAAATATTACTATTTTTATTATACCTAATGTCAATTATAAATAGATTAAAACTGTTTTTATATTCTAAAACACATTTTTTTTTTCTCCCAAAATCTTGCGCGTCCGCGCATTGTGCGATATATCAAAAAATGCAGAAAAATAAAAAAAATACTATATTGATCCCTAAGTATATGAAGATCGATTTTCAGCCCACTGTGCGCCGTGCCCCCAGATTCTAAAGTAGGCAAGTTATCCAAGTTCTTGTTTGCTCATCTTAGGACTCTTTTATGATAATTAATTTAAATTAACTCTCCAAATCGCAATTTGAAGAATTTTATTCCAATTACTTTATTTCTATTTATAAATAATTACTTATTTTTAAGTTAGGCAGAGGCAGCATACCATACATCCACGGCCCGCATAATAGTTTGGTTACATTACAACGCTGATTATAATCGCAGTGTTATTTGCCCACAGATCTATTATTTTTTGTACGACATCTATTCCAAGGTTAGCAGGACGTAAGCAGGTTTTCTCAAACTCACGAACATAAGAATTGGCAAACAACTTTGTTTTTGACTTCACATACGACTTTTTTAGATTTATGAATTTTATTAGCGCCTTTGCCATTGGCGTCACGACTCTTTTTATTGAGTATATACTCGTAAGTACCTACAATTAATTCGTCAACTTCTGACATTACCTACCTACGATCGAAGGTTAAGCTACGCTTGCCGCGGTCGGTTCGTGGATGGGTGACCATTACAAATCGAGACCTCTCCATGCCTCGAAAAGGGTCGCGGCTGTCATTTGTAGATCTTTGACCGTCGTTACGATTAGTCAGGAGCCCAAAAAGTCTGACAACCAGTCTTACCAAGGGGTATCGTGTTACCCAGTAACTGGGTTGCAGAGGTCAGATAAGCAGTCACTACATGAATAATACTGGTATTCAGCTGCATCCCGTTAGACTGGAACCCGACCCCAACATAGTTGGGAAAAGGCTAGGCAGATGGACATAGACCAGTACCCTAATTGTGTAATACAACACAACCACAATTTGTTTCGATTTGAATCCATTGCTTCATACATAAGTTGGAATAAAAAATCTGCTCAACAACGTAAATAACGCAATGAATGTTGTTGAACTGTCAAAATGAAACAAATTAGGCAAAATTGTTTACGAAAATAAGTTACGTAATTAGGGTACAGGTGCATAGTGCATACATAGGTACCTATTTGTACATACAATTGTGTGGAGGTAATTTATATGAAATTGCAATTAAGTACTTTGTATTGTTTGTATTTCTGATTACTTACAGACATGTTTCAATAGAGTAATTAAGGCGACACATGGCAATTTTATTGTCCAAGCGACCACCCTTCCTAGTTACCACATCGTACGATTTAATCGAGATAAGTCGCTTAAGCATTCTTTATTTTGCAACTTACGGTCAAAGAGTAAAAAAATTGAGCGGATAGGAACGTCAATCTATTTCGATCGAGGTAGGGCATTTGACTCTACAAAGAGAAAGAGCAAGCAACACTAATAGCAAGTTTTGCTGACAACAAATACAGAGCGGGTAGGGAGGTGATTAAATGGCTTTTTACTCAGACTCGTCAAACTGCTCAATTTATTCATGAGATTCAGCACTTTTTGAACGTCAAAATTACATAAAACGGTCCCCGAAAATGCCCTCTTTCACCAATTCCTAGTTCAGCTGGGGTGAAGAAGTGGTGCAACAAACTCCCCAGCAGCACATAGGTCTGTTCAGTAAGAAGAATTTGATTCTATACAAATAACTCTACTAAATCAAAATCCACTGTCAAATCCCCAATTATAAACCACAACTCAACACAACAGTGCAGAACATGTGCACTTGTTCAAGATAATATCCTCATTCTCTGTAACTGTCAGCTTAAAAATATCCCTGGCTGATGATAACGTAGTAGTATAGCCTCCAGGGCGGATGCCACATAGCCCACATATGGTAGCGATTAGAGAGTTATCGTCATCATGTTCTTTATTTTAGCAGTCCTTTGCTAATGGCGTGCGGTTATAGATCTCTAGATGTTCCTCCAAGTGGACTGCTGCAGAGTAGACTATAAGACTTACTGTTGCTGTGGAACCGACATTTTGAGCTACGGGATTCCTCTAAGAGGCAAACAGCAAAAAAGTAATAGTTGTACCAACATCCACATCTATGATAATTTACAAGTAGTTACGGGCGGCAGCACGCGCCACAATGGTGAAAGATAAGTTACTTGATGTGCATCGAGCTGTGAACCGAAAGTCTGGTGTTTACATGCGAAATACTCGCATCCCAGTTCACGTTGGGCTACCATAAGCCACGCTTGTCCAGTCTGTTTGTTTTGTGATTGTTGCGTAACAGTGACCGTGTTTTAACCGACCTCAGAGGAGTTGACGCTGTGTTCTGTTCATCATCTTTGACGGTAAATTGATTAAGTTGTAAATATATTATGGTTTGATGATAAAATAGAAGGTAAATCTAGTGTTTGCTGTCTATGCAAATTACATTGTTTTCTTCACTCTAGATTAGATAATAATATGAGGGTTTTGTTCAACACTGGAAGGTAGATAGAGTAGATATCTATTATGTTAATTATTGTATAGTTATTAGTTAAATATCAACAGTAGGTAAGTATGTGTTAGTCTAAGACAGGTTTTTCTGGTTTTTTGATTTAGCAACATATTTTTGTAACTATAAACTATTATTACTTTAACCAACTATATATTACTATAACCAGACAAACGGACAAAAATTCAACTTTTTTCCTTCTTCGATACTGGCTTTTCGACGTACGCGGCTTCGGTTGTGACCCGTAAAAGGTGTGTCAAGATAGGTAATAAAATAAAACAGCATATTTATTAAATATCAACAGTAAATATGTGTTAGTCTAAGACAGGTTTTTCTGGTTTTTGACTTGGTAACATATTTTTATTACCAAGTATAAACGAATGCATCAAGTTCGAGGAAGTTAGATTTTTTTGTTGTTTTCATTACCTGACCTATGTTATTGATATCAAAAATGTTTTATTAAACTACGAGACATGGAAACCTTGCTTATGGAAAATTAAAATAAGGAGCCGCTGAATTTTTTCCTCGTTATGAAGATGAAATCCTTCAAAATAATGCCCTTCTTATTCGGCATACGCTCGGAAAATGTCCCGCGGAAACGTAGTACCCGGATTTAAAGTACCTTAAATGTTAATCCAGGTTATAAACTATTGTGTGCCAAATTACATCCAAATCCGTTCAGCCGTTTTTGCGCCAATCTGGAACATAATATATCCAGACAAACGGACAAAAAATTACAATATTTTCGGCATCAGACTCGTTCGAAATTTTTTGAAAAAAAGTCATTGCTTCTAGGTGTGGACCTCGTACCTTGCAATTACTTAAAAAAAAAAAAACAATGTAGGTACAGTTTTAACTTCGTTACTATTTGTATAGATATAGATTTTATACGTTGAGCTGAAAAGTCTTTTTAGCCTTCAATTCTTATTAAATTTTATGAAAGTGCATTTAACTGCATTTGTACCGATAGATCTAACTAATAAATATGCAAGATTAGGATCCGTAGCTGCATGCGCGTGCACAATGCATTTGCTTTCCACTCAACACGTGTGACATTTGAAGCTCCATTTTGTAGTTGGAAAACTTAACGTAGATGGTATTATTTGACATTTTCCAAGCAAGTACCTACCTAGGTATCTTCTGTTGACTCGGTCTTGTATTATTAGACGCAGCTGGTCGCGATCTATGCCGTCTGTACCTATTGCATTATATTAGACACTTACCAACTATGGTTCGATAGATGGGGTAGTAGGTTCAGGTGAAAGACGAGGTAATTGAACTAGGAAGTAGGAACTTTAACCACGTTGTTTCGTATCTCTATCTAGCCTTTGAAAGTTAAAGTCAAATAATTTATTTCAATTAAGCACATAAAAGGCACTTCTGAACGTCAAAATTTACGAAAAACAGAATTGATTCTATACAGGGTGGCAGGGACATCGACGCGAATACTGTTACCATGGATTCAGTACATGATTCTAAAATGCCCTGCGTTGAAATTTTTCGTCGGTAATTTTTTTTAATCTGCTGTTTCATAGAAAAGTGATACCTACAAAATCAAAATGTATGGAACAGCAGATTTTTTTTTTTAAATAACCGACGAGATATTTCTACGCAGGGGAGTTCAGAATCATGTACTGAATCCATGGTAACAGTTTTCGCGTCGATGTCCCTGCCACCCTGTATAGCCGCCCCTTCCAAAAGGTAGTTTTCGTATGAAGAAGAATGGGCAAGAAACTCCACCGCTACTCTTTTAAATGTTTGACAATGTTTTGTATACATTCCAGCCCGTCCCATCTTTTGATGTCCTCCCTCCGGATAACGCCCTAAGCCGAGGCTCGTACCCCACAGGGGGTGCCCTTAGCGAACGTTTATCCTAAGCTTTTTAGCTTAGTTTATGTGTGCGCTGGCTGGAGGCTTTGAGTGTAGTAGCTTAAGGCAACCACAGGATTGACCGGTTAAATAGCCGCGGTTTCAGGAACCAGCTATGAGATGCCCTAAAGAAAAAAAAAAATTGTATACATTAGTTATATAATTATATGTTAAGACGATGCACCTGGAATAAGATTACTATACCAAAATAGGTAAAAATGATTAAAAATGAAGCAATAACAGAAAAATTCATTATGACTGTGATGGATACATGGTGTACTTTTCCCAAGTATTCCCAACTCTGTTAGGGCTTCCAGTTTACCCGGATGCAGTTGAATACCAGTATTCTACATGGAGCGACTGCCTATCTGACCTTTACAACCCGTAACTGGGTAATAACACGATACTCCTTGGTTGTCAGACTTTCGAATCTCTGTGTACCTAAGTTGAATTGAACTACCGTTTTGCTTCAGAACATGAACCTAAGAAAACCGTAAAAATAAAAAATAAACGTGTACGGTCGGGGGAGCCCCGTCAGGAACTTTTCCGAATTTTTCGTCATGGGTATCGTTTTCATGGTTTTCGAGAATGGGGTCGAAATGTAAATCCAAGATGGCGGCTGCAAAAAACATTGTTTTTGTTTTAAATCATACGTGAGAAAGAACTTCGTTCTAAAGTCTCTTGATGTTATAACCCTGTTGCTACCTACGAGAGCTACGACCGATACATGTTTTACTCACCCCTCTAAATTGGATATATCCTTACAATCATTCAATTTGCAAACTTGTATGAGTAGTAGATAAGTATAGAAAAATTGGTGTCTTCAGCGGGCAACACCCATCATCAATCATAGTTTTTGCAATGTATTTGCCGTTTTTGAAGAGACAGGAAGGACCTCTAGGAGAAAATGAGCTTGGTATTGTCACAGATAATCTTTATATATATAATTCTTCTGTGAGTGTGTATGTCACTGAACTTCTCTCAAACGACTGGACCGATTTTGATGAAATTTTTTGTGTGTGTTCAAGGGGATCTGGGAATGGTTTAGATTCACAATTTTGTCCGCTGGACAATGTTTTGACAGGACAACGTCTGTCGGGTCCGCTAGTCTTTATATATATAATTCTTCTGTGAGTGTGTATGTCACTGAACTTCTCTCAAACGACTGGACCGATTTTGATGAAATTTTTTGTGTGTGTTCAAGGGGATCTGGGAATGGTTTAGATTCACAATTTTGTCCGCTGGACAATGTTTTGACAGGACAACGTCTGTCGGGTCCGCTAGTATTATTATAATACTACCTACGGTATTGTCATCCTCATGCCTCCTCTACCAAAAGGAATGACGACAATTAAAAAAAAAACCGTCACGTTGGTTATTACAAAATATTGGACACGTATTTTTTCTTTTTTTACGTAGTCAAAAGATTACGCCGATACATGGAGTTTAAATGTGGCATGACGTCACAAGTATGTAGATTTTATACTAACTTGATAGCGATCCCCACCCCCCAACATTAATGCGTTTTACCTAAGTATTTTTTTATTAATATGATAAAGCAAAAAATACGTGTCTAATATTTTTTTAATATCTGACTGACGAACTAAAAAGAATTTCTTTTTTTTTACCCAGGCATCTTCCCTCTATTATTAGGGTAGACGCAGTATTTTTTTTTCCGTACTAATGTACGGAAGAAAAAAAATAGACATATTTCATCTTTCACAAAGTCCATCCATAGTTTGTTTGGTCTTTAGCATCACTCTTCATAATCTAAAGAGATTACAGACGTTTAATAATAATAAATTCATTTATTTCAGGTAAATAACACCCATTGCCAAACATAAATTAATAGAAATTTTGCAAATAAAATCAAATAATCAATTAAAATCAAATCAAATAATCAATTAAAATCAAATCAAATTAGATTAAATTACATCAAATTACTTAAATCAAAATAAATAACGTCATTTTTACAATAAAATCAATAATACAATAAAATAATGTCAAATAAAACAAAATCAAATCAATTAAAATTAAATCACATCAAATTAAATCAAAATAAATAAGAATAAGAATTTAAGAAGTCAGTCAAGGCACTGGGTTAGTGTGCTTTACCTAATGCTGCATTATTTTATGCGTAATTTACGATCGTCTGTGGTCCTCCACGGTTGCGATTCGCTCCAGTTTTCAGCAAATTGTTTGATTGCGTAATAAGTCAATCAAATATTGTATTATGAAAGAAAATGGTTACTGTTATTGTTAATCTTGAGTATGCAAATTGTGTTCTCCATTGTTATTAAAATAATTCTCGCATGCAATCTGTCGAAGACCGAGTCATTTCCCGGTTATTTTATCATGGTGCTTTGATAACTTTAATTACTTGTGGGTAGGTAAATTAGTGCGTATCCAGGGGTTCGATTGAGTAAACACTTCCAAGATATAACAATATCCTTTCAACTGTCATTAACGAGACACAATAGAATTTTAATTGTTATCCACCTCAATGAGGTGTCGTAACAGATGATGAGTTAATCTATTTAATTATGACTCACCCAATCATAATACAAGTAAATACAAAGATACAAACTTAGAATAGGTGGGTAGGTCGTAGGTCACTGTCACCAACCTCGTTGCAACACAATCGAGAAACCTTAGCTTACCCAGTCGTGTTCTCCTTGTCAATTCAAGAAATAACTACGTACTTACTATAATGGTAGTATTATGTACGAGTAAACCCTCGTGCAGACTTGCACGACGCGACACCGGTAATTGTTCTACCGTGAAGTTTTCTTAGAAATTGTTTTGTTAAAATCGCGTCGCGCCAGTCTGCACGAGGCTTAATGCAAAAGTTTTAATTATGACGTTAGCCGTTAGGTATTTGTTTGGATACCTATAGCAAGAAAGTTCTTATCTTCCTATTTCTTTCTGAAGAACTCGAAATTAGCATTCTACTGACCAGTCGTCTGCATAGATGGTATGTATTTGTAAAGCCTATACTAGTGGTCGGCAAACCGCGGCTCTTTGGGCTACAGAGTGCGGCTCTGTACAAATGTCCATCAAGCCGATTTCCGGCCACCGTAGCCGCGGGCTTGCGGACGGTGAGCAATGGGTAGCTCGCCGTCCGATAAGGACCAAGCCCGGGTCGACGGCGCATTGTGTTCCACGCGCGCCTCAAAGAGATGTCAGCAGAATTGACGGGGTCCGCTAGGGCCAATGCCTGCCCGGGGTTCGAAGAAAACCGATAGGGAAATCGTGGCCCCCGGCAATAGGGCAACCGAAGGAACACGGGTGGGTTTTAGTCAGTAAGAGTTTGACACGCCCTCCCGCTCCGACCAGAGCGGGAGAAGTTATTTGATAATTTCCCACCCAAAAAAAAAGGGGTCACACTCAGCGAGTATCTAAGCTCACACTCCGAAACCCAAGATTTCAATCATTGCGAGATATCAAGTTTTATTCAAAATTCAAATATATTTAGAAGATTTATTTTCGAAGAAATTTCACCAAAAATTAATAGGATATCGAAAATTAATCATTTTATTACTTACCTTTCAAAGTTTTCCAAGGTTAACTTGTTAATAAGTAACATGCCTTTATCATATTATTATCAGCCGATATGATGATGAAGGCATCCTATTTCTATGCAATATTTGTGTAGTGAAAGAGGATGGGAGTTTTAAGGATTAAGAATAGTGTATTTAGACAGTTTGGACACACAGAAAGGATTGGCTCTCTATATGAAATCTTAGTCGTTATAGTTTTGATATTTCGCTCTATTGACTCATGAGTTTGCTGGCCCATACGTATGACGATGTAGAGTTGCACATTAAGTACCTACCTATCCATACACATGCCTGAATAGAAGTACCTATACTTATACACCGAAAAGATTTAGTTATGTTTATGATAGTTTCGTCGAAAATTTAAGTTTACTACTAGATTTTGCCCGCAATTTCGTCTGCGTGCAATAGGGTAGTTTCCTAGGTAAAAAAAAAAAATTCTATTTAGTCCGTCTTTCAGATAATAAAAAATATTAGACAAGTATTTTTTGCTTTATCATATTAATCAAAAATAACTTAGAAAACACGCATTAAAGTTGGGGAGTGAGGGCTCGCTACGTCACAACGCAGTATAAAATCTAGCAAGGCATGACGTCATGCCACATTTTAACTCAATGTATCGCCGTTATCTTTTGATTACGTCAAAAAAGAAAAAATACGTGACCAATATTTTTTTATTATCTGAAAGACGGACTAAAAAAAAATTGGACACAGGCCTATTTAGATTTCAGTATTTTTTTATTTAGATAAATATCCAGGATAATAAGCAGCCTATGTCCTCGATGTCCTAGGCTACCTATCTGTCTTTCATAACGATAGGTTCATTACTTTAGGCGTGAAAAAATAACAGACAGACAGAGTTATTTTCGCATTAATAATATTAGTAGATATGCAATACGCCATTAATTTCGAAGTGTGAAAATTATTGACGGCATTATTACCGTTTTCAAACAAATACAACAGAAATCGAAAGCGTAATTACATTGCGTCATATCGTAAGTAATCCGAAAATTACTTTTGATGTACGATTCGGAGTTGTTGTTATTGTTGCTAACAATGAGCTTGCTCACTCTTCTGAAACCATGTGATAACTAACTTCTAGGTGATTCTGAGTTGAAACAATACAAACTATCCGTAGGTACCTCCGACTTAGGTACATCAAACACATACCTAAGTATTTGCACTGAGCGGTCAGCCGAATCGAAACTGAGTCCTGTGACCTATAGAGATGCTGTGATTAATGGCATAGGTGGGTTTAGATAGTTTGTCTTTAAATGTCAGTATAGGCAGTGCCGGTAGTACCGGCGCCCCGGGCGAGATTTCTGTGGCGCCCCTCACTACACTTCGAGAATAGAGGGGCGAATTTTTTTGCATTTATTCTAGTTTGAGGAATAGGAAAATGCGGGCTGCTAAAACGAGCGATGCGAGCTCAAAAATTTCAGCACCCCGCCACGGAAAACTTAGGATTTCTTTTATGCAGAAAAGTTTGAGACTTCAGAGAACGGAGGGTGCTAGAGCGAGCTCAAAATTTTGTAGTACCTACCCCGCTGCGTCTTTTCTTTGGCCCATTTATATAAAAATAATACCTACCTAAACTTTGTCGACTTGTACAGAAAAGTTAGAGAAACTTATAACCCTGTCTTTGCTGTCCCACACAGCCGGGTAAAAATAGAGTTAAATAACAGAAAAGATAGAGAAATAAAAGGCAGGTGGTTCGCGTGGGGCGCCCCTTCATGTCTGGCGCCTTGGGTGGTGCCCATGCGCACCCTACCCTAACGCCGGTACTGAGTGAGGGGATATAAAGGGGCGCTCCGGCGCCCAGGGCGGTCGCCCAACCGCGCCCTACTCTAACGCCGCTACTGTCAGTAGGTAGATACCTACATGTCTTTAAGTAGATAACAACATCAAGATTACAAATCTAGAACAAACACAAACTTATAATAAAACAAAAATAATAACAAGTTATAAGATCGTATGTACTACTTAGGAGTACAAGATGACAGTCTGCAACAGTTACTGGAGATAAATGCGATAACTGTACCATAATGACAGCTGTCCCGTTTGCTGCATACGTAGACGTACTTACTACTCGCATGATGAGTGTAACTCTACGTAAGATATTTATATCATGCTTAAAGAGTCTGGTGCTTTCAACGGTAAAATATCAAGGCTGAGCGCTATATTATGCTCAAGTTAGAGTAGAAGATTGGGTATTGAGATATTAGGCTAGGTTCTAAACTAATTGACAGATCTAAAAAAGTAACAGAATAAGCCACACAATGTTTTATGCATATGTGATCTTAGCTGTTGTGGCCTGTGACATAGGCAGAAAAAAGAAAAAGAAAAAAATCGTGAAAATTTTGAGTTATTTTCGACAGATTGAGACTGGAGATTAGATGGCGAACGTTCGTAAAAATACGGGAATTGTCCCTCTGATGTCAGCGTCTGTATCAACCAAGCACAACTGCGAGTCGAATAGGAAAGGGCCTATCCTATTCGACTATTTCTGTGGCCTACTAGGTCATAGAAATAAGATGTACCTACTATGGATAGGCTAACAAAACCAGCCACTCCGGAGTAGCGTCATAAGTTTTCGTAAGGTGGTGGTGTGTTTCGTAAAATGGGTATGGCGAATTTAGCAGCTGTATATACATATACTTACCTATACCAATTATGTTTCCAGTACTTAGGTATCTACCTAGTGCTAACAGAAAAGATGCGTCATCTCTTCGTTTGTTCAAAAATTTTATGTTTTAAAATATTCAGCGATGAGTACCTACCTACAATATAATTCGTGCATTTACGTCAGCCTTTATTTCTTTTTATTAGAAATACAAAAAATTATGTAAATCACACTTGCAAAGTAGCGCTTTAACTAGTTGAATTGTGCAATATAATGAGTCGTTTATGAAGGCATTGCGAAGTTAACTGAGATACTTAACAAAAAATGTTACGTTTGATACTATACTTTTAGCTGCTTTAGGAGAATATGAATATGAAAATTGAAGATGTTGTAGTCAAAACAAAAAATCTCAAATGGAGGTGGGTAGGCCACATGATGAGAGAGAATAATAATAAATGGACAAAAGATATAACAGAGTGGACGCCTAGATTCCAAACAAAGAGAAAAAGAGGAAGACAAAGAAAACGTTAGTCTGATGACATCAAAAAGATTAAAGGTCCAATATGGCACAGAACAACTCAAACTAGAGCACACTGGATAGAGCTGGAGGAGGCCTTCGTGTCGCAGACACGCCAACGCCTAATAACTATATACAAGCTCAACTACTTAGACTTAAATAATTAATTATATTGTAATAAATTCTATATTGTAAGATTATTATTTATTGAAAAATTGTGTTGGCAATAAAGGTTTAATAATAAATAGGAGAATATGCTTCTGTGCTTGCTTCACCACTTCCCCCGGTGCCTATTTTAAACTCATTGCTAACATTCGTTACCAGTATTATTAGCTATGTCCCTTTCGCTAGTTAAAGACAAGTGTTAATCTTCAGATCTTAAAGAATCCCTAAAAATGTGCCGAGGTGATACTGATACCAAGACTGAATTCAGTAGGTACAAGATCTTGATAAATCTCTTCATGAAGAGGCGAGTAGGTAGGTAATTACAAAGATACTTGCGAGCAGCCCATTGTGATCTCAATACACCAAATCCGAAGGACGAATAGTGACCTACATCAACCATACTCCATCAATGACTTGCATAACCCTAAAACAATGATGTAAATAACATTGCACACCACAGATCGCCGTTAATAACAATGGTGAATAAGTGAAAGTGCAACTCAACCACCGGACCGTTCCGGTCGGCTATTGTTTCTATAACGCATTGTTTTCATTAGTACCGGTCCTTGGCGCCGGGTTTACGATTTGGCGTAATATAGAGATGAAGCAATCAAGGGTTAAACTCCGATTCTGAAGGAAACAACTTAGAAACGTTTCCTCTGACATCATCGCTGAATGTTCATTGTTTAAACATGTGTCTACTATAACTTACAGCAGTTGGTTTCGAGGAGCCATTCTTAGCACAACTGCAATGGAATTCTACAATAACAATCCAATATTTTAATCTGTTTTTTCATAAACTTTCAGATAGAAAGGACTGAAAAACATGAGAAATATGCTACAATGATCATCTACGTTTTAGAGGAATGGACCCAAAGAAAGGAGAAATAGTCTCATGGCTCCTCTTCTTAATATTTTCTTATGTGACTGGACAAGCTTCGATATGTCCAGCCCCAGAGACAATCCTCCCATGCATATGCACAAATCGACACGAAGATGTCCAAATATGGTTGGTATAAGCAATCGCTGTAATATCAAGACATTTTTAGTCTGAGTACTAACGAAGTTTAACTTTGTTTTCAGGTGCACACACAGCGACTTGCCCCAAGTATTAAAGGGCGTCCAGAAAGTTGGCGAACTTGTCAGAAAACCGGTAGATGAACTGATTGTAGAAAACAACTATCTCCCATCCCTCCCAGGAAAGATATTCCAAAATGTGAAAATTATGAGATTAATGCTCCGACATAATGGATTGGAGCGACTATCCGCTGCTTGGCTAGAGACGCAAGAATCGAATTTGGTAGAAATATTCATCGTCGAAAATGATTTGAGGAGTCTTCCAGCGGAAAGTTTGATGAAACTACAGAATCTTCAAGCCTTAACAATACAATCACAAAATCTAAAGAGGATACCAGCGTTTTCTGGCTTACAGAAACTACGTTACATAAACATACAATCAGAAAGTCTAAATGCAGTCAATGAAAACACCTTTGAGAACTTGCCAAACTTGGAGAAATTGTTTATCCAAGGAAGTGCAAACCTCCGAATACTGAAAGAAAACGCTTTTTATAATTTGCCGAAATTAAGGCGACTGGAAATAAGAAATTGTGGTATTAATCTTATACATATGAGAGCTCTATCCCTACTGCCTTCTCTAAGCGAAATATCGCTGAGCAACAATAGAATCGCAGATGCAACAATGGTTGGAAGAGCTATAAGAGACTTACCAATGCTATCTCATTTAAATCTAAATCACAATTTGATTGACAAATTAAGCGAAGGTGGGTTTGTGGATCAACCGATGCTGGAGAATCTTTTTCTATCGCACAACAACATAAATATCATACACCATGGTGCATTTCATAGAGTCCCAAAGCTAAGGGTCGTAGATTTGAATTACAATAGAATAAATCAAATACATCCAGAGTCATTTTTGCAACAATCTGGCAGTGGAGTTGAAGAGCTCACTTTGATCGGAAACCAAATTATGCATATTTCAGAATTTAGAGCTTTACTCGATGCTCTGCCCCGCTTGAAGTTCCTAGACCTGAGTCACAACTTGCTTCAAGAAATTCCACGAGGCGCTCTTAGAGGCCATCCCAGTCTAGAAAGGTTACATTTGAACAAAAACAATATAAAATTCATACAGGCAGACGCATTCGTTGCAATGCCTGCATTGAGAGAATTGCACCTAAGTAACAATTCGTTGAACGACATGAACGAAGGTCCATATTGGAACTTGCCTGCACTCAAAGGACTAGATTTGTCTTACAACTACTTCACACGGTTGCAGCCGAAACTTTTATATAATCTTCCATCACTGAGAAGGATTAACTTCAGTTACAACCAACTAGCGATCATAGACCCAATAACTTTCATGGAATCTCCTTTATTGGAGTATGTTAACGTATCAGGAAATAGTCTAGTTTCCATACACCCAGCTACTTTCAGGAACTTGGCGAATCTTTATGAATTGGACGCTAGTGTTAATAGGCTGATAGAATTTGTTCCTGGATTACCACGAGGGTTAGAAAAGTTATATTTACATCAGAATCAAATAACAAGTTTACCGATGCCTCCATCACCAGACCTAGATTTATCATCCCTAAGAACTCTGGATATTTCGAGTAACGGGATACAGAAAATTCCTCATGGAAGTTTAAAGACGTTGCACAATTTACGACGATTTTATATGAAACGAAACGGCTTGAGACAGGTTGAGATGACGACGTTTAGTGATTTGGATAGACTAGAGATTTTAGATTTAAGTTACAATCAAATAATGGCCATTCACCCAAAAAGTTTTAGTAAATTAAATCAACTCAAGCAAGTGAACTTACACGGAAATACTATTGAAAACTTCGATTTCATGGCGATTCAAGACAATGCTGCGCTGTCGTCTTTGGATTTCAGCAAAAATAAGCTGAAAAGTATAAGCCCGAACATTGTGAGCAGGGCTCTAGATGTAGAGACGTTAAATATTTCTTCGAATAATCTAAACGAGTTACCGGCTACTTTGAATATGATGTCTAAATTAAAAGTTTTGGACGCTAGTTACAATCACATAAAACACTTCGATGGCAATTCTATAAACAGTATTAACACACTGACAGATTTTAAAATGCCCCACAATAAGCTTGTGGAACTACGAACTGGAAGCTTTAAAGACCTTAGAGATCTAGAAACTATAGACTTAGATAATAATAATATTGAAGTGGTACATCCGAAAGCGATTGCGAATCTCCCAAAATTGGTCTCCATATACTTAAGCCGGAATCACATAATAGATTTACCTGACCGAGTATTTTCAAATCTGCCTAAGCTAAGGATAATAGAGCTGCAAGGGAATCGTCTGCAATACATTTCATTGCGAGCTTTTGAGAATATGCCTTTGGTGCAATACATGAATTTGAGCAATAATCAAATTACGAGTATTGATAATTCGGGACTGAGGCAATTATCTTCGTTAGAAGTGTTGGACATAAGCTTTAACAAACTGATGAGGTTGACGAGAGCGTCATTTCAGTACATGGAATGGTTGGTGGAGCTGAATTTGGACAATAATATGATATGCCACATTAGCGGCCAGCCTTTCGATTTCATGCCTCGACTGAAGGTACTCTCACTGAGACATAATAAACTTAGCACCGTATTAGAGAATTCATTTGCTAAACTAAGAAATAACATCGCTATTTTGGATATTGACGGTAAGTTTAGAGATAACTGTACTGCCCTATTTATTATTAAACTATTTTATCAAGTTCTAACCATACTTCACTTATTTTCAGGTAATCCATTAATTTGCAATTGCCATATTATTTGGCTGAAATCATGGCTATCGGAATCGTCTTCTATTGGACCAAAATGCGCAGATGGAACATACGTTAAAGGTATGCCGTTCGGAAGGAATGATTGCTCAAACACTGCAATCAATCAAGGCGATGAGGAAGACCTGAGGACGTGTATGATACACGAAAATGAAGCGCTTCTACCTAATTTGGCGACATCACAAGTGTATTCAACAGTAGACAAAATAAAGGATTATACTTCGCAGATTAAGAACACGTACCAAGCTAACAAAATTAACAGGCCATCCCCAGAAGAATCGGATTACTTCTACGACGAATACGTCGATTATCCTTACAATGAAACTTTAATAGATGGCTTGAACAACGAAGTAAGTGCAACGCAAAATAATAATAGATCGTCGGGTGGGCTTCCCACAATATACGCCGCAATGAAAAATACGACAGATAGAAACAAAGAAGCTCCAACAAACGGAGCTAATAGCGGTTTTACATTCTTCGGGATGCCCCTGCCGCCGCTAGACATGGGAAAAATACTTAACACAGGACGGAAAATAGACTGGCCAGACAAGAAAACCTCTCACACACATTCTCACTCCCACTCCCATAGTGGAAACAAATATCAGCTACCAGAACCACCCAAGTTTGAAACTGGTGGGTTCTCACCAATCCTACCCACAACTGCAGGAGGTTTTATGCCAATACCTGATCCTACACTGAATGTTTCACACACAGCTGTGCAAGCCCAAAGTGCAACAACTTACAATAAACAAGGTGTTATGGAGCAAGCTATAGCAGCAGTTTCAACCAAACCACCTGTTAGAACAGTTCATAACAACACAACCCATCAGAAAATTAAAAGTGAAATACATGAACTCCAAGCATATATAGATGATGACAACAGTACTCATGTAGCTTACAATAGAACTAAAAATGTTGAAGAACAAAAGAGTGATCCCAACAATTTGAGCAAATACAATTTGATGGAGTCAAACTTAACTATAACACAAGTGACAGAAAAAGAAAGCATGCTTATAACAACAGATACTAGTAATGATATGACACTGCAAGCTTGGATGGAAAGTAGTACTTCATCTTATTCCTCATCCACTGCAGTAACATCAAAGCCACCAATGAAGAAGCATATTGAGCCAGCACCTACTGCTCTTTCTGCAGTGTTAGTACCCAGCACTGCAGAGTTACATGAAAGGAACCATGGGAAAAGGCCAGCAACCATCACCAAAGTAAACCTTCCAAACATAGAACATTATGATCATAGAGAAAACTTTTCACCAAACAGAGAACCAAAGACAAGATTTTCAGAAATTATGAGCACAGGCAACACAAAGACAAGGCAAATTGGTGATAATGACTGGTATTACAAAAATTATAACAATTCGAATTTAGAACCTTACATAGCACCTGGTGTACACAAGCCAACATCCAAAAGTAATGTTAATGCATACAATAAGATTATTTTATCTATTATGTTATTTTATACTATGAATAGAATGTTGTAAGAAGTACATTGTGTATAAAATCCTGCTGTTAAAAATATTAATCTAATATTATGATGAATATGTAAATAAGTAAAGTGAATTGGTCATAATAAACAGTAACATATTTCATTTGGTTTTATTCTAACAAAACAGATACTTAACATTATCACAATTGTTTTGATTACATTGAACACACTTATTTATAGGTAACATTGAACCATATCTGCTAAGATGAACCAATAAGAAAAACTAAGTCAAAGAATGCAATTTTTTTGTTACAAAAATATAAGGGTAGCTGAGAACTAGGTATCTCAGTCATTATAATTTCCATTGTGGTTTCTGACAGAAATACATCCTATTTATGGAATAGACTTCTTTGTTATCTTTGTTATAATTTTTTCCATTGGATTATCGCAGGGTTTAGATAAATTGCAAGGCAGTTATACAGGTTTTTCATGAAAATGTGCTTTAAATTTTTCTAGAGCTTTATATCTGTGAGATATTTTATTTTTCTCAGTCTTTGGTAGTTCAGCATAAGTTTCACTGTAACCGTCAGGTTGGAAAACACAGTCCCAACCGAAGTCTCTGGTACCTCTAGGAGCTACAATCTTTCCAGTAGTAATGCCTTGGAACAACGTAACATCTAGGTTTTCACAGTTGCCAGAACAGTAAGCAAATGTGCACACCGCCTTAGCAGATTTATTCCCCCAACCAGTCAGCAGTTTCGTGAGCCCTTCGGGCTCTAATTTCTCCAGGAACCACTTGATATATGGCCCTGGAAGACCCTTTAGTGCATCAAAACAAAGGGCCGTATCTTCCACTAACACTGGCCTCTTCAAACGCCGTGCAGCTTCTTGGCACTTCTTTATAGACACCTCATCGATTTCCCCTTGAAGTTCTGGCAAGTCTAGCTTGTGGCTAATTATTTCTAAAGGGAAATTACTACCGAGAATAGCCCTGAGCTCTTCTAGTTTCTTGGCATTGCCAGTGACGAAGGTTATCGTTCTTTGCGACATTTTTATTGGATTTGCACTACAACTGCTTTGTTTGACGATATTATACGTTTAGTGTTGTACATATAATTACTTATATGTAATACTTTTATTTAGATTTTTATGTAAACTTTAAAATAAAATTCAGAAATCACGCGTTTCAATGTTGACAAAATTTTGACATTTCGTTTGAAATTGACAATTTGACACTTGACAGATCAGTGTTGCCAACCCCTACCAAAATTTTCCACCAAGTTTTTTTAAATCCCCCTAAAAAACCCCAAAAGTAAATAAAAATAAAATTTTGTGCGCAACTGCCCAAATCGTTCGTAACTCATCAAATAAAACGCATACTTGTTTGTATTTTTTTCAATAAAAGAGTAAGTACCTTAATACTTACGCGGCCACCAATCATCTCAATGTATGTTTATATTTATGATAAACACTATAGTGACATTTGATTTCAACTAAACATTGCATTCTTAGTAACAAGCAACAGTACTAGATGTCGCTAAGCCGCTATTTCAAAAATAAATATGATTCAAAAATAAATAAGATTGAGTAATAATAGAGCCTATATTTACAATAAAATAAATAAATATTAGTAGTTAAAAAATCCCTAAAAATACCTCTAACAATAAGTCACCCCTTAAAAATCCCATCTTACCTTTTTATCCCCTAAATCTGGGGGGAAAACCCCTAAGTTGGGAACCGTGTGACAGATGCCAATGCCACAGATAGTTGCATTTTTTTTAATCTTACGTAGATTTTGGCTTTGTAGCCGATGAATAAAGGTATGATGTGACCACACATAACTTTTTAAAGAGTTTTCTGATTTTGACCATTATTTTTTTATTGGATAGGGTTACTATGCGTTCGCACTGGCGAAACATCAAAACAAAACATGTTGAAATCTCTAGTGCCTGTCAAACTTTTTATGGAAAATTGACAGAAAATAGAGATTCCAACATGTTTTGTTGTAAATGTTTCGCCAGTGCGAACACACAGTTAGACGTTGGTGATTGTTTCATCGTAGTTCTGATGACACTAGAACATAATAGAGACATGCAGTTGATTTGATATTGAGACGGAAGATAGTCGAGAGAGCTCCTCAACAGTCAACAGCAGTCATGTACAGACGCCAGCACATCAAGCTGCCCAAAACTGTCAAAATTTCCCAATCAACTTTAAACCTTATACTTTAGTACTAAAGTTGAAAATCTATTGAAGAAATTTGACAGATTGTAGTAGCTTGTGGTGCTGGCGTCTGTAAATCGTGTTTGGGATAAGTCATTCATTTTTTAGAACTTTAGACCTAGATGGGGTATGACTGTAGATGTAAAACCAACCGATTTAAAACGTTTTAAATCAAATGTTGCGGTTTTAAACCCCAAATAAATCGTTTTAAACGGTTGAAAACTCGCCTTCAAAAATAAAAGATCTGTGTCTTACACTTCATTACGGGCAATTTTTGGTTTATAAAAATTCAATAGAAAGTACCTACCTACATTACCTACTACACGAAAACTAAAGTATGTAAGTAGGTATACCTACCTTATTTTTGGGTAGTTTATGTATGTGCATGTGTGTGTAGGGTAGGCGAGCTGGTAACGTTGCGTCGAGTCACGAGTGACGACTTACGACGTCAAAGTGAGTGCAAGAGTATAAGTATGGTTTTAAACCGAATCAAATTGATTATTTAAATCATTAGAAAACAATGAAAAAAATGTTTATTTACAAACACAGAGTTTTTAACTTATCAATAGAGTTTAAAACTTAGGTAGGTAATACTTACGCTTGGTCGGACGGACCAACTAGAACTAAACCCGCTAAGTATATCAATATCAGTATATGATACATTTCAAAAATCTTTACACAGTTTATAGGTACTCCGTTATATCCCTACCTCGGTAAAATCAAGAAAATGTAGTTATAAGAAAAACATAGTCATCAACACCAACCGTTTTAAATAGAAAAAAAAGGATTGTGTGGTTTTATGAAACAACGATAAAAGTGAAACTTCTATAGGCGCCGCCATATTGGCCTTGGCTGCTCTGACAAGCGCCTTTCACTTTATCTCTACTCCGCGGCCGACCGTCATGTGACATGCAACACACAGACGAAAAAGTTTGAGACGATGTAATAAAAGTTTCACTATAAAATGGTTTATTTCGGTTTTAAACGTTTTTTTTTTCGTTTTTAGCTGATTGGTTTAATTGGTTTTAAACCGGCCTTACATCTATAGGTATGACCGTCACCGAGGGTCTTATGATGGTGACGGAAGGCTGCCATGGGAAGTCCTTAAGCAACTGCAAAGCGAAAAATAAAAAAACGACGACGACGACGTTGACGTTACTATGACGTCATTCGCCGGTTAATTGCGGACGCTAAATAAGAAGTTACATGCTCTGTGAATACGTAGAAAAGGAATTTTCCCAGATATGAGATTGATTTTTAGCTAGATCGATTTTTTGCACCCGCAATTTTTGCCCCCGCAAACCACTTTAAATGTCGATTTCGAGAACGTGAGTATAAATATATATAAATATACTTATAAATCTATATACAAATAATGCTCAAGATCTTTTATCTTTCTTGTTAGTAAAACTAGCGAGAATGTCTACTATAGTACTATGTTGCCAGCTTAAAGATTTATTTCCATAGAGACAATTAGAACCACAGACAGTGTTTTTCTATAATGACTGTCAAATTTTAGTTTTGATTGCCGCTTGGCAAAAATCATTGTATTTAGAGCGAATTATTATTGAGTTATTATTGTTGTGTGATTTGCTGTTGAAAGCATACATCATAATAACTGTACAAGGTTTAGTAAAATACCGCAGCAACAATGCCAAGCCAAGAAGTTTTAACCACAAAAGTGGTGGTTCATCCTTTGGTCTTACTAAGTGTGGTGGACCACTTCAATCGGATGGGCAAAATAGGCAATCAAAAACGAGTTGTCGGCGTGTTGCTGGGATGCTGGAGAGCTAAGGGTGTTCTGGACGTCTCCAACAGCTTTGCAGGTAAATATCTTAGTCATTCATTAGTAAACTACACACAGCTTTGTGTCCATGTAATTTGACTAAAACCTGAGTAATTTTTGTTTATTTTTACTTGAATATAAGTTCATTGAAGTCCCCACCAAAATATTACAATTGAATAGCCCCTGACCCTGCCAAACAAATGAAGTTGTGTAGAGTTTTAACACACTATTATTTTATTTTCAGTTCCTTTTGATGAAGATGACAAAGACAAGTCAGTCTGGTTCCTCGACCATGACTACCTAGAAAATATGTATGGTATGTTCAAGAAAGTCAATGCCAGAGAGAAGGTTGTAGGCTGGTACCACACTGGCCCAAAACTCCACCAAAATGATGTAGCCATCAATGAATTGATTAGGCGCTACTGCCCTAACTCAGTTCTTGTCATCATTGATGCTAAACCAAAAGACCTTGGTCTCCCCACTGAAGCTTACCAGGCAGTGGAAGAGGTCCATGACGATGGTTCGCCCACAACAAGGACTTTTGAGCATGTACCCAGTGAGATTGGGGCTGAAGAAGCTGAAGAAGTTGGTGTAGAACATCTCTTAAGAGATATTAAGGATACCACTGTTGGCAGTCTCTCTCAGAGAATTACAAACCAGTTGCTTGGTCTGAAAGGCCTGCACTCCCAACTGAGTGAGATTAGAGACTACCTCACCCAAGTTGGGCAAGGCTCTCTCCCGATGAACCATCAAATTATCTACCAGCTGCAGGACATCTTCAACCTCCTGCCTGACATTGCTAATGACAGCTTTATTGACAACCTTTACATCAAAACTAATGATCAGTCCCTTGTAGTGTACTTAGCTGCACTGGTTAGATCCATCATAGCCCTACATAACCTTATCAACAATAAGATTACAAATAGAGATGCTGAGGAAGGAAAGAAAGAAGATAAAGATAAGAAAGAGAAAGAAAAGAAAGATGGAAAGGACGGAAAAGAAGAAGATAAGAAAGATGAGAAAGCAAAAGGAGATAAAAAAGAAAAAGATGAGAAGAAAAAGTAATTTAGAATCATTATTAGATTAAGTTGTTTGTAATGCTGAATTATTTTTAAATAAATTGTATTTACTAATTCAATTGTTGGCATTTTAAATAGAAGAATTTAAGAGTCATGCATGTGTGTTTCCAAACAGCTGAGTAATTTTTGTACATATTTATGTTTAATTTTTCTGTACACTGCTGTACTATGAGCAGGCCTTGTTTAACCACAAACAAATTTTCTATGTTTGTATGAGGTTGAAATATTGCTTAATATTGTTTTATACCCTACATTTAATCATGGGTTCAAAAATTCAATTTCTGTAGTAAAAATGTCATCGTTTTCCTTTTCTCTCATTACATTGTAATACCACTATCACTCCTTGCGATTTTCATGGTAATAAACAATTTGAGATAAGGTTTTTATGATAACACAAATTAGTCTTTATAAATACTGTAAGGAGCTTGAGGATTTGCACAAGAAAAGAGGCCTATGCCCAGCAGTGGATGAACATAATATTTGAATTTTCATAACATATTTGCCATCAATATGATAAGAAGAAGAAGAAATCTGTGAAATTGGTCTATGGATGATGAAAGCAGAAATAATCAGCAGTAATAATCTGTGGGTTGAACTTATGACGTGTTAGGCGTGAAGTGAAACCTTTATGCGCGTTGGGCATTATTCAGATGGGACCATTGATTTTGCGACACTGTAACGCAATTTACCGACACCGTGGAGTAAAAGACATCAACGCGTTGATTACCGGGGTGCCGATTTTTTTCAAGTTTTCACTTCTGTCGGCACTCCCGGAGTGCCACTTATATTCTTCTATTATTTATTGACGTATAGTCCTTTTAGGCCTTTGTTTATTGTGCAACCATGCCATTATAATTATTTTGTTAAATACCACTGTTTAAATCTTTAATTATCTTTTAACTTAATTGTATCATATCGATTTTATTATTATTTGCTACACATTTTTATTTATTCTTTATTTAAATATTTACACTCACTATAAAACTGATTTACATCCGTAAGACGTACTCGTAACATAAGGTTCAGTTGAAAACCAGCGTCAGGCACTAGTTGTCTGGCATTTATGCTGAACTGGGCCTATTTGTCGCAGCCGTGAGGCACACAATACTGTTTTAAGCTTTCTTTGCTTTTTCCTGTTTTTTTAAATTGTGTGCCTTAACCTGTGTCAAATAAATTTATTTTCTTTTCTTTCTTTCTTTATGGCACTTAGGTCATGAGAAATCCAAATATTAAAAAAATATTTGACCTAGGTCATATGGGGGAGGAATGAAAATTCATTCACTATTACAATGTATTATTTAGATAGCAATAGACCTGTAAAAAAACATCAAATATCAAAATAAATTGTAACAAAGGAAAATAGTTTTATAGTCTTGAATATGTCCAATTCAAGATTTCAAAAACTCATGAAGAATCTATGATTCATGTTAATTGTTTAAATAATTAATCTACACATATTTAGGCATAGGTACCTAATGACTGTTGGTAGAATTTTATATCTGAAAATATTTATGATAAGTCCGACTTGCTATCAAATAGTGATAAGACAAAGCTGAAATATTGATAAAATTCGACAGTCGTCGAATAAGCGTCACGCGGAATCTATGAATGAAAAAATGACGGTGTCTTAAATTTTTGTGGAGTGAATCTCAATAATATTTCGAGATGGCAGATCGAGTGACTTTAGCGGTAAGTACCTACACAATTTGTTTACTTACCTCTCGATAGTGTAAACTGTATATTTAGAACAAAAGCTACTAAATAGGTAAGTCGCATAACACAGTCATGTTGTCGCGAGCTGCCTAATTCGTCAACACTTTTTGAATTGTATTATGATACCTATTGTAATAATTAGGTATTACTGTGATAACAAACTCACTTTTCCCGCTCTACCCGAACCCGTGCTTAGATAAAATGCTTTTGGTTTCGGGAAATTCGGGATGATAAATAACATAGCATAATAATAACTTACCTTGAAATGTAAGACCTCATTTACAGATACCCTAGCTATACGCTTACCTATTCTCCAGGAAATAGGCTTCCAAGATATTATGCTCTGTGCTTCCAAGATACCGAGGTAAAACTACAGAAACCTATGCATCCAACAGCCTACCCTTTTTTTTTTGGGTGGGAAATTCATTCATCAAATAACTTCTCCCGCTCTGGGCGGAGTGGGTAGGCGTGTCAGACTCTTACTGACTAAAACCCACCCGAGTTCCTTCAGTTGCCTGTATGTTGCCAGGGGCCACGGTATCCCTTTCGGACTTTCTCGCAACTCCGGCAGGCATCGGCCCTAGTGGACCCCGTCAGTTCTGCTGACATCTCTTTGAGGTGCGCGTGGAACACAACGCGCCGTCAACCCGGGCCTGGTTCTTATCGGACGGCGAGCTACCCATTGCTCACCGCCCGCAAGCCCGATCCAACAGCTTCGCTGTATTTGACATAACATTAAAACTTTCCTACAGCCACCTAACTGTCACAGCATTACAGTACACCTGCTTAATCATCCTATAATGCTTTTCAGGACCACGTCTGGCTGAAGCCACCTGGGACCTCGGAGTTCGACGTCCCGATTGCTGTGAAAGTCCTCAAGAGTGCTGGTGATAAGATCGAAGTGAGAGATCATGACGGCAACAAGTTTACCACCTCTGTCCAAAATGTTCTCAAGCCGCTGCACTCCACGTCTATACAAGGAGTTGAAGACATGATCACTCTTGGCGAGCTGCAAGAGTACTCGATCCTCCACAACCTTCATATGCGATACGCTAATCAGCTCATTTATGTAAGTATATCTTTGGTTGTTTAGAAATAATTGGTAGCCAGCTTTTTTCGATGGTTATCCAACATGGCCCGCTTGTATTGTATAAGCGTGTGGGGAAGAGAAGGAGGTCTACAGGACGTATAATCTCCGTCTCTTACCCATACTGAAGTAAGATTACGTGACGTATATAGGTAGCCCTTAAGTCATGCTAAGCTAAGGACCTTTTTATGATCAAGTTTTTAAGGTCTAGATTCAAACTGCTTGGCGTAATTGGGGAGAGGCGTCACAATATTGATAAAGTCGAATTTGTAAGTCACCTACTGTGTGTGACTACCCATATTTCTGAGATGTGTTATTTATAAGTAGGTAGGTATACAGGTGTAGGTCCCTGTAGGTAGGTACAGATATAATATCTATGTCTATCATCTCTGTGCAGGTAAATATATACTCACTAACATTAATTCTGTAAGTGCTTCAACTGGTATTACACTACACTGAATCAGGGCCCTGAATTAAGGGAGCCCTAAGAGAGTAAGGCGGACCGGGTCCACTCTGACACCCTAATTTAGGGACCTTTACTGCCTTACTCTTATTGGACCTGATTCAGTGTAGTGTAATACTCGCATTACAACTAACTCATTGCTTTGTTTGGGCTTTCAATAGCCTGAGACTTGTATTCCATGCAGAATTGCAGACTGCAACTGCCCCGTAAAACGACGGCTTATATTTGTACGCATTTACCTCTTTAAATAACGTGATGTAGCTTAAGAAATGCATTTGTAATTATTTTGTTCTCCAAAATATTTACCTACAAGGATGACGTTATAACTTATAAGCTTATCTCAGCTATGTTGATAATTATCGACTCAAATTCATGTCATTGATATTAATAGATAGAGGTATCCTTTTATCGATTGCTAGCAGCGCCTCGCGGTTTTACCCGCATAGGTCTCGATCCCGTGGGAATATCGGGATAAAAAGAATTCTATGTGATAATCGAGGTTATAAACGATATGTTTGCCAAATTTCATCCAAATCCGTTCAGTAGTTTTTGCGTGAAAGAGTAACAAACATCCATCTATCCTCACAAACTTTCACATTTGTAATAGTAGTATTATTCCGATTCAAGTTTTAAATCTAAGAGTTCCGTCTGCCACAATGAAGCCTGTGTTGCAAAAAACTATCTTTCCAGAATCCATCATTTTGCGAGAAAATTAAGAAAGTCCCTATGACTGCCTTGTTGTTCTACTCAAGCGCGACTGCTTTCCGTTTAGATCCCGGGTTCGATCTCGGGGTTAGCCGATGTGGTATTGAATTTTCCCAATCCTATAAGAAATTCTCAGTAGCAGCCCCGAGTGTTTCATAGGACTTATTAACAGGTACATTAATTACCTGTCCCTTCAGGGAATGACGCCGTTATGTTTTTAAATAAGTTGGTAGTTAAAAGTAAATATTTAATGATAAAACGAGGCAAAAGGAGTATGTTAGGATCGTAGCAGGAGGCGTTCTGTAGTTTCTGCCTACCCCCATGGGAAGAAGGCGTGAGTTTATGTATGTTTTTAATTTTTCATTTCTCATACTCGGAAAGTAGTGTTTGTAAGTAATTGCTTCCCTCTCTAGGGCGGGAATGAATTAAAAAATAGAACTAAATTTTCAAAAAATAGAATTTAAATTTTGAAAAAATGCGTTGATGTCTTTCACTCCACGCTCCGCGGTAATCAACGCGTTTATGTCTTTTTAATGGTCAAAAGCTGGTGTCGTTACAGCGTCGCGAAATCAATGGTTTAGTCCCATCTCAAAAATTCCCAACGCGCCTAAAGAAGTTTTCACTAAAAAAAAACACCTTCGAGTTGAGAACCTTCTCCTTTGTGAACTCTGTTAAAAACAGATGCGGCGTTTAATTTTAAGTTCTTGTGTATCACAAGATAATTGATTGTAGATAACGATGCTGCCCTAGATTAGTTGCCAGCTTATTGCAATAGGTTCACCCTCTATTAAAAGTGGATTATTATAACATAGCCGGCGATATTTTCATCTTCGGGGGAATACAAGCGTGTGTTATGTTGAAGCTTGAAGCATTGTTAATTTTAACATCGATGTTCTTTTATTCCAGACATACACCGGATCGATGTTGATAGCAATAAATCCCTACGAAATTTTACCGATATACACAATGGATCAAATACACTTTTATCAAGAGAGAAGTCTTGGGGACATCCCGCCGCACATATTTGCAATTGGCGATAATTCGTATAGAGAATTGTTGAATACTTCGGCAAACCAGTGTATCGTCATCAGGTAATAAAACTTTATTACTCGCACTTTATTATGACCGAAATACATGACAGCATGCCGTTACTGATAAGTATAGAGCTTTGCTTAGTTTTATTTTCTTTGGACATAACCTTGCCCCTCAAGGTATTTCTCCTGGGGGCCTACCACCAGCTCATCATCATCTGCCTAGCCTTTTCCCAACTATGTCGGGGTCGGCTTCCAGTCTAACCGGATGCAGCTGAATACCAGTATTTTACATGGAGCGACTGCCTATCTGACCTCCACAAACTAGTTACTAGGTAACACGATACCCCTTGGTAAGACTGGTTGTCAGACTTTTTTGGGCTTCTAACTACCCGTAACGACTGTCAAAGATCTACAAATGACAGCCGGGACCAACGGCTTAACGTGCTTTCCGAGGCACGGAGGGGTCTTGGTCTGTAAAGATGGTCACCCATCCACAGACCAACCGCGGCAAGCATAGCTTAACCTGATCGATCGACCCGTGCAGCTGTTGTTACTTAGCCACAAGCCCAAGCTATACGTCCTGTAGAGCTACATCTCTTTCCCACACTGAAGTAATATTAAAATTATACTGCTTTATGAGCTGGTGGTAGGCCCCCTGTATAGTGGTATCCATAAAGCAACCACGAAGTAAATATACAGGTGGTAACTCATTTAAAAACATCTAAACCCACACCAACTCTGTAAACCATAATACCTAACTATATGGTATTCGTTTTCTTGGGAATTTAACCTGTGTGAGTGTGCGCTCCTCGCACTGCAGAAGCCTATTGTTATTACCACTATATAATTATTTTGTGCAACCGGATATAATTTAAAGATAGTGTAGCTATCTTTCTATTTATTGTATTTTATCAGTTACGATGTTTAAATGCCATGTCCATGTAACAAAACAAAAAAATCAAACCTTTAAAAACATTTAATATCTAACTGAGAGGAGATATAGTTAAATGATCCAGGGCAATGCAATGATAATTATAGGTATCAGAGTGAGATGTTCTTATTGTAAGTTTTGACCAAACATGTGTATAAATTTTTGCCCAACTTTTCAGTGGCGAAAGTGGCGCCGGTAAAACTGAAAGCACAAAGTTATTACTGCAATATTTGGCTGCAGCCAGTGGCAAGCATTCATGGATTGAACAGCAAATCCAAGAAACAAACCCAATTCTGGAAGCATTCGGTAACGCTAAAACAGTGAGAAACGATAACTCATCCAGATTCGGAAAGTATGTCAACATCTATTTTAGTAAAAAAGGAATCATTGAAGGGGGAAACATTGATCAATATCTTTTGGAAAAATCGCGAATCGTATACCAAAATAAAGGAGAAAGAAACTATCATATATTTTACTCGCTCGTCACTGGTTTATCTGCTGACGAAAAGAAGAGGCTAGAATTAGGGCGTCCCGAAGATTACGCTTACTTAAATTCTGGCAAAATGCTAACATGCGATGGACGAAATGACGGCCTTGAGTTTAATGACATAAGATCTGCTTTTAAAGTTCTTAATTTCCCTGATAATGAAGTTTGGGGGACTTTTAGCCTTCTTGCCGCCATCCTGCATTTAGGAAACTTGAAATTCAAATCGTTAAATTCGAACAATATAGAAGGCTCTGAAGTAGCTGATGCTGTTAATGCGAATAGAATAGCAAATTTATTGGGAGTTAATAAAGCAAGGTTATGTGAAGCCCTGACGAAGAAAACATTCGTTGCCCACGGGGATAAGGTTGTCTCAACATTGAATGTAGCTTCTGCTATTG
This sequence comes from Agrochola lychnidis, assembly GCA_963680765.1. Classification (NCBI taxonomy): domain Eukaryota; kingdom Metazoa; phylum Arthropoda; class Insecta; order Lepidoptera; family Noctuidae; genus Agrochola; species Agrochola lychnidis. The sequence continues at coordinate 18,539,696 of OY796858.1, forward strand.
AAGGAAAAGATGCTTTAGTAAAAGCCATATACGGTCATATTTTCGAGTACATAGTTGGAATGATAAACAAAACACTGTTCAAAGATCAACAACTGACGAGCGGATCGGTTGGAATCTTAGACATTTTTGGATTCGAAAATTTCGATTTCAATAGCTTTGAACAGCTTTGCATTAACTACGCAAATGAGAACTTGCAACAGTTCTTCGTCAAACACATTTTCAAGCTTGAACAAGAGCAGTATGAGAAAGAAGGAATTAAATGGACTAACATAAAGTATGTGGATAATCAAGAGAATTTGGACATGATAGGGTTGAAAGCAATGAATTTACTGTCCCTCATTGATGAAGAGTCTAGATTTCCTAAAGGCACGGATGTAACTTTGTTGTCTAAGTTAAATAGTAATCATGGAACTAAAACATGTTTTATTACTGCTAAGTCCTCACGCGAGTATAAATTTGGTATTAAACACTTCGCAGGAGACGTCACTTATGCTGTTCAAGGTAAGGTTAGAAATTATTTTAAGAGATACAGGGCGTTCATTTGAAAAAGTGTATTTGTAAAAGAAAACGTGGTTTTCTATTTCAGGGTTCCTCGATAAAAACAGGGATATGCTAACAGCGGACGTGAAAGAAATGATATTAGATTCAAGTAACGAGTTCTTGAAAAATCTTTTTATTACCGAGTATGCGCCTACGCAAACCGGAAGCCGAAAAACTGTCTCACTGAGTCATCAGTTCAAAACATCTCTTGATTCTCTTATGAAGACGTTGTACGGTTGCCATCCATTCTTTGTGAGATGTATCAAGCCTAATGAGTTCAAAAAGCCAAGGGTAAGTAATATACCACATAGCAGTGCAACATTATTATTATTTTCAGAGTAAAATTATTGCTTTACAAAATGCCAAAAATCGTAGCGGTCATAAAAGGTGCGACTAAGATGGTAATTTTCAAAATTCGATACTGAGTCTCGGGGCATCTCACTCCCACATTCTATGACCGCGGCTCAAACGAACATTGATGTACTATAGTTATCTTTGTTTGATTGCAGATCTTCGATAAAGGTTTATGCGTTCGTCAGCTACGATACGCTGGTTTGATGGAGACAGCGAAAATAAGACAAGCAGGCTATCCCATACGTTATTCCTACCACGACTTCGTTCACCGTTACCGCCTTGTTGCTCCAGGTATACCTCCTGCTGAGAAAACCGATTGTAGAAATGCAGCAATGAAAATCTGCGCAACAGTATTCACTGACGAAGATTATCGATTTGGACACACGAAAGTATTTCTAAAAGATTACCACGATACTGTATTAGAGGAGTTAAGACACAAAGTATTGATAACAGCAGTTATTAAAACACAAGCAAATGCAAGAAGATTTATCTATAGAAAGAGATACTTAAGATTACGAGCTGCTGCTCTTCTCATACAAAAGACTTACCGCGCTCGTGGCTACAGGAGCAAATTCTTGGCAATGAAACGAGGATACTCCCGCTTACAAGCCAAGATAAGATCCAGAGAATTGAGAAAAACGTTTATAAACATGAGAATCTTCTTGAGGAAATTCCAAGCGAATTGTAGAGGGTATCTTATTAGGAGATTAGTTAAAGAAAAGGGACACGTTATTAAAGCAACGTTGATACAACTTGACAAAGAAAGGGCAGATCTTATAAAGTCAGGTAGAAGTGCAGAAGCCGCAGGAGATAGTTATGAGAAGAAGTATGCTAACATGATGCGATCTATATGGTTCGTAAAAGATGCATCGGCGGAAAATGTTGAGCAGAACACAACGGCTATAGATGATAGATATGTGGATGATGTTTTCGGTTTTCTCAAGGATTCAGCGACGCCTGGTGGCACTGTTAGGGGCACTGGTTTCGGAGTGGTAAGATAAAAAAAAAAACGGACACTAACTCATTACTGTCATTACAAACGGTCCAAAATGAAAACTTTTCGTTCTTGTATTTTGAATTTAATTCAGACTGAACTAAAGTTCATAATACAAAAACTGACTTCAAAACTGAACAGAGTCTAACCTGTCAATTTTGTCGAAGCTCGAAGCTTCAACTAAAGTAAACTCGTGTTTTAATGAGACGGAAATAGTATGAGTGAAATATTAATAACTTTATTTTAAATTTGAATAACCCTAACTTAATTTTCCAGACAACAACAGCCAAACCAGCAATATCATCAGTAATTCCACTACAACTAGAAGAAATGGACGAAGAGCCTTTCGACGAATTTAACTTCAGAAAGTTCGCTGCAACATATTTCTTGGGCAATACGACACACCAGTATTCTCGAAGGCCTTTGAAGCATCCTCTATTAGACTTACCATCGCCTGTGGATAGAATGGCGGCTCAAGCATTGTGGATAACTATACTGAGGTTCATGGGTGATTTGGCTGAACCTAAGTACGTTGATGATAAGGTTGATAATGTACCTGTTATGACGAAGCTGGCTGATACGCTTGGTCGAGCGTTCCAGAAGAGTAAAGAGTTTAATGTGAGTATACAAGTGTATTAAAGGTTTTATGATTCTTTTGGATGTGTTGGCGAGTACCTCGTTGGTCGAGCGGTGTAAGCCGACTGCTGAGATTGGGGTTCTGGGTTTGATATCCAGTTGGGGTTCAGTGTTATTGGGTTTTACCATTAGCAAGCAATATTTAAATTGAATTTCTCAGTAGTTGCTGGAGCATGGAGTTGTGTCAAATTAAAAAGTTATATTAAAATATTTATAACTGGCAGATTGTATTTTGCACCTCTGCCTTTTACCGTGAAAAACTATGGTTTATTCGCCGTGTGTAGTTACGTTACAATTCAATTCAAAATATTTCACATAAACCTACAATGGCACTTATGAAACGTCGGGAGCTAGGTGCACGGTTCCAATTGGTCGCTTCCTATGGAGAAGAGCCGGCAAGAAACTCCACGGTTACTCTCTTCAAAATAAGTGGTTTCTACAATGTTTTCAAATTAAAGTGTTAATAGGTATGAGAGGACAATGTAGACCTATCAAGAACTATAACTATCTACTTAGTAAAATAGAAAATGGTCCACAAGTCTACAGCCTACAACGTTCTTACATTCATAAAATCTAAAAGAAAAGAATCTATATAAAAGATTAATAAAATAATAAAAATAAGGTCCTATTTAAACCAAATGACATGATTGCCACTACAGCTGTAACAAATCTAATTTTATTAAAAATCACTATGGAAGTATGGAGGCGTGTTGACAGACACGTTTTTCTACGGCGCGGTTTATACGTCGTAAGAAACTGTGCCGTGTACAAAGGTCCTTAGTCTTGTTTTTTATTCATGTTCTCATTTTTATTTTAGGAATATTTGCAAAAAGACCTCACTCCAAGTAGCAGAAATAAACTTATGTCCAAGACCCTAAAGCAGCGGTCTAAACTAGATGAAGATTTAATGAAGAACTTAGTGAATGACGAAGTCACTAATGAAATGTATAGCACCTGGCTTAATTCGCGACGAAGTACCAATCTTGAGAAATTACACTTTATTATTGGACATGGAATTATCAGAAAGGAACTCAGGTACTTATAATAATTTAATTCTGATTCTTATTACAAAACGATTTCAAACTTCAGCCCGAACTTAAATCTTCGAACCTTAATACGACTGCCGTAAAGTTATTAATATAAAATTGACAACCTAGACTCGAGTTCAAAATCATTTTGGTTTTGTATTTTGAACTTTAATTTTGTCGAAATAAAGTTTGAAACTCAAAAAATAGCTCGATGTTACGCAGGTTTTTCTCCATCTTGTTTTGTAATGAGGCCGTACACCATTTAAAAATTGTCTCTCCGTGTACTGATTTGTTGTTTTTCCATTTCAGAGATGAAATATTCTGTCATCTATGTAAGCAACTTACTAACAATCCATCGAAGGCATCACATGCACGCGGTTGGATCCTGCTCTCACTTTGCGTTGGTTGCTTCCCACCTTCCGAAAGATTTGTTAAATATTTACGTGCTTTCATACGTTCCGGCCCACCAGGCTATGCTCCATACTGTGAAGGTAGACTTGTCAGAACATTCAAGAATGGTCCACGTACTCAACCGCCAAGTTGGCTCGAACTCCAGGCTACCAAAACTAAGAAACCTGTATTACTGACCGTGACATTAATGGACGAATCAATGAAGACAGTCCAGTCAGATTCTGCATCGAATGCTGAAGAGATCTGCCAGCAAATAGCAGAAAGTATAGGATTGACAGATTCATTCGGCTTTTCTCTATACATTACTTTGTACGACAAAGTCCTTTCCTTAGGAAGTGAGGGAGAGCACATAATGGATGCCATTTCACAATGCGAACAATTTGCTAAAGAACAGGGAACATCCGAGAAGAATGCACCCTGGAGACTATTTTACAGAAAAGAAGTATTTACTCCGTGGCACAACCCTGCAGACGATCCGGTCGCTACCAACCTAATATACCATCAAATAACTAAAGGAGTCAAATTCGGTGAATACAGATGTAACTCAGAAAAAGATTTAGCTATGATCGCGGCTCAGCAACATTACATCGAATTTGGAGAACGTATAGATCCAAATGTTCTAAGAAGAGTCATCGTTAATTATATACCTAACCAATTCCTTCAATCAAATGATGCAGCATTAACAAAATGGGAGCATTTAGTTACAAAAGCATTCGAAAACTCGACAAGTATTCAGAACAAAACAGATCCTTTAAGATGTAAAGAAGATATAGTTATATTTGCCAAATTAAAATGGCCGATGCTGTTCTCAAGATTCTTTGAAGCTATTAAAATTAAAGGAGAAACTATCAACAAGGACATAGTCATTGTAGCAGTGAACTGGACTGGTATTTACATTGTCGATCAGCTAGAACATATTCTTCTTGAAATATCATTCCCAGAAGTAACTTACGTCGCGTTTAATGCGGATAAAGATTACGATAGTGTTGGCAGAATCACTATAAGAACAATACAACAAGAAGAATTTGAATTCCAGAGTGTAGATGCTAGCGAATTGAGTTCACTTATCATATACTTGATCGATGGACTGAAGAGGCGGTCTATCTACGTAGTCGCTCAGTCAGACTTACAAGGTTACAGTGACGCTTCATCTTTCCTCCAATTTAAGAAAGGTGATCTGATAGTGCTCTTACAAGATACTACTGGAGAGACTTTAACGAACACCACGTGGGGACACGGAGTCTGCAACGGCGAAGAAGGACTATTCCCAACTGAGCAAGTCTACATTCTACCCACTCTGGAAATGCCAACACCTGCCATACTTGAAGTGTTTAAGAAGGGCAATATTAACACTGAAAAGAAATCATTTTCGAAATATAATACTATTCAAAGAAAGAGAATGTATACACTTGAAAGTTATGCAAAACAGCACTTTAGAGACAACTACGATATCAACGCCACGGTTTCGAGAGGGGCAACATTGACTACAGCCAAGAGAGTAATGGCCGGCGATTTATGGGCTCATACTAGAGAACCTTTACGAAAACCATTACTAAAAAAATTGCTGGGTGACGAGAAGAATTCAAAGATTGCAATTTCAGCTTTCTTCGGTATTCTGAAATACATGGGAGATATGCCAGCTCCCAAAGCCAGAACTGTCACCGAATATACAGATGAAATATTTAAATCTGCGGTATTGGACCCACACTTACGAGATGAGATCTATTGCCAGATAATGAAACAGTTGACGAACAACAGGATACAGTTAAGTGAAGAAAGAGGGTGGGAGTTATTGTGGCTTGCGACTGGCAACTTTGTCTGTGGTCAAACACTTTTAAAAGAATTGGTTGACTTCCTCAAAACACGACCACACCCTATAGCTAAAGAATGTTTGAAGCGTGTGTTCAAAACGCAGAAGAAGGGACCTAGACTGTATCCTCCCTACATTGTAGAGGTAGAAGCCATACAACATAGAAGTATGCAGATATATCACAAAGTCTACTTCCCTGACGATACTGACGAGGCTTTCGAAGTGGAATCTTCGACGAAGGCAAGAGACCTGTGCGAACAAATAACGGGAAGATTGAATCTGAAGAACAGTGATGGATTCAGCTTGTTCGTCAAAATTACTGATAAAGTGTTCTCAGTACCTGATAACTATTACTTCTTTGACTTTATTCATGAGCTTGTAGAATGGATGAAGCAGACACGCCCTGTACGTGGCGGTAAGTTTTATTTCCTACAAGAACATTTTACTTTTATAGAGTTTTTTTGGATCCCTCCTGACTAATATTAAAACTTTTGTTTTAGGAGGTTCACAAATGCAACTGAACTACCAAATATTCTTCATGAAGAAGCTCTGGATTAACACAATTCCAGGAAAGGATAAGAACGCAGATCAAATATTCTACTTCCCTCAAGAACTACCTAAGTACTTGAGAGGTTACCACAAGACTTCTAAACAAGATCTCGCAGAATTAGCAGCATTGATTTATAGATCGAGATATGGCACTGACAATTCCATGCTTCCACAAATAGCGCAAGTGCTTGATGACTATGTGCCTTCCGATATGGTCAGAATTCAGAATAACTCGCAATGGAAATCAGCAATCAACAAGGCTTATATGGAACAAGGTTCTATGACGGAAAGCGAAGCCAAGGAACTTTTCCTGAAGAAAATCTACCAGTTGCCGACGTTTGGAACTGCATTCTTTGAAGTTAAGCAAACATCTGACCCTTCATACCCAGAAATGGTTGTTATCGGGATAAATAGGAACGGCGTTAGTGTGATTCATCCTCAAAGTCGAGTAAGTATCGGACTTTACCGGCTTTTATCTTCACCATCAGCCTTATCAGGCTATTGTCTTGAATAAATCAGTTGAGTTGTTATAATGAATCGTATTTAACTTTTTGGTTTAATTTTAATTTACTGTTTTTTTTTTTTCAGGATGTATTAGTGACGCATCCATTCTCTCAACTCTCCAACTGGTCATCAGGAAATACATTTTTCCATATGACTATGGGCAATTTCTTACGTGGAACTAAAATTCTATGCGAAACCTCTTTGGGATACAAAATGGATGACCTAATTTCATCTTATATAGCAGTTTTGAGACAGTTTATGAACTAAGTAAGCAATAAGGGTTATTTGTAAATGGTTAACAAAATATAAAATTAATTGTATTCTATGTAATGTCGCGAATGTATAAAATATATTAAATAATTAAGACATTTTAATAATTATTGTGTATATTTATTTATTTACTTTGTTACATAAAATAAATAAATACAGTCTTTCCCCTGTACTGAATAAAATGTTTCTGTCTCGTACACAGTCAACCGCACATATGTGGTAAAAAATTTATATTACAACGCTTTTATTCCGTAGTGGTAAGAGTGTTTTTCGTAGTTCAAGTGTTATCGCTTTCGAGTGGCACTAGACTTCATTTGTCTGGCGCAGCTCTAGTTTTATTGCTGTTGGTAACACTAAATAAGCGAAAAGTCAAATAGTCTGTCAAAAATTCAAAATGTCTGTTTTCTGACAGTGACAGATGTCCTAAAAAAGTTGAATTTGTTTGTGTGTTCTTTTTTGTTGTATTTTTTATTTTATTTGGAGTCGTTTAAAGATAATTAAAACAAAAAACTATATAGAGTGAAACTGCGGCTATCAGTAAATTGTGTAATTGGAAAAATGAGCTCCAAATCCTTAAGTTTTATGTTAGAAAATGGTCTCAATCTAAGGCAAGTATTATTATATTTTAAAATACCCGAGCGTGATTAGATATTAATACTTTTTCTCACTTATTTAGTCAATAGTTACAAATAGATACCTGCATTTAAATCACTCCGTTCTTAAACGTATGTGTGCAAAAATATGTTATTTAAACTAAATATTTTGCTTCCTTTAATACCAGGGAAGTTGTCACTACTGGTTCTATTCTACACATCAACCAAGACTATGACGAATCTGATTTAAAATTGGAACAAAATAATGCTGATCAATTACCAAATATTGATGTTCTTGGACAGCCAGTTCCTAACTTTGCTGGATTAGCCGAAAAACTCGAGGCCATTAATGACACTGGATTTGTAAAAAAGAAAATAATTGAAGAAGGAGGCGGTCAACCGCTTCATGAAGGTTGCACAGTGTCTATTGCGTTTTCTGGTTACTGGGAAAATGAAGAAGAACCATTTGATGTGGTACCATTGAAGAGACCCATGGTATGTTAAAGTTTCAGTTATGCCTCCCAGAATTGTTTGTAAACATTAAAGATAATTTTATTTTGCAAATATGGGTAACAGCAAATGATGATAAAAAATATGAGAGTTCAGCCATATTTAACAACGTAGGCATTCAAAAGATTTAAAACATTCAACTCATAATTAAATACAATTTTAAAATTACACACAAACACAACTAAGTACAAAAATTATTATAATACGTTGGTCCCAGCTGTCATTTGTAGATCTTGGACAGTTGTTAAGGGTCGTCAGAAGCCCAAGTCTGACAACCAGTCTTACCAAGGGGGATTGTGGAGGTCTGATAGGCAGGGAGGTCCAATAGGCAGTCGCTCCATGTAAAATACTGGTATGCAGCTGCATCTGGTTAGACTGGAACTGACCCCAACATAGTTGGGAAAAGGCTAGGCAGATGATGACTAAGAAAGATTTATGTTTATAATACACATATTTTAAAATTATATTTAATAAAAAATCTCCATGTTTTGTCAAGTTTTAAAAACTTTGCCAAAGAGGTCGCTAGTTAAAAAATAATGATAAAGTGTTGAATATTTCAGGAAATGGATTTAAAAGAAAATGGATTATTACCAGGCCTTCAGATTGCTGTAAAGTCCATGCTAGTGGGCGAAACAGCTGTATTTCTTCTCTCATACAAAGTTATGTATGGTGAGATGGGGGTTCCACCTAGGATCAAGCCAAAAGCTGACTGCGTTTTTTATATCAAAGTTACAAGGAGCATTTTGACTTCTAAAAAGGGGTAAGTGTAAGTTATAAAAAGTAAACTTTGCAGATATATCCCCATACTAAAATTACTATTAAAGGCTGTAGATTTTTGCCTACTGAATCCATTTGAATGAAATAGGGGTGAGGTCATTTCGTATCTATGTTTTTCACTTGGTAGTGGCATAAAATGTTCAATTTAACCCACAATGTGATATTTCTATTGTTCACAGGAAAATTAACTTCTCAGAACCCAATATGTTTCAAAGGGTGCACCATGAAGTAAAATTATTATACAGCTCGGGGACCACATTATACAAAACAACAAATTACATAGCAGCAATTCAGTGTTTCAAGAAAGCAGTCAACATGCTCCACCGGTGCCGGCTTGCTGACGAGGAAGAAGAAAAGATACAAGAAATGTTCCTTAAAAAACTATACATCAACTTAGTTGTATGTTATAACAAAGCGAACAAGCCACTTATGGCATGCACCGCTTGCAATGAACTGAACAGACTAAGAAGTCTATGGAATAACGCAAAAGTGCTCTTCCATAATGCGAGAGCATTAAAAATGATTGGACAGTACGAAGAGGCCCAACGGAGGCTCCAAAGGGCAATGAAACTGAAACCTGGCGATGAAGAAATGGAATTGGAGCATGAACTGTTGATGAAAACCAGCAAAACCAGTAAAGAAGCAAAACAAAATGCTGAAACTGTTAGAAAGGCTGCAATAGGAATAGTTAGTGATGAATTCAAACATGAAGTTGATGATTTAGTAAGTAATTTCAAAATGAATGATGAAGAAGACCAGTTAATTATACCTTCATACTTTAATTCAGATGAAATTGCGTATTTCAAAGAAGTATGTATCAGAGAAAATTTATTTTTCACTAAACTTGATAGAAGTGTTGTACCTGATGAGGAACAAAGTCAGACAGGTGATGAACAAACTAAAGAATCATTGGACTATGCATTAGAAAAAACAAAAATGGGCCAAATGTTATTGAAATAGAAAATAGTATTCAGTTTGCTGTAAGTTGAAGAATATTTCTATGAATTTTCCCTATGAAGGATATTTTTCTTTAAAATAAGTAAAAAATATATTTTTTCTGTATGACAGTGTAATTTATTTCATACAACATTTTTATTGCGGTCTTACAATAGTTACCCTAATAAGGGTAGCTCGCGTCGTTGTTACCGGCGAAGGCGGTGGGAAGTATGCTAGGACAGTGGTGTCTCAAATGATACTGTATCCCCGATGCGATCTGAATTTCCACTTAACATGCTCTGCAGAGCTGTAGTCGGTGTCGTGAGACTGACGGCTGTCCTGTCCCGTTAGGTTTGGTTTGGTGACGCCAACGTCTTACCTTCAGAGTCTATCTCTACTTCTTTTACTGTATGGTGCAGTCTGTGCAATGAACCCTCGATCAGGAGGACTAAATGGAAATTACGACCATCTACTTAGGCACCTTACGCATGTAGCGCTCTTTTGCTTTCGTTCAACACAACGGTAAAATAAAAAACAACCGACTTCAAAAAAAAAAAAAAAAATACTTTAAAGTGAAAAATAATTTTAATTTCGGAAGTCGGTGTTTTGAATTTTCGTTTTTAGGGTTCCGTAGTCAACAAGGCAGCCTTTATAGGTTCGCCGTCTGTCTGTCTGTCCGGCTGTAATTTGGCATGGGTATACCTCGGCAAAATCAAGAAAATGTAGTAAAACATAGTCATTAACACCAACCGTTTTAAATCGAAAAAAAATAGGTTTATTTCGGTTTTAAACGGTTTTTTTTCGTTTTCACGGATGAAGTGAGCTGTGCATTTTTACAGAATACATTTTTAAATGCACAGCTCACTTCATCCGTGAAAACTTAGATCAAGTGAGCTGTCACTCCACTTGATGCTAGGGATTGGCACTTCACTCCGAGCTCACTTTACCTAAGTTTTCATGGTTAGATTTTTACAGAATAGACAGACTGCTCAATACCATTGACAACTTAATTTGGTCGGGTTATACGCGGAGATTTAGTATGGAAAAGTAATGAAAGCTAATTTCTCTGAAAATACAACACTTAGGAATCTGAATTTTTGGTCGCTATAACTTCTTTAGGAGCATAAATTTTTGTGTAAATTTGGGAAGAAATCACAGTTGTTAATAGGGAAATCTTGAAATGAAAATTTTACACCGTGCCCACCGCCACCCCTCCCAATGGCATGGTATATCTCGTAAACTACTGAAGAACCAATTTTGAATTTTGGGCACTAATTTTATCTTGCAGGGTACTAATTTTCTATATAGGTTTGAGGAAAGCGACAAGCTCGTCAAACTTGGAATCAACATTCAAAGTCGTGGTCCTGCTGAACGAGCGCGCGAAAGTTATAATCGTTGATTTCTCGGTATATACAAATGTTTCAGTTCTGTTTTTTTTTTACGCAATGAATCACATTTAAGGGTACTAATTATTTGTATACTTAGAATAGCTGCAGCATGCTCCCTTTTTCGGCGCTCATGGTGGTCCTGCTGAAGGGAGCGTGACTACCGGACCACCTTCAAAGTCGAGTTCCTCGAAAACTACTAAGGTACCAATTTTGTCGTTCGAGCACTAATTAGTACCAATTGGGTATTAATTATTTAATAAATATGGAAGCGATTGGCGTTGGTGGTCCTGCGGTAGTCACGGACATCTGCTCTGGTACTTTGGTCTAGCTACCTACTGCTTTGAGCCACTGTTTACTTTTGTCTTTCTCACCGGAAGCGTCAGTCAGTGCTTTATTCGAAATGCGCGTGAGCAAATCTGTCCACACATAGCTGCTGCCCTAATAGGTATAGACTTGTATAAAAAAATATAGATGTGTCGTACATTGATATTTTTTGGTGATGTCTATTATTTCGATACATCAATATAAAATATCAAGTATCGAAAATATATCAAATCTAAATATTATACACATAATAAAACAGTAGAATCCGGTCTTTCTGTTTGTTTGTTCGCGCACATCTCCAGAACTACCGAATGGATTTTTGTGTAGTTTTCACAGGTAGACAGAGATTAATTTGGAACAGAATATGGGCTTTGTTTCATTAGTTGAAAATCCAAGTGTTTTTTCGAAGCGCTGGGATGCTCTCTGTTGAATTCTCAACGCTCGGCTTAACACCGAGAGTTGAAAATCCAGTGCGTGATAAAATCCCGATCCCGATTTTATTACGTCCGTGCGAACGTCGGCTAATAGGATTTGGATGAAATTTGACGCACAAATAGTTTATAACTAACAAAAAGTATTGTTGTTTTTGTTGTATTCGTAATTGTCTAGTACGATAACTAATCTTTATATATATAATTCTTCTGTGAGTGTGTATGTCACTGAACTTCTCTCAAACGACTGGACCGATTTTGATGAAATTTTTTGTGTGTGTTCAAGGGGATCTGGGAATGGTTTAGATTCACAATTGGACCCGGTAGGTGGCGCTGCGATCGAGTTATAGGAAACAGGACAACGTCTGTTCGGTCAGCTATTATACTATATATCAATAGGCTCGTACAGACCAGGGCGACACAAAGGCACCGCTCGTCGCGCGACGAGTGGTGTCTTTGTGTCGCGCTGGTCTGCACAAGCCTTAAGTTTGATTCTGTAATTGTGGAATAAAATAAAATCATCAACAAAATTATAGTTTAATGCGTAATTACAATTTTTCATAAAAACTAATATGGACTACTATCTATTGGCGCAACCATACCTTTGTGTCAACCTCGACAAATGCAACATACTTATAAAATATTAAATGTTATGTAAATACATTTTACAGAACCAATCCCGATTTTAAGTGAACACGTCCAGCGTTATTTAGGCGAGATTAGTTTTGTGTGGGAAGATTTAGGAGAACATTTTGTCCGGCTGGTAGGTAGGTAACGTTGCGGGATTTAGATAGTTGGTAGGCGATGTCTTCAGCGGCTTCAATACGACGTAGTTCGACGAGACCCTCTCCGGCTTGTCCGAAGGATTTGGCGAGCAGTACGGCGGCTTGGGCGTCTCCCTCCGCGGCGATGACAGCCGCCTTCTTCTGTTGTTCAGCTTTTTCTACGAGGAACCTCGCCTTCTCAGCGTCTTGTTGCGCGACCTGCTTCAGTTCGACGGCCTGTGTGAATTCCTTGCCGAAGGTCAAGTGTGTGATTGAAATGTCGTCCAGGATGAGCCCGAACTGTTGTGCTCTCTCAGTCAAGTTCTCGCTGACTTTCTGTGATACAATCTGTAAAACAAGGTAAATATTGTTTGTATTAATATCTACACTAATATTATAAAGAGAAAAGATTTGTGTATTTGTTTGTAATGACAGTAGAATGCTATATTATCAGATCACTGAGTAACATAGGCTATAATTTATAAAGATATCACGCTGGCGAAGCCGCTGATGACCCCTATGTCAATATCAACCATTTTCGAGTAATTTGACATTTTATATTTTAAAATGAATGAAATAAAAATGTCAAATGACTCAAAAATTGTTAACATTTGCATAGGAGTCAAAAGGGATCATTTGGTTGCAAATGACCGAGTCTACTTCACCATAATGGATTGCCGACGTATAACCCTGTATCTATATAAATAAAAATCAATTGCTGTTCGTTAGTCTCGCTAAAACTCGAGAACGGCTGGGCCGATTTAGCAGATTTTGGTTTTTAAATGTTTGTCGTAGTCCAGGGAAGGTTTAAACGGTGAGAAAATATGAAAAAACTAACGAAAAAAAAATATGAAGAAAATTCACGTTCTCATACATTTTGTGTGGATCGGCTTTTTTGATATCTCGGTAGGTAGGTAGGGTAGTTAGTTAGGATAGGTAGGGTAGGTAGGGTTATGGACATTCATTGACTGTTAGGCGTAACGAAGTTTGCCGGGTCAGCTAGTAAATAAATAATAATAAAAGTACTAGGTTTTTCGGTACACACGCAAGGTAATCACTAGGTGTGCTTTCACGTTAGACTGATAAGGCGACGTGATAACTATTTACGTCTTCACGCAGTATGAATAGAAACAATAGAGTACTCTGTGCCATGTCTGAGACAAACAGCCTTATCAGTAGCCAATAAAACTCACACTGTGAAGCACAACACAAAATTGTACAAATGCCCCTTTAGACATGTTCCTTTGAGGTTAATAATGAGTTGCTAATACTACGGATGAGGATAAGGATATTGGAAAATTCCTTATTGAGGATGCGGATGAGGGTGCGGATGCAATGTTGTATGAAAAATAGCCCTTGTTTTGACACTTATGCCACCACTGTCACCTGCGGCCGATCGTCTGTCATAGGACAGGGACACTGCGAATTCAGGCAATTGGAACGCGTCACTCACACTTTAGTCCACAAACTTAGCTCAGAGCGAGTTTAAAAAAAACACCATTTGAGCGAACAAAGTAGGTAGGGTCACATCCCCATAGAAATTATGAGGATGCGGGAGCTTTTAAAATCAAAACTTGAGGAAGCGGATGTTTTGCGGATATCAACATTTATGCGGATGCTCCGCAGCTGCGGATGCGGATACGGATATCCGTTACATCCCTGCTAATTACTGGCAGATACAAATGACACTAAAGGCAAGTGGAGACACAGCTCAGGTCCTATAACTATTGTCAATTTAGCTTTTTCCAACTGCTATGGTGCAGTCAAATTCTAGCCTACCCATTCGCAATAGAATTTCAGTATTTCTGCAACCCAACTAGATAATAATAAGTTTTCTTTCTTCTTTAATTATAATGGGGTATATACTGCCGTCATTACGAAAAGTGCAATAACTAGGTTAAACCTGATTTCGAGAAAAACGCGGGTAAAGTTTTTTTTTTTTTTTTGTTTGTATCTCCAACACTATACATGGTATACAAGGTAAACAGGCTTCGTCATAGATACGTAAAAAGCGGCCAAGTGCGAGTCGTACTCGCCCATGAAGGATTCCGTAGCAGCAAGTAACATTGAATGAAAGGTAAATTGCGGTTTACGATTTATGACGTATTAAAAAAAAAACTACTTGCTAGATCTCGGTCAAACCAATTTTCGGTGGAAGTTTACATGGTAATGTACATCATATATCTTTTTTAGTTTTATCATTCTCTTATTTTAGAAGTTACAGGGGGGGGGACACACATTTTACCACTTTGGAAGTGTCTCTCGCGCAAACTATTCAGTTTAGAAAAAAATTACGTTAGAAACCTCAATATCATTTTTAAAGACCTATCCATAGATACCCCACACGTATGGTTTTGATGAAAAAAATATTTTTGAGTTTCAGTTCTAAGTATGGGGAACTCCAAAATTATTTGTTTTTTTTCTATTTTTGTGTGAAAATCTTAATGCGGTTCACAGAATACATCTACTTACCAAGTTTCAACAGCATAGCTCTTATAGTTTCGGAAAAAAGTGGCTGTGACATACGGACGGACAGACAGACAGACATGACGAATCTATAAGGGTTCCGTTTTTTACCATTTTGCAACGGAACCCTAAAAAGAATATATAGATCTCGTTCTGCAAATTCCGAATATTCTCAATTTGGCGCAAAACTCGAGTTATTGCACTTTTGTGTAACACCTACACATAAGGTTCAATTTGCGCTACAACTTCATATTTTTTTAGGACTTTTTCAACAGTCTAAAATCAACTTTCTTTACACTTTCATAAAGTTGATGTTTGTTTAAGTGGAAATAACATCAATTGTAAACAAGGCTATAAATAGACCTTACCCACATGGTGCTTATCAACATTTGTGGCCAAATGTGGGTGTACTAAATACTCCTCTGCCAGCCTGCCTCTTCAGAAAATACAGGGCTATTTATTTATAGGTACCTTAAACAAAGATCTCTCCAAGGAATAGCCATAAAAACCATTTTCACAACCTAGACATGGATGAATAAAAATAAATAAATCATTTACACACCTCTCGCTGTGTAATAAGTTCTCCAGCATCGAACTGTGCAACAACTGCCTTCAGGACCTCAGCAGTGATAGATGGCAGCACCCTCTCATCGTAATCAATACCAAGGATAGTGTAGATTTTTGGGAGCTGATCTGGAATCGGTCTGAACAGGATACGTAGTGTGATGTTAACATTTTGAAGATCTGGAAAAGTTACAAGGCAATATTTTATAACAAATTTTCATTCGTATATATGGCAGAAAGATGAAATAGGACTATCTCTATTATTCATTCCATTTTGTCTCGGAACAAATAATCATTAAATAATGGTCAGTCGTCTGATGTTTAATTTGTCGGCGGTGGCGTCATCGGCGTGATCGGCGTGGATTTTGAAAATAAAAGTAACATTAAAAGCAAACCACTATGACAAAATTCTCTTTTCATTCAAGAAGCATTTGGAAAATTTTGTCAAGTCTTCTTTTCGCCCATACCACAACATTTGAAAACTAATGTTTTCAACCAGTGTGTCGTACCTGCTATTTAAATTATGCTCATATAAAAAGGATTTTTTATTAAATTTGCGAAAACAACTACGTCGAAATAAACCGCTAAGCTTAAATTAAGACATTTCTGAGTTTAGTAGTATATTTGCATTATACCTAAATCTAGAATATAACATATTTTGATTACTGGCGGCGTGCGCTACGCCGATCGGCGCACACCTGTATAATGATCACTATAAAACTTTGTGATTATTCATTCCAAGGCAATCTATTTGAACTTTGAATAAATATTGCATCATTTAGAAGAATTAAACAAAAGCATCATATTCAATTTACCTTTGCTGCCGGTCACAGTAGGAACGTTTCTAGGGCGTGATCTGATGTCGAAGATGATGGGCCTCTGTACCCAAGGGACGAAGAAGTGGGTGCCTTCACCAACCACCAAGTTTTTGACACCGGCGAATCTGTCGAAGATCACAGCCCTGTGGCCACCATCAACTGGAAATTGAGAAAAATAACATGTTATACATTGCCAAGTATCTTGAGAAATTTATAGAAAAGTACAAAATCCACATAAATATGATACATGTTTTAGAAAGAAACTGACACTTGTATGTATGACAGAGTACAGTTCTCACAAAACTTCATGTACCCTCTGAACATAGGCCCGAGTATGCAACCACGCATGGCACAGTTGAGTGCACAATCATTATTGTAAGATGTGAAATGATTTTCACTTACTTAGCCACTTGTGTTCGCCACTCATCAAGTTTTGTACCTACTGTATGTAAGTATGAGCGACAGGGGTGGTTCTACAAAGCTACACTTTTTCTAGACATACTTTTACTTCAGTTGGTTACTGTACTAATATCAGTGCAAGCTTACAAATCACACCACAAAACTCTTTGCTGCTGATAAGAATCTTGATCAAATATGGCAAGATGTTGATTGATCATCTAAAACTCAGCGGACTCAGCTTGTCATGCTCCAGTGTTAGACATGTGCAGCTAGTAAGGTATACACAATAATGATGTGATGTAAACAAATATTACAAGCAGGTTAGCTATGAAAAAAAATTACCATTATAGAGAGCGGAGTTGACGACTCCACCAACGAGCGCCACACCTAGGCCGACCTGACCAATCCGATTGAAGAGCTGAGCAGCCATTTCTATAACAAACAGTAAAAATCTCTTATTACCAGGAATTGTAAGACAAAATTTAGTGATTTCTGATTGCGGCTATAATAGGCACTATTGCAGCATTGAAAGTGTCATTAGCATCATCCGACTCCGAATGAAAAATATCTTACCCAAATAAATTATATAGATTTATAAAACAATATAAGACACTTATTGACAATATTATGCAGTTATTTACTGTAACAGTTAAAGAAATTCATTCACAAACCCGAAAATTATCTAATTCCACGATATGTTATCTAACCTCAAAATACATTTCTGCTATGGAGTTTCGGTTTTTATGTTAATATCGGTAAATATGACTTATTAATGTCTTACCTTACTATTTATAACGTCTGTAATACAATACTGATTGTATATTTTGCAATATTTAGTTATTTTTTGTCTCAAATTCAATAGAAAATCTGTAAGACTACGCACAGATAAAAACAATTTTTAAAAAAACGCGCTACGTTTCGTTCGCGATTTAATAAAACGTTACAGCAGCTATGTATTGTAAAAAATATTCTTATCGGTAGGTTACTATGCCTTAGAAATATTTAATTAAATAGGTATTCAAAAGTTTTCATATCATAGTTTCCAGCTTCCGTATTTTTCTTTGATTATTTTTCCGTATTTTTATTTATTATATGATCTGACAACTAAACGTAGTTTTTTTTTCTCCTGAAAAAATATATGGCACAGACTAAATTTTTTAGATAGAGGGTGTATTTGGCAATAAGTATGATATCGTGTGGCTAGTACTTTTAGGATTTTTAAATTTTGATTTACATTTTCAAACAGAAATAGGAGTTACATTGTCGACTTATGCAGGAAAGGCCAAGGAACTATGAGAATGTAGAATTCAAGAGCGAGCGAAGCGAGATCAAAAATTTTGCACCTCTCGGATAGGTTAGATTTGCTTTTGTTCAAAGAACTAAAAATTACTTGCTTTTTCGACGTTTAGTTTTTAAAATTTGGCCTTAAACACAGATGGTTCACTCTGCATTTTAGGTAAGAAGCTACAAGTACGCAGCGGGTTCGACTTGTCGGGCCAATTCAGTGATCGTAACGTATTCAGAAGATCTAAGAGTTACGCAATAGAAAGAGGCAACTTCTAGCGTGAATATAACTATATAATTAGCGCAGTGCGACCTGAATTGCAATTTATTGTGTCGTAGCAAGAGTCGCTTTTTATTTAAATGATTTTGTGGAGTAAACCATCTGTATTAATTCATCTGTACCCCCAGGACCCCCCTCGCCCTGGGACCGCGCCTCTTACTTAGCTACGGTGAAAGAAAAATACCGTGGGAAGTTTGGAAACGTGGACATAGACGGTCAGAAATCGCCCACACGTTAAGCGTGTTGATAAATTCTTGCCCTTTCTCTGTTTACCTAAGAGAAGAGACCTTTGCCCAGCAGTGGGACACATACAGGCTGATGTTATTATTGGATGAGTTGCACCAACTATTTAATTGGTTAAAATAAATCACTTGTAAAATCTAACAGTGCAGTTAATTTCAAAAGCAAACTATGGGTCTGCTCGATACACGATACTGCATTAGTTAAATCAGCAAACAAACCGCTAATACGGTTAACTGGAACCAGATGGTAATTGAACGAAAAATAAACAACGAGGGGGATAATCGTTCGAGTATGTTGGGGGTCGTGCCGTGGGTGGCTCAATTATGCAATAACCAGCAATGAGCAAATGATTCGACAAGTGTACTAAGTACTTCATGCAATATTTATGACTACGTTCGCACGGACGTCATAAAATCGCAGCGGGATTTTATCGCGTACTGGATTTTCAACTCTCGGTGTTAAGCCGAGCGTTGAGAATTCAACGGAATGCATCCCAGAGCGTCGAAAAAACACTATTGGATTTTCAACTCTCGATGCTAAGCAGAGCGTTGAAAATCAAATGTACGAAAAAAACCCGCCGCGATTTTATTATGTTCGTGCGAACGTCGGCTAAGGCCGGCTTACACTACAAATCACAAAATGCATACATAACATCACGCCTGTATTCCACAAAGGGTTGGGCAGAGGTGTGCCTATAATACACCCATATTTCAATATGTTTAAGTCCCATGTAATTGTAATAGGGCGCCACCTATAAAATATAAAAAAAATATAATTCCAGATGGAAAAACCCAATAACACATTCGGTGCACGGTCGGGCACCGAATCGAACTCAGGACCTATGCTCAGCAGTAGCGCTTGCGATCACTAGACCGACGAAGCAGTCAAATCACAAAATGCGTTTGGCGTACATATTAGGAAACATCGTTCTGTTTCTGTCAATCGTTTCAAGATGACAGAGACAGAATGATGTTTTAAATAGTTAGTACCTGGGCGACCGAGCTCTGCTCTGGTGAAAATAGAGAATGCTCATTTAATAGTATAGGAAAGTTCATACTAATTCCATGCTGCCATGTCATTATTCTAAGTAAGGTAGCCATCTTGTTCTAAACTTTGGGCGACCGAGCTCTGCTCGGGTGACAATACGGAGAAAACGAATTTATATAGACCTATACTCCATTTGAAATAAGATTAGACATTTAACTAAACCTTTTTTACAGTCCGTTCAACCGATTTTGACTTCTATTGCGTTGAAAGCATGACAAATGGCAGCTGCAGTAAAAAGTTGGTTTGTAACCACTTTTTTGCTTTTAATGCCATCCTTATGCCTACGCAATAGAAGTCAAAATCGGTTGAACGGACTGTAAAAAAGGTTTGTTTAAATGTCTAATCTTATTTCAAACAGAGTATAGCTAGATATATTTTTTACTCCCGTAAACCCCTATATTGTAACTTTCATCGAAATCGTTAGAGTCGTTGTCGAGAACGTGATTACAAATATATATATACCTATATAAATACAAATATTGCTCGTTTAATAGTATAAGATGTTTAGCGCTAAACGCAACGTTATTTTTAGTGATTTGTGGTGCAAGCGGTCCTAAATCCGAGTTAAGAGTCCATATCACCTCAGCTGAAATTCACGTTTCCATCAGCACAATTTCTTATCTCGCTCGCATGATACTGCTCACGGAGTGAATTAAAGCGAAACTGAGCCGCGGGGAGAAGGCTCCAAGGCGCCAATAGTTTAGGTAATTTCTTTTTACGGCGAAAATAATGTTAATAAAAACAAAAAAAATATGATGCTTATAGTTAGTTCCGTTAATATGCAGTTTCGTGATCTAATTTGAAGTATTTTTTTTTATATCAGCGGTTTATTGTTTGGTTTGGAGATAACTTTGGATTTTTTTTCTATAGAGAATTTTTATGGAATACTATTTTCGTCAAACATAGTACCTACAATATGCGCCACGAAAGATGAGACTTGACCGCGCTTCCCGCGCTCTTTCCGCCGCCCCGATGATGCCCCGGCAACGCGGCGCAGATCTCATACCTACCGCTAAAAAAGACCAGCTCACGTTCGCACGGACGTAATAAAATCGCGGCGATTTTATTTCGTGCACTTGATTTTCAACGCTCTGCTTAGCGCCGAGAGTTGAAAATCCAACAGTGTGTTTTTTCAACGCGCTGGGACGAGAGTGCGTCCCAGCGCGTTGGGTTCTTAATGCTCGGCGTAACACCGAGAGTTGAAAATTCAGTGCACGATAAAATCCAGCCGCGATTTTATTACGTCCGTGCGAACGTTGGCTAAATCGTCTTCTGCGCAAGTCAAACCACGTGGTGCATCAAATCTCATCTAATACCATAATTTTATTTTAAAATTAATGCTGCAATAATTTCGTTATACGTAACGGAGGATCATCGTAAGCAATTTGAGGTATTATAAGACTCTTAAGGAACGTTGTTGACTTGTTCCTTGGCTTTAAAAAAACACTCCGATTAATCATTTAATTAAAACAACATTGTCGATTTGTTTACTTAAAGAGTCAATGAACTTGTTGACATTGTGACTTCTGAGCAAAGATGAGTAGTGTTATTGGATAGATAACGCATACATAATCGATAATAACTGCATAATTATAGTTTTATTTGCACAGCAGAACGTGTGACCGTTCTATATTGTTGAATTTGATATTAATATTTGTTTTAATTAAGTTTTAAAATGCGTATGAGAGTGCCAGAAGTGAAGCGATGCTGTTGCTGTTTTCCTTTGCGTCATGGGATTATTATATTTGGATTCATTAATATAGTAAGTAACTTGTAGGAGTTACCTTTAGTTCATTTATTTTTAACTAGCTGACCCGTCAGACGTTAAAAACGAAATATTTAATTTTAAAATTTTCGGTGTTTTCCTAAACCACCCCAGTAATGAGGAGAACATAACAAAAAACAAATCAATCGAGTCATTTTCGAGTTTTTGTGAGTTTTCGTTTTTACACGGATTTTTTTTTTTACGTAAGGCATCTCGCCGTTTTGACCACTGAGGTCTTGGCTGCTTAACCGGACTTTCCTGTGGGTGCCTTAAGCTTTTACACTTAAAGCCTCCAGCCAGGGTCAAAAACTATTCTAAATTAAAACTAGGCGAGCGCTCGCTAAGGGCACCCCCTGTGGGGTACGAACCTCGGTTTAGGGCGTCGCTGGGGAGGACAGCAAGAAGGGACAAGTTAGATTTTCATCATGATTATTATGCGGGGTATTTAAAGCTACGTGCTCAGCTGCAACAACTGCTGGCACCTCGTTTTCGAGCAAGGGTCGGGGGGGGGAGTATCATTTACTCGGGGGGGCGGTCGCGATTGCAAAGGACCTCGGCGGTGACGTCGGAATGAGGGGAGGCGTCTGTGTTTGTGCATTGTACCTACTGGTGGCCCTATTCTTCTCCTGGAGGAGTGTTATAGGGTCATCTGGTTCGGAACTAATGCACGCAATTGATTTTTATATAGATGTCTAGCTGAAGTAGTTAGAGACGACAGCAGTTTAATCGTAA
This sequence comes from Agrochola lychnidis, assembly GCA_963680765.1. Taxonomy (NCBI): domain Eukaryota; kingdom Metazoa; phylum Arthropoda; class Insecta; order Lepidoptera; family Noctuidae; genus Agrochola; species Agrochola lychnidis. Next base: position 18,562,113 of record OY796858.1, read on the forward strand.
ATAGACTGAAATTTTAACATAAAACATTGAATGCCTTTTGGCCTGTAATCAACGGCCCAACATTGGTATATCATCAGAAGAGATTTTCTAATATTATAAATGCGAAAGTGAGTTTGTTTGTTACGCTTTCACGCTAAAACAGCCGAACGGATTTGGATGAAATTTGGCACTTTGGTAATAGAACATGACCTGGGTTAGGATATAGGATGCTTTTATCCCAATATTTCCACTGGATCGAGACTTATACGGGTGAAACCGCAGAACGCAGCTGCAGAACGCAGCTGCAGAACTTATAAACAGTGAAATTATTTACTTGTTTCTCGCAGCAAGACAATTGATTGGAAGATGTGTTCTACTCTATCTAACGATCACTACACTACCACCTACTCGCGTTCTTTAGCTAACTATCAGGGCCGGCCCGTTCATATATGCAAACTAGGCGACGGCGACGGCCTAGGGCGCTCGTATTAGAGGGGCGGAAATCGGCGGCATCGAAATTAAAAAATAATATAATAAATTTATTTTTTATTTACAACTTGAAAAAATACTCCCAATTTTTTACCCATTTTTCTACCCAAATATTCTTCTCTAAGTTACCAATTAGCTGACGTGCATGATACGCTCATGAACATTTACGAAGACATCGGTACGGTTCATCTGGAAATCAAAAGCGAGTTGAAGCTCAGTCCATTGCAAAAAAATCGCGTTTTCAAATTTATTGCTTCTCCTGTTGTGTGGTATAATATATTGTTAAAAATTTATTTGACCATAGTTTGACCGCGATTGCTGTACCGCGCCATTAGGTATGTGCCCGGCGAGTCAGGGGCAGTGCAGGCCTCTCATTCGTCAACGCTCACGACGTCTCGCCGCTCATTCGTTAATGCTGCCCTCCGCCTCGCCGCGCATTACTTAGGCGCGGTACAGCGGTCTCGGTCAAACTATAGCAAACTTCTTTAATCAAAGGAATTTGATCTTACCGCTTCTACAAAATACTGAACAGACACGGTGAAGGAAAACATCATGAGGAAACCGGCATGCCTGAGAGATATTTCTCGACGGCATGTGAAGCCAAGTCAGAGGTCCACGGGCGGCTTTAAAACTGTGACACCAGGTTAGGTATTGACTAACCTGGTGTCAGAGTTTTCCACAGGAAAAAGAAAGAACATAGTTTAATTTTGTGAGGAATTTTCTTAAAAGGGCGCCGTTCTAGCCTTTCGCCTAGGGCGCCAGAAATTCCCGGGCCGGCGCTGCTAACTATTACAAACTTTTCGGACAAACAGCTGATTATCGTTTGATTTGTCTTTGCAGTTTGTGACCTACACCCATCCGCCATAGACTCAAACCATTACCATGGGTCCATGATAAGTAAGTTAGCAGAGTTAGCTCATTTTGGTAATAAGAAAGGTTGATATATGCCAGTGAACTTGAGTGGTTAGCTTGCGTGTTCTGTACTGAGCTCACGCAACGCGTCGTACGTCCAGCCAGTAATAGGACTCGGGCATCAAGGAGCGCTGTTTCAAATTAGACGCATTATTAATTTATTATATATAAAACAAAAGGTATTTTAATAAAAACACATATACTAAAAGATCAATAATTAAATTATCTTTAAAATGGTGAAAGTTTCAGGAAAATACGCTTAATAGCTTTTGCGTGATTCTCAGTTTTTTATCCACGTTAGACATAAGTTTACAAATTAATTTCACTATGTGATATAAACATAATCTAAAATATTCCTATATTATGTTATTAAAAAAATACTCTTATTTAACATACATATATGTTTTCCAAATCATTAACACTACTCGTTTAGACGTGATCTTCAGTATAGAATCATTAAAATCGGTTATAGTCGCCTTAAGGGGACGATACCTGACTTTTAATGATTTTATACTAAAGATGACGTCTAAACGAGTAGTGTTAGTGATTTAGAAAAAATATATGTTAAATTAGAGCATTTTTTTAATATTTTAATATAGGCATATTTTGGATTATGTTTATATTACATAGTGAAATTAATTTGCAAAGTTATGTCTAATGCGGATAAAAAACTGAGAATGCCGCAAAATCCATCAAGCGTATTTTTATGAAAACTTCACCATTTTAAAGATAATAAAATTACTAATCTTTTAGTATACGTATTTTATTAAAATACCTTTTTTTACGTGTAATAAATTAATAATGCGTCTAATTTGGGACAGGGCTCCTTGATGGGCGAGTCCTATTACTGGCTGGACGAACGATGCGTTGCGTGAGCTCAGTACAGAACACGCAAGCTAACCATTCAAGGTCACTGTCATATATCTGCGTCTTAAGAAGTGACGTCACGAGTCGTTACTTAAATCGTAGTCTACGAAGGGACTCTCACGCTGGCTACTTTACTAGATGCCATCATCTTAGGCCTCACATAATGTCAAACTGTAATGTAGGAATTTTTGTTCCTCAGATATTCTCCATGGTTGCTGTAACGTGTCTAGTGATAACAACAGAGTTGAAGAAATCTAAGCTGATCGATGGTTCTTCTCTGGAAGTGGTGACGTCGACCATATTGTTCAGTATCTTTGGCATGAGCGTCATACTGAATATTATGCTGCTCTTTGCTAGCTGTCAGGTAAGCCAAGGCACAGTATAATAAAGTAACAATATTATATCTTGGCAGTGACCTTGAAATAATTACCTACGGCCGCTCGGTAGATAAACCTTCCGCGTCCGCGCGTAACTGCCACGCATTCGATACTGTTGCGTATTGATATGTCACGGCTAAAACCCGAAGTGCGGCTACACCTAGTTTTAGCCGGCTACAACTAGGTGCGGCCGGTAGCAGTTGGTTAAATTTAGTTGTAGCAAATGAAAATGGTTGAAGAGTAGGTTAGGTTAGAACTGTGACCACATAACACACCGCACGAGCCGAGCGAGCGAAGCGAGCGGTGCCGCGGCAGCGGCCGGCGAGTGCCAGGGTCCATTTAGGCAAGTTTAACTAACTGCTACCGACCGCACCTAGTTTTAGCCGGCTAAATCTAGGTGTAGCCGCACTTCGGGTTTTAGCCGTAACAGATATAAACTGAGATTCGCGTCGGTTCGGTCGTTTTTTATGAAGATATAATACTGTTACTTAATTATACTGTGGCCTATGTTTCCTCTATGCCCATAGGTACCTTCTTCCATATAAATGCCAAAGTTCCTTATTCTGTCAGTCTGTTTGTTACCTTTTCACGTCTTATCGGCTGAACGGCTTTCGAAGTTTGGCACACAGGCCATGACTTGGGAAAGGACAAAATATATTTTGTTCAGGTAGTGCGTTCCCGTGGGGTAATTTCAGACTTCCACGTGAGCGAAGCCGCGGGAGCAAAAGCTACCTAGTGTTTTATAAAGGGAACCATTTAATTAATTCAGGGACTTCTCGAGATAAACAAGATTTTACGATTTGGAATTTAAATCAGCTTATCGTGCTTCGTGTCTCAATTTTAAACTTTATAAAAAATATTAGAAAATTCTAGACACACTTACCGAGGGTCACTAGCCGTTTTTCATAATTCGTTCTCGATGACGAGATAATATTTTTTAAAGGAGTGGCGCTAGTAGAGTCAAAGTAGAGTTTGACAAGTTGTCAACTTCAAATTCTTAATTTAAAAAAACGGGTGTAACTGTGTAAATAACGACATTGTCATGTGTGAAAAACCTGCCGCTCATCATAACTTTGTCAATGTTTCCAGAAAGACGTACTGATGCTTCGGCTGTACCTGTACTACGGGGTGGTGACCACACTAGCAGCACTGGTTCCTACGTTCATACTGCTGTCCAGGATGATGACCTTCGATGTCTGTGTCGCGTTATTTGCAATATGTAAGTACCTATACGAACCTGAAAATTCTTGTATGATATAATAAGTACCTGTACCCTAATTGCGTAACTCATTTTCGTAAACAATTTCGCGAAATTTGTTTCATTTTGACATTTCAACAACATTCATTGCGTCATTTACGTTGTTGAACAGATTTTTTTTCCAACTTATGAAGCAATGGATTAGAAATCTGTTTCAAATCGAAACAAATTGTGATTGTGTTTTATTACGCAATTAGGGTGTTGGTCGACCGAGCTCTGCTTGGGTGAAAATAGATAAACATATCGTCCAGGTATGGTATGGTCAACGTTGTATCACATTCCCGAGGCTGTGAAAATAGAGAAAACGAATTTTCCCAGATATGAGACTTAGCTAGATCGATTTTTCGCCCCCGCAGACATACATTGCAACTTTCATCGAAATCGTTAGAGATATTTTCGAGAAACTGATAAAAATTATTAAAAATGTACATATTTACAAAAATTGCTAATTTAATAGTAAGTATAGGATGATTGAGTGCGCGACAGTAGGGTTATGTTTTTCATGAGTATGTGGGATTCTCTATACCCTCGACGAGTCGATAGGTCGTCGGAAAGTTGACCCTTACGACCTGAGAGGATAAAAATATGATTCACTGAATTGGAATTAGAAACAATTATTAAAAAAAACTTTGTCAAATTTTTACTCTTCCAGAGCGTGTTGTTCGAAAACGGATGGGAATATGGAAAAATTGTATTTAATCAAAGTTATAGAGAATTTCATAAACTTTCATTTCATTTCACATTTTTCGCTACAATTCACCATTTTTGAGATATTGGCGAAAAACCTAAAATTGAGACCTATGTCACCTCCCCTCCCTCCGCCTCGCCTCCTCGACGTCAGGATTTTTTTATTGTTTCTCCATAAGCACCCTGAATAAGTTTTTGAAGAAATCGCTTAGGTAGCCCGCTCACGCACTCTGCAACTACTTTATTAATGAAACTAGGTATATAAAGATGCCAAGATTGTGTATTATCATTATTGTGTTGATCCCTTTATCCTAGTAAAACATTTACACATAAATAAAATCAGAAAACTTTTAATTTTAATTAATTTAATAAAAAAAAAAAATACCATTTAGCAATTACTAAAAGCAAGCAGTAGTTAGCAAAATAATCCGTATTTTTTTAAATAAACGTTGGCATTTCACAATTAATATTTTGTTACGTACCTACCATTTCCAGTCCGATTCAACACAAGTACACTACTGTGGTTGTAAATGCAAATTCTTACTATACTATTGCGTTTATTAACCCTCGGTTATTGGTAGTCACGATTGAGCGGTACTTACGGACTGACGTTCCTGCTTACCCCCTCGAATAAAAGAAAGTGAGATACGTGACTTTACATACGGCGTTTATAAAACGTTTAAATTTTAACGTTATCTAATAAAATATTTGGAATAGTTTTCATGTTCACACGCAATGAAAATCTGAGAGCGCTCTTCGTGAGATCATCATCATCATCAGCCTATAATGTTCCCACTGCTGGGACACAGGCCTCCTCTCTGTGAGAGGGAGTGGGCCGTAATCCACCACGCCGGCCCAGTGCGGGTTGATAGATGTCACATGTCTTCGAATTTTCGGTTCTAGAACATTATTACACCTAGGTTCGTGAGATATCCCCGGATATTACTGCAAGCCTGAAGTTAATCTTATGTCAAATGATTTGTTTGGTAGTGTCATTTTGGTCACCCACTTAACATGAGATTTCCGCGTGTACCTTAATCAATCTGCCTAGCTTTTTCCCAACTATATTGATTCGGGTCGGCTAAGTAGTAACAGCCGCACGGGTCGATCGATCAGGTTAAGCTACGCTTGCCGCGGTTGGTCCGTGGATGGGTGACCATCTTTACATACCGAGACCCCTCCGTGCCTCGGAAAGCACGTTAAGCCGTTGATCCCGGCTGTCAGTTCCGGTTGTGTGTATGTGTATCTTTGACAGTCGTTACGGGTAGTTAGAAGCCCAAAAGTCTGACAACCAGTCTTACCAAGGAGTATCGTGTTACCTAGTAACTAGGTTGTGGAGGTCATATAGGCAGTCGCTCCATGAAAAATACCGGTATTCAGCCACGAATGACAGCCGAGACCAACGGCTTAACGTGTTTTCCGAGGCACGGAGGGATCTCGATATGCAATGGATGGTCACCCATCCATGGACCGACCGCGGCGAGCGTAGTTCAAACTTCGATCGATCAGTGCGGCTTTTATTATTTAGTCATAAGCCCCTGCTGTACCTACCTTTATAATTATTTCTAATTGTTATCACTACGATCAGAGAAGCTTGTGCTATGTAATAACAGTCGTACAGGTCGATCGATCAGGTTAAGCTACGCTTGCCGCGGTTGGTCCGTGGATGGGTGACCATTTTTACATATCAAGACCCCTCCGTGCTTCGGAAAGCACGTTAGGACGTTGGTCCCGGCTGTCATTTTTGTTACGGGTCGTCAGAAGCCCGAAAGTCTGACAACCAGTAAACTTATTATCCAAAGAGATATTACCTTGTTTTTTATTAAAAAATTATCTAAGTAACCCCAATCCACGGTAGTATCTACTTTGCAAGTTATTAGGGGTTATTGATTTTCTGAACAAAAGAAGAATTCAATCTACTGTTACAAAAAGTAAAATGGACATTGGTGCCGATTCCCTTGTTCACAAACTAAACTAAATTTAAGTTCAGTGCATCTTTTTCTTTCTATTTCATTAAGAAAAGGACAGAGGATAAATTTTAGTTTAGTCCTGTCAAATTAATCAGCGCCTGTCACTCTCCATACAAGTTTAGACGTGATTAAAAACTTGCCTACTAAAATTACGTCAATTTACGTCAAGCGCTGATTAATTTGACAGGACTAAACTAAAATTTATCTTCTGTCCTTTTCTTAATGAAATAGAAAGAAAAAGATGCACTGAACTTAAATTTAGTTTAGTTTGTGAACAAGGGAATCAGCACCATTATTTCTATGTCACACAGGTATGCAGTGGTATGTCAACATCCTCGTAAGAAGTGAGATCGTTAAACTGGAACTAGTCAGCTTCAGGGCAGAGGAAACGAGCCAGGTTCACGAAGCAGTCATCGATGTGCCCGATAGAGTCACTTTACTTTAATATATAATGAAACTGAAATCAATTAGTGTATTAAGTATATAGAAATATAGTCTTATTTTCCAAAAATATTTATTTATTTAATTCTTTAAGCACACACATGTACAGAGGCATTTTCTACCACCAGTCGACCTTCGGATGTTGCAGAGACAAACAGTGGTAGATTTAGGAATAAATATTTATTTAAATAGAAAGGTATTAAACATATCTTGTGATACAGTTTTTCCTTACAGTCATACTACATGTACTCAGAAGTTTAACTACTCTAGTTTGGGGTAATTAAAGTGAAACTTTTATTACATCGTCTCAAACTTTTTCGTCTGTGTGTTGCATGTCGCGTGACGGTCGGCCGCGGAGTAGGGATAAAGTGAAAGGTGCTCGTCAGAGCACCCAAGGCCAATATGGCGGCGCCTATAGAAGTTTCACTTTTACCGTGGTTTCATAAAACTACACAATCCTTTTTTTTATGTTTCTTTTGTTTTAGGACCTCAGTATCCTAATTGCGTAACTTATTTTCGTAAACGATTATGACTAATTTGTTTCATTTTGACAGTTCAACAACATTCATTGCGTTATTTACGTTGTTTAGCAGATTTTTTTTCCAACTTATGAAGCAATGGATTAGCAATCTGTTTCAAATCGAAACAAATTGTGATTGATCGTGTATAACGCAATTAGGGTACAGTAGTGCTATTCTGTAAAAATCTCACCGTGAACTCTTAGGTGAAGTGAGCTTGAAAGTGACCAACAGTGTCAATCCCTAGTATTTGGTGGAATGACAGCTCACGTCAAGCTCACTTCACCTTAGCGTTCACGGTGAGATTTTTACAGAATAGCACTGCAGGTTACCATCGGCGTCGTGAGTTTGTACCTAGTCGAAAAAACCAAATGTCTCGCAAATTTTCGATTCGTTTCTGTTCAATAGCAAGTTCGGAGACATTCATGTTTCTGTTATTTTAGGACCCCAGGTTAGCGTCGTGGGTTTGTAGTCTAAAAAAATACTTAACCAAGTCAAAGTCAAAGTCAAATAATTTATTTCAATTAGCCACAAAACGGCACTTTTGAACGTCAAAAACAAAAAAAGAATTGATTCTAGTCGCCCCTTCCAAAAGGTAGTTTTCGTATGGAGAAGAATGGGCAAGAAACTCCACCGTTACTCTTTTAAAATGTTTTACAATATTTTGTATACATTAATTATATGTGAAGACGAGGCATCTGGAATAAGATTACTATACCACAATAGGTAAAAATAATTAAAAATGAAGCAATGACAGAAAAAATAATTAGGTATGTAATGGATACATGGTGTTCACATATTTACAAGCATTGTAAAAGTAGGTACCTATACGGTATTCCTAAAAAATTACAAGTGTTACTAATTAGTCAGTGTGTGAGTAATCACAGAATGTAAAAAAAAAATATGTTATAATATTTAATTACATAATTAAATTAGCAACCAGTTTGATTTTGTCTAGACTCTAAATTGTCCTTTGGAGCTAGACCAGCATGCTTCCAAGCATTCTTATCTAGAATATAATCCTCTAATTTGTAATATGCTTGTTTAACCAAGAAAACAAATCACTCGCGAATTTCCGATTCGTTCCTGTTCAGTAGCAACCCAAAAACTAAAGACTCATGAACATCTTGGGCAATACAAAATATGCTCAAAGTTACCGCTCTTTGTTCAGAGATCACGTCCACAGTAATGATGCTGTCAAATTATTTAAAGAAATGTGCTAAAATATTTCCAAATTTTCATGTGGTGCACAGGTGGGTGCCCGCGGGACGCCGAGTCGTGACTTACTCCGGCGGCACCATTGTCAGGACCAGCAATAAGGATACGGTTGGCTCTGAAAGTAGCGGCTCATATTGTGTTGTGACTACTCCAAATTGCCAATTATACCAATCATGGAAAACATAAAGATACCGCAACACGAATACATCTTAAATGCGAAGTATTTAGGTTCCTTACATTTTCATAAACTATCCACTAAAATCCTACTACATAAAATCCTATTATATTATTAATGCGAAAGTTTGTGAGGATGGATGGATGTTTGTTACTCTTTCACACAAAAACTACTGAACGGATTTGGGTGAAATTTGGCACACAGATAGTTTATAACCTAGATTAACACATAGAATACTTTCATCCCGATATTTCCACGGGATCGAGACTTATGTGGGTGAAACCGCGGGGCGCAACTAGTATATATTATATACTAGCTGACCCAGTAAACTTTGTTCCGCCTAACAGTCAATGAATGTGCATGTTTAGGATTTTAAAATTTCTACCCTACCTACCCTAACTATATATCAAAAAAGCCGATCCACACAAAATGTATGAGAACGTGAATTTTCTTCATAATTTTTTTTTCGTGAGTTTTTCCATATTTTTTCACCGTTTAAACCTTCCTTGGACTACGACAAACATTTCAAAACTATAATCAGCTTAATCGGCCCAGCCGTTCTCAAGTTTTAGCGAGACTAACGAACAGCAATTGATTTTTATAAATTATATATACGATCCTTCTTCTAAGTTCGTCTTAAAAGATTACCTAACGGTAGATGCTTAAGTGCAAATCCATCTCAGGTCTCGTGGGTTAGCTTAAAGGCAGGATTAGGAGTCAAATCCGGATAATCCATTCGTCTATTTCTACAAAGCAGATGTCATGAGTAGTCTTTTGTTTCCCTATGTTATAGATAGTATATACAAAACACTTGTAGGTATAGGTCCTATAGAAGCCATATTAAATTAATACTTCGATCATACGTGTTCCACGAACGCGGTTATTACAGTAATTTGCTATGTTTTACGTTAATATTCCATGGTATGGATATTTAAATGCCATCTGGTATTCGAATGAGAAAATTCTGGAAGCCGCAAACTTTGTGGGCGGGAATTCCGACTGGCGATGGCGGTTACCAGACCCAAGTTTAAGGACAAGGCTATTATTGAAGAAGTTAAAACATGACATAGGTATTATAAATAAAAATCTTTATTGATACGAAAACCTTTGACATTGCTTCAGACTAGGACACATAGCTTGGTTAACTTAAGGTCATACGGATAAGGTAAACCCTGATTCCTAAACTAGGTGATCCTGTGACTTAGGAGTCATTAAATCGATCGGTTCATTATTTTTAGAGAAAATTATGAATACGATAAGGATTGAATAAGGATTCCTTTTTGATGTGTTACATCTTTGCTCTCGCTTTCCTGCAATCTGTGGGAGTGATTTCGTGAAAAGGGACGGAAGTGTGTAACAGGAAGCCAAGGAAGCGCGCGCTGTTTGATTTGACCAATGAGCGCGCGCGGTGCTAGAGTTGGCCGTCAGATGGTACCAACCCATTTTCCGAGAGGTTGGAAAGTTGGGCGACACTGTAGGGTGTACGCGGAACAAATCAAAATTATTCATAGGTAAAAGTGCCATGTTTGTTGTAACTATTGAAAGCATTTTCTTTTCTAAGATAAAACGTATGTAACTAAGACTAAAATATTTAACGATGACTGCGACGACACATCTGTTGATCGAGGCATTTATTGTTGAATTAGTAGATAGAAGATATAGTTCTCCACGAAGATAGACCGTATTTCGGCCATGGCGGCCAATCGCAACGGCCTTCAGCACGGGAGATATTCTAGTGCAGGCGTGTGTGCGCAGACACAGGTGCACTCTTTCTTCCCTCACTCTCATAGTCCAATGGGACGGCAATCCGACACGACCGGGGAGAGATCAGGCGCAGGACCAATGGCTTAACGTGCTTTCCGAGGCACGCGGGTATCACACCGCCAACTTCCAAACTCCGGGCTGTTACTAAGAAATCCCTAATGGAAAAACCCAATAACACTTTGCCTGACCCGGGAATCGAACCCAGGACCCCACGCTCAGCAGTCGCGCTTGCGACCATGAAACCAATGGAGCAGTCATGATATGATAAGATATGTAGGAACTGGAAATGTTTAATATTCAGTGCTACTATTTTCTTTTAATAGCTTACTTCGCAAAAGCAGTAAAACACTGGTAGACTTTTCTTTCATTTTAGTCAGTCAGTTGGCTCAAAATTAAAAATAGTTGACAATACAGCCAGTGTTGCCAATTACAAACAGCAGCACTTAATTTCTCATTATTAATTAAACAAATTGCTTAACAACTACAATTAACAATCATTTTAATATTCAGCTGAATGTAAAATGGCGGAGACGGCCATTTTTTAAAAGTAGAGGCTTTAACTATGGCACTAAGGAGTCCTGTAAAGGAAAATGCACTTATTAGCTGAGGAGGGCGCATGGAGGGTTCTGCCTAATGGTTGCTATTCACGGCTTGAATGGAGACGCGAAATTGCCAACAATTATATACTCTCGCAATGATAACCGGTGGATGTTCTGCTTCGGCAAACTCAGGTTTGGACGTGTGCACGTTTTAGTGAGATCCGACAACTTGAGTGGCGATTGTTCGCGTCGCAGTTTGTTTTTACGATGTTTTGCAAACACGTCACAAATATTTACATCAGAATTCATTTATAATGACCCGAATCAATAAACAAATTTTCCTTTCAAAAATGCCACCGGGAAAACCGTTTCAGAGTGACAGAACAACTCCAAAATCTAAGCAGAATGTGTGGTATTGTGCGAAGCATGCGCCGGGGCGAGGTGACGTCACAACATGGCTGGCAGGTAGGCAGGGGAGCGGAGATAGGATCCGGTCATCCTGCCCATTTCCGGTCTTCACGCGGCCGTGACGCTTCCGGGCACGCGTCGCCGACGTCGCTTACGAGGCTACTGATGCACTAGAAGAGATATTTTGCAGCTGTTTAATTGAATCAGAATAAAGCGAGTAACCAATTGAGCAATATGACGTTTAGAAAAAATCGAGATTGAGGGATAGAAGTTAGAGTTAGAAGGGAGAAGGAATGATCCTTGATATTCTAGGACGCATTTACAGTGAAGTTGGAAATAGCTGTCCTTAGCCCTTTCAAAGAACTGCAGAGCGCAGGGGCCTTATTATGCGGTTTGGAAAAAGTTTTTTCTGAAACAATCTAAAGTTTTCGTGAAGAAATAAAATTCAATGAAAATCTAAACATTACCGTCCCTAAGTACTTAACTGTTTCGATTAATTGATCTATTTTTAGTTTTTCTCTATAACTTACCTCTTATTAGCTTTAGCAAAAGTTCGTTTTCCACCAATTTTTCACCAGGGCACTGAGAAAGATTTAGGTACAAATTAAATTTTCATTGCTGTGCTTTTTGAGGTTTCAAATAGAACGCATTTTATTGGTGGATTTTCCACGAGCTTCCTTGCTTGGCATTGGCGGATAGTCGGCCTAATCCCAGTGTTACCAATAAAAAAAAACTACGCACAGAAATAAACCTCCTTGTCTCTTCCAAAAAAAGTTAGTTTTCCCACCAACTTCTGTGTCGTGCTGTCACACGAGGCGACGTCTGCAAGATGAGTTTTGTAAAATGAATTCGTTTGTAGCTACAATTGAACACGGTCCTAGTCGCTCCTTAGCTGTGTTGCTATCTTCAAACTTCTAGATTTTAAGGGACTGTTCCAGGGAAGTTTCCTTCTGTAACTTTTTGAGAGCGCTTATTAATTGTGGATTAAGAATTGGTGTAGACGACAGGGTGTGAATGTGTTGTCGTTAAATGCGTTCATAAGCTATAATTTTTTATGAGGAACATTCAACCTTCCTAGTTGACAGAAGGGTAGATCAGCACTAGGTGGCAGTATCTAGAATAAATGTATTCGCTCAGGAAATTGTGCTACATGACTAATTATCTAGCACAATTGAGAAATGATTTACATTATGGGTGGTAATCTAAATTACCAACCATATTCTAGTCTAAGTTTATATTTTTATTACTCCCTCGTTGGTCTAGTGGTCGCAAGCGCTACTGCTGAACATGAGGACCTGGGTTTGATTCCCGGGTCGAGCAAAATGTTATTAGGTTTTTCTATCTGAAATTTCTCAGTAGCAGCTCGGAGTCTGGATTTGTGCCCGGCTGATGGCAATAGGCTCGCCCCCTATAACATGGGACTTAAACATAACTGGCGAAATGTGGGTGTACCTGCTACAGGGACACCTCTGTCCAACTCTTCCGGGAAACAAGGCGTTATGTTATGTTATTCTAAGTCATTTCTTCCAGTCCACTCCGCGTCGAATCCGACTCCATCAGTGACATTGACAGTTAAAATTTGTTATAAATTGACATAAACGTCAATTTTCCTGAGTGGAGGTGAGGAATCATCTGCCAAACTCAAGGTACCAAACCTACCTTAACACATCCGAGTTCATACACTTTTCTTAGAGTTCATATGCCATACATTATATATATGCTAGTTGACTCTCCAGGAGGGTCATCGGCCTTACTTTTTTGCTAAAGTGAACCCTCGAGGAAGGTTCTTGGCATTAGGTTTAAAACTGTGTTATAAGATACTGTAAAATTTAATAAATTAGTGGTTCCAGGGGCCTTTTTTTTAGGTTTTCGTAGTTGACTTCTGAGATCATGACTACTTAACCGGGCTTTCCTGTGGGTGCCTTAAGCTACTACACTTAAAACCTCCAGCCAGGGGTTATTCAACTATGCAAATTAAAACTAGGTGAACGCTCGCTAAGGGCACCTCCTGTGGGGTACGAACCTCGGCTTAGGGCGTCAACCGGAGAGAGGACATCAAGGATGGGACGGGCTGGTTCCAGGGGCCTTGGAACCTTTTGTGTAAGAATACCATTTAGGGGGCGTTTCTGCGACTGTTGTCATGGCGATGTGAGCCGAGTATCAGTCGACGAATTTCTTTCAAAAAAGGATTTTGAATATTGGCCAAATCTTGCTCCAAGTTTACACATTTCTGAGAACGTCAGAAAACAACGAAAACATTTAAAATTAAAATATTATGTCTCGTTCTTTTAGCGATCGTGACGCCAAGAAGCTGCCTTGGTCGTCAGCCATCGACGTTAAAATTTTATAATATTGACAGGTGCCTTGGGGCCCACCTGACAGCCGTCATGCCCATATGTCGGCCTCCACTGCCGGCTCAGCAGGGCCGCACGCGAACTACGCCCTTTACTTACCAACAAGATTATTATACACTCCTCATAATACATTGAAGAATTTCTACCACGTGCCTCAAAATTGCTTAAATTAAATCAGCAATGGAAATCGTTCAGCTGTAAAGTTTTGTGACGAAAATAGAAACGCGATTATAGTCCTTAAGACACTAGCAACTGAAAGAAAAATTTAATAAAATTTTAAGTTAAACAGTAAGCGATTGTTATGTGTAATTAAAGTCGTGTTTTGTACGACGCCCTCTTAATTTGTTCCCCCTTTTCTGTGGGGGGACGCGACATGTGCAAAGTGGCACTCTTGCCTAGCTTTTAATCATCTCAGGTTTTTTTAGCTTCCTTCGTTAATTATTTTAATTATTGCGGTTTTTTAAACGGCAATTTGCTGTTTTCAGTCCTATAATGTCAAAAATAATTGTAAATGTCACTTGCACTGTTCTAAGCTTTTCTATGGTGTTGAGAACTGGGAATAAATTATACGAAGAGTGTTGCAAAGTTTTTTGATTTTCGGAAAACAGCAGAAATTAATTTATTAGTTTTGCGCCACTGGTAGTTAAGAACAGGTTTATGTATACGCTGTAATTTGATATTTACTAACTTAAAAATATCATATAAATATTAGTATTGTATCTCATCATTTTATATAGTGTCAATGAAGCTGCTTGGCTTTCTCCTATGTTGGGAATTTTAAATAGTATATTAGATCAAAATTAATACATAACTTCATATAAACTAAATACTATTTTATACTCGAAAATAATTAGCTATTCTGGCGTGGACGGGCGTGACGAAAAATAATATTTTGTTTTTACGTCATTTTTGGACGTGATACGACTTACAAAAAAGGGTGACGACGCGGTTTCGTTCTGAGACAAAAAGGTCGAGAGCGAAACGAATTTACGTATTTCGATGTATGCGTACGTATCCAGTGAAGCATCGCTGTAACAAATAAAAGTTGGAAGTTTATAGATTTCTTTACTTCTCGGCGATCAGCAACAGTTGACAAATTGATACCAGGAAAATCATTCTTATTTATTTATTCAACCATTTATGTACACACACATAAATAGACAAGAAGAAAGGAACAGAAAAATACGTACAAAGGTGACGGCACAAATTAATATAAATTAAAACAAAAGCAGATGACACGAATCAAACCGCACGCGTGCTCAACTTGGTAAACCGTAACATAACATTGACTGAAAAGTTGACATTGTGATAGCTTTTCTCTAACAACACATCTGTAAAACCCGGTAGTTACCTACCGGGTTTTACACACACGCACACAGTGAAAAGCTTTTTTTTTTGCCAGTTGCCATGGTATCCCTTTCGGACGTTTCCGCGACCCTGGCAGGCATCTCACTTGTCCGCAAGCCTGCGCCTACGGTGGCCGGGAATCGGCCTGGGATTCCCGACGCCCAGGGCGTCTCCCACATTCATATTTATATTTTTCTTTAATTTGGCGTAGATTGCACATGTTTTTATTGTTTGCGTTAGAGATTTACCGAGAGCTGATTTTTCTCTTGAAAATTGCGTACAAAAATATTACCAAGTACATTTTGTCGATCAGTCTCAATAACGACATAATTCCTCCAACCATCCAAATATAGATATGTGTGTATCCTTTCCTGATTGAAATCGACATATGGTAGGTTTGGTGGGCTAGTGATTTCCGTCCCAAATACGTCCTAATTCGACGTATCTAACACGACCCTTTGAGAATTAATGAGATCGATGCGGTTTTGATAGATATCACTTTTTTATTTTTGGGTGTATTAGGGATAATTTTGAAAATTGCACCTATTAATTTGGTTTTGGTATCGAGCCGCGGTCGGAAGGCATCTTGTTTCATCTATTTTAATTTTACAGATTGTGAATTTTTAAGTGCTTTTGTGTACTAATTCAAACATTAGCAATCATCATCGTAATTTATCAGAAAACTATCGATACACTTTCTTCCGAAAAAATCAATGCAGCAACAAAAGGGTAATTTCCAAAGAATTCAGTCCAAATAATTTACATCTAAAGTCGTGACACACAGCCGCTTGCAAAACGTGCGGTTATTCAGACGACGTTGGATACTCGGATCACATATTTGGAATAACAAGCCGTTTAAGAATTTTAAACAATTTCGGTGTGTCCCCGCGTGGACTATTAGCGATGGTAATGACCCATAATGACAATATGGTCGTATAATCAGGACATTAAGTGATGTGCACGATGCCTCAGGCCGACGCCACCACGCCACCGATGCGACCGTAGCCACGTTAACGGACTTTATTCTTTGTCGAATTTTCGTCGCTACTACGTGTCTTTTGTGGTACTGGCAGGATTTCAATTCGAATTGTTGTTATTCGTAAATTGAAATGTTCTAATTCGGATGCCACGACGCACAAGCCTGTTTGTTGATGAGCAATTAAAGAGTCCGTAAACCATTATTGAGCTTAATTAACCAGCTTTGAGCCATCTGAAATTATCTTTTGAAGTACCTAATACTACCAGCTCGCAGTACTCATATTCCGTAAGTTATTCTTATTAAGATTCCCTATGGAAGATTATCTACTACATGTTATCCATGGTAGGGGATGATATATTCGCGTGTGTCGGTCAATACGCTCGCAGGCTCGCCTTAAGGTGACGTTTACTGTGACTTAACAGTACGAAATAAGTGTGAATCGTGATCGAAGGACAGAAGAAATACTTTAGTGTCATTTACTTTGACGGTGCTTTCAATTTTGTCTCATCCTTTAGGGTAAAGGCCAGAACTTTGGAGCGTAAAACATTCTCCCGATTTGTTTTGATTCTTGTTTTATGAAAGTTGTATAAAAGTAGGTATTTTTTATCCGCTACGGGGATGCTCTTGGCCTGCATCTCACCTGATGGCAGGTGATGATCAGGCCGAAGGTGGAAGCGAGCTTCACCTGGAATCCTCAACCACAGAGGAACTGGCTATAGTACCTCTAACTGCCGAAACACAACATTGCTGTTAACATTGTTGTTATGGCGACAGACTTAGATGAGATGGTGGTAACTAGCCAGGCAGACTTAGAACAAGCCCACCAACCAAACCGAGCGGAAAATAAATATTATTAATAATATTTACATTATTGTTGTATTTTATTGGGTTGTTAAAGCTGAAGGCTATATAGGGCTTTGATATTACAAGTAAAAAAAATTGAATAGGGTATGTTGAGATGGTTTGGGCATGCTGAGAGGATGAATGAAAGGCGACTAACAAAATGTATGAACAAGGCTGATGTGAAGGGAAAGGCCGGACGGGACGCCCTAGGAGGACTTATACTGACCTTATTGGTGATGTTCTTCAGAAAGGCCAGCTGCGTAGTACTCGGAACCGGCGTGCGTGTATGACCAGATGTATGATCGTAAACGAGGCAAAAGGAGTATGTAAGGATCGTAGCAGGTGGCGTTCTGTAGTTTCTGCCTACACCCATGGGAAGAAGGCGTGAGTTTATGTATGTATATACATACATACGTATTATAAGTAAATATAGGGGTTTTTTTAGATAATCATTTGTAAGGTCAACTCGATACGAAAAGGCGAGTTTCACACCTTTATACTAAGCAGTCATCTATGCTTACACCTTGCTTTCTTCATGTATCCAGCATCTCTTGCTGTTCAAGGAACACCAATATAGTAGACGTGTTTTTCTAGATGGCAACTCGGGAACTTCTAAGAATTGATCTGATTTGCAGATGAACAAAAAAACTGACAAAAATGACTATTTGCCAGTTTCTCGAACGAAAATTATCGCTAAATTAATGCGACGAAATGTCAAGCGCGCGTAAACTTCTGCGATTGGCTGTTGATAAATCATTCAACCAATCACAGCATTTTACGCGCGCTTGACAATAATATAATACACTGACGAGAAATATAAAAAGCCCACTAAAATATTATGAACTTTTTCCGAAACCACGTAAGATAGCTTCTTGTAGGAAAAAGCAATCTTTTCAAGTTTTTTTTTACTCCATGTAGCTAACTTGTGTGGTTAAGGACATATTTAGATTTTTTTGGCAAGTGGGTTTTTTGGAAACTTTCAGAAATCGTCACGCTAAAAAGTGTTAATACTTGCGACTGTCTTCTTCTAATTCAAAGAAAAGAAAGAGAGAGAGAACGCCTACAGAAAAAAACAAAAGAAAAAACAAAAGAGTAAAGTGATTACAGTACAAAATATTATAAAATTGTACACATCGGCCCGAGTACACTGAATGTCGGAGAAAGAAAGAAAGTGTGAATTTGGTCAAAATGAAAATCCAAGATGGCGGCTGCGAAAATTTTGTTTTTGTTTTAAATCATACGTTAGAAAGAACTTCGTTCCTGACCGGGGTCCCCCGACCGCATACGTTTTATATTTCTCGTCAGTGTATGTCACATTAATTTTGCGATAATGTTCTTTCGAGAAACTGACCCGTTATCTGTCTCTTTCTGGCTGGTAGCTACATTTCAGCATCACCACCCACCCACTATTGCCTTAAACCTTACAAACGGAATTTTAGCAGCAGATGAGAGTAGTCCACGCAGTCAGTATGTCGGTGGTATAACTCAAAGGGTATGTAATGAGCTTGCGGAGTGCCCCGTCACGTGCCATAACGAGCCTCTCGGACGAACGTAACTCACTGCTTCATTGCAAATGTTATTGAAGTATAAGTAAAATTCTTAGCTGCCTTATTAGGCTTAAGATGGTTAGAGGTTGTTAGATGTGAAATGTCATCACGATTTCTTCGCTATTTCCTTGTTAGAATTGGTTCAAGTTCTGGGTTATACAGTAAAGGGTATTTCGTCTTTCAAAGGTGCTTTAAGATTCTGTTCGAGACATTGGTAGTGGAGCCTCATCGAAGATAAATTATTATGACAGGTTAGTCATAATAATAACAACACATATTTATTTTAAAAAAAAACAGTGGCGCTCCGGGAGTGCCGACAGAAGTGAATACTTGAAAAAAAATCTGAATCAACGCGTTGATGTCTTTTACTCCATGGTGTCGGTAAATTGCGTTACGTTAGTGTCGCGAAATCAATGGTTTAGTCCCATCTCAAAAATGCCTAATGCACCTAAAGAAGTTTTCACTTCAAAAACTTTTTTTAAAAACATCCGTGTCATGATTTTATTACCTAGGCACTAGCAGGTGTTTGTCAAAATTTATAATTCCCTCATTAATTAAATAAATACAATAAATAATGATCATTTTTTGTAGCATAGCTTTCTTTAGTTATTTAAACACCAACAGAAAAGTAGGTAATTATGTCAATACAGTAGCTCAGAAGCTGAACACAAAGAATGCAAGAATCAGATCCTCGAATCGTACAAAACATTAATATCGTCAAGAAACAATAAAAACTGACCGTTTGAATAATAACCGTACAGCGTACACTCGATCCGAGCGCGCATATCAGGCAGCAGCATCGGAACAACCTGCGTATCGCATTACACATAAAATATTTATTATTTATAGTGTATAATTAATTAAAACAGTAGGAGTCACAAAAACAAGTAGCTTAACAGGAAGCTGTAATAACTCAATCGCGAGAACATCGGTCGCCTCGATTAGTAACAGTCCAGATTGGATCTCGGCGCGGCCGCACAATGTAAACACCGTTTTATTCGCTCACAGTAGCTAAATGTCTTAACCTGATACGTTGGAGCCTACCGCGTTTACGTGGAATATACGCCCGCGACCTGCGAGCGGGCGGGAACAAATAATTAGATATTGTGTAACCTGTCTTTAGATATGGTGGTCATTTAGAATAGGTGTGTATTCTAGCACGGCTTATAAAGTAATGCCACTTTGGTTTTGACATCTTAATTTTCTTGATATAAGAATGCTGAACATGGTCGTTGTTATAGCCCTGTATTTCCTGCCTTTGAAGACATCTGGATAATTTGAAGAAAAAATATTTCTAGTACCCAATTAAATTGACATTGCCAAGGGTTGCAGTTATACAATAGGCTATTAGAGTAAATGTATAGTTAAAACTTGAACAGGTCGTTCATAGATTTAAAACGAATTTGAGCTGGAAGACAGTGGATTAAACACAGTGGACAGGTTTGAATTAATTTTTTTGAAGTCATCAAATTTGAAAAGGGTCTTATGTCCCTTTATAAAGTTTTACGGCGAACAAAAATATACAGGGCTATGAAAGACTATTAAAGCTTTATAATGCATTTTGTTTCATTTGTATTCATTTCTGGGCGAAGCTTGTATGGAACCGTTATCATCTCCTTTAATTTTAAACTGAACCACACATTTGCGTATCCCCAACACCTTTTATTTCGCCGCAATAAACTACCCATATTACTAGCACATGGTGCATTTATTAAAATATATTTATATTTAATGTAAGCAACATTTCACACTAGCCGTAAGAATCGCAGTTTATTCGCTTGACAAGGAGTCGCGGGCTCCCGCGGGCGGCGGGCGCGGTCGCCGGCCGCGTGGGCTTGAAATACGAGTATTGTGCTATGTGTGGAAGGTCTTTATTAAAGTTCTCGTGAAAATGCAACAATGAACCGGTGGTCGCACTAACTTAATCTAAGAGAATGAATCCGCAAATGAAATCTAGGATGAACCGGTTTTAATCTCGTTCTTATTAAGAGGATTTTTTGTTGTGGTTTGCTACGGAAGATTTTGGCTTCGGACAGTTATTTTTGTTGTGTTATGGTTCTTTGTTTGTCGACTTGACTATACACCGAACACATGACAGTCGAAATATTTTGGAAAGTTTCAAGGAAATCATAATTCGGATAAACTGTCTTTCATAATTTGGGTAAGGCTTTCGGTTCTTGAAGAAATACATTTTCATTTTAATACCCGGCAGCACAAAAAATCATTTTAAGATTAGTCCCTTGTTATTCATTTATCCATTTTAAATATTATATTTGAATAAACATTTAGGATTGAATATTGTATTATTTTTTTTGCTTTTGTTGTTTCACTATATGCTGCACCGGTTGACGTCATTACGTCAGTGCCGGCTGTCGCTGGAAACTAGCGCTGGGGCTCTGTCTCGCATGGGGTCGCAGCATTATGCGGAGCGATGGCCGTTTTGCGTGGATGTGACGCATATTTTTTCCAATTTGTTATTTACGTTTTTTTTATCTTTCTTTGCGTCATGTTTACCGCAAATAAACGAATTTTCTTTCTTTTTTATTTCTTATCAGATAATTTATGCTTTTGAACATGAAACTTCTGAGACAGCACATTTCCAAGGACATGGCTAAGTATGTCGATTCCTCTTAAAAGACTTTGTCTAGTAGGTACCTATTACCGACTGCCTTTCCATCACTATTATGATCAGAATACGTGCATCCGGAATAGTATCACTGAAGCAGCATAGCCGTGTTGCATTTAGAACTTAAGGAATCCCGAACACTGTATTTCCAGGCATAGGTACTGTTAGGCACACTAAGTTTTCCTCTGGGTGCAATTCGCAGAGAAAGGTGGGTATGACCAACAAGGTAATGCCGGTTTTAATGATTTGAAATAAGATCAGGTGGATCACAGGCCAGTGCAGGTACCTAAGTTAATAAAAAAGTGTCGAATCAAATCCTATATGATTTTGACTGTAAGTTTCTTCGTTTTTAAAACAGTGCCTGGGCGACCGAGCTCTGCTCTGGTGAAAATAGAGAATTCTCATTTAATGGTATAGGAAAGTTCATACTGAACTATGTATAGTACCTACTTATTCCATGCTGCCATGATAGTAGGTACTTACTAATTCCATGCTGCCATGTCATTATTCTCATGTCATTATTCAATATCTTGTTCCAAACTTTGGGTGACCGAGCTCTGCTCGGGTAAAAATACGGAGAAAACGAATTTTCCCAGATACCTAGCTAGATCGATTTTTCGCCCCCGTAAACCCCTATATTGCAACTTTCATCGAAAGCGTTAGAACCGATTTCGAGAACGTGAGTACAAATATATACGAATATTGCTCGTTTAATAGTACAGGATAACTGACGAAATTTGGGTGTACTTATAGGTACTCTGCTTAACCTTTCGGGGCGTACAAGCGTGATGTTATGTTATATGTTTCTTAGTTTTATCATTTATCTTTACCAGTCGTCCGTCTATCCCAGTAGAACGATATTTTATTACGAACATAAAACCAGACGATATAAAATATGTCATGGAGACTTGTGTTTATTGAAAATTTAAGAACAAGAGTTATGTATTTCACATAAATTTTATTTGCTGTACATATAATTATAGCTGTTAAACTTAATAGGCGTCGACTCCGATGTTTATGGGTGTAGGCTTTGTTATGTTTATCCTTTTATTTATTTTTAATTGTTTTCTCTTATCAATGCACACTATAATTTCGGGTCGCAGCATACGGTCATGTTTCTCTTATCAATATATTCAAACTCTCATCTTGATGATGTAATTCTCATGTTCTTGTCTAGCCCGCTCTTCTGTAACTATTTGATTGACCCCATCCATTAGTAGCGCGTCTTCAAACTGTGCTTTTGTTTAGCGTAGCGTTACTCGGGCGTATGCACAACGTAGGCACGGCGTAGCAGCAGCGTAGGCTTGGCGTAGCAGCTGTGTAGGCTTGGCGTAGCAGAAGCATAGGCTTGGCGTAGCAGCCGCATAGGCGCGTAGGAGCTGCGTAGACCCCACATAGATTTTTTAAATAAAATGCCGTATGGACTATTCTTTGTAAGATCAAATATTCTAAACGCCCTGTTGACTTACTTAGTTCATTAAATACAAAACCGCAGACTCAGTCGCAGCAGGTTTTATTCAACGAAAAGCAAATAAAAAATAATCCAATTACGGCCTTATCAGATAACAACATCTTAGTTAATCTATTAGCTCCGGTAGTATAGTACCTACATAGAGAGATTGGCCATATCTGTATCAATTTGGATCTCATTACACTAATCATAACGGGGTCCATCTGGAGTCAATTAAAAGGTAGATCTATAATCTATATCCTTAATGTGTTAGTGGTGCTAAATTGGTATTGATTATGGATGGATTTTGCTTTAGTTTTATTTTTAATTAAAATGGAGTACAGTTAAAGGATAGAAATCACTTCTGTCTTGCTAAGCCGAAAGGCGCTATCTCTGAGATACGCCCTTTTAGTTTTTTTTTATACCACTCAATAGCTATAACAATTTCGCATCTAATAGTATAAGCCAAATAGTACTATCTAACTTTAAAACATAAAAAAAACTAAGAAGTTTTTTTATTTCTTAGATTTTCCTTAAATTACAATTTACAAGAGCAGTGAGCAAGATCATTGGTGGCCCAGTGGTAACGGACGCGACTTACGAGTTGTATGTCGTAGGTTCGTACCCAGACAAGCGCTTTACTTTGTGTAAATTATTTCATCACCACTGCTCTCAAAACGGTGAAGGAAAACATCGTGAGGAAACCGGCATGTCCTAGAACCGAAAATTCGAAGACATGTGACATCTACCAACCCGCACTGGGCCTTCGTGGTGGATTACGGCCCACTCCCTCTCACAGAGAGGAGGCCTGTGTACCAGGAACATTATAGGCTGATGATGATGACAATTTACAAAAAGTCAATTTTCTCAAAACTTACTCTGATTATCTATCTCAATCAGAGTAAGTTTTTGAAATAATAAAATAGAAAATAATAAAATAGAAAATTATCTTTTTGTAAATTCTTTTTTTAAACAAGTCTGTATTAATCAATTATTTACCTACATTCGTTTACAGTTGGCATGTTTCTAAAACTAAACCTTTCCTAACATGCGCAATGACAGAAGTTATATCAAAGGGTGAGATCGCCTTTTGTGGAGACACCAAAAAATCCTTATGGCGATTTCTGTTACATAGTCTGGAAAAGAATTGATTCAAGGTGTAATTTCTTCCAAAATAAATAGTAATTAAATTTTCTTTTCCTTCCCACGAAAGTATTGAGTTACTTCAATATGTTGATACGCAGCTATTGCTACGCAACACGCATCGAGATACAAAACACGTAAGAGAGATATACATACCTCCATAAGGTACATGTAAGCACAGTCCATTGTAATCAGTTCTTACTCTCGCCCATACAATTATACTCAAGATGCCACAAGTGCGTCGGATTGCACGCATCGATGCAAATTAGTCGAGATGATGATTCATTTTTTTTATAATATGTCCACTTATTATCAAGATGTATGTATACCTATGTATAATGTACAGGTGTTGTCGATAGACGACCGTGTGAAGAATCAGCGGTTATATGTACATGTAATTGTTGAGATTTTTTTATATGAATGATGATTAGTATTTTTTGCTGGATTGCAGGTATACGAGTACCACGTTATGTTCTCATAAGGCTGTTGTTGTTGGTGGAA
Source organism: Agrochola lychnidis (assembly GCA_963680765.1). NCBI lineage: Eukaryota > Metazoa > Arthropoda > Insecta > Lepidoptera > Noctuidae > Agrochola > Agrochola lychnidis. Next base: position 18,586,505 of record OY796858.1, read on the forward strand.
AAATATGTTTTGCTTCGTTATATTAAGGTTACCTTAGTTAGCTAAGTTTCATTCAAGTACCTACCATCGAATGACACGCTGACCGTCAAAAAAATATTTTTATTTTTACTCATCTTTGTCCAATGACAGACAAAGCACTTTCCTTAAGTATCGCTTTGCGTCTAAAGATGGCCACTATATTAGACGTCCTACTCCTCACTTCCTTATGGTCAGAAATCAACAGGGTTAGTGGCAAATTTCCCACCAACGACCACCAAACTAAAATACCCACTAAAATATCCAACATTATAACTAGCAACGAGCAATAACTACATACAAATGCATAAATAAATTTCACTTAATTCGACCTCCGCTGTTCGGTAAAGCAGTAGCCGTTTAATAAATCTTCGCCCCCGCACTAAGGCATTCAGACGACGGTCCTAGGTCATACCTTGCGGACACCGGTCTCGACTCAAGGGGACACACACAGGTGCAGTACCGAGATTTTGTTCTGACAAACACGTGAAACTGACCGAAGTGACCTTTGAACGGCGCTTATTATGATTAACTGCTAATTTATTTTTGATTGGTGGTTGATTGAATTGTGATTGTAATTTTAGTTTTATGTGTACTTAGAATTATTTAATTTTGCAAAGGGTAAGCTTTTGGGTTATTCTTCAGTTGTACTTGTAATTTATTGGCTTCTGAACTGTCGTTTAGTGAGATTAAATTTTGATGGGTCCGAAAAGTTTATATGGACTAGTAAAATGGAAAAGAGGGTAATGATTAGAGCCGAAGTAGGCATAAGACAAATAGATATAAATGCTTCGTTTTAGAAAGTCAGGAAACACCGAACTTAAACGTTTAGGATATTTGAACGTGATATCTTTATAAATTATCGCCTATGTTACTTAGTGATAATGTAGCTTTTTAACGGCAAAATAATTTTTGAAATCGGTCCAGTAGTTTTTAAGATTAATAGTTACATACAAAAATACCAATCTTTCCTCTTTATAATATTGGTGTAGATGTAATATTATCGTTGTAGTAGATATGTAAGAAACATTTTTGTAAAAAAAAAAAAATTAACTGCTAGCCGCACACAGATAAACCCTGAGAGGTTTTCATTGTGAGGCTAAAACCAAAAGGATTTGTGTGCTGTTTTAGAAATAAATAAATAAATAAAATAATAATCACGTTTGCAATAAAATTATAAATAAAGTAAAAATATTCGTATTTAAATAACACTTTTTCGGTACGAAAGCAGTAATAACAAAAAGCCCTCTCTGTCATGATTTCCTCTGGACAGTATAAATCTTAGTGCGGCCAGTGGGTCGACGATAAATAACTGGGCTTACAGTAGGAACTGTCAGTGTTAAGGCCCTCGTTTTTATACATACTTTCGTATATAATGTTTGGTATATACCAACGATATAGCTAATCTGTTAAGTGGGAAATAATGGTTCGGTTGGTGAGAGGAAAACGTAAAGCAAAAAAACTTTACGGACAATTGACGGAGAAATCGGTGGACATAAATTAAAAAAAAAAAAAAAACAAACATACGCGACGAACATATAACCTCCTCCTTTTTGGAAGTCGGTTAAAAAAATTGACAAAATGTTTTTTTAAGGAAGTCGTATAGCAAGATGGCTTCCTCAATTTAAAAACATTCTAATACTTTCCTTGAGCATTTTACAGTTGATTGCTGTAATACTCATGTCGAACTGACTCTCACATGCTCTCACAACATTGCTTTGCAAACTCATTTTAAACAAAAAAAAAGTTATTTTTCACTTGGTACTGTTTTTTTAGAAGTGCAGTGTTTTGTTTTTTACTTTTTGCTAATCGTACCCACCTCATACCAATTGGAAGACCTTGAAATTCTAAACACTTAATTTAATAATTTGATATTTTTTTTTTTTTTTTTTTTAATTTGTTCGCCACTGGGAAAACATAGAGAGTCAACTGATTTTTTACTGAAGACCAAATGTTATGTACCTGTGTTTAACAAATATATATTCATTCATTCATTCGAAGTATTATAACATCATCAAGATACACAAAGTAGATTAAATACGTATTATCGAAGCTAACTCAAAAACAACCCAAGCAAAGTTAATAAAATTTATATGGGACCACCGCGTAAGCTTCCTTTAAACCAAATGATTTTTTTAAATCAGAATCAGTCCACAATTGACGAAAATTTCGTAGAACACACATTAAAAAAATACATACAGACGAACATAAAACCTCCTCCTTTTTTAAGACGGTTAAAAATAGCAACTATACTTACTTTATTTTTCATTTTACAAGACAACAAGACATATGCAATGTGAAGGTGACAAGAAACGCGGTCAACAGTTTTCTCTCATACTATCACTTTATATTTCTACTAGCGGACCCGACAGACGTTGTCCTGTCAAAACATTATCCAGCGGACAAAATTGTGAATCTAAACCATTCCCAGATCCCCTTGAACACACACAAAAAATTTCATCAAAATCGGTCCAGTCGTTTGAGAGAAGTTCAGTGACATACACACTCACAGAAGAATTATATATATAAAGATGTACAGACAAGCTATGTTCTTAATGTCCCTCGGCAAACCTCGTGTTTCGTCAGTCGTCGGATTTCTATCAGTTGCCCTTTGCACTTGGTGCAGACCGGACGCTCTCAATTGACTTGAAAGTATATAGAGTTGTTAATACTCTTTTAACTTAATGTAATTTATTTAAAAAATGGGAGGAAAGCCGCTAAAGTCACAGGCACGACAGATAAGGAAAATAGTTTTACAGCTCTATATAGTTCACACGGAAATCAAAACAAAACCACAATAAAGTACTTAGTTCTGAATTCAAATTATTATACACGATAAATCTAATAATTGATGGACATGGAAATAAGCATTCGTTTGTATTCGGAAATCCGATGATACCCGAGGGACATTAAGAAATACTGTACTAGCACTATCTACGTTCAAAGTTACAAGAGGCTCGCTCCACAACTTCCACCAGTCACCAAACCGGATCGAAGGGTATCTACGACTGTTATAAATAAACCTCAAACGTTTTACTTAGAATATATTAAACGTTAGATTCTCCTTCCTGTCCAATAAAAATGGCACCGGCCTGTATCGTATCTCGCAGGAAGCCCGGCAGGTCGTAATAAGTCTAACAAATAAAATAATTCCTCGGTAAAATATACACACTAATGTGACTAATATTATAATATCTTACGGTAAGGATATCTACTAGTAACGCCGGAAGATTTAGGTGCTGTTCGGGACGCGGTATGTGGAATGCAACCAAGAATATTTGTCAGCATTATTTATTGATTAGTTAAGTGTTTAATATTCAAGTTATATCAAAATGATGTTAAGCTTATTCTGCCGTAATATTTTAAACATTTCTAATTGCCAATCAGGAGGACTCTAGAGATATTATTTCCCCTCCGTATCAAAAAGTCTTTTTATTTTATTTTATTTATTTGGGAAAACAAACAGTGACACATTACATTTTATACGAATAAATAAAAAATAAAAAATACGGCCAAATAAAAAATAAACTTTGCAAACCATGCTATTTAAAACTAAAACTAACAAACTACAATAATTTAATTAGAAAACATTTTTTGTGCTAAATAGTAAAACAAATTTTAGCAAACAAAGAAATACCTATCAAGGCATGCAAATCTTAGCAGAAATTACTAAGTTATTTTTATAATGAGTTAATTATAATTATAAGTTAATTATATAAGTCTTAAAAGCAAAACGTCACATGAAGACAACTCTCGCAAACTTCCTAGTAACGCTCCATAAGTCTGTGTCACTGTCCCACAATTTTCTTTGGTATCAAATGGATATTTAATAGCTTTTTTCCCCTTACACACTTATCTTTCTAATATTATTAATATATTAACTAAAAAGTTTTTCTTTTGTTAAATGAAGTACATTCAAAACAGTCTCTATTAGGATGATGTACAAGAATTGCTATCAATAGCGATAAAAGTCTCCTCCAGCCGTTTCCAAGCTGCTCTGTCTCTGGCGATTCTGCTCCATGTTCTGCCTACTATATTTGCAATATTATCACCCCATCTTTTGGTGGTCTATCTGGTCTACGTTTTATGTCTATTGGATACCAGTTCGTGGTAATTTTTGGATATTGAATACAATATGATAATTATCTTGAGAAGACATGAACTCTAGACTACTAAATAAAATTAAAGCCTTCCCTATCTGCCTTACTGTTACATGGACGGACCAGCGCGCACGCAGCAGCTCCGGCCGTCGTAAACCGCGGGACCACACGCGGGCGGAGGTGTGAAGGAGCGCCCGCGCTGCGCCCCAGGGGCCCAACATAACTCACTAGCAGCGGGGCGCCGGCCATTCATGCCTACCTGCACGCTGCCGGTACATCCACATACGTAGACACACTGTCTCGGCTCTCGTTACCAAATTTTTGGGATAAAACACAAATATTGGTAAGGAAGAATGTCGTGTGATCACTGTGATCAGGTATTATGTCAATCTAGATGTGCCTTTTGCGCTTTAAGATTGGAAATGACCGAGATGCTGGTTTGGCGACTTGATATCGTGAGAATGTCAGAAGAGTCACGGGAGTTGCTTACAAATGCCTATCTGGACACTGCAAGTTCATCTCCCCAAAAATCCAGTTTAGTCGATTTTATTGATTATCAATCGCAAATACATAGGGATGGGGAAGGTATGTCGTTTTAGCACAAACAATGCACAGTAAGTATGATTAAAGAAACCAAATTATCGAAAATATACTCGCAGACATGAGAGATATAGGGTAAAAAAAAGGGCATTGACTCGAGATCTTATTAGTTGTGAGTTTTGGTCACCTTAGGAAACCTCAAAAATGTAGCAAGATTGCAGAACGGTTTCTATCTTTCTGGAATTTGAAATATCATTTACATCAATTTCGATAAACTTAAATTCTAAAATAATTTACCATATATAACTACTTTCTACCTAATACAGCAAACGAGACAACGAGCTTCCGTTTTATTGAGCCCCGGAACTAATACGTATAATCATCGTTGAACAAACCTAACCAAACATAATTCTTGGGCTACGAGGGCCGTCTAATGACACATCTCTAGCGCGTGGCATCCTACCATTTACCTCTTATAAATTAGACGTAACCCGTTATTTAGGTATCCGTAGCGGACTGCCGTGTGGCGTGCATCGTTATTGTAATTTGATTTCTTTCACGAATCGTTCCCGCCGTACGCCATTTGGCTGCTAATAGGGCCCCGTTGCGGCTCATCGCTTAAAACGCGCAGCAATTTGACTTGAAACACAAAAAAAAATTAGTTATAACCATAAATTTACATGAGTTAAGCCGATTTGACGTGAGCTTCGTGCAATTGGTTATTGCTCATTATGATAATTCGGCGGCTTTTAAGAGTGCCCTATTGCGTGCTTCTTATGAGGCATAACGCTTCAAGTTTGAGATAACGAGAGATATTAAGTGTTGCTTATGGCAAATTATAGCAGTACAATGTAAGAATTAGTTGTGAGCCGATCTTTTCCGTCGGTGAGACTTTTTGATAAATAAGTGCGTTGGTGTTATTTGAAACAAACGAAACTGTATCATTACGTGTAAAGACAAGCTGTAATTAGATAAACAATGGCATTGATTGAAAGTACGAATGTGGAACGGAGTGTGGTGTGGGTGTGTCGGTCTTGACGAGTGTAGTTGGCAAACGGAATAATAGATAGTAATTATGCTCCGCAAAAGTTTGCAGTTGTCTGTTTTATAGACTGTTACAAAGTAGGGAAATGCCATGTTATGTGTCTTGTAAGCTCTTAACTGGTGAAGTATGTGGGTGTATGCGAAATGCATATAATTTTTAGGCTTAACGACGATAACATAACATCACGCCTTGTTTCCCCGAAGGGTTGGGCAGAGGTGACCCTGTAGCGGGTACACCCACATTTCGCCAGTTATGTTTTAAGTCCCATGTAATAGGGGGCGAGCCTATTGCCATCAACCGAACACAAATCGAGACTCGGAGCTGCTACTGAGAAATTTCAGATAGAAAAACCCAATAACACTTTGCCCGACCCGGGAATCGAACCCAGGACCTCATGCTCAGCAGTAGCGCTTGCGACCACTAGACCAACGAGGATGATTTAGTATTTAACTTTCTAGTTTAACGACAAAAGAACGGAAATAATAATTGTCAGTCTTTTGTTTGAGGATGAGAGGAGGATTAGTGAAAAACTGAAGAATAATCGGATTGCTTATGTATCGAACAAGAAGAGCTGCGTTGTACGGACACGTCGGACACCCACAGTTTCTTCTTTGCTCCACCGACCACAATGGCAGCTGGAGTTCGTCAGGTTGATAAATTATTAGATGGTCTGTTACCAGCGCAGCGTAGCTTGGGGTCAATAGCTCAAGCAGAATAACACCATGGGAAATAATCTATGTATGTGCATACTTATACATATACCTACCACACTGGGCGACAATTTCTCGTAGCGTCGCCTATGACGTCACACGATGGTGAAGGGTCACATTTCGTAAGTCCCATATATTTTTGAAAGACATGTTGAACGTGTTCTATAGGTGACCAGATCGATCGATGTTTTGGTTACAAAAGTAGTGCGACTTTTATGACCTTCTAAATACAAGCTGCTAACTTGATTGCTTGATACTAAATTGCCTACAATTGCATTTGTTATAACTGTCCTGTTACCGGATACTAAAACACTGGCCACACAATCAGCGAGCAATCAGCGATTAACCGTTACCTCACTCTCAATCAAGGCCCGTCCGGAAGTGACGTCAGAACAGATCACGGTGCGCGTGCGCCGGAACCCTCCCCGCGTGGGAGCAGCTTCCGCTTCCGATGTCACACAGGTTACACTTGTTGGTCAACCTGCAAGCATGTTTTATATTGATTGTGATCATCGGAATGTATGATCCTTGATTGATCAAATAAGTTTATAAAATTGTAGGATGTAAAGACTGTAACCACTCCCATCCCAATCATAATATCCTCTCAAGCAGGTGACAATAAAAATAATATAAAAAACACTAAAAGGTACAATTGAATTTCGTAGAGTTGATCATGTGGAGTATCGCTTCAGGGAATTCGATGTGATAGGTACTAATTAATTTTCCAATTAGGCACATATATCTCATATTAATATCTTCATAACAGCTTACAGTCTGACATGTAGTATTTAGATGAGAACTAATCATTTATCTAACTAATATCTTCAAGCTCTTTAATTTCAGGTATCATTACTACGAGACTTGTTGCAATTAAATAATCTACATACACTTTGTAGCTATCTTCTTTTTGTGGGTTAGTACCCACAAAAACTGGGCTAGACCACCCAGGCATACGAAGTCGCAGATCCGAATCGAAACAAGGAACTATTTAGCACTAAAAGATTAGTGACAGTGATAATTATAAGTATGCCTGGTAATTAATGGGTGTACAAGGCTAGTTGTCTGTCGCGAAGGATAAAATCGGATTAGCTATGGTGGTTACGAAATTGTTCACCAAAATTCTGTACTAATTTAAATAGCCGTGGTTATTATTGATGGTTTTATTTATTTTGTTTTAGTGCCTCGTTGGTCTAGTGGTCGCAAGCGCTACTGCTGAGCATGAGGTCCTGGGTTCGATTCCCGGGTCGGGCAAAGTGTTATTGGGTTTTTCTATCTGAAATTTCTCAGTAGCAGCTCGGAGTCTGGATTTGTGCCCGGTTGATGGCAACAGGCTCGCCCCCTATTACATGGGACTTAAACATAACTGGCGAAATGTGGGTGTGCCTGCTAGAGGGACACGTCTGCCCAACTCTTCGGGGAAACAAGGCGTGATATTATATTCAAAACGTTTTAGAAATTGTACTTTCATATATGGGTTTTGTCTGTGTGTTCGGTGTCCTTAGACCTATGGGCCACCTTTCTCTTCCTGTCATGTCGGTGATTCGATTTGACAAAAGCATAGTCCATAGTCCTTTATCAGCAACGTCAACATAATTGTGATTAGGGCTAATTTTATCCAAACATTCATGATAATTCGTTCAGGAGGTCCGTGTTGTAAGACTTCCTTGAGACTTAAAACCTTTGCGGTCAGCTCCCATTAGCCGGATCAACAGATTACATACGAAATTGACATACTCAATTTTTTATAACCTGTTACGGCCACCTGCCATGCGGATGTCAATCGGAACTAGGATCCACGAGTCGATGTTTTGGCGTCACACTCTGGTGGTCACCAGAGCAATGACCCCGCTTTGTTCCGGATATGTGACAGGTAGACACTGTGGGTGCGCCTGCGACAGATATGTTTAAAACAAATTACTTATTTGTTTTTATTTTTGTTTTCTGGCGCCAAGCTGTGCCTAAGGCGGGTACATTTTACGTCAGTGATCAGATTTGGCTGTTGGGGGATTAGATTTCTATAGTGCATGTTCCGGGTTTGATACTGTGTGTGGTTCTGAACTAATCTCAGACTAATTGCTTTGAGATCTATTGGATTCAAATCTAATTGCTATTTAGCTATATTAATGTCTCTTACATCTATTAATATCTTGAAAATCTTACGACTGATGTTTTAAAGAACACTATATTCAGATGATGCCTCTTGGTGGCAAACTAGGTCCGTACTATGAAGTAGAAATAATTTTTAGGGTTCCGTACCTCAAAAGGAAAAAACGGAACCCTTATAGGATCACTCGTGTGTCTGTCTGTCTGTCTGTCTGTCTGTCTGTCTGTCTGTCTGTCCGTCTGTCACAGCCAATTTACTCCGAATCTAATGGACCGATTAAGTTGAAATTTGGTACACATATGTATTTCTGTGACCCAAACACGAATGTGTAACGTAAATAAATGAATTTTGAATATAGGGGTCACTTTTGGGGGACAAACAAGAAAATTTTAAAAAAAAGTTTTACTAACAGTACCGTGTGACATATCAAATAAAAGGACTTGTTATGAGAATCTTAAATATATTTTTTATATTATTTTAAAATAAACACTTTTAAAGATATTTAAGAAATTCAATGAAAATTGACCATTCCCCCCCCCTTATCTCCGAAACTACTGGATCAAAAATTTTGAAAAAAATACATAGTATGGCTCTTTACTTATAGATTACAGGAAAACCTATAAGAAGTCCATGGTCTTAAAATAACATGGTAAATCTCTCAATATTGTGCGCGCAAACTTACATTTCGTCGCTCGGCATCCAATGGGCCCATCTCTCTAGCTATTATAATATCAACAACAAAATATCAAAAGTGTTTGACAGTCTGCTTAATACACAAATAAATAAAACTGTAAATGTTCATGACAACCAATTCGGGTTTCGGCGTGGTTTGTCAACAGAAAGTGCAGTGTTGTGTCTTAAGTATACTGTCACATACTATACTTATACACAGCGTGGGACGCCGATTTATGCTACCTTCCTCGACTTATTCAAGACTTTTGATCTGGTTGCTTATGACGTATTGTGGAGAAAGATGGAAAAGGATAGGTTGCCAATGGAGCTTAAAAACATTTTAAATATTGGTACCTATAGTAACCAGATCAATAGTGTACGATGGGCTGGAACTTTTCAAGGCCATACAGGTTGGCATGCGGGGTGAAGCAGAATTGGCGAGCTCAGCAGCACCAGAGTGGGTTGCTATACAGTGTGATTCTTCATAATGTGCACATATCGAAATGAGGAATCTATGCTTACTTTTAACGACAGAAAAAATATTTTAAAAAACGTAAATATTTTTTTATACCTTTTATGGAATTAAAAAAAATTTGTAACAAAACTGTATAACTTTTATACTGAATCAGCTATCGCGATAACTCCATAATGATTGAAAGTAAGTAGGCGTCCACATACAATTAAAATTGAGAAAAAAAAACTACCCTCATTTGAAAATAAACATGTTTTTTTGGTAAAAATCTGAGAATATTTTTTTTTTAAAATTCAAAAAAAAAAATACAAAAAAAATTTGACAATTTTTTCCGTCGATAAAATTAAGCATAGATTCCCCTCATTTCGATATGTGCACATTATGAAGACTCACACTATATAGATGGTATTTGTGTAAATATTAGCTTTGGAGACGATATGGTGCTTCTGAGCGCCAGCCAGTATCCCATAGACAAAAACTGTTAGTCGCAAAACTTTCTGAGTGACCTGGTAAAATAAGCTAAAGTTCATAAGTTTACTAACACAATGAGTCCTTGTTACTTGAATAAAAAAATATCTGGAAGACTGTTTTTTTTTTTGAACGTCGTTTTCTAAAAATGAAACCTAGCTAGATCGATTTATCGCTCCCGAAACCCCTTGCATACTAAATTTCATAAAAATTCTTGGAGCCGTTTCACAGATTCAGATTATATAACACTAGCGGACCTGACAGACGTTGTCCTGACCGAATACCGCCACCTATCGGGTCCGATTGTGAATCTAAACCATTCCCAGATCCCCTTGAACACACACAAAAAATTTCATCAAAATCGGTCCAGTCGTTTGAGAGAAGTTCAGTGACATACACACTCACAGAAGAATTATATATATAAAGAAAGATAGACAAGAATTGCTCGTTTAAAGTTAGATTTTTATTATTAGCTCGGAGTCTGGATTTGTGCCCGGTTGATGGCAATAGGCTCGCCCCCTATTACATGGGACTTAAACATAACTGGCGAAATGTGGGTGTACTTGCTACAGGGACACCTCTGCCCAACCCTTCGGGGAAACAAGGCGTGATGTTATGTTACCGCGAATGTGAATTTTTTTAAGAAAATCAGATTTTTCATTCTACACGTTCAAATAAGTGACCATGCAATTAAAAAAAAAAAAATACACATTCGCGGTATTGGATGCTGAGTGACGATTTGCAGTTGGAATAAATGTTAAATTTGTTCTTGGGATAAATAAATTCATCTCAACTACGGAACCCTTCATTGTGCGTAGTCCGACACGCACTTGGCCGGTTTTTTTGATAAAAAAAACACTTACCTGAGATACGACACGTGAAATATAAAGGTATGAAAATCACAGCTGTCTATAAGACTTGACAGGAAAAGTACATGTTAAATTGCATCATAATAGATTGTTTATAATTATATAAACTCATCACATTTTATATATTTAAGCATAAAATATTGACTATGCCAATGAGAGGCATAGACAATATTTCTTTAAAAATAAAAGCTCATTTTTAGTTAAAGATATTCCTTTTTTTCTCCAACAGCCGATATGACCACGAACGAATCTGTTAAGGCGGGTTTACACCGAAAGCTCGTCATAAAAAGTCGTAAAACGTATTTTAACATCCATCTGATAATCAATCTAACACGTCATAACTTTGACATCCAGTCTGCCTGGACCTAAGCCGTACATTAAGGTCCCTTCATTCGAAAATAATTCATGATGCGTCACAATAAGACTCACATTGTCATGACACGACAAGAATGCAAAAGAAAAACTATCGAAAAAGATCTTCGACCAAATGAGTCTCTATATAAACATGTTAATTCATAATAAAAATGTGGTTTTTGATGCACAAAAGATACTATATTTACTAACAAATTGGTAAGCAACGTCTAACCGTATTAACGGCTCTATTTTCACGTTGTTTGTAAAAGATAACAAAAACAATAAACCATCGCCGTGGGGGAACTAACGGTAGATAGATAACTTTATTAACTTTTTGAAAAAAGAATCAAAATCGAATTTGAAAGTAACCACGTTCCAAAATGTATATTCGATAACGTTTTTCTAGTGCTTGCGATTTAAAATTCAATAACGAAATCACACATTTCAGCTCTAGGTGAGTAAGTAATAGAATTTAATTTTGAATTTAATTTTAATCATATTGACCGCTACTGTCATAGTAATCGATAGTGACAAAAAGTCACTTAAATTGAACGCACTCACAATCCTATCAAAATGTGGACCGAAAGGGAAGAAAAAATAAATGAGAGGTATTCGCGATTGGAGATGCAGATCTATTTTAAGAATTAACCTGATTACGATCGATTCAACATCAGTGGGGAATGTATAATAAAAATATTTATTGATATAAAAAAGGAATAGGACAGTGGTTTTTAAATGAGACCGACATGATGTACAAAATCGCTACATCATCGTGTTGTGTGGCATGCGCCCGCGCCGCCTGCCCACCGCACTGACCACACTCCGACGTTACGAAATTGTATTAAATGATTTAGAAAGTAATTAATTTAAGTAAAAAAAGATTACGGATTTTGCGGTTGATAACTGTAACACATTTTTTGAGTTTTTATGGTCATAGATTTTATTTTACTTACATTTTTTTTAAAGCAGCGAGAATTTAATTCAATTTTTCAATGTGATGTCTTCAGCGAAAGTCTTTAAAAAAAAAAATTTGTTTCATATACATTTGCGTTGCGAAACGAGACTATCATTCAATCAAATTATTGAAATGATTTTGATATCATAGCTGCAACCATTAGTCATGTTTTAGGCTAAGTGCCAACCGGCGATATCGGTCGAAATTCTTCGGCTAATGAAATATAAAGGAATACTTTTATACCTGTTAATATTACACCTGACAGGTACGTGTAGGTAAATATGAACCTCAAGGTGTATTCTCGGGTCTGTTTGATTAATCACAAACACGAATGTTTTGATTTATGATCGGTCTTCGGTCGGCGGTCCGCCGGTGTCGGCCGGTGTCGGTCGGATCACCGCGCCTTGTCGCGACTCGCGCATGATGGACGAATGATTAAAGCTATTGCGACGAATCGTAAATACTTTTGCTATAAATACTTTGAATTATGATTTGTGAATATATTACATTGGTATTTATATAAATAGACCTAGATCTTTGATTAAAATTGTTTGAATATTTCATAGTCAAACATTGTCATAAAATCACGTTTGGCTAAAGACGACTTCCAAAAAACACATTGTTTTTTTTACACCAGCAGCTGTTGGTTTTCATTCAAAGTTTCTAAAAGTTAATTCAATATCTTCTATTACAGGATTTTCAGTACTGTTCCCCCTGTGAAGATAGGTATATTCAAATGTATTACTTATTAAACTTTTTTCACTATTACGAATCTTACGAATACGATCCGTTCCCATCTCTGTACAAATGTACAGTTTGTACGTACAAACAGTTTCCTACATTAAATCCTCCGCATCACAGGTCTAGAAACTAATTCTGTCATAATTTCCTTCGCAAGGTCTTAACGTCTCGGCTTCTCGGAAACTGTATATCATCCGAGTGCTCCATACGAATATTTTAGCGCAATAACACCGTCGGTAGCTATCGCCTCAGTTGTAAATCTCGTTGACGCACAGTCGGCTCAACTCAAAGGACCCAATCAATGTTAAATCATAGTAAAGTGACACACATCGATATCCTGCCACACTTCGATAAAACATCGACACAAGAATTCGAAAAAGATCCCGACTCTAGATCGCAGCCGACTTTAACCCTTGACTCGGAATACGTAAGCCGAGTCATTTATCAATAGGCACTGTGACCATAAAACTTCATAAAAATCTCGGACCTACGTTTATTTCACTTTTGCCTTCACACTTATCGCCTATTCCGTCCAACAGTCACTTTCGAGTTACGTTTATTTTATGCGCCTCATATAAGCGAGGTGTGTATAGTGTGAGCTAATGAAACTCATTTCGTGCGAGTCCATAAAATAACAAAAACGTTGGGGGCACTAACATTAATAAATATAAATCTCTTCATCTGGTACGTATAACATAGTGATGCTGAGTGATGGCGCGGCGCGTTTGTGGGGGGAGTCAGGTGCGTGCGCGCAAAGACCGAAGCGCATTTGTCACTGTTGCCGGCGATTATTCATCTCATTGAAACATTAACGCTCTCGAGAACTAATCACGCTGACTAATGGAGCCCCCCGTCGACACTTCCTAAGTTTCACACTCGTGTGAAACGCCGACGCACGAATTGACGCCTCCATGTCAGTCCTGATTTAGTTGACGAGAACGAATGATCTGCTATGATCAATGAGTGTACCAATTAACGCGGATGCGAAGGGGTTCGGTAGGCTTCGTACCGAGAGGTTTCTTTCTAAAAAAGCTGTGTGGGTACCTCACTGGTGTGGTGTTGAGGTCGCTGAACTTACAACTGATGTTTGCCTTCATAAAGGGGTTGCTACACAGCTGCCAACCGCGTCCCCGACAGAGGTGACGCCGTTTGGCGACAGGCAGAGCTGTTAGAAATTTGGTCGTAAACCACACACTACACCGTTGTAAATCACCAAGGTCACCTCTGTTGGGACGCGGTTGGCAGCCGTGTAGCAAGCCCTTAATCGTAAAAAAAAGCCTAAAAAAGCCCATCAGACGATCCTTCATGTCTTGTTTATAGACATTTCTGAATAAAATGACAAAAGCAAACTTTATTTTGTGAATCCATGGAATTCCGAAAAGGTAATTTGAGATGAAATTTTGCAAAGACATTGATGTTTCTCTGAAAAGTGTTGTGGTCTCTGAAAAGGTTAACAACAAACGCCTACATGTTAGCGTTTAAATCAAAACCAACACGTCGTGTGCGCTTGGACTTAGGCGGCACTACTGCATTTAGTTACCGATTAATAGCTTTGTCCCACGTAAGGACGCGAACATCGCAGAGCGTGACCGTACATAAATTTTGAGTTAGATAACCCACCCATTGGAAATATTGACATTGAATACTATAAAACATTTGAAATTAAAGCAATAGCTTTCTTTAGACACGTTTTAACTTTTAAGTGTTAAAACTGAGGACAGATACGTAATGATAAAGCCGAGTTTTATGTGCATCCCTGGACCGTCTCCGGTACAGCCAGCAAAAAAGTACACCATAAACAGAACATTTATGACAGCAAATAAAGGCCGTCGTTTTCCCCGTAGTCCCGTAGTGAATTATTGCTTTATTGCTTCAGAAATATTTCACAAACAGAAAATATTTTATGATTCCCCAGTTAAGAGCGGTCATATATCATTTTAAGCCATAGATAATAAAATTCGTAAGTCACCAAGCCGGACGAAAGTGCAGAAATTGGAAGCCGGGTGTGTGACGGTCGGGTTGAATATGTCACTGACCACTTGCGCTTAGATGAAAAAACAAAATTGTCAACTCTTTTCTCGCTGGCAATGACGTTCACGTAGCTTGTATAGTGTGTTAATTGACCTGATGGAATGTTTGAATGTTATATCTCTCGTATACGTAAAATCGGTTTAGACATTGGACTTATTCGCGAAATGACATGTAGTCGTTTACGGACTCATTCACGATATGCCTCATTCTGAAAATGCCCTATTCGTGAAGTAACCTATTCTGCTTTGGTCTCATTCGCAGAAAGACTTATTCTTATAAATAGCTATTTTAGATATGCCCTATTTTTTTCTAAGTGTTCGTTTGGAGTGTTCTTACTTCATTGTAGCGTTTCATTTCAAGGACAATGTTTAATTGTAATTATGCTTAAATAGTCTTTAATTTAACTACAATCTAGTGACCCAGAATCAGAGTCAACTACAGTTGAGGAAAACTTTTGTATTCTTGAAGTATGTTTACGAATACTATAGCCACGGTATTTGTTTTTTTTGTGTTATCGTTTCTTCCGATTGTACACTTACAATATAGTCTCATTTTAACTATTATTGCACGCACGTATAACCCTTAAATATTAAGAATTTCGCGTTTCGTCTGGCTCAAACATAAAATTGGAATAGTTAATGCCCAGCGAAATCGTTAACCGACTGAACACTGTAATTGGAAGACATTAAAATAACCAGTTGTTATAGCTGACTGTTAAATGTTTTACCGTGGGCATTAGTCTTTAGTATTTACACACATGTGTTACAATGTAGGCGCTCGATATTATATTGTACGTTCGATCCTACTTTTCCAAGTATCGTTGTCCAATGTCCGTCATGATTGTGGGTCTTCGCAAATTGAATGCAGGAACACGGATTTGTCTGGTGTTCCGGAAAACTTTGTGTTCCATAAAATACGTTGTGTTGAAATACATTGTCAAAACATGTGCCCGCTAGCTAACAACTACGTAACAAGTCGTTGTCGCCGCAATTCGGCTCGCTCCGGGAGTGATGCGTGTGAAACAAAAGAAAGTCACCGTTCCGTTCCCCGAACGTTATAACATTTATGACAGCAAAGTTGTACCAAATTGTTGAGTTTTTTTCACAGTCATGCTCGTTTCTCCGAAGGTTGAAGGACGTCCCAAGGTGTGTTGTTATTACTTCAAAAAAATTAGTGCACCCATTTCCGAAAGATTTGTGGTGCTCAAACTCATTAGTACGCCTCGGACACACCGATGGAAAACATTAACGCTCATTGAAAAATTGCAGCGGGGTTTTGCGGGCTATCATCATCCATTATATCTGACGCCTCATCCTGATTTGACAACGTTATAAAGCACATCAATAATTAAAACATATCTCTTCGTCGCAAAAAAGAAGTGTTAATAAATCCAATATTATTTCGTATAGGTACTCACCGTTGCGAAACTTTTAACGTTTTGTTAACACGTAATGTTCAATTGTTAGTAGAGCGTTAAGTGTCAATCAAGTTCATAATACCGTGCGATGATTTCTAAAATCCTATTTTACAGTAATCAAAAATTTTGTTGAATCAAATATATAAATGAAGTAAGAATCGACGAACACAGTGACTAAGGAAGTTGCCATATCACCGAGAGCCTAGACCAAACGGGGTGCACAGTCGATAAAATTAGAATTTCGAAAAAAGAACATCAGGTAGAACCCTACCGAATGCAGTGAGCACCAGTAATATATTAACCCGCCTTGTTGGGGGTTGTTCGTGTAATTTTTCAGCGTTGGCAGTGCAATCGGAAGCGCGCCGGCGGCGTGTACCTTTTTGTTTCTGCTGTGGTCGACACTGTGATGGTTTTCGGAAGCGAGGTCGCCACTCATCGCCATTCGAATATCGACCAATATTTCACATTTGACTTATTAACGACGTCACAGTTGAAATTCACTTGCCCTGTGAGAAATTTTCGTTGCTTTTTCATTTCTTTTGCGGTTTTATTGGCTTCGGGTCTCTTTATGGGGAGGACAAAACTTGTGACATCGTGAATCATACTTGAACAACTGAATTTGCGTTTGATTTCTTTGATAGATGGTTTTCGAATTTAGTTCAATGAAATGTTTACCTTATTACACGTAACATTTTTTGGATTATTGAGGTAATTACTTAGATTAGAGATAGTAGAACTTACGAATTTTGCTGTACCACGCTCTCCACTTTACCCGGGTACCGTTTTCAGATCGTCGGCCAATCTAGATGGGGGCCTTCCGCGCTGCGTTTACTGATTCACAATATCCACTTAAGCACTTGTCTGTTCCAACGGCTCTCAATCCTTTGACAGATATAGCCACTTGGCCAACCTGCTGCCACTTTGGCAATTTTGGCCACAAACTTACAGCAACAGGTTTAGCTTTTTTTTCACACACGGATTAAAAAGAGGTTTGATTTCATCGAACTAAATTGAAAAAAGAACGCATTAAACAAGCAATTCGAAAATAATTGAAATTGGAACGCGTGGAAAAATGGCGCTCACGTTTCCCAACTACACGTTTCATTTAATAAAATGATTAGTTTCTTACACAGTGTGGGAATGATTTACTTTCACGTGTACAATGTGTCTGAATATCATTAAATTATTACGCACATGTCCGAAATTCACGTTCATTAACCCGTGAGAACTTATTGTTTAACTTGACATGTAATCATGTGGAATGTCACATATTAAAGTTGTCTTAGCTGTGTATTATTTGTTTTCAATTACTTTGTGCTGGTTTTGGTTGTCTGCCATATATTTTATTGTTTACGAGCGCAAAAAAACTCTTGTTTTTACGGAATATAAAATATTTTGGCAGAGATCACCTAATATATTTTCAGAAGTAAAATGTTTACATCTTTTTAAAGTGAAACTTTTATTACATCGTCTCAAACTTTTTCGTCTGTGTGTTGCATGTCGCGTGACGGTCGGCCGCGGAGTAGGGATAAAGTGAAAGGAGCTCGTCAGATCAGCCAAGGCCAATATAGCGGCGCCTATAGTTCGCTTAAAAGTTTCACTTTTACCGTGGTTTCATAAAACCACACAATCTTTTTTTTTTACGTCTTTTCATTTTTGGAAGTTCTTAAATAGCATTCGAATCTGATTAAATATTCGTCCAAAAATAATTAAGTACCTATTTTTTTAAACGTAAATTCTTATCAAACGTTTCTAGATCTGTTTGCATTTTTGTACTACTACTTAAATCACTATATCAATATATTAAAAAGCATAGACATTTATGCTTATTACTTTATTTAAATCCGACAGAACTATCAACGCTCACTTTCTCTAACAGAAAAAGCCGACAACAGTTTGTCCAAATTAAATGAATTAATCCAGGATTAAGATTGTAATTGATTTATATTTATACTGCCACTATTCTCAAAGAATAACTCGTTTATTATATGTTGAATGAACAAGCAATTAGCGCTCAATATAATTCATATCGTAGCGTTTATTATACCAATTAAAATACCATAAAATGCATGTATTATGCGTTGAAACGTTACAATGTTTAATAGGCATAGTGTTGGGTATAACTCAATTAAAACTAGAGTTCATTTTAAATGACCATCTTAATAACTGTAGACGGCGGGCGCTACCTGATTTGTTAACATTTGTATAGATCTGCTGGAAGTGGCATTGTTTGTTTGTTTTGTTTATTGTGTTTGTCTGGGTATTTATGTTTGTCTCTGGCTGCAGTCTCGCGAGAAATCAATCAATTATCGCATACTTAGTAGATTGTGAACATTTTCGTAGGTGTTGGTAGATTCTATACAGAAAATGCATGTGCAAATGTGCAATTTATAAAAAAATAAATAAGTTTTCAATACATGTTTAAGTTAATGATGTTTTAAGATAGTAACTTAGGTACTTTGAAGTTTTTACAAAATTCCCGGTACCCAATTATACTTAGTAATGACCAGATTAATATACGATTTTTTTAAAGTGAAAACTTCATTAGGCGCGTTGGGCATTTTTGAGATGGGACTAAACCATTGATTTCGCGACACTGTAACGGAATTTACCGACACCGTGGAGTAAAAGACATCAACGCGTTGATTACTGCGGTGCCGATTTTTTTTCAAGTTTTCACTTCTGTCTGCACTCCCGGAGTGCTTACTGTTTTTTATTTTAAATTTTTATTTATTTATTTCTCCCTTATAACTATAATTGCAGGTTCATCACCTAATGCGATAGTGCGGTCTGTAAAAATTATACTGTCTTTATATAAAAATATTTACTATTTAGAACTATTAGGAACTTTAACTTACATAACTTTGAAAAAAAATATCTTAAAGTGTCTCATCCTTGAAACTGACTAAGAAATAAACATCATCTAGCAGAGCAAGCAACCTCCTTAAAAAACCCTTACTTAATAGCTTCGATTACGAGAACTGTTGCTTGTCCAGAATAAATAATGAAAAATCGTGTGTAATGTGTTTTGAGTCGCGACGTCGACTTCGGCAATTACGTTTGTCATCCATCAGCCTGTCTCGATTAGTTCCTGCCAGAATTAGTATTGTGTTAGTTAGGTTAGAAGTAATCTTAACGGATATTGTGATATTATTTCGTGTAATGTGGTGATACTGTGTGGTTAATTATAGAATATTTAAATTTATCTAATGGTATGGGTAGGTCGACACACTATCGATACTTGTAATACAGTGTTTGGTGTTAAGGCGACACTAAGCGACTTTTAATGATTTTATACTGAAGATCACGTCTAAACGAGTAGTGTTAATGATTTGAAAAAAACATGAGTTAAATTAGAGCATTTTTTTTATAACTTAATCTGTGAATATTTTAGATTATGTTTAAATTACATAGTGTAATTAATTTGTAAAGTTGTGTCTAACGCTGATGAAAAAACTGAGAATCACGCAAAACCTGTCAAACATATTTTTCTGAAATCTTCACCATTTTAAAGATAATTTAATTATGTATCTTTTAGTATACGTGTTTCATTAGAATACCTTTTGTTTTATGTATAATAAATTAATAATGCCTCTAATTTGGTACAGCGCTCCTTGATGGGCGAGTCCTATTACTGGCAGGACGTACGACGCGTTACGTGAGGTCAGGTCAGAATACGCAAGTTAACTACTCAAGGTCGCTGGCATATATCGGCGTCTTAAAGTAAGTAACTCATGGCCTGTTTCTCGAACGAAAATTATCACAAAATTAATGTGACAAATTGTCAAGCGCGCGTAAACTCCTGCGGTTGGCTGTTAATAAATCATTCAACCAATCATAGCAGTTTACGCGCGCTTGACAATTTGTCACATTAATTTTGCGATCATTTTCATTCGAGAAACTGGCAAAGCATTACGATGAAATGCAATTGACTGTATTTAAAATGTATGTGTGTTTTGATTCTTCTTACTTTAGCTTTGTCATCCATCAGCCTGCTCGATTAGTTCCTGCCAGTATTAGTATTATGTTTAGGTTACGGGTAATCGTAACGGATATTGTCATATTATTTCGAGTAATGTGGTGATATTGTAAGGAGATTTGAATTTACATAAAGGTATGGGTAGATGGATACGTGGTGTCGTGTAAAGCTACCTTAACGTTAAAGTGAGTACAGTATTGCATTACGAATATATAAAATTGACTGTGTTTAAAATGTATGTGTGTTTTGTTTCTTTTCACTTTAGTTTTGCCATCCATCAGCCTGCCTCAATTAGTTCCTGCCAGAATTAGTATTGTTAGTTAGGTTAGAGGTAAGTAATCGTAACGGATATTGTGATATTATTTGGGGAAATGTGTTGATATTGTGAGGAGATTTGAATTTGCATAAAGGTATGAGTAGATGGACACACTATTCTTTTAACACAAAGTGTAATTTATGTATGGTGTTAATATAGTATTGTGTTAGTTAGGCAAGAGGTAAGTAATCGTAACGGATATTGTGATATTATTTCGTGTAATATGGTGATATTCTCCTAACCTTACCTTATGCTGTCAGTAAAGTTCTAACAGTACGGAAGTCTCAAATAGCTACTTTACAGGAGAGTGAAAAACTGTATGAAATGAATGTAAGTTACGCTTAAGGCCATATTCTACTTCGGGGTAGAAAGGCGACCGTTCTACCCCGAAGTAGAAAAGCAAAGTAGCCATTTTTGACTACCGTACTGTTAGAACTTCACTGACGCTATGTGACTTTGTCTACTCTTGCTATGTTTACTATTGAGCTGTTACGGATTAAACATCGATATAGGTTTTTTGTATATCAATGGGGTTAAAGCAAAAAAGTAATGATATATATGGAATATTGTGATATGCGTCACCAAATCACGTGTAGGTTATTCCTGTGTAAGTGTGTACAATTAAATAATTTTTAAGTTATACTCCGTTTGAAATAAGATTAGACATTTAACTAAACCTTTTTTACAGTCCGTTCAACCGATTTTGACTTCTATTGCGATAGCGGCATAACAAATGACAGCTGCAGTAAACGGTTGGTTTGTAACCACTTTTTTTGCTTTTAATGCCATCCTTATGCCTACGGTATAGAAGTCAAAATCGGTTGAACGGACTGTAAAAATGGTTTGTTTAAATGTCTAATCTTATTTCAAACGGAGTATAGGTGTAGACAAAAACTCTGTCACAAGTTTCATTATGGAGTCAGGTGTTTTATAAGAGTATCGACGTCATCTTATTGACGCAATTACAATCTCATAAGTTTATTTGTTTTTAATGCAGTTCATATACCCAATGACAGCACCTTACCAATAATCCGCAGTGGGCTTATGTAAAAGTAGGTATATAAAAGATAATGGACAGATGATCTTTTAAAGGTTGCAGAAAGCAGAATCACCTTTACATAATAGCGGTCTTCAGAGGTCCAAGTTCAACAGTGGGTGCCATTCGGTAGGTGAGGACTTCGAAAGAGATACCTGTCCACTTAATGTCACTAGCCAATAAAATGATCGAAATATTATTCGTATGTCAGTTACGTCACTACTTCCAATGTACTGCAATGGATTGGATTACAAGAGAAAGCTCGTGATTGGTTTTGTTAAAATGTTTTTGAAGAAAGTATTCTTTATTTAAATTCTTGAGTGATGGTATTTTATTTTTGATTAAGTTAAGCAATTAGAAAAATATTAAATGAGAATTCCAATAGTGTGACCAGATAATAAGTAGGTATTTATTTATTTACAATTCAATCATGTTGAGATATACGGCAACTGCTTAGGTAAGTTCCACTGGTAACGGCCGCGACTCAGGTACCAGTTGTAGGTCGTAGGTTCAAAACCCAGGTAGGCGCTTTACTTTGTTTAAATAATTTCATCACTACTGCTCTCAAAACTGTGAAGGAAAACATCGTGAGGAAACTGGCATGTCCTAGAATCAAAATCCGAGGACATGTGACATCTATCAACCCGCACTGGGCCCGCGTGGGGGATTATGGCCCACTCCCTCTCTCGCAGTATCCTAATTGCGTAATGCACGATTAATCATAATTTGTTTCGATTTGAAACAGATTGCTAATCCATTGCTTCATGCTAAATAATAAAAATGCTCAATAACGTAAAGAACGCAACGAATGTTGTTGAACTGTCAAAATTAAACAAATTTGTCATAAAATAAGTTACGCAATTAGGGTACAGGTCTGTGTACCAAAAAAAAGCGTTTGTCAGACTTACACTACCACCAACTTCTTTAAAAATATGCATGTTTTAAAAACTTTAGAAAAACATAATCAAATCATCACAAAAAAAAAAACAGTTTCGAAAAATCATTGTCGTTTATCAAATGTTTTCGTCCGGGAATCATTTTCCGCGTCGAATAAAAAAGAAACAATTTTGAGAGACGTAACTGGTAAACACTATTGTGGTGGAGGCCGTGTTGATGACGCAACGAAAAAAAAAGTATTTAAAGCTAATTAAATCTACCCACGACGACGCGACGTGGCGCAACCGACACGCCTCCGAGGTTGGGTCGAAGCAATTAGTGAAAGGATTAGATTATCTTATTAAATTATTATCTTTGCATCTAGGTTTCGTATGGCGTTGGGAACAAGAACACGTTGGTTGGTTGGAGCATGGTGAACACGAACATTGAATATTTTGTTCGCATATATGCTTACCACTAATGAACATCAAACAAAATTGGATCGCCACGAATAATTTTGACGAACACAGTGTTCGTCAAAATTGTTCGTGGCGATCCAATTTAGAATCCATGGCTCCTAAAGAGAGCGGGTTGAGCGCGAACACAAGTCGAACTATGTTCGTATGGTGTTCGTATCGTTTTGCTTATTTGCGAACCAAATGTTCCGTGTTCCATGTTCATGTTCATCATATTTTGTTCGTTCGTGCGTATACACCTTAATGCTTTATTGGATATGATGTATCAGTTTCATGTTTCATTTGTAGGTACCTATTTGTAAAACAATACCTACCTGCTCTCAAAACGGTGAAGGAAAACATCGTGAGGAAACCGGCATATCCTAGAACCGAAAATTCGAAGACATGTGACATCTACCAACCCGCACTGGGCCCGCGTGGTGGATTACGGCCCACTCCCTCTCACAGAGAGGAGGCCTGTGTCCCAGCAGTGGGAACATTATAGGCTGATGATGACCTACCTGTCGATCACGTTTAAATAATGTACCCAACAAGTTTATGAAAAAAATAAACTCATTAAGTAACTTATCATGACGAACGACCTAAACATGGATTTTGATGTCAAAATAGATTTGATTTTATCGATTCGTAATATTCTGAGATTTAAACGGCCTTAACTATGGGGACGCAGTATCGATATTTATGACTTTTATTTGTTGTTTTTATTCTAACTAAAAGATAGACAGTTAAATTTAAAAGATAATCAATTTTTTCGTTGTAATAAAGTATCAACTATAACCGCCTGTCACAAAGTCAACTGAAGGGGACGACATACTAAAATGGTTGAAGATAACTGTTAACAAACCAGTAATTATTTGTGATTGCACTATGACCTTTGAACTTCAATTGATATTGAAAACAGCTTAACAATTATATATGTATAGTTACGGATTATTGGTAAAACTTGCTCGAAGTTAATAGAAAACAAATCACGATCGGAATAGAATTAAAGTGTTGTATGTTTGTCCAAAACAGCGATGTGGATAAAATACAATTAATCTCGTAGGCGACCTCATCAACGACTATTAGGCTCTGAGGTCTATTGATAGAGCTGAAACCACTTGTTTTTGCAGTAGTCAAATGGAAAAGCCAACGAAGAAAGTAGCCTAAAACTGAACGAGAAAAAAATGGTGGCACTCCTGGAGTGCCGACAGAAGTGAAAACTTGAACAAGATCGCCTTGGTGGAAGAAAAATACTTGTATAGAACATTGGTCCGTAACCTTATCTAAATAAAGAGCACAGTCGCGTTTACAAAAAATAATAATTCCGAAACCTTTAAAGTAAAAATACTTGCATAGAACATAACGTAATATAAATAAAGAACACAATCCCGTTTACAAAAATGAGGTGTCGTCATGATGTCGCGAAATCAATGGTTTAGTTCCATCTCAAAAATGCCCAACGCGCCTAAAGAAGTTTTCACTTCAAATAGATTTTGGTTTTAATAGTCATGTACCTAGTTGATAACTTTTAAATGGCTTTAAAAAAAATAAAAAATCATGATGAACACTAAAATTAAAAATTCAAATATTCACAACGCTAAATTTATAGTCACCATCAAAATGTCAACTTAGTGACAAATTAAGTGCAGAAATGGCGTTGTGACGAGATAAATGTCACTGTAGTATCATAACTATATTGTAGTATCGACATTTACGATCATTCGTTGTTAATGTAGGTGATAATAATGAGATTTACATATTTGGATATGAGGGTATAGTTTGTCGCATTTGTAAGCCGTAGTGTATGTATGTTGAACATTGTGTTGAATATACTGTTTCTACTTTGGAAAAGTTAGTAGTTGTGATTTGGAGTGAAGTTGGTAAAGCGTTTTGTATATAACTGCATCACTACATAGTATAAAACAAAGTCGCTTTCTCTGTCCCTATATCCCTATGTAGGTATGCTTAAATCTTTAAAACTACGCAACGGATTCTGATGCGGTTTTTTTTTTTAGATAGAGTGATTGAAGAGGAAGGTTTATATGTATAATAACCCGATTTATACCGTGCGAAGACGGGGCGAGTCGCTAGTGATATAATAATTATGACGTTGGATGATGATGTAAAATCATTGCTTATGCCTTTGAGAAAATAAACTAAATTTCTCAATTAGCTTGAGCAGGAAAACAGTGGAACTCAAAAGTTCTTCGGACATGCCTTCGCAGTAGGCTTAGTGGACTGTAAATATTTTGACCATTTTCTATTTTGTTAAGTACCTGGTACTAATTGAAAGACCTACACTGTCCTCCCATACCTAGTAATAGTAATACTGTTGTTTGAAATTATTGTAAAACTTTTTAAAGAGTAACCGTGGAGTTTCTTGCCGGCTCTTCTCCATAGGAAACGACCAACTGGAATCGTGCATCTAGATTCTGACGTTTCATAAGTGCCCATGTAGGTTTATGTGAAATAAAATATTTTGAATTTTGAAAAGTCAATATACGGCTCTGCTCATTCGCACAGAAGCAAAAAGCTGAAGAGAAACAGAAAAGCAAAAACCTCCACAAACAAACAAAATACAGCAAAATAGAAACAAATCTTCCAATAGCTGAAATAAACGGTCTATTATCAAAGAAAATCGCAATTCCACGAACGTAGTGATTTCAGTGCGTGCGAGTAACGAGCCGTCGACACCTACCGATAGCATCGCTATGACTGGCTGGAAATTATTCCGAATCGTAATTACAACGATTATTCACGGCGGGCCGGGGGCGGCCGCCATTTTTCAACAGTCACCGTTCTTAATTATGAGCCGCACTGGACGGCTGTCGAAGCTTTGAGTCGCGCCGTCACCTCGGGCCGACTTCGCGCCGCTACAGCGCGGCTATTTTGTACTCGTAAGTTAAGAGTAAGTTGCTTTGATGGTGAGGACTGCTGTGGAGTGGATTAACCTGAGGATCACGAGGCTAGAAGATATCTTCTCGATATCGTAGAAACTGCTTTTGATTGGAGGTGGTGTCAATATAATCCTGTGAACGTGTTAATCGGGTTACAGAAATTGTATATTAAAATGTCAAAGTGACTTTTTGGATTTGGTTTACGAGTTTTTGTGTCTAATTTAATTAAGTCCCTGAACAGTATTTTAGCACTAGTAAACCGTCTGGAGCTTAAGTTATGTAGGTAAAAATCATAACAGATAGATTGTATCTATCTAATTTGCTTAAGGTTTTCCCCAATTCCTATCTTCGAATTTGGATTAAAAATCTCTCAATTTGACGCACTCGAAAATCAAAACAAACTTGAAACAGTCCGCTCGACATGCTAGCGAGCACTTCAATAATAGAACTCTGAACGTAACTCCACACGAGAGCTCGACTAGTGTTTATTTATCGTTTTGGAAGGCTTAGAGAAGACAGATGGAATGTTGTGTTTTTTACTCCAAGATGAGGTGTAAAGTAGAAATAATCTTTTTTATTCCTAATATAGTATGTAAACAAAGTTCCTCGATGTTAATTTTTGTGACGTATGCCTGCAAGTTCTTCAGTTTTTGTCGGTAGTTAACGACTGCCATAATTTGAGAAGCGATTTTTTGTTCCAAGTATTCCAATGTTTATGTCCTTGTAACCGAAGGTTGTTATTAACTACTATGTAACTGTAGTTTAAGAGGTAGGCATCGGAAAATAAGCTGTTATATTAACTCCACGAAAAACGGTATTCTTATTAAAAGTAGGATAAGAGAATTATTAAAAGTGTTGCAGTCCGAGCTCGTGAAACGACTTCTAGATAATAATTGAAATCGCCGTCTGGTCACGACCAGAGCGTGTACGCTCGATAACAAAGTGCTTTGGATGTTTTCATTATTCTTTCAGCCTCGTTTATAACAATATAGGTTAATTGTGATACGAAGCTTTTAATGTTAGGCTAGATTAGATGCTCATGATCAATTATTCCTAATAAATTAATGAAGATCGAGAGTGTATTTTGGGACTCGAAATTGATGCTAGTGCATGGACGACTCAATACTATAAAATAAAATTATTATGTTGCTGAAAATAATTTTAATAGGTTCCAAATGCTTGACATTAAAAGAAATACACACATAACATCACGCCTGGAATTCCCAGAGGGTTAGGCAGAGGTGTACCTACCTGTAGAACACCCACATTTCGCCAGTTATGTGTTGGTGTTGTGTGTTGTTGTGTTGTATTAAAAGAAACAGCGTTTGATATTCGTAGTTGGTACAAAGAATGTATCTACTCAAACCTTTAACGGTGCTGAAAGAAAAATCAACGCAAATTCTGATTTTAAAAATAAAACGACAAAAGCTTATGTGCCAGTCACTACACTATACAGCTTACAATATTCTATGCACCAAAATTGACCAATAGCAGCGTTAAAACAAAATAGTGTTGCGCCCGACAGTATCCGGTTGGTCCCGGCCGTGCTGACGCCAGCGAGTCTAATCGCCGTTTATTGGAGAAAACCGATTACTGCCAGCGCCATGGCCGAAACCGTTTCGACATGTCACCACTACGTACAGCGCGAACGGTTTCGATCGAACATATTTTGACAATGCATCGATGGATAAGTTTAATTTGTTAGGCTAATATATTGGCTTTTTGTCGAGCCGGATCTTTTTAGTGTGTTATTCAACTTTTAATCACGTTGAAGACAATGGACACAGAGTTGGACACTGCAAATGAATTTTCATTTGCAGTGTCCAACTCTGTGTCTGTATGTGCGACGCGTGGAAGGACTGTGAAGGACGTGGGGTCAAATGTGTATGTCATATGTTGATTGGATACATAACAGTAAATTAATATTGTGATAGCCTATTTGATGTATAGATTAATCTGTGTAGTGATTTCTTTATAGCTCACTCAACTATACTCTGTTTGAATTAAGATTAGACATTTAAACAAACCTGTTTTACAGTCCGTTCAACCGATTTCGACTTCTATACCGTAGGCATAAGGATGGCATTAAAAGCAAAAAAAGTGGTTACAAACCAACTGTTTACTGCAGCTGTCATTTGTCGTGCTACCAACGCAATAGAAGTCAAAATCGGTTGAACGGACTGTAAAAAAGGTTTAGTTAAATGTCTAATCTTATTTCAAACAGAGTATAGGTTTTTACAAGACTAAGCATCAAACTTCTGTAATCAGAAATTCATCTTAATTTATAAATGTTGTTTAAAGTTAAATGACATTCAAACGTCAAAAATTTATGGTTAAACAGCCGCTAATCATTAGTTAACTTTAACCAACGATTATAAATAAACCTCTAAGTGCCATGTGTGACAGTATGATTTAAGAAACAGGTGCTTAGCAATAACTGGGCAGAAAAGAAAAGAGACATTGACGTGGATACTCGGACAACTTGAGCCTATTAATTTATTCAAAATCTGCGTGAAGGCCTAGCAGCGGTTCTTCCCGGTTGTACCGCTAGCAGTTCTATTTACGCCAGGGACACGTGTAGCGACTGGCGATAAAACTCTGAACTGTTGCTAACCGCCCACGGGCCTAAGGCCTTTGTTCAGCGGCAGGTTTTCTTCACTTGACTTAGATTCCCGCTTTTGTACACGTTTTTGGATGGTTTATAGAAGTATTAGGTGTCGTGGATGAAGCTTAGGTGCTCTTTGTAGTGTCATATGGATCGGAGGTTTTTTTTTCTGGCATATAAAACTTGTAGAGAATAATTATTCAGTACTACGGGGTTTTTCCTAAATCAAAATTGTAATAAATATAAACGAAGGTACGAAAACCGGGCTTCCAGGAATTGAAAATCGAAACAAAGGAAACATCAATACGAAAATTTTCTAAGACGTAAAAGTGATTACAAGTTTCGCTTTCAATTCGAAATAGAAATCAATTATAGAAATGGATTTTAGGTATTACTTAGAATCCACGTGGCAGAACTTATTATTATAGTTGGGTACACGGCCCGTACCTGGCGGGCCCAACTTGCGAGTCACGGAGGGCGCTTTCGGGTAAAAACTACAAAAAGTAAATTATATTGATGGAATCGAGCCCGTTTGATTGATGATGAGTGAGCATTTTTTAATTTCGAGGATTCGACCGCGCCGTCTGCTGAGGTCACAACCGAACGATTATAAGACCCGTGAACGTTCTACGAGCGTTTGAAGGTTCCTTAATATTTGAAACCAATTAATTTTCCTTTCAATTTGTTTGATATTTCTTTGCAATAAATGTACGAGTGGAGCAAGATTTCAAGGTTTTTTAACTTATTAAAATGCAGAATTATACTAGTCTTCATTACTGTGAGTTACAAATTAGAAGTCGATAATTATCATCATATTTTTCTACGGAACCATATTTTATTGGGTTATGATAAAAAAACAAGAGCCGGTGTTGGACCCGCGGTTTTTTCTTACCGGATTTTTGGCTAAGGTGTCTATTAATATTAATTGACGTTTGTGAAATTCTGTTTCTATATAGTGTACGCAGAACAATGACGGTGCAATGTTGCGGATGGATTTTATAATGCGTTTCGTTTTCTCTCACAAATTGTTATTTAACTAGCCGATTTAATTTTCGTTTCGAATCTTTCTCTAATAACGTGGTGAGCGTTAAAAGAGGTATTTTTTTTGGTTTTTGTTCTATTTTCGTTGGAACATAGAAATAATGTTGAAGAAGCTTTTGCACAAAGATTTCAATACCTAGTACCTAAGTAGTTAATGAGTTTAAGTAATATAATTTTCAGTAGAAAATAATTTGCTAATTAGTATTGATCGTTCACTCTGCCAAATTAGAGCTAGACATGACTATGATTGGCTAATTTGATTTGTCTTAATTTGTGAATTATACCTAGCCTATTTCTATTTGCGCAGTGTAAAAAACAATAGGACTCCGGGAGTGCCAACAGAAGAGAAAATATAAAAAAAATCGGCACTGCGGTAATCGCGTTGATGTCTTTTACTCCACGGCGTCGGTAAATTGCGTAACAGTGTCGCGAAATCAATGGTCCCATCTCAAAAATGTCCAACGCACCTAAAGAAGTTTTCATTTCAATAACAAATTGCCAACATCAGGAATTTAAAAAGGTGACAGGAGTTCTTATCTTCCATAACTTGTCCCGGGACGCGGTAGCAACTAGCACTGAATTTTGCAGTCATGTGATTGGTAGTTGAACTTGACAAGCAATGGTGCCAACATGACGGCAAGGGACAAGTTATAGTGAACGGTCAGTAGGAAAGGAATGCGAGAAAAGTGCGTTCCGCGACTAATCAAAAAAGTATTTCAAAATCTCGCAACTTGTGCATCTTGCACCAAAAAGATTTACACCAAAGAGGTTTACTATAAAATCTATACAATAATACAACGAAGCGGTATAAAACAAACTAGCACAATGTAAATATAAGCAACACCTGTTGTTACATATTCTGTGCGTTACATTGGTAGATATCTACCTATAAATGTGTGTATTTAGATCACAGCTGATCAAACCGACGTCATTCGAAGGTTGGAGACGTGTTTGCTGAGAATTTTAATTACGATTTGCATGGATTTGATAACAGAACCAGTGATATTTGCATTGGATATGATTTGAGAAGATTTTCGACTCTGACTCATTGCAAAATCTCGTATTTCGGGAAAAAAAACAGAAATTTCAAGCAAAATGAAAACGTAGTTTTGGGTTAATAGATTTGACATGATTATACAGTATAACTATTTTCTTAATGTCCCTCGGCAAACTTCGTGTTTCGTCAGTCGTCGGATTTCCATCAGTTGCCCTTTGCACTTGGTGCAGACTGGACGCTCTCAATCGACTTAGAAGTATATAGAGTTGTTAATACTCTTTTAACTTAATGTAATTTATTTAAAAAATGGGAGGAAAGCTGTTAAAGTCACAGGCACGAAAAAAGTTTTATAGCTCTATATAGTTCACACGCAAATCAAAACAAAACAACAATAAAGTACTTAGTTCTAAATTCAAATTGTTATACACGACAAATCTAATAATTGATGGACATGGAAATTAGCATTCGTTTGTATTCGGAAATGCGATGATTCTCGAGGGACATTAAGAATATAAGCCAGCTGTCAAGTAGGTTTGTTTGTCTTTACTAGGTTTTTATTATTTCGCAAGTTTTCTCTTCAACACATCTGACATTGGCAGAATTGTCGACATCGGCACGGTAGAAAAATAAAATAAATATACATACCTACCATACGTATTATACAAACTGATTCACGCTGTCTCTGAGTGGTCTCAGTAGTAAGAAACACGTGCAGGGAATCAGGATAGTAGGTACTTGGTCCAAGCTAAGGGTCTACCCCTTTGATACCAGCAGACTACACAACTATTATTATTCGTGTCCGGGTAACATCTGGGTCAATTTTTATTTCAATAAAAAAGTATTTTATAAAAGCCCTACATACCAATATTGTCACACGAAACAAGAATTCCGGTTAGCGGTCAACTAAACGATTTTGTCGTCAAGAAAATGCAATTATCAATCCAACTGTTTCCTCTATGCAAAAAACCGGTATTTTTGTATAAAAAGGTGTCTTCCCACAATACTTTCCGTCACGATACAGAACGACATGACAACGTTGACGTTTAACCGATATAAAATGTTCATTTTGTTGTTTAGCTTGACCCTAAAATTCACGCAAGTGCACCAATTCTACATTCACATTAAGGTCCTGTGAATCCTTTTAAGTCGATACAAGACATATTATCGAGTAACAAAGGCGATTAACAAGCCGTTTGTCAGTTAGTACACTAGTTTTGACTTCAATAGTGCTGGGAGCGATTTATCTGTGTCTGGAACTTAAACAGGTTTGCCAGTTTTTGTAGCCACTATAGCGGGTTGCGTCAGGACAAACGGCTCGGAATATGAATAATTGACGGCTGAGTGTTGTTTATTAAAGTTAGGTAATTGTGTTAATCTATTAGCGTCTTAATGTCTGGTAATTTTGATATCATTTACCTATACTCCGTTTGAAATAAGATTAGACATTTAACTAAACCTTTTTTACAGTCCGTTCAACCGATTTTGACTTCTATTGCGTTGGTGGCATGACAAATGACAGCTGCAGTAAACAGTTGGTTTGTAACCACTTTTTTTGCTTTTAATGCCATTCTTATGCCTACGGTATAGAAGTCAAAATCGGTTGAACGGACTGTAAAAAAGGTTTGTTTAAATGTCTAATCTTATTTCAAACGGAGTATAGTTGTTTATTAAAGGTGTAGATTTTACAAAAGCTCAAACTTATGGACCTAATCTAATTAATTTTATTCTGTCTGAAGCATGAACATTTACACTGACAGCAATGCGGACGAATTTTTCGATGCCCAATGAGTTATTCCTTTTTTTTTTCTTTTTATACTTGTACATAAATATTTTAGTGTTAGATTGTATATTATATTTAATGGGCTTGTGGCTAAGTAATAACAGCTGCACGGGTCGATCGATCAGGTTAAGCTACGCTTGCTGCGGTTGGTCTGTGGATCGAAATGAAATGAAATTGTTTAAACAATTTACAGAATAAACAATTTCATTTCATTTCGATGGGTGACCATCTTTACATACCAAGACCCCTCCGTGCCTCGGATGCCCGGCTGTCATTTGTAGATCTTTGACAGTCGTTACGGGTAGTTAGAAGCCCAAAAAAGTCTGACAACCAGTCTTACCAAGGGGTATCGTGTTACCTAGTAACTAGGTTGTGGAGGTCAGATAGGCAGTCGCTCCATGTAAAATACTGGTATCCAGCTGCATCCGGTTAGATTGGAAGCCGATCTCAACATAGTTGGGAAAAGGCTAGGCAGATGATTGTATATTATATTTAAGATTTGTCAAGTATACTTGATAAAAAGTAAAAATATTACATAATATAATCAAGAGTTTTTTTAAATATCATAATTATAACTCGAAAACTATTAAGAATCGCGGAACATACATGGGGTATTTTCGGATACCCATGGGCACGAGGAATCAATTTTTGAAGCGAAAACTTCTTTAGGCGCGATGGGCATTTTTGAGATGGGAACGATTGATTTCGCAACACTGTAACGCAATTTACCGACACCGTGGAGTAAAAGACATCAACGCGTTGATTATCGCGGTGCCGATTTTTTTTTCAAGTTTTCACTGCTGTTGGCGCTCCCGGAGTGCTACTGCTTTTTTATGACGTCACTATTTGCACTACACTATAAATATAGTTCGTTTGCTTTCGTTAAGATCATTGAATGTTCCTAACAGTTAATAATACGAAATTAGGAATGGTTTTTTTTTGTTTTACTGTGGATTCGTAGCAGTGATTTTAGTCTTAGCACTTGTATCTATTAAGCTCAGGATAACTTTTCCCCATAGATATAGAGAAAAACAATCGACTTCAAAAAAAAACACCCCAAATTGAAAAATAACTTTCATTTCGGAAGTCGGTGTCTTTGGTTTTGAATTTTCGTTTTTTGCCACCGTTTTTTCATTTTTTAGTTATTGTACCTACTACTGTGGTACTCCTACTGCTATCTAAATAACAGTGACATGAACTTATCATATCCTCAATGTGCTAAGTGGGAAAAAATACGTATTATTGAATCTAACTCAAAAACTATCCAAGTAAAATTAATAAAATTTATATGGGACAATTTCGAAAGTAACCTATCAAACAAAAAAAAAAGATTTTTTTAAATCGGTCCACAATTGACGGAGAAATCGATGGAAATATATAAAAATAAATAAAAAATAGTGGCACTCCGGGAGTGCCAACAGAAGTGAAAATTTGAAAAAAGTCGGCACCT
The DNA here is from genome assembly GCA_963680765.1 of Agrochola lychnidis. Classification (NCBI taxonomy): domain Eukaryota; kingdom Metazoa; phylum Arthropoda; class Insecta; order Lepidoptera; family Noctuidae; genus Agrochola; species Agrochola lychnidis. The sequence continues at coordinate 18,620,433 of OY796858.1, forward strand.
CGGTAATCAACACGTTGATGTCTTTTCCTCCACGGTGTCGGTAAATTGCGTTACAGTGTCGCGAAATCAATGGTTTAGTCCCATCTCAAAAATGCCCAACGCGACTAAAAAAGTTTCACTTATTAAAAAACAAACATACGCTATGCATACATAGAACCTCCTCCTTATTGGAAGTAGGTAAAAAAAAACTTTTTACAAAAAAAAAACAACCGACCTCCAAAAAAAAACACTACAAAGTGAAAAATAACTTTAATTTCGGAAGTCGGTGTCTTGGGTTTTGTATTTTCGTTTTTTGCCACCGACTTCCGAAATTAAAGTTATTTTTCACTTTGTAGTGTTTTTTTTTGGAGGTCGGTTGTTTTTTTTTTGTAAAAAGTTTTTACTTTTCATTTTTTAGTTGTGGTACCTATCCCACACATATTCGAATACCACTACTTGCTACCAGTGACAGAAACTTATCATATCATCTACATACTAAGTGGAAAAAAAAAACGTATTTTGTAGGTAACTCAAAAACTATCCAAGCAAAGTTAATAAAATTTATATGGGACCAATTCGAGAGCACACCCTTTCAAACAAAAAAAGAATTTTCAAAATCGGTCCACAATTGACGGAGAAATCGGTGGACATACATAAAAAAAAAAAAAAAAACAAACATACGCGACGAACATATAACCTCCTCCTTTTTGGAAGTCGGTTAAAAAGAGGAATGGACAGAGCACGAAATCTACATATTATCTATTTAGCTTAGCATAATCGCCCTGTAATGTTCCCACTGCTGGGACATAGGCCTCCTCTCTGTGAGAGGGAGTCAGCCATAATCCACCACGCTGGCCCAGTGCGGGTTGGTAGTTGTCACATATCTTCCAATTTTTGGTTCTAAGACATGCCGGTTTCCTCACGATGTTTTCCTTCACCGTTTTGAGAGCAGTGGTGATGAAATAATTTACCCTCAAACTCAAAGCATTTATTTCAATTAAACCATTTACAGGCATTTTTGAATTGTTAAGGAATCGGTCAGTCAGAAATATGAAGCTAGTTGCCCATTCCAAAGCGTAGTAGAGTACCTATGGAGAAGAACGGGCAAGAAACTCCACGGACACACCTTTGAATAAAAAATTGTCAAATTATTGTGCCTGCACACACAAAGTGCCTGTCTTTTCTTTTTTTTTTTTTGGGTGGGAAATTATCAAATAACTTCTCGCGCTTTGGGTGGAGCGGGAGGGCGTGTCAGACTCTTACTGACTAAAACCCACCCGTGTTCCTTCAGTTGCCATGTTGCCGGGGGGCCACGATGTCCCTATCGGTTTTCAGAGGGCCTACCACCAGCTCAAAAGCAGTATTATTTTAATATTACTTCAGTGGGAGAAAGAGATGGAGCTATACGTCCTGTAGAGCTTCATCTCTTTCCCACACTGAAGTAATATTAAAATAATACTGCTTTTGAGCTGGTGGTTCCCCAGCAGGTCGTGTGTTTAAAACCCACAAAGTGCCTGCCTGGGTTTTAAACACATGACCTCCAACTGTCAAGCCACCACTGGCCACCACTGCTGTCTAGCTAAGCAATGCTAGATTAATCTAAGAGTTCTCGGAGAGCACTAGGCTCTTCTAGAACTTCATTTCAAAATGTCGAAACACTTATTTTTTTTTTATTTGTTGCTGATGGACCAACATTAATGATACACGAACAGTGACTCAGCTACTCGGTCTCGTTGCAAAGTATAAAAACTGTTGTTTGAAACGCTCGTGTTTTCTGCAGTATATCATAATATTTACATTAAAGTGATTACGTCATACATAGATGGGTCTTGTTAATTGATTAAAACTTAGATATTTGTTTTTATTTTTTTTAATAATGTCTAGTAAACTCGCAACAATCTAAGAAGTCCGATTTGACAGCTATAAAATCCTTTGTGTAGTGATGGAAAAAAATATCGATTGCTAAATCGATTCGAAATTCAATCGATTGAAAAACCGATTCTCGAAACATGTCGATATAATATACTGAGAGATTTTGTAATCGATGATTTATCTACATTGCTTGAAAAGTGATTCTCGAGTCATAACATTTTATTACACGTACGAGTAGGAAACGTCAAATCGAACTTCTTAGATTGTCACGAGTGTAGTAAGGTTTTTAGGGATGGCTTTATTGACCACGTATAAATATAAAGGTCAGGTCAGGTCGGAGATCCAAACATTTGGAAAGTAAACTGGGTACTTTTGAATATCATTTAGTGTTCTAGAGTTAGGTATCTGCTCTAAAACAGTTATGAAGTTCATGAGTTTCCTGAAACGCAGCTTTTTTTTAATTATACACATACATACATAAACTCACGCCTTCTTCCCATGGGGGTAGGCAGAAACTACAGAACGCCATCTGCCTCGATTCTTACATACTCCTTTTGCCTCGTTTACGTTCATACGTCTGGTCATACACGCACGCCGGTTGCGAGTACTACGCACCTGTACAATACGCAATTATACATTATTTTAAGAATTTCCGTAAAAATTTCATGACGCATGCAAGTAACCGTAGTTACACCAATGCACAATGTTCGAAATACGCCAAGAAACCAGCCATTAGATTCGCCATCTCACAAAGACCACTCTTCATTTCTAACAATTACACAAATATGACGCGAACATAATCAAAAACTGGTCCAATATCCCTAAAAAATTGTATAGTACGAGAGCGAAAGTCGTAATTTGCATACAACAATGCAGCACCTGTTAGCTCATAGTGGCATGTGGGCGAGGCGTGTCCTCACAATAGTGCTTATTCAACAGTTGCAGTGTAAATGAACCTTTTTTATCATTATGAATCAAGCCAAGGTCACCTTCTTTGTGTACATCATATGGTCTATTGTTGCTTGGTTCAATTTTTATATTGTAATTATCGAACGATGTACTTTGATGTCAATAAAAAATTGGTGTGGTTTATTGACCTGTGCATAAATTTTTGATGATGATTCGATTAAATTAATGCATATTTTTGTTAATGTATCTGATTAACTTAATATATGTTTGTATATTTCTTGTGGTTCGTATGAATACTTAGATGAATATGTCGGTGTAAAAGGACCACCACCAGTGACCAGTGATAGCCTAGTGGTGTAACCGCCAGACTGCCAAGTCATAGGACTCGAGTTCGAACCATTCGTCGTTTCGAATTCATGTGCGTATTGTATAATTATCATTTGCTTCAAAAACGGTGAAAGAAAACATCGTGAGGAAACTGGCATGCCTGAGAGATATTTCTCGACGGCATGTGAAACCAAGTCAGAGGCCCATGGGCGGCTTTAAAACTGCCACCAGGTTAGTCACTAACCACACAAAAAGAAGAAGAACCATGTGCTATTTTATCTGTCAACGAACTCTAATTTGCACTCAAAGACGCAATGAAATATTTTTAATGCCAGACATAGAAAAAATGCATTGCATAAAGGCAAACACAATTAATTATTTTATATTTTAGCCCTAAAAAGGGATAAAATCACTTCCTAGTATTCCAATGCTTCTTTCTAAGTGCAGCTTATTGTCGCACTAGAACCACAGTTCGTTTTTTTTAACCTTAGAGACTAATTTGACAGGTGCAAATGTCAAATTCAAAATTGGAAAAACAAACAACAATGACTTGAAATGTCAAATTTGTCTCTGGTATTAAAAACGAACTTTAGTACACACGTTTCTTTCTTATAACTGCAGTGAACAGACCTAGATGGCGGTACTATCCACTTTCACAGGTAAAACACTGGAGAACACAGATTTCCTAAGTCTGAACTCTAGATCGAGTTTTTGAAACTAGTTATTATCATGGACTATCCTTACTCAGATTTTTAATTGGCTATACTCTATTTGAAATAAGATTAGATATTTAAAAAAACCTTTATTACAGTCCGTTCAACCGATTCTGACTTCTATACCGTAGGCATAAGGATGGCATTAAAGCAAAAAACTGGTTACATTACCAACTGTTTACTGCAGCTGCCATTTGTCATGCCACCAACGCAATAGAAGTCAAAATCGGTTGAACGGACTGTAAAAAAGGTTTAGTTAAATGTCTAATCTTATTTCAAATGAAGTATAGACTAAAATTACATTTGGTGTCGACATAAAAATAACCTAGTAAATAATCTCGTTACTTAGTGACTCACCAAGGACCACTAAATCATTCTCTGCAGGAGGACCTTCACTGTTGTCGTGTTGTCTCTGTAATATTAATTATAGCATTAGCCCACGACTTCATCCGTGTGCAATTTTAGCCCCAGATCGCGACGCATACCATCGGTATCGTCCACCCGTGCTTTTACTTTGTTTTCGCTTACTTTTTTCTATTTGCTCAGCTCCTAAGGGTCGTAGCGTAATGTTACATAGCCTAAAAACTGCCTCAATAATTGGGCTATCCAATGCAAAAAGAATTTTTCAAATCCGACTGGTAGTTCTGGAGATTATCCCCTACATAAAAACAAACAAATTTTACCTCCTTGTAATATTAGTAAAGAAGTATAGATTTATCGTGTTATTTAAAAAAGGGTCGATCGCAGCTGTCATTTTGATTTAGTAAACTAAATCAGTCAGATTACTTACTAGAAGATGACATTGTAATTCAAGACACACGAAAATTTAAGTTTGGTTATTTGTTTTACCAAAAGCCATATGCCCGATGGGATTCCATCGGCAAATATGAAAGAAAGTAAAATATTAAATTTATAAAAAAATAAAATAATATTTACTTAATTGACGAACTCCCCACACAAACTTTCATCCCCTGTTTAACCCCATCAGGGGGTGAATTTACAAATACTTCCTAGTGCTCACTTTCGCTGTAAAAGGTACTCTTGTGCAAAATTTCATGGTTTAGTTAGATTATGCGTTGTTCGTTAGTGAATTAAATTTTTCATAATTTCTCAGTAGCAGCCCGGAGTCTGGATTTGTGCCCGGTTGATGGCAATAGGCTCGCCCCCTATTACATGGGACTTAAACATAACTGGCGAAATGCGGGTGTACTATAGGCACACCTCTGCCTAACCCTTAAGGGAAAGAAGGCGTGATGTTATGTAATCTGAAAATAGAACTTAAAAACTTTAAGCTGAAAGGTGAAGACATAAAAGATGTAATAACTTTAATAAATTAATATGTAATAAACTTTCTTTTTTAACGATCAACAACTTATTTAATCAAAGAAACCCGTGTTTTACAACTCATAGGCAACGCGGAACTTCCAGAGGCAAAGTTGCCAAGAACTTAAGATTACATGAAAGCTGACATATTATACTGTATTACCTCCATACTGTAATACAACAGTTGCCTTCGGAAATTCCCAACACGGCCAACTTTGCCAAGTTCTTCAATCGAAAAGACGGCAAACTAGACAAGACATGTACAGTCAGCCTCAAAAACGATGTATCGACATCGACCAGAATTCATTTGATTGTCTAAAACTTGAACTCCATAATCCTAACTATTATTGTAAATGCGAGAGTGAGTTGGTTTGTTACGCTTTCGGCATGTGATCGTCCGCATTTTTCTGAATGTTTATGATTTTTTTTTCGAAAAATAACGTTAAAAGGGGGCTTTTTTTTTTTCAAAATCCTCCCCTATGGTTTTATGAACGTAGGTACGCTTGTGTTTTTTTTTTAAAACACTTTATTTTTCAGAAATTAAAGAATGTTTTCACTTCCGTTTTTTTTGCATAGTTGACAAATTTTAACAAAAATGTTAGTTAATCCGATAAAATAACTCATTAGCTTTTAGAAATAATAAACATAATCCAAATCAAGCCAATAACATCAGAGATATGGCAAACGCTAATCAAATCATAAAAAAAATGAAAAAATAAATAAAAAAAAAACATAAAATCATAAAATAAAATCAAAAACAAAATAAAAAAAAATCAAAATCAATTTATCATAAAATTAATGTCTGTAATTTTTATGGTGTACATAATAAAGAATATTCTATCTATCTATCTATCTAAAAAATTGAATAATATGAAAATATTGAAGATACCCTTATAAAAGTTATTTTTCGATAATTTTTCATGAATATTCGTAAAAATTCGGGCGGTCACATGCCGATGGGCGACATTGTATAATGAAACAAAGATATTTTCGATGTAGGTGCACATGTTTTTGAGAATGACTGTACTCTCACACGTACTTACAGTGTACACTTGGGGTGCGAATTATCAGCTCATCTTCAACTTGAACAACGATTAGCAAGTTAAACAAGCTTACCTTTATCTACATCTACCATTTAATTCTTTCTTCAAAGCAGTAGTAGTTGTATAGTAGTATAAAGTCACCCGTTTCACACACACTCACCTACAAACACACGCACAAAACACACACAAACCCTCCCCATCCCCATACACTTATATACAATCACGTGAATAATGTTATCCTATTTCTGTTCTTTTATGTAAAATTATCTTGCTGTGGAAGAGCGGAGTCTCTTAATATAGGCATTTTTTGCCTCCAATCACCAACCTGTTGTCTTGGTTTGGTTCAGAAATAAACAATTTTTATTTTATACTAGCGGACGTCACGCGGTTTCACCCGCGTAGTTCCCGTTTCCGTGGGAGTACGGGGATAAAATATAGCTTATGTTATTTGCTGATAATGTAGCTATCCATTGCTGAAAGAATTTTTCAAATCGGTCTAGTAGTTTTTAAGTTTATTCGTTACAAAATAAATATAAAATCATCATCATCATCATCATCAGCCTATAAATGTTCCCACTGCTGGGACACAGGCCTCCTCTCTCTGAGAGGGAGTGGGCCGTAATCCAGCACGCGGGCCCAGTGCGGATTGGTAGATGTCACATGTCTTCGAATTTTCGGTTCTAGGACATGCCGGTTTCCTCACGATGTTTTCCTTCACCGTTTTCAGAGCAGTGGTGATGAAATAATTTACACAAAGTAAAGCGCCTGCTTGGGTTCGAACCTACGACCTACAACTCGTAAGTCGCGGCCGTTACCACTGGGCCACCACTGCTCCATATACAAAAATATAAAATACAAAAATATAAATCTTTCCCCTTTATAATATTACTATAGAATCAAAGTCAAGTTATAGTTTTATTTTAAATAAAGTGTTTTTTCTTAATCCTGTGTATGTGTCATGATAGGGCTGACATGGACATAGTATATGGACTAGCTTTTGCCAGCGGCTTCGCCCTCGTGGACTTTGGAAATTATCCCACGGGATCGTACTACTGAGATAAAATGTATTCTATATGTTAATCCAGGTTATAAACTATAATGTGTGCCACATTTCATACAAATCCGTTCAGAAATTTTTGCGTGATTGAGTAATAAACGTCCAAACAACAAGCTTACACATTTAGCTAGCAAACAGACGCGACTCTGGTGGAACAATTTCTATGAAAACTTCACGGAAATTGGTCAATCGGTGTCGCGTTATATTTTTAGATTAGTCGAATGATCAAGAGCCTCTCAATCTGCCTGGCCTTTTCCCAACTATATTGGGGTCGGCTTCCAGTCTAACCGGATGCAGCTGAATACCAGTATTTTAACATGGAGCGACTGCCTATCTGACCTCCACAACCCAGTAACTGGGTAATACGATACCCCTTTAAGACTGGTTGTTAGACTTTCGGGCTTCTGATGACCTGTAGACTGTCAAAGATCCACAAATGACAGCCGGGACCAACGGCTTAACGTGCTTTCCGAAGCATGTAGGAGTCTCATTATATAAAGATGGTCACCCATCCACAGATCAACCCCGACAAGCGTAGCTTAATCTGATGAATCGACCCGTGTGGCTGTTATTACTTAGACACGAGCTCAAGAGCCTCTAAATTATGTAAAGAAAAAAAAAGTGGCACTCTGGGAGTGCCGACAGAAGTGAAATCTTGAACAAGATCACCTTGGTGGAAGAAAAATACTTGTATAGAACATTGGTCCATAACTTTATCTAAATAAAGAGCACAATCGCGTTTACAAAACCTTTAAAGTAAAAATGCTTGCATAGAATATTGATCCGTAACTTAATATAAATAAAGAGCATAATTGCGTTTACAAAACCTGTAAAGTAAAAATGATTGCAAAGAACATTGATCCGTAACGTAATATAAATAAAGAGCACAATCGCGTTTATAAAAATGAGGTGTCGTTACAGTGTCGCGAAATCAATGGTTTAGTCCCATCTCAAAAATGCCCAACGCGCCTAAAGAAGTTTTCACTTCAAAAAGCGGACAAACTAGACAAGACATTGTATTATAAACGTACACTTGGGGTGCGAATTATCAGCTCATCTTCAACTTGAACAACGATTAGCAAGTTAAACAAGCGACATACCCTTATCTATTTCTACCATTTAAATTTACCACGTGTTCAGATACGCATCTAAAGAAATGTTGCCATTATACAAAAATTTACGATCCAAAACATTTTCTATAGCATTAATAAAAGAATTTGCCGTATGACAAGTGATCAATTGTCATTTTCGCGAATGAATGGCTTGTAATGGCGACCGGTTAAAGCAGAAAAGGTAGGGTTATTAAATTACAATAACTTTGGCGAGGAAGCGACTGACGAACTGGTCTCCATGAGGGTTGACCAACGGTCGCTGGAGATGTTTTGTTGCTAATGTCTCGTACAAAGTTAGTAATAATGGGCAGTTCAGGTAGCTAGGCGAACGTAATGCGAGGTGGCTCGATTCAATGAGGTTATCATTATATTTGATACATTGGGTTCTGTCCTTGGCTTCAGTTGTGTGGAAGAGATATAGTTCATAACTACCTACCTATTTACATACATACACTAGCTGCACACTGCGGTTTCACCCGAATAAGTCGACGTTCGCACGGACGTAATAAAATCGCAGCGATTTTTTTTTCGTGTACTGGATTTTTAACGCTCTGCTTAGCGCCGAGAGTTGAAAAACCAACAGTGTGTTTTTTCAACGCGCTGGGACGAGAGTGCGTCCCAGCGCATTGGATTCAAACTCAAACTCAAAGCACTTACCTATTTCAATTAAACCATTTACAGGCACTTTTGAATTGTCAAGGAATCGGTCAGTCAGAAATAGGTATGAAGCTAGTTGCCCATTCCAAAGCGTAGTAGGTACCTATGGAGAAGAACGGGCAAGAAACTCCACGGACACTCTTTTAAATAAAAAATTGTTACAAAATATTGGTTACATCATTCATGTTGAAATTATACATGTGAGAACAATGTAGAAAGACGTGCACGTTAGCAGCGTCCGTAATAAAAAGATAAAACAAAGAACAATTCAAAAAAATAAAATAAATTAAAAATAAGCCCTGGCAGCTAAGAGATGACCAGTCCCAAACTCCCAACTGACGGCGCCCGTTCCCGAACATGACGCATGGATTAGCACCATTTAGCTCAACCATTTTGAAGGGAGCTAAATGATCCAACACATGGGCCACCATCAGCGAAACATTTGAGTGAGCATGACATACTCATAGCCGCCAGGGCACATTCAAGTCAATGCAAGACATATTAACCGGTAAATGGTAACTCTTTAGTACATAGTGCTCACACCTGTGCTATGCAATTATATAATACAAAGGAGATTGGGTTTATATAATGCAAAGATGGTCTTACAATCGTCAGCAGCTCCAACAGTATTTGCAAATGTTAATCAATTAGTTGTGGAGCAGGACCAGCATTGAGCCAAGCATTTTTATCAGCGATGTAATCCCCCAATGTATAATATGCCTGCCTGCATAGTGTGCGTTTTATACAAGATTTGAATTTCGTCTCATTCAGTTGAAGTATGTGGGGAGGAATTTTATTGTAACATTTTAAGATGAATCTACTTTAGCCAGTCTGAAACCTGGTTGAACTAATAGGTCCCTATTTCTTGTACTATAATTATGTCTATCGCTTCTTTTGCTAGAAAGATTCTCAACGCTCGGCTTAACACAGAATTGAAGATACAACGCGCGAAAAAAAAAATGCCGCGATTTTATTACGTTCGTGCGAATGTCAACTTAATCTCCGTCCCGTGATAATATCGGTATAAAAAGTATCCTATATCATAACACAGGCCATGGTCTACGCATGTGGGAAATTTCATCCAAATCTGTTCAGCCATTTTAGCGTGAAAGTTTAACAAACAAACACAAAAAATATGTCTTTATAATATTATTAAAATAACATTTCGCCAGTTATGTTTAAGTCCCATGTAACAGGGGACGAGCCTATTGCCATCAACCGAGCACAAATCTAGCCTCCGGGCTGCTACTGAGAAATTCCAGATGGAAAAACCCAATAATTTGTTCGACCCGGGAATCGAACCCAAGACCTCATGCTTAGCAGTAGCGCTTGCGACTACTAGGCCAACGAGGCAGTTACATTACAGTTCCCTATTTATACATAAGCTTTTAAACCAGAAAACTAAAACACATGAATGGTAACGTAACGTAAGGCTTCCTATACATGAAGCCGGAGCTGTATTGGCGGAGGCGGTAGCGGCGGCGGCAGCGCCGCGTAGATTTTCTGAGATATTCTGAACGGTGGCGGTGCGGTGGCGGTGCGGCGCCACATAGTGAAAAAAAAAAAGATTTTTTGTTCAAAAATCTGCCTACACCACAATTTTTGACGTATCGCTGATATATTTTTTTTTGTACACTCCTGAGATAACAAGATAAGATGTGTGTCACTGCCACTTTTCCTTAAAAGTCAATACCATAACCTCAAAAAATCGGGAAATGAAGCAAAAACAATTTCTAAAAAAAATATTTTAACAAAAATCAGTTTCCAGGGGTTTTGCAGGTCCCTGGTCATGAATTGATCATCTGTTTCTAAAAATTCAAAATGGTGGACACAAAATGGCGGCCAAAAAAAAAATTGCTTTATTTTGAGGTTATGCTATTGACTTTTAAGGAAAAGTGGCAGTGACACACCAAAGTATAAAAAAAAACGACAGCGATACGTCAAAAATTGTGGTGTAGGCAGATTATTGAACAAAAAAAGTCATTTTTTTTTACACTGTGCGGCGGTGTGGCGGCGTTTCGGCGGCGGTTCGGCGGCGATTTGGCGATGGTGCGGCGGCGGTCCGGCACCGGTGCGGCTCCAACATCATGTACAGGAAGCCTAACATTTCTATTTCCAAATAACAAGCGCTCGAGCTTTCGGATGTTGACATTATACCAATAAATATTAATACCAGTTATACGATAAAAAAATAAAATATTACAAACACTATTCTCGACCAACGTTCTGAAATAAGAGTCTAAAAATAAAAGAAAATCGATTTTATGAGAAAATAACTTTACGTAACACAACGCGATATTTACGGTTTCCTCAATCGGAAGTTGGTTTTTGTTCAGCCGTTACGATTACGATACACCGAAGTACCGAACGATTCGTTATTGCGTTTCGACATAGTGTCGGTCGCTCGCGAATCGTTATAACGAAAGTTACGCAATTGCGCGGATTCGTTAGTTTCGTTAGATTTCATTTCACACTTGATTGCTTATTCGGAACTGTGTTGGAACGAAATGTGTTTTTTAGGTTAGTCTTTATATTTTTAGGTATTGCTGAAACACGTAGGCTTTTTTGCGAATGATGACAGAGATTTACATAATAACATCACGCCGGTATGTTCCCGAAGGGTTAAGCAGAGGTGTACCTCGAGTACACCTACATTTCGCCAGTTATGTTTAAGTCCCATGTAATAGGGGGCGAGCATATTGCCATGAACCGGGCACAAATCCAGACTCCGGGCTGCTGCTGAGAAATTTCAGATAGAAAAACTCAATAACACTTTGCCCGACCCGGGAATCGAACCCAGGACTTCACACTCAGTAGTAGCGTTTGCGACCACTAGACCAACGAGACAGTTAAAGAGATTTATGTTTTGTATTTTTGTTTATACCAAAATATTATTGCATTAATATTTGTGTTATTTGTCATTTATATGATCGTCATTCCTTGCCAATTATCATACCCTTTCGAATGTTGGTGTGATATGACAATGCTTTGCATATTTTTGCCGTAATTTATGCAATTATGGTTATAATTTATTTCACATTTGCAGTCGTAAATGATTATTTTTTGGGGGTAATATTATTTCGTTTTGGATCTTTGAAGTCGGTTAAATAGTATATTATACCAACGTTACGTAGTCTATATCTATACTTCTATACTAATATTATCAAGCGGAAAAATTTGTATGTTTGTATTTTTGTATGTAACGAATAAACTTAAAAACTACTAGACCGATTTGAAAAATTCTTTCAGCAATGGATAGCTACATTATCAGCGAGTAACATAGGCTATATTTTATCCCCGTACTCTCACGGGAACGGGAACTACGCGGGTGAAACCGCGTGACGTCCGCTAGTTAATCATAAAAATATTGCACGAGGTAAAATATTTCAAAATAATTGAAAGAGTATATTTCGAAAGTATTTTTTGATGCTAGGCATTTTTATATAAGTGAAATCTGGAAAGGCCGTATCAATGTAAGTAGGTAAATACCTAGTAATTGGTTATTGGTGATTCGCCCGAATTTACTCGACCGAAACGGGCGAATAGACACTTTTAAATGATAATAGGTATAAGTAAGTTTTTCTTAAGGTAATTCACATGAAGTTAATTTATTTGTTGGCGAATCGATTTCTGGAGTTGTCGATTCGCCAACAAAACAATTAACTTCGTGCGAAACGCTTCAAGAAAAAATTATATTATTTAAAAGTATCGATTCGCCCGTTTCGGTCGAGTAAATTCGGGCGAATCACCAATAAACCTAATTTATGGAACATGGAAGACTTTACAGCAAAAACATTAAAATTTATATTTTATTATGGCTATGCATAGTAAAATTTTTAAGTGATTAAAATTAATAATCACGAACACCTAACGCACAAATATAATAAACAAATAATTACAATAAAAATAATGACCCAATTCCTTTTCAACCCTTCAAAACTTTCTCCAGACACCATTTAAAACGTCACAAATATTCTCAACATACCGGTACAGAAACCATTGACAAGGTGGTTCGCAAGTGGGGTGCGTGGCGGGGTGCATCGAAGGGCCCCTGGGCCCCGGTTCCCACGGGCCGCAGGAAGAAACTAGCCAGTTGCGGTTCCAGAACTGCAATTAGAAATCGCGAAGCTGGTTCTTTTTTATGGGGGTCGGCGAATTAATTGTTGGGATTTGTTAATTGTGGTGTTATTAATTTTTACTTTACACACGTGAAATGGACATAATTATCTAAAATTTAAACTAATCTATACTTCTATTATTATAATATACTAATAATAATATAATAAAGAGGAAAGATTTGTATTTTTATATGTAACGAATAAACTTAAAAACTACTGGACCGATTTGAAAAATTCTTTCAGCAATGGATAGCTACATTATCAGCGAGTAACATAGGATACATTATATCCCCGTACTCCCACGGGAACGGGAACTACGCGGGTGAAACCACGTGACGTCCGCTAGTATTGTAATAAAAAGAAAAGATTTTATTTTTGTGCGTTTGTATGTTTGTTTGTAATGCTTTCAAGCTAAAAAGGCTGAACAGATTTGAATGAAATATGGCACATGGGTAGACCATGATCTGGGTTAGGACATAGGTTACTTTTTATCCCGACATTCTCACAGGATCGAGAATTATTTTCACCCGAAATCGCGGTGCGCAGCTAGCTTTTAGAATAAAAAAAAAATGAAATGTAAGCTACTTCAATAATTGGTGTCATTGGATATTCCTACATCTTGTGTGTAATATTATACCTAAAATTACTGACGTTTGCTGCTAAGTATGGTTATTGATAACATCTAGAATCTGCCTAGCCTTTTCCTAACTATATTGAGGACGGCTTCCAGTCTAACCGGATGCAGCTGAATGCCAGTATTCTACATGGAGCGACTGCCTATCTGACCTCCACATCTCAGTTACTGGGTAACACTATACCACTTGGTAAGACTGGTTGTCAGACTTTTAGGCTTCTGACTACCCGTAATTACTGTCAAAGATCTGCGAATGACGGGACCAATGGTTTAAGATGCAGATATATGCCAGTGACCTTGAGTGGTTAACTTGCGTGTTCTGTACTGAGCTCACGCAAGGCGTCGTACGTCCAGCCAGTAATAGGACTCGCCCATCAAGGAGCGCTGTCTCAAATTAGACGCATTATTAATTTATTATACATAAAATAAACGGTATTTTAATAAAACACGTATACTCAAAGATCATTAATTAAATTATCTTTAAAAGGGTGAAGGTTTCAAAAAAATACGCTTGATAGATTTTGAGTGATTTTCAGTTTTTTATCCGCGTTAGAGATAACTTTACAAATTAATTTCACTACGTAATATAAACATAATCTAAAATATTCATTTAGTAAGTTATTAAAAAAATGCTGTAATTTAACATATATTTTTTCCAAATCATTAAAATTTCTCGTTTAGACGTGATTTTCAGTATAAAATCATTAGAAGTCGCTTATCGTCGCCTTAACGTTGTTTCTGAGACACGGAGACAGCTCCGTGTCTCGGGAAGAACAGAAGTGGCTAAAGGCTGTTATCATTTAGCCACGAGCCCCTCTAGGTATTGATAACATCTAGATGCGTTTAAAGAGTAAAAAATACAATAGACTTGGATATGTTTAGTAACCTGCGCTTAGCGCTCGGTATGGCAATACGCCGTGTTCGGGTTCGCGACAAATCCATCCTGAGGATGCCTCGTTGAGAGGTGAAATACTTGTCGATTTCTTTCAGGAGTTTTTTATTGCTCTTTAGAAATAGCTAAGCGAAACAGGTTACTAAATATATCCACGTCTATTGTATTTTATAATGGATTTCCGCAAGATCACGCCTGATTTAATTAACTATAATAAAAATAGGAAAATTTTGATTCTATGAAGGCAGATATAATGCTAAACGTAAGCAACTAACAACAACTAAACATGTATTGGACACAGGTTCCGTAGCTAAAGTAACAACCTGTATAACCTTTTACTTTGAACATTTAGGGATCTTTAGTACGTATGAACATGAGCCGAAGAATGGTCATAGATACCTGTATTTCTAAACTTGTCCATAGACAAGGGTTGTATGTGACGATTGGATACGAAACCCTAATGATATGCGTTTGATGAATGCACATTAAACTAATACCTTGTGTCATCAGATAAAATTAACCTTAAACTATTTGGATTAAGGTACCTTTCGGTTCGGTAGACAATAGTTCTACTATCTTTCTTGTTCGTGTGTTTAGTGACTAACCTGAGGGGCAATTCCCGGATTTTTAAGAATTTTCGCAATCTATCAAACTTGTCAAAAATGTTGGCAAAATGATTGTATTTTTGACAAATTGCGAATGCGAACATTCTCATGCAAATATGCGATCATCTTCATGCGAACATTCATTTTTGGCAAGTTTGACAAATTGCGACTTGAATGTGAACGTTTTTTAAGTACGAGAATTGGCCTTCTGGTGTCAGAGTTTTTATGGCGCCTATGGGCTGACTTGGCTTGGCTTCACATGCCGTCGAGAAATATCTCTCAGGCATGCCGTTTCCTCACGATGTATTCTTTCACCGTTTTTTAAGCAAGTGATAATTATTGTTCTAAAAAAAATGGTTAGAATTTGAAATTCTACTAATTGTCCCTTTAATTTAAGAAATCGTTGTTACGAATACCTATTTCAGGATATTCGTGGAATTATGTTCCCTAGAATAAAATAAAAACAATGTATTTGAATAGCTACTAACATACGGGTTTTTTATTTCTCTTATTTTTCGTGTGGTTAGTGACTAACCTGGTCTCTGACTTGGCTTCACATGCCGTCGAGAAATATCTCTCAGGCATAACATAGCATAGGCATGCATAGGGTTTTTTAATTTAAGTAGGTATTGATTTCTAATAAAATTCGAACATAATTCCGCGAATATCCCGAAATAGGTGCTCGTATCAACGTTTTCTTGAATGCCAAAGGGAAAATAGCTTATGACTTTTCTGTGCGACTGCTCTTTTGAAAGGTGAAGTTGTGCTAAATACACACTAAAAATATATCTACTTTGGAAGTAAATATACTCTGGTAGTACTAAATAATTTATATTTGGTCTTGACGAAAGAGGCTTACAAATATTACTTTAGAATACTGTTATACGTAAACATTTCAGAGCAAATATAATTATTTCTAGGAACTTTTCACGTATTCAAACTGTTCCGGTTCGGTATAATAATAATTGGTGCAAAACAGACAGGACGTCCTGTGTCGAATCATAGTGCACAACACACAATGTTATATTTACCGTTATTCTACTAACTAGCCAGAGAAAAATAACCTTTATCGTTTAAAAATCAAGGGTGGTTATAAATTTTCAGAGTGGTAAATAGAGCTTACGTACGCCAATCTACAGAGCATCCCTTATCCGCGTGACGGGTCAAAATCGCGATGTTATTTATAACATGTCGTATTATACCAGCTGGGGTTTGTCAAGACGAAAAAAAATATAAGAAAATGAATCCGCATGACCCCTTGACGGGTTTCGAGGGCCCAAAAGGGCAGACCACCCTTCGAACGGGTTTCAGCATCGTAAATCCCACGTTCATTTTCAAAAGATATTTTAAAATGCGTATAAAATTATTCAGGGCAGAAATAATTCGGTGCGCCGTGTAACTTATTTATATATTTATGATTTGTTGCGAAATGTGTGCACGTGTTGTTTGAGGAACATGGCAGTGTTCTAGGGTTATTGAAATATACGATGCTATTTATGTTGAGCCTTGTCTGCACTAGGGTATATTTGTGTCTGTGTATGGTATCGGAACAAAATAATTGTGAAAACTGATTTGCTGACCTCCTACGTAGTTTCAGTTTTTTTCATATGACTTGTAACGCAAACGAAGATCAACCAAAATCATCTTTTGTTTTAAAATTTTGTAAAAAACAATCTTTCCTGAAATACAAACTTCACAACTTTTCTGCTCTTATGAAAGTGTTTTTAAACTCTTAAAAAAATATTGCATAAGTTATGTCAACTCCTTCTAAGTCTAACCCCGGTTATAACTGTTCGTTATGATGTAACAGGTAACAGTTTGAAACTTTTGCTCCCCCACGTGAAAATAAGAAACCATAATTTCTTCTTGCAAAATATTATTCTATTTTTACAAGCTTTTTATAAAAAATCCGGCTAACATTTTTATGTTAGCTGAACAAATTCATTGTTGTATTTTGGTTATGAACCTTGTTGTTTTCAGCAAACAGTTGTTATACCTACTTTCTTCGTTTTATTAAGAAATCATTGTTTCTATCATAATTTTCAATTATTTAAAGTACAACATAATGTCCTATGGAAGGTACGCTCTCATTTTTAATAGAAGAGGTGTATATTAAACTATTAATTACTAAAAATTACACATTAAATTACACTTACAAATAAACGGATAATTATTTTGTAACCATATGAATATGACAGTTAAATTATTACAAAATGAACATGATTTAATACTCAACGAAAATAAAAATTACATAACTTACGTCATCGCCTTCTATTTTATTCCAACTCTGGATAACATTGTTCGTTATGATGTAACAGGTAACAGTTTGAAACTTTTGTTCCCCACGTGAAAATACCAAACCTTACCCCATTTTGCAGAATAAAATTCTATTTTTGTTTAAAAACTCCAAGCAACACATTTTATTATTAGTCAAAAAATTATGTATTTTGATTATGAACGTCGTTGCTTTATACAACTGTAATGTTATCGTTTTCTAAAGAAATAATTCATTTCATTTTATAAATTCTGGTGTTCAATAAAGCATATAATATCTATCTGTCTATCTATCATTGCAGCAGTGGTA
The DNA here is from genome assembly GCA_963680765.1 of Agrochola lychnidis. Classification (NCBI taxonomy): domain Eukaryota; kingdom Metazoa; phylum Arthropoda; class Insecta; order Lepidoptera; family Noctuidae; genus Agrochola; species Agrochola lychnidis. The sequence goes on from OY796858.1 coordinate 18,638,258, forward strand.
GTCCAGTGGCAGCAGGCGCTCTACTTTGTGTAAATAATTTCATCACCACTGCTCTCAAAATGGTGAAGGAAAACATCGTGAGGAAACCGGCATGTCCTAGAACCAAAAAAGTCGAAGACGTGTGACATCTATCAACCCGCACTGGGCCCGCGTGGTAGATTACAGCCCACTCCCTTTCGAGTCACATGTGTGTATGTATATAATAAGTATATCAATTTTTTGTTTTTATTTAAAAAAAAATCTGCTGTTCCATACATTTTGACCGCGCAGGTATTGATTGCACTTTTCTATGAAATAGCAGATTTTTTTTTATTAACCTTAGAAAAAATTTCAACGCAGGGGCGTTCAGAATCATGTACTGAATACATACAAGCAGTTTTTGCGTCGATGTCCCTGCCACCCTGTATAGACGTGTGAATACGACTTTACTTTACTTTGATTGGCATGTATCAGAAAGCAGTGGTTATATTTAAAGGTGTGGTACAGACCATCAAACTGAACAACTTTTTCTATGGAACCAATATCGTAATCGCGAAAAAAAAATCAACTGTCCCATACAAAACTTCAATACCTATACCTAGTCGACGTATGACGGGTGATATTTTTTTACCTTCATTATGGCCACACGTTTCTGATACACGGTGTATAACTAGAAAAAAAAAAATTTTGTTTTTTTTTTGTAATTTTGAATGTATCAGGTAAGCATTACGACACAAATGAAATGAAATGAAATGAAATTGTTGAAATGAGATGAAATTGTTTATTCTATAAATAGGATATCGGAATCACTTTTACACGTCATATAAAAAAAAAATATGAAATAAAAAAAACAAAACAAACAAACATGTTATTTATTTAATGAGTAAGGTACACTAACGACATATTATTTACAAGGATAGTAAAAAAAAAAATATCACGAGTCTTCAATACTGTGTAAATACATCACATGTGCATGCACAACTTTCTTATTAAAAGGTGAACAATTATTCAATGTTTTTAAAATTATTATATAAAAATAAAAATTTGATAAATAATAAAATTACAAAATAAGATTAGATTACAAAATAAAATAATAAATAATACATTTCGTCACATTGCAAGAGAGCACACAGTGTTAAATAAATCTCATTACTTCTTACTGAAATATAAATTACATAACTTACGTCATCGCCATATATTTTCTTCCAACCCTGATTATTGTTCGTTATGATGTAATCGGTAACAGTTTCAAACTTTTGTTCCCCACGTGAAAATAGGAAACCTTAACCCTTTCTTGCAAAATAAAATTCTATTTTTGCTTGAACAACGAGGCATAACATTTATTTAATTCTTTGATAAAAAGGGTAAGAAATTCACAGTTGTTTTCACCATCGTTTTTATAACGAATTTAATCTTGTACGACTGCTAACTTAACGTGACATCGTGAAATCTTTTTAATGGGTGTAAAAATACTCTTAACGAAGCCGAGAGTCACTTTTTGTTATTCCCGTTATTACGATAATTTGTACTTGACCATATCAAATCAAATCAGCTTGTTTCAAACATGTTGTACAGAGGTTGGAATAAGATTATAAGTTTCAAACATGCACCCTGTAAGGGCACTGAAAAATAAAACAAAATTACATTACAATACATTAAATTTTTTATTGTGTCATTTTTACAAAAAAAAAAAAAAACATGGTTCTAAACAGTAGAATAGAATATCTTTTGTATAATGTTTAACCGTACCTGACCTGGGAACCTTCTGGTTACGGAGATATTGCAGGTCAAAGTTCCAAGTATTTTTGATGTTTTTTTTTTTTACTAAAACTATATCCAACGACCCCTGTACCGTTGCATACACCCACAAGCACAATGTTTGGCGTAAATAGAGAATTAAAAAAAATATAATAAAGAATTTCAAAAATAAAAGTCCTTTCGCAGCAATTATTTTTGCACAAAGTTACTGTAGTATGATGATGTACAGAATACGTAGATGACGGCTTCGTGAACGTTCTTGTTACACCCTCTGTATATGTCTATTATTATTGTAAATCTCTGTCGATTTCCAATCTTTGTCAATTCTTTGAGTCCCTAACCCTTTGAGAACTTAACCGGGCGGTGGCGGATCCAGGATTGTCGAAGGTAGGTTTTAACAAAGTAAACACTAAAAAAAACACTACAAATTTGTGGGTACATATTATAAATAGTTCAAGAATCGAGTCTTGCAGTTTTTTCCGAGCTTTTCCCGAAATTCAGTTTCCTATACCTCCCCGCGTTTCTGAGATAAAGGGTCTTGACAGACAGATGGACAACAAAGTGATCCTATAAAGGTTCCATTTTTAGGGTTCCGTAGTAAACAAGGAACCCTTATAGTTTCGTCATGTCCGTCTGTCTGTCTGTCCGCGGTCTAGCTCCGAGACCCTTAGTACTAGAAAACTGTAATTTGGCATAGGTATATATTTTAATTACGCCGACAAAGTGGTAAAATAAAATTATGAAAAACATTTTTTTTAGGGTACCTCTCATACACGTAAATTGGTGATGTTATTTTTTTTCTTTTTTTACCCCATAGTGAGGGGTATCATTGGAAAGGTCCTTTAAAAACATTGTGAGTTTGTAAAACCATTTTTGGATTCAGGGATCCATTTGCGAAATATTAAGCTTCAAAGTGCTAATTTTTGTTAGAGTCAAGTGTCCCCCCCCCCTGCCGGCTAAATGGTTTATTTTGGGTGTGTGAAAAAAATCACAACAGTAGTTTATATAACGAAATTAAAAGGAAAACTATCACAGCTAAGTAAGCTCTACAAGTTAACGAGTAATAATAGACCAATTTAACTTTGCAGTTGCAAAAACATGTTTTCCCATACATTCCGTATGGGAGAACATTTTTTCAACTACAAAGTTAAGTTTGTTTTTGGGATTAATTCATCCCAACTACGGAACCCTTCATTGTGCGTGGTCCGACACGCACTTGGCCGGTTTTTTAGGTACGGAACCCTAAAAAGCACTAAAAACGGCACTTGTAATAGGTATCACGTAGCTGTGTAGGCGCGAAAACGGCGACGCACGGGCGTGGAGGCAGTGTGAGTGGCTCGCGGATTCAAAATTCGAAAAAGATCTTGTAGAAAATACTTGAAAACATAATACTTATTAAGTTAACGATAATTGATGACAATAAATTGTACCTTAGGTAGTGTAATACTTGCAAAAAAAATAATTTGAATTACATCAAGTTCACTTTAAGATTTGTCACGGAAGAACTCTGATGCTTTTGGGGAGGTTTGAGCCCCTTAACCCCCTGGATCCGCTACTGACGGGTGTCCTTATAGAAATCAATCGCGTAGGCATTTGTTCGACGATCGCCTCCTATTAAGACACTCGGTAGAGCATTTGATCGTGAACCAATAGACAAAAACTATATCTTATTTTACCGTTAGATTTAATGTTACCTGTTTGCTACAGTCAAAGTTTAAAAAAAGGCTAAAATATGACTATGAAACATGCTCTATTTTTTTTCTTTGAACCTATAACTTACGTTTATAGCTTTAGATAATACCTATCTTAGAATAAAAAAGGCAATTTTCCTGAATCAATTTTTTTTCAATATTTTAAATCTTGGCAGTTTTAATATTACTGCACTTGTGTAAGACGAAGATTTTCCCAGTATTGTTCAAGTTACCTTATTTAAGCATGATCAAAAGTTTTTTAACATTACCTAAGAATCGTGAGTTTTGTTCTTTGAAACCAAAATAAAGGTTGCATAAGTTACGTGAACTCCTTCTATTTCCTTCTAACTGTGATAAAAATTGTTCGTTATGATGTAACAGGTAATAGTTAGAAACTTTTGTTCCCCCACGTGAAAATACGAATCCCTACAACTGTGCTTTTACAAAATAAAAATTCTACTTTTAGCATCTAAAAAGTCGCCATAACGTTTTTAATTTTTATATTAGGTGAAAGAAGTACGGGTCGTCAGAAGCTCGAAAGTCTGACAACCAGTCTTACCAAGGGGTATCGTATTACCAAGTTACTGGGTTGTGGAGGTCAGATAGGCAGTCGCTCCATGTAAAATACTGGTATTCAGCTGCATCCGGTTAGACTGGAAGCCGACCCCAATATAGTTGGGAAAAGGCTAGGCAGAACATATTAGGTGAAAGAAATCTTGTTCATAAACTTGACAAACAGTTGTCTTGAATACTTTGGTAACTGTTAATTTTTCGTCACTTCGTGAAATCTTTATATTTATCATCATTTCAAATCATTGACAATTCTTTTTCTAGGAAAAGGCCACACCCACTTGATCGCGAACCAATAAATGAAATGACATCTTAAGTACTGACGTCATAAACCCTTTCAATGCCATCTTATGATAACCATAGACTAGTCACAATAGAGTGCATAATGGGCCAAACATTGTCTGTGGTCACAGCTACGTATAAATACTATGGCTTTTAAAACTACGTTTGAAAAAAGAACACACGGTGTACAATCGCGAACGCTAGTGTTCCGCTAATAAGGTCACTGACCTTTAGAAACGGTGTTCGTTTCGATTGCAATCGCTTTGTGTTTTAATTAAGTGTGGAGCTATTGATGTGTTTTGTTGATTACCGAGATAGCATCTTAATGTAAATAATTTCTTAATCAGAGTTATTGGGTTTGGAGTTCAAAGTCGGTTAACATGTTTATTTTTAAACAGTAAAGCGTACTGTTTGATTGCAAAGATCAAAGAATCAAAGCTATAAAATTCACCCGAAAGAATAAGGTAAGTGTCGAAAGAAGTCATTGTTAACAATATATTCTAACCAGTAGTCAAACTTATAGATAGATACCATTGTATTGTATCCAAGACATGTAAATGCCATAACACCACCTAATCGATTGAGACCTAATTTGAATATCAAAAAGACATCGATTTACAATGTCCAAACACTTCACAGAAACGGCTTATTGACTAACAAAAGATAATATTAGAGTTCGCTTTCGCACCATTGTTGTTGATCATACAGAGTTCATCGACCGCTGTTATAAAGGATGATACAGATGAATTTTAACGAAATAAAATTTTGCATATCTATTGGGACGTCATATTAATGTGTAAATTCATATTGTGACGTCTCGTGTTAGGAACTTATTGGTGAATACGGCACGTGCCTTCTAAATTAACATAAAATCCAGCTTACACACTATTGAACTATTGACAGATGCTAATATTCAACATTATGACAATTTATTTGTATTGCATATTTTGTCAAGCAACTTAAGTTACTATTAAGTTTAAGTTATGGGGATTAAGCACGGTGGATGGCACGGGTTAAAGAGCTTTTACAATCTTTTTATAGTTATTGAGTTGTATTCAAGTAAAAGACTTCAACGAAACTATAATTTTGTGCCCGATGCAATTAGAATGTTTGATTAGATACCTTTAAATTATTGTGAATGCAATTAATAGACCGTATAACTATTGCAATTTAAATTGTTGTCTAGTATTTTATTAGATATTTATCCTTTTTTATAAAAAGTAAGTTTAAAAACTAATACCCGACTACTAAAAAAAACTTTTTACAAAAAAAAAAACAACCGATTTTTATTTTTCACTTTTCAATTGTGATACACCTACCCCACACAAATTCGAATACCACTACCTGCTGACAGAAAATTATCATATCATCCACATACTAAGTGACGAAAAAATACGTATTATTGAAGCTAACTCAAAAACCACCCAAGCAAAGTTAATAAAATTTATATGGGACCACCTCTGAAGTATGATCTACCTAACAAAAAAAGAATCATCAAAATCAATTCATAATTGACGGAGTAATCGCGTAACAAACATACAAAAAAAAAAAAACAACATACAATCGAATTGAGAACCTCCTCCTTTTGGAAGTCGGTTAAAAATCACTCTCTAAAGAGTATGAAATAAGAAAATATTTCAGACAGAAACCAAGACATAGGTACAAAAATGGTCAAGGTAAAGCCGTCGTCACATGCTGGCGTATACCTACAAAATTATAATGGCATGCGACTACGAGAGGGCGCCATATTGCATTTAATGTGACGTCACATAGCCTATAACCAGCGAACGATCAAGAAGCTTCCAATGATACCTTATTTGTCAAAATATGATCGGTTGTTTGGAAGTTATGAGGTAACAGATGAACATACATACATACCGGTCAAAATCATAACCCTCCTTTTTGCTTCGCCGTAGTCGGGTAAAAACAGATGCAGCCTTTATCAATGAATACTTAGCAGTGGTGGCCCAGTGGTAACGGCCGCGACTTACGAGTTGTAGGTCGTAGGTTCGAACCCAGACAGGCGCTTTACTTTGTGTACATTATTTCATCACCACTGCTCTCAAAACGGTGAAGGAAAACATCGTGAGGAAACCGGCATGTCCTAGAACCGAAAATTCGAAGACATGTGACATTTACCAACCCGCACTGGGCCCGCGTGGTGGATTACGGCCTACTCCCTCTCGCAGAGAGGAGGCCTGTGTCCCAGCAGTGGGAACATTTATAGGCTGATGATGATGATGATGATGACTTCACTTGTTGATCAAGAAGATGCAACAGCACAAGATTTGGCACCTCTGTTCTGCAGGGTTGTATGACCGACCACATTGACCTGCTGAGTTGAGGGGTTAAAGGTTCCATACGTCATAGATGTCGAGGTCTTTATACATGTTGTTACGCAAATACCTCTTATAGGCTGTTTCCAAAAATTTATAAAGGGAAAGTTTTCATGGTTAAAAAAAAAAACGTGTAGCACTCGGGGACTGCCGCGGTAAAGCTATTGCATAGCATTTGTAACCTCCATGACAACATCACGTTGTCATGGGAACCGTCATTACATGGTAGGCGGAGTGGGGGGTGTTAGATTTTATTTTCGTTACGTTACAGAATTTCTTGATTCGGTCGCCGCGTTCAAAGCCCGCGATAAAAGTTATGCAATAGCTTAAAAAATATCGGTGACGGTATGGGACTTTTGGCTTATATCGATCACATGCCTCCACACCTAGATTGTTTCTGAGAATTCTAAACCAACATGTTGTTTGGCGTGAGAATAGGAAACGGGATAAAATATACACCGTGACATTTTATTCGTCTTACAAAAGCAGCCCACTTCATGTATCCAATGACTACTAAACATTCATTGACATTGAACATGACATGTGACATTGACACTGACATTGACACTGACATTTGACATTGTGTGTTGTGACATTTTAATTTGTAATTTATTTTTTAAATAGCTTCATAAGAATGTTTATAATTTTTGCGTGCCTATTTCCAGGCAGAATGTACATGGCTCACTCCTATCTATTCCACCTGTATTTTATGTAACCTACATTCATTGCAAATAAATGATTGATTGATTGATTGATTAAAAATTGGTTGTCTGTAAAGTCGGTTTACGGACGATAATTTTACGTGATAACGTCACAAGCCGAACGCTTAGGCCGATCGTGCCTCTCTATCGCTTGTTCCGCGCTCTCGCTTGCACGCTCGGCTCAGGCGGAACGTAACACTTTTTCGTGCGTGCAGCCGGCGTTCATCGATTTATAAGACGTTATCACGTCAAAAAATATTAATATTTTGTAACAATTTTTTAATTGCTCCTAGAGGTATTTTATATCGGGTACATTGAATGGCCCTTTGTAAGACGAGTAAAATGTCACGGTGTATATATACTATTTTTTTTTTCGATGTTGGATATGCAAAAACATCACATAACATCACGCCTTTATTCCCTAAAGGGTCGGGCAGAGGTGTACTTATAGTACACCCACCTTTAAGCCAGTTATATTTTTAAGTCCCATGTAATAGGGGGTGAGCAACCGAGCACAAATTCAGACACCGGGCTGACACTTGCCGGACCCGGGAATCGAACCCAGGACCTCATACTCAGCAGTAGCGACCGCCCACTTGCGACCACTAGACCAATGAGGCAGTATATGTATATCTGCGTAAAAAATTCTAAAAATATGTTGGCATGTTCGTATTTATATGTAATATAATAATATATATAACCTATGTGGAAATAATAAAGTAATGGACGCGAGCGAGATTGCGCAGTGCGCGATGTCCGGCCACTAGCCGTAATATTATACCGATGCGCAGTGGCCGGGGAGAGTCGGCTGCAGTGGAACACTGCTTGAATTATTTAGAGTTAAAAAATATGGTAATTAAGGTGAATAGGATAATTTATAATGTTTTATTTGAATATACGAGTATGCAGATCAGTCCTGCATTTGATTAATAATCACACTAATATTATAAAGGCGAAAGTTTGTGAGTGTGTGTGTATGTTTGTCTCTTCTTCACGCTCAAACGGCTGAACGGATTTGAATGAAATTTGGCACATATTAATCAAAAATAACTTAGAAAACACGCATTAAAGTTGGGGAGTGAGGACTCGCTACGACACAACGCAGTATTAAATCTAGCAAGGCGTGATGTCATGCCACATTTTAACTTAATGTATCGTCGTAATCTTTTGAATACGTCAAAAATAAAATACGCGTTCTATATTTTTTATTTAATAATTTACAAGTCGGACAAAAAAAAATTTGGAGACCTTTTATGTCAAATCTATGTATTTGGGGGTCTTCTTCTATACTTACATGTCTATCAGCCTTTATCTCAGAATTCCCTCCATTCTGGTGAAATTTATCATCTTTTACACAGTTGTTCCCTCGTTCCGTTGGTCTTCCCATAGTCTTTTAGCCATCCACATTGCACATAATCTCAACTTACTGTCTACATACATGTAAGTATATGGATCTTAATTTCTAAAGTCATACTTAGGTTAAACTTATTTTAGTTAGTTATTTTATATCTTTATTGAAACAATCTCCATTTTTTTAAATGTATTTTATTGTTTTTTTTTTGTTTTTTCTTTGTGTATGTCAGTTTTTGGTTCTTTTTAGACTTAAAGCTATTTTATTAATAATTTTAATTTTACTTTTAATTACGTAATATTTTTATTTTATATAATTTGCGAAGGTTGCTTTGTATTGTGTGAGTGTCGTGTATACCTGTAATTGGTGTATACGTAAGAGCTACCTGTTAACTTTTATTTTTTATGTACAATGTATATGTTGTTGGCGCACTTATTTTAAATAAATAAAGTCCTTCTATCCCGTGTTATGGTAGGGGAGAAGAACTTTACAGGGTCAAATAAAATTAACTAGCCAAACTTCGCAGATGAAGGGTACAACTAATCTAATAGTAAATAATTAGTTACATTAAAACACCTAAGCCGTATTAATTCGCCCACTCGCCCCGTCGCGCTCAACAGCGCGTGCAACCGCGCGCACGCAGGAAGGTTCGTCTCATCTCGTACAGGATGCGGCGCGCGCGCCTGTGTGACCTACCGATAGTAAGGCGATCTATCTGACCAGAGGGATCCTCTTACTGTTAGTGAACTTGTGTGGTTACGTTAGAACTTCTTTTTTTTCTTGATGATAGATTAGAAGGTATATTTCCTTTGGAAGGAATGTTTTTGTAGGAAGGTTGATGAAGACCAGAATCTGTCTTCGATTTAATTTGAACGGAAAAGTCAAGGCGTATTTAGGTTAGTAATCCGTTAATTAATAGCAATAACCGCACCATCCTCATGTAGGAGGAGCTCGTGGCTAAGTAATAGCAGCCGCACGGGTCGATCCATCAGGTTAAGCTACGCTTGCCGGGGTTGGTCCGTGGATGGGTGACTATCTTTACATACCGAGACTCCTCCGTGCCAAGGAAAGCACGTTAGCCGTTGGTCCCGGCTGTCATTCGTGGATCCTTGACAATCGTTACGGGTCGTCAGAATCAGAAGCCCTAAAGTCTGACAACCAGTCTTACCAAGGGCTACCGTATCACCCAGTTACTGGGTTGTGGAGGTCAGGTCAGTCGCTCCATGTAAAATACTGGTATTCAGCTGCATCCGGTGAGACTGGAAGCCGACCCGAAAATAGTTGGGAAAAGGCTTGACAGATTGATTGAACCGTACGATCCTTAGGTCCTCAGTCAGCTGGTTTTATACACATTTCATTGTTATGGAATGTGGCTTCTCTTTAGTTCTAGGATATAGGCAATGGTCTAAGAACTGTTTCGAAAAAAATAGAACGTAGTTTTGAGATCATCATGTTATATTTTTATTCGTAAATTAGCTTGCAGTTGCAGGATCACAGGAAGAGGCTATATTTATATATATCACCGTAAGATTGTGAGAACTGTTAGTTTATAATCTATCGCTATTATTGCTATTAACTGTCAAAAAATTGTGAACTGGTTGAAATGGGTTAGGTTAGGTTAGAACTGTGACCAAACGCGCGCGAGCCGAGCGAGCGGAGCGAGCGGTGCTGCGGCAGCGGCCGGCGAGCGCTACTTCCAAGTTGCTCGCAGCTAGGCTGGCTATTTAGTATTAGCGCAAGGTGCGTTACGTCGCAAGCAAGTTTGATACCAGTTCACAATTTGTCGGTTTCCCATGGAAAGATTATAAACTAGCGAAAAATAATGCGTTAAATTGTAAATGGTTCGTTGCAGTTCACAATTTTTCGACAGTTTATAATTTAACGGAAATAATACCGATAGATTATACACTAACGAAGTTCATAATTATACGGTGACATATGTCATTTATTATACACCAGATTATATATTACAAAAAGAAAAAGTTATACACTACAAAATATACAATTGGCGGCCTTATCGCTTACTGCGATCTCTTCCAGGCAACCTTGGAATTGATCCGTGGTGTGTGATAGTGTAGTAAAGTTAAAAGGCTAGCAATTGAAAAGATCTGCATCCAGCAGTGGACACCTGCAGTAGGTATTATAAAATGATCATGATTTTTGAAATAAGTAGTATAATTGGCTTCGGTCGTTTTACTTACAACAATAAATAGTTTTAATAAGTCCTGCTGAATACTTAAGTACCATCTAACAGTCTCACCTGCAGTCACGGACGCAATTCGAGATTGTTCATTACCATTGCTAGATGATGCACTAAGTTCACAGGTCACATGCAACATATTAACTTATACAGTTCGCAAATGCACATGATATGATATAACATTGTTTTTCCGTCGCCGCTAACGTGCCGGATGCGTCAGGCTGCCGACGGGCTAATGGGCCAGCTTCCGACACGTGACGATGACGCGCCAGCTCCGAGCCGTGACGCTAGCCGTCTTGTGTGCGACGCGAACATGATGCACTTTACGTAACCATTGTTTTATTTATGCAAGTAGGAATTATAAGGCGTATGGGTAATTTGCGAGACATTCGTGGTTAGTTTGTGCTAAAATTGACCCCCGTTTTTAACCCCCGACGCAAAACGAGGGGGGTTATAAGTTTGACCGCTATGTGTGTATCTGTCTGTGGCATCGGACTTAGCTCTTAAACGGGTGAACCGATTTGAATGGGTTTAAAAAAAATATTGAAATCAGGTTTTTTAGCGATGGTTCTTAGACATGTTTTATCAAAGATTATCAGCTCTTTTCTAGTTGATGAATGGATGTGAGTATCTTGTGATGTGAGTGATGTAGATCTTTGACAGTCGTTACGGGTAGTTAGAAGCCCAAAAAGTCTAACAACCAGTCTTACCTAGGGGTATCGTGTTACCTAGTCACTAGGTTGTGGAGGTCAGATAGGCAGTCGCTCCATGTAAAATACTGGTATTCAGCTGCATCCGGTTAGACTGGAAGCCGACCCCAACATAGTTGGGAAAAGGCTAGGCAGATGATGATGAATGGATGTGAGTATCTTCCACAGGTTTGATCGATTTGAAATTTGGTATTCTGTTACTTCAATGATATTAGAAGAACATAGTAACCTTGAACTGATGCTGCAGCATCACCTGGAATTTGTAGAATACCCAACTCCCTTACCGACTTACAGCATAGGATCGTGTTTGGGCTCAATGGAATGGTCTCAATGAATAGGTTATAGATAAATCGTGAACAGGGTCTGGTGATGGAGTAGGAAAGAGAAATGAGGAAATGTTAGTGTCGGGAGTTTTTTTAAATTTTAACTGTTAAAATTGTACTTGTTGAAACTGATAAGTACGTCGCTAACTGGAAATAAGAATATCAAAAGTTGTAATGACTCCAGATAACTTGAGTACAACATATCATCACGCCTGGTTTCCTCAAAGGGTTAGGCAGGGGTGTCTCTACAAAATGAGTGTCTTAGTCAAAAACTTGGGGGCTATTATAACGATCAAAAATAGCCTGTCTGCTCAGAAAATAAGCATTAGTAGAGTATGTTAAATTATTGACTCCGGTTGTGTTACGAATATCTCTCAGTAGTCTTGGAAAATAAGATTCTGTCTTCGGAAACAATCCTAGAGAAGATTTACAATACAATACAAATATGTTTATTTCAATATTACACGTTGTACATACGTTATACAGTTGGTGGCGTCCCCTTTTAAGCATATAGATGCCTGTGCCAGGAGGCGCCGCTCCTTTATATCTTGCTATTAGTGTAACATGTTATTAAAACAAAAGTTATTAAACAAAAGTTAAACAAAAGTTATTAAATAAAAGTTACAAGTTAATGAATTTATTATTTTTATTTAGTCTGTTAGTGTGTGTGTATATGTGTGGGTGCGTGTGTGATTATGTGTATGTGTTTATGTGTATGAGTTTAAGTGTATGTGTTTATGTGTATGTGTATGTAAGTATGTGTGTGTGTGTGTGGTTGTTTTTTACAGAAAGGGTTTTACCTTATATTTAGTAGAATATTCTCTACTTCATCGTAGGTTAACTTGTTTATCCACTTAATCAGCAACGATTTGCATTCTTTATATGGTTTAGTATGTATATCTATTTGTTTATTTATTTTATTGAATATGAAAGACGAGCGATTTCTAACCAGAATTATCTTTATTTAGAAATGAAGTAAAGTGTAGAAATGGTTGCCGGATGTTTTTTTTTCTACGCTACATTTCTTATTAATCAACCCAATACTTAAAGGCCCAAGGATTTAATCACTATAAATAGTAGCAGGTATTGTACTCACTGACAGTATTGGCAGCCGTGTCGGTCTAGTGCTCATGCGATGCGCGGATGCTGCGCAGGCGCGCCGCCGGAAACGGAAGTCACGGGCGCGTTCGCTCGCTCATCTGTGGCAATATGGCGGAATCATAGGTTGGTCACACTGCTCGTTATGTGGTACAGGTAATTAAATATTTGAGGTGGGTACTGTTTTTGTACTAGTTTTTACACGACTACCCAAAACAAGGAGTGTTATGTTTTCAGGGTTCATGTATGTATGTCTGTCAGTTTTTAACTATGGTCTAAGCTTAAAATTAGGTTGTTTATGTAGGTGAAATTGGTAGGTGGTTGCAATACAAAAAGGCTTCTATGGCTACGTTAACATGCTATTTAACCAATTCGTTTGGTAAGCATGGTAGTATGGTACAATTTTCTTACAGTTCGAAGGCTGTGTGAGAAAGTGACCTACGCAAGGAATAATCGAATTATTTAATCTTATGTAGCTATTCCAAATAAAAGGGTTACATTTTTTTTATATCACATTCTAGTTTGGGTTTCCAAAGACTGTTTATAAAGGTACTTAGCATTGTTTGTAATTGTCGTTGTAAAAATAACCAAATGAAGGAAGTTTGGCAATAATTCCTTTTGCACATGTGGCTTCTCTGGTACCTCATTAACGGCATAAATAAGTAAGAGTCTATTAACTGCTACCATGTTTATTTAAATCTTTATTTTTATTTATTTTTACATTCGTTCTTGACATATTTACTATTCTATTATTTGACATTATATACCTACGATTTATTTCAACTTTTTATTAGTGACTTTTATGGACATGATAATTATTCAAATTGATTACAGTTGTAATAGCAATCATATAATTGCATTTTTACTAAAAAAGGTTTTTTACTTTTATTAATTTATTTATCTTTTGTATAGATTCTTTTCTACATATTTTGTGAATGTGAGAACGCTGTAGGCTTAGTGGATTGTAGACCTGTTGACCATTTTCTATTTTGTTAAGTACTTGGTACTTATTGAAAGACCTACACTGCCCTCCCATACCTAGTAACAATGTTATTTGAAAGTATTGTAAAAGCCAATTATTTTTAAAAGAGTAACCGTGGAGTTTCTTGCCGGCTCTTCTCCATAGGAAACGACCAATTGGAACCGTGCACCCAGCTTCTGACGTTTCATAAGTGCCCATGTAGGTTTATGTGAAATCAAATATTTTGATTTTTGATTTTGAAATCAAAGATAAGAAAATAGGTAGGTAAATCAATTTAAATGGTATTTTAATTGGATAAATTGGGGAATATTCAACACAGAGTTTCCGTTATTGGCACGCAAATGTACAATTATTTATTAGTAGGAGCACATTTGCTAAAACATGTGCTGTCTTATAAAACTATCAAGTTGTGTAAATTCGAAAAATCTGTGTAAATAGGTACCTAAATAATTAATTATTTTTGGTATATGAAACGATGGGTTCAGGGGGCCTACCACAAGCTCATAAAGCAGTATTATTTTAATATTACTTCAGTGTGGGAAAGAGATGAAGCTCTACAGGACGTATAGCTACATCTCTTTCTCCCACTGAAGTAATAATAAAATAATACTGCTTTTGAGCTTGTGGTAGGCCCCCAGGTTTTCGGTTGCAAATGCAAGTCACAAGGCGAAAATATGGAAATAATTTTGAGAAGATATTAATTCATTTTTGTGAAAAATGGTTTGTCTAAATTAAAACAGTAATAATTATTATAGTAAGTTTCATCAACTTAAAACAAAAACTTTCAGCTTTTGATAAATGACTAAAAATGGTGGTAAATGATGCCGATTCTCTTGTCACAAATGCCTCTAAACCAGACTAAAAATCACTAAAATTTAGTTTATTCCTGTTAAACGATTATTTCCCATTCTGAAATAGACTAAAGTGACACAACTTAACTATATTTTAGTTTGACAGCACTAAGATGGCACTGAGTTATTTATTAATTTGACGTTTTTCACCAAAAATTTTGATTATCTAAATCTGACTATTTTTTATCACGATTAAAAAGGTGTGGAATAAAATAAGTTATCATGAACCCAACATAACACCTCAACTTCAGGTGCAAAAACAGTACTGTATCTTTTTTCTTTTCTTTTGCTTATATCTCGAAAATTGTGTGTCCTATCGCAAAAATAATGAAAATTTTCACAGCCTCGGGAATGTGATAACGTTGGTATACCTGGACGATATGTTTATCTATTTTCACATGAACAGAGCGCGGTCGCCCAGGTACTGTTAATTATATAACGAAAGTCCTTCATAAAATTCCTTCCTCCATTCCATCTTTAATGGGTTTTTAGTGGCATGAGGAACAGAGTGTAAAGTTCATTCATCCACCATAGAAAAGGGAGGATCCTCCGACCAGACGGGTGTTGTGTCTGGCGGGCAACTGCCCATCGGTTTGAAGTTGAAATCTTGTATCTATGTCGATCGCTCGGTAAACTCTAACTGCGCGATATAGGATTTGTGTGACGTCATGTCTATGATGCGTAGTTCGTATACGGCGGTGTAACCGCTGAAGTTCGTTATTTTTGCCGATGGGAAATACCATCAGGCGTACGGCTTGTTAGTACAGCATAAAATATACAGCTTGAAAAACAAATTTCTGTCCAGTCTTGCATGATTCATCGAACAAGGTGTGTATTTGCACTGAAAACTCATTTTGAGTTCACTGATGCCCCGTGGCTACGGGCTAGGTTAAAAACACAAAAAAAAAAGAAAAATAATGTCACCTCGTTCTCTAGGTACTTTCATTCCGTGAACTAATGGAAAGCGGCGGGAAGCGTGACATTAGCGGGGCGTGACCCCGCGCCGTGACCCGTCGCCGCGCCGTGAAATCCGTCAAATCGCCGTGCGCCCGCGCATAGCCATGCCCGTGCTTTACGGTCACTCGAGAGGAGCGTTTAGAGTTAACGACTTTTGAAGTGTGTCGGTCATTTGATTGGGTGTGAATTAAAAAGTTGAGCGAATAGACATGTAGAATTTCGGGCAATTATGACCAGCAGTATGAGCACACAATTGAGATGAAAAATTTAGAATCCCAGACCCAAAGAAATTTTTATACATGATTTTAACTCTTTTCACATATAAATTCTATGTATTTACCTTCTTTACCTTCCAAATGTTATATTTTTACATGGCTTAAATGAGTATTTTCTCCACTGGAAAATACGACAGAAAATTCAATACCATTCAATTCAATACAATAAGAATTGTTTCCAATAAATTTATTTCTAGTGGTTTTTTTTGTGTGTGAATCAAATAACTTCTCCCGCTCTGACTAAAATCCACCCGTGTTCCTTCAATTGCCATGTTGCCGGGGGCCACGTTAACCCTTTTGGACTTCCCAGAAAAAACAAGTTTCCAGTAGAAAACTACCTCTGCTACTAAACTTAAAAAGCTCCAAAATCGAATCGTGCCCTCAATCGTGTCGTACCATCTAACACAGCTTTAATGGTGAGTGTGGTGACAAGCATGTGTGACCGCTGAGCGGCGACTCTCGCACGCTCCTAATCGATCGGCAAATTAGGGATGACCACGCCACACTTTTCCGATAATTACGATAATAATGTGACCGTAATGTGCAACGGCGCGGTTTAATTACAGCCCTATGAGGCGGATTCAGTAGTTTTGTCTTATGATAGATGGTTCTCGGGATTTGGTAAGTTCGTGGTTTTTCGTCTTATAATAAATGGTTTCGGACATTTTCGGTTCTTTGAAGATCAAACGTTGAGGAAAATGGCTACCTAAATTATTATATACCTACTTAGTTATATTTCATCGTATGTTCATTATTAATTATTTTTATTATTCCTGGACTCGAAACGCGTAAATAATTTGAGGAAAATTATAGGAGATTTGAGATTATTTGAGGATCTTTGATAATTTCGTTTGTTCATCTATTTAGATGAAGGGTATGTATGATCTAAATACAAACTAAGGCTTCCTGTAGGATGACGCTGGAGCTGCACTGGCGCGGCACCGGACCGCAAGTTTGTGTATTCGAATGAATATGGCCCATGTGCCGCACCGCCGCCGCTGCCGCACAGAAGCCGCGTAGATTTTACATTTCCATTCTGAGATGTTCTGATTTTTTTCATCTTGCGGTCTGGCGACGGTGCGGCTCCGGCGTCATGTCAGGAAGCCTAACGGTTGAATATGTGTCTGACAAAACTTTAAGAAGCTCTTAAACGGAACTCTTGGGAGAAGTTGGCATAAAATAAACATAATAAATGAAAACTGTTATGTAGGAAGGTAAATGCAAATCCACTAACAAGCCGCCAGCAAACACCTGAATAAAACAGTCATAATCATAAGTGCTGCAAACAAAAGCCTAAAGTCTAACTTGTTTACGATCTCTTTGTGGCATGTTGTTAATTTCACCCAGTACAAACATAACTCATAAACATAACTAACATTATATTTATAAACATCCAGCTGACCATTGTCCGGTCGTTCGGAGGGGGAGAGATGCTTGGAAAGCGACTCACGCGCAGTCGACACGACTCTATTGTACACTCGCAAATCTTTTTAGAAATTCTCATCTAAAAGTAACTGTCGTTTTTAGATTAATGTTGGTATCTATTTCTAGGTTTCGGTAGCAGTTCCTCTTGCTGAGAATTTTCGAGACTGTTGGAAAACGTTCCATTGCATTTTAGTAGGTTTGTTATGTCACTTGTTTGTATACTACAAACTGTTTTCAAATTATTTTAGGTGGTTGTATTAGCTTAATAGACGCTGGGTTTCTCTCTTTCATCCTCATTATTCCTCTTATATCTTTCTCTTTATCCCCGATAGCAAATTGCTGTACAATGTTGTCCATTATAATAAATATAATAAAAGCCTTTATACGCTGACCTTTTTAACTTACATGCTATTCTTATAAAACAGTAGTATTCTTAAATCTAATTTACATACATAGCACAAAATAATAAATTTATTAGCAACCACTTTGGTCAGGTTGTCTGTCGACATAGGCCTCCCCCAATTGTTTCTACATCTCTTTATCCCACCCACCTCCCCCCTCCTCCTCCTCTCTTATTCTCTCCTACCCTTTTTGCTGTGCCCTACAGGGTCCATAATGATCTAAATTATATTATTACCACCTAAGTACACATTATGGTAAAGCAATAAAGATATTGAGTATTACTCAATACTCAATATCTTTATTGCTTTACCATAATGTGAATGTATCCTTGGCAGACCTTCTCCATCCTTTTGGTAAACTGTCCTCCCATCTTTTGATTTAGCTTCCTCGTTGTCTTTTCCCGTTCCTCGGATACCACTCTATTACATCCTTAGTCCATTTTTCTTTGCGCTCTTTCTAGAAAACATGATGCACTTGTGGCGGCATCTACAACGGCACATGCGAACTATGCATCAAAGACCCGGTGTTACACAAATCCTGCATCTCGCAAGTGAAGTTTACCGTGTGATCTGAACCGAAGATCAATCGTCGGGCAGTCCTTTCCGACACAGATGACCCCATAACACTCCTCCAGGAGATGAATAGGGCCACCAGTACAGTTCACAAATACAGACGCCTCCCGTTATTCCGACCTCGCCGCCGAGGTCCTTTGTGATCGCGACTTCCCCCGAGTACCTAAATGATACTCCCCCCGACCCTTGCTCGAAAACGAGGTGCCAGCAGTTGTTGCAGCTGAACACGTAGCTTTAAATACCCCGAATAATAATCATGATGAAAATCTAAGTTTGATTCAGCCTGTCCCTTCTTGCTGTCCTCCCCCACCGACGCCCTAAACCGAGGTTCGTACCCTAGAGGGGGTGTCCTTAGCGAGCGCTCACCTAATTTTAAATTAGAATAGTTTTTTGCCCCTAGCTGGAGGCTTTAAGTGTAGAAGCTTAAGGCACCCACAGGAAAGTCCAGTTAAGCAGCCAAGACCTTATTGGTCTAACTGCGAAATGCCCTAGTTGAAAAAAAAAAATCTTCGGACAGTTGCCCATCAGACACGGCACCCGTCTGGTCAGACTATCCTCCCTTTTCTATGGAGGATGAGTAAACTTTACAGCCTGCTTTTTTTTTTTACGGCATCTCGTAGTTGACTTCTGAGATCATGACTACTTAACCGGGCTTTCTTGTGGGTGCCTTAAGCTAACAAGCTTAAGGTACACTTAAAACTTCCAGCCAGGGGTTATTCAACTATGCTAATTAAAATTAGGTGAACGCTCGCTAACACCCCTTGTGGGGTACGAACCTCGGCTTAGGGCGTCAACCGGAGGTAGGACATCAAGGATGGGACGGGCTGGTTTACAGCCTGCTCCTCATACCTCTATAGGCACACTCTTTCTAGAAAACGCAATAAGCCTGCCTGTCTTTACGCCCATGTTTTGCAACATTGTATAATAATTGCGTAATACTAAGGTAAATGCTTCTACGCATACAATCTCCATACAAGACGACTGAGGAATGTCGTAAAGCCACAATAGGATGGGTGTCCTCCTGTCTGCTAATAACAATATTCTGTGACTGTGATAATCTGAGCTCAAATATACGAAGCATGGTTATGAACTGCCAATTTTTATTTCAATGTCTACTAGAATAGGTGGCTATAATCGGGAGTGTGTTCAATCCCCGGTACGGTAAGCATTTTCGATCAAAACCCAAATATCTTCTGAATTTGTATGTATTGTCGCCTGCTGATATAGCTTGCAGAGTAAGCAAACTGAAGTGGCAGTGGGCTGACCATGTTTGTCGAAGGACCGATGGCCGGTGGAGCAGACGAGTCCTGGAGTGGAGACCGTGTATCGGCAAGCGTAGCGTGGGACGCCCCCCAGCTAGATGGACCGAAGACCTTAAGAAAGTAGTTGGGACAGACTGGATGTGGAAGGCGGAGGACAGGATGTTATGGCAGGACAGTCTGGGAGAGGCCTATGTCCAGCAGTGGACTGCAATAGGCCGAGTTGATTGATCACCTGCTGCCCATGCTTTCTATCTTTTTATTTTTCTGAGGACAAAAGAAAAGGTGTGAGATGGTGTGTGTATATTTATGTTAATGATATTTATTTATTTATTATACGTATTCCGCA
Source organism: Agrochola lychnidis (assembly GCA_963680765.1). Classification (NCBI taxonomy): domain Eukaryota; kingdom Metazoa; phylum Arthropoda; class Insecta; order Lepidoptera; family Noctuidae; genus Agrochola; species Agrochola lychnidis. The sequence goes on from OY796858.1 coordinate 18,658,329, forward strand.
TTAATTATTACCTCTTAAACAAATACATTTTGTTGAGTTCATTTGTCGTACTATTACCATTTTCACAATTTATGCACTGTGTATTTTCATACTGTAAAACAATAAAATACGAGTGAAAATTACGTGTCATTATTTACAAGTCAAATTATTGTGCTCACAAATGAGCGCAGGCGCAGCGAAGCAGTAACAAGTATGATGGACAACAACGTGCGTAGTCTTATTTAAAAAAAAAACCCCTGAAATATTTAATGCAAATATTGATGTCAAAGATTCGGTAATTGGCATCATTTTCATAAAAAAGACATCAGCGAAGACTTTAATTAAATCTATGAGAATAAAATCAGATTCAGACAAACAAAACATTTAACTACTCCAGCACGCGTAGCATGACCACCGTAGAAACAGATTTTGTCGACGGGAGAATAGACAAAATGACAGATAAACAATCACAATCTGTCATTTTGTCTATTCTTCCGTCGACAAAACTCGTTTCTACGGTGGTCATGCTACGCGTGCTGGACGAATTAAGTCAAATTATTACCGTCATAAAATAACCAATCTCGCAAAATAATCAATTTATTTTAGCTCCTATTCAAATGTACCAGTAATTCCTAAATATTATGGTGCTGGCCGAAACCGTAAATAATAATCCACTAAAAATCTGATATAAAAACATGTAGGATAATTACTCGTGGGGAATAGTCCCATGGGGGCCAGACATGAAGTACGGTAATGTTCTTTTGGTACACCGGTTCGAATAAATACGATACTTGATAGACTGTTTGTGTCATGGAAGCGGGTTTGTGCAAGCATTCACAGATTTTGATGGGGTAGCAGGAGGTACTGTCGCGGCCAATGTGTTCTGATTTGTTTATTTTTTGGTGGTTGATTTTAATGTACAGCTGCATTGTCTATGTGGTAGAAAGTGTTATAATTTTTATCGGAAAATTACGGTAATTTACAAAAAGGAACACGAATATTTGTCCGATGTAAAATAATGCTATAAGTAAAATGTTCTTTAATTTATTTATTTCCCTACAGCTATTAAACATTGGCTACATAAAGGTATAGCAGAGCTAAATAGGATTGTTATATGAGAAGTTTAATGATTTCTTTAAGAAAAATGCAATACTTACTTTTAATAGAAGCTAAGTCTGAATTACAACAAATAACCAACAATTAAAACTAAAATGCAGAATGTACTCGAATATTCTTCAACAACAAATCACAGCGCACCGTATTCGACTGTACCGAGGGGTGGGGCTGGGGGGTACTCCGAGGCAGGGGAGCGCACACCTGGCCGCCGCAGCTGCGTACGCGGGCAAATCTCACGCGCAGCTTCCTTACCGCGCATGCGTGTGCACACACACACACACATGTACATATGTCACTCACACATAGGCTAGGGTGTACAGCTGTAAGTTCATGTAGGAATGTCTTTGTGTGTGTGTGTGCTGAAAGTAAATAATATGAGTGGATGAGACCATGCGTAATTTTATAGGTAACGAATATTTTTGTGATGCTATGTGGTAGAGTTTTGATTTGGTTGTTTCTATTTTGTCTGCTGAAGTTGTAACCGAAGTCTGAAAGAATGCTAGGAGACATTTAAATAAATGAGAATTATACAACGTTAGTTTTTTTTTATACTAAACCTCTTAAGGGGTTATTGTACTCATCATTATGAACAACTTTCACTATAGGATCAATGCTGAAATCACGAAAAAAAAAAATCTGCTGTTCCCTACATTTTGACGAGTTATGCGAATATAAATGTAGGGAACAGCAGATTTTTTTTTTTCGCGATTTCAGCGTTGGTCCCATCGTAAAAGTTGTTCATAATGATGAGTACAATGACCTTTTAAGAGGTTTAGTATAAACAAAAACTAAGCTTGTATAGGTACTGTTTTAATCTAAAAATGAATTTGTTGATGCTATCCAAAATAATTGCAAAATATTTTATACCAATAAAACATTTATTTAGCTATTCCTACGATAGTTTTCATAAATAAATACTTAGGTATAAATCTTTCTATCAAATTAAATTTCAAACTCATGTTCTATCTACAACAATTCGCAACGCACTAGAGAAGCCAACTATATAAACACTGTTGGATTTGTCACGATCATAGAATATATTATTGAAAATGTTATGGTTTCATTAGGGTTATATTGAGTCAATGTCAAGGAGATCATCATCATCTACCAGCCTTTTCCCAACTATGTTGGGGTCGGCTTCCAGTCTAACCGGATGCAGCTGAATACCAGTATTTTACATGGAGCGACTGCCTATCTGACCTCCACAACCTAGTTACTAGGTAACACGATACCCCTTGGTAAGACTGGTTGTCAGACTTTTTTGGGCTTCTAACTACCCGTAACGACTGTCAAAGATCTACAAATGACAGCCGGGACCAACGGCTTAACGTGCTTTTCGAGGCACGGAGGGGTCTTGGTATGTAAAGATGGTCACCCATCCACAGACCAACCGCGGCAAGCGTAGCTTAACCTGATCGATCGACCCGTGCAGCTGTTGTTACTTAGCCACAAGCCTCTCTATGTCAAGGAGATGTGAGGTAGATTAATATTTTTGAACCAAATTGAACTAAACGTAAATAGGTTAAGGAAAAGATGACTAAGTTAAAGTCTTCTATGGTTAGTAAATTGTTCTGAAATCTAAATGGATGCTACTAAATAGAATAAGTAATAGTATTCAAGTAAATATTTTGAATGTGTCTTGTCATCCTGGGTACTAAAACTAAGTCAGAAAAGAAAGAATTAAAAGTAAAAAAAAAAAACAAAAAAAAACGTGTGGCACTCGGAGACTGCCGCGGTAAAGCTATTGCATAGCATTTGTAACCTCCATACTTCCTATTTGTCAACGCTACACTTGGGATGATGACGTGATGACATAAAACAAAAATTACGTTCCCATGACAACATCACGTTGTCATGGGAACCGTCATTACATGGTAGGCGGAGTGGGGGGTGTTAGGTTTTTTCGTTACGGAATTTCTTGATTCTGTCGCCGCGCTCAAAGCCCGCGATAAAAGCTATGCAATAGCTTAAAATAAATTATAACATTCCAAAAATTACAGCGCATATGACTAGGATGTACAATGAATAGATAGAATGCAAGAGGTTTAAATTGAACGATAGTTTTCTGTTTCAATAATTTATACAAAAGAACAGCAGTTAACACACATTTATCTTATAAGAAAAGGATGACTTACGGAAACTTGCGCACACAATACCATGAATTCCAATGAATTGAAATCACTTTAATGCAATTCATTCGATGAAGCGACGCGAGTTGACGCAACAGGTTACATTATTATCACAGATTTTATAAAACCGTAACATCTAATAGTTTCATGAATGGAGGATTCCTAAAAAACATTTCTTACAAGTTGTATTGTCTGTACACAATGACAGGCGCCGTCTAACAAAGCGCGTTTTACAAGTGTACAGTTCACGATAGCTCTTTATAATACAGCCGTTATACGGTGGCCTCTAATTTTCCAACCTTAGACCCCTCGTTTGTACTATTTTGTTCTACAAAGAGGGGTGAGGTAGCTCAAGTTATGCCGGATAGGTTCTAAAAGCATGATATTGTTGTAATATCAATAGTCACTAAACTTTTTGTCGTCATGTGTACTTTTGTGAGTTAACACCGATTAATATAATTATGTGTGCGGTTCTCTGTCGGTACACAATGGACCGATTAATTTAGTAGTACAGTCAGATGTTTAAACTGTTATTTGATTCGATAAAACTAAGGCTTTGTGTTATTATTGTTTCAATCTTAAAGATATTGTTTTATTGTACTGTTTTCGTGTCACACTTCTTTCAGGTTACGCATAAAAGGAATGTTTTGAGTAAATTCTAGTATAAAGTGATAATTCGTTAACTAGTGCTAATACATATAAAGAATAATGGTCATCTATTAGCACTATTACAGTAAAACAATTCGTCATTTGACGTGGACTTACGTAGGATGATGAGCTTGACGCGGCGTTTTCTGCTAGCCTATTTTTTACTTGTCATTCCAAATGGGTAAACAATACCAAACACTTACTTACCGCTATGATTTTTTATATAACTCTTGCTATTTAGATCAATAGCTAACAGTATCGTCGACACACCTCAAGAAGAATCATAACGTTAGAGATCTATGTGAATGAAATCTTTCTTGGGATGGATAATATTTTAAAGGCTGAAAAAAAGCATGGTCAAAAATTTCCCAAAAGAAAAAAACAGTGGCACTCCGGGAGTGCCGACAGAAGTGAAAACTTGAAAAAAATCGGCGCCGCGGTAAACAACGCGTTGATGTCTTTTTAATGGTCAAAATCTGGTGTTGTAACAGTGTCGCGAAATCAATGGTTTAGTCACATCTCAAAAATGCTCAACGCGCCTAAAGAAGTTTTCACTTCAAAAATTAAAAGTGGTACAAAACGGACTTAAAAATCTGAAAAGTGTTCGACGTATATAAAACTAAACCTAACACAGCTATCCTGATTTACACAGTACATAGTCTCATGTATATTTGCCCTAAAAACATGTGTGAATGGTTACATATCCCACGCCCCGTCACCGGTGTTTGGTTACCGCCACTTTTTTCTCAAAAGAGGCGGGATCCCGTTTCTCGCTGAAAGTCTACACCGCGTAGTTGCACGTGCACGACTTTCAAACACAAAATGGCGGATAAATACCAGATTTTTTGAGCTAACCTGGTTTACCTAGATTGTTTCCTAGATTCTGCAATACTTGCGTGATTCACACTGATAGTATTTTCTGCGTAATCTGGGTAAAGTGGCAAGTTACTTATTTGAAATGCAGAACAAAGTTATGAAATACTAAGGTTTAGCATAGATTTTACGTCGCACTAACTCATTGGGGAAAGTTCGTATTTCGTATAAATTATTCTATATCTGAACATTTCGTAATTATTCATGTAAATAAGAAAGAAAAATTATATCTACTATACTCCGTTTGAAATAAGATTAGACATTTAACTAAACCTTTTTTACAGTCCGTTCAACCGATTTTGACTTCTATTGCGATAGCGGCATGACAAATGACAGCTGCAGTAAACAGTTGGTTTGTAACCACTTTTTTTGCTTTTAATGCCATCCTTATGCCTACGGTATAGAAGTTAAAATCGGTTGAACGGACTGTAAAAAAGGTTTGTTTAAATGTCTAATCTTATTTCAAACGGAGTATAGACAATACAAAGATTATTTCTGCTTGCCGCTAAAATAAATTCTGTGAACCACATCTATTTCTTGTGTAATGTTACACAAAAAATAGATGCGGTGCTTTTGAGATATGCTGCGTTTCAATCATATTTGACCTTGCATTACATTTTCCCTTTTTCATTGATAAGCCAAACATCTTATTTCTTTTTTAAATAAGTACTTATAGCGAAGTCGGGCCAATCCTTTGAGCAGCAATACGCAGAGACACAAAAGAACGGAAATCGATGCTTAAGCTCTACCCGCTCGTATTTTGTTTTGGAGATTACAAATAATGAGAGGTTACGTTTTTTCACCACATATTGCACCGTCTTCAATCAAAAGATGTAACTCGAAAAACGTGATATTAGTAAAACCGACATTCTAAACACGCATCACCTCATGTTTGGCTCCGAACTTGAAATTTTCAAACTTTGACAAAGGCTATTTTGTTTTCTAAAGATGCAATTCTCATAGAAGGGATTTCAAGACATATCTAACGGTAGGAAGTAGGTGATTATTGTGATGGGATATCCGATAGGATGTGACGTATCAGGTAGATTTATTTTTAATTGTTGAGCGACCTTGTCGGATTATAAAGGGTTTTATAAATAACATGATGTTGAATTAAAACTTTTGTTCCGTATAGTTCGTACACGTCCGTTAATCTCAGTGTCAATACGTTTTTATGAGATAGATCTTCTCGAAAATGATCTTATTGTTAAAATACTGTTGTACTGAACATTGATTTTGGAAAATCATATTTTCTGTAGGTAGCTTGTCAGCTAAGTTTTATCAAGAACTAGCTTGGCCCCACGGTTTCACCCGCATAAGTCTCGATCCCGTGGGAATATCGGGATAAAAAGTATTCTATGTCCTAACTCAAGTCATGGTCTACCCATGAGGCAAATTTTATCCAAATCCGTTTAGCCATTTTAGCGTGTAAGCTTAACAAACAAACTTACTTTTGCATTGATAATATTACTACTTAGGATAGGAAGTTAGGATGTCGTTAAGGTTTCTTTGCCTTCTGGTACGTATTTATTTATTTTAGTATACCATCAACAGCAGTACATCCGTTTAGCTGAAGATAACTAAAACTCTCTTGCTATCACCGAATATTTCGAACGATTTGATATTAATTGTTTCTTTCGGTCATTTCACAAATATGCGATGCACTTGTGAATGTAGAAATGTGGTTTTCAGATACACAATTCATAACCCATTCAGAAATCATATGCCACATATTATGACGCGCTAACTAAACATTAAGACACCACAATTCATCACACCGGAATGTAGAAAATTCAAAACAAATTGCCTTCAAACCAAACCTGATATTAACAAAACTAAAGTTTAAACAAAATATCATCGGATCATAAGGAAAATTCTTCCAGCATTGCTGCAGAAGGCAGGACAAACCGCCGAGTCACCGGCGCGGGCGCATCGGCCCGTGGGGGCGACTGCTTTGATGTGAGCCGACGTTCGACATCACCCGATAGCCGACAAAACGACAACCACGGAGGACGTGGCAGAAGTTAGTGGTTGAAGCGATTATGACGGGAAAAGGGTTAGGGATAGGGTTATTAAATGTGCAGGGGAAAATTTGTGATAAATAGAAGAAAGAATGTACTTTGATTTCTGACTTTGAAGATTAATTTTGGGTGGGGTATCTTGTTATGACCCGCAACACATCAGTGGTAAAAAAACCAGTAATGGCCTATTTTTTTATTGAAACTTCTACTAAACCAGGCCAGCTCAAGATCAGACTACTACCGCAGACGTACGATTGACTTTAAGTGCAGTATCTTTGTTATTGAAACACCAGAAAAAGGCCATGAAATTGTAACGATACACCATTTCAGTACTTATTAAAGCCCTAACATTATCCTTCTTCACATTTCAAGGTAAATTGTCTTCTTACTAAAAAAAACCAGTGACACTCCAGGAGTGCCGACAGAAGTGAAAACTTGAACAATTTTATTTTGCAGAAAACCTATCACTCGTTGATGTCTTTTTAATGGTCAAAAGCTGGTATCGGTAACAGTGTCGCGAGTTCTTTTGTTTTTTCCCATCTCAAAAATGCCCAACGCGCCTAAAGAAGTTTTCACTTCAAAATCGTTCATAACATAGACCATAATCTAAAAAACGACACCGCGATCTTCGGACACTCGTGAGATGATGGTGTGAATTGAACGCTAAGATGAATAAGCCCGTCTGATAAACAACTGCGCGAGGGCAGTAATTGGTCAGTATCGTGTTTGTTACCTACAGATTTATTTTGTCATTTCATTACAGCCAATGTACCCTCATCTTGGAAAATGTAATTGTAGGTTGAAATTGATATGGGGAAACATGTTTTCAATATGAAAACTGAAACAGCAATGAGCTCTTCCATTTTTAGGGTTCCGTAGTAAACAAGGAACCCTTATAGTTTCGTCATGTCCGTCTGTCTGTCTGTCTGTCTGTCTGTCTGTCCGCGGTCTAGCTCCGAGACCCTTAGTACTAGAAAGTTGTAATTTGGCATAGATATACATATTAATTACGTCGACAAAGTGGTAAAACAAAATTATGAAAAACATTTTTTTTAGGGTACCTCTCATACACGTAAAGTGGTAATGTTTATTTTTTTATTTTTTTACCCCATGGTGAGGGGTATTATTGGAAAGGTCCTTCAAAAATATTGTGAGTTTGTGATAACCATTTTTGGATTCAGGGATTCGTTTGCGAAATATTAAGCTTCAAAGTGCTAATTTTTGTTAGAGTTAAGTGTCCCCCCCCCTGCCGGCTAAATGGTTGGTTTTGGGTGTGTGAAAAAAATCACAACAGTAGCTGATATAACGAAATTAAAAGGAAAACTATCACAGCTAAGTAGGTTTTTCAACTACAAAATTAAGTTTGTTTTTGGGATAAATTCATCCCAACTACGGAACCCTTCATTGTGCGTGGTCCGACACGCACTTGGCCGGTTTTTTCTTATAACCCATTATTATCGTCATAATTTTTTTCTTTTTTCTTAACTTAACTAATACTATAAAGAGAAAAGTTTTGATTTCTTGTATGTTTGTTGTTAATGGATAAACTCAAAAAATACTTTGTCAATTAAAAAAAAATATTTAACTTATAAAAAAACTACATTATCAGCGAGTAACATAGCGGCAGAACTAACATAACATTAACTGGCGGAATATTAAACATACTTGTATACATAATCCTATCCTTAATATTATAAATGCGAAAGTAAGTTTGTTTGTTACGCCTTCATGCTAAAACGGCTAAACGGATTTGGATGAAATTTGGCACATGTATAGACCATGACCTGGATTGGGACATAGTATACATTTTATCCTGATATTCCCACGGGATCGAGACTTATGCGGGTGAAACCGCGGGGTGCAGCTAATATTTGATTTTTTTTTGTGTTAGTTTGTTTATTGTATTTAATATCAATAAAGGGCTGGAAATTTAACTGAAAGATGGTGCAATTATGAGTTATCACTAGAAGAAAATTATAATTTATTACTAACATTTTTGTATTTATTTATTTAACAGTTTATGTACACACGGCTACACATCAAGCTAGACATTTCTAGTATAAGCTGACCTCTCATTGTACTCATCCTATACAACGAGAGATCAGCATAAACTGGAAATGTATAGCCTGACTTGTGCCCGTGTGTACACACATATACACAGATAAGAAGAAAGGAATAGAAAATACGTACAAAGTTAATACTTATTTTAAAGAAATCTCTTCCAGCATACCGCAACGTATAATGTTTAATGTAAGGGATAAAATAATACTCAAAGGAAAAGTGTTCTAAATATTCCACCAAAAATATTTCATGTAAAGTAGGTTACCAAGATTTACATAACGCTTTCACAGTTAAAAAGTTATCAGAGGCCTAACTCTACCAACCTTACATCTTGATCAAAATGTATGGTTTGGACGTTCCATTGAACTATTGCATAACCTAACATTAATGACCAGTGACCACAGACATATAAAGAGTAGCAGACCAAACATTCGCAAAACATTGCGTAGCCATTACGCACACATAGGAAATGTTGTCAATACAGAGCCGAACTAGGGCGGGTTGCCGGTATTTTCTAACGATATTGAAACAACCATTATAGGTACTTACTGAAAATCCGTGATAATCTATATTCTCTGGGTAAAAGAAGTGTAGATTACTTAACAATAAAGTCAATCAATCAATTATTACCTGCCGAATGAAATTTCAAAGTTATGTGAGTAGCCTATTTATGTATACTTACCTATGCCTATGTTCATGTTATCCATCACACAGATACAGGGTAAAATAATTCATTTTGTAATTTATTACTAATAGCATGTGTGTGTATAGTGACAATCTGCACTTTGCAGTATTCTGGAACAATGTCACCAAAAAGATTAAAAAAAATCGTAGAGTAAACTGAGTTTGATAAAATTCAATGGTAAATATTTAATTTACAAAAAGCTTCGTCTTTGTTGCCAAATCCGTCCCTGACTAAATAACGCAGTGGAAACATAGAACGCGATGCAGATGATGTTGCTTATTAATATGGCGGCGCGGCCTAAACAAGCTACGCGTCAAATTTTGTCTATGTGTAAGTCAGTGTGACAACAGGTGACAGAACGAGATACAATTTACGACTTGTCGCTTAGCAAAAAAAGGATAGAGAATCATGTCCTTATATATAAATATAACTATGGATTAATGTTTAGTCTGCTACTCTTTATATGTCTGTGCCAGTGACTTAATTTTTTACCTACACCCATGCTATAAAACCTCTATAAAAGTTTCTGGAACAGTTAGCTTATTGGCAACATTATAACAGCCAGTGTCATAGTATCCATTACCTCATCCAAACGAGTGTTACAATGTTGTACTAAATTTCACTACGCAACTCGTTTCAACGTTCAAACGGGGGACAGCAGCACCCGCTGCGCGCATGTGTGTGTGATATGCTGCTGCAGCCGACATTCATACGTGCAGTTGTACTGAATTTCGTGGGAATTTCTTTATTCATGATCTTGAATTACAAACATCCAAGAAACTTTTATAGAGGATTCATATAATGGGTGTAGATAAAGTCTTGTATGCAACTGTTATAATTAGGTATTAAAACACTCATGTGATAAACCCACACTCGTGTTTTAATAATACCCTTTATTATAAAACAGTTGCATAAATAACTATTACCATAAGCCCATAGGAGTGTAGTGCCCCGTTTTTTGTTTTTGGCTCATCTTACATGCATTGCATCGCATAATGCAAGTAAGCTTAGCTGTTGGTGAGTGTAAACACGTAGGTAAAGCAGTGCTATAAATATTTTACGTAACTCCCAGTACGATAGGTAGGTAATTTCATTTCAGTGATAGTGAAAGTCGCTGAACATTATTTTTAATCTATTTTTCACTTTAGATTGGATATCTTTAGAGAAACCAGGAACCTGTTTTCTTAGAAGCACATAACTAAAAAAACGCAAAATATAATCAGTACTTACTCATTGTGTAACATTGCCATCGGTTGAGCCGTTCAAGGGAAATTAAATTGGCATGTCAGTTTTTCATCACGGTTTTAATGGAAATAAAAAGTTCTATTAGATTACAACAGTTCGCAGTAAGTTCGATATGTTGTAATTGAAGTCTGCAAACACCAAGATTAACTTACGCTCCTTTTTAGGGTTCCGCAGTAAACAAGGAACTCTTATAGTTTCGTCATGTCCGTCTGTCTGTCTGTCTGTCCACGGTCTAACTCCGAGACCTTTAGTACTAGAAAGTTGTAATTTGGCATGGGTATATATATTAATTACGCCAAACAAAGTGGTAAAAGTTTTTTTAGGGTACCTCCCCTGGTTGGTTTTGGATGTGTGAAAAAATCACAGCAGTAGTTTATATAACGAAATTAAAAGGAAAACTATTGCAGTCAAGTAGGCTCTACAAGTTAACGAGTAATAATTGACCAACTTAACTTTGCAGTTGCAAAAACATTTTTTCCCATACATTCCGTATGGGAGAACATGTTTTTCAACTACAAAGTTAAGTTTGTTTTTGGGATAAATTCATCCCAACCACGGAACCCTTCATTGTGCGTGGTCCGACACGCACTTGGCCTGTTTTTTTTTATTAAATGGAGAAATCTGAATTTGTTCTGGTTATAAAATAAATTACAAATGTAGTAACTGGTAAATGCTTTTGTCTAAACGTTTTATTAAATCTAAACTGTTTGGCAATATATTTATGTATATTTCGGTACCAACTATACTCTGTTTGAAATAAGATTAGACATTTAAACAAACCTTTTTTACAGTCCGTTCAACCGATTTTGACTTCTATTGCGTAGGCATAAGGATGGCATTAAAAGCAAAAAAGTGGTTACAAACCAACTGTTTACTGCAGCTGCCATTTGTCATGCCACCAACGCAATAGAAGTCAAAATCGGTTGAACGGACTGTAAAAAAGGTTTAGTTAAATGTCTAATCTTATTTCAAATGGAGTATAGTTATAAATAAGTTTTTTATCTAGCGGTGTATCTAGTTAAAGTGTTTGACAAGGCAGAAGATACCCAATCAATCAATCTGCCTAGCCTTTTCCCAACTATTTTGGGGTCGGTTTCCAGTCTAACCGGATGCAGCTGAATACCAGTATTTTACATGGAGCTGACCTCCACTAAACACACAAGACTGGTTGTCAGACTTCGGGCTTCTGACAACCCGTAACGACTGTCAAAGATCCACGAATGACAGCCGGGACCAACAGCTTAACGTACTTTCCGAGACACGAAGGAGCTCGGTATGTACCCATCCACGGACCAACCCCGGCAAGCGTATCTTAACCTGATGGATCGACCCGTGTGGCTGTGATTATTTAGCTACGAGCTCCTCAGAAGATACCATACTACAGAATTGGAATTCTGTACTAAAACTGGACTGAGTTAAGGCTCCGCGGATAGGCGGGACGTGACTGTGGTGGAAAAATTTATATCAAAACTTCACGGAAATTGTTTTACCAGTGTCGCGTCACGCCGCGCGCCGCCGCGTCCCGCTTGTCTGCGGGAGGCATCTAAACAGAAAGATACAACCCTAGTTCGACTACATACGTCATAGTACAGGAAGGCGCATCGGGAATCCCAATTATAATTAATTCTGCCATGATACTGATTGTTTCCTCATTCTATTGAGACGGTTCCACGACACTTCGTGACGTTACTCACGTGCTCGTTTGTTAGTCAGCGTGATCTTCAAGTGTGCACCGTGTCTAATGTCAACACGCAGTCGGATTGTCATTCTAATATAGGAACTTAAAGAATTTGCGATGGCTCCTTACAGATTCTGTTGAATTTCATGGTGGTGATTATAAATTAGTTGCATTTTCTTACCTTTCCGGCCCAAACGGAACCTTATTACAGGCCTCCGCTTTCCGTTCGTTCATCCGTCTGTCTGTCAGTGGGCTGTATCTCATGAACGTTAATAATTAAAGGCAGGACAAAGAAATTGACTATCGCGTCGAAAATGCCTGAAGAAGCTACTGGTCCATGAAGACGCTAATGAAGGGTTACTTCCCAAAAAGCGTAAGCTCGTGGACATGTGTATCCTGCCTATTCTAACCTATGGCGCTCAGACTTGGTCTTGGACGAGGCTCAGAAGACCAAACTTAAGGTTTGCCAAAGAGCGATGGAGCGTAGCATTTTGAACATAAAACTAGTGGATCGAATTCGCAACACAGAAATACGCTCGAAGACAGGCATCGCCGATGTTGGCAATAAGACCGCAAGGCTGAAATGGGACTGGGTGGGCCACGCGTACAGGATGCATCAGGACAGATGGGCCAGGGTCGTCACGCAGTGGGCGCCTGAAGACGGGCGTCGTCACCGAGGCAGGCCCAAGAAACGCTAGCGCGACAACCTAGAATCTTTCTTGACTGATTGGCCGGAAAAGGCAGCAGACAAAGATGAATGGCGAAGTATGGGGGAGACCTTTGCCCAGCAGTGGGACAAAGAAAAAATTAAAGGGGTCCCCATATAAGACACGTGCTTTTTGGGCGGTTTTTGCTCTTCGGCTCTCGATCTTAATACGGTACGGAACTCTTCGCGTACGAGTACGACTCGTAGTTGACCAGTTTTTATGGATATGAACAGCAGTGTTTTGTAATTGGGATAGATCTCGAGCTGATTAAATAGTTTATACTCGGTGTAACCTTAAAGTCTATGCCATAGGATAATTTACTGTAACTGTAAGACAAAGAAGAAGGATATGGAAAAAAGCTGCCCAAGTGCGAGTCGGACTCGCGTATCGAGGGTTCCGTACAAACCGCGTTCATGAGGAAAGGGGTAGTAAGTTTTAAATTTAAAAAAATATTTTATTTGTATGATGTAACAAAAAATTTATGCTTTTCGCAATTTTTCCTTCCAAATTTCAAGATTTTGAGTTCACGGGAAGTACCCTGTAGGTTTTGATTCCCTTGCAAGTGTCGAAAATTTGCAGCATAAACGGCTGTATCTTTTGATTGCGTTGGCTTAGAAGTTTAAGAAGATTTTTTCACAGTTCCAAGGGACAGTAGACCTGAGTATTTGATATGAATTTCAGCTTGATACCTCCACGCGTTCCTGAGAAAAAGGGTCTTGACAGACGGACAACAAAGTGATCTTATAAGGATTCCGTTTTTCCTGTTGAGGTACGGAACCCTAAAAAGGGATAAGAGAGAGATAGATAAGTAATACGTTACATAAATAAAAGATGAGGATGGAGCGTCTTATGGTAATGTTTGTAACATTGACCTTTATGATCTTAGTTGTCAAAGAAGTAAAAAATAATTTAAAATTTAATTATTACAGTGAAGTTGCATCTTGTTCGCACCGTTAATTTTATAAGCTATTTAAAATCATTAAGAAAACACAATATTGATTCTAAACAGTTTATACTTACCTACAAACTGGCTCATATAATGCCAAGCAACACTGCTTGCCATTAAGTATATGAGCCAGTTTGTAGGTAAATATGATAATTTTCATTGTTGTATTTCAAATATGATTCACGTTCAGAACCGTATCCGTGGCATATTTTAATCTTACCACAGCTGAAGTCACAGTACCTATCTGCTGATAGGTTTCAGAAATACAATTGAGTTCGAGTTTATCACATTCATATCTTGTCGACTTTCTTTCTCTAAAGCTGGTATCAGAAGTTTCATTCGAGTGTTAATTTTTTCATTCCACGTGCACACAAAATCACATAGGAATTTAGGCTTTGACAAAATCACATAGGAATGAACGTTCATCTACTCCTTCCATTAAAATTTTCGATCATTCGGTAGGTTAGTGCAAGATACCGCGTGCCGAAATCCAACATCGTTAGATCGGTTCACAAATGAATTAATTCACTTTTGATTCATTTTATGTTCAGACGTTTTACTTTCAGTGAAAGATGCCGAATGAAAAACAAAAAATGGACATAAAGTGGAGCGTATGATCGTTTATTCTGAAAGTGGGCAACGTCGCAAATAGATGTCAAATATTTCGCTGTTTTGATTAATTTGGCAATATTACTGTATGGAAATAAGAAATGTGGCTAACTAATTCCCTAGAATATGAATAATGAATTGCAATTATAATACTGAATTTGATGTTGTAACAATTTTAGGTGTAAAAAAAGCATTTGGAAAGATTTCAAATTCTTTTTTTACATCTTAAACTTAATATTCGGTATTACGATGTTAATTATTTTATGTCATTAATAACATTCTAGGGAACTAGTTAGCCACATTTCTTATTTCCATACAGTAATATTGCTAAATTAATCAAAACAGGTAAATATTTGACAGCTATTTGCGACATTGCCAACTTTTAGGATAAACCTTCTTACGAGGTTTGAAGTCTGTATGATGGCATTGGTTGTAAAACTGTGATCAAAGGTAACTTAACATCTACGCAGTTAACAATCAGTACACTCGTACTTCAACCGTATGTTTTTATTATTTTACATGATTTCATAGCATATTAACATCTGTGTCAATAAACATGTCGCCAGCCACACGATCACACGACACGACTGTCATACATTATTGTGCCTTTAAGTGTTTCATTTAAATGAGTCTTGGGATTGTTTTTGGAACGAAGTTCTTTAGCGCGGCTTGTAAATTTTCAGAAATCGTCACGCTAAAAAGTGTTAATACTTGCGACTGTCTTCTTCTAATTCAAAGAGAAAGAAAGAGAGAGCGAGAGAGAGAACGCCAGCAGAAAAAAACAAAAGAAAAGAGTAAAGTGATTACAGTTCGTGGGATAAAATTGTACACATCGGCCCGAGTACACTGCATGCCGGAGAGACAGAGAGAGAAAGGGTGAATTTGGTCAAAATTAAAATACAAGATCCCCCTGAAAATTTTCAAATTTTTGATCATGGGTATCGTTTTTGTGGTTTTCGAGGGTGTTAAAGCCGATAGTAAGGTCGAAATGTAAATCTAAGATGGCGGGACAGAAAATTTTCAAATATTGCATCATGGGTATCGTTTTACTGGTTTTCGAGGGTGTTAAAGCCGATAGTGGGGTTGAAATGTAAATCCAAGATGATGGCTACAAAAATTTTCAAAGTTTTTGTCATGGGTGTCATTTTTATAGTTGTCGAGGGTGCTAAAGCCGACAGTGAGGTCAAAAAGTAAATCCAAGATGGCGGCTGCGAAACTTCTGTTTTATATCATACGTGAAAAAGAACTTCGTTCCTGACGGGGGTCCCCCGACCGCACACGTTTTTTATTTCGTGTAACAAATATTAGGTACAATAGATATAAAACATTTTGCTATAGGAGTTGTGGTAGGCCAAAAAAACAATGGATGGACTGTGCAAGATGATATGGTTAGAAAGGGGGTGACTATTAACTAATAAAGAAGTATTTTGAGCTGACGCCAACTAACTTGGGATAGGGGTAAGAAAATGATGAGGTATAAAACATTTAATCACTTTTGTCAAAAACTAGAAATATATTTTTGAAATGAAAACTTCTTTAGGCACGTTGGGCATTTTTGAGATGGGACTAAACCATTGATTTCGCGACCTGTTACCTAAACCGTGGAGTAAAAGACATCAACACGTTGATTACCGCAGTGCCGATTTTTTTTCAAGTTTTCTCTTCTGTCGGTACTCCCGAAGTGCCACTGCCTTTTTTTATGAAATTGTCTTCGTCATTTCAGACGAAAAAAGTCCACTGCTGGAGACAGACCTCAGAATCTAAACAACGACTGGTCCTGTCCTGCTTGCAACTCGACAGTGGCTCCAAAAGTACTTATTTTTGAGGGACGTAGGTATAATTCACAGTGGTAAAACAATAATATCGTTTATCAGTGGAAACTTGTAAATGGCCTTCAATTTCATATTGTTTAAAAACACTGTATAAATTAACTGTAAGTTTCTCGAATAGAATAAAATAAAATAAATGTGTATTGCATAGGTTGATGTAAGTGTAGTATTAAGATGGCCGATGGGGCCGAAAGGTTCTGGAGTAGCGACCACGTATCGGAAGACGTAGCGTTGGAAGGCCTCCCACAAGGTGAACCGAAGACCTTGTGAAGGCCGCAGGAATCCGCTGGATGCGAGAAGCACATGAGAACCGGTCGAAGTCCGGCCGGTCGGTCGATGCTTGGGGGAGGCCTATGTCCAGCAGTGGACGTCTTTCGACTGAAATTTAATGATGATAGTATTTATTGTTGTTATAGTTGTAGTGTTGCATTTACTAAACTGAATAGTTTCAGGATCAGTAGACCAGAGGTACGGTTTATCAAATAATAAAATGCAGTCAGTAGTTTCTTCGTATGGTTACGATCTATTAAATCAAGACATCACATTGTTATACCTTTTAAACAAAAGAGTGAACTTCTTTGTTATTTAATTCTACATGAAACAGAGAATATCTACCAAGTTTATTGTTCGTAACCGTTTCTTGAATGGCAGTATTATACATTGAGCCTTTGAAAGACTTCGAATAATTGATTCGTACCTTTGTAAGGCTTGTTTCTTGTTTACATTACATAATTTGGTAATAATCTGTTATTGATCTTGCCTTTTATTGGTGCTTTGTAATGAAAATGAATGTGTTTTTGTTTAGAAATGCTGTAACATGTGGTGTGGTGTTTACTATTATTGAGTTAGGATTAATAAGAATGTTTTATTGTTGCTATTCTTTTGTTCTTTTTTACGTGCTTATTCATTTACTCTTTTAAGTCACCATTTACTCGATGAGAGCCAGATATTTGCTTCGCTTCGTATTTCAGCATTGCTGTTGAGAATGTGCTGGAAACGAAAAAACTAAATCTTTCTTCACACAAAATACGACTTGTATCTTTCTTAAGATGCGCCCGAGCAACTTCTCCCATCCGCTAATTAAAGACCTTATAACGTAACTTAGGGGGAAGAGCTATTCTATTCTATTTTTCTCTATGGCAATGGTGCCGATGTCGACAATTCTGCCAATGTCAGATGTGTTAGGAGAAAACGTGCGAAAGAAGGAAACAAAAAAAAAAGAAAAAAAATTTGAATTAAAAACTACTATCATTGAATTAAATGTGAAATTTGTTGACGGGTATTAGTAGTACTGATTGGGCATCAAAAAATTCATCCACATCGCTGACAATGGAAAAAGTGACCAAAAGGCTGGCAGCATTGCCAGGTTGGATGGCAACGCTGAGTCTTTGGCCAAAAAATAGGCCAATCTTCTGGTCACGTGAAGAGTCGACCAACCGCATGGCGATATCTCTTTATCTATCAATCATTGCTGAAATACAACAGCAATCTATCTTCAACAGTACCTACATAGCAAATTCTCGCATATTAATTCTGCAGGTAAACACACCCTTGTCTGGTAATCTGCAAAAAACACGGGAATATAATCCTTTCCGGCGCATGGGGCAGTTTCGTCTTTCGGTCGTTTCGGCAGACTTTGTGACGCCGAAAGCCGAGTGAACGACGAACGGCCAAATTGGTAATCGTTTGGCGGTAATGTTAAGGTGCTCAGGTGTTCGTAGGGTTGGTCGGAATAGAGAATTGTAATTATTTATTTACCTGAGCATGTATTGCAAGTATTTCTAAATGGACTTTTTAAATAAATGCCAACGCAACTTTTGTTGTTTTAGTTTTGAAATACTCGTGATGGACTTGGTGGGGCTTAATTCAAAATAAAATGACAATTAATTACCTCCTCGCACGAATCATTTCTTCAGGAGACTAAATTGTTAATCCATCAAAACCATCCAAAAGATTATCAAGGGATACATTCATGTCATTTCACACCCTTGTTACAGCCATCACTTCGACGTTTTAAACCCAGATTCGAATCATTCGATCCAAAGATTGCAAAGTATCATATTATTAATATTGGCAACCCTGAGTAGTTATCATTGCAGATCGTGTTCCACAGAAGAGGATTACCAAGTTTGTCATTACTGTTTTCTAGGAAGGTACCCCAGGTAGTCAATAAAAGCATTCTTTGTCATAAAATCGCAGGGGACTCCACATACAAATATGGACCCTAAAGTTTTTACACAGAGTTGAATTTAGTAAAGGTTGTGTTTAAAATAATTTGGTCAATTTATTTTCAATTGGTGGTAAAATTAGCGTGCTTTTCGTGTATATTACCGTTATCTATGAATGAATGTAAGTAATTATGATTTTATGATACGCTCATCGCCCGATTTGGGGTTAGTTGGGTGGTCGGCTTATATCGTACTGATTGTCTATTTAAATATGTTTATTTTTAGATTGTGTGGTCAACGTTTTAGTAGCCCTTGATTGAGCACTTACTTGTGTCATTTAAACTGTTTTCCATCATGATAGTCATGACAACGCTTATCTGCTTGAAAATGTTGATTTTACGGTTCTAAGATTTATAAAATATTTGGGAAATACAAAAGTGTACGCCTCATAACGGTCATTTAAAAAAAGTAAAATATTTAAACGATTTTTCACGAAGTATGTTTTGACTACTTTTTTACCCATCAATATGGGTAAAATTTCTCACCTCGCAATCTTTACGTACTATCAAAGACTATTTAGGTTTGCTTTGTCGGTTGCTAGGCAACGGAAGAGGGTCGAAGTTGGAAATATATAGATATAGATATTATATTAGTTGGTTTTTTTATTATTTACAATTATACTACTTTGAATAAAAAAGGCATTTTCAATAGAGTTCCTCATATGGTTGAAATGAATCTATTAAAAAAAAATTACTCAATTAATTGATTTTCTCGCAAGCTACAATGTTTTCAGGTTTCATACATTGATTGACGATATTTTTTTTAAAACTATTTTAATGTCTTTTTCGTTTCTGCTGCATTCAATCAATTTTTGAAAAGTACAGTATTAATCTCCATGAAATTATCTATACAATGGTATATACCTTAAGTAGGTTTTGTATACTAGTAGGAGTGTAACAATAAAAACAGTGGTAGAAAGGAGGCAAAACAAATTTTTCGATCGCAGAGCACTCTCTAATGCTTCGCATTATAAATCTTGCAATAGACTGTTCGATACGATACACAAGGCAGCAGGTAAGGGCCTATGCACACGGCGTTTTTTTATTGTATTTTACGTACCGTAAACGCGTGTATACGCGTTGGAAACGGAACAAGCGCTGCTTCCCCAAGACAGAAAACGCGCCGTCGATGCGCGTTCATTTTACGCGCGTATAAAAAACGCCGTGTGCAGAGGTCATAAACACTACTGAGTTGACTATATCATCATCATCATCACCTATAATGTTCCCATTGCTGGGACACAGGCCTCCTCTCTGTGAGAGGGAGTGGGCCGAAATCCACCACGCGGGCCCAGTGCGGGTTGGTAGATGTCACATGTCTTCGAATTTTCGGTTCTAGGACATACCGATTTCCTCATGATGTTTTCCTTCACCGTTTTGAGAGCAGTGGTGATGAAATAATTTACACAAAGTAAAGCGCCTGTCTGGGTTTGAACCTACGACGTAGGTACAACTCGTAAGTCGCGGCCGTTACCACTGGGCCACCACTGCTCTCCAACTTGACTATATGATCTTGCTCAATGGAGGAAGGTGATGGATATCTTCATCCATCGCCTTTCTGAACTACTGCTGATAACCTAAATAAAATGATAACTAGATAACTTAATTTATGTAGGTAAGAATCCAAGGAACCAGATTTTAGTAACTAGATTGTGTCTACAAAGTTTCACTGTGTCCAATTAGTGAATATGCTAACTAGTACCAAACTTAATTTCTATCAAGAACTACGCAACTTTTGTTTGCAAGCAAGTAGCAAAATCTCGAAGCATACGTATAGCGGAGAAAGCTAAAACCGTTGCTGACTATTGCCTACTAGCTACTCATTCCTAATCATCAAGAAAGGCCTATCATACTGACCTTGAGTGGAGTGAAGACGTACCTACTTTACTTTTAATGAGTCAGCACATTCCGAACAAATCTTACCTAACGCGACTATAAAGAAGTTAGTTGACAGCTACAACGTCACAATATGGCGAAAAGGTCAATAGAATTCTATTTTTAAAATAATAAACAGAAGAACGCGTCATAGTGGGCTGCGCAATGATATTATGTATATGTAAAAAGAGGTAGATAGGTTACTTATCCAACATAAGATCTTCAAAAACGGCAGTTTCACATTATACAATGTCGCCCATGGACATGTGACCATGTGACATGTATTTTTCTGAAAATTCACGAAAAATTATCGAAAATTATCTTCACAAACAATCACAAACTTTCGCCTTTATAATCCTCCTAATTCTATTTAGAGTTCTATCTGCGTTTTCCGCAGTCGGTTTCCTAGGACTGCGGAGAACGCCACATAGCGTCCGCAATTGAAAAACCATCGAATGAAAGAAAACCAACATTCGATGAGGGTTAGGAGCGTTTTTTGGTCAGCAATCATTATCTAGCGGCCGTTATGTGGCGGCCGCAATTTGGCGGCCGTAAAGTGGCGGCCGTAATCTGATGGTCGCAATGTGGAGGCTATTTTGTTGCGGCCGTTATTTGGCGGCCGATATGTGGCGGCCGTAATGTGGTAGTCGCAATTTTGTGGCCGCTATGTGGTGGCCGTTGTGTTGCGGCCGTTATGTGGCGGCCGCTATATGGTGGCTGTTATATGGGCGCCGTTATTTGGCGGCCGTTATTTAGCGGCCGTTACGTGGCGGCCATCATGTGGCGGCTGTAATGTGGCGGCCGCTATGTGGCAGCCATTATTTGGCGACCGTTATGTGGCGGCCGCAATTTGGCAGCCGTAAAGTGGCGGCCGTAATGTGACGGTCGCAATGTGGCGGCCGTAACGTGGCGGTCGCAATTTGGCGGCTGCTATGTGGCAGCCGTTGTGTTGCGGCCGTTATGTGGCGGCCGCTATATGGCGCCTGTTATATGGACGCCGTTATTTGGCGGCCGTTATTTTGCGGCCGCTATGTGGCGGCCTCTACGTGGCGGCTGCTATGTGGAGCGGCCGGTATGTGGCGGCCACCACTCAGAAGAGCGAGTATAATGCGCTCGGTAAGCTATCGGTACCGATGCAGTAAAACGCGTGACGTCACGCGGTGCCGAAACGATGTCACACCGCAGACGTACCGACCAGTGAAGAAAGGGCCTTAGACTGTTCTCTTGTAGCAACAACGGTTAAAGTACCTTCCCTTATTGCCAAACGCCAAACTTAGTGCCAACGCGCCTATAGTACATTACTGCCGCGGTCTATAATGACTACTTTGCCGGTCGCGCTGATGATGGCCGACAGCGCAGCGTAGCGCAGCTCCAGGCCGACACAGCGCGGTCAGCGTGCAGCACTTGATGGACGAGCTGAGATAAAGGCCGAGGCCGTAGGTCGAGGCCTTTACAGCGAGGACAGCAAGGGCTGCAATGATGGCCAAGCTGGAAGGCCTAGAGCGTAGCTAGGCTAGCTCGAGGCAATCATAGCGTGACCAGCGAAGCAGTCATAATGGGCCAAGGCTTGTATAGTGCTTTACTCTAAAATGCAAGTACCTAATCTAAATAAAACCAGCAAGTAAAGATTAAGATTTCCTACTGATTTTCCACTGCACAAATTTTTCAGATGCAAGCTTATATTTTTCCTTTGAGTTCCGCGGTATTAAATTTTCAACCACTAATTTAGCTTCATCTTTAATGTCTGGCGGTGTTAAACACATTGAATCGGAATAATTTTCGCTTTGAGAGATCATTTTTAGCGAAAAAGTCACTAAATAAAAATAAAATTTTCGCTGAACGGCGCTTTTGTTACTTCTTTGTTTTTTTTTTTTAACAATGGTAGTTGGAACTATACAGCCAAATATGGAATAAAATCTTTTTGTACCTATCTCTATAAATACAAACAGCTGTGTTTTAAATAAAATCTTTTTGCATTTGATTTTTTAAAACGTTGAAACGTCAAAATAGCGGCCGGCAATGTTTTGCCGGCCTGTTAGAGCGACCAGCAAAACTTTGTCGGCCGCTCCTTGAAACAGAACGGCAAGGTCGACTTTGCTCAAACAAGGTTGTCAAAATAATGACCACATTACATGCATTTTTGAGTAAAAGAAGTTTTCACTTTAAAAATTTTAATGTATCAAACCATTTTTACACTATAAATTAAGGTTACAAAATTCCATTAATTCTGCTTTTATGCGATTAATACTGCCCCTATTACGATCATCTCGCCAACTTGTATTAAAATAAATATATAGGTGTTTCGCCTACTATATTTTTTCTTTAGAAATATTGGTACTGTTTATCCAAATACTGAAACGATGGGAGAAATACTTAAATGCCAAATAAGTAACACAATTTCCGTCTCTCTATCTCTCTCAAACTTTCAACTTAACCAAACAATTCCGAATAAATTAAGTTATAACTCCTCCACACTTACATGCTAACCGATAATTAAATTTAACTAGAAGGTTACTAAAATAAATGTAAAGTCCCGCCTACGATTGCCAGTTAAAATTCCTTGAAGACAGTGTAATTACATTACTGTGCTGCATCTAACACCGAACGTCAATCATTTGAGGCGACGCGTTATTACTGCACGAGGTTAGTATTATCGAATTGTACAGTCAGCTACGGGTGTTTGTTTTTTTGATCGCGAGTGTAAAAGTTTTTGAAAAATTCATCATACTTGTTCGACACAAGTGTGATGAATTTATTAATGAATTTTGCGGCATTTTTCGATGACGTGTTCTTGAGTGGAGACCGCGAATCGGCAAACGTTAAGGTAGGACGCCCTTAGGCTAGGTGGACCAAAGACCACATGATGGTTGGTAGCAGTTGGATGAGAGTTGTAGAGATTGGCGTGCAATTGGAGAGGCGTATGTCTAGCAGTGGACTGCTATAGGTTTTGATGATGACGGCCTTTTTCGTGCAAAATTAGACAATACATTTTCATTCTCACCACATTGCAGCTGACAATGGTTTATTATTTTAAGATATTTTTGAAGTGAAAACTTCTTTAGGCGCGTTGGGCATTTTTGAGATGGGAAAAAACAATTGACCTCGCGACACCGTTACCGACACCTCATTTTTGTAAACGCGATTGTGCTCTTTATTTATATTCAGTTACGGATCAATGTTCTATGCAAGTATTTTTACTTTAAAGGGTTTTTTTTGTAAACGCGATTGTACTCTTTATTTAGATAAAGTTACGGACCAATGTTCTATACAAGTATTTTTTTTCCACCAAGGCGATCTTGTTCAAGTTTTCACTTCTGTCGGCACTCCCGGAGTGCCACTGTTTTCTTCTTTATTATTTTATTGAAACAGGTTTGCTCAGTAATTAAAATTATTGTGTGACAACCCTGGTCCATCTGTCTTGAATCGTCGTTGTCACACAGTAGGTGCCTAGCTGCGTCGTCACTGAGGTAGCCCTAAGGAACGCTAGCGTGGCGATTCGGACTCGTTCTTGACCGATTGGCCGGAGAAAGGCACAACATAAAGAAATATGGAAAACTGTGGGACAGACATTTGCCCAGCAGTGGCGACAGAAGTTGAAAAATCAGCACCACGGTAATACACGCGTTGATGTCTTTTACTCCACGGTGTCGGTAACATGCGTTACAGTGTCGCGAAATCAGTGGTTTAGTCCCATCTCAAAAATGCCCAACGCGCCTAAAGAAGTTTTCACTTCAAAAACAATATTGTACGATTTTTTACGTAAATCTGTCCAGCAATAACTAGTATAGGTTCCTATGGTCTAGGGCTCTAGGGCTTCAGTTAACCTATACCTACTATTAAATGAACAATATTTGTATACATATTTGTAATCACATTCTCGAAAACGGCTCTAACGATTTAGATGAAAGCTACAATAAAGGGGTTTACGGGGGCGAAAAATCGATTTAGTTAAGTTTCATATCTGAGAAAATTCGGTCACCTAGATACTGGAGCTGATATGACCTAAATAAGTATTTTTATAGAACTTTTGTTCCTTACCAAATGGAAGAATTATTATTTAACAGTAAAACCGGTCACTGCACATTTTATGTGCTAACTGTACCATTGCAATATAAAATAATCGTAGTATGAAATTAAAATTGAAGATTTTAATGAATATAAGGATTTTAGCACACAGCAATACCTTGAAAAGGGGTCAGTGTAATTGCAAATACACATCAAAATTGTGACAAAATGTTATATTTAAAGCTGTTAGATAATGATATTTAAGTTATTTTTAATAAAGTAATTTTATAATTTAACTAACTACTTCCTGCGGTTTCACCTACATAAGTCTCGATCCCGTGGGAATACCGGGATAAAAAGTATCCTATGTCGTAACCCAGGTCATGATCTACCCATGTGCCAAATTTCATCCAAACCCGCTTAGCCGTTCTAGCGTGAAAGCGTAACAAACAAATACACATTCGCATTTATAATATTAAATTAGGATGTGACAAAAATATTATAAAATAATGGTGAAGTATGGAATGTTTCTGATTATTTTTCGACACTTTGTCACCTGAAGTTTCAGTGCAGAACTGCCTATGGTAGGATGTTTGAGTTGAAGTAGGTATTGCCACTTATTTTTACTTTTCTAATAATACTAGCTGACCCCGGCAAACGTTGTTTTGCCAATTATTTGTTTGGGGTGAACAACCCTTATCACTTAGGGGTATGAAAAATACATAGTAGCCGATTCTCAGACCTACTGAATATGCATATAAAATTTGGTAAAAATCAGTAAAGCCGTTTCGGAGGAGTAAGGTAACTAACATTATGACACGAGAATTTTATATATAAGATTAACTCGACTGCCTCGTTGGTCTAGCGGTCGCTAGCGCTATTGCTGAGCACCTGGGTTTGATTCCAGCGTCGGGAAAAATGTTATTGTGTTTTTTCATCTGGTATTTCTAAGTGGCAGCCCAGAATCTGGATTTATTCCCGGTTGCTGGCAATAGGCTTGCCCCATGAAGGTGTTGTAAGGTGGTGCACCTCTGCTTAAACCTTCGGAGAATATACAATGTCGCCCATCGACATGTGTTTGCCCGCATTTTTCTGAATGATTATGAAAAACTATAGAAAAATACCTTTAAAAGGGGGTTTATCTTAACTTTTTTTTTTTTTCAAACTTTTTTTTATGAACTTGCACATGTATTTTTTAAACCCTTTTTTTATGAGTTTTTACCACCGTTTTTTTTGCATAGTTGACAAATTTTGATAAAAATATTAGTTATTCCGATAAAATAACTCATAAGCTTTTAGAAATAATAAACATAATTCAAATCGAGTCAATAACATCGGAGATATGGCAAACGCTACTCAAAACATAAAAAATTGAATAACATGATAAATATTAAAGATAGACCCCCCCTTTTGAAGTTATTTTTCGATCATTTTTCATGCATATTCAGAAAAATTCAATGGGCAACATTGTATACATGGTGTATTAACTCCAATCTGTAGAAAAAACAAGAAAAATAACAGCATTCAATGAATATTCACAACACAATTCACTATTCTAAACAGATGACGTATCGTGAGAATTAGGCCAAACTCACATCGTATAAAAAAGTCATTTGTTCCCAATAATTACTACAGCGATTATCATAACTATCCTAACGTGTGTTGACGTATTACAGTTAAACGAATACCACCCACCTACAGGGGGAAGAGGAAATAAAATAATATTATAAGTTAGGTAAGCTTGCCCGTCATGCAAATCGATCATTAGGACGTAATAATTTCCCTTTTGATTTTAAGTAATTTATATGAAATTATGAGTAGAAAAGTTTTTGGAAGCATGCGGAAGCCTGCTTTTTATGATAAATGCTCGTTTTCTATTCGATTATGTAGATGAATGTGAACGATATGTATCGATACTGATGATCGATTGCGTCATAATCACCTCTAGAAACGTATCATAGAATCTAATGTATACGTAAATATTATATTTGTTGTAATCATTGCGTAATGACTGTTTTAGTAAAAGTTTATGATGGTAGGTATAATATATTTTTATATAAAGTATAATTATAGCATTTTATATTTACCTTTCAAGTGTAGGAAAAGAACGCTTGCTTTCCTTGGAGATGGAAGACAGAGAGATTAGGACATAATCAGGAACATTTAGAGTGGATGTGTTTATCCATACACTTTATTAAGCCTGCCGGGGTTGCGAGGAAGTCCGAAAGGGATATCGTGGCCCCCAGCAACATGGCAACTGAAGGAACACGGGTGGATTTTAGTCAGTAAGAGTCTGACACGCCCTCTCGCTTAGGGTTACCATCCATACGGATTTGGCCGGACATGTCCGGATTTTTGGCCCTCCGTCCGGACTATGTCCGGCCTTCTCATTTGTCCGGGCTTTTCAATTTAAGGGGATTTTCTTCAAAAAGATAAATGATTACTGAAAAAAATAAGATTAAAAAGTTAAATATCCAGCCCCATCGGCCATCCGTTCTGCGAGCGAAAGTATATGTATTATGAAATGAAAAAGTCAAATGGGTGCCTACTTACACGGATTTGAACCCACATTCTGGTAAGTAATAACAGCCGCACGGATTAATCCATCAGGTTAAGCTACGCTTGCCAGGGTTGATCTGTGGATGGGTGACCATCTTTACATACCGAAACTCTATCGTGCCTCGAAAAGCACGTTAAGCCGTTGATCCTGGCTTTCATTCGTGAATCTTTGACAGTCGTTACGGATCGTCAAAAGCCAGAAAATCTGACAACCAGTCTTACCAAAGGGTTTCGTATTACCCAGTTACTGGGTTGTGGAGGTCAGATAGGCACTCGCTCCATGTAAAATACTGGTATTCAGCTGCATCCGGTTTGACTGGAAGCTGACCCCAACGGTTGGGAAAAGGCTAGGCAGATTAATTCTGGGCCATCACGACATTACGTCACACACGATAACGTTCAGATAGTTACATGATCTTAACCACAAAAACTGACCATTGACGAGACGACGCAAGAGTGATTGAAAATACAACAAAAAGTTTTTATTTTTAAATCTTCACACAAATTAATTGCTCTGGGTACATTTTGTAAAAAAAACTGTTGAAGATTTTGGTAAAAAAGAAGCCTAAAAAGATCGATTAATTACTTTAAAACCACATTTTATGTCTTGCTTATTATCGTTAAGTTTTTATTATAAAGGTTAGTCCCTAATTAGACACTCAGGTATCTTGCAGGCGACGGTTTTTTTCTTAAACCGATTATCGTTACATACGATTTCTGAATTTTGTAAATAAAAAACCAAAGAAAACAAATGGAATCAATCAATCAAACAATCAACTTAACCTATAACAGTCCACTGCTGGACATAGGCCTCTCCCAAGCTGCACCACAACACCCTATCCTCCGCCTTCCACATCCAGTCTGTCCCAACCACCTTTTTAAGGTCGTAAAAAAGGAATTGCTGTTCGTTTGTCTCGCTAAAACTCGAGAACAGCTGGGCCGATTTAGCTGATTTTGGTTTTGAAATGTTTGTCGTAGTCCAGGAAAGGTTTAAACGGTGAGAAAATATGGAAAAACTCACGAAAAAATAAATTATGAAGAAAATTCACGTTCTCATACATTTTCTGTGGTTCGGCTTTTTTATATCTCTGTAGATAGGTGGGAGAGCAGTGGTGGCCCAGTGGTAACGGCCGCGACTTACGAGTTGTAGGTCGTAGGTTCGAACCCAGACAGGCGCTTTACTTTGTGTAAATTATTTCATCATCACTGCTCTCAAAACGGTGAAGGAAAACATCGTGAGGAAACCGGCATGTCCTAGAACTGAAAATTCGAAGACATGTGACATCTACCAACCCGCACTGGGCCCGCGTGGGGGATTACGGCCCACTCCCTCTCACAGAGAGGAGGCCTGTGTCCCAGCAGTGGGAACATTTATAGGCTGATGATGATGAGATAGGTAGGTATGTAGGTTGGTAGGTAGGTTAGGAATTTTAAAATCCTAAACATGCACATTCATTAACTGTTAGGTCCGCCTAACAGTCAATGAATGTGCATGTCGAGGAGGATTAAGTTTGCCGGGTCAGCTAGTCTATATAATAAAAACTTTTTACAAAAAAAAAATAACCGACCTCCAAAAAAAAACACTACAAAGTGAAAAATAACTTTAATTTCGGAAGTCGGTGTCTTGTGTTTTGTATTTTCGTTTTTTGCCACCGACTTCCGAAATTAAAGTTATTTTTCACTTTGTAGTGTTTTTTTTGGAGGTCGGTTGTTTTTTTTTTTTGTAATTTTTTTTTATTTTTCACTTTTTAGTTGTGGTACCTACCCCACACACATTCGAATACCACTACCTGCTACCAGTGACAGAAACTTATCATATCATCTACATACTAAGTGGGAAAAAAATACGTATTTTGTAGCTAACTCAAAAACTATCAAAGCAAAGTTAATAAAATTTAAATGGGACCAATTCGAGAGCACAACCTTTCAAACAAAAAAATAATTTTTAAAATCGGTCCACAATTGACGGAGAAATCGGTGGACATACATAAAAAAAAAAACAAACATACGCGACGAACATATAACCTTTTTGGAAGTCGGTTAAAAATGAAATGCTGTTCGTTGGTAAGCGCATCACTTGTGAACGGCTTGACCGTTTTGGATATTTTTTTATTTAAAATGATCGTAATAGTCCGAAGCAGGTTTCTAAGGAATATCTTCTTCGGAAAATCTTCGAATTCGGGTAAAACTGAACGTCCTTTTTTGTGTGAATTATTGAAATTTGGACAGGACGATGGCAGTCGGGTCAGCTAATCTAAACTAAAATTATAAAGAGAAAAGATTAGATTTTTTGTATAATTGTATATTTGTTTGTAATGACGGCTGTCATTTGTAGATCTTTGATAGTCGTTACGGGTAGTTAGAAGCCTAAAAGTCTGACAACCAGTCTTACCAAGGGGTATCGCGTTACCTAGTAACTAGGTTGTGGAGGTCAGATAGGCAGCCGCTTCATGTAAAATACTGGTATTCAGCTGCATCCGGTTAGACTGGAAGCCGACCTCAACATAGTTGGGAAAAAGGCTAGGCAGATGATGTATATTTGTAGGTTTGTATGTTTGTTTGTAATGAATAAACTCAAAAACTACTGGACCGATTTTGAAAATTCTTTCACCAGTGGGATGCTATATTTCCACTGAGTAATATAGGCTATAATTTATACAGATATCATGCGGGCGATGCCGCTGGCGAAAACTAGTAAAAATAAACCTCATTTGATTCAAACACACGTAAAACCACTACAGTTTTATGCGTATTAATAAAACAAAGAGTGACAGACTCAAATTATTTCATTATTCGAGCCCCACTATTGCAGTTATCGCGCCATCGCCCCTAATTTATTACACGATGGAAATTATTGACTACGTATTATAATTTCTTTATGCTAATAAACTTCCTGGGAAGGTGTGAAGTGGTTTGATTTCCGTGGAAGTTACAGTTTAGGATCAGTTGTTAAACAAAATGGTAAGGATTTTATGGTCCTTATGGTTTCTTTTCCATCAAAAGGACCAACCAATCCTCAGTTTTTTTTTTTACTCTTTTTAGTTTTAATGTATTTACATTATTTAAAAACTATCAGACTTAAAATAATAATATGTACAAGTATATAGAAAAGGGGGGAAATAATCATAGGGTATCAAAAAATTCGTCCGCATCGCTGTCAGTAGGAAAACTGCCCAAAAGGCTGGCAGCATTGCCACGTTGTATGGCAATACTGATTCTTTGACCAAAGAATAGGCCAGCCCTCTGGTCACGTGAAGAGTCGACCAGCCGCTTGGCGATGTCTTGAAAAACAAGGTGGGCACTCGGACCATGGCCCTAGTGTTTCAACCCCAAACGGCTCAAACATATAAGTCCCAATAAGATTGGAGTATTTGCGCCGTTTGAGGTTTTCCGCATCTGCAGCAGCAGCCCCAGCACAGCCCGCCGAGCTAGGAAGATGGGATGGCTTGATTTGAATAATTTTTGGATGGTGCATAATTATTGAAGTCCTTTCCCAACTATGTTGGGGTCGGCTTCCAGTCTAACCAAATGCAGCTGAATACCAGTATTTTACATGGAGCGACTGCCTATCTGACCTCCACAACCTAGTTACTGGTTAAAATGATACCTCTTGGTCAAACTGGTTGTCAGACTTTTGGGCTTCTAACTACCCGTAACGGCTGTCAAAGATCTACAAATGACAATCGGGACCAACGGCTTAACGTGCTTTTCGAGGCACGGAGGGGTCTTGGTATGTAAAGATGATCACCCATCCATGAACCAACCGCGGCAAGCGTAGCTTTACCTGATCGATCAACCCGTTCGACTGTTATTACTTAGCCACAAGGCCCTCGCATAATTATTGAAGTGTTAGTGTTTAATTGTTTATATTCCAAGTTGCTTCTTATTGTAAAAGTTAATTTTATCAGGTGAAATATGTCTATGGCCTTATTAGTATCCTTTGTGACTGCCCCGTTGGGTCGTGGTCGCAGGCGGGACTGCTGAGCGTGGGGACCAATTTTTTTTTAGTTTGTAAATTATCAAATAACTTTTCCCGTTTTGGGTGGAGCGGGAGGGCGTGTCAGACTCTTACTGGCTAAAACCCTGTTTTCCTTCAGTTGCCATGTTGCCGGGGGCCACGATTTCTCTTTCGGTTTTATTCGCAACCCCGGCAGGCATCGGCCCTAGCGGACCCCGTCAATTCTGCTGACATCTCTTTGAGGCGCGCGTGGAACACAATGCCTGGAACAAATGCCTGGTCCTCATCGGACGGCGAGCAACCCATTGCTCACCGTCTGAGCGTGGGGTCTTGGGATCGATTCCGGGTTGGGCTAAGTTTTATTGCGTTTTTCCATTAGGAATTTCTCAGTAACAGAGTTTGGAAGTTGGCGGAGTGATAACCCCGTGCCTCGGAAAGCACGTTAAGCCGTTAATCCTGCGCCTGATCTCTCTCCAGTTGTGTCGGATTACCGTCCCATCGGACTATGAGAGTGAGGGAAGAGAGAGTGCACCTGTGTCTGCGCACACACTTGTGCATTGTAATTTCTCCCGCGCCGAAGTCTGGTCTTCGCAAATTCGATCTGGAGGAGGACAGAGTGTCCGGTAAATCATGGATAACCTAGAAATAGCATTTAATAGATATTATGGCTGTTCTAAAAAAAAAACAATAAAAATATATATCCCAAGTAGTACACGTAATACGAAACTTTTTGAAAAAAAAAAAAAAAATTTGCAATTTCTAGTCATATTATTTACTGCTTCTCTGTCGGCATAGTCAAGTACAAATATTACAACAACAAATAATGGATGGAATTCATTCATTTGTGGTCGTTCGTGGTAAAGAAAATAGTAAAATAAGGTAAAATAAGGTAAAAAAAGTTAGTTAAAAATCTTAGGTACTTGGGTTTTTTTAAATATTTTTTTTGGAACGGCTGATCTATCTATTCTTTACCGGACACCCTGTATACTCTGTATACTATACCTACAAGACAGTAGTTGATCTGCCTTTTACAGAATTCGCGAATACTTGAATAGATTGGTCGTCTGTGGTAGGAAGTAAATACAGTGGTCATATCCCTGTTTTTACCCGACTACGACGAAGCAAAAAGGAGGGTTATGATTTTGAACGGTATGTATGTATGTTCATCTGTTACCTCATAACTTCTAAACTGCCGATCATAATTTGACAAATGAGGTATCATTGGAAGCGTTTTGATTGTCCGCTAGTTAAAGGCTATGTGGCGTCAAATTAAATGCAATATGGCGTCCTCTAGAGGACATAAAGTAACGAAATAAAAATAATTGAATTGTGCCATGTTGGGTATCAAATGAAAGGGCTTGACGAGCACATTACTGTCTTTATAATGATCCTTGGTTTATCTTCTTCTTTTTGTATGGTTAGTGACTAACCTGATATCAGAGTTTTAAAGCCGCCCATGGGCCTCTGACTAGGCTTCACATGCCGTCGAGAAATATCTCTCAGGCATGCCGGTTTCCTCACGATGTTTTCCTTCACCGTTTTTGAAGCAAGTGATAATTATTCAATGAATCTGAAAAGTCAGAGATGCGTACCTTAGGTTAGAACTCGAGACCTATGACTAAGCAGTCTGAAGGTCACACCACTAAGCTATCACTACCTTATATTGTTGTTGGGGTACCTATATGGCAAGAAGCTAATTTTTTTTTGCACTATGCTGATCTCTATTCCACAGCAGTTTTTAGAATGTATTAAGTTGCGAGTTTCGTTGTAACTCACAAATATTTAAGTCCATCTTGCTGACACACATGATCTGATCATGCTTATGCTTACAATCTGACCAGACTGGCTTACGACAGATTTACTATAAATGCGAAAATGAATTTGTTCGTTTGTTTGTTACGCTTTTACGCTAAAACGGCTCAACGGATTTAGATAAAATTTGGCACATGGGTTTGAGTAGACTATGACCTGGAGAAGGACATTAGGCTACTTTTCATCCTGGATCACAGACGAAGTCGCGGGCAACAGCGAGTACATATTATTCAACACCATAAATAACATGTGACACGTGGATTAAGTTGAAAATTAAGTACCCACGTATTTCTGAATTAAGTACAAACGACACGATTATTGTACGAAATGGGTTTTCATTAATGTACAAGTGTTTTTAATATTACAACACGTTCCCTTATTTAATCGTCGGTAGTCGCGTGAGAAACGCGAACGGCCAGTAGCGAGTTACTTTTAAGCACTCATATAGTACAAAAATACAATTTTCATTGATATTTTCGTGTCCTGTACCTTAGGAGGGGTGAATTAAGGATTATTTTTGGATGTTTTTCGAGTTTGAGTAAGTTGGTGGGTATCAGCTAGGCGGTGGAAATGTGCAAGGAGCATTAATCACAACAGAATTAGCTTTGGCGATCCGCTCCCAACTGTCCGCGCGGAATTTATACCGCTGTCTTGGACACAGGGGGATAAGTCGCTTTTAATATTTTTTGTGCTTAAAACCTTACTGAATGTCTCTCGTCTGGACGTTTTCATATTCAGAATGTTCTTCTTAAGAAATTGTAATAAATATTTCATTATTAATTTATTTAAAAAAGTCTTGCCAGTCTAGATGTCTTTTTACATTGTTTCTAAATGTAAGTGTCAAAATGATGCATTTAATTCAATGATGAACTCTTCCATAAAACCTTAATTTAGAGCCAAAGTCACAAAATTAAATTAAACAACTTATCCCGTATCACCGCTCGCATCAAGTTGATTTCGCGCCCAAACCACCTCCGCGCCGCTGGGGACCGCATAAATACTACTTAACGCTCACGACACTCCAAATTTAAAAATAAAAAAAATAAAATCCCCGAAGAAGCAGCAGCCAGTGTCAGAACGAAACTTTTAAATAATTACCAGGAGACGCGTCGAGTGGTGTCCCTAATGTGTGAATGTGTTACCCTATACCAAAATAATTTTGTTTTGAACACACTTTTTATAGATTCCGACGTTATTTATTCGGGCAACCCCGTTTAGCGTTGGAGTAATAAATATGATGGTGTCATTTAATCTCGTTAGCGTTATGAAATAATAACTTGTTAAAGGTTGCACCAATAAAGGTCAATGCTTCATGATATCTTGCGATTAATAAAAAAAGTTGTGGAAGTGTCGCACTTGAATATTCTCAACGCTGATGAAGAGTTGACATTCGCAGCAGAACTCACTGATCGAACGTTTTTTAAACTAAAAATAGTTTTTAATATTAACATTCCAACAGTAGACTTCGGCCAACAAAACAGTTTACGAATCAGATAAAAAAAACACTGTTGAAACCTTTCAAGACATCAATCAAACATTCAAGGAGAAACCTCAAACACAAAAATTTAATAAGACAGCCTTATCAACGAATTTTCATCACCAACTGTCCTTGTCAAACACCC
Organism: Agrochola lychnidis; assembly: GCA_963680765.1. NCBI lineage: Eukaryota > Metazoa > Arthropoda > Insecta > Lepidoptera > Noctuidae > Agrochola > Agrochola lychnidis. The sequence goes on from OY796858.1 coordinate 18,692,913, forward strand.
AATAGACTCCGTGTTGCAACAGTTAGATTTTACACGTACTGCTACTAAAGCCTATTTAAGTAGCGTGGTACCGAGAGTGGTATGTGACACCAAAACGTCACGGCAATTAAGGAATCGGCAAGCTCTAACCTCGCTGTCGGCCGACCTGCATTGGGCACGCGGTTGATTGGCACGACGGAGCTCTAGGTGTGCTGGATGTGGCACGTTGTGGTTGAAACGAGTGCTAGGTTCCGCGTTTGAGGATTTAGGGTTGAGTCGTATTTGTGAATCTTTGGTCTTTTTTACAAAAAATATGTTTTGCTGTACCGTGAATTGAATATGGGACTCGGAAATAGGGGACAGTTTTATGATTTTCGAGTTTATATTTCGGGAGACAGAACTATGAAGCGATTATATGGGTCAAAGTAATTATTATGTTCTTCTCCGCTAATTTCGTGAATCAAAACATTGAGGACATTGAAAATTGGGCAGAGATGAGAAGAATGAACAGGAAGGCGAAACCTACAAAAAACCTGGAATAAATCTTGCCAGGCTGATAAATACTTGAATCTTTATACTAATATACTTCTTCTTCTTAGCGTGTCGAGTTCGACGGCAATCTAAATAGAGTCGGCGTAGAATTTGGTAGGCAACGAGGTTGGCATCTTCAGTAGCGTCCATCAGTTCCTGTAACGTGTAGACAACAGAACACACTGTACACAATTTTAAGTGTCTCATTGTTTGTGGAACATATATGTATATATACCTACTTTTGATGCTGTGGGATATATTTCTACTATTCATACTCACTTTAGATTATTCGAAATAGGTATTAAACCAGCCGTATCGGGGTTCAACTAGACATGCACAATCTAGTAAACCAAAGGTCTCTGTCCATTGGCATCTACAAGTAACATTTATCATATATCATGCTAGTTCGACGTCTCTCTGACGTTTTCTCTTCCGTGGGTGACAGCACGTTAGCTGGCCGAGGACTTTATTGTGTATCTACTGTAATGTAAGATGACTGTGCCAATAATCAACGAATGTCCGTGTAAATGTGTACGATACGATTTGTGTTGTGTTTTGTTTGTTCGATCTGTCAGGTTGGATTTTTTTGAACTTGGAAGATGTTTCGATGATAGGTGTCGGTTGGATACCTACTTGATCGTATTTTGTTTGTTTTACTCCAATGTCATTAGTAGTTCGCGGGATTCTTCATTGGTCCTTGAAGTTTACGTCCTGACTCCATGTGAGTCACAGGATAACACTTTTATCAACTTTACTTACGTCAAAGAGAATCCTTTGTTTGTTTTACTATAATATCATTAGTAGTTGGTTGGGTTTGCGGGACTCCATGTGAGTCACAGGATAACACTTTTATCATGTTTTCTTACGTCAAAGTTAATGTTTTAATTTTTTTTTATAAATTTTATCTATTTCATTTGACATAAACGTACCTTATGAAACTTCATAAGCGTCATTGTTTGGAAATTTGAACTGCAAAAAAAAGCTTCTTCTTATTCTTATTCTTATCCTCCATCTCGCTTTTCACTAAGGTTCTACATAAATTGCGAATAATATTGTCATTCATAAAACATCAACTTGACGATCAAATTCTTCCAATCCTTACATCTTTACGATGTCTACCTTACCCACCATTACTCACGTTAATGCGTCTAGCCGCCGTTGCCTTAACACTTCGAATGCAGAATCAAAATCTAGAACGTTTATATACAATGTCAACGGTCACAAGTCGGTTACAGCGTACTTTCTAAAGTACATAACTCGTAGGCGACACTGTGTGATTGGCGGCCGACATACTTGCAATCCGTCCCGTTACGTGCAGAGAGAGGCCCTACCACTAGTCTTCTCCTGGTAATGAGAGAGAAAATTATTACTGATTTTTAAAGTGAAAACTTCTTTAGGCGCGTTGGGCATTTTTGAGATGGGAAAAAACAATTGAACTTGCGACACTGTTACCGACACCACATTTTTGTAAACGCGAAAGTGCTCTTTGTTTATATTACGTTACGGATCAATGTTCTATACAAGTTTTTTTTTTTCACCAAGGCGTATTTCAAGTTTTCATTTCTGTCGGCACTCCCGGAGTGTCACTGTCCTTTCAACCCCTCTCAACTTCTTCTTTTCGAATCTACTTCATTTCGAATCGGCAGTAATTTTTTAGGAAGACCCACTTGTGTAGGCCGGCCCAAGTAGGTCTCCCTAAAATTGTTTCCTTTTTTGTTGGTTTTTCTTCCATGCTTTAATAAATAAAAGTTAAAAAAAAATGTATAGTTAAAAATGCACTAGTGGCCATGTTAGTCGAGAACAAGTGGCGATAAAAAAAATTAAGATTTTGGAGGAAGGAGGAATTGGAAGAAGTACTTAAAATGACCAAGAATGAAAGCACCAGCAAGTTTCTTCATACTACATATCTTCACAAAAACAGTTTCCAAAGCATGGGATGACCTATTCTCAAAACAAAAATGCTCAACTCAGCAAAATAAATCAAGTCAAGCATTCATGTGCTGGGTTTTACCCGATTGTCAATTTTTTTCTATTCAAAAAGTCCCCGAATGCATAATGCACCGTAACTTGTAATTTATGACACATTCTTGTGATCTTCTTGTCAACGATTCTTCCTTAGTTTAACCAAAAAGTTATAATGTCTACGAGTGTTTAATTCTTGTCGGTACGTATATATTGTGTGATTCAGCAAAATTGCTAGTCTTGTAATATTTGTAAGAGATTAGCTAGAAAGCTGTCAAGTCTATTAAATTGATGGATTTTATATAGGTATATTTTTCAGAATCAGCATAAGTATGGAGATGTTGTGTGCGCCTTCTTCGAGTCGTTTGTACATCAAGCTGCCCCTCTCGTTTCTACTACTACTTATGTAATTCGGCCTTGCCTAGGAAAACTAGTAAGAAATAAGTAATTACAATAATCATACAACTTAAAATTTTAATTTCGATAGAATTGCAATTCATGAGCGGTAACGATGTAATAGGTAATTTTGCATAACAAACTTTTTGCGATACCATTTTAGAGTGGTCTACCTATTCAATCACCTTTTCCTTATAGAGTAGTCCACTTGTTTGTCAATCGATACATTTCGAATTTGAACGTCTGACACTTCAAGCCACATTTACAAAATGATCGATACCGGCAAATTTGCAATCGGATTATTCACGCAAAAATGTATAATGTAAAGATTACGATGCGAACAAATCGATTAGGCTATGCGATTTAAAATTCGATTTTTTGTTGTTTACAAGTGTAATTTCGTGAGCAAATGGTAGAGGCGTCGAGTTGGACTGGACCACTCGATGTCGTCGATGTATTGTCACTCGAGTGACACTCATAAATGTTTGCCACTTAACAAAAACAGGGTAGTACCGGCTTGTGCTACGTAAAATAATACAAGTGCGGTAACTTGTGCTTTGTTCACGCTGGTTCTTCTTCATAGGTTGAGCAGGACTCTCATTGATGTTGGAGGCAATGTTTTGATGAAAGATTTCTCAGGTTTACTGGTCTTAAATACCTACTAATTAGTTAAGGTGCATGATTGTTTTTTGGCATCTTTAAGGAAGGATTCTGTTGAATGAAGAAGCGGCGATTGCGTCTACAGGAACTGCTATTGGTCCTTTCTGATGGTTCCCTCTAAACTTTTGGGAAATATACACTGAATATTTTAATTTGAGACCTTATTTTATTATGTAGGTACTAGTATTTACGATGCCTGTCAAGTTTAGCAGCTTTGGGTGCGCTTTCAACTGAGTTTACGACAGCACTTGTGAATTCAACTGCCAATCGCTGCCAGCTAGCGCTACTACAAATTTGGCAATCACCATTTCAATATCTACATTTTCTAACCAATTTACACACAACCACAAACACTTTTACTTAATTGTATCAATAATAAATCACCTAAAAATATACAGCAACTGGAATGCATAACTGGCATAACTATCGAAGAATTATTGCGGTTGGCTTCAGTAAAATTATTTATCGTTATACGTGTCTAATCGGCCAGTAAACCTTGTAAATGGAACTGTTTTTTTAAATAAATAAAAAATATAATTGATCAGCGGAAGCCATATTATTCCTATTTGTTTCGTTGTTTGCTCTACTTCGTCCAACAGACTGGAACTCGCAGAGGACAATGTTTTTTTTCTTCTTCTATTAAATCTAAGATTTGTACGGTTATCGTTTTGAACGTATTATTATAGTAATTCTAACTGTGATTAGTGTAAGTTTTATGTTTTGTTTATTTGTGAAGTGTACGCTACCTATTGTTGCTCGTCGACAAAGGACTGTTGAACGCTGTTATGCCTAATCTTTGTTAGCTTTAAGTTCCTTGACTGTGTCACAGTATAATAAACTAACAGTATTATATCTCGGCTGTGTCACAGTATAATAAAGTACGAGTATTATATCTCGGCAGTGACCTTGAAATAATTACCTATTACGGCCGCTCGGTAGATAAACTTTCCGCATCCGTGTGTAACTGCCGCACATTCGATACTGCGTACTGATTATACACTAAGATTTCGAACCGTGTCGTCTCGGTCGTTTTCGATGAAGATGTAATTCTGTTACTTATTTATACTGTGGATTATTTACTATTACATTTCACCATAAAACTGATATTACTACCTATTTCATTTCTGAAGTGGATATTACTTATGTTTTTCAAAGCTAGTGTTATATACTATTTTAGTGATACCATAAAACGTTCCTTAGATAATATGCTAGACCCATAGACATCACGTTTTGCCTTCTTTGAACTTCATGGTTTCGAATCTAAAGCTGTAAAACGAACTGTATACATCAATATAAGAGGGCTTTGAACGCAGACTTGTATACAACAACGTCACATTCCACGAAAGACACGCTGAGGGCGCGATTAGCAACGCCAATACCGCGCGCTATAAACCGAACCACACATGTTCGATACATAATAGGCACGTCAAAGAAACAACAACCTTTAAGCACCTAATACCACCTATTACGTATACATACCTCGTAGTTTATCGACTCGACGTCGATGTCCTTCGGGGCTCCTCCAAACTTTCTTGCGTTCGGTCACACTGGCGCGCGTGCTCAGAGCACTTTTTGCTGGCTTGGGTGCCGGCACCGAGATATTGAAATAATTGCTTTTTCAACGGCACGGCGTGCAAATGACATTCGAGATGGAGGTCGTTTTTTTAACTGAGTGTACGAGATGGAAAATTGTCTCGTGATGAAATGTTTGGATTGATGATAAAATGATAAGTTATCAGCTTTACACGTGGGCAGTTTTGTTCAGTTGTTGATTTTAGAGAGGAGAAATTGTTTGATCGATATCTTTTTGTTTGGGCTTTAGTACAGGTTTGAAAGTTGTATAAAAATAATTTAACTTTTATACAAGGACCAAACTGCTTGATTTTACCTTTAAATAAAGCTGTTTTACCTCATTAAAAATACTTAGTAACTATCCACTAAGTGTATATTTATATTATGGTTCTTCAACAACTGCTCAAGTATTTCCAATAATTCGTGAAGACAATAAAATGATTAGCGACACCTCGGGACCCGGGCCCCGGGGCCCCGTGTTTTAATGAGAACCGCGCAATGGCAGCTTAGTGTTAAAAACCTAAATTGTGGTGTGAACTTTCACAGGCAGTGGTCGCCGCGGTTTTATAGCTAGCTACGGCTGCGCTTGCGGCTTTGCTCGCTCATATAATTAGAGGTAAAATATCCCTTTTGCCGGCTTACTGCTTAGTTATTCATACCGATTTGAATAAATATGCTTTTTTATACAAAAATGCAAAACTTACCCGACAAAATTTTATGAAATCTATGCTTTTTTTTTGTATTTTATAGTCGGTCCCCTAATAAAAGTTGTTAATATTCATGAGTATTTTTAGCAACTGAAAGATTGTCAATGAATTTAGACTTCCTGTAAGTATATTGTTTGATATCTACTAGACGGACTGTGATTGATATTTATAAACCCGATCCTCATCTTAATTGTAAAGAATTTTCCGAGATACGAACATTTTACCACAATTATTAGTGCAACGAAATGTTTTCATCGGCAATTTCATATTGAGGATACGATCTATAAATAAAGATTATGAACATTAAACATTCTTGTTATAGGTGACAATGATCACACCTGCAGAAATGATGAACTTACGGAAATTTCTAAGGAAACTTCATAAAACTTAAAGCTTTCTAAATAAACAGACAAACATTATACTATTCATAGCGACCAACAACGAAAGGTAATGCGAACGAGAACCGAAAGTGTTTCATTTTGTTTCTTTTGCTCTGCACTGAGTCGCGATAGCTCTTTGATATCATCAGCATTATGTTATGGCACGTGCTATCGATGATCTATAAGGCTTATAATAGCTTGGCTTATAATAGCTTGGCCTATAATAGCATTGTGCTTTTCCTCATACCTTGTTTTACTTATCAATTGTTTATTGTCATGTGTGATCAACTAGCTTTTCCGTAAAAGGATACATGTCTAATGTTGGAAAAGAAGAAGAGACTTTAAAAGGAATATATTAATGAATGCTATGGCTAAAGTTGAAAATAAGACGAACTCCGAGCCAAGCCGAGCCGAGCCGAGGAAACGAAATCTAACAAAGATGAAGCCAGTTCAGAAGCTGATGGGGTCTTTCAAGGCACCACTTTACATGATTCTCAAGTACAACAGTAGCTCACACAAGATGTTAAGCATATAGCTATTTTAATAGTCTAACTAATTAAGAAACTTGGAAGCAATGTGTGAAGTGCAGGTGTCGTACCGTTGACTAGTACCGATGAGGAAAGTCGAGTCGTGAAGGAATGCTTACATAACATCAGTGAAAGCAAAAAATAAATTGGATGCTAAGACAAAAAAAAGAATTTATTTGACACTCGCCTCACAACGTTTTTTTCAGGTTTGGCTGAGACTGTTTCTATGCTAACTGGGATGTTCTCTCATGACGATCTATAAGCATTACAAGTGAAAGCATAGGTATTAACGTTTGCATGGTGCATTGGCAGCAGCATTTTCCTGTAGGAGTAATACCTACTGCAAAAATCACAAGAATACGCACGTTAGTGAAGTGGAAACTTACTTTACTTTGTCTGAAAGCACATTTTTCTTTTCGTGTGGTTAATGACTAACCTGGTGTCAGAGTTTTAAAGCCACCCAAGGGCCTCTGACTTGCCTTCACATGCCGTCGAGAAATATCTCTCAGGCATGCCGGTTACCTCACGATATTTTCCTTCACCGTTTTTGAAGCAAGTGATAATTATACAATACGCACATGAATCCGAAAAGTCAGAGGTACGTGCCTTGGTTTCGAACTGGAGACCTATGACTTGTTAGTCTGACGGTCACGCCACTAAGCTGCTAGACACTGAAAGCACATTGATATCATTTCTATATATTTTCCGAAGAGTGCTGCTGTTTTTGACAGTCTACTATTGAGCATGTGAGTTCAATAGTAGACTTAGCATTAGTATTTACTCCGGACAATATGCAGGCATCACCCAAAAATCGCTAAATCTTCATAACTTTAATTCGCTGCAACATGCAGCTGACTTTTATATCTCACCTGCCTGGTAACAGCCAGATATTGACACGTAGTTTTACGATCGATCCTCGTGTCAAATGATCTGGCGTCCGTAACACATTGCACATGTCTGCTGCAACGTAGTCCGAAGATTAACCGCATCGAATCGCCGAGACAATCCTGCGAGACAAAAGAGGTCCGTTTGTCACGCGCCGTAAATATTTTGGACAGGGCTTTACGGGCCCCGTAGTTTTATGAGGCTTTCACGCTGACACCATTGTCTGGACAACGCCCGACTGATTAGCTATGCTCCGACCAAGGGACGCTCACAAAAATTGAACATTTCACTAGATCTGAGGTTCAATTGTTTTATCTATGTTTCTGGGTCTTTTTTGTCGCTACTTAACTTTTGTGATGTTTATGATTTATGTTTATATGAGCGAGTAACTTAAATGATCTTGGTCTCTCGTTGCAGCAGACATGTAATTGCAGCTGCATATCTACTCTGAGCAAACAACGGGGTTTTTGTGTTTTCCTAGAATAAAGTGTCTCTTGAATCTGCCGATGCATTTAATGATCGTTAAAAAAACAGATTTCATAATTCTTTTGTGAGGATTTTGTTGGAAAAGTTCACAGAACGTATAGCAAACGAGGTTGTGACGTATGCGGTCCTCGGAGACAGACTTTGATGTTTTTATTTATGACGACACTAAAAGTATTATTTTATCGTTACGGGTTTTACTGGAACCGATGAACATCGACTGGTCAAGTGCAGCGGTGTTGCAAGTTTAAGTGGATGGCCGTATGTGATCCTTAACATTGGAACTTTATATCGTGTTAGGTAATTACCAAACGTTTCATATTGTCATCAAATAATTAAATATGTGCCTCTTTGATTTTTAATTACCCATGTGTGGTCATCAATTTGTATGTAACAATGCAAATGTTAGTGAAGTGGTTTGTACTTCTGAGTTCTATCATGTTCAGTTGCCTCTGACTAACCTAGAAGTCGACCCCGACATACTTGGCAAAAGGCTTATTGGCACTGAAACTGCACTGATCCAAAGGTTTCACTTGGTTCTCACAGACATATTTGATGACTTCACTTTCAACTAACTGCTGTCCGATAACAGTTATCATAATCACCCAGAATTCGCCAGGCCATGACTCACTTACCAGGCATTTAGAAACCGGAAGATGTTCACACCAGAGATATAGTATTTAGTACAAAAAGTCGGTTCTGAGCCGGTGAGCAATGTGGGCCGGCGTCAAGGCTGCGGCAACCTTGCTGTTTGTGGAGCGTGACGGCGAGCGACGTGTCGGCACCCACGGCGTGACGTCACCCCTGCCTCCCCCGCCCCCACCCGCCCCAAGGTGCCAGGTACGCTGCCAGAGTTGCTAGGAGAACTACTTCAGCAATAGATCTGACGAGGGGGTTTTTCAAATGTCGAATGTTGCTGGACCTGCCAGCTACATAAACTTCATAATATGTTTTTAGCGTTGATGATACGTGCATGCAGAACCTATATGTTTGAGTGATAGCTTTTCACACAGTATCTACGATTTATTTTGCTTTGCAGAAATGTAGAAAGGTTCAAATGTAGGGCATGTAACATTCAGAAATTGTAACTTTTTTACATGATTGAAGCTGGAGCATTGCAACTGGACACTTACACTTCATCGAAAGTCACTCAACGAAGAACGAAAAGTCATTACGATCAGTCACGAAAATGCTTTTTCCGAGGGTTTGAAATCTTGAAATAAACCAAGCTTTTATCAAATAAAGAGATTTGTAATTTAATAAAACAAAACTTTATCTATTTGGAGATGACACGATTTAATTAGTTTCTATTATATGATAAGACAAAATGAAAGCTTTACTGATATCAACGTTCAGTTTCAAGAGGTGCCAATGGAATTTATATTCTGAAGTCGAGATTGCATTTTTGAATTTATTTTTAACGAAATCAAAGTCGGTCATGGGTACCAGTTTCAGAGATCTGGCTATTCTTTCGAACCTTAACATAGTTTGAAAATTTTAGCGTCTATTTCAGTTGCAAACTTACCTTCATCTTCCTGTAAATGTACTTTTTTTTTTTGTGACTTTTGTGGACATGATAATTACTCAGATTGATTACAGTTGTAACAGCAATCATATAATTGCGTTTTATTAAAATAGGTTTTTTTACTTTTATTAATTTATTTATTTTTTGTATAGATTCTTTTCTACATATTTTGTGAATGTGAGAACGCTGTAGGCTTAGTGGATTGTGGACCTGTTGACCATTTTCTATTTTGTTAAGTACTTGGTACTTGTTGAAAGACCTACACTGTCCTCCCATACCTAGAAACACTGTTATATGAAAGTATTGTAAAAGCCAATTATTTTTAAGAGAGTAACCGTGGAGTTTCTTGCCGGCTCTTCTCCATAGGAATCGACCAATTGGAACCGTGCACCTAGCTTCTGACGTTTCATAAGTGCCCATGTAGGTTTATGTGAAATAAAATATTTTGATTTTGATTTTGTACTATCTCACAATTTCCTCCAAGCTCCAGTAAGGATCAGAAGCGCGTGCAAAAAGCCCATTGCTCCCACATAATTATAGAATTAAAGGTAAACAGGTGTGAAATTAAGGTCACTTTTTAGTTTTTATTCTGTTAATAGATTGCGGCTTACTTCTCCGTCCCGTCCACTTACGTAATACCCTCTCATTACAGCAATACAATCACCTAAACGCTGTGTTTAAAACACTATAATTTCGCACTAAACAGAATGATTTGGGAGCTTCATCTCGTTATAAATTTCTACTTTTGTTTTTTTACGTACCAATTACGGGCGGCAGGGGTACAAAGGTTTTTATAGATTCAAACGGTTGATTGATGGGTGATTATTTCTGGGCCCGATCTGAAGATGCTTCCGAGTTATTTTCTTGGAGATAACAACAGTTTTTGTTTTTGGTAGGCTGTTCACGTAATATTTTATTGTTCTATTAGGGCTTTTTGTTGCTGTAATTGAATTTGGTAAGTGTTAAACTGCTTATTGCTTAATTTGATGTGGTGGTATGTTTGATTATGTGCTCGTAACTGGTTTCAGTACTAAATTACGTCTTTATTAGTAAATGGTTACTTTATCGTGATTTAAAAATGAGTTTGTATACCTAACTTTACCTACTGTTAGTATTTCTAACCGAAGTTCATAGCTATAAAAAAGTAGCATTTCAGAGATTTTTTTATTTAAACTGATCATCATCATATGCTTAGGTATACTTAGTATTGGCTTCGAGCAGTGGTTCCCAAAGTTGACTGGACCCGACCCTCTAACAAAAACTTCAAAATTCGGGATTCACCTCTTGGCTGTCATGGAGAAAAAAAGGGGCATAAATATGAATGAAGGACTGTTCAAAAAGGAAAAATACATTCTGTTACAATCGAAAATTTTAATAGGTACTTAATTAAATACAAGGAGTGCTATTTAAATAGGTCCTTAATTAAATACAAGGAGTGCTATTTCATGAGAAGGGTGTATTTGTTACCTACTTTTTAACATTATAGCTTTAGCATCAACTTCAATTTTAGTTACTTTTAATCGCCATGAGTTTGTTACAATTTATTTCGATATTTAGATTTAATATTAATCATTCCCATAGAAATATTTATCATTCCTGAAAATAAATTTTTCAAGCCCCACCCAATATTTGCTCGCGACCCACCAGTGGATCGCGACCTATAGTTTGGGAACCACTGGCTTAGAGGATACTTTGTATCCTGAAAATCGATTTTTCAAGGCCCACCCAATATTCGCTCGCCATCCACCAGTGGATCGCGACCCATAGTTTGGGAACCAATGGCTTAGAGGATACAAAATGCATCCGAAAATTCATCCCTTTTCGGTGATCGATCAACGTTACGTAAACATAAAGTTGTTGACCGCGTATCACAAAAATAACAGCTCTTATACCTACTATTACTAAGTATATCTTTGCGGTGTCTGCCGTATCTTCTATTTCAATTTGAACTTGACCGGTTTCTTTTGATAGATTCCGCGAATTTGTAGTCAATTTAGAATTTGTGAGTACTAAAAGTTTGCTGCCCGAGGCAGAATTAGTTACGTTTTTGAGTCAGCTGTAACTTGATTGTAACTGTTTGGCTGAATTAGAATGTAGTGGTCATTATTAATCAATTTAAACGAATTGGAGTACTTCTTTATTTTTCGTGTGGTTACTGACTAACCTGGTGTCAGAGGCACTTGGCTTAGAGTTCTATGTAGGTACGATCACTCGGCGCGACTCAAAGGATGTGTTAGTAAAACAATAAGTCAAGGCTTACCTTGTAGGTACTCACGGCTACACATCAAGCTATACATGTCCAATATAAGCTGACCTCGCATTGTATGGAAATCCTATACGATGCGAGATCAGCATTAACTGGATATGTATAGCTTGATGTGTAGCCGAGTGTACTTTACCTACCTATGTAATATTGTTCTTCTATACTTTGGGGTTATTTTCTTCAGAGAACAAACGAGGCTGCACCGCGGCTTCAGTGGAACGAAATGCATTCTACACAATGCCGTAGTACCGCGAGCTTTTGCAACCATTTCACGGTAATGCCGGCAAATATACGCCAAGACGAATCCGTCCGTGGTTGTTTGCTAAGCGTTTGACCCGGCACCGCTCGCGCCCACTAACCCACTGTTCGATAAGAAACTCCTGCAACAACCACACATTTGATTCTGACACGTATTCGCTCCTCAATAAAGTGCAATGTCCTATCACAATGGCTATTCATCTCTTTGATGTAATGATGTGTAGTCAGTATCAACTGTTTATTTACTGCCTGCTATGTTGCGTTTATCGGTCGTATGTTGATTTGTGTGTAGGTTAAATTGAGTTCTATTTTCGTTGGTTTGTGGTTGGTTTTGGTTTGGCTGTGTTGAGTTCGTTGTGTTTCAGTGTTGGTCGTGAGTGGATTGTGTGACTGGTAGAAGAGTCTTCAGCGGTACCGTTAGCGGACCGTTCAATAAATTAATTTGGTAACAGCCGTTGGGATAAACTTGGATTACACGACGTTAACTTACGAGTAGTTTGTGCTATAAAGTGCTGCATTAATGGCCATGTAAATATCAAATTAACGTCACGTTAATGAAAGATTTTTAAGATTTTAGCGGAGTACTGTGAAAATAAGTTTTGTAGGCACTATTAAAAATCCCAGGGGGATTTGTGAGAATTTATAAAAATGCTTGATTTTTTTTTTGGATGGAAAGGTCCACCAACCAAGGTGAATAAAATTCTTACTAATTAAATAATAAGGTCAAATTTAAGAAGATCATAGCAAATAACTTCTCGATTTAAATTTCGAGGATATGTTTGCTACCAACATCATCCTTTAATTAAGAAAGTAGTCTAATTATCTAAGAGAACGGTTTCTGCCTTAATAATGCCCATCTTTTTTTGTGAAAAAAGAAGTCATTTATACAGCCCAAATTGCTTGGAACCTCACAATACTGGATGGTTATTATTCAAAGTTCATGTAAAAAGTATGTGTTTTTTTCCATTAGATATCAGAAACTTATAAAACACGTTCCATTTTCAAATTCACATTTTCAAATTCATACATTCACATTCAATCCTGATCTTCACAGGCACGTGTGTTCTCTTGAACGCCATGTCCGGGAGGCGCCATCTCGTCTCATCTTCGTGGAGGGCGCTCGGCACTCCTCGGCAGTACTCGGCACATAAATTGAACAAACACTCGAGTCTATCTCAGGCCTCACACAACTAATGTGGTTTTGTTTTAGATTCGTAGTAGGTACTAGTGTGGTACTTTTTTAGTCTTATAGGAATTGTAGAACGATCTCGGTTTAAGAATAGATTTGAGTTTAGATGAGTATGATGGAACTGTCATTTTAATTCTGAGTTTGAGTCACGGTTGGCATCTCACAGATCCACCTAGGAGGTTGTCGGCTGCTTAACTGGCTGCGGACTTTCCTGTGAACGCCTTAAAGTTTGAGTCGAGATTTATATTTTTTGGGGATCATTCTAGAATGGCCTGATTCTAGAATGATCCCAAAAAATATAAGTCTTGTTTTTTAAATAAAAACTTCTTTAGGTGCGTTGGGCATTCTTGAGATGGCAAAAAACCATCGAACTCGCGACACCGTTACCGACACCTCATTTTTGTAAACGCGATTGTGCTCTTTATTTATATTATGTTATGGATCAATTTTCTATGCAAGTATTTTTACTTTAACGGTTCTGGAAGTATTTTTTTGCTGAAGATTGTGCTCTTTATTTAGATAAGGTTACGGACCAATGTTCTATACAAGTATTTTTCTTCCACTAAGGCGATCTTGTTTAAGATTTCACTTCTGTCGGCATTCCCGGAGTGCCACTGTTTTTTTTTAATACCAATTGATCTTGTGCGTTTGTAAAAGTACCGACCATCATACATTCATACATTCTAAGGACACAAAGTTAATTACTATAGTGCATCCGAATCCGAAGTAAGTAATTAGCTTTACGATTGTTTTTAATTTACATAAGATCTAAAACGGCCATATATCTGACCTGAAGGTTTACCAGAGTACATCACAACCTTCAGGAGTCACCGCCATGACGATCATGCATACAAATGCTTGTTTTAAAATCAAAGGACTAGTTGTTTTAAAAAGTGACGTCGCCACATGATGACACGATACGACACGAATTAATTAATTTAATAACACTGCACTCGAGCAGTACAAATTGCTGGTGATTCTCAGGTATTATTTTGAGATGGCGTTGATAACAGCTAACAGCCTCATCATTATAATCACAGCGTCAGGAGCCGACAAGTACATCATTTTGATTGTCATTCTCATTAGAGAAGTCGCGTCGAAAATTCTTTGATAAATGGATGAAAATATACGAAAGGACAGTTTCTAGGTGATCAAAAGACAGTTGAATAAGATGGGTGCACGTTGGTGAATGAAAATGTGTATTATTAGATAAGCTCTCTTTAACTTTTGCCTTTCATCTAGGTATACTAATTTTATCAATCAATCATCTATACTAATTTTAGCCTTTTTATGTTGTGGTCGGCTTCCAGTCTAACCGAATGCAGCTGAATATCAGTATTTTACATTTAGCGACTGTCTATCTGACCTCCACAACCCAGTAACTGGATATACGATACCCCTTGGTAAGTCTAGTTGTCAGACTTTCGGGCTTTTGATGACCCGTAATGACTGTCAAAGATCCACGAATGCCAGCCGGGATCAACGGTTTAACGTGCTTGCCGAGGCACGGAGAAGTCTCAGTATGTAAAGATGGTCACCCATCCACGGACCAACCCCGGCAAGCGTTGCTTAACCTGATGGATCGACCCGTGTGGGCTGTGGCTGTCATTACTTAGCCACGAGCTCCTCACACCTCATCTATACTAATTTTATAAAGAGGTAAAAGTGAGTTTGGATGCAGGGGGTAATTTTCGGAACTACTATCCGATTCCGAAAATTATTTCACACTAGCTGCGCCCCGCGGTTTTACCTGCAGAAGTCTCGATTCCGTGGAAATATCGGGATAAAAAGTATCCTATGTATTAATCCAGGTTATAAACTATCTGTGTACCAAATTTCATCCAAATCCGTTCAGCCGTTTGAGCATGAAGAAGAGAAACATACACACACACACTCACAAACTTTCGCCTTTATAATATTAGTGTGATGTGATGGGTAGCTACAGTATTGCCGAGAGTAATAGTCGAGATATATCACTACATAGTATAAAACAAAGTCGCTTTTTCTGTCCCTATGTATGCTTAAATCTTTAAAACTACGCAACGGATTTTGATGCGGTTTTTTTTTAATAGATAGAGTGATTAAAGAGGAAAGTTTATATGTATAATAACCCGGTTTATACCCGTGCGAAGCCGGGGCGGGTCGCTAGTATATATATAGCACGAAGTTCTTTAACGTGGCGTGTAAACTTTCAGAAATCGTCACGCTAAAAAGTGTTAACACTTGCGACTGTCTTCTTCTAATTCAAAGAGGAAGAAAAGAGAGAGAGAGAGAACGCCGGCAGAAAAAAACAAAAGAAAAGAGTAAAGTGATTCTGTAATCACTACGACACTGTTGTCGTGGGATGAAATTGTACACATCGGCCCGAGTATACTGCATGCCGGAGAGAGAGAGAGAAAATGTGAATTTGGTCAAAATTAAAATCCAAGATGGAGACTGCGAAAATTTACAAATTTTTCGTCATGAGTGTCGTTTTCATGGTTTTCGAGGGTGCTAAAGCCAATAGTGAAGTCAAAATGAAAATCCAAGATGGCGGCTGCGAAAGATTTAAAAATTTTCATCATGGGTATCGTTTTCATAGTTTTCGAGGGTGTTAAAGCCGATAGTGACGTCAAAATGTAAATCCAAGACGGCGGCTGCAAAAAAATTGTTTTTGATTTAAATCATGTATTTGAAGGAACTTCGTTCCTGACGGGGGTCCCCCGACCGCACACGTTTTTTTTTCAAAGTCGCGGGCAGAAGCCAGTATTACTATAAGATGACCACAAGGTATATATAGTACTATATGACTAAACCAATAAGCCACCAGTTAGGATTTAGTTGTTCTAATTTTAGTTACCAATTTAAATTCAAAGTGCTAAATAATGTATGTCCGGTGGTGTGACATCTGTATGTGGCGGTCGGTTGGTCCGTGTGGGAGTATGTGCAATTCCTACACCTACGTAGCACAGATTCGAATCCAACACACAAGTTATTTGGAAAAAAATCACTTTGCTGCTAGTTATAATAGAGGTTCTGGCTGTCATTTGTAGATATTTGACAGTCGTTACGGGCAGTCAGAAGGCAGAAAGTCTGAGAGCCAGTCTTACCAAGAGGTATCGTATTACCCAGTAACTGGGTTGTGGAGGTCCGATAGGTAGTCGCTCCATGTATAATACTGGTATTCAGCTGCATCCGGTTAGACTGGAAGCTGACCCCAACATAGTTGGGAAAAATTAGCAGATGATGATGCTGCTGGGTAAATTACATTTACAAGTCAAGTTGCAAAAATACAAAGTTAGCATGGAAATAAAAGGTAATTGAAGAGAATCTGCCATTATAGTCTTCTTCTTTTCGTGATTAGTGACTAACCTGGTGTCAGAGTTTTAAAGCCGCCCATGGGCCTGACTTGACTTCACATGCTGTCGAAAAATATCTCTCGGGTTTCCTAACGATGTTTTCCGTCACCGTTTTTGAAGTAAGTGATAATTATACAATGAATCTGAAAAGTCAGAGATGCGTACCTTGGGTTCAAACTGGAGACCTATGACTTGGCAGTCTGACGGTCACACCACTAGGCTATCACTGCCTTATATTGTTGTTGGGGTTGTTGAGGTATATGGCAAGAAGCTTTTTTTTTGCACTATGCTGATCTCCGTTCCAAAGCAGTTTTTAGAATGTATTAAGTTGCGAGTTTCCTTGTAAGTACTATAACTCACAAATATTTTAGTCCATCTTACTGACACACATGATTTGATCTGCTGTCTGTAATATTCCATTTATGCTTACAATCGGACCAGACTTTTGCTTACGACAAAATCCTAACTAATATTTATAAATGCGAAAGTGAGTTTGTTTGTTTGTTACGCTTTTACGCTAAAACGGCTCAACGGATTTGGATGAAATTTGGCACATGAGTTTGAGTACACCTGGACCTTCACCGTTTTTGAAGCAAGTGTGTGGTGAGTGAGTTAGAGTGGCATTTAAACTCTATATGTTAATTAATAACAATTACATTCAAATGAATTGTCTGAATTGTCTCCGTTTCCTGAAAGGCTAAGTTATCGAATCATTTATAAATAAAAAATGAATTATAATAAGTAACACAACATATATTTTTATGTAATAAATAAGGCTAATAAATATCACACCGAACTAACAAGCAACCAAACACGCAAAATAAAATAAAAAACATGTTTTTTGTGTTAAATAAAGTTAAAAATTAATTTAATTTTAAACTTTATTTTATTACTGTTAATCGTTGTTCTAGCGGCCATAGTAGTATACACTCTGTGAAAATTTGAAGTGTCTACCTATTACGGTTCAACAAATACAGCCCTATGACAGACGGACAGACAGCGTACCCTTAGTAATAGGGTCCGTGCCCTAAAAACAATTATAAAACTAGCCCATCAATTCTACCCATTACCAAAACTTATTCCAACAATCTAAAATCTTAAAATCCGTCTAATATCCGTGTAAGCTAACACGAACTATTAAATAAAAATTAACGAGCGATCGTGGCACAGATAAGGTAATCCGTGTCGACTTTATTTGTTTTTAATTATTCAGTGGCGAGTCCGCCCCTGCCTAATGACTCTATCGTGCGATTTATGAGTTGCCCCTGGCCCTTTGTTTTTTATTCCTGGTGGTTGATTGAGCACTACTGTATACCAGTGTGGGTTTTTGGTTTTTTCGTTTTGTATGTTATTTTAATTCGGCTATGGTGTATGGCTACACATTGGGCCTTCTTGATAATTATTATAATGAAATGGAATTTGACTTTCACTTACTGAATGTCGCCTAAATTATGTAAGTAATATATATACGTACATAACATAACATCACGCCAGTATTACTTGCAGGGTTAGGCAGAGATGTGTTTAAGCCAAATCCAGACTCCGGGCTGCTATTGAGAAATTCCAGATGGAAAAATCCAATAACAATTTGCCGGACCCGGGAATCGAACCCAGGACCTTATGCTTGAAATCTTGGCCCCCGGCAACATGGCAACTGAAGGAACCTGCCGGGGGTTCGAAGAAAACCGATAGGGAAATCGTGGCCCCCGGCAACATGGCAACTGAAAGAACACGGGTGGGATTTAGTCAGTAAGAGTCTGACACGCCCTCCCGCTCCACCCAGAGCGGGAGAAGTTATTTGATAATTTCCCACACAAAAAAAAAGGACCTTATGCTTAGCAGCAGCGCTTGCGACCAGTAGACCAACGAGGCAGTTAAACAAACACATTTACAGAAGCTACAATTAATTTCTAATGATTTTAAAGGCACAGTTACAATAAGATATAGTATCGAGTTTCAGTCTCTTATGATGACAACTATAAAAACTCGTCAAGAGCGAGTCGGACTCGTGCACCGAGGGTTCCATATCATTTTAAATTTTCATCGGCGAGGCCTATATTTGTCAGAGAATTTTAACACTGCACACTGTGGTGTAGAATATTGCAGTTTTAGGTCAGCGCCATCTCTTGACCGATAGATAGATTTCTGAAAAAGTATGCTATTTAGAGACATCGTTTTATTTTTCCTGTAATCTTTATATAAACTTCTATCACATGGAATAATTTCAGATTTTTCTCAATGCAAACTTTGGAGAAAAGGTGGGGAACGGTAATTTTTTTTTTAAATGTTTCGTCACAAGTCGAGAAATATGAAGACAAAAAAAATTTTTTTTGAGAATGTGCAAATAACACTCTTTTATATGATATCCCACATGCCCTAGTAGCTACACTTCGAATTTTTAAGACTCCCGTTCAGTCTCTGTTGCAAAAAAAATATACATATTTTTTTTTTTCTTATTTGCAAATAGTTGGGCAAACGTCATCTGAAACTGTTCCAAATTTCAAGTTTATAGCATTAGTAGTTCTTGAAATATCCAGCTGTGACAGACAAACGGACAGACAGACTGAGTCGCACCCATAAGGGTTCCTTTTTACCATTTTGGTACGGAACCCTAAAAAGTAACGGCTTATTGGTGATCCTTTTTCTGGCGTTATCGATTTGCTTACAAATAAATTAACTTCATGCGAATCGCCTCAAGAAAAAATTATATTATTTAAAATTGTCGATTAGCCCGTTTCGGGCGAATAAATTCGGCCGAATAACCAATAAGCTAAAATAACATTCAAAATTATGACATTCAAGATATTTATTTGCTACGAATATGCTACGAGTTACACGCCGCTACGCTAGTCAAGCATAAAAAAAATAAAGAAAGCTATTTGTAATAATAAATTTTAAAGGTAATGTAAGCATAATTATAATAGGGATGATGCCTGGGTAAAAAAAAAAAAAAACTATTTAGTCCGTCAGTCATCATCTGCCTAGCCTTTTCCCAACTATGTTGGGGTCGGCTTCCAGTCTAACCGGATGCAGCTGAATACCAGTATTTTACATGGAGCGACTGCCTATCTGACCTCCACAACCTAGTGACTAGGTAACACGATACCCCTTGGTAAGACTGGTTGTCAGACTTTTGGGCTTCTAACTACCCGTAACGACTGTCAAAGATCTACAAATGACAGCCGGGACCAACGGCTTAACGTGCTTTCCGAGGCACGGAGGAGTCTTGGTATGTAAAGATGGTCACCCATCCACGGACCAACCGCGGCAAGCGTAGCTTAACCTGATCAATCGACCCGTGCAGCTGTTATTACTTAGCCACAAGCCCCTATTTAGTCCGTCAGTAAAAAAAATATTAGACACGTATTTTTTGCATTATCATATAAATCAAAAATACTTGAATAAAACGCATTAAAGTTGGGGAGTGGGGGTCGCTACGTCACAAGTATAAAATCTACATACTTGTGACGTCACGGCACATTTTAACTCGATGTATCGCCGTAATCTTTTGATAACGTAAAAAAAGAAAAAATACGTGTCCAATATTTTTTAATAATCTACAAGACGGACAAAAAATATATTTTTAGTCATCATCTCTATTATGCAGAAAATCTTTTTCAATCAATTCGTAGCAGGTAGCGTTCTATAGTTTCTGCCTACCCCCATAGGAAGAAGGCGTCAGTCAATATATGTGTGTGAAAAAATATTTTCTGTTTCTTCTTACATAAGCATCTAAATTAAAAACTTAATAACCCTACATAAATCTTGCATCGGAAATAAATACAAGTTAGTATCGCGAACTTGCTACATGCCAACGCACGATGGAGAGAAGCATGTTAGGAGCCAAAACTTGACAAAATAAAAAACAAAACTATCAGACACAAGACAAAGGCTCAGGACATCATCCGTATTTATAAACAAGTAAAAGTAATTACTTGAGTAAAAGTAATTACCTACTCAAGTAATGATTTTTATTCTATAGTTTAGTAATTGCTTGAAGTTAGAACTGTCAAAAGTTAGAATTCTTAGCCAAGTAATAGTCACCATTTCCTTGACTTAAGCATTGAGAATTCGACCATTTTGCGTTTGATTTTTCGGTTTTATCGAGAATTATGGACTCTTTTGATTTAATTAAGTTTCCAGTAAATTAGAGTCTTTTTTTATTTTATTTTTCTTTAATTAAAAAAAAATATGACTTTTTATTTTGTCGTGTCAAACGTTTTTTTTTTTCTACCAACAATCACTTCTTTAATGTATACATGATTTCACGAAAAAAATATATTTTATTAATTAAAATTAATATTTTAATGATAATTATATTAAAATTAATATTTTAGTAATATTTGTATTAAAATTAATATTTTACTGATAATTGTATTAAAATTAAAAAGTAAAATAAAATTCAAGTAGTAGGTATTATTTAAGTTAAGTAGAGTAAAATAATCTACATCTCACGTATGCCTTATAATGAAACAAAACGCAGTAACTGAGTGAGAGGGAAACAACTATCGAGGGTAGATTCTTACTCAAGTATTTACTCAAGTAAGTAACGTACATTACTCGACTATAGAATAAGATTTTCTAATGAAGCATTCTTTCCTCAAGTAATGACTTCATTGAGTAATTACTTAGCAGCAAGTAATTACTTGTTTATAAATACGGGTGTAAAAATCAGAAGACTAAAGTGGACATAGTCTGGACACATCATTAGAGGGAAGGACAAATGAAGCAAAGTAGCATTTTAAAATTAGCTTCCACCAGCGGCTTCGGCCACGTGATATCTTTATAAATTATAGCTTATGTTAAAGTGACAATGTAACTTTCTAACAGCAAAATTATTTTTCAAATCGGTCCAGTAGTTTTTGAGTTTATTCGTTACATACAGGAATACAAATCTGACCTCTTTATAATATTGGTGTAGTATGTTAGAAACATTTTTGAAAAAAAAAAAAAAACGTGTTTTGCATAGCATTGTAACCTCCATGACAACATCACGTTGTCATGGGAACCGTCATTACATGGTAGGCGGAGTGGGGGGGGGGGTGTTAGGTTTTATTTTCATTACGTTACGGAATTTCTTGATTCGGTCGCCGCGCTCAAAGCCCGCGATAAAAGCTATTCAATAGCTTACAAAAAAAAAAAATTAACCGCTCGCCGCCCACAGATAAACCCTGAGAGGTTTTCGTTGTGAGGCTAAAACCAAAATGTAATAGGTTAAGTGTTTTAGAAATAAATAAATAAATAATAGTTACCCAGTGGTCCCCAAGAAATGGCCAAAGAAAGAGAGGTAGACCACAGAAAAGGGGGATGACCATCATCCTCCATCCGCAAGTCATTCCAGCGACCTCTCTGATATCATACATCAGAGAGGGCACTGGTACGACATGCGGCAGAGTGGCAAGAGAGAGACAGGAATGGAGAATATTGGAGGGGGGCCTTTGTTGATTGGCAAAAACGAGACTGAAGACTACACTTTGTTTGTCTGACTAAAAAGACTAATAATAATAATATCGCAAACATACAATTCTAATCTAATCCTGTGGCTATCATGGGAAACTTCCGCCATTGTTTTCTACGGGGAACAATGAGAAAAGAGCTGGCCAGTGGCCACATAGTTCCTAGAAGGACCATCGTTAGTAAGTAGTGACCAACTGATAAGATAGCCAAGAAATCGCAAAAATTTTGTAGATTCACCTATAAAGAATGTTTTGAGGCCAAATTCTTTTGTTAAGTTACTACGTATTTGAGTGAATGAGTAATTTTGTTGATTGGTAACTTGGAACTATTATCAGCCCATAACCGTTTACTACTGAAATGAAATGATGTCTATTTCTATAAGTAGATCTTCTAAAGCACTATTACCTACACACAATTTTTTTCGTAAGTATCTTTAAACTAGATGGCATTTCTGATAAATAGTTTAAATTTGATCTATGGTTTTGATAATCTGTCATCTTGACCTTTAAAATAAAACGTCAGTAGTAAGAGAGTAGATACAGGGTGGCAGGGACGCGCAAACTGTTACAATGGATTCAGTACAGAATTCTGAACCCCCTGCGTTGAAAATTTTCATCGGTTATTTTTTTTTTTAATCCGCTGTTCCATACATTTTGACTGCGTAGGTAATGTCACTTTTCTATGAAACAGCAGTTTTTTTAAATAACCGACGAATAATTTTAACGCAGGGGGTTCAGAATCAAGTACTGAATTCATGGTAACAGTTTTCGCGTCAGTATCCCTGCCACCCTGTGTATTCCTTGGTCAGTAGCTATCCGTCACTTCGTTTCTTCTTAATAAGTCCTAAGGTTTATTAAGGAGAAATGAAGTAATACGACGATAGTGCGAAGAGAACACACGACAAAAAAAATGGTTATCTTCGGCATTTTGTCGAGTTTTGACGACAACAACTAGTCATGGTAAAATTATAAGCAGGATGACTGATCCCTGAGGAGGAATACCGAAACGAACTCAGAGGTCATGGTCTCTTTTGGGCTCTTTTCATATCGGGCTTTGAGAACATGAAGGCCCCAGGAGCATATGCTTCCCGGGCGTGATCTGCAGCGGATCATATAGAAAGCTCTCAATCGATTTCGTACCCCAGTAGGCCGCTGCAGACACTCTTTGTCGAAGTAGGGGATCACTGACCCATCCAACAGCCAGTGCGAGTGCTTCTGATCAGACTATGCCCCACTGGCTGGAGTGTCCTAAGTACCCGTTCACCTAAACAATGCCACTGATGCCGCAATCAACTTCGCCACCTACTGGGCACATAAAATACAGTGTGATTCTTCATAATGTGCACATATCGAAATGAGGGAATCTCTGCTTAATTTTAACGACAGAAAAAATATTTAAAAAAATGTAAATATTTTTTTTGATATTTTTTATGGAATTTAAAAAAAAATTAACTAAACTGTGTAACTTTTAAATCATCTATCGCGATGAAACAAACTCCATAATGATTGGAAGTAATTAGACGTCCACATAAAATGAAAATTGTGAAAAAAAAAACCACCTTCAATTGAAAATAAACATTTTTTTTCTAGCAAAATTCTGTATTTTTTTCATACATTTTTACAGTAATTGTAAAATTTATAAATAAGATGCTAAAGAGAAAAAAAATTATATAAAAAAAAAAAACCGTCGATAAAATTAAGCATAGATTCCCTCATTTTGATATGTGCACATTATGAAGAAAAACACTGTATTAAAAAAAAAGAAAAGAATTGTGTGGTTTTATGAAACCACGGTAAAAGTGAAACTTTTAAGCGAACTATAGGCGCCGCCATATTGGCCTTGGCTGCTCTGACGAGCGCCTATTACTTTACCCCTACTCCGCGGCCGACCGTCACGCGACATGCAACACACAGACGAAAAAGTTTGAGACGATGTAATAAAAGTTTCACTTCAAAAAAAAAAACAATGACTAATCGACAGGAAAGTTGAAGAACATGAACGTTGTAAGAAACCAAAATTGTCCTAATCACTACGCTTCATCGCCTTTTACAACACCCACAAAAAGAATAGGGGTGGACTATTTTAACTAATCTCACTGCATGATAGATGTTTCGATGTAAATATTTTTATGTTTAGTACAGAGGAATAATAATGTATCTTACAATAGTAACATGGAGTACTGTTATCCCCAATAATATATAATTTAGTCCAAGCATATAAAAAATATCATCAAGTTAAAATAAAACAAAATAACGAAAGCATTTCTATGTTACCGAGGTTTAAGTTAAGTTACATTACAGGAAAATAATATTCCTTAGTAACAGGGAAAAATGTCCACACAAACAGTATGGTTTCACAATAGTCATAATACGTACTAATGGGACTTGGTCATTATCAAATAAGCTAAGCCAAGAACACAACACAACTGACTTACGCCGAAAGAATGTATCGTGAAAGAAATCTTCTATCCATATCTAAACTATAATATAATAATAATATTATAAAAAGAAAAGATTTGATTTTTTATTTGGTTTGGGGATATTTTGAACCCTGGGGAAGGATATGGACTACTTTTCATTGACATAACACGCGAGCAAAGCCGCGGGCAGAGGCAAGTTACTAATAATCCTTAATATTATAAATGCGAAAGTAAGTTTGTTTGTTACGCCCTCACGCTAAAACGGCTTAACGGATTTGGATGAAATTTGGCACATATATAGATGATGCCCTGGAAAAGAACATAGGATACTTTTTTTTTTCCCACGGGATCGAGACTTATGCGGGTGAAACCGCGGGGCGCAGCTAGTAATATTATAAAGAGAAAATATTAGTATTTTTGTTTGTAATGAATAATCTCAAAAACTATAGGAACGATTTGAAAAATTCTGTTTCCAGTATAATCCTATATTATCATTCAATAATATAGGCTATATATAGTTTATAAAGATATCACGTGGGCGAAGCCGCTGGCGGAAGCTAATTTTAAATTAAAGTCAGTTTTCGTGTCTGTCTGTGTGACTGTGTTATTTTTCTAAATTCCGACACAGATTATGATGCGGTTTTCACCATCATTTAGAGAATATACAGTGTCTTTAAAACGTGCACATATCGAAATGAGGGGAGAATCTATGCTTAATTTTACAGACGTAAATATATTTTTTTGTTGTGTTTGTCGTCTTATTGAGAAATTTTACAATTATTTTATTAAAAAAATGTGCTAGAAAAATGTGTTTATTTTTAACTGAGGTTAGTTTTTTTCCACCGTTTTCATTTTATGAGGACGCCTAATTACTTCCAATCATTATAGAGTTTGTTTCATCGCGATCGATCATTTAGTTTAAAAGTTACAACGTTTTGATAAAAAAAGCTTAAAAAATATTTAGATGGTTTTAAATAACTTTTCCGTCGATAAAATTAAGCATAGATTCCCTTATTTCGATATGTGCACATTATAAAGACTCACGCTGTATTTCGGAATGTTTTTATGTGTATAATACATTAACATAAATACAATAAAGAAATATCGAAGTTTTGTCAAGTCGCAAAAACCGTGCGAAACAGGCGCGTCGCTAGTTGCACCATAAGTTGAAATGTAGGAAATTAACAGGTTCGTATTGTTTCCAAGGCTTTCCATAAACCCCCACGAAGTGTTCTATTTTTAAAAAAACCAGTACGGCTTGCCCAATGCCTTATTAAACAAGACCAACTAAAACTCAAACAAAATACACTTCAGTCATAGCCGAATGGCGAATACTTCATTAAATACAATCACAATAGAAGTCAAAAACACTTTGCCGTCTTAACAGTATTTATTTTACCAGTAATTACTGCTAGAAACATAAGCAATATAGCGTCTACTCGTTAATTATTAGTTACCGGAACCATTTTACAGTTATACCGACTTATACCACATCAACTTTGGCGGTATTTTAGTCCCGAAGGTCGCTGGTCGGTGTAATTATTTTACAATATAACCCTATTCCTGGTTATACCCTTTACGGTCATAAAACTTTCCAAAAACATTTTTTTATTGCCTTCGGACGATCCTTTCGGTTAAAGGCTTAAATTGAGCAGTTAGAGATTCTACCTGGTGTAAAATGTAATTATTGTTCTATTTTGTTAGTGGTAAAATGTTATGCGGTGTTATTTTGTTTATTTGGTTTTGCGAAAAGATTCGGGAGCTGAAAAAAATGTTGACTGTATAAAACAAGTGGGTTTTGGCAAGAAATTAGGGTAGTAATGTTTGTTTTA
This sequence comes from Agrochola lychnidis, assembly GCA_963680765.1. Taxonomy (NCBI): domain Eukaryota; kingdom Metazoa; phylum Arthropoda; class Insecta; order Lepidoptera; family Noctuidae; genus Agrochola; species Agrochola lychnidis. The sequence continues at coordinate 18,719,276 of OY796858.1, forward strand.
TATACCTATTGTTTTAAGACAATTATGTGACCAAAATTTAGGACAGCTTCTGAATTATGTTAAGCGTAAATAAAATCAATATATACCAATTATTTAAAGTGCATAGCAGAGCATTCTTTGTTAGTGTTCTATACACAAGTTTTACGACAAAAAAAAGTGTGAGTAGACACCAAATCAATTTGCTTAAGTTCTCATTCGGATATTTGAAAACCGTAAACAGTTACGGTCTTCAGATTCCTAAAGAAAATAAATAATTTTGCATCTTTAGCAGATAAAGGTGCACAAATCAAAGTTTGGTCACACTCCAGTGGTTTTTCTGAGACATTCCTTGTTTTGGTCTAACGGCCTTCGAAATCAACAGAGAATCAATTTCCGAATGGGTTTTTTCAGTCAAAATCCCGTTTGTTAAAAGTGCAAATCATCAGTTGCACCTGTACATAATACATTTTGTGTTGGAGGTGCGATTCCAATGATTTGATTTAAAATTGTATGGCTCTATAACAAAATATTTTTGACACGTGTTGTTATTTTACTAAAAATATTACCTTCTGTTCTTCAGTAACCAATATAAAATGAAAGTTTATAGAAAAATAGGACACAGAAAAACCCAAATACCGACTGACAAAAACCACATCATCGTGTTAAACGTCATCTTGGAGTACTAGCATTTGAAAAAGGCGTCATAAAAACGCATTCCCGACTGCACCAAGTTTCAAGGTACTAGCGAGTACAGGCCACTGCAGGCCTACCTGAGGGAGACGCGACGTAAGTACCGTTACGGCAACTAACGATTCCAAGAAGGTTATGCGCACTAAACTAAGGCAAAAATTCTACTTAATTTTTTTTTGCCTCGTCCGCCGAATTCCTTATTGCAGTAACTTTTGACCAAGGCTAAGTATTTTTTCTCGGTAACACAGGGTAGCATGAACGACTAATTGTGATTTTTGTACCAATTCCGTTGATGATGTTTATCACATCTTAACCGAGTGTGTCCGCAACGAGGAATTCAGAAATAGTTTGGATGGTAGAATTAGAGAGGTAGGTTACTGTAATAGTGCTTTAGCTGTGCTATTGTCTGATGCAGCTAAAGTACTTTACAAATTAGCTATGCTAAGATTTTGTTAAGTGGAAATTGGTATGATTTTGTTAACCTAACCAGGGCGGCATAATCGCACGTGCGACAAAGCCCTTTCATAATGAAAAAAAAAAAAGGGTAGTATGAACAGAACATAGAGTCCTCTCCCCCCCTTTTCCACTCGTATTTCTATTTTGGGATTCACCTCTCTCATTAATATTCCTAAGTCAAAGTTCACATAGAAACGTTCACGTTACCTTATCTGTTCACACATCGGGATGTATGTTTGAACAAGTCTACAGCGCCACCCACTTTCGGCTCGTCGTATCGCCGACGAATCGGCATTTAAAACCACTTAATGACAAATGAGACCAAATATTGACAGCGTGCAACATAAAAACAAAGGGCCACCGCTGGGGGCGGGCTGGTGTCAATCTCAAGAACAAATAGATGAATGTTTGACGAACGAATTACGTGACAACTTTAGTTGTTTGTCCCGATGTTTACACTCCGCCACCAACTGGGATTTTGGGAAAATACATTGCGACATGGAAAAAAAAGTGGGGCCAAATGTGTCGGCGGATGTTGGTAGGTAGACGAAGCCAGGGGTGGCAGATGTACACACCGGTGTACGCTCGTACATGCCATTCGATACGATTTTTTTCTAAGAATATGATACCGTGCAATTTCGGTGATTTATTTTTTCAATTTAAACGTAGTCGGGTAGTGATTTATATTTAATTAGGCAGCTTATATCCTGTGAGATTGATTACCAGTTTTGCAGAAATGTAAAATAAAACCTATGTTTTTAGAACTAAGTATTACTGTGCTGTAAAATTGTAGGTACTTTGAAACATCTTCAATCTAGGTACGGGGGACACATCACACATCTAAGTAATGGGATTCAAAGCGATATTTACGTTGAACATATGATTAGAAAGCAGTGGGCCAGTGGCCCAGCAATCATAGCAATGACATGTCGCGAACCGTGAGAGGAAACAATGCCAGCTCCGTGGGAACGTGGCGTGATTGCCCACCCTCGGGTAGCGGGTTCGAGTCCCGGGTCACGCCGCGGAACGGTGGGGTGCGAAACCAGAGTGCGCGCGTACATCCGGAATTCATATTTTTGTGAATGCGTTTTGAGTAATTTTAATAAATCTATTTTGGGTCATAGAGCTTTGTTTAATTCGTTTAGGAATAATTTTAATTTCTATAGCTCTGTTTAATGCGTAGGTTGTAACTACCTACGGAACGCGAAGTTTGATTATGAAATTCACGATGTCGCCCGTAGATATACGAGTGCTATTAATAAAAGGTAGTAAAGGAAACCGGATTACGAACCTACTTACTTAGTTTTTGATGATTATTGTCGTATTGGTAATTAGGCCCGATTATACAAAAGATTATAAATTGTGCTAGGAAGTCTTATGTAAATCATATAAATAATTATGTCTATAAATTTTCAAGTCCCATTATGATGTTGTGACATTTCTGGATCTACGTGAAATCTAGTAAATTCAGAGCGCTAACTAAATGAATGCGCAACAGCAACATATTTATAAATTAATTTAATTTATACATATTTAAAGGTAAAATAATTAAAGGTTATAATATGTATAATTAAGTAAAGAATAATTTAAATATATAATAATTTACAGATGACAGATGTTTTAAGACAGCTGCTCCTAGCAGTGAACAATTTTATGCCAATGATACACTTTTATTTAAGACATAAAAACTTTGTAGTTTTTGAGAAAACTGCTGTCGAGACACTGTTAAGCAGTTTGGAGCAGTTAATATTATTTTAAAGATAGCCGATGAAAATATTTATACCAATTGTTATGTGAAATATAAATAAAAGCCTTTGTCAGTATTGACATAAAACTAAAAAAAATAAATGCCAAAGTTATATGATGAAATCGAAAATATTATGTTTGTAGTTTGTACAGTCAAAACCGTTTATAACGACTTTGCTTAAAACGACGTACCGGTTATAATGACGAAATTTTGAGGTCCCAGCTTTTCTGTTTATTTAACATAGTGTTTGATTATAACGACTGTCGGCTATATATCGAAAACCGACGGTTCCTTCGAAGTCGTTATAAACGGTTTTGACTGTTTTTCGACTTTACAAGTGGCTTATTTTAGCTTAGTTAAAATACCGTACCAGCAAAAAAAAAAAACTGACTACATTGTAATTGTTATTCAATCTCGTCAATTCTATCTTGTCTTGATAATAAATTTGACACAGTTTAGAATAATACAGTAAAACATAAGATAACATAACATCACGACTGTAATCCCTGAAGGTTTAGGCAGAGGTGTACCTCTAGCTATTATAGTACACTTTCGCCAGTTATGTTTTAAGTCCCATGTAATAAGGGGTGAGCCAATTGCCGAAAATTTAATATTAAAGTAGAAAATTGAATACTATTTAAGTGTATTAATAATTTTAGTTTTTATTAAACGTGCTTTAAAAAAGCGATTAGAGAAGTGCGTACAAATCGAGTTGAGACAAAAAAGAAATCGGTTACAGATTAACAGAACTTTTTTGTCAATCATTTACTTTCACGCTATTTTTCTTTTTTCAGATCAACGGAGTAGCTTGTAGCTATTAAGCGACATTGATGTTATTTGGTCACCTAGAAGTGTTATGGGGTAAACTTAGGTTTTGATAACAATTAAAGTTAGTTTATTACTTTTAAGATGTAGTGCTTGCTGCATATATTTTAACAGTTTGAAACGGATATAAACGAGGCGTAATTTGTTATTTAAAATGTTAAAATCTAAATTAATGAGATTTAAGCCGCTTAGAAATATTAGAGAATAAACAAAAATAGAATCCGGAAGGATTCGAATTTCGGATTCAGTGTGATAATTGGAAATGTTTAAATTATATTCTGCCAATTTATTCAAAGCCCTAGATGTATTTATTTAAAGTGATATTTAATTTAAAGTTTTAAAACTTCTATTTAAATTCTAATTCTTTAATAATTTATTTATTTACATACTAAATTGAATTTGCACCTATTATGTCTTGAAAAAAAAAATGTCATTAAAGTTTAGCATTAATTATTTATAAAGACGAAATATATTATCATACGTATTCGATACCTAATTGTCTTCTAGTACCTACTTACATAACAGTAAAATAAATGCTGTTTCTAACGAGATTGTTGTAAATATTTCAAATCGTTTAGCATGAAGTTAATAATTTTGCACAAACACCTACCGATTTCTTACTAAGCCCTAAATAGCATTATAAGGTTAGTAAATATCTCAATAGCAATCTGTTGTAGGCCATTTTTGACAGCTTACCTATTTTCCTTATAAAGTAATCTATTATACGGTTGTCTTACTAATCTAAAATATGGAATTTTCTGCTTTCGGTTCACGTTTTCAAGAAACGCTAGTTACTTACTTGATATTATCAAAAGCTCTTTCGATAACCGAAGATATGTATAAAAAATATATAAATCTACATCTCTATATATTATAAATTAATGTCGGTTTTCGTGTCTGCTGTGTGATCGCGTTGTTCTACTGAACTACGCAACTGATTTTGATGCGGTTTTGACCATCATTTAGAGGGTTTATTCCAGAAGCTTTATGTGTGTAATACATTAACATTAAACTTATATATAAAAAGAAATCTCTATGATTTGTCAAGTATAAAACACTAACGACCCACGTTAGTATTTTATAAGATCCGATGATAACAATAATGGATAAAGTTAACTAAGTAGATTATTTTCTTTTTAATTTTCTTTGATGTACTGGATACTTCCCTTTAAGGTGAATCCGCAGCTGTAGCCGTGATATTCAATTTTTCTTACGTTTTTTTGCAATTTTCAGGTCAGGGTCAGGTTGTATCTTGATCAAAATATGATTCGCGACTATAACAGATATGTATTTACAGAATTATAATCTTGAATTTCATTCATATATCTCTCTATAGTAGGTAATACTAATTGGCTGACTCTGCAATGTTTGCAGTGTTTAAATTATTTGATATCTGTTTAAGTGGTTGTCCAATCAAAATAAAATAACCATGTTAAAATCAACTCCGTGGATTTTTTACCTACTGTTTTTATTTTAAATTATTCTTAAAATGTTGACGTGACATTTTTAAATACTCTCTAATTTTGCATTTTTAAATACCTTTTAATTTTGCATGCTATGTTTTATCATAGCTAAACATGTTTGGGCCATTATAATTATATTTTAACATCATTGTATACCATGTTTTATGCAAATAAATGATTTATGATTTAAAAAAACTTGGTAAAAGGTAACTATATTTTGACTTGTTCAGGTACCTATGTGCCAATGTTTCATAAAAAAATTAAATTTTTATTTCCTAACTCAATTTTTTATCTAAAATCCTTTATAATTGATTCTCAATTTAGTCTTCACCTGTTTTGTCCTTCTCCAATGAAGTCAGATTAAAGTACTTTTTTTAAATCTCCAGTGACTTCTCTTATAACATCTCGCCCCACATCAAAGTGTTAAGTGAAAATAGTGTTTAAATGATCGCTGCTAAACATCGGGGCGTTTTTCGTCGGATTAAGTCGGTTAAATTCCCGGGGGAGGTGCGAGTACCCGAATGCTATCAACTACTCCGAGGGATTTGATTAAATCCCGCCTCACCCCTTGCGTGCTGACAGTAATTGATTGAAATGCCAGTTTCTTATACGCATAACACTAGGTGTTGGTGTGTGATGCAATTTTGTTGAATTTTTTAAGTGAAAACTTCTTTAGACTCGTTGAACAATTTTTGGTGGGCGAAAAACTTATGGATTCGCGTCACCGACACACTAACGTTAGTAGATACATCTGTAGCTGTAATAGTGATCAGTTGATCACTGATATTTCAGAGTTTTATAAAGTTTTCGCTTCTGTCAGCAGTCCCCATGACTATCAATATTTTTAAGTGATAAAAGAAACTTTTCTGGTTTTTTGAAAAATATTGTTCAGTAAAACTGAGGCCCAAACCATTGCTAAAAATAAAAAAAAATAAAAACATAATTTGTTATTTTTTTTAAAATGTTTTACAAATTATTTATTTCGTTGACTTATAAAAGTTATATTTATTAGTCAAAAAAAGAAATAATCTGTAAACCATTTTATTAGAGATGCTGTTGTTTGGAGGCTTTCTCTGAAATATCCATTATTTAATTTTCATTGCTACTTACAAATGTTCTCAAAAATTATGGTGTAATTTTCTGGTGTTCCTTACCGAATAAATATCAACAGCTGTATCTAATGTGTTTTTTATTTAAAAGGTACACATAAACATTGTTTTTTCTTTGTATGATTCAATTTAAAAAAAACTTGATTGCTATTTAATAAATTATTATATCAGAAGCTAAAATATTATTAAAGTTACGTTTGCAGTAGTCTTCAGGAAATGTTATAAATTTTATTAATCGTAAAACCGAAGTCTAATTTATAAGTAAGTAGGTAAGTAATGAGATAATTTGAAGCGTTTAACTTGTTAAAACAATTAACTCCAAAAGTAAGCAATTAGATGTTACAATGAATTGTTAAAATAATTTTATACTTCAATTAACGTTGCAATGGAAGCAAAACAGCCGTGTTTATTAAGTTCAGGTATAATATTTTCCTATTGACCTTTCAAAAGCATTTAATTATGTTAGAATAACAATAATGTGGTCACTGCACCAACATAATAGCGTTATTATCAATTATTATGAAATATTTATTACCTTCTGTATGAAGTGTTGCATTGTTTGGCAGTCTAATAAATTGGCACAAACAATCATATAGTTTGAAATATATGAAATAACAAGAAATATTGTTGCTTTGAAAGGACGCGCAAGTGCAGTTTGTGCGTTGAAGTCTTTTCTATGAGAGAAATCAAGATACTGAAGTTTTATAAGAAAACTTCTATTTGCTAAACATACATTTACAATGTCTTTTTCAATGATACTCGTATAATAAAATCGCAAATTAATATCAGTGTGTTTAGAAAATTGGTGTAAATCGCTCGTGGGTAGTTGTGTTCAGTACTGTGACACGGCCACGCTCGGCTTGCGATGATTCATGCCGATGGCGTTTACTTTTCTGTACACTTGCGGTGGTAACCGCCGGGGAACACTTGGGAATATACAACAAAACAGCATGTACAATTTTAACGCGTCGTTTATTGATAACTTCATCTTTTCTTCAATATACTTTTGTGTCCACTGACTATATAACACTCACTGTACATTTTCGTATTACAATATTTTAGTCTTTCGAGGCTTTAATAACTTTCGATTCCATATAACAAATATTTTGTACAACGCACGTCGGGCGTACGAGAGTGGCGTCGTGGCACGACTTATCGCTATCTACCTACGCTTTACCGACTAACTCCAACTTTCGTCTCTAGCCTTTAACACTATATTTACAAATTGTTCAAATTTTTTTGGTATTCAAATTACCTCGTTCACTACATCGTCTCTCACGCGAACCACTGTCGGAACCCTAGCGTCCATCCGCACGACACGACTTAAAATATTTAACTTAAACCATGAAAAAATACAATAATCATAATATAATACAAGATAATTCATCAACAACATTAATTGAACGTTCAGCCGTCGGCGCGCGGACGGCGCCGGCGGCTCGCTAGTCAACAGTTCGCAACACTAACAGCGTCGGTACATTACAAAACAAATAAATGGACATACCTAGAAGTATGTACGGCCGGGAGATAACGATCACTGTCCTAACGCGAAAACCGATTCGCAACAAAGTCACTGGAGGAGCGGCGCGGCGACCCGACAGCTCAGAGCGGCGGGATGTCGATGTCGCACGCGAACGGCGACTCTCAGATGAGCGGCATGGCGCGCTCGTTGGCGGCCGCGTATCGCTGCTCGTCGGGCACGTGGTACATGTTGATGATCTGGCTCAGCTCCTGCTGCCCGTATTCGCGCTTCATGCCCATCTCATGCGCGTGCGCGTGCGGCGCAAACTCGCGCTTCAGCTGCACCGTCGGCTCGTGGCCGAACTCGCGCTTGAGCCCCGGCGGGCCCGGCGACACCGGCTCGGACTTGGCGGAGGAGCCGCTCGGCGAGTGCGAGGCGCACGAGGGGGGCAGCGCGTAGCCGCCCGGCGAACCGGGGCCCAGCCCGTACGCCGACGGCGACGGTGGCTGCGGCAGGTAGGGCGAGCCCTGTCCGCCGCCGTAGTACTGGCCGTAACCGCTCTGCTGCATCTGGGACACGTCGTAGCGTGGGTAGCCGTACGCCTGTTGCTGGTAGGCGCTGGGGTCATGCATCATGTACCCGTTGGGCATGTATCCGTTAGGTGTCATTTGGTACACGTCACGCGGCTGCTGTGACGGCGGTGCCGAGCTCCTCTGTGAATCACCACCACCTAGCAATGCTCCACCTCCCAACGGATACTTCTCTTGTTTCTTGGCGAGGGTCTTCGTCTTCCTCCTTGGCCTGTATTTGTAATCCGGGTGTTCCTTCATGTGAACAGCGCGAAGTCTCTTCGCCTCGTCGATGAACGGTCGCTTCTCTGATTCAGAGAGGTCTTTCCATTGTGCACCGAGACGTTTTGATATTTCCGAGTTATGCATTTTGGGATTGTCAGAGGCCATCTTCCTGCGTTGCCCGCGCGACCACACCATGAACGCGTTCATGGGGCGCTTCACACGCTCCGCGTTGGAGTTTTTGGTGTTATTATTATTGTTGTTAGGCGGTTGATGGTGTTGTGGCTGGGGCTGGTGGTGCTGCGGCAGGGACTGGTGGTGCTGGTGCTGCAGCGGCTGGTGCTGTGACAGGGGCTGCTGTTGAGGCAGCGACATCATGCCACCGAGCGCGCCCAGCGAGCCGTAGCCGTGCTGGAGCGCGTGATGCGGCGGTACTGTGGCATGTAGGCTGCCGCCCTTGAGATCCGTCTCCATCGTCAACATATCGTCTTCCTGCGGCGCGTACAGCTTGCCGATCCTTCGTTCACCGTACACAACGAGAGAACCGTCGGTCGCTCACATGGACTCGCGGCGGTGCGCGTCGATAACGTTTCGCGGTACCGTGCGGCGCGGAGGCTACGTGCGTTGTGAGGAGGTTGCCAGCGCCGGGCGGCTGCGGCAGCGGAGGCCCCCCGCGCGCGCACCCCGGGGCCCGCCCGCCCGCGTCCTGGCCAATGGGAGCGCGTTTTGCGGCCCCGCCCCGCCCGCGCTCTCCCACCCGCCGCGGCCTGCATTTTTAATCGCGTGGCGAGCGAGCCGAGCGTACGCCTCGCCGCCGCCTCATGCAAATCTCAATTTTGTTTGCCGACGGTGACTGTATTCTCGGTCTTAGTTTATATTGTAAACTACACATGCATTACCTGTACACTAACAGATTTGCACGTTAATCACAAAAAAAGTTAAATAATCTTTGACGACCCATAGGAACTATTCTAAGTCAATATCGAGCAATACTCTAAAATTTCAAATATTATTAAACACACAATTTATAAAACAAATTTAATAATCACAGTTAGATTTTTATTTTCCAACGCTTATTTGTCGACTAGACAGAAAATATGTTTCTCAATAGTTACGCACAGACACATTGTAGTTTGTTCAGCTGGAGCGAGTTCAAGGCCCGAGCGACAATATTGTGCTATCCACCTACTGAATGAGAAAGAACTTGCTGACATAAAAGACGTTACTTTGTACAATGATACGGAAAACCACGCGCATGTTCCCCCACGCTTCAGAGCATTGTTTTAACTATTAGATGACACTGTTGCTAGATCATTCAATAGATCATTTACAACTTCCTTAAACTGTTTAATAGACGTTGTAGGTCTTTTACATTAAAGTTTTAATGTATTTTTAATACGAAAATTAACATGTTCAGAAATTTAAATTTCAAATAAGAGATGGAATTCAAATGGAAAATTTTGTAATTTCTTATAAAATTGTTACATATACATCTTTTTTACTAAAGGTCACATCTGGATGAGGAAAAAAGAGTTAAAATGTATTTTTTTCCTTGTTTTTTGGGACCGAAATAAAACAGGAAAATATTCAGGTGAAAATACCATTTGAAGCGGTTGAGTCATTCTTATTCAATTTTGTTTGTTATGGATTTTGTAATAGGTTTGAACTTTGTAGCTGGAAATCATTAGTGATTTTGGAAGAAATTATGAAGTACTTAATTTATTCTTAGAATTAGGACGTATTGATAATATTTCATATCTCTGACGAACAACAGCACTGATAGTTTTTTCCTACTTACAAAAGACAAAGGAATATTAGAAATATTGATGTTATGCAATGGAAACTTGGTTTCACCGGGTTTTAAAGGATTCTACGACTTGTTATGCATATAAGTTGTATAGTATGAGTCAATTGTATATATCCTATAGAGAGTGACTATATGACTTATTGACTATACGTTGGAAAATAGTTGAATGTGTCTTCAAAGGATATAAAATGATTTTATCAAATTATCAAGGGATTATATACTCTACTTTCTAATGAAATACTAACAGATGTAAAAACGTTAAGGAAAACAACCAACCGAAGGGGAAAGATTATGAAGAAATTACAGACTTATTTTCGTAATTTTCTGTTAAAATAACTGTTGTGTAAGATTTATCACGAGTTATGAAGTGGTGACATTACATCTTGTAACTCTTTATACAATAATTTGGTTTGTTATGTTCTATTCTAGAAAGGGTTTTTGTTTGTCGTCAACGTTATGAAGTTCGGTTGCTTTTGGTTCTTTCCTTTTAGTAAGTCTATTTCTGGTTATTATTTTAATGTTAACCTTTTGTTATTTGTTTAGACTGTAGTAAGATCTTACATTTTCAATACAGTATAGGTCATTGTCTTTGATGTCTAAAATGGGTCTACTCAGCATATACAAGTGTTAGATTTTTAATAGTCAGCTGTCTGGTGTCCATATCAATTTTGTTACCTAGGGAAAACTTGGCATCGTGAAACCCATTAGTAATAGTCCTTGGTCCAAGTTGATACTATTGTATTTTGTAACTGATTACTGTCATTTCAGTTTTCACCTATATTTTAACAAAAAATATCTCTTTCTTCGCAAATACATCAAGTAATTTTTGGAGTTATACTTCAGTTTCTTCGTTTGCTCTAGTAATAAAAGAATAAAATTCAATGCCATCTCATTGTTATTAGAACTTAGTAGTTTTTTTTGTATATGGGACATTACCCCCAAGTTTTTGTTGTGCTAATAGATAGGCATTGAAAGAGTAACCTGTCTTTTTAGTAGATGGTGTAACTGTATTATTATTAGTTCCAAGTATAAGTTTGATGCTACCTAGTTCAGAGGTTTTAACCTGTTCAAGCGCATCAACATACTGTTATTTATTCATAGTATTATCTATTAATTCAATTTGTTACTTCTTGATTGATTTCCTAAACATCTTTGTCTTCTACTTTGTTTTTATTATTTCTGTTATTTGTGCACTTAGGTAACAACATTGAAAGTACCGTTCAAAGTCAAAGTCAAAGTCAAATCATTTATTTCAAATAGGCCCATGCATGGCACTTTTGAACGTCAAAAATTACAAAATAATAAAATTGATTCTAGTCGCCCCTTCCAAAAGGTAGTTTTCGTATGGAGAAGAATGGGCAAGAAACTCCACCGTTACTCTTTTAAAATGTTTTACAATATTGTTTGTATATGTACGTACATTTGTTAAATAATTATTATATGTGAAGACGATGCACCTAGAATAAAATTACTATACCACAATAGGTAAAAAAATTAAAAATGAAGCAACGATAGATAATTTAATTTGTGACAGATACATGGTTCTCACATATTTACAAACATTGTAAAAGTAGACGATTTTCCTAAAATGTTACAATTAATAAGTCAGTGTGTAAGGAAGTAATCACAGAATGTAAAATCAATGTCATACTTAAAACACAAAGTAATAAATTTTACAATTAAATTAGCAACCAGTTTGATTTTGTCTTGATTCTAAATTGTCCTATGGAGCAGGACCAGCATGTTTCCAAGCACTCTTATCTTGGATATAATCCTCTAATTTGTAATATGCTTGTTTATAAAGTGTACTTTTTATATGAGTTTTAAATTTTCTTTCATTTAATTGCAATATGTCACAAGGTATTTTGTTGTAACATTTAACACAGTACCCCATAAAAGATGTATGTACTTTAGATAACCTGAAAAATGGTTGATCTAGTTTATATTTATTTCGAGTATTAAAATTATGTCTATCACTTATTTTATTAAAGAGATGTGGATTTTTCCTTACATACATAATATTTTCATAAATGAATTGGCAAGGTACCGTCATAATATTAATCCTTTTAAAAAGTTCCCTGAGAGATTCGCGGCGACGTAGATTATAAATGGCTCTGACAGCTCTCTTTTGCAAAATAAAGATGGATTCAATGTCAGCAGCCCGACCCCACAGTAAAATGCCATATGACATAATGCTGTGGAAGTAGCTAAAATAGACCAAACGCGCGGTTTCTACATCTGTTAACTGTCTTATCTTTCTAACAGCATAAGCGGCCGAGCTTAACCGCCCCGCAAGAGATGTTATATGAGGTCCCCATTGTAATTTCTCGTCTAGCGTGATTCCCAGGAAAACCGTTTGATTAATAAATTCCAGTTTTTCTCCATTCAATATGATGTCACATTCGCTACTTTTAACATTAGGTAATTTAAATCTAATGCATTTGGTTTTTTTTTTATTAAGTACCAGATTATTTACCGTAAACCAATCTTGGACTTGCAGAATAGAGCTATTCACGTCGTCAAGATTTTGTGATTGTCGGTTTATTTTAAAGATTAATGATGTGTCATCTGCAAATAACACCATCTTCGGTTGATTTTGAAGTATTTGGGGTAAATCATTAATGTAAACTACTAACGTTACTTCCCAACTCAACTTAAACCAAGAAATCTCAGAAGTTTACAACATTAATCTACATTTTCTGAGAAAAGATCATTTTTTACATCTAAATTCTATGTTATGTTTCGTTACCTGGTGATCTTTCAGACTATTATCAGCTTTACGGATGAGATCTTAATGGTTAAAATCGTTTAGAACATTACGGGTACTGTCGCCGACTCTTCTTGTAAGTTCTATTGTTTTAAGCTAGGCTTCTATTGTTCGGTTTTGAGCTCCATAAAAATGGGTCTGGTACCTTTTATTGGTGGTATCGGTTCTTTTATAGCTACCGATAGTGGCACCAGTGGCACTTTCACTTTTTGGGACTATGAGTTTAGGTAATAAAATACATGGTGATTTTTTAAAATTGTTTATTTTAGAAAACCTTATTTTTCTTTGAAAATAAGCAGTCTGTTCTTTAATGACTATGCACTTGACAAGTACATGGGTAGTACAATGAACTGTATACAGCTGCTCATGTTGTGCATTTACATTTCTTATGACTATGATTATAACTTACAACTAGTATTTACTAATTAATTAAATATTATTACAGTTTTTTTCTCAGTGTTATACCTACGTAGTTTTTTTCATATACCTAAATATTTTTCTTCACAATGAATAATGTAATGAGTAAATAGTCTCCTTAAATATTTTAATATATAATGAATAGTTCACATATTTAAAGAATGTTGAGTTTTTACTGACATTTGTGCACTAGGCTCGGTGCTCGTTTCTCAAAAATACTAAACATGGTTTTGAAATTGATAAAAAAATCTTAACGGAATTTTCCACACAAAATTCCAAATATAATAAAAAATCCTTAATAAAATAAGCCTAGCCTAGCCTTAATAAAATAACATACATACATACATAAACTCACGCCTTCTTCCCATGGGGGTAGAACTAATATACAGAAAGTGGGCAACGTCGCAAATAGTTGTCTAATTATATGTATTAAAAGTATTTGGAAACTTTCCAAATGCCTTTTTTACACCTATAACGGTTACAACATCAAATTCAGTGTTATAATTGCAATTCATTATTAATATTCTAGTTCACTAGTTAGCCATATTTCTTATTTCCATACAGTACCTAATATTGCCAAATTAATCAAAACAGATAAATATTTGACAACTATTTGCGACGTTGCCAACTTTTTGGATGAACTATTTAAACCATTAAAACAAATGTTTAGTTTTTGATTTTAAGGAAAAAAATAAAACTTCTGTATAAGCCTTTTCGTTGATTATGTAAAGAAAAAATAAAATCAAAATAAAAACATAATTGTTGTTCAATGTTACTGACCTAAAAGGTGGCAATGAAGGTGATGCCTACAACTGTTATGTACTCAGCAGTGGATTACAGTTAGCAAACACAAACATAAAAAGATAGAGATAAACCTAGTTCCACGTATACATGAAAATAAAAACCATGTACAAATTGTACTTAATCCCAAAATTGAAAATAAATTTCCACTGCAAAATTTTAGGAATTCCACTTTGCCCCACCAGTGCTGGCTTGGTGGGGTAAAGTGGAATAATTCAAAGTTAAAGAAGGTACCTTGACAAATGAGTTTCTGACAAAGTAAATTAGTGTCAGCAGCTCGTCAAAAAATTAAATTTTTATAATATTCAATTTTCTTACAGAAAAATAATTTCTTTAACATACTAGCTACCGAAACATATTGGTAGGTATACATAGGTTTTGAAAGAGATGGCCAAAACAGTTATATTCGAAAATCCCCCTAGATCCGTCAGGCGGGCGAGCATACAAGTAAATCGCAGATCGTAGATAGGTTAGGTCTATTCTGCATTCAGACTACAAAACTGTCAGAGCGTGAAACGGTTCGCGCCGACTGGTGTCGACGCCATTTTGCTCCAGTTTCAATTTAATGAATCCCGGTTTGGAGTCCGTGGCGTTAAATGTGGGAATCCCTCGGAAACCCGCGATAATCTTTACTTGCCCCGATCCAGTTAAAATGATTCTGTATATACTGGAAGGAGGTTTGCGAATGATATTACGTTTATAAGATTTAAGGTGGATTAAGTGTCTGTGACGAACGTACGCTTTGGAATTTTGATTGGAAACAACCAACTTAATTTTGACACACAGTTACAATATCATCCATTTATGTCAGAAGGTAAATTAAAACAGTAAGAGTAAAACAATAAGCTTTAAACAAAGAATAACTGCAATCAATTTGTTAATTCCATCGCCAGGTGACATCAATTTACAATTAAAAAGGATCGACGCTCAAACACTACAAAATCGCACTCTCCTACAAATGAAAACCACTAGAGGCTTACGCGTCGCGAGTCATTCAATAATTGCCGGAGTAACGCTTGTGCTAAATAAAAAAGTGCTCATCAAACTCCCTGAGCTTCGTAATTGGCGCGAGGTGTCGCTAATGACAGTCGCGAGTGCCGCTGCAAATTAATAATTATCGCGCATGGCAACACCGAGCGCGCGCCGCATTATGGCCGCCGCGCATTGTTGGCGGGAACTCGTCATTTTAATTTTCGATTATCAATTTGAGGCGTATCACACAATTATAGTTTAATTGTTTAACTAACAATGCTTTACGATGCGGTTTGTGATTTTTGTCGGGTATCATTGCATTACGTTATTTTTGTTTGGTAATGTCATAATAGCGTGAAATTCTTTTGTCATTCGGTACAAGTATTAAATTCAATTTTAATATTTTACATACAGAATTTGCTACCATAACAAAATAACATACAGAATTTGCTACCATAACAAAATAACAGTTAATTAGTACCTACTAATTAACTGTTATTTCATTATGGTAGCAATTTAACAGAGATACCCATTTCTGTTGTGTTAATTGGCAACCCCGGAAATTTGAGCTGGATCTATTGAAGTCTGGAAAATGGATGACAAGCTAAGTCAATTATCTTGTGTTTGGAAATACAAGAGTTGAAGCGTCTAGCCTCAATCCCGATAACTGGCCGTTTTAATATTCGACGACTTATCTCCGAACTTGTTTTCCCTTACGGACCGAGCTAATCTTTGAAGGACATTATTAACAATTAATACTTAAAGCTAGAAATACCCATATAATTTTAAGGTCTTGTTATTTACCTACCGTTCACAACGTAAGAAATCCGTAACCGATTTCCATTATTACTATAAATTCAAGCCAATCAATCCTACCGAATATTCAGTAGAATATTCTCTTGTCGGCTATGCGTCACAAGTCGGAATCCAAGGCTCGTACGTCATTATGAAAGCCCAATATTAGGCAGGACAGTCTGGACACAAACAAGACCGCACACGTAAGAGGGAGCTATCATCTCTCCTGAGAAGTGGGGGGAGTAGGTGTCTGTATCCCCCCGCACAGAGATATTGAAATCGAGAGAATTGTACGAGTATAGATATTGCAGGTGATTGTTTAGATGTGCCTGGTTTTAAGGATTTGTGCATGAGGAAATCTTGTGAGAAGGAAGTCTTGTTGAGTTGTGTGTGGAGGATGATATATTTTAGTAGATAGTTGCACGATGCTCTGGTTTTTCACTTATCATCTGTGATAAGGAATTTACATTTTACACAGATCTCCTTTCATTTCGTACTACTGCCACTTTTCGTACTATTCCTATTACCTGGGCGACCGACCTCTGCTCTGTTGAAAATAGAGAATGCTCATTTAATAATATAGGAAAGTACTTACTAATTCCATGCTGCCGTGTCATTATTCAATGTCATTCTTGTTCTAAACTTTGGGCGACCGAGCTCTGCGCGGGTGAAAATACGGAGAAAACAAATTTTCCTAGAAATGAGACCTATTTAGATCGATTCCCCCCCCATAAACCCCTATATTGCAATTTTCATAGAATAGAATAGAATAGAATAATTATTTATTTGCATAGAAAGTAGGTACAAAAGTGCAGATGTTTTATAATTATAGATCCTTATACTTTCTACCTTAAATTAGCCATGCAAACATTTAGTACAAGTGCTTAATAGTCTAAAAATACTGTCAATAGGAAAATAGATCTGGATCTTTAGAGCCGTTTTCGAGAACGTGACAAACATATTTATTTATATACAAATATTGCTCGTTGAATAATACCTATATGATAATAATAACAAAATTCTAATTCTAGTTAGTTTTCCAATGCGTATTCATTCAGCCTTCGCTCCCTTCTGGAACACCAGCACAACTTGTAGAAAGAAATACATACCTACCTATCCACAAAACATTAAAAATAATTCATCAAGAACCTCCATCTGCCGTCTTCAACGTCGACACTATCAACATTTTAATACCTCACCGTCACACTTGAATAGGCCTAGTACCTACATATCTGCGTCCAGTGGGGTGGGCCCACCGGGGGAGGGTCCACTTCCGGTCGCTGTCTCCGTCTCATCAGGCCTATCTTGGCCGAGCCGGCCGCAAATTAAATAGTAACGTGCGGCCATTCGTGCGTGAGTACCCAGCCTTATATACAGCCATATTGAGTAACTATCGTATAGGTATTGAAATATAGTTCTAGATTAGTTTGAGTATTGCTGTCGAAGCTCACACTTGATGGAAGTTATGGAAATAGAAATGTGTTCGCTATATTTAGAAGTTATAATAACTAGGAGTTTGTGAATTTTAGAATAGTTTAAAATTAGTTTTGTAGTTGTCGTAGTGACCTTAGAATACATTTGTGACAACCTCAAAAAAATTGCAAAAATTTTTTTTTTGAGGTTATTTTATTTAACTTATAATTTTATTATACTTATAATAAAACTAGTAACCTATTAACCAACTTAACCTAATTGTTAAAGATACTTAAAAATCTAAACAAAAGATGCTGTTTTATGTAAATATTACCATTGAAGAAACGCATAACTATGCACCGTAAGGACTATTTCTGCTTGCAGCGCTCGGCCGATATAATAACGCTTTCCTACGAAAAAAAGGGTCGTGTGCACGGGATTTTGTTTTCAAACTGTTTAGGTATGCGTTTCTGCGATGGTACAATCTGCAACAAGTCTGTTAGCACTGTTACTTTTACATAATTATCATCTAATTAGATATAAAATTATTCGAAACACTTCCTTTTCATCATTTCATGTACATACATAAGTATCTATCATCTTAGAGTTAATACTCATTAAATTTTATATCAGTTCAAATATTTTATAAATATTTGTTGCTGACCGTACTAGGTACCTACGACTACATAAGCAAAAATCACTGTAGACATAAAAATCTTCATCAAAACAACTCAATCATAATAAAATACAAATTCCAATCTAATGTCAGTAATAACATTATAATCTAACTAAATTAACTTAAACATCTTACCAGTCAAGCCACAGACATACGAAACCTAATTTAACATTCGAATAAAGGAGGTAGGTGCACATCAATCATAAAAACAAAATTGGATATCGGCATATTATTTTAATAAAATTAATATGTAGAAGAAAGTTAATTTCTATCGCAGACCTCTGACACTGGCTCATTACATACATTGTCGGTTGTTTAGTGAAATTACAAATGGCTGACCACAAACATCTCTATTTGTTGATGTCGAGCATAAGTATCGAATACATTGATGCCCTAAAAATGTATACTGATTTGTTTACTCATTGAGTATGCTCCGTTCTTTTTGTTTTGCCAAAAATGTAAACACAGTAATAAATTTTGAATTAAATTCTAGATATGTTTATGGTCGAGTCGTGATATAATTATACTAGAAACTTCAGTATTTAATACAGTCAAACCTGAGTAAGTGAGAACTGGGTAAGCAAAAAAACTCTATAAATTAGAGTTATTACCAGATCCCATTAATTTAACCCTCTAAAACCTCTATAAGTGAGCAACAGAAACCTCTGTAAGAGAAAGTAGTATTTAACTCGTGGACCTCTATAACTGAGCCTGCTACTTGCCTGTACCTCTATAAGCGACAATCGAGCGTAATTTTACTTCTGTTATTTATGACTTATTCTCAAATATCGTGGAACTCACATGGTTTCTGTTCCTTTAAAACTTTCCCGACCGGCCTCAACCTCTATAAGTGACTAAAGCCACGCCGATACCTCTATAAGCTAGACACTCGAGTTACTGAGAAACCCCTATACTTAAGCGACAACGACATCGCGATCCCTTGAACTCTCGCTTATCCAGGTTCGACAGTAAAAAAAATTTGATCATGATTTAAAATGCATGTTACTAATATTTATGGCTTGTTTACATTTTGAAATGAAAACAATTGAAGTGGAGGTTCTAAAAATATTTGGTTTGATACCTATTCGTTTTACGTCTATATTAAATAGGATTTATGAACACGATTTGTTAAGATATTCCAATTAACATTGAAAAAGACCAGCGAATTTTAATATATACAGAAGTAAATCATAAATCATGTTTATTTCAATGATTACTAGAACATTTTGAGTTGATATTCTAGGAATTTTAACATGGATTAAATATCTTTAATTTGAAAGCATATTTGTCCTTTTGCCCACGTAAATTATAAAATGAATGATTGCTTTACAACTAACTAAATTTTCTGGGAATCAAACACTTGTTTTTCATGGATTTTGATTTCCAAGTATTTTCCAATATAGTCAGGTAAAATTGCTCGAAGCTTATTTACTACATAAATTATGTTCCTAAAATTACGTGAATTAGGTACTAGATAGACCTGCGGGATAATTGCATAACACACATACAGTGGCAATTGATCTCAATGTCTTTTATTTTGTTAGTTCAGTTACTTTC
Source organism: Agrochola lychnidis (assembly GCA_963680765.1). Lineage (NCBI taxonomy): Eukaryota > Metazoa > Arthropoda > Insecta > Lepidoptera > Noctuidae > Agrochola > Agrochola lychnidis. The sequence continues at coordinate 18,739,003 of OY796858.1, forward strand.
ATTGCATTATTTACGTTGTTGAGCTAACTATGAAGACTATGAAGGAATGGATTAGGAATTTCCATCAAAATCCTTCGGATTGTGATCGAAAATGTGTTACGCAACTGTGCAGTAGGTACCTACCTAGCTTATTATAGAAACACACTCGGAATTGCTTTCATTTTTCTATTGTTTATGAAGTCTCCGAAAACATGGATATTTTTTAAAATTAAATTGCAATTAACATGGTTTGTCTCTGTTTGAAAATTTGTAGCATGTTGATTCGTATTAATTAGTAATTAATAGAATCTAAGTTTTAAGACAATCTAAGTTTTAATCGAATAATACCCATACATTTTTATGAATATTTGTTATAATGTAAGCGTTTGAAAAATCATACGCGAATAACACGCGGGCAACAATGGCAAAAGAAACCAAAAAAGTACAGTTAAGGAAAATCCTGAAGTACCTACCTACCTACATACTGAAAAATTTAAATCCTCTGAATTTAAAAGTAAACCAAGATATTAGAACTGTTCCAATAAGAATAGTATAATTAGAAACTTATTAGAAAGTACATTAGTAAAGCCGACGGCAAACTTGTCAAGCTCAAAATGTCTCAGAGGTTGCAATTTTAATACATTCTTGATTTTAGTAAACAGATTATAACATATTCACATAACCTTCAAATATACCTGAGTACATGTTGATATCAAACACACATAAACACTTGTAACGTCTGAAACACTCTACTGTCACTATAGCGGCTCACCTATACATACACACGTATAGGTAGATAGGTACGTCAGTCAGCTGACTGGCGCGGTAGCCTCTCTCTCGGCCCGTCACTCGGCCGTGCGCGCGCAAAGCACAGCACGACGAACACGAAACACACAGCAAACAAATTTCCGCGAGGAAAACACTCGTTTTCCGCGACTGAACGTGCGAGCGACGCGCTCCCAATGCCCAGACTAAACGCGAGCCGTGAAAAAGCACCGCCACAACGCCGACCGACAATGGAAAGCGGTAAAGAATCATAATAATAACAATGACAACAATGTGAGATGCTATAATAAAGAGCCGCGGCATTGTGCTACGCTCGGCGTTCGTTCGAAGGGTCGCGGGAGATCGATACTCGGCGGATTGTCTACGCTGGCGTGCGTGAGTCTTTGTCGGCCGCGGCGCCCTCCGCTCGGCCATTCATCGACGTCGCCAGCGCTAATCAACTGCGATTCTATCGAACAGTTTCTGTCGCCGAATTTGAAGCTCTTTTTCGGGCACCTGCGGAGACTAACAATTCGTAGCACGTTTGAATCTTAAATGAGACGTACACGTATATTTCTTACTTGGCACACAGTTGGATTCTGAGAATGAAAAATAATTCTAAAATGTTGGTCGGTATAACCGCCAAGCAATATACATATTGAATATCAATGTATCCAATTTGGGCTAACAACACTTTTGCCAAGAAAAAGCAAAAAGATACTGATGTAGTCTCAACAGCAAAACTGCGATACAAGTCAAAAATTCTAACAAATCCACCTAAATTCTAAACATGTTTCGGCAAAACGAAAAAACAAATGAAGTCCGCAGCTGGTGTGTCGAAGCAATCAACAAAATTTCGCCAGAGGAAGGTGTGAAGTGGTGACGGCGGCATCGTCGATAAAACATCCAAGTTTAATGTAATAATCCGTCGATCGGGCATTATCATTAGTTCGATCGCACACCTCCCGCGGGCCCGCAGATTGCCTTCCAACACACTCTTATTGTGGATATTACTTATTTAAAGATGGTGTAGGAGAATCGTGACCAGAGCCGAGTACTTCAAATTATCGACGGGTCATTCTCAGTTTTTGTATGTTATTTTTAATTTGATGGCTTGTGACGTTAACCGCTGTGTAGGTAACAGTTAGCTTAGTAATAAAGATGTGCTTGTAATTTTTCGCAAGTTTATTTTTACTTTATTTAAATTTTCGGTGTAATTTTCCACTCATTTAACTGACACACATAGTGCTTCATTAATATTGGCTAATTAGAATAATCATATTGATATCTAAAACAGAATCCATACAGATCTAATGGGCGGCTCGGTTTAATTGGTGCGGTTCGGCGCGGGCGCAGCAAAGAGCGCCCCGCGGCGCGCGTCGATCACCCGGCGTCTGATGCGTGTGCGCACCGCAATTAAACTCCCTATCGCAACATCAGACTAATCCAATTATGTAACCATCTAACCCCATCGCATTTGTCTTTGATCGGTAATTGACTGATACTGAAGATAATGACAATACTCTGATTGTGATTGTATTGTAACAATTTTTTAGGGACTGAGCTGATACTTTTAGCAGCGACCTTTGGAGATTTTTAGCAGCATCGATCGGCGATTTTTAGCATCGGCTATTAGCAACCGAACGCAAAGTGTAGATTAAATGCGATGCATCATCGATGCAGTCACCAAATCGCCAATCGCCGTTATTAAAAGTATCGTGTCTGCTAAGGTGCTCACCAAAAAGGCATGCAATTTCCATAATCCTGGTGATCGATTCCAAATATACTTCTTTTTATTTCGAGTTAAACACTTTGAAACTTGATCCAAACTCAATTTAGTTTAGCAATCTGCATCGTTAATCAAACAGAGACAGTATTTAAATTTCGCAATACTGAGATCGTATCAAGAATGTGGGGATAAAAACGCAGGTCTAAAGGTTAATGTAATTACAAAGACAGTAATTATATCGGTGCGTGTGTGAGCCAATAAGTTTAAATGACTTGATTTACCGCGGACATATTTGTCAAATGTAATCGTTTCGACATTAGCCATCAGTCTCCTCGAGCAATAGTGGCGGCAGATACTTGTAATGTTAATATTAACTTACTTGATTGATGATTAAAAATATTGCAACATCGATTGTCCAGTAATGTGCTGTCCACTCCATGTTCAGCAAACTGAGACAAGATTGCAGCAACAATAGACATAATAACTACACATGTTAATGACGAGACTCTCGAAATTTGAAATTATAACCGTTAATTTTAAGCCGCCATTTTTAATTAAACGCGATGACTAAGTGCGGGGATCCATCACAGTCGGCACTCGATGCCGATCTATTATTAATTATTATTTTGATCGATCACGCTCCGTGTTATTTCATTAGGATCCAATGTAAAGTTTTTCTTAGCGTTATTAATTATACCAACGATGATACTCCTTGGAAGCTGAGTTATTTTCGGCCAGGTGTTCCGATAAAGTTTTTGGTGTAACGAAATAAATCCTAACTTTTTCATTAAATGTTCACGTAGAGTTATTAATATCCCACGACGGAATTCTTATTGATGAAATTTCCAACATATATTTTGAGAACAAAATCTCAGGAGCACTTCAGGTAATTTTTTTTCGGATTACCAAATACGAGATTGCGATATTTCTGCCGAAATTAGAGGTGAGTTTATCCTTCAACGAGTAATTCGTTCCCGGCCCGTAAAGGAACATTATCCTTACAGCCCAACGACTTTTCGGAGAAATCAATAATCCCAGGCTTTTTTAAAGATATTCTAGGAGAAACAAATATATTTCTGTTCTCGTTCAAAGCCGGAGTCAAAGAGGCCGCGGATTAGTAAACTATTTTTTGTTGTGTGTGTAAAATTTGAAACGTTTCTCGATTAACGAGAGATTTGGCGCGTCCTGATATTTTGGAGTTTCGTCGAACAAAGGGCTTCCGGGGACTGCAGCCCTCAAAGTATTGCGTGTGGGGGATAAGCAGTTGAGATCAAGTTTTTCACAGAAATCGCTGTGTTCCATTTTTATCTTAGATTATGGTAGGTACTTATGCAAAAGCACGAACGATTAAACTTTGGTTCCTTGAAGTCCTTGTTTTAAATCATCTTGAGAGAGGAGATAATTTTGGGGTGTACTGTTTACAGCTTAGCAAGTGTTTTGCTGAACAAGGATTAGTTGTTTCAAAGTTTCAACCCTTACATTTTTCATGGCTGTTGCTAGGGTCATCTTAGTCCATCTGTTACATCTCTTTGAGAAGACTGTTGGATATTTATAATCCTGAACATAATTACTATTTATAGACTTGCAAAATTTATCAACCCGTATAATTTTGTTGTTCAACAACCAAGAAATCTATGAGATTTCTTAACCAAAATCGATGGACTGCTGCTATTGCTATCTGAAGTAAAATGTACATTAGTAGCTTGGATCACAGGATATGTTTACCAAACATTCGCCTTCTATCACAGAAGCTTTACCTACCCTGAAATTCATTCCAGGAACCATAAACCTAACACCATTAGCGAATGCAATCAAAATACCATAGCGGAAGGAATATTCTGACTACAGTCCGACACCTACATGAGGTCAGCACATTTGGCGGTACGATCGCGGCATGATACCGCAGAGGCGACGTACCTATTGATCGTATCGCGGTGACGAAGCGTTATCGGTAACTCGAACGGTCCGTGAACTGTCCAGCTGAAGAAAGGGAATGCTATGTTATAACGTGTCGTTATTTGGTTTAGTTTTTATTGTTGCATTTTTGAGGTGTGATATCATCTTTGAAATAGAAAGTTTGGGGATTATCTTCGTTCTGTAAGTGGTGATTGCTCATCTGTAATTGTAAAGCTTAGCTAAAGTAATTTGGTGTACGCTATCTCTGTGTTCGATATTTGCAGTAGGAAATTAAGTATTTGTGTTAAAGACAGCTGCTTATGGATTAGAACCTGTTCATTAGAAACATGTTATGACTTGCCTGCATTGTGAATCTTAAGTTTATGAAGTTGCGGTTGCGACTTTCCGCTAATTTGCCAAGTTAAGTCTCTTTCTCATGATCTTGTTTGTCAACCTCTATCTTTTCCATTTAAGATTCTACTTGATATTAAATGCTTTAAACTCTTGCTTACCGATAAACCGCTGATGATAGCGGATTGACTGAGTGGAGGATATTGATGTTTTCAATTCTTCAGCTTCTGGTTCTTAGTAGAAACCGTATATTTTTTGCAGGAATCTACTATGACAATCAAATTGCCTGCTTATAGATTTTACTCTACAGTGTACCTATAGAAGTATACATATGATAAACAACCTTGCTATTCGAATCTATAAATCTATGCTAAAATACAAGCACAAGGATAAAAATATTTATTACCTTTTAGTTCTACTACATAAATGACCACACCTTCTAATGACTTATACTCCGAAATTTGAACGACAACATCAAACAAGAGTATGGCACGTCACCCATCGATTCAAGTTACCGAATGGAAAGAATTCGAAGTATTTGTAACGATAACTATCGCATGAGCTACCTGCTACTAACCGTATCGGGAATTTTTACTTCGGTCATCAATTTCGACGTAATTTATTGCAAAGCGTGAGAAAAGCATTTTTTTGTATAGGTAGGGATAGGTAATTGTGTAGGTAATTATGGTAGATTTTTCTGTATTATGTATTTTGTGTGGGATTTTTTTTTCTTATGGTTTTTAGTTGGTTTTGGCATAATACGTGACCTTAGAAATCCTTCTTTAGGTATACCTTCTTCACTTTGGGTATGATACTTTTTTTACCTTTTGGGTATTTATTTACCTCTTGAAAATACCAGGGTGAGACCCTGGTATTTAGTTTGTTAGTCTAGTACGTATTTAATATTACTATTTACATGCTGCCTGCCAATCGCAGCCATCCTATTATTGAGATATTGCTGCCGATTCCCTTGTTCACAAACTAAACTAAATTTAAGTTCAGTGCATCTTTTTCTTTCTATTTCATTAAGAAAAGGACAGAAGATGAATTTTAGTTTAGTCCTGTCAAATTAATCAGCACCTGTCACTACTCCATACAAGTTTAGACGTGATTAAAAACTTGCCAACTAAAATTACGTCAATTTACGTCAAGCGCTGATTAATTTGACAGGACTAAACTAAAATTTATCTTCTGTTCTTTTCTTAATGAAATAGAAAGAAAAAGATGCACTGAACTTAAATTTAGTTTAGTTTGTGCACCAGAGAATCGGCACCATTATCCTTGAAACTGCCATTACATATGAATATGCTTGAGAATGTCTTGGAATTAGTGACATATGTTTACCTATCTGTCGGAAAATGATAGTTATTAACCTTCCTACAAAAATAATTTTGTTAGAAACTTATATGAAAAGTTCAAAATTAAATTAAGTTTTCAGGAGATAAACTAGAAAACTTTGCTACAAGCCATAGCAGTGGTACTATCCTATTCTTCGCTGTACTTAATGCTTTACTTTTTAGGCGAAAATCCATTACCAGGTACATAGGTACCCTTCTAAATCAAAGTGACAGGTAAGCAAATAGAACAAAACTCACCTCTTCTAGGAATCCAGAGAGTCCTTTGGCCCATAAATCACTGCAGTCCTGACAAATGGATTCTACGGCGTTTTTTTCTCTCACTCATTTATTAATAGGGAAGGGAATGTTTCGGAAAACCAATAAAATGTGCCCCGTCATATACCTGTCCATCCAGACAGCGTGGCTTTTGTTCCTTTGCCGAGGTTTTTTTTTTAATTTTGGACGGCCTCGCGTCGAATGTGAAAGACTGGAGTCACGGATACACAGTAATTGTACTTACTTATTGTAATAAAGTTATTAAAACTAACTTTCGGGTTTATTATCGTCATTATGGCGTGCCGGTTTTAATTGACGTCATTAAATTGTCGAATGATTTGTTAACTTTACTTTTTTGGGTGGGATTTAATTTTAAATACTTAATTGAACTTTTAATAAATTTGGATCGATTTAAAATTTCAACGCTCACTTTAATTGCAATGTAATGTATCAGACAGATTCTAATCTCACCTGCAGCTCATGAATGAATGGACCACTCAAAATTGATGTCACCGAATTCTTTTGTGTAATTCCCAAATCAATTTTCAATTTTAATCGCTCGCCAATACAGTTTAAAATCATTCGCTTCATCTCAAAGAGCGCCCAAAATTCGCGACTAACCTATTTTTGTGAATGGACATATTTTTTGTGTTGCCGCGCCGTGCACAAAGGGCTCCTTAGTCCTTCGAGCTATTTTGCGCGTGTGAAAGAGCTTCCATTCTCTCCGCCCTCAAGGATTGGAGCAAAAATAATTGTCATTTCCTGCGGCACTGAGACATAAAGGTGTGGAGGATAAGGATTGCAAACAGCGACATGTCGCGGCGTGTCGTGTCGTGATTTTCCAATCGTCATACTTTCTCGATGATTGCATGCGATTTTAATAGACTTAAATTACTGCTTGAGGTTATATGTGTCTCTTACTTATATCTGTTTTTATGCCTCGTCGTGACACTGCAACTCGTTCATTACAATTCAGAAACAATGCTGATGTGGTTGATAAAGATATACTTAATTTAATTTATTCGCAGTGCAGTACTTTAATGTTAATGTTTAAATCGTGATATGAAAGCAATTTAATTACGTTCGAGGTCCGTTTTCAGCAGTTCATGTTTATAAGCTGATATGATGATGATGCAGCAGCTTGGTAATTTTATAATGATACATATTATTGTGGATGAAAACATGTTTTAATTTCGGATGTGTTGATATACTTAGTATGCTCTGCTTTCTTGAAATTCAAAGTAGCATAAATGACGAAACTGCAATATGAAGTGAAAAATACTCTAATATTTATTTTGATGGAGTCAGTTCACAGAACTAGAGTGCAAACTCATTCAGCTGATGAAAGTTCTGAATATGCCAGCTTCAAGATTATCCATCAAGCATAACCCAAATATAATTATCGAGATAAATCTCAAGTCAACATCTCAAATATTTCCTCATATCGAACAAATCGATACAAAACACGACATATCGATACACTGTTATCGACACTCACTAATAACCGATGTCGCTTGTCAAACTATGAAATAGAGTGCGCGTGCAAGTAATCAGGGAGCAAATGACAACTTTTGGGTCAACGCGGCTCCACAACTTTACGAAAAATTCCGCGCAAACAAAAAAGACCTTTATTTCGTCGTATGTGTGAAGTAGATATAAGTTTTTCAGGTGCAAAGTTATGTTGGCGTGTTGCCAAGTTGTGAGGGTAAGTTGGAGGGTAGGTGGAGGTCACAACGTTAATGGGTGGCTGTGACAGGTAATGCGAGACGCTAGACAAAGTGCATCGCAGATGACGCTCGCACAGAGGCGCTCGATGGAGGTTAATGACATATCTTCATGTGTTACAACACGCCGAACTAGTTTCTGTTAATTGAGTTTTGCTGCTAGTTTAATAGATATGTGTGTCAATTGGGGTGATATTGAGAAAATTATAAATAGTTTTGATAAGAAGTAGGTACCAAATAATTATAACAACTGGCTCGATCTTGTGTTGCCCTTGCTGACTTATGACACATTATTACTGGGAAAAGAAAACTAGTTATCTGTAAAATAAAATACATTTATTTTCACTTCCATGTGTCAATCCTAGGATGGGTTACAAGTTATAAAATACCGGTCGTAAATAATAAAGTTAAATAGTTCCATATTACTCCACTAAATATTCCACTAAAAAGAAAGCCGATAAAATCAAACAAAGATTTGTAAACAAATCTGACCGTCGATCTGTGGTGTGGCTCTTTTTCTCCTCCGTAACCCGACGCTGGCCCGCAGGCCACAGGACACCTGTGTAATCCTTTCAACACACATAATATGCCCTTAATTCCATTGATAAGGCATGACAACTAACGCTTTTGTACTCCTTCGAGTCTTTTCCCTCTTCAATTAAGGTTATCCCTTTGTCTTTTGACGAGAGATGACTTCAGATGACACACTTCTTTAAGTTGAATTTTTTTTTCTACATTTAGGAGTCATGTTTTGAATAGTAACATGATTTAGTAGGTTACGATATTGTTTTGACGATTTATTGTAGAAGGGTGTCAACGAAAAGGATATTGTGGTTTTTGATATAAAAGTTTTTCTTGTAAATGGGATGAGGGTTTCTTTGAAATCAGAAGTAAAAAATATATCAGGATTATAATTGAAAACTTTGATTTTTAATTTTCGTTAACAGGAACTAAACAGAGCGTGAAATTACCTATTTGTAATATGTCATCCAATGAAACCTTTTGAATGTCAACTCTGTGAATGTGATCTCGGTTTCTAAATTTGGAATACCTACATTTTGTGTTCTTTAAAACATGGATATTAATTTTTTTATGAATCCTCGTATTTAATTTTAGAAAAGGCATGGCTGTGGTAGATAGATATACATTATATCGGAAAAATATGAGAAAAAAAAAACAACCGACTTCCAAAAAAACACTACAAAGTGAAAAATAACTTTTTCACTTTTTAGTTGTGGTATTTCCCCACACAAATTCGAATACCACACAACCTGCTATGTAAATAACAGTGAGAGGAACTTAACATATCATCCACACACTAAGTGGGAAAAATACGTATTTTTGAATCTAACTCAAAAACTACTCAAGTAAAGTTATTAAAATTTATATGGGATCACCTCTGAAGTATTACCTACCAAACAAAAAAAGAATCATTAAAATCAATTAATAATTGGCCGAGTTACCGCGTAACAAAAAAAAAACATACAGTTGAATTGAGAACTTCCTCCTTTTAGAAGTCAGTTAATAAAGGAATACATTTGGCCCGAACTCCACCAAAGCGAAGACGAGACGAGAGGAGAGATGTGTTTTAAACAACCAATAGAATTTCGTTATTCACACATCTCGACTCAACTCAGCTTCAGTGGAGACCACTGAGCGGAGATGTGTCATATTTGTATGGCGCGATCGAAGCGGAGACGTGAGCTGTACCTCGTAAGCTGGCTCGCAACGGAGACGAAAAGAGATGTGAGCGGAGTGCAGTGAGCGGCGCCGCTAGTTCCCCCGTGTCACATTACACAAATCTCCGCTCCAGTCTAGCCAGTACGAACCTCCGCACAGCTTCGGTGGATATACCCTAGCTGAAAAACATTTCTTCTCGTCTCCGCTTCGGACATCTACGCACATCTCCGCTTTGATGGAGTCCGGGCCTTAGTATGAAATGAACGCCAACGACCTCATGACTGCGTTTCCTCTTAAAGTCAGAAGATACAGACACATTTATTCATACTAATTAGAAAATTTGTAATTTCTGTACACTAGATACCTAATAATTCAAAAGTCATCTACGAAGACAAACTTATGATACCTTTCCGTTACAGTTTCCCGATCACCAGATTTAAATCTCACTTTTGAATTTTCATCGGATTGGCAACTTGAATGAATGTAAAACACCCTCTTGTAGTAAAGAGGGGGTGTACTCGCACTTACGTTATTAGTAATTCGATATGCTCCCGCCGTACTATTTATTTTCGCCTATTGCGAGAACAAATCATATTTGCACTGATTATTGTATTGTTACGTCAACAGTCAGGGGGAAATCGCAGCTTGATTTGGACGATTCGGGAAGTAATTTTGTAAGTAAATTCGACTTGAGAAAAGAAAAACATTTTTGTATTTTTTTGTACAGAACAGTACCTACTCTTAAACTGTAAGTGTGAAGTCCTTTAAACTACAAGACAGATAAAGTCTCATTATTGCGTCAAAATGGCGGCCATATACAAGGTGAAATTGATTGTACTTTCTGAAGTGAGACAAATTAAGCATAAAAGTACTTGATTGCAACTTTAATGAAGTGGAGTTTTTCAAGTTTGAATTCTGAATTCAAAAAATTCAAAAGTCATTTATTCAAATTAGGCTGAGAATCAGCACTTTTCGAACGTCAAAATTACATAAGACAGTCCCCCAAAAACGCCCACCCTTCACCACTTCCTAGTGCCTTTAGCTGGGAAGAAGAAGTGGTGCAACAAACTTCCCAGCAGTACAGCTGTCTGTTCAAGTTAGAAAAAAAAATGACTCTATACAATAGTATGCAAAATTATTATGCAACACAAAACATTATTTTAACTAAGTATAAATTATTATAATAACCATATGTCAGCTAGCACACGCCAATAGGTATAACAACCAAAAACATCAAGAACTATACTCAAGCAAAATTAAAAAAAAAAAAACTAAAGGTAAAAAGAACTAAATATCTAAATAAAAGCCTCCAGGCATAAAAGGCGTGCCCGCTTTCATAAAGCTGGAATTGGAAGTTATAAATGATAAACTAGGACCATCGAGGTAAAATAAATGAACAGTTAATTACTAGTAACAATAACAAATCCATGATCAGCAAGACGACCAGTCACCACAAGCAGCACCCGTTCACGAGCATACCGCAAAGATCAGCCATTACCCCCCTCGCCATATTTGAGGGAAGGAGGCAACCCGACCCCCGACGCTACCGCAAGCATTGACATCTAAGGGAGCATGACGAATTTGCTACCGGTTGCTCAGGCAAAAAATAATATGGTCAATTGTCGAGGTCACATCATTCTAATCTCTAATCTCATCTCATCATCTCTCATCTGTCGAATCATTCTAATAAAGGTAAATATCAGGTTTTGCTTAGCATAATCTACGTATATTAAATAGTTTTACTTGCAAATTATGCTTCCGCTAACCTCTGATCTCCTGACATCAGCATCACATAAGCTTTCATTTGCAATAAATTACTAAAACACTTTGTAATAATGGCTGCATCTCTTTGAATGATTTGTCTAAGTTATTATGACTGCTTTCATATACTCAAGTTTTATCATAATAATAAAATTATTTATTAAGGAACTTTCTTCATGACAAAAGTACGTTTAGAGAACCCGAGGTTTCAGGTAGAAATCTTGTTTTTTTTTCAATTGGTGGAAACCGGTTTCTAAACTTTTCAGTCATTTGTTATTTACGTCAGAAATTACATTTTTAAACAGCATCTTGATTTTTTTTCTTTTTTTCTCCCTGTGTATATCCTTCAGGTTCTAAGCGAAAACGTAACTCAGAGAGAAGAAGCAATTACATTTAGACTGGAGCGAACTTGATGCAGCCAGCCAAATGGAGACTTATTTTTGTGAGGATCAAAGCGATCGCGGCGGCACGTCAGTGACGTCACTTCCGCAAGATGGCGGCGGCGGCGCGATTGTTTGATGTGCGAGTAATGAAGTGTGCCACCTCTCCCCGCTTCCTGGCTGTCGGGGTGTCAAGATACGGGCAATGACAACTCCTGTTTGCATATTAGATGGTACTTTTGCTATATTTTCATGTGTTCTTAAAAAAATTCTGATATATCGTGAGGTTTCGGTAAAAGAAAGGCTCTTTTTACTGGTTTGCCCTGTTTTTCTGATCTCAGTATCAGATTTTACTAACGAACCTAAGAGTTTGAGAGAAATAGGGAACTTGTCACTCGCTAACGACATCACTCCGAACAAAGAACGAATGCCAAATGCCATAGGTTTCAAAAGAAGCGTTTATTACAAAAGTACCTAGGACGTGAACAATCCAAAACAAAATAAACCAGACTAAACAAAAATCAATCTAAAATCTGCCACTAGTCACATTGCCCTTGTATTAATTAACAACTCCCAATCAGTCGTCCCGTGGCAACCTGTTTTATTTAGTAGCGCTGTCATCAACGCAAAACGGATTTAAATTCAATTTCATATCGGGACTCGCATATTGAGTTGTTATATAGAGTATAATCGCGTTACCCAGTCCACTAGTGAGGATTACGTGCTTTTTAATAAAGTCGCCCCGGCAGGGGGCGACACGGGGACATTTTTATACAAAGAGGATTACTTTGGACGCGTTTATCTGAACCTTACAGGGAGACTTAGCCTTCTAAGTACTTTCAGTGAATGCACACCCGTTTTACGGATACGTTCTATATATAGTAGGTAAGTATATTTTTGATACTTTGAAAATTGTGAGGTAGAGAAGAATTTTTGTTAAGATCTCCTAGAAATCGAAAGTGAATGGCAATGCAGTACCATCTGATTGGCTTGGTCATAATACAAAATTTTAAGACTATGGAATCATGTTTTTTTAGATTCCGACTTCCTCTTATAAGTTCGCCATAAATGTACAAGGGTTATCCTGTTCTCACCTCATTGTATATCTTAATCTGTCTTCGTCAATTTTAATTTGACCGTCTTGCTAAAACTGGACACAATTAATTTAGCAATCCTGTTAACGGTATCCCAAACAAAACCCAGCTCAATGTCTTCTTAACATTTGCAAATTAAAAACAAGCAAATTATCCAGCATGACTCAAGCATCCGTCGATCCCAAGAAATCACTAACCATCCCAAGATTAGCCTCAATACATCCGACCGAAACAACGTCGGCTACGCAGGAGTTGAATTGAATAACGACGGTGTAACGACACCAACAATGGATGCTACTCGCCCGCGCCCGACACTCCCAATTATCTCGTTGTGGATGCATTACGTGAGCGCTGGGAACTAATGTTAATGTTCCGGGGTCTGGGGTCTGGTGTGCGCGAATACTGACCTTAGAGATGAAGGGACCTGTAGACGTTAATGAAGGCAAAGATGACGCCTAGTGTATACTTTAGATATACTAGCTGATTCATGTGTTGAGACGATGCCTTATGTAGGTATAATAAAATAATGTATATGTGTGTGTGTGTATATGTTGTAATAGATCCCACCGATATCTAGTGCGAATGCGGTGCTTCTGACCAAACCATGTCTCATATGCTGGAGTGTCCAAAGTGTCCACGCCTGCACTTCTGAGGAACTAAAGAATGCCATTGATTCCGCGATTGGCGTGGTCACCTACTGGACCCAACTCGTTTAACATGTTTTACCATCGACTCGAAAAGAAGAAGAAGAAGCCTTATGTAGGTATACTTCCTAAACGAGTAAACAAAAAGCACGTGTGTAGGTTAGTCCTAAAATACTCCTGATCATATCATTCTCCTATGATCCTAGCTAGTTGTTTGTATATGTTTGAAATATAGCTACTAACTTCTGGCTTTCGTCACTTTCCAGTCTAGGGTTTGTATTTTTTTTCCAATTTGGTTTCCAATAGACAAAACGAAGTCATTGTTGGTTATCCTAAAAGTAATTTTCATTAAGATTTTGAGAGTGCCCCAACCATAAAAAATATACCTACTGGTATTTAACTATATTCATAATTAAAATAAGAAACAGACAAAGTATTTATAAATCATTATTCAAAAGCAGTATAAAATGTAAGTAATCGTTGCACGAGCATAGTTTACGTCTGCAACCGTACAGCGATAAACGACGAGTAACGAGCAATTGTTTGCACGACTATTAGCGAAATCGCAGGAAAACAAAAATGTTAACAACAAATAAACCCGCGGTGGTCCCATATGAATATCAATTTGTTTGCCTCCGCGACAGCGTCATTAAATTAGCGGCCAAATTGAATCACAACTGCGACAACCTTGCCGGTGCGACGTCCCGCGAAACTTTTCCTCCTATTAATTTACAAAGCATCTCTTTTCACTCCGACCAAACGAATCTAACCCTTCCCAACATCTATTCAAGACTTAACTTCCCTCGCACAGATCCTAAGTTTGTTCATTATTTTTACATGTCATTGTGCAAGTGACGTGACTACACACGATTCGAAATGAGACTCTATATCCCGGAATTAAGCTCGCTATTCCTTTTAATGCGCTACGAGGGTGTATCTGGTGAAATTATGATGCAGTCTTTATTCGTGAGCCGTCGGGAGCGGTTGCAGTAATCACCGCGTATCTCCATCCAGGGGTGGGCTGTGAATAGAGCCCTAATGAACTGGATTTAGGAGTTTTTGTGCCGGCGACTCGTCAGCTCGGAGGTGCAGCCGAGCAATTATGACGGACTAAACAAACGTGGCTCCAGCTCGTACACGGCCTTTCAATTACTGACTTGCAAGCGAACTGCTTACTATCGACCACTTCTTTGGGTAATTGCTTTTACGTGTACGGCGGGTTATTCTGTGAGTTTTTAGCTTTAAGTTCTCGGGCGGTCAGTGATCGATCTGAGGGACTCTATTTAGATTGATGGGCCATTCTCTAAGCCGTACCTATACCTCGCCATTACGTTACGTGGCGGCGAGTGCCGACCTTCTCCGAACATCCAATCGTTCTTAATCTTCTTAGAGCGGAGCGAGCGGAATTATTTGGAATCTAAGCACCTAATATGCTTAGATAATAAAAGGTTTCGCAATTGTGGGCGGCTTTGTTGGCTGTCCTCTGTTCCTGCCGGTAACAACGTCTTATGGATGTATTATTTGAGTCCAATTACGATTTTGGTAGTATTATAAAAATAATAGAAGCAATTCCAGTAGCAATTTGTTTTTCTTTACTGTAATACGGTTTCTTTTTTTCTGCTACTGTCGTATTCGTCTAGTAAGATTTGGTAGATTTTGTAAACTTCAAGAATGGGTCACCAAATAATTCGTATTCTAAATCACTTTTGAAAACTGAAGCTGAATGACTGTAATTTTTATGGTGTACATAATAAAGAATATTCTATCTATCTATCTGAAATATAATAAGTGATCAAACGAACTTACCTGTTGTGAAGTTCGATCATTATTATACGAAGGGCTTCGTTCGAAGATATAAAATTTACATTACAGCTTCCTCACGTCAGTCGACAACCAATCGCATATTTAGAGCTGAAAGCAAAAACTAAACGCACAAGTGTAGCTATTCACGCTCTATACGTCATCTATCATTATTTTAGAGTAAGAAGAGAATCTCAATTTTTCTGGGGTAGGGTAGGGAGGGTACGAGTACCTTATATCTTCGAACGAAGCCCTTCGTATAATAATGATCGAACTTCACAACAGGTAAGTTCGTTTGATCACTTATTATACTTTGAGCTTCGTTCTCGATATAAAATTTACATTGCAGATGTTGAGAGTTTATGAGGAGAATTGAGATTCCAAAAATGAAATTATAAATAAATATTCTTTGGGAATTATTGCGTACTGGTTGCCGCGCAATCGTAAAGAATGACAGATGACGTATAGAGCATGAATAGCTACACTTGTGCGTTTAGTTTTTGCTTTCAGCTCTAAATATGCGATTGGTTGTCGACTGACGTGAGGAAGCTGCAATGTAAATTTTATATCGAGAACGAAGCCTAAAGTATAATAAGAATAACCTAGTAGAACCTTTCTTACCACTTGCCTAATGTTTTTCTCTGGACACGGGCACTTTTACAACCACAGCATAAACTTCATAGGTAGCTATATATCATCCTTGTCCAATCTTCTACCTACTTATCCTCTCTTTTCAAGTATGTGCCGACATACTTATATCAACGCTGTCATAAAACGAACATCAAACTCGAGTTTAAAACTGACGAACACATAGCCACAGATTTATTATACCTAGCACGGCTATTATCTACATATATCTAAAACATATGCATAGTTACCTACGCGCTCACTAACTAAACTGAGTAATTTTGAAAGAACTTAACCGGCAAATTCTGAAAAGGGATTTAGAACTTTAGGAAGATGATGAAAAGAGTGATATTTGTTTAGCAATGTTACAGCGGCTGTAAAAGATGAGACTGTTCTTATTTATTTACGACGGTGCGGCGAGCGAAGTGGAGCGAAGATGATATGAATGATAAATGACCCTCTGAACGCCCCGCTCCCCCCTCGTGCCCCCCTCTCACACGTGAACACACGAGGTGTTCTCTCTAGATGCCTACTTAAGTCTGCGCCGTGAATGCCGAGAAGTGATAACCGTTTGAATGAAAAAGAACTCGTGACGAATATTGATATCGTAAATGTGTTATGTTAATAATGCTGTCAGGAGCACGTTGATGGCTCTGAAAATCGTGTGAGTCACCGTGGGGCAGAAAAGAGGATGATTCACTTAGTCAGTATAGCTACATACAAAGGTAATGAGTGTGGGACATGTAGTACTTGTAACATTTCAAACGACAGATCCCTGAGACAGACAAACCAAGAAGATGAGTGACCTTTTTTTGGCAAAGCACATTATCTATTTAAAACTCAGACTTAAGCGACTTCACCTAACTAAAGAAAACTCCAAGAAAGAGCATCTTCACTACGACCATCAACAGAACGATAACCGCCTCAGTTCAGGAGGACAGTGAACGAATCGGTATCTTATGTAAATAAACTCAAGTAAATACCGGTCTCTGGGCGCATCAATCTCAACGTCTAGCCAAAGTCATCGGAGCTAAACGGATTTTTTCAAGCCAATAGCCGCGCATCAACACGCGTGACGCCCCGCGCGATTGGCCGACACTTTTTGTTCCATTTTCGAATCCTTTGTTTTTATTGGTTGACACTTAGCTAAGACAAAGGGGCGATTCTATGTGTGCGTGTGATTTAGTTGTGTTGACGCTGTGTTTGTGTGTGTTAAGGAACGGTTTCCTGCATGTAACGGAGGTGTGGGTCGACTCATGTGGGTAGAACGTGCCTGGGCTTCTGATTTTGATGTAGGTACGGCCCTTCGTCCTATGTGAACTCGAGTGGACTGTTTATTTTTATTGATGCTATTTACTTTGTATTGGTAGGCATGTGTTGCTACTGGTCATTTACTGTTTCAATACATATAATCAAGTATGAATTCTTCAGGTATATAGGGAATACTTGCCAGTTCAGGGTTTTTTTATGCAGACAGAACACCGTCAATTTAAAAAAAAAAAAAATATTGTCACGTTGAGCACAATCTAAAATTAAATTTTGTGTGTCCATCTGTGAGTGATGACGAAAAAGGTGTTGACAATGATTTTGGCTCCATCAAACCTTCCCAGCTTTGGGTAGGTACCATCGTGGAAACCCATAACTAACCACCGTAAGGACTATTCTCGCTTGCAGTGCTCGGTCGCTGTAGAACCGGGGCGATAACAGATGTGGTCATCGTGTGCACGGAATTTTGTTTTCAAAGTGGTTAGTTATGGGTTTCCGCGATAGTACTTATATCTACTTACAACCGACTATCCCAAATTATATCCATTCAGCTGTATCGGTCGCCGATCCAAGACTCAAACAGTCACAAGAAATGACTGAAAATAATTCAAGTTCACCTCCAGACGGGGGCTATGATTAATGACTGGGATTATTCAATTAAAGACTCGGCAGGTGACGGAGGGGGTGGGGTGGGGGTGAAAAGGGGGGTGCTTTATCTTCGGTGGCTACTCGAGGGGATGAATTAGCCTGGCCACACGTTTCCTGGCGATAGAATGTTTGTTTGCCTTTTTGAAATGGTTGATGCTCTTTTATTTTTGTTGTTTTGATGTTTTCTTGTACCTATCCTATATTATTAATCCATAGGTAAACTATTATACGAGAAATATTGAGCAATATTTGTATATTTATAATTATATTTGTAATCACGTTCTCGAAAACGGCTATAACGATTTCGATGAAAGTTGCAATATAAGGATTTACGGGGGCGAAAAATCGATCTAGCTGGGTGTAATTTCTAGAAAAAATCGTTTTCTCTATTTTCACAGCCTCGGGAATGTGTTACGTTGGTATACCTGGATGATATGTTTACATATTTTTACCAGGTAGGTACTGATAGGTTATATAACTAACTTTTAAGGCTTAGTACTAGTTGACATACATGAATTACGACTTTCCTTTCATAATTATTTTTAACCGACTTCCAAAAGGAGGAGGTTCTCTACTCAATTGTATGTTTTTTTTTTTTTGTGCGATAACGCGGCCAATTATGAATTGATTTTAATGATTCTTTTTTTGTTTGGTAGATAATACTTCAGAGGTGGTCCCATATAAATTTTAATAACTTTGCTTGGTTAGTTAGCTTCAATAATACAGATTTTTTCCCACTTATTATGTGGATGATATGTTAAGATCCTCTCACTGTTAGTTACATAGCAAGTAGTGGTATTCGAATTTGTGTGGGGTAAATACCACAACTAAAAAGTGAAAAGTAAAAACTTTTAACAAAAAAAAAACAAACGACTTCCAATAAAACACTACAAAGTGAAAAATAACTTTAATTTCGGAAGTCGGTGGCAAAAAACGAAAATTCAAAACCAAAGATAACGACTTCCGAAATTAAAGTTATTTTTCACTTTGTAGTGTTTTATTGGAAGTCGGTTGTTTTTTTTGTAAAAAGTTTTTTCTTTTTAACTTTTATGTGCCCTAAAACATATTAACTTTTTTAACGGTTAATTTAGGTAAATCATGTATGTTATTCTGACATAAAATGTAGTTCAATTAATACAAAATATTCAAAATTTCAAATTAGAAAACCTAAATGAAACATTTAACATTTGTTAGTTTGTATCGAAAATCACAGATGGCGTTACTCGTCGGACAATGTAGCCGCATATCTACGTCGGCATGCAGGTGATTTTTCCGTTCGAGTTGTCAGAGTTTTGTAAACAAGACGTATAAATTTTCTATTCATGTCTAATATTTTTTTGTAAAAATTCTTAATTACTAAACAGACTGTTTTCAGTTTTTCATGTAGGTGCATTTACCTACCAAATCGGTAGATGCCATAAGGAATCATGATTTTTTTAATGATAGTTCCAAACTAAGAGTCAACACGATTCCTTAAATATTCAGTACATTTTCGACTGCCTCGTTGATCTAGTGGTCGCAAGCGCTATTGCTGAGCATGAGGTTCTGGGTTCGATTCCCGGGTCGGGCATAGTGTTATTGGGTTTTTCTATCTAAAATTTCTCAGTAACAGCTCGGAGTTTGGATTTGTGCCCGGTTGATGGCAATAGGCTCGCCCCCTATTACATGGGACTTAAATGTTACTGGCGAAATGTGGGTGTACCTGCTACAGGGACACCTCTGCCCAACCCTTCGGGGAAACAAGGCGTGATGTTATGTTGTTTACGTAAAACTTTATTTAAGTTTACCTGGCTGGACACATCACAAGCCTCTTTGCAGCACAGCATCACTAGCTCCGAACAATCTCCCACATATTTGGTTATTATAGCCTCATAGGTACTAGGTAGACATGAATGTGCAGCGATGGCTCTCGAAGGGTTCAAGTGGACTGCGCTGAGCACCATCCAGCCGAGTGCTGGACGTGTCAATGTCGATGCTCAGCAAGGTTAGCTTACTGCGTTGTGTATGACACTAGCTGGTCGACGTGAATTTGTTTGTATTATATTACTGGAATTTTGTAACAATATTTTCTTTGCACTTTGCAGGCATCCCTACGCACGCAGGTTTTAAGAAACATACCAGGCGCGAGAATTTGATTGCATTATTACTTGACTTAATATTTGAGGGGCTTGTGGCTAAGTTACAACAGCTGCACGGGTCGATCGATCAGGTTAAGCTACGCTTGCCGCGGTTGGTCTGTGGATGGGTGACCATCTTTACATACCAAGACCCCTCTGTGCCTCGGAAAGCACGTTAAGCCGTTGGTCCCGGCTGTCATTCGTAGATCTTTGACAGTCGTTACGGGTCAGAGAAGCCCAAAAAGTCTGACAACCAGTCTTAACAAGGGGTAATGTGTTACCTAGTTACTTGGTTGTGGAGGTCAGATAGGCAGTCGCTCCATGTAAAATACTGATATTCAGCTGCATCCGGTTAGACTGGAAGCTGACCCCAACATGGTTGGGAAAAGCCTAGGCAGATGATGACCAGGCGCGAGAATTTCGAGTTTTTTGTTCCAAGGGTTCAAATCCCATACCAACATCATGTCCCATACAGGACATGGTACGGGGAATGATGCGGACAAGACCTTTTTTTTGGGTGGGAAATTATCAAATAACTTCTCCCGCTCTGGGTGGAGCGGGAGGGCGTATCAGACTCTTACTAACTAAAACCTACCCGTGTTCCTTCAGTTGCCTGTATGTTGCCAGGGGCCACGGTAACCCTTTCGGACAAACCCGCAAATGCCCTAGCGACTTATTTAGCATCTAAGTAGGTGAGTAAGAAAAAGATAAGGACATGACATATTGACACTCAGTGCAATTGATAACATCTAATCTCGTTATCCTACATAGTTGCCACAACAGCCAAACGCCACACAAAATTTTATAAACACAACTTTATCAACAACTAGAAAAAATTCCCACCCTTACCGACTTTTTCATTTTGTGTAATGTCCGCGTTCCAGTCTACCTTCATTCACCCGATACATAACATGAGCTGGGCTCGCGAGTGTGTTCCACTTGCGTTTTTCCACCCGGACCAACTTCGCTTAGCACAAGTGCCTACCTACGCAAATCTGAACAGCCAGTAACGGTAAAAAATTAGACCTGAGTTTAAAATTACTGGTGTGTTTAACCTAGTTCTAGACCGTGTTGGAAAATGTTGGGTAAAAATAATCAAAACTGTTTGGAAAAAGACAACTGGCTTTTGCCCAGCAGAAACTAGGCTACTAAAAAGCTTTATCTGCTGTAGTTAAGGGGTGGAATTCTCGCGATGTCAAGGTAAATATGTATTTTCAAGATAATACACCTATTCTATGAAGTCATTGCAATCTTGCATGTTTGTCCCGGAATGAAAAACAACCCTTAAGATGCTGGAGCAAACGCAATGTAAAAAAATCTACGACAAATTAAGAGGGTTTATCCTAAAAATTGGCAACGTCGTAAATAGCTGTCAAATATATTAATACCTGTTTTGATTAATTTAGCAATCTGTACTCTATGGAATTACGAAATGTGGCTAAATAGGGAACTAAAATATTGATAATGAAATGCAATAATTAATATCGTTATACCGAATATTTAGTTTTAAATGTAAAAAAAGTATCTGGAAACTTTCCAAATGTCTTTTTTACACCTAAAATTGTTAAAACATCAAATTTAGTGTTATAATTGCAATTCATTATTAATATTCTAGTTCGCTAGTTAGCCACATTTTTTATTTCCATACAGTAATATTGCTAAATTAATCAAAACAGCTAAATATTTGACATCCATTTGCGATGTTGCCCACTTTCAGAATAAACGCTCTTAACGGAACAATTTTAATAAGCATTTTTTTAAACAAATTTTAGAAATAATTAGCCCCAAAAATTATGACAATACCGAATCAATAGCCAACTTAATGGCACAGTAATGATCGCTTGAGGCTACCATCCGCCCGGGGTGGCAGACGGTGGCAGCCGGTGGCAGCGGTGGCAGCGGTGGCAGGCAGGGATGCTAGGGTTACGTTGATTAATTAATTATTTTTGTACCAAGTCCCCGGGAACTGGGACACCCCGGACTTTCAGGTCGATAAGACAATTTCTACATGCAAGCAAAAACAGTGGATTGAATTTTGTTAGGGTTTTAATATGAGTTTCGGAAGATGTTTAAAAATTCGGAGTAAGGAAATTAAATTTGCATACGCTTATCTTTGAAGGTAAATTAGCTCATATATTTTTTTATTAAATGAATTGTTTTTTGATTTTATTATGTATTTTGGTTTCTCTCTACTCTTACATACGGTGTTTACTTCTCTTTATTTACTTTCCTATCGCAGGTATGCTGGAAGAAATTTCTTTAGAAATAACCATCACCTTTGTACGTATTTTTCTGTTCTTTTATTCTTGTCTGTTTATAATATGTATACATAAATGGTTAAATAAATAAATAACAAATTTTTCCTATTTGAACTTTTTCTTACCCAAAGTTTCGTCACCACAATAAAATTGTAGCAGACAACTAAGTGGGGAAAGAGAGTTTTCATAATTTAACTTATGTTTAGTTCATAAGAAATGTGACAGGTGGCGTCACTTACCGTTATTCCTAATTACCGACAGTTCAACTCCAGGAAAGTTGTTACTTGCAATAAATTTATAATACGAGATGCCATGTCATAAAATAAACTGTAAACTCGATGTAATTAAGAATTTATGGACGTTTCAAACTTTTCAAATCTATGAGTGGATAGGTACCTATTTCTATACCTATTTCTATTTTCTAGGTTACTCACAAAATATTTCAAATACCAACTATTCTAAAATCCACAATGTACAAAGACTAATACAATTCCACACACGCATTCTGTAAAATAAATCTAGACACGCAATATATTTTAGTTCTATTCGTATTACATTCACGTGGGTATTTTAAAAATTCACGCCGCGTGGGCAAAACAAAACACGAATACAGATTGGTGCATACGTACTATATTGTAACAAAGCATAAAATACACGCTGAAAAATCATTCCCTTCCGAAAGGTTTAACAGAAAATCGTTAGAGTAAAAAAAAATTGTTTTTCTCGCAAACAAAACGTCCATTAAACGCGAACTCTCAACCCCATCCCTTCCGCGGTATTATAATAAATGGCGCAATAATGGCACAATATAATATTAACACAAAGTTAAACGCGTTTTTATTTTCCCGCCGAAACTTCAGTGCCGCTCTGGTGAACATGGCGTGCGACGCCATTTCTCCTCTTTACGGGCGCGTTCTCAAAAAATGGCTCCAGGAATAAAATAAATCGTAAATATTTATCAAAACGCAGCCCCGCTTCGGATGCGGGCCAGGGATGTGTCGATGTGCCTAATGTGGAACGTAATAAGGGGTTAGTGATTTTTAATACTTTTAACAGCTAACTTTGAAGTTCTACCTAAACGGGATGTTATGATGTGTAGGTAAACAAAGTTAATCGATTGAAACTGAATACTTTTCACTAACAATTAAGCTTCGAGTAGGTTTTATGTAAAATTTACTCTCATCTTTAGATTAAATCCATCTAAACGGACGCCATTATCATCAAAATGATTAGATTACTGTAATTAATGATACACGTCAATAAAACTCCTAATAACGATAGCGTAGGTATCCAGACACTCGATTCGACTATTTTCGTTTACAGAAAAACACTGATGATGATTTTTCTACCACGTTACTCTATCGATATCGAAACACCCAATGTCCCATCACTAAAGGGTCGACAGGTTGCACAGCGCGGACATTTTGTTTTACAGCGCGAGGTCGCGTCGGGCCGGCCGAATTATGAAAATATTACATCTACTCCCTCTGAAACACGCTTTGACATTTCGTAACACGGTAATAAGTTGTTTTTGGCGAGTTAACTCCGAGTTTGTCACGCTGTAGTTCATTTTGATTTTTTAATCACTTATCTTTTCTGTTTTTCGTTTGCACGTTGAATTAAATAAGAGATTTAGTGCTTCGTTTATAAAAGGCTAGGAGTTAAGTGGGTTTTTAATATTAAGATTTCAGTACATTATGGAAATTGTTTTCCTTATTCGTTATGAAAAACTAAGTGGTTCTACTTTTGTTCCTCTTCTCCTTAATATATTGACGTCACTCTACTGCACGGGGAATTACACATTATTTGAAATTTGAATGCTATCATGTTTTGTGTCCATCATCAATTTAATATCCCTTAAAAAAGTGGTGCAATGATGACATTGAACTGAGCATCAACAATGCAACACCAATGCTGACATCAAATTTTGCATAGACAACCTTGTCTTTATCAATTGACGTAATATACATAAAACAAAAAAATTACATTTATGAAAACAAATATTAGCAGATACTAAAATCAATAGTAATATTTTCACCATGGAACAGTGGCATAACAATACAGGCTAATGAATTGATCGCGTGCAAGGGTGACCTACGAGCTCCGGCTGCATTCGGATGCATTAGCGAAGCTTCCGGGGCGAACCACCCTCGAGGTTTTTTACTTTAATGCTTTATAAACATACAGATACTAAACATTGAGCATAATATCTATTTGTGGTAATGAATACTAAATGTATTGATGACGATAGCAATTACTGTTTATTACAAATTATTTAAGACATTTCAAAAATTACGATCTATGGTTTCTTCATGGTATGATGCCTAGAAAGTGTTTGATCCACAGTTTTTTTAAAAATTTTAAATAGATTAAGATTGAAACAAGCTGCCGCGTGGAGGGCAGTGTCTTATCCAGCAGATGGTCCTTCATCTTAGTCTCGATCCTTTGAAGAATGTTGTTCTTCCTAACTGAACCAGACTTTGTAGTATACAAAATAGTTTTTTACTTCAATAGTGACTTTTGCCTTGATGAACAGGGGACCGACATGATATAAAAATATTTTCGATGTGGGGAGCATTGCTCGTTCCCCGTGATTTAATTTTTCCCTTAAAATATTTGAAGCTGTTAAAATCTGGGTCCAAAACCATTAGACATTCCTCGGAATCATTACCGCACTTCAAGGCCGGGGGCTAAAAATACTTAAAAAATTCCAGCATAGCGGTGTGACGCGGGTAGACCTTAACGATAGAAGGGTAGTATATCCGGTTCCTGTTCAGAGGGGGCCGCAGGGAAGCCGGAGGGGGGAGGGCCGGTCCTCTTTGTGTAGCGATAACCGGAAGCCAAGGGCTCGAAGGACCGAGGGTTATGTCAACTGTGAGGTATTTTCAAGTTTCTTACCGTGACTGTTGATTACTCGACACGAATTTATAATATGATTTCAGATGCAAATGTTTTTGGGAATGAGCATTTAAATGTGGAATGTTCTTTTAAATAATTCCATTGTTCCCGTATATATTTTGAAATTGGAACTGAAACCAGTGCTGTCTTTCTGGTATCCGAAAGCTACAACTCTACACGGCATGGTTTTCCACCGTTTGCAACGCTGTCATCTTGCCAGTCTCTTCAAATTTTTCAGATAAAACGTTTGAAATCGCAGAAAAGACTCATCGGGCGCATCAGACTAAAAGTCCGTTCAATATCTGTTCAAGAAACAGGCCACTCCGGAGCAATCACCGACTAAATGGCTACTTTTAGTGCGAACAATAATAATTTTAGTTGCGAGCGAGTGCTCCAATAATGGGCACAATTTCCGACGATTAGCCGAACGACAGCCGAACGTTGTGCCGAACGTTTTTGCAGGACTCGTGTAAAAATGGCGCTAATGACCGACCGTTGAGTGCACTACTTGTAGTAATCGCGATGATTTACTCTTTATGTTTGACTATTTGTTTGAATACTTGTCTTTGTGTTTTAGTGGGTAGTACAACTAGGTTATGAATCAGGTAATTTTGATGATTTCTTCGTAGTGATTGTGTCTAACACATAATCGATAAAAACTAGAATCGATTATGAACTAAAGCAAATCAATGCTTAAACCACTGTCCAAAGATCATGACTTGACTCAAAATAAATTTTAAACTATATCAAATGTAACTGTAGTTTTCTCTAAGTTAGTTAGAAATAAAATCATGCAGAGAAATAATCATGTAAATCAAAATTTTCAAAATTCAAAAGTCATTTATTCTAACTAGGCTGAGAATCAGCACTTTTCGAACGTCAAAATTACATAAGACAGTCCCCCAAAACGCCCACCCTTCACCACTTCCTAGTGCCTTTAGCTGGGAAGAAGAAGTGGCGCAACAAACTCCCCAGCAGTATCCTTATTATCATGAGTCTATAAATGTTCCCACTGCTGGGACACAGGCCTCCTCTCTATGAGAGGGAGTGGGCCGTAATCCACCACGCGGACCCAGTGCGGTTTGGTAGATGTCACATGTCTTCGAATTTTCGGTTCTAGGACATGCCAGTTTCCTCACGATGTTTTCCTTCACCGTTTTGAGAGCAGTGGTGATGAAATAATTTACACAAAGTAAAGCGCCTATCTGGGTTCGAACCTACGACCTACAACTCGTAAGTCGCGGCCGTTACCACTGGGCCACCACTGCTCCCTTAAAAAATCCTTTTATATATCTAGGTTTAAACTTTTAAGACCGATTTCTCTTAGTTGAAGTAGGTACAGCCAGTGTGGGTTTACTAAAAACAATAGAAATGTCATAAATATTTTTGAGCCTCAGAATGAGTACAGTTTCTACACCAAACGGAATATATGAGATCATGAACTATCGGCTGTTAACATGTTAGGTGACTATTAAAACAATGAATAATTATCGATCTTTCTTACATGCAATGCCTTCCTAGTTTTAGGAAACTTATTTCAAGTCATTCAAAGGTGTATCTTATTCCAATTAATACGTCGTGAGGACATAAATTCTTGGGTTCTTGGGTTGGAATTTTCAATCTATCCAGTAGATAGTGCCATGTGCTTTGAAAGCCTCCTAGTTCCTGCCGGAAAAACCATTAATATTTCTTCTGACATGTTCCTTGACCTGAGACCGTTTTTTTTCACACCCCCAAAAATATGAGTCCCCACAACAGTTGCCCCACTGTGGCGCAACTTATCCGCGGTACGGAAGCTGGCTCTCTCGCTACACGACTTATCCATTTATCCGCCACCTCTCATCCGACGCGACGTAAAGGGGTTAGAAAGTGGCCACTGTAACTAGGACCGCGTTCTCTTGTTTTATTTTAAAGTTTTTACAAGAAAACGATACTCGTACATGGCTGAAAAGAGTCGGTGGAAAATTCGAAATTGCTTTCGTAGAGGAACAATTACTCAAAATTCAATTTCAAATAAAACAATTACTGGCACTTTTGAATCGTCAAGGGATCGGTCAGTCAGAAAAATGAAGCTAGTTGGCCATTCTAAATTCAAATTATTTTATTTCACGTAAACCTGCAAGGGCACTTATGAAACGTCAGAAGCTAGGTGCACGGTTCCAAGCTAAGTGCACGGTTCCACGGTTTCATTACATAAATGAATGACAATAGTGGGTAATATCTACATAGATGCTTAAAAGAAAAACTTATTTAAACCCTTTTTTTTTCGTTGTTTATCTGTGGTTGAGGATTCCGGGTGAATCTCGCTTCCACCTTCGGCCCAATCATCATTTACCATCAGGGGAGATGAAGTCCAAGAGCTTCCCCGTAGTGGTGGCAAAAAATACCTACATATTATCTGAAATTTGACATACGACACTCACTAACAATTTTCTGGTTTGAAAAAGGAAACCCTAGAAAACGGAATGGAGTTTTCATAAAGTTAAAGCCCGACAAATACTAAACAGATCGTTTTATTAATTAAAACTTAAAGTTTATGTTTACATTTTCTTAATTTTTTATGTGGTAATTATAAGTGATGATGTTACAAGGTAAAAGGCACGATGGGGTTGACATATCTATTTAGATAAAAACTCCAAATACAAATAAAGAAAAAAAAAAAACTTAATTCCGTTTCATTCAGTTTCGTTAACTTTTTTTTTGTCCTAAAAGCTTTAATTCTAGTATTATTATTCCAGAGGTAGGATGTATTTTCAGTACCTTAACAAATAAAGATTTTAATAAAAAAAAATTTGTTGGAAACTGAACTTGTATACCCAGTTCTATTTATAGTTGAGAGACCAACAAATATTGGATTGAGAACCCTTTCGAACAGAACCATTACGAATGATTTTTTTTAAGAATGGAGGCGTAATGTTTTTGAGGTATCGACAGGAAATGGATAGGAGTTTGCACTTCGATCGTAACATGCGTAAAGAAAAATGAATCGTGTCGAGAAAAGCTATAAACAAAGTCCAAGTAATATTTGAACTCTGCCGGGGTTGCGGAAAAGTCCGAAAGGGATACCGTGGCCCCTGGCAACATGGCAACCGAAGGAACACGGGTGAGTTTTAGTCAGTAAGAGTCTGACACGCCCTTCCGCTCCGCCCAGAGCGGGAGAAGGTATTTGATAATTTCACACCAAAAACTAGAACTAGATTTAATGCCAGCGTTTCTGTTGCTTCAAACCCTCTCACTGAGAGGAGGCCTGTATCCCAGCAGTGGGAACATTATGAGATGATTGTGCTATGTTATTTATTAAAATTAAAAGTCAACTTTATGAGGATTAGAAAAGCACCCTGAAACAAAAGAAAGTATTCAATTAATTGTAACACATGCCTATCTTTTATACACACCATGCACATATGACTTTTCAGCAAGCGAGTATAGTATCAACTAGGCCTGGTATCTGATACTTTAAAGCCTGATAAGTCGGACTTGCCCACGAAGGGTTCCAAACCACCGTTCAATATTTAACACAATGTATTTTTTTTATATACTTTCGTTAAAAAAAACAACACTTTTCTTATATAGAGAGTCCTTTTTTTTTCTTTTTTTTTACTAGCCTACGCTGTCCTACTCCTGGGTAAAGGTTTTCCTCCACTCTTTCTACCTTTCGCGAGCCCACGCATCCTCCTTTCAGTTTTGACGGAAATTATCCAGCTCGTCCCGCCATCTCCTACGTGGTCTGCCGCGACCAAGCCTCACTATCCCAGGGTACCAGTTCTGTGCTATTTGGGATGTGATCTTTAAATTTATTATTTGTAGTTATAGTGGCAATAGAAATAGACAATCTGTGAAAAGTTCATTTGATACAGCACGCTGACAGACAGACGGATGGACGAACGGACAGCGGAAGCTTAGTAACAGGGTTTCATTGGCACCCTTTGGGTACGGAACCCTAAAAACCATCATACCTGTTCTTCCCGTGATAGTGTACCAAAAAATATATCCCGTGCCTTAATTTTAGTTGCGTTAACATTACGAACCGTCCATCTATCATGTGGCTTTTAAAAGGGTAGAGTCGGGTTGACGGCGATTGAAGCCTTTCTTATTTATCCGTATATGCCTGTTGGCGCCAAAAATACGCGAGGTTGACCTTTCCTGACGAGGGGAGAGTAGGCTAGTGTGACCGATAGGTGCGTCGAATATTGGCTTTTTAGGTCATGAAGGATGTTGTAATGGTACGCTGATACTTTTAATGATATAGAAATATTGAAGGAACCTTTCATCAGTAAATGAGGTAAGAGCTATTAGGTGTGATGGATATCAACAAGTTAAGTAAAATTTAAGAATAACCGAGAGACCGATATTAATCTTAGTAAATACAGTTTAATTTGAACTTTGACTGGTAGCAAATGAGTCTATATTTTAAAGACCTGACATCATAGAAAATCCTTCTGACGAATACCATAATTTTACTTGTAAAGGTACCAAAAAGTTGTAAACATACAAGGGCAATACGATATTTATCAGTCCTGATTAGCAACCGAACTTCCTCCAATCGATCCAACCTTATTTACGAAGGTACGGGCCACCGCCCTCAATCTCACTAAATAGGTATCATTATTTTTGTTTATTGGAGCTGTACCGAGTACCAATTCCTACATAATTTTAGTAGAGTCTCCACACGAACGGCCAGCGGCAGTCCGCTATAACCGTATATCTTGTCTTTGTGCGACCGTATTTATGGCTACCCTTATTTTTATTTTAATGCTGATGCGCGCGGTGCCGCTGTGTCTCGACTGCCGACTAATCTTTTGGACACCCTGGTTGGTTGCTGTTTGCTGGTGTACCTACATTGTTGGGTTTCCTTGCTGGTTTTGTATGCTGTTTGTTTTCGACATGTGAAAGGTTTTTTTTTATTTACGCGGCTGTTGAAGATGTTTAGGTACTAATGACAATATTGGTGACAAATTACCTACCTTTGCGAAGTATGCTTGTTTGTTTTTTACAATTACTGACGTGTTACTGAGAATTCGTCAGAAGCCCACAATCGGGGGCATGAGATTTTCGGACAGAAGAGAGAGATAAGTGTATCACTATCAGATGATTTGAAGCTTATGCTGCACTGATAATCTCAATGACGACACGACAGCCAATCATGACTTTTACGAGCACGAAAAAGAAAATTATCTCCACACCACCGCACCACAAACTGCATAACTCTAAAGAAAATTCACTTAAAATATTCAAACAGAATTTCACCAGTCATAAACTTCATAGCATCTTCAGCTAATTTTAAAGGAAAGCCCTAGGGTTGCACCCTTGCACAATATCTCTCGGCCATAAGTTTCCAATACATGAATTTTATTAACTTTCGCTCCCTATGACTGATGGTGTTATGGGTTTGTTTTTCGCGCCATCATGTTCTGACAACCATGGGGTTTCAGTGTCAATAAACGCGTTATGATATTGTGGTGATGGGCTGTTTTTTTGATGGGGTTGATTGATTTTGTTAATGAGTAACGTGTAATGAATGTTAATATTTTCATAAGTAATATGTCGTTTTGTAGTACGAAATCGAAATGAAGACTATATTTTATATCGAAAACGTTGGAAAATTGCAGTATTTCTTAGACAAACATGATCATGATTTTTCATATTAAATTATCGCCCGTTTACAACTTTAACCAAATAATAATGACAAAAACTTGGAGGATAACGAAATGCGCTGCCTAATTTTAAATAAAATATTTATAAGTCCCCAAGCGACGTTATTTGCTGAAGGGTGACTGGAAGATTTCAAACTTTCCCGAAGAGAAATTGGCTAAAAAATTCCTTAGCAAAGTAAAATCGAAGAGCAGCTTCCGAAAGTTATCGAACTTCCCAACAATCCATTACACCGAGTTTCGCAAAAAATTGACTCCGGCTCTCTTTGGAACTTATTATTTTGAGTGAAAACATCCAGGAGTTTCGTCGCCTCGTCCAAGTTTGCAGCGGCGGTGCCACCCTCCTTACACTCGATAAACACACATTACGCCACTATCGCAAATTGTTCTCGCGATATCAACTATAGACGAACCAGCTAAGGATTTTGAAAAGTTCAATGTTTGAGAAAAAATGTCGGTTAGAAAAAGATCATGTTAGCGATGTAACCCTAGTTGTTAACTCTTGTTTTAAGCAAAATCAAGACGATAAGGCTACTGAAAAGGTAAAGGTCGAGGTCTAATCTTAACCATAACCCTTACCAACACAGAATTATCAATATATCGTTACCTTTATCACGCCAAAATTATTCGTCACTATAACCCCAAAACAGCCAATATCGTCGATAACCCAACATAACCGTAACCGAACGTTTAATGCATCCGATCAACGCTGTACAGCCATTAGACAGGTCGTGCTAACAAACTTACTGCTGAAATCGCCACTTTTAGCTGCGAGCGAGCACTAAACAGCAAACAATGCCAGCGGCGGCGGCGAGCGGCGTCCGGTCCCACCACAAAGGCTTTGTAGCCGCCACACTGACACGCTTTTTGCGTCGCCGCGGCCGCTATCGCTCGATGACGTCCCCGTAGATCGATAAGAGCCTCCCACTCGGCGGGAATGCTCCATTGTATTACTGACACTACACTGTCTGAGATGTGGAAAATCGTAGTCCAAAATGCGCGTGATAGCGGCGAGAGCGTGACGTCAGAGTTGCGTGCCGACAATAAGAGGAGTATGCACGACGACGTGTCACAAGTGTCAGCGTGAATGTTGAGGCTGCTTTTATTAGTACGGTACACCTGTTTGATTGTGTCTTGAGGGGATTTGTTAAGAGTATACTTTAAGTGTGGTACTGTAATTTCATGTTTGAAGAAGGATTTAAGACGGTTTCTGCTAAACTAAGGGTACTATGATTCTATATTTGACTAAATATGGAAACTGATTTTATATCTGAGATGTTCATTGCGGTGGCCACTTACCTTAAGGCTGTTAATTTACCACCCAAGAACATAAAAACCTTCCTCTTTCAAATTTTTATATAGACAAAACTATGTAAGTATCCCATAAAACAATTTTCAGTTCCAAATCAGGAATTATGACATGTACCTACATCGAACCTCCTTACCATAACTCAAACATAGACATTACCTTCAGCCAATAAGGTCCGCTGTGGGTCTGAACATTATTTTCCTCACAGCAAACTGAGCTAAGTACGTGCCGCTCATACGTATGCCGTGCTGAGACGCAATTAACATAAATTAGTTGTTAGTGGCGCGTGAAGTTCGTGAGTCACTTCTAGTGATGTTGCTAGGCGAGGTTTGTGTAACGGGATTACTTATTGAAATAAATATGATTATGTTTTCTTCAGGGCAAGGTAAAGTGATACAAAATATTGAAACAGTGATGTAGCATTAAGCCTACGCCGCTCGTAGCACAGCTACGAAACGGTAGCTCGTAGCAAGTTGTTACAGAAATTTTTCTTCTAACGAAAACTTTTTACTTGTACCTGGATGATAAATGGAAAAATAAGACTGCACGTAAAATAATTTTTTTTTTTTTTTCGAAGTTTTACCTCAATTATTCCTAATCCCGTTCGTAAGAAGTGTCGAGGTTTCTAAAAACCCCGATACTTCCGCCCCGTCCCGTACCACGCACATCACTACTGAGATGTGATCTGTATGCGTGCAAGCACCGCACGGATCGCGGACATCTCACACGAATAATACACTACTTATTACCTTCTCGACAATGTATGGCTTTCGTAACGCACATGATGACGCATAACTAGCGCACCGCTAACGCATGCGTTCCCGGGGTGGTCAAGAACCTGTGAGCTTTAAAATCAATTTGACTATGTGTGTGGGTACTTAGGTCTACCTACAGCAGTTGATTATAGATTTTAATTTATGCATGGAGGGGTTTTCCAAGTTATGTGGTATTTGCAGGCACTATACTGTATACAAAAACTTCTAGATTTTCTTCAATTTTCAATCGCAATAAATCCGATTGCTCTTGTTTTCAAATGAAGTGACGTTGAAAAATAAGGGTCTTCATGCAAATGTGCTATCCATCGATTTACCCAAGTGAGGTTTCTATTGACTCTTTATGGCAATAGTGTGTTATTATGATTATGTCAAATGATAGGCGAATACTTAGTAATGCATTTGCGTTTTCAGATAATTTACATCACTATACTTACTCAGTGTTTTGATGTATGAACTTCGGCAAAGGAATTAACCGTATTAGAAATCGCAGTGTTTGACAGTTCCGAGGTTGCGAAGAAGTCCGAAAGGGATATCGTAATTATTAATTTAAAAAAAAAAGTGTGGCACTCGGGGACTGCCGCGGTAATGCTATTGCATAGCATTTGTAACCTCCATACTTCCTATTTGTCAACGCTACACTTGGGATGATGACGTGATGACATAAAACAAAAATTACGTTCCCATGACAACATCACGTTGTCATGGGAACCGTCATTACGTGGTAGGCGGAGTGGGGGGTGTTAGGTTTTATTTTCGTTACGTTACGGAATTTCTTGATTCGGTCGCCGCGCTTAAAGCCCGCGATAAAAGCTATGCAATAGCTTAAAAAGTTTTGCACCGCTATCTTCTCTCGGAAAGGAATAGACATATGGAGATGTAGTTCCCAGAATTTATACCCAATCCAATACCCATACAATTTCCAATTTTTATCGACTTTCCTGCGAAACGTTTCGCACTAAACCTTCCATCCTTGTTCCTCTTTCCACAGATCCTATGAACAAAGCTGTTGCCCAGTTCTAGGACTTACGGCCTCTAGTGCCAGGCTTATGCCCTGAGTGTTCTCGTCACGTGCAAGGCTCGAGGCTCTAATCGCATCAGAGAGTCCTTTCGAGAGACCTCCGTACTCGACACTTTGTATACCTAGAAATAGTGTTCTTGGGATACGAAGGTACGGGTTATTCATGTTGGTTTATAGTTTTGCTGGAATACAGATGTTTTCCAGTATCCATGGGAGATTGTATTTGATGGTAAAAACAAGTCGTGTTCCAAAAATTACAAACTTCCTTACAAACCTTCATCCCCAATTTAACCCCTTTAGGAAATGACTTTAAAAAAATCCTACTATCCTATTAGTTCTATCAGTTTTTTTTTTTAATCGTTCATTCTTCTAGACCCAGTAGGTACAGGGTGTGTGCTGTCTGTCAGTTTTTAACCGACTTCCAAAAAGGAGGAGGTTATATGTTCGTCGCGTATGTTTGTTTTTTTTCTTTTTTTTTGTATGTATGTCCACCGATTTCTCCGTCACTTGTGGACCGATTTTGAAAATTCTTTTTTTGTTTGAAAGGGTGTGCTCTCGAATTGGTCCTATATAAATTTTATTAACTTTGCTTGGATACTTTTTGAGTTAGCTACAAAATACGTATTTTTTTCCTACTTAGTATGTAGATGATATGATAAGTTTCTGTCACTGGTAGTGGTATTCGAATATGTGTGGGGTAGGTACCACAACAAAAAAGTGAAAAATAAAAACTTTTTACAAAAAAAAACAACCGACCTCCAAAAAAAAACACTACAAAGTGAAAAATAACTTTAATTTTGGAAGTCGGTGGCAAAAAACGAAAATACAAAACCCAAGACACCGATTTCTGAAATTAAAGTTATTTTTCACTTTGTAGTGTTTTTTTTTGGAGGTCGGTTGTTTTTTTTTGTAAAAAGTTTTTTGTTTTACAAAGTTACTAAATATTTTCTTTCTAAAAGTTTTCTTAAAAGTTTGTTATGCTTTCATCCTTATCCTTAATATTATAAATGCGAAAGTAAGTTTGTTTGTTACGCCTTCACGCTAAAACGGCTGAACGGATTTGGATGAAATTTGGCACATATATAGATGATGCCCTGGAAAAGAACATAGGATATATTTTTTTTCCACAGGATCGAGACTTATGCGGGTGAAACCGCGGGGCGCAGCTAGTAATATTATAAATAATATTATAAACACGAAAGTTTGTGAGGATGGATGAATGTTTGTTACTCTTTCACGCAAAAACTACTGAACGGAATTGGATGAAATTTGGCACGCAGATAGTTTATAACTTGGATTAATACATAGGATACTTTTTATTCCGATATTCCCACGGGATCGAGACTTACGCAGGTGAAACTGCGGGGCGCTGCTAGTTTCCGATAAAAAGGTCGTTTGCTTTACAATTAAAATCGAAGCATAGTGTTATAGCTTGGGGCTTATGATAGTTCTGGAGTTAGTACACACGGCTACACATTAAGCTATACATTTCCAGTTAATGCTGATCTCGCATTGTATAGGATTTCCGTACAATGCGAGGTTAGCTTATACTGGAAATGTATAGCTTGATCTGTAGCCGTCTGTACCTATCAAATGTTTCGGTTATAATTTGTTTGTCGAATTACGAACTGGACAATGACCGTCAACATCAAATGTGGTCTAAGCACAGACACACAGACACAACAGTGTTACGTATCACCAAATATGTGTACGGAGCACTAAAAAGCGTACCCAGTTGTCACTCAAACTGGTGTGGAGGTCGCACGATTTGCAAATGTCGTCGGAATAAATAACCGTGCAGAACGGGACCCGGCCACAATGGATACGGATCAGGGTCATACGACTAATCTCTTCAAATGGACCAGGTTGAAGCTTGTAGTTTCTGTTCATATCTATAAATAAACAGAGGTACTCTCTTAACTCAGTATTTAAGGTGAGTTGAGTCAGGGGAGAATGCCCAGCGTCGATTAAAAAAACATAAATTGTACAAAAACTTTTACGCGTCAATCAAATTTTTAAAACTAGATGAGGTCGGCGTTTCCTATATACAATTTTTTTACATTGTGTCTTTTCCTGCATACTTTATACAGGTAATTTTATGTAGGTAGGTACATGAAAAGAGCAAGAAAAGATGTCATAGTGAATCATGGGGACAATTTTTTAAGAAACTAATTTCATATTTGTTATCTACAATTAATACCCTTTTAACCTACATAAGTTTCAATCGACTGAGTTTTTTGCCCATAAATGTTTGGGCATTCTCCTTACCCGTGAGTAAAAACATCAGTAGGTAGAAATTCACGTTTTTACAAGTAACTGCTTCATTGGAAGAACACTTATCTAATTAGGACATTACCGAAAAATTTACATTATTATTCCTCAAAATATGGCATTCTTATCCACTACTATACTTGAATCCAAGTACGATGCCCGACGCTCTCAAACAGCATACCTATCGGTAAGATATACACCTGTCTGTACATATGCCTATAGTCCTAGGCCGTCCCATCTTAGTGAGTGACACTATTACTCAAAGTACAAGACGCGGGGGGAGGGACGGGGGTTTCGTTTCCGAATTCCCTCACGCACCGGCAGAGGGCGCGCTCCGCAGAGCACCAATACCCGTAATGTGATGGAGAAATAATTTCCTAAAATGCACTGGATTGAGACGGGACAGATTCGAACCGTTTTTGGATATATTTGAGTAGTTCGCGGGACGTCAATTTGCTTTATTGGTAACGTAAAAACGTAGGGTTTTCAGGAGTGGTTTCAGGGTAATTAGATTTGGGATATTATGTATGTATATGGATCTCTATTATGTGAATACTTTGGGTAATCATCGAGATTGGTAAAGGCAATTAGGAGCGTAGATATTAAAACATCAATGATAGTTATCATTGTAGAATATGTTTTTGTAAAGACATCTTGCCTATGAAGATGTTTTATCATATTGTACTAACTATCCTACTTTAAATTATATATTATAAACATATTAATGCGAAAGTTTGTGAGGATGGATAGATGGATGTTTGTTACTCTTTCACGCAAAAACGACTGAACGGATTTCGATGAAATTTGGCACACAGATAGGTTATAATCTGAATTAACACATAAAAAACTTTTTATCCCGATTTTTTCACGAGATCGAGAGTAATGCGCAGCTAGTATTTTATATTTATGAAGGCATTTATCCGATGCTTAGGACTGTGAAGCCAAGTCAGAAGCCCATGGACAGCATGAGAACTCTGACACTAGGTTAGTCACTAACCACACAAAAATGAAAGAAGAAGGACTGTGGGTACTCTAGACAAAATGAAACTGGTTGCTAATTTAATTGTGTAATTAATTATTATACCTAACATTTATTTTACATTCTGTGATTACTTGAACTCACACACTGACTTATTAGTATTAGGTACTTGTATTTTT
Organism: Agrochola lychnidis; assembly: GCA_963680765.1. NCBI lineage: Eukaryota > Metazoa > Arthropoda > Insecta > Lepidoptera > Noctuidae > Agrochola > Agrochola lychnidis. The sequence goes on from OY796858.1 coordinate 18,776,416, forward strand.
TTAGGGATATCGTATAGATACCTACTTTTACAATGCTTGTAAATATGTGAACACCATGTATCCATTACTTATATAATTATTTTTTCTGTCATTGCTTCATTTTTAATTATTTTTACCTATTGTGGTATAGTAATCTTATTCCAGGAGCATCGTCTTCACATATAATTAATCTATACAAAATATTATAAAACATTTTAAAATAGTAACGGTGAATTTTTTCCCATTCTTCTCCGTACGAAAACTAACTTTTGGAAGGGGCGACTAGAATAAATTCAATTTTTAAAAAATTTTGATTTTGAGCCTAATTGAAATAAGTTATTTGACTTTGACTTTACTCATAGAAGTATTCATATTCCATTAAAATCTTCTCCTAATTACCATGTAACCTACCTGATACCATGCATTTTAACTGAACACTTTACCAACAATTTGTGTACACTCCAAAAGTTCTGTTGCAACAATCTAGATACTAGTGATGTGCCGGATATCCGTATCCGTATCCATATCCGCGGATATCCCAGGGAGAAAAAAGATCCGTATCCGTATCTGTTACTTTTTGGCGAATCTTGAACGGATCTTTTATATTAATACATTTCATTACGTATATGAAATTTTAAAGATATGTAGCAATGAAATACTGTTAACTTCAATACAAATTAGTAAAAAAAAAAAAACATATTTATTATAATTCAAGTATAGTAAGTACCAGTATATTAAGTTATAAGGTAGTAATTAAACTATCTTTGTAGTGAGATCAAACCTCTAATATCTGTGCTATGCTTATGTGAGTTAACACATCAATTAAAACTATGTTGTTTTCAAGAACTTAAAAAAAATATATGTCATAATTAATATTGAGTAATGGTAAATTGTATTTTAAAAAGAGTAACTTGGCAGCTTTGTCCCTCAAAAGTCAGTTACGATGAGGATCATAAATAATTCCTGCTGAATCTAAAGAAAGTTGAGATCCTTATCTGTAGTCGCGGATCTAGACCCTTATGATCCGTATCCGTATTCGTATCCGCGGATCACATTTTTTGACGATCCGGCTCATCACTACTAGATACTGCAATATTGCAACTCCAGTCCAGAATGCAAGACCTCTCGAACCGACTTATCCAGGCAATAATAACGACAAAACATCAAACCGATCTACTCAGTTATATTTCGAGATGATCTTGAGACTGCTGTCTTACTGAAATATATCCTTATACTTAGTAATAACTATTGAGAATAACAATGAGTTGGGTATTTCTGTTTGAGTGAGTTTTATTGTTAATTGGAGGAAGGATTGAAGAAGATTTATGTGCAAGAAATTCACTTTTGTTAGCAAAATTCTGTAGCAAAACTAGGTTATCTCTAGGTTCAGACACATTTATAGTTACAAAGTAGATTTTAATACTATACTATTAAACGAGCAATATTTGTAATCACATACTGGAAAACGGCTCTAACGATTTCGATGAAAGTTGCAATATAGAGGTTTACGGGGGCGAAAAATTGATCTAGCTAGGTCTCATATCTGAGAAAATTCGTTTGCTCCGTGTTTTCACCTGAGCAGAGCTCGGTCACTCAAAGTTTAGAACAAGATGGCTACCTTAGAATAATGACATGGCAGCATGGAATTAATAAGTACTGTCCTGTACTATTAAATGAGAATTCTCTATTTTCACCAGAGCAGAGCTCGGTCGCCCAGGTACTAGTCATAATAGTAAGTGAATAAAGAGGTCTAATTAACTAGATGTAGGTATGAATCATCCAAAAATCACCCTTAAAAAGTAATCTTATGCTTAGTGATGGTTATTTTGTTCTGTGGTCTTGACCATCAAACAAAGTAAAAATCTTATATAGGAATTTCAAGTTCAAGGCTCCCTGATAACCAAAAAGATATAATAAATCACTTCTAAATTGTTTAATTAATTATCTTAACTTTAAAACTAAGAAACAAAAGCACAAAAAATTGGGAACTTTTTCAGGCGAACGAGGGCACGCTATGTCGGGTAGGAACTCCAGTTATCGTAAGTTGAGTTAAAAAAATTACACAAAAATGTCGTGCTATACAAATATGCTTGCATACCTACGTGAGTTCCAAGTATCTCCAGCTAAGTCTTGTTCGATTAAAAAATTAAAATGCATCGTCAATAACTAAAATCTTAGCATATGAAACTAGGGGGTTTCAAGTGGGGGGAGGCGGGGAGGGTACAATCTAAACAGTCATTGTGCTGCGTCTGTTGGTCGTTCACTGCTGAGTGCCCAACGTTCGATAGATATTGCGCCGGGAGACGGCTAATCATACGATGGACATATTTTTATACGTAGGTGACTGTGTTCTTAGGAAATCAATTTGCAGGGACCTGTGAGCTTTAAATTAAATTTAAAATAAATTTATTTCATAACTTAGACAACAATGATACATATGTTAGTTGGTTAGATACAAAAAATAAAACTTAAAAGCTACGTTAGTGTGTTACAATTATAACTAAGTACTAAATAAATAAAAGAAAGTGACAAATAAATCTGTATATATAAAATGGTAAACTGACTGACTGACTGACTGACTGACTGACTGACTGGGTGATATATCAACGCACAGCTCAAACCACTGAACGGATTGGGCTGAAATTTGGCACACAGGTAGATAATATGACGTAGGCATCCACTAAGAAAGGGTTTTTGGAAAATCGACCTTTAAGGGGGTGAAAAGGGGGGATTTTGTTTGTATGAAAAAATTTATTCCTTGAGTTAATAAACTTGAAACTTGGCACGAATACTTATCTATGTAAATTATAAAGTTTTCCATTTTTAGTTTTTCTAAATTACCCCCTAAGGGAGGATTGGGGGGTGTCAAAGTTTGTATGGAAGAATTTTAACGCGCGGTCTGATTAACTCAAAACTCAGTATTTATACTTAAGACTGAAAACAAATAAAAACGTATATCAAGGTTTTTTGAAAGTCTACCCCTGACGGGGTGAAAAGGGGTATTTATTTTTACAGGGGAGGATTTTATTGTTTGGCTTGATTAACTTGAAAATTTGTATAAATAATCTATGTCAAATAATGGAAACGTCACAATAGACTTTTCAAAAATTATTATCACGCTATTTGCTATGGGGGATGAGCAATATTGCATTATGTTCGTATTCTTCTATAGTTTACCGCAAACTGTAAAAAGACTTTCCAAAAGGTTAGAATATTGCAGATAATTACGGATTTAACCTTTTAAAACATTATCATCACGCTATACTTTTCTGGAGCTAAGTAGTCAATCATAACATATACAGGGTAGATGTTGATATGGGGCAATAAGGGCAGGTACCTTAACCGTTGTCGCTACAAGAAAACGGTCTTAGGAGACTGTCCTTAACTTTTTGATCTGCATTCACAGATTTTGAAAAAATTGTACAGTCAGCAAGAACATGGGTAATTTTCACAAAAACTTTTTTGATGCCTGTCTATTTCTTATTACTAGCGTCAAAAAAATATATCGGGCCAACGGAGGGCGAATTTTTGAATTTTCTCGTACTCAAGTACAAGAAAATTCAAAAATTGCAAAAAACTTTCCATACATTTCGTAGAAAATGAGCCTGAGAGTAGATAGAACAACACGAAATATTATCCGCAACGATCAAAATCCGTAGTGCGCGCATAGCCTAAGTTTTTAATACCTATCTATTTCAACTTGATACTTCCACGCGTTTCTGAGAAAAAGTGTCTTGACAGGCAACGATGTCATCCTTTAAGGGTTTCCATTTTTCATTTTGAGATACGGAACCCTAAAACAGATTTATTACCTATCTATCTATTTGTTACCTTTTCATGCCGTAACGGCTGAACAGATTTAGATGAATGGTATACGGATAGGCCATGACCTGGGTTATGACATTTGATAAGTACTCTGAACATCGGTAGTACGTTCCTGTGGGATATTTTCCGACCTTTGCGCGTGCGAAGCCGCGGGCAAATCATTTATAAATCACTACCAACAACATGTTTTTAGTTCACATTAATTGGAATTCTTGTGAGCTTGAAGTTATTTAACCAGATATTTATATTTTTCATTTTTAGGGTTCCGTAGTAAACAAGGAACCCTTATAGTTTCGTCATGTCCGTCTGTCTGTCTGTCCGCGGTCTAGCTCCAAGACCCTTAGTACTAGAAAACTAATTTGGCATAGGTATACATATTAATTATGCCAACAAAGTGGTAAAACAAAATTATGTAAAACATTTTTTTTAGGGTACCTCCCATACATGTAAAGTGATGATGTTTTTAAATCACAGTAGTAGTTTACATAACGAAATTAAAAGGAAAACTATCACAGCTAAGTAGGCTTTACAAGTTAACGAGTAATAATCGACCAACTTAACTTTGCAGTTGCAAAAACATGTTTATCAACTACAAAGTTAAGTTTGTTTTTGGGATAAATTCATCCCAACTACGGAACCCTTCATTGTGCGTGGTCCGACACGCACTTGGCCGGTTTTTTTTTATATCGTAGATTGGAGATTTATTTTTAAGACCACTTGGTTTACTTCAGATTTCCTAAATAATAAGCTGTCATAACTAAAAATCATGTATTAAAAAAATGGGTACATAATTAAAACCAAACCTACAAACCCTTGTGTCACTCTATTTACACACATTTACATACATAAGTAGCAATACAAACAGGCAAACTACATAATATCAATGATTACTCTCTCAAGGGTTCCCGCAGCTGAAAGGGTTCCCTCAAATTATCAAACAGAAGCCACTTGAAAACTGCAATGACACATGTTAACATTTCACCGCGGCATTGCCGAGTTGTACAACTAGTTGCTCGATCGCGGATAGAAAAATTCTATGTTACTTTTATGTCATAAACGCAACGGAAAATTTAAGTAGGACGTATCTCAAAAAAAGCACGTGGATAAAATCAATTGCTCATTTAAATAAGGAAAAGCAAAGAAGCATTACTATTGTGTAATTACTGAACAAAACCCACTCAAACTGAAATGCAACAACAGAAAAATTCTGGAATAAAATTCCATAACTCATTTTCAATCGGCGGCGTCGACATCACTCGACACGCAAACTCTCCAGGACGCACGCAAAACGAACATTTTTCCGAACGGAACGCCCTCTCGACGCAAAACTCTATAAAAACGTCGAAAAAAATAACAGTAACATGGCGTATAATGACAGCTGGTCCACTTGAGAACAAAAGGGGAGAGTCGAGCCTCGTCGAGAAAAAAATACATGAAGAGTAAAAACAACTAGGCGTACGTGCGGCCGCGGATCGAGTCGCCGGCGCCCAGCGCCCGCCCGCTAATAAATTTGCAATCGCGTTCGATTCGAACAGTCGACAATCGCGACGTTCACCCCACTCGCTTGGAGTGGACTCGAGCGATAGTAGCGCTCTGTACTCGTGACTACACAACAATCTACATTCAGTTGCTACACTCGACCTGAAATTAGGTAGCAGCGTTGAGAAAACTCGTTACGAATATTGCTATACGTCTCGGGGAGAATAGCACCGCATTCGAGTTTAAAATGCGAATAATAATCGCGGCATTCATAAAAATCCCGTGCGCGGAATGCAAGGAGAGCCGTGTTTTACACGTTATAATTTTGCGCCGAAAGCAGGTCTGCGACTAGGCGGGCGGTTGTTTTGTAGTGAGTGTAGGCTCAGTTCAAATGCCGCGCACGGACCATTAGTTGATGAGCGCACATGCACACACGCCCTACGCCAGACGCCGCCGTGCTGCTCCGCGAAACAGTTACAATTTCCAACTGAAATATGAAAATGTTTTGTAGCTTTCTGTTAAAAATATGTTTTGGGAAAACTACCGTTTTCACGCACAATGAGTTTTCGTAGAAACTCTGACCATATATACCGTGTTCCAGAATAAAACAATATGGAGTAATTTATAAAGGGAAAAAGATCTGCGAACGGGGAATGTTTTGAATGAGCTGGATAAGTTTTTCAGGTGAGAATGTTTATGTTTTCAGTCTACATTATGTTTTTATAATGATAAAAGTAGGTAAGTAGATTTTAATTACCAAATGACGACGTAGCTAAATACAAATGTACAGTCTAACAAACGTTCCCTGTGGGCATTTAGTACGTATTGCGTGTCCCTTATCGTCCATCTGACTGATTTAACCTGCTTAATGTGAAAGTTATCAACGTATCTCAACTGTCGATGCCCGCTTTGATCTGCGGGCTTCATATGGAACGAGCTAGAAGGGTACTATTCTAATAGACTTTTTCGAGGTATACAAATTGCGTATGTTGATGAAAAAATATAATTTTACAGAGTTTATTTCAAAGTTGGGTATTTTTTCACAGAAAAGTTTTAAGATAATATAGCTATTGTAAGCATGGATTTTCACAAAATGAATTGGGATTCAATTACATTGAGCTTTTACTAAGGTATTTTAACTAAAGATGCCTAGTTAGAAAACACACAAATTAATGTCTATTTAGAAAGTATTGTTGAAAATAGCTGCAATTTGAGAAACTCTAACCTCAACAACGATCCTGTTTATCGAACATTTTCTACTCAAAAAATTATCGAGTATTAGAAACACGATAACGAGCGACATCAAATCGGGTCCAACGAAACGATATGTGTGTTTTATATGAATTAATTCCTCGGCTGAGGGAACCCGAAAACGTTTTACTCACGGGCCAGATGGCGCGCGGACAGATCAATTTGATGATTGCAAAAAAAACCCACTAGGTACAGACTTTTTGACGTTCTACGGCCGTATGCGACGTCCGTCAAGCGTGCTTCTTTTCAACCCGATACGGGAGTTGAGAATAGGTACCTTTATGATTGTTTTTGGCTAAGTGGTTAGTGTTCAATTTGTTTAATTTAGGTTTCATTGCGGATTTATTTTTAGTGGGAATATGAAAATTCAGGTTGAATTGAAAGATTTTTATTCATTTGATATTTTTCATAGTGAGTTTTTTTATCAATTCAGAGGACTGCAAGGTTTTTATTTAAGAACCTTTTTCATCTGTATAATCAGACATACTATTCTGAAAAGATGATCTTTCAGTATTCTTGAAAAATCACTGCAGTTACTTGAAAACCTTTTAATAAATGATGTTCACCTGAGAAACTTTCGTTAAACAAGGATCTCAAATAAATGCATATTGGCGCTACACGACGTCCTATTACCGGTTGTAAAAGCCTCGTATATTTTATAGCACACGAATACAAAACACAACATAACATGAATTTTAATTACATTTCCTATAAAATTAACGGTGATTTATGTCACCTATAAATATTATATTAATAAAATACCTCCTCTGACCTTCAGGACTTAGTTTGTGAGGATTCTCTTGTTCATCTTGTTTTCAAAAACTCATCTTTGTTTTCCTTCTTTAGACTACTATAGAAATATATTTTTCTTCTGGTTCTTAAGTGTTTTCACATCTATATAAGCATTATCTGGATGAATTACAGCAGGTTTTTTACATCTTTATTTTCACGACCTTAAGACACCAAAAAACGGTCTCGACTTGGAAAAAATTGTCACACGTCTTCGGACTACTTGCCTGGCTTAACAGTTCTATAAATCCTGTCGGTATTGTAAGCCCCTGAAATTCAGGAAAACATCAAATACAGGGCGTCGAGTGTAAAACTTTAAGGGGTTGATAGTTGTCAGCATTTAGAGCATTTTGAGCCATACATGTCTCAGACGAAGTAGGTTTTTTATTTTACTTTTTATGACACAGTTTCTTACATTTAGCTTCCAACAGTGGCCCAGTTAAAGTTGGTATGTTATTTTTATTTTTGTGTTTTATCTGATATGCATATGAAAAAAAAATCTAAACACTTTTGTAGTCGCAGAAAACTTTTAAAATTAAAAACCATGAAAACAAATTGGGTTAAAAAAAAACTAAATGTTAGCAGTCCAAAATAAAATCATCATCATTTCAGCCGAAAGACGTCCACTGCTGAACATAGGCCTCCCCCAAGCACCTCCACTTCGACCGATTCTGTGCTTTCCGCATCCAGCGGATTCCTGCGGCCTTCAAAATAAAATAAAACAAACTTAAAAAAGTTTGCACTTAAAAATAAAAACACTTCATCTGAGACATGGCTCAAAATGCTCTAAATGGTGACAACTAGACTCGGCTTCCAAACATCCTGTACAACATCACGCCTATTTCCAGGAGAGATTTTTATGCCATGAAAAACAAATCTCACGCAATCCCTGCAATCTGTGTATGTGAGTGCAATCGTAATCCACCATATCAACAGTACGGTACACGGTGGTACACGATGGCCGAACATTTTTCCCATTAGGTACTGCACTGTTCTGCCGACGCCGATGGAGGGTAGATACTGTCGCACTGACTGACGTGTTTAATAAGCGTTATCATGTCTTACGTCCATGTTAACGTGCAGGGAAATTAATACATCGTGGTGTATATAATTTCAGGAAATCTGATGAAAGTTGTTGTGAAAATAAACGGAAATTGGACTGAAAACAAAAAAAACCTAAAACAAAAATACACTTGAAATGCAATGCATCCACTTCCAAATATAAAGGTAGGTATTAGAATTTTGACTGCCATTGTATTTATACTTCTCAGAAATATAGTGGTGTTTACTAGTTTGGCTCATCGTCCTTTTATTATTAAATAACTAAATTTCTTCAACCAGAATTAATAAATCCCTATCGAAATCAATGTCCCCATTTAAACGAATACCTATCCGTATGTACATGTCTGTGGACAGGATGTAGATACGTATGTATGCCGTATCAAGGTCTGAGCCCCTACAGAACCCCAAGATCAGATATCAGACGACGACGTGCCCTGAATTAATCCCTCTATATGACATCACAACAATACGTACACACACTTATAGATATAGATGTACCTTACTATCCTTAGCTATCCTTCCTATATCCTTAATATTATAAATGCGAAAGTAAGTTTGTTTGTTACGACTTCACGCTAAAACGGCTGAACGGATTTGGATGAAATTTGGCACATATATAGATGATGCCCTGGAAAATAATATAGGATACTTTTTTTTTTTTCCTCGTGATCGAGACTTATGCGGGTGAAACCGCGGGGCGCAGCTAGTAATATTATAAATGCGAAAGTAAGTTTGTTTGTTACGACTTCACGCTAAAACGGCTGAATGGATTTCGATGAAATTTGGCACATATATAGATGATGCCCTGGAAAAGAACATAGTATACTTTTTTTTCCCACGGGATCGAGACTTATGCGGGTGAAACCGCGGGGCGCAGCTAGTAGACTATAATTCTACGATTAATAAGTCTGATAGAGACTTTGTATAATTTATTTTTGAAAAAAAAAACTTGAGTTTGATAACAGTAAATACGACTTAAAATATAAACATTACATCACGCCTTGTTTCCCCGAAGGATTGCGCAGAGGTGTCCCTGTAGCAGGTACACCCACTTTTCGCCAGTTATGTTTAAGTCCCATGTAATAGGGGGCGAGCCCATTGCCATCAACCGGGCACAAATCCAGACTCCGAGTTGCTACTGATAGAAAAACCCAATAACACTTTGCCCAACCCGAGAATCGAACTCAAGACCTCATGCTCAGCAGTAGCGCTTGCGACCACTAGACCAACGAGGCAGTCACTTAAAATATTTCCAGTTAAATTCAATTCACGTAATCGTTAAGAAACCCACAAAAAAATCAATGAAACCAAAAGTATGTTCAGCATAGTCGCTGCCTTACAAACTACAACTGCCAACAATTGTTAAGGTAATACAATAGTTACTATCGACTGAATGAACGCTAACTTACTCCTGGCTTAAAATAGCACACCACTTAGGATTGACTTTGAACTTCACAAGTCACCGTAATCAGACTTCGAAGTCATACAAAATAGCGCACTATCCTAACAAGTCTCATGAGAAAGTATGAATTAACTATTACTTAAAGTAATTCATCAATGCTAGACTATAATTATTGAGTCACGAATCTGTCTCACCTTCTAACGATTTACGTAACAGTTTTTTCTTGAACATAAATCATAACGTCATCGAAATCATGTTTCACAAGCAACTAGGGGAGTAGGGGAGGTGTACAATCGAAAGCCCCGATGAAAGTCGCTAAGAGACACGATAACATCTCCAGAGTGGATGGCATGCGACCACTGCCCCTATCGCCCCCATCGGCTCACCAATAATGAGCGTACAAATCGTGACGGAAATTGAAAGAAAAAACTTCCCAAACGGCAGATCTTATCGTCCGTCCTAAACGTTCTCGTAAAAATATTAATAAAACATAACTTTTTTCACCCAAACCCACATTAAACTTGGATCCCGTAGGAATTTATTGACAATTACGCGTCAATAAGTGCCAATAAAAGCACAAAGCGTCAATGTCCACAGATTTGAATGTCAATTGTACACAATTGTGTAATTCTGTTTTCGTGGAGGCTCGTTTTGATTGTGACGCTAGTAATACAATTATAAGTTGACTTTTGCCGGCTCGGTTTCTTTGTCGAGTTTATTATTATGATAAACAGACCGTCGGCTATTGTACATCAATTTAATCCATAAACTGTTTCCGTTATGGATATTATTTATTTTGTTTGATTTGGGCGCGTTTTGGTCAATTAACGTGGTTATAAAAGTAACTTACAGTTATAGTTTTTTAATCGTATTGTTATAAAATAATTTTGGAAATCTGATGCTTTTATAGGCTATTTCTAACTTATTAGGTAAACAGAGGTATCATGTCAAGGTTTGACTCAATGTTATCTATACAAATACAAATAATAAAATTGAAGTGTCTGTTTGTAATGTCAAAATAACAGCTCCACTAAATGCATATGAAAATATAATCAGAACTTATACAGAAAGAAAGAAAGAAAATTCGTTTATTTGCGGTAAACATGACGCAAAGAAATAAAAAAAAATACGTAAATCACAATTTAGGGAAAATATGCGTCACATCCACGCAAAACGGCCATCGCTCAGCATAAAGCTGCGACCCCATGCGAGACAGAGCCCCAGCGCTGGTTTTCAGCGATAGCCGGCGCTGACGTGATGACGTCAACCGGTGCAGCATATAGTGAAATAACAAACCAAAAATATACCTGTCTGTCTGTCTGTTTGTTCCGGCTAATCTCCGAAATAGCTGAAACTATTTAGATAGGACTTTCACTGGCATATAGCTGATGTTATAAGGAGTAACTTTAACTTTTATATTAGAAATAGAATTAGGGTCCACGCAGACGAAACCGTGGGGAGCAATTAGTAATTTCATATAGGTAAAGTATCTACAGCAGACGAGGTACACACAGACGACATTAGATAAAATCTGCGTGGGAACAAAAACACCCGATATCTACATTAGTATAAAATTCTTTCCGATCTTATTTTAAACGAATTCAACAATCTATTTATGGAGGCAGACGATAAAGTCGTACATAACAAATTAAAGCGAGAGGCTGCGAATGTCTCGTATAAACCACTAATAAGAAGAGCTCGCTTAACCTTATCTCCGATCGAGGAAGTCTAAAAAAACGGTCGCGGGGTCTGGGGGGAGGGTGCGAGGGGGAGGGCCAAGAACAAGAGCCGTCACTGAAATAGAGATAGATGAACAGTGGGAAATGAAATTCTTTGTGGCATCGCGGTCCCGCAAAAAATGCACAGATTAGATTTTTCCCCTCCGAGAGGGCCGAGGGATGGAGGCAATGATTTTTTACAACATTCGCCCGGGATATATAGGAGTTTTAGTGCCGGGATTTGTTGTAACTGCCCTCTGTTTGAGAATTTTAATTTCCTTGACTTGAGACGCTCTCATTTCAACGTGCGTAGGCACGTTTATAAGAAACAGCAATTTTTTTGTAAGTATAATGAGAATTCTTAATGAGATGTTTGCAATTTGCATAATATTACTATTTGCCTTCCATATTTAACCTAACAATTACCTTATTAAAATCACTTACAACTTCAAGACACATCTCGAATCAACCCCTTACGAGTAGAAATACAAGCCTTCACACTCCCAAAACGGTAATATCACAAAACTCTGCGTCCCACTTTCCAAACATTTAATACTGTCTAAAATATACGTTTTATATGGCTAGGACGAAGACATTAAGTCGGTAAAAGGCTCCAAACAAGGCAGGGTCACGAAATTACTTGGCATTAGGAGCTTACGCTACCCTCGCGTAAAAAACAAGGGACACTGTGGTTTCAATTGCGTCGCGTCGGTTACACTGATACGCCACTTGTACGCATCTGTTAATAATATAGGTACATGTCGTTTTAATAATTATTACTCAGATTGGGAGGAGCTCATGGCTAAGTAATAACAGCCGCACAGGTCGATCCATCAGGTTAAGTTACGCTTGCCGGAGTTGGTCCGTGAATGGGTGACCATTTTTACGTACTGAGACTCCTCCGTGCCTCGGAAAGCACGTTAAGCCGTTGGTCCCGGCTGTCATTCGTGGATCTTTGACAGTCGTTACAGGTCGTCAGAAGCCCGAAAGTCTGACAACCAGTTTTACCAGTTATTGGGTTGTAGAGATCAGATAGTCAGTCGCTCCATGTAAAATACTGGTATTCAGCTGCATCCCGGTTAGACTGGAAGCTGACCCCAATATAATTGGGAAAAGGCTAGGCAGGAGACTTAGATTGGGACACTGCTTCGATAATGACACAATTTAACTGTCTTTTAACTGAGTACTGTAAACAAATCGATCGGTTTAACACTGATGTTAGAATACCCAGCAATGGTATTGAATATTGTTTTGACAGTTCGACAACTTGCAGAGTAAGCAAACTGAAGTGGCAGTGGGCTGGCCATGTTTGTCGAAGGACCGATGGCCGGTGGAACAGACGAGACCTGCAGTGGAGACCGCGTATCAGCAAGCGTAGTGTGGGACGACCCCCAGCTAGATGGACCGAAAACCTTAAGAAAATGGCTGGGATAGACTGGATATGGAAGGCAGAGGACAGGGTGTTGTGGTGCAGCTTGGGAGAGTCCTATGTCCAGCAGTGGACAGCGATAGGCTGAGTTGATTGATTTGACAATTTTCGCACGATTTTCGTGAGAACTAGATCAAATAAAGGAAACTATCACACGTGTTGAGGTATTAGTCGAATCACTTGAAAGCTGAACACAAGAAAAGCTAGAAGAATCCAACCATTTGGCGTGTCTATTTATTCAAAATGACGACACAACGTAACGATGTTAATTCTTTCACTTGGCCTTTTTTTCAACTTTCCGGTTTTGTCCCACATCTGGGCATAGGTCTTCCAAATAACTTTCCATGTTCCATAGCATATTTCACCAAGTATAATATAACTAGCTGCACCCTGCAGTTTCACCGGCATAAGTCTCGATGCCGTGGGAATATCGGGATAAAAAGTATCCTATGTCCTAACCCCCAGGTCATGATCTATCCATGTGCCAAATTTATTCCAAATCCGTTCAGCTGTTTTAGCGTGAACAAGCAAACTCACTTTCGCATTTATAATATTAATAATATTATAGTTAGGAGGATTATTATCGTGTGCTTTTTACTTCTTCTTTTACAATTCAAAATAATCATGCGCATCAATTACACCCAAAATTACAATTACTGGAATATTTCTGCAAAAAAACACTTGGACAGAACCGACAAAATCCATCTAAATGATTTGACAGTAAGTCCCAATAAGTACCTATGATAATAAACCCGTATAAGTGAATTCTATTCAGAGTGACATAATAATTCGTTCGCAAATACCAACTGTTGAAAATATCATCATCGGTCATTCTTTAGGGATCCGTATAAATCAGGGAATCCTTACAGTTTCGTCATGTCCATACAGAAATTAGAAAAGCCCTCAACCCTATGAAACAAAAAAAAAAAAATTTGATTGATTTTTCTTTAAAAAGATTTCAATTACCTAACCTGTAGCTAATATATAAGTATTAATTTATTCTTCAAAAACGTCATTGTAATGTACGTATCTCTTCTTTGACGGTAAATAAACATATGTCATTGTTTAATACATTTGTAGCACCTGCTTACCGAATCCTTCTTTATAGAAGCATGTGCACTTATCAGGTTTCTTCTGTCAATCTAAAACCATCTTGTGTCCACGATTGATATAGTCCTAGGGAGAGTTTCTCGCCTGTATCGTGTGGGAAAAATGAAGCTTGGCTTGAATCCCGTCAAGTGCTTCAATTTGTTTGGCGACATCAAAAGCTTTGGCTACATTACCTCCAGAGGTTTCGCCGAAATTCCTTTCGCTGTTGGCGAATTATAAAAGTTGTTAATAGTTAATGAGTTAAAATTCAAAAATTCAAAATTCAAAAGTCATTTATTCAAACTAGGCTGAGAATCAGCACTTTTCGAACGTCAAAATTACATAAGACAGTCCCCAAAAAACGCCCACCCTTCACCACTTCCTAGTGCCTTTAGCTGGGAAGAAGAAGTGGCGCAACAAACTCCGTTAAGTAGTTGTGTTGAACTTGGAACAATCAATTGTTTTATTCTTGTTGTATTTTGTTTGATTCAAGAGGAACGTTATCATCATCATCAGCCCATAAATGTTCCCACTGCTGGGACACAGGCCTCCTCTCTGTGAGAGGCAGCGGGCCGTAATCCACCACGCGGGCCCAGTGCGGGTTGGTAGATGTCACATGTCTTCGAATTTTCGGTTCTAGGACATGCCGGTTTCCTCACGATGTTTTCCTTCACCGTTTTGAGAGCAGTGGTGATGAAATAATTTACACAAAGTAAAGCGCCTGTCTGAGTTCGAACCTACAACCTAACTCGTAAGTCACGGCCGTTACCACTGGGCCACCACTGCTCTCAAGAGGAACGTTAGATAGTGGTGTTATTATTTTATTTGAATCTGTCTGCATATGCTTCAAAAGTGTTGATGTTAGTAATATCACCGTTACTGTATTAGTTAATAAACTTGCTGTTTACTGACGAGGAATATCAGTATAACTGTATACGTCTATTTACACCAGAATCGTCTTAAATATTTGCAGTTTCAAGACTTAACTTCAAAGATTTTAACAAAAAAGAGCCTACATTTTCGAGTGCAGTGGTTAGACTATAAATTACCTCATTAAGAGCAGACAAGTTGCTTGCGCAAAGGGAAACGGAAGAAAGAGATCGTTTCCCGAAACTAATTACCAAACACGATAATTAAAAAAACAGATTTCTTCGTCGACTAAGGAATGGGGAGAAATAAAGAAAATGCAAAGTGTCCACCCGAAATTTCCATGACAAAACAGTTTTTTCGTATCGCCCAAAATAACCATTGTCTCGTGAGCGTTTTGTCCGTTATTTTTTTTTTCTTTTACGTGTCTCATTTTCATTTTTATCTCTGACGTCGAGGTTTTTAATAAGATATGCAAATTTCTGTGACACGGAGCGACTGCTTCGTCAAATTTAATGATAAGCGTGAGCCCATTGTTGGAGTCACGTCCTATATGCCATCGAAATATCGAAATTTGAGGTACAAATGTAATTTCCAATGACAATTTCAATGCTTTTCATAATTATATTATATTGATATACCTTTTATGTAGGCATATGCCTATGGTGCTTGGCAAAGACTCGCATTGTGGGTGACTAAATAAGCAAGTTTTTACTGTCAGTGGTGCCCTTGCTCAAGAAAAACTTAAAAGCAGGAAACTTAAAGATTTAAGATCAATCAATCCACCTAGCCTTTGCCCAAGTATGTCGGGGTCGGCTTCCAGTATAACCGGATGCAGCTGAATACTAGTATTGTACATGGAGCGACTGCCTATCTGACCTCCACAACCCGGTAACTGGGTAATACGATACCCTAAAACTGGTTGTCAGACTTTCGGGCTTCTGACGACCCGTAACAACTGTCAAAGATTCACGAATGACAGCCGAAACCAACAGCTTAACGTACTTTCCGAGGCACGGAGGAGTCTCGGTATGTAAAGACGGTCACCCATCCACGGAATAACCCCGGCAATCGTAGCTTAACCTGATGGATTGATCCGTGCGGCTGATATTACCACAAGCTCAGATAAATTGACAAATGAAGTTTTTTCAGAATTTACGAAACTTTCTTTGACATAAAACTAAGCTAGTGAGATCTTCGATAGGTATTATAAACCCACTTAACGGAACCATTACTAAAGACACCGCAACCTCCATTAGAACATGGACATAAAATTAATTAAAAGCGCACAACTATGCATTAGACGGACGACTGTCAGTTCCAGTTCGACCCACTTACATCGAGGGCTGAAGGGGCCCACGTGAGCGACGCCATTCTCTTGATAGATTGTGAGCTATAAAGTATATAGGAAGGTTCGAGAAGCTGGGGAAAGAAATGGAAACGGTGATAAATATTTCGATAGGTCTAAAAAAGTACTTGTCTAGATTTTGTTCTGTTTGTAACTCGACTAATAATAATATAAAACTTTATTTCGGGTGGCATAGACCCATAGTAATCTTAATCTAATAAGTACATTTTATATTATTTTATTTGCCATTACTCGCCACACCTACACAAGACATGACCCACTGATTTTGAAAGGAACAGTCAAAACGTACAGCTATTGCGTTCAGAATGCCGTTGTTGCTACCCCGTGTACGGGCCAGCAGGGAAGCTGCTTTTTTGCGCATGATGGCCTGTAATCACTTCTGTATTCTTGTTTTGGTAAGAATGTAGTGGTGATTCCTAAAGAAATGGAGGGTCAAGAAATCTGGAAATTGCTAATCATAGAAGACAAGAAAATTACTGTAGTTGTTCCAAATAAAATGGCTGCAAAAACGCCGATTTCTTTCTTATGATTCGTAATCGTTTTTAGAACATGGGAAAAAGCTTTTGGATTACGCCATCTTACGGTGGTCAACCAACATACCAGATTACTGTAATAGTTACGAAGAAATAAGCTAAAAATACAACAATAATAAGCCAATTACCTCATATTTTTTTGTAGTGGACGCTAAGTTGAATGAACTATACATTAGACGGGCAACTGTCAGTTTCAGGTCGACCCACTTACCTCGAGTGCTGAAGGGGACATCACGTGGGCGAGCATTCTCTTCACAGATTTAGATACTTATAAGAAAAAAATTTTTTTTTAGAAAGTTATTACAGAAATATTATATTTTTTATCTAAGATCTGAGTCAAGATTGTCTTTAAAAAGACTATCGCTCGATGAAAACAATCATGGCGCGTAAACTTGTAACAAACAACTTTACGCGCCATGATTGTTTTCATCGATATTATAACTGTCTCATTGTCAATGTCGACCAAAATGTACTGAATAAACCGGAATAAACTGTTTTAACATAAGAAAACATTGACAATGACAAACAAAATTGGTATGTATGAAAACTAGTGTGATTGTATGTGAATTTTCTATGAAAGAGGTTGAAAATCGAAAATTTATATAGGTGCATCAGTCGGACGACTATCAGTTTTAGAATGACCCTCTTACGTGGAGTACTGTAGGGGAATATCACGTATGACGTCAATTTCTTGATTTATAAATGTGTTATGAGCTTATGGATTAAAACCTTAAGATAGATTGCGCAAAGCAAATAAAAAAGCTATCCAGACTTCCCCTTCACGAACACGTGAACAAAGCAATCCCAGACAATCAATATCTCACATCGCCATTAAATTAAATAAGCGCAGATTTAAAACGAAACCGACCACTAAACTTGGTATTAAAAGTCAAATCGCCCCTTATAGGGGTCGCTAAATAAATAAATAAGTGTACCAAATATGGCGGGAGCATAATAACAGAAGGCAAACAGCATCGGAAGCCGTGAGATAAAATCGTATTGCGTTGTCAAAAATAAATGAATCCGGGGATTAGTCGGGACACGGCGGCCGCGCAATATTGTCGCTTGGCGCCCAACGTGGGGCCATAATAAGCCGGCCTGGCATCTGTGCACTGCGAAACTTAGCACGGATTTTAGATGAAGTTTGTTAGAAAATATATTGCGAATTTGGGCAGTATTTATCCTGGTTGGAAAAAATATTTTATTAATAATTGGCTTTACCCGGCACGGGTAGCACTAAGTACTTAGGTATCATCTACGGCACAAGTAGTTACCTACCTAATTAATTAATAATGTTTTTTTTTAATACTCATTCTGTTAATCGGGGTGGAGACAAAACCAATAAATCAAAGATCATAAAAATCTACTTTCGACTTTGTTTTACAGATATATATAATAGAAAATATTACCTATTTGAACATTGTCACATGAAATCAAGATGGTATTATTATTTGCATTACTATTGCGCAAGAACTTAATCACGAAATTGCACAATTTATGACAAAAAATCATATTCCTATTCCCAGATGAATATTTTCAGAAATAAAGCACTTCTGAAATCAACTGACGACAACGAATTAAATTCCCAAAACAACGAAAAGAGACAAAACAGCACACCCATTCCAACCAGTCTATATTAATACATTACAGGGTGTTTATCAAAAAGATCTGCAGATTATCATATGAGATTCCTTTGTGCGGGTAGTTTTGAAACGAACGGGGTGAGATAAACTACTCCGCACGATTTCGCCGCAAAGAGAGGGCTCAACGAATAGCTCCCAGTACCGAGGGAGTTTTATTCCGATCGAATTTACCTTGCTATGAAAATACGAGCACCAATCTATCGTAGAGCACTTGGTGTATCGGTCGGGCGAATCATATTGATGGAACTTAAAAAATGATTGGATGTCTAGATAGATGTGTTTTTGCTTTTTAGCACTATTTTTGTTGTGAGAGAAGATTTTGACGTGGGGTTACGTATGGGCCTCAGCTAAGAGTGGGGTTATTTATTTCTTCTTTGTCGTAAGAGGATTATGGGATAGTGTATAAGTCTAGGAATGGGGTAGCCGCTAGCTTGCAATCGTAAATCCATTTGTTGGGTGTGGTGGTTATGAAATTATAATTATATATAGAAATTATAATAATTATAATTTAGCAAGGTACGTTCTGTCATGGGGATATAAAGCAAGAAATCAAACTGACGGGGAAGGACTCCCCAAGAGTCATCAGAAAATGGAATTACCATAAACATATTTCACAGCTACGACGTCATTACTCATCAAACACAATCCACGAATACATTAAAGACATTTAAAACTCGTCGCTACCGACATGAAAAAACAGAATGAAGAAAAAACGTCAAAAAAGATAAGAAAAATTTGAAAAGGTCGCAATTTATCAATGGCGCGTCAAACAGTCGATCGGCCGAGCATCATTTTTATCGTATTTGCGTATAAATAGTGGCGTCGCGACGTTCCAAGCCGCCGCTAATGATACGGAAAATGACATCTTATTTCGAGGCGTAAATCGAAGAAAAAATCGTTCATCTCGCCCGTCTGCATGAATATTTTATAGGCGCGTCAACAGCGAAATGACAGGTTTTATCGTTTGAAAATTCGTCGAAAATTGCGCCAAATGACGCGTCGATATTTTTTATTTAGTGAGAACATCCTTCCGCCAATCAGGCGCGCTCATTGTGGGCCCACAATGAGCTCCCCCAGAACGATTCTCGCGTAATTTTTATTTAGCTGACGGGCGCAACAGTTTATTTGGTTTGGTTATGTGGTAATTATGCTTTTATGTTTTAAATAATAGTTTTTATTCAGAAATTTGTAACCAGCACATTATGTTTTAAACTCACTTCTTCTTCTCATGGGGGTAGGCAGAATACTGAACGCCACCTGCCATGATTCTTACATATCTACTCGTTTTGTTTTGTTTACGTCCATACATCTGGTCATACACGCACGCCGGTTGCGAGTACTACCTACCCAAATGACATTATATACATAGATATGATAGTTATGTTAGATATATTTACTGGTAAATAAGACATAAGCTCACACATACACAAGTGGGTATGTGTTCCTATTATGCGCTAGTTTTGTCCAACTTGCGGGTGAAACCATCCCCAAACTTCTAACAACAACAACTTCTGAAATTCAAGCCAATTATTCCAGTAAAGCAAAGCGAAATGTCATAAGACATTTAAATATTACACCAATTTATTTTTACAAGCGAAATAAATTATTATTCTAAACATATAAGCAGATTATTACGCCCACAATTTAATAGAAGGCAACATTTGTTACACAATCATCAAACTCGATGTCTACTGTCAAACAATGATTTGAAGGAGCCTCATAACATCAAAGGTATTGAAATACAGATCAATAGCAAATTGCTGGAATGTCGTGAATATCTTTATTAATCTATTTAATTGGTTATTAGCTTTCTAACATGTTGCTCGAGTTAATGGGAATGTGGAACGTTTGATCGTGGGCTGATTTAATGTTAAGTGTCGGGAGTAGGTACACGATACGGTTCACTCCTTTCGTGAGGAGTGCTCGATCATAGAGATGTAATGTGCTGAAAATTGGTTACAACTTTAGGTATGTTATGGGTTATTTAGGCAGCTTGTCAGCTGAAGGTACTGTGTGGACCGTTCAAACAGGCTGGATTCAAATGCAAAGAAGGAGATTTTTGGTTGAATGTGAAGAGCTCCGCAATCATTCTTAATAGGTACTTCAAAAGACGAGACGGAACTTCACGAAAACATAAACAAGAGAAGATTTTTTTCCGAAAAGCACACCCAAGCGTTCCTTATTCAAATATTTAAAACCTAACAACGTTCCACAGAGGTCCGTTGACATAAACCTAAGCTGCGCAGATTGCGGCAACATTACCGCGTGATCCGCATAAGTCGCGACATATTTCGTAAATTTGTCCCCGAGGGGGGAGGGACGGAACACCTGCCGTAAAGATAAGCCCCTGATGTCGCGTAATATCCCCCTAAAATAACTTCTTACTGCCTCCGGTGCCATAGCGACGGCTTACCCTCCTCTTGTTCGTCTATGTATCGTTTATGTAAAACTAGGAGCTAATTTGATGGACGAAACTGAGAATACTTTTTTGAAGATACCTACCTTTAAGTAGGTATTTAGCTAGCTGCATTTACCTACAATATACTACTTACTTTTAAACTAGTCAGCAAACAGGTTGGATAAAAAACCATACAATATTTACGAGAATAGAATTTTCTGAAATATGTAAAAGGCTTTTAATTATTTTTTTCTGTTTTGCTAATAATTATTACACAAATACTACACAATAATAATTTCAAATAATAAGAATCAGTACCGACTACCGGACTATTAATAAAACCACCCCGCGAAGCAGCCAACACCACTTACCGTTTACAAGAGTCGCTACCCTACTGACGTCACATCACACCTCACAGCGCCGCTAAGATGCCGCACCGTACAGTCTCTAATATCGCGAATTAATTAAGGAAGTCATTACCTCCCGATAGCACATTAACGGCACGCATGTCGGGAAATTGCCAACACAAAGGATATTTCCTGCGTTTTCCCCGATTTAAAGCAATTCACCGATTTTGATTAAGCCCCCGCTGCTACACTGAGATTATTCCCCTTTCAATGCAAAGAATGGTTTATTTCAGACACCGTGAAAGTGAATTGTATTTCCTTTTGCCATTGATTTTATGGGAGCCTTGTGTTTGACGAAAGTGAAACGGGAATTACGTTTCGGTTCATGGTTTTCAATATTTGAATATTATATTTTTGTACAATAAATGATATTACCTATACAGAATCGCTATACTTATGTAGTTATATCATTATTTTAATGTAAATATTCAAAGTTGGTTATTACAAATGTAAATACAAAAATAATTAAAAAGTAGGTAAGATAAAAATAATAAAGAACAAAACTCAACAAAATCCTCACAGTTTGAGCATGACTAGTCTAAGTTGGTAGCACACAAAAGCACATCCAATAGAAACTATGTTCATTAGGTATCTCCCAGACTGCCGCATCGCAACCGGTGGCAACTTTAGATTGCCGCAATAATTATTTATTCCGCTCACTTACTACCCGACTCGGTGAGAACTATTCAGCGAAGAAACGCTATTTCCCGCTGGTCAGATAAGACGTCTGATTTCACCCATTTTCGCCTGGACTTTAATTATGGCCTCTGGTTTTGTGTAAAATAGTTGGGAGAGTAATTTAATCCAGATATCAGTATGCGGGGTGGCGCGCTGCTACGAGAGATGGGAGCCAATGAGCGTGAACGAGCCGAGGGTAACTGCACCGTCGACGTCTCAAGAAATTGTTATGTCAGAGACGTTGTTTGTTGACTCCAACGAATATTGACCTACGCCTATCTGCTCCGCTTTCAAAAACACTTTTAATAATCCCGAAAAACTTTCTGAAACAATCTCTCAAAAATAATGTAATAAAGTTATCCGACAGTCATTTGTTTGAAGTAGATTTCCGTGGCTCTGTGTCGCCTTGTCTAAATAAAAATTGTAAACTTGTTTTGTTTCCCTCATCCACCCTCTCATTTCTTCAGTCGTTGAACTGCATAACTATAAGAGAGCTCACGAAACACAATATAGCGCCGTAAAAAATAAGCGCACATCAGACTCGAGCATGTAATTCTAGCGCACTCTTCCGGCCCGAACAAAGGAGAGAGGGTAAGAACACGAGTTACTCGACACCATGTACCTTACGCAGATTTGTTTCTCAGCATCTCAACAAATTCCTAACCAAAATAAACCCTCACCTTGAAACATAGGCTTCAATTTACAACACCAAAACCTCTCACCATCAAACATTTCAAAGCTGTAGGAACGCAGGAAATTCGCGATAGTCAAATTGTAGTCTTACAGGGCGTGTTACCATTAAATTATTACATTCCCAACTGTGTTACGTGCGTATAAGGCACTATTTGCATTACAACGGATCGCGGAAGGGTCCTCGGGATATGGCAGGTACGTCACACGAGGACTGCAAAAGAAAAATGTACCTTTAACGACGACGTGAGGATTCTGAGAGTCGAAAGTAGAAATAAGCCGTAACAGGATGTCGTTCAGGATAATACCTCCTTCGTTTTATTTTCTTTTTATGAGATTTAAAATACATAACAAATCTGAGAGCTTATTCCGGGGGAAATGACGGTTAGCTTATGATTGTATTTGCGTAATGTTATTTAATTTTTTCAGGCTCGGTATCTTCTTATGTTACGTTGAACTCTTTCAGGAAACATGCACTACATTTTGAACCTGCACTGCCGTCTCGTTCATGGTTGTTAACGTAGTCACAAAAGCGCATCTCGTGGCGGGCCGGGCTCAACTCAAAGCCGATATATTCCAGCCATTACTCTCCCGCAACTTGCGCAAACTTCGCCAAGTGATCACCGGCTAGACACCGCCACACAAACAAACGCTACGCCCACAAAAACGCGTCAGCAGGTAAAAAACGTCGGCTGTGTGTGTTTAGTGAACGTGTGTGAGGTGGAACACAATTCTACTTATAGTCGACCCTCGGTAGCTACTCGTAGGTAAGTAGCTATCGCGACTCCTTTGTTCTAGCAGCTGATTGGAGCCGGGCCCGGAAATGCGTGTCACCCCACCCCCTCATTGGTCCGTTTCATTTTCTTAGCGCGAGAGAGACGCAGCTACGGTGAAGTGTGTAGTTAAGGATACCGATCTCTGTGTGTAAAACGGTAGGTACTTAGGTGTCACGAGGCGGTTGTTTTGCTCGTCGACTATGTTTGCGCAGCGCGTTCGTCTAAGATAAACTATTTTGGTGAGTTGGCCGGAGAGTTTGCAAATTGTTTCGTCTGAAGTTACCCGTCCGGAATTTTGATTTTATCAAATTAGATTTGTTGGGGGCAGTGCCTAGGTTCAACAAATCTAAACTTAATTCATTATCTAGTGCTAAGGTAGACTTTAATTTCTAAATCAGTTATTGTAACTGGCATAATCTTTTTTTTTTATTTGTGGCAGTTTTGATTCACTCAGCCATTGAATTTTTTGAAAGCTTATGTGATAACTCATATACAGGAGGACTGGATCTGGACCCGCCATCGCCATGGCAAATTCGCATAAAAAGGAGGTCATTTGCTAATTATTAGACCTGACTTTCCCTTGATCGTAAAGATTTTTTTTTTAAATCTTGCTATCTTATTTTTAACCTAGTTTGAGAGAAATTCCTAGGTTTTTAGTCACCAATGTTTGTGACTACTAATAATAATAAAAAAACGAATAAAACATTGCTAAAAAAAAATTTTAGAAATATCTCAATAACGTATAAAATTGACATATCTCCCAGACTATAAGACTTTAGCTAAGGAAAGTATGATTCAACAATTAGTAAATGACCTCCTCTATATGCGAATTTGCTATGGTGGGTCCAGATCCAGACACCCTGTATAAGATGGTATCTTACCCAATTTTCCTAACACATGGCTGGTTAGCCAGTGTTTGCAAAATTGGGAGAGAAAAACTCAACTTTCCCAATTTTCCAAATAAGTATTAAATAATAAAATATTATTCCTAATATTAAATAAGCAAAATGAAAAAGCTAACATTTCTAGAAACAATATCATAATTATTACACTGCAGAATGAAAAGCGATCCTCAGAAGCGTTCATTTGTTTATGTTTAGCTGTGCACGGATAGAACGTGGGCAGAGACAGGCTAATCGCCACTTCATCGTAAGCTGTCACCCGCAGAGGCCAATACACTATGCGTTGTTTACATATAAACGCGATAGACCTTATTACAAAGATGTAGAGGCGAAATTACAGCCGTTTCTCACGAGATCGAAAACTGCTGGTAAAATATGGACAAATAAATATTTTGTAGGGGAGGTAAAGAACAAAAAGATGCTATTATCGGGAAATGTGTGTTTGAGTAACGTTAAATTAGTCCAATGATTTCTACTTAGGTATTAATTTCCTTAAATAGAAGTAAAACAAAAAAAAAAGAAACGCAAAAGTTTATTTCGCAATGACGCACAGTAAAACGAACTTCTAAAAAATATTATAGGTACTAAATGGTGCCGGTTCCCTTTTTCACAAACTAAACTAAAGTTCAGTGCATCATTTTCTTTCTATTTCATTAAGAAAAGAACAGAAGAAAAATTTTAGTTTAGTCCTGTCAAATGAATCAGCGCTTGACGTAAATTGACGTAATTTTAGTCGGCAAGTTTTTAATCACGTCTAAACTTGTATGGAGTAGTGACAGGCGCTGATTAATTTGACAGGACTAAACTAAAATTTATGTTCTGTCCTTTTCTTAATGAAATAGAAAGAAAAAGATCCACTGAACTTAAATTTAGTTTAGTTTGTGAACAAGGGAATCGGCACCATTGTGGAAGTAACGTAACTAATTATGTTATAATAGCTTTTACGCTACTATTAAAAATAATAATTCCATACTCATACTATCCCATAACTCAGATTAAGAGCGTTTATACTGAAAGTTGGCAACGTCGCAAATAGCTGTCAAATATTTCGCTGTTTTGATTAATTTGACAATATTACTCTATAGAAATAAGAAATATGGCTAACTAGGGAACTAAAATATTGATTATAAAATGCAATAATTAATATCTTAACACCGAATTTAAAAGATGTAAAAAAAGTGTTTGGTAACTTCCCAAATGCCTTTTTTACACCTAAAACGGTTACAACATCAAATTCAGTATTATAATTGCAATTCATTATTAATATTATTTTTCAGAGAGAGTTATATCTTTCTTCTCACATATCGACGCTAGAAAGGCATATTGTATGAACGACCACCTTGGTCAAAATTGAGTTATTTATATCGTTGGAATCGGCAGATTTTTCTCTTTCGAATGGTCTAGGTTTCATTTAAATCTGAGCACTTTTGTGGTCGTTAATACAACGGTGATTTCAGTCATTTTCGTATTGAATTTTGTTTTAAATCCAACCATTTTCGTCATTTGTTTCATAAACCATACATATCGTTAGTAAGTTGGCCATAATTCATTTAGCTTATTTTGTTTAATTAAAGATTTAATCTTATGACACTTTACCAAATCATTTTTTTCATTGTTTTTTCAATAAACCGTTTTACTAGTTGGCCACTTTATTAAATCATGAAAATAAAACAATTTATTTGTGCATAATTTTTTGTTTATTGTTCGTTAAAACACTGTACCTTTCTACTAATTACAATAATTTGGACGTTAAGCGCATTTTGTCGTCAATGTTTAATAACAAGTTGGTCGATCATACATTTTTACCTGGCACAATTTTGATGTATCGTAAGCATTTAAGCTACATTAATTTAAGCAAAGTTTTTTATTTTAGTAAGTTAAGCTTACTTAAAAAATAGTTTTTTGTGTGAAATAGTGGTAGATAAGCTGTACTCCGGGAGCACATTTTATGCGCGCGAACTGGTGCGAATAAGGTCTGAACGTTGTGATGGCGCTTCAGTCAACCAAGCACTGTCGATGTCGGTGATCACGCACGAACTGCCCGCTTTACTCGAAAATTGTTTTCTCTTAAATACACCAACAGTCAGACATCAATTTATAGCGGCGTCCGAACGATGCAAGAGGATATTAAGAAACGTTAGATCCATTAGACTAAGAAGGACATTAATGTTTAAACAATATTTAGCTGACTGTGAACAGGTAAGTGTAATATTAAAGTACCTACCAAATCAAAATGCATGAACTGAGAACTAATTATTACCATACCTACCTACATTTAATACCCGTATTTGTTTTTACTTTAGGACGAAAACGTAGTAGCAGACGAATCGAATATTATTGAGGAAACCAGCAATCAAGTATGTTACATTTACATCTGGGAGTGGCGCGAGGAGGCGAAACGCCGCGAGAAATCACGGCACAGCGGCAGAGCTCCGGCGGGATCTCATGGCGTCATAGAGAGTGTTATTGTCGCAACCCAGTGCTGGACACGCCACAATTGCAGCGATAAGTCGCCTATATAAAGAGTGGCTAGAGAGGCGCCACGGAGTCCTCACCTTTCGCCTGACGCAGGTCCTCACCGGACACGGATGTTTCGGGAAGTTCCTGTTCCGGATAAGGTGGGAGGAAACGCCCGGGTGTCACCATGGTGTGGATCGGATCGCCCGGAGGACACGGTGGAGCATACGGTGGAGGTCTGCCCGGCTTGGGCGGAGCACCGCCGTGTCCTCGTGGACGTGATCGGCGGCGGTGATCTCTCGCATCCGGCCTTTGTCCTGACCATGGTACGGAGCGAGAGTAACGCTCGCGAAGGAGGAGGCGTGAGGGAGAACGCGTGAGGGAGAGGCAAACTTCGCGCCTTCACGCCCCTAGTCGCTACAGGAGATACCCTGGGCGTCGTAAATCCCAGACCGATTCCCGGCCACCGTAGGCGAGCGCGGGCTTGCGGACGGTGAGCAATGGGTAGCTCGTCATTCGATAAGGACCAGACCCGGGTCGACGGCGCATTGTGTTCCACGTGCGCCTCAAAGAGATGTCAGCACAACTGACGGGGTCCGCTAGGGCTGATGCCTGCCGGGGTCGCGGGAAAGTCCGAAAGGGATATCGTGGCCTCTGGCAACATACAGGCAACTGCAGGAACACGGCTGGGTTTTAGTCAGTAAGACATGCTCTCCCGCTCCGCCCAGAACGGAAGAAGTTATTTGATAATTTCCCACCAAAAAAAAAGTATGTTACATTTTAGAAAAAGGATTTAGATAATATTTTTATAAATAAAATACAGCATAAATGACACAGCAGCTACTAAAAAAGTTGAAGTTATTGGTAAGAATAGGTGTCCAGGAGATAATTTGTATAAAAACAGACTTCCTATTACTAAATACAAATTATGCTAATTTGGTAAAGCTTTGTAAAATCTTTGCTATCATGAGGTAGTACACACGTAGGTATCATGAGGACTATCTTAATTTGAAAACTTGCAACGTTAAAGAATTGTTGCCAGATTTGTAGAAGACGTCGACGATTGAAGTTAGGTAAATAGTAAATACTAAAATGGGATATTTACCATGTACATTATCGCATGTGAATGACCATTATACAATTTTATAAGTTAGGTATTTCACCAAAATTTGATTTATTAAAAAAAATCGTGATTTTTTTTTCGCAATTGAACACAGTGTGTTATTCAAGTACCTTTTTGTTAAATGGTTTTACTTTTTATTACACTACCTAGTAGGTACCTATAAGAGTCTACTAGGCACATACTAGTTATGTTTAATATTGTTGTATCTGTATAATTTTCATAAAACTGATTGATGTCAAAGTTGAGTGGTTTTTTGTTTAATAAAATTAATGTAAAAAGTTGCTTTATGTTTTGTTACTACATGTCATATGAACATCTGTATAATTTTTATTAGACTGATTGATCTCAAAAAGTACGTAGTATTTTTATTTAATTATAAATGTGAATCTCGTTTTTGATTTAGTTTTTTTAAGTTATAAACAAGTTGTTTTATGTTTTTGTTGTTATTTATCAACTGTTTAACTTTGTGAAGTGTGCTGTTGTGTAATTGCAATTGTTATACTTCTTTATTTTGTATTTTATTTTTACCTGCCGCTAAAAACTAAAGTAATATTGGGATATAATACCTTGATCCTAACCGTAACTAAGATTAATGAGTAACATTAGATTTTTTGGTTTTCCGTGGTTGACTAACTCGGCCTGTTAAAACATTTTATTGGAATATTAAAGTTTACCGAATAGAACATAAGATACTTTAGTTGTAGGTTGTATGCAGCTATTCGATCGTTAAAACATTTTTTACAGGACTTCTAATGTTGGAATTGTGACTTAAGTCAATTTTACCTGACCAAGATTATTCACAATCTTGTATTATCTCCTAAAAATAGATCAAAAAGGCATAAAAAAATATTTTGAGTTACTAATTAAATAATAAACATATTAAATAATAACTATTTTGAATTTCAACAAAAATACTCCAGTTGTTAATTTATTATGATTTTTTTTGTGAAAAGTAAAACTTCAAATCCATTTATTGAACAGTTTAAGCAATGGTCGTTAATACAATTTGCCTTTCTAGCGTCGATATGTAACGAAATGCTAAACGTGACGCGTCCTTGAAATTTCACTCTTAATAATCTCGTCCAATTATCGAATCGCCGCATAAAAAGTTTCACTTCAAAACCCTGTGTTATTATTGCATTACGCTAAAATGTGCTTACGTACTCAAAATATTCCCGTTCTAAACTCATTTAGTCCTAGTACATATGCAGTGCGGAGGTATGTATCAGTCAGACAGGCAGCGGGCTAATCGCCACTCTGTCAAGCCGTCACGCACAGGCGCGGCCGCGACACGTGCCTGCGTGCTACCTACCACAACACACCGTGTTCATTGTTTATTGGTTTATGTAATAAAAATTGTCATTAACGACGCGTAGTTGTGGGTTAATTGCTTTCTAAACATTTGAAGGGTTGATTGTAGTACCTTTTTTTAATTTGAACGATTTTAACTGTCGGGACCCAAGAGAAATCATGATTTAGGT
The DNA here is from genome assembly GCA_963680765.1 of Agrochola lychnidis. Lineage (NCBI taxonomy): Eukaryota > Metazoa > Arthropoda > Insecta > Lepidoptera > Noctuidae > Agrochola > Agrochola lychnidis. The sequence continues at coordinate 18,805,763 of OY796858.1, forward strand.
AAGTATAATTATTTTCTTGCGTTCATGAAACCAAAGACATATTAACAAATTTTAGTTTTAATGAACAAAATCAACCGATGTTGTAGAGGATATTACGAAAATAATATATGACGTCACGTTCATATTTTAACCTACAATGATACTAGAATACAGAGCCATGTGAGCGAAGCCGCGGGCACAGCTAGTTTTTTCAATGCAGGAAACGCAAGAAACGGATATCCATACACCCTAAGGACTATTTCTGCTTGCAGCGCTCGGCCGATATAGTAAAGCTTACCTACGAAAAAAAAGGGTCGTGGCACGGGATTTTGTTTTCAAACTGCTTAGATATACCTATGCGTTTCTTCGATAGTACCTACCGTCAGCAACTAAGTCCATTACCATGTAAATTGATACAAAATGATTCAATATTTTCTTTTCAGCTTTTCATGTACTAATAGCTAAGAGTTAAAATACCTTAAATATTTATAAAATCTGAACTAATTAAATTTGTTCTGATTTTATATAAAATACTAGCTGACCCCGGCAAACGTTGTTTTGCCAATTATTTGTTTGGGGTGGACAACCCTTATCACTTTGGGGTATGAAGAATATACATATAAAATTTGGTAAAAATCAGTAAAGCCGTTTCGGAGGAGTAAGGTAACTAACATTGTGACACGAGAATTTTATATATATGATTTTGCTCAATAATAAAAAATTAAAAAAACTGAAATGTCGAATCGACTTTTGTGGTACCGTACCTACAAATATCATCTCTTCCCACAAAAATAAATACCTACCCACGATTTTTTCAACTCAGATATTAAATCAACAACATTCATTATTCCTGTTTACAAATAGAATCCTACACGTATCAACAACAAACAGAATTAATATCAGCTTTACCTTTGAAGAATATTTTACCTACCTACACACCATAAAGAAGGTCATGCCCTGAACAACCGTAACAGAAATAATGTTACAAATAACTCGAGTTACCTAATAAAACATTGCTCGATATTGCGCAATAAATTCACGTGAATCGTCGTAAGAATTTTAACTTTTAATTGGGTTTGTTCATCAGAAAGAGACGATTGAGCGAGGATTGTAGCGGATAGCGATAGGAAAGTTTCCATGTTATATACAGTTACCTAATACCGGCATGGCGATGACGTAGTCCTTTGATTTCTCACACAAATGTGCTAAATTTAGGAAAAAAAGGTCACAGTCGCAGGAGCGGAATATTTCCTTCGTTTTGTTCGCGGTTTTGGCTTTAGAGTTTTCAGTTGTTTTTGTCAGAGTGCTTATAAAAAGGGGTTTGTGAAAAGTTGTCGTATTGTGTCTTTCATTTTCTTTCACGTTCCGAGAATGAACACAACAAATTCATTCATTTTTTAGTAAGACAAATAATAATGATGCTAAATTAAATGTTTCCATTTTAAAATGACTTAGGTATTTATGCGTGACCAAGTTACAATAAGAATTTTACGTTGACTCTGACCTTAAAAGGAAAAAGCGGAACCCTTATAGGATCACTCGTGTGTCTGTCTAGCTGGCTGTCTGTCTGTCTGTCCGTCTGTCACAGCCAATTTGCTACGAATCTACTGGACCAATTTAGTTGAAATTTGGTACACATATGAATTTCTGTGACCCCAACACGGACGTGTAACGTAAATAAATGAATTTTGAATATGGGGGTCACTTTTCTTGGGGGGGCAAAGAGGGAAATTTAAAAAAACAGTTTTGTCAACTTGACCGACATACATATCGTCGCTCGGCATCCAATACCGCGAATGCGACATTTTTAACGAAAATCAGATTTTTGTTTTATTTCATTCTACACGTTCAAATAAGTGATCCTGCATTTATAAAAAAAATCTTAAAATAATGTCACATTCGATACCGAGTGACGATATCAAATAAAAGGGCTCGTTATAAGGATCTCGTTATTTTTTTTTTTAGTTTTAATATAATTCTTTTAAAGATATTTAAGAAATTTCGATGAAAATTGTCCATTCCCCCCTTATCTCCGAAACGAATGAGCCTAAAATTTAAAAAAAATACAGTTAATGATTCTTTACCTACTCATAGATTATAGGAAAACCTATAAGAAGTCTATGAATAACGTGGTAAATTTCTCAATATTGTGCGTACAAACTTACATTTGCATTTCCAATGTATGGGAGACCATGTTTTTCAACTACAATGTTAAGTTTGTACTGTTTTACAGAATCCTTCATTGTGCGTGGTCCGACACGCACTTGGCCGGTTTTTTGTCAAGAAGTTCATAACTATTTGTTCTACCATATCTTTAATTTTATGAATGACGATACAATGGTGCTTAGCTTTATACTTCGCGACGATTTAAAAAAATAAAGCATCCCTTCACTATTAAAATTTCATACATTTAGTTCAGCCTTGAGTCATTCCACTTTTTTATAAATACACCACCCCGTCTATTGTCACACGGCGACTCACGGGAGGTCTTTGTGACTATCGATAAACTCGTACCGATATCGAATGTTGATTATCGATATTTATCAATTGTGTCCACACAATGACTCCCGATATATTTAAAAAAACAGGTGTGTTCAACCTTTTGATATGTTTATCAACCCTTTGCGTTTCGGGGGCGGTTTTGTTGAACAATCAGCGGTTTTATGAATGGGTTACGATGATTATCGTCAAAAATCTGAGGTTAGTGACAGGTGAGATGTCACCCGAGTGAAAGGAGTGACGTTTGCGTTCAATAGTAGGGAACTTGACCTGATAAGATAGTTCGCTTGTTCGACTATGAATACAAGTAGTTTTAAATGCGCTTTTGTGTTGTTTGGTAAAGTACAAACCTTTTTTTAGTGTGGGTGAATACAAAAGATGTAAGTTTACCTCGTTGTTTGTTAGTTTTTTCCAATGTTTTTTAATTTTTTTTGTTGTTAGTTTGTTTGATAAAAAGAAGCCTGACTTATAATCAAGTATTTGCCAGTAAATTTCAAATCTAGTAAAATCCAGAACATTTGCAATAATAATCAGCGTCAAATAAAGAGAACGGTCGACCATCTTTAAACAAAAGGCAAGTGAGACGTTGACCGAAGAGCGTGTAAAATTGAAATGATGTGCGGAACGTTATGTATATTAATAAGTTCGCGAAGTAATATTATACATTTGTACTGGGTATGATGTTGAGAGGAATATAATATGATTACTCGATTCAGTATTACCTACAATTTATATGAAACGCAGCACAGAACTAAACAAGAGCACAAAAGGGGCCTAAACGGCCGCTTTGGCAGAATCCTAATATGATAATATTATGAATCACATGACAATTCATAAATGATAAATGATTTTATTTCTGTAAGTAAGTTTGTACAAACACTTTTACACGTCAATCATATTTTAAAGCTAGATGAGGTCGAAGTTTCCTAACTGACTACTCTGAGAAGAAAGGCCGAAACAAACTCAGAGGTCACAGTCTCTTTTAAAGTCCAGACATAATCTTGGTCAGGTCATGTGAAGGCCATGTGGATTGGTGTCTGAAGTGGTCTTTTAAGGAAAGCACCACACAGATTGAGAGGGCCTGTCCAGTCAGTGCACGCATTTGTCAGTTATCGTGCAGCTCAACTCAGAATTTAAGGAGCTCAACGATTCGACGAACAATACCAAAAAAAAGGACATTTGGGTAGGCCACTTAAACTACTCAAACTGTCAGACCATGATTAGAAGAACTAACTAAAAAAATAATAAAAAACAAAACTAAAAGGAATGACCCACATAGTCTTCACATTCACAATAATTAAAATAATAAAATACTTTAAAAGTACAGACTGCCAGATTATCAATAGAAGTAACTGAGAAAAAATAAATAAATATATATATGAATAATATTATCTGCGTTCAATTCATATTATGCAATTCATCTGTTCGACAGTTTTGTATTATAATGAAATAACATTTAAACTGTAGAAATAAAAAATAAAAATATCATTTGATTAATAAAAACTGTAAAGAAAATTTATCCGATAAAATTACGGTGTTAAATTTTTCATGCGGCAATATTTACACCAATTATGATTCTGATATGAATTGAATTGAATATAATTCAGCTAAAATATGTGTCACCATAGAGGAATTGCTGGGAATTCAGAAAATGAATTGCTTTTAGAGGAATTGCTTAATGTGGCCGTTTTAGACCCGCAGTAGCCGCGCCTTGCAACACCTATCATACGGTGTGTCCCTTACGGACTGATTGAATTCTCAGTAGGTAGTACAATAACCGAAAATCTATAAATAGTCGCTTTTTGTGTTTGTCTGTGTGACCGCAGAATTTATTCTGTAATTTTTATGTATAACATATTCATATGAAACTTAAACATATTTTTTTTAAATGTTTTTATTGTTAATTTGTTTTGTATTTAATTTTGTTTCCTTTATAATTATTTTCGAGTTTTATGTTTTGATTTATTTTATCATTATTATTATTTCACTTTGTCAAGCTTTAATGTTTTTACCTAGATTTTTAAGAGAATGATGTGGTCTCCCATAATTGGAAGCGCACACTCGTATTTGTCCTCGTATTTGTAATCTTGCATGTAATTGTGTAGCCTCTGTTGGAGATCCAATAAATAAATAAATAAATAAATAAATACCTATTAAAGAAATCTCAACGTTTTGTCAAGTCTTAAAAACCGTGCGTAGCATGATGCGCCCCTGCTACGCATGGTCTTTACCACTTGACAAACGCAATTATAATTATAGTATTAAAATAAAAAGCGTTTTTAGGGAATGGCTTGGTACGCTTCACTACGCCAGTGCTACGGCGTAGCTCGCACTGTGCTACTGACACGTAGCGCTCGGAATGCAATTAATTTATTGTGTTAATTTTTCAAAGATTTTTTTACGAATCTAAATATTGTGAGTACCAATATTTAATGTTATAACTCATATTAGGATTACACCTACTTTATAATCTAAAAAAGATTTTTTCCACAACAAAATTACAATTGACTGTTCAACTTTTAGAAACTGAATAAGCATCCAGTATTTACGAGTTACATACATGTTGTGTATGTAAAAATATCACGTAACTCTAGTATAAAAACAAGCAGGGTCCACAAAAGCGATACTCTAAAAAATGCACTGGAAAATACATCGCGAAGTTTCTCTTGAAAGTGAGGTAACGCACGGAGCGTTGCAGCTAACCAACCATGGAGCTAAGGAGACGGTGCCATGTGTTGCGACCACAGCGATTAGATACAGTTTTTATACAGGTTAGTATAATTTTTCAAGTAATGTTGGTAGAACTATTTAAGTACCTATCCTGCAAACATAAAGATGTAAGAATTTTGTAGTTTTTAGGGTTCCGTACCTCAAAAGGAATCAAATCAAAAAATCAAATCAAATCATTTATTCATGTATTCATTTGCAAACATGGGTAAGAGATACATAGATATTTTTCATTATAATAAAGTCCTCCATATTTTACCACTATATGGGTATGCAAATAGTGTAACAAAATTTAAAACTATCAATAAAATGTCAACTAAATTCAATAAATCACATTAAAACAATAAAAAGATAATTTTAAATAAATCAATAATAACTAAATTAAATAATAATAATACATACCCAACCCAAAAAACGGAACGTTATTGTCCGTCTGTCTGTCAAGACCCTTTTCCTCAGGAACACATAAAGGTATCAAGCTGAAATTCATATCAAATACTCAAATCTACTGTCCCTTGGAGCTGTGAAAAAATCAAATTTCTAAGCCAACGCAATCAAAAGACACAGCCATTTATAATGCAAATTTTCGACATTCGCAAGTGAATCAAAACCTACAGGGTACTTCCCGTGAACTCAGAATCTTGAAATTTGGTACAAAGCAACGTCTTATAGCACAGATAAAGGAAAAATTGCGAAAAGCATAAATTTTTAGTTATATCATGTAATAAAAATATGTTTAATAATTTTATCTACCAACCCGAACTGGGCCCGCGTGGTGGATTACGGCCCACTCCCTCTCCTGTGTCCCAGCAGTGGGAACATTTATAGGCTGATGATGATGATGATGAATTTTCCCCTTTCCTCATGAACGCGGTTTGTACGGAACCCTCGGTGTGCGAGTCCGACTCGCACATGGTCGGTTTTTTTTTTTCAATTAAATGTGACCTTTTTAGAACTTCTTATAGGCAACCTACAAGTTAACTATAGACCTGTGAACACGCTGTGCTATGAATAGAAAAGAGCTAAAAGTAGTAATGTACAAATCATTCTGAATATAGTAATAATGACTTCTTCAAAAACGTCACTAGAAATATCGCAGTTCTAGAACAAGAAAACGCTCACAAAGAGGAGACTTGAGTCCCAGTTGTGGGGACATTATTGGATGATTAAGTGAGGAAAGCCAAACTTAAGTGGCAATGGGCAGGGCACATTGCTCGCAGAACGGATGGCCGATGAGGCTGAAAGGTTCTGGAGTGGCGACCGCGTACCGGAAGACGTAGCGTTGGAAGGCCTCCCACAAGATGGACCGATGGCCGCAGGAATCCGCTGGATGCGGAAAGCACAGAATCGGTCGAAGTGGAGGTGCTTGGGGGAGGCCTATGTTCAGCAGTGGACGTCTTTCGGCTGAAATGACGATGATGATGATGAAGTGAGGAAAGAATAACTCGCTTTTCTTTTTAATTTCATCATCTATTTCCATATAGAACAAAATTCAGTGAATCGCTTATCGCTCGCCACACACGCTAGACTAGTGAATAGCTGGTGTCGGCAAGGCGAGCGCCTACCGCTGCATATTTATGAAGTGCCTCAAACACCATAAATAGTTGATACGAACCGGCCTCCACGGGTAATGGAGTAAATACAAGGACACTACGTACTTGTACTTGTTGTACCTGATTCTGGAGGATATGTGGAGTAATATGTGGTAGATAGTTATATACGACTGGTGTGTACGTCTCAGAAATTGAGAGGTACAGATTCGATGTCATGTGTTTATTCGGTTGAACATCGATGTTCTATTTCTCCTATAAGTATTCAAATGTTTGTGATGGTCTATAATAATATATATATGGTGTGGTTTTGGAAAGGTTTAAGTATAATAGGTACAATTTAAGCCACCACCACATTACGATGTCATTCATAGGTAGAAAGTTATAAACATAAACAAACATTAAGACATCTCCAATTATCTTTTCAAACGTTAGCAGAATGAATTTTCTATGAAAGTCACCAAGTATTATTTTATTTTATTCTATTATATTATATTTTTAGTGTGATTATGTTTATAATATTGACTTCTATGGGCCCAGTTACCCGAAATAAATGAATTTTAATTTTAATTTAATTTTAATTACCACCAGATACTTTGTAAAATGCTTCAATGTTATACTAATAATTGAAACTAGGATGCATAGACGGTATCGGGGGACCTCACAACCACCTAACTAATCTGTTCTCACATATTTTCATCAAAACTCAACCACATTTTCTTATATGGAACAGGGCCAGGCCCCAATCTGTAGACGAAGACACGTTCTTAGAAATTCCCTACGTCGCATGTGCTCGCTAAGCCGATCCGCTGTTTCAGACATTTATTAAACCTCCGGCAAACTGCCGAGCGACCTGCCGGCCCGGCGACGGCTGTACCCACCGATATAGCTTAGATAAACGCGCACATAACTATGCAAACTACTCCCAGCGACATCTCGCCACCACAACACATCATAACTGCCGCCGTTCCGCAACTTAGTTTAAACTTTAATGCTTCTGTTTCTAAGCACATAATACAAACACGCATCAATTGATGGCGTACAACGTTCTGGTCAACAGCCGCGGCGCACTATTAGCTAGGCACATATCTGTGAGTGTGGTGAGAACGCGAGCTGAATACCGTATGGGCGTTGTAGTGAACCTTAAAAAATTAAAGCCGCCGACGTTACTTAGAATGCTAAGTAAAGATTTGAATGGGGCGGGACGCTCTCCGCAACGCGATGGCGACTTACCCGTGTCACGTCGTCGGTTGGTTATTTTTTTTGGTTCGAAAGTCGGACGTGCTCGGAGACTTCCTTTCAATATGAAGTGGAATCGATTAATGAGCCCCAGTTTAGAATTGCAGTCGGGTCACACGCCTAATTTATATTTCTATCGTGAGATCGACTCGTTCTTTTGTTAATCGTGATAAATGTTTGTGCAAACACGACAAACAGAAACACCTAAGTGTTGCAATTACAAGTGAGCGTCGGCTAAGCGAACAAAAAGATGTACGAGGGTGTCCACTAATATAATTTCAGGACGGACTCAGGGACGGAAAGGCGTGTATGGTTTCAATACCTGTACGCGTAATCCGGTGTGGATTTTCTGAGGTTGGCGGCGAAGTGAAAATTGTCGCCATACAGTACTGGGATAAATGGTACAGGGAGTGCGGAGTGCCGGATTCAGTGTTCAATGGAGAGCGACAAGTGTGAATTTTCGCGGTCGCGTATCGGTCGCGTGGTGCGGGACAAACTGGGCATTGGTCGAGCGTGCTAATCTGCGTGGAGTGTCGCGTGTGATTGGGCAGACGGTGCTGTCCAATTTTCCGGTTGCGACGGCCGGCATTAGTTGGACAGACAACGGCCGTCGCTTAGTAAACGACGTACATATTTGAGTACGTAGCCGGACGCAACGTACACTGTGATTGATAGTTGCGTGATTGAAAATGGGTATCGTTACAGTGGTTATGTGGTACGTTTATTTCATTTATAGAAGGAGATTTCGTTTATTAGACTCGATGTTTTACTTATTGTTTGGTAAAAAAAATGCAAAAAGTAAAGAAGTTCATTCATTAGCATAACTTTGTCTCATAATTCGTATTTTAATATCGTAAAACACAAAGTCGCGGAAAAAATAAATAAAAAGAAAATAAAATTTTACTACACAAATTCATGCAAAATAACAAAACCAAAGCCCTGAACTTTACATCAATCTGGAAACACAAAACATCTAAATGTCAATTTGTATTCGCAAACAAATCTGGTAGTTCAAACAGCTCTGCAGCGCTGCAGTGCTCTAATGATTGTTTACCGTAGAGGGCGCGGCCGGCTAGTTACCCGGTAATGCAATATTAATGCAATTCATTAAACGTGCAATTCAAGTGTGCACAGCCCTAGCCCCTCGAATAGGGAAGCGTGGAGGCATACACTTTGTAGGATAGTCTTGATTTGAGAATTGCATTTTCGTGAGAATTGCTAAGTATAGATTTTGATTTGCATAGTTTATTTACATCTGTACATTCGTTTACGTATATTTAAAAAAGGTCTTCACTCTGCCCAATTAATCCTTAACATTAGATGCTTTTTGCTATTAATGAAAGTTTCAATTTTCAAAACAACCCGGAATTGTTTGCTGTTTGATTTTGCCAACAATTTCAATTCGTCATAACCGTACAATATTGAACGTCCTAACAATGACACAATAGTTGGTCACCATACTGAGTGAGGGCATGGTCACTAATTTTATTGCACATATTCAATTCGATTGTCAACAAAATAGTGACACGATTACAATGGGAAATTTACTAAAATTAAATCATCCAAATTGATTTATTTATTCAAACTACTATGTTCAAAATACGCGTTCATTCAATTTGTGATTACTTTTTTCACAAAGCAATAGTACGAATGCGACCGAAAACTTCTCTTATACAAGGTTTCCCAAACCTAAACAGTTTATTTACCCCGAGTGATTGTTACAGCACAGCAGCGAGGCGGACGAAATTAATATCGGACAAATCGAGACCGCCTCCGGGCCCCATTACACGATCAAAGTAAAAATATATGAGGCGAAGGAAAAGAAACCAAACATATGCCGGAGTAAATATTTGGACTGCGAACTGCGTCCCCTTCTCTCTGTGGACCGCACCCCCGCCGTATTACGTCACATTGTTCTCGCGATCGATTAGCCGGCCGGCCGTGACGTCGCGACGTGTTTCATAACGGGTGCGTTTCGTTCCCTAATCTATTCCAGTTACGAATATTTCTATGCAATGTTCCGCCGACGTCACGTTTCTTTCCTCAGATTTCTAAACTTTTTCACCATTCCTAAGGATTCTGGTTGCGGCTCAATTATGTAAGCCACAAAGCGGGAGTAGCGACGTGCAAAATTATTTGGTAGATCCGAGTTACCGTGAGAACCTCTCGTCGATATGACTCCCTGAATGAAAAAAATATATTTCATTGAAAAAATACACTCCAACCGCTGGCCTCGGGGCGTATAATAGTGATTGAACTAACCTGTCAGCCCCATGTTAAGTGGTTTTGAGGGTACCATACAACCATTGTCCGGACAACCAGTAGCGTGTTTTCTTGGTAAATGTTTGATTTGGGAATATTTACTAATCTGACTTCATAATACCGGTGTGTGTTTGTGTTTAAAATTTTTGCAGCTTGACGGGATGTTTTCATAGGCTGGCGAACCTCAAATAATCCTTTCCTGAAGGCAAGCTGTGCATCCCAAGATCTTTTACCTAAAAGTTATTAAATAGTTAACAAGAATTTTAAATAATCCTGTCTAAAACGAAGTTCAGATCTCTTCAGATCTATAACAATGATATCTCTGTAACATGTTGAATGGCTATAGGCGGATTAAATCTTCCTCACCAGTTAACATCTTAACAACTTCCACCTTACGTAACCGCGCAATAAATTTACAATCTGTAAATAAACACGATTCGAATCGCACTCTCAATTTCAATCGAGACGCAAGTCGCATCCAAACGATTCAATCGCGCATATGTCCCATTGTCCGCGCTGACAATGGCGACGGCGCGCCTCTGCGTGCCATTCAACCACCAGCCACAAAAGTCTGTTTCGCTAAACTCCTTGTGTGCTGTAACATTGACCTATAGAGCCAACAGGTGAATCTCACAAAGCGTTTGTTTGGGTGTCTCCGGTGAATTAACGCCCTACCGCTCGTGCCGCGACGATCTAATGTAAAGTACATTGTCTGATGCGCTCAATAGAATAGTTTACATTTGCAAATGTGTTGTTATGCTGAGTTGGCGTGCCGTAACCTTGCCGGCAGTGCGCATCCCTGCGGGACCCTGAAAGAAGCTACTTCAGAAACAAATTCGCAATATATAAACACTTTACAAACACAAAGGATTCTGAATCCATTAGCAAAACGTACCGGTGTCATTCGTCCTAATTTACTAAAACCTACTAAACAACGCATTTAGATATTAGGAACTGAAATGATTAATCCCTATTAACAAATTGCAACCATAACCAATTCACAGCAACCAATTTGTGTATATTCGGAGGACAAAGGGCGGCTCGCCAATCAGCATATTCGAGCTATCTATTTAGAGCATAACGGTATATACGGAGCATAAATTCGCCACAGACCTGCATTACCTATTAATTAATCGCTCTGCGCTAATTATACGACACAAGTGCCAACATGAACGGTCAACAGCACAAAGGGGTCTATACAGTGTGTTCACGTACGTGCGGCCGTACATGTAGGTTCCTCGTAACATTCTCGATTATGGCAGCTCGCCGGTGTCCGTGTGCACATAGCCGTTCTTGAGTGCCCACATAGGTATTGAAGACATTGATCTTGGCTCACAATGCTTTGTCCTGCCCAGTGACTGGTGAATGGCCGTGCTCAAAGGAGGCTGCATACAAACTGTATTTCTGTCACAAAGTTACATGCGGCTCACTGACAGGACCACAGGAGTGAGGAGCTCGTATGTCTTAGCAAACTGGATCATAATAATACAACTCGGAGATGTTACGTCTCTTTGTAAGGATGCTGGAGGAGATACTATAACGTTTGATTAATATAATGTCCTCTTAGTAGACTGGATCTGAATCACATATAGCTAATCAATAGCATCTCTGAGGACGTAGTTTGTGCTTCCCATTTTGCTGAAATACGCGCAATATGCACAACGTGGTATTATTAGCGCACAATATGCGCAATGTGATATTATTGCGAAAGAAATACAAGGAATGTGAAATACATAAATTCAATTAAAGTCTCTATAAACCTAGATAAACAGATAGGTTACTCTTTTTCTTTTCTTTTTTTTTTTGCTTCGGGTATCGTTAGAGGTGGAAAAGGAAATGTTTTAAGCAGATTTTTAGTACCTAGAATAGGTACATCTGAAAAATGTATACCTATCTACCTATGTACACATCCTAAATAATTGAAATTATGCTTATAACTGTATTTGAACTCCTATAGGTTTTTAGTACCTAGGCGACCGAGCTCTGCTCTGGTGAAAATAGAGAATGCTCATTTAATAGTATAGGAAAGTACATACTAATCCATGCATTAGTAGGTACTTACTAATTCCATGCTGCCATGTCATTATTCTAATGTCATTATTCTAATGTCATTATTCTAATGTCATTATTCATTATCTAGTTCTAAACTTTGGGCGACCGAGCTCTGCTCGGGTGAAAATACGGAGAGAACAAATTTTCCCAGATATGAGACCTAGCTAGATTTATTTTTTGCCCCCGTAAACCCCTAAATTGGAACTTTCTTCGAAATCAGTTTCTTCGAAAAAAAAATTAGAAACAAATGTTATTTACAAATATTGCTCGTTTAATAGTTTAGGATGAATTCACTCTTAAGAACAATAATTGGTCTTAACAACCCTGCATCCACGCAAAAAAAAAACATAGGTTCTAAAAAATAGAAAAAAAGTTAATCCATTTCCATACTGAAGTATACAGATATCGTCGTGTACGTAGAGCTCCACAAGATGGCGCTTTCTCCGGCATTCGACGCTTGTACCTGTTTATTGTGAAGCATGGTACGAAGGTATGGTTTTGATACTTAATAAATAATTTTAATAAAGTATGATTTTGCCGAAGAAAATTTGTATTCAAGTAAGCATTAGATACGTAGGTTGTAAATAATGCCCGTGGATTTTTTTTTTTTTCAATTTAGGAATCCAGAGGTAGCACACTGGTACACACAGGTAGTATCCAGAGGCCGTTACCAGTGGTAGCACACTGGTAACGGCCGCGACTTACGAGTTGTAGGTCGTAGGTTCGAACCCTGGCGCTTTACTTTGTGTAAATCATTTCACCACCCCGCTCTCAAAGCAGTGAAGGAAAACATTGTGAGGAAACCGGCATGTCCTTTTTTTTTGGATGAGAAATTATCAAATAACTTCTCCCGCTCTGGGTGGAGCGGGAGGGCGTGTCAGACCCTTACTGACTAAAATCCACCCGTGTTCCTTCAGTTGCCATGTTGCCGGGGGCCACGACTTCTCTTTCGGCCTTATTCGCAAGCCCAGCAGAACCGGCATGTCCTAGAACCAAAAATTTGACATCTACCAACCCGCACAGGGCCCGCGTGGTGGATTATGGCCCTCTCCCGCTCACATAAAGAGGAGGCTTGTGTCCCAGCAGTTGGAACATTATAGGTTGATTATGTTTATACTTATGCTCATTGGAATCCGTGATTAGTCGTAACTAAATAAGAATAGATAATAGTAAGTGTTATGAGCATTAAATCACTGTACCTACTGTAAAACATAAATAACAAAAGATTGTTACAGCCAGTCAACATTGACTTTGTGTTGGGTCTAAATTCGGCAAGTCACAGATCAAGCAACAAGTTGAGAGTGCAACCAGTTCCTTCAAAAAAATCTAAGTAATTAAAACCCGGATAATCACAACATACAAAAATAAAAACATAATGATACAAACAATTATAAAATAGTGTACCTTCTACGGTTTTGGCAGTTTTTACTACGAACAAAAACTATCAGACCTCTCCTGCCATTTCAAAAGGATCAAAACGAATAAATCGTCGTATCCTTTACGTTCACCCCCGTACAGTCGCGAATCGCAACGAAAAATAAACGCATCCGTAGCGGGCTAAACGGGTAATACGCTCTTATTATCATAACAATAATAATATGCACAAAACAGATACAGACGAAAAAAAATATTTTTGTGAAACCTGTATTTTTCGTTCACTGCCCAATTCTGGATTTCGTTGTGCATGTTTTATGAAAAACGTTTTTATCTGGAGATAAAGGGAAATGTTTACTCTTGTTTTTTACTTTGAAGCTTTTAAAATTAGGTGAAGATGGATAAAGTTAGTACTGCTTAAAATAAATAACGAACAGAATGCTAATTAAGACTATATAGGATTGTACGTGTTTGCAAAAGAGGCTCTATGAGTGATTGAAATGTACTTACTAATAAAACAAAATCAACTTTTCAGATTTTATCCAAAGTTTCCTTCGTATAGTCGCATTATATTGCATTCATTAAGGACAATTTATACCTACCTTAACCTTTTCAAAACACAGTAAGCGGTAACGACAGTTTTTGCATGCTGATCCTGATGCCAATGAACTTAAGTCTCAAGCAATCGAATCATAGCATTAAATAAGCGACAATGTACGTCGTGACAGGCCATCACTCCGGGACATACGATCAAAGCATTCAAACGGATTAAGAATAATTAGCTAATTTGTCATTTTAATGTCACATGCCATCACGTTCCAAACGAAAAGGAACAAAAATTAAAAAAAAAAAAAATTATCCAAGCCGAGCGTATCGTAAAAACTACAAGTCGGCATAACTCATGCGTCTTTGCCTTTTGTGCGGTTTGAAAAATAAAAAGGGTATTTCAAAAAAAGAACATTAGTTAGTGCGACGGATCAGTCATCCGCGGGCCGCGCCGCGAAACACGTCGCCCGGCTTTTTCATGCGCACTTTGCCAGTTATTTAAGTCCCGACACGTGTACTAATGACGTTTCGATTTTGACCTCAGATATCCGAGGGTAGCGATTTTCGATGCCTATCAGCTCCAACTTACCGCTTGTTTTGAATAACAAGACATGCTGTTTACATAATTCATGTGGTTACGTAAATGTGACCTATGTTCGGGTAAAGTGGGTACAGTGAGTTTACAAACCTTTACAGTACAAAGTGGCATAACATCACGCCTGTACGCCCGAAGGGTTGGGCAGAGGTGTACCTACAGTACACCCACATTTCGCCAGTTAGGTATGTTTAAGTCCCATGTAATAGGGGGCGAGCCTAATGCCATCAACCGGGCACAAATCCAGACTCCGAGCTGCTACTGAGAAATTCCAGATGGAAAAATCCAATAACACTTAGCCCGATCCGGGAGTCGAACCTAGGACCTCATGCTCAGCAGTAGCGCTTGCGACCACCAACGAGGCAGTACAATGTAGTTGTTGGAAAATTAAAAAACACCTAACCCTTGCAAGCTGGGTATGAATTCTATACTATTCATTCAATGAGCAATATTTGTATATATATATATATATATGTTACAGTTAAAACCCGTTTTTAGTTAGAACGCGTTTTCACTAGTTAATACAAATTTTTACTAGATGCCTTTGTTAATACTAGAATTTCCTAGTTATAACTCGAATTGACTATCAGTCAATTCATGTTTTAATTTTAGTTAAAACTAGTTTTAACATTGAGCACGAAACTTGTTTGGGGATAATGATTCAATTGAACTAAGGAAGTGTTGGTTGCAATGTGATTCAAAACATTGGTATTATTTAAGACATTATTTATTGAGAATATTGAGGAGCTCATGGGTAAGTAATAAAAGCCGCACCGATTGAGCCATCAGATTAAGCTACGGTTGCCGCGGTTGGTCCGTGGATGGGTGACCATCTTTACATACCGAGACTCCTCCGTGCCTTGAAAGCACGCAGAGCCGTTGGTCCCAGTTGTCATTCGTGGATCTTTGACAGTCGTTACGGCTCGTCAGAAGCCCGAAAGTCTGACAACCAGTCTTAACCAAAGGGTATCGTATTACCCAGTTACTGGGTTATGGAGGTCAGATAGGCAGTCGCTCCATGTAAAATACGGGTATTTAGCTGCATCTGGTTAGGCTGGAAGCCGACCTTAACATAGTTGGGAAAAGGCTAGGCAGATTGATTGATTTATTGAGAATATTAAAGCATCATTTTAAGAAACATAACAGAGCCTCGTCGCCTATATTAATCAAAACATACATAATATCACGCCTGTACTCCCCGAAGGGTTAGGCAGAGGTATACCTATAGTACACCCACCTTTCGCCAGTTATGTTTAAGTCCTATGTAATAGGGGGCGAACCTTTTGCCATCATCGTGTTAGGTGGTAGGTAGGTAAGTGTGGCCTAGATAAGTACTTAGTGCTGCCCGTGCAAAACTCGGCAAGGTAAAGCTAGTAGCTAATATGATAGGAGCTTCAACACATAGATGATGTAAAAATTATATAAAATACCTACCTACAATACAATTTATCGAGTATTCCATATCTCGTTCCTATCTTGTGCAAACCCTGTTCATCCTTTTCGAGAACCACTCCAATAATATTTAAATTGCAAGTTCTATATATGTTCTTCTATTACAGTAAGCCATTATCATTTCGCATTGTTTGCATTTTTATTTCTCTTGTACGTAACAAAACGAAAATTCCTTATTCTTAATTATTTTCCTGAAAATCTTTGCATTTGTTTGTTAAGTTGTTCAGTGATTTTTAAGATAGTTTGACCTTCTAAATTGACACTCAAAGTGAAATTAAAAAAATCTCTGTACAGTAGTAAACTTTATAGAACTCAAAATACGCTATTAATAAAAAAAAAAATCCTTACTAACTATTTAGACAATATTAGCATAAGCATTAGATAATATTTCCAGAAATTAATTAAATGATTAGTAATTAATAATGTTGTTAAAATAATATTTGATGGATATTAACTGATTCGAAGAGTATTGTTTTTGGGCACACGGATGGCGTAAACGCTCTAATGGAATAATTTTGTCAAAACGCGTTTTATCTAGTTAAAACTAGTTTTAACTGATATTTATCTTAGATCAGTAATCAATTCTAGTATTCACAAAAGCACCCAGTAAAAACTAGTTTTAACTAGTGAAAATGCTTTCTAAAAAAAAACGGGTTTTAACTGTAACATCTTTAAATATAACATAACATAACATTACGCCTTGTTTTCCCAAAGGGTTGGGCAGAGGTGTCCCTGTAGCAGGTACACCCACATTTCATCAGTTATGTTTAAGTCCCATGTAATAGGGGGCGAGCCTATTGCCATCAACCGGGCACAAATCCAGACTCCGAGCTGCTACTGAGAAATGTCAGATAGATAAACCCAATAACACTTTGCTCGACCCGGAATCGAACCCAGGATCTATTATATTATATCTATAAAAGGAAAGGGTGACTGACTGACTGATCTATCAACGCACAGCTCAAATCACTGAACGGATTGGGCTGAAATTTGGCACACTGGTAGTTATTATGAGGCATCCACTAAGAAAGAGTTTTTTTGGAAATTCGACCTTTAAGGGGTGAAAAGGGGGGATTTTGTTTACATGGAAATTCTTATTCCTTGAGTTAATTAACTTGTAACTTGGCACGAATACTTATCTATGTAAATTATAAAGATTTAAATTTTTAGTTTTTTAAACTACCCAAAAAAAAAAGTGGATTGAGGGGTGTCAAAGTTTGTATAGAAGAATTTAACCGTGCAGTCTAACTCAAAACTCAGTATTTATACTTAAGACTGAAAATAAATAAAAAAGCATATCTGGGTTTTTTGAAAATCTATTCCTAACGGGGTGAAAAGGGGTAGTAATTTTTACAGGGGAGGACTTTACTGTGTGGCTTGATTAACTTAAAAATTGGTATAAATCTATAACAACACTACTGCACCAGGAATAGGAATAGTATAGAATTGCCCTCAGTTAGAACTTTGTACGGAAGAAGAACTATTCAGTTTGAAGGAGCGCAGCTTTATAATAAGTTACCGAAAGAAATAAGGGGTTCTTCATCAGTGAACATTTTTAAGAACAGGTTAAAGTTGTATTTGGCTAACCAACAATAATAAAATAATCATTACTCACTGTATGTGCTCAATAGATCGAACGACAATAATTATGTTTATCACTTAAGACATTTTGTTTAGTTTCTCATATTTAAGTGAACTATGTACGTTCTTTTGAGAAATAAGTTTCTTTAAACCTTGACTTTTTTAAATTATTATCACGCTATTTGCTATGGGGGATGAACAATATTGCATTATGTTCGTATTCTTCTATAGTTTACCGCAAATTGTAAAAAGACTAGCCAAAATGTTAGAATATTGCAGATAATTACGGATTTAACCTTTTAAAATATTATCATCACCTTTATGGAGCTAAGCAGTCAATCATAACATATACAGGGTGGATTTTGGGCAGGTACCTTAACCGTTGTTGCTACAAGAAAACGGTCTTAGAAGACTGTCCTTAACTTTTTGAAACATTTTGATCTCCATTCATAGATTTTGAAAAAATGTACAGTCAGCAAGAAAATGGCAAATTTTCACAAAAACTTTTTTAATACCAGTCGATCCTATTTCTTATTACTAGGGTCAAAAAACTATATTGGCCCAACTGAGGTTTGAGTATGAGTAAAGTCAGAATTTACAAAATACTTCCCATACATTTCGTAGGAAATAAGACTGAGATGAGAATTAACACAATATACCTTTTTATGATGAAATAACTTTTTAATGAGGTACCTACTATTATTTAAATGAACACAACATACTTCAATACAACAATCGAATTAGTCAAATCCTTCGCTGGGTTGAAATGAAATGCAATGAAAAAGAAATTGTTTATTCTGTAAATAGGATATCGGAATCACTTTTACACGTCATATTTAAAAAAAGAATTCAAATAAGCAAGATGGAGTCGACATTGGTGCCGATTCTCTTGTTCACAAACTAAACTAAATTTAAGTTCAGTGCATCTTTTTCTTTCTATTTCATTAAGAAAAGGACAAAAGATAAATTTTAGTTTAGTCCTGTCAAACTAATCAGCGCTTAACGTAAATTGACGTAATTTTAGTCGGCAAGTTTTTAATCACGTCTAAACTTGTATGGAGAGTGACAGGCGCTGATTAATTTGACAGGACTAAACTAAAATTTATCTTCTGTCCTTTTTTTAATAAAATAGAAAGAAAAAGATGCACTGAACTTAAATTTAGTTTAGTTTGTGAACAAGAGAATCGGCACCATTTCCTATCTGATTAGCGGCGAAACAAACTCAATGTTAACAGATAGTTACAGATTTAACCTTTTAATGCTCGGTTCCTATAAACAAAAACGAATAGTTTTGCTTACCAAGCACATTTTAATGTCGAACTGGGCATATAAATAAATTCGTAAGGTAATTTTACCCGTGATAGCTCCTTCCATATACGATGCAAAGCTATGAAGGTCTTTGTTTTATTATTGGTAAAGATACAAGAGTCTTTATTTTAACCAATAACAGCCCGTAGTCTGTAGTAATCAGCCATAAATGATTATCATCCCGCTACACTTTTATGGAGCTAAGCAGTCAATCATGAGTAATCATTACATATATAAGAACGGATATTTTAGTCAACTTACAACAAAGCAAATACCTTAGCGGTTAGACGAATGCTTTGCAAACCTAAGTTCGATTCTCAACAATTGATAACTTTTGTGCTTCTTTTATTGTACATTTTGATATACAACCTATAGGTATTACATAAAACTAGCAATATTTGTATGTATAGGTATATATTTGTACCTACTCACGTTCTCGAAATCGGCTCTAACGATTTCGATGAAAGTTGCAATATTAGGAGTTTACGGGAGCGAAAAATCGATCTAGCTAGGTCTCATATTTGGGAAAATTAGCTTTCTCCGAATTTTCACCCGAGCAGAGCTCGGTCGCCCAAAGTATTTTATTCTAATAAAATAATGAATATTGACATTAGAATAATGATCATGGCAGCATGGAATTAGTAAGTACGTACTATCATGGCAGTATGGAATTAGTATGTATTTTCCTATACTATTAAATGAGCATTCTCTATTTTCACCAGAGCAGAGCTTGGTCGCCCAGGTACTTATAATATGACAGTTCGTAAACCGTACGCAGATTTTTTTTTTGAACTCGGTTTTTTGTTTGTAAAAAAGTTTTTCATGTTTGCTGTAGTTATGGTACCTACCCCACACCAATTCCTATCACTACTTGCTATGTAAACAACAGTGACAGGAAGTATTATAACATCATCAAGATACACAAAGTGGATTAAATACGTATTCGGTTTAAAGAATTTTATTCTCATAAAAAACACAAAACAGTTCACTTAATTTATGCAAAGACTCCGTAAGTCGATAGAAGGCAAACAGAAATTATTTAAAACTAGGCTTCTAAAATTTAATCCAAATGGTTATTTTAGTTATTTATCATGCAGGCATTTCCTAGCCAGCTGAGATAGGGCTGAGATGGCCTCGTACAGGACTTTCTGCTTTTATTTTAATTCGACTTTGTTTTTTTATTTATGTTTTCATTAATTTAAAAAATAATTGAATAAAACTTTATTTCAGTCTAAGGTCCATAATTTTGTTAGTATATTGGTATTAGTAACAATGGTACTTAAATAAATAGGTTAGTATTGTTATTTTTTTTTACAAAATTATTTATTTATGCAGACCTATGACTGTCCCCACCCAGTGTCCCTGAAAGGGACAGTGGTAAGTGTATTTTATTTTAATTTGTGATTTCCTGTGTGAGTCACAATAAATACTTTTTTCTTTCTTTCTTTAAGTGTTACAGTGTTTCTGAAACATAAACTTTTAACAATAAAAAAAAGATATTTTGCATTAACTGTATTATTATTATCTGGCAACTTATTGTACAGTGCGGACCGCTCCTTCATATAAAATGTTTTTATTCCAGTAATTGGTTCTGGGTAGTCTGAGTTCGAGTTTATTGCGATTTCTAGTGTAAACCGTGATTTCTTTTTTTGAAAGACAATTGTATTATCGAAGCTAACTCAAAAACTACCCAAGCCAAGTTAATACAATTTAGATGGAACCACTGTGCAAGCTTTCTCTACCAGATGAAAAGATTAAATTTTCAAAATCGGTCTACAATTGACTAAAATATTGATGAAAATACATTTTATAAATAATAGGTACAGACGAACATATACCTAACCTCCTACTTTTGTGAACTCGGTTATGAAGTTTAGACCTCTTCTGTTATCTATGGTTATAATAGAAATAGATATTTAGAATAAGTTAGGTGACTGGGTAAATGAGAAATCCTGTGTGTTTACAATCTACTGATAAATTATTTTAGTGATAACCGTTCGTCAGGAATAATCTGTAAGAATGTATCAGTCATTGTATCAGTGCTGTGCCTTATTAGTTATATGCAGGAACACAGGCGTTCATTAATTAGCTAAAAACGAAAAATTTCGCGGAACTGATCAAGGCTGCGGGAGTCAACCTGTAGGACGAGCTGCTGCAAAACGTGACTGTTATTTTAGTATATTGTTGTGTTTAACTACTTTCACGTGAACGAAATCGCGGGTACAACCTAGTATATATGTTACGGCTAAAACCCGAAGTGCGGCTACACCTAGTCCCTGGCACTCGCCGGCCGCTGCCGCGGCACCGCCCGCTTCGCTCGCTCGGCTCGTGCGGTGTGTTATGTGGTCACAGTTCTAACCTAACCTAACCTACCTTTCAGCCATTTTCATTTTCTACAACTAAATTTAACCAACTGCTACCGACCGTACCTCGTTGTAGCCGGCTAAAACTAGGTGTAGCCGCACTTCGGGTTTTAGCCGTGACATATACACAGTTACACACATCAAAAGTGTCTAGGGATCAAGTACATTTTTAATAATATAATATTATACAATTAATATTTAATCTAGTCTTCCAGACCGGCTTCTTACTTTAATTCGTATTTTTAAGTTACTATAACTTATCCCTATATTTTTTTGTGAAAATTAAGAAAAATTGCAATTTTGCAAATTGTGGGTAATTAACCTAAGTTAATTGTCGTCAATTAAACCGCCCCATATCTCTAGCAACTGCTATTTCTAAGGTGCTGGACGGTTTGCTTGAGTCCAGCTTGGATAATTATATAAAACTACACGACGCTCAGTTCGGGTTTCGGCCTGGGCTATCCACTGAAAGCGCAATCCTGAGTCTCAAACATACTGTCCAGTACTATATTGACCGTAGGACGCTGGTTTACGCCTGTTTTCTTGACCTCTCCAAGGCTTTTGATTTCGTGTCGTTTGATGTACTTTGGAGAAAGTTGAGGAACAGGGGTGTACCGGTGGTTGTGCTTAACATACTAAAGTATTAGTATGGAAACCAAAGTAATTTTGTGAGATGGGCCAATACACTCTCTGAAGCGTACAGGTTGGAGAGCGGAGTGAGGCAGGGAGGACTGACGTCTCCTAAGTTCTTCAACCTGTGTGTAAATGACCTCATCGACGAGCTCAGTAGTAAGCGCTTCGATTGCTCGATAGATGGCGTGTGTATCAATAACATAAGTTACGCGGACTATATGGTGCTGCTAAGCCCGACGGCGGGGGTCTCAGAGAGTTGTTAAATGTGTGTGATGCCTATGTAAGTACACATCCTTTTGTACAATGCACAAAAGAGTGAATATATGGTCTTTAAGGCCGCCGGTAGATGTCCCGATCATTTTCTCAAAATTACCCTAAATGGCTTGAGCGTAAATCGTGTCGCGAAGTTTAAGTATCTGGGCCACTTTCTTACTGACGGCCTTGAGGACGATGGGAGAGGGAGCCTAGGGCTCTCACGTTGTTCAGGATAAAGCGGGAGGAAACGCCCGGGTGTCATCACTGTGTGGATCGCCCGGAGGACACGGTGGAGCATACGGTGGAGGTCTGCCCGGCTTGGGCAGAGCATCGCCGTGTCCTCGTGGAAGCGATCGGCGGCGGTGATCTCTCGCGTCCGGCCCTGATTCGGGCCATGCTACGGAGCGAGAGGAAATGGCAGGCCGTCACCTCGTTCTGCGAAGCAGTAATGCTCGCGAAGGAGGAGACGGAGCGCGTGAGGGAGAGGCAAATTTCGCGCCCTCGCGCCCCTAACCGCCGCAGCAGGAGACGCCCTGGGCGTCGGGAGTCACGAGAGGATTTCCGGCCACCGTAGGCGCGGGCTTGCGGACGGTGAGCAATGGGTAGCTCGCCGTCCGATAAGGACCAAGCCCGGGTCGACGGCGCGTTGTGTTCCACGCGCGCCTCAAAGAGATGTCAGCAGAATTGACGGGGTCCGCTAGGGCCAATGCCTGCCGGGGGTTCGAAGAAAACCGATAGGGAAATCGTGGCCCCCTGGCAACACGGCAACTGAAGGAACACGGGTGGGTTTTAGTCAGTAAGAGTCTGACACGCCCTCCCGCTCCGCCCAGAGCGGGAGAAGTTATTTGATAATTTCCCACCCCCAAAAAAAAAAAAAAAAAAAGGGCTCTCACGTTGCTCTGAACAAGTAAGAAATTACGCTTTTTAAGGCATACTGTCAGAGCTTTTACACTGGAAGTCTGTGGATCCGCCACGCCAAAAGATCGCTGGATGCCCTGCGCATCTGGATGCGCCTGGATAATAATGTCTTCAGGATGATGTTGGGGCTGCCACGCTTCTGTAGTGCATCGAGGATGTTCGCGCTGTTTCGCACTGATGACTTTCATGCCATCATTCGCAAGAAGACAGTATCCTTTATCTGCAGAACGCGTGGCAGCCGCAATGAAATCTTGAAGACAATAGCCGATAGGATCTCATCCCCGATTTGGAGGTCACTTGTTAAGTCAGTCATCAGACTTGACTGATTCTGACTTTTATTTTTATTATTTATGATTTTATAATGAGGTCGTGGCTAAGTAATAACAGCCGCACGTCAAAGTCAAAGTCAAATCATTTATTTCAAATAGGCCCATGTATGGCACTTTTGAACGTTAAAAATTACAAAATAATAAAATTGATCCTAGTCGCCCCTTCCAAAAGGTAGTTTTCGTATGGAGAAGAATGGGCAAGAAACTCCACCGTTACTCTTTTAAAATGTTTTACAATTGTTTGTATATGTACGTACATTTGTTAAATAATTATTATATGTGAAGACGATGCACGGGTCGATTGATCAGGTTAAGCTACGGTTGCCGGGGTTGGTCTGTGGATGGGTGACCATCTTTACATACCGAGACTCGTCCGTGTCTAGGAAAACACGTTAAGCTGTTGGTCCCGGCTGTCATTCGTGGATCTTTGACAGTCGTTACGGGTCGTCAGAAGCCCGAAAGTCTGACAACCAGTTGTACCAAGGGATATCGTATTACCCAGTTACTTGGTTTGGGAGGTCAGATAGACAATCGCTCCATGTAAAATGCTGGTATTCAGCTGCATCCGCTTAGACTGGAAGCCGACCCCAACATAGTAGGGAAAATGCTTGGCAGATTGATTGATGATTTTATAATTAATTTCCCGATTGACATTAATTTTAATGAATTTAAAGAATGTAAATTATTTTAAAGATTTTAATGAATTTAAAGATGCGATTAACTTATTAATTTATTTTACAATTTGATTTTATGTACCTATTTCTATTTCTATGTACCTAGTTATTTATTTTAGTTATAATATTATTGTGGCATGTATTTTAATCTTTGATAACTAACGTATTTTTTAAGTAGGTATACTAACATAAATATGGATCACTGTATCTGATAGAAAAAAATAAATTTAAAAAATTTAATGGCAAAAAAAGGCAAAAAGAGGAATTTTAAAATTCTATTGTATAGAAAAAAAAAACTGTGTTTCTACCATTGACACGAATCACACAATCACAGCGATTTGTCAAAATCACTTTGAGGAATGGCCGCCCACGTTCTTTCTAACAAGTCAAAATGTTGATGTGTGGTATGCACGGCATCCATACTCGGCAGAGCTCTTCTTCGGAGCAAATCCCATGCGTGCTCAATTGGGGTGAGGTATGGCGATTGAACAGGCCACGGCAGAACGTTGATGCGAGCATCGGCAAGAGTGCGTGTTACTACTCTAGCCGAGTGTAGATGTACATTGTCGTGCATTAGTCGAAACGAATCACCCAACCGGCTTTACAAAGGGTTGATCACGTCTGAAACAATCCTTTCTGCATAAATCTGAGCATTGAGGTTGCCCCTGATCCAAATGAGATCGGTTCTTCCACCGATCCAAATACAGGCCCAAACCATTATTGTTCCCCCTCCATATGAATGAACTTCCTGACCAAATTTCAATCGTTCTTGACGTCCAGAGATCCTCCAAACTCGAGTGCGTCTTGTATCCGGCCTCATACCGAAACGAGATTCATCGGAAAAGCAAACACAACGCCAGTCTTCTTCCTCCCAATTTCTGTGTTCGCGAGCCCATTTTAAACAGGCCCTACGATTGCGGAGTGCTATAGATGAAACTCTCAGCGGCCTTCGGGAACAACATCATGGCGGTCATGGTACGATTCCGTGGAGCAGTACTTTGGATGGACCGGTCCTGTCTGCGAGTGATGATGCGAGATCGTCCTCCATGTCGTTCGGCCATGCTGCCCTTGATACGATAGCGTGTCCAGAGGTGGCTTATGACTCTCCGTGTATTGCCAAGAGTGACAGCCACAGTGCGTTGCCTGGAACCAGCTAGCAACATTCCGACGGCTCTCATCATCTCTTCTCGGGTCAAATGATGTCGTCGCTCCAAATCGAAGTAGGTAATTTTTTTCCGTTCCGATGCAGAAATTGTAGTGGTTTTGTAAAAACGCTATTACACACTTTTATAGGAATCTTGATTGACAGTTGATTTTCTATTTTTAATCAAAATTTAAAGAAATCAATAATCAAAATAAAAAAAAAACAATAACGATCCAAAAAAGTTAAAATAATAATCCTCAATTGGAGCGATATTTGTAGTCACGTTCTCGAAAACGGCTCTATCGATTTCGATGAAAGTTGCAATATAGGGGTTTACGTTACGTTTAGCTCTTATATCTGGGAAAATTCGTTTTCTCTGTATTTTCACGCAAAAAGATTTGCGCGGGCATTTCGGTTCAATTTCTCTATTTTCACCCGAGCAGAGCTCGGTCACCCAGGTACTTAAACTAATAATAGCCTAATTGAACAACCTTTTATATAAAACAAGAGCGAGTTTTCAATTTATATTACGAGAAATCATGTAACTAGAAACGAAGGAAACCTTAAAATAAACAGAATTTGTTATTGCAATATTTCTACAAGTCTATTATTAGATACCTACGCTTGCGACTGAAGGACTTGAAGGTCTCACTTTATGTACCTATTGTACTTTTTAAGTGACGCACCTGATCCTGTTACCCTTTATGACATACATACATAAACTCACGCCTTCCCATGGGGGTAAGCAGCAACTTAAGAACGCCACCAGTTACGTTCATTACATACTCCTTTTGCTTCGTTTACGTTCATACCTGGTCATACACGCACGCCGGTTGCGAGTACTACGCACCTGACCTTTCTGAAGAACATCACCAATAAGGTCACTATATATTCTTCTAGAACGTCTCCTTCCGGTGTTTCCTCTAACATCTGCTTTGTAAATTCCTTTTGTTAGTCGCCTTTCACTCATCCTCTCAACATTACCAAACCATCTAAGCATACTCTTATAAATTTTTGTCACTACGTCTTCTCGTCTTATCACATCATTCCGCAGCCTATCATTCATATTACTATTATTGTACTTGCCACCTAGACGTAGGAGACAAATTGCTAATCTTTTAGCATACAATATACACAGTGACATTGTGACTTGTAGTGTACCATCGATTACTTTAGTACTGGTACTAACACTACTCTTGATACGCCTTGTATTTTAAACTATTAGGAGCGACAACGGATAAGCCGCATATGTTGAATGTTGTACATCAATATATGCAGGGTCTGTCCGGCAAAGAGCTAGAGTTAAATTTATTTATGGAGAACTATGATGTTCAGGTGTTATGTTTGACTGAACATTGGTTGAAAGAACATGAAGTAGTTATTCTTATTATTTAATTTATTATTTTAGACGAGAATGTGACTAAATACCTATCTGTTTATGTGCCGTCTTAATTTATTGACATTTTATTATTATTGGCATGAAATTGTGACATGTATACCTTTTATTTTTTGGCTGGGAAATTATCAAATAACTTCTCCCGCTCTGGGTGGAGCGGGAAGGCGTGTCAGACTCTTACTGACTAAAACCCACCCGTGTTCCTTCGGTTGCCCTGTTGCCGGAGGCCACGATGTCCCTATCGGTTTTCTTCGAACCCCCGGTAGGCATTGGCCCTAGTGGACCCCGTCAATTCTGCTGACATCTCCTTGAGGCGCGCGTGGAACACAACGCGCCGTCGACCCGGGCTTGGTCCTTATCGGACGACCTTGACTTTTTATTTTGTTAATGTTACATTTGATTACATATCTATTTACCTAAACAATTTTGTATGTCTTCTGGTGAGACGTAGTATGGACCGATATTTATTTGTAACAGCTGTATAATCTTTTTCCCTATCACAAAAATAATAAATGAATTTGAATTTGAATTTGAAATTTGTAGTGTTTATCAATGACGATTTTTTTACTGTACAAAGTGTATTAAAAAAAATGCTATTCGCGGTGGGTCTTTAGTTCATGTTTCAAACAAGTTGAAATGTAAACAACGTATAGATTAAGTTAATCTTTCTATCGAGTGTACTATTCAGTTGGCTTGTGTTGAACTAGAGCGATACGTTATAATTTGCGTTTATCGACCCTCTGGAGATTTTATTCGTTTCGAATCGGTAATGGAGAATTCACTCAATAGGTTTCTAAAAAAATCTAGTAATAAAAATATAATTTTATGTGAAGATTTCAATATTCATATTTTAGATGTTACTCCATTGAGTATTAGACTTCTCAATCTGTTCACATCTATATAATTTAATTAACTTGTTTTTTGAACCTGCTAGGATCCCCGGCATCTTTGTCGACTTGTCTTGATAATATATTTAGTGATTGTGATGCCAAAAATAAATTAGTTTTAAGTGACTTAACACTGTGGTTTATTAGCTAGCTTCCCTATGCACATGAAAAGCCGCATAAAATAGAATGCAGGCCTTATACAGCTAATCGTTGCAACATGTTTGAAAATAATGTAGCTCATAGAATTACACCATCTGTAGTAGAACACGAGAATCCTAATGAAATCTATGGAGCTCTTTTTGATGTTGTGCAAAAAGAGTACCAATCTACTTTCAAGACCAAAACCATTAACACTAATGGCACCTCCGTTGGCTTTCCAATGGGCTACTCCAGGTATTTATAAAAGTAGAGCGACACTGTACGAGTTATATGGTTTGAAAAAATACAGGCTTGATACTCTTTTCCTAGAGTATGTCAATTTTATTTTTAATTTCTTTTTTGTGTTTTTGCTAAATCTAAATTTTTCAAAATTCAAATAATAAAGTAAAAATACTTGGAAAATTATTAACAATGAAACGGGTTAAATAAGAAATACAACTTGAGATTATGGTCGACACTAAATTAGTTAATGAAGCAGCCGACGACATAGCTGAGGCATTTAATGAGTTTTTGCCAATATACCTATAACTACGACTCGCTCCTTAAATTCGTCCCCGTCTAAAGCTGAAAACCTTTTGCATAGTAGTGTGCCTAAATGTAGTAGCTTATTTAGCTTCGAGCATGTAACACCTCGTGATGTAGTAAATGTTTTTAACACACTTAAGTCTAAAAACACTGGTGATTATTGGGACATCTCTATTAAACTATTAAGTAATATAATAGACATAGTAGCCCCCCATGTAGCTGTTACTTTTAATAAATGTGCTGATTTAGGAACTTTTCCTGACCTCATGAAGAGTAGTAAAGTTATGTCATTATTTTGATCAGATAATAAAAATGACGTTGGCAATTTCTGGCCTATTTTTATCTTACCTGGATTTAGTAAAATATTTGAAAAGTTAATACTCAAGCGGCAGGCCCAGACGGAGATGGCGGGATGAGCTGAACTCCTTTAAGAAAGATTGGTCCTTGGAAGTTCTGGACAGAGAGAGATGGAAAGAGGGTAGGGAGGCCTTTGCCCAGCAGCGGGACAATATCGGCTAAGAAAAAAAAATACTCAAGCTGTTGCCAAGACATTTTAATTTTAACAGATGAACTTCATGATGAACAATATGGTTTTACAAAGGGTCGTTCGACCACAGATGCGGGTGTTGCTCTGCTGAAACACATATTTTAACTCATGAGAGAACTCGCAAAATACTATTGGAGTTTTCTGTGATCTCTCCTAAGCCTTTGATTGCGTGCACCATGACACGCTTTTGCTTAAACTACGTCATTACAGTATCCAACTCGAAGCTCTCAAAGTAATAAATTCTTATTTACATAATAGGCTTTCTTGTGTAGATGTTAATGGTGTGAAATCTTCTGGGCTACCAGTTCAGTTAGGTGTACCACCAATGCTCAATATTGGGTCCATTCTTATTCATAGTGTATAGTAATGACTTACCATTTTATTTAATGGATATCTGTGACGTTGTATTGTTTGCAGTTGATACCTCTCTTATTTTTAAAGTAGACAGGAATAGACAATACAGGTTTTGATGACGTAAACAGTGCACTCTCAATAATTACAGATTAGTTTACTTATAACAAATAACTTAGTTCTCAATGCCAAGAAAACGAAATATATAAAGTTCGCCTTACCGAATGTTAAAAAAATCTAACATTCGGTAAGCCGAACTAGGTGGTTGAAACTGTAGACTCGGCAGTTTTTCTGGGCATAACAGTAGATGCTAAACTTCAGTGGGGCCCACATATATCAAGCCCAGGAAGGCTCATTTCGGCCGCCTACGCTGTCAGGAAAGTAAGACAATACACTGACGTTGATACAGCTCGGTTAGTCTATTTTAGTTACTTCAATAGCTTAAGTCCTACGGTATTCTGCTGTGGGGCAAAGCCGCTGACATTCAAAATATATTTGTTCTTCAAAAACGAGCTGTTCGAGCAATTTACCAGCTAGATGCCAGAGTTTCTCTAAGAGATTTTTTGAATATATTGGTATTCTCACGGTGGCATCACAATTCATCTTCGCCGACATCTTATATATTAGGCAAAATATACACTAAAAACAGTGATATTCACAATGTTAACACGAGAAATAAGGACAAACTACGAGCTCTCTTTCACTGACTTCATAAGGTTCATAACTCATTTGTTGGGCTTAGTATAACCTTTTATAAATAATAAGCTACCCTCTTCTTTGCTAGATTTGCCTTTTAATACGTTTTAAACCAAAGTAAAATCCAACCTTTTTTCAAAGGTGATTCTATCGACGACTACTTAAATGATAAGAATAATTAATTGGTCGCTGTGATTACCTCAAGACAATGTTTATGTTCTTTCTCCAGAATTAGCTTACCTACTGACAGGCTACATGAGTTTATATAATTGTTTATTTTATTTGACTTTATAAAGCAATTTATTTTAATTTTATTGTTGACGTAATCTACTCATTACAATTTTTTTATGAGTTGATCACATTGTTATTTTTTTGAGCAACCGGCAGCAAGTTTGTCATGCTCCCTTAGATGTCACTGCTTGCGGTAGCGTCGGGGGTCGGGTTGCCTCCTTCCCTCAAACATAGCGAGGTAATGGCTGATCTTTGCGTTATGCTCGTGAACGGGTGCTGCTTGTGGTGACTGGTCGTCTTGCTGACCATAGGTTTGTTATTGTTACTAGTAATTAACTGTTTATTTATTTAACCTCAATGGTCCTAGTTTATCATTTATAACCTTCAGTTCAGCTTAAATACATAGCTATATGTAAGCGGGCACGCCGTTTATGCCAGAAGGCTTTTATTTAGATATTAACATCTGTTTACGTTTAGTTTTTATATTTCATTTCTGCTTGAGTATAGTTCTCGATGTTTTTGGTTGGTATATTGGCGTGTGCTAGCTGACATATGGTTAATAATTTAAATTATGTTTTGTGTTGCGTAATGTAAATGGGATGTGGATGTGTATTGTGATGCATAGCCAATGATAAAAATCTCCAAAAATAAAACAAGTAAATTGTAGGTACGTATTTAAGATATTGGAAGAGCGGAGTCTCCAAGCACAGGCTTATTCGCTTAAAAGGAGGCTCCAATCACTACTTTTTATGGTTTTTACTTGCAAAAATAATAAACCATTTTTCATTTTCATGATACCTCGTCTCTGTTAATTGGAAAATTGAACCTATTGTATTAAATAACATCAAACCTACATATATTCCCCGAAGGGTTAAATAGAAGTGTACAGTATACCTATACAGTATACCTACCCGCATTTCGTAATCAACCTATTGTAAAATCGTAAAAAAAACTTTATTTTAAAAGCTCGGTCAATTTCGGGAAGACTCTGTTCTGCCGATAACTGTACAATAACCCTATGATCGGAAAACTATACATGAAATGACACACCTATACATTCTCGCAAATGAGATCAAACTCGCAACTTCAGTAAATCACAAGCCTAGTCTATCTAGAGTTCAAAGTTTTAAAACCACAATAGTAACCACCCACGAAAGTCCGTCAGTCCGGTTCGTCATGCAATGATTAATACTGACTTGGCTCATTAGCTGAAGGGCTTAGCAACGCCGTCCGGGGCACTTAATCACTCGAACAAAGCACTACCTACTCGCGAGCAGCCGAAAGCATCATTCTTCGTCAGGAATGTGTGAGTGGGGTGTTTGACATAAGCGGTGGCTTGAAGCGGCTTGACGGTGCTTGAGAATTTGTTCCTGGTTCTTTGTGACAAAAACTGTTTTATCAAAAAAACTGATTGTATTCGTTTTTAAATAGCTCTACAATCGCCATCGGTGCACTGCTGATGAACTCCCAAAAAAAAAAATCTTTTGATAAACAACGTGCTTATCAAACTGATCGGTGATCGCAGCTTCATGTTTTCATCAGAGTATGCTGTTTCGTTAGCCTGTTTAAGTAATTCATTGGCCTTTTTACAAAACCTACGCTAGGGAATAAGGTTAACAACTATTCCTTGCCGAAAAAACAACATACAACTTCAATACTTCCCATAAATTTGACAATTTTATATTTGACATTTTTCTTTTTTTCTTTTGGGTTTTTGTTTGCTTATAATTTAAATGTTTGAGTGTAAAACTACGGACTAGAATTATATCTTAGATAAATAAATTATTATTTTAAATGGTTTCAAGTAAGTACCTAGTACAAACACTGCCAGTTTCTTACGTCTCTTCGCTGGTCTTCCATAACTTAAGTCCCATCATTAGAACGCGAGGAGGACGAAGCGCATGTAAGTATGTACTTTGAATTCTTGTGTACTTGCATAGTACTTTCATATCTATCACGTACTCTTCGTACAGAACTGTGAACTTTAATTACTTGCTGAACTATTTTTGACTTTAAAGTGCCTATTTTAGGATGTCTATCTTTGGCATTTCAAACAGTATAGCTGATCTATTTTTATGTTTCAGACGTTTTTGTCTTCAATGAGAAACGATATACATATTTGAGCATATTTCTAAAATATGGGTACAGACAGGGTAGGATACATATTATGACACTCAAACCGGTGGAAAACTTATAACGTTGGCGAAAACCCTTAGCCTAATCCAAGTCACATTTTCCACCATTTCAACTACTCAAAATCCAACCATTCGTAACGCCATCAAACCACCATAAATCCACGTGGGATATAAGCCGATCCGTACATCCTACCTATTGGCACAAAACAGATAGATGCAGAAGATAAGTTTCATACAACGAGTGCAAACGCACGCACACATACATACAGCGAGTGCAGGTGCACTCGCGACTGGCATTTGTTTGAGATACATAGTTTGAAACCGCCGTACGTACGCGTCGATGTGTGCGTGCGCCTGTAAATCGAGCTGACCTTCTGTACCTACCTATTCTGTGCTATCGGCCTGTTTAATTACCATAATTAATTAGATCCCGTGGCGCAGACGTGAGCAGAATGGAGGATTGATGCCAGTAACATATCGCCGCCATTTGCCGAGGTGACGAGTATCGTTGCTCGTCCATATATTTTTAAAAGCCTATCATTAGGAAGTGGGCTTTTTGTGTCCATCGCCGCGTTGATATCATCCCGTGTTATCAATCATCGTAACGTGCTATGTAAGATGCGTTGAGTTTTTTCGACTTTTTGTTCCTAGACCGTTACTAATTATAATGTGTTTGATGTTAGCGGTATAAATTCTTAGGCTATTTGTTTATGTCATGATTTTGTTACAGCTTGATATTATTTAAGTTTGTAAATCGTGTGTATTGCAATGTGCTATTAAGAATGTATCATGTTTATAATACTTTTTGTTATTGAGCCTGACTGGATAGGGTGCGGACTTACCGAAGCACTCAAGTAGGTATCGTAACCTTCTGGAAGCTGTTAAACAACAAGCTGTTTCTATATTTAACTAACAGCGTTTGACGTCACAATGAAATCATAAAACCTCTGGCAGAGGGCACCTGCTATTTGCGTGGGTCTTAAGTAGGTACCCTGTAAGTTTTTCTTGCAGAAACTCGAACTGATTGGCACATTTATATGCTTGTGCGAGAATATTCTAAAAACAATTTCAATAGATTTTTCAGCTGCTGAAAATACGTTACATACACACACATACACGCATCCACGTATTTGGTCTAACTTAGCTACTTCCACAGCATTATGTCATTATGGCATTTTATTGTGGGGTCGGGCTGCTGACATTGAATCCATCTTTATTTTGCAAAAGAGGGCTGTCAGAGCCATTTATAATCTACATCGCCGCGAATCTTGTTAGAGAACTATTTAAAAGGATTAGCATTATAACGATACCTTGCCAATTTATTTATGAAAATATTATGTAGGTACTTATGTGAGAAAAAATATACATCTTTTTAATAAAATAAGTGATATACATCACTTTAATACTAGAAATAAAGATAAAATGTATTTTACTGTATGTACATAAATAATAAATAAATAAAATAATTTTTTTTTATATTCTGATTACTTATGGCACAATATCTTTTCTTTTTTCTTTTTAATCTATTAAATGTTATATCATTGTGATATATTGTAATTACATAAAAGAAAATTTAAAACTCATATTAAAAGCACACTTTGTAAACAAGCATATTACAAATTAGAGGATTATATCCAAGATAAGAATGTTTGGAAACATGCTGGTCCTGCTCCATAGGACAATTCAGAGTCTAGATAAAATCAATCTGGTTGCTAATTTAATTTTATAATTTATTATTTTTACGACATTGAATTTACATTCTGTGATTACTTTTTGTGATTAGTTATAACTTGTTAATATTTTTGGAATATCGTCTACTTTTACAATGTTTGTAAATTAAAAAAATGTGAGCACCATGTATGTATCACATAATTAATTTATATGTCATTGCTTCACTTTCCATTCTTTTTACCTGTTGTGTTATAGTGATTTTATTCTAGGTGCATCGGATCGTCTTCACATACATATAATGATATTATTAATGTATAAAAAACTGTGCGGTCGGGGGCCTCCCTTCAGGAACGAAGTTCTTTCTCACGTAATATTTAAAACACAAACAAAATTTTTGCAGCAGCCATCTTGAATTTACATTTTTAGTGGGGTACTATCGGCTTAAACTCCCTCGAAAACCATGAAAACGATACCCATGATGATTTTTTTTTATTCAGAGCCGCCATCTTGGATTTTCATTTCGACCCCACTATCGGCTTCAAAACCCTCGAAAACCATGAAAGCGATACCCATGACGAAAAATTTTAAAATATTCAGAGCCTCCATTTTGGAATTTCATTTGACCAAATTCACACTTTCTCTCTCTCTCTCTATGCAGTGTACTCGGGCCGATATGTACAATTTTATCCCACGACACTGTAATCACTTTACTCTTTCCTTTTGTTTTTTCTGACGGCATTCTCTCTCTTTCTCTCTTTTTCTCTTTGAATTAGAAGAAGACAGTCGCAAGTATTAACACTTTTTAGCGTGACAATTTCTGAAAGTTTACAAGCCGCGTTAAAGAAATTAGTTCCAATAAAGTAAAACATTTTAAAAGAGTAACGATGAAGTTTCTTGTCCATTCTTCTCCATACGAAACTACCTTTTGGAAGGGACAACTAGAATCAATTCTATTTTTAACCGACTTCCAAAAGGAGGAGGTTCTCAATTCGACTGTATGTTTTTTTTTGTATGTTTGTTACGCGATTACTCCGTCAATTATGAATTGATTTTGATTATTCTTTTTTTGTTTGGTAGATCATACTTTAGAGGTGGTCCTATATAAATTTTATTAACTTTGCTTGCGTAGTTTTTGAGTTAGCTTCAATAATACGTATTTTTTCCTCACTTAGTATGTGGATGATATTATGATAACTTCCTGTCACTGTTATTTACATAGCAGGTAGTGGTATTCGAATTTGTGTGGGGTAGGTATCACAACTAAAAAGTGAAAAATAAAAACTTTTTACAAAAAAAAAACAACCGACTTCAAAAAAACACTACAAAGTGAAAAATAACTTTAATTTCGGAAGTCGGTGACAAAGAACGAAAATTAAAAACCAAAGACACCGACTTCCGAAATTAAAGTTATTTTTCACTTTGTAGTGTTTTTTTGAAGTCGGTTGTTTTTTTTTTTTCTAAAAAGTTTTTTCAAAGTAAATTTTTAAGTTCAAAAGTGCCTTTTATACGCCTATTTGAAATAAATGATTTGACTTTGACTTTGACATTATCAATTTACTAATTAACGCCGTCAGATGTAAACACCAAACAAAGTAAATAAAAACATTATTTCTTTCCTAAGTAGACGTCGGTGACAAAGAACGAAAATTAAAAACCAAAGACACCGACTTCCGAAATTAAAGTTATTTTTCACTTTGTAGTGTTTTTTTGAAGTCGGTTGTTTTTTTTTTTCTAAAAGTTTTTTCAAAGTACATTTTTAAGTTCAAAAGTGCCTTTTATACGCCTATTTGAAATAAATGATTTGACTTTGACTTTGACATTATCAATTTACTAATTAACGCCGTCAGATGTAAACACCAAACAAAGTAAATAAAAACATTATTTCTTTCTTAAGTAGACAGATACGGTACGTGTACAGGGGCAGAATGACAAAGAAAAGCAACATTCAAAAAAAGAATTTTGCTTTATAGCAGGAACATGTCGTCTTTTCTGAATCTATTGTCGGATTTTTTTGAACTCACTCAAGTAAACGTTGACTAAAAATTGTTTAACCTCTTTATGCTCCGATTGTACGTACTATTTAACCCGACTCATTAGATACATGGAAATCAATGAGTCAATTAATGACCGCATTGGCGAGGATGTTTGAGTGAGCGCGCGTTCCCCGCACCCTACGTCTGTTGTTAATTAGAAAAAAACATAATTATTGGAGAAGCACGAGTGTTACTTATCTTCTAATTAGTTAATCAACTGTGAAGGATAAAGCTACGGGATTCAGCAGCAAGTGTTAAGTGTAGTATCACATACAAAAGCGCCCCGCAGTTTCACCCATATCAGTCTTAATCCCGTGAGAATATCGAGATAAAAAGTATCCCATGTGATAATTCAGGTTATAAACTATCTGTGTGCCAAATTTCATCCAAATCCGTTCAGTCGTTTTGTATGAATGAGTAACAAACATCCATCCATCCTCACAAACTTTCGTATTTATAAGTCGAACTAGCGGACCTGACAGACGTTGTCCTGACCGAATACCGCCACCTATCGGGTCCGATTGTGAATCTAAACCATTCCCAGATCCCCTTGAACACACACAAAAAATTTCATCAAAATCGGTCCAGTCGTTTGAGAGAAGTTCAGTGACATACACACTCACAGAAGAATTATATATATAAAGATTAGTAATTTCAATTTATTTATTCAAGTAACTATGACTCACTTGTTAGTAAACTTATCCTATGTTAGTAACTATGACAAACTACATCATAAACAAACAAATTACTGTACACTATACACATCGGCAGTACTATCCGACGCTTCACCGCGGCTGCACCATTCTATGGGAAATGGCGCAGCAGCGATTCACGTACGGACAGTCCAGCCTGCTCGAAATTAGAGACAAGCACGATGATGTTAGTAATAAGTAAGATGTATGGGTATGCCACTATACCTAAGTTAAGCACGCAAAATTCAAATTTTCTTGCCTTTTTTGCAATTTTCAGGTCAGAGTCAGGTTGTATTCAAAATTCAAAAGTCATTTATTCAAACTAGGCTGAGAATCAGCACTTTTCGAACGTCAAAATTACATAAGACAGTCCCCCAAAACGCCCACCCTTCACCACTTCCTAGTGCCTTTAGCTGAGAAGAAGAAGTGGCGCAACAAACTCCCCAGCACCACAGCTGTCTGTTCAAGTTAGAAAAAATGATTCTATACAATAGTATGCAAAATGCATAATGTAAGTTCATTATGCAACACAAAACATAAATAAAATAAATTATTCGCCATATGT
Source organism: Agrochola lychnidis (assembly GCA_963680765.1). Taxonomy (NCBI): domain Eukaryota; kingdom Metazoa; phylum Arthropoda; class Insecta; order Lepidoptera; family Noctuidae; genus Agrochola; species Agrochola lychnidis. The sequence goes on from OY796858.1 coordinate 18,843,131, forward strand.
CAGCTAGCACACGCCAATATACCAACCAAAAACATCGAGAACTATACTCAAGCAGAAATAAAAAATAAAACTAAACGTAAACAGAACTAAATACTCGTATCTAAATAAAAGCCTCCAGGCATAAAGGGCGTGCCCGCTTACATAAAGCTATTTAAAGCTATAATTGGAAGTTATTATAAATGATAAACTAGGACCATCGAGGTAAAATAAATAAACAGTTAGTTACTAGTTACAATAACAAAACCATGATCAGCAAGACAACCAGTCACCACGAGCAGCACCCGTTTACGAGCATGACGCAAAGATCAGCCATTACCCCCCTCGCCATATTTGAATATATTAATCAAAATAAGATTCGCGACCGTAACATAGACATACCTATTTACAAAATGACTAAAATCATTAATACAACTCTCTAAGTTCAAATTACCCTGTTGAATGATTATTTCATGAAATCATGACGTTTGAGGTCATTTCTAACTTAGAGAGTTGAATAAATGATTCTAATTATTATAATTCTGTAAATATAATATATTTGGTACGGTCGCGAATCATAATATTTTGGCGCTACCCTGTCGCTTTCCAGATCACCTAAATACAGAACAAGTACTGATTAACTATACTAGACATGACATTTCAACGCCACATAGCACTGGCGAAATTTCTTATGCAATTTTCGTCCTAAATATGTTATCTTATTAGCTCATATTTTAAGTTTCTGTACTTTAAGATGAAATTGGTCCTCATCACAATTCAAAAAAACTTTAGGTACAAAAAATTAAAACTATTACTATTTCCATTATGACCAATTTTCACATACAGTATTTCTATTTTCTTAATGTCCCTCGGGAATCATCGCATTTCCGAATACAAACGAATGCTAATTTCCATGTCCATCAATTATTAGATTTATCGTGCATAATAGTTTGAATTCAGAACGAAGTACTATATTGTTGTTTTATTTTGATTTCTGTGTGAACTATATAGAGCCGTAAAACTATTTTCGTGCCTACGACTTCAGCAGCTTTCCTCGCATTTTTTAAATAAATTACATTAAGTTAAAAGAGTATTAACAACTCTATATACTTCCAAGTCGATTGAGAGCATCTGGTCTGCACCAAGAGCAAAGGGCAACTGATAGAAATCCGACGACTGACGAAACACGAAGTTTGCCGAGGGACATTAAGAAAATAGAAATACTGTACTACCTATGTATGTAGAACTTCAAAACTCGATAATTGCGGCTAGTTATCATCTAATGTAAACATAGGTAACATTCAAACTCAAACTCAAAGCATTTATTTCAAATAAACCCATTACAGGTACTTTTGAATTGTCAAGGAGTCGGTCAGTCAGAAAAATGAAGCTAGTTGCCCATTCCAAAGCGTAGTAGGTACCTATGGAGAAGAACGGACAAGAAACTCCACGGACACTCTTTTAAATCAAAATATTGTTACAAAATATTGGTTACATCATTCGTGTTGAACTTATACATGTGAGAACAATGTAGAAAGACGTGCACGTTAAAAGCGTCCGTAATAAAAATATAATAACAATTCTAAAATTTAAATAAATCAAAATAAACCGTGGCAGCTAAGAGATGACCAGTCCCTACTGACGGCGCCCGTTCACGTACATTACGTACATAGTACATATTGGCAAATTAATTAGTATAGCTCAATCAATAAGGCAATCAGTACCTAACCACAGCCAGTGGCGATGGCGACTGCGGAGTGTGCTTGAGTGAACGCGTGCCTACTTCTGCCCTTCATTTGTTGCTCATACATGGTCATTAATTAATATTTCAATTTGAAGAGCATTTTTTGGTATAAAGTAACCCTTATTTTGAAACCAAAATATGTATGTATATTACCTATCGGCAATAGGCATATGACTTGCCGCGAACCCAAACTCGGCGTGTTGCCACGCCGAGTGCCGGACGCAGAGATCTCTCGCGATAAGTCAATCATCATCCTGGGGATGCCTCCATGAGAGGTGAAACACGTGTCGATTTCTTACAGGGTTTTTTATTACTCTTTAGGACCAGTTAAGCGGAACAGGTTACTAAATATATTCCAAAATGTAGATCTTTATGGAGAAGAACGGGCAAGAAACTCCAAGGATACTCTTTTAAATATAGACATTACAAAATCCTGGATACATTATACTTGTTGCTTCTATATGTGAGAATAATGTACAAAAAATAATCAAAAGCAATTGAAAATAAAAGATTAAAAATAAGCCCTGGCAGATAAGAGATGACCAGTCTCAACTGACGGCGCCCGTTCACGAACATGACACGTGAATCAGCACCATTTTGTAGGGAACCGAATGATCCAACACACACGCCACCATCAGCGAGACGTTGAAGTGAACATGACATACTCTCAACTGCCATGCTCTTTCAAGTCAACATACATCTTAATAACATAATAAACGGCTCCATGGCACACACATTTGACATTTACAATTTTTTTAGAAGAACAAGATAAATAGTTATAGTCGCAGACTCAAATAACTTATTCTCTACCTCAGGCAAAAACTGAACTCAAAAACAATCCATCAAAATAATATTAACAGATAATAAACTATGCCATTGAATTTAAAAAGCGTTTTAGCAAACAGACAGGTCGACTAATGAAAATGAAAACTCAAAGAGTAATAGAAAATAAAGGTTTGGTCGAAGAAAATGATTAATTGCGCCGCGGAAATTACCTACGAGGTGAGCCAGTCACGCTCTAGGCACGAGGTGACACCACCGATACACTGTGTGTACTTATCTATTTCCATACATTTAATAAAATAGTAACGACGTCAAAACTGTACATTGAATATTTTTGAAAAAAAAAACAGTGGCACTCCGGGTGAAGTGAAATTTGAAAAAAATTTAGCACGGCGGTAATCAACGCGTTGATGTCTTTTTAATGGTCAAAATCTGGTGTCGTAACAGAGTCGCAAAGTCCCATCTCAAAAATGCCCAACGCGCCTAAAAAAGTTTTCAACTCAAAAAAAGTCATTAAGCCTACGAGGTAAGTATAGTTTTTTAGAATTTTTGTCCGTTTTGTCTGTTTGTCTCGATGTATGTTCCGGATTGGCGCAAAAACGGCTGAATGGATATGGATGAAATTTAGCACACAGATAGTTTCTGACCGACATCCACGCGGGCGAAACCGCAGGCAAAAGCTAGTCAAACACTAAACTGAACTATACGAAATATAATAGCATTGGTTTGCCTATTTTGAGTCCTCTTTTGATTTGATTTAAGTAAGACCCGTAATTTTTAAACGCAATATCATTTTTATAGATGTTTTCGAAATGCCAGAGTTTATCCGAGTAAATCGGATAAAAAACATTGTAATTATTTTTTCCTAGATTTTACCAAGATCCACCAAATTATTGTACTGTATGTAAATACTAGCAGCGTCCCTCGGTTTTACCCGCATAAGTCTTGATCCCGTGTGAATACCGGGATAAAAAGTATCCTATGTGTTAATCCTGGTTATAAACTATATGTGTGCCAAATTTCATCCAAATCCGTTCAGTAGTTTTTGCGTGAAGAAGAGACAAACATACACACACACTAACAAACTTTCGCATTTATAATATTAAATGTAGGATACACATCTAGTGTAAACCTGAACGTCTGAGTGGCACATTATGACGAGGACCTTTGTATCTTTTTATTTCTTTTTGTAGGTCTGAGTTTCACGAAAAAGCTGGTGACACACAAGTGTCCACTTGCATCGTACCCAAAACTTTACTTTTCAACGTGTCTTTAAATGTTGGTACACATAAAAATCAAAACAACATGACCTCACAAATCTTCAAGCAAAAATCCTCATAATATATCCACTTTGTTTCCCGCAAGTGGGGACAAATGAGAGCTACATTTCCCCTCATACTCCTCATTCACCGTCGATTAACCACGGAATGTATTTATTTAGGGCTCCTTACGTCCGCAATGACCTTAATGTGTCCAGTGAAAAATGAGCGGTCCTCAAATATATGCAATTTATGCACATATGCAATTTGCGGCAAGACGTTGCCTTTTATGCGATGTTTCCTGAGGAATAAATAAGTTTTATTAGAAAAATAAAATGCGTGGTAAGAGAAATAGATACCTACATTTATAGAATAGAAAATAAACACAAACGTTCAGAATCTTCTACAACTCGGTATCTTGTCTGGTTTCCAATTTCCAACGGATATTGTCCAGAGTTCTTCATGTGCGATAGAATAGTCAAAGTCAAATCATTTATTTAAAATAGGCCCATGTATGGCACTTTTGAACGTCAAAAATTACAAAATAATAAAATTGATTCTAGTCGCCCCTTCCAAAAGGTAGTTTTCGTATGGAGAAGAATGGGCAAGAAACTCCACCGTATAAAAGTGCACAATATAACACTCCACAATATAAAAGTGATTATGTCTTCTCTTAGTTATAAAAACTAAATAAATCTATATTTATAAAATCAATTGCCGTGCGTTAGTCACTCAAAAACTCAAAAATGTCTTGACCGATTTTAATGAAACTTTGGTAAGTTGTCGTGTGCGCGCCGTAGAAGGTTCTAACAAAAAAAAAGAAAATGGCATTGTAACACATTGGCTAGTCAATAATAAATATTGAAGTTAACAAAAATAAATTTTCTAATAAATAAAATCAATGTTTGTTTGTTCGTATATTATGCCATACCATAAATCCGACTGCAATAAAAATTGCGCGAAAATTTAAATGGCATTATAAAAAAAACAGTGGCACTGCGGGAGTGCCGACAGAAGTGAAAACTTGAACAAGATCGCCTTGGTGGAAAAAAAAATACTTGTATAGAACATTGGTCCGTAACTTTGTCTAAATAAAGAACACAATCGCGTTTACAAAAAAAAAAAAATCCAAGACCTTTAAAGTAATAATACTTGCATAGAACATTGATCCGTAACGTAATATAAATAAAGAGCACAATCGCGTTTACAAAAATGAGGTGTCGCATACGGTGTCGCGAGTTCAATATTGTTTTTCCCAGAAGTTTTCACTTAAAAAAAAAACACGCGGAGGAAGTCGGGGGCAGATGCTAGTTACCTACTTATAATTTTATCATACTGTTAAGAAATAAATCTTAATCATATTTTATACTTACGACACCGCCTTATTTAACGTGATCAACACATTTTAGCCTTTAATTTAACTTAAAGTTAATGAAACTTTTATAATAAAATGATTTGGTATAAACATCTTGTTGTTGCGATCCTACTAATATTATAGACTAACAGCGCCCCGCGGTTTCATAACTGTCGATCCCATGGAATATCCTAACCCAGGTTATGGTCTACTCATGTACAAAATTTCATCCAAATCTGTTTTGCTGTTTCAGCGTGAAAGCGTAACAAACAAACAAACTGACTTTCGCATTTTTATAATAAAGATGTGAAAATGTTCAATCACGCAGAAACGACTAAACGGATTTCGATGAAATTTATCTCACAGGTAGTTTATAGCCTGGGTTAAATCATAGGTACTTTTTATCCCGATAGTACGTTCCCGTGAGATAATACGTGGCAAAACCTAATTTAGAATATTATGAACAAAATTAACGGGTATATCTTTTTGGATTTTGATTTGGACAAGTCCTTTTCGCCCTCGTGATACGTCTTCCACGTTTAATAAGAAGCTGTAACAGTTACACACAGAGTATTTGCGAATTAATTGGTCAACTACAGTCTTCGTTATTCATTTTTGGGCTACAACATCCACTCTTCTTCTCTTCGTGTGGTTAGTGACTAACCTGGTGTCAGAGTTTTAAATCCGCCCATGGGTCTTTGACTTGGCATCACATTCCGTCGAGAAACATCTCTCAAGCATGCCGGTTTCCTCACGATGTTTTCCTTCACCGTTTTTAAGCAAGTGATAATTATACAATACACACATGAATACGAAAAGTCAGAGCTGCGTGCCTTGGGCTCGAACTCGAGACCTATGACTTGGCAGTCTGACGGTCACACCACTAGGCTATCACTGCTACATCCACTAATAAGCTATCCCTATGTAATTTACTTATCATGCTAAGTTATTTTATTTGCCATGCTAAGTTATTTTACTTGCCCTAAGTTATTTTTAGACAACAATCATCTTTGACTGCCTCGTTGGTCTAGTGGTCGCAAGCGCTACTGCTGAGAATGAGGTCCTGGTTTCGATTCTCAGGTCGGGCAAAGTATTATTGGGTTTTTCCAACAGGAATTACTCAGTAGCAGCCCGGAGTCTGGAATTGTGCCCGGTCGATGGCAATAGGCTCGCCCCCTATTACATGGGACTTAAACATAACTAGCGAAATGTGGGTGTACCTACTACAGGTACACCCACATTTCGCCAGGTCTAGAAATGTGGTGCTGGAGAAGAATGCTTGGAGTATCATGGACAGAATTCCACATAAACATCTCCATACTCCAAGATATCGGCATCAAACAGCGTCTATCAGCACTAATACAGTCTCGAATACTGAAGTTTTTTGGTCATGTCTCCAGGAGGAATAATGACTCCATAGAGCGTCTAGTGGTGCAGGGCAGAGTGGAAGGTAATAGGCCACGCGGGAGGTCGCCGATGAGGTGGACCGAACAAATAAAATCCGCGGTTGGAGGCCCTGTTAATGAATGCACCAGACTGTCATGTAACAGAACCAGATGGAGGGAGATCGTGAGGCGGGCAACGACTACACCTGCGATTGGACACAGTTCATTTTGACCACGACCGCTCTGTCAAGAGCGAAACGAAGAAAAAAAAGACAGGTACACCTCTGCGCTACCCTTCGCGGAAACAAGGTGTGATTTTATGTTTACAATCGTCTAAAGCTCTTAAAAAGTTTCTAAAAAGTCCTTCAAAAACTTCTTATCTATGACGTAATTGCGTCCGAAAAAATCCGTATCAGCATACAAAAGTGCGTTACGCGACGAGGGCGGTGCCGCAGGGCGTACCGGAAGCGTATTACTCGCCAGCGGTGGCCGGAAATCGACAATATATTGCGATCGACCGTCGCCGTCGAGCGCGTAAATAATGCCGTGATAAGGAGCCGTGTTTATGCCTTGCGATGCTGCCGACTTGATTTGTGTTTGCTGAATATATGGTGCGGTGTAGGGGCCGAGAGTGCATCTTAATATGAGGTTGGTCGCCAAATATTTACACTCAAGAATCGTCAGGGAACGCCTGCTATAGCTATAGTCTATAATATCTCCTTCGTAATATCGAAAACACTGCATCATTAATTTTGAAATAAATATATGGTAAAGAAAGTTGAGGATTATATCCAAAGTTACCCCAAAACCGAACAATAAACCGCTGGAATTCAAATAATACTTCAATTAGGTCATGAAACTAGATGAAAATTGTTTTTAGACCTGATAACTGAGAGACCTTCTTTTTTACTGCTTGTAAGTAATAATTGAGCTAAACTCTCATGACTACGATATTATACACAGGTCACTCAGAAAGTTTTGCGACTAACAGTTTTTGTCTATGGGACACTGGCTGGTTTTGATCTCAATTAATACTATGACTATTTATTACAAAAAATACAACATTCCAAATTCGAAATTCCGTCCACTTTTTTTACGAGCAAAATCAAAATACTCTCTATCTCACTGAAAAATGGATTTACAACGATAAAATTTTCGCGCGATGATTTTGTACGATTTCAAATGTCGACTAAAACCAGAAGAATCGTTTGAAAGTCTTCGAATGGTGTTAATACACAAAAGCCCTTATAAAGCGACTGTTTTCCGCTGGTTCAACGAATTTATGCGTGGTCGAGTAACTTTGGCGGACGAAGAAAGAAGTGGCCGCCCTGTGACGGCTGTTACATAAGAAAACGTGCTGGCTATGAAAAATTTAAATGAAGAAAATAGGCGAATGTATGAAGATATGATAACATATGAAGAGGTTCAGCATATAACTACTGCAGATTGGATCGGGAAGTGTGCATGAAATTCTACACGGGCATCTTCGGGTAAGGAAGATAGTTTCACGGTGATACCGCAAAATCTAACGCAGGCTCAGAAGGAGGTTCGGGTAGAATGGTGCCGAGACATGATAGCAAAATTTGTAGCAGGCTCGTCTCGAGTGCCCCGTGTATATACTACTGATTCTACATGATATCTACTGACTACAATCTATAATATCAAACAACTGAAGGACAATAGGGATAATTTAAAAAAAAAAAAATTTTTACGTTATCATAAAATTACGGCGATACATTGAGTTAAAATGTGCCATGACGTCACGAGTATTTAGATTATAAACTTACTTGTGACGTAGCGACCCCCACTCCCCAACTTTAATGAGTTTTATCTAAGTCATTTTTATTAATACGATGAAGCAAAAAATACGTGTCTAATATTTTTTTATTATCTAACTGACGGAATAAATAGTTTTTTTTTTTTTGATCCAGGCAATTATATTCCCGTATTTTTAAGAACATTCAGAATATTATCACTGAGATGAGATTGTGACTTGATTTGAACGTTTTTTTAAGTACGAGAATTGAACTTCTGAACATACACAAAAAGACATTAGCCTCTTTCCAAGTTTTCTCTAGACTCCTTGATATTCCAGGTAACTCAGTATTTCCCAAATTATGAGCGAATCTTGGGTGAGCCTTGAAAAAATCATTTTCAGCTATATTTTAAAACTAAATACCGAAATAAATTGGACGTATCAAACTCATTGCGATTAAAAATAATTGAAGTTGAAAAAGCAATAATGACAAAAAAACAACCGATTTTCAAAAAAAAAAAAACACTACAAAGTGAAAAATAAATTAAAATTTCGGAAGTCGGTGTCTTGGGTTTTGTATTTTCGTTTTTTGCCACCGACTTCCAAAATTTAAGTTAAGTTTCACTTTGTAGTGTTTTTTTTTTGAACTCGGTTGTTTTTTTTTTTGTAAAAAGTTTTTATTTTTCACTTTTTAGTTGTGGTACCTACCCCACATACATTCGAATACCACTACCTGCTACCAGTGACAGAAACTTATCATAATAATATCATCTACATACTAAGTGGGAAAAAAATACGTATTTTGTAGCTAACTCAAAAACTACCCAAGCAAAGTTAATCAAATTTACATGGGACCAATTTGAAAGCATACCCTTACAAACAAAAAAAGAATTTTCAAAATCGGCCCGGCAAATGACGGAGAAATCGGTGGACATAAATAAAAAAAAAAAACATACACGACGAACATATAATCTCCTCCTTTTTGTAATTCGGTTAAAAAGAGGAAACAAGTACAAACTCTCATTGAAATAAATTTTCGATTGTAACTGAATGTTTTTTTCTTTTTTTGGTCTAACGATGAACGCATAAAAAATCGTTGTAAACCTTATCAAAGTCCCGTAGTAAAACCTTCCCTAGATCGGACAATGTTTACTATATCGTGTAACATGTAGGATGTCATTAGCTACAGCAGCGATGGACCACGACATTTATTTTACGGCGTCCGGCTATAAAAGTGATCCAGTGCTTGCATTCTGCAGCGTTGTCCGCTGCTCCGTGTGTGTGGACCACTATGTCACTGGAAGGTGCAAAGAAAATGTAGCGGTATCTTACGATCCGCATTACCTACACAAGAAAAACTTAAATAATAGAGGGCAAATAATATCCATAATTTAACTACTGTAAAGCCATTCAAAATTATTCTAAGAACTAAACAGTTAACCTGCATGTTAACAACAATCAACTTCACTCCACTCAAAGGATCCTCGCAAACAATTATTATTAAAAAGCAAACACTGCTGGGACACAGGCCTCTTCTCTATGAGAGCGAGTGGGCCGTAATCTACCACACGTGCCCAGTGCGGGTTGGTAGATGTCACATGTCTTCGAATTTTTGGTTCTAGGACATGCCGGTTTTCTCACGATGTTTTTCTTCACCGTTTTGGGAGCAGTGGTAATGAAATATTTTACACAAAGTAAAACGCCTGTCAAAGTTCGAACCTACGACTCGTAAGTCTCGGCCGTTACCACTGGGCCACCAATGCTCGCAAACAATTACCACATCAAAATGTTGTGAATAGCAAACAAAACAAATACACAAACAGGCAAACAAACGCTAGAACAAAATATATGCATTTTTGGTAATAGTACCGATTTTGGGTCCTATTTTCAAAATTGAATATTCTATTATTATTGTAATAAAGTTGTCATAAAGGGCTAGTGTGTTTAAGCTTTTAAAATATAAAAATGCTACGGTTTATAGTCAATACAGAACTTTACATTTAATGTTCCGATTTAAGAAAAATGAAGAAAAGTAACAGTGCAACTGTAACGAGTAAATAAACCACTGAAATTTTTTGCAACTAGTGTATTTTCACTAGTTGCAAAAATTTTCAGTGGTTGTATGATAATCTTATCACATCTAGTAACTTATACATCTATGAAAACTGCCCATAGCCCGCGTCCCCACGGAAGTGATAAAGCTTTTTGGCTAAAAAAGCATTCGGGTGGTGATGGCGCGGAAGCAAAGTGGGAACTAACCAGAGCCGATAATCTTGAGTTCGGGTAACATCGGTAAAGCTCGGTCAAGTCCGGTTTACTGCATTACTGCTCTGCCGAGTGTAAAGATAACGTCTTTATAGTTTTACGGCTTTTTTTAAACAGCCTATGAGGGAAAGAATGTTTGTATGATCTGAAGTACCTACTTTTTCTTTAGATTCTGTCCCGTTCTTCTCCATAGGTACTATCGAAGAAACGCATATCTGTACACTGTAAGGACTATTCTTGCTTGCAGCGTTCGACCGCTATAGTATCGGTTACCTACGAAAAAAAGGGTCATGTGCACGGGATTTTGTTTTCAAATTGCTTGGATATACATTACCCCGGTGGTACCTATTACGCTTTGGAATGGGCAAACCAACATCATCTTTCTGACTGACAGACCCCTTGACAATTCAAAAGTGCCTGTAATTGGTTTATTTGAAACTAACTTCCGCCAGCGATTTCACCCGCGTGATATCTTTATAAATTATAACTTATTTTACTCAGTGATAATATAGCTTCCTGCTGGTGAAAGAATTTTTAGAATCGGTCCAGTAGTTTTTGAGTTTGTTCATTACAAACAAACATACAAAAAATCTTTTTTTTTCTCTTTATAGTAAAGAAAGAAGATAAATGCTTTGAGTTTGAGTTTTTCCATTGGCTTTCCATATAGGAGAATTGGGAGCCTTACCTGTATTGCTGGGGTCGCGGGAAAGTCCGAAAGGGATACCGTGGCCCAAGGCAACATGGCAACTGAAGGAACACGGGTGGGTTTTAGTCAGTAAGAGTCTGACACGCCCTCGCGCTTCGCCCAGAGCGGGAGAAGTTATTTGATAATTTACCACCTAAAAAAAAAAACAAAAAGTATACCTTTGTTACCTGTGGGTATTGACTGCCATTTACTTCACTCTTTTGCTTGTGTGATTTTTGACATAGTAAGTACAAGCCAACAATTATTTTCTCTCGTAAAAGAGGAACCCAATCTTCTTTGGACAAGGAAGAGTCCAAAGTTTACGTTCAATCTGCCTTGCCTTTTCCAAACTATGTTGAGGTCAGCTTCCAGTCTAACCGTATTCAGCTGAACTAGTAACTGTGTAACACGATACCCCTTGGTAAGACTAGTTGTCAGACTTTCGAGCATCTGACGACCCGTAACGACTGTCAAAGAGCCACGAATGACCGCCGGGACCAACGGCTTAGCGTGCTTTCCGAGGCACGGAGGAGCCTCGGTATGTAAAGATGGTCACCCACGGATCAACCCCGGCAAGCGTATCTTAACCTGATGGATCGACCCGTGCAGCTGATATTACTTAGTCACGAGCTCCTCCAGTTCAAAGTTTACGTTCTCCAATGTTTTCTTTTTCAGCATGGTTTAGAAATGACCACGTACTATCGAAGAAATGCATATCTGTACACTGTAAGGACTATTCTTGCTTGCAGCGCTCGGCCGCTATAGTATCGCTTACCTACGAAAAAAAAGGGTCGTGTGCAGTGGCGGATTTGTCCTAAGGCGCAGTAGGCGGCCAGATATTAGGGGCGGCCAATCGTGACAAAAAATTCACTGAAGATAACAAGAAATAACTCAAGGTACTTAGATACATCTTCTAAACGTTCGCGCACATTATGGCGGGCCGCACTGCACCGCATCGTATAACAATAATAACTTAAAACTATTTAACCCTGAAACCTCGGAAAATATTGTAAACCATCAGGTTTATATATATAGTTAACTAAATTTCTGAACCGATTTCGATAAAAGTTGGCAATAAAGTAAATTCATTATGTAGTCTATATGATGGGTGCTGAATAGGGGGCGGCTGATACTTACCACATGGCCTGGGGCCTAGGGCGGTCAAGACAGCAAATCCACTAATGGTCGTGTGCACAGGATTTTATTTTGAAATTGCTTAGATACGCATTACCCCGATGGTACCTACCTACCTAGGTAGGTAAGTACGACAGTCTTGTTCAAGAGAACGAGACTAGATATCGTTTATACCTATGTTCGAAGCCATATTGTTGCATTTCAGGCTACTAAAACTGAAGTAGCAATATGGCGTAACAATGTATTTTTATTATTTCCCGTCCGCCATAACGTTTAACAGTGATACATTGTGAGACATTTATCTCACAACATTTTATTATACCCTACTGCTATTCTGACAAGTACCTTTTATGAAAACGAAAGATTATCCTCAACTAATACCTAAATATGATACTAGATGGAATCTAGTCAAATTCTTTTCGACGTGAAAACGTCTTCACTCGGAGAACTGGTAGTAAGTTCAATATTTCTGACCGTCAAAACATGTAAGATTTCAATCGCTAATAACTACAAGACTTTTATTGCTGGAGTAACTTTGCGTTCGCACTGGCGAAACATTACAACAAAACATGTTGGAATCTCTAGTGCCTGTCAAACTATGTATGGAAAATTGACAGAAAATAGAGAGTCCAACATGTTTCGTTGTAAATGTTTCGCCAGTGCAAACGCACAGTAATGGTTTAACACGCAAAAGATAGGTCATATTTATAAAAAATTTGAGGCAGGATATAATTTGCCTATGACGTCACATCGTAAGGGCATGCGCGCGACCCTATATTTTTTACTATATGTCGAAATTCCAATTCATATAGTGCAATAACGTGTTTAGCTAGAACGGTGATTCTGGTGTCGTTCCCAATAGTTGAAAAAGGAGTACCAGGATCTAAAGACATACAACAAAAAATAAATCGTAAAATAGGGGTAACAATGCATATGAAGCTAGCAACAGCAAAATAATTTCATATATATACTCATATTGACCGTAAATTTGCTTGTGGCTAAGTAATAACAGCCGCACGGGTCAATCGATCAGATTAAGCTACGCTTGCCGCGGTTGGTCCGTGGATGGGTGACCATCTTTACATACCAAGACCTCTCCGTGCCTCGGAAAGCACGTTAAGCCGTTGGTCCCGGCTGTCATTTGTAGATCTTTGACAGTCGTTACGGGTAGTTAGAAGCCCAAAAGTCTGACAACCAGTCTTACCCAGGGGTATCGTGTTACCTAGTAACTAGGTTGTGGAGGCTGATCTCCACAACCTAGTTACTAGATAACACGATACCTACCAGTATTTAACATGGAGGGACTGCCTATCTGAATAGGCAATCGCTCCATGTAAAATACTGGTTTTCAGCTGCATCCGGTTAGACTGGAAGCCGATCCCCAACATAATTGGGAAAAGGCTAGACAGATGTTGATTGGCCGTAAATCTGCTCAGATTTTTTTTTAAATCACAGCCGAAGGAAGCTTGCATCATAAGGAAATCTAGTGCCGAGCAAATACAATAGCTAAGACAGTATTAGAAACCGTAAGAAAATCAAATGCAAATTTAAGATGTCTCATATCGGCCGTAAATCTGCTCAGAACTAGAAAATATCACAATCGATGAAAGCTTGCATCATCAGGAATGCAATGAACATTAAAATTTGTAATTCATTATAAATATTAAATAACATCCCAAAAGAACTTTGTTATTATCTCACAACACGTTTTCACGAAACTCTGCGGCGCCAAACAATTTTTTTTCTCTACTGATACAGGATTCTCATGCGTTGGATATACCTATTTTTTATTTGATCATGATCGAATACCAAGCCTGAAGTTTTTTTTTACAATCACATAACATCCCAGGTAAAGACCTCTCCTCATAATTTCCAATTATTAGACCTGTTAAGCCAGTCGATAGTCAACCTACTACTTGAGTCACCATTTCTGTTGCGAAAGACGTCGCTTTTGCTGTGACAGTTGAAAAAAGAAAGAAAGAAAAAGTGATTGGAATTCTCATTAAAACATTAATTAAAATAAAACAAAAAATAAAAATTTAAATAAAAGCAGAAAGTCCTGTACGAGGCCAAAAGGCTCTTATCTCAGCATATGCTGCGACATTTAAAAAATAAATGTCGCAGCGCTGGTATTCTGATAGGGCCCGCAGTGACATCACGGATAGATAGATACAGAAATAAATAAAAAATAGATGTGTGAAATACTTTAAAAAATAAAATTTAAGTAGTCCGCGTGTCTGTACCCGACGTAACATCAGTTACTTGTCTATGCCTTTAGTGTCTGCGGTACTCTAGACATTGTTGAGACGAGTAAAGAGACGCAGACGCCGACACCGGCAAAAAATTGTTATAAAAACATTACGGCTGTATAATGCTACGTACTCTGTGAATGCTACATGAAAAGTGTTTTGTGGTAGTCAGTTAACGGCAAGAACACTGTGTGGTTTCAGTCAGTAGTAATCGTCAGTAGTAGTGAGTCCCCCTCCGCCCGTCCCATGGTGGAGAACATCCACGAACACTTCCGCAAGAAAAGAAGAAAAGTATTCGATCATCATCATCTTCCTGCCCTTGTCCCATGTTACTTGGGGTCGGCGCAACACGTTTTCTTTTTCCACTCTCCTCCGTCACACTATCATTCACTCGCTTCTCTTTCATATCATTCCTCACACAATCCATCCATCTTTTCTTAGCTCTTCCTCTCCCATTCCATCCATCAACATATATATTCATCACTCTTTTAGTCACATGCGTTTCTTCTCTCCTCATCACATGCCCATACCAGGCCAAACGATTTCCTTTCAACTTTTCTGTCACTGGCATCATCTATAAACTCATTTCTTACTTTATCCATTTTTGTCACTCCACACATCCATATCTAGATCGTGAGATAATAAATTCTGTCATCAAAATAATAGATACCTACTCAATTCTTGGTCTAAACCACTTCCTCACTTCAAAAAGTACTTGTAACATTAAAACCAATAAACAAATTAGGCAGCGCTCCTCAGACCGAAAAGTGTGTTGTCAAATGAACAATGCAGGATGAAAGGAAATGAATCTGATCCACAGGAAATCGGACATTGATTCAATTGACGGCCGCCATTGTCCGCAGTCGACCGTCACGGGCAGTTTTAACTATCGTATCGATGTATATTAAATTATAGCTTTTGCCCGCGACTTCAACCGCGTGACCCACCACATCGCTTATATATCCTATCCCCTCGCGCTATTACTTCGTTGTCGCTTAGCGTTTCTTCTGACTTTTATCTTTTTGCTCGGCTCCTAAAGGTCTCAGCGTGATGTCAAATAGTTATCAGTGGTTCCTAACCTTTTCAATATTGTTACCCCTGTGACTTATAAGGAAAACTGATTTTACCCCAACCTTAAAATCAATACAAACAAGACAAGCTTATAATTCTTACGTAATTTATATTAAACTAGCGACCCGCCCCGGCTTCGCACGGGTATATATAAACCGGGTTATTATACATATAAACCTTCCTCTTCAATCACTCTATCTATTAAAAAAACCGCATCAAAATCCGTTGCGTAGTTTTAAAGATTTAAGCATACATAGGGACAGAAAAAGCGACTTTGTTTTATACTATGTAGTGATATAAACAATGAATTAATTAAAAATACATAGTTAGTGTGATGGTTGGTATTGTTTTGCATTCAAAAGTTTTTCATGTAAGGTTTAGTTTCGCTTAAAGCGCATCTTAAGTCATGTTCCACATTGAAACGGTATCAGCCTTTGTTTTCAGTGTGACCACTCTATAGGTGGTGGCAAAGGGTACTCATAAGCATTTTTATTAAAGCTCTGTTAGCTATTAACAGTATATTCGGCACCAGCTTTGGTCCCACCAGATTAGGTCTTAATTATTTGGTTCTTTGTCACCCCCAAAGAATAACTGATTTACCCCTGCGGGGGTAGTTACCCACCGGTTCGGAACCCAGGGTTTATATCATTCCTCAAAAATTGGGCTATCAAATGCAAAAAGAATTCTTCAAATCTGACTTTTTTAAACAAACAAACAAAACTACTCTTTAGCTTTATCATTAGTATATTATTATATACATAGTAAATGTTAAGTAGGAAAGTATTGGGAGCCTTTAAATGGGAGGACAAAAGATTGAGGGCGTTAAAGTAAGAAATAGATATATGTAAATTATAATATTATATGTGTCAAGTACACACGGCTACACATCAAGCTGTAAATTTCCAATATAAGCTGATCTCGCATCGTATAGGATTTTCGTACAATGCGAGGTCAGCTTATACTGGAAATTTATAGATTGATGTGTAGCCGTGTGTACACTAAAAGAAAGCACGGTTAATTCAAAATCGAGTCGTCAAGAATGATTTTCATTATCAAGGAAATGTGTGTAACTGAGATTTTCACAATTTCTTCATTTAACTATTAAGCTCCTAATTATTTATTTGTTGAAAGACACAAATCATTAATCAATATTTTTTTAAGTAACCGTGCCATCTGTTAGTAGTTAGTTTCCGTTGGTATAACTTTGAATAACTTACATTTTGAAATCTCTCATAAAGTACTGAGGCAATCCATTCCTGAAAAAGAAAGAAAAAGCTCATTAAAATCAGCACCATTTTCATATATTATCAGATACACACAGACAACATAATGATCTTTTAAAGGGCATGTGGACATCTCCACATCACGTCTCCCAAAATCCTGCATCACGCAAGCAAAGTTTACCGCGCGACTGGCACATATACAACAAATATACAACATAAGACCACGTTCGCCAAACATCAATATTATATACTAAGTACCCATATCTATAAAAACATTAACAAACATCTAAATATTATAAATCTAAACTCAAATGCACTAAAATCTAAAGTAACAGAGTGGCTGCTGCTTAAGGATTACTCTTACACGGAGTCTTTACTCACCTTTCTTGTATAATACACACACACCTACACCCACACCTACACACATACACTCACACCTACACACACACACCACTCACATACACTAACACACAACATACAATTTTACTCTATTATTACCATACAGTAGAATGACACAGTCCACTTGAGATATAAGTTTTTGCTGATTATTGACCGTAAACTACCTCTTATAATACAGGTATACCCTAGCTTAAGAGGTAGTGAATATTATTCTTGTACAGATTTTGCAACAAACTACATATAAATGTATTTTCTAAACCAAATATATTATCACACTGTATTTTCAAACTCTGTATGTTTTTGTATAAATAAAGTTATTTTTTTTTTTTATACAACGTCTCTACATCAATCGTTGAGCAGTAGCTCACCAGACACAACACCCGTCTGTTCGGAGGACCCCCTTTTTATGGAAGATGAGTGAACTTTACACCCTGTTCCTTATATCTCTATTGGCACGCCGTGAGCTTCTATTTAAAGAAGTTTTTTCAAACAGTAATCAATTTATCATTAGAAAGATAGGTATTACCTAGGTATTCGTTTGATCCCTTAACTCAAAACAACAAAATCTCTAATCGATTGGATTGCAAAACACATCTCATCATCACAAAGAAAAAATACGCGACCATCCACAACACATCAGTAAAATAAAGGCCAGTACACACACCCCATTAGAAAATGATTTACTCCCGGGGTCCATCGAACCCCACTTTCACTGCAATTAGGTGCGCTCAGAACAATGTGCAGTGATTTTTAAATGATCGACCCCGCTCGACAGATGGCGTGGTCCTACCAAGTAATATTGATAATTGCTTTCCTGTCGTACCACTCCCGAATTGGAATTTAAAGAGGTCTAGATCTGAATGATAAAACGTTAGAGGATTGACATTTTTTTGTTTTAGAAGATCAAAGAATTTGTGATACGGCCATGATCAGATATGACCGATGAAAAACGATGGTGGATGGAACTTAAAGATGATGGAAGTTATTAAACTAATTTGAGAAACATAATGTGTGTAACTCTAAACGTCTATATAAAGAAAGAAAAAGAAAGAAAAATAGATTTATTTGTCACAGAAACACGTGCATACAAAGACAAGAGTAGATAAGCAGAAAACAAAATAGGTATAACTTAGTACATAAAATGTAAACATGAGTATAAAACAGAAATGGTCGGCAGCTGCACGTCATGACTGTGACAAGAAGGCTTCCACTCAGCATGAAGCTGTGCTATGGGGGACCCACAGCACAGCGCTGATTTTCAGTGGTTGGTGGTGGTGGTGGTAATTTGCTTTATATTATAGATACCTAGCTCTCAATATGGTCTCTGAGACGTTAATAGAAAGCTGCATAGGTGCATTGTTTTTAATAAAATTCAGTGGCCGATGGATATAATTAATTTACTATACATTATCATAATTACATACCCTCATGATCACCTAATCATAAAGGTCTGCGCCCTGCGGTTTCACCCGTATAAGTGTCGATTCCATAAGAATATCGGGATAAAAAGTATCCTATGTCCTAACCCAGGTCCAGGTCTGCTCATGTGTCAAATATCATCCAAAATCGTTCAGCTGTTTCAGCGTGAAAGCATAACAATTAAACTCACTTTCGCATTCATAATATTAGTTAGGAATGGTATGGGTATATGGTATATATGAGGGTATAAAGCACTAATAAGGTATACGGTGGAGGTCTACCATATAATTTATTAGCGCTTTTGTCTTTTGGGTGGTATTTTTTACGATTTGCATAAAAAATTTAATAAGGTCAAGTCACTGTATTACCAACTAATGATAATAACACCAACTTCGAAGTCCAATTAATTACAAGATCATTTCCAATAAACTAGTCTCAACGCACCTAAACAAAGACCAATATTTACTCGAGCGTCAATACGAGGAAAATCGTTTCATAATTAAAATTTCCAACGGAATAATATTAAAGGCACTCAGCTTAATTTGCCAGCATTACGTACGCCTCGCTGTTTATTGGCGTCGAGAAATTAATATTTCGCGCCGATATCAAAGTTCACGCTCAACTAGTCACCCCACGGGGTCGGCAATAACAACTACACTCCGAACGAATTGTCGCAGGTGAAAATGCGCTTATATTATTATTTTTTACCTTGTATTGGAAAGATCAAACGTTGTCGTGGTGACGGGGGCGCCCGGGGATTATCGCGAATTATTCACGTGCCATAAAGCGCAAATTACATCGGCAACACGTGCCGGGTATGCAATATGGGTGCCCTCAGCGGGTTAGCTCGCAAAACAATCGCCAACTGGATGCCGATTGCCTGGACACCGTGAATTTGGGATCCGAATTAGAGGATGTTTGATATTTAGGCTACCCATTTTTGTGTTGCAGCAAAAATCGACAGCATCGATAAACAATATGTTAAAATATAAATCATTACCGTAGTAATATATTTTAAAACAATACAAATATTTCATTCAATAAAACTGTTTTAACGCGCACCCTAATTGAATTCGCACGAAATTATCACCTCGTACATTGTCCAACGCAACAGACGTAATTCGAAATTAACAAACAAATAATCGTACATTATTCCACATACGCGGAATATTTCCGGATAACAATTAATTCGACGTCACTAAACAAATAGCATGATCGGGGTTCGACTAGCATCGACATCGCAGCGTTCTATTCGAGCACCTATTAAATTCTGAATGCGAGGTTAATCCGCAATTACCGCCTAGTTATCGCCGGAAGACGGCGGAGATAGTTAGGGCCCGGAAAATATTCCGTTCACTAATTATTCCGCGTAATTAAACGCGGGCATTATCGTGCGACGCCGCCGCCACCTGGCGGCATTGTGCGAACGTGATTTACTGCGATCCCGCCGCGATCCCGTTGCGATTCCACTGCGGTAGCCGGCCTCTTTTTGCACCAATTAATTATCGAATTGCTCGTATTTAATAATTGCTGTGAAATTAATGTGAAGAGGAACTATCGATTTGTCGAGGTTTTATGTTATGGTAATTAATGGTTTTGCGTGATTTTGTAATAGTCGTCTGATCCGGGTGCGGTTTTTGAGTTTTTGAGGAACATTTATGTTACGCATTATATAGATACTTATAGGTTTTTATCATAATAGTAACAAGCCCTGTTCCTAGATGACGCTAATTTAAAGAACCTTAGCCACTTTAACTCTTCCCAACATAAGACAACTCATAAGAAATTCCCCCACATTACTTCAGCACACTTCACAGCCACTCATTATCCTCCAGCTTCCAAAACACACAACAAATCATTCCATCCTCTCCCACAATTTGCGCGAAGCCTAAAAAGGAACGCGAAATATGCTTCGGCCGAGATGAAAAAATAATAGCAACAACAATGTGGGTGTTATCAGGCCAGTCCCTTGGTCCACTCTTATTACGAACCTCAGGCCTCTAATTTGGTCCCAGAAATTCCTCTTATTTCCCCGCTGCCTTCTGAGGCCGAGGCCTTCTTCTAATGAAACGTTATTGCACACAAATGAAAATTCTTGTACCTACTTGTAGAAGTTGTAGGTGAATTTTTATGGTTTCGAACTGGTTAGTCATAGAGAGTTTTTTTCGTTTTTGTTTATGGGTGTTTTTTTTTTTAAATAAGGCTGACTTTGAACTAACTTAAACTTTTATACTTTTGGAATTTCAACGGCATTTTAAAAGTGTTGATGTGTTGCTTCTCTTTACTTATAATAAGTAATTAATCAATTAATAACGCTACCCGATCGTAATTGGGGTTTTATGTAATTACACTTAATGAACTCCAGCCACTATTTCTAAATCCTGTTATTAATTAAAAATAATCTAGTTGTTTTGAGCAGTGTCTCCTATACATGTAGGTAAGTAAAGCTCATTAGTAATTACGGAGGGCTGGTGAGGACGGGAGGCTAAATATTTTGTCGAGCCCGCCCCGGCCAGGCGCGGTAATTAAAAGAACGGAGCCGAGCCGAGCCTCGGGGAAAATCAAAAATTATTATTGTTCACGCATATTTTCTTCTAGGGAAATATTTTGATATGAAAGTATGAGAGTGGGAAGATGTTTGCGTGAAAATATTTTTGGTAAAACCGTTTTATTTTGATAGTAACTTACACATTCTGGCCAACAATTTTTAAATAAAATACTTAAAAAGTTTGTTAAAGCTGAAAATTGGAGCTATCCAAAAAGTGTGAAGCGTTTTACAAATTCAACCAAAAAATTCGTCGCTGCAATTCCAAACTTGAAAACATGCATGACAATTTCGTTTTATGTTTTAACTTTTTTAAATCCGAACATAAACAAAACACGAACGCTTCAATCCCGCGTAAACGCAACACAAAATATTAACGTCAACGTCATTTTGTTAATGAGGTAAGAACAAGCGGCTGAGAGTCGCGTCATTAGGGCGCGGAGCGTCAAGCGGAGCGGGCGCGACAAAGCTCCCAGAATTAATGACACCTCGTGAAAAGCCGAGATGAGTTATTTTCGAGAGGAAAAGGCGCACGTGAAGTGCGCGGTTGTTTTACATGCGCTGTGAGTCTGTGACGTTTTGTTTGAATTAACGAGGTCAATAGTGAGCCGTTCACGGCTTGGAGCGCGCTGGTAACAACTTGCTGTAGTTATCTTAGACTGGTTCTGTTTATGCTGGGGTTTTTCTGAAAGAAATGGCTAAGAAATCGCAGCTTTATTTATTTGTCTTAAAAAAGATTTGAATTGGAAGAACTTATGTTAAGACAGCGGTGTGATTTAAAAGAAGATGTAGGTAGTGACAAAAATTTAAAAGGGTATGCTGAGATGGTTTGGGCATGTTGAGAGAATGAATGAAAGGCGACTAACAAAATGTATTTACAAGGCTGATGTAAAGGGAAAGGCCGAACAGGACGCCCTAGGAGGACATATACTGACCTTATTGGTGATATTCTTCAGAAAGGTCAGGTGCGTAGTACTCGCAACCGGCGTGCGTGTATGACCAGATGTATGAACGTAAACGAGACAAAAGGACTATGTAAGGATCGTAGCAGGAGGCGTTCTGTAGTTTCTGCCTACCCCCATGGGAAGAAGGCGTGAGTTTATGTATGTATGTGTTATGTTTTAAACTGTAAAATATCCTGACCCGTATCTAAGCTTCTATGGTGTGATCATAATAAGGTAGCACTTCGTATAAGCAGCGATGCGTTGCATGGATTCGAGTAGAGCAGCGTAGCATTGCTAATGAGAGCGTAGTATTGGCGTAGTGTAACTTACGATGGCGGGTGATGAAATAAGTTCAAACCTTTGGCATATTTTTACACGTGCCAAAGGTGACAAAAAGTAATGAAACGTTTGCTTTCGTGTTTGCGAACCCTACAGTGGAATTTTCGTTGATCATAATCACAGGCCACATTCTCACGCAGAGTAGAAAAAAAAAACAATTTTTTAAAACAGGAACACATCACTCAATTCAAATAAAAAACGCGCCAAAATCAAAACTCCCGCGATCCGTATCGCATGTCGCACCCGCACGAACACATCTCGGTTTTCTCTTAAAAAATATAATTAAAAAAACAGTATAAGGTTGATCACAAGTGCCGATAACGCTTGTGCTACCGTTTACGCGCCCTTTGTCCGCGATGATAATAAAAACTCAAACAATAGAGGCAGAACAAGGAGCAGTCGTTGCCTCAAACACGCCCCACTTGACAGATAAAAAAAATATGATGTGTAGTGGACTCGGTTGTCTTATTGCGTTCCCAAGCACACATCGGTTGATGGGTTATTTGGGCTTCATCTCGAAAATATAATTATTTTGTTCAAGAGTACGTTGTTTTAACGTCGACATATCATTTACTAGTTTCATTAGCGGCTTCGCCCGCGTGATATCTTTATAAATTATAGTTACTAAGTGATAATTTAGCAAACTACTGGTTATTTTTTTTATCGGTTCAGTATAGTTTTTAAGTTTATTTATTACAAAAAAAAAAAACACAAATCTTTTGTCTTTATAATATTAGTGTAGAATCTATACAGTAATTAAGTTATGCTCAAAGTCAAAGTCAAATTATTTATTTCAATTAGGCACATAAAAGGCACTTTTGACTGTCAAAATTTACAAAAAATAGAATTGATTTTAGTCGCCCCTTCCAAAAGGTAGTTTTCGTATGGAGAAGAATGGGCAAGAAACTCCACCGTTACTCTTTTAAAATGTTTTACAATATTTTGTATACATTAATTATATAATTATTCGACGACTCAGACGAAGACGAACTCAACTCAACTAGTAATACTGCCTTGGGTCTCTAGGTATAACACTAGGTTCCTACCTACTGAAATCTTTCTATGTTTTGAAACTTTAATTCGGAAAATATTATCTAAAACTCTGTATCTACTCATCTCCAGTAGGTTTTACGAGGTAGGTATGTAAGTGAGTAGGTAAGTTACCTACAAAAAAACTTGATATAAATAAGTATGTGAATCTTAACACAATAAATATTCTTAGACATTAGTAACACGTGCGTTCTGTCGCCCCAGTATTGAATTGTTAAATTTTAAATCACATGAATCTACGCTACCTAATGATAGTACAGACACGCACAAAATGCAAATTGACACATTTGAAGTCAAAAAAATTATTGGAGCCAAAAACGGTCGCAAAAACCATGTAATGTTTTTGTAGGATACATAAAACTTTGATTAACTTCCAAGTAATTAAATGAAAGCGTGCTACTTTAATCAGTATGTAAATCGAACTGGGCGACAACGACACCGTCGATTACAACTGGTCATCCATATTAATTTTAGCTAACTCGTGTCCACATTGAAAAAAATC
The DNA here is from genome assembly GCA_963680765.1 of Agrochola lychnidis. NCBI lineage: Eukaryota > Metazoa > Arthropoda > Insecta > Lepidoptera > Noctuidae > Agrochola > Agrochola lychnidis. The sequence continues at coordinate 18,867,213 of OY796858.1, forward strand.
GAAAAACTTTTGGACTCGACTGTACTCTGCGCACCTGGGTCGCCGGGGGCTCTTATTCAAATGCAAATCAAACGTTCCATTTTTAAAATCTACCATCTCGGCACTCCTTGCTTCCGGAATGACTTATGTCCAATAGCTACCAATATGAAGCCTAATGTGCGATGGAATTACAACCTCACTTCCGACGGAGTAAAGTTGAGTTTCCTGTACAAATATATTTAGATACGCCATTACATTGTTGAGCATAGCTGTCGTTTGGGACCTTTTAGGGCAAATTTCGAGTACCCAGGTGTGCTCCCGATCCGGTTAAGGGAAACGTCCTTGTTAGGGATTCTCGTATAAAATCGTTTAATGGTTTGTTTTTAATTTCATTTTTACATTCAACGAGGCTATGTAGTAAATTATTGGTAATAAAATGGTTGAGTTTTATTAGGAGTATTTGTAATTCGATCAGTTTCTACACAGTGGGGATTATGTAGTGAATGAATTCGACGCTCGTGGGTGGGTTATTTTAATACTATCGTTACCTGTGTATTTAATTCGCTGTTTATTTGTGAACATTAGCTCTGTATTTGAATTCAAAATAGCTTTAATCCTCGACAATGAGCTTTATTTACATAAATCTATGATTAAATGTTTGATCACGATGTATTTATATTTAAAACCAATAATTATCTGTACATGCATGCAATTATAAGCCTAACTATACTCCATTTGAAATAAGATTAGACATTTAACTAAACCTTTTTTACAGTCCGTTCAACCGATTTTGACTTATATTGCGTTGGTGGCATGACAAATGGCAGCTGCAGCAAACATTGGTATTGTAACCACTTTTTTTGCTTTTAATGCCATCCTTATGCCTACAGTATAGAAGTCAAAATCGGTTGAACGGACTGTAAAAAAGCTTTGTTTAAATGTCTAATCTTATTTCAAATGGAATATAGATCATTATAAGGATAAACCAAAGAATATTATTTCTTTTTCGTGTGGTTAATGACTAACCTGGTGTCAGAGTTGTAAAGCCGCCCATGGGCCTCTGACTTGGCTTCACATGCCGTCGAGAAATATCTCTCAGGCATGCCGGTTTCCTCACGATGTTTTCCTTCACCGTTTTTGAAGCAAGTGATAATTATACAATACGCACATGAATCCGAAAAGTCAGAGGCGCGTGACTTGGGTTCGAACTCGAGACCTGTGACTTAGCAGTCCGATGGTCACACCACTAGGCTATCACTTCTCTCTTTTTTTTATGATTCACAGCTAACGAATATAAAACTACCTACTTTTACCTATTCAAGTAAATTATATCACCGGAAAATTTTGCAAGTCAAAAACTCTACGGACCCCATAAATCTATAAATCAATCAATAGTAGATATCCCTTCTAAAACAGAAAATGGCCAGAAAAAACTCAATGGACCCCACACAGGTTTGGTAGACAGCATGGCACCAACAACCTGTCCAACCCATGTTGGACCCACCTTTGTTCCAACCTTTAATAAAGGAAGGAATGTTAAGCGTAACATTGGAGCCAATGTTTGTAACAAAGACTTGGTCACTAACCGACGCCGACGTTCATGTATTGAGAATCATAAAAAAGAGAGCAGTGATAGCCTAGTGGTGTGACCGTCGGACTGCCAAGTCATAGGTCTCGAGTTCGAGCCCAAGGCACGCACCTCTGACTTTTCGGATTCATGTGCGTATTGTATAATTATCACTTGCTTCAAAAACGGTGAAGGAAAACATCGTGAGGAAACCGGCATGCCTGAGAAGTATTTCTCGATGGCATGTGAAGCCAACCTAGAGGCCTAGGGCGGCTTTAAAACTCTGACACCAGGTTAATCACTAACCTTACGAAAAGAAGAAAGAAAAGATTTAAAAAACAATATTAAAGTGTGTGAAAATGTGAAGTTGATTTAATAACAAATCTAAAATCAAATATCACTATGGAAATATGTATATAAAAATCTTTTGACAATATTCAAAATTTTACTAGAAAATCAGACCTCACACAGCAGACAGCATGGCACCATTCTACATTTATCACCTTCCAAATCTACGTTGGCCCCAACATTGATCAAATGATCAATCATTCATCTAAAGAATTTGGGACCTAATAAATTGGCCCCAACATTGGCCACGTTGGGCATTGGACATAATTAATGACTGTCGTAAATATTGTTTCGAAAAGGCTCAAAAAAACTGTCGATGGCTTTTGGCACTCTAACACAATAGAGTGATATAATAGACAAAGAATGTAGAGTGGGAGATGTGTTAATTTGGAGATCTGCGAAATTATAAATGTTTATGGCTTTTATTAGGGTTCCGTACCTCAAAAGAAAAAAACAGAACCCTTATAGGATCACTTGTGTGTCTGTCTGTCTGTCAGTCCGTCTGTCACAGCCAATTTGCTCTGAATCTAATGGACCGATTAAGTTGAAATTTGGTACACATATGTATTTCTATGACCCAAACACAAACGTGTAACGTAAATAAATGAATTTTGATTACAGGGGTCACTTTTAAGGGGGCAAACAAGAAAATTAAAAAAAAGTTTTGCTAACAGTACCGTGTGACATATCAAATGAAAGCGCTTGTTGTGTAAATCTTAAACATATTTTTTATATAATTTTAAAATAAATACTTTTAAAGGCATTTAAGAAATTCGATGAAAATTGCCCATTCCCCCCACTTATCTCCGAAACTACTAGACTTAAAATTTTGAAAAAAAAACATAGTATGGCTCTTTACTCATAAATTACAGGAAAACCTATAAGACGTCTATGGTCTTAAAATAACATGGTAAATCTCTCAATATTGTGCGTACAAACTTACATTTGCGGTTGGAATGTATGGGAGAACACGTATTTCAACTACAATGTTAAGTTCGTATTTGGGATAAATAAATTCATCTCAACTACAGAACCCTTCATTGTACGTAGTCCGACACGCACTTGGCCGGTTTATTTAGTTTTTATTGGTACGTCATTTACTCTATGATAAGGTGTTTATTGATACGTGGGCGTCAGAAAAAAAATGTTTGTACTTGAAAATATATTGGTTTAAGCTGGAGATGAACATGGATACCATAATATTGTATTAACTGTACGTAGGACACTGCCACATAATCTATACAACGAGTTTTTATAATATTTTAGTACCTGGGCGACCGAGCTCTGCTCTGGTGAAAATCGATAATGCTCATTTAATAATATAGGAAAGTTCATACTAATCCATGTATAGTAGGTACCTACTTATTCCATGCTGCCATGTCATTATTAGGTATCTTGTTCTAAACTTTGGGCGACCGAGCTCTGCTCGGGTGAAAATACGGAGAAAACAAATTTTCCCAGATATGAGACCTAGCTAGATCGATTTTTCGCTCCCGTAAACCCCTATATTGCAATTTTCATCGAAATCGTTAGAGCCGATTTCGAGAGTGTGAGTACAAACTACAAATATATATATATACAAATATTGCTCAGATATTGGTTTTGGCATGTTAAGTTTATCACAAGGACATGCGTGACGATATTTTAGCTCTATTATATTGGATACGATATAAATCATATTACGTACAGAAAAATATCTCGCAAAAAAATCGTAAACATCTACGAATTTATATCAGTTTCCAAAATGAGATATTAGCCACAATACGATTCACGAATACTTTTTTCCCATAACTCAAAAATAGTTTATAATTTATGTTTCGCCACGCAAATCAGAGATTCATAATAATTCACCGAATAAAAAAGTATCGACTATCCGGAGACGGGTAGAGAGGCCACACAAAGGGCTCTCGTAGTTCGCCAATAATAATAGCTAATAGTTTTCTCAAGTTCCATACAAAAGTGATTTAGTGCGCTCAAAAGTCAGGCAGTAAATCAAAGAGCTATCTCGAACCGAATCGACCAATACTCGATCCTATAATGATCCCGAAGGACACGTGCTCTCTCATTATTTGAAGTTATTCCTGATTTGAAATAAATTTTTATTGCGCCATCTGTCATAAGGGAGATAAAACTCGTAATGGCGTTTGCGGGAGTCGACTCTTGCGCATCATTCCCGTACTGACATTTACTGTCGATGAACTTCAGTTTAATGTAAATGCCGTGAGCAATGGCATATCCCTCATTACGGGGCCAACGCGACTTATAGTTTATTACTCGTCAAATGTTAACATATTATCGCATTACCTTCAATAATGGCGTCGTAATTTTTGAAACTGATAATGACACCGTTAATGTTCTGAAGCTGTGGTTTTAGTAGCGTTAGCATGTTTTGAGAAAGCTTGCAAGGTTTTGTTTGGCAGATTAGGAAGTTTAACAGATAGGGAAGTGCTCAAACAAAACTGTGGGACAATCACTTAATGTAGTTAGAAAATGTACACACACGCTCTGCCTATAAATTCTCTATTAGGGAAAATAATATTTTCTATTTCATGAAAATAAGTAAAACTCAATTGCGCAGACAACTCTTCATACATGTTTCCCGTACCTATTGTAAAGACAAAATCTCTTGCTAACAAGATCGTACTTAAGGAGCCAGCACTTCACAATATTCAATAACATACCCCCAAAAAAAACAAGGTAACCTCACCACTCGAAACTCCATCCAGGCAAATTAAATTTATACACGAAATGTAATAACAGTGGGCATCAAAAGGCCTCGACTGTCCGTGCAGAGCTTTCCTTTTAATTAGACCCTAAGTACTCGTTAAAAAACAGGATCTTCCCGAACAGACAAAGCGCGCTGTACTAACAAACAGTGCGAATGTAAAAACGTTGGATAAATACGTGGAAAAATACAGGTAAGTCCAAGAGGGTTTTTTGTACGGTCCGGCCGGCCACTTAGGTCATCCTGCGAAATAAAGGACCAAGTTTTTTATATCGCTTTTAAATGCGAGGCCCGTACGTCCAGCCGGACCCGCCTCATCCCCTTTTACTTCGATAATGTGAAAGGAAACAAGCGAAAGAAAATGTTTCCGAGCGCCCCGTTCGCTTTTATTGAACAGTCTTTTTCGTAGTTTCGATTGCAAATAGTTCGTGTAATTCAGTTAGCTCGCTCTCAGCGATACGAATAAAATTGAACACTACAAAATATATTTAAGGCGAAGTTTACCTAAGTTAAAAAGCAGCGTATTTACAAAATCAGCGAGACGCGTAACGACGTACTGTGCCGTTTCGTAGAAAACGGCATTGCACCGACGATCTATTGTTTGCGTATTATGTTGCGTGAAAAGCTTTGCATCTCTTTTGTCGCGCCGTCGACAGAGCGACTCAAAAATAATATTAAATACTATAATATTTTAACGCGAGTTTTATTTAATCGAGTTCGTTAATAATCTTAATTATTGATGCGTGAAGTCGGGTAGGTTTTAACCATTTTAATCGTTCATTACAGTTTTATCTTCTTCGTTGTTTTAAATAAATCGTGGGTGGTTTTCTACCCGCATTTGATTGGAGTCTTCATGTGTGAAGCTATACGTTTTCAATTTGGCCGGCGGAGGGCTAGTGCTCTCTTCGTCCGCGAGGGGGCGCCACCCGAGCGTTTGAAGCGGTGATTAGTAATGTGGCGGGGGCTTATAGTGAAATAATCTTAGTGGAGCCATTAATGAGAAAACATTCGGTCGGGGATGGCTGACGATTAATTAATTTCTTTTGATTTCTGTCCCAGAAGATATTACGAGGGGAGTTAGTAGTTAACTCATATGGATTAACAGTATGAGTAGATTATTGCACTCATTCCCTTTATATATTTATAATAAAGAGAAGAGAAATATAAAATAAGCACTGCTAAAAGATCATCATCATCATTTCAGCCGAAAGACATCCACTGCTGGATATAGGCGTCCCCCAAGCATCGCCACATCGACCGGTTCTGTGCTTCTCGCATCCACGAGAAGTATCTACATTGTGGTCTACTATTGGCAACGCTACATTGTAGTCTACTATTTACATCGCTACATTGTAGTCTACTATTTACATCGCTACATTGTAGTCTACTATTTACATCGCTACATTGTAGTCTACTATTTACATCGCTATATTGTAGTCTACTATTTATATTACTACATTGTAGTCTACTATTTACATCGCTACATTGTAGTCTTACTGTTTACATCGCTACATTGTAGTCTACTATTAACATCGCTACATTGTAGCCTACTATTTACATCGCTACATTGTATTCTACTATTTATATCGCTACATTGTAGTCTACTATTAACATCGCTACATTGTAGTCTACTATTTACATCGCTACATTGAAGTCTTACTATTTACATCGCTACATTGTAGTCTACTATTTACATCGCTATATTGTAGTCTACTATTTACATAGCTACAATGTAGTCTACTATTTACATCGCTACATTGTAGTCTACTATTTACATAGCTACAATGTAGTCTACTATTTACATCGCTACATTGTAGTCTACTATTTACATCGCTACATTGTAGTCTACTATTTACATCGCTATATTGTAGTCTACTATTTACATAGCTACAATGTAGTCTACTATTTACATCGCTACATTGTATTCTACTATTTATATCGCTACATTGTAGTCTACTATTAACATCGCTACATTGTAGTCTACTATTTACATCGCTACATTGTAGTCTACTATTTACATCGCTATATTGTAGTCTACTATTTACATAGCTACAATGTAGTCTACTATTTACATCGCTACATTGTAGTCTACTATTTACATCGCTACATTGAAGTCTACTATTCTACACCTAGCATCTTATTAGTCACCTTTAAAATTCAAGCAAGAAAACCTACCTCGATTCAAGAGCTTATTGGAAACCTACTTTCATATCTAAGCAGAACCTAATTAGAAGCAACCGTACAACTCCTCGAAATCCATATAGCGTCAAGTACCCTTGGCATTTATACCCAATAGATAGTAAGTAGGTACTTTGGCTGTACAAAAATTAATTTCCAACATCGTAAACAAATAATGAAAGCAAAATGTCGGCACGAAGGTATAATACCTACCTAGACGTAAAAATAAATCGATTTTGTGCTACTTGAGTGAGCACGGGAGGGTAGTCTTATTATAACCCCATAGCTACCTACGAGACACTCGATTTAATTATTTATATCAGCTTAATTTGATTTCAAATTCTATTGAATTGTTTTTTAAAGTGTCGGGGAATTTATTAATTAGCTGTTGGCTGACACGTGTAGGGTGCGGATTCTTAAGAACAGATAGATGTAGGAAGATACTCAGCTTTATGAGGTGTGATATTTTGTAATGAAGTTTTCCATTGCAGGATTGTGTTCATACTAATAGGATCAACAGAGCTACTTAGTAACAAATGGAGATATTCCTTGAATTTGGATGAAATATAAATCATAGAGCCAAGACGCGAACTCTCTCTTAGATTTTTTCAGCTATACAGAAACTAAAAAGAGATAGTTGAAAGAAGAAGCCCTCAAGAATTTCGATAAAAAATTGTCAAAAATTTAAACATTGAATTTCTAAAAATAATGATATATGGATAGCTTTTATGAGGTTTTATGTTTTGTACTGCAGTTTTACAATACATTGTTACGCGAATGGATAGAATATGAAATGAGTATACAGGGTGGCAGGGACATCGACGCGAAAACGGTTACCATGGGTTCAGTATACGGTTCTGAACACCCATGCGTTGAAATTTTTCGTCAGTTATTAAAAAAAATCTGCTGTTTCATAGAAAAGCGCAATACCTACGCGGTCAAAATGTATGGAACAGCAGATTTTTTTTTATGTGAAACATCTATAGCTGCGGGTCAGACCGACTGTTGGCGTGGCGACGCGTCGCCTGTCGTTAACTATCCTTTTATGCATATTAACTGTTCATAATAATTTCGATGTTTTTTTTAAATAACCGACGAAAACTTTCAACGCGGTTGTGAAGAAGTCCGAAAGGGATATCGTGGCCCCCGGCAACAGGGCAACCGAAGGAACACGGGTGGGTTTTAGTCAGTAAGAGTCTGACACGCCCTCCCGCTCCGCCCAGAGCGGTAGAAGTTATTTGATAACCCATACAAAAAAAAAGTGGGGTTCAGAATCATGTACTGAATACATGGTAACAGTTTTTGCGTCGATGTCTCAGTCACCCTGTATAAGAGGAAGTCTTAAAGTGACACCGGTGACTGAAACATTGCGTGAAAATAGGATGTCATGGTGAGGGTATGTGATGCGGTGAAATGAAGGAAATGTCGACAGGAAAGTTTTGAGCATGAATGTGGCTGACTGGAGAAATAAACGATGGATGGACTGTGTAAAAGATGATATGGATAGAAAGGGAGTGACAACCGAGGTGACAACTAAGAGAGAAGTGTGGAAGAAAATGACATGTTGTGTCGACCTCAAATAAATTAGGATAATGGTAGGAAAATGATGAGTGAAGTTTTTCATTACAAAAAAGTATAATAGACGTGGATATATTTAGTAACCTGTTCCGCTTAGCTATTTCTTAAGAGCGTGAACTCGAACACGGCGTGTTGCCACACCGAGCGCTGAGTGCGCTGTGTGCTCGGTGTGGCAACACGCCGTGTTCGAGTTCGCAACAAGTCCATCGTCATCCTGAGGATGCCTCGTTGAGAGGTGAAACACGTATCGATTTATTTCAGAAGTTTTTTATGGCTCTTTAGAAATAGCTAAGCGGAACAGGTTACTAAATATATCCACGTCTATTGTATTTTATAATGGATTTCCGCAAGATCACGCCTGAATCAATTAACTTTTTCATTACAGGTTGTATTTATTTAGGACTTACATGTTGTTTTGCCTTGTCTTACTGAAGTGAAAAGTTCTAGGCGCGTTGGGCATTTTTGAGATGGGACTAAACCATTGATTTCGCGACCTGTTACCGACACCGTCGAGTTAAAGACATCAACGCGTTGATTACCGCGTGCGTGGAGTAAAATAATTAAAGTAACTAAATAATTAAAGTAAAATAATTACCACCTAAGAACACATTATGGAAAAGCAATAAAGATTAAAAAAAAAAAATACAAAACGAAAAATAAAAATAATAAAAATAAAATTGAGTATAAAAGACATCAACACGTTGATTACCGCGGTGCCGATTTTTTTTCATGTTTTCACTTCTGTCGGCACTCCCGGAGTGCCACTGTTTTTTTTATTTCAGTTGTTTTACAGATAAAGGTAAGTACCTTAACCGGTTCACATTCCAATGAACCATATATGGTCTGTTCAATTGTTTAAACTATTGTGTCTGTATACACAGTGAAACTGTTAAGAAGATTTTATAAAAGGCCCCTCTTCATAATAACGACACTCAAGCGCCAATTTCGACTGAAAACTGTAGATATTCTAAAAACACAACCGACTTCCAAAAAAATACTACAAAATAAAAAATTACTTTAATTTCGAAAGTCAGTGTCTTTGGTTTTGAATTTTAAGCTAATTCAAAAACTACCCAAGCAAAGTTAATAAAATTTATATGAAACCACCTCTGAGGTCATACCTACCAAACAAAAAAATTATCAAAATCAATTCATAATTGACGGAGTAATCGCGTTACAAAAAAAAACAGTCGAATTGAGAACCTTCTCCTTTTGGAAGTCGGTTAAAAAGTGTAGGTATATGCGTCTTTAACTTTAAATTGAGATAATTATTAACTTAGCTCAACCCTGTCGCTTACTTCAAGGCTACATTTCGGATCAAAACATCTGACGACGTAATGACGCAAACTAATTCTAAAACTAAAACCAATAAGCTCAAAACAATTGAAACAAAAACAAACCAAACAAGAGTGCACTACAGAAACCTGGTAAACACTAAACAAAGATACTCTCAGTTTTTTCTAAACAACGAACAAACAGTAAATTGTTTTCGGACCAACTCACAGTTGCTCGTCGGTCGAAGCCAAATTCCACTACCGAAAGTTCGGTAACAATATAGAAACCAACAAAATGAGAGTATTGTAATTAACCTTTCTGAGAAGTAAAACAAAGGTGAACAATTGTTTATCGAAAGCCTAGGGCATAAAACTGTTGCTACTATTGGTTACTTTCGAGTGTTGCGTTGCGTTCAAAACATGTCTTTGATGTTTTTTAATGTGTAATCAAAATCGAAATCTTAATAATGTGTAAACATTTGTGGGAGTGAATTCGTGAAAAGGGACGGAAGTGTGTAACAGGAAGCCGGGGAAGCGCGCGCTATTTGATTTGACCAATGAGCGCGCGCGGTGCTAGTTGGCTGTCAGATGGTACCAACCCATTTTCTGAGAGTTTGTAAACAGGATGATGATGATGACGATGATGGTGATGGTGATGATGATGAATAGTTTATATCATAATACGTCAGCCAAGATGTCAGATGTATACACATCGTATACGACTACTGTAAAGCTTGCTCGTTTTTATTTATGTGTTAACATCTTTCCTCTCGCTGTCCTGCAGTCTGTGGGAGTGATTTCATGAAAAGGGACGGAAGTGTGTAACAGGAAGCCGGGGAAGCGCGCGCTATTTTTTACCAATGAGTGCGCTCGGTGCTAGAGTTGGCCGCCAGAAATGACCTTGACAAGGCCCCGCCCCTTTAATGTTCCTTATTACCTTAATGTTGCTTAAAACCAAGGTAAGATTTCAGATGTTACACATCATATGCGACAAGGCTCGCTCTTTTTTTTGTCGAATGTGTTGGCTGTTCCTCGTCGAAGTTGTTGACTCGTTCATACATACAATGCACATTGGAATTTATAGTCGTGCTGATAAATACAATAGGAATGTAATCTAAATTGCGGCTGCTGAGACCCTCAAGCGGCGCAAATACTGTAACCTTATTGGTAACTACAGTTTTGAGCCGTTTGGGGTCAAAACGCTCGGATCATGGGGCCCGAGTGCGCTTCTCCTTATTAAGGAAATTTCTCGTCGACTGGTCGACACATCACGTGACCACAGGGCTGGCTCGTTCTTTGGCCAAAGAATTAGCATTGCCATTCAACGTGGCAATGCTGCCAGTCTTCTGGGCACGTTTCCGGATGACAGCGATGCGGACGAATACTTCGACGCCTAAGTGTCGTTTTGTTTTTATTATTTTTATTTATACATATAGTTAGTTAATCTTTTAATTTAGTACCTAATGTAAATAGTTAGCTGTGTTAAAAACTGTAAAATAATAAATATTTGGTATCTAAATTAGGTTTGATTTTTAAACAGGGATGCGGTTTGGTGACCTGCATCCGTCAAGAGGGTGATTCTACATATTATACGACTCCTAAAAAATATATCATATATGAATCGAAATAGTCTGTCTACTGTTATATAGGAATTTGTTTTTTTTTTTCACGAATCGGATATGAGTTTCAAGGTGAAAGTTGTTTAGTATGACGGGTGGAATCACCCGCTTGACAAATACAGATGTCTATATTGCCATCCTGTTACTGTGGCTCTGTCCCGTATAGGGTCACAGCATTATGCTGAGCGATGATCGTTTTGCGTGGATTTAACGCATATTTCTCACCATTTTTTTCTGTTTTTTTTTTTGTATTTATTAATCCTCAGGATAATGTAAATTGAACAAGAAAACAGTTTTGAAAATAGTCGTTGCTAGTTGCTGCTGTAAACTTTTACCTCATATAAAATTACATCATACTAAACAAAAAAGGAAAACCTTCAATTTAAAATCACAGCAGAAAACCTTAAACTTATTAAATTCATTATTACAATCGCTTTTCAAACACTAACCCTAAAAATCTGTCGGGAAATTAATTTAACATCAAGAAACTCGAAATTAATTCGCCCATTGTAATCTCAGGTTTGAGCAATTTATCACCTTGAGCGGTAACATCAATAGGCTAACATTGGTAACCTGTGAAAATCGAAAACTTTGCTCAGGTTATTGCTCGGACAATGTCACTTATACCAAGTAAAGGACACGGTCTTTGTCGGGTTAACTTTTGGCTTGTTCTTCTCAACTTACACAAAAAACTTTACAAAAGAATTATAATGAAAACTCCTTCTTACTGTTTAATTTAAAGGAGCTCCTTCACTGAACTTGTACATTGTTTGACTAAACAAATTCTTTTAAGAAAATGGTGAGTGATGAATTTATTACTTTCTGTTTCAATAAGGCACAGTTTCTTACTGTTCTTGGGCTTTAGGCTAATCTTGAAAATTGGCCGATTCTGCATGATTGTGTCTTAATTTCACACCTCATCATCATTATCTCGGATGTGTAACGTTTGAAATAATAACAAAAGTTCTAACGATCACATGACCTAATTTCATTTAATAAACTTTTTTTAAATATAACGATGAAATTAAATAATGAATTATTGATATAATTTAATTTTACCTAATTTTATATGGTATACCCAATGAACATTTTCTATAATGCATATTTGAATTAATATTCAATTAGTACAATCGCACCCTTAGGTGCCAACTCGACACCACCACGACGACAACACCACAACTCGAAATATTGAGTTTTTGAGTTTTTGTGTTAGATGGGCTCAATATCAACGGTTCTACCGTTCTTGGCTTTCACAGAAAGCGAAAAAAGACAATATTAAAGCAAATACTGTAATTGTGTCTCTTTCACACCATCCTCTCCGTGGTAGAACAGTTGATATTGAGCCCATCTAACACAAAAACTCAAAACCTCAATATTTCGACTTGCGCCCTTATATTACTAAGAGTGCGTAATATTCAGTTACTATTTGATATTGAGCCCATCTAACACAAAAACTCAAAACCTCAATATTTCAACTTGCGCCCTTATATTACTAAGAGCGCGTAATATTCAGTTACTATTTGATATTGAGCCCATCTAACACAAAAACTCAAAACCTCAGTATTTCAACTTGTGCCCTTATATTACTAAGGGTGCGTAATATTCAGTTACTATTTGATATTGAGCCCATCTAACACAAAAACTCAAAACCTCAATATTTCGACTTATGCCCTTATATTACTAAGGGTGCGTAATATTCAGTTACTATTTGATATTGAGTCCATCCAACACAAAAACTCAAAACCTCAATATTTCGACTTATGCCCTTATATTACTAAGGGTGCGTAATATTCAGTTACTATTTGATATTGAGTCCATCCAACACAAAAACTCAAAACCTCAATATTTCGACTTATGCCCTTATATTACTAAGGGTGCGTAATATTCAGTTACTATTTGATATTGAGTCCATCCAACACAAAAACTCAAAACCTCAATATTTCGACTTATGCCCTTATATTACTAAGGGTGCGTAATATTCAGTTACTATAATATTCAAAATCTATAAGTAACGTTTAATATAATTTAGAAACGTGTACTTTATTTTGTATATTTTTTTGCATAAACTGATTGCATTTTAAACGCCTGCCATTTGGGTTAGGTAAGTTGGGTTTGAGTTGGGTAGCATTTGGGTTAGGTTAGGTTAGAACAGTGAACATTAACGCGAAGAACGAAAGACGTCCACTGCTGGACATAGGCCTCCCCCAAAACCATAATCGCCACGCTTGGCAGGCGGGTTGGCGATCGCAGTATGGTGTTAAAAATGCATAGAGAACGCTGCTGCCTGTTCTCTAGTAAGTCTCTTAGTCGCCTTTTACGACCCCAAGGGAAGAAATTGGGTAGTGCTATTCTTTAAGTCTGGCACCACACGGATTCACCTGCCTGAATCGTCACCTGCCTTTTCTATAGGTATCATTATTTAACGAAATAATTATAGATTTTTGATAGAGAGACTTTTTGTATAAAATGCTGAAAATAATATATCTACTTATGGTGACTACATTCGCACTACGTAAAGCTTAAGGGCCCTGACGAAAATATTTGTAATTAAGTACCCTTATCAAACCGCCAGTCGTTTCAATGACCAATATGTATTTATACAACATTTACCTCCGAGCAAAATGTGTTGTTTATAAAAATTACCTAATAATAGTCCTTATCTCGTAAGAAACTAAGTGGTAATTAGGTTAAACAGGGTACGGGCAGTCGGTGCGAACGGCAAATTCCTATTGTGGCGTTATCGTCGGCCCCCAGTCGCAACCGGGAGGACTGCCATCAGCCAACTTTAATTCGCTTTTACTAGGCAAATTTTTAATTCGATTCAGTTTTTATTTTTAATTGTTTGTGTCTGCTTTTTTATTTTAAATAACATTTTAAAGTTGTGTTTGTTTTTGGTAGACTTATTTTTGAATTACGTAATAAAAGACAAGTTATTTTTCCGTGCAGGTAATTAAAATTCAGAATATTAAGAAAATTCAGGGAAAAAAATCTGTGATATTCTTTTTAAATATATGGATGGGTGCCTTCAAACGACCTGTAGTGCTATTCTGTAACCATCTCACCGTGTTATCTTAGGTGAAGTGAGCGTGGAGTGAGCTGTCAGTTGCTAAGGATTGACACTATTGGCAGCTCACTTCACTTATGTTATCACGGTGAGATTTTTACAGAATAGCACTACTGATAAGGTACTGAAATTATAATTTCAGCACCTTCGGCACATCCAAAATCTAGAGCAAAATATGAATCACATCTCCAAAAACTATAATCTCTAACATCATCAAAAATTCAATCAATCTTTTCAATTTCCTACACGAAATTCGGTAGTAGGGTGTCACCATCATTCGTGTCTAAAAGTGAGATAATGCTGGGGCGCCACGTGCGCGGACACACTCCATCGAATAGCAATACGTACCCAATCAGGATTATACAAATCCCCGCGGGCAAACCCGAGGAAAATAATTACGCCGAGCCGGGCTAATCAAGTGCTGAGTATTAAGGAAAAACTCTTGTAATGTATCCTCGTCCTTAGAATGACATTCGGTTTACGGTTATTTTGGCCATTTTGATTTGGAAAGAGACGGTTTTTTCTTTGTTATCGCTCTTGTAGATGAGGCTTTAAGGGCAATCATGTTGATGAACCATTACGAGTTTGCGGACACAAAATAGCTTTTATTTAAATGACATTTTCAGTGAATTTCCAAAAGTTTGTATTACTAATATTATTAACAGTTTCTATTTATTTTTGTATTTATAACGTCGAAATGTGGGTATAATTTAAGATACACAAGGTTACACATCAAGCTATACAAAACAAGTTTATGTTGATCTCGCATTGTATGGGATTTCCGTACAATGCGAGATCAGTTTATACTGGAAATATATAGCTTGATGTGTAGCCGTGTGTACCATCACAGAAACCCATAACTAACCACTTTGAAAACAAAATCCCGTGCATACGATGACCACATCTGTTACCGCTCCGGTTCTACAGCGGTTGCTGCAAGCAAGAATAGTCCTTACGGTGGTTAGTTATGGCTTTTCGCGATGGTACACCTCTGCCCAACCCTTAGTTAAATACAGGTCTTAAGTTATATTTTGTTAATCTTGTTATGTTAAGCAATCACGCCATAATCCCACAATATTTTTTTTATCCACTGATTTTCCGATTAAATCCAATCGGAAAGATCGGAACTCAGAATAAATGAAGTAGATATATAATTGAAGCCTAAAGGCTAATGTTCATCGGCACGTGATGAAGCGTCACACATCACATCAGTGGGCTCTATGACCGAGCCAATGCACCATTGCACACCCCAACATACCGGCCTCGCCTATATCTATAGCAAGAATTCATTTTACATTGAATACATCAAAGATTTTTATTGCAGCCAAAGCGCGGCTTTGATTTTGATTATGTATGGACAGGAGGTATATTCTACATGTACTTTATACTGGGTATATCAGAAAGGTGTGGTATAGACCATCAAACTGAACAACTTTCTCCATGTTTTTTATTTTTTCTTTCTTTCTTTTTGTATTTTTCTTTCTTTTTTTTCTCTTTTTTTTTCTTTCTTTCTTTTTCCAACATTGTAATCGAAAAAAAAATATCATCCGTCCCATACATTTGGTATTGAAGTTTTGTACGGGATAACTGATCTTTTTATCTCGATTACAATGTTGGTCCCATAGAGAAAGTTGTTCAGTTTGATGTCCTGTACCACACCCTTAAATTTGACCACAACTTTCTGATACACCGTGTATAAGCAATAAGTGGGTAAGCTCTTTATCTATCTAAGTATGGCATGTGTTTAGAAAGATCAATTTGATTAATAGCGCTGCGTAATAATAAGATCACAATGGGAATTTTCCGCTCAGATAGTTCAGATAGTTTTTAAAAAGACCAAAAAATTTAAAAAGTACAATACTTATTTTAAAAAAGCCCTCATCGTTTGTAGTTCAAAAATTTGTTATTTCCCTTTCTGTATTTGTAATATAATAAATCATTATTTATTATTTCTGACAACTTGCATAGCATTGCATAGACTTACGATCAGAATTTGTCATAGATTCTAATCATGGTCATTACATGACCTTAGATACCCGTTACACATCTTCACATACCTCCAAGTTTAGCTTGTCAGTACATCAAAAAATCAAAAACCTTGCCAACCTACATATATATCAAAGTGAAGTTAGGCACAACGGCGACCCATATCGAGTTACAGACAAAGCCAAAAAAACACGTGTGCCTTTAAAAGCACACCTTTTCATGTCGTGAATCGCCCAGTTAGCGTAAGTCGGTCGTTTTAGAAGTTCACTTAGCGAATGAATACTAGCGGGTTGTCCGGGCTTGCGGACTGTCCTCGTACGCATTCACTACACCCTGTATTTTTAATGTTAGGTATTTCTATTCAAATCGACGAACCGATGGAAGGAGACGTCCCAAACGCTGAGAGGTGGCACCACGTCGATATGGTTGTCGATATTTTTGTTCGCTTTGCGAATATTTGTTTCTACTGGACTAGAATCAGAAGTTTCTGTTTTAATTGGGATGATCCATTGTGCTAGTTTAGTGTCTCAGTGACTCAGAAAGCACATTTACTACGACATAAAAAAAACAGTGGCACTCCGGGAGTGCCGACAGAAGTGAAACCTTGAACAACCTTATTTAGCAGGAAATACTTTTAATGAGGTGTCGGTAACGGTAACAGTGTCGCAAATTCAATTGTTTTTTCCCATCTAAAAAATGCCCAACACGCCTAAAGAAGTTTTCACTTCAAAAATATTTGTGTAGGACTATTCTTTTTTTTGATTATCAATTACAGCTCTTTCAAACTATGCTCTATCTATTTACTATCCAAAAGAAAAAAGCACACTAAATTGAGCCTTACCTATTAGGTCATCAGGCAAATTAGGTTTGCCAATTTTTTAGTTTTCTTTTTTACCATCATAGGCTAACTGAGAATCCAAAATTATAAAATAGTGTAAAATTATAAAATGGTCCAAGACAAAAATTCGCGATAAGTAACATCCCTAATCGCTAGGAAAGCCCGTCAACCAATTACTCTGAAAGACTCGTGTAACATGGAGGCATTTCAATTTGGCTTATTGGCTCATGTGCGCTTGGATTTTGACATCTTTTTCCCTGTCCGCCACTCGTTTATTTCCATTTCATCAATCAGCTATTACTTACCAACGAATTGCTTGTAGGTACTTGCTTTTGTGATTGGGGAAGCTAATATTTTTAAGATGTGGAAATGATTTCAATTTTTTTTTATATTACCAGAGGAAAACGTTGGTTTTCGGTTATGTTCGGGAATTCGAGGAGCTCGTGGCTAAGTAGTAACAACCGCACGGGTCGATCCATCAGGTTAAGCTACGCTTGCCGGGGTTGGTCCGTGGATGGATGACCATCTTTACATACCGAGACTCCTCCGTGCCTTGGAAAGTATATTAAGCCATCGGTCCCGACTATCATTCGTGGATCTTTGACAGTCTGACAACCAGTCTTACCAAGAGGTATCGTATTACCCAGGTACAGGGTTGTGGAGGTCAGATAGGCAGTCGCTCCATGTAAAATACTGGTGTACATCCACCCTTAACAAACATCACGTAAGGCCGCAATACTGTCAAGGGTGTGATAATACATGAAAATATATGATAAGTTAAAGGAAGTTGCTAAGACCTACAAGCCTAACAGTCCCTACGACTCTAAGCCCTATAAGCCCTACAGCCCTAACCTATCATATACCTAGTGTGATAGATAAATATATAAATAAGTTCAGGATGTCTGCACCATGCGACCTAAGGTTACAGACGGATGGTAGACAGGATTTCCAGGTTCGGGAAGGGTACACTCACTGCCAGTCCCGCAGACTCCCGAGACTGATCAGAGATGGCTAAAGGTATCTTGGCCACAGTGGGGGGTAATGAGACAAGAATATAAAATTCAAATGTGATTTATTTACAATATTTTACAGCTTATATACTACAATTACTTAACACACACTATCACATAAATTCTTAGTGTTCTATGCGTGTGAGATGCAACCAAATTAATAATTTAACTGGGCCGCGCGTGAGCCGGGCCGAGTGCTGAGTCAATGTCCAAAGGTAACATTGAACAACTGGTATTCAGCTGCATCCGGTTAGACTGGAAGACAACCCCAACATAGTTGGGAAAAGGCTAGGCAGATTGATTGTTTTTGTTGGATGAACTATTTTCAACAGAAAAGATTAAAGCAGTGATAGCCTAGTGGTGTAACCGTCGGACTGCCAAGTAATAGGTCTCGAGTTCAAACCCAAGGCACGCACTTCTGACTTTTCGGATTCATGTGCGTATTGTATAATTATCACTTGCTTCAAAAACGGTGAAGGAAAACATCGAGCGGAAAACGTCATGCCTGAGAGATATTTCTCGATGGCATATGAAGCTTAGGTGGCTTTAAAACTCTTGACACCAGGTTAGTCACTAACCACACGAAAAACAGAAGTACAGAAAAGATTGACTAAATTAATTTACGACGTATGACACGTGTATGTTTTTAAATTCGTTTAGTCAACAAATTGATGAAGGATGAAACTATTCATCATCTGCCTTTTCCCAACTATGTTGGGGTCGGCTTCCAGTCTAACCGGATGCAGCTGAATACCAGTATTTTACATGGAGCGACTGCCTATCTGACCTCCACAACCTAGTTACTAGGTAACACGATACCCCTTGGTAAGACTGGTTGTCAGACTTTTTGAGCTTCTAACTACCCCTAAACGACTGTCAAAGATCTACAAATGACAGCCGGGACCAACGGCTTAACGTACTTTCCAAGGCACGGAGAAGTCTTGGTATGTAAAGATGGTCACCCATCCACAGACCAACCGCGGCAAGCGTAGCTTAACCTGATCGATCGACCCGTGCAGCTGTTGTTACTTAGCCACAAGCCCCTACTAAGGAAGGATGAAACTATTATTGGTTGGAAAAACTTCGTTTTTTTTTTACTTAAAATTAGCCATAACCCACAAAGGTTAAACTAAAAACAATTTAAAATATTTACGCATTAAATAGCACTAAAGGCAACTCACACGAGCGCAGGTTGCGTGAAAAATGAGCGGCTCGCGGCGATAGCGGCCGCGCCGCCGCCGCCAGCCGCCTAATGAACTAGAACGACGATAGCGTGACCCCGTGTGCACACCGCTTTACTTCGCGCTGCACACAGATTAGTTATAGAAGTTAGAAAAAATAAATAAAATGAAAACTGTTATTTTTTCTACTTTAGTTGTTTTTTTTTTGTTATGATGCAAATAATAATCTCCCGGAATCAATGATGATGGTCACAAGGTTGTTGAACAGATCCTAAGTTCTCTTTTTGACGAACAAACGAATCCGATCCGTAGTCAACCTCGCCTACATAGTTCTGCAGATTTAAAAAAAGAACTCTTTGGTATCTCCCGAAAGTCGCAGATCGGTTGTTGGCAGGAGGATACCACAATGCTTTCACAGTTATTTTACCTCTGACAGCAGCAACCCAACAGCAACCTTACTGCTATTTGCATAAAGTTCACTGTGATTTTGACAGTGATGTAAAATCAGAGGTGAAAAACCTGTGGAAAGATAACTTTTCACTCTTCTGTCACCCAATTTTAATAAGTCCTTCAAAGAGATGCCTACTTCAATAAAATGCTCAACTACAGCCAAAATCAATTAAAATAATGACACAAACACATCGCCGCCTGCAGTACGCGATTTAATTTGCGTCCCCGATCGGGCACAATATTCAAATACGGCTTCATCTATTTACGTCCCGTTGCGTATGTCCTATTATCAGCCAATCGCATCTGCACCCCTGTAGGGCTTTATTCTAAGACTTTTTAGCGAGAGTGTAGAGGTAATCAAATAGATGCCTGTATGGGGAATTTAATGTACTGGTAGTATGTTTGTATATTGGTGCCAACACTATAGAATCCTTCACTATTATTTGTTATCACCAGTGATTGGAGTAGGTAGATTGAACAACCAATAGTTTGGGTCAATGAACTGGCACGTATATGTTAGTATGGATATGCCTCCGGGATTCCGGGATTTTGAAATTATTAAGATTTTTTTAAGGAATTTCAAATGTTTTTTTTAATAGTATATAGGTGATCGGCCTTCTATAGTAAAAAAATTATGGTATGGCTAAACTTGAGTAAAAAGTAGCAAACGTAAAGTGGGATTATATTAATAATAGTTACTGTGGTGCGTGCGACGAAAGATGGGACTTACCTCTCCGCTATCCTACTGACGCACGGTTGTCGAAATTTCTAATGTAGTAGTTTAAAAATCCTTACTTTAACAATATTTGATTCAATCCCGTAAATACCAAAATTAAATCCCGGAAAAAAGGCTTATCCATGTTATGATTTCTATGACAACTCATGATGCGAGTACGTAAAATCAATCTACCTACTCCGATCACTGGTTATCACGTTCTCGAAAACGGCTCTAACGTCTTTGCGTTCTCGAAACCGGCTTTAACAATTTCGATGAAAGTTTTAATATACGGAGCGAAATATCGATCTAGCTAGGTTTCATGTCTGGGAAAATATGTTTTCTCCAAAGTTTAGAACAAAATGGCTTGATGGATGACCTTAGAATAATTATATGGCAGCATGGAATTAGTATGTACTATCATGGCAGCATGGAATTAGTATGTCCAATCATGGCAGCATGGAATTAGTATGTACTTAATATGGAATTGGTATGTACTATATATGGAATTAGTATGTACTATATATGGAATTAGTATGTACTATATATGGAATTAGTATGTACTATATATGGAATTAGTATGAACTATCATTTTAAACCATTAAATGAGCATTCTCTATTTTCACCAGAACACAACATGGTCGCACAGGTACTACCTAAACAATAAAACATGGAATAAACTAAAAACACTTTTGGTTTGTGTCATGTATGTACTATAGGTACACCACCTCTGCCTAACCCTTCGGGGATTAAACGTGATGTTATGTTTATGTAAACTTTAAACAAACTTCAAGTTATATTCTTGAGCTAATCGCTTACTTTTGTAGAATTTTCTACATTGCTTTTCAAACTCAAAGCATTTATTTCAATTAAACCATTTATAGGCACTTTTGAACTGTCAAAGAATCGGTCAGTTAGTCAGAAAGTTGAAGCTAGTTGCCCATTCCAAAACGTAGATCTCTATGGAGAAGAACGGGCAAGAAACTCCTAGCCACTCTTTTAAATATAGATATTACAAAATTCTGGGTACATTATTCTGGTTGCTTCTGTATGTGAGAACAATGTACAAAACATAATCAAAAGCAATTGAAAATATAAGATTAAAAATAAGCCCTGGCAGATAAGAGATGACCAGTCTCAACTGACGGCGCCCGTTCACGAACATGACGCGTGGATCAGCACCATCCAGCTCAACCATTTTGTAGGGAACCGAATGATCCAACACACTCGCCACCATCAGCGAGACATTTTAGTGAGCTTGACATTCTCTCAACTGCCATGCTCTTTCAAGTCAACATACGTCTTAATAACAAAATAAACGGCTCCATGGTACTCACATTTACAAAAAATCAAAAAATGCTTCTAATTTATACAAAATTATAGTTTGCAATGTATTTAAGAAATTAATAGAATTTTACTACCAAAAAGTAAGAAAATCATTATTATCTAATTGGAGCATTAAACAATTTACTTGGTAAAATAAAAAAATAAACATTTAAGTTCGTAATGTCAAAAACAAAATAAAAAAAAGGGAAAGCAACTCTTCAAAAAATTAAAATTTTAACTAGTGAGCCCAAAGGTATCAATTCAAGGTATCAATCGTGGATACGAGCACTGGAACTCAGTCAAAGTCAAATAATTTATTTCAATTAGGCACATAAAAGGTACTTTTGAACGTCAAAATTTACAAAAAATAGAATTGATTGTAGTCGCCCCTTCCAAAAGGTAGTTTTCGTATGGAGAAGAATGGGCAAGAAACTCCACCGGTACTCTTTAAAAATGGTATTACAATATTTTTAAATATTTTGTATACAATAATTATATTTGAAAACGATGCACCTGGAATAAGTTAATACCACTATAGGTAAAATAATTAAAAATTATGCAATGACAGATAAATTAATTACCTATGTGATAAATACAACATGGTATTCACATATTTACAAATATTGTAAAAGTATAAGAAAGAGAAAATAAAGAAAACTTATTTATTCTGCACAAACAAAACACACATTTACAAAACTAGACATAAAACACACTTAGACAAAAGTAGCCAAAAGCCTCTTATTTAATCAATAAAAGTTTGACAATATTGTTCATGGCATATATAAAACATTGTATACGATATTTCTAAAAAAATTACAAGTAATATTAATAAGTCAGTGTGTGAGAGGAACTAGTGGAGGTATAAAAAGTGAAATGAAATGAAAATGTTTATTTCTTTACTTAAGCAAATAACTATGTTAGGTTTGGAGTCACCTTTTAAGCATAGATTTGCTTGTATTAGGTGGTTCCGCTCCTCCAGTTTACAATAATTCTACAAATGTGTGAGAAATAAGCCAAAAGATTCATTTAAACTAATTAACATTTTACAACCCATTATTATATTAGTAAGGGCACTGGGTGTAGGATATGTTTGTGAGTTTGTGTGTGGGTTCGTTTGTGTGCGCGTGTGTGTGTGTGTGTGCTTGTGTGGGTGTCGGGATGTAGTGGAGATGTGTGTAAGATAAATGTGGTTTGTGTACCGTGGGGGTGTGTGTTGTGTATATGTGTACAAATTATATGTGTTTCTTAGTTATGTGATCTTGTGTAGGATATCTTCGATTTCTTCGTAACTTTTGCTCTTGAGCCATTCAGTTAGTGTTTTTTTGCAGTCGTGGTATGTCATAGAGTAGATGGCACATTGTTCATTGAGAGCGTTATATATACGGGGGGATTGTTTAATAAATTGCCTTGTAGCAAATGTAGTATTCACTGGACAATCTTCAGCTACTTTATTCTTTCTCCTAGAATGTGTCTTGGAAGTAATGTAGGGAAGAGATTTGTGTTTTTTTAATGTAATCTGCAGGACATAGAGTTTCCTAACAGACAAAAGGTTTGAGGTTAAGTATAAACTTTCCGTGGGGAATCTAATCGGTTTGAAGTACATAACTTTTAGTAAAGCTCTCTGTGCCCTCTCCAGCTCCAAAAACTTTATTTTAGATGCTCCGCCCCAGATTGGCAAACAGTACGTAAGTATAGATTGACCCAGGGAGACATAAATTTGCTGGATAAGATCCTTAGTAGCCACATGTCGAAGAGATTTGAAAGTCCAAATCAATTTCCTCACTCTGTTCATTATTAGTTCTAGGTGCAAGTGCCACGATAGCCTTTGATCAAGCATAACACCAAGGTATTTAGTACTGGATACTTTGTTGATTTTTAAACAAGAGCAGGTGGTGTTAGTAGAGCTGGAGCAGGTATGGATTTTAATCTGAAGATCTTGTGATGGCTGGGCACGGTTAAATATAGAAAAGCAGATGTAATTGGTCTTTGAAATATTCAAAGTTAAAAGGTTCTGATCGAGCCAGGTAGCTACTGTAGACAGACCACGTTCGGCGATGCGACCGACGCTGTCCCATGTTTCTCCCGAGAAAACAATTGCTGTATCGTCAGCATAAGAGAAAATGTGGGCACCTTCGATACTCATGTTACATAGGGTAAAAAAAGTGCACAAACAATCATAACAGGTCAATGCCAGTAGTGCTATTCTGTAAAAATCTCACCGTGATAACTTAGGTGAAGTGAGCTGCCAATAGTGTTAATCCTTAACAACTGACAGCTCACTCCACGCTCACTTCACATAAGATACACGGTGAGATAGTTACAGAATAGCAGTACTGATGCCTATACTGGTTTTCCTATCTACGAGTCCATGTATGTTTTCTGCTAATCACTACATCCGTCGGTCAATCACCCAATATCCTCTTAAAAACTTTCCTAATAACTTGAAATCAATATACTCGCATGAGTACAACACGCGTAATGACACCCTCGCCCCTTGCGGTGGAACAAGGCGGCCGGTGGCACTAGTTTTTCAATAACCCCTTGAGGAACCCCGCGGAGCTCCTCAAATACATGGCCGTGTCAATCACACGGAATGAATATTATTCGCGAATGTTTTGCCCATGACAGATGTATTATAAATCTTTATTTCAATGCAAATATTTAGGTACAGGTATTGTTTTTGGTTAATTGTTTTGGATAGGTATTTAAAAGTGTGTTCACTTTGAATGATTGCAATAACATACATAGCTTTTTTTCATGAGAAAAGAGCACTAAGATGTCATTATTTTGATAAAATAGCAATCTTCAAAAATGGTTGTGGCTCTAACAAAACAGAAATTTCTTTATTGATCATGATCAGATTCATGTAAATTGGTAACCAAAGGAGAACCTAGATTACTAAATTTCTCGTTGAGCTTTTCCACAAAAAATCATGGAATACCGGTTAAATTGATAAATGAAAACATGTAGTAGATTCTATTGTAATTTGAAGTTCAAAATATGACATTAAATTCCCAGTGTTTACTGACGCTTGCAAATTGATACTACAATTACCAAAACTTATCAATATTCAAAGCGGTAGTCAATTAAAACGTACGCACATCGATGTATCGAGTATTTTAATATTTTTTAAATCTAGTGTTGGGCTGACTCGGCATGATTTGATGGGTCGCGGGACTCGCTTTGTGCCCGGCAAAAATAATATCGCGCGAGGCACGGATCATTGGAGCTTGCCTACACTTCAGACTGTTTTCATCTGTTTTGTCTGGTACACGCAACAATAGAGACGATTTAAAAATATTGCATAGAATTTTCGATAAAATTATTGGTGAACAGTTCGATATATCGGAAGCAGAATCGGTTGAGGTCATTAGAACGTTAATTGCTCAGAATTTTCTCGATACAACGAAGAGTTACAGGATATTCTAAGGTTTCGTTCGTAACCGTAACTTCCAAAAACATTCCAAATTGTTTGTACAATTGCCGTGCCCGGAACCCCGAAACACCATTGACATTTCATATTACTTATACGTATAGATATAGCTCAGTGTATCAACTTGACAAAACGAGGGTGAGAATGAAACAATAGAACATCATCGTTCACCCCTCAGTCGCAAACCACAGGAGAATATCATAAACGTCGGCTTAAACACTCGTCTCGGCGGACGTTAAGTAAATAAAAACATAATAAAATAATACATTCCACGCAACATATGGGAGAAGACAGCAATTGGGTTATGAAGAGTATTAGGGGAAAACTTGTTTATAACGAGGAATTCTCCGGTTGAATTGAATATTATTTGCATGGGACACTGCAATATGAAACTTGAATATGAAAAGAATAGGACTAATTGACTATGTCACAATCGAAATAAAATGTCGTATCATGTCGGCAAACTGACTTCCATTTAAGTTGCTAGTTGACAGATCGAGTTCATGACCTATCTGAATCATAATAGAAAAGTTCTCAAGTTTATAACCTTACAAATAGCGAACACTGTTAACGAGTCCCAAACACTATTAATAACTCGATTGATCCGTCAAAGAATCGATTCGAAAGCCACTGAACGCTACACTCGATGCTCGGTGTAATGCAGCTCCCCGCGATGCATCGAGTGGTGTATCGAGATCGAGACTCGAGTAATAATCGAACCCTCGCCGCGCGGTGTCCCGCACTCAATCTCGGGGATTTGTAAGCACCCTGGGGCATCCTTACTATCACGAAACGATTTGCCAATCAAAAATGATCCCTGCCAGTAAAAAAATAAAAGGTGAGATCGATTTTTTGGGAAGTAAAGGTAACTTGGTCAAGAAGTCCCTACATTGGGGTGACAATCCAAAGAATCGTGGACGGTTATTGAATTTCTTTGCATTTTTGATTTGTCTCTTCATCTGGTTTATTGATTGATAACAATTTAATTGAATGAATACATTTCATCAGTAAACTGTATAAACGTATACTGTATAAAGTTTTGTCTGTAAAATAAAGCAATAAAAATTGTTGCAGCAACGGAGAGCAACGTATTATTTTGAATTTTTTTTATGAATTACTTTTTCATTATTATATTTTTTATTAAAAGTATCAATCACAAAGAGACAATATAAAACTATGAACGTCAAATCACGATATGGTAATCATAGTTAAAATCCATGAAGCCACTCATATTCAGTTGTGGGGCGATCGTTCAATCGCACATCCTATGGGGCCATGGGGGAACGTCAAAGTTCATTCGACCAGAACTACATTTTGTCTCTGCGAAATATTCCGAAAGAGAAATAATTTCCCCTTTGACATTTTTTCTAGCTGAAGTTCATGGCCGATCTAGCTGACTTGAATTGATTTGGATTTTCTAGATGATTCATGGGTCACCCAGAAATTAACTTCGAAGGTTTTCTTAATTAATGTTGTTAAACAAGGTCAGGAATTCTTTTTTCTATGAAAAGTAGGTACCTACTTTGTTTGTCCATTTTTATGCACAATAATATTAATTTTTCACAAACTTCATAACAATCAGTAAATTCAATTTCCTTCGCAGGTAATCCAAAGCTTTCTAGTATTCAACCCCTAACTCTTATCAACGATCTAAAGCCAAAAAAAGCCAGATTGCTTTAATCTAGCGTTTACATCTGTCACGCTAAGTCTTCGTTTTCAATTACGATGGCATGCGACCAAAATTAATTCGTCCATATCTCGATTTGCGATACAAGTAGCGGATTACGCGGCGATTTGCTTGTACTCTTACATTGCAATCGCATAAATGCTCCTGTGATGGTGGGCAAAGAAGAAAACTCTGCAGACATGTCACCTTACTGTTGCGGTTTATAAAATAGAGCTTTGTAAACTTCTGGTTTAGTGGTTTGGAGTAGAGTTCATAAAAGTAAATACAATGATCTAGATTTGAGAGTTTACAGAATAATTGTTATCGTCCAGTGGCCGCAGGGATCGTAAAGGTCCACGACTAAAGGGCATCGCCATTTTGATCATTTTTTATATATTGACTACTACATATTGATGTAGGTAGAAATCTCTAAACATGAATCCATATTCCTGTCTGCGATTTTAGCAGTGAAGCACATCATCAACGTCAGCGGTGTCGCGGTAATGGAGTGGCGCGTGCCGGCCGCCGCCCGCGCCGCGACATGCGCTCGCGCCGCGTGCGAACACTCCCACCGATTATGTGCCACTATCGCAGCCTGAGAACTAAAAGCATTTCTTTATTTGTTTATAGAATTTAAATCGGCATAATTCTTATTATAACAAAAGCTCCAATGCCATATAAAATTATTTTTCGTTTTTTTCTATCAGCCTGTCAAGGTTTTTCGTACTCACCAAAGTGGCTTCCGTTGTGATCATCGTATGAAAATATTATGTGCAAATTTGCGTTCGCAAAATGTTTTCCATCACGGCTCACACTGTGATTATTATAATACGCGGAAAATTCTCTACGAAATATGTCATGCCAATAAACTTCAAGTGCTTTCACTGGCTGCGGCACCTAACCGCAAAATGCCTGTATAGCGAACACAGGGTTATACGAGAGCGCTGAGCGAAAAGTAATATTTAGGTGTCAACTGCAGGCGATAATCGCGGGGTAAAAAATAGCTGGAGGTTGGCGGGCGGCGAACTATTTCCACCCTTGCCGGTGGTATCTCGTCGTTTATCGGGCGATAGTATCTGAGTGAGACATCGCCGGTGACGTTTGAAATATGATCGGCGCGGTCCCGGGGGCGCAGGGCGCGGGGGTGCGGGACGCCACGTGCGGCGCATATTCAAATCAGAATCGCACGCGGCGGACCCCCGTGTTGGCTAAATACACCCGCCGCGCCGCCGCCCGGCCCACCCACTTACCGAGGGTCGGCCCTATGTAATCGAATTTGAAAATTATTCTAAAACACTGAATAATGTATTTCGGAGGGACGCAGCGCCGGAGGCGGCTCGCTCGCGCTGATTTTTAAAATAAATTAAACTTAATCAAGTGGGTTCGCGCACCTAAACGGATTAACTTGGCGCTGATTTGACTTCGCTGCTGTTTGTGCAGTACATGAGGGGTGACGGCTTAAAGGTTATTTGAAACAGTATCGGACTAACATCGTTTAGCTGACTGCTACACGCATGTGCACGCGGATCAACGACAAGCTTATGATAAAACTGACAAACTCTGCGATTACTCATTAAATTTTATCAAGATCAAGTTAACACAGTTTTACTCCGATGAAAGGTAAAATCACACTTAGTTGATCTTCGGAGAGTTTTTGCCATTTTGGTCAAAAATATCATAACATAACATCACGCCTTGTTTCCCCGAAGGGTTGGGCAGAAGTGTCCCTGTAGCAAGTACACCCACATTTCGCCAGTTATGTTTAAGTCCCATGTAATAGGGGGCGAGCCTATTGCCATCAACCGGGCACAAATCCAGACTCCGAGCTGATACTGAGAAATTTCAGATAGAAAAACCCAATAACACCATATGCATCGTAATAGCAAAAATATCATATGCATCGGTAATAGCAATTTAATAACCAAACGCAGTAATAGTCATCATGACCGACCCATTCAGACAAAAAAAATGTAGCTAGCTCCTACTTAGATTAAAGTACATAAATAGTACCTACCTATATCCAACAAAATAATTCCAAGGCTGTTAAACTTCTTTAAGTTACACACGCACTCAATGTCATAAATCAAAATTTTCAAAATATTAAAACCCCTTTACAGCCAGAATCAATATATCTCCTGTCCCTCCTCAACATCAAACACTTTAATAAAATTTATGAATCGCAAAAATTGGTCAAATTCATATTTGAAAATTAAATATTGAATAAGACAATATTAGTTCACTCGGTACATTAAGTTTTATTACGCTATGAATACATTCGGCTCAGTGCGATTCGCTACGCAGGGCTGCGGCCCCGCCATTAGCACCCGATATGAAATTAAAATTAAAATATATAAAAAGTACGACGAGCACTCTCCACAGACCGCTAAGGGGCAGCCCTAAAGATTTAATGCTAACGAAAGGAATGAAGTAGCCAGAGAACTAATACAATTTTTCATTAAAAGTACCCGAACTACTTGTTCATTCATGGGAAAAATATTATGAAATTGTAACAATATTTTTGTAAATTTTTAAACAAAAGATAATAAAATAATCAAATAAAATTACTACAACTAAACAGCCTGTATACTTTTTTCAAAAGAAATAAAACAAAAAATTTAGAAAATGAAATGAAAATCAACGAACGAAAAAAATATTTATCCAAACAACTTCGTCTCCACAGCTTCAGTTGTAAACTATCATGTAGCGGTGTACAGTAGGGGTGCCACTCGATGATTTGGTTTTTCGATTCGTTACGCCGTCAAACTACCCTCTACTCGGTACCCTCAAATATGTTCCCTCGCCTTGAATATTATTTATACGTTTGTTAAGTGGAGTTGTGCGGCTAGAGGAGTAGCCTCCGGAGCTCAGCACTTCAACAAACAACGGTTATGATTTTTACTATCGATTGAGACCGACGTTTTATGATGGTTAAGGATTGTATTTGGTGAAAGGGCTGGGCTGCGTAGAAAACAAAACTTTGTCAACGTCAAGGTTTCCTAAATTTCTTATACAAAATACACCAAAAACTATGACACAATTAAAAATATAACCCAGCTATTGCAATCTGCGCACATTGTAGAAACTTTTTAGCCGGCTATTTGTAGAGCCTCAGAGAAAACATGTCAAGGAAAACAGGCGCGCTCTGCCTTAGAGCAAGCTATGGTTAGGTATGCAAAGCAAACATATTTTCTCTTGATTCTAGAACGGTGAGCAAACAGTGGGCAACATGAGCGAAGGTTGGGCCGTGTTTACCAACGCTGCGTCGCCTGCCCTCATATATTAAACATGGCCAGCTCTACCTTAGCCTGCCTCTGACGTTCACGTAACTATTATTCCACATATCTAGACCAGCTTCTAGGACAACTCTCTGTTGTAAATTTAATACGGCATAATGTTGCCGTTATCCCGCAATCGCTGTAATGAATACGTTTTTCAGCAAATTTACATCGGCATAAAAATAAGGTCGCGGCAGTTAACACGTTTATCGGGCGCTCATTAAAGCGGAGGGCGATCTTGCTTCGGAGTCGTTAAGCGCGCAATAGTTCGCGAGATCCTCGTAAAAAATATCTCGCAACCGACTTTACGAGCGCCCTTTGTGAATGCATCATTAAATTTCCATCTAAATTTAAATTACGAACGGTGTGATTCGACGCGCTCTCTCCCACGTGTTTCTGTTTTCCCAGTCGGTGGAAATGTTATAATTGCTGCACAGAGAACGTAGCCGAGTTGAGAATTTGAAAAAAAGATGACGTCAGTTGGAATTATCTTCAGCGCAGCGCAATTGAAACGGCTTTGCGACGGGCTTAGTGAAAAAGTTGGCGTTCGTTTTAATAATTCCCAGCTCCGGCGCCTCGTCAGAATGCCGTTGTCACTTCGCGGATTAAGCTCCGACACGGTTGAGTTGGGATTTGAGAGTTATTTTAATTTGCATTTTTCGTATAATTCAAACTAGAGTGCAACGCTTCCAACGCTTTTTTCATGTGAAATCGTAACGTGTTTACACGTCAAAAGTTTACGACATTTGGATGGTCGAAGGCGAGGGTTGAACTCGTTTGTATGCGGCGCCACACTTCCCCGGGAAAGGCATAAAGTCAGCAGGTGAGGAGCGGGTATCGCGCGGTCACGCTATTTAGATAAGGCCATTTTCGTGACCTCTCTCCCCCTCGGCTTCGGCGATAAGAGCCCGATGTGTACGTTACGACATTTTGTTGCAGTACCTCCTTCCAAAACATCCCTTTATAAATCAGAAAGAACGAAGAGAACTCCTAAACAGATTAAGTAAGATAAAAACAAGGAAAACCAACAAACAAATTAGGTCATTTGATTAAGCGGAATGATTTGCGAATCACTTAAAAATCCAAATGCCACCATTTTTCGACTTCCCTCCTGACTTCTGGCGTTGGAATGGCGAATAAAGCGAGTTTGGAATAAATTGTGGCTCGTCTGGATAAAGCAATATTTGTTCATCTACCCCCGCATTACGACAGCAGCGGCCATTAGCGGGATGCAAATAACGTCTTGTCATTTTTGCTTCTTTATTTTTCCTCAATGCTCGGAGAATCGTGCTACTTGGCCACCCTCCCACGGATGTTGCACGGAGATATGGAAATAATATCCACTTCAAAAACATTGTTTAAGAAATACGCTATTTTGGATAAAAAATACTTTAATGTTTTTAGTTTTCTTAGCCTTAATACTGGTCAATATCTGATAATAAGACTTATAAGACTCCAAAATAATTGTTCGCCGTCAAAGACAAAACCCTGACTAATAACCATGCACTTCCCAGGAAAATTCTAATTATTTTACGATTACTGTCTTCCTATTTACATTTTGTTTTAACCTACCCCTCGGTAAGTACTCCGCAAATCCCTACAAGAGTACCTACAAGCCAAAATGGCGTCGACATTCGAACATCCGAGTGCGTTTTAGCCCCACTTAAAGCGTGGTTTATTTGCAAGCCAGATTGCCTACGGAACATTATTTATAGTTGAGGGTTGTTATTAAATTTTTCCACAATTGTTGAATGATTTAAAGGTTTTTCATTTTTGAGGTTTTTATTACAATTTTTTTACGAGTTTTTTATGCATTCTACTTCGTTCTTCAGACTTTTTGCTCCCTTTTTAATCTAAGTAATCTTAATACTATTCTGGAAGCATCGAAAATTTTCCATACTGACTCTTGACTCGAATCTCCGAAAAAAAATGTCCATTCATAATGCTTGAATCATATTCAATGTTAGTAATGTTTTCCATAGCAAGGAGAATTTCTGAAATGTATACGAGACAATAAAGATGTCGCTACTGCTAGCGATCTTCACACCTGCCAGCATGATTACTGGAATATAGATGTTGTATTGATTCAGGAAAATTGGCCATTCCTGAGAAACTTGAGATAAGCAGGGTTTTATTAAATTTAAATTCTGATAGGCTGTTCTAAAGATCTATAATCATAAGATTTCGTGTCGATATTTATGTAACAACGGATTTAGAAAGTTTTATCTGCCAGTCTCTACATTGAACTATTTATCTTGGATTTTTGCTTATAAAGAAAACTGTTTAAACTTATCATTCTCAATCCTACCCACACACAACAAATACGTCCACATGTCAAACAAGACTGGTTGTCCACTAATCGAAATATCTAGAATATCATATTACAAATAATCTTCAATTCCTTGCACTATATGCAGTGGATTCTAATCGTTTGACACTTAATTAATGGGCACTTTACACGTAGATATTGAATGGAGCGTTCACCCACGGGAGCGGCCGGCCGGGCGGGTGCGCGGGCGCAGCTCAGCGAGGCGCCCGGCGCACGCGCCGCGTGGGCGACGGACATAACTCGCGCGCAACAAGACGCGCGCACGCCACTGCTAACTACCGTCGCCATTTTATATAGGGTGCTCCACTGGTGCTTGGTTTTACGAGTGCCTTGAGTATACTAAAGTAAATAAAGTCAATTTCGTTACATGCCCAGTTCAAAAAGACCATGAATCCTTAAAGAAAAAAATATATGGATACGGGAAATGCCCTGTCACTAAATCTATGTGTCAATGTAGATTGAGTTCACAAAAGGAAAAAAACGGGAAAAATAATTATCAGTACCTACAAAGATAGGATACACCGATAAACTCTCTAAGTAAGCGTTGAATAAAGTATGACGTATTACTAAAAATATGACGTATTAATTAGGATATAATTAATATTTGTTTCTCGTTTCGGGAACTTTTTCTATTACGTCATTCGTTATAATTATTGTCCAACTGAAATAGCGAGCTAAAAATAAAAGCTTCAGGAACAATAACTCGCGTTTATTTTATTACACAATATCCTTGAACTTTCGTTTGCTAAAAGGTATTTAATACATTTAACATTTAGTTAATTTACGAAAGAACCTTACTAAAGAATTTTCTTTTAGTTATGTATTTGTAAATTCACGAACTGTCTCTAACTCCAACCAACCAACCAACATCCTCGAACTCTGTACTGAGTTCATCTACTTCTATACTTGTATGTAAGTATTTATAGGCTATATCCTGTTCCAACATCTACTTTACTTATTTTTTTTTTATTATAACAAAAAAGTATAACAAATTCACTAAAGGTCCATAAAGTATAAAAGTAGATTCCAAACAATATTAATAAAATAAATACCATAAATTAAAAAGTAGCAGCCTGTACAGCCAGCACGGCGAGTGCACATCATAACTATATCTAACAGCGACAGGTACTGCACGCCACCGGATCACTCTTTATGGCCTATAAACGTGTAATTCACGCCACCTTAATCCGGCCCTGTTCGAATAAATCTGGATTAGCCGAGCCCACAGCGATTGTGCGATATCTCCTGATTATGCCGTTAACAATTGTAATTGAAAAATAAAATGCCCAAGTGCATGCCTGGATTGCTGTAATGGTAAAGTTGTTTGACAATGTATGGGATGTTTTTACGTAAATGTTAGTGACTAATATTGTTTGGTGATTTTTATTTTATGTTGAAGTTGATAGACTACAAATTGATAACGTAATGAGCTGATTACCTACCTAGGTATAATTATTTCAGAATAAAATTATTCAGGTTCGTGTCCTATTGGTCCTACACAATAATGAGACACGAATCATCGTAATGGTAGCCATACACCATGCTACCTAGCGTCTAATCGACATGAAGCTGCCTTGATCCAATCTGTAGTTCATTACTCAATATCTTTATTGCTTTACCATAATGTGTACTTAGGTGGTAATTATATAATTTAGATCATTATGGACCCTGTAGGGCACAGCAAAAAGGATAGGAGAGAGGAAGCCCTGTTTTAGGAGATCATTAGGTTGTTTTTGTGGGAACAAGTTTTAACTTACATAATATAATCAAAGTCATCGCGAATAAGATACTAACATTTCGCTTAACTATTATTTATGTTTTATCTGCAAAAACCTGTACATATGTATTATAATTCTGTTTATTCTTACAAATAAATTGTTTTCCTTTGAATAATTATTATTGCTATATTATTAAATTTATTTTTATTGCTATTTTATTCAATTCGTTCGTTCATGTACACCACACACGATCAATTTAAACTGTCCAATCGGCAGCGACGTTCAGTTGAAACCGTCACCAGTGACGGACGAGGATGTTTTAGCCGTCTTGGGCATTTTACTCGTGATAAGGAAACCAAAAATCTTGACTCAACTGAACTGACGACGACCGCCATACACGGTCTAATCGGCATGAGCCAATCGACTTGATCAAGCCAAAACAATTGAATTTCGATTATTCCGTCAAGTATAACTGTCATGCCAATTTACGCCCACACACGGTCAGTTCTACTTGATCCAATCGGCATGACGCTGACGATAGGCAGCATGGCGTATGGCCACCATGACACTCTTTTATTCAGAAAACCTGGAAAAATATAACCGGATTAAGCGTTCAAGGAAATCCGGTATTGAAGGTTAGTAAAAAAAACATTACTTCTATAAACGTCTGAAAACTATATGGGGGCCTAAAACGGCCGCTTTGGCAGTATCATAATATTATGATAATATTAAGTATCACACAAACTGTCACAGACAATTCATAATATTATCTGCGTTCAATTCATATTACGCAATTCATCTGTTTGACAGTTTTTTATTACAATGAATTAACATTTTAACTGTAGAAATAAAAAATAAAAACCTCATTTGATTAATAAAAACTGTAAAGAAAAATTATCCGGTAAAATTACGGTTTTAATTTTTAATGCGGCAATATTTACACTAAATATGATTCTGATATGAATTGAATTGAATATGATTCAGTTAAAATATGTGTCACTATAGAGGAATTGCTGGGAATTCAGAAAATTAATTGCTTTTAGAGGAATTGCCGAATTTGGCCGTTTTAGACCCGCTGGTGAACGCCTTTTCTGTTGCTATGGGATACCAGTAACTTTCTTTATCTAATATTTGTCTATGATAAACACATTTTAGCCAACGGCATCCGATGTGGCAAACATACAGATATATCAGAAAATACACGTAACTGGCGCTCCATATTTCACGCGCGACACGCAACGCAGATATGTGCGGAAGTGCCAAGTCTTGCGTACACTAGACCTATGTTTACTGGATGGGGCATTGGAAAATACATAGTCACAGATGGACACTCCGATCGTAAGGTGCGACATTTCATGGGCGGTTACGACGGTTCAAGTAGACTATGAAATGTATGAAATTCACAATTCCAGTAGCGTAATGAAAAACTGTCTTTTTTATTTTGTTTTTTTTTATCAACAAGTTAAAAAAACAGTGGTACTCCGGGAGTGCCGACAGAAGTGAAAACTTGAAAAAATTCGGCACCGCGGTAATCAACGCGTTGATGTCTTTTACTCCACGGTATCGGTAAATTCCGGTACAGTGTCGCGAAATCAATTGTTTAGTCCCATCTCAAAAATGCCCAACGAGCCTAAAGATGTTTTCACTTCAAAACTGATGTGTAAATTCATGCCGCTCCGTTATTGAACATGAGCTTCAGTGTCACTACCCTAAACCAAGATGGAAGATGGCCAAAAGAATTAATTAAGAAAGTTTTAACATATACATATTATATGCTTTGAGCTCATTCTAATAGATAAGTACGATCAAAATTTATAATATACTGGAGACATTCACACTGGACATCTTAAAATCATGGCCAAACGAAGAAAATCGTAGCCTTATGTTACCACTTCCAGCACTCCAAATTCATGTTTACACCACCTTTCTGGGTAGCTGGGCCTTGTCGCCGGGCCATAAATTAGCTAAAACAAGCGGCAGATGCCGTGGGAAGCCCCACTCTCCCCACTCCCCCCCGCCGCCCCCCTGCCCGGTAATGGGAGCATTAGTAATACTAATGGTGGTGGACGATGACGTCACATAAATCCATGTCAAATTTAGGACGCGGCGGCTGTTAGGTTTTAGTCTTGGGCTTGTCTTGTGATGGAGGTCTTGCTTGTGGGGAGATTTTGTGCTAAATACAAGTAAAGGTAAGCCTAATTATGAAATATTAGTTTAGAAGTTATGAACTGGATATAGAGGTAAACATATTAAGGCGAAAGCGTCAGGGTAGCCCGCGAAAATAATTTTTCTTACGTTTTTTGTAATTTGCTGGTCAGAATCAGGTGATTAAAATATGATTCGCAGCCGTAACAAATATGGTTTTACTCAATTATAACACGTGACATTTGACACCTTTGCTAACTTATGGAGTTGTGTTGCTGATTGTAATAATTATAATTGAGTAAAGCCATATTTGTTACGGCCGCGAATCATATTTTAATCAAAATAAATACCTGACACAGACCTGCAAAATGCAAAAAACTAAAGAAAATTTGAATTTCGCGGGCAACCTTAGCGCAACCCCCTTAATAAAATGTTTTTTTAAGGTAACTGTAAGAGAAATGGTAAAACTGTATTAATTTGCTTTCATATTTTATTGACAAATTATGCTAACGACTTCCATATTTTCGATAAAAAAGCTTCAGCTACATTTTGAAATCAAATCAACAATCTTTTTTTTTTTTTAATCACTCCTTTCGCAGGTCTGCTGGAAGAAATTTAAATAAGCAGTACCTTTGTACTCAAAAGTTACATAAATAATTAGTACATAAATAATAAAATTTAAAAAAACAGTGGCACTCCGGGAGTGCTTTGAAAAAAACTTTTTGGCAAAAAACGAAAATTCTAAACCAAAGACACCGACTTTCGAAATTAAAGTTATTTTTCACTTTGTAGTGTTCTTTTTTTGAAGTCGTTTAAAAAATACTTCCAAAACCTTTAAAGTAAAAATACTTGCATTGAACATTGATCCGTATAGTAATATAAATAAAGAGCACAATCGCGTTTACAAAAACGAGGTGTCGGTTGTAATTGTTTTTTCCCATCTCAAAAATGCCCAACGCGCCTAAAGAAGGTTTCACTTCAATAAAAACTGATTTTAAAAAGATTTTAAATTAAAAAAATACTTTTATTTTAATACACATGCATTGTCACGAGAACCAAACACGTATGCCAAATTTCAGCCCGATAGCTTTAGTGGAAGTGGGTGAAATATTGATTGCAATATTCCAAATGAAAAAAATAAAACCTTTTAAAAAACTCACTCTTCCAAACGAAATAAAAGTAAATACTCAAATCAATAAGCATACAATTTACGTGAGAAAACTATCCCTCTGTTGAACTCCCCTAAAACAAAGTTATCCCACACCATGGGGCACTAAAAATTCCTCGTAATTGAATGAATCAATTCTATCGCCATTAAATCGAGTTACCGAGCATATTGGGTGAGCAAATTTATTTAGCTAATAACCCCCTGTCTGGTGGAGTGAAACATCCCTTGTCGGAGAGATTCGAACTTGACACAATTTTATTTTGAGTTTTCTTGTGTTGATTTGTATTTGAAAGTGATGTAGTAATATGTGACTCTTTTCCTGTTTAACTTGAACAGAAAAAAAAATAACAGTTATAAAAACTAAAACCCAATTACGACAAAAACGCCAACTAAAAATAACAGAGACAGGAACTTATCACATCATCCACATACTAAGTGGGAAAAAATATGTATTATTAAAGCTAACTCAAAAACTACCCAAGCAAATTTAATAAAATTTATATGGGGCCACCTCTGAAGTATGACCTACCTAAAAGAAAAAAAAAACGTGTGGCACTCGGGGACTGCCGCGGTAAAGCTATTGCATAGCATTTGTAACCTCCATACTTCCTATTTGTCAACGCTACACTTGGGATGATGACGTGATGACATAAAACAAAAATTACGTTCCCATGACAACATCACGTTGTCATGGAAACCATCATTACATGGTAGGCGAAGTGGGGGTTGTTAGGTTTTTTCGTTACGGAATTTCTTGATTCGGTCGCCGTGCTCAAAGCCCGCGATAAAAGCTGTGCAATAGCTTAATAATCATAATTGGCGGAGTAAACGTGTAACAAACATACAGTCGAATTGACAACCTCCTCCTCTTGGAAGTCAGTT
This sequence comes from Agrochola lychnidis, assembly GCA_963680765.1. Lineage (NCBI taxonomy): Eukaryota > Metazoa > Arthropoda > Insecta > Lepidoptera > Noctuidae > Agrochola > Agrochola lychnidis. The sequence continues at coordinate 18,905,667 of OY796858.1, forward strand.
AAAAAGGTATAAACAAGACATCAAGACAGACAAATTAAAAGTCCGTCGGGGCATAAATCGAACAAATTACGTTTCATTTCTCAAATTATGATAAGCAGTTTAGAAGTTATGAGGGAACAGATGAACATACATACATGCCGGTCAAACTGATAACCCTCCTTTTTGCTTCGCCGTTGTCGGGTAAAAAATAAATAAGTTTAATAAAGTGTCTTTAACTGAAACCTATTGTTTTCATGCAACAAAGGGACGTAAGAGCCAGCCATACATTTTGCCGTAGAACAATTTTTTTAGTTGTTTAATCTATACTGTCTCACTGCTGGGAAAAGGCCTCCCTCAAGTCCTTCCAGGAATTCTTTTTCCGCGCCACCTTAAACCAACCCTGGCGGCCAAAGTACTTAGTCTTTTTTTTTTTTAATTACTCTCTATCACAACATTTGAGTCCAGAACAGTGGTAAACATCACGTCGTTGTAAAACAAAAAAAAATCTATTGATACTTTCTATCCTAAAGAAGGGTCAAAACTACCAAACTCAAATCAATACCAATTGTCGACTATCTTACTTGGATCGTCCAACAGATAAGTACTGCGCACCCTCAGGACAGCGGTAGTGCGTCCCGCTGGTTTATGTCGCCATTAGCCCGCTCGCATCCGGCTTCACGATTTGTACGTCGTTTGTACGTGTCTTGAGCCAGCCTACAGCGCAAACTCGGCACAGTTATGGCAAATTTATGTCAGGTATTAATTTACTTTAGTTGTCGCCTCCGAAGTTTGTTCGCCGCCCCCGATGCTAAGTTTCGAGACGTTCTTTGCCAGGATTAAATATTTATTAGAGTTTCCAGCAAGTTGTCAGTGTTACTTGGCACTGTTCTGTGTTGAGATTGGATTGTGTTCATTTATAGGAGGAAAAGTTAAATAAAAGTGGCTGTATATATTTTATTTTATGTCGATATTAAGGCGGTTTTGAAAGGAATCAAGTTTTCTAAGATCACGTAACTGTTACAAAAAAATTGCGTCTACAAAAAAATTGTTATGGTTTGACCGAGACCACTGCTCCGCGTCTTAGAAATGCGTGATGAGGCGGGGGGCAGCGTTGACGAATGAGCGGTATCACTACGTGAGCGTTGAGCAATGAGCGGCAGCACTACGTGAGCGTTGACGAATGAGCGGCAGCACTACGTGAGCGTTGACGAATGAGTGCCATCACTACGTGAGCGTTGACGAATGAGCGGCAGCACTACGTGAGCATTGACTAATGAGAGGCAGCACTACGTAAGCGTTGACGAATGAGCGGCCTGCACTGTCCCCCGTCTCGCCGCACGCGTACCTAAGGTGCAAAACAACGGTCTCGGTCAAATTATACTTTCATTTTCATACAGTTATCATTGAATACCTTCTGAGCATGACTCATATTCTTCCTCAAATTAAAATATAGCATTCCAGCTTTGGATAGACCTGATGGTGGTACATAAATTAAAACATTTTTGTAACTGATAGTGTCAACTCCTTATATTTACCCTAAAACCTAAAAAACATACATATCATCCATATAAACTTTCAGCACGTTTCTACGTATCTACATTTAGCACCTCATAGTCGCAGTCGGGTCACGTCGCGTGCGAGTGGCCCGGCGTCCAATCACTTCGCTAAACTAATAGATCGGAAGGAAGCGCCCGCGCATACGGATTGCAATCTACGCCCTGCACTGTTATGGTGGAGGGAACTGAGAGAAGTGTGGATATTCGAGGAGGTTCCGCATAAAATGTTCTATAGTTACAAAAATCTTTTATTTTTATCAATCTGCCTAGCCTTTTCCCAATTATATTGGGGTCGGCTTCCATTCAAACCGGATGCAGCTGAATACCAGTATTTTACATGGAGCGACTTTCTATCTGACCTCCACAACCCAGTAACTGGGTAAAACGATACCCCTTGATGGTGTCAGACTTTCGGGCTTCTGATGACTCATAACAACTGTCAAAGATCACCGAATGATAGACAACAATTTTTTTTTTTTACAACTAATTAAATAAAAAAGGGGCTATCCTTATAAAGATCAAAAATAAGATAGATTCTTTTTGAAAGACTACTTTATCTCCTTTAAACACTTTAGTAAATAAGGTACCTACGCCTATTTAAAAAAAAAACTCAGATTTGAAATGGTTAAGGTTAGGTTAGGTTATAAATCTGAACGTTTTCTGTGAGACGTGTCATTCAAATATTACCGCATATGATTGATTAAGTATTTATTATAATCACAACAAAAACCAAACAAAATAAACACGAAACCGCAACTTGTAAACACGAAATAAAAAAAAATTAAAACGAACAAGAATGAAACGAGCGCTTCAGCTTCGAAAAGATGACCATCCATCGTGAGCATGGAGTCAATTTATCACTGGGAAAAATGAAAACTGTGCACAGGTCCATTAAAAATAGTCGCACATAGTCGCATGACCCATAAAACGAGGAGAGCGGCGTGGAGAGGAAATATGAAATGAAAGAGTGCGCCCCGCGGAATACTCCGAGGTTCCGTGAAAGTAATAAGAAAATTTTATAAGGCTTTATTCTAGCATTTTTTCTGCTTGCTTGGTTTAAGGTTATGCTCTTTTATAAGCGCACGTTTCTTTATCCAATGTTGGTTTTCCGAGAAGAAACGGATTTACATCCAAGATTCAGGATTTCATCGTTGGTTATCAAAGTCACTGTTTACACTAGTTAACGTTAACATAATCAATCCATGTGACATTTACTAACACACCTGTTTCCTTTCTGTTTCCGTTACCCAATTGTCCTTAACAAAAGTGATTCCAGAAAAGCATTAAACAACTTCACTTAGATACTACGCAAAACACGGACTAGTTAAAAAAAAGTTTTACTAATAATTACCTGAAAATGGTCACCACACTGACGGCTACATTTTTTACATGATAACGTCTTATAAATCGATGAACGCCGGCTGCACGGACGAAAAAGTGTCACGTTCCGCCTGAGCCGAGCGTGCAAGCGAGAGCGCGGAACAAGCGATAGAGAGGCACGATCGGCCTAAGCGTTCGGCTTGTGACGTTATCACGTAAAATTATCGTCCGTAAACCGACTTTTACAGACAACCAATTTTTTTACTAACAATAAAAAGCAGTTCTCACAGTTTAAAAAACAATTAATTTATTTATTTATTTATTAAAAAACCAACTTATACTAACAGTTTGCACCACACATACAAGTTATAGGTCAATATTTATCAGTAATTATAATTACACATACAATCATAAAATTAGATTAAATTACATAAAATAGACTAAATTTGTTGAAATTAAATAAAATTAGTCAAGATTAGGCAAAATTAGATTAAATTAGACAAAATTAGATAAAATAAGATATAATTGGGGTAAAAAAATTGGAATAAAATTATTAATAATTATAAACATTAATTTGTTCACTCTGAGATTGTACTGGGAGTGGCAATAGATTCCAGGTATCGAGTAGCAGTGTTCAGGAATCTCAGTTCAGTACTCGCGAAGACATCTGAAGATTCGTCGTACAGCAAAATGTTGTTAATATGAGTTAGCGCTAGGTACAATGGACTGGTCTTGAGGGTTATGGTACTGGTTTGAGGTATTGAGAATAGAGGACGCTGGCGAGGGCGTAGTGTGTGTCTAATGGGTAGTGGGATGTTAAAGCCGGATGAAATATTTGACGAGACCAAGATTTCTCCTTACTTCTACTTCCTTACTTGTACTTCTATTAATACTTTAAACTTTTTACCAAACCCTGACATTCGCCCACGGAACCCAACAAAATTCGCCACCTCGCCAAGCGAGGTAGCGTTGGTCAAAAAAGAAAACCAATTTGCCCGCATGAAAAGGTTCGATCCAATCGCTCCCGCCGTATCCACTCATTTGATATTTTCACTTGGCGATAGAAAACAAATTGCGAAATGTCGCTCTCCTGGATTATAAGCATTAGCTATTTATTTCTATGTCACCTGTCGATCCCTCAATAGCCTTCTTGCATTTGAAGTTTTCCGATTAACTTGGTTTTTATTGATATTCTATTTATGTTAAAATATTTATCGGATTCGGAATGCCAATGAATATGATTTTGCATTTCTTAAATTGATTTCTGTTGTGAGACGTGAATGGCATTGAATGTTTTGTGTATTAGCTTTATTGGGTAGGTTCTTTTCCTTATGTAATTTGAAGTGGAAATATTACTTTGGATAATTAAACTGGTATTTTTATAGAGCAGGTTCTCATAGAAAAACACTTTAAGACGGTTTGATCTGACGTGTTTAAATTAATTGCTTTCAATGGAGGTATAAAAACTCATCTTCTCCACTTATATTACAACTTGAGGTAACTCTTAAGGCGGAGACTGACTTGCAACATTTGTTTGCAATGTATAGAGTTTGAGAGTGCCTCCACTGCCGGCGCCGGCTCCCAAAAATAACGTCATTGGGAACCGGCATGACATTACTGCTGGCAGCCGAGATTTAAAACATCGGCTACCGTCACATTATACACTCTGTGGCCGGCACCGCCGGCTCCCATAATGGACATTGGCGGCGCGACGTTTATGGAATCCCGTCCAGTATTCAGAACTCCTAATAACTAACCCTAACTAAAGTATTTTTTTCTATATGTTCTAGTCGTTTTTGGCGTGGGCGTAGGGGTCACAGTTCTAACCTAACCTAACCTAAATAACCTTTTTTTTGCGAGTAAAATTATTTAACCTAACCTAACTAGTTCGGTTCCGGGTACTTAGTACTTGATTACTGTAATATGGAAATCATTGATAATGTAAAAATAATACTGGAAAAAAAATAATGCTTTATTACATGTTTTTTTTAATTATGCCTACCCAATATGCCAAATTGCCTACCCCGTTTTCCGCTTTTTTTTCCAAACTCAGCGCCGGCAGCCAATTCACCAACCGGCGCCGGCAGCCTTTTCTGGAGCCGACGCCGGCAGCGGAGGCAGTCCCATAGAGTTTTTATAACGCGTTACGAGCCGAGCATTACGAGCGCATGTTTCTGAGCACGCTTTATAGTCAAATGCTAGAAGCGAGCGTTCGCCGCGTCTTGTGTATCGCCATTTTGTAACAATGCTCACCTTGAATGATACATTACAAATAAACGTTGCAAGTCAGTCTCCACCTTTAAGTACAATCCAGAAAAAAAACCTAAAACACAGCAGTAAATTTATGAACATAATAAATACATGACAACGAACCTTTTTACCAAAACAATCCCTCTTCAATACCTACACATAGGACGCACCTATTTATAATATCAATATCATGTCTGAACCTCCCCTCGGTTGCCATGGCAACCGCGTCACCAGCCAACCTAAATGTTACCAGTAAATCAATTAAAATCCAGTTTGGAACAAATAAATTGTTGACAGGTACTTTATAGGGTCTGAAAGGGACATATTTTAGCAACAGCGAGAGATAAATCAGACCTGGGAATGTATGTGCGAAGATTTTGATTTGTGATCGGTCAGACAATGAAGGATCATTGAATGTGAACTTGGCCTTATTTTGGAAGAATAATGGGCTTTGGGGTTGTCGATGCCCTTATTTATGTTTCTAGAATAAACTTTTATCGCGTTTATGAAAATAAAAAATCAAGATTGTACAGAGTTCAGAAGTTATGTGCTTCGACAATTTCTCGATTTCACACAGACTTTTAATTGTATTTTTTTAATTTACCAACGTTTTTTAAAGTTATGTAATGATTAGTGACTGTTTAACCATACATTTTTGACGTTTGAACGTCACTTTAAGCAAAGTATACGCTTATAGATAAACCCCTAAATGTACAGAATCGGCTTTAAAGATAAAAATATACCTTATGTATTATAAATAAGTAATATTTACTTGAACCGTATCATAGAAAGTAAATACAATTTTAGTGGCACGAATTAGCTTTAATTTAGTAAAACTATGTGAATGGCAAAAGATGGTGTCAAGAAATTTCATTAAATTTCCGCTTCGTCAAGTCCGAAGGCGATCCCTTTAGGGTTGACACAGATTCAAAGTGCAATTAAAAAATTGCAAATAAAGTAGCAATTCATGCCAAATGTGCAGATGAGTATTGATTTTAAAAAGAGAATTTTGAGCATTAATTTGAATCGAACAATTTAAAAAAGATAATGGTGCCGATTCCCTTGTTCACAAACTAAACTAAAGTTCAGTGCATCTTTTTCTTTCTATTTCACTAAGAAAAGGACAGAGGATAAATTTTAGTTTAGTCCTGTCAAATTAATCAGCGCCTGTCACTCTCCATACAAGTTTAGACGTGATTAAAAACTTGCCGACTAAAATTACGTCAAGCACTGATTAATTTGACAGGACTAAACTAAAATTTATCTTCTGTCCTTTTCTTAATGAAATAGAAAGAAAAAGATGCACTGAACTTAAATTTAGTTTAGTTTGTGAACAAGGGAATCGGCACCATTGTTCATCTATTTCCAGATTTCAAAACGCTAAATTAATGTATTCCCTTTGCACTATCAGAAATTTATTGATTTGAGCTTTATTCGACTACATTGCGAGTAATTAATTTGAACTCAAGTTCATTGCTTACCTTCGTGTTTAGAAGCAAAATTGAACGGACTCATACCTTTGTAATACATAATTAAAAAGCAAACTAATTAACTTGCTTTTTATAAACTGTTTTACTGCATCATTATAGAGACTTATTCGTGACTTTCCAATGCTTTGTTAGAAATGTGTGCTTTTATAAGTAACTAGATAATCTAACAGACGTTGTCCTGCTCTTTCAATAATAAATAATTCATACATAATTTCCATAGAAAATGCACTTTCAGTTTTCAAATTTTTCTTGCCGTAGCAACCTGTACCCTAATTGCGTAACTTATTTTCGTAAACAATTTTGCCTAATTTGTTTCATTTTGACAATTCAACAACATTCATTGCGTTATTTACATTGTTGAGCAGATTTTTTTTCCACTTATGAAGCAATGGATTAGCAATCTGTTTCAAATCGAAACAGATTGTGTTGTATTACGCAATTAAGGTACTGATTCGAACTAACAACGAACATTTTAAATAGTTAAATCGATCCAGTCTTTCTGAAGTCATGCGCTCATCAACAATCAGTATTTCATTTTTACTATACAGATTCCCGTTATAAATAAATAATAAATATATTTATTTCCAGTTTACAATTTTACATATGCCACTTGGTATAACGTAATAAATTTTTCATATAAATTGTAGGTTAATGCAAAGTAATACACCTCTGATACCCAAGCTAAGATTAAACTTGTGTTATCGTGAACGACGACGTATACGATTTTACCATTGATGTTAAGACATCAGAGGAGCAATTCCCGTAATTTATAAGAACATTCTCATTCGCAATCTGTCAAAAATATAATCTATTTACCAACATTTTTGACAAGTTTGATATATTGCGACTTGAATATGAACGTTTTCTATGTACGAAAATTGGCCTTCAGTGCTCGTTTTAACGTTATCGTGGACAGAAATTAAGCGTCTTCATATATTTTATTTCCATTTACGTCCACGATAATATCGTTATGTTAGAAGTTATAAAAGCGCACATCGCAATAATATTATGACGAGGGAAGATTTGTATTTTTGTATGTAACGAATAAGTTTAAAAACTACTATACTCCGTTTGAAATAAGATTAGACATTTAAACAAACCTTTTTTACAGTCCGTTCAACCGATTTTGACTTCTATACCGTAGGCATAAGGATGGCACTAAAAGCAAAAAAGTGGTTACAAACCAACTGTTTACTGCAGCTGTCATTTATCATGCCACCAACGCAATAGAAGTCAAAATCGGTTGAACGGACTGTAAAAAAGGTTTAGTTAAACGTCTAATCTTATTTCAAACGGAGTATAGACCGATTTGAAAAATTCTTTCAGCAATGGATAGCTACATTATCAGCGAGTAACATAGGCTATATTATCCTCGTACTTCCACGGGAACGGGAACTACACGGGTGAAACCGCGTGACGTCCGCTAGTATTTTATAATTTCGCGTCTTCTATGACCTAAATCTCAAAAAAAGTTATATTGCTGGCACAAAAAATGTTATAAAAAATAATATTTTTACTCTGAAAATAAAATAATATCCCGAATATGATTATAACATGTTTTTTTCAGCCCTGAAAGGCCCTTAGGTGTGGGCGAGCGGGCGCGGCGGGCGGATTTGTCGTAGCCCGGAAACGGCGGAGAATTCATTTGGGCGTAATAGGTTTCCTGCGCCCGCGTCCGGTACCCGTCCGGGGCTCGTCCGACTCCCGTCCGGCGCTCGTCCGGGAGGCAGCGCCGCGCGTCCGACACGCATCGGAAGTAACGCTATATCTGAGAGATATTAGAAATCTTACATATCGTTGTTTTACTTTTTCTGATGGTGTTGAGACAATGAAGCCCTATTTGTATATTATTATTCATAAGAAAAGTAACTAATAACTAAATAGTTGTTTGTAGTTGATAAACATGTTCTCCCATACGGAATGTATGGGAAAACATGTTTTTGCAACTGCAAAGTTAAGTTGGTCAATTATTACTCGATAACTAGTAAAGCCTACTTATCTGTGATAGTTTTCCTTTTAATTTCGTTATATAAACTACTGCTGTGATTTTTTTCACATATCCAAAACCAACCATTTAGCTGGCAGGGGGGGTTGGACACTTGACTCTAACAAAAATTAGCACTTTAAAGCTTAATATTTTGCAAACGGATCCCTGAATCCAAAAATAGTTTTCACAAACTCATAATGTTTTTGTAAGACCTTTTCAATGATACCCCACATTATGGGATAAAAAATAAAACATCACCACTTTACGTGTATGGGAGGTACCCTAAAAAAATATGTTTTTCATAATTTTGTTTTATCACTTTATCGGCGTAATTAATATGTATACCTATGTCAAATTACAGCTTTCTAGTACTAAGGGTCTCGGAGCTCGACCGCGGACAGACAGACAGACAGACAGACAGACGGACGGACATGACGAAACTATAAGGGTTCCTTGTTTACTACGGAACCCTAAAAAATGTGCGTTACCTATCTCAGTTAATTATATTAAAAACAAAAAAGACAGATTGTTTCTATAAAGTGTTCAGAAATATCGAAGTTTTTATGAATAAGAGGATTTCGTACAAAATGATAGTAAGTACTTTGACATAATAGACTCGGCAACAGACAAGCGACAAAGACTTCTTATATCCTAATATAGAACAAGATAAAACGCGTGAAAACATTTATTCAATACAAAAATACTATTTTATTCCTGTTCCGTTACTGTTGGCAACTAATCATGGAAAATATTTTTCGACTTAACACACAAAATATACAACATTTTAATACAAAATCAAGTCAAGTAACCAGCTTAACTCACAAACAAACGGGGTTGACATAAAATCCATTTTCTAAAACTCTTAATTTCCTCCCGAGAAGTTCTCAGACGAGAGGCTGTTTCATTAAAACTTGTGTGACGTGTCATTAAGTCCCGGCCGCAGCTGATTATTAATATTCAAATCATAATTCCGACTTAGATGAACGAAAAAGCAAAGACGTGTTAACTTATGAATAATCACAAAGTCATAAACTCGCAAACTTTCCCTTTATTTCGTTCAAAATCATCGTTCGAAGGCTTCATACGCTCTATAAGTGGATAATACATAATAACTACTTAAACTGAAGCCTTTTTAGGTGTAGTTTTGTGTGAGGCAATACAACAATTGAAAGGTACTTCAAGGTCAACTTATATCGGCGGGGTGAGTTAATGACCCCTTGTAAACAAGGCAACGAGTCTAGATATGTGCGTAAATAATTTTGGTGACATGTGTATGTCATAAGGTGTAGTTAGAATAAGGTTGGAAGGTAGTTTGAATGATCCCGTAAAATTTTGAAAAAGTAACTCTCAAATGGGTGTAAGTATTTCTATTTTCTTAATGTCCCTCGGCAAACTTCGTGTTTAAACAGTCGTCGGATTTCTATCAGTTGCCCTTTGCACTTGGTGCAAACCGGATGCTCTCAATCGACTTGGAAATATATAGAGTTGTTAATACTCTTTTAACTTAATGTAATTTATTTTAAAATGGAAGGAAAGCTGATAAAGTCGCAGGCACGACAGATAGCAAAATAGTTTTACAGCTCTATATAGTTCACACGGAAATCAAAACAAAACAACAATAAAGTACTTAGTTCTGAATTCAAATTATTGTACACGATAAATCTTATATAATTGATGGATATGAAAATTAGCATTCGTTTGTATTCGGAAATGCGATGTTTCCCGAGGGATATTAAGAAAATAGAAATACTGTACACTTCTGCCTAATCTTTCGGGGATGGCGAAGTCGTGATGTTTTGTTATGTTATGTAACCCTCTCAAACTCTTCATTTATTCCAGAACTGAGTAACAACAACGGAAAATCAACTTACCCTTACAAAACCGTGTAGGACAGTAGCTAAAGCAATTTTCCCTTGAAAAAATCGGACTTTACCCCCGTTCTAATTCAAGCGCACGTAATTAATTCTCGGCCAACGCATGTATGTACACACGATTAATAAATAAAATTCCTACACATTCAACCGCTACGAACTCAAATAAAACAAAAACTCATAAACCGGTTGGAAAATAAAATAAATGAAATATACTAACGCGATTTACGTTCAAGAGAGCGAAAAATAAAATAACACGGGGTAGGCGCGGTTTGTGCCCGGGGCCAGCCTGCTTGTAATTTCTCTAGATATTTCATATTTTAAGCGTAGACGCCCGCTGGCGTTGCTACGACGACGTAGAACCTCGTAGCGACGCTACGCCGTAGTCGCGTGACAAATTCACTGTTTCAGTTTTGTTATTTTCTTATTATTTTAAGATGGTTACCTAACTTTTCCGTGTACTCTTATTACAACTTATCGTTATGAGTCATATTTATACCTAAATACTTTATAAGTGGTTTATGTTCTTACTTCAACCAATAATTCGAGTGAAAATTGAAATATTCCGTCTAGACGTTTAATAATATTTAAATAATGCCACGTCGACTGCTTGTAAATGAATCTGCAAAACCCACGCACAACTGTTACCGTCATTTTACAACTAAACTCACACACAACAACAGTACGCACACATACAAACAATAACAACAAAAAGTTCAAGCCACCTATAGAGTTCAAATGTTCAATCAATGGTTATCAATAATATCATTGTAAACGTAAATATTTCGCAGAAAACATTGTTATTCTTACCTAGTAAATTGTTACTAGTGTGGTGGGTTTTTTCGCCGGTATGTAGGGCGTACCGTGCTTGCTCGAGGCATTTTACGACACGTGTAGCTTGTGTTAACGTTTACCTGCCGCGCGAGTTTCTATTCTACACATCACTATAGGGAAGGAGACCGTAGGTACTTACTCTGAAGTTTTCTAACAGTTTCTCTATTAGAAAATAATTGCAAAGTACTTCTGATTTCCGAAAACAAAGGATAAAAATGCCCAACGCGCCTAAAGGAGTTTTCACTTTTTTGAGATGGGAAAAAACAATTGAACTCGCGACACCGTTACCGACACCACTTTTTTTGTAAACGCAATTGTCCTCTTTGTTTATATTACGTTACGGATCAATGTTCTATGCAAGTATTTTTACTTCAAAGGTTTTGGAAGTTTTTTTTTTTTGTAAACGCGATTGTGCTCTTTATTTAGATAAGGTTACGGACCAGTGTTCTATTCAAGTATTTTTCCACCAAGGCGATCTTGTTCAAGTTTTCAATTCTGCTGTTTTTTTTTTTTGTTTCTTATAATTAGCAGCCCATGGGCCTCTGACTTAGCTTCACATGTCGTCGAGAAATATCTTTCAGGCTCCTGTTTCGGTTTCCTGACGATGTATACCTCCACCGTTTTTGAGGCAAGTGATGATTATACAATACGCACATGAATCCGAGAAGTCAGAGGTGCGTGACTTGGGTTTGAACTTTAGACCTATGGACTTGGCAGTCCGACGGTCACAACACTAGTCCATCACTGCTATGCAAAAACATTCTTAATAGTTCGTTTTGTGTTGTAAAAGTTAGTATTATTTTGATGGCGTTTAGCGACACGTGTTACTAAGCATTCATCATTTCAGCCGAAAGACGTCCACTGCTGGACATAGGCCTCCCCCAAGCACCTCCACTTCGACCGATTCTGTGCTTTCCGCATCCAGCGGATTCCTGCGGCCTTCACAAGGTCATCGGTCCATCTTGTGGGAGGCCTTCCAACGCTACGTCTTCCGGTACGTGGTCGCCACTCCAGGACCTTTCGACCCCATCGGCCATCCGTTCTGCGAGCAATGTGCCCTGCCCATTGCCACTTAAGTTTGGCAATTCTTCGGGCTATGTCGGTTACCTTGGTTCTCCTGCGGATCTCTTCATTTCTGATTCGATCACGTAGGGAAACTCCAAGCATAGCCCTCTCCATTGCCCTTTGGGTGACTTTTAGCCTTCCTACTACTAAGCACTTACTACTAAGCATTACGGTTACCTAAACCGCGCATTTTACACATCACTAGAGTGAGGAATTGCTAATTCCACGAGCTGCCAAACTTGCTAATACATACGTTACATTAAGTTTTACAACCCATGTTACTTGTTAACGTTAAATACGCTTACTACGCTTTGCAGTACATCGACATGAGGGTAAAATTGTTTATAATATACTTGGTTCAGGCTTATTGGCGTGTAATAAGACACGTGCTTCTTGTGCTAACGATACCAGTTAGGCTGTTACCAACTTTGTAACATTTAACTAAGGGGTAGGTAACATCGTTCGTGTATACTGAAGTCGCTAATTTGATGGTAATGTTTGACGTTTTCTGCAACACATTAAACTCATGTTAACGTTACATAATTTTATTTGGAAACTTTATTAAAAAATATTGTTCAAGTTTATAATTATTGTGAGCTCGAGGCTAAGTTATAACCACCGTACAGGTTCATCTATCAGGTTAAGCTACGCTTGCCGGGGTTAGTCCGTGGATGACCTGTTTTTGTGAATGTGAGAACGTTGTAGGCTGTAGAATTGTGGACCATTTTCTATTTTACTAAGTACCTGGTACTTGTTGATAGGCCTACACTGTCCTCCCATACCTATTAACACTGTAATTTGAAAACATTGTAGAAACAATTTATTTTGAAAAGAGTAACCGTGGAGTTTCTTGCCGGCTCTTCTCCATAGGAAGCGACCAATTGGAACCGTGCACCTAGCTTCTGACGTTTCATAAGTGCCCTTGTAGGTTTATGTGAAATAAAATATTTTGATTTTGATTTGATTTTGATGGGTGACCATATTTACATTCCGAGACTCCTCCGTGCCTCGGAAAGCACGTTAAGCCGTTGGTCCCAGCTGTCATTCGTGGAGCGTTGACAGTCGTTACGGGTCGTGAGCCCGAAAGTCTGACAACCAATCTTACCAAGGGGTATCGTATTACACAGTTACCGGGTTATATTGGTATTCAGCTACATCCGGTTAGACTGGAAGCCGACCCCAACATAGTTGGAAAAAGGCTAGCCAGATTGATATTGTTAAAGTTTATGTAACTGACATAGATGTGTGAAAAAGTTATTAGAAGTACTATCGAAAAAACGCATATCTAAGCAATTTGAAAACAAAATCCCGTGCACACGACCCTTTTTTTTCGTAGGTAAGCGTTACTATAGCGGCCGAGCGCTGTAAGCAGAAATAGTCCTTACGGTGTACAGATATGCGTTTCCTCAATGGTGTTTTACAAATAGATAGTTATTTCCCGAGAGTACCTATTTGGACAGCCTAGTTGGTCTATTGGTCACAAGTGCTACTGCTGAGCAGGAAGTCCTGGGTTCGATTCCCGGGTCGGGCAAAGTGTTATTGGGCTTTTCCTTCTGGAATTTCTCAGTAGTAGCTCGGAGTGTGGAATTTGTGCCCAACGTTGGTAACAGACTCGCCCGTGGCGAAATGTGGGTGTACTATTAGTACATCTCTGCCTAACCCTTTGGGGGAACAAGGCGTGATGTTATGCTTCCCGAGACCTTAACATCACTAGAAAAAGGGATAAGAAGTAATAGATAACATTACCAGAATCGTACCTCATACATCATCATACATTTGTTCCGATAAAGTTAATAGTAAGAACACTATTAGTTTGAATAGTTGGTAAGCAGATATTTAGAATTTGATGAATTAGCATGAGTCAAAAAAACACACCCCTTACAAGACTTGACCTATTTTTAACCCACAAAACAAACCGACGTGACATACAAACACATTCGCCATAAAACAAGCAAGTTACATCAGCATTATTCACAACAAAATTCATCGCACAGAGTTAGAGCCAGATATTAATCTCTCGACGGCATCCGAGCGCTGGATTCGCCATTTTGCGCCTAAATATGATAAACTTTCCCCCGAATTTCTTCACCCCCCCCCCTTTTCTTGGCAAGAATACCCCCCGCGAGGCGGAGGCGAGCCCCACCCGAGCCAAGTCTTACGGCCCTGCTTTTAAACTAAGCTCGTTAATTAATTACAGCCAAGTCGACTGCCGAGGGTACTGCCTTATGTAGCGCTATGTGCCAATTTAATATTGCACAGCTACTAGTAATGTTTAAGCACTAAGAATTGTGTTTAAAAATATTACGTAATTCTGCTGTTTTTCCTTTTTTTTTGGAGATTAAAAATACTGAAAAAAGTTTCGAGCAAAACTTTTATTGCATGTCATCTTAAATTCTTTGTTCGTAATTTAACATCACTAAAGCAAATGTTCTTCCCATACAGCAAGCATACGGTTTCTTAAGTGTCATACTCAAAGTTCCATGCCAAATGTAAGTAACACGTCGAGCTGCAATTTACATAGAGCTGATAATTACACCCGAGTCTAAAGACAATACAACAACTGCGAACAAACGGCTACCCTATTAGTAGTAAATCATAAAATTATTCACAATAATATTAATTACAAAATCACGGGTCGAGTATTACTGAGAACACTTCCTCGGCTCCATAATTAATTGCTACTAAATTCGGCCCGAATTTGAATCCGGTTACCAAGTCCGCGAAGAAACTTACGAGGTACATAAGACTTAAGGGCAGGGCCGGCCGGAAGGAGGGTAAAATGGCGGCGGAGGGCGCGACCCTCCCGGGGAGGGGGTGCGTCGAGGGGGGAGGAAGGACGTGAGATTTACTCTAAGTAATTGCAGTAATAAACACGCAAATATATCACGGCGGGGTAATGAGAGGAAGCGTCGAAAATTGCCGACGCAAATTGCGTGTGTGAGATAAGCTAATTTTTTCTCTCTCTGTTGAACAAGAGGAAATTTTCGGCCTCTTGTTTTTCGTTTTCGGCTGTTCCGCTTCGTCTGATTCGTCATTTGTATTGTGGACGAATAATGGCGCAGTCGAATATTTATTTACACGAGATTAATATTTATAACGCGGATTTAGCTAACTGTTGATTTACTACTACATACAAACTAGTGGCCAACCCTAACTTGTAAACTAAGAAACATTATTTATAACAAAAACAATACCTACTACATTTCTCTGTCTGTCCATAACAACTTCACAAAAAACCAATGCAGTACATTGATAGACTCACTAGTACCTATGGCCACTTGACCAGTGCCAAAATCAGTTATATGAATTGAACAATTGGCCATCAATTAGCCCTCACCTCCTACACAAACGTTTTATGCAAACTAAACACATGTCACTCGTCTAACAACACGTGCATATACCATGACAACATGTTCTAAAACTAGTTTTATCAACCAAACTCCATATCTACAACTATTTTAATGTAGGTTCCATGTTCCAACACTGGCACTTTACTATAAGTTTGTGTCCAAAGTTGGTGTATCGTTTATTTTTTCAGGAAACTACAATTTAATTAAGTTTTGTCGGGAAATTATATGAAACAAGAAAGCACAAATGTTTCAATCAAACATTTCTTTCGTCTCGAAAATGGCTTTTAGCATCAGCCGATGGAGTAGAGCTGTGACCGAACGGTGGTCAAGGTTGGGCAGAAGAAACCAGAGCTGTCCAAAAGCGCGTTGGGTTGATGATATCGTCAAAATCATGGAAACCACCTGGGTGAGGAACGTACAGAACCGGGAAGTATTGCAGAAAAAAGGTAAGGTCTATACCTAGCAGAGGATGATTCCAGGCGGAATCGATGACCAAAATCATCCTTCTTTAACCCATTGCTGAAGTATCTGCTATCTTTAACATGATAATCACTTTGATCTTACTTAAAAACAGTAGGTACGCCGTACGTCAGTGGTAACAGAACCAGTATAAGCTGACCTCTTATTCTATTGAAACTCTTTACTTCGCTAGACCAGTTCAAAGTCAATCATTACCACTGACACTTGACACTGTGAATTTCCCAAAATCTAACTTACAATAAAAAACAAACAATAGTTTCCAATGTTCTTTTATTTACAAACTTTCAGGTAATCATAAATCTATAGTAATTTAACCGAAATTACTACAAACATTAAACGCAACCTGAAAATATATCAACAACAAATTCCAACCCGTTAGTTGCCGAGCCAATTTCGCGTTCAACGCCAGCGATAATTTTTGGCAACAAAACAACTCGCGACATAAGAAGCTACGGCATTAATTATTCTAGCGAGACAAGAAAGGGGCGCCCCATTTCCAATATTTATGTGTTGTCGATGACTACGCGAAAATATTGGGCGTCGACTGCTTTTTAAAACGAAGAAAGGGCCAAGAAAGGCCGCCGGGAAACCGGGCCTTCTTAATGCACAAACACCACTCTACTCACCTGCCTTCCTTGATTTATTAGACGGCTTTGTTCGCCGCTCGTTACAAGCTTGTTGTTGCGTTTTTAATTTATTTCCTTGGCGAAATTTTGCACGTTAATATTTAGTTAGATAATGCCCCTGTAATGGCTGGAAATCGCTGCGTTAACACATTTTATATAATGCTTACGTTTTCTTCCTTTATCTCATTCTTTACTTTAGAACGATACGATGGTGCGTAGACGTTTGGCATAAAGAGGATGCCTGACGAAGGAAATAAGTTTAATAATATAAAAACCTTCAAACATGCTACAGTGAGTGACAGAAACATCCTACAAACATCAAAAACCCTAAAATGCCACGAGTGCCATTACCAAGACCGCTCCTCAATAAAACCAGATTTCCCTAAACCACCGTCCAGCCGAGGGTTTGTTCTAAATTGAAATAACGTAGCGAATACATTAACAGGCGTCGGCGGCGCAACAGCCCACGGCGGCAATGGACCGTGAATGAATGCGAATTGCCGTTGCCGCAAACGGACTGGCCGATTGTCGACGACACGACTCATTGCCGATTCAACGGCACGCTCGATGATTTACTCACAACTGTACGGATTTGAGTCAATCTGGTGCACCTTGAGGTTTCACTGATGGTGATAAGTTGTTGTTTTTTTGTTAGGGAAAGTATATAAAGAGAATTTTGGAGGTTTTTGAAAATGTATTAATTGAAATTGAAATTTTGACTTTTGATGTTAAAATTTAAAATGTTTAATATTTGAAATTAGTTAGGAAAATTATTCAGTAATATCTGCTATCACCATTTCAAACCGCGACAATAAATCTCATTGAAGACCCACAAAGAAACAAAGCGTCAATACAATGTCTCCTGCAATACCAATCCGAATCACAAGAACAATGGAAAACTCCGTTAGACACCGCCCGCCCAAGACGCGGGAAGGGCGGAAGCGGATTAGCATATGCGGACGCAGTTAGCATCACAAAGCAGGGTCCGTCGCACCCAATATTTATGTGACGTCATCGATTGGCCGTATTGCCCGGCTCTCTACATTGTAGCCTGCAGCGGTCACCGCCGCATTGATTGGCCATGAGCACGCATAATTTTCTAACATAATTGATAATGAAAATTATAGCGTTAATTTTGTCGCTCATGTGTGCGGCATGAGCCTAACGGGTTGTTTTATGGGTGCGATGCTTTCGTGGTCGTGATGAGCAGACCATCTTCTCACGACCCATGAGTCGTGAAACGTGATAGAGAGTTCCCTAAGCACTTTATGAATCTGACCCATGTGTTCAACAGTAACACCCTAATATTATAATTTGATCACCAATCTGCGTGGCAAGAAAGATGAATTTTATTAGTGCTCAAATAGACTTTTATCCGTCTACACTTTCAAATTATTAAAGTGACTTTCAATACAAATCTTAAAGAATATATCGACCCAAAAACTTTACTGGAATCAACGAACTTTCCTGACCTAACCCTTTACCTCCTGCTCCACATTTGCTTATCAAGCAACCAAGCTATCACGATATAATTCAATAAGCACCTGCTACACCCATGTCCACATTAATGCGACATGTAGAATACAGGGGCGGTGACAGGCTCATGGGCTGCTCACCCTTCCTCATCAGTCATAGCGGCCGTCAGCCGGCTAAGCGACCGCATTCAAATTGCCATCCGATGACGACGTGCTTTCGCGACCCCTGGCTTGTCTGTGGCCGAGAGCAAAGATTAGGGAGAGGTGCGTGCGGTGGTTTCTGCCTATGAAGAAAGAAGCTCTGGGATGAGAGGAGAAAAATTACATTAGTTGAATAAGTTTAAGGGACAACCAGAGACAAATCAAAATTTATATAGATACCTGTCAGTATTTTTTTATTTTTTATTAGTTGTTTATTCTTGAAAAATCTTAAATATAATATACAATCTAACACTAAAATATACATATTATTATATACAAGTATACAGGGTGGCAGTGACATCGACGCGAAAACTTTTACCATGGATTCAGTACATGATTCTGAATTCCCCTGCGTTTAAATTTTTCGTCAGTAACAAAAAAATAAATCTGCCATTTCATAGAACAGTGAAATACCTACGCAGTCAAAAATGTATAGAACAGCAGATTTTTTTTTTAAATAACCGACTAAAAATTTCGGCGTAGTGGGTGCAGAATCATGTACTGAATCCATGTTAACAGTATTCGCGTCGATGTCCATGCCACCCTGTATACCTAAAGGTTTAATGAAAAATGTTTACCTATAAATCCACAAATTATGTAACCACTTAAGTTGGTTATCAATTAATTGACAATAGTTAAATTTTTATGATCATGTCTTAAATGAATTCGGCCTCTAGCAACCAGTGAACCTTAAAATCATACGTTATCTCATTGATACGTTTAATAAGTAGGTACAAATGATTTTTGAAAATGCTAACATTGATATAGCCTTGCATGCATAATCCGCCTATAATGTTCCCACTGCTGGGACACGGGCCTCCTCTCTTCGAGAGGGAGTGGACTGTTATCTACCACGCGGGCCCAGTGCGGGTTGCTAGATATCACATGTCTTCGAATTTTTGGTACTAGGACATGCCGGTTTCCTCACCATGTTTTCGTTCACCGTTTTGTAAGCAGTGGTGATGAAATTATTTACACAAAGTAAAGCGCCTGCCTGGGTTCGAACCCACGAGCTACAGAGTCGTAAGTCAGAGCCGTTACCACTGGGTCACCACTGCCTTATATGCCTACATCAATCATACAAAGTAGAAAACAAGCACAATCAATAGTCACCAAGTTTTAGGCACAAAACTTGTCTGATGTCCTGCACCCTCTGTTTCTTCCCTACTCTTTATATCGGCCTCGACCAGCATTACATAGCGGGGACATACTTTTTACGTCATTAGACATCGCCGGATCACCGCGAGTTACTGTGGTGACGCTAAATCGATTATGAACTGATGCTTCAGTCACTGGGGTACTTTCTGACTACGTTGGTTTTAATTGTTAGAATAACCCCACTTTCGAGATGTTTGAGGGTGACATTTTTTTGCGATGTTGCGTGTTCATTGATCATTTTTTTTTTGGGTTTTAAGTACTTAAGTTTGTGATATCATCTTTTTCATGTCTGTATGTTTTATAGTGTCTATTTTGAAGGCAGAAAGGCTTATGTGCGTTTTGTCAGATGTAAAATCTTCGATGGATGCATGTTTGCACGCTAATAACATCATGCTAATGAATACTACGTAGCCATAAACCATCAAAGGAATAAGTCGTGCGTATGCTAAATGGCGTGTCCCAAATCAGTATAACAAAAACACGAACGTGAAATTACACCATCACGATTAACGTTATCCCAATACTTCTTCAACGAAACGCAAAAAAACTCCTTGAAATAATTAAAAACTACAAAAAAAAATATACACACGCGAAATGTAAGTGCATTGTGTAAACATGGGCATTCGCGCTCGCCGCGCACGAATATCCTACATCATTGAAAACGAAACGGAAACGGTGCAATAAACATTCATTTCAAAATTAAACACATCTACCTGTGTGTTTACCATCCCGAAATCACTAAAATGAATAAAACAGTGAGGAATTGGACGCCGTAAATTCGCATTCGAATATCAATTTGGGCGAACGCCGCGGGGAGGGGAGGGCCGATAAATAAAAAATATATAAAATACACAGTATACGCAACGTGAAAGCGGTGAATGGCACTTGTGAAAAATGGACTTGCCGCTCTTGCAGGGAAGCAATCATTCAAACTGGCTGTTGTCTGTTTGCGCCTCTGCTCTTTTTCGCCTAGCCTCGGATATTTTTTTGCAATTTTTTTGGCGATGTCATTCGCAGAGTTCAGGTGTGGGGACACGTGGGCCCGACAAAGAAAACAAATATTAATAACTGGCATTTTTTAAAGTCCCCGTTTATTGTTGTCAATATTTCGTAAATGATTGTAGTGTGATGTGGCGTTTTTTTGCCGCGCTGTATCGCATCGCTTCGCATTGTCCTCTCGTGGGTGGAGCCGCGCTAACGCAGCCAAATTTCGTACTTTGTTGTGTTTATTCACCGCCTAATGGACAGGTTACGGTAGCGTTACGCTTTGTAAAGAACTTGTATTTTAATTCATTCAAGTTAGTAGAGCAGTGGAACATGTTATGCCGATTATTCCACAGGTTATATTAAGAAGGTGCTTCATCATTAACGTGTCTGCCAAATGTCCACAAACTAGACATAACTCCACCAAACCTGATCTACCAGTTTTTCAAAACAAGCACTGCCTTCAATTTATTTACAAGCTCAAATCCTGTATCACGAAACACCTACACAAATGTACAAGTCAAATCGTACAAACAGGTCAAAGTTTCGATTGGTATCCCAGGTAAAAGGCATCATAAGTACGCTACACACGAACTCCCATGTAAAAGTACTCACACACGCGCCATTACCTTAATCAAAGCCTCGCCAACTTGCTCAGTTAGCCCTCCCTAGGTGAGAGGGACCCACCATTTTTCCTAATTAAAATAATGCCTTCTTCTCATTCTTCGTCCCCCAGTCATTAACCCAATGTGCTGTAGATAAACGTTATTTGCCCGGGAGGACGTTTCTTTTACAAATATGCCTGTTTTTGCCCGCTTACCAAAATGAGGCGGGAATTTTTATCGTACGCTTTTTTCGCAACACATTTTTTGGAAATGTTTTTAATTAGCTACACTTTTGAGACTTCTAATTAATTAAACGTGTTATTATGGCTGTTCAATTAAATGAAGTACTTGTCTTGTAAGATTGTAAAGCCTGGAAGAAATAATTAGGATCTTATGTGAATATTTATTTAAGGAATTATAAGATTCTAATTAAGGTGAGCTATACAATCTTTCAAACTATTATGTCTTACACGCTTAAAAGATTACAAAAAAAACTTCGTGACATTATACCTACATTAAATCTTCTTGTTGGTTTGTGTGTAAATATATTTATGGAATATATAAGTACTTCAAAAGAACATCTAAAGAACTTACGAAAGTTGCCCTGACAACGATGATACGTATTTAGCCCCGTTAGAGTGCGAACAGAACTGTGGCGACACGAAGTTTCCACCTTCAAGAATGAGATATGCTGAAAGGCCGATCAAGGTAACAGAACTATGATCTACTTAATCTACCTCCTGCAGCTGGTAAATAGGAAACAATATTTTAAGATTACTTACAGCCTATCAGCCTAACGCTACATTTTTATGATAACTTTCGTTTAACTTAAGTCGATAAGGAAAAAAGGGTTTTCTGGAAAAATGTATAGCCAATCTCGCTTTATTATTAGATATTTATTTATGTGATCCATTATGGTTAGTAACAACAAGAGCTTATAGACTGTATTAGTAGGTAAGAATATAAATAACAAATAAAACGTTTTTATTTTACCGTCCTAACCACGATGCTTACCCAGAGCGAGTACATCGTACACTGAAATTTACTCGAAACTATCTTCAGAATGTCGTTGCTGCTACCGCGTACTCTACCCAACAGCGACGACACACGCTTGTGTCTTGAGTAAAAGTCGTCCGTACGCGCCTTGGCAAACATGGCGGACGCACTGCAGATCCGCGGCAACCGCAACAACATCCTGAAGACATTATTGTATTGTACCCGCAGAGCGCTGTATTTTGCTTTAGCTTTAGTAAAATTAATGTATTGTCATGAAACAATAACCACAAACCCAAAAACTCTTCTTTGGGTGAATGTACTGGCCAGTGACCATGCCAGCATTTTCTGATCATAAACGATGAAAGCCTTCGCTTCGAACCCTAGTCCCATCTCAAAACTGGTGATAACATACATTATCATGCTTAGTTATAAGTACTAGTATTCTGCCCTGCTAAGCCCAAAGGCGGTATCTCTGAGATACGCCCTTTTCGTTTTTTTTGTACCATTCAATAGCTTTAACAAATTCCCATCTAATGGTATAAGCGAAATAGCGCTATATAACTTAAAACATTTAAAAAAACCACTAAGAAGTTTTTTATATCTCCATTTTTCCATACATTACAATTTACAAAAAGTCAATTTTCTCAAAACTTACAAAACTTACTCCGGTTGAGATACCGCCTTTGTGCTTAGCAGGGCAGTATTGGCCATCCAAGATAATCCCAGTACGTAAAAATTACTTCAATTCCCAAGTATCAACGCAGACACTGCGGAATATTCCACATTTTTGTACCAGGCAGTCGTCATCTCGACCTCACATTTAACCCGAATTCCAGCAAACTGCATAATTTCGCCACTAATGAGAAGAGCCGGCCTGCGTCTAATTAGCGCAGCCGAGTCGGTAAGACGCCCACTAAATAGAAGCCAACGTAGGACGACCAACTGTCAAGGCTTTTTATGGACAGTTCCCGTTTTGTGGAGCGCCTTAGGGTTTGTGGAAGTGCTATGGCGGAGATAAATTGACACTGCTGATAATATATTCAGAGGTTTCAATTGAAGTTTGTTTTCCTATTTTTTCTTTGTGTTTTCCTGTGGATTTTATAACATTTTCAATCATTCTAAAATGTATTTTGACATAGAATGTGGGGCGTAAATGGTGTTTCCGATTAATAACTAACTTCCGCGTAACGTGACAAAAACTCATTAATTTATTGAAGCTCCTTTTTAGTACAAATATTATGAAATAAGTATAATATACTGAAAAGTATTTAGTATCAGGTAAATATTTCAAAAACATTCTGCTGACTTTTCCGTTTTTCAGGCATTGCATCATTTTGTTTTTCATTTTGAAATAGGTGAAGCACTTGCAAAACTGGCTGGAATGACAATCTTACTAGCCTAGGATAAAGGTGGATGATGAGGATGGCCTGAACAAACTTCTAAGACAGAAAATAGATCTACCACTGAGCAATAACCCCTTCCTTGGAATAACCTCATTCCAAGCAGCTGTGCTTCATATTTTTGGAAGAAGCCTTCCTCCTAACTCCTCTGCTGCTTAGAAGATAAAAATGGAAGACAGATTTTTTTTCCCCATAGCCTGGTATCCCTACGGCGTCGCAAGGAGCGTCGAGGCGGCGACGGCAGCGCGGAGGCGCGGGGCGCGGGCGGGGGCGGAGGAGCGCCGCGCTCACCTAATGAAGTGTTTCGCTTTGACACGCGTGTTCGTTAGCAGACCACTTCACGATACCGAGCTGTGTTCAGATGACAGCTTCCTCGAATTTACCACTTAAGTGGCGTGCAATGCCACTGCACTTGTTAACTAGTTTCTGTTTAGTTGGCGCGACTTTATTGGGAGACACCTCTCATTTTAATGGATGTGAAAGAAGTTGTGTGTTGCTAAAGTACTCCTGAATGTCTTTGGGGGTTTAAAGAGATGTGTGTAGATGACGGGTTCTTCGAATTTACCGCTTAAGTGGCGTGCAATGGCGCTGCACTTGTTAATATCTTGTTGGAGCTTTGACTCAACTTCTGAAATGCATCATTCTACATAAACGGCTTTTTAAAGTGAAACTTTTATTACATCGTCTCAAACTTTTTCGTCTGTGTATTGCATGTCGCGTGACGGTCGGCCGCGGAGGGATAAAGTGAAATGCGCTCGTCAGAGCAGCCAAGGCCAATATGGCGGCGACTATAGAAGTTTCACTTTTACCGTGGTTTCATAAAACCACATAATCCTTTTTTTGTTTGTAAATTAATTGCAGCACACCTTTGCGTTGTCTCACTCAATTGCCTATATGTAAAAAATTTAGTTAGATCAAAGAAAAGCCATAGGTACCCCATAATTTTTCATAGACCAACCTAATTAGAAAAACCGCGAAAAAAAACAGAAAAATCCCCTAAATTCCTCATATCCCTACCAAAGTAGTTGTTGTACAATTCAATACCTACCTATCATATAGAAACATATATATTTTTTTACAAAATCAACCTAAAATGCTAGTGTAAGGAGAGTGGTTGGCAACAAATCTCTGGGCACGATAACGCAGCTATAAAGTCTGTCTAATACTTAATTGCGTCCTATGTCCGCAACACAATGCTCCGCGTAATCAGCCCTGCGCCGCACAATATGAACCTGTAGTCATCGCTAGGGTTATCAAAACTACGTTCAAAATATAGGTAGGAACTAAAAGTAAGAAAGATTTATGAAGTGAAAATTTCTTTAGGCGGGTTGGGCATTAATGAGATGGGAAAAAGAATTGAACTCGCGACACCGTTACCGACACCTCATTTTAACTAAACGCGATTGTGCTCTTTATTTATATTACGTTACGGACCAATGTTCAATACAAATATTTTAACGAGGCTACAAAAACGAAAAAGTCTTTATTCTTATTTAAAACTAGCTTTTTACTACCGCATACCGGGATAAAAAGTTTCCTTAAAAATTAAGATTTAATAGATTGTATATTTTTTAACCGACTTCAAAAAAGGAGGTTACTCAATTCGACCGTATTTTTTTTTTTTTAATATTGTATTGGATCATTTTATCTTCTCGCAATCGTAGTGAAAAGTAGAGTGTAACACCCGGCGCTAAAACCCATTATAACTCGGTTTCTATTTACTCCCTCGCTAAAGCTCGGAAGTGAAACTACCTCGATAGAATAGGTTATTTTAGCCCCTCGTATAACAATCTACTATTATTTCGGAAGTCGGTGTCTTTGGATATGTATTTTAGTTTTTTGCCGCCGACTTCCGAAATTAAAGTTATTTTTCACCTTGGTGTTTTTAGTAAGCTAGCGATGATCAAATCAATGCTCATGCCTTCTCTGTATGAGAAGAGGCAGCAGTACAATGAAACAATAGCATGCTAGTACTTATTATAAGTACCAAATATTGCTTTAAAATACCATGAAAATAAACGATCTTGCAGAAGGGTGAGCATCAGCAATGAACTGACACGAAAGTTGAGAAATAAAAATAATACTGCTTAGACATTGTTGAAGTCACCTGTTCAAACTAAATTCCTGTACAACTGGTAAAATAAAGATTTGTATGATGATACAAATACATACAAAAGCTACTTTCATTTCACACGAGCGTAGGAAACTATATTAGAGAACGATTTTCTACAAAATTCAGCTCTGTGTTGAAGTTTCGTTTACGGTTTACTTTGAATAGAATAGAATAGAATATTTATTTTATAATTAGAGATTTAGATTTATAAGCAGATGTTTTATAATTAGAGATCCTTATACTTTCTACCTTAAATTAGGCATGCAAACATTTAGTACAAGTGCTAAATAGTCTAAAAATACAGTCAATATGAAAATTCTTATAATAATATGGTGAATAAAACAAAGGTTTAAAGATATCAGGATTCATTAGGTAACTATAAAGTTTTATCATTTAGATTTTGTTTTATATTATTATTTGATACTTTTACTTTGATAGTTTTAAATGATTTTTTTCAGACTGGTTGGATTTTTTAGAAGCCTCTCGCCAAGGGCTTTTCGAAATACCTACCCCTATATATGTTCAGCGATCATTTCGCTGTCCCCGGCGAATAAAATGGTAATCGTAAAAACCAAATTTTACAGGAAAAATAATAAACAGTTTTTGTGAAAATCTTATTATTTATTTATTTAAACTTTTCACACACAAAAAGGTACAAAGGCGGACTTAATGCCTTAGTCATTCTCTACCAGTCAACCAAGGGTGGTGAAGAGATTGGATGACAGGTGCTCTGTTTGAGAGGAACAAAGAAAAAAAATTATTTAAAATATATCATTAGAAATAAAATAACAGTACATAAATAGGTTATAACTTATAATACACATACATACATATTTTATATAATATACATATATTTATTATATATATATACATATATACAAATTCAAGGGAGAGTGGTATTGAGATGACTCTACTCTATTTATCTACTCTTATTACAATCTCATAGCGGAATTGTTCAAATATCAAAAGAAAAGTGATTTTTTACATTCATTACAATACACCTTAAAATCTAGTAACTTCTGAAATAACCGTAGGAAATGAATGAAAAAAATTGTCAGAGTGTAATCGGACCTCTTAATATCGAATATGCAATAAATAACCTTAAAACTATAATAGTAGCACATTACCATTTTATTCGCCGGGGACAGCGATTTATAAAAAACTAGGACAAAACTTAGCTCGAAGAAAAACATTTTGCTCTACATAATTCGTTCCTAATTTTCAGTACCTACCTAAAAAAAACAACCGACTTCCAAAAAAAACACTACAAAGTGAAAAATAACTTTATTTTCGGAAGTCGGAGTCTTTGGTTTTGAATTTTCGTTTTTTGCCACCGACTTCCGAAATTAAAGATATTTTTCACCTTGTAGTGTTTTTTTTTTGGAAATCGGTTGTTTTTTTTTGTAAAATGTTTAATTTTTCACTTTTTAGTTGTGGTATTTACCCCACACAAATTCGAATACCACTACCTGCTATGTAAATAACAGTAAGAGGAACTTAACATAATCATCCACATACTAAGTGGGAAAAAAATCGTATTATTGAAGCTAACTCAAAAACTAGCGAAGCAAAGTTAATAAAATTTATATGGAACCACACAGGAAGCACCAGCTTTCAAATAAAAAAAGAATCATCAAAATCGGT
Organism: Agrochola lychnidis; assembly: GCA_963680765.1. Lineage (NCBI taxonomy): Eukaryota > Metazoa > Arthropoda > Insecta > Lepidoptera > Noctuidae > Agrochola > Agrochola lychnidis. The sequence goes on from OY796858.1 coordinate 18,933,051, forward strand.
TCACCCAGTAGAAAGTTCTGAGGTAATAATAAAAAAATACAGTCGAATTGAGAACCTCCTCCTTTTTTTGAACTCGGTTAAAAATTAAATGTATGGCCCCCTCATAGACATTGGACCCCCTGTATATTTCTGATAGAAAACTGGTATAGGTACAACTCTGTTCCATTGGAATGAAGTAACAGAGTTGGTTGTAGAATTCAGACCGCAGCAGCTTCTAGTTTGCCTGGATGCCGAGTGCCAACTCTAACATAGTTGCAAGGGCAAATAACTAGAACGATGAGTAAACTTTTTCAAAAGAGAATATAACGATTATTGTCAGGAATTTTTATTCATTTCAAGATAGGAAAAGATTATTGTCAAACAAGCATCGACGTGCAAATCAATGTTTGACAAATTAATGGTGTCAAGTGTATGTTGGTGGCACCTAGCCTAGTGGCGTGATCGTCGGACTGCCAAGTCATAGGTCTCGAGTTCGAACCCAAGGCACGCAGCTCTGACTTTTCAGATTCATGTGCGTATTGTATAATTATCACTTGCTTCAAAAACGGTGAAGGAAAACATCGTGAGGAAACCAGCATGTCTGAGAGATAATTCTCGACGGCATGTGAAGCAAAGTCAGAGGCCCATGGGCGGCTTTAACACTCTGACACCAGGTTAGTCACTAACCATACGAAAACAAGAAGAATCTAGTGTTGCCATCTGAAATAATGTTAGGCCCTTTTGGCTTGAGTATTTATTTTTTATTACTTAACATAACATCACACCTGTAGACCCCAAAGGGTTAGCTAGAGGTGTGCATACATATCAAGCTATACATTTCCAGTATAAGCTGAACTCTCATTGTACGGAATTCCTATACAATCTGAGATCAGCTTATACTGGAAATTTGTAGATTGATATGTAGCCGTGTGTATCTATAGTACACCCACATTTCGCCAGTTATGTTTAAGTCCCATGTATTAGGGGGCGAGCCTATTGCCATCAACCGGGCACAAATCCAGACTCCGGGCTGCTAAAGAGAAATTCCTGATGGAAAAACCCAATAATAATAATATTATTAATACTTATTTAGTAATATTTTATTACTTTTAAGGTGTTTTATTAGTACCTATTTATGCCAATGCATTTTTTTTTCTTACATCAAAATTAATACTAATAATGTATTTCTAGTAGTATATTTAGTAGTCCCAATTATATTAATTTTCCATAAAATAAACAGCAAAGTCTAACAAAACTCGTCGCAAGTTCCGCGTCAACCCTGCGCGCACCCGTAGGTCGCGTAATCCAACTATTCAATTTTCAGCCGAAAAGGATTGTCCGCGTCTTACGTTTTTTATCTCTGCTGATCCAATACAAGCGGTTATTGCCACTCTGTTTATACCCAGCAATAGTCTTACTACGATTTGATTGTGATATGTATGAAGTTTTTTTAGGGGAGTGAGAGTAAACGTGTGTGTAAGTAATTCCTTTCTGAAACTTAGTTCTTTTGAAGTGTTAACAACTTAACAGACAAAGTCATAAAAGAATTTTTTGAGAAATAATTTGAAACAGGAATTTACTTCCCAAACGTTCATTCAAAAAGAGCTTTAGTGCCTATAAAGACACAAGAACTCTCATAATATCTAATTCCAAATTTCATCAAATATTTTAATATTTAAGAGCGTTTAATCTGAAAGTGGGCAACGTCGCAAATAGCAATATTACTGTATAGAAATAAGAAATGTGACCAAGTAGCGAACTAGAGTATTGCAATTATATAGTGCAATTATAACACTGAATTTGATGTTATAACCGTTTTAGGTATTAAAAAGCTTTTTTACATCTAAAACTAACTATTCGGTGTTACGATATTAATTATTACATTTCATAATCAATATTTTAGTTCCCTAGTTAGCCACATTTCTTAATTCCAAGCAGTATCATTGCCAAATTAATCAAAACAGGTAAATATTTGACAGCTATTTACGACGTTACCAACGTTTAGGATAAACCCTCTTAATTCTAACCAAAACTCGCCCTCACTCCTTATTTCAGTATGGTACCTACAAGATCTTTATAATATAAAATCACAACTACCCGAATTTTCATCTCAACTGAAACTTACCGTGCCAGCAATTGTACGATGATTTATACGAAGTGCAAAGTTAGCGGCAGAAAAAAGCAATTATATCCACTGTTTTACCGAGGTGAGGAAGCATATTAAAAAACTTGAAGGCACTGTCAACCCCACGAGTGCTACAGACACTGATGGCTATTAATTAGAAGGGTTGGATGAAGATATTTCATTATTTCTTCTCCTCTTTCCACTGTTTTTCACCACGAAACCTTTTTCAAGTTTGTATTTTTAACGCGGAGTTGTAAGGGTTAGTTTTAATTTTTAGTTTAGTTACGTTTTTATTTAGTGATTTTGGAGTATTAGGCTGTTAGTAAGTTATGTTAGTAAGTATAGCTGTTAGTAAGTTATGTTAGTAAGTATATCTTTATATTTCAAGTAGTACAGACCTTTTGAAATTAATAATAATAATAATTTGTAAATATGTGAGCACCATGTATTTATCACATTATTAAATTATCTGTCGTTGCTTCATTTTTAATTCTTTTTACCTATTGTGATATAGTAATTTTATTCTAGGTGCATCGTCTTCACATATAATTATTTAACTAGTGTACGTACCTATACAAACTATTGTAAAACATTTTAAAAGAGTAACGGTAGAGTTTCTTGCCCATTCTTCTCCATACGAAAACTACCTTTTTGAAGGGGGACTAGAATCAATTCTATTATTTTGTAAATTTTAACGTTCAAAAGTGCCATACGTATGTGCCTATTTGAAATAAATGATTTGACTTTGATTTTGACTTTGAATATCGTATAGGTAAATAATTACTTAGTTCAATACTCAATAATTACACATCAAGTGAAAATAGTACTTACCTACTTTATTAAATCTATCGTTTATTTTCTTATGTTCGAAACTTTCTTACGTTTGAGACACAGTGCAAAGCTTCACAAACTTTTTACACGCTTCAAAAAAAGTTTTCAAAAACATCAGAAACGCAACACCCAAAACAAGAGCACGCACTTATCAAACAATCTCGTAATCAAACACTGCACTTTGTAAACAAGGTACTAACTCCAGAATTTATGTAAACTGTTCTCTGCTCTCTACACTTATCTGAGATTAAAATCAGGCTCGTGCCAGAGGTAGGCGCACAATCACTCCTCAGGGAACCAGCTTTATTTGCGGCCTTATCATCACTTAACATATCTGCATATTCATTAAGAGATCAATCAAATTATTGTCTTCACAATTTTACGTATGCATACGCGATGATACGTCTGGGGGATTAACTATCCTCATTTGGGGCGTAATCGTCGCTTTAAATGCGGTATATTTCGGTTGGCACGTTTTGGTATGAGTGTTCTAGCTGTATCTACTTGTCAATGCTTGTAAATATGTGAACACCGTGTATCCATTACATTATTATTTTTTCTGTAATTGCTTCATTTTTATCTATTGTGGTATAGTAATCTTATTCCAAGTGCATCGTCTTCATATATAATTAATGTATACAAAATATTGTAAAACATTTTAAAAGAGTAACGGTGGAGTTTCTTGCTCATTCTTCTCCATACGAAAACTATAGAATCAATTCTCTTTTTTGTAAATTTTGACGTTCAAAAGTGCCTTTTATGTGCCTAATTGAAATAAATTATTTGACTTTGACTTTGTAGATGCAATAGCAGTAATAAATTGTTTATAAAAAAGAAGTTACATAAGATTATTTGCACAATTTGTACATAGACAAAACGTTTTAATTCTGAATGAATTTACGTCAAGAACACACAAAGACACCCATTGAGACAGAATTGCCAATAAAACAGCTTACATCCTGACCACCTACACTCTCGACTGCACAAAAGATATTGTTTCACATCCCATTCAGAAAACGTCGATCATTGATTGTTTTAAACAGACGCTCCGTCGCCGGAGATCGGGTGAATCGGGCCGTTTCGAATGGCCAGAAAACTGCATATTTCTGCTATTGTACTAAAATCGCGGTACCTCTATCAATCAGTAGACCCCCTGGGCCCGTTTCCGACCAGGTGTGCTTTGGAATTTGCACCGAAAAACTGCGCTTTAAGGATTTTAGCTGAAAAAAATGACGCGTATTGTTCGTTTCTGCGTAGTCTCGCGCTCGCCCGGTGCGGCAGGTAGGAGGCTCAGAGGTATGTACTCAATTTATGTGTATTTTTTATAAAATTACGCCTACTCAGCGATTAATATCTTATGCATTATTTACATTCGGCCCTGGACAGAAAATATGCCACTTCTACAATTCATCAATATGTAATGAAAATATCAAATTGTTTATTTATTTATTTGAATCATAATGTTCCACAATATATTTTTCATGTAACAAAACTAAAAATATGATATCCTAACGTCATCATCATCATCATCGTACGCCTATAAATGTTCCCACTGCTGGGACACAGGCCTCCTCTCTGTGAGAGGGAGCGGGCCGTAGTCCACCACTCGGGCCCAGTGCGGGTTGCTAGATGTCACATGTCTTCGAATTTTTCGGTTCTAAGACATGCCGGTTTCCTCACGATGTTTTCACACACCGTTTTGAGAGCAGTGGCGATGAAATCATTTACACAAAGTAAAGCGCCTGTCTAGGTTCGAAACTTCGACCTACAACTCGTAAGTCGCGGCCGTTACCACTGGGCCACCACTGCTCTCTATCCTAACGTAACTAAAACTATTAACAAACTAAAATATGGCGTCGAAAAATTCCTCCGCATCGCTGTCGACTGGTAATGTACCCAAGACTCAAATTGTTGGTTATATTCTGTTTTCTTCATGCGATCGTCATCATCGTCATCATAACTGTCCAATTTTGGAAGAGACCCATGGCCAGCATTCCTCATCTGCAGCTCAGCATTAAACTCTCCCAGATTTCGGTAACATGAAAAACGTGAGTATATAAAAGTTAATTTGTCTTCCAAATTAAAGTCGAACCACACTGACGGACACAAAGCTAATGAATTACGGCTCGTCGTAAAAATCAATGATATACGACAACCATCGGACGCTGACAATTGTAAAGCAATTCAGTATAACACTGCACGACTTCTGGATTTTACCAACATTTCTTTTACACCCCAAAAATACGATTAACCCCCTTATGGCATAGGTCATAAGGTGCATGGCACTGTTAAATGGAGTGTATGTTTGTTATAAATCATTAAAGGTTGTAGCAGAGCAGTTTATTGGCAGGTAAGTAATGTACTGTCTTTGTGGAAGTACGTGATCTATGAATGGGTTTCGGGAATTATCGGGACACGGATACTTTCCTAGGTTTGTGCAACGAATCGGTTAGTGAAGAAGGAACGAGTGTTGGGGGCCACACTTGACAGGGTTGTTTGTAGAATTTTAAAGCAGTCAGTAAGACTTAAGACTTGGTTAGCAGTGATGTGAAGCATTTCCTGTTTCAAATGATCCTAGTTTATCCTTGTTTTTTTTTTTAAATTTTGAATAATTGACAAGCATTAACACTGTTGCCGTTTCTCTTGTTTTTTTTATTATATCAGATCATTATGTTGCAAGTTTAATTATAATATCACTCCTAGTGAATAACGAGTATAATATATTAGTCATCATTATCATTTCAGCCGAAAGACGTCCACTGCTGGACATAGGCCTCACCCAAGCACCGCCACTTCGACCGGTTCTGTGCTTCCTGCATCCAACGGATTCCTGTGGCCTTCACAAGGTCATCGGTTCATCTTGTGGGAGGCCTTCCAACGCTACGTCTTCCGCTACGCGGTCGCCACTCCAGATGCTAATATATTAGTATCAAGCAGGAATTATATTTTGATAATACATATCAAAACAACAGTTCCACAAAGTTGATAAACTAAAACTCCAACAGTTTATCATTGTCTGCCAAAAATAGCAAAAAAGCACCTATGTACATTACATAATCATGGCCAATTTACAGACAGGTGCGTCCAAGTCCCCGAATCACCGCGTACCATAACGTCACCTCCACAATAGAAGCTACCTTAAATCAAAGCCCAGAATGTCCCAACAATGGGACCTTCGGACTTCTTTGAAGACGCCATTATCTTTGGCCACGTGGGACAGGTGATGCGCGCACGCGCACAGCTGCTCGCACAAAAACTGCGCTTGCGCAAGATTTTAATCGTATTTTTTTTAATCGATGACAGTTCTCCAGGTATTTCGCGCCTATCTAACGGCCTCCCGCAGGCAAGCAGCTGTGCCAGTGTTTTTACCAAAATTCTTGTTCACACTGCATTAATTTGGGGTATCTTTGATGTGGTATTAGATGATGTTAACTGGGGAGTGTCGTCAAAAATACATAGATAGATGGATAGTTAAGTATTGCAAAATATAAGACTAACTCTGAAGTCTATTTCAATTTAAAATATATTTCATTTCACATAAACCTACAAGGGCACTTATGAAACTTCAGAAGCTAGGTATTGGTCGCTTCCTATGAAGAAGAGCCAGCAAGAAACTCCACGATTACTATTTTAAAAATAAATGGTTTTTACAATATTTTCAAATTACAGTGTTAATAGGTATGAGAGGACAGTGTAGGCCTATCAACAAGAACCAGGTACATAGCAAAATTGAAAATGGTCCACAAGTCTATAGGCTACAACGTTCTCACATTTACGAAATGTAAAAGAAAAGAATCTATATAAAAGATAAATAAAATAATGAAAATAAGGACCTATTTAAACCAAATGATATGAAATGAAATGAAATGAAATTGTTTATTCTGTAAATAGGATATCGGAATCACTTTTACACGTCATATAAAAAAATATTAAAAATAAGCTAGATGAGTTCGGCTTTTCCTATCTGACTACTCTGAGAAGAAAGGCCGAAAGAAACTCAGAGGTCGCAGTCTCTTTTAAAGTCTAGACATAATCTTGGTCAGGCCATATGAGGACCATGTAGATTAGTGTCTGAAAAGGTCTTTTGAGGAAAGAACCACACAGATTTGAGTGGACCTGTCCAGTCAGTGCAAGCATTTGTCAGTAATCGTGGAGCTCAACTTAGAACTTAAGGAGCTCAACTCGACGAGCAATACCAAAGAAAGGACATTTGGGTAGGCCGCAAAAACTACTCAAACTGCCAGACCATCACTAAAACTAGAAGAGAAATAAAAATAAAAATAATATCCACATAGTCCTCACATTCACAATAGTTAAAATAATATAATACTTTACAAAGTAATCATGTCATTTTGATTATATTTTCTAAAATGTCTAGTTCTATGGTTTTATCACAAGGCTTAGCAGAGCGAGCAGTTCAATCCCAAGCTTTTTTATCTTCTAAATAATCTGAAATTGTATGATATGATTGCCACTACAGCTGTAACAAATCTAATTTGATAAAAAACATAGAAAATTGTAGTTATAATATAACAACATTAACAAAGGAGTTTACCAAAGGTTTGCCACCCTCAAAATGCTCTACTAAAACCGTGTTGCTGTTTGCACCTATTCGAATCATCATTTTGCCATGCATCCTCTGAGACAAAGCTTGCCATCTTGCTTCTATATCATCATCTACAGTTATTACAGAAACATCACACTCTGACGCCATTAGCTCCAATAAATAAAATATTCCATTCGCACCGCGATCTCAATAAGAATCGCATTTATAATAACCAAGTAAGTAAGCTTCAAGTACGAATGCGCGATACGTTCCATAGATGTAAGCACGAGAAGGTGCGAGTACCAGTTGTCACCCCATTAGAATAGGCACGAGACGGGAATACGCACGCGGCCGCGATTGCCTCGCATCGGATCGCACAATGAGGTACAAAACGCGACTCAACAAAACGATTACCCTCTCGCCCCGTGAGAGGTACATACCACGGTTCCGCGAGTGTGAGATGAGTTCTGCTTGATACTTAAAGATGGATATATGTGAAAAAGATTTTTTAGATTTGTCAGGATAGGTAGGTTCCTATTTTAGTGCGTTGATGTCATGCACAACTGAACATGAACATGGATATTTGAAAGTGAATACTTACTAATACGTTGTTACTAGCTCAGTTTCATTTAGGCATAATTACAATCCTATATGTGTCCTGTGCTGTGGCACAACTTGGCAAATATGGCGTTACCCTGACTTTATTTATTGATATCATAACCAAACCAATAAGTACCCTGAGCAAACAACTTTCTAATATGAAAATCCTCCACACTAGACCAGGTATTTAATAAAACCCCCGACAAACGATCAAAACTTCGCACACGGTATCCGGAGCTCCTGTTTGTGAGGTGCGAATAAGTGGTTCCGTGGAAATATTTCAAATCAGAGCGGGCAATGGCGGAGCTATACAGGCAATAACGATTGACGTGACACGCGTGCGGCCCGTGTGTAGACTGCCTAATGTGTGGATGAAAGCCGGGCCTTTCACCCTATTTATTAGGTCTATGTTTTGGAAAAGGTAGGTTTCAAGTGTCGCATACATAATGTATCTCACCTATCCGTCTTTGTACTCAGAGAGTTTTCTTTCGCGTTTTTGTACGGAGTTTTTTGAAACGGATTTTTGTGAAGTCCAGTCATACACGATTTTTGGTACAGGTACCTTTTTAGGTTTTTGTCTGGAATGTTATGAAAAAAAAACTAATACTTGAATTGACCTGAACTAGGGTATGCCGGACGCAGACCTTAGTTCAAATGCCAGGCAGCAGAGGTGTTTTCCACAAAATACCTATTGTATTGAGAAAATCTCACCTCTAAATGGAAATCCGTAATTAATAAAGATCTAAATACTAAATGTCATGGTACTTCACCCACCTTGAACCACCTTGAACTATGAGAAATCTTATTAACTAATCTTATTATGAATAACAAACGGGACTCAAGAAACAATAAACGTAGTGTAACCTCAAACTCCGAACTCAAAGCAGAATGTCGCTGACCCCATGAGCGGTCACCATCATCACAAATACGTGCTCATTATTCTTATAAAAACAATGAACAAACAAAAAACCAATTATTTACGCCACAAATAATATAACGTTTAGAATCTCATTAGTGGACGATTTTGGTATGCGCGCGGGCAATATTCGACGAATTCGGCCACCGCGGATAACCGAAAACGTCGAATCCCGAATGCCGAAAAGCCGAATGGTCGGACCCCGCTCGATGACATATTGGAATGCGACTCCATTTATCCCCGCATCCTATTGGAATCCGGAGTGACGCGGCAAATTGGAAATTGCGGTACCATTTTTGGCGTTATTGATAGATAATACTGCTTGTAACACGGGACTGGAAATGCAAATGTATCGGAGAAATGTTATTTGGATTTACGAATACCCGGTACAAACCGCAACTGCGTATCTATAAAAAATCCTCTAAAAATCGCATGCCATTGGTCTATTTATTCTATTTAGAGACAGTACAAAGTGCATGAGGTGAACCCTTAACCGGATTGGTCGCGGCCCGTCGCACGCACTGCACGCATCGCACGTCAAAGCTCGGACTACCCCAGGACTATATTAAATCACATTTTGACAAGCGTACCGTGAAAAATTAATCGAGTGTCGTCTAGTGAGCGGGCGGCAGAAAAAATAATGAAAATTATGAGTTTCGCTAATATGTTGTGGGTTCCGTATTGGCGAAAAAAGAGTCGATACAGTAGTCATTTTCAATATTTAGAATACGACAAAAAATCAAAACCAAATATGCAATACTCAAGTTCACTAAAAATTTCACCAAGCTTATGGTTACAAGAAAAGCACAAGTAGACGTATTTATGTAAACCATAACTTATCAAGACGTTATTTTTTCGGCACAAGCTATTTTTCAGCTTTTTTTCAAACATGTAGATTTGGATACCTTACCCATTCAAACTTATCAAATTGTTTCCGTTAATAATCCTTTGCAATTGCAAAAAAAGATTCGAAACCAGGGCAAAATTTCGAATAAGTTTATAAAGATTCCTTTTGTTACGTTGAGAAAAACAATTGACAAACTGAACCCTAAAAATGAAAACATGATGACATTTCACTCGGTCCCCGGAGCTAGAAAGGTCAGCGGGCAGTCGCTTGTGAAATGTCTCGCCCTCCGGACACCGGCGGCGACTGCCGGCGACTGTACCACTGCGCCATTGGGAATACTGACACCTACCTCCGAAACATGTGGAAATGTAAACAATTGAAGGACCTACTTGATTATAACCCAAAACAATTAAGTTTAGAGTGTGAAATGTCTCAGACACCGTGTCGACTGTTGTTGACTATACCACTGCGCTATTGAGATTAGAAGAAAGAAGAAAGAAAAATAGGTTTATTTGTCACAGATTCACGTGCATACAAAAAAGACAAGAGTAGGTAATCAGAAAACAACAAAAAACTTTTTACAAAAAATAAAAACAACCGACTTCCAAAAAAAAAACATTACAAAGTGAAAAATAACTTTAATTTCGGATGTCGGTGGCAAAAAACGAATATTCAAAACCAAAGACACTGATTTCCGAAATTAAAGTTATTTTTCACCTTGTAGTGTTTTTTTTAGTCTTTTTTTTTTGTAAAAAGTTTTTTTTCACTTTTTAGTTGTGGTATTTACCCCACACAAATTCGAATACCACTACCTACTATGTAAATCACAGTGCCAAGAACTTATCAAATCATCCACATACTAAGTGGGAAAAAATACGTATTATTGAAGCTAACTCAAAAACTACCCAAGCAAAGTTATACAAAATTTATATGGGACCACCTTTGAAATATGAACTACCAAACAAAAAAATAATCATTAAAATCAATTCATAATTGGCGGAGTAATCGCGTAACAAACAAACTTACAAAAAAAAACATACTGTTGAATTGAGAACCTCCTCCTTTTGGAAGTCGGTTAAAACAAGTATATAATAAATCACGAGTATAAAACAGAAATTAGTCGGCAGCTGCACGACATGACTGTGACAAGAAGGCTTCCACTCAGCATGATGCAGTGCTATGGGGGACCCACAGCACAGCGCTGATTTTAAGTGGTCACCCGAAAAAGAAGTATGGAAATCAAGTCAGTTCAGTGATTTGTCTATGAAATAGGTAGGTAACAAAATAAAATAAAATAAACAGTGCTTAGAATAAAAGACAACTATGCAACGAATTATAAGAATAAATATTATTAAATAACTTATTAAACTCATCATGATTTGTCTTGTTTTGTTTTTTTTTTAATACTGACACTTACCTTCGAAACATGTGAACATAATTATTAACAATTGAATAACCTACGTGATTATATATAGCCTTTATTAAGTACACTCGTGTGATAAACCCACATTCGTGTTTTAATACCCCTTATAACAACAAGAAGAAGAAGAAGAAGAAGAAGCTACCCTTGCTCTAAAATACTAATTTAATACCGAATATAATTATCAATATTTCAGGGATAAGGAAAATAATATGAAACACCAAGATATTTTGTCAGTCATTTATATTACTTTGCCAACATCAAATTCAATGTTCTACACCATACCATCACATCTCCTATTCCCCACATAATATTACAACTCAATCAGTATTCTAATATTTACCATAAAACTAATAGGTTACCTTAATTTACAGTAGATCTCCAACCAATACTATGCCAATCTATCTTTTTACCGACACAGCCACTAGCACGTCTTAACAGTTGCATAAATAACTAAATATACAGTCGAACCTAGATAAAAGAGAATTCATAGGATTTCTTTTTCACTTATAGAAGTTTCTCACTAACTCTAGTTTCTAGCTTATAGAGGTACAGGAGTGCCCTTTCTCACTTATAGAGGTTGAGGTTGGTTAGGAAAGGTTGAGAGTAGGGATGTAAAACGATAAAATTACCCTGGTAAAATACGGTTAAAAACTTATTAAACGTACTCATACAGTCATACCCAATAAAACACTACAAATACGGAAGTGAGTACGTTTGTGTGTATTATGTGTATGTCATTACTTCACTATTAACGGATAAATGGATTTGAATTAAATTTGCCAGAGATATAAGCAGTATCACAACTTAAAAAATAAACAGAAAACTGGGCTCGTGCGACTCATCCATACTAAAAATCCCTAAATCTTAATTCTCTAGTCAAGAATTCAAGATATGAATCACACCATGTCATGGATTATTATAATGACATCTATGTGCAGAGGCAGAGCAGAAACAAGCACAAATTAAAATTTTAAACTTCATAAGTCGCCGGTAATTTTATCGTAATTTATATAAATGACCGTAAATTACCCGTATTTTACCAGCGTTTTCAGTAAAATTACGTAATTTTGCAACCCTAGTTGAGAGGAACAAAAACAATATTAGTTCCACGAAATTTAAGAATGAGTCATAAATAGCAGATGTTAAATTACACTCGACTGTCGGTTATAGAGGTACAGGCAAGTAGCAATCTCAGTTATAGAGGTCCACGGATGAAAAACGACTTTCTCTTATAGAAGTTTCTGTTTCTTACTTATAAAGGCTTAAGAGGGTTAAAATGACGGGAGAGTGATTGCCACACTCTCATTTTATAGAGTTTTCTCGCTTACCCAATTCTCACTTACCCAGGTTTGACTGTATATCTTAGTGATATTTATTTTAGAAGTATGTATGTATGTAAGTATAGTACCTATTGTATGTTTATATTTAAACTAGTGAATAGTATTTTCTTCTTGTTGATTTTATGTATTTTGTTTTCTGTTCTACTCACACACGTTGTCTATATCTCTTTGTCTACTTTCCTATCGCAGGTATGCTGGAAGAGATTTCTTTAGAAATAAGCGTAACCTCCTTTCTTCTTGTTTGTTTATGTGTGTAAATAAACTGTTAAATAAATAACAAATAAATAAACAACGTTTAGAAGTAATGGGTTAATCTTTCTCGTAAGCCATATCTTAACTAACCTGCGAATACATACATATTGGGAACTGCTGATGACAACTGTACTTACCTCTGAACAAATTGTCTTTGGAAGACAATTGACTAGCATATCTATATTTAGAAACTTATTGCATTCGTTTGCGAAAGTCTGCGTCGATGAGAAATACAACCAAAAACCTTAACATTAGTATTAATAACCAAATATTATTTAATAAGTTTATAACCAATGCAGTTATGAGTTTTAACTGTCAATAACGAGATACAATAGAATTTTTATTGTTATCGACTTATAAAGGCAAATCGACAGTTGGGTGGTTATAGAGGGAAGTGATTGGGTTAATGGTTTCATAATAAGTTTTTATTTTACGAAGCTTTTACATGGACAAACTTTCACAGTCTTGCACATCAACTTTTCCCAAGAAATGAGGCTTATGTTGTATAATATTACATTCAGGGTGTTGATGGGTTGCCGCGCTACTGCAGTGCTTCCTGCATGTTCGCAGAGGCGAAAATAGATGGCTTTCACGCCATCATGCGCAAGCGTTGCGCTTCCATTACGTACAGGGTACGCGCCAGCCCCAACAGCATCTTGAAAACTATAGCCGATAGGTGGGACAGCCCCATACTGGAACATTGGATACACCTTGGGCTTATTAATGAATAGTTTGTGTTGTTTTTCTAGTAGATGTAAGTACTAACACTAGTTTCTAAGTCGTATCCGGGCCTACCACCAGCTCAAAAGCAGTATTATTTTAATATTACTTCAGTGGGAGAAAGAGATGGAGCTATACATTCTGTAGAGCTTCATCTCTTTCCCACACTGAAGTAATATTAAAATAATACTGCTTTATGAGCTGGTGGTAGGCCCCCAGGTCGTGTGTTTACTAACCAAATGAACTATACATACATCATCATCATCATCATCAGCCTATAAATGTTCCCACTGCTGGGACACAGGCCTCCTCTCTGTGAGAGGGAGTGGGCTGTAATCTACCACGCGGGCCCAGTGCGGGTTGGTAGATGTCACATGTCTTCGAATTTTCGGTTCTAGGACATGCCGGTTTCCTCACGATGTTTTCCGTCACCGTTTTAAGAGCAGTGGTGATGAAATAATTTACACAAAGTAAAGCGCCTGTCTGGGTTCGAACCTACGACCTACAACTCGTAAGTCGCGGCCGTTACCACTGGGCCACCACTGCTCTGCACATACATATAGGTCTGAAATAAAAGACAACTGTAGGAAATTCCATCGAAATCACGAGAAGACATCCTCACATCCCATACGATAACAGTAATTACAACAATAATTCACACAACCATTACATCTTGTGATAAACGAGATTCTATAATTAAAGAGAAGGGTGTATCCCCTAGATAGTTACCATTAATACTGATACAACACGAAATAATGCAATTAATCTCGCACAAACTGTTTTATGAGATCTATCGTGAGAAGTTAGCACTTGTGTTTTGGTGGGGTAAAAAACAAGGAAAAAATTCGGCTGTGGGATGAAAATGTAGCACGAGGTTTAGACGGGCAACGAGAAGCGATTATGGCGCTGAAATATCAAAAGTGAGGGATAGTTTTTGGGGTTGCATTTTGTGAAACTGTACTGCTTCTTTTGTTTTCAAACATGAAGAAAGTGGCTATTATAGGTAGGTACCATCGAGGTATTGCATATCTAAGCAATTTGAAAACAAAATCTTGTGCACACAACCCTTTTTAGGGTTCCGTAGTAAACAAGGAACCCTTATAGTTTCGTCATGTCCGTCTGTCTGTCTGTCTGTCCGCGGCCTAGCTCCGAGACCCTTAGTACTAGAAAGCTGTAATTTGATATAGGTATACATATTAATTACGTCGACAAAGTGGTAAAACAAAATTATGAAAAACATTATTTTTTTAGGGTAGCTCCCATACACGTAAAGTGGTGATGTTTTATTTTTTATTTTTTAGTTTGTGAAAACCATTTTTGGATTCAGGGATCCCTTCGCAAAATATTAAGCTTTAAATGCTAATTTTTGTTAGAGTCAAGTGTCCCCCCCCCCCGCCAGCTAAATGGTTGGTTTTGGATGTGTAAAAAAAATCACAGCAGTAGTTTATATAACGAAATTAAAAGGAAAACTATCACAGCTAAGTAGGCTTTACTAGTTATCGAGTAATAATCGACCAACTTAACTTTGCAGTTGCAAAAACATGTTTTCCCATTCAAACATTAACTACAAAGTTAAGTTTGTTTTTGGGATAAATTCATCCCAACTACGGAACCCTTAATTGTGCGTGGTCCGACACGCACTTGGCCGGTTTTTTTTTCGTAGGTAAGCGACACTATAAGCGGCCGAGCGCTGCAAACAAGAATAGTCCTTACAGTGTACAGATATGCATTTCTTCGATAGTACCTATTTACCTAAAATAATTAAATTCAATCAATTAATATGCCTAGGCTTTTCCTTGTGTGTTTAGTAAATCCAATGAGATACATATAAAAGCGTTGTGTGTACGTAATAATTGTCTTTCATGAAAGTTGTAAATTGATTTTGGGTTTCCTAATTGAAAAGTTGAGTACGTATCTACTTGTTTTCCATATTTCCGTTATTGTATAAACTTTAAAAAAAAAAAACCATATACTTACACCAGCTTTTGGTAACATTAGTCACTATAAACTTTCCATATCAAAAGTATCACTGAAACAGGCGATTTTTGTGGCAGAAAATTCAAGCAACTGTTGCACCACAATCGCCAAGTCGCCCGTCTGCCCGGACACAGGGTAACCGCGGTCGATCCATCACTCGCCTCAGATTAATGTTATGATGTATGCGATACATTATACATTGAATAGACGCTGATACGCAGACAGTCGCGATTCTTTCATGCGTAAATCGCACGTGTGTATAATTATCTATTTTTCTTGCATACATTGAAAAGTGACGGTCCTTATGTAATGTTGGGTGTGTATGCAGCCTAATTAACGCAGATCAAATTACTGGTAACATGCGTACTTCAAGTAGATATTTAGTTTACTTTGTTTGTTTGTAACCAGTGATTTTTAGGAATTTAACGAGAGAGATCCATTACTGTAGAGAATTGGTATTTGCTTTTAATGAAGGTAGCGAAGGAAGGAAACAAATGATTTACAGAATTTCTAGTTTCTTAATGTCGCTCGGCAAACTTCGTGTTTCGTCAGTCATCGGATTTCTATCAGTTGCCCTTTGCACTTGGCGCAGACCGGACGCTCTCAATCGACTTGGAAGTATGTAGAGTTGTTAATACTCTTATAACTTAATGTAATTTATTTAAAAAATAGGAGGAAAGCTGCTAAAGTCGCTGGCACGACAGATAGGAAAATAGTTTTACAGCTCTATAAAGTTCACACGGAAATCAAAACAAAACAACAATAAAGTACTTAGTTCTGAATTCAAATTATTATACACGTTAAATCTAATAATTGATCGACATGGAAATTAGCATTCGTTTGTATTCGGAAATGCGATGATTCCCGAGGAACATTAAGAAAATATAAATACTGTAATTAGATCGCGTTAAATTGGTTTAATCTAAGACCGAGGTAGATTGGTATGTAGATATCGTTTTCTTATTCCACTACCAGATACCAGGGCCCTATACCCTAAAACCTTACAAAACAAGTTACAAATTTGTAAATTATACGTCCTACGGTACATAGTCCGTGTACCACAAAACTCTAGGCCACATAATTGTAACGGAAAACCCTTACAAATGTGTAAATTGTAGTGACAAGTCTACAATTTATATATAGCCCTCATGCCTGTGTTACGCTTTTAAAATGCGAAAGAATTGTAAATTGTAACTCATACATATTTGTTAATTTTGTAGAATTGTAGACTTGTATAGTTTTGTGGTATATGGCCCTGATTATTTCTTAGTAGGTGGAAATCAAATAACTCATCATCTGTTACGATGCCTCATTGAGGTGGACAACAATTAAAATTCTATTGTGTCTCGTTAATGACAGTTGAAAGGATAACGAACGTAGATTCTATGGTCATAACGGAAAAATAAACCGCTAACTATTGCAAAAATAACAGCCCATAATATTATCACCTGCCTCAAAAACCATAAACTCACATAATCATAATCACTATACATCGACAACATCGCCCGAGGCGCCCCCACCCCTGACCGCCGTACAATTTACGCGCGAACGATCTCACAACAATATCCGACACTAATAAAGGCCTCAATCCATTCAGTGCGCAATATTGTCTACTCTAATTGGCATTAAAATTCGTCGAAAGAACTGAGGTAACCCCAAACAAGCGCTTATCACCACATCAGTGCACTAAAACCCTTCGCTCTCCCCCCTCGATCCATACCCCGCACCCCTCGGTCTGCGGCTAATGAATATAATAGATGGCCCCCAGGTATGTAAGTTTATCGGTTCAATGAGGACGCTCCAATTGAGGTAAGAAATTGATACGAGTATTTTTGGTAATGGTATAGCTCTATTTTTGTAATGGTTTCGGTCTTATAAGATATTTAGTTGTAGTTAGTTTGTGCTACGTTTTAAATTTTATATTAACGTGAGTGTGAATTCAATTATCATTTTCGTCATATGAATTATCCACGCCTTTTAATCTCAGGTTTTGAACCAGAAATTCTAACACAATAGCTCAGTGGTAAGAAGATAGACAGTCAAAAAGTTGATAGCGGGCCTGAATTTTCAGCTCTCGTCGTCACTTATAAGGACTCACCTAAATCTCGTACCTATTTCCAGCTGACAAAGTCAAAGTCAAATAATTTATTTCAATTAGGCACATAAAAGGCATTTTTGAACGTCAAAATTGGAAAAAATTGAATTCATTCTAGTCACCCATTCCAAAAGATAGTTTTCGTATGGAGAAGAATGGGCAAGAAACTCCACCGTTACTCTTTTAAAATGTTTTACAATACTTTGTATTACATTAATTATATAATTATATGTGAAGACGATGCACCTGGAATAAGATTACTATACCACAACAGATTAAAAAAAAAATGAAGCAATGACAGTGAAAATAATTATGTGATGGATAACATGGTGTTCACATATTACGATATTCCTAAAACTTTTACAAGTAATATTAATAAGTCAGTGTGTGAGTTCAAGTAATCATAGAATGTAAAATCAATGTTTTAAAAATTAATTATACAATTAAATTAGCAACCAGTCTGATTTTGTGTATACTCAAAAATTGTCCTATGACGATAGTGACCACGCTCTCTATCCACAACGACGATGAAATTGCCAGACTCCAAAAACATTCTTTTTTTAAACTCACAGACACCGCAAGTGTTATACTCGAAGTTGTATTGTTACAGCTATTGAAGCATATTTTATTTTTATTTTTTTAAAGGGCTTTGTTGCTTAGCGACCACATCGCCCAGTGCAGAAAAACACAAAATTGTTCATGACGATCTACCTTATCACTAACTTGTACAATTGTTTAGCCAAGCATACATTCGTGAAGAGAATAATTGCCATAATCTTGATAATTGGCGTTTGCGGGCGGCGCGTGGGCAGCCAGCCTCTTGTCTATGTGTCATGAGGAATTAGGATCAGCTTATGCTTAGACAATAATTAATACTATAATATATAGTATTATTTTGTAATGTAACTTCTGTAAAGTCTGTTGAGCATGTATTTAAATGACTAGTTTTTTTTTTATGAGGAGCTCGTGACTTAGTTATAACAGCCACACGTGTCGATCCATCAGGTTAAGCTACGCTTCATGGGGTTGATCCGTGGATGGGTGACCATCTTTACATACCGAAACTCCTCCGTGCCTCGGAAAGCACGTTAAGCCGTTGGTCCCGGCTGTCATTTGTAGATCTATGATAGTCGTTACGGGTCGTCAGAAGCCCGAAAGTCTGACTACCAGTCTTACCAAGGGGTATCGTATTACCCAGTTACACACAAAATAACAAACAACAAAAACAAACAACAAACACTGGTATTCAGCTGCATCCGGCTAGACTGGAAGCCGACCCCAACATAGTTGGGAAAACGCTAGGCAGAGGTATGGAAGTAGATATTCCTAGAATAGATAATAAATAGTTTTTATTTTTTAATACATCTCTATTGATTAATATTACGAAAAAAAAGTAAAATGAATCTTTTCTTAAAATCATTTTAAAATTCACTTCAGAATTTAATATTGAAAATTCAACGTAATCAATGTCCACACAGGAGCACAAAGCCGCAGGGTGAAAGCCCTCAAGGGACGCTCATATTATATTATAACTGAGCATAATATCTGCGTCGTCACTCAAGCGCAATAAATACCCAAATAAAGCGCAAATAATACCCAAATCGCTCATCAGCGCAACCCAACCTCCCCCAACTATAATTATCTATAATCAGAATATACCCCATCTATAATCAGAGCGAACGCATTGCAATTATTACTATTACCATGTTTTGCATGTGGGCACCGCCGTGATTACCCCTTTGCTCTCCAACCACTGACGTTCTAAAGTTTGTCCAATCAAATCACATTCGAAATATAAATTTTTGAAAAAGAACGTAAACACGTAAACATTTTTCCTGCGATATATCGTGCGACAGGACAGTTTTGGCACGTCGCCATAAATTATTCGCAACAGAGGGCCGGCTGACCCCGACCTCCAGTCGATTAACCATCACTAGGTCTTCCTTCAATTTCATATTTATAAACGGGGATTACGCAAAAATGCCAGTGTAATGGATCACCTACAGGACTTAGCAGGGCGGGCCGTTGTCGGACAGCGGGGGGGTGGGGAAGGCAAATTTGAGAGGGACGGGGGTATGCGGCAAGGGTCTGATCGTCGGACTCATCCATCACGCGGCTCACGCATGTGAATTGGGGCGTTTTATCTGGAGATAGCCGCGGATGGATACCTATTTAAATATTTGGTCGTTTAGCGAGGCGGCCGAGGTATTAGGTAGCTACATGACGCTGCCGCTAATGGTGTCGTCGTACACAAACACAATGTGCTGTACGCTTAACGCGGATACTTGAGAGTTGGCGTAGGTTAATGTTATTTTAGCAAGGTGAAGTTTTACATCTTTAGAAAACATTGTCAGTAGAAATTCTTTGCTTAAAAAAAAATTGACATAAACCTACATGGGCACTTATGAAACATCAGTAGCTAGGTGCACAGTTCCAACTGATCATTTCCTATGGAGAAGAGCCGGCAAGAAACTCCACGGTAACTCTTTTAAAAATAATTAGCAATACTTTCAATTGACAATGTTAATAGGTATGGGACGACAGTGTAGGTCTTTCAATAAGTACCAAGTACTTAACAAAATAGAAAACGGTCAACAGATCTACAGTCCACTAAGCCTACAGCGTTCTTACATTCACAAAATAGAAAAGAATCTATACAAAAGATAAATAAATTAATACAAATGAAGTCGGTAATAAAAACCTGTTTTAATTAAACGCTTTGGGGAAATCCTCATGGAACCCTTCCGTCTGGAGAGAACGAAGGGTTATATCGGAGTCCTAGCGAATAAAAATTCACAGTTCCGGCCACTATCATGAGTTGGAGATCCTCGTACATTCGTCGTTTCCTCGTGCACCGTCGACCTGCCTGCAGAGCTATATATCTGCTAAAAGCTATTGGCCTAACTCTATCCGGACTGAAAACAGACTTGACCGTAGGTATACTGAAGTGTTCTGAAACCTCTAAAAAGCTTAGATATAAGAAAATAAGCAGCAGTAAAGTTTAAAAGGTACATAGATGAAGA
This sequence comes from Agrochola lychnidis, assembly GCA_963680765.1. Classification (NCBI taxonomy): domain Eukaryota; kingdom Metazoa; phylum Arthropoda; class Insecta; order Lepidoptera; family Noctuidae; genus Agrochola; species Agrochola lychnidis. Next base: position 18,953,725 of record OY796858.1, read on the forward strand.
GAACTAAAATATCAAATTCATAGAATTTATTGCAAATAGGCACATAATAGTACATTATTGCAAAGGCCGTGAAATAGGCAATTGCAGGTCGAGTATGAGTTTGAAGGCGAGAACTTAACTAATACGAGACTGCCTGTCTCGAGATTGCCATTTCCACCGAGGCATATATAGTGCTTTTCTCAAAAGAATGCAGGGAAATAAAACATACTTTTATATTTTCGGCAGTCAAAATTTTAGATTTTTTGCTTTTGAATAATTCGGTCGAAAAGTAGTTTTTCCATAATTTTTCAAGTTAATGCCGTTTTTAACATGAACAGAATCAAGACGAATTTTCAGTTTTGCCGCCAATTTTCTGTGCCGAAAGGCAAACGCATTTATGGCTATACAGCCACGTGACCGCAATTTGTACTAAGCAAAGAGACTTACTTTGGTATGCCAAGAATGATAAAAGAGATCCAATCAAAGAGTGTTTAATAACCCCAGCACGCCATTTTATAAAACATTGCTGGAGCGTTGTAATGTTCCAAATTCAAAAAACGCTCCTGCAATGGATTTGATTTTCTTTGACCGTAAATTCGATAGGTACTTCGCGTGTTCTTTTTTCGAAAATAATGACAATATTTCCATGCATGTTTGAAAAAAGGCATTTTTAAACGTCAAAATTTGCCTAAAAATTGCGGCGGATTTTAGTCGCCCCTTCCAAAAGGTAGGTTTCTTATGGAAGAGAATCGACAAGAAACTCCACCGTTAATCTTTTAATTTTTATGGATCATTGTTGTCTAAGTCAATAAATAAATTTAAATTTATTTATTTAATTTTTACAATATTTTGCTGTATACATTAATTATATGTGAATCCCATTGGTACTTTCAGTTTGAAACCTTTGTGTCAAGCAATTCCTTTGCTTTGAAGTGCAGTAAAGAAGCGTTCGTTTTTATTCTAATTGAAAGATGACGACTACAGTGCGTTCACTACCTATAACTACTAACCCATGTCACGATAAGTAGTACTGAATTTAGCAGTCTTAGTTACAATACCAATAGAGTTCAAAATGGCGACTGATAGTACACTACCTACGACCAATCACATGACTGCAAAATTCAGTGCTACCAATCGCGTCACTGTAGTCTTCTAACTTTTCTGAAACCATAAAAACGTTAAACAAAAGAAATCTAACACAACAAACATAAAAACCCCGTTACACTGAGCGAAAAAGTTCTCCACGTTGAAACGTCGCAGTCAATCGCGTTCATTTAGCTGTCACGCTGTCGCGTCGTGTAGCAGTCGTCGGTGACACGTCACGTCGTTTAGACGTCGACACTGATCGACGTTTAGACGTGACACGAAAATGACGTACGTTTGAATTGAAGAAATATACGACTATGCAGATTTACCTGTGATGTGAGACAATTATCTTCAAACCGAATCTTTTAGCTTAAGTTCAAAATGTTGCGTTTTGGTATGTCATAGAACAGTTGGTTAAAGGGTAAAACCGATGAAAACCTTTGAAAATTGTGAACGGATCTGAAGAAAGGAAAGCAAAAAAAAAACAATTAGAAAAATATTAAAAAGAAACAGACATTCAAAACTTTTTCCTAAACTCTCGAAAGATTTCGCAATTTTCCTTCTACTGATAGGTTGTCTACATTTTCCACTCTCCTAACTTTTGAATATCTAGTTATAAATTTCCTATACTAAATTAACTAACAAACTATTAAAATATAATAACTTAACCTAACTAACACTATAGACAAACTTAAATATGGCGTCAAAAAACTCCTCCGCATATCTGTCGACTGGTAATGTACCCAAAAGACTGGCCGCATTGCCACGTTGTATGGCAATACTTAGCCTCTGGCCAAGGTAAAAGCTATATAGCCCTTGGGTCACGGGAAGTTTCAACCAGCCATTTGGAGATTCGCGTTGAAAAGGCAAGTCAACTTTTCTTCTAAACAATTTACTTTTCAATTCCTGATCAGCCTCGGGCTAAGCGGATTGCAAGAGGGTGCACTTGCACCCTGGTCTCAAAATAAAATATACGTGTAACAAAATTAACAGAACTAAAGAAATATTCGAAAACGCCTAATATAATAATAGAGAACTTAAACTATTCGAGGCGAGATACAAAAAAGAATCTGCAATCTCTCAATTTTAAAACTTCTGTTCATAGTCGACAAAGTCCTTTTCCCAAAAATCTAATCGGTTCTAGGCTTGGCTGACATTATCAAGCTTGCTGCGCTCGCTCTTAAATACTAATCGATCTTAATTCTTAAGCTTATCCTATACTATTAAACGAGCAATATTTGTATATAGATTTATACTCATGTTCTCGAAATCGGCTCTAAAGATTTCCATGAAAGTTGCAATAGGTATAGGGGTTGACGGAGGCGAAAAATCGATCTAGCTAGGTCTCATATCTGGGAAAATTTGTTTTCTCCGAATTTTTACCCAAGCAGAGCTCGGTCGCCCAAAATTTAGAATAAGATAATGAATAATGACATGAGTACCTATAATGACATGGTAGCATGGAATTAGTAAATACCTACTATCATGGCAGCATGGAATAAGTAGGTACTATACATGGATTAGTATGAACTTTCCTACTCTATTAAATGAGCATTCTCTATTTTCACCAGAGTAGAGCTCGGTCGCCCAGGTACTTTGTATAAATCAACACAGTTAGTCCTCTTTCTGTATGAATGGACAAACCTATGCCATCTGAGGCGAGATGCTAAAATTATCGAGCTCGCTTCGCTCGCTTCTACATCCTACATTCTTAAGCTTTTCTGCGAATGGACTAATGATAACCTAACATATCCGCGGTGAAGTGAAAAAAAATGATCGAGCTCGCTTCGTCGAGCTGAAGATGCACACTCCCTAAAAATAAACTTGCCGGCGCCCATGGCCCATGGTAAACTCTAGTAAAAGCTAAATACATTTGTTTTCATAGATTTAGTAAGATACGAGTAGAGCAGTGTTATTTATGAACAAGTGTGGCTACCTACCTAATTTTCTATGCTTAGTCAAGTTACTGTCATGATGACCCAGTGGTAAACACCTCGCCACTCATGCACGAGGTTGTGGGTTCAAATCCGGGCAAGTACCAATGTGACTTTGTCAATCATATATTATGTACTTTCTGAGTTTATCTTGGCCATTACTAACATCGGTGAAAGAAAAACACTGTAAGAAAACCTGGACTTATCTAAACTCAACTAATAATAAAAAAGTGAAAAGATTTGATTTTTGTATGTTTGTTTGTTTTTTTGTTACGCTTTCACGCTAAAACGGCTGAACGGATTTGGATGAAATTTTGCACATGTGTAGACCATGACCTGGGTTAGGGCATAAAGATACTTTTTATCGCGATGTTCCTACGGAATCGAGACTTAAACTAACTAAAATTATAAAGAGAAAAGATTTGCTTTTTTGTATGTTTGTTTATTTGTTTGTAATAAATAATCTCAAAAACTACTGGACTGATTTTAAAAATGATTGCATCAGTAGAATGCTATATTATCACTGAGTAACATAGGCTATAAATTTATGAAGATATCATGCGTGCGAAGACGCTGGCGGAAGCTAATAGTTAATACAAGTCTAAAATCGCCAACCTGTCTTGAGCGCGCGTGGTGATCAATGCTCGTGCCTTCTCTGTATGAGAAGAGGCCTTTGCCCAGTAGTGGGACCATAGAAGGCTGATATTCTTAAGTCAATTTACGACTCTCTCCTCAATCGCTCTCTCACTGCTGAGAATCGTGACTCCGTATCAAATTGTCAACGATTCTAATATAATATTCCTATTTTCTTAATGGTCCTCGTGTATCATTAGATACCCGAATACAAACGAATGCTAATTTCCATGTCCATCAATTATTAGATTTATCGTGTATAATAATTTGAATTCATAACTAAGTACTTTATTGTTGTTTTATTTTGATTTCCGTGTGAACTATATAGAGCTGTAAAACTATTTTCCTATCTGTCGTGCCTGCGACTTTAGCGGCTCCTCCCATTTTTTTTATAAATTACATTAAGTTAAAAGAGTATTAACAACTCTGTATACTTCCAAGTCTATTGAGAGAGTCAGGTCTGCACCAAGTGCAAAGAGCAACTGATAGAAATCCGACGACTGACGAAACACGAAGTTTGCCGAGGAACATTAAGAAAATAGAACTAGAGTAAGTACATGAATATAGCTACAAGGTGCCAATATACAAAAAAAAATCAAAGAAGACATTGTGATGACACTATTGGCACACTTTAAAATAATGCAATTTACAAAGTGCGGTGTGCGTCTCAAGGTTGCACCAAATGGGAGTCCAACTCAGCATGTGTCAAGCAAATATACCTGACGCTGATATTCTGCTGGATCCCTGCAGTGACATACGGACGTTGAGCCGATAAGATAATAAATATGCGAATAGTTGCCTGGGTAAAAAAAAAAGAAATTCTATTTAGTCCGTCTTTCAGATAATAAAAAAATATTAGATACGTATTTTTTGTTTTATCATATTAATCAAAAATAACTTGGAAAACACGCATTAAAGTTGGGGGGACGCGTGACGTCATGCCATATTTATCGCTGTAATCTTTTGATTACGTCAAAAAATAAAAAATACGTATTCAATATTTTTTAATAATTTACAAGACCGACAAAAAAAAAATTGAATACAGGCCTATTATTGGTGTTGTGAAAAGTGGAATGTATAAAGTGAAACTACTAATTGACAATAATTTGAATGATAACAGTAAAGTTTAGCATTTGGAAACGTTCTTGTTCGATGGTGATTGTGATAGGTATCGCCAGTTGCTCGGATATTTGTTCCGACCACCTTTTTGAGCTTCGGCCTCTAGGTCTTTTGCCCTCTATTTTTCCAGTCACCATTCCAAATTACGACTATGATCAATAAAAAATAATAACATAACATCATCACGCCTTGTTTCCCCGAAGAGTTGGGCAGATGTGTCCCTGTAGCAGGTACACCCACATTTCGCCAGTTATGTTTAAGTCCCATGTAATAGGGGGCGAGCCTATTGCCATCAACCGGGCACAAATCCAGACTCCGGGCTGCTACTGAGAAGGTTCAGATAGAAAATTCAAATTAAAAGTCATTTATTCAAACTAGGCTGAGAATCAGCACTTTTCGAACGTCAAAATTAAATAAGACAGTCCCCCAAAACGCCCACCCTTCACCACTTCCTAGTGCCTTTAGCTGGGAAGAAGAAGTGGCGCAACAAACTCCCCAGCAGCACAGCTGCCTGTTCAAGTTAGAAAAATTATGAATGAAAAACCCAATAACACTTTGCCCGACCCGGGAATCGAACTCAGGACCTCATACTCAGCAGTAGCGCTTGCGACCACTAGACAAACGAGGCAGTCAAAAAAAAAACAGTTAAAAATTAATAACTACACTAATATAAGTATTTTATACCTAGAGATTTTTTTTTATTTTTGTTTGTAATGAATAAACTCAAAAACTACAGGAGCGATTTTAAAAATTCTTTCACCAGTAGAATGCTATATTATCACTGAATAACATAGGCTATAATTTATAAGGATATCACGCAGACGATGCCGCTGGCGGAATGAAATGAAATTGTTTATTCTGTAAATAGAATATCGGAATCACTATTACACGTCAAATAAAAAAAAAACTAAATGAGTTCGGCGTTTCCTATCTGACTACTCTGAGAAGAAGGGCCGAAACAAACTCAGGTCACAGTCTCTTTTAAAGTCCAGACATAATCTTGGTCAGTCCATATGAGGACCATGTAGATTAGTGTCTGAAATGGTGTTTTGAGGAAAGAACCACACAGATTTGAGTGGACCTGTCCAGTCAGTGCAAGCATTTGTCAGTAATTGTAAAGCTCAACTCAGAACTTAAGGAGCTCACAACTCGACGAACAATACCAAAGAAAGGACATTTGGGTAGGCCGGTGACCTACTCAAACTGCCAGACCATCATTAAAACTAGCTGAGAAATAAAAATAATAATAATATCCACATAGTGGTGGCCCAGTGGTAACGGCCGCGACTTACGAGTAGGTCATAGATTCAAACCCAGACAGGCGCTTTACTTTGTGTAAATTATTTCATCACCACTGCTCTCAAAACGGTGAAGGAAAACATCGTGAGGAAACCGGCATGACCTAGAACCAAAAATTCGAAGACATGTGACATTTACCAACCCGCACTGGGCCCGCGTGGTGGATTACGGCCCACTCCTCACAGAGAGGAGGCCTGTGTCCCAGCAGTGGGAACATTATAGGCTGATGATGATGATGACATAGTCCTCACATTCACAATAATTAAAATAATATCGACGGTTAAAAAGAAATAGGGTATAAGCGACAAAAATTGAAATGTTCAGGAGAGCCGTTCAAAGTTTTAAATTTTTGAAAAACTGACGTATTTTTAGTGACATAAACTGGCATAAACGCCAAAAAGCCATCGTAGAGCCATGGGAGTAAGCTCATTCGAAAGAGCGGAAAATTTTACGTAGGGTGGCATATATAACTCATTTTTGACCAAAATGTCGCTTATTTACTTCCTTTTTACCGTCGATATAATATTAAGTAATCATGTCATTTTGAATATAATTTTCAACAATGTCAATGTGTATATAAAACTTGTATATTTTGATGATTTTACGTAATAATAATTGATGCGGAAGCTATACTCCGTTTGAAATAAGATTAGACATTTAAACAAACCTTTTTTACAGTCCGTTCAACCGATTTTGACTTCTATACCGTAGGTATAAGGATGGCATTAAAAACAAAAAAGTGGTTACAAACCAACTGTTTACTGCAGCTGTCATTTGTCATGCCACCAACACAATAGTAGTCAAAATCGGTTGAACGGACTGTAAAAAAGGTTTAGTTAAATGTCTAATCTTATTTCAAACGGAGTATAGTTGATCATAAGATGAAAGTGAAATGATAATTTAACAAGGTATTATTACACTTACAGCCTGTAAGTTTCTTTACATAATTTCTTTATTTATTACACTTCAACGTCACAAACATCTGTGAGGCCTGGCTCTTGTACACCCTGGCCTGAAATGTATAGCTTGATGTGTAGCCGTGTGTACTAGAAGTTTCTGTATCACAAGAGCCAACAAAACGTAGGTTTCTGAATTTGTATGATAGATATGACGACATAATAGCACTATATTGTGTTACTTTTACCTCAAAGTAGGAATACATCCAAATAGGATGATCCTAACCTAATTGCCTCGTTAGTGTAGTGGTCGCAAGCGCTACAGCTGAGCATGAGGTCCTGGATTCGATTCCTGGGTCGGGCAAAGGGTTATTGGGTTCTTCCATCTGGAATTTCTCGATTTGTGCCCGGTTGATGGCAATAGGCTCGCCCCATATTACATGGGACTTAAACATTACTGGCGAAATGTGGGTGTACTATAGGTACACCTCTGCCTAACCCTTCGGGGAGTACTGGCGTGATGTTATGTAGAATGATCCTGTAGGATTTACCTTTAGGTAATAGGATATAGGATAGGATGCGGATTTCAGTATATACTAGACTAATGCCCGTTGTTACCTTCAGTGCATTGCTGGATTTTCAACTCTCATTGGTAAAACCTAGCGTTGAAAATCCAACAGCGCACTTTTATTTAGGGATTCATTTAAGTGTCACTTAGTGAAGGTGAAAATGGGCATTAATCTATTTAGTATGCACTGAAATCCACATCCTATCCTATACTATTAAACGAGCAATATTTGTATGTAATTTATAAGTATATATCGCTGTCCCCGGCGAATAAAATCGTAATCTTAAAAACCAAATTATACAGGAAAAATAAAGAATAGTTTTTTGTGAAAGCATACATAGCGCAATTGTTCAAATGCCAATAGAAAAGTGATATTTATATTCATTACACACATATCATCACGCCTTGTTTCCCCGAAGGGTTGGGCAGAGGTGTCCCTGTAGCAGGTACACCCACATTTCGCCAGTTATGTTTAAGTCCCATGTAATAGGGAGCGAGCCTATTGCCATCAACCGGGCACAAATCCAGACTCCGAGCTGCTACTGAGAAATTTCAGATAGAAAAACCCAATAACACTTTGCCCGACCCGGGAATCGAACCCAGGACCTCATACTCAGCAGTAGCGCTTGCGACCACTAGACCAACGAGGCATTTACCTTCAATTCATTACCTTATATTAATTACAATACACCTTAAAATCTCATAACTTCTGAAATAACCGTATGAATGAAAAAAATTTACAGAGTGTAATCGGACCTCTTAATATCGAATATGCAATAAAGTTAAAACTATCGTAATAGCACATTACCATTTTATTCGCCGGGGACAGTGATATATTTAGGTATACTCATGTTCTCGAACTCGGCTCTAACGATTTCGATGAAAGTTGCAATATAGTGGTTTACGGGGGCGAAAAATCAATCTAGCTAGGTCTCATATCTGGGAAAATTAGTTTTCTCCGTAATTTCATCCGAGCAGAGCTCGGTCGCCCAAAGTTTAGAACAAGATATTGAATAATGACATGGCAGCATGGAATTAGTAAGTACCTACTATCATGGCAAAGGATGGATGGAGGATTAGTATGAACTTTCCTATACTATTAAATGAGCATTCTCTATTTTCACCAGAGCAGAGCTCGGTCGCCCAGGTACTGGTTATTTATTCGCGTAAGTATTTATAGAGAAATTACAAGACGTGAATTTCAAAACGAAGGTACGTGTCTAAAGTAACAATAAATACTCTTACAGAATTTGTTGTAAAACATTTATCAGGCAAACCACTGACAGAAAAACTATAAGCTGCGGGCATAGGGACGTAGCGGAGCGATTGGCGGGCGACGACTAAGCAAAATTCAGTGAGAGACGCGGCGACTACGCGTATTTCACGTGGCGACAACGCCTTCGTCGGATCAACCCACAATCTGAAGAGAGTTTCTTAAACATAACAAAACTCTGTCAGATCTACATGGTAATGAGTTTAGCCTTTCTAATCTTTTTCCTCCAGGTTTCTTTATCTTTCTCATTTATTGGGAAAATTCGAAAATGTTGCATGTCACACCACACACAATTCACCAAACGACTAAGGACGAATTCGACAAAACTTTTATACCCAAGCACCTACTTATATGATATATCCCGTGAATAAAATATAAATTTTTGACAATATTTCCATAGAAAAACTGACAGATGTCAATTTTATTGCATAGAAAAAAACACAGTAGGCCAATTCCGGTAAGTATTTAAAAACGTTCAAAGTCTACTCGCAATCTCATCTCAGCGACCATCGTTGTCAAAAACGAAGGTAAACTAGACGTATTTTTGACAAATTGAAACTGAGATTAGAATTTGAACGTTCTTAAAAATACGGAAATTGCTGGCTTAGGAAAAATCAGCTCTGAGTCGTAGTTTTTCATGCCGTGCAATTAACTCTTCCATATTTAAATGATGACTTTTGTTTTTTTCAATTAACATTTTACACGATCTTAAACCGCTACATCTTCTCACCATGTCATAACCCTAACTATAAACCAATGACCTGAAGGTTAGACCATCGCTAACTGTACCCGAATGGCTGCGTCGTGCCTCTATTTGTACAAACTAATAGTACTTACATACCTAACTAATATGCATAGTTTTTTGCGCTATTGTACTGACTTGTTTGTTCAAAGTAACGGAGGCTTTAATGATACAAGTTCAAGAGTGGTTCAAAAATGTTCATGAGCGTGTATGAAGAAAAAGGAGTACCGGTATCTATTTAGGATCCCGGCGAAAAAGGGCTTATTACTTATTATTAGCTGTCCCAAAAAATAATTCATACAAAAATCCCATAGAAAAAAGAACGTTAACTTTTTCCCGAATTTGAAAATTTTCCAGAAAACGTTTCCAAATTTTTCTTTCCATCAAAACCTAATTATGTACATTTTTAGAGAAAGGAGCTCGTGGCTAAGTATTAACAGCTACACGGTTCGATCCATCAGATTGAGCTACGCTTGGTCTGTGGATGAGTAACCATCTTAACATACCGACACTCCTCCGTGCCTCGAAAAGCACGTTAAACCCCTGGTCCCGGCTGTCATGAATCTTTGACAGTCGTTACGGGTCGTCAGAAGCCCGAAAGTCTGAAATCCAGTTTTACCAAGGGGTATCGATTACCCAGTTACTGGGTTGTGGAGGACAGACAGACAGTCGCTTCATGTAAAATACGGTATTCGGCTGCATCCGGTTAGACTGGAAGCCGACCCCAACAGTTGGAAAAAGACAGATTATTATTGATGATTATTTAGACAGGTTGATTGATGAACATTTTAAAACAAAAAAAAAACCTAATTGGTGTAGCCGTTGTCAAGTGATGGGTTACCAACGAACAGCATTTCATTTATTTTATATAGATAGATGATAGCAACAAAAGTTGCTGAAAACTGGCTTACCTGAAAACTACAAGGAAGTTTCAGAACAGATTAATTTTCAATATTTCTTTCTTTTCAAAATAGTAAAGATTTTCTGCTTACATTATATTAAACGCTCAACGTTAATCTGATTTCGACATACCTATTTATTCGAATGTAATCAAATAGGAGTACCTACTATATTTTTTCCCTAAAATCTGAATAACCAATATCCACATTACCTATTAGATGTAATGATTAGTATATTACTTCTCTCTTCAAAAGTTCAAAGGCAATAATAATATTATAGAGCATACAATTTAGTAGCATTGGAAGGAGAATAAATCGCCTGCACAAAGACATCCAAGTATCCTTATTGACAGACCTACGACCTGCCATTAAAATAAATAGAAGCAACAAAATAAAACGACAATAAAACAAGTCATAAGGAACCAGTGAGTCATCAGAACGAGCGACCATCGACAGCTGTCCGTCCGTGGTCAGGAGAGAGCTTTTATTAAGTTTATAAATAGCCGGGAACCCAAACAAATCAGCGTGCGTCGCGGACCCGCGGCAACCGGCCTTGAACTGAGCCACGGAGGCTCTCGCGCGGCTCGAGGCTCGCGCGGGGGCGGGGCCCGACCGGCCAATCAGCGCCCCTTCACATTTTTCAGCCCCCGCCCGCATCGCCGGACGCTGCCCAAAAACAAAAGGATCAAAGTCGGCGAAACCTATCTCTTTCTTTGTGAGGCCAGCAAACGGGCATCGATGAGAGGATAGATACAGTGTGTCGCGCGGGCGCGAATCGATAAAGCGCGGCCCCGCCGTCGGCACAGGCTCCCGCCGCGCGCCGCCTGCCCGCCTGCCCGCCTGCCGCCTGCCCGCCCGCCACGGCCATTTGCACGGATGTTTACTATTATATTTATTGAACGGACGCTCCTAAGTGGCGATATAAGAATATTTACAAATCATAAGCACCCGATTTGGAGCAATTAGGCGCGTACCGCCGCCGCTCGCGCTGGTTCAAGTGCCCGCCGAATACACTCGACGCTACTCGCCGCTATCTTGCACGTTTCTTACTCTCGTAATATAATAAACACTCGTAAACCGGCTTACACCAATTAGACTGAGAAATTCAAAGGTTAATTTGAGAGTGATCATTTATATTCAAATATCTGGTGCTTATTTAAGTAGATACGATCCCTCGCAGAAATATTCAAAGTTTATTGCTTTCAGGATATTATTATGTGATAAAAGTAAAGGAAACGGATGAAATAAAATGAACCCTCATATTTTCAGGTTTCATTTTAAAAGCTGTCTGTCATTCGGGAATTATAACAACGTTTTAACACTTTTTTTAAGGTCCTGAAAATTTCAATGTTATGTGAAATGAAATAAATACTCATATAATTTGATACAGAAACTACCTACTCATGTATTTTATTATTCAAGGTATAAAAATTAAGTTTTTCAGTGCATTCGATAAAAATACACGGGGTGTAGAATAAAAATGTAGTAAATAGTCTAAGTATAAGTAAGTATTTATATAAAAAAAACGAATTAGGAAGATTATTGAATTATTCAAAACCGACTTCAATCATAGCTATCTGAGGTGAGAGTATCAGTGTTTACCATATATTATATGTCTCGCTTTTTCCCTTCCAGAGAATATACAGGAATGATATTAGTGGGTATGTAATTTATTTCTGACAGCTGGTGCCCGCGGCTTCGCCCGCGTGGTCCCAATTCTTTTTTATTTTTCTAAAATAAAAGTAGCCTAACTTACTCCTAATAACATCAGTCATCTGTCAGTGAAAGTGTCGTCAAAATCGGAACAGCTGTTTCGGAGATAAGCCCAAACAAACAGACGGACAGAATTTTTATAAATTGTTTTTTTGTTATTATAAGTAGGTACCGTATATACTTTCATAAGCATTTAGTAAAAAGATGTAACTCTTGTATTGCCGTGCACTGAAAATACACTGTATCTGAAGATACTGTATCCATTTTCGTTACATATTTATGTACCTGTCTATAAAAAGTAAGGTTTTGTTTTGTCAAAACACTGCATTATCAATATTTAGTGTTTTGTCAAAACACAACTCGTGTTATAGTCGTCCGTTGTCTATGAATAGGTACAGTGTCATGACTATCCCCAAAGAACATGAGTTCGAGGGATGCTAAATACCGTGTTTTGTCTGTTTTAACAATAAATAGAAATTAATTTTTAAAAAAACTTAATTTCGTTTTTTTTCTCTCTACGGTTGTTTAAATACTAATCAAATTATAAACATCCAAAATTCAAAGAAATACGACTATTAATGATTTTATGGCCATATCCCAAAAAAAACAACAGAATTCCGCGATTTCAAAAAGATGCTTGTTTTTTATTTGTAATGGCAGTATTTTCCTTTCTCTCTTGTTTTATGAAATTTTATTGAAAAATACCTATGGTAGGTAGGTTACATACTAAGAATATTTAAGTTATCTTTCATGTTATCTTTTAAGTTATCTTTTAAGTTATCTTTTAAATTATCTTTTAAGTTATCTTTTAGTTCAAATGTGTAGGAATATGAACCCTTAACTTTAGTAAAGGATAGTTTTCTCATACGTATCTTTTTATTTCTAATATTTATGAATTGTTTAGGTACGGTAGGTACCTGTAAGTACTTAGCATTTATGTAAAATAACCTGTAAGTATTTTTTATGATGATTGAATACAAATGGTGACTTATGGAACTTTTCATGGAGCAGAATCCTCCAGTTTAATATTGCAATGCCAAGATGTCTATAACTGAGCTTAAAATATTAAAAGATTATTTACTTACTGTCGAGATTTATGATAGACAGTGGAAGTTCAAGTATGTATGCCCCGGCAGGACCTACTTATAATAGAATAAAATTATGATAAAAACAATTTTGCAAAAAAATATTATCACGACTATGGACACCAAAAAGAGTATTGCAAATGTGTGAGGTTATTACCACAAGTTCGAAGGGTTGCCAAACATAGAGACGAGCTTAAAAACCCTTAAAAGCCTACTTTACTAAATCCATCTGCATACGAACTTCCATGGGAACCTGCCTACTAGAACAAAAGAATTTCTCCTGAATTTATGTACCTATCGACAGTTTTCTACGAGTTCTTTGGGAAGCAGCCTTCTACTATGTACCTTCAAGAAGCTTAACTACCTTGGTCTCTCAAGACTCTAAAAAAGGATTTTTTTAAAAACAGTGGCACTCCGGGAGTGCCGACAGAAGTGAGAACTTGAACAAGATCGCCTTGGTGGAAGAAAAATACTTGAACGTAATATAAATAAAGAGCACAATCGCGTTTACAAAAACGAGGTGTCGGTATCGGTGTCGCGATTTTAATTGTTTTTTCCCATCTCAAAAATACCCAACGCGCCTAAAGAAGTTTTCACTTCAAAAATGTACCTGTCTTATCTTATATGTATATGTCACCGTATAATTATGAACTTCGTTAGTTTATAATCTATCGGTATTATTTCCGTTAAATTATAAACTGTCGAAAAATTGTGAACTGCAACCAACCATTTACAATTTAACGCATTATTTTTCGCTATTTTATAATCTTTCCATGGGAAACCGACAAATTGTGAACTGGTATCAAACTTGCTTGCGACGTAACGCACCTTGCGCTAATATTAAATAGCCTGCCTGGCTGCAAGCAACTTGGAAGTAGCGCTCGCCGGCCTGTACCGTGGCACCGCTCGCTTCGCTCGCTCGACTCGCTCGCGGTTGGTCACAATTCTAACCTAACCTAACCCATTTCACCCAGTTCACAATTTTTCGACAGTTTATAATCTAACGGAAATAATTCCGACAGATTATAAACCAACAGTTCTCACAATCTTACGGTGACATATACACCGAGAAATTTGAATCACAGTTTTGTTAGAACAAACGTTGTTCAGACCGTGGTCTACTACCATTCTACAGCATCCAATAAAAAAATACATAATTGGTTTTTGAAAAAAGACAAAGTTTAAAATGTCAAGATTATCTACTGCTTACTAAATTTCGTTTAAGGAGGTACTCATTTCCCTGTAGACAATGCTGTGTCCCGTGCGTGTTGTCTGTGTTGTAGGGAGTAACGATAATCTTGACATTTTAAACTTTGTTTTTTTTGTGTTTTTTCAAAAACCAATTATGTTTTTTTTTAAATTGGATGCTGTAGAATGGTAGTAGACCATGGTCTGAACAACGTTTGTTCTAGAAAAACTGTTATTCAAATTTCACGGTGTATATCTTAGAAGAAAGCTATAAAAAATTACTACACGCCTTGACTGGCAGACAGATTCTCGACATGCACACCGTATACCTTCTTGAAATCAAAATTATGATGTTCAGTTAGTAGCTCTTTCAAGACAGTTTTACTGCATTTGGGGAGACAGTTGTTGATTACTAGACTTCATGATTTTTGACGTGAATTAATCAAAATTTATTTAATACCAAGCTGCCGCGCGCGTGGATTCAGGGTTTGATTGCTAGGACGGATTTATGTTTTTTTTTTCTTCATTGCAAAATCCTCCTTAGTCTGTAGCAAATTGGAAGCTTGGCGCCCAAGAGATATGAACGTTATCAGATCAGCCAAATGGTAACTACGTAACCATCGCTAATAAGTAGGTAATTGAATGTGAGTCAAGTTTAAATTTTTTAAACATTTACTACATTTTTACTTTTAAGATCATAGAATGATAACGCACATATGAAAATTCCTACAACTAAGCAAGTACCTTATAAAAACATCACGTTGACAAACAAAAGTATTTAACATTAGTTTAGACTAGCAGCGTCTCGCGGTTTCACCCGCCTAAGTCTCGATCCCGTGAGATTATCGGGATAAAAAGTATCCTTTGTGCTAACCCAGGTCATGGTCCACCCATGTGCCAAATTTCATCCAAATCCGTTCAGCCGTTTTAGCGTAAAAGCATAACAAACAAACATACAAAATCAAATCTATTCTCTTTATAAAAAGAAATTAATTTTAATATTACTATAGAAATCCAAGATCATCTTATTAATATATTAATTATTAAGTAGGTTAAATTTGTACATATTTTATAGTAGGTAAGTATAAGTAGGTATTAGTTTAGACTTCAGAAGTTTAGATACATTATTATTACCAATACTTACGTATGCTTTACTTGTGCTCGTGGCAGCCGCACAGGTCAATCGAAGGTTAAGCTACGCTTGCCGAGGTTGGTCCATGGATGGGTGACCATCCATTACATATCGAGATCCCTCCGTGCCTCGCACGTTAAACCGTTGGTTCCAGCTGTCATTTGCAGATCTTTGACAGTCGTTACGGGTAGTTAGAAGCCCGAAAGACTGACAACCAGTCTTACCAAGGGGTATCGTATTACCCAGTTACTGGGTTGTGGAGGTCAGATAGGCAGTCGCTCCATGTAAAATACTGGTATTCAGCTGCATCCGGTTAGACAGGAAGCCGATCCCAACATAGTTGAGAAAAACCTAGGCAAATGACCTACTTATGTATTGGTCAACATTTCAGCGCCTGATTATAAAGTGCCTGCTACACGGTCGCCAACCGCAAAAATTCAAAATTCAAAAGTCATTTATTCAAACTAGGCTGAAAATCAGCACTTTTCGAACGTCAAAATTACATAAGACAGTCCCCCAAAAACGCCCACCCTTCACCACTTCCTAGTGCCTTTAGCCGCGTCCCGACAGAGGTGACCTTGGTGGTTTACAATCGTGTAGATGGTGGTTTACGACCAAATTTCAAACAGCTCTGCCTGTCGCCTACCAGGGTCAACTCTGTCGGAGACGCGGTTGGCAGCCGTGTAGCAGGCACTTAAGACTACCTACCTACCAAGGTCAGTTAAAATATTAAAGAAAATATTTTGCTTTGAATGATTTTTCAACAAATAAATTAACAAAGTGTATACTCAAACATAAGATCACGCCTGCATTCCCGAAAGGGTTAGGCAGAGGTGTACCTATACTATAGTACCTACACCCAGATTTTGCCATCAACCGGACACAAATCCCAGGGTGCGCATAGTCACAGTCCCAGGGTTAGTGTTTTAAAACAAACAAGTTGTTTTAAAACACGTATTTTAAACAGTGTTTAAAACAGTTTGAAATAAAACATTGTTTTTTATTAAGTGTTTAAAATCACAGTAAAGTTTAAAATAATGTTTAAAACGTTAAGAAAAAAAAAACATGGTTTTAAATCGCGAATGAGTGGAAATAAATGAAAATTTATAAATTATTAGGACTTGAAACAGCTTGAAAAGAAATAAAAAAGGTTAGATAGTTCTATACACTTCGTCGCCGGTCAAAATTAAATAATTCCCTGCAACTATTTTGGGGATTCCCCTTATTTGAATATAGTCCATCCTACCTATCTATATCTATACTTCGTCACTTGTCGAAAAGAGGTAATTCCCCGCAATAATTTTGGGTACTTCCCCATGTTTAAAATTGCTTTTAGGTAAGGTACATCTAAGAACGAAAATCGGAATTCACAATTCTGAACGTACAGACGCCAGCACATCAAGCTACCCGAAACTGTCAAATTTTCCTAATCAATTTTGAACCTTACATTTCAGCGATAAAGTTGAAAATCTATTAAATAAATTTTACAGATTGTAGTAGCCTGATGTGCTGGCGTCTGTACAGAGCGTACCTACTGGATGGTTCAGTATCTGTGTAACATACCTACTTCTATTGATTACAAAAAAAACGAACTAACGTGGTTGTGATTATGTTATTCTAATCGTTTTTTGTAAAAGTTTCCTCCGGTAAATTTTAAAATAGTCTAGAAATGAATTATATTAGGCCTGATCGATTTGTGTTGATAATAAATTTGATGAATCGCTCAATGAAAAAAAAAAACAAAAAAAAACACTTATTTAAAACATTTTGAACTGATTGTTTTATAAAACTTAAAAAAACTGTTTATTTTTTCAACCCTGACAAATCCAGACTCCGGGCTGCTACTGACCAATTCCAGATATAAAAACCCAATAAGAAGTGAAAAAAGAAGAACGAAGTGAGTGTGTAGTGGAGTGGAATGAAGTGTAGGTATGGTGGAAGTGTATAGAATTACAAATACATATTTAAAAAAGAAGTCCATTGCATTTTAATTGTCATGGATTTCCATAAAGTAACACCTAATTCCATAACTTATCTTGATTACTCAACATCTGATTAGTTAATTACAAAACAAAAAATCAAAAAATTGATTTTAATTTCATATTGAAAAGTAGTCACCGTTACCCAATAATTATAGAAAAGCGCCATCTATCAACACAAGAGGTACCTAACTGAAGTTTGGTCTGCCCGAGCGTTGCATGCTGCCACCTGGCGTTGAATAGAAGAACGACTTCACTTTGTTGAACTCCATAAAAAGCTTGAAACCATCACAGATGGCGCTGTACACCATTTCAAGGCGTTGCCACTTTTAGGATTGTTTACTAAAATGCGTGTTTTAGAAATGGGTAAAATTTGCTATCAAAGGAAAAATAAAAACCGAACATTATATTTGATGACTGATCATTCTGTTAAGACTTTTTGTAGATTTTGTTGCTGCGTAATAGACTTCTTTATCGACAGAGCTATTTCCGGTTCGCGCTCAATCAACGACATCACGCAACGCAAACTCGCAATTGGAGCTAACTTCACTTCATAAATGTTCGATCTCTTTCAACTACATCGAGGCTTGAGCTTTTTGGGATTACGCTTTTCGGTAATTATTGTTTTACTCGTTAAATACAGTGCAGTTTTGAAATTCTTAATTGTAATTCTAGTCAAAGGTGAGTGACGCGTTATTTCTTGTGTGGTGTGATCATAAAACCGTAACAGTTTGGCGCGTTGGTTAGATTCTGTCAACATAGCTCATAAAGTGTTCACACGCATTTGAGTTTATGCACGTGTAATTACAATACAAACGTGATTTTCCATTTGCAGACATGGCTTTAAGCGTTGCACTACCTCTGGCAGGCTTGGAGACAGAAAATTTTAACTCGTTCAGTTCGTTCGGGCATATCATAGACATAGCGGGCCTGTCTCAGTCCCAGTCGAGCCCGAGTCCGTCAGTCTCCAGTGAATCTAGCGGTATCGGGTCGCTGGGGTCACTCAAATCAGAATCAGTAAACAGCGACTCCCTGCCGTCTAGTCCTCAAACAACAGAGAAGGTGAGTGCACATTTTTGCACTATTTTGTTTGCATTCGTCCTGGCCTTGACCTCTCTATTTTCATAATATTCCGTAATGGCGAATGTCTTACGCTATCAATGTTGTGTACAATATCGAAGTGTGATAATGGAAAGATTTCGAAGGCATAGGTTACATGATATACCTACCTACATTTTTGTATAATCCAGTGTGATTGGTGAATATTATACCATAATTATTGAGTAGTGTAATTAAAATGTCTACCTATAGCTGTTATAGGTTCTTGCCAAAATTATTTTGCAACATAATAGATTTATAAGAAATTAGGTACCTACTCTTATAAGACTTCACAATCATCTTAATATTGGTGATCTGTGTTGGAAGCCTTTGTTGTTATTGTGTACATTTCTATGTGGAGAAATGTTATGTGTCAATTTGTGAATTATTTTCAGAAACTATTCGAGCCAGTGGTGCAGCCCCAGCCACGTCCTATAGAGAAGAAAGCTGATGATGTCAAAATTACGTATGGAGGGCGCGACATCTTGAACCTGATGGGTAATCTCACGGACCCGCGGTGGAGTTACCGCCCCACGGTGCTCCCGCCCAACAACCCGGCGCTGTTCTTCGCCAACCGCTCCCAGTATCACCGGTTGGGTCCGTATGGAACTCGCACACAGTACGTAAAGGACTCTTGCCGCCTCTGCGGCTTCTCATGGGTCGTAGCTGCCACAGATTGACGTGACTATGAGTCAGCATAAATCTTGAACAAACGAATGTTAAGTGGGTACGACTGGAACACATCAGGGTGCATATCAACTTCTCTAACTCTTACAGTCACTTGATGGTGCTTGGAACCATTACTAACTGGACCATGACTTTAGTTCATACGTTTATCATGGAATGAATTTTGACAACTTGTTATTTTTCTTAAAAATGACAAGAGATGATCTTTTATTTTGCTCATTGTTATCTTGATTTAAGTTTTTACATTCTATTTTAGTAATTTGTTATCAAATAAGCATGAAATGTTTTACCATGACTGACAAAAAATTATATCAAAGTTCCTATCGTTGAACTAAAGCCAATGGTTCTGTGACACTTTCCTATAGTTTGTTTATATACTTGCCTGTTGTGCTCCAGTTATACGGATGACTGTGGAATATGTATGTGACTATCGTCGCGCACATTCGGAGAGTTACATTTTAAACGTGACTTAATACTGTGATCTTAATTTAAACAAGACAATTTTTGACAAATTCTGTGAATGGAATGCGTGACGATACATGACTTCGTTTTTGTTTTTAACTTATTTAATTGTGTGATAAAGTTAGGCTTAATTAATACTACGGACTTGCAATGCCATAAATATTTCCAGATTTATTCCAAAAAACAGCATTTCTAGGTCCCAGTCTAAATGAAAAGACAAAATTGGATCAAAACTTTAAAATCTATATTCCATAAATCAACAAATTAAATTATATCATTATAGTAATAATATATTACGCTACACTTAGTTCCTCTTAGAAATGTTAATGATTTGTTATCCAAAGAATATTATATTAACTATAAATTGTTGAGTATACAATTTATATTGATTAGTATAAAATACAAAGGGTGTTACTCAACCCATGGGTTTTGTGTCCAATTACTCTAAAGCAATATTTAAATTATAGAAATTTACTTATGATATCATTATGAGTTATTTCCCACCATTACATATAACAGTTATTATTTAAATATTGTTTTATAATATTCTTTAGTCTCTAGGAGATAATTTAGATATATTCCACAGTCATTTATCAATAGAATCGTTATTGTTTAAACCAAAAGGCTGCTTCTCGGATGTTATTTAAATTTACGAGTTTGACGAGATAGGCACGAATTTAAAGCCAAGCTGTAGGTTACTTTTAAGATGTAATTATGATTGTTGGATTACCGTCCAGCATTACATAATAATAGTGATGACATAATCTAGAGGATACGATCTTGACACATTACCCTAAAGACAACTTCTTATCAACTCAACTATAAAGCTTTGAACAACTCATTTGTAATTATTATACGATCGGCCCATGTGGAACATAGTCAAAATGGGAGATCAGTGCATATCATCACAAATTAATGCAGTGATTAGATATTCTAAGGTATTAGTAGTTGTTACAGACCGTTTTAAAACGTTTGAGTCATTGATATGCCCAGATGCTGGGCTTCTAGTGAAATTATAGTAAGTGTCGTTGACAGACTGGCAATATATCTATGTACGTGCATATATAAATGTAATATTCGTGGTCTCTTAATTTAGTCAAGATATTTAATAGTGTGAGTCTCTTCAATTACATGTAAGTAATGTATAACATACTAACTATAACGAATAATTGATACTGTCCTTTTGTGCAACTTAAGTTCTGCTATGTTGTGATCAGCTTTAAATTGGAACTGGAGTATTTGTACACAATAATGTTGATATTTCCCACATAGTTATTTTTATAAAAATGTTGATATGAGACAATACAGTATGTAGTTTTCAAAAAAAATCTTTACATCTTATAATTTGCTTAAAGGTTTGGCAAGTATTTTGGAAGGGACCAACATGCGCGAATTGTTTTCTCTGAACACTAATTTGGCAGCATAGAAGTTCAGTTCCGAAGCAGTTGTCGTTCGTGATTTAAGTTCACAATGCATTTCAAACAACGAAGTAGATGTCGAGCCTTATCCACAAGCTTTCATTTCTGTTTTGTCTGTAATCAATTAATTGGGCTATGAACACAAAACTTAAGCAAGTAGTTGAAGTTTTACAAATATTTATTTACGTATTTTATGATTCAGTGGGTAATGACTGAACATATAGTATAGCATGGATCTCAGAATGCAGCTAACAGTGATACACATTCTTTATTGCCTTGATAGGAAGCCTCCCCTGAACATACTGTTGGCGAATAAATAAATATTATATCAATGTTTAGGGGCGGCTTCATTTGCCTAGTGTGCTATATCCTCAGTCACACGGACTCACAAAATGGTTGTTATTGGTTATTTTAAAATCAAGTGTTGCATTCATATTATTTTTAGTTATTATAATATGACAATGCTGCAATCGAATGTAGTTCAAAGGAAAGTATTTGGAGCGATACGCACAGTTTAGTAGACTAGCTCTTGTTGTGAATGTCTCCTTAAGTTTAGTGGTGATCCCCGTAGCCCGAAGGCACGACCGGCGCGACCGGCGCGCGGCGCGACCAACAAGAGAGGCCGAGGTGCGATGCAATATTTGCATTCCAGTTTTGTTTAAGTTAGCAGCCGAGGGTAGTAGTTGTTAATGTTTTATTTAATCCACATTGCCAAATATTTTGGTTGTTGTGCTATTTATTTAACAAAATTTTCTAAAATATCAATTTAGTACCTTCCATTAATAAGTGTCTTCAAGTGATTTTACAATGTTTTAATCATTTCAATTTTATGCATTTTATTTTGTCAATCATAATTATTATACATGATATTATACATAATATTACCTATATGTTGTATTATATCTATTGTTCATTCATATGATAAATATTTTTTCTCATTGAACTGTAGTCAAATGACAGTATTTTTATAATGAAAATTGTATAAGGATGAAGGGTTTTTTGCCTGACGCGCGTTGCCATCGCCCGCGGGCCTGCTCGCAAGCCCCAGGGCTGCGGCGACGCGCGTCCTGTGGGTATTACGTATATCTGATAAGCATTATGTAGGTTTAGCGAAATAGATTAACTCGGAGATGAACTCCAAGTACCAAAACTTATTGGTTCAATGTTGTTCTCGTATTATGGTGATATAGTGCGTCGCGCACGGCGCAGAGCTCAATATTTTTAGTAACCCTTAAGAAAATTAATACCTCTTTTGAAAAAAATATAATATATATGATATAGTATATCCAATCGATAATCACATAATTATGTATTTCCCTGTTTATTTTGATGTGATATCATAAATGACTGATCTGAATTTAGTTTTTAAGTTGGTTATTGATATGCAGTGCTATTTCGAGAGTGTAATTAAGATTTAATATTGAAAGTGCCAATGCTCGTAATTTAATCTTTATGACTGTTTCTTCATTGTAGCTGTGTGTAAGGGCTCAGCCCGCTACTCCTTTGTCAACTTCAGTATAAGCAATCTACTTTCATACACTATGTTTTCAATTTATTGTTACTTTAATGAAATCACGTAACGTGCACAATCTCAGTAATGCTTGCAATATTAAGTGTAACATGTTTTATTCCTCACTTATAATTTATAATCCAGCGTAATGTTAAGAGTACAATATGAGATGATGTTATATCATTCTAGTATCAAAATTAGCCGAAGATGTTAATATTATTAGTTAGGTAAAATTTTAACATAGCTTTGTATAATTGGGATGTTTTAGTATTTAGTATAGTTTGACCGAGATCGCTGTAACGTGCCTTAGGCTTGCGCGGCGAGGCGACGGCAGCGTTGAGTGTTGACGAATGAGCGGCCTGCACTGTCCCCCTGTCACGCCGCGGTACAGCGGTTTCGGTCAAACTATAGTGTATAATTACGGCGTAGTGGCAAGCAAAATGTCTCGTGAATGAAGTGAATAATGTTAGTGGCAATAATACTCGATGTAAGTTCCCTGCCAAGAGACTTGTACAGGGTCGCGCGCCGCCGCCCGCGCGCCCGCGGTCACCGGCGGGCAGCATACACAACTGAACGTTAGGAACTAGGCGTTTATTTGTTGTAATTATAATAATAGACGTAGGTATTTTATCGTACTTAAATAATTATTCTTGCGATGCCTTAATTCTGGTTGTCAATTAGACATGTCTCTGCCTAGAGTGTTATCATTGTTTTTATTTATTTTAGTTTTTTGCTGTTCCGGTTTCCTCCGTGAACTTCCAGTCCAGGCTGTTCTTTTGAAATGATTTTGAGGTCGATTTATTTTTACCTAAGTGTTCTTATTAAATGTTACCAAAATGTTTTTAATAAAATATTTTTATATGTATCTTGTCGTTTTAGTTTTGTATTTTATGGACGATTCGCGAACAGCGTAAACACCCACCTACCTACATTCAACTGCAAATAGCTGTATGTTGATGACTGTTCAAAGTAAAAATAGCTGCGTGTTATTTTTTAGTTCTGCATGTGATATAATTTTGTCAGCTACACGCTTCAGTACCTAACTAAAAAAGTTGGTCACGTTTCTTGGCGTAAACATTTATTTTTGGGCTAGTAGCCAATAAAGAAATTAGACAGTGTCTGACAAAAGTCGAGTAAAGTCGCGTCAATACTTATTTCTTCGCATTAATTAGGTATTTATCATATTCTGTTATTGTTTGTTTACTAGTCTAGATAATGCCGTTTGTTTACATTTTATTATAAGCTTACGTCATACGTTACCATTTTCGTGAAATATGGCCCTGAAAGTGATGTTGGAATATTCCGCTGTAATACTCGATTTATTGCATTGATACCTAATTATATTTTAAATTACGTGCAATGAATACCTAGGTACTTAGTACCTACGACGTGTTGGTTTGCGTATTTCGATTTAATTCATTGATCTCTAGGTAGGTACAATTTGTTGGCGATAACCCCAATGAGTGTAGATATACCTACGTTGGTAGGCGTTTCACTATCAGTTTTATAAGTATTAATAGGATTGAGGAAAAAAGGAAATTAGCCACGCTAGGTATCTACAGTAAGCCGACGTTCGCACGGACAAAACAAAATCGCGGCGGGGTTTTATATCGCGCACTGGATTTTCAACTCTATGCTTTAAGCCGAGCGTTGAGAATCCAACGCGCTGAGACGCACCCGTCCCAGCACGTTGAAAAAACACTGTTGGATTTTCGACTCTCAGCGCTCAGCAGAGCGTTGCAAATCAAGTAAACGAAAAAAAATCGCCGTGAATTATTCCGTCCGTGCGAATGTGGGCTAAGTATAACTATTTTCTTAATGTCCCTCGGCAAACTTCGTGTTTCGTCAGTCGTCGAATTTGTATCAGTCGCCCTTTGCACTTGGTGCAGACCGGACCCTCTCAATCGACTTGGAAGTATATAGAGTTGTTAATACTCTTTTAACTTTAATGTAATTTATTTAAAAAATGCGAGGAAAGCTGCTAAAGTCGTAGGCACGAAAATAGTTTTAAAGCTCTATACTATATAGTTCACACGGAAATCAAAACGAAACAACAATAAAGTACCTACTTACTTAGTTCTGAATTCAAATTATTATACACGATAAATCTAACAATTGATGGACATGGAAATTAGCATTCGTTTGTATTCGGAAATGCGATGATTCCCGAGGGACATTAAGAAAATAGTCAGACTGTACTTGAACATCAACTTAAATAAGAAAATAACTTAAATACTTACCTAACTTTAAATCATAATATCACGCCTGTAATTCTCGAAGGATTAGGCAGAGGTGTAGGTACCTATACTACACCCACATTTCGCTAATAGGTATGAGGCGACCCTATTGCTATCAACCGGACAAATCCAGACTCTGGGCTGCTACTGGGAAATTCCTTTTGGAAAAACCCAATAAAACTGCTCATGCATGGCTCATGCTCAGCAATAGCACTTACGCTTGCAATCACTTATCTTAGACCAATGAGGCAGTCTAAAGTGCCTGCTACACGGTTGCCAACACAACGATCGACATACATACAAGATTCCGACTTCAAACCGTCGGGCAGTTGCCCGCCAGACACAACACCTTTCTGGTCGGAAGATCCTCCCTTTTCTATGGTGGATGAGTGAACTTTACACCCTGTTCCCCATACCACTAAAGACCTGTTCTATGCTTAAAACAGAAGATAATATTATAGGGCAGCCCACCTCACCCTCTTTTTTGGATGGGAAATTATCAAATAACTTCTCCCGCTCAAGGTGGAGCGGGAGGGCGTGTCAGACTCTTACTGACTTAAACTCACCCGTGTTCCTTCAGTTGCCATGTTGCCTGGGGCCACGGTATCCCTTTCGGACTTCCCTGCAACCCCGGCAGGCATCGGCCCTAGCGGACCCCGTCAGTTCTGCTGACACCTCGTTGAGGCGCGCGTGGAACACAACGCGCCGTCGAACCAGGGCCTGGTCTTGGGCCCGCGCCTACGGTAGCCGGGAATCGGCCTGTGACTCCCGACGCCCAGGGCGTCTTCTGCGGCGGTTAGGGGCGTGAGGGCGCGAAATTTGCCTGTCCCTCACGCGTTCCGCCTCCTCCTTTGCGAGCACTATTGCTTCGCACAACGCAGAAGGAGGTGACGGCCTCCCATGCCCTCTCGCTCCGTACTATGGCCTGGACCAGGGCCGAACGCGAGAGATCACCGACGCCGATCGCCCGCATGAGGACACAGCGATGCTCCGCCCAAGCCGAGCAGACCTCCACCGTGTTCTCCGGGCGATCCACACAATAGTGACACCTGGGCTCATAGTTCTTTCAAGTTTCGCAATTACGTCGCGTCGCTGGGCTGTATATACAGTGTGAGTCTTCATAATGTGCACATATCGAAATGAGGAAATCTATGCTTAATTTTAACGACAGAAAAAATATTTAAAAAATCTAAATATTGTTTTTTATACTTTTTATGAAATTAAAAAAAAATTGTAACAAAACTGTGTAACTTTTAAACTGAATCAGCTATCGCGATGAAACAAACTCCATAATGATTGAAAGTAAGTAGCCGTCCACATAAAATTAAAATTGAGAAAAAAACTACCCTCAATTGAAAATAAACATGTTTTTTTAGTAAAAATCTGTATTTTTTTCTTCAATTTTTAATTGTAAAATTTATAAATAAGATAATAATAAAAAGAGAGCAAAAAAAAATTTTTAAAAAAAAAATTTTTTTGTAAATTTTTTTTTTTTTTTTAAACTAAAAAAAAAAATTACCATTTTTTCCGTCGATAAAATTAAGCATAGACTCCCTCATTTCGATATGTGCACATTATGAAGACTCACACTGTATTTGGTCGATGAAACCCTTTACTACTTATTTGTGTGGATGTAAAGACTGGACACCGCAGGATAATTCCTTCCCCTTCTGGGACATGATGAGATAGACTAAATTAGGATTTACCCACACAGCACATGTGTGTTGTAATTTAGTATTAACTGTTCATGTGAACCGTAAGTATTAAACTGCCCTAGGCCTACCACCAGCTCATAAGCAGTATTATTTTAATATTACTTCAGTGGGAGAAAGAGATGGAACTATACGTCCTGTAGAGCTTCATCTCTTTCCCACACTGAAGTAATATTAAAATAATACTGCTTTATGAGCTGGTGGTAGGCCCCCTGCTAAGCCGAAAGGCGCTATCACTGAGATACGCCCTTTTAGGTTTTTTTTTTTTATACCACTCAATAG
Organism: Agrochola lychnidis; assembly: GCA_963680765.1. NCBI lineage: Eukaryota > Metazoa > Arthropoda > Insecta > Lepidoptera > Noctuidae > Agrochola > Agrochola lychnidis. Next base: position 18,980,656 of record OY796858.1, read on the forward strand.
CTATAACAATTCCGCATCTAAACAGGTTGCTAATCCATTGCTTCATAAGTTGGAAAAAAATTTGCTCGACAACGTAAATAACGCAATGAATGTTGTTGAACTGTCAAAATCTAACAAATTAGGCAAAATTGTTTACGAAAATAAGTTACGCAATTAGGGTACAGGCACCTACTAGGAAATAACGCTCAATTTCAGTCATACATATTGTTACCATTGACGTGCGGTTACCATCCGTGCGGATTTGTCCGGCTATCTGACCCTCCGTACGGTCCTTTTCGATTAAAGGAGATTTAAAAAAAACAATAAGTGATAAAAAAGGAAGATCAGAATTTTTAATATCCGGATTTATTTTGCGAATGGGACTTTTCAAATTTCGAAATGGTAACCCTACAGGAATGTGACAAAAACTGCATTTTTAGAGGTAGGTCCCTGCCTAACCTACGTAATTTAATGCTACGTTCTATGCAAAGAGGTGGATGTTATACACCTCGCGGTTCACAGACAAACTTAAATCGTTTAGATTCCCGTTAAGCTATCAAACCACGATCCGTAACGCAGAGAGCGTACTTAGGCACGGAGTCTTCACTAGTAAAACGCAGTACCTAGCTTACAAAGTCAAAGTCATTTATTCAAACTAGGCTTACTGAAAATCAGCATCATTTTTACCATATTTTTTTTTGGGCTGTGTCTTGGTTGGCCACTGATATTTTTGCTAATCTGATTGATAAATTTAATCCAAAAAACGTGTGGCACTCGGGGACTGCCGCGGAAAAGCTATTGCATAGCATTTGTAACCTCCATGACAACATCACGTTGTCATGGGAACCGTCATTACATGGTAGGCGGAGTGGGGGGTGTTAGGTTTTAGTTTCGTTACGTTACGGAATTTCTTGATTCGGTCGCCGCGCTCAAAGCCCGCGATAAAAGCTATGCAATCTTTATATATATAATTCTTCTGTGAGTGTGTATGTCACTGAACTTCTCTCAAACTACTGGACCGATTTTGATGAAATTTTTTGTGTGTGTTCTAGGGGATCTGGGAATGGTTTAGATTCACAATTTTGTCCGCTGGACAATGTTTTGACAGGACAACGTCTGTCGGGTCCGCTAGTAGCTTAATAAATATTTGTATGATGTTGCCACATATTGTCTGCCGTCCTTACGAAAACTGCAAGTGAAGAGTTTGCCACACATACGCGAACGACACTCTTCATAAGACCAACAAGACTATGTGCTGTTATTATAATTATATGATGATGGACCATGGTGTACAAACTTACATTTGCAGTTGGAATGTATGAGAAAACATGTGAACCCTTCATTGTGCGTGGTCCGACAGGCACTTCTTATAGGTTTTTCTGTAGGTAATTTACGAGTAAAAAACCATTCTCTGTATTAAAAAAAAAATGTTAGACTCAATAATTTTGGACATAATGGTTAATTTTCTTAAATATCTTTAAAAGTATTTATTTCAAAATTAGGTACTTACTTTAAAAAACAATTGAGGTACCCTCACAACAAGCCCTTCCATTTGATATGTCACACAGTACAGTTTGCAAAACTTTTTTTTTCCAATTGTGTTGCATAATGTAAGTTATTTTCCATACTATTGTATAGAATCTTTCTTTTTTTTTCTAACTTGAACAGACAGCTGTTCGGCTGGGGATTTTGTTGCGCCAATTTTTCTTCCCAGCTAAACGCACTAGGAAGTGGTGAAGGGTGGGCGTTTTTGGAGGACTGTCTTATGTAATTTTGACGTTCGAAAAGTGCTGATTTTCAGCCTAGTTTGAATAAATGACTTTTGAATTTGCCCCCGAAAAGTGACCCTCATTTTCAAAATTCATTTATACACGTCTGTGTTTGGATCACAGAAATTCATGTATACCAAATTGCAACTAAATTGGTCCAGTAGATTCGGAGCAAATTGGCTGTGAAAGACGGACAGACAGCCAGCCAGCCAGCCAGACAGACATACGAGTGAACCTATAAGGGTTCCGTTTATTCATTCGGACCTACCTACGGAACCCTAAAAATCAACGCTTAATCTAATAATGGCACATATTTTGAGATCCATCTCCTTTGTTCGTAAACAAATAATACAAATAAAATTCTCTTGTTGGTCATACATTTTCAAATGTGGGCCATATCCGACTACCAAACTGAATTTCGACAAACCGTAATAGGACAATACTTTTCCATACTAGGAATTTTGAAAACTATTTTTAATAAAAAGGAACTAACTAAAATGTATAGCTTAAAAACTTGTACAAAAAAAAATATCTCTAATTTATTAAATATTTAAAAATAATTTCTGACCACTGGCCCCGTGTTTTTTCCCAGTTAGCGCCATTTTATTGAATACCATCCTATGGAAAAAAAACTACGTTAAAAATTCAGATACTTACCTAAAACAATACATTATTCGATATGATAATCTGTAAACTGTGGTCGCAATTTCAACGCATTACCTCGTCTTATGCAAATTTAATAAAAGGATTAGACAAAGAAATGTATAAAACTTCTAAATATTATTAACTTTGCTATTTATTGCATACCAAATATAGTATTCGGTAGTCCAAAGAAAGCCCGGGCCTTCTTTAGGGTTCATGTAGTGGGCCATCTTATGGAATTTGGCCGAATACCTATAGTATTCGGCATGGTGGGACAAAGTGGAATAATTCATACTGCCACCATGTTATTTTTTTTTTCCAATAAAATTGTAGCCATGTCCAGTGATCGGAGTAGGTAGATTGATTTGGGGTCAATGAACTGGCACGTGTATATTAGTATGGATATGCCTCCGGGATTCCGGGATTTAAATTATTAAGATTTTTTAAGGAATTTCAAATGTTGTATTTTTAATAGTATATAGATGATCGGCCTTCTATAGTAAACAAACTATGGTTTGGCTAAATTTGAGTAAAAATTAGCAAACGTAAAGTGGGATTCTTTAATAATAGTTACTGTGGTGCGTGCAGCGAAAGGTGGGACTTACCTCTCCGCTATCCTACTGACGCATGGTTGTCGAAATTTCTAATGTAGTAGTATAAAAATCCTTACTTTTACAATATTTGATTCAATCCCGTAAGCACCAAAATGAAATCCCGGAAAAAAGTCTTATCCATGTTATGATTTCTATGACTACTCATGATGCGAGTACGTAAAATCAATCTACCTACTCCGATCACTGCCTATGTCACACGGAATGATGGATAAGGATTGTAGGATTCTAACGATACCCCATACATCCAAATCAGTTCAGGCATTTAAAAGTTATGGTCGAACAAAGAAGCTCACATTGACACATAACTACATGAACCCTGAAAACATAACACTCTTTTTTTTGGGCAGTCGTGTAATTATGAATGCTGTGCGTGCTTAGCTCTTAGGTCTAGTGGTTGCGAGCGCGGCTTCTGAGTCAGGTTCGATTGCCTTATATTGATTTTAGATTTTACCAACGGGGCTTTATTTTTTTATTGAAATATTTTAGTGTCTGCCAATGCACCAAAATAATCTTAAATCTTAAATTAATAAATTGTAGTCGTCTGAAAAAGCTCATGTCGCGATGTTGATAACTAAGGTGAATATTAAAAAAACGTGCCAAGAATTTTATTCTTACTTAAAATCATCACCAGTATAAAAACAAAAATTTGTTCTGCTGACAAAATAATATAAAAATGACTCAAAATTTATCTTGCTTAACTTTTCAATAATAAATTTGATTTTTTAAAAAATCTTAATAATATGTGGGTTTTTTTTAAATTGGGAACCTAGGTTGGTATTGTTTAAATTGAGTTTCCCTTATGAATCGGCCCTACTAATTAGTGATGCAACGAATACTACTTTTACGAATACGAATACGAATATCAAACCTACTATTCGGCGAATACGAATACGAATATCTCGCCATGGTAATAAAAGACTAATAGTCTAGTACTACATAGACGCAGCTATTACTAACGTTCGTCTAAGTTACTTAGGACTTACTATCCTACCTTTTGTTCATACAAAAGAAATACAGACCATATAACTACTTATTTGGTAATTTATCGAAGTGTTTCCATATGTCAGTTTGATCTCGTTTACGAGAAGACATTTTCTATTCAACTTCAACTCCTTTCACTTCGCAGCAACCTCAGAAAATAAATAAAACAATACTCTCTTGCTTGACTTGTGCTTTCGACTGACAAATGAAATGAAAGGAATGAATGAATCAATCAGTCCATGGTTCGTAATGATAGGAAAACTCCCGGGCCGCGGCACTGTATAAACTATGGCCGGGGAGTCCCCCGTTGCGTCGTCGTTGCGGTTAAGGCCCTTGCACACCTCGTATTTTTTCGTGCCGACGACGCGCGTTTTCCAAGTCTGCCAGTGATTAGATTTGCGTACAAACATATTAATTTTTAAATATTCGTATTAGTATTCGTATTAGTATTCGGTAAATGTCTACTATTCGGCGAATACGAATATTCGTATTCGTATTCGTTGCATCACTACTACTAATTGAATAGATGTCCCGATATGAGTCAAAAAATAAATGGTCACGTTAGGTATAAGCTATTTAACGCTACTACCTTTAGGAGCCGAGCAAAAAGAAAAAGTCAGACAGACTGCTAAAACAAAGTAATGGCGACGGGGTGGGACGGGGGGCCAAGAAATTTCACGCGAACTAAGTTGCGGTCGGAAGTTAGTCTTTTATATGGGACTTAAATAAACCTTGCAAAATTTGAGTTTAGGTACTACTATTACCTGTACACTATAGGCACTATTATACCGTACAGTCTAAACCTACACTTTTGTTTGGCTAACCCTTTGGGGAAGACAGGAGTGACATTTTATAAAAGTAGGCATGCACAGACGCCAGCACATCAGGCTACTACAATCTGTCAAATTTATTTAATAGATTTTCAACTTTATCGCTGAAGTGTAAGGTTCAAAGTTGATTGGGAAAATTTGTCAGTTTCGGGTAGCTTGATGTGCTGGCGTCTGTACCTACCAGTACCCTAATTGCGTAATACAACACAATCACAATCTGTTTCGATTTGAAACAGATTGCTAATCCGTAGCTCACATAAGTTGAAAAAAAAAATCTGCTCAACAACGTAAATAACGCATTGAATTGAACTATCAAAATGAAACAAATTAGGCATAATTGTTTACGAAAATAAGTTACGCAATTAGGGTACTGGGCGACCGAGCTCTGCTCTGGCACAGATAATATAATCTCTGGTGAAAATAGAGAATGAATATTTTAATAGTAAGTACAGGAAAGTTCATAGTAATACAAGTATAGTACCTACTTATTCCATGCTGATGCTACCATGACAGTAAGTACTTACTAATTCCATGCTGTCATGTCATTATTCTAATGTCACGATTCTCATGTCAATAATAAATAATGTTCTAAACTTTGGGCGACCGAGCTCTGCTCGGGTAGAAATACGGAGAAAACGAATTTTCTCAGATATGAGACCTAGCTAGATCGATTTTTCGCCCCCGTAAACCTATATTGCAACTTTCATCGAAATCGTTAGAGCCGATTTCGAGAACATGAGTACAAATAGGTAGGTATATATAATTATAAATATATAGGTACCTATACAAATATTTCTAGTATAGGATATGTAATGTATTTAATAACGATATTATTTAATATCTATCACTAACTACCTAGAGATCGTATCTACATATTATGATGGTATAGAATTATAGATGGAACGTTCGTCTTGCTTATTACGAGAGGCTTTAGTTTAGGGTTGCCATCCCCAAATTTTAGCAATTTTTTTGAAAATACCAGGACATTTAGGATTAAAAACAGGACGCAGTATAAAACCAGTTGGTAATAGCAACACGCAATGAAAACAGGTTCAATGAAACTCAATTTTCCCGCACTAGAGCTCTCTCTATCTAACAGTTGGATAGAGAGAGCTAATAGTAGTGAGAAAGAGAAAACAAGCAGAGTGCACGTTACATCTTTATTTTTAAAATACCCCGCGCCCCGCGTTTGAAGGTCACAGAAAAGACTTTTCCATGAGCTTCAAACACGGGGCGCGGGGCCGACCGATAAACGTAAGGTTGAACGCACGAAATTTAAAATACATTACTTTACCAGGATACTTTAAAAAACCCAGGACGATACTTTTAAAAACTATCCAGGACATCCCAAAATGCAGGACATGTCCTGGGAAAACAGGACGGTTGGCAACCCTACCTTAGTTAGATAATAACCGAAGGTGGGTATCATTAGTACCTAGCATGTTTATTGTTTACATTCCATTTAAGTAGGTATCTATCTAAAAGTACTTAAATTTAATACATCGTACCTGCTAGGTACCTATTTATAATTACCTACCTCTATATAAGAAAAATATGAGATCTCTATCAAACTGCTAAAGTGCTAATCATTGTGACAATTATTAAAATTTATTACTGTGTGTGAATCATTATTATTGATATCGGGTACTATCAAAATGATAGGTACATAAGTTATCCTATTGCATAAAAAAACAACAGAAAAACCGATGAGTAATTAATCTAATATAAAATTGAAAATCTTATCATTGAGGGAACAACAATGATAAAATAAAAGTATCTAGTTATATTAGCAGCTATGTCTTTCGTTTGCCCGCTAATTCGGTCGAGATTAGCGGTAAACATTGTCTATTTACAAAATGGACGCCTTGGGCATAAACGCCATCTCTCAACCATTGTGAACATCGTGAATATCGTAGTGCAAAATAATGGCGGATTTCATTTTCAAGTGAAGCATCGAAGCCTCCGTGTAGCGCCATCTATTCGTTCAGTGAGTAAGCTGTACTTCCGAATTGCGCGTTTCTGAAACTTAGCAATATTACTGAACAACAGGTGGCGCTGCGATCGCCAAGCTTTGAAGTTGTTCTTTGTAACCGCGCAGAGATGGCGCTATCAGTTCTTTTCTAACGTGATTGATTCATAATAAAAAGCAAAATCAAATATTTTGAAAAAACCCACGACGGTTAAAAAGTAATTGAAAAAGAATAAAAGTTTTGCACAAATAAATGTTTACTGCAGCGCCCCCTGGTGAGTTGTTACCGTAACACTTATCTAAGAACATGCACTAATCAAACCCAAACCCATCACTGAAAACTGCATCAAAATCGAACTAGTAGTCTTGGAGAAAAATGACAACATGGATTTGCACAAAAAATGTTTGCTGCAGCGCCCCCTGGTGAACTGTCACCGTAACAACTATCTAAGAACATGCACCAATCAAACTCAAACCCATAACTGAAAACTGCATCAAAATCGGACTAGTAGTTTTGGAGAAAAATGGCAACATGGATTTGCACAAACATCCTCTCACCCCAAACGTATATACCGTCTTCGTTCCGTCGTGGGTAAAAATAAAATAAGATTAGGCGCCAAAAACATTAGGGTGAGATTCAAAGTAGATGACTCAGTCATAATCCTATCCTGTACTATTAAATGAGCAATATTTGTAATATATATATATACAGGGATATGGTTATACGTCGGTGATCCGTTAAGGGATGTAAGAGAGGTAATTTTCAACCAAATAACCCCTGATGACCCTTACGCCAATGTCAACATTAGTGCCGATTCCCTTGTTCACAAACTAAATCTAATTTAAGTTCATTGCATCTTTTTCTTTCTATTTCATTAAGAAAAGGACAGAAGATAAATTTTAGTTTAATCCTCTGTCAAATTAATCAGCGCTTGACGTAAATTGACGTAATTTTATTAGGCAAGTTTTTAATCACGTCTAAACTTGTATGGAGAGTGACAGGCGCTGAATAATTTGACAGGACTATACTAAAATTTATCTTCTGTCCTTTTCTTAATGAAATAGAAAGAAAAAGATGCACTGAACTTAAATTTAGTTTAGTTTGTAAACAAGGGAATCGGCACCAGTCTTCGAGTAATTTGACATTTTATATTTTAAAATATAAAATGTACCCAATAACCCTGATGTACAGGGTTATCGGTTATATGTAACCATTTTCGAGTAATTTGGCATTTTATGTTTTAAAATGTGTGAAATAAAAATATAAAATGTAACTAATAACCCTGATATACATGGTTAATGGTTATACGTCGGTAATCCATTAAGAGGATATAGGAGGCGTCATTTACTACCAAATGACGCCTTTTGACTCCTATGCAAATTTCAACAATTTGCGAGTCATTTGACATTTTATATTTTTATTTCATACATTTAAAATATAAAATGTCAAATTACTCGAAAATGTTTGACATTGGCATAGGGGTCATCAGAGGTAATTTGGTTGTATGACCTCTCCTACAACTAGCTTAAAATGTAGCCGTGTGTATGTACCAGTGGCGTAGCGTGCCTTGGTGGGGCCCCGTATAAAAATTTGTTTTGGGGCCCTTATGGAAGGGTAAAGATTTAACACTAAGAAAAAAAAAATGTTTGCATAAAATTAAAATAAATATTTATTCATCATAATTATCTATCTGTCACTTTTTCCAAAAATTTTACAAACAATTCTAATTAAATATAGGTACACTCTCCTTGCCTTTTTTCGGCAAACTGATTTATTAAATCATTTATTTGGGAAGTTTTTATTAATTTTTGCTTACGCACGTCGGGGGCCCGTATAATTGATACGGCAGATACGGCGGTAGCTACGCCCCTGGTACCTATGTACAAACTAGATACGAGCTTGTATCTGCGGGAATTACCGAAAAAAGCGTGAGTATTCTCTAGAAAACTCACGACTTGCAATGGTAATGTAACGTTGCATTATCCCTGCTTGTGCTTGCTCATGTAATTTGAATGGGATTTCAATCAAACCCAAAAAGCAAAGTTGAAATGACTTTATTGTACTGTACTGTATTGTATATCGAACTGGTGCACGAACTCCACGTCCAAGGCGCGTGTTTTGCGTACGGATACGCAAGGATTCTATGATAGTATAATATATAAATATGTCAGTAGACTTAGTAGCAAGTACCTACCTACTACCGTACCTATTAATTGGCTCCCTTGTAAAGAGTTAAGGGTCCGTGCAAGAAAAAGACCCTTTTTCTTCAATGACTTATCTAATTTTAAGAAAGCTTGAAATAATTGAAACATTAAGTTTGTGTAAGTATAAAAGTACAGCTTTCGTGGTGCTAAACCATTCGTGTCTGTCACAGCACCTGTTAATAGTTGTATCACTTTTGCGCTCTCGAAAATATGGTTTATTTCGCCTTTGATTTACTTAATGAAGACATAGAGCTGAAGAATAATGTGTGATTTTTAAATTTTCTTGATAAGGTTTGCTAAATAATAGAAAAAATAAGTTATTGACAGGGTTTAAATTTTTTTTTTTACATTTTGTATGCAAGTTGAAAAAAGTGGTTTCCTATGGACAAGTAGACCATATAATATTGTTGATGATGTTTTTTAATTTTCAAAATCAAAATTAGTTTCTTCTAACGAAACGATCAAACGTCAGTCTCGCGTCAATTTTTAGCAAACTTGTTGCGAATTTTACTGATTTTCCACGAATCCTTAATTTATTTGAAAAATCCCTTTTCGCTATGTACAAGACAAAGAATTCGACTTTTGAAATCACAAATAATTTTGTTCAAATTCTGTTTCTCTTTCTCACAACTAATGAATAAAATTTATCAAAATTAGTCGATTTCGTGCACGGACCCTTAATACATCACAATCTGTTTTGAAACAGATTGCTAATCCATTGCTTCATAACATAAGTTTGAAAAAAATCTGCTCAACAATGTAAATAACGCAATGAATGTTGTTGAACTGTCAAAATGAAACAAAGCATAATTGTTTACGAAAATAAGTTACTTCGTCTTCACAATCCTACGTAGGCGCACATTGGACGTTGGGCTGTCAGTCTCTCTACCGTCTTGCTGACTGGCTAAAACTTTATCTGGCATAAGGTCGGCCTTTGATGACATAGGTATCATAAGCATCGATTCTGCTTCGGAGTCTCCTGGAATAGCTTATTCCACGAACCAAATAGCGGCAACAATAACCAAATTTCAAATAAATCATTACGTCACGAGCCACCACGCTCTCATAAAAAAAAAAAATTACAACGACAATAAATCCAGGCGCCGCGTCGATTCCCAACATTATTCGCGACAAAATACAATTTCACCAACTACATTGTTCGAAATCATAATGGAATATAGTCCGAATTGTTTTTTACGCTCCGTTATAACCGCGGCAATGATGTTTTTGTTTGGAATATCCACTTTTGTGTAGCCATAATGGGTGTATTCATTCAGACGGGAGCAACTGAAAAGTGTCTCTTTTATCAGTAGCACAATAGGCGGGAATCAAAGAAATTACGAATTCCACGGACCGATGTTCTAGAGTGTAAAATAAAGACGGGATTGTGGAACCTTTGTTGGTTTATAATATTTTCATTGTTGAATAGGTGGGCCGATACAGCTTCTGATATTTATGATAGATATGCATCTCGAAAACAATGGAGTGTTATGTAAACTGTAATAAATATGCTGCGGTTAGGATAAAATGTAGGTCGTAAAGGACAATGTTAATAAACTTGAATTTTAGTTATGACCGACGAATTCTTTGATCCTATAGCTGTAGAGTGTGTAGGTTTAGGTAAGTATAAGTACCTACACAGACTTGTCTATGTACTGAAAACAATGCAAGTTAGCCACAGTACGTATGTAATAGCATATGTAGGTACTCAAAGTTACTAGACAATGGTGCCGATTCCCTTGTTCACAAACTAAACTAAATTTAAGTTCAGTGCATCTTTTTCTTTCTATTTCATTAAGAAAAAGACAAAAGATAAATTTTAGTTTAGTCCTGTCAAATTAATCAGCGCCTGTCACTCTCCATACAAGTTTAGACGTGATTAAAAACTTGCCGTCTAAAATTACGTCAATTTACGTCAAGCGCTGATTAATTTGACAGGACTAAACTAAAATTTATCTTCTATCCTTTTCTTAATGAAATAGAAAGAAAAAGATGCACTGAACTTAAATTTAGTTTAGTTTGTGAACAAGGGAATCTGCACCAATACGTAACGACTGTCAAAGAGCCACGAATGACAGCCGGGACCAACGGCTTACCTAATGTGCTTTCCGAGGCACGGAGGAGTCTCGTTATGTAAAGATGGTCACCCATCCACGGACCAACCCCGGCAAGCATAGCTTAACCTGATGGATCGACCCGTGCGACTGTTATTACTAAGCTACGAACTCCTCTGTCAATGACTATCTAAGAATAGAATTATGAAAACAATAATTACTTATGCTGAGCGATGACATCCTTTAGACATTTTTTCACCAGAGATGTGCTATGCAGGTTTTTGTTTTTTTATCCACAAAGGGGAAGCTCTTGGACTGCATGCAACCTGATGGTAAATAATGACCAGGCCGAAGATGGAAGCGAGCTTCACCCGGAATCCTCAAATACAAAGGAACTGGCTTTCTTACTTCTAACTGCCGAAACATAACAATGCTGTTAACATTGTTGTTATGGCGACAGACTTTGATCCGATGGTGGTAGCTAGCCAGGCCCAGAACAAGCCCTACCACCAATGAGCAATCACCAACCTCCAGCTGTATCTATGCTGCGAGGATGTGAAAGTTAAGCTACGAAACTATGTGACCGTTTCCACTAACTAAGCTGTGTAGCGGAGCGAGTAAGATGTGCAATGAAGATGCGCCGCCGCGAGGTAGCTGTGCGAGGAAGATGCGCAGCTCGAGCTATGCGATGCATCCACAGTAGAGAAGGCCCTCTGCACATAGCTACAACACTCGCACATCCATAGCTCACATCCATAGCACGCATTATTCCATAAAAAAAACATAGCTTAGTTGAACCCGTTTCCACCACTGCCAACCGTCCCGTTTTCCCACGAAATGTCCTGCTTTTTGGGATATCCTGGGGTCCTGGATAGTTTTCAATTAACGTCCTGGGTTTTTTAAAGCATACTGGTTAAGTCCTGTATTTTAAATTTCGTACCTTAAGTTTTCGGTCGACCCCGCACCTCGCGTTCGAAGGTCATGGAGAAGTTTTCTATGACCTTCAATCGATGGGCGCAGGGTGTTTTAAAAATAAAGATTTAACGTGCATTTGACTGCCTCGTTGGTCTAGTGGTCGCAAGCGCTACTGTTGAGTATGAGGTCCTGGGTTCGATTCCCGGGTCGGGCAAAGTGTTATTGTGTTTTTCCATCTGGAATTTCTCAGTAGCAGCCCGGAGTCTGGATTTGTGCCCGGTTGGTGGCAATAGGCTCGCCCCCTATTACATGGGACTTAAACATAACTGCCTAATCCTTCGAGGATTAGGTACAGGCGTGATATTATGTTATATTATTTAACATGCACTCTGCTTGTTGTCTCTTTCTCACTACTATTTTCATAGAGCTCTCTCTCTCTATCTACCGGTTTAGATAGAGAGAGTTCTAGTGCGCGAAAATTGAGTTTCATTGAACCTGTGTTCATTACGCTACTGCTCGTAAACTGCGTCTTGTTTTTAATCCGAAATGTCCTGGTATTTTCACATTCTAACCCTAGGCCAGGGTTTCCCAAACTGTGCGTCGCGACGCCCTGGGGCGTCACGGCATTATCCCAGGGGCGTCGTGAGGCGATCCACATAGATTAGAAACTCTTTCCAGTCGAACTTACTACTATCAACACTTTCGACAGAGCCAGAAGAACAATTACCAATAGAATTGTCTTGATACGACAAAGATAAACTGCTTGAATTTTGAAACTCAGTTTCTCAATGTAGAGAAATAGATGAGTGGCGATTTCTAAACTTGAGCCCCGTTTTGAGAGGCTATGCTCAGAAAAGCAAGCACATCCTTCTTATTAGTAGCCAGCCAACAAAGTAAAAATAAATACCTTTTTTAATTTTATTCTTATGATTTGTTTTCGTTATTTTTTCTAATAAAAATTATAACTGTTATTTGGATTTTTTCTGATAACTTGTTACTAGGCGCTAGAACTACAACTGGTACCGTGAAACCTGGCAACTTTGCCAAAGGTTGTTTAATTTGCCATATACCGGCTTACGAGGCAAAATAATTTGTTACGTCAAAACTGTATTTTTTTTAACGTTTTTAATACCCTTAAATCAAATTAGAATATTTGATTGGCAACATTTTATTGTATAATACAACCCAGCTCTCATAGAACTGTCATTTTTTGGCGGTTACTTTTTTCCCGCGCTAACTGTGAGTAACTTAGAGCTCCAAAACTTTAATGAAAATAAGTGGGATATACTTTGTGTAGATAAGTCAAACTTTAATACCATGTTCTTAATGATATTCTTTAATTAAAACCATGATAATTTACGTCTCTTTAACCAATTTAACCTAAGAAATCACTGTTGGCAAATATACCAACCCAATGCAAAGTTTTAGTAATGTCGACTTTGCCATATTTTTTTAGAGGCTAGAGCTGTCACAAAAAAGAAACTAAAATATAGTTATTTAGTTTTTTTCCTACTTACCTACCCCTAATTTTTCTGATGCAACCCTGACAGTTATTTCTATTTTATTTGAAAAAATCGAAACAAGGCGGGTGAATTTGCCACATTTTGGAAAATCAATTACCAGTATAAAATATTATACAACTGTAGTATATTTTTACTGTGACCAAGCATGCGGTAATGATGACTGTGATTTTATATGGTAACTCTTTAAATTTTTTCTAAATTTTGGGATGGCAATCTTACCACAAGTGATAGTTGACTTTGCCATAAAAGGTTTTTGGACTAAAATATCACTATAGAATGAGAAAACAATAGATATAAGATTGTGTTTCAATAATGCATAAAATTTACTACATATCTCACTGGTTGCTTTTTATAACATCATAGAAATTTTTTAAGAAAATGTTTTTCAAACTTTTTTACCTACCGTAAAGTGGCAAAGTTACCAGGTTTCACGGTAGGTACTTTTTGGCTAGAGGGGGGCGTGGCAAAAAAATGACAAATTCCCAAGGGCGTCACAGTAAAAAAAAGTTTGGGAAGCCCTGCCCTAGGCTATGTGGACCAATGCATATGATTGGTGGATATTAAACGCATCCGTATCAACGTAGTATAGCACATCTTTGATGGAAAAGCACCCTTACTTGACTTGTTGAATAGACCGCTTTTCCTTAGATTCACTGGTGTTTTTCACTTCTTCCTATAGTCTTAAAGAATTTGTTCATGATTATCTTAGCTCATGGGTATCTCCTAATATAATTACCTTGAACGTCACAAAGAAAAATGAAACAACTAAAATATCGTGATCAATCAATTGAAAAGCGTACTGAATTCACTCCTTGGAGGACCTACTTACTGATTTCAGAAAGTCAAATAAATAAATCTGTATCTATCCAAATAACAAATATTTGTGAAATAAATAAAAAATTTACTTTATTAAATACGCTGGCCAAATAGTTTCTAACTTAAACTCTAGGTATCGTTTCATCATAGACATATTCACTATTACTGCTGCTAGCGGCATCGTCCGCGTGGATCCTAATAATTTTTCTAAAATAAAAGTAACCAAAGTTACTCCTTATATCATCAGCTACCTGCCAGTAAAACTCTCGTCAATATCGGTCCAGCCGTTTCGGAGATTAGACGGAACAGACAAACAGACAATAAAAAAATGTGTTTTCGTTGTATGTACCGTGTATACTTTCATATGCATTTAGTAAGATGCTGTTATTTTGACATTACAAACAGACACCTCAATTTTATTTATTTGTTTGTTTGTGTGTTTTTTTTTTAGTATAGTCATAACGGGTCGTCAGAAGCCCAAAAGTCTGACAACCAGTCTTACCAAGGGGTATCGTATTACCCAGTTACTGGGTTGTGGAGGTCAGATAGGCAATGGCTCCATGTAAAATACTGGTATTCAGCTGCATCTGGTTAGACTGGAAGCCGACCCCAACATAGTTGGAAAAAGGCTAGGCAGATTGATTTTGTATAGATGAGTACCGTACCATATATGCATTTAGTAAAAAGCTGTTATTTTGACTTTATAAAGAGACATTTCAATTTAATTTATTTGTATTGTTTAGATATATTCAGATAGATTCTTGACTATACATATACTCCATTTTAAATAAGATTAGAGCTTTAAATCACAGACGTATAAAGAGTAGCAGACCACACATTCGCTAAAAATTGCGTAGCCATTACGCACACATAGGGAATGTTGTCAATACAGAGCCGAACTAGGGCCGGTTGCCGGTATTATCTAACGATATTGAAACAACCGATATAGGTACTTACCGAAAATCTGCGAAAATTGATATTCTCTGGGTATAAGAAGTGTAAATTACTTAGCAATAAAGTCAATCAATCAACCTGCCGAATGAAATTTCAAAGTTATGTGAGTATAGCCTATTTATGTATACTTATGCCTATGTTCATGTTTTCCATAACACAGATACAGGGTAATATTTTATAATTTATTACAAAAGCATGTGTGTACACTGACAATCTGCACTTTGCAGTATTCTGGAACAATTTCACCAAAAAGATTTAAAATATCGTAGAGTAAACTGAAGCTCTGTTTGATAATTTAATGGTAAACATTTTACAAAAAAAATCGTCTTTGTTGCCAAATCCGTCCCTGACTAAATAACGCGGTTGAAACAAAGAACGCGATGCAGATGATGTTGCTTAGCAATATGGCGGCATGGTACAGACAAGCTACGCGTCAAATTTTGTCTCTGTCTGAATCAGTTTGACAACAGGTGACAGAACGAGATACAATTTACGACTTGTCGCTTAACAAAAAAAGGATAGAGAGTCATGTCCATAAATATAACTATGGATTAATGTTTGGTCTGCTACTCTTTATATGTCTGTGATTTAAATAAACCTTTTTTACAGTCCGTTCAATCAATTTTGACTTCTATTGCGTTGGTGGCATGACAAATGGCTGCTGCAGTAAACAGTTGGTATTGTAAACACTTTTTTGCTTATAATGCCATCCTTATGCCTTTTTTTATTTTTATTTTTTTGGGTGGCAAATTATCAAATAACTTCTCCCGCTCTGGGCGGAGCGGGAGGGCGTGTCAGACTCTTACTGACTAAAACCCACCCGTGTTCCTTCGGTTGCCCTGTTGCAGGGGGGCCACGATTTCCCTATCGGTTTTCTTCGAACCCCCAGTAGGGCCATCCTTATGCCTACGGTATAGAAGTCAAAATCGGTTGAAGGGAATGTAAAAAAAAAAAACTTATTTCAAATGGAATATAGTTAGCCAGCTTAATCCATCTACTTTCATATTCATATTCATTTATTTGCGTTCCAAAAGGTAAAAACAAGATGTTAACAAAAGGTTTAAAGCTAAGAGCCATTGTAGACCAGCAAAATTTATTATTAGTTTTAGATAGGTACATAGCTAATACTTAAGTTAAAAATACAAGTAACAGAAAGTTAAAAATTAAAACAAAACTATACATGAAAACTGAATTATCAGATTCGCATAAAAGTCAATAACAATAACATAAACAATTCTATTTTTGGTAAGTAGGTAACTATTTTCTTAAAATACTATTATTGCGTTTATATGTATAAAGTTATATTTTCTTAGGCAATATTATTACAAACATTTACTTTCTAATATATCTACCTACTTTCCACCAAAACCTCACACGTTCTTATACTTCCCGGTGAAACCTACATCCAATTAAACCCACTGAGCCAAAATCAGCGAGTACACTTGTACAGTGAGCAAAATATGTGAATAGACTGAAATTGAAAGCCGCGGGGCGCTGATTGCCAGCCACATCTTGAAGGTATTGACATTCATGAGTCGGTATTGCGAGGCACTTATCAGGCCGTATAGACACGACTGATATAAAAATGTTAAACCGACACATGCTTGAGGTGAATTTTAATTAGGTAGAACACTAAAATAAAAAACTTTTTTTACAAAAAACACAACCGACTTCCAAACTACAAAGTGAAAAATAACTTTAATTTCGGAAGTCGGTGTCTTTGGATCAGATCAGTATTTTAGTTTTTGACACCGACTTCCGAAATTAAAGTTATTTTTCACTTTGTAGTTTGGAAGTCGGTTGTGTTTTTTGTAAAAAAGTTTTTTTTTTCACTTTTTTGTGGGTTGGTTTGTAATTTATCTAAGTTACAATAGCCTTATGTCAACTGCTCATCAAAAATACCCAAATCGCTATAGATGTGCCTTTAATATTTGAAGAATTCCCTCGATTTCTCCAAGATCCCATCATCAGATCGTGACCAAATGACAATGGGACCAACTTGAAAGTATACCCTTTCAAACAAAAAAAGATTTTTTCAAATCGGTCCAGCCGTCTTCGAGTAATCGGGGAACATACATAAAAAAAAAATATCCCGACGAATTGAGAACCTCCTCCTTTTTTTTGAAGTCGGTTAAAAATACAGGATAACATCCATAAACGAAAACGGTTACCATGGATTCAGTACATGGTTCTGAAACCCCATGCGCTGAAATTTTTGGTCGGTTATTTAAAAAAAAAAAACTGCTTTTTCATAGAAAAGTGTAATACCTCCGCGGTCAAAATGTATGGAACAGCAATTTTTTTCAGGGCGGTTCAGAATCATGTACTGAATCCATGGTAACAGTTTTCGCGTCGATGTCCCTGCCAGCCTGTATAACACTGTTTCATGTGCTTCTCGTTTGCAACAATAACAATTTCCATTAATGTAATGCACATTTTCATATGGCAATACCACCCAAGAACTCCACGAGGCAGGCTAGCCTAGTGTGGAGTTTATAAGCAAAGTACTTCCTTTCCTTTGCGTCTTATAAAAAAATGTAAACCTGGCTGGCATGTAATAGACTTTATGGAAATGTAAAGCATTGTATTTTTTTTACGTCTTTTATTTCTCGGGACCGTAGAGTCCCGGACCTTTGAAAGGCGTACGAGGGGCCAGAGCCAACTCGCAGAGGCCCCTTAGACGTGTTTAATGAAATGAGGCACCAACCCACGATTATCCCTATGCTAGTGCACCTAAGGACAACCCCCTGTTGGTGCAGAACTATTGCAGGATATGGAAACAAAGATATTGGACTATGGGTTTGGGTGGCTTAAGTAGACTGGTGACCTGGAACTATGGAAGGACTATGGCCCCTGCCTGATCAATGTTTTATATGTACACGGATAAAATGGCAGGGGGTGACTTGCACACTCAATAATGGGCCCCCGAAAACCGTCGCTAGCATATACTGACGTAGCGATAAGGGGGCAACATGTCCTGAGGTGCTTGAGGAGTGGAAAGGTATTCCACGGCTTTCAGAACAATCCCAGAGCCCGGAAGATGGTCAAGATCCCTACGAGCATTTACTGGAATACATCCTTCCTCCGAGCACGTTTGCTCTTGCGAGTCTCCACTCAAGCCGGCCAATAAAGGCAAGAATGAAGTGGGAGCTCTGTTCCTCGTCAGTGTTCACTCCAGCCAGCCAATAAAGACAAGTCAGAGGTGAGGAACAAGACTTCTCCCGGGAGATAGGGTCCGTGGGGTTGCTACTGCCCAACAGCTCGCCACATGCTGGCCTGCGGGTTTTAGTAAATTCTCTCTTAGTCTGGCTCCTCATCCCAGAACTGTTCCGACAAAGTAAACTCTACCGGCACAGACCTGGAATTCGGAGCGCGCAAGCCCCACTACAACGTCAACGTAGAGATACGGCGATGGGGTTATTATTGTGTTATTAAAATATTTATATATTTTTATTTTACCCCACGGGGCTGTTTTGCAATCAATAGGATCCACGGGGATAATTTAAAAACAGAACTGAGCTAATTGTTGGAAATTAACTGCCTGATAAATTAACAGAAACTTATCTGAAAGTAGAAAAACATTGTATTAAATAGGATTCAGTATTTAAAAGCTTTGAGTCGGCTTACGAGTTTTACTAATATTCTTTTACTTTATACTTAAAACAGAAGAACTCTCAAGTCAACAAGGAAAGGGGAACTTAAGCAATGCTTTGATAAGGCCTCCTAATGCCTGCGCCAACTTTTAATCCTCGAAAGACTAGCTTTTCAAGACATTCATAACAACTGACAAGTATATTTTTTGCTATAATCAGGCCAGGCGTTCTCCACATTTTAGGTATCAAGCTACAAGTAGATACGCGGCGGGCTCGACTTGTCGGGCCAATTCAGTAGGCGTTACCTAGTCAGAAGATCTATGAACTTCTACGTGAATATAACTATAGGTAATTAGCTCTGTGCGACCTGAATTGCACTTTTTTGTATCGTAGCAAGAGTCGCTATTTATTAAAAATGATTTTGCAGAGTGAATCTTCTGTTGTTGTACTATTATGTATTCTATTTTATTGTAATTAATAAAACGACATAAGTAGGCACGGTTGGCGCAGTAGGCGATCTACATCTGAGCCACTTATCGCAGGTTCGATTCCCGCGCGGAACATAGCCTACAGCCATATCATCTGGGTGGGATCGTTCCCCGTGTAGTAAAAAAAACGTAATGCTGGTAGTTTATGAGTGAGGAAGACATGTACAAAAGAACGCTAGAGTTGTTATAACGTTAAAAACATATATTATTTTTTTGTAGTTACAAATTATAAATAAACAATTTTTATGTAAATTCACCATACTGCACAACACATGCACTAATAATGAAATGGTCTCTCTGTCTTTTCAATGGTGATAGTTCCATACCTCCAGAAAAAGAAAATGAAAAAACCTATTTGCGTTATTAAGATCAGAATAAAGAATACTACTTTGATGCAGAATTTTGAATCTACGTTTATTGTGCTTGGAGAAGAATAGTGGTCGCTACTGTCGGAGCCACTACCACTGCCAGGTGATTTCTTCAGTGAAAATACCATGGTTGTACAATTTTTTTTTTTCAAGAAACCCGTATCGTATTATCAAGTTCCATGTATTTGTAAATATTAATCTTATATCTAGAAACAGCTTTTATTTAAATTTTATCGTTCTCGAAACAAACTTTTTGCTTTAGATTTCAATGATGATTTTGTAATAGAGAGTAAATAAACACGTTCTTGAGTGACAAGATGACAACCATGACATAAATGGCACAGACCTTTAAAATGTATGGAGACATGTAAAAACCTCTTTATTATTCATTCTTTTTCTTTTCAATAGACAACCTCTTTAAAAACTTTACTCTTTTTGACAGTAGAATAGGATCCTGAGCACGCTATTTTCTTCCCAGCCAGCACTATTGTTCAGAACTTCTTTTTAAACGTAAGTAAGACTTCTTTTTGAAATAGAAGAACAAACCCGACTTTCTTAGCGAGTGAAGATGTTTAAAAAGTTCCCTATTGCCTTTTTACGTGAGAGTATACTGTTTTTACAAAGAGTCTCACGTATATTTTGAATAGGAATCAGAAAATAGGTATCGCTCAATGAGTAATGTTAAACAGTGGTCCATTGAAACGGCTGAAGCCTTTAGAAAATCACCCTCCTTTCGAGTCGCTTTTTGCAGCCTCTATTTATGTTTTCCACATTTTCCATATAGAATTTCGTGCTTGTGATGTCGACCGAATCTTCCATTGAAATCTCACACTCGGGAGTTAGCAATTCAGTAGTAAATTAACACCATTCAATAGCGGTCTAGAAGATGCCTGAAAGGTATGTTTGTAACTTTCATTAATACATGTAGCCCTGAACAAAAGCAGATTTTCTTCATATTAATGCTAAGCCAATATTCTAATATTTTCTCACCGTGTTTTTTATAACGTAAGATACACAGGTGTTTTGTGACTTTGAGCTTCATTTGAATTATCCTACTTGGTTTATCGTTCGGTAAACTCTAATTAATTAAGCATTTTATAATGAAAATGGACTTATTGAACAATTGTCGGAAAATGAACTTTGATATTGATTTAACTAAAACCATGTGAATAGACAATCTCTCATAATCAGTTTTCACCTACGAATAATAAACTTTTATTGAAGTGACAACTTCTTTAGGTACGTTGGGCATTTTTGAAATAGGAAAAAAACAATTGAACTCGCGACACTGTTACCGACACCTCATGTTTGAAAACGCGATTGTGCTCTTTATTTATATTACGTTACGGATCAATATCCTATGCAAGTATTTTAACTTTAAAGGTTTTGGAAGTATTTTTGTTTGTAAACGCGATTGTGCTCTTTATTTAGATAGTATTTTTCTTCCACTAAGGTGATCTTGTTCAAGTTTTCGCTTCTGTCGGCACTCCCGGAGTGCCACTGTTTTTTATTCGTAGGTTTTCACACAAAATACCTAATGGTTGAAAGTCCCAGGGCGTCCATAAGAACAGCACTGTTTCCCTCAATGGTTGTCCTCATTAAAAACCATCAATAATATTCTTGTGTAGGTTTCGTAACGTAAAATCTGTTTCCAAAGAATTTCCCATTCAACTCATTTTCCTATTTAGCGGGACTCAAAAAGCGGGTGGCCGGTAACACAATTGGGCCAGCTTTTGTTCCACGCCGCTCCACCGAGCATTCTTTTACCAGCGGCTGGAACAACTGTTTCTAGTACGATAGCCTTACAATGCGAACTATTGTCGCTAACGTAATTGTTCCTTGCCTCATCTACTCGAGGGCTGGCTAATAGCGCCGTAATTTAACACGTAATTGCTTCAAAAATTGCTTGAAAGCAAAAAACAAACGACAAACAAACACTGATACAATGCGCCCCTTTCCTATATCCTCAAAAGATACAATGACTTGTTCACAGTTGCGATCTAAATGTATATTTAAGAAAACTATATTTGATAAAATGTAAGTGTTATTTTAAAAATACCAGCTTTTGTAAGTTATAGCGTAACATAGTACCTATTCAACATTATTATTATTTTTGAAATGGTTTTATTATTATTTTTGAAATAGTTTTATTATTATTTGAAGATGTTTTATTATTATTTGAAATCGTTTTATTATTATTTGAAATTGTTTTATTATTATTATTATATTTTTACGTCTTTGACATTTCTCGGGACCCAGGGGTCCCGAACCTTTGGCAGGCGTACGAGGGGCCGAAGCCAACTCGCAGAGGCCCTTTAGACGTTTTTAATGAAATGAGGTACCAACCGACGATTATTCCTGTTCGCACTATGCAATTGCAGCCAAGGACAACCCCCGGTTGGTGTAGGACTATTGTAAGATATGGAAACAAGGATATCGGACTATGGGTTTGGGTTGCTAAAGTGGACTGGTCACCTGGAACTATGGAAGGACTATGGCCCCTGCCTAATCTATGTTTTATATGCACACGGATAAAATGGCAGGGGGTGACTTGCACACTCAATAATGGGCCCCCAAAAACGGTCGCTAGCACATAGTGTCGTAGTGACAAGGGGGCAACACGTCCTGAGGTGCTTATGAGGAGTGGAGAGGTTTTCCACGGCTATCAGGACAATCCCGGAAGTACGGTCAAGATCCCTACCAGCATCTTACTGGAATACTTCCTTGCTCCGAGCACGTTTGCTCTTGCGAATCTCCACTCAAGCCGGCCAATTAAGGCAAGAATGAGATGGGAGCTCTGTTTCTCGTCAGTGTTTACTCCAGCCAGCCAATGAAGGCAAGCCAGAGGTGAGGAACAAGACTTCTCCCGGGAGATAGGGTTCGTGGGGTCGCTACTGCTCAACAGCTCGCCACATGCTGCCCTGCGGGTTTTTGTATCTCTCTTGGTCTGGCTCCTCATTCCAGACCTGTTCCGGCAAAGTAAACTCTACTAGCTCAGGCCTAGAGTTCGGAGTACGCAAGCCCCACCACGACGTCAACGTAGAGATACGGCGGTGGAGTTATTATTAATATATTATTTGATGTTTTTAAACTTTTTTAGGCGCGTTGAACGGTTTGTATTTAATGTTCTAGTATGCTAATTGATAGTGCCGTGCTTTCCTGTAATTTAGATACATGCGAGATCTACATTATGACAGAGACTTTGGGTTAATGCTGTGTATGTGTTTAGTTGGTAAGCCTTTATATAAACAAACGCCAAAATTATTTTCGAACAGTAAATTTCTAGTATAAAACGTTTCATAAAGCTATTCATCGAGCTAGCTAAGGAGTGAATCTTTATGAATGCGACCAAATTGTATGAGAGTAGTCCTCTTTCAAAACTTCCCATGAATAGTGTTAATTCGCTATAGCGAGTTTGCTCGGAGCTCGTCAATGGACTATTTGGAGACTTGAGAAGCGCGCCGCCTCACAAAGTCGTAATATTGTGTATGGAAAACGCGGGAAATATGAATGGTGTTTCGAGGCGACACACGAGTGTGGGCGATTTTGTATAGAACTCACAATGTTATAGAATATTTCAACGGTGTCTATTCAGATGTGCCGCTGTTGTGCGGCTATACCAAATCTGAAACGGATTTACAGAAAGGATTATGTTTTATGGTCGGCTTACAGATATTATTGTGTTCAATCTGTTTACGGGCAGGCACTGAAAGTGAACATGCAATTACAAGTGAAATAATAAACTTGTTCATTCTCATTAAATATACCACTACTACAACTGCAGTATTCTGCACAGTCCATTTCAGTCGTAGAACGGGTTATTTCGCCCACGTGGACGTCGGAAAATATCCCACAGGAACGTCCCAACGGGATTAAAGTATGCTATGTGTTAATCCAGGTTATAAACTACCTGTGTAGCAAATTTCATCCAAATCCGTTCAGCCGTTTTTGCGTCAATCCGGAACATACATCCAAATAAACTGACAAACGGACAAAAATTCTAAACTATATTTTCGGCATTAAACTCGTTCGCACACCTCGCGGCAATTACTTTTTTTTCAAAAATATTCAATTAAAGTTTTGACTTCGTTACCTTTTTGATAATTATATGTATAGAAAACGTGGTTTCGCCATTTATAAAAATCGTAACCAAGTATCTACACGACTTTCCAGTCTCTCTTTCGACTTACTTCACTGCTCTGTGCTTCAATGTCGCTGACCAAAAACAAGACAACCTCTGCCACATTGTCTTCACATTTTTAATGTAAACTCCTTAATTCAAGACAAAGCCCTGATAATGTAAACACAGAGCTACACCTCAACCCTTGTAGCTCCGGCCCTTAGTTTTTCAGCGCCGTTTCGAAGGCGAAAAGGAAAAAACGAGGCGTGCCCTAACAAAGCGAGTCACACAATGGAGCCGCGAACAATGCTAACTAGAGGAGCTTGAGCTTGTATCATTTGCAGATAAACACGGGTAGATATCGATATGATCAATATACATGACAGCTTGTAATGTGGGAAAACTATTGAGATTTCAGGACGAGATTACGTTATGGACGGCTGCGTTTGCGACATCGCACGTTACTATTGGCTCGGCGATTGGCTGATCTATTCTAAAAATCTCTATTCTATTCTATTTTTACTAAATGGCAAGCAAAGCCAATGTCAACTATTCTGCCAATGTCTGAAGTGCATTGGAAAAAAGAAAAAATATCATAAATTAAAAGAAAAACAACAACTTTAGACACAAGTAAAATTCTTCGATTGATACAGTTAAACACAATGTAGATCTTGTTGGGTTAGTACGGGACGTTACAAAGACAAGAACAACACAGTATCAAGTCACAAAAATGTCAACAATCACTCAAGCTTTAAAAACTCAACGTGAAAATTAAGATGAAGTGACCTGTCAATATAGTGTCAATCTCTAGCATCAGAATGACAGCTCACTTCACCTACTGATCGTTCACTATAACTTGTCCCTTGCCAATATTGCTTGTCAAGCTTAGTTTCAATACTATAGAGTTCAAAATGGCTTGACAAGCAATGGTGTGAAGATGACAGCAAGGGACAAGTTACAGTGAACGGTCTGTAAGATGTCGCGGTTAGATTTTTACAGAATAGACGGGCTGAAAACTGTGGCTCCTCATGTTTGAACAAGATCGGGGTGGATGGAATGCTAAAGAAAAGGCTATGGCCAGGAGTGGGATGGTGAAGGATGAATATTATATGTCCCAAACTAATACGAATAGTGCTATCCAAAAAGACGCGCCCGACTCTTCCTAAGTGCGATTACTGTTTGCGATTAGGAAGAAGAGATGGGGTTGCTTCTTCATGGATGACACTATCTATACTAAAAAGTCAAGTTTCAAACAAATCCTTTTAGACATTTTTGATAGAGTTTAGAGATAATGCTTGTAGGAAAAATAGATGTTTAAAAACAAACCCATTCGTTTTCATACAATTTCAGTTATTTTTGTATTGTTCACAGAGACTGTGAAATTAATTTCAACGCCAGATGCATCGGAAATTGGAAAACGGCGACTCTCTGCATCGTAAACATTTTACATTTATACCTGCACTACAGACGTAGGTACTGCATAGGTGCATTTCAAATTTTGATGAAAAGAAAATTAGATGCACAGCATTGATCGGATACCCCTCATGCATACAGATGCAAAAGGGTGATCAATTGACAAGACATATAAATGTCTTCCTTTTAAAGAATAGGGTTTGGTATATCTGCCGTCGACTTTAAAAAGATTTCTATTTGTTTACAACCAATCAGCCAGATTTCAATGAGCCACACACATAAAATATGCACAGCAAAACAGGAACTCACTTCCAAAAACAATACTGCTTTACACCTACTTTACAATCCGCATGAACGAGAGCACCGCTGCAGAAGTACAGACTAGCTTGTCAATGAACGAAACAAGACACTATCACAAAGCGAACCCACCACCTACCACACTTTCCGTCGTATTAAAATTCAAACGACACTTAGAACATTGCACATCCGCCAGCTCAGCACTAACGACGAAGTCCACAACAATGTGCCCTCTGAAGAGGCCCGAACAATCGAATGAAGACAATAAGCAGCGATACTCCGAGACAAAAAGAGGCGAAATAAAGGCTCACTTGTTTCCTGGCCGCATTGTGAGGAACGGGAGAGGGCAGAGACAAAAGCGTAATGTGCCACGGCCCCAAACAATGGGGGCCGAGCCATTATTGTTACAGTAGCGCCGCTTTGCGCTGTACCTACGAGGTGGTTCCGAACTTGACATGGAGCGGCCTTGTCGGCCGCTGCGCCGCATGCGTCGGGTGGATTAATCTCATCTGTGATATTAATTATTATTAGCTTGGAAGTGGAACTTCAGAACTTTAAGCCAACCTATAGTAACCTGTAGTAGTTATAGTGCTTATGTATTTATTTAAGTATTAATTTCATATTATATATTATTTCATATTTTTCTCTTCTTGTTCGCACACACTATTGTCTACATTTCTTTCTCATTTATCCTTTCGCAGGTCTGCTCGAAGAAATTTCTTAAGAAATAAGCAGTACCTTTGTACTCAAAATTATAAATATGTCGTATCTCTATGTATTTTACTGTGTGTACATAAATAATAAAGTTTGTGTACAAAAGGATATGCAGTTGTGGTATGCTAAAATTAAAAATGTTTGCGAAAAGTTGTTGTTGTTTTGAGAGAAGAAAACCAAACTGAAAAATTATTTCGAGTATTACCATCGTATGGATAATAATTCTATTGTAATGTAGCCCCAGAAAATTTATTGCAAGCATCCTTGATTATTTCTCGAATTCTCTTGATATTATGCCAATTTGTACTATAGATGTATATCGCTACACATCATTTCAGACAGTACTTGCTAATTCGGTAGACGAGGTCCTCGCGAGTCCACCGGAGAATCCGGTAGAGAGTATCATTTCGTTATCGGGGTCAAAAAGACCGGCCGCCGTTTGATCTCTCGCCTTTATGATTTCTGCAAAGCCGGTGGCGAATCACACAGTGTGTCGCCCGCTGAATAAATGTAGACACAATAGATAAGGAGGATCATTATTGTGAGATATTTGAAAAAAAAAATAGTTTAACAAGCTCTTTGCGTCCTATAGATTATTATAGACTACGAAGTAAGAATCGCATTGAATGGGCCGCACTGCCGAAAAGCAGGTGAAAACATACGGATAGTATTTTTTCATCCGTACGCCCCACCCGATTGGATGTCCAATCGGCACAAATATCGAACTTTCATACAAATTTCCGTCCCCTATTTACATTTACCCCCTTTACGGGATGAATTGTCAAAAATCCTTCCTTAGTGCTAATTTTCATATTATTATTTTCAATTGAAATAACTGAAAATGTACTTAACATTATGAACAACTTTTACTATAGGACCAACACTGACATCTATATCTATATACATCTAATAAAATAGTAACGAAGTCAAAACATAAGTTTTTCCCCTACCAAAAATCGCTAAACGCGCCTAGTTTTCACTTAAAAAAATAACAAAAATACCATAAAATATAGGCTTGCAGAAAAATAATCGATATATAGATATTTTTTGTTCGATATATCGATATTTTTTATGCGATGTATCGATATAAAATATCAAGTATCGAAAATGTATCAAATTCAATATATTTCCAATAAACATCGTTGTCGCCACTGACAAAAATCGCTGGGAATCGGAGCCGTACTTTTTTATAATCTGTGGTGTGACTTTGCTTGTTTTGCTCGGAAAAAAAGAAACAACAAATGAGTGGGCATAAATAAATAAATAAGCTAACATTACTATGTTAGCTTATTTATCAAAGAAGTTCATAAAGAAAGAAATTTAAAAAAAAACGTGTCTGCTGGGACACATAGTAGAAGTGAAACTTCAACGGACAAGTGTAAAAACGAATGGCAACGGACAAGTGGAAAAACGAATGGCAACGGACAAGTGGAAAACGAATCGCAACTGACAAGTGGAAAGACGAATGGTAACGGACAAGTGGAAAAACGAATCGCAACGGACAAATGGAAAAACCAATAGCAACGGACAAGTGGAAAAACGAATGGCAATGGACAAGTGGAAAAACGAATGGTAACGGACAAGTGGAAAAACGAATCGCAACGACAAGTGGAAAAACGAATGGCAACGGATAAGTGGAAAAACGAATCACAACGGATAAGTGGAAAAACGAATGGCAACGGACAAGTGGAAAACGAATCGCAACGGACAAATGGAAAAACGAATCGCAAACGACAATTGGAAAATCGAATCGAAGTCTATATAGAAGTTTCACTTAAAAAAACATTTTCCATTTACAAGGTGTTTTCAAGGGATGTAAGATGTGCCAAAACATATCGATACTATATCGAAATCGATATTGTTTTTTTTTTAATATCGATACGATACATATCGATACTTTTTGGCACTTCTTGCATCCCTAATAAAACACTTTGTTCACGTACGTAGCTGTATCGTTGCAACGTGCAACACGCCCGGGCGACGTTGAATGGCGGCCGCGGGGCGAAATCTCTGGGACGCATACGAGACGTATCAAAATTCAATCTCTCACCAGATACGATGCAATATTAAAATTGAATTTTACTGGTCATGTTTCCAACTTCGTTTTGAATAATATGTGCTGCATGAATCGCTACGGAGCTCTGATGAAAATATAAAGTTTGTTGGTACAAGAACGTTTCTAAAGGAGCTGTAATATCACGCAAATGGAAATCTTTATGCATTCATTTACTACAACGTATTAGTTATATTTTATGTACTATTGAAGAAAGACATATCTGTACACTGTAAGGACTATTCTTGTTTGTAGCGCTCGGCCGCCGCTATAGTATCGCTTACTTACGAAAAAAAAACCGGCCAAGTGCGTGTCGGACCACGCACAATGAAGGGTTCCGTAGTTGGGATGAATTAATCCCAAAAACAAACTTAACTTTGTAGTTGAAAAATATGTTCTCCCATACGGAATGTATGGGAAAACATGTTTTTGCAACTGCAAAGTTAAGTTGGTCGATTATTACTCGTTAACCTGTAGAGCCTACTTAGTTGTGATAGTTTTTCTTTTAATTTCGTTATATAAACTACTGTTGTGATTTTTTTCACACACCCAAAACCAACCATTTAGCCGGCAGGGGGGGGGACACTTGACTCTAACAAAAATTAGCACTTTAAAGCTTAATATTTCGCAAACGAATCCCTGAATCCAAAAATGGTTTTCACAAACTCATAATATTTTTAAAGGACCTTTCTAATGATACCCCTCACCATGGCGTAAAAAAATAAAAAAATAAACATTACCACTTTACGTGTATGAGAGGTACCCTAAAAAAAAATGTTTTTCATAATTTTGTTTTACCACTTTGGTGACGTAATTAATATGTATACCTGTGCCAAATTACAACTTTTTAGTACTAAGGGTCTCGGAGCTAGACCGCGGACAGACAGACAGACAGACGGACAGACGGACATGACGAAACTATAAGGGTTCCTTGTTTACTACGGAACCCTAAAAAGGGTCGTGTGTACGGGATTTTGTTTTCAAATTGGTTAGATATGCGTTACCCCGATGGTACGTATTACTATACAGTCAAACCTGGGTAAGTGAGAACTGGGTAAGCGAGAAAACTCTATAAATGAAAGTAATTGCCAGGTCTCGTCATTTTAACCGTCTAAAACCTCTAGAAGTGAGAAACGAAAATCTCTATAAGAGAAAGTAGTTTTACACTCGTAGACCTCTATCACTGAGACTGCTACTTGCTTGTACCTCTATAAGCGACAGTCGAGTGTAATTTAATATTTGCTATTTATGAGTCATTCTTAAATTTCGTGGAAATAACATTACTTTTTTCCTTTCTACCTTTCCCTACCAGCCTCAACCTCTATAAGTCAGAAAGGCCGCACCTATACCTCTATAAGCTAGAAACTCGAGTTACTGAGAAACCTCCATAAGCAAAAAAGAGATCGCTGTCCCTTGAACTCTCGCTTATCCAGGTTCGACTGTACTAACAACTATTAACCCTCTAGCCAAACTACCTCAATAAGTCAATACAAACAGTATTTTCGTCACTATTTTAACCAAATTTGAGCAACTGTCGATTATTTTACATTTTTCGTCTTTGCCATTATTTTTTACTTGGTCTACAGAATCCTATCAGTTTATAAAACAT
Organism: Agrochola lychnidis; assembly: GCA_963680765.1. Taxonomy (NCBI): domain Eukaryota; kingdom Metazoa; phylum Arthropoda; class Insecta; order Lepidoptera; family Noctuidae; genus Agrochola; species Agrochola lychnidis. The sequence continues at coordinate 19,010,562 of OY796858.1, forward strand.
TTCAATCTACCTAGCCTTTTCCCAACTATATTGGGGTCGGCTTCCAGTCTAACCGGATGCAGATGAATACCAGTATTTTGCATGGAGTGACAGCCTATCTGACCTCCACAACCCAGTGACTAGATAATACGATACCCCTTGGTAAGACTGGTTGTCAGACTATCGGACTTCTTCGACTGTCAAAGATCCTTGAATGACAGCCGGGACCAACGGCTTAACGTGCTCTTTGAGGCACGGAGGAGTCTCGGTATGTAGAAATAGTCACCCATCCATGGACCAACCCCGGCAAGCGTAGCTTAACCTGATGAATCGATCCGTGCAGCTTTTAAAACATTTGCAGATCAATAATTTTTTTTTTTTAAACATTTCCGACTCCAATATGACGATTTCTGATGAAAATTCAACGCGGACAGCGCAGCCCTATCACAAAGCACAATTAATAAAATTTCGCTATGGACAGAAGGGGTCTTTTGTCCATTTTATTCATATGCTAACTCCAGCCGACTCCTATTTTATCTGAGTACTTCATTGTACTTCAAAAACAATAGAGAAATTGCGACGCGACGCGGCAATCGTTGTGACGTGTCTGTAGATTGTGAACCATGTTAAAAGTTTTGTGTTATGGTTGGAAATCATTAATATTATATAAGTAGTATGTATTTGTCTGTAAAAATATTTGGTTAAATATGAGACTTCCTCAGGAGTATCCATGTTAAAGACTCAGATCAAAACGTATATTAATAAAGTTAAATAATCTTTAATCCATCGCCATCCAACGTGGTAATGCTGCCAGCCTTTTGGGCACTTTTCCCGCTGACAGCGATGCGGACGAATTTTTTGACGCCCAATGAGCTCTTGTCTTTATTTTTAACTTTTTCCTTTACATACTTGTACATAATATATATAGTAATTAGTTGTAAATATGTTTGTGTATATTATATGTTAACAGAGTAATTCGGATAAGCAACATCCATATCCGTTATCTATTTGGAAACAAGGCTGTTGCTCGAAACACATCTTCGAACATCACCTCACAAAGGAGAATCGCACCTCCCCGCTATGGTCTTCAGGATAGAGTTGGAGCTTTCCCGCACTCTGCAGAGTATAAGAGGCAGATTTCTGTCTGACGATCGCGTGGAAGCCATCGACGTGTGCTTGTGCGAACAAACCTGATTCACTGAAACGGGGCAGCCCCATCAACATACTGAACCCGTTATTATATTGGATATGCGCTGATAGCCCGCTGAGTATAGTTGGTCCCCAGGCTGCACGTGTTGGCAATAATGGTATGATCAATATTATTTAGCTCTTAATTTGTGAGCTGATATATTTTGTTAATTTATTTGTTCTTTCCTGCTTATTTTATTTTTTGCACCCTCCATCTCTGTATAACCTATGTTCATGAATTAAATTAATTGAATTGAAAAGTTCTTGGCATATTCTAATCAATATGGAGCAGGATTCTTCCGTTGTATTCTTAGTTCGCATCTCCTCCTCGCTTCAAGTGGGCTGAAAACAATGTAACAAAAAAACTAAGGAATTCAAAAACACGAACCCACTTAGTGCCGAAAAAAGATAACCTCTGTTTTCATATTGTTTGAGACTACATAAAGAATGAATGGTCTGAAAATGTATTATATAATAAAAGTATAAGAATAAAGATGAGACGGACCTTTGAAAATATAATGAACATCATTACAAATCTACTCTGTTGCTAGGTTTTTCTTTTTCATACACTTTCCCGAATATCTTTTCTGAAATCGCAACGGAAATAATCTTAAAATCATTCATATTTCGTAGTAATAATACTAATATTTTATCAAGCTCATGTAGCTGGAATATTAAAAGCGTGCACTGCGAACTAAGTATACCTACCCACGCATCACATATTACAGTATTTCTATTTTCTTAATGTCTCTCGGCAAACTTCGTGTTTCGTCAGTAGTCGGATTTCTATCAGTTTCCCTTTGCACTTGGTGCAAACCGGACGCTCTCAGTCGACTTGAAAGTATATAGAGTTGTTAATACTCTTTAACTTAATGTAATTTATTTGAAAAATGGGAGATAAGCTGCTAAAGTCACAGACACGACCGATAAGAAAATAGTTTTACAGCTCTATATAGTTCACACGGAAATCAAAACAAAACAACAATAAAGTAGGTACTTAGTTGTGATACACTTTTTGATAAGTTGTCACAAAATGGAATACAAGGGCCAATATTAGAACTATTAAAAAACTATCACACAAACAGGTACAACACGGTTAAAATACAAAATGAGTACAGTACAAAGCTTCCATCCACGCAAGGAACGGCCCAGGGTTCAATTATAGGTCCTACAGAATACTTACTTTATGTTAATGACATGAGTAATGCTATAAATTCAGGTTCTATATACCAATTCGCAGACGATACGTGTATATTGGTCGCTAATAAAAATATCCATGACGCTGAGATGCCTCAGCGTCATGGATATTTGTTGTAGGGATGCCCCTACAACGTAACTTTGACCAAATGTGTAAATGGGCTCATGACGTTGGATTGGTAATAAACGCAACAAAAACAAAAATTGTTCACATACATTCATCACACAATAAATGCTCAACTATACCTACAGTTATAGCACACGAACACACTTGCCTACATAGTTCGCCAAAGACTTGCCAATGTCCGTTAATAGAAGTAGTTGACAAACACATGTATATCAGTCTAATGGTTGATAGCCGATTCTGTTGGGGACCGCACAAAGATTACGTATGCAACAAACTGAGGTCTATTCTAGGTAAGCTAAGTATACTTAAATATAAACTACCTTACAAAACGCTTAGAATGTTATATATGGCCCTGGCAAACTCGGTTATCAGCTACGGACTCAGCAGCTACGGCAGAACTTATCATACATACCTGACAGATATTTACAAGTTACAACTAAGAATATTAAAAGTAATTACACCAAAACATTTGACCAAGAAATTCAAAAACAGTGACGACGATCTCTTTAAATACTGTAATGTTATGAATGTGTTCAATAAAGTTGAATTTTGTACTCTTGCGGAACTCAATAGACCTGAGTTTCTAACCGAAAAAACAAGACCTGATTATCTAAAAACGATACCACTTAAAAATAAATACATCCTACCAAAGTTCAATAATGTGTACGGGCTGAGAATTGAAGAATATTTAGTACCTCTTTTCCTTAATAAACTGCCAGAGGACTTACAAACGTTATACAAAGCAAATTCGAAAAGTTATAAGTACAAATCAAAACGTTTCCTTACACAAAATTTCTCTTAATGTATGTATGTATTAATGTACTCACAAATTATTATCATCATTTTAAAATTATTGTATCACTAGCTTCCGCCAGCGGCTTTGCCCGCGTGATATCTTTATAAATTATAGCCTATGTTACACAGTGATAATGTAGCTTTCTAACAGCAAAATAATTTTTGAAATCGGTCCAGTAGTTTTTAAGTTTATTCGTTACATACAGGAATACAAATCTTTCCTCTTTATAATATTGGTGTAAATGCAGATGTCATAGCATCATTGTAGTATGTAAGAAACATTTTTGTAAAAAATATTTTTTTTCTTGAATGGCTCGCCGCACATAGATAAACCCTGAGAGGTTTTCGTTGTAAGGCTAAAACCAAAATGTAATAGGTTAAGTGTTTTAGAAATAAATAAATAATAATAAAGTTCTGAATTCAAATTAATATACACGATAAATCTAATAATTGATGGACATGGAAATTAGCATTCGTTTGTATTTGGAAATGCGATGATTCCCGAGGGACATTAATAAAATAGACATACTGTACACGAGCTTGTATAAGTACTGAAGGGATGTCGAACTTTTACGAAAGACCTGAAAGTTTTGACTTTATTTACATTAGCTTTTAGGTAACCAATGCAAAAATATCAGTCTATTTATAGGTATATTTTTTTTGTCTTTCTAATACCTTTAAACGAGCAATTCTTGTATGTATATAATCTGAATCTCGAAAACGGCTCCAACGATTTTCATGAAATTTAGTATGCAGGGGGTTTCGGAGGCGATAAATCGATCTAGCTAGGTTTCATTTTTAGAAAACTATCATCCAGATATTACACATTATAAATTAAAGTGTCTGTGTGACCGCGTTGTTCTCATAAACTATGCAATAGATTTTGATGCGGTCTTCACCATCATTTAGAGAATTTATTCCGGAGGGTTCATGTCTATAATACATAAATATTAAACTTACATATAGTAAAGAAATCTCGATGTTTTATCAAGCCGTAACTGTGCGAAACATGGGCGGGTCTTTAATTTTAAATAATTTGCATTGCAGTTTTTTTATAATCAATCTATGTCTGTGTGTGTATGTTTCACAATATGCTGCACCGCTTGACGTCATCACGTCAGCGCCGGCTGTTGCTGAAAACCAGCGCTGGGGCTCTGTCTCGCATGGGGTCGCAGCATTATGCTGAGCGATGGCCGTTATGCGTGGATCTGACGCGTATTTTCCGCCATTTTTTATTTTACCACAAATAAACATATTTTCTTCCTTTATTTTCTTTTCTTTCAGATGAACCCCCACTCTTTTACCATAACCCCATCAGAATACCTTCAATTATCATCAAAATCAACTACGATAATTATCAATTTATCCTTTATCTGTCCGCCATAAGGTCAACCTGCTGAATCACTATCGCCAAACAATAGATAGTGGTCCGAAACTCAGGTTCTATTGTAATGAATTAATTAATAAAATCAGTGGGTTGGGCGGGGGTGGCCATTGTCCAGCGAGGATGGATCTGATCTCATTAACTAGTCATTGTGGTGGTGGAACAATGGTGGCCAGTCCGCCACTCCTGGTGGATGTCGCGTCATCCCTCAGTGCTTCGTAATGAGGGTGATATTGTTTTGGTTTTCGTGTTCAAAGTTTGTGTGATGGTTCCTTGACATCCCAAAATCAAAGCATTAATTTCAACTAAACACACAGGCACTTTTGAATTGTCAAGGAGTCGGTCAGTCAGAAAGTCGAATCTACGCTTTGGAATGGGCAACTAGCCCATTCCAAGTAGTAGGTTCTTATAGAGAAGAAAAAAAATCACTACGAGTTCCGTACAATTGATCATATAACTACATTAAAAAACAATAACATACAACACAAGAAGCAAAAATAAAAACAAATGACTGTACGGACACGGACTACAATTACGGCAAAAAAACAATATTGGTTGAGGGCACAGCTATTTAATAAACCCGGAGGATTTAAAGAAGCATGATAGTATAAACATATTTAAAACAAAACTTAAAAAACATGTATGTACCCTGTAACGTCGCCAACACCCCAGTGGCAAATCATCTGCCTATCCTTTTCCCAACTATGTTGGGGTCGGCTTCCAGTCTAACCGGATGCAGCTGAATACCAGTATTTTACATGGAGCGACTGCCTATCTGACCTCCACAACCTAGTTACTAGGTAACACGATACCCCTTGGTAAGACTGGTTGTCAGACTTTTTGGGCTTCTAACTACCCGTAACGACTGTCAAAGATCTACAAATGACAGCCGGGACTAACGGCTTAACGTGCTTTCCGTGGCACGGAGAGGTCTTGGTGTGTAAAGATGGTCACCCATCCACAGACCAACCGCAGCAAGCGTAGCTTAACCTGATCGATCGACCCGTGCAGCTGTTGTTACTTAGCCACAAGCCCCTCTCCCCAGTGGCGAATATGATAGTTAAAATTACTTAGATGTAAGAACTTTGTATCTCATTGTAAGTGAACTGTTATATAAGTTCGTATGGGAAATAAATTCTTCATCTCATTTTCATTCTTCATTCTTTTTTTCTTCTTCTTTCTTGCTGTCATTTGTAGATCTTTGACAGTCATTACGGGTAGTTAGAAGCCCAAAAAGTCTGACAACCAGTCTTACCAAGGGGTATCGTGTTACCTAGTTACTAGGTTGTGGAGGTCAGATAGGCAGTCGCTCCATGTAAAATACTGGTATTCAGCTGCATCCGGTTAGACTGGAAGCCGACCCCAACATAGTTGGGAAAAGGCTAGGCAGATGATGATGAGAAATAAATTCTTTAAACCTAAGAACGGGCAAGAAACAAAGTCAAAGTAAAAAAAAACATTTCAAATAGGCCCTTATACGACACTTTTGAACGTCATAATTTACAAAAAAATAGAACTGGTTCTAATCGCCTCTTCCAAAAGTTAGTTTTCGTATGGAGAAGAATGAGCAAGAAACTCCACTGTTACTCTTTTAAAATGTTTTACAATAGTTTGTATATGTACATTAGTCATTAGTCAAAAAATTTGATGTGAAGGCGATGCACCTCGAATAAAATTACATTAGCACAATAGGTAAAAAGAATTAAAAATGGAGCAACGATAGATAAATTTATTATGTGATAGATACACGGTGCTCACATATTTACAAACATTGTAAAAGTAGACGATTTTCCTAAAATTTTACAATTAATAAGTCAGTGTGTGAGGAAGTAACCACAGAATATAAAATCAATGTCATATAAAAAAGAAACTCCATGGACACTCTTATTGAATAAACCTCTAATGGTTGATGGGATGTCGTGGTTGATCATGGTATTCGATAGTCCGAAATAGGAAAATTTAAACTCTTTAAACATGTTCAGTAGTAAGGATGGTTTCAGAGGTGACGCTTTTACTATATGGGTTTTTAAGTAAGAAAAAGTACGTTCGAAGTAGGTCTCTAAATTATGTTAACAAAATGTATTAAGCCGTACGCCGTACCTACATAATCATTACGCAGATTTATCGGTGGCGCCCAAGGTGAAAATATACTGAAAATTGTACAGTTACGGAATAAAAAAAAAACCGGCCAAGTGCGAGTCGGACTCACGCACGAAGGGTTCCATAACATTATCTATAAAACGGCAAAAAAATCATGTCTGTTGTATGGGATTTTATTCTGTTTTTTTTTTAGTATTTGTTGTTATAGCGGCAACAGAAATACATCATCTATGAAAATGTCAACTGTCTAACTATGACGGTTCATGAGATACAGCCTGGTGACAGACGGACAGACAGACAGACGGACAGCGGAGTCTTAGTAATATGGTTCCGATTTACCCTTTGGGTACGGAACCCTAAAAACATGCCTACTTGTTATTTTTTCTGGAAACAAGAAGAATACTGTGGAAAAATAAAATAACTTGGCAAGTGTGACATAATTTAAAAAAGTATAAGTTACAGTTTAGGGGAAAACGATTAAATCGATACTTGCGAATTGCGAAACCATAATAATTTGTTTGTAAAAGAACATAACTCGTGAAAAGTTCGTAGCGTTACGTAGCCGTGCTACGCAGCTACGAGGTTACGGCGGATTTTCTTATAAGCTTAAGTTACGTGAACTGATACATTGTTTTCTTTTACGGAAACCAAGTTTTTATTATAAAGTTTTATTGTTGTTCAAAATAAACAATTTCAAAGTTACTTTACGGTTTTATTCCTGGTAAGTTGATCTAGAAAAATTAACTTTCGTAGTACACATTTAATTTAACGACAAAATAAAACGACGTAATATTTAGTAATTACATGGGTTGTTAGAGTTTGTTTGATTACCAATATCTGCCATTGGATGTAGAATTGTTTTGTTTTTTTTACATATACTATATATTTTTGTTGGGACGTTTGTAAATCATGATAAAATTGAAACTCAAAACAAAATAATGAATTGTACCAGTTGAAGTATACATACATACATAAAATCACACCTGTTTATAAACGACTTCAAAAAAAGGAGGAGGTTCTCAGTTCGACGGGATATTTTTTTTAATGTGTTTTCCCCGTTTACTCGAAGACAGCTGGACCGATTTGAAAAATTCTTTTTTTTTTTGAAAGGGTATACTTTCAAATTTGTCCCATTGTCATTTGGTCACGATCTGGTGATGGGATCTTGGAGAAATCGAGGGAACTCTTCAAATATTATAGGCACTTCTATACTAACTATGCTATTGTAACTTAGATAAATTACAAACCAAACCTCTAAAAGTGAAAAAATAACTTTTTTACAAAAGATACAACCGCCTACAAAGTGAAAAATAACTCTAATTTTTTTCTAAGTCGATGTCTAAAAACTAAAATACTCCATAGACACCGACTGTTCACTTTGTAGGCGGTTGTATTATTTGTAAAAAACTTTTTTTTTTTCACTTTTTATTCCCTTAGGATTAGGCAGAATTGTACCATAGTACCTACGACTTTTGTTATTCGTAGACCTACACTCACATTTCGCCAGTTAAGTTTAAGTCCGATGTTATAAAGGTATCTAAGATTAAAGGTTCGATGTAAATAAGGGGGAGAGGGGCGAGCCTATTGCCATTGTAAAGGTACCATTCCGTTCCCGACCGCAGGAAGCAACTGCAGGCGATGTGTCGCCGCAACACGACTGGTTTCTATGAATTTCTATGAAATACCTTCCGTAGCTAGCGACACGTCTTTGGCAGCTACGGGCGAGTGACAGTCGACACGTGCAGCCCGACCGCAGACCAGTCGTGACACGTTTTTTGTATCTGCTATCTACCGACTGGAATACGGGCAGTTGCCGCCTGCGGTCGGGTTCGGAATCATGACTGCAGCGACATGACGCCGCGATGTGTCGCCGCGACATGACGTCGCGACACGTCGCGTGCAGTTGCCGCCTGCGGTCGGGTTCGGAATCATGACTGCAGCGAAATGACGCCGCGACACATCGCCTGCAGTTGCCGGTTGCGTTCGGGTACGGAATGGTACCTTTACTGCAATACTATTTCCATCAACTGGGCATAAATTCAGACTTCGTGCTGCTACTGAGAATCAGACAGTCCTCATTTTGATATTCCCACTAAATTCATTGATCTTGTTAAAGATCTTTTTCCTAATATAAAGTATGATCCAGAATTCTTAATCAACCGTCTACACAATCAATCTGCCTAGCCTTTTCCCAACTATGGTGGAGTCGGCTTCCAGTCTAACTGGCTGCAGCTGAATACCAGTATTTTACATGGAGCCACTGCCTATCTGACCTCCACAACCCAGTAACTGAGTAATACGATACCCCTTGGTAAGACTGGTTGTCAGATTTTCGGACTTCTGACGACCCGTAACGACTGTTAAAAATCCACGAATGACAGCCGGGACCAACTGCTTTACGTGCTTTCCGAAGCACGTAAGAGTTTTGGTAAGTAGAAATGGTCACCCATCCACGGACCAACCCCGGCAAGCGTAGCTTAACCTGATGGATCGACCCGTGCGGCTGTTAGTACGAGCTCCTCCGTCAATCACCCGTCTTCACATGACTTCAATTAACACTATACACAATCCCCTTATTGTGAGCCGACAACTCAAGGTCGATAAACCGTAACAAAACTATCCGACCAAACGCTGAAAAGGAAAGAAAATTCTTACACAAAAGTCTCCGCGACGGACAATAGATGGCGCTTGATCTAGATAACGATATGTTAACATTGTCACAATGGCGGCGGTAATGGTGCGATTGTACTGCTTGGCACAATGCTTTTAGATGTCACCTCCAACAATGGACTCGTTCGATATCTGCTACTGTTGTGCCCGCTCACTCAAACGGCCAAATCGAATGAAAATCGTTTTAGTAACTAACGTTGAAGTCGTGATGAGATCCGAGACGCGACTAGAATGTCGCTCGCGAGTCGAGTCTCGCTTGCATACTCAGTTATAGGGGTAACAAACACCCTCTTGTCCCATGTGTCAAATCGCTATAATATATTACAATTTAGTCGACCAATAAACTTGCTTGTACCTATTGAAGTCCAAGAAGTAAAAATGCAAGATTTTCCAGGCACTTACGATGACCGGGAGTTGAAGCATATCCTTCGTGTCGTCGGTTGTTTTGTTTGTCAACAAAACGTTATTTACAAAGATTTAAACTTAAAAAACTGGCAAAGTGTAGGTATGTCGGACCACGCACAATGAAAGGTTCCGTAGTTGGGATGAATTTATCCCAAAAACAAACTTTGTAGTTGAAAAACATATGTTTTTGCAACTGCAAATATAAGTTGGTCGATTATTACTCGTTAACTTGTAGAGCCTGTGATAGTTTTCCTTTTAATTTCGTTATATAAATTACTGCTGTGATTATTTTCACACATCCAAAACTAACCATTTAGCTGGCAGGGGGACACACACACTTGATTCTAATAAAAATAAGCACTTTAAAGCTTAATATTTCGCAAACGGATCCCTGAATCTAAAAATGGTTTTCACATACTCACAATGTTTTTAAGGACCTTTCCAATAACCAAGGGAAAGAAAAAAAAACTTCACCACTTTACGTGTAGGGGAGGTACGCAAAAATAATTTTGTTTTACCACTTTGTCGGCGTAATTAATATCGATACTGGAAATTTCAATTGTCGTAAAGGACATTGTATTCCCTGTCCTTTACGACATTTGAAATTTCCAGTGTCGATATATATACCCATGCCAAATTACAGCTTTCTAGTACTAAGAGTCTCGGAGCTAGTCCGCGGACGGACAGACAGACAGACGGACATGGCAACTATAAGGGTTCCTTGTTTACTACGGAACCTTAAAAATCACGCTTAAATTACAACATTATTTGAATAAGTGGAAAATAACGTAGGTAGAAGAAGAGACAAAATAACGAAGCACCATCATCATAGACGTGCTTCATGTAATACAAAAAAGCTCATCAATTCCTCACAGTCGAAAAAACGCATGAGAGCTTTGAGTACCCTAAAGTAATCATTGATGCATAAAGCCGACTCATTAGAGATTCCCCAATAAAAAGCGGCTACACAAAACCAATATTTTGCACAGACTTTCGACAAAAGAAGGACAACATATTGCACGAAACTGTGCAAATATTCTGGCGCCACTATATTCACAAATGAATCATCATCCATTTGTTAGGAGTTGAATAATAAGCGATTGATAAAATCGTCCGACTGCCTGTGACAATTCGCACTCGAATCCGACGCAACAACAATGGTTCGGCACCACCAGATTACCCTGGACCCCCTCCCCCTTTCACACAAAACAATAGTTGGTATTAGAGGGGTGCTAAAGGGTGCTTCGAGAGGTCTCCGAAAGCTGGTCGTGATTCATAAGCCGCCCACCAACTATTCAGTGTGATGTTATTCAACTCATGATGGATCACAATTTCAGACAACATTGTATGGAAACAAATGAAGTAGTACAAAGGGAATGGATGTGATTTGTTTAAGTTTCGTTGTCTTTTTAATTGTTTTAGGGCGAATTTGTTTTAGGGACGATAAAATGTTTTGTTAGATCGCGAGCGAAACGCACATATTAATAGCTCCCAATAAGGTCGTTAAATTTGTACCGTTTGAGGTTTTCTGGACCTACAGCAGCCGTCCCAGCATAACCCGCTGTGCTAGGAAAATGGAATTGCGCGAGATTTTCGACACAGGTTGCGTCCCACACCAAAGGCCTACTACCCAATTTCCAAGGCGGCTTCTCCCACTGTCTCTGGGTAGACGGGTTTCGGGCTGAACCGTATCCTCCCGCTCCGCAAAGAGCGGGAGAAGTTATTTATAATTTCCCACCCAAAAAATAAATGAAAAAATTCTAATGTAAGTTTACGTTAAGCATAACTCATCATCTGTTACGACGCCTCATTGAGGTGGATAACAATTAAAATTCTATTGTGTCTCGTTAATGACAGTTGAAAGGATAAACTAGAAATAGGTAGGAACTCTAGTGCTCCCAGGGCAATCCGCCATTTTACTTTGCCGACTGGCTAGAACCTCATCATGTTTTTACCAACGCTAGATATACTATTTTATAATAGTTCATGCCGGAAGGAAACACGAAAAAAAACCGGGGCACTCCGGGAGTGCCGACAGAAGTGAAAACTTGAACAAGATCGCCTTGGTGGAAGAAAACTACTTGTATAGAACATTGATCCGTAACTTAATATAAATAAAGAGCACAATCGCGTTTACAAAAATGAGGTAACGGTGTCGCGAGTGCAATTGTTTTTCCCATCTCAAAACTGCCCAACGCGCCTAAAGAAGTTTTCACTTAAAAAACACCTAAGTAATTAAAAAATGTCGATAGGTGTCGTAGGACACCCGGTTGGAATGAAGTTCCTTTCGCTGTGACTTTTTCAATTAATATGTATTTTCTGAGTTTATCTTGGATTACTAACATCGGTGAAGGAAAACATCGTGAGGAAAACTGGACTAATAGGATAGGTAATATAAGTCCGAAATCGCCAACCCGTCTTGAGCGCGCGTGGTGATCAATGCTTATGCCTTCTCTGTATGAGAAGAGGCATTTGCCCTGCAGTGGGACAATAATAGGCTGGTATTACAGAGCTATCTATACTCCATAGGTTTAGGTAGTTAAATAAAGGTAAACAAATTGTAAAATGGATTTTTATAAATGACACTTCCTTTTTTAAAATATGATAAATCCAAATAAATTTATTTTAGATTTTTACAATGGTTTCCTCTTTCATTATTGTACAGTAAATTTTATAATTTATTCTTAAAAATTACTACGTAGATATAACTGCTTGAGCACAATTTTTTATTTAGTTTTATAATAATAATTTAATATTTTGTAATCTGTCTATTGTAAAGAGCCCAAACTCTAAACGTCAACGAATTATAACGTTTCTAAATTGAAGAGTATGACTGTGGCGTAGCAGGACAACTAAAGTGACAGGTATTACGTTTAGTCGGTTACTTGACAGCTGTCTCGTCACGTGGTTTTTTTGTTTACCTATAACTACCTAAAGCCATGGAGTATATATGTCGTCTCAAGTTTCAAGTGTCAAAAAGTTTTGTTTTTTTTTACAGACCCCCTGGATTTCGAGCGTAACGCTTTTTTCGTTACGTGATTCTTCCAGTTAACTGCTACCGCAGAACTTCGTTCTAAAAAAAACAAAAGCAACGACTGTAACTAAAAAGTTAATAACAAGATTAGTCGGATTTTTTACCTACTCAATTTTTTTTACGTTTTTGGGTGTTATATTTTTAGAATCGTCACCTCGAGCCTATTTTGATACCCCTCATGATGAACATACAATTTTTTTTTTCAAATCTTATTGACGTCATAATTGAAAAAGCAAAACCTAACAAAACCATGGCACAACCTAGTAGTCAATGGACACCTCATAGTATTAAAATCCATCCAGCCGTTTGGAATTTTGAATGGTTCGACCGGCTTCGAGGGTATAAACACAAAGAATCCCACATACAAACATACTTATACTTACTTTGCTATCGCTCAGTCGGGTAAAAATACGTACATTTTTTTATATTTTATTGGTATATTGGCGTGTGCTGGCTGACATAAGGAAAATAATTTAATTTAATGTTTTGTGTTGCGTAATATAAATTATTTTGCATAGGTACTCTCGTATAGAATTAAATTATCGTATAGGAGCTTGTGGCTAAGTAATAACAGCCGTACGGGTCGATCGATCAGGTTAAGCTACGCTTGACGCGGTTGGTCCGTGGATGAGTTGGATGAAATTTGGCACACAGATAGTTTATAACCTGAATTAACATATAGGACTTTTTATCACACTTCTTATCCTGATATTCCCACGGAATCGAGACATATGCGGGTGAAACCGTGGGGCGCAGCTAGTATATATGTTACGGCTAAAACCCGAAGTGCGGCTACACCTAGATTTAGCCGGCTAAAACTAGGTGCGGTCGGTAGCAGTTAGTTAAACTTGCCTAAATGGACCCTGGCACTCGCCGGCCGCTGCCGCGGCACCGCTCGCTTCGCTCGCTCGGCTCGTGCGGTATGTTATGTGGTCACAGTTCTAACCTAACCTAACCTACTCTTCAGCCATTTTCATTTGCTACAACTAAATTTAACCAACTGCTACCGGCCGCACCTAGTTGTAGCCGGCTAAAACTAGGTGTAGCCGCACTTCGGGTTTTAGCCGTGACATATATATATAAAGGCTTTTTATTGCAAGTGGTTTTACCAGGAGTGGGAAGGAATTCGTGGCTAGATAATAACCTGGTCGATCCATCAGGTTAAGCTACACTTGCCGGGGTTGGACCGTGGATGGGTAACCATCTTTACATACCAAGACCCCCCAGTGCCTCGGAAAGCACGTAAAGCCGTTGGTCCCGGCTATCATTTTTAGATCTTTGTCAGTAGTCAGAAGCCCGAAAGTCTGACAAACCAGTCTAATCAAGGGCTATCGTGTTACCCAGTAACTGGGTTGTGGAGGTCAGATAGGCAGTCGCTCCATGTAAAATACTGGTATTCAGCTGTATCTGGTTAGACTGGAAGCCAACCCCAACATAGTTGGGTAGATGATGATACTATTGTATAGAATTAAGTTTTTCTATAACTGAACTATGCTGCTGGGGAGTTTGTTGCGCTACTTCTTCTTCCCAGCTAAAGGCACTAGGAAGTGGTGAAGGGTGGGCGTTTTGGGGGACTGTCTTATGTAATTTTGACGTTCGAAAAGTGCTGATTCTCAACCTAGTTTGAATAAATGACTGTTGATATTGATTTACATAGATACCTACCACATAAACGCCCACCTACATAACCATCTAACATGAAATACAGGAGTGTAGATTAATGTACTCCGGAAACAAATATAGGGTGTGTACAGGGATATCTGTCGATTGACTGAGAGGGAGGATGCGATACCGGAGATATGGGATATCTGTGTCCTGACCTATTGAATTGTTATCGAGACCTGTAATTAATGGAGTACGCGGTTGTTAATCGGATTAGCAAAATGTTCGACCAATAAAATGTACCGAATATTGAAGGTGGGTTTTATTTTTAACCGACTTATCGACCGTCTTTATTTATTTTTAAGTGTCGCAGCATTATGCTGAGATAGGAGCCTTTTGGCCTCGTACAGGACCTTCTGCTTTTATTTTAATTTTACTTTGTTTTTTTTATTGTTTTTTTATTATTTTTATTAATGTTCTTATTGAAGGTGTTTAGTTATTAATTTGTGATTTCCTGTGCGAGTCTCAATAAATACTTTTTCTTTCTTTCTTTCTTTACTTCCAAAAAGGAGGAGGTTATATGTTCGTCGCGTATGTTTGTTTTTTTTTTATGTATGTCCACCGATTTCTCCGTCAATTGTGGACCGGTTTTGAAAATTCTTTTTTGTTTGAAAGGGTATGCTTTCGAGATGGTCCCATATAAATTTTTATTAACTTTGCTTCGATAGTTTTTGAGTTAGCTTCAATAATACGTACTTTTTCCCACTTAGTATGTGGATGATATGATAAGTTCCTGACACTATTATTTACATAGCAGGTAGTGGTTTTCGAATTTGTGTGGGGTAGGTACCACAACTAAAAAGTGAAAAATAAAAACTTTTTACAAAAAAAAAAAACAATCGACTTCCAAAAAACACTACAAAGTGAAAAATAACTTTAATTTTGGAAGTTGGTGACAAAAATGAAAATTCAAAACCAAAGACACCGACTTCCAAAATTAAAGTTATTTTTCACTTTGTAGTGTTTTTTGGAAGTCGGTTGTTTTTTTTTTTTTGTAAAAAGTTTTTTATGTTGGTTTAGAATCGATGTTTACGTATTTTTTCTACTGGATCATTAATTGTATCGAGTTTTATTAATTAATTGGGCTTGGGATATCCTACTAACCGTAGCATTTTGTTAACTTTATAATTAACGTTTTATTTAGGTTACCAATTAAAAGCGTCAGTAACTCAGCAGGTATGTTGCTATAATATCACACATAACATAAGAAGTGTAGGTATATAGTGTACTCAAGTTTCGCCAGTTAAAAAACACACATATTGCCCTACCTGAAGATCGAACTCCATTCTAAGCAGTAGCGCTAGCGTCCATTAGAACGACAAGGCAATCCCTGAACAACATAATTAAACCCTCCCACAACAAGAGACAGCACATTACGACAATAAATGTAACCCGTTACCCGCCACACGATAATATCCGATTCCTGCTATATTTCAATTATTCGTGTAGATACATACATAACAAGTGGGTTATATTGTTCATGCTGATAATAGGAAAATCTGTCAACACTGGAACAATACAGGAAGTTACATGGATCAGGAATTAGCAGACATTGTCCTAGCACAATGGAGCGCGGCCGGTGGCGGAGACGGCGCAATATAATTAGATAACATTACTATATTACTACATATTTCGTACTATTTGATTGTGGGTTTGCTTGCTTGGAATAAGTATTTTTTCCTTTAATTAAATGTGTTGAAAGTTCCCATCATTATAACAATAATAAGTGGTAGAGTTGATCCGTTAAATACGTTTTTGTTTTAATTTTTTTATTTAATTTAAATACTTATAAATTACATTTTTAAATATTAGAATACAGAAAATATAAAACCATTTAAAAATATAAAAAATAGTAGCCCACCGGTATCGGGAACAGAGTCCAAGCTACCGGCGGTCAGGGCTCCAGAGAGGAACAATGCGAGCTGTGTCCAGGAGTACCGCTTTCTGAATCAACCTCTTGATCCAGCTGCCCAACGAGAGCCTCCTTAGGTGTTGGTCGAAGCTCTTGGCAATTAAACCATTGGCTGATACGACTGTGTTAAAATTATTGTTACACTGTAAATGTCTATAAAAGGTTTTATGAGTCTGATATTGGTGCCGATTCCCTTGTTCACAAACTAAACTAAATTTAAGTTCAGTGCATTTTTTTCTTTCTATTTCATTAAGAAAAGGACAGAGGATAAATTTTAGTTTAGTCCTGTCAAATTAATCAGCGCCTGTCGCTCTCCATACAAGTTTAGACGTGATTAAAAACTTGCCGACTAAAATTACGTCAATTTACGTCAAGCGCTGATTAATTTGACAGGACTAAACTAAAATTTATCTTCTGTCCTTTTCTTAATGAAATAGAAAGAAAAAGATGCACTGAACTTAAATTTAGTTTAGTTTGTGAACAAGGGAATCGGCACCAATGTACCATAAACTCGTATTAGTTAATTGGTGATTTCAATTTCATGAAAATTTGAAGTCCAATTTGCTCTTTGTACACTATCTAAATTATTAAAACGTCTAAGTAGGTAGGTATTAGGTAAAACTGCACGAAAGCTCAGGGAAAAATTGTGTGAGCACGATTTGTTACCAGAATGCAACAGCTTTAATTATTATTTATTTATCAGACAACATGATCCATTTTGTTAGTAAAATAGTGCTTGAAACTATATTAGTTCACTATATTAGTTCATACTATTTTTAAAGAACGGACAGTCATTCCTATCTGCTATCACACTCAGGATGCTGTTACTACTCACACGCACTCTGTGCAGCAGTGACGCCGATTTCTTTAGTAAGATTGTCGCGAAACCATCTGTGCGTGTGAGTTGTCTCCCTGAACATAGCGGACGCCCTGCAAAACGGAGGGAGCCTCAGCAGCATCCCGAATGCATTATTGTACTGGACCCGCAGAGCATTGACAGCCCTTTGCGTATATGCTGTCCACAGGCTGCTGGAGTAAAACGTCTGACAAAAGGATTTAAATAACAAAATCTTTTAACCTCTCTTGTGTAGCGGGCAAACCTGCGGGCCAGCATATTAGCCCTGACCATCAACGCTCTGCGTTCCCTTTCCATGTCAAATTCGGCATTCAAAGACATTAAATGGCTAGGTTAATGAGTTTTCATACACAATCACCAAACTACAAAAAAAAACATGTGTGCAATTCACACGTGGTAAAAGTGAAACATTCAAAAAATTTAAAAAAATAATTGTACGCGCACAAACACGTATTAACACACGTACAACGCTGAGGCCCAAGCCTACTCCCACTATGCCTTGGTAAACACGAGTGGAGGGGTACGAAGCAGAGCACAAAGAGAACCACGAACATAAGAAACACTGTATAATGCTTCCTATCTCATTTTCTCCCACGTTAAATCTTATGAAACTCTGTATCTTGAACTGTCTGTCTCTTTTTACAGTCGCTTTTTCGTTTCATCGACGTTCAAATCACAACAATGATAAAGAAGTTTTCACTTCAAAAATAAACTCAAATTCATAAAGCATATCTTCTTATAAATGATGATAACGTTCAAATAAAAGTGAGACATGTAAAGAGATATGTATTTCATTCCCCTCCAAAAGTATGGACACAAATTGAGTGTTTGCAGTGCACTTCATTTTGAAAGCTTCCCGTCGCTACTGCACTGCAGTTACTGTGCTATTTGAAGAAATATGTCACACACCGCATGTGTAACTTGATAATAATGTGAGGGTGACAAATGACGATCTTCTCGATATATTACACGCGTGTCAAATGTTTTTGACAACTTAATAGTACTCATACAGAGTGTTGCCTTTGCTAAGATGTAAAAGAAATAACTTGTATCAGTTTTTTCTGGATGTTGTAGATGTTTAATGAGATTGCTTGGAGAATGAGAGTTAGACCGAAAAAAATGTAACATATTGACTGTCACGACACTTTTGTTTTTTTCATTTACTATTAAATAGAGCGAGTCAGACTCGCATACGAAGGGATACGTACCGTATTAAGATCGAACAAAAAACGCCGAAAAAACGTTTGTTGTATAGGGATGTCCCCTTTAATTATTAATTTTATTTAATTTTTATTATTTGTTGTTACAGCGGCAATAGAAATACACATTCCGTGAAATCAGGGATGTAACGGATATCCGTATCCGCATCCGCAACTGCGGAGCATCCGCATAAATTTTGATATCCGCATCCTCAACTTTTGATTTTAAAAGCTCCGCATCCTCATCCGCATCCTCATAATTTCTATGGGGATGTGACCCTATGTTGTTCGCACAAATAGTGAATTTTTAAAAACTCGCGCCGAGCTAAATGGATGGGCCGATAAGTGAGTTACGGCTGAATTCGCAATGTCCTTGTCCTATGACAGACGATCGGCTGCACGTGGCAGTGGTGGCACATGTCACAATTTGAGTTACTGGGTATAAAATCATTACTGTTACTGGGTATTAAAATCATTCAAATTTTTTATCACCACTACTGGCAAATATCCAGAGCGAACAATTATTTAGTGAAGCAGGCCTTATCTATGATGAACTTAGAAACCGCTTAGAAGGCGAAAAGGCCTGCAAGTTGCATTTTATCAAATATAATTTACCTTTACTTAATTTTGAATATTATAGTTGTGCATTTGACTCCACAATTTGAAATTTCCGTTCACAACTTTAATATCCAAATTTTCATTTTTTTTTATCTACCACATGATTACCTACATACCTATAATACAAATATAAATAGGTACTATAAAAATAAGGGCTATTTTTTGTACGACACCCGCATCCGCACCCTCATCCGCATCCTCAATAAGGAATTTTTCAATATCCTTATCCTCATCCGCATCCTCAAACCCGATTATCTCGATATCCTCATCCGCATCCTCATCCGTTATATGCCATCCGTTACAACCCTGCGTGAAATTTCAACTGTGTAGCGGTTCATGAGATACAGCCCGCTGACAGGCAGACGGACTGTCGGACGGACAGCGGAGATTTAGCAATAGCTACAACAAACTAAAGTTTGTGTTTTAACAAACTTTAAACTATTAAATAATTTAAAGGAGTGGGTTCAAAGTCCATGGACTCAAGATTATTAAGTTTGTATCTTTAATTAATTTAATTCTATTAATATTTTTTGTTTTGTTAATTTCTTTAATTAACATAGTCAATCGTTTTTTGTTTTGTTAATTTCTTTAATTAATATAATTAATCGTTTTTTGTTTTGTGAATTGTTTGATTTGATGTTAATTTTATTAAAAAATAATTTTAATGGAAATAAAACTGATTTCGGAACCACTGTTTTCATTCAATAATTTCTAAATGTAAATTTACAAAATATGTGACGTCACGGGGGGAGTCTCACAAATGTGACCAGCTGTGACAAGGACGGGGGGAGGGGCAAAAAATCATAAAATTCGTGTCACGTAATTTATGGATGACTCCTTATGTGGATATTATCGATTTCAGCATTCTTGTAATTTCTTCTAAAAGCAACTGCTTCTTCTGCTTCTTGTTTTCTATTAAATGTCAAACCACGAAATTAATTTCATTCAAAGCTCTTCTATTTTTGGAACGAAGTTTGAAGTGAAAACTTCTTTAGGCGCGTTGAGCGATTTTTGGTAGGGGTACACTTATGGATTCGCGTAGTGCTGGACTATAGAATATAGATGGCGCTAATACCAGTTTTCAGTTTTTTTAATAGTCTTGTTTCTTTTTAAAAATATTCATCATCATCATCTGTTGCCCTGTATCCCCAATACAGGGCAACAGATGATGATGATGAATATTTTTATATCATTTATTATATCAGTTTAAAGTTTTCACTTCTGTTGGCAGTAGGGTTGCCGACCATACTGTTAATAAAAACTTTTTTTTAAATAAACAACCGACTTCAAAAAAAAACACTACAAATTTTAAAATTACTTTAATTTTGGAAGTCGGTGTCTTTGGTTTTGAATTTTCGTTTTTTAACCACTGACATCCGAAATTAAAGTTATTTTTCACTTGGTAGTGTTTTTTTTTTTGAAGATGATTGTTTTTTTTTGTAAAAAAAAAAATATTTTTCACTTTTTAGTTGTGGTACCTACCCCACACAAATTCGAATACAGTGACAGGAATTAACCATATCATCCACAAACTAAATGGGAAAAAATACGTATTATTGAAGCTAACTCAAAAACCACCCAAGCAAAGTTAATACAATTTATATGGGAAAATCAATTCATAATTGGCAGAGTAATCACGTAACAAATATACAAAAAATAAACATCATACAATCGAATTGAGTATTTATTATACTAAAAAAAACTAAAAACAGTATTATACTGTTTTCACTGATAGCTAGAGCAATATCTAAATAAAATGATTCATTTACCTATTACCAAGAACATCGTGCATGCACCTGGGCATGGGCGCCGTGGTTTAGCTAGCCTTAATTAATTTCAGAATGAAACTGATAGTACCTAAATAGATCATCGTTATAAAAAAAACAACCGACCTCCAAAAAAAACTACAAAGTGAAAAATAACTTTAATTTCGGAAGTCGGTGTCTTGGGTTTTGTATTTTCGTTTTTTGCCACCGACTTCCGAAATTAAAGTTATTTTTCACTTTGTAGTGTTTTTTGTGGAGGTCGGTTGTTTTTTTTTTTTTTTAAAGTTTTTATTTTTCACTTTTTAGTTGTGGTAACTACCCCACACACATTCAAATACCACTACCTGCTACCAGTGACAGCAACTTATCATATCATCTACATATTAAGTGGGAAAAAAATACGTATTTTGTAGCTAACTCAAAAAACTATCCAAGCAAAGTTAATAAAATTTATATGGGACCAATTCCAGAGCACACCCTTTCAAACAAAAAAAGAATTTTCAAAATCGGTCCACAATTGACGGAGAAATCGGTGGACATACATAAAAAAAAAAAAACATACGCGACGAACATATAACCTCCTCCTTTTTGGAAGTCGTTTAAAAATACCTTTTAGTTAGTTCTGTTTAAGTTACCTATTATAGTTGGTTCTGCCGCCTCCGTATTCACAGAATGACTGTTTTCAGTGCACAGTGAATGCTAAGTTGTGGAACGATAGAAATAGAGCTAGAATTGCTCCTTGTCTATTTGACGAAGCCTTCAAAATTGTTGCTAAATTGATGAGTTGCGCAAGTACCACTAATGTGTCTATTTAAAACATTAAAAAATTATTAAAAACTGTTTGTTTTTCCGAGATACTGTTTATTTTTCCATTTTGATCATAATATACTTTATTTCTTGTACAAATAGTTGACAACCCTGGTCGGCAGTCGCAATGACTGCCTATTTTTATCTTTTTCCAAGACATTTAAATTGATTTCTTGAAACAAAAACAGTAGCCCCACAAAACAAAAAAAAAAAAACAATAATCACTTCACAGATTTCCCATTACTTTCATACAACACCAGCGTACATCACGCTGTATAAACATGACGAAATTACAACACAAGTCTATTGAGTACTTAACAATGCCGTAACTGGCTGGGTTGACGTGAATATAAATTGTATAATCGGCGGCTTACCGACCGTGCTTTTGTCGCAGCCTGCGACGTCACGTCACGAGACGTATGCTAAGTCTATTCAGCTAATGGAGAAGTGATCAAGAATGTGACGTCAGTATTATTTGAGATTATTTATGGTGTGATAATGGAAACTATATTTAGAAGGAAACCTGACTTCGTCACAAATAGCGATGCTCATTTTGGTGCTTGAGGCTCTTGAGCCTTGTTTCTTGTACTCTTGATACTAAAAAAATATTTTTTACAAAAAAAATAAACAACCGACTTCCAAAAAAAAAACACTACAAAGTGAATAATAACTTTAATTTCGGAAGTCGGTGTCTTTGGTTCTGAATTTTAGTTTTTTTGCCACCGACTTCCGAAATTAAAGTTATTTTTCAAATCAAATCAAATCAAATCATCACTCACTTAGTAGAGTTTTTTTTGGAAGTCGGATGTTATTTTTTTTTGTAATTTCGACAGGAAGAGTTATTCGTCCATTTGTCGCGCACATACTTAATGCAAATTTAAGACTTATATGGTTTTTTCATGGATGCCATCGTCAGAACTGGACCAAATTGAAATGGGACCACACGGGAAGCACCAGCTTTCAAATAAAATAAAAAACCATCAAAATCGGTTCGTCCAGTCGAAAGTTCTGAAGTAACAAACATAGAAAAAAGACAGTCAAATTGAGAACCTCCTTCGTTTTTCGAATTAGTTTAAAAAAAAAGCCCTTATATATCTATATTTATGTATTTCTTTATTGCAGACCACACATTTTACAAAACACCACACATTTGACCACACATACAAGTACACACAATCGATACAGTATTAGTAACAACGACTTAAAAACTATATTAATACAAGCTTCCGCCCGCGACTTCGTCCGCGAGCCTATAAACCTTCCTTAAGAATTGAGCTATCCAATGAAAAAAGAATTTTTCAAATCCGACTGGTAGTTCCAGAGATTACCCCCTACATACAAACTTACAAACAAACAAATTTTACCTCTTTATAATATTATATTATCATATTATACATATATCATATTATATTAAATATTATACACATATTATATTATAGTATAGAAAACTTTCATTTAATAATTACGTGACCCAACACATGTTGGCACGTGCCTCCGTACCCGATGCCTAATAAGGGGGTTGTCCAAATGTCCACCTTGTCAAATAATGTTTTTAGGATGCTGTTGGAGCTTCTGCACAACCTACCCATTATTGACGCTGTTCTGTTCATTATTATAGCATGAAAAACGTCAACATGGGCTTCCGTGAACATCTGCGAAGCGCCGAGGACAAGGCTTTACGTTTTCTTTTGGGAAAATGTGCTATTTCAGTAACAGAACTGTGGCCTATCATATTCCTATAATGACGCTACTGAAGGTGCCAAACTCGTAGCCAAATTCAAGACTGTTTCTATATAAAATAAAATAAAAACAGTGGTGAAAACTTGAACAAGATGTCCTTGGTAGAAGAAAAATACTTGTATAGAACTTTGGTCCGTAACCTTATCTAAATAAAGAGCGCAATCGCGTTTACAAAAAAAAAAACTTCCAAAACCTTTAAAGTAAAATACTTGCATAGAACATTTATCCGTAACGTAATATAAACAAAGAGCACAATCGCGTTTACAAAAATGAGGTGCCGCTAACGGTGAACGCAAAAATGGTTTCACTTTAATAAAATTCAGATAACTTAATCCATACAGTTCGAATAAAATTCAAATTCAAATTACCCTCTTAACAAAGGATCTCCATACCGGAGAAGAAATCTTATCCGCTACTGTCTTCAGAATTCCGTTGCAGCTGCCACGCATTCTGCAGATCAGGCAGTTTTCTTGCGGATGACGGTATGAAACCCACCAGTTTGATACAGTACAAACATGGCCGATGCTCTACAGAAGCGAGGCCATATAAATTGCCATCGAACGCTAAGAAAATGTGGCGTTAGGTTTTCCCATTTTCTTTTTCGTAGTTGTAATCGAAGCAGACTTACCTAAATCCTTGAAATTGCATTAAATAGTTATTATTACACTCCTGCGCAACCAATATCAAAACTTTTTTCCGATATTTTTTTTTTCTAATTTATCTACCCTGAAACTGGTTTACCTAACGGTTATTTATAAAGTCCAAAATAATAGATTTTTCATTTCTCATACTCGGAAAGTAGTGTTTGTTGATCCAAGTAGCGAGTGGAATACGCTGATCCCTACCCTTGGGTGGGAAAGACTCATAGTAATCACTTCCCTCCATAGGGCGGGAATGAATTTTAAAAATAGAACTTAATTTGGTTACGTAGTCGGCTACGACAAATTTTACTGAGAGGGTATTACACTGTCGAGTCTGTGGTCATGGATCTGTGATCGAAGATATAATGGAATTGTAAAATAGACATTTGTTATAGGTATATCCCCTTTGAGGAATATTACACTATCATTATTATGTCATATACCTATTTACGAAGCTCACTTAACCATGTTTATCTATTTTACAATTTAGTTATGTCTTTGATCATGGATCTGTGATCGTAGATATGATGGTGTAATACCCCCCTTATAGAAAAATATTGATTAAAAAAATGCTGCAATCTTGTCATTGTATAAACAGCCAGTGTGAATTAAAAAAATACCTAAGGGTCAGCACACACCGAGACGTAACGCGACGCGCACTTTTTTAAGATCCGATACAATATCGAATTTATTTACTACGCAATAAGGTACACGCGCTGCGCAGCACCGCGCATCTCAGCGTACTTTGACACGCGTTCACGCTCGCACTGAAATATACCTTTTTGTGAGGAAAATAAGTTCGATACTTGTTCAAAAGTGCGTGCGGCGTCGCGTCGCGTCGCGTCTTGGTGTGTACTGACCCTAAGCGGGACGACCCGCGGCGGTAACGCGGTGTGTTCCATATTTAAAATTTAAAAAAAGACTAATAGGTACTAGAATACTCATGTTAACATTATCAATTAATATTTTAGAAAAACTACAACTTTTTACTTTCCTTAAATTCGAAATGAAAAGTAGAGTGTTTAACACGGGTGAAAGTCATCAATTCCTACTCGGACTATAGCCGCCTTGAAATACCTCGTATGATAATTGATTCCTTTCGACCCTTGTATAACAATCTACTATTTTCCTCTAGAAATGATATCGCTAAAATCAACGCTCATCTTCCTAACCCTGTAGGTTAGAGAAAATTATTTCGACATTTCACTAATGCTTTCGAGTTCCTCAAATCGGAAGCCTCACATTGACAGACAATGCAACCCTGTGACTGCGCGGTCACTTTAACTATTACACGGTAATGTGCGGGTCCTCTATGTTTGAAGGTTAACTTTGTGCTAGCTCTTTGTAGTCTCTTCTGTACTATACTGATATGAATTCACTGATAATATTTATGTCTGTTATCGTCCACATTGTGCGTAGTCATGTGTTTGATGGGGCGTTGAAGAATTTTAAGTGTCTTTGAGAAAATTGGAAGATACTAAAATCTTTTGACGTTCGTTTCTTATAAAAAGCTTTTTTATTGTTCTTAATTACATAACGTTTTTTGTAACATTTGAGTTTTATATAGCTGGAATTTAAAAATACATTTAATTTTATCCTTAAGGAAAACTCTGAAATAAAATAAAATTACCTCGGATATGTATGATATTGTTTTTCTGAAACAGTTAAAAAAATCGGTGATTGTTATCAGTTTTAGAATCTTTTAAACAATATAAATACGTAACAGTGTTAATTTATACATTTAATCTAAATACTCCAAACATTTTAAATATTACAATGATAAATGCCTTAGCTACTGCCGCTCTGTTGGACTATTGAGTCCAACCAAGCGGCAGACCTACCCAAATCCAAAATCCCAGCCATCAATATGCAGATTAGCCAATAAATACTGATCAACAATCGAATCCCCACACGCCATCGCATTAAACACCAACATAACAAATAAATACACGCTGTAGATAAGTTATCCGTACAGACACGATATGAATGGAACGTGGAACCGCATGCGTCGACTGGCGACAATCGCGCAATAGAATATAGGTAGAGTCCGCACAAAGTTCTTTTGTCACGATTATCGTGGAAAATCCGATCGGGGGAAGTGTGGCGGTTGCTTTCAACATCGGCAAACTGCATTATGAGCTATCTGAGCCATTGTTGAGCGGCGCAACTCTATAATCTAGTGTTCTGGTGGGACGCCCGGCGGCGCGGCGTAACTTTGCGTCGTCCGAGCCTGCTCGATTGCGAATCGATTCGACGATTATCGTGCTATAAGTTTCGAGATTTAGAAAGTTTCCATTTTCAAGTTCTTGCATTCATAGACAAGCATTTTCTTTGACACAACTTTTGTAAAGGCTGTTAGATTTTTAATCAATAAAAAGATTTTCTAACAAAACATGAAAGAAATGTAATAAAAATCATTGAATGTGAACTTTCAGCTACATATTAAATCGAATCTTTTCAGACTTCACCACATTGTTAGACAGCATGTAAAGAAAATCTACTTTCCAAAAAGCCATAAGCGATAATGGGCAAGAGTTCGCAACTTCATTCACCAGATTATGGCCGATCCATTGAAAATATCCATAAAAGTCGAACATTACCCGAAACAATGGAGGGGTGGGCTGGGTATTAGGTGCTTGCGCTATTGAACAACTTTTGTCCCATTGTGTTGTCCACTAGAGGAGGTAGGGTGGGCCGGTGTGCCGAACAAAGACACCGCGCAGACATAGACCGAAATTCATCAGCAACACGATTGTTTGCTACATAAAGGACGCCATTGTCGACAAATATGATATCGTAACACAATGTGGATGTAATAATTAGAGCACTAAGACGACGCTTTTAGCGCTTGCTACTCGCAAATCTGGATAGGGTTGAGATAAGTGCTTGAAAATGTTGATGTTTTCGTTGAATTATATAAGTAGCATCATTTTAGGGATTTACTAGCTTCCGTCAGCGACTTCGCCAGCGTCATATCTTTATAAATTATAACCTATTTTACTCAGTGATAATATAGCATTCTACTGATGAAAGCATTTTTTAAATCGATCCAGTGGTTTTTGAGTTTTTTTTTTTTTTTTTTTTAAACGTTGCCCCACACTAGGAATTTCTCCTGTATCGTGGGTGCGATTACAAACATTTAAACTCACATACACAAACAGCCAGACCCGGAACAACTACTGGTAGGTCATACAAATATTTGTTCCGTTCGGGAATCGAACCCGCGACACGCAGCGCAGCAGTCAGCCGCTTAACCACTGCGCCAACCGTGCCGTTTATTCATTACAAACAAAAATACAAACCTTTTATCTTACAATATTAATGTAGATATTCCTCTGAATTTTGCTGCTAAACAACCAATGACGTTGCAGCTGGTTCAAAAAAATAAATACCCTTAACGATTCAAGGATCTTTTGGCGCGTGGCGAAAATTGAAACTATTGCCGCCATCTTGCTTTTTTTCAATACAATTTAACAAAACCTTTTCACAAATGTTTACCAACAACGCCCCCCTGTCAATATTATTCAGACGCCAAAAGATCCTCGCAGCACACACTTATGAAAAAAAAAATACTCCTTTTTTATATTTGTTATTTTTTTTTTTATTAGTTTTATATTTCATGTGCGTGTCCCAAATAAAATATTTTTCTTTCTTTCTATGTAGTGAAATCTTAAACTTTTTCGTCAATAGTGGATTAAGCATTGGCCATTTAGGTCGAAAAGAAAAACAAGAAAGCCATCCATAGGCCATGATTAGAGGAAACAATTTTTTTTTTTGCAAGCCATATGGCGTCAGAATATTTTTTCATACGTTTTGGCCAGTTTGTAGAAGTGTTCTTACTTCTTTCAAAAAAGTTCCTTCTATTATAATTTTTTTTTTTGTTAAATCAGAAGACGTAGAAAAATAATTTATGTACAGAGGAGCAATTCCCGAGAACGTTCGAATTCGCATCTCATTAGCAATTTGTCAAAAATACAATTAATTTACCAACATTTTTGACAAGTTTGACAGATTACGACTTGAATGTGAACGTTTTAAAGTATGTACAAGAATTGGCCTTCAGGACGACAAGAGTCTGACGTAGTGACATTTGGAACTAAATATTTTACTTATGTAATGCAGACCTATGATGATGGCACTACTTTACCGAAAAGTGCTAGTAGGTTTTGAGTCACCCACAAGCAGTAGGTATTTTTAACAATTTGTTTAAATTCTTTTACTCATTTCCCATTCGATGTGACCTAAATGCGATAGTGGCGCCCTCATTTTCATTTCACTTTTTTATCCCAGCTGTATTTACATCATAAACCAATCAAGATAA
The DNA here is from genome assembly GCA_963680765.1 of Agrochola lychnidis. Lineage (NCBI taxonomy): Eukaryota > Metazoa > Arthropoda > Insecta > Lepidoptera > Noctuidae > Agrochola > Agrochola lychnidis. Next base: position 19,038,963 of record OY796858.1, read on the forward strand.
CAAAAGTGTAAAATCAAAGTTCATAATTTTATGTATATTGTCAAAATAAATAAATAATGGGGTAAAAAATTTAAAGCTCGGTCGTGTGATGGCAGCACTGTTGAGTGTTCTGTCACTGTCATTATTGTGTTTAAGTTGTTGTTTACACGGCTGTAACTTGCAAGATTCTTTTGGCGCTCAAATTACGTAGACAGGGGGCGCTGTTGGTAAACATTTGTGAAATAGGGAAAATGACAAAAAAAGGGTTATTGGGTTTTTCCATCTGGAATTTTTCAGTAGCAGCCCGGAGTCTGGATTTGTGCCCAGGTGATGGCAATAGGCTCGCCCCCTATTACATGGGACTTAAACATAACTGGCGAAATGTGGGTGTATAATAGGTACACCTCTGGCTAACCCATCGGAGATTACAGGCGTGATGTTATGTTATGTTACCAAAAAAAAAAATTGTCCACCAGGTAGATTATAAAAAAAATTTGGAGAACTATTTTTTTATATAATCAAAAGATTACGGCGATACATTGAGTTAAATTGTGGCATGAAGTCACGCCTCGGTAGATTTTGTGCTAAGTTGTGATAAAACAAAAAATACGTGTCTAATATTTTTTTTATTATTTGTCTGTGACGGACTAAATAGAATTTCTTTTTTTTACTCAGTCATCGTCCCTATTGTTTTGGGAATGTATTGAAAAAACAAGATGGCGCTTACGGCGTTAGTTCCGATTTTTGCCACACGCCTTATCAACCTTGTAGCGCTAAGTTTTGAACTTTTAATTACAAATAAAAAATTAATGATAAAAATTTATCGCCTTGGAGAGTGACCCATTAAAAGTGTCTGCCATTGATAAAAGACCAGATTTCGTTGAAAATTACTGGGCTTCCAACGTTTTGTTTTGCAGAACTTTCGCCCATAGTTTGCTTCTATTAACATCTTTGGGAATAAAGGAATTCACCTATTTTTGCAATCAAAAGCTTAGGGTCATATTAATAAATTATTCGTAAAATAAGTTGCTGGGTGACAAAAAATTTACGAATAGCATGTATCCCCATTAAAACTTAAACTTTTTCATCTGTACATAAGCACTGGCCATTTTGGTCGAAAAAAAAACCGAAACGCCAAGCCTTGATTAGAGGAAAAAATATTTTACTTCTTTTGTGAATCAAATGGCGTCATAATATTTTTTTCACACGTGATGGCCAGTTTTAGACTTAATTCAAAAAGGTTGTCAACTAAAAATATTTGCAATGTGCGCTCAAGAACTGAATAGAAAAATTGGACAAAAGATGAAGCGTTCCAATGTCTATTGATCATTTTTATTGATTGGAAAATCATTTGGTTTTTATTCCATGTTTCAGACGTACTATTTATGTATTTATTATTCTTATATACAATGTGTAACAAGACCCTTCCCGAAGCCGGTCATCTATGAATTCTGTACATCTAGTGCAAAAACAATTGTTTTTTTATTTTTGGTGTGAAAATTCTTATGGTAGTGCGCAACGTAATACACGCAAAACATTGTGCTTATAATTTATTTATTTCTTGCCACAAATTACAGAGAATGTTAGCACAAAGTCTACAGACACAATTTATAATTAATTTGTGAAAGACTGTTGCCTAAACTAAGTTTTTTACAAAACCTGTATGTCAGGTCACCAGGCCCCCACCGTAGGCGCGGGCTAGCGGACGGTAAGCAATGGGTAGCTCGCCGTCCGATAAGGACCAAGCCCGGGTCGACGGCGCGTTGTGTTCCACGCGCGCCTCAAAGAGATGTCAGCAGAATTGACGGGGTCCGCTAGGGCCAGTGCCTGCCGGGGGTTCGAAGAAAACCGATAGGGAAATCGTAGTCAGTAAGAGTCTGATAAAAAAAAAATCTCACCAGGCCCCCTAAAACAAAATATGTATTACATTTTTATTGTTGTACTGGAGACGATCTGATTCGCATATTATTCAAATAAAAATCTCATACATTTTCATAAAAATTGATTTACAAAAATAAAAATAGAGGAAGTAAAGTAATTAAGGATACATGCAAGAGAAGATGTAAGTGTATGTGTGAGGTGTTTGCAACAGTACTGGGATCGACGGAGTATTTAAAGATAAGTTATAAGTGTTATAACATTTCAAACATTTTTTTCGTAAAAATGCATTTTTTTAAAGTCGGAACTTTTACCTTCAATATCTCCGTAATCAGAAGATTCCAAGGTATGGTCCAGTACAAAAAAAAACAAAATTACAGGAAGAACAAGTGACTAGGCTTCGTTAATGGTATTTTTACACCTGTTATTTATTACCCCGGCCGGGGTTGGTCCGTGGATGGGTGACCATTTCTACATACCGAGACTCCTCCGTGCCTCGGAAAGCACGTTAAGCCGTTGGTCCCGGCTGTCATTCGTGGATCTTTGACAGTCGTTACGGGTCGTCAGAAGCCCGAAAGTCTGACAACCAGTCTTACCAAGGGGTATCGTATTACCCAGTTACTGGGTTGTGGAGGTCAGATAGGCAGTCGCTCCATGTAAAATACTGGTATTCAGCTGCATCCGGTTAGACTGGAAGCCGACCCCAATAAAGTTGGGAAAAGGCTAGGCAGAACACACCTGTTATTTATTACAGTAAATTAGATTAAATTAATCCTATCCACTCTGTTAAATATTACTAAATATTATGTAAAACAGCATCCGCCGACCAAATCAAAATCAATCCCCAATGCCACTGCAGAAAAAATACATCAACCCGATTCAAAAACGGAATATTCGTAACCGATCCAATTCGAGTCCACAGAGTAAAAAGTTAAATAAACTTCATAGTAATTACATTTACCCGCTGGCTCTTCCAGTAGCATACCTCCCCCGGCGTGTGGCAAAGTGATTCCCAGCGACAATAGAAAGCCACCACTTTCCCTTTTTTCATATTTGAACTCACTTAAACCTCGCGATTTGTGGTTTGCTACTTTTGTCTGTTTGTTTGTTGGCGGATTTCCTTGCGTTTTTGTACATGCTAAGTGGTGGTGTTGTATCGTGTTACCGTATGTGGTTTTTGTTGAGGATATACGGATTTTGGTTTCGTAAAGAAAAGATTCGCAGATGTGCGTACATGACGGTAAAAAAATTGAGTTAGGCGCAGTTCACCCCGCGCCACAAAAGTCGTGAAAACGTGTGGTGAAATAATAACAAATTTCTTTAACGATGTTATTTAACACTAGCTTCCGCCAGCGGCTTCGCCCGCGTGATATCTTTATAAGTTATAGCCTGTTACTCAGTGATAAAAAGCATTCCACCGGTGAAAGAATTTTTTAAGCGGGCTAGTAGTTTTTGAGTTTATCTATTACAAACAAACATGCAAAAAATCAAATCAGATGTCTTTGTAATATTAATTTAGATTTACAATTACTAACAAAAATTTATGTTCATTGCATTCCTAATGATGCAAGCTTTTATCAGTTGTGATATTTTTCAGCTCTGAGCAAATTTACGGTCGATATGAGACGACATCTTAAATTTGCAACAAATTTTCTTACGGTTTCTAATACTGCCGTTGCTATTTTATTTACTCGGCACTAGATTTTTTAGGCTCATTACATTCCTTATGATGCAAGCTTTCTAAGATTGTGATGTGTTATATGAAATTATTTTGCTATTGTCAACTTCATATGCATTTTTACCCCTATTTTACGAAATATTTTTGTTTTATCTCTTTAGATCCTGGTATTCTTTTGTCAACTCTTGGGAACGACACCAGAATCACCGTTCTAGCTGAAAACGTTTTTGCATTATACTAATTGGAATTTCGACATATTCTAGTGAAAAATTGAGTGACCCGCATATGCGCCTGCCCTCGTTATGTGACGTCATAGGCAAATTATCCTGTCTCATTTTTTTAATAAATATGACCTATATTTTGCGTGCTCAACCATAGCTCTAGCATTATCGTAGTTATTAGCGATTGAAATCTTACATGTTTTTGATGGTCAGAAATATTGAACTTACTACCAGTACTCCGAACGAAAAGACGTTTTCACGTCAAAATAAATCAGCTGTTCCATACAAAAGTGCAGTACTAGCACGATCAAAATGTATGGAACAACTGTTTTTTTTTTTTCATATGTATCATGGTCATTGTTGGTCCAGTAAAAGATGTTCTTTTTCACGAGTACCTCCTGTATATCGTATTAACTTTTTTTTGAGAAATTGTAGTTTAATTGCAGTTTTTTTAGTAAAAAATAAAGACCGAATTGATTTAAGATTGAAGAAGATACAACCATAAATTCCACACTTGAATAAATTTATTTCCAGAAGCAAACCGCAACTAGGCTGTCTGTAGTTCTATAGTTCTCAAAGAAATCTATTTCGATATAAAATAATTCAAATCTATCAGTTCTAGATAAAAAAAAGGTTTTTGTCCGGTTCCAGACATGTAGAATTGTTGTTACATTTGAAAGACTTTGAACTCTACCCACATACAGATGCTTTCCATCGCGAAAATTGCGTATTATCGCCTTCAAAAGCGTATTTAGGCTGGCAGATAACATCCAAGGCTCGGCATAATCCGTCAAGAGCGAACCCCTGCCTAATCTACATCGCTTGCCATTCACAACTATTGTGTGACGGCCCGTCCATTGTTTAGTGCAATCGATAAAAATGACACTTTGGCCCTTTTCCAACTGTGGACACTGTTGGTAAATGCAGTTTAGCTTTTCTAAAAATATTGGCTGTTAAAAAATTGTTTTGGTTTTTCCTCACTTTTGACAATAACTTCGTTATCCATACGCTTTTCCGCATCTCATAAAAAAGGAAAAAATTCGGCTTGCCACATTGGTATTGTTTATGGTGGTGTTTAAAAAAGGAATATTGACAGATTCCTGAATTGAATCCGCCAAAATGTTGACTTATTTTTTTTTATTTTACCTTTTTTATTTACGAAGATCACAAAGATGCCTGTGCAATGTTCCATAACTCTCGTATGATAACGTCGTATTGTCACATTCCCTTCGACAGCTTTCTATACCCTAATTTAATATAAAAAAGTAAAAAGCCCACACATTGGCCGTCGCCACCCCACATTACGGCGTGAATGACTACTATTGAATCGCATTAAGTTAATACAGCCATGAATAATAGGAACGCTTTATTACAATTGTTGTCTCCTGGTTTAACCGTGATTTTGATTCCGAGGGTTGAATTAGGGGTAAAAAATGCTTTAGACATTTTTATTTACTAATGAAACACGACATCGATCAATTTAGGTGAATACGGTGGTGTGATTCATGAAATGTATGACATTATTTATGTTTGTACTTGTTCAAAAGCATTTTTATAATAGAATTTGCTTTACCTAATGATAAAACAGTCAAAAACGAAAACTCGTCGAAAAAAAATAGCGTCCAACTGTTGGCCGCTAAATGCACACATACTAGAAAAGCATAATGACAGCGCAATGACGTGGCGCGAGTGTAAGACGTAGCTGTCACGCACACCAACATAAGAAAGTTGGCTTGTTTGGTTTTAATTCTTTTGCAGCGCTACACCCTATCTAGACATTTAAATAAATCAAAGCCTAATGATTATAATGAAGACACTTTCGTACAGACGATGATTACCTACTTTTATCCACAGAGCACGGAGACGCCTTGACGGCCACTGCTAGAAGCAGCATTTTTCCACCAAGCATGCCACCCTTTACCTTTAGGCTACTTTCCGACATACGCGTTTTATGCTCGTGTACTCCCAAAGGTTATTGCAATTTTGAGTCTTATGCTAATTACATAAAGCTTATTTTGAAATCCTCCAACAAACACCGCGTACGCGCGCAGCCACCGAGCAGCAACCGCGCAGTCACCGATCAGCGAAAATAAGCTTTATGTAATCAAAGATAGGACTGTATGTCAATCAAAGTTACTGTACGTTCATTATAACTTGACCCGTGACGCGATTCATCATGAGCCTATAGCAGTCCACAGCTGAACATAGGCCTCCCCAATCGCAGGCCATTCAGTTCGTTTCTCAGCAGCTCTCATCCAGCTGCTACCAGCCATCCTGCGAAGATCGTCACTCCATCTAGCCTCAGGGCGTCTTACCTTACGTTTGCCGATTCGTGGTTTCCACTCAAGAACACGTCTAACCCAACAGTCATCGGTTCCGGCAAATATGGCCGGCCCATTATCACTTCAGCTTGACGCGATTGGTAGCACTGAACTTTGCAGTCTTAATTTCAATACCAATAGAGTTCAAAATGGCGACTGACAGAACAGTACTACCAATCACATGACTGCAAAATTCAGTGCTACTGATCGCGTCACGGGTCAAGATGTAAGGAACGCACTGTAAAAAATATTAATTAAATGTCAAATCACTTCTGCTCGCGACTTTTCCGCGCGAATTTTTTTGTTTTAACCAATGATAAAATTAAGCTATGAACAACATTGTCAAACTTTTTTTGATTGAATACGAGGCTTTTGGCTACTTTTGTTTTGTGTGTATTTTAAGTCTAGTTTTTTTAAATGTGCGTCTTGTTTGTGCAGAATAAACAAGTTTTCTTTCTTTCTTCTCTTTCTTTTTTTAACATAAAATATATCCAATGATACTCGGCAATACTGTAGCTTTTCACTAATGAAAGAATTTTTGTAATCGGATCAGCAGTTCTGAAGATTTACCGCCTACATACAAACTCACAAATTTTACCTATCTAAAATATTAGTACTTATAGATAAAATATAATATTATTTACTCCATTCAATAAGTTGATTTATGGAATAAAGAAACTCTTATTGACGTCATGAACCAATAAGATACACCATCGAGATTATCCTATGGTGGCCTTATTTTGTAAATAATATCAAAGGCAGCATCGAGTGGCTTCAGACCTTCAATTATAAATTATGTTCAAAGCAGCTGAATAGCGAGTAATTTTGTTTCTTTCAGAGAAAATTTGGGGTTGGAGCAAGTTATAAGCGGAAGCGGGTAATCGCCGTTCTTTTATTTTGATGTTACCAAGCCTCTTGGACCTCAACTTTATGTTTTTCTTTTCTGTATTTAATTTAAGATATGAAGTATGTCTTTTATGATTTTAATTGATTTTTAACCTTTTAACCGCTTTAAAGTGAATAAATTGTTAAAACAAATCCGTATATTTCCATTTTTAATCACCATAAAAAGAAGCAATTCTACTTGATTCCACTATTCAAATATATATATAATTTACTATTCTAAATAGTGATAGCCTAGTGGTGTGACCGTTGGACTGCCAAGTCAGAAGTCTCGAGTTCGAGCCCAAGGCACGCACCTCTGACTTTTCAGATTCATGTGCGTATTGTATAATTATCACTTGATTCAAAAACGGTGAAGGAAAACATCGTGGGGAAACCGGCATGCCTGAGAGATATTTCTCGACGGCATGTGAAGCCAAGTTCCCATGGGCAGCATTAAAACTCTGACACCAGGTTAGTCACTAACCACACGAAAAAAAAAAAGAAAAAAGACTATCAGAAAAATTCAATAGATTACTAATTACGAATGTATTACAGAAAAATAATCTAAAACTATGTTTTTGCTTTAACATTTTCTGTTATTAAAACGTCAAAATTATTACAAGTATCATGCTTTTCCTTCTCATGGAGGTTAGCAGAAACTACACAATACAGTACTACGCCGTGCTACGTCGTGCGACGCTGCGCTTTGCCGCGCTACGCCGTGCTACGTTGCGCTACGCCATGCTACTTTGCGCTACGCCGTGCTACGCTGTGCTACGAATACTATGAGCCTATGATCCGTAAACAATACAGGATTTTACTCAATAATATTTATTGATGAAAACCCACTCAAACTATACAGTGCGAGTCTTTATAATGTGCACATATCGAAATGAGGGAGAATCTATGCTTAATTTTATCGAAGAAAAAAGTATTTAAAGAATACTTTTTTTTTGTTATTGTTAAAAAAATATTAAAAAAAACGTGTGGCACTCGGGGACTGCCGCGGTAAAGCTATTGCATAGCATTTGTAACCTCCATACTTCCTATTTGTCAACGCTACACTTGGAATGATGTCGTGATGACATAAAACAAAAATTACGTTCCCATGATAACCGTCATTACATGGTAAGCGAAGTGGGGGGTGTTAGGTTTTATTTTTGTTACGTTTTTATTTTCGTTACGGAATTTCTTGATTCGGTCGCCGCGCTCAAAGCCCGCGATAAAAGCTATGCAATAGCTTACAAATAGATTTTTTGCAAAAAACAACGTGTTTATTTTCAATTGAGGGTAGTTTTTTTTTCACAATTTCATAAGGACGCCTAATTACTTTCAATCATTATGGAGTTTGTTTCAACGCGATAGACCATTTAGTTTAAAAGTTACACCGTTTAGTCACAAAAAAAATATATATTTCGATTTTTTTTAATATTTTTTTCCGTCGATAAAATTAAGCATAGATTCCCTCATTTCAATTTATGCACATTATAAAGACACACCGTATACTGCTACAAATTGAACCGTCACCTACGTTCGAGGATGGCTCATTGTGACCAATACAAGGCTGACCCCGCTTTCAGAAGACCTCAACGAATACTTACCTACTTTTGACCTTACCTAAAACTTGACATAATGTGTCAAGTTTTAGGTTTGAGATCAAGGCAGAGTCACAAAGTAGTCTCAATAAGTACTTGCTAAACTGAGTGATAATTATGTAGGTAACTAAGTACTGAATTCTTAGGCCGAGCTTACACTTTTCAGGACTCCGGATTTCACCAATCAAGACGAAATCATAGTTTCAAAAAGGAAAAACAAAACAGTGGCACTCCGGGAGTACCGACAGAAGTGAAAACTTGAAAAAAAAATCGGCACCCCGGTAATCAACGCGTTGATATCTTTTACTCCACGGTGTCGGTAAATTGCGTTACAGTGTCGCGAAATCATTGGTTTAGTCCCATCTCAAAAATGCTCAACGCGCCTAAAGAAGTTGTCACTTCAATAAAACGGATCGAAGCCGCCGATATCGTAGGTTAACAATAAGTCATTAGAACTCATTTAAGTCTTAATGAGCAACAAATTACATAGTTTGAATACTGTATTATTAAAAACCGGAATATCTTCTATTTCATTTCTGAAAATCACAAAATCATCGGAACGAGAACAGAACATTGTGAAGAGTTTGATTTTAGTATTTAAAGAATAATTTTATTGTATTACCCAAAGAATATGGAGTATGTAAGGATAGTAGCAGGTGGTGTTCTGGAGTGTCTACCTATCCCCATGGGAAGAAGGCGTGAATTTATTTATGTATCCAATATCAATCTGCCTAGACTTTTCCCAACTATTTTGGGGTCGGCTTCCAGTCTAATCGGATGCAGCTGAATACCAGTATTTTACATGGAACGACTGCCTATCTGACCTCCACAACCCAGTAACTGGGTAATACGATACTCCTTGGTAAGACTGGTTGTCGGACTTTCGGGTTTCTGACGACCCGTAACGACTGTCAAAGATCCACGAATGACAGACGGGACCAACGCCAGCTTAACGTGCTTACCGAAGCATGGATATTACTGTATCCAAAGAGTTTTAATTGATGAAGTAGACCTGCAAAACTCTGCAATATTTTATTATTGCTTCAGAATTTCAAACCGAAAAATATAACTAAGTACCACCTTTCATTTACTATAATTATATGAACGGCCGCAAAGCCTCCATGGCCCGGCCCCATGATTTCTATGGATGGATGTTATATGAATAGTAAGATTTGTAAGGCCTGTAGGAGTAGGTTACCCATTTTTCTACCCCCCTTTGTGTGTCGCCCTCGTTCTCCGGCGCTTTGCCGAGATGTGGCGAGATTCCGACGTAAAGTGTCGACGCTTTTACGAAACTTCTGTAATGCCTCTGTGATTATCCACACTTTAGATTTAGTGCATATTATAGAAACTGTTTTAGGAGGCTTCGTTTGAACTGTAGGGAATTGGGAAATTTGAAGAATAGAGATGTGATTGACTGTCTAGTGGCTAGTGAAGACGTTGACTTCGGACATCGAGAAAAGTGCTCAAACTAGGCTTATAATTTTCTCATCAGTAAACGTTTTATGCTGAACATTAAATTTAGTTATCATAATAATATGTCGCCTGACAGAGTGATTGGGTGATAGCAGTTAGCTAAATGTAGAAATTCAATACTGGACAAGTCGGGGCGTCTTGTCAAGTATTGGTTTGCTGCCCTTTTTTTTTATAATGTAATTAATAATCTAGTGGACTGTGTTTTTAGCTAATTGAATCACCAAGGCGCTGACACAACTCCATTTCTTCGTCATCGTTCATGACCCACGGATGCGGAAAATATGGATTCTGGACCGAATACGACACTATTTCTGTGATCTGTAATGTCACTTTCAACATTACTAATTTCTAGGGATGGGCCGAAATTCGGTTCACATTCGGTTCAACCGAATTTCGGCAGCTTGAACCGAACTTCGGTATTCGGCCGAAATTCAAATGAAAATAAAAATGAAAATAAAAATGAAAATAAAATACTGGCCGGTATGCAATATCACCACCATTCTCGGAAATCACCAACTGTCAAACTTTTTATCACCAACGACTTTCTCAGTACATCAAAATATGCCATCTGCAAGATGACATCATGCTTAACAATATTTCGACAGTTACTATTCACGTCGGCAGCATTGAATATTCGGCATCTGAACCGAATTTCGGCCGAATACCGAAGTTCGCTTCGGTATTCGGCCGAAATTCGGTTCAGATGCCGAATATTCAAGAAAAATAATATCTACTTGCACTATTTTGACTGAAATTTAATAGAATTAGAATAGCATTACTGTAATATAAAATTATGTCTTTTACTCACTCATGGTCATTTATTTTAGTTAGGAACTAAAATCAGTACATTAAATCAAATCAGTTCTAAGAAGAACTGATTTGATTTAATTTACTGATTTTAGTAAATAAGAATAGATTTTCAAGACTAATAAGAGTCTTGAAAATCTGTTCTTATTAGGCCACGCGGTGGAAGCGCGGTGTGCGGGCGGGGTACATCTAGCAATAATTGAAGTAAATGCGTAAAGAAGTCACGACGTGACGCTCTCGAGAAAGCGCGCGAAATTGAACCGAAGTTCGGCCGAACTTTTCATTTTAACCGAATGTTCGGCCGAAGTTCGGATTTGGTTCAAACCACATTCAGCCCATCTCTACTAATTTCATCAAGTCAACACAACACTACCACAGACTTTCTGTGGACTACGTATAGCCTACATTGATATCTCTGACAACAGAAGCTCACACAATGATTGCCAGTTCGATCTCATTCAATTAATGCACTTGATTGTACCGAAGTAATGACGTGATGTTAATGTTGACACAAAGAGCTCAGTGCTCCTTACATGATCAAGATAACAGCTATTGATCAGGGTGACAGCTTTCAAAATAGCTATTGTGGCTATTGTTGGCTTTGTTAAGGCTAAAGACACACTTATTAAGTTTATCGAATAGATTTTCACTAAGCTTTACAAATAATTTCGATATTAAGAAAACGACGTTTTAGTTGAAAACGCAGTTTTCTTTCAATCTTCAGTTTTAAATAACCAAACTCTTCGGTGCTTATTTCGGAGAGGATGAAAGGACTGTTTCTGCAGTGGTTAAGAAAATGTTTATAAAATACAAGATGCACTTAAACGTGTTTAAAATTATGCCCGTGAACGAGGCCTTCCCAAGTCATCTTAAAAAGAATAGGTTTATCCCTAATCTAAAAACAGCGAAAATACAAACAAATCTAGCTGCAAACACCATTAAGAAACGAACAATCGGCGCTCTGATGAATTTCGGTTTATGTTCCACGCCGTAGAGTCTTTGTGGCTCTACTTTCAGCTACACAATAGGGACAAAAGTTATTCAACGACAATGCGAGCACCAAATACCGATCGCCCGGCCCCCCTACACCCTCTGGTACCCTAGTACCTAACCATTGTTTACTTTAATACTCTACTTTTATGTATATTATCGATAGACAGTAGAATCGCGAATATTCTCAAATTAGAAAATGTTGGAGACTATTTCGTTTCATTGGCGTGATTGATCTTTAGATACAGTTGAGTTGAGATCTGAATGAAACCTATTAAATTGATTGAAATATCTATTACAAATAAATTCTAAATAATATTAATTAAATTACAATTTGTATAGTATTCAGTTTTCAAATTAATGGACGAATAAGAGCCAACCATGTTTCCGCTATGCCCATTGTTGGATGACCAATTTACCGTGTATTAAAAAAAGTGCATTAAAAACGAAAATAGAAAATAAAATACTGGCCGGTATGCGATATCACCACCATTTTCGGAAATCACCAACTGTCAAACTTTTTATCACCAACGACTTTCTCAGTACCATCAAAATATGCCATCTGCAAGATGACATCATGCTTAACAATATTTCGACAGTTACTATTCACGTCGGCAGCATTGTTACAAAAAGCCTGAGCGTTCCTACAAAAGCTGTAAAGAATGAATGGGAGTGGGTGAGGGGGGGGAGTCAATTCAATAGGAGAAAGGAGGGATGTGTAGTTATGTAAGTATGTTTTGTGGTGCGTGCCGGGATACGAGCTGAGGAAGCTGATTTTTTAAATTTAAACGAAGATATTGTATTGGTTGTGACGTCAGTTCACATGATTGTGTTGGTAACTTTATATTTTTCAATTTGAAAAATTATTTTTCTTTTATTGCGCCGAATTTTATTATTTAAACTGCGGATTGATGAGAAACGAAACCATGACAAAAGACAACGTGGGGATTTTTTTAGAAGCACGTATAACTTGACTTAGTATACCTACCTACGTCATAATCTTCCATTATTGCAAATTGGTAATGAGAACATTGCACAGTTATAGTACTTATTTACGTATTATAAAATTGATCAAGGTTCCAATTTTTAACTCTTCCTGTGTTTAACAAATAACTTTAAAAAAAATGCTATAACAGTAGTAGTTTTTATCAAGCGCGCTCGCAATGCCTCTTCAATTAATTATGATAAAAGATTCGTTCAATCAAGTTTATTCACACTTTAGCGATTTGAAAGAAAACAGAATACAAAAGATCTTTTTGATGGATTCAATAGAATAAGACCGCATTTTTAGTGCAATCCAATTAACTAGCTACTTTTATCAAACTTATTTTTTATTTAACTGACTACCGTACAGTAATAATAAGAAAGTTATATTAAGCCATACAAATAACAACTCAATTGACACGTCAATTGTGCAGTCTGCACTCTATGGTCTGCACTAAAGCATAGATAATACACTTAAATACGGGACTAAAGAACAACATTTTGAAATCCTCCATGTTTCCGAGTGACGATTCTATTTTCAAATAAGCATGACTAATGATTTCTTAACAAGCAGGTTCTTTTAGTAGCCCCTCAGCTCAGTGTGCGCTAAACAAAAGTAGACTCACTGGCGGTTTCACGAACAACTTTAGTGTGACCCCACAAAGCTATGGAACGTCATTTAAATGCACACGTTTCATTGGCTCTGAATGCTTCAGGGAAGTAGAAAAAGAACGAGCCAATTACGACGCTTTTGTGACGCATACTCTTTGGGTCTCGAGTGTAACTTTATGTGGGGGATCTGTGAGTTTTTTATTCGGTTTTCGTCTGTCTCCGCATTTCAACCATAACGGAATCTTTTATAAGCAAAACTTGGCCAAGTGCGTGTCGCACTTGATTTATTGTAGGCTTTTATTTCAGAGCTCGCTGCACAGAATTCTTCTTGGGCGTAGAAATAAACAAACAGTGATTATATGAATCTTATTAGCTTAACTGTACTTAATATATTGCAGATGTTTTACTATACTTGTAACAGCAAATCAATTTTCACGCCTCCCCTTTAAATCCTAGGCCAAATCGACGCCTTATAGTGAAAACCTCAAAGAAAAGACTACGTGCTGTAAAATTTTTGTACAGCGTCTATTATGTTTTTTTATTAATTAATGATGAAATTTAACTCGCTTTTATATCCAGAACTGCGAACATAAAAGACGCAGTACAAAATATTACAGCACGCTGTTTTTTCTTGCTCCAGAAAAGTTACTTCTTCTACACTTATGAGGTTTTTACTCTAAGGCGTCGAAATATATTTTGATATTCGGATAGCTCATGACCTAAAGAGGTGCCAAGAATATGAATAAAAAATCTAAACTAATTAAAAAATTATGCAACAACGCGTTTCGCGTGTATTCTGGTTTAGTACAAGGTATCTATTGCTAAGTAATAGGCAAAGCAATGTTTAGTTACATGCCTGCTGAAAATTGGCAGGTCCAACGCGACGAGTATATGCATCTACTGCTGCTTCTCGCTTTTCGCGTTTGTCTGTATGTCCGCGTTGTTCTTCTAAAATACGCAACGGATTTTCATGAGGTTTTCTACATAATTTAGAAAATGTATTTCGGAAGGTTTATATGTATAATACATTAATATTAAACATTCAGATAATTAAGAAATCTCAATGTTTTGTCAAGTTGAAAAAACCTTGCGAAGCAGGGGCGGGTCGCTATATCGTCTATACTAAAAATACGTTGGATAAATCCTATTAAATTTTTCTCAAAATTCGTCAAAAGCAACATAAAGAGTGATGTTTTAAAAACTTATTTTCTTTTGAAAAAACTATCAAGAAGCCAACTATACGAATCAGCTAATGGCCGGCGGCCACGGGTGGCCTGAGGTGCAACCGACGCACCGCAAAGCGTCCGCTGACCACCTAGTTTCCTTTGCCGTCCTCAACCTTATTTTTTTAAAAAAAACATGCTTCGGTGGCGGTTGCAACTCAGTCATTGGCGGGAAATCGTCGTTGAAAAACTGAGCTGTAAGTGAAAAGAAAATCGGAAAATTTTCAATCAGAATCCAACTAGATTTCATTCATAACATATTCAGATTCAAACGGAAAATGGAGCAACTGCAAACAATTAATATTTTAAATAACAAATATTCACCCCACACCACAAACACACAAACCACACCGGAATATAAAAACCGAAAAAAAAAATTGTCTTGGCCTTGACCAAATATCCAGATTTTTTGTACATTGTGGGTAAAATTAACCCCTAAATGTACCTAAAAACCGGACAATCTTTAAGTAAACAAAAACACTTTTATAACAAACAGAAACTTAAATACAAAGTTACATAACCACGCACCACTGCCTCGTCTAGATCCAAGCCACATAATCTGTGTTCCGATCAAAATGCATTTATGGTGTTGGTCGTTCGTTAGCCGGCCGTCAATACGGCTCTCAGTCCACCGGCTATAAATTTAGTATTGAGCGGACACAACAACAAAGCGCGTTTTGTCTTGCAAATGAAAACGCGCACATTTCGCGGTATTGTGCGCGGCTGTTTCGGTGCCCGCCATTATTAACGGCGAACATGAAAGACAAAAGGTTCGTCTGCAGCACTGAGGCTGGCCTAGATAGCGGATTATTGTACTAACACAATGGGAGCGTTAATTCCGCGACTCGTACCATTATTTTGTTGTTTGCAACTTTATCGCGTTTATCGATGTGCCGCGCGATTGGTTTTTTGATGGTTCGTTTGGTTTGCTGTTGTTGTTGTATTCAAATTATATTCAATGGAATATAAAATTATGTCCTTCGATGGCGGAAAATTCGATAAATTCATAAAGTGTCTGAGCTATAAATAATATAATTTTAAGACTCGTTTCAACAGATTATCGATAAACTTAACCACCCGATGTTATTTTAATTAGGTAAGTAAGAACTCTACCATTTAATAATTTTGATGTTTTTAAATTATAACAATCTGATTTTATAATCGGGAAGGTACTGAATATGAAGTAATCAATCATGTTATACAATACTAAACAAAATATGTGTTTTTATACTAAGAAAGTATATAGAATGCACAGATTTTTTATATCTTCGGTGGAGAAGGTACTTATCTAACCTATCAATACAATCCAATTAGATTCTGATTGCTCTTAAAAATAAAACTTACCGCAATAATCCAAAAGCGGAGTCAGTTATTCCAATAAATTCCCAATAATGGCACAACACATCACGGATGCACATAAAATTCCACTTAAAATTCACACAAAAAATAATTCTGGCACACAACAAACACGATCACACCAAAAAGGAAAAAGAAAATTAAAAAAAAATAACGTGGCGGGAAAATAAGTTTACGAAAAAGTTCGTTCGGACAATGGTGCTAGTTGTGATGGAACGAACGCGTGTCATGGGAGGCGGGCACAGACTGTGGCCCGTGAGCCGGCCGGCGCGAGCTTGTCCCAACCGGCGCACGGTCCTCGCGCATCTCCGAGTATCGTGGTCAACATTCACCCTTTGGCATACCCTT
Organism: Agrochola lychnidis; assembly: GCA_963680765.1. Lineage (NCBI taxonomy): Eukaryota > Metazoa > Arthropoda > Insecta > Lepidoptera > Noctuidae > Agrochola > Agrochola lychnidis. The sequence continues at coordinate 19,055,316 of OY796858.1, forward strand.
GCATAATGCACTTCCCTCTTATATGTAATCAAATGTTTATAATACATTAACTTTTTGTTTGCTGGCGGGGAAGCAGTGCGGGCGCTGGGTTCGTTTTTAATTACATTTTCAAAATTAAACTAAACCGCCTCGAAGACTTTAAATTATCACAAAATTGCACGAGAATAGGCAATGGTATAGTGTGGTTCTGAAACAACTGATTGATTTAGGTAGTTTTGTTTACAGCAGGGGGTTTTTACACCGTAGTCAATAATAATCCGTTTCAGATTACCACTCTAAAAATACAGAACAAAACCCTCTGATTGCTAAACTGTTATATTAATATTTTAATTGGCCATGTTAATCGCTTACAGTAAGTACAACACACCACACCACACCACACCTACTGGAAATAAGTCTGCCTCCAACAACAATAGTATTCTTGTAAGAATCGTCCTACACAAAAAACACGAATAGTAAGTCTGAAACACAATAGTGCGTACGACAAATAAGATATGTCCCATCAAAGGAAGAAGCCAGAGACAGCAGGAGAGATACAATGTGGAAACGTTGGGTAATATGTCCGACTACAATGGCGCGAACGCGAGACACAAAGCCGCGCGGCGTATTGTGTGAACCTGCACAATACACCTTGCATACACACACACAACCACTAATCGTACACTCAATACACTAATTGCCAAATCATAAACCACCTTATTACATACCAAAAAGATTCAATAACGCATATTCTGGTCGCACCCACAAAGTGGCCGACGCGTATTGTATGTCAAAATAACTGATATTAATGGAAACAGTAGTTTTCTGTATGAATTGATCTTTCATTTTATGCACACGGCCTTGTTGATTGTTAAAAAGGTCGTTTGAGCGTGTTTTTGTTGGATTTTTATAGGGGCATAGCTTTGATGGGGATTATGACAGCATAGCCCAACACGAACTAAAAACAAAAAGTAACATAAATAAGATAAACATTTCACCAATAAAAACCCAGACAATAAAATTAAACTCCAATAATAAAACACTACGATATGATTCCCGTAGGCGCTACGCTGCGTAGCATTTCGTAGCACGCGTAACCGTAGTCTACGGGCACACAAGGACTCATATATTAATTTATCTGTTATGTTATCACTGGAATCTGTATTTTTTAGATGATATTTATGCAATAGCAGCTTAACTATCATAATTATCCTACTTTCTTATATTATTTTCATAATTTAATAAAGGTTTGCTACGAGTCGTAGCCACCCATAGCGATGAACATGTTGCTTGAAGTATTGAAATAAAGCGATATTACATTTAGCTATAGAAATCTGTTAAAAACCACCGCAGAGGCCGATAAAAAATATGGACACCTATTGTAGTGAAGAGGTTTTTCAGTGGCGAACAAAAGCCTTTGAGAACGATAAACTGTTGGTTATCGTCACTAGATACTAAAATAAATACTATAGCTATCATTTAAGACTGGAAGCAATTTGGTAAGAGATTTTGAGAAGGGCAATATTTTTTTTTTAAATAACATTATGAACCATAATAGTTATAATATACAGTGCGAGTCTTTATAATGTGCACATATCGAAATGAAGGAATCGATGCTTAATTTTACAGACGGTTTAAAAAAAAAAAAATATTGGTAATATTTTTAATAGAATTTTAAAAAAATAACAAAACGACGTAACTTTTAAACTAAATGATCTATTGCGATGAAACAAACTCCTTAATGATTGGAAGTAATTAGGCGACCTCACAAAATGAAAATTCTGGAAAAAAACTACTCTCAATTGTAAACATGTTTTTTTAGCAAAAAAAATTATTTTTTTTTACTATTGTCGTAAAATTTCTCAATAAAACGCCAAACAGAACAAAAAAAAATCCGTTATTAAAATTAAGCATATTTTCCCTCATTTCGATATGTGCACATTATACAGGGTGTTTAGCAGAACGTTGAACATACGAAAATGGTGGATAGGTGGGGTCATCTGCTACTTACTCAGTCCTAATTTATTTGGCCCTGGCGCCCTGGATATTAATTTTTTTTATTTTGCTTTCTTCTTGTTTCACAATTTTCTTAACTTTAAAGTGTAATTTTTATTAAAAAAATGGGTAAAACAGGCATTTTTTTTTTAAATCTTTAATATTGGCAGATTCTTATAACAGAAAGATGTAAAAAATACTTAAATCCTAATTTCAACCTGCATTAAAAAAAAATATCCAGGGGGCCAGGGCCAAATAAATTAGGGCTGAGTAAGTAGCAGATGACCCCACCTATCCACCATTTTCGTATGTTCAACGTTCTGACAAACACTCTGTATATAAAGACTCACACTGTATAGTGAAAATATAATTTTCACACTAAAGCAACTGATTCCATATAACACCTAAAAATAAATTATCCATTTAAAATCTATTTTTACAACAATGGCCAGCACACAATTGTAAGCATTCACGTGTAAAACTTGAAAGTAGATAGGTACAAAAAATAAATAAGTGTGGAGGAATAAAATAAGTTTCGCGGTGGACCATTGTACGGAGTTACGGAGGGCGGGCCGCCTCCTAGTCCAAACAGTATTTCCATTGTGTCTGCCATTACCTAGCCCTCTTTCGTCTTTTGTATTCGGCTCTCTATAGAAGTGAGACCTTCCCAATGACGCTTTATGGCCGCTTTGAAGTATGCAAGATATGGCCGGTATATCTACTTTATTCTAAAATATTAGGAGGCTACATTGTGTTACATCCTTTAGCATCCTGGAGAAAAAAATTACGTTATTGAAGTGAAAACTTCTTTAGGCACGTTGGGCATTTTTGAGATGGGACTAAACCATTGATTTTGCGACACTGTAACGAAATTTACCGACACCGTGGAGTAAAAGACTTCAACGCGTTGATTACCGGGGTGCCGATTTTTTTTCAAGTTTCTACATCTGTCGGCACTCTCGGAGTGCCACTGTTTTTATGGTCATTATAGACTGTGTCGTGTATTAACACGACACAATCTAGTAATAATAATCAAGTACGATAACGTACTTTCAATATATTTATTAGTTTTAATTTAAATATCAAAGGGGTTCGGGTACTTTTGTTCGAGTCGTGAGATAGTTTTTATTCTAGTGGCTGCTGAATTTATTGTCACCTCGTATTGATCTAAATTTTATCGGAGCTGAGATCCAAGTGTCCCTTAATTAAATAATTATTAAATGACGGTTTCTTCTGTTTACAATCACAATTAATTCTAATGCCTCGTATCAACCTTTTTTAATTGTTAACAATATTTTCCAGCTACAAAAAAACAACAAAATCTTGTCTCTATTTGTTTATAATCTTTTTCATCATCATCATCATTTCAGCCGAAAGACGTCCACTGCTGGACATAGGCCTCCCCCAAGCACCGCCACTTCGACCGATTCTGTGCTTTCCACATCCAGCGGATTCCTGCGGCCTTCATAAGGTCATCGGCCCATCTTGTTGGAGGCCTTCCAACGCTACGTCTTCCGGTACGTGGTTGCCACTCCAGAACCTTTCGACCCCATCGGCCATCCGTTCTGCGAGCAATGTGCCCTGCCCATTGCCACTTAAGTTTGGCAATTCTTCGGGCTATGTCGGTTACCTTGGTTCTCCTGCGGATCTCTTCATTTCTGATTCGATCACGTAGGGAAACTCCAAGCATAGCCCTCTCCATTGCCCTTTGGGTGACTTTTAGCCTTCTGATAAGGCCCATTGTGAGCGACCACGTTTCAGTACCATAGGTCATCACTGGCAACACGCACTGGTCAAAGACTTTCGTCTTGAGACACTGTGGTATGTGGGACGAAAAGATATTGCGTAGCTTCCCGAACGCTGCCCAGCCGAGTCGGATTCGACGATTGACCTCTTTCTCGAAGTTGGACCTACCTAGCTGGACAGTTTGTCCTAGGTAAACATACTCGTCCACAATTTCGAGCGTAGCGTCTCCGATCTTCAAGGGAGTGTCACATGGGCATTTGACATGACCTTTGTCTTGTCCATGTTCATTTTAAAACCCACTCTTTTGGAGGCTTTACTGAGGTCATCGAGCATTGTACTGAGTTCCTCCATGGTCTCAGCCATGATAACTATGTCGTCGGCAAACCGAAGGTTAGTGATATACTCGCCATTGATGTTGATGCCTGGCCCTTTCCAATCCAGAACCTTGAAGACATCCTCCAATGCAGCGGTGAACAGTTTCGGAAAGATAACGTCTCCCTGTCTCACACCTCGCTGCAGAAGGATAGGTTTCGAGGTCTGGTCCTGGTGTCGAACTGACATAGTGGCGTTTTTGTGCAGACACTTTAGCACCTCGATGTACCGATACTCGATCTGGCACCGTTGAACAGACTGCAGCACAGCCCATGTCTCGATCGAATCGAAGGCTTTCTAGTAGTCCACTAACGCTAAGCAGAGAGGCAGGTTATACTCTTCGGTCTTCTGTATAACCTGCCGCAGCGTATGTATGTGGTCTACGGTGCTAAAGCCTTTACGGAATCCGGCTTGTTCGGGAGATTGGAAGTCGTCAAACCTGCGCGCGAGACAGTTCGTGATAACTCTTGAAAACAGCTTGTAGACATGGCTCAGAAGTGTGATGGGCCTATAATTCTTAAGCAGGGCATTGTCGCCCTTTTTAAAGAAGAGTACCACCACACCTCTGTTCCATGACCGTTTGACCCTCGAGTATGACGGAATCGAAAAGCTTCTGGAGGGCCTTAAGAACGAGTTTTCCACCGGCCTTCAGGAGTTCAGCCGTAATTCGTCATCACCCGGCGCCTTGTTGTTTTTAAGTTGTTTTAGAGCCATCCTAATCTCGTACAAGCTGACATCCGGGATGTCTTCGGTATAGTGTCGGGTCAATCTAGCTCTTGGGTCGTTTGCTAGATTCGTAACGGGGTTACTGGTTGACGTGTATAACTGTCCATAGAAACTTTCGATCTCTCTCAACAGTTCAGGTTTGGCGGATACAATTCTGCCATTATTGGTCTTCAGTTTCGCAAGCTGGCTCTGTCCAATAGACAGATCTCTAGCAAAAACCTTGGAGCCCTTGTTTCGCTCTATCGCGTCCTTAATACGGTTCGTATTATAGAGTCGAAGGTCGCTTTTCAAGGACTTAGAGATCTGTCTATTGAGCCTCCGGTACTTAAGCGCATCGTTTGAAGACTGCAGAATCATCTCGGGCCTCTCCTCCATGAGCTGTAAAGTAGCATCAGAGAGCCTCTTGTTTCGATTTGTACGACGGGTCTTGAAAAACTTGGACCCGACCGTATGAACAGTTTCCACGAACCTATCGTTATAATTGTCCACGGAGCTCCCTAGGCACTCGAAACGATTCTGAAGTTCGAGCTGAAAGCTCTCGGGGTTTTGGACCTGGATCGGTGCTGGGCGGAGCGTAGACTTCATCAGTCGAGATCTTTCCAGCTTGATATTCAAATTTAATGTACCTCTTACCATACGGTGATCACTTCCGGTTTTCACCGCGTTGATCACAGAGACATCATTGAATACTTGCTTCTTCGTCGACATAATGAAGTCAATCTCATTTTTTGTTGCACTATCAGGGCTCTGCCAGGTCCACTTTCTGTGCTCACGTTTTCTGAAGAAGGAATTCATCATAAAGAAGCCTTCCTTCTCCATAAAACTGGCCAGTAGGTGACCCCTGTGGTTTCGACGTCCAACTCCAAATTGCCCCACTGGCAGCTCATCATCGTTTCGATTGCCCAGTTTCGCGTTGAAGTCCCCCATGACAACGGTGAAGTGAGTTTTAGAGCCATGCATGGCTCTGGAAATATCCTCATACATGGTCTCCACCTCATCGTCGGGGTGTGACGAGGTCGGGGCGTAAACCTGTACGACCTTCAGCGAATATCTTGCGGATATTCTGAGTATAAGGTACGCCACCCTGGTCGACACACTCTTGATCTTCACCACGTTGCTCACAAGGTACTTATGGACGATAAACCCGACACCACCTTGGGACTGCTTGTCGCCCTCCCGGAAATCAAGCAAGTTCCCGGATTTGAGGATTATAGAGTCCTCGCCCTCTCTTCGGACTTCAGATAACCCTACTATACCCCATCGTAACTTGCTCAATTTTTCCTCGAGATCGATGATCTTTTCGTCGGTCCGGAGTGTACGCGTGTTGTATGTTGCCAGGTCCAGTTTCCGGTGGTTATGGTAGCCAATCTAAATCTAATAATCTTTTTATCTATTTGTAATTTATTTGAAATTTCTTTGCCTTGTAATGCATATCGGACATGGGTAGACTGTTGAGCCTAAAAATTGTATGTTTAAAATAAGAACTGATGTACCTACACAGTTATGCAATAAATATATCTTTACCTTTATCTTTCTATCTTTATCTTTATTATAAGATTAAGGTAGAATATAGAGGTGTGTCCAATTCGTCACTGTTCCGATTAGTCACCATTACCTACCCTTAGTTCGTCATAGTTTGAAAACAAAGGATTTTTTATTCATATTCCAGATTCGTCCCCATAATATTCGACACAAATGCCCTCTTTTGATCTGTTTTCGTAATAAATTTCTTTTAACACGTTCAGTGCCAGCCTTCCTGGAGGGTTCACCTAGTCGCATATGGGATGCCGGGAGCTCACGCGGAGGGCTCATTTTAAATGTGGGTTTTTCTTAGCGAATTATAAACCGTGAAAATAAAATGTGAAGTATATTTTAACAAGATTTATTAGTATATGCGTTGGTTTTAAAATGCAAGCATTTTGTTTTTTGTTCACGTTTACAAATATTTACTAAAAATTTGAAAGGTTGGAAAATATGGGGGTGTTGTATAGCGACAACACCCCCTTTTTTTGGGTGGGAAATTATCAAATAACTTCTCCCGCTCTGGGTAGAGCGTGTCAGACTCTTACTGACTAAAACCCACCCGTGTTCCTTCAGTTGCCATGTTGCCGGGACCACGATCTCCCTTTCGGACTTCTTCGCAACCCCGGCAAGCATCGGCCCTAGCGGACCCTGTCAGTTCTGCTGACATCTCTTTGAGGCGCGCGTGGAACATAACGCGCCGTCGACCTGGACCTGGTCCTTATCGGACGGCGAGCTACCCATTTTTTTTATTTTTTTTTTTCGTAGTTGACCTCTGAGATCATGACTACTTAACCGGGCTTTCCTGTGGGTGCCTTAAGCTACTACACTTAAAACCTCCATCCAGGGGTTATTCAACTATGGTAATTAAAACTAGGTGAACGCTCGCTAAGGGCACCTCCTGTGGGGTACGAACCTCGGCTTAGGGCGTCAACCGGAGGGAGGACATCAAGGATAGGACGGGCTGGATCAAAGTTTTGATCATGATTATTAGGCGGGGAATTTAAAGTTAAGTGCTCAGCTGCAACAATTGCTGGCACCTCGTTATCAAGCAAGGGTCGGGGGGGAATATCATTTACTCGGGGACGCCGTCGCGATCGCAAAGAACCTCGGCGGCGAGGTCGGAATGACGGGAGGCGTCTGTTATTGTACACTGTGCTGGTTTCCCTACTGCTCTCCTGGAGGAGGGTAATGGGGTCGGCAGGGTCGGTAAGGGAGCTACCCATTGCTCACCGTCCGCAAGCCCGCGCCTACGGTGGGCGACAAGACCGCCTGAAAACACTATTTTACTTCGTTTTACAGTGTTTTATAACACGGTTTTGACCGTCCGCGATGGTTAACTTTAGCGCAAATAGCGTAACCCTCCCGGAGGGTTCACTTCCAATATGTATGTCGGTATGGCGTATGAGTTCTATGAAAGTGGATGGAGTCGAAAGTGTTAAGCAACTTAGCCAACATTCTCGTCTGAATCCGAATATAATTAAATCGAACGATGGTCTTGTGGTCACAATCGCGACTTTTGTAGGGTTCGATACCAAAGTCTGCAGGGGGTGCGAAGAAAACCGATAGGGAAATCGTGGCCCCCGGCAACAGGGCAACCGAAGGAACACGGGTGGGTTTTAGTCAGTAAGAGTCTGACACGCCCTCCCGCTCCACCCAACCCAATACGGCATCATATATTTTTTTTTATATTATTATTTTATGTCCTTTAGAGGGCGCCCATGGGACATCATCCTTATCCTTATCCTTATATACATATTATAAAACAAAGTCCCCCCGCCGCGTCTGTCTGTCTGTCTGAACGCGATAAACTCAAAAACTTCCGAACGGATTTTCAAACAGTTTTCACCAATGGCCGGAATAATTCATGCAGAAGGTTTTGGTGTATAATTCATTAAGGTTTTGTGTAAATTTGGCTGAAATATGACGATTATTGTCGAAGATGTCGGAAAAAATCATGCCGACTGGGAGCTTTACTGGCGTGCGCAGCATAAGCTGTAAGAGTTACATCAAATTTAAGTCCTACAGGAATGAAGATCTTAAAAAGTTCAACAAAAAATCCGCAATGGCATATGTCTATCTTCTAAGGATGACCCACAATAACCATTTTTATCTTTCAGAATTTCATAAAAATTTCATTGTTATTTCCGAAGTTATTTTGATCGGTATTATATTATTACTAATCCTTATCCAATAAAATATGTTTTTTTTTTTAATTTGACATTTCATTTAGATTAAGATAATCCTTCACATCTTACTATTTAAAATAAATAATTTAAAAGAAAAGACAGATTCAAAATCACGCGTAGCATAGTAATTTTGGTTGACGGCAACGCGGGCGCAGCGGTAGGAGTCAATGACCTTTTCCTCGGCTATTAGGTATGAAATCCCGGTGGTACGTTCCCGTGAGATATTTTCCGACATCCACGCAGGCGAAGTCGCGGGCAAAAGCTATAACCAGCGGACGATCAAGACCCTTCCAACGATACCTCATTTGTCAAATTATAATGAGTAGTTTAGAAGTTATGAAAGTACAGATGATCATACATACATCATACATACCAGTCAAAATCATAACCCTCCTTTTTGCTTCGCCGTACTCGGGTAAAAAGTAGTTGTTTCTTTATGTTACTAGTTATTATCTAGACTTTACTGGTTCTTTTTTAAGAATAAAGTTTCACAATTAATGATACTTTATTCACATTACAATCTAGCCTATTAGCTAATAAGTAATTTAAATATAACTTAAACTGCTAAGTAACTATAAAATTAAGAAGTCGTCAATAACGTCTTTCTTTTTCACTATAAGTTAAGGGAAAGACACTTGATTCACGTGTTCTTTGTAAAAGCCTGCCACCTCTGTTAGGACGCGATTGGCGACCATGTAGCAGGCACTTAACTCGTCGAGGCCGGATAAAAAGCTGCGTTCAATTTGATGGTCAGGCCCCGCCGACTCTTATTGGAAAACGAGGTGCCAGCAGTTGTTGCAGCTGAGCACGTAGCTTTAATACCCCAAATAATAATCAAGATGAAAACCTAAGTTTGATCCAGCCTGTGACCCTCAGCGATGCCCTAAGCCGAGGTTCATACCAATCATACCCCACAGGGGGTGCCCTTAGCGAGCGTTCGCCTAGTTTTAATTTAAAATAGTTTATGCCCCTGGCTGGAGACTTTATATGTAGAAGCAGGAAAGTTCGGTTAAGCAGCCATGTCCTCATAGGTCAACTGCGAGATGCCCTAGTTAAAAAAAAAATTATGGTCAAGCGACGAATTCCGCCTATCATGCCATCTCTTTTGCACACGTTGAATTTGTGTATACTTACCCTGCTGTCAGATTCTGGCGGTGGTAGTGAAGTCTGTGTCCATATGTGTCACAGTATGTGTGTGTAAAGAAAGTTCGTATCGTGTTGCAGCAAGGCAAGCGCGCGAAGTTGTGTCAGTTTGGCGTAATATTTATTTAACAATTCTAAAAGTGCCTGCTACACGGTTGCCAACTGCGTCCCCGACAGAGGTGACCCTGGTTGTCGACCGGCAGAGCTGTTTGAAATTTGGTCGTAAGCCACCATTTACACGGTTGTAAACCACCAAAGTCACCTCTGTCAGGCCACGGTTGGCGACCGTGTAGCAGGCACTATAAAGTTGATTGATTCATCGAACATATCGTTTGTAAGTACGTTGTGGTACAGTAGGTCCTTTTAATCAATAAGCGTATGAATTGAGCGAAAAAAATCGATATAAATGTTAAAACCAGAAATTCCGCATTTTTTGTTGACATACCGCGTTTTTGAAGCAACATTATCGTATTTTCAATTTCTTCATCTGGCAACACTGCTGGAAGTCCAACCCAACCCCAATACAGTTTCGTTTGGAAAACACTAGGCAGATGATTAGTTCCTCTTTTAGTGCCAAAAGCCTCTTTTACAAAGCTTATTTACATTCAACCAAAATGAAATACCGTTCTTTTATTCATTCAAAATCGTACAAATTATCACTCTATCGTTCTTTTCATTCAATTTCATTCGTCGCCATTTTACTGCAAAAGTGTGGTGGTTTGTGTGGTGTTTTCAGTAAAATAAAAATATATTTTTTCGTGGCATCGTGTAAAAAATATAACTAATTATTGAGTTAGCAAAGGTTAGTCGTAATTTTACAGAAATTCTATCGATAATACTATAAATATTGTTTTATCCTTTCCGGATGATATTACCAAAATGGCGCCGTCGATCGGCGTTCTTGTACTCTCACTTTCATTAAAAGTATTTCCTGTCTTACATTATGTTTTTGTTGTAGAACTGCAATATGGACCTGTCCCTGGATGCGTCCTTAGTGGCGCAGTCCATCAACTATCATGGTCAACAGTTGCAAAAGACGTGGGAAGCAGAGAGAGGAGAGGACGATTTGTCTAAAATTGGCGTGGGTGGTTTGGATTTCGCTGTATACCAGTCGAGGCACAAGCACCTGACGTTCCAAGACCGTGGCAAGCGGTTGAAACTGCACCAGTTCATTGCTAAGGAGGCCAATGCTTTGTTTGACACCTCGATTATGGAGGAAACTCCGTCATCATCTAGCCTTGGGGCTGACGCGCCTACCCCGGAAGACAGTGAGTTTTTTCATCACATGATTAGTTGCTATGCTTGGTAACTCCATGGGTTACCATAGCAACAAACTGCACACTACATACCTACTGCTAATTTATGGTTTTGTTTTCCCAAGACCGGGTGATAACAAAAACCTATTTTATGTACTTATGTAATGTAAAACTTTTTTACTGCTTGAACCTTCCTTTAAGAAATATAAATTAAATTATTATCTATTCAGGGATACTCTCAATATCTAATTGACATGAAACTCATTTTTCTCTCTTGAGATTCCTCTTGGGCTCTGATCATAAGATTAGTATGCGAGTCATTTTAGCAGCTTGTTCCATTGACAAAATGATGCATACACAAAGGCGGTCAGTACTGAACTGACTTGTAATGTATTCATACTTGAAAGACCAGTTTCTGAACTGACTAACACTAACTGGCATTGTATCCAGAGCCCATTAGGTCTACTGACCAGTTTTGAAATGTCCATCCTATCATCGATTTTAGTAAATAAAAAGAATCTAAAAAACAAATCCTCCCCTTTGTTTCAGATTTATACGCTTTGATGCCACCATTTGAAACATTCTTGAATGTGGACAAGTCGGCAAGATTGAGACATTTCTTTGATGTAAGTTCATTATAATTATTGACTATTCAATAAATCAAATTGTAAGTTTTGGCATCCCTTAGGTGTGCATGTTTTCTTGTTGATGGTGCTTAGTCTTTTAGTAATTATTATTCTCAAAAAATTAAAAATTTCCTGTCTTATTTCATTTTCATGTCAATGAAAATGAGAACAATAGAGTTAAACATCATAAAAGTTAAATAATCTATTTACCAAAAAGAAATATAGACAAAGAGCTAAATGTAATTAAAATTAAAACCACCTGAACTAACACAACTCATGATAATTAATTGGGACAATAATTTACATAATATAATATACTGTCTCAATTCTTTTATATTCATAATTAATGCATTATGGAAACCACCTTTTCACTTAGTAAATTAATGTGGTGTAATAACAAAGATAATGGCTGACGAAAGACATGAAGCGCATTAACCATTTTTTCAAATTTCCTCCATCTTTTATTTCAGAATGTGAAGACAGGTGAACTAATTATAGGAGCAGTCATCAACAGGACAGCGTCTGGTATGATGCTAAAGGTGCTATGCACTGCCGGTCCAACCTCAAGATATGTGGCTGACATCAACGTGAAGGTATTGCACAATATTGTGAAATATTCAAGAACTCTTGTACTCGAAAGTAGAGTGCTAGCATAAAGTGGACAGTCCATATAAGCACATAACTACGACGAAAGCTACCACCTACACATGTTCAAGTTTAGTATTGAGTCATTTAGGGTCAGCATTGGCCATTTATGTGGTTTCATTAACATTCATTCTCAATAGAGTAGATGCCTAGGTAAAAAAAAAAAACTGTTTAGTCCGTCTATCAGATAATAAAAAAAATATTAGACACGTATTTTTTGCTTTATCATATTAAAGTTGGGGAGAGTTGGGGGCTCACTACGTCACAACGCAGTATTAAATCTAGCAAGGCGTGACGTCATGCCACATTTTAACTCAATGTATCGCCGTAATCTTTTGATTACGTCATAAATAAAAAATACGTATTCAATATTTTTTATTAAACTACAAGACGGACAAAAAAAAAATTGTACACAGGCCTATTGACTGTGCTGGCCTTTGCAGTCTTTTATAAAGTTGTTTCTGCACTTATGTGCATATTAACGACTTTCAAGAGACATTATTATTCAGGGCCAAATGTTGCTATTGTTCAAAGTTGACACTGAAGCCACTTTAGACATCATAATGCTTATTTTTACTACCATTTGACTAGTTTAAATAAATAAAAATAATGCAATGCAATTTTTCCATTCATTCCACCAGATAACCTTTATTATGCTTTACTGGCCAAACCCTGCTAAAAGGAAATAAAATGTATCACCAAAATTGGACGTAGTTTAGCAAAAAGGACTCAACCCACACTATGGTCAAAAATTAAAAAGGACCTAAAGGTTGGTTCCTTTAGGACCTTTTTCATTTTTGACCATAGTGTGGGTTGAATCCTTTTTGCTTAACTACGTCCAATTATCCTCCTCAGAATTTTTATTTTGATATGTTTAGCTTACTATTATGATTATTGACATCAATTTTGTTCTGCAGGCATTTTTACCAGTTACAAATATCATACCCGCGGTGGACAAGAAAAACGTGTCAAGAAACTACCTGATGAATGATACTGTATGCTGTGAAGTGATAGAAGTAATCCCCGATACCGACAAAATGGTGTGCGGCATGAAGGGAGTGACCCGGGGCTCCGATGACCCTCCGCCTAAGCCGCCGCTAGGCCTCCTCAGCACTGACGACTTCCCGCTCGTCTACAAGTATGTACTAACTCAATAACACACTTCTGAGTAATCACATTGTCCCTACACTTTTACAGGTTTTACTGTTTTGCTTTACACAAACATAGTGTTGTTTTCATGTATTTATTTGTAGTAAAGTCGTTTCTCGAAACTACGAAAACAGTGGTATTTTTTATTATTTGAAAAGAAGAATAACTGAAGATGTTTTTATACGAATGAGGAAGAATATTATGGACTTGGAGAGACTACAAACTTAGAAAACTGAGAAGGAGTAGATACTAAAGGAACAAATAAATGCACTGGGATTTCAAGAAATTTGGAACATAAATCACACATAAATTGTCAATGTATGGAAGAAAATGCAAGAATACCTCTGGTTTTTTAGATGCCTATAAGAATAACAACATGTGGTTGGTTTCACACAGCTATTTAAAATGTGTATTACACTGTGGTAGGTATATGTGTAAGTGTAACAGCAGAAGGAGAGTTGGATGTGTGTATGTTTTCACTGGTTTATGATCACTTTTCAGTACAAAATCACACTGTTCACCAACTTTTGAAAATGGTTGCATGATAACGTTCAGTTTGATCTGATGTGAACAAACCTTGGGATTCTTGAAGGATGTTTTTATAATAAATATTTCTACGAGATTCCTGCACATATATGTTGAGGATTTTATCAAAATGTTCAAATTATTTACACATCTTTTATTTTTTGACATAAAATGGAAAAGGTCAGTACAAATATCATTCTAGGGTCTTCAATCTTGATATCTATAACAGGAAACATGTTATTCTGTATTAAAGCTAATGTTTAACATTCCAGCATTATCTGAGACGTATTGATTGGACTTTTATAATGAGCATTTATTGGATGTTGGAGTTATTTATATTATAATAAAAAGGACTTGCTCCCGACGATTATCAATTTAGCTGATGTGAGGCTCCGAGATGACTCAATAGTTAACAAGATAGCATGGCAGTTCACGTCGTTGTATCTGACGTATAGTCCATGGCAGTGGACGTACAATCCCTCTATTATTTTAGGGTGTTCTTTTCTAGGTATAGCGAGGATCTCAAGACACGTGTCACACCTACTGAGTTATACTGTGACCTTAGCGAATGTCCCGGTAATATTAATGTCACATTGTCGAGGCGGCATCACCTAATCTATGATGTTATATTTATGTGTGAAAGAAATAAAATACAAGTAACATAACATTTTTTGAACAGCTCCATTGGAACAGGTGAGGATAAACGTATGTGTGACACTAAGCAAACACTTTAGGAATTAAATGCTTGAAACTAAATAAATACCTTCTTTGAAGATGTTATTCTCATCTCAGTGAAAATACTCCATTATCAGAGGAAAATTAATTATTTTTATAACTTTTCACATTATTTATTTGTGTATTATTTCCTCCAGGAAAACTGTGGATATGAAGGGTGAGAGTTATGAAGCTATATTGGAGAAGAGTCCGGGCTTCAATAACCCCAACTGCGTCCAATTTCTTTCTGAACTCCTAGGAATCTCCAACATGCACTGTACCAACTTTACATCACTGAGGTAAATAAAGTCTATACCTTATCTTATAGTTTTCTTGGAAAATTAAAATGTTTGTCAGAATGAAGAACTTGATTATTATTTTATTTTTTACCAGGGGAGGATTTACATCAACGGAATATGCTGATGAACTTCGTCAAGCGCAAGCCAGCAAGTGGGCGTTCCGCTCTGTCGCTGAAGGAATTGAACATTTCAAAGCTGGACGCCACTCTGAGGCCTTCCAATGCCTCAATAAAGCTTTAAGCATCGACCCTAGGAACGTCGAAGGATTGGTTGCAAGAGGAGCTTTGTACGCCAATAGTGGAACATTCAAAAAAGCCATTGAAGATTTCGAGACCTCTTTGAAATTGAATCCTAACCACGCCAATGCAAGGAAGTATTTAGGAGAGACATTAGTTGCGTTAGGTCGGAGTTACGAGGATGAAAACAAGATCACTGAAGCACAGAAAGCATATGAGGATTGTTTGGCAATTATTCCTTTCCACGAGGAGGCGCAGAATTCTCTGGACTTCTTGAAGAGTAAGACGTCGACGACGAAGCCTTTGATTGAACCAGCGGAGTTGTTACTGCCTGGTTTGACGGGAGCTAAGTCGTATGAGATGAAAGAGACCTTAAAGCAGTTGTTGAATTTGACTGAAAAGAAGGAAAAGAAGAAGAAAAAGAAGCGCGGCAAGGGTAAGAAGAAGCGCTCGAGCAGCTCGTCGTCGTCATCGAGTGACTCGTCGAGCTCCAGTTCATCGTCAGAATCGTCGTCCTCATCGACTGATACTAGTGGTAATGATTTTATGATCATTTTATTAATCCATCCGTCTTGATACTTGTCTGGCGAACTATTGTGACAATATTTTGCGACTACTTTGTGGACAAAACAACATTATGATACAAACAGCCTTTTACCAGCTAGTGAGACCATTATGTTTGAGCGAAGGCACTCAAAGTAGCGCGTAAAAACAGTTTGACAGACTCATACAGGGCACTTACATCAAAGCTAAGTCTAGTTCATGTCTTGTACTATGCCTTTACCTATGTGTAAATAATACTTCCTGAATATTTTAGGCCTTCATACACTAACCATTCAAATATACTAATTTTATTGTGCTATGCTTTTCGTCTCCTCAAAAATCTCTAGTTCTGTACTAAAGATTCATAGAAAAACGACGAACGTAATGCATGCTCTAGAATAAGATCAAAATGTTCTGTATTCAAAATATCGCGTGTGTATTACTCCCAATAGATTCCGAGGGTCCTAATCGCAAGAAGAAGCGTCGTTCTCAACCTAACAACAAGAGGCAACGTTCCCTGTCGCCACTCAGCAAACGTATGGAGATGATGGGTGCTCCTGAGGCAGGGTCAAGGACTCACAACTCTCAGTTCAACCATCCGTACGGCTACCAGCCGCCGCCGCCACCCGTGGAGGAGGTCAACCCTGAGCCGCACAGGTCTCAGGCCGATATTGATTATGAACTGAAGGTATGTTACTCGTTAAAAGTTCTTTTTAAAGATCACCTTCATCTTTGATCGTAATTAAGAGATTTAAGTTTTAATTCTCCATAAATATTTTATGGGATCTTTCTAGAGAGGTCCAAGGGCGGATCCAGGATTTCATTCTGAGAGGGGCACATGGGCCAAACAGGTAAGAAGTGTCTCCCAGATCTAGTATTGCACTATGCTATTTTTGGGATTCATTCTTTTTCAATGACATTTATAAGAATAATAACAAAATAATACAGTTTTAGCACTCCGCCTCGGATAGGATAGATTTTCTTTTGACCATGAGCCCCTCAGACCGCGCTATCTTTTTTGCTTCCTGAAATCCTCTCGCTGGGTGCATTGTTGGCTTAGCAGACCTCTGAGCTCAAGTACGAACTGACTGCACCACTTGGAACCTTACTTGCCACTGCTGCATTCAAGCCAGTCCAATCAGACTATACGATTAGTTAAATCGTTTGGGGGGGCAGGCAAGTGCCCGTCCCACCCCCACACTCCCGGTCCGCCCTTGGAGAGGTCCATAGTCTACCAGTGAAACACAAAAATTGCCTTGCAAGTCCCAATAAACAATAATACCGTGCTATAACTGGACACATGCTCTTTTACGAGGTTTACTACAAAGATAAAATAATACGAATAACTCATTTTGCTTAGGTACGCAAGTTCCTAGAGATGACCAAAGAGGATTCGGACTACGAAGATAAAGTGCGTAATTTCTTAGAAGAAACTGCTCAGTACAAGCGCAACCGCAAGATGCAGGAGCTCGGCCAGCAACCGCAGCCCGGCGCCGACCGCGACAAGAAGAAAAAGAAGAAGAAAGACAAGTCAGTACCTTTCACTGAACTGTTCTGTTTGGGGTGAGCAGAGTTGTCAGCAAATGTGTAGAAACTTGCAACTTTTTTTTTTTCTTTAAAACTTGCTTTGCTCAATCTCAAACATTTTATGTCAGAGTTTACACAGTTATTTAATTATTTTTTTTTCTTTTTCTGCTACGTAATCTTATCACAGCTTTCGATTATTTTCTAGCATCTTACTATTTCTTCTAGATTTTACATAGATAAAATGAATATTCAAACTTGCAATGCCATCATTTAATTTTAAAATAAATTCACAACGTGTATATGCTAAACAGTACGGTAATTTAACGAGTATTTATGATTTAATAGGAAAAAGAAGAAGGAATCAAAGAGGAAGCGTAAAGAACAAGAACGGGAGGAAAAGCGAAAGGCCAAAATGGCACGCAATGCGGGCAACAGCGATTACAATATACGAGACTTGGACAGCATCGGCGACAAGAAACTCAGAGATGCTATCAGGTACGTCACTTATTCATGAAATTATCCTAAAAGTGGTGAAAGGTTTCCTGTGTAACTTTTGACATAAGTGCAATTTTTTTTTATTTAACCTATCACACCTTGTCTGGGTCAAAACCAAAATTTTGGACATTTTCATTTGTTATTTTTATGTCACAGTTACATAAAAGTAACATAAAGGAAAACAAGGGCTGTGTTCATGATGTAAGAGAAAAATAGTCAAGTATTTTATTATTTTTATTCATAATTAAAATTTAACAATCTGAAAGGTTAATTTATCAAAACTTCTACTTGACGAAGCTTCGCACAATGATATGATACACGCAGATGTGACCAAACTTTATCGGTTATCGTCGCGATAGTTCGGGCTGCGTAGCACTTATCGCCCGGGTGGCGGTACATAATAAGCATGGCGCGTGGTCGGACTAGCGTTGATCATTTTGACTGTTGTTTCCGGACTGCGTAGACGCTCTGTCGAAATAATGGAGAGCCATCTTGGATTATTGCACGATAATTCATTAAAATTATGAAGCCGCTAATGTGACCACAGCATTAGCGCGATAACTTTTTAGCGAAAAACATACGAAGCTTCGGCACGCATTGCTATGTCACGATAGATGCAGGTGTGGCCCCACGATCAGAAGAATAACTAAAATGCTGCCAAAAGCATATCACTTATTCTTCTGAAGTTTTACGTGACCTTTACTAATAATAAAAAAATAATCATATCCTAAAAGATTGCCAATGCCTTAAAATCACCCTGAAAATGGAAAATGACAACATTTTAGCAGGACAATTTTTTAAATCGATAATATCAAGAAAAGAAAAAAAAATACGTTGTAATGATTAATTTTAATCTCTTTTTTTTTTAATGAATGTTTACTGTACTGGGTAAATGAATTTAAATAAAAAAAATAGGTTGTCTGTAAAGTCGATTTACGGACGATAATTTTACGTGATAACGTCACAAGCCGAACGCTTAGGCCGATCGTGCCTCTCTATCGCTTGTTCCGCGCTCTCAGTTGCACGCTTGGCTCGGGCGGAACTTGACACTTTTTCGTCCGTGCAGCCGGCGTTTATCGATTTATAAGACATTATCACGTCAAAAGTACATGTTTGTGAACACACCTTAATGCAAATGTTATGTAACATAAAAAAAAGAAGCATGTATTTAGAGTTTCTTCAACAATTAAAGACAGAATGACTGAATAACACAAACAAAATTGTTTTCGGATAATAAGATTTAGATCAAACATTCATTGTATTTTTAAGAATTTGCAAGGAAAATCCAATTAAAGTTTCTATTTCACCCCATACACAACACCTTCAAGTTGCTTGACACAAGAATATGGCAGTCGCGCTTTGATTGGTGGTCTGGAGGCGTGACTAATTCCGTCAATATTTCCAGTAGTATTTTTTTTAAAGCTTTTAAATTTTACAAAATAATGCGTTAAATAAGAGGAGTAACATAAATTAACTGGTTTTGAGAAGTGTTGTTTTTTATTAAAAATAAGTTATGAATATACGTAATAACTAGCTTCCGCCCGCGACTTCGTTTACGTAGAAAGTGAAAATATTTTATTCAATTGACTGAATGCGCGCGCAAACGGTTAAAGCGCGCAGCGGAAGCTCTCAAAAGGAAAAATAAAACCCCATTTTGAAACATTCTTCATTGGTGCTCCGCTCCTATTGGTCTTAGCGTGATGATATATAGCCTATATAGCCTTCCTCGATAAATGGACTATCTAACACTGAAATAATTTTGATTTTATGTTGACAAGATATTGTGTGATTTTACGCAGACTTCACTATGTTAGTAAAGATTATAATAAATACTTTTTAAATAAATAAAAACTTTGCAATGTGTTTTTATTTTTTAATTTCGTTTTGAAACATGGAAATCGATAGATGGACATAGGTTTTTTGAAGGAAAAAATATGGTACCATTTTAATATTTTTATAATATATTTTTAAATGTCACTGAAGCACCAGCAAATAAATGTTATATTTAATCTAAGGTAGTATTCCGTCATGAAACACTATTTTAATAACATCGATATTACAGATTTTGTTCAGGAATAAGGATAAGTCTGAAGACATGCAATTGTTACGAAATGGTCAATAATTTTGGTTTTGACTCTAATGAGGTCTGAATGAAGGTGAATTCAATCATTTTTGCTTGACCTCCAGTAGTTCAACAAGACGTTTCAATGAGTTAATTAATTTCAATTTTGAAATTATTGTCTAATTTTCTGGGTGGGATAAACCCTAATGGGGTACCCCTTTATTAGATTCAAAATATTGATTGGTGTTGCAGGAAAGAATTGAAAGGCAAGAAACGAGACCTCAGTTCGGACGGCGACTATGACAGAAAACATGATAAAAGGTAACAAGTCACAAATAACCTACACACTTGTATATAAGACTGCAACACATTAATGTTAATTACTGTCTAATTCCGCTGCTAATTGTATAAGTCAAATAAAGGATGCGTGTGTATAATATAATGCCTCGTAAGCTAAGCTGAGTTAAAGAAGATAAAGACTCCAATATGAGCTATCATTGTAAGCAGATAGTTTAATACTATAAAATATAACATAATTATTATCTTCGCCCTGGGCCCTTTCCAGCAAGCCCGCTGTCATTGCTGTAAAACACGCTTCGTCTGCGCTAACCGTGAACGCGTTACATACTGAAAATAGTTTACACATTATTATTTGCTTATATAATATGTATTGTACGCAATAACCATATGTTAGACACACTTATTCAAAGACAATTTACTAACTTATGAATATTATCTTTTTAGAACACGTGTAAAAGAACCGCAAAATTGTTTGTTTTGTGTTTGTGCCAATAAATGTGTGTCTTTATGAGCATTTGTTTATTAAAATGTGTACGTATTTATCAGGATGCTAGACGATATGCACGGGCTCGAGGAGTTGGAGTCAAAGCTGAGCGCGTACCACGTAATGGTCGAGAAGGAGGTGCTGCACAAGCGCGACGGGCGCGGCTCGCTCAGCCCCATAGACCAGGCGCCGCCGCCGCCGCTCGAGAAGCCCAAGTGGAAGATGTCCATGAGCGCGGTCAAAGACACGTACGTGTTGCGCAGCTCGCCGGCGCTAGCTCACGCGTGACACGCGACGCCGGCAGGACGAGCGGCAGCACGGGCGGCGCGAGACACGCGTGATATAGCGCACGCTTTACTAACCTCGCGCGTTCTTATGTTACAATAAGTTCTTGGTATCCTGTTAGACATAACTATGAAGACATGTTAAAAATTTTAGTTAAATAATTTATTATATTTTACAATGACAGGCTGCCAATCCATCACACTTTTGATTTGACTCATACAATTAGCGCGGGATGTTAAGCAGCTACTTAATACATTTTTTTAATGTTTTGTTTACATACATTATATTATTATCAGCATTAAACATACTGATATACTTTTTTTACATTTGGGGGTAAATCAAATTTAAAATAAGATAGTAATAATACAACCAGTATTCATTGAAACTGTCTTTTAAAATATTTTCAAATGGGTAAAATATTTTTTTGAAGTGTCAGCAGCCTTGTCTAATGACTTTTTTCTGTGTTTTTTGTGTGCTTTTGCAAATGTAATATGAAACTTGTGGCAACACTGCAGTTTTAATCAACTAATATTTTATGTTGACAGGGTCAAGAAGAAGGAAACTCCAGTACCTAAGGGTTATAAAGAACACTATGCTTTTGAAGACAGCTCTGATGATTCGCACGACAATACGAAGGTGAGAAAATAACAAATAATATCTCTCTTCTATTTTCTACAGTATAGACGGTATACACGCGTCTCATTTAAAAAACAGTAGCACTCCGGGAGTGCCGACAGAAGTGAAAACTTGAACAATTTTATTGTGCAAAAATGGAAATGTCAATCATGTCGTTATCGTTGTCATGTCTCAATGTTTGGAATGTCATTAATCCCAAAGAAAATGTATCGCGCGTTGATGTCTTTTTAATGGTCAAAAGCTGGTGTCGGTAACAGTGTCGCGAGTTCAATTGTTTTTTCCCCATCTCAAAAATGCCCAATGCGCCTAAAGCACACACATTTGTAATGATACACCATTTCATTACTAATATTTGTGTATTTATAATCTTGCACACATACAAACTTAGTACACTTTTAGCAATATTTAACAAACTATTTAATTAAGGTCCCCGTCACGAGAAGCTATAATTTTTGTAAATAAAGAACTTCTACCAAGTTACGTAGCGACAATTTAATCAACAACAAATAATCCCAAATTTAATGAAATCAAACTAACGTACGTGTTATACGAAACTAATGAGCAATTTCACTTGATCGGGTTATATTTTAGCGATATAAAGCGCTGTCGTCTAAGGTTTTGTGGTACTGGAACGCATCTGATTCATGGAACGTAAACATTTGAGCCACGATTTTGAAGTAAGTTCACGCTGACGTTGTTTCTGCTGTCTTTCGAGTTTCGAATGCGTCTGTTTGTTTGTGGTGTTTTCGCGGATTAGGTTATATTGTTTGTTTGTAATTAGATGTGTGTGTTAATATAATTATATCCCTGTAAAAAAATAGACAAAACTGTTTTTATTTTATTTTACCCAAAGATTGCAAACCCCTAAATGTGTGTTTACAAAATTTATAGCTTCTCGTGACGGGGACTTTAGGTACTTAATATAATAACGTTATAGACTTTAGACTTCTTGAAGACATCCTTTAGATTTCGAGGCTCAAATTGAACTGACTTAGAAGCTAAGCGACGCTCCAAACGTTACGATTCCAATTTCGTTCCGTTAAAAAAAAAAACTACTTTTACAGAACTGTCAAATGGGATACTTTTAACACATACAAAAATCATTTGAGGCAAATCACATACTTTTAATTTTATATTTAGTATTTAAAATCAGTTAATCTTATTAATATTTGGAAATCATGACATTCGACCATCCGACACTGTGTTGCCTCCTGGCACACACACAACAATCATAAAATTATTAGTTTTTTACATAAATCATGACATTCCTTATAAAACACGTACAGATTGCACCAGATTTTAAACTGGCCAAAACCTTCATTGGAAGACTATTTAACACAAAACTACAGTATTTTAGTATTATTGTTAGAAATTATCTGTTATTTTAAAAAACCTATCAAAACTTTCAGCAAAACTCTTGAATAATAACCATAATTTTTTTATGCGTAGCCGTCACCTTCAAGCGGTGACAAGAACGTGTCGGTGCGGCGAGCTATGGCCATGAAGGAACCGCCGCCGCTCCCGTCCGCGCCTCCGCCGAACAAGCGCGAGCCCGACCCGCCCGGCACCGAGCCTTCACACCCGGTAAATTAAATAACATGTACAATTACTGCTTTATTTATCACTAGCGATCCGCCCCTGCTGCGCAAGATTTTTACTACTTGACAAAACATTATGTTTAATATTAATGTATCCTTACATGTATTATAAAACAAAGTCCCCCGCCGCGTCTGTCTGTCTGAACGCGATAAACTCAAACACTACAGCACGGATTTTCAAACGGTTTTCATCAATGGACGGAGTGATTCATGCGGAAGGTTTTAGTGTATAATTCATTAAAGTTTTGTGTAAATTCGCTGAAATTTGACGATTATTGTTGAAGATGTCGGAAAAAATCATGCCGACTGGGAGCTTTATTGGCAAGCGCCGCAGAAATCGAAACAGTTACATCAAATTTATGTTCTACAGGATTGAAGATCTTAAAAAGTTCAACAAAAAAGTCCGCGATAGGATAAATCTGTCTATCTTCTAAGGATGACCCACAGTAACCATTATTATCTTTCAGAATTTGATGAAAATTTCATTGTTATTTCTGAAGTTTTTTTGGCCGGTATTATATTAATCCTTATCCAATAAAATTATGTTATTTAAATTGGGCATTTAATTTAGATTAAAATATGCCTTGACATCATATCATTTAAATTAATAGTTTAAAAGATATCACAGTTTCAAAATTACGCGTAACAAAATAATTTTGGTTGACAACAACGCTGGCGCAGCGGTATTAGTCAATGGCATTTCTTCGGCTATTAGTTATGTAATCCCGGTAGTACGTTCCCGTGGGATATTTTTCGACATCCACGCGGGCGAAGCCGCGGGCAAAAGCTAGTTATACATATAAACCATCCGGAATACATTCTCTAAATTATGTTGGAAACCTCATCAGAATCCGTTGCGTATTTTAGAATAACAACGCGGACATACAGACAAAAGCGACCTTTTTTTAATAATATGTATAGATAACATCACGACTGTATTCCCTGAAGGGTTAGGCAGAGGTGCACCTATAGTACACCTAAATTTCGCCAGTTATGTTTAAGTCTCATATAAAAAAGAGGGCTGCTCGTCCCGGGAATCGTACCCCAAGACCTCATGCTCAGCAGTAGCACTTTGCGACCATTAGACCAACGTGGCTGGCACTCCTTATATATCGGGAAATGCAGGGTGGGTAGGTAGACTAGGTGGACCGACAACATGGTGTAGGTTGTGGTACTCTGGATGTGGGCAGCGCGGAACCAATCGTTGTGGAGAAGCTTGGGAAAGGCCTATGTCCAGCAGTGGTCAGTCCTGTGGCTGATATATGATGACTGCTTTCAGAAAATTTAGACAATATTACATAGCGCAAAAAAAATCTCTTTCTCCCTGATCTTATTTCTCAGAAACATAATCCTGACGCGCTAACGAAGAATACAATGACTCGATTTTGGACGATTTTGAATTATATATGTATTCGGAATCGGCGAATCGAGAATAATAACTCTCTCGAAGTAACTTTCTATGAATCCTTGAGGAACTCGATTTTTCAGTAAGCAAGAATGCAATATCCAAAACTTCTTAAAAAATTCACTAATCAAAAATACAAAAAAAAAATAGTTATTGTATTCTTCATTAGCGCGGCAGAATCCCCAAGAACATTTTTGCTAATATCACTCGTATTGTTTTTCAGGTCCGTAAAGGCAATATAGTCCTGGACAAGTTCGGTTCGTTCCGCCTCGCGCAGGAGGGAGAGACCCCAGTGTCTGTGGGTGACGGTCGACCAGAACAGTTTGTGACGCGTATCAAGCCGCCTTCACCTTCAGGTCGGCGCCCACGCTCACCACCCTCGCCGAGAAGACATTCATCCAACTCCTCAGATGATGACAGGAGATCCAAGCGCTCCAGGAGCAGGTTGGTATATTTTAGATATTTTCAAAGCCTATAACATTTCATGCGAAAACGTAGGACCACGCTTATAACCTGCAATGGGTGCAGTTTTTGAAAATACGAATGGAAACCACATCTTAGATATGTTGGGTATGCTCCATGCTGTAATCATACGAAAACGATCAAGTCTTAAGTCCACACGAACTTGGACCTATTTAATATTTGGGATTTAACCCACATGTCGGTTTATCTTCATCTACAATACATTTACAAAGGTTTCACGGTTCATTCCCAATTCGTCTTAGGTCTCGGCCACGCAAGTACCGCTCCCGATCGCGCTCGCGCTCGCGCTCGGCGTCGAGCGCCAGCGGCTCGGCGGGCTCGCGCCGGCGCCGCTCGGGCTCGCCGCGCTCCCGCTCGCGCTCCGACGCCAGCCGCTCCTACTACTCGCGCAGCAGATCACGATCACGGTCGGGCTCAAGGTATTTTTGGCTGCTGTGTGTTTTTATTTTCAATCCCCATTAGATTGTTTTCTTTTTTTAGCATTTGCGCATGTAAAAAGCTGTAAAAATATGCCTTAGTCATGTATGCTATAGCTATGGTGTCTTGTATTGTAAAAAATATACTAGCTGTAGATAGCCCCTGTCAAGTTTTTTGTAGTATACCCTCTATCTAGCATGGAAACTAACAAACGCTTTTAAAATTCATAATCAAACCTTACAAATCTAGCACAATGTTAACAATACCGACGCTTTAGGTTCCGTCGCTTCGTGCGTCGTGGGAACTGGCGCGGGCGGGGAGGTTACGAGCGCGGGACGTACTACCGTCCTCGCTTCCACACGTACAACGGCGGCGGCCAGCGCGGGCGCGGGCGCGGCGGCGGCGACTTCCGGCGCGACGACGGCCGCCGCTTCCAGCAGGACTGGCGCGACAACCGCGCCCGCGGCGGCCGGCCCTTCCGCCCGCGCCGCGGCGGGGGGGGGCGGGGGCGGCCCTTCAGGTAACGCTGTTTGAACATTGTCACTATACAATCCTAAATAAGACATTGCCCAGAATGTAACTTACACGAGTATATTGATGATTTCAATAAAATAAACATTTATAACAAAGTTTCTTTGTTGTTCCACAGAGGAGGTGGTTTCCGTGACTTCAGAGATCGCAGAGGAGGCGGTCGTTACTCGAGATCGCGGAGCCCCGAAAGACCACGCAGGTCTAGGTCGTACAGCCCAGAAAGACGCGACAAAGACAGAGATAGGTCAGTACTTTTTTTAGTCGCACTTGAAATTGACTACAAAATCTAATCATCAAAATAGAAAAAAAGAATATTGTTAAACAATTCTACTGATATACAATAGACGTATTACACCAACAAAAATCTCATGAAACTAAGCTAAAATATAATATCTTTTCACAGTTACTCCCGTTACTCTGAGCGCGGTAGTCATCGTAGCGAGGGCGAATACGAAGAAGAAAGATACGTGGATAGAAAGGAATACGACGGGAAGTGGGCAGATGGCAACGAGCCTGAAAGAAACCCCCACCCTGAAGAAAAACAACCTCCCGCCGAACAAGCCCCCAAAGAATAAATCACAAATGTTTGGATTTGCCACTGAGTGCTAGGTTTACGGTTAGGTTTTAAGTTTTGTTTAGGTGCTACACACCATTATCTACGTGCATATTGACTGTGAATCAACTGATCATTTTAACAATTTAATGACAAACAAACTATTTTCACTACAGATAAACATCAGTTATCCACGGTCGATTTTCGCTATTACAAAATATATTCAAGTTATTATTAGCTGTACATATAGACATAGAGTACAATATGATGAATTTTCTGTTTTCATAATTGCAAATGTAATATGGTCTACGTAGAATAGAATACCAATTTCGCATTTAAGTTTTCCGCTGGGATACTGCTTAGTTAACACTTTGCTATTCAAAACGCCACAAAAATAATGTCTCTACTCATATTTCCAAATTATAATGACAATTTCCACTCGGCAAACAGATCATTCCAAACTTAGGTGGAACGGAATAGAGTAAGTCAGTCACTACAATTTTGTTCCTTTTATTTGTGATTGGTGAAACTAATTCAATAAAGTGACTTGATGTAAATATGTAGTTTTTATTTATTAGTAAACTAGCCGACACCTAACCAGAGAATACAACAATGTTAAAAGTTTTAAAACTAATAAGTGACGAAAGCAATTTCTCATACATGAACGCAGCATTTCCCCCTAACCTATCGCGGCAGGATTTTCAACTCTTGTGTTAAGCCGAGCGTTGAGGAATCCAACAGAACGCATCCCAGCGCGTCAATAAAACACTTGGATTTTCAACTCTCGGCGCTAAGCAATGCATTGAAAATCCAGTGCACGAAGAAGATAGCCGCGGGAAAAAATCACTCGTGCGTACATGAAGTCACACTGGCATTTATCATCTTGCTCTCGATAATCTCTTATACAGAGGGTGAAAACCTAAGCGGGCCCTGGAGGGAAAGTACCCTAAATATTGATGTGTCATCATCATCATCATCAGCCTATAGCAGTCCACTGCTGGACATAGGCCTCTCCAATTGCACGCCATTCAGCTCGATTCTCGGCAACTCTCATCCAGCTGCTACCAGCCACCCTTCGAAGATCGTCACTCCACCTAGCCTGAGGGCGTCCTACCTTACGTTTGCCAATTCGCGGTCTCCACTCAAGAACACGTGTACCCCAACGATCATCGGTTCTACGGCTGATATGGCCGGCCCACTGCCACTTCAGCTTGCTAATTCTGTGAGCTATGTCGATAACTTTGGTTCTCTGCCGGATCGGATGTGTACCTATAAAGAACTGTGTGTGTACCAGTCGTGTACCTTATTTTTAAAGACAGACTACTGACTTGTTTGGAATGAATAATGCTAGTTAAAATGGGGGGTTTAAATTTTAAAGTGGGGTAAGTAGGTAAAATGGCGTATCGCATGAAAGGGCTTCATTACACATTATTAAACCGCATTTTTGTATGTCCATAAACCACTTTTATTAATATGATTTTTTACGTCTTTGACATTTCTCGAGACCTTAGGGTCCCGGACCTTTGGAAGGCGTACGAGGGGCCGAAGCCAACTCGCAGAGGCCCGTTAGACGCTTTTAATTAAATGAGGCACCAATCGACGATTATCCCTGTTTGCACTATGCTAGTCAGTAATGTATCCAGGGGGGGGGCTAAGGGCCTCAAGGCGCCCCCCCCCCCCCCAAATCATCGTGAGTTCTTCCGTGACAAAAAACTTTTTAGTAAGCATTACACTAGCTACAATTATCATCAATTAATATTATCCATAACATAATTAATACTATGTTTCAAGTTTTTTTCTATGAGATGTTTTGTTTACGTGACTAATTTTGAATCCGCGCGCCACTGTTTCTGCCACTCACGCTGCTCGGTTTGGCCGCCATGTATAATCACCGAGACGTAGTATTATATTATTTGTGACCGAGATATCTCTGGAAGTCTACAACCTAACGAAGTCATTGAGGAATTTCCGAAAAATAATCCGAGGAGCCTTGTTATGTTAAGCAAAATAAATGTTGTGTTTTTTTAGTGTTTAGGTACTTTGCTAAATCCTGCCCTCACTCAGCGGGGTCAAGCCCCTCCCAAATGACAATCCTGGATCTGCCACTGATGCTAGTGCGCCCAAGGACAACCCCCGGTTGGTGGACAGTTACAGGATATGGAAACAAAAATATTATAGATTAATATGAAAATGATATGATTAATATGTGTACGAGCAAACCCGTACAATATCAATTGTATCAATTTTATGCTGACATCGACGCGCAGCGAATGAATAAAATATATGTGTTTGAGTAAGCAATTAGTAGTCGCATAGCATCGGTTGGGCACGAAAAGACTCATTCGCCGCGGGTCGATCATTTATCAGTTTTGGGCGTTTGTGCTTTCTTTATAACTATCAAATACACAAGTTGAACTCAAATCAGTTTATCATTTAAATGTACCTTACCCGTACAATATGATTATTTTTTTGATTTTATTATATTATGGGTTTGGGTGGCTATTTGAACTGGTTATCTAGAACTAAGAAAAGACTGGCCCCTGCCTGACCAATATCACTACATAGTATAAAACAAAGTCGCTTTCTCTGTCCCTATATCCCTATGTATGCTTAAATCTTTAAAACTACGCAACGGATTTTGATGCGGTTTTTTTCAATAGATAGAGTGATTGAAGAGGAAGGTTTATACGTATAATAACCCGGTTTATACCCGTGCGAAGCCGGGGCGGGTCGCTAGTTTTATATAAAATACACAGCTAAAATGGCAGGGGGTGACTTCCACAGAATAATGGCCAACAATGGCCCCGAAAACGGTCGCTAGCTCAGTGTTGTAGCGACAAGCGGGCAACATGTCCTGAGGTGCATACAAGGAGTGTAAAGGTATTCCACTGTTATTAGGACAATCTCAGAAGTACGGTCAAGATCCCTACCAGCATCCTTCCTCCGAGCACATTTGCTCTTGCGAATCTCCACTGAAGCCGGCCAATAAAGTCAAGCCAGAGGTGAGGAACAAGACTTCTCCCGGGAGATAGGGTCCGTGGAATCGCTACTGCCCATCAGCTCGCCGCATGCTGCCCTGCGGGTTTATGTATCTCTCTTGGCCTGGCTCCTCACCCTAGACCTGTTTCGGCCAAGTAAACTCTACCAGCACAGACCCAGAGTTCAGGAGCGCGCAAGCCCCACCACGACGTCAACGTAGAGATATATGGTGGGGTTATTATTATTTTAATGTTTTTGACATAATTCGGGACCCTGGGGTCCCGGACCTTTGGAAAGCGTACGAGGGGCCGAAGCCAACTCGCAGGGGCCCCTTAGATATTTTTAATTGTTGAGACACCAACCGACGATTATCTGTATGGCACTATACAAATGCACCCAAGGACTACCCCCGGTTGGTGTAAGACTATTGCAGAACATGGAAATAAAACATATTGGGCTATGGATTTGGGTTGAGCTCTGAAAATTGGGTGGACTCGAATGTGTTAAACTTCGTCTCCCGTTTTTCCATAATAATCATTCCTTACACCTTAACAATTTTAGAGTACGGAACTCTAAAAATGTAATAAGATTTTTCGACATAGGTATTAATTGTTACGAATGTATTCAAAGTGCAATAATTATTTTGCAATTTCTTAAATCCCGGGACTTAATCGACATGTTTTTGATTCCGGTATTTTAGCGGAGGTATTATCCACTCTATGTTACTAACTTCCTCGAAGTTAAAAAAAAATAGTTCTTCTTGTTTCGATCTCTGATAATCACGGAATGAATGTGTGATACTCCCTGGCTGCGCCACAATGGAAAATTAAAAAAACATGTTTCTAGATTAATTGTACCATTTATGTACAGACGCCAGCACATCAAGCTACCCGAAACTGTCAAAATTTCCCAATCAACTTTGAACCTTACGATTCAGCGATAAAGTTGAAAATCTATTAAATAAATTTGACAGATTGTAGTAGCTTGAAGTGCTGGCGTCTGTACTATACGGTACGTGTAATGAAAATAATTGTACCTCAACGAATAATGAAATATAATGAAGTTTTGGTGGCGCGGCTGGGGAGAATACTCCCTGGCCGCGCCACCACGGTTTTTGTAAACTACTAGGCGCACCCGGATATAGTAAACACTAAATAATTGTACCGGAATTGTTCTTTTTCGTACGCTATAAAGAGATTCAAAAATTTAATTACTTTATAAATTATAGCCTTGTGTTGGTGGCGCGGCCAGGGAGGGACATGGTATACACTAAATAATTGTACCGGAATTGTTCTTTTCCGTACGCTATCAAGAGATTCGCAAATTTAATTACTTTAAAAATTATTGCCTGTCGTTGTTAAGAGTTGTTAGGCGTACCTGGACATAGTATACACTAAATAATTGTACGCATTATGTACTATCCAAAAACGTAATAATATTACGGAAAAATGTAATATCTTAAGAGAAAACATCAAATCAAGATTAAGCGCATCAGCAGACTTGCTGATCTTTGTAGTTACTAGATGTGGCCTTCAAATTAGAAGTACAGGGAATTATCTCTGTGAGATGGTCGCATAGCAGTGCTAGAATTATGCAACACAATACGAATCTAGATGCATAACAAGAATAATTGACCTTCAAGAAGAATATAAGGAGTTGATAGGTACTTTTTGTTAGGTACGGTCAGCAACGAAAGTCGTTAACTCTGCTACTTTTACATGACATCTGAAATTACACAAAACTGCGCCGCGGCAGCGGCGGCAGACGAGAGCTACTTCCAAGTTGGTCGCAGTTGCATGTCTATTTACCCGACTACGGCGAAGCAAAAAGGAGGGTTATGATTTTGACCGGTATGTATGTATGTTCATCTGTTACTTCATAACTTCTAAACTACCAATCATAATTTGACAAATGAGGTATCATTGGAAGCGTCTGGATCGTCCGGTGGTTATAGGCTATGTGGCGTTACATTAAATGCAATATGGCGCCCTCTAGAGGACATAAAGTCATGAACTAAAAAAAATGTTTTTAATTGTGCCATGTTGGGTATCAAATAAAAACTGCAACGAGATCTAGACTAGATCTTTAAAACAGAACGATAAACATGACTCACAAAATAATCCTAAAATATTTTGTGCTACATTTGATTTACAAAAAAACTTTTTTACAAAAAACACAACCGATTTCCAAACTACAAAGTGAAAAATAACTTTAATTTCGGAAGTCGGTGTCTTTGGATCAGATCAGTATTTTAGTTTTTTGACACCGACTTCCGAAATTAAAGTTATTTTTCACTTTGTAGTTTGGAAGTCGGTTGTGTTTTTTGTAAAAAAAGTTTTTTTTTTCACTTTTTAGTGGGTTGGTTTGTAATTAATCTAAGTTACAATAGCCTTATGTCAACTGCTCATCAAAAATATCCAAATCGCTATAGATGTGCCTATAATATTTGAAGAGTTCCCTCGATTTCTCCAAGATCCCATCATCAGATCGTGACCAAATGACAATGGGACCAACTTGAAAGTATACCCTTTCAAAAAAAAAAAGAATTTTTCAAATCGGTCCAGCCGTCTTCGAGTAATCGGGGAACATACAAAAAAAAAAATATCCCGACGAATTGAGAACCTCCTCCTTTTTTTTGAAGTCGGTTAAAAAGTGTTGCTGGTTCCTAGTGGTGAAATTAGTTTATTATTATTAGCGATTGAAAGTTCATAATTTATCCGTGTTTGATGTTGGAAATTTGGTTGGTACCTGTTACTTGTGGAATAACAAATAGCTATGAAGGGCTCAAACGAAATAGCTAACTGTGTTTACGATATTATCAAACTTAAGACTAAAGAAGGCTGTGATGACTTTAGATTTTGGTCAGATAATTGTACTGGCCAAAATAGAAATAGGATAATGTTTTTTATGTACCTTAAACCTTTATGCAGCTAAACAGCTTAGTTTTAGTATTAATATTAAACATACTTTCCTTGAAAAAAGACATACACAAAATGAGGGTGATTCCATACATACCACAATTAAGAAAGCTTCAAGACATAAGAATATTTATACACCGTCTGAGTAGAGTTCATTAATTAGATGTGCTAAAGTAAAAGGATCTCCTTATAATGTTATAGATGTATCTCAAAATATAGTTTTCGACTTCAAAAAGATGCAAGCGAGTGCTTGTTTTAACTGGACTAATAATTCAGAGGGACAAAAAGTGCCTTGGTCTAAAATCAAACAAGTGCGTGTCAGTAAACATGAACCATACATTCTATTTTAGATCTATCTGCTTTCGAAAACCACATTAACATTTCTGATTTTTCTGTTCAAACAAGAAGACAAATGGCTGATAGATCTACGGAAATACCCTTAAAACTATGTTTCTATCAATTGTTACCAATACATCCATGCAAAAAAAAAAGACATAATTGATTTATGTCCCAAAAATATTATTCCACCAGTTTATCATGAGTATTACGAAAAGGTAGCACCTAATGATAATTCAATGATTATTACTAGTGATAATGATGACAATGAGTGATTTTGTTTTTTTTTTCTTTTGATAAGCATTTTGTTAATTTTTATTTTATTAATTTTTCCTCTTAGATCATATTCTAAGAATCTTTAATTATCTTTAACAAGTTTTGATTTTATAATAAAAGTATAATTAGTTATTATTTTAAACTTTAATTACTTACCTAGGTTGAAGTACCTATCTACAATAAAAAGCTGATTGATCTTAAGTCCAATGTGATTACGGGAGGTTTTTAACATTTAGTATTATTTGACTGCCTTTCTATTACAGAAACATCGATAATTCATTAGAAAACAAATAAAGAAGTCAAAATGTTTTTATTTTTGTGACCTAACTGAGGTTTGAGAATATTACGTCACTTAAAATAATTATATTATTATTGTTTGTTTATTTATTTATTTTAAAAATTTCTATAAATAATGGACTATTCAAAAATATTAAATACACGTTTTTTTTTCAAAATTAGCTTATGCCAAGTAAATCGTCTAAAGTGACACTGGCCTTTTTACTAGTTTTTTTCAGTATAATAAAAATAAAAATAAATTACGTATAAAGGCATATCTACATTAATTAAAAAACTAATATATATACAAATAAATCGATGTATCTAGAATAACGAACATATGTTTCATAGTACCTATGCAAAGTTTCACAAACATCAGTTGAAGCATCTAAAAATATATCAATTTGAAACTTTGAGAGTCTCTATTGAAAAGTTGTCAATTTGCACATTGGCCCTTGTACATAGGACCCATCGATTTAATGTAACGTCACATATCCTATAACCACCGGACAACCAAGACGCTTCCAATGATACCTCATTTGTCAAATTATGATTGGTAGTTTAGAAGTTATGAAGTAACAGATGAACATACATACATACCGGTCAAAATCATAACCCTCCTTTTTGCTTCGCCGTAATCGGATAAATAGACATGCAACTGCGACCAACTTGGAAGTAGCTCTCGTCTGCCGCCGCTGCCGCGGCGCAGTTTTTTGTAATTTTAGATGTCATGTAAAAGTAGCAGAGTTAACGACTTTCGTTGCTGACCGTACCTAACAAAAAGTACCTATCAACTCCTTATATTCTTCTTGAAGGTCAATTATTCTTGTTATGCATCTAGATTCGTATTGTGTTGCATAATTCTAGCACTGCTATGCGACCATCTCACAGAGATAATTCCCTGTACTTCTAATTTGAAGGCCACATCTAGTAACTACAAAGATCAGCAAGTCTGCTGATGCGCTTAATCTTGATTTGATGTTTTCTCTTAAGATATTACATTTTTCCGTAATATTATTACGTTTTTGGATAGTACATAATGCGTACAATTATTTAGTGTATACTATGTCCAGGTACGCCTAACAACTCTTAACAACGACAGGCAATAATTTTTAAAGTAATTAAATTTGCGAATCTCTTGATAGCGTACGGAAAAGAACAATTCCGGTACAATTATTTAATGTATACCATGTCCCTCCCTGGCCGCGCCACCAACACAAGACTATAATTTATAAAGTAATTAAATTTTTGAATCTCTTTATAGCGTACGAAAAAGAACAATTCCGGTACAATTATTTAGTGTTTACTATATCCGGGTGCGCCTAGTAGTTTACAAAAACCGTGGTGGCGCGGCCAGGGAGTATTCTCCCCAGCCGCGCCACCAAAACTTCATTATATTTCATTATTCGTTGAGGTACAATTATTTTCATTACACGTACCGTATAGTACATAAATGGTACAATTAATCTAGAAACATGTTTTTTTAATTTTCCACTGTGGCGCGGCCAGGGAGTATCACACGAATGAATGAATGATTTTCTGTTTTAACTGGATATTCTATCTATGGTTTTCGATTTCATAATACCTACATAAAAGTTATCAAGTAAATGAGTAAGTAGCAGTCATTTTATCAATCACTTATCAAGTTATCAGATATAAAAAAAACAACATTTGAGATAAAAATGTTTTAGTAACATTATTATTTTAATAAATTATGCATGTTTCTTCTTTTTCTTATTTTTGATTTGGGTTCCCTTTACGACATTCCAGTACCAGAGCAGTTGCGCTACTATTGCGCCATTGGCCACAGTGGCCACACAGTAGGTCACAATAATGATGAAGTCTCCTGTTTCGACAAGTGATGTGAAAATTCTAGCTATACTGCCTCCAAACAGCAACAAACAAGTAATCGCTGATAACTGCCCAGTGCTGCCGTTTTTGTAGTTCGTGATTATTTGAATGGACTGAAAAGAAAAAATAATTGCATAAAACACTGATGAAACTCATTTGACGTGAGGGCCACAGTACAGCTTAATTTACTCTTATAAATTCCCATGAATCTTGACTTTTTAACCGACTTCCTAAAAGGAGGAGGTTATAATGTTCGTCGCGTTTTTTTTTTTAGGTATGTCCACCGATTTCTCCGTCAATTGTGGACCGATTTTGAAAATTCTTTTTTTGTTTGAAAGGGTGTGCTCTCGAATTGGTCCCATATAAATTTTATTAACTTTGCTTGGATAGTTTTTGAGTTAGCTACAAAATACGTATTTTTTTCCCACTTAGTATGTAGATGATATGATAAGTTTCTGTCACTGGTAGCAGATAGTGGTATTCGAATGTGTGTGGGGTAGGTACCACAACTAAAAAGTGAAAAATAAAAACTTTTTACAAAAAAAAAACAACCGACCTCCAAAAAAACACTACAAAGTGAAAAATAACTTTAATTTCGGAAGTCGGTGGCAAAAAACGAAAATACAAAACCCAAGACACGGACTTCCGAAATTAAAGTTATTCAGTTTCGCTTTGTAGTGTTTTTTTGGAGGTCGGTTGTTTTTTATAAATGGGTATTATAATTATGTAAAGCTTTTGCTGCTCATGTTTTGTAACCTTTGTGTTGCGTAATACATATTATGAAATGTTCCTGCTATTACGTGGCTAAACCTGGCATGAGTAACTAGAGATAATGATTTTTTATCTTTTATCATCATCATTATTAGTGATCGGAGTAGGTAGATTGATTTTACGTAAGTACTCGCATCATGAATAGTCATAGAAATCATAACATGGATATAAGCCTTTTTTCCGGGATTTCATTTTAGTACTTACGGGATTGAATCAAAAATTGTTAAAGTAAGGATTTTTAAACTACTACATTAGAAATTTATAGAATGCAATAGATAAACATTTAAAATATATTATATTATTTTTATAGTATACCTATCTTTTTCTTGGAGTCCGATCACCTATATACTATTAAAAAGACAGCAAAATGGTTAAACATTTCTTATTCATATTGAAGTATTCTTTATTCTACACATTACAACATTTGAAACTCCTTCAAAAAATCAAAATAATTTCAAAATCTCGGAATGCCGGAAGCATATCCATACTAATATATACGTGCCAATTCATTGACCCCAAATAAATCTACCTACTCCGATCAGTGATTATTATCATCAGTTTATTATTATTGGTTAAATCAATTTATTAAAAACTGAAAGTACAGATCTGCCTATGTAGGCAGTTTCTCCATAAACTACTATTTGAAGCAGTACCTAATTATGTACAACGGAAGGCCCATTTTCAGCTATGAGTGTTTACTGACTCATAAATGGTAAAGCAAAATTACTTTATTTTAATTACTTTAGTTAATAAGTGTAAAATTATGAATGACTTATATTGGATATATTCAAAAATGCTCATTACCTTAGCTACAACAATAATAGGAACAGTAAGAGCTTGCATCGTCCACAGCACATGTGTTGGTGTGAACCCACTGACTAATACTGACACATAGCCTATATAAGTGCTCAAGAACACAACAGCTCTACCCGTCGTCCCACCATAGTGCAGCACTAAGGCTGCTATCACCGCTGTTTGTAATGCAAGGAATGTACCTTCTCCCCATGCACTGCAAAATAATATTCATTGTTTAGGTTTTTGTTCTTATCTTTTTACCAACAGTTAAGAAGTTTCTTGCCTCTAATCAGTCAAGCAATGTTTTGTATTCTAGATTTAATATAAGTTTAACAATGCAAATAAATTACAATAATAAAATACAATTATTCCCAGAGATTGTTTACTCTCTGCAAGACATTAAATTTCTGTTTGGAAGTACACCACTAAGTTGAGTAGTTGTTAAGAAATAGTCCATATAACTGCATCATTGTTCTATTTATACATACAAAAACTTGAGACAATGCTACATACCTAAATGGAAAGCCTCTAACATAACTGTATGCAAAGTTTGCTGTGATCCCAAATAACTCCAAATATACTCCATAAACATTGATGCCCTCAGCACTCTTACTGCTCAAAATCTTTAATATTTGAGGTACTTTCACGAGGATGGAGCCGGCAATGATACCGATCCCGAGACCCTTGCTTAGCGTCGCGGTCAAACAAGGACCTGAAATAACAAAAAATAATTACGTCTGAAACTCTACACCATAGCCTTCCGAAACGACACACACAAAACAGTAACTGGGAATCTGGCGCAATGAAGCACTATAAATTAAACAAATATCTAGAACAAAATTACCATCAAGAAAGTTGAATTTCACGAAATATTCTTCGTAACATTTCTCTGTTAAAACCGACAACAATAAACCTTTCAAAAATTCTGCCATTATGCTTAAATAGTTTACAACTGTAACAGTTAAAAAATAATAAATTTATTATTTGTTCAATACATTTAAAACAATTATTGATCTTTTGCCTTAGCGACTAATACAACAACCGGCGACGTGCAAAGTTCACGACTCACGTTATGAAATGAAAAACCGGAAATTACTTTGACATTGGTGACACGACAGTCAAGTGACAGTGACACACTAGTGATATCAAGGGTTTTTTTTTATTTCGATTCAAACGCAAATTATCGGTTTTAAGTGAGAGTCGAGGTTACTTCATTAGGGTGAACTGTTATTTGGCGTATTCATTCCGACGCTAAGAGTATATATCACTGGAGAAGCCTTACGAACACTTCCCCCTCTGTAAAAGTACAAGAGCAAATGCTCTAACACGTTCATAAAAACTACTTTCAAATCGATTCGAACGCACAACGTTAATCATTTCCGAGTCGCGGGGTTCTCATCAGTGCTCCGTGAAAATGCCTAGTTGTGCTAATAAAACATGTAAGGGCCTGTGCACACTACGTTTTTTAAACGCGCCGTCGACGCGCGTTTTAGAAACGCGCGTCGACGGCGCGCTTTTATCCTACAGAAGGTCTACAGGCTGCGTCTGACTCGCGTGCGTATCGCGTCTGTATCGCTACAAACGCGCGTCGACGGCGCGTTTAAAAAACGTGGTGTGCATAGGCTCTAAAAAGCGTTAAAATACGTCAAACTTAAATAAAGACGGAATAACCTTACATATTTAAGTATTTTCTTAAATATCTAGTCATGTTTTTAGTGATTTTCAAAATCCTATCCTCATAATACATTTTGACTTTTCATTCGATTCAACCATGATTCAACATAAAACAAGGCATGAATAGAGTATTTTTCTCGCATTGCTTTCGTGACGTCACCGTCTCGCTACACTTCGTTTTTATGTTCATAAGGTTCAAAATATAGTTTTTTGCATTACAAAAATGTACAGACGCCAGCACATCAAGCTACCCGAAACTGTCAAATTTTCCCAATCAACTTTGAACCTTAAACTTCAGCGATAAAGTTGAAAATCTATTAAGGCTCCTGGCTGTGAATTCACTCGACAGAGTTTAGGTAAATTCTTGCGATGCTATGTTTGTGTGCACCGTTCACGCACACACGCCTAAACATCGAGCGTAGTGATCGCTTAAACAGTTTTGATCCTATAGACGGTATTTTGTTAAGTTACGTAGGTACGCTTATGAAATAAGTCTGGAATGTTTGTGTATATTCGTTTAGTATATTTATAACAATTCTGTTTTATATGGAATTTTATACTTTTTGTATGGAAAACATGAAAAATTATTACCTACATGTTGAGTTTTATGGGTTTATGGGTTTCATAAAGGGGGTCGAAATTTTCATTATTTTTGCGATAAGACACAATTTTCGAGATATAAGCAAAAGGACAGAAAAAAGATAAAGTACAGTTTTTGCAAATGAATGAGTTATTAATTTAGTGAAAATGAAAAATTCGCTATTGGTGCCGATTCTCTTGTATACCGAACTAAACTTACTAAACTATCACTAAAATTCCTTACTTTTGACTATGAGAATCTCAAAGCTATTCTGCAAAATAAATTCTCTAAATTTAAAAATAATTTTGACACATCTAAATCGAATTTGACAACCGCGACTCCACACGTGATACCTAACCACGTGAATCTTTTTAGAGCCGGAGGCGCGCATGGGGGGCAGCCTCGACTTGTTTTATATGGATTTTTCACTTTTTGTGTGGAAAGTAAGAAAAAATATTACCTACATGTAGAGTGTTAGGGGTTTAAGGGTGTTATAAAGGGTGTCGAAATTTTCATTATTTTTGCGATTGGACACACCGTTTTCGAGATATAAGCAAAAG
Source organism: Agrochola lychnidis (assembly GCA_963680765.1). Taxonomy (NCBI): domain Eukaryota; kingdom Metazoa; phylum Arthropoda; class Insecta; order Lepidoptera; family Noctuidae; genus Agrochola; species Agrochola lychnidis. Next base: position 19,094,772 of record OY796858.1, read on the forward strand.
AAAAAAAAAAATATTCGGTACTGTTTTTTCATCTGAAGTCGAGGTGTTAGTGTGAATTTTAGTTTTTATTCCACATGTTTTTAGTCGCGATTAAAAATAGTCATATTTAGTTAGAAAATCTAAATTTTAGGTTAAAAACGTCAAATTCAGAATAGCAAAATTGCCATTTTCACTAAACTAATATCTCAGTGCCATCTTAGTGCTGTCAAACTAAAATATAGTTAAGTTGTGTCACTTTAGTCTATTTCAGAATGGGAAATCGTCGTTTGACAGGAATAAAACAAAATTTTGGTGATTTTTAGTCTAGTTTAGAGGCATTTGTGACAAGAGAATCGGCACCATGTCTAACTAAATCTGACTATTTTTAATCGCGATTAAAAAGGTGCGGAATAAAATTAGTTATCTTGAACTAAAATTCACACCAACACCTCGCTTCAGGTGCAAAAAACAGTACTGTATCTTTTTTTTTTCTTTTGCATATATCTCGAAAATGGTGCGTCCAATCGCAAAAATAATGAGAATTTCGATCCCCTTTATAAAACCCTTAAACCCCTGACACTCTACATGTAGGTAATATTTTTTCTTATTTTCCTTACAAAAAGTAAAAATTCTATATAAAACGTCAAGGCTGCCCCCTGTGCGCCTCCAGCTCTAAAAAAAATTCACGGGGTACGGCAAACAAGTACCACGTGGACTCGCGATTGTCAAATATAATTTTAGTGTGTCAAAATATATTTAAACTAGCTTCTGCCCGCGGCTTCGCCCGCGTGGATGTCGGAACGTGTAACATGTCCTAAATCAGCGGGGTAATTGCGCAACACACTAACAATAGCAATGGGTTTCATTTTGAAAGCTCAAAAACATTAACTGCGTTATTTACGTTGTTGAGCAAACGAATTTCTCGAACATAATTACGAAGCAATATCTTCCACCCGCGGTTTTGCCTGAGTGGTAAATTGATAAAAGTAACCTATGTCCTTCCCCAGGCTTTAGACTATTCATCACAAACAGCTCAGCAGATTAGCCGTGAAACATACATATATACACAGATAGATAGACGGACAGACAGACAGAGTTACTTTCGCTTTTATAATGTCAGGTAGGGATTGGTATGCATATATTTATTATTGAAGAGGATTAGTTAAGATTTAGATAATAGCGGTTTTACTTGTCGTACGGTAGCAGCAAATAATAAAAACTGAAAGAATTTGATTAAAGTATATAAGTAAGAGTAATTATCGATATGTTTTGACGGTTGTACTTACTGCAATAAACTTCTGTAAACTATGTTAAATGATTTGTTTTGTTCAGCGAAAACATGAAGATTTTGTGACTTAGACACACGTGAGCAAGCTACGTAGAGCTGACCGTGGGAAAAACATGGCGTGCCCAAATGTATCCCTGCTACCTTTAAAGTTTGACCTTGTGATTTATTGATCGTCATCGAAAATGCAACCTTTAATGGGAACTGCAGACGTTTAAAATTAAAGGGTAAGTTATTGGGTATTATTGGGATGCGTGGTATAAGCACATTGTCTCCCTTAGCTTCTCCAGTTAAAATTGTGGCCTTCACAATATGCCTCCCTAGTTCAGTGACCCGCAATCTAGTACCGTTGCATAATCTCGGTGCGTCCAAGTTGCGCATTAACAAAACGGGTATACCTACCTTTAATTCAAGCTTATGGGATGGCACCCCGGATAGCTCCAAAGAGTTTAGAAACTCCACTGGGTAGCTCGTACAGTCATCGGATGACATGACTGTGTCAATGGAGTTGTAAATCGTTGTATCGCTAGTTATTGCGTCCAATATTTTTTTATTAATTTTCGTCACTGTCTCATTTTTTGGTGCCAAAATGGTTCTTTCACACAGCCAATTTTCATCCTGGATGTTTTGCTGCAAATTTGGAAAAACTTGCGCAATAAGCGCCTCTTCAGAATCCACAACATTACAAAATTGGTTGGTGAATAGAACCATACCTTCTTCGTCAGTTTGTAGTCGACCTTCACCTATCTCGAGCAGTTTCTCAGCGTACGCACCTGACTCTACATCACTGAACAACTGGACACGCATATTAGTGGTGAGATGCAGCTTTTTAACTTTGCTCCACATATATGAAGCTTTCAGACATGCTTTAATTTCGTCTGCTGCAGTGCCTCGCTCGATCACAGGCAAAGTCTGCCTAAAGTCCCCAGCCAGTAAAACCACCACACCACCCATTAAAGTTTGATTGCTGTCTATATCTTGTAGACAGCGATCAAGAGCCTCGATGGCGCGTTTGTGTGACATAGTGCACTCGTCCCACACGATCAGCTTGCACTGTTGCAACAGGGTGCCACGGCCGCTGCTCTTACTGATGTTGCACGTTGGGATTTCTTCGCTCGCCAGATTAAGAGGTAATTTAAAGACTGAATGTGCCGTCCGTCCACCGCTTAGCAATGTTGCAGCGATTCCAGAGGAAGCCACAGCTAATGCAACATTATGGTCCCTGCGAATTTTTGCTAAAAGCAAATTAAGCAAAAAAGTTTTGCCGTTACCACCCGGGGCATCAAGGAAAAAAAGCCCACCTTCACCACTCTCAATTCGCCGTAATATTTTGAGATAAATCTCTTTTTGCTCGGGTAGCAGACGTGGCTCAGTTTCACACACGTGAGCGTCTAATATGGTGGTATCGTAGCTTAGCTCTCTGATTAAATCATTTGACAGCTCTCCTCTACGCTGTGGTGTGGGCATACCAAAATCGGATAATTTCTTTCCGGAAATTGTAATTATCGATCTTGGGACTGTTCTGGTGTCTCCGCAGCTCGTTGAGATGCCAGATACTCAGCGTGTTGTTGACGCCGATCTTGGGACTGTTCTGGTGTCTCAGTAGCTCTGTGTGCTGCCTCACGCACCACCTGCTCAGACCTTCGCAACTCAGCTTGTTGAGAAGTCTCGTTATTTCTAGCTATTTTCATAGCTCGAGCTTTATTAGAGCTTTGGGAAATATTAGACTTACGCTTTCGCGGCATTATTGCAAGTACTATTTAAAAAAAACCCAAAAAGGTGGTAGGAATAAAAAAAAACTGTCTTTTTACTACTTTCAACACAACCTATACCTAAACCTAACCGTTATTCTCAAATTAAACAAACTAAAAAAAAATACAATATTTAACTAAATAACCAACCAAAAAAAAACAATTCTTATTAAAATAGAAACGAATCTTTATTATAAAAATACTACCTAAAAAATTATAAATCGCTTCCGAGTCGAATCCACTGTGAAAAAATCGCAGAATTAACACAACCGTCAATGACGTCTGCCCTCACGCGTCTGCCCGCGTTCGGGTCGCGCACTCGGCGATAGCGCGTCATTACCTATCCCGCCCCTCCACCCTCGTTCTGCGCGCCCGCCGTCGACTCATCGCAGGTCATTCTTATCGTTCTAACTTTTAAAATATTAGTCCAAATTACTTAGTGTAAAGACAAATTTTATCTACATTAAATACCGAAAGCGATGAAGGTATTTATTTTGATACGAATTAACTAAATACTCTAAAATATGCAACGTAAAAAAAGTATTCAATTTAAATGTATTTATAGCTCACTATTTTGGCTATAATGGCTTCCACATAAAAGGTAGATATATGCTGTCGCGGACTTTTATTTAGAACTCTTTAAGACAAACAACCCCACAATACATTCTTTTCATGTAACTCCAGCGGTTTAGGCAGCGCACGCAAAGATAGATTTCAGAGGGCAGGAATTTTTCCGACTTACTTGATACTTATCGTTATATTATGGCTAAATCACATAAAATCTTTATAAATTGTAGCCTATGTGTTATTCTGATATATAAGCCACATTACTGTAAAGTTTCATTAAAATCCGTTCGGCAGTTTTTGCGTGAAAGAGTAACAAACATCCATACATCCATCCATCCATCCTCACAAACTTTCGCATTTATAATATTAGTAGGATTTAGAAAAATTTTGTTGCAGAATAGCTTCAAGATTTTCATAGCCAAAAGTAAGGAATTTTAGTGATAGTTTAGTAAGTTTAGTTCGGTATACAAGAGAATCGGCACCATATTGCCATCTTAGTGCTGTCAAAATAAAATATATTCTATAATTATTTCACGATGGGAAATCATCGTTTGACAGGAATGAACGAAACTTTGGTGATTTTTAGTCTAGTTTTGAGGCATTAATTTGTGACAAGAGAATTGGCACCAGTATCCATAAAGGGATCTGAGACACTTGCGCGAAAGGCATTTTCGCGAAAGACACTTGCGCGAACCCACTTGCGCGAAAACGTTGCGGAAATGAGATTTCTTCATAAAATCACGCCATCAATTTCAAAGGGCCCAACACTTTGAAATTGATGGCGTGATGTTATGAAGAAATGTGAAAATTTTCGCAGCCGCCATCTTAGATTTACGTTTTGACATCAAAATCTGCTTTAGAATCCTCAAAAACTATGAAAAAGACACCTATGACGAAAAATCTGAATATTGTCACAGCCGCCATCTTGGATTTATATTTTGACCTCACTAACAGCTTTAGCATCCTCGAAAACTATGAAAACGATACCCATGACGAAATATTTTTAAATGTTCGCAGCCGTCATCTTGGATCTTTATTTTGACTTAAAGTAGTCTTCAGTAGCGTTAAAGAACTTCTTTCCAAAAATACTTCACTTATTGCTACAACAGCATATCGGCGCGGGCATATCGGTGACGCGAACCCATAACTTTTTCCCCTACCAAAAATCACTTAAAACTATGAAATCGAAAGTCAAAATATAACTAGTGAACCCAGCAGGCAGATGTTGTCCTGCGACAACAGCGCCACGCGAGTCCAACTATAGTTATGAACCATCCAAGTTACACAAAAAGAATTAAAAAAAAAAAATCTAAATCAGTCAAGCCGTTTAGGATAAGAAGAATTACGAACACACCTACACCGGTATTTTATTTATTGCCAGGCATGCAAAATTTTAATGTTCTTCAAAAACAAGCAAAGTACTCTAAAATAAAATGCGGATCAAAATGTGGTAGTCGACGTACAATTTCTGGAATATGTTAACATCGGACACGTACGTGCGTGTGTGCGTGCTGCGACGCAAAGTGATACATCCTCACGCTGGGAAGGCCCGTTCGCTACTGACGGAATAGATTTTCCGCGATCGTTTATATAGTTCACTTTGCCATTTATTTACGTAATGAAATAATTGTTTATTTATAAAATAAAATTTAGATTCTATTAATTAACTTAAAATTAATATATAATTTTTAAAATTTCTTAAAAGTGTTTCTAAGTATTAGAAAAAAATATTTATTTGGCTTGAAGTTTTGAGAAAGTTACGTTATTTCAACATTTTTTTTCTGCTATATTTTGTATGAAAGTTGAAAAAAGTGGTTCCCCTATGTACAAGTAGACCATATAATGATGTTGATGATATTTTTTAATTTTCAACATCAAAAGCAGTTTCTTCTAACGAAACGATCAAACGTCAGTCTCGCGTCATTTTTTGGAAAACTTGTTGCGAATTTTAGTGATTTCCCACGAATCCTTAATTTATTTCAAAAATCCCTTTCCCCTATGTACAAGACGAAGAATTGGACTTTTCAAATCACAAATAATTTAATTTAATAACTCGTCCCCTTTCTCACAACGAATAAACAAAATTGATCAAAATCTTTTCATATATCAGATTTCGTGCGGTGCGGCAGCACGGAGCCTTAAATTTTGACAGATTGTAGTAGCTTGATGTGCTGGCGTCTGTACGTCAAATCAGCTAAAGACATGCACTTGCTATGCGATTCTTTAGAGTATTGTGCGATTATGTCTTCTAGGTCGACGCAGGTACTGGCAACACTGTTGACAATTGACATTGACATTTTTTTTCTGTTTAATTTTGTCTGACAAATACGTTTTGTTATTGGAACTTGTTTTTTCAGCAAATCGCTAAATTATCGTACAGACGCCAGCACATCAAGCTACCCGAAACTGTCAAATTTTCCCAATCAACTTTGAACCTTATTCTTCAACTATAAAATTGAAAATCTATTAAATAAATTTGACAGATTGTAGTAGCCTGATGTGCTGGCGTCTGTACATTACTGTGCGTTCGCACTGGCGAAACATTTACAACGAAACATGTTGGAATCTCTATTTTCTGTCAATTTTCCATACAAAGTTTGACAGGCACTAGAGATGTCAACATGTTTTGTTGTGATGTTTCGCCAGTGCGAACGCATAGTGAGACATTCATTATCGTACATTGTACCATTGGCCAAATTATCTTACGCCCCCATAATTATCGTACGGATTGGCAACACTGCTCAAGAGTCACAGTGATCACTAGACGATTATTATACTCTTTGCTAGCAGCGAGGCAGTCAATTTATGTACATACCTAGGCGACCGAATTCTGCTCGGGTGAAAATAGAGAACGAATTGAATAGATCGATTTTTCGCCCCCGTAAACCCCTATATTGCAACTTTCATCGCAAGGGCGGATCCAGGGGGGGGGTCATGGGGGTCATGACCCCCCCCTGGGCTGCTTTTAGGTCGACCACTGATATTTTTTCTAATCTGATAAATTTAATCAAACAAATACTTTTTATGATGGTGCCACGTAGGATGTTTGCCAATGCCACACATGCGAACGACATGCAAAATAAGACTATTTGCTGTTATTATAATTATGATGATTGACCGTGGAGTTTTCTGCCGGCTCTTTTCCATAGAAAACGACCAAGTGAAACGATTCCTAGCTTCTGACGTTTCATAAGTGTCCATGTAGGTTTATCTGAAGCTAGCAACTAGACGTAGAAATTAAATACCCCAGAATAGTGTCAAGACAAATCGCCCCGGCCCCGGTCCTGGCGGCCCCCTAAATCGTAAGAAGTACTTTTTAATGATATCCCAAACACGGTCAACATAAATATTCAGTAAGAAGCAGTTTAGAGTTGGAGGCTGAGGATGAAAATTTTCGAGCTCGCTACAATCTACATTCTAAAACTTTCTGCATAAGTCGACTAAGGAACTCCTATTAATGTATGACTTAAAAAACCTTATCTCCTACACAAGGCGGTGTGCTAAAATTTTCGAGCTCGCTTCGCTTGCTCTTGAATTCTATATTTTTCTAACTCTCAAACTTTTCTGCATTAGTCGACAAAGCAACTCCTATTTCCGTAAGGATGTTTAATAGAAACCCAACCGAGAATTCCGAGACGATGTGCAAAAAATTCGAGCTCGCCTTGCTCGCGCTCACCTACTTTTTTGCTTTTCGTATCCTATTGATGAGGAGACGAAAATGCACCTCCCTGAAAAAAAATCTCCTGCCTGTTGCGAGGTCCATGGTGTAGTTAGATTATAATTAGACACGTTATACTTGTTTTTTTTTGCTGTCATTATAATGTTTTTGCGAAGTGTCACTAGAAATACCTACATAAACTGAAAAGACCGCCGCCGGCCTTATTTTGTTTTGCTCCCCTGGGCCCCCGATAGGCTTAGTCCGCCACTGATTGGAACCTGTCCTGACTGACCTCGACTATGTGACCCCCCTCTGACTCGAAGGCTGGATCCACCCTTGTTTCATCGAAATCATTAGTGCCGTTTTCGAGAACGTGATTACAAAAATATACAAATATTGCTCATTTAATAATATAGGATGTACATAAGGCATCATTCCCCTTTTTAACCGACTTCAAAAAAAGAGGAGGTTCTCAATTCGAATGTTTAAAAACAAAATGTATGTTCGGGCGTGTGTAAATAGACGGATTTGCAAGATTATTTTTTTGTTTGAAGGGTATGCTCTCGAGGTGGTCCCATAGGTATATAAATTTTATTAACTTTGCTCAGGTACTTTAAGTTAGCTTCAAGAATACTTACGTATTTTTCCCACTTAAGTCTATATGGATAATGTTATGTACCTATGTTCCTGTCACTGTTATTTACATATCAGGTAGTGGTATTCTTTTGTGTGGGGTAGCTACCACAACGAAAAAGAGAAAATACATTTTTCATACTCGGAAAGTAGTGTTTGTTTGATCCAAGTAGCGGGTAGAAAACGCTGATCCCCATCCTTGGGTGGGAAAGACTCATACATAGTAATTACTTCCCTCTCTAGGGCGGGAATGAATTGGAATTGTAAAATAGCAATTTATTACACTATCATATACATAGGTATGACTGTATATGGGTAATTTGTAAGCTTCGTAGATAGCTACGAAGCTTACAAATTACCCATGTTATGTCTATTTTACAATTTAGTTGTCTTTGATCATGGATCTGTGATCGCTGTAGTCTTGTCATGGTATAAACAGCCAGTGTGAATTAAAAAAATACTTTAGCGGGACGACCCGCGGCGGTGTCGCGGTGTGTTCTATATTTAAAATAAAAAAGACTAATAGGTACTAGAATACTTATGTTATTATTATCAATAAATCTTCAACTTTGTACTTTCCTTATATTCGAAATGAAAAGTAGAGTGTTTAACACGGGTGAAAGTCATCAATTCCTACTCGGACTATAGCCGCCCTCGCTGCGCTCAGGCGTCTAAATACCTCGTATGGATTCCTTTCGACCCTTGTATAACAATCTACAATTTTTTTTTACAAAAAGAAACAGACTTCCAAAAATAAACACTACAAAGTGAAAAATAACTTTATTTCGGTAGTCGCTGGCTAAAAACGAAAATTCAAAACCAAAGCATTTTGTAGTGATTTTTTTGGGAGTAGATTGTTTTTGTTTGTATAAAAGTTTTTAGTTAAAAGGAGAATGATACCTTATCTAAATACAAATCAGATAAAAAAATGGTTATTAAAATGAAACAAACAAATCAAGTGAAGGGCTTTATTTAATTAAATGAATAATGAGTTACTAACACTAAGAATGTTCAGGATGCACTTTTTGAATTTTTTTTGTAAACAAAATCTTTCAAATCATCACACTTGATATAATTATTTTGTTTGTTCAAAGAACGCATAAAGTCAGGACGATTGAAAATTCAATGCCGTAATTTAATAATAAAAATGGTTAGGTACTTACTTCCCTTCATACATGTGATTTGTGATTTACCAATAAAAATAATGATTTTTTTAATGAGGCCGTACTGATGCCGATCAGTATAAATATATCTCTTTTGTGCAAAATACATAGGATCTACCTACATTATTATATAACAATGACAAACTTCGCCATTAACATAATATTACATAGGGATTATTGCTTGAAAAAAGATTTATTTAGAATAAATGAGCAGAAGGAAAAATGAAATATGGATGGAAAGTTAGATGATTGAATGAAGCAAACATTTATATTATTAATTTGTTTGCATTTTCACATACATATTTCTAATGTTTCATAGAAGAACTTGAGAATTTGAAAGCTGGCTCCACATTTACAGTAAGAAGTTGTAAACAGGCGTGAATGACTTTCGCGCCGGTTCATCAAACAGAGCCAGTTTGATAAACTCGCACGACCGAATGAGTCGTAAATTCATCTTAATGCATAGCTTCCGGGTTATTTTCAACGCCAAGTAGTCGAGATATCTTGCCTGCCGCACCAAGAAGTACGAACAACATATCACTACGCGTGGCATGAATTTGGGACGAAATGTGCAGCCAGCTTTACAATGTTCAACTTCAACTCATGTATAAAATAATGTAAATGAAATGTCTTATTTTATTCTGACGAGTAATTCAATGAAACCTTAAATTTACAAACGTATGTACATTTATAAAAGTCTATCATAAAGTTAGTTTTATTTTCATCATCGAAAATAATAATTTGGACCTAAATCTAAAACCTTTCATTTGTAGAAGCTTCTGTATGGTGTATTGTAATTCCACTAACTTTTTATATCACTGCACTATTGGTGAATTAGCACTGCAAAATACTTGACTGACTGAAGTAATGTAATCGTAATTTTTTTACATAGTTTGCCCGATTCATTTGTTAATGCAGTTCAAACATTATTTTAAGGCTCCCTTGTGAAATTTTATCTAAATGTTATTTAACGGCAGCACTTAGATAGGATTAACTCTTACAACTATTCAATGTAGTTCATATTAAAGTTCACAAAAATACGCCACTATTGTTGCATAGACAATCTAACAAACCACCAGTACAAATAAATAATTATGTACACGACATTGTGGACGATTAGTACGATTTACGAACATGTACACATACTTTTAACGAATTCGAATTATTGACAAAGTCGTTGAAAAGTGATTAATAATGTTCCTCTACAGTTGTAGCACATTCTCAACATTATCTTACAAATTGTTTGATTACGCGTCTTGTGTGTACATTGGGCCAGTTGACTCGTCTGAGACGCCGTCATGACCCCATGAGGTATCCTTCTTAAACCCTAATTGCGTAACACACGATCAATTACAACCTGAATCATGTTCTATGTTATGGGGTTTGGTTTCCGCACTTAGTCCGTCAGGTGGACCATTGTGCGTGGGCCATGGCGGCCGTTTGGTGGTTATTCCAACCAGCCCACCTCCCTCCAGAAGTTAATTAAAACTCCTGGTCTGTTCAGAACGTCAGTGAAAGATCTGGGTGACCCGAGGGTTTCTGTTCTAATTTTAGTAACACCTGTGCATTCGAAGAGTACGTGACTCATTTTAAAGGATTGCTAATCCATTGCCTCATATGTTCGAAAAAACGTAAATAATGCAATGAATGTTGTTGAATTGAAAGTGTATTATGAAATCAGGGTGTACACAATTTGTTTGGCAGCATGTGTTGAAGCGCTGTCATAGTACCTTGGTGAATTTTTTCACCGAATTTTCTACCTCAAGTCCTTCAGTTTTTATTTTACTACGCCCATTAAAACTACCTCTTGCCTTTAGAAAATAAGAAATTAACTTGTACACAATAGAATCTAAGCTAATGAAAATGTCTCTTAGGTAACACCTGTTAAGTAAATATGATCTTAATGAATTATGACGATCATCATTCTTTAGAAAGTGGGCATCACCCTTACTGATGACCACGACTCATGATAGTGGATTCAAAGAGAATGATAGTTTAGGTCTTGAATTATTTTTGCCTAATATTTTTCTCTGTTCCTCTTTTACTCTTTTTTCTTGTTCCTTTTTCAGTTTCTGCCTCTCTTCGTCCATTTTCCTTTGTTCTTCAATCATGGCTAGGCGCTCCTCAGCCTGGAAACAACATATTTTTTTTGTTTAAATCTGATTTTATAATTGTAATAATTCCTATCCTATCCGCAAAGGGTAAACATTAAAAAGGAATTTTAATAAACTAGAAATAAATTACTAATATAATATTATACGAAGTTTGTACTGTCTATAACTTACCAGCTTGCGCTGAGCCTCTTCAATCTTTTTATTATTTTCTGCCATGATTTCTTCCAGCTCTTTCCTTTTACGAGCTTCTTCCTCCTGTATAATAGAAATAATATGTTAATACTGTTCTTTATTTACAATAGTAGCACTATGCATTAAATCAGAGTTTACGTAAACATCGCCTTTCTAAAAAGTGGCTGTTTGCGCAAACCTCAATTCTTCAGCTCTTAAATGACAAGATGTTGTTGATCACACATGTTTAGGCTGATATTGAAAAAGTTTTTCGTCTCCTAAGATAATAATTTTAAGTAAAAAAACATAATTATGCAATGCCATAAAATGTATAATGATGAAACATCAGATAAATGTGTATATCCTTCATTTGAAACAGTAATGTGGTTATACAAAAAATAGATTCAAAAAATACCTTCAGCGCTCACGTCTGGATCCTCAAGCTGCGTCTCCAATAAATTCTTAGGGCTTCTTGCTCTTGATCAGTCTTCCGACCTGACTTATAGACTACGTGACTGCCAGGGACAGTCAAGCGAACAATTTTAAAATGCTAGCCGGATGCCTTCATGGCAAACTTACAATATGGCAGGATATAAGTATAAACTCTGCCTTGTTGGTGCGTATGAAATATATGTGGTTATAAAAATGGACATGTATACAATTATTAATTACAGAGACAGCCAGCCTCGGTGAGTGATAATTAATAAGAATTCAAGAAACTAATTCTTGTATGCACTCGAACTACACCTGACTGGACCTTTAACAGATATGATCGAAATAATACTTTTATTAGTTCCTCTATTTGTTATGATGCTGGTATTAAATATTGCATTTACACTTGTGTGTTACTGCGAGAGCAACATATGTTGCTGTCGCAGGGTATGTGTTGTCATGTGTATATGCAACATTGTGTAGTGTTGCCAGTACACATGACTGGTATGTACTATAGTCAGTTACCTGTCTAGCCAACTCCTCACGTCGCTGTTGTTCTCTCTGTCTCTCAAGTTCTTCCATCATTTCTTTCTCCATCTTGCGTTTGGCCTCTTCGACCCTTTTAGCCACTTCTTGTTCAATTTCATCTTTTCTTTTTTCTAATTCTTCTTCAACTCTTTTCTTCACTAGTAGTTCTATTCGCTTTGCTGCTTCTTCTTCCACCACCTAAACATATTACATTTTTAAATCTGTTGTTATAATAGTATAAGGTCACAAGACTCCAATATATGAAGACGTTTTTATTCAGAGATGCTAATATTAATGACATTTATTATTGTTAAGTTGTTGTTGTTTATTGTTATTGTTGTTAAGTTTTGTGACCGCTTAGACCTTCTAAACTACACAACAGATTTGGATACAGTTTACACCATCATTTAGAGCATTTATTCAGAAGGTTAACGTGTAATACCTATAATACATTGATATGATAGGATATTTATTTTGTAATTTAACTTAGTTGGGCAAAGGTCTCTAACCTTTGCGCAACAGCAGTGGGACAACTGGACGTAGTTTTGCAAAAAGGACTCAACCCACACTATGGTCAAAAATTAAAAAGGACCTAAAGGTCGGTTCCTTTAGGACCTTTTTCATTTTTGACCATAGTGTGGGTCGAGTCCTTTTTGCAAAACTACGTCCAACTAAGGTTAAAAAAAACTATATAAAAAGAATTGGTGATGTTGGTACAAACCAACATCACCAATTCTTCATTGTGTACCAATTCTTTTGAAAAGTGTACTAACACTTTTGCTTATTCTATTAAACTTAATTCTGGTAACCCTATTTAGCGCATGCCAGATTACCACGCCCAGGAGCGATCGTGTTTCTAAACAGCTAGATATGTATGACAATATTTACTTTCTGTTCGGCTTCTCTGACCCGTCTCTGTCTTTCCATTTCAGCTAGTCTGTCGACTTCATCCATTTTACTGCGCCCTTTCGACTTCTTTCTGTGACTTCTATTTCCATCATATGAAACGTCACTGCTGGTCGAAGAAGACGCGGAATGCGATCTTTTTCTGAAAATATACCACGGATACGTCAAACCAATTCACAGCAGATAGCTGGTAAATGTGTCAAGCCATTTGTAGATACTTTACCTGGATTTTGAGCTGCGTTCCCTCGATTTTTCTACGAGTTTCGAACTTCTGCTCCTTGATGTAGAACGATCCTTGGAGCGACTCTTCTTCCTAGAATGTTTGCTAGTTTTATGGTGGCGCCGTGGCGACTTACTACGTGATCTTGACCGACCCATCGTTTATTAATAAATACTAATTAGCAAAATGCAGTAATTTAAAGTGAGCTACACTTTTCCGCTAAATAGCATTCACATCAACAGACTCAACAGTCACGCATCGGCATTGCTATGTTTGACAAGCGACGCCATTTTTTTGCATAGCAGAAAGTGAGGGTTAGCACCATAGAGGAAAGTGAGCACCATTCACCATTGAGAATAAGTCTATGGTGAGCACTATAAGCCGACGTCCGCACGGACGTAATAAAATCACGTCGGGATTTTATCGAGCACTAGATTTTTAACTCTCGGTGTTAAGCCGAGCGTCAATCTGCGTCAACTGGGAGTTGGGACTAGGGATGTTAAAAAATAATCGATTTTTATTTTAATCGATTATTATTTTCTAATAATTGATTTTTTATTGTCGATTTTTATATTCATATTAATCGATTTTTAGTAAATCGATTATATAAATTACGTGTTTTAATCGATTTTCAGAAACAGCTTGTATCTGTGAGACGGATGAAAAAATCTAGTAGTAAGATTCAATTTTATAAACAGCGCCGTCTATGCGTTGGATGAAAAATCTCGAATTAAGTTCATACGTATAAGTTGATTAAATAAAAACGGCGCCATCTGTAGGCATTTTTTTATTTTTTATTTATATTTTAGTTTTTGAGACAATAAGTTTGTCATTTTGTTGGGATGCTCATCATTTAATTTTTATTATAATAAATAAAACGTTTAAAAGAACTAAAATTTGTTTCAATAATGCTATTTGGTTTCCTAATTCCTTACCTTGAAATTTTAAAGGAACCTTTGATTTTTAGTTTTTTTTATTCATATAATTTTATTTTATTTTATATCTGAAAAATTGTTATTATGAATCTCTTAGGTTTATTATTGGAATTTGAAAAGCATTTTTTTTTAAATAATACAAAAAAATCGATTTTTTCGCAGAAATCGATTTATTTTGAATAAAGAATAATCGATTTTTATTTAATCGATTATTTCCCATTAATCTCACATCCCTAGTTGGGACGAGAGTGCCTCTCAGCCAGTGTTGTTATCGTAAAAATCTGAGCTGCCGTATGCCACAGTCTGGATTGCCGTATTTTAAGGGAAAAAATACTAATTTGCCGTATTTATTTAAAAAAAAATCTACTCCTTATTTGTTTCTTCTCCATAAAGGTTTCTTATCGTTTCTATTACTTTAGATTCATGTTTATCTAGAGTGTACTTCTACTTGCTTCTCGCACATGTCGCGCACTTGGTACAATATCCTTGATTTTGCCTTGATTTTGAATCAGTTGTCATCGATTTTTTTAAGGTCATTTTCAGTTTTAACAATTCATGGGCTAGTGGCAACATTGATGATTTTTTTCTCTAATATTATTGTGCCGCACAGCATGCGCACAGCCTCTTCAGGTGACAGATATTTGAGTTTCATTTTCGTTTAATTAATCAGTGAAAAAACGTTTCGTGTAATATAACCTCTAGTCAATAGCCGTATTTTGTGATACGGTAATGAGAGGCCTGCCGTATGCCGTATTTTCCAAAAATATATCGTGGATTGTCGTATAATACGACAATTCCCGTATCAATAACAACGCTGCTCTCAGCGCCAACGCGCTGAGAGGCACTCTCGGCCCAGCGCATTGAAAAAACGCACTGTTGGATTTTCAACTCTCGGCACCAAGCAGAGCGTTGAAAATCAAGTAAATTACGTGTTTAAATCGATTTTCAGAAACAGCTGTTTTATTAAAGAATTATCAAATAACTTCTCCCGCCCCCTCTGGGCGGAGCGGGAGGGCGTGTCAGACTCTTACTGACTAAAACCCACCCATATTCCTTAGGTTGCCCTGTTGCCGGGGGCCACGATGTCCCTTTCGGCCCGTATTCGCAGCCCCGGCAGGCATTGGCCCTAGCGGACCCCGTCAATTCTGCTGACATTTCTTTGAGGCGCGCGTGGAACACAACGCGCCGTCGACCCGGGCTTGGTTCTTATCGGACGGCATTGCTCACCGTCCGCAAGCCCGCGCCTACGGTGACCGGAAATCGGGTCGCGATTCCCGCCCCGGGCGTCTCCTCCTGCGGCGGTTAGGGGCGTGAGGTCGCGAAATTTGCCTCTGCCTCACGCGTTCCGCCTCCTCCTTCGCGAGCATTACCGCTTCGCAGAAGGAGGTGACGGCCTGCCATTTCCTCTCGCTCCGTACCATGGCCTGAACCAGGGCCGGACGCGAGAGATCACCGCCGCCGATCGCCTCCACGAGGACACGGCGATGCTCTGCCCAAACCGGGCAGACCTCCACCGTATGCTCCACCGTGTCCTCCAGGCGATCTACACAATGGTGACACCCGGGCGTTTCATCCCGCTTTATCCTGAACAGGAACCTCCCGAAGCAGCCGTGTCCGGTGAGGACCCGCGTCAGGCGGAAGGTGAGGGCGCCGTGACGCCTCTCAAGCCACTCCTCAAAGAGGGGTCTTATCGCTGCAATTGTGGCGTGCCCATTCAGAAACAGCTCGTATATCTATGCGTGGATGAAAAATCTCGAATTAAGTTCATACGTATAAGTTGACGAAATAAAAACGGCGGCATCTGTAGGCATGTATGTATGCGTGTAAAGTAGTTTCAGTGTAGTAAAATGTAAAAAAACCGGCCAAGTGCGAGTCGTACTCGCCCATGAAGGGTTCCGTAGCAGCAAGTAACATTGAATGAAAGGTAAATTGCGGTTTACGATTTATGACGTATTAAAAAAAAACTACTTGTTAGATCTCGTTCAAACCAATTTTCGGTGGAAGTTTACATGGTAATGTACATCATATATTTTTTTTAGTTTTATCATCCTCTTATTTTAGAAGTTACAGGGGGGGGGACACACATTTTACCACTTTGGAAGTGTCTCTCGCGCAAAATATTCAGTTTAGAAAAAAATTATATTAGAAACCTCAATATTATTTTTGAAGACCTATCCATAGATACCCCACACGTATGGGATTGATGAAAAAAATTTTTTTGAGTTTCAGTTCTAAGTATGGGGAACTCCAAAATTATTTGTTTTTTTTCTATTTTTATGTGAAAATCTTAATGCGGTTCACAGAATGCATCTACTTACCAAGTTTCAACAGCGTAGCTCTTATAGTTTCGGAAAAAAGTGGCTGTGACATACGGACGGACAGACAGACAGACAGACAGACAGACAGACAGACAGACAGATAGACAGACAGACAGACAGACAGACAGACATGACGAATCTATAAGGGTTCCGTTTTTTGCCATTTGGCAACGGAACCCTAAAAACGTAATAATATTTGAATTTCGCGGGCTACCCGGACGCTTCCCCTTTAAAATTAGTCAAATATAAAATAAGACTGGACAAATATGGCAATTTAAAAAAAAATTGATTTATGTTTTAGTTTTTGTGACAATAAGTTTATCATTTTGTTGGGATGTTCATCATTTCATTTTTATTATAATATATAAAACGTTTAATACAGACGCCAGCACATCAAGCTACTACAATCTGTCAAATTTATTTAATAGATTTTCAACTTTATCGCTGAAGTTTAAGGTTTAAAGTTGATTGGGAAAAGGAGACAGACATTTCATTTTTGTATGGGACTCCGGCCATAACATGTACACTTCAGAAAACCTGGGAAACGAACTCCTAAATACAATGAAGACTGTTTTTTTCCATAATATCTAATACTTTTTGGGCACAAAATAAAAACCTAAAATGTTTGACGTTTGTCAGGAGAAATACGATTATCGACAGCTTGCCATTTTCGTCCAGAAGTACCTACAAATCTACAATCCACAAAAGCAGTTTTTTTATTTTTATGATAAATCATACTTTCTAATTAATCAAAAAAGTTGTATAAGATAGCTATCTTATTGTAGTACAGAAATACACGCCTTTCATATTTATTTGAATAACGTCTACATGATATTATTTTGTTAAAATGTAACATGATTTCTGGACGAAAGCAGTATGCAAGTAAAACGACGCCATGATGAATAAAATATGGCAATAATTTGTTAAACTATTATTTTTTGTGCCGAAGTAATCAGAGGAATAAACAGGAAAGAATATTTTTCCTCAATTCGTGGAATTTTTTCCTTTTTTTTTCATTAACGTACAGACGCCAGCACATCACGCTACTACAATCTGTCAAATTTATTTAATAGATTTTCAACTTTATCGCTGCTGTCTAAGGTTCAAAGTTGATTGGGAAAATTTGACAGTTTCGGGTAGCTTGATGTGCTGGCGTCTGTACACTTTATGGCCGAAAATGAAACATCTCCTTTGACAGTTTCGGGTAGCTTGATGTGCTAGCGTCTGTACTAAAATTTGTATGAATTTGTAAGAAAGGTTGTCTTTGGTAGGTGGGAGAGTAAAAACAGAAACTGCTTTATGTCATGGAAGATGAAACAGGATTACATAGGATTATATTGGGTCCTTGCTGCATAGCTATTCTATTATAATTGATACCTCACGTCATGCCCTAGTAGCCCCACTTCGAATTCTTAAGACCCCGTTCAGACCCATTTGCAAAAAAATACATTATTTCTTTCTTATTTGATAAATAGTTGGGCAAACGTCATCTAAAACTATTCCATATTTCAAGTTGATAGCATTAGTAGTTCTTGAGATATCCAGCTGTGACAGACAGACGGACAAACAGAGTCGCACCATAAGGATTCCGTTTTACAATTTTGCAACGGAACTCTAAAAAGTATCCGTGATTCTGGTTCTGGCCGTCGCGTCGGCGATTTCCGTCAGTTACTTAGAGTATTTATTAATCACTGGAGAAGCCTTATTGACAGACTTTTTTGTTCGGAATATTGCGCTTATGCGCAATATTCCGAACATAAAAAAGTCTGTCAATTTTGGCGGGGGACGCGATAGCTACTACGAAATAGAACAATTAGCTATTGTTTTTTTCGAGCCCGGAAAGAGAAGTCAGTATGTACCATCGATATTTTTTTTGTACATATCGATAAATCATTCGGAATTTTGCTTGAACCCAGAAATAAAACAGCTGATGCATAGAAAACTTAAATTTCAATAATAACAACCATTGAAAAAAAGTAAAAATAAAATGTTATAGTCATCATCATCATCATCATTTCAGCCGAAAGACGTCCACTGCTGGACATAGGCCTCCCCCAAGCACCGCAACTTCGACCGATTCTGTGCTTTCCGCATCCAGCGGATTCCTGCGGCCTTCACAAGGTCATCGCTCCATCTTGTGGGAGGCCTTCCAACGCTATGTCTTCCGGTACGTGGTCGCCACTCCAGAACCTTTTGACCCCATCGGCCATCCGTTCTGCGAGCAATGTGCCCTGCCCATTGCCACTTAAGTTTGGCAATTCTTCGGGTTATGTCGGTTACCTTGGTTCTCCACTCCTGCGGATCTCTTCATTTCTGATTCGATCACGTAGGGAAACTTCAAGCATAGCCCTCTCCATTGCCCTTTGGGTGACTTTTAGCCTTCTGATAAGGCCCATTGTGAGCGACCACGTTTCAGTACCATAGGTCATCACTGGCAACACGCACTGGTCAAAGACTTTCGTCTTGAGACACTGTGGTATGTGGGACGAAAAGATATTGCGTAGCTTCCCGAACGCTGCCCAGCCGAGTCGGATTCGATGATTGACCTCTTTCTCGAAGTTGGACCTACCTAGCTGGACAATTTGTCCTAGGTAAACATACTCGTCCACAACTTCGAGCGTAGCGTCTCCGATCTTCATGGGAGTGGGTGTCACATGGGCATTTGACATGACCTTTGTCTTGTCCATGTTCATTTTAAGACCCACTCTGTCAGAGGCTCTACTGAGGTCATCGAGCATTGTACTGAGTTTCTCCATGGTCTCAGCCATGATAACTATGTCGTCGGCAAACCGAAGGTTAGTGATATACTCGCCATTGATGTTGATGCCTAGCCCTTTCCAATCCAGAACCTTGAAAACATCCTCCAGTGCAGCGGTGAACAGTTTCGGAGAGATAACGTCTCCCTGTCTCACACCTCGCTGCAGAAGGATAGGTTTCGAGGTCTGGTCCTGGAGTCGAACTGACATAGTGGCGTTTTTGTACAGACACTTTAGCACCTCGATGTACCGATAGTCGATCTGGCACCGTTGAAGAGACTGCAGCACAGCCCATGTCTCGATCGAATCGAAGGCTTTCTCGTAGTCCACAAACGCTAAGCAGAGAGGCTGGTTATACTCTTCGGTCTTCTGTATAACCTGCCGCAGCGTATTTATGTGGTCTACGGTGCTAAAGCCTTTACAGAATCCGGCTTGTTCAGGAGGCTGGAAGTCGTCAAATCTGCGCGCGAGACGGTTCGTGATAACTCTTTAAAACAGCTTGTAGACATGGCTCAGAAATGTTATAGTACCAACAACTAATATAGTTTAAAAATCAGTAGGTACTTATCACCTACTGATTTTTTAATTGACTCAGTTTGGAGTAGGTATAAATTTTTGAGGGTTCCTTTTTTTTGTAATGTACGCAGCCAAAAATTATCGAGAAATCAGTTTTGGTTTCATAAATGACCACAACCCTACTGTAGTCAGTCTCGCTATCATTTTTGCTAGAAGACATAATCTCATGTCAAGTGCATGTCAATTTTGCTGATTTGACGTATATTTTTGTAATGCAGGAATAGTAGATTGTTTGCCAAGGGAGCAAACAACTATTTTTAAGGCGAGAGTGTTTCTTTGAATCCAGAGTCCGCTCTGGCTGGCTGGCGAAGGATTCTAAAGTAGAATCCTGAGCACAGCGAGGGATTCAAAGTACGTCATTCGAGCTTAAAATGAGGTGAACACTCTACTTTTTATCACCCTCTATAAGAAAAACAAACGTGTGTGATCCGACCTCCCTCAGAAACGAAGTTCCTTCTCATGTATGATTTAAAAAACAAAATTTTCGCAGCCGCCATCGTTGATTTACATTTTGACCTCACTATCAACTTTAGCACCTTCGAAAACTATGAAAACGATACCCATGAAGAAAAATTTGAAAATTTTCGCAGCTACCATCTTGAATTTACATTTTGACCTCACTTTCGGCTTTAGTACCCTTGAAAACCATGAAAACGATACCCATGATGATAAATTTGAAAATTTTCAGAGCCGCCATCTTGGATTTACATGTTGACATCACTATCAGCTAAAGCACCCTCAAAAACTATGAAAACGACACCAATGGCGATTTTTTTTTTTTTTTTTAAATCTTAGATTTTATTTTTGACCAAATTCACACTTTCTCTTTCTCTCTTGTCAGCCTGTTACTTCTTCATACAATGTTCGTGTTTGATCTCTTTGGTGATTGGAACTTTTACTAACAATATCCACGTTTCAAATTCAAATCACTTTTAATCCCTAGGGATTAAAAAGCTATTTTGGTCCCTGTTTACGAGGGCTAAACTAGCTATTTGTGAACAGAAGTGATAAAAAGAAAATTTGAACCTTATGAACATAAAAACGAAGTGTAGCAAGACATGGTGCATGGCACACAAAAACAATGCGAGAAAAATACTCGATTCATTCCTTGTTTTATGCTGAATCATGGTTGAATCGAATGAAAAGTCAAAATGTTTTATGAGGTTAGGATTTTGAATTTCAATGAAAACATGCCTAAATATTATTAATAAAAATACTTTCATATGGAATGTTATTCAGTCTTTATAGTTTGATGTATTTGAACGCTTTTTACGAGTTTTAACGGATATACAAATCTCGCATCGGCCATCGAGGACCCGCATGGTCTCTCTCCGTCAAGCGCTGACACGCGATGTCTCGCGCTGGCACGCGCTGGCACGCGCCGCCGCGCCGGCGACTCGCTTCGACCATCGCGAGACATCGGTGCATACTATACTCTCCAGCTCCCAGTGCTACTTACATGTTTTCCTTTTATTTGTTATTTATACAAAGCTGAAATAAATAAAAGTACACAGCTCACATTGATGTTCACTCAATGTAGGTTGTACGCTACGCTACGGTATCCACCCGGCCATTTATCTTAAGTACTTAAAAATGGTAAATATTTAAATACCATAGAAAGTGTTGTTTCATTACAATTTTTGTATCATTTTATAATGGACTAGATGAGAGCTAGGTAGCGATGGCCGGCGCGTGACATCGCTAGCCAGCACGAGGCAGCGCTGGTCATCGCGAGACGGCGCTGGTCATCGCGGTATAGCGATGGACATATTTCGGTGTAAAAGGGTAAGCGTGATTTCAATTCTTGCCCATCCAATCCACGCCTCGCCTCGCCGGAATAAAACCACCATCAATAAATGGACTTTTTCCTCCGTTTTCTTTCTTCGTATATCGTCAGACGCAAAACACATGCAGGCGGTACCAACTATCTTATAACTCATCATCTGTTACGACGCCTCATTAAGGTGGATAACAATTAAAATTCTATTGTGTCTATTGTGATAAGAGACAGATCAGATTATATTTAAATATATTGAAAAAATTTAATTGTAGGTATTGTTCTCTTCTTTTATGCACGTGTTTCTGTAACAATTAAACTTATTTTTCTTTCTTTCTTTCTAGATTCTCGTCGAATGAAAGCTCGGGTTGGTATTAACTTTGGGTAGTCATTTTCGGTGGTTTCCATCAAAAGGCAAACCGTTTTTATCACCCAATGGCTGGATAGCCCGCACAGACAAGAAAGATATTTCGGCACCTCAAAGTCGAAGCCTTGCTGCCTGGCTTGCGGGACTTGCAGCACTTGTGTCTATGCAAGTACTCTTCGTTAGCTAGACGAGAACACCCGGATAAATATGTCGGATTGATTCTCCCGGACGATGGCATGCCCGACAGATGTCAACCGTGCCGTCCTTCACAATGAATCTCCGCTAATTGTTCGTCATCATAACTTCGTCCATCCTTCGATTTCCCCAAAGAGGATACCAAAATGCAGCCAGGCTACGGACGCTAGTAAATCTACATCAGGCCCATGCAGGGCCCGGAAGTAGCGTCCGTGAAGCTCCTTACTCTGCCATATCTCCATGCGCTCGTCAGTCTCAAGCACTATAGGCTTGCACCAGTTCTCTTTAGCCAGGGAGACCGGGGTGAGGCCCTTGTCCACCGCGACCACATCTTGATACATCCCCACGTCGGCTTCTAGGAAATATTTCCTAAGACTGCATATCTCGCGATTGTGGAGGGTCTTAGCGTTTAAAAAGCCTCGACCTCCACACTTTCGCGGGATATACAGTTTTATTACCGATGATCGTGGGTGATGCATTCGAAATGCAGTCAGCAGCGTACGGACCCTCCTATCCAAGGCGTCGAGTTCGGTCTGAGTCTATTTGAGTATGCCGAAAGTTGAAGGCGCGCACCTTGTTTCCGCCTGATAGAAGACTATTAAATACTTTCTTCAGGCGGCCAAAGAAGCGCTCCTTCAACGATTGCTTCATGTCAGTAACATTGATGCCCAACGCTTCCGACATACCCAAATACTTATAGGTTTCGGCTCCTAAGGTTTATGGAATCCGAGAGTTGGGTTCCCACGGATTCCACAATCTCCCCTCACTTTACATGCATGACCGCACATTTGTCCACACCAAATTCCATCCTGATGGCGCCAGGGCCGGCCCGTTCATATAGGCGAACTAGGCGACGGACTAGGGCGCTCGTATTAGGGGGGCGGCAATCGGCGGCATCGAAATTAAAAAATAATACTGTACTTAATTTTTATTTACGACTTGAAAATACACCCAATCTTTTACCAATTTTTCTGCGCTCATGGACATTTACGAAACCATTGGTACGGAAATCAAAAGCGAGTTTAGTTGATAGCCTCAACTCGCTCCATAGCCAAAAAAAAAAAAACGCGATTTCAGATTGATTGCTTCTCTTGTTGTATGTTATAATGTTTTGTTCAAAATTGATTTGACTATTATAGTTTGACCGCGATCGTTGTACCGATTGCGCCTGAGAGATATTTCTCGACGGCATGTGAAGCCAAGTCAGAGGCCCATGGGCGGCTTTAAAACTGACACCAGGTTAATCACTAACCACATGAAAAAGAAAGAGCATAGTTTTATTTCGTCACGAATTTTCTTAAAAGGGCGCCGTTCCAGCCTTTCAACTAGGGCGCCAGGAATTCTCGGGCCGGCGCTGGATGGCGCTTATTATTACTATTTGCATTGTAACAAATAGTAGATTTCTGTAAATCTACTATTTGCTATTAGGTAAACTTTTATGTAGGCTGATTTGAAATCCAAGACTTGGTCCCTTCATCTTGACGGGTACTAACAAATGCACATGTAGAATATAGTGAACTAGCTCTTTGCCCGCGACTTCGTCCGCGTGACTTTCGTACTTCCCGTTGGAACTTCTAACGTGCCCTCCGGCCCCTTTCAAGGGTAGCGATCTTTATTATTTACTTACCTAGATTTGTATTTTTGCCTAGTTTCTAAACCGAATGAGATTTTTCATACGAACTATATT
The DNA here is from genome assembly GCA_963680765.1 of Agrochola lychnidis. Lineage (NCBI taxonomy): Eukaryota > Metazoa > Arthropoda > Insecta > Lepidoptera > Noctuidae > Agrochola > Agrochola lychnidis. The sequence continues at coordinate 19,118,790 of OY796858.1, forward strand.
TTTGTTGATTTTTGAAAAATCGTTTGTAATGTAACCATTATTTGATCCTTAGATTATTTATATCAATTTTCAAGTTAATCGAAGCAAGCAGTAAAATATTTCCCTAGAAACTTGATTAGTTACCCGTTTTCACACAGTTGGGGGCAGATTTTCAAGAAATCAAATTTTTTTTTACAAGGTCATTAATACCAAGTTTCAAATTAATTGGACCGCAAGTTATGATTCTTCCATAAAAACATTAACACCCCTTCTTAAATCCCTTTTGGGGCGTAGTTTTGGAAAATTTATAATGTCAAACCTTATTACTCATTTATGTATGTCAAATTCGTTAAGTTTTTAAACCCACGGAATAAGGTTTTTCATACAAACGAAATTCTCCCTTTTTACCCTCTTCGGGATAGACTTTAAAAAAATACAACCGGCTTCCAAACAACAAAGTAAAAAATAACTTTAATTTCGGAAGTCGGATTTTAGTTTTTTGACACCGACTTCCGAAATGAAAGTTATTTTTCACTTTGTGGTTTGGAAGTCGGTTGTAATGTAGAAAAAAATATTTTTTGACTTTTTTGTGGGTGGGTTTGTAATTTATCTAAGTTACAATAGCCTAATGTCAACTGCTCATCAAAAATACCCAAATCGCTATAGATGTGCCTATAATATTTGAAGAGTTCTCTCGATTTCCCCAAGATCCCATCATAAGATCGCGACCAAATGACAATAGGACCACTTTGAAAGTATAACCTTTCAAACTAAAAAATAATTTTTCAAATCGGTCCAGGCGAGTAATCGGGCATACATAAAAATAAAAAATATTCCGACGAACTGAGAAGCCCTCCTATTTTTTTAAAGTCGGTTAAAAATACTTTTTGTGAATAAAATACCTTCTTCTACCCCAAAGGCCTGTCACATAAGCGATATCGTTGTCCCGCTCGGTAGCCGGCGATACTAAACCAAAGGAATAACCAGCGGGCGGACCTAGCGTTATCGCTAATCGAATGTTACTTTGTCTGGAGCGATGTCGCTTATATCTGAGTAGGCCTTTAGCGGTTAGAGCTGGGCGATTATTCCATAAAAGCTAATTCAGATTTAAGAGATATCGCTGTAGCAGTTGTAGCACCCTAATTGCGTAACACACGATCAATCACAATGTTTCATTTTGACGATAATTACGTTGTTGATCAAATCTTTCGAACATAATGAAGCAACGGATTCAGCAATTTCTTTCAAAATGATTCAGATTATGATTGATAGTGTGTTACGCAATTAGGGTGCTGGCTGCTGGTCCACCTTCTGGTTAGTCACTTTGGAAACTGGTTCAAGTGACTAACCAGCGGACCAGCGAATTTATTAGGATAAAATAATACACACATAAATGTTGTGAAGAATTGTATTAAACTTTGATCTAGGTATCTGTTATAGATTGCCTCCTTCCCACAAATATGGCAAGTGGGGTAATGGCTGATCTTTGCGTTATGCTCGTGGACGGGTGCTGCTTGTGGTGACTGGTCGTCTTGCTGATCATGATTTTGTTATTGTTACTAGTAATTAACTGTTTATTTATTTAACCTCGATGGTCCTAGTTTATCATTTATAACTTCCAGTTACAGCTTTATATGGCTATATATGTAAGCGGGCACGCCCTTTATGCCTGGAGGCTTATATTAAGTTCCGTTTACGTTTAGTTTTTTATTTCTGCTTAAGTATAGTTCTCGATATTTTTGGTTGGTAGGTATATTGGCGTGTGCTAGCTGACATAAATTATGGCTAATAATTTATAATTTAAATTATCTTTTGTGTTGCGTAATGTAAATTATTTTGGATACTATTGTATAGAATCATTTTTTTTTTTTTTCTAACTGAACAGACAGCTGTGCCGCTGGGGAGTTTGTAGCGCCGCTTCTTCTTCCCAGCTAAAGCACTAGGAAGTGGTGAAGGATGGGCGTTTTGGGGGACTGTCTTATGTAATTTTGACGTTCGAAAAGTGCTGATTCTCAGGCTAGTTTGAATAAATCGACGGCCACCACGTAAAGTATCGAAACTGCAAAACCTCTACTTTACAGGAGAGCGATTCTGAGTTTAGATTTAGATTTTTGTCGAACATGAAACTCGAAAATTTTATATTACCGATGTATCTAAAGTGGAAAATTATTAATATACTTTTTCTAATATTACACATTCGATAGTTTACTTGGTTACTTTTTTACCGAATATGCCAATTTCGATTTTGTACAATTGAAAAACAATTGAGGGTATAAAATGAGTACATAATTTTTATATAAAATCATACATCTTTATCTCTACTTGCTGCTAATGCAATAAAATGAAAATGGCTTTTTTGTAATTTCGATAGTTTACGTGGGGGCCGTTGAAATGACTTTTGAATTTTGAATGACTTTTGAATTTGGTTATTTACAGAGATGATGTTTGATTAATATATGAATTACAGATAATTTCTGCATACAATGCATGATATCAAGGTAACGGGCGTTCTGTAGAATGTTCTTGTTCCTTTTTACTTATAAAATTAAGGAGTTTCGTTGCAGCCTCAAGCATAAAATCTGTCATTAAAGACATTCTTTCTGTTTTTGAGCTTTCCAATAGTTTGAACTCCAGTTGTTTAAAATAATTGAATAATTTAGGAGAACTGAAGCCATCAATACTTGCCTTACCTAGCGGACCATCATCAAGTTCACTAAAATCAAATGATTCTTGCATTTTAATAGTTCCTGCAGAAAAATATTTTTTCAATGCTTCGTCCAATATAGCTTTGATGTCCGTTACACTGTGTTCAGGTGTCAAATGAACTTTAATAGAATCTGGACTTTCAAGCCCAGGTTCAGAATCAAGTCTTGATTTTAAATTCAAATTGTGTTCTGGAATAATTCTGTCAATGAGTTCATCCAACTGTTCTGTAATTACAGTCACCGCTGAGTTTAGTTCATTATCAGATTGGGAATGGTGAGTGGTTGTTTCTTTTTCCGTCAACACAGGACTATAATCATCTTCTTCAGGTTCGACCATTATTGTGTCTGTATCATAGGCATGTTTTATTCTGTCCAGTAAAGCTTTAATATTTTTTCCTATTCCAATATCTACGTCATAGTCATAGGTTTCTCTCAGATCAATATCACCTTTGTAGAAGTAATCATTTGGTAAAGCCAAGCCTCGTACATCTAACGCGCATCCATACTTGGGTATGGTCATAGGCTGTCGATAAATACATTCAAATTTTCCTGTTGATGATGCGTTATTTTTAGCATGATCAATAACAACTGGAAGAAATTTAAAGGATTATTTATCCAGGTTTTCTATTGTTTACCCGAAGATTATATACCATAATCATCATATTCCCGAATTTCATTTACCCGAATTTCATTTGCCCGAATGTTTTGTTTGCCCTAAAAGACATATGACATACTTTTAACTGTCCGAAACTTAGATACCATAAGATACGAGTGCCATACGTATTGTTTTTCATATTTTGAAGTGCCATAATAATTATTAAACATAATATTTAAAGGCCATAATGATTATTAGACGTAATATTTAAATGCCATAATAATTATTAGGCTATTAATTATTAGGCTTGGTCGACGGAGCCCCGCCAAAGCCCCGCTTGGCGGGGCTCCTACTTCTGTATGGTTGGTAAAAAAAATAACCACGAAGGGGATGGCGGGGTCTATTCGCTCGCTTCACTCTCTCACACGACCCCGCCATCTCCTTCTAACCTAACCTATCCTAGTCGGGGTGCCCTAAAGTCCCGTACCCTAATTGCGTAACTCATTTTCGTAAGAAATTTCGCGAAATTTGTTTCATTTTGACATTTCAACAACATTCAATGCGTTATTTACGTTGTTGAACAGATTTTTTTTCCAACTTATGAAGCAATGGATTAGAAATCTGTTTCAAATCGAAACAAATTGTGATTGTGTTGTATTACGCAATTAGGGTGCCGATTGCATCCAGTTTCTCCTGATATAACAACCGTTACACACCCAATGTCGATGGCAAATGATGTTATGGCATATGATAATTAGGGCATGTGATAATTAGCGCATGTGATAATTAGAGCATGTGATAATTAGAGCTTACAATGATTATGACAAATGATGTTATGGTAAGTGACTTTATGGGAAACAAAGCTTCTAGCACGTGACTAATATAGCAAATAAGAGAAGGGCAAATGAATATTACTTACGTCGTATAATATTATGGCTGTTGACTATTATGGCAAATGATATTATGGCAATTAAAATTCGGGCAAAAGGCGTTATACCATTTATCCACACTCATTTGACAAAATGGTACCTACCTATAAACAGTTTTACGAAGCATTTATTAATGGACAGATCTTTATTAAATGCCTCGTAGTTCGATTCAAACTTAAAGCGGCTCGGAAGTGCGCTAGTCTGCAGTGCGCTGATCCATGAAATATATTACTGCGCAGCGACTCGCCTCATGTTCCGAGCCGCCATTATGTATGATCTGGGGTGTACCTTTAATAACATCTGATACCACGGCAGGACAAATCGTTGCGGTAACGGGAGTAGTGGGGTTAAGATCCGGACTTGAATTAATCTCAATCAGCCATGGTTTATATTCTTTGTCGAGGACAAAATCGCAACCGTACAGCTCAAACTGATTCTTAGTAACAGGTAAAAAGTCCTGGCCAGTTAACATTATGCCAATAATAGACTTCTTCATTCCAGGATAAATTATTTTATCCCAGACCTTGCACTTGTCAATCCTGTTCAAATAATCTTTGTATTTTTCCGAATGCCACATGTTTGCGGGTGGAAGTTCTTTGTGTCTTCCTGCGCAATTATTATATTTCCTCTGAACTGCATTGTTAGTTAAATGTATGGATTCGTGATAGTTCTTAAGATTGTACTTCTGTGAGCTGAACTTCAAATAACAGTCTCGGTACATCCATATTACTAAAGGATATGTGCTTGTGACCAGGCAGTATTGTCTAATGTCGAATTTTGTTTCGTAAATCAATAGCGGCTCTTCTACAAACAAAATACAAGTATTATATTAGAGTATTTATTGTTTTAGGATTCTATTCATGTTCTTAGATTTCCCAAAATTCAAACGCAGAATAATTATGTCTAAAATTAATGATTGGGTCTCGGAAGGGATAGTAGGTAGGTACCACTACTAGGTACGTACTACTGATATAATAGGGTTAATTAAAAAAAAATAGGTAGGGACATCGTACCGATGTATTTTTGAATGACATATTTATCGCTAGTTTTTTTTAGCAGGTCATTAATAACTGTCAATTTAGAAGCCAATCTTATGCCTCTACCTCTTGAATTATGTGCTGGTTTAATGATCCAAATGTTATGACAACCTTCGCAACTTAATTGAGGTCGGAATCTATGCATTTGTGTTAGTAAAAATTTTGCATATGCCATATATAGTGGTAGCTTATTTTCAACATCTTTTTGAAAGACGTCATCCTTTCCTATTATGCGGTAATATTTATTTAAGAAGTTATTCCATTGTCCGTTAGACGCGTTGCTAACGACTCGATCTATATCCCTATTCTCTTTTCTATATAGATATTCTTTACATCTACACAAAGCAAATAGCAGAACATTCAAGGAAATCTTTCCCTCTTGTACAAACACAGGCCTCTCGTTAGCAACCATTGAAACAACCCATTTCAACAAGCTAGTACAAGCTGTAATTTTATAGTCTTTTAAAAACCCCTCGACTTCTCCAATATCACTAGTGTTATAGCTGCGCGGCCCAATAACTTCGGCCACATCTTCAATGTAGAACCAGTAATTCTTTTTCATCGAAGAGCACAACCCTTGCTTCGATGTCCACAAAGCATCCGTTTTTAGTCTGCTAACTATAGTTGGAGATTCATTGGTCATGTCGATGATGTTATCGCGGTCTCCATCTCTTGTACGCCAAATAAAATTGGGTGTGCATTTGTCAACTAAGTTCGACAAGAACAATTTTTCTAATTCAGTGAGTACTTCTGATTTCGTAAAGGTGCTGTTTCTTATTTTGGATAGGTTCATTTTCTCTATAGGTAGTTTTTCTACCCACCCCCTTTCCATCAAAGCTGTTCGTACGGCATTACAGGAGCCGAAAACGGAAAATATTTTATTTTCACTTATAGCTTTTGCAGCTTGGAGTTTTAATGATTTGTAACGAACTAATTTTGCCTGACATCTACAAATTACATAACATTTTTCTTTGGGTGAAAGACCAACTGGACGATTGACGCTCTTATATTCCGTGGACTTTTTCTTATTCATTATTTCCACGTTTCTTGTAAATATCGCGACGGATTTTCTTTTTTTTGCCGTGCTTGTGTCACAAGGTTCGTTTTTCTGCAAATGATACCAAATACTCAGGTCGTGTTTACATATTATTTGGAATAATATTAAATAAGCATAATATTATGTATAGTAAATAACATACTTTATCTGCTTGGAATTGTGAAATATGAATACAACAACCGTTTCTGATTCCACTGTTGTATTTTTTTGCGTTGCCTGTGTCACAAGGTTCTTTTTTCTGCAAATAATACCAAATACTCAGGTCATGTATACTTATTATTTGGAATAATATTAAATAAGCGTAATATTATGTATAGCAAATATCATACTTTATCTGCTTGGAATTGTGGAATATGAAAACAACAGTTTCTGATTTCGTTGTTGTAGTTTGTATGTTTTTTACATGTGGTTCCGGCTGAATTCTGTGGATGTAAGTAAATAAATAATTATGGACTAGTAGCACCTATCACAAGCTCATGAAGCAGTATTATTTTGATATTACTTTAGTGTCGGAAAGAGATGAAGCTGTACAGGACGTATAGCTCCATCTCTTTCTCCCACTGAAATAATATTAAAATAATACTGCTTTTGAGTTGGTGGTAGGCCCCCTGGTATATGAACATTTAAAATTTTGCATATGTTCATCCATATTTACCTTTTTTCGCTTCAGAATATTCTTTTTTCGCCTCGGCATTTTAAAGTGGTTTCATTTTTATTCAAGTTCAAGGGCAAACCTGTTTCTCTACAACGTAAGAAAAAAAACAAGGGATAAAAAAACAAATAAAATAAACCGTAAAGTTTACTTGCAAAATAAATAAATTCAATCAGAAAAACTTTCTAATGTAACGCGTCCCATCAAAAAAAAAAAATCTTGTATTTTCAGACCCTTACAATCTATTTACCTCCATGCATAAAATGGTACAGTACTATACTCCGTTTGAAATAAGATTAGACATTTAAACAAACCTTTTTTACAGTCCGTTCAACCGATTTTGCCTTCTATTACGTAGGCATAAGGATGGCATTAAAAGCAAAAAAAGTGGTTACAAACCAACTGTTTACTGCAGCTGCCATTTGTCATGCCGCCAACGCAATAGAAGTCAAAATCGGTTGAACGGACTGTAAAAAAGGTTTAGTTAAATGTCTACTCTTATTTCAAATAGATCCTATTGACCTTAGTTGGAGTATTGACATTAGGTATTAAATAGGACTAGGAATTGAGCTACAATTTGACCGGTACTTTGTGGTCTCATAATCTCATTACAAGCAGCCTACATATGCCGTAAAAATATTATATTTTTTTTAGGGACATCAACGATAAAACTGTTACTATGGATTCAGTACATGATTCTGAACCCCCCTGCGTTGAAATTTTTCATCGGTAATTTTTTTTAATCAGCTTATCCATACGTTTTGACCGCGTAGGTATTGCTCTTTTCTATGAAACAGCAGATTTTTTTAAAAATAACCCGCGAAAACTTTCAACGCAGGGGCGGGCGTTCAGAATCATGTTTTGAATCCATGTTTTCGCGTCGATGTCCCTGCCACGCTGTCCTGTCCAATCCGTGAGGGTGTTGTTAGGTATCTTACTGAGAGTCTGTTTATGTAGTACCTAATTTTCAGGAAAAAAGAAAAAAAACAAGTGACATTTTTTTTCGATGGGGTATTTTACCGGGTGACTACGTGGGGCGCGGGCGGCCGTTGTTAAGACGCAGATATATGACAGTGACCTTGAATAGTTAGCTTGCGTGTTCTGTACTGAGCTCACGCAATGCGTCGTACGTCCAGCCAGTAATAGGACTCGCCCATCAAGGAGCGCTGTCCCAAATTAGACGCATTATTAATTTATTACACGTATAATAAAAAGTATTTTAATAAAACACGTATACTAAAAGATCAGTAATTTAATTATCTTTAAAATGGTGAAGTTTTTAGAAAAATACGCTTGATGGATTTTGCGTCATTCTCAGTTTTTTATCCGCGTTAGACATAACTTTGCAAATTAATTTCACTATGTAATATAAAAATAATCAAAAATATGCCTATATTAAAATATTAAAAAAATGCTGTATTTTAACATATATTTTTTTTCAAACCAATAACACTACTCCTTTAGACGTCATCTTCAGTATAAAATCACTAAAAGTCAGCTATCGTCCCCTTAAGCGGGGGTCTACAAGTCATAACTTATAAATAAATAAATAAAAATTATGTTTATTGATCTCCACAAATAACATTCATGTACATGATACCTAAGTTGACAGATATTTTGACAAAATTTTATATTTTGTGGGAGATCTGAAGTCTAAAATAAGCCTAGGCCTGTATTTTAGTCCCCCATTGTAACACATAGTAAATAATTGTCAACGTAAATGCTCGTACAGACCAGCGCTATATCTCGGGTACGCGGGTGCGACACGGGTCGCGCTGCCTCACAGTAGGTCGAAACTATGATTTTAGTGACTTAGGGACCAACTTTGTTTGTTTTCATTTTTTCTTTATGCGGATGGATAGAGCTCATTAACCTCAATAATAATTGCCCTTGATGTTTTTTTCCTAAACCTTATACTTTGGGTAGGAAAATGTGTTTTGTTTATTTTTTGTATGGAGCGGATCAAATTAAGTTAGATTTCTGCTAAGTAGCGTGTGATCCCGCTTTGAAACTTTATTTTTCTTATACCTTGTCTAATGTACTATCATTTGATACTATAAACATGTGCATAAAATCGCAACTCTGCCAAATAAATGAATCGAAAAAAATTAAAAACTACATACAATAACAAGCTTCATTTTTATTTTCGTAAGTTCTTTTAACCCTTTAACTGGTAGAGGGAATGAGCCTAGATAATGAAATAAAACTTCACTACTTTGAATCATACATTTTTTAAAACTTTTTTTAAACATTTTATTTTATTTTTTATTTATTTATTAGATAGAAAAAAACATGATGGCAACATATAAACCACCATCAGTCTAGCCTTACCAATTTATGTATCTGTTTGATGGTAATTTTTGAAGCAAGGCACTGCACACAATGGCACTTGACACCTATCACATTGTATCCTGGATCGTTGATTATTGTATGCATTACTACACAAGCGACACCTTCTATAGGTGGGTAATTCTACAGGCCAATGAGCTCCAAGCTCAGAAAAACGAATTTCTCGAGGCACTCCAAATAGTTTCTTTTGCCTTGATTCACTTTCTTCCGATTGTACAGACTTACTTTTTTTGGACGCGAACTTTGGCATGGTGGCAAAGGGTCTCTTTCGGAATGTTGCGTTTGCTACTAATTCTCGAGACAATGTCAGCCTAAATTCCTTTTGAGACAATACGGTGTGGTTACGTCTGTTAGAAGCATACAATATATACGCGTTTGTTATAGCAGCATCAATAAGGAAATAGAAGATGCGTTTCCACCACTTCGAGCTTTTTCTTCCGACTGCGTACGGGGTTCTCTTTTGGTCAAACCGGTCCACTCCTCCCATACGCTTTGTGTATTCTGTAATTGTCAGCGGACAGGGGAATGATTTTTTAGATCCATCATTTTGAGTTCTTTCACAAGATGTTTTCTGCTTTGGATGAAATGCAGTGCTCAAAACGCTTACTAATTTGTTATCTTTCCAGATAATAAAGCCAACATTATTTTTTACCCTCCATTTCCATTCTCCTCTTTTCAGCTTTTTTGTTTTTTGGTTTGCATTTTTTACAGCCTTTGCTATCTTTTCATCAATTTCTTTATTACCAGTCGCTTTGGGCTTTTTTACAATTAGTGGCATATCTTGGCGGTCATTTCTGACTGTAGCAGTTGCATATATACCATTATTGTATAATGTTTGTAGTAAAGCTGGACTAGAAAAAAAGTTATCAAATGCTATATGACCCATATAGGTGTCATTTATGAGTGACTGGCATAATGTCATGACAACATTACTGCCTAATCCTGTTTCGACGTTTTCGGTCTTTCCAACATACACTTGAAACTGATACAAGTATCCTGTGTGGCTGTCAGCTCTAGCCCAAACCTTGAAGCCCCGTTTTATGGGCTTCATGGGCATGTATTGCTTTAGAGTAGACCGCCCCTTGAACTTTATCATACACTCGTCAATTGACTGAGAATATGTGTTTTTGGCATTTGTCTGACATTTTACGTTGATGTAATCTAGCAGCGGCCTTATTTTATACAGTTTGTCGTAGTTATCATCGTTCCTGTTCGGCATATTGGCATTGTCATTGAGATGTAAATATTTCATAAGTTTTTGAAACCGCTTCAATGTCATTGTCTCAGCAATTTCAACAACATGCAGTAATGGGTCACTGGACCAATAATCTTCTATACAGGGTAATTTGTGAATGCCCATTTGAATCATCATGCCCAGTAAAGCTTTGATCTCTGTTACTGACGTCTGTTCCCAATTTTGGTCATTGCATTGTGATGCATATAGGTTAGATTGGGTTACAATCATATCGATAGCTTCAGAGTCAAAAAACATTTAAAAAAATACGAGTGGCCTAGTCCTATTGGCTACGTTCCGAACTGGTTGTAATTGAATAGAATCAAAAAGAGAAACTACGGGATTCTGTGACCAGGCCACTTTTTTCCATTCGTCTTCATCTGCATCAGATCCGTCTGAGTCCTCAATTTCTGATGGATCAAAATCTTCTTGAAGTTCAAGTTCTATATGTGAAGGACTGTGTCGTGAACTTCTTGGTGGGGGTGGCTGCATAACATTTTCATTTGAGGGCCCTGGTTGAGGTGATGATGTTGGTCGAGGGCTTAGTTCTGGGAAGATCGTAGTGTTGATTGGGTCATAGTTATTTGACGACAACATACCAGATAAATCTTCCACATCGGAATTCTCCGCTTCATCTTCAGATCTCGCTCCATCACTGAAACCAAATAATTCTTCTAACGCACTTTCTACTTCATCAGGTCTCAGATTCACCCCACGACGATCCATATTCCTATAAAATACACAAAAAAAAATTAAATATGTAAAACAATAGGTAAGTACTAAACTGGTATTGGCAAACATGTTGCCGTCGTACCCTTACGGTATACAGACAGTGGCATATATATTGCCGACATGATTTTTGAAAATTACGTAAATAATATTTATTGTTTTCCAAAAATATTCAATGATTCGTCAAGAATAATAAATAACTCATAGAATAAATGTAATTACTTACAAAAAGGTACTCCAGATTTCGAGATAAATCGAGATGTAACTGAAAACCACAAAATACGTACTTCGTCACGAAAGTCTTTCTCTGACAAGTGACAGATGTCAATGAGGTCGCATGTCATATTTTTTATTTATTTAGTGCTTCGTTCTCTGTTGCAAAAGTCAAATAACCACAATCTGTTCGTCTGTACTGTCGAAAATGTGAAAATGAGAACATGATGGCATATAAATTGCCATTGTCATTCAAAGGGTTAAGTGAATTTGATATGGAATTGTAAATAAAAGCACGTAATAATACACATAATTACTTAACTACTAACAAAAATGCATTTAAAAGGTCCTTTTTAGGGTTCCGTAGTAAACAAGGAACCCTTATAGTTTCGTCATGTCCGTCTGTCTGTCTGTCTGTCTGTCCGCGGTCTAGCTCCGAGACCTTTAGTACTAGAAATCTGTAATTTGGCATAGGTATACATATTAATTACGCCAACAAAGTGGTAAAACAAAATTATGAAAAACATTTTTTTTTAGGGTACCTCCCATACATGTAAAGTGGTGATGTTTTTTTTTATATCCCATGATATGGGGTATCATTGGAAAGGTCCTTCAAAAACATTGTGAGTTTGGGAAAACCATTTTTGGATTCAGGGATCCGTTTGCGAAATATTAAGCTTTAAATTACTAATTTTTGTTAGAGTCAAGTGTCCCCCCCCCTGCCAGCTAAATGGTTGGTTTTGGATATGTGAAAAAAATCACAGTAGTAGTTTATATAACGAAATTAAAAGGAAAACTATCACAGCTAAGTAGGCTTTACAAGTTAACGAGTAATAATCGACCAACTTTGCAGTTTCAAAAACACGTTTTCCCATACATTTCGTATGGGAGAACATGTTTATCAACTACAAAGTTAAGTTTGTTTTTGCGATTTCATCCCAACTACGGAACCCTTCATTGTGCGTGGTCAGACACGCACTTGGCCGGTTTTTTAAGCTTAAATTTACTAATATATGTATTATAAAAAAATTTGGAAATTTATTAATGAATTTCTATTTGTGTGTTTAATGACTGTAATTAGCTTAGCCTTTTACTTTTTTTAAAACATAGTTTTTCACTTTAAGCCATTATAATAATAAAAATAAAAAAGCCTTTTACAATAACAAGTAAGTACATTCATCTTATCCTAATATATTTATATATTTTTTAATTTGCAAGAACCCCTCCGCAGGTGAAGGCCTCCTCCAAAGAAATCCAACTTTTTCTGTCTTGCGCTGTCTGCATCCAGTTTGGGCCAGCCGTTTTACGGATGTCGTCCGCCCATCTCGTGAGCGGTCTTCCTCTGTGGCATTTCCCACTTGGGCTTCTCCACCGTGTCACCCTTATGGTCCACCGCTCATCTGGCAGTCTTGCCCATTTCCATTTTAGTTTTTGAGCAAAGTTTAGCGCATCGGAGGCTTTAGATATGTTTCTAATTTCTGTATGTCTTATTTTCCTAATTTTGAGCATACTTCGTTCTAGGCCCCGCTGACAAGTGATAATTTTTCTTTTTATTTTGTCTGTGTATTTCCAAGTCTGGCAAGCGTAAGTGAGACTCGGTAATAAGCAGCTCGACATGGCTTGAGTTTTAAGTTTTACGGGCATGTTGCTGTTAAAAAATTCTTTTAAGCTCCAGTACTTGTTCCAAGTATGTTGAAATCGCCTTTCAATTTCTGAATAGTTACTGTCCTTGTCGAAGCTGATTTGTTTCCCTAGATAAACATATTTGTTCGTATATTTCAATTTTTCGCTGTCAACAAATATATTCTTTTCTGTGCTGTTTGTCATAACCATTGTTTTTGTGAGGTTCATCTCTAGTCCTACCTCTTTACTGGCCACATTTAGTGATTGGATAATGTTTTGCAATTGGGAGCTTGATTCAGATAAAAGCACTAAGTCGTCAGCAAATCAGAGGTGGCTCAGGTATTTACCGTCTATGTATAGGCCGCTCGTTTCCCAATTCAATTTCCTTATTATCGACTCTAGTATAGCAATGAATAGCTTCGGGGAGGTCGGGTCGCCTTGTCTCACTCTTCTTTTAATGGGGAAGCTGGGGCCGACTTTTTCTAGTTTTTCTCTACCCGTGTTGTTGTTATAGATGCTTTTTAATACCTGTACACACTCCATCTCTGTTGTTTTATATTGATTAAAATATGATTCGCGGTCGTAACAAATATGGCTAAACTCAATTATAATCATTACAATCAGTAATAGTGATTAACAAGAAGATAAAGGTGTCAATGAAATCATGACATTTGACATCTTTACTAACTTAAGGAGTTGTATTGCTGATTGTAATTATTATAATTGAGTAAAGCCACATTTGTTACGGCCGCGAATCATATATTTTAATCAACATGAAACCAGACACTGACCTGCAAAATGCAAAAAACGTAAGAAAATTTGAATTTCGCGGGCTACCCTGACGCTTCCCCCTTAAAAGAATATTTTATAAACTAATTAAAGTCATTAAACAAACAAATTGAAATTTATAGATTCCCCATTTTTAAATAATGTATATATTGGTAAATTTAAGCCAATTAGGGACCTTTTAAATGTATAATTATGTGTATTATTACGTGCTTTTACTTACTATTCCATATCAAACTTAACTTAAAAGAACTTAGGAAAATAAAAAATGAAGCTTGTTATTGTATGTATTTTTTATTATTTTCGATCCATTTATTTGGCAGAGTTGCAACTTTATGCACATGTTTATGGTATCAAATGATAGTAGATTAGACAAGGTATAAGAAAAATAAAGTTTCAAAGCGGGATCACACGCTACTTAGCAGGAATCTAATTTAATTTGATCCGCTCCATACAAAAAAATAAACAAAACACATTTTTCTACACAAAGTATAAAGTTTAGGAAAAAACAAAAGGGGCAATTATTATTGAGATTAATGAGCTCTATCCATCCGCATAAAGAAAAAAGTAAAAAACAAAGTTGATCCCTAAGTCACTAAAATCATAGTTTCGACCCACTGTGTGCCTGTCGCGACCCGCGATATTGCGCTGGTCTGCACGAGCCTTAACGGTACAATTGCGAAATGGTTGGTGGTGTGCCTTTTTTTTTTTTTTTTTTTTTGGGTGGGAAATCATCAAATGACTTCTCCCGCTCTGGGCGGAGCGGGAGGGCGTGTCAGACTCTTACTGACTAAAACCCACCCGTGTTCCTTCAGTTGCCGTGTTGCCAGGGGGCCACGATTTCCCTATCGGTTTTCTTCTGTTGGTGGTGTGCCTGAGTGTATGTTTGTTAGAGTTTGTGTGCGTGTACATGTGTATGGGTATGTGTACGACTACATTTTTTGTACATACAAAATTTCATAAATATAAAATGTAAGTAATAAAAGTAGATAGAAAAGAATATAAATATAAAGAATTAAATAAATAATATTAACAGATGCAACAAATACAGGTGGCAGGGACATCGACACGTAAACTGAAACCATGGATTCAGTTCATGATTGTGAACCCCACTGCGTTAAAATTTTTCGTCGGTTATTTTAAAAAAAATCTGCTGTTTCATAGAAAAGTGCAATATAACCTACGCGGTCAAAATATCTGGAACAGCTCTTTTTAGGGTTCCGTAGTAAACAAGGAACCCTTATAGTTTCGTCATGTCCGTCTGTCTGTCTGTCTGTCTGTCTGTCCGCGGTCTAGCTCCGAGACCCATAGTACTAGAAAGCTGTAATTTGGCATAGGTATACATATTAATTACGCCGACAAATTGGTAAAACCAAATTATGAAAAACATTTTTTTTTAGGGTATCTCTCATACACGTAAAGTGGTGATGTTTATTTTTTTATTTTTTTACCCCATGGTGAGGAATATCATTGGAAAGGTCCTTCAAAAATATTGTGAGTTTGTGCAAACCATTTTTGGATTCAGGGATTTGTTTGCGAAATATTAAGCTTTAAAGTGCTAATTTTTGTTAGAGTCAAGTGTCCCCCCCCCTGCCGGCTAAATGGTTAGTTTTGGGTATGTGAAAAAAATTACAACAGTAGCTTATATAACGAAATTAAAAGGAAAATTATCACAGCTAAGTAGGCTCTACAGGTTAACGAGTAATAATCAACCAACTTAACTTTGCAGTTGCAAAAACATGTTTTCCCATACATTCTGTATGGGAGAACATATTTTTCAACTACAAAGTTAAGTTTGTTTTTGGGATAAATTCATCCCAACTACGGAACCCTTCATTGTGCGTGGTCCGACACGCACTTGGCCGGTTTTTTTCTTATATAACAAACGAAAAATTTCAAGGATTCAGAATCATGTAAGTACTGAATCCATGGTTTCAGTTTTCGCGTCGACGTAGTATTATATTATCTGTGGCGTCGATGTCCCTGCCACCCGGTATACCTTGTTACTTTATTATCTCAAGGATTTGTTTCGTTTCAGCATAGCATAAATAACTTATGACCAAATGTTGATTTGCAAATGGACTTGAGGTAATTTTGGTGCTTAAAATGTGATTTTTAAATAGCAATTATTTTATTTTCAATAATAAGATTTTTTTGAAGTGAAAACTTCTTTAGCATCGTTGTGATTTGAAAGTCGATGAAACGAAAAAGCGACAGTAAAAAGAGACAGACATATGTATAAATTCATAAGATTTAACGTGGGAGAAAATGAGATAGGAAGCATTATAGTGTGTGGGGGGGGGGGTGCGTCTGAGGGTGTGTGTGGGGGTGTGTCTGAGGGTGTGTGTGGGGGTATGTCTGAGGGTGTGTGTGGGGGTGTGTCTGTGTGTGTATGTGGGAGTGTCTGTGTGTTTGTGGGAGTGTCTGGGTGTGTGGGGGTGTGTTTGTGTGTGTTCTTATGTTCGTGGTTCTCTTCATGCTCTGCTTCGTACCCCCTCCACTCGTGTTTACCAAGGCATAGTGGGAGTTTGCTTGGACCTCAGCGTTGTACACACGGCTACACATCAAGCTATACATTTCCAGTTTATGCTGATCTCGCATTGTATAGGATTTCCGTACAATGCGAAATCCGCTATACGTGTTTGTGCGCGTACAAAAACATATTTTTTTAAATTTTTGAAGGTTTCACTTCTACCACGTGTGAATTGCACACATGTTTTTTTTATTACTTTTAGGTAGGTAATGTTATTGCAGTACCTATGTATGTGTCCCTTGCGTATCGGACAGCATTTTTAACATAATTATTGTATAATGAAAACAAGCAAGGCAAACCCAGCCCGTCCCATCCTTTCCCGTTCCATGCCTCCGTTGACGCCCTAAGCCGAGGTTCGTACCCCACAGGGGGTACCCTTAGCGAGCGTTCACTTAGCATAGTTGAATAACCCCTGGCTGGAGCTAAAGGCAGGAAAGCCCGGTTAAGTAGTCATGATCTCAGAGGTCAACAACGAGATGCAAATCTATCTAAAAAAAAAACAAGCAAGGCGTACGTGACTGCTGGGCATGAGGTCCTGGGTTCGATTCCCAGGTCGGGGCAAGCGTGATATTTGGTTTTTCCATCAGGAATTTCTAGAGTTAACCCGGAATTTGGCTACGAGTTCGGCACCTTCGGTAGTTGTTGTCAGTTCTTGTAACGTGCAGACAACAGGACACGCTGGACAGGATATTATTTTAAGTGTCCCACGATGACATCAGGAATCATGATGGCAATCAAAAGTCCACCTATAAAGCCGGCTTTGTGCGAGTCTTGATTAACATCGTAGGGTTCATAAAAGATAAATCAGAAATTCTTTCCGATGTCTAGTCTAAAACTTACTCCGACATTCTTTGCGTCCATGAGACCCATTGAGATAAACCCAAAGCTGGCCACCATATTCTTGAACTTACGCTTATCACCGAGATCTGTCACATGAAGCACGATAACGCAGTGTTTGCTACTTCCGGCGGCATAAGCATACTATCCACCAAGAGCTGAAATGAGAACTGCTCGCCTTATAGAAGTACTCGCTTCTATAAGGCGAGCAGTTCTACACGTCTAAACACAGACAAGGGCCAACCGCCACTCGTGATTTGCAACAATTGTTTTGGGCGGGAGGGATATTTAATATGTGCAAGTGGGTAAAAGCGAACTTCTTAAAAAAAATATTGTCTGACTGACCGCCAGTGACAACACAATTTTTTTTTTTGCCGCCCTTCTAATTGTGGCGCCCGGGGCGGTCCGCCCCTCTGCCCCCCTCCCCCTCGCTACGCCACTTGAACAACCTCAACCTTTATAGATGAATATAATGTATGAATTCCTCTCTTTGTTTCAAATAGGTGGCACAACACGGCACCTACCTACTGCCACCGAATTCCCAATCTTCAGACTGGTCTTTCTCTTTTAATACTCTAAAACTACTTATTTATACTCTTTTAAAATACTGTATATTAACTACGATTACTCATACTCAATTACTCACTGCATAAAATAAAACAATTAGGTACCTCTTCACTTAGTGGTGACATTTTTCTGTAATTGTATCATAATTTACCATACTTAGTTTGTAATTTTTTAGTTTTTACATTTTAATTTTACAAATAATTTACCGAAAATTTTGACAGAACACACTGACGTACATTGGCCGTATAGACATCAGATTTCTGACAATTGACATAGGTAGGTATAAAAACTTTGTTACCGAACAGTATCTATTAATTGCTTGGTGAGGTTGTAGCAGGAAATGCAGGAATGTAAGGAAAGGGGATCCATGAAAAATGGAGTATCTGCAATAAAAAAATAGCAATGCATCATTTTTCTAATATTTTATTAATATTATAGAATCTTAGAATTTGAACATGCCAACAGTCGATAGCGAAAAATAATATTACTTTAACAATTTCAAATGTGAAAATTCGACATAACATTTCGAAGTCTTATAAGTTTTACATTAAAGTATTTAATAAACTACAATTTTTATTTTTAGTAGCAAATATCAAACATTGAACGATTTCGAAGGTGAATAATATTTAACACAGGTTGGAGAACTTATTTCTTTCTTTTTAAGAAAGAATTCGATGGATCGTCATTTAAAGGCGAAAGAACAACCCTGTACGGCGTATATATAGAAGAGCAACTCTTTGAAAATGATATAGTTTTGTTTTTGTTTCTGTTATTATTACCCTGTAATTTGCATATACTTGTGCCTATCGCGCTTAGTTTTTTTAGGGAGTCAGAGTCGTCCAGACTATTTCGACGGTTTACCGTGTCAACAGATTTGCGATTGGAGCCAACAACACTCGATTTGGCGTGTCGTACGGACCCGGCAGGTTCTGGTCTACTAACTACTTTATTTTGAACTGATATTGTAGACCGGAGAATACTAGCGGTTTCCCGCTCCCATTCAATAGGGTCTATATAACAACGTTTGTTACCGACCGACCTGTCAACCTTGCTCTTCTCGGCTTTGCTCGCTGATTCGGTCCGGTATTTACTGGTCTGATTAGCGAACTGACCTTCATCAGGTCGACAGCATGAGTGGGGCACGATTCGTCGTTTACATTCCGTATTTCTTTCTCGTCTTCCTCGATGAATCCTAAAAGAAAGTGATGTTTTACGCTTTTTCGGTGCGCTCTTTAACGAGATGCTGGATTTGACCACAGTGATAGCTTGGCGTACCGTGAGTGAGTCTTTACCACCTAGTACAATACCGTCCTTGTTAGTGGGCAAAGTACCATATGGGTTCAACCAAGTGAGGAAGTCTGTGATGATGGGGCCACTGTACTCGGGTGGTATTGGTTGATCTTGGTCAAATAATATGTTATCGCCGGAGGGCAAGCGCGGTTGTATCGGGACGACAACACTCTTCGTCTCGTGCTTACGGTCTTTGTGTTTCTTGATCACCCGCTTGCCATTAATACATAAAGATAAACCAAGGTACGCTGGAGCTTTTGGTATTGATTGTTTATAAGCTAGTTCAAAAGTTCCTGTATCAGCATCGAGACTGTAACGCCGATCCAGAACAACTGCGAAAAAACAATTTCTGAATTATTTTTGAATGCGGCAAACGAATCTTTTTAAGCTTCTTTAATTACCTTTTATAACATCCTCCAGACATTGAGGGCATAACCGAGCAGTGACAGATGTAGTGGGTGCTAGATCAGGACTAGAGTTAATTTCAATAAGCCATGGAGTAAAGTCTTCAGTCAGCATGAAATCAGCTCCATATAGTTCGAAGCTATTTTGTCTTTTATCCATGGTCTCCTGGCACGCTAACATTGCGCCTACCAAGCATTGTTTAATTCCAGGATATATCTTTTCTTCCCACAATTCATATTTTCCTATCTGTCTTCAAATACCCAAAAAAGTTGTAAGTAATATATTTTATTGTTGAAAATATTCAAGGTGAATTTTTTCATTCTTACCTGAGATATGCTTTGAAGGTATGGCAGTCCCACATATTTTCATCTGGCAAAGCTTTGTCTCGCTCACCGTTGTTTTTATATTTTGTCTGGACTGCATTATTCGTGAGATGAACAGATTCGTGGTAGTTCGACAAACTAAATATTTGTGAGCTAAATCTGAGGTAGCTGTCCCTGTAAGACATAAAAAAACTGCAATATGTCTAAACGTTACGACAAAATTAAAGAGTTTTGGTGCTCTTACTTGTATACCCATATCGTTAGTGGCTGACAATTCGTTATTAGAAACCACTGCCGTATATCGAATTTAGTATTGTAGATAACTAGCGGATTTTCTGTAAGCAAAGATGTTGCATGTGGTTAGCATGTGAACCATATTCATTGATTCAACAAAGAACCCAGTTCAACAATACCGATATATTTTTGCACGACGTATCTAGTTTTCTGAGCTGGAATGTTGAGCAGGCCTATTATGTCTTTTATGTTATTCATGAGCTGAATGCCTCGACCGCGGCACTTGTTTCCAGGTTTCACGATCCATATGTTAAGTACACCATCAATGTCTATTTGAGGCCAGTATTTTGCCATTGTTGCTAAAACTTTCATACCTCGTCTTTCCAATTGCCTGTAAAATAAATATTAGAAACTGAAACGAGTGACCAATCCAAATATTAACCGTACCCATGTAACCGTATCGCTCATGGAGTTTTAGAAGTTTGCTTAGGCTTTGTAAATCCTCCTCTCTACCTACCACTTATACTGTGTACACGGTCCTTGCTAGAACTGCAAGTGAGAAAAAATCAACGGCCGCGTACGGAAAGTTACATGATCAAATCTCATAACGCGTCAGTGTTGACATTCAATTCGCACACTTGTCTGGAGATAATAAATATTGATGAATTGTTTTCAGCGATGCAATCGATAAACAGTGATCTAATTACTGTCATGTTGACACAAAAATGTTTACACACAAATAGCGACGAACGTAATGATTACGAAATATATGCGTACCGAATGCTGGAGTTTTTGTCTTCCATAAATTTTGCCTTCTCGTGGACCAAGAGATAATGATGCGTCAGGAACTGATCCCACTCGTGCTCCCAGACATGTTGCTGGTCTTCAGTATCATCGATGTCCTTGTTGGTGAGGAACACTATATATTCGTTCAATCTACTAATAGCAAATTCTATTGCGCTGAATGGAACTTTTCCGTGACTCTCAATAAGACTTTGCTCCTTGTTGTTTTGTAATGCCTTTGATAGCCATTTAAGGACACTGATGCAGGCTGTTATTCTAAAGTCGTCGATGAATTCCTCGAGGCTATCCGAGTTGTGAATGTTGTAACAACGTGGGAATTTAGTTAGTGCTACTCCTGGTTCTGTGTGCCAGTGCATTTGCGTCAGGGAACTTGTCAGACCCTCTTTTGTAGTGAAAACAGATCTGCAAAATCTATTAAAACAAAATAAATGTTAGGAAAGCGCATTTTCGAATGATTATTTCGAGAAAATGTTATTTGTTTGGTTACCTGCTTATCGTAACATCCTTGTTACTAAGCAACCAGTCGTACTTATCTCTCTTCGTTGTCCAGAGAAAGTCAACGGAGTGGTGTTCCATGAATTTGTACAAAATCATTCTTTCCACTTTAGATAGCTCTTTACCATTCAATTTTTTGGGATCTACATTTGTTGGAGGATGGCGGACCTTGAAATTGCCGAATTTAAGAAATCAGTAAAAGCTAATTGATTATACCTACTTGACCCAAAATGAAAGCTACAAAATATTTAAGCTAAATTTAATTTAGTTTTCAAACTATCGAAAGTTTGGTTTGGGGCTAGAGGTCGCCCATAAATTCCGGCCAATTAGATTACATCTAAAAACAAGTTGACCACTGACTTACCCCTGGCGGTAAACTTTGGAATACCTTATGGGACTCATATTTCTCAATCCACCCTCGTTCGAGAAGTGAGCGGCGCACCGCAGGGAATCCTCCGCCTTTTATCATAAACACTTTACGGTCTCTCATGGCGTTGTCAGCGATCTTTTTCAGCTCATTCCATCTTTCGGTGCTCACCCAACTTTTGTATTGCTTTAATTGCTCGGTCGATGTAGAAGTTTCTGTCAAATAATGTAGAGTGATATTACTATTACAATCATGCTCTTAAGACTGAAACAGACAGTAGCTCTGAACTGCTCCACAAACCTGGTCCATGTTCGGACTTGGATAAGGAGACAGCACTCGATGGTCGCAACTCCTTCTTGGACGTGCTATCTCGATGTATTTTCGAGTCTGACGCGCTCTCCTCAAGCTCCATCGTTACAGCCATGAGCCTCGCTTGCCACTCACTTGAATTCTGCAACAGACCAGTCTGTTACATCTGATCAACATTTTAGTATGCAATCTCTAACTTCATAATATGTAGACGTGTACACAGTTCCACAGTCTAACTTGGACTGGCCGACTAAAAATAACCCGGTAGTGCAATAACCTACTTTATTTTAACCTACATCGGGGGTCCTTGGCTATCCGTAGCATCCGTGCACATCCCCGCCTGGCACCTGTGCGAATGACGTCATAAAGTACCTACCTCCTTGGGAAATCGTGCATAATGTAGTTACACGGAAATTAATAAACCCAAATTACTCTTACCTTCTATTATCAGGCCAGTGCTCAGAAAACTAGGTTAAAAAACGAACGCAATACAATTCATAAAATAAAAAGGTGGTGTTTTTAAACCAAAATATACTGGAAATTTATAATATTAACATTTTCATTTTCTTTAGATATTGGTCATGATCTAATAATACAATTTATGTAAAATATTTTCTTTCCTGATGGCGTTTAGAGAATGACGAGAGTGACATTTTACAAGTTGGCTTTGGCTCGTTGGCTACAGATGGACAACATCGCGTGTCAAAAAGGTTTTAAGCAATTAATTCAAATGGATGCCGCATATACCTAGCGACTCTCCGAGTCTCAGAGACTCCGAACATGTCTCTTCCTCTGAAACATGTTACGGATGTTAGGATGTAAGTACCTACTACAAGAATGATGAGAAGTAGCTTCATAAATAATCTTGGAAGATAAAATCTCAATAAAAAGCTGCGAACACAGGCTATGCTGATCATCCCACTCCCGGAGGTAAAAGAAGGAACATACTTTTCAATACATTTTGGTCAAAATGGGTCAATGTGGGATCAAAATATTATTCAAAAGCATTTTGTATGGAACAGCAGGTTTTTCTTTTTCATATGGGTGCTGAACACCCTAATTGCGTAACAAACAATCAATCACAATCTGTTTGATTTTGACAGTTCAACAACATTAATTGCGTTAGTTACGTTGTTGAGCAGATTAATTTTTCGAACATATGAAGCAATGGATTAGCAATATCCTTAAAAATTATTCAGATTATGATTGATCGCGTGTTACACAATTAGGTTGCAGATCTGTTCCCATGTTATAAGTTGTAGATACATTTTCATGAGTAAGTGCTACACTCCCTTATAAAGTAGGTAGGTAAGTAGGTATATTCATATAGTCAGCAAATCTGCAATTCAATCTAGTAATTAACGTTCGTAGTTAGGTACTAGATATTCAGTCATTATACAGAAATATTATGTAGATAGTAAATCTGCTTTATAATTTCTTTAGTTAAAGTTCAAGATTATTTTGTCTTTATTATATAATTAGAATTAAAGACTCCAGTGTTATGCAGACTATACCGATTGGATTGAGTTGTAATTATTTCGTTGCGTGATCAACTGCTGTAAATGAATGCCCACATTTTATTCTATAGTGCAAATGAACGAATTAGCATCGCCATTTTATAGGCAGTTAATTCCGTTCCAAAATTAAATTTTATCATGATGATTTTTCTATTTTCTCGCTCAAGAAAAGTTAAAAGCTTGTTTGAAAGGTTGATCGCTAACTGTTCACACTGCCGGCAGCGAGAACACTCTCTCCACTAGCTTGTAGCAGCGACAAGAACTATCAAAGAGAGTATTCGCTCAGTGACGCACGCTTGGCGAGCAGAACACTCGCTAAGACCTACTCTCGCTTGGTACATAGTGTACATACGCATACCCACGCGCAGCATGACCACCGTAGAAACGAGTTTTGTCGACGGAAGAATAGACAAAATGACAGATAAACAATCACAATCTGTCATTTTGTCTATTCTTCCGTCGACAAAACTCGTTTCTACGGTGGTCATGCTACGCGTGCAGCAAGTGACTGGGCAGTTAATGGTCCGTCGCATTTGTGCACTCGCTCATAGCCTCCCTAGAGTAAATAATCATGTTCTTTGTTCATAGGCCAGCGACAATACTACTCGAAGTATAGTTGCTCGCCGTCTCGTTTCTAGTTGCTGGCTCTACTCATGCTCACATCATGATTGCATCGGTATACCTCAGAAAGCAAGTAGGCTCAAGGAGTTTCGAAAAGAAAAACAAATATTTTATATTATGCTTTGTGGTAAAACATTTATTTTCTACCACCGTCATAACGAAAATTCGGGATCCTATATATAACGTTACAAATGTTTATAGTGGTTATTTAATTTTAAACTAGATGGCAGCACTAAAAGCCCTTTATGTATTTTTCTTCAATTAATTTATATTATTATGTTAAAAACGTTTGTAACAAATTTAAAATAAGTTTATTTAAAAAAAATATAAAACTGGTTTTTATACCTATAAATAAAATTTTATTATCTTTCGTAGCTTACTTCACTTCACTTTGATGTTCCTTATGTTGCCTATCGTGCAATGACGGTACACAACGGTATCGATTCTGAAGTTTGGTACTACTGATTATGACATGAAAGCAAGATGGCGAGTTCATCTCCGTTTGATGGTTCTCTGTGATAATTCACACATTAGATGTCATTTTTCGAACTTATTTCGTAATGGTCTGGCAAGTCAAACATTAGTGAAAAATTCTCTAAGTAGTGTTAAAGTGTTTTAAGTACTGTAAAGTGTTCTTATTTTAGTTAGATGTGCATCTAACCCACCTGAGGAATGTTGGTTTTTTCAGTGATTTGTGATTCGGTCAGGTGTTTTCGTTTTAGTCAAAATTAAAATTTTGTTCTTGCGCAGTGAGTGAAGTTACATAGTTCAGATGTATTTGTGCTGTGGGGATGCTAGATGTCGGGACTGTTTCCAATGTTGGGAAACAAAAGCGTGAACTATTTGTTTTGATAGACCGTGATAAAATAAATTGAGAAGGTCGGACGGAGAAAGAGCTCCGGCCGGAGTTATGGCCTTCAGTGAGGTGAGTGTCTTTTTAATTGTATTTATGTGGCTTCATAGTCTTCTTTGTTGTTTGTTACCTGCCTAACCGAAGAAATCACAAGAAATCTGTAATACCTACTTTTGTGCATAAAAGTTTTTCTTCAAAAATATATGTGGCAAAGCTATTACCATTTAACATGCGATTAACTTCATTGAAATTAGCTACTTTTTCACTTGCTAGTTATAAAAATATTTGGCATTGATAATTCTGTAAGTCCCTTATCTATATCTGGGAATTAATTATAACTTTAGATTAGAAAGGAATTGATAATGCCTAGTAATAATCCTCTGTGATGCATGCATAATGTATCTTGCCTACATGTAGCTGCTACCTGTCTCAAGTAATTGTTACTAAGATTGTGAGTCATATTGAGCACTGCATTTATCAAACTAGTTTTATCACACCATATTTTAGATGACATCACAAGTACCTTTTTGAAAAACAATATATTCTATAGAATTAATAAGTTTATGCGGAACATGGTAGATATTGTAAGTTAGGACTATTTAAAGCCGGTTTTTACATGTTGCAATGCTTGTGTCTGATCTGTGAACTCGATGACCTCAAATTCTTTTAAGTACGCTCCGTAGTTTGCATTTAAGTGTGGAAGTTTTGGAATTGGTAATATTTAATTTAAATTTTTGTTTAAGCAAACTTATGCATGTGGATGATCAATATTAAAAACCAAACATTTCTACACAGGCTCTATTGTTCATACCTATGCAAATCGCATTTAAGTTGAATATTAAATAATCTTGGAACTTTTCCAATAAGAATGTTTCTTTTACATTACACTCAGACATACGTTACAAGTGTTCAGTAGCTGCTTAACTAGAAATAAAATGTAGGTATTTATTTCTTACAACGGTAATTACTTACTCCCTAGAAGAAATGACTGCACACAGTGCACACCATACTTCAGAACTCACGTTACATTCTTTCTAGTACTGGCAAACGCATGTGGTAGCACACGTGTTTTATGTACTAAGGTTACAACCTCAACACTTTTATATGGAATCTCTTCCTACCGCGGCTTCGCCCGCGTCGTACATCGATAAAAAGTAGCTTATGTCCTTTCCCAGGGTTCAAATAATCCCTATACCAAATTTCGTCGAAATCGGTTTAGCCGTTATAGCCATGAAAGCGTAACAAACAAACTCACATTCGCATTTATTAGTTAGGATGCTAGTAAAATTGAAACAATGCTGATTAATTAAGAATACCTCTACCTGTACTCAAATAAAGAAATAATATGTTTATTATTTTAGTATTCTTAAATCGATCATCAAATAGTTTTTGGTGTTAAGTTTCCCATCCCAAAAATGAAAACAAACCCCATTTGAAATGAGTTACGAGTAGACATTACTGTTAATAGGAATATCTTTCTTAATTACTTTTTAAATAAGTTTTCCATTTACTTGCCTAATGAATATATGGTTGTTAAATACTTAACCATAATGTGACAAACTTTTTAGGCTTATGTTAAAGTACCTGGTCGAGCTCAGGTGAAAATAGATATACTTATTGTCCAGGTATACCAATGTTGTATCACATTCCCGAGGCTGTGAGAATAGAGAAAACGAATATTCCTAGATATGAACTCCTATATTGCAACTTTCATCAATATCGTTAGAGCCGTTTTCAAGAACAATACAAATATTGCTCATTTAATAGTATAGGATACGGCACAGGACATTGAGTGAATCAGTGTGCTCTTAAAATTTGTTTCATACCAGTATTGCAAACTAGTACACATATATCGACGGCCACCACGTAAAGTATTGAAACTGCAAAACCTCTACTTTACAGGAGAGCGATTCTAAGTTAACATTTAGATTTTTGTCGAACTTGAAATTCGAAAATTTTATATTACCGATGTATCTAAAGTGGAAAATTTGACCGTTTTATACTGTCTACTATAGTTTTTGATAATTATTATACTTTTTCTAATATTACACATTCAATAGTTTACTTGGTTACTGCTGGTTACTTTTTACCGAATATGCCAATTTCAATTTTGTTCAATTGAAAAACAATTGAGGGTATAAAAATTAGTACATAATTTTTATATAAAATCATACATCTTTATCTCTACATGCTATTAGTGCAATAAAACGAAAATGGCTTTTTTGTAATTTCGATAGTATACGTGGGGGCCGTCGATATAGTCAAGATAGTATTGTAGTACATTTAGTAGTAAATAAACTAAATTATTTATTTCTGTTAAATTGCCCATTCAGTCATATTTTTGAACATCATTATTGAAATACTAGTTAAAAATTAACCACCACAATACTAAATGAGTAGGTACTTATGGTGATTTAAATTATACTCTTTCCCATTAGGTGTTGCAATTTCTAAGTAATTAATGAATCAGGCACCGTGCCAATAAGTTCCACTGCATTAATTAAGTTATAGCATTTTAATAGCATTTTGCCTCTTCATGTTCTATGAATTCAGTCTCAGAAACAATTTTAACAGAACCTTACAACTTTCAAATAATTATTTTGATAGGTCATTTCCTAGAATCCAAGCTTGATAGGATTAATACAAAACAGGCATAAAATGAATGTGACTGATATGGCCTACAAAAAGTTTATTACCTAAAAAATCAAGGCTAGCCGAATTGCACCGAAGCACTAAACTTGATTACAATGGCACAGATTATTTAAGACCCAGTTTTGACGCATTATGTTTTATGAGAGCACATTGCTTATTCGTTCCTGGTGCATTAGTCTGAATACTTCCATTGTGCTAAAAATTATACATTCGAAACTTACACAATCGTTACATCTCTAATTTGAGAGCTCCAAAATGTCAGCGTCGGCCGGATTGGCCGAAGCGTTCATGACGCAACAACCGTTACCAATTCACACGACGGGTTTGTTTTTCCTCGGGGGCTACGGCCAGAGCCTACAAGTGAAGTTAGTGAAGTCATTTGGTTTTGTATGAAACATCCTCAGATTGGTTGTAGGCGTTTCATAATTGTGGCGTTTAGCGGCGGTTTCCCACGGTTCGATTGTTATTCTGTGCCCGATGTGAGACGCGTCGTGCGTAGCCGTCGAGGTGACGGATATCTCTGCGTGAGACTGCACTGTTACCTTTTCGGAAATGGAGCCATAAGAAGTAGGCCTCCGTCTTCCTCATACCGTTCGTTGTTACGGTTGCTATAAAATTTTGGCGCAGTGAACATTCATTTTTGAGTTGTAAGTAGGTACATTTATATCGACAAATAGGTATTTACAGAACGATAATATTATAGGAACGACTAAATATTTAATTTTTGCAACAGGAAAGTCTTGCTTTAATTAGGTAGGCATGTGTGTGTATTTACGGAAGCAGCGGTGTATGATGTATGTGCTTATTGTAGGTTTATATACGTAACTTCTTGTGAGCACTCATTCTTACCATAATACTTCCTTGGTTGACACGTGTAAGCTGCAAATAAACGCGAAGAATAGGCACTAACGAGATTTTTTCGACGTTCCCTGTAAAAATCTCAAATGAACAGAGAAATATACTCGAGTAAATAAAATAAAAAACAAGAAAAGAAAGAGCCTGGGGAACGTGTACCTAATAGGCCAAAATTGTACTAGTTTCTTTCAGGTTAAAAAAAATATCATGTCAACATAAATTATACGCGAGGAAAGGCTTCGTTTCGTGCAATGTTCGTCGAACCAAGCTGATAGAATTCAAAATAGGATCTAAAAAAACCTGTATTTAATTTAAAACATTTTTGTCTGAACTGACTTTAGTCCTGTAATTTTCCAGTAAATCTTCAGATATCCTTCGACCTTATCCTGTAGTTAAAAAAATAACGAATGAAAAATAAATTAATGCAGAAAATAATACCTACTTAAAATAAAATAAAAGTAGGAAGTGGGGTAGCGATTACATACGTATCAGTACTTATCAGCGAATATCGTGATAGGAGTATAGGTATCATGTTATAGTTTCCTACGAACTTTAACCGAGTAGGTAAGTGTCCTATTGTGTGCTACAAAGAAACACTATGGTCTAGTTCGGTGGTAGAACTGGTAGGTAGGTAAATATTGTGGTGTTTGCCTAGTGTGGCGGTCGTTATCTATATGGGCCGTAGTTTCCTCGTAGCGATTGCACCCGTATGTGAACAAAATCTATCCTTTTAAGTTCGTTTGCCTCCAAATTTAATTGTTTCTAAAGTTGGTGAGATCTAACAACATTAGCCGAGACGTGCTAGTTTGGTTGTCTTTGGTACGTTTTGTGAATGTGGCCCGACCGCCTCGGGTGTTTGGGTTGCGGCGTCACCGAGTTTAATGAAATTCAAAGTATTTAACTCTTCGTATTTGGGAATTCGCTAAGGCTGTGTTGTAAACTTGTAACGTTTAATTTTGTCTAATTCTCAAGTCAATATTACAAATAATTTCCGAAATGTTCTGTTTTATTTGTTTGTTTACGTAGACATGGTTTTACCTTATAAAACACACAGTCATACCTAACATTTATAAATTATTAATTTCATTACTAGTTGAAATTGAAACCACGGACAAAACAACAAACTGCAGACTAGCCTGAATATAATGCCTAAAGAAGACTGATATGTGATATTATTTACCTTTACTTGTTACCTAGTAAAAGCTTAGAACGAGTTACTTTAGTAAACTGACTAGTATCCAATTCAATACAAATGCGCATCACACGCCTTTACCCATCAAATTAAAAAAAAAAAAAACATCATTTTGAAATAGTTGCGATATCCAATCCAATCGATGTAGCTCTGTCATGATGATGTGACGTCAAAACGAATCGATCAAATTTTAGGCAGTCGTGCGCGCAGGTCATCAACCCGAACTTTATCAACTATCAAATTGGTAGAGCCCTCTGAACAACGAAGTCTCTAACATCAACAATTATTTGCATAGGAGTCTACTCTTGCCACCCACAAAACAGAAGTTAACCAGAAAATTCCTTTTAGCGTCACATACATTGTTTAGTTTGGAACTTAAATTCTCCCGAAGGACGATGCCACCCAGCTATGTACAGTCAACTTGGATAATTTCCAAAGCGACGAACAATTTACTTCACTGTCGAGCATTGTACACACCTGCTTTAGTCAGACATTCCCTACTTTGTTTATCTTTTCTGGATGTCACAGTCGTTTGTGTGGGAAACCCACAGCGGAATTATAACCACAGACATTTGTTATAAAAGTTACGGTAAAAAGAGTTAATTTTCTGGAAAAATTGCTCAAAGCCAAATAATATATTATTATAAAAAATGGCAAATTTTACCAAATTGGATATTTACAAACTTAAATAAGTGTTACTAATCTTTATTTACATTGTAATACAATTGATGTTGCTATC
The DNA here is from genome assembly GCA_963680765.1 of Agrochola lychnidis. Taxonomy (NCBI): domain Eukaryota; kingdom Metazoa; phylum Arthropoda; class Insecta; order Lepidoptera; family Noctuidae; genus Agrochola; species Agrochola lychnidis. The sequence goes on from OY796858.1 coordinate 19,149,271, forward strand.
AAATACACAACATAAAACGTCTTACTTAATAGTTTATAAATCGACTGATATATTAACGTAATTCACCTTTGACCTCGTTCGTGCTCCACGTGAACTATGGGGCTCAATAGGTGAAAGGAGCGTGATCGTACCACCAAGTACTACTTACGGTTATATACCACTCCTTATGGTACTTACACGACGGGTTATTGTGACCTAGACACACCTAGCCTGCGTTGTGACATGATTGATTTGCAAGGAAGTGTTTACAAAGAATGTTCTATAAGGAAGTCGGTGGCAAAAAACGAAAATACAAAACCAAAGACACTGACTTCCGAAATTAGTTATTTTTCACTTTGTAGTGTTTTTTCTGGAAGTCTGTTGTTTTTTTTTTTATAAAGTTTTATTTGTGGTCCCCCACACAAATTCGAATACCACTCTACCTGCTACCAGTGACAGGAACTTGTCATGTTATCCACATACTAAGTGAGAAAAAAATATGTATTATAAAAAAATTATGGGACCACCTCGAGAGCATACCCTTTCAAACAAAAAAAGAATTTTTAAAAATCGGTCCACAAAATGACGGAGAAATCGGCGGACATACATAGAAAAAAAGAAAAAAAACACGCTACGAACATATAACCTTCTCCTTTTTGGAAGTCGGTTAAAATCCGCAACGCTCCTTGTTTATCTGAACATTTTATCTTGAATTAAATCTTATTTTGAGACGGAAATGTATCTGATGCGTAAATATAAATTCATCAATAATTGTATAAATAAACATGAGCGACCATTATAATGCAAATAAACAGAATAACAAAGAATATTTATAATGCGGAACTAACTCAGCTTTTGATCTGATACGTCCACTTCTGTCATGTCGTTGTTATATTCATAGCGATATTGTGACGAAACTCGAAGTGCTGACCTAAATATGTTAAAACATGTATTTTTAAATGTTGCATTTTATTTTGATACGCACTCGGAGCCAGTTGAAATGCTTTAATAAAATAAACACGCGTGAAGGAATGTGGGGCGAAATTGGAAAGCATCGTGTTCTTACCTACGTACGTAAAGCCATAAATTTGTAATATTTAACGAAGCAATATAATACGTAACTAAAAATGATTTATTAAGAGAAAATATTTGTGCGCAAGCTACTTATTTAAGTATGATATTAAAAATATTTATCACTAACTGTTGCCTGCGATTTCATCTGCGATTCAGGATGAAACGTAGCCTATATCCTTCTCCAGGACATGGTCTACCCCTGTGCCAAATTTCATCCAAATCCGTTAAGGTGATATATTGAAAAAAATGGGCTTTTTCTTTATCGTGTAACTTTCAAAGTATTTGGAATAGGGATTTCAAATTTTGGTGTATGATTTTTGACTATATGATCTAGTATCCGGAAAAAGGAATACACGATACAATGAAATTTTCTCGATACAAAAAATTTGCAAAGGTCTATCTATTTTTATCTTTTTTTGAGTATCATGGCGCAACGCTTATGAGTTATTCAATGGAATTTACTTTAAAACATAGAGAGTAAGCGTTTCGAGTGTTAAGAAAAGCAGTTTTTTTTTAAATAATACTTTTCATTTACAAAAGACGGCATTTCGTTTTGGCACATACGTTGTTTTATTCCGAGCGGACACACATTATCGTCATCTCTTCTTTCGCCTATCAAAAGTATTGTCATCACTCTCGTTCATTCATAGATCAGTCGCCCAATGGGGCTTATCGACGAAGAATCTATGTCACTTTTTTGCAAATCGGTGCGATCAAATTTACGTGATTTACAGAATTTTGTTTACAGAAAAAGTTAGTACTTCAGCAAGTTAAAGTAATTATTGAATGCAATTAGTGTTGAATAGGTATTCAGACTGTGTGTGTGTGTATTCTTGTGAGTCCTGCGAACAATATAACATTATTTTTCTATTATGATTTCGTGGTGACATTTAAATTATTTATAAATATAGAAAGAAATATAAAATCAAAACTGAACAGTACCTGCAACGTTTGGAGTGCACAGGGCTATCAATGAACTCATTTTACAGGAATTCAATAGCAATAAGATGATGATAATAGTGAGTCGAATTCTCCACCTTCACTAAAACACAACCAACACAATCTATTCCCGCTTTTTAATGTATTATTGTGTAAGCATTTTATTTTCTAAGAACATCTATTTTTATACCTACAACTTTTAATAATCTTTTATCTAAAGAAATAGGCTAAACAAAATTCGTTTTTAGGTTTTGAAATACGTCAACAGTACATCAATATGTCAAGCACTGTCACTACGAATCATAGATCACAAAAAAGAAATGGAGTCGCATTTGAATTGTAAAAAAGGAGAGTTTTAACCCGACTACGGCAAAATCAAAGGAGGGTTATGATTTTAACATGTATGTATGTATGTATGTAACAGGCTATCAAATAAAATTCAAGTCAGACTAGTAGTTCCAGAGATTAACGCGTTCAAACAAACAAGAAAACAAACTCTTCAGCTTTATTATTAGGACTAGCTGCACTCCACGATTTCACCCGCATAAGTCCCAATCCCGTAGAATATCGGGATAAAAAGTATCTTATGTCATAAAGTCTAAACCAATTTATCATCACTGTAATATTTTCAACACAATGTATTTTGTTATGAAATAAATTACTTATGATTATGACTTAACCAGGTCATGGTCTACCCTTTGCCAAATTTCAAATATTATTCCCTCAGAACTCTAAAAAAAATCAAGCTTCTAAGTCAACGCAATAAAAAAATACGGCCCTTTATGTGGCATATTTTGATAATCTTTTTTTTACTTTCGCTGTTGACCTTCGTAGGCCTTCACAACTTGTGTTGTCATTATCAAAAGCCATCATAGCCCATAATCTGCCTATAGGCATTGAGCATGGGCTTGTATCTACACTATCAAGACATCTTCCAGCCATTGAACTCGCTACGTCAAAAATTTTGTTCACAGGGTCGAAAAATCCAAATGAAAGTAAAAAGTTTCTTGAAAATGGTTAATTTTCTGAACTGTTGAGAATATCCTAACTTTTAAATTTTTAAACAATAGGTGGCCACCTCCACTTTACCCCATTTGCCTTTGGATCATTACGTTTGAGACAACGAAGCCAAGCCTGCCTCGAAGTCTAGCTCGTTGGATAATGTTCCTCCAGTGACTTTAAGCGGAAAGCCACTACAGAGAGTCACACAGTTTAAATACCTAGGGCATGTAGTCACTGAGGACTTATCTGACGATGCTGATATTGAGAGGGAGCGGAGGGCGTTGGCGGTTCGATGCAATATGGTAGCCCGCAGGTTTGCGCGTTGTAGTAAGGATGTAAAAGTCTCGCTTTTCAAGGCATACTGCCAAACCTTCTACACGTGCAGCTTGTGGGTGAAATATACTCAGAGAGCCTACAACGTCCTTCGCGTACAGTATAATAATGGATTTAGGATGTTGATGGGGCTTCCGCGCTTCTGCAGCGCTTCGCAGATGTTTGCGGAAGCCCGTGTTGACGATTTTCATGGTATTATGAGGAAGAGAACAGCGTCAATAATGGGTAGGTTGCGCGGAAGCTCCAACAGCATCCTAAACACATTATTAGACAAAATGGACAGTCCCTTTATAAGGCACTGGGTACGGAGGCACGTGCCAGCGTGTGTTGGGCCACGTCAGTTTTAGTTTGTAAAAGTTTACTAACACAGTTTTTAAGTCATTGTTACTAACACTATATGGATTGTGTGTACTTGTATGTGTAGTCCGAAATAAAGAATATATTATTATTTTTACGTCTTTGACATTTCTCGGGACCCTAGGATCCCGGACCTTTGGAAGGCGTACGAGGGGCCGAAGCCAACTCGCAGAGGCCCCTTAGACGTTTTTAATGAAATGAAGTACCATTCCAAGTATATTATTATTATTATTATTATACAGGTTGGATTTTTGAGATGGGGCAATAAGGGCAACTACCATAACCGTTGTTGCTACAGGAAAACGGTCTTAGAAGACTGTCTTTAACTTTTTAAGACATTTTGATTTGCATTCACAGATTTCGAAAAAAATATTAGTCAGTAAGAAAATGGGCAGTTTTCACAAAAACTTTTTTTGATGCCAATCGAACCTGTTTTTTTTATGGAACAAAAAACTTAAGTGGCCAACTCAGAACCAAGTCAGAAATCGCAAAAAACTTTTTCCATACGTTTTGTGTGTGGGAATGCCACTCTGTAAACAATAAATATTTTTGCTGATAATTAAATATTTTGTATTATTTGTCTACTCCATAGTTCGCAAAATTTCATAGACCGAGATAAATTATTGTTACTTGGCACGCGCTTTTTTCTTAGATATGTTTCTGTCTTTATCATGCACTTTTAGTATGACAGTTGTGCGACAGTGACAAGAATAATGCTTAGCCAAAGCCCATGCTAAGTAACTAACGTTTTCAAATTCCGGTCAGTTATTTCGTTAGTTCCACTTTTTGCTACTGGTTCAGATACGTTTGTGGCAGCGCGACGATGTGGCGGCCAACCATCGAATATAGAACCGCCACTCCCCGCGTGCGGGGGCAATAAGCCACGCCCACCAAACTATTATTTATTTTCAATATAGGCCCTTAAGCCGTTTTAGCGTGAAAACGTAACAAACAAACTCACTTTCGCATTTATAATATTAGTTATGATTATAATTTTTAACCGCATAAAAATTCAATACACGCACAGTACTAACAGTTAGTTACATTACTGTAATATTTGTTGAATATTCTTTTTATTATTTTCTTTCAGAGTACCACTAACACTACCTGGGTTGGGCACTATTTAATATTCCTCTTTAATATTACTTTCAACGCAATAATTGCACATTTCATACTTAAAAGAAAGAAAGAAAGAAAAACATTTATTTGGACACAGTTCGTGAAACACAAAACACAAATAACACAGTGCAAATAAAAATAAAAAATCTTTGAGTATTTAATTACAGAAATGTAGGTTTGAAAGTTTATATCAATATTTTCAGTTATGCACTTGAAATATAAGATCATTGCATTGCCTCACTCAACATAAGAAAATGACATAAAACATTACGTGCTTTCTCATTAGTTCATTACATACAAGACGTAAGACGTCTAGCAAGACTTGCATAACTTAACAAAATTGACACTCAAGCTTTTATGAAATGTTAATTACTGTGTGCCCTAGCCGAGGGACGTGTCTAAGGAACGTCGCCGAGGCATAATATCGACTTGGACCTTAAATATTCATATGAGGCAGCCAACGCTGGCCCATCAATATTAATAACTTAAGGAACCGGTGCGGTGATAGAAAAGCGCTTCACCAATAAATTGTTCAGGAAACTGTTTCTTAATTTTATTAACCACTGAACTAAGCTTGTATAAATTTAATTCTCCTGCATATAGATGGCAGTTCAACCGAGTTTGGATACATGTAATTATAGACGTTGGTATAGCTGAACGCGTCTATAATAATTATGTTTTTAATAGTACTGATATGATCAAAAGAAAGTCTACAGCACCAATTAATTTCAAACTATTTTTATAAAACAAATACCATGCATTCTACTTCCCTATTTTATTTTCTCTTTTTCAAAACACCGTTCGTGCCAATAATGGGTAAATTCAAGGAACTGTAAATTGATAGTGGATTTAAATTAACAGGTTTGTAAAGCAGTTGATAACATCTAATGTTAATGAACTTACGAACACATACCGGCAGGTCCCAAACTCATTTATCTTTGCATGATTGCAGTTTTTTCATACCTTGTTTTACATAGACAGACTTCAGAACTGGTTTTCTATTTCGATTAAAATTTTCTTCAGGCCATCAACTTTAATACCGTAAGTAGGTTTATAATCGTGATTCTCGAAGCATGCTTGGTTGGTTTGGTTACTAACTGAATAACAATCGACTTGAGGTCGTTTGGTATTTGAAATTATGTATTGTTTTGCTTTTTCCGCTATGTAGTGAATGCTGTCATATACAGTGTGTGTCTTTATAATGTGCACATATCGAAATCTATGCTTAATTTTATCGACGGAATAAATATTAAAGAAAAATCGAAATATTTTTTTTTTTTTAATGTACGTAATGGGGTGTCTTTTTTACGATTATTGTAAAAATTTATGAAAAAATAAAGATTAAAAAAAAAAACGTGTTTATTTTCAATTGAGATTCCACAATTTTCATTTTATGAGGACGCCTAATTACTTCCAATCATTATGGAGTTTGTTTCATCGCGATAGATCATTTAGTTTAAAAGTTACACCGTTTTGTTTACACGGGGGTCGAAGTAGCGAATTTTTTTTAAAAAAATTCCATAAAAAATATTTAGATCTTTTTAAGTATTTTTTCCGTCGATAAAATTAAGCATAGATTCCCTCATTTCGATATGTGCACATTATAAAGACACACTGTATAACCATAGAATTACAATTTAATAACTAATAAGTTTTTAGTTTTTTTCCTCGACTACAAATAAAATTAATGGAGGAATAATATCAATTCGGAGTGGGCGTCCCTTGTATTCTGCTAAATATTGTCCTTATCGCTTTGAATTTGATTGATTAATGTTTCCGAAGTTAAATTGAACATTTACAACAAAGGATCTATTATTGTTCAAATTGGATTTACCAGTATTTACGTAGTCATTGTAAATAAACATGAAAACTGAACTAATATTGCATTTACTGCCTTCGTGAATCAGTGGAAGTAATATTTTCGTTTGCTGACCACAGAGTACCGTATTCTCGCCTTCTCCACTGGCCATACTAACAAGGTTATTCGATGACGGATCGCCTCGATGATTGATCGTCAATATTAATTATTTTAAGTGCCAACGGCCGGCTCAATTTCCATCCAAAGCCCAGCCTATCTTCGCTTTGCAGACCTAAAATTGGGACCTGTATCCTAATTGTGTTTGCTAATACATTGCTTCATAAGTTGGAAAAAAAAATCCTCAACAACGTAATGAATGTTGTTGAACTGTCAAAATGAAAGAAATTAGGCATTTACGAAAATAAGTTACGCAATTAAGGTAATGTAAAATGGCGAATGCTGATAAAAACAAAAAAAAGAGTAGAATCTTGCGAGTTCTTTTCTAACTATACTCCGTTTGAAATAAGATTAGACATTTGAACAAACCTTTTTTACAGTCCGTTCAACCGATTTTGACTTCTATACCGTAGGCATAAGGATGGCATTAAAAGCAAAAAAAGTGGTGACAAACCAACTGTTTACTGCAGCTGTCATTTGTCATGCCACCATCGCAATAGAAGTCAAAATCGGTTGAACGGACTGTAAAAAAGGTTTAGTTAAATGTCTAATCTTATTTCAAACGGAGTATAATGGCCCTGTACACATTTAACACGCTAATGCCTCTATCATTGGTTATAAAATTGATAAATTAAAATGTAAGCAAGTAGCACGATGATGTTCCGAGGTCGGGCCCGTTATAAGTCAGGTTTTGACTGACCCATGCCGGTTTGCGGTGCACATTATGTAAATACTCAACGGTTCGTATGCCACAGATTAACCAATAACGTTTGGTATTTGAGATAGAGGAGCTAACTGAATTACATCTATAAGCCAGTAATAATACATGTTTTATTGGAATGTACAATACGGCCGATATAACTTGGCAGGTCTGAACATAGGCTTTGCGAACTGTCGCGCATGTTCTCTCACTCACACTCACCTCATGTCACCAGTAGGTTCCAAAAAAAATAATTGCGCAGTTTTCTGCGCGAAGTTCGGAACTGCCAAGTAATATCAGAGCAATAATGGTGGCCCAGTGGTAACGGCCGCGACTTATATACGAGTTGTACGTCGTAGGTTCGAACCCAGACAGGCGCTTTACTTTGTGTAAATTATTTCATCACCATTGCTCTCAAAACGGTGAAGGAAAACATTGTCAGGAAACCGGCATGTCCTAGAACCAAAAAATTCGAAGACATGTGACATCCCCCAACCCGCACTGGGCCCGCGTGGTGGATTAAGGACCACTCCCTCTCACAGAGAGGAGGCCTGTATCCCAGCAGTGGTAACAGTATAGGCTGATGACGATGATGATGAAGTAATATCGGCCGTATTGTACCTGGCCCGAAGAGACGGTGTCCTATACAAACAATAGTTCATACAAAAATCCCATAGCAAAAACTATTTTCAGTGTTTCCCATTTTTACAATTTGTTGGTAAAACTTTTCCAGCTTTTCCCACAAAACCTTATTCGGACTGTTACGAACATTTTAAAACAAAAATAGCCAAGCTGATCCAGACGTTCTTAAGTGATGATGCCTTTACCAACGAATAGCATTTCATTTTTATTTAAATAGGTAGGTACTTGTAGATATACATAAACGTGTTGATACTTGATGATTTCGTGTTTGCAAAAGCCACGCGAGTCATTTATAATCTTACAGCCAGAACGAGCAATATTTCTACACGATTTCGATGAAAGTTGCAATGTAGGGGTTACGGGGGCGAAAAATCAATCTAGCTAGGTCTCATATCTGGGAAAATTAGTTTTCTCTGTATTTTCACCCGAGCAGAGCTCGGTCGCCCAAAGTTTAGAACAAGATAATGAATAATGACATGACAATAATGACATTAGAATAATGATCATGGCAGCATGGAGTAAAGATTACTATACTATTAAGACGCAGATATATTACAGTGACCTTGAATGGTTAGCTTGCGTGTTCTGTACTGAGCTCATGCAACGCGTCGTACGTCCAGCCAGTAATAGAACTCGCCCATCAAGGAGCGCTGTCCCAAATTAGACGCATTATTAATTTATTACACGTAAAACAAAAGGTATTTTAATAAAACACGTATACTAAAAGATTAGTAATTTAATTATCTTTAATATGGTGAAGTTTTCAGAAAAATACGCTTGATGGATTTTGCGGCATGATCAGTTTTTTATCCGCGTTAGACATAACTTTAAAAATTAATTTCACTATGTAATATAAACATAATCAAAAATATGCCTATATTAAAATATTAATAAAATGCTCAAATTTAACATATATTTTTTCCAGATCACTAACACTACTCGTTCAGACGTCATCTTCAGTATAAAATCATTAAAAGTCAGCTATCGTCCCCTTAAATGAGCATTTTCTATTTTCACCAGAGCAGAGCTCGGTCGCCCAGGTACTCATTACTATTGACGTCAGCAAAGCTGACAGCTGATGTCAACACAAATTATATTTGCGAAGACTTATAAGTGTGGCCCCAGGGGTTAAGGAAAACTAAAGTAACATTAGTGGTTAATTACACACAATGTCCAGCAAAACATTATTTTCTTATACCAGGACAGTAATTGCAAAATTACGGACAATGAAAACGTCCGGTTGTGTCTTAAGTAGTAATTGATTTCCAGACATGGTAAGAGAGACTGTATTAATTGGATATGCGTGTACATCCGACCTTGGCCTTAGATATCATTAGTTTGGTGTCCCACACGCGATGCCTTGGCAAGAAATACCAATTATGTATGCAAATATTACCACACATCTGCAATTTAATGAAACACGATTGTCACAGTATTTGGCGTTTTGATTAGTCTTTGTATGTTACTCAATGCGCGATTGACGGTTTCATAAGTTTTTAGGGTTCCGTAGTAAACAAGGAACCCTTATAGTTTCGTCATGTCCGTCTGTCTATCTGTCTGTCCGCGGCTTAGCTCAGAGACGCTTAGTACTAGAATGCTGTAATTTGGCATAGGTATGCATATTAATCACGTCGACAAAGTGGTAAAATAAAATCAAGAAAAATATTTTTTTAGGGTACCTCCCCTACACGTAAAGTGGAAATGTTTTTTTTTTTATATCCCTTGGTGTGGGGTATCGTTGGAAAGGTCTTTCAAAAACATTGTGAGTAGGCGAAAACCATTTTTGAATTTAGAGATTCGTTTGCGAAATATTAAACTTTAAAGTGAAATTTTTTGTTAGAGTCAAGTGTGTGTCCCCCCGCCAGCTAAATGGTTGGTTTTAGATATATGAAAAAGTTCACGGCAGTAGCTTATATAACGAATTTAAAAGGAAAACTATCACAGCTGAGTAAGCTTTACAAGTTAACGAGTAATAGTCGACCAACTTAGATTTGCGGTTGTAAAAATATATTCTCCCATACATTCTGTATGAAATAATTTTTTTTCAACTACAAAGTTAAGTTTGTTCTTCGGATAAATTCATCCCAACTAACTACTGCGTGGTTCGACATGCACTTGGCCGGTTTTCATTAAATTCGACTATTCCAGTGAAAAAACTACGCAAATACTGCGTTTCTGAACACGCAGTATTACATTAGTTAAGTCCCAAAAAGGCCACAGTTTTATCTGAATTTTTTTGGTTCATTGTTGCCTTATCAACGTTATCGCGGTCCAGATTATCATCAAACAAGTTTTTAAGATGATACACTGGCACGTTGTGTTGAAATCTCGGAGACCGCCTTTAAAATCCGATAAATTACTCCGTAATTTTAGTTAAGATTAATTGACCTGAATTGTTAGTACTGTTCGTTAACGTTTTGATTGTTTTATTAATCCGATGATTGTTTGCGTCACTTATTGTTTTATTAACAAGCTATTTGCGTTGCAGATTAATTTATATTCTCGATAAATCTTGTTAAGACGCAGATATATGCCAGTGACCTTGAGTGGTTAGCTTGCGTATTCTATACTGAGCTCGCGCAACGCGTACAGACGCCAGCACATCAAGCTACCCGAAACTGTCAAATTTTCCCAATCAACTTTGAACCTTAGACATCAGCGATAAAGTTGAAAACCTATTAAATAAATTTGACAGATTGTAGTAGCTTGATGTGCTGGCGTCTGTACGTCGAGCCAGCAATAGGACTCGCCCATCAAGGAGCGCTGTCCCAAATTAGACGCATTATTGATTTATTATACATAAAACAAAACGTATTTTAATAAAACTCATTTACTAAAAGTTATGATATGCGTGTGATAAAAATACGCTTGATAGATTTTGCGTGATTCTCAGTTTTATATCCGCGTTAGACATAACTTTACAAATTAATTTCACTATGTAATATAAACATAATCTAAAATAATCTTATATTATTTTTTTAAGAAAATGCTCTAATTTAACATAATTTTTTTCCACTGCTCGTTTAGACGAGATCTTCAGTATAAAATCATTAAAAGTCGGTTATCGTCGCCTCAAAAATCTTCGACGTTCATCATTTACTTAACGTTTCCCGGTAACCTAGCTATTTTCTAGATCAAGGTGTGTCTGGCTATTTTCAGCTCGCGAACCACGAGACTAGAATCGATTTGTTGCGCTTAAAATAGAAAGAGTAAATTCAGTTAGAAGTTTTTCTGTATGTAATACTTACACAGCAAGTGGATCATGTTATACTACCTAATTAAGATACAGGCACAGATTAATACAGATGGGACACTCCGCAAATCATTTAAATAAAAAAGCGACTCTTGCTACGACACAATAAAGTGCAATTCAGGTCGCACAGCGCTAATCACCCACAGTTATATGTATTCACCTAGAAGTTGCCTCTCTTTCTATCGCCTGACTCTTAGATCTTCTGACTACGTTACACTCACTGAATTGGCCCAACAAGACGGGCCCGCCGCGTACACACGGCTACACATCAAGCTATACATATCCAGTATTAGCTGACCTCGCGTTGTGCGGAAATCCTATACAATGCGAGATCAGCATAAACTGGAAATGTATAGCTTGATGTGTAGCCGTGTGTACTTGTAGCTTCATAACTAAACTACGGAGTGTCCCATCTGTAGATGAATTCATCTGTAATATAGTGTCAATTTTTTTTGATAATAATCTAAACTCATTTACATACCAGCCATATTAAGGACGCGTATGTGATGATGACACTACACTACCGTTAGTGCTAAAAGCTCCAACTAAATAAAATAGCCTACATTCCGTAGAAATGTTGAATAGAGATATTAGAGATACCATAAATTTTAAGTTAACAGGATTCCTGTCACCCGCCACTCTTTATCTTTTCTCTTATTCCTTTGTTTTATAACGTTTTTGTTGTCTTTAAGTACCAATCGTGTTTAGTGTTTTAAGTATATTGTGCGTCCGTAACAGCTTTTAATTTCAGATTCATAAATAACTTGTAAATGGACGTAGATTTATTAATTAAGGAAGGAAGAGAAAGTCTTGTCAAGTTTAGAATATTAATTACTTCTGACAACTGCTCCCACTGATTGAGCTATGTGGGAACTATCAAGTGACATTGACTGAAATAATGCCGTCGCAATCTATAGAGCCCCTAGTACCTTCTACTTACCTTTTCTATGGTAATTCTCTCTCAGCAGCGCTAAGTATTTCGTCACAGCGCGTTTCGCGTAGGTGTGGATCTGTCACTAAAGTATACATATTACGCATTACATATTCACAATACCTACCACTGTTAATTCATGCTAATTACGTTCTTAATGAGACGTACGTACCACGTACAGTGTCAGCCCGGCCTTGAAGAAATATTATATAATTATATGTATTAATATTTATGCCTTGTATAATTGATAATTTGTGAAGAGTGTGTAAACGAACCATTTACGCAAAATAATAGGAATACGTTTTTAAGTGAATTAATGTCTGTTTACTTAAACTTTCTGTCGAAAAAGAATAATATTCCAAAGTAAAACTTTTGAATCGTAACGTGTTACCATATTTAGTAATCATTTACTCCAATTGAGTTCATTCTAATCGACGATTTAATGTTGCGTGACTGTTCGTTCTAGTCGATATCCGTAAGCACTTTCCAAAATTACGTTCATTCAACTAAGTATTGGAATTCGGTTGTTTTGTTTTTTGGAAAAACTTTTTATTTTTCGCTTTTTGTTGTGGTACCTACCCCACACAAATTCGAATACCACTACCTGCTATGTAGATAACAGTGACAGGAACTTATCATATCATCCACATACTAAATGGGAAAAAAATACTTGTTATTAAAGCTAACTCAAAAACAATTCAAGCGAAGTTAATAAAAATTATATGGGACCATCTCGAGTGCATACCCTTGCAAACAAAAGAAGGATTTTTCAAAATCGATCCACAATTGACGGGGAAATCGGAGGACATAAAAAAAAACAAACACGCTACGAACATATACCCTCCTCCTTTTTGGAAGTCGGTTAAAAATCTAGCGACAATCGACAAATAAGTGAAGAGTATCTTTTTTTTTTTTGGGTGGGAAATTATCAAATAACTTCTCCCGCTCTGGGCGGAGCGGGAGGGCGTGTCAGACTCTTACTGACTAAAACCCACCCGTGTTCCTTCGGTTGCCCTGTTGCCGGGGGCCACGATTTCTCTATCGGTTTTCTTCGAACCCCCGGCAGGCATTGGCCCTAGCGGACCCCGTCAATTCTGCTGACATCTCTTTCAGGCGCGCGTGGAACACAATGCGCCGTTGACCCGGGCTTGGTCCTTATCGGACGGCGAGCTACCCATTGCTCACCGTCCGCAAGCCCGCGCCTACGGTGGCCGGAATTCGGCTCGCGATTCCCGCCCCGGGCGTCTCCTTCTATCTCAAATGTACATGGTCTAAATACGAAAGTCACCCACCCCATCAAATAAACTCATGCGCAACTTATGGACCAAATTATTTATAATGAGATTACATTGTCTTACGTCCATTTTAGTGAGCACACTGCGTTTAACTGAAATAATAAAAACGTCATTCACTATGCTAATAGACCGTTTTAAAGTTTATTGAAACATAAAAAATAACGTTTCATCTCGTCTTAATACTGCGCAATGGCATAAATTTTCAACGAATTTTGAATTCAGTGTTGTTTTATAGCTCACTATGTTTTTAAATTAGGACTGAAAATGCTGTAGTCAAGTAATAATTTACCGTCAAATAAACAATTTACGTCATCATCTGCCTAGCCTTTTCCCAACTTTGTTGGGGTCAGCTTCCAGTCTAACCGTATGCAGCTGAATACCAGTATTTTACATGGAGCGACTGCCTATCTGACCTCCACATCCCAGTTACTAAGTAATACGATACCTTTTGGTAAGACTGGTTGTCTGACTTTCGGGCTTCTGACGACCCGTAACGTCTGACAAAGATCCACAAATGACAGCCGGGACCAACGGCTTAACGTGCTTTCCGAGGCACGGAGGGGTCTTGATGTATAAAGATGGTCACCCATCCACGGACCAACCGCGGCAAATGTAGCTTTTTAATCTAATCGATCGACCTCAAATAAACAATTTACGTATTACATCATTAATGATTTATTTTTATTTTAAAATCCCTTTATCGAAGTAAGATTTCTTATTACGGTGTAATTATTCAATATTGATTGCTTCTCCATTAGTGAGGTTATTTTAATCTCAATAGAGGTACTCTTAATTGGTGAGAGCTTATCCCGACTGACGTTTATTAAAGCTATCTATAATTAAAGCGATACTATATCGTAAAAGGAGGCCTCTTTTGCATAATCACAGTGGTTGGCGTTTCAGCGTAATTAAGTCGTTTACATAAACATTATCAACTGAGAAAGTTGTGTAAAATATTTCTATAAAATAGAGAGTAAATTATTTAGAAGTGACCATACATACATATCAGTGATGTTACGGAAGTCGTTTTACCGGAACCGGAATCGGAGGTTGAAGTAGAAGAAAAATGTGTTATGGGAAGGCTTAATGAAACAATTTAAATGTAATTCAGTCTCTTTAATCAGTCAAATATTGGCGATAACATCCACAAATAAAACAATAAACTGAGACTTCGAGCGCGAGCGTGTATAAATAAACTAAAATTACACTGGCGGGCGACGAGTTAAAAGTTGCTTGTACGCGCTCTAGTCACGTGCATCGCTGCGTTTCGAACTTCGGTATAAATCCGATTCTAAATTCTCGAAACCGAAGTCGGAATCGGAGGTGTTAAATTAATCGGAAGTTCCGTCCTTTCGGATCCGGAACCGAAGCTCCGTAACATTCCTGATACATACATACAAACTCACGCCTTCTTCCTACAGGTATAGCAGAAACTACTGAACGCCACCTGCTACGACCTGATCCTTACTTATTCCTCTTGCTTCGTTTACGTTCATACATCTGGTCATACACGCACGCCGGTTGCGAGTACTACGCACCTGACCTTTCTGAAGAACATCACCAATAAGGTCACTATAATTATGTCTTCCTAGGACGTCCCCTTCCGGCGATTCCACTCACATCTGTCTTGTTAATACTCTGTGTTAGTCGCCTTTCATTCATCCTCTCAACATGACCAACCCATCTAAACATTCTCTTTTCAATTTTTTTACCGACTTCCAAAAGGAGGAGGTTCTCAATTCGACTGTATGTTCTTTTTTTTGTTGTATGTTTGTTATGCGATTACTCCGTCAATTATGAATTGATTTTGATGATTCTTTTTTTGTTTGGTAGATCATACTTCAGAGGTGGTCCCATATAAATTTTATTAACTTTGCTTGGGTAGTTTTTGAGTTAGCTTCAATAATACGTATTTTTTCCTCACTTAGTATGTGGATGATATTATGATAACTTCCTGTCACTGTTATTTACATAGCAGGTAGTGGTATTATAATTTGTGTGGGGTAGGTATCACAACTAAAAAGTGAAAAATAAAAACTTTTTACAAAAAAAAACAATCGACTTCAAAAAAACACTACAAAGTGAAAAATAACTTTAATTTCGGAAGTCGGTGACAAAGAACGAAAATTAAAAACCAAAGACACCGACTTCCGAAATTAAAGTTATTTTTCACTTTGTAGTGTTTTTTTGAAGTCGGTTGTTTTGTCAGTACATCTTCTTTAAAACCTTTTATTTAGAAATTAATTATCCGTAAAGAAGTAGTAAAAGATAATTTAGTAGTCACGCAACGTTGTCATCCAAATTTAATGACTGAACCAATATTTTGATTTAATTACTCAATTAATGACCAGTGTTTATGATCTAGTTAGTGCCTCCCGAATGTAAATAGGTTAGTGGTTAATTAATTTGATAGGACGCTCGTTATAACTTTGTTGAACTATTCACGGTTCTACCTCCGCTAACTATACTGTCAGTCCAAACAGCTCGCTAACAACTATGCTTAAATATACATGGAAATAGAGCCTTATTTAGTTTTAGTTACATTCAGAGTGACCTCGCCCTGAGTTATTTGGTACAAAGTTTGTGAGATGATGGGTACTTGTACTTGTTAAGACCCTAACCACTTTAATGATTGCTTGTACTAAAAAGATCACTGTTCCAAGACGTAAGCGATTGATTAAGCCGTGGATTACTCCTGGACTGCTACGATGCATGCGCAATCGAGACAATCTTCATCTCAAGTCTAACAAGTATCCAAATGACGAGGTTGCAAAAATAACCTATACACGTTATCGTAATTTTTGTAATGACATTCTAAAAAAAGTTAACAAGAGTATGATAAGGCTGAACTCTCTAAATGTCAGGGTAACACTAAAAAATTATGGGACACCATCAAAACAATCACCTACACTACTAAACAGAAAAATCCACCCATGGATCTAATTGATCCAAATCAGCCCAAAGACTCTGTCAATGAGATTAATCAATTCTTTATAAGCATCGGTAGGTCTTTGGCGGGATCTATCACAGTGTTTGACCCTGCCTCATACCAGATTTCTTCTCTACCGCCTTGTCTCTTCTCTTTTGTCCTTCTGCCCACTGATGGGGATGAGATCAAAATCATCATAGCATCTCTTAAAACCACTAGTGCCGTGAAGTGTGACGACGTTCCCAGTGAATTAATTAAAAGATACTGTAACTTATTATCTGACCCTATCGCGTTTATCTGCAACATCTGCCTTTCCACTGGTGAATTTCCCTCGGATCTCAAGAAATCCCTAGTTCACCCAATTCACAAGTCTGGTAGCAGGGACTGTGTCAATAACTATCGTCCAATATCCATTTTGCCTACACTATCTAAAATTCTTGAGAAAGTTATTAACAAGCAATTAACCAACTATCTAGAAACAAACAAACTTTTATCTAATAATCAATATGGTTTTCGTAAAGGCAGATCAACAAGCGATGCCGTACATCAACTTACTGATACCATAGTTTCTAGGTTGGATGAGAGAAAAAAGGTCCTTACGATTTTCCTCGACTTAGCGAAGGCTTTTGGCACCGTCTCTGCGCCACTTTTACTGAAGAAGCTTGAACACCTCGGAATTCGTGGCGAACAATTAAAATTGTTCAAAAGTTACCTGAATGGCAGAGTTCAACGTGTTGTAGTAGATGAATGGTTGAGTGATGACTGTGAAGTCGATATCGGTATTCCTCAGGGAAGTATTTTAGGGCCTACCCTCTTTTTAATTTTCATCAATGACCTCTGCCAGTTAAACCTTATTAATGGCAAGATAATTACATTCGCGGACGACACGGCTCTTCTTTTCTATGGAGATACTTGGGAGGAAGTGTACGACTTTGCTCAGAAGGGTTTCTCGCTAGTAATGACCTGGCTAAACAACAACTTACTCTCTCTTAATACAGGCAAGACTAAATACATAACATTTACATTAACAAACACTCACTTCACTCAAAACCCCTTATTAAATATCACGGCCCACTCATGTAACAACAGCTCTTCCTGCTCGTGCTCATGCCCAAAACTCGAAAAAGTGGACTCTATCAAGTACCTCGGTGTGACTATAGACAAAAACTTGAACTTTAATTCCCACATCGATCTGTTGTCCAAAAGGATTAGGAAGCTCATCTTCATTTTTAAAAGCCTACGACGTGTTGCAGATGCAAAAGTTCTTAAGACAGTATACTTTTCACTTTGTCAATCTGTACTAAACTATTGCATCTCTGTTTGGGGTGGGGCCCCTAAGTCATTTATGATTAAAATCGAGCGAGCACAAAGAGCAGTGCTAAAGGTGGCCCATGCTTTACCGTTTTTTCACTCTACCTCTGAACTCTACGTTAAGTGCAAGGTTCTTACTGTTCGGCAACTGTTTATCGTTCAAACAATCTTGCGTAAACATTCAACTTTGTACTACAACTCATCCTTAAACGCTCATAAACGCATTAAAACAAATGTATGTTCTACTGAACTGTGTAAAAGTAGTCTTTCGCACCGCAACTTTTGTTTCCTTGGCAGCTATTTATACTATAAAATAAACTCAACTTTAAAAATATACCCTCTTACTAAAGCAAAATGCAAGCAAGTTCTCACCACGTATTTCCTGAACCTTGATTACGAAAGCACTGAAAGGTTCCTTATTGTTTTAAGATAAATGTGTTTTTCAGCCTGGCCTATACACCACACTACATCACACCGCACCACACCGCACCACATCACACTACACTACATCACACTGCAACACACTGTACCACACTACACCACACCACACGATCTACACTACACCATACTTCACAGATACCAACACTTTTCAATAATAACTTTTAATTTTGTATCTTTTGTTCTTTTATTTTTTTGTGTTTCTCTCTCTATAGGTAAAATAATTTGTAAATATTATCTTTATGATTTAATGATCAAACACTGTTTTTGGGGGGGGGCCTGGTAATCTGTGTGACAGGTTTTCCTAGTGCAGATACCAGTCTCCCACAAAGGATTTATCAGATATTGTAATCTTTATATTTTTAAGGCGCCTTTGTGGAAGAGAAATAAATGTTTATTTATTATTGTCAAAGAATAACTCAAATGTTGATGAGCTTTCTTAAACTTTTGACTTCAAATATTTTCTCTGCTTGTGAAATTTAACGCTAAATAAACGGTATTTTTAATTTAAAACGTTACTTAAAACTGAACGTCACATTATCCACAGTCTCTTAAACAATGTGACATATTTTTAACCACAAACTTTTCTAACGGTACTGCAAGTGGCTCTGCTAGACAACACAATAAACACTATATTATTATACTTGTATGCGCTCATATTCGCACAATGCACGCCACAAACAAACGCATCGAACACGGCGTCAGGTTTCAGTGCAAACGCATAATATTTTACTATGAAAACGTGATGTTTTCGCACTACCACTCGAGAGGAAATGGCCCGTTTTACATTATACAAGTACAAAACTTATCCGGTAGCTAATTTGTTAAGATTCATCTGAATTGTACCGGCGCCAAATGCGTCATGAACTCATTATTGTTAGTAAATGCACTCCTTTAGAGGTGGTTTTGTCGCAATCAAAATGTGCTCAGACTTTCTCTTTGTAAAATACGTTGTAAGTAATTTGCAGAACTTAGTCCTTAAGGCGAGCATGAACTTTTAGTTCATAAACATGTTGTAGTGAACGTAAGTTAGCTCTGCGAAAGTAATCCGTAGCTCGTGCTCTAAAATTGTTTTTCGCGTAAGTTCTTTTAGTTTCTTCAAAACTATTCTAACATACAGCGCTGCCGGTGGCGCGGCACGTCGTTTTCTACGTCGATTTTCTTTTTCCACTGAGCACCATGTGGAAATAGCTCTTTTCGGACGATTGCCGTCGTTGAATTCGCTCCACACGCGGTTGTACATTGAATAATCGAGTGCTCTTGAGCTAGAAGACGTTGAATCGAATGAACTTTATTGGAATGAATTTTTCAGCTACAAAAGATTTTTATAGGTTTCATGTATATTTATCTGCTCGGATGAAACATTGATCGACTTTATTCCACATTTCCTCGAAGGAAGTTCATTGGATTTTATTACAATACTCCAGATTTTACCTTTAATAAAAAATAGTTTTCAGTGCTTACAGTATTCAGTGATTTTAATGTGAATCGGTACCGTTTTATTGATTCCGTAAATCCGTACCGAACGTAAATCAGGATAACAAATGTAAAAATTTTCACAGTCACTCAACTTTAGCGTTTTATTAAACCACTAGCAATCACAACTCAGTAATCAGTGAATTTAAATATGAATAGGTACCGTTTTAGTGATTCCGTAAATCCGTACCGAACGTAAATCAGGATAACAAATATTTAATTTTTCACAGTCACTCAACTATAGCTTTGTTAATGAACCACTAGCAATTACAACTAGTGTTCACTGAACTATAAAACACTAATAAACACTGCGACACTATTTCACCGTTAATGTACCGGCGGGAAACATAAACCGGGACGTGGCACATCGTTCACACCCCACACACGACATTGAGCACTAATACAAAAACTTTACACTGTTTGTTTAGGACACAAAGGTCCCAAACTCCCAAAACACCTTCTTTGAATAGAATATAAGCGTAATATAAAATAGTTATCTTCTTCCGGAGAACTATATCACACAAAGCTCTTTATTTTCTGAGATTGGTGGACGTGACAGTGAAATGTGATGAAAATATTAGCGTAAACATTGACTCACGAAAAAAAATGTAAATCCTCTCCTTGCCGTTATTAAACCAACGCTGTTACTAACTGAATTTCAAGTCTATAGTTTTCTCGTTCATCTCTTTTATTCCGTCATTACGATGTCTTATTTGAAGGAATGTTAACACTCGACTGCAAAGGTCGTCTGTCTCAGTATTAGCGGCAATGCAAATACCTGGAAAGACTTCATAAATGAATTTACATTATTAAATCAATTAAACTGCTTTGTTGCGAAAGCCGACTGTATTACTTAAGAATTTAAGATTTACGCTTTCTATTTTCGTTCATGAATTAGTATAGTCAACATTTGATAATGTATCTGTTTATTCTTCGCTCCTTTTACGTTCGGCTTTGAATATATTTTTAAATCCAGATTTTATAACGACATTTAGTGGAGTCGATCTTCTAGTTGCTTGCAGTAATACCGGTATAGTGGCACCGGTCGGATATTGCGCTCTTATGGCGTCGTCGGTTCGCTTAATGCGTTTCCGATGTGACGCAAATGGGATGTTTTGTGCCTCCGCAACAGCGCTCACGTCACTACCGCTACTGTTGTGCACTGTGCAGGTGTGAACAACCCAACTGGGACAGTTTACTGTTCCTGCATAGCTACCATTGTATCGAGCAATGCTTTTGTTACCCCTTGTAGTCACAGTTTGGTTCTAAAAACACATAACTTGCCTGTATTTTTTTCTTTTCTGATCCTATATTTATTTGAATTTCCTCAAAATCAGCTTAGGCATTGAATAGTAGTGGTTTATCGTTGTGAAAACTAAATCGCGACTATAAATTCCACATCTAATGCGCTAAGAAGATTTATGTTCCGAATGTTTCCAAACTCGAAATCCCATAAACTAGACTAACGATTACACCTATGTTTATACCAGTTTAGATTATCATGGTTTCGATCAGTGTCAGTGATGGTTCCATTTCTATTAAAACGTATTGGGTAAAGCCTGTTGTTAACAGAATCCAGTGAATGTGAATTTGATTTCACAAGAGATTTTGTCTTTGTTATGTTCGTCCAAGAGTTGTTATTTTTACAAGATCTCTTATCAAATATCTTTACAGTACATAGAGTATGGAATGTAATGTATCACGATAACAGTAATTCTTATCGTTTACCTTGCTTCGTCTGAGCGAACAACTGATATAGGGAATTAAGATGATTTCATTCAAACAAGTTCTCGTACTACTAAATGATTAGAGAGGCATATCACGTTCATCTTCTACATTATTCGAATCGTTGGTGTTAGTCGAGCTCGAGACTAAGCTCCATTTTAAAAGGCTTCTTTTTTACATTGGCCCACGTTCGTGTTTAAGTTTTTGTTCAGAAAGTAATCATTGTTCCTAGATAGGTTGTCTCCCATTCTTTAATACATGTCGGTGTTGGTTCGTCGTTGATTTTAGTCACGCGTAGGCATCGCCGCCTGTCGGTTGGATACCTTTGTTTTTAACTAATACCGTTTGCTTCCTATTTATAATTAACATTATAGCTGTTTAAAAAGTGACAGTGGTTGTGATTAAACTCATTCACAAGTAAAGCAGTAAAGTGTTTAATCAAAATCGTCCAGTAGTCCCTAGATGGAAAACATTTATTACCAGCTTGGCTTTCTATGAGGTTTATTATCCCCCTACTTAATTTGGTTTATAATTTCAACGGTCTAGTAAATTCCTGATCATTACATGTATTTGACATTTCTTATAGCACCATTCATAATTATTATTTTGATAACATTTAAACTGTCGTATGAGTATGATACGGCCTTGTTGAATTCCTTTATGAAACCCACGTCTGTTCGCACACCTGTTGATGTCTCCGTGTCTCTGTCAAAACTCTATTATTTATAATTAATTACTTTGTGAAACATATCTAGCTCATATAATTACAAACGTATATTTGTGAAGTTTCGTTGTTACAATAACAAAAAAGACATTGTTATGAGAACCGTGACAGGACCCACAAAAGGTTCTAACGGACCGTAAACCAAATAATGTAAATGTATGTGGGCCGCATTGCCTAATGTCGAACGCTTATGGCGATGCGTAGCACTGCCGGTAAACGCATGGAATTCCTTCCAGTTCAGAAAGGACCGTATTCAATGCACGGCTGCGCGGCCGGTGACTCCTCGCGACAGTCCACCGATGCCATGCTCGGCCGTCCTCACACTGAATACTAATGTATCTCCTATTGTGCGTCCAAATTCAGACACTCGTTGTTGCGGCCCAACGAAAGTTTTGTAATGCCTTTGTCTTGCTGACTTTCGCGCTCGCTAACTGGAACGCTCGTTTGACGGATCGCCTGTGGCTATGCGAGTCATTTGCTGCTTGGCATGTTTTGGCTGCTATTGATAAAGATGGCAGTTTTTGTGATCTAGCAGTTAAAGAGGCATTCTTCTCTAATGTGTTAGTTCCAACTGTTCCAAGACTCTTATTATCATTAAGTATCTAGGTCATGTCATATTTTTTTTGTAAAACCAAGCATAAAGAATATGTCAGCATAACTTTCGCTATCCAACCAAAGGAGCAATGCTAGTAATTTCATTCATGTTAAAATTCTACTTTGCTGGTATGTGGGGCGATAGTATCGCGGACTCTGCCCGCATCTGCATAATTTGTAGATCGCTGGCGACGAGTAAATGATATGGCAATAGCATTGAATAGCTGTGAATACTTATGCACTGCTGGGTACATAAAGTCTGCGCGCGAGTTTCGCTGCGCTGAGCCGCCGGAGCAGCCGCTGCTGCACGCTCCGCTGGCGCCGCTCACCGCCCGCGCACTCGCTTCAGCCCCGCGGTCCCTTGCGAAAAAATCATAATGCAATCGCCAGGACGGCCGGTGTGGAACGCTCGGCAACCACTCGCAACACGCAACCAGTCTACATTCAAATGCGTTGAAACTCACACGCCATCCATCATGATGGATTTGTAGTGTCGGGAAACAGATTTCTCTAACAGCCGGTGGTGTGGAAACTATCTGTGTAGCGGTGACCATAGTGACGTTAGAATCAGAGTTGCCACTGAATGTTGTTATTCAGTGTTGTGAACTTACATTTCTGCTGTCCTTATTTTCGTTTTATTGACTGTCCCACTTTACTGGTGCTGATTAAAATTCGATAAACGTCTTCGGTACATTCGGTGCATAATCTTTGTCGTGCCCTAAAACTGCTGATTTTATCGAGCGGTGGGCTGACAGCTTTCCTGGGTAAATTTTGGAGACCTGTATTCCTTGTCATATTAAGTAATTGCGTTAGTGAGGCTTCATTGACTTGTGTTTTCGCAAAGTCGTCCATGACAGGTTTTAGAAGATCATTAGAGTGAACCTTTGTGGGCAAACAATTGTCCATCAAACATAAATTAATTCTCTACGCGTCTCGGCTGCGTCCGGTGACGGTTGCTTTCGAGGCGTTCATGTTTTCAAGCTGTCTTTCCATCGCGAACAGTGGCCTGGATCACTCGCTACCGACTGGTAGCCGATAGAAAATGTGCGCGTTATCAAATGTTTAAAAGAATGAAACGATTGGATAATTTGTAATTATCGTTGTTTTGAGAGATAAGACAGGTGAACTCACGAAATGCCATTGGATGTCAGTGCTTTACCAATATCGATGTGATGAGGTGATATTTGGATTGTGCAGTGTTTGTGAGTGACTCAGGACGTGTAGTATAATATGTGGGGGGCGGCTGTGTCGAATCCACCGCATTATCACTATGTTCAAGGACCTGCGGGTCCCATACCACAAGTTGGGCCAAATGGTCCCATATTGTCTGGTCCTACGAGACATTTAAGACCACAGTCATCGTATTCTCTGCCACATGGAAGTAATGGGCCCGGGCGCTGGAGTTGGTCAGGGAGTCACGTCTCGTCCTTTGACCGACGACAGCTGAAGGTGCCTCCACAGCCTGCGCGCCCGGCCCCCGTCAGGCCTTCACAAAGTCGATATACTGGAAATAATGTAAGTGAAACATGGAAAGCAACAAACCGCCTTGTAATTCAATGCGTTTAGTAGGTAGTTTCATGTCCTGGTATAATGTGCGTGAGTTGATCGGCTGTTTTATATATATAGGTGTAATTTATTTCCTCGTCTCTCGCAATGCGTGTCGGATGTCGGCTTGCGCACGCGTCATTCGACACGAACCGCCATTTCTCTCTGGTAGGAACTCCACGTATGTAACCCTCGTTACATGAAACCCATTAGATCTTACGATACATAATACATTATTTTGGTAGATATCATAAATCTATGATGATATTGATAGATTAGTTGATAAGTATCATGATGTGATTAAAATTATGGTAATGAATGTTGATAAACTGGGCTTCTAACAAAAACTTCCTCGTTTACTTGCCCACTTTCTCACGACTCCGTCCCCAAACGGCCATGTGTACTTATTTACGTAACTCGAAGGTCCAGTAAAAAACGTGTGTTCGCCGAACGCATGCCGTTAGCCCTTTTATAGTGTGCCGGTGTAAGACGATTTCCTATATAGGGTAGTATCTAATGAATAGCAAATGTAGTCGTAAGTGAGGTTGTTCTGTTTACGGTACGAGGACACCGGCATTAAGGTGACTACCTCCAGCGAAATGTAACGGAGGCTTGTCTTTAACGTTGGAAGCATTATAAACTTTGTTTCGCTATTTTACTGCACGGTTTAAATGTTCAATATTTAACACAATTGCGCCATAAATTTTTCCAGTTGGCAATTTATCCCATTTAACATCGAATGTCCTATTAATTTTGTCCATTTAAAGTAAAAAAGGGAGCTCTTATAATCAATATCATTTGTAATTCAAAATATTTCACATAAACCTACATGGGCACTCATGAAACGTCAGAAGCTAGGTGCACGGTTCCAATTGGTCGTTTCCTATGGAGAAGAACCGGCAAGAAACTCCACGGTTACTGTTTTAAAAATAATTGGCTTTTACAATACTTTCAAATAACAGTGTTACTAGGTATGGGAGGACAGTGTAGGTTTTTCAATAAGTACCAAGTACAATCCAACAAAATAGAAAATGGTCAGCAGGTCTACAATCCACTAAGCCTACAGTGTTCTCACATTCACAAAATAGAAAATAATCTATACAAAGATAAATAAATTAATAAAAGTAAAAACCTATTTTAATAAAACGCAATTATATGATTGCTATTGCAACTGTAATCAATCCGAATAATTATCAAGTCCACAAAAGTCACTAATAAATAGTTGAAATTAAATCGTAGGTATATAATGTCAAATAATAGAATAAATATGTCAAGGACGAAAGTAAAAAAAAAAATAAGATTAAAATAAACATGGTAATTTGGGAGCAGTAGTGACTCTTACTTATTTATGTCGCTAATGAGGTACCAGGGCAGCCACATGTGCAGAAGGAATTATTGCCAAACTTCCTTGTCTTCAACGTAGTCTTTAATTTTATAATATGCTTAATATGCTTTCATAATAATAATCAATATCATTTATAATAATAATTAATCAATGTTATTTATAATAATAATCAACAATATCATTTATAATAATAATTAATATCATTTATAATAGATTAATAGTGATCAATATTATTTATAATAATTATCTCTCTCTATATATATATCTCTTTTAACCACCTAATTTTTAATGAAACTGGTCATAAATATGTTCTTCATTACAAACCATAATTAAAATTAAATCTATTTATCTTCAAGCTGCGTAACCAGTACTTTGCTTTTCTTTTGCAACAAGGTCAATATTGCATTATAATAGCAGCGAGTATCGTGACTAGATTGCGACAGATATCATTATCATGAAAGTTTAATTACTCCACTATGGTAACGCATATGCCACGAATGGCCACGAATTGGTCATTAAGAATTTCGAATTGTTTAAAATAAAACATGACGCCTTGTTTCCCGGAAGGGTTGGGCATAGGTGTACCTATAGTACACATTTTGCCAGTTATTGTCATAGGGGGCGAGCCTATTGCCAAAAACCGGGCAAAAATCCAGACTCGGCACGTGTAGTATGACAACCATCGAAACGGGTTTTGTCGACGGAAGAATAGACAAAATAACAGATTGATTGATTTTATTTGTGATTTTGTCTATTCTTCTGTCGACAAAACCCGTTCCTATTGTGGTCATGCTAAGCGTGCTGGGCTGCTACTAAGAAATTCCAGATGGAAAAACCTATGGACAGGACCTCATGCTCAGCAGTAGTGCTTGCGATCACAAGAGTAACGAGGCACTCAAAAAATATAAATGAATTAAAACGAAAAAAGAGGAATAATGTTTTTTAACCCAATTTTAACACACGAGTTTCCTATAGCCACTATTATACGCTTGGTAATAATCAGTTGTTGTACTTGTTGCTATCTTAATTGAAAATACTAGTAATGTGCTAATTAAAATAGATAAAACGTGTGTACCTAGCTTTAATGTAACTTTACTTGAATAAGCCATTAACATAAAACAAGTTATTGTTACTCAGTTTTAACTTTATGACATCAATATAAATTAAAATGTGAGTGGTCTGCGCTGGTCTCGTTGAGCCCCTAGAGCCGCAGTTATCTAGGGTTTTTGCGGCGTCATTTAAAGCTTAGAATACATCCCTCTCTCTCTAATAATAAATACCTTGATATTTTCCCATCCACTAATAGTTTATGCCCAGACATTTTAGTAATCTAAGCGAAGCTAAACTAAGCCGGGACGGCCGTCACCTTTTCGTGATAAAACTTGGAAAGCGTTTCTACATACTGAAATTTAATTCATTATGATACTTCTTCATTTAGGCCAATAATATCGAAAAAAAAAAGATAATTAAATTTAAATAAATTGAAATATCACTTTTTATATAATTATTATTTTTATCTTGTGAAAAAAATAATTAAATAAAAATTATATTTTTTGCCAAATTAAAGACAAAGAATAATTTCAGTTTGAAAAGAGATTTAAAAAAAAAATTGTTAGTCACTTTTAAAATAACGTTAGAATTGTACTTTGCAAACATATATTGTATAATCAAAATACTATGTAAAGTTTTGCAAGGTAAATTGACCAACGATTTAGAAACTAAATACCAAAATAGTTTGGCGTGGTTTACGACACAGCTCAATCACGGCCGTAACAATCTGCTGGACGTGACTCTTATTAAGTGAGATTATCGCGGCAAAAAATTAACATCAGCTTTATCGCGTGTATACCTTATCTCACAATGGACGGCCATGGATAAAACGTATAAAGTATTATAAAAATAACACTCCATTAGGGCTGCCTGTCCATAGCTGGATGGTTGACGTCACTCTAGCTTATGTCATTCTATACAACCTGTGTAAAGGATGACCTTTAGTATCAAAAAGTCACGTAAAATGTTTGTAATGTAAACATAACTAAAAATAGAACCAATACGTAACAATGTGTACATAGACAAACTTTGTATTGTTGGTCAGATAATGGGTAAATCAATTCCAATCATTTATCACGATTAGAATCTATGTAGGTTACGTACTTACAGACAGTTAATAATAGTAAAAAATACCTATTGATGACATCAATTTCCATTTGTGAAAACTTTCGTATGCTGTGGATCCATGATTTAACCCCTTCGTATCAAAACGTCCTTAAAGTAAATGGTCCGAACGACCTTTAATCAAAACTACTCTTCAATATGTTCTACTAGAAAATCGTCCTATGAGCAAATGGTCCTAATAACAAAAGAACGGAAATGCTACAGTCAACTCATAACATATAATATGAGATTTATAGAATTAATCATTTGTATAATCAGCACGCGTAGCATGACAACTATAGAAACGGGTTTTCTACGGATTTTGTCGACGGAAGAATAGACAAAATGACAGATTGTGATTGTTTATCTGTCATTTTGTCTATTATTCCGTCGACAAAACCCGTTTCTATTGTAGTGATGCCAAGCGTGCTGGTTGAGACTACATATTATACTATCTTTAAACAGTGTATAATTTAACATTTTCTCAAAGTAACATAATTATTGTTTCTTCTGTTTCAAAGGTGATCGTCTCTATTATTTCAACTCAAAAGGGCTTCGCCCCTCGCCGCTTGTAAAATAACTTTTATTCCTTTCTTATCTTAACCACTTATTTTGTCCCGAAACTTTTCGCATAATATTAAGCTTTTAAAAGCTTTCTTTGAAGTGATGATAGGCAAGCTTCAAAAGTTCATACATTTAATTAATTCCAGCTATCTTATCTAGGTCAATTTAATGATACAGGGAAAGTACCATAATAATGTAGACTATTGACATTTTCTTATGTTTGTTTTTGCGTTAATTTAGTACATATCGGAATGTGCATAAATTTTTGGACGTTTAAACGCCTCTTAACTTTAAGCAATGTTTTTAAATACGGAGGAAAGTGTTGTGCAAATGTGCGTTTTATGAAAATTACATTTCAGTTTACCAATACAAAGTTTTGTTTGATTCTGTATTATTTCACTTAGTACAAAATTTATTTAAATGGCGAACCGCAAAAAAAGAAATATTTTTCTCTCATTTACTAAAATATTACTTTTTAACATCTCGCCAGTCAAATTGATCTCATACTTTACAAGCTCGTGTGAAATTGGCTTACTGAGCACATAAGCCTTTTTGTTCGTACAAAGATGAGCCGTTTACTTTATCATCCCCTTTTTCAGCCCCTTACGGGTGGCATTTTAACAGGAAATAATGATGTTACGTTCCCTACCTTGTTGTTTGGGTACCTGCTTTTAGGGTATGGCTTTTATGTACACGTCCTAACTTCCACGAAAGCTTATTCTACTCTCACTAATTTATTTATGAAAATAAAAAATGAAGTGTAGCAGAGTTTGCAAAAAAATCTTGTTATTTATTTTATTTTTAAATTTTCTTTCTCTGAATCGGATAGTTTCTAGAACTAGAAACCTAATAGATTTCTCCGAAGTATGCATATTATTAAACGTAAACGAGTCAAATAATTCCAATTCTTCGCTAGAAATCCTCTAATTCACTCGCAATGTTCGATTTATTTGCCCGCTTATCTATCGCTTCGACATTATTGGAAGCAGGCGCGGATAAATGGAACGTCTCCTTCGCTCTTACCAAGTCGGATAGGTTTACTGAAACAGTTTTATTTACTGCTTGTGCTACTAGATTAAAAATAAGAAGATTTACGTCTCAATATGCTCTCTGGCGAAGCTCATTGGTAGTCTGGTCACGTCCCCCTCCGACTATGTCTCGTGCCGTCTTAACTTGGATAAAACGATCCACGTGCTATACTTATCGCAACGTGGAAACTGAAGCTTTCGTCGAGATCTCATTTCACCTGCTTTTCTCCGATATTTTTAAAACGCGATTTGAGTTTTAAGACAGAAAGTTTCATAGATTTCGCAATGATATTGAAATAAGTATCGTACATCATTAAATATGAGTAATGAATCAAATACCTGGGACATAATTAGCTGATAACATACTCCAATTTGTTTCATGCTTGTAGCGCTGCGCCGTCTTTTCCTCGCGTGTATATTCAAAGGAATGCGAGTTTCACTCCATGAATTAGCTATTGGATCGATAGCATCACCAGATTCCTTATTAAACAACTTCATTTTATCATCTCACGATTTAACGACCGAGAACATTGAAGACGTAAACTTTAATGCTTTTTGGATGCATTTGTAAGAGGGCTTCAAACGCCTCATATTTCTGTTTGGTACATTTTGAAGTAGTTTATTTTAATTTTAGGGTACTAAAATATTACTCAGTTATGTAGTTTCCGCGTTGTTATCTCCTTTAGATAACAACGTATCTAATTAAATTTCATGACTCAGTCCGTGATTCACAAAAAGCACTCATGGAAAATACACGGTTGTACCTTTTATCAATGTTAAGGACTCTTGTGCTTTATCTAGTTCGGTTTCCCAAGTTTTCTTACATAAGCAAACTCATACATAATTACCTATAACATTGTGTTCTATAAAAAAAAAATTCGTACCGTCAAGTAGGCGCATTAACTTTGATTGCATCTTGTTGCGCAAGGCCTTGATTCCGCATGCAATGTCAGCTAAATGCCAAAAAGTTCACCTCTACAGTTTTATTGTACGTTATACGACAGATATAACATATCTATTGCAAATAAAAGATCTGAAATAATAATCTCCTGTCTAGACCAAAAGGGAACCGCATGAGGTTTTGGCTCAAAGTTAGCGAGGCACACGCTGATTAGAGGTCTGTCCGCCTGACCAGGCAATCTGAGTCACCCACAAAAGTAATCGTGGATAACATAACCTCGCTGTGGCCACAGTACACCTACTTAAAACAAGTAACTGTAAAGCTGCTAGCTGATGAATTTATGTTAGCGTTTGAAACCATTGTTAGATACAACATTCAACCTATTGACACAAAACCTCATTTCCATGTAAAGTGACGTTTTTGAGGTGAAATTTCTGCGTTTCATGAAATTAGTAAAAAAAAAAACTGGCACTCCGGGAGTGCCGACAGAAGTGAAAACTTGAAAAAAATCGGCAAAGCGGTAATCAACGCGTTTATGTCTTTTACTCCAAGGTGTCTGTAACAGGTCGCGAAACCAATGGTTTAGTCCCATCTCAAAAATGCCCAACTTTTCACTTCAAAAATATTTAACCAGAAGTGTTTCCGCCCTTTGATATTATTGTTAATTTAATCATCTAAACATGTTTTCCAACTATCTTCAATTAATCGATCGTTATCGAATTCCATTCTTATTACTTACCTACTCATTGCGTCAGTGTTTAAAATACTTTCTTGAAAGATATGATAAATGATCGATAACTGAAAACACTTGGTTTATATATTCATTTCATGTAGGCATTTCAATATCATGTGTATTTTAGGAGATTGTGGTTCTCCAGAGCGAAGTAAAAAGCAAGGATATAGAAATCGTGAAAATGACAAAAACACACAATTACTATATTCACAGATCGTGCGTATGAATATTTTATATCACGTTATGAAAAATCAATCATTGCTTTTGAACACCATATTTGCGTATAAATAAGGCACCTAAAATATCGCTGAAGGTGAAATTATGTGCCACCCCGTCTGTTGGCTGGTTTATTTTTATATTAAGGCACGTGTCATCTTATTCGTGACTTGACACTTTGCCGCATTTTTTTGTGTTCCTGGAATAATACAATAAATCTTTCCTTTATATAATCATTTATATTAATGGGACAACATTACTACATAAATTGATTTCTTTGAAGTTGTCCATTTTTCATCCCGGTAATAGAATTCAATCTTTAGCTTTTTGGACAAAAACCTGCAATGTTATAACTATTGCATCTGGTTTGTTTATTGTGGATTTGTTTTATTTGATTATTAACCTTTTTCTTTCTTTGTTCAACAGAAGGTCGACCCCGAGCTGATCTTCACGAAACAAGAGAAGATCGGCAAAGGCTCCTTTGGTGAAGTGTTTAAAGGTGTCGATAACAGGACCCAGCAAGTGGTCGCTATTAAAATAATCGACTTAGAAGAGGCTGAAGATGAAATCGAGGACATTCAGCAGGAGATCATGGTGCTGTCACAATGTGACAGCCCCTACGTCACAAAATATTACGGATCATACTTGAAGGTAAGCGCATGATTCATTTCTAACTCTTACTATTACGTGTCTGATCTAAATGAGTTAAGCTTGATACACGATGTGACAAATAACAACCGTCCAGGTTAATGTAATCATGCTGTTAGCTATTCAACAGATTTGACAGTTTATAAAGGCCTATAATCTTGTGCGTATTCATATTGAGCCACAGAGTGAGATAAACCTTGTGGAATATGTTTCGTTTTATCTTGTCAGTCTGGCTGGGGGCACGAGACATCAATCATTGTCTGTGAAGCTGTGCCTTCGTCTGCTTATCTTCTGCCGAGCCTTTATAAGAGACAAGGATCAGGCGTAATGGAGTCCATTACGTAGTGTATTCTCTTGTTGAGTGATATCCCTCTGCGAATTCGTTTCCCTCGCTCCCTGAGCTATGTTCCATGGCTCCACAACAGAGCTTGCTATTCGAACGTTGAATTGCGTGACATTATCTGTTGTGTACAATACAACAGCGTGACGCATCGGAATGCTTTGCAGTTTCGCAGTATTGTTACCGCTTACCCAGATGGAATATCAGAAAGCGCTGCGGCGCGCGGCGCAGTCGCACTGTCATGAAATACTAGGATAGTTATTACCCACCGTTTTGCGGAGTAGCTGTTGTCTCTTTGTAATTGTACACCCGTGGTATTACATCCAGGTCTAGGTAATAGGACATTGATAGTGTCGTGACTGTGCGAAATAAGATTTCGCCTAGTAATAGACAGGCAATTTAGCCAAATGCGTTATTGAAATCGACTCCAGTGCGATTTTGTTTATTAGATTGTGGTGATTGCGCAATGTTCGCTGTTGAATGTCACGAAATAGTAACAAAGTTACTATGGAACGTTCACCCACCCGATCGCGTAAATCGCTCGCGTGCTGTACCGCATTCACAGTGTACTGTACGATGTCCGTCACGAAGAGTTTGGGGTCAGAACGCGACATTAAACACAACCGGTCAGTTATATTTAGACCCACAATGCCTTTTGGGCTATACTATGCATACGTATGTATTCAAAATATGAAATACCTGCATGACTTTTTGCCATAACGTTTCGAAATCGAAGACTAAACAACGAATTTTTCGCTGTTTCATGGCGCTTAAAAAGTTTTTAACACTGATTTGGCTTCGAAGATTAGTAATCTTCTACATTTTAATCCTGCCTTTTCATCCAAAATAATATCAAGTTTTTGTGTGTCAACAGTTAACTCCAAATCAGCAATAAGACAATCATTAATCATGTATTTTTTTTGCTTTTTCCCTTCTTTGATACACGATGAGTGAGTTCGTGGGCGTTGTCGTAAACAGATTTGGAAACAATAGCTGGCTGATTATGCCTAATAGTAGATTTCAAAAACACTTCTATTCATAAGCTGACGAACGGGAAGCACGTCATACTGTGAAAACGTGGCGTCTATTGAAAATTTGGCTCTCTCTGAATTTCACTGCTAAAAATAACATTTGACATTTTCGGCCCTATTTGCTTCTGTTGTGCCTCCGACTTCATCGTCGTCAACAACAGACGAATCGATATGGACATTTCACATCCCATATCATGAACTCGTTTATGGCTCGAATAGAATGGGAAGCATCCCGCCACCACGGACAATAATGTCTGGCCCGTTATGATCGATATTTGCATATTTATTGTTCCCCACTCAATTCAATTTTATTTATGTGTCTGCGTAGATTAGTGAAATGGGGTCTAATGGACAGTAGGTTTAACGTAACTGTTCATAAACGAACACCTACATTATTTTTTTGGTCGTTTCGAATACTTTTACTCCAAGGCTCTTATTGGCTCCAAGGCTTGAAAGTTAGGATTCGTTTTTGCTCTACATCATTCACCATATATGTGGCAACTGATCATTCTAATATTACTATTCATTTCTGCATCGGAAATGTGAATTTCAATCATTGCTAACGCGGAAGGTCTATACATCATTGGCAAATGTTTACAATGTGTTGCGTTTCCCGCTTAGCGCATCGCGTCAGCTCCACGTTGCTATTGCAATCTTGACACACTTTCGAATGTTGTTGTTATGCGTGCCTTGCAAAATACGATGCAATGTATGCGGGTCGGTATGTACATAAATCTGCAACATATTTGTATGAAACTTATCTTTGATCTCAACTATGTGCACAATTAATATTAATATTGAGAAATGTCAAAATTTTATCTTTCATTTCGCTTTCATCTGAATTTATTTATATATTCAGACTGAAAAGTTGCAAAATCAGTTTGCGTTATGAATTTGTATAAACAAACATGCGTCTGGCATATGAAAGGTGATGGTACTCGTCCGAGTTATGAAAGACCGGCTCTCTCAATTAGCAAATGAACTTGACGTTACGTGACAGCAACGTTTTGTAGGGTACGTTCCACTTTCATCTCTTACATTATTAATGTCATAATGTAAGCAAAGGCTTACTTATTGAATTTCCATGATACTTCAACAAATCCCTTGATGACCATTACCCGAATAAAAAAATATAAAAAACAACGCACGCAGGCTACAATAACTTACAAATATTTTCAACCGTCAACAAGTCGTAATTTATGCTGTTTACATAATTAAACAAATATTTCTATTGTTTCACTGTACTATGCTTTGCTGAATAAATATAATTGCAGTACCTACCCCAAACGCATGTGTGGGAGTGTGAGACCTACCACTACGTTTATTGTCGCGTGTTTTGATAATGACCGTGAATTTTACTATTAAATGGTATTGCATATCAAGGGCATTTTTAGTTTGAACTTATATTTTTCTGAATCATACATGAGCTTGTTTTATCAAAGTGAACACGAGGCTTTGCAAACAATTTTCTTGACTCGCGGTTAATTTACTTTGCGACATTTACTATTTTGCGATTTGTTCTGCGGAGAAAGTGTGGTAATGTCGCGGCTGTGTCGTAATCGCAATGATTCGCGTCATTATTTGCTTGGGTAATGGTTGTTGTCTTTCATCTTTCTCGTAATATCTTCGTTGACCAATCAACCAACTGCACGATTTTATGATACGTTAGTTCTGACAATAGAGCTTGTTAAGAGTAGTTGTTCCTCCTGAAATTGGCTACCGATTTTGTCTCTAAGTGGTCCATATTCTCCATCTCAGAAAGGTCAAACATTTGAGTCATTTTATTTAAGTATGCTTGCAGCGTACTTAAAAGGCTTTTGTAGAAGAATCGTCGCGTTTACGTCAGAGCTGTGAATGAATTAAAATGTGACGTGAATAAGTTGTGCTCGTCGAGAGAGGGTTTTAGTGGGTAAAATTGTGAATGCGGATGTCGGGCGGTGCGGCCGGCCTGAGGTGAAGGACGCTGGTGACTCATCGTGTTAGCCTCGAGGAATAATGTCAAGAATTTCTCACATTTACGGTGTTAAACATAGTTATATAAATATCTAATATTCCGAACCATCGGTAATCTTTATATATATAATTTTTCTGTGAGTGTGTATGTCACTGAACTCCTCCTAAACGGCTGAACCGATTTTGATGAAATTTTTGGTGTGTGTTTGAATGAGTCCCTGGGTGGTTTAGATTCACAATTGGACCCGGTAGGTGGCGCTGCGATCGAGTTATAGGAAACAGGACAACGTCTGTTCGGTCAGCTAGTGGAATTATAAGTTTCAAAATGCTTTAGTCATCAGGTTCAAATTGGTTGTTGTGTCCACTATCGATCTCTTATTTCTTCAACTGCCAGCATGTTATTTCTTCAACATGTCTGATCAGTGACTACATCAATTATATTCACGGTCACGTCTTCTAATGCAGAACTTTGCCTAATTAAACCGTTTAATCAGCCACTTTGATTGATTGTTGAGGCATGGGAACTTATACATTGTATAAACTTATTTATAGCATATATGAATTTAAACAATATTCCTTTTACTATTAAAACAAAATGTTATCAAAACACAACATCTCAAACAAGGTTTCGAGGAAAATGAACTCTGAACGGTACATCCATAAATTCCACATCAAAGCAAAATCAGGTCTATACGAGTATTTTATTCATCTTTTATTTTTAGGATTTAAGAAATGGTCGTTCAGGGCCGTACGATGACTATAAAGTGCGCAAGGTTGAAAGCCGTAAACGCATTAGGACCACCTTGACCTCTGCTCGTATACAGGGTGGTGTCAAGGTCCTGCTAGCCCTATCGAAGCTTTCCATAGCGTTTTATTACGAAGCTGTCCCTTGAGCCCTGACACCAAATAGCCAATTGTATCTTCATTGTCGTTCAAACTAGCTATTGGCTTCCAAATTAGCATTCCGTCTCGCTCGACGGCAAAACAGCAAATGAAGAATTGTGCAGTTCAATACAGTACATAAGGAGGTCGACGACTTTTGAACGACGCGAGGAGTCATATCGTTGAGTAGAATCAAAGGATTTAAAAGACTTGATACAGGTCTGGTTCTTATTTCGCATCGTCCTTCTGTTTCACTGCAATGCGGGCTGGGCGAGGCGGGGCAGGCTAGAGGAGGTGGAGGAGGGGTTCAGTTCGCATCTGAACTTGGAAGGTCAAGTTCTGAAAGTTTACAATCTGCCTTATTGAGCGACTGGTTTTGACGACTCGATTTGGACGTGATTATGAAGTTGATAATAGTGGTCATTGATTCGTTTTCGAAAATTGATAACTGCTTATTTTACCATCATTATTTTAATTCATTTGCTTATTCGGTTTTTTACATGCCGACAGCTTCACTCTTCTTCCTCATTTTTCCTCATGTTAGGTGGAAAATCCAGTGTCTTCTAAACTTCATTATCTTCGAAGTTCAACAACTCCCTATCTTCGTCAAGTCAACGTTTTATTTTTCGCTATACACTCTCTTTTATTGGTTAATTTCGTTAGAGTATCGATAATAGAATTTGGGGATGAAGTTTTCTTAGAAACGAATTACTTTGAGATCTATTACATTATGTTTTGTTGACTCTCTCCTAATTACTTACAAATAACTCAGGTTAAGATCCGCATTATCAAATACCCTTTCATTGATTTAGATTAAAATGTCTTTTGGTCATTCTTCAGAAGAATTCAAATTGGTTTTAATGTTTTTGTGTTTCAACTCAGTTCACTTCTCTTTGATTTGGGCTACAAATAAATTAAGGCTGTGGTTTTTTGTGTAGATTGTTTTATACGAATTGTTCGTGCCAAGAAGACATTATGATTACTTCAGTAACATCTTTATCGACTTTATCAAAAAACGATTTACTGTTCTGATTGGAAAAAATTCTCACCTTCGGCCACGCTGGTTTTTTAACCGACTTCCAAAAAGGAGTTATATGTTCGTCGCGTATGTTTGTTTTTTTTTTTATGTATGTCCACCGATTTCTCCGTCAATTATGGACCGATTTTGAAAATTATTTTTTTGTTTGAAATTTTATTAACTTTGCTTGGATAGTTTTTGAGTTAGCTACAAAATACGTATTTTTTTCCCACTTAGTATGTAGATGATATGTTAAGTTTCTGTCATTGGTAGCAGATAGTGGTATTCGAATGTGTGTGGGGTAGGTACCACAACTAAAAAGTGAAAAATAAAAACTTTTTACAAAAAAAAAAAAAAACAACCGACCACCAAAAAAACACTACAAAGTGAAAAATAACTTTAATTTCGGAAGTCGGTGGCAAAAAACGAAAATACAAAACCAAACCAAAGACACCGACTTCCGAAATTAAAGTTATTTTTCACTTTGTAGTGTTTTTTTGGAGGTCGGTTGTTTTTATTCCTTGCAAATTAATTCCGTTAGCATTTTCTTCTTCTGACTACCGCAAATTACGGATGGCATTGCTCTTATCGCAACTCTTACAAAATTACATTTTGATTCCTCCATGTTTCCCCGATTTTTAATGACTAATGGCTTATTTAATTTCGTGCGAAGTTGTTATAAATGAGATTATGTATGTAGCCTGTCACAGACAACCGCTGTCATTATTTCGATTTAATGGTTGATATTCATGAACATTTATGTAAACGATTTGAAAGAGCGCTTCTTGAGAATTGTAATCGTATTTAATATTTTTATACATTTCTCTGAGGATAAATCAGTTTTTACTTCATTATTTTTTAATCGAATCCAAATTGGATTCCTTGAATAAACGGTATATTTTAAGGTCATTTACTCGTTTTGGGTATGTGAGTCTACCGGTTTTTTTTTATTATTGTAGATGTGGCCAAGTTGAATTTAAATAAAATTTATTGCTGTATGTTTGTAATAAAATAATAATTTATTTTTTAACCCCCGACACAGAAAGAGGGATGTTATAAGGTTGACCGCTGTCTGTGTGTCTGTTTTTGGCACCGTAGCTCTTAAACAAGTGAACCGATTTGAATGCGGATTTTTTTATTTGAAAGCAGGCTTTCTAGCGATGGTCCTTGGACATGTTTTTATCAAAATCGGTTTAGCCGTTTAAAGATTATCAGCTCTTTTCTAGTTGATGAATGGATGTGAGTATCTTCCACAGGTCTGATCGATTTGAAATTTGGTAATCTGATACTTCAATGATATTTGAAGAACATAGTAACCTTGAATTGATGCTGCAGCATCACCTGGAATTTGCAGGATACCCAACTCCCTTACCAACTTACAGCACAGGTATCGTGTTTGGGCTCATTGGAATGGTCTCAATGAATAGGTTATAGATAGATGGTGAACAGGGTTTGGTGATGGAGTAAGAAAGAGAAATGAGGAAATCAGTTTTTAAAAGCTTTTCTAAAACTTCTACCTACTAACTATCTAGATAAACGTCAACTATAGTGAAATAATTTGTACCGTTATTAATTAAGCCTCATGCAGATTAGCGTCGGCGACGCGCCAATCCGCACAAGGCTTTATTCATTTCAAAATCTCAAGTTATTATTAGTCGTCTTCGTTCACCCACTTTGATTAAAAGCTAGTAAATGTTTTTACTTATTAAATACTGAGGATTTATTACCATTTAAAAGTATTGTCCATTTTTCCTCAGCTTTTATGGGCTTTTGTCTCATTTTCTTATTTTCCATGTTGAATTATCTTGTTATCGGAATTCCTGTTTTCATTTACATAATTTTCTCCCAGTATTGTGTACGGTAAATAAGATTGAAAACAGCAGTTGTTTTGAGTCTCATCGTTTCTTAAAAATATTAAACGATATTATTGTGTGACATGTCATGTGCCTGATAGGAGATATCCCATCGGCGAAAATAAATTACCTACATCCATACAAATTAACTCCTTTTGAGGGTAAATTTTCAAAAATCCTCTCTTAGTGCTAACTTTCTTTATACAGGGTGTCTCTGGAAGTATGGATCAAATCAAAGGCCCACTTTTCTGCAACGACCTGAAAAAATATTAAATTGACAGCCTTCATAGTTTTTTTTTTATGAGTTTTTTCTTTGAGTACTATGCGAAATGATTGAAAAAAAAATGGGCATAACTTTTGAACCGTAAAAACCGACATTCTCAGGGTTAAAAAGTTTGAAAATGACATTGCCCACGCCCCTATTCTATTTGATCCATACTTCCAGGGACACCTGTATAAGGAACCCTTGTGCAAAATTTCATGTTTACCAGCAGTTTAGGCTGTGCGTTGGTCAGCGAATGAATTTAAGATTTTGTTAAGTAGACGATACAAGATGACATTTACAAGTGTTTGTCAATTTAATTATCAGCAGGATGTTTGTTTTTTAAATATTAACCTATTAGCTCCTTCTGTATTCAAACAAAAGTATGTCTAAAAACATTGTTTTTACGGTTTTCAATATAAGGTTTTATTACAATGGTTGGTATTCCTATTAGACCATATTGAGCTCAATAAATTGTTATGACAGCAGCAGTAAGAACGTGATGACTGCTTCAATACGTGCCCACGGGGTACGGGCTATAAAGCTCACGTTTCGGTCATAATCTGCCAGTGCCTTGTTATAACCCTACCGAGATATCGCATGTTATCCTCGCTAAACCTAAATCCAGGACTAATGCGATGAATGCTAACGACCTGAAGCCCTGTCTGCTTCGTTAGCTCCTCGCATAAAACAGTGTTGTCCACTGCGTGCAGAATCCACTCAATTACAGAAAATAGGTCAGATTTTCTCTTTCATAAAATGGTTTAAAATGTTTCCCATCATGCTGTATTTCTGTAAACAAATGAAAACTGATTATGTTTGAATTGTCAAGGGATTATAGGATTTAACGTTAGTATGAATGAATTGAATTAAATCCTAACATATTATCTGCTAAGGAATTTATTTATCGTAATACTCGAGTGACGCACTATTTAGAAATACACGACGCACACCTCTCATGTAAAAATGAGTCGTTACTTCGTAAGTAGTAGTTAGTTAGTCTGAAGTGCAGTACATTAAGGCGACGATAACCGACTTTTAATGATTTTATACTGAAGATCACGTCTAAACGAGTAGTGTTAATGATTTGGAAAAAATATATGTTAAATTAGACCATTTTCTTAATAACCTTATATAGGCATATTTTAGATTATGGTTATATACATAGTGAAATTAATTTGTAAAGTTATGTCTAATGCGAATAAAAAACTGAGAATCACGCGAAATCTATCAAGCGTATTTTTCTGAAACCTTCACCATTTTAAAGATAATTTATTGATTGATCTTTTATTATACGTGTTTTGTTAAAATAATTTTTGTTTTATGAATAATAAATTAATATTGCGTCTAATTTGGGACAGCGATCCTTGATGGGCGGGTCCTATTACTGGCTGGACGTACGACGCGTTGCGTGAGCTCAGTACAGAACACGCAAGCTAACCACTCAAGGTCACTGTCATATATCTGCGTCTTAAATAGCGTTCTTGGAACCATAAGTAGTTGTTCTAGTAACCATATTTATTGCTAGATAACTAACATAATTAAGTGCTGCAATATCCCCCGAAAAGTGACGTAAGTGAGCAGCAGAATAGTCGTAAATTCATAGCGCTCGGTGCTGACAGGATAGGTATTAGAGGAGAACATGTCGACATATGAACCGATAAACAAGATTACTGTGTACGAGGTACTGGAACGTGGACGTTACTTGGACGTAGTAACTGGGTCGGGAAAACCGCACATGACAAGAAGTAAAAATTCTGATAGTAATTTAAGATAAATCATAAAATTAAAATAATATTGCAGGAATGATAATTATAATAAATGCAGGCATGTAAGCAATACATGTCGATGCATAATTTCATACAAATATTATGCAAGGGCAGTCGTGAAATTGAATGCAGTAAACGGTTCTTGCTGCTGAGCATTCTTTAGTTAGAAATGTTAGATGTCAATACTCTGAATGTAGTTGCACAGTGTATTCGAGTTTTTGTTTTATTACAGCTTTGCTTTGTTTGCTTCTCAGTATGGAAACTGGAGGATATAATCATAGATAAGTGATTCTGGTATGGCTAAACTTATTAAACTATTTACTAACGTGGGTATCCTCTTCATATTCAAAATGCAAAATAATCGAAAACCGATAGTACTAACCGCTTCACTTTGTTTCCTACTAGCTTGTAGGTTAATCTTATTACGTGGCGTAACGTCGAGGCTTCCTTAATAACTTAAACACCACACCACTGCTCTGTTATCCCTCAGACGACTCAACGCCATAAATTGAGTAATAAAATGACATTAAACGAGCCCCACGTGTACTTGTTTTTGTTGTTAAAGAGTAAATTCTGTCTAAACACGTGAATACGCAATTGGTAGCATAACACAGCAAACTTTGGATAATCTTATAAGTGTTTAATTGAAACCTGATCATTAAAAAGTTAGGGAGAGCTTAATAAGAATGTGAACCTGAAGAAGAATTTCATCCTTAATTTGTTTTCCAATTTGATTGTATTTTGTAACTTCAAAAGTTTCTACTTCGCAAACTTGCAAATTATTCGATGTCTGGTACAAGGCGATACTTAAAAGATTTTACGAAACCTTCAAATGATATAATATAATTATTGGAATTCTGTTGGAAATGCTATCTGCTAATTTGCGTAACAAGTTAGACAAGGTTGAAGAAATAGAAATAAAAGTAATCTATTTAGTTGTAGGAACTCGTTATCGTTGATACGTTTTATCTGATTTATCCGATGATATCTGAAATTTAAATGTAGAAATGAAGACGCAACTTTAAAAAGAATAACATTATACATAATGTGATCGTACAGAGCAATCAGGTGTTTCCCCTGTAATCAAGAAGTGGACACGTGTTGCAAAGATGATTGCGTTAATTTCCTCTTTCTTTTTGCTCAACTTTCATTCCTGTAGAAATGGAGTCGCGCTCGCTCCGGGCGATTCAATTAATTCAACGCTAGATTACATACGATCGTATCCATCCTATTCGAACAAAACTTTTTTATTGCTCACTCCGAGTTCAATCTGTGGGTTCAATTTACTATCCGGGTCACATAGCATAACGTGGTCATTGCGATTAATTGAGTAGGTATACCTCCAAAAGTGAAAATAAATATCATGAATTATCTATAGTGAAATCCACGGTCAACCACCGATTACGAACACTTCCAGGTACCTACGCCTAATTACACCGTAATGATAACGTTTATTGTTTGTTCCAATGAAGACCTGTTTCATAACACACCGCTGCGGGTCGGGTTCGTTATCCTTACCCGACCTTGCAGCTGCTATAAATTCAGTTAAATTGACCGCAGGAGGCGGGCATGCGTCACCGAGGCCGATGCGCTGAGATTAGCAACGAAAGCATGATGTAATAAATAATCGACCTATCTGTGTAACCAATGAATTCTAGCCATCAAAGGACAGAACCGGATCGAGGTGCGCGCACGCAAAGGCACAATTCTGCCATGTAACCTGTAACGGATAGGTGCCAGTTTTTACTGCGTTTGTTTCGCCTTTTCATAATGGCGCATACCACATCTTCTTTTGAATAATATATTCAAATACGTACGTGATACATCCTTCGAAACCGCGGCGGTCGCTTTGACCGTCCATCTGTGTGAAACATATTCCGCGTCAGATGTCTGAAATACAATGGATTTTCCCAACAATTCCTATTTCTCGGTGTGTCGGGGGTGATTGAAAGGCGACGG
Source organism: Agrochola lychnidis (assembly GCA_963680765.1). NCBI lineage: Eukaryota > Metazoa > Arthropoda > Insecta > Lepidoptera > Noctuidae > Agrochola > Agrochola lychnidis. The sequence goes on from OY796858.1 coordinate 19,192,268, forward strand.
GTGTCCGTTCCGAAGGCAACAGATAAATTCCGGATTACTCAGGCGCAGCTGACTGTCCGCTCGGAAAATTGAAATTTGTGCCTTCGACCTGCGGGTTTATTTGCCATACTTGATTACTATTGCCGTTTGCGTTGTCATCATGAATGTGTGGTAGTCGGGAATCGTTGCCATTGTAGGGTAAGATTGATTATATTATAGAATTGCATTACTTTATCCTGCTTTGAAAAGGGAATTGTTTATCAATGCGGCTTGTAGGGTCTCTAAAGAGTTTGAAGAAACTGAGCTCACTTTATTCGAAGGCTAAGTCGTACACGTACGCTAATGTGGCGTCAACGTTTCCAATATGAAAATTGATCGCTGAGCGTGTTCCTAACCTATCTAGGTCGTAGCAAACGTCGTTAATGCGGGACGGGAGGCAATTAGGGCAAGCCAATAAAACATCGCCATCAACGAACACCGGTCGTTCCTCCCCGCCTTCTGCACTAGCCTCGTTATTCAACGATTCACTTATTTTCGGTATAATAAAATTAAATGTGGATAGGCTTGGATTAAAATTCTACGGATGCGAGACGCATCCGATGAATTTGCAATCGCTTGTGACTACAACGAGATGGAAAAACACCTCCTCCATTCAGGGTCTGTTATCGTTGTATCAAAACAGCCAATCGCTTTGGCTAACCTTCCATATCCTTCTCGACACCAATAAATCCTTGTTAATGAAAACGTGGAAGTTATGAAACAGTTTGTACGACGGCCTCAAGGTCCAGCGGAAGACGAACATGGAGCGGTGTCCCGGCCGACGCGACGGGCCTATGTTGCCGTCACTGATGTCAGAGTTAAGTGCCGTCGCACTCGACGTATCCGCACAAAGGCCGCTCTCTCCGCTTTGTTCCGCCTCTTTGTTTGACTTGACGAAGGCACAGTAAAAAACTTCAACACGGCCGGACTTTTGGATCTCGCGAACTAAATGTACAGCTTTATTGGGCCTTCCCTCCTCCAGTTTGTGGTTCCTCCTTCGTTTTGCATGATTGATGGATTCTTTACGAACGAAAAAGGCCCTACCGAAAATATGAGCTCAATCCTTTTGGATCCTCAATCCAACGTTAGTGGTTTCGTGGAATAGTTATGTAAATACACTATGAAATATTCCGTTACCTCAAATTACACTAAAAGGTCCATCCTCTCAGATATATTATGAGGCGTCAACTTGCGGAAATGATCCATTGTGGTGCTGTCCCTCTACGCATGGGGTCCGCAGCTATTTTCGTTATGATGATGTGTTTATGAAGTGTTCTCTTTATGAGGGGTCTTCAAATTATCCTATTTCATAAACAAGAATCTAGGTCGTTTTAATAATATATTGTATATTGCTCAAAACCGTTTGTAATTTTTTTTTTGCAGCCGCCATCTTGGATTTAAAGTTTAACCTTACTATTGGCTTTAGCACCCTCGAAAACTATGAAAACGACACCCATGACCACAATTTGATCATTTCAGAGTTGCCATCTTGGATTTACATTTCGACCCCACTATCGGCTTTAACACCTTCGATAACCATGAAAACGATACCCATGATGAAAAATTTTAGAGCCGCCATCTTGGATTTACATTTCGACCTCACTATCGGCTTTAACACCCTCGAAAACCATGTAAACGATACCAATGACTAAATATTGAAAATTTTCAGTGCCGCCATCTTGGATTTTCATTTTGACTAAATTCACACTTTCACTGCAGTATACTCGGGCCGATGTGTACAATTTTATCCCACGACACTGTAATCATTTTACTCTTTCTTTTGTTTTTTTCTGCCGGCGTTCTCTCTCTCTCTCTTTCTTTCTCTTTGAATTAGAAGAAGACAATCGCAAGTATTAACACTTTAAAGCGTGACGATTTCTGAAAGTTTACAAGCCGCGTTAAAGAACTTCGTTCCAATAAACGTAGGTTGCTGTCATGTAGATCCCGACAGCCGTCTTATGACCGGTAAGACATAACTGGCATTTAAATGTCAAAAAAATAGAACAGGTGCTGGTGCATCACAAACCATTGAACCTCATTACCCTTTATAAATGAGCAGCTGTTTACTCTCGTTAATTACGTTTTATATTTTTAAATTGAGTTCGGACTACTTAGTAAACGGCTGCTCTTAATATTCTTTTATTGATATACAATTGCATATTTCGCCTGGAAGCGTGCACGCAATATTCACATTTTTTCCGTGAAGTGCTTGATATTGTTATTTCCCAACTATCGTTTGAAGTGCTCTTTGCAACTAGCTGTGCGCATTTATCTAATCGATATTTTGTTATCATCGCAGTCCCTTGATTTCCGCACTTGTCTCAATAAATTGCATCAATTTATTATTTGATGGAACACGGAATGGAATGTTCGAAGATTATTTTCAAGTCGTAACTCTTCAACAAACATTGTAATAGCCAGCGAATGTTAGGAAAGTACCTATAAAGTTTTGCGCCGCAATTCATCTTATGTTATTAGATTATAAAGTTTTGAAAGCAATCCTCCACCTTAAGAACAATCTGGAATTCATTCTTATCACCGAAGTTTGCTCTGGAGCGACGATGTAAGAAGATAAGTGCTAACTTGGCAGATCTTTAATATTATATGAGCGCATTTGCTCTGAATTGCGCCTAATTAAAAAATTCGGCGGTTCTGTGAACTCTTAATTTTATAAATCTGTTGCGAACCTGCGGTCTACAAACACGAACTTCGAACTAGTAATCTATGAGATTGAATGATTCCACTAACGGTGCGTTTGTTATTTCAATCGTTCAATTATGGATTCAGACTAGGGGTCCGAACCAAGACTTCAATCAGAAACCCATTGTTGCCATGATTGAACTGTTATAAAAAAAAACTTTTCCTCGTATTTATTTGTAGAGAGATGAGTTTTTCATAGAACTGGTATATTTTATCGATGCACAAGTCTGAATTGCTCTTATTCCAGGCCGGTTTTATTTCAATTTATTCGAGCGATTCAAGTAAAATGCTCATCGCTATTTCCAATATATTCAATATCTATTCCAAATATATTCAAATTTTTAGCATTCTAGAGTAAAACGGTCAGCGAGAGTCCAAGTGTCACCATCGTTGGAGTCAACGACCGAATGACTGTACGGTTGACCGGTCCCGTCGCGATCTGATTGTCGCGCCAATAAACGATTTGCATGTGGTGGTGTTGTGACAGTGTTGCGTTTGCGCACCCATGCCTCACCTAATTGGTGTTATCAGGTTGGTCAAACGCTGTTATGGTGATCATATTGTACCGTGGCGTATTTTTGGATTCTTGCATGTAACTTTAACTGAATGCCAAAGTAAATCATTTATCTTCGTCCAAATAACACAAAGCTCACAAATCAGCCGAAATCTATAAATCCTGCTCATCCAATATACACTTCCGATTTATTTTAGATAGGTATTACACGTAATGGATTGTAGCAAATGGGATTCAGTTTCCTCTCTTCTCAATCCTTCCGTATCAACTACTCGGCGAACACTGTTATGAACAACTTTACTATAGTGCAAACGTTGTGAGCCATATAACGCTTTGTTAACGCAGTGCCAGTTTTAGTGTCGGTGTTGATTTACTGAAGCCGATGGTTTCATTCGGTGCGCACTAAAAGCTTTTGTGCGTAATGGATATCGGTGATAGATCGCAATTCCCCAAGACTTGGCGAGTGCACTTCTTGACGTTTTTATCTGCCGTTTGGCAAGCATAACAACGACTTTCACACTCTATTCCTTTCAATATCAAGGATTTATTTCCAATTTTAGTCCTGCATTTCACATTAAACATCAAATATCCCAGAACAATTCAATGATATTGAGATGATTGTTTTTCCAAACTTTTCCATTCTATTTGTACGGTATCTCAAAACAGCCCAATATTGGTTTTGTTTTCGTGAAAATGGACACCGATTTTTGTAGTGCTTCTTTGATAGCTGTGAAATGAATAACGAATGTGTACTGTTTCCACAAATGGGATGGGTTGCAACTTGTCCCTAATACTGCATTCAATTTGTTGTGTTGCAGTATATTTGGCATTCAATACTGTTGATATTAGTTGTTGTTGAAATAATTGCCTTTATGCGTCAGCTTTTGTGCTTTAAAATAGGTTAGCAGAGTTATTTAATTAAATCAACTGGACTGTGCTGGTTTTAATTTTGCGGCTTACCTACTGTTTTTGCGGTGTTGCCAATGCGAAAATGTAGGCAATAATGTTTAAATATTTAAATATAAATTTGTATGTTCGCGCTTTAAAAGTTTGCACAGATTATTATCCAAATCTATCTTACTTACAAATTGCGACTTCCAGTAACATGTTACACATCAACATAATGCACACATGCATGTTAGCATATATACAGATTTGGAAAAGTGCAACAAACTCCACCATTTATGTGTTCAGATCAGCGAAGGCGAGCATTATGTACATCGTTCTCGATCAATTTCGATATTCCGTTATGTTGCCCACACACACCTAAAAGAGACAGCCAATTCAACAAAAAAATCGCATTGCAATCGTGGTCAGGTTTCCGATTACATGCGCAAACGATTTTTAATTGAATCCCTGTTGCGGCCGACTATTTTTTGCGGAATATGCGTTAATTGTCGGGCCTTTGGTTTTTCGGCTAATTACACACAGAATTTCGGGCGCGAGCGAAAATGTACACAAAACAGGACGCAACTGTCATAAGGTCTTCGTCCAGCGGCATCCACCAGTTCCACCACATCCATAATGTATTTTAAACCTGTATTTTCTGTGTACATTGTTTTAAGTTTGTGTACAAACAGTTCCATTATCCCCCGTATGAATCACTGACTATTGTTTACTGCCGACAAGTCTCGATGACATATTTGGATGTGAACATGTGTTTCGAATGGAAATCTGATAATTATCAATTATGCGTCATAAATCATAATTATTCAAGTTTCACTTGTGTCTATTACTAAGTGAACATCTGGGACCGCGAGGGAAGATAATATCGTTAGACCAGGAAGCTCAATTATGTGATTTATATTTATTTAGTCTCATTCATGATGTCAACGTTTGAATTGCATTTGTCTTCACAGAAAAGCATGCATGACAATGGCAGAAAATATTCCAAGCGTCAGTGACGTGTGTGTGATGATGATTTGATGAATGTGATTATATCATAATTCGAAAAATAAACATAGACTCCAGGTCGAGCCCACATGTCAACAGACCAGTTGATGTCAGGATAACAAAAGTAGTTTGAATTGATGCGTGACAGTAATCGATCCTCAATCATTAAGTGCGGTATCTGTTACGCCCGCATCGATTGACATCAATGTGCATCGAGTTAGTGTTGCGACATGATTATCGAATAGCCTAAATACGACGCGGGCGGTCGTATGACTCACTGTACGACCAGACTGTGGGGTAACTCCTACCAAAAGTATTCGATGTTCATTTTCTATTTGTAAGTACATTGTCGTCTTTCCCAGATACGAGTATTGGAACGTGTTGTTCGGTTGCGCAATGTATTGCGAAACGTAATTTATAACGTCGTGCTAACTATCAATTGTAGTGGAGGCCTTGGATCATGGATAAGGCTAAGCACGCACTATGATTAATCGCTCGTGAGTTAAAAACTTATATCTGGTATCGGATATAAAAAGTTGCTTTCCAAACATGCAATGTAATTAATAGACGGTAACGGTAAAATTATGCTTTAATTAACGAATATTTAATTATAAAATCTTATATCAGGTCCAGAGATTTAATCAACTTTATGTAATTGTGACATTTTGCCTAGCATGAGGAAGATACTAACTGAAAACTACATAAACGTATAGGACGCCTGGTAAGTGCAAGCAGTGACCGGTATAACCGCGCTAATTTCGGATGACCGAGATAATATCAATATAAATAACACGTCATCTACCTAAAAGGCGCGGTGGGTGTGTCGCAGTATTTAGTATCATTATAATATCAAGGTTAGGTTTACGCAAGCACTGGTCACATAGCACAGGTCATTTAGAATACGACTTTTGCTTTCGTGGGACTTTGTGCCAAAACGCCCAACTGTCACGTCATCGTAAAACGCATGTCACGTCATGTGGCTTTTCCTCAAAATCAAAGAAAAGACGTAGAAATGTCTTCATTTTCATTATCGACGTAAATTATTTATGCTTTTTCGTATTGTTTGGGTTTAGGGTCGGATTACACCTACGTAAACATTAATAATTAATATGTAGAATTGCAATTGCAGAATCACAAATGCTGCTTACTGAGTGTGAGTATTTAGTAACGTTTTAGCAAGGTTAGGTTTACGCAAGCACTAGTCACAGCACATAGGTCATTCTTTTTAAATACGACTTTTGCTTTCGTGGGACTTTGTGCCAAAACGCCCAACTGTCACATCATGTGGGTTTTCCTCAAAATCAAAGAAATTAAGAATGTCTTCGTTTTTATTACCGACGTAAGTTATTGAAAATATTAGTACACCTACATAAATATGTACAATTGCAGAATCACAAATGCTGCTTATTGCATTATTATAATTTATAAGCACCGAAATATCTTCCGTGCAGTAGACTCCTACATCTTGTAAGACATTATTTATTAGATCTCCTTCTTGTGATAGTGCCAAGTGGAAACAAAATCAATAAAACATGCGCTGTACTCGTTGTAATTTTGCAACAATATTTCCTTCAATCGCATTCAAATGAAACAGCTCCTTTGTTGGACAGTATAAATAATTAATGTTGCATAATAATCGCGTCTTTATCACGCAACCATGGAGAGATAACCTCACGGTAGGTGGTGGTACCTCCCCTGAGATACGATGTCCTCGGAGTGTATTGTGTGTGGGCTTGAGACAATGCCACCTTTCTATTTTCCGATAGAACGTTTCGCATTCCTGATTGAGTTATTCTTCCAATCGATACCAATGACGCATATCTACTTCATAATCAATATCTGCATAACTTGAATGTCAGTCTATACGCAGCTTGTTTATTTTGTCTTTACCGTTATCTATGCACTCAAGTTCCGAGTTAAACCTCTTATGATTGACAGCGATATGGTTAAAATTGTCTGGTTTAATTTTTCCAGCAGCAAGTTTTTTTCCAATATTTAAAACAGAAATGCTAGCCAGTGCCACGATGTTGATTGAGAAGACATTTCGATGCTGCAGAATGAATTTACCGTTGTAACAGTACGCTCATTGTAAGTACAATAATGCTGCACGAATTGTTTGCTTCAATCAGCCTAGCAACGTCAGCGCCAGTCCCAATCCGAACGCACGCCGAAAGCTTGTATTGTTGACTCGAAAATAAAATATGATTTTCACTCGAAAACTGCCAACAAAAAGCTCCAGATGTCCTTGTCAGATTTTTTATCTGAAAGATGAAATTCATTGTACTCTGTTCGTATCTCATGAAATATAACAAAAACGTGTTCAATGAAGATCGATAAATATCCGGAGCGGTTGGCAAGCTGAGTACGATATTAAATCATCGCCACATTTAATCGTGTCAGCAGCAGGTACATCGCTATATATAACTATAACCTTTTCCGTAAGTCATAGGCAACGTTCACATCTATAATTAGAGTGACGTATTTATTTATGAAGGGACTCGAACGTCCCAGCTCCTGGCACGAGGGCATCGCGACCTACATTATCTATGTGATCAAGTCGTTTAGAAAACTTGACATTTCGCGTAATCATATCGCATTTGAAAAGAAGCAATCAAAATGATAATTGTAGCGAATCTGGTATCTAGTTTTCGATCACATTATAAAGTTTTATAGCGCATCATAAAAAGTTAGGTGGTAGCCGTAACTTGGTTATCTATTTCAACTTTTTCAATTGGATTTTACAAAGCGGATTGTATTGAGTATTTTACTCGTCATGTTTTTCCTGGTTCTGGCGTTATTCCAACTTATTTTTTAGGAAGTTTTATTTAAAAGAAAACTATTTTAGTCTACATACCTTTCTCGATGTGAATCTATGCAAATGTAATGGATAACTGCATAAACCTTCTTTAAAGCAATATATTCCTTTTAGAATGTCGTAGCTGTAATTTTGCGTCCTCATAGTCGTCTCTAAGTAGTTTTTTTCTAAAATCCTCTAACATTTTTCTCGTGCGTAATGAACGACATTTAATGCACCACTTTTAATGGTGGGACCTCATTCACCGACCTCTTTAATAAGCAACGAGGCTGCGTTTATTTATTTCCTGCATTTATTTATATGTCGGTCACTGCGCGGTTTCATGTTATGAAATAGCGATTTAAAGTGTAAAAAAATCATTTTAACAGAGTACTCTTAACCAAGAATAGACGGAAGATTAAAACATCGTTCAGTTCATCATCATCATCATCATTTCGGCTAAAAGATGTCCACTGCTGGAAATGGCCTCCCCCAAGCAACGACACTTGCTTCTCGCATCGTTCAGTAATTTTACTATGTCTTTTACTCCACGCACCGCGGTAATCAACGCGTTGATGTCTTTTACTCCATGGTGTCTGTAAATTCTGTCACATGTCGCGAAATCAATGGTTTAGTCTCAAAAATGCCCAACAAGCCTAAAGAAGTTTTCACTTCCAAAAATTTAATTGATTAAACCTACAGGGATGTCTCGGCCTGCCTCTAAGGCATGTTACAAAAAAGGGTTGTCGGGGAGCCGCTTTAGGACCGGACCCACCACAATATTACAAAGAGATTTATGGTCCTACAAAATTGCTTTGTTAGTGTACCATAATATGTGTAGTTAATGTAACAACAAGAAACCTTTACCCTTATGTCGTATTCAACACACAAACTCCAGCACACAAGTTCATCAAAACTTCTTCTGTATATATCCTTGAATTTCACTGTCACATTAAAGTACTATTAATTAAGTTGGTCTCTGCATTTCGGACTTCTAGCTGTATGAATTTGTTGAACAGTGGTAACAGATGCTATCATTAATCACCACAAGTCGTACTATATTAACGAATGGTTAAGCCTCCTGTTATTAAATAGCACTTTGCGTTCAACCACTCGTATTGTTTTTGCCTGCACTTATAATACATGACGAGAATTTTGTGACGTGACTTTAAACCCTTTTTTTTTGTGATTGTATTCGCCACGGTCTGTGACTTGATGTCAGCACAACGATTAATCATGATGACACGTCCACCACACCGTGATACGACCCGGATAATAACCTACACCGAGAACATCTTCATTGCTCTTCCAACCCCAATACATTCCCTGCTGACATTGACGAATTACTTGAAAAACTATCGAACCGAGCACCCCTTAGGGTTAATAAGTTATCGGGGTCAATATATACAAATCAGTTTCCTTGGTGCTGTGCCAAAGTTGTCTGAATTTAATTATGTTATCGTTTTCCCTGTGCCGGAATTTCAGGCTCATTTAGTAGCTTCAGGCGATTATGGCTTGCGTTTCCTAAATTCGTAACTCATGCGATATTTCAGCGAGAGTATCGCCAAAATATTTGGTGCGGTGGATGATAAATTTTCCAGGCTCCCAATGACAGCGATACGACGCAATAGCGTTTCTCCGGTTTCGGTCGTTACGTTTTGTGTGCGGTTTTTGCTCGGCGGCGCGTGCCAGGCCCGACGGCAATCTAGGCAAATCCTATCCATTGTGCGCGGTGACAATAGTTCCGGTGCTAATTCAAGGACGGCCCGCCATTGTCCCGCGGATGACGATGCGCGCCGCTGCGCCACTCCCGTCCTATCTACCATTCTATGCCCACAAACGTTTATCGATTTGTTTTGTCACGGTATAATAAATATTTGATACAGATAATAACATATCTGTATTGTAAATGGAAGTCAAATAGGACGTCACAAGATTTTATTGTATAATTTATTGCTTTTATTTCCGTCGATGCATGTCCGATGTTATCGAGTGGATATTCCTTTAATAATTTTTTTTAAGGTATTAAAACATAAAGGTGACCGGACATAGAATTTGTATTATTTACCTTTCTATCAAGTATTTAAAGCTAGTCTCTGAAAACTGCGTTTGTCAAATTTTCAAAACTATTGCCACAATGTGGTCCAAATGGCGATGGTATTGTAAATCCAACATACCCTATTTAACCTTATTCAAATTCAAAGCCATTCCGTACCCAATCGATTGTGCCCCATAATATCAGAACAATGTGAGTTAGTGAAATTCCACAAACTATTGGCGTATACGGTGTAATGGCTGCGTGCAAGTTTAATCTGAAATAAGAACCATCCTTACTTTAAAATAAGTAATTTAATTCCGAATATAATTATTTAACCTTAAAATAGATACTAATACCCAAATTAATATTAAAGTCGTAACCCCAATATCATAATCTAAAACTGTTTAATAAAACTACATATTCATAACATTTCAGGGATAAGGAAAATAATATGCAACACCAAGATATTTTGTCAGTCATTTATATTTCTTTGCCAACATCAATATTCTACACCATACCATCACATCTCCTATTCCCCACATAATATCACTATTTAATCGTATTCCAATATTTACCATTAAACTAATACCTAGGTTACTTTAATTTACAGTAAATCTCCAACCAATACCATGCCAATCTATCTTTTTACCGACACATCCACTAAGCACATCTTACCGTCACGAGCGCCAGACCCAGAAGTCGGGTGACCGCTACTCAATTGACACATCGAATCTTTGGGTGTCGCCAGTACAATATCCAACAATTACGTATTAATAAATTAAAACCTAACAAATCGTTTACTGCAGAAGCCTCACTTTAACACCATTACCGCAGGAAACATTCCACGTCCCTACACTATCCACTAGGTAGCAACCAACTTTCATATTCCTTTTTAGTTTCCTTTGCGAAAACTTTTGTGTCTTCTTCCATGTGACAGATCGTTACAAATTTCACCGCGTCTTTGTAAACCTGACTTGATTTATGGCTGTGATAATAATTTCCGTGTTGAGGTAGGGTTCGTCTCGCCCGCATTATATTGTAATGGGGTGCTATTTGCAGCGGTGGCATTTGCGGACTTGGGCAAAATAGCAGGTCACGACGTAACATATAATGTAAGAGTTACGTGACCGTATTGTTAGGGCATAAAAACTCCTATTACGATATCAATTACTCATCTATTATGTACGGTTCTATTAGCATCCCTAGGTGTAGGTACTGTAGCATCCCTAGGTGTGCCGTTGTCCTAGTTTATTCATACATTTTGATTACGCTCGTGCACGTCCAATACCCGGGTACCCGTAGTCTCCAAATATACTCACTCATATTCCAACGATTATTATTTGGCTTTTCAACGCTGAGAAATCTATTTAAAGCATTCATTAATTAGTCTTCAAATAATTAATTAAAAATCTATCTTTCATTATTATTCATACGTAAGGAAGTTTATTAATTAATACAGCTAATAAAACAACATTAAATATATTTACCATCAAGCCGAGCAAGACTTTTTTTAAAGCGATAGAACCCACTCTTGCTAGCAATTCCGGTTCCTAGAATATAAAATGGCTCATTATTCCATCTCGGATGAATTCGGGAATAAGTTTTATTGAGCGGACGGTAATTCCAGTCGGCGTCTAGTGTCGTTAACATTAGGACTTGGCAGTAATTGGTCCCTTTCGTTACCCACACACTGCAGTGATTGGCTCGATTACTGTTTAGCGCGTTCGACGCTTTCAGACTACAAAGTACAAATGCTGTCTAGACAGTGGGGTCCTTAACTTAGTTTAATAAAGCCCATTTGCTTGGGTATATTGTATTCTTCGTTTAATAGCACCGAATTTAGTACCAGACCTGTATCGTAGGAAAATTTTAAGGAAAAGGGTTCTTAAAAAATTGTTTCATGATTGATAACGGCTAGGTCTGAATGCTTAACATGTTACTAAAGCCGGATATCCTGCGGGAGTTTTTTCGAAACATTACACAAAATGCCTTAAACATAAACATTTATTTTCATACAAAACATCGTGTTTGCATATACAAATGTGTGTATGGCCACGCCTCTCTGTTGCGATGTTTTTGGGTAATGTTTCGAAAAACCTCACACATGAACATTTGTTTTCATACAAAACAGCGTGTTTGCATACACAAATGTGTGGCCACGCCTCTTTGTTGCAATGTTTTTGTGTAATGTTTCGAAAAAACACGCGCAGGAGACCCGGCTTTAGACGAACTTAAAGACAGTCACACTTTGGTAACACTTTCTGGTATGCAGTTGGAACCCTGTAAGGTCATAGTGCCGTAAGTTTTCAGATTCGTGTGTAAGCGACATTTTACGGCCCCAGTTTCGGCTGCCCTGTAACGCTACTGTAATGGGAAAAGTTTTGGGATCCTGAAACTTAAAAGCTTTTGGCGCCGGCAACACGTCTCACTGCCAAGATATTGTTTTTCTAATCATAATGTTACGGTGTTACAATGTTATCATATTTCTTCTAGCTCAATTATTTTTGCGTATTATTTTAATAATATGAATTTTTCAGTTGAAATTCTTTATGAAAATGTCTAAATGTCAAATCGCTGTCTACTTGTCATCTCTTCAGAATTTATTAAAATTATTCATCATGAAATTCATGAATCTAAATGAAAACACTAACTCAAATATTCTTTCTGTTTCAGGTAATTAGATGAAAATCATTCTACGAACAAAATGAACGCATTTGTTAACTAACAGTATTCAAGGTTTGTTGAAATTGTTATTTTTCGTGATCACTTGAATCAATTTTAAATATTTACTTAGTTATGTTTGACGATATCACATGGCGTTGTAAATGCGTGATATATTTGCTACTTAACGGTTTTGTTTCTCTTGATAAAACAGGTAAATTGAAGAAACCATTTTTTTTCGTAAACTAATAGGCATATTTTAAATTCGTAATTTTTCGATTCTTGAGTCAGTTGGCGATAGGTTTACCATTTCGAAATTTGAAAAGTCCTGACAAAAAGCCTGACATTCGCAAAAAAGTCCGGATATTTAACTTTTTAATCATATTTTTCAGTAATCATTTATCTTTTTAAAGAAAATCCCCTCAAATCGATAAGTCCGGACACATGAGAAGGCCGGACGTAGTCCGGACGGGGTGCCAAAAAACCGGACATGTCCGGACGAATCCGGACGGATGGTAAACCTAGTTGGGGATAAAGAAAAGCACAAAACAAGTCCGGGCAATTCATTCAACCGTTTAGCGATATTATTAAAAGTAATAGTTAATAGGGCCATAACGAGCTTTGCAATATTTTATTACCTATAAAGAAAGAAAACTGCCAGAAAAAGCTGTTCTTATTAAAACGCTTATCAAAATGCTCACACCCACACGAGACTTGTTATTTCATATGAACAGTTTACCAATTTATTTGGCAAACAAACCAAATATGCACTGCTCGCAGTGAACCTAATTAAATTGCATTAAATGTCGAACTGAAAAGCAACAAAAACAAACGCGAGCGAATTCGCTGGTCTAAAGTTAAGAGCAAACAACAATTAAACTTATTTCTATTATCTCGCTAACCTCATTAATTCTAGAGGTCCTTTGAGCGCTGTTTGAAAAAACATCGTTAGGATAAATGTTCAGCAAATGGAAGCACCACGGGAAATTTGCTAAGCGTCCAATTTAAATAGTCTGGTTTTTACAGATGGGCACGGGGACTTCTCTCGTCTCCCGTGTTTACCCGGTTAGTAGCCTACGAGTTTATTCGCCTGGTTGCTTCAGCTGAAGTGCAGCGGCCACTCTTAAAATTGTTTACGTCTTCTTGCTTCGTTACTCCCTGGGCAGTGGCTCTTCCACCGAGAGATGTCTTAGTTTATTTTTCCCTTTCCGGCTCATCGAGCCAAATTACTTAGATACATTTTGCTGATGAAAATGTTTTTACCATACTTGGTTTTATAGGCATTAAGTACTGAGATTATGGCTCAGGAATTTCCGCAAATTGATATTATTAGCGATCCTTCACATCGCTATAAGCATTATTAACTTTATAAAATATGATTGAATATCTTTGAAACCGGCCCTTGGTCGGCCGCGAGCGTTTTTGTGTCCATTACGCAAATCGTGACGCGACAAGGCGAAGTTATGGCGAAGGCTGTTTTATACGAGCTATCAAACTTGTTTAGATGGCATGCTATAACTGGGCACAATAATGTTCACAATGTTGTTACATCAGTGTGATATAGTAAAAGCTGAATAAAGTACACGCAGACAGTTGTAATCCTGCACTAGTCCTGCCGCAGTTTTAGAAATTGTTTCAATAAATGGGTTGCTGAAATACTAAAATACGAAGCTTTCGGGCCAGGGTTGGAAAAATCATGATTTAAAAAAAAATGTACACACAGTATAGTAACTAAATTATTGCGTAAAACGGAATGCGCCCTTGAGTGTCAGAAAAAAGGGGAATCCCCGCGCAGTGTTTTGTAAAGTTCGCATGAGATTACCATAGTAAATTAAGAAACCGACTGGGAATTGAAAAGGCTGGAAAACTAGTTTTTTGGTTCAAGCATTATAATAATGTTAATGACATTGATTTTTCAGATGTAAAAGACTGTCTTTAACATATAATTTCTAAATCTGTTTTTTTATGTTGATTTATGTGAAAGAAAATTAAATTAATCATATTTGATTAAATCATTGATTTTCATTGAAAAAATCATTTGTTTTAAATCATGATTTAAATCAAAATGATTTAATCGTGCCAACCCTGTTTCGGGCTAATAATGTTGAGTGTGTCTTTGAAATATTTTATAACCAATAAACTGGAAACTAAATAAATTTTTAACAAAATATTGCGTCTTGAAGAGGAAGAGAGAACATAGCAAAATATTCAAATGTTCGAGTTATCCTCAAAGCAACTGGTCCCGACCGATCCTCGCAGAAAATAAATTATGTAGAAATCACAGTATGTCGTATGCTGCTTTTCATAAACATGCCTGATAAAATATGAAAGGGATGTGTTTATTTAAAGGGAGGTCTAAACAGACGGGGGAAGCATTGCAAAAGAAAGAAACAGTTATGACGTGTTTAACACATGCAAAAGTAAATAACATGGTGCTGCTTGAAAGGATGACTGGGGGACCTTTGTAAACGGTTAGCAAGTAAACTGTAGAAGAAAAACGCTTCACCCCGCTTCCTAACCAAAGCGAACGGTCGCGCGAATACGTGATCGTCGCGTTCATGTCAATCATTTGTTTGGAAAGGAGCCATCTGTCGACGCGATCAGGTTCCCTGAATCAAATGAACGCGACGGTTCCGTGTAGCCGCGACAATCGCTTTGGTTAGGACCTGGCTTCACAGTTGCGACAATTCCGACAAAGATAAACAAGGATACAGACAACGTAACAAAGCGAAATAACCTCGCCTTATGATGCAATTACGTTTCTCTACAGAATAACAGGTGGTAATCTCCAGATTTTCTATTATCCTTTTTTCTTTCCTCCAGTTTTGATATTTTGTTACAATATTTTCCCTGTAAATTCGCCCGTGGCGACATCACTGGCTCGGGTTGCGAATATCCCGTGAGGTTTATATCAAATTTGCTCATTTTCCCTCAGCGCATAGATTTAATTTTCACGTTACAGTTGGATGTTTTTCATCACCAGCATACCATATTACATTATTGGAAATTTGTCATATTCCAATAACTTTAATGCGTGGCACATAAAATTAATGTAGAAACTTTGCATTTTGATAGATGCATAAAAGCATATTACGGTGTTAAGATATTAATTTTATTGTTGTCAGCTGAATGATCAATGTAGTGTCCAGGTGTCTGCGAATGATGGAGTGCGCCAATGTTGTTAGACTTGTATAGTATAATCCAGTTTGCTCATAAGACTTGTCGTAAGGTGACCGTGAAAATTGTTATGTACTTGTTAGGTACACATTGACATTTGTAATTTTGTCGTAAGTATTTCTGCTTTGCCATGACGTTGCTTTTTAAGCGGATTACAACAGCTACTGCATTGTCACTGTTAGACCACATGGAAAAGAAAAAGTAGCGCGATGATACAACGCTGGTAATTTATTGCAAAAATTCAACATTCTAAAGTCATTTATTCAAACTAGGCTGAGAATCAGCACTTTTCGAACGTCAAAATTACATAAGACAGTCCCCCAAAACGCAAAATATTAAGCAATTATCTATTTACAAAACATTTATTGATTGGACTCAATCAATCTACCTAGCCTTTTCCGAACTATATTGGGGTCGGCTTCCAGTCTAACCGAATGCAGCTGAATACCAGTATACATTTAGAAAAAAATTAATAGCTGTATACATTTATTGATTGGACTAAAAAATTAAAACACTAATCACGTTAATATTATGTTGCTTGTAGAATAAGCTGAAAAAATTGCATTATTATGGTTTTTAATCGTTAAAAGAAATTTTTAGAGGTATCTTCACAGTTTTTTGCTATAGTATCAAATTAGCTGTATTATGTTTTCAACACAATAGTGCCGATTCCCTTGTTTACAAACTAAACTAAATTTAATTTCAGTGCATCTTTTTCTTTCTATTTCATTAAGAAAAGGACAGAAGATGAATTTTAGTTTAGTTCTGTCAAATTAATCAGCGCCTGTCACTACTCCATACAAGTTTAGACGTGATTAAAAACTTGCCTACTAAAATTACATCAATTTACGTCAAACGCTGATTAATTTGACAGGACTAAATTAAAATTTGTCTTCTGTCTTTTTCTAATGAAAAAGAAAGAAAAAGAGGCACTGAACTTAAATTTAGTTTAGTTTGTGAACAAGGGAATCGGCACCACTATCTAACTTGCATATCCTGAAGAATATCATATATTTTTCTGATTTTGTTTACTGCAGTGGATCTTATACGTATATACTTTTAGGCATAAAACTTGCGTTTAGCTGCTGTAATCCCCTTAAGGTGACGATAACCGACTTTTAATGATTTTATATTGAAGATAACGTCTAAACGTGTTATTAAAAAGTGTTATTGATTTGAAAAAAAAAAATGTTAAATTAGAGCATTTTCTTAATAACTTTATTGTTATTCAGAAAATGCTCTAATTTAACATATTTTTTATTTTTTCATAGTGAAATTAATTTGTAAAGTTATGTCTAACGCGGATAAAAAACTGAGAATTAAGTATGCAAAATCTACCAAGCGTATTTTTTTTCGCGTTTCGTAATCTGAAATCTTCGCCATTTTAAAGATAATTTAATTATTGATCTTTTAGTTTACGTGTTTTATTAAAATACCTTCTGTTTTATGTATAACAAATTAATAATGCGTCTAATTTGGGACAGCGCTCCTTGGTGAACGAGTCTTATTACTGGCTGGACGTACGACGCGTTGCGTGAGCTCAGTACAGAACACGCAAGCTAACCACTCAAGGTCACTGACATATATCTGCATCTTAAATAAATGGAGAATTAAATAGTGCTGCTCAATAACCAGCATGAATAAAAAAATCAGTTTAAGTAATTAATCGTTTACCGACGATCGACGATTTCAATCGCATCTCGATGGATATAAACGTCGGAACATCTACCCGCAAACTTCCTGTAAACATTACATTTTTGCTACTTTTATTACACACGTTATAGCGATGTAAACGGCATGATGTTATTTTAATGTCGCAACCAACCGCCGAACGTGATCAAACGGATCTAACACAATGTGGCAACAACTGTATTTATTCTTGTACCATAAATTACATTTTCATTGTTTAGCATCGCGTATTATAATTAGGAAGTAATAAACGATTAAATAAACGTGACGAATACGCAAAAAAGGTGGTGCTATTGTTCTGCGAAAGCAATGCGGCAGTCGATTGTCACAAGTAATAACATTACATGCTTGAAGCGATACTGAGCTCCGTTATATCGCGAACACACGCGATATTCGCGCGAACCGCCAACGGGATTCATGTGAGCACCACGCTTTTTGTACGTGGAAGGAAATTTGCCAAACGTTTGTTAAAATAAAAATAGAACGTGGGAATCGCAAAGGATCGCATTGTCCAATTAAACTATCATATTTAGTTGTTGACATGTAGCTTATTTACCCTTTGACTCGATGAGAAAGGGGACGTACGCAGTGTTGTTTACGCATGCACAATTATGGTGACTTTTCACTACAAGTTATTGTTTTACTGCGATCATTGACATTTCTTGCCCGTGGTTGTTTGCTATGTACGTTATTTACTGTTTCGGGTCACTTTCCCTCATTAGAACTGATTTACTGATGTTGTACAAGAAACACGCAAGCTCTGCAACTGGCTTTCGTTTCCCTTTGATTTGAATATCTGTGCCTGCCTTGTTAATAAAATATTTTCTATTTGGTCGAACTGTACATAGCTTTACAACTATTAAGGGTGCCACAGCACCGTGATTTTTAAATTTTTGATGTGTATTTTTTTCCTCTCTTTCCTGCAAAAAAAAAAAAAAAAACACCAGACAGAAGTGAAAACTGAAAAAAAAAACTCCGGTAATCAACGCGTTGATGTCTTTTACTCCACGCACCGCGGTAATCAACGCGTTGATGTCTTTTTAATTATCAAAAGCTGGTGTCGTAACAGTGTCGCGAAATCAATGGTTTAGTCCCATCTCAAAAATGCCCAACTTGCCTAAAAAAGTTTTTTTTTCCTTTAAAAAAATCGAAATAATTAGATCTGTGGGAGTGATTTCGTGCAAAGGCACGGAAGTGTGTAATAGGAAACCAGGAAACCGCGCGTTATTTTTTGCCAATGACCGCGCGTGGTGCCAGAGTTGGCCGTCAGAAAAGACATTGACGAGGATCCACCCCTTTAATGTTGCTTATTACCAAGGTAAGATGTCAGATGTTACACATCATATGCGACTACTGTAAGGCTTGCTCGTTTTGTTCAAATATTTCATATTATATTATTAAATCATGTTTTATTGAAGTAAAAATCGTCGACTAACAGACCTAAATTCAATCGCTAAGATATAACAATGTAGTAAATAGTAGTAGTAGTTAGTTCAGTATTGATTTTATGAGACAGGTCAAAGATACTGATCCACGTGCGATTTATCATCGTGTTAAACCTATATGTTCGTTCACAGTAAGTAAACTTGTTTTTCTAAGAATGTATACTCCGTTTGAAATAAGATTAGACATTTAAACAATCCTTTTTTACAGTCCGTTCAACCGATTTTGACTTCTATTGCGTAGGCATAAGGATGGCATTAAAAGCAAAAAAAACTGGTTACAAACCAATTGTTTACTGCAGCTGCCATTTGTCATGCCACCAACGCAATAGAAGTCAAAATCGGTTGAACGGACTGTAAAAAATGTTTAGTTAAATGTCTAATCTTATTTCAAATGGAGTATAGTTGCTAAGCGACACACGTAACCGATGCAGCTTGATGCCATGCCACAATGACATTTTGTTTAGCTATTGATCAAAGCCGTCTGTTGTACCAATTGGAAAAATGTTTATGTCAAGGCCCATTACGATAGCATCCGCAGTGCTCATAGCCTAACCTAGAATATTGACTTTACAACGACTGCACATCGGCCAATAGAAATGTCCAATATCCGATGTGTACTGGGAATTGGGGAATGAGAAACTTTCCAAGCGCTCAGCGCTCGACTCCAGTGCAATTGATTTTAGTTTGATGAAAACTTTAATTAGGATATTCACTAAAACCAGCTTTTGAAACTTGTTTAATTTATATGGTATTTATAGATCTACGAGTGGCTATGAGAGCTACCCATTTATCTAATTGGCTACCAATGTGTCCACAGTCGAGGGCCTATTAATCATGATGTAATGGTACAGCATTCATAGCGTAAAAACTACTAACATAGCAATGAAGTCGGCTGTGTCATTACAAAACAAGGCAAATAAAATTACGGACCATTGCAGTAACATTAGAAAGTAAGTTTCGTCATACAAGTAGCTATTCATCGAAATAATGGGTAGTAAAACGACATCCACCGCTGCTCTTGAGAACAATAATGAACTGGTAATGCGGCTACGCATAATGCTTGTTGACGTGTGGGAGTCATGCCATTGTGTCTATTGTGATGTGTGCGATGATGAGCCAGCACATTTACGTAGGACCGGGAAAGCGGCACTCGACCGGCTGGGAACTTGGCCGCAGAAAATAATGAAAAAGATAATGCCTGATAAGATTAGTCGTTTTAATTAAATACGTTATAAACTGCGTATCTCGACTTGTATTAACACTTTGGTGCTGTTTTACTAAAGTAACAGTAAAGTTTATTATTGTTAGTTACAGTAAAATTTTATTTATTAAAATCTTTATTGTAGTAATGTGAGGGAATTAAGATAAGAGACTATTTTCTAGTTATAATGTACGTACATTAATCGACTGTCTCTTTAGAAGATGGAACTAAACACAAATAATTAAGTTGAAATAAAAATGCGGGTGCTTATGTCACTGACACCAATTATTAAATGATATAAACCCCAAACGCTGTTAAATCAGCTGTTGAATTGAGTGGGACAGACAACAGACTTTGTAATAGTAAAAGTATGTTGGCGGGCACACTTATTGGCCAAGGACTATACCGCTTTGTTCTCTGAGATACAGTCCCATTGTCGATTTAACTATTATTTATCTACCGCTGATAAACATTATCTTCTATTTAATTCAAGTAGGTGACTAAACTTGTTTATGATCACTGATGATCACACTCGGAACTGAGGGTCTTTGTCATTTATCTTGAGATAAAATTATAATTGCTGTCCTGATACTGAAAGAATTCCTGCGTTACATTAGTTCTAATCTTGAGGAAATAAAACTGTGATAGGATAACATGTGTGTTTGTTTAGAGATAGAATGTAAAGTCCCAAATTATTCTCGTCGAGATTCAGACAAACGAACAAGTTTTTGTCTGCATGATACTCGAGGAGATAATTGTTTAACTAACTTAGCTCTCTCAGTTACTACGGTTAAAGTTTAATGACTGTGTTCGCGAACGAGCCATGTGATAGCCGTATAGACTTGAGGGTGTGAGTGAGTTTGTTAACTCACCAATAAAACTTCACAGCAGCTAAAAGCTTTCGCACAAGTTTTTGTCTATTGGAATTTGTGAGAAATTAACTTGTGTAGTTACACATGTTGAAATTCTGCCGATATGTATCATCGTGCGGGGACCCTAGTCCCTAACAAAACGATTCATTGGAATTCGAGGCCCCGTATTGATGTAATTTGGCCAATAAATTTCGAGTAAAGCAATTCTATTGAAATAACCCTCACCATGTTGCCTTCCAACATTGGAAACGTGTGTACTTAGTTACACGTGGCTTTTAGATATGAGAGTCTATTGTGCGGTGTGGTGTGCCCTATGTGACTCAGCCCCGGTCCTACCAATGGCGACTAGGCGAGCACTCGACCTCAAAACTAGATTACGTACACCGTTGTTTTGGGAAGCCGCCTATTGTGTTGCCGCAAACCGTGTCTAACTTCACAAAATAACACCCAGATTACCAAGTTTCCGAGATTAATTAGGAAAACATTTCCCGTTTCTCAAATAGTTTTTTTAGGAAGCGTTTAATTCTCTTGAGTTTATTAAGATCGTGCGTTGTGGCGTGTGACAATGCGTTTTTGTGGTCGTCACGGTTACGTCAACTGCCTCTCAAATTACAACAAAGCTGTTAGTTGGAAATTGTTCAGCTCTTACTGTGATCAAAATTTGTTATTACGTTAAAATCGACTTTGAAGTCTTTCTCGCAGTTTTCTATGACCTTAATTACTGTAGAAAATTCAATTTAGGTTTCAGTAATTTTCCATTCACAATACAGGAAAATGAAGTTCTGCTCGTCTAAATAAACGTGTTTAAACAGTCATATCGTATGCAAATTTGACAAAGTAAATCTAATTATGTTATGTACGACCAGAATACCCGCAAAATTTCGATATTCTTTATGGCACCTCTTTTTAGGTCATGCATGAGCTAAAGGCACCTCTTTAGGTCATGCATGAGCTATCCGAATATAAAAATATTTGGCACAGGTCTTAACGGGGAGGAAAATTGATTCGTTGTACGCCGTATTACAATGTATACAGCAAGGTATACAGCATAGCATTACTTCTTCTGTTTCAAACAGTACGTCGAATGAGATTACTAACATTTGCATGCCGTCAATAATCCAATATCCGAAACCGTACGCGTAGGGAGCGTGGTTACTGTCCCGTTAGAACACGATTACCATTACGCTATTACCGGCGGGAAATGTCTTCAGGGGCTTATCAAATGTCCTATATCAACTTTGGAACGTAAGCTTGTCTTATCCAAAGCCCAAATGGGAAACCCTTGTGTTCGATTCGATTCCGCTTGTAATACCAACATTACATTTATTTAATACGTGAGAGTACAATTCTCCTGAGAAAGGAATAAATAAAAAATAATGTGCGCTAAGGGAAACGCAGTACAGGAACTGCCTATGCGCAAGCGTCTCCAAGGATTTTCCCGGTATGATGTCTCGATAAATTCTGTGTTGTTATTACCGGAGATATAAAACGAGAGTTATGGCCGGGAGTAGAACGCCTTGACGATAAAAAAATTTGATTCTCCGTGTAATTTTTGCTTCAATTTGATGCGTTGCTTTATGCGTTGTGAGTGCAGTAAAAATTAGATTAGATTTATTTTGCTTATCGAGACCAAAAAGACTTCCTGTAGCCGTAAAAACTTTCTGTTTTTGGATACTTGAATTACTATTTATTTCAACATTAACTCTTAACCATAAATCTGGATTGGCATTCAAACAACAGTCCACAATTTAGTGTTTGCTTATAAATGAGCAAAGATTCCTCACGCCTTGGCGCCATTCCCAATTACTACAATCGATAGAGTCATATCGATTAGAATATCGATCGTGCATCTTGGATGTGTGGGTTGCAACACAATACAGCAGTCGATGACACGACTCACATAATGGTTTGCACTTACTCATCTCACAGTTAGCCGATATTGTGTCATGTGTTATTATAATAATAACATACTTTCGCTGTTGCGCTTAACAATTAGAGGCGTGTGCTATCAGAACTGTTAATTATTAAGTGCTATACTCGACTAAGATTTCTATCTTGAAGAAAAACTTGAATGCATGTGAAGCCTATTGCTAAACATAGGCTCATTATCATCCCATGAAAAACTTAGGAGATATAAAATATGTGGGGTATCATATGAAAGAGCGCTATTTGCAAATTCTCAAACATATTTAGGCCGCATAGTTTTCGACTTTTGGCGAAAAGTATTTAAAAAAAAAAAAACAGTGGCACTCCGGAAGTGCCGACAGAAGTAAAAACTTGAAAAAAAATATCGGCTCCGCGGTAATCAACGCGTTGATGTCTTTTACTCCACGGTGTCGGTAACAGTTCGCGAAATCAATGGTTTAGTCCATTTCAAAAATGCCCAACGCGCCTAAAGAAGTTTTCACTTCAATAATCATTCAGATGCCACGAAAATCATAGGCATCTTGAGCACAAGACTGCCACGACCACGACCAGGAAACCAGTAAACTATATAAACCAATACGAATCGCGCACTTGGTCGTAACGGCCAACCGGCCAACTAGCCGTAGAGGCCACGAATCACGACTGGCCAGAGTCGATGCCGTTTAGTGCGTAAATTACAGCGGCAATATTCTCTTCAAACACTTGGCCTAAACTAGTTTTACAACTAGGCTAGTTTTTGTTGCGTCACGTCATTAGGTCATACACCATACCACAAACAATAGTCATCAAAGAGGGTCAATAGTTGAATAACCATTTTGAAATTCTATTAACAATATGATTACGCTAGCCATATTTCTGAAATGACCTACTTTCTGTCTGGTTTTATTTATTTAGATTCAATTTTCCGTAGAACCAGATTACCTTCGAACAAATTTAGGCTTATTAGGAGAAATACAGAAGGAACCAACGCTACCTACATCTTAACATTTTGATAAGTGTTTAAAACGCACGAACACATAAACTTGTAAGACTATCCCTTTATCTAAGCGCCTGGTTTCAGTCGAAAGTTTTTATCACCACCATTTTTGTGAATCCACAATTCCACAATCTTTATGGGAGTAATTTTATTTGGGTAGCTTTCTCGTAAAACCGGCATATCCCGGCAATAGTCCTCTGATCGTTTTGCGTTTAATTTAGAAATGGTTGCACGGCTGTGATCCTACAAGTTTTATAACAATTCCAGTGTCTAGTGTCGTTTATTCTCTTTACCTTTGTGCCGGTCACCTTCAAGAATCCTCAAGGGGAGGTTTTATGAGGTGGTGGCTCTGACGGGTTTATGACCGGTAGGACGATGTCGAATAAGGGTTCTTCAAATGTTACTGCGAACATTTCCTCCAGCCGTCACTTTATATACCTTTCTGCTTTTCTTATTGCTAATGAAATGGAACTTCGTTACTTATAAATCGATGCTGTACCAGGAAATGTTGCAGTTTCTCACCTCACGAAATCCATTTTCGGTTATCAAATCTTTCGACACGACTTCGATGTGCGTAGACGTTATATGAATAATTTATTTAGTTATTATCGCGTCTCTTTGTTCTTTTATTCCCGTTACAACGAGAAGAAAGAGGCTGTAGCTCGATCCCCTCGGCGTTGCTGGCGGCTATACGGCCGTCGCGTCGCTGCGCAAAATGTTTGCTAGCAAACAGCCGGCTATCGCTGCAATGGCCCATATCTCTTGGCAACGGGGGACCATCCTGCAAAACTCGAATGAAGCTATTAATAATTTTTAAAACTGCACTAAATTCTATTCTAAAATATATTATTAACCAAAGTATATCAATAATATATAATAATATGATATTTTATATATTATATTATTTAGATGGAGTAACTTGGACGGATCCGGTCCTTCGGGATAATTCCTCGTAATATGGGGATTACTTGGCGTCTCGGTCGCGCTGCAGCTTATGACAAATGGGAAAATGTCGCCGCCTTAACTTTTGCCGTAATACGACTAAACTTTTGGGGACCCGTCAAAAACTTTTCTAAGTACAAATTACTAGGTAAAATGCTACGAGTGTGTGCGTGTAATGTTATTGTTCCTTTATTGTAAGTTTTACCTGCAGAAATGCTTGTTTGTTAATGACACAAAAACTTTTTTCATTGTTGGAATTGTACTTGTATAAAATTTTTTTTTACAAAAAATACAACCGACTTCCAAACTACAAAGTGAAAAATAACTTTAATTTCAGAAGTCGGTGTCTTTAGATCAGTATTTTAGTTTTTTGACACCGACTTCTGAAATTAAAGTTATTTTTAGGGTTCCGTTAAAAAACGGAACCCTTATAGATTCGTCATGTCTGTCTGTCTGTCTGTCTGTCTGTCCGTCCGTCCGTATGTCACAGCCACTTTTTTCCGAAACTATAAGAGCTATGCAGTTGAAATTTGGTAAGTAGATGTATTCTGTGAACCGCATTAAGATTTTCACACAAAAATAGAAAAAAAACAAATAATTTTGGAGTTCCCCATACTTAGAACTGAAACTCAAAATTTTTTTTTTCATCAATCCCATACGTGTGGGGTATACCTAGGTCTTCAAAAATGATATTGAGGTTTCTAATATCATTTTTTTCTAAACTTAATAGTTTGTGCGAGAGACACTTCCAAAGTGGTAAAATGTGTGTCCCCCCCCCCTGTAACTTCTAAAATAAGAGAATGATAAAACTAAAAAAAATATATAATGTACATTACTATGTAAACTTCCACCGAAAATTGGTTTGAACGAGATCTAGCAAGTATTTTTTTTTTAATACGTCATAAATCGTAAACTTATCGTTACTTGCTGCTACGGAACCCTTCATGGGCGAGTACGACTCGCACTTGGCCGCTTTTTTACTTTGTAGTTTGGAAGACGGTTGTATTTTTTGTAAAAAAGTTTTTATTTCTCGCTTTTTAGTGGGTCAATTTGTAATTTATCTAAGTTACATTAGCCTAATGCCAACTGCTTATCACTTTTTTACAAAATATTGCTTTTCCCGATTCAGGGACGTTCATCGTTGAGGAGTTCTCCTGGTACTTCACCATCAGCTCCACTTCTCCATATGCATTGTGACGAGCATAAATTGCATTGCAACCATAATAAAGTAAGCGAATCGCAACCCGTGAAATACTTATAATTGAGTAGTTCCGGTGGCTATTTGTGGTCTTCATCATCAGTTCCACTTAACCAAATGGTGCTTTCCAAGAGCAACTGCACGAGTTACTATAAAAAATACCCAAATCGCTATAGGTTTGCCTGTAATATTTGAAGAGTTCGATTTCTCTAGGATGCCATCATTAGATCCTGGTTTCCTTATCATGGGACCACCCTTGGAATATCTCCTTTCCAACAAAAAAAGAATCGTCAAAATCGGTTCATAAACGACGAAATTATCCGCGAACACACATAAAAAAAATATATAGGTATATATACGGTCGAATTAAGTAACCTCCTTTTTTTGAAGTAGGTTAAACAGCTAAAATATTCTTAACCGTAAACAATCTTCGAAATTATACGAATCGTCCAAATAACCACAAAATCTTATATCCCTTCGGTAATAAAATTCGACAGCATGTTGATGTCCCAAGCAATACGGGAATTCTTTATCACTTTTCTGATAAAGGGCGGAGTGGGAATGTGATTTCTACTAATACCGGCTTTTAGGAGCTTTCCCTGTGGACTGCGTTGGGGGATCTGTCCTACGGGCGTTATCTCTCCTATTCTTTCTGATCCCCTGGCTATAGAGTATAGAGCTGGAGCTGCGCTCTCGGTTTCAAATGAAATTGATTCCGCAGCGAATCCCGTCGTGTAAATTGAAGTGCACTGAATTAATTCCATCACTGATTGAAAAGTTCTCACGAGTTTCGAGGGCGAATTTGAAACTGAAGCAGTCGTGATTTGCATACTAAAATTATGGCAAGATATAAATGGCATAGGAATTTTAAAATACAATCCCATTAATTGTATTTATTCTATGCATAGGTAATGCACTTGTTTGTTCTTGCGAATTTTAATTAACTAAATGAATGCAATGCTTGCAATCTTGATACAGTTCTAAATTAAAAACATGTTAAACAATGCTAATACTTTTTGTTTGCCGACGCCGCGCTCAGTAAACGAAACTGACTCAGCAAGTGTCCAGCTATCTACTGTGCAACAAAAACTAAAGAGTTTCTTCTTAGAAACTTAAATTGGTCGCATAGCCGTTGTTTACAGGCAACTAGCGGCATCCAATCGTCCGGGAAATTATTAAGGCGGGCGGAAGTTGGGCGGCGCCCGCACTCGACGCGTTGCCATGGTTACGCTGGAGCCTTGAATTAGTTAAACGAATGATGAACTCCACCCTTGCTCGTTCACGATTGTTGGCGTGCCAGCCTGCACTAGCTTATTCCTAGATGCCAGTTTATTGATACAGTAGACCGAATGTCCGTGGACTAGTAATAGCTACGTTTATAAGCTGTGAATGGCATGTTACGCCATTGAAGATTTTACTGCTAACTGTTGTTTATTTTATAACAGTTCTGAGAGTTCCAAAGGCAGATTTATCTCCGAGAAATGATATTAGGTTGGCGCCATATAATTAAAATTCTCGTTTTAGTAAAAATTGTGTCAATGAGATCAATTAGCCCCATTTAAATCACACGTGTGTTTATAATAAAAATATGTCGTAAAATCTAATCTGATAATTTCGTAATAGGCCTGTGTCCAACATTTTTTTTGTCCGTCTTGTAAATTATTAAAAAATATTGAACACGTATTTTTTCTTTACTACAACACATTACTACTTTACTGCATTACATTGAGTCAAAATGTGGCATGACGTCACGCCTTGCTAGATTTAATAATGCGTTGTGATGTAGCGAGCCCCCACTCCCCAACTTTGATGCGTGTTTTCTAAGTTATTTTTGATTAATATATGATAAAGCAAAAATACGTGTCTAATATTTTTTTATTATCTGAAAGACGGGCTAAATAGAATTTCTTTTTTTTTACCTAGGCATGTATCCTATCGAACATTCATTTCTTAGTTTCACAAAATTGTATTGTTTGCCTTGAGCAAAGCCCATGAAAGTTACTCCACATACTTTCGTCAGGATATTCTCATGCGCCATTTAAGGGGACGATAGCTGACTTTTAATGATTTTATACTGAAGATGACGTCTGAACGAGTAGTGTTAGTGATTTAGAAAAAATATATGTTATATTAAAGCATTTTTTTAATATTTTAATGTAGGCATATTTTTGATTATGTTTATATTACATAGTGAAATTAATTTGTAAAGTTATGTCTAACGCGGATAAAAAACTGAGAATGACGCAAAATTCATCAAGCTTATTTTTCTGAAAACTTCATCATATTAAAGATAATTAAATTACTGATCTTTTAGTATACGTTTTTTATTAAAATACCTTTTGTTTTACGTATAATAAATTAATAATGCGTCTAATTTGGGACAGCGCTCCTTGATGGGCGAGTCCTATTACTGGCTGGACATACGACGCGTTGCGTGAGCTCAGTACAGAACACGCAAGCTAACCACTCAAGGTCACTGTCTATATCTGCGTCTTAAGTAGTTACAGAAATAAGGAGTTTACGAGATCACAGTCGTTAATAACCAGATAAGTGTGTTAAATTATGTGCAATTTCCTTATCATCGTTACCGTGCTGAGATCTGTGAAGCACATAGACACATGATATAAGCTCATTTTACTCATAAACTAACAATGTTGAGTATTCCAATGGGCAAAGTTTATACACTATGTTATCTTCAGAATATTATGAGCTTGTAAACGTCTACTTCTGATCATGAACACCTTATTTATTGCAGGAATTGTCGTAAACACTATGCTTTGGTGAAGAGATTGTGAAGCGGTATTTTAGCGCTTAGGATGCTGGTTTTCTCTGCCAGTTCCCTTTTACGACGAAGCGAGACCTCGTGTTGAAGGGAATCAAAAAGTTGGATACGCCTGTCGTTATTAAAATCAAAGGCATGTCTTCATTGTCTTCTTCTTGCTCTTTATGTAGTTTCTTGCCCAGGGACTGATGTGATTCGCCTCACGATTTCTCGCCTCAGATTTTTGGTGTTTTAGTGCACTCATACACGGGATCACCCACTGCGGATTTAATTTGGTCAGTCCATCTCAAAGGCATGCACCTAATAACAAAACTTTGACTACGTAGTCTAGGTACGTACGGTTAGTTTTATTTCACATGACATCGCGTGCAATTTTGCCTGACATTCTTCTTCGTCAAAAAGCTCTATAATTTTCCGTCCGCAAAATAAAATAAATAATCCGTTTTATTTTATAGCAAACGTGTTTCAATATAATTTAAATATTGCAGTTCACTCAACTCTGAAATAAAGCCATATCATAACGAATGAAGTTGTAATGAATTAACAAGTTCGAAGTCGGGTTAACTTTCATAATTAAAAGTCTTTTTAATCCGTCTTTGTTCAAATCTGTCGAAAAAGTAAATATTTTCATCCCGAAGGCTTCCACGTCGTAGTTTATTGGCTGATAATAATAAATTACTTCGCATTAACAGGTCTTTTATTAAGCCCTTTTTCATATAAAAACAGCCGCAATTTCATCGTTGAGTTCCCTTTTTGGAAGTTATCAGCGCGATTTAATTTAACGACTCACGAAGAACTCTACATGGGGTAGGGCCATTGAGAAATTGAATTTGTATGTGCCATATTCGGTATGTTTTAAATGACTCAAATTGAAAGTTCCTGACGTACCTATGCAATGAAGGTTTTTTGAAATAACGTTCACTAGGTGGCAGCACTGAGACGTCAGGTCCAGGCACCTGTCAAAAGTGTCAAAGCGCGTTTTTTTTTTTGTCGTGACTGAATAAATGAATGAAACGAATGATGAATGTCATCATATATTTTATATTAGTAATGTCCAAACATTTTTTATCTTTCTGGTAATTAATAAAAAATATTGGACACGTATTTTTTCTTATTTGACGCAATCAAAAGATTACGGCGATACATGTGGCATGTTAAATGTGGCGAGTTAAAATGTGGCATGACGTCATTCCTTACTAGATTTAATACTGAATTATGACATAACGACCCCCACTCCCCAACTTTATTGCGTATTTTCTAAGTAATTTTTGATTAATATGATAAAGCAAAAAATACGTGTCTAATATTTTTTTATTATCTGAACGACGGACTAAATAGTTTTTTTTTTATCTAGGCATCATCCCTATTGTCGAAATGCAAGACCTCTTGTCAAAGTGGCGCCAACTGGTGGCGTGAATTTTCATGAAAACCCTCGTATGAAAGTACTTTAAGAAACCCCTATTTACGTTTATATAACCCCTGTATAAAGTTTCCTAGGATTAATAGTACGCTTTCTTGTTTTACTTTAGTGGATGTCGCGACGGCGCGGCGAGGTCTATGACCGACGCCATCGGTTTCCATGCCAACGATACCTACATGATGGCTACATGCAACGAGCCTTTGGTTACTGCTATGAAAAAGCTTATTATGAACACAGCCTTTTGAGTTTTTATTTCTCGTTAAAATTTTCTTTTATGTAAGTGGCCACGCGCTGCGCCCGTAATCTGGGAACTTACTAACATGATATTTTGTTTCTGAATATCATAATATGACTAATACAGTCATATTATGATATTCATATGTATGTGAAATACTTACATAAATATCAACTTATTGATAAACATATTTATCATTTCAGGAAGTCATGCATATTAATTACGTAGGTACTTTCGATAATTACAAGTTATTGAAATTGTATGTTGAATTTAACTAAATGATAATAATAATAAATTAATAATACATTCTTTATTCACAAAAAAACATAAACTTTGACAATAGATAGGTATACAGAAAGCAAACTTAAGTATAATTATACAAAAGTGAGGTCGAAAGTCCAAGAAGAATATGTACCCTGCCCCCAAACTAGGAAAATCCTGTATCTTAGGCGGCAGTGTCTTCGCGTAGATACAATTAATCATCCCCTTTTCCAACTATGTTGGGGTCGGCTTCCAGTCGGTAAACAGATGCAGCTGACTATCAGTATTTTACATGGAGCGCCTGCTTATCTGACCTCCACAACCCAGTTACTGGGTAACACGATATGCCTTGATAAGACTGGTTGTCTGTTTAGGGCTTCCGATTACTCGTAACGACTGTCAAAAATCTTCGAATGACGGCCGGAACCAATGGCTAAAGCGCAGGCCACACGGGGAACGAAGTTAAGTTCGTTTAGCTTTGCTCATGTAGTTTTCACACGTCTTTTCATACTTCGTGGTGTGAACTGAAGTCGAGAAAAGACTCGAAAAGCGACTCGAAAGCTTTTTTAACAGTTCCTACTTTTTCGGATCACTCACACATACTACACACACACGACACATACACATGACACATACACATGACAACACTTAACAAATTCAAACTAGAGAGAAGCTATAGATTTTTTCAATTTTTTAAATTTTAAAGTTTATTTTGATTGTCCTGTTTCTTTATTTTATTAACTTTATTTTCTTTTTCTACTCAACGATAGCTTCTTACCCGATGTAACTCCGTACTAGTTTGTATAAATTGGAAATTATTAATTAACAGAGAGAGCCCAGGCATCCATAACACAACTTTAATCTTAGCTTGGGTGCCGGTGGAGATAGTCAGTGATTTATGCAATTTTTTAGAACAATATTGTTATTAACATGACTTGCTTTGGAAATAAAGTTATATTATTATTATTATAAACGAACTTAGCTTCGTTCCAAGTGTGGTCTGAGCTTTAAAGTGTTTCCATAGCAACGATGGAATAATAAAACATAGAAATCATAGTTTTCAGAATATCTACTTGTTATTGTTGGCACAGTAAGCTTCTCTCGTTTTACATAATATTATTCCCTGAGATGTACCCACTCGGCCGGATCTACGGCTAAGGCACAAATAACTCGGAATGGAATTATTTATCTTTCCATTTCCAATGAAACTCGCGTTCATCTTGTATTATATTGGGCGAGTGGTGTCTGTATTATCGCTTGTTACCTGTTATGGCTTCCGATATGTTGCGAAATTTGTTAGGGCTGTTAAAGGCGAAGTTTGGAGCCCCCGAAAGTTTTGTAAAAAGATACATTCATCGTTGATGTTCTCCGCCATTTATTTGTAAAAATACCTGGTATATGACGAGGCTTTGTAAAAACATGGACGTTTGTGTATCCATGGGTTTACCTGTTTCGGGAATTTTAGGCAGTTGTTTTCTTATTACACCTTTTGTTTGATGTTTTGTCGAAATTAAGGCTTTATGGACGTTTAGACTGGAATTTTCATGCTTCACGAAAGCTGAAAAATAAACGCCGCACCATAGATCGGCATTGTTTTGATATACCGTCTAACATTTTACTATGGAGAATTTTCAACGAAATAGTGAGCTTTGAAGAATGTCTTTTCTTCTAACATTTTCTGAATAACATCATAAAAATGAAAAGCCAAAATAAATCACAATGTGTTGGATTCAATTTCTCAAATCCCACATCATAGCAGACTAGCCTTTTCCATTTATTTCGTGGCTTTGCGCCGTCAAAACAATCTACGTTATTTATTCTGGGATCGAGCCTTTGTTTTGTGCGGATACATTAACATGCACGTGCATATATGACGAGTGTAACCCTGACACGTGTATGTGGGTACGTTCGCTGATGGAGCGTGAATGGGTCGCGCCGGATCTGTGCTCCGGTGGGCCCATTGTCGTCTTCCGCGTTGCATTACTGCATGCAGTGGTGCTGTGGCACCGACTGTTGTACCTACATACGTTGTCACTACATGTGCAGTTGTGCACTATCCGTTCATTAACTACTTTAGAACAGAGAAGGCCAACGTCATGTCAGACAGTCAGACCGAACAGGAACTGATTTTAATGATGATGATGATTTCGAATGTCATGCAAAACATAATAGGGTAGTTGCCTAGGTAAAAAAAAGTAATTCTATTTATTCCGACTTTCAGATAATAAAAAAATATTAGACACGTATTTTTTGTTTTATCATATTAATCAAAAATAACTTAGAAAACACGCATTAAAGTTGGGGAGTGGGGGCTCGCTACGTTACAACCACAACGCAGTATTAAATCTAGCAAGGCGTGACGTCATGCTACATTTTAACTCAATGTATTACCGTAATCTTTTGATTATGTCAAAAAAGAAAAAAATACGTGTTCAATATTTTTTAATAATATACAAGACGGATAAAAAAAATTGGACACAAGCCTATTATTGTAGTTAAACTCTGATCTTATTTTAGATTGGTAAATACGTATCAGACAGTATGGACCTTCGAGGAAAAACTATAAGT
Source organism: Agrochola lychnidis (assembly GCA_963680765.1). Classification (NCBI taxonomy): domain Eukaryota; kingdom Metazoa; phylum Arthropoda; class Insecta; order Lepidoptera; family Noctuidae; genus Agrochola; species Agrochola lychnidis. Next base: position 19,225,578 of record OY796858.1, read on the forward strand.
TTTGGGCCGTGAAACTTTGGTGTAGCAATTTTATGTCCTCGTAAAAATCCTATAACAACCAGCCAGTTTGATATCAGGGATATTTGGAACTTGAACTTTAGCTGAGTCAGATATTGTTAAGTTATCGTAAGGGTAATCCACAAAATGTATGCAAATTTTCCTCTTCCAGCTTAGGGATAGTATGAATTTTGGGTACATAATGCGATGAATGAGTAAGCGGATTTTCACTCCACCTACCTACGTAATTCGTTCCTCAACCGTTATCACTTACACGTAACTTGGCAAAGTTGATTAATTTAAGGAAACTCGTTACCTACGTTTAGGCGCTTTGAAAGGAAAATTTTACATACAAATGAGCTGATAAAGGGAATTCCGTTTTCGGTGTTTAGCAAAATTCCCTATTATTAAAATTATTATGTTGGATACTTAATTAAAATTAATACATCGGCTTATCGGGATTAATGGTATCAGACTGTGACACAGTAACACGTATTCATATTTTACCGTATCTATGTATAAATAAACTTACGACCTTCGACCTTCGCTCGGGTTTTTCGACTTGAAAAAACATACGATATTTCTTTATTATTGTAAGTTTAATATGCGTGTGTCATACCTAAACCTACCGGAATAAATTTTCTAAATCAGTGGATCTCAAAGTTTTTTGGCGATGGAACCCTTTTGGAAAACGAAATATTTGACGGAGCCTTAAAATATGTATATTTTTACTTTATGTGTATTTTTCATTAATAATCATAATACGTCTTGACATTAACATTTGTATCTAATGGGGGTATGAAATAGATTTTACTTTTCATCAATTGTTGATGTCAGGCTTGATTGAGGAGAGTTTAAGTCGCGTGTTAGGTTCGGCATTCACTCTATTGTGGTATTTTGTTTTTATAGCTGCATAGGTCGAGTTGAGAATCCTGTTTCGGACAATTTGTAATTTCGGTTTAAGTTCAAATAGCATTGATAAAGACGAGAAAATTAAAAAAAAAATACAATCGGTATTGCAGTGGACAAGTTTTGACGAAATTCATTATTTTTATCGCTTCCTCAAGAACTAATTTTATATTTGGCGGCATTTGCTTAATCGCTGTTTTTTCAGATGTTGGAGATAACTTGTTCCACTGGGTCCAAGTCATTTTTTTTTGACGTACGTATATCACGAATAAAAAGTAAAGCGTTTGTAGTTCCATTGTATCCTGCATAGACACGTGATTAAGCAAATTCCGTCAAATCTAAAATTAGTTCTTGAGGAAGCTGGGCTCCGCAAAGCCTCTATGGGCTCTCGGGGCTCCGCGAAAATACTGGTTGCAATGAACCAATATTTTCGCGGAGTCCCCGCGGTGCACGCTTTGAGTAACACTGATCTAAATGATAGTTGCAACCGCAATAAAATACGTTGCGTAGTTTAGAAGAACAACGCGGACACATAGACAGACATTAAAAGCGATTTTTCGTGTATATCTATCTAATTAGATAGATAATGTAGATAGATATACATGAACACATACGTGCCACCGGGTAGTAGGTACCCACCGCTCTCGTACGCACTTGAGGCGCTTGAAGCTAATCCTTCTCTTTGTCTTCAAATAACAAAACAAACAAAGAAACAAATACATAATTAAATAATTACAAATGTACCGACTCAGAGTTTTCGAAATTCGTTATAATCAATAAATGTCAAAACTCCATTGAGTATAACATCAATTTTAACAATGTCCCGTACAAAAGTTATTTCCTTTGGTTAAAACTTTGACAATAAATTATATTTTGTCCCTTTTGAAAATGTTACGGAGGAATTTGTATACTTATTTAAACTTATTTTTCGATGTTGTTGGATTCTTCTTCCTAGTGTTCACAATTGAAAGACTTTGGGGAACGTAACCTGCCCTGTCTGAAACTCTGCTGTTTCCTTTGTTCGTAATTTTCCAAGTTTCTGGCACATAAACCTGTTTAGCTTTAGACGTAGTTTCTCATAAATAGCTTATAAGCGTAGTTATATTTTGTTCGGAGTTAGGATTGAGACCTAGCAGTATTGTGAACCTAATTAATTCCCTTCTTTATCATGGAAACGTTTTCATAACAATATGACGATGAAAACAAACAAATAAACGGTGTTTATCTCTCAGCGCAAGACGTAGCTAACTGAGAGAAATGGAGTATTATGTTAATTCTCGACAGCTGTAGGTACTTTGTTAATATCAAGGAAAAAGAGAAAAAACAGCGTGAGCCATCAAAAAGTATATAAAATATTTATTCGGATTTATTTATACGCGTACTTTTTCCATTTTCGAGATTAAATGCTCTCATTTCACAGCTTTTCTTATTTTCGTTAGGTAATGTATTTTCACTGGTAGGTATGTGTGCTACCTCGATTTATTTTCCAATAATTTGTCATGGCAAGTTTTCGCAGAAAAACATTCAGTTGGTGGATGCTTCAGACAGCATATTTATTTATACTATAACAATTGCTTGCTACTCTTACAGTAAACACCAAAGCGCGCAGCACGCCAACAACAACACTTAGCTAAAAAACTTAATGCAAACATTTAACAAAGATTTACTACATACATATAAGGTACTTATCACAATTGCACGACTATCATGCATGGCCCTGGTAGAGAGATAAGGTAATTGGCGGAAAAACAAACAAACTTGAATACTGAAGAAGTTTAATACTTACAAACAACTACATACAATAACAATGACGCATATGAACACACAGTTTACTCGGTCAACAACAGCCTACGTATAGTCTTAAATATGCTAATACATTTTCCGAGCTGAATAATGTATATTAATGAGGATTAAACCGTTTGCCTAAAGGCCTAGAATAAATCTGTCGGGTGGTACTTAGACGGACAAACTTAAAATGTTACAGATGGGCCAGAGCAATATCTAAATTTGCTACAAAAGCTTTTACAAGAAAAACTGAGATACTCTTTCTTAAAGAGTTTTGTATTTTTACGGGCGAGAAAATATTAATCTAAGCTTCTTTGATGAAGTTTTTGGTATCATTTTTGCAAATCTTTTAAAAGTTAGCAAGGTGACTCCCCAAAAAAAGTAAATCTTTACATTTATGTACACCCGGCTACACATCAAGCTGTAAATTTCCAGTTTATGCTGATCTCGCATTGTATACGATTTCCGTACAATGAGAGGTCAGCTTATACTGGAAATGTGTAGCTTGATGTGTAGCCGTGTGTACTTCGGACATACTAATACTTACAAATTGTTGACTACATTCTATTTAATTTTCTACAACGTGCTCTACATTTAATTGAATAACACTACCTAGAATCCATTAGAGCAGAGTGTTGTTGATTTATCTCTGGGGACATTTTCAAGGCTGCCAGGGGATTTTTTATCGACAAAGCTACGAATAAAAGGCATTTGTAACTCATTTTCCTTTTCTCCTTTCCAGGGAACAAAATTATGGATAATAATGGAATACCTTGGTGGGGGGTCGGCCCTGGACCTGATGAAGGCGGGCAGCTTCGAGGAGATGCACATAGCAGTCATACTCCGAGAGGTGTTGCGAGGTCTGGACTACCTGCACTCAGAGAGGAAGCTGCATCGAGACATCAAGGCTGCTAACGTACTTCTCAGTGAGATGGGAGACGTCAAGCTGGCTGATTTCGGTAAGTTGTCATGTAGCTTGAAATTGATATCAACACATCTACAAATTCATTTGATATTAAAAATCTTTCTACTGTTGCCATGTACGTTCATTTTTTTCCGGCGTTCCGGTCCGCTGGATTCACTCTGATCCAGTAAAGTATTATAAGAAAAAATCATCAGCTTTTCTCTTTTTTCATTACAACAAAAGTTTTATTAAAATAAAAACCCGCACAGAAAATAATATCCAGATTGTAATAAGGCTCCAAAATGGTTTTGGGTTCTGCCGACTTCTGCCCTTTCACCTACTTTTTAAAAGGGTAAAAATTTCGTAGATAAGGAATGGCGCCACTTGCACTTTTTGCTACATCCTTGACCGCCTTTCGCCTAACGATAAGACGTCCCTGACGGTGGAAATATTCACAAAGAAAAAAGAGAAATGCGGACCGATTTTACATAATATTCATATTTGACGTAGAACAGTTTTTGATGGTAGAATTTTACAGCTTTTCTATCAAATAAAAGTAATAGTACTAGGGCTGATCAAAAAGTAATGATAATCGGTTATTTTTCTTTATCCGACTGGTAGTTCCAGAGATTAGCACGTTCAAACATACACAAAAACTCTTCAGCTTTATTATTAGTATAGAAAATATGAACCATGAACCGATTATCATTACTTTTTGATCAGCCTAGTATGTATCCAATATGGCCGAAAATAAAAATGCAGATAGGGTTTCCCGATGAGACAATGCTAATCTTGGCATGTGTCGTAAGAGATGACTTACTGATACTAATAGGACGACAACATTCATATTATAACTGCGCTAATTTAATTATTAACATAATTGTAGCAGTGACAGACATCAACAGTTAAGTATCAAGTCACTCAAGTGGGGATGATTATAGGACTATACAATAAATACTCTCAAGATTACGTATCAGTTTTAGCATTCTCTAGAGCACATTCTTATTCATCACTGTAGGCCGTTATGTATGTAAATACACGTGCATAAATAATAACTTTCTTTAGCTCCGTTCTTATACATCTCTGTCAAGGTTTTCTCGCATTAACGTGATTCAGAATGCCATGCAACAGTGATACGAGTTTCGAATATAATCGTAACGGATGGACGGCTGCTCCTGCGCACATAAAACGAACGATGCATGCAGTTTGAACACGAAAACCATTCACAGTGAACGCTTATCTTAGAAATATATCGGTAATGAAGAATTAAGAGCAATTGTATGTACAGTGTACAGGCGTATTTCTGTGCACGTTCGACCATCAATTGTTACAAATGATATTTGAATGACATTGATATCCTGGTGATTGTGTCGACTGGCGACCTCTGAATAAAACAATAAGTAGTTGGATGCTGCTGCCTGTCCTCAAAAAGTAATGGTGTCAACTTTTACGACACACAAGGGAAGTGTTTACAGCTAACACTGACTGACTATACATAATTGACGATAATTTAATCAACAACGAAGATTGTGTGTGCTGCGTTGATGAATGTGTCGTAAACTCTTGTTGTAACCTAGTTAGTTGTGACGATTAAAGTATAAATGGACAATTTAATCAATAAATATCATTGCTTGGTCGTTAATGGACACCATCTGCATTTAATAGGTATAATTAAGGCTGTCCAGTTATTTATTAATCTAACCGTCTCAAGTTAATTTAATAAACCGCACCTATTAAAGCAGATAATAAGAAAATTTGGGCCAGCAACAAGAAGCTATTTATCAAAGGTCTAATCTCTTAATAAGTTCGTAAAGTGTCATCTCGGGAAATATTGTAAGGGTGAGCAAAAATAAGTTTTGGAATTTTCGACAGAGTTGGCGATTTTATCTTTTAGGAATTAAATCGAGATGAAATCTGATTGGAGACAGCCATTTAGATTGTGTAAGGAAACTTAAGTAACCTGTATAGTAGAAGAATCTTCAATTAGTTGTCGTTGAGGTCTATATACTTCTATAGAGATTTGAACTATTCCAACCCAAAATGGATCAAACAAAATCAATCAATCTGCCTAGCCTTTTCCCAACTATGTTGGGGTTGTTTTCCAGTCTAACCGGATGCAGCTGAATACCAGTATTTTATATGGAGCGACTGCCTATCTGACCTCCACAACCCAGTAACTGGGTAATACGATACCCCATGGTAAGACTGGTTGTCAGACTTTAGGGCTTCTGACGACCCGTAATGACTGTCAAAGATCCACGAATGACAGCCGGGACCAACGGCTTAACGTGGTTTCCGGAGGCACTGAGGAGTCTCGATTGTAAATCCACGGACCAACCCCGGCAAGCATAGCTTAACCTGATGGATCGACCCGTGCGGCTGTTATTAGTGATTACTTAGCCACGAGCTCCTCAAAATGGATAAAATAAGTAATAAGTTGTCAAATATTCTTGTTCTCAAAAAAGATGTCAAACCAACAATATGGAAGCTTGCATTATAAGTTAAGCGTGCATTATGGGCATGAATTTTGGCTTGTGGCCAATGTTTGAACCGTTTGCGAGGCAACTGTGAGCCGTGCCAAAGTAAAGTGAACGCCCGTTTGCTTCGGGAAGAGCGTTGTGAAGACTTCAGGCTCTTCAAACATCTATGTTTGGATACAGCTTTGTTTGTTTCTGCATCACTTGTATGGGATAACTAGTGTCCGACCGAAAGTTCGGTTTCGGTTTCGGTCCAATTTCAGCAAAAAAACTAGTTTCGGTTTCGGCTGCAAACCTGCCGAAACTACGACCGAAACCGAAACTGCATTCGGGAGTTCTCGCGCTGTAATCGGTCATGTTTGGCGCGTTAAATTCCATCCAAGCGAGTAATCGACGAAGACATTTTGCCGCGTCCACGTGCCTAATCATGTCGTGACTGGCTTGTTTGCAGTTCGTTTTGTTTGTTGTGAGTTTTCGTGTGATTATAGTGATTTATAAAAAAAAGACTGACTGATTATAATAAGGTTTTCTTTATTTTTCCCTCAAAACAGGTTCCTTGTAAGGAAGTTTCGGCTTCGGCCGAGACTGAGACTGTTGCCGAAATTCGGTTTCGGTCGTAAAAATCAGTTTCGGTCGGACACTAGATTACTAAATAAGTAATCTGTTTCTTCTAAAGTTTTATAGCTATGATCTTTGACACTGAGCAAGACACATTTGAGTGTATTCGAAGTAGGTTAATAGTCAAGTGGCGCTGAATTTTAACTCCATGTTTATAGTCACTCGACGCCTTAACCTTTAAGTTTATGTCGTTTCGAATTCGTTAAACACGTCATATTGAGGGGTTTTATGAGCAGAAGTACTTTATTGATATGCTCGGAGTACCAATCCGTACCAATGCACTTCTTTGATTGATGGTTTGCGTTACTTTGCTACGTCAATACCTCAATGGGGTACAAGAACGGAATATATTGATATACAGTTATAGTTCAGCATAAATTCAATATAAATTTTAAACGGATTGATGGTCGAGAAGGTTAATAAAAATATTGCGTTTAATATTAGTTTTACGGTTAGGGAAAATGTAGATATACAAACACAGTGAATCACAAAAAAGTCCGTATGATTTTACCTACCTTTCGAGTTCATTATGGTTGTGTTGTGTGTTCCTTTAATTTTTATATTTGTATCCATATGCCGTGACTGCATATAAAATGAACAAATACCACGGTAAGCCACTTTTAAATCAGTATGTTAAACGAATGTAATAAAAACAATTTTAAACATCTACTTATGTAAGAAAAAGACTGTGCATAAATATTGATCTTCTTCTTTTCGTGTGGTTAGTGACTAACCTGATGTCAGAGTTTTAAAGCCGTCCTTGGGCCTTTGACTTGGCCCACATGCCGTCGAGAAATATCTCTCAGGCATGCCGGTTTCCTCACGATGTTTTCCTTCACCGTTTTTGAAGTGATAATTATACAATAGACACATTTTTTTTGTAGTCCACTCATAGATACGATTGATGGAATCTTGAACCTTTTCTACATCTTCCTCGTGACTACTTCCAACAGCCATAATAGCTGTGTCGTCAGCAAAGGTTGCAATAAAATTATTTTCTAGCTCAGGAATATCGCAGGTGTATAGTAGGTACAGGACCGGACCAAGTACACTTCCTTGTGGTACTCCAGCTTTTATCTGCCTAAGGTCTGAATAGTCGTTTCTCTGTCTTATTCTAAACGATCTGTTTGTTATATACGACTCTAGGATGTCTGAAAATTGTTGAGGCAGCATCGTTCTTAGTTTATATACGAGGCCTTCATGCCATACTTTATCAAAAGCCTGGGCTACATCAAGGAAAACCGTGGAGCACACCTTCTTCTCCTCTAGTGTTCTTTCAATAATATTGATAATTCTGTGTACTTGATCGAGCTTGGAGTGTTTTTCTCTAATTCCGAACTGATAATCGGGGATCAGATTTTCACTTTCGATTAGGGGCTTCAATCTCTTTAGAAATAATTTCTCAAATAGCTTCGACAACACAGGCAAAAGTGAGATCGGTCTGTAAGATGTTGTTTCATGAGGTGGCTTCCCAGGCTTGGCTATCATTATAACTTCAGGTACTTTCCATAAATCAGGAACGTTCTTTAATCGAAATGCAGCATTAATGAGCGTGGTAATCTTGACTATGGCTTTGCGTGTGACAGTACACACATGAATCCGAAAAGTCAAGAGGTGCTTGGGTTCGAACTCGAGACCTATGCCTTGGCAGTCCGAAAAAATAAATAAATTGATTATGTTGCCTTTGACTTTATAATAAAAACAATATTTCGGGAAATAGTCAATAAAATAATGTTTTTAAAAATAGGTACCAAAGTTACCTCATTACGTGGTTTTCCTTGACACATGATGTCCAACGATTGATAATGCGGTTTTAATACGAAGGTCTCACATTAATCAATTTTAATGTACGTATGGTACCTGACATTTTACCCAGAGACGTTAAATAATGACCCACTTTACGACCCTTGGGTAAACGTGAGCATACATAAGGTAAAACTAAGAGACATGTCATAATATGAAACTTTAATGTACTGTGCTGTACGGGCATATTCCCATCTCATGAAATTGTAATTATGATGAAGATGTACGTTTTCCTCTGAGACGGAGGTAGTTGTAGGTTCTTTTAATTATTTGTGACGTTACTCAGGCACTTCTAAACTTCCCTTTTAAAGGATTTTTATAAGTGAAAACTTCTTTAGACGCGTTAGGCATTTTTGAGATGGGACCAAACAATTGATTTCGCGACAGTGGTGCCGATTCCCTTGTTCACAAACTAAACTAAATTTAAGTTCAGTGCATCTTTTTCTTTCTATTTCATTAAGAAAAGGACAGAAGATAAGTTTTAGTTTAGTCCTGTCAAATTAATCAGCGCTTGACGTAAATTGACGTAATTTTAGTAGGCAAGTTTTTAATCACGTCTAAACTTGTATGGAGTAGTGACAGGCGCTGATTAATTTGACAGGACTAAACTAAAATTTATCTTCTGTCCTTTTCATAATGGAATAGAAAGAAAAAGATGCACTGACCTTAAATTTAGTTTAGTTTGTGAACAAGGGAATCGGCACCACTGTAACGCAATTTACCGACACCGTGGAGTGAAAGACATCAACGCGTTGATTACCGCGGTGCCGAATTTTTTTCAAGTTTTTTACCTACGATTTCGCTAGAGTACGTCCGTAGGCGTATCTTGATTTTTCATACATTTCTAATCAACAGAAGTTCGTGTATTTATATTGTTTGCATGTACCAATAAATAACCGTGACTGGTATAGCGAATTAGGAATGTTCCAATAATATGCCAAAACAAATTAATCATTCTGTGATTTATTTGTATACGTTGTTTACTGGTATTTTACCGTGATTCATTTGTTGGTATTGAAAAAGTAATGTCACAACATCTCGTTGCGTATTCCGAGATTAAAATAAAAACAACAAGTAGGGGTAGTCGATAAACAGAACTTGAGAGCAGATCTTTGCTTTTGAGTGCCACGGCTTATTTTAATTATTGTATTTTATCTTTTTATTACGGACGCTTTTAACGTGCACATCTTTCTACATTGTTCTCATATGTATAATTTCAACATGAATGATGTAACCAATATTTTGTACCAATATTATGATTTCATGAGTGTCCATGGAGTTTCTTGTCCGTTCTTCTCCAAGGAACCTACCTACTACGCTTTGGAATGGGCAACTAGCTTCATCTTTCTGACTGACCGACCCCTTGACAATTCAAAAGTGCTTGTAAATGGTTTAATTGAAATGAATGATTTGAGTTTTTTTTTTGAGTTTTGAGTGGGCCTAGATACTAGGTAACTTGAACTTAAACACACTAATTTAACTCAAATTAAATATTTACTATTCCAGGTGTCGCGGGCCAACTAACGAACACAACAAGCAAACGCAACACATTCGTGGGCACACCGTTCTGGATGGCGCCCGAGGTGATCAAACAGTCGTGCTACGACAGCAAGGCTGACATCTGGTCGCTCGGCATCACCGCCATCGAGCTAGCCAAAGGCGAGCCACCCAACTCAGAGCTCCACCCCATGAGGGTGCTCTTCCTAATCCCCAAGAACAACCCTCCGCAGCTCACCGGCAGCTACTCGAAACCGTTCAAAGAGTTCGTCGAGGCGTGCCTGAATAAGGACCCAGAAAATGTAAGTTACATACGGAGATGCAGGATACGGATTAATTTCCCCGACCGACGGATTTCGTGTAGTGTTTTTGTTAGAACCCTCCCGAGTGTTTCGGATTACGTGTGATCCTTTAATCTGGAAGATATAAACGCGCAGTTCATTGCACTAAATATATTGCTTTAGAGATTCACTATCCCCTACGCAAGTTTGTCAAATTCAACTAAAACTTTCAGTATTTCTTGCAGCAATTAATTTATTTCTAATCGATGTTTTGAAATATTCTTTGCTTTGTGTTTCAGAGACCAACAGCTAAGGAATTACTAAAGTTCCAGTTTATCAGGAAGGCTAAGAAAAATTCGTATCTAATGGATCTTATAGATAGGTATAAGAAATGGAAGGCGCAACGGAGCGAGGAGAGCGAAACCGAGTCGGAGAATTCGGATTCGTGAGTATAATTCATGTTTTTTTTCACATTCTTGTACACACGGCTACACATCAAGCTATACATTTCCAGTATAAGCTGACCTCGCTTTGTACGGAAATCCTACACAATGCGAGATCAACATAAACTGGAAATTATAGCTTGATGTGTAGCCGTGTGTACTAGCGAATCATCAGTTATTGTTGGAATACTAAATTCGTTCAAAGATATTTAAGGCGCAACTAGCCGATACTTTTTCCATACAAATTTCGGGGGGGTTTTACTCCTCTGTTACACATGGTACATCCAAAGTAAAACATGAAATCGTTTTGTCTTATATTAATTTTGTCTGTACAGAAGCAGAATAGTAAAAAAAAAGCAATTAAAAAGTTATGAGCCAACAAAGCTTCGTTTTTCCTGCTAATTTTAACGCAACTTTGGGAGTAAATAAGTAATAAAAGAAGTATAAAATCTCCAAAACAAAGCTCGTTCCGACAAAGCTCAATTGTCGAAGATTATAATAAACTTTATTCGTAATTGATTTATGCAGTAGTTTTTTCTTAAAACTCCACCTTCCAAAGGACTTTTCGTAATTTTTTACGCGCTCGTTTTACTAAAATCGTTCTGAACGGTGTTTGTGTGCGTGCGAACTAGAGTTTGTGCATGTAGACCAGCGTCTAACTGCTCATCACTGATACTATCTCTGTCGGACACGATGCCAGGTGAGATAGTGTGCTTTTTGACCAAGTCCACCAATGAGCCGCGACTAGTTCAACCTTAAGGGGCGAAGTGCCTTTATTATTCCTTTAATAATCTCGTGTAATAACGACCGATTACATCCTTATTGCATTACAATAATACGACCGAGCTCTGCTCGGGTGAAAAATAGAGAAAATGAATGTTCCCAGAAAATGATATTGCAACTTTCATCGAAATCGTTAAGACGTTTTCGAGAACATGATTATTACAAATTTATCCTACTAGGATAGTAGGATATATTTGGCTATAATATATGTATAATAATAAATTATAAATCCTACTATTATCCTTAATATTATAAATGCGAAAGTAAGTTTGTTTGTTACGCCTTCACGCTAAAACGGCTGAACGGATTTGGACGAAATTTGGCACATATATAGATGATGCCCTGGAAAAGAACAAAGGATACTTTTTTTTTCCCACGGGATCGAGACTTTTGCGGGTGAAACCGCGGGGCGCAGCTATTAATATATATTTTAATATTATAAATGTGAAAGTTTGTATGTTTGGACAAGTGGATGTTTGTTACTCAATCACGCAAAAACGACTGAACTGATTGTAATGAAATTTGCAACACAGATAGTTTACAACCTGGATTAACTCAGGGTATTTTTATCCCGGTAGTACGTTTCCGTGGGATAATATTCGACATACACGCGGGTGAAGCCGCGGGCAAAAGCTAGTATACAAATATTGCTCATTTAATAGTATAGTATAATATGGGTTCTAGGAATTCTATGTTTTGAAAGCTACCTTTGTTACGCAAAACGACCTAATGTGTTTTCAATACTGAAACATGTGGGTGGCATGGCAACCGATACACGTGGACATTAAATGGACATTTCACACAATACGCTGAATACTAAGTTTCATAAATAAATTACCCTTATGTTGTAGTACATAATAGTTTGTTGATGTATTTAATGAGTATCCAAACATATGAATTATAAGGTAAACGATAAATTCGACGCTACGAAAAAGTATCGACAAACCTTTTTTTGTTAGCCTACTTAAAACATAAAGAGAACTGGAAAAATGTGGAGATCTTTGCACAGTAAAATTATATAGGTTAATGAAAAAAAAAAAAAAACAGTGCCACTCCGGGAGTGTCGACAGAAGTGAAAACCTGAAAAAAACATCGGCAAAATAAAAAACGCTTTGATGTCTTTTACTCCACGCACCGCGGTAATCATCAACGCGTGGAAGCTGGTGTCGTAACAGTGTCGCGAAATCAATGGTTCAGTCCCATCTCAAAAATGCCCAACGCGCTTAAAGAAGTTTTCACTTCAAAAAAAGCTTTGTGTCCCATTGCAAATGCGTCCCCTTTTTCGTCCCAAATCTGGTCGAATCTAATACGAAAATGGTCAGTATTTGTAATAGAGTTTACGTGTGTTATAAAAAAAAACGGTCTTGTTTTGTATTTCACGGGGCGTTGCTATTAGCTGGTTGACGTCTAACGTCCATTATCATACTAATATTGTGTCTATAATTCTTTCAGAGAGGAATGCCGGAGCGGTGACGGCGAAGCAGACGAGCCCTGGATCATGACGGTCCGCGGCGGAGCCCTGCAGGCCTCCGCAGAGCGAGAAAACAAGCGACGTAACAATCGCAACACTGATGACGACAACGGTATGGATTCTCAACTTCTTTCATGACTCTTATGGCCCTGGAATAAGGTTCAGATTATACAATAGGGATGATGATTAAAAAATGTTTTTGTCCATCTTGTAGATTATTAAAAAATATTGGACATATATTTTTTCTTTTTTTACGTTATCAATAGATTACGGCGATACATCGAGTTAAAATGTGGCATGACGTCACGAGTATGTAGATTTTATAGTTACTTGTGACGTAGCGACCCCCACTCCCCAACTTTAATGCGTTTTATCTAAGCCATTTTTTATTAATATTATAAAGCAAAAAATACTTGTCCAATATTTTTTTATTATCTGACTGACGGACTAAATAGAATTTCTTTTTTTTTTACCTAGGCATCATCCCTATTGAATGTACTGACTGGACATAATCAATAAACAATCCTTTTTTAAGAGGAGATAAAGTCGTAGTTTATCGTTTTCAAAGTATATTGGTCACTCGCTGTAAAATGCCAGAAGGATCTTTTGGCACTTGAATGACGTTAAAAGGGTGGCGCTGTTGGTGAACATTTGTGCAATTGTTTTGTGAAATGTATTGAAAAAACAAGATGGCGGCGTTAGTTACAATTTTTGCCACGCGCCAAAAGATCCTTGTACAGCTATAAATTCCCCGTCACGAGAAGCTATAAATTTTGTAAACACACATTCAGGGGTTTGCAATCTTTGGGTAAAATAAAATAAAAACAGTTTTGTACTATTTTTTTACAGGGATATAATTATATTAACACACTCATCTAATTACTGTCTTCAGACGATTTTGAATATTCTGTTTCAGAATCAGTTACGGATAGATAGCACGGTAGACAGTTTTGTTATCCATAACTTCCTTCTATCAATTTTCTTCTTTTTTTTTTCTATCCTTTCATCAATTTTGCCATAAAAGTTATTTTCTTCCTTGATGACGCCATAACCTAATCCGCGAAAACACCACAAACAAACAGACGCATTCGAAACTCGAAACACAGCAGAGATAACGTCAGCGTGAACTTACTTCAAAATCGTGGCCCAAATGTTTACGTTCCATGAATCAGATGCGTTCCAGTACCACAAAACCTTAGACGACAGCGCTTTATATCGCTAAAATATAACCTGATCAAGTGAAATTGCTCATTAGTTTCGTATAACATGTACGTTACTTTGATTTCATTGAATTCGGGATTATTTGTTGTTGATTAAATTGTCGCTACGTAACTTGGTAGAAGTTCTTTATTTACAAAAATTACAGCTTCTCGTGACGGGGACTTTAGTATGATTATCCAATGCATACACTTAGAGAATTGGACTGAGCTTAAGCTATGATTCTAAACAACGCTGAACGCGGCAGTGCTGCCGCAGCAAGGTCCCATATATTTTCAATAGGTTTATATGAGATTATATTCCGACATTGTTGCCGTGCTCGGAATGTAATTTCGTGCCTCACAACAGTAGTGACGCGGCAGCACTGCTGCGTGCTCCGTTGTTCGGAATCACATGTTTAGCTTCACAAAAGTGACCTCTCTCTAGAAAAAGACAAAGTTACTGTGGGCCCAATATCTGTAGTACTACTAAAGATTCAAGTACTGGCTGCAATTTCAAATGTTCTGCTATCTAATAAGTCATTCTATTCCCAGTGCCGCACCGCGAGCGCGAGGCCGTGAGCGTGCCCCCGCCGGGCGGCAAGCAGAACGGCGCGCTGTCCGGCCGCAGCACGCCGCCCGCGCCGCCCGCCGACCCGCCCGCGCTGCCGCCCACGCCGCCGCACGCGCACGTGCAGCACGCGCCGCACGCGCCGCACGCGCCGCACGCGCAGCATGTGCAGCACGCGCCGCACGTGCCCGCGCATACGCATGCGCTCAATAATAATACTAATGATAAGCACCCGGTAAGCACTCATCAGCATTCTCCTGCCTTTATCCCAATTAATTGGTGGTCGACACACATGTCATTTTCTTCCATACTTCTATTTTATCTCGTCATCTTGATAATCACTCCCTTTCTAGCCATATCATCTTTCACACAATCCATCTATTGTTTTTTTGTTTCCCTCTACTCTTAGCCATCCACATTCTTACTCAAAACTTTCCTCACGACATTTTACGTATCACATGCCAACTGATTTCAGTCACCGGCACCACTAAGCAGTCAATGATATAATTTCACCTGTGACCTCGTAGCCCGAAGGACCTCTAATTTCTAAAAGCCCATTTAATTTCATATGTTTTATCAACTTTCATAATTGATTTTAATTTCGTGTTCTGGTCAATAATAAAAACAGTTAACATAACAATTGATTGTAAATTTGCTGAGCAAATTTGCTGAGCAGCAACATGATCAGGCTTTTAATCTGGAATTAAAAACATTTTCTTCATGAAGAGCCATTCATTATTAATTGATGTGGTCATAATTAGATTCCAAAAACATTTACAAATGAGAAACCAAATCTTACTCAAAAAAGGTTAATGTAATGAATGTAATATTCCAGTCTCGGCAATCGTCGAACGTGCAAGTGAACGCGGAACAGAGGAGCGTGAAGGAACGCGAACGTGACCGAAGCGACCGCGACGAGCGCAAGGAGCGGACTGAGCACCAGCCCTCCAACAGGGATAGCGTAGTCTATAACAAAAACGTTAGTATCACAAACATAATAAAAAAAAAACAGCGGCACTCTGGAATTGCTGACAGTAGTGAAAACTTGAACAATTTTATTGTGCATAGAACATTGATCCGTAACGTAATATAAATAAAGAGCACAATCGCGTTTACAAAAATGAGGTGTCGGTAACGGTGTCGCGAGTTCAATTATTGTTTTTTCCCATCTCAAAAATGCCCATCGCGCCTAAAGAAGTTTTCACTTCAAAAAAACAAGATTGTTTAGATAAAAAAAATAAATAAATGGGCCCCATTGGATGCCATGCCTTACAGTTCCAGGCATGAGTCGTGAGCACAAACTGACCCTGCGCAGTAGTTAATTTTTCGGTCTGTTTGGCGGGACGAAGAAGCCGGGGGGCGCCGAGCTGCACGCGATTGGTTCGTCAGTCGATGCCCGTCGTCTGTTGGACCTCTCGCATGTCATTCGGCTACTGTCATTGGCCGAAATTGTAACATACGCGTGCTGTGCTCACGACTCGTGCCCCGACTGTACCACGCAGGCCGAGACAAAGATGGCGACACGAGCTCGACTCCTACCTCTGCCCTGCAGAGGGACAACATAGGCTCTAGACAGATAGGAGATACTTCACGAATCAAGAAAAAAGAGGGGATACAATAATATCTGAAATGATACACTCTAGCCTTAGATCCCAAATGAGCATCAGGAAACATCCATCTTGTGTAGTATGCTTATTATATTATCTATAAAAATAAATAAAATTGAAGTATCTGTTTGTAATGTCAAAATAACAGCTTTTTACTAAATGCATATGAAAGTATATACGGTACATACAACGAAAACACATTTTTTTAATTTGTCTGGTTGTCTGTTTGTTCCGGCTAATCTCCGAAACGGCTGGTCCGATTTTGACGGGACTTTCACTGGAAGATAGCTGATGTTATAAGGAGTAGCTTACTTTTATTTTACGGACGAAGCAGCAACAGCAAGTCTTTATTATAAATGCTTATTATATTATATTCTTTATTTATAATTGCAGGCCACCCCTCTGGATCATAGAGGAACAAACAGTGAGGAGAACAAAGTAAAGAGGCATCCTTATCTACAACAACTTATATACCCACTACTGAATGAGGTAAATAATATTAATCATATTATCCCATGTGAAAACTACCATTACTTTTAGTTATTTTTATGCTGGCATATTATAAACTCAAAGCATTTATTTCAAATAAACCAATTACAGGCACTTTTGAATTGTAAAGAGGTCGGTCAGTCAGAAAGACGAAGCTAGTTGCCCATTCCAAAGCGTAGTAGGTACCTATGGAGAAGAACGGGCAAGAAACTCCACAGACACTCTTTTAAATCATGTTGAAATTATACATGTGAGAACGATGCAGAACGTTAAAAGCGTCTGTAATAAAAAAAAAACAAAGAAATTCTATTTAGTCCGTCAGTCAGATAATAAAAAATATTAGACACGTATTTTTTCTTTTATCATATTAATAAAAAAATACTTAGATAAAACGGATTAAAGTTACGGAGTGGGGGCCGCTACGTCACCAGTAATTATAAATACTCGTGACGTCATGGCACTTTAATCCGATCCAGCCTGTCCCTTGCTGTCCTCCCCCAGCGACGCCCTAAGCCGAGGTCCGTACCCCACAAAGGGTACTCTTAGCATGTAGTCGCTTAGTTTCTAAGTTTTATGCCCTGGTTGTTGGCCTTAATTTATTGAGGCAGCCACAGGAAAGTCTGGTTAAGCAGCTGACAACTTCCTAGGCTGACCTGCAAGATGCAAAAAAAAATTCCTTCATGGTATATTTTAAGTATCGCCGTAATCTTTTAATTACGTAAAAAAAGAAAAAAAAACATGTTTGCAATTCACACGTGGTTCACTTCTACCACTTGTGAATTGCAAACATGTTAACTTTCAAAAATTAAAAAAAAACTGTACGTGCACAAACACGTATTAACACACGTACAACGCTGAGGTCCAAGCAAACTCCCATTATGCCTTGGTAAACACGAGTGGAGGGGGTACGAAGCAGAGCACAAAGAGAACCACGAACATAAGAAACACTGGATAATGATTCCTATCTCATTTTCTCCCACGTTAAATCTTATGAATTTATGTGTCTGTTTTTTTTACTGTCACTTTTTCGTTTCAGCGACTTTCAAATCAACGATGCTAAAGAAGTTTTCACTTCAAAAGAAATACGTGTCCAATATTTTTTAAGAATCTACTTGAGGGACAAAATTTATTTTTTGTCTTTATCCCTATTAGAGCATGCAATGTAGCTAGGCTTGCTTGCACCACAGATCGCTAAACGTGTAGTATAACAGTGCCGTTCCCCGCAGCTGTCCCGCAAGCACGGCGCGGCCAGCGCGGGCGCCATCGAGGAGCTGCGCCGCGCCTTCGAGCACGCCGAGCGCGCCGCGCCGCACCTCACGCGCGCCTTCGTGCAGCAGGTGACGCGCTACATATATCTAACCCTCTTATTTAAGCAGATGCTAGTCATTACTTAAACATAATATTCATTATTCGGTCTTAAAACTACAATAGAAAATTTGCCTTCTAAAGTACATTTAGAGTAATAAATTGTACACAATTATGTAAAATTTGAACATTTTGATGGATTGTAATTTTACCAC
Organism: Agrochola lychnidis; assembly: GCA_963680765.1. Classification (NCBI taxonomy): domain Eukaryota; kingdom Metazoa; phylum Arthropoda; class Insecta; order Lepidoptera; family Noctuidae; genus Agrochola; species Agrochola lychnidis. Next base: position 19,243,929 of record OY796858.1, read on the forward strand.
AGCCTTCCAAATAAACAATTTTATCTACACCCATGCTATAAAACCTCTATAAAAGTTTCTAAAACAGTTAGGTTATTGGCAACATAACAGCCAGTGTCATAGTAACCATTACATCATCCAAACGAGTGTTATAATGTTGTACTAAATTTCATTACGCAACTCGTTTCAATGTTCAAACGGGGGACAGCAATACCCACTGCACGCATGTGTGTGTGATGTGCTGCTGCAGGCGACGTACATACGCGCAGTTGTACTGAATTTCGCGGGAATGTCTTTATTCTTGATCTTGAATTACAAACACCCAATGGTTTCAGAAACTTTTATAGAGAATTCATATCATGGTTGTAGATAGTCTTGTATGCAACTGTTTTAATACCCCTTATTATACAACAGTTGCATAAATAACTATAACAGCTCACCTAATATTATTATTTATATTTTCCAGGTGGTGCAAAGGGTGGCGACACAGTCTCACCAGCCGTCGACGCCCTCCCACAACCCGCCCTCGCAGCAGTGGATGAGGTAGGTACGGTAATATCACCCCTTTATATCCAACAATATACTGCACTACGGTAGACTGGAGTTTGCACAGGTGTTGGGTATTGGGATGGAAAACGAATTAAATACTGCCCCTTCCAAAGTACAGTCTTGACTATTTTCATAATATCCCTCGGGAATCATCGCATTTCCGAATACAAACGAATTCAAATTTCAATGTTCAACAATTATTAGATTTATCGTGTATAATAATTTTAATTCAGAACTAAGTACTTTACTGTTGTTTTGTTTCGATTTCCGCGTGAACTATAAAGAGCTGTAAAACTATTTTCGTGCCCGCGACTTAAGCAGTTTTCCTCCCATATTAAATTACATTAAGTTAAAAGAGTATTAACAACTTTATATACTTCCAAGTCGATTGAGAGCGTCCGGTCTGCACCAAGTTCAAAGGGCAGCTGATAGAAATCCGACGACTGACGAAACACGAGGTTTACCGAGGGATATTAAGAAAATAGTTATACTGGATAGTGCTAGAGTCCGCGCCACCACTGAAGTCCTTTTGACGAAGCGCTAGTGTCTATGTCATTGCATTTAAAAAATGTACTTCCACAATTTTCCGCCGGACTTAAGAAGTGGCTCGCGGTGGACTTTACAAGGTTCTTTTGGCACTTGAATGACATTGACATGAAGGCGTTGATGGTAAACATTTTGTGACATAATAATAAAAAAACAAGATGGCACCGTTAGTTCCGATTTTGGTACACTTATACAGTTAGCCGGCGTTCGCACGGACGTAATGAAATCGCGGCGGAATTTTATCGCGCACTGGATTTTCAAGCTCTCGGTGTTGAGCCGAGCGTTGAGAATCCCAACGCGCTAGGACGCACTCTCGTCCCAGCGCGTTGAAAAAACACACTGTTGGATTTCCAACTCTCGGCGATAAGCAGAGCGTTGAAAATCAAGTGCACGAAAAAAGTCGCTGCGGTTTTATTACGTCCGTGTGACCGTGGGCTTAGGTTTCACTTCTATAGGTATTATTTGTTCTTTTTGTATGAGGTTAATAGAATGGTTATAAGAATTTGCGCATGAAATTATAATGCTTTGAACTAAATATTTGATCTCTTTAATTTTAACAATGTATGATGTGGTGGTTGGTATTTTTTGTACTAATTTGGTTTGGTTAATATACAAAATGACGAATATGTTCAAGCTGTTGTTTGAGAATTTTTGTAGGACCAGTCTTACAACAATTGTTCACATCAGAGTGACTCTCACAGTCAGCTCAGCCAATGAAAGCCCATTAAACGATTATCTATTGCCAAGATTCAATTCTCTTTGTTTAGGGTTAGTGAACGCAGTCTTTTCACAAATATAACTGTGATGTCCGTCACCCCTCTGAGGTAGTAAGCCGGATTCACATTTTTGTGATGTGTGTCATGCGATGCGTCATGACCTCATCGACGTTGAAGTCAGAGCCTTGTCGCTTAGCAGAAGTTTTTATACCAGTTTAAAAGGCTGAATCGTGTCTTATAAAGCTAGAAATAGTTTACAAAACCGTCGAATCTAGAAGTACAGAAACGTTTTAAAATTTAAATCAAAAATCAATCTGCCTAGCCTTTTTCCAACTAAGTTGGGGTCGGCTTCCAGTCTAACCGGATGCAGCTGAATACCAGTATTTTACATGGAGCGACTGCCTATCTGACTTCCACAACCCAGTAACTAGGTAATACGATACTCCTTGGTAATACTGGTTGTCTAGACTTTCGGGCTTCTGACGACTTTTAAGATTGAAATCCATGTCTGAATATATTTACTTTGTTAGGTGCTAAATGATCATGTATAATTTTTATTTTTTTGTGTTCTCAGGGACCTATAATAGCCGTAGCGCGAGTGCGGCAGCGACACGCGACACTGCGGTCCCACCGCACTCCTGACGTACTCCCGCTGAGCTCCGCTGACCCGCACTTGACCAGAGCTTTGCTATCGCGATGTGATGCGTACAAACTATCTCACCCGATTTTTTAATTGAGAATTTTAATTTGAAAACTTATTAAACCCTATTTCAGCACTACTTAAGGTGTAAATTCAAAATTTATTTGCGAAAATCGTAAATATTTTGCGGGCTACATACACAAAGTAGACAAGTTTGACACGTGCTTCAAATTCTCAGTTCAGAAACCGGGTGTTGATATAGTTTGTAACCATTCGTCAGCAAGCTCGTCCAACGCTCGTCATCAGAAGTCAGTAACCAACACCTACTCACATCAATTGCCATTTTGTAAAACGTTTTATTGTCACGTGTAGAATTAACTAGGAGCCAAATTCTCAAACGAAGATTTTCGCAACATTTCTGTGACAAATTGTCAAGCGCACGTCAACTTCCACAATTGGCTGTTGATAAATCATTTAACCAATCACTGCAGTATTCGTACGATTGACAATTTGTCATAAAAATTTTGTGATAATTTTCATTCGAAACACTGACCCTAAATCACGTGCAATAAGAACTATTTCTACAATATTGTGTATGTTGATTTCTAAGTCGCATTGTCTGTTCCAATATGCAAAGAATTATTTCGACAGTTCACAACAACAGTTTTCCTGTTTATTTTAAAGCTGATATTTATAACATATTTGTTATCTCACTTGACATTGAGCCGCTGTGTTCTTATCAAGTCACTGAACGCTATATCAATTCGAAATTTTTTCCGAATGACTAAATGCTTCCGTATGCGAAGATTATTACAGCTAAAACAAATAATCTTACTGATTATCATAATTTATATTTTGTTAACTGTCGAAAAAATTCTTACCCCTTCCACGATTTTGACAAGGCAATTAAACTATAAACCTTTTTGTTCCGCTAACAAAATTATGTTATTGTAACAAAGGTCGACGTGTAGCCGCAACCGAGTCACAAAGTTGCAATGCCATAGTGTAATAAATAAAACTATAACGTAATAAATACTTAAGATGGTTATGTCTTATAATATTTTATATTATGTGCATTATTTGTGTAAATATCATTTAGTTGTGATGTCATAACGCGGTAACTTAGTTGTGTTTACAACATGTAATATTACAGTGGCTTGATACTGTATTAACATAATGATATCGATTGTAACGTTTAGTTCGGAGCTCGCACGCGTGAGCTCGTATTTATAAAGTGTGATCACACGTGTGTACATTACTGTCCGGTCGTGTGGCCGTGTGTTTAAGTTTTCACTGTGAGTTGTTTTAGTATAATTTTCCCGCGGCTGTCTGTTGAGTGCTTGGGTTTGTTTTACAACGGTATTGGATCTTTTTAACTTAAATATTCGTGGAGAGCTCATTCGCTACACTTCGCCAATATTTTGCCATAATTATTTTTTTTTCTAAAATTATTTTTTACTAACACAATCGTTTTGTATAGAGAGGTCTGATTAGCATTGTGATCAGTCGTCTAAATTCTAACATATTTATATGCTTTAGAAATCGATGTTTGAAACTTTATATAGAAAGTGTTAAGTGTCATTCCAAACAAAAGACAATATTGTCAGCATTTATAGATTATTTTTGTTTGAAATAATTTGATTTTTGTGAAGTTACAACATCTGTGAACTGTGTCCGTTTATTAAAATTGTTATAAATTCCCGTAGTTTAGTTATTTGAAGCTTAGTTTTAGTTGTGTATTCGGCTACTTACCGATTCGGAATAAATTAGTGACTAATACAAGTTCTAAAAGAATAATAGTCGATCACTGTTTCATAGTTTTGTTCGTAAGTAGGAGAGAATAATGGTAGAGTGGTTTGAAGAAGGATTTAAAGTATTTTGTTAATATAAAATGATGCTGACACCAATGACCATGCGGTGTCGATATAAATAAAAAAAACATGCTTAATATGCGACAATATTTAGCAATTGGAAGTATATAGAGTATATTATAATGAAACTACAAACATTATTATTGCTGTGTAAAAATGTAAACCTAATATAAATGTAAATTATGTAGTATAATATAAAGCTGTTTTATGAAGTGTTCTTATAAGCATATGGAGAGTAGTTATTGTCTTTCCAATTACCTATGTGACGCAGGCGAGAGCGCGGCCCGCGTCGTTGATAACGTCTAGTTCGTAGTGTCCAGATACCTTGCTATCCCTAACGTAGGAAGGAACAGTAAATTGCCTCTGACGCGTAGTTTCTAAGTCCCGGTGGGTAGCGCTCTCGGACTGCGTGTATTTTGCCTTGAATTTTTGTTTTGCCATGTGAAAATATCATGGGAGATGTTACTTTGATTTCGATGGAGGATCAAAAATTATTTTTCCACTTGATCGTATAAATAAAGCGTGTAGTGTTAGAGGTGGGCGATAATTGTTGATTATTGATTAAAATTAGGTGTTTGTGGCATTGGATAGTAGTTGAGACGCGTTGACATCGTGACGGAGCGCGTAGCGGCGGTGCGTGACGTCACGCGTGCGCACGCGCACCTCTACGCGCGCCGCGGTAGTGGAGTGTAGTTATTGTTATCTTCGGATGTTGCAGAAATGTTTCGGGATCGCGTCGTTTGGTTCATGGGTATTTGTGATCATATTTGCATAGTTATTAAAAAAAATAAAAATCTATATTATTATAAATATAAAAGTCTGTATTGAAACTGACAGTAGTTATCTGTGTAGTAGTGTTAGTGCGCGCGCCTCGCTGGGAAATGAAGCAATCATTTGATCGTTCAAATGTAACATGTAAGACGTATCGGTGCCGTTCGGGCGGGTTATAAATACTCGCCCAGTCATATTTGCGGCTAATTAAAGGAATAAGAGTCGCGAAGTCTGCAGATGGGTTGTTGCACATTGTGCACATGTTGTGTATGTTCGTGGAAACGTGACGCGCGCACTAACACGTCATAATGGAATAAATTCACAGCCCTCCACTCGTGCACCAAGTTAACAGCTAACGGCGCGTACCATTAGTGTAATGGTCAATTAATGTTACGGCGTCATCATTCTAACACGTTTATGTAGGAAACAAATTTGACTCTGAAATAAAAGAAGTTATTTAATTTTGGAAGTGTTTGTTTCATTTTTGTCTGTGTTACCCAGTTTTACCAGATTTGTTGCTAAAATATGGACAGAATGGTTGAAAAGTCCGTGAAAAGGTACTTAACAAAATATCAAAGTTACTAATAATAACAATTTAGATGAAGTGCTGCTTGGCAGTTTGACGGTGCTTGGTAGAGACAACCATGTACTCTGTGGAGACAACACTCTTTTAAGGCGCTAGATCTTGTCGAGCAAATCCATACATTTTTTTAAATTACTTTTACGGTATAAAGGGACGTTCTTTTTTTAAACTACAACATTGAAACAAGGAGGGGCTCGTGGCTAAGCAATAACAGCTGCACGGGTCGATAGATCAGGTTAAGCTACGCTTGCCGCGGTCGGTTCGTGAATGGGTGACCATCTTAATATACCGATACCCTCCGTGTCTCGGAAAGCACGTTAAGCCGTTAGTCCCGGCTGTAATTCTTGGATCTTTGACAGTCGTTACGGGTCGTCAAAGTCCGAAAGTCTGACAACCAGTCTTATCAAGGGGTGGTTATTGGTGGTGGACTGGACAACCAATAATTGGGTTGTGGAGGTCAGATAGGCAGTCGCTCCATGTAAAATACTGGTATTCAGCTACATCCGGTTAGACTGGAAGCCGACCCCAACATAATTGGGAAAAGACTAGGCTGATTAGGTAAACATTGAATGAAGTAAGGAATAACAAAAAAAAATACAAATAGAAAAAAACCACAGCAAGGTACCTATATCCTGAATAAGACCGCGCGCACTTTGGATGCGTATACGAGTACGCATCCAAGGTGTGCGTGTAATTTATTGCTAGTTTTTTTTCCAAAACTAGCAATTGGGGGTACTAGTTCCCTTAATATTTTGACTAAGTAAAAATGTAGGAGCAATCAATCAAATCCTGCAGGAGACGCTGACAAACAGCTTCACACGAAACTCATCTTTGGTTAATGTCTCATAACTACTTATGCCTGGTTTATACGATGGCAGTGACTGGACCCACTGATTCGGAATTTTGGGCTCGGTCAGTGGGTTCATGTAGACGAGATCAGCAGTAAGTCAGGCGGGAGAAGCTATACTGGCCCCGAAAATAGACGGGTAGGTTAGTCAACTGGACTGACTTGAGGGTGCGAAGTCAGCACTGGACTGGGTTGAAACGTGTGGGTGTGAGTCAACATTTTGATGTCTTTTACTCCACGCACCGCGGTAATCAACGCGTTGATGTCTTTTACTCCATGGTGTCTGTAAATTCCATCACAATGGTGTCGATTCCCTTGTTCACAAACTAAACTAAATTTAAGTTCAGTGCATCTTTTTCTTTCTATTTCATTAAGAAAAGGACAAAAGATAAATTTTAGTTTAGTCCTGTCAAATTAATCAGCGCTTGACGTAAATTGACGTAATTTTAGTAGGCAAGTTTTTAATCACTTCTAAACTTGTATGGAGTAGTGACAGGCGCTGATTAATTTAACAGGACTAAACTAAAATTTATCTTCTGTCCTTTTCTTAATGAAATAGAAAGAAAAAGATGCACCGAACTTACATTTAGTTTAGTTTGTGAACAAGGGAATCGGCACCAATGTCTACATGAGCTCAGTTGCAAGTCAATGCTGGATTGACTTACTGTACTGTAACGTCTGTAACATAACTAGGGTCGTATAAACTTGCCAGGCTAAGATTCGTAAGTAGGTTAAGTTAGGTAGGTGAAGTACCGAGGTGGCGGCGCGTAGTGTTCCACGCGCGCCCCTATTATGACGTCGCGGGGGGAGTCTCACCTCACTCCCTCCGCGGGTATGAAGTGGCCCGCAGAAGCGGGCCCGTACCAGTCGGGGATCATAGAAGGCGCACTAGATCTCATGATCCCCGGTCCAAGTGTGGGAAGGGAACACCGGGGTGGATTTTAGTCAGTAGGAGTCTGACAGACCCTTTCGCTCGCCCCAGGGCGGAGGACATCCATGACGATTTTCCACCCCGGAACAAAAAAAAAAAAGGTAGGTGAAGTACCTATCTTCAAGTGCTCGGTAAATGGAAGTCTATTCACGCTGTCGAAAAGCCGCACTAGATTCTAATTACTCTGTATTGTCCCACTGCAGGGCAAAGGCGTCCCTCTCCAATATGATTATCGCACTAGATTATGCCACAATAAACAATAATTTACCTTTGTAATTCAAAATGATAGGGTAGGCTCAAAACAATCAGTGCATGAATAATACTAGCCTATTATCGTCCCACTGCAAGGCAGAACACTCTTCTCATAGGTTAGGTACCTACCTACAGAGAAGGCACGAGCATATTGATCATCGCCAGTGCATGTCAAACGAAATATCCATACATTCTTAATTATTATCAATGTGAAAGTAGGTATCTCTCTCTTTCTGTTACCCTTTATCTATATGCCTAAACCACTAAACCGATTGTTATGAAATTTTACTGATAAGTAGCTTGAAGAAAGACATAGGTAGGTTACGGATATTTGTATTAAAAAAATGATGAAATTCAAAACACACGCGAGCTAGTAAAAATAATTTTGACATGGTTGACCCAATGGCTGAGATATCAGTTGTGGAGCTACGTGTCAAGGGTTCGATTCCTGTACGTAACAAATATTTGTATAGCCTACAGACAGATTTTTCAATTGTGGCTGTTGGTGTATCTATGGGAGATTTGTGTTTATGAACGCACCCAGGGTGGAACAAAAATTTTGAACAAACAAGCAACATCATATATTCAAGACAATAATATTATGATGTCAAGTTAATATTTTAATTACTTTTGCCTCCTAACAACAGTAAGTAAGTATTAAGGAAATATTGACTAGTGGATTAGGTTAGTTGTACCTAGCTATCTAACCGCAGAGCCAAGAGCCAGTGGAATTATTCCTCGTAGATACACTTTTGAAAATTGTTCGCTTGTTTTCCTTATAGATACCTACACTTTTTACACGTTAATATTTTAATACTAGATGGCGCTGGCATTTCCTATAGCTGACTGATCCCTAAGAAGAAATGTCGATACAAACTCAGAGGCCATGGTCTCTTTTGAAGTCCAAACAATGGTGCCGATTCCCTTGTTCACAAACTAAACAAAATTTAAGTTCAGTGCATCTTTTTCTTACAATCTCAGTAAGAAAAGGACAGAAGATAAATTTTAGATTAGTCCTGTCAAATTAATCACCGCCTGTCACTCTCCATACAAGTTTAGACGTGATTAAAAACTTGCCGACTAAAATTACGTCAATTTACGTCAAGCGCTGATTAATTTGACAGGACTAAACTAAAATTTATATTCTGTCCTTTTCTTAATTAAATAAAAAGAAAAAGATGCACTGAACTTAAATTTAGTTTAGTTTGTGAACAAGGGAATCGGTACCATTATATTATTATGATTTTATATGAGTCTAACAATGCAGAACCATGGCTGGAAAGGCCTTTAAAGAAAGAGCCATTGCAGTTCTGAGTTGACATGTCCCAACATGCATACATGCATCAGTCATCGTGTAGCTCAACCCTATTTTAGGTAGCTCAACGACCCGTCACACGACTGCAATTTAGATACTTTACAAAATAGTTACGTACCTACCTACATAATCACTAACCAGTAACCACTGGTTCACAGTGGAAATTGGTTTTTCCACCAGTGCTGTGATAAGCAGGCTAAATAAATAAACTACAGTACCTACCTAACAAGCAAGCTCTTCGTGGTAACAAGGTCAAAAGGAAAATGAAAGAGCTTACCTACATTACACACAACAACACATAACATACAATAATGCCTATATTATTACACAATAATTCCAGAGGGTGACACTTAACATATTGTCCTCTGTATGACTTGTGCCACACAGTGGATATTGTGACTACATTTCTGTATTGGGTTGTACCTGTTAAAAAAATGTATGTGTGAATAGTAAATAAATAAATATTTCTCCGAAGGATTAGGCAGACGTGTACCTATAGTACACCCTACATCCACGTGTCCACTCCCAAGTAATAGGGGGCGAGCCTATTGCCATCAACCGGGTACAAATCCAGATTCCGGGTTGCTACTGAGAAATTCCTGATGGAAAACTCAATAGGACTGACCGACCTTGAATCGAACCCAGCACGTCATGCTCAGCAGTAGGTAGCGCGTGCGACCATTAGACCAACGAGGCAGTACTTACCATTTGATAGTTTTATGTCATGTGGGTGTATCAATAAAAAAACCTGGCTTTGTTTAAAATTTTCCCACCAGAACCATGCCCTTTTCAAGGGTTGAAGTATGAAAGCTAAATCATTTCCTAGATTCTTGATAGTCATCATCATCATCAGCCTATAATGTTCCCACTGCTGGGACACAGACCTCCTCTCTGTGAGAGGGAGTGGGCCGTAATCCACCACGCGGGCCCAGTACGTGTTGGTAGATGTCACATATGTCTTCGAATTTTCGGTTCTAGGACATGCCGGTTTCCTCACGATGTTTTCCTTCATCGTTTTGAGAGCAGTGGTGATGAAATAATTTACACAAAGTAAAGCGCCTGTCTGGGATCGAACCTACGACCTACAATTCGTAAGTCGCGGCCGTTACCACTGGGCCACCACTGCTCTCCAAACGCTCTTGATAAAGTAGTGAGAGCTATTAATGATCGCCACAATGAACTTGTAGAATAATGGTTAGATTTTTTTGTTATTGGCAATGGCACATGGAAAGTTCTCTTCATAGTAATACCTACCTAACCATTAAACCAATAACTCTTCTAAGAAAATAACTGTCGACACAGGTGGCGCAGTGGTTAAGCGATTGACTGCTGCGCTGCGTGTCGCAGGTTCGATTCCCGCACGGAACAAATATTTGTATAGCCTTGCAAGTAGTTGTTCCGGGTCTGGCTGTTTGTGTATGTGAGTTGAAATGTTTGTAAACGCACCCACAATACAGGAGAAATTCCTAGTAAGGGGCGTTTAATAAAAAAGAAAAAAAAAACTACCGAGTTTTGATAAAAAATGCTAGGCTAAAATTATTTATTTATTTATTAAAAAACCAACTTATACTCACAATTTGCACCACACATACAAGTTATAGGTCAATATTTATTAGAAACTAGCTGCGCCCCGCGGTTTCACCCGCATAAGTCTCGATCCCGTGGGAAAAAAAAAAGTATCCTATGTTCTTTTCCAGGGCATCATCTATGTATGTGCCAAATTTCATCCAAATCCGTTCAGCCGTTTTAGCATGAAGGCGTAACAAACAAACTTACTTTCGCATTTATAATATTAAGGATAAGGATTACCATTTTGCCGGGTAGTAATATTTATTAGGTGGCAAATAACGAAGTAACAGGTCATATTAGTACTTAGTCCATTAGGGTTTTCCTATAATTTTATTATCTCTTCGTGGGAATTCGAATGACAAATTCATCAATCTGCCTAGCCTTTTCCAAACTATGTTGGGGTCGGCTTCCAGTCTAACCGGATAAAGCTGAATTCCTGTATTTTACATGGAGCGACTGCCTATCTGACCTGCACACAACCCAGTAACTGGGTAATACGATACCCCTTGGTAAGATTAGTGTCAGACTTTCGAATGATAAATATGTTGGCCTATCGGTTTTCATTTCTGGAACATGTTAACGACAGTACTGAAGGTCGATATCGATTCAGGGATATTCACGGGATTAACCTTTGTTTGACTCAGACACTGAATCACGCAAGTGTAATCGCATTCAGCGAGATAGCCTCCTAAAAAGTAATTTAATTAGAAAGAAGAAAGGTCGCGATTCGTCCGTTTCTGTCGAACTTTATTTTGCAGACGGATCCAGTAGTTTTGTTGTTCTGCCTAGCCTTTTCTCAACTTTATTGGAGTCGGCTTCCAGTCTAACCGGATGCAGCTGAATACCAGTATTTTACATGGAGCGACTGCCTATCTGACCTCCACAACCCAGTAACTGGGTAATACGATACCCTTTGGTAAGACTGGTTGTCAGACTTTCGGGCTTCTGACGACCCGTAACGACTGTCAAAGATCCACGAATGACAGCCGGGACCAACGGCTTAACGTGCTTTCCGAGCAGACGGATCCAGTAGGTGGGTTGAAAAAGTACACGATCATTCAGAATCTGAATCGTTTTGAAACAGATTGCTAATCCATTGCTTCATAAGTTGGAAAAAAAAATCTGCTCAACAACAACGTAAATAACAACAAACAAACAAAAAAAAAATACATTTCTTAAGAAATAAGCATTACTTTTTTACTCTAAATTACAATTATGTCGTATCTCTATGTATTTTATTTACTGTGTGTACATAAACAATAAAAAAAAAACAGTAACACTCGGGAGTGCCGACAGAAGTGAAAACTTGCACAATTTTATTATGCAAGAAATACTTGTCGCGAGTTCAATTGTTTATTTTCCATCTCAAAAATGCCCAATGCGCTTATAGAAGTTTTCACTTCAATAAATAAATAACGCAATGAATGTTGTTGAAGTGACAAAATGAAACAGATTAGTCTAAATCGTTTCCGAAAATGTGTTACGTAATTAGCGTACAGAACTGCTCCATTAACAAATTCAGTGTAGTGTGTCGTACAGAAGCTTTCTCACTTACAAAATAGATGACGTGGCGTCCAAGGACTGGAAGACGAATGAAGTGTCGTTCGTCTGGAGGTGAGATGGACGGGCGACATTTTTTTTTACCATCGCGTGTGAAACCTGGATGAGACTGTTACAGGACCACATTTGCTACCCACCAATATTTCATCCTAAGTTCTAGAATATATAACAAGCTTAAAAAAAAATTAACTACTAATAATCTTAACCATTTTGAATTAAAAAGAACATTGTTAGATTTACTCTTAAATTATTTATCTCTCTTATTAATTTATTTTGATTTGATTTAATTTAATTTGAGTTGATTTGATGTACTTAATTTGATTTTAATTGATTTAATTTTACTTTATTTGACATTATTTATTTGATTTTAATTGATTTAATTTTACTTTATTTGACATTATTTATTTGTTTTAGTTTAATTGTATTTGATCTCGTTTGATTTTATCTCTAAAATTAATATTAATTTATGTTTTGGTAATGGGTGTTATTTACCTGAAATAAATGAATTTTATTATTTTATTATTATTATTTTAAATCTAAACTCATTTATTCTACGAATTAACGACTAAAATACCAAATTTAACACTACACTTTCTCGACACATTGTTTTTACTGAGTATACCACACTCTTTCTCACTCACTCACATACACACACACACCAACATCAGTGACGATTTAGTCATTCATCGATCAGTGATTGTGTGTGCACTCACACACAATTAACCATTAAACCCACTCAATTAATATGTTAACATCAGAATTATTACGCAATTATAAATATTTTATAAAACGTGTCAATCCCACTAAAGAACACTGTCCTTCAAGATATAGGATTTTCCTAGTTTGAAGGGCAGGGGTCTTACTCATTGTTATAGCCATACCCATCCCTTAGTTTAAACAACATTGATGTTACCTAGGCTAAGTTTTTGGTAAATAAATGATAACTTACTTACTGGCACAAGTGGCACAGGAGCGTGGAGATTGGCACAAGAAAAGAATATGAATGATGATGATGAGCTATCCTTAACAGAACTATACTCCATTTGAAATAAGATTAGACATTTAACTAAACCTTTTTTACAGTCCGTTCAACCGATTTTGACTTCTATTGCGTTGGTGGAGTAAACAGCTGCAGTAAACAGTTGGTTTGTAACCACTTTTTTTGCTTTTAATGCCATCCTTATGCCTACGCAATAGAAGTCAAAATCGGTTGAACGGACTGTAAAAAAGGTTTGTTTAAATGTCTAATCTTATTTCAAACGGAGTATATATGAGTATTGGTACGTAAATCAAATCAAAAAAATTGGTTGTCTGTAAATTCGGTTATCAAAACAAAAAAAATTGGTTGCCTGTAAAATCGGTTTACGGACGATAATATTTTTCGTGATAACGTCACAAGCCGAACGCTTAGGCCGATCGTGCCTCTCTATCGCTTGTTCCGCGCTCTCGCTTGCACGCTTGGCTCAGGCGGAACGTGACACTTTTTCGTGCGTGCAGCTGGCGTTCATCGATTTATTAGACGTTATCACGTCAAAAATATTTATTAGCCAGAATAAAATACAACAATCGATGTAAATCGATGACAACAATACAATGCAACAACAATAGATTACAGTACCTAATTTTGGTTTCAGCATATCCTGCTTTAATATGGTGTGCAAATAGGTAGGTAGCTATGTGCATGTATTAATTAATTCTTAAACATCCTGATAGCTAAATGTGGTATTTATAATGCACCTACCTATACTCCGTTTGAAATAAGATTAGACATTTAACTAAATCTTTTTTACAATCCGTTCAACCGATTTTGACTTCTATTGCGTTAGTAGCACGACAAATGACAGCTGCAGTAAACAGTTGGTTTGTATTCACTTTTTTTGCTTTTAATGCCATCCTTATTCCTACGGTATAGAAGTCAAAATCGGTTGAACGGACTGTAAAAAAGGTTTGTTTAAATGTCTCATCTTATTTCAAACGGAGTATAGGTAATTATTATTAAATATATATTAGGTACCTATTTATAGGTGAGGTAATGTGTTATAATTGTAGCTGAAATTTAAGCAGGTGAGTTGATGAGTTTATTTTATTGGTCAGAGGGTCGTCTGACATTTTAATCGACAGGAAACGGTGGCACGACGAATAAAACCTGCTGGGCAATTGCGTACCTAACAGTTCAATAACAATAATTGCGTTTCCTATTTACGTTGTTAAACAGACAATTTACATTTTTCGAACATATGAAGCAATGACCTATGATTATGTGTCTGCCTCGTTGGTCTAGTGGTCGCAAGCGCTACTGCTAAGCATGAGGTCCTGGGTTCGATTCCCGGGTCGAGCAGTGTTATTAGGTTTTTCTATCTGAAATTTCTCAGTAGCAGCTCGGAGTCTTGATTTGTGCCCGGTTGATGGCAATAGGCTCGCCTCCTATTACATGGAACTTAAAAATAACTGGCGAAATGTGGGTGTACCTGCTACAGGGACACCTCTGCCCAACCCTTCGGGGAAACAAGGCGTGATGTTATGATGTTGTGAAGCAATGAATTGAACAGAGGAGCTCGTGGCTAAGTAATAACAGCCGCACGGGTCGATCCACCAGGTTAAGCTATTCTTGCCGGTTGGTCCGTGAATCATGTTTTCATACCGAGACTCCTCCGTGCCTTGGAGAGCACGTTAAAGCCGTTGGTGCCGGCTGTCATTTGTAGATCTTTGACAGTTGTTACGGGTCGTCAGAAGCCCGAAAGGCTGACAACCAGTCTTACCAAGGGGTATCGTATTATCCAGTTACTGGGTTGTGGAGGTCAGATATAATAGGCAGTCGCTCCATGTAAAATACTGGTATTCAGCTGCATCCGGTTAGACTGGAAGCCGACCCCAACATAGATAGGAAAAGGCTAGGCAGATGATGAAGCAATGAATTAGCTATTCTTCAAAATCATTGAGATTGTGATTGAAAGTGTGTCAAGTAAAAAGATGAACTAAACTGCTGGACTTGTATACTTACCTACCGATACAAACGACATGAAGACGCCAGCACACCTGTTGGATGTGTGTTGGATGGTGACTTGACTTTTTGCCACAGATTTCCGAAAATAAAGTTATTTAGGTAGTCTACGCCGTCTGTCTATCTATTTTATCAAAACCGACAAGTCACGAACGCCAGTTTCGGCTGGGCCGAAGATTCGGTCACTTTTTGGCCAAAACCCGACGAAACCGAAACCGAACCTTCGGTTGGACCTACTCCCTATATGTCTATGGGTTGGACTGTTTTTTTTTGGACGTCGGTTGTTTTTGATTGTCAAAGTATGTTTACTAACTGTTGCCACATGCTAGGTGCAGGTGCAGGACTGCAGGGGTCAAAATATCATGTATGTATGTAAGTTTGTCTAAATAGGTCAGGGACTGAGGGTGTCAGCTACATCCCGAGTTCCTGACAGACGACAGATGCGACCAGGGGCCTACCACCAGCTCATAAAGCAGTATTATTTTAATATTACTTTAGTGGGAAAGAGATGATGTTCTACAGGACGTATAGCCATCATCTCTTTCTCCCACTGAAGTAATATTAAAATAATACTGCTTTATGAGCTGGTGAGTGGTGGTAGGCCCCCTGACCAGTCCAGCTTGCGCTTATTTGGAAAGCAGTGATAAAAATAAAACACAAAAAATAGTTTTGATATTTTACTGACTAGCTTAACAAGTGATACAAATGTACAAAAATACAAAATGCGCCAGTATAATATGGTAATAAACTTAGACATTCAGCAAGATTCAGCGCAGACCATTCAATAACACTTAAAATAATGAGAAATAATAACTAATAATTTTAATAATATCTACTGCATGTGATGTTAATAATTTAATTCTACAAGCTATATGTATGGAAGATTATAGTTAGTCATTATTTACAGATGCTTATCTTACTGTTACAGTTTGCTAGTGTTTACATTGAACTATAGTATTTACATAAATATAACTAACGGAAGTACAATGCACTTAGATAGCGTTATAGTCTACTACATTATACAGACTAAATTGTGGTACAATACAATGTACAGACGCCAGCATATCAAGTTACTACAATCTGTCAAATTTATTTAATAGATTTTCAACTTTATCGCTGAAGTCTAAGGTTCAAAGTTGATTGGGAAAATTTGACAGTTTCGGGTAGCTTGATGTGCTGGCGTCTGTACAATGTTTGTTTACAAGTTACCGGTGGCTTTACGAGATTCTCTAAGTAACACTGAGATTCAAAAATTAGGTAAGTAAATATAATAAATAGCAAACAATTTAGTGTAAGTTTTACTTTTTTTAAATTTTCAATACAATACTGATTTTCTAATAACTTTGGTTGAATTGTGCCAAAAATAATAAAATTATTGCCATTTCATAATTTAAAACATATCTAATAATTCCTAAATAAATCAATCTTTTGTAGGAACTAATTATAAAACTTACGTACCTACTTCCCGTACCAAAGCAAATTAGAACGTCGCTACTCGCGGAATTGTATGGTTTATTAAAATAGACATGTAGTCATAATTTTAATGATTAACAATAGTATGATCAACAGGAACGTAGCCAATAGGCTGCGACCTTTAGTTTGATTCGGGTTAAAACCCGTTAGTCACCAAAAGTGGTCCATCGTATCGCAGAATGAACAAAAGTGGTCCATCCGATTGAATCTGCCCACTAAGTAATGTAGCACACCTACGTAAAAAAATCACTATAGCATCCTACTTTCGCGTGGCTTTCTCCTTAACAAATCATTCATTAGGTCACGACTAATGCTTTAGAACTACAAAACTGTCTATTTATGTCTGTCAGTCTACATATTCTTGTAACTCAGTCAATACGACTCTATAATAGAATACTTAACGTAATTCTACAAAAATATTCTAAATTAATGACGACTTAAAGAGATGGTAATTATGCAGTTCGAAAGAATAAGTCTGCCTGTCCATTGACGCCGAACGAGGCAGAGGAGCGGAGCGAGGGAGTAATGCGGAGCGGAGTTGAGAACTGTGCGGAGTTAGGACGAGTTCACGCCACGACTCCACGAGTAATTTGAGCGGGCTTCAATACCCCGCAGCCGATTTTTTTCCGATACCCCGCTCTGCTTCCTCGTTCCGCTTCCCAGTTTTTAGTTCGCATATCTTGTCCACTAAAGCCGTGCGGAGATTTAATGCAATTCCATTGGTTAATATTGGCACAGCTCCGCTCCGTTCCTCTTTTCTCTGCTGCAGTGGACAATCAGCCTTATACATATCGATTTTTTTTTGCGTAACGTTAAACTTCTTCGTGTTTAATCGTTTGTGAATCACCCTTTAAGTTGTTAACTAATTTGAACTAACCTTGCGTGTAGAACACAATATTAAAAGAATAAACTCGTATCATGAATACGTTGTTTTATTATGCGTCAACATGGTTCAATACGGTCTGTGTTTACTGTTAGATTACAAATCAAACAGCGCTCCCCGGTGACTCATCAACATCTCTTATTAAATCATCTTATATATCACAGAGGTATTAATTACATAATTCAAAACGTTCGGTGCACAGATCACCGTGCTGTGGCTAATACATTCACGGGTCGATATGGGAACGACACAACATGGAGAAAATAGCTGTATCAAAATAATACGCATTAACATGTTATTCGCAGTTGTTTTCTAAATGTGACGTCAGATATAAGCGTTCAGCGTCTGACAGTGAGGAGAAAATATCCAGTGAGATACCCACTAATGGGCGAGGCGCAGATCGTATGCAAAACGTATTCGACGATATTTTAATCCCGTTCCTGTCAGGACGCGTCGGCGGCGCGGTGATGTGTGAACCAACCTTAATACTTACAATCTACGATATAAAATGTATTCTAGTTACAATTTGCGACACGAACACCGGACGAATGTAATTTCTTCATCGTGGTGTTGATCACAGGCAGTGTTGGAATGGAATATTGGACTGGAGAGGGGCCCCGGTGAATACTACGCGGTTATTTTAAATGCAACGGCTTGAATTAGTGCGTCTGTTGATTCAGGCGTCCTTCAAAAAAGTGAAGTTCGAAGAAGTGTTGAGACTTTCACGATAAGTAGTCATTTCCACAGGCCCCCAGGTCCGCTTGACCCTGATCTTCGGTCCTCGGTGATTCAGCGAGCAGGTAACACCTATGGGGAAAAAAACACAAGTTAATATATGAGAGAGGAGCGCGCATGACACTGTGAGTCAGAGGTTATGTGACGTGCGGGTGACTCAATCTTGTTAGCCACGAATAATGGACTTACTATTAGGTATGTGCCTTCATGATGACGAATCTATAAGCAGCGGTATGGGGAATGGGGTCCGTATTGTGTGATTAGCAGAAAACGTTTACACGGCCACGTAGGTGTCATTCTGGACCATACGTGCGTTGTATTTGCTTATATTATATCATGGATATAAGTAAAGCTTCCGTTTTAAATTATCTTGAAACGACTGTCAATTTGATGGGTATTTAAACTTTAAGTTTCTGTGATTGATTCTTTTTGTTGTCTTGCGAATTCAGATGATTCATTGTGCTGGTTTGAACTAAAAGTTTATAGAAACCTGTGTAATGTTTGTTTTGTATTAGGTATCTTTGTGAACGTCGTGAGAATTAATTTTATTGTTTAACATGTAAACGGCTACATTTGCTACTGTTTCCTTTGTTACATAGACGTAAAAGAAAAACATACCGCGTTCTTTCCCAAGCATTGCAATTACTGTTGTATACAGACAAAAATACTGCATTGATTTTATACCTAATACTCTATCGATTCAAGAGAATAAGTAGCTTGTCAAGGATATAATGCAAGCTTTGTTAAAAACAATGGCTATGACAAATATTGTTATTCTATGTACCCCGTGAATAATACTTGCATAGCTGCATATTAATGTAACCCATGTTATTTATATATGGGATTATAATAATATAATAAATTATATTACACACGGAAGGACTTATCGCAACTTGTGAAGTTATAGGTACGTTCATTCATAGAGGAAAGGGAATTTCCATGTTGTAATAAATTTTTCATTCAGATTCTATGAATGTACTTCTACTCAGCTACCCAGGTTCCTACTTCCATTCACTGTTGTTCTTGTGTGTTATTGAAACTAGGATCGTTATAGTAATAAAACCGGTAGACACGAACAAGTCGAGTAATCAATATAAAAATGATGTACCACCGACATAAAAGGACCGCTGTTCAGCGCACTACTTTGTCAGTAGGTAATATAGTTTGTGGTACAAACATGTCTGTTGTCTCATTTTAGACGAGGCATCCTGCTTACAGGTCTTCAACTCTTGACCTTTTATCGGTCGCGTGTATCAAGTGGGCAGTGAGCACTGGACGCATAAAATGACCGGCATTCATTCTCAAGGTATATACGAGATACGAGTCCTATCGACGCGACTGCTTCTCGTGCGACTCGAGATACCGGTCCACATAAGTATTTTGAAAGTGTGTCTACGACTTGCGTTTTTTTCTTGCAATATTTTCGTAGTTACTTGTACATGGCAAGCGAAGCTTATTTTTTTTGCGATGTTGAAGTATTGGAGTTATTTGTTTAAGGAAATCGAAGCCTGTTTAACGAAATCTCTGCTAATATTGGTCTTAGTCAAAGAGACTACTATATTGCATGTCATGGTGATTCATTTTCTCGTACAAAAAATACTCGAATGGTCTCTGAGAAACCGCATTATGTTCTCGCAAAGTCGTATTAAAGGAACCTTCCCTTAAACCTTCCTAAACGTTAAAACGGGGACCGTCTTCGTCAGAAGTTCCATATCTGTATGAAGATCATTTTAGCTCACGACAGTTTTTACGTTTTTATTAACAACGTTTTTGATACACGCACCACACCCATTCATTAGCTTTCGTTTAATTATGATGTTTTTAATTAGTAAACAAAATAATAAGCTTTTGTGTCGCTACTTTGTGAAGTTACATTACACAAGTTCAGATAAAAACATTTAGTTTTGTTTAATTGAATACAATGTGTTGTATTATGTGTTGCATCCATATTATCCATGTTTAACAATTATTAATGCGAAAGTATGTCTGTCTGTCTGTTACCATTTCACGCCTTAAAGGCTGAACGGAATTGGACGAAATTTAGCACGCGGATAGACTATGACCTGGGATCAGAATAGGATACTTTTCATCCCAATAGTCAGATAATTTCTTAAAAAACTGGTTTCTTTATAAAGATTAACACTTTTTCCCCAAATAACACGCATTTTAGTCTGCTGTCACTAACTAGTAATTGAAAAAATCTGTTATGCACTAGAAACCAGAAGCTGAATTGTAACTGTAAACATCTGTAAGTAGGTAGGTACAGTTAATTTCAGTAACTGTTCAATATTTGTTGGTCAATTTTTTGTCGGTCAAACGACAATGAACTTATTGCCGATCAATTGACAGTAACGAGGACTGATGAGCTAAGGGATTAGCAAACAGCTTGCGGGGATAATTCTGCTCATGCGCAAGTAGGAGGTAGAGCCGATAATACAATAGTATATTATTATGGGAAGTCCAATTTTCCATGAATGAATGCATGACGTAGGTAATGTGTGCAAAACAGGAAAATATACAATGAAAAAAGTGATCCAAAGTACGTATAGGACGCTAATCGTTCGATGCGTCAATGAGCACATAAATATTTTACTCTATGAAGGTAAAGACAACTTGACTGAACAAGTAGTAGTAATGTTACTTCACCTTATAAAATGTGGAAGTGAATACCTATGTAGTTGCTGATGGGAATTGTTTAGTTACAGAGAAACAACAGAACCGACAGTACACAAGTTGATGTTATTTTTTCCGAGACAGCTAAATATACTCCGTCCTACCTAAGTACACCGAGAGAGCTAGAAAACTTTAGCCATGTAAAAAGACTGATATGAGAAAATAAAAAAAGTGTATAAAAAAAATTGCATTTTTTTTTCCTGAAGAAGTAATAAGTTCGACACCCAAAACCCTTTCAAGCAATTTGTTAAGTGGACCCTGTACCCTAATTGCGTAATACACAATCAATCACAATCTGTTTCGATTTGAAATAGATTGCTAATCCATTGCTTCATAAGTTGGAAAAAAAATCTGCTCAACAACGTGAATAACGCAATGAATGTTGTTGAACTGTCAAAATGAAACAAATTAGTTATGATAGTAGTTATGATCGTTTACGAAAATAAGTTACGCAATTATGGCACAGTTTTCTGTTTTCTTGGCAGTTTTATCTTCTTGTTAAAAGTTTCTTCAAATAAAAAAAGATTGTGTGGTTTTATGAAACCACGGTAAAAGTGAAACTTCTATAGGCACCGCCATATTGGCCTTGGCTGCTCTGACGAGGGCCTTTCACTTTATCCCTACTCCGCGGCCGACCATCACGCGACATGCAACACACAGACGAAAAAGTTTGAGACGACGTAATAAAAGTTTCACTTTAATAAACAAAATGTATTGTTGTGAATCACGTAGTGCTTCCTATATATTATTATATAGATGTATCTTTCGAATTACATTACAAATTATCGAGAACCTGTGTGTGATTGATGATTCACTTATTCACTGCAGGTAGTCGCTTCGTGCAAATTGTTGAGATAAATATCGCGTTAGACCTACATGTAATTGAATTAGAATAAATAATTGAATAGTTGTAACGTTGCTTGACACTCTGCTACAAGCCTTATTTAAGCCGGATTTACATAACTATGTTGTGTCGTGTCGTGACGCCTTCTGACGCAGTGTTAGCCAATCAAAACTCGTTGTGATTTGACGTAGTCCCGAACAGATTCGTTTGGTTGGCGTATCCCTCGTCACGACACGACACGACACAGTAATGTGTCGGTGTCTTTATACAAAAAGATGCAAAACCACACGACTGTAGATGAACACAACAAATACATTTTTGAGACGAGGCAGTAAGGGCGAATGCAGTTTGCAATTACTTAAAAAATTAAAGTCAGTTTCCCAAAACTATTTTCCTGTGCCCTTATTGCCCCGTCTCAAAAGTCCACCCTGTATATTATTGTCTAGTACGCCGCGCCGATTGAATTATGGCTTGCTTTAAAAATAATGTAATTTTTAGGTAATAAGTAGTAGTTTTGTCGTAAATAAATTGCACACCAGATTGCTACGGCTTTCTCTTTTAGACATCAAAGATTTGCAACGTCTACAGCTCGAGTTCAGTTCATTCATATCAGTCCTGAGTCCTTTCCTTACATTTCCCTTACCGCCTACTTTGCATAGCCTAGTACCTATGCAAATAGTTAGGCCATTAAATGAGTAGTAACTAGTAAGTTATCTTATAACCCGTAGTTACGTGGGTGGCGACTTACGATGCTTGTGCAACCCGTAGAACTAACTGTTATTGCTAAATTAATATCTTGAACGAGAAACGACGTCAATTTCTAAGAAACTGGATTCAATTTTCACGCTAAATTTAATTTCCTGGACTAACTGGTTATGTGGTAGTATTACTTGTAATTTGTAATGCGACTTGCTATTGTAGTGTTTAGTTATTTCTACATAAAATCCTGGTTAAAGTAGGTTAGGTACTGTGGAATACATAGAAATATGTGAGTAATATCTTTAAAAGTGTTATTTTTATATTAATAAATCGTCTCTAACTTCCTCAACGTGACTGAAGGTATATCTATAGGGTAGGGAGAGGCAAATTTCGCGCCCTCACGCCCCTAACCGCCGCAGGAGGAGACGCCCGGGGCGGGAATCGCGAGCCGATTTCCGGCCACCGTAGGCGCGGGCTTGCGGACGGTGAGCAATGGGTAGCTCGCCGTCCGATAAGGACCAAGCCCGGGTCGACGGCGCGTTGTGTTCCACGTGCGCCTCAAAGAGATTTCAGCAGAATGGACGGGGTCCGCTAGGGCCAATGCCTGCCGGGGGTTCGAAGAAAACCGATCGGGAAATCGTGGCCCCCGGCAACAGGGCAACCGAAGGAACACGGGTGGGTTTTAGTCAGTAAGAGTCTGACACGCCCTCCCGCTTCGCCCAGAGCGGGAGAAGTTATTCGATAATTTCCCACCCAAAAAAAAAAAAAAAAAGGTATATCTATAGGGTTGCCAACATTTTTTTAACTTACAAAAAATTGAATGGCACATCGTCAAAAATCATGAATTTGCGTAATAAGTGTAATAGGACTCCTAAGCTTAAATTGTGCTTAAACGTAGAGATTTAATTGTCCAAGTCGTGCAAAACAAACACAAAGGCACAGCCGTACCATCTTTTCTCAAACCCATTTATGACATTTTTGACCCCCTGTAACTTCGTTGTGGATGAAGCTAGAAGCCTGAATTTTTAGTGACCAAGAGAGCTTAGTATAACTAGGTATATTCATAATTTACATCCCATTTGAACCAGTCGTTTAAGAACTATTGCAGATCAAAGTTCTTTACTTTTGTCACTGACATACTCACTGACTCTAGTACCTACACTGTTAGTAATAGGCGTCAAAGCCGCATGTGTCCTTTATCAGGAGTTCAGGATACATTGGCAATGATCTTTAACAGGGCTATGAATATGGTGTCATCATTGACGTAATATTTTACGGTTGCGGTAGGTAAACTCTGCTCAAATGAGTGATAAAATTACTTAGTTAATAAATTCAATTATTAATTAAATATTTTAATTGACAACGCATGTCTTGTCATTTATTTATTTTGTTCTGGTATTGTCATCGCGTTCCAATTCGATATCTAAGTGGAAACAATACGTATAAGGTAGTACATTTACAATTTATGACTTTAATCAATTCATTATAATGTTAAAGTCTTTTATTTTCATACGTCTATTATTTTATTTAACCTGTAACATTATCCTATTGACGAAATACCGATATTGCCTTCTATTGGCACTGAATTGTGAAAAACGATTTTCAATAGTTATTTATTGAATCGCTATTTAGCTAGATTTTCATTCTGAGAAAAGTCATAATTTTTAATTTGTTTTACTTGATGACATAAAACAATGGCTGCTCCTTTTGAAAAATACTCGAATTATATGTAAATAAGAAAACTATTGAGAGTTAGAATTTCTCAGTAGCAGCTCGGAGTCTGGATTTGTGCCCGGTTGATGGCAATAGGCTCGCCCCCTATTACTTGGGACATAACATAACTGGCGAAATGTGGGTGTACTATAGGTACACCTCTGCCTAACCCTTCGGGGATTACAGGCGTGATGTTATGTTTTATGTTATTGAGAGTTGATCTTGAGTTTTTGTTGCCAGTCCAATATTAATCTAATACATCTACGATTTGAATAGTTAACTGATTCAAATGGTACGAAAGACTAATGGCCAAAGATGAATGGTCCAAATCAAAATTATTCGAGAATCGAAGTGGAATAAATTAATTACGTCGTGACGCTAGTCAATGAACGATAAAAATCAAGTTTTATACACGGATTTTTTCCGTGAAAAAGGTGACTAATTTCATGAGAAATCAAAGTGAAGGTTACTTCTAAAATGACTCACAATTTTTACGGAACAGTTAGGTTTGTTATTTGCAATATTAATCTGCCGAGCCTTTTCCCAACTATGTTGGGGTCGGCTTCCAGTCAAACCGGATGCACCTGAATACCAGTATTTTACATGGAGGGACTGCCTGTCTGACTTCCACAACCCAGTTACTGGGTATTACGACACCTGTTGGTAAGACTGGCTGGCAGACATTTTTGGTTTCTGACTACCCGAAATACGAATAACAACCGAGACCAACGGCTTTTCGACCAACGGGGTTTCGACATGTAATGGATGGTCACCCATCCACGAACTGACCGCGGCAAGCGTAGCTTAACCTTCGATTGACCCGTGAGACTGTTATCATTTAGTCACGATTGCCTACGAACCCCTCTATATTTGTTATTTGCAATGGTTTTTTAATGCTTATAGCTTGAATTTCTTGCCCATTTAAATGTCAGTCTTGGCGATAGGTCTAAAAACCTTTAAACGGTTTTAATGGGAGTTTAACAGCTCGAAAGCTTATTCTTGTAGCTGTTAAAGCTATAAAATTTCACGCTATATTTACGGGGCATTGAGGAATGGAGGTAAAAGTTTATTGTTGGGAGGTTGTCACTCAAAAGTATGCTTATGTAATTATAATGTAGCACTTGTGTTAGTACTTTATAGTCATTCATAGTTGTTGAAGAAGACACCCATAAAGAGTTTGAAAAGTTAAACTAAAGATTAATATTTCAAATCAAAATTATTCGAGAATCTAAGTGAAATAAATAAATAACGTTTTGATACTAGTGCATGAAAGATAAAAATCAAGAACAATAGTAGGTTTTGCTACTGAAGAAAATGAACTACCTTATAGTAAAAATCTTTTGGAATCTTGTACTAGAATGTCTATTTCGTTATATCATTCGACTGTCTATACTTTTAGATGTTTTTAGGGTTCCGTACCACAAAAGGAAAAACGAAACCCTTATAGGATCACGCGTGTGTCTGTCACAGCCAATTTTCTTCGAATCTAATGGACCGATTAAATTGAAATTTGGTACACATCAATTTCTGTGATCCAAACACGGACGTGTAACGAAAAATTTTGAATTGTCAAATTGAAAAATTAAAAAGAAAGTTTTGTTAACTGCACTGTGTGAAATATCAAATGAAAGAGCTTGTTTTGAGGAACTATTTTTGTTTTTAAATTTTAAAATAAACACTTTTAAAGTTATTTAAGAAAATAGACAAAAATTTAACATTCCATCCCCTTATTTCCGAAACTACAGTCTAAAATTTTGAAAATAGTTCTACAATGTGGAGACAACCATCATCTGCCTAGCCTATTCCCAACTATATTGGGGTCGGCTTCCAGTCTAACCGGATGCAGCTGAATACCAGTATTTTTTTTTTACATGGAGCGACTGCCTATCTGACCTCCACAACCCAGTAACTGGGTAATACGAGACCCCTTGGTAAGACTGGTTGTCAGACTTTCGGGCTTCTGACGACCCGTAACGACTGTCAAAGATCTACGAATGACAGCCGGGACCAACGGCTTAACGTGCTTTCCGAGGCACGGAGGAGTCTCGGTATGTAAAGATCACCCATCCACTGACCAACCATGGTAAGCGTAGCTTAACCTGATGGATCGACCAGTGCAGCTGTTATTACTTAGCCACGAGCTCCTCCGACAACCATACGACAATAAATGAAAACACTGGCAATACTAATACATGAGTATTTTGGAACCATCAAATAAATCCTAGCATCGAAATTAAAAAAGTGATTTTTTCAAACAAACTAAATAGTGGTGATGTGCTAACTACGGGTTTTGCCAATCTTTGACTAGCTATAGTGTCTAAACTATTGGATATATTTGTTTGAATTTTCGTATGCGGACTAAGAACGTCATTAGATATACGAAGTTTAATTTATGGGCGTAATGTCGTCTCCACCTTGTATACTTATAGATTACAGGAAAACCTATAAAAGTCTATGGTCTTAAAATAACATGGTAAATCTCTCAATATTGTGCGTACACAGTTACATTTACAGTTGAAATGTTTTTCAACTACAATGTTAAGTTTGTCCTTACAATGAATTCATTCCAACTACGGAACACTTCATTGTGCGTGGTCCGACACGCTCTTGGCCGGTTTTTTCATACCAGTTTTATACCCAAAAGAGAACCTGACTAACCAGTATTTTACTGGCCATATTAGAAGAGTTATTGAGAGTTTGTTTCATAATATAAAGCCAGTTAAAAATAAAATGTTAAAAGCGAAACTTCGCCATCCTTAGGAGAAATTTTAATAGGAAAGATCTATTTTAAGAATCTTTAAACGGAGGCAATGAAATTATTATTGAAACGTTTGTAGTTTTGTAGTAATGGGTATAATATGATATTAGGTATTATTATCTAAAGTAACTGCACTTGTTAACTGGCACGTTCAACCGTGTCAAGGTGTTTCGCCAAAATTGATAGCAGCGGTCGATACGGTCATCAGATCAATAAGATTTAGTTTATTTATTATTTAAATGGGGTTATCGTTAAACTTATGGCTTACTAGCTGTTGTCTGCGATTCAGGATGAAAAAATACCTGTAAGGCTTACCCAAGTCGGTCCAACTGTGTGCTAAATTTCATCTAAATCCGTCCAGGCGTTTTTGCGTGGTTGAGTAACAAACAAACTCACTTTCGCATTTAAAATATTAATTATATAATTTTATAGTTAAGACATAATAGATTATGTTTGAAAACTTGTTTGTTGATGCACGAAAAACATTGAAAACTGAAATGTATGGCTTGATTGAGACCAACTGAATCCTTTCATCTTGTGATTGGGTCAGTCTAACAGGTGATTTAGAATTAAAGTACTTATGTCAGGGGCAGCAGCGTCGATAATAAAACAAACGGAAAACTGTGATCATCAATTTGTACCTATCCCAAGCTTTTGCGCCCTTGGCAACATGACAACTGAAGGAACACGGGCATTTGATAATTTCCCACCCAAAAAAAAGGAAAAAGCTTGGTGATTAAGGCAATATTCTTACTTTTCATACTTTTGGGCTATATTAGCCTATATTCCCGAGTTTATAAGTACATTTTACAAACTGATAATGTTTTATACCCTCTGCACGAACAAATTTCTCAGTACCAATGTTAACTATTCACTCAATCAAAAGGGCTTTGAACTGACAACATCTCTATTTACGTTAGTAAAGTTATATGCACAATGAAATGATGTACGGAAGCTCCTATTAGTGAAATAGTGAGTAAATTAGATGCGTATTACGCGACAATGGCCCACGTTGGCGTTGCTGATGACCTCGACATCTCATTTGTGGTATTAGCACGTATAGGAGGATAGTACTCGCCTTAAATTCACGAATATAGAGATTTTAATATACGAGCATTATGTTTTGTTGCTTATAAGGGGCTTGTGGCTAAGTAATAACAGCTGCACGGGTCGATCGATCAGGTTAAGCTACGCTTGCCGCGGTTGGTCCGTGGATGGGTGACCATCTTTACATACCAAGTCCCCTCCGTGCCTCGGAAAGCACGTTAAGCCGTTGGTCCCGGCTGTCATTTGTAGATCTTTGACAGTCTTACGGGTAGTTAGAAGCCCAAAAAGTCTGACAACCAGTCTTACCAAGGGGTATCGTGTTACCTAGTCACTAGGTTGTGGAGGTCAGATAGGCAGTCGCTCCATGTAAAATACTGGTATTCAGCTGCATCCGGTTAGACTGGAAGCCGACCCCAACATAGTTGGGAAAAGGCTAGGCAGATGATGTTTTGTTGCTTATAAAAAAACAGTGATTTATTTTTTGTGTGTATGTTTTACAGGGTGTTGCAAAAGGTACGGTAGATATTTCAGAGTATTAAAAGGCTAGAAAATAAATAACTACAGTACACATTACTACACAGTACCTACAGTATTAATTATAAAGCAAAGTATTTAAAAAATATCAGGTATCTACATTTTGCATACCGATTTACATTATGTCGAGGTGAAGTTGAGACGCATAATTTTATTTCCACAAAACAATTACAATAGTTCAAAAAATTAATCATTGCATTTATTTCCTTCCCTTTGTTTCAAATTATTCAAAATTAATTACAAAATGTGGTTTTCCGTTTATTTGTATAAATATTTTATTGATAAAAATTATAATTGCTTGAAAGGGATAGTAAAAGTCAGTTTGCGTAAATAATTCGCCTGTATTTCTCGTACAATATAATGACGTAACGATTATGTGGTTTGTTGTTTTTACTTTGGGATAGATAAATGACGTGGTTAACCCCACTACTGTCGTCAATAGAAGATGTCATCATGTAGGTTTTTAGCATTCAATTAAAGGGTTTACGTACTATGTTTCGCGAAACTGGGCTTTCAAACTGTGTAATATATCTGGTCAGTTGGTGGAAGCTGGTGTTTGCACTTGGAGCAAAGGAAAAGTACCTAAACTTTTTAATCAACATCTGAATTTATACCTACTTATTTGTACATCCAATACACTTATTACTTATGCACAAACACTATTCGTTATAGCAATCTGTGAAGAAGCCCATGATTTGCAGAGCTCATTTATAATCTAGTATGGAGATGAGGATTTATTTTGAAACCTGATTGATACATTTTCATACATTAATACGTTGCCATTGTACTCTTAATAAGTTAATACCTTCAATGACAATCTACAACTGTGTTTGATGTAATTGCTCAGTTCCTCAGATTTATTGTAAATTTTCAGTGGACTTAGGATAAAATGTTCACATATTTTTCATTACGTAAGTATTAAGTTAATTAATCGCAGAGGTAGTGTAAGATAATTTTTAGTTGTGTTCAGTTATTAAAGTCGGTATGAAAAGATGAGGGTGGCATAATCTGTCTAAAGTCCCCGTCACGAGAAGCTATAAATTTTGTAAACACACATTCAGGGGTTTGCAATCTTTGGGTAAAATAAAATAAAAACAGTTTTGTACTATTTTTTTACAGGGATATAATTATATTAATACACACATCTAATTACAAACAAACAATATAACCTAATCCGCGAAAACACCACAAACAAACAGACGCATTCGAAACTCGAAAGACAGCAAAGACAACGTCAGCGTGAACTTACTTCAAAATCGTGGCTCAAATGTTTATGTTCCATGAATCAGATGCGTTCCAGTACCACAAAACCTTAGACGACAGCGCTTTATATCGCTAAAATATAACCCGATCAAGTGAAATTGCTCATTAGTTTCGTATAACACGTGCGTTACTTTGACTTCATTGAATTTGGGATTATTTGTTGTTGATTAAATTGTCGCTACGTAACTTGGTAGAAGTTCTTTATTTACAAAAATTATAGCTTCTCGTGACGGGGACTTTAGCTTAAAACCCTCTTTAAATAAATAAATAAAGAAAAAAAAAGAAAAAAAAGAAGAATTTCTTTACGGTACAGAAAAAGCTCACGCTGTATGTTATTTGATCCACCAAATGATGAATATATTGTACATTCTAAGCTCGGCTTGTTTTTGGCACACCTCATTTTTTGCTCAGCTCATTTGTCTAGCGGCACTTAATAGATTAAATTGTACATGGACATACATACACATGGACGTCTTAAACACAGGTTGGCCAAATGATTTGTTTTTTGTTACTATCACAACACGCTAGACTGTGGAGTCGTTGACCTCCGGCTTCTGAAGCCCTTGATGTCATACCTCGCGTTATTTTAGAAAATATCAAGTAGAAAAAAAATTACCTATGTATTTGAGTGTTTATTAGAACCATTGAATGAGTTTTTCAGGTCCCTTGAATGATGGCCAAAATGTTTTATGTGTAATGACTTTGAGACACAATAGATGCAAGATATCTTTTAATACAAATAATACCCTGTAAAGTTTTCAATGATAGTTCGATGTCTGAAGTAGAATTCCCTTTTAGGCTTATCAAAAGCATTGTGTTCATAGTTTGTTTTTTCCTTATACGTGCTTCATAATAGGTATTTTAGTTTAATTAAGTGTTAAAATGCGGTAAAACAGACGGTTATCACCTTGACGCAAGGCACCTATGTATATGAAGAGTAGGTACTTCAATTAAATAAAAATAAATGTCTCATATAGCCGTATAGACAATCATATTGTTTTAATTTTCAGATTTCAGCATATTTATCCTTGTAAATTTACCTGTATTTTGTACATAAGGAATTGAAAATACGTACACCGCTTCAACCACAGACGATAGGCGACTTAAGACTCATGGGGACAATATTATTGCAATAGGTACCTATAACAACTATACTTAGGTATTATTTATGGTGTTATGATTCTGTAAATTTATAGCTAAATTCGTTTTTAAAATACAATAACAATATTAGGTATTTGCGCTTTAATTAACCTTTTTTTGCGTTGTAATTGTAGTTTACAGAATGTTCAGTGTTTCAAATTCGTCTTTAAATATTCTCAATTCTGGACGATATAAAAAAAATGTACTGATGGATTGTAGCAATTAAACATAAAAAAGCATTCTCATGTTTGGCACGTTGGCGTACATTTTATATAATCCAATCGTATTTGGCAAAGAACAAAGAAATATGTGCTCACACATTTCGCTGCATTTCCTCTGCATTTTGTTGGCGTAATGTCCTTCTTATAGACGTACATTCTAGCCAGGGGTGCCAACTCGACGCGCCGTAGTGCGAGGGTCAAAGTTTTAAACTGTCTGCGGGCACTGAACTCTACGGAAGGTCATATCTCAACAACAGACTTTATACCTTTCACATTAATAAACCAAATAAGACATTGACTTATGACTGTTTGGAATTTATGATAAGTTTTTGTATGAAGAGGCATGAATTGAAGAACACTCAAGTTGAATTTTGACACGGATTAAGTACCAGTTTTTTTGTTGTAGTCTAAGTATATTTAAGTGCAGTTTTTGTAAAGAAATCTTACGGTTTTTCCTGTTATTTTTACCAATAGAACACAGTACCATATGAAATTAAGGTTTCTGAAATTACATTAGAGATGGTGATGGACAAAACATAATAGAAAACTTATTGTTTCCATCAAGTTATAATTGAGTTAACATAAAGCTGTTCAGATAATAAATATTGACGAACTCCCAGTGTGTGCATTGTTTCTCTTAGGCATTTATAGTCATAAGCTTGCAATAATCATTATACTTTATTGAGGGATTCTTGTCTGAATTGTTTAGTCTGGTGAGTATACACGATTCCTGCAACTGCACGTTGTTATACATCGAACTCTTTGACGCTAGGACTTACGAATCGTTTTCAATTTAAGCTTGTCAAGTTAAAAGATGATTTGGTGTAAAATACTGGTATTCAGGTGCATCTGGTAAGACTGGAAGCCGACCCCAATAAAGTTGGAAAAAGGCTAGACGTATCATGAAGTTAATAGGTGATATCAAGAAGCGGTAAATGTCAAGCAATTTTCAGACAAATATAATTATTTCCCACATAACAGGCGGGTGTCACCATTTCATCTATAATTAAAATAATTTAAAATTTTGAGAGTGACGTAATCGGAAAATTAATAATTAAATTAACAAAATTAACCTTAAGGTGTTTAACATATTTATTCATTGCGTTACGTAAGTCCCAAAGTATTTATTTTATGGTATTTTTTTTTCAACGTCATCGTATAGTTTTCTGATACAACGGGTTGATTAGTATATCACTATCAGTACCCTATTTTCTTAAAAACTTTTTTCATTACTGGACGGTCACTCTCAAGCTTAACCACGCTTTTGCTCAAGTTAACTTGCAGAATTTTTTGTTCATGATGTTATACTTGCAGAATGAAGTGCTTGTTTTTTTTAAATAGTAACACATGCTAAAAATAAATGTTGCTAATGCAAATTATTTATATTTGATTATTAAAGTGAAACTTTTATTACATCGTCTCAAACTTTTTCGTCTGTGTGTTGCATGTCGCGTGACGGTCGACCGCGGAGTAGGGATAAAGTGAAAGGCGCTCGTCAGAGCAGCCAAGGCCAATATGGCGGCGCCTATAGAAGTTTCACTTTTACCGTGGTTTCATAAAACCACATAGTCCTTTTTTTTTTTAACAAAACTTAAATAAATAAGACGTATTGGACACAAAGATGTATCGGACGAAAGTACATATAAAGTACATTGTTATCGCTATAATTTACTGCACATTATAAATCTATTAATGCATAGCGTGGCCTCGCTCCGCTGATAAGCTTTTAATGTCACTGCCTTATGCTGAACACATAACGAATGCTGGGTTGGACCAAATCTTACTACATATTCGGTAAGCAGTAATAACAATGATTAATACATGAACTAATTGATTGTTTGCACGCTATGAGTAATTAGTTGATAATGATAGTCTCTTGTGTATTTTAGATTTGTAACTAAGTAATAACAGCCGATCCGCACGGGTCGATCGATCATATTAAGCTACGCTTGCCGTGGTTGGTCCGTGGATGGGTAACCATCTTTACATACCGAGACTCCTCCGTGCCTCGGAAAGCACATGCATCATCGTGCGGCTGTCATTCGTGGATCTTTGACAGTCTTTACGGGTCGTCAGAAATACAAACACACTTCACAAATAGTTTTATCAAGGGGTATCGTATTACCTAGTAGGTAACTGGGTTGTAGAGGTCAGATAGGCAGTCACTCCATGTAAAATACTGGTTGGTATTCAGCTGCATCTGGTTAGACTGGAAGCTGACCCAAACAGAATTGGGAAAAGACTAGGCAGATGATGATGATAGTCTCTATATGTTTGGTCTAGTTTTTTAGTTTGTCAAAGGACTGATTTTAAGTAATGGTCTCCTTTCCTATGACCCTAGGTTCGTCAACATGACATGGTGAATAGGTAAGTTATCTAACAATTGTGTGTTATCTATAATTTGTTTGTCTGTCTGTTTGACATTAGGACAAGCCCAGCTGCATGGCGAGGTCGAATTTAAAATT
Source organism: Agrochola lychnidis (assembly GCA_963680765.1). NCBI lineage: Eukaryota > Metazoa > Arthropoda > Insecta > Lepidoptera > Noctuidae > Agrochola > Agrochola lychnidis. Next base: position 19,277,507 of record OY796858.1, read on the forward strand.
GGTTATTGGAAAAATAAACGGTTCCGTTTTCCTTAAAATTACGTGATAAAATGCAAAATAATGTGGCCATATACCACCATATAACATACGATGGTTCCGCCACAATGAAGATTAACTTCGTAATTACACAGATTGGATCGCGATGCCGCAGATAAGAGATGTTTGTCGGAGATAAAAAAATATCCAAGTTCAAAACTTGTTCTGAAGACTGGAGGCCAAAGATAACTGTATATTTTATCTTTTATAGCTCTCTTCAACTCATTGTATCTTTAATTTGATTTTACTACTAGATTCATTAATTAATGGGACATAAAAAAATGATTTGTCGCTCGCACGTGCTGCCTATATGAAATGGGTGTCAATCGAACGATTTAATTTTTCCGAACAGATTTTATTTTTCCTTTTTGACTAATCGTATCGAATGGGAAGTCGTAAATATTTAGGGGATGAGTAAGATTTTAGCTGTAGGACTTATCCAATCAATACACGATATGTTCTTTTTTTAAAGCTAAATCTTGCAGCTTTCTTGTGACTACGAAATCGCAGTAAGATTCATTGCGACATTAAAACAGTACAGTCGATCGTTCTGATAGCATTTCACAAGTAGCGATTAGCTCATCGTTACAAGATGTGCAGAGATTAATGGATGCTGTATATACAGTTTACTCACGATACTAAGTACTTACATTTAGTATAGCAGACTCTACTACAGTGCTAGTGGCAATGGAACAAAGACTATGTCGAGGATGGGGAACAGGGTATAAAGTCCACTCATCCTCCATAAAAAAGGGAGGATCTTCCGATCAGATGGGTGTTGTATCTGGTGAGCTACTTACTACCCCGACAATTGTTTTTCTTTTTTTTAACTTTGGCCTCTCGCTGTTTTGACTACTAAGGTTTTGGCTGCTTAACCGGACTTTCCTGTGTGTGCCTTAAGCTCTTATACTTAGAGCCTCCAGCCAGGAGCAAGTAAACTATTATAAATTAAAATTAAGCGAACGCTCGCTAAGGGCACCCCCTGTGGGGTACGAACCTCGGCTTAGGGCGTCGCTGGGGGGAGGACAGAAAGAAGGGACAGGCTGGATCAAAATTAGATTATCATTATGATTATTATGCGGGGTATTTAAAGCTACGTGCTCAGCTGCAACAACTGCTGGCACCTCGTTTTCGAGCAAGGGTCGGGGAGGCCCGACAATTGATGTTGGGACGTTATATGCTAGTCGCGGGGTATACTCTGCTTGTCAGGCTGCTTGTCTGCGATGCAGGATTTTTCGTGACGTCAGTGAAATGCGTAGTCGAAGTGTCATAGGTACCTACGTGAGATGTAGAAGGTTGGAAGCAATAGCATTGTTTGTGAGAGTGACAGTGAGATCGTACGCGTAGGTACATTTCAATGAGGTGTTAAGTTTTTTAAGGCAAATACAAAAATAAGTGACTAGGTTTTGGCACTGTAATTTTGTCCTACATGTAGTATAAAGATGATAGTGGCTTTTATTTAAATTTTCAAGATAATAATGATAATGTGTCCAAGTATTTAAAAAAGGATGGGAAAGAATCATAGGGTATCGAAAAATTCGTCTGCATCGCTGTCAATAGGAAAAGTGCCCAAAAGGCTGGCAGCATTGCCACGTTGTATGACAATGGTGTGTATCTTTAGCATAGTTTGAAACGTAGGAGATGTCGATTTGTCAATGAAAAGATGAATGTTGAGAGTAGATAATTATGATTTTTTGCCACGACACATTGAGGGGCTTAACCTTTTCTTACTTTAAATGACAAATGACATGAAATTGTTTATTCTGTAAAGCTACTGCTAGATGAGGTCGGCGTTTCCTAACTGACTACTCTGAGAAGAAAGGCCGAAACAAATTCAGAGAACAACACAAAGAGACGGGGATTTCTTTTATATCTTATCAAAATCAAAGCAATAAATATTATTCGTAAGGATAGTTGGAAGGCAAATTAGGTTTACGCTGTAAATGCCAAAGAGTTATTATAACATAAATCGCACATAACACCGAACAACATTGCTCAACCGTGTCATAAAATGGCGATTGAGGAAATAGAGACTAGTATAACTGCAGCTTTCGACTCTGAAGCGTGCCATATAACTACATTCCTATCTATCAGTTTACGGTGAGAATTAGAAGATGGAACTGAGAAAAATTCTATGGAAGTATAAATAAAATGTATTACCTACTTAGTCCATAAGCTGACTGCCAAAATGTATACGGCCACCTTCATCTGCCTAGTCTTTTCCCAAATATGTTGGGGGTCGACTTTTACACTAACTGGATGCAGCTGAATACCAGTATTTTACATAGAGCGACAGGCTATCTAAGGTATTTGTCCTCCACAACCCAGTTAATGGGCAACTCTATACTCATTGGTAAAATTAGTAATTTTTAAGTACAATAGTAATTTTTTGAAACTACACGACGACTTAATCGCGTCTGATCAAGCAGAGCATCAAATGGTTATAATTGATTCAGATTGTAAAATGAAAAACAAGGATAAACTTTCGGTGTAATAAAAAAAAAAAAATTGAAAACTTTTTACAAAAGAAAAAAAAAAACAACGGACTTCCAAAAAAACACTACCGACAAAGTGAAAAATAACTTTAATTTCGGTAGTCGGTAGCAAAATAAGAAAATTCAAAACCATAGACACCGACTGAAACTAACTCAAAAACTACCTAAGCAAAATTAATAAAATTTATATGGGACCATCTCTGAAGTATGACCTACCAAACAAAAAAGAATCATCAAAATCAATTCGCGTAAAAAAAAAAAACAATCGAATTGAGAACCTCCTCCTTTTGGAAGTCGGTTAAAAAGGGAGGGCCTTACAATAGCTGGATATGCATGTATAGTTCCTATATTCACTGTGTTTGTAAGAAGGTTGTACATAGCAAAGTGAACGGACTCTGGTGCAGTTTGCAGTTATAAAACATCAAGGTTGTTGGAAAGAGAGTAAATAATAGCGTAAGGTTGCACGTGATTGTGATTTGCAGGTTTCAAAGATTCAATTACTTAATTAATATTATAAGACCTTGGTAGACGATACTTTGATACCTAAAATACAGTGTGATTCTTTATAATAATATAGAAATAAAGGAATCTATGCTTAATTTTAAAGACAGAAAAAATATTAAAAAAAATCTAAATATTTTTTATGGAATAAAAAAAGAAATTGTAACAAAACGGTGTAACTTTTAAACTAAATCATCTATCGCAATGAAACAAATTCCATAATTATTGGAAGTAATTAGGCGTACTCATACAATGAAAATTGAGAAAAAAACTACCCTCAATTGAAAATAAACATGTTTTTTTTTATCAAAAATCTGTATTTTTTTCATCAGTTTTTACAATAATTGTAAAATTTATCAATAAGATGCCAAAAAGAAAAAAAAAATCATATAAAAACAATTTTTTTTTTTCCGTCGATCAAATTAAGCATAGATTCCGTCATTTCGATATGTGCACATTATAAAGAATCACACTGTAGAATAGAAAAAGATTGTTGCAAAATAATGTTTCGTTCCAAGTGCACTCTACCATTTAAAATGTACTTATAACTAATACCTGCTATAATTAATTTTACAGGCAATTTTATTATTTTTGGTAGCTAGAATTAATAATATTTTTGAAAATTTGTATATACATTATGTACTCGTTCCTTTTTCAAGGTTCAATTCTTCAGAAACCGCGATAAATAGGAAGAATTACCCTTTGGTCAGTTGTGGCACAGTGTAAAGAGTGTGGTTGTGGTGAGTATAATTTAATTATTATAGTAATAATTGTTATTGTTAATTATAGGTACCTAAGAGCCGTAATGATGTCATAACACTCTTCAATGAAACTAGAGGTACCGAATACGTAAGGAAAGTTAAGGAAAATAAATATAATTTTATACAAATAATAAATAACTAAGTTGGTCGATTTCATTGTTTTTCCAAGTAGGTACAATAAGATTTTTACGACAAACATACTTTAGGATGACGTAAAGTAGGTACTGCAGAGTATTTTCAAATATGTAAATAAATTAAGAAAATAATGTGGGGAATGAGAAAAATGTCGTGAGGAAAGTTTTGAGTATGAATGTATGGATGGATATAAGAGTAGGGGTCTTCCCCTACTCTTATAGCTTTGGTCTTCTAAAGAAACGATGAATGGGAAACGATGCATGGGATGATGTGATGACGACTAATAGAGACTTATGGAAATCGGGATAAAGGCAGGAGAATGACGATGATGATGATGATGATCTGACCAAGATTATGTCTGGACTTTAAAAGAGACTTTGACCCTTGAGTTTGTTTCGGCATTTTTTCTCAGGCGTAGTCATATAGGAAATATCGACTTCATCTAGCTATTTTATTTTATCCTATACCTACTATTAAACGAGCAATATTTGTATATATACAATGTCTCCCATGGGCATGCCTGCCCGCATTTTTTTGAATATTCATGATTTTTTTTCGAAAAATAACTTTAAAAGGACTCTATCTTGACTTTTTTTAAATTTTTTTTTGTTTTTTTTTTTTTTTCAAAATCATGATTTTATGAACTTACACATGGTTTTTTTTTGGAAAAAAAGGTTTTAACCTTCGTTTTTTTGCATTGTCGACACATTTTAATAAAAATGTTAGTTGTTGTTGTTATCTGGGATTTTTTTTCTATTTTCACAGCCTCGGGAATGTGACACAATGTTGGTATACTTGGATGATACGTTTATTTCTAGTTTCACCCGAGCAGAGCTCGGTCGACCAGGTACTTTTTATAATATGACATGTAAAAGTAATTCCGATATCCTATTTATAGACTGAACAATTTCATTTCATTTCATACGCGACGGACTTTTATGGATTTTTCAATAAATCATTAGGTGAATAAGAATTTTATTATAAGTCGATAAACATATTACATGTCTTCATCTAAAACCACGATGAGTAAATTAATTGTAAGCACATATTACCCTATTAGTTCATGAAGGCACATACCTAATCTATATTTATTTTATGCTAATTTCAGACTATACTCGGTCAACGCGTTTTGATTGCGTTCTTGTGTTTATAGTGGCGATAAAAACGCACGTCGGCCATGCGTCGTTTGAACATAGCTTTACTAAAGTGAACTGATTTAAAAAAGATTTACATTACATAACAACACGTTTGTATTTCAAGAGATATGCAGAAGTGTACGTTGTACTCATAGTACCCCCATATTTCGCCATTTTTGTGTAGATTCCATGTTATATACAGTGAGGGTCTTTATAACGTGCACAAATCGAAATGTTTAATTTTACGGAGGGAGAAAAAAAAAATTTTTTTTGTAACAAAACGGTAACAACTTTTAAACTAAATGATCTATCGCGATGAAACAAATTTCATAATAAATGGAAGTAATTAGGCGGCAGTTTTTTAACAATTTTTTTTTTCATTAATTTTTACAATAATCGTAAATTTCTCAATAAGACGCCAGACAGACGACAGAACAAAAAAAAACATTGTATTTTTTTCTAATTTTTCTGTCGATAAAATTAAGCATAGATTCCCTCATTTCGATATATGCACATTATAAAGACTCACACTATATGTAATACAGGCGTGATGTTATGTTATGTACTACAGACTGCTTCTGAGAAATTCCATACAGAAAAACTTAAAAGCATTGCCCGACCTGAGGATCGAACCCAAGACATCATGCTCAGCGACCACTAGACGAAAAAAAAACATCGAAAAGTAAAAAAAAAACAACAAAAGCCACTCACCATTACTACCACTTGCCATACGTGGGGTTCTTGAACGATGACGTAGGTGGCTTATACAGGGGGTTCTCTCCCGTGCAGTCTTCGGCATCAATGTTCTGGTACTGAGGGTCATTGAGGGGCACGGGAGGAACTGTGTTCATGTGCTTCCAGAGCATGATGCCGCTCACTGCTGCGACCACCGCTACGATGCCCAGGACTCCCAGGATTATTGGCACTGAGGGAGGAAAGGCAGAATTGAAGGCTTGTATTTGGTGAAGTTTGAGCAAACTTTGATTGCACGAAGCCATAATTTAAAGGCAGTCAGAAAATACAATTTAAAGACACGTTTCGGATTTGAACACCTTGGAAAAATTGGTTTGTTGGCGACTTGATGAAGGCAGACAAGATATGAAAGACTGTATAGAGTGACCCTGTTCTGGTTATTTGTGTAAAGAAGAGGCTGTATTCACAGTATATATAATTAAAATACGCTATACTTAATTGATGAATGAAATTCATACAAGGTTTATCACTATGTTTCTACCTAGCTGGTCCCCCCTTTTATTTTTGTGTGGGAAATGATCAAATAACTTCTCCCGCTCTGGGTAGAGCGGGAGGGCGTGTCAGACTCTTACTGACTAAAACCCACCCGTGTTCCTTCAGTTGCCATGTTGCCGGGGGCCACGATTTCCCTTTCGGCCTTATTTGCAACTCCGGCTAGCTGGCCCCCCTGAGCCACAGCAATGAAATCGATGTAGACTGTTAGCTTATTGAACGTACTTGTCTTATAAAACGAAAATATTCAATGCACCTCCGCCACTAAGACAGAAATGGCATTTAATTTTGGTTTCTATCCAGCGGGGCCCTTCCTTATTCTATTTATTAGAGACTTGAATATTTTGTTGATTAGAGAAGTACGTTTAATAAGCTAACAGTTTACCTACATCGTTTTCGTTGCTGTGGCTCAGGGGGCCAGCTAAGTAGAAACATATATAACGTTTGCGGAGTTAACCAATTTATTTTGACCCTGTAAAAGCGTAATTGTGAAGTTTCTCCCATTTAGCCTTGTCAATTTAGCATGCCAAGTATACTGAAATGACTATACTTTCTTCATGATAGGTCAGTTGTATGTGTTTTCAGAAGTTAAACAGCAGTAACAAACTTTGGCAAATGATTGAAGATTGTGACATGTAATTTTGTTAAAATAATTACCTTGACTTTATATTTTTATTTCTATATTGTTAATGTGACATTTGATTATCAACCTAAACAATTTTGTATGCCTTCTGGCGGGACGTAGTATGGACCGACATTTATTTGTAAAACATCTGTATAATTTTTACCCTATGTTATGTTCACAAACTTAATAAATGAATTAAATTGAAATAGAATTTGAAAAAAGCATGACGAACACAGCATATACCTTTAGGACAGCTCATCATAAGCAAAACATAATCTATACTAATATTATAAAGAAAAAATAGTTGTATTTTTGTTTGTAATGAATAAATTCAAAAACTACTGGACCGATTTGAAAAATTCTTTCAGCAATGGATAGCTACATTATCAGCGAGTAACATAGGCTATATTTTATCCCCGTACTCCCACAGGAACGGGAACTACGCGGGTAAAACAGCGTGACGTCCACTAGTAATTTATAAAGATATCACGCGGGTGAAGCCTCTGGCTGAAGCTAGTTATTATTAATATAAAGAAAGTTAATTTACAAACAAACAAAATATAAACATCTCCTAATGAAATGTAAAGCTGTTTCATTGTAGTATTCCAGTTGAACCTACTGCCCACACACTTTTCTTTTTTGTTTGCCAAAACAATGCAGCTGTGGGCGGATACTCAAGTATTATATGGGCAAAGAAACTGCAAATTGTCACGTAGGTACCAGGTAGGTAAAATTTACTGGTAAATATCCCATATCTGTGTAGTGTATTTAAGAGTCGATTGGCTAGAATTTTAATACTGTAGCAAGTAGGAAACGGTTTAGGTATAACTATAATCTTAACCGAGATATGGAGAGGTTAGTATATTTTCTATTGTGGGAGTAATAGCAATAAATGGTATCTGATATTTATCTTCCCACTCTAGTCGTAAAAGCTGGGTAAAAGGGACTCTGTTTTACCAAGACGTCATACTTAGAAATACCATGCCTTTATATGGAAATGGCGTTTGTGGGTGTATATATCTGTCTACACATCTCTTGTTTAAAGGGTGTTTTAACTATTTTATCTACTATGTATAAACTCAGGTAACTTTGTAAATACTGCTAGATTATTTAACACTGATACCTACTCGAAAGTTGGTTAAACACTACAAAAACCACAGGGAATTTTCAATATGTACTTTCTGAGTGTGTCTTTTGTATGATTAATAATATGACTTATTATTACGCAATAATAGAGAGGGGATTCACATAAAGGGTTATTTATCCAGATTGTCTTTTTGTTTGGAAAGGAGCTAGAAGAAATATTTATCTTTTGTCACAAGGGACGTAAAAGGGGTCGATGGCAAAAGCGAGTGATGCAGTAAGCTGTTTATAATGACCGTCTGTCCCCTTATCTCCGAATGTTGTCACTTTGTATCAGTGGTAACTTGGTGCGTAAATATTGTCCTAATGTGATATAATTTTCTAGGTCAGTAACAAATATTAGATAAATAACCAAACAAATATAAAAAAAATTGACGATTTTGTGTTTGTATCAATTTTGCTTTAGAGCTATACAATAGGAAACCAACCTGACTTTGGTAAACGTATTCAAAATGGACGAAATGAATTCTTAGGCATTTACCTGTGAAACGGTGCGTGGGTAAAACCACAGCACAGTTAAAACAATACAGACGAACAAGAGAGTGATCTTATAAGGGTTCCGTTTTTTACCTTTTAAGGTACGGAACCCTCTAAAAACGACCTAATTATTGCACGACCATTGAACATGACGGAATATCCGGCCATATGGGACTGTTTGACGACACAAAACTAAGATATTAATAATAATACATAAATATACAAGTGGACATGATTGTTTTAATAACAACGATAGAACAGGACCAAATGATAAATATAATTATGTATGTTCCAAGAAAGACCGATATGCAGCTGTTGTCAGCGCATATATTTGTTTTGTCATGTCAAAAGGCTAGAATTATTGAACACATCTGTGTAAATTAAAATGTATCCAACCTTAAGAAAAGACGCTATCCCTTCGTTCTTAAAGTATATTTTTGAACACAGTAGATGTATGTTAACGCAATTACTTTTTCATTCATAAGAAGCTGATTGTTCAAAAGTGACGCAAATAAGATACGAAATGAAATGGAATTCGCTGTGTTTCAATTTCACAACTGAATCGTTCTTAATTAACATGAATTTTTGTTTACTCACATTGATTAAACTGTTCTGGCAGTCATAATTGAAACAATTTATCATTAGGTAACTTGTTCAAGTTTTTTGTAGCGGTTTCCTCTACTGGCAAATCAGCCTCGGAACTAGGGGGGGCGGGCAAACCGGGGCCCGTGCCCCAGGCGCCAACTTCAGGGGGCGACAAATTCAAGCGTAGCAGACAAGTGCACCACCGCAACTTTACAATAAATGAGACGCGCAACACATGTAAATCTTTCAGTTTCATTTCAGAATTGTCCATCTTTAAGATGACGTCACTATTACCTATACTCCTTTTGAAATAAGATTAGACATTTAAACAAACCTTTTTTACAGTCCGTTCAACCGATTTTGGCTTCTATTGCGTTGTGGCTTGACAAACGGCAGCTGCAGTTAACAGTTGGTATTGTAACCACTTTTTTGCTTTTAATGCCATCCTACCTACTTCTTCCTCTTCTTCTCTTATGCCTACGGTATAGAAGTCAAAATCGGTTGAGCGGACTGTAAAAAAGGTTTATTGAAATGTCTAATCTTATTTCAAATGGAGTAATCTATACTCTATTTGAAATGATCTGCTTAGGTTCTTACCTTTTGTATCAGCTACAACCGCATAAGGGCCATTGAAGTGGTTCAGCATCATCACAAAAATATATCCAGTCTCATCTCGCATAACGAAGTACTCTATTAAACCATAATCATCAAAAGTTTCATTGCACTTCACCCAAATCTTTCTGTCTTGAGCATCCCTCTCTTGCGTCAAAGACTCATTGTACTGTTGGATAGCCATGAGATGAATGCACTTGGAGCATTCTCCTATGGTATTGTTGAGGAGACAGTCTTCACACTCGCTGGCGACGCTGCAGAGGCCTTGGCAGTTATTATCCTGGTCGAAGTACTGAGAGCCTTCCCGGTCTGTGTAACAGATGCAAGTCTCGCACACACCACAGTAACCGTTGAATGAACACTCCGCCTAAAAAAGGTTAGTTGTGAGACTGACGAAGAGAATAATGTAGATAGAGATTAGATTCGAAAGTCAAGGGAAGTCACATAAAACTCATAATTAAGTATTGAATGAAAGTGAATTAACTAACTCTATGAGAATTTTGATGGCCTTAAAGATTCGATTTCATATTTTTATAGGATTTTGTATTTTCAATGTTAAGCCTCGTACAGGCTGGCTGGCTTATAAATTGTTTTGTTAGAATCGCGTTGCGCCAGTCTGCCCGAGGCTTTATACTTACATCGTTTCTTGGTTTCAGTGAGCACTGTTTTATATCTCCTCTACTTTTATCACAAACTGGTTCGTTTATCACAAGTTGGTCGCAATACTCGCCCGTCCTGCAGAATAAAATTACTTTTAATGACGAGTCGGGAGATTTTGGAAATTTCCATAAAAAATTTGTAAAAAGTTACTTTAATTTCGGAAGTCGGTCTCTTTGTTTTTGTATTTTCGTTTTTTGCCACCGACTTCCGAAATTAAAGTAATTTTTCACTTTGTATTTTTTTGGAAGTCGGTTGTTTTTTTTTTTGTAAAATCGTTTTTATTTATAACTTATTAGTTGTGGTACCTAACCCACACAAATTCAAACACTATGCCTGCTATGTAAATAACAGTGACAGGAAGTTATTAAAACCACATAGACAAAGTGGGAAAAATACGTAATAATGAAGTTAACTCAAAAACTACCCAAGCAAAAGTAATAAAATGTATATGGGGTGGTCCCAGAAAAAATAATTTCCTAAATCGGTCCTCCATTGACGGAAAAATCGAGGAACATAAAAAAAAACATATGAGCCTGTAGTCGGATATTGTACCATTGTGTTGGTACCAACTGACGGCCAACTCTAGCACCGCGCGTGCTCATTGGTCAAATCAAATAGCGCGCGTTCCCCGACTTCCTGTTACACACTTCCGTCCCTTTTCACGAAATCACTCCCACAGATTGCAGGAAACCGGAAATATGTTACACATCAAAAAAAGATTTCGGCGAACTGAGAAACTCCACCTTTTTTTTATTTGAATTACAATTACAATTGCTAGCTTAGTGCCTTTTTTGTTCGGTGTTTTTAGAAAGGCTGCGTCAGCTACAGTTTTGTTTTAGATTGAGCCAATATTATTTATCCTTGAACGATTTCGGTCAATTTTATTAAAGCATTTATTCTTTGATGACACGCAAAGACTCGAAATTGGGACAGAAAATCAATGTCAAGTGCTATAAAACATGTGCATACTGATCTATGTATAATGGTGCCGATTTCCTTGTTCACAAACTAAACTAAATTTAAGTTCAGTGCATCTTTTTCTTTCTATTTCATTAAGAAAAGGACAGAGGATAAATTTTAGTGTAGTCCTGTCAAATTAATCAGCGCCTGTCACTCTCCATACAAGTTTAGACGTAATTAAAAACGTGCCGACTAAAATTACGTCAATTTACGTCAAGCGCTGATTAATTTGACAGGACAAAACTAAAATTTATCTTCTGTCCTTTTCTTAATGAAATAGAAAGAAAAAGATACACTGAACTTAAATTTAGTTTAGTTTGTGAACAAGGGAATTGGCTCCAATATATACTTAAATTAATTTAGCACAATCTCGACATCAAATCAAAATTGAGCAAGAAAGGAATTGATTGTAATAAGTATTGTCAAGACTTAAGTAAGTTTACTAGACATTCTTTAACGGTGAACGGGGTTATTGATAATAATCAGGAGTTAAACGGTTATCGATCCATTTCTGACGGACATCCTATCGCCGTATCAGAATGTGGTTGAAGGCATTATGTCCGTTATGTTATACTAAAGGTAGTAATGGATAGGTGAAACAGTTTTGCAAGCTTTGCATGCATACTAATTCCTTACTTATATTTGAAATTGGATCCAAGTAATGGTCATTGCTAATGTTTGAAACCCTAAGCTGGTAGAGCATATTTATACAATCTTTTTCTAGTAATTTTTCACGTCTAATACCAAAGTTATTCTTTCTATATGAATTCTCTAAATTAAAATTTTATGTGTACAGAGATTTTAATTCAACAAAGAACTTACCGTAACAGAATAAGTCTTCAAAAAATTGCATTGCAATAATTAGATTTTGACGTGCAGCTGCTCTTACAAATTGTATTGCATCAAAACATGGATCATTTTTAATAACTCTACCATCAAAGATGAAAGCCCCTTGTGCCACAATTAACTCCACATCGATGCTCGAACAAAGATGTTTTTGTTGGGTTGAAGTTCTTGAACTTAAATATTTATTAGCGATAGTATTTATTTGTGAAATTCAACCTTAGCGTGTGGTATTACGACATAATTATGTTACTAGTTGAATTGAGTCGTGTTATTCTTCATTGTGTCGACATTTCGATGAATTACGTTTCCCTATTCTTGGTGTTTCTGATATTATGTAAACTAAATTTTGATCGTTAAATATCTTTAGTTACAGTAAGAATGAACCAGTATTGATCACAACAAAATGGAGGATTGGTCACAAAAATTTGTAAAGCTACATAAGTTTATTAAGTTTATGAGCTGTGATTTTATGAGCGTTTTAGTGTTTTTGTTTGGCTTTGTCCAAAGTGCTAGGTTTCATTCATTCACTTTCTTCAACTTGTACTTTACAATAGGCGTCTATTTCACAACTCTTTTGTTGTTTTGTGTTTACAAACAAAGTGTCTACGTTTTATACCACCCTATGTTTTGCAGGATTAGAGTGAACGGTACCTAGACCGCGTTTCCATATTTGCTCTGTGTAATCTTAAAATTGACTGCGTTCATTCTGGTATGTTTTTGCTATTGTTTATTTTTAGCACTTTGCTCATACACTCAGTCTTTATTCAATTTATTCTACGTTTGCCAAAATACCGTAATTTGTTAGTTCTCGAGTAATTGTACATGACCACGTTTTCCTTGATTTGCAAGTAAAATGTTATTTCAATGTCGTTTTTTCTTCTGAATAAGTATTATGACTTTTAACTAAAAGGTTAAAGAATTTTGCTGAATAAGGCTGTTTTGCACGTTTAAGTGTGATTAATAATCTTGATGACATTGTTATTGCAGCCTTTGCAAAATCAAACTGAACACTTTTCAACCTTCAACAACAACTGCTTGGAGAGAAAATAGAAAGTAATAAAATTTGTAATACATACCATCCTGGATCACACGTGCAGACTCCACAAGATAAGTTTCCATTCTTGTAACAAATTGGGGAGCTCCTCTCCACTTTCTTACTGCATGCGCACGCACATGCCACAAAGTACTTAATGTGAGCTTCTTCTGCCAATCCCACGTTGACCTTCACTTCTACAGACTCAGAGACTCCCCCTGTCGCATTACAGAACTCCCGGCCAGCAGTAACTTCGATGGTGATGACACAAGTCGCCTCAGTACACTTTGGGTCGTATTGCTTCAGCTCGATTTCGTAGCTTTGCGTCGAATGCACAATCGTCATCTCTGCCTGCAAAAGTTAATATACGTCAGGAAGTTTAACAATAACTAGGGTTTAAGCGAGAATGCATTGCACCATTATTTAGAGGATGTGGATTCTTGATTGGAACTATACGTGTATTCGGAGTGACTCATAGTTGGGTCATCCTTCAAATCAATATATCGTGCACTCACATTTTTAACAGGGTTTTTGTTTGATATTACTTCATTAAAAAGGTTTGTAAATACAGATGGTCCTATATAACAATATGGACACGCTAAATTATAGTTTATAGAAGCATTGCAAGCAGTGACTTATGCTTATCAACAAAACAGTTTGAAAAAGGTAACAAATGTACTTTAATTTATATTGGTGCATTCAAAACAAATCGCTATATTATCAGTAATTTGAAATTTAGATTATCATTAGTAGACTTTTCATATGCGAATATGCCTAGGATTTTCTCAGTTTTATTTGGAACGACTATCTGTCTACCTCATCATCATCATTTCAGCCGAAAGACGTTCACTGCTGGACATAGGCCTTCCGCAAGCACCACCACTTCGACCAATTCTGTGCTTTTCGCATCGAGTGTATTCTTGCGGCTTTCACAAGGTCATCGGTGCATCTTGTGGGAGGCCTTCCAACGCTACGTCTTCCGCTACTCAGTCGCTACTCCAGAACCTTTCGTCCCCATCGGCCATCCGTTCTGCGAGCAATGTGCCCTGCCCATTGCCATTTAAGTTTGACAATTCTTCGGGCTATGTCGGTTACCTAAATACGGCTGAATGTCTGACCTCTTCAAATGCAATATATATATTATCCACTACTACAACTACCGGGCTTTTCTCAACATTTCGCTTGTCCGAATCCAACTATCATAATCTTATAAATATAATAGACGTGTAGTCCTACACGTCTATTAAAGCGCAATTATAATTATAGTATCATTATTTAAACATAGTCTGCCGTAATTATAACAATTATTATAATTGTTGTAATTATTTCAAAGGGAACAGTGAAACGCGGTAGAGATGCTGACGCTAATTCTTAAATTGTTGAGACATATAGCTGTTAGAATGATCCGTTGTCAGTTATTTGCTTCCTCGTGCATGTTGCTGCGGTTATGGAAAAGGAAGGTTAAATTAGGGTAGAGGTAGTTTCTAAATATGGGTATATTTTCTTTAGGAAATTATAAATGGAATAAGGTACGTGTCATCTTCCTATGAGAACCATTGAAGTTTATATAACCGAATGGTGCAGGCTTTCAAAGATTTGTTAGAACTGAGTTAGGTTTTTTTCTCAACCTCAATTGTTTTTGATGTCTTGCTCCACATTTGTCGCTAAATTAAACTGTTGTCCATTGTTCAGCAATATCTCCTTATTTAACAAAATATTACATGCTTTATCTGAATATTATTTTTGCTCAAACACCTGCAAAATTTATTTGTCCCGCTTTCGGCTAAAACTGGCGTGTCCTCACGTACGTAATTAACAGTTTTAGTCACTCCGACATCTGTGCCCATACGATAACGCGGTGTGAAATCAACGTTAGGTTTAACAACCATATCATATTTGTAAGCAAGAAACAATTTAGGTTAATTGTCAGTATTTGTTGGTCTAAATAAATTAAATGAATCATGGGCACAACTTATTTTGTACTTGTTTGTGAAGGATGTTTGACTATATCATCAGTTTTATCATGTTACGTAGTACGTGTCAACTAGACTAGTCAAGTAACAGCTATTATTAGTCTTTTCTATTATCATATCCTATTCTTAGATCATTCTTGACTTCTCGTTGACCTTAACTCTGTCGGTTCAGATCTTCTTGGGCGATCCAACCACACCATTAATCAATTTACTTTCAACTATCGATTATCGTAATGTAGAAGTGATAGATTTCAGTGCAATACTAATTGCGGTATTTTAGTATTACTGTATAAGAAGCTGCAATAAAATACCTTACCTTCTTTTTACTCTTCTCCGCTGAATAGCGGATGTCGATTTTGTTGGGCGTCGTGATGTATAGATTTCTCTCAGCGTAGACCGGACTGACGACTGCTCCTTTCTCGTCTGGCTTTAGCTCCACCTCTTCGAGGTACTCTTTGCCGTTAGGGCACCAGCCGTCTGCTGACATGAAGTTGCAGTGAGGCGACTGTAAAGAAATAATTAAAAAATAAAGTTAGAGCTTCTTTGTAACAATCTCTTGTTGAGAGGGAAGATTATAACAAAATTACAAAACAGTTAGTACAAAAGGAATCTTTAGCGAAGATTACTAAAGCAAACACCAGTTGCATAGTGCTAGGATATCTTATACAGCCCGTAGCACTCCTATTGCGAAATTTTAACAGCGAAAATAGAAATTTAGTTGACTCTACCACGAATAATGATTCACGAAGGTGTGTTTCGCAGGCCATAAGGTATATATAACATTCTAGATGCGACCTCAGATTGAAACAGTGTCTAGTGGAGGATATACTGATCGAAAGTACAAATCGTACAGCCGTGTCGTTTGCCATCCCGTTTTCTACAATGTATAATGTAGGAGGCAGGTGTGTTGGAAAGTGCGGAATCGGCTTAGGGACAGTTGACTAAGATTTGGCACTGTGCCTTTTGAATGTTAATTAACCTTTTTTTACCAAC
The DNA here is from genome assembly GCA_963680765.1 of Agrochola lychnidis. Lineage (NCBI taxonomy): Eukaryota > Metazoa > Arthropoda > Insecta > Lepidoptera > Noctuidae > Agrochola > Agrochola lychnidis. The sequence continues at coordinate 19,293,723 of OY796858.1, forward strand.
TTCAAAAAGGTTCTCAATTCGACTGTATATTTTTTTGTGTGTTTGTTACGCGATTACTCTGCCAATTATGAATTGATTTTGATGATTCTTTTTTTGTTTGGTAGATCATACTTCAGATGTGGTCCCATATAAATTGTATTAACTTTGCTTGGGTAGTTTTTGAGTTAGCTTCAGTTATACGTATTGTTTTCCACTTATTATGTAGATGATAAGTTTCTGTCATGAATTTGTGTAGGGTAGGTACCACAGCTAAAAAGTGAAAAATATTTTTTTTACAAAAAAGACAGTTCAAAGTGAAAAATAACTTTAATTTCGGAAGTCGGTGGCAAAAAATTTCAAAACCAAAGACACCAACTTCCGAAAGTAAAGTAATTTTTAACTTTGTAGTGTTTTTTTTTTAAGCCGGTTGTTTTTTTTTTTTGTAATTTGTTAAAATATTTTAATTTGGTCTCGTGGTTTTTATTGTCAGCTGCAATGCGGCTGGCGCCAGTAAAATATTAAGAATTTATATTTCCCTTTTAATTTACATTTAATTGTTTAGATGCCTATGGGTATAGTTAAGTATCAACAAGTTGTTATTTATCACGTCTAAACCTCTGAATAAATGCAACAGAAAATAGTACCTAACCCTATCAAATAATGTTAATTATCCTTTGTCCACGTTAAACTTGATGTCACTTTGCCACCATATAAGTCTTGCTTGCCTACCAATATATCAATTTACACAACATAAATCTAATATTATAAGCCAATTATATCCATAATATTATGAACAAAGGAATGTGCTGTAACTCTGCTGGTGTGTATAAATCTGCTATATATGGTGTGTAGTTGTTCCTAGATATGCAATTATACAAATTGCAATGTTAAATGATGCCGTTAAGATTCAAACTGGTTGAAATCACTAACAATGTTAATGCGCTAACTAGATGTGACAAGGGCGTGAAATTTGTTCTAAGTAGAGCGTGCCCTGTAAGATCGTTTTTATCATTGTAAATTTATGCAAGAAGGTTATGGGTTTTTGTTAGATTTAAGCTGTAACTGATTTGTCATTATTCTGCCCGAATATATTTGTCACTGTTCAGAGAAGAATTTCATCAGTTGCCAACGAAATAATGAAGAAGTTACAAGCTATGCAAATTTTTCTTAAACCATAATTGCACTGTTGACAGTGTATATTGTCGTATAAGGTAATTAAAACTTCGAGTCTTATCAAAAGGTACTTGTAAAACAGGTCTGAGGCGATAGTTGGCACAAGGCCAAAGATGTTCGTCGTTAATGTCATTAACTGGCCACCCGAACGTAAACGAGACATGTATTTTAGGTTGATAGCCGAAGATGCTTATCGATATAATAAAAATGAAATGCTGTTGGTTGGTAAGCGCATCACTTTATATAGAACGGCTGGACCGATTTGGCAAATTTTTGTTTTGAAATGTTTGTAATAGTCTGAATCAGGTTCTTAAGGAAAGATTTTTTTTAAAGTTGCCGGAAAAAATGGGATATTTGGGAAAATTGAAATTGCATTTTCTATGGGAATTTTGTATGAACTATTGAAATTTGAACAGGACAACGTTCAGGTCAGATAGTAGGCATATAAATGTCGTATTAATTTTGGAGTTATGAACAGGTTAAATACGCGTTAATTATTTGCTTTCGATCGTACATCACTGCTAGGAATGCCTATGCTGTTACCATACATGGACTTAACACATACCTAAATGGAAGACTGATTAGACTAGCCGCAGAATAGCATTAGAAGTATGTCATAGTTATTATTGGATGTCTGTTTTTCTTTCATTTTCTAAATAATAATATTATTCAAGCAGTGATCAATCTGTCATACTGAGAATACATTATTGCGAATAATTGCCGAGCAATATTAACTGTTCTTATTAACACCATTCACAAAAGGCATATCCGGTCCACATATTTCCATGTATAATGTCGCCTGGCGCCAGTGGTCGACTCGTTCAAGTAATGATCAAGTTGGCAGCTTGCTTAACACCGCGTCCATCCATACACTGCCTGCCTTCATTAGGCACATTGTTGACTATGGTGTATGAAGGACGTAGGTATGAATAATTCGATGGAAAAGTACGAGTAAATATAGTTAAGGTATTCATTGTAAAGTTGTAAACACATACTTGTGTAGTATCAAGTATGCTACCTAGTTTTGCGAGATGATAAATTATGGACGCTTGTTATAAGCGGTTTTGTAAGTCGATTTGCGAACTGCATTTTCCGATTATGTAAGCGATTTGCGATTTTGCCGCGGGGTTTTAAAGGTTCTCGATTCTCGATATCGACTTTGATTTGGTGGCTCTTGTGCAAGTGCATTTTGCTGCAGGACAATTTATGAAATTTCAAAACATGGTTCCATTTACCCATGTTAAATATCAAGGGATGGTGTAAAAACGGTTTCTAAGGATTCCGTGTTAAAACAGATTTACAATGTAATTTGTGTCATTTTTCAAAAGAACCGTAATTTTAACACAAAGGCGAAGTCATTATCATTAATTAATTGTATACGTCATTAAAGATTTCTTCGGGTGATTATGTTCATAAATAATAAAGTACCCAAATGATTAGGTAATTTTTATTAATCACACTTTGTTGCCTGAGGGCTTATTATAAATTAATGTAGAACTAATTTATGAGAGTAAGTTATAAACCGACCGTAAACTGAGTAAGTATAGTCCATGTTTATCCGTTCCAGATAATTATAATGCAAGAAACGACGGGTGTGGGGTTCGACGCCTACGCGAAAAATACTACGCGAGGAATGTGGTTTCAACAGGAGAGGTATAAAGAGTATTATTATAATAAAATTATTTTGTTGATGAGATGTTACCTACATTTCATGTAACATCACGCCTCGTTTCCTCGAAGGGTTGGGCAGAGGTGTACCAACAGTACACCCACAATTCAGCAGTTATGTTTAAGTCACATTTAATAGGGGGCGAGCCTATTGCCATCAACACTGTTGATAGCAATAGGTTGGTATAGTTGACAGAAAATATAAAATTGTGCAATGTTGATTCAACAGTGCACAATTTTATATTTTCTGTTATAAATCTGTGGTCTTTGTAAAAGGTGACTTTTGTTCCATCTTGTAACAAAATGTTGGAACCAAAATAAAGAGACGGACTGCTAGGAGACAATGAAAAAAAAAAAACATGAATCACCTATGTGACATGGAACCAGGGGGCTTAAAATGGCCGCTTTGGCAGAAGCATAATACTATAATATATGAATCATATTAAAATTCACAAACTGACCATTCATAATGTTATCCACGTTCAATTTTTTATACGCAATTCATCTGTTTGACAGTTTCACTGTCGAAAAAAAAAAACTAATTTGATTAATAAAAAATGTAAAGGTGTGGTAATATTTACACCAAATATGATTCTGATATGAATTGAATTGAAAATAATTCAGCTAATGTTTCACCATAGAAGAATTGCTAATGATCTGCTGGGAATTCAGAAAATGAATTGCTTTTAGAGGAATACAGAGTAGGCGGCGGAATAATAAAGCTACAAATGTGGGACATAAGTCTGGGACTCAATTCAGAAATCGTCCATAATAAGTCAAAATACAATAAATCCATGAGGTAGACTGCCGTAACTCAACCTTGTCTTAGTCTATGATACGATTTTTTTTTTTAAGTTTAATATACGCCTTAAGGGACCTCAGAAACCTGTTCAACAGCCAAGAACCTAGTTAAATTACTAAGAGCTTGAAAATACAAATATGGGCATAATTGGCACGTCTCATGATAGAGCCATACTAAGCCAATGCATTTTTAACCGACTTCCAAAAGGAGGAGGTTCTCAATTCGACTGTATGTTGTTTTTTTTTTTTTTTTTGTATGTTTGTTACGCGATTACTCCGTCAATTATGAATTGATTTTGATGGTTCTTTTTTTGTTTGGTAGATCATACTTCAGAGGTGGTCCCATATAAATTTTATTAACTGCTTGGGTAGTTTTTGAGTTAGCTTCAATAATACGTATTTTTTCCTCACTTAGTATGTGGATGATATTATGATAACTTCCTGTCACTGTTATTTACATAGCAGGTAGTGGTATTCGAATTTGTGTGGGGTAGGTATCACAACTAAAAAGTGAAAAATAAAAACTTTTTACAAAAAAAAAACAACCGACTTCAAAAAAAACACTACAAAGTGAAAAGTAACTTTAATTTCGGAAGTCGGTGACAAAGAACGAAAATTAAAAACCAAAGACACCGACTTCCGAAATTAAAGTTATTTTTCACTTTGTAGTGTTTTTTTTGAAGTCGGTTGTTTTTTTTTTTGTAAAAAGTTTTTGTTCTTGAAGGGCAGAAAAAATTATAATCTTTCTTTACGGCAGTCACGAAGTATTGTAACTCATTATTTAAGGCTATAAACCTTTAATGACCGTTAGTGCATACGAAACAGTGCCTGTGGGTGTCACAATAGTAGCACAGATCTTGACGATTGCTCTCGACCTGAGTTGATCTAACCGATACCCCATATTTCTCCTGAATGTGTGACTGAGACAGCAATACTTACTTTAAAATTACGGAAGTAGGTTTTGAATAGTGCTGCGCCGATAGACTAAAAAAAAACGACTAACTAAAGAGTTCGATCAATATTCTAGGAGCGACGAAATGATTGATGTATACCCAGTAATTTATTGTTATAATAATTAGGGAATAAATTAACGTTAATTGCTTTAAAGGCCATGATTTGACTCTGCCTTATCGCAGTGGTTTGCGTTGGACCATTGTTGACGAACATTACGGAAATAGACTATCAGTTGTGTTTTATTTATTGCATTTATTGAGCACTTGATTTGTGGGCTTTCGTAAGAAGGAGATCTAGATATAAGCTTACTTTTGTTATGAGTCTAAGGATATCTTTTATCCGTGGAATAAAATTGACATCTATCAGTTTTTGTATGGAAAAACCTTAAAAAAATCTAAATATATTAGGATAACACTTAGGTATACTTAGTACAAAAGTTATGTCATGACGATTTTTTTTCACAATTGAGTTGTAGTGCTTGTTGTGAAGGTAGTTATCGAGAAACTATCGACTGTTATCGATTAACTCGACTACTACGTGGCACATCTCTACCTCAAACATGTGGGCGTCAGGCGATATGACTGCCTATGGAAAGGTTGTCTCCCTGTTGCGACATCACTGGCCACTCTAACCAGTTAGAACGTATATAAAAATAATAAACATATAAGTGTAGAATCTGATTATGTTGTTCTGTTGTGGAGTTTTGGCTTCGAGATCAATAGAAACTTGATTGAGATGATGCTCAAAGAAATCAAATTCATTTTGGATAAATTGTTTCACGTTTTTTTAAATGTGTTGATACGCTGAAAGTGGGCAACGTCGCAAATAGCTGCCAAATATTTCGCTGTTTTAATTAATTTGGCAATATTATTGTATGGAATTAAGAAATATGGCTAACTAGTGAACTAGAATGTTAATAATAAATTGCAATTATAACACTGAATTTGATGTTGTAACCGTTTTAGGTGTAAAAAAAGGCATTTGGAAAGTTTCCAAATAGATACATTTTTACATCTAAAACTAAATATTCGGTGTAACGATATTAATTATTGCATTTCATAATCAATATTTTAGTTCACTAGTTAGCCATATTTCTTATTTTCCATACAGTAATATTGCCAAATTAATTAAAATAGCGAAATATTTGACAGCTATTTGCGACGTTGCCCACTTTCAGTATAAACGCTTTTAAATGCGATTTTTCGGTCTATGACATTACTTAGCAATTACTAAATAGGTAGAGGCACAAACAAAAGTCACCTTATTGATTCAACTAGAACAAAAGCTGCCCTAACCCTTATTAATAGAAGACAAAAAGTTATTGTTTGTTCTAAATAATGAGATCACCCGCATCATGTTTTCTCGGTAATCCCACACCATTTGAGTCATTTTCTGAGTTAATATTTCTATAAAATTATATTCTTAGAATGTATTTTAGTTCACCCTATGTAATTATTTTCCGCGCTATTTGTCAATCAAGAACCGCAAGCTGTTTTTTCAGTCCAATGAAAACATTATTTCTTGAGTGACTTCGAATGTGACACTTTTATTTTAGCTGCAGGTTAAAATTACGATGTATTTTCGGTATCGTCAACACCAAAAGCTAATGTTTGACTTAAAATGCTGCCATTACTGTGTGTTTGTTTAAAAGTCAAGTCAAACACGACCGTGCATATATTCACAGTCCGCATTCCAATAACAACGATTATTGTGTTTTAAAACTTCTTGGCTGTCCTAATTACAAATTCTTTATATTGCTGAGTTTGACATTTTGGCACGGCGGGTATTGTCACGTACGGCAACCAAAATAAGAAAAAAAAAAGAAGCGGTGGCATACATTCGATATTAAAAATAAATAAAAGACATGACGTGTGTCTTGTTCTTCCCACATTCTGTGACACCGAGGTCGACGCACCTTGAGTGAATTTCAAGAACTGCAAAAAGATTGGAAGTCCCAGACTTGTAAACAATTTTGTAGAAAAATCGATGAGTTGTTGGCTGAAATCCAAATAGTTGTGCATCGCACTATTTTTCATGTCTTTCCAGTTAAATAAACTTTCTGCACTTTCCGTGTCAATACAGGAAATATGTGCGGGAAAACAATAGTGAGTTGTTGGCAAAACCTTGGGATTATGGGTTTTTACCACATATAAAATATTATTGGATAAATACCCAAACAAAACAGGCATTCTCCAACCTAAAGTCTTCGAAATTATTTAACAGAAGTTCAGACAAAGGGAAGAAACACGTAAGCAAGAAGATATTTTCAAGAATGAAAATAAAACAAAAACTTTAAACCTTTTAGAGTAAACCACTGTCGCATTGCAAGTATTCCAAAACGAGGATGCGAATACAGGGATTAAGTATCATCAAGATATCTTCGAGAGACTTTTATTAAACTAGAATGTTTGGAGTATGGAGTTGGTGCCAACTTTATAGTGCTCCGTCGCCTTTTTGTTTAGCTTGAAGTATTCTGTTTCCGGACCTAAGCAATAAAATATACAGGATCAAATTTAAATTCAAAGCTAGCAAAACTCCGAAGATTTGATCGGTATCGATATCTTAGGAGCGTTCATCCAAAAACTTTTTACAAAAAAATCAACCGACTTCCAAAAAAACACTACAAAGTGAAAAATAACTTTAATATCGGAAGTGGGTGTCTTTGGTTTAGAATTTGTTTTTTGCTACTGACTTTAAAAGCCGAAATTAAAGTTATTTTTCACTTTGTAGTGTTTTTTTGGAAGTCGTTTTTTTTATAAAAAGTTTTTTTTTTCACTTTTTAGTTGTGGTACCTACCCCACACAAATTCGAATACCACTACCTGCTATGTAAATAACAGTGACAGGAATTTATCATATCATCCACATACTACAGTGGGAAAAATACGTATTATTGAAACTAACTCAAAAACTATTTAAGCAAAGTTAATAAAATTTATATGGGACCATCTCGACAGCATACGCTTAAAGAATTTTCAAAATCGGTCCACAATTGACGGAGAAATCGGAGGACATACATAAAAAACCGGCCAAGTGCGTGTCGGACTACGCACAATGAAGGGTTCCGTAGTTGAGATGAATTTATTTATCCCAAGAACAAACTTAACATTGTAGTTGAAAAACTTGTTCTCCCATACATTCCAACTACAAATCGTCGCTCGGCATCCAATACCGCGAATGTGACATTTTTTTACGTTTTTTTTTTTTAATTGCAAGATCACTTATTTGATTGTGTAGAATGAAATAAAACAAAAATCTGATGTTCGTTAAAAATTTCACATTCGCGGTATTAATATAAAAATAATATAAATCTAACACCTTTAAACGAGCAATTCTTGTATATATGTATATATATAATCTGAATCTCGGAAACGACTCAAAGAAATTTTATGAACTTTAGTACGCAGGACGTTTCGGGAGCGATAAATCGATCTAGCTAGGTTTCATTTTTAGAAAACGTCGTTGAAAAAGAAAAATGGTCACGATATTTTTCTTTATTCAAGTAACAAGGACTCATTGTGTTAGTAAACTTATGAACTATGTTAGCTTATTTTACCAGGTCACTCAGAAAGTTTTGCGACTAACAGTTTTTGTCTATGGGATACTGGCTGGTTTTGATATCGATAAAAAATATGACTATTTATTACAAAAAAAAAAACTTAACATTCTAAATTCCCTCCACATTTTTTTACGAGCAAAATCAAAATACTCTGTCTTACTGAAAAGTGGATTTACAACGAGAACATTTTCGCGCGATGATTTTGTACGATTTCAAATGTCGACTTAAACCAGAAGAATTGTTTGAAAGACTTCAAATGGTGTTCATAGAAAAAAGCCCTTCTAAAGCGACTGTTTTCCGCTGGTTCAACGAATTTATGCGTGGTCGAGTAATTTTGGCGGACGAAGAAAGAAGTGGCCGCCCTATGACGGCTGTTACATAACAAAACGTGCTGGCTGTGAACATTTAATTCAAGAGAATATGCGAATTACATATGAAATGGTTCACCATATACTGCAGATTTGACCGGGAAGTGTGCATGAAATTCTACATGGACATCTTCGGGTAAGGATGATAGTTTCACGCTGGTAACGCAAAATCCAAAGCAGGCTCAGAAGGAGGTTCGGATAAAATGGTGCCGAGACATGATAAAAAATTTGAAGCAGGCTCGTCTCGGCACGTTTAAGATATCATTACGGCTGACGAATCTTGGTTTTATCAGAATGATCCAGAAATGAAGCGTCAGTCGACCATGTGGCTGTTTCAAAATGAACCAACGCCTACCTAAGTGAAGCGAGCCAGTGTGCAACCAAGTGCAGGCAAAATTTTGATCGCAAGTTTTTTTTCTTTGACGGTTTATCTGGTGTCAGTACCCTTTCGAGATCAAAGGAGCATCAATACTAAATGGTATGTTACCAAATGTTTGCCAGAAGTTTTTACTGCTGCAAGCAACAAGCGACCGAACACTGGCCTCCGTGGGCTACTGCTTCACCATGACAACGCGCTGACTCACTCGGCGCTCAAAACAAGGGAATTTTTGGACAGCACACCGGTCAAATTTATAGGTCATCCTCCTTACAGTCCCGATTTGGCTCCGTGCGACTATTTCTTGTTCCCCAAAATAAAAAACCAACTCAAAGGAAAACAGTTTTCATCACCGGAAGCTGCACTGGCTGCATTTGAGAAGGAGATTGAAGAGGTGTTTGATGTGGACTGGAAAATGTGTTATGAAAATTGGTTTAGACGTATGAAACTGTGTATTAAAAATATAATAAAGAAATATATAACCTGTAGTTTATTTTTTTCTAGTATCGCAAAACTTTCCAAGTGCCCCACGTAATCTAGTTTAAATTTATTTCACCCCATGGGAGATGGCACTGCAGTGATTGATGTACATGCAATCCAGCCCGCTAGTGATCATTTTTAGGATATTGTTGGAGCTGGCCCGCACTCTGCGCAACAGGGATGCACACCTCATTCGCATCGTTGCGTAAAAGCAATTAATATGTGCGTCTGCGAACATTCCCGATGCGCAACAAAAACGGGGCAGCCCCACCAAAAGGTACCCTGAAAGCGTTGTTGTATTGGACACGAAGGGTGTTGCATGACCTTTGGGTATATCTAGCCCATAGGCTGCACGTGTAAAACGTTGTACAATAAGCTCAAAACAGACTAATTTTGACAAGTGAGCAGCGTGCAAACCTGCGAGCCAGCATGTTCGCCCTTACCGACAACACCCTTCGTTCCCGCCAATATCGAGTCCGTCATTGAGGTCAGGGGTCAATATATGACCAAGATATTTAAACGTAAATACTATTTGTAGTGGAGTCTCATTGAGTAATACAGGTGGTACATAACCTGGTCTACCCCAAGCCTCAAAGACCATGCACGCCACGTACTGCTCACATTTGGCGACCAACTTTCTGAGACCACAGATTGACGCGCTCAGAAGCACCATATCGTCTGCATAGCTAATATTATTTACACAAATACCATCTATATAGTTACCTACTCTGGTGCTGTTGAGCTCGCCAATCAGCTCGCTCGGAAAGCGAGGGTGAGCTCAACCCTCCCTGCCTCACCCCGCATTCCAACCTGTATGGCCTGGAAAAAGTTCCAGCCCATCATACACTATTGATCTTGTTACCATACCAATAGTTAAAGATGTTTATAAGCTCCGTTGGCAATCTATCCTTCTCCATCTTTCTCCGCAATACGTCATAAGCAACCAGATCGAAAGCCTTGAATAAGTCGAGGAAGCTAACATAAATCTGCGTCCCACGCCGTGTATAGTATGTGACAGTATGCTTAAGTATGCACAACACTGCACTTTCTGTTGACAAACCACGCCGAAACCCGAATTGGTTGTCATGAACATTTACAGTTTTATTTTTTAGTTGTGTATTAAACAGACTGTCAAACACTTTTGATATTTTGTTGTTGATATTATAATAGCTAGAGAGATGGCCTATTGGATGCCGAGCGACGAAATGTAAGTTTGCGCGCACAATATTGAGAGATTTACCATGTTATTTTAAGACCATGGACTTCTTATAGGTTTTCCTGTTATCTATGAGTAAAGAGCCATACTATGTATTTTTTTCAAAATTTTTGGTCCAGTAGTTTCGGAGATAAGGGGGGGGGAATGGTCAATTTTCATTGAATTTCTTAAATATCTTTAAAAGTGTTTATTTTAAAATGATATAAAAAATATATTTAAGATCCTCATAACTAGTCCTTTCATTTAATATGTCACACGGTACTGTTAGTAAAACTTTTTTTTTTAATTTTCTTGTTTGCCCCCTAAAAGTGACCCCTATATTCAAAATTCATTTATTTACGTTACACATTCGTGTTTGGGTCACAGAAATATATATGTGTACCAAATTTCAACTTAATCGGTCCATTAGATTCGGAGTAAATTGGCTGTGACAGACGGACAGACAGACAGACAGACAGACAGACAGACAGCCAGACAGACAGACAGACAGACACACGAGTGATCCTATAAGGGTTCCTTTTTTTCCTTTTGAGGTACGGAACCCTAAAAAACAACAAAAAACATACATACGCTACGAACATAATATAACCTCTTCCTTTTTGGAAGTCGTTTAAAAAGTAGGCAACGTCGCAAATAGCTGTCAAATATTCACCTGTTTAGATTAATTTGGCAATATTACTGTATGGAAATAAGAAATATGGCTAACTAGTGAACTAGAATATTAAATAAAGAATTACAGTTATAATATTGAATTTGATGTTGTAACCGTTTTAGGTATAAAAAAGGTATTTGGAAAGTTAATAACTACTTTTTTTTACATCTAAAACTAAATGTTCGGTGTTACGACATTATACTAGTTAGCCATACTTCTTATTTCCATACAGTAATATTGCCAAATTAATCAAAACAGCGAAATATTTGACAGTTATTTGAGACGTTGCTAAATTTTAGAATGAACGCTCTTATGCTATTATTAATTCAACATTAGAAGAATATTGATCGTTATAAGAGCTTGCTACATTACTTTGTACGCTTCACTTTTGAAACGCAATCCGGTTGTAATAGCTTGTGTCAATCAGAATGATTATACGATCATATAGGTTGCAAAATTCATGTCTATTGTGATACTTACTAAATATAGTAGTATAGTAATGGCATTCATTATAACATGATTAGGAAAGTGCGGTAGTGGATAAGAGGAGGCGAAAGAGCGAAGTTTATCTCTTTGTGATTATGATAGATGATAACACAATGACATCTGTCACGAAATGCATTGTTAGCTTTATTTTATTCGCCTTCTATGCAATTAATTTTAATAATAGTGTGTATTATATATGTATCTAAAGAAAAAAATCTCTAAAAATGATGACAGTTCAAACGCACACGCCATCAATATTATTTTGTTACGCCACCATGTTAATTAATATTGAGAGGAACATCACGGCCGTGATACACTAATTAAAATTTATTTTGTAATTAAAAATATTCCATGATTTTGAATAAAGTTACATTTATAAATAGGCATCGAATTATTGGTAGGTAGTAGGTACTGTGGATGGTGGTTTCTAGCAAAATAATAGTTTTTGGATTTCCCAATCCACTGTCGGTACCTCTGGTGTCAATTGATAAGGCCATTACTGCACAAGTGCCCTGTACTACTTGTATGTTTTCAACCTCCGGCAGCGAATTGCTTCAGGGCCCAACTATTGCATTAAATAAAGCGAATAACCAGATGTAGATAGACAACGTTGCTCTTCACATTAATAACTCGCAATTACTCTACCAGTCAGCTATAATTTCAGATTTAAGGGCATGATAAATTAACTGACCCAAGCTGAACTATGAAGAATCAACTTCATTAACACTGCAGCTCTGATGAGAGATCCACGGTAATAAACTACTGTTTCGATGTTGCCAGACACTCAATTATGCCTAGACAGCTGTAGCTGTAAGATTGCGTTATCTTATTAACTCATTGAGCAACTCGACGTGAAATAACGTGCCCTTTGTAATACCAATTTTTAAAGGTAAACCTTACGTAACTCATGTAAACATAAAAAATGAGATGTTTTACGCGCTCAGTGTTAAAATCTTTAAAACATGTTAATAGGTAAGTGGAGCGCCTGTTAATTGCATTGATGGATATGCAATGGGATCTTTTAATTTTTCACGCGTATCCATTTTTGGGTGTTCCGTTTATTTTGTTTTAATCAGCAGTAATTAGCTGTAGCGAGTCATTGCTCTAAGGTGGTCTCATTTGTATGGAAATTGCACCTACTTATTACCTTAGTGTACATGAATCTTAGTATGATTATTTACGACCTTAACAGGATGTATGTTACCCTATGTCGTAAGCAGTAAGACAAAACTGAGGGAAACCAGTTAATGTTGGATTGTAGGCGATGAAATTGTGAACTCTGATCTAGCTTTGTACCACTTTGAACTGTACTCCTTCGTCTCATTGTTTGTTTCTGTTTACTTGCGAAGTGTTTTATAAGGAGGGATTTCATAATGGTATAAGATTGGTACCTAATGCGTCTTCGATACCATGTCTTACCGATCGTTGTAATTAAATACTACCAAACCTAACTAATATTGCAAATGCAAAAGTGAGTTTGTGTGTTTATTTGTTACGCTTTCACGTTAAAATGGCTGAACGAATTTGAATGAAATTTGGCACATGGGTAGACCATGACCTGGGTTAGGATATAGGATACTTTCTATCCCGATATTCCTACGGGATCGAGACTTATGCGGGTGAAACCTCGAGGCACAGCTAGTTCAAAAATTCAACAATATTTTCGCCAATATTAGAGAATATTTTTATAGCATGGTAAAGAAAAGTACCAAATGCTGCAGTGCAAAATGCAAATTCTGCGGAGTAAGTGCAGAACCATTAGCCTGTTTTGGTCCTCGACTGAACCGAGTAGGTTTAATTCTACTACTCAATTGACATTTATAATACAAAAACTGCAGACTTTTTAGATCACAACAGTCGTCTTAATTTAATGGTTGTTCGCAAGAATCTTAGTTGAGTAAAGTTATTTCGTAATTAGCAGGTGCATTTCATGTCATGGTCAGGCGGCCATTAGGTACTGCACAAGTCTATCGCTAAAAAAGTTTAGATCGATACAGTTTTAAATCGATTACTTTGCGATAGATACCAACTTAGTCGAGTTTTTTGCACTTTTTTGGCAAACTATTTAAATAATCTATGAAATACAGAACCTTATACTAGTTTTCACCTTCACTAAGTGACACTTAAACGAATCCCTAAATAAAAAAGTGCACTGTTGGATTTTCAACGCTAGGCTCAAAGCTGAGAGTTGAAAATCCAACAATGCACTTTTATTTAGGGATGCATTTAAGTATCACTTAGTTGTCGGTGAAAACGGGAATCAGTGTTTTATATACAGGGTGGCAGGGAAATCGACGCAAAAACTGTTACCATGGATTCAGTACATGATTCAAAACCCCGTGCATTGGAATTCTTCGTCGTTTTTTTTTAAACTGCTGTTTCATAGAAAAGTGCAAAACCTACGCGGTGAAAATGTATGGAAAAGCAGATTTTTATTAAAATAACCGATGAAAAATTTCGACGCAGGGGTATTCAGAATCATGTACTGAATCCATGGTAACAGTTTTCGCGTCGATGCCCTGCCACCCTGTATAGAGCATAAAGTAAAGGGCGTCAGGGGTATCAATATCGAAGGGCTTATATCGTTAAATACATTATGAGTATAATGCCGAGTGAAAGCCTGAAGCCAACAAAATAAAAGTGTCAGATTACAACAAATACAGCTTTGTTTTCTAAGTAAGACTAAGTGATTGATTAGACTTGGCTTCAATACATTGTTAAGTAGGCATCCGTATAAATAGAAGTCAAGATTTATTTTATGGCTTGGATTTTGTAGTAAAAAAGTTTGTTACAAGATGAGCTCAATTTATTGGACCAGTTTACTTTCTCTGTTATTTGAATGATGTTGATTTTAAAAATATAGAACAGATTAATTTATGTTTGTTGTGATTTAAAAAATAAATACTGTTTGAGAACTACACAATGTCCCGTAATGATTCTCATAATAAATCTGGGTGTTTGTATATGTCACCGTAAGATTGTGAGCACCGTTAGTTTATAATCTATCGGTATTATTTCCGTTACATCATAATCTGTCGTAAAATTGTAAACTGGGTGAAATGGGTTAGGTTAGGTTAGAACTGTGACCAACCGCGTGAGCCGAGCGAGCGTAGTAAGCGCTTACTACGCTCGTTTCTCATGGATATAATATAAACTATCGAAAAATAATGCGTTAAATCGTAAATGATTTGTCGCAGTTCACAATTTTTCGACAGTTTGTAATCTAACGGAAATAATACCGATAGATTATAAACTAACGAAGTTTAAAATTTTACGGTGACATATATACTTCATTTGAAATAAGATTAGACATTTAAATAAATCTTTTTTGCGGTCCGTTCAACCGATTTTGACTTCTATTGCGATGGCGGCATGACAAATGGCAGCTGCAGTAAACAGTTGGTATTGTAACCACTTTTTTGCTTTTAATGCCATCCTTATGCCTACGGTATAGAATTCAGAATCGATTGAACGGACTAAAAAGGGTTTGTCTGAATGTCTAATCTTATTTCAAACGGAGTATAGTTATGAGTTACCCTTTCAAATAAAGTTAAACTTCTCTATCTAAACCTCGTCATACACTTTGAAGATAATATAATTCTTTATATATTATCTTCGACATATCGCTCCCCGTACAATTTAAAGGACTACCACACAGAGTATATATTTATATTATCTTATATAAATAAATATTCTTTAAGCGCTAGTATATACCTATAAATTATCTTAGATGTGTGTGATGAGATGACTGATGAATGATGAGCTTAAAGCCCTGAGATTGTGTAACTAATTTAATTTAAATGCCTTTGTGCAAACCGTTACACAAATAATCCTGTGTAACTTGTTATTATTTAAATTATTTGTGTTTTATTGTTATTATTTAAATCATTTGTACTTTGTTGTTATTATTTGAATTATTTGTGTTTTATTGTTATTATTTAAATTATTTGTAATTTATTGTTATTATTTGTATTTTATTGTTATTATTTAAATTATTAATTCTTCAATTATTTTTGTAAAACATTCAGATACAATGTAAATTGTTATTGAATAAATGAAATGAAATACACAAGTAAACACCGCGTTAATTTGTTTTGAGAAATCATCAGAAAAACTGGACTGTGTTCCATTAAAATATGGTGTCAATAAATTGAGAAATAGATAACGAAATGTCAGCTTACTTAAACTGATAAACGAGCGTAATTTCCAAATAAATCGTTACGATAATTCTTACAGGCATTTAAGACATGGGATGACTGGAAATTTGACTCAGGTCTGACCTTTTTACATGATCTGTGTCACTCTTTTGGGCCATATGTGAGTGGCTCCAAATGTCAGGTGTCGCGGTTCAAGCCCATTCAGAATACCAACATTACCCAACGATCAGTAACCCCATCGATCAATCATTCAGAGGTTATGATTATCCTCAACTTAAAGTGTAAGTAACAAAAGGGTAACTTGGATCCAATAACATTTCGAAAGCATGTAAAGTTCATGCAAATAATTGTAAAACATATTTTTAAAGTGACAAAAAGTAATTGGGATTGCGCATGAGTTCACAACTTATTACTTATAGCAATGATCGATGACAGTGGCGTGTGTTTCATCAAGTGCGTTTTAACGGTTTACATTGACGTGCATGAAAATTGTGTAACATTTTAATGTATAAAACACGCCCAGATATAGGTCAACGGGTTGTATTTATAATTTCTCAGAATGGTGTGATTGCGCGGATGTTTGCTGGCTGTGTGCACTTCATCGCGCCTCACGTGTACTTACCACTTAACTGGAAGTTTACGCGAGATGAATTACATTGTATTGTATCGATAATATTTGATTTGTTTACGTAACCAATTTAGAAATCTAGGAACTTTTACGTCCGTTGTATTTGCATAAGAAATGTATCTAAAAGCAACGCTTTTTCATTCACACAAGTGTAGGTAAATTGTAACTTGAATAGTTTGAAAATTACCAGAGTCCTTACGTTCACTATTTGTCACCGTAAATTGGCGACGAACGGGCTTATTCGCGTCATGTGCCTACGTGATTAACCGCAGGAAACTTACCGCATTCCGTATGGGATTTTTTCTTATTGTAATTTCTTAATACCTAAGAAGACTTAAGGGGACAAAACAAAGGGTTCTTAATAATAAAAAAAATAGTTTTTTTTAATCTGAAAATTACCGAAAAAGTTTGTGAAATGATGCTTATGGGATAGTATGAAATTACAAAACAAGTTCCTTGCTGTTCAGTACCCTATTTGCGTAACTTATTTTCGTAAACAATTTTGCCTAATTTATTTCATTTTGACAGTTCAACAACATTCATTGCGTTATTTACGTTGTTGAGCAGATTTTTTTTCCAAGTTATGAAGCAATGGATTAGCAATCTGTTTCAAATCGAAACAGATTGTGATTGTATTGTATTACGCGATTAGGGTACAGATCTTCCTTCACATTTTACCTTCAAAAGCAATCCATTTCAGTTATCTTGATTGCACTGAAACGCCATTACTTCTGCAGCGAAATTGCATCCGTATCATTAAACTCCGTTACTAATATTATCTTTCATTTAAATATGAATGCCGTTATTCCCTGCACTTCTCTAACAAAAGGATATGAATGGCACGGAGCCAAACGGTTTTAAGCATTTATGGCAAAAATAACAATGATTGAATACGAGAACATGATTCACTACGGTCTTGTATTAATATGACTGTTTTGTGGCTCTTATACTGATTGGGAAGACGCTTGGGAGGGGCTTGTAGCTAGATAATAATAGCCGCACGGTCGACTTGCTGCGGTCGGTTCATGGATGGTGACCATCCATTGCATGTCGAGATAACTCCGTGCCTCAAAAGCCGTTGGTCCCGGCTGTCATTTGTAGATCTTTGACAGTCGTTACGGGTCGTCAGAAGCCTAAAAAGTCTGAGAACCGGTCTTACCAAGACTTGCGTTGTAGAGGTCAGAATGGCAGTCGCTCCATGTAAAGTACTAGTATTCAGCTGCATCCGGTTAGACTGGAAGCCGACCCCAACATTGTAGAGAAAAGGCTAGACAGATTGATTGGGAAGAAGTAAGTAAGTACCTAACACAGTGCAAGTAACTCTTAATGGTTTAAGGCTAGACTTGCACTTGGAATTCTTGTGACGTCACAACTCCGTCTCTCAGCCCGGGTGGCGACGACTTTGCAGTAACAAATTTATTGCTCTTACTGCAATTGCTGCTGCAAGTTCTTGCTTTTTTATTTGTTGTGAATTAAACTTATTTATAGAACGTCTTTTTTTAAAGTTTTTCTGAGGTGTTTTTGCGTACTGTACCAATATCGTGTTTGTTAAAAGGGTAAATGGTTCTTGATATTATATCATTAACGTCGATTTTACCTTAATGTTATTAACTGTTAGTTTTCATATAAAAAGTAGTTTGTTCTGAACAGCGGATATTGGAAAATGGGGTTGCGCAGGAAATTCGTCTATCGATCGCCATTCAAAGGCACTTCACTTGATTGTGTATTGTCAGCTTAATGAAGATTTTGTACTTATATGCACATCCATATTGTTTATAGGAATATTGACTCTTGGGAGTTGTGAAATGAAAGAACAGCGATGTTTATCGAATAAAATAAGGTCTAAACTCAGTCTGGGTTAGTTAGCTATTCAGCTTTTCTTCATTGTAATATGATTATGATATTTCGTCATGTTCGTGAACGGGCGCCGACAGTTGGGACTGGTCATCTCTTAGCTGTCATGGCTTATTTTTAATTTTAGAATTGTTGTTTTGTTTTATCTTTTTATTACGGACGCTTCTAACGTGCACGTCTTTCTACATTGTTCTCACATGTGATGTAACCAATATTTGTTAACAATTTTTTTTAAAGTGTGTCTGTGGAGTTTGTTGCCCGCTCTTCTCCATAGGTACCTACTGCGCTTTCGAATGAGCAACTAGCTTAATATTTTATTGAAATAAATGCTTTGAGTTTAAGTTTGAAATAACTTTTGACATACCACAATAATTATACTTATGTCCGTTTTCACTGATACTAGGCGACAACTTAATGAATGCCTAAATTAAAGCGTGCTGTGCGATTTTCAACTTTCGGCGCGCGTTTAAAAATTCAACAGCGTACTTTTATTATCTTTTGTATAAAGTTAAAGTCTGTTTCTGGTACTTAATCGTTTTAGTAAATAAGTTTTTTCGGGTCCAGAAAATTACTTAAAGAGGTTTTATCATAAAAATGTGAGAACATTTGGTGTTCGTAAATAGCGATAAACGCATGCTTCAGCGCTGACTAAGCATTGTAACGTCATAATCCTGGCTTCAACTTTACACTATAAACCAAAATACTGTAAAATCTGTCATTTTGAAGTGTTAACTTTGCTAAGTTAATTGTAATGAATGGGTTCATAGTTCAAACTTTAAATGACAGCCCTTTGGTTCTCTGATAAGATACGTTGTTTGGGAAAAAATTGTGTTTTTGTCACATTTTTTGCCCCTTTTCCATACATCTCACATTTTAGTGTTAATTAAATGTTGGAATTTGAAACAATCATGTTGAAAAGTAAAAAAAGACATGGTAGAGTCCATATTTTTGAAGTGAAAACTTCTTTAGGCACGTTGGGCATTTTTGAGATGGGAAAAACAATTGAACTCGCGACACCGTTACCGACACCTCATTTTGTAAATGAGATTAGCTCTTAGTTTATATTACGTTACGGATCAATGTTGTATGCAAGTATTTTTACTTTCAAGGTTTGGGAAGTATTTTTTTTTTGTAAACTCGATTGTGCTCTTTATTTAGATAAGGTTACGGACCAATATTCTATACAAGTATTTATCTTTCACCAAGGCGATCTTGTTCAAGTTTTCACTTCTGTCGGCACTCCTGTACCCTAATTGTGTTATTTATTTTCGTGAACAATTATGCCTAATTTATTTCATTTTGACAGATCAACAACATTAATTGCATTATTTACGTTGTTGGGCAGATTTTTTTTCTAACTTATGTATGAAGCAATGCATTAGCAATCTGTTTCAAATCAAAACAGATTGTGATTGTGTTGTATTACGCAATTAGGGTACCGGAGTGCCACTGTTTTTTACTTAATTGCAGTATGACTGCCACGACCGTTATCACTTCAAAAATTATAGGTACTTAGATAGGGCTCACAAAACAAACTAATTTAAACATGAGCCCACATTAATTTACACATATTTTAAGAACTTGTCTTATAAATTCTGTACAAATGTTACAATTAGCTTAATTAGTGAAGGGACAAATTAGTTTGCCGGTCAGGGTAAAATGAAGGTTCTTGCAGACCCAAAAGATGATTTCTGTTTGAAATATGTGATGAAATCGACAGCAGAATTTGATTTTGTTGTATGTGCTACAGATTTAAGCTCTGAATCTGATGAATCAGCAAAGATAATTAAGTAAAAAAAAATGGTAATGAAACAGGGAAATCCCACAGATAGAGACATGTTTGTTTATGACTTATAAATAGTTAAAATCTATCTATTCTATACTTCCGGTGCGTCATCATCATCAACAGTATACATAATATTAGAAACAGAATATTTGACTTTTCCGGCAACATATATTTTGATAAATTATCGAATGGTGTCCCTTACTACAGTGGGATGCATGCATCTAGCCCTCCTTCCGATTCAATCTAGTCACCCACTTGCGACACGAGATCCGAGGGAAGTGATCTATTCGTGGTCGTGACCAGCTATACTCCCGCTCCGATAAGATCAAACTCAAACTTATTTATTTCAAATAAACCAATTACAGGCACTTTTGAATTGTCAAGGGGTCGGTCAGTCAGAATGATGAAGTTATGGAGAAGGACGGGCAAGAAACTCCATGGACACTCTTTTAAATCAAAATATGGTTACAAACTATTGGTAACATCACTCATGTTGAAGTTATACATGTGAGAACGATGCAGAACGTTAAAAGAGTCCGTAATAAAAAATAAAACAATTCAAAAATTCAATTAAAATAAGCCACGTGGAGACAGCGCCCGCTCACGAACATGACGCATGAATTAGCACCATTCAAATTCAGATACGTACGAATCGTACGTAAATCGTCTCAAAATATCAGAGTATATCCTTGTTGGGTGTTTTTTAATTCGGATTATTTGGCTGGGTATTGTATGTGCATCATCATTTCAGACGTTAAGCACCGCTACTTCGACCGCTTCTCGTATCCAGCGTATTCCTGCGGCCTTCACAAGGTCATCGTATGTGCATATTATGTATCCCCTTCTACTCTTTGTTATGGACCATGGGCCAATCCCCGAGACAATACACTAGGCCAATCCAATACTAGCATCGTGTAAATGGAGACATTCCACTGCATTGTATTGTCCTCAACCCATAGAAGAAGCAAATTAATGGATGGGCTTAGGGGATTGTCTCGGGGATCAAATAGTCCATTAGGCATTTAAATGACAAACCACTGACTGTCAAGGAAACCTTGACAGTTCAGAAGCAGTCTCTTGTACCTAAAATCCTATGCCAAGAAAGAGGTAGAGGTCAGGTACTAAATGATGGTATGTATTAATACTCGATTCGCCATATTTTATTTTGTTTGAACCACGTCTTAACTTCAAACACATATGATCGATTAAAATTGAGCTCGCTATGAAAGCGTGTCGTACGCTGTATGATCGATGTAACACTCCTGTCTCTGATAATAATATAAATAGGGTTGGTTTTGTGTGTCAGATATTCGTATAAAACAATGAATAGCTAGAACAAAGGATGCAGTGCCGAGGGACCTTCATGCAGACTTCAAAACCAGTAGTTAAATTATTTTGTAACGCCGCCCTGCAAGCGTAGCATGATGACAACCATAGAAACGGGTTTTCTACGTGTTTTGTCGACGGAAGAATAGACAAAATGACAGAAGGTGATTGTTAATCTGTCATTTTGTCTATTCTTCCGTCGACAAAACCCGTTTCTATTGTGGTCGTTCTAAGTGTGCTGTAATACCCATATTTCGTGGTATGAAGGGTATTTTCAAAATAAACTCTACTTCGCCAAAGGCTTATTGACGCATTACTCCATAGAATATTTACATAACACCTATCCTTTATGTACCTAGTATCCATATGCATAAGTTCGAGAATTACTGCACGTATTTGCATTTTAATGCGTCTTTAATAGTCGGAGAGTCTGTGAATTTATTGTTATTAATTGTGTGCAAAGAGATTTAATATAGTCTTTCATCTCTTTGTTTCATCTGCCTAGCCTTTTCCCAACTATGTTGGGGTCGACTTCTAGTCTAACCGGATGCAGCTGAATACCGTATTTTGCATGGAGCGACTGCCTATCTGACCTCCACAACCCAGTAACTGGGTAATACAATACCCCTTGGTAAGACTGATTGTCAGACTTTCGGGCTTCTGACGACCCGTAACGACTGTCAAAGATCCACGAATGACAGCCGGGACCAACGGCTTAACGTGCTTTCCGAGGCACGGAGGAGTCTCGGAATGTTAAGATGGTCACCCATCCACAGACCAACCTCGGCAAGCGTAGCTTAACCTGATGGATCGAACCGTGCGGCTGTTATTACTTAGCCACAAGCTCCTCTCTATGTTTGTGAGTCAGAAAGGATAGGTTAACATAAATTTTGCTAGGACAATATGCCAATAATCTCGAGTCACAGCTCGTGTTGCTAATATGACTAGGTCTTTTACTGGGTTTTTCTATTCCGATGAGGTAAGTACATATTTGTCACCGTAACCAAACAAAATAGCAAACATTATATTAATTAGTAAGATACAACATAACATCAACATAATCCCCGATGGGTTAGGCAGAGGTACACCTAGTACGTATACGTACTAGGTAGTAGGTGTACTATATATAGTACACCTAGTATATTCATAAGAATCACTATCAAAACTACTTCTGCTTCTTCTTTCTGTGTGGTTAGTGACTAACCTGATGTCAGTCTTAAAGCCGCCCATGGGCCTCTGACTTGGCCCACATGCCGTCGAGAAATATCTCTCAGGCATGCCGGTTTCCTCACGATGTTTTTCTTCACCGTTTTTGAAGTAAGTGATAATTATACAATACGCACATGAATCCGAAAAGTCAGAGGTGCGTGCTTCGGGTTCGAACTTGAGACCTGTAGTGCTATTCTGTAAAAATCTCACCGTGATATCTTAGGTGAAGTGAGCTGCCAATAGTGTCAATCCTTAGCAACTGACAGCTCACTCCACGCTCACTTCACGTAAGATAACACGGTGAGATGGTTACAGAATAGCACTACTGGCTGTCCGACGGTCACGCCACTAG
Source organism: Agrochola lychnidis (assembly GCA_963680765.1). Taxonomy (NCBI): domain Eukaryota; kingdom Metazoa; phylum Arthropoda; class Insecta; order Lepidoptera; family Noctuidae; genus Agrochola; species Agrochola lychnidis. The sequence goes on from OY796858.1 coordinate 19,316,746, forward strand.
GCTATCACTGCTACTAAATTTAAACTACTAAGTATAAATTTAATTATTATGGTGATACACTATATGACACTTGTTTCTATGAACAGATTTTGAACATTTTGTGTCTATAAAATATCTGTATTTCAAACATCAGCGCTCTCCCCTGTTGTAGGCGACACTTAGCAAATAACTTTGACCTCTAAAACTATCATAGTAATAGTATAGCGAGAACGTTTCAATTTAAATAAGAGAGCTATCAGCACTTGTGTAAATTGAGTTTAAAGGTCATTGGCAGTCAGTTAATAATATCTGATCTACTACAGATATATAATAATCGATTCCCCTGTATCTACACTTCTCGCGACACGATTGCTCTTGCCGGGTAATTGCGTAACACACTTTCATATTACAAAATTACAATGGTCATCATCATCTGCCTAGCCTTTTCCAATTATGTTAGGGTCGGCTTCCAGTCTAACCAGATGCAGCTAAATTCCAGTATTTTACATGGAGCGACTGCCTATCTGACCTCCACAACTCAGTAACTGGGTAATACGATACCCCTTTGAGACTGGTTGCCAGACTTTCGGGCTTCTGACGACCCGTAATGACTGGCAAAGATCCACGAATGACGGCCGGAACCAACGGCTTAACGTGCTTTCTGAGGCACGGAGGAGTCTCGGTATGTAAAGGTAGCTTAACCTGGTGGATCGACCCTTGCGGCTGTTATTAGGTACTTAGCCACGAGCTACAACATATACCTATGAGCTATTACAATGGTAATGCCTCTAATTTTGAAAGTTCAGCAACATTCATATGATTTACGTTGTCGAGCAGACGAAGTTTTTAAACATTTATGAAGCAATGCATTAGCAATTTCGTTCAAAATTCGTGGGATTGTGATGGAAAGTGTGTTAGTCAATTAAGGTGCTGGTGCACATGATGGCAAAATAAAATAAGAAAAAACAAAAAACAGTGGTGCTCCGGGAGTGCCGACAGAAGTGAAAACTTGAACAAGATCGCCTTGGTGGAAGAAAAATACTTGTATAGAACATTGGTCCGTAATCTTATCTAAATAAAGAGCATAATAATAATAGAGAGACCATTATCACTTAGAAGGACAGTAGCACGAGACACAATAGAAGTTTTATTGTTATGACGTGTTAAGAAGAGATGGAGAGTCTCTCTTAGTTCTCCCTTAAAGAAAATAAATGGAAGGTATAATTCAATGCAGTCTTATAATGATCATCTTAGCACGTAGGTATACATTACTGACTAAAGAAGAAGCAAGTAAGGTTTGTTCAATTAAAGTTGATTATAAATTATCCTTTGATCAATAGGGTTTTGTTTACGATAACAGCGATGTACAGGCAGGTATGATGCATTCTGTTGATGATCAAAAATAGATGTTCTCGGTCGGTCAGTAAGTACGTTCATTGAATCAATTGTTTCCTTCCGCTCAGCCTGACTCCTGACATCTACGTTTTTTCTTTGATCAATTTATTGCTCTCTTCAATGTCGTGATGGCCATTTAAAAGTTCCCCTTTTGAACCTCTTTGTGGTAGAATTAGTTTTTTCTTTTTACCTTCTAATTGAATTCTTATTTCATATGTTTTTAACCTAAGGCCGCGCGCACTTTGGATGCGTTTACGTACGAATTTCACTCCAGCGTATACGTACGACCATGGTCATACGAATTGAGTGCGCACACTGGATACGTTTTTCTCCGTCAAATAGAACAAATCCCAACAAGTTCGCATAGTTTTCGGACGTCGGAACTATACGTACGTATACGTACGACTATAAGTCGCACCCAGTCTACGTGCTCCCTTTGTACTTGGAAGGTCGGGATCGTTCGTGCGTGTTCGTACGTGGACGTATACGAGTGAAATTCGTACGAAAATGCATCCAAAGTGCGCGCGGCCTTACTACGGTTGTATTTAATAAGTTCTTTTCGTAATCGGGTCTTTAATGACATTTCATTAAAGTTAATTGCTTTCTTCAAATGTGTCAATGTAGTTATCGGAATTTGAGTTCATAAAATTATTTAATTGTGTCATAAAAATAGCTATTTATTTCCTAAATCTGGAATTAATGTTGCTTGTGGAAGTTGTAGATAAGATTACGATGCGAAGTTAATAAGCTCTACAGGGTTTTTTTATACATATATATTTTTGGATACTTGCTTTTGCCCGCGTTGAGGTCAGCAATTATCCTGCGGGTACTACCGAAATAAAAAGTATCCTGTAACCTAACCAGGTCATGGTCCATCTGTTTGCCAGATTTCATCTGTTCAGCCTTTATCGTGTACTTTGAAAAGTTATCCAACCGACGAGTTATAATATTAGTATGGAATATGGATATTTTAATCGATAACACCTTAATATACTGATTTTTAAACGTTTTTCTTCAAAGTCATTAACTTTGTAATTAGTGTGGCCTAAATAATTACACAATTTGTTTGTGTTGACGAACCGTTTAGATTAAATTATGCAAATTAATATTGATTGATAGATAAAGGTTAAGGAACTAACAAGTCCAGAATTTCTGATTAGGGCCTTGACTGTCAATCAAGAATTATTAAGTAGGAACCTATTTCAATACCCGATGAGATGTGGGCCAAAATAACCTCTATGTGGAGACCAGAGACAGCTAGAATGCTTCGCGGCAGGCCCTGTAGATGGTGGCGAGACGACCACTGATCCATAAGTCTTGGGGAGAGGTCTTTGCCCAGCAGTGGGATGATACAGGCTAACTTTAATACAACCTACACATAGGTATCTTAAAGACCATTTCACAGTGCTGTGGACCGATTGATCAATTGACAAATAACGTTTAGCATAATCAGCCTATAATGTTCCCACTGTTGGGACACAGGCCTGAGAAGAGGCTTGTGGAGAAGGAGTGGCCTGTAATCTACCACGCGACCCCAGTGCGGGCTGGTAGATGTCACATGTCTTCGAATTTTATGTTCTAGGAAAAAATAATGGCGGTTTGACACATTTAAAAAAAAAAATGTAAAATTGATTCTTTAGTTAGATAAAAGTAAATCGATGCGACGACGGTTGAAAATCTGGCTTTTGTGTAATATAGATGTTTCCTTATTGATTTTCTGTCCAATTAAGTTAATTTAACTAGTGTTGACGTAACTCTTAATGCCACTCATCTTCTTAAGTAGGTAACGGATAAGCTTAGAGACGTATTATGAGAATTAAATAGGAATACACCCGTCTTTAAATTATTTCTGGATACATACCTATTCCACGAAATAATTTAAGGATATATTCGAAGTCCCAAATTACAAGCATATTTTGGAAAGAAATGATAATAATAACACGAATAAATTACGAAGTGTCGATTAAACGGAGATAGGGTTATGTTCGTGAGTTAAAATGTTGAGTTCGAGCGTGACCGGTTTCATCCCAATTTATATTCATAAAAATAAAAATATGACACTTACCCCACGTTCGTTACACCATTCACCATTGCACCTGATGCATTCATCGCAGGTAAAAAACTTCTCATTATGACATACGTTTCCGAAAACTTTCTGAATTGAAACCAACACTATCACCGAAAACCACACACCAGCCATAGTTCTCATTTTTAATTTAGGAATTATTGCAAAATATCAACACTACCGAAATACTGTTTATTCGTAAGAAAAAAATAGACTTAATTTTTTTTTTCTATGTTTTTTTAAAATTCGAAGTCGAAGACGCGATGTTGCGTTCGAAATCCAAAATGCGCGCGCTCGTTGGCACGCTTGGGCACAGACTGTAGTGTGTACGAACGAACTATTGTCGAGAGTGTTCAACCCGCGAACGAGATGAATCATCGCATCGTCGCGGGCGTGCGAGGAAAATTCGCGGAAATTACTCTTTACGTGAGCGTCTCGTCAAGATGTCGTAATAAATTGAATTCGTTCAAATTCTTTTCGTTCTCGTGATACGTCACGTTTATAGCACAGTAAATATATTTACTGTGTTTATAGCGTCTGGGACTGGGAATTAACTTTTGATGGATGTTTCGCAATTTATTTACGTATGATTATACTTTTATGCTAATCTTTTCATGTAGTAAATAAGTAATAACAAAGATAAAAAAATATTACTTATGGAAAATTACAAGGAGTCGAAGTTAGATTTTGGAGAAAACTACCCACTAAAACTTTTACAAAAAAAACCGACCTCCAAAAAATAACACTATAAAGTGAAATTTAATTTCGGAATACGAAAATACAGAACCAAAGACACCGACGTCCAATTTTTTTAGTTATGGTATCTACCCCACACCAATTCATATAGGTACAACTGCTTGTAGTCAACAATCACATTTAGTTTTATAACATCATCTGATGCTTATATATACCAAATGGATTAAATACGTATTATTTAAGTTAACTCAAAAACTACCCAAGCAAAGTTAATAATATTTAAATGATACCACCAACTTACTCTACCAAATGAAAAAAAAAAACAATAAAAATTGGTTCATAAACAAATAAGTTATGCCCAAACATATATTTATATCTAGAATAATATTTTAAGAGTTAAAATTCGTTTGTTCGTATGTTTGTTTGACGGCTACACATCAAGCTATACATTTCCAGTTTATCCTGATCTCGCATTGTATAGGATTTCCGTACAATGCGTGGTCAGCTTATACTGGAAATGTATAGCTTGATGTGTAGCCGTGTCTACTTAGGGTGTAATCTCCGAAACTATCAGTCGGATTTGGATTTTTTTTTTGCATTGGAAAGCCCAATTATTGAGGAAGGTTATAGGCTCACGGACGAAGTCACGGGCAGAAGCTAGTAATATATATAGACGAATTGAGAACCTCCTTCTCTTTTTAAAGTCGGTTAAAAGTCATTTGTAGCCGGAGTGCATCTCATGACAATTCCAATAAGCCCAAACACGGCTAGAATATATTGTTTTATTATGGAGTTCAGTATCCTAATTGCGTAATGCAATTCAATCACAATTTGTTTCGATTTGAAACAGATTGCTTCATAAGTTGGAAACAAAAATCTGCTCAACAACGTAAACAACGCGATGAATGTTGTTGAATTGTCAAAATGAAACAAATTAGGCAAAAAAAATTACGAAAATAAGTTACGCAATTAGGGTACTGATGCCTACGTTCCGGCTTCATCATCAGATCCAAGATCAGTTTGATGGTACAGATGCCAGCACATCAAGCTACTCGAAACTGTCAAATTTTCCCAATCAACTATGACCCTTAAATTTCGGCGATAAAGTTGAAAATCTATTAAATAAATTTGACAGGTTGTAGTAGCTTGATGTGTTGGCGTGTACCATTGGGATCAGGAACACTTATTTAAATTTGCTTCGTCATAGTTGCTTCACTATATTAATCAAGATATTTTATCGCCACCCGTGAAATAGTCATCATTGAGGAGTTCCGGTGGCCATCTGTGGTCTTCTTCATCAGTTCCACTTCCCCAAATGATACTTTCTGAATGCAAATGCTCGACTTGTTGATGAAAATACAAAAATCGCTATATGTATGCCTGTAATATTTGAGGAGTTCCCTCAATTCTTCATGGATTTCATCATCAGAACTGGATTTTGATAAAAATGGGACCACCTTTCAAATAAAAAAAATCATTTTCCAAATCGGTTTTTAAAGGACAGAGATCAAAAGTAATTTTTTTTTTTAAATCGAGCCGAATTGGGTCCCTCCTCTTTTTTTATTCGGTTAAAATTAAAAATAAATGTATGATGTATGTATTTATGTCTGTAATTTTTATGGTGTTCATAATAAAGAATATTTTATCTATCTATGATGAAACCTTTTTTGTTGCCAGCTTCATTCTCAAAGCAAGTAATTGTCCGGCAAGTTACGCAAAAATATAATTATAGTCAAATCAAAAAAATCAAATTGCATAATACATGTTAAAAAGGTGTTACAGGTATAAAAGGTACATTGTATTATAACCTAATGAGGTGTGCAAAATTAATAAGTACATAAGGTACTAATCGCAACATTAAATATACAGAATAGATTAAAATTGAGTTACATTAAAAATATACATTCCAAAATAAAAAAAATACACAAGTCAAATCAAAATTTCAATAATCATTATATTTGTCATTATAAAATCATTATAAGATCAGTCATCTTTCATTTAAATAATCATTAATTGAATAGTAACATTTTGCAACTAAAAATTCGTGCAAACCAGTACCATAACTGCGTAACTTATTTTCGTAAACAATTATGCCTAATTTGTTTCATTTTGACAGATCAACAACATTCATTGCGTTATTGAGCAGATTTTTTTTCCAAGTTATGAAGCAATGGATTAGCAATCTGTTTCAAATCGAAACAGATTGTGGTTGTGTTGCATTACGCAATTAGGGTACTGGTTTGAATCGACTCTTTATTCTAAATTGTAATCATAAGTCGACTCTCTATTCTATATTGTAATCATTAGTCGACTCTTTACCTATTACTTAACTTCTTGAATCAATTTTCGTCTTTTTTTTCTTCTAAAATTAAAAACATAATATAGAATATTACATTTTAATTAACCTAACCTAACTAAAACTATTAACAAAGAAAATGTCCCACTGTTGTGAGATGTTGACTAAACCGACGCGACGTTCGCACGGACGTAATAAAATCGCGGCGATTTTTTTTCGTACACTGGCTCTACTTAGCGCCGAGAGTTGAAAATCCAACAGTGTGTTTTTTCAACGCGGTGAGACGAGAGTGCCTCCCAGCGCGTTGGATTTTCAACGCTCGGGTTAACACTGAGAGTTGAAAATCCAGTACACGATAAATCCCGCCGCGATTTTATTACGTCTGTGCGAACGTCGGCGTACTATCTCACAAAAGAGGCTTCTTTATTTTATATTATAATAATTATGTAGACTTGTGTTTGGAAGTCGGAAATCGCGGTTTATGTGCTACACTGAATAAAAAAATCCTAATTATGAAGCAAGCTAAGCGAGTCCCAGGGTAGGAACAATTTCGACCGTCCTAAGTTTGCAAAATAGTTAACAGGAATTTTGGTTACAATATGTAAAAAAATTATAAAACCAATATATTTTTTCAGAATTAAACTTTTTCGAACACGGAAATTTAGATAAAAATTTAATAAGTATAATCTAAAAAACATATTACTGTTTGCTTTAAATGTGTTATTTTTTTTTTGTAATTAAATGACTTCGTTACATGAAAATTAAACACATTTAAAGCAAACTGTTTTTTATTATTATACTATTTTTTTATAGGCTCTATCTGACTTAATTTAAGTCAGATAGAGCCTATAAATATGTTATATGTATAATAATTAATGAGATAAACTAAATTTAATCCTGTAACAATTTTGCCTGGACCGCCATGCCATTGCAAAAAAACGTTTAAAGTTTTAGTTATATCAAGCTAGGACAATATGTTTAATTTTGTTGGATAGCGTACTAAAATGTAGAAAAAAAACCTTAAAAAATTTCGTAATTTTATTTCATCGAAATTTCCGTGGACGGGACTGATTAATTTACTCACCTAGGTACTTGTAATACCCTCTTCGACAAATACTCCTTTCAAACATTTGAAACTATTCAATAATGTCTGTATTTGAGCTAGCTTTACACAATTTTAATGTGGCACGGTTGGCGCAGTGGCCGAACAAATGGCTTCTGCGGTTCGAAAAAAGAATTTTGTTTTTTTTTTTGTTTTAATATATACTAAATAGATAGGTAATATTACCTACCCACTGCAGTATGGCCTTAACGCATTCTAGGACATTCACTGAACGAGACACAATAGAAGTTTCATTATTATAACGCCTATGGGCGTTTTTTTAAGTTAATACAGTGTGATTCTTCATAATGTGCACATATCGAAATGAGGGAATCTATGCTTAATTTTATAGAAGGATTTTTTTTTTTAATTTAATGGTATAAATTTTTTTTTTCTTTGGCATCTATTTATAAATTTTCGCAATAATTGTAAAAATTATGAAAATGAAGTCGGTAAAAATACAGATTTTTGCTAAAAAAACATGCTTATTTTTAATTGAGGGTAGTTTTTTTCTCAATTTTAATTTTATGTGAACGCTTAATTACTTCCAATCATTATGGAGTTTGTTTCATCGCGATAGATGATTGAGTTTAAAAGTTACACAGTTTTGTTACAATTTTTTTTTAATTCCATAAAAAGTATTAAAAAAATATTTAGATTTTTTAAATATTTTTTCTGTCGTTAAAATTAAGCATAGATTCCCTCATTTCGATATGTGCACAACATGAAAAAACATAAACATACATAATGCTCGTGGTTCAGTAATCCAATTAGTGTTTTCGTAAGGATTTCAGGCTTCAGTAGGACGTTCTGTATACCGCGAACATCGAGCAGAGTAGTAAGTCACTATCACTATAAAGGGCCATATATACCTAAATTGCGCCATACGTAAAGGGGGACGGAGAGGGTCAACAAAGTGTGACGTCGTAAGAAATGGGGGAAAAACTAAAATGTTTCAACTCTATCTAAATGTATAAAAAACTTTTTTTTTTGTGAAATAAAGGAATTAATATATAATTGCAAAATATGTGTCGTCACATCAGATCACGAAATTCGTGTGGCGTAATTTGATGGTCCCTAAATACAAAAATTAAATACTTGGAATAAACAAAAGAGAGTCAAATTTTCTACATCAGTGGGTTTGAGGGCAAGCCCTCGCTCGGACCGAGGACCGATGGGCCTTTGTGGTGCGACATTTAAGCGCGAACGTCGACGGCTACTCGCGTGGGACGAGAGTGCAACAGGGCTAGCACTCCATCGTCAGGAAGAGGTCCTGACAAGGGACCTCTACCTCGAGTGGCGGCGTCTATGGGTGACAGGTTTAACCTGTCGGGCTTCAACGCATCTTCGCGATTAGCGACAGACGGGATCCACACAATAAGCTCCCCCAGGCAAATCGTGCTTCTCATGGGGTGGATTTAGGGTAGCTCCACCCTGGCACTACTTTACTGTGTAGAAAAGGACTCCCCAGTATTAATCCATCGCGCCTGTATCTACACAACGCACAAGGAAAACATTGATAGCGCGATGTAGAATTCTCGTATAATAAATCGCATTATAGCGCAAAATTATAAACAATTCATCTTGAATTTTAAATATAAAATATTACCATACTTTAAAACTTATTATTCTTAACGAACTAAGCTGTTTTATATGTGTTGTAGGCGAAATACCGATGTAAATGCTTCAGGAGCGATAGTAACGCCATCTTGTATCGGTATGAGACACTACTAATTTTTTTTTGTGTAATATTATTATGTCGTCATATTTTGGCTCGTATCAATTGATACAAATAAACTGCGTCGTAGTTTGATAAGACAAGTATTTCGATAATAGCGCAGACTATTACTAGGTTATATATAGGTTATTATTATTCATAGGTTAAATATTTTTATAGGTAGGTTATATGCTTTGGTTTATTTATTCATCTATAATACCTGCATAATTAAATATTTTTGATAGGGGCAAAAGGTACGGGAACAAGTTGTTTAATTCTAACGCCACGGTAAAAAAAAACATCGCGAGAAAACGAGAGATTTTTTTTATTTTTTGGGTTCCGTAGTTGAGATGAACTTATCCCAAGGACAAATTTAACATTGTAGTTGAAAAACATGTTACATTCCAATTGCAAATGTAAGTTTGTACACACAATATTGGGAGATTCACCATGATATTTTAAGGCCATAAGACTTCTTATATTCCTGTAATCTATAAGTATAGAATTATTTTATGTATTTTCTTTTTTCAAAATTTTAGGCTTAGTTTCGGAGTTAAGGGGAATGGTCAATTTTCATTTATACATTTTATTAAATTATCTCTAAAAGTATTTACCTATTATTTATTGTTTTGTAATGACTAAAAAATAAAAAATTGGGATCCTCATAACAAGCCCTTTTTTCATTTTCCAATTTGCCCTAAAAGTGACCCCCATATTCAAAATTCATTTATTTATGTTACACGTCTTTGTTTGGGTCACATAAATTCATATGTGTACCAAATTTCAACTAAATTGGTTCAGTAGATTCGGAGCAAATTGGCTGTGATAGACGGACAGACACACTCAGCCAGACACACGAGTGACCCTATAAGGGTTCAATTTTTTCCTTTCGATGTACGGAATCCTAAAATAAATCCTATACTATTAAACGAGCAATATTTGTATAAATATTTTTACCCACGTTCTCGAAATCGGCTCTAAAGATTTCGATGAAAGTTGCAATATAGGGGTTTACGGGGCCGAAAAATCGATCTAGCTAGGTCTCATATCTGGGAAAATTAGTTTTGTCCGTATTTTCACCCAAGCCGAACTCGGTCGCCCAAAGTTTAGAACAAGATATTGAGTAATGACATGGCAGCTTGGAATTAGTAAGTAGGTACCTACTATCATGGCAGCATGGAATAAGTAGGACTATACATTTTACTAAAAGCCAAATTAGGCTTGCATTGGCCATGCATAGGCCAGCGTAAATCACGTAACGACAGGGGATGGGAAATGTTATTGCGTAATTTACTGTTACAGATAATATACATAGTATATATTGGTGCCGATTCACTTGTTCACAAACTAAACTAAATTTAAGTTCAGTGCATCTTTTTCTTTCTATTTCATTAAGAAAAGGACGGAAGATAAATTTTAGTTTAGTCCTGTCAAAATAATCAGCGCCTGTCAGTCTCCATACAAGTTTAGACGTGATTAAAAACTTGCCGACTAAAATTACGTAAATTTACGTCAAGCGCTGATTAATTTGACAGGACTAAACTAAAATTTATCTTCTGTCCTTTTCTTAATGAAATAGAAAGAAAATGATGCACTGAACTTAAATTTAGTTTAGTTTGTGAACAAGGGAATCGGCACCATTGTGTATGTTATTTACTATAAGTATTTTATTTCACGACTTTTTATGTTGTTCTGACATGTTAACATGTATCATTTCAATATGAGTGATGTACTTAACCAATATTTTAAATTAAAAGAGTGTCCATGGAGTGTCTTGCCCGTTCCTCTTCATAGCTTCATCTTTCTTTGACTGACTGACCGACTCCTTGACTAATCCTTGTTTTATTGATAGAATACTTTGAGTTTCGAGTTTGAAGCTTATGTTATATACCTAGCAAATAGGAATCTACTATGTTTATATATATTTGCGCGACACTTTTTTGCGCGAATGGACACCTGCGCGAATGGACACCTGCGCGAATGGACACTTCTGCGAAAGAACACTTTCGCGAAAGACACCTACTTAATAATTGGACATCTTTCAGCTGAAATGATGATGCTGATGAAATGCGGTTCGCAGTTGGGTTTTAACAATTTATTGCTAAACTCATGTGAACAGGCGTTTGCTATAAAGTATCGAAAACTAAGATCGAAAATGACGTTCGGAATGAGACGAACCCGCCTGATGAAAAGCAATGGATGTGGTCTACGCTGGAACGAGCGCGCCCAGAAAATACTTTTTTTTGTTTAAGTTACTTCACTTGGCCAGGAGGATCCAACCCAGAACCTCACCGGACAGCGTTCACGTTTGCGACAACGAGGCGGGAGGCCCTTATAAATAGTACCTAATATCTTGTGTCTACAGGGAAATTACTTCCTCTCTTCTCTTTCGGAGAGAGGAGAAACCAATGCTCGCTTAACGTCTACGGGGGTTCCAAATGATCGATATCTATCTAAATCTATAAATAGGTCACTTTCCGTGCACTTCTGTGTGACCGCTTAGATCTTTTAAACTACACAATGGATATTTGGGAAGGTTCAAGTGTAATACAATAATATTTAACTATAAGATAAAGCACAGAAATCTCGATGTTTAACATGTCGTCATTCCATCCATGCACAGCAGCGGCGGATCATAAGTTGAAAAATAAATAAAAAAAAGAGTAAATAAAAGAGCACAGATTTAATGGTAATATTATAAAATTACACTGTACTGTCTTGTTAGCCACCGATTTATACAATAAGAAAGACAAAATACTTGGGGCTAACCACGAAGGGGCTAACACAGTTTTTTTTTATGTTAATTATTCAAAAAACAAAAGTTTACATGCATTTGATACAAGTTCGAAAAAAGCTTAGAATTCAATTTTATCGTATATCAACAGATCTGTTTTGAAAGGGAGATCTGGCAGAATTTTGATGCACCGAAATTTATTTGGCATAACACACTTGGCATGATCTTCTTTAAACGAAAATTTTAAAGGCACAAAAATTATTTAATAATTATTGTTTGGCCGAATGTTTATCACGTCCGAATTTATAATGGCATACATTACAGAATAAAATTTATATCGCACTGGCCCAGTCTGTAATCATTTATTGTGTCTCGGTATGGGGTGGAGCAGCTAAGACGTATTTTTTAGATCTAGAGAGGGCACAGAGATCCTTGATTAAAGTCATGTACTGTAAGCCCTACAGGTTTCCTACTGAATCTCTTTACTCAAGCGCTAAGCTGCTCTCCGTTAGGAAACTTTACATCCTATATCTTGTACTCAGATACCATGAAATTCTACCCTTTAGCCATGACAAACTTAAAAAAAGACGCTGTGACATAGTAGCCCCTACATACTCAGCACGTTCAATTTTTTCTAGTCGCCAAAATGTAGCTCAAGCCCCACGCGTTTATAATAAAGTAAATCGCATACTTAACATTTACCCTATGCAGCTGTATGAATGTAAGAAAATATTGAAGGAATGGCTCTTTACACTTAATTATGATGTTGTGGAAGACATTTTGGTTACACAGGGTTGAACGTCATGCATACACACACACTCACACACACACACCATCTCACTCACTCACACACACACACCATCTCACTCACTCACGCACACTCATATACACTCTAACACACATACACACCCACATACCCACTTAAACACACACACATACACACAAAATATACTTTCACACGCACATATACACACATTTACACCTTTCTGCCATAAATACGATTTAATTCATTTTTGTTTTTCTTTTTTCTTATTGGCTTTGTTTTTATTAGTTTTTAATTTTTATTGGTTTAATAAAAAAAAAAATGTGTAACTTATACCTAATTAGCACAACGAAACAATTGTACTAATCGAGGAAGAGCGAGGTTTATCCCATCACAAGTATCTTCGGATTACTTTCTGGGAAGCCCCGGCAACTTAATTGTATCTAGATTTAAGATACTCCTAAGATGGTAGAATTTTATTTTGCTTTATTTACTTTTGGCAAAGTTAAAATTCCGCATAATTTCGTTTAGCATAACGTTTATTTAGAGCGACGATTATTTGGTACAATTTCACCTGGCATACTATGAAGATGGCAGAATTTCATTTGGAATAATGTAATTAGGCATATTGCCATTTTTATAAAATTGCATTTTCGCAAAATATTGTCTTAAAAAGTTAATAGGTATGTTGTGCTACAAAAGTTAGTGACAGAAACGAATCGCTGCAAAACCAACTCTACGTAGTCTTGTCTGCTCTACCCCTAAAGTGTAATTTAAGCCCGCATAGGCGCGGAGGGACGTTCGTTCGCCGGTCAGCAAGCCGAAGCTGCGATGCGGTGGTGCAATCAAAACACATACAACAAGATAGTAGTGCTTGACGTAAATTGACGTAATTTTAGTAGGCAAGTTTTTAATCACGTCTAAACTTGTATGGAGTAGTGACAGGCGCTGATTAATTTGACAAGACTAAACTAAAATTTATCTTCTGTCCTTTTCTTAATGAAATAGAAAGAAAAAGATGCACTAAACTTAAATTTAGTTTAGTTTGTGAACAAGGGAATCGGCACCAATGTCTGTATTTCGGCTAGCTTTACACGCTTGACGTTGGCTTCTGCGCTTCGATTTGCGAGTTTAACTCCTCCCAATGAATATATAGTATGTTAATTAACGCAATAGTATAGCGATGGACATTATAAAAATTAAAAAATGTTTCTTTTAATTTTGAATAATAAAGTAAGCACAAAAAGTATTTAAAAATAAAGAAACACTGTACACGCGCACTTATCTTTCGATAAGCAGTAGGTATATGCTGCAGTATGGCCTTAATATAGTTGTCCTGAGTCTACGTGGTTTCTGCATGGAAGTAAAGTCTAGGGGTGTTCCAACAATATGAAGAAACATAAAAAGTATATACATAATGCTCATGGTTCAGTAATCCAATTAGTATTTTTGTAAGGTTGTCAGGCTTCAGTGGGACGTTCGGTATACCATGAACATCGAGCAGAATTGTTAACGATAGGATGTAAAGGAGCTGTTTTGTAAAACAGCCAGCGGTTATGTAAAACATCCGCCGAGTTTGAATAAACTCAAATGAAAAATAAATACCACTCGAGTCTAATAAATAACATTACAAAAAGGTTTAATTTATCTGGACATCACACCTGGGCCTCAAGTCTGCTATTACAATAGTGTCAGAATGGTCTATCATTGATTTCATAGATAATTGTTGATTTTGACAAGTTTGGTAATCTACCAATATAATGGCGTCATTATGACTTTTCAATGGTCAGACACTGACACTCCATTGAAAGAAATGGTACCTACTTATTGGTAATCTCGTAGATAATGACAAATGAATGACTGACTTAGGCGGTATCATTGGTCGTAATGTACGACAATGCCATTATAACACAAATCTATTACGAGACCATTGACGGACCAATGATCGACCATTATGAATTTAGCAGATTACGAACTTTTAGCAAAATGACAATGGGATCGTGTTGGAATGACGAATTTATAAAAATAGCAGACTTGGGTCCCAGGTTTTTCAATTCCAAATTCGTGTGACGTAATCTATACAGGTGTCCCAGGAATTTAAAATTTGAAACATAGAAAATTGAAAAAAATGGATTGTGTGGTTTTATGAAACCACGGTAAAAGTGAAACTTCTATAGGCGCCGCCATATTGGCCTTGGCTGCTCTGACGAGCGCCTTTCACTTTATCCCTACTCCGCGGCCGACCGTCACGCGACATGCAACACACAGACGAAAAACTTTGAGACGATGTAATAAAAGTTTCACTTTAAAAATATGATTTCCTTGTTAATAAAATTCTCTAACTTTAAAACTAATAAGAATATCCCAGTGATTCATACCTCCAAAGAATCTCTATGACTCGGCAAATTTTTCCAGTAAGTGGTCAACATTCGCTAGTGTAATGTAACTTTTTCCCATGAAAATTGCTCAAAACTTTTGTATTTTTTTTGCTAGACCGAAGCTTTTGCAGTTAATGTTTTTTCTTTTTGAACACAATGTACATAATGTTGCTTATAATGTGTGGCATTACTTTTAAGAATTAATATATTAAATTTATGGGGGATAAACAGGAATAAAAAGTTTCATCTGTCCCCTTATCACTAATAGGGGGACAGATAGGAGTGAATAAAGTTCGCATTATCCCTTCGTTGTCAACAGGGGGACAGATCAATTTTTTTTTCCCTATCTGTCCCCCTATGGACAAAGTAGGGCGACAGATCGGAATAATTCCAAACACGGGCGTGTAACGTAAATATGTAAATGAATTTGAAATATGGGGGTGACTTTTGGAGGGCAAATAAGAAAAATTAAAAAACAAGGATTGTGTGGTTTTATGAAACCACGGTAAAAGTAAAACTTCTATAGGCGCCGCCATATTGACCTTGGCTGCTCTGACGAGCGCCTTTCACTTTATCCCTACTCCGCGGCCGACCGTCACGTGACATGCAACACACAAACGAAAAAGTTTGAGACGATGTAATAAAAGTTTCGCAAAATATACTGTGTGACATTAAATGAAAGGACTTGTTGTGAGGATCTCAAATATAATTTTTCTATAATTTTAAAATACATAGGTACATTAAAAGATATTTAAGAAAATAGAAGAAAATTTACCATTCCCCCCTTATCTCCGAAACTACAGAGCCTATTTTTTTTTAATAATTACAGAGAATGGTTCTGTACCCATAGATTACAGGAAAGCCTATAAGAAGTCTATGGTCATAAATAAAATAACATAATAAATCACTCAGTATTGTGCGTACCAACTTACATTTGCAGTTGGAATGTATGGGAGAACATGTTTTTCAACTACATTGTTGAGTTTGTATTTGGGATAAATTCATCCAGGCAAATAAACAACTGTGCTCTATTTTAATTATTAAGTTTCATGTAAATGTGACCCTTTTTTATAAATAAATAAACGATTATTATAATTATATTATTATCCCAACTACGGAACCCTCACTTGGCCGTTTTTTGAAAGATTTTTTTCTTTGAGCTCTATCCGAAATGATAGAAAAAAAAACAGAAATTGGACATTCTCAGGGTTAAAAAGTTTGGAAATTACCTTACCTACCGTATTCGATTTGATCCATACATCCAGGGACATCTATAATAAGAATGAAATTATGCTCGTTGGTAAGCGCATATCTTGAGAACGGCTGGACCGATTTAGCTTTTAATTGTTTTAAAATGTTCGTAATAGTTTGAATTGTCTGGCACCTAGTTTGTGGATAAAATATAAAAGTAGACATTTGCCATTATTTTTGTCTACATCAAACATAAGAGCCAGCCGTACAAAAGGGAGTCAAATCTTCTACATCAGTGGGTTTGAAGGCAAGCGCGCCCTCTCGCTCGTCGACGGCGACTCGCGTGAGACGAGAGTTACACACACACATGGAGTGTGTGTAACTATTCGAACTAAACTACGAGTTGCGGCCGACAGACCCCTGTTAGCACAATAAGCTTAGGGAGGGGAAATTGTGCTGTCCCCGAACGTCGAAGACCACTCGCGTTTGACGAGAGCGCAGGCTGGCACTTCATCAGGACGAGGCCCTGCCAAGGGACCTCCTCCTCCTCGAGTGGTGGGCGACAGACTGGGTCAACTCAATTCATCCCTCCCAGACGAATTGTGCTTCTCATGGGGTGGATTTAAGGTAGTTCCACCTCGGCACTACTTTACTGTGTAGAAAAGGACTCCCCAACTTTAGTTCATCGCGCCTGTATCTATGCAACGCGCAAGAAAAACATTGATAGCGCGATGTAGAATTCTCACGTAATAAATCGCATTAAAGCGCAAAATTATATCTAACTCATCGTGAATTTTCAATTCAAAATGTTAATATTATAAAACTGATTAATGTCAATGGAGTAAACTGTTTTATGTTAGTTGTACGCGAAATATATCGATGTAAATGCTTCAGGAGCGACAGTAACGCCATCTTGTATCTACTAGTTGTTTTTTTTTTTGGTGTAAAATAATTATGTCGTCATATTATGGCTTCATCGCTTTACATCAGACGGGATTGTGGTGATGAGAAGGCCCATTCCGAACGACATTTTCGATCTTAGGTTTCGATACTTTGTAGCAAACGCCTGTTCCTATTAATTTAGCAATAAATTGTTAAAACCCAACTTTTATCGTCATTATTTCAGCCAAAAACCCGTACACGGTATTTAGATTGGAACATTAATTGTAGGCGCTTTCGCACAAGTGTCAATTCGCGCAGGTGTTTATTCGCTCAAAAGTCCTTTAGCGCAAATGTCTACCGTGTCTGTCTTTCGCGCAACTGTGCCAGATCCCATAATCAAACATAGTACCTAGATTCCTACTTCCTAGCTAGGTATATTATAATAAGGTCCAAACCGTAAACTCAAAGCATTCTATCAATTAAACAAGGATTAGTCAAGGAGTCGGTCAGTCAGAAAGATGAAGCTAGCATTGCAAAGCGTAGTAGGTTCCTCTGGAGAGGAACGGGCAAGACATTATGGGCACTCTTTTAAATCAAAATATTGGTTAAGCACATCATTCATGTTGAAATTATACATGTGAGAACGATACAGAAATAAATTGAAATAACAAATTACAGGTACGAGGTAGAGTAGCACGTGACTTCGACGCCGTGGGGAAGTGCACCGCGCAGAACCCAGTAGTAACCAATGTTCCACAGCAGTGGCCCTAGGACCGCACCCTGTGGAAGACCGCACGCCGTCTCTCGTTTTCTTCATCATTCCCGACCCGGGTAGATAACGGCTCTCCCTGACGGAGGTAAGCAGGCTCAACCAACCAAGATCAATCTGCCTAACCTTTTCCCAACTATATTGGGCCTGCCTATCTGACCTCCACAACCCAGTAACAGGGTAATACGATACCCCTTGGTAAGACTGGTTGTCAGACTTTCGGGCTTCTGACGACCCGTAACGACTGTCAAAGATCCACGAATGACAGCCGAGATCGGTACTCAATGATGCTCAACCAACCAAGATATAGCACAGAAATCTCGATCTTTTTACATGTCGTCATTCCATCCGTGCACAGCAGTGGCGGATGCCTAGTTTTAAATAATAATAAATCATAAAAAAGGTAAATAAAAGAGCACAGATTTAATGGAAAATATCATAAAATTAAACTGTATTATCTTGTTAGCGATAGATTTAAAAAATAATCGCGAAGGGGCTAACACAGTTAGAACAAAGATTAGAATACAATTTTATCGTATATCAACAGATCTTTTTCCAAACGCGGGGTTGTTAAACGTAGTGGTGGGTGGTGCGTACAGCGGGTTGCTGCAAGGTCCTGCAGCATCCTGCTTGTTCTGCTGCATGAACTTGAGGTACTCGTGGCGATCCCGAGCATCAGTCAGCAGCTTCCAGGCGATCAGTGTACCGGCCCCGACCAGAAGGAGTGTCACGAGAAATATGCCACCAAATACTGGAAAAATATTACAATATTTATTTATTTTACATCAACATTACGCCTGCATTAACAAATTTCGTTACTTGTTTAAGTTTCATGTTACAGTAGCGAGACTTTTGCCAGTAATTAGACCCAATATTATTTTGTTGTACTTGTGAACTCAGAAACGCTTACGCTTGCGACTACTAGAAGGACAAGGAAGTTTAGCTACTACACTGAGACTACTTGAATGTACTCACAAATATAAGTTGGAGCACAATCGATTTCTTTCGTCACTACCAGCTCCACACCATAACTAGTGTCGTTGTATCGGTAGACAAAGTTGGTCTGGCAGCCGTTTTTCACCTTCACATTACTGCATAAATTCCACAAACTGCTATTTTTGTGCTCCTCCGTTAAGGACTCTACTACTTTTACCACCATACGGTCATCGCAGGACGTGCAGTCCTCATGTCCACTGTGTCGACATTTAGCGCATTTTTTCAACTTTCCGCATTGCCTTTCGTGGCAGTCCGTACAGGGGCTTATTTGGCATTTCTCGGTCTGGCTGATTCGGGCATCCCATTCAGCGATTTGATCGCATTGGCATTTACTGCACACGCATTTTCCACGGTCATTGCAAACCTGTAAGATTATTCTCAAGTTAAAGTATAGAAGTCACAGTGATATTTGCCAGAATATGCAGAGAGAGAGCAATAAATTGAAGTATTGTAATGTTTTAGTACTCAAATCAGTGTTTGGATGGTTCAGGTACTAATATTACTTCTAATTTATTGCATTCATCGGGTAACCAAATAATATGAACCTTAAAATTGTACTCACACGGTTGCTATTGTGTTCTTTACAATATGTGTCTGGCTTGTAACAGTCGCAGGCGTCGCCGGACCAGTCAGCGGAACATTTGCAACTTCCACAGTCACATTTACCTTGATCCGGGCCACTGCATACGCTCTCAGGTAAACTCTTACTACGGGGACAGTCGTCTATGTTGCACTGGCAAAATTGTCCGTTGTACCTAAGAAATAAGGGTTGATTTTGTTAGCGTGTATGAAATAGGCAATAGTTTTTAATGTCATACTTATTTCTAAATTATAACTTTTCCGGACAAGCATACAGGGTGGGTAAAAAGTCGTGGATCAAACGAAACAGGGCGATAGTTGGGGTTATTTGCATAAAATAATATGTGCCCGGTTGATGGCAATAGGCTCGCATGGGACTTAAACATAACTAGCGAAATGTTAGTGCACCTACTACAGGTACACCTCTGCCCGATCCTTCGGGAAAACAAGGCGTGATGTTATGTTATAAAAAATATAAATATTTTACAAATAATTTTTCGTGAGACTTAAAGATATTTTTTACATATTTTATTTTTCATACTTTTCACATAAATTCTCCATGGCAATCTAATTACCTTTGTTTACAACTTTAAATATGGCTACTAAATATTCACAATTTATATAAGGAGATCAAATGTAATCCGAGATACAGGTTTACCACCTAGTTCGGATGCAGATAGTCCTAAACTTTGTATATTACAAACTTTAAGCCATTATTTACTGTATATTGTCAAATATTCAATTTTTGTAATACGTGTTCTTATTTTGGTGAATAAATTAAATTAAAAATATAATATAATAATAATTAGGGCCCATTATTGAGTGTGCAAGTCACCCCCTGCCATTTTATCCGTGTGCATATAAAACATAGATCAGGCAGGAGCCATAGTCCTTCCATAGTTCCAGGTGACCAGTCCACTTTAGCAACCCAAACCCATAGTCCGATATCTTTGTTTCCATATCTTACAATAGCCCTATACCAACTGGGGGTTGTCCTTAGCTGCACTTGCATAGTGCGAACAGGGATAATCGTCGGCTGGTAGCTCATTTAATTAAAAACGTCTAAGGGGCCTCTGCGAGTTGGCTTCGGCTCCTCGTACGCCTTCCAAAGGTCCGGGACCCCTGGGTCCCGAGAAATGTCAAAGACGTAAAAAATAATAATAATGTCATTAAAAATGTCTAACGGGCCTCTGCGAGTTGGCTTCGGCCCCTCGTACGCCTTCCAAAGGTCCGGGACCCCAGGGTCCCGAGAATAGTTAAAAACTAAAAATAAATAATAATATAATATAATTTTTTATTGTTTTAAAATAGGTAATTGCCTATTATTAAAAAATTTGGTATTTTCTTTAAAAAAACACTCAAGTAGTCATAACTTTTAAGGACATCAAGGGCTCTGCTACAGAGATATTTTTCCTGCAAATAACTCCAACTATCGCCTTGTTTCGTTTGATCTAAGATTTTTTACCCACGCTGTATAAGAGAAGAATATCGTTCGTCGCGGTAGAGTCCGTGGAAGCGAGTGGTCATCGGGCCGAGGGAGGGACCCAATTTATTTTTTTCATGATTTAATTTTACTACTTTGTCGGCGTGATTAATATGTATATCCATGCAAAAAACAGCTTTCTAGTATAAAGAGTCTTTGAGCTAAGCCGCGGACAGACAGACGGATATGGCGAAACTATAAGGGTTCCTTGTTTACTACGGAACCCTAAAAATTTAAAGGTCGCCACAATTACTGACCTTCTAAGCAAAAGATAAGAAATCTCGTCAAAATGTCAAACATACTTTTTGTTTATATTCTTGTCTAACACGTTGTATACTGTATCTGTGCATCTCGCTTGCACTTAATAGTGTGAAGTTGGTTAACAAAGACCACAGATAACAATTTTTCAGATAATATACGATTGAAAAATTGAAAATATTTATACGCCTGATAAACAGCCAGATAATTTACCATTAACGCTAGATAACTATTCAACGATTTAACTGAGGATTGAGAAGTCGGCCCTTAAGAGGATTTATCCTAAAAGTTGGCAACGTCGTAAATAGCTGTCAAATATTTACCTGTTTTGATTAATTTGGCATTAATATTGTATGAAATTAAGAAATGTGGCTAACTCGGTAACTAACATATTGATTATGAAATGCAATAATTAATATCGTAATACCGAATATTTAGTTTTAGTTGTTTTTTTACTAAAACAGTTACAACATCAAATAGGCCTGCGTCCAAATTTTTTTTGTTATTTTTGATTATTAAAAAATATTGAACACGTATTTTTTCTTTTTTGACGTAATCAAAAGAATACGGCGATACATTGAGTTAAAATGTGGCATGACGTCACGCCTTGCTAGATGTAATTGCGTTTTGACGTACCGAGCACCCACTCCCCAACTTTAATGCGTGTTTTCTAAGTTGTTTTTGATTAATATGATAAATATGATAAAGCAAAAAATATGTGTCCATTATTTTTTTATTATCTGAAAGACGGACTAAATAGTTTTTTTTTAAATATTATATTCTAGTTCGCTAGTTGGCCACATTTCTTATTTCCATACAGTAACATTGCCAAATTAATCAAAACTGCGAAATATTTGACATATATTTGCGACATTGCCCACTTTCAGAATAAACTCTCTTAAGCTGATAGATAAGATAACATAGTGTAAAAATACAAAATACCCTCAACGAAGCCGAGATAGAGTCATTTGTTCTTCCCGTTATTATGATATTTTTTTTTGTACTGGAAAAGGATAGGTTATGGAGATAAGGTCAAGGTTTCAACTTCTTTTGAAGTTTTTTTACGAAAGCAAATTTGGAATATTATAATTAAATTTTGAATACTCCCACGATCCCTGCACCGTTGCATGCACAAGCACAATGTTTTGCATACGTTACATTACGCACTACCGTAAACAGAGAATTTTCACACCAAAAATAAAACTTGTTTCACAGCAAATATTTTTGCGTAAATGACGGCTTCGGGATTGGTTTTTTATATCCTGTATATTTTGTAACTTTTTTTTAGGAGCTTGTGGCTAAGTAACAACAGCTGCACGGATCAATCCCTCAAGTTAAGCTACGCTTGCCGGAGTTAGTCTGTGGATGGGTGATCATCTTTATATACCGAGACTCATCCGTGCCTCGGAAAGCACGTGGATCTTTGAAAGTCTTTACAGGTCGTCAGAAGCCAGAAAGTCTGACAACCAGCCTTACCCAGTTACTAGGTTGTGGAGGTCATATATATGGTGGGCAGTCGCTCCATGGAAAATACTGGTATTCAGCTGCATCCGGTTAGACTGCAATCCAACCCCAACATAATTGGGAAAAGGCTAGGCAGACAGATATTTATATTTTGTAACTTTTTTAGTTTGAATTGGTGAGAATTACTCGTGCATGTTTATTATTAAAATGTTCTTACCTCTCTCTACATTGACAAGTGCCACAAATACAGGATCCATGTCCACTGCAAATATCCGTTTTTCCTTCAGCTATGCAAGTTGAGTTGTCTCTATAATTGTTTTTCGCACTTTTGACGCAACTGCATTTGTCACCGTACCTACGAAAAAAGATTATTATTGCTCGGTTCTTATGTCCGAAAGAGATGATTTTGCCAATGATAGAAACCGCGCGTTTGGTCTATTTTAGCTACTTCCACAGCATTATGTCGTATGGCATTTTACTGTGGGGTCGGGCTGCTGACATTGAATCCATCTTTATTTTACAAAAGAGAGCTGTCAGAGCCATTTATAATCTATGTCGCCGCGAATCTCTCAGGGAACTTTTTAAAAGGATTAATATTATGACGGTACCTTGCCAATTCATTTATGAAAATATTATGTATGTAAGGAAAAATCCACATCTCTTTAGTAAAATAAGTGATAGACATAATTTTAATACTAGAAATAAATATACATACATCTTTTATGGGGTACTGTGTTAAATGTTACAACAAAATACCTTGTGACATATTGCAATTAAATGAAAGAAAATTTAAAACTCATATTAAAAGTACACTTTGTAAACAAGTATATTACAAATTAGAGGATTATATCCAAGATAAGAGTGCTTGGAAACATGCTGGTCCTGCTCCATAGGACAGTTTAGAATCAAGACAAAATCAAACTGGTTGCTAATTTAATTGTAAAATTTATTACTTTGTGTTTTATGACATTGATTTTACATTCTGTGATTACTTCCTCACACACTGACTTATTAATTATAAAATTTTAGGAAAATCGACTACTTTTACAATGTTTGTAAAATATGTGAGCACCGTGTATCTATCACATATTAAATAATGTTTCGTTGCTTCATTTTTAATTCTTTTTACCTATTGTGGTATAGTAATTTTATTCTAGGTGCATCGTCTTCACATATAATAATTATTTAACAAATGTATGTACATATACAAACAATTGTAAAACATTTTAAAAGAGTAACGGTGGAGTTTCTTGCCCATTCTTCTCCATACGAAAACTACATTTTGGAAGGGGCGACTAGAATCAATTTTATTATTTTGTAATTTTTGACGTTCAAAAGTGCCATGGGCCTATTTGAAATAAATGATTTGACTTTGACTTTGATATCATATTTTCAAAGAAATGCCATCAAGGCAAAATTAAATACGTACCGTTTCTCACTGCAGCTACATTTTCCACACAACCTTTTCTCTCCGTAACAAAATGAAGAATTATTTTCGACATTGCGTTCGCAATCACAGCTATTAATAGGATCAATCTCAAGCGTGAGCTTCTCCCTGATGCCTTCTACTGTTATATCTACAATAGCTCTTTCTGCAGAATCATATTGTACCGTCCCATTTATATGTAGTTCTTTACCATTCTCTACGTCGCAAGCAGGATTATTCTCGTCAGCGGTGCAGTCAGGATTAAAGAAAATTTTTAGATGTTTCTTACTTCCTGACTTTACCTTTACTATCAGTTTGATTTTCTTTGAAATGTTCTGTAATGAAGACCTGTATTAAACGAATTGTGATTTCCACAAAACTTAAACATTTTCAAAGGGAATTTTTATGAAATTCATATGAAATTGACACGTCATGGCGTTTCACTCACCTCATAAATATCTTTTAAGATATTCACCATCGCATCGCTCTTCGACATATTTCGGGAAAATTTCGCAACTTGGGAACTGCGCACGACTCTTCTGAGTTCATCGTAGATACTTTCAACTGGGCTGGCTACGAGGAAGATAATTATAATGTCGCGTTCAGCAGCTAGCTTGTTTATCATGCCGACTGATGGGTAGTCCATTTCTAGTTCTTTGCTATAGGTGCCATTTTCAGTATAGCATTGACCATCGTATGGTTCAAACAAACCTGCAGATTTTCCATCACCGGCAGCATGGTACGGCCCATCAGTTAAGAACACTACTATTTTTCTGGACTCTTTTCTCCACCCTATAATATCTTCGCAGACCAAAACTTGGGCAAGAGCGTCAAGGCCTCCTTCCTGCTGATCACGGCTGATTCCACTAGGCGATTTTGATACCTCCTCTTTAAATTGCTTAAAGTCATCAACTAATTTCAAACGGTGTCTGAATGAGTAGGTTAATTCGGGGTCATGAACACTAAAAGAAAAAATGTACAAGTGTGAGTAAAACACCAAAACAAAAAATAATATTTAGAAAACTTTTCAGCTCACTTGCTCATGATCGGCAACATTCGTTTGTCTATAAATGTACCGAATCCTAAATGAACGTTTTTAGTCATTTCTTTAATGGCCAAATAAATGTTTTGTCCCTGTTCAGCTGTATTTTCTTTAATATTATGCATGGTTTTAGAAGCGTCTAGAAGAAAATATAAATCTACTGGATAATCTTGGGCACCCTGGAAAGAAAAATTAAATCTTTGTGGCATTCCTTGGCGAAGTTTGAACTTGTATCTTTGTGGTTTTATTTGAATGATGTGCTCTGAAACAGAGCTAAAATTTTCCTTTTCCGATGCCTCGTACTCATTTATTGGGTTCTCTATAAATTTTGGACACCAGCTGTCTTCAACAGAACTCTGGGAAATGCATCTCGTACCATTGAAGTCGTTCTGAAAATATTAATGGAATTCCTTAGTAATTTAAAACACACTATGTCATTTTCGTAATATGAATAATTATTTAATTTAAAAACTGTAGTCCAGGGGGCCTACCATCAGCTCAAAATGAGTATTATTTTATTATTACTTCAGTGTGGGAAAGAGATGAAGCTCTACAGGACGTATAGCTCCGTCTCTTTATCGCACTTAAGTAATATTAAATAATACTGCTTTATGAGCTTGTGGTAGGCCCCCTGTACCCTAATTACGTAATACAACACAATCTGTTTCGATTTGAAACAGATTGCTAATCCATTGCTTTATAAGTTGGAAAAAAAATCTGTTCAACAACGTAAATAACGCAATGAATGTTGTTGAACTGTCAAAATGAAACAAATTAGGCAAAATTGTTTTCGAAAAAAAGTTACGCAATTAGGGTACTGGTATTCTTTCTGCCGTCGGTTTAACTGTTTTATAAATTATCTATTACGTTCTAGAAAATCATATAGGTTGCAGGGGCCTACCACCAGCTCATATTGCAATATTATTTTAATATTACTTCAGTGTGCGAAAGAGATGAAGCTCTACAGGACGTATATATATAGGCGGTAGGCCCCCAGGTCCCTGGAGTGAAAATTAAACCTTCAAAATTATTCGCTTGCATCATCTAGTAATCGAACCATAACAAATATGGAAAAAATTACATTCTGTATTGTTTGTAACGAATGGATAATCCTGAATGAAGCAAACGAATTTTTTTATTTAAAAATATTTTTGATATAAAAAGAAGCATAATTTGCTATATTTCAGGTAGGTACTCGTACTTGTCCATAACCACCATATTTAATTTCTACCCATTTCTAGTCGGTGTGTCATTACAAAGCGACTAGAAATAGCCAGCAGAAATGACATAATCATTACGCATGGTTGTCCAGTGAGGATGCTGCTGCGGTGGAGCATATGGTGGAGGTCTGTCCAGCTTGGGCGGAGCATCGCCGTGTCCTCGTGGAGGCGATCGGCGGCGGTGATCTCTCGCGTCCGGCCCTGGTTCAGGCCATGGTACGGAGCGAAAGGAAATGGGAGGCCGTCACCTCCTTCTGCAAAGGGGTAATGCTCGCGAAGGAGGAGGCGAAACGCGTGAGGGAGAGGCCAATTCCTAGGGCCAGGGCTAGGGCCGATGCCTGCCGGGGTTGCGAAGAAACCCGAAAGGGAGATCGTGGCCTCGGCAATATGGCAACTGAAGGTACACGGGTGGGTTTTAGTCAGTAAGAGTCTGACACGCCCTCCCGCTCCGCCCAGAGCGGAAGAAGTTATTTGATAATATCCCAATAAAAAAAAAGCATTCTGTTGCATATCCTCTCTGCATAACCTTATAAAGGTTCGTTTCTCAGCCTTCGTAGCCACGAGCGATTTTTTTTAACATTGGATTTTCTACGCTCTGCTTAGCGCTGATAGTTTAAAATTCAACAGTGTGTTTTTTTTGACAGGCTGCGATTCGCTCCGTTGGATTCTCAAATGTTCGCCTCAATACCGAGAGTTGAAAATCCAGTGTATCATTAAATATCATCGCGCAAAAAAATCGCCCGTGCCTACCTGGGCTTAGATGAGACACAGAAGTACAAAAAGTTAGAAATACAGGTAAACTGCAAAACTAAATATGTTTTCCTTAACTACAGATTCGTATAGAAAACAATTTTTTTAAAGAAAAAGCATTTACCTTGGCACACCACACACAGACATTGGGATTGCTGATGCATTCTTGACACGAATCCTTTATCTTAAGGCAAGAGTCTGATGTGGAAATCAATTGACATTGCAAACTGAAGCCCACACAAAATATTATGCATTTAGCAAACATGGTGTCGAAACGACCGCGCTATACTAAAAATATATAAATGACATACTGAATAACTCTGAATAACTACATCATCATGAGGATAATGAAGTCCTCTAAAGGGGCAAACACACCATATGTACTGTTAGTTATATTATTATATCCAAGAGATTTAATTTATAACGTTTCACCCGCATAAGCTTCGATCCCGTGGGAATATAGGGATAAAAGTATTCTATGTGTTAATCCAGGTTAGAAACTATCTGTGCACCAAATTTCATCTAAATCCGTTCAGCCGTTTGAGCGTGAAGAAGAGGCAAACATACACACACATTCACAAACTTTCGCCTTTATAATAAAGTGTGATGACTACCTCACCCCACGGTTTCACCCACATAAGCCTCGATCCCGTGGGAATATCGGGATAAAAAGTATCTTATGTTTTAACCCAGGTCATGGTCTACCCATGTGCCAAATTTTATCCAAATCCGTTCAGCCGGCTTAGCGTGAAAGCGTAACAAACAAACAAACTCACTTTTGCAGTTATAATATTAATTTGGATTAGGATTTGTTGTTAGGTATAGCCGCCATGGCCATAGTAGTTCACACTATGTGAAAATTTCAAGTGTCTAGAGTAATGTTAGGCCCCATCCCCCATATCTTCGCCCCCGTCCATTTGGGGTCCATTCGGACGGTACGGGGAGGTTCGGTGTCACTTCAAGACCCAGATTACCACTCGCCATCCGGTTGCCTCTCCGATAAAATTTTACGCGCCATTGGTGCTGATTCCCTTGTTCACAAACTAAACTAAATTTAAGTTCAGTGCATCTTTTTCTATCTATTTCATTAAGAAAAGGACAGAAGATAAATTTTAGTTTAGTCCTGTCAAATTAATCAGCGCTTGACGTAAATTGACGTAATTTTAGTCGGCAAGTTTTTAATCACATCTAAACTTGTATGGAGAGTGACAGGTGCTGATTAATTTGACAGGATTAAACTAAAATTTATCCTCTGTCCTTTTCTTAATGAAATAGAAAGAAAAAGATGCACTGAACTTAAATTTAGTTTAGTTTGTGAACAAGGGAATCGGCACCATTGCCTTGAATAATAGTACTGCGAACATAATGTAAAGCGTACACACGAACTTGTTTCGAATACGAAATACCTACAGGTTCCTTTACAATTGATATAGTCCATTGTAAACTATGCCTTATTCATCAGTTTCCTCTTTTGCGGCTTAATGTTTTTCCGTTCTTCCTTCAACAGTAACCGATACGAGCAGTAGTAGGTGTCATTAACGGTACCATTAAATGTGTATTATAATTATTAATATGATATATAATTATTAATATTATTTATTAGTTTGTTCAAAATCTCTCGTGGTATCGTTCGCTTTCGGTCCATAGTTGGACCGCTCCGCTATGAAGAATATTCTAACAATGGTGAACTATTTAGTTCCCATATTGCTAATTTTCTGTTTCACTTACGTGAGATGTGAATCTGAATCTGATAAATGCAATTTCGGTACTTGCGGCGAGTGCATTAGTTATGAGCCTGAAAGGTGCGTTTGGTGTTCTAAAGTAAGTACCTATTTGGTTTTTTTTTTTCTGTAATATTCCACAGGAGACCCTTATATTTCCTTATGGTACGGGCGTTGCCGGTTTGAACAAGTTATTTCATACCGGCTGAACATCATAATAATATTCCCTTAGTGCTTAAGAGATCTGAGCGTCAATTGCTCCAGTAGAGGGGGATTCCAAAATTGCAGCAATATTTTTTGAATTTTTTTGTTTGGCGTTGAAAATCGTCCTATAAGGTTTTGGCGCGTTGGCTTGCGGACGGTGAGCAATGGGTAGCACGCCGTTCGATAAGGACCAGGCACGGGTCGACGACGCATTGTGTTCCACGCGCGCCTCAAAGAGATGTCAGCAGAATTGACGGGGTCCGCTAGGGCCGATGCCTGCCGGGGTTGCGAAGAAAGCCGAAAGAGAAATCGTGGCCCCCGGCAACCGGCAACATGGCAACCGAAGGAACACGGGTGGGTTTTAGTCAGTAAACACGACTGACACGCCCTCCCGCTCGAAAAAATAATATCCCACTCGAAAAAAAAAAAGGTTTTGGCGCGTTTTAAAATTACTTTTCTTTTTTTACAACTTTGACATGCTGTCATTTTGGATATCCCCTTAGGTGCGGCGACTGACTCTCATTCAAATGATTATTGAATGATAAAATACTAGCAATGAAAATTCGGTAGAAAATTTATCGCAAAAATCAAGCAGTACACTGTACTATAAGAGCGGTTTTGCACTGCATCCGATCCGAATCAGAGAAAAGTCGGTCCGAAGTAGCCATAATACTATTTGTATGAGGGGTTACGCGCTAGATCCGAACTCTATCCGTTCGAATTTAGAATATTTCCAATTCGGATTGAACTCGGATCTTTATTTCGGATTCGAATCGGATGCAGTGCGAAAACGCTCTAATGATCTTTTGTTTGATAGAAACTTAATTGCGTAACACACTTTCAATCACAATCCGAGAGTTTTGAAGGATGTTGGTAAACCATTGTTTCATAGGTTTGAAAAATTCGTCTGCTCAATAACGTAAATAACGCAATGGACTGTCAAAATGAATCCCAATGCGATCAATTGTCATTTAATGTGTAATCACCCCACTGATTTTCGGAATGGGTTATTCTGTAGGTTTATGTGAGTAGATAGATAGATAGAATATTCTTTATTATGTACACCATATAAATTACAGACATAAATAAAGAAATCACACACCATCACACACAACATCATCATCATCATCTCATTGTTTACATCTTGGAAACATAATTATGTGTGTGTTAATGTACTTTTCATCTAAAGTGACACAAAAAACAAATGTAGGGAGGTAACATTTAATGTTACCTCCCTACTTTTGTTACAATTACAGTTAAAAGCAAATTCTTTAATAATGATTTACAGAAGTATAAACTGAAGTGTTAGTAACCGACTTTTGTTACTTACTGTAAAAAAAAAAACACTTTTTAGCCGACTTCTAAAAAGGAGGAGGTTCTATGTTCGTAGCGTATATAATTCTTTTGTACGTGTGTTTGTCACCTAACTCCTCCTAAACGGCTAGATCGATTTGGATGAAATTTTGTGTGTATATTTGAGTGGGTCCCGAAAGGGTTTGAAAACACAATTGGATCCGGTAAAAGGCGCTGTTCGGACAGGATAACATTTGTCAGTTTCGCTAGTAGGTATATGTATATATATACAGGGTAAATTTTTAACCAGTGCGCAAACTTAAACACGTGCCTTTATTCATCATTATGAACAACTTTTACTATGGGGCCAAACCTGAAATCGCGAAAAAATATTACATTTATGTTCGCATAACTCGTCAAAATGTACGGAACAGCTGATTTTATTTCCTGTATATTTTTTTTAATGTGTGTCCACCGATTTTTCCATCAAGAGTGGAGCAATTTTAAAAATTCTTTTTTTTAAATGGTATGCTCTCGAGGTGGTCTCATATAAATTTGATTAACTTTGCTTGGATAGTTTTTGAGTTAGCTTTAATAATAATGCGTATTTTTCCTACGAAGTCTATATGGATGACATGATGATAAGTTTCTGTCACTGTTATTTATAAAGCAGGTAGTATTCGAATTTGTGTGGGGTTTGGGGTAGGTACCACAACTAAAAAGTGAAAAATAAAATCAGTTTTTCTCTGCATAAAAACCTATTTGGACTATTACGAACATCTTAACTAACATTATAAATGCGAAAGTGATTTGGTTTGTTTGTTTATTACACTTTCACGCTAAAATGGCTGAACGGATTGAATGAAATTTGGCACATGGGTAGACCATGACCTGGGTTAGGACATAGGATACTTTTTATCGCGATATTCTCACGGGATCGAGACTTCAAGGTGGTTTTATATCGGCGAGGCGAGGCGTGGATGGGATGGGCGAGAATTGAAATCACGCTTACCCTTTTACACCGAAAGATGTCTAGCGCTGCCTCGCGCCGGCCTGCGATGTCTTGCACCGGCTCGCGATTTCTTGCACCGGCTCGCGATGTCTCGCGCCGGCTCGCATTATCACGCGCCGCCCAGCCAGAGATGTCTCGCGATGGTCGGAGCGAGCCGGCGCGTGCCAACGCGTGCCAGCGCGAGACATCGCGAGACGGAGAGAGACCGTGCGGGTCCTCGATGGCCGGTGCGAGATTTGTATATTCGTTTTACAAAGTAAATAAATGCTCTATTCATACAACAATAAAGTTCAAAATTGTACTAACAAATATATCAATTCTCGCCTCGCACATCCTCGCGCCTTTTACACCAAAGATGAGCAGGGCGTGGATAGAAATTTTGCCATACAAATTTCAATTCTCGCCCATCCCATCCACGCCTCGCCTCGCCGGCGTAAAATCACCTTTATGCGGGTGAAACCGCGAGGTGCAGCTGGTTTTAAAATAAAGAATATCCAAATCGGTCCAGCCGTTCTCAATTATGCGTTCAACGAACAGCATTTCATTTTTATTTATATACACTATCTCTATCTACAATTATTTCTTTTAGGACGAATTCGATGGCCGCCGATGTCGTCCCCTAAGTTACCCGAACGCAACTACATCTTGGTGCAAGAATGCTGTAGTCAATCCTCAGCCAACATCAAGTGAGAACACGAGTGTAGATTTTGGTGAAATGAAAGATGGCTTGATAGTCCAACTCAAGCCACAACTGATCAAAATGAAGGCACGTCCAGGGATTAAAATGCCATTCAACATGGCCTTCAAACCAGCCAAAGATTATCCTTTAGATGTGTATTATCTTATGGATATTTCTTTTACAATGCAAAACAAGACGGCCGATTTGAAAGCTCAAGCATTACAAATATATGCGGACTTGTCAGCTTACACGAATAACGTTAGACTGGGCATCGGAAGTTTTATTGAAAAACCCGGTTTTCCTTACTTTGACCCTAATAGGTAAGTTATGTATTTATACTAGCTGACCCTGTAAACGTTGTTTTGCCCTACCTACCCTACCTACCCAACCTACCCAACCTACCCTACCCACCCTACCTACCCTACCTATCCTATCTTTCAAGTTGGATCAAACTGCACACGGTGTGTAAATTTGATTAAAATCGGTTAAGTAGTTTAGGAGTCCATCGCGGACAAACAACGTGACACGTAATTTATATATATTAAAATTATCCAAGGTGTAAGTAAAATAATTTACTCGAAAAGGGGTCATTGTACACACGGCTACACATCAAGCTTTACATTTCCAGTTTATGTTGATCTCACATTGTATAGGATTTCCGTACAATGCGTGATGTGTAGCCGTGTGTACTTACATGAGCAGAATGACTACTTTTCGGGCTTGAGTTATTTTAATATTATGAACAACTTTTATTATTTAATAAGGGAACAACCACACATTTTATCGAAAAAATTGTTTTTATCACATCTATTCAAAAATACATAGTATATTCTTCGTAAACAGGGACCAAATTAGCTCTTTGCTCTTGTGACGTACTTTGAATCCCTCGCTGCGCTCTGGATTCAAAGAAACACTCTCGCCTTTAAAATAGTTGTTTGCTACCTAGGCAAAAAATATACTATTTCATGTTATTGACCAAAATTATCTCCATTCTAGGCACAAAAGTCATGCTTTTAAAAATGAAGTTCCGTTAACAGACAATATGGAACTATTCAAGAAGAAAATTGACAACATTGAGTTCGGATCTAATTTCGATGATCCGGAAGCTGGATTAGATGCTCTGATGCAAGCAATGAAATGCATTGATGGAGTAGGGTGGAGACCGGGTGCGACGCGCATCATAGTTCTATGTACGGATTCAACGTATCACAGTGCAGGAGATGGGAAAATTGTAGGCGCCATCAAACCACACGACATGAAGTGCCATTTGGAAAATAACATATACTCCAAAGCCTTAACGTATGACTATCCGTCAGTAAGCCAGATCAATAACGTGGCAACAGATGGAAACTTTAGAATAATATTTGCCATAGCTGACATGATTAAAAACGACATTAATGTAAGTCCCTAAATTATTTTTGTAATAGTTTAGCTAGTCCAACCAATAGTAACGCCTCCACAGCAAGATGTAATTTATGGCGGGAGCTTCAAACCCCCTGATAATATTATTGAATCATCTTGAACAGACAGCTGTGCTGCTGGGGAGTTTGTTGCGCCACTTCTTCTTCCCAGCTAAAGGCACTAGGAAGTGGTGAAGGGTGGGCGTTTTTGGGGGACTGTCTTATGTAATTTTGACGTTCGAAAAGTGCTGATTCTCAGCCTAGTTTGAATAAATGACTTTTGAATTTTTTGAGCATTTTGCCTGGGCAAGCACTCTGTTGTCAATTGAAAAAAAATTAAATTCATGATAAAGTCAGCCAATCTTCCATCGATACATGCCTAACGCTTGGTATATTACACGAGAAATACCAATAAACACGAATTCAGACCACTCAGAACCAATTAAGGGCAGAAAAAAAATTATACGAAAGAGCGGTACTGTTCAATAAGTTGCCAGATAATATTACAGCGTGGCGTTTTAATGGTGACATTAATTTAACACACGTACACGGATTAGCGTTTTCTTTTTATGACGATATTTTAATTTCATTAAACGTTATTATTTATTAATTTATTTATACATACATACATACATAAACTCACGCCTTCTACCCATGGGGGTAGGCAGAAACTACAGAACGCCACCTGCTACGATCCTTACATAGTCCTTTTGCCTCGTTTACGTTCATACATCTGGTCATACACGCACGCCGGTTGCGAGTACTACGCACCTGGCCTTTCTGAAGAACATCACCAATAAGGTCAGTATATGTCCTCCTAGGGCGTCCCCGCCCGGCCTTTCCCTTTACATCAGCCTTGTAAATACATTTTGTTAGTCGCCTCATTTATTTATAGTTTTCTAAAATAGCATCTTGGTGCAACCTGTACTTAAAAACTGTAGCGCAGAGGTCATTTACCGGGATCACGGATCATAACATCGCATCAATGAAAATAAAACGAATAACGTGCAAAGAGAAGGCGAATTGAAGGAAAGAGAGAGCCCTATGTCGGCGAGCGATTGAAAATTTTAATTTTTCAATTAACGAATTATTTGTTCTTATTATATTTTTATGTTTACTGGCCACTAGCCCTACCCGTGTGTTAAATTAATGTCGTCATTGTAGGGGCACGTTGTACAGTTAATGCAAAAAGAAAAAGAAGTTTTTGTTTCAGAAACACTGTAAAACTTGGCTAGAAATTGCCTGTATGATAAATAACTAAAATAACCTTTTGGATTGAATTTTTAGAAGCCTATACTCCGTTTGAAATAAGATTAGACATTTAACTAAACCTTTTTTACAGTCCGTTCAACCGATTTTGACTTCTATTGCGATAGAGGCATGACAAATGACAGCTGCAGTAAACAGTTGGTTTGTAACCACTTTTTTTGCTTTTAATGCCATCCTTATGCCTAAGGTATAGAAGTCAAAATCGGTTGAACGGACTGTAAAAAAGGTTTGTTTAAATGTCTAATCTTATTTCAAACGGAGTATATATAGTTTTAAATATTTTCGGTTTTCCTTTTATTGACTCACGGAGTCATTGTTACCATAGAACTGCACGATTTATTTGTATAGGTATCTCATATATTAAGTTAGTGAACTGTTTTGTGTTCTTTATGAGATTTTTTTTTTTAAACCGATATTTTTTTAAATTCAGATAACCCCTGAAAAGGAATACCGGGAATTAGCCAAACAGATAGTTGGAGCCAAATATGCAAAATTGGAACGCGGCACAGGTGTCATTAAGATTATCAAAGAAGCTTACGCGGTGAGAAAAATTGATATTATAGACCTATTTAATACAGGGTGGCAGGGACATCGACGCGAAAACTGTTACCATTGATTCAGTACATGAGTCTGAACCACGCTGCGTTGAAAGTTTTAGTCGGTTGTTTAAAAAAAGTGCGTGTCGGACCACGCACAATGAAGGGTTCCGTAGTTGGGATGAATTTATCCCAAAAACAAACTTAACTTTGTAGTTGAAAAATATGTTCTCCCATACGGAATGTATGGGAAAACATGTTTTTGCAACTGCAAAGTTAAGTTGGTCGATTATTACTCGTTAACTTGTAAAGCTTACTTAGCTGTGATAGTTTTCCTTTTAATTTCGTTATATAAACTACTGTCGTGATTTTTTTCACACACCCAAAACCAACCATTTAGCCGACAGGGGGGGGGGACACTTGACTCTAACAAAAATTAGCACTTTAAAGCTTAATATTTCGCAAACGGATCCCTAGATCCAAAAATGGTTTTGACAAACTCATAATGTTTTTAAAGGACCTTTCCAATGATACCCCTCATCATGGGTTAAAAAAATAAAAAATAAAACATCACCACTTTACGTGTATGAGAGGTACCCTATGTATACCTATGCCAAATTACAGCTTTCTAGTACAAAGGGTCTTGGAGCTAGACCGCGGACAGACAGACAGACGGACATGACGAAACTATAAGGGTTCCTTGTTTACTACGGAACCCTAAAAATCGTAGAAAAGTGCAATACCTACGTGGTCAAAATGTATGGAACAGCAGATTTTTTTTTAAAATAACCGACGATATAGAAGTAAAGTAAACCAACTGGGCATGTCTTACATATTTTTATAATTTAACTCTCTTTTCTAGGAATTTGCAAACAGAGTAGAGTTGAAATTTCAAGCGCCGCCTTTTGTAGAAGTAAACATAGACCAGGACTGCTACTCAGAAGTCAAAAAAAATTGTGAAAGTCCTCACAAGCAGATCGTCAATATAACAGGCACTCTGAAAGTTACATCATGTCCACCGAATGGTGCTAGGAACCTGACGCATAACGTCACGGTCAATCCTACGGGACTTGATGATAAACTGATCATTCAATTGGATGTAGATTGTGAATGCAATTGTGAGAAGGAAAAAGGGAAGAAAAGTCATAAATGCAACGATTCGGGTTATTTGCAATGCGGTATTTGCAAATGTGATCCGGGAAGGTAAAATACTATTTCAAAATAGGTACTAGTTTAATTACCAGCTATTATTTTATTATTAGATTATAAAATATCTATAATATTATTACGATTTTCGGCTAAGTTTTATAGGTAATGTTATTATTTTATTTACTAAAAATTAAGATGGAATCTTTTATTTTCAAATATAATATTAAAGTTAATTAATTATTTACAAAATAAAAATAGATATTATATACTAACTAGAACTATTTACAAACTATGGAATCTTCATTTTTTTTTTTAAGATATGGCTTCAAATGTCAATGTGACGGCTCATCCACTGATCAGACGGATATGCAGAAATGTAAATTTAATGACGATAAAGATGCAAAACTGTGCAGCGGTAGAGGAAAATGCAGGTAAATTAACAGATTTAAGTAATACAACGACGACATAACGATCCACGGAATGTGTCCTGTAATTATCTTGTTTGGACTTTTATGGTTGTATAGTATGTTTTTAGGGTTCTTCAAAAAGAAAAAGCTGAACCCTTATAGGATCACTTCGTTGTCCGTCTGTCTGTCCGTCAGTCTATCAAGACCCTTTTTCTTAGGAACACTATCTATCTAGCTAACACTAGCTACCAAGTTGAAATTAATATCAAATATTAGGTCTACGGTTCCTTAGAGCTCTAATCAAGCTTCTAAGTCAACGCAATAAAAACATACGGCCATTTATGCAACATAAAAAAATCAAAACTTAAAGGGTACTTCCCGTTGACCTAGAACCTGGGTTCCGAACCTGGGGGTAATTACCCCCCCGGGGATAAATCTGATATTTTGGGGGTAACAAAGAACCTAGTATGAATATCCTGTTAATAGCTAAGAGACATCGATCACTAGTGATCGATGCTAACACGAGCTTTAAAAATGCTGCCCTTTGCAACCACCTATAGATGTGATTGTGGTTTTTCAACTTCGGTTACTCTGAAAACAAAGGCCAAAAACTGTTTCAATGTGAAACATGACTTAAGATGCGCTTTAAACGAAACTAAACTTAACATAAAAAAACTTGTGAATGCAAAACAATGCCAACCATCACACTAACAAATTTTAACTTAATTCATTGTTTAATTTAAATATAAAATACGTAAGAATAAAATTATAAGCTTGTCTTGTTTGTATTGATAACATTTTAAGGTCGGGGTAAAATCAGTTTTCCTAATAGATCACAGGGGTAACAATATTGGAAAGGTTAGGAACCACTGACCTAGAATCATGAAATTTGGCAAAAAGCAAGGTCTCACAGCACAAATACCTAAATGAAAAAGTACGAAAATCGTTCATTTGTAGATTTAACAATTATTTTTTTCTGCGATTATAAACATACATTTGCTGTTGGAGAATTGACCGTGCCGTATACAGGGCGTCCCAAAATTATGGGACATGAAGGAAAAGTACCTTAAATATCGTAGATAGGGTATATTGCTGAAAGAAGACTTTATGTTATTTTTAAAAGTTAGTAATTCTGCATTCAACGATTTTCAAAAAATTACTTGCCTCGTCTGGGAATCGAACCGACTTAAATGTAAAAAAAAACACCCCTACTTTTATGATGCCAATCGAAAGAATGGCCAAAAAATAATAACTCTTCTTAAGTAACATAGTATTTTAAAAGAAAGGAACAGCGTGAAATTAATAATTTTAATCAAATTAAAAACATACATGAAACTGCCGTAGTCAATTAAGTGGGTATTTTTTTGTAAATTAATTAATTAAATGCTCAAAATGTGATCCCTCTTGTCTTACGCAAATCGCCAATGTTTTAATGAGTCCGCTGCCTGTTGATTTTCTTATCATTTTATGGTGAATACTCGATATGATATGGCACAATTCTGTTTGTAACTCGCCCACGTTCTCGTATTGCTTTTTGTATAGCATACTCGTATCTTTCACGTATCCCCAAAAGAAGAAATCTAGTGGTGTAAGGTCCGGGGATCTGGCCGGCCATCTAATCGGTCCATTCGTACCAATCCAAGTAGGAAAACATTCATTTAGAAAAACTGCTGCTCTCCGACTATTATGAGCCGGATCAATAATATTGCAATCAATAACTTTCTTGAAATTTGACTCAAACATTTTACGTTGTTCGTTTCTTTTAAAATACTATGTTACTTAAGAAGAGTTATTAGTTTTTGGTCATTCTTTCGATTGGCATCATAAAAGTAGGAGTGTTTTTTTTTACATTTAAGTCGGTTCGATTCCCAGACGAGGCAAGTAATTTTTAGAAAATCTTTGAATGCAGAATTACTAACTTTTAAAAATAACATAAAGTCTTCTTTCAGCAAAATACCCTATCTACGATATTTAAGGTACTTTCCCTTCATGTCCCATAATTTTGGGACGCCCTGTATAGATATATGGGAAAACATGTTTTTCAACTACTACAAAGTTATTTTTTTTTTAGAATTTCTCAGTTTTATATTACGTTGCCTTTTTTTTCCCCTTGTCCTAAGGTTCAACAATAGGATGAACCCTAATCTTATTACAATCTAGCCTTATAAATAGACTAATAAGTAATATTATAACCTAAACTACTAAATTGTCTTTACTAAGAATGTGTCCAATAGCACTTTTCTTATTGTCTCTATTAAGGCGAATACACTTCGTTCTTGTGTTTGTTTGGCACTTTTGTACTTTACACTATTCATTAACACTAAACACTAGCTCGAACGGTTTTGTTCGTTTTAGTCTTCTAAATATTACCTTGCCTTAAACCTTTTTTTGTTATACAGTTGTGGAAAATGCGAGAGTTGTGAAAAAGGGTTCTCGGGTGACTTTTGTGAGTTTGATGATAACTCATGTCCCAGACCGAAAGGTAATTTATGTTCTGGGCATGGTGTATGCCACCGAGGGCAATGCCAATGTGACGCGCATTGGAACGGGCAAGACTGCAGTTGCCCGGATAATAACAAAGACTGTTACGCGCCGTATTCTAAGCAGGTACCAATTTTTTATTTCTGCTCTTTTAACGGATATATGCGTTTTCAGTACGAGGAAAGGTGTGCAACCTAGTCTTGCACATAGCTTGAGAGCTATTGCAAGACTAGGAACACTATAAAAAAACTAACCATTCTGATTGGTTTTAGGTCTGTTCTGGACAAGGCAAATGCATTTGTGGCGTGTGCAAGTGTGACGTAATAGAAGGTAAAAATGAAACATACTCTGGAGCATTTTGTGACAGTTGTGAAGAATGTGCCGAAAGGCGCTGTAAAGAACTTGAAAATTACGCTTATTGTAATTACATGCACGAGAATAACAAAGCGTTCTGCGACCAAGAGAACAACGGAACCACAAAAGGAATAGACGTCTCGTTTGTGAACAAAACTGAAATTAATAATGATCCAAAACTGTTTATGGCTAAGTTTTGCATGAAAGAGCTGGACAGTCACAACGGCACTTACATAGTCTTTAAATACCAATACGAAAATAGTCATTTAAAAATCACGATTCAAAAGGAGTTAGAAACACCACCCGTTGCTAATATTTGGAGTAAGTATTGTTTGTTTTTCATAGCAGTCAGAGGTATTTTTTGAGTTGGTAGTCGCGTTTTCGGGGTCGTGTAATTAACGCTGCATGCGGTTTTATTTATCTAAAGCCCGGGTTTGGCCACACGACAGCAACGACGCAACATTATGTTGGCATTTTGCTGCTTCGAATCTAGATTTTTTTTGAGACGGAGCAAAAACTGCCGTCTGCCGCCCCCCGCCAATCTTTTATAGTGATGCGCTAAGTTAGCCGCCGCGAAATTAAAATTTTCTCAAAATGAAAATTTTGGCAGCAACATATAAATCAAATTGTATCGATCGATAATGCGCCAATTCGA
Source organism: Agrochola lychnidis (assembly GCA_963680765.1). Lineage (NCBI taxonomy): Eukaryota > Metazoa > Arthropoda > Insecta > Lepidoptera > Noctuidae > Agrochola > Agrochola lychnidis. The sequence goes on from OY796858.1 coordinate 19,357,091, forward strand.
TAGGGGCGCCAAAGTTGTTGTAAAAAGAAAAAAAATAGAAAGATTATAAATGTGCTGCGCGTCTCATTTATTGCAAAGTTGCTGTGTGCTAGGTGGTGCACTTGTCTGCTACGCTTGAATTGGTCGCCCCCCTGAAGTTGGCGCCCGGGGCACAGGCCCCGGCTTGCCCCCCTAGATCCTGGGCTGGTATTTTGAAGAATTTCATTTTATAAGTATCGTAAAATACGCGATTATTAATTTCAGCGACCGAAATTACGTTAACTTGGCCTCACCATTTTTTTTTTTGGTGGGAAATTATTAAATAACTGCAGGAGGGCGTGTCAGACTCTTACTGACTAAAACCCACCCGTGTTCCTTCGGTTGCTATGTTGCCGGGGGCCGCGATATCCCTTTCGGAATTCTTCGCAGCTCCGGCAGGATTTGGCCTCACCATGTCATAACATACATCTTAAATGGCGATGGCGTGAGGCGATCTTTCGTTCTCTTGGATCGGGAGATAGTAACTGTCTTAAATGAGTAACTATCCGATGTTCAACAGAAATACCTAAAACCTACTGCTTTAAAAAATCCTTTTTTCAGCACATTACAATCTGGTTGTATTCTTGTTTGCAGTTGCTGCTGGCTCGGCGGTAGGATTGGTTCTGTTGATTGGAATATTAACGGTCATCATCTGGAAGATTCTAGTGGACTTACATGACAAAAAAGAATTTCAGAAATTCTCAGCAGAAGCTAAGGCCCAAGGTTATGATGTTTCACAGAATCCATTGTACCAAGATCCTTCTATAAACTTTTCGAATCCAGTGTATAATAATCAATGTAACTGATGATGCAAACAAGGAAAAATTTATTAGGTATATGTCAATGCTATATATAAAGAATATTTGAGGAAAACAAACATATTAGACCAAAATTGTCCTTGTGGAATCATTCGTATTACAATACAAAGAGACACAATGATCAGGATGAATTTACTGTTTTTGTGTAAGATAAGATTAGAAACTATATATTTTTGTAGTACAGTCAAAACCATTTATAACGACTTCGAAGGGACCGTCGGATAACGGATGTTATAGCCGATAGTGGTTATAACCAAAAACTATATTATCTAAACAGAAATGGGACCTCAAAATTTAATCGTAATAACCAGTACTCCGTTTTAAGCGACGTCGTTATAAACGGTTTTGACTGTATATTTCTAGTCTGTAAGATATTATTCTAGAAATTTGTATTATACATAAGTACACATAGGTTTTCAGGCTGACTTTCAATTCATTGGGAACCTTTCAGGACTTGTGAAAATACAAAATTATGAATGTGAACAACTTTTGCAATAGGCCCAAAACAATAGCGAAAAAACATCAGTTTCATACATTTTGATTGGGTTTTTGTTTGTACCTTTTGCAGTTTTGAATGAAACAGCAGATATTAATTTCGATATTTCAGAGTTGGTCCTATAGTTACTGTTTTTATTACTTACACCTCCTAAAAGACTGTCAATAAATTCAGTCATAGCTCTAGAAAATAAGGCAAACAAGGCAAATCTGCGAAAAAAAATCCAAGTGAAGTTTATTACGATAATGCTGAGTGAAAAGTGCATAAAGAAATTATATGAGAATAAAAAAAAATGCTGTCAAAAGTTCCGAAAATCAATATTTAAAAAGTATTCATTTAAAAATTTGTATTATTACAAGTTTTTGTATTACAAATAGTTTTTTAGATAATCCCGGAGAAAAATCCTCACTAGGATTTTTTTCGCAGACATTTTTTTTCTGGCTTTTCAACCCTTATAACAAAAATAAAAAATACTTTTAATTTTAAATTTTATTAGATAAGTACTTAAAATTTGTACAGTATCCCCCGCGTAATTTGAAATAAATATGTAATAAATTATATAAATAAAAAATAAGTTAAAAATCTTTTACAAATTTTGTTACAAAATATTCACAGCAGCACACCGACGCCGTGTACGTAAATTACAAATATTGTTCAATAGAACTTTTAAGATGAAGTTTTCAATATGTTTCCAGTGTCCTTTCAAAAAATCGCGACGCATTGTTCCAAAAGGGAAAAAGTAACTCCGGTCTTATGACTACAGTCTTTGGGGTTTGTTTAGAATTCGACATTCTGTACTGTCGAAGGGAATGTAGATGCAGAATGCCAAATTCCGTTAATGCGTGTATTTTACTTTTTGTTCGCGGAGCGAGGCGGGTACCGGTCGTGCGAGCGACGTAGTCGGGTCGGGGGTTCGTCGTTGTACGTCGGTTTCCTCTCGCGACGTTCTTCAGCGTCTAGTCTTGCTAAGGTCGCCTGAGATACAATTGAAGCATGAACTTTGGTTTTCAAATATGGGAAAACTAAATTGGCAATTGCACTAGGTAGGTGCAAAGGGGAGGACTATATTCATCAATTTACCAATTGTACCAGAACGAGATAGAACGAGGAACTATTAAATTAACAGCGGAATAAATACATAATTATTATAATTATCATATTACTAACTCTGTTGCTTTCCTGTCGTGGGCGACGCACCGTGGCTCGAAGTCCAGTGCTGGACAGTTTGGGAACGAGGTCCACCGCAATTGGCCGACTATTTTCCCCCAAATGTAGAGATATGCATCCGCAACTTAAAAAAACCCAACGATTACAAATTATACGGATCTACAACATAATAATCTACTATGAATAAGAAAATATTTCGTTAGTATTATAATCATGTAGAACAGTCGTTTAAGATAGACGTATTTTTAAGAAAGGGCGAGTTTTTACAATTTTCTTTTAGTGTTTCTGGCGCATGACAATTTGATTAATGGTGGATTTTTTCTTCACCAGTCCCAAGTACCGGGGTACTTGGGGATTTTTCAGTCATGCGAATTTCAACTCGCACATGAAAACGCCCGGAGTCAAGTCACATGTAAATATAGCAGAAAACCACAATTCAGTCATCACCCTTATCAAGTCCTGCGCAGAATTAACAAATTCTTAATGAAATGGACGAGCAATATTGATACATACGCGTCTCTCTCAGCATTGGCGTTTGGAGCTGGTGGTGATGGCGGTGGACTAGGGCCTCTAGAAGATGTAGGAGTTCCGCGACAAACCGCCTCTAGAACCTCTTGCAGGCGTTGGCGCTCCTCCACCACTTTGCGATCTAGTTCCGTTACTGTTTATAATCATAATAATTATAATAATATGTTAACTAAGTTTGTGTATTTCATTGTAGTATATGTATATTATGTAGGTTCAAACCCAGGCAGGCGCTTTACTTTGTGTAAATTATTTCATCACCACTGCTCTCAAAACGGTGAAGGAAAACATCGTGAGGAAACCGGCATGTCCTAGAACCAAAAATTCAAAGACATGTGACATCTACCAACCCGCACTGGGCCCGCGTGGTGGATTACGGCCCACTCCCTCTCACCGAGAGGAGGCCTGTGTCTCAGCAGTGGGAACATTATATGCTGATTATGGATATGTATATTATAGTTAATATACATATCCATAATCTAGCATTATCTATATCATAATCTATATTTATTTATATTTAGCTTTTGTTATGGGGTCATCTGTGGTTCGAAACCTTTCATTATAGTCCGACAGTGCACTCTATGAAAAAATGACGGAAGAAAGTGACATGCAGTGTATTGGAATTAACTATACTCCGTTTGAAATAAGATTAGACATTTAAACAAACCTTTTTTACAGTCCGTTCAACCAATTTTAACTTCTATTACGTAGGCATAAGGATGGCATTAAAAGCAAAAAAGTGGTTACAAACCAACTGTTTACTGCAGCTGCCATTTGTCATGCCATCAACGCAATAGAAGTCAAAATCGGTTGAACGGACTGTAAAAAAGGTTTAGTTAAATGTCTAATCTTATTTCAAATGGAGTATAGTGTTTGACATATTTCAGTAGAATTTCTTGCTAGTTCGTTTATTCGCCTCGTTCGTCACTCATGGAGAACCACGTCGCGGTCGGAGTGTATGGGATAGAGGCATCAGAGACACAAATGTTAAAGGAATTAATCTTTTGTCTTGATTTGGGTTTGTGATGAGAAAGAATGATACATGCAACAGAGAGAGATGAATTTGATTGTTGATGGATGGTGGGAGACAGTGAATAAAAACTAGATGGACGGTTTGTGTTTAGGATGATATGAATGAAAGAGAGTGAATGATGAGGTGACGGCTGAGAGATGAGCATGGAAGAGAAAACTTATTGCACCGACTCTAAGGGGGGGTTAAAAGTGCATGCAACTTGAGGTTGGCGTAATGTATTTTTCAGGGCAGGGGGAAACAACGAAATGGAGCTATACAGTACGTATAGTTTCCATTTCTTTCTCACACCGAAGTCTGATTAAAATAATAGTGCTATAAGAGGTTTTGATAGGCCCCCAGCACGCGTAGCGTGACAACCAAATAAACGGGTTCTGTCGACGGAAGAATAGACAAAATGACAGATTGTGATTGTTTATCTGTCATTTTGTCTATTCATCCATCGACAAAACCCGTTTTTGTTGTGGTCATGCAAGCGCGTGCTGGAAGTAACATTATTGTTAATTTCTTTGTAATTCTTAAAACACTGATGGCTTACTTTAGTATTACCTTGGCACAGGCTGCATCAATTAGGTACTTACCTATCCAAAAACTAAACCTAACTTAGCAGTCAATTTGGTTTAACGATACAGAAAAACCAGTTCACATGTTCGAAATGAAATGCGTTAATAATTTTAAAGATAAAATCTTTTTATTTCACAATTTTAAAGGGCACAACGTGCGCCATGACCAAGACAATTTTTCCAAGGGACGAAAAGTCCCAAAAAATGTTGCCAGTTTATCAAACTAGAGATGCAACATAACAAAAAGAATATTGGCTGTGGTAATTAAATTTACTAAATTTAAAACTATAAACTAAGTATATGTTCATATGGACTTGAACATAGTTGGGCCAGGCCAAGAAACAGAACTACAGCAAACAAAATAGGAATAATAATAATAATATATAATTAATCAGACATAACATAGTGATAGAACATGACATGTTTTTAATTAATAGGTAGCGGACACAACTTTGACACACTCCTTCTATAAATCTTATCATTAAATTTTACATCAGCCACTCTTACACATTTATCATTTCCTGGATAAACTTTTATTATTCTAGCAATAGGCCATACTAATGGTGATGTATTCAAATGCTTTACCAGGACAATATCACCTTCCTTCATATTTGGTGATTCATGTTTCCATTTGGGACGACTTTGCAGCTGAGTCAGGTAATCATTTGACCAGGTTTTCCAGAAGTCTTGCTTAAGCTTGGTTATCACCTTCCAAAATCGTAAACGATTTATAGGGACTTCTGTTAAATCAACCTCAGGATAGCTGCACACAGCCGTGCCAATCAGAAAATGACCAGGCGTCAAATACTTGCCTTCATTTGGGTTCAGTGAGAGCAGGGGTCGAGAATTCAGAACACCTTCTATTTGGACCGCAATTGTGTTAATTTCTTCATAGGTCAATGTTAAGTTGCCTACTACTCTTTTAAGGTGGTGTTTTACACTCTTCACCCCCGCTTCCCACAATCCACCAAACTCCGGTGAATAACTGGGAATGAATACAAATCTAATAAAATTTATTTTACAAAAATTGTGCACTGAGTCTCTATGAGACTTTGAGTTTTGTAACTCATATAAATCTTTTAGTTTATTCTGTGCACCCTTGAATGTCTTTGCGTTATCGCAAAAAACCTTTGTAGGCATGCCTCTTCTAGATATAAAGCGTTTGAGACATGCTAAGAAATTATCTGTAGTAAGGTCTGATACCACCTCCACATGGATAGCCTTGGTGGCAAAGCAAACAAAGAGAGCAATATACCCCTTTGTTACGAGTGGTTTACGAATTCTACCAACCTTTATATTAAAAGGACCACAAAAATCAATACCCACATGTTGAAAGGGTCTGGTAGCGGTGATTCTCTCAGCTGGTAATGAACCCATAAGCTGCTTTGCAGTTTCAGCCTTCAAACGCACACAAATTAAACATCTATGCAATACCTTTTTGACCTCTCTAATTCCACTTATGATCCAATACTTCTGCGAGAGGGAGCTAAGGACTAGTCTGGGACCAGCGTGCAATAACCTGAGATGTTCTCTTTTAATTAATAAAGAAGTAATATGGCAATTTTTTGGAAGAATGAGGGGGTGCATTTTATCATGTGGTATGCCTGCATTTAGCAACCTGCCACCCACGCGAAGCAATCCATGTGCGTCTATGAAAGGGTGTAAGCTTGCAAGAGTTGTTTTCTTATCCGGTTTAAATTCTTCAGCAAAGTGCTGTTTCTGTACACAGCGAATGATAATTAAAAGAGCATCTTGCAATTCTTTAGGTGATAGATTTGTGTCAATAGCCTCTTTTTTCTTTTTTAAAGTATTATTATAGAATCTGTATATGTATGAGATAATTTCTATAATTTTATTTAAATCAGAGAATTTTTCAAAATGATCCAACATTGAGGACTGCTCTACTTTTTGTAAGCAACAAGTAATTTCCTCTTCAGCAATCTCTGTACTATTTACATCATTTAATATTGGCTTTTCATGACAGAAGTCTGCCTTTGACAAATATTGTGGACCATGCCACCATAGAGCGTGATCTTGCAATTTTTGCGGCTCTATCCCCCTTGAGAGTATGTCAGCTGGATTATCAGCAGACCTTACATGGAACCAAGAAGATTTTTGTGTGAGCTCGACAATTTGACGTACTCTGTTTTGGACATAAATATTACATTTTAATTTTTCGGCCTGTATCCAGGCTAATACAATTTGGGAATCACTATAGAGATAAACTGAGAGATTCAATCTAGTTGCAAGTACTCTACTGACTCTACTTGCTAACTGTGATAGCAATAATGCACTATTTAGCTCCAACTGAGGAATTGTTAATTTTTTAGCTATGGGAGCAACACGCGATTTTGAGCATAGTAAATTAGTCTCAACTCTCTCATTTTCATATAAAACTCGCAAATAAATACAGCAGCCAAAGGCTTTCTGTGAAGCGTCAGCATAACCAACTAACTGAACCGATACAAAATTATGACTTTTGATAAATCTGGGTACTGAAATTTTTACCATAAGTTTTAAATTGGCAAGAAACTTTCTCCATAATAATAGTTGTTTAGGAGGCAAAGTAGAGTCCCACTCTATCTTTAAAACCCATAATTCCTGCATTATTAACTTGGCCACTACTATAATAGGCCCAATAAGACCCAAAGGGTCAAATATTTTACCGATATAACTAAGCACCTTTCTCTTAGTATTTAAAGTTTCTTCCTCACACTGTGGGGATTGAAAAGTAAAATTATCCAAAAGGACATCATATTTTAGACCAAGTGTTTTAACAACCTTGTCTGTATTAAGATTAACTTCATCAAAATATTGACGTTCAACTGGAATGTCTTTGAGAACTGAAGAATCGTTGGAACACCATTTATGTAAATTGAAGTTGCCCAATTTAAGTAACTCTATCAATTGACTTTTTAGCAGGTGTAGTTCCTCTACATTATCACAACCAGCAATGACGTCATCTACATAAGTGTTAGAAATAATAACATTAGCAGCTAGAGGGTATTTTTCCCTATATCTATTGGCAAGCTCTATTAAGCACCGAGTGGCCAAAAAGGTAGATGACTTTAGCCCATATGTAATAGTCTGCAACTGCAAGCACCTGATGGGTTTGCTGGGATGATCCCTCCAGAGAATATTCTGCAGGCTGGTATAGTGTTCATTAATAAAAACACACCTGAACATCTTCTCTATGTCACAAATCAAAGTGAAAGAATATGTTCGGAACAGAAGAAGTATATCGAAAAGCTCACCCTGTACCACAGGCCCATTCAGCATTACATCATTTAATGAAGTATTGTTTTTAGTCTTCATACTTCCATCAAAAACCACTCGCAACTTAGTGGTCTTGCTCTCCTCATTGAAGACAGCATGGTGGGCTAAAAAGTAAACAGAGCCACAGTCAATATTATATGAACTTATATCAATTTCAATAGCATGTCCCATCGCAACATACTGATCTATAAATTCTTTATATCTCTTCAATAACATAGGATTTTGTTTAAATTTACGTTCTAAATACCAAAATCTTTGAAGGGCAATAGAGAAAGAATTTCCAAGCTCTAATCTTTCCTCGGAACAGATGAGTGGCATATCAACATGAAATGTATTATTTTCAAGGCGCACAGACTGCTGAAAGATAGTTTCTGATTTTTGACACTCATCTGTCCATTTAACAGCAGGTTCAGGTAGCTTTTCAGTAAGCCAAAAATTTTCCATCACCTCTTCTAATTTTACATTATCAGCTATAACAAAATTTGATACAAGGTTATTACATACCATTTGTTGGTTGCATTCCCCAATTGTGCCAGCAATAACATATCCAAATACAGTGTTTTGGAGTACAGGACCATTTGAAATTTTTATACAACCATTTAACAATGAGTTAAAATAAATATCAGCACCCAATAAGATTGAGATTTCTGAAGGAATATTGAAGTCACTATCTGACAATTGAATGTTTTTAGGAATCTTTAATTTGGAAACATCAACAAATTGTTGAGGCAAAGGTGTGGTGATGGAATCAACAACATAACAAGTTAAATTGAATTTAACATCATCTAATTGACATGAATTTATGTTAAAATTAACAGTTTGATTAATTTTTGAAGAACGATTGCCGATCCCCATAATGTTGGTAACCTGCTGAGTAGGACTCATATTTAACTTTTCAACAAGCGATTTTGTTACAAAAGAACCTTGACTGCCACTGTCAAGCAATGCTCTAACTTTAAAATCACGACCATATTTGTCAGTAATTTTCACTATTACAGTAGGCAGCATAATATTACAGGTTGTAACTTGAGAATTTGAACAAAGTGAGACTGGAGTCTCTGGCTGATCATCACAATGTAAGAGTGTATTGTGTGATTTTTTACAAACTCTACATTTAAATTTATATTTACAAACTTTGTCAGCATGACTTTTCAAACAGAGAGAACATAGTTTTTTATCTTTAACAAAAGTCAGTCGAGCATCTGTAGGGATCATTTTAAATTGTGGGCAATTAAAGATTGCATGTTCTTTTTTATCGCAAAAAGTGCACACTAAACCTGAAGGGACAGATAAATTAGATACACGTGTCACAGACTTACCTTTATTTTCAATATTAACTTTATGAGGGTTACTTTCTTCCAATGCTGTAGCACGTTTTTCAAGAAAGGTTAAAAAATCTGTCATTGTTGGTAATGTTTCTGGATTACGGTCTAGTTGAAAAGCACGATATGTATATGAATCCATCTTTCTACAAAGCACACAAATCAAAAGTCGATCCCACTCATTGACTGGTTCATTTAAATTTTTCAAAGCGTGCAACTGTTGCTGAATGTAGGAAACAAAAGTCCTTATAGATGCAGCTGTACCCTTAGGCATTGAGGGGATGTCCAGAAGCAGGTTTATGTGATTGCAAATCAATCTTGACTTATTATCATATCGTTTATTTAATAATTCTAAAGCTTCTGAGTAGGACTTATTTGTGAGCGGCAGGTTCACAATTACTGATAAGGCCTCATCTAATAAATACTTTCTTAAATAAAATAGCTTCTGGACATCCGACAATGTTGTATTGTTATCAATGACTGCAATAAACAACTCATAAAATGGTTTAAATTTAGTGTAGTCTTTCCCATCAAAAGTTGGAATGTCAATATTTGGTAATTTTGAGGCAGTGACATAGCCAGTCTGGGAGGGCTCTGAATCTGATTTGGAACGTGACTTTATATTTTCGTTTAGAATGGCAAGAGTGTTATAAAACTTTTCCTCAAATGCACCAACATCTTCAGAGTCCTCGGCATCCAAGCTCAAAATATCTAATTGAACACTTTCGTACTGATTAAAAACAGCAGTTAATTTGTCCTTACGGGCTTCTAACACATCAATTGTTGCTGAACTTATAAGAGTTGGATCACTGGCAAAGTTTTCCATACGTGTTAATGTTCCTTTGTACTGCGAACGCGTAATTTTTAATTTCTTTAGGTCGGCCATTGTAACGCAACACTAATTCACTGTATATTATCACTTTTAATGCACTTTTAAACTATTATCTGCAACTTTTCGTTGTTAAAAACTTCTCTGTTTGATATTTGTTTACGACGTAGTGTCAAACTGACAATGTCAATTTGACAAGTCGTTGGCGGGATGTCAAAACTTTTCCGAGAAATGTAGGTATCTATGTAGGTATCTGGAATGTACCACCTTGATGATGAAAATCGCTCACAATTAGCGATTTCACGTTGATGTAAGGCTGGAACTCATGCAAAGTCGGGATTTTCACCCAAACTATGAGCAGGGTGAGGCTCCGCCGCCGGAAAACCAGGCAACGTCTCCCGAACAAGCTCGCCAGACACACGGTGCAAGACGAATAAACACCTCCAAAGGCACTGAATTTACTGTTTCACTTATTCGAAGGACCACTACGCATGTTCGAAATGAAATGCGTTAATAATTTTAAAGATAAAATCTTTTTATTTCACAATTTTAAAGGGCACAACGTGCGCCATGACCAAGACAATTTTTCCAAGGGACGAAAAGTCCCAAAAAATGTTGCCAGTTTATCAAACTAGAGATGCAACATAACAAAAAGAATATTGGCTGTGGTAATTAAATTTACTAAATTTAAAACTATAAACTAAGTATATGTTCATATGGACTTGAACAAACAGGAAAACCGAAGTTAATTAGGTAAAATAACATTGTATTTAAAATAGTTGTATCACACAATACTAATTTTGTACGAACAATAAATTGGATAAGCGCTATTCCTGTAAACAAAGGAAGGAAAATTAATCTAAATAACCAACTTACTGTGTTGTTGTGCGCTCCGTTGCTTGTTCATGAGTTCATTTTCCAAAGAGTCTATTCTCTTTTGGAATGCTTCCTCTTTGGTCAGTTTTGTTTTCCAAGTGCGACACACTTTTAGGTGGAGAAATGACAGCTCTTGGGTGTCCAATGCTTGAAGAGCATCTTGCATCCCAGATCCCTATATGCCACATAGTCTCTATATTAGACGGGACAGACTAAAATCAATAAGTCACTGGTGCCGATTCTCTTGTTCACAAACTAAACTAAATTTAAGTTCAGTGCATCTTTTTCTTTCTATTTCATTAAGAAAAGGACAGAAGATAAATTTTAGTTTAGTCCTATCAAACGAATCAGCGCTTGACGTAAATTGACGTAATTTTAGTCGGCAAGTTTTTAATCACGTCTAATTTTGTATGGAGTAGTGACAGGCGCTGATTAATTTGACAGGACTAAACTAAAATTTATCTTCTGTCCTTTTCTTAATGAAATAGAAAGAAAAAGATGCACTGAACTTAAATTTAGTTTAGTTTGTGAACAAGAGAATCGGCACCAATGATTCATCCTTTTCATAAATTATGTACCTACCTATTGGTTTAGTCATTCGAGGTCAAGCATGTTTGCGATTTTGTTTTGGTTAAATCAATCCAATCGATTTATCTTAAGGCCGATGGATTTAGTTTTCATGCACGTCTATCATTTCATTACATCAACATTCAAGCTTGTTAGCGATCGTGACGTAGGTAGTTAAGTAATGTCAAAAAAAAAGCGGCCAAGTGCGAGTCATACTCGCCCATGAAGGGTTCCGTAGCAGCAAGTAACGATAAGTTTACGATTTATGACGTATTAAAAAAAACTACTTGCTAGATCTCGTTCAAACCAATTTTCGGTGGAAGTTTACATAGTAACGTACATCATATATTTTTTTTAGTTTTATCATTTTCTTATTTTAGAAGTTACGGGGGGGGGACACACATTTTACCACTTTGGAAGTGTCTCTCGCATAAACTATTCAGTTTAGAAAAAAATGATATTAGAAATCTCAATATCATTTTTGAAGACCTATCCATAGATACCCCACACGTATGGGATTGATGAAAAAAAAATTTTTAAGTTTCAGTTCTAAGTATGGGGAACTCCAAAATTATTTGTTTTTTTTCTATTTTTGTGTGAAAATCTTAATGCGGTTCACAGAATACATCTACTTACCAAGTTTCAACAGCATAGCTCTTATAGTTTCGGAAAAAAGTGGCTGTGACATACGGACGGACAGACAGACAGACATGACGAATCTATAAGGGTTCCGTTTTTTAACGGAACCCTAAAAAGGATCTACAATTAAATCACAAAAGGTATGCGCTTCGTGTTTCCGAATAAGCACGAGCAGTGCAACCCCCAACAGAGCCAAAGCAAGTTTTGTACTACCACGCTTTGTAGGGCACTTATCATTGTGCGTTTGAATGAAGTAGTCGCACCGCGTCGTCTGTCACTCAAAAGTTTTAAAACGTTTTTTGGAATTAGATAAACTCGTTTATCTAAAATTTTCGGAGATCCAAGGTTGTTAACAGCTCTATTTTAGATCTCGATCATCACGTATTTCCGAAGAAAGACGATGATTGCCGAAGCGCATACTTTTACTGGAAGTATACTGTACCTAGAGTAGAACTTAGAAAAATATATAATAAAAGTTGCTCTTACTTCCCCGTTTCCATGCAGTATCTTATTAGCGATGTATTTTAAATATGTGTGTTCAGCCATTTTTCGCTGTTCGACATCAACTTGTTCGAATATGTTGCGTATAGTGTCCGATACGTTTACGTCAAGGGAGCACGTACAGGGACCGTTCAAGCGTTTCTTTGGCTTTACGTTAATCGCCTCCACTGTAGTCGTCGTCAAAATCCTAGTATCACCTCGACACTTCCTTCGCTTCCTAATTTCCGGGGATGTCATTTTTATTGGTTCCTATATAGTTGAAAGAACACCTTAATTTACATTTTTAATTGAATAAAAAGCGGCTAGGCAGTTCATGCTTGCGGAATTGTTGATCGTAGCAACGGTAAATAAAATTGGTAATAGATCCAAGCTTCTTCATGAAGAAATCTAGCATTCTCAATGAAATCGTGTTTATTTCATAAACTTGTTCTATCTCTAATGTTTAAAAACTAACTCGACGCGAATTACATGTTTTATTATTGATCTATTAAAGTAATTGTAACGGTAGGGGGAGCCCAGAGGGTTTTTGAGCAAGCATACACAGGGCGGAAAAGTTGATAGCTAAATAGATTCGGCATGATGAGAGAACGTCGAAAATATATTTAAAAGTTTCAGATTTGAGCCCCGTGGTCAGAAATCCACTTTCAGATTACCAAAACGGACAAAAATAACGTGATCTTCTCCAAGCCTTTGGTTTTCGTTTGATTGGAAGCGGCCTGATGCATAATTCGCGGCCTGACGAGTTTGGTGACGCAATCATGGACGTGAAGTGTAAATTAACAAATGCAATTACAATTTATTTAATTAAAATTTAATTTAATTATTTTAAAAAGAAGCAGTTCGCGAGCCGAGCAGCTCGATGCGAGCTCAGGGTCCTCCACTCGACTGTCGACTGGTTCGTGAATTCCTTTGAAACGGAAAATGTGATACAAAAACTTTTTACAAAAAAAAAAAACAACCGACTTCAAAAAAAAAACACTACAAAGTGAAAAATAACTTTAATTTCGGAAGTCGGTGTCTTTGGTTTTCAATTTTCGTTCTTTGTCACCGACTTCCGAAATTAAAGTTATTTTTCACTTTGTAGTGTTTTTTTTTTGAAGTCGGTTGTTTTTTTTTTGTAAAAAGTTTTTATTTTTCACTTTTTAGTTGTGGTACCTACCCCACACAAATTAGAATACCACTACCTGCTATGTAAATAACAGTGACAGGAAGTTATCATAATATCATCCACATACTATGTGGGAAAAAATACGTATTATTGAAGCTAACTCAAAAACTACCCAAGCAAAGTTAATAAAATGTATATGGGACCACCTCTGAAGTATGATCTACCAAACAAAAATAGAATCATCAAAATCAATTCATAATTGGCGGAGTAATCGCGTAACAAACATACAAAAAAAAAAAAAAGAACATACAGTCGAATTGAGAACCTCCTCCTTTTGGAAGTCGGTTAAAAATTTAATTGTGCTCGAAACGAGCGTTCGTCGCGTCTTGTGTATCGTCGCTTTGTAACCGAGCTCGCCTCGAATGATACATTACAAACAAACGTTACAAGTCAGTCTCCGCCTCCGACTGCATGAGATTGTTTATAGTATTAAGGCGCAACTAGCCGATACTTTTTCCATACAAATTTCGGGGGGGTGTTACTCCACTGTTACACATTGTACATCCAAAGTAAAACATGAAATCGTTTTGTCTTATTATTAATTTTGTCTGTAAAAAAGCAGAATAGTAAAAAAAAAGTAATTAAAAAGTTATGAGCCAACAAAGATTCGTTTTTCCTGTTAATTTTAACGCAAATTTTGGGAGTAAATAAGTAATAAAAGAAGTATAAAATCTCCAAAAGAAAGCTCGTTCCGACAAAGCTCAATTATCGAAAATTATAATAAACTTTATTCGTAATTGATTTAAGGCTTGTGCAGACCAGCGCGACTTGTCGCGCGACACGATCCTGCGATATTATATCCGTAGAACAATTTCTATGAAAACGCGCGCGATACTTCACACTGGAGCGATCTGTCGCGCTGCGACACAGATATATCGCGCGATACGCGAATCGCAGCGCGGCACCGGGTAGCGGACGCGATACCAAAAATAGGAACATTTTGTATGGTATAGCCGCGATATCGCCGCGATATCGCGTAGCTGGCGCGACGCGATACCAAGAGAGTATAAATGGCGGTGCAAACCAAGCTGAGCTCAGTAGACGATCTTCGTCAGAGGACGAAGGCTGGTCTGTGCGTGTTTGCTGAGCGTGGGGTCCTAGGTTCGATTCCTCGGTCAACATAGCCCAACCTAACCTAAGTAGCTTGACCACACAAACACGAATGACGAAACCGGCGAATTCAGTCTTTTACGCAGTATTTATTTAAGTAATAAGCAAGATTTATTAATTTAAGTACTTACCTAAGTAAGTACTTAATTTTGGAAAAATAACTTGATTTCTACATATATTTATAAAGTGTAGGTACTTTCGTTTGCAGCTGTTTATGAGTACCTAGGTAGAAAGAAACTAACATAGGAACTTATCATTTTGAAATCATCTTAATTTACACACCCGTAGAGTTGACTACAAACGAGTAGTAGGTAGGTATATATTGGAACTAACCTAGGTACCTACTTACTTACTTTTAATTTACTTATCAAACTAATTCCAATCTCCGTGAATTCTTCACTAATAAAATTGTGCTCAATACCTATGATGTAAATACCACAGTGACAGATGAATAAAAATGCATCAAAGTGGCGAAATGCGGCTGTACTTTAGGTAGGTAGGTACGGTGCCTACCTACCTAAAGTACAGCCGTAGGTACCTAAGGTACCTACACCTCTGCCTAATCCTTTGGGGATAACAGGCGTGATATTTAAGAAATACTCGTATGTCTCGTGCGTGTGTGTCGTATGTTGTGTGTTATTGGATTTTTCTATCAGGAATGATGGCAATAGGCTCACCCCCCCCTATTACATGGGACTTAAATATAACTGGCGAAATGTGGGTGTCCTATAGGTACACCTCAACTTAACCCTTCGGGATTACAGGCGTGATGTGAGTTCGTGATGTGCGGCGTGGTGTGGCGTATGTTTAAGAAATACTCGGTGATAACTTTAATTGTAATGACTAGTAATGATGAGTGATCCAATTAGGTATGAAATTACTTGTTGCGCCCCGCGTTTACACCCTCATAAGTCTCGATCCCGTAGGAATACTGGGATTAATAGTATCCTATGTCCTAACCCAGATCATGATCTATTCATGTGCCAAATTTCATACAAATCTGATCAGCCTTTTAACGTGAAAGCGTAACAAACAAACAAACAAACACACTTTCGCATTTATAATATTAGTTAGGATAGTAGGTACTTAAGGGTCCGTGCACGATAAAAACCCTTTTTTGTCAATTAGTTATTTAATTGTGAGAAAGCTTGAAATAATTGAAAGATTAAGTATGTCTGACTATAAAAGTACAGCTTTCGTGATGCTAAACCATTTGTGTCAGTCAGGTGCAAATTTTAAATAAAAATTAGATTTTATCTCAAGGATAGCTGAAGGCCAATATCTGTTTATTTAATTTCTTGATATGGTTTGCTAAATAATAGGAAAAAATATATTACTGCCAAGGTTTAAAAAAAAATGTTTTACAACATTATTTTGTATGGAATTTGCATCAAAGTGGTTCAGCCATATGACCATAATTTTAATGATGTTATGACATTTTATAATATTCAAAATCAAAAGTAGTTTCTTGTAACAAAAAAAACTTTTTACAAAAAAAAACAACCGACCTCCAAAAAAAGCACTACAAAGTGAAAAATTACTTTAATTTCGGAAGTCGGTGTCTTGGGTTTTGTATTTTCGTTTTTGCCACCGACTTTATCTTTACGAAATTAAAGTTATTTTTCACTTTGTAGTGTTTTTTTTTGGAGGTCGGTTGTTTTTTTTTTTGTAAAAAGTTTTTATTTTTCAATTTTTAGTTGTGGTACCTACCCCACACACATTCGAATACCACTATCTGCTACCAATGACAGAAACTTAACATATCATCTACTTACTAAGTGGGAAAAAAATACGTATTTTGTAGCTAACTCAAAAACTATCCAAGCAAAGTTAATAAAATTTATATGGGACCAATTCGAGAGCACACTCTTTCAAACAAAAAAAGAATTTTCAAAATCGGTCCACAATTGACGGAGAAATCGGTGGACATACATAAAAAAAAACAAACATACGCGACGAACATATAACCTCCTCCTTTTTGGAAGTCGGTTAGTGAACAAACGTCAGTCTAGCGTTATTTTTCGGAAAATTTGTTGCGATTATTAGTGATTTTCCATGAATACTTAATTTATTTGAAAAATCCCTTTCCGTCACAAGCAAAACAAAGAGCTCGAATGTTCAAATCACAAATAGATTGGTTTAAATTCTTGTTCCCTTTCTCACAAATAATGAACAAAATTGATCAAAATCAATAGATTTCGTGCACGGCCCCTTAACTATTAACAAACTGCCTCGTTGGTCTAGTGGTCGCAAGTAGCAACTGCGCGTGACCTCCTGGGACTTGTAATGTATGTAACACAGCTGTGCGCATTCAGACCTTGTAGGTACTCGAACTACTCTCGCACAGCTGATATCACGCACTCGACTGCTAGCGGAGCCCTACTCAGCCGCCCGCGTCCACTAGAAAGTACCTAATATGACAAATGCAGACCATTTCAATTCGTGCTGCCCGCCCATTTAGAGTGAAGTAGGTATAATTAGTGATAATAAAAAACATGTTTATAAACGCATTCTAGGGAGGGACAGTAAGGCGATTCGCACATTGCCCCGCATCACGCAGCGTAGCGCGCGGCAGCAGGCTTAACATTGTACCAGTTTGTATAGAAAACACAATATGCGCGCGCGACGCGCTCCCGCGCGCAGATTGTTTGCTATGGCCGCCCCGCGCTACGCTGCGTGATGCGGGGCAGTGTGCGAATCGCCTAATTTCATCCAACAATATTTGCATTGAACAGTTTTTGATTTGTCTTAAGTAGGTACATAATGTTAATTTATTATGAGTTGCAGGCAAGTTAGGTGACTGTAATGTTGAAGAGCCCAACTAAATTACTTCCTGCAGATTCGAATAAAAATATTTGACAAAGTATTTTTTGTAATAATTGAATCCTGCCAAAAGAATAATACTTATTTAAAAAAAAAAAATACAAAAAAATAAAACAACCGACTTCCTAAAAAGTCCGTTGTTTTTTTTTTGTGAAAACGTTTTTATTTCTTATGATTTTATGGATTATGTTCCAGTTTGTAATTTATCAAAGTTAGCCTAATGCCAACTGCTCATCACCTATTACAAAATATTGCTTTTCCCGATGCAGGGACGTTCATCGTTGAGGAGTTCTCCTGGTACTTACTTCACCATCAGCTCCACTTCTCCATGTGTGTAATGCAGCCATAATAATAATAAAGTACTTACTTAATCGAATCACAATCCGTGAAATACTTACTTATTACTTATTGAGTAAGTAGTTCCGGTGACCATCTGTGTTCTTCATCATCAGTTCTACTTCACCAAATGGTGCTTTCCGAGAGCAACTGCACGAGTTAGGCAGGTACTTACTATAAAAAAATACCCAATTCGCTATAGGTGTGCCTGTAATATTTGCAGAGTTCCCTCGATTTCTCCAGGATCCCATCATCAGATCGTGACCAAATGACAATGGGACCACCTCGGAAGTACACCCTTTTAAACAAAAAATATATATTTTGCAAATCCATTTATATGATGACATTGATGACGGAGATAAGCCCAAACAAACAAAAAAAGCGGCCAAGTGCGAGTCGGACTCGCCCATGAAGGGTTCCATAGCAGCAAGTAACATTGAATGAAAGGTAAATTGCGGTTTACGATTTATGACGTATTAAAAAAAACTACTTGCTAGATCTCGTTCAAACCAATTTTCGGTGGAAGTTTACATGGTAATGTACATCATATATTTTTTTTAGTTTTATCATTCCCTTATTTTAGAAGTTACAGTTACACACATTTTACCACTTTGGAAGTGTCTTTCGCGCAAACTATTCAGTTTAGAAAAAAAAAATATTTTAGAAACCTCAATATCATTTTTTAAAGACCTATCCATAGATATCACGTATGGGTTTGATGAAAAAAAAATTTTTGAGTTTCAGTTCTAAGTATGGGGAACCCCAAATTTTTTTGTTTTTTTTTCTACTTTTGTGTGAAAATCTTAATGCGGTTCACAGAATACATCTACTTACCAAGTTTTAACAGCATAGCTCTTCTAGTTTCGGAAAAAAGTGGCTGTGACATACGGACAGACAGACAGACAGACATGACGAATCCATAAGGGTTCCGTTTTTTGCCATTTGGCAACGGAACCCTAAAAAGATATAAACATCCGAATTGATAACCTCCAAAAAACAGGCGCTGTATTCGCACGGACGCGCACCACAAGACTAAATAAAAAACCGGCCAAGTGCGTGTCGGACCACGCACAATGAAGTGTTCCGTAGTTGGGATGAATTTATCCCAAAAACAAACTTAACTTTGTAGTTGAAAAGTATGTTCTCCCATACGAAATGTATGGGAAAACATGTTTTTGCAACTGCAAAGTTAAGTTGGTCGATTATTACTCGTTAACTTGTAGAGCCTACTTAGCTGTGATAGTTTTCCTTTTAATTTCGTTATATAAACTACTGCTGTGATCACAATGTTTTTGAAGGACCTTTTTTAACATTACCACTTTACGTGTAGGAGAAGTACCCTAAAAAAAAATATTTTCATAATTTTGTTTTACCACTTTGTCGGCATAATTAATATGTATACCTATGCCAAATTACAGCTTTCTAGTACTAAGGGTCTCGGAGCTAGACCGCGGACAGACAAACAGACGGATATGACGAAACTATAAGGTTCCTTGTTTACTACGGAACCCTAAAAAGCGCGGACGCGCGCCGTGTCGCGCGCAGGTCTGGGCGGCCGACTTGCGGCAGCTTCAAAATGTACCTAGTCCTTTGACCACGCCGCCGCCGCGCGCCGCCAAATCCATTAGTAAGTCAGTGCAAAGTAAGTCTTATGCAATCGCAATAAGGTATAAGTTGGAACGATTGACGAGGATTTTTTAGTTTGAAATAGAGAAATGATTACCTATTTTTTGGTAAAGTTAGTCAAACATCCTAATTTATACCTTAATGCAATAAGTAAAAGAGTCATATTGCAATGACTAACTATTTTACTTATGATTTTATTTCACTTTGGTAATAGTCTGTCAGTCTGCCTAGCTTTTTCCCAACTATGTTGGGGTCAGCTCTTACTTACAGCCTTACCGGACGCAGCTGAATACCAGTATTTTACATGGAGCGACTGCCTGTCTGTACCCTAATTACGTAACTTATTTTCGTAAACAATTATGACTGTTTCATTTTGACAGTTCAACAACATTCATTGCGTTATTTACTTTGTTGAGCAGACTTTTCTTTCCAACTTATGAAGCAATGGATTAGCAATCTGTTTCAAATCGAAACAAATAATGATTGATCGTGTATTGTGCAATTAGGGTATTGACCTCCACTACCCAGTAACTGGGTAAGTAATACAATACCCCTTGGTAAGACTGCTTGTCAGACTTTCGGGCTTCTGACGACCCGTAACGATTGTCAAACCAGTGACCAACCCCTGCCAAGCGAAGTACAGACAAAGGCCATAATTATGTGAGTTTCTTTTAACCATCTCGACCTTATGCATCGATCACGTTCGTTCGGCGCTCCGATTGTCCTTTCACCAGTGACGGCCAGTGAAGGGCCAATCGGAGCGATCGGTCGATGCATAAAGTCGAGATGGTTAAAAGAAACTTACACTACTCACGGCCTCTGATTGATCGACCCGTGAGGCTATTATTACTTTTTGGAATAAAACTAAGCCCTTGGTTAGCACGGACATAAAAATCCCCGTTCGTGCTCGCGTGGGCAAGTTTAGGTACCTACTTAGGTTAGGTTGGGCTATGTTGACCGAGGAATCGAACCTAGGACCCCACGCTGAGCAAACACGCACAGACCAGCCTTCGTCCTCTGACGAAGATCGTCTACTGAGCTCAGCTTGGTTTGCACCGCCATTTATACTCTCTTGGTATCGCGTCGCGCCAGCTACGCGATATCGCGGCGATACGCAACAACAAAGGAATTCCTTTGTCGGTGGATCGCGCTGCGAATCGCGCGCTACACCGCGTAGCGGACGCGATATCAAAAATAGGAACATTTTGTATGGTATCGCCGCGATATCGCGTAGCTGGCGCGACGCGACACCAAGAGAGTATAAATGGCGGTGCAAACCAAGCTGACCTCAGTAGACGATCTTCGTCAGAGGACGAAGGCTGGTCTGTGCGTGTTTGCTCAGCGTGGGGTCCTAGGTTCGATTCCCCGGTCCGTCATCTAACCTATACCTATTCCATTTGAAATAAGATTAGACATTTAAACAAACCTTTTTTACAGTCCGTTCAACCGATTTTGACTTTTATACCGTATGCATAAGGATGGCATTAAAAGCAAAAAAGTGGTTGCAATACCAACTGTTTACTGCAGCTGCTAATTTGTCAATACCAACGCAATAGAAGTCAAAATCGGTTGAACGGACTGTAAAAAAGATTTAGTTATATGTCTAATCTTACTTCAAATGGAGTATACTTAGGTAGATACCTAAACTTGCCCACGTCAGCACGAACGGCGATTTTTTACGTCCCTGCTAACCAAAGGCTTAGTTTCATTTAACGTTTTATTCCGAAAAGTAATAGCAGCCTCGCGGTCACGGGTCGATCAAGAGTACTTACTTCGTTTGGCGGGGATTGGTCCGTGGATGACTGACGATCTTTTTACAGACCTACCGAGACTCCTCCGTGCCTCGTGGTCCCAGCTGCCATTCGTGGATATTTGACAGTCGTTACGGGTCGTCAGTAGCCCGAAAGTTTGATAACCAGTCTTATCAAGGGGTATCCTATTACTTACCCATTTACTGGGTTGTGAATATCAGATAGGCAGTCGCTCCACGTAAAATACTGGTATTCAGCTGCATCCGGTAAGACAGGAAGGCGACCTCAACACAGTTGGGAAAAGGCAGAGGAGACTGACAGACTAAAAGTGAAATAAAATCATAAACAAAATAGTTAGTCATAGCAATGTCACTTTTTTCTCAATGCATTAAGGTATAAATTAAGATGTTTGACAAACTTTACATAAAAATATTAATTTCTCCATTTCAGACCAAAAAAGTCCTCGCAAATGTCTATCATTTTAACTTATACCTTATTGCAATCATATAAGAATTACATTGCGCTGACTTACTAATGGTTTAGGCGGCGCGTGGCGGCGGGCGGCGGCGGTGCGGTCAAAGATTGTAGGTACCTTTTGAAGATGCCGCAAGCCAGCCGCTGTCCTGCGCCGCGCCTGCCGCCGCGCCGCAGTTTGCCACTGCCATAGACCGGTACTATTTTATTTGCAGATTTTGATATTATGTTTCTATCTAGCTGGCCCATCCCACCTGAGCCTGAGCCACAGCAACGAAACCGATGTAGACTGTTAGCTTATTGACTGTACTTACATGTCCAATGTCTAAGCGAACGAAAACATTCAGTGTACCTACACGTGGCAACATAATTATCAAGCTATACATTTGCAGTAGGTACCTATATGTTGACCGACCTCTCATTTTATGGAAATCCTATACAATGCGAGATCAGCTTATATTGGAAATTATGGCTTGGGTGTGTTCCTCCGCTACTAAGACAAAAACGGCATTTAATTTCGGTTCCTATCCAGCTTAGCCCTTCGTTATTCTATTGCTTGGAGCTTTGAAAATTTTATTGGAGATACTCCTTCCAATGTAGGTAGGTACTTACCTACTTTTCAAATTATTATTTCTATTCATTCATTTTTAAAAACCTTAGATAGTACCTACTACAGCAGAAATTACGTTCGTAAGCTTGTTTTCATCTAGCGGGATCCTTTTTAGAGTTCCGTTGTCATCGAGGAACCTTTATATGTAGTTTCGCCGTCTGTCTGTCTGTCCGTGACTTAGCTCAGGCTCAGGGCTCAGAGACTCTTGGTACTAGAAAGCTGTAATTTGGCATGGCAAATCACGCCGACAAAGTGGTATAATAAAATCATAAAAAAACAGTGGCACTTCAGGAGTGCCGACAGAAGTGAAAACTTGAACAAGATCGCCTTGGTGGAAGAAAAATACGTGTATACAATATTGGTCCGTAACGTTATCTACTTAAATAAAGAGCACAATCGCGTTTAAAAAAAAAATACTTCCAAAACCTTTAAAGTAAAAATACTTGCATAGAACATTGATCCGTAACGCAATATAAATAAAGAGCACAATCGCGTTTACAAAAATGATGTCTCGGTGACAGTGTCGCGAGTTCAATTGTTTTTTCCCATCTTAAAAATGCCCAACGCGCCTAAAGAAGTATTCACTTAACTAAAGGGCCTGCTACACAGCTGCCAACTACGTCCCCGACAGAGGTGACCTTGGCTGGCGACAGGCAGAGCTGTTTGAAATTTGGTCGTAAACCACTATCTACACGGTTGTAAACCACCATGGTCATCTCTGTCAGGACGCGGTTGGCGACCGTGTAGCAGGCACTTAAGTGGGCGGGCAGCGCGAGTTGAAATGGTCTGCGTTCGTCGTAGGTAGGTACTTTCTAGCGGATGCGGTCTGTTGCGCGGGTGGCGTGGCAGAGCGATCGTAAGAGCGCTAGGGCTCCGCTAGCAGTCGAGTGTGTGAATATCAGCTGTGCGAGAGTCGATTCGAGTAGGTACAACGTCTGAATGCGTACGGCTGTGTTACATTCAGGAGCTCACGCGCAGTTGCTACTTGCGACCACTAGACCAACGAGACAGTTTGTTTGTTAGTAGTTAAAGTACCTACTATCCTAATTAATCTATCTATACTAATATATATAGCTAAAGAGTTTGTTTGTTTGCTTGAACGCGCTAATCTCAAGAACTACTGGTCCGATTTGAAAAATTATTTCAGTGTTAGATAGCCCATTTATCATCACGCTAAGACTAATAGGAGCGGAGCACCGATGAAGAATGTTTCAAAATCGGGTTTTTTTTTTTCCTTTTGAGAGCTTCCGCTGCGTGCGCTGCATAAACGGTTAAAGTTCCGCAAAAATCATGTATGACAGAACTGTTTCCCTTTAAAAGTTCTAAAAAAAAGTCCGCGACAGCATTATGTCTATCTTTTAAGTTTGGCTTATTATAACCTTTTTTATGCCAACCAAATTTGTTCTAAAATAATGCATTATTTGCGAAGGTGTTTTTACAACATGATATTAATCCTTATCCAAATAAATACGTTATTCATCACTAGTATTTAATTTAAAACAAAATTGCCATTTACATCATTCGATTTTATATTAGGAGATATCGCAATTTTAAAATAACATCGCAATAAAATAGTGATCAAGTAGGTACTGCGCGCGATTTCAGGTGAAGGTATCGTTTGCGGTAACAATTAATAAGGCCCAGGGGCAAACATAGGAATAGATTTACGCCAAGAGTGTCTTTCGTACGGGCAACTATTATGTTGCCCTATCGAGATTTGGTTCTGGTGAAAATTAATATCTACTTCTGCCGGAAGAAACAATACTAAAAGTATAGTGTACGCAGAAGTACTTTAAAATAACATTATTTTTGAATTTTTTTGAGAATAACCTACAATCTACATGATTTAAGATTACTTACCTATAAGAACTAGTACTTTTACCTAACGTTTTAAAGTTGCACTCTTACTCATAAAAGCGTGATGTAGGTAAGTACCTAAAATAGCTCCATAAGGGGACGATAGCTGACTTTTAACGATTTTATACTAAAGATGACGTCTAAACGTGTAGTGTTAGTGATTTGGAAAAAATATATGTTAAATTAGAGCATTTTCTTAATATTTTAATATAGGCATATTTTAGATTATGTTTATATTACATAGTGAAATTAATTTGTAAAGTTATGTCTAACGCGGATAAAAAACTGAGAATGACGCAAAATTCATCAAGCGTATTTTTCTGAAAACTTCATCATTTCAAAGATAATTAAATTACTGTTCTTTTAGTATACGTGTTTTATTAAAATACCTTTTGTTTTACGTGTAATAAATTAATAATGCGTCTAATTTGGGACAGCGCTCCTTGATGGGCGAGTCCTATTACTGGCTGGATGTACGACTCGTTGCGTGAGCTCAATACAGAAGACGCAAGCTAACCATTCAAGGTCACTGTAATATTATTTAAAAAAAAACACCTTTTACGTAAACGAAGTCGCGGGCAGAAGCCAGTATTATTATAATTGCGAAAGTGAGTTTTTTTTATTGTTACGCTGTCACGCTAAAACGGCTGAACGGATTTGGATGAACATGGGTAGACCATGACCTGGGTTAGGATATAGGATACTATTCATACTATTTAAATTTATCCCAATATTCCCACGGGATCGAGACTTATGCGGGTGAAACTGCACGGCGCAGCTAGTAATTTTATTTTATAATTGGATCACTCATTTCATTAGAATTACTTAGAATTAAGTAATAAGTTATCACCGAGTATTTATGAGTAGGTATTTTTTAAATATCACGCCTGCAATCCCCAAAGGATTAGGCAGAGGTGTAGGTACTTACCACAGGTAGGATCTACCTACATATAGTACACCCGCATTTCGCCAATTATAATGCGTATTTATTCATCTATGGTATACTCCCGTCTGGCAATACCTATAGCGATGTTTCGTGTGCACCAGGTACAGTCAGTACGTAAAGAATTTTTTAAGTACTTAAAGTAATATGTTTGAAATTAAAAAAAGGATTGTGTGGTTTTATGAAACCACGGTAAAAGTGAAACTTCTATAGGCGCCGCCATATTGGCCTTGGCTTTCACTTTATCCCTACCCCGCGGCCGACCGTCACGCGACATGCAACACACAGATCAAAAAGTTTGATACGACGTAATAAAAGTTTCACTTTAGAAGTATGTACTTACCTACTTAAGATTTTTGTAGTTTAATTTTTTATGTACCATACAGGCTGGCAGGGACATTGACTCGAAAACTTTTACCATGCATTCAGTACATGATATTTTAAAAAAAATCTGTTGTTTCTTAGAAAAACATACGCGGTCAAAATGTGTGGAACAACCGATTTTTTTAAGGGCCATCCTGTATAAAAATATAATATAATATGACTAGTAATTATTTAAACTAAGCGAAGCAAAATCAACAACATACGTTACTAGAATATAATATAGGTAAACTTTGTTTATTCATTCCAAATGTTTATATCTATTTGTGACTATACAAACAACTCGAAAATATAAAATTAAAACTGAACATAGCAACAATTCTATTATAAAGGCACACTAGAACTTTTACTCTGACTGTACTTTAACGTGTGCTCAGGTACGTAATATCTACAAATATAACCAATGTATTATATGTAGCGTTGCCAAACGGGAACGTTGCCACACGGGAGTAACCCGGTATTATACCTACATATCATATTGAGCACAATAAAATTTTACTACTTAGAGAAGAATTCACGGAGACACGGAATTAGTTTGATAAGTAAATTAAAAGAAAGTAAATAGGTACCTAGGTTAGTTCCAGTATATACCTACTCGTTTGTTGTCAACTCTACGAGTGTGTAAATTAAGATAATTTCAAAACTGATACGTAGTAAGTTCCTACCTACTCTTAGAAAGGCCATAAAAACAGGTTGCAGCCGAAAGTACACTTTACATGTAGAAATTAAGTAATTTTTCCGAAATCACATAAATTGGAAACTAAATTAAAAAAATCTAGATTTATAATAAATAGGTACTTCGTAAAAGACCGAATTCGCCAGTTTCGTCATTCGTGCTTGTGCGGTCACTGGTCAAACTGTGGTAGGTACTACCTACTTAGGTTAGGTTGGGCTATGTTGACCGAGGAATCGAACCTAGGACCCCACGCTGAGCAAACACGCACAGACCAGCCTTCGTCCTCTGACGAAGATCGTCTACTGAGCTCAGCTTGGTTTGCACCGCCATTTATACTCTCTTGGTATCGCGTCGCGCCAGCTACGCGATATCGCGGCGATATCGCGGTGACACCATACAAAATGTTCCTATTTTTGGTATCGCGCAGCATATCGCGTCCGCTACGCGGTGCCGCGCTGCGATAATCGCGCTAGTGTGAAAGGTGTTGCGTGGCGATAATATCGCAGAATCGCCACGCGACGCGTCGCGCGACAAGTCGCGCTGGTCTGCACAAGCCTTTAAGGCTTATATGCGCGATACCAAAAATAGGAACATTTTGTATGGTATAGCCGCGATATCGCCGCGATATCGCGTAGCTGGCGCGACGCGATACCAAGAGAGTATAAATGGCGGTGCAAACCAAGCTGAGCTCAGTAGACGATCTTCGTCAGAGGACGAAGGCTGGTCTGTGCGTGTTTGCTCAGCGTGGGGTCCTAGGTTCGATTCCTCGGTCAACATAGCCCAACCTAACCTAAGTAGGTAGTACCTACCACAGTTTGACCAGTGACCGCACAAGCACGAATGACGAAACTGGCGAATTCGGTCTTTTACGAAGTACCTATTTATTATAAATCTAGATTTTTTAATTTAGTTTCCAATTTATGTGATTTCGGAAAAATTACTTAATTTCTACATGTAAAGTGTACTTTCGGCTGCAACCTGTTTTTATGGCCTTTCTAAGAGTAGGTAGGAACTTACTACTTATCAGTTTTGAAATCATCTTAATTTATACACTAGTAGAGTTGACAACAAACGAGTAGGTATATACTGGAACTAACCTAGGTACCTATTTACTTTCTTTTAATTTACTTATCAAACTAATTCCGTGTCTCCGTGAATTCTTCTCTAAGTAGTAAAATTTTATTGTGCTCAATATGATATGTAGGTATAATACCGGGTTACTCCCGTGTGGCAACGTTCCCGTTTGGCAACGCTACATATAATACATTGGTTATATTTGTAGATATTACGTACCTGAGCACACGTTAAAGTACAGTCAGAGTAAAAGTTCTAGTGTGCCTTTATATTAGAATTGTTGCTATGTTCAGTTTTAATTTTATATTTTCGAGTTGTTTGTATAGTCACAAATAGATATAAACATTTGGAATGAATAAACAAAGTTTACCTATATTATATTCTAGTAACGTATGTTGTTGATTTTGCTTCGCTTAGTTTAAATAATTACTAGTCATATTATATTATATTTTTATACAGGATGGCCCTTAAAAAAATCGGTTTTTTCACACATTTTGACCGCGTAGATTTTTCTAAGAAACAACAGATTTTTTTTTAAATATCATGTACTGAATCCATGGTAAAAGTTTTCGAGTCAATGTCCCTGCCAGCCTGTATGGTACATAAAAAATTAAACTACAAAAATCTTAAATAGGTAAGTACATACTTCTAAAGTGAAACTTTTATTACGTCGTATCAAACTTTTTGATCTGTGTGTTGCATGTCGCGTGACGGTCGGCCGCGGAGTAGGGATAAAGTGAAAGCCAAGGCCAATATGGCGGCGCCTATAGAAGTTTCACTTTTACCGTGGTTTCATAAAACCACACAATCCTTTTTTTAATTTCAAACATATTACTTTAAGTACTTAAAAAATTCTTAACGTACTGACTGTACCTGGTGCACACGAAACATCGCTATAGGTATTGCTAGACGGGAGTATACCATAGATGAATAAATACGCATTATAATTGGCGAAATGCGGGTGTACTATATGTAGGTAGATACCTACCTGTGATAAGTACCTACACCTCTGCCTAATCCTTTGGGGAAAGCAGGCGTGATATTTAAAAAATACCTACTCATAAATACTCGGTGATAACTTATTACTTAATTCTAAGTAATTCTAATGAAATGAGTGATTCAATTATAAAATAAAATTACTAGCTGCGCCGTGCGGTTTCACCCGCATAAGTCTCGATCCCGTGGGAATATTGGGATAAATTTAAATAGTATGAATAGTATCCTATATCCTAACCCAGGTCATGGTCTACCCATGTTTATCCAAATCCGTTCAGCCGTTTTAGCGTGACAGCGTAACAATAAAAAAAACTCACTTTCGCAATTATAATAATACTGGCTTCTGCTCGCGACTTCGTTTACGTAAAAGGTGTTTTTTTTTTAAATAATACGTACGTTAAGACGCAGATATATTACAGTGACCTTGAGTGGTTAGCTTGCGTCTTCTGTATTGAGCTCACGCAACGAGTCGTACATCCAGCCAGTAATAGGACTCGCCCATCAAGGAGCGCTGTCCCAAATTAGATGCATTATTAATTTATTACACGTAAAACAAAAGGTATTTTAATAAAACACGTATACTAAAAGAACAGTAATTTAATTATCTTTGAAATGATGAAGATTTCAGAAAAATACGCTTGATGAATTTTGCGTCATTCTCAGTTTTTTATCCGCATTAGACATAACTTTACAAATTAATTTCACTATGTAATATAAACATAATCTAAAATATGCCTATATTAAAATATTAAGAAAATGCTCTAATTTAACATATATTTTTTCCAAATCACTAACACTACACGTTTAGACGTCATCTTCAGTATAAAATCGTTAAAAGTCAGCTATCGTCCCCTTAAGGAGCTATTTTAGGTACTTACCTACATCACCCTTTTATGAGTAAGAGTGCAACTTTAAAACGTTAGGTAAAAGTACTAGTTCTTATAGGTAAGTAATCTTAAATCATGTAGATTGTAGGTTATTCTCAAAAAAACTCAAAAATAATGTTATTTTAAAGTACTTCTGCGTACACTATACTTTTAGTATTGTTTCTTCCGGCAGAAGTAGATATTAATTTTCACCAGAACCAAATCTCGATAGGGCAACATAATAGTTGCCCGTACGAAAGACACTCTTGGCGTAAATCTATTCCTATGTTTGCCCCTGGGCCTTATTAATTGTTACCGCAAACGATACCTTCACCGGAAATCGCGCGCAGTACTTGATCACTATTTTATTGCGATGTTATTTTAAAATTGCGATATCTCCTAATATTAAATCGAATGATGTAAATGGCAATTTTGTTTTAAATTAAATACTAGTGATGAATAACGTATTTGTTTGGATAAGGATTAATATCATGTTGTAAAAACACCTTCGCAAATAATGCATTATTTTAGAACAAATTTGGTTGGCATAAAAAAGGTTATAATAAGCCAACCTTAAAAGATAGACATAATGCTGTCACGGACTTTTTTTTAGAACTTTTAAAGGGAAACAGTTCTGTCATACATGATTTTTGCGGAACTTTAACCGTTTATGCAGCGCACGCAGCGGAAGCTCTCAAAAGGAAAAAAAAACCCGATTTTGAAACATTCTTCATCGGTGCTCCGCTCCTATTAGTCTTAGCGTGATGATATATAGCCTATAGCCTTCCTCGATAAATGGGCTATCTAACACTGAAATAATTTTTCAAATCGGACCAGTAGTTCTTGAGATTAGCGCGTTCAAGCAAACAAACAAACTCTTTAGCTATATATATATTAGTATAGATAGATTAATTAGGATAGTAGGTACTTTAACTACTAACAAACAAACTGTCTCGTTGGTCTAGTGGTCGCAAGTAGCAACTGCGCGTGAGCTCCTGAATGTAACACAGCCGTGCACATTCAGACGTTGTACCTACTCGAATCGACTCTCGCACCGCTGATATTCACACACTCGACTGCTAGCGGAGCCCTAGCGCTCTTACGATCGCTCTGCCACGCCACCCGCGCAACAGACCGCATCCGCTAGAAAGTATCTACCTAACGCAGACCATTTCAACTCGCGCTGACAAAACTGGCGAACCCCCGCACACATAAGTGCCTGCTACACGGTCGCCAACCGCGTCCTGACAGCGGTGACCTTGGTGGTTTTCAACCGTGTAGATAGTGGTTTACGACCAAATTTCAAACAGCTCTGCCTGTCGCCAGCCAAGATCACCTCTGTCGGGGACGTGGTTGGCAGCTGTGTAGCAGGCCCTTTAGTTAAGTGAATACTTCTTTAGGCGCGTTGGGCATTTTTAAGATGGGAAAAAACAATTGAACTCGCGACACTGTCACCGAGACCTCATTTTTGTAAACGCGATTGTGCTCTTTATTTATATCACGTTACGGATCAATGTTCTATGCAAGTATTTTTACTTTAAAGGTTTTGGAAGTATTTTTTTTTTAAACGCGATTTTGCTCTTTATTTAAGTAGATAACGTTACGGACCAATATTGTATACACGTATTTTTCTTCCACCAAGGCGATCTTGTTCAAGTTTTCACTTCTGTCGGCACTCCTGAAGTGCCACTGTTTTTTTATGATTTTATTATACCACTTTGTCGGCGTGATTTGCCATGCCAAATTACAGCTTTCTAGTACCAAGAGTCTCTGAGCCCTGAGCCTGAGCTAAGTCACGGACAGACAGACGGCGAAACTACATATAAAGGTTCCTCGATGACAACGGAACTCTAAAAACCGGCCAAGTGCGAGTCGTACTCGCCCATAAAGGGTTCCGTAGCAGCAAGTAACATTGAATGAAAGGTAAATTGCGGTTTACGATTTATGACGTATTAAAAAAAAACTAGTTGTTCGATCTCGTTCAAACCAATTTTCGGTGGAAGTTTACATGGTAATGTACATCATATATTTTTTTTAGTTTTATCATTCTCTTATTTTAGAAGTTACAGGGGGGGGGACACACATTTTACCACTTTGGAAGTGTCTCTCGCGCAAACTATTCAGTTTAGAAAAAAATGATTTTAGAAACCTCAATATCATTTTTGAAGACCTATCCATAGATACCCCACACGTATGGGATTGATGAAAAAAATTTTTTTGAGTTTCAGTTCTAAGTATGGGGAACTCCAAAATTATTTGTTTTTTTTCTATTTTTATGTGAAAATCTTAATGCGGTTTACAGAATACATCTACTTACCAAGTTTCAACAGCGTAGCTCTTATAGTTTCGGAAAAAAGTGGCTGTGACATACGGACGGACAGACAGACAGACAGACAGACAGACAGACAGACAGACAGACAGATAGACAGACAGACAGACAGACAGACAGACATGACGAATCTATAAGGGTTCCGTTTTTTGCCATTTGGCAACGGAACCCTAAAAAGGATCCCGCTAGATGAAAACAAGCTTACGAACGTAATTTCTGCTGTAGTAGGTACTATCTAAGGTTTTTAAAAACGAATGAATAGAAATAATAATTTGAAAAGTAGGTAAGTACCTACCTACATTGGAAGGAGTATCTCCAATAAAATTTTCAAAGCTCCAAGCAATAGAATAACGAAGGGCTAAGCTGGATAGGAACCGAAATTAAATGCCGTTTTTGTCTTAGTAGCGGAGGAACACACCCAAGCCATAATTTCCAATATAAGCTGATCTCGCATTGTATAGGATTTCCATAAAATGAGAGGTCGGTCAACATATAGGTACCTACCTACTGCAAATGTATAGCTTGATAATTATGTTGCCACGTGTAGGTACATTGAATGTTTTCGTTCGCTTAGACATTGGACATGTAAGTACAGTCAATAAGCTAACAGTCTACATCGGTTTCGTTGCTGTGGCTCAGGCTCAGGTGGGATGGGCCAGCTAGATAGAAACATAATATCAAAATCTGCAAATAAAATAGTACCGGTCTATGGCAGTGGCAAACTGCGGCGCGGCGCGGCGGCGGGCGCGGCGCAGGACAGCGGCTGGCTTGCGGCATCTTCAAAAGGTACCTACAATCTTTGACCGCACCGCCGCCGCCGCCGCCCGCCGCCACGCGCCGCCTAAACCATTAGTAAGTCAGTGCAATGTAATTCTTATATGATTGCAATAAGGTATAAGTTAGAATGATAGACATTTGCGAGGACTTTTTTGGTCTGAAATGGAGAAATTAATATTTTTATGTAAAGTTTGTCAAACATCTTAATTTATACCTTAATGCATTGAGAAAAAGTGACATTGCTATGACTAACTATTTTGTTTATGATTTTATTTCACTTTTAGTCTGTCAGTCTCCTCTGCCTTTTCCCAACTGTGTTGGGGTCGCCTTCCTGTCTTACCGGATGCAGCTGAATACCAGTATTTTACGTGGAGCGACTGCCTATCTGATCTTCACAACCCAGTAAATGGGTAAGTAATAGGATACCCCTTGATAAGACTAGTTATCAAACTTTCGGGCTTCTGACGACCCGTAACGACTGTCAAATATCCACGAATGGCAGCTGGGACCACGAGGCACGGAGGAGTCTCGGTAGGTCTGTAAAAAGATCGTCAGTCATCCACGGACCAATCCCCGCTAAACGAAGTAAGTACTCATTGATCGACCCGTGACCGCGAGGCTGCTATTACTTTTCGAAATAAAACGTTAAATGAAACTAAGCCTTTGGTTAGCAGAGACGTAAAAAATCGCCGTTCGTGCTGACGTGGGCAAGTTTAGGTATCTACCTAAGTATACTCCATTTGAAGTAAGATTAGACATATAACTAAACCTTTTTTACAGTCCGTTCAACCGATTTTGACTTCTATTGCGTTGGTATTGACAAATTAGCAGCTGCAGTAAACAGTTGGTATTGCAACCACTTTTTTGCTTTTAATGCCATCCTTATGCATACGGTATAGAAGTCAAAATCGGTTGAACGGACTGTAAAAAAGGTTTGTTTAAATGTCTAATCTTATTTCAAATGGAATAGGTATAGGTTAGATGACGGACCGGGGAATCGAACCTAGGACCCCACGCTGAGCAAACACGCACAGACCAGCTTTCGTCCTCTGACGAAGATCGTCTACTGAGCTCAGCTTGGTTTGCACCGCCATTTATACTCTCTTGGTGTCGCGTCGCGCCAGCTACGCGATATCGCGGCGATATCGCGGCGATACCATACAAAATGTTCCTATTTTTGATATCGCGTCCGCTACGCGGTGTAGCGCGCGATTCGCAGCGCGATCCACCGACAAAGGAATTCCTTTGTTGTTGCGTATCGCCGCGATATCGCGTAGCTGGCGCGACGCGATACCAAGAGAGTATAAATGGCGGTGCAAACCAAGCTGAGCTCAGTAGACGATCTTCGTCAGAGGACGAAGGCTGGTCTGTGCGTGTTTGCTCAGCGTGGGGTCCTAGGTTCGATTCCTCGGTCAACATAGCCCAACCTAACCTAAGTAGGTACCTAAACTTGCCCACGCGAGCACGAACGGGGATTTTTATGTCCGTGCTAACCAAGGGCTTAGTTTTATTCCAAAAAGTAATAATAGCCTCACGGGTCGATCAATCAGAGGCCGTAAGTAGTGTAAGTTTCTTTTAACCATCTCGACTTTATTTATGCATCGACCGATCGCTCCGATTGGCCCTTCACTGGCCTTCACTGGTGAAAGGACAATCGGAGCGCCGAACGAACGTGATCGATGCGTAAGGTCGAGATGGTTAAAAGAAACTCACATAGGGCCTTTGTCTGTACTTCGCTTGGCAGGGGTTGGTCACTGGTTTGACAATCGTTACGGGTCGTCAGAAGCCCGAAAGTCTGACAAGCAGTCTTACCAAGGGGTATTGTATTACTTACCCAGTTACTGGGTAGTGGAGGTCATACCCTAATTGCATAATACACGATCAATCATAATTTCTTTCGATTTGAAACAGATTGCTAATCCATTGCTTCATAAGTTAGAAAGAAAAGTATGCTCAACAAAGTAAATAACGCAATGAATGTTGTTGAACTGTCAAAATGAAACAGTCATAATTGTTTACGAAAATAAGTTACGTAATTAGGGTACAGACAGGCAGTCGCTCCATGTAAAATACTGGTATTCAGCTGCGTCCGGTAAGGCTGTAAGCTGACCCCAACATAGTTGGGAAAAAGCTAGGCAGACTGACAATTACCAAAGTGAAATAAAATCATAAGTAAAATAGTTAGTCATTGCAATGTGACTCTTTTGCTTATTGCACTAAGGTATAAATTAGGATGTTTGACTAACTTTACAAAAAATTGGGAATCATTTCTCTATTTCAAACTAAAAAATCCTCGCAAATGTCAATCGTTCCAACTTATACCTTATTGCTATTGCATAAGACTTACTTTGCACTGACTTACTAATGGATTTGGCGGCGCGCGGCGGCGGCGTGGTCAAAGGACTAGGTACATTTTGAAGCTGCCGCAAGTCGGCCGCCCAGACCTGCGCGCGACACGGCGCGCGTCAGCGCTTTTTAGGGTTCCGTAGTAAACAAGGAACCCTTATAGTTTCGTCATATCCGTCTGTCTGTCTGTCCGCGGTCTAGCTCCGAGACCCTTAGTACTAGAAAGCTGTAATTTGGCATAGGTATACATATTAATTACGCGGACAAAGTGGTAAAACAAAATTATGAAAAACATTTTTTTTTAGGGTACCTCTCCTACACGTAAAGTGGTAATGTTAAAAAAGGCCCTTCAAAAACATTGTGATTACAGCAGTAATTTATATAACGAAATTAAAAGGAAAACTATCACAGCTAAGTAGGCTCTACAAGTTAACGAGTAATAATCGACCAACTTAACTTTGCAGTTGCAAAAACATGTTTTCCCATACATTTCGTATGGGAGAACATATTTTTCAACTACAAAGTTAAGTTTGTTTTTGGGATATATTCATCCCAACTACGGAACACTTCATTGTGCGTGGTCCGACACGCACTTGGCCGGTTTTTTATTTGGTCTTGAGGTGCGCGTCCGTGCGAATACAGCGCCTGTTTTTTTGGAGGTTATCAATTCGGATGTTTATGTCTTTTTAGGGTTCCGTTGCCAAATGGCAAAAAACGGAACCCTTATGGATTCATCATGTCTGTCTGTCCGTCCGTATGTCACAGCCACTTTTTTTCGAAACTATAAGAGCTATGCCGTTGAAACTTGGTAAATAGATGTATTCTGTGAACCGCATTAAGATTTTCACACAAAAGTAGAAAAAAAGCAAAAAATTTTGGGGTTCCCCATACTTAGAACTGAAACTCAAAAACATTTTTTTCATCAAACCCATACGTGATATCTATGGATAGGTCTTTAAAAAATGATATTGAAGTTTCTAAAATATTTTTTTTTCTAAACTGAATAGTTTGCGCGAAAGACACTTCCAAAGTGGTAAAATGTGTGTCCCCCCTGTAACTTCTAAAATAAGAGAATGAAAAAACTAAAAAAAATAATATGATGTACATTACCATGTAAACTTTCACCGAAAATTGGTTAGAACGAGATCTAGCAAGTAATTTTTTTTAATACGTCATAAATCGTAAATCGCAATTTACCTTTCATTCAATGTTACATGCTGCTACGGAACCCTTCATGGGCGAGTCCGACTCGCACTTGGCCGCTTTTTTTGTTTGTTTGGGCTTATCTCCTTCATCAATGTCATCATATAAATGGATTTGCAAAATATATATTTCTTGTTTAAAAGGGTGTACTTCCGAGGTGGTCCCATTGTCATTTGGTCACGATCTGATGATGGGATCCTGGAGAAATCGAGGGAACTCTTCAAATGTTACAGGCACACCTATAGCGATTTGGGTATTTTTTTATAGTAAGTACCTGCCTAACTCGTGCAGTTGCTCTCGGAAAGCACCATTTGGTGAAGTAGAACTGATGGTGAAGAACACAGATGGTCACCGGAACTACTTACTCAATAATAAGTATTTCACGGATTGTGATTCGATTACTTTAATATTATGGTTGCATTACACACATGGAGAAGTGGAGCTGATGGTGAAGTAAGTACCAGGAGAACACCTCAACGATGAACGTCCCTGCATCGGGAAAAGCAATATTTTGTAATAGGTGATGAGCAGTTGGCATTAGGCTAACTTTGATAAATTACAAACTGAAACATGATCCATTAAAAAGCGAGAAATAAAAGCGTTTTCACAAAAAAAACAACCGACTGTTTAGGAAGTCGGTTGTTTTATTTTTTTTGTATTTTTTTTTTTTAAATAAGTATTATTATTCTTTTGGCAGGATTCAATTATTACAAAAAATACTTTGTCAAATATTTTTATTCGAATCTGCAGGAAGTAATATTTAGTTGGGCTCTTCAACATTACAGTCACCTAACTTGCCTGCAACTCATAATAAATTAACATTATGTACAGACGCCAGCACATCAGACTACTACAATCTGTCAAATTTATTTAATAGATTTTCAACTTTATCGCTGAAGATTAAGATTCAAAGTTGATTGGGAAAATTTGACAGTTTCGGGTAGCTTGATGTGCTGGCGTCTGTACCTACTTAAGACAAATCAAAAACTGTTCAATGTAAATATTGTTGGATGAAATTACTTAAGTAATAAAATGTTTATTGTTTATCACTTTCAGTGACACTAAACGCCCATAGGCGTTTATAACATAAAACTTCTATCGTGTCTCGTTCAGTGTCCTAGAATGCGTTTATAAACATACCTATATTTTTTTATCATTAATAATTATACCTACTTCATTACCTACGTCATAGGTACTTTCTAGTGGACGCGGGCGGCTGAGTAGGGCTCCGCTAGCAGTCGAGTGCGTGATATCAGCTGTGCGAGAGTCAGTTCGAGTACCGTCAACTGCCCTAACTTTGCCTGGCGTCCTATGTTTGCCTATAATGAAAAAGCTGTAATATCTTTTAAATTTTACTTGTATGACAATCGAAACTTAAAGCTCTCTATGAAAACTCAGCTTTGATTGCCATAAAGGAAAATGAAAAAGATAACTACAGTTTTTTTTATTATAGGCAAACATAGGACGCCAGGCAAAATTAGGGCAGTTGACCGGTACCTACAAGGTCTGAATGCGCACGGCTGTGTTACATACATTACAAGTTCCAGCACGCGTAGTATGACCACCGTAGAAACGAGTTTGTCGACAGAAGAGTAGACAAAATGACAGATAAACAATCACAATCCGTCATTTTGTCTATTCTTCCGTCGACAAAACTCGTTTCTACGGTGGTCATGCTACGCGTGCAGGAGCTCACGCGTAGTTGCTACTTGCGACCACTAGACCAACGAGGCAGTTTGTTTATAGTTAAGGGGCCGTGCACGAAATCTATTGATTTTGATCAATTTTGTTCATTGTTTGTGAGAAAGGGAACAAGAATTTAAACCAATCTATTTGTGATTTGAACATTTGAGCTCTTTGTTTTGCTTGTGACTGAAAGGGATTTTTCAAATAAATTAAGTATTCATGGAAAATCACTAATAATCGCAACAAATTTTCCGAAAAATAACGCGAGACTGACGTTTGTTCATTAACCGATTTCCAAAAAAACAAACATACGCGACGAACACATAACCTCCTCGGTTATGTGTTCGTCGCGTATGTTTGTTTTTTTTTTTTATGTATGTCCACCGATTTCTCCGTCAATTGTGGACTGAAATTGAAAATTCTTTTTTTGTTTGAAAGCGTGTGCTCTCGAATTGGTCCCATATAAATTTTATTAACTTTGCTTGGATAGTTTTTGAGTTAGCTACAAAATACGTATTTTTTTCCCACTTAGTATGTAGATGATACGTTAAGTTTCTGTCATTGGTAGCAGATAGTGGTATTCAAATGTGTGTGGGGTAGGTAGCACAACTAAAAGCTATCGTCCCCTTAATAGTTAAGGGGCCGTGCACGAAATCTATTGATTTTGATCAATTTTGTTCATTGGTTGTGAGAAAGGGAAAAAGAATTTGTGATTTGAAAATTCAAGTTCTTTGTTTTGCTTGTGGCTGAAAGGGATTTTTCAAATAAATTAAGTATTCATGGAAAATCACTAATAATCGCAACAAATTTTCCGAAAAATGACGCTAGATTGACGTTTGTTCATTTTGTTACAAGAAACTACTTTTGATTTTGAAAATTATAAAATGTCATAACATCATTAAAATTATGGTCATATGGCTGAACCACTTTGATGAAAATTCCATACAAAATATAGCAGAAAAATAATGTTGAAAAACCTTTTTTTTTAAACCTTGGCAG
Source organism: Agrochola lychnidis (assembly GCA_963680765.1). Lineage (NCBI taxonomy): Eukaryota > Metazoa > Arthropoda > Insecta > Lepidoptera > Noctuidae > Agrochola > Agrochola lychnidis. The sequence goes on from OY796858.1 coordinate 19,395,749, forward strand.
TAATGTATTTTTTCCTATTATTTAGCAAACCATATCAAGAAATTAAATAAACAGATATTGGCCTTCAGCTATCCTTGAGATAAAATCTAATTTTTATTTAAAATTTGCACCTGACTGACACAAATGGTTTAGCATCACGAAAGCTGTACTTTTATAGTATACTGAATTTTTCAATTATTTCAAGCTTTCTCACAATTAAATAACTAATTGACAAAAAAGGGTTTTATCGTGCACGGACCCTTAAGTACCTACTATCCTAACTAATATTATAAATGCGAAAGTGAGTTTGTTTGTTTGTTACGCTTTCACGTTAAAAGGCTGAACAGATCTGGATGAAATTTGGCACATGAATAGATCATGATCTGGGTTAGGACATAGGATACTATTAATCCCAATATTCCTACGGGATCGAGACTTATGAGGGTGTAAACGCGGGGCGCAACAAGTAATTTCATACCTAATTGGATCACTCATCATTACTAGTCATTACAATTAAAGTTATCACCGGTATTTCTTAAACATACGCCACACCACGCCGCACATCACGAACTCACATCACGCCTGTAATCCCGAAGGGTTAGGTTGAGGTGTACCTATAGGACACCCACATTTCGCCAGTTATATTTAAGTCCCATGTAATAGGGGGTGAGCCTATTGCCATTATTCCTGATGGAAAATCCAATAACACACAACATACGACACACACGAGACATACGAGTATTTCTTAAATATCACGCCTGTAATCCCCAAAGGATTAGGCAGAGGTGTAGGTACCTTAGGTACCTACGGCTGTATTTTAGGTAGGTAGGTACCGTACCTACCTACCTAAAGTACAGCCGCATTTCGCCACTTTGATGCATATTTATTCATCTGTCACTGTGGTATTTACATCATAGGTATTGAGCACAATTTTATTAGAGAAGAATTCACGGAGATTGGAATTAGTTTGATAAGTGAATTAAAAGTAGGTAAGTAGGTACCTATCTAGGTTAGTTCCAATATATACCTACCTACTACTCGTTTGTAGTCAACTCTACGGGTGTGTAAATTAAGATGATTTTAAAATGATAAGTTCCTATGTAAGTTTGTTTCTACCTAGGTACTCATAAACAGCTGCAAACGAAAGTACACTTTTTTATAATTATGTAGAAATCAAGTTATTTTTCCAAAATTAAGTACTTACTTAGGTAAGTACTTAATACCTAAGTAAGTACTCTTAATTTTGTGTGGTCAAGCTACTTAGGTTAGGTTGGGCTATGTTGACCGAGGAATCGAACCTAGGACCCCACGCTGAGCAAACACGCACAGACCAGCCTTCGTCCTCTGACGAAGATCGTCTACTGAGCTCAGCTTGGTTTGCACCGCCATTTATACTCTCATGGTATCGCGTCGCGCCAGCTACGCGATATCGCGGCGATATTGCGGCGATACCATACAAAATGTTCCTATTTTTGGTATCGCGTCCGCTACCCGGTGCCGCGCTGCGATTCGCGTATCGCGCGATATATCTGTGTCGCAGCGCGACAGATCGCTCCAGTGTGAAGTATCGCGCGCGTTTTCATAGAAATTGTTCTACGGATATAATATCGCAGGATCGTGTCGCGCGACAAGTCGCGCTGGTCTGCACAAGCCTTTATGCAGTAGTTTTTTCATAAAACTCCACCTTCCAAAGGACTTTTCGTAATTTTTTACGCGCTCGTTTTACTAAAAATCGTTCTGAACGGTGTTTGTGTGCGTGCGAACTAGAGTTTGTGCATGTAGACCAGCGTCTAACTGCTCTTCACTGATACTATCTCTGTCGGACACGATGCCAGGTGAGATAGCGTGCTTTTTGACCAAGCCCACCAATGAGTTCGAGCCCGCGACTAGTTCAACCTTAAGACGCAGATATATGTAGCGGGATTGGAGACAGAAATAGATCCACTTTGTTTCCATCTTTTGTAAAGTTTACTTTTTACGAAGTCTCGTTTTAGATTTTTTCAATTTACATTTATTCACGGATGATTTGAAAAGATAACAAAAATAACGTAATACCCTTTTCAGTGACTTTATATGTTTGGTTCATCTATTGGCTAGGATTTTTTTTGGATACATACCTACATGATTACTTTAAAACGGTAAATATTTTTGGAGAACCGTTTTTTGCACAACTAGGCACAAATTAAGAGCTACCTATGGGCGCACAATCTCCAGCAGGAAATGAAACATCTCAAACCTTAATACGAACTTATTTCATTTTCGGCGCACATTTACGCGTAAGTATAAACTATTCGCCCATATACTACAATATGTAAAAAAACCCTGTCCGATCCAAAAGCGGCACGTATACTATACTGCAGTAACATTACCAAAAAGTAATAAAAAATCTTATTATTATTTTAAATAAAAAAGTTATTGCTATTTAAAATTCACATTTTTGGTACCAAAATGACTTAAAATCCATTAAAAATTTGCAAATTTTCAACAAGTGTCATAGGTTATGACTTGTAAAAATCGGCTAAACGACGGCCCCCCGCGCCCCATGTAATTAACCCGGAAAAATACCCCAATGAAAAAGAATTGCGTTTTTTTAGTTTTTCCTGAAAATAACCACATAAATAAGACTCTTAGTACGATATTTAACAACACTGACGGATTGGACAGGTTTTTTTTTACATGTTGTAAATTTCTCTCCCTGGTCACTCGATTAAAATCTTCCTGCTGGAACAACATTACTCCAGCGGGATTCGTTTTTCCGTATTTTTTAATAAAACGACAGCACGTACAATTTTTTTATTTGGCGCCCATTTTCAGCAGATTACGCTCTAATTATTCACTAAATTCAATTCATTCCAGAAAAGAGCTTTTTCTTGCTGGAGTATCGGACGCCTGGCGAAATGTGGATGTACTAAACTACACCTCTGCCTAACCCTTCGGGGATTACAGGCGTGATGTTACGTGTTATTGTATTACTAATTACATTGTTTTAATTTCTTATGGACTTTTACAAATCGTAATGATCCCTACAAAGAACCCTACTGATAAATGTAATGTACACAGGTCACTCAGAAAGTTTTGCGACTAACAGTTTTTGTCTATGGGACACTGGCTGGTTTTGATGACAATTAAAACTATGACTATTTATTACAAAAAAACAACATTCCAAATTCGAAATTCTCTCCACATTTTTTTACGAGCTAAATCAAAATACTCTGTCTCAATGAAAAATAGATTTGTAACGAGAACATTTTTGCGCTATGATTTTGTACCATTTCAAATGTCGACTAAAACCAGAAGAATCGTTTGAAAGACTTCGAATGGTGTTAATAGACAAAAACCCTTCTAAAGAGACTGTTTTCAGCTGGTTCAACAACTGTGCATGAAATTCTACACAGGCATCTTCGGGTAAGGAAGATAGTTTCACGGAAGTACCGCAAAATCTAACGCAGGCTTAGAAGCAGGTTCGGGTAGAATGGTGTCGAGATATGACAGCAACATTTTAAGCAGGCCGTCTCGACGCGTTTAAGATATCATTACGGATGGATTTATCATTTTGCTTCCCCAAAATAAAAACTGGCCAAGTGCGTGTCGGACCACGCACAATGAAGGGTTCCGTAGTTGGGATAAATTTATCCCAAAAACAAACTTAATTTTGTAGTTGAAAAATATATTCTCCCATACGGAATGTATAGGAAAACAAGTTTTTACAACTGCAAAGTTAGTCGATTATTACTCGTTAACTTGTAGAGCCTACTTAGCTGTGATAGTTTTCCTTTTAATTTCGTTATATAACCTACTGTTGTGATTTTTTTCACATATCTAAAATCAACCATTTAGCTGGCAGGGGGGGGGACACTTGACTCTAACAATAAAAAACTTAAGTTTAATAAAAAACTGTAACCCGACTACGGGAAAATAAAAATGATCTAAAAACTACGAAACGAGCAAATATTTCAGACAGAAATCAAGACATAGGTACAAAAATGGTCCAGGTAAAGCCGTGGTCGCATGCCTGTATACCATGTTGGTGCCAGGAACAGCTACAAGATTATAATGGCATGTGACGGCGGCTTTACCTTGACCATTTTTGTACCTATGTCTTGATTTCTGTCTGAAATATTTGCTTGTTTCGTACTTTTTAGATCATTTTTATTTTCCCGTAGTCGGGTTACAGTTTTTTATTTTATACTTTTACACTTGATAAACGTAAATAAGAGTAATACAATAGTTCAGTAATTACCCTATTTTAAATTCCAATAGCAGTGCATAGTGCTTTGGACGAAACCATAGAGCGATTTATTTCGACGCCAACACCATATATCGATATCGAGCTTCGAAGAAATCCAAATATAAATATTTCGTTGTACCTACTTGTTTTTCTTCATAAAAGTGAAATTACAAATCGTTACTATTTATTAAGATTTGATTAACTGCACGTTGGTAACATTTTGCGATACTACGTAGCGCAGTCTCACTTTTGCTTGTTTTTAACGATTTAAACATATTTATTTACTTTTAAAATATAATATTATATACATATTATACATATTTGTAATGTGCTTGTCAAGACCTTTCTTTTCATACCAAACATGTCATGATCATCCGATTTTAATTTTTTTCGAGGTTAGAAATTTACGTGTAAAGTCCACCAAATTAAATTTAGGGAAAAATTATATAGCCTATGTCACCCGGATCATTATTACGAATCTATTGATACCTCATTCATCGAAATCGGTTTAGCAGTTTAGGCGCTACGGTGGAACACACGTAAAAGCAAACATACATACATACAAACAAACATACATACATAGACTGCTAAAATCATAACCCTTCCTTTTGGTTTTGCCGTAGTCGGGTAAAAATTAGCACTTTAAAGCTTAATATTTCGCAAACGGATCCTTGAATCCAAAAATAGTTTTCGCAAACTCACAATGTTTTTAAAGGACCTTTCCAATGATACCCCACAACATGAGATAAAAAAAAAAAAAAACATCACCACTTTACGTGTAGGAGAGGTACCCTAAAAAAATTGTTTTTCATAATTTTGTTTTACCATTTTGTTGACGTAATTAATATGTATACCTATGCCAAATTACAGCTTTCTAGTACTAAGGGTCTCGGAGCTAGACCGCAGACAGACAGACAGACAGACGGACGGACAGACAGACAGACAGACGGACAGACAGACAGACAGACGGACATGACGAAACTATAAGGGTTTCTTGTTTACTACGGAACCCTAAAAATCAACTCAAGGCAAAACAGTTTTCTTTACCGGAAGATGAAAAAAAAAAGGATTAAAAAGGGGTCTGGTGTTATGAAAATTGGTTTAGAAACTGTTGGGTATGAAACTGTGTATAGACGCCGATGGAGAGTTCTTTGAAAAGTAATAATAAGAAAATTGTAACCTGTAGTATATTTTTTTTTGTATCGCAAAACTTTCTGAGTGCCCCATTTATACATAGCCGTTTTCTACGCATTATACACCGTGACATTTTAGTCGTCTTACAAAAGTAGCCCACTTCATGTTTCCAATGACTACTAAACACTCATTAAAAAAAAATATGTACTCCGTGACATTTTAGTGTACCCACTCAATATGTGGCCCACTCAATGTACCCTTAATTACCTCTAGGAGCAATAAACAAATTGTTACAATACATCAATTTTTTTTTATGAATGATTGGCAGTCATTGGATACATGAAGTGGGCCGCTTTTGTAAGACGACTAAAATGTCACGCTGTATACATCAAACAAAGTAACATTGAGCAAAACTTGCAGGGAAACGACTTTTGTTTTAATGTGAAAAATCTCTTTTTATGGCAACGTGCAATATAACGCACGCAAAACATTGTGCATGCAACGGTACAGGGGCTTTAGTCTGCTATTTTTATAAATTCGTCATTCCAACACGATCCCATTGTCATTTTGCTAAAAGTTCGTAATCTGCTAAATTCATAATGGTCGATCATTGGTCGGTCAATGGTCTCGTAATAGAATTGTGTTATAATGGCATTGTCGTACAATACGACCAATGATACCGCCTAAGTCAGTCATTCATTTGTCATTATGTACGAGATTACCAATAAGTGGCATTTTTTTCAATGGAGTGTCAGTGGCTGACCATTGGAAAGTCATAATGACGCCATTATATTAGTAGATTATACCAAACTTGTCAAAATCAACAATTATGAAATCAATGATAGACCATTCTGACACTATTGTAATAGCAGACTTATTGACGTTATTATAAAATTTAAAATATGTTTTTGTACAAAAAACTAAAAAATTTGGTATTTTGGCCTTCAATATCTCGGTAACCCAGGTTCCCAGGTACAGTCCAGTACAAAAAAAAATATCACAATGACGGGAAGTAAAAGTGACTCCCCGCTTCGTTAGGCGCCCTTTTACACCCTTTATTTAATTAATTGTCAGTATTATGTTGCTTACCTCATCTAAATATATAGTCCTCGAATCTTGACTTTTTGTTTTCAAAGCTCGATTTTCTTTTTCTAATTTATCTGCCTTTCTCATTGCTTCCATACTCATCGCTCTTAAGTTTTCTACTTCGCTTTCATGAAGCTTATTAAGGTCTTGCAGTGTTTCTTCGTGTAGGCTTTGTATGCTTTTTACGCCCTGGTTGTGTTCATTTATTATGCTTTTTATGTTGCTGTCATACTGCATTTTAATAGCTTCAATTTTTTTCTTATAATCTTTTTCAATGTTTTCTAGTGCCCTTGTTAGAGTGATTATTTGTATTTCGTAATCATTATTAACATCTAATTTGGCCATAACGCTACGTTCAGTATAAGATTTTTGTGGAGTTTTCTGACTAGATTTACTGTTACTTGAAATAGTCTTGTATACAGTGGATGATATCTTATATTCACTTAGCTTTGATGGGGAAAAATCAGGTCTTTCTCTTGTTTTTATTAAATTTAATATATCATCACTCCTGGTCTTGCGCACTTCTTTAGCAGTATAATATTTTTCCACTTCGGGGTCGACTTCACCTTGGACGGAATCCATAATGTATTCTAATCCAAAGTTTTGTCTCATATCAATTTGGGGATCTTTTTGGTCTTGTTCTGTCTTAAGTAGAAGAACATCGGCTCCTACTCTCGAAAGTTTATGATGAGATTCGTTGCCAAAAGGTGTAGAAATTATAGCCTTTTTCGTAGGAATTTTAGAATGCTTTTGATTTGATGTGACGCTTTCCATTTCAAAAGCTTCTTCATTCGTCTTCATTATTCTAGGCCTGGTAGCATCTTCATCTGAACCTACTCTTAGAGAATTATATGTTTCCAAATACTGTTTGTCTTGGTCAGAAATAGTTGGCATCGAGACCATAATAGTTTTGCCATCAAAACCTTCATTAAATTTAGTGTCCGAGTCAGAAAATTGATTTGGGGATGAGTAAAGTGCGAGAGAATATGAATCAAATGATTTCTTGTCAGCATCCGAGGTAGTATCAACAGAAGCACTTTCTGTTATAACCCTTGGTAAATTTATTCTCATTTTATGCTTTGGGCTGGCTTCTTCGGAGTTTTGTCCATGTACTGGAAACATGAACGAATCTAATTGAATGTGACTCGTAGGACTAATTATGTCGGTGCTTACTCTTTTTTTTGTTGGATGAACAGTTAGGGCTTCGATTACAATATCTGGATGCCCTTTGTCTGACCACGTTCCTTTTAATAGTTCTTTATTATTGTTAGAATTGCTGTCACTGTCTTTGTAAATAACAAACAAATCTTTGTCAGTCGATTTATCAGATAAAGATCCTTCATAAGTTTTACTGTCTCTGTATTTACTGATTATATTACTATCTGTTTCAAAACTTTCACGTGTTGCTGCATATTCAGTAGATTTTCCTTGACTTTGGGATGCAATCTTAGCGGTAGTTATAATTTCTGACTCATCATTTCCTTTTGAAGAAGTAGTATGTTGTGATTCTAAATCTAGTCTATTATAAATATCGATTAAATTATTGCTCTTTGCATTAGCGGATTTTTTTCCTGACCCTCGTGGCTTTTTGGATGGAGCACTCGTGGTCGCCATATTTTCATTTGTTTCTTTGACAGTGATGCCATTAATAGAATATTGTTCTAATCTTCCTGTGCTTAATTGTTTCATTTTATAATCCACATAACTGTTACGGAAGACATCAAACGGTTGATCGACAGTTGCTGGTAAAATTTGTACTTCATTTTCTAAGACTAGGTTTTTCGGCTTCCTTTCGGGGTGAGTATATCTTTTGTCCAGTGCAAGTTGTAGTTTTTTCACTTCCACCATGTTTGTGCTATCAACATTTTTCTCTTCTATCATCGTTGCACTTGATTGTGGGGTTTGTATCTTGTTTATTTCAACAAGTAAATTTTCCTTGTCCGTTTGAGTTCCCATATTTCGATAAATATCCATTATTTTAGCCTGAGCTTCAACGTTACGTGGTTTATTTAAAACTTCTAATTGCTTTTGCAATTCTGCCACTTCTTTCGATTTATTTCCTAAGTTTGCTTTAATTTCTTCCATCATCGCTAATTGATTGCTTTTATCTTCAGTCATACTTTGCAACTTTTCTTCCAATTCGCCTATCCTTTCAACAGAGTTTTCATAAAGATCTTTAAGAGTTTGCAATTCTTCTTTCAATTTAGAAATATAATCTTGTGTAGATTTAGTTATCCTATCGATAATCAGTTTTTGATTCAATATTGTTGCCTCTAAATCGTCAATTACACCTTTATCAGTAGCGATTTGCTTTTCAAGTTTGGCTTTGAGATCAAATAGTTCTGACTCCATATTTTGTTTGTCTATGATTGCATCCTCTTTCTCGCTAATAATTTTTTGTTTCTCCCTTTCGACAATTTTCTTTACTTCATCCGCTTTGCTTAAAAGTAACTGTGAAGATGTTTGTACTTTTAATAATGTGCGTTCCAAAGAGGAGCTCTTAGTAGTTTTTGCTTTGAAAGAATCTCTGATCTTATCTAGTGACGCTAAGATATCTTCAACAGTGCAGTTATTTGGTTTTAAGGCACTATCACCAACACTTTCTAACTCAAGTTGCTTTATACTAGTCACAATTATCTCTCTATCATTTTGCATGTATTTTATTTGAGATGCGTATTGATACTTATTTCGTAAAGATTCATCAGATTTTATTTTCGTTTCTGATAACTGTTCGGATAGTATGAAGTTTTCATTTTGAAGTTTTGCTAATTCCATTTTCATGTTATGTGTTGCTCTTGAGTCTAAATAAAACAAAAAATTCAATAATATTGAAGAGTTATTGGAGGAAGGCAATTGTCTATAATAGACAAAATTTAAAGTAAAATACAAGGTTTAAAGTTAAAGAAAATAATAATAACACTTACGATGAGCTTCAATATTTTGTAAGGTATCGATCTTCTGTAAGCTAAAATCTTTAATTTGTTCACCAGCACTGATAACTACATCCAAGCTGCTGTGAAGCCTGGATACTTCTTCTTCCAATTCATTTATATGGTTTTGTAAATTTGCTATTTTGCCATCCCGAGCCAAAACGTCATCACCTAGCCCAGATATTATATTCTCCTAAAAATAAAATATTTATTCAATTATATTCTTTATTATAAACATAGTACTTTCTGGGTCCCAATTTATGTGCCTGTGAAGCCACACCCACTGCTTTTTTTTCGCTTTATAATGAGTTTTTCCGACTCTTTATCCAGTGTTTATTTGCTGATGATTGGGAGAAGAGATGAGTACCTTACCTAGAAATAGGTACTCTTTTTTTCTGATTTACTTTATTGGTCCCAAGTGAGCATAAATAAAATAAGTTAATATTGATCTGCTGAGGAGACAGGAAAGATAAAAAAAAATGCCACAAAAAGTTAGGGGTTGAGAGTTTTGTATATTGTATTCGAATATAAAAATGTAATTTCATGAATAAAATTATAATTATATCCCTGTGTCCTAATGAAAAGCGATCGGCGCGCGAGTAAGCAATCGACAAACCAGAAGGTCTCTATTGGCGCGACCATCCCTCCCAGTTCACCGAACAAAAAGTGACATATGAACACAACGATCTGTTATAATGGAAAAGTACCGAATCTTAAAAAAAGGTTTATTAAACTTCCTAAAATATTGGTCAATAATTATTTGGGGAAAACTTGGTATATGTCACAACTCATTGAATGTCAAATCCGAACTTGCTGGATCAAAGATGAGCAAAGAAAAAAAAAAAGCAAAGATGTTCTAGAAGGGCCGATGCTGACTAAGCATTTACTAGTCCAAGTAGGGATGTAACAGATCGCTTTCTATTAGGACGCGACCTATGAATAATTCTAATAAGGGCTCTTAAGGTCGACATGGTTAGGCATCTTGAAATACACAATAATGATTTAAATTTGTATTATTACGAGATTGATGATCGTTAGCAGAGCCCGTTATATGGAATTATAACTATGTAAGTTATAATGATACTCAATAAGACCCTTTAGTACGTACTGATTTGTCTAGTTGGTCGTGTAAGTCCTTAATTTTCTGCTGGTTGTGTCGTTTTTCTTGCCGCATCACTTCGATTTCTTCCATTATGTCTTTAAATGGTTCTGACGTATCTTTGGACTTTTCAATAAGCTGGAAAAGACAATTTTTATTAATGTGTCCCCTTATAAAAGATGTAAGTAAATATATATTGATATTTTCTCAAACATGCTTGGAAATTCCAGCATTATTTTGACAACCTTCTTCGTGATAAATCAAAAAAGGGTTTAGCGGCCGAGTAAATTACTTTAAAAACTCTTATCTGTCGTGTTATTTAAAAATTAAACGAACTTTTTACTTCAACACATGGCAACCAAGGAGGTAACTTATCAAAGATTTTAAGTATTTGAATTTTAATTTGGCTTGCAAATAGAGTAAATTGCTTGCTACACGGTTGCCAACCGCGTCCCGACAGAGTTGACTTTGGTGGTTTACTACAGTGTAGATGGTGGTTTAAGACCAAATTTCAAACAGCTCTACTTGTCGCCAACCAAGGTCAGCTCTGTCGGGGACGCGGTTGGCACCCGTGTAGCAGACACTTATAGAAGAAACAAATGAACATATTGGCGCGTAAAAAATATCGTTGTTCGTCATTGATTCTGGAATTTACAATTAATTTACTTAAGGTACAATTCCGTAGCCGACCGCAGGCGACAACTGCAGGCAAAGTTTCGCCGCGACACGACTGGTTTCTATTGTATTCTTATGTATTTTAATGAAGGTGACGCGACGTGTCGCTAGCTTCGGGAGGTATTTCATAGAGATTCATAGAAACCAGCCACTCGAAACCAGTCGTGTCGCGGCGACACGTTGCCTGCAGTTACCGCCTGCGGTTGGCTACGGTATGGTACCTTTAGTTTGAATTTCCGCGCATTATTTAAGAAAAGTATTGTAGCCTTGGCCGCAACCAGGCATTGATGGACTCATGATTTTCACGATCGTCCATCAATGCCCTTGTCGAAGGCCGCGACAGTAATGCACTATTGTATGAATCACCTCTTTCCTTGCACCTATTAAAGCGCTCTCTAAGTCCTCGCTATGAGTTAACAAGTTTTGACTATGACTATGCAACTCAAAGTTCTCTCGCTCCATCCTGCTTAGATCAGCCAATTGTCTATTTAGTTCAGTTTGTAAATTTTGTTTCTCGCGAGTCATTTGATCAAGTGCTCTTTTTAATTTTTCGTATTCTGTTTCTATAACTTCATAGTGTTTAATTTTATCTATTAATTCGACACTTTCTTTTTTTATTACGTTTAACCTACTTTGAGTTAACATTTTCTCGCCTTGTAAGGTTTGTATAGCATTTATAGATGTGGATTGTTTCGTCTCTAAAGATTTAATATGTTCCATCAGTTCTCTATTTTCTTCAATTTTATTCTCTAATGTATTGTACAAATGGTTCAATTGCTCCGTTTTGTCTGCTTCTAGTATATTTCTTTCGTTTAATAATTTTGCAAAACCTTTTTTCAAACCTTCTAACTCTTGCTCTAAATCATCAGTTTGACTGCATTTCTGTAATAACTTTTCATTTTCTAGTTTCAAATTATTTAAAGTTTGCACTAAGTTGTCAATATCTCTTTTTTTCTCCATTAGAGCTTGTTGGATTGTATATTTTTCATTATACAATTTTTGATGAGCTTCACGAATTCTAGATAACTCGCTATCCTTTGAGCCTTCAGATTGCTGTAATCTGTCAATAATTTCCTCGCTTTCTCTTTTACTCAATTGATTAGAATGTATTGTGTTTTCAAGTTCACTAGACCTTTCAATCAATTTATTTTCGAGATGCGTTTTCTCTTCTAAAAGTTTATCGTGTGATTCTTGTAATTTTTGCAGTTTAAGTGTTAAATTATCATAATCCTTTATTTTATCTTTCAGCTCACCACTTTCTTTTCGAGTTAAATCCAAAGACGTTTTATATCGCTTATTTTGATCTTCTAAACTATTGATGCTTTCAACAGCATATTCATTAACATCATGTAATCTTTGAATCTCTTGTAGGAGAACAGAGTTATGGCTTTCTTGGCTTTCTAAATCATTTTTAAATTTTCTATTTTCCTCAATCGTAGCCATTACTAAATCTTGCAGTTCTTTGTTATCTTGTAACTGTTGTTCCAAATATTTTGTTACATCAGCTTTTTTATGGATAACTTGATCATAATCTTTAATTTTATCTAATAACTCTTGACTTTCTTGTCTAGCTACTTGCAGTGATTGTAATGATTCCAACTTTTCATTTTCAAATCTGTCCCGTAATTCATTCAGTTGTTTATATAAGGTTCTATTTTGATTTCTCTCGTTTTCTAAATCTTGCATTAATTTATTTATTTCTTGCGATTTATTTTTGATGACGTTTATTAAATTTTCTATGGCATTCGATTTTTCATCCGTATCTTGGTTTAAATGTCTAGCTTCTTCTATTAAACTCTGATTATACTTTTCCAAATATTCATTGCGTTGTAAAGTTTTTTCATATGTGCCTAAAATTAAATAACTTTCCTTCAGTACATAAAGTTAACCTTTCAGAAATAAACACAACTGAACGTACATAATTATGATATCTGATTTGACTTACAAGCAACTATTGTAAGACAACATATTATCAAATATGAACCACAAAACAAAAATTCTTTGAACAAGATTGCAGTATAATTATTTGTATGAGTGATTTTGTACAGTCAACCTCGTATTTAGCACCTAAAATTGAATGTCACTGCACGTCATAAGACGTCAAAGTCTATTTTTGCTATGTGACAATTAGATAGTTTAACCTCAAACCCGACCCGACGTCCAAAATTAAAGTGTCTCACCACATTATAAGTTGTACATGAATGTTCGATTTTGTAAGTCACCCACGGAAATAAATCTAAGTAGGTATAGCGTAGCGTCTACTATAACTTTTCAACAGGGTAAACAGGGTAACTCGTGGTGCGTGGATGGCTAAATCTGAATGAAACTATAAGAAATAGCGAAAAGGACTTATGAGTCTCAGGGCCAATTTTTGATAAAAACTAAAACGATATCATTGATTTGGGTAAGGATTAATATATGTTTATAAAAACACCTTCGCAAATAATGCATTATTTTAGAACAAATTTGGTTAGCATAAAAAAGGTTATAGAGAGCCAACCTTAAAAGATAGACATAAGCCGTAGCGCACTTTTTTTGAACTTTTAAAGGGGAACAATTCTGTCATAAATGATTTTTGCGAAACTTTAACCGTTTATGCAGCGCACGCAGCGGAAGGTCTCAAAAGGAAAAGGGTCAATATTTCATTTCGTGCATATTACATGGCAGACGATAAAGTATATATGAAACGCTGAAAGAATTTGAACCTAACGTTTTTGTATAGTTAATATGGTGTTCTATTAGGCACAAGGCTTAGAACAACTTTTTTTAAATTAGAAATGCACTAAATTTAAAACAAAGAATCTAAAATCTAATTACCATCTGTGTCCCTTTTACCAGATTTTACCAAATTGGCACATCCTGTTAAAAACTGTGTTTGAAGAACGAAATTTTTATTACTTATAAGGATAACAGGACAGTTAAACTATACATAGACGATTTATGGTTGAAGGAAGATCATATTTAAGCGGTTTCATACAACTTTGAAAAATGTCCCTACACTTTCCCATAATTACCATTCGACGGTATGTTCGATCAGATATTTCAATATTTAAGCGTCACTGTGCACTGCGCTTCGCACAAAATATTCGACGACGTCAACGCTGGGGTACCGAGTCGAACACACGCATGAAAGAGTGATTTTAGCTACGTAAATTAAAGTTCTCCTGTCCAAAAAGTGACGTGGTTCGGAATATTTCTGCATACCATTCGTGTTATGAAAGGTAGTTATATTTCTTTTTATCAAAGAATTATTTGCCAGATGTATTCGGTATAAGTCTCTTTTTCCGCTGATAACCTTAACAATGATGTACCTGTTCCAAATAACGGTAATTTATAGAAAATATTTACAAATCTAATTACCATCCTTCTAATTACCGTCCTTTTTTATTCGAATGGTAATGAGAAGAAACGAACGGTAATGATTATATTCTGTGATTCAAAACTGTATACATTGTATTTTTCCTTACTTGTCTTATTTGGGATATAACGAATACGTTATGATAGATTAAATTAATTCAGTCATTATATTCAATAATTTCCCAATCATATCAGTTGTCTTTGGTTACCAGCACACCATTATATTTTTCAAAGTAAGACAAGTAAAAAAAAATGCACAGGGTTTATTAATTTAATTAATAACGGACTAAAAGGGACTTACTTACATATTGTGATCATTTGTCGTTCGTCATATAATGTCTATATAAAAACAATAATATTATTTTAGACCAAAATGACTCGAAGAAGACGTACAAGAGAAGAAATACTAGAAAGGGCTAAAATAGCACGCAGAAAAGATATGAAAATATTAAATTTGATCCTGTTCTTTATGCTTTACAAAAAGAAAAAGAACACCAAAGATACCTAAAAAGAAAGGAAGAAAAAACAATTCTGTCAGTAGGCGATATGACCCCAAGAGCCAGGAGACAGCAAAGAAAAAGCTACAATAATAATATTTTTTTTTTAAATATTTTTTAATGTTTTTTTTAAATTATTTTTTATAAGAATATTTAATAATGTAAAAAGTATGTTTAAAAATGAAATAAATAATAATAAAGAAAACTACAATATCAAAGATTATTTTAAAGTTTTGTATGATTAAGTTTTGTTTCTGTATTATTTTATAGTTTCATTATTATATAAAGAAAGAAAGAAAAAAGATGTACCTATTTCGAAGTTTAATTATAGGTTTGTTTTAGTGCAATTAAAGGCTGATTTATCGAACAGTTGTTGTATTATTAATTACCATTTTTCTACCTCAGTACCATAAATAGATATCTATCTAATTACCGTTTGTGTTAAATCTCATTACCGTTCCTTCAAAAAAAAAACAAACGCTAATATCTTCAAAACTAAAAGTCTGATTACTGTCCCTTTTTTATATTTCACATAACATCATTAAACACTTTCAAAAAAATAAATAATGAACATGATTAGGCACATTTTTTTAACAATTCTCCAAAGATCATAATGTGCACGAAATGAAATATTCACCCAAAAAAAAAACCCCGATTTTGAAACACTCTTCATTGGTGCTCCGCTCCTATTGGTCTTAGTGTGATAATATATAGCCTTCCTCAATAAATGGGCTATCTAACACTGAAAGAATTTTTGAAATCGGAGCAGTAGTTCCTGAGATTAGCGCGTTCAAGCAAACGAACAAACTCTTCAGCTTTATATATTATACAGGGTTACTGGTAACTCGACGTATTCCTTGCAGGACGTCATAGTAGGGTTAAAATGCAACAAATTAAGCCACCAAATGTTCTACCGAAATTCAGTAGTTTTTGAATTAGTTAAGAGTTTTAGTTTTTTTATGAAAAATCCCAGATTAAATCATTTGAAACCAATTTAAAAATGATTTACGGCGCGACTGTACTGAAATTTAAGTTATTATCATAGTTGACGCCGTAGCAGACCTTTGTTAATAATTAAAAGTTCAATAATGCCTAAAGCTTTGGCAAATATCACTAACCAAACATCAAATTTTTTGTAATTTTTGCTATTACTTCATAAAAAATGTAGTTTAGTGCAAAAAAAAAATACTACACCTGGTGTACAAATTACTAGGAAAATATCCTAGTCTTATCAGTTATTCAGAAAGGTATGATTGTCAATACTTTTGCATGTGTGCCAGGGAAGAGAAGAGTTTTATGGGGGGCAGGTAAAATTGCGAGACGGTCAACCTATTGTTTCGTATTCGTATTATTCGTAGTTTTTATCTGCGCTTGAACTCCAAACACTCGGGGAGCTTTGTGATTGGTCGCTATTGTTCTCTCGGCATGACAGGGGGTGCGATTTTGCAAAATTTGGTCATCAGCGTTAGTTAGTTTCAACTCTACGTCGCGCAAGCTCGTGTTTTGTTACTGGCTATTTCCCTAACTGTTGCTGCGTATCTTGCTCTTGTGCTGTGCTGTGCCTTCATAAGCGCTGACTATGGCTGCATATTCTAATCCTGAATACGCTGACATAATGTACTGTTACGGACTTTGTGACGGTAACGCTGCTGAGGCGCGGCGAGAATATCAACTTCGCTTTCCCAACCGCCGACTCCCCCACGTTAGTGTCTTCGGATCGACTTATCGGCGAATATCTGAAACTGGCAGCGTCCAAAGAAGCAGGCAAGTTGACACTGGTCGTTCCCGAAGATACACGGCTGAGGACGAGGAGCTTATTCTTCAACGTTTTATTGACGATCCTAACACATCGACAAACATCGTAGCGCGTGAACTTGGTATGTCACAGTGGAAAGTCTGGTCTGTAGTTCACTTGTCAGGCCGACATCCATACCATTACCAACCAGTCCAGTCATTAGAAGAAGGAGATCCGCCGAGACGGCTTGAATTTTGTCGTTTTATGCTAAGTGCCGACGCCGACAGCGAAAACTTTTTAAAAAACATTCTGTGGACCGATGAGTCATGTTTTGATCGTGATGGAATCACAAATTACCACAACTTACATTACTGGGCACCGAAAGCAGAAGCAAACACTAAAAAACTGAAACCAACCGCATCCCAGCGAAGGTTCTCGCTTGATGTTTGGATGGGTATTATTGACGACAAATTAATTGGCCCACATTTTTTACCCCGAACACTAAATGGGGAACTTTATGAAGATTTCCTCAGAAATCATTTATCAGGGATGTACCGGAAGAAAGAAGAGCAAACATGATTTACCAACATGAGGGATGTCCAGCCCACTTCCGAATCACAATTCGACAATTGCTGGATGAAAACTATCCAAACCGATGGATAGGGCGCGGTGGGCCGATTCCGTGGCCTGCCTGAAGCCCTGATCTGACGCCGCTAGACTTTTACGTCTGGGGTCATATGAAAGATCTAGTTTATGTGACCCCAGTAAATTCAATTGAAGAACTAAGGGAGAGAATTACAAATGCGGCGGACCAGATGAGGGCAACAATCACATCAAGAATAATAAAAACCGAAGTAAGGAAGCGAATAAGAACATGTATTCGAAACCGAGGGCAGCACATCGAACAAGACGTGTGAAATGTGTGTAATTAAAGTTTTTAATATTGATTAAAAAGAATAATAATGTTCACGATTTTGTTTTTGATTTTTCAAATAATCACCTTTTTGTGAAACGCACGCCTGTACTAAATCAAAAACGATTTTCATAATGTAGTCCATGATTTTGTATTAACTTTCATACCTTTTTGGATAGCTGATAAGACAAGGATATTTTCTTAGTAATTTGTACACCAGGTGTAGCATTTTTTTTTGCACTAGACTACATTTTTCATGAAGTACTAGCAAAAATTACAAAAAATTAAATGTTTGGTTAGTGATATTTGCCAAAGTTTTAGGCATTATTGAACTTTTAATTATTAACAAAGGTCTGCTACGGCGTCAACTATGATAATAACTTAAATTTCAGTACAGTCGCGCCGTAAATCATTTTTAAATTGGTTTCAAATGATTTAATCTGGGATTTTTCATAAAAAAACTAAAACTCTTAACTAATTCAAAAACTACTGAATTTCGGTAGAACATTTGGTGGCTTAATTTGTTGCATTTTAACCCTACTATGACGTCCTGCAAGGAAAACGTCGAGTTACCAGTAACCCTGTATATAGTATAGATAGATAGATTAGAAACTACTTTACTTTTCCAATCTTCTATTTCCAGCTTGAGGTCATTAGTAAGTTCTAGGTGGTGTTGGTAGCGTTTTTGTATGTCTTGTTTTTCTTCCTGATTACAGAGTAATGCATCCCTTATATTATGAATTTGTTCTTTTAGAGATTCAATTTCATCTAGCA
The DNA here is from genome assembly GCA_963680765.1 of Agrochola lychnidis. Lineage (NCBI taxonomy): Eukaryota > Metazoa > Arthropoda > Insecta > Lepidoptera > Noctuidae > Agrochola > Agrochola lychnidis. The sequence continues at coordinate 19,414,156 of OY796858.1, forward strand.
ACGCTAATGAATTAGTTTCTGGTTCTCGTGAGTACGAGAGTAGGTGAACCTGAAATAACAATATTTGTTTAAAGAAATCACCTGATTTCCTAAAGCTATTATAACTTTTTTTGTAAATAAGAAAAGTTATTCTGGTTATCGTTATATTCGGACTTATAATTTTGTTCTGTTCAAGTCGAAAAAATAATATCTGTTAAGTGGCCGCCCACCGCCCGCCAGAATTGACGCACATTTGGGCGCGTTTTAGAGCATTTTGCATTACTTTTCTCTGTACTTCTAGCGATAGATTAGGCACTTCTTCTTCAAGTGACCTTGAGAGCATACAATAGATCTTCATGATTTTATGCGGAGTTTCAGTGCCCAAGAAGCTATAATTTTGCACGTATCCGGAAAGGTTAAACGTGCCTCATCGTTCATGATAATTTTTAAAGGAAAATCGCCCTATTCGTGGTCAGTGTTTAGGATGGCTTGACAGTAATTTAAACACGATAAATAGTCTGCAGGCAATAATTGCTAGGCTGTTTCTTGTAAAGTATAGCCACAATGTAAATATGGACGGTACTTATGGTAACTAGACCTATTTGTTGAAATAATTACCTACGCTCCATTTTTAAAAAGATCGCGGCGCCCACTCTTCTCGACACGGCACCCGCAACTGACAGCACCGCGATAATGGCTTAGGGACTCGTCAATTAGCGCACCTGTCTGAGGGTGCCATTTCGTACGTTTACTACGTAGTTTCTGTACTGTCCATATTTACCAACAAATAAAGTAGATTTAACATTTATTTGCCTACTATTTAGTCATAATATATTAATTCATAATAATCTTGCGAGCAACGCTATTATTGACATCCTGTGAGAATACGTTATGTCGAGACATATCCAGCCATTCATTCCGTAAAAATCTCACCGTGAAAACTTAGTCCAATCACAGTTCTTATACCTCTTACAGCAGCTAACCAACAGCAACCTTATTTTAAAGGACTTCCAAAACTATCAATTGCAATTGTGGTAATTGTCCAATCGCTTCAATTGCATTTGTATCTGTATCAATCACGTAAACATTGACAATTGCAATGAATCGTATCGAGGACCCTTAGACTGCCTGTCCACTGGAGCGGAGCGAGGTAGCGGAGCGGAGAAATGTGCCAATATTAACCAATTGAATCCAAACTCCGTTTCAGAGCTCCGCTCCTATTGGTTAATATTGGCACATGTCTCCGCTCCGCTGGCGCGCTCCGCTCGAGTAGACAGGCAGCCTTAACGATAAAAAACACTGTAATTTTGATAGACTTGTCAGTGGCAGCAACCCAACAGCAACCATATTTTAACGAAAATAAAGATCACTGTGATTTTGACAGTGATCAAAATTACAGGTAAAATAACTGTCAAAGGACTGTAGGTGAAGTGAGCTGTCAATAATGTCAATTCCTAGCATCAGGTTGAATGACAGCTCTCTTCACTTAAGTTTTCATAGCAGAAGTATTATTTACTAGCTGACCGTGCCCACTTCGTTGGGCGGTAAACATTTTAACTTGTGATGAAATTATGAGTGTGGTTCGGTTAGTACTGAGTGCTATGATTTATTTCCTGACTGCAAAAAGGAGGGTTTTGTTTTTATTGCATATTCCCGAGCACGGGCCTGCGATGTTCTCGCGCTTTGGCTAGCGAGCCTCTGCGAGCGCTCAGCGCTAGACTCCCTATCCCTTGTTGCAGAGACATGCTGCCTTAAATCACTGAGACGCTGCGCACGTTCAGCGCTAGATTCCCGAGCACGGACCTGCGATGTTCTCCAGCTTTGGTTAGCAAGCCGCTGTGAACGCTCGGAGCTAGATTCCCCAGCGCGTGCTTGCGAAACATTTTCTCTATTCCTCGAGAGGCGCTGATGATTTTCAAGAGCACTCTTCTGTACGGCGTACTCGAGCTGCTCTTGTCTGGGATGTCTGACGGGAAAGTTGTGATTTCCTTTTAGGCATGATAAACAATCGCTGAAACTGTCCGATATCCCAAAAACAGAAATAGCTTCGAACTTGAAGAATGAGAACGAAGTAGTATTTGTTTTAAGAAACCGACCAACAACATATGACCCACCCAACTGCGTACAACTCTCCTACCTAACGACGGAAGTTTTAAACAATAACTGGAGAGCCTCATTAATCCGCGGAAAATCTTAACACCGCGATTCAAAAAATGACGTAATTGCACAACGCCATCTAAGGGTAAAATGGATAAAACGTCCGTACAAAGCATGTTCTAATGCGGTTCGTGAATGGGCGGCGGCATTTTGCGATTTAGTAATTTTATATTATCTTCGAAACTATTTAACCAATTGACATACTGTTTTGGGCAAATCGTATCTCTATGATGTTCTTGTGATCATAATAATATTTTTTTCGATAAGGTTTAATATTTTGTTGTTTAAAAAATCGTCCAAAGGTAAGTACGTCGAAAAATACTTTTTTTAACACATAAAAGCTACTATATCTGCTAAAATATAAAAGATAGAAATATGGTGTTGCGAACGTTTTTGTAGAACTATTCAAAGCGGATCAGGTTGCCATACATTGTTTTCAATTATATACAACTGTTAAGGCAGCGCATGCAAATAACTCTGTTGTAAGAGCTACTTTTTTCCGCCTGGCTAGACAAAAATTGAGATAGTTTGGCTAATATGCATGATATCTTTATAATTTATAGCCTATAGCACTCACGAATAATGTAGCTTTATACCAGTGAAACAATTTTTAAAATTGGTTCATTATTTCCGGAGATTACCCCCTATATACAAACTTACAAACTTACAAACAAATGTTACCTCTTTATAATATTATTATTATATTATTTTTACGTCTTTGACATTTCTCGGGACCCTAGGGTCCCGGACCTTTGGAAGGCGTACGAGGGGCCGAAGCCAACTCGCAGAGGCCCCTTAGACGTTTTTAATGAAATGAGGTACCAACCGACGATTATCCCTGTTCGTACTATGCAAGTGTAGCCAAGGACAACCCCCGGTTGGTGTAGGACTATTGTAATTAAGGAAACAAAGATATTGGACTAAGGGTTTGGGTGGCTAAAGTGGACTGATCACCTGAAACTATGGAAGGACTATGGCCCCTGCCTGATCAATGTTTTATATGCACACGGATAAAATGGCAGGGGGTGACTTGCACACTCATTAATGGGCCCCCAAAAACGGTCGCTAGCACAGAGTGTCGTAGCAACAAGGGGGCAACATGTCTTGAGGTGCTTGAGGAGTGGAGAGGTATTTCACGGCTTTCAGAACAATCCCAGAGCCCGGAAGATGGTCAAGATCCCTACGAGCACTTACTGAAATACTTCCTTCCTCCGAGCACGTTTGCTCTTGCGAATCTCCACTCAAGCCGGCCAATAAAGGCGAGAATGAGGTGGGAGCTCTGTTCCTCGTCAGTGCTCACTCCAACCGGCCAATTAAGGCAAGCCAGAGATGAGGAACAAGATTTCTCCGGGGAGATAGGGTCCGTGGGGTCGCTACTACCCAACAGCTCGCCACATGCTGCCCTGCGGGTTTTTGTATCTCTCTTGGTCTGGCTCCTCATCCCAGACCTGTTGCGGCAAAGTAAACTCTACCGGCACAGACCTAGAGTTCGGAGCGCGCAAGCCCCACCACGACGTCAACGTAGAGATACGACGGTGGGGTTATTATTATTATTTATTATTTTTCTATATTTTAATAAATCTCGGGACCATGGATCCCGGTCCTTTGGAAGGCGTACGAGGGGCCCAAGCCAACTCGCAGAGGCCCCTTAGACATTAATAAGAGTTGAGGCACCAACCGACGATTATCCCTGTATGCACCATGCAAGTGCACCCAAGGACAACCCTCGGTTGGTGTAGAACTATTGCAGAACATGGAAACAAAACATATTAGTCTATGGATTTGGGTGGCTATAATGGATTGGTAAACTGGAACTATGGAAAGACTATGGCCCCTGCCTGATCAATTTTTTAAATGCACACGGATAAAATGGCAGGGGGTGACTTGCGCACTCATTAATGGGCCCCCGAAAACGGTCGCTAGCACAAAGTGTCGTAGCGACAAGGGGGCAACATGTCCTGAGGTGCTTGAGGAGTGGAGAGGTATTCCACGGCTTTCAGAACAATCCCAGAGCCCGGAAGATGGTCAAGATCCCTACGAGCACTTACTGGAATACTTCCTTCCTCCGAGCACGTTTGCTCTTGCGAATCTCCACTCAAGCCGGCCAATCAAGGCAAGAATGAGACGGGAGCTCTGTTCCTCGTCAGTGTTTACTCCAGCCAGCCAATGAAGGCAAGCCAGAGGCGAGGAACAAGACTTCTCCCGGGAGATAGGGTCCGTGGGGTCGCCACTGCCCATCAGCTCGCCACATGCTGCCCTGCGGGTTTTTGTATCTCTCTTGGTCTGGCTCCTCATCCCAGACCTGTTCCGGCAAAGTAAACTCTACCGGCACAGACCTAGAGTTCGGAGCGCGCAAGCCCCACCACGACGTCAACGTAGAGATACGGCGGTGGGGTTATTATTATTCCCTTTATTTCATTATTTACATATAAATTATATTTTTAAATATTAGAATAAAATAATATAAAAACATTTAAAAATATAAAAAATAGTGTCCCACCGGTATCGGGAGCAGGGTCCAAGCTACCGGCGGTCAGGGCTCCAGAGAGAGGAACCTCCTAACGATGCGAGCCGTGTCCAGGAGTACCGCTTTCTGAATCAAGCCCTTAACCCAGCTGCCCAACGAGAGCCTCCTTAGGTGTTGGTCGAGGCTCTTGGCAATTAAGCCATTGGCTGATACGACTATCGGCACAATGATTGCTGAGTCCACATCCCACATGTCGACAACCTCGCGAGCCAAGTCAAGATACTTGATTTGTTTATCTTTCTCGGCTTTCACGAGGTTTCCGTCATGCGGGACCGTTATGTCAATAATCATTGCGCGCCGCTCTCCTCGGTCCACCACCACTATATCAGGCTTATTGGCAACAATAGTCCTGTCAGTGATGATGGATCGATCCCAGTACAATGTGATATTTCCATTTTCGAGAACTGGGTCGGGCACATACCTGTAGTACGGCACTTCCGATACCACAAGGCTGTTTTTCAGGGCAAGTTGCTGATGGATAATCCTGGCTACAAGGTTATGTCTATGCAAGTACTCTTCGTTAGCTAGACGAGAACACCCGGAGATAATATGTCGGATTGATTCTCCCGGACGGTGGCATGCCCGACAGATGTCAACCGTGCCGTCCTTCACAATAAATCTCCGATAATTGTTCGTCATCATAACTTCGTCCATAATTGCACAGACAAAACCTTCGGTTTCCCCAAAGAGGTCACCAAAGCGCAGCCAGGCTACGGACGCTAGTAAGTCTACATCGGGCCCATGCAGGGCCCGGAAGTAGCGCCCGTGAAGCTCCTTGCTCTGCCATATCTCCCTGCGGTCGTTAGTGTCAAGCACTATAGGCTTGCGCCAGTTCTCTTTAGCCAAGGAGAGCGGGGTAAGGCCCTTGTCTATCGCAACCACATCTCGATGCATCCCCACGTCGGTTTCTAGGAAATATTCCCTGAGACTGCATATCTCGCGATTGTGGAGTGTCTTAGCGTTTAAAAAGCCTCGACCTCCACATTATTATTATTTATTATGCAGTGTTTTTTCTTCTCAGCTCTTTGGCTGGTATTTGCAACATTTACGGACCGAAGCCAAGTAAATGCAGCGTGTGGTGTGTTATGTTGAGGATGTGTTATGATGGGGACCTATTTCGTTTTCATCTATTTGCATGAACTTTCTGACAATTCGACATGTATTTAAAATTGCAGCTTTTTGTAGGGTGATATAGAGGGTTTCTTTTAGGTTTAGTAATTTAAGGCTATGAAGAAGGTGATTCGGGATAACGCCGGTTGTGGAAAGGACTATGGGGATGACGTACACTTTTTGTTGGCGCCATATTCTAGTTACTTCATCTTTGAGTTCTGCGTATTTACTAATTTTTTCAGATATAGTCTTCTGAATGTTATGTGTGTTGGGAACGGCAATATCTATTAGGTAAGTAACTTTATTTATTTTATCCTGTAGGGTTATATCCGGTCTATTGTAGTGAATTGTCCTGTCTGTGAGAATAGCGCGGTCGAAGTAAAGTTTATGTGTGTCATTTTCTAGGATAGTTTGTGGTGTGTAATTGTTGTAAGGAGTGTTTGTGTCTTGTATTAGTGTGTATTTAACTGCTAATTTTTGATGAATTACATTTGCCACCTGATTGTGCCTGTGTGTGTAATCTGTTTGCGTGAGAGTTGTGCAAGCTCCTGTTATATGCTGAATTGTTTCTGGTTGGATGTGACACTTGCGACATTTATCATTTGTTACAGAAGGATCTTTAATAATAAATTTTCTATAGTTTTTAGTGTTAATAATCTGGTCCTGTATTGCAATTATAAAACCTTCAGTTTCTGGGAATAAATTGCCTATTTTCAGAAACTTATTTGAGGCTACTTTGTTAACATGGGATTGTTCTAGGTCGTGAGGATGACGGCCATGAAGTACCTTTTTCTTCCAGTCCTCAATTTTTTGTTGCTGTGGGTCATCACTAGTAATTTGTGGAGTATCTGGCTGTTCATTTAAGTTAAGTGGTGTATAGTTGAAATCATTATGAGCTATGGCTTTATGAATGTTACTAGTGCGGGATTTTGAGTGAAAGAATGTTTTTAGTCGACAGACTTGTTTCCGCCAGAGGTGCTGGATATCTATTAGGCCTCTCCCTCCGTTTTGTCTTTTGATAGTTAGTCTTTCTATTGCAGATTTAGGGTGTAAGTTGTTATGTTTTGTAAGAGTGGTGCGTGTGATTCGTTCTAACTGTTCTGTGTCTGTTTTTGTCCATTTAATAACTCCGAATGAGTATGTTAATATGGGGATGGCAAATGTATTTAAGGCCTTGATGAGATTTTTACTAGAAAGCTGTGTTTTACATATGGCGCTAAGTCTCCTTTTGTACTCTGCAGTAAGTGTTTCTTTAATCCTAACATGATCTAGTCCCTTCAGTTGCGTGTACCCTAAATATTTATATAGGTCGGTCGGTTCCATTGCTGTTATGGTGTCTGTGTTATTTATTACATAGTTGCCGGGTCGTATCTTGCCACGTATGATATGAAGTGTTTTACATTTATCCAGACCAAATTGCATGTTTATATCCAGGCTAAACTCTGCTGTAGCTTCTACTAGTTTCTTCATATCTTTTTCAGTTTGTGCATATAGTTTAATATCGTCCATGTAAATGAGATGAGAGACTGTTGTTTGTTTTGTCGTGTGTTTGAGACAATATCCGGCCCGACAACGCTGCAGTAGATGAGACAGAGGGTTTAGTGCGAGACAGAACCACAGGGGACTTAGTGAATCACCTTGGTAGATACCCTTCTTGATAGCTATTTGTCGCGTGGTAACATTATTTTGATTACAATTTATTTGAAGTGTGGTTTTCCAAAGTGGCATAATGTTTCGTAGGAAATCTATTATTTTTGAGTTTATTCTATAAATTTCTAGTATTTGTATCAACCAGGAATGTGGAACACTGTCGAAAGCTTTTTTATAATCGATATAGGTACAATGAAGATTTCTATTTTTTGTGGTGGCATGTTTATGGATAGTAGAATCAATAATTAACTGTTCTTTGCATCCCATATGGCCCCGCCTGCATCCCTTCTGTTCTTCCGCCATTATGTTGTGGTGTTCAATGTGTGAGTTAATTTTAGTTGTTATTGCTGATGTTAATATCTTATATATCGTGGGTAGGCATGTGATTGGTCTATATTGGGAAGGTTGTGGTGAATTTTTAGTTTTAGGCAGCATGTATGTTATACCAGTTGCAATAAAATCGGGTATATTTTGTTGTCCTAATATAATTTCTGTTAAGTTTTTTGCTATGGGTTTGTATAATGAAGTTAACTTTTTGTACCAAAAATTGTGTATTTTGTCTATACCAGGAGATTTCCAGTTATGTAATCTGCCTGTTAAGTGTGTGATATCGGCCTCTGTAATCTCTACAAATTCCATTTCATCTATTGCTCTCCATTTTGTTTCTTCTTCTGTTATCCATGTTGCTTTGTCGTTATGTTGTTCTTGTTCTTCCCAAATGCTAGACCAATATGTTTCAAGTTGCTCTTTTGTAGGTTGGTCAGGTGCGTCTGTGTTATTCTCATGATTTATGTCAGTGTCTGGCTTGTGTAGGTTTCTATAAAACATTTTTTCATTAGTAGCAAATATAGCATTATCGTTTTTGCGCTGTTGTGCTTTTTTGTATCTCCTGAGCCTATGAACTTTAAGTGCTAGTTTTTGTTTTAAGGTGTCTAAGAATTCTTCGGGTTTTCTGTTATTATTTTCGTGTCTTGTGTGTTTGAAACTACTCCTAAATATAGCCTCAACTCTCCTTACTACTTTATTTGACCTGATGTTGTTAATATATTGTGTAAGCCTACTACAATCTGCTCTTAGTTTTTCTATGTCTTTTTCTAACCTCTGTTGCCATGCTGGTTTATTATTCTGTTTGGGTCTTGTGTTTCCTGTGTGCTGCGTGATTTTAAAGTTAAGTTCTTCAGATACGACTACTGCTGTGCAATATATTAGTGTGTGTATATCTATAAGTTGTGTGTCATCGGAAATAAATTGATTAAGTATGTTTTCATTAAACAAGTTAACTAAACGGAAAAGGTTAGGGCTATATCGAAGTTTAGGTAGTTTGGGTCGAACTGCTGGATCCATCCCAGAGTATTGTGCTAGGGTTGTTCTGAATTTGTCATATATTTCTTGGATATACAAATCTGTTGTCAAATTTTGATCTGCAACGGTTATGGTTTCAATATCATTTTCTAGAGTTAAGGTTATAGATTCAGTTTGTGTGGATGTGTGTGTTGTTTGCGTGTAAGCTTGCGATTGATTGTATGGTTGAGATTGAGTACAAGGTTCTATTTGGGTGTGTGGTTGTTCAGCAATTGCGGTTATGTTTTGTGATAGTGAGATAGCGTTAACGCCTGTGTTATTTTCTGCTTCCTGTAATTGTATTCGTGTTTCTTCTTTTAATTGTTCTATTATTTGTTGAGATAAAAGTTTATTTCTAACTATAGCTCTTCGCTGATCTGAAATTCTTTGTTCTGAAACGGTTATTTCAGGATATTGTCGGGTAAAAAGTTCATGCAATTGTTGTCTGTAGGTGGTCATATCGGTCTCTAATTTAGTGATATAAAAGTAAGTTCGCATGATAAATAGGTTAACTTCTTTGCTCCATCTCATGCGAACTCTTGCTTTTCCAGCCTTGGTGGACGCAGGTAAGAAGGAACTAACCTCCCGCGCAACATTCAAGGTCGGAGTTGGTAAAATTGAATTTAAACTAGTAATGGGAGGTGATGATGGTATGGATGGTGACGATGGTCTGGAAGGTGTGTAAGATACTGTGCTTGGACTATACGGTTCTACAGGGGTGTTTGTCCTGATCTTTCTTTATATAAAAAGATTTCTTAAGTGTGCTAAATATTTTGCTCCACTGTTTCCGGTAACCGATGATGGTTTACCGATGCATCATTATAAAACTTACCTTTTCTTGGTCATGATCCAGTAGCTTATCAATCTGTTGTAACAGACTTTTAATTTGTTGCTCTTGGCACATGACTTTACAATCAGCTTCCTTTAACTTGATTAGTAAAGCATTTTTCTCCTTTTCAAAATCGATTGAAGCCTCATTTATTTTTTTCTCTAACGAAATATTATCAGACCGCAAGCTGTCCAACGCTTTAGATTTAATGTGATTAATTTCTCCTTCAGCTTTTAATTCTGTCTCTAAATTGGAGGTCTCATCAGTTAGTATAAGATATTGTTCTTTCAATGAGTCCAGATCGGCAGAGCGCTTTCGAAAATGTTCTTTCTCATTCCATAGAGAATTATATTCATGCATTTGACCTTTCATGCTTTCATATTCTTTTTCCATTTCTTCATATTGATAACAACGTTTTTCTAAACTATCCTTTTCTTGTTTTAAAGTTTCATAACATGTAATTAATTCATCGTAATTATCTTGTAGACTTTTTAACCGTTTAAGATTTTCTTGGTCTATATTGTAAGGATTATCGACAATTAAGACTTCGTCTTTAAGATCTTCATCAGGTGTTATTGAATCATTGTCTTTGAAGAGAATTTCTTTCATTTCTTCGTTTTGTATAATATCGGCAACAAGTTGTGCTCTTTTGTTATCTAGGCTAGGTGGTTTTGCTTCTAATGATGTTAGTGCATAGGCCGTTTGAACACGGGATTGTGATACGTTAACACGATAACAAGCACAACCGTCAGAAGGTTGATTTGGGTAAGGAAAGAAATCTTGGGTACAAGGAGCCATCAATGCGCAGCAAAACTTTTCTAACACTTTAAGTTTGTAGAGTATTTTACCTTTAATATCAATACAACGAACATCTTTACAGGCAGTCTAAAAATAAAGAATATTATACAATAGAAGTCACATATTCCTTAATTAATAGAGGCGGTGCGCACTGGACGACCAACTTTTTACGTTATTGCGATGACACGTTGGTCGCTGTGGCAAGTTACAGTGGTGATCAAAACCGTGGTCGTGGTCAACCAGTGCACGAAAGCCCGCATAAAGTGATGGTTGTTACAAACCAATAACTTCAAATATTGTCTATACTTCTCATTTTGGGAAAGAATACCAAATATTTTCTCTAGTGCTGTGTATATGTGAGCATATATGCAATATGGTTCGCAAAGATCATTTTCCATAACCTGTAACAGTAACAATATATTTTATAACTGTCGCGGAAGACATTATTTAGACAAAAAAATAACCAATACATACAGCTATTGTATTTTTCATAGCGCATAATTTTGCGTCTTTTGTAATAATCATGTCTTGCATTTCAGTGATTCTTGGATCTTTGACGACTGTTAATTAAAAATGAGAAGTATTATAAAAAATATAAAACTGAGGTGAAATCGATATTAAAAAGGAGGGAGAGTCCACAGTTACCTACACCTCTAAGGACCGATTTTTGAGTCATCAATTCATCAGATAACTTTAACTGAGGAATTTGTATAGAAAATATGTCAAACCGCCATATTTATTCTGCCATTTTATTCTCCAGATAAAAGGTATCAGTCGATTGAAAAATCGGCCTTAAGGGTCCGTGCACAAAATAAACCCTTTTTTTCGATAACTTATCTAAGAAAGCTTGTAATAATTGAAACATTAAGTTAAAGTATTAAAAGTACAGATTTCGTGGTGATAAACCATTAGTGTCAGTCAAAGCACCTGTTAATTTAATAGTTGCATCACTTTTGCGCTCTCGAAAATATGTTTATTTCGCCTTTGTTTTACTTAATGAAGATATAGTATAACCAAAAAATTAAATTTTGATTTTATTTTAAGCTTGCAATTCTCTGCGCATCCAGTTTAACAATGCCTTCAGGGCGCTGTTACGTCTGCCGCGCTTCTGCAGTGCGTCAACAATGTTCGCTGAGTCGCGCACAGACGGCTTTGATGCCATCTGGTACAAAAAGATAGCCTCACTGCTAAACAGATTGCGTGGGATCAGTAACAGCATCCATTTGTGTGATTTTTAAATTTCTTGATATGGTTTGCTAAATAATAGGAAAAAATACATTACTAAAGGGTTTAAAAAAATCTGCTGTATTTTGTATGGAAGTTGAAAAAAGTGGTTCCCCCATGTACAAGTAGACCATATAATGATGTTGATAATATATTTTAATTTTTAAAATCAAAAGTAGTTTCTTCTAACAAACGATCAAACCTCAGTCTCGCGTCAATTTTTGGAAAACTAGTTGCGAATTTTTGTGATTTTCCATGAATCCTTAATTTGTACAAAACAAAGAATTCGACTTTTCAAATCACAAATAATTTTTTTCAAATTCTGTTTCCCTTTCTCACAACTAATGAACAAAATTGATCAAAATCAGTCGATTTAGTGCACGGACCCTTAAGCCATTAAGTTCTTACAAATTAGTACCGGATTCAGAGTCAGTTTTGTATAAAGAACTGTATTTCGACCACTGAAACTTTCTTGTTAATACTTACCTGACGTCTCGCACTACGGCAGTTAGCCTTCATACTAACTGCTGTATTCATAGACTTTACTTATTAATAAATAATCAGTCAATAACTTTAATTGACTGGCACGTGTCAACAATTTATTGGGCTCAATCTGCCATGTTTTTTACTGACAGCGTCCCAATGTCACTAGCAATGACATTGGGACGCTGTAAAGTTAAAAATTGATTAATATAAAGAAAAATTGGTTTATTTGTCACAAATTTATTTTACACGTGCACTTATAAAGATGGTTGTTTTCACGTGGACCTGCTTTTTTAAATTAGTAGGTCTACGAGGGCACAGTATAATAAAGTAACAGTACTGTATCTCGGCAGTGACTTTGAAATAATGACCTACGACCTTCCGCGTCCGTGCGTAACTGTCGGACACTCGAGACTGTTGCGTACTGAATTACTGAGATTTCGAAGCGCGTCGTTTCGGCTGTTTTCTACGAAGACATAATACTGTTATTTATTTAGACTGTGACGAGGGTATGTTATTTATGTAGGTCCTACTGAATTATTGAAATCAAATGTACCACTTGTATAAAGAAATTAGACTAGGTGTGGAGAGCTATCTAAGTTTCAGCCGTCAAGTACGATTGTCAGCTGCCAAATATAATGTATTTAAAAAGTTAATTATTATTGTAACTATGTATTATTTTAGTTCTCCCTTACGTGTAGCCACTTCACAAGTACACGGGTCATCGTTTTGAACGCCTTTAGAGAACTTAATTACAGCCGGCTCCTGTTAAAAAATATTTGTTAACACCAATTAAAGGCGCGTGTAGATAGTCGCTCCGCGACTCTGGTGGAACACTAATTTGAAAAATTCATAGAAAATGTTCTACCGAAGTCGCATCGCACAAGAAATAGGTACCTATGATTGATTTAGAAGCAAGCTACCCTCGGGTAACTTAGGTGGACTTTACTGTGTTGTTTTTCATTAGTCAGCTTACCACTATAAGCTGACAAACGAAAAACACTATAAAACTTTATAATTCGTAAAAAATTACAAAATGAACATATTTTCACGACAGGTGACACCAAAACTATAAAAAAAACTTGTAAAATTGTCGAAACGACGCGTATCACCTGACGATTTTACTAAATAAAGTCTATTTTTTAATCTCGTAGTCTTTCGTAGACGTTAGATTTCTTTTTGGTGCTTGTCATGGGCGGGGGAGGTATGCCATAATCGCCACGCTTGGCAGGCGGTTGGCGATCGCAGTATGGTATTAAAAATGCATAGAGAACGCTGCTGCCCATTCTTTAGTAAGTCCCTGATGCTACTTTACAGCTCATGGAGGAGAGGCGCGAGGTGAATAGAAAGATCTCTAAGTCCTTGAAAAGCGATCTTCACCACTAGAATACGAACCGTATTAAGGACGCGATAGAGCAGAACCAGGGCTCCATGGTTTTTGTAAGAGATCTGTCTATTGGGCAGAGCCAGCTTGCGAAACTGAAGACCGATGATGACAGAATTGTATCCGCCAAACCTGAACTGTTGTGAGAGATCGAGAGTTTCTATGGACGTTAATCAGTAACCCCGTTACGAATCTGGCAAACGACCGAAGAGCTAGATTGACCCGACACTATACCTAAGACATCCCGGATGTTAGCTTGTACGAGATTAGGATGGCTCTGAAGCAGCTTAAAAACAACCAGAAGCTATCACTTGTAATTTTTTTTTGAGGAATATCGTATAGGTACCTACTTTTAAAATGCTTGTAAATATGTGAACACCATGTATCCATTACATAATTATTTTTTCTGTCATTGCTTCAATTTTAATTGTTTTTATCTATTGTGGTATAGTAATATTATTCCAGGTGCATCGTCTTCACATATAATTACATAATTAATGTATACAAAATATTGTAAAACATTTTAAAAGAGTAAACGGTGGAGTTTCTTGCCCATTCTTCTCCATACGAAAACTACCTTTTGGAAGGGGCGACTAGAATCAATTCTATTTTTTGTTTTTGACGTTCAAAAGTGCCTTTTTGTGCCTAATTGAGATAAATTATTTGACTTTGACTTTGAGCTTTCCATATAGGCCACTGCAGATCACGCCCGGGAGGCAAATGCTCCTGGGGTTTAATGCAGTCGGTCGAAGGTGGTGGATGCTTCTCTTAAAATGTCAAATTAGTCTACGAGATTAAAAAAACGGACTTTTTATTCTACATAAATAAATTTAAAAAATTATAATATTTTAGGCAAAATACCTCATCACCCCTCGATTTGCCGGTCTGAAATAAAAAAATGGTATTAGAGCGAATTTCTTGTTTTGTTGATCATCAACATAAAATGCAAAAATAATCAATATTTCTAGGCAAAATACCTCATCACCCCTCGATTTGCCCGTCTGAAATTAAAAAAAAATGGAATTAGAGCGAATTTCTTGTTTTGTTAATCAACAACATAAAATGCAAAAATAATCAATATAATTACTTACCTCAAAGCCTTCAGAATCGACTCCCTGAAAATAAATTAAAAATAAAGTACTTATATTATGTTTAAATTACAAAACAGTGGTGGCCCAGTGGTAAAATAGATTATGATCTACCACTGGGCCACCACTGTGTTTTGTGGGTTCGAACCCAGACAGGCGCTTTACTTTGTGCAAATTATTTCATCACCACTGCTCTCAAAACGGTGAAGGAAAACATCGTGAGGAAACCAGCATGTCCTAGAATCAAAAAATTGAAGACGTACAGAGAGGAGGCCTGTGTCCCAGCAGTGGGAACATTACAAGCTAATAATAAATTTATTAGATTGACGAATAGTAATAACTCATCATCTGTTACGACGCCTCATTGAGGTGGATAACAATTAAAATTCTATTGTGTCTCGTTAATGACAGTTGAAAGGATAATAGGTACATTACTTTTATGTTTTCAGGTTTTAATACTGACCTCTGTGTAACCGGATAAATCCAAATCTATGAACTGAAACCAAACAGGAAAATTAGTAGGAATTAAACCCTACCTCTGACTGAACCATTGTCATACTTGTGCCATTGGCATCATACAAAAAAAAAGCGGCCAAGTGCGAGTTGTGCTCGCCCATGAAGGGTTTCGTAGCAGCAAGTAACATTGAATGAAAGGTAAATTGCGGTTTACGATTTATGACGTATTAAAAAAAAACTACTTGCTAGATCTCGTTCAAACCAATTTTCGGTGGAAGTTTACATAGTAATGTACATCATATATTTTTTTTAGTTTTAACATTCTCTTATTTTAGAAGTTACAGGGGGGGGGGGACACACACATTTTACCACTTTGGAAGTGTTTCTCGCGCAAACTAGTCAGTTTAGAAAAAAATGATATTAGGAACCTCAATATCATTTTTGAAGACCTATCCATAGATACCCCACACGTATGGGATTGATGAAAAATTTTTTTTTTTCTATTTTTGTGTAAAAATCTTAATGCGGTTCACAGAATACATCTACTTACCAAGTTTCAACAGCATAGCTCTTATAATTTCGGAAAAACGTGGCTGTGACATACGGACGGACAGACAGACAGACAGACATGACGAATCTATAAGGGTTCCGTTTTTTGCCATATGGCAACGGAACCCTAAAAAAGAAGAGAATTTACATTTTTTGCTGATTGTAGGTGAACTTACATATAGTCCGGTCGTCGTCGAGGGAATGTGTTGTTGACACCTGTCAGTTTCATACCAATGAATGTGTTTTGCGAATTTGATCCCTATGTACTACTAGAAATTGTCAAACTGCCTGTCAGGAACGCATTCTCTCGACGCCCGACTGTACCAATTTTTTTTTTTTTTATCTGAATGCAATACTCGAAAAGTTACTTATGGGTCGTGGGCAGTCATGCGCATGTCCCATCTCAAAATACATACGTCAATTTTGGCATATCTGTAGATGTAGGTAATGTGTGCACAACGAAGAATATTCAATCCAATAAAAAAAGGGAAATATTTAATTGATCCTCTGAAACTTATTGACCTTACAATGATACAATTTTTTAAATTAATAAACCTCTATAAACTTATTTATTTATTTATATAATACTTCAAGCACAGAAATGTACAGAGGCGGACTTAACGCCATTGATTTTTCCTACCAGTCAGCCTTTGGGTGATGCAGAGACAAACAGTGGTAGGTGCAATTACGAAAAATAAAACAATAAAAATATATTTAAATATAAAGATATACACATATGTACCAATTACAAACTATAAACATAATATATACCTAATTATTTATAAATATAAGCAAATATATATACATAAATACAAAACTTTTTGCGCTTCTTATTCCGAAGGATATTAGAGAACTGTGAACCAGTCTATTTCAAAAGCATATCAGAGCATGGCTGATAGAAAACTGTTTTTATAGTATTAAAGAATTTATGAATTCTAGGACAAATAGGAAAATTGCAGGACATGTAAATTACATTTGACATTTATTGGAATTTAATTGCACGCGGTTCGGTTGTGGAATTCACTACCGCCTGACATTAGGGACTGTCAAATTGTTGAAGCATTTAAATGAGGAGTGAAAGAACACTATCTTTCCACTTCGTCATAGTCGCATGGTTATTTTAAATCACATTATAATTATATATACTGTAGTGATATTTATTTTAGAAGTATGTATGTATTTTCTCATATTGTGTTAATGTTGAAATTAATTAATTGTTTTTTTTTCTTCTTTTATGTATGTTTTTGTTTTCTCTTCTACGGTAACACACGTTGTCTACATCTCTTTTTATATACTTTCCTATCGCAGGCATGCTGGAAGAGATTTCTTTAGAAATAAGCATTGCCTTTGTACGTATTTTTCTGTTCCTTTCTTCTTGTCTGCTTATACGTGTGTGCATAAAAAGTAAAAAAAAAAACACTTTTTGCGCTCCTAATTATGAATACTTTTTAAATGATTGAGCCTCTTTTTAACGTTCTGGTATTTTCTCACAGTTGTTTGCAGTTACTATCCCCGACTAAACGGGTTAGGTTAGGTTGGAACTGTGATCAAACACGCGCGAGCTGAATTGGTCGAAGTAACTAAGCTAGGGCACTCCGACCAAATGGGTTAGGTTAGATGAGAACTGTGACAAACTTCTTTGGGCGCGTTGGGCATTTTTGAGATGGGAAAAAGCAATTGAACTCGCAACACAGTTACCGACACCAGCTTTTAACCATTAAAAGGACATCAAAGCGCGATACATTTTCTTTGGGATTAATGACATTCCAAACATTGAGACATGATTGACATTTCCATTTTTTTAACGACTTCAAAAAATAAATATTATTTCCTGCATTTAAAATTGTTCAAGTTTTCAATTCTGTTGGCACTCCCGGAGTGCCACTGTTTTTTTTTTCTATTTTTGCCATTTTCTTTCACGAGTAGTGAGGAAATAAATGTCTGGCTAGGCAGCCTCTTGCGCTAGGTAAGCCTATTATATACCTGTCGAACTCTACAGAGTTCGACAGGTATCCACAGGGGAAGCGCCAGCGATTGGTCCCCACCAGCCACTCATCCTCTCGCCACACTTTAAAGCTTAAGATTAGGTGGTTTTTAGGGTTCCGTATCTCAAAAGGAAAAAATGGAATCCTTACAGGATCACTCGTGTGTCTGTCTGTTCGTCTGTCACAGTCACTTTGCTCTGAATCTAATGGACCGATTTAGTTGAAATTTGGTACACTTAAGTATGTATTTCTGTAACCCAAACACGGAAATGTAACGTTAATAAATGATTTTTTAATATGGGGGTCACTTAAGTGGGGAATATAAGAACATTATAAGAAAAAAAAGAAAAAATATTTAAAAAAGTTTTGTTAACTGTACCGTGGGACATATCAAATGAAAGGGCTTATTGCGAGGATCTCAAATATGTATTTTATATAATTTTAAAATTAATACCTTTAAAGATATTTAATTAAGATAATAGATGAAAAATGACAATTCCCCCTATCTCCGAAACTACTGAGCCTAAAATTAAAAAAAAATACAGAGAATAGTTACATAGATTACAGGAAAACCTATAAGAAGTCTATGGTCTTAAAGTAACATGGTAAATCTCTCAACATTTGCAGTTTAAATGTATGGGAGAATATGTTTTTCTACTAAAATGTTATTTGTTCTCGGTATAAATTCATCCCAACTATGAAACACTTCATTGTACGTGGTCCGACACGCACTTGGCCGGTTTTATCTTAGAGGTGTTCTTCCTCTGGGTTGGGTGACCCGAACTGTGCCCAAGCGGTGCCGAGCGACCGAAGAGCGATACATTCAAGTTGGTCGCAGTTAGGCTATTAAATATTTTTAGGATCCCAAAATAGGAATAATTTGACGTCCACAAAAAGAGGCGCAATCATTATACCAACGGCAAATTTAAAAAAAAAAAAACAACAAAAACTTTTTTAGAAAAAAATAATTGTATGTGTGAATATATTCGAATTTGTATATGGTAGGTCCCACAACTCATCATTTGCCTAGCCTTTTCCCATCTATGTTGGGGTCGGCTTCCCACAACACACTACAAAGTGAAAAATAAAGTTAGTTTTCCGAAATTAAAGTTACTTTTCGCTTTGTAGTGTTTGTTTTGGAAGTCGGTTGTGTTTTTTGTATAATGTCTTTATTTTTCTAGTTTTAGTTGTGGGACCTACCACACACAAATTCGAATACCACTACCTGATATGTAAATAACAGTGACAGGAACTTATTATAACATCATTACATCATCTATTTAGACTAAGTGGGAAAAATACGTAGGTACTATTGAAGACAACTCAAAAAGTTCCCAAGCAATGTTAATCAAAATTAAATGGGACCTCTGAAGTATGACGTAACAAACAAAAAAAATATCAAAATCAATTCATAATTGGCGGAGTAATCGCGTAATAAACATACAAAAAAGAACATAAAGTCGAATTGAGAACTTCCTCCTTTTTGAAGTCGGTTAAAAACCCCTTTGATAAAAGGAAAATTCAAAGAATTCTGAGTCGAATTATGTAAAAAACGGGTTTTCGTAAAAAGTGCAGTTGACTTTTTGTACTTTGCTGCCGTCGACATTAGAGTATTCAATCATATTTTTAGGAGCGCATAATGGGAATTATTAGAGGTTCAATTTATTATACACTAGCTGCGCCCCACGGTTTCACCCACAGAAGTTTCGATCCCGTAGGAATATCGGGATAAAAAGTATCCTATGTGTTAATCCAGGTTATAAACTATCTGTGTACCAAATTTCATCGAAATCCGTTCAGCCGTTTAGAAGAGACAAACATATACACACACACGACACTCTCAAACTTTTGCCTTTATAATATTAGTGTGATGCCATAAATAAATAAGTATTTATAGGTTAAATATTTAGAGTTTTCCTCTTACCAGGTCATCGAGTTCTTTATTGGCCGCTTTTATTGCTGCATGCTGAAAAGAAATATTTGTGCAATTGATATCAAGAATAATTATAAATTGGTACTTTTCGGTGGTATTTTGTTGTATGTCAGTGTGTCAGGTAGATAATGGACGTTATTTTGATGATACCGTATTAAATAAGTATATTATTTTAATGAGTTTTATGATGACACCTTCACACAATCAAACTACACCTACTGTGAGAAGAGATACAAGCTAATATACCTAAGTTCCCGTTTCCATTTGAAGTAGTTTCCCTTAATTTATACTCAATTTGAAATAATATTAGACATTTAAACAAACCTTTTTTACAGTCCGTTCAACCGATTCTGACTTCAATACCGTAGGCATAAGGATGGCATTAAAAGCAAAATGTGGTTACAATACCAACTGTTTACTGCAGTTGTCATTTGTCATGCCACCAACGCCATAGAAGTCAAAATCGGTTGAACGGACTGTAAAAAAGGTTTAGTTAAATTTCTAATCTTATTTCAAATGGAGTATAGTAACGAACGAATGAATCTGTGAGAGCATGCTGTATTAAATTAAAAATAATAATATATTAAATTATGATGCCATAAGTAGAATTAGGTACGATGGAGCTCTTGCCATAATGCGTGAATTGTCTGTAGTTTTGTTTATTTGGTAAATTTCTTAAATTTTACCAAATTCCCTTAAGTCAAAATTCCCACTACACCTCAATTTGCCAAAACCTTTCGTGTTTATTCTCAATGAAAAACAGTTAATGTATATATTAGACGCAGACCTAGTTTTACTGAAAATAAAGACGATTGTTTGGTAACACATATTTGTTTAATTTACTTATTTTAGGCTTCAGTTACAATTGTTTTTAATGTCATTTATTATGCACTTAGCAAAAGAAGTAAGTTGATACAACACCTAAAAAACTTTAAAAAAAAAAGCCTCTGGGTATGTAGAAGTGCATTTTTACACATAAACGCACAGCCAAAGAAAATTTGATATAAGTACCTACCAATGTGCACGAATACTAAAAAAAAATATAATTTGAGCTTAACGCTACACTTAATTTTTTGGAAATTATTATATTTTTGTCACGGATAAACTTTGCCAGCATTTTGCATTTTTTGGTTTTTCTTAAACTTATTAATTACCTATCAAAAGAAACAGATTTTTTGCCTTTAGGAAATTTGATAAAAACACACGATTTTTGGCAAGTGCAAGAACGCTTACTTACAGCATGAGCAATTTCGCATTTCTGATCGCACGAAAGCTCCAGTTGATCGTACGCGGTTAACATTTGCTCGAACTCTTCAATCTTCCGCTTTAACCGCGCGATTTCTGCATTTTTGGTTACCATAAGTGTGTCAACAATCACGTCCGTCGGCAAATACTTCGGCCGGACCGTTTCGTTGTTCCTCTTTATTACATCCACCAGGTGCTCGCTTTTATCCGAACAGAAGTGGGACCAGGCTCTCGCGTCCGTACATGACGCGTAAGCCTTCAACTTCCCTTCGTTCCTCGCTGGCAAATCGAATAGGTCGTATTCGTTGAACACACGCTCTCTCCTCGTTATGAAAGACATCGCGATGCCAAATGTTTATTAGTCTATAATATAGGATTTTTCTAAACGTATGCATGTATATAAATATATTATTATGCTACTTTTCTCCGCCATCCATTTTAAGCATAGCGATACGATTTGAAATGTTTTTTTTTTGCAATTAACTTACGGCGAAATGTGTATATTAAAAATTATCAAATATTTTGAACTGTCAAAAGAAATCTAGTCGGAATGGTGCACAGGAATGGTGACTAGAAATAGAATGTCAAATTTAAAATTGTTTTCTTTGTGTTTGAAATGCCAGTTTGTAGGTTTGTTATTTAAGAAGTTTAAAAGTTTGTATTCTTATTAGATGATGAACTGAAACTTTTTCTGGGTACTTCATAAAATATTGTAGGTACCTGACGTTCTCATGTGACACCGTGACACTTATCTGGATTCATTTTGGGCATCAACATTTTGGATTTCAAAATTTTACGTCAACATGGGAGCACGATTGAAAAATAGTTTGAAAAGTGTTTGAATTCAATGATTCAGATAGCAAGTCATAGCAACTTACTACTTTGGTCACGCAACGAGGGTAAGATCAAATCATTTGAGTCTTGCCGAGACGTCAGGGCATGGAGTCATGACGTACGGGCGCGCGATCGTTACCTCAGGGAATGGATAAAGTGCGATATGCCTATTTGCGTAATACCCACGGGCACTTTAGCCAGATTTATGAGGACAATGACGAGCAGAAGTCGAGGCAGGGTAAGATATAACTAAGTTTATTTCATAATCAACAGGTTTAAAAAAATAAGTTGTAGAGGCCTTCTTTTAAGTATAGAGAGATACCTGTACCAGAAGACCTCCCATCTTCCATAACGATTTATTCCGTTCTAATACCAACAACTAATACCACTGGTATTTGTTTCAACTCATATTTATTTTCTACTAGCTTTTGCCCGCGGCTTCGCCCGCGTGGATGTCGAAAAATATCCCACGGGAACGTACTACCGGGATTACATACCTATAGCCGAGGAAATGCCATTGACTAATACCGCTGCGCCCGCGTTGTCGTCAACCATAATTATGTAGTTACGCGTAATTTTGAAACTGTGATATCTTTTAAACTGTTCATTTAAATGATATGATGTCAGGCATATTTTAATCTAAATTAAATGCCCAATTTACATAACATATTTTATTGGATAAAGATTAATATAATACCGGTCAAAAAAGCTTCGGAAATAACAATAAAATTTTCATCAAATTCAGAAAGTAATTAATGGTTACTGTAGGTCATCCTTAGAAGATAGACATGCCATCACGGACTTTTTATTGAACTTTTTAAGATGAACAATACTGTTGAACATAAATTTGATGTATTTTTTTACGATTTCCGCGGCACACGCCATTATAAAGCTCCCGGTCGGCATGATTTTTTCTCAATAATCGTCAAATTTCAGCCAATTTACACAAAACTGTAACAAATTACACACTAAAACCTTCCGCATGAATCACTCCGTCCATTGATGAAAACCGTTTCAAATCCGTTCTGTAGTTTTTGAGTTTATCGCGTTCAGACAGACAGACGCTGCGGGGGACTTTGTTTTACAAGTAAGGACAAGGATTCCGAACGGATACTATTGTATAAACTAATACCAAAACCAGTTCAAAAATATAAGGTACAATCAGTAAAAATGCTTTGTATGTAATTATAAGACATTATTTGAAAACTCACTCGTTGGTCTAGTGGTCGCAAGCGCTATTGCTGCGCGTGAGGTCCTGGGTTCGATTCCTGGGTCGGGCAAAGTGTTAATGGGTTTTTCTATCTGAAATTTCTCAGTAGCAGCTCGGAGTCTGGATTTGTGCCCGGTTGATGGCAATAGGCTCGCCCCCTGTTACATGGGACTTAAACATAACTGGTGAAATGTGGGTGTACCTGCTACAGGGACAACTCTGCCCAACCCTTTGTGGAAACAAGGCGTGATGTTATGTTTGTTACTTGAAACAAAAAATGTTAAATGAAAAAAAAAATTGTTAGCAAACGTCTAGTTCAATAATAAAATATAACTAATAATCAACTTTATTATAATTTTGGTTCCTCCTCGGTATATTTTTTTCATTTGTTGAAATTCGAATTTTCTGCCAATCTAATAATTACAAAATATCTCACAAAATCAACTCTTAATGTTAAAATTTACCTAACATATGTTTATATTAATCATTTTCTGATATTTAAAAATAAGCAAGTAACAATTTATAACTAATCTATATATACAGTGTGTCCGGACATGGACTAGCGATATTCTAAATACTTAAATATAAACAATTTTAAACTACAATTACACTCTAAGCTTGGGTCCAATACACTTCTCGTTTTTGTGGTAACTCACAATTATTGGTTGAATTGCATAATTGTTTTCTTTTTTCGAATTTCACCTTTTTTTTCAAAAGTTTTGGAATTGTGAATACATTGTTTTGTAATGCAGACGGTAGACAATATTATTGCCTTTCGAATAAGCCTATTTTTATCTCAGTACGACTAAAATTTTGAGAGATATGATTTTTACTCGCATAGAGAATATTTCAACAAAAAATACAAAATGGCTGCCACATAGCGGGGAAGTGTATTGGACCCAAGCTTACAGTGTAATTGTACTTTTAAATAGTTTATATTTAAGTATTTAGAATATCGCTAGTCCATGTCCGGACACATTGTATAAAAGCGAAAGGTCACTCACTCACTCATCACGAAATATCGAAAACCACTTGACGTATAAAGATGAAAGGCAGGGAGGTAATTTATAGTTAGTAGACGTCCGCTTAGAACGGATTTTAGGAAATTCGACCTTTAAGGGCGAAAAAAGGGGGGATTTTGTTTGTATGAAAAATCTTATTCCTTGAGTTAATAAACTTGAAACTTGGCACGAATACTTATCTATATAAATTATAAAGTTTGCCATTTTTAGTTTTTCTAAACTACCCCCTAAAGGAGAATTAGGGGGTGTCAAAGTTTGTATGGCAGAATTTTAATGAGCCGTCTGATTAACTCGAAACTCAGTATTTATAATTAAAACTGAAAAGAAATGAAAAATTATATCAGGGGTTTTGAAAATGTATCCCAAACGGGGTGAAACGGGATATTAATTTTTACAGTGGAGGATTTTACTGTGTGGCTTGATTAACTTGAAAATTGGTATAAATAATCTAAAAGTCAAATAATGGAAACGTCACAATAGATTTTTCAAAAATTATTATCACGCTATTTAAGAGCAATATTGCATTATGTTCGTATTCTTCTATAGTTTACTGCAAATTGTAAAAGACTAGCCAAAAGGTTAGAATATTGCAGATAGTTACGGATTTAACCTTTTAAAAGATTATCATCACACTATACCTTTATGGAGCTAAGCAGTCAATCATAACATATACAGGATGGATTTTGAGATGGGGCAATAAGGGCAAACCTTAACCGTTGTCGCTACAAGAAAGCGGTCTTAGAAGACTGTCCTTAACTTTTTGAAACATTTTGATCTATATTCACAGATTTTGAAAAAAATTACAGGTAGCAAGAAAATGGCCAATGTACACAAAAAAATTTTTTGATGCCAGTCGATCCTATTTTTTACCCGACTACGGCAAAGCCAAAAGAAAGGGTTATGATTTTAGCAGTCCATGTATGTATGTTTGTATGTATGTATGTTTGCTTTTACGTGTGTTCCACCGTAGCACCTAAACTACTGAACCGATTTTGATGAATGAGGTATCAATAGATTCATAATAATGGTCCGGGTGACATAGGCTATATAATTTTTCCCTAAATTTAATTTAGTGGACTTTACACGTAAATTTATAACCTCAAAAAAAAAATGAAAATGGTATGATCATGACATGTTTGATATCAAAAGAAAGGTCTTGACGAGCACATTACAAATATGTATATAATACTAGCTGATCCCGGCAAACGTTGTATTGCCAATTATTTGTTTGGGGTGGACAACCCTTATCACTTAGGGGTATGAAAAATAGATAGTAGCCGATTCTCAGACCTACTAAATATGCATATAAAATTTGGTAAAAATCAGTAAAGCCGTTTCGGAGGAGTAAGGTAACTAACATTGTGACACGAGAATTTTATATATAAGAAGATTATATTTTCAAAGTAAATAAATATGTTTAAATCGTTGTTACCTACGCGCAGTTAATCAAATCTTAATAAATAGTTATAGTTAGTTAGTTGAAGAAAAACAAGTACAACGAAATATTTATGTTTTGGATTTCTTCGAAGCTCGATATCGATATTATGGTGTTGGCGTCGAAATAAATCGCTCTATGGTTTCGCGTCGAAATAAATCGCTCTATGGTTTCGCGTCGAAATAAATCACTCTATGGTTTCGTCCAAAGCACTATGCACTGCTATTGGAATTTAAAATAGGTTAATTACTGAACTATTGTATTACTCTTATTTACGTTTATCAAGTGTAAAAACGGAAAAGAATAAAATAAAAAAATAAGGTTTAATATAAGCTGTAACCCGACGACGAAAAAAATAAAAATGATCTAAAAAGTACGAAACAAGCAAATATTTCAGACAGAAATCAAGACAGGTACAAAAATGGTCAAGATAAAGCCGTCGTCACATGCTATTATAATTTTGTAGGTGTTCCTGGCACCAACATGGTATACAGGCATGCGACCACGGCTTTACCTGGACCATTTTTAGGGTTCCGTACCTCAAAAGGAAAAAAAGGAACCCTTATAGGATCACTCGTGTGTCTGTCTGTCTGTCCGTCTGTCTGTCTGTCTGTCTGTCTGTCTGTCTGTCCGTCTGTCACAGCCAATTTACTCCGAATCTAATGAACCGATTAAGTTGAAATTTGGTACACATATGTATTTCTGTGACCCAAACACGAATGTGTAACGTAAATAAATGAATTTTGAATATAGGGGTCACTTTTAGGGGACAAACAAGAAAATTAAAAAAAAAAGTTTTACTAGCAGTACCGTGTGACATATCAAATGAAAGGACTTGTTATGAGGATCTTAAATATATTTTTTATATCATTTTAAAATAAACTCTTTTAAAGATATTTAAGAAATTCAATGAAAATTGACCATTCCTCCCCCTTATCTCCGAAACTACTGGACCAAAAATTTTGAAAAAAATACATAGTATGGCTCTTTACTCATAGATAACAGGAAAACCTATAAGAAGTCCATGGTCTTAAAATAACATGGTAAATCTCTCAATATAGTGCGCGCAAACTTACATTTCGTCGCTCGGCATCCAATAGGCCCATCTCTCTAGCTGAGTCTAGCTATTATAATATCAACAACAAAATTTCAAAAGTGTTTGACAGTCTGCTTAATACACAACTAAAAAATAAAACTGTAAATGTTCATGACAACCAATTCGGGTTTCGGCGTGGTTTGTCAACAGAAAGTGCAGTGTTGTGTCTTAAGCATACTGTCACATACTATACACAGCGTGGGACGCAGATTTATGTTAGCTTCCTCGACTTATTCAAGGCTTTCGATCTGGTTGCTTATGACGTATTGCGGAGAAAGATGGAGAAGGATAGATTGCCAACGGAGCTTATAAACATCTTTAAATATTGGTATGGTAACAAGATCAATAGTGTATGATGGGCTGGAACTTTTTCCAGGCCATACAGGTTGGAATGCGGGGTGAGGCAGGGAGGATTGAGCTCACCCTCGCTTTTCGAGCGAGCTGATTGGCGAGCTCAGCAGTACCAGAGTAGGTAACTATATAGATGGTATTTGTGTAAATAATATTAGCTATGCAGACGATATGGTGCTTCTGAGCGCGTCAATCTGTGGTCTCAGAAAGTTGGTCGCCAAATGTGAGCAGTATGCCAAAATACATGGTTTGATGTATACTCCATTAAGTCGGAGATCATGTCAAAGTCAAAGTCAAATAATTTATTTCAATTAGGCACAAAAAGGCACTTTTGATCGTCAAAATGGTCTTTGAGGCTTGGGGTAGACCAGGTTATGTACCACCTGTATTACTCAATGAGACTCCACTACAAATAGTATTTACGTTTAAATATCTTGGTCATATATTGACCCCTGACCTCAATGACGGACTCGATATTGGCGGGAACGAAGGGTGTTGTCGGTAAGGCCGAACATGCTGGCTCGCAGGTTTGCACGCTGCTCACTTAAAAAGTTAAAATTACTCTGTTATGAGCTTATTGTACAACGTTTTACACGTGCAGCCTATGGGCTAGATATACCCAAAGGTCGTGCAACACCCTTCGTGTCCAATACAACAACGCTTTCAGGGTACCTATTGGTGGGGCTGCCCCGTTTTTGTTGCGCATCGGGAATGTTCGCAGACGCACATATTAATTGCTTTTACGCAACGATGCGAATGAGGTGTGCATCCCTGTTGCGCAGAGTGCGGGCCAGCTCCAACAATATCCTAAAAATTATCACTAGCAGGCTGGATTGCATGTACATCAATCACTGCAGTGCCATCTCCCATGGGGTGAAATAAATTTAAACTAGATTACGTGGGGCACTCGGAAAGTTTTGTGATACTAGAAAAAAATAAACTACAGGTTATATATTTTTTTATTATATCTTTTCAAAGAACTCTCCATTTGCTGACGCAAATGGAGAGTTCTTTAATACACAGTTTCATACTAAACCAATTTTCATAACACATTTTCTAGTCCACATCAAACACCTCTTCAATCTTCTTCTCAAATGCAGCCAGTGCAGCTTCCGGTGATGAAAACTGTTTTTCTTTGAGTTGGTTTTTTATTTTGGGGAACAAGAAATAGTCGTACGGAGCCAAATCGGGACTGTAAGGAGGATGACCTATAAATTTGACCGGTGTGCTGTCCAAAAATTCCCTTGTTTTGAGCGCCGAGTGAGTCAGCGCGTTGTCGTGGTGAAGCAGTAGCCCACGGAGGCCAGTGTTCGGTCGCTTGCTGCTTGCAGCAGTAAAAACTTCTGGCAAACATTTGGTAACATACCATTTAGTATTGATGCTCCTTTGATCTCGTAAGGGTACTGACACCAGATAAACCGTCAAAGAAAAAAAACTTGCGATCAAAATTTTGCCTGCACTTGGTTGCACACTGGCTCGCTTCACTTAGGTAGGCGTTGGTTCATTTTGAAACAGCCACATGGTCGACTGACGCTTCATTTCTGGATCATTCTGATAAAACCAAGATTCGTCAGCCGTAATGATATCTTAAACGTGCCGAGACGAGCCTACTTCAAATTTTTTATCATGTCTCGGCACCATTCTATCCGAACCTCCTTCTGAGCCTGCGTTGGATTTTGCGTTACCAGCGTGAAACTATCTTCCTTAACCGAAGATGTCCATGTAGAATTTCATGCACACTTCCCGGTCAAATCTGCAGTATATGGTGAACCATTTCATATGTAATTCGCATATTCTCTTGAATTAAATGTTCACAGCCAGTACGTTTTGTTATGTAACAGCCGTCATAGGGCGACCACTTCTTTCTTCGTCCGCCAAAATTACTCGACCACGCATAAATTCGTTGAACCAGCGGAAAAGAGTCGCTTTAGAAGGGCTTTTTTCTATGAACACCATTTGAAGTCTTTCAAACAATTCTTCTGGTTTTAGTCGACATTTGAAATCGTACAAAATCATCGCGCGAAAATGTTCTCGTTGTAAATCCACTTTTCAGTAAGACAGAGTATTTTGATTTTGCTCGTAAAAAAATGTGGAGGGTATTTAGAATGTTATGTTTTTTTTTGTAATAAATAGTCATATTTTTTATCGATATCAAAACTAGCCAGTATCCCATAGACAAAAACTGTTAGTCGCAAAACTTTCTGAGTGACCTGGTAAAATAAGATAACATAGTTCATAAGTTTACTAACACAATGAGTCCTTGTTACTTGAATAAAGAAAAATATCGTGACCATTTTTCTTTTTCAACGACGTTTTCTAAAAATTAAACCTAGCTAGATCGATTTATCGCTCCCGAAACGCTCTGCGTACTAAAAGTTCATAAAAATTCTTTGAGCCGTTTCCGAGATTCAGATTATATAAATACATATATACAAGAATTGTTCGTTTGAAGGTGTTAGATTTATATTATTATTATATTAATACCGCGAATGTGAAATTTTTAACGAACATCAGATTTTTGTTTTATTTCATTCTACACGTTCAAATAAGTGATCTTGCAATTTACAAAAAAAAAAACGTAAAAAAATGTCACATTTGCGGTATTGGATGCCGAGCGACGATTTGTAGTTGGAATGTATGGGAGAACATGTTTTTCAACTACAATGTTAAGTTTGCTCTTGGGATAAATAAATTCATCTCAACTACGGAACCCTTCATTGTGCGTAGTCCGACACGCACTTGGCCGGTTTTTTGTACCTGTCTTGATTTCTGTCTGAAATATTTGCTTGTTTCGTACTTTTTAGATCATTTTTATTTTCCCGTCGTCGGGTTACAGTTTTTTATTAAACTTTATTTTTTTATTATTACTAGGATCAACAAAACTATATCGGGCCAACTGAGGTTTGAGTACGAGAAAAGTCAGAAATTGCAAAAAAACTTCTCATACATTTCGACACAATAAATCATTGTATGATGAAAATAAATATTTTTTAATGAGGTACTTACTATAATTTAAATGAATTATTCCAATACTTCGCTGGGCTGAATAAGGAACAAATGTAGCGGATATTTACAGATTTAACCTTTTAAGTGATTATCATCCCGCTATACTTTTTTATGGAGCTAAGCAGTCAATCATGAATTCATCCATACTTAGGTAATCCATACTTTATTAATATTATAAATTCGAAAGTAACTCTGTCTGTCTGTATGTTACATTTTCACGGCTAAACCACTGAACGGATTTCGATTAAATTGGGTAAGGAGATAGATGGCATCCTGGAGAGAAGGACATAGGGTACTTTTTGTCTCAAAAAAGGTCCTTTTTGTCTAAAGGGAATGAGAGTTTGTATGGCAAATCCAGCATTTCTTAAGAAATGCTGGATTTGAAGTTAGGGATATGAAAATTCAAATTTATGCTTTTGTTATGAAAGAAATAAAGAATTACGCATTTCAGCGTTTTTGTAAAACCATCTCCCATCTAAAATTATAAAAATAAATAAAAAATAAGATTCACACATAATATTGTTTTTGTCTTCTTTTCGGATTGAAGGAATAGTCCGTATCTTGAATTATTATTGTTTTAAAATCGGCTCAAAAAACAAAAAAAAAAACGTAACAAAAAGCCACACACCGGCCGCCACATACTGGCCGCCACATAGCAGGCACCACATAGCGGCCGCCAAATAGCGGCCGCCACATAGCGGCCGCCACATAGCGACTGCCTCATTACAGCCGCCACATTACGTTCGTCACATTGCGACCGCCACATTACGGCTGCCAAATGACAGTCGCCACATAGCGGCCGCCACATTACGGCCGCCACATTATTGCCGCCACATTACGTCCGCCACATTACGACCGCCAAATTACGGCCGTCACATTACGGCCGCCAAATGACGGTCGCCACATTGCGACCGCCACATTACGACCGCCACATGACGGTCGCCACATGACGGTCGCCACATAACGGTCGCCACATGACGGTCGCAACATAGCGGCCGCAACATGGCGGCCACCAAATAACGGCCACCACATTACGTCCGCCACATTGCGACCGCCACATTACGGCCGTCACATTACGTCCGTCACATTACGGCCGCCAAATGACGGTCGCCACATAGCGGCCGCCACATTACGGCCGCCACATTACGGCCGCCACATTACGGCCGCCACATAGCGGCCGCCACATTACGGCCGCCATATTACGTCCGCCACATTACGGCCGCCAAATAGCGGCCGCCACATTACGTCCGCCACATAACGGCCACCACATTACGTCCGCCACATTACGTCCGCCATATTACGGCCGCCACATTACGGCCACCAAATAGCGGCCGCCACATTACGGCCGTCAAATGACGGTCGCCACATAGCGGCCGCCACATTACGGCCGCCACATTGCGACCGCCAAATTGCAACCGCCACATTACAGCCGTCACATTACGGCCGCCATACGGTCGCCACATAGCGGCCGCAACATAACGGATGCCAGATAACGGCCACCATATTACAGCCACCACATAGCGGCCGCCAAATAACGGCCGCCATTAACGGCTGCCACATGAAAATGATGGGCAGCGGGGCTCTCTCTAAAGACGAGACACAAACTCCGTGCGATTTGGATTAGAACCTGGATTAACCACATCGAATACTTTTTATCCCGATAATTCCCACGGGATCGAGACTTCTGCGAGTGAAACCGCGGGGCGCAGCTAGTTAATTGATAAATATAACTACTATAATATACAATATGTCCGGTTTCGGACTGTACAAACTTAAAGGGGTTTGCTCTATTTTATCAATAAAATTATTCTACATGTAGGGTCGGAGCCCATCCCCCCCTAAATGGCAGCCATTTTTGTGTTTTGATCGCCTTTTATGGAGCGTGCATGCTAAAAGTACAGTAACTTTAAAATTTAAAGCCCAATTGTCATGAAAAAAATACTTTTAGCAACGGAAAAGTATTAACAATGGGTTAAATAACTCAAATAATAACATTGAATGCTGCATCATATTGAAATAAAAGCTAAAAGATCAATTTTACGTTAAAATAACTTCGTTTTTTTGTTAATCAAGGTTATTACAAAATTCACCCCGGGGAACTACCGTTTTTAATCTACTTGTCTAACAGATGTTTAGTTCACCTAAATAATGATATCAAAAAATCGATTCTATGACTATTAGTTTAAGAGATATTCCGCCCGCGACTTCGTTCGCATGGAAATCGTAAGACATCACAATATACTACAATAATAGCCATATTTTTATAAAACTTCCCTGTATACTACGTTTGTAGTTTTATTCTCAGCAGCCAAAATATACAGAGAGTCAGGAATGGTGACTCGGGAGCAAGCGACGTAACAGTTGTCCGTGTGAGAAGCAGCTTATCCTGAGGTCGACACCCGCAGCCTTCAGCCTTCAGTGTCGGCCCCTGTGACTTATTGATCGCAAAGCATACACTCCCAGAGAACTGCACGCGCTTTAACTGGTAATGATGGGGAATTTGTGGTAGGTATACGCGCTATAAACACTGTCTCACCATCGCCACAACCTGTTAGAATTTCCACCTCGATGACGTTTCTCTGCAAAGACATGACCTTGAGCTGGTTTCCGTTACACAGATATACAACCGGAAGTCCACTTGCCATTTGTGAATTGAGAAATTCTACGGGGTGATATTTGGCATCATCTTCCACCACATCAGTATTAATGGAGGTGTATATCACTTCACTCCCTTCAATTTGTGAGAGAATACTGTGGTTGATCGCTGCAGCTTGATCATCTTCGGAGTTAAAACGGAAACACGCCTAAGAATTCTCTTGGTACGGTAATTGACTGATACTCGTATATCAGACGAATAAGATCTTCTAAAGTGGGATCTACTCTACCAAGAGTCTCTGGTAGAGTGCTTTCACCAACTTTTAGAAGAACATCGGAGAATACTTGAGCATTTGAATTACTGCCAAGCCGAGCTCGTATGATGATGGTCAAGCGCAGTTTATGAACTCTCGACCATAGAGTCGACCTTTTCAACGAAGTATTCACTATTTTTGTCAAAACTGTGACACCACCCATCATATCTTGGTTTCTGCGGATGTCCTGCAGGGTTCTGTTTACAGTTTCCACTGCTTTCCTTTTTGCCTTAATGCATTCATCCCATGCGCTGTTTTGGCACCAGGAAACAGTGTGGCAGCGATTCCAGAAGATCCATACATATTTTAAAATCGCTTGGACAAATCTGCTGTCAAAATCTGTAAAAAAAAAACATTTTATTCCTACAGTCTTTTGCTCTAAAATGATCAGAATACAACCTTGAATGTTTTGTGACTGTAAAGTACTTGTAACTTAGTAGTTTCCCATAGCTTACGAAGTTTTCCATTTTTTGTGAATTAATACACTCTATGAACTATTACATACACAATCCAAAAAAAAAATCGTTTTACAAAAAGAGTTTAAAAAAACAGATGTAAATCGAACTTACTACCCCGGGCGGCCTACCACCAGCTCATAAAGCAGTATTATTTTAATGTTACTTCAGTGGGAGAAAGAGATGGAGCTATACATCCTGTAGAGCTTCATCTCTTTCCCACACTGAAGTAAACTAAAGTAATATTAAAATAATACTGCTTTTGAGCTGGTGGTAGGCCCTCAGGACTTCAAATCATTCGTCCAACCGCTTACATATTCGCTTTGTTGAAAGTTAGCTAAAATAGCCGTTCCTATATAAAAGGTAGCGTGATGATAATCATTTAAAAAGTTAAATTGGTAACTACCTATCTACAATATCCCAACCTTTTGGCGCGTCCTTTTACAATTTGCAGAGAAAAATACGCACATGATGTAATATTGCTCATCCCCCATAGCAAATAGCGTGATAGTTTATGCCCTACAGTTGGTACAGACAAACATTCTAAAAACTTTATTTTCCGCATAAGAATCGATCCCAGACCTCGTAGCAATAACTTTCTTTAAAAAAAATTAACTTCGCTACGATTTTATTATATCTATAGATTATAGGTACATAATCAAAAAAAACAATAATCGTATAACAAAATGTAAAAAAAAAGAAAAAAAAAGCCGTAGGTGGGAATCGAACTTACAATCCCATGTTTGCAAAGCAACCGCCCAACCGTTGAGCTAATTGCTTTGTTGAAACTTGTCTAAAATAGCCGTTCCTATATATTTCATGATTGACTGCTTAGTTCCATAAAGGTATAGCGTGATGATAATCATTTAAAAAGTTTAATCGATAACCATCTACAATATCCTAAAATTTTGGCGCGTTTTTTTCCAAAAATACGAATATAATATAATATTGCTCGTCCCCCATAGTAAATAGCGTGATAATTTATACCCTATAGTTTGACCAGACTTATAGGGAACACCTATGCAAAATTTTAACAGAATGTATCCGGTAGAATTTGCGTCATGCTAGAACATAAAAATACAACATAATGTAATATTGCTCGTCCCCCATAGTAAATAGCGTGATAGTTTATACCCTATAGTTTGACCAGACACACAGGGAATATCTATGCAAAATTTTAACAGAATCTATCCGGTAGAATTTGCGCCATGCTGGAACATACATACAGACAAACAGACAAAAATTCTAAAAAAAATATTTTCGGCATTAGAATCGATCCTAGACCTCGTAGCAATTACTTTTTTTCAAAAATATTCAATGTACAGTTTTGACTTCGCTACGATTTTATTATATGTATAGATGATGCAGCATTCAATGTTATTATTTGAGTTATTTAACCCATTGTTAATACTTTTCCGTTGCTAAAAATGTTTATTTATGACAATTTTGAGCTTTAAATTTTAAAGTTACTGTACTTTTAGTATGCACGCTCCATAAAAGGCGATCAAAATACAAAAATGGTTGCCATTCAGGGGGAGATGGGTTCCGACCCTAAATGTAGAATAATTTCATTGATAGAATAAAGCAAACTACCGCCCCTTTAAGTTTGTACAGTCCAAAACCGGACATATTGTATACTTAAGTAAAACTATTGACAAACTAAAATATAGCATCGAAAAATTCATCTGCATCGCTGTCAACTGGTATTGTATTCAAGAGACTGGCCGCATTGTCACGTTGTATGGCAATGCTTAGCCTCTGGCCAAGGTAAAAAGCAGCCCTTGTGTCACGGGAAGTGTCAAATAGAAATTTTGAGATTTCACGAAAGATGCCATGGGCACACGGACCCCACGGCCCGAGGGTTTCAACCCCAAACGGCTCAAAAATATAATTAATTACCAATAAAGTTATTATACTTATACCACTTGAGGTTTTCCGTAGCCGCAGTAGCAGCACCAGCACAGGACGCCGAGCCAGGAAAATGGGATGGCGCAAGAGTGTCAACACAGTTTACATCCCACACTAAAGGCCTACCACCTTCCATGGAAATAAAGACATACCGTCCGCTCTCTTGCCATCGTCGCGTGCCAAGCCATTGGGTTCTAATACAGCTGGAAGAGCAGTGGTGGCCCAATGGTAACGGCCGCGACTTACGAGTTGTAGGTCGTAGGTTCGTACCCAGACAGGCGCTTTACTTTGTGTAAATTATTTCGTCACCACTGCTCTTAAAACGGTGAAGGAAAACATCGTGAGGAAACCGGCATGTCCTAGAACCAAAAATTCGAAGACATGTGACAATCTACCAACCCGCACTGGGCCCGCGTGGTAGATTACGGCCCACTCCCTCTCACCGAGAGGAGGCCTGTGTCCCAGCAGTGGGAACATTTATAGGCTGATGATGATGATGATGACAGCTGGAACACAATATAGCTGACAAGAGCTCGTCGGATTATGGCGTTGCTGTTCGCATGCTTTGCTAAGCGACCCGCACTTCGGCTGCAAGACAGGCCGTGATGGCCGAGACTGTTGACAACTTCGCCACAGTGACAGCGATGAGGAGAACAACATGGAGCTCCTAGTCATAGGGAAGCAACGAGGCGTAAAGGTTCTGTACTACCCTGCAGAGCGGCTCATCTCACCGTCTTTGGAAAGATGGATAATCGGAGCGAATTTCCAGGCATTTATAGCCTCGGTGAGGCACGGCACATCAAAATTAATCATTGTGGAGGCTAGAATTTTCCTGATTAATTTCTCAGTGCCGTGGATCGAGGATATAAAAGCTGGTAAACTAATACTCGAAATTTTGCGGACGCCGAGGCCTCCCGTACAAATGGGAAGAGTAGCTTGTGCCCAAGCTCAGTCGTCCATGGCCACATTTAAATTTGAAGTTAATGTGTGTCGGATAATTTGGTCTATATTTTCAAAAAAGGTGCTTCCATAAATGGGAAGCGCGAAGGAATTAGGATGATGACGAATGCATATTAATTTGTAACAATCTTTCCGAAACTTTGTAATTTTGTATTTCTGCCTCAATGAAAACGGGAAAGGAATTCTCAAAGACTGGAGACCCAAGGAGACGAAGAGAGCTTTTTTTCAATCATTTTAATTTCTGGAGTTATTGCGTTAAATTCGGGAAGTGTCAGGTTCAGTGTGTTTTGTGGTGTGTGTGTTTGTGTGTTGTCTGTCAGTACTGTCCGATAAGTATAGTTCACATTTCGAAAGGTTGAGATCAAGGTCAATGGAATGAAGTTCGTTTTTAAGAATTTTAGATCATTTAAAACAGTTTCTACATCGCCTCCCAAGGTTCCATCATCAAGATACCAAACATTAAATTTGTAATTTAAATGTTGAATAATTGGGTGAATAGCTAAACTAAAAATCACTGGCCTGAGGGGGTCACCTTGTTGATAGCCAACATCAGATTCCAAAAGGTTGTTACAGTCCAAAAGTGTACATACAGTAATTTAAAAGAGGGTCTGTTACATTGTCAAAGGAAAATATAGATTTGGGGTATTTATTTTTTAGTTTCTGCCAGCAAGGTGTCCCTATTCACTGAATTGGGACAGGATGACCTCTCCTTTACCAGAATTTAGATAGGTCGACGAGGCGTGTACGGCAGCCTCACAGCCCTCTTTGGAGCCGTACCCTAGCTGATAGGGCTGATTTTTTTTCGAAATCACCTCACCATAAAATTTACAACAAATCTTGGTTGTTATACGACGGTATGTGGTTCCCACGGCAATAGGACGAATACCGCCATCCCTCTTGCGCAGGGCGCACAAATTGGCCCAATACAGAACGTCTATGAAGGCCTCGTTCACCTTGGCGGAAAGCATAAGGTTAATCAGAGCTGTAAGTTCCTTCAAGAGCAACTCACCAGCTTCCCCGGTGCCTGAACAGATAAAGTCCTTAAGGTGCTGAGGACTCAGACCGTCGAGGCCGTCAGCGGAGCCACTCCGGAAGGAACAAACGGCTGTGACCAACTCTCGACCTGTCATGGTGAGGGAGTGATTATTCGGATCAATCGGGGTCGGGAAAAAAAAGTCCATCCACTGGGGCAGGGTGTTTGCTCTCCAAAGCTGTGAGCGTTTGAGAACACGGTGTCACCACATTACCATCATGCATAAGCATAAAATCTTGACCCAACTGCAAACGGTGTGGTCGGACTACAGATTCCAGTACCCCGTCACGATATTTTGCAGCAGTTAAGTTGCCGTGAACCCAAACGAGGTCGGTTTTCCCGTCTAGCCGTATCCCGCCTATACCATTATTGTTCCACCTTAGTATGGATGGACTTCCTGGAGATTTCGCAAGCGGCTCTCACGTCCACGTGATCGCCAAACACGTACTCTTTGTGAATCTGGATGAAAGCCGGCCCCGGATTCATCAGTGAATAACACTCTAGCCCATTGGCAATCGTTCCAAGCCAAATGTTCATTTGCCCATTGTAATCGTCGTCCGCGATTGCTTGGTCGTAGTGCTGGAATCCGAAGTAGTCTACGAGCAAGAAGGTTGACTTTGTCCAGTCTCCTCCTTAGAGTTTAATCGCTCACCAGCACCTGGTGCACCGAGTGTAACTTCTAAATCAATTGCCCAGCTGTAGCGGTAGGTTATCTTTTTGCCATTATTTGTAAAAATCGGTCTTGTCTTGCGGTGGTAATTCGAATATTCTCAGTGTGCCGTTCAGTCACCTCGCCAGTGTCCCGGTAGCGAGACCATAATCTCTTTATGACGCTTTGATCTGTGCCAATGGTATAAGCAGCATTGGATCGCGCCTGCTTCCAGTATGCCTATTGCTCTAAACATCTCTTCTCTGGTTAAATGTCGGCATTCCATGGTAAAGTAAAAACCAACAGTATGAATTTAATTATCAAACTTGTGAGAAAATTTAAATTTCGATTAAAAATTTAAACTTTAAAACACACAGAGACGAAAATGTATCATAGTTAATTTAATTTTTTCGCCTCTGTTTTTTTTTTTAATTGACTTTAGAATACAGAAGAGAAATGTGCCAGGATCGAATTGACGTTTAAATCTCATATATGGCCGTCCATTTGGGGTCCATTCGGACGGTACGGGGGAGTTCGGTATCACTTCAATACCCAAATTACCACTCGCCCTCCGGTTGCCTCTCCGATAAAATTTTACGTGCCATTGCCTTGAATTCGGTTCTCGTTAACTTACTTGGCAGATAATATCCTCCAAATTCTGTTCCATTTTTTAGTAGGTAGTGTCTATTCGGACATCGTGAAATAGGCCCTAAATCTGAAATATCCCTAGACTGTTAAAAAAACTGACATAAGGAAGGTTATTCCGTCTAAGTTTGATGTATTTGAACGTTTTTTACAGCACAACCTGGCATTTTCACGGAGCACTGAATGAGAACCGCGCCTCTCGAAAACGATTAACGATGTGCGTTAGAATCGATTTGAAAATACGTTTTTATGACCGTGCTAGAACATTTGTTTTTGTACTTTTACAGAGGGGGAAGTGTTCGTAAGGCTTCTCCAGTGTTATATACTCTAAGAGTAGTACAATTATTTATAACAAGTGTAGTAAAAAGAAACATAATTTCTAAGAAAACAATATAAAATGAAAAAGTAAAAAGCCGTGTAGAGTTAATATAATGCTAGGGTTGTCATATACGTGTAGCTCGCCGTCCGATAAGGCCAGGCCCGGGTTTACGGCGCGTTGTGTTCCACGCGCGTCAAAGAGATGTCAGTAGAATTGACTGGGTCCGCTAGGGTCGATGCCTGCTCGGGTTGCGAATAAAACCGATAGGGAAATCGTGGCCCTCGGCAACAGGGCAACTGAAGGAACACGGGTGGGTTTTAGTCAGTAAGAGTCTGACACGCCCTCCCGCTGCGGGAGAAGTTATTTGATAATTTCCCACCCAAAAAAAGGGTTATCATATACGTGGACTGCAAGTTTTCGGTCTAGTCGGGTTCCTTGTGTGATATAAATAGATTATTCATTTATTGTTTTAAAAAAAATGATAATTCTCATCGTAATTCTTCCCAGGCTACGCCCCGTTGTCATCCAGATTGCAAATCAAAAGTTGTGCTAGATACCATTTGCAATTCATGCAGTGCAATGAAAACATGTTTTAAAAATGAAGAGCATTTTGAAAAGTATTTTGACGATGTAAGTATTTTTTTCTACCAGAGTGCAATACTCATTTAAAATAATCGACGTATTGGGTACTTACTCACTTCTTTAATTATTAGGAGGAGTTTGAAACCAGCCATTGGCCCTGTGACAGATGCTTGGAGGCTCTCAAAAGCCTCAAGATGTTTTGGAAAGTAATTACTGAAAAAATATTTAATGTAACTATTCCGAAAGATGATAATAATCCAGACCAAAAAAGATGTTGTGGTGCTGATAGTGTGCGTTCTATAGCAAAACTTTGGCAGTCTGAAATGACGCAACAAGCTATGTATGTGAAAAATATCGCGTATATGAAACGTTCTCCTGATTTTCCAAATGCTTGTATTTGGGAAGAGAAGGCGATGAAAAAAGAAATCGCCGCTTGTAACCCCTGTGATATTCAAGATCATAAAAGTAATGACATCAATAAAAGAGTGGGAAAGCCAGACTTTAGGAATGGTCACATTATAAAATCTTACAAAGTGAAATCAACAGACACCGATTGTTTATCAAACCCTTTGGTAAATAGATCAAATAAAACAGGTTCGTCGTTAAGTAGTCGAAGACACAGTAGATGCAATAGTCCGAAAGCCAAAATGGTAGAAGTAGGATGCAATTGCAATGAACTTCCCGAAGAAATGAATTATCAGAAAACAATTATGCTGCATTTGCAAGATAAATGTAATTGTCAAAAGCAAGAAATTGACAAACTGAGAAGAGAAAATAGTACCTTAAGAATTGAGCTTCAAAATATTTACAAAAATTCTTCATGGAAATCCGCATTTTTTACTCCTTCAAGATGTTCAAGTATTCGTGGTAGTATTACTACATTGGCAAACCCATTTGAAGGTTGTGCAGCCGATAGTGTCGATACTGCTCATGTTAAAGGTGTCGAGTCAGAAATGATTATTACAATGAAGAATGGCAAAAATGAGGTAAATTCTTAAAAATGTCCAGGGTAATTGGTTTCCAAGCTATAATCTAGTCATTTATATAAAATAAAAGTTATATTTTTCAGGATTATGGACACATTTCTTTGTTACAAGTTCTTCATAAAACCAATTGTCCAGATATGAGAGAAATAAAGCTGGGACAAGCTTGTTCTAATCAGAAAGAGGATCCTATTGAGCTATTGACTAAAGGTAGTCAATAATACTTGCTACAACTGCAACAATGAAGCTTTGCTTGAAGCCTCTTCTCCACAGGCGCGTTTTAATCGTGCGATAATAACGCAAGCGTTATTGCGATAAGGCGTCCCGGTTCCCTGCACACAGCTGCATTTTTATCGTTCGATATTTCTAACGTTTGCGTGTAACCTACATTATAGCAGGCCCCCCGCCCGCACTACACCGAGCGTTATTAACGCAGGTGTGTGTAAGATCGCATGCGTCCTAATACAAAACGTTCTAAGAACATTTATCGGAATATCGCAGGACGGAGGAACGCAAGCTTCCTACTTTTATTGCGTCGTTATTATCGCAACAGTGTGTAACTTCGTGGCCGTCATAATAATGTACTGAAAACAGATATCGCAATAACGGTTGCGTTATTATCGCGCGATTAAAACGCGCCTGTGGGGCAGAGTCTGAGCGTTGCTGTGTTGTCTAGATCCACAATAATTTTAATTTCGTGACATGGTTGTGTGGTTTTAATAATATGCTTTTATATTATTTTTAGTTCAAAACACTTTCGGTGCTATCGTACAAAGAGAAATGGGAATAGCGAATAACAAGAAAGAGTGTGAAAGTAAATGCGATATTGATGCATCATTCAATAAAGTGAATGTGTGCAGGTCTGCACCTATATGTTCATCAACAACACTTAACAGTTTTGATTCACGTTTTCTTTAATTCTGATCACTAAGATGACAAACACGGACAGACGGCCTATATGTAGCGTCTTACCTAAGTTATTAAAACGTATATTTTATTTCATGAAATTTTTCCAACAAAAGAATATTGTTTGGACAAAAGGTTAAAATAAAAGATATACCATGTGACGTAAAAAAGTGTATTTGTATTGTAATGTCAAGATTCGTAAAATATAGTGTCTTAGTTTATGGTTCGTTTTTAAATTGCGCCATTATATTCAGTAGTCGGTTATAAATTAATTCAGTTGCATTTATGGCGAAAACAAAATCTAAATGGTTGAACTTTTCCAGAGGTACTCTGTATATTCCGATTGCAGTTGGAATTTCTTGGGCTAGTTTTTTTACATCTGTAGGTGTTGATAACCAGTCGTTGTCAGCATAATGAAGAAAAACAGGAGTTCTGATTTTTTTAAGGTCATATGGCGGTGGTTTGACGCTTCCATATATATGTTTGTTTGCAATCCATCCGTGGTCAAATTGTACGAACTTCCCCGATTTGTATAATTGACCAAAATGAATGAGTTGTCTGGTGGAGGCTCCTGCTGGCGTATGGCCTATTACAACTGGCAACATCGTCTGAAAATGAAATTTGATAGCCTATCAGAATGATGTCCTATTAGGGACTAGTTATAACAAGCACCCGAGTCGGGCGCACAGTACGCTGCGTTTCGGGCGCGTGTTGTACGCTCGTCAAACACAACAAGATTTCCACATTTTGTTATAACTTTGAACACTCAACATGCTCAGTATAACTGTGTTTCTTTTAAGTTTATTACTGGTGCAGAGATAACGACAAGGAAAATTGACAAAAAGGAACTTGCGTCCACGCATCGAGGGCGCGCTATGGGTGCCCGGGAGTTGCATAATTCGAATTATGAGTGACACAATGATACTCTGGAGCTATGATTTCCTAGAAAAGCGGTGGTCGCATTTGACGCCTGTCATGAAAATGATGACAGCGGCAAAGATTTAAATCGTTAGATTCGCCCTACCGCGTCAAAAGACAGTCACGTTTCTATTTCGTTTTGACAACGCAGTCACTACACTTGTTTGTCATGGAAACGCTATTTAATTATGTGTGAACTCACTCTTCTCAATATGGACACTTTTTCTTGTGACTGGGTACGCTGAGGGCAACTCTAGCGATTTAAAACTTTGGAAGGCGGGGTTTGCTTTACGGTGTCATCAACGCTTTGTAGGAAACCACACCAACTTACTTTCATAATCAACGTTTCCGTGACGTCATTCGACCGTAAATTGCGGACGCTACGTGAGCGGTCACCGCTCTTCATAAACTTTCAATTTATTTTGATTAAAAACTTCTTTCAACATAACACGTCTTAATTATACCTAACTTTTGTAGGAACACAATTAACTTACGGTATTCAGTTGCTCCGAATTAAATCCACAAATAAGGAATAAAAGGCTTGTACAAAGAGATTGAGTTATAGCTTCCTCTATGCACAAGCTTTGTCCTGCAAGTTCATTTATCTTCCCATTAGGCAGTATTTCATTGGTTCCTAATATCTTGAATAAGAACTGAAAATAAATAACAATTTAATATGAAACTGTGGGTAAATGATGAGAAAATCAAATAATTTGTCCTAACTTACCTCAAGGGAGTTTGTAAAAGGCGCAATAGCTTTTAT
The DNA here is from genome assembly GCA_963680765.1 of Agrochola lychnidis. Taxonomy (NCBI): domain Eukaryota; kingdom Metazoa; phylum Arthropoda; class Insecta; order Lepidoptera; family Noctuidae; genus Agrochola; species Agrochola lychnidis. The sequence continues at coordinate 19,456,878 of OY796858.1, forward strand.
AAGAGGACTCTTAATATTTCCCACATATGCCACAGGCGCTAAAGCTTGCATGGCAACGATTTTATCATTGTATTCTGGTCTTGTGGACATCAAAACCCAGAAAACTGTGGTTCCTTGAGAGAAACCTATGTACTGTATCCTAGATGCTCCATTTTCTTTGAGTATGTAATCAATCATGGCAGGAAGGTCATAGTAGCCTATTTCATGCCAACTGAACTTCCAGTAAGCGGATGATGAAGGTTTCAGAGTCACGTGCCTATGCGAGTAAGTATTTCCTCGAGCGTTGCCCATCCAGACGTCATAACCAGCGTCTGCTAAGATGTACGCTGAAATAAAAGTCTATGGAATCAATCATCATAATCATTACTGAATTATAAGTGAATCGGTCGTAGGTAACATGATTAATTCCGCGTCAAATATGGGCTTAGGACTAAAAGCAGTGCAGGCCGATTCCCGGCCACCGTAGGCGCGGGCTCGCGGACGGTGAGCAATGGGTAGCTCGCCGTCCGATAAGGACCAGGCCCGGGTCGACGGCGCGTTGTGTTCCACGCGCGCCTTAGAGATTTCATCAGAACTGACGGGATCCGTTAGGGCCGATGCCTGCCGGGGTTGCGGGGAAGTCCGAAAGGGATACCGTGGCCCCCGGCAACATGGCAACTGAAGGAACATGGGTGGGTTTTAGTCAGTAAGAGTCTGACACGCCCTCCCGCTCCGCCCAGAGCGAGCGAGAGAAGTTATTTGATAATTTCCCACCCAAAAAAAAGGCCCTAATAACATAACACATAGCATCATTTACATTATAAATCTTTAATTAAAATTTAATCTCTAAATCTTCATACCAAGTCCACGGCCAGGTGTCATGAGCACCCATTCAGCGGATGAAGACAATAAGCCATGCTGCAGCAGAACCACGGGTGCCATCGGTGAGTCGTTTGGTATCCGATGCATTTCCAGTACATATTCATCTTCTGTGTAGACACGATGAATCTCGCACGGGTACCCATATTTTTTTACCAATGAAAACTACGGAGAAAATTGTGAGTCAGCGCAAACTTAGACCAGACAATTGTCTGCCGGTATTTGCCAAATTGCTTAGAAAGTAACATTAAATTGTGAGTCATACGAACATTTCTGATATTTGAAGAAATGTGAAGACACTTTGTAGATATGATAGTTTCAGTAGCTTGTTTATTTGGAAACTAACGAACCTGAATTAAACTATCTGAGAATTTGTCAGTAGCCCAGTCAATATCGACAGAAAAAAATGTAAACGTCGCAAACGCGCATATAACTACGATTTTTACCGTACTACGGCAAAGTCAAAAGGAAGGTTTATGATTTTTTTATATGTTGTTAGGTCCCCTGAGAGTAGTTTATACCCAAGTTTGCAACCCTGAAAACCTTGTGCTACTCCCATAGTGCTCGAAAAGCTGCGAAATTCTGGCATTTGTTTAAGTTTTTAAATATACCATAAGGATGCATATACGCATTTATAGGTATCTTTATTTGTGTATATTTTTGAGAAGCAAGCTAAGTTTTCTACAATCTGAGTCCAACCCAAGCACTCTAAGTCTATTAGTTACGAAGATACAGCTAGTCAAAGATGGGCTGATGGAATATGGCTAGATGGGATATTTTTCGAAAAGTGATTTATTGTCGATTTAGGGTCATTTGCCAAGACACGTACCGGCTAAACTAATGTTCCTAGAGAACGTGTTTAACAAGAGAGTTAATGTTGATCCTATTACCATATTCCAGAGGGTCTGCGTGATAACAAAATAATCAGGTGAACAATTGAAGCAGCATTTTGCGTATATGATCTAGCAACGTATCCACGTTTGATGTTGTTATTGACTGTGCTACAGGCAAGATTAATAGATACAAAATTAAAGACAAAAATGGAAACAAGGCCGTCCAAGGTGATCATAAAGTACTTACCGTGTCTAAGCGTGCATCATCTAATATGTCAGAAGAAGTATATTCAGGAGAAGTATCTTCAGAAGAAGAATAGAATCTATAATAATCAAATGAATAAACAATATGGGGAAAAATCACTAAGGCCACATAACACACTAGTTTTGAAAATAACATTTTGGGAAGTAAATGATTATTTAGATAAGAGTGAACAGTTTTATCGAATTTAATTTATAGTAGGTGAAGAGCCATCAATTGTTAATTATAGACTGTTGACTATAGTTGAGACAATAGTTTCATAAGGGCTAGATTATTTGATTAGCTATGATAAGCCCATTTTCAGGGCAATGCACGGATATTGCTTGGTGACCTACTTATTATTTATTTCCTCAACAGTTTGAAGTAGCCACTACAACTATTATTTTATCGGTTGTACAAATATTGGATTAGTGTTGGTTGATTTTATTATTTGTTTAACTACTGTTTGTCACTCTCACTACCACTGCCCACTTTGTGCTTAGTCCACAAAATGATTTACGACGGTTTGATGATGAAATAATCCATGTAAAACTATTAGGAACTGTTGCTGTGAGTAGTTCCTGCACATATGTATTTTTAAATAAACAACAGCGGGTTTGAAATTACAAAATGTAGAAATAAATTGAAAAGTTATGTCGCAATAATTCAAAACGAATTAATATTCACAACAGTGTGATTTCTACAACCGTGTTTACAAAATTCGGTGAAGGTAATAACTACGACACAAAAAAAAAAACTATAAGGAAGGGTTTGTTTTATGCTTATCCTTAAATTCCTTAAGGTTGCACTAGTCGACGGCTCGAATTCGTTGGTGGGCTTGGCATACATGTTAGTATATTTAGTTAGTTTTATTTCATCATCATCATCAGCCTATAAATGTTCCCACTGCTGGGACACAGGCCTCCTCTCAGTAGTTTTATTTATAAAGTATTTTTTTATTTACTTACTGAAATCGACGATGATTTATAACGAAAACGACGAGCTTGTAAAACTTCATGAACAAACCTTTGGGCGTATAGATATTATGAAAAAATCAATCTAGATGTATTTAATCAAAATATTTTTTTTTGAATTATTGAATAAATTATCTATCCCTGTACAGTAACAATTTTGCCATTTTCATACTTCGGGATTTATTTATTTACGTCCAAAGATGTGTTAAAATTAGTGTTGAAATATGGAAGTTTCGACACTCATAAGTCATAACTCATATCAGAATAACATCTTTTTAAAATTCTGTTTCCGTACAGGGCTAGATAATGACGAGACAAGTAGATATTGTAATATTTAATTTTTATTGCACACTTCATTGTACACTTTTTCATACAGTGAAGTAAACTTCATACGCGACGTTATTATGGAAGAATGATCGACTAGGGTACCCTTAAGTTATATAAGTAACTACATTATGTACAGGGTCAGCTGTTTGAATAAAATAAATAAATTACTTCATGTACCTAATCTGATAACGTGAATTATAACGATAACAAAATACAGGTAGGTGCCTAACTATTTCGAAATACAGTTACAAGTAAGTAAGTAGCTGCCTGCTAGCTGAGGATCAAGGTTAGAAGATAAAATATAAATAACCATCACTTAAAAAACACAACGTTTGCGACATGGTTTGAATACCTTGGTACATAATCAGCTTGCGAGTATGTCTCAATCTTAAAACGGCTGTAGGGTAGGTAATATAGTGTCGAATAGGATTTAGACGCACAGAAATACATTCCCATAGTATAATACTTCTTTACACGTGTTCTTAAACGCCATGAAGTAGGTGCGTTGCTACAAAATATCAAGGAAACAAGTAAATAGTCCTTCTTTTCAGGGTTAAACACTGCCAAATATCTACTTACGTTACGTTGTCTACTTAATCATGTATGGAATTATGCTCTTAAAAACATAATTACTTACATGCATTGCTTGTCGTTTCGAGGTGTTCGAGGGTGACGTGTGCGTTAGCAAAATGGTTAACAAGCTATTACAGGATGTTAATACCTGGGTACATCGAGAGAGTTACATAGGTACCTTCATTCTTTGCTGGAAGTCAGAGACACCTTACTATGCGTTCGCACTGGCGAAACACCACAACAAAACATGTTGAAATCTCTATTGCCTGTCAAACTTTGTATGGAAAATTGACAGAAAATAGAGATTCCAACATGTTTCGTTGTAAATGTTTCGCCAGTGCAAATGCACAGTTAGAAACGGTCCCAGTTTCCATAAAAATATAATTGTGTAATTGCATACATGTGCAATTTAAACTTAGTGTGTTTATATTTTATTACAGCAGATAGTCTTTTTGTTGATGTAACACCATAAAAGATATTCACAATATTTAATGAACACACTTACTAGTAAGTGAAATTAGATAAAAGCAAAAAAGGCAAGCAGTCGTTGCGCGAGGAAAGACTATTTTTTAATTGTTACCGCCAAGGCGACAGCCCGCGAACACACAACGTTCCTTTTCCTTTATTTGTTTTATAGCATTGAACAGTGGTCTTTTAGAACAAGCAAAAACAAAAATTACTTTGTTGAGAAAAAATAAAAATGTATAAAATCAGTAAGCCATACAAGCTCTCTAATTGATTTATAAAATGCACTTTATATACAACTGATGAAAAGCTAAGAAAAAATATTTTATACGCTCGTAACATTGCAATCCAATATTTAGTAATCTGTGGCATTGTTTTCTTTAAATTTCAATCAAAGCAATTTTGCGTCGTTTCGTACATTCGTTTTCTATTATTTATTTTGCTTTGTTATAATATTAAATTAACATATTTCCCTATGTTAACTTAGTGGCTCATAATGGCGAATCAGGAAATAAGTTTAAAATGGAACGGGTATCAGAGCAACATATTGTTCAACGTAAAAGAATTGTTCAAAGACGAAGGCTTGTCGGATGTAACTTTGGTTTCCGAGGGCCACAGTTTTAAGGCTCATAAAGTGATATTATCGGCGAATAGTTCCGTTTTCAGGACGATCTTTCAGGTAATTTAGTAAAAATGGTACATATTGCCTTTATATGGTTTCCTAACGCGAGGTTTTAGTCTAACGCCCACACGTTTTTTTCGTAGCAAAACCCCCACAAGGATCCAATTATAGTGCTTCATGACATCAGTACGGCCTCTCTGCGGACGCTACTAACGTTCATGTACAACGGGGAGGTTAATGTGACTGAAGAATTCCTGCCAATACTGTTGAAGACTGCGGAGACATTGAGAATTTGTGGTTTGTCTACAGGCAGTGAGGTTCCGCGCGAAGAGGATGTAAGTTTCTGTCTTATTAGCAATTTTAGTATCATTTGCGGAGAGAAACAGATGTGCATACAGCTATTAATTAAAATTACATGCAGCAAAAAGTGATTATCCACATAATACTGTAAAATACCTTGAAGAAAATAATAGAATACATTTACAAATCTTTGTTTATATTTCTATGTTCAATAGCACTATAATTTTAAACATGAATGTGATTTACAGAAAACTACAGGGGGGAGCACTGTGCCAAAAAAGCGTAAGAAAAGTGAGCAAGAGGATGTAAGCGGCAAATGTAAGAAATGTGTGTCTGCACAAAGTAGGCAAGATGTCGCTCAGAATGTAAGTTACGTTCTACTCATACTTTAGATCACCTTAGGGTCGGGAAAAAATCGTGGATCAAATGAAACAGGGCGATAGTTGGGGGTTATTTGCAGTAAAAAATATCTCTGTGGCAGAGCCCTAACTTGATTTCATAACTATTTGCTTGTTTTTTTTTAAATACCAAAATTTTGAATAATATAGAGAGAAATGGGTATGTATTAAAACTAATGGACTATTTTGATAATGGTGTTGCTTTTAGGAAATGTATCATCACTACAAAAGTGCTTTTATGACAGTGGGCACCATGATTTATGAGTATTGGCACTTTTTTCAATATCTAAGTCTCACAAATAATTATTTATATATATATATTTTTTTTAAACGTGGTTTTTACTGCAAATGCCAACTATCGCCCTCTTTTGTTTGATCCACGATTTTTTACCCAACCTATATATTAATTAATTGAATGTCTAGTAACCTTACCTTCTGCATAATATACAATGAATAATAATAATGAAACTCCTTTTTTCCATATTTAAAGTTTACAAATTAAATGTATTATCAGTAATATTTTCTTAGAATAGAATAGAATAGAATAATTATTTATTTGCATAGAAAATAGGTACAAAAATGTAGATGTTTTATAATTAGAGATCCTTATACTTTCTACCTTAAATTAGGCATGCAAACATTTAGTACAAGTGCTTAATAGTCTAAAAATACAGTCAATATGAAAATTCTTATAATAATATGGTCAATAAAATAAAATAAAGATTTAAAGATAATAACTAACTTAATACATACTATCATTAGTCTCAAGTGTTAGTTGTAATGTGGACATATGGACCACTTTGGGTTAAAGCCTCCTCCATCTCATGTCATTTTTCTCTGTCTTTGGTGGTCTACATACAGTTTTTCTTAGTTAGTCTTCAATAATGTCATCAGTCCAATGTTTTCTTGGTTTACATAATATAAAAATATGAAAACACTGTTTGAACTACTTTTTGGAAGGGGCGACTAGAATCAATTCTATTATTTTGTAAATTTGACGTTCAAAAGTGCCATACATGGGCCTATCCTTCCTTAATATTATAAATGCGAAAGTAAGTTTGTTTGTTACGCCTTCACGCTAAAACGGCTGAACGGATTTGGATGAAATTTGGCACATAAATGGATGATGCCCTGGAAAAGAACATAGGATACTTTTTTTTTTTCCCATGGGATCGAGACTTATGCGGGTGAAACCGCGGGGTGCAGCTAGTAATATTATAAATGCGAAAGTAAGTTTCTTTGTTACGCTTTCACGCTAAAACGGCTGAACGGATTTGGATGAAATTTGGCACAAATATAGATGATGCCCTGGAAAAGAACATAGGATACTTTTTCTTTTTTTTTCCACGGGATCGAGACTTATGCGGGTGAAACCGAGGGCGCAGCTAGTTTGAAATAAATGATTTGACTTTGACTTTGAATTAGTTAATAATAATTTAATTCAAACAGTGTTTTCATATTATTTGAACTTTTCAAAGTTCTAATGGGACACAAGTAGGTTTAAAGAATTAAATTAAATTAAATTAAATTGTATATTCTGTAATTGGATATCAGAATCACTTTTACACGTCATATTTAAAAAAAAAAATAAGCTAGATGAGTTCGGCGTTCCTATCTGACTACTCTGAGAAGAAAGGCCGAACCAAACTCAGAGGTCGCAGTCTCTTTTAAAACTCCAGACATAATCTTGGTCAGGCCATATAAGGACCATGTAGATTAGTGTCTGAAATGGTCTTTTGAGGAAAGAACCACACAGATTCTATTATTTATTTCTCATAAGAACATAAATAACAGTTCACTTAAAATGAGTTACAAAGTACTTACATCTAAGGAATTTATAATCATCACAAATTTGCTTCTGGGGTGTTGGTGATGTAACAGGGTACCTAACATGTTAGGATACATATACATGTTTATACTATCACACTTCTTTAAATCCACTGGTAAATTATTGAACAGCAGCCTGAATTATTGCAAATCAGGAATTTATTCTCTCACATGACTCTCGTGGTTATCTTGGCATTTTTGTCATTGACAGTTTACTCAACCAAGTCATTACAACAAGATTTTAGTAATACTTACCCTTAAACAATGAAGAACTTTCTTTTATTATTTGCCATCAAAACATACGCTGAACAACTTCTAAATCTGGCTGAAATATATGATAAACTATTAATATGGATGGACCTACGGGATACAATTGTGGGGTGTTGCCATCAAAACCAACATACTTTGCCTGCAAAGAGTCCAAAATGGTATCCTAAAATCAATAGAAAATGCACCTAGGAATGACGAAATCCACGACTATCTACAAGTGACTTCAGTTAACTCTGAAATCGAGCAGTACAAAAGACAACACAAGCCAGGCCTAACCTTGCATCCAAACCAGCTAGTTACTGAACTGTTAAACCTGACAGCGGTGATAAAAAGGCTAAAGAGGAACCATCTTCTATAAGTGGGAGGCGCAGCACTGGCTACTCCACCACAACGCAGGGTTGGCACGATTAAATCAATAAATGATTCATGATTTTTTCAATAAAAATCAATGATTTAATCAAATGAGTTTAATTTTACTTTCTTTCACAGAAATCAACATAAAAAACAGATTTATAAATTATATGTTAAAGACAAAGTCCTTTACATCTGAAAAATCAATACCATTATCATTTTTATAATGCTTGAACAAAAATACTAATTTTCCAGCCCTTTTCTCTGACACCCAAGGGCGCGTTCAGTTTACGCAGAAATATAGTTAAACTAAATGATATAATGAAAAAAAAAAAATCGTGATTAATTAGGATATTTTCAAAAAATCGTGCTTTATTCGTTTTTTTTTTAAACATGATTTTGACAACGCTGCCACTACGCCATTTGACATGGAACGAATCCGCTTATAGTCCGACGACCGATTGCAAATAGAATTTATAAAAATAAACTATTTTTAATGATTACAGAATCTAGTGCCAAAATTAGAACCAGCTGAATCACCATTAACAGATTATTCTGGTGAAAACGATACTGATATAGCAGTGCTAGAGGATGTTGTGGACAAGAAGCATATTGTAAGCATTAGTTTGATCATAGTTATTAACATTTAAATGGCATAAAAATCTGTTATTGTAAACCATTTTTAACTTTTTTACAGAAATCATCAGGAGCTCAATCAAAGAAACGGAAAAGGGCTGAACAAGACAACAACAATAAGTGCAAAAAGTGCATACCGACTCTTGATTCTGAAAATGTACACAAGATTAGCTCCGATAATGGAAAACAATCTGTAAGTTGAACATTTTTGCTTTTCATAAATGTTGCATTTGACTTTCAAAACCTGGCTTGAAACTATCACATCCATTCATTTTCAGAATGTCGTGCTCAAAATCGAACCAATTGAATCACCCCTCACTGACTATTCCGGAGATAACACAAATGACACAGACATAGCATTACTAGAAGATACATCGAACAAGAAACACATGAGTGCAGAAAATTGTCTTAACAAAAGGACGTACATGCTAAGTGACCGAATTGATAAGATAGAAGTGAGCAGTACACAGCCATGTTTGAATGAGAAGATCAAAGGTGGTAATGCATCTGATGAAATAATTGAAATAGACAAAGAAGTGGAAACCGTACTGCAAAGTGGAACAAGAATCGAGTCGCTGAGTATAAAAACGGAGAATCTTAATTTGGTGTCTACTGATTGTAAAGGTACATTATTTACTTAGTACACATTGAAGTTGTTTCATTTTATTGGTCTGTCACTCATTCTTCTGTGACAATTCAATTAGAAAAGAGTGGATAACGCTTAGCAGAAAAGAACTGTACCTTAACAAAACATTTGTTGGCAAAGTCATACATACTTTAATTTCTTCGGTTTGATTTGCAGATCCATCATTCCCTTGCCCGTTCTGCCCTCGCGTGTACAACAGTTGGGGGTATAGGCGAAGACATGTGAAATCTAGACATGTTACTAACAGGTGAGTTTTATTAGTAATAGTTTGACCGAGACCTCTGTTCCGAGCTTTAGGAATGCGCGGCGAGGCGGGGGGCAGCGTTGACGAATGAACGGTGGGTTCCCGGGACGCCGCGCGCCGTGAGCGTTGACAAATGAGCGGCCTGCACTGCTCCCCGTCTCGCCGCACACATGCCTATGACGCGGAACAGCGGCCTCGGTCAAACTATAACTAATGCCCCACCTCGGCTTCGAACGGTTTTTGCGACTTGACAAAACCTCGGGATTTATTTATACAGGGTGGCAGGGACATCGACGCGAAAACTGTTACCATGGATTCAGTACATGATTATGATCAACCCTGCTGAAATTTTTTGTCGGCTATTTAAAAAAAAATCTGCTATTCCATACATTTTGATCACATAGGCACTTTTCTATGAAACAGTATATTTTTTTTCAATAATCGACGATAAATTTCAACGCTTAGTTGTTCAGAATCATGTACTGAATCCATGGTAGGTTTTAGTTTTCGCGTCGATGTCCCTGCCACCCTGTATTATGTTAGTTTAATATTCAGAATGTATTATTTATTTATTTATTTAATACTTCAAGCACAGAAATGTACAGAGGCTGACTTAATGCCACAGGCATTTTCTACCAGTCAACCTTACACAAACCTACACACAAACTTTAAAACAAAAATTAAATGGTGGTGAAAACTGCATCGAAATTCGTTGCGTGGTTTAGAAAAACAACACGATCTAGAAACAACTCGAGTCTGTCTGACTCACAGACAGACACGAAAAGCGACTCTATCCCCATTGACTAAGAACTAGAAATTCAGACACTTTACGTATAGAAACGAAACCCTGTCCGTATTTTTTTTTTCTGACTACGTCATATCCCCATACCGTTATAAATTAGCTATTTAAACGTCAAAAATAGCTATGTCTATAAATAAATGGGCCGATGGCCAATGGGGTCGAAAGGTTCTGGAGTGGCGACCACGTACCGGAAGACGTAGCGTTGGAAGGCCTCCCACAAGATGGACCGATGACCTTGTGAAGGCCGCAAGGCTGGCAAACATGACGAAATAAAATGCATAATAAAAGCAACACCAATGACCATACACTTACTAATTTTTACTGAAACGTGGATTACTTCGGAAGCGGACGCAATATTATATCAGCTACCACACTATAAACATGTTTATAACTACAGGCAAGACCGAAAAGGCGGCGGCGTATCAATTTATGTACACGAAAGTATCAAACACGAAGTAACAGAAGAATTATGCGAACTTGGCAACCACTACCTATGGATACACATAGATAAACTCTCATTGGACATCGGAGCGATTTACAAACCAGGTGAATCTAATATAAACAACTTTTTAGAAACATACATCTCACAATTGGAACGGCGAGAGAGGACGATTGTTTTCGGAGACTTTAACATCGATCTACTTAGTAAGGACAGTCACGTCGCAAGATACCTAAATGAAATCAAAGGAACAGGATACGAAATACTAAATAAAATAAATAAACTGTACAGTACCCGTGAAACCAGCACTACAAACACTATACTTGATCACGTATGCACGAACATAAACAATCACGCGTTCAGCATGTCTATAATTGACTCATGCCTATCAGATCACAAGCAGATATTCCTTGAAATAGGCAGCTTGGCACCAAGGATAAACAAGAGGATCCAATACAAAGCACTTAACTATGATAAATTATACAATAGTACCCTGACAGCAAACTACGCTAATAACGAACACGACTACTACATTTTAGAAAGATTTATCTCAGAACAAATAAAGAAAAATAAAGAAGATAAGACTAAAATCCTAAATCTACCTCAAGAAGACTGGATAAATCGAAATATTATAGACTCAATCAACTTACGAAATCACTTATGGCAACAAACAAAATCATACCCGAAAGACGACGATCTGCGGAGGAAGTTTAATGAAGAACAAGACAGAGTAAAAAACCTAATCAAGACAAAGAAGAAAACCTACTACCACAGTTTATTTCATAACAACTACAAACGACCTAAAAAAATGTGGGAAATCATTAATAACTTAGCAGCGAATAAAATCAAAGACAGCAATGTTCCCCCCAAACTGTTTTCGAACTCGGAATGGATAACAAACGGTAATGAAATTTGTGACGTACTTAACTCATTCTTTGCATCAATAGGCGCGGACTTAGCTAACGAAATACCTAACATGTATCACATAAACACAGGTAATATTCTCATGTACGACAACAACCACACACATGACATAACTTTGGACGAACTTTCCCCCTGTAACATTGACGAAATATCAAAAATTATTGACAATCTTGACTCCAACACTAGCACAGGCTTGGACGGTGTCAGCACAAAAGCTATCAAATGCCTTAAAAATATAATTGTGGAAAGTTTAACTAACTGTATAAATGCCCGACTCACTTAAAGTTGCAAGGGTCAGTCCAATTTACAAATCTGGAAGTAGAACTGACCCCGGTAACTATCGACCGGTATCGGTCTTACCCGTCATTTCGAAAATATTTGAACGAGTGTTATACAACCGTCTAATCGAATATTTGACAAAGAAAAAGTTCCTAATTGATCAACAATATGGCTTCCGCCCTAAATCAAGTACTCTCACAGCCTCGGTAGATTTAATAACGAAAATAAAAACTCATATTGATCAAAAAAACGTTGTTGTAGGTATTTTCATTGACCTGAAAAAGGCGTACGATACTGTAAGCCATCAAAAGCTACTACAGAAATTATACAACTTAGGTATTTCAGGCAGCGCCCTCAGTATATTCACTTCATATTTGCAAAATAGAAAACAAGTCGTTAAGATAGATAGCTTCATCAGCTCGATACAAAACATAACATACGGCTGTCCACAAGGCTCAATTATTAGCTCATTACTATTTCTAATTTACATAAATAACATTGATAAAATAGGGCTGACAGGACACCTAACGTTATATGCGGATGATACCTGCCTTTTTTACTTCGATAGATCTCTGCAAAACATTATAATCGATGCGCAAAAGGACCTTGACCTGCTCAGTGAATGGTTAAAATATAACTTACTCACTATTAACACCTCAAAAACATCATTTATAATTTTTGCCGCGAAAAATAAACCATTACCGGAGTTCCCGCCTCTTACGATCAACGGAGAAACAATTAAGCGGTCTAATCACGAAAAATATCTCGGACTGTGGGTAGATGACAAACTTACTTGGAAACTGCACATCGATCATATTAAAACGAAATTAATATCGCTATTAGGAGCGTTAAGAAAAATTACAAAATGTATCCCGAAAAAAGTACGACTAATTATGTATAACTCCCTAGTAAAATCGAATCTTGAATACCTAATCGAAGTGTGGGGATCAGCCGCTAAATCGAATCTAAACTCATTACAAAGAATACAAAACAAAATCATTAAAGTATTATTCCACTACCACTATCTATATCCAACAAAAAAATTATACGATAAAACTAAACTACTAAATATCAAACAAATTTTGTTTTTTTTTTTTTTTTTTTTAAAAAAAACGTTGCCCCACACTAGGAATTTCTCCTGTATCGTGGGTGCGATTACAAACATTTAAACTCACATACACAAACAGCCAGACCCGGAACAACTACTGGTAGGTCATACAAATATTTGTTCCGTTCGGGAATCGAACCCGCGACACGCAGCGCAGCAGTCAGCCGCTTAACCACTGCGCCAACCGTGCCGTCGTAAATTTACACATATTACACCTGCATTCTCATTAAAAAAATCACCACGAACTCCGTACAATCAAACATACAACTACATAAAAAAGCAGTAACCTACAACACAAGAAGTAAAAACAAATTCCAACTAATAACTGCACGAGCACGGACTAATTACGGTAGAAAAACAGTATTAGTGGAGGGAACACGACTGTTCAATGATTTGCCGGAAAATATAAAGAGATGTGATAGTATTAGTATATTTAAGAGGAAACTAAAAAAACATGTATGTACCCTATAACGTCACCAACGCCCCAGAGGCAAATATTATTTATTATTATTTAAAAGTAACTCTGTATCTCATTATAAGTGAACTGTTATTTAGTTCTTATGGGAAATAAATATCTTTAAACCTAATCCGCTGGATGCGGAAAGCACAGAATCGGTCGAAGTGGCGGTGCTTGGGGGAGGCCTATGTCCAGTGGACGTCTTTCGGCTGTAATGATGAATGATGATAAATAAACCCCTAGGTGTCATCTCGTTTGTGTTAATTCCAGGCTGTCTTGCAAATGGTGCGTGTCAGTGCTGCCGTCCACAGGCGCGTGGTACACGCACGCGACACGCTCGCATGGCGTGCCGCACGAAGAGGCGCGCAACTCGCTCGTCGTAATGGTGGAAGCACACGCCGTTTTGACCCTCAACGAGCCTAATGTCACTCAGTTACTCGTTTGAAGTCGTTGGAAGAAGTGACAGTGGAGGTATGACATACAAATTGTACCTAATAGTTTTTTGGAAACATTATCTTATATGCTGGGGCCACACCAACGGGAAACGCCGTTAATTATCGCGATGATGAACGTTAACCCGTAGGAATAAATGAAATGAAATGAAATTGTTTATTCTGTAAATAGGATATCGGAATCACTTTTACACGTCATATAAAAAAAAAAAACAAAAATAAGCTATACTCCGTTTGATATATGATTAGACATTTAAACAAACCTTTTTACAGTCCGTTCAACCGATTTTGACTTCTATACCGTAGGCATAAGGATGGCATTAAAAGCAAAAAAAGTGGTTACAAACCAACTGTTTACTGCAGCTGCCATTTGTCATGCCGCCATCGCAATAGAAGTCAAAATCGGTTGAACGAACTGTAAAAAACGTTTAGTTAAATGTCTAATCTTATTTCAAACGGAGTATAGATGAGTTCGGCGTTTCCTATCTGACTACTCTGAGAAGAAAGGCCGAAACAAACTCAGAGGTCACAGTCTCTTTTAAAGTCCAGACATAATCTTGGTCAGGCCATATGGGGACCATGTAGATTAGTGTCTGAAAAGGTCTTTTGAGGAAAGAACCACACAGATTTGAGTGGACCTGTCCAGTCAGTGCAAGCATTTGAAAGTCCATCATCGCGATAATCAACGGCGTTTCCCGTTTATTGTGGCCCCGGCACTAGAACAGTTCGTAATGCTGCGGCCACATTGTCACGATAAGCCGAACTACACTTCGCGCGCTCTCTCCCGCACACTGCTCGGCGTCTCGCTGTGTGAGAGCGCGCTAAGTGTAGTTCGCTTTATCGTATCGTGAAGAAGCTAAAATAATATCAGTTTGACAGTATATTCTCAGAATGAAGAAGTTAAGCTTTAGTGAATTTGCACTTGTATACTGAAAAAACATGTTTTTTTTTTACTTTAAAATAATGTTTTGTAAAGATGACATGTATACCTGATTTTTTTTTTCGAAAATTGCTGAAACTTCTAAAAAAATCGACGGGCATCTTTATTTGGCTCTCTCAGACTCTTTTGTTTGTCATAACGTTATCCTCTTATCATTACGAAATAACTTGTTTTTTTGTAACCTTTGAAAAATAAAAGGGATCCGTAAAGCCCGGTATCCTGCGCGTGTTTTTTCGAAACATTACACAAAAAAGCTTACACATAAACATTTATTTTCATACAAATCATCGTATTGCATAGACAAATGTGTATGGCCTCTTTGTTGCTATGTTACTGTGTAAAAACACGCGCAGGAGACCCGGCTTAAGTCTTATTTATAAATCAGTTGATTGCTCTCTTGTCTTATTAAAAAATGTGTCTTTTTAAGGGATTTCGCGCACTAGACAGCCTCGACCAGGTAAACTATAGAAACCGGTACGAATCGCGCACTTGGTCGCAACGGCCAAATAGCCGCACACCATACAATACCACTACACTACACGGCCACAACTGGCCGGAGTCGTAGCCGTCTAGTGCACGAGATCCCTAAGTGTCATTCTTAAACCACCTCGCACACTATGCGACATGCGACTGCCACAGCTCGACGACTAGACGCAACGACAAGTTGCGGCCGACAATTTTCATTTATATTTTGTTCAAAGCATTTGGTGTCGAGTTGCAAAGTAGCAACGATAGGCTAGGGTTTTGCTCGATAACGAGGTGCCAGCAGTTGTTGCAGCTGAGCACGTAGCTTTAAATTCTCCGACTAATAATCATGATCAAAACTTTGATCCAGCCCGTCCCATCCTTGATGTCCTCCCTCCGGTTGACACCCTAAGCCGAGGTTCGTACCCCACAGGGGGTGCCCTTAGCGAGCGTTCGCCTAGTTTTAATTAGCATAGTTGAATAACCCCTGGATGGAGGTTTTATGTGTAGTAACTTAAGGCACCCACAGGAAAGCCCGGTTAAGTAGTCATGATCTCAGAGGTTAACTACGAGATGCCCTACATAAAAAAGGGGAGTCGCACTCTCTACTCGTCGCAGCACGGTGCACGCGCACATCCGTTGACAGTCGCATGCGACAGGTCAGCGTCTTGTCGAGCTCACAGAGCATGTAACTTTAAGAGGCAGAACTTAGAACATTCAGTTTTTGAGAATTTGGTACCTTTTTTAGCCAACCACATAAAAAACAAAACATAGCTACCAACATGAAAATTCTAAGTAGCACTGACAGTGACAATCATGACCTTGAAAGGGTTATACTCGTAGATAGGGATGCGCAACGTATAGAAATCAATAAATTATCGATATCGATGAAATGCATTCTGTGCAGATAATAGTGAGGTTATAAAATTAATTTATTTTGAAAAATCAGTAAAATAAAACACAGATTTATAATTGATTTCAGTATCTAGTAATGTATATAAATGAGAAAGCAACATCAGTATCAGAACTATTTTTTTTTGCGCCGACATTCCAATTTCTTTTAGCACGCCTGACTCAATTTTTTCCAAGAGATTGGCACTGCGTCTTAGTGATGCCAGGCTGCATTTAGTTTTCTGTAATTGTTCCATCAACTGATTTTCCCTTGGTGTTAAATCTGTAAAGATAATTAAATATAAGCAAAATGGTTGATGAGACTTGTAAACATTTCCTTGCATATTAGAATGAGCTATAGTGCACAAGTTAACTCAATCAATTTTGAGAATTTCTTTTTATGTCTGTCTATTTGTTAGTAACATCATCACATGAGAAAAGCTTAATAGATTATGATGAAACTGCCTAAACAAGAGGTTGCATCTATTTTTTTTTATGATTTGTTCGTTGACATAAGAGGACTCTACTGTATATTATTATGTATAATAGAGATCAATTATGGTGTTATTTTAGTTACCTTTTGACTCTGAATGCCGATACATATGTTGTGGAAATTCTGCCAATTGTCCGTCAGTGAAAGATAAGGCCATCAAATTCAAAGTTGGGATTGCATGTCTTTTCAGACGATTTCCCTTTTTGTTGAAATCCTTTTTTCCAAGGTGGTTAGCACATACATTTCGCTGCTCATTCAGTTTTTCTATTGGTAGATGCACCAGTTCTTAATTACCAACTGCTTTTAGCCACTCTCGACAGCTGGAAGATACAAAATATAAAAGGTTACTTATAACTGACTATGTTTGACTGTGAATTTATTTAGTGTGATTTAAAGTAAAAGAAAACACCCAATCTACACTATCAGCGTAACTAAATTATACTTAGATTTATTTCATAATCCCATTATTTACATAATAACATAATGGTTGACACCATTATGTTATAGGTAGATAATAATATGACTCTCTAACCCATCAATTTAGCAGTCAACCTGGTTAGACTAATTAGGTTACAATTTAAATTAGACAAATATTACTGTAGGCACAATGTTTCAAACCATTTCTCCAAGAGTTTCAACTTATCTTGAGTCGTATTACAGAATTTTAATGATGCTATTAATTTCCTAATCGTAAATTAATTGCATAGTGTTAGGTGAGTACAAGATCACATTAGCAATAAATATCGGTCCTCA
This sequence comes from Agrochola lychnidis, assembly GCA_963680765.1. NCBI lineage: Eukaryota > Metazoa > Arthropoda > Insecta > Lepidoptera > Noctuidae > Agrochola > Agrochola lychnidis. Next base: position 19,474,446 of record OY796858.1, read on the forward strand.
CCTGTTTGGATCCAGTAGAAACTTGGAAAATTCCAACTTATTTACGGTATGCCAGGCTTCCTTGATACCACAAACTTCACATCTTCTGTGACTCTTACCCATGATGGTTTTCAAACTTAGTCACTGTTAATTATTCTGATATGTTATATTCCGAAATCTTACAGAAAAAGGAAAAACGAACAGAAAAATCACAATACGTACAATAATACTCGCGCGAAGGCAGACATGTTTGTGAGCACTTTGTAATTTAATGTTGGTCGTCATGTCATTCTGCCGTGTGTTTCTGAACGTTGGCTAAAGAAGGTTAGGAATTCAGTACGAAAATATATTTTTCGGAGTTTCACAGCACTGGTCGAGCGGCCGCAGTTGCATGTCGCATAGTGTGCGAGATGGTTTATGGTTCAAACATTATGGTTTAGATTTGCATCGCTATTGTATTCCGTAGCTCCATTTATTTATGGCCGAATGTCGATTCAACGGTCTATTATTGAGTTCTAAATATTATTTCAATTTATCTTGCATTTAATGTAAATAATCGCGAGGTCACCGAATAAATGCCTCGCGCGGCATCCTCGCGTGGCAACCTCGCGAGTTTTTTTGTGACCATCAATGAGTTAGCAGCCACTCTAATCATGGACAAAAAAGGTTATGAAAATGAAAGAAAAGTGCTTTCTATAAGAGATTAATCGCTTGCGCAGACTGGCGGACTTGGCGGCAGAGGATTTTAAATTTTGGCTGCCTCGTTGGTCTAGTGGTCGCAAGCGCTACTGCTGAGCATGAGGTTCTGGATTCGATCCTCGGGTCGGGCAAAGTGTTATTGGGTCTTTTTCTATCTGGAATTTCTCAATAGCAGCGTGGAGTCTGGATTTGTGCCCGTTTGATGGAAATAGGCTCGCCCCCTATTACATGGGACTTAAATGTAACTGGCGGAATGTGGGAGTACCTACTACAGGTACACCTCTGCCCAACCCTTCGGGGAATCAAGGCGTTATGTTATGATTTTAAATTTATCAATTGAATTTAATATTTATCCAATCGAAATAAGAAATATATTTCAATGCTCGTTGATCGACCTTGGAGCATCGTAGCATAATTTTCTCTGGAGCATCGAGTATTAAAATATATACCTTATTTCGATTGGATAATTATTAAAGTCAATTGATAAATTAAAAATCCTCTACAGTCGCTTCCGCCAGTCTGCGCAGGCCATTATTCTGCAATATCGATGCAAAACCGATCCGCACGTAGCACCTAAACGTAGTACCATAAGTTTAACTTTTTATTGCACAGTGAGAAAACTTCTGGTCTTGTCCTTTTCGATTTAAATTTATAATAGGGCATAATATTATAATAGGGCATAATATTATAATAGGGCATAATATAATAGGGCATAATATTAGTACCTACCGTACGGCCAGTCCAAGCATTATTTGACAGTAATACGGTCAGTAACAAACACTTGTTTTTATTTTTGCACTTATTTTAAGGTATGGGAAATATTTCTAAAGTAAGTACTTCTGAATTAAGCGTTTTTTTTCACTTTGTCTGTTACTATGCAAAGGTCATGTTGAGGTATGCCAAGAATGGTGAATTGTAATGATTGTAATGTTTGCTTTTTGCCGGTAAGATTTTGTTTGCTTTTCGGATTCATGGGCGTATTGTTTAATTATAAATTGCTTCAAAAACGGTGAAGGAAAACATCGTGAGGAAACCAGCATGCCTGAGAGATATTTCTCGATGGTATTTGAAGCCAGTCAGAGGCCCATGGGCAGCATAATAATTCTGACACCAGGTTAGTTACTAAACACACAAAAAAGAAAAAAGTTGGTAAGATGATGTTTTTTGTGAGCCATGCCATGACATATGTGTAAAGCTAGGTGCAGACTGTGTTGACGGCGGCCATAGAGATGGAAAAATCGTATTTCGTGTTCGTAACTTGACTTTGTCTTTGTCTGTACCTGCTTTAAAATCATTTAAGGCATAAAAAATTAACCTTTTAAATTAAAATATTTTTGGATATTATTTAGGATAACTTTGCTAATATATATTTTGTTTGTTCGTATTTATTGTTTAAATTTAAATTATAATTAAGGTTATGTTGTGATGATCTCAAAGTTATGAAGTCACGGTTTCTAGTAACGTAAGCGCCATAATAATTGCTTCTAAATAAATAATTAACAAATAAAACTTTACATTTTGTATTCTAAGTCACTATTTGCACGGGATTAATAGGTTTAAAAATCATTTTTGGGGCAACCCTAATCAATTGTTTAGCTTTAAAGGATTTAAGATAAAACTATTTGGCAATCATTGTAGTCACACTATCCCCATAAAAGTTTTCAAACAAAATATAGAAACTACCATTAAATGGATCCCTGTTCTAAATTCTGAGGGACAATTCCCGTATTGTTAAGCCTTATTCCCACGGTGCGATTGAATTGCCTGTGACTAAAGATTTAAATCGTTAGATTTGCCCTTACCGTACTGAGCAATATTAAATAGCGTTTCCATGACAATCAAGTTTCTGTGACATTGTGTGTGTCAGAAGTGTGAAAACAAAACAGAAATGCAACCATTTTTTACGACGCCACAGGGCGAATCTACGATTGAAATCTTTGCCTGTGGCATACCACAAGTTGAAGAAACAATAAAAGTAGCAAGTAATTTTTTGTGTAAAATTTCTTTGCATGGCACAAGAAAGAAACTTGCATCGTGCGAATGGGGCATTAGAGACTAGCATTCTAATGTCAATCTCAATCTGTCAAAAATACCTCCAACTTCCCAACATGTTTGACAAGTATTTGACATTAATGGTTGCTGAGGAGATTGCGACTAATTGTGAGTTTTGAACGTTTTTAATAACGGGAATTGGCCTTCTGATGAGCCGATACCGCTCCGTAGTCAGTGAAATGTTGCTTCAATACACTAGTTCTCAGCGAATTCTCTTCGATATTCACCAACGTAGATTTAAAGGGTTTTTGATTATCATATTAAATCGTATAAAAGACTACGCGAGGACAACACTTTAAAAGGGACTCAATCCAGTTCATTTTCGGCCTTATTACAAAATAAGATTTCTCTATAGACCCAGGTAAAACCATGGTGCCGTTTTTTAATTTCGAACTGTATTCCGACAATGTTAAAGTTCTAAATACAAAAACTGATTTTAGGCCAGAGTCTGAGTTTCCAATTTTGTATTATGAACTTTATATTTATCGTGATAAAGATAGAAATACAAAAAACTGGCTGAAAGGCTTAGATAAAAGTTTGAACCCCTTTTTAATGAGACAGTATTTGTCTGACTGGGGACTTTGGCGATACTATTTGTCGTTAAGTACTCTTTATTCTTTATCGTCTTCCCCTATACTTGTCATATATTAGGTCCCATTAAAATAGATCGACAAACTTTTAGAAATCATTCAGACCACCAAAATAAAGACAATGGTAAAAAATAAGAAAAACGCATTAGATACTTACAAGAAAAAAAATCAGCTACCGAAAATACACAAAAAATTGTGGTTAATTATTTTATGGTCACTATAATCTGTGTTTTTTTCTGCTTGGATATCTTTGGTTAGACGTACTGAATGCTGTGTTAAAATTTGTCCATCTATTTTAATGGGACCATAAGATGAGACCATTAATTCATTTTGTTTGAGATACCTACCAGTCACTGATTATGGGTGACTGTATAAAGTATAATAGCGTAAAGTGCAATAGCGTAAGTATAGAGTCACCAAAAAAGTTTTGGGTTCTCGGGGACTAAAAAGCCCTCCCAAAACTTTATATTTCGTCTTTACTTTGATATGCATTAACAGAGTTCTCAACTTGTATTAACCACCATTTAATTAACTGCGAGAAGGCCTAATTATGGTTACCTCTTTTTTTTTTGTCTCGTTTTTTAGAAATTATCGGAGCGGTATCGGCACTGAAGCTTTAGTATAAGCAAACATTCTGTACCTACAATCTACACACTAAAACATTGACTGAATTCATAGAGCTTAAGTTTAATAATAGAACGTAATAAATACTTGATATTTTTGTAACCCTTTTGATGTATTTTTCTAACTAGTTTTTAAGTCAATTGTTCGGCAATAACATTAGGATGTGATTTCGAGAGATATATAAAATTATCATTTTGGAAATTAAATATTCAATTAGAAATTATGCGTGGCCTAAATTAAAAAGAAAGAAAATATTTATGGGAATGATATTAAAAAATAAAGCAAACGTATATTTTGGTACTTTATTGCATTAAATATTTAACTATATTTCCAAGTGATTTAATATGTAAGGCAGTTGAAAGTTTGTGGTCGTAAACACTGTATGTAATTACTTTCGTCACATTGTAAATGGTGGGTGTAGTCTCTAGTGGCACGTTGTTTCGCACACAAATGAATATTTTTCCTTAATTGAGAAAATTCTCTAAGGCTAGGCGCAAATGAGCCACCGGCCACAACCACCGGTGGCTGTCGCCGCTTGCTGCAGTATTGTACGGCTGTAGCGGGTGGCTACCGGCTACTCGTGTGCAATGAATCCATACAAAACGTATGAAAAAGCATGTGAATGACTATCCCCCCCCCCCACTGCTCGATAACGATGCGCCAGCCCGCGTCGAAGCTGAGCCTGTAGCTTTAAATTCCCCGACTAATAATAATGATCCATATTTGATATAGCCTGTCCCATCATGCTGTCCTTCCCACAGCGACGCACTAAGCCGAGGTTCTTACCCCACAGGGGGTGCCCTTAGCGAGCGCTCGATTAGTATATAAGTTTAGTTTACGCCCCTGGCTAAAGGCTATAAGGCGGCCACAGGATAGCCCGGTTAAGTAGATGCCCTACATAAAAATAAAAATAAAATGTGAACAACTGTCGCTGGGCTACCGCTGGCTGTGGCCGGTGGTTCGTTTGCGCCTAGTCTTACTCTAAATATACTGTTTCAAATATATACTCACTGAAGCGGTGCCCAAGTTTCATTTGCACTCGAAACAACGTGTACAAATATTTCATATCGAAATGCTACATGGGCATAAAAATATTTCGTTTTGCACCATAATGAACTTTTAACAAACATATCACACTGTACAAATTATTCGATCGAGCTTCTTTAAAATAATAACAGTGAGCTTATAAGCATAATGAATCATACCTATTGTATCTATTTATTTGTTAGTACTTATGTGATACATGAGCGATACATTCAGTAAAATAAAATCTAGAACTTAAATTTTCATTCTTAATCATAATAAAAATCTTCAATTCTTTCTTAAGTCTCAAAGAATTGCTACAAATAACACGCTTTTACAATAAATTATATGGCATTTTATTGAATAATAATGTATCGCTCATCAGTAAATGCTAAACTTTCATGGACCATTCTATACTGTGTTTCTGTGGCAATAGTAACCATGTCACTAAACTCTAGTTTATAAGCAAATATAAATAAGTTACCAAAGCAATTTCGGTTAAGGTACTCTAAGATTTAATATAAAACTTGATATATTTTTTTACGATGTGATGGAACCCTAAAAACGTGTTAAATAACACAACGTTTCGCCATAATTCGCTTTAAGAACATCTTTTGTATTTAATATACTTAACTCTATTGAGATATAAATTATATAATTTAGAAATTAACAAAAATTCTTATGACTTACATAAAACTTATGGCTTTAAAAACTTAATTGTCAAAAACAATATTAATATTGTAACGCCATAATATAAAGAATAATGTATGCGGACTTCCAATGCAATGGAGATTAAATATATTTTTTACGGAACTTATTTGTCTTTTATAAATCTGTGACGGTACCCTCGACTGTGATTCCTGGCGCTAATTCCACTTTCTCGCTTTCCACTTTGTTATCGACTGAGCCAATTAGATCAGTTAATGAGTCCCTCTTGTTCAATGCAGCAATGATAAGGTCCTTTGAGTTTTGTCTGATCATTTCTCTGCTTGAAGACCGTGTTGGAGGTTGATTGACTCTGCTGGGTGGGGGAGCCTCGTCCATTTTGCATGGTGGAGTAGGCGCAGTACGCTTACTGACTGGAGGAGAAGGAGGTGGTTTACCTGTCGGATGCGTCGGTGGGGGCAGTTTAGGAGCTGCCGGTGGTTTCGCCTTGCTTGGCGAGATAATATGCTTGGCAACCACCTGCTTCTCCTCCAAATCATCTCCCAACTCGTTAGACCTCTTCATGGACGCCCTGTTCCGCGGAGTTTTCTTCAGCATTGCTTGGAAATTGAACGGAGGATCGTCGTCGTTCATGTCGTTGGTTGATTTAGCCATCGCTTGCAGTTCCATTATTGGATCTTGCGCTTCCGTGTCTATAGCGTACATGCTTCTGGTGTAGTTTGATTTTCGTAATTTGGGTGCTGTGTCTTCGAGAATGTCTGCGTCATCTCTTACTCCTGTCCACGGTTCTGGTGGTTGGTAGTAGCTTTGTGGTGCTTGCCCTGGTTTCTTCTTGTATACTGCGGGTCTGTTGGCAGGTCCATCTTTACGTGTTGGTTTTGGTGCGGGTGGTTGGTCCGGTTCATCGGGCGGTAGGACGGGGACCGGCTGCGTGGGGTCTCTGCAGAATGGCACTGTGATGAGCGTCTGTGTGCTCGCCGATGTTTTACTGGTGTCAGTTTGTGCTGAAGAAAATCGACGTTTGAACGGTTCGTCCCACTGCTCATGGTCGGAATCGTATTGACTGGCAAATGTGTCGCTACAAGAAGAAATTGGACACGTTAATAACTAAGATTGAGGTCATTAAAAGATCGCCTAGTTCGATAGATTATCTTGCAAAAAAATCTCAATCAATGGGATCAACATTATGGGAGAAATGAGCATTTGATTATGAGTTTTATTTCATTAAAATTATAATTCCTGCGTCAATAAACATCAAACTAAGTACTCACTTGCTTTTGGCAGAAGGGTCACACATATACGAGGTGTCGTAATACTGCAGCTGATCGATCCTGAAGGGAAGCTTCCACACAGTAGGAGGGCCAGAACCGAGGAAGTCACCTTCCTTAGACTGAGGATCCACTCTGTCGAGGAGAATCGAAGTACTCGTGCTTAGCAGCGCTTCCAAAACTGCTTGGTTGTAGATATGCACCTGGAAAAAATATGAATCGGTTATGTCGGTGTTGTTCTGTGTCAAATGATTGAATAGATGAATGAGGTAATCGTCAATTGGGTTTAGCCGAATGCTGGTCATTGTGAATTGATTTTCGTAAACAGGTATCAACTACAATCATTTCGATAAGAACCTACGAGTAAGTATGGAAAGTATTGAAAAGTTTCGATTCTACTACAGTTGAAACCATTCAGAGTTAATTAATTGCTCATAGCATTTTCCTTAACCTTTTGACCGCCACGTCAATAACGAAATTCTGTGTTCTCTACGCCAAGCGACAAAAAACGTGTTATTTTCGACGTGCCATGCCGTCCCAGGCGTCGTGAGCACGTTTTAATTTGACATCCATAGACGTCCGTGGCGGTCAATAGGTTAACAAGAGAAGACTCATCATCATCATCATTTTAGCCGAAAGACGTCCACTGCTGAATATAGGCCTCCAAGCACCTCCACTTCGACCGATTCTGTGCTTTCCGCATCCAGCGGATTCTTGCGGCCTTCACAAGGTCATCGGTCCATTTTGTGGGAGGCCTTCCAACGCTACGTCTTCCGGTACGCGGTCGCCACTCCAGAACCTTTCGGCCCCATCGGCCATCCGTTCTGCGAGCAATGTGCCCTGCCCATTGCCACTTAAGTTTGGCAATTCTTCGGGCTATGTCGGTTACAAGAGAAGACTAAAGAAAGATAATTTGATATCTAGGTGTAGTGACTCATACGCATTAAAAGAGGCTGACCCCTGTGATAACTTACCCTTGCATAAGTGGTTGTCGGTTGTAACACAGAAATTTAATCAGTTTTATTTGTATTTCATCAAAGCCTATAGTAATAGGTCGACTTAAGCCAGTTGATATGATTAATCGAAAGTAACACTAATGCCCGTTTTCACCTTACTAAGTGACACTTAATGAATCACTAAATAAAATTGCTCTGTTGAATTTTCAACACTAGACTCAGCGCTGAGAGTTGAAAATCTAACAATGTACTTTTATTAAGGCCCACTTGCGCGTTTAGTCGGGTTAAATGAATAGGTAAATATAGAGATTGTAAACTCGGAGTTAAGCAATTAACATTTTAGGTAGTTAACCTGACATTTGTGTTTTTTGAGTTCGGAACATTGCAGTTCAATTGTAATGTCTGTGTCCTGAATTCCTGATATGTAATCCGATCAAAAATGAATGAACGAACAATGAACGGAAATTGTATACCCATCTCTTTCACACTACATTACGATTCGAAATACTTTCTTGTCTTTGAATTTTATAACATGACATTTCATTTTTATCGTATTGTATGTGGTTTCCATGGAGATTTAGGCCCGTATTACAGAACGTCACTCAATACTCAAGCATTACTTAAAACTAGTTTCAACCAATCAAATGGCTTGAATCTAGTTTTAAGTAATGTTTGAGTATTGAGTGACGTTCTGTAATACGGGACTTAGTTTATTGATTGACGAAAACGTCAGATAGGGAAAAATATATTTCAAGTTTTTTATAATTTGTGTATTTATTTTCATATGAGTTCATGAATATATTGCCTGCTGAAATAGTACCGAATTTTCACTTACTATAATTTCGAACAATATAAAATACAAAATATGTTATCAGCGGTACCTCATAACGTCAATTTATTTTGACATAAATAACACAAACCCAGAGTTAAGCGACTTAACTCTCCTACATCGGTGGGTTAAATTTTTAGAAGATCAACTCTAGGTTTACCTCTTACTTTTGGTAGCGCAAGATAAATTATTTGATTAACCCTGAATTAGCTGCTAACTCTGAATTATTTAGGATAACCCATGAACGCGCAAGTGGGCTTTTAGCGATTCATTTAAGTGTCACTTAGCTGTCATGTCGGTGAAAACGGGCATAAGTAGGTATACTTGTAAGAAATATCTTAAAAAAATAATAGGTCAAATATCTAGCACCTCTGTTAAAAGAAACAATGGAAGTCATCTAAAGAATTATGGTGAAGATAGTTTCTGATACCACCCGTGCACTTTACGTGAACTCAAACTCGACAGCCTAGAAAAAACGTAGTTGACTCCGCACTTATCAACTGCTTTTAACTCAGAACTACCACCGCTTAATTCTTCGTACTTGACCGTGTGTTGTGACATCCCAGTCACACTTCTCTTTATCTTTTTCAAGCATTGTCTAGGCATCTACAAAGTCAGACAAAGAAGGCAGGTGTTACAATCGTCCCCGTGAAAATTGTTACATCCTCCCCTTTTTCGCCAAATAAAAAAAAAATGGAGTAAGCTAAGCTACAAAAAAAAATTAAGGGGGGATGAACTAGTAAATACAGTCAGCCTCAAAAAGATGTACCAACCTGTACATCGACAAAAATCATTTTGTTCACAAAACATTATTTAACCATTGTAGCTACACATTGATACATAAGGAACACAAATTGTACACAATCATAAAATATGAATTCCTGTCGATGTTGTTACATAATTTTTTTAGGCTGACTGTACCTACTGAAAGATGGATCTGTGTCTTACCTGCTGTGAAAAATGCACCAGGTCCTGATAACGAACGGCCCGATATTGCAAGAGAACTTGAAATATGGAACGGCTTTTCCATCTCATGGCGAATCTCTTTAGAAATAAGGCCGTCTCTTCGTCTATCTGTCCTGTACTTCGGTTTATGAGCGGTCCGTACGCTTTGCGAACTATGTATCCGCGGTAAGCTGGAACAAAAAAAAATCAAATAGACATTTTTTATTCGCTATAATATAATTTTATGTATACAGATAAGATGGATTTTTTTGAGATAGTCCTAATACATTTTACCCAATGGCATGCAACATTTTCAGATATTAGATATGTTATAGATGATCAAAAAAATAATATAAACAGAATAAAACCCTGTCCGATCCATCGTACCGACAGTCTATTTATGTAGTAAATTTCAGAAAAATTGAAAAAAAAAATCGTCATTTTTTTTTTTCAATGTGGAATTTTAACTGGCTATATATATAACATGGGGCGTGAGGAGCCGTCGTTTAGCGGGTGTCTACGAGTCATAACTTATGACCCCTGTTGAAAATTTGGCCTAATTTTGGTACTAAAAATGTGATTTTTAAATAGCAATAACTGTTTTATTTTCAATAATAATTTAATATTATTTATTACTTTTAGGTAATGTTACTGCAGTAGCCTTTATGCCCGTTTCGGATCGGACGAGGTTTTTTTTCATATTCAAATGTCATTTATTCAAACTAGGCTGAGAATCAGCACTTTTCGAACGTCAAAAAAATTACATAAGACAGTCCCCCAAAACGCCCGCCCTTCACCACTTCCTAGTGCTTTAGCTGGGAAGAAGAAGTGGCGTAACAAACCAGGGTTGTAACGGATGTCGTATAACGGATGAGAATGCGGATGAGGATATCGAGATAATCGGGTTTGAGGATGTGGACGAGGATACGGATGTTGGAAAAATTCTTATTGAGGATGCGGATGAGGGTGCGGATGCAGATATCGTATGAAAAATAGCCCTTGTTTTGACACTTAGGTACACCACAATCATGCCACCACCGTCACGTGCGTCCGATCATCTGTCATAGGTTAGGGACAATTGTAAATTCAGGCAATAGGAATGCATCACTCACACTCCGGCCCGCTTGGAAAGAGTTTAAAAAAATTCACTATTTGAGCAAACAACGTAGGTAGGGTCACATCCCCATAGAAATTATGAGGATGCGGATGAGGATGCGGAACTTTTAAAATCAAAACTTGAGGAAGCAGATGTTTTGCGGATATCAAAATTTATGCGGATGCTCCGCAGTTGCGGATGCGGATACGGATATTCGTTACATCCCTACAACAAACTCCCCATATCGTATATTAATGTACCAGAACACTTATTATAACTTGAGAATACCTTAGAAGCGGGACTGCATCGGTAGAGCATACTTAATTGGGAAGAAAAATACAATGCAAGCGTGGAAAGAAAATGTAAGTAACTATTTGATTTTTTGAAGTACCTTTTTGTATCAATAACGCAGCTTCATCTTCAGTTACGTTCATCGACTGTTGTTTCTTGAGTTCCTTTACTGAAAAATAGAAACATTATATTAATTAATAAAGGTTTTGAGCAGGGTGGCCCCGTTGTAGGTCGTGGGTTCGAACCCAGGCAGGCACTTTGTATAAATAATTTCATCACCACTGCTCTCAAAACGATGAAGGAAACCGGCATCTCCTAGAACCAAACATTCGAAGACATGTGACATCTTCTAACCCGCACTGGGCCCGCGTGGTTGATTACAGCCCACTCCCTCTCGAGGAGAGGAGGCCTGTGTCCTAGCAGTGGGAATGTAGCGGTTACACCGCCATATACAAACTACGCATCAAAGACATGACGTCACACAAATCCTGCATCACGCAATTAGAATTACCGCGTGATCGACATATATATACAAGATTCCGACTTCAACTGTGGGGCAGTTGCCCGCCAGACAAAACACCCGTCTGGTCGGAGGATCGAGGCCTTTTCTATGGTGGATGAGTGAACTTTACACCCTGTTCCTCATACCACTGAAGGAACATTATAGGCTGATTATGTTAAACGTTTTAAAGTCTTTTATTGATTTATACTCACTATGTTTGGCTTTCGATTTGTCCTTATTAGCTTTTCTTCTTGCCAAGAAAGCTCTCATCATACATTGGACTTTAATTATTTTCTTCACCTGCGTTTCGTAGAGCCTGTGATTAATTTGAGATTAGATTCCCAATTCCATATCATTCATCGTTCTCTATCTAGTATCCCATTAATATTTACCTTGATAAGAATTCCTCGTTGTAATATTTCAAAAATACTTTCGTTTTCCCGAGGACCCAACCTTCCATTTTTAAGCGAATCATCAGTAACCTGCAGTTGTCTTTCGTCACTTCCACATTTTCATCGAAATCAAAAGCCAGGAATCGGTACCTATTCAATCAAAGTGCAGCCATATTAAAAATGAGAACCAGCTACCTAGGTATTATCACAGATCAATACATAAGGGACACTCCGCAAAATCATTTAAATAAAAAGCGACTCTTGCTCTGACACAATAAAGTGCAATTCAGGTCGCACAGCGCTCATCACCTACAGTTATATTCACCTAGAAGTTGCCTCTCTTTCTATCGGGTGACTTTTAGATCTTCTGACTACGTTACACACAAAGAATTGGCCCGACAAGATGGGCTCGCCGCGTACTTGTAGCTTCATACCTAAACTGCGGAGTGTCCCATCTCTCATTTGTATTCATCTGTGGTATATTATCTTAAAGCTTTAACAATCTAAGTGATATTATTTATTGGATCTTACAAAAACTGGTTTTGCTAATAATTCGTTTGGTAATAAGACAAGGAGAAAAACTGTAAAGCTATCTCTTCTGAATCTACCAACTCACCTTCGAATAAATTCTGCAAATGGAATACGGCTTGAGAATCCACTCTGCCTTGCTATCGCCGTGTCTAATATTGCCAAGGCTCTGAGTTGCTGCCTCACCACTTCAGTTTGGAACCCCTTGGGGTTGTCATTCAGGTCAGCCCTGATGCAGCGGACGTAATGGGTGCCTCCACTACCGGGACCTACGGACAGCTGCTTGAGGATCTCCAAACTGGTAGCTCTGTAGGTCGCAGCAGCGGTCCTCATTCGATGTACTTGAGAGTATTGACCTTTGGAAACCGTGTTGTATTTCTGAAAGAATATATATGGAAGTCTTGAAATATTACGAAAATATGGTGCATAGGCTTGATATTTTGGAGTCGGGTCTACAAATGTCACGTATAAAGAATGACTTATGTGTTTCATGCTAGTGTGACTTACTCTGGCTTTAAGATTTTCCATTTCCTTTTCAGATTTAGACCTCACAACAGTCACTTTCGGTTGGCTGGACGACACGGTCAAGTTTCCAGTTTTGGTTAATTTGTTTCTAAAAAGTTGTTGCACCGTTACATTGGTGGAAGCCCGCATAGTTTCTATCATTTCGGGAGGGAGAAAATCCTTGTTTTTGTCTCCCATTTCTCTGCAATCATAGTTCACTTTGCCTGTGTAATGCGCGACGCTAAATTCGTGACTCCCTGATAGTTTGATGTAGGGTCCTTTGCAGGTCGTTCTTATTGTACCTGAAAAAAAAGATAATAATTATTTTCGATCTCAGAATTATATTCAAAAAACTTTGTAGAAGTTAACTTACTCATAATAAACTCTTGTCCGCTACTAGTGCGACTGGCTTCATCTAAGATATAAAATAGACCATGAGGCCTTCCCATTAGTTGGTCCACTGAATTCTTATTATCATAGAAATGTAAAGATACCACCGGAACCTCCTCTTCTGCCGTTTCTTGCATCTCCCACGCAAACATCCTCTGGTTGTATAGAAACTGTATTTGTTCGTTCGTTGTATTAACAATAAGCTGTTCCAATCGATTTCTGTGGTAACATTCGAACCCAAACATGTCGAGCAAGCTTACTGAATATTTATCGCCGCTGTAATATAAATTCGTTCATAATATTTTCTTTAGGACTACCATAGTATTAAGTTCTTCTAACATCACCTGCTGTGCATCAAATTTGTCTTTTGTGTAAATAAGTATACAGGGTGGCCCTTGAAACGAGGGTCAAAAAAAAAAAATCTGAATCCTTTCTCCAAGGCCTTCCTGAAACATCCTCATGTATGTTCAGCGATTATTTATAGTTTAAATGCTAGACAGTTTTAAATATTTTATAACATATAAGGAACATAGAACATATTTTCGAACATGGAAGGGCGAAAACACAATTTTTTCATACTTGGTAGTACTAAAGTATTGTATGTTTCCGGTCGGTGTAAACTATTTTTCATGACTTCCTTACATGCGATTAGCTCCTAAAATAAAAACCGTCTAGCTCCTAAGCTATAAATACTAATCGCTGAATATGGGGGCATTTCGGGAAGCCCTTGGAGAGAAGCTTATAATATTTTTCTTTGGACCTCGTTGTGCGGCCATCCTGTACATATTAAAAAAATATTTTTTTACTTTCTTAACTAAATTTTTTATGCATGTTAAAATAATAATACGTACAAAACAGATCTCATGAATGATAGCTTGGAATTGATTAAATTGATCATCCAGTCAATAAGCCTCTTGTATAGTGCACTTGCTAAAGTATCTCTTGCATCTCTCGCGTCGTCAGTGGAATGTCTCCTTTTCACAGCAGTTCCACTTTCTATCAAACAATAATTAAGCAACGCCCAAAGAAATTTGACTTCCTCTAGTGATAATAGTTTAGCAACTTTCTTCGCTTCATCAGGATTCTCTATTTCTGCTGTACCACTTTTTCCATCTTTGAACCTTACATTACCAAGAACTAGAATGGCTGCTAAAACTGTTTCGAAAAATGTTATGTCTTCCTCTTCCCAGTCAAGAATTTTGAGATTTTCTATAAATTCAGTGTAGAGTGCCACGTTATTTTCTGTACTCTCCCTTACTCCTTTTATAACCTTAGTCGCATCATCTTGTATCCTCAAATATCTATGTTTTCTGTTTTTTTCTAAACAAAATTCTTCCGTGCGATTCGCAGCTTCCATAGCGTCGTAAAAATAGTAAAGTAAATCAAAGTTGGCGTGAGACCTGAAACACTTAATTGACTTTTATTTCTATCGGTAAATGTAACAAAAATATCACAAAATTCGACTTACATGTCAGTGGACGAGACACGCCATTTCTCTAGTTGATAAAGCCAAAATATAGCCCCGCTTAGTTTTCCAGAACTACCGTACGTGACTTGTATTTGGAAGATTCCTCTTGTTGAATGAGCATTTGTTGGAGTTGCTCCAGTTATAGCAGCTTGTATAACTTTGGTTGCCTTTTGAATCCTTTCAGCTGTATTATTCTTCATTGCTCCTAAGAAAGTGAGGTGGTCTAGTGCATGTAGCACATTGGTAGTCTTCCCTGATTTACATTCACCAGAGAATACGATATGCTGCGGCTCGTTGTGATGAAGGGCATCTTGATATGCACTGTCTGCTACCGCAAATATATGGGGCTCGTTATCAGATCTTGTTTTGCATTCATATTTTTGGTGGTACTGAAATCGTAAATCAATACATTTGTTACTATTTAAATCGACTATAAAAGAAGTATGAAAGAAATAGACATGGTGCAACCAAATAAATTGGGATTGAGGGAGAATGATGATGATCAAATTACTTTATTTCAAATAAACCATCCGAATCTAGATGCACGGTTCCAATTGGTCGTTTCCTATGGAGAATAGCCAGCAATAAACTCTACGATTATTCTTTTAAAAATTGTTTGCTTTTACAATGTTTTCAAATTACACTGTTTAATAAGTATGAGAGGATAGTGTAGGCATGTCAACAAGTACCAGTTACTTAACAAAATAGTCAACAAATCGAAGCATCTATGAGTCAATCAATGAACATTATTATATACCTATCATTTAGGAAGGTTTATTACTCACAGTTTCGTTATAAATATCATCGTTCGTATTCGGATTAAGAATTAGAAGAACATCGCCAATAAATGACGTAAATGCTCCTTTGGATAATTTAGTTTGCAACTCAGTCAGTATATTGTCTTCTGTTAATTTTTCTAATGCAGCTAAATCTTCCACTTGCATGGTCTCTGGTTCGGGAACTCCTTGTGTTGTAAGTAGACCGTCTTTCATCATTCTCTCAGGTATTTTATCCACTAGAGTTATATCCTTCATGTCTGCTGCTAGTACTTTTAATTCTGTAGTAAGCTGTTGAAAAACACATGTTACTTAATAATTGTTATACATACTTAAAACAGTATATTTGTAATAAACTTACATGAAAATCGTTTTCTGGGACAGACTGTATGAAAGGATGCTCTTCTAGTTCGATCACGTAGGGTCGATGTTCAGGGTTCTTCTCGAGACATCTGAAAACACGACACTGCTTAAAAATGTTGAAAGATTAGAAAAATATTTAAATTTAATATCTGTCAGAACACTTACTCGGTAATAAAATCATTAATTTCATTAGACCACATGGCTGGTTTTACCAGTCCTGGTGGCGGGTTTCTCGCAATTTGAAAAAGCGCTCTTGTTGGATGCATATCTTGAAACGGCGCTTTCCCATCAGCTATTTCTATTGCTGTTATACCTAAAGCCCATACATCTATCCTATTCCCGTAACCTTCCTCACCACACGTCACCATTTCGGGGGCCATCCAGCTCGGCGATCCAATATTCGTCGTACTCGTATCCAGCGTTCCATTCAATTTGCAAGACAATCCAAAATCGGTCAACTTCACTTCGCCGTCTTTCGTAATCAGAATGTTGCTGCATCTTATATTGCGGTGTATCACTTTGTTCTCGTGCAAGTAAACGAGCGCCTAGAATACAAATGAGTGAAGTAGAATTGATTGCACCAATCGAGGCAGTCAACACGGTAGTTTGACAGGGAGTGATGGAGTGA
The DNA here is from genome assembly GCA_963680765.1 of Agrochola lychnidis. Lineage (NCBI taxonomy): Eukaryota > Metazoa > Arthropoda > Insecta > Lepidoptera > Noctuidae > Agrochola > Agrochola lychnidis. The sequence goes on from OY796858.1 coordinate 19,491,015, forward strand.
CCGCCCCTAACGCGGAGGACTCGTGGATTGTTAAGACGGTTGGGCGATAGCAACGTCAGCGTCAATCAAGTCTCCACGCCCCGGAGATTCATTGGGGCCTATTTGCATACGTATCGGGGCTTCAGTGCTGTCGCAGGCGGGCTGTCCGCGCTCTCTGCTGTCTGATATATCAGCTTGTTTAATGCGTTCATTACGATCGTTTAGTTGTTAGTGATGTAGGGATTGTGTATCGATACTTCGATAGTTTTTGGTGACGATATTTTGTATTGGTTCTTTTAATTTTGGTTGCCTTTAAGTATTTAAGTATGTTCGAGCCGTTTGGGTTTGAAACACCAGGGTCATGGGATTCGAGTGCCCACTTTTTCTAGACATCGCCAAACGGTTGGTCAACTCTTCACGTGACCAGATGACTTGCCTATTTTTTGGCCGAAGAGTCAGCATTGCTATAGAACGTGGCAATGCTGCCAGCCTTTTGGTTGACAGCGGACAAAATGCGGACATGCGGACGAAATTTTTGATGCCCTATGATTATTTCTCCTTTTTTATGTACTTGTATTTATTATTATTTTAAGACTAATTTTTTTTTTTTTTTTTTTTTTTTTTTTTTTTTTTTTTAATAGAAAAGGGTATGCTGAGATGGTTTGGGCATGTTGAGAGAATGAATGAAAGGCGACTAACAAAATGTATTTACAAGGCTGATGTAAAGGGAAAGGCCGGGCGGGGACGCCCTAGGAGGACATATACTGACCTTATTGGTGATGTTCTTCAGAAAGGCCAGGTGCGTAGTACTCGCAACCGGCGTGCGTGTATGACCAGATGTATGAACGTAAACGAGGCAAAAGGACTATGTAAGGATCGTAGCAGGTGGCGTTCTGTAGTTTCTGCCTACCCCCATGGGAAGAAGGCGTGAGTTTATGTATGTATGTATGTAAATTTTTAAATTGTGTAAATGTTATTTTAGATGGATGTAATAAACTGTAAAAAATCGAACAATTTTCATTGAAAGACGAAATTTTGAACATTATGTATTTATTGGACAGGAGATTTGAATTGTTTTATAATTTTTGAATAAAATCTATCACGATTTTTATAAATGTATTTACTACTTTATATTTAATTTCTTTGCGTTACAAAATATATTTTTGTTAGGACCATTAACTTGTCATTTGGAGAAATTATTATTATTGTGAAATTATGGTTGTCTTGCAATAATACAATAAAACTATCGATGTTATATTTCATCATAATATCGATAAAGATGACATCACAACTTCGACTTTGATCGTACTTTACGAGATGCAACATCGATAGATATGCGTGGAAGATCTGCCTTACGAAGAGGACAGAGCACCGGTATTGTGAACCAAGTGGCTTGCATAAAGATAATACGCATTTAACCCTCTCCGATAACTTGAGAGCCCGAAGGACGAACAGGCAACGTTTTGAATGAACCTTATGGAAAGGGTTTAAGAAAGGTTTTCGATTGACTGATCAGCGTTAGAGAGATCATCGGCTACTGCGCCCGAGATCCGTATATCTTGTGTGCGCGAGCATTATTTACGATAATTGAGCGATGCGCCGCGATGGGGGGCCATCATGGTGTTGTCGGGCGCGCACCGACATTCGCATCGACAAGTTCGACTGTTCCGTCGCGAATCACATCAAATAAAGCGGCGTGCATTTTAAGTAATGGCTCTAGATTGTATTTCAACGTACGTGGACATTCGCCTGGCAATATTTTATTCGACGTCACGCGAGCAACAGAAATAGCCGGGACACAGATCCGAGAACAATTGAGTTTGCATTCAAAGTACCTACCAATTGATTCAGCCGTTGAAAGCTGGACTGGCAGGCCCTTTGTTTTATAAACAGCCATCTCGACTCGTATGTGACGAGCGACATGTTTATAGTCAGTCGAATATGGTCTTACCTTGATCGTATATTTGAGGATGTAAGCGATGTGCTCCTCGGACATTTTTCTGTCTGCTTCTTTCAGTTTTCTGACAATATCGATGACAGATCCACATTCGCACAACTGGAAAATAGATGATTCATTGTATTATTTGAATAATGACGACTGTTGCGAAAGTAACTGTAGACACTCAGACATTAAAATGTTAAGCAGACTAGGTATTGATTTCCGTTGCTTTATTATTGAACTTATATGTTGTTTTCAATTTTGTTTTCAATGTAGTATAGATACAAAATAAAAATGTCAGACGTACCTCAAGCACGAACCAAATTTTCTTCACACGATCCGACTTGTCACAGAACACTCCATAGAAATCTATCAGATTGAGATGACTTGTGAAATCCCTGAGTATTTTATATTCGTCTTGTATGTGATCTTCATTTTCGTCTGTATACGTTTGGATCTTGACTGCGACATTTTTGCCGGCTGCCTGTGAGTCCGAAGCTCGATATACTTCGCCGAAGATGCCCGATCCGAGCTTACCTTCAAGCTTGTAACGGTCGAAGGGGTTCGCCAGGGACGACACGTTCAGTCCGTCCTTCATGGTTGACGGATCATGTAACTAACAGAGAAATCCTGTTGAAGGTTTGAAATTATGGGCTGGGGTTGTCTCTTTGCAATGATGTTAGGTGCGGGGTGGTCCTTAGCGATGTTCTTTAGGATTGTATATTTTAAAACAAACTTATTTCCTACTAAACCTGTTTTCTATGTATTCGCACTTAACTACACTGGCAGTTACTGCAAGTACCTACCTGTCTCGGTTTTTCTATTCATCACTAATTCATATAACGTTAATAACTTCGGGCATCCCCTTAAGATTTTACTTTTCTAATGCACATGATGAATTCCAAATCTTTAGGCCATCAGCATCAGTTATCATAGACGTCGTTTGCTGCTAACGGTCACAAGACATATTTGCAAGAATACATCTTTATGGCCTATATACTGCCAAGTACCTATTGGTATTCAGCTGCATCCAGTTAGACTGGAAGCTGACCCCAACATATTTAGGAAAGGCTAGGCTAGATGGTGATGACTAGTTGACTACCCTGTCTTCCCAATTTGTTTGTAGTCAAATGAGTGAATACTCGGGAAATTTCGCGTTGTTGCATAACTTTTTAATTAGTCGAGATTTTTAATTCTTTATGACACCTCTTTAGGTTATGCATTAGCTATCCGAATATCAAAAAATATTTTGCCTAGCTCTTAACAGGCATGACAATTGATTCGCTGTTACAATGTTTAGTAAATCTCATGTTGACATACATAGATATGATTGTTATTATTTTGACCAAACAATCCCAATTTAGCTACATTACATTTCATAAAACAAAACTGGTAGATGATCAGGAAAAACACTTGATGATTGCAGATGCCATGCAGATCGCATGCCCTGTCGCCTGCACAAATGAAGACCTAAAGTAATGACCTGCGTCAGCGAACGGTATTCGCGTTGTTGCGTTTTGGGCGAAACAAATTTAAAAATACTTATTTGGAAAATCAAAAAGTGCACGCCTCATAACGCTCATTTAAAAACAGAAAAAATATTTAAACGACTTTTCATGAAGTATGTTTTGACTGCTATTTTATCCATCAAAATGGGTAAAATTTCTCACCTCGCAATCTTTACGTACTGTTAGACTATTTAGGTTTGCTTTCTTGGTTGCTAGGCAACGGAAGAGGGTTGAAGTTGGAAATATATAAGACTATAATGGCCGTTTTCACCTTCACTAAGTGGCACTTAAATAAATTCCTAAATGAAAGTGCATTGTTGGATTTTCAACACTATGCTTAGCGCTGAGAGTTGAAAATCCAACAATGCATTTTTATTTAGGGATTCATTTAAGTGTCACTTAGTGAAGGTGAAAACGCGCATAAGAGCCATTTTCAATAGGGTTCCTCCTATGGCTGAAACGAATGTATTAAAAAAAAATTGATTCAATTAATTGATTATCTCGGAAGCTACAATGTTTCCAGGTTTCATACATTGATTGACGGGAATTTTTTAAAACTATTTTGATGTTTTTTTCGTTTCTGCTGCATTAAATCAATTTTTGAAAAGACCACTATTAAGCTCCATTCAATTATCTATACAATGGTATTTAAATTGTTGGTTTTGTGTACTAGCAGGAGTGTAATAATAAAAACAGTGGCAGAAAGGGAGCAAAACAAATTTTTCGATCGCAGAGCACTCGCTAATGCTTCGCATTATGAGTCGTGCAATATACAGTGTGTCTTCATAATGTGCACATATTGAAATGAGGGAATCTATGCTTAATTTTATCGACGGATAAAATGGTATTTTTTTTCTTTTTTTAAAATTTTTTTTTGTATAAAAAAAAAAAAAAATATTCTCTTTGGCATCTTGCAAAAAGTATAAAAAAAATTTAGATTTTTTTAAATATTTTTTCTGTCGTTAAAATTAAGCATAGATTCCTTCATTTCGATATGTGCAGATTATGAAGAATCACATTATTTTTAACCGACTTCCAAAAGGAGGAGGTTCTCAATTCGACTGTATGTTTTTTTTTTGTATGTTTGTTACGCGATTACTCCGCCAATTATGAATTGATTTTGATGATTCTTTTTTGTTTGGTAGATCATACTTCAGAGGTGGTCTCATATAAATTTTATTAACTTTGCTTGGGCAGTTTTTGAGTTATCTTCAATAATACGTATTTTTTCCCACATAGTATGTGGACGATATTATGATAACTTCCTGTCACTGTTATTTACATAGCCGGTAGTGGTATTCGAATTTGTGTGGGGTACGTACCACAACTAAAAAGTGAAAAATAAAAACTTTTTACAAAAAAAAAAAACAACCGACTTCAATAAAAAAAAACACTACAAAGTGAAAAATAACTTTAATTTCGGAAGTCGGTGACAAAGAACGAAAATTGAAAACCAAAGACACCGATTTCCGAAATTAGTGTTTTTTTTTTGAAGTCGGTTGTTGTTTTTTTTTTGTGAAAAGTTGTTTTTCGTGTTATTTTTGCCATTGACACGCTCAGAAGAGACGATTAGTTTCCGAGGTTCCTGGTCAATTTCTTCAATCACTTTTTTCAACTAGACATGCACATTTTAAAGTCCTTAAATTTAATTAAAAAATAAATAAAGGTAGACTCACCAAGTTTCCCGCCAGTCAGTTCCAACGACTCTGCATGGGCAACGGCGCAGGGCCGAGTGTTCCATCCGCCGCTGAGAGCTCACAAGTGCCGGGGCTTCGGTATTAGGAACACTGCTAATCCCCTTAATAGTATTAGGTCATAATGCCCGACGACCTTCCTGCATGCCTTGGATACAATTTAATTGGGGACGCATTTAATTGTAACTTGTGTTTGTTTAGTTTCTTATATAGGTAGGTGGTAGGTAGTTACTGTAGAGGTTTGGGTGTGTACCTATGGTTTTGCCAAGCGATCTTCACGAATGTTTCAATAAAAGCACCACGATCCCAAAGGGACTCTTCTAGTACCGATATTTATGTTCGTTTTTAAATAGTTCTTAAACATGCTTTTGGGCTTATTCCGATGTTTTTTCTAGTCCTTGACTTTATTTGTGTTTGGTATTTGAGTTTCTTAGGAGGAGCTCGTGGTTAAGTAATAACAGCCGCACTGGTCGATCCATCAGGTTAAGCTTCGCTTGTCGGGGTTGGTTAGTGGATGGGTGACCATCTTTACATACCGAGACTCCTCCGTGCCTCGGAAAGCAAGTTAAGCCGTTGGTCCCGGCTGTCATTCGTGGATCTTTGACAGTCGTTACGGGTCGTCAGAAGCCCGAAAGTCTGACAACCAGTCTTACCAAGGGGTATCATATTACCCAGTTACTGGGTTGTTGAGGTCAGATAGGCAGCCGCTCCATGTAAAATACTGGTATTCAGCTGCATCCGGTTAGACTGGAAGCCGACCCCAACATAGTTGGGAAAAGGCTAGGCAGATGATGATGATTTGAGTTTCTTCAAATTATTCAGGGTGGCAGGGAGATCGACGCGCAACAGGAACCATGGATTCAGTACATGATTTTGGACACCCTGCGTTGAAATTTTTCGTAAGATATTAAAAAAAAAACATGCTGTTTCCTACATAAGTGCAATATTATCGCGGTCAAAATATATGGAACAGCATTATTTTTAATATCCAGCGAAAATTTCAACGCAGTGGGCTCCAGAATCATTGACTGAATTCATGGTAACAGGTTGCTCGTCGATGTTCCTGTATAAGTTAATACTGCTGAGCGTGGGTCCTGGGTTCGATTCCGGAGTCGAGCAAAGTGTTATTTGGTTTTTCCATTAGGAATTTCTTAGCAACAGCCCGGAGTTTGGAAGTTGGCGGAGTGATATCCTCGTGCCTCGGAAAGCATGTCAAGCCGTTGGTCCTGCGCCTGATCTCTCTCCGGTCATGTTGGATTGCCAACCCATCGGACTATGAGAGTGAGGGAAGAGAGAGTACACCTGTGTCTGCGCAAACACTTGTGCAAATAATATCTCCCACGCCGAAGGCTGGTCTGCGTTGAGATTGGCCGCTATGACCGAAATATAGTTTCGAGGACTACACATACTTATATAAGTTCATCATCTGCCTAGCCTTTTCCCAACTATGTTGGGGTCAGCTTCCAGTCTAACCGGATGCAGCTGAATACCAGTATTTTACATGGAGCGACTGCCTATCTGACCTCCACAACCTAGTGACTAGGTAACACGATACCCCTTGGTAAGACTGGTTGTCAGACTTTTTGGGCTTCTAACTACCCGTAACGACTGTCAAAGATCTACAAATGACAGCCGGGACCAACGGCTTAACGTGCTTTCCGAGGCACGGAGGGGACTTGGTATGTAAAGATGGTCACCCATCCACGGACCAACCGCGGCAAGCGTAGCTTAACCTGATCGATCGACCCGTGCAGCTGTTATTACTTAGCCACAAGCCCCTCCTATACTTATATAAGCTAATCAAGTTAAATAATTACATAATTTGTGTCTGTCTAGATAAGTAGTCTTAGTATTTACCTATGAAAGTGATTGATAAGATTATCGTTAATATAAGAATGCAGGTATTTTGTTTTTAGTACCTAATTCTTTGTATTTGTGTTTTGAAAAGTCATAAAGACTTCTACCAAGAGTAAACTAGAATCTTGTTCGTTACTTATAAAATGCTGTCAAAATCAATCTCAATATGAATAAACTACCATATAAAATTCACCGTTCCGAATACCGACTGTAAAATCCATGTTTAGGTACCAATCATCGAAATTAATTCGCAACACCCACTCCATTACGTGATCTATCTTTTTCTTTAAAAAAATCGATCCGTCATGCCAACAAGTATTCGATCAAGCGAATTAATACTAAAAGCGGAACATCAATGAATACAAAATGGCCGAATACCGTTAACCTGTCAAAAGAATTCAAAATCTTCAAAGAGAGCTGTCAATATACAGTTAGGGAAAGATGTATGAATGAGGATGTGTTTTTGTATTTATTGGGGGATGAAAACGGAAGGGTAAAAGTAATTTGGAATAGTGTTTTTTTCGAACTTTCATTTTAGAGTAGTAGCATAGTGTTGTATAGTGATTTTGCTCTCATAAAAATTTCCTACGTATTCTGTAGGTACACACGGCTACACATCAAGCTATACATTTCCAGTATAAGCTGACCTCGTATTGTACGGAAATCCTATAGGTACAGACGCCAGCACTTCAAGCTACTACAATCTGTCAAATTTATTTAATAGATTTTCAACTTTATCGCTGAAGAATAAGGTTCAAAGTTGATTGGGAAAATTTGACAGTTTCGGGTAGCTTGATGTGTAGCCGTGTGTAGGTACTAGCTGTTACAATTTTTTTAAGATTCTATTCAACACAGAAACTTATAAAAGGCCAGAAAAATTCCGTATTTATTCATTACACAAAGTAAAAATACTTATAGACTAACATAGTTTATTCTAAGGAGTTTAAGGCTGTCTGTCCACTGGAGCGGGGCGAGGCAGCGGAGCGGAGAAATGTGCCAATATTAACCAATAGAATCTAAACTCCGCTCCTATTGGTATTGGCACATTTCTTCGCTCCGCTCCAAAGGGCAGGCAGCCTTAGTCCCTGCTTTAGTGTCACAAACATAAATTAAGTATAATTATATAATACATATTATAAAGAGGTAAAATTTGTTTGTTTCTAAGTTTGTATGAAGGGGTAATCTCTGGAACAGTCAGTCGGATTTGTTTTTTTTTTGCATTGGATAGCCTTATTTTAGAGGAAGGTTATAGACTCGCGGACGAAGCCGCAAGCAGAAGCTAGTCTCTTATATTTATTATTTTTCATTCATTCTTGTTCACTTATTCTTACATCTTCATATTTTCTTTCGTTTTTTTTCTTACCTTCTTCAAATGTATCTTTTTAAAGGTCTCTTTTATAATGCATGAAATTAGTTGAAATGATACCCATCAACAAAGCGTCAAAGCACGAGGGCTCTTCAGACGAGGGGTCAAATTAGCCGAAAGTAACACGATAATTGTGGGCCTACTTGAAAATATCGCTTCTGTATGAGCACCTACTTGAGAATGTAAGTGTTTGTGAGCGTGAGATTGAATTATATTTTGTTAAGAATGGTTATAAATAAACATGAGAAATAAAATATTGATTTGTTTTTGTAAATGATTCTGGAAAACGTTCCTTCTTTGATGTATTTTAATATGAAGGTCTTTAGTTTTAGACAATTAGAGAAAAATATTTAATAATATATATTTTTCATTGGTTAGAATCGATTTTAAGTTGTATAAAATGATACTGCTATATTAATAATGTTGAATTAAAAATAAATGTTAAAGAAAGAAAGAAAGAAAAGAAAGAAAGAAAAGAAAGAAAAAAGAAAAATATTTTATTTGCAACACGCACAGGAAATACAAACAGTTATAAAAAAGCGGCCAAGTGCGAGTCGTACTCGCCCATGAAGGGTTCCGTAGCAGCAAGTAACATTGAATGAAAGGTAAATTGCGGTTTACGATTTATGACGTATTAAAAAAAAAAACTACTTGCTAGATCTTGTTCAAATCAATTTTCGGTGAAAGTTTACATGGTAATGTACATCATATATTTTTTTTAGTTTTATCATTCTCTTATTTTAGAAGTTACAGGGGGGGGGACACACATTTTACCACTTTGGAAGTGTCTCTCGCGCAAACTATTCAGTTTAGAAAAAAATGATATTAGAAACCTCAATTTCATTTTTAAAGACCTATCCATAGATACTCAACAGGTATGGGATTGATGGAAAAAAAAAAATTGATTTTCAGTTCTAAGTATGGGGAACTCCAAAATTATTTGTTTTTATTCTATTTTTGTGTGAAAATCTTAATGCGGTTTACAGAATACATCTATTTACCAAGTTTCAACAGCATAGCTCTTATAGTTTCGGAAAAAGTGGCTGTGACATACGGACGGACAGACAGACAGACAGACAGACATGACGAATCTATAAGGGTTCCGTTTTTTGCCATTTGGCAACGGAACCCTAAAAATAAGAAAGGAGCATTTTAAACTAACAACAAAAATAATATCGACCTGTGCGAGTCCAAAAAGGCTTCTGTACGTAATCGTCTACCAAAGGGATCGCGACAGCCATATTATTAAAAAAACGGACCCCCAATGAAACTAACATTGGTGATTCCTGGCGTAAGAACTGATTAATGCCTACATAATAGTATGCATATTATTTAACAATAATTAGACAGGTATGTGATATGACTAAGTAGGAAAATAGAAATAGATAGATGACTAAGTAGAATAACAGAAAAAAAAAATGGTCTCAATTGCAAATAAAAAGCATCATATTCCTTCATAATTTTTATTTCCTTAAATAAAAACCGTCGGTACAAAGTCTTAGATCTACAATAAATAGTTAATTCAATAAATATCACTGAACAGGAATGCTTAAGTACAATATTACGTGTGAGTATTTACAGAATGGAATGTGGGTAGTACTATCCGTCTAGTGAATACATAAGTACATTAATTAGGATTAATACTGATTTTATTAACAACTTAGCTTAAGATTTATATTTGAAGAAAATTGCTTTTTTATTAATGTCTTACGTGATTACAAATATACAGTATGGACTTAAGACGATTGCCAATATATCGATGAAGAAAATGGGAAAATTGCGCGAAAATTGTATGGTGTGTGGCGTTTGAAACTTTGTGACTGCGTGACAGCAAGGAGAAGTTGTTTTTCAAAACAAACTCACTTTTTAAGCAGTCTGATGTAGTTGGCGACATTGTTTTGAACTTTTTGTTGCAGTCGGGTTTTTTTTTGTTTGTTTGTATTTTGTAATACCTACCTAGGTAATCTGCGTTCGCAATTTATTTGCCAAACATGTAAACAAACACGAGTTTTAAGGAAAACAACTGTAATGCTTACACATAAGGTTCAGTTTGCACTACAACTTTATATTTTTAATGATTTTTTAGACAGTACTAGTCAGTCTAAAATCAACTTTATAAACTATAGCATAAAGTCGATGTTTGTTTAACTGGAAATAACATCAATTGAGAAAAAGGATTTAAATAGAGTTTAGTAGAGGTCCTTTTTGTAGAGCTCTTTCTCATTAACAATAATTCTGTTACCAAGCAGCATCGCTGAATTCAACTTTATACTCGTGAAATTATAGATTGGTAATTGTAAAACCCATTAGGCGGCGAAAAGAACTCTCCTTGACCCGTGGATGACCCCATATCGTGGACCATTTCAATCAATCTACCATTTAAGTACTTTAAATACTTCCGCCACTTCAATATTATATCCTTGCCCTTAGCATAGTCTACAGGTAAAATTAACTTAACAAAAATAATATCATTATTTGGTAATTTGTATTTGCAGTGATACCTAAGTATTGGAATATCTACTAATGGAATGTACACAGGAATGTAAATTGAGGAATAATATTATTATAGAAGAAGACATAGGTACGTAAGTATTACGTTAAACTCGTATGAGTAAGGCTAAGCGCACGCTGAGACGCAGCGCAGGGCAGAGCAGATTTTGTAATGCATGAACGTACTGACAGCTGCGTGCGCTGCGGTACACACATGCGACGCAGACGTGTCTGACCTGCTCTGCGTCTCATTGTAGAGCTGGCACAGATTTCTGCGCGACGCGTGCAGCTCGTCACTTGTTTTTTTACAACTGATTCATAATTTTATTTCAATGACAGATTGTTTGTACTGGCTAGGACGCGAATGTGTCTGTTAGCTGCGTCGCAGCATGCGCTCACGGCCTAAGTCTGCGTCGCCTGCCCTACCCTGCAAAATCTGTACTGTGCTGTGCCTAGCCTAACTCTTGGCTGTGGCCTGTGTCATAGGCAGAAGCGTGACAAAACGCGGTAGCGGAGCGATGGAATGTGTTTTGGATCGCTGCCGTGCTGTGTTTAAAGCTGCAGTCGCCCTGATCGTCGCTCCACTACTACCACTACCCTCACTAAGGCACAGGTCGCAAGCTTAACACCTGAAGGCCAATTCCCGTAATTAAAACGCACCAAAGCAATCTTATCTCAGCGACTCACTCTCATTAAAATGTCAAAAATGTATGAAAATTTGAGTAATTTTTTGACAGACAGACTGAGATTAAAATGCGGATGTTCATAAATATACGGGTATTGCACCTCTGGTCTGTCTAAAACTACTTACAAATGGCAACCCACTTATCATCACGACACCTCTCGCAGTCGACTCTGCAGCACCAGTGGAAGGTGCAGTTACATGGCTTTATGCTGGACTTCCTGATGAGGGCATGTCCTCGGCCGCAGCAGAGCAAGTCGCAGGAGCCGGTCCTGGAGGTCCGACCAATGCGGCAGACACGGCCTGATGTGCCGGCCGAGTCGGTACGAGGATCCACCTCGCAGAAACTTGGCGATCTAGAACATAAAATTTTAAGTAAAATGCTAGAAAAGAAAGATAGTTTTTTTTTATTTTAAGTAAAATGCAAGAAAAGAAAGATACATTTTTTTTGAAGTGGAAGCTTCTTTAGGCGCGTTGGGCATTTATGAGATGGGAAAAAACAATTGAACACGTGACACTGTTACCGACACCAGCTTTTGGCCATTAAAAAGACATCAACGCGCGATACATTTTCTTTGGGATTAATGGAATTCCAAACACTGAGACATGACATTTTTATGGTGTACATAATAAAGAATATTCTATCTATCTATCTAAGTATCTATGATTGACATTTCCCTTTTTTTGCCGACTTCAAAAAAGTATTTCCTGTACAATAAAATTGTTCAAGTTTTCACTTCTATCGGCACTCCCGGAGTGCCACTGTTTTATTTTATTTATTTTGCATAAGTGAGACGCACATTATAAAATAAACTTAAAATTCCACACACAAATAAAGAGTACTAGTCAAAAGTATTACGACAAATGAAAAGTAAAAGAGAAATTAAAAAGTTGAAAGTTTTACAATATTGCAAAGTTATTGGAATTAATTGGCTGATAATTTTGATAAAGTTTTACTGGACTTGTAATTGGATCGTTCGTAACTCATCTTTTTATTCGACTCTACACAGCTCAAAGTTTTCTGCCTTTTGCATCTAGGGTACGATGGTAGTCAGTTGCCTTCTGCATTTTCCGGCGAGGCCGCAGTTTGTGGGTATGTTTTGTTTCACGTCATTTCCGAAATTACTCAGCTGTTGCTTTTGTCATTCTATATCCTCTTAAAGTTAAGGTCTGTACTCTGCTTGAGCAGTCGTTAAAAAGTCTCATTCGCTGCTAGAAGGCTACGTCTATCCGCGGTTATTTGATAAACCTTTGTTGGAATATTGAACCTTTTTTGACGAACTTACCTTTCGAAGAATAGCAGGCTGGTCTTAGGAGCTGGTCGTGCTTTCCCTCGCCTCCTGCCTCTGGGTCGACCTCTTAGTACAGAGGGACTGTTGTTCAACTCCTCTTGAGCGACCAAAAGTGCCTGTAGACATAGAAGAACATAATTTTATAACAACATGTTCAAGATAGTTAATTGATTCAGGCGTGACCTTGCGGAAATCCATTATAAAATATAATAGACGTGGATATATTTAGTAACCTGTTCTGCTTAGCTATTTATAAAGAGCCATAAAAAACTCCTGAAAGAAATCGACACGTATTTCACCTCTCAACGAGGCATCCTCAGGATGACGATGGATTTGTTGCGAACCCGAACACGGCGTGTTGCCACACCGAGCGCTGAGCGCAGACTGTTCAGTCTGTGCATCCTGAGGATGCCTCGTTGAGACCTCTCAACGAGGCATCCTCAGGATGCAACAGGCAAACAACAGGTTTCTAAATATATCCACGTCTATTGTATTTAACAACATGTTCAGAAATTCTCAATCTCGTATATGGATTCTCAACATCTGAGTAGTTTTTTTTTTTTTTACCATTACTGGTAAGAAAGAGTGGTAATCAATGATAGTTCTGTCTTTCCATAAAAAGGTACCTCTTCTCTGCATTAGGACATTAACAAGCATGATATTAATTAATATATTAATAAGCATTGATATCCTATTGGTGTCAACGACTATTCAGAAGTCTTCATGTAGCTCCTATTGACTATATGGTCCTTATTTTACTGGTACCTACATCTTCAAGATTGTAATTACCTTTCTATACTGTCGTTTGATAGTAGACGCGACTGCTCTGAAATCTGGCGTGGCTCTCCAGCATGTCTTGAGTTGGCAGCTACCTGATAATCCATGGCATTTGCATCGCACCTCCATGTGGGACGACAGAATCTGGAAAAAAAATACCAAGAGACAATATAAATAAAATTCATACCTAGGTAATTAATTATTCTTCTTAACTTATCTATTCTTATAAAACAGCGATTACCGCGATGATATTTAAAAGGTATTGAGTTAAGAAGAGTTTGCTCCCTAAATTACATGCGTAGGAATTATATAAAGTCTCCTACAATACTCATACGTAACTCTCCTACTCACTAGAACAAAAACTATTCAAATTCAAATTTATTTCAAATTCAAGTAATTTAGTACATCAAAAATAAAAAACATTTCTTAAAGAATCTCATACTAACAAAAATTCGACAAGACATCTGTGCCTGAACTAGATAAATAAATATCTGTATCTCAGACAACAGCGCTCATTCCCAAAATATACATTTAAAAGCTAACAAGTTTAAATTTGTTGTAGTTATAGACATATTTCGTTATTTTTCGAACAACTAGTAGCAAATAAAGTAAAAATAAAAAATAAAAAGTAAAAATTAAGTAAAGTGGAGTGTGGAGTAGACCTCCTTTTGTGTCGAATGTAGATGAGTGAGTGTGTGTAGGAGGGTGAGTATGCGAACTTAGTGTGGTACAATTAATAGGTTTTCAGTTTCGTCATAGGTCAGCTCATGAATGTACTCAAACACTTTATGCTTACAACTTCTGCTATTTAACTATAAAATGCAATCAGCATAATTATCATTTCTTATTAAATATCACAAGAACCTGTCTAAACAAAAAGGCGAAACAATCTCAACGCAGAAATGCATCTCAATCCACATATCACGAACAAAATTACCCTCACACAATCAACAGAACAACAGACTATTCGCAACCGAACGCAAAAAAACTCAAACAATAATATTATGATACGAACACGCTCTCACATCGCATCGAATCGTAAATCTGTTGTCTCTATACGTGACCGCATCGACACTCCGCACAGATTGTGCCACCCACCGCTATAGCTTCACATTTACATAATTAAACGCCTTGCTGCAATCAAACTGACGTCTTAATTTCGCCAGAGCCGCCGGCCGAACAATTTCCCAAATTGAGTCGGAGCAAAAATTCAAATAAATCGGCATCCTCCACGCCCCTTCGTACCCCGGACCTTAATACCGTAGTATTAAGAGCGTTCGCGATAGAATTCGCCACCCAAGACGTTTGTAATACGTTGTAATGAAGCTGGAATATTAAAAATGGTTCCGAACCGCTTATTATGTTCTCACCTCGACGGGGCGGCGGACTCGTGAAATACGGCCGGCTAATACGGAGCCCCGGGCTTCTCAAGCCTCTACTACCAATAGTTCCTAACTGTGGCGCTTTATGCAACACGACTCAATTCACTTTTATAGCACTTGATCACGACTGGATACGTGATGGGGAATCTTAATGTTTGATTCTTTGGAACCTGTTCTTCACAGCCTAATATAGATATTATCTTGCAAGAATTTAATACGATATTGCTCCTAAATGCAGATTTTCAGACTGTGAAGGGTGAGGTTTGATAGAAATGATCTCAGATTTTAATGGCTGTTGAACCAATTCACGATAAAGCGTTTCAACCGCTATTGGTTCGAACAAAAACAGCACGTACAATGTAATTATAATTCCGTTTAATCCCATGGGAATCATGAGAATGCCTTTAATCATGTATTTTATCCACTTACGTTCATTAATAACTCTATAAATCATTTAATTTAAGTGCTAAAAATAAACAGCACATATGAGAACTCCACCGTGCTTAATTAAACACCAGGAGCCTCGAAGGACTCAATCATCGGGTACCTACCATCAATCTAAATTACCTTTAAGCGCTATAGTTGATTTATTTACTTAATGACGTCTGCAGACCCTTAAGTGCAGACTAAACATGTTATCATTGAAGTGCTGTTAAAATATTATAGTTTATTTATGTGCTGCTTACGCTATGCTGAGAAATGGCTCATTGACGTTTGTTTTGATATGGGTAGGTTTGACTTCGAAAAGTAATTAACACAGCGAAAGGAGAACAAATTGATTGATTCATCAAATGTATTGGGTAGCCGCCCGTTTGCTTCTAGAAGTGAGATTGTTTTGCCTAATTGAATGAAAAATAAAACGTTTACAACAGAATCAAAACAACTTATGAAAAGCAAATTTAGGAGAAGCTAAATTATAAACATTCACTGTCAAATTAGTCTCAAATATTTTTTCATGGATCACGAAATGTCACCCAATGTTTGCATTTGACGCAACATGTTGTCCTTCTCTCTAAATTATTTTAACATACACTTTAATTCACCTATAGGCCGACTATTTCATTGGTGACAGGTAGATAAATCACGAAATATTTAATAGAGAAATTTGCAGATTCATAATCGACAACGCAATACTTCAGTCAGGTGCGCGTCATTTGTTTTGTTTGACCCGTGTTCCCCTTTACCCACTAGGACCATGGAACTGTCACCAACGAAAAATAGGTCGACCTATAGGTAGTAATCGCAGCACCGTCACAAGAATTGATCCATCGTTTCGATTGGTAATCCGGCTCGAAGGACCAAAAAGATGTATGCGTAAGTCTTGGATAGCCAAAGATGATAGTTTATTGAGTATATTTAACTACCACGTAACTAATGCTATATGAATAACTAGCTGTGCCACGCGGTTTCACCCGCATAAGTCTCGATCTCGTGGGAATATCGGGATGAAAAGCATCCTATGTGTTAATCCAGGTTATAAACTATTTGTGTACCAAATTTCATCCAAATCCGTTTAGCCGTTTGAGCGTGAAGAAGAGACACACATACACACACGCACACCCCCACACACATACACACACACACGCACTCACAAACTTTCGCCTTCATAATATTAGTGTGATAAGTGAATGAATACATCTTACTAAGAACACTGATCGGGTACTGTCGCGTTGCACGATAATTTGTGCAAGGTGACGGAAAAGTGCTGATGTATGCCATTGATGATTGCCATGGATCATTTGGATCTACCCTACAAGTAAAGAAGCGTATAGATAAACAAATAGCCAGACATTTCGTTAACGTTGTGAAATGTGAATCACAACATAATCTCGCTGCCGATTAACAGTCTAACGCTAATAGGTTTAAGATGACCGTAGTTAATCTGACGGGCAAATTAACCATTAGTTAAACCGCACACGGAGAAGGCGCAGCTTCTAACTTTGATAGGGTTGTCAAGGAAGAGGAGATGAGGATTTATTTGTCCTGATTAGCAATTATTTTTTTTCGAAGCTATGATTACACTTTAAGAGTTGGGAACTCTACTTACTGGTCAATCTTCAGCCCCTTGAGCCCCAAAAAAAAATGCAGGCATGGTGACTTTTACGCTGCTACCAACGATGCCGTGGGAGTGGCAAAGTTTTGTTCTAATAAAATCATAATTCATTGTTGTACCATCGACACGACGAAGAAACTAACCGCCTCTCTGGTCTAGTGGTTAGACTACCTATTTCAAACCCAGAGGACGCGGGTTCGATTTCCAGTGAGGGAAAAAAAATTGCTCGGTTTTTGTAAGTCCGCCTGGCTAGCTACCGCCATCTTATCTAAGTCTGTCGCCATAACAAAAATGTTAACAGCATTGTTGTGTTTCGGCAGTTAGAGGTAAGATAGCCAGTTCCTCTGTGGTTGAGGATTCCGGGTGAAGCTCGCTTCTACCTTCGGCCTGATCATTACTTATCATCAGGGGAGATGCAGGCCAAGAGCTTCCCCGTGGTTAAAAAAACAAGAAGGTCTTGAGCAGTCTCAGCATATGATACTGATGTATAGAGATTTCAAATCAATGTTTTCGTTGTGCCACTACCTAAGAAACTTGTAACACCTCTTAATCTTTTGAGGAACCAAGAGGATACTACAAGTAATAGAATCCAAGAGTTTGGTAATAGCTCAGCACACGTAGCATGACAACCATAGAAACGGATTTTGTCGATGGAAGAATAGACAAAATGACAGATTGTGATTGTTTATCTATCATTTCGTCTATTCTTCCGTCGACAAAACCCGTTACTATTGTCAGTTGCTTCACAAACGGTGAAGGAAAACATCGTGAGGAAACCGGCATGCCTGAGAGATATTTTTTGACGACATATGAAGCCAAATCAGAAGTCCATGGGCGGCTTTAAAACTCTGACACCTGTACCCTAATTGCGTAACATATTTTCGTAAACAATTTCGCGAAATGTTTTTCATTTTGACATTTCAACAACATTCATTGCGTTTTTTACGTTGTTGAACAGATTTTTTTTCTAACTTATGAAGCAATGGATTAGAAATCTGTTTCAAATCGAAACAAATTGTGATTGTGTTGTATTACGCAATTAGGGTAGAGGTTAGTCACTAACCACACACATGCTAAGCGCGCTGGTGGAACAGCAATAATTAAATGTAATATTTCCTTGTCAAGCCTTTGTAAAGTAATAGTATTCGATTGACTACTGAATTCGAGATCATAAAGTACTTAAAGGTTTTCAAAATATAGCATCAGTATCAAAACTCAAAATTCATTTTCCATTATGTTGACAACCCTAACAGAAGTTGGAATTTTGTTACGGAATGACGTAAACTTGTTCCAAACCGAGACTGTTTTTATTTGGTTATTCACTAGTCTGGAGCAAACGCATTAATTTTGCGTCCAATTCGGTGATAAGTGATTTTGACCCATGTTTTTCAGGTCTTCAGACACAAACAGACGCTAAAAAGTATCAAGTACGGAATTGGCTTCAGAATGTCATTTAGAATTTCGGAAATCTTAGTAAATGTGGTCAGTAGGTCCATCCAAGGAGAGCCTTTACCAACTGCACAAATAATCATAGTATTTAGCTCCCAAATTACTTGCATGTAAAACGTTGTTACCGGTACCTATAGTATTTCTATTTTCGTAATGTCCCTCGGGAATCATCGCATTTCCGAATACAAACAAATGCTAATTTCTATGTCCATCAGTTATTAGATTTATTTTGTATTATATTAGTATCTTAATTTTAATTCAGAATTAAGTACTTTATTGTTGTTTTGTTTTGATTTTCGTGTGAACTAATGTAGAGCTATAAAACTATTTTCCTATCTGTCGTGCCTGCGACTTTAGCGGCTTTCCTACCATTTTTAAAATAAATTACATTAAGTTAAAAGAGTATTAACAACTCTATTTACTTCCAAGTCGATTGAGAGAGCCGCACCCTAATTGCGTAATACAACACCATCACAATTTGTTTCGATTTGAAACAGATTTCTAATCCATTGCTTCATAAGTTGGAAAAAAAATCTGTTCAACAACGTAAATAACGCAATGAATATTGTTGAAATGTCAAAATGAAACAAATTTCGCGAAATTGTTTACGAAAATGAGTTACGCAATTAGGGTACTGGTCTGCACCAAGTGCAAAGGGTAACTGATAGAAATCCGACGATTGACGAAATACGAAGTTTGCTGAGGGACATTAAGAAAATAGAAATACAGTACGTACGTTTTGTGTTTCACGAACTGTGTCCAAATAAACGTTATTCTTTCTTTCTTTCTTTACGTAGTAGGTACATACTATTGCTCCCAATTTCAGCTATGTAATTATTAACATCTAATATATATAAATTACGTGTCACGTTGTTTGTTCGCGATGGACTCCTAAACTACTTAACCGATTTTAATCAAATTTGCACACCGTGTGCAGTTTGATCCAACTTGAAAGATAGGGTAGGTAGGGTATGTAGGGTAGGTAGGGTAGGTAGGGTAGGTAGGGTAGGTAGGTAGGGTAGGTAGGGAAGGTAGGGAAGGTAGGGAAGGTAGGGTAGGTAGGGTAAGTAGGGTAGGTAGGGTAGTAAGTGATAAAGATGGTTCACCCCAAAAATTTATATGGCAAAACAACGTTTGCAGGGTCAGCTAGTTAAGTATAAATCTGACGCTCATTAAGAATAAAAAAAAGTCAAACAATGATTAAGTAACTCTCATCAAATATAATTCATCTTACGTAACAAAAACCCAAAAATTTGAAATAAAACTATACATATTTAAATCGATATTGGACTCATCGAAACAACGAAATATTAACTCATCGTATAGATTTTTTATTACATAATTATCACCTCGGCTCTAATGTGGTACCTAATTTCTTGTGTGGGTCGAAGCGAGATCTTTTATAGATCCCGCTGAGAGGCCTTGGGGACCGCCTATTACACCGTGATGTATCTATTGGAGGGTGAGCAAATGTTACGTTCGATAACATCGGTGTACGTCAAAATATGTGATAGTTCTGTCAACAATAATAGTTACACAGATTTGGCTTACTTTGATCATGTTAATTTATAGCAGTTGACAATTATTTTCGAAGTTTATAATGTTAGATACATATATGGTTTTATAGATATTAATCAACTTGTTTAGAATAATGCTAGATCGGTCTTAGAAATAGCACTTAATCTAAATTACCAGAACCGACTACCTTCTATGGATTATCTGCTAAAACTTGCAAAGATTAATTGTTATGTACCTATAAATTATGATAATTTTCTATAGACAATACAGGTAAGCACCTTGTTACTAGTAGTATTTGCTTTACTTTGCCTTCATTTCGATTCACAAGTCGCACGAAAGACATATTGAACAATCACTTTTGAAAAATGAACAGCTGCGTCCATAAACCACTGCAGCTGGCCAAAACACCTGTTTCAAAACGGTGTGAGCACCTCCGACTTTATTTTGACATTAATAAAAATATCATCGCGGGGGTTATTATAAGCGAGCGTGTCTAACAGATCTCTGGGAGGCTGTTAATTATGTGGCCACAAAACAAAATGTCGGTTCCCTCCGGAACAATGGTCAAGTGTGGTCCGGACCACCGGGTTCGCTCTCACCTTAATGGGTCAATTTACCTTCACGGCTTGATGCGTAATATGTAATATTAAATATTTGATGTATATGAACAAAAAGTGGGTGAGCTCTGATGGTTGCAATTGATGGGTTTTCTTTGGATTGTTTACTTCGGGTGTCGAGTTGTGGTTGGTGCGGAAAATTATTGCTTCATTTCTTTCTTGCAAGCTTGAGTGTAAAAACTCATTGTTATACCTATAAGCTTTTTCATTAAAAGCAAAGCCATACCTACTATTCGAAATTCGGCCATGTATGTAGGATGCATCGGGACAAATGGGCCAGAGTCGGCACAGTGGGAGCCAGAACACGGGCGTCATCGTTGAGGGAGGCTTAGGAAACGCTGGCGTGAAGACTTAGAGGCGTTTATGGGAGAATGCAACATACAGGGTAGAGTAGAAAGCTCTGGGGAGGACCTTTCCCAGCAGTGGGATAACACATGAACAAAAAAGACTTCTGCGTCAAAAGAAGATGTTCCTGTGCTCTAACACTTTCCTTATTTTATTCGTGGTAATAGGGTAGGACCACAGTGACAAGGGGATCAGTATACAGCATCTTCTGAAGACTTGTCAAGTATTTAATTAAATAAATAAATTTAATGGGGTGAAAATACTGCCAAATTTTCACGATGTTAATGCGAGCGAGAAATTGTCCGAGACACCAACTTTTTAACTCACCAAGTCCTGCAGGCCTTCCACCAGCTCATAAAGCAGTATTATTTTAATATTACTTCAGTGTGGGAAAGAGGTGAAGCTCTAAAGGTCATATAGCTCCATCTCTTTCTCCCACTGAAGTAATATTAAAATAATACTGTTTATGAGCTAGTGGTAGGCCCTCTGGTTATTTTTTAGTATTTATTAGCTGCATCTCGCGGTTTCACCCGCACAAGCCTCGATTTCGTGGGAATATCAGGATAAAAAGTATCCTTTGTCCTAACCCAGGTCACGGTTTACCCATGTGCCAAATTTCATTCAAATCCGTTCAGCTGTTTTAGTGAAAACATAACAAACAAACAAACTCACTTTCGCATTTATATCTAATATAATTAAATTAAAGTATAGAAGTGTGGATTTATGAACCTAATCATATTAGCCGAAGAAGGACAACTGCTTTATTTAAATATTAATTATTATCTCAATAAATAATAATTATGACCATGAAATTGCATTAAATATAGTAGTAAACAATGTGAAACTAATGAGACGGAAAGATATTATGTCTATAAAAATTAATTCTACAGCATTTAATATTTTTACGACATGTTGTAGTAGATTTTAGTAATGGCAACATTGTAGTGGTCGTTATATTAAAAGATCATCCGATCGTTTGGACATTAATGTCATAAAACTGTGTATAGTTGTAAATTATTTTTAATTACTGCATAATATTTGTTTCTACTATTCTAGGTTCATAGTGCTGTTTAGTATGAGACTCAGTAGATTTGATGATGGGTCATGGTCTTGAAGAGTGATTAAATATGTAAAGGTTATAATGAGTATTGAGTTTGTTGTTTTGTAACCTTACTGTGTGATTGCACTGGCGAAACATTCACATAAAAAACATGTTGAAATCTCTATTTTCTGTCAATGTTCGATACAATGTTTGACAGGAAATAGAGATTTCAACATGTTTTTATGTGATTGGGCTTCAGACATTAATAGTCGGAGGTCTTGCTCTGGCAACACTTTTATGATTCAGGGTGCAGCAATTTCTTGGTATTCAAAACGACAGAGCACTGTTGTTTTATCAACCATGGAGGCAGAGTATAGGTATGTCACTTGCGACCGCTATACTAGAAGATATATTAAGAGTAGAGATAGATTTAAAGAGACTGTGATACAGGAATTCCACCCACTGTTATCCCTTGTAAAATGTCCGCCCGTGACATTGGCGTGGCCCCTTTTGGAACTGCTTGCGTTTAAACCCCGATTGCCCATATAAAACTATAACTGTTTCGTAATCTGTATAATATTTCCTATTGGTTCTTATAAGAATTATAAATACTGTGATAATCAAAGTGCAAATAAATTTGCAGGTATAAGCTTTTCATAGCGGAAATTAGTTATTTGTATTTGAAAATGGCTCTGAATATTTATTATTGGGCAGGTGATTTCATAAGGATTCCGTTCCGCAAATACTAATGTATTGAAACATACACAGACATGCTTTAAACCTGCTTTTCGATTAAAATCCTACTCCTGCGATGTAAGTTAATGCAAACCGTTGCATTCTTTTTGCTTTTATTAATAAATTAATTCTCTATGTTTTTGCTTTACATGCTCAATATTTATATGCCAGTGACAACTTCCATAGTAGGTTACAGACTTTTTATGTTTCATTGTCAATAAAGATCTTAACTGATTAACAACACTGTGCCTCTTTGTCCGCGGGCATAAATTAAGAACAGTGTAGATACAGCCTTATTATCTCGCTATAAATGTCACTAGATTCCGGTGGGTCCGAAATAAATTAAATGGCCGTCTCACACTATAATTAACAACTACAAACGTATTACAAATTAAATAATTTGAACCTAAGCGTCGTGTTTGTATTAAAAAAAAACGAACGTAAATTGTATTAAATCGTAAATCCCCTTAATAAGTAAGCACTGGACGTGGTATGCCGGTCTCATGTCAGATTTGGTTATGGACATTAATATAATATTATTAACCAACTTAATTTGTACCTCCAAAAAATCTAACACCAATCTTGTACTCTAGAACATAAGGTACAAATTCGTGAAAATTAAGAATGTCGTATCTCCAAATGTGACTTTGTTGGGCAGTATTTAACTTTGGTTTGACATGTTTATTATTAGACGGAAGGGGCCTATTAAATTATTTGTAGTAATCCTGCACGGTAGGTCCCGGTATTTTGGTTCAACTGTCGGGCACTCGTGTCAGAATGCTTGTAGTATTAGCTGGTGGCTACAAATCAGGGCTTACGGCATGTTTAGGTGTCAGTGAGGAAATTATAATGATACTCTATAAGGAGATACGATGAATTGGAATGCTAGATACGACTGTGGCTTCGTATTTGCGGATTGTAAAGAAATTGGAGCGAGGAAGTCTGAGACTGAGGATTATAAAATGTAGTATGTTCGGTTTGACGGTTTCGTCGGACGTTTAAGGTCATAGCAAACATATCAACTCGGAAAGGGGTCGTCATCGTATCGCCGCGGTTCGTGAGCTTGTCCCGAGGCGAGCCGATTACGTTACGATTCCGATTAGTGTGCGTTGCAGTAGGGAGTTTCATACAAAGAATACTGAATGGCTCGAGTTGATACGGTGACGATCCCTTTCCGAGTTGACATGTGTGCTGTTTCCTTTAGTCATTTTCGGGACAAGGGCAGGCAGATTACGATAATTTTTCAGTTTCTTTTAAAGCGTATTTAAGGTCATTATAATAGGCTCGTCCCTTATTACATGGGACTTAAACATAACTGGCGAAATGTGGGTGTACCTGCTACAGGGACACCTCTGCCCAATCCTTCTGGGAAACAAGGCGTGATGTTATGTTATGTTATAACAACAAAAACAATTATTTATAGGATCAGACTTCGATTTCAACGATAATTCTTGTAATAGCGAGTGTTATAGGGAAAAATTCAAACATAAAGGTACACACGGCTACACATCAAGCTATTCATTTCCAGTTTATGCTGATCTCTCATTGCATATGATTTCCGTACAATGCGAGGTCAGCTTATACTGGTTTTATCCATGCATGGTAGAGGTAAGAAACTAAAGGTCCTATATATTTTCTAAGAAATATGTAGTACCTATTAAATAAATTGTGAAACAATATGTTTTACAAGTCAAAGACATACCTCAGCATTGATCAACTGCGACAGCGTCAACACGTCTTTTATAACATTATTTTTCTATACCAGCCGACCACATGTTGACTATAAAATTAAATACAAAAAAAAAACATCACACGAGAACATGTGCGTATAAACATAATCGATCGAGAACGATCGAGAACATAATACCGTATACGACAAAGTTTATAGCACATAAAACGGGGTGTGATCATACAAAACGATCGGCCAATGCAATATAATACCATATTTTATAGGCATGTATCGCCATAACAGGAGACCACCCACATAGTCGATTTACTAAAGCCACGCCCATTTACCGCTCTTCAATTTTGAAGAAATAATCTGGTGTTGGTTTGACGCCTGGGCTCACTAATTTGGACACCTACGATAGTTTCGATTTGGATTGTGATCGGTTTCTATTCGGAGTACTAAGGGATGGGCAATGGGCATAGTCGATTAGTCAGTTTTTATATCGATTATTTTTTCGTATGTCTTAGAACACAAGATAATTATGGCTGTCTGTATACTTATTAGGTACCTATGTGGTTAAAATGTGACAATAATGATTACTTTTAAAACGTTGCATCTCAAAACTTTAGATTAATCAAAACAAAAACCATTTTTTTTTTAAAAGGCCTATTATTTTATTTTCTCTAATTTATTCAAGCAAGAATCCAGTACTGGCCTATAGTTGTTGTTGTTAATTTACTAGTCTTTTATCTCTCCCACCGATGAATTGCAATCGACTAAACGCACCGCACACAATAGTCTTATTCGACCAATAAAAACGTAGACACTTGAAGTGTTTTCATAAACGAAGGGACCACACACGTGGGTCATTAAATTATTAAAGCCTCACCCATTCAGAGTCCAATTTAACATGAATAAATTGGGTGTTATTTTGACGTCTTTTCTTCATAATTTGTACACCTACGTAATTTCGCTGCAGGGGTGCCGATGACGTATCGGAAAGACGTTTAAATTACAATACTTTTTTTTCGATTTATTAGTAAGTAAAAATACTAATAATGATCTAAAATTTTTGAAAGTGTAATTGGGTGTTTCCATCTCAAATTTCTCAGTAGCAGCTCGGAATCTGGATTTGTGTCCGGTTGATGGATATTGGCTCGCCCCTATTACATCGAATTTAAATATAACTGGCGAAATGTGGGTGTACACCTCTACCTAACCCTTCCGTGAATACAGGAGTGACGGTTTATGATGTTATATAAAAGCTAGAAAACTTATGAATAAATAATTACCACTGGGTATTTTATCTAGGGCATGACCAAGATTTGATCAAGCTGACTTGTCCTAACAGACCGCCACAAAGGAATCGGTAAGTTTAAATAATCGATTATTCGAGTAATGACTTCATCGGTATTCCTATTCAAATCGAATCGAAAATTGAAGGTTGCTTCGGAGGCTAATTTTAGGTTGTCACGTCGGTAAATTATACGTCACATTGTTGGAGGTATGGTTACGGCAGCTTTATTTCAATAATTGAGTCATTTCGAGAGCTTATGAGTCTTTTTATGATGAAAACATTTTGTAAGAGGCTTGGAATTATGCATATTTTATGTATCCAGGGATAAATATAAATATACCCAGAAAGATATGATATAAACAGATCAGATATGAAATGAAAGAAAGAAAGAAAGAAAGAAAGAAAAATGCGTTTATTGGCATTACAGCAGAAAAAATACACCTTATAACTATAAAAAAATGATAAATGATATGATCAGTTCATCCTTATGGTGCTTACGTAAGTTTTTGCAGCGAAACCAAAATTTAAATATTTTCGGCTCTCTCCAAAGCATGGTCTTTGATACGTTCGTAAAGTGAAGATTATTTTGGCAAGTATTTGATACAATCATTAGTCAGAAATCTTCACTAGTTGATATTACTCTGGAAAATATGCAAAAATTTGCCAGTTTGCTACATTTATATAGCTAAAGCACTGTTTTAATAAAAGTATAGGCAAGAGGCCCGCCCCTTATTACGTGGGACAAAGTCAAATCATTTATTTCAAACAGACATTTATTTCTAAGACACTTTTAAACGTCAAAATTTGCAAAAAAAAAATGGAATAGATTCTAGTCGCCCCTTCCAAAATGTAGTTTTCGTATAGAGAAGAATGAGCCGATTTAATTTTTTTCATTTTTAATTTTTACAATTTAATTTTACAAATTGTATTTTTACTATTTTGATTTTTTACTATTTTATTTTTATTTTACTATTGTTCTTTTTTAATTAACCTCTACTGTATTTTCATCTCTGGAATCTGGAACGCTGTCGTCTCCCTCTTGGAGGTGGGCGTTAATAGCTGCGACACAGTTTATAACTAATGTAGCTATTTACGTACGCAATAAATTTGTAAAATGTGTTTTTTGTTCCAATAAAGATTAAAAGTTTTAAAGTTTAAGTCTTTTAAAATGTTATGTTAATGTTATTATATGTGAAGATGATGTACCAAGAATAAAATTATTATACACAATAAATAATATAATTGAAATTGAAGCAACGACAGATAAATTAATTATGTGATAGATACATGATGCTCACATGACAAACACTACTGTAAATTTTAAACTGTTTTTTGATCAATCAAAACTCTGATCAACATTTAAATTATTATTATCCTTTGTCCTGTCTATTAATATCTAATTTGCAATTCACCCTCACATCAAGGTAGGCATATAGGGTGGCCTAACGAAGTAAATTGAAGTATCATCGTGTTGCTGCGGTATCTTTTGTATCTTTGCATCTTGCTCTTGAATATAACATCAAAGATAATTGGAGGGATTCGTTTTTGTACGTGTTCATGTGTTATCATTAATGTTTGGTTATGAAGTATTTGTTTTTATTAAAAAGTACGAGCTTTTTCGATTTCTCTACCCGTTCGTTGCGGCTTCCTTTCGTTCCAGAAAAGAAGCCATTTCTACCTGGTATATTTACTTTGTTGCTTCTGCGTTAAATATAAATCGAAATAAAGAAATATGAATCAGAGTATATATACCTACTACCTGGGAAATGATCAAATAAGTTATCCCGCTCTGGGTGGAGCGGGAGGGCGTGTCAGACTCTTACTGACTAAAATCCACCCGTGTTCTTTCAGTTGCCATGTTGCCGGGGGCCACGGTATCCCTTTCGGACTTTCCCGCAACCCGCCTGAGATTGAGATGTACCGAAAAAGTTCTAATTGTTAAGTCTGTAGCAGATTTCATCATCATCATTATTGATTACTACCTACTATGTCCGCTACCAGCACATTCAGGAGTAGAAGATTTAAAATATTTAAAAAAAAAATTGCCGTCGTATAAGTCAATCTAAATCTAAAAAACACTACAAAGTGAAAAATAACTTTAATTTCGGAAGTCGGTGTCTTGGGTTTTGTATTATCGTTTTTTGCCACCGACTTCCGAAATTAAAGTTATTTTCACTTTGTAGTGTTTTTTTGGAGGTCGGTTGTTTTTTTTTTTGTAAAAAGTTTTTATTTTTCACTTTTTAGTTGTGGTACCTACCCCATACACATTCGAATACCACTACCTGCTACCAGTGACAAAAACTTATCATATCATCTACATACTATGTGGGAAAAAAATACGTATTTTGTAGCTAACTCAAAAACTATCCAAGCAAAGTTAATAAAATTTATATGGGACCAATTCGAGAGCACACCCTTTCAAACAAAAATATAATTTACAAAATCGGCCCACAATTGACGGAGAAATCGGTGGACATACATAAAAAAAAAAAACAAACATACGCGACGAACATATAACCTCCTCCTTTTTGGAAGTCGGTTAAAAATATTATCAAAAACTCACCGATCTCCCCGCATTATTATTATGAACATTGATCTTCGACTGCAAATCATCCACCTGCTCCCTAACATCGAGAAACTTCTTAGAAAACTCGATGCCATATGCCAGGTTATGTGAACAGCCGCTCCACTCCCATTTATTAGCCTTCGCCCTGCCGCGGGGGTCGTGGGAGGCTCGGTAGCCCAGGGGGTCACAGCCGCAGGAAATTAAGCGGCCTTGTGCGCAAGCGCGAGCCACGGAGTGGGCCACCCCTGCCGCAGTGAGGGCGTAGAGGAATGAGGATTCGCGGAAACCTGTGGAAAGAAAATGGTTGTTAGTTTGAGGCTTTTAAACAATATGCTTTTATCTGGCTGTAATTCGATTATAAACATTGTAAGATAAGCAATGAGTCAATTGGTCTATGGCTAAAACGATAAGTAAAAGGGTAAGATAAAACGTGTCTTACGGCAAAAAAATTTGCATATCAGTTATGTGGCAGACTGGTTTTCAGGCGAGTTACAAAATAAATAAGGCAGGCGCTCCGCTCAAAACCAAATATTCCTATCACATTTTCTGATGTGGAAATGGACCTTACTGTTTCTTTGGGTAAGTCAAAATATCGCAATTCAAATTAAAATATATTTTTTTCAGGAATACACCCATGTAAAACTTTACAACAGATTACATAATTAATTTAATTAATTAATTAATTATTACAAAACAAAACAAATTTTAATAAAATAATACAAGCAAAATTTAAATTTTAAATTAAATTAAAATGATTATATTATTAACGCCTGCCTCTGAGTCATTTGTGTGGTTTTTTTAAGCCCTATCCAAAGTACTCACATATCACTAATATAATAATGGAAAACAATGTCTTGCTTGTTCGCCATAATGTAAATTCGCAAAGCTAGGTGTATGCGAAAAACTTTTTATTTAAAAGTTAGTAAACAGACGGTGAAATGCTAATTTCAATCTGCCAAGCCTTTTCCCAACTGTTGGGGTCGGTTTCCAGTCTAACCGGGTGCAGCTGAATACCAGTATGTTACATGGAGCGACTGCCTATCTGACCTCCACAACCTAGTTACTGGGTAATACGATACCTCTTGGTAAGAATGGTTGTCAGACTTTCGGGCTTCTGACGACCCGTAACGACTGTCAAAGATCCACGAATAACAGCCGAGACCAACGGCTTAAAGTGATTTCCGAGGCACGGAGGAGTCTTGGTATGTAAAGATGGTCACCCATCCACGGACCAACTCCGGCAAGCGTAGCTTAATCTGATGAATCGATCCGTACGGCTGTTATTACTTAGCCACAAGCTCCTCGGTGAACTGCTATTTTATTAATTCAAACTCGAATATTATTCAGATACGTAAGTGAATAATCTAAGAACTAGATCGTTCCATGGAACTGGTCAATAATTTAGAGAACCTAAATGGCCCACCCAAGCTAAACGCGACTGCTTTTTGATTAGCTGGATAAAGTTAACTAATCCTGTTAAGCAAATCGCTAATACTTGCTGATCATGTAAAGCGAAGTAAATGAATAAATATTTGAATATTGAAAAGGCCTTGTTTATCTTCTGATATAAATGTTATTTAAGATCGCGTTTGCTGGGTTAAAAACAGATAGCACGGATTTAGAGCATCTAGATGGGATTGTTGGAACGAAGTTCTTTAAAGCGGCTTATAAACTTTCAGAAATCGTCACACTAAAAAGTGTTAATACTTGCGACTGTCTTCTTCTAATTCAAAGAGAAAGAAAGAGAAAAAGAGAACGCCAGAACTAAAAATACAAAAGAAAAAAGTAAAGTGATTACGGTGTCGTGGTATAAAATTGTACACATCGGCCCGAGTAGGTACACTGCATGCCGGAGAGAGAAGGTGTGAATTTGGTCAAAATGCAAATCCAAGATGACAGCTGCGAAAATTTTCAAATTTTTCGTCATGGGTGTCGTTTTAATAGTTTTAGAGGGTGCTAAAGCCGATAGTGAGAACAAAATGTAAATCCAAGATGGCGGCTGCAAATGTTTTGTTTTTGTTTTAAATCATACGTGAGAAAGAACTTCGTTCCTGATGGAGATCCCCCGACCGCACGCGTTTTTTTTTCATTTCAGGCTTTGTTTCGGTGTGAATGTCTACTCTAGGAAGCGCTATCTATATTGACGCTCGAAAAGTGCTGATTCGAATTAATTTAATGAATGAATTTTAAAGACAATAGTGGACTAGTACATATTATAATATATTCAAGCAAAGAAAAAAATGTACAAGACTGGATCAGTCGACATTGTTGTAGTATCTATTAAAAACATATATTTGGCGATAGTAAAAATTGGACGAAATAAAACATAACAGGCGGAAAACCAAACATCAAAGACATAACAGGCAGTAAACATAAATCACTTCCACAAAATCGCAAAGTAATGGAAGCTATAAGACTTTTAGTCACATCCAGAGTCCCTGTGTCCTCGCCTGCAGACATATCTGATTCATTATTTCCCTTATGCGCTGTGTGGTCGTCTCGTCTCACGCGGAAGGCTCACGCAGCATTCCACACTATATGTACGTATCTACTTGCTTGCAGAATCGGTTCAAAATCTACGTGAATATGTTTATTTTTAGCAAAAAGATTCAGTTAAGCCTTAAATCCAAATCCCATTTTGTAAAAAAGCAAGTGTAGGTATGTGAGGATGATATTATATTGTGCGTCTAGAATGATACTTTAAAAATAGCAAAGCACGTAAAGGAATTTGTAAAGGCTCCCGTAGACAAACGCGACGTGACAGCGCAGCGTGACTAGTAGAACAATTTCCATTCATAGAAAATGTTTTACTAGAGTCGCGTCGCGCTTGTTTACGGAAGCCTTAAAGCTTGTAGAGGATATAGACCTTGCTGTTAAATAAAATCATCATTTATAACAGCATAAATCCATGCTAGGAGTCGGCTTTTTTTAGGTTAGAACTTTGTTGCAATGTTGCCCAAAGAGGATTCAAATAACTTGGGTAAGTGGCAAGTAGTAGTTTAATATAATCAAAATGACATGATTACTTTGTAAAGTATTATATTATTTTAACTACTGTGAATGTGAGGACTATGTGGATATTATTTTTATTTCTCTTCTAGTTTTAGTGATGGTCTGGCAGTTTGAGTAGCTTTTGCGGCCTACCCAAATGTCCTTTCTTTGGTATTGCTCGTCGAGTTGAGCTCCTTAAGTTCTAAGTTGAGCTCCACGATTACTGACAAATGCTTGCACTGACTGGACAGGTCCACTCAAATCTGTGTGGTTCTTTCCTCAAAAGACCTTTTCAGACACTAATCTACATGGTCCTCATATGGCCTGGCCAAGATTATGTCTGGACTTTAAAAGAGACTGCGACCTCTGAGTTTCTTTTGGCCTTTCTTCTCAGAGTAGTCAGATAGGAAAAGCCGAACTCATCTAGCTTATTTTTAATATTTTTTTATATGACGTGTAAAAGTGATTCCGATATCCTATTTACAGAATAAACAATTTCATAGAGTCGGTGTAAGTCTTGGGTAAGTGGTTAGTGGTAAGCAAGTGGCAGGCAATTTGTTTTTATCTATCATGCATATTTTTTTAGGTGCGTTGGACATTTTTGAGATGGAACTAAACCATTGATTTTGCGACCTGTTACCGACACCGTGGTGCGTGGAGTAAAAGACATCAACGCGTTGATTACTGCGGTGCCGATTTTTTTTCAAGTTTTTACTTTTGTTGGCACTCCCGGAGTGCCACTGTGTTTTTTTATATCGTTTATTCCCACATTCCACGATACATAAACAGTGCATTTAACCGAAACAACTAACAATCGTTTAACCACAACGAAGAGTTTCACCAATCTACTTAGTATCTACGTAATAAAAATCTTTAATTTATTAATTCACTGACAGACAACGAACAGCCTAAACCGCTGGGTCTAGAAGCATGTGTGCACAAGAGTTCTTTATATTATAGCGAAAGTGAATACTAAGAAATTTTGCACAAGAGTGCCCCATATTATAGCGAAAGTGAGCACTAAGAAATTTTGCACAAAAGTGCCTTATATTATAGCGAAAGTGAGCACTAAGAAATTTTGCACAAGAGTTTCTTATATAATAGCAAAAGTTAGCACTAACAAATTTTGCACAAGATTTCCTTATGTTAAAGCGAAAGTGAGCACTAAGAAATTTTGCACAAGTGTTCCTTATATTATAGCAAAAGTGAACACTAAGAAATTTTGCACAAGAGTTCCTTATATTATAGCGAAACTGAGCACGAAGGGAGGATTTTTGAAAATTCATCCTCTATTATTATATTATTACTTACTTATTTACCCCCTGTAAATAAAAAAAAATAATAGGATTTATTTCAGGGGTAACAGAGTAAGCGGAACAGGTTACTAAATATATCCATTTCTATTGTATTTTTTAATAAAAATCTTTAATTTATTCATTGATAGAACGCACAGCCTACACCACCGGGTTTAGAAACACGAAATTTTGCACAGGAGTTCCTTAATAACGACGGTGACCACTAAAGATTTACTGAAAACTCATTCCCTTAAGGGGTTAAATAGGGGATGACAGTTTGTATGGAAGTTAGTTACGAATCCCATCGGATACACGGCTTGTCAAATGATAATTCAGCTTTTCAACTTTTCATTTGTATCTCAAAACTGTGCAATTTTTCCATTAAAATAATTTCAAACGCTGTCCATTACCGCTTTAGCAGATAGCTGCAGCACTTCCAATAAATCGAAAGCAACAACAGTACACGGCGCATTCCGATGATATCGCGATACGGTATTTATCATATTATATAAACTAGGAGGCTTCCAGTCCACATTCGATTTGTGTAACGTGACCAGAATATTTTGGATTTAAAGTGGGACTAAGAAAACAGGAAGGCTTCAAAAAGTTTTCAAGTAATTTTTAGCCTAGCTGAATATAACTATTGTCTCTTCTATAGAGGTATGAGGAACAGGGTGTAAAGTTCACTCATCCTCTATAGAAAGGGGAGGATCCTATGACCAGACGGGTGTCGTGTCTGGTGTGCAACTGCCGAACGATTGATGTCGGAAAGTTAGGTATATTTATGTTGATCGCGCGGTAAACTCTGCTTACGCGATGCAGGATTTGTGTGACGTCAAGTCTTTTGATACGTAGTTCATATGTGGCGATGTAGATGTCGCCACACTTCATTGAAAGGTCAGTTAGTAAAGGGAAATATAATCATCACTCTTGTCTAACATCATTGCAGAATTCAGAGGAATTCATCACTACTTACTTTATCCGTCACCTTTTTTGTCAACCATGGGTGGTCTGAGACACTACTTCGAGACCACACGGAACAAAGATTTGTTATTTGTGAGAGATTTAAAGTCAATAATGTAGGAATGGTAATTAAATGCTTTTGAACTGCACATAGTTGGCAGCGCGAAACGTACTCAAGCGTTGGTATGCGATCTAGTCCAGCAAAGAGAATTACGACTTATCACCGCACACGCACATTTATATTAAAACTGTGAAAATCTGTGTGTAAAAATAATATAGTAGATTATTATACGAGGGGCTAAAATAACCCATTCTATCGAGGTAGTTTTACTCTCTTACCTTTAGCGAGGGAGTAAATAGAAACCGAGTTCCCTATAATGGGTTTTAACGCCGTGTGTTACACTCTACTTTTCACTACGATTGCGAGAAAATAAAATAATTTAATACACTATTAAATAGTTTATTTTATTTAAAAAAATATACAATTTGATCAATCTGAATTTTTAAGGAAACTTTTTATCCCGGTATGCGGTAGTAAAAAGCTAGTTTTACATAAGAATAAAGACTTTTTCGTTTTTGTAGGCTCGTTAGTTACAAAAAAAAAAAACTTTTTCCCCTAGAGCAAGATATGCTATTTTTTCCCCGCTCTGGTACGCTACAAAGACGGACTTTTTGAGCAAGAGGAGTGAAAAAGATATTAAATACTAGCTTCCACCAGCGGCTTCACTCGCGTGATATCTTTATAAATTATAGCCTATGTTACTCAGTGATAATACAGCATTATACTGTTGAAAGAATTTTTGAAATCAGTCCTTTAGATTTTGAATTTATTCATTACAAACAAAAAAAATAGAAATATTTTCTCTGTATATTATTAGTATATAAAACATTTTGTGTTATTAGTCGCGGACATGTTCTTTCAAGTGAAAATCATAAAAGACTAACATTAAATCTGTATAATCCCGCTATACCAGGACTTTGACAAAAGGACTGTCCCGCTAAAACCTAACCGTCTGGCTCCATAGATTTATAGGAACGCGGAACAACCACCATTTATCTGTTATATTCCAATAAATTAAATAGTGAATCCATTGGCGTGATGTCCAGATAAGCTGTTCAACCCGCACAATGTAATCTTTTCACCATAAATAGTATGATGACCGATTTGCATTTGAGTTAGGTCTGTCTTTAAATTAATTGTGCTATTCTTGCAATTTCATTGTGTTAACCGGATTAGGCCTTTGGATTTTAAGTGCCATCTTTAATAGGCAATTATGGGGTTTCCACCTGCTTTTGTTACTTGGTTCATGAGCTATATGAACCGTTAATTCGTGGGCACTTTATTGCGTATCTCATGTTGGAGATGTTAAGTTTGGCTTTAGTATGGTTTTAATTTCGATTTGATTGCTTGTGATGTAAGCGCATTGAACGTTGCGTTCGCCTTTGTAATAATTTTTTCGATTTTTAAAACATCTTGTATTTGATCTTCCTCAACTAGTAAAAGGCCTGTTTTTTATTTCTCCAATGCATTATGAATCTTAATCGAAATCAGATCGATCGATCATACTTGCAATTTCGGCAAAAAGATAAGAAAGATTTTGGAACCTGAATAAAGTACCAATCTTTCAAGAACCTTTATCTCAGATCAGTATAAAATAATCGATTCATAATTACTAATTAAGTGTCCCCATAATTAGTAAGTTTTTTATTCAATCGTTGTTTTTCCTCGCTCCCACGAGTGCACCCGAATCTTTATCTCGATAAATTTGATCCGAATGAATCGAATAAATTAAAATGATTGTATCGAGTGATTAATTCGAGGATCCGAGTTATCTCTACGGATTAGTGGCTCCCTCTATAGAGTGAGCCTAATTGACACCCAGAGATATGGTTTATTAAAATAATGGGGGTTTTATTTTTGGGTATTTAAAGCTATCGTTTTCTTGTATCTATGGCATCATATTCGAAGTTACTACATGTGATTTAATGTTATATTTTTTATGTTCAGCTATTATAATTTTGTTTGTACTGATTACTGTAAAGTCCATTTAATTGTCAGAACTTGCTTATTAATCTAAAGTCGTCTTAATTAGAACTTGTTTGGGGTTGATTGGCTGCAGAAAAGAAGTTCATGGTTTTCATTTTGGGGTTGAGTCATTCGCTATCAAATTCTCCATACGTTGGTGCCTACATCCCTTTTTATCCCTTCAAAAGCTAAAGCGTGATGATTCGTATGTGAAAAATTCTAGAAAAATCAACTCATCTTCCACAGTGGTGATTTAAACTTCTAGCTGGCGAATGCTCGCAAAAACTCTCAGACATGATTTAGGATGAATCACGTTTAATATGATGATAATCATTATAAATCAGCCATTATCTTCGTCAAGTGATCGTTCGCTCGATGAATTAATACTGTATTAAGGACTTTTAGACTGTACGACTTTTTGGTATATTTCGTTTTTTTATTATTATTATTTATTTATTTAACAGACAACTATGGTCCACACTGACAAAAAAACAAACAAAAAATACTTACAATATGTTAGTAACAATTATATCTTATAATCTACGTTAGTACCTGTATGGATGTTAGTAACAAATGTGGCTTATGATCTATGTTAGTACTTGTACACTGCGACAGACAGCGTTGTTTTGATGAGATGTCCCATAATGGAGCTCTCATCAAGCCTGTCACCTATCACCTTCAGGAGGCCATTGCCGCTGCCACGCAATCTAGCGAGCAGAGACGCACTTTTCTTCCGTACGATAGCTGAGAAGCTGTCGACTCGGGCTTTTGCGAACATCTCTGACGCACTGCAGTAACGCGGCAGGCGCATTAGCGCCCTGAAGGCGTTATTATATTGGACGCGCAGCGCACTGACGGCACGCTTGGTACAGCTGATCCATAGGGCGCTCGAGTACAGAGATGTGCAGTATGCTTTAAATAGCGTGAGTTTGACCGCTTCTGTACATCGAGCGAACCTACGGGCCAACATGTTCGCCCGTACCGCCAATGCCCTGCGTTCCCGTTCAACATCAGCATCATCTTTAAGGCTGTCAGCAATTAAATGTCCCAAGTATTTAAACTGATGTACCCTACGCAACGGAACATCGTTAATTTTTATTGGTGGCACATTCACTGGACATTTCTTGCCAACAGCCTCAAAAACCATGAGTTCGGACTTCGACACATTATATAACAACCCATGGCTGGCAGCATAGTTCTCACAGATTTTTACAAGTTTTCTGAGTGCACTGACCGAGGGAGCCAACAACACCATGTCATCCGCATAGCTGATGTTGTTGAAGCACACATTGTCAACAAAACAGCCAACATGCGCATTGCTGAGTCCCTCGATCAATGCATTCATATACAAGTTAAAAAGATTTGGGGAGGTTAAGCCCCCCTGCCTCACGCCACACTCCAACCTGTACGGCAAAGAACAGCTATTACCCCACCTCACAACGTTAGTTTGGTTGCCGTACCAGTACCTAAAAACGTTCAGCAGCTCATTGGGCATCCCTGTTTCCTTTAATTTATCCCACAGAATGTCGTATGAGACCAGGTCGAAGGCCTTGGAGAGATCCAGGAACGCCGCATAGACTGGTGTACTCCTGTCAGCGTAGTACCTGACCGTGTGCTTAAGGCACGCGATTGCACTTTCGGTGGATAAACCAGGTCGAAAACCGAATTGCGCATCGTGTAAGGATATATACTTCTCTAGCTGTACGTTAAGCACACTATCAAGCACCTTAGCGACAATCGTTGCCAGAGAAATAGGCCTATAATTCGTTCGAACTGATGAGTCTCCCGTTTTGTTTTTAATCACTGGCACAACCACAGTCCTCATCATACTGTTAGGTAAGTGAGAGTGTGCGATGCAGAGATTAAATAGTAATGCCAAAACTCTTGGCAAGTGGCAACCCGCATGCTGCAAGTGCTCGATACTTAGTCCGTCGTGACCTGGGGATTTCCCTCTTTTCATATTTTTAAGAGCTATCTTAACGTCCTTAGCTGTGATAAGAGTGGAACTGGGTTCTGTTTGGGTCTCATCATCGAACACTCGCTGCGCTGGTCCCAACGGTGATCGGACCATGAAGTGGTCTTTGAACATCTCGGCTATAAATTGTGGTTCAGTAACGCCCTCAACGCTCACAGGAAGGCCCTGGGCCGCACTCAACTTATTGGTACATTTCCAAAAACTACGAAAATCGGAATTTGCGTGATGGGAGGCTAAGATGTCCATTTTAATGGCCTCTTGGTGCTTTTGACACCACTTCAGCTTCCCTTTAAAAACTTTCCGCGCTTCTATCATATCATCGTACAAAGAACCTGATGGCGGTCGGCCTTGCCAGTCCCATATAGTGAACTTAGCCCGCGCCTCCCCGTG
This sequence comes from Agrochola lychnidis, assembly GCA_963680765.1. Taxonomy (NCBI): domain Eukaryota; kingdom Metazoa; phylum Arthropoda; class Insecta; order Lepidoptera; family Noctuidae; genus Agrochola; species Agrochola lychnidis. The sequence goes on from OY796858.1 coordinate 19,528,912, forward strand.
CGCTTCTCGGACGTGCCTGTTCCACCCTGCTACACACTTGCGATATCTAGGCTTTTCCCGGTGTGTGGAACTAGCTGCCAACCCTAAACAGTGTACTATGTTACCGTACAGCTCATCAATCGTCACCTTATGACTGGTGTCAGTGCAAAACTTCCCACTACAAGATTCCAGTTGCGCTGGAAAGTCTATCTCGCGTAGGTAATTACCACACAAATTTGAAAACTGTGCTATTTGCGCGGACGACCTTTCCCCCCATCTGACACCGTCGGATATTTGTGCACACTGCTTACCCAGTTTTTGCTTCACCAAATCAAAATTACACTTGATTAAAAGTGGAAAATGGTCAGACCAATATATGTCATATTTAACGTGTACACTAGTAATTAGCGGCAAGGCTGCTTTAGTCACTATACAATGGTCCAACCATCTTCGACTTCCATTTGCCTCACTTATAAATGTATAGCTGTCCGAACTCATTTTATTTACATCTACACATAGCCATTCCTGCTCACAACAAAAGCTCTGTAACTCGGTAAAAAATAATGTACCAGGATGTGAATTAAAATCTCCCAGGACAAATACCGATTCCACATTACTCTCCTCTATAACTGCATTTATAGTTCCTAGACAGTCCGAAAATTCAGTTAAATTGTTCACATTGTCTACAGGTAGGTACACACTAAATATCAACACGCGACGGTCACATAACGATATTTTTATTGCCGCGATACGTGGGTTATCGCACGGAATTACGCACACACAACTGAACATACTTTTTCTCCACATTAACGCAACACCACCGTAAGGCCGCCCCACTAGCATTCCCGCCGAAGTATCTACTGCGGACGTTCCAGTGCTGCCAAATTCCTCATCGACTTGTGACAAGCAAGATAGGTCATGTGGCAGCAGCCACGTCTCCTGAAGAGCAAGTATGTCCACTTCCTTGCATGCCTTGTTTTGCTTGGAGGATTATTTTACCATGACGGAGTGTGTGTCCTTTTTATGTAACTGGAGAATCTGATTGCTTTTCAACTAGCAAAGTGAGGTTATTATTATTGAATGAGACCTCTCTGTGCCTCAAATAGCACGTTAAGCCGTTGGTCCCGGCTGTCATTTGTAGACAGTCGTTACGGGTAGTTAGAAGTCCAAAAGTCTGACTACCAGTTTTATTAAGGGTGTGTTACCTAGTAACTGGGTTGTGGAGATAGGCAGTCGCTCCATGTAAAATATTGGTATTCAGCTGCATCCGGTTAGACTGGAAGTTGACCTCAACATGGTTTAAACAGGAAAAGGCTAGGCAGATTGATTATTATTTAATTGAAAGAAAGAAAGAAAAAGTATTTATTGAGACTCGCACAGGAAATCACAAATTAAACTAAAACACATTCATAAAATATAAAAAACAATAAAAAAATAAAGTAAAATTAAATAAATGCAAAAAGTCCTGTACGAGGCCAAAAGGCTCCTATCTCAGAATTGCTTGAATTGTTGAGTGTCTACGATAGCACCAGTACCATGTCTATTTCAAGTATGTTTAATTAGATTTAGCAATAGAAGTGGGTGCAATTACTGTATTGTATTTCCTGTGCGTGTCCCAAATAAAATATTTTTCTTTCTTTCTTTCTTTTAATTGTTTTAATTAAAATCTCTCATTGGTTGTCAGATTGCTTGAACTTGACAATCAATGAGCCTTGTAAAGTAGAAACATGTACAATCGATTGTTTCTGAAAATTGTAGTAGTCATGTGGTCTATCAATGAAATTGGAAAGACTCGTCTAGTGTGTACAATGATGTTAATTCGATCTATTGTCGATTAGCTGCAGTTAATAGTGTTATAGAGGAGTTTCTTGCCCATTCTTCTCCATACGAAAACTACCTTTTGGAAGGGGCGACTAGAATTAATTCTATTTTTTGACGTTCAAAAGTGCCTTATAAGTGCATAACTGAAAAAAAAAAACTAAACATTTCCTTACTCCCCCTTTTTAGGGTTCCGTAGTAAACAAGGAACCCTTATAGTTTCGTCATGTCCGTCTGTCTGTCGGTCTATCTGTCTGTCTGTCGGTCTGTCTGTCTGTCTGTCTGTCTGTCTGTCCGCGGTCTAGCTCCGAGACCCTTAGTACTAGAAAACTGTAATTTGGCATAGGTATACATATTAATTACGCCGACAAAGTGGTAAAACAAAATTATGAAAAACATTTTTTTTAGGGTACCTCCCATACACGTAAAGTGGTGATTTTTTTTTATCCCATGGTGTGGGGTATCATTGAAAACGTCTTTCAAAAATTTTACGAGTTTGTTAAAACCATTTTTGGATTCAGGGATTTGTTTGCGAAATATTAAGCTTTAAAGTGCTAATTTTTGTTAGAGTCAAGTGTCCCCCTGCTAGCTAACCAGCTGCCAGCTGCCTGGTTGGTTTTGGAAGTGTGAAAAAAATCACAAATCACAGTAGTAGTTTATATAACGAAATTAAAAGGAAAACTATCACAGCTAAGTAAGCTTTACAAGTTAACGAGTAATAATCGACCAACTTAACTTTGCAGTTGCAAAAACATGTTTTCCCATACATTCCGTATGGGAGAACATGTTTATCAACTACAAAGTTTGTTTTTGGGATAAATTCATCCCAACTACGGAACCCTTCTTTGTGCGTGGTCCGACACGCACTTGGCCGGTTTTAGTTCTTATTACTGTTTGTATTTTCTGTGCGTGTCCCAAATAAAATATTTTTCTTTCTTTCAAATAAATTATTTGACTTTGACTTCGACTTTGAAAACTTTGAGCCAATTGTTTATATCGAGTATAGAGTCGTTTACTGCTTTGGAAATATTTTATTCGCTTTCAAAGCAGAACTATCCTTATGCAGTCGAACCACCGACCGATCGAAATCACCGAATCGTACGCTATAAAAGCCTTCTCTTACTATGGTTATCACTCGAGATCGAATATAAACTGCTGATGTATGTTACGGTGTCCCATCCAAATAGGGTGATGTTATTGTTTATTTATAAACTCTACCCATCCAGGACGTGCTTTTTCCGACTTGCCAGTGACAAATTTATATTTGTCGATCGACCGAGACGCGATAGAATCGATGCGTCGCGATTTATACCACGCTCGATTGATCGATTTCGATGATTCCGAGTTATGTATCGGATTGGGTGTACTGTTATCGACGAATTATTGTATGCTTGCCAAAGTTTGTTTGTCTTGAAATGGGGACTCGGCTCTTGTCGAAAGATTTCGTAACGGGTTGAAAGGAGCGGTGTTACAGATCGAATATGTTTCGCTTGAGTCCATTTTGGTAATGATTTACTAAGTGAAATTGCTATTGAAAGTTTTTTTTTTATAATTTTAAACACAATTGAACCACTTTGTAATATATCATATAAGTAGGTCACATTTTTCAAAAAATCTTCATTAAAAACGTTGCCGTGTCTATTTATTAATAGGTCAAGCCATCACATGCGCAAACCCGCCAAAATAGGTAAACAAACACAAATTGTTGTCAACCAATTTAGATTTTCTCATACGCGGGATAATAATAGCTTTTATTTCAATGCAAATACGAATCTTACGAACTAAAACAGCATTTAAAACCTTTACAATTTTTTTAATGATTTTTTTCTCTCTGAAATAGGTCAATTGTATTAAGAATCAGTTGGGGTGTCTGAGGTTTTGCGCATTTAACATTACACGTTGTATACAACAAACTATTATATATGTTATGTATAAGTATGTAAAGGAAAAAATAAAAAATAAAGGGAAGAGCTCATTGGGCGTCAAAAATTCGTCCGCCTCGCTGTCAGCGGAAAAAGTGCCCAAAAGGCTGGTAGCGTTGCCACGTTGTATGGCAATGCTGATTCTTTGGCCTAAGAATTGGCCAGCCTTCTGCTCATGTGAAGAGTCGACCAACCACTTGGCGATGTCCCGGAATACTCGGTGAGCATTCGGACCCTAGTGTTTCAACCCCAAACGGCTCAAAAATATATCGCTATACTGGTTGCTATATTTGCGCTCTTTGGGGTTTGCTGCCGCCCCGGCACAGCCCGCCATGCTAGGAAGATGGGATGGCGCAAGGGTGTCGACACAAGTTCCATCCCTCACCAAAGGCCCACCCAACTTCCAAGGCATTTATTATAAGTTAAATGTTTGACAGTCAAAAAAATAAATTGGATTACTGTAAACACTACATTGTATCTGTACTGTAATTGCTTACCAATTAACTTACCTTAAGTTCTTCTTTAGTAATGTTTTTTGCGTAATGATACAATTAATTCAAGTTTTTGTGGGATGGCGGCATTTGTATGATGATAAATTTAGATATTATTATACATTTCATGTTTTACTTTTATTCTGTAGAGCGGACATGCCTTGTATGTAAGTACAATAAAACTGAAACAACGTCGGATAGACCAAGTTAGTTAATGTTAACACGAATGTTCTCTCACTAACAAATAATTAAGCATGACTCGAAAATTAGTTTGATTGAATTCTAAGTAGACACAAACAATTATTTGAGCCGAGTGATTTAAAAATCAAACAGGAACATATCTATGTAGGGAGTTAACCGAGCCGCATTATACCACGGTCGTATTATAATTACCAGCATCCCACGTTTTAGTGTCAATTTGCGCCAATTAGTTGGCTTTAAGGTCGTATATCGTTCGGACCGATACCCGTGCCGATTTCTTTAATCGCTTTTAATGAATTCCGATTATTCGTTTTTTCTTTTCAACGAAATGCTTTGAATTTCGAACGGGTGACAGATTTTAAATTCTTCCCTTACACTTGTACCAAAGCTTTTTGTACGTGTTTGTTTAAATAATGCATGATATGTAATTATTTTGCGTTACGAGTCGACGGATAAAAAACGTTCGACGATTTACGACACTCGATCTACAACGAGTTCTGTTCTCATATAATTTGTTGCTGTATAATTAATATGGGACCGATATTTGCAATTTAAATATTAATTTATCTGGTCCAATAGCGTTCGCTTTAACCGTAAGTAGGTATACAATGTTGAAATCGAGGCAGTCTTATTCACATTTGCGATTTAAAGTTGGTCGGTTGGTCAACGTAGCAAAAACAAGTAACGCTTCTGGACCTAATTACTTATACCTGTCCATCAGTAGGACAGTAAGGACAGCTCACGTCGGCCGACCGCGACCGCAGCGCCACCTCGATTCCTCGAACCGCGGATTAAATTGGTAAATCTACATTCATCCCATATACGGCGACGCGGCGCCGACTTGCAAAAAATCAGGGACCTAAGTAAATACAAATTTCAATTTTATCATTGAACGTTTTATTTCATTTCCGAATCTTAAGCGTATACGAACGCGGACGTTTTATTTAATCGAATGCGCATAATGATCGGTTTTTCCGAGCAGCGTCGGCGGTGGTCGTCTTTTTCCGTGTTGTGTAACATTGTTTCTGATGCGCGCGCGCTGCGCGGCCGACGCGCATGCTCGCGCATCATGCGTGATTTACGATTGTGCACTTTGTGATTTTTAAAACAGTTTTTAGTGGAGGTTCTCGCTTCCAACTGGATAGCTTATAAATCTGGCGCCAAAATGAATGAACTCCATTGAGTTTTTCGCTTGTCAATTATTGGAAATACTCCGTATATATTCATACAATTACTGGTAATGATTACTTAAGTTTTTATCGTTCTTTATATGGATAACGGGGTGGTCGCATTGTAATAGGTACATATACCTAAAAATAGATAAAATGCTAATTAAATAACAAACATAATATTGTGCTATATAATTTAATTAAAATATAGCCTGAGCCATATCACCGAGTTTTCTTTTTTGCTGTAAAGTGTTCAGATTTATGGACTTAATTAAACTTTTATTGTTAGCCAGCATTATTCAAAGATTTTAAAGAATACCATTATTTAAATGTGTTCTATTTATGTAGACAAAAAACTCGTACAGACCAGCGCGATATCGCGGGCGCGACAAGCAGCGCAACCCTTGCCGCGCCCACGATATCGCGCTGGTCTACACGAGCCTTAATACCATTCAGCTTTAATGTACTTTGTTAAGCAACGCTTTATCCTACACTATTAAACGAGCAATATTTGTAAATATATTTATTTATATACAGATTTATACTCACGTTCTCGAAATTGCCTCTAACGATTTCGATGAAAGTTGCAATATAGGGGTTTACGGGGGCGAAAAGTCGATCTAGCTAGGTCTCATATCTGGGAAAATTAGTTTTCTCCGTATTTTCACCCGAGCAGAGCTCGGTCGCCCAAAGTTTAGAAAAAGATGGAATGGAATAAGTAGGTATATACATGGATTAGTATGAACTTTTCTATACTAATTAAATGAGCATTCTCTATTTTTACCAGAGCAGAGCTCGGTCACCCAGGTACTGTAAAAGGAATGTGTAAACAGCTCTGCCATCTAAACCGTTGGACCAAATTGGATGGGATTCTATACCTACTTCCTCAGTAGCTTTTTGTACATAGCTACATATGGTTTCATTATATATCAGTAAATTAAGTGAATCTTCATACGTATACTTGTAGGATAGCAGTTTTTATACACACCTTAGGGGATTTTGGAGCCAAAAGAAATCAAGACATTTAAACACATAACATAACATCACGCCTTGTTTCCCCGAAGGGTTGGGCAGATGTGTACCTGTAGTAGGTACACCCACATTTCGCCAGTTATGTTTAAGTCCCATGTAATAGGGAGCGAGCCTATTGCCATTAACCTGTCACAAATCCAGACTCCGAGCTGCTACTGAGAAATTCCAGATAGAAAAACCCAATAACACTTTGCCCGACCCGAGAATCGAACCCAGGACCTCATGCTCAGCAGTAGCGCTTGCGACCACTAGACCATCGAGGCAGTCAAGACATTTAAAATTCACGACAAATCGATATAAAATCATACAACGACGTTTTTTAACCATTTGAAGAATTTGGAGTCAAAGTCAAAGTCAAATAATTTATTTCATTTAGGCACATTTGAAAGTCAAAATTACAAAAAAAAAAAAAATACAATTGATTCCAGTCGTTGTAGAATCTGTTTAGTATAAAACCGAACTATCTGTCTTCAAATAAGATCATACAGTCTTTTAAACAAAAATGTGATATTCCAAAAAAAAATACAAGCAGCTGATATACGACGCTGCAAGGGTTACGTTGCAATTAAGCCCTTTTTGGTACCTTCGGCTTGTGTTGCGAATCGCTAATTACCAAAACCAGACGATAACTCGGTTGTGACGTCAGCAAGACTAATTTACGATCCGTAGGGCTCGCACGTGCTTCAATTAGATTTGGTTTAATATCGAAATTGAGAAGCTGTGACGTAATGACGTGATGGGGATTTAGAAATGGAGTACCTAGTTGAGAAGATATAGGCCCTATTTAATGTATCTAGCTGACAATCCTAACTAACATTATAATGCAAAAGTGAGTTTGTTTGTTAAGCTTTCACGCTAAAACGGCTAAACGGATTTGGATGAAATTTGGCTCATTGGTAGACCATGACTTGGGTTAGGACATAGGATACTTTTTATCCCAATATTCTTACGGAATCGAGACTTATGACCCGAGGGGCGCAGCTAGTGCGACATACTTTTAACATGACAAATTCACACATTTTTAAGAGAGGTGCTGTTTAAAATGTACTAACGAATGTATGAACGTAAATGAAGCAAAAAGAGTGCGGCGGACCTGACGTCACACAAAAATCCTGACGTCACAGAAATCCTGCATCGCGCAATTAGAGTTTACTGCGCGATCAAAATAAAAATAAATAAATAAAATGAATGATGCGTGAAATGCTCCTTTCTTATTTTTTTTAAATTCGTTTATTCATTTTAATTCTTATTCGATTACATTTTTAAATATTTCTTAAAATAAAAAGGATAAAAAATAATTTTAAAGTGAAACTTTTACTATATCGTCTCAAACTTTTTCGTCTGTGTGTTGCATGTCGCGTGACGGTCGGCCGCGGAGTAGGGATAAAGTGAAAGGCCAGAGCAGCCAAGGCCAATATGGCGGCGCCTGTATTTCGCTTAAAAGTTTCACTTTTACCGTGGTTTTGACCACACAATCCTTTTTTAAATTTTTTATTACTGTTTATATTTCCAGTGCGTGTCCCAAATACAATATTTTTCTTTCTTTCTTTCTTTCGATCGACATAATCACGATCCCGATTTCAACCGTTGGGCAGCTGCCCGCCAGACACCGACACCCGTCTGGTCGGAGGATCCTCCCTTTTCTATAGAGTATGAGTGAACGTTACACCCTGTTCCTCATACCCCTAACGAAGTATGTAAGGAGCGTAGCAGGTGGCGTTGTGGTTGTTTCTGCCTACCCCCGTGGGAAGAAGGCGTGAGTTTATGTATGTGTGATGTGTAAAATGTATGAGAGAAACTTGTGAAATGAGGTTGGCCGGTGAAAACTTTAGATAGTTGGCGCTAGCAAAGCTCTCACCTGTCAAGTTTGTGTTGTGTTTTGGCTTCCCTTGTTCATTGCGTTTTTTTTGTTAAATATTGAAAGAACTGTTGTGAAAAAACATGTGTATTCGACATGGCGGATAAGTGAGTTATAAAAGCTGAATTGAAGACACGAGCTGTATCTTTACGAGGAAGGAAAGCAGACCTTTACCCTAATTGCGTAACTTATTTTCGTAAACAATTTTGCCTAATTTGTTTCATTTTGACAGTTCAACAACATTCATTGCGTTATTTACGTTGTTGAGCAGATTTTTTTCTCCAACTTATGAAGCAATGGATCTGTTTCAAATCGAAACAGATTGTGGTTGTGTTGTATTACGCAATTAGGGTAGGTACTTGTCAAATCAAATCAAATGTCAAATCAAAAAACTATTTCGATTCAAGAAATAAATTTTATAAAAATAATAGTATTGTTATTCAATCAGATTTACAAAAGATGCAAAATAAATTAAAGTTAAACATTTATCCTCTTGCGTGAATCATCATCATTTCACTTTTCCTCAAGATCACTAAGAATCTTCTTGACTTAATTAACCCTTAAAAGCGGACTCATAATCCGACAGGGAACAAAAAGAGCCAAACAAAAAAAAAAAAGCCCCATTCGATGTCACGTCTAAAACTGAGAACTTTGGACAAATTCATGTTTTTATGGGTCTTTTGTGTGTTTTTTCTCACAGTTGTGAGGCATCTGAAGGAGCACGATTCGGTAACGCACCGAGGAAGATGTTATCGCAACCATTAGAGGGTTGAGCTACATCGCATTGAGACATTTCGACACGTCCAAGTTTTTGTTTAAATCCTTTTAAGAGTTGTTATTTTAGGTCAATGATGGCGCTTTATCGGTATCCGTCTTGACATTTCACCGTGCTCAAGTCCTCGCAACCGCAAATTATAGCCGCGAATTTTGACGTCTCACCTAAAGCGAGATATTTCGTCCACAAATTATTAACATGTCACAAGACTCATAAAAAAATGTCTGATTCTCTTTTAATAAAGTCGTCTCGTCTCGCCGACGAAGTTCCCACGACACATCGCCAGATAAGACATAAGAACGCATCATGTTTTTGCAACATCATAACCACATTGTAGTCGGCACTCCGTCACCTGACGACATGTTGTTGATATAAAACGCCAATAAATGTCACTTTTTTATGACACATTCGCGTCGTGAATTCACGTCACGTGCGCGAGCGCCGTCAGATTTGTATCGACGCATGTTCGCCACCCTGTGTGCCCCGACGCGCGCCATTCTCTCACGCGAGTCCGCCGACAGCCGACGCGCCGACCCACACATCTCACGCTAATCTCACCTACAATCCAACTATTAACGCCCGAGGCGAAAAACTTTTCCGACAATAGTCTCATTAGCCTCACAAAAGTCATTAAATCTTTGACAGTATATTGTAACAGCGTCACGTACAACAGCGCTAACAACGTGTGGAGGATCTCGGGGAAGCGGAACAAATCTCGTGATCTATCCAGAATGCCATACGTCTACAGCGCTCTTTCATCGATCCTACACGTTCGGACAAAAAACCAACGGTCCGGAATCATTATTATCTTTCTTCTTCGATCATCGATCGCTATTATCCTATTTAAAAGCATCTCGATTTGTTCTTCACTTTTTTTTCCTTTCACTCTCCCGTCGGCGTTTCAATTCGGGACCCCAACAATGGGCACGTTAAGAAAGATGTTTAAGTGTTTAGTTACGCTGCTTTTTTCACAATTTTTCAATTTAAACACAGTCGTGTCGCTGAAGGGCCGGAAGGTGTCGTTACGGGCATTACCAATACTAATAATGTCGACGACACAATGGACCGAATAGCATTCTTAAGTTTGATCTCTCACTATTTAAATGTTCAATTACGTTTTATATGTGAGTGTGTCTATTTTAAAAACGTGTATTATCCAATCTGCGTTTATGAGGTTTAATGAAGAATTTCAAACTGTTATGAAAATGCGCGCAGCAATAAAAGGGCGTGGAGAAAATTGAGTAACTCCGTTGGTACTCGAGTCCAGGCAATTCCAGTTAAGATATTAATTGGTTGAGCGGCTAGGGGGGCAGGGGGAGTTGGGGCGGGGGGCCGGCGGACCCACACGTAGCGTGAAATCGCGGGGCGCGGGTGCGAGCCCCACCTGGACACCACCAGCTTATTATTTGTTGTCTGCCATCTTCCATGCTCGTAAATTTCCACGTCAACGTGTGCGATGATTGTGGAAAAAACGAGGTCGACAAAGCCTTTTCACACCCGAAGATAGGACATAAAGACGGACGACTCAGTAAATACGTATATTAAGAACATAATACGTGGATGTGTCCGTTCACCGGTGGCCTCTTAATGTGCGTGAATAATTTTTCGTCGTAATAAATTTGGATTGTAATGGTTGATCGCGATTGGTTTAAAATTTTAGTTGCGTTTATTTTAATATGTAAAAAAAGTATTATGGAATTACGTTGATGTGGGACTGGTTTTGGCATTAATCGACAATTATTGCTACCACCTACGTTTTTGAAAATAATCTCATGATGTTATTGGTCTTCTGTTATGACAAAAGCTTAATAAATACACGTGTTTATTATGTTTTTGAAGGTTTTATTTGAGCTTGTATAGTTTTAAGGACAGTGGCATTTGTCTTGGTTGCTGTGACAAGGTAATCGAGCGAGGGATCTCCGACTAGAGTATGAGAGACCCTTGTCAGTTTTACTTACTTTAAGCGCCTTGTGTGACATAGTTATTATTTCCCTTACGTTTTTATTAATATTTCAAATGAGGAGCCTGTCTTTTACGACACCCGTAGATGGAGTTGGTAGCTAATTGCCTTCGACTCATTCTGCACTAAATCATAAAACGTATACAAGAGGTTCTTTTTTGATATACCATAACTCAAAGAATCAAATGGCATTTTTTTTTTCTAAATGATTCGACAAAGTCACGATTATATAAGTACAGATAAAACACCCTTACGTGAAATAAGAAAACATTTAATTCAGACTCATCATCATCTGCCTAGCCTTTTCCCAACTATGTTGGGGTCGGCTTCCAGTCTAACCGGATGCAGCTGAATACCAGTATTTTACATGGAGCGACTGCCTATCTGACCTCCACAACCCAGTACCTGGGTAACACGATACCCCTTGGTAAGACTGGTCGTCAGACTTTTTTTAAGGCTTCTAACTACCCGTAACGACTGTCAAAGATCTACAAATGACAGCCGGGACCAACGGCTTAATTCAGACTATATATATTAATTTAAAAAAAATATGACATCGTCGCATTTTTTTAGCTTTAATTATGAATGATTGGATTGAATGAAAATGATTTACTCGTACTTATCAATGAAACTTAGATACACACATTGAGAGTCTAGTGATAAACTACAAAAAAAAAAACAATAGCACTCCGGGAGTGCCGACAGAAGTGAAAACTTGAAAAAAAATCGGCACCGCGGTAATCAACGCGTTGATGTCTTTTACTCCACGGACGGCGGTAATCAACGCGTTGATGTCTTTTTAATGGTCCTTTTGACCATAAAAAGATATCAACGCTGGTGTCGTCACAGTGTCGCGAAATCAATGGTTTAGTCCCATCTCAAAAATGCCCAACGCGCCTAAAGAAATTATCACTTTAAAGAACTGTGCCCTTTGATTCTTTGACATGGTCTCATTAATACCATAGAGTTATAGGATATCAAAAGGAACACCTTGTATAGAATAACAAAACTAACCTCTTTTCATAATAGAACTGCCATGAGGGTTGCTGCTCTTGATCAAAAGACTGGAGCAGTTCCATCGGTGCCAACGGAACTGATGCTGGCATTCCTTGACCGCTAGCTGTAGACCCTCGAAGGCTATGGCGACAGTATCGGGCGCTTCGTGGCAGACGGTTCTCTGTTCCCTGGTCAAGCCTCCGACGAGGCGACAGGTGAGGGATGAGCTGAGCTTCACGTGACTTGGCAGCATGTTGTCTCGGGAACTGGAAGAAGAAAATTGAAGGTTAGTTTGTATCATAACTTGAAGGTAATGGAGTAAGTTTGGAGAAATCTGTGTAGCAAGCAAATTGTGGGAAGAGCCACACCCCTGCCTCCTGGGCGTGATCTGCAGTGGCCTATCTGGAAAGCTCCCAATCGATTGCGTACCCAAGTACGCCGACAATTTGTCTAAATGCGGAATTACTGATCCATCCAACAGCCAGTGCGAGTGCGGAGCTTCTGATCAGACTATGTCCCACTTGCTGGAGTGTCCTAAGTGCCTGTTCATCTGCACCTCGGATGACCTAAAGAATGCCACTGATGTCGCTATCCATGTGGCCACCAAACAATATGAAAGCAAGAAGGAAAAGTACTACGAAAACAAGGAGAAGAAACAATTCTCGGCACTTTTTAAACGCTAAGAAGATCTCAAAGTGCTAACCGCTTCTTGGTGTCTTAGGCATTGATGGATTAATGTACAGACAAACTATGTTCGGCAAACCTCGTGTTTCGTCAGTTGTCGGATTTCTATCAGTTGCCCTTTGCACTTGGTGTAGACCGGACGCCCTCAATCGACATGGAAGTATATAGAGTTGTTAATACTCTTTTAACTTAATGTAATTTATTAAAAAAATGGGAGGAAAGCCGCTAAAGTCGCAGGCATGACAGATAGGAAAATAGTTTTACAGGTCTATATAGTTCACACGGAAATCAAAACAAAACAACAATAAAGTACTTAGTTCTGAATTCAAATTATTATACACGATAAATCTAATAATTGATGGACATGGAAATTAGAATTCGTTTGTATTCGGAAATCCGATGATACCCGAGGGACATTAAGAGAATACAAATACTGTCAAGATGTTACTGCAAGCCAACGTACTTCAAAAAGTAATACATGATTTAATAGTTGTAAGTATTGCTGTAGATTCCTAACCAGCGTTTAAAAAATGGTATCTAAATATAATGAAATGAAAAGACCACCCAGCTGATATCTCAATCGAATTCAACCAAAATTAATAACATATTTTACCGCACAGCACGCATCAATACCAAATAATTAGCGTTTAATTTATTCATAACTATCGCTACCTCTTACAAATGGCGACAATAACAATAATTAATAACTAATGACTAATCTGGCAACATAAACAAATAATAATATGACGTCACACCACCATGTCCCACTAATTGGGCTATTCTCAAAATTAATGTCTCACAAATTAATTTATTTGTGAATCTATACGAGTTCCCGATGGTATCGCGTGTTTCAAATAGTTTCGGAATGAAACAATTTGTTCGGTCAGTCAGTAGCTAATATTTTCGTTGGTATGTGAAAATGTTCCGAGCGATTTTATAATTAAGTCTCGATGGAAAAGTTATGAGCTTCGCTGTGGATGCCGGTGAAATGTTTTTGTAATAGGACCGTGGGCAAAGGAATTTTACAGACTTTTGAAATTTAATATTAAATTCAGTTTTGGATACTTCGAAAGTTTGTGCTGTAAATTTTGTGGCGTTGGTTTAGCTCAGAAACAGAAATATGGTATTTTTAGGTTATGTTTTGAGCATAAAGCTTAGCGCTTGAACCTGAAAGCTTCAGAAAGTTACTTTGGCATTTTTGTTTTTTACGTAACTGTCAAATTAATTTAATTATAAGTGCCTATTGCTACTGTATTATCGCTGACCGTGGGGCCGCACCTGCGTCTGTCGTGATAAAGCAATGCGTGCCAAAGCTTCGTATGTTTTGCTCGCTAAAAAGTTATCGCGCTAATGCGGAGGTCACATTAGCGGCTTCATAATTTTAACGAATTATCGTGCAATAATCTAAGATGGCTCTCCATTGTTTCGACAGAGCGTCTACGCAGTCTGGAAACAACAGTCAAAATGATCAACGCTAGCCCGACCACGCGCCACGCTTATTATGTACCGCCACCCGGGCGATAAGAGCTACGCAGCCCGAACTATCGCGATGATATAACCGGGAAAGTAATTGTTAGCAAAATCTGATTTTTAATTTGTAATTTATCGTGTACTATTTTTTTTCCTAATTTATGTTTAACACAGTCAGTTTGCTGTAAGTTTCCCGAATAGAATAAAATAAAAATAAATAACCGATAATGTTTGATCACATCTGCGTTTATCGTATCATTGTGCGGAGCTTCGTCACGATAGACGCAGATGCGGCCCCAGCATTAAGAGAGTAGGGAATAATTAGAAATGAAGAGATCCAAGGTAACCGACATAGTCCGAAGAATTGCCAAACTTAAGTGGTAATGGACAGGGCACATTGCTCGCAGAACAGATGGCCGATAGGGCCGAAAGGTCCTGAAGTGGCAACCGCGTACCGGAAGGCCTTCCACAAGGTGAACCGATGACCTGGTGAAGGTAAGAATCCACTGCGTGTGTTAAGCACAGAACTGGTCGAAGTCGACTTGGGGAGGCCTGTGTCCAGCAGTGGACATCTTTCGACTGAAATGATGATGATGAAGATGTGAATAGGTAAGCTTCGTCATTTATGTAGGTAATATATTTGACACTGAACAAATATATAATAAGGTCACAGACAATAACTCAAAATGCTTTCACAAAAAAAGTAATCGTGACAATAACCACGTCAAAAATCTAGTTCCAAAAATAAAATACATCACAGAACTAGATGGGGCATGACAGGAAGTGTCACCGATTAAATAAAACTATGGCCGCACGTAGGTACTTGGTTCATCAGATGTACGCGACTGTGGCCCGATCAACACTGATAAACTGCGCACGTGTTTTATATGTGTTAACGTTTCGGATTTACCCGTCTGTTAGCATTTTTTTTTTATCTGTGGATAGATTGGTATTTAAAAATGGAACATTTATTTAAATGGTTTTTTTTTGTTTTTTTTTTTTTAATCCTTTGCAGAATAACACTCTCTTTGATATTATCTTGACGGCTCCTTACGGCACATGGAATCCTAGTGTGGGGTCCAATGAATTTGTAAAAACTAGCGCCTAAGGCATGCATTAGCATAATCAGCCTACAATGTTCCCACTGCTGGGACACAGGCCTCCTCTCTGTGATAGAGAGTGGGCTGTAAACAACCACGCGGGCCCCAGTGCGGGTTGGTAGATGTCACATGTCTTCGAATTTTTGTTTCTAGGACATGCCGGTTTCCTCACGATGGATGATAATTTACACTACTGCTCTAGGCATCTATTGCATCGTGTTTTTATTTTTTATTCATATATCTACTTAATTTAATTGAACGTTGATTATTTTTAGGGTTCCGTACCTCAAAAGGAAAAAACGGAACCCTTATTTAGAGCTTAAAACGCTTAAAAACATCGTAAGTTCATACTTTCATAGATTATTTACAACCCTAACCGTAAATAGAAACTTCTTTTTTATTTTAAGGAGTTATAAAAAATAAATTAGGTATAATTAAGGTATAACTTAACAAAAGATACGAAGATAGCTACAATAGTAAAATATTGTGGCGCAGCTATCAACGCTCAACTTAAAATACACGGAAGAGATTTGTTCCAGACTCTAAGGAGATCTTTATGGAAATCTTATATTAAATTGTAAGAATTACAAAAGAAAAAAAAAAAAACACTAAAAGTTTGTATGTATGAATGATGTAGAGTGGAAATGAGGGTGAGAGTGTTTGTGTGTGTGTGTGAGTGTTTGTGTGTGTGAGTGTGTGTAAGATGTTCGATGAGTTTCTTTGAATTTCATAATAAAACTTGTGTTACATGAATTCCTCAGTTTGTTTGGTCACTACATATCCTAAGGGCGAGGCATACACGACTATTTAACTGTGTACAAACATTTCTTATCACAAAGGCGTTTGTTCTTAATTTAGAATGGTCAAGGGTGAACGGACGGTAAAGATTGAAAGTTCTGTAGGTAGGTACAATAGGGGACATTAATTGGTAATAGGTTGAAGGACACTGAACGAGACACAATCACACAATAGAAGTTTTATTGTTATTACGCCAATGGGCGTTTAGTGTCCCTCAAAGTGTTAAGAAAATTGATACCCTATGTGAATTTGCCGTGTTATAAATGTCAAAGTATAACGGTTGTGATTTGAATATACAGACAATTTAAGTTGATAGTCAATTTGATAAACAATTAGTTTCCTTGACTTTACTTAAAGAAAAACTGGAATATACGAACAATTTAAGTTAATAGTCAATTTGCTAAACAATTAATTTCCCTGACATAAAGAAAAACATTTTTCTATTTACAGATGGATGGCTAGGAAAAAAGGCTAACGAGTAGAAGACTTTGAGAATTGTACTGAGAGTATTGCATTGTCAAAAGAGAGGATTAAGTATCAATTATGGAGTTTCCAAATACAGGCATTTTTTGCTTAAAAGGAGGCTCCAATCACCAACCATGTCTTGATTTGGTTCAGAAATAAACAAATTTTTAATTTTTTAATTAAATTTTTAATATAGATCCTGAAAATATTCCAGAATTTTCTCTAAAAAGAAAATCTTAGAAATCAATTAAAATAAATAATTCAAAGCCTTTCTTAAAGGCACTAAATAAATCATTACCACAATTATTTATAATTTGCGACAGTCTCAAACTCATTAAAAAATAAAAGAAAACTAACGCCATAATTTCGCTCAGTGTCGGTTAATTTCTCATTTCAATAAGGAACACTAAAAACAATCGTAACTCAAGTTAAATACGGTTTTCCGTCTTTGCATAACTGTTGAGTTATCTCGTCCCTTCCCACGGTGTGCGCCGTATCATTACATACACAGGGTGGGACTAAGACAGTGTCCACAGCATAGACAAAACAATAAAACAGTATTGTCTAGTATCAAAAAAGTTTGATCTTGCGTCAGAACTCAGGCATGGGCCGAAATTCGGTTCACATTCGGTTCAACCGAATATCGGCAGCTTGAATCGAACTTCGGCATTCGGCCGAAATTCGGTTCAGATGCCGGACATTTGGCATAAGAAAAGTAATACCTACTTGCACTATTTTGACTGAAATTTAATAGAATTAGAATAGCATTTTTGTAAAATAAAATTATGTCTTTTACTCACTCATGGTCATTTATTTTAGTTAGGAACATTGTAAATGTAAACCTTAAATTAAAACAGTTCTTTTTATTAGTCTTGAAAATCTGTTCTTCTTATTAGGTCACGCGGTGGAAGCGCGGTGTGCGGGCGGGGTACATCTAGCAATAATTGAAGTAAATGCGTAAACAAGTTACGACGTGTCGCTCTCGAGAAAGCGCGCGAAATTGAACCGAAGTTCGGGCGATCTTTTCATTTTAACCGAATTTTCGGCCGAAGTTCGGATTCGGTTCAAACCACATTCGGGCCATCTCTAGTCAGAACAGTTTGGTCTTGGGTCAAAACAGTTTCACCGTGTATTAAAAAAGTTTGGTCTTGTGTCAAAATAGTTTGGTCTCGTGGAAATCAAAGTATTTGGTGATTGGTGTTGTGGCAAAAGAGATTTTCCAGTAGGTTTTGGCAATTTTTACTAAACAACGGCACTGTTTTGGTGCAAGTGTGCGCGTCATCATAATTTTCTTTGAGCGATCTGGTTTTAGCACAGCCTAAATTGGGTATTACCGTACCTTCTAAAACCACAAATAAAATAATCTAATATTCTATTCTACAATAACTAGTGCCTATTTTACTACAAAATGCTTTGATTTTGAAATCATGTATTTGAGTGTATTTAATGACGTGTCGTCACTAGCATAACTTTAGGAATGATGTCTAAAAATTTATTTTTGTCTGTCATATAGATTATTAAAAAAAATTGGACACATATTTTATCTTTTTTACGTTATTAAAAGATTTTGGCGAGACATTGAGGTAAAATGTGCGCCACGACGTCACGAGTATGTAGATTTTTTACTTACTTGTGACGTAGTGACCTCCACTCCCCAACTTTAATGCGTTTTTATTTAAGTCATTTTTATTAATATGATAAAGCAAAAAGTATGTTTCTAATATTTTTCTATTTTCTGACTGACGGACGAAATTGTATTTCTTTTTTTTGACCCAGGCGTCATCTCTATTAAGGACCTAATGAAATACGGTTTTTGAGCGTAATTTTTCACTTAATAAGATCAGAGACCAAACACTTTCATTGGTGCACGACAGTTTATTAAGGTGATATGTCGGCAATTCATTAGGAGGATGTAGGAGAGGTCATCTGCAACCAAATTACCCCTTACGGCCCCTATGAAAATGTCAACCTTTTTGTTGACAGTTGAAATTCGCTTAGGAGTTATTTGGGGTCATTTGGTTGTAAATGACCTCTCCTACATCCCCATAATGAATTGCCAACATATTACCGTTATCTCTGTATTTCCAAATACAATATTTTTACTTAAAACAATACCAATCTTAAACATCTCAAGAACGCAACAAAGCCATTTTTGTTCCAGCAGAATGCAAAATTAAATACAATTACGTCCAATGCCAGGCGCGCGCAATAAAAGCATTTAAATCGTAATGTTTACATCCCAATAAACGTAAATGTTTGCAAAATAAGTTTGCTTCGCCAAAAAACCAGCCACACATCGGCAAAGGATTTAGCAAACCGCCTAACAGCTCTTCCAAAGTCGTTAAACCCGACTGATCCAATTAAAACATGGCGATACTTAATAATTGCTTTAAAAATTCCACATGACGAGATAAAAACAATAATTTCGTACTTTAATACCGTCGACGGTAAAAAATAATAAATCCGTTGGCATTGTCGGCCTGATGAAATGCTACGATACCCATTCAGAAAGGTTATTTCAATACAAATTACAGCTACTTGCATTGCTTCTCTCTGCGTGCCGACAATTCTGCAAATACTTTTATCCTCTCTAACACTGGGATTTAAAATGCCTTACCTTTAGAAAACCCACAGAATATCCTACTCTAAATTAAAATTCATAAGCGGCAAAATTGCTTGCTCCCTGACTGCAGTTACGACATTTTACGGATGAAACACGCGAGTCTGATTGAAATTCCGTGTACTAACAATGTATATACTCTACTCTATACCTACAGTAGGATTTATACTCTTCTATGAGATACACTTAATTTGTGGTACGTTGAAAAATGTTGGAACAGTAGCAATTAGTCCGATAAGTGTTAATATGTGCATAAATCGGATAATATCGCCTTATCTCGAGTCCCCGAGGCTTCACCGTGGCAAGTTGTATCGACAAATCAGTGCTATTTATTGTTATTTAAGATGCATTAATTTGTCCTGCTCTTTGCATGGCAATGATAAAATGTATTTTTATTTTGTTGTGCCTTTAGAAAGTGGTTTAATTTCCCTTTCCGATTAAAATGTCGAGTATTCGGACCACCGGCGTTCGAGACTTTTGACTTTTCCTTGTTACAATTGTTGAAATATTTTGTATTAGCTGTTGTAGCGACTTCGTGTGCGTGTATTTTATATTTCATAATTTTGTTAATTTTGTCAGTATGGCTGCACCCCGCGGTTTCACCCGCAAAAGTCCCGATCCCATGGGAATATTGTAACAAATAAACATTTAAAAAACCAAATCTTTTTCTTTGTAATATTATATTATTATATAATATAACAATATTATATTATAATATTGTTATTATACAATATGTAAAAAAAAGACCCTGTCCGATCGGAAAGGGGCTCATAAATAGGTACTGCAATAATATTACCTAAAAGTAATAAAAAATCTAAATATGATTGAAAATAAAAAGTTATTGCAATTTAAAAATCCAATTTTTAGTACCAAAATTACCCCAAATTCATTAAAAATGAGTAAATTTTCAATAGGGGTCTTAAGTTATGACTTGTAAACACCGCTAAATGACGGCCGCCCGCGGCCTATGTAATAAAACGGTAAAATTCCCCATTGAAAAAAAAAAAGAGGCGAACATTTTTTTTCAATTTTCTTGAAAATTACCACATAAATAGATTCTCAGTACGATACCTGACAACACCCTCACAGAACGGATAGGGTTTTTTTTACATGTTGTATTATTATTACATATACATACATAAACTCACGCCTTCTTCCCATGGGGGTAGGCAGAAACTACAGAACGCCACCTGCTACGATCCTTACATATTCCTTTTGCCTCGTTTACGTTCATACATCTGGTCATACACGCACGCCGGTTGCGAGTACTACGCACCTGGCCTTTCTGAAGAACATCACCAATAAGGTCAGTATATGTTCTCCTAGGGCGTTCCCGCCCGGCCTTTCCCTTTACATCAGCCTTGTAAATACATTTTGTTAGTCGCCTTTCATTCATTCTCTCAACATGCCCAAACCATCTCAGCATACCCTTTTCAATTTTTGTCACTACATCTTCTTTTAAATCACACCGCTGTCTTATCACATCATTCCTCAGCCTATCATTCATAGTCAGGCCACACATGCTTCGCAAGGAACGCATTTCCACAGCATTTATTCTACTTTCATGTTGTTTTTGCCACACCCAACATTCACTACCATACATAAGTGTAGGCACCAGCACACCATTGTGCAGCCAGTCGAGCCTTTTTAGACATCGACTGGTTGGTCACAATCGCATGTATAGCACCATTCACTTTGTTTCCCGCGTTTACTCTCTTTTCCACATCTCCATCAATCTTCCCATCCCTTGTAAACAGACTCCCCAAATATATAAACTCACTTACTTGCTCCACACTCTTATCATTTATTTTCACATCACACACCGATACATCCTCTCCTCTTTCAAACACCATGACCTTCGTCTTATTCACATTTATATTCATCCCTTTTCTCTTATATGCTTCTATTATTATTAGTCTAAATAATAAGTGACCTATGTCCTTCTCCAGGCCTCAGACCATATATCTATAAAATTCCATAACATTAGGTTCCGTGGTTTAGGCGTGAAAAGGTAATAGACAGACAGACACAGTTACTTTCGCAATTATAACATCAATATAAATAGGTATGGATTTCTGTGACCCTCGTACAGTAAGCAGCACGTCATTGGTAACAAAAACATAAGCTTGCCTCGCATTCTATTGAAACTTCGTACTACGCTAGGCCAGCTCAAGCTCAAAGTGTGGATTCTCAAAGTCTCAAAAACCGACGAAGTGAGGTCGACTGTACATAAAAAATCTGTCCTGATTATCAAGCATAAGTAAAGCTAACAAAAAATCTGACTAAAAAAATTTAGTCAAAATATTGTCCCACGCGTCGCTGTCTTTAGTACCAAGTTACCGTCACGCTAAACATTTGCTGAAAAGAAA
Organism: Agrochola lychnidis; assembly: GCA_963680765.1. NCBI lineage: Eukaryota > Metazoa > Arthropoda > Insecta > Lepidoptera > Noctuidae > Agrochola > Agrochola lychnidis. Next base: position 19,550,619 of record OY796858.1, read on the forward strand.
AACAAATTACTTCCAAAAAAAACACACTACAAAGTGAAAAATAATTTTAATGTCGGAAGCCGGTATCTTTGGATCTGTATGTTAGTTTTTGCCACCGACTTCTGAATTTTTTTTTTTTTGTAAATTGTTTTATTTACTTTGGGCTTATGGGCTTGTGGCTAAGTAACAACAGCTGCACGGGTCGATCGATCAGGTTAAGCTACGCTTGCCGCGGTTGGTCTGTAGATGGGTGACCATCTTTACATACCACGACCCCTCCGTGCCTCAGAAAGCACGTTAAGCCGTTGGTCCCGGCTGTCATTTATAGATCTTTGACAGTCGTTACGGGTAGTTAGAAGCCCAAAAAGTCTGACAACCAGTCTTACCAAGGGGTATCGTGTTACCTAGTAACTAGGTTGTGGAGGTCAGATAGGCAGTCGCTCCATGTAAAATACTGGTATTCAGCTGCATCCGGTTAGACTGGAAGCCGACCCCAACATAGTTGGGAAAAGGCTAGGCAGATGATGATGATTTTATTTACTTTCCATTTTTTTGTTATGGTATTTACCCGACACTAATTTATATACCACTACTTGCTATGAAAACAACAGTGACAGGAAGTATTATAACATCATCAAGACACAAAATGGTTAAAATACGTATTATTGAAACTAACTCAAAAACTACCCAAGCGACGTTTATAAAATTTACATGGAACCACCGGGAAAGCTTCTTCTACCAAATGAAAAAAGAATTTTCAAAATCGGTCCACAATTGACCAAGATATCATTCAAAAATACTATGTTCGTAACACCGTAGAATATCTATCAATTATTAACGATAAAATCACTCTTAAATCTTGCGTATATGAAAGGTGTTTAAGCTTATGACTGTACCTACGACCAAAGAGTTTTCCTTATTTGTACCCTGGAATTTCCCGACAATTGCTACACTGTATGCATTGTTCACAATTTAGCTAAAGAGGAAATGCCCACATGCCATATCCTTAAGAACTCTATACTATATTATTCATTTAAGGGGAATGCGCTAAAGTAGCCCGCGAAATTAAAATTTTCTTATGTTTTTTGCACGATGCAGTTTCAGTGTAAGGTTGTATGTTGATCTAAATATGATTTGCGGCCGTATCAAATATAAAAAAAAGAAAGAAAGAAAAATAGGTTTATTTGTCACAGAAACACGTGCATATATAAAAGACAAAAGTAATCAGAGAACAACACAAAGTACATAACAAATCACGAGCATAGAACAGAAATTACTTAGGCGGCAGCTGCACGATATGACTGTGACAAGAAGGCTTCCACTCAGCATGATGCAGTGCTATGGGGGACCCACAGCACAGCGCTGATTTTCAGTGGTCATCCGAAAAAAAAGATGTACGGAAATCAAGTCAGGTTCAGTGATTTTTCTATTAAACATGTAACAAAATCTAAGAACAAAATAAAATAAACAGTGCTTAGAATTTAAGGCAACTACACAATAAATTATAAGAAACATAAAAAAACTATTGACAGGCATCACCGTACGTGCATAAATAATGCAGATACCTAACTATAACATATTATTTCTACACGAGGATATAAAAGTGTTTTGTCTCGCTCCCACCCTCACCCTCGCGTCACCAATATGTATTTATAGAAATATAAACATTAGAATCAGCAATACGACTCTTTAAGTTAGAATTTGCCTCAAATGTCATGATTTCATGAAATAGTTATTCAATAAGGTAATATAAACTTAGAGGGTTGTATTGATAATTTTTACGATCATAATTATATAAATAAATATTTGTTACGGCAACGAATCATATTTAGATCAACATACAGATCTGCAAATTGCAAAAAACGTAACAAAATTTGAATTTCGAATGCTACCCTGATGCTTTCGCCTTAAGTTAAATTATGGACATTAGTGCGGAATAAACATTAAACGTTTCCTCTATTCCCTGAAAAAGGAAGTTATAAATAACTAATAAAATAAATGATTAATCGGTCGTACCTTTATCTTCAGAATACTTAGTAAATGGCAATAACTTTACGAATACTAATACCGCTTTTCATGAAACTTATTAAGCTTATGTACTAATTCTTTTGTTTTAAATAATACCTACTTAAAATATTCAAAGGAGCTAAGCCGCCAATAGATATTGGTACCTCACGATAACTTCGATTATAAATGTTAATTTTACAAGGATTTAACTTGACTAGATGTGAAGATATTTCGTTTTATATCGAGATGCTAGATGGCAGCACTGACTGCTGCAAGTATATGGAAACAATGAAATGAACATCAATTTGCGTTTTGGAAAGTAAAGAAAATATTTTTTTCATTTTTTATTATTGTTTGAAAATCGCCAACCCGTCTAAAGCAAGCGTAGTGCTCAATGCTTTTGCCTTGCCTTCTCTGTATGAGAAGAGGCCTTTGGCAATAATAGGCTGATAGACCATCTTTTCGTAGCTGTTATTAAAATCCATTTCTTGGGTAAGATGTTGGAATTTTCCGATTTTCCGACAGCCAAAACAGCTGACATTATATTAGACAGTAGATTTACTTGTCAAGTAAACGTCTTAAGGTGCAACTAGTCGATATTTTTTCCACAGAAATTTCGGGGGGGTTTTACTCCACTGTTTGACATTGTACATCCAAAGTTAAACATGACATCGTTTTGTCTCATTAAGAAGTGTAAAACCTCCAAAACAAAGTTGTCACCGACAAAGCTTAATTATCGCAGAGTTCAATAAACTGTATATGTAATTGATTTATGCAGTGGTTTTATCATAAAACTCGATTTTCCTACGGACTTTTCGTAATTTTTTACGCGCTCGTTTTACTAAAATAGTTCGAAACGGTGTTTGTGTGCGTGCGAACTAGACGTTGTGCATGTAGACTAGCGTCTAAATGCTTATCACTGATACTATCTCTGTCGGACACGATGCCAGGTGAAACAGCGTGCTTTTTGACCAAGCCCACCAGTGAGTTCGAGCCCGAGACTAGTTCAACCTTAAATCAAGAATACGGTTCAGAAGCCAATGTCTGTCTTCAAAAGTTATGTAATAACATAACTTTGAAATGCCCTACCGAGTTGTCACGTACAATAGTACCCCGGGGACAGCTCGGTAGGGACAACAATGGCCAATAAGAACTAAGTTTCCGTACCCAATGGGTTACCGTACTTCAATATCCGTCGAGTCGTGTACAAAGAGTCTATTAAGGTAAATTAGTAATCCATTAAAATATGCCTTCATACGCCATTGTCATGGAACTTGCAATACGCGTAGGTAGGAGAATTCTGGTGTAAGAACATTTTATGTCGCTTTGGCGATGTCACAGCGAAACGTATCAATATGAAGAATGATGTTTTAGGTCTAATTTTATTTTGTTACTAGTTTTTGCTCGCAGCTTCGCGCGCGTGTATGTCGGTAATTATCCCACGGGCACGTACAACTGGTAGAAAAGTATCCTGTGTTAATCCAGGTTGTAAACTATCTGTGTTCTGAAATTTCACCCGATCCGTTCAGTAGTTTTTGCGTTAAAGAGTAACAAACATCCATCCATCCATCCTTACAAACTTTTACATTAAAATATTAAATACAAGCTGCGCCTCGCGGTTTCACCCGCATAAGTCTCGATCCCGTGGGAAAAAAAAAAGTATCCTATGTTCTTTTTCAGGGCATTATCTATATATGTGCCAAATTTCATCCAAATCCGTTCAGCCGTTTTAGTGTGAAGGCGTAACAAACAAACTTACTTTCGCATTTATAATATTAAGGATATATATAAGTAGGATAGTAGGATTTTAATCAATTCAATGTTAAGTTTAATTCAAAGTATACAATGTGGAAACGACAATCAATCAATCTTCCTAGCCTTTTCCCAACTATGTTGGGGTCGGCTTCCAGTCTAACCGGATGCAGCTGAATACCAGTATTTTACATGGAGCGACTGCCTATCTGACCTCCACAACCCAGTACCTGGGTAATACAATACCCCTTGGTAAGACTGGTTGTCAGACTTTCGGGCTTCTGACGACCCGTGACGACTGTCAAAGATCCACAGAATGACAGCCGGGACCAACGGCTTAACGTGCTTTCCGAGGCACGGAGGAGTCTCGATGTGTAAAGACGGTCACCCATCCACGGACCAACCCCGGCAAGCGTAGCTTAACCTGGTGGATCACCCCGTGCGGCTGTTATTACTTAGCCACGAGCTCCTATGTGGAAACGACAATATGGCAATAAATAAACACTGACAATACTAATACATGAGTATTTTAAAACTATCAACATTGAAATAAAAAATGGGATTTTTTCAAGTATACTAAATGGTCGTCCAGTGATGAGCCGACTTTGGGTTTTGGCAATCTTTAAATAACTATAGTGACTAAAATATCTAGACTTATTACTTCTACTTATTATTTATATTATATAATATTAAAAACGTTTGTTTGTAAGTTTGTATGTAGGGGGTAATCTCCGGAATTACCAGTAGGATTAGAAAAAATATTTTTGCACTGGATAGCCCAATTCTTGAGGAAAAATAGGCTATGTAACATCAACTTTCACGCGGACGAAGTCGCGGGCTGAAGCTAGTTGGACATATTTGGTTGAATTTTTGTATCCAGACTGGTGACGTTAATAGATACATTTTCATGAGTAATGCGAACATAAATGTAGGGAACAGCTGATTTTTTTTCAAGGTTTCATGTTTTAGTCCCATAGTAAAAGTTGTTCATAATGATGAGTAAAGTGTCATGTTTAAGTATCGGTCACTAATTATCAGTCACCTTATATATGTATATGTCACCGTAAAATTGTGAGAACCGTTAGTTTATAATCTGTCGGAATTATTTCCGTTAGATTATAAACTGTCGAAAAATTGTGAACTGGGTGAAATAGGTTAGGTTAGAACTGTGACCAATCGCGCGCGAGCCAAGCAAGCGAAGCGAGCGGTGCCGCGGTAGCGGCCAGCGAGCGCTACTTCCAAGTTGCTCGCAGCCAGGCAGGCTATTTAATATTAGCGCACGGTGCGTTACGTCGCAAGCAAGTTTGATATCAGTTCACAATTTGTCGATTTCCCATGGAAAGATTATAAACTAGCGAAAAATAATGCGTTAAATTGTAAATGGTTCGTTGCAGTTCACAATTTTTCGACAGTTTATAATCTAACGGAAATAATACCGATAGATTATAAACTAACAAAGTTTATAATTATACGGTGACATATATACCAATGAACAACAAAAGAGGTACTATGTGTTATTGATAATAATTAGGTAGTTTATGTCTGCATAAGTCTGAAATCACCAACCCGTCTTGAGCGTGGTGATCAATGCTCGTGTCTTCTCTGTATGAGAAGAGGCCTTTGCCCTGCAGTAGGACCAAAGAAGACTGGTATTATTTATAATATGCCTATCTACTGTTTATTATGAGATTTAAGAGGCCGGCGACAAGGCTCGCAACTACAAATCGAGATGTTTGCAAAATTCAATTCCAAGCACGTGGCGCTAGTGTGAGTGCCTGTCGGAGCGATATACACCTATAGTGAGCAATACTACTACGCACACTTTGACAATTATTGCTTGACGCGATAGTACTACTAGCTTTCGAAAATTTATGATAAATTTGGATGTGTTCCGTAATACAAAAAATTATGAATGAAAACTTAATATATTTCCATTTTTTTTCCGATAATTTGTAACTTGATAACATAAACTATGCTTCTGCGGAAACAATATTACAAATATTGTTGTTTATAATACAGAAAGAACAATATGAAAATATGTCATTTACGCAGTAAAAATGTACGAAATGCAATTCGCTTACACTTAATTTAAAGGTAAGTTTTTGGAAATAAAAAGACGTAGGAGCCTAGATAAATACTGTCTCAATCCGAATATCAACATAATATGGTGGAAATATGCTCAAATTGCAAATGATTAATGTACTACATTTGTATGGACAATTCATGCGTCGCCGCATTCTTAAGGTACAAGTTAATAATTTGCTTTGCAAAAGATCAGATGAAATTGATGACAGAAATAATGCTAACGTTTATATTTGGATTCAGAACCTTACATAATTTACATTTATTGCCACTTACCCAATTATATCAACTTTAACATTATAAAGTAAGTTAATTTTTGTATGACCGTTTATAATAAAAATACACCTACTAAATAAAATTTTGGTTGCAATGGACTTTTAACATTGTTTTGTATGATGTTGAGATTGTTGTTTCTTACGTGATAATTATCTGAGATTCTGAATTGAAGTTTAGATTTTAGATGACCTACCTCATTTGATAGGATTTAAAACCCCTTAATCGTTGGAAGGACACTGAATGAGACACAATAGAAGTTTTATTGTTATTACGTCTGGCTGGGAGCGTTTAGTGTCTGGCGAAGTGTTAAATACACTTCAACAAAATGCTAACTTTTGCATTATACTGAAATGAAATGAATTTTTTTATTCTGTAAATAGGATATCGGAATCACTTTTACACGTCATATAATTTTTTTTATTAAAAATAAGCTAGATGAGTTCGGCGTTTCCTATCTGACTACTCTGAGAAGAAAGGCCGAAACAAACTCAGAGGTCGCAGTCTCTTTTAAAGTCCAGACATAATCTTGGTCAGGCCATATGAGGACCATGTATATTAGTGTCTGAAAAGGTCTTTTTAGGAAAGAACCACACAGATTTGAGTGGACCTGTCCCGTTAGTGTAAACATTTGTCAGTAATCGTGGAGCTCAGCTCAGAACTTAAGGAGCTCAACTCGACGAACAATACCAAAGAAAGGATATTTGGGGAGGCCGCATAAACTACTCAAAGTGCCAGACCATCACTAAAACTAGCTGAGAAATAAAAATAATATCCACATAGTCCTCACATTCACAATAATTAAAATAATATAATACTTTACAAAGTAATCATGTCATTTTGAATATAATTTTCAACAATGTCAATGTGTATATAAAACTGGTATATGTTGATTTTACAGAATAATTAAAATGTCTAGTGTTATTGTTTTATTACAAGGCTTAGCAGAGCGAGTAGTTCAATCCCAAGCTTTTCTATCTTCTAAATAATCTGAAATTGTATAGTACCCTTTTTTACAAAGTTTGGTTTTGATAGAGATTTTAAATCATTTAATGGGTAAGTTTCGAATGTCAATGGGAAGTTTGTTGTAAAGCTGAGAATAAGGAATGGCTCTAACTAGTAAAAAGTTTACTCTAAGTGCCAAAAATGTGACTGATTTACGACAGCCTATAAAATAAAGATATAATATTTGAGAAAACTATTAACATCAAAAATTTGTAACTGTTATTTTATATTTATTGATATGGCTAGTTATTAAGATAAAACGAATTATAAAGAGAACCAGTTATAACCTTTTGCAGCAATCATAAAATGTATTCCCTCTTTGTAATATTTTGAAAATAACTGCATTTGACGTCTATAAATCTAATAAATTTTGATTTCCATCCGAAATTGGTACTAATTGTACTTTGAACTTTGACATTCGAGAAATAATTTGACTGTTAAAAAGTAAACTTGCATTGGGTTCTTTTATGAGGCGAGAAAATCTAAAAACCATACCAGCATAAAATGCTTCGACACGGCAATGCTTGACTTTTAAAGTTAAAAATTCACATGTTCCCCAAATACCATGAAATTCAAAACCAGCCATGAATATCCGAAATCGGTTCGACCGTTCGGAATTCAAACATATTTCTCTATTTATGATATTTGAACAGATAAAAGTGTACTAATTGCATGCTAGTAAGATTTTCGCACCTTTTATAACGGTCAATAAAACACATTTTGACGAAGTTTCGTCTAAATTAGCAAGTTTGAGTGTGTGAAACGATTTTCTGTGAATAAAATCGGATTGAACTAGAATGTATGGTTGGAATATAAACGGGCGTGGAGCCATTAAATTTTCAATGCTGGCAATGAAATAAAAAACGAAAACTGTGTATATCTGTGTATTGTTGCACCTGTTTGCGGTTTCATAGCCCGGCACTAATTGAACGTAATTGGTTGTTGACCTTTCAATCTAATTCGAAATTCGAACGGTGTCCGGGTTTTAAGTGATCTGTCTTGGAAATGTATTAAAGAGTGTCAAAGGAGAGTGTACGAAGGTAGCAAGTATTTGACCTACTGGCATGAGAAGATATGAAGACTAGAAAGAATCCACTTTAATTTAAAACCTGCTTGTCCCAGGCAATTGTGAATTTTATTGCCAAGCGAAGATGCTTTGTGGAGATAAGATGAAAAAAAAAACTAGTAGTTATATATTCATGTAAATAATTGTATCTATTGACATAACAGACTTTATTGTTAATGAAAAAGCAACATTCAACGTTCAATGATCAAATTATAAACATTCGATTAACTAAAATCGATACTAAAAACCAGTTTACACCAATAAAAGGAGCTCATCCAGTCTCAACTAATTCCGCGGGTCTGAATATCAATCACGGAGCAAACAGCCCTACGATTATGCGACCGCGTGCAGTGGCATATCGACGCATTTACATACTACGTAAATCTCGGCACTATTGGGTGGCCCGACAAAATGATTGTCACCTTTTAAATTTACATTTATTAACATACATTACGCGACGCGGATCATTATTCATTAGTCCCTGTGTTGTCTACTTAGGACCGTTTTGCATGATTAGGTGTCGTGATGTTTTAGTTTGGTATTCATTGCGCCCCTATTTGTTTGAAGCTTGTTGGCTTATTTTCTTTGTGCATGTGTGTGGCTATTGTGCCGTTTTATTACCCCACGAGTTTTAATGAGCTATCGTGCTCGTCTGTGAATGTGGTTGTGCTTCATTAATATCATTATCATTGCATTTTGTTGGAATATATTATTAGCAACGTTTTTCGCCTATATTAAACTTAAGTCCTGAAAAAAATTAAAAATGTTTAGTTTAAACCAATTACTTACCTTGCAATATTCAACAAAAATATCAATAAGAAAAGTATTGCTGCATGAACTGTCCTTTGCATTCTGTTATTTCCAGTAAAAACACGCAGTTTTTTCATGTTGGCAACACTAGGTCCTCTTTTCGCGGGCTCATCGTTTCAACTTGTCACTTTTACCGCGAAAATTGACACAAAGCACTGGTTTCTGTCACTGAACGTCAAAACATCTTCGGAAACAGGTTCAAATGTTATTGCTCGCTCCAAACTTGAATTTAGAACGTGAGTTTTAGAACGATTTAAATGTGATTCGTTGATATTTAATTGTGAATCCAACTAGGGATTTTCGCGCCGTTTCTTGTATTTCGTGTATGTTTGTCGCGTGTTTTTTATTCGCATTTTATTGTTTGTTTACGTTTTTAGTCGGTGTACCGTCGGCGCGTTGCCGTCGGTTTGTATAGCGAGCGTGTTCGGTCGCGCATGTCGGTGCGTTCGGCGCGTGGGACGCGAGGCGTTCTCTTCGCGCCGCCCAGACGTCGAGAAAAAAAAAGCTAGAGGGGCGTCTTCGGAACGGCCCCACCTACTCGCGTCATTATCCTCGTTTACGCGATTATTTCCTATATTTCGGCACGGAACAGATGATTTTTATGTGTTATGGACGGCCGTGTGAACACAGTGAGCTCTCGTTTGACAGTGGCCCACTAGACGCAATCCCTGCGTATAAAATGCCGCCCCACGCGTCATCCCGACTGTGGGAAATAATATCCCATTGCTATTGGTTTTTAGGGTTTTTTGAGATTGATTTTCCATTGCGTAAAGTTATATTTGCTTGAAGCCAAATGAGTAAAGTAGACTCGAAAAAAAAAATGTTGTAGGTAAAGATGAACGAATTAACATTATGATTATTTAGAACCTTCCAATAATTTTAAAGTTTAATAGTCTTTCATATACCTACATAATAAATGCTTTGTAAGAACATCATGTAGAACCGCACTGTTTCATACAATCCAGTCTTGTATTTCAAGAATTTTAACTTCACCTGGTCACAAGTAATATTATTTACTTTAATTTTTAAAGTGCTACAATTGATTTTTCCAGGGATTTCGCTGTAATTGCTCTACCTAAGAAGTCCACAATTAAATTTTAAAAGTTTTTAAAACATGACGTCATCTCAACGAGTCCAGCGTCCGAACTAGCACGAATGACAAATTGTTGAATAATCGAGAGGGTTGCGATAATCGTAGGTCACAACAACCCTTAACTTGAGGGCGACGACAACCCCTTAGTTAGGGCGGTTTTGTCGCGTGCGTAATAACAATCAATTACCAACAATTTTATAATTACACTCACTGTAACCCTTATTTCAACGACATTAAGTGAGAAATTCGATTTCATCAACGTGCAAAAATATGGTAATGGTTTATTCAAACAGCCACAGTGTAAAAAATCATACAAGATCTCGTTGTTATACTGGGGTTTTTGATTTGATTGAGTATGGTTTATTTTTTGTTTAGAAAACAATGGTCTTGATGGTATTTAATAGACTTCTCTATGTCAATGGTGATAGAGGGTCATGTTATGGCATTATTACTTTTTTAGGGTATCATGAATACAAAATATTTGATAATAGTATTTTGCTTTATTGTTGGATGGTATTAATTGTATGCGATATTTTTATTCAGCCTTGTTGTTGCAATGATATGCAATGAGATATTTTTGCGTGACAGTAAATGGAAGAATTTATTATTAAATATGTATCTGCCTAAGTATCTGGTAAAACTCAAAATCATGTTTAGACCGACTATTGAACAAATCACTTAAAAAAATACGAGGATTTTTTTTCTTTATTTTAGCTTACTTTAGGCTAAAATCAAGAAATTAAAAAAAAATTGAAAGAAAGAATAACGTTTATTTGGACACAGTTCGTGAAATAATAACAAAATAAAAAAAGTGAAGTGAGTTTGTGTTTTTGTGTGCCTCACCTAATAAAACCTGTACGTTAGAGATTAAAATTACTTTTCTGAACCTAATAACTTAAATCAAAGCACAGAAATCATCAGCCGTAAAAATACTAAAAATCCAGCTAAGTGCGTGGCGGACCACGCACAATGAAGGGTTTTATAGTTGGGATGAATTTATCCTCAAAACAACATTGTAGTTGAAAAACATGTTCTGCCACACATCGATTATGTGTCTCGGTCAATTCTCCAACTGCAAATGTAAGTTTGTAATCGCATTTTTATTTTTTGTGCTCAAACCACAAATTCACAATTTTCGGACGTTTTCCTTTATATGTGCTGTGAGACCTTGCTTCCTGCCAAATTTCATGATTCTAGAAATATTTCGTATAAATGGCCGTATTTTTTTATTGAGTTGACTTAGATGCTTGATTTGTTTGAAGCTCCAAGGGAACATGGACCTACATATTTGATATCAATTAATTTCAGCTTGATATCTCCACGCGTTCCTGAGAAAAATGGTCTTGACAGACTGACGGACGGACAACGAATTGATCCTAGGTTTCGATTTTTCTTTTTGAGGTACAGAACCTAAAAAAAGCCTAAAAATTTTTTTTATTTTTTGCTCCTGACAGATGTGATACATCGAAATTATTGTTTTTTTTTTGTATTATGTACGGGTAATATGCATAAAAGGATAGTTTACGACAGGAAATAAATATGGCGACTGTTGGCATGGCGACTATTGGCGTGGCGACGCGTGGCGCCGCGCCAACAGTCGGTCTGACCCGCCGCTATAGATGTTTCACATCAAAAACTTTGATCAAAAAAAACTGTACCTCATCCAAAACCCTAGTTTTCCAACTGACAATAGCATCTTCCATCAGCCTAACTATTTTTATGTTACTTTATGCGAAGTCAGGGTATATGTAAATGCTAGCTTTGATCTCGGAGCCACGCGTCGCCACTTCTACTGGGACTTGGCCCAAACATTTGTAATATTGGCGGCTTCTTTTTTAGATCTGACGTCGTTATTATAAGTCTGAATATTGATGAGATTAAAGTGTCTGTCTGTATATAATTGTAGACTTCTTGGTTTACTTCTGGCAATTTATCTGAGTTTGGGCGTAGAGACGAATTTTGATGGGTGTCACTGATCTAGACTTTGGTCTCCTAGCCATGCGTTGTCACTTCGGCTGAGACTTGAGACTTGGCCCAAACATTTGTAATATTGGCGGCTTCTCTTAAATCTGACATTATTATAAAAGTGTATATTGATGGGATTTAAAGTGTTTGACTGTATGTTATTGTAGATTTCTTGGTTTGCTGATGGCAATTTTTCTGAATTGGGAAAATAGAGACGAATTTTAATGATGATGTCACTTATAAATGATCCAGAATTTCATTGAAAACAACCTTGGCAAATACTTTTAATTTAAGTACGGTCTAAGACTTAGGAATATTTTAGAAGTGTAAACAAAATAGACATGAATGCTAAACGATCGAATTAAATATTTGATTCTAAATGTGCCTCAAGAATATAATCTCTTTCCTTTCCTGGGAACTTTTTCTGTGTTACCATCAGGCTTAGATCAGAATATTCAAGAAAATTTTCTATAAAATAAAACTAGGGAAGCAGTGCGAAACATTAGTACTTATATTCAATACCTAGATGACGCAAGTGTGTATCTAGAACATTTGTTAGTCTTAATTCAATTGAGAATAACAATTTAGTCTAATTGCAAGATGAAATAACTCAGGTTTAGTTATATTAACAGATCTACTGTCGGACTGTTAACCTCTATTATTTATATTTATTTCATTCAGTTATAAACTGTGACTGATTGCAGTTTATTAAATTGTATTTTGGTTGGACAACAAGTGAAAACATTGGCTATGGATCTACGAAAAAATGTTGAAGTATTTGGGAAAAAAAAAACTGTGGAGTTCCCAGCTGCTTCACATTTGAGCATTCGCCTGTAATGTCCAAGATTTCACTGTAACGGCCTAGGGATTTGGTAGGAGACTGTAGAGGAGATTGCAGGCCGTCAACTACGAGGTAGTGCAGAGTCAGGGTGCCCTAAGTCCCGAGCTCGCTTCGCTCGCTCTTGAATCCTAAGTTCTTACTGCCTTTTTTACTAAATCTTAATTGAAACCAGCGGGATAGGTTAATACATATAGTTAAAAAAGTAGAAGTAACGGTGACATTACAGGCGAATGCGGTAAAGGAGCTCCTTTAAAGTCACAGTCCTCACTTGTAGGTTGATAAATGACTTATTTCAAGAAAAATCTTAAAAGGAAAAACGCAAGGAAAATTCTTGCGAAGGGCATATATAATTTTTGCAGTAAATCATAGAATATCTCTACAAGGCACCGTTGCAAATTTATTTTAAACGTTCTACCTAAGGTAGTGTTTACACCTAGTACAACACCTAATTTTAACATCAAACCGTCAAGCACATAACTAGCACGTTTACCCTACGCAGTAGGAAATGACAAGAGTAAGTTTGCAAAAGAGACATAAGCTTCAAAAAATCAGCACAAAGTAAACGAGATTGACCAGATTGACTGTCTTACGTACTCCTTCATCACACTTCGGAACTTAGTCCTCTCCAACTGCCACATCACACACATCACAGCAATAAACTTACTCCAAACTGTCGGTTAACGCGGAAGTTTTCGTCGCGCAGAGCTTATATTGCGCTCTGCTTTTGACTTGTGATTATGATCATAATTGTGGTCATATCCGGGACGGTGCCCATCAATATAGCTACGAAAGATTCTTCATTTGCATAATTTCCACGGATTTCTCTGTCCTTATACAACATTCTGCTCATTTTTGAAGACCTGTCAATGTCAAGGTATTAGAGTTGTTCTACTGTAAGCGGTAGGTACACTGTGGCGTTACCATGTAGTAGCCCAAGTTTGTAATGTAGATCGGTTACATGAGGTTTACTCTCTGTCGCGTATCTACTCCTGTGTTACAAAGCTGTGATTTCCACATGCGTAGGTATCTAATAATGTATGAGGTGGCACGCCTCATTGTCGGCAATTGCCGGCTCTGGGCCGTCATTAGAACGTAAACACTCATATTTAAATAAATATCCAGAGACGATTATGTGGCGGGTAGGTTATTGCAGATGTTGTGGGGTTGCCAGGATTGAAAATGTTAGAGGGGAAATAAGTAAACTTCCTTGTGTAAACCAACAATATCTCATTAATATTGTTTTAAACTTGTCAAAGTTACTAAATCAAAGGTAATATTTTTAATTGACTGCCATAAGTGTATTTAGATACCTTTAAGAGTAGGTATCCACTCAAGGTCAGCTGTCATTGACCAGTCTATATTGTTGAAAATTAAATTGAGCACAAAATTTCTGAGGTCGTCCAAAATCCTCTGATTAAACTCAAATATTTCAACCTTTTTTTAATCTAGCAACACAAATCCGCACTTACAAGCGATTAAGTGTTACATACAACACATCGCTTGCAGCTACTGTCATGCATCATTTTCTGTCATTATCAATTACCCCGCGAACCGATCGCGGCACCGCAATATTGGCTGGGAAATGTTCGCGGCGTGTGGTGTTGCCAGCCACATTTTGAAATTACCCATTATGCCAGCAAAAAATCTTTTATATTTGCGGTTATGTGAGTGTTTTGTTTTATGGGCATTTAAGAAAGATGAAAAAGAAAACCTATCTACAGCATGTACCAGAAAGGTGTGGTCAAATTTAAGCTCATGGTTCAGACTATCTAACTGAACAACTTTCTCAATGGGTACCAACATCGTAATCACGAAAAAAAATTGAACTGTGCCATCTTTTTCTTTTCGTCTGGTTAGTGGTGACTATCTTGGTGTCAGAGGTTTAAAGCCGCCCATGGGCCTCTGACTTGGCTTCACATGCCATCGAGAATTATCTCTCAGGCATTAGTTCCTTCACGATATTTTCCTTCACCGTTTTTGAAGCAAGTGATAATTATACAATACGCATATGAATCCGAAAAGTCAGAGGTGCGTGCCTTTGGGTTCGAACTCGAGACCTATGACTTGGCAGTCCGACGGCCACACCATTAGGCTATCACTGCTACTGTCCTATAAAAAACTTCAATATCTACTCCACTTAAATGTATCTAAATATGGATATGGTATGATGATATGGTGTGTATCAGAGATGTTACGGAAGTCGTATTACCGGAACCGGAGGTTTTAAATTTACTTGGTCGGTATCGGAACCGGAATCGGAACCAGAACCGGAGTCAAAGTAGAAGAAAGATGTGTTATGGGAAGGCTTAATGAAACAATTAAAATATAATTCAGTGTCTTTAATCAGTCAAATATTAGCGATAACATCCACAAACAAAATAGTAAACTGAGACTTCGAGTGCGAGCGTGTATAAAATAAACTAAAATTACACTGGCGACGAGTTAAAACTTGTTTGTACGCGCTCTAGTGACGTGCATCGCTTTTTGGGAAATTATCAAATAACTTCTTCCACTCTGGGTGGAGTCGGAGGGTGTGTCAGACTCTTACTGACTAAAACCCACCCATGCTCCTTCGGTTGCCCTGTTGCCGGGGGCCACGATTTCCCTTTCGGCCCGTTTCGAACTTCGGTATAAATCCGATTCAAAATTATCGGAACCGAAGTCGGAATCGGCCTTTCGGAACCGGAACCGGAGCTCCGTAACATCCCTGGTATATATCTCCGTTTGATACTTGATTTTGTACAAAAATGCTAAAATATAATTTTCATAACACCATTTCTGACACCAACACCATAATAGCCATCGTTTTATTACTACGCAATTTTAACTGAACTTCCATGTATCACATCAATGGTCAATATCGCCTTTTCAATCCAACTATTCTTCAGATAAAATAACTCAAACGCTTTCGAGTTTTACGACAGGAAGACCATCTCCACGCCTTCCATAGCTAACCCGTACTAAAAATAAACACGAATACTTGTAAATTTACACATGTTTGTATTCATAAAAGAATATTCTTATAAACTACGCTAATTATTTTAACTAAAGATTGTAGAGACGCTTCACAGACTCAATTAGATAACTTTAGGGGCCAATATAAGAGGGCCATAAATCAGCAGAGGGTCGAACGCGATATTTTAGGCTGTTTGCATACGTTAGGGTTGTCACGACAGATGTTGCGACAAGAAAAACGCAATTTATTTTTAAAAGTGTTTTTTAAATAAGTGATTGAATGCTTTCAGACAGAGACCGAAAACCTTTATAAATTTCGGTACAGGTATCGAGGAATTTTGGTGACTTCTACGACGAAGAAACACAACAATACCTCTATTAGGTTACCGGTTACATACACACAGGCGATGCGAGCCCTTTGACTAATGCCGACGGCACGTGTAAGATAGAGGTAATTTTTATTTCGGTAACCGGTATAAGTATTTGTTTTATTCGATTTAAGGTAACCTTTAATTTAACATACCTGTATAAAATAGAAATGTTGTAACCGAAAACAAAAACCCGTTCTATTGATCATACCGGTTTCGGTCCCTGCTTTCAGATATGTGCGGTTGGTCAGTTGCTAATTATTATCAAGTATTTTTAGAATGTCGAAGAATTATGATAAGTATCGGGATATAGTGTTGAGTTGTCGTAGTTTTTTTGAAGGAAACTAACCCGAAAAAAATCAGTTGTGAAGAACTAAAAAGTGTCTTAATTTCTAGTAAAGGAATTAATATTAGCAAGTGTAAATAGCCAACTAAAGTCCAAAAACAGTTAAAAGCTGCGACTAATTAAACGCAAAATCACAGCCCGCCTATCTCCGATAGCCTGGAGATCGGACCGACGTGCGTCCGGCAAGCCGGCCGTGCGTACGGCTTGAGGCGGGATCTCGTTAGCATGCTTATGCGACATTTCACATGAACTAATTGCGAGCATTTAGCCATCTTGATAAACTGCCCTGACTGCCCTACACGCATCGCGATCGTGTAGATTATTCTGTTTGTAATTTGTGCAGACGCGTTATTTGTGGGCACAAATAAATACAAATAAGTGGGAAAGGTTAAGGGAGTAGTGGGAAAAAGTATATCTTGATTGTAGGTGTATTAATTGCACGGAAGTTCGTGATTAAAATAATTTGATATGACTTTTTTAACGACATAAGTCTTTCTGTAATGTAGATGCTTTTAAATACCTGCAATTCATTTATTTGCCTGATGCTGGGGCTGCATCTGCGTCTATCGTGACGAAGCTTCGGACAGTGATACGATACACGCAGATGTGACCAACCATTATCGGTTACCGTCGCGATAGTTCGGGCTGTGTAGCACTTATCGCCCGGGTGGCGGTACATAATAAGCATGGCGCGTGGTCGGACTAGCGTTGGTCATTTTGACTGTTATTTCCGGACTGTGTAGACGCTCTGTCGGAATAATGGAGTACCATCTTGGATTATTGTACGATAATTCGTTAAAATTATGAAGCCACTGTATGTGACCACCGCATTAGCGCGATAACTTCTTAGCGAGTAAAACATACGAAGCTTCGGCACACATTGCTTTGTCACGATAGACGCAGATGCGGCCCCAGCTTGACACCTTCATGAATATTCAATTAATTAATTATCAATATGCCCTTGCTATGTGTAATACCATATCTTTTTAAACTATTTTCAAATCTCTTCAAAGCAATTATCTGATTCTTCTGCAGATTCTTGCCTATCTTGTGCTCTGTTTGTGCATAATCTCTGGCACCTAGTATCTCTCCCATCGATTTCCTTCCATTAGCATTCTAAACACTCTCCCTAGCCAGCTTGAATGATAATTGAAACACGGCACTAAACATTCTCCAGTAATACCAAGAGTAGTATGCAAAATGGAGAAATCATGGAAAGAATTCGCACTTGAAAAAAAATCTGTGTATGTGTAGCGTCTTTGCAACTCTTGAAATTAAAACTACTTTGGTTTTTTTAACCCTGTTTTGTCCCTTTGTCTTCCATTGTTCATTATGTGTTGCCTTCTCCAGCCAATCTTCCGTAAACGCATCTTAGCCATTACGCTAGCATTACCTTGGCCTCCTTCGGCGTTGACACCCGTCTTCCGGCACCCACTGCGTAGGTAACGACTCTGGCCCATCTGTCATGAATGTTCTGACACATCCTACATTAAACTACTTATTCCGTATAAATCAAATTGGTTATCGTCGAACGACAAATTGTTTAACCATAACCACAGCTGGACGAGTTAGATAGTGAGCACACAACAGACTAAAAAGTTTTTTTCTGCTTTAGACTGAACCGTTTTGCATTTTAAACTACTTTGTTGCGATTTCAAGTGGGCGCATTGATTCCATGGAGCGATAGTCTGTCTAAAGGTGATGTTGACTCTGATCTGCGTACAGCCTAATTTGTGTTCTGAAGCGTGTAGTCACCCCACGTAACTATGGTACTCCATTTGTTTCATACTCCGTGTTTCCAAGTATTAACCAAGTATACAAATATTTTTATTACTCTGTCTTCTTGCTGATTATACGTTAATTTATACACGTTTCAGAATAAATTAATGATTGTAAAATATCTTTAGTTTGAATTGTATTTGCATTCAAGTATCTTAGTTAATCGTTGCGATAAAATTTAAGAAGTTTGTATGCTTAGTTTATTAAATTATTGTTTATTTATTTATTAGAAGATTAATGTATTTAAATTATTTATTTTATGTAATAGGATAGGTCAATATTTAGTATAGAAATGACATTACATTTATGGATAATTTTTCCAAGAAGATTTTTTTTTTTTCTGTTAGCTGTAGTATTCAAACTATTGTTTTTATAAACCAAATCTTATCATTTAAGTTGCTGCCAATTTATTTCGTTTAATACCATATCATACTTGCACTGACTGGACAGGTCCACTCAAACCTGTGTGATTCTTTCTTCAAAATACCATTTCAGATACTAATCTACATGGTCCTCACATGGCCTGACCAAGATTATGTCTGGACTTTAAGAGACTGCGACCTCTGAGTTTGTTTCGGCCTTTCTTCTCAGAGTAGTCAGATAGGAAACACCGAACTCATCTAACTTATTTTTTAACCGACTTCCAAAAAGGAGGAGGTTATATGTTCGACGCGTATGTTTGTTTTTTTTTTATTTATTTTTTATGTATGTCCACCGATTTCTCCGTCAATTGTAGACCGATTTTGATAATTCGTTTTTTGTTTGAAAGGGTGTGCTCTCGAATTGGTCCCATATACATTTTATTAACTTTGCTTGGATAGTTTTTGAGTTAGCTACAAAATACGTATATTTTTCCCACTTAGTATGTATATGATATGATAAGTTTCTGTCACTGGTAGCAGGTAGTGGTATTCGAATGTGTGTAGGGTAGGTATCACAACTAAAAAGTGAAAAATAAAAACTTTTTACAAAAAAAAAACAACCAACCTCCAAAAAAAACACTACAAAGTGAAAAATAACTTTAATTTTGGAAGTCGGTGGCAAAAAACGAAAATACAAAACCCAAGACACGACTTCCGAAATTAAAGTTATTTTTCACTTTGTAGTGTTTTTTTTTTGGAGGTCGGTTGTTTTTTTTTGTAAAAGTTTTTATAATATGACGAGTAAAAGTGATTCAGATATCCTATTTACAGAATAAACAATTTCATTTCATAACATCACGCGTGTATTCCTCGAAGGGTTAGGCAGAGGTGCATCTATAGTACACCCACATTTCGCCGGTTATGTTTAAGTGTTTTTATCCCATGTAATAGGGGGCGAGTCTATTGCCATCACCCGGTTACAAATCCTGACTTCGGGTTACTACTGAAATATTCTAGATGGAAAAACCTAATAACGCTCGGCAGTTGCGCTTGCGACTACCTACTAGAACTAAACCAGCGAGGCAGTTCATCTAATACTTAAGAGTCTATAAAACTTTAAATTGCCCAGCATGATCCTCCGTTATATAGAAAATACTGCAACATAAATGTTGAAATAAATAGCTGTATGGTAAAGTTGAGGATTAATGTTAAGTAAGTACTGTGTTTGACGAAAACACGATTTCATAATTACATCTAAAGTTACCTCTAAACTAAGAAAATACTTCAAATTTGATCATGAAACTTTGCATAATAACTGAACTAGCTATTAAGCAGATACTACATATATATTTTTTTAATTACCATTGTTTTCGCCATAACAAGAAATTACTTAAACTATTGGTGCCTTGGAGCGTCATCCCCACCGCTCATTCTTGCTCTCACTCAGTCCGCGAGCAGTATCGTGCGAACGAGATAAGGAGTGAATTTGAGTTGAGGCATTATGATGGACTCTTAACTATAATTAAAATAATACAGAAAATCAAAATAAACCTATTTTACTGTAGGTAAGTTACACACTACACACCTTCGTACGAGCCTCAGCAAATTCTTCACCTTTATAAGGAATTCTTAATTCCGTTCCCACAACTAGAGAGCAATTTACCATTCATACACAGGACTTTAATTGTTGGTGACATTAAAGATGAGATTTATTTTTAAATTTAATGCTTATGTTACACGATGCGAGCTGGTGAGGCGAGTTAATGCAGTGCAGCAACTTGCACCGTGTGACCGCATCATATGCGAGTCGATCAGTACCTCGCATCCGAGTTACTACGGCATTTTTTGTTTTTACTCGCCACGCACATTCCATCACCACTCGCATGCGACTTGAACGTAAACTCGTACGTTTTTAACGAAATGATAGTAGCTCGTACGCTCAGGCGCACTTCAGGTGCATTTAGCTCGAAGTATTTCACTTCAAAGTATTTTTGTAACCGCTTTTATTGTGGTATGAACAGAACACGGGACATGATACGTCTGACGATAAAGCAAGATCCTCGAGACATGCGAGTACAGTGGTAGAGGCCAGAGGCAGTAGGTGTCTACTGTCACACCAGTAGCTTGCACTCGTCTGATCGGGTCAGGCGAATCGAGCTACTGTCATGCCAGTACAAAGCAGCAGTAGCTGTCTACTGTCAACGCCAGTAGCTTGCACTGTGTAACCAGGCCCAAACTAGCTATGCTTACTTACGGTTCTACTCTAAAATAATAATTTATTTTTTTAAAACGAAAAGCAACCTGTGTGTTCTCAAAGGGACGATTATACTTGCTACAACTTGGATTATGAATTCTGATGTGAAAATGTAGCAAACAAAAACAGTAACATTCCGGGAGTGCCGACAGAAGTGAAAACTTGAACAACATCGCCTTGGTGGAAGAAAAATACTTGCTTAGAACATTGATCCGTAACGTTATATAAATAACGTCGGTAACGGTGTCGCGAGTTCAATAATTGTTTTTTAAAAACAAAACATAACATCACGCCTTGTTTCCCAGAAGGGTTGGGTTGTGTTTTTTCTCAGATCAAAAATGCCCAACGCACCTAAAGAAGATTTTACTTCAAAAATAAACACACATGCTTTAGGGTTCACGCCATTCAACTGATTCTTAGCAAGTCAACTTTAGGGTTCCATACCTTATGAAGAAAGAGGAAAACGGAACTGTTACAGAAGGTCACTTGCGTCCTGTGTGCCTGGCGGACAATTTTCACGAAACTGCGTGACGTAGGAATTAGTTTGACAAATAAATAAGCAATTAATTTAACGCAAGTAACTATTTAACTGTGGTGAGGATTGATGCTAGTTACTAATTATAAAACTTATGTTTGTATTGTTACCAGGAGCTGCAGTCTCGATATAGATACCGATCGCTTTACTACCGAATTCGATCGCAAAGTCCAGTCAATATTGCTTGACAAGCACGAAAAAATCACTTGCTTGTCAAACAAGTCTCGCGCGTCTAAGGACGCCATTAAGACGTTGCGACCGAATTGGGTCGTAAAACGATCGCTATGTCGAGAGTGCAGCCCCAGAGTTCAAGTGTTTTCAATGTTGACTAACATTTTTCAAAAAAAACTCTTCTAATTTTGACTTACCTGCCTTTTATTCAGTTTGACCAACTTAGAATTGGTAAGAACTACAAGTCCAGCTCTCAAAACGGTGAAGGAAAACATCGTGAGGAAACCGGCATGTCCTAGAACCAAACATTCGAAGACATGTGACATCTACGAACCTGCCTTGGGCGTGGTGGATTACGGCGCACTCCCTCTCACAGAGAGGAGGCCTGTGTCCCAGCAGTGGGAACATTATATGCTGATTGTGCTACAAATTCATCGTTGAATATCATTTTTACCGACTCTCAAAAAGGAGGAGGTTATAATGTTCGTAGCGTATGTTTTTTTTTATGAATGTTCGCCGTTTTCTCCGTCATTTGTGGACTGATTTTGAAAATTCTTTTTTTGTTTAAAAGGGTATGCTCTCAAATTGGTTCCATATAAATTTTATTAACTTTGCTTGGGTAGTTTTTGAGTTAGCTACAAAATACGTATTTTTTTCCCACTTAGTATGTAGATGATATGATAAGTTCCTGTCACTGGCAGCAGGTAGTGGTATTAAAATGTGTAAGGGGGTAGGTACCACAACTAAAAAGAGATTTTTTTTTTTTTTTAAACACAAACAACTTCTAAAAAAAACACTACAAATTGAAAAATAACGAAATAACAAGACGACCCAAGACACCGACTTCCGAAATTAAAGTTATTTTTCACTTTGTAGTGTTTTTTTTTGGAAGTCGTTTGTTTTTGAAAGAAACTCTCCTAGGTACCTATCTTTTTATGGCGACGAACTAAGAGCTAACACTAGTGAGAATTACGAATCATTATTGAAAATAGGAACCGGTCACTAACGAAGTAAAAAATAATCAAATGTACGGCCTTCTGAGAGTCAATTAGATAGTTATTCGTCAGTGCGCAGCAAATGCCTGCCTCTGATTCATTACCTCTGCTCACATAGCTTGCGTGCCAGCGTGATTATACGTATAGCTGTGTGTATTGGATGCTGTGTTATAAAACTGATCGTTTTGTTTACTGGTTTATGAGGATTTTTTAATTTTTTATGTAGGTTTACTATAGTTAACATTTTGAGTTTGTTTGAGGCTAGTACTCTCGTTTAATGAAAGACTGATCAGGGGGCCTACCACCAGCTAATAAAGCAGTATTATTTTCATATTACTTCAGTGGGAGAAAGAGATGGAACTATACGTCCTGTAGAGCTTCATCTCTTTCCCACACTTGCTTTATGAGCTGGTGGTAGGCCCCCAGTATAATAGCTCTCAAATCAAATGTGAGATATTGCAACTGATTGAACAAAATAATAACAACAATCATGCTTACACCTTAAACTTAAGATGTTAGTCTACAGTTCAAATTATACAGGAGATAGAGATGTTTGAATTCATTTTGTTTTAATCTTTAGCCAACTTCAGAAAAAGGAGGAGGTTCTCAATTAAACTGTATTTTTTCTTAAATGTTTGTTAACTCAGAACTTTCGACTGGGTGAACCGATTTTAATGATTCTTTTTTTATTTGAAAGCTGGTGGTTCCATTTAAATTTGGTCCAGTTCTGACAATGGCATCCATGAGAAAACCATATAAGTATTAAATTTGCATTAAGTGTGTGCGTGACAAATGGACGAATAACTCAATATCACGCCAACCGATTTCGATGATTCTTTTTTTAACCGACTTCCAAGCACCACAACTAAAAAGCGAAAAATAAAAACATTTTACAATAAAAAAACAACCAACTTCCACACTAAAGTAAAAATTAACTTTCATTTCGGAAGTCGGTGTCTTTGGTTTTGAATTTTCGTTTTTTGCCACCGACTTCCGAAATGAAAGCTATTTTTTACTTTGTAGTGTTTTTTTGGAAGTCTGTTGTTTATTTTTGTAAAAAGTTTTTTTTATTTTAGTTGTGGTCAGATTTTCAAATCTAAATTAATAACTATTAACATAATTATACTATCACTATAATTCACCACTGCCTAGTCTTTTGGGGTCGGCTTCCAGTCTAACCGGAAGCAGCTAAATACCAGTATGTTACATGGAGCGACTGCCTACCTGACCTCCACAACCCAGTTAGGTACTGGGTAACACGATACCCCTTGGTAAGACTGGTTGTCAGACTTTCGGGCTTCTGACGACCCGTAACAACTGTCAAAGATCTAAAAATGACAGCCACTAGACACTATTACTAATTCATAATTAAAAATAAGTGTCCTTGTAAAAAAACAAATAGAAATATAAAAACTAACTAATAGATATTAGACAAAAGAATACTAAATCAAAGTTAGACCAGCACCCGAGTGCAGACAGGATACAGCGTAATTTGTCAGTCGCATATCGATTATATCGATTCTACAATCGATAGATTTATCATGTTAATCGATCTAATTTCATCAGTTCGCCTGGTGAGCGATGGCGTTCGCTGTGGGAACGCCTGCGCAATGCCAGTCATGCCATAGAATAGTAACAGTCGATTTGTAGATGGGACAAATTAATGCAGTGATTTATTTATTATAAACAACAGGACAAGTAATAATGGTTGTGACTGAGTGATTTATTAATCACTAATGTGTGCGGTGTATTCAATTCACTTGATTTACATGAAGATTTATTTATTTACCTAGTTTAGTTATAGATACTTACCTGTTAAGCTAGATGTCTACAAGTACTTAGTCTAGATTTCTTTATGAAAAGTATAATATTTGTTTTAGAAAATGTCTATTTTCAATCACTTTTTTTTTGAGCAAAAGATTCTGTAAGAAAATTAAGGATGCTACGGTCTTGTATTAAAATTACTTTGGTAAGTAGGGCCGTCTTAACCATATTGGGCGCCAGGGTGCGAAAATCAGTCTGCGCCTTTGCCAACGAAAAAAAAGCAAATATTTTGTGTTCAATTTTTTTTACTCCGCAATAAAATGAGGTACCTACATTTACAAACATCAAATTAAATTTTTCTGACTTTTAAGTTGATACTTTTTAATGATATTGTTTTGTCTGTTTTGAAATCTACGTTCGATTTCAATACAAATCGATCGACTCGATCAGCTTGCGCTCCCTAAGAACTTGCGCCCGGGTGCTATGCACCCCTTGCACCCCCGGGTAAAGACGGCCCTGTTGGTAAGACTAAATACCTATTTATTTCAAGCCAGTATTTTTTATTGAAAATGGAAACCCTTGCTCCTCCTCTAGGAAGCTTTTCCTTAGTAGGTAAAAACGCTTCCCAATTTACAATAAACCATCTTGTTTAATATTACCTACTATTGCGACCACCAGCGTTCAATCCGCGTAGACATGAGAATATTTGGACTGTTCTTTAATTACCAGCCATTGTGGTCAGGACCCAATTCATTGGCCCATTGTGTGTGCACCTATTGCAGTCTATTATTGTTTGAACAGACTTGTACTAATGGATAGATCATTAATTTGAGTCAATGAACTTTAGTGTTTGATGGCCTTCGATCGAGACGGATTTGCGGGGTCTACGAGCTACGAAGCGTAGCAAACAAAAGATGACGTAGAGGTTTGAAATGAGATGTGAATATGTATGGTGTATTCCAATGTATGATTGTGGTCATCGTGTCAGTAAATAAATTATCAAAGCTGACTGTACACTATGTACAGTATAACTATTTTCTTAATGTCCCTCGGCAAACTTCGTGTTTCGCCAGTCGTCGGATTTCTATCAGTTGGTGCAGACCGGACGCTCTCAATCGACTTGGAAGTATATAGAGTTGTTAATACTCTCTTAACTTAATGTGTTTGTTTTAAAAATGGGAGGAAAGCTGCTAAAGTCGTAGGCAAGAAAATAGTTTTACAGCTCTTTATAGTTCACACGGAAATACAAACAAAACAATAATAAAGTATTTAGTTCTGAATTCAAATTATTATACATGATAAATCTAATAATTGATGGACATGGAAATTAGTATTCGTTTGTGTTTGGAAATGCGATGATTCCCAAGGGATATTAAGAAAGTAGTCAGACTGTAGATGATTGGTGAATGAATGGTTATTGCTCGGTTTCTATAAACAAAAACGAATCGTTTTGCACACCAATGGTAGTATTTTTAATTGCTAAACTGGGCATTTAAATAGATTCGTAACATAATTTTATTTGTGATAGATACTTCCATAAGGAAGGGTCTACTATGCAAAGCTTTTTACATGGAGCGACTGCCTATCTGACCTCCACAACCCAGTTACTGGGTTATACTGGTAAGACTGGTTGTCAGACTTTCGGGCTTCTGACGACCCGTAACGACTGTCAAAGAGCCACGAATAACAGCCGGGACCAACGGCTTAACTTGCTTTCCGAGGCACGGAGGAGTCTCGGCATGTAAAGATGGTCACCCATCTACGGACCAACCTCGGCAAGTGTAGCTTAACCTGATCGATCGACCCGTGCGGCTGTTATTACTTAGCTACGAGCTCCACTTTTATCTATGTGCCAATCCTACTTATATAATATATATATCACACTATCCTACTAATATTATAAAGGCGAAAGTTTGTGAGTGTGTGTGTATGTTTGTCTCTTCTTCACACTCAAACGGCTGGACCAGTTTGGATGAAATTTGGCACACAGATAGTTTAAAACCTGGATTAACACATAGGATACTTTTTATCCCGATATTCTCACGGGAACGAGACTTCTACGGGTGAAACCGCGGGGAGCACCTAGTAATAAATAATATGGTACTTACCTCCAAACTCAACAACTGAGAGATTTTAGTCTACATCCACAATTTCTTAGAAAACTCCTCGACGATCACAGTTTGATGCCTGAGTAGATAACGGAGTGAAGATTGAAGAGCATTTCAATTGAATAGGTACACAGACTTAATGGTCGAATGACTAATCAGTTTGTAAGTAATTGTGCTGTTCTTAGTACGTTTAGATACCTACCCACTCGATATAAATTCTGTGAAATCGAGAATTGTTTGAAGAAAGTTTTTTTGAAGTCTTTTTCTGATACAGGTTCGCGTTTGGCCACTTTCTCACCTGATATATACCTAATCATAAATATGTGCCTGGAATGGACTTGAAGAAGCCTAGGATAGGTAAAGCTTTCAAGAATCACTTGCATTAAATCATATTCTTTCCAGCAAGGAATTCAACTGCATACAGGTTGGTGATCTTTCTGTGATATAATAGCGAAAAAACAAATGCATATCAAACTAAACGAAAAATTTAATTTAAAAAAATAAATCTTCTATAAATAAAAACAACAAAGTCATCGAGTCGCATTGTTTCGCAGTCTGGTTCCGCTCAGCGAATTGTTTAGCGGCGAAAAATTTCAAATTTCGAAACTATGGAATTTGAAATTGAAAAAGCTGGAAATGCGTGGGTGCGGGGTGCGGGGGGCGGTGGGCGTGGTTGGGGCGGGGCCGTCCCTAGCCGGCTGACGCATAGGTGCTATATTGCGACGTCGTTGATAATACCTATCAGTTATTTTCAGGTTCGTCGACGATTAGATGAGTGATACGTGACTTGTTTTAGTAGTCATTGAGCTGTACTGTGTTTTTAGGGCTAAATTTAACAAATCATCACGGCTGTTCCCCGAAGGGTTAGGCAGAGGTGTACCTATAGTACACCCACATTTCGCCAGTTATATTCAAGTCCCATGTAATAGGGTGCGAGCCTATTGCCAACAACCAGGCACAAATTCAGACTCTGGACTGCTACTGAGAAATTCCTGTTGAAAAATCCAATAATACTTTGGCCGACCTGGGAATCGAACGCAGGACCTCATGGTAAGCAGTAGCGCTTGCGACCACTAGACCAACGAGGTTAGGTTAGAGAAAGGCTCATCTCTACCTGGTTGCACCACAACAGTAGTATTTATCGTTATTCAAGTTTCTTAGAAAATGAAGTTGGAATAAACATACTAATGTATATCAATTTGTATGAAGTACCTATATAAATATTGAGTTACCATGATTGGTTACCACTTAACGTAGTAAATTCTCTCATAATTTAAGGCTATTAAAGAATCAAATTGCTTCAAAATTACCCACTACATAATTATTATTGACGCATTACGTCAAAATTAATCAACACATCAGATCCATTTAATTTTTTGTCGAGCTGAACCCTAAAATTGAAAATTATAGAGAATGATACGCAAATAATTACTTCACGATACGCCGCGTCAAAATCACTTTGTCTCAAACGCACAGACGACGGAGATATCTTATGGAGTGGTCTACTGATAACCATCGCTTAGCCGCTGCGCAAGCTTACCCTTGTCTACCATTGTGACCCTTACCCTTGTGGCAATAGATACCATTTTGACCCTTCCCAACTTTCTTCGTATATTTGTGTAAGGTATATTAACGTGTCAATCGCTCCTCCTCCTGAGTCGTTATTAATAATCATGTCAATCCACTCGCCGTGAGAAATATTTTAAATCTAGAGGGGTAACCAATAATTTTGACGATGAACATTACGATTATTGGGTAATATCGGTTTGCTGTATAATTAATTTCTTGTGTAATTTTTATATTATTGTGGGAGTTAGCTGAGTCATGTTGAACTTAATGGACTTTTGTTTTTGTTTTGAAGTTTGTTAGCATTATGTGATTTTCTAAGCCTTGTTATTGTTTGTTTCATAATCAGCTTACAACGTTCTCAGTGCTGGGATACAGGCCTTCTCTCTGCGAGATCCTTCTCGCGCGAGTGGGCCATAATTCAACACGCTAGGTGATTTCTGTTCACGCTGATAGATGTCACATGACTTCGATTTTTTCTAGGACATGCCGGTTTCCTCACGATGTTTTCCTTCACAGTTTTAGGAGCAGGGTGATGAAATAATTCACACTAAGTAAAGTGCCTGGATGCAAGAAGCACAGAACCAGTCGAAGTAGCGGTTCTTGAGGGAGGCCTATGTCCAGCAGTGGACGTCTTTCGGCTGAAATGAAAAAAAATGAAATACAAATCGTAAGTCACGGCCGATTCTAAGTAGTCCACTTAGAGCACCCGTCCGAATAGCACCTGAAAGAAAGAAAGAAAGAAAAGAAAGAAAAATAGGTTTATTTGTCACAGAAATACGTGTATACATAAAAGACAAGAGTAATCAGAGAACAACACAAAGTACATAACAAATCACGAGCATAGAACAGAAATTACTTAGGCGGCAGCTGCACGACTTGATTGTGACAAGAAGGCTTCCACTCAGCATGATGCAGTGCTATGGGGGACCTACAGCACAGCGCTGATTTTTGGCGGTCAACCGAAACAAAAAAAATGTACGGAAATCAAGCGACTCAGCAGCCTACTGCTGGGATGTATTTGTTTTACAGGACGTTATTAAATGAAAGAAATCGATAAAACAAATTTCGGTACGTACCTATGTGTAATTAATAAACATTCTAGTGATTTTTATCGATATCTTTCATTTAATAACGTCCTGTAAAACAAATACATCCCAGCAGTAGGCTGCTGAGTTGCAGGTGCTATTCGGACGGGTGCTCTAAGTGGACTACTTCGCCGATTCGATTGGCCCACCACTGCTCTAACTATGTATTTCTAATGATTTTATATATTGTGTTGATCATATCAATTGTGTGTTAATTTGATGTGATTCTTATACTTTAATTAAACGTTCTTCCAAGTAACAGAGTGAGTTAATTATGGCATGTTTCAATCTAACAAGTTGCTGTTGTATATTTTAGATGGAGTCACTTGGCCTTCTCAATCGTTACCTAGTATTCCTTACCGTTCGATTGCGGGTTGAGAATAGTACATTATTGCAAAGGCCGGGAAATAGACAATTGCAGGTCGAGTATGAGTTTGAAGGCCGAGCCATAGGCGAGGACTTCACTAATACGAGACAGGCAATTACCATTTCCACCGAGGCATATATAGTGCTTTTCTCAAAAGAATGCTAGGAAATAAAAGTAGTTAAATTTCCATAATTTTTCAAGTTAATGCCGTTTTTAACATGAACTGTACATTTCAGCATGGAATAAATTGCCCATAATGTAGATGGCTTTTTAGTTTTAGTAATCTCATTAAAATACGCCATAAATACACAGTTTGTAGAAAATGTTCACTTTATTCTCGTTTTTCCAAATCAATTTTTTTTATATACTTTCAAGTATTTTTTTTTTTTGACTTCGCTGGAAGCAGGTTTTCCATTGCTAATTTGGCTTCTGATCTTAAATCTGGTAGAGTACAATCAATCTCCATTTCACTCTCTGAACCGTTGGAACTCATTTTAATTATCTATTATGTATTTAAATAACAAATCAAGACGAATTTTCAGCTTTGCCGCCAATTTTCTATTTATCATCTCTGCCGAAAGGCAAACGCATTTATGGCTATACATACAGCCACGTGAACGCAATTTGTACTAAGCAAAGAGACTTACTTTGGTATACCAAGAATGATAAAAGAGATCCAATCAAAGAGTATCTAATAACCCCAGCACGCCGTTTCATACAGCATTGCTGGAGCGTTGTAATGTTCCAAATTCAAAAATGCTCCTGCAAAGGATTTGATTTTCTTTGACCATAAATTCGATACATCGCGTGTTCTTTTTTCGAAAATAATGACAATATTTCCATGCATGTTTGAGAAACAGACTTTATAGACATCACGTTTTCCTGGAAATAAAGATCAAGGCTGCTTTAGTACATTACTGCCGCGGTCTATAATGACTACTTTGCTGGTCGCGCTGATGGTGGCCGACAGCGCAGCGTAGCGCAGCTCCAGGCCGACAGCGCGGTCAGCGTGCAGCACTTGATGGACGAGCTGAGATAAAGGCCGAGGCCGTAGGTCGAGGCCTTTACAGCGAGGACAGCAAGGGCTGCAATGATGGCCAAGCTGGAAGGCCTAGAGCGTAGTTAGGCTAGCTCGAGGCAATCATAGCGTGACCAGCGAAGCAGTCATAATGGGCCAAGGCTTGTATAGTGCTTTACTCAAAAATGCAAGTACCTAATCTAAATAAAACCAGCAAGTAAAGATTTAGATTTCCTACTGATTTTCCACTGCACAATTTTTTCTTATGCAAGCTTATATTTTTTTCCTTTGAGTTTCGCGGTATTAAATTTTCAACCACTAATTTAGCTTCATCTTTAATGTCTGGCGGTGTTAAACACATTGAATCGGAATAATTTTCGCTTTGAGAGCTCATTTTTAGCAAAAATGTCATTAAATAAAAATAAAATTTTCGCTGAACGGCGCTTTTGTTACTTCTTTGGTTTTTTTTTAACAATGGTAGTTGGAACTATACAGCCAAATATGGAATAAAATCTTTTTGTACCTATCTCTATAAATACAAACAGCTGTGTTTTAAATAAAACCTTTTTGCATTTGATTTTTTAAAACGTTGAAACGTCAAAATAGCGGCCGGCAATGTTTTGCCGGCCTATTAGAGCGACCAGCAAAATTTTGTCGGCCGCTCCTTGAAACAGAACGGCAAGGTCGACTTTGCTCAAACAAGGTTGTCAAAATAATGACCACATTACATGCATTTTTGAGTAAAGAGACTTAATTTGCCAAGAATGATAAAAGAGATCCAATCAAAGAGTATTTAATAACCCCAGCACGCCGTTTCATACAACATTGCTGGAGCGTTGTAATGTTCCAAATTCAAAAATGCTCCTGCAATGGATTTGATTTTCTTTGACCGTAAATTCGATACTTCGCGTGTTCTTTTTTCGAAAATAATGACAATATTTCCATGCATGTTTGAGAAACAGACTTTATAGACATCACGTTTTCCTGGAAATAAAGATCAAGGCTGCTTACTGAATTATTGTAAGACTGCAGAATTACACTCGCGACAATCTAAGAAGTCCGATTTGACGTTTCGTACTTGTACGTATCCTATACTATTAAATGAGCATCATCATCTGTCTAGCCTTTTCCCAACTATGTTGGGGTCAGCTTCCAGTCTAACCGGATGCAGCTGAATGCCAGTATTTTACATGGAGCGACTGCCTATCTGACCTCCACACCCTAGTTACTAGGTAACACGATACCCCTTGATAAAACTAGTTGTCAGACTTTT
The DNA here is from genome assembly GCA_963680765.1 of Agrochola lychnidis. NCBI lineage: Eukaryota > Metazoa > Arthropoda > Insecta > Lepidoptera > Noctuidae > Agrochola > Agrochola lychnidis. Next base: position 19,582,441 of record OY796858.1, read on the forward strand.
GGGGTTCTAACTACTCGTAACGACTGTCAAAGATCTACAAATGACAACCGGGACCAACAGCTTAACGTGCTTTCCGAGGTATGGAGGGGTCTTGGTATGTAAAGATGGTGACCCATCCACGGACCAACCGTGGCAAGCGTAGCTTAACCTGATTGATCGACCCGTAAGGCTGTTATTACTTAGTCACAAGCCCCTGAACAGCTGTTGTCTCATAATACTGTTAAATGAGCAATATTTGTATAGGTATTTAAATATATTTGTAATCACATTCTCGAAAACGGCTCTAACGATTTCGATGAAAGTTGCTACATAAGGATTTACGGGGGCGAAAAATCGATCCAGCTAGGTCTCTTATTTGGGAAAATTTGTTTTCTTCGTTTTTTCACCCGAGTAGAGCTCGCTCGCCCAAAGTTTAGAACAAGATGGCTACCTTAGAATAATGACATGACAGCATGGAATAAGTAAGTACCTACTACCATGGCAGCGTTGAATTAGTAAGTACCTACCTACTATCATGGTAATATGGAATTAGTATGTACTATCCTATACTATTAAATGAGCATTCTCTATTTTCAAGCCGAGCTCGGTCGCCCAGGTACTATATATATATATCTTTATTTTTTTATCACGTTCTCGAACACGGCTCTAACGATTTCGATGAAAGTTTCAATATAGGGGTTTACGAAGGCGAAAAATCGATCTAGCTAGGTCTCATATCTGGAAAAATTCGTTTTCTCTATTTTCACCCGAGCAGAGCGTGGTCGCCAAGGTACTAATAAAATGATATGAGGCCTTAAGAATCAGTTTTATCAATGTAGATAAATCGTCGATTACAAACTCTCTCAACTATGCTAAATAACGCGAGCAATGGAGCGCAGCTTTCTAGGTGTAAAACGAACTGACAGAATACGCAACACCACGCTACGCTACAAAACGGGGATCTTAGACGTAGGCAAAAAGGCTGTCAAGCTAAAATGGGATTAGGCGGGTGATGTCAGCCGCATGCATCATGACCAACAACAACAACAGTCTCCACACGGTGGGTGCCTGAGGATGGACGGCGGCGCCGAGGTCGGCCCAGGAAGAGGTGGCGAGACAACCTAGACGCGTACCGCAAGGGTTGGATGGAGGTGGCCTTGGAAAAGGATGCATGGAAGGATTTGGGGGAGGCCTTTGCTCAGCAGAGGGACAGTGCAGGCTAACATAAAAAAAAAGACGTGTGGCACTCGGGGACTGCCGCGGTAAAGCTATTGCATAGCATTTGTAACCTCCATGACAACATCACGTTGTCATGGGAACCGTCATTACATGGTAGGCGGAGTGCGGGGTGTTAGGTTTTATTTTCGTTACATTACGGAATTTCTTGATTCGGTCACCGCGCTCAAAGCCCGCGATAAAAGCTATGCAATAGCTTAACTACACAAAGTATTTTTATAGCTGTCAAATTGGGCATCTTAGATTGTAGCGAGTTTAGTCACATTTTCCCATGTTAATGCTACATGAAGGCCAAATTTCGTAATTAGAAACTTTCAAAATCTAGCGACATTCAGAGTCCAACTCACTACGATACCAATGGCAGCGCAACCATGGTTGCACTGTCAAAAACTGTATGGTTAGTTGCGCAACCGATCGGACGCCTGGTGAGATACTCACAATAAAGCTGTGTATATTTTGCTGGTAGTGTGACCATGGTTGCGCCATCATGGTGTCCTAATTAGATATAAGTCTCAATGGTGCCGATTCCCTTGTTCTCAAACTAAACTAAATTTAAGTTCAGTGCATCTTTTTCTTTCTATTTCATTAAGAAAAGGACAGAAGATAAATTTTAGATTAGTCCTGTCAAATTAATCAGCGCTTGACGTAAGTTGACGTGATTTTAGTAGACAAGTTTTAATCTTGTCTAAACTTGTATGGAGTAGTGACAGGCGCTGATTAATTTGACAGGACTAAACTAAAATTTATCTTCTGTCCTTTTCTTAATGAAATGGAAAGAAAAAGATGCACTGAACTTAAATTTAGTTTAGTTTGTGAACAAGGGAATCGGCACCATTGTCAGCTTGTCAAAAATATAGGTAAATTAGAAGTGTTTTGACAGATTGAGACTGAGATTAGAATGCGAACGGTCTTAAAAATGATTTACTCCAGAAATCCTCATCGACAAATCCCCACCAGTGGGGACTGTTATATTTTTTTCCAAAAATCCCGACTAGTTAAATAAATTCAGCCTTTTTTTGCTAATAATGTGGTCGTTTTTGCCACTCGCCGGCCGCTACCGCGGCATCGCTCGCTTCCCTCACTCGGCTCGAGCGTAGGAGGTCACAGTTCTAACCTAACCTTACCTTTTACCTAGTGGGGATTTCTGGAAAAAAGAATAACAAGCCCCACTGGTGGGGATTTGTCGGTGGAGATTTTTGGATTACTCCTCTGGTTTTCTCGCATGCTGAATAATTGCTCAAATTATATCAGTCACTCAATGATAATGGCCCGAGTTTTAGATCATAGGTTTGAACCCAGACAGGCGCTTTACTTTGTGTAAATCAACATTGCTCTCAAAACGGTGAAGGAAAACATCGTGAGGAAACTGACATGTCTTAGAACCAAAAATTCGAAGACATGTGACATCTACCAACCCGTACTGGGCTCGCGTGGTGGATTACTTTGACCCACTTGGTACAAGGCCCACTACCTCTCGAAGAGAGGTGTGTCCCAGCAATGGGAACATTATAGCGTGTTTAATGATAATCTTACAAATTTTTTGTAGTAGTGGATGGAGTTCCTCATTAATGTAAGTACATTTTTCTGTTGGTGTTTTTAATTGACTTCATCAGGAATTGAACTTCGATATCTACAATGATAAATCGTCAACTATCCATTAAAAGTTTAGTTTGGTTCTATGCATTCACGCCTTTTAGATGATCTGGAGGTAATACAAATCGATTGAAATTTTATCAATGAATAAAATGTTCCATCAGTTTAATATAAATCATCGTCGATACTTCAAAGATGAGACTTGACACTCTACGTAGTTTGACTTGCGCAGTAGACGATTTATAGGTATTTTTCAGGGATGTTACGGAAGTCGTTTTACCGGATCCGAAACCGGAATCGAAGGTTTCTATTTGACGGACCGGAATTAGAACCGGAACCGGATTTCGAGTCGAAGGTTGAAGTAGAAGAAAGGTGTGTTATGGGAAGGCTTAATTAAACAATTAAAATATAATTCAGTTTCTTTAATCTGTCAAATATTAGCGATAATTTCCACAAACAAAACAATAAACTGAGACTTCGAGCGCGAGCGTGTATAAAATAAACTATACTCCAAAGGTTTAGGTAGTTAAAAAAAGGTAAACAAATCGTAAAAAGGGTTTTTATAGATGACACTTTCTTGTTAAAAAAACAATAAAACCAAATTAAATTTATTTTAGTGTTTATCTATAGTTTCCTCTTTTATTAATGTATGTTAAACTTTATCGTTTATTCTTCACTACTTTTCGTAGATGTAACTGCTTGAGCACAATTTTGTTTGTCTGATTTATAATATTTTGTAATCTGTCTATTGTAAAGAGCCCAATTTCTAAACGTCAACGAAATATAACGTTGCTAAATTGAAGAGTTCAACTGTGACGTAACATAACAACTGAAGTGACAGGTATTACGTTTAGTCGGTTACTTGACAGCTGTCTCGTCACGTGGTATTTTTTGTTTACCTTTTTTAACTACCTAAACCTATGGAGTATAAAATTACATTGGCGACGAGCTTGTTTGTACGCGCTCTAGTCACGTGCATCGCTGCGTTTCGAACTTCGATTCAAAATTATCGAAACCGTAGTCGAAATCGCAGGTGTAAAATTAATCGGAACTTCTGACCTTTCGGAACCAGAACCAAAGCTCCGTAATATTCCTGTTCTCTTTAGCGGTATGAGGTCTGTGCCGGGGCGTCATCGGGGCGGCGGAAAGAGCGCGGGGGGCGCGGTCAAGTCTCCTCTTTCGTGGCACGTATTATACTGACTAATCGTTTACGCAGTAGGTAACCTTTAATATCACGGATGAAGATGACTAATAATGCGATTTCACACTGAAAGTGTATCCTACAGTCGATGCTTTAAAATGACGCTTTTAATTTCTGATTGATTCTGAGTCATTGTTCAGAGTTACTAGTAATGATTCTATTTGATGTGTTCTTGGTAAATACACTTAGGTACTGATGACCTCAAGCAGATGGGATAACAGTCTACAACGTGGAAAGCTTTGATTTTCAAAGAAATGGTTCTGAGTCATCTGTGCCACCTACATAATTTTTGTATGTTTATTGTTTTAAAGGTACTGGGGCAACCACTACCTCTTTATAGTCTTATTTCAGAGTTACAATTGTTACAAAAAACGTTTTAAGCTATTGCATACCTTTTATCGCGGGCTTTGAGCGCGGCAACCGAATTAAGAAATTCCGTAACGAAAGTAAAACCTAACACCCCTCACTCCGCCTACCATGTAATGACGGTTCTCATGACAACGTGATGTTGTCATGGGAACGTAATTTATGTTTTATGTCATCACGTCATCATCCAAGTGTAACGTTGACAAATAGGAAGTATGGAGGTTACAAATGCTATGCAATAGCTTTACCGCGGCAGTCCCCGAGTGCCACACGTTTTTAAAGTGAAACTTTTATTACATCGTCTCAAACTTTTTCGTCTGTGTGTTGCATGTCGCGTGACGGTCGGCCGCAGAGTAGGGATAAAGTGAAAAGTTTCACTTTTACCGTTTCACGTTTCACGTAAGGATTGTGTGGTTTCATAAAACCACCCAATCCTTTTTTTTTTCTTAGTTTTGAGACTGTGTGCCCTTTGGCAAAGGCCTCCTCCATCCTCTTCCATTTCTCTGTTCCTTGCTTGTCTAGTCCATATTTTTCCCGCCGTTCTCACCAAGTTATTCTGCCATCATTTCAAAGGTTTCCCTTTCTTTCTCTCCGACCTCTTAATGGTACTATTATTTTAATATTACTTCACAGTGGGAAAGAGATGGAGCTATATGTCCTGTATAGCTGCATCTCTTTCTTACTCTGAAGTAATATTAAATAAAATACACATTAACTCACGCCATCTTCCCATGGGGATAGGCAGAAACTACAAAACTCCACAAAACAATAACAAAATAATACTGCTATAAGAATTAAGTGGTCACTGATTGTAGACCTGGAAAATATTGCCTAAGATTGACCTGTATGTGGAAGGCAGAGAATCGATTATTGAGACATACATGTGGCCCATCTACATGGCCCATGCGAACTACGCATCAAAGACTTGACGTCACACACAAATCCTGACGTCACAGATATCCTGCGTCGCGCAATTAGAGTTTACCGCGTGATCAACATATATATGACTACATTTTTGGGCAGTTGCCCGCCAGACACGACACCAGTCTGGTCGGAGGATCCTCCCTTTTCTATATAGAGGCTGAGTGAACTTACACCCTGTTCCTCATGCCTCTAAATATCTAGAGCACACACCACCTTTTTTTTTAGTTGGGAAATTATGAAATAACTTCTCCCGCTCTGGACGGAACGGGAGGGCGTATCAGACTCTTACTGACTAAAATCCACTCGTGATCCTTCAGTTGCCTGTACGTTACCAGGGGTCACGGTAACCCTTTTGTATTCGAAAGGTCCGCAACCCCGGCAGGCATCAGTCCTAGTGGACCCCTTCAGTTGTGCTGAAATCTCTTTGAGGCGCACGTCAAAGTCAAAGTCAAAGTCAAATCATTTATTTCAAATAGGCCCATGTATGGCACTTTTGAACGTCAAAAATTACAAAATAATAAAATTGATTCTAGTCGCCCCTTCCAAAAGGTAGTTTTCGTATGGAGAAGAATGGGCAAGAAACTCCACCGTTACTCTTTTAAAATGTGGGACACAACGCGCCGTCGACCCGGGCCTGGCCCTTATCGGACGCCTAGGTTTCATATTTAATTTAGTATCGCATCAATACTTCGCTAACTTGACAGCAATTTTACAAAGACAAGTTCTTGGAAACATTCAATAAAATGGCAGTCGAGCTGTGAGTGTGACGTAGGATCTAGCAAGCCATACCACACACCTGAGACTGGGTTTATTATCTTAAGAGATTTTACTACTACCTATTATTATTTAAAGCATTAATCTTAGCCAAATTGTAATGTAGAAGCCAGAATATATCCTTGATCTGGCAGTAAAATGAGCAGAACAGTTCCTGACTAAAATACATGTATTTATTTACTCATAGAATAAATGCTGTGGAAATGCGTTCCTTGCGAAGCATGTGTGGTCTGACTATGAATGGTAGACTGAGGAATGATGTAATAAGACAGCGGTGTGATTTAAAAGAAGATGTAGTGACAAAAATTTAAAAGGGTATGCTGAGATGGTTTGGGCATGTTGAGAGGATGAATGAAGAGCGACTAACAAAATGTATTTACGAGGCTGATGTGAAGGGAAAGGCCGGGCGGGGGCGCCCTAGGAGGACATATACTGACCTTATTGGTGATGTTCTTCAGAAAGGCCAGGTGCGTAGTACTTGCAACCAGCGTGCGTGTATGACCAGATGTATGAACGTAAACGAGGCAAAAGGAGTATGTAAGGATCGTAGCAGGTGGCGTTCTGTAGTTTTTGCCTAAACCATGGGAAGAAGGCGTGAGTTTATTTATGTATGTTATTTACTCATTCACTGCCTCATTGGTTTAGTGGTCGTACTACTGCTGAGCATGAGATCCTGGGTTCGATTCCCGGGATCGACGAAGTGTTATTGTGTGTTTCCATCTGGAATCCCCAGTAGCGGCCCGGAGTTGAGGGCAATAAACTCGCCATGCGACTTAAATATAACTGGTGAACTTAATCATCATCATCAGCCTATAGCAGTCCACTGCTGGACATAGGCCTCTCCAATTGCACGCCATTGAACTCGATTCTCGACAACTCTCATCCAGCTGCTACCAGCCACCCTGTGAAGATCGTCACTCCACCTAGCCTGAGGGTGTCCTACCTTACGTTTGTCAGTTCGCGGTCTCCACTCAAGAACACGTCTATCCCAACGGTCATCGGTTCTACGGCTGATATGGCCGGCCCACTGCCACTTCAGCTTGCTTATTCTGTGAGCTATGTCGATAACTTTGGTTCTCTGCCGGATCACCTCGTTCCGGTTTCGATCACTCAGAGAGACTCCAAGCATAGCCCGCTCCATGGCTCGCTGAGCATCTTTAAATTAAAATTAAAATCCAAATTAATGTTATCTGTTATTTACTCATACCTTCGCAACCTCTAGAATTATTTACCTCCCAAACTATTTATTCACCAACCGAAAAATATCTTAATCTCTGCAAAAAAACATGGCGTTATTTTAGCCTCCCGTAAGTATAGGTTTGCTAATATCCCTCCGTTAAGGTTGGGAACTGTATCGATGATGCTGCGATCGCATTCCGATGAAATTGGTAATCAGATAAGGATCTGGGGAACCTACCTATAGTCGACATGATGACAATAAGTGTTTTGATATTTGGATGAGGCACTTGGGACTTGGGAATGATGTGTGAAATGTGGTCAAGTGCCAAGATATTGGCTATAAGGTTATTAAATTGAGGCCTCTATTGTTTAGTTTATTAGGGTTTGTTTTGATCGAACAATGGTTTTGCGGATGGGAATTATATAGCTCCAATAAATTGAGTCAGGCAATGATCTTTGGCAATTTTTAGGCTCTTAGATGTAGAATTGTAAATTTATTGAATTTCCAATGACTAATCTTAATTTTTTTAAATTATCTTCGTTAGGTCTAATAGTTATGGTAGAATCCAGAATCTACCATAGTCTGTCTATGGTAGTTTTTGGATTCTACCATAACTTTTAGACGGGTGGTGACGACCTCTTAATTATAAGGTCATTTTATTAAAGTATCCAAATATCAATCCCAAACTAATATAATATCCAAATTCTTCTAACTTCCAGTAGAAGCTCAGTCAGAAATGACGCGGCCCGCTTGATTAAAGGCCGCTCCGAGTAATTTGCACCCAAAATTAATTAATTTAACATAATTCTGTATCGGGTGCGTTTCGATGCGCTTGCGATGCCATGCTGTTCGCTCGCTAGGTAGCAAGAGTAGAAAATAATTAAGATTTTCTCGAGAAATTACGGCGTGAATATTTTCTTGTTTTCTCTTATTAACCTACTAACATAATAACCCGCTTGAATTAACCGATATAACCAGAGGGTAGCCACATTGCCACTTGTTGGTACGTGGTTGTAAGCGCTATTGCTGACCATGAGGTTTTGGGTTCGATTCCCGGGTCGGGCAAAGTGTTATTGGGTTTTACCATCTGGAATTTCTCAGTTGCTACTGCTCAGAGTCTGGATTTGTGCCCGGAAGATGGCAATAAGCTCGCCCCGTATTACACGGGACTGAAACATAACTAGCGAAATGTGGGTGATAGGTACTTACAGCTCTCTTCTTAATGTCCCTTGGCAAACTTCGTGTTTTGTCAGTCGTCGACTCGTCGGATTTCTATCAATTGCCCTTTGTACTTGGTGCAGACCGGACGATCTCAATCGACTTGGAAGTATATAGAGTTGTTAATACTCTTTTAACTTAATGTAATTTATTTAAAAAATGGGAGGAAAGCTGCTAAGGTCGCAGGCACGAAAATAGTTTTACAGCTCTATATAGTTCATGCGGAAATCAAAACAAAACAACAATAAAGTACTTAGTTCTGAATTCAAATTATTATACACGACAAATCTATTAATTGATGGACATGGAAATCAGCATTCGTTTGTATTCGGAAATACGATGATTCCCGAGGGACATTAAGACAATAAAAAATACTGTACAGGCGTGGTGTTATGTTATGTGATACAAGTCTCATGTTGTACTTCGCTAAGTATTAAAGCCTATTGCAATTGACCGGGCTAAATGCAGTCTATGTACTACTGAAAACTTTGTAACGGAAAATACCCACTTACATTTTTCCGGAGATTAAACCCTGGGATTTAATACCTGAACCTCAGCGGCCACTAGATATAGATGCAGCCATTAATGAAATATATTATGGCCGTAGATTAAACATACAGGTAGGTAGGTTTGACATTACCAGGACTCACAGGTGTGGCCTGTCATGGCATTAAAGAGTGACTGATAGGAGACATTGGTGCCGATTCCCTTGTTCACAAACTAAACTAAATTTAAGTTCAGTGCATCTTTTCTTTCTATTTCATTAAGAAAAGGACAGAAGATAAATTTCAGTTTAGTCCTGTCAAATTGATCAGCGCTTGACGTAATTTTAGTAGGTAAGTTTTTAATCACGTCTAAACTTGTATGGAGTAGTGACAGGCGCTAATTAATTTGACAGGACTAAATTAAAATGTATCTTCTGTCCTTTTCTTAATGAAATAGAAACAAAAAGAAGCACTGAACTTAAATTTAGTTTAGTTTGTGAACAAGAGAATCGGCACCAATAGCATAGTCATAGTCATTCATCATTTCAGTCGAAAGACGTCCACTGCTGGACAAAGGCCTCCTCCAAACACCGCCACTTCGACCGGTTCTGTGTTTCCCGCATCCAGCGGATTCCTGCGGCCTTCACAAGGTTATCGGTCCACCTTGTGAGAGTCCTTCCAACGCTACGTATTCCGGTACGCGGTCGCCACTTCAGAACCTTTCGGCCTTATTGGACATTAGGCTAGACTGTTCTCTGAGCAATGTGCCCTACCCACTGCCACTTAGGTTTGGCAATTTTTAGAACTATGTCGTTTCCTCATAGTCACTCAGAAGGATATAACTGATCACTACTATATTCGAAGAAAGCAAGAAGGTAGAAGAAATTGAACTGATGTTTATTTTTACATAGGATTGGATTTCCCGTTAATCTCTCGAGATTTGTAATATGAGAGAAGTTGAATCTAAAGCTGTCACAATTGCTTTTCTGAGATATAGATGTTTTCAGTTAAAATATGTTCATTACCGACGTAGTTCACCAATAGACACGAATCAGTATCAGGAAATATAAATGCAAGTTTATTCGAACACAATTTAGACTAATTTAATTCATTGATTTCGACATCAAAGTGCTTGAGAATCTTCAAAATGATCTGAAATCTGTGTGATGCTTCGTTTTATCATTGAAGAGCTATGTTATTCTACTGGCATGTTCTAGTAGCGATGAAATCTAGCTCCATTTATTAATTTTATCACTTGACACCTCATTCACGTACTACTTATCAGGCACTAAACCTACACGATTTACTTTCAAAATCACATAAATGTCAGCCTCAGTCGGAGTCTTCTGCTTTGTGTAAAGTGCATTGATAATAATCTGAGCCATTCTCAGGCGCAGAGCGAGATGGAGATAGGATTTTAAACGCGTGCGAGAGGGACGGGCAGTCTTGAATAGAAACATCAAAATTTTACAGCGTTTTTATTGCGCTCGCGCTGATCCGAGTGTTTACATGTAAGCGTCCGGTTTGCTTTCGGCGTTGGGCGGTGGCATGCTCCGAATATTGAGGTAAAACCACTTTTTTTAAAGTATCTTAGATACTTTTTTGGAATAATTAGTTGAGATTGAAACGTTAATTGTCATGTGATTTTTTTAAATAATTTAGATCGATAATGTCGAAATCATTTTGGTGGTATTGAGAAGATTTTGCGAACACTTTAATATTTTTTGTAACTACACACAGGGTGGGCCCAACAGCTATCAAGCCGAGTCAAATGAAATCATTAAAACGAACAACAAAAGGGCAGATAAAATTAAAATCCAAATAAAGTTATGAATTTATATCACTAAGCTGTCCTTTAATCGTATAAAGTCAAGTTAGGGGCAGATAAATTAAAATGTTAATGCCAGTAAAATATTGAGCAAACACGATCCAGTCTTAGGGCGAGACGAATTCGGCATGCAGGCGACGACAGTGTGAGAAAAGGTGGTACGACCCCAAGTGTTACTTTTTTTTTTTTCTTCATTATGGAACTAAAATATTCTTGGAGATAAAGTTGTCAAAAGGTACAGTCAGATTTCTAATTGCACTTTTATTAAATAAATATATTACCTATACCATAATTAACGTATTCTCACCTTGAAAAATACTATATTAAACAACAAAAAAAAGTTTATTGTCATAAAATTATAATATACTAGCGGACCCGACAGACGTTGTCCTGTCAAAACATTGTCCAGCGGACAAAATTGTGAATCTAAACCATTCCCAGATCCCCTTGAACACACACAAAAAATTTCATCAAAATCGGTCCAGTCGTTTGAGAGAAGTTCAGTGACATACACACTCACAGAAGAATTATATATATAAAGATAGGATTTCAACACTTTCCTTATAGAAAAGGATGCGTGCGCATTATATAGCTTGCATTGTACTCGACTATTTCGCGTGTCAAGGTCGAGCACTGCTGGTGTAGTGGTATCATGCAAGATTCCCATTCTTGCGACCCGGGTTCGATTCCCGGGCAGTGCATACGTCTTTTTGAGATTTTTCTTTAATTTTTCTGATTCCTTTTATTATCTCGCTGTTATTTTTTTTTATATTTCGCTATTCATACCTTTTTAATCCGTTTTATGTATATGACGTCCATGTTATTTGGAGTCAATTCATGTTACCAATTCATTTTTCAATAACTTTTAGTAACTTTACGATTTTTTTTGCCCAAAAATCCTCAAAATTAATTTCCACATAATATCTCAAAGCATCGCCTCCGACTTTTAATTTATAAAAAACCCTAAAATACCGATCATTCCTTGCAACTCAGATGCGGTAGGTTGACATGGGAATCGCTACGTTCCGAAGCGCTAAAATTCCCATGCAAAAATATGCCTGTAAGCATTCCATGAGAATGAAGCGAATTAAGTGTATCCCATGAGTGTATCGTCATGGTATTTCTGACTCATTGACGAGATCGCTAGACGAAATGAGTCAAAATGATTGACAGCGTCTCGATTTGTGCTCCAATTTTAATTTCTTTGAATTAAATTTTTTGCTCGTATATGTAGGTGTGAATCGGTCTGTAACGTGTTCAATGGAATTTATTTTTTCTTATGAAAGTTTTTTTCTGTCATCGGCAAATCATTTGTCGACTCCTGAACATGGTCATCTTAATTCATAGGCGGTCATTAGGTGTAATATAACATATGTTCACACCTGTAATTTCCGAAGGGTTAGGTAGAGGTGGACCTATAGTATAGGTCCACCTCTACCAGCCATTCCGCCAGTTTTGTTTAAGTCCCATGTAAAAGGGGGCGAGCCTATTGGTATAGTTTAGAACGTATACTGTTAATTCCTTTTTTCTTATAATCTTAATTTTTATTTGTGATAAAGAATAATCCTAATTTTTTAATTTTATCTATTATTTTTTTTAATAATTAATTAATTATATTGTATTTTAAGAATCAATTATTTTTATTTTATACATCTGAGTAAAGCTAATCTAAGCTGAGGAACTGGTGGCTAAGTAATGACAGCCACACGGGTCGATCCATCAGGTTAAGCTACACTTGCCAGGGTTGGTCCGTGGATGGGTGACCATCTTTACACACTGAGACTCCTCCGTGCCTCGGAAAGCACATTAAGCCATTGGTCCCGACTGTCATTTGTGGATCTTTGACAGTTGTTAAGGGTCGTCAGAAGTCCGAAAGTCTGACAACCAGTCTTACCAAGGGGTCGTATTACCCAGTTACTGGGTTGTGGACGTCAGATAGGCAGTCGCTTCATGTAAAATACTGGTATTCAGCTGCAACCGGTTAGACTGGAAGCCGACCCCAACATAGTTGGGAAAAGGCTAGGCAGGTTGATTGATTGAGTAATGCTAATCAAGTGGCACTTTTTACCTTATCTTAATTTTGTTAACATGCGGATAATGTAGTAGGCTGCAATATTGTTAATACTACATATAAGCCCATAATAATGTTATTTGTAAACATTTTATATTGTAGCTCTTTATTGCCCTGTAATAAATAAAATAGAATATTGTGGTAATCACCGATAAACTGGGTGCAATTAATTGCATACCGAGACCACCAAGATCGTGGTATGCAATGAATAGTTCACAGGAGTCAGTAAAATGATGCTGGCTTTAATGCCTAGACGTAACTAAACTCATAGTATGAGATTTGGTTTCCTTTATTTTTAGTTTTTAACACCATTTTGATACTAATTAAACTATTTTATCTGAAACGGGGGGGGGGACGCCCTAGAAAGACATATAGTGACCTTATTAGTGATGTTCTTTAGAAAGGTCAGTTGCGTAGTACTCGCAACCGGCGTGCGTGTATGACCAGATGTATGATCGTAAACAAGGCAAGAGGAGTATGTAAGGATCGTAGCAGGTTGCGTTCTGTAGTTTCTGCCTACCCCCATGGGAAGAAGGCGTGAGTTTAGGGTATGTATCTAATCTGTTATAATTTGTACTCTAGGTATCTACTTTTTTTGTAGTAGATTCCTTAGCCATGCTGTTTTAGAGGTATGAGGAACAGCACGCGTAGCATGACCACCGTAGAAACGAGTTTTGTCAACGGAAGAGTAGACAAAATGACTGATAAACAATCACAATCTCTAATTTTGTCTATTCTTCGACTTTGTTTTTATCGAATTTGTTTTTATCGACTTTGTTTTATCGACTTTGTTTTTATCGACTTTGTTTTTATCGACTTTGTTTTTATCGACTTTGTTTTTATCGACTTTGTTTTTATCGAATTTTTTTATCGAATTGTTTTTATCGACTTTGTTTTTACCGACTTTGTTTTTATCGACTTTTGTTTATCGAATTTGTTTTTATCGACTATGTATTTATCGACTTTGTTTTATCGAATTGTTTTTATAGAATTGTTTTTATCGACTTTGTTTTTATCGACTTTGTTTTTATCAACTTTGTTTTCATCGACTTTGTTTTTATCGACTTTGTTTTTATCGACTTTGTTTTTATCGAATTTGTTTTTATCGACTTTTGTTTATCGAATTTGTTTTTATCGAATTTGTTCTTATCGAATTTGTTTTTATCGACTTTGTTTTTATCGACTTTGTTTTTATCGACTTTGTTTTTATCGACTTTGTTTTCATCGACTTTGTTTTTATCGACTTTGTTTTTATCGACTTTGTTTTTATCGAATTTGTTTTTATCGAATTTGTTTTTATCGACTTTGTTTTTATCGACTTTTGTTTATCGAATTTGTTCTTATCGAATTTGTTTTTATCGACTTTGTTTTTATCGACTTTGTTTTTATCGACTTTGTTTTTATCGACTTTGTTTTCATCGACTTTGTTTTTATCGACTTTGTTTTTATCGACTTTGTTTTTATCGAATTTGTTTTTATCGAATTTGTTTTTATCGAATTTGTTTTTATCGACTTAGTTTTTATCGAATTTGTTTTTATCGAATTTGTTCGTATCGAATTTGTTTTTATCGACTTTGTTTTTATCGACTTTGTTTTTATCGACTTTGTTTTTATCGACTTTATATTTATCGACTTTATATTTATCGACTTTATTTTTATCGACTTTGTTTTTATCGAATTTGTTTTTATCGAATTGTTTTTATCGACTTTGTTTTTATCGACTTTGTTTTCATCGACTTTGTTTTTATCGACTTTGTTGTTATCGACTTTGTTTTCATCGACTTTGTTTTTATCGACTTTGTTTTTATCGACTTTGTTTTTATCGACTTTGTTTTTATCGACTTTGTTTTTATCGACTTTGTTTTATCGACTTTGTTTTTATCGACTTTTGTTTATCGAATTTGTTTTTATCGACTTTGTTTTTATCGACTTTGTTTTTATCGACTTTGTTTTTATCGACTTTGTTTTCATCGACTTTGTTTTTATCGACTTTGTTTTTATCGAATTTGTTTTTATCGACTTTGTTTTTATCGAATTTGTTTTTATCGACTTTGTTTTATCGACTTTGTTTTTATCGACTTTATATTTATCGACTTTATATTTATCGACTTTATTTTTATCGACTTTGTTTTTATCGAATTTGTTTTTATCGAATTGTTTTAATCGACTTTGTTTTCATTGACTTTGTTTTTATCGACTTTGTTTTTATCGACTTTGTTTTCATCGACTTTGTTTTTATCGACTTTGTTTTTATCGACTTTGTTTTTATCGACTTTGTTTTTATCGACTTTGTTTTTATCGACTTTGTTTTTATCGACTTTGTTTTATCGACTTTGTTTTTATCGACTTTGTTTTTATCGACTTTGTTTTTATCGACTTTGTTTTTATCGACTTTTGTTTATCGAATTTGTTTTTAACGACTTTGTTTTCATCGACTTTGTTTTTAACGACTTTGTTTTTATCGACTTTGTTTCTATCGACTTTGGTTTTATCGACTTTGTTTTTATCGACTTTGTTTTTATCGACTATGTTTTTATCGACTTTGTTTTTATAGAATTGTTTTTATAGAATTTTTTTTATCGACTTTGTTTTTATCGACTTTGTTGTTATCGACTTTGTTTTTAACGACTTTGTTTTTATCGACTATGTTTTTATCGACTTTGTTTTTATAGAATTGTTTTTATAGAATTTTTTTTATCGACTTTGTTTTTATCGACTTTGTTGTTATCGACTTTGTTTTTAACGACTTTGTTTTTATCGACTTTGTTTTTATCGACTTTGTTTTTATCGACTTTGTTTTTATCGACTTTGTTTTTATCGACTATGTTTTTATCGACTTTGTTTTTATAGAATTGTTTTTATAGAATTTTTTTTATCGACTTTGTTTTTATCGACTTTGTTTTTATCGACTTTGTTTTCATCGACTTTGTTTTTATCGACTTTGTTTTTATCGACTTTGTTTTTATCGAATTTGTTTTTATCGACTTTGTTTTTATCGAATTTGTTTTTATCGACTTTGTTTTTATCGACTTTGTTTTTATCGACTTTGTTTTTATCGACTTTGTTTTCATCGACTTTGTTTTTATCGACTTTGTTTTTATCGACTTTGTTTTTATCGAATTTGTTTTTATCGACTTTGTTTTTATCGACTTTGTTTTTATCGACTTTGTTTTTATCGACTTTATATTTATCGACTTTATATTTATCGACTTTATTTTTATCGACTTTGTTTTTATCGAATTTGTTTTTATCGAATTGTTTTTATCGACTTTGTTTTTATCGACTTTGTTGTTATCGACTTTGTTTTCATCGACTTTGTTTTTATCGACTTTGTTTTTATCGACTTTGTTTTTATCGACTTTGTTTTTATCGACTTTGTTTTTATCGACTTTGTTTTATCGACTTTGTTTTTATCGACTTTTGTTTATCGAATTTGTTTTTATCGACTTTGTTTTTATCGACTTTGTTTTTATCGACTTTGTTTTTATCGACTTTGTTTTCATCGACTTTGTTTTTATCGACTTTGTTTTTATCGAATTTGTTTTTATCGACTTTGTTTTTATCGAATTTGTTTTTATCGACTTTGTTTTATCGACTTTGTTTTTATCGACTTTGTTTTTATCGACTTTGTTTTTATCGACTTTGTTTTTATCGACTTTGTTTTTATCGACTTTGTTTTTATCGACTATGTTTTTATCGACTTTGTTTTTATAGAATTGTTTTTATAGAATTTTTTTTATCGACTTTGTTTTTATCGACTTTGTTTTTATCGACTTTGTTTTTATCGACTTTGTTTTCATCGACTTTGTTTTTATCGACTTTGTTTTTATCGACTTTGTTTTTATCGACTTTGTTTTTATCGACTTTGTTTTTATCGACTTTGTTTTATCGACTTTGTTTTTATCGACTTTGTTTTTATCGACTTTGTTTTTATCGACTTTGTTTTTATCGACTTTTGTTTATCGAATTTGTTTTTAACGACTTTGTTTTCATCGACTTTGTTTTTAACGACTTTGTTTTTATCGACTTTGTTTCTATCGACTTTGGTTTTATCGACTTTGTTTTTATCGACTTTGTTTTTATCGACTATGTTTTTATCGACTTTGTTTTTATAGAATTGTTTTTACAGAATTTTTTTTATCGACTTTGTTTTTATCGACTTTGTTGTTATCGACTTTGTTTTTAACGACTTTGTTTTTATCGACTTTGTTTTTATCGACTTTGTTTTTATCGACTATGTTTTTATCGACTTTGTTTTTATAGAATTGTTTTTATAGAATTTTTTTTATCGACTTTGTTTTTATCGACTTTGTTTTTATCGACTTTGTTTTTATCGACTTTGTTTTCATCGACTTTGTTTTTATCGACTTTGTTTTTATCGACTTTGTTTTTATCGAATTTGTTTTTATCGACATTGTTTTTATCGACTTTGTTTTTATCGACTTTGTTTTTATCGACTTTGTTTTTATCGAATTTGTTTTTATCGACTTTGTTTTCATCGACTTTGTTTTTATCGACTTTGTTTTTATCGACTTTGTTTTTATCGAATTTGTTTTTATCGACTTTGTTTTTATCGACTTTGTTTTTATCGACTTTGTTTTTATCGACTTTATATTTATCGACTTTATATTTATCGACTTTATTTTTATCGACTTTGTTTTTATCGAATTTGTTTTTATCGAATTGTTTTTATCGACTTTGTTTTTATCGACTTTGTTTTCATCGACTTTGTTTTTATCGACTTTGTTGTTATCGACTTTGTTTTCATCGACTTTGTTTTTATCGACTTTGTTTTTATCGACTTTGTTTTTATCGACTTTGTTTTTATCGACTTTGTTTTTATCGACTTTGTTTTATCGACTTTGTTTTTATCGACTTTTGTTTATCGAATTTGTTTTTATCGACTTTGTTTTTATCGACTTTGTTTTTATCGACTTTGTTTTTATCGACTTTGTTTTCATCGACTTTGTTTTTATCGACTTTGTTTTTATCGAATTTGTTTTTATCGACTTTGTTTTTATCGAATTTGTTTTTATCGACTTTGTTTTATCGACTTTGTTTTTATCGACTTTATATTTATCGACTTTATATTTATCGACTTTATTTTTATCGACTTTGTTTTTATCGAATTTGTTTTTATCGAATTGTTTTTATCGACTTTGTTTTTATCGACTTTGTTTTTATAGAATTGTTTTTAAAGAAATTTTTTTATCGACTTTGTTTTTATCGACTTTGTTGTTATCGACTTTGTTTTTAACGACTTTGTTTTTATCGACTTTGTTTTTATCGACTTTGTTTTTATCGACTTTGTTTTTATCGACTTTGTTTTTATCGACTATGTTTTTATCGACTTTGTTTTTATAGAATTGTTTTTATAGAATTTTTTTTATCGACTTTGTTTTTATCGACTTTGTTTTTATCGACTTTGTTTTTATCGACTTTGTTTTCATCGACTTTGTTTTTATCGACTTAGTTTTTATCGACTTTGTTTTTATCGAATTTGTTTTTATCGACTTTGTTTTTATCGAATTTGTTTTTATCGACTTTGTTTTTATCGACTTTGTTTTTATCGACTTTGTTTTTATCGACTTTGTTTTTATCGACTTTGTTTTTATCGACTTTGTTTTATCGACTTTGTTTTTATCGACTTTGTTTTTATCGACTTTGTTTTTATCGACTTTGTTTTTATCGACTTTTGTTTATCGAATTTGTTTTTAACGACTTTGTTTTCATCGACTTTGTTTTTAACGACTTTGTTTTTATCGACTTTGTTTCTATCGACTTTGGTTTTATCGACTTTGTTTTTATCGACTTTGTTTTTATCGACTATGTTTTTATCGACTTTGTTTTTATAGAATTGTTTTTAAAGAAATTTTTTTATCGACTTTGTTTTTATCGACTTTGTTGTTATCGACTTTGTTTTTAACGACTTTGTTTTTATCGACTTTGTTTTTATCGACTTTGTTTTTATCGACTTTGTTTTTATCGACTTTGTTTTTATCGACTATGTTTTTATCGACTTTGTTTTTATAGAATTGTTTTTATAGAATTTTTTTTATCGACTTTGTTTTTATCGACTTTGTTTTTATCGACTTTGTTTTTATCGACTTTGTTTTTATCGACTTTGTTTTTATCGACTTTGTTTTTATCGACTTTATATTTATCGACTTTATATTTATCGACTTTATTTTTATCGACTTTGTTTTTATCGAATTTGTTTTTATCGAATTGTTTTTATCGACTTTGTTTTTATCGACTTTGTTGTTATCGACTTTGTTTTCATCGACTTTGTTTTTATCGACTTTGTTTTTATCGACTTTGTTTTTATCGACTTTGTTTTTATCGACTTTGTTTTTATCGACTTTGTTTTATCGACTTTGTTTTTATCGACTTTTGTTTATCGAATTTGTTTTTATCGACTTTGTTTTTATCGACTTTGTTTTATCGACTTTGTTTTTATCGACTTTGTTTTTATCGACTTTGTTTTTATCGACTATGTTTTTATCGACTTTGTTTTTATAGAATTGTTTTTATAGAATTTTTTTTATCGACTTTGTTTTTATCGACTTTGTTTTTATCGACTTTGTTTTTATCGACTTTGTTTTCATCGACTTTGTTTTTATCGACTTTGTTTTTATCGACTTTGTTTTTATCGACTTTGTTTTTATCGACTTTGTTTTTATCGACTTTGTTTTATCGACTTTGTTTTTATCGACTTTGTTTTTATCGACTTTGATTTTATCGACTTTGTTTTTATCGACTTTTGTTTATCGAATTTGTTTTTAACGACTTTGTTTTCATCGACTTTGTTTTTAACGACTTTGTTTTTATCGACTTTGTTTCTATCGACTTTGGTTTTATCGACTTTGTTTTTATCGACTTTGTTTTTATCGACTATGTTTTTATCGACTTTGTTTTTATAGAATTGTTTTTATAGAATTTTTTTTATCGACTTTGTTTTTATCGACTTTGTTGTTATCGACTTTGTTTTTAACGACTTTGTTTTTATCGACTTTGTTTTTATCGACTTTGTTTTTATCGACTATGTTTTTATCGACTTTGTTTTTATAGAATTGTTTTTATAGAATTTTTTTTATCGACTTTGTTTTTATCGACTTTGTTTTTATCGACTTTGTTTTTATCGACTTTGTTTTCATCGACTTTGTTTTTATCGACTTTGTTTTTATCGACTTTGTTTTTATCGAATTTGTTTTTATCGACATTGTTTTTATCGACTTTGTTTTTATCGACTTTGTTTTTATCGACTTTGTTTTTATCGAATTTGTTTTTATCGACTTTGTTTTCATCGACTTTGTTTTTATCGACTTTGTTTTTATCGACTTTGTTTTTATCGAATTTGTTTTTATCGACTTTGTTTTTATCGACTTTGTTTTTATCGACTTTGTTTTTATCGACTTTATATTTATCGACTTTATATTTATCGACTTTATTTTTATCGACTTTGTTTTTATCGAATTTGTTTTTATCGAATTGTTTTTATCGACTTTGTTTTTATCGACTTTGTTTTCATCGACTTTGTTTTTATCGACTTTGTTGTTATCGACTTTGTTTTCATCGACTTTGTTTTTATCGACTTTGTTTTTATCGACTTTGTTTTTATCGACTTTGTTTTTATCGACTTTGTTTTTATCGACTTTGTTTTATCGACTTTGTTTTTATCGACTTTTGTTTATCGAATTTGTTTTTATCGACTTTGTTTTTATCGACTTTGTTTTTATCGACTTTGTTTTTATCGACTTTGTTTTCATCGACTTTGTTTTTATCGACTTTGTTTTTATCGAATTTGTTTTTATCGACTTTGTTTTTATCGAATTTGTTTTTATCGACTTTGTTTTATCGACTTTGTTTTTATCGACTTTATATTTATCGACTTTATATTTATCGACTTTATTTTTATCGACTTTGTTTTTATCGAATTTGTTTTTATCGAATTGTTTTTATCGACTTTGTTTTTATCGACTTTGTTTTCATCGACTTTGTTTTTATCGACTTTGTTGTTATCGACTTTGTTTTTATCGAATTTGTTTTTATCGACTTTGTTTTTATCGAATTTGTTTTTATCGACTTTGTTTTATCGACTTTGTTTTTATCGACTTTGTTTTTATCGACTTTGTTTTTATCGACTTTGTTTTTATCGACTTTGTTTTTATCGACTTTGTTTTTATCGACTTTGTTTTTATAGAATTGTTTTTATAGAATTGTTTTTATAGAATTTTTTTTATCGACTTTGTTTTTATCGACTTTGTTTTTATCGACTTTGTTTTCATCGACTTTGTTTTTATCGACTTTGTTTTTATCGACTTTGTTTTTATCGACTTTGTTTTTATCGACTTTGTTTTTATCGACTTTGTTTTATCGACTTTGTTTTTATCGACTTTGTTTTTATCGACTTTGTTTTTATCGACTTTGTTTTTATCGACTTTTGTTTATCGAATTTGTTTTTAACGAATTTGTTTTCATCGACTTTGTTTTTAACGACTTTGTTTTTATCGACTTTGTTTCTATCGACTTTGGTTTTATCGACTTTGTTTTTATCGACTTTGTTTTTATCGACTATGTTTTTATCGACTTTGTTTTTATAGAATTGTTTTTATAGAATTTTTTTTATCGACTTTGTTTTTATCGACTTTGTTGTTATCGACTTTGTTTTTAACGACTTTGTTTTTATCGACTTTGTTTTTATCGACTTTGTTTTTATCGACTTTGTTTTTATCGACTTTGTTTTTATCGACTATGTTTTTATCGACTTTGTTTTTATAGAATTGTTTTTATAGTATTTTTTTTATCGACTTTGTTTTTATCGACTTTGTTTTTATCGACTTTGTTTTTATCGACTTTGTTTTCATCGACTTTGTTTTTATCGACTTTGTTTTTATCGACTTTGTTTTTATCGAATTTGTTTTTATCGACATTGTTTTTATCGAATTTGTTTTTATCGACTTTGTTTTTATCGACTTTGTTTTTATCGACTTTGTTTTTATCGAATTTGTTTTTATCGACTTTGTTTTCATCGACTTTGTTTTTATCGACTTTGTTTTTATCGACTTTGTTTTTATCGAATTTGTTTTTATCGACTTTGTTTTTATCGACTTTGTTTTTATCAACTTTGTTTTTATCGACTTTATATTTATCGACTTTATATTTATCGACTTTATTTTTATCGACTTTGTTTTTATAGTATTTTTTTTATCGACTTTGTTTTTATCGACTTTGTTTTTATCGACTTTGTTTTTATCGACTTTGTTTTCATCGACTTTGTTTTTATCGACTTTGTTTTTATCGACTTTGTTTTTATCGAATTTGTTTTTATCGACATTGTTTTTATCGAATTTGTTTTTATCGACTTTGTTTTTATCGACTTTGTTTTTATCGACTTTGTTTTTATCGAATTTGTTTTTATCGACTTTGTTTTCATCGACTTTGTTTTTATCGACTTTGTTTTTATCGACTTTGTTTTTATCGAATTTGTTTTTATCGACTTTGTTTTTATCGACTTTGTTTTTATCAACTTTGTTTTTATCGACTTTATATTTATCGACTTTATATTTATCGACTTTATTTTTATCGACTTTGTTTTTATCGAATTTGTTTTTATCGAATTGTTTTTATCGACTTTGTTTTTATCGACTTTGTTTTCATCGACTTTGTTTTTATCGACTTTGTTGTTATCGACTTTGTTTTCATCGACTTTGTTTTTATCGACTTTGTTTTTATCGACTTTGTTTTTATCGACTTTGTTTTTATCGACTTTGTTTTTATCGACTTTGTTTTATCGACTTTGTTTTTATCGACTTTTGTTTATCGAATTTGTTTTTATCGACTTTGTTTTTATCGACTTTGTTTTTATCGACTTTGTTTTTATCGACTTTGTTTTCATCGACTTTGTTTTTATCGAATTTGTTTTTATCGACTTTGTTTTTATCGAATTTGTTTTTATCGACTTTGTTTTATCGACTTTGTTTTTATCGACTTTATATTTATCGACTTTATATTTATCGACTTTATTTTTATCGACTTTGTTTTTATCGAATTTGTTTTTATCGAATTGTTTTTATCGACTTTGTTTTTATCGAATTTGTTTTTATCGAATTTGTTTTTATCGACTTAGTTTTTATCGACTTTTGTTTATCGAATTTGTTTTTATCGAATTTGTTCGTATCGAATTTGTTTTTATCGACTTTGTTTTTATCGACTTTGTTTTTATCGACTTTGTTTTTATCGACTTTGTTTTTATCGACTTTGTTTTTATCGACTTTGTTTTTATCGACTTTGTTTTTATCGACTTTGTTTTTATCGACTTTGTTTTTATCGACTTTGTTTTTATCGACTTTGTTTTATCGACTTTGTTTTTATCGACTTTTGTTTATCGAATTTGTTTTTATCGACTTTGTTTTTATCGACTTTGTTTTTATCGACTTTGTTTTTATCGACTTTGTTTTCATCGACTTTGTTTTTATCGACTTTGTTTTTATCGAATTTGTTTTTATCGACTTTGTTTTTATCGAATTTGTTTTTATCGACTTTGTTTTATCGACTTTGTTTTTATCGACTTTTTATTTATCGACTTTATATTTATCGACTTTATTTTTATCGACTTTGTTTTTATCGAATTTGTTTTTATCGAATTGTTTTTATCGACTTTGTTTTCATTGACTTTGTTTTTATCGACTTTGTTTTTATCGACTTTGTTTTCATCGACTTTGTTTTTATCGACTTTGTTTTTATCGACTTTGTTTTTATCGACTTTGTTTTTATCGACTTTGTTTTTATCGACTTTGTTTTATCGACTTTGTTTTTATCGACTTTGTTTTTATCGACTTTGTTTTTATCGACTTTGTTTTTATCGACTTTTGTTTATCGAATTTGTTTTTAACGACTTTGTTTTCATCGACTTTGTTTTTAACGACTTTGTTTTTATCGACTTTGTTTCTATCGACTTTGGTTTTATCGACTTTGTTTTTATCGACTTTGTTTTTATCGACTATGTTTTTATCGACTTTGTTTTTATAGAATTGTTTTTATAGAATTTTTTTTATCGACTTTGTTTTTATCGACTTTGTTGTTATCGACTTTGTTTTTAACGACTTTGTTTTTATCGACTTTGTTTTTATCGACTTTGTTTTTATCGACTTTGTTTTTATCGACTTTGTTTTTATCGACTATGTTTTTATCGACTTTGTTTTTATAGAATTGTTTTTATAGAATTTTTTTTATCGACTTTGTTTTTATCGACTTTGTTTTTATCGACTTTGTTTTCATCGACTTTGTTTTTATCGACTTTGTTTTTATCGACTTTGTTTTTATCGAATTTGTTTTTATCGACTTTGTTTTTATCGAATTTGTTTTTATCGACTTTGTTTTTATCGACTTTGTTTTTATCGACTTTGTTTTTATCGAATTTGTTTTTATCGACTTTGTTTTCATCGACTTTGTTTTTATCGACTTTGTTTTTATCGACTTTGTTTTTATCGACTTTGTTTTATCGACTTTGTTTTTATCGACTTTGTTTTTATCGACTTTGTTTTTATCGACTTTGTTGTTATCGACTTTGTTTTTAACGACTTTGTTTTTATCGACTTTGTTTTTATCGACTTTGTTTTTATCGACTTTGTTTTTATCGACTTTGTTTTTATCGACTATGTTTTTATCGACTTTGTTTTTATAGAATTGTTTTTATAGAATTTTTTTTATCGACTTTGTTTTTATCGACTTTGTTTTTATCGACTTTGTTTTTATCGACTTTGTTTTCATCGACTTTGTTTTTATCGACTTTGTTTTTATCGACTTTGTTTTTATCGAATTTGTTTTTATCGACTTTGTTTTTATCGAATTTGTTTTTATCGACTTTGTTTTTATCGACTTTGTTTTTATCGACTTTGTTGTTATCGAATTTGTTTTTATCGACTTTGTTTTCATCGACTTTGTTTTTATCGACTTTGTTTTTATCGACTTTGTTTTTATCGACTTTGTTTTTATCGACTTTGTTTTTATCGACTTTGTTTTTATCGACTTTGTTTTATCGACTTTGTTTTTATCGACTTTGTTTTTATCGACTTTGTTTTTATCGACTTTGTTTTTATCGACTTTTGTTTATCGAATTTGTTTTTAACGACTTTGTTTTCATCGACTTTGTTTTTAACGACTTTGTTTTTATCGACTTTGTTTCTATCGACTTTGGTTTTATCGACTTTGTTTTTATAGACTTTGTTTTTATCGACTATGTTTTTATCGACTTTGTTTTTATAGAATTGTTTTTATAGAATTTTTTTTATCGACTTTGTTTTTATCGACTTTGTTGTTATCGACTTTGTTTTTAACGACTTTGTTTTTATCGACTTTGTTTTTATCGACTTTGTTTTTATCGACTTTGTTTTTATCGACTTTGTTTTTATCGACTTTGTTTTCATCGACTTTGTTTTTATCGACTTTGTTTTTATCGACTTTGTTTTTATCGAATTTGTTTTTATCGAATTTGTTTTTATCGACTTAGTTTTTATCGACTTTTGTTTATCGAATTTGTTTTTATCGAATTTGTTCGTATCGAATTTGTTTTTATCGACTTTGTTTTTATCGACTTTGTTTTTATCGACTTTGTTTTTATCGACTTTATATTTATCGACTTTATATTTATCGACTTTATTTTTATCGACTTTGTTTTTATCGAATTTGTTTTTATCGAATTGTTTTTATCGACTTTGTTTTTATCGACTTTGTTTTCATCGACTTTGTTTTTATCGACTTTGTTTTCATCGACTTTGTTTTCATCGACTTTGTTTTTATCGACTTTGTTTTTATCGACTTTGTTTTTATCGACTTTGTTTTTATCGACTTTGTTTTTATCGACTTTGTTTTATCGACTTTGTTTTTATCGACTTTTGTTTATCGAATTTGTTTTTATCGACTTTGTTTTTATCGACTTTGTTTTTATCGACTTTGTTTTTATCGACTTTGTTTTCATCGACTTTGTTTTTATCGACTTTGTTTTTATCGAATTTGTTTTTATCGACTTTGTTTTTATCGAATTTGTTTTTATCGACTTTGTTTTATCGACTTTGTTTTTATCGACTTTATATTTATCGACTTTATATTTATCGACTTTATTTTTATCGACTTTGTTTTTATCGAATTTGTTTTTATCGAATTGTTTTTATCGACTTTGTTTTCATTGACTTTGTTTTTATCGACTTTGTTTTTATCGACTTTGTTTTCATCGACTTTGTTTTTATCGACTTTGTTTTTATCGACTTTGTTTTTATCGACTTTGTTTTTATCGACTTTGTTTTTATCGACTTTGTTTTATCGACTTTGTTTTTATCGACTTTGTTTTTATCGACTTTGTTTTTATCGACTTTGTTTTTATCGACTTTGTTTTTATCGACTTTGTTTTTATCGAATTTGTTTTTATCGACTTTGTTTTTATCGACTTTGTTTTTATCGACTTTGTTTTTATCGACTTTGTTTTATCGACTTTGTTTTTATCGACTTTGTTTTTATCGACTTTGTTTTTATCGACTTTGTTTTCATCGACTTTGTTTTTATCGACTTTGTTTTTATCGACTTTGTTTTTATCGAATTTGTTTTTATCGACTTTGTTTTTATCGACTTTGTTTTTATCGACTTTGTTTTTATCGACTTTGTTTTATCGACTTTGTTTTTATCGACTTTTGTTTATCGAATTTGTTTTTATCGACTTTGTTTTTATCGACTTTGTTTTTATCGACTTTGTTTTTATCGACTTTGTTTTCATCGACTTTGTTTTTATCGACTTTGTTTTTATCGAATTTGTTTTTATCGACTTTGTTTTTATCGAATTTGTTTTTATCGACTTTGTTTTATCGACTTTGTTTTTATCGACTTTATATTTATCGACTTTATATTTATCGACTTTATTTTTATCGACTTTGTTTTTATCGAATTTGTTTTTATCGAATTGTTTTAATCGACTTTGTTTTCATTGACTTTGTTTTTATCGACTTTGTTTTTATCGACTTTGTTTTCATCGACTTTGTTTTTATCGACTTTGTTTTTATCGACTTTGTTTTTATCGACTTTGTTTTTATCGACTTTGGTTTTATCGACTTTGTTTTTATCGACTTTGTTTTTATCGACTTTGTTTTTATCGACTTTGTTGTTATCGACTTTGTTTTCATCGACTTTGTTTTTATCGACTTTGTTTTTATCGACTTTGTTTCTATCGACTTTGGTTTTATCGACTTTGTTTTTATCGACTTTGTTTTTATCGACTATGTTTTTATCGACTTTGTTTTTATATAATTGTTTTTATAGAATTTTTTTTATCGACTTTGTTTTTATCGACTTTGTTGTTATCGACTTTGTTTTTAACGACTTTGTTTTTATCGACTTTGTTTTTATCGACTTTGTTTTTATCGACTTTGTTTTTATCGACTTTGTTTTTATAGAATTTTTTTTATCGACTTTGTTTTTATCGACTTTGTTTTTATCGACTTTGTTTTCATCGACTTTGTTTTTATCGACTTTGTTTTTATCGACTTTGTTTTTATCGAATTTGTTTTTATCGACTTTGTTTTTATCGAATTTGTTTTTATCGACTTTGTTTTTATCGACTTTGTTTTTATCGAATTTGTTTTTATCGACTTTGTTTTTATCGACTTTGTTTTTATCGACTTTGTTTTTATCGAATTTGTTTTTATCGACTTTGTTTTTATCGACTTTGTTTTTATAGAATTGTTTTTATCGACTTTGTTTTTATCGACTTTGTTTTTATCGACTTTATATTTATCGACTTTATATTTATCGACTTTATTTTTATCGACTTTGTTTTTATCGAATTTGTTTTTATCGAATTGTTTTTATCGACTTTGTTTTTATCGACTTTGTTTTCATCGACTTTGTTTTTATCGACTTTGTTGTTATCGACTTTGTTTTCATCGACTTTGTTTTTATCGACTTTGTTTTTATCGACTTTGTTTTTATCGACTTTGTTTTTATCGACTTTGTTTTTATCGACTTTGTTTTTATCGACTTTGTTTTATCGACTTTGTTTTTATCGACTTTTGTTTATCGAATTTGTTTTTATCGACTTTGTTTTTATCGACTTTGTTTTTATCGACTTTGTTTTTATCGACTTTGTTTTCATCGACTTTGTTTTTATCGACTTTGTTTTTATCGAATTTGTTTTTATCGACTTTGTTTTTATCGAATTTGTTTTTATCGACTTTGTTTTATCGACTTTGTTTTTATCGACTTTATATTTATCGACTTTATATTTATCGACTTTATTTTTATCGACTTTGTTTTTATCGAATTTGTTTTTATCGAATTGTTTTTATCGACTTTGTTTTCATTGACTTTGTTTTTATCGACTTTGTTTTTATCGACTTTGTTTTCATCGACTTTGTTTTTATCGACTTTGTTTTTATCGACTTTGTTTTTATCGACTTTGTTTTTATCGACTTTGTTTTTATCGACTTTGTTTTATCGACTTTGTTTTTATCGACTTTGTTTTTATCGACTTTGTTTTTATCGACTTTGTTTTTATCGACTTTTGTTTATCGAATTTGTTTTTAACGACTTTGTTTTCATCGACTTTGTTTTTAACGACTTTGTTTTTATCGACTTTGTTTCTATCGACTTTGGTTTTATCGACTTTGTTTTTATCGACTTTGTTTTTATCGACTATGTTTTTATCGACTTTGTTTTTATAGAATTGTTTTTATAGAATTTTTTTTATCGACTTTGTTTTTATCGACTTTGTTGTTATCGACTTTGTTTTTAACGACTTTGTTTTTATCGACTTTGTTTTTATCGACTTTGTTTTTATCGACTTTGTTTTTATCGACTTTGTTTTTATCGACTATGTTTTTATCGACTTTGTTTTTATAGAATTGTTTTTATAGAATTTTTTTTATCGACTTTGTTTTTATCGACTTTGTTTTTATCGACTTTGTTTTCATCGACTTTGTTTTTATCGACTTTGTTTTTATCGACTTTGTTTTTATCGAATTTGTTTTTATCGACTTTGTTTTTATCGAATTTGTTTTTATCGACTTTGTTTTTATCGACTTTGTTTTTATCGACTTTGTTTTTATCGAATTTGTTTTTATCGACTTTGTTTTCATCGACTTTGTTTTTATCGACTTTGTTTTTATCGACTTTGTTTTTATCGACTTTGTTTTTATCGACTTTGTTTTTATCGACTTTGTTTTTATCGACTTTGTTTTTATCGACTTTGTTTTATCGACTTTGTTTTTATCGACTTTGTTTTTATCGACTTTGTTTTTATCGACTTTGTTTTTATCGACTTTTGTTTATCGAATTTGTTTTTAACGACTTTGTTTTCATCGACTTTGTTTTTAACGACTTTGTTTTTATCGACTTTGTTTCTATCGACTTTGGTTTTATCGACTTTGTTTTTATCGACTTTGTTTTTATCGACTATGTTTTTATCGACTTTGTTTTTATAGAATTGTTTTTAAAGAAATTTTTTTATCGACTTTGTTTTTATCGACTTTGTTGTTATCGACTTTGTTTTTAACGACTTTGTTTTTATCGACTTTGTTTTTATCGACTTTGTTTTTATCGACTTTGTTTTTATCGACTTTGTTTTTATCGACTATGTTTTTATCGACTTTGTTTTTATAGAATTGTTTTTATAGAATTTTTTTTATCGACTTTGTTTTTATCGACTTTGTTTTTATCGACTTTGTTTTTATCGACTTTGTTTTCATCGACTTTGTTTTTATCGACTTTGTTTTTATCGACTTTGTTTTTATCGAATTTGTTTTTATCGACTTTGTTTTTATCGAATTTGTTTTTATCGACTTTGTTTTTATCGACTTTGTTTTTATCGACTTTGTTTTTATCGAATTTGTTTTTATCGACTTTGTTTTCATCGACTTTGTTTTTATCGACTTTGTTTTTATCGACTTTGTTTTTATCGAATTTGTTTTTATCGACTTTGTTTTTATCGACTTTGTTTTTATCGACTTTGTTTTTATCGAATTTGTTTTTATCGACTTTGTTTTTATCGACTTTGTTTTTATCGACTTTGTTTTTATCGAATTTGTTTTTATCGACTTTGTTTTCATCGACTTTGTTTTTATCGACTTTGTTTTTATCGACTTTGTTTTTATCGAATTTGTTTTTATCGACTTTGTTTTTATCGACTTTGTTTTTATCGACTTTGTTGTTATCGACTTTGTTTTTAACGACTTTGTTTTTATCGACTTTGTTTTTATCGACTTTGTTTTTATCGACTTTGTTTTTATCGACTTTGTTTTCATCGACTTTGTTTTTATCGAATTTGTTTTTATCGACTTTGTTTTCATCGACTTTGTTTTTATCGACTTTATTTTTATCGACTTTGTTTTTATCGACTTTGTTTTTATCGAATTTGTTTTTATCGACTTTGTTTTTATCGACTTTGTTTTTATCGACTTTGTTTTTATCGAATTTGTTTTTATCGACTTTGTTTTCATCGACTTTGTTTTTATCGACTTTATTTTTATCGACTTTGTTTTTATCGAATTTGTTTTTATCGAATTGTTTTTATCGACTTTGTTTTTATCGACTTTGTTTTCATCGACTTTGTTTTTATCGACTTTGTTGTTATCGACTTTGTTTTCATCGACTTTGTTTTTATCGACTTTGTTTTTATCGACTTTGTTTTTATCGACTTTGTTTTTATCGACTTTGTTTTTATCGACTTTGTTTTATCGACTTTGTTTTTATCGACTTTTGTTTATCGAATTTGTTTTTATCGACTTTGTTTTTATCGACTTTGTTTTTATCGACTTTGTTTTTATCGACTTTGTTTTCATCGACTTTGTTTTTATCGACTTTGTTTTTATCGAATTTGTTTTTATCGACTTTGTTTTTATCGAATTTGTTTTTATCGACTTTGTTTTATCGACTTTGTTTTTATCGACTTTATATTTATCGACTTTATATTTATCGACTTTATTTTTATCGACTTTGTTTTTATCGAATTTGTTTTTATCGAATTGTTTTTATCGACTTTGTTTTCATTGACTTTGTTTTTATCGACTTTGTTTTCATCGACTTTGTTTTTATCGACTTTGTTTTTATCGACTTTGTTTTTATCGACTTTGTTTTTATCGACTTTGTTTTTATCGACTTTGTTTTTATCGACTTTGTTTTATCGACTTTGTTTTTATCGACTTTGTTTTTATCGACTTTGTTTTTATCGACTTTGTTGTTATCGACTTTGTTTTTAACGACTTTGTTTTTATCGACTTTGTTTTTATCGACTTTGTTTTTATCGACTTTGTTTTTATCGACTTTGTTTTTATCGACTATGTTTTTATCGACTTTGTTTTTATAGAATTGTTTTTATAGAATTTTTTTTATCGACTTTGTTTTTATCGACTTTGTTTTTATCGACTTTGTTTTTATCGACTTTGTTTTCATCGACTTTGTTTTTATCGACTTTGTTTTTATCGACTTTGTTTTTATCGAATTTGTTTTTATCGACTTTGTTTTTATCGAATTTGTTTTTATCGACTTTGTTTTTATCGACTTTGTTTTTATCGACTTTGTTGTTATCGAATTTGTTTTTATCGACTTTGTTTTCATCGACTTTGTTTTTATCGACTTTGTTTTTATCGACTTTGTTTTTATCGACTTTGTTTTTATCGACTTTGTTTTTATCGACTTTGTTTTTATCGACTTTGTTTTATCGACTTTGTTTTTATCGACTTTGTTTTTATCGACTTTGTTTTTATCGACTTTGTTTTTATCGACTTTTGTTTATCGAATTTGTTTTTAACGACTTTGTTTTCATCGACTTTGTTTTTAACGACTTTGTTTTTATCGACTTTGTTTCTATCGACTTTGGTTTTATCGACTTTGTTTTTATAGACTTTGTTTTTATCGACTATGTTTTTATCGACTTTGTTTTTATAGAATTGTTTTTATAGAATTTTTTTTATCGACTTTGTTTTTATCGACTTTGTTGTTATCGACTTTGTTTTTAACGACTTTGTTTTTATCGACTTTGTTTTTATCGACTTTGTTTTTATCGACTTTGTTTTTATCGACTTTGTTTTTATCGACTTTGTTTTCATCGACTTTGTTTTTATCGACTTTGTTTTTATCGACTTTGTTTTTATCGAATTTGTTTTTATCGAATTTGTTTTTATCGACTTAGTTTTTATCGACTTTTGTTTATCGAATTTGTTTTTATCGAATTTGTTCGTATCGAATTTGTTTTTATCGACTTTGTTTTTATCGACTTTGTTTTCATCGACTTTGTTTTTATCGACTTTGTTGTTATCGACTTTGTTTTCATCGACTTTGTTTTTATCGACTTTGTTTTTATCGACTTTGTTTTTATCGACTTTGTTTTTATCGACTTTGTTTTTATCGACTTTGTTTTATCGACTTTGTTTTTATCGACTTTTGTTTATCGAATTTGTTTTTATCGACTTTGTTTTTATCGACTTTGTTTTTATCGACTTTGTTTTTATCGACTTTGTTTTCATCGACTTTGTTTTTATCGACTTTGTTTTTATCGAATTTGTTTTTATCGACTTTGTTTTTATCGAATTTGTTTTTATCGACTTTGTTTTATCGACTTTGTTTTTATCGACTTTATATTTATCGACTTTATATTTATCGACTTTATTTTTATCGACTTTGTTTTTATCGAATTTGTTTTTATCGAATTGTTTTTATCGACTTTGTTTTCATTGACTTTGTTTTTATCGACTTTGTTTTCATCGACTTTGTTTTTATCGACTTTGTTTTTATCGACTTTGTTTTTATCGACTTTGTTTTTATCGACTTTGTTTTTATCGACTTTGTTTTTATCGACTTTGTTTTATCGACTTTGTTTTTATCGACTTTGTTTTTATCGACTTTGTTTTTATCGACTTTGTTGTTATCGACTTTGTTTTTAACGACTTTGTTTTTATCGACTTTGTTTTTATCGACTTTGTTTTTATCGACTTTGTTTTTATCGACTTTGTTTTTATCGACTATGTTTTTATCGACTTTGTTTTTATAGAATTGTTTTTATAGAATTTTTTTTATCGACTTTGTTTTTATCGACTTTGTTTTTATCGACTTTGTTTTTATCGACTTTGTTTTCATCGACTTTGTTTTTATCGACTTTGTTTTTATCGACTTTGTTTTTATCGAATTTGTTTTTATCGACTTTGTTTTTATCGAATTTGTTTTTATCGACTTTGTTTTTATCGACTTTGTTTTTATCGACTTTGTTGTTATCGAATTTGTTTTTATCGACTTTGTTTTCATCGACTTTGTTTTTATCGACTTTGTTTTTATCGACTTTGTTTTTATCGACTTTGTTTTTATCGACTTTGTTTTTATCGACTTTGTTTTTATCGACTTTGTTTTATCGACTTTGTTTTTATCGACTTTGTTTTTATCGACTTTGTTTTTATCGACTTTGTTTTTATCGACTTTTGTTTATCGAATTTGTTTTTAACGACTTTGTTTTCATCGACTTTGTTTTTAACGACTTTGTTTTTATCGACTTTGTTTCTATCGACTTTGGTTTTATCGACTTTGTTTTTATAGACTTTGTTTTTATCGACTATGTTTTTATCGACTTTGTTTTTATAGAATTGTTTTTATAGAATTTTTTTTATCGACTTTGTTTTTATCGACTTTGTTGTTATCGACTTTGTTTTTAACGACTTTGTTTTTATCGACTTTGTTTTTATCGACTTTGTTTTTATCGACTTTGTTTTTATCGACTTTGTTTTTATCGACTTTGTTTTCATCGACTTTGTTTTTATCGACTTTGTTTTTATCGACTTTGTTTTTATCGAATTTGTTTTTATCGAATTTGTTTTTATCGACTTAGTTTTTATCGACTTTTGTTTATCGAATTTGTTTTTATCGAATTTGTTCGTATCGAATTTGTTTTTATCGACTTTGTTTTTATCGACTTTGTTTTTATCGACTTTGTTTTTATCGACTTTATATTTATCGACTTTATATTTATCGACTTTATTTTTATCGACTTTGTTTTTATCGAATTTGTTTTTATCGAATTGTTTTTATCGACTTTGTTTTTATCGACTTTGTTTTCATCGACTTTGTTTTTATCGACTTTGTTTTCATCGACTTTGTTTTCATCGACTTTGTTTTTATCGACTTTGTTTTTATCGACTTTGTTTTTATCGACTTTGTTTTTATCGACTTTGTTTTTATCGACTTTGTTTTATCGACTTTGTTTTTATCGACTTTTGTTTATCGAATTTGTTTTTATCGACTTTGTTTTTATCGACTTTGTTTTTATCGACTTTGTTTTTATCGACTTTGTTTTCATCGACTTTGTTTTTATCGACTTTGTTTTTATCGAATTTGTTTTTATCGACTTTGTTTTTATCGAATTTGTTTTTATCGACTTTGTTTTATCGACTTTGTTTTTATCGACTTTATATTTATCGACTTTATATTTATCGACTTTATTTTTATCGACTTTGTTTTTATCGAATTTGTTTTTATCGAATTGTTTTTATCGACTTTGTTTTCATTGACTTTGTTTTTATCGACTTTGTTTTTATCGACTTTGTTTTCATCGACTTTGTTTTTATCGACTTTGTTTTTATCGACTTTGTTTTTATCGACTTTGTTTTTATCGACTTTGTTTTTATCGACTTTGTTTTATCGACTTTGTTTTTATCGACTTTGTTTTTATCGACTTTGTTTTTATCGACTTTGTTTTTATCGACTTTTGTTTATCGAATTTGTTTTTAACGACTTTGTTTTCATCGACTTTGTTTTTAACGACTTTGTTTTTATCGACTTTGTTTCTATCGACTTTGGTTTTATCGACTTTGTTTTTATCGACTTTGTTTTTATCGACTATGTTTTTATCGACTTTGTTTTTATAGAATTGTTTTTATAGAATTTTTTTTATCGACTTTGTTTTTATCGACTTTGTTGTTATCGACTTTGTTTTTAACGACTTTGTTTTTATCGACTTTGTTTTTATCGACTTTGTTTTTATCGACTTTGTTTTTATCGACTTTGTTTTTATCGACTATGTTTTTATCGACTTTGTTTTTATAGAATTGTTTTTATAGAATTTTTTTTATCGACTTTGTTTTTATCGACTTTGTTTTTATCGACTTTGTTTTCATCGACTTTGTTTTTATCGACTTTGTTTTTATCGACTTTGTTTTTATCGAATTTGTTTTTATCGACTTTGTTTTTATCGAATTTGTTTTTATCGACTTTGTTTTTATCGACTTTGTTTTTATCGACTTTGTTTTTATCGAATTTGTTTTTATCGACTTTGTTTTCATCGACTTTGTTTTTATCGACTTTGTTTTTATCGACTTTGTTTTTATCGACTTTGTTTTTATCGACTTTGTTTTTATCGACTTTGTTTTTATCGACTTTGTTTTTATCGACTTTGTTTTATCGACTTTGTTTTTATCGACTTTGTTTTTATCGACTTTTGTTTATCGAATTTGTTTTTAACGACTTTGTTTTCATCGACTTTGTTTTTAACGACTTTGTTTTTATCGACTTTGTTTCTATCGACTTTGGTTTTATCGACTTTGTTTTTATCGACTTTGTTTTTATCGACTATGTTTTTATCGACTTTGTTTTTATAGAATTGTTTTTAAAGAAATTTTTTTATCGACTTTGTTTTTATCGACTTTGTTGTTATCGACTTTGTTTTTAACGACTTTGTTTTTATCGACTTTGTTTTTATCGACTTTGTTTTTATCGACTTTGTTTTTATCGACTTTGTTTTTATCGACTATGTTTTTATCGACTTTGTTTTTATAGAATTGTTTTTATAGAATTTTTTTTATCGACTTTGTTTTTATCGACTTTGTTTTTATCGACTTTGTTTTTATCGACTTTGTTTTCATCGACTTTGTTTTTATCGACTTTGTTTTTATCGACTTTGTTTTTATCGAATTTGTTTTTATCGACTTTGTTTTTATCGAATTTGTTTTTATCGACTTTGTTTTTATCGACTTTGTTTTTATCGACTTTGTTTTTATCGAATTTGTTTTTATCGACTTTGTTTTCATCGACTTTGTTTTTATCGACTTTGTTTTTATCGACTTTGTTTTTATCGAATTTGTTTTTATCGACTTTGTTTTTATCGACTTTGTTTTTATCGACTTTGTTTTTATCGACTTTATATTTATCGACTTTATATTTATCGACTTTATTTTTATCGACTTTGTTTTTATCGAATTTGTTTTTATCGAATTGTTTTTATCGACTTTGTTTTTATCGACTTTGTTTTCATCGACTTTGTTTTTATCGACTTTGTTGTTATCGACTTTGTTTTCATCGACTTTGTTTTTATCGACTTTGTTTTTATCGACTTTGTTTTTATCGACTTTGTTTTTATCGACTTTGTTTTTATCGACTTTGTTTTATCGACTTTGTTTTTATCGACTTTTGTTTATCGAATTTGTTTTTATCGACTTTGTTTTTATCGACTTTGTTTTTATCGACTTTGTTTTTATCGACTTTGTTTTCATCGACTTTGTTTTTATCGACTTTGTTTTTATCGAATTTGTTTTTATCGACTTTGTTTTTATCGAATTTGTTTTTATCGACTTTGTTTTATCGACTTTGTTTTTATCGACTTTATATTTATCGACTTTATATTTATCGACTTTATTTTTATCGACTTTGTTTTTATCGAATTTGTTTTTATCGAATTGTTTTTATCGACTTTGTTTTCATTGACTTTGTTTTTATCGACTTTGTTTTCATCGACTTTGTTTTTATCGACTTTGTTTTTATCGACTTTGTTTTTATCGACTTTGTTTTTATCGACTTTGTTTTTATCGACTTTGTTTTTATCGACTTTGTTTTATCGACTTTGTTTTTATCGACTTTGTTTTTATCGACTTTGTTTTTATCGACTTTGTTGTTATCGACTTTGTTTTTAACGACTTTGTTTTTATCGACTTTGTTTTTATCGACTTTGTTTTTATCGACTTTGTTTTTATCGACTTTGTTTTTATCGACTATGTTTTTATCGACTTTGTTTTTATAGAATTGTTTTTATAGAATTTTTTTTATCGACTTTGTTTTTATCGACTTTGTTTTTATCGACTTTGTTTTTATCGACTTTGTTTTCATCGACTTTGTTTTTATCGACTTTGTTTTTATCGACTTTGTTTTTATCGAATTTGTTTTTATCGACTTTGTTTTTATCGAATTTGTTTTTATCGACTTTGTTTTTATCGACTTTGTTTTTATCGACTTTGTTGTTATCGAATTTGTTTTTATCGACTTTGTTTTCATCGACTTTGTTTTTATCGACTTTGTTTTTATCGACTTTGTTTTTATCGACTTTGTTTTTATCGACTTTGTTTTTATCGACTTTGTTTTTATCGACTTTGTTTTATCGACTTTGTTTTTATCGACTTTGTTTTTATCGACTTTGTTTTTATCGACTTTGTTTTTATCGACTTTTGTTTATCGAATTTGTTTTTAACGACTTTGTTTTCATCGACTTTGTTTTTAACGACTTTGTTTTTATCGACTTTGTTTCTATCGACTTTGGTTTTATCGACTTTGTTTTTATAGACTTTGTTTTTATCGACTATGTTTTTATCGACTTTGTTTTTATAGAATTGTTTTTATAGAATTTTTTTTATCGACTTTGTTTTTATCGACTTTGTTGTTATCGACTTTGTTTTTAACGACTTTGTTTTTATCGACTTTGTTTTTATCGACTTTGTTTTTATCGACTTTGTTTTTATCGACTTTGTTTTTATCGACTATGTTTTTATCGACTTTGTTTTTATAGAATTGTTTTTATAGAATTTTTTTTATCGACTTTGTTTTTATCGACTTTGTTTTTATCGACTTTGTTTTTATCGACTTTGTTTTCATCGACTTTGTTTTTATCGACTTTGTTTTTATCGACTTTGTTTTTATCGAATTTGTTTTTATCGACTTTGTTTTTATCGAATTTGTTTTTATCGACTTTGTTTTTATCGACTTTGTTTTTATCGACTTTGTTTTTATCGAATTTGTTTTTATCGACTTTGTTTTCATCGACTTTGTTTTTATCGACTTTGTTTTTATCGACTTTGTTTTTATCGAATTTGTTTTTATCGACTTTTGTTTATCGAATTTGTTTTGTATCGAATTTGTTCTTATCGAATTTGTTATTATCGAATTTGTTTTTATCGACTTTGTTTTTATCGACTTTGTTTTTATCGAATTGTTTTTATCGAATTGTTTTTATCTACTTTGTTTTTATCGACTTTGTTTTTATCGAATTGTTTTTGTCGAATTGTTTTTATCGACTTTGTTTTTATCGACTTTATATTTATCGACTTTGTTTTTATCGACTTTGTTTTTATCGAATTTGTTTTTATCGACTTTGTTTTCATCGACTTTGTTTTTAAAGTCGATAAAAACAAAGTAGACCCCCTTTTAAATTTATTTTTCGATAATTTTTCATGAATATTCTAAAAAATTCGGGCGGGCACATGCCGATGGGCGACATTGTATATGTCGTTCGCGCGGTAAACTTCAATTACGGATCTAGGATTTCTGTGACGTCAGATCTTTGATGCGTAGCGTAGTTCACATCTGACGATGTAGAGGCCGTCACACTGCCATTATTTATTACTTTAGTTAGTCACACAATTAAGTACAAAATCATCGCCTCTGATTCACGCACTACTTAAGACCAGCACGAATTGTAATGGCTCGGAAATACATATTACAAGGTTCAAAAATTCTTCAGAATCTCGAAAGATCCGTGTTTCATTGAATATTCGTCATTGGCTCCTAATAAACTATTAGAGGAAGGAAATGATTCAGACGATAATTAAATGCTTATTATTGAAGTGAATCATGTATTCAAAGTAATGAATAGGCCGTAAGGGAAAACCCGGGAACAGGTAAACGTTTTGATGTCAAAGGTCCAAGGATCAAAGTGCAGTCTGC
This sequence comes from Agrochola lychnidis, assembly GCA_963680765.1. Taxonomy (NCBI): domain Eukaryota; kingdom Metazoa; phylum Arthropoda; class Insecta; order Lepidoptera; family Noctuidae; genus Agrochola; species Agrochola lychnidis. Next base: position 19,621,243 of record OY796858.1, read on the forward strand.
ATCGATACAGTAATTGTGAATTGCTTCTTAAAACAAAGAAGGATTCCAGAATCTGGACTTAAACTGCATAAAAAGCTCTAAAGATTATCACTGGAGAAGCAAATGGTCCTTGTTTTTTGTTGACCTCTGACTTTTCGGATTCATGTGCGTATTGTATAATTATCACTTGCTTCAAAAACGGAGAAGGAAAACATCCTGAGGAAACCGACATGCCATTTTTTTTGGGTGGGAAATTATAAAATAACTTCTCCCGAATCCCCGCCTCGCGATCTTCGCCTGAGAAATATATTTCTCGACGGCATGTGAAGCCAAGTCAGAGGCCCATGGGCGGCTTTAAAACTCTGACACCAGGTTAGTCTATAACCACAAGAAAAGGAGAAGAGTCCTTGTTTGAGTGTATAATGAGATGCGCGTCCAACTGCAGCTTACTTTAATGATCTTCAAAGTTTTTGCAAGCTCAGCAGCCGATTAGGTTAAAAGCGTATGCTGAAACGCAGGTGACGCAGCACAGCACAGTCTAGATTTTGCAGGGTAGGGCAGGCGAGGCAGACATAGGCCGCGAGCGCATGCTGCGACGCAGCTACACAGACACGTTCGTGTCCTAGCTAGTACAATGAATCTGTCATTGGAACATCAGTGGTAAAAAACAAGTGACGACCTGCACGCGTTGCGCAAAAATCTGTGCCGGCTCTACAATGAGACGCAGAGCAGGACAGACATATGTCTGCATCGCACGTGCCTGCACCGCAGCGTACGCAGCTGTCAGTACGTTCATGCATTATAAAATCTGCTCTGCTTTATGCTGCGTGGACCTGTGTCGCCTGCGTCTCAGGTTAGCTTATGGTGTCAATGCTATCTGCAAGTCAAACATAGTTACCTTGGTAGGTACAGGTAAGTAGGTACTAGGTAGCCTAGGGTATGAAAGTTGCTTTATAACCCTACGGTTACATTAGAGTCTCCTTCTGCCATATCGAATGTTTCCATTGATTGAAATGCTCACTGCATTTTTTTACCTGTGCAGTTTTTTTTATCCCTTAGTGATAACAGAATTTAGATAACGTAGACTCCAATTACCTATACCAACTTACAACATAACATTTAAACACGTATAAAGGCGGCAACGTATCAACAACACTATTGTTTAAATAAAAGCTTGTAAATACGACTAATTAACTAACTCATTACACCGAGAACTGGGGCTAATAAAATATTATGTTATGTCATTAAGAAATTACTGTTAACGTTTGTTACTCCGCTATTAAATGTGTGTTGTGGCCATGTTGGATTTGTGTGGACATGGGAGTCCGTACTTGAATTATAATGCATGTCAGCGCATTATCGCCGTCATTGCCGGAGTCAAATATATTGGTTTGCACCAATATATTGCATAGACACACAGCAATAGGAAATGGCCGGAAAATGTTTAGCAAAGTTCAAAAAAATATAATTGTTTGGCGCCCATATGCTTTTGTACCAGTTTGTTAGTCTAAAAAACTTTTTACAAAAAAAAAACAACCGACTTCAAAAAAAACACTACAAAGTGAAAAATAACTTTAATTTCGGAAGTCGGTGTCTTTGGTTTTTAATTTTCGTTCTTTGTCACCGACTTCCGAAATTAAAGTTATTTTTCACTTTGTAGTGTTTTTTTTGAAGTCGGTTGTTTTTATTTGTAAAAAGTTTATATTTTTCACTTTTTAGTTGTGGTACCTACCCCACACAAATTCGAATACCACTACCTGCTATGTAAATAACAGTGACAGGAAGTTATCATAATATCATCCACATACTAAGTGAGGAAAAAATACGTATTATTGAAGCTAACTCAAAAACTACCCAAGCAAAGTTAATAAAATTTATATGGGACCACCTCTGAAGTATGATCTACCAAACAAAAAAAGAACCATCAAAATCAATTCATTATTGACGGAGTAATCGCGTAACAAACATACAAAAAAAAAAAACAACATACAGTCGAATTGAGAACCTCCTCCTTTTGGAAGTCGGTTAAAAAGAGTTTACTTTTAGTAATATTGACAAATTAATCAAAACAGTGAACTATCTGACATCTATTTACGACGTTGCCAACTTTCTGAATGCGCTATTAAATTTTTGCAATAGGTTCCGAACGGTTGGTCCTTGTCTACTTTTGTCAGTAGAAAAAAAGTAGGTTTGAGCAATTTTTGAAGTGTCAGTCAGGTCTTCCTCCTCTTCATAATTTAATTCAAATACAAATTTACCTCTTTTCTGCAGGATTTATAAGAAGCGATATTAATTGGTGTGGTATTATATCACACAACGAGGTCCTTCAAGAGCACCCGAATTCCAAGCAATTCTCCTCAAAATATATTCAGTTGTAAGCAGGTGGTCCATATATTCAGATATGAGTGTCTAAAACGCTGCTATTTCCAAAATAAATGAATGAAACCCAGACTCAATAAATCGAATGAACCTCAAGATTTGCACTAGCCCCTGGAGCCTCTTGTTTCATGGGGTTACAGAGGCCATTGCATATCAAGGAGTAGACCGGGCGGCACGGTAATGGTAGGGAAGACGTGCCCTTAGGATATGGAAGGATTTGCGAGCCGTACCGGATAACACTCAAAAAATATAATTCATACTTTTTGTTTTAAATAACTATATTCAGTGACATTATTTTATTAAAGCAGGTCACTAATATTCTTTCGCTCCATCAAAGAACAATAACTCGTAAATATTTATCACGCGTTGTAAATGAATATTTTTCAAGGGGCACTAATTATTTCCACAATCTGCTGGTAGAAACACAGCGAACAATTGATTTGACTCAGGTTTTTCACTTTTAAACCTTCACCATCGGACGTTAATGGTCATTAGGGTGAAAAATGCTACTTCTTATTTTATTATAAAGGGCTTTTTTATGATTTTGTGTATGCGCTTGTCGGTTGTTCCCTTTTTGTTGAAGCTTTCACACGATTTTGACGAATGCTCTTTTAAGTTTATTGGCATGTTGTTAAAAATGTTCTGTTGGGTTTATCTTTGGAGATTTATTCTTTTAAATATGCCTTTTTCTCATTTGTTGTTTTTCAGCATATTGGGTAATCGTTGGTCGTAAGTTCGAGCTCAGGCAGGCACTTTACTTTGTGTAAATAATTTCATCACCACCGTTCTCAAAACGGTGAAGGAAAAAACCGGCATGTCCTAGAACCAAAAATTCGGTGACATGTGACATCCACCAACCCGCACTAGGCCCTTGTGGTAGATTACGGCCCGCTCCCTCTTACAAAGAGGAGGTCTATGTCCCAGCTGCGACAAACTCATAAGCCTACTTGAACACAATAAAAAGTGCGACTCTTGCTTCATTGAAGCTAGGGCCAGTGCCTGCCGGGGGTTCGAAGAAAACCGATAGGGACATCATGGCCCCCGGCAACAGGGCAACCGAAGGAACACGGGTGGGTTTTAGTCAATAAGAGTCTGACACGCCCTCCCGCTCCAGCCAGAGCGGGAGAAGTTATTTGATAATTTCCCACCCAAAAAAAAAGGCACCTGGAAAAAAATCAGATTTAATAAACGATGTCGTATTCTTTTCTTTATTGGTCTCCTGTGCTGTGGCCATTTAAGGAATACAGAAGCTTTTCACATATAATAAAACCAAATCATAACTCTTGCATATTTCTTTTAATAGCCACAAAGTCACAAATCTATCTTATCCACACTCTATCCTTTACGCTATCAACACAACATCCTTTCGATGCGTCATTATAAGTCACAATTCATTAAAATTATCGTCAAACTGACTTCAATAGGGATGTCGAGTGACTGCTATTGCAAGACATATCGACATTATAATCTCCGATCACTATCGACATTCCTGCACAGTCACTTGACTGGGGTGGCTCCGTCGCTTTGTGTTACTAGTACCATATTAAGCGTCTAATGTATGGAATTTAATTTCTAAAACTCATCCAATACTGTAAAGACAGTTTATAGAATGTTCGTAATGGCGTTTAAGACGTTTCGTTTAGATCGTATCTTATGACATTGGTCGTAAGTTGAAAGCTAATCAAAATGTTTTAATCGATGACGCGATAACATTAGTGATGCGCTTGTCTTGTTTTTATAGCAGTTTTTGCTATCGATGATTTATTAAATTTTCTTTAGTGAATGATGTATCGGTTGTTAATATTTCATGAGGGTCTTAAGATGTATGATTTAATGTTTGTGGTTTAGATCGCTAATAATAATGGTCATGTTTGAGTTTAACTCTTGCAGGCTGGATATAGGTACGACATACGTACATTAGTATTACATCGGTATGTTATTCTAAAAATGTTGAAAATTATTAATTAAGAAAGAAATAATGTCAAATATCTATGGAACGGTTGCATTTAATAATAATAATTAAAATACGTACTATGACTATATCTACCCCAAAGCGAGCCTAAAAGTCTGACAACCAGTCTTACCAAGGGGTATCGTGTTACCTAGTAACTAGGTTGTGGAGGTCGGATAGGCAGTCGCTCCATGTAAAATACTGGTATTCAGCTGCATCCGGTTAGACTGGAAGCCGACCCCAAAATAATTGGGAAAAGGCTAGGCAGATGATGACTATGACTGTATCTACAGTATGTAAATAAATTGCAATGTTGAAACTGTAATAAATAACTACCACTATTGGCGCCATGCACCTGAAGTTAACTTCCTTCAAAATTGGAAGAATTCTTCCTCCAAAGGATTTGCTGAATTGAAAAGAAAAACTAAACCGACATGACAGCAGGACATCGATATCGACACTCCCAAAATACTACTAGCCCAATCACAACACTAAAGGTGAATGAATTCTTTGCATTACTTAATTGATTTGTTAGATATCTTTCGTTGAGTGAGCCGTATTTAATTGAGATTCTAAAACATTATATCGTTCTTTTGGCTGTGGCGAGACCACCTAAATTGATTTCAATTTGTTAAAAAAAACATGACCTGACCCATCGGGTGAATTAATTTCGATTATTAATCGTCTGTAAATTAAGTAGTTGAAGAAAAAACTGTGCTATATCCGCTATTCGTTTTGTCAATCTTATTTCTTCTATTGTTTTGGGATCATCAGGGATTTTTGCTGAAGCTCGTTGTAGATTGCTTCTACGCTAAGATGAGCCTCCCTGGTGCGCCGGGTGCGGGCCAGCCCCAACATTATACTGCAGTGTATCGCGAGCAGACTGGACTACGTGTGTGTGAATCGCCGCTGCAAGCTTTCTACATCGGTGTTGAGTTTATAACTGGGATTCTGATAACTATATGGCAGTGTTAGGTTAAGTGTGTAGATTAAGTTTACTAACATAGTTGTGAAGCCCCGTATCCACTAGACAACAACGACGCGCAACACGTGACGCTCAACATGTTCGGCAACGTTGGAGAACAGCGCGCGACGTTGTCAGCTGGCGCGCAATATGACGCGCGGTTTATTGTTTGTTTCTGTGCAACATGCAGTTGAGCATCAAATACATCAACCACACGGAGATCACTGAATACATTTTATTTATTTTGTAAGTAATTTCTAACCCACCAACGTGTTTTTTTTTCTTTTTATGCATTTTTCGATAAAATTATAACCACCGCCGCTGGAATCAACACTAGTTCCTCTGGTGACATATTGTCGACGACATCATGACAGACAACGTTGCTAAATAAAAGTTCCGCGGTAACATTAAACAAGTTGAGTAACATGTTGTGCAACATATCGCGCGCCAAATGTTGACTAGTGAATACGAGGCTTTAAGAAATATTGTTACTAACATATTGAGTATATAAATATGAATATGAACTTCGTTAAGTTTGACAAATGTTGGACTAAAGGTGTACTACCTCCGGGTAATATCTGTCTAATTTTTTAAGTGTTTAATAATGCCTTACAGGTGAGATCACCAATTCGTTTGCCAAACTTGCTGGTTTGTTAGTGAAGGGTCTTACTTATTAAGAACTCATTGAATATCATCTACTTACCTTCGTCCAGAACGTGTGTTATAGATTAAGTGCGATTTACGGTTGCTGAGAGGTTCATAACGGTTCTTTTAAGATGAGGCCTGAATCCCAAGTATGTAGTTGGAAATGGGTACTTTCTACTACCAATGGAAAATGTGTATGGCAAGTATATGTAAGTAGAGCAAGTTCAGGAACATCTCAGAAGCCTTCTGTCGAAGGTAAATCAGAGAAATTAATTGACTACCAATTTAATTCATCCGTATATTCAAATCACTGCTTACTGTATTTCTTTGACAGTTGTAAGATATGATTATAACACGGCTAATTGACGTAGGGTGTCAATTTGCTTACCATAATCAGCCTATAATGTTCCCACTGCTGGGACACAGGCCTCCTCTCGGTAAGTGGGCTGTAATCCACCACGCGGGCCCAGTGCGGGTTGGTAGATGTCACATGTCTTCGAATTTTCGGTTCTAGGACATGCCGGTTTCCTCGCGATATTTTCCTTCACCGTTTTGAGAGCAGTGGTGGGCTTAACAATTAATTTCCCTGTCTGTAGTTACTTATAGATACTTTGTTGGTCCCATTCAGAAATAGTCCAATCTTATAATCACGATTTTATAGTATTTTCAAACATTTCATTAAACTTTTAAAACTGTATTATAGAGTCGTAATTTGTATTAATTTTCACCGAGTTCCACAAATAGACATTTTATTGATATTTTACTCGTATTTTATTGGGTTGTCAAGTCTATTAATTCTTGAACCTAAGTAGGTAATTAAAGTTCGCAATTATGACTGCATTTTGCAGTAACGGTATGTTATCTTTTATTGCTAAGTATTTTTTGTCTAATAGTAGGCAGAACAAGTTTATTGAAGCCCACACAGCTGTGCAGGGAAAATTATGGGTTCTATAAAACCTACTTGGGACCTGAGAATTGCATTAAGGGGCCGTGCACGAAATCGACTGATTTTGATCAAATTTGTTCATTGGTTGCGAGAAAGGGAGACTGACGTTTGATCGTTTCGTTAGAAGAAACTACTTTTGATTTTGAATATGAAAAAATATCATCAACATCATTATATAGTCTACTTGAACTTCTCATAGCGAGCCACTTTTTTCAACTTCCATACAAAATATAGCAGAAAAAAATGTTGAAATAACCCATTTTTTTAGACCCTGTCAGTAATGCATTTTTTCCTATTATTTAGCAAACCATATCAAGAAATTTAAAAATCACACATAAGTCATCAGCTATCCTTGAAATAAAAATAAAAATTTTATTTCATGATTATGCTATATTTTCATTATCTAAATCTATGGTGAAATAAACCATATTTTTAAGAGCGCAAAAGTGATGCAACTATTTAACAGGTGCTGTGACTGACACGAATAGTTTAGCACCACGAAAACTGTACTTTTATACTTACACAGATTTAATGTTTCAATTATTTCAAGCTTTCTTACAATTAGATAAGTTATTGACGAAAAAGTTTTTTTTTTTCGTGCATGGAGTCTTAAGAAAATATGGCTTAATGCTCATAGATTCACGAGTTTGAATGATGAAAATTGCGGCTTTTCGTGATGTTACAAATGTTGTTGTAAGTTCTGGAGGGTTCTGGGCACGGAAATTGGTCAGAAGATTCTGATACAAACAACGCTGTGGAATACTAGAACCAGTTTTTACTTAGTAGATTTATACAAGAATAAGGCTAAGCTTATGCTGAAACGCAGATAACGCAGCACAGCACAGTATAGATTTTGCAGGGTAGGGCAGGCGAGGCAGACATAGGCCGCGAGCGCATGCTGCGACGCAGCTACATAGACACTTTCGCGTCCTATCTAGTACAATCAATCTGTCATTGAAACATCAGTGGTAAAAAACAAGTGACGACCAGCACACGTCACGCAGAAATCTGTGCCGGCTCTACAATGAGATATGTCTGCTTCGCACGTGCCTGCGCCGCAGCGTACACAGCTGTCAGTACGTTCATGCTGGTAGTGAGGCGTATTTTTCGGAACAGATAGAAATAACAGATATTTAAAAATAACAATTATTCCCAACAATATAACATATCTGTTACTTAAAATAACATACCCTCAAAGACTGTTACTGTTAATTCATTATAACAATCCCCACACAGACTGTTACCATGGCTGTTACTTACATACACACCCACACAAAAGAAGGAATATTGCAAGGTTATCAATTTCTTTCTCTTCCTCATTAAGGAATGACCCTTACTAAAAAGAGAAACACCCATTATTTACTTCGAAATATGTTTACTTCTCACTCTTACTAAAGCGGTTAAAGTACGCTAAAAAGAGAAGCACCTGACCAGTGACCATTATAAAAAATAAAACTTAAAACGAAAAGAAATAAAGAAGCTTTTCAATTGAGATTTAAATACGTATTTATCGTTCGTACAAAAATAACAGGCTAATAACAGATATTTGGAGCTGTTATTTTTGTATAACAGTAACAGTGTTAACAGATATTGTGTTTAACCTGTTACAACCCATCTCTAGTTCATGCATTACAAAATCTGCTCTGCTCTGCGCTGCGTGGACCTGCATCACCTGCGTCTCAGCATACGCTTAGCTTTAGCTACAAGCCCGATGGGATTCTCATCTGCAAAAATGACTAAATTCCATATAATTTTTAACCTGGGTATGAATTTTCAAAAATTCTTCCTAATTGCTCACTTTCGTTATACATAGTTACACCCAGCGATTTGCCTTATTGGTGACTCACACGAATTTACTCACCCGAATCCGGGCGAATCAACCATTTTAATTAATATTAGCGGACGTCACGCGGTTTCACCCGCGTAGCCTATGTTACTCGCTGATAATGTAGATATCCATTGCTGAAAGAATTTTTCAAATCGGTCCAGTAGTTTTTAAGTTTATTCGTTACATACAAAAATAAAAATCTTTCCTCTTTATAATATTGGGTTTTCTTGAGGCGATTCGCACGAATTCCATTTATTTGTGGATGAATCGACAACTCCAGCAATACATAGTAGTAAAGTACACTGGCGCACAGAAGTGATTAGGGTAAAATATTTTGAAAAAAAATGAAACAAATTTTGGCTATGCGTTGTCTGTCATGTTTATGATTCGTATCACTTCGTGGATATCCTCAACTGAACCAAACAGTTCCTCATAGATTAACATAGTACGCAAATATATCCTTTATCCCAGTCGGTAGTAGCCTCTGTTAATCATTCCAATGTTATTTCTTACCTTTACCGTGGTACCTTGTACGTTTTGCTAGTAGTTTTCTTCCGAGTTAGGTACTGTTCTGCCTGCTACTGTATCTCTGAAAGTCAACATGTAGGTTTATTTTGCACAAAATAATAATAAACGTTCATATATTATTTTTCACTCCTCTTGCTCAAAAGTCCGCTATTGTAGCGTAACCGAGCGCGGAAAAATTGCATTGCTTGCTCTAGGGGAAAAAGTAATTTTTGTCTGTAACCAACGAGCCTACAAAAACGAAAAAGTCGTTATTCTTATGTAAAACTAGCTTTTTCTACCGCATACCGGGATAAAAAGTTTCCTTAAAAATGTAGATTGAACAAATTGTGTATTTAAAAAAAAAAAAAACTATTAAATCTTGTATTGAATTATTTTATTTTATCGCAATCTTAGTGAAAAGTAGAGTATAACACATAACGCTAAAACCCATTATAACTCGGTGTCTACTACCTCGATAGAATGGGTTATTTTAGCCCCTCGTATAACAATCTACTATTTATTTCCGTGCACCTAGCTTCTGACGTTTCAAAAGTGCCCATCTAGTTTTATGTGTAATACAATATTTTGAATTCAGAATTTTTAATTTTTCGATTTATTTTTCCATATACAGAAATAATACGTATAACCGTGGGATTACAATCAAACAATTCACCAAACCAAACACAAGGGCTTATTCTAACTCAAGGCAATTATACGTCTAGTTGGTCGACTGAAGTCGGTACATCGGAATCGTTTTAAATCAAGTACACACTTGAATTGTTTGTGTTTTGAGGGGTATAGTCCATGGCGTGACGAGTGGGCCGTGTTGTGTGAATACCGTAGCGATACGGTCGTGTGTTTGCTGCCTTAGGAACTATGGAGTATGTTTTCACAGGAATAAAGGTGCTTGTTCGTGGATATAGGAACTATGGTGTATTGGCTATTGGGTATTTGGAGTATCGATGCTCATAGTAAAGAAAATAGATGTAAAGAAAAGAAAAGAAAGAAAATACATTTATTTAGCACAGACAAAAAGGCACACAACACAACATAATTATAACACAAGTAGGAATGTATTTGGTAGCTTATAGTGTACACCCGGGTTTTGGGAGTCTATTTAATCTGTTGTTAACTTTATGTGATTTAGATGTTCTTATTTTGTTTTGTTTAGCTAAGATGAGAATTACTTCTATTCAGCGATTTCATCACATTTTCAAGAATGAGAAACTAGGAATAGGTACACATCTGAATAATAGGTACATAATATTAATAAGGTATTAGTGTGAGAGGGGCTTGTGGCTAAGTAATAACAGCTGCACGGGTCGATTGATCAGGTTAAGCTACGCTTGCCGCGGTTGGTCCGTGGATGGGTGACCATCTTTAAATACCAAGTCCCCTCCATGCCTCGGAAAGCACGTTAAGCCGTTGGTCCCGGCTGTCATTTGTAGATCTTTGACAGTCGTTACGGGTAGTTAGTAGCCCAAAAAGTCTGACAACCAGTCTTACCAAGGGGTATCGTGTTACCCAGTCACTAGGTTGTGGAGGTCAGATAGGCAGTCGCTCCATGTAAAATACTGGTATTCAGCTGCATCCGATTAGACTGGAAGCCGACCCCAACATAGTTGGGAAAAGGCTAGGCAGATGAATTTTAATAAGGTATTTAAGTTTTAAATATTATGTAAAATCTTTTGCCCGTGACTTCACCCACGTAGGGTCGGAAATTATCCCACAGAAACATACCACCGGGATAAAAAGTATACTATGTTCTAACCTAGCTCATGGTGTACCCATGTGCCAAATTTAATCCAAATCTGTTCAGCTGTTTTAGCGTGAAAGCGTAACAAACAAATAAATTCACTTTCGCATTTATAATATTGTTAGGATAGAATAATTTACCTTAGTTTGTTGCATTTGAAACCCCCGGTATCTTGCACATTTATTAAACGGAGATAATAATCTATAGGTAACAAATAAATGTCACAAGTGTGTCTTGTCAATGTATAAAATTGTATACTTTACAACCAATTGAAAAGTACAGCGGTAGGTACATAAAATTGCTGCGTTTAGCGGCAAATTGTAGACCTACTTTTAGCCCCCGGTTTGTAGGGTTCCGTACTAAGTATCTATTAGGTTTTCAATTAATTTTATTAGCATATAGGACACAGGGCCTCCCTGTGCCATACTATTCTATAATCTTAACCAGTACCACCTTTCATTGAGAAGGTAAATAACTCTAGTTTCTAATAAAATAGTTTAACGTTATATTCATAATTTTCTGAATGGAAATTGTAACAGCATTATGTGAGTATATTTAGAACTAAAAAACCGGCCAAATGCGAGTCGGACTCGCACACGAAGGATTCCAGTATGGAATCCTTCGTGTGCGAGTCCGCGGCACCTACATTATAAAGACTTTTCTATTCTATTCTAAAAGATCCTCAGTTTGATGACGTACTCAAATTATACGTTAAAGAATGATGAAGTGTGTTGGCTGCCCTGAAATTAAATGGAATGAGCATTTAGCTGATGTTCAGTATGCATAGTAGCATAAATCGAACACCATAGAGGCTCTATTCGGCATTGGACTATCGGGTCCTAATGACTGTAGAATTGTATCCAATCTGTCAGATGACTGAAATGGTTCTTCTAATAATCAAACTTGTCATAAATTACAAATATTATGTAAACTAAATAAATAAAGTATATCTATAAATAAATAAATAAAATTTATGATTTCGATCGTTGTCAAATTGAGGATACTCCCCGAATATGAAAATCTAACCGGTCTATTCGACAGTTTGAATACAACACACAGGACAATTCGTCTGACAATGACAGCAAATAACATAAATAAGTTTCTATTCTTGCAGCAAATGTCAATATTATTGTTAATTATGTAATTAACAAACCTTTATATGTCATGTTTTTATGTAACCTTTATTTGTGCGGGCAGCGGTGGTGTGTTTTTCAATTATTTAATAAATATTGTACGGTAGTATACCGTACAATATTTATTAAATAATTGAAAATACTAAACGAAGAATACTTTTCATCTTAAATTTAAAAATCGCATATATAAATTTGTATTTTATAATGATATTGTGATTTATTAAGTTATTTATCTAAATAAAATACCTTATGAATATGTTTTTAATATTTGTTGATTAAATGCAGTATACGGTACATGCAATACAAAAGTTTCAAATTCCTAACTTGTTTAGTTGTTGCGATAGATCTCGTACAAGAATGGTCTAAAACTGACAACTTTTACGGCCCCTATTTCTTCATTTTTGAAGATAAAATAAAACAATAATTATATTTATACTCTACTCGATGAGTTCTAGACAATGATACCCCACATGGCAGGGTAAGATATTTTTTATACTTTAAATTTTATTTTATTTTAATTATTTTTTGTTATAGCGGCAATAAAAAATACACAATCTGTGAAAATTTCAACTGTCTATCTATTATCGTTCATGAGATACAGTCCACTGACAGACAGACAGACGGATAGACAGCGGAGGCTTAGTAATAGGGTTCTGGTCGGCACCTTTCTGGTACGGAACCCTAAAAAGTATCGAAATAAACACAAGATTATTTTATCTGATCTGTTAGTAGCTGATAACAGCAGACACAGTTAACCTGTTTTTCAACAGTTTAGCACCTTCTTTATAACTTTTACAACATGTAAAGCTAATTATACTACACTCTATTACCGTGTGTTTTTACGATAATTAGCTAGCTTATTAGCCATAATACCATGATTATCCTAGACTAGAATATGCCCTGCAACAATGAAACGATATTTACTAAGTCTTCTAACCAAAATAATCATTGCGTATACACGATCAATAACAATTTGTTTCGATTTAAAACAGATTGCTAATCCATTGCTTCATAAGTTAGAAAAAAAAAAAATCTGCTCAACAACGTAAATACCGCAATGAATATTGTTGAACTGTCAAAATGAAACAAATTTGGCATTCTTGTTTACGAAAATAAGTTACGCAATTATTTATTTATTTATTTCATTAACAATTTTTACATTTTAAGCTATTGCATAGCTTTTATCGCGGGCTTTGTGCGCGGCGACCGAATCAAGAAATTCCGTAACGAAAATAAAACCTAACACCCCCCACTCCGCCTACCATATAATGACAAATGATGACATAAAACAAAAATTACGTTGCGGTGGGAACGTAATTTTTGTTTTATGTCATCATCCGTCATCATCCCAAGTGTAGCGTTGACAAATAGGAAGTATGGAGGTTACAAATGCTATGCAATAGCTTTACCGCGGCAGTCCCCAAGTGCCACACGTTTTTTTTTTTACATTTTTAATTGGTCCCCCAAGCGTGTGTATTCTAATTCTGAAATACAATATACGTTGACATATTTAGTAACCTGTTCCGTTTATCTATTACTAAAGAGCCATAAAAACACCGAGCCTTGGACGCAACGACGTCCAGCGCTCAGTGTGGCGCCGTGTTCGGGTTCGCGACAAGTCAATCGTCATCCTGAGGATGCCTCGTTGTCAGGTGAAACACGTGTCGATTTCTTACAGAGTTTTTTATAGCTCTTTAGGAATAGATGAGCGGAACATGTTACTAAATATATCAACGTCTATTGAATTTTATAATGGATTTCCGCAAGGTCACGCCTGAATCAATTAGGGTGAGTGGGGGCAAGATGAAAAACGGGGTAACACAAAAAGTCGTCCATAGCACCAGATTCTGTGCAGTTTTAGCAGTGATGGCAATATTGTGGAGACCGCTATTTAGTTACGTCGCACACCTCAGTCACAGGCACACACCTCAGTGAGTGGTTTGTGTGAAAAATGCAAATGTCTGCACATCGACTTTTACGCAAGTTAATCGAGTTTTTTAATCTTACCCCGTGTCCTGTAACTTTAATTACGTGGTAGGTACGAGTGTTTTATTGGAATATCTACTTATTATTTGTAATTCTTAGTTATGTTATTAAGTACATCTAAATATGGCTATTTATCGTATTTTAGGATTTATTTCAATTTTCCGTCTTTACCCATCAATATTTGACGGGGAAAGATGAACATTTAAAAGACTAAGATGAAAGAAAGATGCGAAATTTTGGTTTGTAATATCTTGATAGTAGAATAAAGTAAAAGTAAAAAAAATAAATTAGCTGTCTCATAGAAAAGTGCAATATCTACACGGTCAAAATGTATATAACAGCAGATTTTTTTTTTTAATAACCGACGAATAATTTCAACGCAGCGGGGTTCAGAATCATATTATAATGAATCCATGGTAAAAGTTTTTGCGTCGATGTCCCTGCCACCCTGTATATGCTAGTCGCACGGTAAACTTTGCTTGTGCGATGCAGGATTTTGCATAACTTCAGTGAGATCTGTAGTTCCTATGTGGGTTTTCTTTACTTCAGCCAACCAAGGAAGGTCTGGAGTCTGTTTAAAGACTTCCAGGTTAGCCAAGGCAACTCGTATTCAGGAGGGAGGTATGAAAGTTACACTCAGTCAGAGAGTATGAATAATATATATAAATTCAAATCACCATCATACCTTTTTTTTGGGTGGGAAATTATCAAATAACTTCTCCCGCTCTGGGTGGAGCGGGAGGGCGTGTCAGACTTACAGACTAAAATCCACCCGTGTTCCTTCAGTTGCCATGTTGCTGGGGGTCACGATCTCCCTTTCGGACTTCTTCGCAACCCCGGCGATCACCATCATAACTGACCCTTGCTTTGTGCTTAGATGGTTTGTACTCATTCCCCAATATGGGCTACCTTTTACAACGATCACTTTTAATTTTCGTTTCATCTATCACGAAAACACTAACACTTTAGACGTTTTTATTTTATTTTCATCATATCACGGAACCCAAACAAAATTCAATCAAGTTTGTAAATATCTGACTTTTTTGCTCCACAGCCGAGCTTGTTGCTGCTAAAATATTACACGAATTAGCGAAACGCTTCTAACTACAGTAATTACTATAGCCATTAACGCGATACGACAGCGGTACTCAACATGTTAACAGGGGGAAACATGTTAAAAGAGAAAGTTTGAGAAAGGTCCGTTTATTTCCTCGACAGTGCAATGTATCACTTTAATGCACTGTAGAGCAATTCTGTGCTTGTGAAACGGCAATTTGGTTTATGGTTTTGAACTGATTAAAGTAAGAGGGTTTAATTGAGAGAATATTGAATTAAATATCTCTGTCTGCCATGTGTACATAAAACTGAGATTACCAATCCGTCTGCCAAGTGTGTCAATTGTTTTTTTTTAACTGACTTCCAAAAAGAGGAGGTTCTCAATTCGACTGTGTTTTTTTTTGTATGTTTGTTACTCGATTACTCTGCCAATTATGAATTGATTTTCGAAGTTGGTAGCAAAAAACTAAAATTCAAAACCAAAGACACCGACTTCCGAAATTAAAGTTTTTTCACTATGTAGTGTTTTTATTTGGAAATCGGTTGTTTTTTTTTGTAAAAAGTTTTTTATTCAATTTTTTTTCTGTGTGCATCGTCTATATTCAACAATTTTAATGTTAAATGGTACAGACGCCAGCACATCAAGCTGCTACAATCTATCAAATTTATTTAATAGATTTTCAACTTTATTGCTGATGTCTAAGGTTCAAAGTTGATTGGGAAAAATTGACAGTTTCGGGTAGCTTGATGTGCTGGTGTTTGTACTTCTGTAGAATTATTTAAAAGTGTCTGCTATAATATAACATTCGAGACTGTCTTGTTCTTAGTCAGTTGGTGGACCAAATTTTTATACCAAAACATTTGTCACGGCGATTGTATTGCTGTTAGCCTCGCAAAGGTCTTAGGAAGACTTAGGACTCAGTGGACAGTTCAGCAGGTGAGGCAACAGTTGCTTTGTAACAACACTAGTCGATCATAGTTGCTCGGTAAGATATAATCAGACTAAGTAGGTTATTTGCGAACCAACCTGTGCCATTTTTAGATAGATAGAATATTCTTTATTATGTACACCATAAAAATTACAGACATTAATATAGAAATTTTACATTGGGTGACACAATGGGCGGTCTTATCGCTAAAAGCGATCTTTTACAGACAACCTTTGGATGGATTTAAATGGAAAAGGAGAGACAATACTGCAGGTAGTCAGTGGTGTACCAATTACATATACAACAGAATACACAGATACATAAAGCATATAATTACCTATATTATATATATATATATATTAGATAGATATACATAAAATTATAAACATGAAACAAGAGCAAGGAACTATATGTAATGACGATGTTTAAGGAGAGAGAAAGTGTTTTTTTACCAGAATTTTAAAAGTGGACAAAGATTGAGCACGCCTTATAGACACGGGCAAGGTATTCCATAACCGTACTGCTTGAACCTTAAAAGATTTGTCATAAAAGCCGGTGGAATGCATCGGCATCTCTAGTCTCAAATTTTCCGATGACCTCAGATATCTATTATGTGTGTCATGAAGGAACTTGAAACGTTCTTTAAGATAAGAGGGGGTTTTAGGATTGAACAGAATACTGTAGAGCTGAAATAAGATTATATTTTTAGATTAGTCTATTTAAACTTAAACACTACAACTTACAGCACAATTTAAACCAGTTACAACCCAAATAAAGCTAGTTTCACACGACTCCAAATAACGCTAATCAAACAGACATTTTTACATAACAAACATATTGATCACTTTGACCCATGCAGACAGACATGTCAAATATTTATAAAGCAAAAAAGGTGTCAATTGAAAAAAGTTTGAGACACATATTAGGGGGCCATACGCCTACCGTTGGCTACAAGTATGGTCGTGATAATTGACTGCTATTTACATAATTGGCGTATTCGTAGTCGTGGGCACTGGTATTAAGTTGCTAGACGAATATGACAGTTTGTGGTCGTGTAATATTTTTGTAATGTTGGTTTGTGGTGCGGTGTTAAACCATATAGTTTTGTAATGAAATAGATTATAGTTTTCGATGATTGTTAAAGGAAATGCGTGTAAGATTTTCAGGAGTTTTAACTTAAACATTGATTGTTTTTTTCTACAAAATTAAAAATAGTTTTAAAGAACTTTTCTAGGGCTGTTTTACTTATTATTTTATCTATACCTATTCCTTATAAGTAATTTGATTTGCCTATGATAGGTATGCAGTTTTTCCATTTAATGCCCAGCCATGTTTTAATAAATAAATTTTTAATTTTTTTTATTCCATTTCTTGTCACTTTGGAAACCCGGGTATTGGGTATAGTTTTTTCATGGGTATTGGGTATAGTTTTTGCACAAGAATTAAATTTTATAGTATGTTTTTTTCAGATTATTCATAATGATCTTATACAGGTTAGTGTTTTGTAGAAAATGTATTTTCTTTATTTCAATTTTTGTATTTTACGTTCAGGAAAGTTACTTCTAAATATTTCGAGAAAATTTCATTTCATTTTCCTAACTGTTTTCAATTTTTACCATTTAGGTTCATATTTTATTAATAATATAATATTTTACAGGTTTCACTACTCTTCTATTTTTGATACTTGCTACGAACACTCGTACATGTCAATCATGATAGCTATATTCCTACTTTTACGAACGCTGAAGACGTCCATGTCTTAGATATAGACTAAAAATATATCTTTTGTCTACGGTTCTTCCTCCCTTTATAAATGCAATGTGCTAAAGCTTAGTTTGTGGCACATAATCTATCCATGAGGAAAAATTACTAGAGGCTGAATAGCACCTCAACTGTATATAATATTCGTAAAATTATAATTTACAAAGATACTGGTAACAAAACTCTTTCTTCGCAAGTACGTTTAGTTTTACGGGCCTTTCAAATTTACCTTCTTACGAGCTTATGGGACATAACTATGACGCCGTGCATGACCGATACCTCGACATTATCCCTACCTGAGAAATTATATCTTCAATGCTTCGTTAAAATTAAATACTAATAGTTTATGGTTTATAAACTTAAAAGAGCGACTAGTCTGAACATGAGGTCCTGGTTTCGATCACCAGAATAGGTGAAGTGTTATTAGGTTTTCCATAAGGTTTTCTCAGTAGCTAGCCTGGAGTCTGGATTTTCACTTGAGCTTATACATACCTGGCGAACTAGGGATGAACCTATCTCTGCCTACCCGTTCGGGTATTACAGGCGTGAATAGTGGTGGCCCAGTGAGTGAGCAGTGGTGGCCTAGTGGGTGAGCGGTGGTGGCCCTGTGGGTTAGCGGTGGTGGCCCAGTGGGTGATGCGATTGTGGCCCAGTGGGTAAGCAGTGGTGGCATAGTGGGTGAGCGGCGGTGGTCCAGTGGGTGAGTGGTGGTGGCCCAGTGAGTGAGCGGTGATGGCCCAGTGGGTAAGCGGTGGTGGCTCAGTGGGAAGGCGGTGGTGGCTCAGTGGGTGAGCGATGGTGGCCCAGTAGATGAACTGAGAAGGAAAACATCGTGAGGAAACCGGCAAGCCTAGAATAAAAAATCGAAGACATGTGACATCTACCTACCCGCACTGGGCCCGCGTGGTGGATTACGGTGCACTCGCTCTCACCGAGAGGAGGCCTGTGTCTCAGCAGTGGGAACATTATAGGCTGATTATGCTTTTGCTTATGCAGCAATATCATCATAAAGTCAGCCAGTACCTATCCCAAACGGAGTGCAACTCTACTCGACTCATCAGCAGTAGTATGTTTTCCTTCACAACCAGTTCCCAAAAAGTTGAGCAATGGTTTCTGACGATGTCGAAAAACGGAAGCGAATATTATAAGCAATTAGCTACCTAAACAAAGTCTATTAGAATTGTGAAGTGTTTACTTTAAAACTGTGCTTCAAAAGAATAATTCCACAAAACGTCGGTGTATCTAAACTTCAAAGTAGCCGAAAGCATCGCATTTTGTTTGACACCATTTTACTAAAGGATATTTTCGTTTTGCGATGGATATTATTACGGTTTCTTCAACAGTCAGCAGCTTTGATATTCACTTTGTTTAATTTTCTTAGGTGAAGATCTGCAGCCGGTTCTCGGAAGCCGATTAAGTTTATGATATTCTAGAGAAACGATATTTGTATTATGGATAGTAGAAATAGGAGATATGAACCTAACCTAACCTAACGTCGTCTGACGAAGACGTCTGACAAAGTACAGTCGGGAACAATGTGTAATTTACTAGCTTGAGCACCTCTTGTAGACAAAGACAAGAAAGAAAGAAAATTTCTTTCTTTTTTCTTTTAGACTTACCCATTTTCACTAAATAACCGTTTTTTGTGAAATTAATAAATACAAATGGTGAGCTTACTTTTATTCTGTTTATTACTTAATAAAATATCAAAAATATAAAAAACAACGTTTTTACAGCTTTTTAATAATACAATCTCGGTGAAAACACTCTTAAATTTATCGTAAAGTCAATAAAACGCCACGATACGAAATGTAAGTACTGTAATAAATACACAATTGTTTATAATTAGGTGCGCTTCTTACTTTAATGGTGTAATAAAGACGCAAATTACGCTCCGATTGTTTTTCTAGAGTAAACTTTTCGATGATCTACTACTCATGACGTAATTCGTTGAGGAAACTTAAAAGCTGCGCCTGAATACAAACGTCCATTATTATCCACATATGGGCCGCACATCAAATAATATAACGTGTTATTATCTCATCATAATATGTTTTATTACACCAGTTTACATTCAATTTTCCGTGTCGTATAAAATGTATGTCACGTAGGTAAAATTAGTTATATTTTATTAATGTCATATCAAGACGTACAGAAACGCCAGGTGTAGGTAGACGAGATTGTTTGTTCAACACAATTAGAGTTTCGCACGTGTACTCTAATTATAGAATGTGTTCCGAACGCTTCTCACTGTCCATCACTCGAAATCAGGCAATGTCTGGTTCGTATTATAGTGTTGCCCTATGGAAAGTTAAACAGCTGTGCACCGCTGTGAAAAATATGCACTTCCTTTTATAATTTATGTATTTATCTAAAAATGCAACTGTAAAATCTATTTATGAAACCATTAAACCAACATTGAATGCATTAATAGCTATAAAACTGGATTATTAAGAGGTTCATAATTTAATTAATGCAGCTGAAGAGATAATTTAGTGGCTCGCCCACACGCATCGTTAATATAACAAATTCATATCCCCACCTTCATATCTCTAATCACGCGAAGCCTAATCTGCTAAAATCTTAGCCAAAATAGCGCGAAAATCGTTTGGGTGTGCGCGTGCGGCGGGGTGGGCTCAGGTGAGCGTCAGTCCGCGCCGCGATCTCCCACCGACAGGGATCCACGCACGACACGCCGCGAAATTTCGGAACTGTTTAGAAAAATCGAACGCATTTCGTTCTCTACACAAAAAAATAACATAAAAACAAATCGAGTCGTTTAGAGAATAGAAATGGGGCGAGTTTTGGGGTAAAAGGTATTTTTGGGTGTTTTTTCGGGTGACAAGACATGGTTACAGCCGAGGTGTCAGGGCAGTGATGTCCGTCGAGCTATGCGGCCTGTTGTCATCGCCGCCTGCTTGCTGCTCCTCGCGCCCATCACCGACTCTTGGTGGTGAGTACCTAAAAAGCTCTATGAAAGACAAATCGATGCTTATAAAAATCATTCTCCTAAAGTAAACATTCCCAAACTGACAGATCAACGAAATCTAATAAGAATCGTGAGCTTAAACAGCTGATTTGTGTTTATTAGAAGCTTTTGTCGATTCTCGATTATGTTGAACTACTCCGTCGCAGAGTTTTTGTTTGTGGAAACTTTTGATTTTAGTTTTGCTTTAGTGTATTTCAAATAAATGGATTAATTTTGCTGATCTTTAATAAATCATTGTTTTGTAAACTATTTTTGTTTAAGTAGTCATTTGTCTTGCCGTGTTTAGTTTTGTTTAACAAAGAACTCTTGCGCATTCGATTTTTTATTTTACCACGGAAACGAACAAAGAAAATTTATTATACTTAATTATTAAAGATTAATTAATCATTTATTCATCATTAGCTTACTTCAGATTTCATAGATTGATTTAATTGATAAAATGTTTCATTTACATATTATATTTTAAAAGCTCTATAGAAAGTGAAAACATCTTCACACCTGTTTGAAGTTTTCCTTTCATAAATGTTGGAATGGCGATAAATTTATTATTTAAATGCATAAAATATGTTTTTATTAATTAATAGTTCATGTATTCACAGAATTACGTTAGTTACCTAACCTAATGAGTACTTGTTACTCCATTACATATCCTGTACACTAATGTGCATGTATGTGCTGCAATAACATGTACATAAATGTGATATAATTAATGGCTTTAAAACATTATTAAATGTTCTACAAACTAGTAAAAGTTGTCCTGTCACTAATACTTTTGTCGGTAACTACACTTGTGATTAAAACGTTTATGATTTATAAATCATAATCAATGTTAATCATAATAAATGAAATCATAATAATAACAAATGTAATCCTAATCATATCAGTTTGTTGTCCTACGCTGCAGGCCAAAAGACTTCTATCAGATTTAAAGGATCAAAATAAAATAATTTAAAAATGTTCTCTCTTTTTAATTTAAATTATTTTTGTTATTTTTTTGCATGTTTGTAGGGAAATAAAATTTTAAAAGCCTGGCAATTGTTAATGGTGGATTTTAAGAAAGAAAAAAATTAAAACTTTGATTTCCTAAGAAGCAGTGAATGGGCACACAATGACGGCTGTACAAATACGGAGAGTTTTTTTTTACCTTAATGTCAAATATAGCGGAGTAATTGCGTAAACACTAACAGTAGCAATGGCTTTCATTTTGACAGTTCAGCAACATTCATTGCGTTATTTACGTTGTTGAGCAGACAAATTTTTCCAACATATGAAGCAATGGATTCGCAATATCCTTCAAAATCAGTGAGATTCTGACTGAAAAGTGTGTGTTACGCAATTAGGGTGCTGGTGAAAATGACAGATATTCATGACGACCAATATAATTAAATTAAATGAAATTAAAATTCATTTATTTATAAATCCATAATGGCGGCCACCGCTCTATTAGAAAACCGTAGCTTTAGTAAAACCCGACTTTTATAACTGTGCGTCAAAATATTAAAGTGTATATGATTTAAATAATAACAATAATAAATGAACGAATAATAAGACAGAACTGTGGAGACGATACGAGTTGTGTAGACTGTCTAACAACCTACGATTTTGACAGCTCCAAGCACACAGTTATAAAAATCGAGTACCACGTACCGTAGTTGATGTGTATAGCAGCTAAGGATACTGTTTGATGAAGACTGCTGCGTTTGCCAAAACGATAAAAAAAAATAGTTTTCCTAAAGAAAACTATCTACTGATTACAGTTCAAACCAAAAGCACAAGTTTCTTTTGAATAAGCTTCTCCAGGGTATTTTTAGGGTTCCATACGTACCTCAAAAGGAAAAAATGGAACAGTCAGTCGGAACGGTCAGTCTGTCAAGACCCTTTTCCTCAGGAACGCGTGGAGGTATCAAGTTGAAATTAATACCAAATGCGTAGGTAGGTCTAGGATCCCTTGGAACTTTAAAAAACATCAAGCTTCTATGTCAACGCAATAAAAAATATGGCAATTTATGCGACATATTTTGACACTCACAAATAAATCAAAACCTACAGGGTACTTCCCGTTGATCTAGAATCGTGAAATTTGGCAGGAAGCAAGATCTTACAGCATATGTAAAGGAAAAGTCCGAAAATCCTTAATTTGTAGTTTTATAAACAAAAAACATTTTTTTGCGATTACAAACTTACATTTGCAGTTGGAGAATTGACAATTCAATTCAAATTCAAAATATTTTATTTCACATAAACCTACAAGGCCACTTATGAAACGTCAGAAGCTAGGTGCACGGTTCCAATTGGTCACTTTCTATGGAGAAGAGCCAGCAAGAAACTCCACGGTGACTCTTTTAAACCCTGACCTTCTCTTGACCGGGACGTATGGGAGGACATATTTTTTAACTAAAATGTTAAGTTTTTTTTAGGATAAATTCATCCCAACTACGGAACCCTTCATAGTGCGTGGTCCGACTTGCATTTGGCCCGTTTTTTTATTTTTATTTTACCTATTTTGTCCCACTGCTGGGCAGAGGTCTTCAACCATAGCTTTCTATTGTTCTTTGTGTGTCCAGAGTTATTACCTCTAATAATTAAGTACCACAGCTATTGTATTCCTCCTGCTTTAAGGGTATGGTGTCAGTAAAGGAAGGAACATTTTATAACCTCTCAATTTTGACTCTGGGCGACAGGCACAATGACAAAAAAACCGGCCAAGTGCATGTCGGACCACGCACAATGTAGGGTTCCGTAGTTGGGATGAATTTATCCCAAGAACAAACTTAACTTTGTAGTTGAAAAAAAAAATCTTTCATACGGAATGTATAGGAGAACATGTTTTTACAACCGCAAATCTAAGTTGGTCGATTATTACTCGTTAACTTGTAAAGCCTGCTCAGCTGTGATAGTTTTCCTTTTAAATTCGTTATATAAGCTACTGCCGTGAATTTTTTTCACACATCCAAAACTAACCATTTAGCTGGCAGGGGGGGGGGACACTTGACTCTAACAAAAATTAGCACTTTAAAGCCTAATATTTCACAAACGGATCCCTGAATCCAAAAATGGTTTTCATAAACTCACATTTTTGAAGGACCTTTCCAATGATACCCCACAAAATGTGATAAATACAAAAAAAAAAAAACATCACCACTTTACGTGTATGGGAGGTACCCTAAAAAAAATGTTTTTCATAATTTTGTTTTACGACTTTGTCGGCGTAATTAATATGTATACCTATGCCAAATTACAGCTTTCTAGTACTAAGGGTCTCGGAGCTAGACCGCGGACAGACAGACAGACAGACGGACATGACGAAACTATAAGGGTTCCTTGTTTACTACGGAACCCTAAAAAGGCACATTCTCAGGTTGACAGAGGCATAGATTAATCTTCACCGTTTGATGGCCATAGTAACTACGCTATATTAGCAAAATTGTGGTGTCTCTTCCATAAAAGTTATAATGAAGAGTTGAAACTAACACAGGTGTATTTGAACGGTGGACGACATGCTGAACACAACAATACTTTTACTTTCTATAGTAATATAAATGTGAAGGTGGCTGCAGCTATCATAGCTTGAAACATGTCTATGATAAATTAGCCTTGTTCTGTCTACATTATAAATATATTTTTCTTCCAAAATGTTTAGGGTTCTGTAGTAAACAAGGAACCCTTATAGTTTCGTCATGTCCGTCTGTCTGTCTGTCTGTCTGTCCGCGGTCTAGCTCCGAGACCCTTAGTACTAGAAAACTGTAATTTGGCATAGGTATATATTTTAATTACGCCGACAAAGTGGTAAAATAAAATTATGAAAAACATTTTTTTTAGGGTACCTCTCATACACGTTAAGCGGTGATGGTATTTTTTTTCTTTTTTTAACCCATAGTGAGGGGTATTTTTGGAAAGGTCTTTTAAAAAAATTGTGAGTTTGTAAAACCATTTTTGGATTCAGGGATCCGTTTGCGAAATATTAAGCTTTAAAGTGCTAATTTTTGTTAGAGGCAAGTGTCCCCCCCCCTGCCGGCTAAATGGTTGGTTTTGGGTGTGTGAAAAAAATCACAACAGTAGTTTATATAACGAAATTAAAAGGAAAACTATCACAGCTAAGTAAGCCTACAAGTTAACGAGTAATAATCGACCAATTTAACTTTGCAGTTGCAAAAACATGTTTTCCCATACATTTCGTATGGGAGAACATATTTTTCAACTACAAAGTTAAGTTTGTTTTTGGGATTAATTCACCCCAACTACGGAACTCTTCATTGTGCCTGGTCCGACACGCACTTGGCCGGTTTTTTCATTAAAGGTTCGATTTATCCATAAAAACCTACCAAATAGGTTTGATAAAGTCTGTATCTGTGTGTAGTCTCTGTGTTTGATAAAGTGTGTATTTGTGTGTGTAGTCTGTACGTGTGTCTATGTAAGTCTGTATCTGTATGTGTGTTTGTGTTAAACGGAATAAATAGAGGCGCTGCGTTCAGCGCTCGGTGTGGCAGCACGCCGTGTTCGAGTTCGCGACAAGTCAATCGTCATCCTGAGGATGCCTCGTTGAGAGGTTAAACACGTGTCGATTTCTTTCAGGGTTTTTTTATGGCTCTTTAGAAATAGCTAAACGGAACAGGTTACTATGGTCTATCGTATTTTATAATGGATTTCCGCAAGGTCACGCCTGAATCAATTAACTATATTAATAGAGGTGTCAACAGATTTCTTAAAACGTCAAACTAATTATCAAATCTCATCATCTGCCTAGCCTTTTCCCAACTATGTTGGGGTCGGCTTCCAGTCTAACCGGATGCAGCTGAATACCAGTATTTTGCATGGAGCGACTGCCTATCTGACCTCCACAACCTAGTGACTAGGTAACACGACACCCCTTGGTAAGACTGGTTGTCAGACTTTTGGGCTTCTAACTACCCGTAACGATAGTCAAAGATCTACAAATGACAGCCGGGACCAACGGCTTAACGTGCTTTCCGAGGCACGGAGGGGACTTGGTATGTAAAGATGGTCACCCATCCATGGACCAACCGCGGCAAGCGTAGCTTAACCTGATCGATCGACCCGTGCAGCTGTTATTACTTAGCCACAAGCCCAATGATCTAATCTAACTAGCCTTTATTGTTCCACTGTGAGGCAAAAGACTCCCTCTCCATTATCCACACAATTCTGTCTTTTGCTGGTACTGGCAATGTTTCGGTAGGAGTCAAACTCCTCAAAATGATGATAGCAAAATTAAATACCCACTCTCTCCAGCTTTGTTCTACTCTTAAGAATTTATGTTCAATAAGTCTATTGCCTATAGATAACTTTCTCACAGCAACGTTTGTCATAATAATAAATAATAACTACTTTTAACGGTTTTAAAGCTCACGTTTGAAGCATTACCTACTTATTTTACAAGATCGATAGAGAATAGGTACACGTTGTTCGGAGTAGAATAGATAGTTCTACCGACCCGGCCCTGCTTCGCACGGCTTTTACGACTTGATAAAACATGGAGAATTCTTTATTATATGGAAGCTTAATATTAATGTATTATGCACATAAACCTTCCGGAATAAATTCTCTAAATAATAGTAAAAACGGAATCAAAATCCGTTGTTAAGTTTAAAAGAGCGGTCACAGATACACACACTAAAAGCGACTTTATATTATGATAATTCAAATTCAAAAGTCATTTATTCAAACTAGGCTGAGAGTCAGCACTTTTCGAACGTCAAAATTACATAAGACAGTCCCCCAAAACGCCCACCCTTCACCACTTCCTAGTGCCTTTAGCTGGGAAGAAGAAGTGGCGCAACAAACTCCCCAGCAGCACAGCTGTCTGTTCAAGTTAGAAAAATGATTCATTATTTGATAAATTTTGATAAATATAGATAGACAGAGAAAATAACAGCTTATATTTTCTTACCTAAACAGAATTTTCTTAAAAATATATTTGTGGTTGTGGGTTTCTTCAAATCAATTTTGCCAAATCAATTGATTTCTTTAAGAACCGTAACGACTATTAAATTCATTCAGCAATTTCATCAATACGTTGATGACGTCTTCAAGCATCAGTTGTTATTTCGTTTTTGTCCAATAAATCTTATTAATAACGATGTATCAATTGAAATCTTTGCAATGATTGGGTGAGAAAAATAAATGACGCCAGAGTACAACATAATTTTATTAATTTCTCGAAGTTGTTATTGACTCAAAAGTGCAAATTGTTTTGGAGCTTTTCTAGGGTTTTTTCAGCACCTGAAACTTACTTACTGATATCTGAACCTAGCCTTTTCCCAACTCAACTCAACTCAACTCAAATCATTTATTTCAATTAAACCATTTACAGGCACTTTTGAATTGTCAAGGAATCGGTCAGTCAGAAATAGGTATGAAACTATGTTAAGGTCGGCTTCCAGTCTAACCGGATGCAGCTGAATACTTACCAGTATCTTAAATGGAGTGACTGCATAACTGACCTCCACAGCCTTAGTCTATCTTATACAAAAAAAAAAAAAAACAATGACACTCCGGGAGTGCCAACGGAAGTGAAAACTTGAACAATTTTACTGTGTAGGAAATACCTTTAATGAGGTGTCGATAACGGTAACAGTGTCGCGAGTTCAATTGTTTTTTCCCATCTCAAAAATGCCCAACGCGCCTAAAGAAGTTTCCACTTCAACGGAAGTGAAAACTTGAACAAGATCGCCTTGGTGGAAGAAAAATACTTGTATAGAACATTGGTCCGTAACCTTATCTAAATAAAGAGCACAATAGCGTTTACAAAAAAAAAAAAACTAAAACCTTTAAAGTAAAAATACTTGCATTGAATATTGATCCGTAACGTATTATAAACGAAGAGCACAATCGCGTTTACAAAAATGAGGTGTCGGTAACGGTGTCGCGAGTTCAATTGTTTTTTCCCATCTCAAAAATGCCCAACGCGCCTAAAGAAGTTTTCACTTCAAAAATGTTTCCTTCGGCGCTTCCATCTTTTGTGGGTTTTCGCCTATATTACAATTATCTAGAGACCTTTCTACTTTTAGTTTATTGTCCATTTGTCCAAGCCTCTTCCACAACCTTTTCTTCCCGACAATATTGCAGATGTAAACTAATTCAAGATGAGCCAGGTGATGGCCAGGTGTGTTCAAATCAGGTCATTATGACCAATCGCTTTTTTGTCAACGAAGTAATTACTCCATCAGATTTATAACAAGGAAGCGCAATAAAGATGATTTTCAACGGTCTGATACACGTCCACCTTTATGATTCAGTGTCAAATAAATATTGTAAGATGTTAATATGACTTATTATTATTTATGTTGTGATCAGAAGACATTATTAATTATAATGCTTTAGAGCAATGCCAATGTAAATTTTACTTTAGCTGGAATGCAATAGAGTTCAGAATTGATGGGTTTGAGGTCCGCCGAATGGTTGCCCAAAAAATCGAAACTATGCTGTCGATATATTAAATGTTATATATGATATTTATTAAGATATAAAATGTAGGTGTCGTTTAGTTTTTATAAAATTAAGTGTTAATCAAGTTATATTTTAAGATCGCCATTCACGTTCTGTCTAGAGATGGCTGTATAAAATAATTTTAAAATTCCAATAGATTTGTAAGAATTTGTTAATTTGACAACAAGAATGAACATTTTTTGTTCGTTTGTAAATCTGGCGTATGAACATTTTGTCTCATTAATACTTTTGCTTTTATGAAAAATCTCTATACAACCTGTAATGTTAAATGCGCAAAACCTCAGACACCCCAACTGATTTTTAATTCAATTGACCTATTTCAGAGAGAAAAAAAATCATTAAAAATATTGTAAAGGTTTTATGTGCTATTTTAGTTCGTAAGATTCGTATTTGCATTGAAATAAAAGCTATTATTATTATCCCGCGTATGAGAAAATTTTAATTGGGCGACAATTTGTGTTTGTTTACCTATTTTGGTGGGTTTGCGCATGTGATGGCTTGACCTATTAATAAATAGACACGGCAACGTTTTTAATGAAGATTTTTTGAAAAATGTGACCTATATTAAAAAGTAGTTCAATTGATTCTGCTCGTTATTCTGATCAAACTATTTTCAGGTTTTGCGCATTTAACGTTACACGTTGTAGAGGCAATGAGAGGATTTCCCTTTCACTTATGAACATTATTAGGAACCATACTAATAAGAACCATTCTGACTCTAGAATAACTAATTTAGTTCCAAATATAATTATTTAACCTCAAAATGGATACTAATCCCCAAATGAATCTTAGTCCTTACCCCAATATCATAATTTAAACTGTTTAATAAAACTACACATTTACAATATATCAGGGATAAGGAAAATAATATGAAACACCAATATATTTTGTCAGTCATTTATATTTCTTTGCCAACATCAAATTCAATATTCTACACCATACCATCACATCTCCTATTCCCCGCATAATATCACTATCTAATAAGTATTCTAATATTTACCATAAAACAAATAGGCCATACCGCTGATAAACCCGCGATGATTTGTATGGTATGTGTAAAGTGTATCAAATGCATGGAAACTTTTGTTTTTTGAATAATAAACAAAAAAATATATATATATTACTGTTATCCCGACTTGATATGCCCTCTATATTATTGGTGAGACTGCTTCTTCGTAACACTCAAGAATCAAAGAATTGGAAACAAATTCAGTAGTTTTTTCACTGTACTTTGAAAGTTTAGCTCCATGGGGAAGCTTTGGAAAAATTTCTTAAAAATATGATGATGCAAAAAATCAACTACACTTTTAGGTGTCCGCAGACAGACCTTTAAAAGCTTCAGGTCACCAATGATTTAATAAATAACTGCTAAACCTATACTTTCGAGCCGTTTGGGGTTGAAGCCCTCGGGCCGTGGGGTCCGAGCGCCCATGGCCTCTTCCGTGACATCTCAAAACGGCTATTTGACACTTCCCGTGACCCAAGGGCTGGTTTTTACCTTGGTCAGAGGCTAATCATTGCCATACAACGTGGCAATGCGGTCAGTCTCTTGGGTACATTACCAGTCGACAGCGATGCGGATGAATTTTTCGACGCTATATTTTAGTTTGTAAATAGTTGTAGTTAAGTTGGTATATAATTTTGATATTTCTATCGAATTAGTTAAGTTATTTACACACTTGTACATAATATGTGAAATAAAAACTGCTAAAATAACCTTTCAAAATCCATTTGACATTTCCTTTCACCAGTTTCTGCAGAAAGTAGCCAATCGACGACCAATCATCGGCCTGTAACTGAAAAACTTGTCCTATCCGCAACCACAGACCACACGGCAGAACAGTTACAACAATAACATTAAATAACAAACCTTATCGCTATAATAATAAATTTGTTATTGGCACATTAATCATTTCCCTTGAAATTCAATAAAGTCATATTCGACAGGCACCACCGAGCTTGGGACTTTAATTTGCAATTAATCAAGGCCAGAGTTAAATTAGGAGTTTCGTGCACGATCGACAAAAATGGATGCGCGTACGCAACGCAGCGTCCATAATGCGGGATGCATATTATTATTTGTTGGCATTATTCGGGTAATAAATGTTTGAATAATAATTTATTTATTGGATATAATAATATGGTGGAGAACTAATAAAGTCATAGCTGGTGTGAAGATTAAGATTTATGATCTGAGTTGATTTTTTGGTTGGTTGTATTAGTTTTATGGATTTAAAAGGTTTTATATTACTGGTTTTCGTTAATCTTTAAAATATAGGGTCACCTCTGGGGCTGTCAATAACAACGTCAATAGTAATAAATGATCAGATTTTAAAATCAAAATTAGAACTGACTTAACTAAATCTCAAGTGACAACTCCAGCGCACTCTACACACATCTTTATCATACTTTATGGTGGGCAGTAAGTCAATGGGGTCTGATGGGACGTCCAAACCCCGATGGTCACTGAACGCGCCATAATTGAGAGGAATGACTCAATTTTAGCAATTTGAAAGTCCCTCCGGCAGATTGATGGATTGATGTTAATGTTCCTCCGGAGAAAATATTGACTTCATAAATGATTTTTTGCTGCCACGAACATCGATTATTTTCAAATAAATTGGTAGGTAGCGTTAATTCAAGTTTCAAAGGTTATAAATGGATTTTGCACGGGATTAATTTAATTATCGTAATTGAGTGCGGTTGAAGTGTTTCATAGTGAGGCCGGTTGCAGTTGGTTGTGTTAACACAAATTGAAACTGACCGATTTTTATACAGTTTATAAATAACTAGCTGCGCCCCGCGGTTTTACCCGCAGAAGTCTTGATCCCGTGGGAATATCGGGATAAAATCCTATGTGTTAATCCAGGTTATAAACTATCTGTGTGCCTAATTTCATCCAAATCCGTTCAGTAGTTTTTGCGTGAAGAAGAGACAAACATACACACACACTCAAAAACTTTCGCCTTTATAATATTAGTAGGATATATGATATGATATAATATGATAGTGTGATAATATACGTGTGATACTTTATTCAGCATGCTCTATCAGAGGCCCCTGGGTGGCATAACTCTGAGACCAGGTTAGTCACTAACCACATGAAAAAGAAAGAAAGAAGAAAGAAGCATGCTGACAAACAAACAAACAAACAAAAAACCGTAAACAAACAAACATAAACATTATTTTCACTTTGTTATTTGTATTTTGTGTTTCACGAACCGTGTCCAAATAAATGTTTTTCTTTCTTTCTTTCTTTTCTCAAAATTTTTTTTGGTTCACCTTTTTTTTCCTACTGCCGGGCAAAAAAGTCTTATTACTTATTTCCGATTTTTTTTATTAGTATTGCCTGCGTTGAATCCTGTTAAGGCTATGCTGCACTGCATTATTCATAAGAAAGAAAGAAAGAAAGAACATTTTTGAAGTGAAAACTTCTATAGGCGCGTTGGGCATTTCTGAGATGGGAAAAAACAATTGAACTCGCGACACCGTTACCGACACCAAATTTTTCTAAACGTGGTATTTTGGCCATTTAGATCCACATAAATAAATTCGGCATTTCATCTCGAAGACTTTTCCGAAAGACAAGACCCAATGGCCGAATCTGAATTATTAGCGCAGATGAAGACCAAATCTTTCATCATTTGATTTCGGACCATATTCCCACATTGAAGATCTTACGGATGTTTTTTTTAATTTTTTGTGCATTGATCGCATCAGTGAAACCTTTATATTGCAGCCTCTTTGAAAGAAGTCAGATTTTTTTTATCGGTCGATATTGCTACTTTCCATGAGCACCAAGCCTTAGATAAACTTATCTATATCCTTAAGATATCCATCTATTTAACGCTTAATAAAGCTTGTTAGGCCCAACAATTTATCTCTCTAATAACTTTAAAGTTAACATTACGGTTGCAAGTGTTACGTATTTGTACTTACTGGTAATAAATCTGTGGTTGAGCTATATCCGCAAAGAGTAATTTAAATATAGATAAATATATAAATTAGTGGTTCGTATAAGAAAGAAAGAAAGAAATCATTTATTTGCTGATAATGTAGGTATACATATAAGTTGGAATATTGTTTTGTTTTATTGTTTTTTTTTATTGTTGGCAACAATATAATTACACACTAACACTTATGACTAATTCACTAGTTTAAAATAGATTAAAAAAAAACTAATTAAAACAACAATAGTCAGACAGACAGTGACAGTGTGAGTGAAAGTGTTGTCAGTTGTTATTTAATTTGAAAATATTTGTTCATACATAAATGTATTTCTATTTTCTTAATGTACCTCGGGTATCATCGGATGTCCGAATACAAACGAATGCTAATTTCCATGTTCATAAATTATTAGATTTATCGTGTATAATAATTTGAATTCAGAACTAAGTATTTTTATTGTTGTTTTGTTTTGATTTCCGTGTGAACTGTATAGAGTTGTAAAACTATTTTTTATCTGTCGCGCCTGCGACTTTCCTCCCATTTTTAATTACATTAAATTAAAAGAGTATTACCAACTTCATATACTTCCAAGTCAATTGAAAGCGTCCGGTCTGCACCAAGTGCAAAGGGCAACTAATAGAAATCTGACGACTGACGAAACACGAAGTTTGCCGAGGGACGTTAAGAAAATAGAAATACTGTACATGTTTTTACTATGTATTAGTTTTTTGTTTGATTGGTGAATTTGGGTCTACTTTGTAAAAATCTTACCGTGTAAACTAAGGTGAAGTAATTTTGAAGTGACAGGTTACTTCACCAAATTTTTCACAGTGACATTTTCACATAATACTTAGATCTGCTGTTTTTTTGGTATGGATGTGAAGGCGATTGTTGGCTGGGAAAACTGCAGCTGTTCATAGTCACCCTAACATTGCCTGCTTTAAGACCAGGTACTCCAAAGATAATTTCCACGCAAACTCCGCCCCCATGCACCCCACCACTCCACTATGTGCTAAACGCTAACACATCAGTAATAAAGTTGAATATTGCATGCGCTCTTTGGTCGTATTCGAGCACGGAACTAAATGTCGTAAGTCTCAATTCTTATTTCGTTTATAACTAAAGCAATAATTGATCTAGAGAAAAAATATCTTATATCTGGATAATAAACTATATTTTCTAACTGTCAATAATTATTTTAGACATAAAAGCCGAGTAATCCTGTTTTTGATTCAAATAATCTTTAAAAAAGACATGATTTTCGAATAAAAAATGAATCAAGCGAAAATATTCCAATTACGTAACTGTCTTATACATGGAAAGAAAAAGATTTAATAAATCATATACTAAAATTTCATTTTGATTGTACCTAAGCGTGACTTTTCCAGAATATTAATGCAAATTAACATACAATTTAGGGAGCCTCCTCTTAATTGAATAGTCTAAGCCAAGAAGGAGGGGAATGAATTTAGAAACTTATGATCTATAGCCGTTATAGTTTGACCAATACCGCTGTACCGCGCCTTAGGCAGGCGCGCGGCGAGACGGGGGAGCAGTGCAGGCCGCTAATTCGTCTTCGCTCTCGGCGCACGGCGTCCCGCCCGCCGCTCATTGGTCAACACTGCCCCCCGCCTCGCCGCGCATTCCTAAGGCGCGGTACAGCGGTATTGGGCAAACTATAGCCATATTGGCTCTTAAAGAAAATGCAAGAGAGAAATCTTATGACAATACCGTAAAGATATTCTTTACCTACTTAACGATATTGTGAGTCTTACTAGACAAACAACAATGACTGAGAAAATTAAAAATTGATTTTCTTTGCCTGTTGTTTTTGTGATCATTGCTTCACAAAAAAATTCTTTTCAAAGTTACCATAATAACATTCCCAAAAAACGGGTTTGAGAAATGGTTTCCAAACGCTCATTCTGAATGACATGTGCCAACAAAACTCCGGAAGCCGAGAAAACCCGTGGGCTAAACCTAGTTTGATAACCCGCTACAATTTACTTAATGATGCGTTAAATTAGATACACTACTTAACTATAAAAGTCGATATCTATTAGTTTCGTATGTAGGTGTCCGGATTTCATTCGCCCACGGATTCCATACTAAACGGGATGTAATCGTTAATTGCATTTTTTGTTCGTGTTAATGTTGATCAATGTGTTGCGAGATAAAAATAGGTGTTATTACATTCTACTTAGAGGATACTTAGCTTTATAATGGAACTAATCTATGGGTATGGCGATGCATGCCAATTAGATGAAAGCTTGCCGCTGTACTTATGATCAAACATCTATGAAGTGCACTGTGTTTCTATTTTCTTAGTGTCCCTCGGCAAACTTCGTGTTTCGTCAGTCGTCGGATTTCTATCAGTTGCCCTTTGCACTTGGTGCAGACCGGACGCTCTCAATCGACTTGGAAGTATATAGAGTTGTTAATACTCTTTTAACTTAATGTAATTTATTTAAAAAATTGGGGGGACAGCCGCTAAAGTCGCAGGCACGACAA
Source organism: Agrochola lychnidis (assembly GCA_963680765.1). NCBI lineage: Eukaryota > Metazoa > Arthropoda > Insecta > Lepidoptera > Noctuidae > Agrochola > Agrochola lychnidis. Next base: position 19,655,975 of record OY796858.1, read on the forward strand.
ATAGGAAAATAGTTTTACAGCTCTATATAGTTCACACGGAAATCAAAACAAAATAGCAATAAAATACTTAGTTCTCAATTCAAATTATTATACAAGATAAATGTAATAATTGATGGACATGGAAATTAGCATTCGTTTGTATTCGGAAATCCGATGATATTCGAGGGACATTAAGAAAATAGAAATACTGTACGTAACGCCTTTGCCAACCCATTTCATAATTTGAAACTAAGTTCTATCATGGACATGCATATCTATTCACACCGTAAGGGCTATTCCTGCTTGCAGCGCTTGGCCACTACGGTAACGCTTACCTACCTAAAAATAATTTTCTTGTTTTCCCCCATAAGTGACCCGTATATTCAAAATTTATTTATTTACGTTACACGTTCGTGTTTGGGTCACAAAAATACATACATCTACCAAATTTCAACTTAATCGGTCCATTAGATTCGGAGCAAATTGGCTGTGACAGACGGACAGACAGACAGACAGACACGAGTGATCCTATAAGGGTTCCGTTTTTTCTTTTGAGGTACGGAACCCTAAAAAAGGAATGGTAAACAGATTATTATAGTTATCATGTGCACGGTATTTTGTTTTAAAAGATGTGAGATATCTTTGACCGCGATAGTACCTACTGCCAAAAGTTTCTAAATGAATCAAGGACAATTTTATAGTAAACATGAATACCTACTCTACTATTTTCATGCATTACCGATTTATCATATGGCCTTATGTGTGATTACTATTGCTATTAGCTACATATTAGCCAAAACCAAGATCACGGACGTTACCCAGAAAACCACTAAGCTTAAATGGGACCGGACCGGAATGTCTGCCGCATGTCAGATGGCAAATGGGCTAAGAAGAAAACCACCGATTGAGTACCACTAAAGACGACATCGCAGCAGCCCTAGACGAAAATGGCTGGACGAGTTTGACTCCTATCGAAAAGACTGACAGCAAAATACAGAATTGTGTAGAAAAGGGAGGTCTCCCGCCCTTGCCCTGCAGTGGAACAATACAATCTAATTAGATTAAATTTAAATTCAACAGTCATTTATTCAAGCTAGGCTGAGAATCAGCACTTTTCGAACGTCAATATTATATAAGACAGTCCCCCAAAAACGCCCGCCCTTCACCACTTCCTAGTGCCTTTAGCTGGGAAGAAGAAGTGGCGCAGCAAACTCCCCAGCGGCATAGCTGTCTGTTAGAAAGACTTGATTCTAAACAATAGTAACTATGCAAAATAATTTACATTACGCAACACAAAACATTAAATTAAATTATTTGCTATATGTCAGCTAGCACACGGCAATATACTAACAAATAGATTGGCTATATTATCTTATAGCTAAAGCTCATCTTATTTATTAACACACAAGACACAGTGTTATGTGACATACGTCCTTCCGTTTGAAATTCTTCTTCTTTGAATATCAGAACGCCTATTGTTGTATTTGTCAAACTATTATTCAATGGTTTAATTAGATCTGTACCCTAATTGCTTAACTTATTTTCGTAAACAATTATGCCTAATTTCTTTCATTTTGACAGTTCAACAACATTCATTGCGTTATTTACGTTGTTGAGCAGATTTTTTTTCCAACTTATGAAGCAATGGATTACCAATCTGTTTCAAATCGAAACATATTGTAATTGTGTTGTATTACGCAATTAGGGTACAGATTTCTACATTAAAAGTTGATTACGATTTTTCGTTGAGTTCTCTTTTCAACCGAAAATCTCGAGATCTCTTGAAATCTCCTAATCCATCATCAGCTGAACTATGTTCGTACGTCGTCGGCCGATCGAACTAAATTATGTATAAAAGAAAGTGAGTACGTTACGTACCTGAACCTTTTTGGCGCAGCCGTGATCACAAACTATTGTTGTTTAAACAGTATTTTGACTTTTTCAATTTTGTTATTTATATTTTGTGTTTCACGAACTGTATCCAAATAAATGTTTTTTCTTTCTACCTATGCTCCGTTTGAAATAAGATTAGACATTTAAACAAACCTTTTTTACAGTCCGTTCAACCGATTTTGACTTCTATACCGTAGGCATAAGGTTGGCACTAAAAGCAAAAAAAGTGGTTACAAACCAACTGTTTACTGCAGCTGTCATTTATCATGCCACTAACGCAATAGAAGTCAAAATCGGTTGAACGGACTGTAAAAAAGGTTTAGTTGAACGTCTAATCTTATTTCAAACGGAGCATAGTTATCGGACGATGTCGGTTGAAGTAGTGTACATACGAACTGACTTTCTTCTACATAAACTTTTGTTTGATCGGCTGAGTTAGGTCGACGATTTATGAGCGTAGTTCGGCCAATGACGGATTAAGTGTACATGAGAAGTTATCTTTCCCCATCTTTGAGTTGCAACAAAAACTTCTAGTTTCCTCAAAACCAATTAAACATGTACAGAGCATTCATATCTAACAGTGGGTTATCTATCACGTTTTATTGTCGTTAGGTAACCGGTATCCGAATGTTGTGACCGCAGCGCGGTTACAAAAGCGGATATTACCGTGTTTATTATATTACTTAAGGGTTAGTGTTTTACTGTTCTTTTGTTTTAAGTTTTTATGATGAAGAGGAAGTGAAAAGTATCTATAGAGTTTCTTTGTTTTTGTTTGTTTTTAGGATTCCATACTTTAAAAGGAGAAAACGGAACCCTTATAGGATCACTCGTGTATTTGTCTGTCTGTCCGTCTGTCACAGACAATTTGCTCCGAATCTGATGGACCGATTAAGTTGAATATGTATTTCTGTGACCCAAATACGAACGTGTAACGTAAATAAATGAATTTTGAATAGGTATAGGGGTCACTTTTGGGGACACACAAGAAAATTAAAAAAAAGTTTTGCAAACAGTACCGTGGGACATATCAAATGAAAGGGCTTGTTGCGAGGATCTTAAACATATTTTTTTAAATAATTTTAAAATAAATACTTTTAAAGATATTTCAGAAATTCGATGAAAATTTACCATTCTCCGATACTACTGGACCTAAAATTTTGAAAAAAGAAAAACATAGTTTGGCTCTATACTCAGAGATTACAGAAAAATCTATAAGAAGTCTAGGTAAATCTCTCAATATTGTGCGTACAAACTTCATTTGCAGTTGGAATGTAAGGGAGAACATGTTTTTCAACTATAATGTTATGTTTGTTCTTGGGATAAATAAATTCATCTCAATTACGGGATTCTTCATTGTGCGTAGTCCGACACGCACTTGGCCGGTTTTTTATTTATCATTGAAAGCTTTCTTGCTGCTTGCTGCTGAGAATGGTCTTTCCTGATTTTTTTTAAATAACTTCAATCTGTTTTTCTGTATCAGCACCAGCACCCAGGAAAGTCTTGCTACCAAGGCATACATAGCGCTGTCACTTTTTCACAAGCTAGGTCACTATTTCTGCCAAACCAATCAATGTTTTAAAAACATTGTTCGACGGATTGACCGTCAAGCGCTTTTACAAGCTTTTATTTTCCGTGTGCTTTTAAACAGACATGGGTTTTTGAAGCTGTTCGAATTTTTGGATTGCAATAGATCCTGTTACTTTTAATGTTATACATTAAAATTGGTACGACATTTAGGTGCATACAAATCAGACCAATTATTGCCGGTTGTCAAAATTCAAGCCAATGTGCATAACGGATTATTCCTTTGTCCATCGCAAACAGCTTGTCTGTCAATGTATTCTGTAAACACCTTTAAAACATTCTGCCCCTTAACAGTTTGATAGTATAGCCAGTTTAATGCGAAGTAAATAAATTAATTACGTTATAAATCTAGTCGCGATGTCGGATAAAACCACCTGTCAGTTATCCGTTCTCTGTTACTATAATCATAACAGAACTGTATCAGTTTAATGTATTAATCCGATTTTATTGTTTATTTATGGTCATTATACGACTTGTGGAGTTAACTGAGCACGATAAATGGATTTGGTGTCAATGAGGTGAATGGGCAATCTTTTTAGGGTTCCGTATGTCAGAATGAAAAAATGGAACCCTTGTAGGATCACTCGTGTGTCTGTCTGTCAGTCTGTTACAGTCAATTTGCTCCGAATCGAATGGACCAATTAAGTTGAAATTTGGTACATAAATAATAATATGTTAAATAAATGAATTTTGTGTATGAAGGGGTCGCTTTTGGGAAACAAATAAGAAAATTGAAAAATTGCGAGGGTCTCAAGTATATTTATTTTTGTAATTTTAAAACAAACAGTTTTAAAGTTACTTAAAAAAATAGATGAAAATTGACTATTCCCACCCTTATCTCCGAAACAACTAAGCCAAATATTTTGAAAAAAAAAAAACAGAAAATCGTTCTATATGTATAGATTACAGGAAAACCTATAAGAAGTCTATGGTCTAAAAATAACATGGTAAATCTTCGAATATTGTGCGTACAAACTTACATTTGCAGTTAAAATTACCCAGGATAAATTCAATCCAACTACGGAGCCCTTCATTGTTGCATTGAAACTTCATGGGTTTTTACTTCAGTCGCTAAATATTATATGCCTAAAGTAAAATACAAAGCTACCGAAATATAATTATATGGAGAATAATATGGAAATCAGTTATCAAGCGATGATGTGATTCCACAAAACTATACTTGTCTTGTAAATACGTAAAACGTGATCAGCGCAGGAATAACTGTGAGTTCTCTTCTGACCAATATTTTGGAATATTTTTCACTCTATACAGGGTGTTTAGCAGAACGTTGAACATACGAAAATGGTGGATAGGTGGGGTCATCTGCTACTTACTCAGCCCTAATTTATTTGGCCCTGGCCCCCTGGATATTTTTTTTAATGCAGGTTGAAATTAGGATTTAAGTATTTTTTACATCTTTCTGTTATAAGAATCTGCCAATATTAAAGATTAAAAAAAAAAATGCCTGTTTTACCCATTTTTTTTAATAAAAATTACACTTTAAAGTTAAGAAAGTTGTGAAACTAGAAGAAAGCAAAAAAAAAAAAATTTAATATCCAGGGCGCCAGGGCCAAATAAATTAAGGCTGAGTAAGTAGCAGACGACCCCACCTATCCACCATTTTCGTATGTTCAACGTTCTGCCAAACACCCTGTATAATAATTTCATGAGTCATAGTGTGATGGGCTTCTAACACACTTTTGATGTTAACATTAAAGAATGAGAGGAGGGTTTAGAGTAAAACCAAGACTGTTTAGAGAAAGAAGTCTTGACCAATTGTGCCTACCGTGGAAATTGTCAAGGTACTAAGAGCGCTAACACACTGGGACACCATGGCGACGTCGCGTCGCTGGCAACTTAACGTAGCCAAATGAGGTTACATAAGTAGCCAGTAGTAACACGCGGGCGACCGTCCTGGCGATCAGTTGGCCAGTGAAGGAGGTGTAACTTACTTGTATACAAAATACTGGCGACTTGGCTATGCATCGCCAGCACGCGTAGCATGACCACCATAGAAACGAGTTTTGTCGAGGGAAGAGTAGACAAAATGACAGATAAACAATCACAATCTGTCATTTTGACTATTCTTCTGTCGACAAAACTCGTTTCTACAGTGGTCATGCTACGTGTGCTGGTCGCCAGAGTATCCAGTCTCCACGACGGGCCGGTCGATCGTGGCTACGCTTCCAAATTGGCGACGTCGCCAGACCGTAGCCAAATGAGTTAACTGTCATACATTTAAGACCAGACACTCCAAAGACAATTTCCACGCAAACTCCGCCCCCATGCACCCCACCACTCCACTATGTGCTGAACGCTAACACATCAGTAATAAAGTTGAATATCGCGTGCGCTCTTTGATTGTGTTCGAGCACGGAACTAAATGGCGTAAGTTTCAATTCTTGTTTCGTTTATAACTAAAGTAATAGATCTAGAGAAAAAATATATCTTATATCTGGATAATAAACTATACTTTCTTACTGTCAATAATTATTTATAGACATAAAAGCCGAGTAATTTTGTTTTTGTTTCAAATAACTTTTTAAAAATGAATCGAGCGAAAATGTTCCAATTTTAATTGTCATATACGTATATGGAAAGAAAAAGATCCAATAAATCATATACTAAAGTTCCATTTTGATTGTATGCGTGATTTTTTCAGAATATTCATGCAAATTAACATACAATTTAGGGAGCCTCCTCTTAAATACGAATTGTTTGGATACGTAGCCAGGACGTCGCCATGGAGTCCTAGTGTGTTAGCGTTCTAACAGTTTATCAATATCAGATCATGTTTAACTACCTTTTTCAATTTATCTATCAATAAACTGAGTTTACCCCAGTCCATTGCTGAACCTCTCCTAAGTTACCACACTGATCTCCGTCCATTTTGCTGGGAGTATCCCACGCTATATTTGCTCCAGATAGAAAGGAAGACTTATTCTAGGAAAACAATATAATTTTCATCGAAAAATTATAATGAACTTTTTAATACATTTCCTATATCTATCCCCACGGGTTCATCAGAATTTGTCTGACGTAACTGCACAGTGAGTTGTGCGAACAATTTGTGATACAAAACAGATTTATTCATCATACTCTGTAGTAGTGTTGGCTGAAGTTAGTTTTAATTGGCGCTTTGTTTATTATTTAACTCTCAACCGAATATTGCGGGACTCAGTCTAAGGATAGCGAGAGATGTCTGCATTATTTTAGGCTGATTCTTATTCTGTCTAGAATTAAAAACTGACTTTTGTGTTATTAATATATCTGGTGATTCCTTGTCTTATTCTTTTGTTGTTAATGTGTCTGTTTTCTTTTCATCAATTTTAGGTTTCAAGAAAATATATTAATAACTTTCAATGTAATTTCCCTTAAGCTTCAATTAGTGTTGCACTCTGCCTAAAGATACGGCCACCGAACATCGATGACATTCGAAATTGACATTGACAGCTGTCATTAGAGATTGTCACTATTGATAGCTCACTTCACTTAAGTTTGCACTGTGAAATTTTTACAGAGTAGCAGACCTGATGGACAACAAAGCCTGTTGAAAAAGTACCAATACAGTTAAAGTACCTACCTTTATAATGCTGGAATGACCAGACAACTTGTCTTTATGGATAACCAAGGCAAGCGTTGAAGAGGTCAATCAGAATAGTCACCAACCACCAATGAGCATTGCTTTTCTTTTTATTCAAATTAAGGTAATGCTCGCGATAGACACCCTAGATCAAAATAACAAAAAAAAAAGACACGACAGGGCATTCAAATGACAAAGCACCACCCAATTTTACCTACACGATAAAAAACTGAAGCGGCATACCGGTGCGTATGAAACTAGTTCATTTAGCACTCGGTGCGATGCCCTGTCGCACTGCCACCCGCACACGTTTGCCGTCCGCTTAGCGGTGCGTCGCTAACTATCTGTTGCTTGTAGCTGAGGCACGGGGGACAGATGCGGATGTAGGTAGAATTGTTGGTTGAAATTATGAGTATTTAAGATTTTCTTAGAATGAGTATGGAAATCATAGTAATGACTGTAAAAGTAAGGCGTGCTACTTGTTCGGGTCGGCATGATACGGTACAGCCGGGCGGCAAAATCGTAAAAAAAAAAACTTTTCTTTTTTATTAAAAAATATTTTGTAATTGCTTAGTGTGATGTATGTGTCCGTGGAATCACACCGGGCCCTAACAGAATACCAGCGCGCGATATTTATTTTTTAAATAGCGGCAAAATCAAAAAAAAATATTTTACTTTTATTTTTTATTAAAAATTATTGTTTATTTATTTTGTAATTGCTTAGTGTAATGTATGTGTCCGTGGCATCACAGCGGGTCCTATCAGAATACCAGCGAGCGATATTTATTTTTTAAATATTGCAGCCTATGCTGAGATACGGTGTTTTTTAGTCTCGCACTCGATTATTGTTTTTTTTTTTCCTTTCGGTGATTCGAAATATTTTGTTAGTTTTAGATGCTCCTTTTTAGTCGTAATTACAGTTTGTATTTCCTGTGCGTGTCCCAAATAAAATATTTTGCTTTCTTTCTTTTTTCGGGAAAGTCGCTCGGTTTAGCTGGAACTGTGCCGACCCATCATATAATCAAGAATTTACATTATTATATACAGGTGCTATGGTAGCCTAGAACTTTTTAGATTTAAACTAAATGTTAGCGCCTTGAGCTCACTGTGAAACCTTTAAACGCTAACATGAGGGAGTGCGGGAAATTTACCATAGAATGGATAGAACTGCCTAAACAGCTCTTTCCAGGCTTCTAAAAGCCTGAAGCGGTGATTCAAAGCCTTGCTATGAGAATCGGCGGTTTTGTGGACTGTAATAAACTTTATGTGGCAGTATACATCGACTTGGAATGAGGCTATTTTGGTATGGAGAAACAGGAATAAGAGAAGGACACAGGATGCAGCGCCTTACCTTTCTAGAAGTCTGGAGTCGCCTTCCTGATGCTAGGACTTCGTAGGTCCTCGATGTGTAGGTTAACCACGCGGCATGCCAGCGTGGTTTCACGGATAAACGATTCCTATTTCTTACACAGCACTTCAAAATCAATATAACTTGATAAGTAGATAGGTCTAGTTTCATATAAAGACCCGAAAACCTGGATTTATCACGAAATCCAGATATAATAGCGGTAAAAGCTCTGGAGAGATGCTTCCGCTGCGGCGGATTAGGACGAACTTAAACTCCTTTCAAAAATGGCGTCCGTTGAGGTCAATCTTTTTCGAGCCTTGTATTGCTGTCTCGCTCTGACCTATGGTAGACGCTGCAGGAATGAATGGGAAGGAAGGTGATTGATGGGAAACATACCTACTACCACCACATTCTAATATATTAAAGTTGAAAAGATTTGTAGTAGGTAGATTTGGATATCAGCCATGTATATGGCGATAACACTAAAAACAGGTCTTAGTAGGATGAATACATTTCATCTGGAGATATTACAGGCCTTGTGCTAATGTTCTAAGCTTCATAGAACAGGAGATAAGATGGTCCATAACAAAAGCTTCTAACTATTAAATACTCCACTCTATCTACACAATTATCTCACTCAAAGTGCAAATTATCATAACTGAAGTCACATCTACATCAATTTCATAGTCTTTGCCGCTGAACATTCAGAGGATGCGCGTGCGTCATTGTGCGTAGTATTTCACCAATTATCGCATCCAGACCATTATGGATTGACACAAACTACTGTGGCGCTAAATCCACATGGATGACGAATTGGCTTCGATGTGGTCAGAGTAGCGGACGAAGAATGGAAGTGCTTGGTGTTGCCTTGAATAACTGCGTAAAAGTATTGGTCCTTGATTTTACGAGACTTACTTTTTTTTTAAGTTGGAGATTAAGAATGAAAGTGACAACGATAGCTAAAATTATTTGATTGGAAACACTGCCAGAAGACTGCCAGGTTCGGTTCGGTTTCTCTTAAAAACCGCATCTTACTCAATTCTGTTTCTGTGCTGTCAAGTTGCGTTCAAAATCTATTCTGCAAAGGCTACAGAAGTTACTTCACTTTTAGGTCAGAACAGCAATCATTGCAAACAGCATCATATAAGTCTGTGACTTCTTATTGTAGATATTGGTGTAAATACATGGGCCAGAATAAAAATATTTTGTATCAACATCCGCCAATCCATCAATTGAAGAGTGAAACTTACAAAACAACTTCAAATGACAAAAATATCGAAAGCTAACACACGACTACACTTTCGAAAGCGTAAAACGACCTAACAATACGTATGGGACGGTCTCAGACCCAATTTTAACGACATGTCAAACAGAACCATAGCCGCTACATGCCTGAGCCGCCATGAGAGTTCATGATGCGGTCGCTAAAGCGTACAGACAACATTGCTCATAGGCACATAAACTTTTAAAAGTGTTTACTTGCTTACAGTGACAGAGCAATCTAGTATGACGATTGCGGATTGTTGACTGATGGCTCTAGAACTGTTCCAACCACCCTTACGGCTTACAAAATACAGTTCATTTTCTTTAAAGTTTTTCTAAAATGTATTTGTGTATAGTAATGGTAATAATGTTTACAGTTAAGTCGTCATGCAGCCGCTAAACGCGTCGAAGTCGCGCGTTAGCGCCTCGCCCGGTGTCCGCAAACAGTGTCATTCATTGCATCCTAGTTGAATAGAGGCCTTTCCTGATGGAAAAGGCTTTCAGTTAGTTATTAATGTTTTAAATAAGGATTTATGGGAAAGGATGTCACGTACACATACCTATGTAGATTTCAGTCACTTTTAATTTCATGAATCATTCCTTTCAAGATCAATTATTCTTCAATGTAAAGAAAACAAAACAATAAGTTCTACAATTGACTGATTTTTTTAAGAAAAAATCTTTCGATGGGTTTCAATTTTGACAGTTGGCAATATCGTGTTAGGAAATCGAAATATATCAAACGAATTTTTTTTAGTGCAAACATAAAAAAAATCATTTAATTCAGGCAAAACCCATATTACATCAAATAAAATTTAACTATACCTACTGCAACACACAATCTAAACAAAACCAATATAATACAAATAATGTCAATGCAATTAAAGTAGGTACACATTATAAAGTTCACAGAATTCAAATAAAAACAAAATGTCAAATTCAATTATATAGGTACAGAACTATAATTATGAGGATTAGTTTCTTTAATTTAGATGTGGGGCTTGTGGCCAAGTAATAACAACCGCACGGGTCGATCGATCAGGTTAAGCTACGCTTGCCGCGGTTGGTCCGTGGATAGGTGACCATCTTTACATACCAAGACCCCTCCGTGCCTCGGAAAGCATGTTAAGCCGTTGGTCCCGGCTGTCATTTGTAGATCTTTGACAGTCGTTACGGGTAGTTAGAAGCCGAAAAAGTCTGACAACCAGTCCTTACCAAGGGGTATCGTGTTACTTAGTCACTAGGTTGTGGAGGTCAGATAGGCAGTCGCTCCATGTAAAATACTGGTATTCAGCTGCATCCGGTAAGACTGGAAGCCGACCCCAACATAGTTGGGAAAAGGCTAGGTAGATGAGTCTCCTTAATTTAGATATTTCTTGCAAGATCATGATAGGCAATTATAAATGCACCATTCTACCCAAATTAATTTCGCTTTCGAACACCACGAGGTATTTCAGCCAGTTAGCCAGTCCTGTAAACAATTACATATAAATCTCGGGCCCGTTGGCCACAAATATCTTTCATCGCTCTAAACGACAGGACCGCGTGCCAACTCCATTGTTGTCATAGGTCAGGGTTAAACTGACGCTTCGTCAGTACGTCACCGCCTGATATTTGTGACAACTGACGGATGGAGCGTCGGAGCGTGAAGGCTTGTCTCCGCTTCATCGAAACTTCATTGGTCACTAGCTCAGCTCATGATCGAAATTAGAGTCATATTTTAATATGAGTAGTATTTAAACGCAAATAAAAATAAAAAAAATATGTCCAAAAATAATCCAAATTCCAATCAAAAGCAAATACTCAACTCAAAATATAACTAAATAAGCAACCGCATATTAAATTCTATAAATATTCTAGTCCCCGGTCGCTTCCGCGGCACCCGCTCGCTTCGCTCACTCGGCTCGTTCGTAGGGAGTCACAGTTCTAACCTAACCTAGCCTTTTTTTGTGAGTAAAAATATTAAACCTAATCTAACTAGTTCGGTTCCGGGTACTTGTACTTGAGTTTTGAGATGCTTATTAGGATATATGTTACACGGATAGTTATTTTGCTATGAGTGTGAGTATTATTATATATGTACACACGGCTACACATCAAGCAATACATTTCCAGTTTATACTGATCTCGCATTGTATAGGATTTTCTTACAATGCGAGGTCAGCTTGTACTGAAAATGTATAGCTTGATGTGTGCGCTCTGGTTAATTTGCTGTCATCTCATCAGTCAATATTTATGATATGATTGTCTTATTTTTGTACCTGATGTAGTGTTGATGTATATTTTTAAATTATCTGCCTGTACCAGTATTGTTAAACAATTAGTTTATGTGTAGTGAAATAATTTATTAAATGTAAAAAAGTATAAAAATGATGGAAATAAATTGATAGGTGATTATTTATTCGATGTGCAATTAATAATATTCCTTTTAATGTCAGTCTCTTTACGTTAAGCATTCCTCCCAGAGCGTAGCTACAGTGACATATATCTATTTGAGTGACATTACAGGGAAAAGGCGTTTACTCTGTAGTAACTGATACAGGCTGATTTCAATATTTTATGGCAGAGCCTAGATTTATAATAAAGTATCTAAAGACAGTTTTTGGTTAGAATGAGCGTTAAGCAACTAGCATTATTTTTGGTTGGTTCAAAGGCAAATGATATTTGATGCAACTGCGGAAAAAAGCGTAAAAGAGCATATTTTATGACATATCCAGGGTAGTCGGTAGGCACTTAAATTACAAATTTTATTTGCACTAAACGATATTGACGCTTGTTCAGTCATGTAAAAAGTCGCTAAAGCTGAAAAGATTTATGATCTAGTTTAATACAGAATAAAAAAGAACTATACTCCATTTGAAATAAGATTAGACATTTAAACAAACCTTTTTTACAGTCCGTTCAACCAATTCTGACTTCTATACCGTAGGCATATGGATGGCATTAAAAGCAAAAAAGTGGTTACAATACCAACTGTTTACTGCAGCTGCCATTTGTTATGCCACCAACGCAATAGAAGTCAAAATCGGTTGAACGGACTGTAAAAAAGGTTTAGTTAAATGTCTTATTTCAAATGGAGTATAGGTTTATAGAGTTTTAGGAATAACAAAAGGTGATATAAAAGAAATCGGGGTTATCATCAGTCAACAAGGACTGTTTTAGAATTAGGAAGTTATACGAAGTTGGGACTTGCAAAAGCTTTCGTAAATACTTAATAAGACTAGCTTTTTGCCGCAGCTTCGCCCGTTTGCAATAAAACTTAGTATTCAATTTGTTAATCCAGGTTATAAACTATCTGTCTGCTAAATTTAATTAAAATCCGTTCAGCCGTTTTTGCCTGATTGAGTAACAAAAAACCAAACATACAAACTTCCACAGTCCGCGGCTTCATCCGCGTGGATGTCGGAAATGATCCCACGGGAACGTATTACTGCGATCAAAAGTATCTTATATGTTAATCCAGGTTATAAACTATCTGTCTGCCAAATTTAATTAAAATCCGTTCAGCCGTTTTTGCCTGATTGAGTACCAAACATCCAAACACGCACAAACTTTCACATGTCTAATATTAGTAGGATTCATTATGTAGTAAGATTTATAAAGTAATTATTAATTCAAAGGATGAGTTCGACTTCCCCAAGATTAAATCAAAGACAATCCTCTTTCATGCAATCATAATCAGGTAATGTGTAATAACACATTACCTTTTAATCAACTGAAATAAGAACCATTCTTACTCTAAAATAACTAATTTAATTCCGAATGTAATTATTTAACCTCAAAATAGATACCAATCCCCGAATGAACCTTAAAGTCGTTACCCCAATATCATAATCTAAAACTGTTTAATAAAACTCTTACATATTTACAATATTTCAGGGATAAGGAAAATAACATGAAACACCAAGATATTTTGTCAGTCATTTATATTTCTTTGCCAAATTCAATATTCTACTACCTACACCATACCATCACATCTCCTATTCCCCACATAATATCACAATTCAATCCGTATTCTAATATTTACCATGAAACTAATAGGTTACCTTAATTTACAGTAGATTTCCAACCAATACCATGCCAATCTATCTTTTTACCGACACAGCCACCAAGCACATCTTACCGTCACGAGCGCCCAACCCAGAAGCCCGTTATTCCGCTATTCTGACATAGGTATCGAATCTTTGGGTGTTGCCAGTACAATATCCAACAATTACGTATTAATAAATTGAAACCTAACACAACAAACACAGTTGATTGTTAAATAATTTCTCAGCGCACTTCTATGCGACAAGTACTTACAGTTAGCTAGTATTGGTGTCATTATATCTAACCACTTCCTCGCCTTCAGACCAGATGGGGCTTTGAAGAATAATTAATTGACATACAACTTATCACAGCTAATTTATTCGTCTGAGTATACAGAGGTGTGTCGCCATTTTGGCAAAACTCCATTTTTCGTCACCCCATTGGAAATGAAACTCTAATTTGGTTTCGATAAAGTTGAGTTTTAATTTTTTGGTCTCTGGATTTGGATGATAGAATTCTGGTGTTAGAAACACCTACATTTTAGCCAAAATAAATTTGGAACCGTTCTGTGACGTCATCGTAACTGTACTAGTTTGACGTATAAATATTATTTCTCAAATACTCAAGTACTTCCTATGGTCACCTTGCTGGTGAGAATAATACGATACAAAAAGTGCCAAAACGATCATAATTATCATCAGAACTGTGTGTGTGGAAGTGTGCCTCAAAAATTCGACCTTTTAGATTACTAATTTTGAAGTAAGATATCAATTAACACCATATAAAAAGTGATAAGCAAATTATACTTTATGCTTTTAGGTCAACCAGCAAATAAATAAAACTATTATAAATATTGAATTCTAAACTTCACATAGACTTGCTAATTTTATAAGTTTTATGGAAGCTGTAAATCAATTTGATATTTTATTGATATTCAAAATGACAAATCATTCGCCCACTGCTTTATTCTCGTGAGATTTAAAAGTGAATTAAGATAATTAATCTTTGTGTTTATTGTTATCTAAGTTGCTGACAATTTTGCATATTTACTAAATATACCTACCGGATGATTTTTTTTACCGTCTCGAAATTTTTACAGGATGTTCTACCCATGAATATAAACAACTTTCACTATGGGAGCAACTCTGAAATCACGAAAAAAAAATCAGCTGTTTCATACATTTTGGTCAAGTAGGTATTGAACTTTTGTATAAACAACAGATTTTTTTTTCGAGACGGTAAAAAAATCACCCGGTATACGCTATACTTTGTGTAAATTATTTCATCACTACTGCTCTCAAAGAAACTACTCTCATTAAATTGTCTGACAGAATTACCAATGAGGAACTTAGAAGAAAAACTAAAATATCTGACATAGTAGAGAGAATAAGAAGTCTGAAATGGAAGTGGGCAGGGCACATCTGTAGAATGGAAAACGAAAGATGGACAAGGAAAATCATAGAGTGGGTACCTAGAGATGGGAAAAGAAAATGAGGAAGGCCGCGGAAGCGCTGGGAAGATATATTTAAAGAAAGATGTGGACCAGACTGGGGAAGACAAGTTAGAGATAGGGAAAAATTGAGAAAGTTGGGGGAGGCCTACGCCGCAGAGGCGACTTCCATAAATAAATAATTTCACGTGCATGCCAACATTAATAATAATATTTTAATACTTAAGTATTTACATTTTTTTAAACTTTGTTTTGCTTACAAGCATCTATGAATAATAAATACAATCATTATGTGTTAATATAAAATAATATGCTCAAATTATTCAATATATTTATGGTAGAAAAGGCTTTTTTTTTTTTTTTTTTCTTTTTTTTTACTGCTCTCAAAACGGTGAAGGAAAACATAAGTGTCCATGTAGGTTTATGTGATATAAAATATATTGAATTTTGATTTTTTTTTGAATCGTGAAGAAACCGGCATGTCCTAGAACCAAAAACTTTTAAGACATTGTGTCCCAGCAGTGGGAATATTATAAGCTGATTTTACTTATTTAGTAGATCCTGTTAAGCCCATCGTTCACGACGCTACTCAAATGTTACATTCTCAAATCACCAATGTGTAGCTAGAATGTCACAGCAGTATTTCAATGGTGGTCCGTACACGACGCATAAAAGCTCTCGCAGACAGGCGTGACGTGACAGCGCGACGCGACGATAGTAAACATTTTTTTTTATTTAAATCATTTTACATAAATATTTACAAAATAGGGCCTTAAACTAGAGGTTGGTATATAATTATTGAATTCTACCTAAACTAGCAATAAACCTGTATCTCAGGTATCTCACTCAAGGGCTTAAACAATAAGTATTATACAAGATTCCATGATCAAATAGTAAATAATTTACCTTTACTATAAATTATGGTTTTATTAAAATTGAGAAAAAATGTGTGCTACTTTACTGCATCATCGTAATACATTTTTGCAACCACGTTCTATTATTATTTATGAAAAGTTCATGGAAATTGAATAATTTACGGATTCTGGTAGAACTACCAGAATCGCAGCGCGACGTCCCGTCGCGCCTGTCTGCGGGAGCCTTTACCCATTTTTTTTTTAAACCTCGAATCTTAAAGAACGTTAAAATCTAATTCGACATCATTTAACGTTAGATAAACTAAAAGCAACCAATACTAAAAATATGAACAATTTTATTTACATTGAGCAAAATGATTTATAAAATGGTAGTTTATGTTCTTCTTCCTTTTGTTCTGAACAAAACAGCTACACCTTCACTCAGTGCTTGATTCTCTGCCTATCCCTTAAGACATAAAGCGCGTTTCCCCATTGGACATACATCGCCAACTGTCAGCGCGTGCGCATTGAAATGCCACTCGCGCGCACCGATTGATTCAGCTAATATAAGCGATCGTAATGATGATTTTCTAACTTGAAATGCGTTAAGTAGTTTAGAGATGAGAAACTGTTTGGTTTTCTTACTAGGTGTATTGAAAGAGCTTCCACAAGCTATGATGGGTACATCTGTTAGTCGATCGCGATTCGCGCCCTAACACCCTTGATGATTCAATTTTCACTAAAACATGAACTATGAATAACTTATCCTATCCTAACGAGCAATATTTGTATATATACAGGGTTACTGGTAACTCGATGTATTCCTTGCAGGACGTCATAGTAGGGTTAAAATGCAACAAATTAAGCCACCAAATGTTCTACCGAAATTCAGTAGTTTTTGAATTAGTTAAGAGTTTTAGTTTTTTTATGAAAAATCCCAGATTAAATCATTTGAAACCAATTTAAAAATGATTTACGGCGCGACTGTACTGAAATTTAAGTTATTATCATAGTTGACGCCGTAGCAGACCTTTGTTAATAATTAAAAGTTCAATAATGCCTAAAACTTTGGCAAATATCACTAACCAAACATTTAATTTTTTGTAATTTTTGCTATTACTTCATAAAAAATGTAGTCTAGTGCAAAAAAAAAAATGCTACACCTGGTGTACAAATTACTAAGAAAATATCCAAAAAGGTATGAAAGTTAATACAAAATCATGGACTACATTATGAAAATCGTTTTTGATTTAGTACAGGCGTGCGTTTCACAAAAAGGTGATTATTCGAAAAATCAAAAACAAAATCGTGAACATTATTATTCTTTTTAATCAATATTAAAAACATTAATTACACACATTTCACACGTCTTGTTCGATGTGCTGCCCTCGGTTTCGAATACATGTTCTTATTCGGTTTTTGTTATTCTTGATGTGATTGTTGCCCTCATCTGGTCCGCCGCATTTGTAATTCTCTCCCTTAGTTCTTCAATTGAATTTACTGGGGTCACATAAACTAGATCTTTCATATGACCCCAGACGTAAAAGTCTAGCAGCATCAGATCAGGGCTTCGTGCAGGCCACGGAATCGGCCCACCGCGCCCTATCCATCGGTTTGGATAGTTTTCATCCAGCAATTCTCGAATTGTGATTCGGAAGTGGGCTGGACATCCGTCATGTTGATAAATCATGTTTGCTCTTCTTTCTTCCGGTACATCCGTGAGCAGTGCTGATAAATGATTTCTGAGGAAATCTTCATAAAGTTCCCCATTTAGTGTTCGGGGTAAAAAATGTGGGCCAATTAATTTGTCGTCAATAATACCCATCCAAACATTAAGCGAGAACCTTCGCTGGGATGCGGTTGGTTTCAGTTTTTTAGGGTTTGCTTCTGCTTTCGGTGCCCAGTAATGTAAGTTGTGGTAATTTGTGATACCATCACGATCAAAACATGACTCATCGGTCCACAGAATGTTTTTTAAAAAGTTTTCGCTGTCGGTGTCGGCACTTAGCATAAAACGACAAAATTCAAGCCGTCTCGGCGGATCTCCTTCTTCTAATGACTGGACTGGTTGGTAATGGTATGGATGTCGGCCTGACAAGTGAACTACAGACCAGACTTTCCACTGTGACATACCAAGCTCACGCGCTACGATGTTTGTCGATGTGTTAGGATCGTCAATAAAACGTTGAAGAATAAGCTCCTCGTCCTCAGCCGTGTATCTCCGGGAACGACCAGTGTCAACTTGCCTGCTTCTTTGGACGCTGCCAGTTTCAGATATTCGCCGATAAGTCGATCCGAAGACACTAACGTGGGGGAGTCGGCGGTTGGGAAAGCGAAGTTGATATTCTCGCCGCGCCTCAGCAGCGTTACCGTCACAAAGTCCGTAACAGTACATTATGTCAGCGTATTCAGGATTAGAATATGCAGCCATAGTCAGCGCTTATGAAGGCACAGCACAGCATAAGAGCAAGATACGCAGCAACAGTTAGGGAAATAGCCAGTAACAAAACACGAGCTTGCGCGACGTAGAGTTGAAACTAACTAACGCTGACGACCAAATTTTGCAAAATCGCACCCCCTGTCATGCCGAGAGAACAATAGCGACCAATCACAAAGCTCCCCGAGTGTTTGGATTCAAGCGCAGGTAAAAACTACGAATAATACGAATACGAAACAATAGGTTGACCGTCTTGCAATTTTACCTGCCCCCCATAAAACTCTTCTCTTCCCTGGCACACATGCAAAAGTATTGACAATCATACCTTTCTGAATAACTGATAAGACAAGGATATTTTCCTAGTAATTTGTACACCAGGTGTAGCATTTTTTTTTTGCACTAGACTACATTTTTTATGAAGTAATAGCAAAAATTACAAAAAATTAAATGTTTGGTTAGTGATATTTGCCAAAGTTTTAGGCATTATTGAACTTTTAATTATTAACAAAGGTCTGCTACGGCGTCAACTATGATAATAACTTAAATTTCAGTACAGTCGCGCCGTAAATCATTTTTAAATTGGTTTCAAATGATTTAATCTGGGATTTTTCATAAAAAAACTAAAACTCTTAACTAATTCAAAAACTACTGAATTTCGGTAGAACATTTGGTGGCTTAATTTGTTGCATTTTAACCCTACTATGACGTCCTGCAAGGAATACGTCGAGTTACTAGTAACCCTGTATATTTGTAATCACGTTCTCGAAAACGGCTCTAACGATGAAAGTTACAATATTGGGGTTTACGGGGGCAAAAAATCGGTCTAGCAGTTGGTCTGGGGTTGCCTATCTCATATCTGGAAAAATTTGTTTTCTCCATATTTTCACTCAAGCAGAGCTCGGTCGCCCAAAGTTGAGAACAAGATGGCTACCTTAGAATAATGACAAGGTAGCATGGAATTAGTAAGTACCTACATATGGCAGCATGGAATTAGTATGTACTATACATGGAATTCCTACAGGCACTCGGAAAAGAGGAAGACCTGTAACTAGATGGGCGGACGACATCACACGAGTCGCCGGCAAAAACTGGCTGACAGAAGCCAAAGACCGAGACCGCTGGTGTTCTCTGGAGGAGGCCTTTACCCTCACTACTTGAGGGGTTCATGCACGCTATTTTTATTAACATTTAATTTTAATTAATAATTCAACGATTTTTATAAATACTTACAATCTAATTTATTTTATACTTTTTTAACTATTATTATTACTATGACTGTTATTATTATAATTTAATTTTAATTACCATTGGAAAATACTAATAAACAATTTTGGAATGATAGCAAAAACTACTGTGTATTACATACATAATACTTGTAGAAAAATAATAATTTAAAAACAAAATGTTAACTTCGTTCTTATACGAGAGACAAAAATGCAAGAAAATCTAATGGTTTTCCCTTTATTTTCATTCCTACTGAAGAAAAGGGCTCAAATTGGTAGACTAATCTATATATACTACTTATATTATGTATACTTACTAGTATATAAAGCTAAAGAGTTTGTTTGCTTAAACGCGCTAATCTCAGGAACTACTGGTCCGATTTCAAAAATTCTTTCAGTGTTAGATAGCCCATTTATCGATATATATCATCACGATAAGACCAATAGGAGCGGAGTACCAAAGTAACTATTCCACGCGGACGAAGTCGCGGGCAGAAGCTAGTTTAATAAATAAAGGAAACCTTTGCTGCCTAGGACAAAAAAACAATATCTTATAAACGATACCTTTAGTCTTTGATAGATTATTAGATCTCAAATACAACATCAATAATGGTCCCATAAAAAATTACTATCAATATACGCTGGCTACTTTGCCATATTTTGCAATACTAAACCGTTTAAATATTACCTAACTTTATTCTCAGAATATAGTCTCTGGTAAATGTAGACATTTTATGGTTTCTGACTTACAGTAACAGTTATTTGATAGTAACATAAAAATGACGCAATGACCGGTGACGCAATGGAGATTGAAGTATCATTAGCACAGACGTTGCTGCCAATCTATGATTAATATAGAAGAAATAGAAAAACGGTGACTTTTTTTATTGGCTGGGAAATTATCAAATAACTTCTCCCGCTCTGGGTGTATCAGACTCTTACTGACTAAAACCCACCCGTGTTCCTTCAGTTGCCATGTTGCCGGGGCCACGATTTCCCTTTCGGCCTTATACGCAACCCTGGCAGGAACGGTGACTACCCTAAAGGCGCAAACAGTCGCGACGCGACCGTGCGACACGATTCTGGTAGAACAATTTCCGTAAAGTTGTCTTAGAATTTGTTCAATTAGAGTCGCGTCGCGCTTGTCTGCGGCAGCTTTAATGCTAAGATTTTATAGAAGAATGGTGACCGCCACATAGCATCTGCATTTTACTGGCAAATGACGTCACTGAAACGTTATTTAAGTTTTCCTAAAGAACGTTTTTGATATCGTAAAGTCAAACCCCGCTGCCATCATTATTTGACGGCCACCGCTTTTCTAAGAAACCGTAGGTTTATTATTATTATTATTTTATTTATCAAACAAAGTTTGTTTTGTTTTTTAGAACCGTACAACATTCTTCAGTTACATAACCTGTCCTAATCTTGTCGCCCATAACCATCCTGAAACTACGCATGCGTGGGAAGACCTCGGAAAACAATTCAGCTAATGTAAGCATTGTTAATGATTATCAAACACGTGACGCAAATCATGATTTTAATAGGTTTATTTTTAACCATCTTTCAACGGGTTTTGTGGTAGCTGACAAATCAACTTAAGTAACGTGTCGAAAGATTTGTTATGTAAATTATGGATTGTGGAAAAAATTGTATTTGGGTGAGGTCATTTACCTTTTTTTAAGGCCTCGGCAGTGATCCATTTACTTAAATTCGAGATAGACTTATCTCTAAACTGAGCAACTTGTGGCATCATAATCACGGTAAGCGTACACACACACACCCATACACAAATACACACACTTACACACTTCACCCCACGTCCACTCTACATACTTATACTACATATTAACTTCCACATAGAGTATATTCTCTTTTTATTCAATTCTTTTTTATTTATTTTTTGTAATTATTTAATTAACTTTCTTTGGGAAGTCTGGAACAATGTCTTTGTGTATATAATTTTAAGAGTTGGGCGTTGATGGCTGCGCCACAGTATTTTACTTTTGTGGCTATCTTCGTTTTCCTATGTAAATTGTAAACTTAAGTTGTTCCAAATAAAGCTTTTATTCTTTATTCTTTTATTCTATTCTCTGCCAAAAAAAAAAATAGTGGTGGCACTCCGGGAGTGCCGACAGAAGTGAAAACTTGAAAGAAGAAAGAAAATACATTTATTTAGCACAGACAAAAAGGCACACAACACAACATAATTATAACACAAGTAAAAGATAGAAATAAAAAAGGAAACAAAAAACAATGTGTAAAATAATAATTTAACATGAAAGTTAGTGTGCCTCGCGGCTGCGCCAAATAGGCCCAGTTCAGCAAAAATGCCAGACAACTAGTGCCTGACGCTGGTTTTCAACTGGACCTGAAATGTGAGGTGACGGATGTAAATCAGTTTTGTACTACAAGATTTCCTTGGTGGAAGAAAAATACTTGTATAGAACATTGGTCCGTAACCTTATCTAAATAAAGAGCACAATCGTGTTTACAAAAAAAATACTTCCAAAACGTTTAAAGTAAAAATACTTGCATAGAATATTGATCCGTAACGTAATATAAATAAAGACCACAATCGCGTTTACAAAAATGAGGTGTCGGTAACGGTGTCGCGAGTGCAATTGTTCTTTCCCATATCAAAAATGCCCAACGCGCCTAAAGAAATTTTCACTTCAATAAACGTAGAAACTGACGCTCCAAGATAAATTACTTTTCACATCAGACTTGCGCGCTATACCAAATTAAGAACACTTTCTTCATCAAAATTATAGGTATGAGAAAACCTCTTTAGATGAATCACCATAATCATTCTCCTGCCGGTAACCCAATTTTTGAAGCAATTGAACTCGCGACACCGTTACCGACACCTCATTTTTAACCGACTCCAAAAAGGAGGAGGTTATATGTTCGTCGCGTATGTTTTTTTTTTTTTTTTTTTATGTATGGCCACCGATTTCTCCGTCAATTGTGGACCGATTTTGAAAATTCTTTTTTTGTTTGAAAGGGTGTGCTCTGGAATTGGTCCCATATAAATTTTATTAACTTTGCTTGGATAGTTTTTGAGTTAGCTACAAAATACGTATTTTTTTCCCACTTACTATGTAGATGATATGATAAGTTTCTGTCACTGGTAGCAGGTAGTGGTATTTGAATGTGTGTGGGGTAGGTACCACAACTAAAAAGTGAAAAATAAAAACTTTTTACAAAAAAAAAAACAACCGACCTCCAAAAAAAACACTACAAAGTGAAAAATAACTTTAATTTCGGAAGTCGGTGTCTTGGGTTTTGTATTTTCGTTTTTTGCCACGTGTTTTTTTTTTGTAAAAAGTTTTTTGTAAACGCGATTGTGCTCTTAATTTATATTACGTTACGGATCAATGTTCTGTACAAGTATTTTTCTTTCACCAAGGCGATCTTGTTCAAGTTTTCACTTCTGTTGGCACTCCCGGAGTGCCATTGTTTTTTTTTTTTGAGGCCTATGCAATATGTCTTTCTCTTCCAAACTTCTTTATTAGTCGTCATCTCGGGAGTCACTTCCTTTCTAAATGAAAAAATTATCCAAAGAAAATATAGCTCCCTCCGATGTTATCCTCCTTTGCCTCCTTGACCGTAACTCCATAACCATAAGATTCTGATTTCTGGAACTTAGTATTTGTTTAGATTAAGAGGGTTTATCCTAAAAGTTGGCAACGTCGTAAATTGCTGTCAAATATTTACCAGTTTTGATTAATATGGCAATATTACTGTATGGAATAAAAAAATGTGGCTGACTAGGGTACTAAAATAAAAATAAAAAAAGAAATGCATTCATTAATATCGTAACCCGACCCGTAACCGAATATTTAGTTTTAGATGTAAAAAAATATTTGGAAACTTTTCAAATGACTCTTTTAAACCTAAAACGGTTACAAATTCAGTGTTATAATTGCAATTCATTATTAATATTCTAGCTCGCCAGTTAGCCACATTTCTTATTTCCATACAGTAATATTGCCAAATTAATCAAAACAGCGAAATATTTGACATCTTCAAATTCAAATTCAAATCTTTATTGCATATCACAATAAAGATTTGAATTTGAATTTGAAGATGTCATTACCATTTGCATTACTATTTGGATTACTATTTGCGACGTTGCTCACTTTTAGAATAAACGCTCTTAAACTCTTCTACATATTTATTTAACCATTTATGTACACACAAATAATACACAGACAAGACAAAAGGAACAGAAAAATACGTACAAAGGTGATGCTTATTTCTAATGAAATCTCTTCCAGCATACCTGCGATAGGACAGAGGATAAAAAGAGATGTAGACACTGTGTGTAAGAGTAAAGAGAAAGTAAAATAAATAAAATCAAAACAATTCACTTAATTAAATAAAACTAATAATATGAAAATATACTTAAAAACATACTTGGACCAAGAATTGAAACCATTTTCTTGCTTCTATATTATGCAATCTCTGCGAGTACAGTGACAACAAGCGAAAGTACTCGCGCTAATCGACGCTCGAGGACTCCGTTACATGTTATAGCTACTTGATTATCGTTTTGGTCACCGTTAACTGTTTAATCTTAACCTGATACTGATCTGTCTAGTTTTCTATCAACGTTGTTAGGGTCAGAACCAGTTTTACTAGCTACATGAGTCTGCATTTCAAAATTGTACTCAAATCAACTGCCATATCTCCTCAATCTGATACTTTTACTACATTAAACAGCTAAAGATTCGACTTATCGTCAGACATTACGGCTTCCTTCAAATTAAGACTGCCATCAGACTGTCTTGAACCATTTATGAGAAGACTGAAGTACCTACCTTCTGTTCCTAAAAGATTGTCCGTGGAGTTTCTTGCCCGTTCATCTCCATAGGTATTGGAATTGGCAACTAGCTTCATCTTTCCGACTGACCGACCCGATGACAATTCAAAAGTGCCTGTAATTTGTTTATTTAAAATAAATGCTTTGAGTTTGAGTTCCCGATAGAAAGAAGTGCTTTTCATCGGGAAGATTTTAGTTTTGAACTAGTTGGAAATTCCAGCTTCTTTCCATACTTTCCGAAACAAAAAGGTACCTTTAGCCACGACCTACGACTACAAGTCTCAATAGTATGAGATCAAGCCATAGTTAAAATTATTAAAATAAATTCACGACAAAAGGCACCAACACCAACCATAATCCGGCTCGAAGTAAAAACACGTTAAAACATATTCCGAATACCGCCGACATTACGTTTACCGCCATCATCGTTGTATGAAGTATTACGAAACACCAGTTCAACAAATGTAAACACAACTAATACCGTGGGGGTTAATAAAATCATTTTGTAAACCAACCTGTAATTCCCAGATCTGTTTTGGTCGTAACTTACGTACTCCTTGACTTTTACTGTTGTACTTGCCGTTCATTTTTACTGTAGTTGTAACAAGGTCGTCTAGTATACCATGAATACAAAATTATTTCTGTTAATCTCGAATATTCTGCAGAATAGAAGTTGGAATGGGTGTGTTACCCGTTTTTCCTAGTTGAACGGCGATTTGAAATTTCTGAAAATGTTGTGTGATATACAAAAAACTACAGCCGAAAAGCACGTGGTTGTCGACGTAAATATGGTTATGTGATATTATTGGATGGTACTACTGTAATATTAATACATTAAAAAAACGTTTTTTTTTGACAGTAAATTAAAGAAACATTCACGTTCTTGTGTAAACTGACGCACGTGCCGCCGTTAAAGACTATCACAACAATACTGAAAAAGTTGATCGTGGTAGTAACTATAAAGTTTCAACATGGAAACAGAAAAAATAGAACACTCCAGAATTTACTGTATCACTTGATGTAAACTTCAGTTTAAATATAA
The DNA here is from genome assembly GCA_963680765.1 of Agrochola lychnidis. NCBI lineage: Eukaryota > Metazoa > Arthropoda > Insecta > Lepidoptera > Noctuidae > Agrochola > Agrochola lychnidis. The sequence goes on from OY796858.1 coordinate 19,681,485, forward strand.
CACTTTTAATTATAGCTAAATCAAGAATCACGTGTAAAATATTTTCTTTTAGCAAAAACATGAATGAAATAAAAAATAGAGACGCTAAGAATTTGTATTATTTTAAACTATTTAACGTAAAACATTCAAGGAAGGAAAGATTTGAAAAATGTGCAGCATAAACATTTCTACTTTGAAATAATGAAGACCGATGGCTATCAAATCTCGGTTGATTGAACAGTGACGGATAGACGGATGATATTGTAACTAACTCTTACTTTTAACGGGATCGACTTTCTATGAGAATCGATTCCGGGAAGCAGACGGGTCTAAATTTATTCGAGCTAGCTTCGCACTCGATACTCTGACAATGAACTCTAATCGAGTAAACAAAGGATCTGTCGGCGCGACCTGGCGCTCGCTTGTCGGCGCTTGCGTGGCGGATCGTAAATTGATACCGAGTTAGAAGAACAACACTAGTCGTATTGAGTGAGTCGACTTTTATGACTGATTCTGTGATTATGAAACGTTTTGACTTCGGTATTTGATGATAGGTATATGGTAGCTAAGTAGGTGAATCAATACTCAACAATTTATGTGTTTAGCTCACTACGCAAGTAACTGCCAGCTACTGTGATTACCAAGTAGAAATAAATATTGGATGTTTTTAAAACGAATATATTTTAAGTTTTGTCTTATAATAATAATAGGGGCTTGTGGCTAAGTAATAACAGCCGCACGGGTCGATCGATCAGGTTAAGCTACGCTTGCTGCGGTTGATCCGTGGATGGGTGACCATATTTACATACCCAGACCCCTCCGTGCCTCGGAAAGTACGTTAAACCGTTGGTCCCGGCTGTCATTTGTAGATCTTTGACAGTCGTTACGGGTAGTTAGAAGCCCAAAAGTCTGACAACCAGTCTTACTAAGAGGTATCGTGTTACCTAGTTACTAGGTTGTGGAGATCAGATAGGCAGTCGCTCCATGTAAAATACTGGTATTCAGCTGCATCCGGTTAGACTGGAAGCCGACCCCAACATAGTTGGGAAAAGGCTAGGCAGATGATGTCTTATAATAATAATAATCTTTGCTAATAGATTTTTTTAAAGCAATCTGAGTATGAATATAGATGGTTATAACGTAAGAGTAGAGGAAGACCAAAGAAACGATAAATGGATTCTGTGAAAGATGATAGTTATGGCTAGAAAGGACTACTGAAAAATCCATCCAGGACACCATAAACTCAAACTCAACTCAAACTCAAAGCATTTATTTCAATTATTTACAGGCACTTTTGAATTGTCAAGGAATCGGTCAGTCAGAAATATGAAGCTAGTTGCCCATTTTAAAGCGTAGTAGGTAGGTACAGACGCCAGCACATCAAGCTACCCGAAACTGAAAATTTTTCTAATCAACTTTGAACCTTAAACTTCAGTGATAAAGTTGAAAATCTATTAAATAAATTTGACAGATTGTAGTAGTTTGATGTGCTGGCGTCTGTACCTATGGAGAAGAACGGGCAAGAAACTCCACGGACATATCCCGAATGACTAATAAAAATAATTTAATACCACGAACACTTATTAAAATCATCATTCTATTGTTCCAGGGCGTCTGGCAGCGCAGTGATATTGGACCCTCGTATGATCTGCAAGAAGAACCGACGGACGAGGGGCCGACTGGCTCAAATCTGTAGGAACGAGACAGGGCTACTGAAGGAGATTACCAGGGGAGTGACCCTGGGCGCCACGGAGTGCGCACACCAGTTCAGGAATAGAAGGTGGAATTGTACCACGCAGAGGCGGAGTATGAGGAAGATACTCATGCGAGGTAAGATAAAAAAAAAGGATTGTGTGGTTTTATGAAACCACGGTAAAAGTGAAACTTTTAAGCGAACTATAGGCGCCACCATATTGGCCTTGGCTGCTCTGACGAGCGCCTTTCACTTTATCCCTATTCTGCGGCCGACCATCACGCGACATGCAACACACAGACGAAAAAGTTTGAGACGATGTAATAAAAGTTTCACTTTAAAAAATACTTCAACAGAACTATTGTCCAGAGGTTAAGCGGTAGACCACTGAGAGGTTATCATGATATTAGTGGCAGTAGGTTATGATTTATTAGTAGTGACAGCTGCTGACCAATCATCAGACAGGATCCTACTAGGATCAAGGTCGAAAGCCTGAAAACGTGATATAGGGATTTAGTTATTGTCATGAACGAGATGGATTTATACAAAAGCAGTCTTGGAATATAGTATAGGTCGTCAGAAGGAAATGTAGAATGTTATTTTTATGTAAATCAGTTGTAGTTATAGAATAGCCAACAGTAGTTGTAGAGAGTAAGTTATAGACAGACCAACAGCCGTGTTCCCAATGGGAGTTCCCATTGGCAAAAATGAATAACTTTTATACAAACTTTCATCCCCTATCTTACCCCTTCTGGGGATGAATTCTCAAAAATCTTTCCTTAGTGCTCACTTTCGTTATAAAAGAAAGTCTTGTGCAAAATTTCATCCTTTAGACCAAGCAGTTAAGGTTATATAATCTGTCAATAAGCGAATTTAAGATTTTCATTAAGTACCATATATTTTCATTACCATAGGTTTTCATAAATAAACTTTTATTTTTATCAAAAATTATTGTTTATTTATTTATTTTCTAATCTCATAGTGGGATTTATGTGTCCGTAGATGTGTCCGTGGCATCACAGCGGGCCCTATCAGAATACCAGCGCTGCGGTATTTATTGTTTAAATATCGCAGCTTATGCTGAGATAGGTGCCTTTTCGGCCTCGCACAGGTCGTTTATTATTATTTAATTCTTTTCGGTAAATCGTAAAAAAAATATTAGCTTTAGATGCTCCTTTTATTTGTTATTACTGTTTGTATTTCGTGTGCGTGTCCCAAATAAAAAAAAATCTTTCCTTCTTTTTAAGTAACCATCATATTTGGATTGGAAGCACAAGAAACAGTACCCTTACTGTTTGAAAATCAATAGTATCAAATAATATGCAATTTAAAACCATTATTAATGATAAATCGTGAATGCTAAAGTTGTTGAATATTATAATAGTTACGAAAGGTATGAACATCTACTTTCACATCTCAAAGGTTAAGGCTTCCTGAGTATCTATAAAATGTCATACTGCTCCTCACGTTTTGCCAATAAATATCTTGTTATAACCCTACTGCTTGCACAAGTACATGTCTTGAAAAATTGAGGACTTAATCTATTAGTCATGTCTTGTGTATATATTAGTCAATTATGATGTAGACGCGTCCAGTAAGTGTGTTCTAGAACCGATGGTAAATCTATGGATACGGGATTAGAGTGTCCGTGGAGTTTCTTTTTAGGGTTCCGTTAAAAAACGGAACCCTTATAGATTCGTCATGTCTGTCTGTCTGTCTGTCTGTCTGTCCGTCCGTATGTCACAGTCACTTTTTTCCGAAACTATAAGAGCTATGCTGTTGAAATTTGGTAAGTAGATGTATTCTGTAAACCGCATTAAGATTTTCACACAAAAATAGAAAAAAAAAACAAATAATTTTGGAGTTCCCCATACTTAGAACTGAAACTCAAATTTTTTTTTTTCATCAATCCTATACGTGTGGGGTATCTATGGATAGGTCTTTAAAAATGATATTGAGGTTTCTAATATCATTTTTTTCTAAACTGAATAGTTTGTGCGAGAGACACTTCCAAAGTGGTAAAATGTGTGTCCCCCCCCTGTAACTTCTAAAATAAGAGAATGATAAAACTAAAAAAAATATATAATGTACATTACTATGTAAACTTCCACCGAAAATTGGTTTGGACGAGATCTAGCAAGTAGTTTTTTTTTAATACGTCATAAATCGTAAACTTATCGTTACTTGCTGCTACGGAACCCTTCATGGGCGAGTACGACTCGCACTTGGCCGCTTTTTTTTTTTTTTAGTCAGGACATCTCGTAGTTGACCTCTGCGATCATGACTACTTAACCGGGCTTTCCTGTGGGTACCTTAAGCTACTACAATTAAAACCTCCAGCTAGAGGTTATTCAATTATGCTAATTAAAACTAAGTGAACGCTCGCTAAGGGCATCCCCTGTGGGGTACGAAGCTCGGCTTAGGGCGTCAACCGGAGGGAGGACATCAAGGATGGGACGAGCTGGACCGTGGAGTTTCTTACCCGTTCTTCTCCATAGGAACGCTTTTAAATGAGCAACAAGATATTCATATTTCTCACTGGAGTCGGTCCTTGATAATTCAAAAGTGCCTGTAAACGGTTTGAATGAATTAAATACTTTGAGTTTGAGTTGAGTTTGAATTAAGTCTAACAATAGTTGTCTGTGAATGCTGTGAAGATGATGAAATAAAATCTCGTAGAATTTAGCAAAACTATAATATTGTTAGCAACATTAGCCGTGCCGGCAGGCTCGTGATGTCATGTAGGGAAGAACAGGCCGTGGTGTGCGCCCGCGACCCAACAGTTCACCCCCCTCTCTGTGAGTGACGGACGTGTGATATGCTATTTGAAGCATTTGTGAATAAACGTCCTGATTTAAGTATAAAAATTTTATTGAAAATAATATGAAAGAACCATTAATTATAATAACCCATAAATTCAACAACGGATTTAATGCATAGTTCTATGCACAGAGCACTTATGTGTTTGTCTAAAACTGGACGCAGCAAGAATTACCGGATAGGTTTCCAAAATTGCAGGCAGATACGGAATATCTTGTTTCCATAGCTTAAAAGTTTCCATCAGTTATGAAACCAAATAACCCCAAATTACAAATCCAAGTTCCATAAACCAATTCCAAACAAAACGTCTCGATCCAAATCGATTCAAAAAGCATTGTCAAATAGATATATAAATTATCGATATCGCCGTCGATGAGTTCAACCAATTCCAAACAAAACGACTCGATCCAAATCGATTCAAAAAGCTTCGTCAAATAGATATATAAATTATCGATATCGCCGTCGATGAGTTCACCAACATTTAAGATATTGTAGGATGAGGATCGCTACCTGCTACCTTTATTAGTCGATGGACAAAAGAATGCAAAACGTGTTAAATCGTACTGATGGATATCGGGACCTAATTCGATTAGGCCAAAGGAGTTGATTTTTATGCGACCGGTCGTTTATCTATACGAATGGTTTAGGGATGTGCCTGATATCGATGTGATGATGACTTTGTTTGAAATATTTTAAGAAATCATCGATTTGTTGCAGTCTAGATTTTGATAAAGCTCTTCTATTCGTCGTAAGGTATAATATTTTACGTTTCCTGATTAAAAAATCTGTAGGTATAAAATAACAGCTAGAGTTGATTTTATTATAATTTTACACTCTTACATATTTTTTAAAAGTCATTGAAAGACATGATAATTTTATTTCACTTTATCAAATTCTTGGACGTAGTAAAATCGTATCGAGCCGTCCTAATTTGTTTAAGAGTCACTCATAATTTAGTAATGAATTCCAGTTAGCAGGCAATTATGTAGAAAGACAGCTCGAAAGGTTATCGGGAACATTAATTCCACACCTACACAATATCGATAGATTGACAACACTACGGTCCGACCATTCGTCGTCAACATGCATTCATTTCAGATTCATTAACGTAAATTAAGTGGTATTTGTCAAAATTTTGGGCGCACACAAAATATTTATAAAATATACTGCCCCGAGGCTTTTATAACATTCTTCAATAACTTATCTGCGATTGTGCCCACACCTTTTTTGGTCAGATTAACCAAAAAAATGTATACTCCTAAATTGTTTATTGCATATAGGTGCCTATAAAATATAAAATACGCGTGGATATTAAAAGTCAACGCTTGTTTTTACGACTTTGTTGGGCATCGACAGCCATTTTGCTAATGTAAAATACATTAATTTAGATACTTTATTGCTGGGCATGATAGCTTAATTTGGTGCTTTTGTTTCTCATAAAAAATCTTCTTTTTTTAGCGAAACGGGATCATCGTTATCTTATTAATTGAATTCTCGAGCTTCTAAATCCAGGATTAAAATCCATTTTGGAGAGATAAGGGTGAACGTCATCAATACTAAATTAATTATTAAAAAAGTAAAACAAAGATGGCAGTCGCGTGGGCTGTGGGTCCGGACGGGTGTCGAGGGGAGGGGCGAGGGGGGTGTACGGTCAACAAATTAGGTTAAAAGCCTATAAATTGATGCGAACAGCGATGGGTGGCGCGGGCGCAGCGGCCTACAGAGCTGAATTAGTCCCGGATTTTTTATCACTTGGTGACAAGAAAAAATAACGCATACAGGTTGATGTGTTCAAATGTTATAATTCGTGGGAAATTGGAATGTTTCCTAAAGTATTAATTATGGGTAAATACTTTGAAATACTAGTTTGTGCTGGTTATTAATTATTATCTTTCGGCGCTCTATGAAGTTATTAAGTTGAATGATAGGTGAAAGTTAATTTTGAGGACTTCAAGAAAAACCAAGAATCTAAGAGACTATTAGCAACGTTACACACAGTTGACTCTTTTCGGAAGACTTAGCAAAGTTAGATCTAGTAAATGAGTTAAAGAATAATGATCTTTAACTGTTTGATATTATTGTAATAAATATTGTTTGGCTATTTTTATTAAAATAATACTACTTTAATGACAGATGTACCAATAGTTGTATGTGGCGCATCTATTGGCGCGCGGCCATTATTGGAATTAACGCCGCCATCTTGTCTTTTTCACAAATCTTTATCACAAATGTTGACCAGCAGCGCCCTCCTGTCAATGTCAGTCAAGCGCCAAAAGATCCTTATAGCACTTTCTCTACAACTGCACCTTTTAATTTTTTTGACTTAAGTCAAAGCTGTCTTGTTTATAATTTTGCTTTTCATTTTAATTACTTAATATTTTAATTTTATGTAATTTACGAAGGTTGCTTTGTTTAGTGTGAATGTCGTGTACATCTGTAATTAGTATATACAAAAGAGCCCATACCTGTTAACTTTTATATTTAACTAGCTGTGCCCCGCGGTTTCACCCGCATAAGTCTCGATTCGATTCCGTGGGAATATCAGGATAAAAAGTGTCTTATGTCCGAACTCAGGTGATGGTCTACCCATGTACCAAATATCATCCAAATCCGTTCAGCCGTTTTAGCGTGAAAGCATAACAAACAAACGTACAGAAATTCTAATCTTTTCTTTTCTTAATCATAATATAAGTTTAGATAAACTTCAAAATGGTCATATTTTCTGCATCAAACTCGGACCCATATTATGCAGTTCCACTCAAAATTCAGTTCCCATATCCCCCTGTATAAAGCAGCAGTACTCATGAGAAAAAAATAATCATCGTTAATTGGTTCCTTTCATTAGTAAGTCCGTGGTCGTTGCATTCCAGCTATACTTCTTTTTTCTGTGTCAAATCTTTATCAATGAAAAAAGGATTTCATTCTTATTTAAATTTCTTTATCAGCTGTCTGATGACCGCGGAACGTTTAAATAATGTTTCACTTACCCACTTGTTGGTACCGTTATTTTATTATTAATTATTTTTAATGTGCTAAGGAGGTTAATTTTTGAATAATAATAAAAAAATTTTTTTTATTGCCATTAAAAGGTTACATAAAAATTTGAGACCCTGGCTCCAGAGCTAAGTTAGAGTATTTGTATTTCAGGAGCCAGTGACTTCTTTCATTTGTGTTACTATTAGCAAGTATATGCAGCAAAAGATGATTAAAATTAAGTTTAAAAAGTTGAATTAGAAAAATTAATTAGAATTAAAGCAAATAAAATACGTTCATTAAATTAGAATAAATTTGGATTAATACAATAATCAGGAACAAATATTAATTAAATAAAATTAGAAATGTGAATATCTGTAACAAGGATCATTTGGAATATCATGATAGGTATCTGTTGGTTGAGATTATTTTTACAATATTTTAAGTTACCTCAATAAAAATCATCCACCGTTTCACAGTAAGTAGGTACATTAAAAAACAAATACCTACAAATAGCTTTTAAAAGCTCTATCGCGAGTACTGGCACAGCATTTCAAGATAAGCGACTTTTATACTCGACAACAAGAAAGCCAATCAAAACAACGTACACTATAAAACGGCAGCACGATATCAAATCGTAAATACCGCGACACCTTATCTCGCTAGAGCTGACGCCGAACCCAATCCCGATTCCCACTCAAACAAAATAGCCTAATTAAGTTATAAACAAACCCACAAACACGGACTCTGTATATACTCAACGAAAGGACCATACGGACTAATCTCATGCGACCATTAACTGTCGACAGCTCCCAGCAAGGAGTCCCCAAGAAACTCGTAAAGATTACCACACGATAACCTGACTACTGAACCCTCAAGACCTCACACATGCCCCGAGAACCCAACATAAATACCCAAGAATGACTTCATATCGACAAAAAAAAAGGCAGCGATAAATTTGGCGCCCTCTAACACGTAAATGTTCTTAATTATAGTGTAATATCCGGGCTGCATTTCGTATCTAATCTCAACTCTTATGCGCATTCGATCCGGGCGGCTGTCGTTAGTTTTATCGATATCGATTATTGGCTTAAGCGCAGCACTTACGCGATCATAAACCGTCTTATTTATAAAAATGTTTTGTTTTATTTTGTGTGAAAGAAGCAATTTATACAATCGTCCGTAATATTACTAATAAAGTCTATTAAGGTAAGTTTTATAGAAAGAAAAAAGAAAAACGTAAAACCATAACGTTATAAATGTTGAAAATCACATTCTTTACTAAAGATGAGTCCTATACATCACAAAGAACCACCTTGAACAGGGCTACAAGAATTTTACTTTCAAAAGCCTATAAACTAAAACTCCCCATTTTATTAGAAGCCTCAATGTGTCTGACAAACGATAGCAGATCTCCAAATAAAGCTCGACTAAATATTTATAAGTGGTCGATACAGCGGATGTCAGCCTGTTGCTTCGTGGTGGAATAAACAATAGCCTCACCGAGTTATTTGAAAGTCAAACATCGCCTCGCGACCAGTAATCGACGTCTCAAGCACGAAATTGTCGGTAGACTCAACCCCATCACTACTGACCAAGGAACTCACAGGAATCGAGCTTTTTGACATTCCGACCTCTCTTTCTGACCTCAACATACAGGAATATGGCTATCTCTCTCATAACTTAAAGCTGAGCAGCACTTTATTTTTTCTCCCACAACGTCGACCTATCCGTCACTGTGACAGGTGGCACTTGTCACCATCGCCCCTTGCCAAATTAAACGAAATACCCAACTACGACATAGGCGCTGGAAACCACGGCGATAACTTACTTTTTTTCAAAACGCTACCTTTAAGGAATCATAATACCGTTTCCGAGATAACTTTGTGTTAAAGTGTTCTTTCGCTCGATTTTAATGAGGGGAAAATGAGGGAAGTCGTTTGTTGCGGCGGTATTCAGGTTCGTCGATGTCCAGTCGTCAACGTGAGAAATGCGTTTACGGCCCGCTATGACGCGTAACAAGTTGACTGATTGCAAAGTGTCGCCGCTTGCGCTTTAGACGCGATACGACCGAGCGTGCCCTCGCATATCACCTACAATAGTAATGCTCCTTCAATGTGACGCAACGCCGCCTAGAGCAACCACTGCGTTAATTAAGCGTTAACTGGTAAAACAAAAGTTAACAGCACGAAGTACACACACGATCTAACAGAGATATTCCACCGGACCGACCGGCGCGCGCATTAACAGAGCTAATTATTCCCATTAAACGGGCACAATCCATTCAAATTAGCCATCGGACGTCGTTGAATAAAGTATTCGCGTTTTGTGCGCGGCTGAATGACGCTCGGCCCCTTCCGGTGGGTGGTTGCTGTCACAACACGCAATGCGCGTCGCGGACGCACCGCACCGCATAATGAGACGCTTACTCGCATTAGCTAAAGAAATTGACAAGTGAACAATAGCCGGCCGAGGGAAAAAACGAACGCGAAAACTGCAGAAAGAGCCGGACAGTGTCGTATCGTATTACCCGACGTAAAATATCTGGGGGAAAGGAATGAGAAACGATCGTTCCATTTAAATACGGGGTACGAGACGGGTGAGTTCGCGTGCGTTCAGTAGCGTGAGAATGCGCTTTATTCGGCGGCGACAGCGCGTCCCTGGCCGGGCCAGCGCGGGACGTCGATAAATCAGGTGCGCGGCCGCAGCGGACTCGCCACGCTCGTATATCGGCCACAGCGGCCACAATGGCCCGCCGGTGACACGCTGACACTGACGCAATTGCTCGCATGCGCCGTCCGCCGTCACGCCGACAGCCGCGGACGTCACCGGCCGTCCCGCAACCCCCGCACCCCCGCCAACCCGTATTTATTGCGCTAAATATTTGAATTAATCAGATGAGATAAAATGGTCGCGTTCGTTTAAACATTCCGATGCGGTCGCGGTGACAACTCGATGTATTGTCTTCGCATTAAGCTGATCCGCGCTTAAACAAGCTATCGGGCTCTTTTTATGTGGACGATTTACTTTGTCTGCGCATGTCTATGTGAATTTATAGAAAGTGAAATCACCGAGAATCTTGGCTAATCAATTTGCAACATTAATCTGTGCTTTCCATCTTTGTAAGGTACTAAATGGTAATAAAGGTTGTTATGATCGTTTTACGAGCGAGCCGCGGTTGGCGCACGTAGGTAGTGAGTATGACATACATGTTTACGACACCAGAGTTTGCCCGACACACGATACTTGACATCTCGGCAAGGAAACATCGCGCCGCGCGACGCATGTTTCACTCGAGCCTGTAAGAAATGGGGATGAAGATATTACGTGAAGGAATTTTGCAAGGAATGGAACAGCGATAAATCATAGTAAATTATTAAACAAACCTAGTGAAGCGATTTTATCTGAAGTGTAAGCCGATGAGCAAAGTCAACACGTTCTGTGATTGAGAGATGTAAACACAGACATTTCTCTAAAAGAGAATGCACACGCCAACAGACGAAAAACGGTAGGTTGAAGAAGATGGTGCAAAAGACCATCAAACTTCAAATAATTCAGGAAGTAGACAATGGAAGATCTGTCAATAACTACTTTGAAGAACTCAAGACTTATGTAGACGAGATATGAAAAACGCGATGATGGTGAATAAGGAAGGACTTCAATGAGACCCTATAAGAGAAGAAAAAGAAAGAAAGAATATTTCAACAGCACAAAGGTGTTCCAAAGGTGTGTGTGTGAATGTGACGAGTCCTGGAGTGGAGACTGCGTATCGGCAAGCGTATGTGGGATGCCCCTAGCTAGATGGACCAACGACCTTAAAAAGGTGGGACAGACTGGACGCAGAAGGCGGAGGACAGGGTGTTGTGGCGCAGCCTGGGAAAGGCCAATGTCCAGCAGTGGACAGCGATAGGCTGAGGTGATTGATTGACAAAAGTGTTTTACAAGGGGCCAGATACAAGAGAAGATAACGTTCCAGAAATTATGCATTTCTGACATATTTTGATGGTGTCAACATTGCTGTTGATGCCATAAAAATAATTATGTCAGAAAAATAACACGAAAAGTATGATTATGCAACCGATGAAATGTTTTCTGATAACAATAACACACAGCGAAAAACAAGCAATATAAAATCTATTGCACATAAAATAATCCTGCAATACATCAAAAAAATAAACCACAAATAAATTATTCACATAGCGTCTGCCGTAATATAATCAGCTGTTTATTAACCCTCGGATGCGAGCAACAAGTGTCCCGATCTCCGCTTGCATCCATCTCAAATCTAAAATTCCTGAACGGGAGTGCGTGAACGGTTAATTTAAAGTGGCCTGTGAGCGAATGCGACTGCGATCTGTATCGGGGAGCGAGTTTCAGTTTATCAGTTTCTAGCGGGAACGTCCGGCCGATTTGTGCGACGGTCTCTGGAGTAGGCTGTAGCGGGTGGAGGGTTAAGGATTTCGAATATACAGCGAGAATCGTGCAAAAGTACCCAAAACGATGCAGTAGATATTTTGACTATGCAGATCATCCAGATTTTCCTCAATGAGGGTCTGACAACTGATGATAAAGCAGAAGAAAACCTAGGGACTTAGTGACAGTGACAACACTGACAAAGCACTAGTATGTCCACCAACAGTGTGTTGCTGGGGTAAGGTAGCTGATATTACCATCACCAAAAATTTTGAAAATACCATAATAAATAAGGCACATAGCTTACTTTTATGCACTAAATAAACAAAAGAAGCTGATTATCTTAGTTGTCCTTACTGCAGTTCAAGATAAATCTAATCTTATTTATTAATGTTACAGAGTAACATACCCTGTCTCTACTAATTTCACGCTAAAATCTCATAACTTCCACACTCTCGTTATAAATAAAATTAAAATTGCAAAATTCTCAGCAATTTCACATATGGGCTGAGTCCAAGATCATCTTGAGCCGTCTTTCCTCGCGTTATCTGGTCAATTTGACGTTACCCCAAGGCATTCAATGTTCTATATCAACATAATTTATGTTGTTATTACCAGTGATTAATGTTGTAATTTGCGATTTATTATATACAAAAGATTATATGTTAGGCTTGTAATTATCCGTTTAAACAAAACGTGGTAAAAAATTTGTTTTTGTCAGTTTGTGAGCAGCCAAATGTCAAAGTTCAGGTCTCAGACCAAATAAAAAACTTTGACATATCGCTGCGAACAATACAGTGAAGCATGCCAAAACTACACCTCCGCTCTGTGCATACACGCTCACACGCACACAAGTACAATCAAACTACACGTCACTAAGTGCACACATGTTTAAGAAACCGGCTTCACGTCACTGATGACAGCGCTATGTCTTGGTTTATTAATTGGTCTGAGGTTCAGGTTTAAAAATATGGTGATATTTTGGTTCTATTTGAGGTTTTGCGTGGTTTAGCGTCAGCTTCGATTCAAACAATCAAATGCTTAATATTCAATTGCTTTATTTGTTTAGTATGTAAATATGTTCCATCAGACAAATTTTCTTCTCTCTTCAATGGGAATGATGAATCTTCTTCTTTTGCTCCTTTCTCAAGGTTTGCATCTCTTTATCATCCATATTCAATTTAATTTGTTTAGTATGTAAATATCTTCCATCACATAAATTTTCTTCTCTCTTCAGAGGGGATGATGAATCTTCTTATTTTGCTCCTTTCTCAAGGTTTGCATCTCTTTATCATCCATATTCAATTTAATTTTTTTAGTATGTAAATATCTTCCATCACATAAATTTTCTTCTTCTCTCTTCAGTGGAGATGATGAATCATTTTCTTTTGCTACTTTTTCAAGGTTCGCATCTCTGTATCATCCATATTCAATTTTATGTGTTTAGTATGTAAATATGTTCCATCACATTATCTTCTTCTCTTTTCGGTGGGGATGAATCTTCTTCTTTTACTCCTTTCTCAAGGTTTGCATCTCGTTATCATCCGTAGTTTCCAAACGAAATAACTGTTTTAGGAATCTAGGGTCATGTCAACATAAATCGTGTACACAACAGTTGCAAAAGCTATGTAAATACTATCAAAGGTATGCTCATTTGCACTTACAGTGTAATTTATTTATGATCATCCTTAATCCTTAATATTATAAATGTGAAAGTAATTTTGTTTGTTACGCCTTCAAGCTAAAACGGCTGAACGGATTTGGATGAAATTTGGCACATATATAGATGATGCCCTGGAAAAGAACATAGGATACTTTTTTTTTCCCACGGGATCGAGACTTATGCGAGTGAAACCGCGGGGCGCAGCTAGTAGTTAATAAGTGTATGATGTAAATATGAATACTAGTATTGTCAGTGAAGATATCAAACGTCATATGGCATTGACAGCCCTGACAGAGTGACAGCCATTAGTGATCTACAATGACTTATATGATTTATATGTCACTGGTGATCTATGGCCATTAACTAGAAAAAAGGTCTTATGTTGCTGCTAAAACAAGTTTCCAGTCATATTAATTATCTACACATTTCCTACTAGAACAGGTTTAGTATTTATAGTAGACCTGTGCTCATAAAAAGTTGGTTTCCAATTATCCAGGAGCAGAAACTCATTTCAGCATGATGATGAGCGAGCACTCACGCACGTGCGACTGATTGACGCGCAGTGAATGGCGGAACGACTTCCAAGTATTTTGAAGTTGCAAAAACACTCGCGATATTGAAGCCATACAACCTTCAAGTGTGAATCAATTTGATTCCATCGGTTTTATTGATCGATCGACAATTTCACTGAATTATTCATTGGACACAAATACCGACATTCCGCGGCCGCTCGTGGCAGACCAGGCAAAAACGCACCTCGCGAGGCACCCGAATTTAATCGGCGGCAGACGTCGTGGGAGTGGTTCGGCGCTGGACATATTTCGAAGCCGGAGACGCTTGAAAAAAGGCAGCGTTTGGTGATGAGAATGTCATGTCCCCCGTTCCCAACGACATATTTGCGAGTCGGGCCCGCGTTTTGTGATAATTACAGCGCATAACGCGGGCGGTGCGCACGGAATGCGCGGCTCTGAGCTCACCGCCACGGATTCATAATGACGAGCGAGTGTCGCGGCCGCGCTGCCCTATCGACAGCGCAGCGCGCGGCAGAAAAACCGTGGCGTCCATGGCATCCGCGCGGGGCGCAGCGGTTCCCATGCGCGCCTGTACCCCCCCCGCCACCCCGCACCCCCCACCCCCGGGTACCTCACCGCCAAGACGCACCTTTTTTACCCGCTGCTAAACGACTAGCGAAATATCTGGAAATTGACATTCCTCTCATAATTCCAGAGGACGCATCCTTGGTCCGTCGAAATTTAATCACGAATGCCTATGAAAATCGAGCGTCGACAGGGAGTGACGGGGCATAATTACGTTCGAATTCTGCATCGGATGGGTGTGCACTCTCGCTTTTTTGTCGCACGTCAATTATATAAATTGTTGGTGCAATAAATTTTGCTGTATCTCTGGGGACGGGTGGCGGGACGGGAATGCGGCGACGATACGGCTCGTCCCGTCGTCCCGCACTGGGCCCAATTAGCATGGGATCGATAGGCGCGCCTGATGCCGATCTGCTGTCAACTGCACCGCATTGCGCAAGCACCGCGGTTATCTAATCTGAACTTAATGAATGCCACAATACTATCGCCGAACTGAAGCTAGCGGTGAAATCAGGTGTACGTGCGTATTCGCTTGTTGCAAGGAATTGCCAGAACGTAGTCTTACCTTAATTTCTATTTATATATTTCGAGGGTTAACAATAATAATTTCAATAGCGAAACATGATTGCCTACTTATTAAACCGTTTCTTCAACCTCAAGTGTATCCTGATTCCATAGCAAGCTATTATACACGTTTCACAAATCATCGTATCATAACATTCTGTTCTACCACGGATCGGTTACTGACAAGACTGTCTTACACGGTTATCCCAGAGGTCCTCCAAAAATTTTTCTGTGTCACATTTCAAGACAAAAAGGTCAACATTGCCTAAAATTTTGCAAAGACACTGAACACTTCTAGAATACTCGAACTATCAAACCAGAAATACATCTTCCCACATCCCACTTTCTAAATCACATCAATAACAATAAACTACAATCTAAGCATAAAGTCAAACCAATTTCTAACATAAATCTCCAATATTATTCACCTATAATTAAGTATTCAACTCATACGAAATCATCTCATCAAACTGATTGCAAAATGACAATAATGTGCAGCATAATAGGCTATAGAAACTGACGCTTTGTCCGTTAATGGCTAATAGCCTTTAGCCGTTGTATAGCCGATGCGGTTTGCAATTATCATGGCCTCCGTACCGTGAAGCGGCAACAATCGGAACTAGATTATTAACATGTTGTATGACTGATGCAATTATAAATTTGATAGAATTTAGATTAGTCCTATAATTTGTATTAGACTCATATAGTGGAAAATGTATTTGAATTATGCGTTGAATGGTAGTTTGTGAAAGTTGAGTGATGATGTCCCCTAAAGTTGTGTTCAGAGATGGACGACACCCGTCATAATTTTGATTGCCAATTTATTAGTAAAAGCTGTAGATATGGAAGAAGAAGTAATAAAAAAATTGGGCAGGGATGATATTGTGCATCATCTTGCATGATCTACTCCTGTAGTATGTTTTGTCTAGATCAGTTACAGAGATACTTGACCAATGTAGATAAAAGAAAGGTTACCTATCTTTAAATTATTGTGCTGTAGAAAACAACTACCTTCTTGCGTTTATCTTAGTTTACCATTTCCATGGAGTGATGAAAACACAATCTATTTTCATCTCGTCCCATAAAGCTGAAAACACAAAAAAGCGAAGAATGATAACTTCATAAAAATCAAGACAATCGACTTGATTTAGTATTCAAGCTTTTCATTAACTAAGAAAGTTGCACTATAACTACAGATGCGATACTAAACTTCTATAATAAAATTTTCCAATTAATCAATACAATACTGAAACAGTATACAATCAATCTATATTCATTGAATCGCGAAACACATCCTACAATGAAACTACATCCATTACAAAGTCTATCAAGAAGAACCCAATCTTATTGTAACTTCAACACCTGAACAAAAACATTGGCATTCTGTTGATGTCCATCGAATATTCAATGGATGTCTGCCGCAGCAATTTTCACATTATTCATGCTGACTGAATATTCATCCGACATAGGTTGACCTGGCCATTAATTGTTATAGCCAAGCCTGTTAGCATGGGACACACTGATGATGAAATTGACAAACTGGTGATGGGTAATGCTTGGATAGCAGAACAGTAGTTGGTGGTTTTCCATAATTTTAATAATCAGATACGTCAAAATCATTGTTGTTTTCTGTATTAAAATCAGTACCTGGTTGACCGAGTTGTACTCGGGTGAAAATAGATGAACATATCGTCCAGGTATACCAACGTTGTATCACATTCCCGAGGCTGTGAAAATAGAGAAAACGAATTTTTCCAGATATGAGACCTAGCTAGATCGATTTTTCACCCCCGTGAACCCTTATATTGCAACTTTCATCGAAACCGTAGCTATTTTCGAGAAAGTGATTACAAATGTATGTAAACATATACAAATATTGTTCATTTGTATAGGATAGGATAACTATCGTTTGCATCATTAGTGTCATCGATGTTAATTATGTATATTAAATTTCTGCTCAACAAAAAAAATTGTCTAATAAATCTTTCATATTTTTCACAATCCTGTCGCTTGTAACTTTAGACCTGATTTTTCAGATTTACTTTTTCTGTCTTTTACGTATGACATTTCCGATAAAATAAAAATTCTAAAAGGAAATGCTTTATTTACTATTCTTTTAGAATTGTCATATCATCATACGAAATTTTCCATATCCACCGAGCAAGTTGGTTCTAAAACCCGAAGAACAATCTCTCATTGTATCGCACCCAAATGTTTTATGGATGGGACCTTCGATTTGTGAAGCTCATCGTCTTTTATTACATGACTCTTGTGAATATTGATTTTTGGGTCAACAGCTTCACTTTGTATCATTTGTTCGCCTTTATGTCGTTTAGCATTTTATTTCTATGCCCTACGATGACCAAGACTAATGTGTTCGGTGATAAAACGACCGGCAAACGCGAAAATGACTGGTATTGTTTTGCAATGTGTGTGTCATATTATATATGCATTGTATATGTTGATAAAGTCTGTTATTACAATAGAGTGTTTGTTTTCATTATTGAGTATGAGCTAGGATTTGTAGCTAATAGCTGTTATGATCAATGTTCATTAACAATTTACAAGATAATGTTTGAGTTTGTAGTTATCAATAATGTCTATGTCTGGTTTAAGTTTTTTGTTAAGAAGAAATCTTAGACCCGATGCCTAGATATCTTACTGACTGGTATTGGTTTGACTTCTTACGACATAACTTGTAAGTGTTTTGCTTTGTCAACAGACACTAGGGAGACGGGGTTCGTGAACGCAATCACGGCGGCTGGCGTGACGTACTCCATCACCCGAGCATGCACCGCGGGATCCCTGCTCGAATGCTCTTGCGAAAAGGTTTGACATTTTGTCTTCTTCGTGTTATTGAGAAACAGTTTCAGTTACCACATCAAATGTTCCTTGCGCAACTTTTTTCCACGTAGATATACCTAAATTGAAGAAATCAAAAACCATGCATTTTGATTGACAACGTTTCAAAGTGTATAAGCCCCCTAAAACAAAAAATCATTTCTTGATTTTACTTTCCTGAGTTCGAATATAGTACATTTTTACCGTTTAGTTTCAGAGTTAAATAACATTAACCAAAAATCGAGAGATTCTGTGAAAAAATCAACATATCGTTGAAAAGATACAGGCCTATGATAGACAGACGGACAGACGGCTTAGTAACGAAGTGCCTTTGTTTATCTAATCAAGCATTTTTCTTCAGGGAGCACCAAAACCGCGTCGCGGACGTGAATCCGTCACGCTCCCCCCCTCTCAAGTGCCAACAGAGAGGTGGCAGTGGGGGGGATGCAGTGACAACGTGCGCTTTGGGCTCAAGAAGTCCAGGGAATTCATGGACAGCCGCTACAGAAAACGAAGCGATATCAAAACCCTTATCAAACTGCATAACCATAATGCTGGGAGGTTGGTTAGTAAGAATTTTCTTTTGGAAGTCAAACTGCATATTATGACTTTTTATTCTAAGATTCGTATTAAGATAAAAAATCAATCTGCCTAGCCTTTCCCCAACTGTTGGGGTCGGCTCTTAGTCAAACCAGATACAGCTGAATACCAGTATTTAACATGGAGCGACTGCCTATCTGACCTCCACAATCCAGTAACTGGGTAATACGATACCCCTTTGGTAAGACTGGTTGCCAGACTTTCGGGCTTTTGTCGACTCGTAACGACTGTCAAAGATCCACGAAAGCCGGGACCAACGGCTTAACGTGCTTTTCGAGGCACGGAGGAGTCTCGGTATATGGTCACCCATCTACGGACCAATCCCAGCAAGCGTAGCTTAACCTGATGGATCGACCCATGTGGCTGTTATTACTTAGCCACAAGTTAAGATTCGTATTTAGATGGTTGTCGTTTGTTAGCTGGTTTTATGTAATTTAAATTCGAATAGGTCGAAGCTATCGACCAATAATAGTTTAATACTCAAGTTCAGAAATTTCTTGTTGATGGTGAAATTGTATGGATAAATGTTGTTGTATGTTAATACTGTTGTAAGTACTTAGCTTTACTCCGCGTTTATTAGTAAAGTAGTATGCAACACACACACACACATGTATAGAACAATATGTTCTTTTGCGGCTATAAAGAATTTCTTTTGTCGATAGGCAATCAAGAATAATATGAAAATGGAATGCAAGTGCCACGGGTTGTCGGGCTCTTGCACGCTCAGGACTTGCTGGTGGAGGATGCCGACCTTCAGGGAGGTCGGCGATAAACTGCGGGACAGATTTGAGGGTGCTGCTAAGGTGAGCTGATAGAACACATTGGTTAACAATATTATTTTTAGGATTTATAGGAGAAAAGAGGGATAGAAAGACGAGAAAGATGATTATGAATGAAAAGAGAGTGAATGATAGCGTGACGGTTGACAAGAGAGAATGGAATAAAAAAACGTTTCCCACCGACCCCAAGTAACATAAGGGCATGAAGAAGAGGATTTAATGTTATAGAATAACCTGCTCACTTTAAATACATCAAAAACCAATTACATTTGCTTTAGTATTAACAAAAGTAGTCAACCAAGTGAGGATCTCAGTCTAAGAATACACACATGTGGAGATACCAATAGCAGATACTGTAATTGTTCATGTATTAAACAAGTTACTCAGACTAAATATCTAGGCGTGATAGTCGATCAGCGGTTATCTTGGTATCCACATCTAGAACAGGTCTCAAATAGGGTTAGGAGATTAAGCTGGATCTTTAAAACACTTCGTCATGTTGTTCCAAAAAATATTACCAGTAAACGAGACCCCCCAAGAAATGTTCTTAATGAGATCTACATGGCTTTGGTGCAGTCTGTCTTGTTATATTGTATCCCTATTTGGGGAGGTGCAGCGAAAACTAATTTTATAGACGTGGAGCGATCCCAACGAGCTCTGATAAAGATAATGTACTATAAAAATAAAAGATATCCTACTGATATCTTATATAAAATGAGTGATCTACTTTCCGTAAGAAAACTGTACATTATCCAAATAGTTTTAAAAAAGCATAAAACCCTACCATATGATCCAAACTTATTACAGAAAAGGAGGACCGACATAGTTGCACAAGTTCCAAAAACTAAAACCATGTTTGCTTGTAGACAATTTAATAAACGGTCTGCTCAACTATACAATAAAATAAACAGACATATTAACATATACACAAAAAAAAGTTATGAATGTAAAAAAACAATAACCAGTTGGATAAAGACACTTACATATGATGAAACGGAGGCACTTTTAGAGAACATTAAGTAGCAGATACACTCACACATACACTTACACTCTAACATACACTCTCTCATTCACTCTCACAGACACTCTCACATACAGACACACAACGCACAAGTATTCACACTCGAATCACACACTCACTAACATACTTGTTTTTATTTGATATTTTAAGTACCTACGGATTTATTTTAAGATTAAGATTATGCTGTACTATGGAAGAGCGGAGTCTCCTAACACAGGCATTGTTTGCTTAAAAGGAGACTCCAAACACGAAACCCTTTTTTGTAAACTGAAGCATAAATAAAAACATTTTTAATTTTTTTTTTAATTTAATGATATAGCGAAAAAAGATGGTTATTTCGCTCGATCATTGGTTAAGTAGAACATGGGTTATTATCATGTCAAAGCAAGTACTATCTATAAGCTCCAATAATAGTAAATGACCAGTTATAATAAATAACGTTAGTATATGTTTTAATTTTGTTGCCAGGTAATCGCCAGCAATGACGGTGACAGTTTTATGCCGGAAAGTCCGAGTATCAAGAAACCTGGCAAGAAAGACATAATCTATTCTGAGGAGTCACCAGACTTCTGCTCAGCTAACATGAAGACTGGCTCCCTAGGAACCCTGGGCCGTCAGTGCAACATCAGCTCAGCGGGGACCGATAGTTGTGATCAATTATGCTGCAGACGAGGTTATAAAGAAACCTCGGTCAAAGAAACGGAGAACTGTAACTGCCAATTCAAATGGTGTTGCGAAGTAATATGTGAAACATGCTACGTTAAACGAAATATACAAACATGCTTATAATGTGATAGACGATATAATAAATGTTTAATATTAAAATTTATTTGTGCATTTATTTATTGGCTTTCAAGGTTTTATTATGTACAGCTTTTCTTCTGTGCTCGTCTCCTGTTTGATAATCCGATAGATATGACAGTAGGTCAATTTTATTTTGTTTGTCTTTTCCTTTTATTGGGTGGGATTTAAGGTCCATTTTTCTGGTAGCTGGAGGCTCTTTATCATAATTTTCGGCATCATCATTTCCAGCATCAGATCTTTTATTTTCATCTGTCTTACACTCACCACTGTTTTCGGCATCATCATTTCCAGCATCAGATCTTTTATTTTCATCTGTCTTACACTCACCACTGTTTTCGGCATCATCATTTCCAGCATCAGATCTTTTATTTTCATCTGTCTTACACTCACCACTGTTTTCGGCATCATCACTTCCAGCATCAGATCTTTTATTTTCATCTGTCTTACACTCACCACTGTTTTCGGCATCATCACTTCCAGCATCAGATCTTTTATTTTCGTCTGTCTTACACTCACCACTGTTTTCTTTAGTATCTTTTTCATTGTCCGTACCTTCTTGTTTGTAATCTTCATTTTGTTCAACCGGTAGTCCAAGATATTTGTTTGGTTTCTTTCTAGGTTTAGTCTCCGGCAAATTAACAGCATAAAAACTAAAACTTTGTCCTTTTCGGAAAAGTTTTTCGCATTCAGGAACTTTATTCTCTTTTTTCTTGACAATGTAGTTGTAGAGCATTCTTAGTTTTTTAATGTCGCTTTTAGTGAACCCGTGATTTTCTCCCATCGAACTATGAGTACTGTGTGGATTCTGTAAGTAAGTATGTTGTTTGTGTAATATTAGAGGATTGCTCATATATTTCTTTATACGCGAGGAGACGCGAGTACCAATTTTAATGGAATTAAAATGACTAAAACAAATTAATTGATAGTATTCCTTTTGTGTCGCTTATGTTATGGCAACAAGTTATTATGATACTATTAAAAAAATATACAAATACATATATATAATATCTTTGAAATAGACAAATAAACTATCGAATTGGTAAAAATATCGCCCAGCTAAAATTATAAGAGGTCGCTGATGAAATTAATCTTACCTGAAATTCAATGGTCGCACGTCCAGTAGCTGAATGTTTGTGATGGTGGAAATGACCAGCACTGGAGAAGTCGTAATTAATGCCATGAAACAACCAATGATCGTCAGTCAGCTTGCGGAATAAGTATCTTTTTTCTGGAATAATAAAAAACGAAAGTATTGGTATCAGAAAATGTTAATATAGGTAACAAGAGAACAAAAATTTTGTATCTCGCTCGAATAAATTGAGCTTAAATTTAATTAATTTGATTGGCAAATGGATATTGCTCTATAGGCCACTGATATATATAAATATTTGTAAAAGATTATTTTTAGATATCATACGGCTTCGGAGTTTGTTAATGTTATTCCCTTGACTTTCATTTACAAATCACTATTGATGTTTCGGCTGCCTTTACAGTTTGGTTTCGAGAACTTTTGAAGGTACTACCTATATCTAACTTTGTTTTAAACCGATACTGTAAGATTGTCAATTTCTCTTTTCTGATACTGAAATAAGGTCTAGTACGTTACCTGGCATAATATTGTCTTCTATAACCTTGATATATTGGTCTCGATCCGGGGAATTGTGCTGGGGTGGTACTCCAACTATTGACAGCACTGCCTCCGCCAGCTCTCCACCCGATGCAATACAGTCGTATCCCAGATTTACATGCTTTAATTTGATGAACATTAGAACATTCAAGTAAAATGAAAGTTTTCTTAGTACTAAATTATTGCTTCTAAGCCAACGTTCTTCATCATCGACCACAAATTATGACTACCAGGGAATAGACTGGTAAAAAAATGAGTTTAAAGCCCAAAAAAAAGGAAACCAAGGTAAGAAAGGACGAATACTAATAAAACTATTGATATCATATTTTTATATATTAGGTTTAGTATAATATTTTAATCATGTATAGAACCTATTTGGAAAGATAAAGCCAGTCCAAAAAACCCTCATTTATTCAAGTAGATACTTGAATAGGTTCACAATCTACCCACTCCAAATATAGCATGAGGGCCTGTGTTCGATTCTCAGGTCGAGCAAAGTGTATATATTTTTTGGGTTTCTTATCGGCTTTATGTATTAAATTAATTCAGAATTAAAATGATATGAACATAGGTAATAACCTATACCTAACTAATTAATAAAAATATAAGTTTAATTTGATCTGGAATTTCTCAGTAGCAGAGGAGTCTGGATTTGTGGCCGGTTGATGGAAATAGGCTCGCCCTCTTTTACATGGAACTTAAACATAACTAGCGAAATGTAGGTGTACCATAGGTACACCTCTGCCTAACCCTTCGGGTATACAGGCATAATGTATTTATGTACTATCGAAGAAACGCATATCTGTACAGTGTATCTAAGGACTATTCTTGCTTGCAGCGCTCAGTAACGCTTACCTACGAAATATAAGGGTCGTATGCACGGGATTTTGTTTTCAATGGTTATACCTACGTCACTCTGATGGGACTCACCTGTACTCCTTCATTGGTGAAGTTCAGAATAGAGTGATCAGAACAGCCCAGTTGACCTCGACGGTTGGCGAAGAACACCCATCGGGTCTCATCATCTTTCGGTGGAGTTGGCATCTCCAAGAAACTAAGCTTGGTCAGACTGTTTACAGTATTGAGGAACAAACGGATTCGGTCGCGAAGAACTTTGTCTGCAAAATGGAGATACTTGGCATTGGTAAACTTGAAGTAAAGTGAAAGAAACTTTAAATCGAGAAACACATATAACAGTTACTTAATAAAGTTTTGCACAAATCTGATTATACAAAAACAATATAGGAGAAATAGTACGCCAAATAACTAACTGAAGTATTCGTGGAGAATACGACGCATTTTCGTAATCGAATGATCTATGACGATACCATCTTCAAAAGAGAAATAAGTCCTTGAGTCCTTGTTGAGTTGTTGTGTAATCATTTCATATCTCCCCTTATATGTACGCTAAAAGTTGCATTTATAATCAGTATTAACTTCAAGATTAGTAATACATACTTACCATTGAAAGAAGGAACATCAATATAATAAGGTACAATTCCTTTAGGCCACAGTTTAAACTTTCTGATTTCGTTGTCATCTAAATCAAAACCTCTTTCACTATCGGCACCCTGCAGTTCTTCATCCTGATTCTGTCTAACTATGTTTGACCAATCAGCAGGTCCGTATTTTACGTTAACATCAAGGACGTCATTTGATGATCTTTTGAGAATTTGCAAGAAATCTTTTTGTTTAAGAGCCGTGGGACGGATTCCTAAACCAAAGATTATGGTGGGTAAATAATAGGTATCTTATAATTTTCACACTTTTGGGAGTCGGACTTTTTGTCCGTGGGCCGTGGCAATCCATCCGTTCGCATTCCGGTTGGTGGAAGTAGATTATGGCAATTCTTATATCATTGGTACCGATCGATATTGGATGGCAACACGGAAGGTGTTGTCATCTAATATCGATCGGTTCTAAGTTTTTAAAGATTATGTAGAACGCTGGTAACCGGCGCCGATATGCGTTGTTAACGCTGGTCGGCGCAGACAGTTAGTGGTCGCCGATAAGCGTCGACAAGTTCCTAACTGATTAGTCGGCGGCGGTTCGCGCAAATTCGGCAAAAAGTATGAAAACTGCCTGCGCCGACCAGTGTTGACAACAAGCGCTTGTCAGCGCCGACAAGTGCTGGCATATCGCCGGCTGGTTACCAGCGTTCCTCATGAACGCGGTTCTAATGAAGACACAGTTATGTCATATATTTGGAGGCATAAGCATTATAGGAAATGCTTCAACATAGGTACTCAGACAAACTGGTGATAATATTTTTTGGCTATGATTTTGGCAGACGAGATGACGTTGCTGCTTCAGCCTGTCCACGTGACTCCTGAAATTATAATTTACAACACTGGCTTATATTTTTATGGAAGCACTGTGCCTACAGCCAAGAAGTAGACTTCACTGCTGGTTCAACCAATCTGCCTAGCGTTTTCCCAACTATGTTGGAGTTGGCTTCCTGTCTAACCGGATGCAGCTGAATGCCGTATTTTACATGGAGCGACTGCCTATCTGACTTCTACAACCCAGTAACTGGAGAATAAGATACCCCTTGGTAAGACTGGTTGTCAGACTTTCGGGCTTCTGACGACCCGTAACTACTATCAAAGATCTACGAATGAAAGCCGGGACCAACAACCACCAACGGTATAGTATGCAGCGATGTCTCGCGATGGTCGGAGTAAGCAGGTGCGTGCCAGCGCGTGACAGCGCGAGACATCGCGAGTCAGCGCTTGACGAAGAGAGACCGTGCGGGACATCGATGGCCGGTGCGAGATTTGTATATTCGTTTTACAAAGTAAATAAATACTCTATTCTTACAGCAATAAAGTTCAATATTGTACTAACAAATATTTCAATTCTCGCCTCGCACATCCTCGATCTTTTACACCACAGACGGACAGGGCGTAGATAGAAATTTAGCCATGCAAATTTTAATTCTCGCCCATCCCATCATGGCCTCGCGTCGCCGGTGTAAAACTACCTTTAGATACGGAAAAAAAAGACGAAGTAAAACAACTGCTTCCAGGTCCTCTCCACTTCCTAAAGTAGGACTGACAAGAATACAAATAAAACAGAACGACTATAATCAGAAGTCATTGTCAAACAAGGTCTCTGATCAGGTCGAAGGACAACTGATTAAAGGTAGGAGTGGGTTATAGCCGGTAAGAGTCCGGCACTGCTCAGAATGGCCCACTAATGTCAGGCAATCTGGGCGTCCATGAGGATTTCCTATTCATGCTTTAGTAAAAAATAAATTGGTGCAGGCGTGCACCCTCATCGAACGCACCGTTACCATAGTGGTTGAAAATAAGACCATCCAAAATAAAAATATAAAGACATCATCATCTGCCTAGCCTTTTCCCAACTATGTTGGGGTCGGCTTTCAGTCTAACCGGATGCAGCTGAATACCAGTATTTTACATTGAGCCACTGCCTATCTGACCTCCACAACCTAGTGACTAGGTAACACGATACCTCTTGCTAAGACTGGTTGTCAGACTTTTGGGCTTCTAACTACCCGTAACGACTGTCAAAGATCTACAAATGACAGCCGGGACCAACGGCTTAACGTGCTTTCCGAGGCACGGAAGGGACTTGGTATGTAAAGATGGTCACTCATCCACGGACCAACCGCGGTAAGCGTAGCTTAACCTTCAAAATAAAAATATAAAGACATTTACTAAAAAGAGAAACGTCTCTTATAGATTAGACCAAAACTCGAAATCCCGAAATACGATTTCGGGATTTCGAGTTTTTATGCACAGTTTTAATATAGGGTTAAATATCGTTTTAGGAATATCGTTGGGTAATAGGTTAATTCGGACTCACGTTATTCGGGATGGCGTTCTTTCGAAATACATTTATTCAGGATAGCGTTCAGTCGGGATAAAGTGATTTGGGATTTCTAATTTTGGTGTAACGTATAAGAGTCTTGAGAAATCTCTCGATGCTCTATGCAGTTGAAAACAATCATCATCATCATCAGCCTGTAAATGTTCCCACTGGTAGGACACAGGCCTCCTCTCTGTGAGAGAGAGCGGGCCGTAATCCACCACGCGGGCCCAGTGCGGGTTGGTGGATGTCACATGTCTTCGAATTTTCGATTCTAGGACATACCGGTTTCCTCACAATGTTTTCCTTCACCGTTGAGACCAGTGGTGATGAAATAATTTACACAAAGTAAAGCACCTGTCTGCCACCTGTTACCACTGGGCCACCACTGCTTTGCTTTGAAATCAGTTGAAAACAAATATTCTAAAATCTATAATTTTAAATGTTTTTTTTCAACTGCAAAAGAATTACTCACGTCTTGGGCACATAAGAAATACAATAAAAAATAAACTTGAACATTTCACTAAACCACGCCGAGGCATACTTATGTATGAAATAAATAACATTTTCAAACATTGGTTTTATTGTATATATTCAATAAGGCATTTCGATAAGGATTATTAGATTTTTATGAATAATCCAGCAATTTGTCGTTTCCTCTTCGTGTTTCATTGACTTACGTAATACATGTACGCTAACCTTTTTGCCTTTACCATTAAAGGCATTGATGTACTTCAATGCTACTAAATTATGATGATTATAAATTTGGAACACCCAATCTAAAGCAAAATCACTAGGCAAGTGACGAATCTTGAAGATTGAACCACCTACTCACTTAAGGCGACGATAACAGACTTTTAATGATTTTATACTGAAGATCACATCTGAACGATTAGTGTTAATGATTTGGAAAAAAATTGTGTTAAATGAGAGCATTTTTTAAATAATTTAATATATGAATATTTCAGATTTTGTTTATATTACATAGTGTAATTAATTTGTAAAGTTATGTCTAACGCTGATAAAAAATTGAGAATCACGCAAAATCTATCAAGCGAATTTTTTTTAAACCATTTTAATGATAATTTAATTATTGATCTTTTAGTATACTTTTTTATTAAAATACCTTTTGTTTTATGTATAATAAATTAATAATGCGTCTAATTTGGGATAGCAATCCTTGATGGGCGAGTCCTATTACTGGCCGGACGCACGACGCGTTGCGTGAGCTCAGTATAGAACACGCAAGCTAACCACTCTAGGTCACTGGCATATATCTGAGTCTTAATTAAGAGAATTAGACATATGATTTAATTTATTGATATGTTTTTTTTTTATTAATTTGATTTATTTGATTTCATGATATGAAGTACATTACATTGCGCCCATTGATAATGTTTTCAGGGATAACATTAGGTAGCTTTTAAAACACTTACAAAGAAGAGAAGGTACCTATTCTATTTTATGTGTATCTCAAATATGATTTACAACGAAGAAATAACATTCACACGGCCAAAATCCGTTTGCATGAAAAATTATTCACGCTATTTCAGATTCAGCCGCGGCGTTCGTAACTCTTATGACAGATTTCTCTGCTCATAAACATAAATTTTCCAGCGGGGCCGATACTCGTGGGAACCCACCTCGGGGCGCACTCGACCACCAACACTCAACAACTTTTCACTTTCTTAACCCGAAACCAACCGAAATTAAA
Organism: Agrochola lychnidis; assembly: GCA_963680765.1. Classification (NCBI taxonomy): domain Eukaryota; kingdom Metazoa; phylum Arthropoda; class Insecta; order Lepidoptera; family Noctuidae; genus Agrochola; species Agrochola lychnidis. Next base: position 19,709,907 of record OY796858.1, read on the forward strand.
CTTTAATGTGAACTTCATAAAGTGCAATTTCGGTTCAGCAAGAATGGCTGCTAGAAAATAAAGCTGTTTCAGAAAATTGCACGCTATCAAAACTACAACGGTTGCGGTCGCAATAAAACAAAATGGCGAAGGCTTTGCAGGGTTGGCAATTCAATTGTGTGATGCTGAAACTTGGCAGGGATTATCAAAAAGTTACTGTATTACTTTTTCTTTAAGATGTAATTTTACTTGGCTCAATTCGATCGTCTTTACTTCACTGAAAATGCATTTCAGCACTCTATCATGTGCACCTTTCAAAAGATAAGACCACGAGTTACATACAACATGGCTTTCATAATAAATCAAATCGTTTGGCAAAGGAATTACTGATACAAATCCTCTCCATTAGTACCAAAGGAATGAGGAACATAGACAACCCTATGTGACAGTTGCATAAATAAATGCGCGCGCATAAATTTCAAAATAAGAACATCGTTTATCGAGGAGACATCTTTGGGGATGTATTATGCTATATATCGAAATTAATGCTTTTAATATCGACTTACTTTATAATAGGAGGGAGGGAGAGAGAAGATAAATTGGAGCGACGTAAACGTTGATAATAAAAGTCTAATGGAGATGTTCTTGTCTTGTACATTTTGTTAATGTATTGCATAATGCGGCCTGTATTGTGGACTCGGGTTGAGTAATATTTTAAGGAAAGCAATGAAAGGAAATGTAATGGGTCCTATTATAAGTTTATACTTTATGATGCATAAATCAGAACCATAATGAACTATGAAAACCATTAAATTATGAAATAATTTTTTAGGTACCTTCGTATTTCCTTTTGTGTAGGCATTATATTATGTAGAATCTCAATCAGATGAATGTGTACTAAAATTAAAGTTGTTGTTTTTTTTTTTTTTTTTGTGAGGATCATTTAGAGTTATTACAGGTAGGTAGGTAAATAGGTCCATGAATGTAAATTTTCAGTAAAACAAAGCTATTCAAGTTTTTTGATCAATTTAATATTTTTAGTAACAACTAATCAATATTTTAATTATAAATAGATACTGCTAATGTACAACCAATATTATAATAAATTGTGTCAACCCCCAAAAAGCGGTCACTGGACGAAATATATTTCAAAAAGGTACATTTATCATACAAATAATAAGATTTGAGATTCAGATAAGTTCAGCTGATTTCAATTGTATTTTTACCTAATATTAACAATTTAAAATGCTACATTCACATAAATAACTTAAAATAATGAAATAAAGACAATATTTACATGCGTAAAAAATGATTTTACTTTGATAAATGACAATAATTCGATTAGGCAGAATAATAATTTTGTTTAAAACCGGCAATAGCTGTCAGGTGTAAAAGGTTAAAAATGGCACCAATTCGATTTTCGAAATTCATAACGGTTTCGGTTTTAAATTACGTTAAAATACTTTTTTTATCACAATAGCTATCATGCTAAAATTCAAAACAATGGCTTTATTAGATCCAGTCATGGATATTATAACTACGAAAATTAAAAAAAAAACTTCAGTCTTTTAAATCCGATGCGGTATCAGTTCCTCAGACTCTGTCATTGAATTCCGAAACATTTTTTAAAGTTACCTATGTACAGAGATCCGATTTTTAAGCGTTTTTTTTTAACAATACAATGATAAGTACTCGAATACCTGTTTTAAATAATACCGATTGTTTTAACATCGGATTTTTTTATTAAAACTAACACGTTATTTTACTTTAATACCTTCAGTAATATTAAAGTAAAATAAAATAAATTAAAACAAGTTTTTAATAAATATTTTTTATATAAAACATACTTGACGAGTTAGTATGCTCAGTACATTTTATAATACACAATAATTAAGCTCAGTAGGATTAGTCTACCTATATATACCTACTTACTGGCTATACTATGTTTATATCACATATGAAATATCATTCAAGTTGATATAATTACTTGTATGATTAATAAAGCTTCCACATATACTGGCAAACTATCGAATTTGGAATGTCAAACTTATTGTCATCGAAATGATTCCAAACAAAAGAAAAGAGATTTTGTCAAAAGATTGTCAATGTTAATTCAATATTTTGGAGCTAAGTTAGTCAAAAGGGTTATGAAGGTTCGAATATAAACTCGCCAAGTGAATAGTTCACGATGCAATCTGTCTTATTTTAGTAACATATGTATAAAAGCGTTGATGTACAACTTTACTATTGTAGTAACACATGCATTTCAGTATACACTAAAAATGGTAGAAGGGACAAGCATCTCAGCAGCTGTATAAAATGTATAACGAGTGTCAGCCAGGTTTGCGTGCAACACTATCTCCGTGCATCGGACGCAACACGCATACAATATTATACGTATAATACTGATTATTTAATTCGTTTAATATTTAATTAAAATTCTCCAGAGCGTTTATCTCGTAATGTGTCCCACATTTACTTTCACTTTTACGATGGCGCTACTTACTGACTGATAAGGGCCCAACTCTACCTCCGCCGCTGAACACCCAAGAAGATACTTTATGCAAATGCCATTAAGCCACAAATTCCATTAGCCGGGTTGATTATAATATGAAATTATAATTACAAGATAATTTCGCTGTTGAATCTCAAAACAGTTATGCGAGCATGCACCCAACGCGGACGTCCATAAAATAGAAAGTATTTATAAAACTCAAATGATTATTGCCGCTGTTATAATAATTGCAAATAACTTCTTTGAAAAACCTGCGTATTAACTTTGGAATGATATTAAGAAATATCATTTAAAGTCTCGTGTCATTTTGCGTACGTGTCTCCTTGGGCTGTTCAGTCGAGTATGTACGATACCTATGAATAAATAAATTACACAGCAGACCGCGTAAGGAAACCAATAAGTCCAGTTTGGGATAAATACAAAATGAGTCGATGATAGAAATAAATCGTCTGTAAACTGGTCTCATTAATTTCCAAACGACAGTGTCCAAAAAATAAAGTTACTAGATCACATGTTCGCACTTAATAGTCAAATAAATTAACCGAACGAGTAGCTTACTTTAATTTTACGCCGGATCAATTATCATGTATAAAAGAAGAAATAAACAGTGATAGAGAAACTATTTACATAAGTCAACATGATATACGATTTCGACGACTTGGATAGATGAAAAAGTGAAGTGATTATATACAAGGTCCGTTATCTGCCTCCGAATAAGAAAACAGGTCCACTCTCGAGTCTGAGTCACAATCACATCTGTCCGACACTAAAGTTTCTCTCATTGATCACTTCGTCATCAGCGTCCGAGTCTATAAACACGTGTGCACCACTTTTTCTGTGCGACAGAGTTTGCACTTGACCTCGCAGCACCAATGGAAGGTGCAGTTACATCGCTCCACCACGAACATGGTCTCGGTACGGTACCCTCGGCCGCAGCACATCAGGTCGCAGCCGTCCACCCCGATGCTCGTATCATTGCAGGCGCGCCCGTGTGTGCCGGGGATGCCCAATCTCGGGTTCTTTTCGCAGAAACCCGGCGATGACTCCAAGTAGACCAAGTCCTTGGCCCCCGGCGATTTATGGTCTGGATTGTGAGGCCGCAGTTGGAATCTATATCGGTCTCTCCGTGGCACTCTGTGCGGCGCCGCGTCGTTCCGCTGCGTAGGCGGCTCCAGGTCAGTGTTAGGCATCATGACCCGCGAGGCGCCGTCGAATCGGTCCTTCAGCGAGTCGCCCACAGAGCGGAAGCTGGGCAGCCTCATCCAGCAGGTCTTGACGGTGCACGAGCCCGACATGCCGTGACACTTGCATTCCTGCCGCATCTCCGTTTGCACATGCTGCGAACAAAACAACACAATCAACATCTCGTAGGAACTTTAATTTATTCTATCATGGGGAGGTCTATAATGATGTCCAAATATCTTTAAATTCCACCGATAAGCTTCGATACAGTGTGATCGATGATCTTTTAAGCGTACTCCATCGATCGCATCTCACGATCGAGCAAATTGTTACAAATCGTGAAGAGGTGGGCCGGTCGTCACCGCGCGTGGACCGATCATAAATCATACTCTAGGGACATTCATCATTCTTAGAAGGTAGATAAATGACGCGAGGATGGGAGACAGTAAATATTTTCCTATCTCGGAGCGCAGGCGCTTCGTAGAACGTCGTCGACGGTATTTATTCATTGACATGTAGATGGCCGCGTATGTTATACAGTCTAGTGTCCAAATATGTGTTAAACAATCGATGGAATGCTGTGAATATTCATCAGGTGGACACCCAGTGCGTCTGTCGTGACAGGAATTAAGCGCTTCGGTTAATGACGCGTCTGGGTGGCTCGGGGCACCCGACGTCCCTTTTTGATGAATTTTGGGAAGGAGCGGACAGTGGATATGCAAATGTGGGTGTGCGGTGGGAGGGAGATGCGCGAGCGCAACGAATGAGTGCCTGTTGCGCAGTCGTCGCGCGCTGGGCCGCGCCGCCCGACGCATAATTAATATTACACAACGCGACATGTCAAGTGGCAGACGATCGATCGTCATCCATAATGGTAATGTAAACACGGCGCGATGACAATGGCCGTCATTGGCGATAACTGATTGTTTTATGGATGTTTATAAGGTGCCACTGTCGAGTGGTGATTGGATAAGCGTATTGACAGGAGTGTTCGACACTTACCGATCGGCCGGCTTCGTTGTTGTGTAGGTTCATTTTTTCTCTCAGGGTTTTGCCTCTTTCGCCGGTGTCGACGAATTCTCGGCTGAATCGGAAGCCGAAGCCGATGTTGTCACTGCAGCCGCCCCACTTCCAGACGCGCACGTTGGCAGCAGCGGCGGCGCGGGTGCGGTGCGGCACGCGGTCGATATGCGAATAGTCGCACGTGCACGATTCAATGGAGCCTTCGGCGCACGCGCGCGCCACCGCGTGCGTCACGCCCGCGCTTGTGATCGCGTAGATGAACGCCGTTTCGCGGCAACCTGGTGACAATAGAAAAGTTGTTTCATTAATTTATGCAAATTTATGAAGAAAGGAAAAGTAGTTCTACTACCTACTTATAATATATTTAAGAGACTGGAATGTCTCTAATAGATTTGGGACATGAAATCAGGTGGCACAAAGACTATTTAGATAATCGTTTAGATTAAACCCGTTGATTACAAATAGCAGATACTTATACATAAGTACCTACGTCATTAGTTAGGTAGTTACACATATTTCACTTTGGCATGTCTGGTATTCGTTTAATTAATTCATCCCAACTACAGAGGGTTCCATATTTTAATCAAATTTTATTATTGCTCCGGGTGTAGGGATAAAAAATCTCGACGTTTTAAAATATTTTAGGTATTATAATTTAAGCTCGCAAAACATTTGGGCTCATCAAGCAACTGCAAATCCGAGGGATTGAATTGGCTCTGCTCTTTTTAATCGTATTATTTTATTGACATTTTTAATTTGTTGACAGTATCAAAATCCTTTTCGAGAGCAATGGGCACATTAGTTTTTTAATTTCCTTCGTAAAGTTCTATCTCAAGTTTCGACTTGTCTGGCTCATTTTATTTTTAATAATTTAAGAGCGTGGGTTTAAACGTTTTAATTCTACTTTAATGAGACAGTCCTAAACGGGGCGAGAGGTGTAATCAAAGTAAACTGAATATCCCAGATAATCACTGTGTTTGGAGTTATCAAGTGAGGTTATAATCGTTTAAAAGCAACAAGATCATTAAGGTTATATTCACACACTAAAGACTTGAGCAATGATTGCATCGCGTTCATTCATCCCGTTCGGACGAATACATAAATCGATGCTTGCATCCCGTATCGAATACGATAAATAATTAATGGCCTGGTATTAGAATCAAATACTCATAAAATACAATTAAAAGAGAGAGAGGGTATATCTCTGAGATTGAAAATAAAAGAACTACCTCTTACCTACCCGAGAGATTATAAATTTGATCATTACAAGTGGTACGGCGCGCGCATCGAATTCTCTCTCTTAATATCGATTTAATAGCCCTTGTACTTTAACGATTAATACCGAGCCTTTGTCTACGCGACCTCGGCTCCACAATGAGACGATATTATTAACCGAACGGGACCCTAGTGACGTAACCTGTTCTCCATACGACATCATTAAAATATTCGATTATAACTTTTAATGAATCATAACACCCAGAACATGGTTTTGGAGGACGTCTATATCGCGGTGGTCTTGCTCAGACTGTATCTCGTAGACATTGTAATTTTACGGCATAATGTGCATTAATACGGCTATTGTTGGGTCCCTCATTAAACGCTCTCGCCCCGAACGTTATGATGGAATTCCTCAAAAGCTATTAAAGGCCGATCTCGATCGCTAAATACCTGAATGAAAATAAAACTGACAATTAACGCCGTTCTAACACAAGCGTAATCGCGTGTCACCTCGCTGGCTAATGCCATTCATTTGGTTATATAGTGAAGCTCGCGCGCTCCTTAGGTGGGCTTCCGGCCACCGACGCACCAGTGATAAAATCCCTTCAGAAAAAACTCACCGACCCCGTATGGATGTAAAAATAATAAAGAACGCGTATTTGTTTTTATTTATTATTTATAATAATAATAATATGTGGAACGGGCCCGGAGCAGCCCGCGCCAGCTTTATTAAGGACTCAATAAGCAAATGAAATCATTTTTTTATTGAGTTGTCATCGTGCACAGATATAAATTACGGTGCGCACACACTGCCGCGGACCGCTTTCGGATTCGCTTTTTGTGCTTCCCTTTGGGATGTTATACAAAAGTATTTTATTCAGCAATTACTTGAGACGTTCGACCGGGAATTTTAATGTCAATTTTGCCATCATTCAATGCTCGGACGAAATTAATTCAAGGGATACGTACTTACATACGAGCGGTCGTGGACGCGTACATTTATCTTCTGTAATGACTTGGAAACGTTCAGTCGCATTAACTATATCGTATAGGTGAAGCCAATTAAATATGGCACACGTAAATAACGCTTTTGAAATTATAGCTTTCGGGTAATCGGGTTTAACATTGAGGTGTAATGTGCAATGGCCGATGAACGGAATGGGTTACAGGTTACAGCTTCACAAGGTAATGTTTGTGTTTTATAGTCGGGTTATAAATCGGAGGCTTCACGGATATCTGTTTTAGTGCGTTACGAGTGAGCGAACGGCGGTCGTCCGGCGGGGTGCCGGCTCCACACCCGGTGCCGGGGCCGGCCTGGCCAGGTGCTCGCACCACGTGCTCCGAACACGTCTTCATAACCCGTAGATAAATGTCGCGACATCTGGCCACCACAGATGTGAATCACTGCCCGCTGTGATCTTAACATCGCTACTTTTACTTTATCTCCAACATGATCTAACGGTAGGTACGCGGCTACCCGACCAATTAGATACATAAACGACAACTGGAAATAATTTTTAATTGGTCTGTGAGAATTTTTAGGCTCGTCTATCGATGATTCACGGCCGTACCTCGACCCGTTTGACATCGTACGGTAGTAATTCTTTGTTCTGCATCAAACATAAGTACCCGTATAAAACTATAAATAAATTGTTTTAATATTTCATCGGGCTGAATGCGACGAGCAACAAAGCCGATTGTCGCGTTTTGCGAATAAATCGCGACGTAGAAAAATTATGACAGATGTAAAGAGGCTCCGTCTGCTGAGCGCATTAGTCACGGCATTAAATATAATGTAAATTCCCGACACGAGCCTAATTAAATGGACAAACAACACTAATCCGACACTGGCGATGTATATATTCTAATACAAATAGCCATTCGTTACCTGCTCGTATAGGCCTACGCAATAAAATATTCATAATTAAGGTGCGCTATTATTTTATTGAGGCAATTTCGCCCCATCAAATCGCAGTCAAATAAGAACAAACATGAGTAATGTGGATCTATAAAAGTAAATTATTATTATAACTGATAATAAAGTGCTGTCCGTGGATTATCTGTGCAGATAATAAATGGTCCCGTGGTGGGTTTACAGCGCGAGCACCGAGCGATAATTCCGTCCCGACGGATTGGCAGTTAAGGCGAGGCGTTGAGGATTTATAAAAGTCAAAAACTCGTAAATCCAAGAGCGCGTCCGCCGCATCGCACTGTTAAAATAAAAGTTAATCACTGTTGACATTTGACGAACACCTGGCCCCGCGGCCACTGCCATTAAATAATTCAAAATTAATGTACTAATTAAATATGTTCCTGTCTCCATTGAGTCATCACGCTGGGGTGTTTCCATAAGATTAATTTGAAAGATTGACTTATGGAGGTTTCGCGTCGCGCCTCTCGTGCCTTATTTATGACGACTTGCATTATTCAAATTTGATGAGACGTAATTACTCAAAACTTCCATAAATCACTCGGTTTATAATACGGTGTTTGGCCGGTTTAGAAATCGTTCCGGCTCGCACCGCTTTACCGCACTACGATGAAGTCATTGACGTCGTGTCATTTGTATCTAAACATGTCTTTTATGAGAATATAATGACATTTTATATACTGAAAGACGGATCGTAGAGGTGATAAAAGGCGGGATTCTTCCGTTAATGAAATAAAAATGGAATTCGACGCATACCTATGGGGAGAGGAATAGAAGCAAATAAGGCAATTTCGCCGTAAAGGCACTTGGAAGATGGGGCAATAAAAAGCAATAATTCATTTTCGTTATGCCATGTATGGGTGATAATTTCACATTGAGTCCGCGTCCCGAGACTCCGGTGCGACAATTCAAAATTACGTCGGTCGTATATCACTCATTGTGAGTGGCACAAAGCGCTGCAGCTACCTCTAGCTACCAGCCAACAGCCAGCACCGCGAGACCCATTCACACAATGGACAAAGACATTTGTTTTCAAACTCCAGAAAAAGCACCGAAAATAATTTCGTTTTAAGTGAGTTGTCCATAAACAGTAAAAGGGCGATCGGAGTGTTGGTAACTGGGAATCCGTCGATAAATATGATCTCGGTGTCCTCTTCCCCCCCGTTCCGTCGTCGCCGCTCTTAATCGTCTCATTTTAGTTTCACAAAACGCGCGTTATCTCGAAAACAATTCAAACGCCACAAAACCTAAAACGCTTATCTAATTGAGCATTAAATATTTCGTCGAGGGCATTTTATATCGGCTTTATTTTCGGTGTCGATCGTTTTATACGTTTTATACACCCACGACGTCGGCATCTCGGGTACGCGTACGATACACACCAAAACAGGAAATATTTGAAAAAAGGTCGGGTTTTATTGGCCGAGTTACCTGCCATTAGGAGCTACGTTAGGTGTAAACGTGGCTTCCGTGGGGTTTGTACGAGTGCAGTGGAATCGCTAAACTACACCGCAGGGGGCTCGCCGCGGGAACTCGGACCATATATTTTCTATTCTCGGCTCGACAATGACGCGACGAATAAAGGTCTTACTATTGTGTCGTTGTCATCATTTGTGTTAATACGGTCCTTGAGGTTTACACCACAAAGAGATGAAGTTGTCGCGTCCGAGTATCAATGGTGTGACAACGTGTAAATTAGTAATTAAAGGTGTCGCGTCCGGGGGGCCTTTGTGTGCCAGCTCGTGATTATGAGCTATCCGTTTGGGATTGATGAGTTTCGAGGATCACATTTGCGAGTCCTATACGTTTTTTATTTATCGAGTAGCGTTGTGACGGGCTCCCGCGGGTTCGAGACCGTTTTTATGCTTCTTAAATGAACGTAATTGCAATGTATTAAATTTTTTCATCGTGTGTATTCGCGGCTTGCGATACCGCCGTGCGCCTCGCCCGCCCTGCATGCCCTTAATAAAGTAATATGCTCTAAATGCACACGCATATAACATAAATTTTGTAATCGACTTGCTCTTTTTATCATGTGAAATTATTACGATGGTGGTCCGAAGTCTGTGCTATATCTGGCTTTTAATTTAGAAAAATGGTACTTAGCTTTTATAGTTTGTATGCTTGCATACAATATCAATATGTATTTTTTGCTTTAGGCGTTTAGTTTTATGGTCGTCGATGGTAAATACTTTACTGTGTGCGTAAGAACTTTAAATCATATGGATGCGAGAACTAGAATTAAATGATTTAATGTTTTAAATTAATATGACTGGCTTTGTGTCTATCTGAATTATTAACGGTTATTCATTGAGGTTTAAGCTGACTAGTAAATGATGTCTGGGCTTGAATTTTATTAGAAGAACTTTCAATGGCTTTCTAGAGTGGGAGTGCTGACATTTAAGTTCTTGAATCGGCAAAGAAATCATGAATAACTTTAATTGGTTTTACAACATAAATAGTTTAACATATTTCTTCGTATGTGTCGGTTGGTCCCACATTTGGTACATCGCCTGAGGCTAAAATCGACCCAACCTCACTTTTTTCTTTATGGCTAACATTAGTGTTGTGTAAACATATACCTAATTGCGATTTGTTACCAATTTTGTTTTTCATGAATATTTTATAAGCTTAATGGTTTATGACATCTCGTTTTATAATGAGAAAACGCCATTTGAATCAACAATAGATTTGTTGTATTAAGTTTTGATCGTTGTTTCACGTTAATTTATTGATACACGTATAAAATTATTAAACGACATAATGTCGGACAACTTTTTATGATATTCTTAATTGCATCAAAACTAGAGCATCCGTTTCGAAGCTGTAATCGACCAGACGGACAAACAAATTATAATTCAGGGATGTTAAGGTTCTATCATTTGAAATTGAATCAATAGCGTCATAAATGAATTAAATGAATTAACATGAAGGTTATTGAATTAATAAATTATGTTATTTATTCTTTTGTATTAAGCTGAATTAATTGTTATTGTGACTTTAGTAAAAGTTTCTAGTACTTACGATACGAGAACTTATTAAGTTAAATATGTCGTTTATGTTATTATTAAGTCAGTTTTAGTTATTAAGAACTAACATAGGCTAAGATATTTTGTTATTAACAATGTGAACATCATTGTACTCTGAATAAATAAAGTTAATTATTTACTTGCCGCGCCCCGCAGTTTCACCCACATAAGTCTCGATTCCGTGAGAATATCGGAATAAAAAGTATCTTATGTTCTAATCCAGGTCATTGTCTACCCATGTGCTAAATTTCATCCAGATCTGTTCAGCCGTTTTAGCGTGACAGCGTAACAAACAAACAAACTCACTTTCGTATTTATAATTTTATTAGTTAGGAAGATAGGATTATTATTATTAGGTACAAATTCTTTTTATAAAAAATTAGAGCATTTGGAATAAAAAATACTCCATTAACGAAAGGGAAATTTAATGTTTCTTTGTAGGAAGTAACAGATAGAAACTCTATTCTTGACTAATAGAGACATTTACAGAAACAGCTTGCACTATTCATTAACGCATTTGAAGCGCGGGTCAATAACCGGAGCAGAGAAGACTTATAGTCGATATATTGCGCCTGCGTCGATCCCAAATGAGATCGAATTAGCTCGAGATACGGCAGCCGAAGCTCTTAATTTTTGATGATAACCCCCTAATGCTCAACCTGAACTCTGATCCACCAAAAGCTTTTTCAAATAACTCATTTTACTGTCGGAATTAATTTCGAAACTAATTTTTCATTCATTTTATTATTTATACTGTGTTTGTATTTGCTCAAAAAAGTTTTGTTGCAAAAACTTATTAGCAAACACAAAAAAAAAAAATGCAAACGACAGAATTGAATCACAAAACTGCCTTTTTTTGCTATTATAGCGAATAATTCTTGTTGTGCCGAACAGATGTTCGCAGGCTCATAATAAGGCGTATCGCGTACAAAGCATCGAAATCGGACACCGGAGATAGGGCAGCCCCGATCTGACAACAAAATAACGTCTTACCGTTTATAAACTTGCTTGCCAAACAATTTACAACCTTAAATACTTTCAGCTAAAGCTCCAGCAGCTTTCAAATGACGACAAAACTAAATAAAGCAATGCGTTTTAAAACATTTTAATTTCGAAGTGTACCTTTATAAATGTAGGTTATTATTTTAAATTGAAAACTAAGTCTTTATACTGTTAAATAAAATACTTAATGCGTTGAATAAAGTAAGTAAAGCTTCTAAAAGGGATTATAACTTCGAGTAATATCACTAACCTATTGAATTCGGTTGTGTAACCAGTATTGTGGGGCTAATGGTATCTATTTGCTGATTTATATCTATTGATAATCTACATCCATTCAAATCAACTAAATGGATTCGACGCTCGAGCAATTGTGGACCGCTGTTTATGGGATATAAAAACATGTTTTTATCTAATACACTGTACAAGAATCGATGCGGAATCAGAATCGGATTATGACCTCATTCATAAAAAAGTAAAATTATATTTCAATCTATCGTAAAATATTAAAACACGTTCACAAAACGGAATTGAAAAACGTAAAAAAGAGAGTTATCGACAAACGAGAACTCAAACGTCACTCGACCTCCTGTAATTGATCCAGGATGGTTTATCTTGATGAGTCTTTTATATGTGCCCCCGACTCGCTACCCTCCCGTTGAATCCAGATAAAATCTTTTAAAAGGGTTGCCAGCTAAAGATATCACTTAATTTGTAGTCTCTTTGTAACAGGAATTGGGGATTTATTCGAAACACATCTTTTTGTCCACCGTTGCTCTTTGCAGGGTTAAATGTAAAACTGTATACGCTGCGAGATTTTCGATTGCGTTTTTTAAAGATTAGTCTTTTGAACGTCTCAATGCTCTGTAATCTGTTTCTTTAGTATTTTAGAAGGGTCTTTAGGGCTTATCTTCTTAAGTTCTTTTTACTGTTTTGTTTCTCTATATCAAAATTGAGACAAATGAATGACGCGTGTACCCAAAAACGTTTTTGCATTTATTGTTCGTGAATACGACAATAAAATCGTGATCGGAGTATTAACTCGTCAACCTTTGTCAGTTGTTTGGATTTAATTAATCTAATAACAGCTTACCTCTGTCCACGATTTTGCCAAACAAGTTTTTCCCTCTGAGGAAGTTTCTTGTTGAGCAGTTCCATCTTCTGTATTTGAACTGGTGTTGGCATTCTGCGACAGCCATGCTGGCGCCTTTGGCAACTGCAGATAAGACTCCAGGGTTCTCTCTGGCTAGTCTTCTCTGTTTCCGCCTGAGGGTGGAGTGAATTGCTGGGTCCATGATCAGAACCCCTGGTGACATCGGTGATAGATTATTTGGCTCCCCAGCTTTGGCTATACCCCTACAACAAAATAGTACTTGTTACAAAGATATCATCAAGAATTGCAAATGAAGAGCTCACAAAAAACAAATATCATTGTCCAAAAGCGATAAGATTGACTTTTGTCACTGTAAAAGACAATGCCCGGCGTTCGAAAAACTTAATAAAGAAAAAAAAGAAAATAAACATAACCCGAACGCCACTTAAGGCAATGGGTGCAACTCGAAATGAAATGCTCATTTGAAAAGGTAAAGACAACAAACAATTGACGACCGAACTGTCAATCCGCAGACGTTTAGATAAATATTTGCGTCGCGCATTAATCCTTGAGGGCCGAGCGGGTAAACACGGCCTGAGAGCGATCGAGATCACGGCCTGTTGACTCGGCCTCGCTTCACCAACATATTCGGCCTACAGTAAAAAAAGGCCTCGGTGCACTCTCGCGCGGTGCCTCGCGTTTGGACCGCTGGAAATCGTATTACTTTTCTATTTGTTTTTCTTTGTAGTCGAGTGTTACGTAAATATGAACGTGTTCGTCGGAAATTCTCGTTTCCTTCGAGAATTCATGGAGACGATGTGATGGTTTTAAAAATTTTGTTCTACTTTTAAAAATAATAGACAAAGAGATGAAACGGTTATAGAACAGATAGTTTGCGCCACGACCGTCAGTGACTGTCAAAATTTTGACGTAATCATAGCTACTCTATGATTACGTCAAAATTTTCACGTATTAGAGACTCAATGGTAATAGATTTCGAGACTTTTGTACATTATATAAACACATTAGCACTTCGATATCCATATTTAGCAAAAGATTAGGCATCAACACGACACATTATTACACTTCGTATTAGCAAGTTAATTTAATTTGATTAGAGGACGACCGTCGCTCAAGTTTTATTACCGTTAATCCAGTTTTTTTTCATATTTATTGAAATAAATGTATATATTGACGGAACTATTAACAGCCAATAAGAAATATAAGATAAACTATTTCATTTACACATTTGTCAAAGCGACACTTAATATTTTATAATGGTATAAAAGGAGTAATTTAGTTTTATTTTTGGCGAAAAAAACTTAATGGACCGAGTCACTGTTTTTGTTGCAAACATTTATTGGAGTTTAAAAACAGTCGGACAAATGAATTGAATTTAGATTATTCAGCACATAAATCAATCTAATTTAAGGTCTAGCAATCATGTAGAAAATCTAAATCTGTATGTAGGTGCAATAAATTGGGTTCCAGTTATGTTGACGACAAGCGCTTTAAAACAAAAACGAGGGATAACCATATTTGCCTGTCCATAATATAAGGTCCTTTGCACTTGTCACGTTGGTAGAAAATCAAATAGTGGTACAACACAAAATCCTCGGGGAAAAAATTCTGAATGGCTTTCACGAACAAACGTAATGTGTGCACAGCGATAAAGCCTGTGTGAATGTGTCAAAATATTGTCTTTTGGAGGCTTGTGTCTCCTTGTCTGAGTAATTAAGAGTGTTCCTGTGCTGTTTTGGAGTACTGTGGAGACAGGAATGATTTTAACACGTTTTTGGGACATATTTAGACATAAAAAGCGCTGAACTTCAACTAACTTAAGCATAAAGCTAGTGAGAATGGGTCAAAATATTGTCTTTTGGCGACATGTGTTTTCTTGTTTGAGTAATTAAGAGTGTTCCTGTGCCGTTTAGGAGTAATCTGGAGACAGGAATGATTTTAACCCGTTTTTGGGACATATTTAGACACAAAAAGCTTTGAACTTCAGGTTAAAATGAGGTAGGTACACAGCTTTAAGTCATTATTCGTTTGACAATAGATATGTTCAGAGATTTGATGGAGTTCCACAGACTATATTATGATATTATTTATCTCACCTACTCGACGTCCGTATGTCACTGCAGGGATTCAGCAGAATATCAGCGTCAGGTATATTTGCCTAACATATGCTGAGCTGGACTCCCATTTGGTGCAACCTTGAGACACACACCGCACTCATTATGTTCATTGATTGTGTCATAGCCAATAGTATCATCGTAATGTCTTGTTTTCTTCCTTTTATTTGTTTGTATATTGTCACCTTGCGGCTATTTCCTAATGGCTAATTAGTTATAATTTTATCGTGTTATGCTGTCTTTTGTGTGCATTAAATAAACGATTTATCTATCTATCTATATTCTAAATCTGTGTAACAGTTGATTCTTCTGACATTGATTAACAATGGCTTGATGAGCATGAAAATTCCATTACCTACTGTGACAAAATATTAATTAAATAAATGAAATAGCACACATGTCAACTCGGAAAGGTATCGTCACCGTATCAACTCGAGCCATTCAGTATTCTTTGTATGAAACTCACTACTGCAACGCACAAAAAATCAATCTGCCTAGCCTTTTCCCAACTATATTGGGGTCGGCTTCCAGTCTAACCGGATACAGCTGAATACCAGTATTTTACATGGAGCAACTGCCTATCTGACCTCCACAACCCAGTAACTGGGTAATACGATACCCCTTGGTAAGACGGGTTGTCAGACTTTCGGGCTTCTAACGACCCGTAACGACTGTCAAAGATCCACGAATGAAAGCCGGGACTAACGGGTTAACGTGCTTTCCGAGGCACGGAGGAGTCTCGGTATGTAGAAATGGTCACCCATCCACGGATCAACCTCGGCAGGCGTAGCTTAACCTGACAGATCGACTCGAGCGGCTGTTAGAACTTAGCCAAGAGCTTCTACTGCAACGCACACTAATCGGAATCGTGACATAATCGCCTCGCCTCGGGACAAGCTCACGAACCGCGGCTATACCGTGAAGATCCATTTCCGAGTTGATATGTGAGCTATGACCTTAAATGCGCAAAAACAAAACAAGATCAACGTCAGCGACATTTCCTTGATACAACTTCCTCGCAATTTGGATTTAGCAACATATGTCTTTTAAATGCAAGACTTCATTCGTGGCACACCGCCTGCATACGAATCAGCCCTTTATTATTTAATTTGTTGGCGACTTGCGAGGCGTCAAAATATCAAAGTTTATAAACTAATTTCCGAAAACCCTTGGCCTGGTATGCTCTTTAACTCGACCATGTGTCTTGTTATTCTGGTCTTTGTTATCAGAGGTATCGTGACGCCGGCACGCGATTTCGAGCGTAATGTAATATGGACTACAACTGATGAATACGAATGAGGCAAGGTGTGGCGATTTCTTTTTTGCTCGAGGCAATGTACGAGGATTTTATTTACTCCAGTTGAATATTAGTGCCCGGGGGTTCAATCCGTCGAACCGCTGGGCATATTTTAAAAGGCCTAGTAGGTAATTAAAACTAAGAGAGGGAATCAATTACATTGATTATTTTCTCCTATATACCGTTGTTTATTTGATTACCTTTTTCTGATTTATTTTGTAGATTTCGTTGCTCTAAATTGAAAGCCATTTTTCATGTTGTCATTTTTATTTTTAAATAATGATTCAATTCATTCTCATTTATACTTAAGATTAAAAATTAAAATATACCTACACTTAATTAAATGTTTAAATCAAGAATTGCAACTTATTCTGCTCTCATTTTAATAAAAGGACATTTAACTTATTTTTGCATGTCTCAAGTAGTCAACAAGTTTATTTTTAAATCTGTCCACGTTGTGGGCTTGAGAGGAATGGGACCGATATACCATCTTCCGGCAGCTGGGGAAGAACTAAGTGGTCCGCTTTATATTTCATATTGCCTTGATAAGATTTATAGTTGAACTTGCTCACTTTATTCCGTTGTGTAAAATTATATACATTTAAAGAAAAAAAAAATGTAGTATGTTAATTGTGGGACCTATTAACGTCTCGAATGTCATTATAGTATCTGTTTTCGATGATTAATGTTCAAAACAGCAAAAATAAGCAGTGTTGCATGTTTTTTGTGATGTTTTGTCCGGTTACCGAAATTTATAATAAGAGTTATTAGTTTATATTAATCTTTATAAAGCTATTATGTTTGACGTAATATTGATTAATAATAAACCTGATGAATGAGATGAAAATGAGTTTAAAGATGTAATCGATGGGGCAGCATTTATTTTTATTAAAATTTCATCGTTGATTGTTTGCAATAAAATTGAAGAGTCGAATCAAAGGTGAAAAAAAAAATTGTTTTCTTAATAAATCTTGATGATGGATTGAAAATGTTTTTTTATTTTATTTATTAAGTACTACTACTAACACAGTTCACGTAACATTTACGACATTTCTGTAGAAAGTGGGTAAAAATTCCGTTGAAAGAATTCACGCCTCCGTCGGACCTCGAGACCGATTGTATCGCTCGCTTTTGATTGCTCTTAAACATGTTTATATGTTAAAATAGAAAGCTTTTTTGTTTTAAAAATATATATTATATTGTTTTACTTAGGTTTATTTACAGACTAAACTTAAATAAAAATATTTAAGTTAGTGTTGAAAAAATTCTTTAAAATTGATCAAGATTCGTCAAGATCACCTTACTTGAATTATTTTGCCGATTATTTTAATCTTATTATTAATATTTAGTTCTAATATGGTTGTAAAAATGCATGTAATAAAATTCACTCATTTTAAACTATTTAATTATATGAATCTATGAGATTTAGTTGCAATTTTAGGTTCACTAAAATTAAAAATACCATAAAACGGAGGATGTGCCGTCGCCCGTCGGCAGACTGAAATCTTTATCAGCGGTAAATGAATTTAATTTAAGTAAAAGAGTTTAATAACAATTTAATTGTTTTTTTTTTTTACAAAACAGTTTCTCAAAGTACTTAATTATTTAAATTATAATAATAACTTTTTCCAAGTTTCTTGAACTGCCATGAAACAATAGCAACGCGATGTCTAGCATAAATGTTTTTTATCTTAAAATTGATTAATTATTCAAACATAAAGTGTATTTGTACAATGCAATAGCACGCGCCACTGTGTGTTGACTCTGTTAATAACTAGATAATGTAAATGTAATGCTTATAAATTGTATAGAGGTGGTCTCACATAAATTATAAATGAACAATTTATAATTATACAAATTGTTCACTTACTTTAATCCGATTTTATTTCACAATAGATTTAAATTTTAAAATCTTAAGCTTTTAAGCTTTTGGTCGTTTTAAATCCTAATAATCCTAACTTATAATTGCAAAAGTGAGTTTGTTTGTTTGTTACGCTTTCACGCTAAAACGGCTGAATGGATTTTGAAGAAATTTGGCACATGGGTAGACCATGACCTGGGTTAAGATGTAGGGTACTTTTATCCCGATATTCCCACGGGATCGAGACTTATGTGGGTGAAACCGCGGGATGCAGCTGGTTAACAAAAATTTGTTTAAATATTTAATTAACTTTGTATTTTCCACATTTTCCAAAATCAAGCTCCAACTCAAAGCATTTATTTAAATTAAAACAATTACGTGCATTTTGAATTGTCGGGGAGTCAGTCAGTCAGAAAAATTAAGCTAGTTGCCCATTCCAAAGCATCTGTGAGGTTCTTGTGGAGAAGAACGGACAAGAAACTCCATGGACACTCGTTTTAATTAAATATTGTATATCAAAAACAAAATATTTTATTTCACATAAACCTACAAGGGCACTTATGAAACGTCAGAAGCTAGGTGCACGGTTCCAATTGGTCGCTTCCTATGGAGAAGAGCCGGGAAGAAACTCCACAGTTACTCTTTTGTTGTCTGACAACCAGTCTTACCAAGGGGTATCGTATTACCCAGTTACTGGGTTGTGGAGGTCAGATAGGCAGTCGCTCCATGTAAAATACTGGTATTCAGCTGCATCCGGTTAGACTGGAAGCCGACCCCAACATAGTTGGGGAAAGGCTAGGCAGATTGATTTTTATTGATGACGACTATTTTTCGGGAGATGATAGGGATCATGATTATGTGCAAAGTACCAAAATAAATGTATCGTCATCTTACTCGCCACCTCATACCCGTAGTAAGATTTAGCTATTTGTATAAGTATTTTATAATGTAGAACTAATTATTATTTTAAATTGGTTAATTATTATTATTTTATCTTATTTCAGTGGAATTAATGATTTTAAGTTTGTTTTTTATTATTATTCTATCTTATTTAAGGGGAAGGTGTCGTGGATTGTCTATTGGTTATGAAATTATAGCAGTTGTCATCCAGACTTGTCTTTTATTACTTACAATTAACATTCAACAAATTAATTGATACATACAGTTTAACATAACATAGCTAAAATTTATTGTAACTTACATGACATATCTGTTACTAAATATTGAATATTTCATAGCTTAATTGAAATAACTTCCTTCAATATCTCTTACAGACTAAACTAAGCTGTCTTTAAACAAGTCTAAAATAAACACACAGACAGACAACTTGTTGAGTGGCAGTTTGCATAATTTAGGGGGAACCCCAAACTACATTGTAGTTAATATTAACTGCAACTTAAGTTGCATTCAGTTTCCTGCTTAAATTATATTCATTAAAAGTTTATAGAATTGAATTAATTGTTGTTGATGATTGATCTGTGTTGTTTATTCATCATTAAATACAAAAATAATTACAATTTAGAACTGGGATTATTTAAAAAAAAAAATTAAACGTATTTTTTTTTAATAAATCCTTCTTAAAAATGCTCGAATATTATTAACATTTAAACCTATTAAGTAAGTAGAGAGTTTTAAAAACATCAGACTTGTATTTTTAAAATCACTAAAATTTACAAAATGGTTAAACATCGAACAAGTTTATTAGTATCGTAAATAAACGTTTACGTTCCGGTCGGCACGGATGCGTTTGCGCATTTTCAATATCAACATAATTAATGCTGCGCTTGATACATTGCTAATTGGCGCAGTATTTATGTCATGTGGCTTTTATAATGTTTACACTAAATTAATGAGTTGCGACGGCATTTTATATAATTTGGGAAAATTATTACGTTTTAATGTACTTAATTTTATGTGTTTATATTTATTTAATTTTTTATTTTATTAGTTTTGTTTTCATTCATTGCTTCTGCAGTTTTATAGGTTTAAATTATTACTTCTTTGGTTGTAAGCGATAAAATAACTGTGTTTTCTTAATATATTCGGTATTAAGTAGTCATAAACTTAGACGAATGACTTAAGAAGTTGGTGTAAAATAATACGACCTTTGAGCCCAAGTTGTTAGAATGACAAATTAAATATAAATGTGAAGAAAAATAATGTCATCGCCATTTAATCCATGTAATATATTAGAAACTTGACTAATATACATTAATTTATTTATTTTTATACAGATTTTGACGCGAATTTATATTTCAATCATCATTACCATGATTTTTATCTCATTTTTTGCTGTTTACGTCATCATTTGAATTGTGAATGTCAATGTTTGGATATTTTAGCGAATGATCGCGACACTGTTTTGTTAATTTATGTACTTAAATCAGGCAATTTTTTAAATAATTTTATGTGGTGCTTTATTATTAAACTAGCTGCGCCCCGCGGTTTCACCCGCATAAGTCTCGATCCCGTGGGAAAAAAAAGTATCTTATGTTCTTTTCCAGGGCATCATCTATATATGTGCCAAATTTCATCCAAATACGTTCAGCCGTTTTAGCGTGAAGGCGTAACAAACAAACTTACTTTCGCATTTATAATATTAAGGATACTACCTGCGCCCCGCGGTTTCACCCGCATAAGTCTCGATCCCACGGGAAAAAAAAAGTATCCTATGTTCTTTTCCAGGACATCATCTATTGCCAAATTTCATCCAAATCCGTTCAGCCGTTTTAGCGTGAAGGCGTAACAAACAAACTTACTTTCGCATTTATAATATTAAGGATTAATTTTTACTCCTAAAAGTATTTTCAAAAAAATTCTTGTCTAGGTTTCATTTTTGAATAAAATTCTTCCAAATGTGTATTCTAATAGATTTCAAAGCCTACTGCTAGGGATTAGATGGGTCACATACCAGTAGCTTTATGATAGTGTATGCAAATAACACTTGATGCCCCTGTCTGTCACTGACAACACAACGCGAGGTGACAGGAGACACATTTTGTCACCACGATGATAAAACTAGCAGCTGTTATGCCAAAAAAACTGTTGAAACTTAAGATATTTGCTTTAACGCATACATTTATCGTGTCATGCCCATACATTCAAAGTATATGAGTAGGCTGCAATACGTGTCTTGGATGTCAATGAGTTTGTTAAGTAGGAAACATTAGTCATTGGATATTAAATACAGATATGTACGTGAAATGTCATATTTAATCTTGCGTCAACTTAATATTGTTTAACATCTATTTCTTCAAATCTTAACATTTATCTTTTAGCTACGCAGATTTTACATTTTACCCCAGGCAGTTTTCAATTTAAAGTGTATTTTAGTTCTGTCAGAAACCCATTAAATTGATTTCGTTTTATGATCAACCCGTTACAAACAGACCAACCAATTGGTTGCTTGACGTACTACAGTATTAAATTTTAGTATGCTATTATCGATTTCACACTACTACGTAAGTTTTATGCCTCGTTTAATAAACCGCTAATTATTTTGAACCCAATTTGTCTTGAACATCTGTTAACAACAGTTCGTGAGTACAATGTTGTGAGGTGTTGGAGCTTGTTATGCGGAAGGAGTACGACAAAAACAGTAAATTGCTCGCACTGTCGTATACTTTACGACAGCGGGAGTAATTATCAAATAGTAAGAGATTTTATTACTTATATTTTATGATTGTTATGTTTTTCGTGTTAGTGTTCAAATTGGCTTTAACGTGTTGCACTTTTAACATAGATTAGTAAGAGATTTCACGTACATTTTATGTGACAATTTACATGAACTTAAGTGCGATTTAGAACATCATTCAAAGACAAAAATAACGACAAATCTACCTATATCAACATCATATCATCTATGACATTTAAAACGTCAACAACACAGCTATAAACACTAGACTTTACCCATCAAAGATCATAACAAAACAAAACAGACACGGCACTCACCACCACATGCTGCCCCGTCCTCTCCGAGGCTTGTTGGCGGCGTCGCACGTAAAACACAGAATGATCACAAATAACCACAGGCACTTCATTGCGATGGGCGGACCCCGCGTACATGAGCGCGGCGCTTCGAGTCACGGTTACGTCTGGCCGGACTAGCAAGCTGTAACCACGGCCATCGAGGCGGGGTCGCGGCAAGAATTGGTGGGAGGCATCTACCTGTCACACCGCCCGATTGGTCTCACACTTCTGTTATTTTTTTTTGTTGTAACGAGTAATCTTTGTCGTGTTTAGGTCATTAGGTTATGTGAGATAATTTTGGTAATAGGTTTGCGGTAGGCATAAGTGTTGGGTCTCCGGTGATAGGGTTTTATTAATTGCGATTTTTTTAAAGAAAAAATCGTAATTTGTCTGATAATCCGTAATTTCAGGCCACAAATGAATATTTTCTAAAAAAATCATTCGTTTTAAATTCATTCGTAACTGTTTACTTTTTCGTTGATAACTTGAAAGCATTGCATTTTCATTTTCGTGTAGACTAAACATATTTTGCTGAATTAAGTATCTAGCTATCAGCTCAATTCATTACCTAAAGTGCTATATACATAGATTCAGAGTTTCTCTTTTCACAAAACGATTTCCAGACAGCTCATATCTATAACCTGAAAACTATCTATAAGCACGCGATAACGACCCTTATTGCTGTACTTTAGAGGCCATAAAATAAATGATACGTTCTTGTGTATTCTCACAAGCACATATGAACATCTTAGAAGCGTTGATTGAATTGCAACTATGTTACATCATGTATCTTAAAAGTTACTCTTGCGCACATTTCTGTGAACTATTAGTGTGAGTATGAATATTAAACAAACTAACACACTCCTGACAATGATGATGAGTATAGGATAAGTTACAAATTAATTTTAGTCTTAAATATATTCAACCAGTAACCTGGTTGAATATATTTAAATTAAAGTTAAGTTTAAACTGCTGAAATAATAGTGTCGATTCCCTTGTTCATAAACTAAACTAAATTTAAGTTCAGTGCATCTTTTTCTTTCTATTTCATTAAGAAAAGGACAGAAGATACATTTTAGTTTAGTCCTGTCAAATTAATCAGCGCCTGTCAGTCTCCATACAAGTTTAGACGGGTCAGAGCCTATTCGTCCCCTAAAATTCGTCCCCCAGCATAAAAGTTGTAGATTCGGCCCCTATATAGGTGCCCATTGGTCTCCTGGTAGGGGACCAATTAATATTTTAATAAAAAATATTATTTTTAAGGTACCCATTCGTCCTCTCTAATATCTATACAATATAAGTTAAAGATTCGGCACCTATTCAGGTGCCTATTGGTCCCCTGAGATAAAATTAGCTATATTTTACATAAGAAACGGTTAACATAAGACACTTGTGAACAGTTTATTAACGGAATTAATTTAATAAATCGTAACAGATCATTGAAAAAAGAGCTATGACGAATGATAATCCGTCATGATAATAATATATATTCTTCAGGGGACGAATGGGCCCCTCAAAAGTTCCAGGGGACGAGTGGGCACAGGGTGCGAATCTTAGGGGACGAATGGGCTCGGACCCGTTTAGACGTGATTAAAAACTTGCCAACTAAAATTACGTCAATTTACGTTAAGCGCTGATTAATTTGACAGAAGTATGAAATAGAAAGAAAAAGATGCATTGAATTTAAATTTAGTTTAGTTTGTAAACAAGGGAATCGGCACCAATGTCGCTTTTATTATTGTTTTTAAGTGCAATATTTCTTCCTAAATATTCATATTAATATTGTTAAAATGGTAGCTAAAATAAACAATATACTACAACCAAATTACATCATACAGAAAAAATAATAAAAACCTCATTTGAGTTCACACTTGCCGGCGCGTGAGTCAGCGTTTCGCGCACCGCGGTGGGAGGGGCGGCGGCGAGGCGACAACCAATGGAAGCGCAGCGCCATTGCGCGCGCGCATACAGACCGCGACCACGTGCGGCTCAGGCCGTGCGCCCACGCATTACTAATACACTGCTTGTGTTTTGTAAAATGATTTTTCAGGTGTAATATTAAAAATCACCTTTAATTATGATAAAAAATTACCTATTAGAAATATTTTAAGAAAATCTCGTATCGTCGACTTCGACTAAAAATAAGGAATATCGCTAACCACAAGTAACCGTGTAGATCTCAAACACATGTCGACTCGTTGGAAAGTCAGTGGGATTACGTTCTAATTACTGTTATGTACGCCTGAAAAAAATGAGCAGTTTGTAAGTTAGTATTTACCTAGCTACTGCTGCATTTAAAATTTTACTAGTTTCGGAGCTAAAATGTAAAAGAAACTAAAGCAGCAACTTACTTAAGATACAAATATTTTCTAAAATAAAAATTTCGTAGACCCCAAAACAATTCGACAAGTTTCGTAGCACTAATATTTAATTTCTCCATATTGTATGTAGGTATAGCATATAAACTTATAAATTGCACTTCATCTATATCTACTACATCTTCCATCTGCAAGGTTCTATTAAAAATATTAAAATTAAAAGCCTTCAATTTATTATCGTTTGCTACGGATCTACGCATCAACCGCGTCCTTATAAAGACATCAACGCGGGCGGGCTACAGAATGTAAACAATTTGCATCCGTATTTATAGTCCAACTAGCTGACCCCGGCAAACGTTGTTTTGCCAATTATTTGTTTGGGGTGGACAACCCTTATCACTTAGGGGTATGAAAAATAGATAGTAGCCGATTCTCAGACCTACTGAATATGCATATAAAATTTGGTAAAATCAGTAAAGCCGTTTCGGAGGAGTAAGGTAACTAACATTGTGACACGAGAATTTTATATGTAAGGTTATAAATCCTTCTGTAAATATTTTAATGAAATATTTAATAAGTATGACTGCCTCGTTGGGGTCGTAAGTGCAACTGCTGACCATGAGGTTCTGGGTTCGATTCCCTTATCGGGCCAAGTGTTATTGGAATTTCCATCTGAAATTTCTCAGTAGCAGCCCGGAATTTGGATTTGTGCCCGGTTGATGGCAATAGGCTCGCCCCCTATTACATGGGACTTAAACATAACTGGCGAAATGTGGGTGTACTATAGGTACACCTCTGCCTAACCCTTCGGGAATTACAGGCGTGATGTTATCCTTTATTATTAAACGAGCAATATTTGTATGTATATATGTTTGTATATATATATTTATACCTACTCACGTTCTCGATAAACTTGCAATATAGAGACTTACGGGGGCGAAAAATCGATCTAGCTAGGTCTCATATTTGTGAAAATTAGTTTTCTCCGTATTTTCATCCTAGCAGAGCTCGGTCGCCCAAAGTTTAGAACAAGATAGTGAAAAATGATCATGGCAGCATGGAATTAGTAAGTACCTACTATCATGGCACTATGGAATTAGTAAGTACTATCCTATACTATTAAATGAGCATTCTCCATTTTCATCAGAGCAGAGCTTGGTCGCCCAGGTACTGTTATGTTTTGAAATAGAATTATTGTTTTGTTAAATCTAAAATGATTAGTGAAAGTGTAGGTAATGATTAAGCTCCACGATTGTGTTTCTCATTTAAGGATTTAAGGTTCTATAGTTAAAATCATCATCATCTACCTAACCTTTTCCCAACTATGTTGGGGTTGGCTTCCAATCTAACCGGATGCAGCTGAATAGCGGTATTATATATGGAGCGACAGCCTATCTGACCTCCTCAACCTAGTACTGGATAACTCGATACCCCTTTGTAAGACTGGTTATCAGACTTTTGGGCTTCTGACTACCCGTAACCACTGTCTAAGATTTATAGACGGCTTACCGTGCTTTCCGAGGGCACGAAGGGCACTTGATATGTAATTGATGGTCACCCATCCACAAACCGACTGAGACAAGCGTAGCTTAACCTGCGATCGACCCGTACGGCTTTTATCATTTAGCCGAATACTCAAATCATGTAAATAATAATAAAAAATACATAATTGAAATTACAGTTTGTTTTATTCTTGGGTTGAAAAAGACTGGTTGCAAGACTTTTCGCTTAATTTTTTAGTCAAATTAGATGTTATTTAATATAGTTCATTAATTCAGGCGTGACCTTGCGTAAATCCATTATAAAATATAATAGACGTGGATATATTTAGTAACCTGTTCCGCTTAGCTATTTCTAAAGAGCCATAAAAAACCCTGAAGGAAGCGTGTTGCCACACCGAGCGCTGCACGCAGAGACTTTGCGTGTGGCAACATGCCGTGTTCGGGTTCACGACAAGTCAATCGTCATCCTGTGGATACCTCGTTGAGAGGTGAAACACATGTCGATTTCTTTCAGGGTTTTTTATGGCTCTTTAGAAATAGCTAAGCGGAATAGGTTACTAAATATATCCACGTCTATTGTATTTTGTAAGTTATTTAATAATTTCGTTAAATGGACACTTTTATATAAAATGTTTATTTAGAATATTCTGCATTCTCTTTAGCTACATGGCGCTAACACATTACAGCTATACTGAAAAAAAAAATCTAAACTACTCATTTCGAAAGGAAGTTACCAAACACCACTTAAAATTCACATATACAAAAATAAACCATATATTTTTTGCTCATAAAATATGACAACTGTTCTCAAGTGCTTCTGAAATCGAAAAAAACTTGGCACGTGTTACTAAGTTACATGTGTCGTCAAGATATTGAGGGTTAATTGAATATCTGTGTATGGTTCAAAAGGTTGAAATATTTCTTTTGAGGGTTGAAGCCCAGATGGTGAAGGTCACCCCTAATTGGTTATGGGTGTTCCGTATTTAATTTGTGAAAACATTTTTTTTTTCTCTATGCTTTTAGGTGTGGTCTCTGGCAAGAATTAGAATAACTTATTTGAAGTGTTTTCTATTTTTTCTAAATAAGTTTCTTTTTCCAGTTTTAATTTAATAAAAATTGAAATAACTTTTTTTAGAATTTTATCTCACTGCGTAAAATAAATAGTATCAAGAAAACTCAAGTGTATAAAATAATAATTATTAATTAACAATACAATTTGTTTGCAAAATGAGCATAAAAGCTGCCACTCCTGTATTATTGAACAAAGATAATAAGCCCATAGATACGGTCGCACCTAATTTTTACGGTACCTCGAACTAATAATTAAAACATACAAAATTAAATGTACACATTGTTAAAACCCAATGGAATTCCTTCACGCTGACAAAATCACGCCATAATTTTTGGTAGTCACGCTAAATTCTGTTAATTTGCCAATTGAAAAATACATACATCTTAAGAGCAAGACATAAGGTTGAAAATTGCTTGTGAATTTTCGACGAAGCGTTGAAAACTTCATTCAGTGAAACAGAAGTGTGCTGGACAATGGTTACCGTGAAATTAAGACTAGTGGAAATGAATAAACGCTCATTACGAGCTGTTGAGCATTGTTGAGTAATTTTGTACGAAATTTTCAACCATTGAAAATTGAACCTAAAAACTCACAAGATACGGTTGAAAATCCTTTATCAAAAATAAATGGTAGCACTGCACGGGTGACCGAATCTTGTAAATAATTAACAATGGGGGTGTCGAACATAAATTCAGTGTTTTTTTCTAGATGGCGTTGTTCGTGTGTTTTATGGTGCACATTGTGATAAGTGAGCTGAATTGATTAGTTGGAGGTCGTGAATGAATGGCTCGAAGATATGTGGAGCATCAGCTGCTACCGCGCATGCGTCATCGGCTGTCAGCTGTTTGGTAGGAATGTTTGAAATAATTGCGTTGAAGGACACACGGTTTCTGAAAGCCTGAAGGATGGGGGAAATAAAACAACTGTAAAATTTCTCAAAATTAAAACAGCTAGTGGTGCCGATTCCCTTGTTCACAAACTAAACTAAATTTAAGTTCAGTGCATCTTTTTCTTTCTATTTCATTAAGAAAAGGACAGAAGATAAATTTTAGTTTAGTCCTGTCAAATTAATCAGCGCTTGACGTAAATTGACGTAATTTTAGTAGGCAAGTTTTTAATCATGTCTAAACTTGTATGGAGTAGTGCTGATTAATTTGACAGGACCAAACTAAAATTTATCTTCTGTCCTTTTCTTAATGAAATAGTAAGAATAAGATGCACTGAACTTAAATTTAGTTTAGTTTGTGAACAAGGGAATCGGCACCAATTTGTATTTTAAAAGCAGATTTAATTTAGCACCTGGAAACTGAAAATTAGTCATAAAAGTTCATAAGACTAACCACATGAGCAAAGCTCGTTTGGATAGAAATCCAATAGTTATCGTAAAACCTTTAATAAACCATACGATAGTGTTTAGGTAAACAATTCCAACACCTTGCATAGTTTTACCTAAGATTTTCCTTGCCTAATAATTATTTAAGGAGTTAAATTAGCATCCAAAACATTACTATGAAATAACCGGAAAATCTCTTCAAAGCGAAGAAGTCGTTAACAAAACATCGAGATACGAACAAATAAAAATTTTCACACGTAATATTTTTCACAAACATTTTTGTCCGACATAGCAAACTTTGTTTATTTGATTATTTCTAACAACCGACAGCTTACTGCTAAAAATAAACATGAAATAAAAAATCTTGTCTATGATTCACAGCGCGGCGCTTTCCCATCCCTCGCTTATCTCTGACCAAACACAAATATCAACGCTCTAAGACAATGCTCAACTTTACAAATAAGTTCTATAAACCGACAATGAGTTTCACCTTAAATACTGAAACAACTCATTCGAAAACCGACTTTATCATTGCACAATTTAAAGTTCAGATCAGTTTTAACTTTTCCGGAAAAGCGGTCAGATAAAAAAATTACTGGGTACTCTCTTATTGTATCTTTATTGCTTAGAGTGAACGTAAATACGGTTTTATTGTATTTACGGATAGTCGGTCCATTGAAGCGAGTCAGTGTGGTCGCCTCCCGGAGAGTGATAGGAAAAAAAGACCATCCGAACTCACAATAGTTTTATGGCGATGACAACTGTATTAAGTAGCCGCCCATTTTTATCTCCGGAATTGTTAAGGCATCGCTAAATTTAACACTAGATGTAAAATAGCTGATGACTTGTGTATGACTGAGCGTATTTTTTGGTTCTGTTACCGAAACTATTAATTTTCGGTGGCTGTTATGAGAATATACAATGTCATCATTTCAATCCGTTCGTTATTTCATGGTCCAGAGTGCGGTCCGGGAGTTAATTTGGACATTTCTATTTGGGTTGGTCTAATGGTGATGGGAAAAATTATGTCTCGAGAAATTCTTTGGCTGTTAAAAAAAAAGATATTGAAATTCAATCCGGTTTCTGTAATTAATAGGATTTATTTCCTTATCTTTTTATTGTTAGGTACTCCAACTTGAGTAAATGTTAAAGCAATTTTATAAGATCTAGCAAATAGAACAAAAAAATCACTGTTGATTTTCTTATACCTACTTATTAGAAAAACATTTAGGACTAATCATTAGTTTAAATCTGAGCTCAATTCCACAATCAAAATCACCACAAAAACGAGACAAAATAAATCCAATCAAAGTCTATAAAGAAAAACGAACTAGACGAAAACCTACCACAGTCGAACCACGGAGGTCTAATTCGGCCAAGAAGCATAAACAATCAGAAAGAAACAAACTCATTTGGCATAACACCACATCCTTACTAATGGCACACGGGAACATTGTTAAGCAAAAACTTTAGAAAAAAAACCGGCCAAGTGCGAGTCGTACTCGCCCATAAAGGGTTCCGTAGCAGCAAGTAACATTGAATGAAAGGTAAATTGCGGTTTACGATTTATGACGTATTAAAAAAAAACTAGTTGTTCGATCTCGTTCAAACCAATTTTCGGTGGAAGTTTACATGGTAATGTACATCATATATTTTTTTTAGTTTTATCATTCTCTTATTTTAGAAGTTACAGGGGGGGGGACACACATTTTACCACTTTGGAAGTGTCTCTCGCGCAAACTATTCAGTTTAGAAAAAAATGATATTAGAAACCTCAATATCATTTTTGAAGACCTATCCATAGATACCCCACACGTATGGGATTGATGAAAAAAAATTTTTTGAGTTTCAGTTCTAAGTATGGGGAACTCCAAAATTATTTGTTTTTTTTCTATTTTTATGTAAAAATCTTAATGCGGTTCACAGAATACATCTACTTACCAAGTTTCAACAGCGTAGCTCTTATAGTTTCGGAAAAAAGTGGCTGTGACATACGGACGGACAGACAGACAGACAGACAGACAGACAGACAGACAGACAGACAGATAGACAGACAGACAGACAGACAGACAGACATGACGAATCTATAAGGGTTCCGTTTTTTGCCATTTGGCAACGGAACCCTAAAAAGTAAGGTGTGCTACACACTTGTTCGGGTTGGCATTAAAATCGGTAAAATCGAAAATGTAGAATAGAAGAGAATACTAACACCAAAAATTTTACATAGGGTGACAAAAATATCGAATAATCGGTTTATCGAATATGTAGATATTCGAATAGGCCGCTGGGCTGAGCTGCACATACAGTACACACAACCACACATCCGTGGAAACATTTTCGTCTTTATTTCCTAGCAGTAAAGGTGATTTTGGTAGAGGAAGTGTTACCATTGATGTGTGGTTGACTATCAATGGTAACACAGTGTGCAGCTAATGTGAGCCAGGCGGTAAATAACAACTGTAACATGCCAATTCAGCGAAGTTAGATACCGATTCGGAGCCGAATGAAAGCCGAAAATGTGTAGTAATTGATTCGGGTCAGATTTCAATCAATCAACTTAGCCTATCGCAGTCTACTGCTGGATAGGCCTCCCTAGGCTTGAAAAAAATAACGATATTTTTGGTTCGATTTATCGATATTTTAAAGTGAAACTTTTATTACATCGTCTCAAACTTTTTCGTCTGTGTGTTGCATGTCGCGTGACGGTCGGCCGCGGAGTAGGGATAAAGTTAAAGGCGCTCGTCAGAGCAGCCAAGGCCAATATGGCGGCGTCTATAGAAGTTTCACTTTTACCGTGGTTTCATAAAACCACACAATCCTTTTTTTTATTCGATATATCAATATTTTTAGGCGATATTTATTATTTCGATGTATCGATATAAAATATTAAGTATCGAAAATTTATCAAATTCGATATATTTCCAATGGCAACATTGTCGCCACACCGTTGGGAATCAGAGCCGTAAAAAAAGTAGACTTTTTTATTTTCATTTCTCATTTTCAAGGTAAATTTAAGATAGAAATTTTAGTAGTAACAAAACATATCGATATACCGATTTTTTTTTGTTTAAATATTGATACGACATATATCGATACTTTTTGGCACTTCTTTCATCCCTAGGCCTCCCCCAGTATGCGCTTCCGCCGTCCGCATCCAGTCTGTCCCAGGTCCATCTAGCTGAGAGCGACCCACACTACGCTTTTCGGTCAGCTTTGTTATTCATCAAATACTGCCGAATCGAATGTGCCGACCCGCGTGTAGCAAGCCTAAGACTAAAATTCTTGGGCACATTTAGTCCACGATAATATGGCCGCCCCCAAATGATATATTGAGCGCTCATATATACTAATAGCATTTTAATATCACGGCTTAGTCATTGAGAACACGGCACACAAAAAAAGGTGTGAGTGATCCTCTATAAAAGATGCCGGAATGATATTCAATGAAATTCCTGTTGCTATAAGAAGTGTGGGTTTTGTGTGAAATTATTTAATTAGAGGTTTCGTTTTAATTGATGTAGGTAAAGCCTGGTTCAAATTAACTTATTGAAGGAGTCTGGGTGGAAGAGAATGGTCAGCAGTTTATTTCCCTGAACAGAACCTGTATGTAACCTGATTTAGAGAGTTTATTCTGAAAGTGGGCAACGTCGCAAATTGATGTCAAACATTTCGCTGTTTTGATTAATTTGGCAATATTACTGTATGGAAATAAGAAACGTGGCTAACTATACTCCATTTGAAATAAGATTAGACATTTAAACAAACCTTTTTACAGTCCGTCCAATCGATTTTGACTTCTATATCGTAGACGCAAGGATGGCATTAAAAGTAAAAAAGTGGTTACAATACCAACTGTTTACTGTAGCTGCCATTTACCATGCCAGCAACGCAATAGAAGTCAAAATTGGTTGAACGAACTGTAAAAAAGGTTTATTTAAATGGCTAATCTTATTTCAAATGGAGTATAGTTCCCTAGAATATTAATAATGAATTGCACTTATAACACTGAATTTGATGTTGTAACAATTTTAGGTGTAAAACAGGTATTTGGAAAGTTTCCAAATACTTTTTTATATCTAAAACTAAATATTCGGTATTACGATATTAATTATTGCATTTCATAATTAATATTTTAGTTCCCTAGTTAGCTATATTTCTTAATTCCATACATTAATATTACAAAATTAATCAAAACAGGTAAATATTTGACAGCTATTTACAACGTTGCCAACTTTTAGGATAAACCCTTTAGGAAAACTAAGCGTTTATACGAGATGAAACGAGTAGTGACTTGTTCAAACTCAACCCAGCTGTCACTGGAATACTAATATGAAGTAAATATCGCCAACCAAACATAATACAATATGTAAAAAAAATAAAAAATAATAAGTAATCTGAATTTATAATATTTATTTATTTTAATTGAGAGATATCTATTCACAATAAAATTTATGCTATTGCTAATCGGTATTAATTATGCAGGAATCAATGAAAACAAGTTTGAACAATCATCTATTATGTATATATAACATAATCGCTATTTTAGTCTTCAGACTAATCGATCCAATTTCCGAAACAAGCAAAAAGAACACCTGGCAGTGTTTTTCTATAATAAACAATCATCATTAGAAACATAATCTACCTCTTTATTACGAACCAGAAACTATAAATATGACAATGTAATATTCGGTCGCTAAACTATGAAAAAATACCGCAACATGATTCACAACTCAAGCGCAACCAACACATGCAAATTAATATAGCAAAAAGGGATAAAAAGAAGAAAAATTGAGGTGTCAGTAATTTCGTTGGGAGCGAGGCGAGCTCTTTATTTTCCTGCGTCGAACTGTCTAAATTATGACATATGCATGCGTGCGTGCGCGCGGCACCTTTGGCGCAGCTTCCTTGCCACACGCAGTTTTCGGGATTTCTTGGCAAATTAAAATGTTCTTACTAAAGTACGTTTTTTTTTTTTTCTATATGTTGTAATATGGCAACTCAGAGTACCTTAGTACCTACCTTTGTGAACTGTCAGCAAATTCTTGTAACTGTGAGCAATTTACAAGTAGCATCTTAAACTTTGCCACAAAACTTAAATTTTAACCACATAATTTAGTTTTTTTAAATTAAATTGTTAATTTTAAGGGCAATAACACAGAACAATAAATAAAGTTGTAGTACACACGGCTACACCTCAAGCTATACATTTCCAGTTTATGCTGATCTCGCATTGTTTAAGATTTCCGTACAATGCGAGATCAGCTTATACTGGAAATGTATAGCTTGATGTGTAGCCGTCTGTACTATCTATCCATAGGAGGAGCTCGTGGCTAATTAATAACAGCCGCACGGGTCGATCCACCAGGTTAAGCTACGCTTGCCGGGGTTGGTCCGTGGATGGGTGGGTGACCATCTTTACTTACCGAGAGTCCTCTGTGCCTCGGAAAGCACATTAAACCGTTGGTCCCGGCTGTCATTCGTGGATCTTTGACAGTTGTTATTGGTCGTCAGAAGCCCGAAAGTCTGACAACCAGTCTTACCGAGGGGTATCGTATTACCCAGTTACTGGGTTGTGGAGGTCAGATAGGCAGTCGCTCCATGTAAAAAACTGGTATTCAGCTGCATCCGGTTAGACTGGAAGCCGACCCTAACATAGTTGGGAAAAGGCTGGGCAGATTGATTTTAGTACCTATTATCTATCTATCTTACCTATCTCTTCAAGTTAGTACAGGACATGACGTCTAAACTCGTAATCAGCTTCATTATTTTGAAATAATATTTGATTAAGGGGGAAGCGTCAGGGTAGCCCGCGAAATTCAAATTTTCTAACGTTTTTTGCATTTTTCAGGTTAGTGTCAGGTTTTATGTTGATTAAAATGTGATTCGCGGCCGTAACAAATATGACTTTACTCAATTATAATCATTACAATCAGCAATACAACTCCTTAAGTTAGCAAAGATGACATTTGACACCTTTACTAACTTATGGAGTTGTATTGATGATTTTTATAATTATGATTTTATAAATAAACATTTGGTACAGCCGCGAATCATATTTAGATCAACATACAACCTGATACTGACCTGCAAATTGCAAAAAACGTAAGAAAATTTGAATTTTGATTTCGCGGGCTACTCTGACGCTTCCCCCTTAAAAGCATCTCCTATTTTAATTTCTACTGTGCAACATAAGAAGGAAGAGGTCATATGTCAGACTAATAATAAGCCATTCTTTTAGCACTATTTGTAATAATAAAACATCTGTAACACCAAAAATATTCCGTTTGATATTAAAAGTGTTATTACTTAACGCCCGAAGGCATCAAAATGAGTTTCCCTTTCGTACGTTCATCACGCGATGCAAAAAATAACGAACTAGTTTTAGTATAATTGCCTCGGCATCATCTAGCAATTGTCAAGGTCGCGACCTTGAACAAGTTCAAACAAGACGATACAGCTGCGCTAAAATCGCGCTTGGTGGCGATTTTTTGCGTAACCTTTGTGTGACATCGATTTATGGGACTGGTATAATTTGAATAAAAATGCTCAAAAAATGTCAAAATGTTTTGGGGTTGGCTTCCTGTTTAACCGGATGCAGCAATACTATTATTTTACATGGCAAACCTGCCTATCTGACCTCCACAACCCAGTTACTGGGTAACACGATACTCCTTAGTAAGACTGGTTGTCAGACTTTTGGGCGTCTGACTACCCGTAATGACTGTCTAAGATCTACGAATGACAGCCGGGACTAACGGCTTAACGTGGTTTCTGAGACTCGGAGGACTCTTGATGATCCATCCACAAACTGACTGCGACAAGAGTAGCTTAACCTGCGATCGACCCATACCATGCTGTTTATCATTTAGCCAAATGCGCAAAACATGTAAATAATTTTAAAGAAATACAAAATGAACTCACAGTTTGTTTTAATTTTGGGTTCAAAAAAGTTAAAAAACAAGCCAGTATATTCCAATCGAAACCTTCGTTTCCCATGGATAAGAATGTGTACGTTAAGGAGAAAATGTAGTCAGTTATTTTTATAGTTTTGAGTAAGACTGCCATTTTAAGCCGTTAAGCCATTGGTCCCGGCTGTCATTTGTAGATCTTTGACAATCGACACTACAGTCGAACTACCGTTAGAAGCCCAAAAAATCTGACAACCAGTCTTACCAAGGGGTATCGTGTTACCCAGTTACTGGGTTGTGGAGGTCAGATAGGCAGTCGCTCCATGTAAAATACTGATATTCAACTGCATCCGGTTAGATTGGAAGCCGACTCCAACATAGTTGGGAAAAGGTTAGGCAGATGATGAGTAAGACGACCATTTTGAGTTCAAATGCATTTTCCAGTTCCAATACGTCTGTTAACTTAAAAGCCGTTTTTCTTGTTCTCAATCCTGTTTTACTAAGATGCAGCATCTTAGTCCCAACACGGTGTCCGTATAAGATTTTGTATCCCTCAGGCGAAACCAGGTCCGGGCCTATTAAATACATTTTTTGAATACTTCAACAGGTAGGTATTGAAATAAAAATGAAGTTTGTTTAATGATCCCCCAACGTCTAATTTATCATATTCTCTCAAAATATTTGGGTTTATTTTTAATGTTGTTTTATTTGTTACAAAATTACTTTATAGGCATGGCGAACTAAGGTCTACAAAAAATGTGTTGTTTTTAGTGCCCAAAAACCAGTAAAAATCAAAAAGGTATATATTAAAACTACCAAAAGCTTATTCTTTTAAAACGGATCTTAGCATCAAAAGATTTTCAGTCTGATCATTATCTTAACAAGCAATTTCCTCTGATATTTTTACTAGTTGCGCCCTGCGGTTTCACTCGTATAAATCTTGATCCCGTGGGAATATCAGGAGAAAAAGTCCTATGTCCTAACTTAGGTCATGGTCTACCCATGTGCCAAATTTCACCCAAATCCGTTCAGCCGTTTTAGCGTGAATGCATAATGCTGGGGCCGCATTTGCGTCTATCGTGACAAAGCAAAGCGTGCCGAAGTTTCCTATGTTTTGCTCGCTAAAAAGTTATCGCGCTAATGCGGTGGCTTCATAATTTTAACGATATTATCATACAATAATCCAAGATGGCTCTCCATTACTTCGACAGAGCGTCTACGTAGTCCAGAAACAACAGTCGAAATGACCAACGCTAGACGAACCAAAAGTACGTTGCGAGCGCATGTTGTTTTGTTCGCGCGTAATAACTTTAGTATTACGTTAATAATGTAACACAAAAACTTGTTCGTTCCCAAAACCTAAAGCTTGTGATATGTAACGTATTACGTAGGTAATCATTTATATTTTCGTTTCGCAAATAACTGGAATACTTCGATAGAATCACCGAATAGAATTTGAAAAATAACTATACTCCGTTTGAAATAAGATTAGACATTTAAACAAACCTTTTTTACAGTCCGTTCAACCGATTTTGACTTCTATACCGTAGGCATAAGCATGGCACTAAAAGCAAAAAAAGTGGTTACAAACCAACTGTTTACTGCAGCTGTCATTTATCATGCCACCAACGCAATAGAAGTCAAAATCGGTTGAACGGACTGTAAAAAAGGTTTAGTTAAACGTCTAATCTTATTTCAAACGGAGTATAGTTACTAAAATCACTAGTTATCAAAACCGGTGACGTCCTCGAAGTCACTAGTTACGTTACGTTTTGTGAAAATTACGTAACGACCCACTCCTAGCATTGCCACGTTGAATGGCAATGCTAATACTTTGGCTAAAGAACGAGCCAGCCCTCACGTGAAGCAACCAGAGTTCCATTATAAATTTGAAATATCGTCAGATTCCTTTATTCACACGAATCCCAGGCGATATAAAAAATATTTTACAACAAAACGAAGACAAGTCATATTCCCAACAAACAGAATGTCTTCTAGACAATTCTTTAGGCTAACAATAAGCCATAACACCTATTTCATTCACGCGTCGTCTAAAAATTTCCGCGCCTCACCACACTCGCCACCGGAGGCGATATGCGGAATCTCCCAGCATCACGGGAGGGCACGATGAGGTCTCGGCTAGTGATGTGTGTTATCCCGGGACTGGAAATGCGTGTATGAATCGCGGTTACTTTTTCATGGAAAGTAATTGGTTCGGTGGTTTGGTGGTTTTGGTGGTTTGGTTGGTTTGGTGGTTTCTATTGATTGTTCATTATGTTCCATGTAATTTTCAACTTAATTTCTAATATTGTAATTTAACAATGCATGCCTTTATAGGGTAGATTTTTGAGCTACTATAAAATATTTGTATGACCCTGTTGTATAATCAAAAATCGCATTAATAAAAACTTTCAACTTTGAACTTTGATGGTCAATAATTATGACTACTCTCTCTTTTACAAAAATTGTGCTCAAAAAAAGTTTTTCTTATCAAACAAGATCTTTGAGAAGACGTATACTCCATTTGAAAAAAAGATTAAACAATTAAACAAACCTTTTTTACAGTCCATTCAACCGATTCTGACTTCTATACCATAGGCATGAGGAAGGCATTAAAAGCAAAAAAGTGGTTACAATACCAACTGTTTACTGCAGCTGTATTTGTCATGCCACCAACGCAATAGAATTCAAAATCGGTTGAATGGACTGTAAAAAAGGTTTAGTTAAATGTCTAATCTTATTTCAAATGGAGTATAGGTATCAGGAAAAATAACAGGACATCTATAAGACTTTTGAAAAGAATCCCTTTGCTAAGATCGAGGGCAACTCTTGGAATATATCTTAAAAATCTATTCATATTCTAGAAGTGTTCTTAATAGCTCAAATAATAATCTCAGTTCAAAACTGCTCAAAAATTTCCCCCTAAAAGCTAGAAATGGACATCACTATTCTTCGAAGAGAGGGCTACGGGGTGGCAACAATAAAGCAATTGATCCGTCAAGCACTGAGCCCGCGGCCAGACCACACAGCTTT
Organism: Agrochola lychnidis; assembly: GCA_963680765.1. Lineage (NCBI taxonomy): Eukaryota > Metazoa > Arthropoda > Insecta > Lepidoptera > Noctuidae > Agrochola > Agrochola lychnidis. Next base: position 19,748,303 of record OY796858.1, read on the forward strand.
GTGCCACAACGCGATGTTTTGCGAACAACCATGCAGCTGTGCGAATCGATAGATATTTCTGAGGTGTTAAATTGAATTTTCATATAGATTTCGATTTAAAATGTGGATGAAATTGTGACTTTGACACATTCAGACATCATTATTTAAGATTTGGTTCCTGTCCCTAGCAGTAAAGTCTTAGAAAGGAGCCATTGTTAATTAGTAACTCTGAGGGAAAACCTGACTTTTTAAGATCCAAGTAGCAGCAAAGATCGTTACATCCAACTTAAATTAAGTAAGTTTCGTTGCAGGCTTGCAGAACATAGTTTTCGCGAAAAAAAAAATCAAAATACACAACTTGTAAAGATTTTTTTATCCTCACAGAAAACTTCTATTTTTTAAGTCGGTTACATAAAATCTTTATGCTTCTGCAAAAAGATTACCTAATTAAGATGCGTCAAGTTAGCGCTCGCACACTCTTAATTTATACTTACACTGACTTTTATGTACCTTTGACGGGGTTAAAATGTTGCTAGATTAGTTCCGTGTCAATATTCATAGCATACTTCCAAAATTAATGACTGCAAGATTTACTATACAATATAGTAAATCTTGCAGTCATTAATTTTGGAAGTCATTATAATTTTAATGGCTTGTTTGGCTAATTTTAGGAGTGACATTTAGTATAGCGCATTTATTAGGTTATTATAATCGGTTTGGGTGGTATTATACAACTTTGTGTGCATTTATTTTGTCAGGCTTAGTTCCACATAAACGCTATACATAGCAGCCATTGGTTTATAACTCGTAATTTGGAGAAACTCTGGATTTAGACGGTTTATAAAATTATCGTAATATTCAAAATTAAAAATCAAAAGTCATTTATTCAAACTAGGCTGTGAATCAGCAGTTTTTGAACGTCAAAATTATATAAGACAGTCCCCCAAAAACGCCCACCCTTTACCATTTCCTAGTACTTTAGTTTGGAAGAAGAAGTGGCGCAACAAATTCCCCAGCAGCACAACTTCAAATTCAGATTCGCGATTTTTCTTCCTGGTTTTGCGTCAAAAGTCACCTCTTTACATATCCACAAAAAAACCATGTGACTTTTCTGAATCACGGACCACCGCGCAAAGAACAAAAAAAATCGGCGTCTAAAACATAAATATTTATAACTAAAAGGAAAATCACAGCTACTCGAAGAATTATTATGCGCATAAATATTTAAACAAGGACATAAACTGTCCTAATAGATGTCGGAACTGACAAGACTCTATTAGTTTACATTTTAATTCTACCACCCATAAGCAAAAACCGTCATTTGCGGTATTTCCGATTACCGAAATTCAACTTCAATTCAGATATTTGCATAAATTACTTTTTATCGGCAACCGAAACCAAAATTAGGTTGGCATTAATTGTGCGTGTGGTCACAGCTCAGGTTAAAAAGAAAGAAAATATTTATTCAAGACCTTCGATTTGGAATAATGTGAGCATTTTCGACTTTAGGAGACAACTGGATTCGTTTCAGTTCGATTAAAATACTTAAGTGGTTTGAATACCTACCTAATATCTCAACATGGTGTCATAATCATTTCAGTTGTCCAATTCTCAGTCAACACTTTAACATTAATAGGCATCATGCATTACGTTTAGAAACTTTCAGACGAAATAATGTTTCTATGCAAATAAATATAATCTGAAATTGCTTCATGTGCCGTTAGCACTGACTTAAGATTTTGTAACAACCACCAACCAATCAAAAAGGTAGTCTCTGCGTCTGTAGAGTTGATTTTGGCACTCTGGGAGTGCCGACAGAAGTGAAAACTTGAAAAAAAATCGGGACTGCGGTAATCAACGCGTTGATGTCTTTTACTCCACGCACCGCGGTAATCAACGTGTTGATGTCTTTTACTCCACGCACCGCGGTAATCAACGCGTTGATATCTTTTACTCCACGCACCGCGGTAATCAATGCGTTGATGTCTTTTACTCCACACATCGCGGTAATCAACGCGTTGATGTCTTTTAATGGTCTTTTTGACCAATAAAAAGACATCAACGCTGGTGTCGTCACAGTGTCGCGAAATCAATGGCTTAGTCCCATCTCAAAAATGCCCAACGCGCCAAAAGAAGTTTTCACTTCAAAAACTAAATAACTTTATTCACCCACTTTTGACCAAAATCCAACTACATCGCCCAACTTAGCAAACTTTTTTCCTCCTATTTGGCGCCACAAAAAAAGGTATCTAATACAGAGATCACTCATCAATCGAGCCGCCAATATGAACTAATAGCCTGATTACATGTTTAACTAACATGCCGACGACAACATCTCACTTTCGAGCGTGTGAAACGTACCTTAGATAAAAAAAAGGACCGTAGCCATTGAAGAAATGTACGAGTATCCGAACAGTATACTGAGGAATGATGAGACGGTGGTTCATGTAATGGTAACGTTGGCAAAAGTGTTGGGTGTAAGTTGTATGAGAGTTGGGAGATTCAGTGTGTGACTGACACTGCCATAGCCACCATCAGGGATTTTAATTTTGAAAACATAAAAAAATTGTCGCTAATTAGTCGAAATTTGTCGCCAAATATCAGAATTTGTCGGTCACCGGTTCAAAAGTAATAAAGGTTTATAGGTGGCCGATCTGGGGAGCATCGCCCCAGCTTGGCCCAATTGAATCTCAAAAGGTAGGGCACCTAGAGAAGATCTGTTTTCTCCCAAATTTAGTCGCTAATTAGTCGGATCTTAGTTTGGAAGATATAATGAATTAAATTTTTAAGTAAAGTCCAAGAGCTAGATTTCTGTCTAGATATTTTTCGTAAACTTTTCGACAAATTCTGATATTTGGCGACAAATTTCGACTAATTAGCGACAATTTTTTTGTGTTATCAAAATTAAAATTCCTGATGGTGGTCATGCCGGTGTCAGTCACAGATTCAGTATGCACGAATTGGAGATAGAATATTAATAGTAAAGCATCAGACTGAGAGGGCAAAATGAATCATCACGTATCGTCAGAAAACCTCACAGTATTTAGGTTGTGCCTACAAAACTATGAGGTCTTCTGGTTGCCTTGACCTAGATATTTGGGTGGTTTGGTGTCTCGCTATAGATTTCCTCTTTTGTTTTTTTTTTAAGTGAAAACTTCTTTAAGCGTGTTGGGAATTTTTGAGATGGGACTAAACCATTCATTTTGCGACACTGTGACGGAATTTACAGACACCGTGGAGTAAAAGACATCAACGCATTGACTACCGTGATACCGATTTTTTTTTCAAGTTTTCACTTCTGTCAGAACTCCCGGAGTGCCACTGTTTTTTTTCATACCCGCACCTAAGATCTTGTCATCTACTTGACTATCAAACATTGCAGCATCGAATACTTTATTAATGTTCGGTTAATGCAAAGAAAAGGGTGATGATTGGTCAACGATTTTGTTACCAACTATACCAACATTGTTATGTTCGACTGGAGTAGATATTTTCCACTACAATTACTTCATAACTGTACGAACATTTTCGACCAAGTATCATCGTGTACAATACTGCTACCAAAAGCCTCAAAACCTTCAGTATCAGAGGAAACAAGCTATAAAAGAGCTGGAAGGCCCGACAAAGGTATCTGGAAGCAACCCGTCTCTCGACTTTCAATTTAATTTTATTACACGAACTACCTACAGAGGGCGTGACGGTATCTCGTCGTAAACTTATACCAACCAAAATATTTTGTAGATATTCGTCAAGTTGTAAACGGGTCCACCGTTTTTATTGATGTCCAAACTTATTTGTAAATGTTTTCAACCAATAAATAGTTCTAGAATACAACACTTTTACGATCCTTAAGATTATATGGAATATGTTTTTAATGGAACCAAATGACGATTTAATCTTTTATTAGGAACCCGTTAGGTGTATTAAGTTATAGTTTGTGGACGTATGGCGCTTGGGATGGCTTTATCACTAGTGATATGTGGCTTTTATGGGTCTTTAAATATGAAAAATAAACTGTATTTTGGTGTTTTGGTATAGCAATGTTTATGGTGGTTTTATGATGGGCCAGTAAAAGTAAAGGCGTCCTGAAGGACACCTGCGTATTGTCACAGATTAAAACAGATGGAACACTCCGCAAAATCATTTAAATAAAAAGCGACTCTTGCTACGACACAATAAAGTGCAATTCAGGTCGCATAGCGCTAATTACCTGCAGTTATATTCACCTAGAAGTTGCCTCTCTTTCTATCCCATAACTCTTAGATCTTCTGACTACGTCACACCCACTAAATTGGCCCAGCAAGACGGGCCCGCCGCGTACTTGTAGCTTCATACCTAAACTGCGGAGTGTCCCATCTATATTCATTTGTGGTATTACCAGAAACTGACAAGTGCGTCACAACAAGCACAAAATACCCCAAACACAAAGCATTTATTTCAAATAAACCAATTACAGGTGTTTTTGAATTATCAAGGGGTCGGTCAGTCAGAAAACTGAAGCTAGTTGCCCATTCCAAAGCGTAGTAGGTACCTATGGAGAAGGACGGGCAAGAAACTCTACGGACATCAAAATATTGTTACAAAATATTGGTAACATCATTCGTGTTGAAATTACACATGTGAGAACAATGTAGAAAGACGTGCACGGTAAAAGCGTCCCTAATAAAAATATAAAAACAAAAACAATTCAAAAATTAAAATAAACCATGGCAGCTAAGAGATGACCAGTCGCCCGTTCACGAACATGACGCATGGATCAGCACCGTTTAACTCAACCATTTTGAAGGGAACTTAATGATCCAGCACACACGCCACCATCAGCGACACATTTGAGTGAGCATGACATACTCTCAACTCTCAACCGCCAGGGCACATTCAAGTCAATGAAAGACGTACCCAGTAAAATAGCAGTATCTCTAAAAAGGAATTTTTAAGTTACTTTTTTTCTAAATATTTCAACAGAAGGTTTTGAACAGAAACAATAGGTACTTAGGTAGATTTCACAATTCGGAAAACCAGCTCTAGGTACCTTCAAGAAATAGAATTCAATGGTTATTCGCTAAAAGAAATAGGTAACTACTAAAATTCCCACAATAATGTAGAAACGAGACTACCCACGCTGCCATTCTTAAAAACTGGTACAAAAATTAAAACTTTCAAAGAAACATTACCGAAACAAACCTTATCAGATAAGAATCGATTGTTTTCTAGTATCGGCGCCTTTGTTCTGCAATTTTAACAATGAGACATTAAGCCTAATCCTTTTAAAATGATCTGAAGAAACCGCCACACTTCGGTTTTGAAGACAATACCGAAAGTCATTGAGACAAAGAAGTAGGATTCGTTTAGACAATGAGCGACTGGTCATGTAGACATTTCGGCAGTGTATGGTCAGAAATATTTCAGTTCCCAGATAATAAAGTAACGAGTTAGTAGGAAATATTACGAAATATCCCATGTGACTGTTGAATTCTAACGTCTGCCTACATAATATTTTCAAAATTAGAGCCTGGCCACGTTAGAGTCTGCATAAGTAAAAAACCGATGGAATTTGAAAATCTATATACGGCAACACCATCCTGTCCTACGAAAAAAGAATTTGATACTTTGTTTGTCTTTTTGTTTTTGATAGGTTATTTTGTTTATATTCTGATTTATTCCTTGTAAAGAATAGTCAGTTTGGCACGATACAGTGTAGATTTGATACAGTTTTGTCATCGTATGTTTTTTTTTTAGTTGGGCATCTCGTAGTTGACCTCTGAGATCATGATTACTTAACCGGGCTTTCCTGTGGGTGCCTTAAGCTACTAAACTTAAAAACTCCCGCTAGGGGTTATTCAACTATGCTAATTAAAACTAGGCGAACGCTCGCTAAGGGGACCCCCTGTGGGGTACGAACCTCGGCTTAGGGCGTCAACCGGAGGGAGGACATCAAGGATGGGACGGGCTGGATCAAAGTTTTGATCATGATTATTAGTCGGGGAATTTAAAGCTACGTGCTCAGCTGCAACAACTGCTGGCACCGCGTTATCGAGCAAGGGTCGGGGGGAAGTCATCGTATGGAGGTAGAGCATAGGTATGACATTATCTATTATGCAAAAATCAAAAGGCAAATATCAAAATCATTAGATCCACTTACAACCCCGAAGCTGACATAACTGACTGATGTAAAAGTATAACCATATATAAAACTTTTTGGGGTTGCCATTTATTCCTAGTACCTAGTACTAGTAGGTACCTAGTAATTAGTACCTACAACAATCGGCGTGCGTGTAGTGTATGATCAGGTGTTTGAACGTAAATGAAGCAAAATGAGTATGTAAGGATCGTAGCAGGTGGAGCTCTGTAGTTTCCGCCTACCCCATGGGAAGAAGGAAAGAGTTTATATAGTACTTAGTATGTGTTAGAGATTCTTGTGAAAGGAGCTCGTTCATGGGAGTACCACCAGCATAACTATTCTGCTAAACCAAGCAAGCGTCATGTAGTGGAGCTGGGTTCCAATTTCAAGGGTATGGGAACCAGGGTAATTTTAGGTACACTATAACACGAAAGATTTCAGCTTTATCTCGGGAATGGCATCGCACCTGCTATGCTTCTGGCACCTGAAATACAGCTACTTTAACTTAACTCTGAAGTCAGGCTTTCATATTTTTTCTGTTACCTGAGTTTTATAATAAAAAGAATTATAATATTATTATCTCGTTTATTGTTGACATCGAGGCAGACCCAAGAGGAAGACCTCAGTACCTGAGCGACCGAGCTCTGCTCTGGTGAAAATAGAGAATACACATTTAATAATAGCTATATGAAAGTTCATACTAATTCCATGCTGGCATGTCATTATTCTAAGGTAGCCATTTTGTTCTAAACTTTGGGCGACCGAGCTCTGCTCGGGTGAAAATACGGAGAAAACGAAATTTCCCAGATATGAGACCTAGCTAGATAGATTTTTCGCCCCTGAAAACCCCTATATTGTAACTTTCATCGAAATCGTTAGAGCCGTTTTCGAGAACGTGATTACAAATACATATATGTCGGATCCGGTCATTAGTACGGACACAAAACAAATCGCAAGCACGCCACTGGCGACATCAAGTGATCTACCCACAGCAGAAAGCGTGCTTCTACAGAGTCGTGATGTTTAAAGGCCATGGCGAGGGAGGGATTCAGCCTCTGATCGCATTGAAGTTATGACGTCGCGGAAAGGTTCTCGATTCGTGGTACTCAGTTATTGTGTTAGTTGTAATTTGTGATCATTGTGTTAATTAGTGATTTTAATAAACGCCGTTGCACCCAGTGTGTGTATAATTTAACTAGTGTGATTCATTTGATAGTAAATTATAATGTGATCTGAACTGCAAACTGTTTTTCTATTGCGCATTAACCAACACTACCCACACTACGCCCACAGTAGTTAAAACATCGCTGAAAATAACAAGAGCCACATACCCGTCTCCGACATATATATGTATATAAATATTGCTCATTTAATAATACCTACCTGTATATACCTGTTTATACCTACCTGTATTAAGCAAATAAATAATTTGATTTGATTTGATTTGATTTGAAGGATAACTCTACATAATCCTAAAAACAACAGTTGTGCTTTAAAAACAGCTTTCTTCTGCGTTATCTTGTCTACGCTAGTAATGAAAGGTGCCAATTGTAGGCACATACAGTTAGCTTTTACAGCCTCAACTGTCTATTGCTGGTCATAAAATTTTATATTCCGGGTTCCAGGGTCCATGTTGTCCTGGTTAAGGTCCACAATGATCCAATTGTTACCTTTGTTTAGTTTTGCACTGGTTCGGTTTAGCACAAAAAGGTAATTAAGTGGGTAAAGGTAATAAAAAGTATCTTACTTTTAACATATGGTTTAGTAAGCTTCTCAGAAGGATTACCCATTGTTATCAGTTGAAATATTCCATGTTTTAGTATTAGCGTTTTGTTGAATGTTATAAACAAAGCATTATCCTCTTTTGTTGAACCGACTTCGCGAATTTTTTCTTTCTTTGAGATGATTTACGAATGTTCGTTTTGCAGTGGTGTTCAAGGAACTATACCTATTGAATAGTTTGACATATCTTTTACTTGAAAAATTGGTAATGTATACTTAGGTACCTTTTGTTTTTCCAAACAATACTTACAAGGAACATTCTTCTATTATGTATTGAAAGTGAAAGAAGTTACTTTTGGTATAATAGCTGTAGGTAGCGTCCCTAATTGTTTGAAATATTGAACGATGTAATCTTAACTATGTAATTTATATGCGAAAGTGACTTTGTTTGTTTATTTATTTATTATGCTTTCACTCAAAAACGGCTGAATGGATTTAGATGAATTTTGACACATGAGTAGACCATGACCTGGGTTAGGACATAAGATACTTTTTATCCCCATATTACTACGGGATCGAGACTTATGCAGGTGAAACCACGGGGCGCAGCTAGTCTTTTTCTTCTTTTTGTGTGCTTAATAACTAACCTAATGTCAGAGTTTTAAAGCCACCCATGGGCCTCTGACTTGGCTTCACATGCCGCCGAGAAATATCTCTCAGGTATGCCAGTTTCCTTACGATGTTTTCTTTCACCGTTTTTGAATACACACATGAATCCGAAATGTCAGAGGTGCGTGCCTTGGATTCGAACTCGAGACCTATGACTTGGCAGTCTGACGGTCAGACCACTAGGCTATCACTGCTTAATAAACGACGCTAGTGACAAACAAATTTCAGGCTAGTAGTGTAGTAATGTGTTGTAGGGTTTTTTGAAGCGAAAACTTCTTTAGGCGCGTTGGGCATTTTTGGGATGGGGAAAAAACAATTGAACTCGCGACACCGTTACCGACATTTCATTTCTGCAAACGCGATTGTGCTCTTTATTGATCAATGTTCCATGCAAATATTTACTTTAAAGGTTTTGTAAACGCGATTATGCTCTTTATTTAGATAAGGTTACGGACCAATTTTCTATACAAGTATTTTTCTTCCACCAAGGCGATCTTGTTCAAGTTTTCACTTCTGTCGGCACTTCCGGAGTACCACTGTTTTTTACCAGGTATTTCTCAGTAGCAGCCCGGAGTCTAGATTTGTGACTGATGGCAATAGGCTCGCCCCTTATTACATGGGAGTTAAACATAACTGGTGTGTGTACATGCTAAGGTATACCTTCGGGGAATTACAGGCATGATGTTATGTTTTATGTAAGTATGGCGTATGTCTTCCTTAGTAAATTCTTCAAGTTAATTCACCTATCAATACTGTGGAGAAAAACTGTTGATAATAATATCATACTGTCCAAATATTAATAATTAGCTGCTGCCTGAGGCTTCCCTAATTATTTTTCTAAAATAAAAGTAGCCTTAGTTACTCCTTATAATATCAGCTATCTGACAGTGAAAGTCCTGTCAAAATTGGTCCAGCCGTTTCGGAGATTAGCCGGAACAAACAGACAGACAGAAAGACAAAAAAATTATAAATAGCTTTTTGAAATGAAAACTTCTTTAGGCGCGTTGGGCATTTTTGAGATGGGACTAAACGATTGATTTCGCGACACTGTTACGACACCAGCTTTTGACTATTAAAAAGACATCAACGCGTTGATTACCGCGGTGCCGATTTTTCTTCAAGTTTCACTTATTTTTTGTTATACTTACATTTAGTAAAAAAACTTTGACATTACAACCAGACACTTCGATTTCATTTATTTGTACCTATGTATAGATATCTACAGATAACCTATTCCTTCCAATACAAATAAATCTTTAACTCTTCCCAAAAAAACTAACTCATTCGACAATATATTATATTCAATTCCCAGTGAACAAATTCAAAAATAATTAATCCAACAATACGTCATCATGCCTCAAACCGCATTAATAAGAAAAGTTGGTTAACAGCACACACAATAATCATTGCGCCTGCGCATACCACCCACTAGGTAGGCAGTATTACCAATATTAATAGAGACGTCCCGTCGACAGAAAAATGCCTTTATAATAACCATTCCAACAATTAATCTTAGAACACACACAAAGAAAAATATAATCGCTTACTCATTTTGCTAAAAATGGAAAAGAGAAAAAAAATGGTGGACGATGGAACAATTTTAACAAATTAGGCGACAAACTCGCCACTTTTTGAAAGTAAATTATTGTATTTTAGATTGTTATGTGGGGCGAGATTATTGATGCCTTGTGGGCGTGGTAAAGGGATGGGATGTGCGTGCCTGTCGATATTTTATGTCCTTTGTTAACTCGAGTCTGTATGGTTATGTGACAGCTTACTGAATGTCCATAGAACCGCTGAATATGAGCCTCCCACGTAGAAGGGTGGGACGAATCTTAGGGATATTTTCCATTATCATCACGTTCACATGATTCCTTAAAGTTTGTGAAATGTTGTATTATATTTAAAACAAAAATGGTTGCATTTCTACCTCTAAGAGAGTAAATCTAAGAGTGTCGAAACAGTGAGTCAGATCATGAAAACATTCGTTGTTAATTAAATAGAGGATTAATAAATGGCAGCAAAACTTAGAGTCTGCAACTCTTCAATCAAAATGATTAATTAGGGCACAGGCATAGCAAAATGAGAACCTATAAAATAATAGGAAAATCGCTTATCGATATCGGCATTTCTAAGAATTCTTTTCCCAACCCTACTAACCAACAATTTCTAAGATGAAATTCAGACGACCGTCACGAATGGACCAACGTAGGGTGTGAGAGCACCGGGAAACTATTCTCAAAGAAACTATCGTTGACTCGCTCACTCTTCAGGCATTAGACAGAGAGTTCAGATGTGAAATAAATTTATTAAAACATCTCTGTTCGGAGTGGTTATCATCGTGTGGGTTCGGAGATGCGTTCACGCCAAGACTGAATGGACAATTACACTGAATTATACAATATAAACATGGGTTTATTGTTTGAAAGTTATGATGATTCTAAATGAGGTTTCTGTACGAATAGGCTTGAGCTTAGAAATTGTGAATTATCATGTGGGTAATAATAGATTGAACCTGTTTGGCATTGAATTTGCTTCTTGCACATCTCTTCATATTAATTTTATGATGTTATAGGAGTATACAGTAAAAATCCTTTGCGTGGTAATGGATTGATTGATTGAATAGTTGATATACGTACAATATTTATTTTTTACTGGTTAAAGTTCCTTTCATAATCTATTATGAATTATATTTACAATATAATTAGGTATATTTTATCACCACTGCTCTCAAAACGGTGAAGGAAAACATCGTGAGGAAACCGGCATGTCCTAGAACCAAAAGTCCGAAGACATGTGACATTTAACAACCCGCACTGGGCCCGCGTGGTGGAATAGGGCCCACTGTCTCTGACCGAGAGGAGGCCTTATGTTCCAGCAGTGGGAACCACATATCTAACCTGTGAAGGATGGTTTATCGCCAATTATGGACGAGGGGCCTATTTTAATTACTATTAGTAATTATATTTCTTTTCTTCTAGTGATCTATCTATTGATTGGGCCTACACAAATTCAGCAATAAAATACTCGTAAAATATTAAAATTATATAATATTATCGACAAACCTGTAATCAAATCCAAAACATGGACACCATCCCAAAACATATTTTATAAATATCACGAAAGAAAGATGGCGGCCGTTTCGGTACATCATAATAGCAATATCCTGTCCATTGATTGTCAAAAATTAGGAATTTCGGCAATTACGTCTCACCTCCCACGTGATTTGGGAAAAAAACATCGCACCCGGCGCATCCAAATTTTCTTAAAAGATCCGACATCTTCTTTTCGTGGGGACAGGTGATGAGCGTTGGCGATTTTGTATGAGCGGAGCGACAAAGTATAAAATATTTAGTAGTTAAAAACTGCTTGCTGATTGTTTTTTCATAAATCTGTGAAGGAGAATGCGAAATGACAATAGTGGTCCCAAGCGCTACTGCTGAGCTTGAGGGTTCGATTCCCGGGTCGGGCAAAGTGATATTGGATTTTCCATCAGGAATTTCTCAGTAGCAGCCCGTAGTCTGGATCCGTGCCCGGTTGATGGCAATAGGCTCGCTCCCTCTTACATGAGACTTAAACATAACAGGCGAACTGTGGGTGTATTGGTACACCTGTGCCTAACCCTTCGGGGAGTAAAGGGCTGATGTTATGTTGTGAAAAAAGTTTGTTAATGACCTGTGGCAACAAAAAAAAGTAACTACAGTCGAAAGAAATGTTGGTTCTAGCTTTCTTTGTTGTACTTAAAAAGCTTCTGGTGAAGTCTCACCACGAGCCATGTTGTGGTGAAAAGATTTTTCAGCCATCAAGTTGCAGCAGCAAACAGAGACTATTCAGAGGTTGACAAAATGTACATTACCATTGTAAGTAGAACGCCATGTGTCAACTGTCGCTAGCCTCTTCCAACTTAACCCACACAAGTTTCGACAGTTTTTTTCCTATTTTTTCTCTTTTGTTACCTTTGTGCGAGCTAGCGCCGGCACGAAAGGATCCTATAAAGTGTTCTAAGGCGTATCCAGCATACGCCAACCGTTACATATTTATTTTTGTGTTGTGCATTCTTGTCCTGACATGTAAATAAATGATAGATTTTTTTCTAAAAACAGTTCTTTAGCGATTTCGCGCTTTAATGGTGGCGCGATGGAAATCATGGCGGTCTAGTTTCTATGGTCGTAAATTATGTGATCTAATATTTCATACGGTTGACGTGCTGATTTTTTTGTTAAAGATGAGATTCAGTCCCTAATGCAGGATTTTATTTTAAGTTAAGTTATTTATTTATTTAACTGAAACCTAATCGCAAGTAACTGCTCCTGCCAAGAGCAATTTAACAACAAATGTTCGAGTAACTATAATTTCCTGCCACCCAGAACACAGAACATTCAAGGCCGCTTCTTCAATGAATGAAACAATTTATTGCTACTAATTTACGTAATGGGTGAAATACGAAAAAATGAAAATACGAAGAACAATACGATTTTATGTTTCCCTTGTACCATAGGAGCAGGCGCCAGTGAATTACGTAATTTTAAAGAGAATAGACAGATTATAAAACTGAGGTTTTTGTAACAGGGGAATTTTGTGGGATATTGGTGCCGATTCTCTTGTACACCAAACAAAACTAACTAAACTATCATTAAAATTCCTTTCTTTTGACTATGATAATCTCAAAGCTATTCCGCAAAATAAATTCTCTTTGTGTTGAGGATAAAAATTAAATTGAATTTTTATTCTCAACACAAATTTTACACTCACAAAATGTAAACGTATTATGTTTATAAATTTAAAAATATTTTGACACATCTAAATCGAATTTGACAATCGCGACTCCACACGTGATACCTAACCACGTGAATCTTTTTAGAGGTGGAGGCGCGCAGGGGGGGAGGCTCGACTTGTTTTATATGGAATTTTTCACTTTTTGTATGGAAAATAAGAACAAATATTACCTACACGTTGAGTGTTAGGGGTTTATAAAGAATTTTATAAAGGGGGTCGAAATTTTCTTTATTTTTGCGATTGGACCCACCGTTTTCGAGAAACAAGCAAAAAAAAAATCTGTAGGTACTGTTTTTGCGTCTGGAGTCGAGGTATTTGTGTGAATTTAAAGTTCATGAGACAACCAATTTTATTCCACACGTTTCGCGATTAAAAATAGTCAGATTTAGTTAGAAAATTTTAATTTTGGGTGGAAAACGTCAAATTCAGAATAGCAAAATAGCCATTTTCACTAAATTAATATCTCTGTACCATCTTAGTGCTGTCAAACTAAAATATAGTTAAGTTGTTTCACTAGTCTATTTCAGAATAGAAAATCGTCGTTTGACAGGAATAAACTAAATTTTGGTTTATTTTAGTATAATTTAGAGGCATTTGTGACAAGAGAATCGACACCAGTGGCAGACAAAGGAACATTTAAGAGGACTGAAAAAAAGTGAAATTGTATGTAGAACGATCTGTAACTTTATTTGTAATATTGAATTTTCTAGTAAAGTCAAAAGTCAAAGTCAAATCATTTATTTCAAATAGGCCCATGTATGGCACTTTTGAACGTCAAAAATTACAAAATAATAAAATTGATTCTAGTCGCCCCTTCCAAAAGGTAGTTTTCGTATGGAGAAGAATGGGCAAGAAACTCCACCGTTACTCTTTTAAAATGTTTTACAATATTGTTTGTATATGTACGTACATTTGTTAAATAATTATTATATGTGAAGACGATGCACCTAGAATAAAATTACTATACCACAATAGGTAAAAAGAATTAAAAATGAAGCAACGATAGATAATTTGTGATAGATACATGGTCCTCACATATTTACAAACATTGTAAAAGTAGACGATTTTCCTAAAATTTTACAATTAATAAGTCAGTGTGTAAGGAGGTAATCACAGAATGTAAAATCAATGTCATAAAAACACAAAATAATAAATTTTACAATTAAATTAGCAACCAGTTTGATTTTGTCTTGATTCTAAATTGTCCTATGGAGCAGGACCAGCATGTTTCCAAGCACTCTTATCTTGAATATAATCCTACCAGGACTAGTACCAATTTTTTTCAGGGAATGAGCCCTTCCATAACATGGTGCCTCGCCTTTTAAATGATTCCTTGCTAATCACACAGCAGTTCGTTTATTATTCAAAGTCAAAGTCAAATAATTTATTTCAAATAGGCCCATGTATGGCACTTTTGATCGTCAAAATTTACAAAAATAATAGAATTGATTCTAGTCGCCCGTTCCCAAAGATAGTTTTCGTATAGAGAAGAAACTCCACTGTTACTCTTTTAAAATGTTTTACAATAGTTTGTATAGGTTAGTTAAATAATTATATGTGAAGACGATGCACCTAGAATAAAATTACTATAACACAATAGGTGAAAAGAATTAAAAATGAAGCAACGACAGATAATTTAATTATGTGATAGATACATGGTGCTCACATATTTACAAACATTGTAAAAGTAGACGATTTTCCCAAAATTTTATAATTAAGTCAGTGTGTGAGGAAGTAATCACAGAATATAAAATCAGTCATAGATTTTTTTTCTTTTTTTTTTTTAGAATTGAGTTAGCCAACCAGTGGAGTAGGACCAGCATGTTTCCAAGCATTCTTATCTTGGATATAATCCTCTAATTTGTAATATGTGTGTTTGTTTGTATTGACACGCCAATGCCAATTTTGACACGATGACGCACTGGAGATGGCTACATCAAACATGACACGTGGAAGCCAAACAAAATCAACTAATACAATTAATTAATTAACTGTAAATTAATAGATTCAACCAGTTACGAAAGAGACTTCAATTACGCACCCAAAACATTTTCGGATATTAAAAAAATCCCAAATAAAAAACGAAAATATCTGCTAACGAAATCAGTCCGAGTTTTAATATCTTGCCAAATTTATCATCTTAATCGGGGTGTCGAAAATAAGGCTGCAATTTACCGAAAGGCATGTTGGAGTGAAACGATGAAAAATTCAGTACACACACAGATCTCACGATAACTATAAGTGATTGAGAAGTGAAATTACGAGATATGCGAGCTAAATATTTTTGCATCGAAATGTCAGTGAAGTGCGTGTAGTGTGGGGAAAAATAAAGTGTTGTGGTTCTAAGTGAATTTAATTTTACAAAATTATAATAAATTGCCTTGTTGGTCTAGTGGTCGCAAGCGCTACTGCTGAGTATGAGGTCCTGGGTTTGATTCGGGTTCGGGCAAATTTTTATTATGTTTTTCCATCTGGAATTTCTCAGTAGCAGCCCGGAGTCTGGATTTGTGCCCCGTTGATGGCATTAGGCTCGCCCCCTATTACATGGGACAAACATAACTGGCGAAATGTGGGTGTACTATAGGTACCTAACTCTTCGGGGATTACAGGCGTGATGTTATGTTATGTTATAATAAACTAGCCCACGACTTCATCTGCGGACCTTCCTCAAAAATTGGACTATCCAATGCAAAAATATTTTTTCAAATCCGACTGGTAGGTCCAAAAATTACCCCTTACATACAAAACTACAAACAAACAAATTTTACCTCTTTATAATATTAGTATAGATAAAGACTTAGCTGTACAGACGCCAGCACATCAAGCTACCCGAAACTGTCAAATTTTTCCAATCAACTTTGAACCTTATTCATCGGCGATAAAGTTGAAAATCTATTATATAAATTTGACAGATTGCAGCCTGATGTGCTAGCGTCTGTACGTTTCATTTATCAACAGCTGTCTAGTGCTGCAAAAACCTCTCTTTAAAGAACCTGCACCCTAATTGGATTACACACTTACAATCACAATCCAAAGGATTTTGAAGAATATTCATAACCCATTATGGTGTACATAATAAAGAATATTCTATCTTCTATCTATTGTTTGAAAAATTCGTCTGCTCGACGCCGTAAATAGCGCAATGAATTTTCTTAAATTGTCAATATGGAAGGCGTTGCAGTTGTCACTTTGCTCAAGCATTACAGCCTTTATTACTTCTAACCACCACCCTGGACTAACCTACATAAATATGCTGTATTTATAAAGAACCTACATACGCCAAAAACAAAAAAATAATAGTTTTGCGAGTCAGAACCTCATCAGAGAACACAAGGTTTATGTTTTTAAACCGCCTCTGTGGTCTAGTGGTAAGACTACCTGTCTCAAACCAGGTTCGATTCCCAGCGGGGGCAAAATTTTCTTTCTTTTTGTCTTATCTAAGTCTGTCGCCATAACAACAATGTTAACAGCATTTATGTTTCGGCTGTTAGAAGTAAGATAGGCAGTTCCTCTATGGTTAGGATTCCGGATGAAGCTCGTTTCCACCTTCGGCCTGATCATCACTTACCATCAGGTGAGATCACCAAGAGCATCCCTGTTGTGGTTAAAAAACAAAATGTATTTAAATATATTTTTTCACAATTGTACGTATAGTAAGTATTTTATATAATTTTCAAGAGGAGTTACCTCATACTCTCTCCACCTCACTATCTGATTTATATCTCAAACTGTCATCAGATCAAGTTATGTGTTACGCTATATTTTAATTCGGCAAAGGTACAACCAACATTCTGCCACCGGAACCAACGACTTGGATTAATGATATAATTTTAATTGACTTTCGTGCGAATGTCGACCTCAATGGTTGTTTTGTAAAAATAAATATTTGGTTGAATATTTTGCTGGAGTAACTGGAACGATTTTTATATTAATATTATTTAAATTTCGGGGCCGGCTCTCTTAGAAGGTCTCTAGTAGGTCGTGGATTCGAACCCAGGCAGGCACTTTGTGTAATTTATTTCATCACCATTGCTCTCGAAACGTTGAAGAAAAACAGAGTGAGGAAACCGGCATGTCTTACAACCAAAAATTCGAAGATTTGTGATACCCAACAACCCGCTCTGGGCACGCTTGGTGGGTTATGTTATGGGCCATAACCCACCAAGCCACATGGCCCACTCCTCTCACAGAAAGGAGGCCTGTGCCCCAGCAGTGGGAACGTCATAGACTGATTATGATAGAAAAATGTATGTAAATTTATTAAAATATAATTTTGAATTACAAAATAGTTGGTAAATTAAAAAAAAATACATAGTTCGCAAAGAGAATTCCAGAT
Source organism: Agrochola lychnidis (assembly GCA_963680765.1). NCBI lineage: Eukaryota > Metazoa > Arthropoda > Insecta > Lepidoptera > Noctuidae > Agrochola > Agrochola lychnidis. The sequence goes on from OY796858.1 coordinate 19,765,903, forward strand.
AACACCGGTAGTTTTGAAAATAATCATCGATGTACGAAAAGCCATAAAAACAATTAAGGACAAAAAAAAAACAGTGGTACTCTGGGAGTGCCGACAGAAGTGAAAACTTGAAAAAAAATCGGCACCGCGGTAATCAACGTGTTAATGTCTTTTACTCCACACACCACGGTAATCAACGCGTTGATGTCTTTTTAATCGTCCTTTTGACCATTAAAAAGACATCAACGCTGGTGTCGTCACAGTGTCGCGAAATCAATGGTTTAGTCCCACTCAAAAATGCCCAACGCGCCCAAAGAAGTTTTAACTACAAAAAAATAAACAGAAAACCTTTTTTAACCGACTTCCAAAAAGGAGGAGGTTATATGTTCGTCGCGTATGTTTGTTTTTTTTTTTATGTATGTCCACCGATTTCTCCGTCAATTGGGGACTGATTTTGAAAATTATTTTTTTGTTTGAAAGGGTGTGCTCTCGAATTGGTCCCATATAAATTTTATTAACTTTGCTTGGATAGTTTTTGAGTTAGCTACAAAATACGTATTTTTTTCCCACTTAGTATGTAGATGATATGATAAGTTTCTGTCACTGGTAGCAGGTAGTGGTATTCGAATGTGTGTGGGGTAGGTACCACAACTAAAAAGTGAAAAATAAAAACTTTTTACAAAAAAAACAACCGACATCCAAAAAAAACACTACAAAGTGAAAAATTACTTTAATTTCGGAAGTCGGTGGCAAAAAAAGGAAAATACAAAACCCAAGACACCGACTTCCGAAATTAAAGTTATTTTTCACTTTGTAGTGTTTTTTTTGGAGGTCGGTTGTTTTTTTTTTGTAAAAAGTTTTTCCCAAGAAAGATCTAGGCACACAAATAAACCATCAGATAAAAATCATTGCTAAAAAAACACGCAAATGATACGGCTTACTCGTATAACTTGGTTAATTGAAAAGATGTATCATGTATGGGAGAGGACTTCATTAAGAGTTTAACTAGAGCCTTCAACTATAATGTATGGCTTTTACACTCCGCGGTGAGAATTACCTCATTACTTAAAAGAAATGCCGTATCTTTAATAATGATAACAGCTAAATGATCAGTAAATATGAGCTCTTTTTAACCGACTTCTAAAAGGTTCTCAATTCGACTGTTTGTTCGTTTTGGTATGTTTGTTACGCGATTACTCCGCCAATTATGAATTGATTTTGATGATTCTTTTTTTGTTTGGTAGATCATACTTCAAAGGTGGTCCCATATAAATTTTATTAACTTTGCTTGGGTAGTTTTTGAGTTAACTTCATTAATACGTATTTTTTCCCACTTAGTATGTGGATGATATGATAACTTCCTGTCACTGTTTTTTAGATAGCAGGCAGTGGTATTCGAATTTGTGTGGGGTAGGTAGCACAGCTAAAAAGTGAAAAATAAAAACATTTAACAAAAAAAAAAAAAACAACCGACTTAAAAAAAAAACACTACAAAGTGAAAAATTACTTTAATTTCGGAAGTCGGTGACAAAGAACGAAAATTCAAAACCAAAGAAAACGATTTACGAAATTAAAGTTATTTTTCACTTTGTAGTGTTTTTTTTTTTGAAGCCGAATGTTTTTTTTTTAAAGTTTTTTTAGATACCAGTTCAGAGCTGGTTGTAATAAAATATGAGACGTTTTGACGACTTATTAATTAGGTGTGAGGGAAACAGCTGTGTGTCTGACTGTTTGTTTGTTACGAAATTAATTAATCATATAAGAACGGGTAGGGCACATTGCTCGCAGAACGGATGGCCGATAGGGCCGAAAGGTTCTGGAGTGACAACCGCGTACCAGAAGACGCAGCGTTGGAAGGCCTCCCACAAGATGGACCGATGACCTTGTGAAGGCCGAAGGAATCCGCTGGATGCGGAAAGCACAGAATCGGTCGAAGTGGCGGTGCTTGGGGCAGGCCTATGTCCAGCAGTGAAGAAAATGTTTTTTTTTTTAATTTTCCAGCTATTGTGCTGAAGTAGATAACCCCCAAAACCAGTCGAGACATCCTAACTAACATTGTAAACAAACAAAAAACTCATTTTCGCATGATGTGAAAGTGAGTTTGTTTGTTTGTTACGGTTTTACGCTAAAACGGCCGAACGGATTTTAATGAAATTATGCACATGAGTAGGCCATGACCCGGGTTAGGACAAGGCTGCTTTTCATCCTGGATCGCAAACGAAGTCGCGGGCAACAGATAGTTTCTAAGAAAATATCAGCTTGTCAAATGTCATTAATATACGCACAACGTGAACACTCGCCATAAAAAGAGATTATGCGCTCCATTCTCAAGAATTAAAATGTTAAGTGATAGCCCATATTATATGGCAATAAAAATATATAATAAGTTGCCCAATGTATTTAAAACTGAAAAATCAGTAATAATATTCCAAAAAAGGCTAAAACTATTCCTAATCCAAAAATGTTTCTACTCGGTAAAAGAATATTTAGATTCTAGCTTAAAATAACGATTTTCTCTCAAGTACAAAAGTAACGATCTGTCCGATATAAACAATAAGATTTAGCTATTTGACTTTATATAAAATTATAATTTGTACTATTTGAAAAGGATGACATTAATATTGCTGAATTATTGTATTAAATTTATTATTATTGACATTTATTTTTGACATAACTATAATTTCTCTATTTAATTGTGCTAATATAAAAGAAAATAATTTAGTAATAATAATGTTTGATGCATGCTAATTTAGGATGATGAGAGCAGGCGAATGAAAATTGCAATGCTTGTAAAAGGCTGCTAAGTCATAAGTACTAACATACATTAACACCTACATTGTACACTTAGTTCGCAATAAACGTTTTTGACTTTGACTTTGACATTAAATCCCTTATTTTTTTCGCTTTGAACCGTGCGGTCTGCAAATGCATGAGAAACCAATGGCATCTTAAATCCACATTACCGTTACAAAATAACTAATAACACCTTTAATAGGCAACAACAGCCAACAGGCTGAACAGTCGTAATTTCTTAACTAAGCGTCACAAAAACCCGTGTGTTAACCCTTTCCATTTGATTGACAAACACTGTTGCAGTATCAGTGTTCTCAACCCGTCGCTGCTGTCAATCCGATCTCGTTGTCACTGTGAAAAAATAACCAACACCACGGGGATTGTGGTATAAAAGAAGACAGGAAAGCGATTTGTTAAAGGTAGGTACTTCACAGCTCGGTCAAAGCCTTGTAAAGAAAATTCTGCTGTCGCAGTAATAGCAATTTTCAGAACAGATCAAAATCTATCTTGTTTCACGCCGTAGTTGATCAGTGCTAACTCATCATCGTCAGCGGAATTAACTCATTTAAGGCATTGGTACAGCAGAGGATTTAATGGGTAACGTCAGATTTATGATGACAGCGAAATATTACCGGAATACAGGGAAAGTTACTGCCTATAATATCTCATCGATATACTAGGCTGATCAAAAAGTAATGATAAATTGGTTCATATTTTCCATACTAATAACAAAGTTGAGGAGGATTTTTGTATGTATGAACGTGCTAATCTCTGGAACTACAAGTCGGATTTGAAAAATCTTTTTGTATTTGATAGCTCAATTCTTGAGGAAGGCCCATAGGTGCCGAGCAAAAAGAAAAAAAACCGGCCAAGTGCGTGTCGGACCACGCATAATGAAGGTTTCCGTAGTTGGAATGAATTTATACCAAAATCAAACTAATATTGTAGTTGATAAACATGTTCTCCCATACGAAATGTATGGGAAAACATGTTTTTGCAACTGCAAAGTTGGTCAATTATTACTCGTTAACTCGTAGAGCCTACTTAGCTGTGATAGTTTTCCTTTTAATTTCGTTATATAAACTACTACTGTGATTTTTGTCACATATCCAAAACCAACCATTTAGCTGGCAGGGGGGACACGACTCTAACAAAAATTAGCACTTTAAACCTTAATATTTCGCAAACGAAACCCTGAATCCAAAAATGGTTTTCCCAAACTCACAATGTTTTTGAAAGGCCTTTCCAATGATATCCTACACCATGGGATAAAAAATAATAAAAAAAAACATCACCACTTTACGTGTATGGGAAGTACCCTAAAAAAATATTTTTCATAATTTTGTTTTATCACTTTGTCGGCGTAATTAATATGTATACCTATGTCAAATTACAGCTTTCTAGTACTAAGGGTCTCGGAGCTAGACCACGGACAGACAGACAGATAAACAGACAGACGGACATGACGAAACTATAAGGGTTCCTTGTTTACTACGGAACCCTAATAACCGATTATCATTACTTTTCGATCAGTCTTATATATTTATAGGTTCACCAACCATTGTTTACACTGGATAATGCTTATGAGTAGCATGCAAAAACGCATATGCAACAGTGCAACAATCACTTACAGGTAAACTCCGCTTGCATGTCTTAGCACGTAACATACACTTGAAAAGTTTTCACGGATTCTACATAAATTTGTAAGAAGAATACGGGATTCTAAAGAACGTCATCCATAAGATTATTGGTGATTTTAAATCCTGGTTAAACTACATTATACAAACAATGTTTTGAAATACAGTAGGTATTTGATGTTACCTTGTTCCAACCGAAGCGATTTTTTCTTGTAACTTAGACCACAATCTAAAATGTAGTCACTCTACGGGGAGTCAACAAGAAATATGTCGAAACTCGACTAAGTGTTAAATAATACATTAACGTGGTGATACATAATTGAAGAGGTGCCACCATAACGTGGAAGCGACGAATTTAACCAACTGCACTGTTATGGTATGCGTTTTTACTATCTAAGGTAACTTATTATACTATTTTAAGTTAAAGTAGCTTTGGTTAAGTAGCGAGTATTTACTTGTGATGTATAAGATCAGGCATGAATGAGACGATTCGGTCATGAAAAATCCTTTGAAGAAGAAAGATCTCGAAAATGCCATAGTTATAGTCCGGCCGTCGAAAGAATTTGTAGTTGACACCTGTCAGTTTCACTCTAACAAAAATGCGTTTTGCAAATTTGATCCTTATTTACTACCTACTAGAAATTGTCCAACTGACCAAACTGTAAGTTTACTGTAAGCACTACAGCACGCTACACAGCGTCCTGAGTTTTTTTAAAATTAAAAACTTCTTTAGGCGCGTTGAGCATTTTTGAGATGGGACTAAACCATTGATTTTGCGACACCATGACGACACCTCATTTTTGTAAACGCGATTGTGCTCTTTATTTATTTTACGTTACGGATCAATGTTCTATGCAAGTATTTTTATTTTAAAGGTTTTGTAAACGCGATTTTGCTCTTTATTTATATTAGAATACGAATCAATGTTCTATGCAAGTATTTTTACTTTAAAGATTTAGGAGAACATTTTTTTTGTAAACGCGATTGTGCTCTTTATTTAGATAAAGTTACGGACCAATGTTCTATATAAGCAGTTTTCTTCACCGAGACGATCTTGTTCAAGTTTTCACTTTTGTCGGCACTCCCGGAGTGCCACTGTTTTTTTTTTTTTACTAGCTTACACTGTCCCACTTCTGGGCAAAGGCTTTCCTCCACTCTTTCCACCTTTCGCGATCCCGCACGTCCTCCTTCCAGTTTTGACGGAACCAATCCAGCTCGTCCCGCCATCTCCTACGTGGTCTGCCGCGACCCCGCCTCACTGTCTCAAGGCACCAGTTCTGTGCTATTTGGTTTTTTGTGCTATTTTATTTCCCACAGTTTGTCCGACATCCGGCAGACATGTCCTGCCCAGTCCCATTTAAGTTGGGCAGCCTTTTGAACCACGTCAACTATTTTTGTTTTGGAGCGCAGTATACGATCCGTTAATTTAACGCCAAGTCTTGAGTTAGATTTCTATAATGGTTGAAAAGACCTACGTAAAAAAGGAAATCAATACAAGAAAACAAAAGTATGTGTGCCTTAACATAATTATTTTAACCCCACTAAAGTCGTTAAATTAGTTATTTACCATTCACTAAAAGATACAGATAATATATTTTAAGATTTCTCGTCCAATAATTTCTTAACACAGTAAAGAATTTTATAATTACTAGCGATCTCAGGCTTGGCTTGTTAAGATCTTCTTTACCAATATCATTTTAATCATTGAAACTGGTAAATTGAAATTTACGACCAGTCAGACTTATTTTCGTATTAAATGCATACTCTATTAATGATTGTATCACTTTTTTGATATTTAATAAAATATCAGTTAATTGATTTACTTTAAAGATTTGGGTGTGGTGTATTTTTTGGAACAGTTATCAAAATTGTGTAAAAAATTTAAAAGGCAGCAGTTCTGCACTTACAAAAAACTTTTTACAAAAAAAAAAAAACAACCGGCTTCAGAAAAAAAACACTACAAAGTGAAAGACGGTTTTTTTTTTTGTAAAAGTTTTTATTTTTCACTTTTTAGTTGTGGTAGGTACCTACCCCACACAAATTCGAGTACCACCTGAACCTGCTATGTAAATAACAGTAACAGGAAGTTATCATATCATCGACGTACTAAGTGGGAAAAAGTACGTATTATTGAAGCTAACTCAAAAACCACCCAAGCAAAGTTAATAAAATTTATATGGGACCACCTCTGAAGTATGATCTACCAAACAAAAAAGAATCATCAAAATCAATTAATAATTGGCAGAGTAATCGCGTATCAAACATACAAAACGCAAAAAAAAAAAAACGTACAGTCGAACGACTCCTCCTTTGGAAGTCGGTTAAAAAGAGCACTGCTGGCCCTGCGACTTATGAGTTGTAGGTCCATAGGTTCTAACCCAGGCGCTTTCATCATTTCATAGGCCTCCCCCAAGCACCGCCACTTCGACCGATTCTGTGCTTTCCACATCCAGCGGATTCCTGCGTCCTTCACAAGGTCATCGGTCCATCTTGTGACAGCGTTAGAAGGCCTCCCAGGCGCTTTACTTTGTGTAAATTATTAGTAAATTATGACTGTTCTTAAAACGGTGTAGGAAAACATCGTAAGGAAACCGGTATGTCCTAGAATAAAAAAACGTGTGGCACTCGGGGACTGCCGCGGTAAAGCTATTGCATAGCATTTGTAACCTCCATACTTCCTATTTGTCAACGATACACTTGCGATGATGACGTGATGACATAAAACAAAAATTACGTTCCATGGGAACCGTCATTACATGGTAGGCGGAGTGGGGGGTGTTAAGTTTATTCGTTACGGAATTTCTTGATTCGGTCGCCGCGCTCAAAGCCCGCGATAAAAGCTATGCAATAGCTTAAAATTCGAAGACATGTGACATCTACCAACCCACACTTCGTGTCTGTCTGCTGTGTGGCCGCATCATTCTTCTAAATTCCGCAACGGATTTTGCTGCGGTTTTCGACATCATGTAGAGAATTTATTTGGGAAGGTTTATGTGTATACAATGTTAATATTAAACTTACTTTGAGAAAGACATCTCGATGTTTTTTCAAGTCATCAAAACCGTTGGTTGCTAGTTAAGTTTTTAACAAAAGTGCCAATTACATCTCAGTTATCATCACACTATGTCTCAACCACTAAAAAAACTTGTCCAAATCCTATTCAGGAAATAAATAACAACAATTATCCTCCCTACCAGCCAACACGTCAGAATGAAGAGATTAAAAATTATTAACAAAACGGCCTGGAACCAGTCGAGCGTCATTCCTGATTATCAACGGGCATCAACCGTAGTGGGTCTTAATTAAATAATCAAAAAATGTGTGTGCCCTTAATACTGGGATCTTGAGATGAAATGCTAATGAGTTTGTGTTTATGTTTTGACGTCTAGTTTTTGAGGAATTATGGCGTGATTGCATGAAGTGTTTTGTGCTTCGGAGATGTAGGCTTCATAATTATAGAATTCTTTTGCCCGTGGTGGTCGGAAATTATCCCACGAAGACGTACTACTACCAGGATAAAAAAAAATGTTTCACTTTACAAAAATGAGGTGTCGGTAACAGTGTCGCGAGTTCTTTTATTTTTTCCCATCTCAAAAATGCCCAACGCGCTTAAACAAGTTTTCACTTCAAAAAGTATAATTTATCGTAACCCAGGTCATGGTCTAGCCGTATGCCTAATTGCATCGAAATCCGTTCAACTGTTAAGGCGTGAAAAGGTAACAGACAGACAGGCAGAATATTAGTATGAATCAGTTGGAAATCGAGTATCAATCAATCTGCCTAGCCTTTTTCCAATTATGTTGCTGAATACCAGTATTTACATGGAGCGACTGCCTATCTGACCTCCACAACCCACTTACTGGGTAACACGCTACCTCTTGGTAAGACTGGTTGTCAGACTTTTGGACTTCTAACTACCCGTAATGACAGCCGGGACCAATGGCTTAACGTGCTTTCCGAGGCACGGAGGAATCTCGATATGTAATGGGACCCATCCATGAATTGACCGCGGCAAGCGTAGCTTAACCTTCAATCGACCAGCGCGGCTGTTATCATTTAGCCACAAGATTTTGAATATCGAGAATATTGTAACTATAATGATTTTAATCACTCCAAAATATATGACGTTAGTACATGATATAGAATCATATCAAAACCCAGAGGTGAGGGATGATACGCAGATAACCAGCTACAGTGTTTGAATTTATTTGGAAATCCGCATCTAAGTAGATCACAAACGTCTCCATGCTCCAAGAACTCGGCATCAAACAGCGTCTATCACCACTAGTATAGTCTCGAATACTGAAGTTTTTTGGTCATGTCTCCAGGCGGAATAATGACTCCATAGAGCGTCTAGTGGTGCAGGGCAGAGTGGAAGGTAATAGGCCACGCAGGAGGTCGCCGATGAGGGAATAAAATCCGCGGTTAGAGGCCCTTTTAATGAATGCGCCAGACTGTCGTGTAACAGAACCAGATGGAGGGAGATCGTGAGGCGGGCAACGACTACACCTGTGACTGGACAGTTCATTGTGACCACGACCGCTCTGTCAAGAGCGAAACGAAGAAGAAGAATAATCTAAGTAGGAACACCCAAAACTACACACAATGCTGACTTTCCAGTACTCCAAAAATTCATTCTTACAAGCCTTTGCAATAATAACCGGTATAAAAACCGGTAACATACCTATTAGCCTTTTACAATATACATTAGGACGCAATCCCCTTTGTCCGTCACGGCGAGCACGCGCGAATGCCCACGAATGACGGACTAACTGTAAATTTTGTCGCAAACAAAATACTTCACATTTATTGATCCTAATACCATTGTGCAGGGATTTAGATCTGTCCATTCAAAATGCAGGTAAACGATACTTGAGGTATGTAAGTATGGATTTTTTAGTTAAGCCCTTATACGTATAATTGGTAGCATTCGCTTTGGCGAGAGAGGATGATAATCTTTTGTGATCTTTGCTCATAGTCAAGAGATTCTTGACTGTTTGTTGATGCTTTTTGTAAAATAAACGACGGTTGTACGGAATCTCGTGAATAAGTGAAGCGTGGGAGAAACCTATACACATTAAATTGTTGAAAAACTATCTTCCGCCAGCGGTCTCGCCCGCGTGATATCTTTATAAATTATAGCCTATGTTACTCAGTGATAATATGGCATTATACTTGTGAAACAATTTTTTAAATCGGTCCAGTAGTTTTTGAGTTTATTCATTACAAAAAAATACAAATCTTTTTCTTTATATAGTAAAGTATATATAAATATATATACTTTATTGTACACCACAAAAATACATAACAAAAAAAAAATCAAACACTACAAAATAAACAATGGGCGGCCTTACCGCTTTCCGCGATCTCTTCCAGGCAACCTTGGAATGGACAGTGATTTGCCTAGACATAAAATGGGGCTCTCGTTGGTGCAAATAATAAGTATACAATATACTTGAATAGATAGAGGAGCTCGTGGCTAAATACTAACAGCCGCTCGGGTCGATCTGTCAGGTTAAGCTACGCTTGCCGGGGTTGGTCCGTGGATGGGTGACCATTTCTACATACCGAGACTCCTCCGTGCCTCGGAAAGCACGTTAAGCCGTTGGTCCCGGCTGTCATTCGTGGATCCTTGACAGTCGTTACGGGTCGTCAGAAGCCCGAAAGTCTGACAACCAGTCTTGCCAAGGGGTATCGTATACCCAGTTACTGGGTTGCGGAGGTCAGATAGGTAATCGCTCCATGTAAAATACTGGTATTCAGCTGCATCCGGTTAGACTGGAAGCCAACCCCAATATACTTGGAAAATGGCTAGGCAGATTGATTGATACTTGAATAGATACACAGAAATATACATATCCTAAATAATAGATACATAAATACATACATACTTACTAAATATATAAGCAACAATAAAAAAGAAGACCATAGATAATTAGATATTGTTTACAATAATTAGTCTAGATAAGGACAATATGAACCATTCGCTGATTCTGATCAGATTGATGTGGAATTGTAAGGAATAGCAATATAAAAGGAACAAGTAGATATAAAACGGTCGTGGAGCCAACGTTAAAATCGCATTAGAATTGCTATTTCTGGGACTTTAATGACTTCAGATGAACTGCACGATTATAATGAAGAACACGAAGTGTTTCCTTTACCTACTATCTTCTAGAATGGTAATTATTTCAGAAGGGTTTGAAACTGAAAGGGCTTTAAGGGTACAATAGTCGGTCATTCCGTGCTCGATAACGAGGTGCCAGCAGTTGTTGCAGCTGAGCACGTAGCTTTAAATTCTCCGACTAAAAATCATGATCAAAACTTTGATCCAGCCCGTCCCATCCTTGATGTCCCATCCTTGATGTCCTCCCTCCGGTTGACGCCCTAAGCCGAAGTTCGTACCCCACAGGGGGTGCCCTTAGCGAGCGTTCACCTAGTTTTAATTAGCATAGTTGAATAACCCCTGGCTGGAGGTTTTAAGTGTAGTAGCTTAAGGCACCTACAGGAAAGCCCGGTTAAGTAGTCATGATCTCAGAGGTTAACTACGAGATGCCCTACCTAAAAAAAAAGTCGGTCGTTCTTCCATACAAACGTAGTATGATGATTACTCGTCTGTTTGACGGTGTACGTTCAAAACTAAAAATTATGTCAATTTGCCTTGTCATTATCTAGCCCTGTATGGAAGCAGAATCGGGAAAAAAGTATTGGTTTGGAAGTTATGAGCGTCGAAACTTCCAAATTTCAACACTAAATTTAACTCATCTTTGGGCGTAAATAAATAACTTATGTAGTATGAAAACAGCAAAATAGAAACCGTGCAGGGATAGATAATTTATTGAAAATTTCAAATAATTTTACTTTGAGTACATACATCCAGTAGTTTTTCCATAATATGTATACGCCCAAAGGTCTATTCATGAAATTTTATGCGCTCGTTTTCGTTTTAAGTCATCGTCTATTTCACTAAATAAATAAGCATATTACCAACGCCACCAACGAGTTCGAGCCGTCGACTTGTGGAACCTTAAGGACAGGACATGTGTAAAAAATTGTGTCGCATCATAATTTGCTTTTTCAAATTATTCTCATTTAAAATCACCCTTTCACGAAATAGCAACCATTTTTCGATCCACTGCCTTTCCTATAAGCTGGCAAAAGGAACTCCAGGAGTTTGTGTGAGGCAACTGCCTTCTAATTACGTATACCTTGCGTTGTTATTGTTATATTTTTGCTAAATACCCGTCAAATAATGGCTTCTATTTCTAATCCTTCAAAAGGTCCATAAGTAGTTAGTTATTCTTTGAAGTGATCTCAAAAATAAATGTGCTCAATTATGCGAACATTATTTGCAATCATTAAGCCTTTAAAATGTCAGTATTGTGATTTTTGCCAGCGGGTGGTTAAGCGGTAGGCAGTTTGAAGAGGTTAGTGTGGTTTTATAATTATGCCAATTACGTTAAAACACTCTTGATTTCATTGACACCGCCACTAGTAAGTTTAGGTCCTTAAAGTTTTTTTTTTTTTACTATGGCCTCTCGCAGTTTTGACCACTAAAGTTTTGGCCGGACTTTCCTGTGGGTGCCTTAAGCTACTACACTTAAAGCCTCCAGCCAAGGAGCAAATAAACAAATCTAAATTAAAATTAAGCGAACGCTCGCTAAGGGCACCCCCGGTGAGGTACGAACCTCGGCTTAGGGCGCAGCTGGGGGGAGGACAGCAAGAAGGAACATCTTTTATGGGGTACTGTGTTAAATGTTACAACAAAATACCTTGTGACATATTGCAATTAAATGAAAGAACATTTAAAACTCATATTAAAAGTACACTTTGTAAACAAGCATATTATAAATTAGAGGATTATATCCAAGATAAGAGTGCTTGGAAACATGCTGGTCCTGCTCCATAGGACAATTTAGAATCAAGACAAAAAAATCAAACTGGTTGCTAATTTAATTGTAAAATTTATTATTTTGTGTTTTATGACATTGATTTTACATTCTGTGATTACTTCCTCACACACTGACATATTAATTTAAAAAAATTAGGAAAATCGTCTACTTTTAAAATGTTTGTAAATATGTGAGCACCATGTGTCTATCACATATTATCTGTCGTTGCTTAATTTTTAATTCTTTTTACCTATTAGGTATGGTGTAGTAATTTTATTCTAGGTGCATCGTCTTCACATATAATAATTATTTAACTAATGTACGTACATATACAAACCATTGTAAAACATTTTAAAAGTGTAACGGTGGAGTTTCTTGTCCATTCTTCTCCATACGAAAACTACCTTTTGGAAGGGGCGACTAGAATCAATTTTATTATTTTGTAATTTTTGACGTTCAAAAGTGCCATACATGGGGCCTATTTGAAATAAATGATTTGACTTTGACTTTAACTTTGGGACAGGCTGGATCAAAATTTGATTGTCATCATGATTATTAGGCGGGGTATTTAAAGCTACGTGCTCAGTTGCAATAACTGCTGGCACCTCGTTTTCGAGCAAGGGTCGGGGAGGGGTTTCATTTACTCGGGGGCACGGTCACGATCGCAAAGGACCTCGGCGGCGAGGTCGGAATGACGGGAGGCGTCTGATTTTGTGTACTGTACTGGTGGCCCTATTCTGCTCCTGGAGGAATGTAATGGGGTCATCTGGGTCGGAAAGGATTTTAAGTTCTACCAAAACGACTTTTTTACAGGATGATATCGACGCGCAAATTGTTACCATGACGGAAGACGAATCTAGACCCACCAGCGTCATGTCTACACCGTGTATATTTTGAATAGGTAAATAAAAAAAAAGAATCTCCGCCAGAAAATACTGGGTGTCAGGGACATCAACGCGAAAACTGAAACCGTGGATTCAGTACATGATTCTGAACCACCCTGCGTTGAAATTTTTCGTCGGTTTAAAAAAAAAAATCTGCTCTTCCATACATTGCAGTTTTCAATGAAACAGCAGATTTTTTTAATAACCGACGAAAAATTTCAACGCAGGGGGGTTCAGAATCATGTACTGAATCCATGGTTTCAGTTTTCGTGTCGATGTCCCTGTCACCCCGTATACCAAAACTTAACAGGAAATGGTAAAAAGACTCTAGGATATTTAAAATACGATAAAGAAGTTTTTTTTTTCCTTTTAGTCAACGAAGAAATCGTCAGAAACCAGCAAATTATTTGAGCATAATGATGTGGTCATAACATAAACAGTAGGTATGTACCATCGGGGTAACGCATATCTAAGCATTTTGAAAACCAAATCCAATGCACATGACCCTTTTTTTTCGTAGGTAAGCGATACTATAGCGACCAAGCGCAGTAAGCAAGAATAATCCTTACAGTGTACAGATATATGCATTTCTTTGATAGTACCTATGCTTCATTATCATAATTTCAGTACGGAATCTCCCACTGCTGGGTAGGTACAGGCCTCCCCCTTTCTTCTGCCATACTTCCCGGTTCCCGGTATCCCTCGTCTAGGCGTTTCCCGCAACTTTGACATGCTTAGCATAATCAACCTATAGGGTAAATTCGTTACAGATGGCCGTACGGGAGAGTTGGCCAATCAGTATATTTTGCTCATTTATTCACAAGGTGGCGCTGTATTTGAATTAATACACTTCGTGCGCCACCACGAACAATATCCAAACAAAACATTGCGCAAAAATAAGTAAAAAAGTAAGTAAATTGGCCTTAATTGAATTTAGTAGTTGTGAAATTTTGTAGTAGGTTCTTATACCATCCGGAAATACTAGTATTTTTATTACTTATTTGTATTTTTGGGAGTGTATTGTGTTTGGTGTTTTCTTCGTTTGAACATCAAAATGGGAACATCATAATTGTAATTCGTAAGTTTAAAAATTGAGGTGGGCATCTTACCCGGACAAAAAGGTGAGATGACCATTTATAACGGGTGTCAAAAAAATAGAAAGAAGTTCTGAAAGGACCAGTAAGGAGAAACCAATATTATGTGATACATCTGGTGAAGAAGACGCAGAAGATGAAGCTGATAATTTCGCTGGATGTAGCGAAAAATATTATAAAACCCATCTTATGAAGATTGGCTTCAATGTTCGATCTTTAATCTGTACCCGACATGAGAATTGTACACCTTTTAATGACATGAGCTCTATATGTGGACAGAAGAATAAACAGGAGCTCCAGCAAGCAGAAATCAAAGAAAAAGCATAAGGTAGAGGCAAATCTAATACCGGCCATCTGTCCCGTACCACTACGGCCATCACTACCGTATGTACCGGGTGAGACGGCCAGTGATGTTTTTTTTTAAATATTTTTTTTATGGATGTTCCTCACATTATAAAAATATCTTTATACTGATTTTCTAAAGACTGATAGTTGCTGATTTTCTTAAAAATAAAAACCTAATTGTGATCTCAATATTTTCAGTTTTATTTAACCCTAAAAAAACTATGGCCATCTCTAACGAATTTACCCTACGGTTCACACTGCTGGGACACAGGCCTCCTCTCCGTGAGTGGGCCGTAATCCACCACGTGGGCACGTGGTGCAGGTTAGTAGATGTTACATGTCTTCGAATTTTCGGTTCTAGGACATGCCGGTTTCCTCACGATGTTTTCCTTCACCGTTTTGAGAGCAGTGGTGATGAAATAATTTACACAAAGTAAAGCGCCTGTTTACAACTCGTAAGTCGCAGCCGTTATGACTGGGCCACCACTGACATACATGACTTGACATTCTCAATATTAAGTAAATATACCTTTAGCTGATATATTTCTACTATTTCTAAGCCATTTCCGTGGTAGACGTTATTTCTACCTGGGCTATTTAATGCTATTTATTTATACCAAGATTTCCATCGCCCACGGAGATTTCAATCGCGATAGGATAATATTTAGTCTCGTTACTTTGTAGTTGACTATAATTTATAAGCTTAGCAGTAGCTCTAATGAGTAGTACTTCTGACATTTTACATATGTGCTCATAACTACTTTGTAAGAGTTAGTTCAATATGCATATTTCTGTTGAATTAAATAGTTATACTTACTAGTTTAGTGGTATGAGAAACAGGGTGTAAAGTTCACTCATCCACCATAGAAAAGGGAGGATCCTCGGACCAGACGGGTATTGGTGCCGATTCCCTTGTTTACAAACTAAACTAAATTTAAGTTCAGTGCATCTTTTTCTTTCTATTTCATTAAGAAAAGGACAGAAGATAAATTTTAGTTTAGTCCTGTCAAATTAATCAGCGCTTGACGTAAATTGAAGTAATTTTAGTCGGCAAGTTTTTAATCACGTCTAAACTTGTATGGAGAGTGACAGACGCTGATTAATTTGACAGGACTAAACTAAAATTTATCTTCTGTCCTTTTCTTAATGAAATAGAAAGAAAAAGATGCACTGAACTTAATTTAGTTTAGTTTGTGAACAAGGGAATCGGCACCATTGTGTCTATTCTTACTGTGCTGTGGACTAAACCTGTGTTTTTCCAATAAGTAACCGATAACGTTATTGTGTCAGTGTGCAAACTTTTATTACTTTCTCCACACACCCGCACACCTCAAAAAGAACGCTAAACTAGTATGATATTAGAATGATTGCATAAAAGAATCATACTAAGAATAGTGTTCTTACAATGATTCTCTAATGAAAAATTCTACTGCGCCGTCTTCATTAGGTATGATGGAGCAGTAAGTGGCGCCATCTAGTTTTGTTGAAGTTACTAGAAAGCATGGAAGAGGTCGAATAAGAGTAACACTGGCTGATAACTGTCCCTTTAGCAGAGCGTCGCGTCGATGGTTGCGTGGATCCAGCCCGTTCCATCCTTGATGTCCTCCCTCCGGTTGACGCCCTAAACCGAGGTTCGTACCCCACAGGGGGTGCCCTTAGCGAGCTTTCACCTAGTTTTCATTAGCATAGTTGAATAACCCCTGGCTGGAGGTTTTAAGTGTAGTAGCTTAAGGCACCCACAGGAAAGCCCGGTTAAGTAGTCATGATCTCAGAGGTCAACTACGAGATGCCCGACATAAAAAAAAGATGGTTGCGTGACGGCTGTCTTCTGATGACAGAGACGAGGTCAGGGGAGGGGAGCGGGCTTGCGGACGGTGAGCAATGGGTAGCTCGCAGTCCGATAAACACCAGGCCCGGGTCGACGGCGCGTTGTGTTCCACGCGCGCCTTATAGAGATGTCAGCAGAATTGACGGGGTCCACTAGGGCCGATGCCCGTGTCACCGAAATCGTGGCCCCCGGCAACAGGGCAAGTGAAGGAACACGGGTGGATTTAATCAGTAAAACACCTAGAACGGGAGAAGCTATCTGATAAAAAAAAGGGGAAGCCGCTGTCATACCATGGCCACGATGAACTGCTATATTCCGGCACAATCCTGATTATATTGAAGCTACTGAACCACTAATATGATTACCGCTTCTGGTAAAGGTTATCTTGCACCTTTAAGATTATGATTGGGATAAAGGTGAGGACGGAGGAAAGAATCATATCGAGAACAAATTCTAACTATGATTCTCCTATGAAAAAAACTTACAGCGCTGTCTCCATTGATTGGAATAAGGATGCAGAGGACGAGGAGGTGTCGCCTCATTCCCTAGTTCCTTCAAACAAGTCATCTAAACAAAAACCCACCTCCCGTGTGAACCGACGCGTTAAACACGATATGCATAACATAGCATTATTTAACATAATTAATTAACAAAATCCTCATAATAGACAGATTGACAAAACAACAAGTAAAGTATTTTACGTCTTCATATGATATCGACAGCCTCATCTGTTTAAGCAAACATTAATAATTTAACTTGACGTTTGATTTCCCTTCAGTTCTTAGATAGTGGGTGTTGTTTTTAATAGCTGTGACTCTGTAGTTAGTGAAGTGTTGGTAAAAACGGGCATTAAGGCTCGTGCAGACCAGCGCGGGTCGCGCTGCCTGTCGCGCCCGCGATATCGCGCTGGTCTGCACGAGCCTTTACAATCCGACCGCGCACACATATCGTCGGCGTAGGTGGAGAACTAAATAACTGCGATTTTTGGTCAAATTGACTTTTCACCATTTTCGTAACACCCAAATCATGCCGCATAAATAAATCGCGATTTTCTCCAAACAAGATTTTTTTTGTTTTAAATAACAAGTATTTTTTTGTTATAAATAACAAGATTTTTTTTGTTATAAATAACAAAAAAAATCTTGTTTGGAGAAAATTCTCCACCTACGTCAACGATATATTCAGTCCAGAGAAGACGCCTGACATAATATAATGACTAAGCCGAAGTTCGCACGGACGTAATAAAATCGCGGCGGGATTTTATCGCGCACTGGATTTTCAACTCTCGGTGTTAAGCCGAGCGTTGAAAAACACACTTGGATTTTTAACTCTTGGTGTTAAGCATAGCGTTAAAAATTAAGTGCACGAAAAAAAATCGCCGCGATTTTATGACGTCCGTACGAACGTCGACTAATATCGTCACGTTACAAATTATGAAAACGCACAATCACTTTATTTTGTGCAAAAAACATCCTCAGAAACCCAACCAATAAACTCTACATATCTATTATAGATAATCATCAACAAAATGCATAAGACAATCAATTAAATTCCCATAATAATTTCTATAAAATACAACAACGTTCCCATATTCAATGATAAACTTTTAATAGTAAAAATAATAATTCATTCAGTTAATAATAAATAAAAACGGGGCGCATATTAAAACGTCGGTCGAGTATTACATTAAGCTGTAAAAAGTTTTGTTTAATGGTCAGTAATTGGTCGGAATAACATAATTTTTATTGGTATTGTCTCGGCTAGGTAACGATCTCTCTTACTCATGGAACTCGAAGATTTTGTAACTTTTGTAGCGGTTACACCGCCACATACGAACTACGCATCAAAGACATGACGTCACACAAATCCTGCATCGCGCAGTTAGAGTTTACCGAGCGATCGACATACATATAAGATTTCAACTTCAAACCGATGGGCAGTTGCCCGCCAGACACAACACCCGTCTGGTAGGAGGATCCTCCCTTCTCTATGGTGGATGAGTGAACTTTACACCCTGTTCCTCATGTCACTAAACTTTAAAACTTTAACTAAAATCAGAATTTGGTTATCAATTATTATTACTATCATCATCTGTCTAGCCTTCCTCCACCAACGTTAGGGTCAGCCTCCAGTCTAACCGGATGCAGCTGAATATCAATATTTTATATGGAGCGACTGCCTATCCTTCACAAACCAGTTACTGGGTAACTCGATGCTAATCATTACTAAGCCATCATCATGTGCCAAGTCTTTTCCCAACTATGTTTGGATCGGCTTTCAGTCTAATCGGATGCAGCTGAATATCAGTATTTTTCATGGAGCGACTGCCTATGTGACCTCCACAACCCAGTAACTGGGTAACACGATACCCCTTGGCAAAACTGGTTGTCAGACTTTCGGGTTTCTGACGACTGTCGAAATAACAGCCGGGACCAAATGCGTAGCACGGCGCCTCCGTGCCTTGAAAAGCACGTATCGGTATGTTATGGACGGTCACATCCACTGACCAACCTTGGCAGGTGTTGCTTAACCTTGAAGATCGAGGCAGCTACACAATATCACGCCTGCTTTTCTTGAAGGGTGTGGCAGAGGTGTACCAAGCGCACTAGACGGTCAAGACCACGACCACAACTTGTGGTCGCACCGATCAGGTAAACTATTGAAACCGATACAAATCGCGCACTTGGTCGCAGCATCCAACTAACCGGTTTCCTGGTCCCTGGTCCCTGGTAACCTGGTCGGTGGGACCAAAAGTCGTGGTAGTGCCGTCAGTGCGCGAGATCTCGAGATATCACTACATAGTTTAAAACAAAGTCGCTTTCTCTCTCCCTATATCCCTATGTATGCTTAAATCTTTAAAACTACGCAACGGATTTTGATGCGGTTTTTTTTAATAGATAGAGTGATTGAAGAGGAAGGTTTATATGTATAATAACCCGGTTTATACCCGTGCAAAGCCGGGGCGGGTCGCTAGTTTTTCTATAAATTAAACAAAACTGGGTGACTCACGTCCGAGTTCCTCCAAGAGTAAGGGCAAACCTCGCTTCGGGTCAATAAATAAATAAATCTCAGAGCTGCCGTTTTTTAGCTTATTTTTCATTAATATCGTAATTATGTGAGTTGGCATCGAAAACAAACCGCAATCTTCTGGCCAGCCTTAATGGTTTAGGGGTCAATTATAGGCGTTATAATAATAATGTTGTGTGCAATCTTTAGCCTTAATACGTATCCGTGTTAGTCATTCATTTGATTGTAGACGATTTTATTTAAATTCTGCTTCATTTTTGAGATGTTCGCATTCTTTAAGATCTTGTAAGGGAGTCGATGACGTCAGCATGGGATTACTGATTAATGTTGAAATACATTGAGATTTGGCGCAATAAAGCCAAATTGGTGTATTGGCCAGTTTGAATATATAATTAGTCTATTATATTCTCACTGCTGGGACACAGTCGACCATACGGTTAGAGGGATTGGACTGTAGTTCACCACGCGGGCCTAGTGCATGTTGATAGATTCACATATCTTCGACTTTTTGGTTCTACGACTGTTGCTGTTGCTTCCTCACGATGTTTTCCTTCACCGTTTTGAGAGCAGTGGTGATAAAATAATTTACTCAAAGTAAAGCACCTGTTGGTTTTCGAACATATGACCTACAACTCGTAAGTCGCGGCTGTTACAACTTGGCCACCATAGCTCTAGAGTTTTAGAGTTTGAATCCCTAACAAATACTAATTATGTATAGTTAGTTAGTTTCCTCACAATGTTTTCCTTCACCGTTTTGAGAGCAGTGGTGATTAAATAATTTACACAAAGCAAAGCACCTGTTGGGGTTCGAACATATGACCTACAACTCGTAAGTTGCGGCTATTACTACTTGGCCACCATAGCTCTAGAGTTTTAGAGTTTGAATCCAGAACAAATATTAATTATGTCTAGTTAGATAGTTTCCTCACGATGTTTTCCTTCACCGTTTTGAGAGCAGTGGTGATTAAATAATTTACACAAAGTAAAGCGCCTGTCAGGGTTCGAACACGACCTACAACTCGTAAATC
Source organism: Agrochola lychnidis (assembly GCA_963680765.1). Lineage (NCBI taxonomy): Eukaryota > Metazoa > Arthropoda > Insecta > Lepidoptera > Noctuidae > Agrochola > Agrochola lychnidis. The sequence goes on from OY796858.1 coordinate 19,786,410, forward strand.
GGGGCTGTTACCACTGGACCACCACTGCTCAGACTGGTATATCATCATAATCAGCTTATAATGTTCTTACTGCTTAGGACACATGCCTCCACTCGGTGAGAGGGGGTGGGGCTGTAATCCACCACGCGGGCCCAGTGCGGGACTGGTATATAGTTCCATCAAAATAACCACACCCTCTATCCACATGAAGACGAAACATTTCAAATATTGTGTTGTGGTCGGTATAAAGGTGAAATTTATTTTGTTCGCGCTCCCTCAGTTGCAAGCCGAATGTGTCTTGTATCATCATTCACGTCCCAATGCTTCGATAGTGAGTGCCTTCGATATCGATAATTATTATTATATTGGTTATACACATCACTAATGAGTTGTGTTTGTGTGGGTTCGATTTTTAAAGGCTTGAGCATTATTTCGACACAGCCCGAAAGATTAACAACCAGTCTTACCAAGGGGTATCGTATTACTCAGATACTGGGTTGTGGAGGTCAGATAGGCAGTCGTTCCATGTAAAATATTGGTATTCAGCTGCATCCGGTTAGACTGGAAGCCGACCCCAACATAGTTGGGAAAAGGCTAGGCAGATTGATTGAGCATTATTTCGACACTTTGGTTTCATGAATGATCTTCAAAATTAATTTTGGCCTGTTAGCCGTTATCGGTTGATCATCTAAGGCCTGGACCAATTATGTGGAAAAAATATGAATGTAATACAAATTTTATGTTCTTAGTGTCCCTCGGGAAACCTCGTGTTTCCTCAGTCGTCGGATTTCTATCAGTTGCCCTTTGCACTTGGTGCAGACCGGACGCTCTTAATCGACTTGGAAGTATATAGAGTTGTTAATACACTTTTAACTTAATGTTATTTATTTTAAAAATGGTAGGAAAGCTGCTAAACTCGCAGGCACGACAGATAGGAAAATAGTTTTACAGCTCTATATAGTTCACATGAAAATCAAAACAAAACAACAATAAAGTACTTAGTTCTGAATTCAAATTATTATACAAGACAAATCTAATAATTGATGGACATGGAAATTAGCATTCGTTTGTATTCGGAAATGCGATGATTCCCGAGGGACTAAAGAAAATAGAAACACTAGAGATTTAGCAGGGCTCTTTAGCACCCCCGATAGCTTGGCCTATCCACAGCAGTACTCATGTACCTAAGTAAGTACCTATAGGTACGGTCTGCAAAATACGCATAACATTTATCACTACTCTATTCTACGAATTCAGAGATACACTGACGACATTTCCTTACTTATATTGTGTCATAAATCGCACAAAAATGGTGTTGAATCTGTGCCATGTTAGCAGTGGTAACAGCCACAACTTACGAGTTGTAGTTCGTAGGTTCGAACCCAGACCGGCGCTTTACTTTGTGTATATTATTTCATCACTACTGCTCTCAAAACTGTGAAAGAAAACATCGTGAGGAAGCCGGCATGTCCTAGAATCAAAAATCGAAGACATGTGACATCTACCAAAGTACCAACCCGCACTAGGCCCGCGAGCATGGTGGATTACGGCCCACTCCCTCTCACCGAGAGGACACCTGTGTGCCAGCGGTGGGAACATTATAGGCTGATAATGCTGTACCCTGTTGACATAATATAGGTACTCAGAACAAACCTAGGCCAGGCTGTTACAAAAAAATTGCTAAGATATCACCCGATAACGCTAAAGGATAATTTCCACCAAACGGCTCGCATCGCATCGAATCGGAACGGACTTAACAATCTTCGAACGATATTAAATCGTGTATACAGTGTTTAAAGTCTATATTACCAAGCCGCGCACAGCAGCTTGACCGCGGGCGTCTTCCGCGACACGCGATTGTAGCCGAAAGTAAGCTGTGACGCGCGATCGGCTCCGTTCGCCTGTCGTCGTATCCGATTAGATCCTTTCGGCTGTTTTATGATTATTTTCTTCTTTCAACTTTACCATTTTCAAAAATTAGAACACGTCAATACGGTAGGAATGAAACTATTTGACTAGGCGCAGAAACGGATATGTTCGCAAGCGACAGTACGGAGCCGATCGTATGCGTCGACATCCTGCCGGACGCGATCGGCTGTCGCCGCTTCCGTTCGTATCCTTTCCGATCCGATGCGATGCGAGCCGTGCGGTAGAAATCATCCTTACCAGCCACCACTATCACGACTATGTCCAAGCTGATCCAACCGTCCTCGTCGCGTCGGGGGACGGCCTATGAAAAAGCCAAACAGACGAGGGTTTATACCCAACAATCATGTATGTATACTATTGTAGAAAGGATAACTACTGTTAACTTCCTATTTTCATTAACCGTGGATCAAACATTATCTAGAACTTATAATAAGTAAACTTAAACAGCCAATACATTTTATTTTTTACTTTTTAAAGGTTTTTGCTTGTGTCAGAGGTATTTTATTTTTAATTTTACTCATTGGGATCCTTCCATCCTTTTAATCCGCAAATTGATTCATCTTGCTGACCGTACGAATGTTTCCACGCATATAATATTTCGCGATCGACATGCATTAAACTGATGTTATCGATGCATCTGGATTCCATCGCGGACATCGCGGTGAAATTATGAATAACGCATCAACTCAAACATGTTTGAATCTGAGGAATTTTAAAATAAAACTTGAGTTTTTGCTAACTGTATTTATGTGTCAAATAATTGAGTTTCCAAAGTTTTATAATGATGAATGTAAAATATAGTGTGACTGTGCAGTATTTATTTTAAAGACAAAGTTATACAAACTCAGTTTGCAAAATGGAAATAAATTCCTACAGAGTTTCCGCTAACGCCATCTATACAGTAAATGATATACTGTTTGAAACAACACCACCTTGCGGGGAATGTAAAAGCTTCCGTGTCAAAAAGCTTTTTGTCTTGGTTCAACGTTAATCGAATAGATGGCTTTGATGACAGTAATAGTTGTTGTAGTACTTATGATCATTGACAGAGGGCGGCAGAGTACCTCGAAAAACAAATATTTCGTCTTTCACATCCAGCCTGTTAGTGGTAACAAGATTAAGAAAAAAAAATATTTCAAATCGGTCCAGCCGTCTTCGAGTAATCGGGGAACATAGATAAAAAAAAATAAAAAAATCGACGAACTGAGAACCTCCTCCTTTTTTTGAAGTCGGATAAGAATAAAAAATGGGGACAGAGATGCCTACAGGAAAAATATGAATGATTGAACTTCGAAAGTTTTGCCTCCTTAGTAGATATATATTTGGTTAGATCTGACTTTCTCAAGTATCAGAGTTTCAAAATAGCTCTTTGCAGATTTATGGCTGTGGCCAGGAAATGGTTTTCACTTCCAGCACGCGGAGCATGACCCTGAAGAAATGAAAGACAAAATGACAGATTGTAAAAAGATTTCTATGACGCGATGACAAAAATGAAGTAAAGAAAAATTTGAACAAGATCGCCTTGGTGAAAGAAAAATACTTGTAGGTATAGAACATTGGTCCGTAACCTTATCTAAATGAAGAGCACAATCGCTTTTACAAAAAAAAAACTTCCAAAACCTATACTCCATAGGTTTAGGTAGTTAAAAAAAGGTAAACAAATCGTAAAAAGAGTTTTTATAGATGACACTTTCTTGTTAAAAAAACAATAAAACCAAATTAAATTTATTTTAGTGTTTATCTATAGTTTCCTCTTTTATTAATGTATGTTAAACTTTATCGTTTATTCTTCACTACTTTTCGTAGATGTAACTGCTTGAGCACAATTTTTTTTTGTCTGATTTATAATATTTTGTAATCTGTCTATTGTAAAGAGCCCAATTTCTAAACGTCAACGAAATATAACGTTGCTAAATTGAAGAGTTCAACTGTGACGTAGCATAACAACTGAAGTGACAGGTATTACGTTTAGTCGGTTACTTGACAGCTGTCTCGTCACGTGGTATTTTTTGTTTACCTTTTTTTAACTACCTAAACCTATGGAGTATAGTAAAAATACTTGCATAGAACATTGATCCGTAACGTCATATAAATAAAGAGCATAATCGCGTTTACAAAAATAAGGTGTCGGTGACGGTGTTGCGAGTTCAATTGTTTTTTCCCATAAAATGCCCAACGCGCCTAAATAAGTTTTTACTTCAAAAAGGTCACTTCGTCTTCGAGGGGAGATAAAAGTGGTCAAGCTAAAGCTATGGTTTCCTAGAAGTACTAGTCCGCCACATAAAGTGACGGCTGTCATGAAAAGCGGGGTTTGACTTTAAAACACACCAACCTGTCATAAATAACGGTTCAGTGACGTCTTTCGCCGGAAAATTAGAGACGCAAAATAGCGGCCACCGCTCTTCTAGAAACTGAGCTTAAGCGTGCTGAAGTAACAGACAGGCAATTCCCGTATTTTTAGTCTTAGTGGCAATCTGTCAAAAAATTCATAACTTTTACTTACATTTTAGATAAGTTTTTGACATAGAAGCTAAGCGTATGCTGAGACGCAGATGACGTGGGGCCACGCAGCGCAGGGCAGAGCAGATTTTGTAATGCATGAACGTACTGAGAGCTGCGTACGGTGAGGCGCAGGCATTTGTCTGTCCTGCTCTGCGTCTCATTGTAGTGCCGGCACAGATTTCTGCGCGACACGTGCAAGTCGACATATGTTTATTACCACAAATTCATAACTTTGTTGCGATGACAGAACATTTTATTGAATTAGTTTGTTGTGAACCTTGTTTATATGATCACCCAGACTGTTTGTACTAGCTAGGGCGCGAATGTGTTTGTGTAGCTACGTCGCAGCATGCGCTCGCGGCCTATGTCTGCCTCGCCTGCCCTGTCCTGCAAAATCTGTACTATGCTGTGCTGCGTCACCTGCGTCTCAGCATATGCTTAGCCAGATTGTCGCCGATATGAGATTGCTACTCGAATTTGAATGAGATTGCTACTCGAATTTGAACGTTTGTTAAGAACAAAATTCTGTACCTTCAGTGAAAAGTGAAATATCTTGACCTACATCAGTTTTAATATTCTTACACTAAGTTTAACAGTAAAAAAATGTAATTTTTTGGTCTTATTGGTACCCCTCTAAGATTAAAATTGAGCAAGCTTATTTTGGTGTAAAGTGCTCTAACTAAGCATTTTTTACATTTATTAATGTGTAATAAAATACATTTTAAATAATATCAATGTGAACTGAACAAATACTTCAAGTACCTTAATGTATATTAATACAAATGTATGTGACTCTTATTACACGATCTATGTGAATTAGTACAAACTGATATATTTACCTACACATAATCATCCAACACCAACCAATAAATACCTAATGTGTAAAATGGGTCAAGCCATTTTAAATTAATTTACACATAAAACGACTTTAATATATGTTGTGTTAGGTGATACAACTGGATTTATTTTTAAATTATAAAAAGCTATACAAATTAATCTGTTTCTTCATACACTAAATCGTGCTCTAAGATATTGTTTACCAATGTCAGTAATCAGTACTCATTTTGGTGAAGTAGAGAAGATTTTTTTTAAACTTTAACATTAACTTTTTCAAAATCATGATTTTCCAGTTACATCACTTTTCACTGAAGGTACAGAATTGTCCTTCTGATTTATGTACAGGGTCAAATTAATTTAGCTAGCAAAACTCCTCAAACGTAATGGGTATTCGATATTATTTAAACAAGATAGCTGCGCCCCGCGGTTTCACCCTCATAAGTCTCGATCCTTTAAGAATATCGGGATAAAAAGTATCCTATGTCCTAACTCAGGTCAAGGTCTACCCTTGTGCAAAATTTCATCCAAATCCAATTAGTCGTTTTAGCGTGAAAGCGTAACAAACAAACATACTAACATCCATAAAATCAAGTCTTTTCTCTTTATAATATCAATTTAAATTTATAATATTAGTTTAGATTAGATAAAACAAAAATAAATTAATTTGATGATTTTTTTGTGGGATCATCGACCGCAATTAGTGTAGTCACCTGAAATATCAGTTTAAAAAATCCTTTTTCTTTGTAAACTTCACGATAATTAAAGAAAACAGATATTCTCAACTCATACGACAAGTAACAACACTAACAGCGGTCAGAAAAAAAACCGCATGTCTTTTCATTTTTATTTTATCGTATTCAGATATCGATATCCATCACATCTGCAGAGTTTTGCTAGTTAATTTAATTTGACATTCACAGTTAGCCCAGGTTCGCCCGGACAATTTTTTCACGCGGTGATTTTTTTCACACACTGGATTTTCAACGATCTGCGCAGCACTCTGTTCGATTCTCAACTCTCAGATTAATACAGAGAGTTGAAAATCCAGTGCGCGATAAAATCCCGCTGTGATATTTTTACGACCGTTCGGACAAGGGCTTATTGCTTAAAATCGACCACTTTTAATTACTTTCATCATCTTATTATTTGGAAAAATAACGATAAGCTCCTCATTACGTCATCATTTGTCACTAAGCCAAGGCGCGCACTAGCGGCCAGGTCGCAGCGGCCATGCAGCGAGATTCATACATTAGTATGAAATCGCCATGGAGCACGCGCACCTGCCCGCACGCGGCCAGCGGCCCCATCGACTATTTCGCTGGCCGCTGCGACCTGACCGCTGTGGTCTAGCCGCTAGTGCGCGCCTGGGCTAATGCTCATTTTCCGTGACACTAAATTAACGTCTAAATACTGTGCACTGTTGGATTTCAACTTTCGGCGCCGAGCCGATAGTCTTGAAAATCCAACAGTGCCCTTTTATTTAGACATACATTTAGGTGTCGCCTAGTGTTATGAAACGGTCATTATAAAAACAAAAATAAAACTATAGCTAGTTAAAATTAATTTAATCATTCCATAAAAACCTGCAATTTCCTCAATAACTAACCTAAAGCGCGTGGCTTATATCACAGTCCTATCGACCATATCTCGAAGACCCTCCCACATCCTAGGCCGCATATCACATTCAATCTTATCTTATCGTAAAAACAAATACATGAGTAGATAATTAATTATTTAAATAAGTACTATAGTTTACAAATTCATTAGTAATATTTCGCAGTTTTACTTTAAGGAAATACGTTCAGAAAAGCTTACGAAATTCAATGATTTAATAAACGTCATTGACAGGAGCGCTGTCTTTATTCGGGTTCAGTTGACTCGGGCCGAGCTGTTATTGACCCATTATTTCCACGTGATGCATATTAATAATTATAGTTTGATAGTCAGATAAAAAAGCAAAAAAAGGAGTAAAAAGAATTTCGTAAACAACGAGTCTACGAGTAGGCGTTGAAAACGTTCTAAGTAAAGCACTTGATGTCATAGTGCCCGTTTCCAGTAACACTAAATAAAAGCGCGCTGTTCGATTTTCAACTTTCAGCGCTGAGCCGAGCGTTGAAATTCCAACAGTGCCATGTTATTTTGGCATTCATTTAGGTGTCGGTTAGGGACTAACCTAACCGGTAACTTTAGAGTTTATAAAATATACACTGTGAAATTTGAAGCACAGTTTTGCTAGAACAAACGTTATTCAGACCATGGTCTACTACCATTCTACAGCATCCAATAAAAAAAAAACATAAATTGGTTTTTGAAAAAACACAAAAAGACAAAGTTTAAAATGTCAAGATTATCTTCTGTTTACTAAATTTCGTTTATGGAGGTACATGTAATCCCGTACGCAAAATACGCGCTTTGACGTGGAGTTGCGGATACCAGCCCGTATTACCTATGGAGGTACATTTCCCTGTAGACAATGCTGTGTCCCATGCGTGTTGTCTGTGTTGTAGGGAGTAACGATAATCTTGACATTTTAAACTTTGTTTTTTTTTTGTGTTTTTTCAAAAACCAAGTATGTTTTTTTTTTAATTGGATGCTGTAGAATGGTAGTAGACCATGGTCTGAACAACATATGTTCTAGCAAAACTGTTATTCAAATTTCACGGTGTATAAAACACACGAGGGGAAAGATTCAACAAGTCAATCGTAGTTCATCCTTTCTCTTATAAAAATAAGTACTGAGATATTATGGCATCAACGGTCACTTACAAGTAAACTGATCGACCTCTTCAACACAAGTATCACATTGCACAAAACAGCAGTTTATCATCTTACACCTGCACCTAGAACTCACTGTCTTTTTACTAGTTATAAAGCCCCTTCCACAACACAAAGTCGCACAGTTATGTCTGTCTTTGCACACCCTTCCCTTTGTACTCACACACAAGTTCGGCGTCCTCTGCAAGTAAACCAAATTCTTCCTTTCTATCTTCATTTTGTTCCTCACTTTTGGTGAAATCGCTCTTTTCGTCGTGTAGTTCATAAGTTTCTTTTTTGTTGCGTGGTGGTAATGCTTCTTCAGCAGACCCATTGCTGAATTAAAAGGTCCTAATCGTTTCCAGCATGTCTTTGTTGTACAAGACCCTGAGAACCCGTGGCATTTGCAAACTTCTTTTAACTGTTCTCCTATTGAATCTACTCCAACTATGACATCTTGTTTTAGTATTTCGGCAATCTGATCATTGCCAGCGTGTTTGAAGTCCAAGAAATTCTTCGTCATTCTCTTTCCGTGTCTGAAATCATCCCCACATCCTGCCATTTTCCAAGTATTATTTTTGCCAAAATTTCCGGGACATGAGCATGAAGATAGGTCCCCGGAGGCGCATGCTTTTGCTACTGAATGTGTAATAGATGCTGCCATCAATGCATGGACGAAAGCAGTTTCTCTGAATAGTTTATTAAAGATGCTCCTTTTAGGTTTTTTGTTGAATACGAGTGAGCAGTTCCACCTGTCGAAATTGAAGGTTTCTTCGCAAGCGGCAATCGCTTGTTCCTTTGCGATAGTCAGAACGTTTGATAGGCCGGTGTCTCGATCGCACATTTTTGTTTGCCGTTTTGAAGCTCTGATCAATTTGCAGGCTCCAGGGTAAATTTCGTGAGTTCGGTCGCTGAATAGAGCTTCAATAGTTTTCTGTAAGATGGGCTGAGATCTGTGAAATGTCAATGTAATTTAGTTAATTGGTACTTATTGAATTTGATTGAGTTTATGTTGATATTCTGGAGTTTAATCCAATTAGACTTAGGGCTCTTCTAAAGATAGTGAATTTAAGAAATTTTCGGGTCGGACATAGTGTTATTGGGTTTTCTATTTGAAATTTCTTAGTAGCAAGCTCGGAGTCAGGATTTGTGGCTGGTTGATGGCAATAGGCTCGCCCCCGATTACATGGGATTTAAACATAACTGGCGAAATGTGGGTGTACCTGCTACAGGGACACCTTTGCCCAACCCTTTGGAGAAACAAGGCGTGATGTTATGTTATGTTAATTATCTGATTTGGACCTCCTGTAGCATTGAAACTAAATAAATAATTCGTAGAAAATCTCTTTCTAAAATGGGGTTCATTGACGCTAATTCGTTGAATTTGAAACAAACTTGTTACTCCTCGGGAAAGGGCAAATTTTCAAAGAACATTAACAAGTGCGAGCTTATCACAAGAATTTATTAACATTGTATTATTTCAAATCGACTTAATTCTTAACTAGATTACCATTAACGTTCTTTCAAACGAACACGGACACAAAAATATTTTGCTACAAAAGGTACCTAATCAACCTACTAGATAGGTAGGCCTCCAGCGTAGCTAATTGATTTTTAAGTTAATTTTTTTCAATATTCATTATCACTCGATTTAATCAATTAAAAAAATAGCAATTGTAAAAATACAGAATCCAATATTCAGTAGGGGGTGAATAATAGCGTCACGCTATCATTCACCCCCTTCTCGGTTGACACGGGCGAATGGTAAGAGAAAACGTGTTGCACCGACCCCTACTTGGGGTTGGACAAAAGCAGGAAGATGATGGTGATAAAAATACAGAATTCACCAAATCAATTACCTACTTTAATAAACTCAGTTACTTCGAACGCTTAAGGAAAACACTGAACCTTAAGTCATCACTAAAAATTAAATCAGGAAATGTTCAAACGCTTGCGAAATGCGACATTCACCCCCCTTGTTGACGGAATCTTCGCCCTACAAATGTCTACCTTCGTAAAACATCTTGGAGCTATCGCTGACCACTGGAACAGGCCCAAGAGCGTAGTGATGGGTTGGCTAAGATCAAGAATCATCATCTCAATAATCCGTGCCACTAGCATTTGCATTCGCGGCACAAGGCATAAATTTAAACCAATAGTCAAGTTATTCGGCTTCGACGATGGAGCAGCCCTACCTAGACAAAACTGATGAAATGAGATTGTGTTATGTTATGTTATGTGATGTTATTTTTCGATGATGTAAATAAATTTGGGAGACATTGAAAAAAAAAATCTGGTAAACTCACCCTTCAACAATCTTAGTAGCAAAAATAGAAACGGCACATAACAATAAAACATTAAAAATACAATAACTATACATGATTAAGATCTCAACAGTCACATGATCACCGTCTTTTCCTATCCACTACAAAATGATGGCGAGAATGACTCGGCACACAAAGCGAGGTGTCGCGATACACTATCGGTAAAGGGTGGGTCTTCCAAAAATGGTAATGACAAACTAAGAAATCAGTCTGTGTTTGCTGGTTGAACAAATATTGGACCGAGTCATACCTTGACTTGAACTTGTCTAAATACAAGGTATAGGTAACCTATTTGCAGTCTGTTGCGGTTTATTGGTACGGCGATAAAGGGTTATTACCTGTCCATTCCAGGAAGTAACAAGTGGAAAGTCAATTGTACCTAATATACTACGTACGTACAGACAAACTATGTTCTTAATGTCCCTCGGCAAACCTCGTGTTTCGTCAGTCGTCGGATGTCTATCAGTTGCCCTTTGCAGTTGGTGCAGACCGGACGCTCTCAATCAACTTGGAAGTATATAGAGTTGTTAATTCTCTTTTAACTTAATGTAATTTATTAAAAAAATGAGAGGAAAGCCGCTAAAGTCGCAGGCACGACAGATAGGAAAATAGTTTTACAGCTCTATATAGTTCACATGGAAATCAAAACAAAACATCAATAAAGTACTTAGTCCTGAATTCAAATTATTATTCAAGATAAATCTAATAATTGATGGACATGGAAATTAGCATTCGCTTGTATTCGGAAATCCGATGATACCCGAGGGACATTAAGAGTTCAAGTTCAAGTTATTTATTTCATAACAAAAATACATTTATGTCGAAATATCTGCACAGTAAGTACACAAAAGAAACAACATAAACAATTACAATTATTAACAATACAAACAACCTCGTCCCTCACCCATAATTGAAGTTAGAACGTCTATCGAATTATTAACATTAACATCATCGCATGCGTCTATGACAAGTCAAAAATCAATGGGTACACATATTAATTTTTAGAAAATAGACATACTGTACCTGAGGCAGTAGTGGGAGTGCCCCAGTGGTAATGGCCCCGACTTACGAGTTGGAGGTCGTGGGTTCGAACCCAGGCGCCGCGCTTTACTATGTGTAAATTATTTCGTCACCACTGCTCTCAAAACGGAGAAGAAAAACATCGTGAGAAAACTGGCCTGTCCTAGAACCAAAAATTCAAAGACATTTGACATCTACCAACCTGCACTGGGCTCGCGTGATGGATTATGGCCCACTCCTTCTCACCGAGAGGAGGCCTGAGTCTCAGCAGTGGGAACATTGCAGGCTGATTATGAAGTCAAAGTGATCATAATAATATGGATCAGCTATAAAACAACGGTCAACCGCTCTGCGTGCACAACTATACTTATTAGCCGACGTGCGCACGGACGTAACAAAACCGCGGCGATTTTTTTTCGTGCACTTGATTTTTAACGCTCTGCTTAACGCTGAGAGTTGAAAATCCAACAGTGTGTTTTTTCAATGCGTTGGGACGAAAGTGCGTCCTAGCCCGTTGGATTCTCAACGTTCGGCTTAATCGGTAAGCAAGTACCCAGTATTTAATCAACCTAAGTTTAACAATCCCACTGCTGGCACACAAGCCTTCTCTCTGTAAGAGGGAGTGGGCCGTAATCTAACACGCGGGCCTAGTGCGGGTTGTTGGTTGAAATAAGTTTCGGTAAGTATTTTCTTGTAGGTTACGAAAGTGATGCAGAAGGATATTTGCATCATGGCGCGGCCCGCCTAAATATGCTCACTTGAATCTGCCTAGCCTTTTCCCAACTACGTTGGGTTCGGCTTCCAGTCTATCCGGATGCAGCTGAATACCAGTATTTTACATGGGCAGTATACACAACCCAGTAACTGGGTAATACGATACCCCTGGTTATCAGACTGTCGGGTTTCTGACGACCCGTAACGACTGTCAAAGATCCACGAATGACGGCCGGGACCAACGGCTTAACGTGCTTTCCGAGGCACGGAGGAGTCTCGGTATGTTAAGATGGTCATCCACAGACCAATTCCGGCAAGCGTAGCTTACCCTGATGGATTGAACCGTGCGGTTGAATACAGTTTTTAACCGACCGAAAAAGGAGGAGTTATTTTTATGTATGTCCACCGATTTCTCCGTCATTTGTGGACCGACTTTGAAAATTCTTTTTTTGTTTGAAATGGTATGCTCTCAAATTGGTTCCATATAAATTTTATTTACTTTGCTTCGGCAATTTTTGAGGTAGCTACAAAATAGGTATTTTTCCCCCACTTAGTATGTAAATGATATGATAAGTTCCTGTCACTGGTAGCAGTTAGTGGTATTCGAATGTGTGTGGGGTAGGTACCACAACTAAAAAGTGAAAAATAAAAAAGTAAAAACAACCGACTTCCAAAAAAAAACACTACAAAGTGAAAAATAACTTTAATTTCGGAAATCAGTGGCAAAAACGAAAATACAAAACCCAAGACACCGACTTCCGAAATTAAATTTATTTTTCACTTTGTAGTGTTTTTTTTGGAAGTCGGTTGTTTTTTTTTCTATTGATTACTAAACGCTATCTACCTGTCCGTATCCACGCGGTCGATAGCGCTCGGTACGCCGCGAACGATAACATTTACGTTCGTCTACCCGCCGCTTCAGACGGGAGCTTTTGTTTACAACTTGTTATGTCTTTCATAACTGCAAAGGTTGTTATCCTATCCTATATCTATTAAACGAGCAATATTTGTATACAGGGTAAGTTTTTATCCGCAAACTATAACCCGTGACTTTATTCTTCATTATGAACAACTTTTACTATGGGACCAAACCTGAAATCTCGAAACAATAATCAGCTGTTCCCTACATTTGTGTTCGCATAATTCGTCAAAATGTACGGAACAGCTGATTTTATTTTTCGCGATTTCAGGTTTGGTCCCATAGTAAAAGTTGTTCATAACTTATCCTGTATATATTTGTACTCACGTTCTCGAAATTGGCTCTAACGATTTCGATGATAGTTGCAATATAGGGGTTTACGGGGGCGAAAAATCAATCTAGCTAGGTCTCATATATAGGAAAATTCGTTTTCTCTATTTTCACAGCCTCGGGAATGTGATACAACGTTGGTATACCTGGACGATATGCTTATCTATTTTCACCCGAGCAGTGCTCGGTCGACCAGTGTTATGATTGAATTAAAACCAAGTATAACATAACATCACGCCTTGTTTCCCCGAAGGGTTGGGCAGAGGTGTCCCTGTAGCAGGTACACCCTCATTTCGCCAGTTATGTTTAAGTCCCATGTAATAGGGGGTGAGCCTATTGCTATCAACCGGGCACAAATCCAGACTCCGGGCTGCTACTGAGAAATTTCAGATAGAAAAGCCCAGTAACACTGCCCGATCCGGGAATCGAACTCAGGACCTCATGCTCAGCAGTAGTGCTTGCGGCCACTAGACCAACGAGGCAGTCAAAAACTAAAAAAAAAAACAAAGTAAAACTAATTATATTATGGCATATTATTTTGATGTTGAGAGAAAAGGTATGTGCACTAATGGCAAGAAAACATAATTTCTGTGGCCTGCTGACGGTTTCATTCAATAATGAAATATTCCCTTTAATCTCTTAAAAATCTAATTAAAACTCGTTCTAAAAAACCCAAAAGATACCAAACGAACTCATGCTGACCACACCACCTGTTCATACATGTTCATACGTTTATTTTTATCTGACATCAAAAGGAGAATATATCCCTTCACGTCTCCCATTAGCAAGTGCACTCGGAAATGAAAGGGTAGTTTTTACAACGCGCGGTCGTTGGTCGCAGATCGATAGCAGTCCGCGCGATGCGTCCGGGTAACATACCTACATATGTGTTCAGATAAAATAAAATCTCGAAGCTAGCTAATACAAATAATAATAATGCTAAAGAGAAAGACAAACAAATCAAGTTTCTTGACTTGGCTCGCGAGATTGTCGACATGTGGAATGTGGACTCAGCGATCATTGTGCCGATAGTCGTATCAGCCAATGGCTTAATTGCCAAGAGCCTCGACCAACACCTAAGGAGGCTCTCATTGGGCAGCTAGATCAAGGGCTTGATTCAGAAAGCGGTACTCCTCCAGCAGTACCGCTTTCTGAATCACGGTTCGCATTGTCAGGAGGTTCCTCTCTCTGGAGCCCTGACCGCCGGTAGCTTGGACCCTGTTCCCGATACCGGTGGGTTACTATTTTTATATTTTTAAATGTTTTTATATTTTCTTTATTCTAATATTTAAAAATATAATTTATAAGTATTTAGATGAAATAAAAGATAATAATGCTAATATAATAATAGTGCAAATATATTAGACAAATGAGCTTCGTAGGAGACAAAAGAGCAATCTCTCTAAAACCACAAATTGAGGAAGCTTCCTTCATTTCCCCTACGATAAATATATTCAACAAATTCACATCGCTGTTAATGAACAACATAACACAATTCAACCCTCTATATGTGCGACAAATGATTACACACGAGCGATTTTACATCCTCGCTCGGTCGTTGGTCTTGCGACCAACTCGCGATCAATATCGCGCGGCGAGACGCGGTGCGGCACAGACAGATAACTTTTAGAACCGTGTACCCAACACTTTGGAAGTGAGCTTTTGTTTGCATCTAGTTATAAGTTGTGACTTTGTGTACCTGCCTGTATTTGTACTGATTTTTATTTCAGAGTAAGTGTTTTTTTAGGGTTCCGTACCAAAATGGTAAAAAGGAACCCTTATGGTGAGACTCAGTCCGTCTGTCCGTCTGTCTGTCACAGCTGGATATCTCAAGGATTACTAATGCTATCAACTTGAAATTTGGAATAGTTTTAGATTACGTTTGCCCAACTATTCTGCAAATAAGAAAGAAATAAAAATGCATTTTTTTTGCAACCTTGGTCTGAACGTGGGTTTTAAAAATTCGAAGTGGGGCTACTAGGGCATGTGGGATATCATATGGAAGAGCGCTATTTGCACATTCTCAAACATTTTATTTTTATTTTTACGCCGCATAGTTTTCGACTTGTAGCGAAAAATGTAAAAAAATACCGTTACCCCATATCTCCGAAGTTTGCATAGAGAAAAATCTGAAATTGTTCCATGTGATAGATGTTTATGCAAAGATTACAGGAAAAATAAAACGATGTCTCTAAATAGCACTTTTTCAAAAATCATCAACAAAAATTACATTAGTTCCACTATCGGTCAAGAGATGGCACTAACCTAAAACTGCAAAATTCTACTCCGCAGTGTGCAGTGTTAAAATTCTCTGACGAATATTGACCTTGCCGATGAAAATTTAAAATGATACGGAACCCTCGGTGCGCGAGGCCCGGTTTTTTTTTGTGGTTATTACTATACCCGAATCGCTTCAGCGTGGTAATAAAGGTCATTGCCCTTTCTTTAATATCTCTCTGTAGGAACCCAAACAATAAACTATGTATCTATGGTTTTTCGTTATTAGAACATGTTGAAAATCACGATAGATATTGATTCTGGACATCTACGGACTTTATCTCAGTTTGTGAAATTAAGAATGCTAGAAAATATAGGTGGGTCAATGACCGCTATTGCTACGCTAAAGCGATTCGGTTATAAACATTATACCTACAGGTTGATTTTTTATTTTTGGCAGTTTGGGAGTTCTAAACTACAGGTCACAGATAAATCTGAGATCAATAAAAAAAAAATATACGTGTTTTAATAATGACGTTGGTAGTCATACCTATCCTGTCCTATCCTACCTATCGCATCTTTGTCGTATTTTCTGTATACAGGGTGGCAGGGCCATCGAACCCTCCTGAAAAAAATAACCGACGAAACATTTCAACGCAGGAGGGTTCAGAATTATGTACTGAATCCATGGTAACCGTTTTCGCCTCGATGTCCCTGCCACCCTGTTTAGTTAAATAGAGATTGTATATAGGGCTATACAGAAAATACTCAAAACTATCGCAAAATACGCATTTGGACATGGAGTTGCGGGTCCGTTTTACTATACTTCTACAGACTATTTCAATATCCGTGACAAATAGAGGCTCTGACGGTGTTACAACATCCACGACCGGTCGTTGGTCGCGGTCGATATGGAGCCGTCGGGAACTTGGGATGTCACGGAAGCAGTGCTATCGGATCCAAAATTTCAGAGTTGAAATGGAAACTTGTTGTATTGAGTTTGAAGATATGTTCTATACTTTCATAGGATGGGTGGAGTTTTTGTGTCGAGACTCGTGTATTGCGTAACTTTATTTTCGTAAAAGGTTATGACTAATTTGTTTCATTTTGACAGTTTAACAACATGCACTGCGTTATTTACGTTGTTGAGAAGTAGTGCTATTCTGTAAAAATCTCACCGTGATAACATAAGTGAAGTGAGCTGCCAATAGTGTCAATCGTTAGCAACTGACAGCTCACTCCACGCTCACTTCACCTAAGATAACATGGTGAGATGTTTACAGAATAGCACTACAGATTTTTGAAGTGAAAACTTCTTTAGTCGTTGGGCATTTTTGAGATGGGACTTCGACAATTGATTTCGCGACACCATGATGATACCTCATTTTTGTAAACGCGATTGTGCTCTTTATTGATATTACGTTA
The DNA here is from genome assembly GCA_963680765.1 of Agrochola lychnidis. Lineage (NCBI taxonomy): Eukaryota > Metazoa > Arthropoda > Insecta > Lepidoptera > Noctuidae > Agrochola > Agrochola lychnidis. The sequence continues at coordinate 19,803,360 of OY796858.1, forward strand.
CGGATAAATGTTCTATGCAAGTATTCTTACTTTAAAAGATTTGTAAACGCGATTGTGCTCTTTATTTATATTAAGTTACGGATCAATGTTCTATGCAAGTATTTTTACTTTAAAGGTTTCGGAGGAATTTTTTTTTTGTAAACGCGATTGTGCTCTTTATTTAGATAAGGTCACAGACCAATGTTCTATACAAGTATTTTTCTTCCACCAAGGCGATCTTGTTCATGTTTTCATTTCTGTCGGCACTCCCGGAGTGACACTGTAATTTTTTTTTCTCCAATTTATGATGCAATGGATTAGCAATCTGTTTCACATCGAAATAAATTGTGACTGGTCGCGTATTAGGCAATTAGGGTATACTGTACCCTAATTGCGTAACTTATTTTCGAAAACAATTATGACTAACTTGTTTCATTTAGAAAGTTCAACAATATTCATTGCGTTATTTACGTCGTTGAGCAGTTTTTTTTTTTTTCCAACTTATGAGGCAATGGATTACCAATCTGTTTCAAATGGAAACAGATTGTGATTGTGTTGTATTACGCAATTAGGGTACTGGTTTACGTCCACGACGAACTTTTATATTGCGGCACAATCCTGATGATATTGAAGCTGTTGAACTATTAATATGATGAACACTTCTGGTAAAGGCTATCCTGCGACGTTAGATGCTTGCACAGTTAAACTTACATACAAAGATAAATACCATATAATCTATGATTATTTATTTGTCTAGATAGAGTGTCGCGCTACAAAAGAACTTTGTTATGCTGGTGTGCGTGACAGCTAGGTACGTTTTACACTCGCGGCACGTCATTCTGCTTTTCTAGTGTGTGTGCGTTTAACGGCCAATAGTTGGACGCTATTTTTTTCGACGAGTTCACAGCTTTAACTATCTATCTAGACATATTTTTATCTTTGCATACAACATTTAAAAACTAACGTTGATACCAAAGGAGTTTGTAATGCAAATTTCAAACGAAACTTGATACTTTAGAAGTTCACTTGGGTTTCGATCTAACATTTTACAAAGAGCTTTTATTGTAGCTTTAATAGAGAGAGAGCTAGTTACTATTTATAAGACGTAGATCATAAATCCTTTTATTTATTATTAAAAACTACTGTAGGTATCTATTGCTTACTAAAAAATCATGATCTTTTCAGTATACAAGGTGGCAGGGACGCGAAAACTGATACCATGGATTCAGGACATGATTTTGAACCATCTGCGTTGAAATTTTTCTTAGGTTATAATAAAATAATCAGCTGTTCTACACATTTTGACCACGTAGGTGACCGACCACTTTTCTATGAAACAGCAGATTTAAAAAAAAATAACCGACCAAAAAATTTCTTTACGCTAGGGGGTTCAGAATCATGTACTGAATCCATGGTAACAGGTTTCGCGTCCTGCCACCCTGTATTTTGTAAGCTGGGATGGTATTCGGCGAAATGGTAAAATGAAGCGCTCAGGCCACACTGAGAACGAAATTGCGAAGCTAAGTTCGTTTAGCTTCGCTCATATTTCGGTTCGTATTTGGCGGTGTAAACCGAAGTATCAAAAAACGCGGTAGTTCGAGTTCCCAGTGTTGCCTGCGCTTAAAAGTGTTTATTGATTAAGAGACTTTAAGAATGAAGACACATAGCTTAACGTCTTCTTCTTCTTTTCGAGTCGATGGTAAAACATGTTAAACGAGTTGGGCTCAGTAGGTGGCCACGCCAATCGCGGCATCAGTGGCATTCTTTAGGTCCTCAGAAGTGCAGGTGTGTAGACACTTTAGACACTCCAGCATATGGGACATGGACAGCTCAACGTAATGATTCATCATCATTTTAACTGAAAGACGTCCTCTGCTCGACATAGGCCCCTCAGGCGTTGCCACATCGACCGGTTTTGTGCTTCTCGCCTCCAGCGTAATCCCGCGACCTTCAACAGCTAATCGGTATACCCTGTGGGAGACCTACCAACATTGCGCCTTCCGGTACGCTGTCGCCACTCCTGAACTCATCGGCCATCCGTTCTGCGAGCAATGTGCCCTACCCACTGCCATTTATGTTGGCCAATCAAGCACTTATCTAAATATTATTCTAATTAATTTCAATTACAAACCGCAAAGCGAACCACAACAAACAACCGGCTCCTATACTTACCACTAGATAATGTGTTACGACCTGAACAATGTAGCCAAATGAGAGCAGCCGCTAGCCACAACATCAATGACCTAGCTTTTAGTAGAGGCATTATGCGGGTAACATACAGAAGGTTTAGGACTAGGTCCCTTATCCAGAGAGCTTTAGGCTCAATTCACAAGGAAATGAAATGAAATGAAATTGTTTAAATGAAATTGTTTATTCTGTAAATAGGATATCGGAAGCAGTTTTACATGTCATATAAAAAAATATTAAAAATAAGCTAGATGAGTTCGGCGTTTCCTATCTGACTACTCTGAGAAGAAAGGCCGAAACAAACTCAGAGGTCGTAGTCTCTTTTAAAGTCCAGACATAATCTTGGTCAGGCCATATGAGGACCATGTAGATTAGTGTCTGAAAAGGTCTTTTGAGGAAAGAACCACACAGATTTGAGTGGACCTGTCCAGTCAGTGCAAGCATTTGTCAGTAATCGTGGAGCTCAACTTAGAACTTACGGAGCTCAATTCGACGAGCAATACCAAAGAAAGGACATTTGGGTAGGCCGCAAAAACTACTCAAACTGCCAGACCATCACTAAAACTAGAAGAGAAATAAAAATTATACCCACATAGTCCTCACATTCACAATAGTTAAAATAATATAATACTTTACAAAGTAATCATGTCATTTTGAATATAATTTTCAACAATGTCAACGTGTTTATAAAACTGAGCTTAGAAAAGGCTTAGCAGAGCGAGCAGTTCAATCCCAAGCTTTTTTATCTTCTAAATAATCTGAAATTGTATAGTACCCTTTTTTACAAAGTTTGGTTTTAATACAGATTTTAAATCGTTTAATGGGTAAGTTTCGAATGTCAATAGGAAGTTTATTGTAAAAGCGTATACATTGACCCATGAATGAGTTGCCTACTTTGTGGAGACGTGTGCGATGTACAGCAAGGTTGTGTTTATACCTGGTATTTAAACTATGAATATCGGACATTTTCTTAAAATTTGATATATTTTTGTGTACATAGGTTTTCAAAAATATATTGTGAGGCTACAGTCAGAATATTTATTTCTTTGAATTTTTCTCTAAGGGAATCTCTTGGACCTAGGTTGTAAATGACTCGAACAGCCCTTTTCTGTAAAACAAAGATAGAATTAATGTCCGCACAGGTTCCCCAGAGAAGAATCCCATATGACATAAGACTATGAAAATAACTAAAATAAACAATTCTGGCTGTATCCACGTCAGTTATCTGTCTAATTTTTTTAACAGCATAGGCGGCCGAACTTAGCCTTCCTGACAATTTTTCTATGTGTGGGCCCCATTGTAATTTACCGTCAATAGTGATTCCAAGAAAAACTGTCGACTCAACAGGGTCCAACTCTGTTCCATTAACCTGAACATTAGTAGATAGCTGCCTGACATTTGGCATTGAAAAGTTAATGAGTTTAGTTTTTTTTCGTTCAGGTGAAGATTATTTACATTAAACCAATGCACAACTTTAGACAGTGCATCATTAACTTGTTCAAAGTTGACTAACTGACGTTTGATTTTAAAAATGAGGGAAGTATCATCTGCGAATAATACGATCTTGTGATTATCCCTTATGTGATAGGGCAAGTCATTTATATAAATTAGAAATAAAAAAGGACCAAGAATTGAACCCTGCGGAACGCCCATGGTGACCGCAGATCCTGCAGATCTCTTGCCATTAACATCGACCCTCTGAATTCTGTTGTTCAGATAAGAAGTCAGAAGGTCAAGAGCCTTGTCCCTCATACCATAGTGGTACAGGCGGAGGCCAACAACGATCGGCAGGTCGGGCACGCAGCACCTAGCGCTGCCTCGCGCCTCCGCGGGTCACCGCAGGCCATCGCACGCTATTCGAGCGTCCTTTGAACCAGCCATAGCCATAGGGGCCTATAGTGCTGTCACGGCTGCCCGTGCGGCGCAAACGGCCGCGCGGCGATCGGCTGGCAAGCCGCCCGTGACAGCAAGTCGGCTCGCGCCGCTACTACACGAGCAGACGCGAGGACCCGCGCGGCGCTTTATATTCTATCAAGCATATCTATTGTATGGTTTCAATTTATTGTACTGGCAACACCGAAAGATTCGATGTGTCAAAAGTGGCGCGGCAACGGCTTTCTGTGTCGGGCGCTCAAGACGGTACGACGTGCTAGCGGCTGTAGCGGTTAAAAATATAGATTGGCATAGAATGGTTGGAGATCTACTGTAAATTAAGGTAACCTATTAGTTTTATTGTAAATATTCGAATATTACATAAATAGTGATATTCCCAATAGGAGATGTGATGGTATGTATGGTGTAGAATATTGAATTTGATGTTGGCAAGAAATATAAATGAATGATAAAATATCTTGGTGTTTCATATTATTTTCCTTATCCCTGAAATATTATAAATATGTAGTTTTATTAGATAGTTTTAGATTATGATATCGGGGTAACGACTTTAAGATTCATTTGGGGATTAGTACCTATTTTGAGGTATTAGTTGTTTTAGAGCTAGGGTAGTTTTTATGATACTATATTTTCTGATATTGCACATAAAGTTTATAATGCCTTGTCATTAAAACTGCTCGCCGCGTCGCTGCCATTTCAGTGTGAATTGAGTCTTATACTGCCATACAACCGTGTACATGAGACTTGCTTTAGACACTACATGATATCAGGATACCGCCCATATACAACGAGCGTCAGGGGTTTTGTCATGGAACATTGTACTCCAATCAATCTGCCTAGCCTTTTCCCAACTATGTTGGGGTCGGCTTCCAGTCTAACCAGATGCAGCTGAATAACAGTATTTTACATGGAGCGACTGCCTATCTGACCTCCACACCCCAGAAATTGGGTTATACTATACCCCTTCGTAAGACTGGTTGTTAGACTTTCGGGCTTCTGACGACCCGTAACGACTTTCAAAGATCCACGAAGGACAGCCAGGACCAACGGTTTAACGTGCTTTCCGAGGCACGGAGGAGTCTCGGTATGTAAAGATGGTCACCCATCCACGGACCAACCCCGGCAAGCGTAGCTTAACCTGATGGATCGACGCCTTTTTTTTTTGGTGGGATATTATCAAATAACTTCTCCCGTTCTGAGTGGAGCGAGAGGGCGTGTCAGACTCTTACTGACTAAAACTCACTCGTGTTCCTTCAGTTGCCATTTTGCCGATATGGATCGACCCCTGCGGCTGTTATTACTTAGCCACGAGCTCCTCTAGAACATTGTATTAAAGCACAGCATTTAATTATTGCGGCGTGCGTGTATGACCAAGTGTATGAACGAAGCAAAAGGAGTATGTAAGGATCGTAGCAGATGGCGTTCTGTAGTTTCTACCTACCCCCAAGGGAAAAAGGCGTGAGCATCTTTGTATATTTTCTGCTGCCCAAAGCAACATAATCCACTGCTTTATAGACACTTTTCAAATGAAATATGCAGACAGAGTTGCACGTCCTTAGGGATATTTAAAAAAATTGAGACATGAAAATTTTCCGAGTGCGCAAAACCAGAATTGAGTGGATTTTAAATTCGTTCAAAGTTAAATTACTGTACTGCATTCTGAAACTTGGGGCCACGTGTAACGTAAAGCTTAGTTCAGACTTGACTTAACGTCAATTTATCAAACGTCAATTATCTTTTGTCAAAAGAATAATAGATGTTTTTTTACAGATTTTCGATACAAAAGATATTTTATCTGAAGGCTTTCTGGAAGCATTCGACTCCGCTTTTATTATTTGCATTTTCATGGAGTACAATAAAGAGTACTTTAACAAAAATTTAATAAAAGTTCTATGCCCAACTATCTATGACTGCCTCAATGGTCTAGTCGTCGCAAGCGCTACTACTGAGCCTGAGGTCCTGGGTTCGATTCCCAAATTGGCAGTGTTATTGGGTATTTCCATCTGGAATTTCTCAGTAGCAGCCCGGAGTCTGGATTTTTGCCCGATTGATGGCAATAGGCACGCCTCCTATTACATGGGACTATTAGTTGTAGGTCGTAGGTTCGAACCCAGACAAGCTCTTTACTTTGTGTAAATTATTTCATCAATACTGCTCTCAAAACGGTGAAGGAAAACATCGTGAGGAAACCGGCATGTCCTAGAACCGAAAATTCGAAGACATGTGACATCTACCAACCCGCACTGGGCCCGCGTGGTGGATTACGGCCCACTCCCTCTCACAGAAAGAGGAGGCCTGTGTCTCAGCAGTGGGAACATTATAGGCTGATGATGACTTGGACGACCGAGCTCTGCTCGGGTAAAAATAGAGAAGGGTAATTTAATAGAATAGGTTAGTTCATACTAATTCCATGTATAGTACATAGTAATTCCATGCTGCCATGATAGTACATACTAATTCCATGCTGCCATGATAGTACATACTAATTCCATGCTGCCATGTCATCATTCTAAGGTAGCCATCTTGTTCTAAACTTTGAGAGATCGAGCTCTTCTCGGATGAAAATAGAGAAAACAAATTTTCCCAGAAATGAGACCTAGATAGATATTTTTTGATACCCTCTTATTGCAACTATTATCAAAATCGTTATAGCTGTTTTCGAGAACGTGATTACAAATATATATAGGTATACAAATATTGGTCATTTAATAGTATAGGATTAATAGAAGCCCTGTATGGTTCGCGACAATATGAGAAGGAGTCCTCAATTAACTAATTCACTTCTTCAATCACAAGAGTATTCTGGACGAAACCTTAGGATATGTCGCAGGGTTTAATGAACCGAAATATTGGAACCCGGTCACGACTACGTGGTAGGTGTACTATTTAAAATTCCGGTCAGAGACATTGCGCCCAATGATTTTCTGCCCTCTCGAACGAAATCAAGTACTTTAGATATTGACATTAGCTATTGACAGCACTTATATATTTATATAAAATCAATTGCCATGCATCAGATTTTTGACTGCCTCGTTGGTCTAGTGGTCGCAAGCGCTACTGCTGAGCATGAGGTCCTGGGTTCGATTCCCGGGTCGGGCAAGGTGTTATTGGGTTTTTCTATCTGAGATGTCTCAGTAACAGCTCGGAGTCTGGATTTGTGCCCGGTTGATGGCAATAGGCTCGCCCCCTATTACATGGGACTTAAACATAACTGGCGAAATGTACTTGCTACAGGGACACCTCTGCCTAATCCTTCGGGGAAACAAGGCGTGATGTTATGTGTTTATAAATATTTTATTGCCGTGCATTAGCCTCGCAAAAACTCGAAAATTTTAAATCAATATTTCTTTTTGTTCGCCTCGTTTCTGGGGTGGTTTAGATTAAAAAAAAATAAACTATAAAAACCTAAAGGAACAGCCGAAAAATCGAGATTGAATTTTGACAGGACAACGTCTGACTGGTCAATGTATGTAAGAATGCGCATAACTTCCGAACGACTGCACAAAATTGGATAATTCTTTTTTTGTTGTATTTGTTAGTCTTACGACAAGGTTTGTAGGTAGGTAGGTAGGGTAGGTAGGTACAGTACGACACAACTTAGATGTAGCATCGGCAAAATTCGTAAAACCGATCACGATCCGAACTGAATGCTCCTTCAAAATCATCAATCTTTACTACTACTTTCGGTGAAAATGATCTTTACGCAGACGCAATAACTTGTAAAGTCATATAACCAAATACGTTCGTAAAATTGAAATGAATAAATGCAAATGTTCAAATTCATGCTACATCTAATTTGTGTCGTACTGGATGTAGGTAGGTATGTAGGTAGGTAGGGTAGGTATGTACTACACAGAGTAGGTAGGTAGGATAGTTAGATAGGGTAGGGTAAGTAGGTGCGCCGTAGATACGTACTTAGTCCTACCCGTGTGTAACCGGGCCGGGTAAAGCTAGTGATGAATAAAATGGTGTTGAAGTTTGGAATATAATGTGATGTTTAGAAAATGGAGTGGAATAAAAAAAGTTAGTACAATTTTTTTTTTTTTACATTCAATTTAGTAAACATTGGGAGGTTCATTGATTAAATTATATCTCTTTATCAAGGGCAGTAATAGTGTATAATGATATCGAGACGTGACTTAATAAAATAAATAATTATTTCTCCAGAACTATTTCAATAAAACAAAACAACACAGATACAAACTAATATACAAGCTACCAAAACGATAAAGTATTAATCGTCTTTCCAATAAAGTCTCTACCATCTTACTAAAACAGTTTCCTCTAAATAGCCTCATAAAAGTACAGACGGAACTTCGACATATTGTGACAAAACTTTGTGTATTGGTTACAAACTTTGCTACGAGTTGTAGAAGCTACGCGTTCGATGACCTCGTAGCGGGCTACGCGTCTACGGGGCGTAGCGATTTTATTTGATTTTTACAGACATGGCTGTAAATTACGTGTTACGTCTTGTTTGGGTTGGGTTGATTGAAGTCAATTGAAGTCTGATTTTGTTTAGTTTAATCATTCAGATTGTGGGACAAAAATATAATAAAAATAGGTAGACTATGACCGGGCTAGGACACTTTTATCCCGATATTTCTAAGAGATCGAGACTTATGCGAGTGAAACAACGGGGCGCAGCTAGTATTAGTACTATTAAACAAAGCCGCTTTTGATGTCTGTCTGTACGGTCATACAGACAGACATCAAAAGCGGCTTTGTTTTTGTTTGCGGTTTGTGTAGTTCTTCTAAACTCATAAATGGATTATTGGATGCAGTTTTGATGCGAATCATTTGGAGAATTTATTCCGAAAGGTTTATGTGAATGTTTCTTAAGATAATATTGACATAATTTAAAAGCTAACAGTCTTAAAATAAGTATAATAATAAATTTACTAGTATATAAAAAGGGATGAGAAAGAAGCAGAGGTCATCAAAAAATTTGTCCGCATCGCTGTCAACAGGAAAAATGCTCAAAGAACTGTCAACATTGCCACGTTGTATGGCATATCTTTATCCAAAATAGGCCAGCCCTCTGGTCACGTGAAGAGTCGATAAACCGTTTGGCGATGTCTCGAAAAACCAAGTGGGCACTTGGATTCTATGGCCCTGTTTCAACTTCAAACGGCTAGAACATACTCGTATAAGTCCCAGTCAGATAAAGATACTTACTTATTTATTAAAAATAAATCTCTATGTTAAGTCAAGTCGGAAAGAAATAAAAAGCACTGGTCAATATTAGAATGTAACAATTATTGAATACAAAAAGTAATAAAAACAAATAAAAAAAGGATTGTGTGGTTTTATGAAACCACGGTAAAAGTGAAACTTCTATAGGCGCCGCCATATTGGCCTTGGCTGCTCTGACGAGCGCCTTTCACTTTATCCGTACTCCGCGGCCGACCATCACGCGACATGCAACACACAGACGAAACAGTTTGAGACGATGTAATAAAAGCTTCACTTTAAAAACTTTACAGATAACTATTTATAACAAAATTTGGATACTCGTTAGTTAGGTAACATATTATAAAATTGTTTTTTTGCAAAAAGAGATAATTCGAAAATTTTATTACGCCGAATGATGAATGGTGAAACATAATTGGGAATTTAATATTGGAAACACGTACATGTTTTGAAATTGAAACGATTTTTACATCTGAAGCTGAAACTTATTATTTTTTTAATGAGAAATATCATCATCTACCTAGCCTTTTCCCAACCATGTTGGGGTCGGCTTCCAGTCTAACCGGATGCAGCTGAATATCAGTATTTTACATGGAGCGACTGCCTATCTGACCTCCACAACCTAGTAACTAGGTAACACGATGCCCCTTGGTAAGACTGGTTGTCAGACTTTTTGGGCTTCTAACTACCCGTAACGACTGTCAAAGATCTACAAATGACAGCCGGGACCAACGGCTTAACGTGCTTTCCGAGGCACGGAGGGGTCTTGGTTTGTAAAGATGGTCACCCATCCATAGACCAACCGCGGCAAGCGTAGCTTAACCTGATCGATCGACCCATGCAGCTGTTGTAACTTAGTCACAAGCCCCTCAGTTGCTGGAGTTTTTAATGAGAAATATGTTTCTGTTAAAATAGCTGTATGTATTAGCTCTCCCGAATTAATTACCTTTGTTAATTAGGTTAATTATTATACTTAAACGCGTAGGTCCACCACCACTCCACTCCACTTCGTAAGTCCCGTTGTACACACACGTTTTTTTACCGTGAAAAACTACGGTTTATTCGGCGTGTGTAATCGACAGTGTTGTATGTATCACTATGGAAGTTTGTTAATGACACGGCGCCGTCGCCGTATACCATAGATCCGGTAGTGTGCCATGTCATATACAAGCTGACACGATTATTCTGCGGTGCGGCTAGCGCGCCGTACTCTAGAGAAACCCGTGTACAACAACCCTAATTGGTTTACCACTTTTGACAACAGCATGTCGATTCTGTAAAAATCTCACCGTGAAAACTCGCGTGAAGTGAGCTGTCAGTGTCATCTCACTGCTGCTAGGGATTGACCAAGCATTATAATAACAATCATAATCGAGATTTAATTGTTTTTTTAATGCAAATTCTATGGATCATTTTATATTATTTCAAAGCTAGTATTTAAGTGTCTGAACATTACTATTTATGGTGGTTTTAAATAAAATAGCAAAAAGCAAAACAAATATTCAGTCAGAAACTCAATTTTGTTTTATTCAATTTTTTTTCCTCTAAGTACTAGTCCCCTTATTTTAGCCTGAGGCGCGAGCGCGTTACGCATGTACAATAAATAAAATAAAACATACTAGCTACTAAAGGAAATGTGTCGTTTATTTAATCCATTTAATTGATTAAATAAACGACATCCCTTAACCCAATCGCGATGTGTTTTGAAGAAGCGAATCTAGTGTAAAGTCGAGCCGACTGTCCGACGTTGTTATTTACCCAAATCTATTCAATAAGAAGAGATTCAGTGATCGAGTGCTAAAAGTGTGTAATTTAACCCCACACAAACTATGTGGGAACCTACCTAAACGATGTAATCATTTAGATAAAAGACACATAACATAACATCACGCCTGTAATCCCCGAAGGGTTAGGCAGAGGTGTACCTATTATATAGTACACCCACATTTCGCCAGTTATGTTTAAGTCCCATGTAATAGGGGGTGAGCCTATTGTCATCAACCGGCCACAAAACCATACTCCGGGCTGCTATTGAAAAATTCCAGATGGAAAACCCGAACCGACCCGGGAATCGAACCCAGGACCTCATACTCAGCAGATAAAAAGACGTGCGGATTAAATGTACCTACCTAATATTTTATTGTAGACAAGACAACCTACCTACGGGTTGCCAATAATAAAATAATATTCATCAAAGGTATAAAATTCAACAGATGACATTCTTGCAGCGCGCGCACCAGCTCACTTCACCACGCTGAAGCGGTAAGAATCTCGTGAAGTGAATAAGTTCACGCCACGCTTGCGCGCTAGGCACTGTCCTCAGACAAAAAAAAAACAAAACAAAGCGCTGTCAACTGTGACGTGAGGCCGGTTTCGTAAACATGTGTGCACATAATGAGGTGTAGTTTGATTGTAGTTAAAATGGTTGTAAATGGGTGCGTGTGAGCGTAACTTATGCCGTGTATGAACAGAGCGGAGGTGCAGTTTTGACACGCCTCACGGTATTGTTCGCAGCGCTCTGTCTTGGTTTTTTATTTGGTCTGAGGCACTGTCATTATCACATTGAGGTGTTTTTGCTTACTAGGTACCTACCTACTTGTATCGCGTCAGGTACCTATGCACACTAAATACCAACGTCCAATAATTACCTACAAATGTTTTATTGTAGATAGCTAGGTACCTACCTCCGTAACTAAACGATGCCAATAATAAAATAATATTCATCTAATCTTCATTTTATTAGGTATCATCATTACTAAGTTCAACCGACACACGCGCGAACCGGCTCACTCCACCTCGCCGTGGTGAAGTGTTGTTACCATGGCAACGAGAATCGAGTGGAGTGATCATTCTCACGCCGCCCGCGCGTGAAGTGCTGTTACCATGGTAACGAGAATCGCGTGGAGTGATGTTACTCACCCCGCGCATGCGCGGTTCCATCAATATCACAGTCTTTTTTTTAATTTTCCCGCGTAGGGGTCATGTCCCTAAGCCTATTCGTATTCAGAGACAATAATTATTAGTAAGTAGATAACTAATAATTTCAATGCTTTTAGACATTTCAATGTCTGAATCATAACGTTTTTGTACACTTAAAAAGACAGTTTATTGCCTACATTTTGTTTTCAATAATTAAACATTGTTTATTTTCTATGTAAGGGAGACTGGGTACGGTTGCAGCAGGGTACGGTTAAACCAACGCTAATAACTCGTAAACTATTAGCGGTGTGGTGAGGGGTACAAGGGGAGAGAGACGCGGCCGGCGAGTCCGGACATGAATCACAGTGACTCGTTGCACTTCGCGCGCTCTGTACGTTTCCAGGGGACCCTATTATATTTTTTTGACAAAAAGTAAGTATTTTCTATTGTTTTCTTTTTCAAATTACTTTGTTGATATTAGCGTTTGCATTTTGAGTGATTTTCTGTTTTATTGTTAGATTTTGAAGGTTCGAAAACCGTGATTCGTTTTTGTTGATGTTGTTTTGTTTCGACGCTATGTTTGTTTTATTAGCAGTTGAAGGGTATGGGGACGGATGAAGCAATTATTGTGGGTACGATTGAAACAATGATAACCGTTGCTTTTTTCGTTCTAGATGCCCAGACAACGTATCAAAAAAACTTCAAGAGGCGAGTGTGATATAACTCAGTACGAAAATGCGTATGAAGAAGTCAAAAAAGGGACTTCTTTACGAAAAGCTGCAGAGATGTACGGAGTTCACCATTCTTCTCTTCTGCGATACAAGAAAAAAAGAGATGCAGCGATCGAAGAAGGTAACCAGGCTGATGTTAGTATGGGGTATGTAGCCCACAACCGAGTATTTACCCCTGACCAGGAATTTAAACTGTCAAAATATTTGATCCGCTGTGCGGATTCTTGTTAGTTTAAACCGGAGCAGAAGACCTCTTTTTATGTTCGAAACAATTATTAAGACTGATAGAAATGGTGCCATACTAGAATTTAACTATTTCTTGTTGATTATGAATAAAGAAACTGATTTTTATTACTTATTTGTTTACGTTTCAACTGACCCCCATCGCTGTTTCAACCGCCCCTGGTATGGGTACGGTTGAAACAGTGGCACATTATTTTATTAAACTCTTCCTATCTAGTAAATATGGCAGTTGAGCGTCTAATTCTGAGATGTACTTGAAGACAAAAGTCTATTCTCTCATTTTATGTGTTTTGTTATTTGTTATGTTTCAAAATGGCTGTACTACGAGCGTTCAAAGCAAAATTGTTTCAACTGTACCCAGTCTCCCCTATGTAACGCGTCACTTATGCGCACTCACATTATGAAAATGCAATACCAACGTACATTATGTAGGTAGCTACTACGAAGCGTCTTCTCCAAGGTCTCCTCGTCGTCTGCGCATAGGTACTTACATTGTTTGTTAAAAATATGAAAGAACCTATTGTCAGCTGATGACTTGAATGCAATTCGAAACCTAGCGTGATGAGATGCACTATTATAGGTACGATTTGTGTAGGTAAGATGTGCGGATTATAAATAACTACCTAGTATTTTACTTTACCTACTAAGTAAGACCATAGTATAAAGAGAGGAAGTACGCTATCTTCATACAAACGCACCGCGCGCGGCTTGTATGTGTGCGCGGCTTGTATCTATGCGTCGCCGCACGCACACTTAACAAAATCTCGGCTGTTTTAGAGTGCGCCAGTCGGGGCTAACGCCGCACAAGGTTTGCACGTCGCGGCTTTTTGGCACTGCTAAATGTATGAAAAATGAGTGATAATCGCAGGAGAAATTATTGCTGTGCGTTTGGGTGTCTAAATAATTCATCGATTCCAAAGTTGTCTCTGTTCAGATTACCTACTGAACAGAAAAGGTAACCAAGTCGCATATAATTTTTACTTGATGATGAGATACCTACTTACTTATTTTTTGTTGTATTAGATAACTATCAGACAGACGAAGTAGGCAGGCCTATTTTCCCACTAAAATGTATTAGGTACCTACTTTTGATCTGTCAATTGATATACCGCTAATGCTTTGTTTACGTTTAGTCATGCCGATTTCTCAGTATTGTAGGTATAGTAAAGTAACTAAGTACTTACAGTTATACCAGTTCGTTTTTATATCATCTTTTATACCATGTTTTTAAGCAAATAAATATTATTCTATTCTATTCTAAAATCGTAATTTCAAATATTTGACGAATTGTGAATCAGATAAATAGAGCAAAGTTCGAATCGTAACCATTCGTAACAGAAAATATAAACCGCAAATATAACTTTGTCATTCATACAAACACTATGAACATCATCGTTTAGGTAAAACCGACCTCACAAACCCTGAACCCAGACAACACATAAGTAAAAACCGGCCAAGTGCGTGTCGGACTACGCACAATGAAGGGTTCCGTAGTTGGGATGAATTTATCCTTAGAACAAACTTACCTTTGTATTTGAGAAACATGTGTTTTTGCAACCGCAAATGTAAGTTGGTCGATTATTACTCGTTAACTTGTAAAGCCTACTTAGCTGTGATAGTTTTCCTTTTAATTTCGTTATATATGCTACTGCCGTGAATTTTTTCACATACCCAAAACCAACCATTAAACTTGCAAGGCATTTAACTTGACTCTAACAAAAATTAGCACTTTAAAGCTTAATATTTCGAAAACGGATTCCTTAATCCAAAAATGGTCTTCGCAAACTCACAATGTTTTTGAACGACCTTTCCAACGACACCCCACACTATGGGATTATTGAGAGAAAAAGAAAAACATCCTAACTTTACGTCTAGGGGAGGTACCTGAAAAAAAATATTTTTCATGATTTTATTTTACCACTTTGTCGACGTGATTAATATGTATACCCATGCCAAATTACAGTTTTCTAGTACTAAGCGTCCCTGAGCTAAGCCGCGGACAGACAGACAGACGGACATGACGAAACTACAAGGGTTCCTTGTTTACTACGGAACCCTAAAAATAGAACTTCCCGGTCCTTGCCAATTTCTAGGTACTGAATTAAAATTTATCTAAAAGTGACAACCCTGAGAGAGGCAAGTATGGTAGGCAATTATATCGCGGATTGAGCCGGAGATAGCCTACTAGAACTCTTTATACTATGGTAAGACTGACACTTGTAGCCAGTGTTGCCAACAGTTAAACTAGCTCTCCACCAGATTCAACTTCTAAAACCACCAGAAAACCACTAACAAAAATCACCACTACTCTCTAAAATGTCCACTAATTTTTAGTTTTTACAAAAGAAAACAGTAAGTACTTATATTTGTAAAAAAAATATTTATTATTACGTAATAAAATATTCAAAATCAGTAAATCAACATACAATATCATGAAAACCAGGAACATACAAATTATTCAATAACAAGAACTGTAAAAATTGAACTGATGTTTTAACATACACCTTCTTCAGATGAATTTTTGTCTGCACTATCATCGTCGGTTTCACATTTATATGATTCTTTGGTAAATTAATAAATAATTTAATTATTATTGTTAAAATTTTAATTAATATATTTAAATTAAATATATTACATAATATTTAAATTAATTATTATTTAAATAGTTATTAGTTGGTAGAATTATTAGTAGAATAATTAAAAGTTATGTTAAAAACTGTAAAGTTATGTTAAGAATTATTGAAAAGAAATCAATAAAACGTTTATTATGTGATGTAAAAATAATATATTTCGTAACGTTTTAGTGGCTTAGTGGTTGAGTGATAGCATTTACAGTAATTTAAACTGAATTTTACTAAGCCACTAGAAAAACCATCAGCCACTAGAAAAACCATCAGCCACTAGAAAAACCATCAGCCACTAGAAAAACCATCAGCCACTAGAAAAACCATCAGCCACTAGAAAAACCATCAGCCACTAGAAAAACCATCAGCCACTAGAAAAACCATCAGCCACTAAAAGCAAAATTTCGCCACCAAAAGGGGGTTCGAAACCACCAGTTTTAGTGGAAAATCCACTAAGTTGGTAACACTGCTTGTAGCGCGCGCACAGACTGGTGCTCACTCCACCCGAGTGCTGTTGCCAAGGCAACCACCGCGTGGTTTCCATGGAAACCACTAGAATCGGGTGAAGTGTTCACGCCGCGCTTTTATATTGTTTTTTTTTTAATTTTCCCTCATTGAATCCCCATGTTCATAAGCTTATTCGTATTCGAGTTCAGACACAATAATTATTTACCTACCTATTTATTTCAATGTTTTCAATATCTAAATCCAACCGTTTTTTTACATATTATTTAAAAAGTCAGTTTAGTAAATATAGTCTTCAGCAAGTAGGTATTCAGTGATTGGTTTATTGTTCGTTTACCTAAATACATAATAGGTAAAAAGCACATAGGTAGTAAAATCCCATCATATAGATTGGTAGATAAACCACAGTAAGTAGGTACTTACAAGATACAAACCGTATAACATAAATATTACTAATATACACAAATTGCCAACCACTCTTGCAAACAAGAAAATTTTAAATTATGAAATTTTAAATAAATAATTCATGTATTTTTTTCTATTTTATTTTTTTCTAAATTACTTGAGTATGTATTTTAAAGTTTTAAAATTATGTATGTTTAGGTTACTGTAGTCTAATTTAACTTTTCCAAGCTGTTTCACACTATGCGTAGGTATGTCTCATAGATGTAAATGGTGCTATGTCTGTCATTCAACAGACTCTCCTGTCGCAGGTCTGCTGGAAAAAATGTCTAATGATATTTTTTTCTTAATCTTTTTAAATATATTTTACTTTATTAAAGTGTTTAGTGTCTACATAGTTAAATAAATAGAATTTATTCATTTGTATCACATCAAAAACTTTGCAAATACATTTTTGCTACTGAGCCAGCGGCTTCCCAAAGTTCTGCTTCTTGATGGAACAGAGGAACGGAGTGGTGTCAGATGTGTGTGTACTGCAGGCCAACACCGCTGGAATCAATGGTAAGCATTTATTACTATTTGATTTATTTCATTCCTCAACTCATCCAAGTACATTTTGTAATAATTTTTTTTGAACCACTTAAAAATTAATTTATCATTATCATCAGTATAGTAATGTAGTACTTACATTAAGTATGTATAGCGATATGATTTATTTATAATACTCATTTCAATCAATCATTTTGAATGTAAAAGTTTATCAAAAATAGTGTGTGAAATAATGAATCCCATCAAAAACATAAATGTGAAAATGGGAGCCAAATTCCATAAATATGGTTGTCGACTTCGCCGACAAAAGAATTGAAATCTAAATGGGTGCCAAGTTCTGTAGATAATCCTGAAATTTATTTATAAGAACATGCAACTTTCTAAAATAAAATTAAAACACAAATTCTTGTTTTTTCTGCTATAACAATGTTTGCTATTTAAAAATATAACTTCTTAAATTTGAACAGTCGAATTATTTACACAAAGCACTTAGGATAAATTGAAGCTCAAGATTTGACTTGGCTAGTTTTTACATACAAGTTATCTTATATTTGGCTAATCAATTTATCATCTTTATATTTGTCTACAGTGTCGCGGTGCAAAAGAACTAAAACAAACAGGGTAACTTTTTTATGCTGGTGTGCATTACAGCTACGTCTTACACTCGCACCACGTCATTGTGCTGTAATTTTACTTTTTTAGTGTGCGTGCATTAAGCGGCTAACAGTTGGATGCTATTTTTTTATCGAGTTTACAGCTTTGACTGTCTACCTAGGCATATTTAATTATTATTATTTAATTTTAAGTAGGCACTCAACATCAAATAAGTAATTCATGATGTGCTTACCTGTAAGAAATTTGTACACTAGTCTATAAGTTTATTGCATGTATCTCATATCTTTGTATCGGTGTACTTAATTGTTGGTGAGCCAAATAAATAAAGTAAAATATTCATATTTTTGTTCTTTATGTTATGCGCAAGTTACTGTTTCTTATCGTAACTGTAAGGTCAAAATATCTTCTTTCTCTAAAATTTCAGCTTGCTGGTAAAAACTAGCCAAGTCAAATCTTGAGCTTCAATTTATCCTAAGTGCTTTGTGTAAATAATTCGACTGTTCAAATTTAAGAAGTTATATTTTTAAATAGCAAACATTGTTATAGCAGAAAAAACAAGAATTTGTGTTTTAATTTTATTTTAGAAAGTTGCATGTTCTTATAAATAAATTTCAGGATTATCTACAGAACTTGGCACCCATTTAGATTTCAATTCTTTTGTCGGCGAAGTCGACAACCATATTTATGGAATTTGGCTCCCATTTTCACATTTATGTTTTTGATGGGATATCATTACTTTTTGTAAAGAAATTATTATTATTCGTCAATCAAACGTGATCTATTAGATTCTTTTTGTAAATATGCGTAGCAATATTATGTAAGAATGTAGGTATTTCTTTCGTAACAATTGTAACAATTTTCCGCAATGATGTCAGATCGCTGAGTCGGCGCGGCAAGTATTATTATTAAAAAAAAACGTGTACAGTCGGGGAGCCTTATGTCGTATGGTATTTTACTGTGGGGTCAGGCTGCTGACATTGAATCCATCTTTATTTTGCAAAAGAGAGCTATCAGAGCCATTTATAATCTACGTCGCCGCGAATCTCTCAGGAAACTTTTTAAAAGGATTAATATTATGACGGTACCTTACCAATTCATTTATGAAAATATTATGTATGTAAGGAAAAATCCACATCTCTTTAATAAAATAAGTGATAGACATAATTTTAATACTAGAAATAAAGATAAACTAGATCAATCATTTTTTAGATTATCTTAAGTACATACATCTTTTATGGGGTACTGTGTTAAATGTTACAACAAAATACCTTGTGACATTTTGCAATTAAATGAAAGAAAATTTAAAACTCATATTAAAAATACACTTTGTAAACAAGCATATTACAAATTAGAGGATTATATCCAAGATAAGAGTGCTTGGAAACATGCTGGTCCTGCTTCATAGGACAATTTAGAATCAAGACAAAATCAAACTGTTTGCTAATTTAATTGTAAAATTTATTACTTTGTGTTTTATGACATTGATTTTACATTCTGTGATTACTTCCTCACACACTGACTTATTAATTGTAAAATTTTAGGAAAATCGTCTACTTTTACAATGTTTGTAAATATGTGAGCACCATGTATCTATCACATATTAAATTATCTGTCGTTGTTTCATTTTTAATTCTTTTTACCTATTGTGGTATAGTAATTTTATTCTAGGTGCACCGTCTTCACATATAATTATTATTTAACAAATGTACGTACATATACAAACAATTGTAAAACATTTTAAAAGAGTAACGGTTGAGTTTCTTGCCCATTCTTCTCCATACGAAAACTACCTTTTGGAAGGGGCGAATAGAATCAATTTTATTATTTTGTAATTTTTGACGTTCAAAAGTGCCATACATGGGCCTATTTGAAATTAATGATTTGACTTTGACCCCGTCAGGAACAAAGTTCCTTCTCACGTATGATTTAATTATTTAATTTTTGCAGCCGCCCCTTTTTTTTTTTAAGTATCTTCTCCCGCTCTGGGCGGAGCGGGAGGGCGTATCAGACTCTTACTGACTAAAACCCACCCGTGTTCCTTCGGTTGCCCTGTTGCCGGGGGCCACGATGTCCCTATCGGTTTTCTGCGAACCCCCGGCAGGCATTGGCCCTAGCGGATCCCGTCATTTCTGCTGACATCTCTTTGAGGCGCGCGTGGAACACAACGCGCCGTCGACCCGGGCTTGGTCCTTATCGGACGGCGAGCTACCCATTGCTCACCGTTCGCAAGCCCGCGCCTACGGTGGCCGGAAATCGGCTCGCGATTCCCGCCCCGGGCGTCTCCTCCTGTAGCGGTTAGGGGCGTGAGGGTGCAAACTTTGCCTCTACCTCACGCGTTCCGCCTCCTCCTTCGCGAGCATTACCGCTTCGCAGAAGGAGGTGACGGCCTGCCATTTCCTCTCGCTCCGTACCATGGCCTGAACCAGGGCCGGACGCGAGAGATCACCGCCGCCGTTGCAGCCGCCCCTTGGATTTACATTTTGACCTCACTATGGACTTAACTATTCGTAAGTTTATATAAAAAATTAAACGATAATAGTCCCTAAAACAATAGTCATACGATCTATCAATTCAAATCATTTCAAGCATAGTACCAACCTACCAACTACCTTGAACATACCAACCTGACGTTTGTAACAACGTTTTTCGAGATCAGAGAATGAATGAAATGAATTCACTGCCGCCTAACATTAGGGACCAAGATTTTGACACGTGACACATCAGTTGACTCGACGGGGTGTTTTGAATTCAGTCATGAAATTCAGGAATTTACATCAACTTTTGGCATTCGAATCAAAAATGTATAGTTAGCTGTCAAATTATAAGACGCTGGAGATCAGCGCCATCTGAAGTGAGCAAGTGGCAGTTTTTAACCCCATTTGAAAATTTGTCGTCATGACTGTCATTTTCATAGTTTTCGGGAGATAGTGCTGATATCGAATTAGATGGACATTCTGGATTTTAAGATGGCGGCTATTCCAAATAATAATAATATTGTAGATCAATTGTCATAGACATCAATTTCATGCCAATTGTAAACTTGATAATCAAAATCCGTAAAAAAACGGACCTCTTAATTTCGTCAAGTTCGTCTGTCCGTGCGTCCGGATGTCATACAGTCATTTAACATGGAGACTATTTACACTCTATCGATGAAAATTTTGAAAAAGGTGTATTTTTTGCACCGTTAAACAATGGTGTAGTGAAATTACGATAAACATAATAGTGGGGGTGGCATTCTCCATACTTACATATAACCGAGAGATGAAAAAAATCTATGCATATAAAGCGTGTATTGTTGGATCTCATAATTAAAATGTTAAGATGTTTCTAAGTGACTTTGCTTTTGAAATCAATAATTTTTGAGATACAGTTTATTTTCGGTTACAACCGCAGAATTAACTTTGTTTGTTATAGTTTTTTCGAGAAATACAAACTTATTTTTGCAGTCGATAAAATTGATACTATGCAATGTTTATGCGTAAATATTCATCCCAATTACGGAACCCTTCACTGTGCGTAGTCCGACATACACTTGGGCAGTTTTTTTAAAATTTCGTTTTGAAACTACCTCAAAAATAAACAATTTCTATTACTCGAGTAAGATTATCCTATTAAAAACAAATACTATCAAACTCATACAACTAAAAAAAAATGATTGTTGGTTTTATGAAACCACGGTAAAAGTGAAACTTTACACGGTCAGCTGCTGCGAACTATAGGCGCCGCCATATTGGCCTTGGCTGCTCTGATGATCGCCTTTCACTTTATCCCTACTCCGCGGCCGACCGACACGCGACATGCAACACACAGACGAAAAAGTTTGAGACGATGTAATAAAAGTTTCAATTTAAAAATATAGACGTCATTTAAAAGTGTTTGCGGAATACCTACCTAATTTATATAATTAATTTAACATCATTCCCAAACAAAATTTTCTTAAGCCTACCTAAAAAATGCATACTAGGCATTCTATATCAGAAAGTATCAAAAATAAAATCCACAGTAAATAATTGTCCAAAAAATTAAAAATAATTTTGAACAACGTTCCGAATTTAAATTCAAATAAATAGAAACAATTCGGCGCGAAATTCAATAAATGAGGTAAGTATCTATCCTCGTTCTATGTGTTGACTCGTTTTATATTGAATGTTCTAAAAACGATTAAACACTAGAAAAGTATAAATAATTATTTTAAACAATGTTTATTGTATTTAATTATTAAAACAATTTTATTTTAATTTTCAAGTATAGATTTCAGACATTCGACATAATTATAAATTAATCGAGACAATCAAAATTGAAAAAAAAAAAAAAAACGTTTGGCATAATCGTTTTCGCACATCATTACAATAAAAAAAAAAACAATGATCGACGATTTTTAACACAAATTGAGTAGTAGTAATGAATATTACGTGTTATTGAACATGTGTTCGTATAATAAGTAAAGATCTGGGCATTTTCTAGTTACTTATAATATTTTTAATCACATTTGTCACATTTAAAGTCGTATCAGATATGTGTATGTGTGTTAATTGTGAAAAGTTAAAATGTAAACACGCACGATTGGCGCGAATCTTCGACTTTTGATATCAAAAACTTCATTACTACTACTTATTTAACTTGAAAAATGGATGAATTCGTCAAATAATTAAATGTTGTAATAGTCGCTGTCCTTATGGTGGAGTTTGGATGTTCGCAATCCCCAATTTTTATGTTTTTTAGCCTCGACCTCGACTGTCATCAAAATGGCGATTATCGCATTTACAGACTTGAATTTTATAAAGGTAAATTAATAATCTTGCGCGCTAAATATGAAAGATTTAATGGCATAAACATTATTTTAGCCAACTCTCTTAATTAAAGATGAATAATCTCATTGGCAGCAGCATTTTCAGTGCTTCTATAGGAAGGTTTACTTTAACAAATAACACAACAATACCTAAATACTAAAAACATTTTATTTCTCATAGAATTTAAAACGGCTTCAGCTTCATTCTCATAACGTAGTCATGGTATGAAAGCAGCGTAGGTACGGTAGACGGTAGATGTACGCTTTCCCACAAAACAGTAATAAGCAATGATGATCTCTTAAACAATTTGTCCTATTTTGCTCACTTATCAATTATTATGTACACTAAGTCCTGCTGCTCACATGTCACGATTTGATTCTGGCCCTAACCAGATTATTGTTTTGATCTATTATGGGT
This sequence comes from Agrochola lychnidis, assembly GCA_963680765.1. NCBI lineage: Eukaryota > Metazoa > Arthropoda > Insecta > Lepidoptera > Noctuidae > Agrochola > Agrochola lychnidis. The sequence goes on from OY796858.1 coordinate 19,826,370, forward strand.
AAATCTTTTACATTCTAGGGTGGCTCTGTTTTTATCATCACTTGCTTGCCTATAAACATCTCTGGTAGCAGCCTCTCTCAGTAAGCATGACAAACTTTATCCAAATGTATACCTAACCTAGAAAGTAAGAAAATACTCTTATTGTTGTTTATTTACTTTTGTATAATAATTATATCACTCATAGTAATTCTGCCATTTTAAAAACACTAACCTGATGACTTCTGTGACTTGCAATTGACATGCCACATACATAAAATAATATGCTTAGATTTTCCTGAGCAAGTAATACTTGGGATAGAGTTGTAGATAATATAATCAATAATGTCAAGTCTTGCAATAACACATGTCATCGTCATACCTGAAAAAGGTAAAAAAATTCAGTGTATTTACTTATGCTATATAATTACACCATACTATAGACATTTACAGCTAACGACGCGCGACGTACCCCTGACTGAACATAGGCCTTCTACTAATAGGCTGCTAAAATCAATGAGGTTATACAATACGACGGTGTTTATAAATATTTAGAGAACATAATAAACTTACCCAGGGCCATGGAAAGATAAGCAATAGTTCCTTTGGCTTCAATTTAAATTGATAGCATTAAATCGTAACGTAATATAAGTATAAAGTAAATACGGAAAAATAAATTCAAATCAACGTAAAACAAACAGCCAACAATGCCATTGATCTGACAGATTTTTTTTGACAGTTTGACATTATGCATGGTGTCAGTGTTACCAGGTTTAATTATTTTGGTAATCGATTGACGAAATCGATTGGGGAATCAATGATCGGAGTAGGTAGATTGATTTTACGTACTCGCATCATGAATAGTCATAGAAATCATAACATGGATAAGCCTTTTTCCGGAATTTCATTTTGGTACTTACGGGATTGAATCAAATAATTGTTAAAGTAAGGATTTTTAAACTACTACATTAGAAATTTATAGAATGCGATAGATAAATATTTAAAATATATTATATTGTTTTATAGTATATCTATCCTTTTCTTGGAGTCCGATCACCTATATACTATTAAACAGACAGCAAAAGGGTTGAACATTTCTTATTCATATTGATGTATTCTTTATTCTACACATTACAACATTTGAAATTCCTTAAAAAATCTTAATAATTTCAAAATCCCGGAATCCCGGAGGCGTAGCGTATCCATACTAATATACGTGCCAGTTCATTGACCTCAAATCAATCTACTTACTCTGATCACTGGTAGTTTATAAAATAACATTACTGCCTCGAAACACTTTTAAGTTGTTGAGTATATTCAGACCATATAATATTTTATTTATTGTAAAATCATAATTTTACAGTATTTGAGTATAATAAATAGCATTTAAAACATACTCGTGTAGTGGATACTCCACCTACTCCATGTGGGTTAGTATCGATATTTTCAATCGATTACAAATTATTTTATTGGAATAGTCTGTCATCTGGCAACATTCAGGTTAGGATTGAATGGCGGATGTAGTTCTTTAAGTATCAACAAAATAAATATTTATTAGGTTCTCTAATGCTAGAAGAAATAAATTTTGATAAAACGACTTGAAAAAAATACGACATAATTTTTGATAAATAAGCTTTGACACAGTATCATACCATGGGCCTGCTTTCGGGAAATCTCTTTTCAACTTTTTAGGTCACCCGGAAATGGGTTAAATGTTTTTGATGTCTAGTGGCAGGTCGTTGATAAAAATGCCGATTTTTATACGTTAATATCTCAATAACCGTTTGAGTTTTATTTATGAAATTTGGAGTTCTAGTTAATCTAAGGGGTTTTTATAAATAAACCAAATTTCATGAGTCTATGTTACATCGATTTTGAGTTATTAAGGGGTCAAAAGTGGCTCCAAATGGTTCGTGTAATATAACACACTGCAGCCGTGTCTTGCCTAGAAACTTGGCTCGACACGCTGCCGCGTGTCTAGATACCTACATACCAGCATTAATGTGATCAAATCAAGTAGAGGCGGTGTTCCTTTAATGTCTTCAGTTCTTAAGGCATTATTTAGCAACTGCAGGGTCGAATGGGCTCATCTGCTGAGAGGTAGAATATTTTTCAGATTAATAATATTCACTTGTTTTGAATGTGTGCCTATTCTTTTTTTTAGTTAAGTAACTTATTTTGTCCTACTGCTGGGCAAAGGTCTCCCCATACTATTCCAGTTTTCCATAAGTTGTGCGTTCGCCGGCCAATCGGTCAGGAACGAGTCCAAATTGTCACGCCGTCGCCAGCTTTTGTTAGACCTGTCTCCGTGACGACGCTCGTCTTCGAGCGAGCACCCACTGTGTGACGATCGTAGCCTATACTTTTACCTTAATTTTTTTATTATCACCAAGTTAACTAGATGGGTACTATTTTGGCATACTTACCTGACTGACCACCACTCGTTCTTGCAAAGCTAACCATCAGATTAATGATCTAGTCCACAGAACTGTAACACAGGAATATTGTGGAGTTGAGGAATTCATTTCTTCATCATCATTTCAGTCGAAAAACGTCCACTGTTGGACATAGGCCGCCTCCCCCAAGGACTGCCAAACTGAAAAACTTTTACCAGTAAGTACATGTCAACATTATGACATAATACTTTCACGAGTTTCACGATTACACTTTAGTTTATTAGAGCTGACAAACTAATTCAAAGTAGCTACCTACTAAATTAAGACTTTCATTTGTTTATTTCCATAAAGTGTAGATTTTGGAATTTTAGAACTTCCCCTTGAACGATCTGTCGACTCATTGAGTCGATACGTCACGGGTCGAATTTAATGCGAAATATTGCCTGTAAAGTATACCTTTCTTGCTTTAACTTACACACAGTGTAGGAAAAAGATGAGGAAAGGCATATCATCTTATGATAATGATCTAACAACATTTCGCTTCAGAATATTGTATGTATGTAAAGCAACCGATTAAGGCTGGGAATACACGTCTGATTTTTTTCATCAGACAGTCGGATCCGATAGTCTGATCCGGCTATCGGAAGGCGTTGGAGCCATTAAGGTTCCTTCAAACAGGCGCGACACGTGACGTGACACAAAGGCACCGCTCGTAGGGTGACGAGCGGTGTCTTTCTGTCGCGTCGCGTGTCGCACCTGTTTAAAGGAGCCTTTATTTGAACATTCAACAAAATTAAATTATAATAACACCAATCGTTACTGGATGATGTCAAACATCTGTCAAATCCAGTATTCATTTCATGTAGTTCCATAATTCGCCACGTACTTGTGGTCTTTACAAGCTGTAGATGTAATTTATTTTATTTGATTGCTCCACCTTTTTAAATATAGCTACGCAATCGTAGTCGTGAATAAGGCTACAAATCTAATCTAAGTTTCATGGAAACAAAATACCAATGATATGAAAAGGCGAGAAATCTCAACAACGTCAAAGTAATTTATAATTCTTGTTGGCAACACTGGTAGCTCGCGCCGCGACGTTCCAAGTTTCAAAAATAACTGCAGTTTTTCACTTTTACAAATTAATTCTTGATTAAAGTAGGCACCTAGGTACATACTTTGAATTAGTTTGTTAGAATTATTGTGAGTAGTCTGTGGTACACAAGGCTACATAACAAGCTATAAATTTCCAATGTATGATGATCTCGTATTGTATAGGATTTCCGTACAATGAGAGGTCAGCTTATATTGGTAAATTGTAACTTGTTATGTAGCCGTGTGTACTAACCACAAACTTACCATAGACATTACCACCACAGATTATAAAGCTTTGATGAAGTTTAGTCATATAAAGATATTTTAATAAATATAATTTATTAATTGTCATTATATCATTAAGCGTGTAAATTGAGCGAAAAAAAAAAACGTTGTAAAAACAAGAAATTCATTCATATTTTTTTGAAAATCCGCGTTTTTGAAGCAACACTGCCGCATTTTCAATTTCCTCATCTGGCAAGTGGCAACACTGATGCTACGTCCAACAACGCAGCCTTGGCGAGACGTACCTACCTACAGCAACTTGTTGTATTGTGTTGCTGTAATTTGGAGTTCCAAAACTAACAACAAAACAAATGAAAGTTAGAATCTAGTAGCTACTTTGAATTAGTTTGTCAGCGATGTTAGTTATTAAATGTGTAATCGTGAAAGTGATAGTATTATGACATAATGTTGACATGTACTAGTCAAAGTTTTTCTAAAAAATTTCAAAACTACGTTTTGGCGCGGATTGTGACGCCGCACCGTGGCGGTCCTTGGGGTGGCGACCTACGTCCAGCTGTGGACGTTTTTCGGCTGAAATGATGATGAAGAAATGAGTTCCTCAACTCCATAATATTAATTCCTGTGTTACAGTTCTGTACACTAGATCATCAGTCTGATGGTTAGCTTTGCAAGAACGAGTGGTGGTCAGTCAGGTAAGTATGCAAAATAGTACGTACCTATCTAGTTAACTTGGTGATAATAATAATTTTAAGGTAAAAGTATACATACAGTGGGTGCTCGCTCGAAGACGGGCGTCGTCACCGAGGCAGGTCTAAGAAAGGCAGGCGACGGCGTGACAATTTGGACTCGTTCGTTAGGAACGATTGACCGGCGAACACACAACTTATAGAAAACTGGAGTGGTATAGGGGAGACCTTTGCCCAGCAGTAGGACAAAATAAGTTAACTAAAAAAAAAGAATAGGCACACATTCAAAACAAGTGAATGTTATTAATCAGATAAATATTCTACCTCTCAGCAGATGAGCCCATTCAACCTGCAGTTGCTAAGTAATGCCTGAAGAACTGAAGACATTAAAGGAACACCGCCTCTACTTGATTTGATCACATCAATGCTGGTACGTAGGTATTCATTATTTCACACACTATTTTTGAGAAACATTTACATAAGCATGGAGCATGGAACTAAGAAATGTTGCAACTCATTGTACTCAAAATGATTGATTGAAATGAGTATTATAAATAAATCATACCACTATACATACTTATGATAATGACAATTTGATTTTAAGTAGTTTAATGAAAATGATTTAAAAAAATGTATTCGGATGAGTAGAGGTATTAAATAAATCAAATAGTAATAAATGCTTACCATTATTTCCAGCGGTGGTGGCCTGCAGTACACACACATCCGACGCCACTCCGTTCCTCTGTTCCATCAAGAAACATAACCTTGGAAGGCCGCTGGCTCAGTAGCAAAAATGTATTCACAAAAGTTTTTGATGTGATACAAATGAATAAATTCTATTTATTTATATATGTATACACTAAACACTAATAAAATAAAATACATAAATCATTAGACATTTTATCCAGCAGACCTGCAACAGGAGAGTCTGTTGAATGACAGACATAGCGATAGCACCATTTACATCTATGAAACATAGACATAATGTGAAACAGCTAGGAAAAGTTAAATTAGATTACAGCAACAAATGTAATTTTAACACCTTAAAATACATACATACAAGTTATATAGAAATAAATACATGAATTATTAAAATAATTTAAAATTTTCTTGTTTGCAAGAGTGGTTGGCAATTTGTGTGTGTACCTATTAGTAATATTTATGTCAGGTATATACGGTTTGTATCTTGTAAGTACTGTGGTTTATCTACCAATCTAGATGATGGGATTTTACTACCTATGTGGTTTTTACCTATTATGTATTTAGGTAAACCAACAATAAACCAATCACTGAATACCTACTTGCTTAGTAGGTACAAATTTTCTGAAGTTGATCAATCTCACATCTCAAGTAAAAACCATTTGTTGAAAACAAAATGAAGGTATATATAAAAAAAACGGTTGGATTTAGACATAGAAATATCTATAGGCATTGAAATAAATAGGTACTTACTAATAATTTTATTATTGTGTCTGAACTCGAATACGAATAGGCTTATGAACATGGCCGTCAATGAGGGAAAATTATAAACGTGAACACTTCACCTGATTCTGGTGGTTACCATGGAAACCATGCGATGGTTACCTTTGCAACAGCACTCCGGTGGAGTGAGCACCGGTCTGTGCGCGCGCTACAAGTGTCAGTCTTACTTAGTAGGTACTTAATAATACGATGATGATTAAGATTTGATGAATATTATTTTGTTATTGGCAACGTTTAGTAGGTAAAGTAAAATACTAGGTAGTTATTTATAATCCGCACATCTTACCTACACAAATCGTACCTATAATAGTGCATCTCATCACGCTAGGTTTCGAATTGCATTCAAGTCATCAGCTGACAATAGGTTCTTTCATATTTTTAACAAACAATGTAAGTACCTATGCGCAGACGACGAGGAGACCTTGGAGAAGACGCTTCGTAGTAGCTACCTACATAATGTACGTTGGTATTGCATTTTCATAATGTGAGTGCGCATAAGTGACGCGTTACATACATAGAAAATAAACAATGTTTAATTATTGAAAACAAAATGTAGGCAATAAACTGTCTTTTTAAGTGTACAAAAACGTTATGATTCAGACATTGAAATGTCTAAAAGCATTGAAATTATTAGTTATCTACTTACTAATAATTATTGTCTCTGAATACGAATAGGCTTAGGGACATGGCCCCTACGCGGGAAAATTAAAAAAAAGACTGTGATATTGATGGAACCGCGCATGCGCGGGGTGAGTAACATCACTCCACGCGATTCTCGTTACCATGGTAACAGCACTTCACGTGCGGGCGGCGTGAGAATGATCACTCCACTCGATTCTCGTTGCCATGGTAACAACACTTCACCACGGCGAGGTGGAGTGAGCCGGTTCGCGCGTGTGTCGGTTGAACTTAGTAATGATGATACCTAATAAAATGAAGATTAGATGAATATTATTTTATTATTGGCATCGTTTAGTTACGGAGGTAGGTACCTAGCTATCTACAATAAAACATTTGTAGGTAATTATTGGACGTTGGTATTTAGTGTGCATAGGTACCTGACGCGATACAAGTAGGTACCTAGTAAGCAAAAACACCTCAATGTGATAATGACAGTGCCTCAGACCAAATAAAAAACCAAGACAGAGCGCTGCGAACAATACCGTGAGGCGTGTCAAAACTGCACCTCCGCTCTGTTCATACACGGCATAAGTTACGCTCACACGCACCCATTTACAACCATTTTAACTACAATCAAACTACACCTCATTATGTGCACACATGTTTACGAAACCGGCCTCACGTCACAGTTGACAGCGCTTTGTTTTGTTTTTTTTTTGTCTGAGGACAGTGCCTAGCGCGCAAGCGTGGCGTGAACTTATTCACTTCACGAGATTCTTACCGCTTCAGCGTGGTGAAGTGAGCTGGTGCGCGCGCTGCAAGAATGGCATCTGTTGAATTTTATACCTTTGATGAATATTATTTTATTATTGGCAACCCGTAGGTAGGTTGTCTTGTCTACAATAAAATATTAGGTAGGTACATTTTTTCACATTCTTTCAGAAGGCTTTCGATAGGGTGGATCATACACTGCTTTTAGAAAAAATTGCTTTCAACGGAATACGTGGTAATTTGCTTAGATGGTTTGTTTCATATATTTATAACAGGACCCAGAGAATTGTTGTTAATGGTTACGAGTCAGACCCTATAGTTGTTACATCTGGCGTACCACAGGGATCTATTTTAGGCCCTCTTCTCTTCATTATATTCATTAATGACATTAAACAATGTTTTGTCAATTCTAAGTTTTTAATGTATGCGGATGATATAAAAATTTACAGATCTTGCAAGAATATACAAGACTGTATACTTCTTCAAATGGACCTGGATAGGTTATATACATACTGTGGCAATAATAGACTCTTTCTCAGGCTTCCCAAATGTCATGCCATCTCATTTACCAAAAAGAAAATTAAAATAAATTTTAATTATTCTATTCATAACGCACTCTTAAATAAAGTTAGCTTTGTTCGTGACTTGGGTGTTACACTAGATGCCTGTTTACACTTCGACAAGCACGTTGACAATATAGTAAACAAGGCGTATCAGATGTATGGTTTCATTATGAGATCGTCACGTGACTTTGTGCGGCCCTCTACGTTCTTATTGCTTTATAAGACTTTGGTACGATCCCAGTTAGAATATGCCGTCCCCATCTGGAATCCTTTCTACGACAAATACGGCACTAGAATGGAAAGGGTACAGAAGAAGTTCTTACGGTCTATGAACTATAAGTGCTTCCAATCAAAGGTTCCTTATGTGCAGCTTTTAAAACGGTATGACGTTCTAGAATTGAGATCTAGGCGGCTGTTACTTGATGCTATGACACTGCACGGCATATGCAATAGTAAATTTGACTGTATTGACCTTACAAACAAATTGTGTTACAAGGTACCCAGAAGTGTTATTCGAAGGGGGGTGCGCGTGCCTCAACTGTTCCATACAGACATATGCAGGACTAACGCTGGGGAACGTGCACCTCTTCGTCGCCTTGTTGATTCTTACAACACGCATTTTATGGAACTGGATATATTTTGTTTATCTAAGCAATTATTTAAGAAAATGGCTCTGGATATTTTATCAAGCGAGTAATTTATGTTAAAGTGAGCTAAGCTAACACAGCAATATTGTGGCAGCGACTTTTGTTTTATTTTTATTTCTATTTTTTATCACTTGTCTTCAGCACTTCTTTTAACCTTTTGTTAAAACGTGGACAATGGTGTGGGTTACATGTTTGTTAAATCTTAATTTATTTCTCTGTAATTTGTAGCATGTAACTGTTTTTTGTCCCTAATAAATAAATAAATAAATTTAATCCGCACGTCTTTTTATCTGCTGAGTATGAGGTCCTGGGTTCGATTCCCGGGTCGGTTTGGGTTTTCCATCTGGAATTTTTCAATAGCAGCCCGGAGTATGGTTTTGTGGCCGGTTGATGACAATAGGCTCACCCCCTATTACATGGGACTTAAACATAACTGGCGAAATGTGGGTGTAGGTACTATATAATAGGTACACCTCTGCCTAACCCTTCGGGGATTACAGGCGTGATGTTATGTTATGTGTCTTTTATCTAAATGATTACATCGTTTAGGTAGGTTCCCACATAGTTTGTGTGGGGTTAAATTACACACTTTTAGCACTCGATCACTGAATCTCTTCTTATTGAATAGATTTGGGTAAATAACAACGTCGGACAGTCGGCTCGACTTTACTCTAGATTCGCTTCTTCAAAACACATCGCGATTGGGTTAAGGGATGTCGTTTATTTAATCAATTAAATGGATTAAATAAACGACACATTTCCTTTAGTAGCTAGTGTGTTTTATTTTATTTATTGTACAGACTCCAGCACATCAAGCTACCCGAAACTGTCAAATTTTCCCAATCAACTTTGAACCTTATGTTTCAACGATAAAGTTGAAAATCTTTTAAATAAATTTGACAGATTGTAGTGGCTTGAAGTGCTGGTATGTACAGACGCCAGCACATCAAGCTACCCAAAACTGTCAAATTTTCCCAATCAACTTTGAACCTTAAAAATCAGCGATAAAGTTGAAAATCTATTAAATAAATTTGACAGATTGTAGTAGCTTGATGTGCTGGCGTCTGTACGTGCGTAACGCGCTCGCACCTCAGCCTGAAATAAGGGGACTAGTAGCTGACCTCGCATTATTCGGAAATCCTTTAGAATGCGAGATCAGCATAAACTGGATATGTATAGCTTGATGTGTAGCCGTGTGTACATAGAGGTTTTTTTTTAATAAAACAATATTGAGTTTCTGACTGAATTCCTGTTTTACTATTTGCTATTTTATTTAAAACTACCATAAATAGTCATGTTCAGACACTTAAATATTAGCTTTGAAATAATATAAAATGATCAAAAGAATTTGCATAAAAATGTTTTGAAAATCTCGATTATGATTTTTAATGTAACGCTTGGTCATCCCTAGCATCAGATGGGATGACACTGACAGTTCACTCCACGCTCACTTCACTTAAGATAACACGGTGAGATGGTTACAGAATAGCAATGCAGTTCCTAGTAAATTGAAACTTCACTAAGGTTGAAATTATCTAGCTGTCACATAGATAAATAAACCTTATCGTTTTATGACGTACAAGTGACATTCGACCTTAGGGGATACAGCAGTTACGAAATAGACAAAAGGAATCATTTTTAAGATGTATTTTAATAAACCCAACAATTTTTTTAAGTAAGTGCCAGAGCACTTACTTTATTTTTAACCGACTTCCAAAAAGGAGGAGGTTATATGTTCGTCGCGTATGTTTGTTTTTTTTTTTTTATGGATGTCCACCGATTTCTCCGTCAATTGTAGACCGACTTTGAAAATTCTTTTTTTGTTTGAAAGGGTGTGCTCTCAAATTGGTCCCATATAAATTGTATTAACTTTGCTTGGATAGTTTTTGAGTTAGCTACAAAATACGTATTTTTTTCCCACTCAGTATGTAGATGATATGATAAGTTTCTGTCACTGGTAGCAGGTAGTGGTATTCGAATGTGTATGGGGTAGGTACCACAACTAAAAAGTGAAAAATAAAAACTTTTTACAAAAAAAAAACAACCTACCTCCAAAAAAAAACACTACAAAGTGAAAAATAACTTTAATTTCGGAAGTCGGTGTCTTGGGTTTTGTATTTTCGTTTTTTGCCACCGACTTCCGAAATTAAAGTTATTTTTCACTTTGTAGTGTTTTTTTTTGGAGGTCGGTTGTTTTTTTTTGTAAAAAGTTTTATTAAAAAGATAAGTGTGCAAGAGAAGAAAGGCGTGTTTTTTTTTTTTTCGTTTACCTAATTATTATTTAATTGTTTTTTTTTGGATCATTATTATTTTGGTCTGCAATATACTATTTAACATTTTAAGTCAAAGTCAAATCATTTATTTCAATTAGGCACAAAAAGGCACTTTTGACCGTCAAAAACAAAAAATAGAATTGATTCTAGTCGCCCCTTCCAAAAGGTAGTTTTCGTATGGAGAAGAATGGGCAAGAAACTCCACCGTTACTCTTTTAAAACGTTACTCTTTTACTACTACAGTTGCTGCAAAAAAAAAAAAAAAAAAACAAATAATAATAGACAAATAGGACATAATTTAAATATTTAGTAATAAGCTTCCTCTCTCCTACTTATTTATAATTTTGCTGTGCCCGACAGGGTCCATAATTGTTTCAATTCATTTTTCCCTACCACCTGTATGTGTACATTATGGATTGCAATAAAGATAAACTAAACTAAACTAAACCGATAATCGCCAAAAAAAAAAGTTTCATAGAAAAGTGCAATACCTACGCGGTCAAAATGTATGGGACAACTGATTATTTATTAAATAACCGACGAAAAATTTCAAAGCAGTGGGGTTCAAAATCATGTACTGAATCCATGGTAACAGTTTTCGCGTCGATGTCCCTGCCACCCTGTATACAATATAATTACAGTCATAGCCCATCGGGGAGTTTAAAACTGGAATGGTCCCCTCAGACTAATAAACACTAAAATAATATGAGCTCAACTGTCATTAATGAGACAATAGAATTTTAATTGTTATCGATCTCCAGGAGAACTCGTGACAGTCAAGGGGATCTATTTTATGTCTCTACATAGCTTTTTCTAACTACGTTGGGGTCAGTTTCCAGTCCAACCGGATGCTAGTAAGGACCAGTATTTTACATGGAGCGACTGCCTATCTCATCTCCACAACCCAGTTACTGAGTAACATGGTAACCTTTGATAAGACTGGTTTTCAGTTTTTCAGAGTTCTGATGACCTGTGAAAGACTGTCAAATATTTTTGAACGACAGTCTCGACAGCGGCTTAACATGCTTTCCGAGGCACGGAGGAGTCTCGGTGTATAACGGAAGGTCACCCATCCAAAGATCTACTTCAGCAAGCGTAGCTTAACCTTAAATCGACCCGAGGGGATGTTATTACAGGTGTTGATTATCAGGAGACTGAAACTTTATTCACATTCATATCATGATCCAAAATTATTACATCATCCATCACCATCATCCATACTTCAGTGTCCCCTACTTACACACATTCAAAGGTGCGAACATAAACAGACAGTCATACACACCCTTACCCCTCTCTCTCTCTCTCACACACACACACACACAGAGAGAGACATTCATTCACACAGACACACATTCACACGCACAGACATACGCATAATTCTGTTGTATTTTTACCGTGTTTTTGTAGTTCATAAGTTTTACCGTTTTAAACTGATAAGTTTTATTAAATATGTTTTATCACATGACACTTGACTGTCAACTATGTAGCGACACTTCTCCACAATGTTGTAAGAGCAATAATAGAGCCCATGGCTGAACGCTGGCCCCCAAAATACAGGTCCAGGCCTAGTTTGGGGGTTAAGATCAGATTCTTGGCAATACATTTTTGTGCTATATTATTACGACCTACTTGTTTGTAACTTGTATTTTAAGTATCAAATAAAATGTTTTATTTTTTATTTATTACATAGCCACGAACCAACGAAATAAATTTATTTTCCTTCTTTATTATTTTAATTCGAGAATGTATCTTGTTTCTAATAAAGAATTAAGAACATTTCTATTTATTTTTACCCTCTCTTATCACATCCGCATAAACAACTACCTGACAGACTTACAAACACACATACGTCACTATAACGTCATAATCGAAGGGGAGCGGCTACGGGGATGCTACGCGGTGTCATTGACCCCTGGCGTAGCGCCAACTGGGCTACGCAAGCCTACGCGGCTACGCTTTAAAATAGACGCCATTTTTGAAACGTAAACATGACATGTAAAGTGGTGCTTGCTCAGTCTAAAGGGACTAATTTGTCTGAGGTTTTGGATGGATGGTCATAACTTGGGTTATTTTTACGATAAGTCCCTTGGGCTAGACTGAAAAAAAATCCATCTCTGTCTAGCCTTTTTAGGGTTCTGTAGTAAACAAGGAACCCTTATAATTTCGTCATGACCGTCTGTCTGTCTGTCTGTCCGCGGTCTAGCTCCGAGACTATTAGTTCTAGAAAGCTGTAATTTGACATGGGTATACATATTAATTACGCCGACAAAGTGGTAAAACAAAATTATGAAAAACATTTTTTTTAAGGGTACCTCCCATACACGTGAAGTGGTGATGTTTTTTTTTCTGTCCCATGGTATGGGGTATCATTGGAAAGGTCCTTCAAAAACATTATGATTATATAAAAACTATTTTTGGATTCAGGGATCCGTTTGCAAAATATTAAACTTTAAAGTGTTAATTTTTGTTATAGTCAAGTGTCCCCCCCCCTGCCAACTAAATGGTTGGTTTTGGGTGTGAAAAAAATCACAGCAGTAGTTTATATAACGAAATTAAAAGGAAAACTATCACAGCTAAGTTGGTTCTACAAGTTAACGAGTAATAATCGACCAACTTATATTTGCAGTTGCAAAAACATGTTTTCCCATACATTCCGTATGGGAGAAAATGTTTTTCAACTACAAAGTTAAGTTTGTTGGATAAATTCATCCCAACTACGGAACCCTTCATTGTGCGTGGTCCGACACGCTCTCGGCCGGTTTTTATAACTATATTGGGGTACTAGTCTGGGCAGATATGGTTCAATGTCAGTATTTTATTTCGACCGTCAGATGAGACGTCTACAATCCAATGTCAAAGCTTTACAAATATCGCGGAGTAGTAATTTTGTACTGAAGAGGGTTCTTTTGCAACAAAATAATTTCATTCTCCTGCTCTTATCCCAATTTATTTGTGGTCAGCACAATATGTTCCTTTCTAGCGAGATTTTGAGTACCGAGATGACGAGATAAATATGGAAATACTTCTCTATTAGCCGTCATCTCAAAAAGTCAACAAAGGAATAAGAGTATTTATTTGAGACACGTGGCCCGAATCCCTTCAACTTGTTGGCACGTACGGACTTAATGATTTTCAATATAAATAAATTTGCTGGCCTTTGAAATCGAGCAAAAACCTCTCTTCTAGTGTAAGAAATTTTCAATACAACGCAATGAACCGAATTAGCTCCAGAATCAACGAATCATCATCTTCCTGCCCTTGTCCCATGGTACGTGGGGTTGGCGCACACGTTTTCTTTTTCCACTCTCCCCTGTCAACCGTCACACTATCATTCACTCCCTTCTCTTTCATATCATTCCTCACACAATCCATCCATCTTTTCTTTGATCTCCAGAATCAACGAATACGTCTAAATAATTTTATTCTGATTCAGACCACGGTAGTTATTAAGATTTCGATTGATGGAGTTATAAATTAGTAGTTTACTAGTTAAAAGGTCCTTTCAAAGATTAACTTCATTAGATATTTTAGATACTATCGAAAATATTGCTTGAATAAAAATAAAATAACGTTATTTATCAACTTCATTCCAGATTACCCGACCGTTTTATTTTAGTGACTTTTGTGGGCATGATAATTACTCAGATTTATTACAGTAGAAGAGAGCAGTGGTGGCCCAGTGGTAACGGCACGAGTTGTAGGTCGTAGGTTCGATCCCAGACAGGCGCTTTACTTTGTGTAAATTACTTCATCACCACTGCTCTCAAAACGGTGAAGGAAAACATCGTGAGGAAACCGGCATGTCCTAGAACCGAAAATTCGAAGACATGTGACATCTACCAACCCGCACTGGGCCCGCGTGGTGGATTACGGCCCACTCCCTCTCATAGAGAGGAGGCCTGTGTCCCAGCAGTGGGAACATTATAGGCTGATGATGATGATGATGATTACAGTTGTAATAGCAATCATGTAAATTTTAATAAAATAGGTTTTTATTTTTATTTATTAACTAGCTTCTGTCCGCGACTTCGTCCGCGTGGAATAGTTACTTTGGGCGTATTTATTTGGATAAGGATTAATATCATGTTTATAAAAACACCTTCGCGAATAATTAAAAGATAGACATATGCTGTCCCGGACTTTTTTTTAGAACTTTTAAAGGAGAATAATTCTGTGATACATGATTTTTGCGAAACTTTAACCGTTTACGCAGCGCACGCAGCGGAAGCTCTAAAAAGGAAAAAAACCCGATTTTGAAACATTATTCATTGGTGCTCCGCTCCTATTGGTCTTAGCGTGATATATAGCCTATAGCCTTCCTCGATAAATGGGCTATCTCACACTGAAAGAATTTTTCAAATCGAACTAGTATTTCCTGAGATTAGCGCGTTCAAGCAAACAAACAAACAAACTCTTCAGCTTTATGTATTAAAAAAATATATAGATTTATCTTTTGTATAGATTTTCTTCTATTTTGTGAATGTGAGAACGCTGTAGGCTTAGTGGACTGTAGATCTGTTGACCATTTTCTATTTTGTTAAGTACCTGGTACTTATTGAAAGACCTACACTGTCCTCCCATAACTAGTAACACTGTTATTTGAAAGTATTGTAAAAGCCAATTATTTTTAAAAGAGTAACCGTGGAGTTTCTTGCCGGCTCTTCTCCATAGGAAACGACCAATTGGAACCGTGCACCTAGCTTCTGACGTTTTATAAGTGCCCTTGTAGGTTTATGTGAAATAAAATATTTTGAATGTTTGGTACAATCCCAACTTTATATTTTTGCTCCAGTTTCATAATTTATTGACTATCAATGTTCAGGAATGTGCAAAAATTATGATTTTTAATTTCGAGTCTAGTAGTTTTTAAAAACATGTGTCTGGTTTTTTTGTGACGGACAGACAACCGTAAACAGAATTTTATCTCTATACATACAGGGTGGCAGGGACATCAACGCGAAAACTGTTACCATGGATTCAGTACATGATTCTGAAACCCCCTGCGTTGAAATTTTTTGACGGTAATTTAAAAAAATCTGCTGTTCCATACATTTTGACCGCGTACTTTTCTATGAAACAGTTTTTTTTTAAATAAACGACGAAAAATTTCAACTTTTCAAATTCAAACATTCAATACACACACTCATTTCACATTCACACACATTTCTCACATTCATTTCATTTTTTTATTTAATTTTTTTTCACATACATTTCTTTTTTTTTTTTTCAAATTTTTCGTCGATTAGTTAGTCATTTTTCGTCGTTCAGAATCATGTGCTGAATCCATGGTAACAGTTTTCGCGTTGATATCCCTGCCACCCTGTATAATAAAATAGAAACGAAGAATTTTGGTCGGCTGAACGGCTGAACGGATTTGGATAAAATTTTGGCACACAGATAGTTTATAACCTGGATTAACACATAGGGTAGGCTAAATAAGTAAGGTATAACATGTTTCACTGTGATACAGTTTGATTGAAAGACGCAGATATTTTTTTTAAGATTTGTTAGATTTGTTTTGGTTGCTTCAGCCAAAAAAAGCATAAATATGACATGAATGAATTAACTATTGTCAATCAAAGTCATAATCAAATCATTTATTTCAAATAAAGACATAAAAGGCACTTTTGAACGTCAAAAATTTATAAGAAATTGATTCTAGTCGCCCCTTCCAAAAGATAGTTTTCGTACGGAGAAGAATGGGCCAGAAATTCCACCGTTACTCAAAAAAAAAACGTTTTACGTTACTTAAACTGTTTTACAATATTTTGTATACCTACATTTATTATAATTATCTTTATACAGGGTGATTGGTAATATGAGGTATTCCTTCCAAGACGTGATAGTGTGACCCATTTGCAACAATTAACACCCCATAAAGTTTAAGCGAAAATTCATGGGAATTTCCGCCTAAGCTTTGCGACAAGTGAACCGCGAGTAGACCGTGAGTCATGTTAAAAACCCAAAAACCGCTCCGCGACTTGTTATTTGGTCATGACGACCTGATTTCCTGTCGTGTGTTGGATTGCTGGGAGGTTAGAAAGTAGTGAGATGGCATAAACAAGTTAATTACTTCGATTATCTCATAATTTTTAAATATTTCTACAATTAGCAAGTTCGACCTTTGCCAGCACTATCGACTGTTTCATCGGCACCCCTAAATATTTTTTTAACATTTTTACCTCGTTAGGTTGCTGATTAAATGAAGATGTCTTTTCCGTAATTTTTACGCTTGATGCCATAGTAAAATTTCGAGATAACTGGTGTCAAAGTTCATGAACTTAAATGATTATTGAAAATGGTTAGTAAACTTCTTCCTTTAACTTTTACCTGTTTGATGTTTTAGAAAATTTGGTGACATGGAAAGGTTTGTTATAGTATTAGGTATCCCATGGAAAAGCAATGAAGGCCATTCAATTTGAGAGTTTAGAGAAAAGTGATATTTAGTGACGAATTCTGGAAATTTTTCAAAACAAAATTGAGTTTTCTCGATTCCCATGAATTTTCGCCAAGGCTTTATGGGGTGCTTAACTGTTGCAAATGGGTCACACTATCACGTCCTGGAAGAAATACGTCAAATTACCAGTCACTCTGTATATATGAAGACGATGCACCTAAAGGGTCCAGACACTATCAGTAATAATGATATAAATTACTGTCATTCCTTCCAATGTTGACGTAAAACTATGAAAATATTAAGATCACATCATCATTCCCATCACCACACTATCAGTATAGTAATGACATTACTTGAATGTAATGTCATTATTAATCAAAGTGTCTGAAGGCTTAAAATTACTTTAGGTACCATAATAGTTATAAAGAATCATAAAAGAATCAATGTGACAGATAAATTAATTATGTGATAGATATGAACATTGTAAAAGTAGAAGATTTCCTTAAAATTTTAACAATAATAAGTCAGTGTAACCCACAAAAGAATGTGACACTTCATATACTTTAAGTATGAAAGTTCACGAGTGCCAAGTTAATAATAAAACTAATTTGTCTCATAAGCACGTCACAACAATGCTCTTTATTGCTTTTTATGTCGTGTTGTCACGCAATAAGTATGTTCTGAATAGATAGGAGGTTCTTAGGAGATTTTTGATGTATGTCACGTAATGTATGTTGTAGATTAAATAGATAATTATCGCTAAAATAAATTATCCTTTTTTTATTATGGCATGTATTTAATTGAACTTCAAATAATTCCTATTTTGCTTAACTAAACATATTAATGGACACTCTGATATAATGAATTTTGAATTTTAATCTTTTTTGTGACTTTCAAATAATTTCTATTTTAGTGTCCTAAAAATACTATACAGTGTCTTTATAATGTGCACATATCGAAATGAGGGGAATCTATGCTTAATTTTATCGACGGAAAAAATATTTTAATATATTTTTTTTGTTTTTGTTCTCTTTGGCGTCTTATTGAGAAATTTTACGATTATTGTTTACAGAGTTTTGCTAAAATACATATTTATTTTCAATTGAGGGTAGTTTTTTTCCACAATTTTCATTTTATGAGGACGCCTAATTGCTTCTAATCATTATGGTGTTTGTTTCATCGCAATAGATCATTTAGTTTAAAAGTTACACCGTTTTGTTAAATTTTTTTTAAATTCCATAAAAAATATAAAAACATATTTAGATTTTTTAAATATTTTTTCCGTCGTTAAAATTAAGCATAGATTACCTCATTTTGATATGTGCACATTATAAAGACGCACTGAATACCCAAGTAACTGTGATCAACTTGGATGTATGATGGTGTAGCGGTTACACCGCCACATACAAACTACGCATCATAGACATGACGTCACACAAATCCTGCATCGCGCAGTTAGAGTTTACCGAGCGATCGACATACAGACAAGACAACTTCAAAAAACCGATGGGCAGTTGCCCGCCAGACACAACACCCGTCTGGTCGGAGGATCCTCCCTTTTCTATGGTGGATGAGTGAACTTTACACCCTGTTCCTCATACCCCTAAAACGGCACCGCTCGCTCAGCTCGCTCGCTTTTGTTCACAGTTGTCATTTAACCTAACTCATTTACCATTTTTCATTTAGGTGTCCTATCTCAGTTACTGCGACTAACTTTTAGAAAAGGCCAAGAAGTTAAAAAGTTCATCGTTTGTTTTAAAAAAGCGAAAATAAGTTTTTTGAGGACCAATGGAAAAAGATTTCCCTTTTATTATTATTGGCCTGAACTGTTCCTCTCCTAGGCAAAGGCTTCCCCATTCCTTCCATTTCTCTCGATGTTGTACTTTTCGCCAATGAAGAAGCCATCCAAGGCATCCCACCATCTTCTCAGTCTGCCGCGACCCCATCTAGTTGTCTTAGGGCTCCAGTTTTGCGATTACCAGGCCCTGAGCTTTGCTACGGGCCCGTATATCGCAAACTTTGCGGCATCCAGATCCCAGTCCCATTTCAGTTTGGCAGTTTTTGAGCTACATCGACAATTTGTGTTCTAGAACGCGGTGTGGTGTTTTATCGTCTCCATCCATATTTTTACCATACTGTTGACAGGGTTATGTTTTTCACGGGTACGGGTAACAATGTATCTTTTTTTAACCGACTTCCAAAAAGGAGGAGGTTATATGTTCGTCGCGAATGTTTTTTTTTTATGTATGTCCACCGATTTCTCCGTCAATTGTGGACCGATTTTGAAAATTCTTTTTTTGTTTGAAAGGGTATGCTCTCGAGGTGGTCCCATATAAATTTTATTAACTTTGCTTCTATAAATTTTGAGTTAGCTTCAATAATACGTACTTTTTCACACTTAGTATGTGGATGATATGATAAGTTTCTGTCACAGCTGTTATTTACATAGCAGGTAGTGGTTTTCGAATTTGTGTGGGGTAGGTACCACAACTAAAAAGGGAAAAATAAAAACTTTTTACAAAAAAAAAACAACCGACCTCCAAAAAAAAAACACTACAAAGTGAAAATAACTTTAATTTCGGAAGTCGGTGGCAAAAAACGAAAATACAAAACACAAGACACCGACTTCCGAAATTAAAGTTATTTTTCACTTTGTAGTGTTTTTGTAAAAAGTTTTTAAATAATAGCAACGAAATCAGTCATCGTGAGCAAATAAAGTGTCAATAAACAAAGGAAACAACAATAACAACCAGCTATCTGCAACATGATATTCTGGCCCCCAACGCAAAAAGCGAAGTCAGGTGCAATGTTCCAGAGGTTTTTACGATAATAACCTTTCTCCTGGCTTTACTCGCCCGTTTTCAAGTTTGGCAAAAACGGCGAGGTGTTTATTAAAGAGACAATATTTCATTTTGTATCCTCAAAAGGATACAAAAGTTTTGTGTAAAGAACCCGAGAGTGTTCGGAGTGTCTTGTGATGTTATTTTTATAGGATTTTCCATTGATATTTTGTTTAGAATAACAAAGAAACTGGATAGATGAAATGAAGGATTCTCCGTATAATTACGAAGCACTGCGGTCGTTGATCCGCAAATTTATAATAGAAAATGACGTTTCCCAGTTTTGGGAAAATATCCCAAAACTGGGAAACGTCAACAAAGATCCAGCGATAAATTAATATTAAGAATTTAATACATGGGGCTGGCTTCTCTTTTCGCGTTTTCTTATTTATTTTATTTTTTCCCAGCAATGGGAAGAACCAAAACTATGAAGACTTGTCTAGCATTGTTATATATTAATATTGATAACACACTGTACACGATTTTCGTTTCTCATTTTCAAATTTATTTTAGTTTACATAGAATGTGGAGTTTCACTCAACGTCAGGAAAAGCTGTGACCTATGTACTTGTCGTATTACAGAGGTTAGACTTGTATATATATATAAACAGGTTGTTTGTTAGAATACTCGTATGTTATGTCTAGTTTGTTTAGGTTTTAATGTCATTAATGTAAAGGCTCTTTGTCAGGATTTATTTTTCTAAAATAAATATTAGTTGAGTAAATTGTTAGGACCTTAAATCCGTAGTTATTACTAATTTTCATTAATTTTATCGTGATTAAATATTGTGGTTATCTTTGTATTTATTTCGTTAGTGTACCTTGCTTAATCCTAAATCTTTGTATAATTCTTCTGTAAATGTGTTTGTCATCTAACTCCTCCTAAACGGCTGGACCGATTTAGATGAAATTGTGTGTGTATATTTGAGTGGGTCCCTGGATGGTTTGAAAATATAATTGGACCCGGTAGGTGGCGCTGTTCGGACAGGACAACGTCTGTCGAGTCTGCTAGTAATATTATAAATGAGAAAGTGAGTTTTTTTGTTTGATTACTTTTGTTTGTTTGTTTGTAACGCTTTCACGTTAAAACCGATGAACGGATTTGGATGAAATTATTATTATTATTTGGAAGGCGGAGCTCGTTGCTAAGTAATATCAGCGGCACGGGTCGATTCATCCGGTTAAGCTACGCTTGCCGGGGTTGGTCTGTGGATGGGTGACCATCTTTACATATCGAGAATCCTCCGTGCCTCGAAAAGCACGTTAAGCCGTTGGCCCGGCTGTCATTCGTGGATTTTTGACAGTCGTTACGGGTCGTCAGAAGCCCGAGAGTCTGACAACCAGTCTTACCAAGGGGTATCGTATTACCCAGTTACTGGGTTGTGGAGGTCAGATAGGCAGTCGCTCCATGTAAAATACTGGTATTCAGCTGCATCCTGCGACTGGAAGCCGACCCCAATATAGTTGGGAAAAGGCTAGGCAGATTGATTGGACTTGGATGAAATTTGGCACACGGATAGACCATGACCTGGGTTAGGACATAGGATACTATTTATCCTGATATTCCCACGGGATCGAGACTTATTCGGGTGAAAAAGCGAGGTGCAAATAGTAAATAAATATAGCAAAAAAGCAACACGTTAGAATTACTTGATCAAGTTTTCTGAAAGGAAACCTTTCTGTTTCATTCCCTTTATTTCATTAGTTGCCTACATCGAATCAATTACTAGTCGAAGTTCATTTACTAATGCACGACATGCGTAGGCATAGTGATACTAATAAGGTACGGTATTTCTATTTTCTTAATGTCCCTCGGGCATCATCGGATATCCGAATACAAACGAATACTAATTTCCATCAATTATTAGATTTATCGTGTATAATAATTTGAATTCGGAACTAAGTACTTTATTGTTGTTTTTTTTATGTCTATATAGAGCTGTAAAACTATTTTCCTATCTGCCATGCCTGCGACTTCAGCGGCTTTCCTCCCATTTTTAAAATAAATTACATTAAGTTAAAAGAGTATTAACAACTCTATGTACTTCCAAGTCGATTGAGAGCGTCCGGTTTGCACCAAATGCAAAGGGCAACTGATAGAAATCCGACAACTGATGAAACACGAAGTTTTTGAGGTACATTAAGAAAATAAAAGTACAGTAGGTATATCTAAACTAATATTATTAGGTATAATAAAGAGAAAAGATTTGATTTTTTGTATGTTTGTTTGTTACGCATTAACACTAAAACAGCTCAACGGATTTGGACGAAATTTGGCACATGGATAGACCATGACATGGGTTAGGACAAAACATACTTTTTATCCCAATATTCCCACGGAATCGAAACTTATGCGGGTGAAACCGCGCTAGGTGCAGATCGTTTTAGATAAACCATTAACGATTTGGATTGCGCAGGAGTCGGTCACGGCCTCACTTAGTCCTAGTCATAAATACAACTAGCGTGATTATCCTCCTACTCTTATGCTATAAAAATAAAGACAATCCATGCTGATAGTATGTTTACCTAGGACAAACTGTCCAGCTAGGTAGGTTCAACTTCGAGAAAGAGGTCAATCGTCGAATCCGACTCGGCCGGGCGGCGTTCGGGAGGCTACGCAATATCTTTTTGTCCCACATACCACAGTATCTCAAGACGAAAGTCTTTGACCAGTGCGTGTTTCCAGTGATGACCTATGGTACTGAAACGTGGTCGCTCACAATGGGCCTTATCAGAAGGCTAAAAGTCACCCAAAGGGCAATGGAGAGGACTATGCTTGGAGTTTCCCTACGTGATCGAATTAGAAATGAAGAGATCCGCAGGAGAACCAAGGTAACCGACATAGTCCGAAGAATTGCCAAACTTAAGTGGTAATGGGCAGGGCACATTGCTCGCAGAACGGATGGCCGATGGGGTCGAAAGGTTCTGGAGTGGCGACCATGTACCAGAAGACGTAGCGTTGGAAAGCCTCCCACAAGATGGACCGATGACCTTGTGAAGGCCGCAGGAATCCGCTGGATGCGGAAAGCACAGAATCGGTCGAAGTGGCGCTGCTTGGGGGAGGCCTATGTCCAGCAGTGGACGTCTTTCGGCTGAAATGATGACGATGATACTGATATTACAATTGTGAAAGTAACTCTGTTTGTCTATAACTTTTTTATGCCTGAACCCCTGAACCAATCGTTATGTTTGACAAATAAGTATCCCGGACTGGCTGTTTTATCCAGGCTGAATTGTAGCCTAGAAATGTTGAAATACAAAATAGAAAGAAAAAAAGAAAGAAAATTGCGTTTATTGGCATTAAGACAGAAAAATACACCTACAACTATAAAAACAGAAAACAATGATTATAATGCCAAAAGGGCCTCAGCTCAGCATAATGTCAGATGACAACACAAAGTGTACCACCTGACGCTGATTTTTAGCTGCAACCCACGAGTGTCATACGCTAGAATAATACGCTAGAAATACATGTAGGCGAAGTCACGGGCAACATTAAGTGTCATATATGACCTTATTGAAGGTCCTTACAAAAAGGTCAGAACATGAAAAATAGTATAAAATAAACAATGTATAAATACGTCACAACACTCCAGTAGCGTGACTGTCGCCATTGTAAGGGCACTATGCAAAGATTTACTAGTGCTTTTAAAGCGAACATAAAGTTTTATTACTCTCTAGTTAACAGTGTTTGAAAGGGGTTTTAAAGTATAGAGTTATGAGTCACGGACTTTTTAACCGACTTTTGATGATAGGCCTAAAAGAGCTTTGCAACGACACACGTCCAGTCGTTATTGGTCCATGGGGACATCCTGTCGCATCATCCTTTATACAGTGAGTCTTAATAATGTGCACATATTATCCAAATGAGGGAATAATTATATGCTTAATTTTATCGAAGGAAAAAAATTTTTTTTTGTTCTGTTTGGCATCTTATTGAGAAATTTTACGATTATTGTAAAAATTTATGAAAAAAACTGATTTTTGCTAAAAAAAAAACATATTTTATTTTCGATTGAGGGTAGTTTTTTTTGGCACTATTTTCGTTTTATGTGAACGCCTAATTATTTCCAATCTTTATGGAGTTTGTTTCATCTCGATAGACCATTTAGTTTAAAAGTTATCGTTTTGGTAAAAAAAAAAAAAAAAAATATTTTGTATATTTAAAATATTTTTCCGTCGATAAAATTAAGCTTAGATTCCCTCATTTCGATATGTGCACATTATATAGAATCACACTGTATATGTATTCACTTTGCTTGGGTAGTTTTTGAATTAGCTTCAATAATAGGACGTATTTTTCCACTTAGTCTAAGGGCCGGTTGTTTCACGTCCACTTAACGCACGGGTATACGTCAAAAATGGCGTAAACTATCGTCAAACCAAAAAAAGCGTTGTTTCACAAAATTATGGCCTTAACGTCCGTTAGAAAATAACGATTACTGTAACCGGTGCCAGACCCACTGGTTAACGTCATTTTATTCTCAAACATCTGGACATTATGGACGTTCTTTTGTTGTATTCAATTTTGTTCGACGATAGTTCATCTCATGATGAAAAAAATAGTTTAGAAAGAAAGAAAAAGTATTTCAAACTCGTGTTAATAACCTAAACCTATGGGGACGAGCAGAAATTTATTGCAAGATATCGTGTTTTAAAGGAAGAATCGTATCAAAGCTCTATTGTTATTGAAAATGCGACGTTGTCATATTTTGTTATTATTTTTGACAAAAAAAAAATCTGAATTAAGATGTTTTTTTTTAAATATATTTCACGTTAGGGTGTTTTACATATTAATAGTCGTTACTTTGTTGAATTATTTAAAAACAAAAATAAAATCTTACAAAAAAAATTAAAAATTGTTTAATAATAATGCCAGTTAATTCTTTGACATGATCTCATTGGTACTCTAGAGTTATGGGATATCAGAAGAAACACCTTGTTTAAGCTTGCCAGCTTACGATGAGAAAAGATTAGCTGTTGCAACTGACTTCAACACTGGAAATTTAAAATTTCAATTGAAATTTCCAGTATCGTTATATAAAATATCTAGATTTCCGAAAGTATTAGGTCCATTATTGATGTTGTCACTTGAAAATTTGACGTGAACGGCGAAATGTTGCCATATTATAAAAATCTCCCAACCATTTTTATTGGGAAAAAGTATTACTTTTTACTGGCAGCCCGAATAACTTTGACAATCGGTTTTTTATGCACTGAAACAACACTTTGTATTTAACGAACGTTAAACATCTTACGTAATCGTTATTATTTGACGTACGTATGTTACGTTAACCAACCGTTTGAAACAACCGGCCCTAAGTATGTGGATTATGTTATAAGTTCCTGTCACTGTTATTTACGTAGCAGATAGTGGTATTCGAACTTGTGTGGGGTAGGTACGACAGCTAAACACTAAAGAAAAGAAAAAAAAACAGCCGGCTTCCAAAAACACTAAGTAAAAAATAACTTTAATTTCGGAAGTCGCCAAAAAACGAAAATTCAATACCAAAGACACCGACTTCCAAAATTAAAGCAACCTTATGGCAACGAGAATAAAGATCACAGTGAAAGGACTGCTTCAGAGTTACCGTGACAAAGTTATTCTTCCGGCTTATCTCCGAAACGGCTGGACCGATTTTGACGGGACTTTTACTGGCAGATAGCTGATATTATAAGGAGTAACTTACTTTTATTTTATAAATATAATTAGGGTCTACAGGGGCGAAGCCGCGGGCAATAGCTAGTCTGACATAAAATGAGATAGTACAATTACCGTCAGGAATTCTTCGGGAAATAAAGTCAAATCATTTATTTCAAATAAGCCCATGTATGGCACTTTTGAACGTCAAAATTTACAAAATAATAGAATTGATTCTAGTCGCCTTCCAAAAGGTAATTTTCGTATGGAGAAGAACCATCATCATCATCAGCCTATAATGTTCCCACTGCTGGGACACAGGCTTCTTTTCTGTGAGAAGGAGTGGGCCGTAATCCACCACGCGGGCCCAGTGCGGACTGGTAGATGTCACATGTCTTCGAATTTTAGGTTCTAGAACATCCCGGTTTCCTCACGATGTTTTCCTTCACCATTTTGAGAGCAGTGGTGATGAAATAATTTACACAAAGTAAAGCGCCTGTCTGGGTTCGAATCGAAAAAGTCGTGGCCGTATGGAGAAGAATGGGCAAGAAACTCCACCGTTACTCTTTTAAAATGTTTTACAATAGTTTGTATAGGTACGTACATTCGTTAAATAATTATATGTGAAGACGATGCATCTAGAATAAAATTACTATAATACCTTACCATAATACCTTTTTAGGGTTCCGTAGTAAACAAGGAACCCTTATAGTTTCGTCATGTCCGTTTGTCTGTCTGTCTGTCTGTCTGTCTGTCCGCGGTCTAGCTCCGAGACCCTTAGTACTAAAAGCTGTAATTTGACATATGTATACATATTAATTACGCCGACAAAGCGGTAAAACAAAATTATGAAAAACATTTTTTTTAGGGTACCTCCCATACACGTAAAGTGGTGATGTTTTATTTTTTATTTTTTTACCCCATAGTGTGGAGTATCATTGGAAAGCTCTTACAAAAACATTATGAATTTGTGAAAACCATTTTTGGATTCAGGGATCCGTTTGCAAAATATTAAGCTTTAAAGTGCTAATTTTTGTTAGAGTCAAGTGTCCCCCCCCCTGCCAGCTAAATGGTTGGTTCTGGATGTGTGAAAAAAATTACAGCATATAAAAAATTCTTTCTTTCTTTCTTCTTCTTCTTTCTTTCTTCTTTCACAGCTAAGTAGGCTTTACTAGTTATCGAGTAATAATCGACCAACTTAACTTTGCAGTTGCAAAAACATGTTTTCCCATACATTCCGTATGGGAGAACATGTTTATCAACTACAAAGTTAAGTTTGTTTTTGGGATAAATTCATCCCAACTACGGAACCCGTCATTGTGCGTGGTCCGACACGCACTTGGTCGGTTTTTTAATATTACCATAATACCTTTTTTTGACCCAAAACAGTATTGCAAAGTTCCAGTTTGAGGTGTTTTGGTCAGTTACTTTCAGACATACATAAAACTTCTACATCTACTTAGCTGAATTTACGTGCTGTTTTAGTGCCCACTCTCTCTCACGGAGGCCTCATTAAATAACTTCTCCCGCTCTGGGCGGAGCGGGAGGGCGTGTCAGACTCTTACTGACTAAAACCCACCCGTGTTCCTTCAGTTGCCGTGTTGCCAGGGGGCCACGATGTCCCTATCGGTTTTCTTCGAACCCCCGGCAGGCATTGGCCCTAGCGGACCCCGTCAATTCTGCTGACATCTCTTTGAGGCGCGCGTGGAACACAACGCGCCGTCGACCCGGGCTTGGTCCTTATCGGACGGCGAGCTACCCATTGCTTACAGTCCGCAAGCCCGCGCCTACGGTGGCCGGAAATCTTCACGTGATTCCCGACGCCCAGGGCGTCTCCTGCTGCGGCGGTTAGGGGCGCGAGGGCGCGAAATTTGCCTCTCCCTCACGCGCTCCGTCTCCTCCTTCGCGAGCATTACTGCTTCGCAGAACGAGTTGACGGCCTCCCATTTCCTCTCGCTCCGTAGCATGGCCCGAATCAGGGCCGGACGCGAGAGATCACCGCCGCCGATTCTCACGGAGGCCTGAGTGCCAGACCAGCAGTGGTGGTAAGTCTGTGGAACATTGTAACTTGAAATAAATGTTTTATAATTTACAAGCTTCCGCCAGCGGCTTCGCCCGCGTGATATCTTTATAAATTATAGCCAGTGATGATATAACATTCAACTGGTGAAAGAATTTTTTAAATCGGTCCAGTAGTTTTTGAGTTTATTCATTACAAACAAACATTAAAAAAATCAAATATTCTCTTTTTATAATATTACTAGCGGACGTCACGCGGTTTCACCCGTGTAGTTCCCGTTCCCGTGGGAGTACGGGGATAAAATATAGCCTATGTTACTCGCTGATAATGTAGCTATCCATTACTAAAAGAATTGTTCAAATCGGTCCAATAGTTTTTAAGTTTATTCGTTACATACAAAAATATAAAAATACAAATCTTTCCTCTTTATAACATTGGTATTGATAATTATTATTTCGTTTATTCATTTTAATTCTTAATCATTTACATTTTTAAATATTTCTTAAAATAAAAAGGATAAAAAAAACATTAAAAAATATAGAAAAAAAATAGAGTTCCACCGGAGTCGGGAACAGGGTCCAAGCTACCGGTGGTTAGGGCTGCAGAGACAGGAACCTCCTTCTCCACCAATACCTTCTGCTTTTATTTTAATTTTACTTTGTTTTTTGTTATTGTTTTTTGTTATTATTTTAATTAATGTTCTTATTGAAGGTGTTTAGTTTAATTTGTGATTTCCTGTGCGAGTCTCAATAAATACTTTTTCTTTCTTTCTTTCTTCTTTCAATCTTGTAAGAGTACCATTTAAACTCCGCAAGAAAAAATATTTGAACCTAAAAATATTTGTTCTTACTCAAAGTATTTGTGTAACGAATCCCATACTTATGTAATTTTGGAATGAAACGCCCTCGCTCTGCGGAGGATGAGCCTATTAAGCGTTATTTTATTTTATATAGCAAAGCGGATCCCGTTCCACCGGTTGGGTAATAACCCAAAGCCTCATTTACACGAGAAGAGTTTCTTGCCCGTCGAGAGGTGAGAATATCCATGCGAGACTCCCCAGGTGATAATCGCACTCATGAGTTTATACTCCGAAAAAAGTAGTTTATACTCAAGCTAGAAACCAAAACTTAAAATAAAGTCCCATACGAGACACTCTTGATTGTTTACACGGTAACCTTTAATTTTGACAGGCTTGGTTATTCAGGCCCTGTGAATCTGTCAACTTTTTATTTCCTCTCGAGCCAAGAAAATCTACTCGTGTAAATGAGCTTTTATAGACTGTGAAAACATAAGCAGGATTGAATGAACCCTTGAACTCAACCCACACACTATAATGTTGTGATAACCAGTACATTGGTTTAAATTCGATATAACCAGAGTCTAAATTCGTAATAAGATAAACTAGGCTCTAATTCATTTAAGTCTGACTGAGTATAAACTTAATCTGAGTTGTAAATGGTTCTTTTGTTAACAAGCATTAATCAGTTTATCGATATCTTGGAAATTGTTGAATCAATTTTAAAGTTATTCTGAGATAATACTTTCTTATTAATGTTGAATGATGTTGAATACTATTACTAGGTACACACATTATTAGTGTTCGATAATTAGTTTATCAGAGAACCTTATGATTTTTATTTCTCACCTACGACTTTGTCCGCGGTGATTTCGTACTTTCCCCAATTTTTTTTAAAACCCCCTGCCCACCCGCTTTGAAAGGAAATTTATGAAAATTTATCGCATCGTATTTTTAACCGACTTCCAAAAAACAGAAGGTTCTTTCTATGCACGTAATTTTTTTTTGTATGTGCATCGATATTTCCGTCAATTGTGGCCGGATTTTGAAAAAAAAATAATATTTGGTAGAAGAAGCTTGCGCGGTGGTCCCATATAAATTTTACTATCTTTGCTCGGGTAGTTTTTGAGTTAGCTTCAATAATACTTTTTTCCCACTCTGCCTATAATAATAATGTTATAATAAGTTCCTGTCACTGTTATTTACATAGCAGGTCGTGGTATTCGAATCTGTGTGGAGTAGGTACCACAAGTAAAAAGCGAAAAAAAAAACTTTTTTCAAAAAAAACCTTCATAAGGGAAAAAAACGGAAAAAAAGTCGGTGTCTTTGGTTTTGAATTTTCGTTTTTTGCCACCGATTTCCGAAATTAAAATTATTATTTAATTAGTAGTATCTTTTTGGAGTTGGTTTTTTTTTTGTTGCTTACCTATAATGTTTTTTTAATATGTAAATTTGTAAAACAGTTTGTTTTCCCGAATAAAATAAATAAATGAACTCAATTAATGTGTCGCATCGTTTCTCCTATAGTAAAATCTTTTACTCATTCTCGGAAAGGTAAAACCATAGTTCAGTTTATAAAAATATTGTAGTTTATTTTTGCGAAGAAAAACAAGCAAGTTTAAAATAAATACATAGCATATTATAGTGTACTCTTTGTAACATGATGTAGAAAAAATAAAGATTGTTATTATATTTCAAATAAGAGATGTTATTATTAGATCTGATCTTAACAAAGGTCGCCAAATTCACTTTGCTAGATTTAGTGGACCACATAAACTAAAAAAACCGGCCAAGTGCGTGTTGAACCACGCACAATGAAGGGTTCCGTAGTTGGGATGAATCTATCCCAAAAACAAACTTAACTTTGTAGTTGAAAAATATGTTCTCCCATACGAAATGGATGGGAAAACATGTTTTTGCAACTGCAAAGTTAAGTTGGTCGATTATTACTCGTTAACTTGTAAAGCCTACTTAGCTGTGATAGTTTTCCTTTTAATTTCGTTATATAAACTACTGCTGTGATTTTTTTCACACATCCAAAACCTTCCTTTTAGCTTTTGGCAGGGGGGGGGACACTTGCCTCTAACAAAAATTAGCACTTTGAAGCTCGCAAACGGATCCCTAAATCTAAAAATGGTAACCACAAACTCACAATGTTTTTAAACAACCTTTCCAATGATACCCCTCACCATGGGTTAAAAAAAAAAACATCACCACTTTACGTGTAGGAGAGGTACACTAAAAAAAATGTTTTTCTTAATTTTGTTTTACCACTTTGTCGGCGTAATTAATATGTATACCTATGCCAAATTACAGTCTCGGAGCTAGACCGCGGACAGACAGACGGACATGACGAAACTATAAGGGTTCCTTGTTTACTACGGAACCCTAAAATACGACCGAGCCTTACAGTAATCGCATATTATGATATATTCTGACATCATGGCTAATAGTACCAACATAGTAAGACTCCTTTTACTATGGTACTAACCTCTCGGAAAATGGATTAGTACCAACTGACGGCTAACTCTACCACCGCGCGCGCTCATTGGTCAAATCAAATAGCGCGCGGTTCCCCGGCTTCCTGTTACACACTTCCGTCCCTTTTCACGAAATCACTCCCACAAATTGCAGAAAACCGAGAGGAAAGATGTAACACATAAAAAAAGTGGTGGCACTCCGGGAGTGCCGACAGAAGTGAAAACTTGAACAAGATCGCCTTAGTGGAAGAAAAATACTTGTACAGAACATTGGACCGTAAACTTATCTAAATAAAGAGCACAATCGCGTTTACAAAAATGAGGTGTCGTCATGGTGTCGTGAAATCAATGGTTTAGTCCCATCTCAAAAATGCCCAACGCGCCTAAAGAAGTTTTCACTTCAAAAACCCACAAGTATCGACATAATTATACTTTAAAATTCAGAGGAAAACCATTAACTTTGCTTTAAAAATCTTTGAACACCTATCAAAAGCGTTTACTGACCTCACACTAAAGAAAATCCTAAAAATAAATTTTCTTTTTTCAGACAGATTTTGAACTATTCTCGACTGTCTCGCTTCACCAGGTCGGATTTTGACCTGAAACTCTGACTAGACAGGCAATGCCCTGTGACCCTGTCGAAGCAAGACCAAATTTAATTAATTGGCCAAAATCAAATTAATTCGAACACAAACATTTACCTACGTAACCTTTGAATTGTAGAGATTATTAATTTGACATTCATGATCGTGTTAAATGGCTTGGAAAGTTCTAGATGAGAGTCAAAAATGTCAAGGTTATAATTATGTCAAAGGGAACTATGCTTGTACAGTAATTTAATCATAATTATCTTATCAGGTACGGTAACACCTAAATATTGACATCACACTTTGAAAGAAGGGTAAAGTCATTGGTCCTGGCTGTCATTGTAGAAACGGCTCGGCAGACGATGACTTTGCAAGGATAGATCTCCCTCTTCCAATTAATTTTCCTTCCCTTTTAACATATTCCTCCCCAGATCTGCTTGTGGTAAAATGATTTTCATCCGTCACAATTATACTGGATGATTTACCGTCTCGAAATTTTTACAGGGTGTTCTACCCATGAATGTAAACAACTTTCACTATGAGAGCAACTCTGAAATCACGAAAAAAAATCTGCTGTTTATAGAAAAGTTCAATGCCTCATCATCAACATCATCATCAGCCTATAAATGTTCCCACTGCTGGGACACAGGCCTTCTCTCTGTGAGAGGGAGTGGGCCATAATCCACCACGCGGGCCCAGTGCGGGTTGGTAGATGTCACATGTCTTCGAATTTTTGGTTCTAGGACATGCCGGTTTCCTCACGATGTTTTCCTTCACCGTTTTGAGAGCAGTGGTGATGAAATAATTTACACAAAGTAATGCGCCTGTCTGGGTTCAAACCTACGACCTACAACTCGTAAGTCGCGGCCGTTACCACTGGGCCACCACTGCTCTCATTTCGTGATCTCAGAGTTGCTCCCATAGTGAAAGTTGTTTATAAAATTTCGAGACAATAAAAAAGATCATCCGGTATGATATTATAATTTGTTTCCCAAAATATTCTGTCTGTGTGGATGTGGTAATTGTATGTATTTAATCTAACAATAATTATAATATTTTTGTAATTTTATTTTTTTGTTTGTTTCAATCCAGTAGGAACTAACTCCACAAGTTCTAAGTTCAACTGTATTATCGAAACAATACAACATCGGCTTTGTTTGCCATAACAAATTTAATAGAATAGACTGCAAGGAGTCTGGTCTGGTCTAGGTAGATTCGGGTGATATATATGTGGCTGCAGTGCTATTCTGTTGAAATCTCACCGTGAACGCTAAGGTGAAGTGAGCTGTCATTCCACGATATACGACGGATTGACACTGTTGACAGCCCACTTTCAAGCTCACTTAACCTTAGCGTTCACGGTGATATTTTTACAGAATGGCACTGCTGATCCACAAAGCCAGAGAAGTTGCTAGTGTACCTACCTACGTGTAGGATACAAAATTTTGTAAAAAATATTAGCGACCCGCCCCTATCGCGCAGGAGTGCAATGTAAGTACTGATGTGACAAGTCAAAACATCGAGATTTCGCTGATATATCTTAGTTAAATATTAATGTATACACATAAACCTTTCTCAATACATTTTTTGATTTGGAGGAACTAATCGGCCACACAGACATGAAAAGCGATTTTTGGTTTATATAAATTACATAATTATATTAATATACAACATGTAAAAAAAACCCTGTCTGATCCGGAAGGGTAGGCTCATAGGTACTGAAATAACATCAAAACAAACAACAACATACAAATCTGTTGGTAGGGCTTGTTCTAAGTCCGCCTGGCTAGCTACCACCATCTTATCTAAGTCTGTCGCCATAACATAGAGTTAAGATAGCCAATTCTTCTGTGGTTGAGGATTCCGGGTGAAGCTCGCTTCCACCTTCGGCCTGATCATCATTTACCATCCAGGTGAGATGTAGACCAAGAGTTTCCCCGTTGAGTATAAAAAAAAACTCGTGAGACGTTACGGTAAAAGTAATTTATCGAACATCTATTGAATAAAATGTCCAATAAGATAATACCAGCACGTACTCAATACAACTTTATTGCATTCCACAAAGTATGTGCTTAGGTGGTAAACATTTGCTTAAGAAACAATCATGTATTCCCAGAGAAAGTTCAGTACCTCTTCCTCGCTTTTTTGAGACTCATTTTACAACACAAATTTTATGAAACTTGACATTATTCAAAATGGTGCCGATTTTCTTATCACAAATGCCTTTACTAGACTAAAAATCACCAAAATTTAGTTTATTCCTTTCAAACGACGATTTCCCATTCTAAAATAGACTAAAGTGACACAAATTAACTATATTTTAGTTTCACAGCACTAAGATGGTACTGAGATATTAATTTAGTGAAAATGGCAATTTCGCTATTCTGAATTTAACGTTTTTCACATAAAATTTAGATTTTCTAACTAAATCTGACTATTTTTGAATCGCGACTAAAAACGTGTGGAATAAAATTGGTTGTCATGAACTTTAAATTCACACCAACACCTCGACTTCAGATGCAAAAATAGTACTGAATGTTTTTTTTTTTATTTTGCTTATATCTCGAAAACGGTGTGTGATGTGTCCAATCGCAAAAATAATGAAAATTTCGACCCCCTTTATGAAACCACTCTACGTGCAGGTAATAATTTTTCTTACTTTCCATACAAAAAGTGAAAAATTCCATATAAAACACGTCGAGGCTGCCCCCCTTGTGCGGCTCTAAAAAGATTCGCGTGGAGTCGCGATTGTAAAATTCGATTTAGATGTGTCAAAAAGATTTTTAAATTTAGAGAATTTATTTTGCAGAATAGCTTTGAGATTCTCATAGTCAAAAGTAAGGAATTTTAGTGAAAGTTTAGTTAGTTTAGTTCGGTGTACAAGAGAATCGGCACCAATGTCTAACCGATTGTTTAGAGGCTAATATTGGATAATATAAATAAAGAAAGCTGTTAAGTTAAATTAAGCTATCACAGCAAGCTTGCCTTTGAATACCTACTGCCGTGCTGTGGGTCCCCCATAGCATAGCATCATGCTGAGTGGAAGCCTTCTTGTCACAGTCATGACGTGCAGCTGCCGACTATTTCTGTTTTATACACTGTAAGGACTATTCTTGCTTGCAGCGCCCGGCTCCTATAGTATCGCTTACCTACGAAAAAAAAGAGTCGTGTGTACAGGATTTTGGTTTCAAATTGCTTAGATATGCGTTACCCCGATGGTACATTTTTTTTTCTGATTACTTTTGTCTTTTTGTATGCACGTGTTTCTGTGACAAATGAACCTATTTTTTTTTTTCTTTCTTTCTTACTCAAATCACAGTCCACTTTTAATTCTTTTATTAATACGTGGACAATGGTGTGGGATATGTATATTAATTTAGTTTATTAAGGATTTCCTGTATTTTCTTTGGTATGTAACTGTTTTTTGTCCCTAAAGAATAAAATAAAATACTAATCAATCATGAATGTTCAAATTCGGTCGTGTTTATTTTGACAATTCCACTGAAGTGTTGACCGTAGTCCTCAGCATTTTGTTACAAGCCACTCTAAACTTAATTTACAAGTTATTATAAATCTTACAGTCAATCCAATAAAGTTTAATTTTCCGTCACAGGAATCACAGGTTCGACTAGTGTAACAGTTGTGTTTCTCAGCTAAGCAGATAAATCGTCACTGTGTCATTTTATAATGTCCAAATCGCTATAGATGTAGACACAGTGCGGCGCGTATATGAAGTTGGTTCTCGACAAGTGTGAGCACGCATGCGCGGCCCGAAACGAATGGACGACCGAACGAACGGCAGACGAGCGTCGCTTCAACCTGCGACGGTCGTTTCAACGCGCGTAAATCAAATCTTACCTTTACCTAAACAAAATATTTATGTGTAAAAGAATTTGTGGTTTTAACTGAAATTCGAAGTGTTTGTTAGTATTTTTGTGTGTGACTTGTTTTGAAAGGGTGCAGTAATTAGTTTCCATAGTTTTGTGTCACAAATACAAAGTTTGAATATCTGGGTGTGTTTTGGAAATGCAGCTTTACTGATCAGGTATTTATTTATTTGTTTTCGTAATTTTTAAATGAGAATGAACATAAACAAGCCTGTTTTATTACAGGATATTTATTTAAAAATATTTTTGTGTATGTATTTTATATTTAATCATTCATATTTATAAAATATTGAGGTATTTGCAATATTTTTGTTTATCGAAGTTACAAACTCGATTATTTCGAAACCTGCTGTGTTTTATAAATGAGTTAACGAATGATTTCCTGTTCCCCCTATTCCTCTTATTGAGCGGACCTTAAGTGTGTCACGTAGAGTGCATTGGGTCCCTTTCTCCTCTATATTTGATTCAAATAGGTTTATGAACTACAAGCTTCTGCCCGGGACTTCGTTCGCGTGGAATTCTATAAAATAAAGCCCTTAATACTCGTTGATAACATTATAAAGTTATTAGAGTTTATGAATCACAAACAAACATACAAAAAATCAAATCTTTTCTCTTTATAATATTATTTTAGAAGTACTATACAGGGTGGCAGGGACATCGACGCGAAAACTGTTACCATGGATTCAGTACATGATTCTGAACCTCCCTGTGTTGAAATTTTTCGTCAGTTATGTTTAAAAAATCTATTGTTTCAATACCTACGCGGTCAAAATGTATGGGACAGCTTACTTTTTTTTAATAACCGGCGAAAGATTTCAATGCAGGGTGGTTCAGAATCATGTACTGAATCCATGGTAACAGTTTTCGCGTCGATGTCCCTGCCACCCTGTATATTCCTTCTGTACATTACGTTGTAGGTACATAATTAAGATTTCGCCTTTGTGGGTTCATTCGTCTGAAATTCATTTATGACATGAGGTTTTACATAATGTTCATCACTTTATTCTCATAGAGATTAGTCTCAAATGGTGGAGTTTAATGGTGGAGGGGCTTGTGGCTAAGTAACAACAGCTGCACGGGTCGATCGATCAGGTTAAGCTACACTTGCCGCGGTTGGTCTGTGGATGGGTGACCATCTTTACATACCAAGACCCCTCCGTGCCTCGGAAAGCACGTTAAGCCGTTGGTCCCGGCTGTCATTTGTAGATCTTTGACAGTTGATACGAGTAGTTAGAAGCCCAAAAAGTCTGACAACCAGTCTTACCAAGGGGTATCGTGTTACCTAGTAACTAGGTTGTGGAGATCAGATAGGCAGTCGCTTCATGTAAAATACTGGTATTCAGCTGCATCCGGTTAGACTGGAAGCCGACCCCAACATAGTTGGGAAAAGGCTAGGCAGATGATGGTGGAGTTTAATAACGCTAGCAATTATTTGTTTTGCTTTTGGGAAGGTGTGGCATTTTTTAAATGTCCACAAGATGGAGGCCTACCTTACCTGTATTTCAGCAGTGGGAACATTACACGCTGATAATGCTAATAAATTTAAAAAAAGCTTTAGAGACGGTTCATCGTACAAAGAGAGTAACTTTTTCCCGTTGCAGCATTACATTTGGTGGAATGTTTTTTGAAGTGAAAACTTCTTTAGGCGCGTTGGACATTTTTGAGATGGGAAAAAACAATTGAACTCGCGACACCGTTATCGACATCTCATTTCTGTAAACGCGATTGTGCTCTTTATTTGTATTGTATTACGGATCAATGTTCTATGCAAGTATTTTTACTTAAAAGTTTTTGGAAGTTTTTTTTTTTGTAAACGCGTTTGAGCTCATTATTTAGATAAGGTTACGGATACATCATCATCTGCCTAGCCTTTTCCCAACTATGTTGGGGTCGGCTTCCAGTCTAACTGGATGCAGCTGAATACCAGTATTTTACATGGAGCGACTGCCTATCTGACCTCCACAACCCAGTAACTGGGTAATACGATACCTCTTGGTAAGACTGGTTGTCAGACTTTCGGGCTTCTGACGACCCGTAACGACTGTCAAAGATCCACGAATGACAACCGGGACCAACGGCTTAACGTGCTTTCCGAGGCACGGAGGAGTCTCGGTGTGTAAAGATGGTCACCCATCCACTAACCAACCCCGGCAAGCATAGCTTAACCTGATGGATCGACCAGTGCGGCTGTTATTACTTAGCCACGAGCTCCTCATAAGGTTACGGATACAAGTATTTTTATTCCACCAAGGCGATCTTGTTCAAGTTTTCACTTCTGTCCGCACTCCCGGAGTGCCACTATTTCTTTTTTCTGTACCTATTGCTTGAAATTGACAATTTCTATGAAATACCTTCCGTAGCTCGACACGTCGGTTTCATAGAAATTCATAGAAACTAGTCATGTCGCTGCGACATGTCGGAAATAGAATACAGAACGGAAAGGGCTACGGAATGGTACCTTTACTAATCATTGCCATGTGATCGTTAAGGAAATATGGTTGAGATCTAATAGGCCTGCCACACACTCGTCAAGTGGCAAAGGAAGTAGCGAGGAAAGGAGGAAGAGACATAATTTGGCAAAATTACTCGTCATGCCGCACGTCATGCTCCTCGTCATACCCACTGCTCCCTGTTTTGTCGGTTTTAGGGCACGACTCAAAAGACTTTGTGTGAAGCATCGCGATTAATTCCGCGAGTAGAGCAGTGTGTGGGCAGAGAGTGCAACATCGCGGCAGCGCGAGGAGCAGAGCGATGAGCAGAGCGATGAGCAGCGCGAGGAGCACAGTGTGGGAGGGGCATTAAAGACAGTTTTAATTAAACGGCTCTAAAATCACAAAAGATTGAAGAAAGTACTTGACAATAAATATAAGTAACTCATCAACACTAAATATAATCGGACAAAGCTTTTAACACATAAAATCACGCCTGTATTACCCGAGGGTTTGGGCAGAGGTGTACCTTTTCAGTGTTTCCATATATCTCCATTTATGTTTAAGTAACATGTAACTGGGGGTGAGCCGTTTTCCATTAACCGGGTATAAAGCCAGATTCCGGGTTGTTACTCAGAAATTCAACAATAACAGCAGTGATAGCCTAGTGGTGTGACCGTTGGACTGCCAAGTCATAGCTCTCGAGTTCGAAACCAAGGCACCCACCTCTGACTTTTCGGATTCATGTGCGTATTGTATAATTATCACTTGCTTCATAAACGGTGAAGGAAAACATCGTGAGGAAACCGACATGCCTTTTTTTTTTTTTGAGTGGGAAATTATCAAATAACTTCTCCCGCTCTGGGCGGAGCGGGAGGGCGTGTCAGGCTCTTACTGACTAAAACCCACCCGTGTTCCTTCAGTTGCCATGTTGCCAGGGGGCCACGATGTCCCTATCGGTTTTCTTCGAACCCCCGGCAGGCATTGGCCCTAGCGGACCCCGTCAATTCTGCTGACATCTCTTTGAGGCGCGCGTGGAACACAACGCGCCGTCGACCCGGGCCTGGTCCTTATCGGACGGCGAGCTGCCCATTGCTCACCGTCCGCAAGCCCGCGCCTACGGTGGCCGGAAATCTGCCTGTGATTCCCGACGCCCAGGGCGTCTCCTCCTGCGGCGGTTAGGGACGCGAGGGCACGAAATTTGCCTCTCCCTCACGCACTCCGTCTCCTCCTTCGCGAGCATGAGAGATATTTTTCAACGGCATGTGAAGCGAAGTCAGAGGCTCATGGGCGGCTTTAAAACTCGGACACCAGGTTAGTCACTAACCACAAGAAAAGAACAAAACCGCAGCATAAAACACATTGATACAAAAACTTCCATAAACCAAATGGAAATTCATAAACATAGATACAATTCTACGGCAACAACACTTGATCAGATATTTACGAAGCCATAAAACCACCCATGATAGATGTGCGAAAACATATATACGGTTAACTATATAACGTGAACAGGCTTTCCTCGCTAAGAAGCCGAAGAAATGCAGAGGGAAGCCTTTTATATAATATTCTCACCTCTTAACGTATACAGGGTGGATTTTTGAGACGGGGCAGTAAGGGCAAGTACATAAATCTTAACTGTTGTAGGTAAATCCAGTCAGTAAACTTGGCAAGATTTTGGTGTAGTGGGAGTAAGTTCACGCATGTACAGTCACGATCGCTAAGATGACATTTACCAAAATTCAAAAGCGATTTTCTCGTGGAATATTGACTGCAACTTTGAGATAAGACCTATTTCATAGTAGTGTGGGTTTCTAAATACCATGTTCGTAACAACATAAAATTACAATCAACATAGTAGGAGAAAATCACTTTTTAATGTTGCCAAATGTTTCCATATTATTTGCTCGTGACTGTACAATAAGTGCAACAAAAAAAAATCACTTTTATTGCTTGTCCTTGTTTTATGGTTATTGCCATAATATATAATTAAACATGAGAAAAAAAAAGAATTCTGCGCATCTACGACTCTTGCCAAGTTACATGCCGGCGGCGACAGTACAGGAGTAATTGCCAACTGCTTTTACAGATTTTGGCTGCTAGAAAATTTTTCATGTATTTTTTTGTTTTTAGAGTTCCGTACCTCAAAAGGTAAAAAATGGAACCCTTATAAGATCACTCTCTTGTCCGTCTGTCCGTGTGTCACCACCAATTTTCTCAGGAACGGGTGGACCTAGAATTATTTATAAAAAAACATGTATTTATGTATATTTAATTGTGCTTATTATTATATATATAATTAGGCATATATATAGTTTGTAATAGGAATATGTGCATCTTCATATTTGAATGTTTTTTTTTTTTAATCCTCAATTTTTCATAATTGCACCTACTACTGTTTATCTCTGCATCACCCAAAGGTTGACTGGTAGAAAATGCCTTTGGCATTAAGTTCGCCTCTGTACATTTCTGTGCTTGAAGTATTAAATAAATAAATAAATTTTCATCCATCCTGTTTATCGCAAACTAGAGTTAGGCAAACAACTATAAAATGCGGCCTTACCTCGGGTTTCTGAAAGGCTTATTCAACTTGGTTTGCCGTCAAATCTTGTGGTCTTAAGATTAGGTAGTGGTATTTTTGTCGACTGGATTTGGATGTGATTTGACGAATATATTTAGGTACTGAATATTTTATATCAGTTTAGCTTAGATAGGTCCAATTCTTTAGTACCCGCTTTTCAAGTACGAAGCATGATAAGTACCAAAGTACTTTTAATATTTCTTTATTATATGTGAGTTGAATATTAACGTATTATACATAAACCTTCCGCAATAAACTATCTAAATGGTGGTGAAAACAGCATCAAAATCAGTTGTGCAGTTTAGAAGAACAACGCGACAACACAGACAGACACGAAAAGCGACTAACATTTTATAATAAAGAAGATGAAACGTATAAAATAAAATTAATTAAAAGTTGTTTGTTAGCCTTGTAGGCTAGATTGTAATTAATAAGAACTTTTTTCTTTCGAGAATGAATATAATTAGGTCATACTTTTACAAATTAGATTAGAAAGTAAGAAAATTCTCTTCGGACGAATTAATAAACGTTTTACAAGTACCTATTAAGTGCCACAAGTGTATTTCGTTTTTCTTAATATCCCTCGGGAATCATCGGATTTCCGAATACAAACGAATGCTAATTTCCATGTCCATCAATTATTTGATTTATCTTGTATAATAATTTGAATTCAGAACTAAGCACTTTATTGCTGTTTTGTTTTGATTTCCGTGTGAACTACATAGAGCTGTAAAACTATATTCCTATCTGTCGTGCCTGCGACTTTAGCGGCTTTCCTCCCATTTTTAAAATAAATTACATTAAGTTAAAAGAGTGGTAACAACTCTATATACTTCCAAGTCGATTGAGAGCGTCCAGTCTACACCAAGTGCAAAGGGCAACTGATAGAAATCCGACAACTGACGAAACACGAGGTTTACCGAGGGACATTAAGAGCATAGTTTGTCTGTACATTGATATTCTCAGTAACATAGAACTATTATGTAAGGGTACAGATACTTTGTTAGGGGACCACAGTCTAAATAAACTGATTTTTAAGAATGATGATGACAGCATTATCATTGGTAGCCTTGTTCCACCTTCTGCTGAGTATAGACCTCCTCTCTTTTATGCTATGCTTCCCTGGTCTGTGCGAGTCTCATCCAGGTCTTCCCCGTGGTCTTCTGTAGGTCGTCCACCCACCTGGTCATTGGTATGCCAACGCTTCTTCTACCGTTTCTCGGCTACCATTCCGTTAGGGCTCTTCTCCACCTGACATCACGTCTAGCCGAGTATCTTGCCCACCTCCATTTCAGAGCAGCTACCCGTAGTTCTATGTCGAATTTGATTGTATTCCACAACTAGCTACGTCCCGCAGTTTCACCTGCATAAGTCTTGATTCCGTGGGAATTTTGGGATAAAAGTTATTCTATGTCCTTTTCCAGGTTATGGTCTACCCATGGGCCAAATTTCATCTAAATCCGTTCAGCCGTTTTAACGTAACAAACAAAGAAACTTACTTTCGCATTTATAATTTTAGTTACGATATTACAATTATATATTATTTTTATTATAGTTAGGATTTTTTTATTTTCGGTAATTTCAATATTTTAAATCAATATTTATTGAACATGGAAAGTGACAGAATTAAAAATCTTAGATATTGCTTATTTTGTAATTACTTTCTTCAAAAATGTTTCCGACATAACTTCGAACTCTCTACGAATAGCTTTAAGCCACAATCTTCTAAGTTCTTTCGGAAAATGGTAGACTCCATTTTCCGAGCATTTAGGAACACAACAACGAGTCTTTTGACTTGCATAGCTAGTTTTGGTAACTAGCTATAAGTAGAGGATCCGACCTAGGAACGACCTTCACCCATCTATTTAATGGATGAAAAGTATTTTAAATCAAATTTAGTATGTTGGAAAACATATCGCGAGTGCCTAAAAAGTTCTTAGCGCCCAGTAGCTATAAGTGACATATCAATCTATACTGCTTTTTAACCGACTTCTAAACGGAGGAGGTTATCAATTCGGTTGTTTATATATATTTTTTATGTATGTTCGGGCATAACTCAGTCATATATAGACGGATTTGCAAAATTATTCTTTTGTTTGAAAGGGTATACTTTCGAGGTGGTCCCATTGCAATCAGGTCAGGATCTGATGATGGAATCCTGGAGAAATCGAGGGAACTTTTCAAATATTATAGGCAAACCTATAGCGATTTGGGTATTTTTTATAGTAACTCGTGCAGTTGCTCTTGAAAAGCACCATTTGGTGAAGAGGAACTGATGATTAAGACCACAAATGGCCACCGAAATTACTCAGTAATAAGTATTTCATGGGTTGCGATTCGATTACTTTGGTATGATTGCAATGCAATTTTATGCTCATCACAATGCATATGGAGAAGTCAAAATCAAAATATTTTATTTCACATAAACCTACAAGGGCACTTATGAAACGTCAGAAGCTAGGTGCACGGTTTCAATTAGTCGCTTCCTATGGAGAAGAGCCGGCAAGAAACTCCACGGTTACTCTTTTCAAAATAAATTGTTTCTACAATGTTTTCAAATTACAGTGTTAATAGGTATGGGAGGATAGTGTAGGCCTATCAATAAGTACCAGGTACTTAGTAAATTAGAAAATGGTCTACAAGTCTACACCCTACAACGTTCGTACATTCACAAAATCTAAAAGAAAAGAATCTATATAAAAGATAAACAAAATAATAAAAATAAGGACCTATTTAAACCAAATGACATGATTGTCTAGTGGCATGATACAGCTGTAGTCAGCTGTAACAAATCTAATTTGATTTAAAAAAAATATAGAAAATTGTAGGTATATTATGTCAAATACTGAAAAGATTATGTCAATGAAGTAGGTAAAAAAGTAAAATAAAATAATCATCGTAATTTGGGAGCAGTTAATAGACATTTACATTGTTATGGCGTTAATGAGGTATCAGGGAAGCCACATGTGTAGAAGGAATTATTGCCAGACTTCCTTGTCTTCAACCTTGTCTTCAAGTGGAGATGATAGTGAAGTACCAGGAGAACTCCTCAACGATGAACATCCCTGCATCGGGAAAAGCAATATTTTATAAAAGGT
This sequence comes from Agrochola lychnidis, assembly GCA_963680765.1. Taxonomy (NCBI): domain Eukaryota; kingdom Metazoa; phylum Arthropoda; class Insecta; order Lepidoptera; family Noctuidae; genus Agrochola; species Agrochola lychnidis. The sequence continues at coordinate 19,869,885 of OY796858.1, forward strand.
GATGAGCAGTTGGCATTAGGCTATTTTAACTTAGATAAATTACAAACTGACCTACTAAAAAGCGAGAAATAAAAACTTTTTTACAAAAAAAAAAAAAAAACGACTTCCAAAAAACATTACAAAGTGAAAAATAACTTTAATTTCGGAAGTCGGTGTCTTTGGTTTTGAATTTTCGTTTTTGTCACCGACTTCCGAAATTATTTTTCACTTTGTAGTGTTTTTTGGAAGTCGGTTATTTTTTTTTTGTAAAAAAGTTTTTTTACACATACATACATACATAATCTCACGCCTTCTTCCCATGGGGGTAGGCAAAAACTATAGAACGCCACCTGCTACGATCCTTACATACTCATTTCACTTATTTTTTATATTTTTATTAATCATAGTCTGGCCAGGATTTTTTTTACCAAGCCACTCGTGATATATTTTTAAACTTATTTGATATAAAATGCTTTTCATCTATTAAATAGATGGATGAACGTCGTCTCTATATCGGTTCTTAGACTACAAGGACAGCGTCATTTTGAAAACAATTGCCTTTGTGGCCTTTCGCATACTGGATTTTTATGAAACAAATAAACATCGCTTGGCATCGCGCGTCATCGCTAGAATATAGCGCAATTTCCGATATTCAAAGGCGTCGGTATTATTACCAACTACCTACATAATCCCAATAAGCGATAAAAAAACGTAAACCTATAAAAAAAACATGATTACATGCGGTTAACTTAATACGGTCTACTGTGATTAAAGAAAACTGTGAAAGATTTATAAATTCACTGGCTCAGTTAACAGGGAAATGCAAATTATATGAGGTGCGGTTTCATGAATTGGTACTTTGCTTAAAATAAAGGGATTTTACTGGCGTAGCGGTAAATTTGTAATAGAACACATCCAGCCAGTGTACTCAGACAAGATAATACGCCCTTACCTTTTGCTTTGTTTAAATCTGAATTTTAAACGAGTTTATTGTAGCAAATTTCCTTACGTGATCGAATCAGAAATGAAGAGATCCGCAGGAGAACCAAGGTAACCGACATAGCCCGAAGAATCGCCAAACTTAAGTGGCAATGGGCAGGCCACATTGCTCGCAGAACGGATGGCCGATGGGGTCGAAAGGTTCTGGAGTGGCGACCACGTACCGGAAGACGTAGCGTTGGGAGGCCTCCCACAAGATGGACCGATGACCTTGTGAAAGCCGCAGGAATCCGCTGGATGCGGAAAGCACAGAATCGATCGAAGTGGCGGTGCTTGGGGTAGGCTTATGTCCAGCAGTGGACGTCTTTCGACTGAAATGATGATGATGATAAGTTTCATAGCGAAAATTGTTCAGTATGACAGGTAGAATCACCCCCTTGACGGATGCAGGTGACAAAATCATCACCCTGTATAGGCTCTTACTACTACATAGGACTTACATAACTGACCAAATGTGGGTGTCCTTTGCTTCTGCACGCCTGTATTTCTGAAAGGGGTCGACAGCCCTTTGAGAAATACACGCGTGATTTTATGTCGTAGTAAACAAGTTATTTTAACATAACATAACCACGCCTGTAATGTAAAGGTTAAGCAGAGGTGTACCTATCATCATCAGCCTATAAATGTTCCCACTGCTGGGACACAGGCCTCCTCTCTGTAAGAGGGAGTGGGCCGTAATCCACCACGCGGGCCCAGTGCGGGTTGGTAGATGTCACATGTCTTCGAATTTTCGGTTCTAGGACATGCCGGTTTCCTCACGATGTTTTCCTTCACCGTTTTGAGAGCAGTGGTGATGAAATAATTTACACAAAGTAAAGCACCTGTCTGGGTTCGAACCTACGACCTACAACTCGTAAGTCGCGGCCGTTACCACTGGGCCACCACTGCTCACAGGTGTACCTATATTACACCCATATTTTGCTACTAATGTTTAAGTCCCTTGCAATAGGGGGCGAGCCTATTGCTATAGCAAACAACCTCATCTTTTTACACACAAGCAGGACTTGGAACCGGTACCAAAAGTACAGGTTCTGTATCGGTACTTAACGGTTTTTGCCATTTCAGTATCTGGAAACAATTGCAGATGGGTACCGGTACGCCACCTAACAACCACAATCTAGTAACTGGGTAACACGATACACCTTGGTAAGACTGGTTGTTAGACTTTCGGGCTTCTGACGACCCGTAACGATTGTCAAAGATCTACAAATGACAGCCAGGACCAACGGCTTAACGTGCTTTCCAAGGCACGGGGGGTCTCGGTACCAATGTTAAGATGGTCACCCATCCACGGACTGACCGCGGCAAGCGTAGCTTAACCTGATCGATTGACCCGTGTGGCTGATATTAATTAGCCACGAGCCCTTACCCAATCGAGCCGAGCCTTTTCGGTAGCTTATTTCAATCCATTTTTTTTTTACTTTTCCATCATCGTTATGCTGATAGAATGTCACTTTATTTAGACCCTAAGGTCTTTTTGTCTAAGGTCTATTTATAACCTTTTTTTGTATTGATATTATTTCCACTTAAACAAACATCAACTTTATGCAGGTGTAAATAAAATTGATTTTATAGACTGACTAGTACTGTTGAAAAATGCTAAAAAAAAAATGAAGTAGCGCAAACTGAACCTTATTAAGTAGACTTTACATTTGCTTTTCCTAAAACTCGTGCTTGTTTACATGTTTGGAAAATAAATTTCGAACGCAGATTATGTGACAGTTAGATAGTTTCAACCTTACTCAAGTTACAATTTAGTGAGAAATGATGTCAAAATACCTCGTAAGTGCTTTATTAATATTGACAACAATTCTCACTAAATTCTAACTCTAATTTATTCTACCATTTGTAGCCAAAGTCAAAGTCAAATAATTTATTTCAAAAAGGCACATATAAGGCACTTTAGACACTTTAGGCACTTGTATAGAGGTAGTATAGTCAACTATATATAATACTAAGGGTAGAACAGACGACAATAGATGTCCTATTGTATCTGCTAACCGCTGGCTTATATCTGTCCTTTGGAGGATTAACCTGCCCCCAATTATGCTACAACTTACAGTCGGCTTCCAATTTGACGCTATGCGGCTAAGTCGCATTGGTATCTAATAGGAGTGACAGCCATCTGACCAGTCTAAAGACAATACCTACTGATATTTATTATTATTATTTTTAAATGTCTTTGACAAATCTCGGAACCCTGGGGTTCCGGACCTTTGGAAGGCGTACGAGTGGCCAAAGCCAACTCACAGAGGACCCTTAGACATTTTTAAAAGTTGAGGCACCAACCGACGATTATCCCTATTCGCGCTATGGTAATGCACCCAAGGACAACCCCCAGTTGGTGTAGGACTATTGCAGGATATGGAAACAAAGATATTAGACTATGAGTTTGGGAGACATAAGTTGACTGGTTACCTGGAACTATGGAAGGACTATGGCCCCTGCCTGATCAATGTTTAAATGTACACGGATAAAATGGCAGGGGGTGACTTGCACACTCAATAATGGGCCCCCAAAAACGGTCGCTAGCACAAAGTGTCGTAGTGACAAGGGGGCAACATGTCCTGAGGTGCTTGTGAGGAGTGGAGAGGTATTCCACGGATATCAGGACAATCCCGGAAGTACGGTCAAGATCCCTACCAGCATCTTACTGGAATACTTCCTTCCTCCGAGCACGTTTGCTCTTGCGAATCTCCAGTCAAGCCTGGCAAATTAAGGCAAAAATGAGGTGGAAGCTCCGTTCCTCGTCAGTGTTCACTCCAGCCGGCCAATACAGCTCGCCACATGCTGCCCTGCGGGTTTCTTTATCTCTCTTGATCTGGCTCCTCATCCTAGACCTGTTTCGGCAAAGTAAACTCTACCAGCACAGAATTCAGAGAGCGCAAGCCCCACCACGACGTCAACGTAGAGATACGGCGGTGGGGCTTATTTTTTTTTTCATCTGCTGTTAATTATATTGTATGCTTTTTGGTCTGTGCTAAATAAATGTATTTTCTTTCTTCCTTTCTATATTCTATAGCTCAACTGGTACTTGTTGACAGGTCCACACTGTCTTCCCATACCTATCCAAACTATAAATTGAAAATATTGTTAAAGCCAATTATTTGTAAAAGAGTAACCGTGGAGATTCTTGCTGGCCCTTCTCCGTAGCAATTGGGACCATGCACATACCTTCAGATGGTTCATAAGTGCCCATGTAGCTTTACGTGAAATCTAATATTTTAAAATTGATTTTCAGATTATTAACTAAATAAACTGTTAATATCGACAGGGGTCGAGATTGCCAATTCTATTTGAGTTGGGATTGGAATTGGCTTTATCATATAATTATCATAGCGCTCTATTGTGCTATCTAAGCGCTCGTCTCTAATAGAGTACATCGGTTAATTGATATTTACACGTTGACCAAGTTTGCGCTGAAAACCCAAAAAGCTAACTAATTGGTTGCAGAATTTGTCTTACGACGATACAGCAAATAATTCTAAGGATCACCTCATGAATACCTTTCTCAATAATGATACCTGTAAATACTAAGTCACTTTAACCTGATTGCATTTCATAATCATCATCATCATTTCAGCCGAAAGAAGTCCACTGCTGGACATAGGCCTCCCCCAAGCACCGCCACTTCGACCGATTCTGTGCTTTCCCGTCCAGCGGATTCCTGCGGCCTTCACAAGGTCATCGGTCCATCTTATTTAAGCATTTAAGTTATAATAATAATCAATGTTTCTGACGAACTTTGGATCCTGAGATACAAATATCTTTTTAATTAGTTAAGGAGCCAGTTGTTCTAGAATCTGATCACTCTAACTCTGCAATGGAATAAACGGGCAACCCCAAAAAAGTTTTATAATTATATGGTATACTTTTATATCAGTCACTTTCATGGTACTTGAGCTGTCAGATTGCTCACGCTGTAAGTTGTTTTCACAAAATAAAAAACTGTTTTTACAAAAAACACAACCGACTTCCAAACTACAAAGTGAAAAATAACTTTAATTTCGGAAGTCGGTGTCTTTGGATCAGATCAGTATTTTAGTTTTTTGACACCGACTTCCGAAATTAAAGTTATTTTTCACTTTGTAGTTTGGAAGTCGGTTGTGTTTTTTGTAAAAAAGTTTTTTTTCACTTTTTAGTGGGTTGGTTTGTAATTTATCTAAGTTACAATAGCCTTATATCAACTGCTCATCAAAAATACCCAAATCGCTATAGATGTGCCTTTAATATTTGAAGAGTTCCCTCGATTTCTCCAAGATCCCATCATCAGATTGTGACCAAATGACAATGGGACCAACTTGAAAGTATACCCTTTCAAACGAAAAAATAATTTTTCAAATCGGTCCAGCCGTCTTCGAGTAATCGGGGAACATACATTAAAACAAAATATCCCGATGAATTGAGAAACTCCTCCTTTTTTTGGAAGTCGGTTAAAAATAGAAAAATTGTTAAACCTAATAAAAGTAGAGTGCGGGAGTTATTATTACATAGGAACAGCACGATGTCCTTAGCCAAAATCGACAATGTTTACAAGATATCGAACAGTTGAAGTGTAAGTAGATCTAATCATTTTGATATTTTGCCTTTTGATTTTTACATAATAGACTATGTGTAATAGATTATGTCGTACCTATGCTCTACCTTCATACGATGACAAAACTGTATTAAATCCACACTGCATCGTGCAAAAGTGACTATTCTTTACCAGAAAAGAATACGAATTTAAACAAAATAATTTATCAAAAACAAAAAGACAAACAAAGTATCAAATTCTTTTTTTGTAGTACAGACGGTGTTGTCGTCTATAGATTTTCAAATTCCATAATTTTTTACTTATGCAGAGTTAGCGTGACCAGGCTACCTGGTTTTGACCTCCACTTGTACAATCATGATTAGTGTATGACTAACTTTATGTGTATCTCTCTGTACAGTAAAATTATTATTTATTTATCATCATTTCACTCTTTCTACGTAATAAGTCTTTAAAAAACCATTATCAGGGGGCCGCTTTGGCAGAATCATAATATGATAATATTATGAATAACACAAACTGTCACAAACTGACAATTCATTCATATTATGCAATTCATCTGTTCGACAGTTTTGTATTATAATGAAATAACATTTAAACTGTAGAAATTAAAAATAAAAATATCATTTGATTAATAAAAACTGTAAAGAAAAATAATCCGATAAAATTACGATCTTAATTTTTAAATGCTGCAATATTTACACCAAATATGATTCTGATATGAATTGATTGAATATGATTCAGCTAAAATATGTGTCACCATAAAGAATTGCTGGGAATTCAGAAGATGAATTGCTTTTAGAGGAATTGCTTAATGTGGCCGCTTTAGACCCGCAGTCAAACAGAATTTAATTGCTGATGATATTGTTTCCAAGCATGAGAAATGCTGGCTATTCTCTAATATCAAAGGACAGCCTCGACGCCCATCAGCAATCCTAGGACCTAGAAATATTAAACATTTTGCACAGAGGTTCCTTCCAATGTAGGCAAGAAATAATTAAATTTTGTGTTATTTATTTTATTCAGACACAGTGATCCATATTTTTGTTAGAATACTTAAGATATATATTAGTAACCAAATATTAAAATACACACCACAATTACACTATTATAACTAAAACAAAAAATCTGAAATTAAATTATTTATTTATTTAGGAACATAAAGATTTTGTCGTACATGAGGGACTTACAAAGTATGCATTATTAATTAAATGGTGTAGGTACAATAAATTGTTGGGTGAATCGTTGCTCTTCTGGCTAGATCACTGAGTAATCTGTATTTAGGAGAGACAGTTTCGACTCCCAGTTTGAGTAGAAAATACACTACTCAAATAAATAAAAAAACAATCATCTTAAAAAAAATTAAATGTTTAAAATCATCAATATTATTTAACTAGCTGTTACCTATGTCTTTCTCCAGGTCATGGTCTACCCCTGTGCCAAATTTCATCTTAATCCGTTTAGCAATTTTAGCGTGAAAACGTAACAAAACAAACTCTCTTTCGAATTAATAAATATTAGTTAAGATTATAATGATTAAAAGGTTTTTTTCTAAATTAAGGAATATTGGGCGGACTAAGTCGCCGAAAAAGTGATAGCATAAAAAATATACCTTTACCACTCTGTAATCCCTATGTTTCGAAACATTTAACTACGTTTAATTAAATTCACCTTTTTTTTGGGTGTGAAATTATCAAATTACTTCTCCCGCTCTGGGTGGAGCGGGAGGGCGTGTCAGACTCTTACTGACTAAAACCCACCCGTGTTCCTTCAGTTGCCTGTATTGCCAGAGTAACCCTTTCGGACAAAACCGTAACCCCGCAGGCATTGGCCCTATCGGACCCCGAATTAGATTATCGTACCAAAAGGGAACACTTTTACGAAACCTTTTCCTCATTCTTTTTTTAATACATTTGAGTACAGTAAGGACGCTCTCTGATTCGGTGGGAGAGCGTTCACGTAAAAAGGCTCTAGACCTGAATAATAGTGAATAGGGAGGAAGTAGAGAGTACTTTCTATTCTGTGAAAGAGTCCCTAAATTTTAAAGATTTACACTGACATTTTACTATTATAATTTAACAAATTATTGACATTTTTTATTCTTAATTTAATAACTATGATGTACATTCCAATTTTATTAGCTTCTTACTTTATTTATGTAATTTTGCATGCTAGTTTTTAGCGAATTGTTTTAGAACTTGTTAAAAAACCCGACCAACTGTAACGTACTACAATTCTTGCAAATAAAATGTCATTTCATTTCATTTTCATTTCAGGTTTAATAAAGCTTTTGGGAACTGCCTTTGATGAAATAGTGCTGAAAATTAACCAAGGCTACGTTAACGCCTTTTGAAAAATTATGAAGGTTTTTTTAAAGTTATTTTCTGGTTTTACGTAATCATGTGGCAACAAATAACGTTAAGCAAAGGCCAAAATGTACGATATCAGGGGACCTAAAACGGCTACATTAAGCAATTTCTCTAAAACCGATTCATTTCCAGAATTCCCAGCAGATCTTAGCAATTCCTCAAATTTTCGTAAAATGGTGACTTAAATTAGCTGAATCATACTAAATTCAATTCGAATCAGAATCATATTCGGTGCAAATATTGCCGCATGAATAATATAAAGACCGTAATTTTACCGGAATTTTTTTCTTTACAGTTTTTATTTATCGAATTATTTTTTATTTCTACAGTTTAAATGTTATTTCATTATAATATACTTATTACTTACAATAGACGTGGATATATTTAGTAACCTGTTCCCCTTAGCTATTTCTAAAGAGCCATAAAAAACTCCTGAAAGAAATCGACACGTGTCAACGAGGCATCCTCAGGATGACGATGGACTTGTTGCGAACTCGAACACGGCGTGTTGCCACACCGAGCGCTGAGTGCAGAGTATTAAAGACTGTTAAACTGTTAAAAAGACCACAGATAAGCTCTGAAAAGGGAAATTATATCTACAACTTTGGCCAACTTGGGGACGAAACTTTGTTCCTCGAAACACCAACGTAGATATAAAAACTATCGGATCATGATTTACTGTCCAAGATTGTTTCAAACATAACTAATTTACTTATCTACCTGAAACATTCTCCAAAATATAATTACAATCACCGCAAGCAATTATTCTCGCCAACAATCCTAGCATAGTATAGAACACAGCATAAAAAACTTACGAATGCCTCGCTCTCAGAACAATCAGTGCGTCCATTTCGCTGACAGTAATGTAATTACAATGTCGCCGTTGTTCTCAGCGTTGCTACCTTGCGCTGATTAATCTTTGCTGAGCTTCACATAAGAAACTAGTGGGGTAATGAAATATTGAGGAGTAGAAGCTTTATATTATATGAACTGTCTACTTTTAGACTGCCGTGTTGGTCTAGTGGTCGCAAGCGCTGCTCTGAACAAGAGGTCCTGGTTTCGGTTCGCAGGTCGGCCAAAGTGTTATTGGGTTTTTCCAATTTCTAAGTTGCAGTCCGGAGTCTGGAAATGTACCCGGTTTTTTTTATCCTCTACGGGGAAGCTCTTGGCCTGCATCTCACCTGATGGTAAGGATAAGGTCGAAGGTGAAAGCGAGCTTCACCCGGAATCCTCAACCACAGACGAACTGGCTCTTTTACAACTAACTGCTGAAACAGAACAATGCTATTTTAACATTGTTGTTATGGTTACAACTAACTGGCGAAACACAAAATGCTGTTAACATTGTTTTTATGGCGAGAGACTTAGATAAAATGGGGGTAGCTAGCCAGGCGGACTTAGAACAAGCCCTACCACAAACCTTTTCCCAACTATATTGGGGTCGGCTTCCAGTCTAAACAGATGCAGCTGAATACCAGTATTTTTCATGGAGCGACTGCCTATCTGACCTCCACGACCTAGTAACTGGGTAATACGATACCTCTTATTAAGACTGGTTGTCAGACTTTCGGGCTTTTGACGACCCGTAACGACTATCAAAGATCCACGAATGACAGCCGGAACCAACGGCTTAACGTGCTTTTCGAGGCACGGAGGAGTCTCGGCGTGTCATCACAGACCAACCCCGGCAAGTGTAACTTAACCAGATGAATCGACCCGTGTGGCTGTTTATTACTTAGCCACGAGCTCAGCTCGAGATAATTCTATACTCTGTTAAACTATAAATAAATTACTCTTTAGTGTAGCAATAATTTGCCATCTTAATGAGAAAAGTTACTCATCTGAGTTCAGATTGAGTAAGTAAAGCGGCGAAGCGTGTTTAGCGCACGTTTTATTCAATTCGTTGACGATCAAACGCAATATTAAATAGTTCAATTTGAACATGCAGATTTTCTTTTTTAATATCACTCTTTTCAGTAAATTCAAGCCTTTTTTTGTGGAATTTTCTTCGCATGAAAATTGCTCTGCGATGAAATTTATTTAACTTTTGGTATTTCTCGAAGTTTCGAGCAGTTTTGAGTACTATTAGTGCTCGTGGCAGTCGAGTCTCGTGTTCACAAAGAGCTAAACTAACTGCATTCTAAACTTTGTATTTCTACTGTTTTTTTCATTTTTGAAGAGAACGTTTTTATAAACTGTCAGATGCCAGTTTTTAAACAAACAATCAGCAATTTTTTTGTTTCCATTAAGTCATATGTTGTTCCTGTTACTTTCAGATGTCTTGAAGGTACTGAAATAATTTATGAAAAAAATACAAACAAAACTTATCTTGAAGAAATTCAAAATAAGTTTTGTTTGAAAATTTGGGGTGGGCCTCGTCGAATTTTGAACAAATTACTATTAATACACGACTGCCCAAAAAGGAGTGTAATGTTTTCAGGGTTCGTGTATGTTTGTATGTATGTGAGTTTCTTTGTTCCACCATAACTTTTAAATATCTGAACAGATTTCGATGTATGGGGTATCCTTCGACTGCAATGACAATTACAGAATAACTAATACAACTTGTTTATTACGTTTTAGTTAGTTTTTTGGCAGGGCAGTTGTGTTTTTAATTTATTTTCTTTGATTGTTTTTGGGTCATGGTATCAGCACTAAATCCAAAATTCAAAGCCTCGAGAACTACCCATCAAGGATGGAACACAATTGTTTTAGGTACCGTAGTGCGGAACAAATATCAAAGACTTTGACATTAGTCAAAAGCATACCTACTAAAGAGAGGACGTCAACTAAGTTACCGAGCAACCGAGCGAGTGTATTATCCCGTAAATATCCAGAACATGGACAACCACTAAAGTGAAGCTACAGCTAACAGTCAAAGAGAAAATTGTCCAGACTGTTTAGCAGTTGGGGTCGGCTTGCAGTCTAACCAGATGCAGCTGAATACCAGTATTTTACATTGAGCGACTGCCTATCTGACCTCCACAACCCAGAAACTGGTTAATTTTCTTCTTGTTCGTTTATATATGTGTGTGCATAAATGGATAAATGAAATAAATAAATAGTTTTACATGGCATGGGCTATTCTCATGAAATTCGTGCTGAAACGAGAAGAGAAAAGTAGTTACAGCTTTTAAGAGCGTTTATCCTAAAAGTTGGCAACGTCGCAAATAGCTGTCAAATATTTACCAGTTTTGATTAATTTGGCAATGTTACTGTATGGAAATAAGAAATGTGGCTAACTAACGAATTAGAATATTGATTATGAAATGCAATAAATTAATATCGGTACACCGAATATTTAGTCTTAGATGTAAAAAAAGTATTTAGAAACTTTCCAAATGCCTTTTATACACCTAAAACGGTTACAAGATCAAATTCAGTGTTATAATTGTAATTGATTATTAATATTCTAGTTCGCTAGTTAGCCACATAACATATTTCCGTACAGTAATATTGCCAAAACAGCGAAATATTTGACATCTTTTTGCGACGTTGCCCACTTTCAGAATAAACGCTCTTAATGTAATAAATTAGTCATTCGATTGTACAACTGACCCCAGGTGAGGATTATAGTAGGTACCCGAAACCACTCACAATTTTTAGCATAGTAAAAAGGTAACCCTAGCTTTCCTTCTATTTTTCAAACATACTTCAGGAGCTCGACATTCCGTACCAAAACCCAAACATTTAAGTTAGCAATTTCCTTCATGTTTACCAATTTTATTTCGTGTAGTATGTTACGAGATGTTTGTTTCAACCCTCAGCGATCCGGTCAAGGTTTTGTACCTATCCTTTTATCTTTTTACGGGTACCCAAAGTTAGAACATTACATTATTTAGCTGGGCCTGCCAACTGGCCGAAAGATTTATATTTGAATATTTTACCTTTGCAAGAATTACATTTTGGAACCATCGTATAGTCTTCACGTTTAACATGAGTTATTCAGGTGTTCGTGTTGTTTTGTTGATTAAAATGTGGAAATTATTTTTATGTTAAAGGTTTCTCTAATGGTATGCTTTCCTTTTGCTTGGTCAGTGAGCCTAGCACAAATGCGCTGAGTAAAACATGATGTAAATTAGATGTGCATCTGGACAGAGGGCCAATTCTTTACTTCCGAGTCATGTTGAGAGTTGTGGGGAAATTAGTTAGAAATAGTAAAAACTTAAAGCAAAAGTCCAAAAAAATCTTAAACGTGAATTAAAACTTTTATGAACAAATGACTTGGGCTCTCAATCCAGACGCTTGCATAAAGTGGCATAGCATAAATCTCAGAAAGTACTAGTTCCGTGTTAATAATTTTTATTTTAGTTAGTTAAGATTTTCTTAAATCTTTTAAGAAATTTCCAACTCGCTAAAATATAACGTTACAGATTTATGGCGGTTTAACTGAGGCCCTCAGTCTTTGCTAAAGAATCTTCAAAACATGAGTTTAAGTGTAGAAATACATAACTATGCCTTTTATATCTTATAGTTGAACATCTCTGTGAATAAGTTAAAAATAAATTATGGCTTAAAAGTTATTGGTTGAAAAGTAAAAAAAAGTCGAATTTTCGTGAAACATTTGAACTGAGAGCCCAATATTTTCGTTTTTATTGACTAGACTCAAACTCATAGGTTAATTAGAACGATTTGAAAATTGAAAATACTTTATTCGCACATACCTAATATTTACTTAGTTTTAAGACTTTATTCATATCTTTGAGTGATACTTCTTGTGCTTGTCGCAAACATTTTTAAACCAAAATTCTATAGGTAAGTAGGATAATTTTTCGTTTAAAAATTGTTCAGCTTTACCTTTACGTCGCGCGTTCGTGCAAGGGCTTGTAATCAACTGTCAGCAAGTTATTGTTTACACAATAAAGTCAGTTGTATTTCTTAGCAAGTTAAATTAACCCCAAGTAACTCAAACATTCGTGCAGACCACTTTAGTTCTAAACATTATAATTTTACGAGGGCAATTCGTTCCATTAAATTCAACGGATTCACTGCCTTTTTTTTTGGGTGGGAAATTATCAAATAACTTGGGCGTGTCAGACTTTTACTGACTAAAACCCATCCGTGTTCCTTCGGTTGCCCTGTTGCTGGGGGCCACGATTTCCCTATCGGTTTTCTTCGAACCCCCGGCAGGCATTGGCCCTAGTGGACCCCGTCCATTCTGCTGACATCTCTTTGAGGCGCGCGTGGAACACAACTCGCCGTCGACCCGGGCTTGGTCCTTCTCGGACGGCGAGCTACCTATTGCTCACCGTCCGCAAGCCCGCGCCTACGGTGGCCGGAAATCGGCTCGCGATTCCCGCCCCGAGCGTCTCCTCCTCACTGCCTCACGTTTGAAAAAGTAAAGAATGCTAATATTTATTACATTTTTGCTTCAGAAGACAGGCATTTATGTGAACGGATACAAGTAGGCGTCTGCCAATTTCCTGTCACAATCAGTTCGGATGAATACTGTTGAATGTGTACAAATCTGTAAGTGGCAGTTGGATTGGGTAACCATATCGAAGATAGCAATGGAAACGTATATGTAGGCTTTAAACGTGTAGGTATATGCACAGTAGATGTATTACTATATAGTCTTCAGGTTATGGAGGAGCTCGTGGCTAAATAATAACAGCCGCACTGGTCGATCCATCAGGTTAAGCTACGCTTGCCAGGGTTGGTCAGTGGATGGGTGACCATCTTTACATACCGAGACTCCTTCGTGCCTCGGAAAGCACGTTAAGCCGTTGGTCCCGGCTGTCATTCGTGGATCTTTGACAGTCGTTACAGGTCGTCAGAAGCCCGAAAGTCTGACAACCAGTCTTACCAAGGGGTATCGTATTACCCAGTTACTGGGTTGTGGAGGTCAGATAAGCAGTCGCTCCATGTAAAATACTGGTATTCAGCTGCATCGGGTTAGACTGGAAGCCGACCCCAACATAGTTGAGAAAAGGCTAGGCAGATGAGTCTTCAGGTTATGGATAAAATACAAATACCTAGGACTAATTTCACTAATGACGCTGTCAGCACATCTTAACCCTTAGTCATAGATTAATGACAGATGGTTCACTCCGCAAAATCATTTTTAAATAAAAAAATCAAGGTAAAGCCGTGGTCATATGCCATTAAAATTTTGTAGTTGTACAGGTATGCGACCACGGCTTTACATTGACAATTTTTGTACCTATGTCTTGATTTCTGTCTGAAATATTTTCTTGTTTCATACTTTTTAGAGTGTGATTTTTCAGTAGTCAGGTTTTAGTTTTAAAACTAACTTTTTATTTAAATTTATTTTGGGGCTATAATTTCGTTTTTCTGTTTGGGTTTTATTATAGAATGGGTATTAATTTTACAGCCGCTTCGTACGTAGCAGTGTCACTTTTGCTTGTTTTTAACAATTTAAACATATTAATTTACTTAGAAAATATGATATTATTTACATATTTGTAATGTGCTCGTCAAGCCCTTTCATTTGATACCCAACATGGCACAGATTTTTTATTTTTAAAGTGAAACTTTTATTACATCGTCTCAAACTTTTTCGTCTGTGTGTTGCATGTCGCGTGACGGTCGGCCGCGGAGTAGGGATAAAGTGAAAGGCGCTCGTCAGAGCAGCCAAGGCCAATATGGCGGCGCCTATAGAAGTTTCACTTTTACCGTGGTTTCATAAAACCATACAATCCTTTTTTTTATTTCTTGACTTTATGGTTTTCAGGTCGCACAGCGCTAATTACTTACAGTTATATTCACCTAGAAGTTGCCTCTCTTTCTATCGCGTAACTCTTATATCTTCTGACTACGTTACGCTCACTGAATTGGCCCGACAAGACGGGCCCACCGCGTACTTGTGGCTTCATACCTATAATACAGAGTGCGCCTTTTGTCTATTCTGTGCCTTAGTCTAAACCGCATTCAAGAGCTGTCAGTGTCAATATTGACAGCTCTTGAACACGATTTAGAAGTCTTGAACGCGTTCAGTTTTAATTGTGAAATTCGCCTTAAGAAATAGGTATTACCAGACTATTCACTGTTTTAAGCTGATATCACAATTTTTTTCTTCATTTATGTCTTTCATTCAACGTCTTTCACTCGATGTGGAACGTTTGACACACAAAATGAATCAAAATTAAAAAAAGAATTCATTTGTGAACCGATCCAACGATGTTTGGTATCGGCATTCGACATCTTTCACTCGCGCTCCGAATGATTGAATAAAAATGAAATTCTATGTGATTTTATCGGAGTCGTGTAAACGTGGAATGAAACAAAAACCGGCCAAGTGCGAGTTAGACTCGCGCACGAAGGATTCCGTACCATTATCTATAAAAACGGCAAAAAAAATCTCCTTTGTTGTATGGGAGCCCCCCTTAAATATTTGTTATATTTTAATTTAATTATTTTTTTTTAAAGTGAATATATAACTAAATATTCTGTGAATATTTCAACCATCTACCTATTGCCGTTATCAATATCCAGCAAAAACCAGCAAAAAATCACGTTTGTTGTATGGGATCCCCTTTATATATTTATTTTATTCTGTTTTTTAGGCAACAGAAATACATCATCTGTGAAAATTTCAACTGTCTAACTATCACGGTTCATGGAATACAGCCTGGTGACAGACGGACGGACAGCGGAGTCTTAGTAATATGGTCCCGTTTTACCCTTCGGTTAAGGAACCCAAAAAATGAGAGTGTAACATTGACTTGCAAAATATTCAAGCGTCTGACATCAGTTTTAAGCATTATTGTCTGTGTATAGTACAATGTACTAGGTACCAAATTGGGTTGTTTTGACCAATTGGCTGATTGATCAGTAATTTGATGTGTAACATCTTTTGTCTCGCATTCCTGCAACCTGTAGAGTGGGAAATATGTGGGAGTGATTTCGTGAAAAGGGACAGAAGTGTATTACAGGAAGTCGGGGAAGCGCGCGCTATTTGATTTGACCAATGAACGCGCGCGGTGCTAGAGTTGGCCGTCAGAAATGACCTTGACGAGGCCCCTTTAAAGTTGCTTATTATTTATTTATTTATTTATTTGCTAACATGTAAAACACTGATTAGTAGGCATGCATTAAAATTTCATGACACAGTATTAAGACATGTACCCTGTACGGGCACTGCAAATGTTTACATATCAAATGATTACATAATTATATAATATTGATTCTAATTATAACAATTCATTACATTTCAAAAAACATTAATTCATTCATTATTACATTTTATTTCATTGAAATCATTTTTATTACTTTGTTCATTTATTTTAGTCATTATTAGTAAGCATAACATTATAGTAATATAGTAAAGTAATTTATTATTATTTTCACATTTACGTGAAGCTTATTATTACGAGGTCAATTGATTCACAATCTGTCAACTTTAAATTCCTCAACGGTATAGTAGCCTTTCTTTATTAACAGAGATTTCAACTGCGTCAAGAAAATTGAGTCATTTGGTAGGGATTTTAAACTTTCCGGTAGCTTATTAAATATATTAGCTAGTCTTGAATGTGGGCTTTTCCCGATAAATTTTATGTTTGAGATGGGTAGTATTAGTCTATTCTTGTTCCGTCGGTTATAGTTTTCATTTAGCTCGATATTAGATTTGAAGAGGTGCCTATTTTTCCTAACGAATATACAACTTTGCAGTATATATATAGCTGGTAGTGTGAGAATTTGATGTTTAATAAAGTGTGGCCTACAACTCTCTCGTTGGCCTATGTTCATCAATATTCTGATACATTTCTTTTGCTGAATGAAAAGGTCCAAAAAGTCAGTACTGTCCCCCCACAGAATAATACCATAATTCAGCCAGGAGTAGGCGTACGCATAATAGGCAGTTAAGGCGGTTTTATAATCTGTGTTGCATTTCAATATGCTTAGTGCATAAATAAATTGGGACAATTTTGCTCTTGTACTTTCTACATGTTTCTTCCAATTTAGGTTTGAGTCTAATGTTAGGCCTAAAAGTTTAAATTCGTTTATTTCTTCTAATTTTATTTGTTGTGTTAATATATTTAGGTTTAGTGGAGTTCTTTGGTAAGTTCTGAATTGGCATATTTTAGTTTTCGTTATGTTTATTTCTAAATTATGCTTTTTCAACCATTGCTCAGTTTCTATGAAAGTTTTTTCAATAGCTAGATGGTCAACATTCACGGGCGTTTTAAATAATAAAGAAACATCGTCAGCGAACAAAATACACGACGAACTTATCTTTTTTGGCAAGTCATTTACGTATAATATAAATAAGGTACTTCCTAAAACACTTCCTTGGGGTATTGAAGTATTAATGGTAGCCATGTCTGATCCTATGCTGTACATTTCTTGGTCAACGCTATCTAAATATTCTATTTCTACGAATTGTACTCTGTCTTGTAAATATGATTTAAACCAATTAAAAGCTTGTCCTCTAATACCCGAACCGTAAAGTTTTTGTAATAAAATTTTGTGTGACACCTTGTCATACGCCTTCGTCATGTCTAGGAATAGTCCAATAGCGTACTTTCGTTCGTTAATGCAACTGTAAATTTCCTGTACGTAGTTGTATACCGCTAGAGTAGTTGAGCATTTTTTCCTAAATCCGAATTGGTTTTTATCTAAAATATTATATTTTTCTAAAAATTTATTGACACGATTCGCCATTGCTTTTTCGAAAATTTTTGAGATAGTGGGCAACAGTGCAATAGGTCTATAATTACTAGGGTTTTCTGAATTTCCTCCTTTTTTCGCAATTGGGCGTACTTTCGCAATTTTAAGTTTTTCTGGGAATAGTCCCTCGTCGAAAGAAATATTTATCAGTTTAGTGAGCGGCGATGTAAGCTCCTTTACGAATTTTTTTACTAGTATCGGCGGGATATCGTCCACTCCAAAGCTACGTTTATTTTGCATACCGCGTATAATTTTAAAAACCTCTCGCTCGGTTACCGGATCGATATACATGGAGTTTATTGCGGGCTTATGCACCGAATGTAACGATGGCCCACACGGCGCTGGCGCCGCTGCTCCCGAACTTTTGTTATCTACACCTACCGATATGAAATAATCATTAAATGTGGTGCAAACTTGTTGCGGTGATTTAATTTTTACGTTATTTAATTTTAAGGTAATGTTCTTATGATTTTGTTTAGTTTTATTAGGTTTAGTAATTTTATTTATTACTGACCACATCGTTTTTGTTTTATTTTTCGAGGCATTCATCTCTTTTATGTAATTAAGTTTTTTTGAAGTTTTGATGCATCTTTTTAACATTTTCGAGTATTCTTTGCAGTGTTTTTTAAATATGGTGCTATTGAGCTGATTCGAAATAATTCTAGTCAATCTTTTATTTTTGCATGATTTTTTTAGTCCCCTAGTAAGATAATTGTTTGTTTTATTTTGCATTGTTTTTATCCGTTTTTTTGGTATGTATTTATTCAAATGAGATTGTAGAATGTCATGAAATCTATTATAAGTTTTATTTATGTCAAAGTTTTGATAAAAAATGTCATCCCAGTTTATTTTATTTAGTGCTGATTGGAAATTTGTCAAATTAGTATTGTTAAAGATTCTTTTAGTAACGTAGGGTGTCCTTTTAAGACTTTGCGCTTCTCTGTCTTTCCTAAGGCTGTATATTAAGCTATTGTGATCCGAGATACCATTATTGTTAACAGTAATTTCAAATTCTGTGCTACTATTATTTGTGAATAAAAGATCTATACAAGTCGATGTTGATTTTGTGGTTCTTGTAGGAGTTTTGATTATTTGCTGTAGATTTAGTTCTGTCATGATATTGTTAAATCTCTGGTATTCCTTAGCTTTTTTAAAATAATCTAAGTTAAAATCTCCGGTAATTATAAGGCGTTTGTTTTTGTACTTTAGTGTAATGAGCTTCAGAAGTTGATTTAAAAAGTTAAAGAACTTTTCTATATTTCGATCGGGCCGGTATACAAGAATAATAATTAGTTTTGGTGACTTAATTTCTATGGCACAACATTCCACAACATATTCGATGGATAGATTGGTAATTTCAGGTAATTCTTTGCATTTTAATCCGGTTTGTGTCAGAATGGCGGCTCCACCGCCTCGGTGATTTTGTCGACAGAAGGCCGAACTGAACTCGTATCCACTGACTGTAATTAATTCTTTATTACCAAGGTGAGATGTCAGATGTTAAACATCGAATGCGACTACTGTAAAGGTCGTTAGTTTTTTTAATATTTTATTTTTATGAGTGGTAAATAATTAGTGTGTTTCGTCCCATCCACTTTACAAAATAATTTTATCACCTTTCAATACCCATTAGTTGGAAAGTTTAGGAGTTGGTTAGGTTATTATCATAGTAGCCCATTATTATAAGTAATTTCGACCACACTGCGTGATAATTACTGTCCCAAACTTCGTCCAATAATTGTGTACTATCAAGTGATTAGAAATCCCTATAATTGATGACTGAACACGTCTGGGCCCGCATTATATATATTGTCATAATGTGACCTTGACCCTTGTCAAGGTTACCTATTGAACCCACACAAAACTAAGCTCTTAATACATCCTAATTTATCCCTTAATCCCCAAGACGTGCCGGAACAACGATTTTGTAAAACAAATTAAATAAGCACTGTTATTATGAAAAAGAAATTGTTTTTAAACACACACATACCACCATATCTGTATTCCCAAAAGGTTTGGGTAGAGGTGTACCTATAGACCATATTTCGTCAATTATGTTTAAGAAGCATATGCATAGCCCTTTCCCAACTATGTTGGGGTCGGCTTCCAGTCTAATCGGATGCAGTTGAATGTATTTTACAAGATGCGACTACCTATCTGACCTCCACAACCCAGTTACTGGATAATACGATACCTCTAGCTAAGACTGGTTGTCAAACTTTCGGGCTTCTAATGACCCGTCATCATCATCATCAGCCTATAATGTTCCCACTGCTGGGACACAGGCCTCCTCTCTGTGAGAGGGAGTGGGCCGTAATCCACCACGTGGGCCCAGTGTGGGTTGGTAGATTGTCTTCGAATTTTCGGTTCTAGGACATGTCGGTTTCCTCACGATGTTTTCCTTCATCGTTTTGAGAGCAGTGGTGATGAAATAATTTACACAAAGTAAAGCGCCTGACTGGGTGCGAACCTACGACGTACAACTCGTAAGTCGCGACCGTTACCACTGGGCCACCACTACTCGACCCGTAATGACTGTCAAAGATCCACGAATAACCACGGACCAACGGCTTAACGTGGTTTCCAAGGCACGGAGGGGTCTTGGTATGTAAAGATGGTCACCCATATACGGACCAACCGCGGCAAGCGTAGGTTAACCTGATACATCGACCCATGCGGCTGATATATGAGCAAATGCCATACACTGGATTGCTATTGAAAAATTCCTATTGGAAAAATCCAATAACCCTCTTGTGCAGTTATATAATTATACAAACATTTAAATGACCAATGTATTATACTTAGTTAAGCTTATTTTTGACCCCCGACGCAACAAAAAGAGGGGTGTTATAGTTAGTTATTTTATATCTTTATTGATATTTGTGTATGTCAGTTATTTGTTGTTTTAGTCAAAGCTTTATAAAGCTTTTAGCAAAAGTTACTAGTGTCGGCAAGAGCTCGGTATACGAGTCGAATAACTCGTGCGTTATAAACTCGTATTTTCTTGTTATAAAACTTATGTGGGTTACCATTGTTTCATCAAAAAGAAATTGAAAAATTATCACCTCACAAACAATTTTCCGCATAATTTCGTTTGCCAAATTATTACTTAGCAAATAAACTCGTTTGGATTATGAAATTTTGTGAAAATAATTTTGGCAAAATGGCAGGATCCCAACTTATGTGTTTGAGCAAAAGGTTTTTTTTTTGTTGATCTTATTTTATGACGGGACGATCTACAGGGTCAAATTAGATTACCTAGCGAAACACTGCAGACGTGTTCGGTATCGATAACTAAACACAATAAAAATAAACGAGTGATCCAATAAGGTTCCGTTTTTTTCCTTTTAAGATATAAAAACCCTAGAGAATACCTTAAGAAATAACAAAAAAAAAAAAAAATTAAACTGATATTCACTTTATATTGACATCACACAAAATCTTGACGTCACACAAATCCTGCATCGCGCAATTAGAGTTAACCGCGCAAACTGCATACATGTAACTTCCCGACATCAATCGATGGACAGTTGCCCGCCAGACACGACACCCGTCTGGTCGGAAGATCCTCCCTTTTCTATAGAGGATTCTTTACACCCTGTTGCTTATGCCTCTAAAACACCTTTTTTTTTTTTTCTTTTTGGTTTTATCATGTTTATTAATATTATATTATTATTGCCTCGTTGACCTAGTGGTCGCAGCCTGCCTCGTTGGTCTAATGGTCGCAAGCGCTACTGCTGAGCACGAGGTCCTGGGTTCGATTCCCGGGTCGGGCAAAGTGTTATAGGGTTTTTCTATCTGAAATTTCTCAGTAGCAACTCGTAGTCTG
Organism: Agrochola lychnidis; assembly: GCA_963680765.1. Taxonomy (NCBI): domain Eukaryota; kingdom Metazoa; phylum Arthropoda; class Insecta; order Lepidoptera; family Noctuidae; genus Agrochola; species Agrochola lychnidis. Next base: position 19,891,225 of record OY796858.1, read on the forward strand.
GATTTGTGCCCGGTTGATGGCAATAGGCTCGCCCCCTATTACATGGGACTTAAACATAACTGGAGAAATGTGGGTGTACCTGCTACAGGGACACCTCTGCCCAACTCTTCGGGGAAAACAAGGCGTGATGTTATATTATATTATTATTTCATCATCTTTACCTATTACCCCTGCAGAGTTTCGCTACATAATGTAACTTGACCCTGTATGAGATTAGCTCGTTCCACGTTCAAAAGATTAGCCAGTCGGCAAGGTTGGTGGCGAGGCTAACGGTTCAGGGATTACTGGACTTAAGTTCGTCATTTGCGGAGGCTCAATCAGAGTCAATGTTCAGGTTGGACACATTACCAATATTTCACGCATATTGGTCGGAATAAAAGACTCTTCAAGTATTAGTTCAGTATTCAATCTAAATACCCATACAATGTAGCCGGACATGGACTAGCGATATTTTAAATACTTAAATATAAACTATTTAAAAGTACAATTACACTCTAAACTTGGGTCCAATGCACTTCCTCGCTATGTGGCAGCCATTTTGTTTTCTTTGTTGACATAATCTCTATGCGAGTATAAAAAAATCATATCTCTCAAAGTTGTAGTCATACTGAGATAAAAATAGGCTTATTTGAAAGGAAATAATATTGTCTACCGTCTGCATTACAAAACAATGTATTCACAATTCCAAAAAGTTTGAAAAAAAAAAACGTGGAAGTCGAAAAAAAAAATGCAATTCAACCAATAATTGTTAATTACCACAAAATCGGGGAAGTGTATTGGACCCAAGTTTAGAGTTTAATTGTACTTTAAAATAGTTTATATTTAAGTATTTAGAATATCGCTAGTCCATGTCCGGACACACTGTATAAATGCCTTTACTTAAATGTAATTTATACCTAAATAAATGCCAGTAAAACACGCCAGATTAATGAAGTTTTCGCACTACATTAATTGTACAATCTTCATGAAACTAATTTCAGATGTTTACGGAACTTATTTAGCTTCAAAATAAATAATATTTGTCCTATGTTCAACATCTCCAAACTATGTTTATTTAAGTCAATATTTGAGTGAGCTTAGATACAAACAACACGTACTAAGGCTAACGAGTTAATACTATCAAAATCAATTGTTTTAGTAGATCTAGTTTCCTCACCTCTCTTTGTGTACAGAAATTCGATTTGATACCACGAGTCGGCTCCGTGTCAGGAATGAATAGGACATTATGCAATAGTGACGTGTGGTTCAGAGGTTTTACCGGATTACATAGATCCTTTTAGGAAGGTATATATAAGAATAGGTTATAGGATGTGGAACGGTACCTAGACTAAATAAAAATCTACATTTACAAACTAGTATCCGACTGGGAACTTTATTGGCGTGCGCCGCGGAAATCGTTAAAGTTGCATAAATTTTATGTTCTACAGTATTGTTACAACAAATACCTGACTTTTCACGTCATCGTCCTGTATAACAAAATCAATGCTCTGATTGTTCTAAGATAGATAGATGGATAGAATATTCTTTATTATGTCATTATAAAAATTACAAACAAATTTAGACATTTTACATTGGGCGGTCTTATTGCCAAAAGCGATCTTTTACAAACAACCTTTGGATGGATTTAAATGAAAAAGGAGAGACAATACTAGGTAATCAGTGGTGTACCATTTACATATACAACAGATCTTCGAGCAATGCGGGCTTCCGTGCCACGTTGCTCGAAGCAACAGATACATAAAGCATAGATGTACCTATATAAATATATATTAGAATTTCAACGGTAACGAGATCTCATTGAGATCGATAACAATTAAAATTCTATTGTGTCTCATTAATGATCGTTGAAAGATATATATAAAATTATAAACATGAAAATATATGTAATGATGCTGTTTAAGGAGAGAGGCAGTGTTAATGCGGGTGCTAAACTGAATCAGGGTCCCTAAACCCTTAATAAGAGAGGTATAATGAGAGTAAGGCAGCAGTTAGTAGTGGTTATTAGTAAGTGCTCCCTTAATTCAGGGCCCTGATTCAGTGTAGTGTTATAAATGTGTACCCGGTGTAAATAAAAAAAAATGTAAAGCTTCCTACTCACTCACGTTTGGATACTCAATCAAGAAAATATAAAGCTTCCTATTCAATAATGTTTGGACCAGTAAAACTTACGTCTACAATTAGATACTACTGTTATTCTCTACATAGGAGATACGCTAAGTAATTATTAAGCACATAAAATCGTCCATGACTTCATGAGTAATGACTTTCTGGCGCATCCTGGGCAATCAGCCCCGCTGCTATCTTTCTGACTGTCTAATAAATATTTATAATTCTGTACTCATCAGTACAAAAACAAAACACTTTCACTCTTTCCACTTTTTCAAATAAAAAAAAATCAAATCAAATTATTTATTTGCTAAAATGCGGGTACACAAATAAGGTTGTGAAGAATTAAAGTTGACCCATACATTCTGCCCAAGATTCGACATGCAAAATTTTAATTAATGAATACGATACTATAATTAAAATAGATAATTAAGAAAGAATAATTAGATAAAAATTAACAGTTCAATACAATTAAAATCAATTCAGTCAAAGTGCAATTAATAAATACATAATAGTCAAAATAAAATCAAAATGTCAAAATACAATTAAAATGTCAAAATACAATTCAAATGTCAAAATACAATTCCAATGTCAAAATACAAATCAAATTTAAAAAAAATACTATTAAAACCGGGAATAATCTAATTTAATGATCAATCGTATAAAATAAAAGTTACCAACCTAATTCTCTCAAAAACATAACCAAAACAAACTAAAACGGACACAAAGTCAGCAATCTAAAAGTTACCTAAATGCGAAAGGAAAAACTAAGGCAAACTTAGTCCTGTCCTAAAACTTATAATCAAAAAGGTTTGCACAAACTTTATATGAAAATAAAGACGTAACACTAATAATAATTGGATTCACGTTTAGAAAATACAAGTCAGATTCAGGCAATTTTATCGTAAAGAGAAATGAAAGGACCCCGGAGACAATACCGGTCATCTAAAGGTATTCAATAAACGTCTGGGAGCTTCAATCATAGAAAAGCTGTCTTAGATTTTACCTTTTGTATTTTTATCACTTTGCTAAAGTAAATACTTATGTCATTGCCAGATAGGAATTTGACCTTTGGTTTTTGAAGTGAAAACTTCTTTAGGCGCGTTGGCCATTTTTGAGATGGGACTAAACCATTGACTTCGCAACACGGTGACGACACCAGCTTTTGACCATTAAAAAGACATCAACGCGTTGATTACCGCGGTGCCGGTTTTTCGAAATATCTTTAAATGTATTTCTTTTAAAATTATAAATAAAATATATTTGAGATCCTCGTTACAAATCCTTTTATTTGATATGTCACACGGTATAGTTTGCAAAACCTTTTTTTAATTTTCTTATTTACTCCCCAAAAGTGACCCCCATATTCATAATTCATTTATTTATGATACACGTCGGTGTTTGGGTCATAGAAATACATATGTGTACCAAATTTCAAATTAATCGGTGCATTCGATTCGGAGCAAATTGGCTGTGACAAACAGACAGACAGACACACGCGTGATCCTATAAGGGTTCCGTGTTTCTTTTGAGGTACGGAACCCTAAAAAGTGTAATATTGGACCATCACGACACTTCTGTAGTTTTGTTACGTAACAAAAGTGTGTAAAAGCAACAGAAACTATTAATCTAAAATAAGTGGACGGTGCGTGACGATTTGGACTCATTCCTGACTGGAGAAGGCAAAAGATAAAGAGGAGTGGAAAAGTGTGAGGAGACCTTTGCCCAGGAGTGGAATAACAAGGAGGGTGACAAATGGGTAGGGGTTTAAGAAAGAAAATTTGCTTTTTAATGTCAAATGTTTTGACTTTGGCTTACATTACATATCATTTGAATAATTAAAAAAAAAAAAACAAAATTCAAAATATTTTATTTCTCATAAACCTACATGAGCACTTATGAAGAAGCTCAGAAGCTAGGTGCACGGTTCCAATTGGTCGCTCCCTATGGAGAAGAGCCGGCAAGAAACTCCACGGTTACTCTTTTCAAAATAAATGGTTTCTACAATGTTTCCAAATTACAGTGTTAATAGGTATGGGAGGACAGTCTAAGCATATCAACAAGTACCAGGTACTTAGTCAAATATAAAATGATCCACACGTCTACAGCCTACAACGTTCTCACATTCACAAAATCTAAAAGAAAAGAATCTATATTAAAGATAAACAAAATAGTAAAAATAAGGACCTATTTAAACCAAATGACATGATTGCCACTACAGCTGTAACAAATCTAATTTGATAAAAAAAAACCCAAGTCAGAGACCCATGGGCGGCTTTAAAACTCTGACACCAGGTTATTCACGAACCACACAAAAAGAAGAAGATCTTTTGAAACTCATCTCCATTCTTGTTGCCATAACCATTATTTTTGTACCCTCTTCTGTGTCTAACAAAACAAACGTCTTTTTTTCATTTTTTTTAGGTGGAAAATTTTCAAATAACTTCTCCCGCTCTGGGTGGAGCGGGAGGGCGGGGCGTGTCAGACTCTTACTGACTAAAACCCACCCGTGTTCCTTCAGTTTCCTATATTGCCAGGGGACAAAAACCGCAACCCCGGCAGAACAAAACAAACGTCTAACATTTCCCAGCACACCCATTGTATTTATTAATTCCATGTAATACTGGTATTCAGCTGCATCCGGTTAAACTAGAAGCTGACTCCAACATAATTGGGAAAAGGCTAGGTAGATGATTATTAACCCATTCTGATTTTGAATGATTATCATACCCCAAAAGTAGCCATAAGAAAAGGATTTCTACCAAAATAGCAGCCTACATTTTATATTTTCCCGTCAAAATCACAAACAGATCTCCAAAACACGATCACATCCCACTTTGTCAATGATTGGCGTGGGATGTCGAGGAACTACTGACCCAAAAAATACAATCATACAGTTTATTGACTTTTGTAGTGTAACCGATTGTTCCGAGTGATTTTGTATTCCACTGTATTTTTTGGTACTATCTTATTCACGAGTTTATTTCAATAACAGTTGTGTATAAGATCGCTTTTTAGGGTTCCGTAGTAAACAAGGAACCCTTATAGTTTCGTCATGTCCGTCTGTCTGTCTGTCCGCGGTCTAGCTCCGAGACCCTTAGTACTAGAAAGCTGTTAAAGTGCTAATTTTTGTTAGAGTCAAGTGTCCCGGTCAAGTGTATATCCTGCCAGCTAAATGGTTGGTTTTGGATGTGTGAAAAAATCACAGTAGTAGTTTATATTACGAAATTAAAAGGAAAACTATCACAGCTAAGTAGACTCTACAAGTTAACGAGTAATAATCGACCAACTTAACTTTGCAGTTGCAAAAACATGTTTTCCCATACATTCCGTATGGGAGAACAAATTTTTCAACTACAAAGTTACGTTTGTTTTTGGGATAAATTCATCCCAACTACGGAACCCTTCATTGTGCGTGGTCCGACACGCACTTGGCCGGTTTTTTACATAAGGGTTCATTGTGTTTTTTGTTGTACCCTTATTTTGTTTGTTCGTCTGTTACTCTTGATCTTGTTATCAATGTATTTACAGGACAATACAAGTCAAAAGTTCGATCGACTGCCACCGTCACAGCATTCAGGTCATTTTACTGGATGAAATGTGACTGCCGATCGTGCTTTCTGAAAACAAATGAAAATCTACAATTATCAATCTTTCTGTCGACTGTCTTTTTTTCTTTAACTGGGACCAATATCTAGGACCTATTTTGTAACCAACGGGCCTCCGGTGTCTGACGATAATCCGACAACTTTTTTCATTATTTTTTTTGACGTGATAACGTCTTATAAATCGATGAACGCCGGCTGCACGCACAAAAAAGTGTCACGTTCCGCCTGAGCCGAGCGTGCAAGCGAGAGCGCGGAACAAGCGATAGAGAGGCACAATCGGCCTAAGCGTTCGGCTTGTGACGTTATCACGTAAAATTATCGTCCGTAAACCGATTTTTCCGTAACCGTTGAGCATTTTTGAGATGGAACTAAACCATTGATTTCGCGACACTGTGACGACACCAGCTTTTGGCCATTAAAAAGACATCAAGGCGTTGCTGTAATTTTTATGGTGTACATAATAAAGAATATTCTATCTTACCGCGGTGCTGTTTTGTTTTTCAAGTTTTCACTTCTGTCGGCTCTCCCGGAGTGCCACTGTTTTTTATTTTTCCGTTGGGCTTAGAACACTGTTTAATGAAACGGACAATCATCATTCTCGTGCTCTAATCCCAATTTATTTGTCTTGTTTTTCCATACTTCTCTTTTATTCGTCATCTCAGTCGCAACCATCTTTCTAGAGATATCATCATTCTCACAGTTCATCTATCACTTCTTTGGTCTTCCCCTACTCGTAATCCACATTCATACTCAAACGACATTTTCCTCATTTCTCCGCATCACATACCCATACCATGACAACGATATCCATACAACTTTTCAGTGCTACTTTCAGGGGGCCTACCAGCAGTTCATTAAGCAGTATTATTTTAATATTACTTCAGTGTGGGAAAGAGATGAAGCTCTACAGGACGTATAGCTCCATCTCTCTCTCGCAATGAAGTAATATTAAAATAATACTGCTTATGAGCTGGTGGTAGGCCCCTAGGCGTCAATAAATTTGACAAAAAATTACAAAATTGTTAAATTTTTACGACATGTGCAAATAAAGCATAAAAATACGAAAAAAAAATGCCTGTCAGCTGTCTCCTGTCGGTTTTATTAAATAAGCCCCTGGTCTCTAAATACGTCGATCGGTCATTCGTGTCGTCATATCTAGACTTCGTCATTTGGAATCAAATGCACATTTCATTCTAGCACACTTTGTTCTGTACCTTTTTCAACCTTCAACTTCATGACCTAAAAGAGATCTTTTTCATGTAAAGTACATATGTGAATGATATATATGGTTGTCCTCATGTCAGCTGTTCATTTGTCTACATCTTTACATAAGTGTAGGTGTATGACTGACAAGGGTAGACGTATTCTAGTAAGTAGAATAGTGACATGAATACGAAAGTATCGTAAAGTAAACTCCCGTGTGGTTAGTAGTATGGTATCGTATTTGAACGGTGACTGAGACTGTTCTCAAAAGTCTTGTGGGACGATATCATAAGACATAGTTTGAATTTTATTCTGAACTGTAGTGCTATTCTGTAAAAATCTCACCATGATATCTTAGGTGAAGTGAGCTGCCAATAGTGTCAATCCTTAGCAACTGACAGCTCACTCCACGCTCACTTCACCTAAGATAACACGGTGAGGTGGGTACAGAATAGCACTACTGTTCGCAAATTTTGCGCAAATTCGATCGACGTCGCAACGTCAAACTTTAATCATTCATAGTTTGACATCTAATGAAAGAGATTAGAAAATAGTTTCTTAAGCTTAGCATATGCTTACGTCAGCTACTCTAGGTAGCATTCCATCCATCCTTGGTTCTGTATGTATTCAACATCCGACTGTAGATTTCCAATTCTGAATTCAAAACCTTTACGGTGAACTCCGCCGTTGTGCTGTTGTGTGAACTGAAAGAATTGCCTTTCAGTCCGTAAATATGAAGAAAAATCATCTCAACACCGATTAATTTTCGGGCTCGAAAAGCAGCCTTCCATAAATATGAAAGGAACGGTTCATTGGGTATTTGAGGTCCTTGAATGCCTCAGACGTTGGGTTCGTTTTAAACGAACAAACAATTTTACAGCTTAGTTTGTTAGTAGAGGGTATTGTGTCCTTGTGAGAGTATTTATAACATGCCTTACGAGCGTGAAGGTCAGCCTTACATGTCGTACATGCTATGCTTTGCATACAACCGTGCTAAGTAGGGGCGGGTCGAGATTTCTTGATTTAGGTACGTGTAATATACATAATACTTTCGTAATACATTCTCTAAATGGTGATGAAAATTATATACTTAGATATCAGATATTGTAGACATACACATAAGCATAACATCACGCCTTGTTTCCCCGAAGGGTTGGCAGAGGTGGCCCTGTAGCAGGTACACCCACATTTCGCCAGGTATGTTTAAGTCCCATGTAATAAGGGGCGAGCCTATTGCCATCAACCGGGCACAAGATTGTAGAGTTTTAATAAAATTCAATTACAAAATTACTGTTGTTGAAATTCTCATTAAAAACAGTTCGCTTTAGGGATATTTAAATTGCGGAGCATTGACACAATTTGTGACCAACCAGTGAATAAACCGTCAAAATTCTAGATTTAATAAGTGAAATCAAAGTAGTTTTCAGTTGAGGGGCTTGTGGCTAAGTAATAACAGCTGCACGGGTCGATCGATCAAGTTAAGCTACGCTTGCCGCGGTTGGTCCGTGGATGGGTGACCATCTTTACATACCAAGTCCCCTCCGTGCCTCGGAAAGCACGTTAAACCGTTGGTCCCGGCTGTCATTTGTAGATCTTTGACAGTCGTTACGGGTAGTTAGAAGCCCAAAAAGTCTGACAACCAGTCTTACCAAGGGGTATCGTGTTACCTAGTCACTAGGTTGTGGAGGTCAGATAGGCAGTCGCTCCATGTAAAATACTGGTATTCAGCTGCATCCGGTTAGACTGGAAGCCGACCCCAACATAGTTGGGAAAAGGCTAGGCAGATGATAAAAGTAGTTTTCAGTTTAGTATGAGATTTAAAAATTGCAGTTAAGCCTTTTACTTAATATTGTGATTTCAGATTAGATACAGTCCCTTACTATAGTTTGTTTAAAGCTTCCTCAATTTTTTCTTTTCTAATGAATAGTATGATCTACATAATATGCTTATAGATTGTCTTGTTTTCCGAACTTATGTTTTTTTCGGGTGACCACTGAAAATCAGCGCTGTGCTGTGGGTCCGCCATAGAAAGAAAGAAAGAAAAGAAAAGAAAGAAAGAAAATATTTTATTTGGGACACGCACAGGAAATACAAAACAGTAATAAAAAAATAACAAATGTAAAAAGGAGCAAGGAGTATCATGCTGAGTGGAAGCCTTCTTGTCACAGTCATGATGTGCATCTGCCGGCTATTTCTGTTTTATGCTCATCACGAGCTTATGTAAATCTATTTTGTTGAATTTTTCTGATTACTCTTATCTTTTGTATGCACGTGTTTCTGTGACAAATAAAACTATTTTTCTTACATTCACATACTGTACGTTCACAATTCTTCAACGCTGAAGTTATGTCCCCATAAATGTGGTAGGTAGAGGAAATATGTGAATCCCTTGATTTGTGATAATGGCTCAAATGTACGAGCACGGCTGGGCTTTTAATAGTTTTATAGCACTTTTAGCGTTTTATTATGGATGCAGTGGGAAGTGCATTTCAAAGGGGCAAAAAACCGTCGTTTAAAACACAGATTTTCAATTAATGCCATGGAAGGTGTTCAGTAATGTTTTTTCTGAAATTCTGCGGAATCGTTTTAAGTAATGAGTTTTGCAATCGTTTGGAATGGCTAGCGTTTTTAACTGACTCTGTGATGAGATTTATAATACCTCAATTTAGAGTTGATGTAGGTATTGTGGCAGCCTCTGAAAGCACGTTAAGCCGTTGGTCCCGGCTGTCATTCGTAGTACTTTGACAGTCGTTACGGGTAGTCAGAAGGCCGAAAATCTGACAACCAGTGTAAGTCTAAGCGTATGCTGAGACGCTGGTGACGCAGCACGGCACAATACAGATTTTGCAGGGTAGGGCAGGCGAGGCAGACATAGGCCGCGAACGCACGCTGCGACGCAGCTACATAGACACTTTGGCGTCCTAGCTAGTACAATGAATCTGTCATCATCTGCCTAGCCTTTTCCCAACTATATTAGGGTCGGCTTCCAGTCTAACCGGATGCAGCTGAATACCAGTATTTTACATGGAGCGACTGCCTATCTGACCTCGACAACCTAGTGACTAGGTAACACGATACCCCTTGATAAGACTGGTTGTCAGACTTTTTGGGCTTCTAACTACCCGTAACGACTGTCAAAGATCTACAAATGACAGCCGGGACCAACGGCTTAACGTGCTTTCCGAGGCACGGAGGGGACTTGGTATGTAAAGATGGTCACCCATCCACGGACCAACCGCGGCAAGCGTAGCTTAACCTGATCGATCGACCCGTGCAGCTGTTATTACTTAGCCACAAGCCCCTCAGTACAATCAATCTGTCATTGAAACAAAATTATGAATCAGTGGTAAAAAAACAAGTGACGACTTGCACGCGGTGCTCAGAAATCTGCCGGCTCTACAACGAGACGCAGAGCAGGTCGGACACATGTCAGTGTCGCACGTACCTGCGCCGCAGTGTACGCAGCTGTCAATACTTTCGTGCATTACAAAATCTACTCTGCCCTGCACTGCGTGGATCTGCGTCACCTGCGTCTGAACATGCGCTTAGCTTCACCAACGGGTGTCGTGTTACCCAATTGTGGGGTTGTGCAGGTCAGATAGGCAGTCGCTCCACGTAAAATACGATGTAAATCGATGGTAAAATACTATTATTCAGCTGCATCCGGTTAGACTGGACACTCCCCAACATAGTTGAGAAATGGCTAGGCATCAACTGAGTATTGTAGCAGTAGATCGCCATACACTTTTAAAGTAGGCACTCATTTTCTGAACAAGCGTTATAAAAGTGTGCTATTTTATTTATGCTATTTATCAAAATTCAAGTAAATTAAAAGGAAATCTGGATCAGGTGAACTAAGGTAACCGACATAGCCCAAAAAATTGGCAAAATTAAGTGACAGTGGGCAGGGCACTTTAGTCGCAGAACGGATGGCCGTCGGTCAGATCGAAAGGTTCTGAAGTGGGGATCGCGTACCGGAAAGGCCTACCACAAGGTAGATTGATGACCTTGTGAAGGCCGCGGGAATCCACTGGATGAGAGAAGCACAAGATCGTTCTATGTGGCGAGACTTGGGGAGGCCTAAATCCAGCAGTGGACGACTTTTGGCTGAAATGATGATGATTAATTACATATGTTACCAAAACCAACGCGGTTTCTATCTTGAATGTGGCCGCCAAAAATTGTACATTTTTGGAGAAAAGTTTGTGTCTTTCTTTCTCATTTATGTAAAAAAAAAAACATGTTTACATTAAATTTTTATGATATGTTTTAAGTGGATCTGGTTAGCAGAATTATGTAGAATCATACATAATTTTTAGTCGAAGTATATTTCGGTTTCCGAAATTTTCGGAGATTTTTTTTAAATTGGCCTCTTTTCTCTTCCACACAAAATTTATGTGTCCCTATATGTCGCACATTGAAGTCAAAAATATGTACATAATTGATAAGTAACCACTTACATTTTGAAATGGTTAAGTTTTCCTATAAATGTTTTTTTTTATCCTGATAACGTTTTTAAAGTATTAAAAACCAAATCTTACCATGTGACATTTAGTTTAGTATATGCTCTGTAACGGGTATTCTCATTGTTCCACAATGTTTTATGCCTGGAAACTGTAGCTATTGTAATACGGATTCTGTTTAGGCAGCCGAGTGTGAAAGGTTTCCCTGTTCCATGAAACATAGTTATTACAAAGGTTTCGCACCTAACAACTGATAGTGGTTAGTTGGGAGGTTATGAACGTCGTTCTATTTTTACGTAATATTCAGTGTTTTTATTTTGAATCTGGTATTTGACAAAAGCTGTAATATAAAACCATTTCTACTCAGACACCAATTATTTTACAACGTATAAAGGGTAGTGCTTGGGCGACCGAGCTCTGCTCTGGGGAAAATAGAGAATGCTCATTTAATTGTATAGGAAAGTTCATACTAATCCATGTATAGTACCTACTTATTCCATGCTGCCATGATAGTAGGTACTTACTAATTCCATGCTGCCATGTCATTATTCTAATGTCATTATTGTCATGTCATTATTCTCATGTCATTATTCTAATGTCATTATTCTCATGACATTATTCAATATCTTGTTCTAAATTTTGGGCGACCGAGCTCTGCTCGGGTGAAAATATAGATAAAACGAATTTTCCCAGATATGAAACCTGGCTAGATCGATTTTTCGCCCCCGTAAACCCCTATAATGCAACTTTCATCGAAATCGTAACAGCCGATTTCGATAACGTGAGTACAAATACATATACTTATAAACACCGTGGTTTTGCTAGAACAAACGTTGTTCAGACCATGGTCTACTACCATTCTACAGCATCCAATAAAAAAAAAACATAATTGGTTTTTGAAAAAACACAAAAAGATAAAGTTTAAAATGTCAAGATTATCGTTACTGCCTACAACACAGACACCACGCACGGGACACAGCATTGTCTACAGGGAAATGTACTTCCATAAACGAAATTTAGTGAGTAGTAGATAATCTTGACATCTTAAACTTTGTTTTTTTTTTGTGTTTTTTCAAAAACTAATTATGTTTTTTTTTTATTTGATGCTGTAGAATGATAGTAGACCACGGTCTGAATAACGTTTGTTCTAGCAAAACTGTGATTCACACGGTGTATATGACTACAAATAATGCTCGTTTAATAGTATAGGATATGTAAGAATCTCACTATTGTAATGATTACAAGATGTAAAACAGCATTCGGTATTTTTATGTCGATTTTTATATCAATTTAAGTTATAACGCTAGAGCCAAAGCAAAAATGGTTATAGTAAATAAATAAATGTTGCATACCCTACAGGAATACCTTGGGGTATAGGCGAGATAGTAAATTAAATACCTACTATAGGACCTGTCCTACAGTATTTAATTTACTATCTGTCACCTTTTGCCAATATCTATAAAAATAAATTTTCAATGTTCCTCAGAGATCAGTTAGATTTAATCTGCCTATCTCCATTCCTTTTACCTCTTCTAACTACAGGCAAAACTCATACATGGTGCGAGCGAGTAAGGACTTTAATATTCTTTGTAAAGAGTTCTCATTTGACCCATTTCCAACCAAAACCTATTCTGCACGCGCTCGGCTGAACGCTGACATTTTTAAAAGTGCATAGTGCTTATTGTACCTTATCTTCTTAATATATATAAATTACGTGTCACGTTGTTTGTCCGCGATGGACTTCTAAACTACTTAACCGATTTTAATCAAATTTGCACACCGTGTGCAGTTTGATCCAACTTGAAAGATAGGGTAGGTAGAGTAGGTAAGGTAGGTAGGGCAGGTAGGGCAGGTAGGGCAGGTAGGGCAGGTAGGGCAGGTAGGGCAGGTAGGGCAGGTAGGGCAGGTAGGGCAGGTAGGGCAGGTAGGGCAGGTAGGGCAGGTAGGGCAGGTAGGGCAGGTAGGGCAGGTAGGGCAGGTAGGGCAGGTAGGGCAGGTAGGGCAGGTAGGGCAGGTAGGGCAGGTAGGGCAGGTAGGGCAGGTAGGGCAGGTAGGGCAGGTAGGCCAGGTAGGGCAGGTAGGGTAGTAAGTGATAAAGATGGTCCACCCCAAACATTTATATGGCAAAACAACGTTTGCAGGGTCAGCTAGTATATTATAATATGTATACTTAATATTTTTTATCGTGCTTGTTAGTGATCCTAAGATTTCTACTACTTTTCTGTTTTTACCCGTGAGAACCTGTAACTGGCTCTATATTTCTTAAGCAACTGTCATCCATTTGTTATAGCTGTTGGTTCTCCTATTAAAAAATAAATAAAAAACATTGAGTCTCTGAAACTGAAAATTTTATAATTTTACCGTGAAAAAATACACCTTATTTACATATTCAGCTTTTTCAAACCAATAAAGTTAATTAAAAACAATAAAACGATATTGCAGCATATTGCGATATTACGAGCAGTGGTGGCCCAGTGGTAACGGCCGCGACTTACGAGTTGTAGGTCGTAGGTTCGAACCCAGACAGGCGCTTTACTTTGTGTAAATTATTTCATCACCACTGCTCTCAAAACGGTGAAGGAAAACGTCGTGAGGAAACCGGCATGTCCTAGAACCGAAAATTCGAAGACATGTGACATCTATCAACCCGCACTGGGCCCGCGTGGTGGATTACGGCCCACTCCCTCTCACAGAGAGGAGGCCTGTGTCCTAGCAGTGGGAACGTTTATAGGCTGATGATGATGATGATGATGAAAACGATATTTGCCCAGTTATTGAGATTGAAACTATTAATTAAAATCGCACGAAATATTCCCGTACAACGAATACATCGAAATAAAACATTTAAAGCTGCACTAGATTGCATAGAAAACTCATTACTTTTGACACGTGTATTTTCATTAAAACAGTCGACGAGTGTTGCCAGACTTTAGCGCTATTCACATAAATTTAGTTTTCGGTTTATTTCGACGACTGACGTTTTCTAAAGCTCCAGGGAGAATTGTTAGGTTAAAATGAATACATAACATAACATCACTCCTAAATTCACCCAAGGGTTAGGCAGAGATGTACCAATAGTACACCCACATTTCGCCAGTTATGTTTAAGTCCCATGTAATAAAGGGCGAGCCTATTGCCATCAACCGGGCACAAATCCAGACTCCGGGCTACTACTGAGAAATTCCAGATGAAAAAACCAAATAACATTTTGTCCAATCCGGGAATCGAACCCAGGACCTCATGCTCAGCAGTAGCGCTTGCGACTACTAGAACAAGGAGGCAGTAAATTTTATTTTCCGTTTATTTAGATAGATAGATCGTTTATTTAGTGCACACAAAAGACACAGTACCTACAACATAAAAAGCACGACTAAATAATAAGGTTTTTTTTTTATTATTTTGTTTTTTTTATTTTTATGTTACAGTTTTTAACACAGCTAACTATTTACATTATGTACTAAATTAAAAGACTAACTAACTATCTGTATAAATAAAAATAATAAAAAAACAAAACGACACTTAGGCGTCGAAGTATTCGTCCGCATCGCTGTCATCTGGAAACGTGCCCAGAAGACTGGCAGCATTGCCACATTGAATAGCAATGCTAATTCTTTGGCCAAAGAACGAGCCAGCCCTCTGGTCACGTGAAGTATCGACCAGTTGACGAGGAATTTCCTTAAAAAGAGACGCGCACTCGGGCCCCATGATCCGAGCGTTTCGACCTCAAACAGCTCAAAACTGTAGTTACCCGTAAGGTTACAGCGCCGCTTGAGGGTAGGAAGGAAGGAAGAAAATACATTAATATTTTAAATATTATATTTATTTAAACATTTAGGACTAAGTATTTTATTTATGATTTCTTATTTTGTTATTTCACTGAATGCTGCACCGGTTGACGTCATCACGTCAGCGCCGGCTGTCGCTAAAAATCAGCGCTGTGGCTCTGTCTCGCATAGGGTCGCAGCATTATGCTGAGCGATGGCCGTTTTGCGTGGATGTGACGCATATTTTCCCCCAAATTGTTATTTTCGTGTTTTGTTCTTTCTTGGCGTCATGTTTACCGCAAATAAAATATTTTCTTTCTTTCTTTCAAATATTAGGAAATAAATACAAGGTGCCATTTTACAACAAAAAAAAAGAAGAAAACAAGACATTGTAATGACACTATTGGCTATGACACACTTTAAAATAGTACACGATGTGCGTCTCAAGGCTGCACCAAATGGGAGTCCAACTCAGCATGTATCAAGCAAATATACCTTTCTTTTTTTGGGGTGGGAATTTATCAAATAACTTCTCTCGCTCTGGGCGGAGCGGGAGGGCGTGTCAGACTCTTACTGACTAAAACCCACCCGTGTTCCTTCAGTTGCCATGTTGCTGGGGGGCCACGATGTCCCTATCGGTTTTCTTCGAACCCCCGGCAGGCATTGGCCCTAGCGGACCCCGTCAATTCTGCTGACATCTCTTTGAGGCGCGCGTGGAACACAACGCGCCGTCGACCCGGGCTTGGTCCTTATCGGACAGCGAGCTGTCCATTGCTCACCGTCCGCATTACCTGACGCTGATATTCTGCTGGATCCCTGCAGTGGCATACGGACGTCGAGCAGATGAGATAAATTAATTACTTATGTATGTTGCTCTAAAGCTCCAGGGATAACAGGATAAATTAATCTTTTGATACTACACGTGTAGGATAGATTAAGACATCCAAACTTAGTTGTCGGTTTCACAAAAGGAAAGATTAAGCATTTATTTCTATTACATACTAGCTGAGCCCGCGGCGTCCCTCACGTGGCTGTGTATTCTATTGACGTTATAAGTTGATGGGTACGTGAAGTCTTACCTATTCGTAAGGAAACTATCTTCAAAATACCAGTATTTAAACTAAAACTTGTTAGTAGACCTTTGGTTTAAGTACATGTAGTGTGAGTCTTTATACTAGTGCACATATCGAAATGAGGGAATCTATGCTTAATTTTACTGACGGAAAAAATATAAAAATAACCTTTTTTTTCTTTTTTTGTTCTGTTTGGTGTCTTATTGAGAAATTTTACAAAAAAACCATAGTTAATTGATTCAGGCGTGACCTTGCGGAAATCCTTAATATTATAAATGCGAAAGTAAGTTTGTTTGTTACGCCTTCACGCTAAAACGACTGAACGGATTAGGATGAAATTTGGCACATATATAGATGATGCCCTGGAAAAGAACATAGGATACTTTTTTTTTTCCCACGGGATCGAGACTTATGCGGGTGAAACCGCGGGGCGCAGCTAGTCCATTATAAAATACAATAGACGTGGATATATTTAGTAACCTGTTCCACTTAGCTATTTCTAAAGAGCCATAAAAAACTCCTGAAATAAATCGACACGTGTTTCACCTCTCATCGAGGCATCCTCAGGATGACTATGGACTTATAGCGAACTCGAACACGGCGTGTTGCCACACCGAGCGCTGAGTGCAGTCTGCATCGTGTCGGTGTGTGTGGCAACACGCCGACACGATTTATTTCAGGAGTTTTTTATAGCTCTTTAGAAATAGCTAAACGGAACAGGTTACTAAATATATCCACATCTATTGTATTTAAAAAAAACATGTTTATTTTCAATTGATTACATACCAAGACCCATCTGTGCCTGTTTATGTGTACCCCTTACATCCCTTAGTTACGAAACGTCCCTTACGTCCCTTAGCTAGGGAAAATACCTTCTATATTTCCCAGCCGACACAAAAAGACGGTATTCAATAATTTAACAGTTTTTTTCCTCCGCGACACACAGGCAGGCATGTTGTGAATTCATCTCAACTTGTATGCATATCAAAAAAATAACCATAGTTTTCCGAACAAGAATATTTCATAACTACCCACATGTTAAGGTCCGCGCAAACGGGCCACCGACCACAGCCTCCAGTGGCTGTCGCGCGCCACATCCTTTGCTACCGCGCAAACGAAGGTGAGTGGTCGGTGGCCGCCACTATCACCGAAGCGCGCTCGCGAGTTAAGTAGCGAGTGGCCACCACCAGTGGCGTGTCGCGGACATTGATTCGCGAGTGGACGCCACTCATTATGTTGTGCGGCGATTCCTTATAAAATGTGTTAAAAATCATGTAAACAACTTCATTCCGACCTCGCCACCAAGGTCGCGCCCCCGAGTAAATGATACTCCCCCCCGACCCTTGCTCGATAACGAGGTGCCAGCAATTGTTGCAACTGAGCACGTAGCTTTAAATTCCCCGATTAATAATCATGATGAAAATCTAATTTTGATCCAGCCTGTTCCATCTTGCTGTCCTCCCAGCAGCAACGTCCTAAGCCGAGCGCTCGTCTAGTTTTAATTTAGCATAGTTTTTTGCCCCTGGCTGGAGATTGAGTGTAGAAGCGTAAGGCAGCCACAGGAAAGCCCGATTAAGCAGCCATGACCTTAGTGGTCAACTTTGAGAAGAGCAAGGCAAAACAAAAAATGTAATCAGCTTGTCGCCAGCCACTGGTGGCTGTGGTCGGTGGCCCGTTTACGTGGAGCCTTAGTGAAGCGTCCTATTTATGAGGCGAGCAACAAGGAAAGCCTTTCAGGAAGGTAATAAAATACAATCGAATACATTGGCTATGATTTATATTCAACTGAATATTAGTTGAGGAAGTAAGGAGAAATTGAATGAAGTTGTAAGTTTCTTCCCTGGTGAGTTAACTTGTTACTTGATAATTTATTTTATGCTTTTCACACTGAAATATTTATTTAGATTTTGTAATGTGAAATAATGGCTCTTTTTTATCGGAAGACAAGCTGTATCAAATTAACAACCATTTGCCGATATTTATTAGGCTTTATGGGGTGCTTAATTTTTACAAATGTCCTGGCAAACCACCTAATGGATAAAAAAGGAATACACAAAATTCCACAGGATTTAATCGGACAAAATTAGCTGTTGTTTCATGAATACTAGGATGCGGCATAGGACGTGTTAGGTTTCAATTTATTAATACGTAATTGTGAATATTGTACTGGCAACACCCAAAGATTTGATATGTGAAAATGGGGGTAAACGGCCTTCTAGGTCGGGCGTTCGTGACATTAAGACGTGCTTAATGGCTGTGTCGGTAAAAAGATAGATTGGCATAGTATTGGTTGGAGATCTACTGTAAATTAAGGTAACCTATTAGTTTTATGGTAAATATTAGAATACGGATTGAATTGTGTTGTTAATTTTAGAGTAAGGATGTTTCTTATTTCAGACGCATACCAAGCAAGACAATAATAGCTCGTCATAAAAATTACTAAATGTCCTATTATAGTGACAGATTGTTAGAAAAAGGAGACAAAAAATTTTTTTGTTACAAATGGGTTACACTACCACGTCCTGGAAGGAATACGTCAAATTACGACGATTAAGTATCAGGCATACTTCAAAATTTTATTATTCTTAAAGAATATTAAAATAAGAACAGCCATGAAGGTTTTTTTTTTATTCAGCTATACACGAGAGGCCACCCCAACATAGTTGGAAAAAGGCTAGGCAATGATGATGACGATTTATTTCATGCGTATAGCTTTTTATTTCACAGCTCTCAGATTTCAACGGATTATTTTTCGTTTATTTTATTTATTTATTTATCTCCAACTAATATCAATCATTACAAGATAAGTAAT
This sequence comes from Agrochola lychnidis, assembly GCA_963680765.1. NCBI lineage: Eukaryota > Metazoa > Arthropoda > Insecta > Lepidoptera > Noctuidae > Agrochola > Agrochola lychnidis. The sequence goes on from OY796858.1 coordinate 19,910,254, forward strand.
TGCAATAGCGTAGGTACTTATCTAACTCTTATCCTAACTTATAATTTTAAATTACTAAGATATTCTTGCTTCATCATGAATTATCATCAAATAGCGAAATCTATGTGTCTTAAAAAGTTACGAAAAGCAAAAAAAAAAACTCATATGCACCAATAAAACTTGGAATTGGAATAGTAAATTATTTTATCATTTTATGTCAAGGAGATAATTTATCGCACGTACAACATATCTGTATGATTGTTCCTACCGATATTTTGTTCAGGTATAATGCCCGTTGACACAACTAGGCGGCACCTAATTAAATGCCTACATGTTTTTACACTGTTGTATTTGCAACTCTCGGTGCTCAACCGAGCGTTGAAAATCCACCAGCGTGACTTTATTATGGCATTCATTTACGTGTCAGTTAGAGTTAAGATATTCTTGTTTCAATAATATTAACAACCTACCAAAAAAAAATTACAAACGAGAATGGATAAATTAATTATGTATCTCATCAAAAAACACTCAAAGTATTCCTGCACAAAGGCACTAAAATAAAACATTATTTTAATCTAGATTGAAACGGACATCTCGTTACTTTGACCACCTTTTCAAAGTCAAACCTTTTTAAATTTTCATTAAAATTCAGCCCAGAAAACGAGCTAGGCGTTCACCTTTTTTCTCCTGAAAAAAAAATGATTTCGGTTATTTTGACACGGTTATAGGCCTTTCAATTTATCCGGTCTATCGCATTCCAATGCTGGAAATATAGGTATCAGTCTCATTTACATTCAGCCCCTGCCGCTGCTGCTCGCGCTGCCGACAGGCTGCCGGAAATATTGCCGTGGCGAGATCGAGGGCAGCGAAGTGTTATCTATGTTCTATGTTATAGGGTTTGGTTTCCGCACTTAGTCCGTAAAGTGGACCATTGTGCGTGGGCCATGGCGGCCGTTTGGTGGTTATTCCAACCAGCCCACCTCCCTCCAGAAGCTAATTAAATCTCCTAGTCTGTTCAGAACATCTGTGTAGGATCTGGGTGACCCGAGGGTTTCTGTTCTAATCTGGGTGACGCCTGTGCATTCAAAGAGCACATGCGCTACGGTTTCCTCAGCCTCCATGCACGCCCTGCACAGAGGACTATCCGTTATGCCTATTGTGTGGAAGTGTTTATTTAGCGAGCAGTGTCCCGTGATGGTCCCTGTCACCAGGCGCAGGCCATTCCTGTGCAGGCATAAAACAGGCAGTGAAGTGTTCACATACTGCTTCGTCAATCACTTCGCGTTCGACTTTGGGCAATGGAGGACGTCGAAATAATTACAGCGTCAGCGCTTTGTCTCCTTAGTTTATACTACTATGACTATTAAATTTGTTGTGACCTTGACATTGACCTTTTCTGCACTAATGCAAGCACACTAAGGAAGCTCTTTAGCAAAGCCATTTTTTGTACAAGAGACACCTGTCTGCACTTGAACAGTTTGTTGTCCAGAATAGTTTAAAATTTGAACAAAAATTAGCTTAATGAACAGAATTAACCAACTTTGAGGGAATAACTGTTAAAATAGAATGGAAATCTTTATTTGTTTATAATGTTGGTATACAGATTGGATGAAACTGAGACTATGAGGAAGTACCTAATCATTTTATATTTATCTGTGGGGGCTTATTATTAGCAATCTAGTAATGTAATATTGTTAGTATAGAAAAAAAAAACTTTTTTTAAGTCGTATCTTCGAAGATGGTGGCTATATCGATCCTTCAAAACTGGCCAAAACGTTGTCATAAGCGTCTTTTATTTGCTTTTAATTCGTCAATTGAAGTATTCTCCATACGTTCACTTATTCTCCTGCCTGCGACTTTGTCAAATTTATAAGTTATTCAATTCCCAGCAACTCTCTAAAAAAAATTGTTTTCTCGCTGCTCCCGCCGCATTTCGGCAGCTTACAAATTAGGAAAGCAAGCACATGCACTCCGGTCGAGCGCTCGACAACTACTGAGCGATGCAGTTGCATTTAAACACTCATTGACACTCGTGCCACAAGAATAAAAAAAGAGCAGAAGGCAAGCTTCCTAAAAGAGTTCAAAATTCTTACCTACTTTCATAGGGCTGTCACTCGGTTATTAAAAATAAAAAAACCGGGCAAGTGTGAGTCGAGATTCGGCAATGAGCACAGACGGACGGACGGACAGGCACTGTGACTGAGATGATCCCTTAAGTTTTCCGTTTTCCAGTTACAGTACGGAACATTAAAAATAGTGTAGCTTTAAATGGCAAAATGGTTAATTATTTTATGTTTGTTTAAAATTAAGTAATACCTATTTTCTATGTTAACTACCTAGGTATTTAGTTAAACTTACTGTGAAATAATTACTTATAGACACATGCGTACAGACTTGTTGAACTAAAACCCTCCCTTTTTTGAAGTCGAGTAATAAAAAGACCAGTAGTAACGGTCGCGACTTTCGAGTCTAGGGTTCGAACCCAAGCAGGCACTTAAATTATTTCATCACCGCTGCTCTCAAAACGGTAAATAAAAACATCGTGAGGAAACCGGCATGTCCTAGAACCAAAAATTCGAAGACATGTGACATCCACCAAACCGCACTGGGCCGCGTGGTAGATTACGGCCCACTCCTTCTCACAGAAAAAGGAGGCCTGTATTCCAGCAGTGGGAACATGATTGGCAGATTATCCTTAGACTTTATTGGCAGAATTTTATCGAAAGTATAAAGTGTTAGGTTTTAATTTATTAATACGTAATTTTTGGATATTGTACTGGCAACACCCAAAGATTTGATGTGTCAATTGAGTAGCGCGGGAAACCTTTCTTCTGGTTTGGGCGCTCGTGACGGTAAGATGAGCTTGGTGGCTGTGTCGGTAAAAAGATAGATTGGTATGGTATTGGTTGGAAATCTACTGTAAATTAAGGTAACCTATTAGTTTCATGGTAAATATTAGAATACGGATTGAATTGTGATATTATGTGGGGATTAAGAGATGTGATGGTATGGTGTAGAATATTGAATTTGATGTTGGCAAAGAAATATAAATGACAGACAAAATATCTTGGTGTTTCATATTATTTTCCTTATCCCTGAAATATTGTAAATATGTAGTTTAATTAAACAATTTTAGGTTACGATATATGGTTACGACTTTAAGGTTCATTCGGGGATTGGTATCTATTTTGAGGTTAAATAATTATATTCGGAATTAAATTAGTTATTTTAGAGTAAGAATGATTCTTCTATCAAAAGTAAATTAGTAAGTCTCAAGATGGCTCTGAAAGCAACCCTATTCTTACACAGTTTTCTAATTTCATTGCCAGATTAGCTAGAGACCGTTTCTGGCTCACACCTAATCTTATCATCACTTAAATTTTAATAAGATATAACTAAGTAAAGCACAAAGATAACTTAGTTCTACGAGCCGGTGTAGACTAAACTTTTGTAAGCAAAGCAAAATTAATTTAAAGTTTAATAAAAGTACGAGAATCGTTGATGGTTCCGCTGTTAATAAAGTTCCTTCGAACGTTGTGTTACTAAAATATTCTACTGACTTAAAACTGTTCTATATTAAACTCAAACAGAACAAGTCTTTCAGAAATTACTTTTTACCCGACTGCGGCAAAGCTTAGGGTTATGATTTTAACAGCCTATTTATAAATATCTAGCAGTGATAGCCTAGTGATGTGACCGTTGGACTGCCAAGTCATAGGTTTCGAGTTCGAACCCAAGCCACGTCTGACTTTTCGGATTCATGTGCGTATTGTATAATTATCACTTGCTTCAAAAACGGTGAAGGAAAACATCGTGAGGAAACCGGCATGCCTGAGAGATATTTCTCGACGGTATGTGTAGCCATGTCAGAGGCCCATGGGTGGCTTTAAAACTCTGACACCAGGTTAGGCATTAACCACATGAAGAGAAGAAGATTATAAATATCTACTGCTGTAGGTAAACGATTATTAATTTTATTTTCTAGGTAGTTTGATGTCTGGATTTGTGCCCAGTTGATGATAAAAGTCTCGCCTCCTATTACATGGGACTTAAACATAACTGACAAAATGTGGGTGTAGATACTAAGTACCTCAACCTAACCCTTCGGGCAAAAAACAGGCGTGATATTATGTTATGTTGAGTTGGCATAGATTATTACAGATGATTAACTCTGCAAAATCATTTAAATAAAAAACGACTCTTGCGACAATACAATAAAGTGCAATTCAGGTCGCACAGCGTTCGCTGAAATCGCAGGCCGATTTCCGGCCACCGTAGGTGCGGGCTTGCGGACGGTGAGCAATGGGTAGCTCGCTGTCCGATAAGGACCAGGCCCGGGTTGACGGCGCGTTGTGTTCCACGCGCGCCTCAAAGAGATGTCAGCAGAATTGATGGGGTCCACTAGGGCCGATACCTACCGGGGTTGCGAAGAAAACCGAAAGGGGGATCGTGGCCCCCGGCAACAGAGCAACCGAAAGAACACGGCTGGGTTTTAGTCAATAAGAGACTGACACGCCCTCCCGCTCCGCCCAGAGCAGGAGAAGTTATTTGATCATTTCCCACCCAAAAAAAAGTTGCGTCCACCGAATTCGACAAGTCAAGCTCACCGCGTATCTACATGTAGCTTCATACCTAAAATTCAGAATATTCATCTGTGTTTGAGGAGAGAAAGGGAGGAACTACCTTCTTCCTTGCCTATTTCAGCTGCCAAGCAACAAAGGTGTGGGGTACGTACGGGCAAAATAATAGACACTCGAGAAACATTCCCACTTTGTATAGACAAAGTGGGAATGTCTAAGATAGTCTAAAGTTAGTCAGCCCAGCTAACCAGAAACCATTGATCAGGGAGGCTGTCAGTTTCTTGGAAAACTAACCCATCAGTTGAAACTGGCGATCAAATACTCAATCGTAAATAAATTTTAAGTCATCTATTAGTTAGAGCGCTTGTAGACGTCCGTTTTTAGGGTTCCGTAGTAAACAAGGAACCCTTATAGTTTCGTCATGTCCGTCTGTCTGTCTGTCTGTCCGCGGTCTAGCTCCGAGACCCTTAGTACTAGAAAGCTGTAATTTGACATAGGTATACATATTAATTACGCCGACAAAGTCGTAAAACAAAATTATGAAAATCATTTTTTTTTAGGGTACCTCTCATACACGTAAAGTGGTGGTGATGTTTATTTTTTTACCCCATGGTGAGGGGTATCATTGGAAAGGTCCTTTAAAAATATTGAGAGTTTGTGAGAACCATTTTTGGATTCAGAGATTCGTTTGCGAAATATTAAGCTTTCAAGTGCTAATTTTTGTTAGAGTCAAATGTCCCCCCCCCTGCCGGCTAAATGGTTAGTTTTGAGTGTGTAAAAAAAATCACAACAGTAGTTTATATAACGAAATTAAAAGGAAAACTATCACAGCTAAGTAGGCTCTACAGGTTAACGAGTAATAATCGACCAACCTAACTTTGCAGTTGCAAAAACATGTTTTCCCATACATTCCGTATGGGAGAACATATTTTTCAACTACAAAGTTTAGTTTGTTTTTGGGATAAATTCATCCCAACTATCCGTAGTTGGGATGAAAAAACTGGCCAAGTGCGTGTCGGATCACGCACAGTGAAGGGTTCCGACCCTTTAACCATTCGTTCAGAACAGAGTAGTGCAAATCAATGAGTTAACTGGTGAGTTACCGTGGTTACATGTTGCTGGGAAAACCAACCCGGCTGATCTTTTATCCCGCGGGCTCACGCTCGATGCGCTTCAAAATTCGGATATTTGGTGGCACGGGCCAGCATTTTTAACCGAAATTAACACTAAGTTTAATCAAAATAATCATGATGAAATAATTAAATTGCACGATTTACCAGAAATTAAATCAAATGTTAATTCTTTATTTACACAATCAACTTTTACTAGTATTTTTACCTTTGAACGTTTTTCAAATTTTAATCGCATGAGACGTGCAGCCGCTTATTTGTTACGATTCATTCATAATGCACGAATCAAGGTCAAAACAGAACGTAGCACTGGCCCGCTTACGTCTGATGAATTAAGTAAATCGACTTTAGTTTTAGTACGCTTAGCACAACAAACGTCATTTCCAGTAATTTTTAATGCATTAATAAAAAACTTACCTGTTAAATCGATGAAAAATATATCTAGTCTTGATGTGTTCCTAGATTCTGATTGCATAATTAGAGTAGGAGGCAGATTAGTAAATTCACATACCTTCTCATACAGTAAAAACATCCCACATTGTTGTGTTCCAAACATACTTTCACACGACTTCTTTTCCAATTTGAACATAAACGTCTACTCCATGCTGGTCCACAGTTGCTCTTGGCTACTATTAGAGAAAGTTGGTGGCCGCTCAAGGGTCGTGATTTAGCTAAGCAGACAGTGCATAAATGCATTACATGCACTCGCCAGAAAGGGAAGGCACTATCAGTAAAAATGGGTAACTTGCCTTCTGAAAGATTAGAAACGGGGTATCCTTTCTTGCGCTGCGGTGTAGATTATGCAGGACCTATGTTCATATTGAATCGCAAAGGAAGGGGTTCAAAATTGGAAAAATGTTATGTTTGCCTATTCATATGCTTTACTACTCGTGCAATACACTTAGAATTAGTCACCAGTCTAAGTTCTGAGGCATACTTATTGGCTTTGAGAAGGTTCTTATCTCGTCGTGGAAAACCCGCACAAATATTTTCCGACAACGGAAAAACGTTTGTAGGCGCACTAAAGGAATTCTCTCAATTTTTAATTACAAATAAAAATGATATTTTAAATTTTGCTGCAGGCGAAAATATTAAGTTTAGCTTTATTCCTCCCTACTCACCACATTTTGGAGGTTTGTGGGAGGCAGGGGTTAAATCCTTTAAGCATCATCTCCGTCGTGTAGGAAACGTAAACCTCACTTATGAGGAATTTTCCACTTTATTGACACAAATAGAAGCCCTCCTAAACTCCAGACCTATGTATCCCATGTCTTCAGACCCAAACGACCTACTCCCTCTTACACCAGTCCATTTCCTGATTGGCCGGCCGCTCGTTGCTCCGGCCTACGAAGACCTCACAGCTAGAAACACTTCACGCTTGGTCCGCTACGAGCGCATCGAACAGATGAGGCAGAACTTCTGGAAGCGGTGGTCGCAGGAGTACGTTTCGGAGCTGCAGACAAGGAGTAAATGGCAGTCCAACACCGACACCATAGCACCTAATACTTTGGTGCTCATTAAAGAAAACAATCTACCACCCTTGAAATGGCGTCTTGGACGAGTCATAAGCACTTCACCTGGCAAGGATGGACTAGCACGTGTAGCTGACATTAAGACAGCCAACGGAGTAATACGAAGATCATACCCCAGATTATGTCCGCTGCTAAAGGAGGAAGAACCCTAATTTCTCTCAACATGTACCTGCTTCTACCTTTTCTTCGTTGGAGGCTGTTACTCCAAGGCCGGGGGCATGTCTACGCATCGTCATCATGAGCGAGCCCACTACTATTGGATGGCAGAGAAGAGGAGTGCGGGGTGTGGTACCGAATTCCTCCACGCGCGGCGCGGCCGTCGCATTCGTCAATCGACCGACATACACGCATAAGGATCATAGCTAATTGTTGTAAAAACCTTAAATTATTCATTATACTCATAATTACTATCGAAGAAGATTTTCATTCATTTCCATAAACATATTTCGTATCACGCACAGTGAAGGGTTCCGACCCTTCACTGTGCGTGATACGACACGCACTTGGCCAGTTTTTTTATAGATAATGGTGCGGAACCCTTCGTGCGCGAGTCCTGATATCCTTGTATACATATGATTTTTTTACTGGATTGATGTTAGCCCTGACTGCCGTCTATACGAGTATACGCTAGTTTTAAACTGGTTGTCAGAGATTACACACGTGTGAAATGTGGAATAATAAAAAAAACCGGCCAAGTGCGTGTCGGATTTATCCCAAAAACAAACTTAACTTTGTAGTTGAAAAATATGTTCTCCCATACGGAATGTATGGGAAAACATGTTTTTGTAACTGCAAAGTTAAGTTGCTCGATTATTACTCGTTAACTTGTAAAGCTAACTTAGCTGTGATAGTTTTCCTTTTAATTTCGTTATATAAACTACTGTTGTGATTTTTTTCACACACCCAAAACCTACCATTTAGCCGGCAGGGAGGGGGACACTTGACTCTAACAAAAATTAGCACTTTAAAGCTTAATATTTCGCAAACGGATCCCTGAATCCAAAAATGGTTTTCACAAATTCACAATGTTTTTGAAGGACCTTTCTAATGATACCCCTCACTATGGGTTAAAAAAATTAAAAAAAAACATCACCACTTTACTTGTATGAGAGGTACCTAAAAAAAAATGTTTTTCATAATTTTGTTTTACCACTTTGTTGGCGTAATTAAAATGTATACCTATGCCAAATTACAGCTTTCTAGTACTAAGGGTCTCGGAGCTAGACCGCGGACAGACAGACAGACAGACAGACAGACAGACAGACAGATAGACAGACAGACAGACAGACGGACATGACGAAACTAAAAAGGCGTAGGTATTGGCTTACTATTTGTGCAAGAAGAAACAGAAAAATGTAAAAGGTAATTGTAGGTGCATCCTATATTATTGGAAAGGGAACAGTATGGTGCATTTCATACGCTTTTTACGAAGTTGGAAGAAGATGAAACGAAATTTTTCAATTATTTTCGGATGAAAAATAAACCTTTCAACTTTTATTAACAGCCATTTTTTAAGAACGTACTCGTAGATAGGCGGCACTCAATTTACAGAAAATCGGCAATACGTCCGCCAGCGTCAACACGCACCAATACACTGGCGTGGATGACCGCTCTTTCTTACGCCGGACCGGTGACCGTCGCGCCGAGGGGAAACGGTGGTGCATCCGGCTTAAATTGTTCGCCGGACAGATGTCCGGTGCATGTACACACTTTCATTATAAGCCATACACCACAGCGAATCCGGCGAAAAAAGCGGTCCGTTGTCCGGTGAAAAAAACGGACGTCTACAAGCGGCCTTATGCTATCTCTGAGGCTGACGTAGATATGGGCGGGCCGCATAGCATTGTGAAAATCGTCACATAACTTTCATACAATTTGTATGATACACACGCACACTACAGGCTGGCCGCATCCCACTTTTAGGGTTCCGTACCCATGGGCGTTCAGTATTTCTATTTTTCTTAATGTCCCTCGGGTATCATCGGATTTCCGAATACAAACAAATGCTAATTTCCATGTCTATCAGTTATTAGATTTATCGTGTATAGTAATTTGAATTCAGAACTTAAGTACTTTCTTTATTGTTGTTTTGATTTCCGTGTGAACTATATAGAGCGGTAAACTATTTTCCTATCTGTCGTGCCTGCGACAATAGCGGCTTTCCTACCATTAAAAAAAAAATACATTAAGTTAAACAACTCTATTTACTTTCAAGTCGATTGAGAGCGTCTGCACGAACTGCAAAAGGCAACTGATAAAAATCCGGCAACTGACGAAACACGGTTTGCCGAGGGACATTAAGAACATAGTTTGTCTGTCACCCAGCTTTTGGCCAAGGGGTGGGGGGGGGGGCAAAACAGAAATTTCTAAAGCCGGGGCACATGTTTTATTAGGGGAAAAACCTGCAGGAGATCCTAAGCTATAAGTAGTAAAATAAATAAACTGTGTGTTTGCTAGCTGCGTTCGCGTATTTTGAATGATACAACAACATGACCGGCCGCGAAGTGCGGTTTTTTCTAAAATTAATGCATAATATATTGTAATTGTAAAGTAAGTCTTAACGTAACTCTAACTACTTTTATCGATAACAATAGTTACTTATGTATACAAAATCCAGAAGGGGCAGCTGCCCTCCCCTGCCCCACCCTGGGTACGCCCATGTCCCGAAGAGTACTAAACGGAATGTCTCCTCTCCATTGTCCGTCCGTCCGTCTGTCTGTCTCTCAGCGGGCTGTATCTAATGAACCGTAATAGGTAGACAGTTGAAAGTCTCACAGTATTTATTTCTATTGCCGCTATAACAACAAATTATAAAAATTAAAGGGCCTTAGGGGGACAAAAATTAAAACCTATACATTAAACTAAAGACATTGAAAAAAATCTTTCCCTGGCATGGGGTATGTTTGTCTACAACTCATCGAGTACAGATTTTTTTTTTTCTTCAAAAATGTAGAAGTAAAACAGACCATTTTTGTACGAGCTCTATCAGAACAACTAAACAAGTTAGGAATTTGAAACTTTTGTATAACTACCGCACAATATTTAACATTACATTATACTTAGGGTTCCCAAAATAAAATAAAGTTAAAAATTAAAGCAAGTCCTCATACAAGAAACTAGTTTTTTCGGCGTTTTTTGCTAAATATTGTACGGTGTTACGGAACCCTTCGTGTGCGAGCCGTTTTTTTTTGTATTGAAATTCGATGTGTTGCGGCCCGACGTGGCTGTAATATTCGAGAGCCTTATTGCCATTTAATATCATAAGCGGTTCATAAAATAAGCCATTTCTTACAAATGGATAGATAAAAAAGACTCTCAGAAAGGATTTCTCTCGAGAATTTTTTGTAACGAGACCCTGAAAGCCGCAAAATGGAAATCAAACAAATTTCAGTGCAGATATTTTCTAAGTCCGAAAGACGTGTTGTCGCGATTGTCGGCTTGAATTTGAGAGTTCTCCTCGTTGACAACCTGCTCTTGTCAGTACAAAAGACGACCTTGAGTTATCTTCGTGAATTTCATCACAATTTTGGGTTTAAAATAAATTATCTAAGTTTCAGTTTCATTTTGGTAATTACGTTTTCTGTGAAGGATATCAAAGGTGAGGAAGTACAGTTTCAATTCCAGATATCTGTCTGTTACGCAAACCAATTCGCTTAGATACAAGTTCTCTTTGTATACGTATTGTTCTATCGCGGACGAGGCGATTAAGAAGATTTACCTAGATATGGATTGCGGTACTTCTGTGGTATTTAATCAGTCAATCAACTAAGAACAGGGCACGGTTCTTAGATAGTTGTAAACCCCTCTTTCGAAAATTGAAAATTCTTCCACTGCCCTGTATGTATATTAGAAATATCAGCATTTTACAAAGACATACATGCATTATTTTAAGCAACATACCGAGGTTATACCAAGACAGAAAAGGGCTAGGTTTCGCAACCTCTTATATCATCCACCTAGTCATAAAGATATTTATAAGAAAAATGTGTTCAATATGTGTATTTTAATTTATAATACCCTACCAGACGAGTTTAAAGTGCTGCAGGGTAGTGTTTTTAAATCAAAATTGTCAGATTGGTTACACAAAAAGTGTTTCTACAACATAAAATAATTTTTAGAACATACAAATATTTGTTGAGTATTAGTGAATTTATTGTAGATTAAAGGACATTTGTATATAATAATAATGCGTGATAATAATGTAATGATAGTGTAATGTAATGATAATGAATGATAATGTATATGTACTAATAATAGAATATTTGTTGAGTATTAGTGAATTTATTGTAGATTAAAGGACATTTGTATATAATAATAATGCGTGATAATAATGTAATGATAGTGTAATGTAATGATAATGAATGATAATGTAATGATAATGTATATGTACTAATAATAGAATCTGCACAATAATTGTGACATTTTAACTTTCATAATTTACACGCTTGCTCGCAGGCAGAATACAATGACTTTAAGGCTGTAAGATCTTCCCTTGTAAACCGTGTATTTTCTTGCAAATAAACAATTTGAATTTGAATTTAAATTTGAAGACAATACAACGTGTTACTTTTAATATCCCATAATTCTAGATTATGAATGAGATCAAGAATCAATTGGTATATGAATTATTTTTCATTTATTTTCTTTTTGAAGCTCGTGGTAAAATAATAACATCTACACGGGTCGATCCACCAGGTTAAGCTACGCTTTCCCGGATTGGTCCGGGAATGGGTGAACATCTTTACATACCGAGACTCCTCCGTGCCTCGGATAGCACTTTAAACCGTTGGTCCCGGCTGTCATTCATGGATCTTTGACAGTCGTTACGAGTCGTCAGAAGCCCGAGTCTGACACCAGTCTTATGAAGGGGTATCGTATTACCCAGTTACTGGGTTTTGGAGGTCAGATAGGCAGTCGCTCCATGTAAAATACTGGTATTCAGCTGCATCCGGTTAGACTGGAAGCCGACCCCAACATAGTTGGGAAAAAGCTAGGCAGACTGATTTTTGTTTTTTTCGTTTTCTTTTTATTCAAAATTTTTGGTCAAAGTCACGATTATTTATGTAAAACAACCTTACGTGACATATAAAAATTAAAAAAGTAAACTTTTAATTCTGACTCCATAAAAAAACAATATCGCATTTTCTGATGATTTTGAATCGTATAGTCTCCCCAGGGATATGTCCTAACAGGCGTTGCACATAGGGGGTTTTCGGATCGGTATTTTGAAAGGCTGTTGCCTCTCAAAATACCATCTTCCATGTGCAGATGGTGACCACCCCCTGGTAAAAATCTCGCACTCCCCGGGCTTATCCCCAAAACCCGGGCGCCTTTTGAAGGATTAACTCCGAAAACAAAAAAGTTTCAGTATACCAGTAGAGTAGCAGTAGCAGCCTACTGATAGGTCGCAAATAGCAGGTAGGTAATACATATCGACGGTAGAAAGGCTAATTGATCTAAGCGACATTTTGTAAAACTTGCTCCTGCAATTTTATGATTCGTCCTCCTGGACGGATCATAGCTATTTTTTTTTTTTAATTTCATAAAAATACATCTATTTGATAGACTTTTATTTACTTAAATCAATCAATCATAATAAGATCTTATTATGATTAAAAAAAACAACCAATCCATCCTCCTGCAAGTTTTACAAAATGTCGCTTAGATCAATTAGCCTTTCAACCGACGATATCTATCATAATAACCGTGTTGTCATAATAAGCTAGAAGTTAAAACTTTTTGTAATAGGTTGTAAGTACTTATATTTCCCATTATATCCACTTATGTATCCAACCCTCTTTTCTTTAGAGATGGTTGGTTACCATAAGTTAGAGGTAAAGCGTAATTTGGCACTGGTTAAATATATTTTTATGGTGTTTCTTGGTATGCTGAATAATCCTCAAATACTACAATCTTTGGGATTGCTCGTTCCAAGCAGTAGGTTCGAGAGAGAGGCTGTTTAAAGTCCCGGTGGCCCGTAAGAACTTGTTAAAGTTTGCACCAGTGGGGCGGGCAATAAAGATACTCAACAGCGTCTCTCTGCAAGTGGATATCTTTACATGCTTAACACTTAGCATATTTTCCTCTGTATGACTTGTACTCAAAGTTGTTACTTGGGAAGTTGGGACTTGTTAACTAATTATCTACGTTAATCGACAGATGTCAAAATAGGACAGTTTAAAATTACTTACTTCATTTTTGTTGATAGTGGTATATAATTGGTTTTTGGGTGACGCCTCTGTGTGTGTAAATTATGACTGCACTGTTGTATTGAGTTTCCCACCTGTAAAAACAAATGTAAGTAATATTTAATAAATAAATTTTTTATCAGTAGCTGTACAACATTAAATCATATCATCAAAATGGTTATGTTTCGGCAGACTTTCAGATTCGTTACTATTTGACGAAAATTCATAATTTCCTGACCCTTTTCTGAATAAATTTTAAAACTTTCGCTTTGGCGTTTGGTCACAAAATTAAGACAGCTATTGGCGCAAATTCAGTTAACAAGGACTCATTTGAAAAAGTTTATGTACTTAGTTAGATATTTACTTTTTATCTAAACTTTATACATTATTTAACCTTCCTTTGCCCTGCTGCTGGTGGGTCGTTAGTTTGAGTAGGGTTGTAAAAGGTAGTAAAATAGAAAATGGCTTTTGCGTAAATTTACAGTATGTAGGTAGTTATATATTGATGCCATAGGTTTCTATTGTTAGAGTAATTGAATATAGAAATGGATTATGATTACTTTTCTTAACATTATCAACATGGACAAGCAAATACAGACACACACACACTCTCATATACACACACACGCAATTTACTTACCATAAAATTATTTTATTTTCATGTTTAATAAATAATTGTCTATCACAATACTCCAAAATTGTAACAGTAACATCAGAAGCACTATGTAACCTTTACGTCATTATACCTTAGGGGACCGGACTGCTTCTCCTTAACACAGGTTTTCATAACCTAGCTAGGAGAGCAGTGCTCACCCACACGTTGTTGATATAGTACTTATTTTGTAAAACTGTTTTGTTTAACGTGTACAACAATGCTTTGTTTTTGAGTAAATAAATATTTATTATTATTATTATGTACAAATATGTAGGTAAAGGAAAACCTCTCCCTAATTTATCAGGTATCAGGTTTGGTGTTAAGTTTTTTTGGTAAGAGCAGTACAAACCTTCTGTTCCTTGATTACCCAACTACTCAGTAAAGAACCTTCACTTTTATTGCCAATTCGAGATCCAGTAGCCTATTACATTATCACAGTAATACCTAATAATGGTCCAACGCTTGAGAGTAACTCTCGGTCTTTTAACTTTTACGATAATGTTCGTTCAATGTTCTGATAATAAGCTTTGTAGCTTTTCGGAGGGAGTCTATGTGGTTTTATTCTTAGTGATCACCACTGCCTATGGATCAAGACCTGCGGCAGCTGGTCAGATGAAAAACAAAAGAAAAAAAAAAAACAGTGGCACTCCGGGAGTGTCGACAGAAGTGAAAACTTGAACAAGATCGCCTTGGTGGAAGAAAAATACTTGAATAGAACATTGCTCCGTAACCTTAACTAATTAAAGAGCACAATCGCGTTTACAAAAAAAATACTTCCAAAACCTTTAAAGTAAAAATACTTGCATAGAACATTGATCTGTCATCATCATCATCATCATCATCAGCCTATAATGTTCCCACTGCTGGGACATAGTAACGTAATATAAATAAAGAGCACAGTAGCGTTTACAAAATGAGCTGTCGGTAACGGTGTCGCGAGTTCAATTGTTTTTTCCCACCTCAAAAATGCCCAACGCGCCTAAAGAAGTTTTCACTTCAAAAAAACAAAAGTCTCGCCACGGCTAGCATGTATCAGAAAGTTGTTGGGTCTTCAAACTGAACAACTTTCTTCATGGGAACATCATCATTATCACGGAAAATAATCAGCCGTCCCATACATTTGGGTCGAATAGGTATTGAAGTTTTGTATGGGAAAGTTGATAATTTTTGCGATTATGATGTTGTTCCCATGGAGTTGTTCAGTCAAGACCACACCTTTCTGATTCATACTGTATTAACAGTACATATTTTACCTGCAACATCGCAGATGGTTTGCTATATACCCTTCAAACTTGAGAAACACAACAACGCTGCTTGGTGACTGAAATAGGTATGGTCGTTTTATTTCTCCGAACAACTTCCTTTCCGAAAAGTTCTACTCTGGCTAATTTTGGATATTCTCAGCACAGAACCTACCTACCAAATCTATGTTGCAAATAAACGTATATTTTTTGCTTTCTTTCAGAAAATCGCCAGAATGCTATCTCTCCTAGATAGCATTCTGGCTATTTTTAGGGTGTTGTTAATGATAATAATGGAATTTTCTGATAGTGTCATTTGCACACTTCTTTGATCACTAAATTCAATCTTGAATCAATTATATTCTAGTCATTAAAGCCAAGCCAATTATTTTCTAATCTCTTGATTATGATAATAGCATCAACTTGACGGGAAATTACATTTTATTCATCAATATTTTACCTCAAAAGCCTATAAAACATAGACGTGACGATATTCTACGCAATTACGGAAAAAATCCAGAATAAGGGTCAGTTGTAACAAGCTTGTACCAACTGACCCAATAACTCAAGAACAAGTGTATTTTCCGCAGTTACACTAATAATATCAAGGTATCCATTTACGAAACAACTTGACCATTAACAGTTTATCTTTAGGGTAACAAAATTAACCTGAATTGCAGACCAAAATGTAGGCCTAGGCACTCGTTATCAGGTCCTTGACTAGGTTTAGTAATTAGAACCCTAATTTAGGTAAAAATAATTAAAACCCGAGACGGACATGAATCTACATTTTGTTTGACTTAGTTTAGGGGAGAAAGCTTTGAGCGACGTAGCCTACTTTAATATAATTTCTAGGATACCTAATTATCCTTGCTTAAAACTTGTTTTGTTAGAGCAACGGCTCCGACTTACGTGTCGTAGACCGTGGTCAAATCCAAGCAGGCGGAAAGTGCCTGCTTACTTTATGCAATTTATCACTGCTCTCGAAGCGGTGAAGGACAACATCTTAAGGAAACCGGCGTGTCCTAGAACCAAAATCTTGAAGACATGTGATATCCACCAATCTTTACTGGGCCTACGTGGTGTATGCCCACTCCCACTCACAGAGTGGCGGCCTGTGTCCCAGCAGTATAGGAACATTAAAGGCTGATTATGCTAAAACTTTACTCATTAGTCTTCGTACATAATCAGCCTATAATGTTCCCAATGCTGAGACACAGTCCCCTCTCAGTGAGAGGGACCGGGCCGTAATCCACCACGCGGGCTCATTGCGGGTTGGTAGATGTCACAATGTCTTCGATTTTTTTGGTTCTAGGACGTGCCGGTTTCCTCACGATGTTTTCCTTCACCGTTTTGAGAGCAGTGGTGATGAAATAATTTACACAAAGTAAGTATAGTCTTTGTGGTGCTTAGCAATGGAACTTTAGACGTTTTCAAATCGCTCAATACTATAACAACAACATATCGTACACGTGATTATCTCTCTCATGATCTCTTTTACTCAATGACAATTCCGTCATGTATTTTTGCAAAGTTAATTTGATTTGAGCAATAACAATACAATCAAGAAATAACATTAGCTTACGTGACGTCCAACAGCTTGACCACAGCCAATAAATAAGTAGCATCAGTATTATATCTCGGCAGTGACCTTGAAATAATTACCTACGGCCGCTCGGTAGATATACTTTCCGCGTCCGTGCGTAACTGCCGCGCACTCGATACTGCTGTGTACTGATATACACTGAGATTTCGAAGCGCGTCGTTTCGGTTTTTTTCTATGGAGATTGAATACTGTAGTAGTTTATTTACTGTATCACAGGCCTGATCATGCTTATAATCAGGGGATAAGAACATTTTAGCCCTGTATAACATTATTTAATTATAACGGGAGTAAAAAGACGCTTAAGGAAGCAGAGGGTCACTTCTTGTTCTTTCCGTCATTGTCAGATATTTTTGAAGTGAAAACTTCTTTAGGCGCGTTGGGCATTTTTGAGATGGGATTAAACCATTGATTTTGCGACACACCTCATTTTTGTAAACGCGACTGTGCTCTTTATTTATATTACGTTACGGATCAATGTTCTATGCAAGTATTTTAACTTTAAAGGTTTTGTAAACGCGATTATGCTCTTTATTTATATTATGTGACGGACCAATGTTCTATAAAAGTATTTTTTCGACCAAGGCGATCTTGTTCAAGTTTTCACTTCTGTCGACACTCCCGGAGTGCCACCACTTTTGTTTTGTTTTGGATCATACAGGAAACGTACTGGTTACGGAGATATTGAAGGTCTAAGTTCCAACATTTTTTTTGACGAAAACAATTTAAAAAATTAAAACTGAATTTTAAATACCCTCACAACTTCATGTACCCATAAGTGCATTGTTTTACGTATGTAACTTTGCACGCAGCAATTTTACACACCAAATATAAAAGTAATTTCCAGCCAAAAATTTTTGCTCAATGTTACTTAATTTGATGTACAGAATACGTAAATAATGGCTATGTGATGAGTCTTGATGCACCCTGAACACACAATGAAACCGAGACAACTCAAATATTTGTTTCAGTTCAACCCTAACGACGTCAAAAGAAAAATCTTGAACACAGTATGCAGATTCAAATGCAAGCTTTTTTTCTTAATGAAAGAGCTAACAAACATAAAAACTGCTCGTAAAAATAATTTATAAAAGAGTCAGTCAGTCGTTCACTCTCGAGTACTAACTAACGTTAGTCTCACCCAGTTTAATTGGCTGGAGAGAACATAAAGTTTTATAAACACAAACTTTTATAACCACCTTTTTGATTTTTATTAATTATTGTCTTTTGAGAGTAAGTTAATTGTTTCTACTAAACTATCGTTTGGGATTTCAATGACAAATAATATAATTTTTTCGTAACCATCTGCATAGAATTACTTAGAAAGATTTTTACGTCAAAGAAAATATCCGGAAACCTGCAGGTATCGTTCTTAAAAACGTTCAAATTCAAGTCACTATCTCATAAAAAAAAAACTAGGTATAAATGAAGGTAAATTAGAGCTTTTTTGACAGATTGAGACTTTAGAAATTTGAGTACGAATGTTCTAAAAAATACGGGAACTGAGGCTGCCTTGCCTAATATTATCACGATTTCATTTCGACGAAATCTGCAAGTATCCCGGCTCCCAAAACCAAGTTAATTAAAACGGGCCTTAGTAAAATAACAGTACCGTACTTATTATCATGTACAAGATAGACCCAAAATACACCTACATTTTCCGGGAATGCTCTAAAAGCATAAACATCTCTTCCTTCAGGAAACCTTTATAACTTCCGCTCACAGAGAGGGACACAACATAGAGTACGGAATCGCCGGCAACGTATTTTTTTTTAATATTACCCGCCTCTGATGTGTAGTGGTTAGACCAATACCAGTGGTTTTGCAGTTGTAATAGCAATCATGTAATTGCGTTTTATTAAAATAGGTTTTTACTTTTATTAATGTATTTATATTTTGTATAGATTCTTTTCTATTTTGTTAGTACCTGGTACTTATTGAATGACATACACTGTCCTTCCATACCTAACACTATTATTTGAAAGTATTGTAAAAGCCAATTATTTTTAAAAGAGTAACCGTGGAGTTTCTTGCCGGCTCTTCTCCATAGGAAACGACCGATTGGAACCGTGCACCTAGCATTCTGACGTTTCATAATTGCCCATGTAGATTTATGTGAAGTAAAATATTTTGAATTCAATTGACCACCTGCCTTTTTTTTTTTTGGGTGGGAAATTATCAAATAACTTCTCCCGCTCTGGGTGGAGCGGGAGGGCGTGTCAGACCCAGAGGTTCGATTCCCAGTGGGCGATATTTTCTGCTCGGTTTGGTTGATAGTATGGCTTGTTCTAAGTCCGTCTGGCTATCTACATCCATCTTATCTAAGTATGTCGCCTTATAAAGTTAACAGCATTGTTGTGTTTCGGTAGTTAGAGGTAAGTAAGCCTGTTTCTCTGTGGTTGAGGATTCCGGGTGAAGCTCGCTTCCACCTTCGGCCTGATCATTACTTACCATCAGGTGAGATACAGGCAAAGAGGTTCCCTGAAAATAAAATCGTGGCGCCGAAAGTGCGTTGAGCGCACTTCTACCACGGACCGCAAACTCCACTTATGTCATGATTTCAGGAAATTAAAAAAAAAAAAATTAGTTCGGATATAATTCTAGTCCATAGTTATCACTCTTGCATTTAAATTATAAACTCAAAAGTTAAAACCCAAAATACAATTTTTAAATATTCAACTTATTAAAAAAAAACAATTTAAAAAAATAAATTGTCAGAATGGAAAAATAAAATAAAATGTTACTTAATTTGAACTTAGAGAGTTGTATGAGGATTGATTATGATTGCGGACGGTGAGCAATAGGTAGCTCGCCGTCCGATAAGGACCAAGCCCAGGTCGACGCGACGGCGCGTTGTGTTCTACGCGCGCCAGAAAGAGTTGTTAGCAGAATTGACGGGGTCCGCTAGGGCCTATGCCTGCCGGGGTTGCGAATAAAACCGAAAGGGAAATCGTGGCCCCAGCAATATGGTTTTAGTTAGTAAGAGTCTGACACGCCCTCCCGCTCCGCCCAGAGCGGGAGATATTATTTGATAATTTCCGACACAAAAAAAAGGATTGATTATGATTATGTAAACAGATATTTGTTGCGGACACTGACCTGCAAATTACAAAAAACGTAAGATAGTAAATTGGTTCACGCGTGACCTAGCGGAAATCCATTATAAATAAAATACAATAGACATTGATACGCAGAGTGGCTCTGCGTCCAGCGCTCGGTGTGGCAACACGCCGTGTTTGGGTTCGTGATAAGTCAATCGTCATCCTGAGGATGCCTCGTTGAGAGGTGAAACACGTGTCGATTTCTTACAGGGTTTTTTTATGACTCTTTAGGAATAGTTGCTACTGTTTGTCTCTGCATCACCCAAAGATTGACTGGTAGAAAATGCCGTTGGCATTAAGTCCGCCTCTGTACATTTGTGTGCTTGAAGTATTAAATAAATAATAATAAATAGTTAAGCGGAAGAGGTTACTAAATATATCAACATATACTGTATTTTTTTTTCTACATCTACTATATTTGAATTTCGCGGGCCTCTAACCGCATTTCCTTTTAAACCGTCAGCTGACATACATAATTTGTATCATAGTGCCAGTAACACACTGTATTTGTATGCAAAGTGTTGATAATGCCACTTCTAGAAGCGACCGCTGAGGCCCCTCCGTGATCTATGGAACACAACGTCATTCATTTGTGTTTTTTTTTTTTAATCTGTGGTAAATTCCCGTTGGAAGCTCTCTGAAGGGAAATGTGCCATGATCTCGTTACAGGAGAATGAGAACAAATATTTGGTAAACGTTGTTTATTAAATGTATTGGGAATATGGAGAAGATTGTTTTGATTGGATGTTTTATGTGTTTGTTAAAGATTTGAATAAGCAATCTACAATTTATTACTACGTTAGCTGTGCTGGCTCAGCCTATACCAAAAAGAACCTTTTATGCTAAAAAATAGGCAGTCATAGGGACTGCCGACAGAAATTATAACTTAAAACTGATATTTAAATTTAAAATATTTTATTTCACATAAACCTACAAGGGCACTTATGAAACGTCAGAAGCTAGGTGCACGGTCCAATTGGTTGCTTCCTATGGAGAAGAGCCGGCAAGAAACTCCACGGTTACTATTTTAAAAATAAATGGTTTCTACAATGTTTTTAAATTACAGTGTCAATAAGTATGAGAGGACAGTGTAGGCCTATCAACAAGTACCAGGTACTTAGTAAAATAGAAAATGGTCCTCAAGTCTACAGCCTAAAACGTTCTCACATTCACAAAATCTAAAAGAAAAGAATTTAAGATAAACAAAATAATAAAAATTAGCGCCATCTAGCTTCTATAGTTAGCACTACGGCACGAGGATGTCGGTGACGCGAATCCATAAGTTTATCCTCTACCAAACATCACTCAACGCGCCTAAAGAATTTTTTCACTTAAAAAAATGTTCCTTTCTTTTGCTGAAGACGTTAAATTTACTGAATTTCGCATTAAGGATAAACTATTTTGAACGATTATATGTAAGGATCGCAGCAGGAATCGTTTTATAGTTGCCTACCCCCATAGGAAGAAGGCGTGAGTTTATGTATGTACTCCTAAACGAGTCCCTACAGAAAAACAAAGGTTATTCACCTTTCACCACGCAAATTCCAAGTATGTTCTACCTTGATTATTTTAATCAACCTTCAAAAAATTAAATACCTACCATCTTACTCATTTTATTCCAATATGTTTATCAAAACCACCCACCGTATTATAACCGACACAAAATAAAATAACATTTCATTATTTATCTACATTTACATACACATGTGTTCAGAATCACGCTATTCCAAGGCTCTTAATATCAGCGGGGTTCAATGGCTCTACGACGTAGCGGAGCTCTACGACGTAGCGAAGCTCTTCGTAGCGGGTCGCGAGTAACAAGCTCTACGCAAACAGTATGTGTACTGTAAACACAATGGAGCTAGCAAACTCGTTTTGTACTCTAGTGTAGTGAGGTTTTAGAATCTTATATATAAAATTCTCGTGTCACAATGTTAGTTACCTTACTCCCCCGAAACGGCTTTACTGATTTTTACCAAATTTTATATGCATATTCAGTAGGTCTGAGAATCGGCTACTATCTATTTTTCATACCCCTAAGTGATAAGGGTTGTCCACCCCAAACAAATAATTGGCAAAACAACGTTTGCCGGGGTCAGTTAGTAATTTATAAAATTGATACTTGTACTTAATTACCTATTTATTTTATTCTGTACGACTACGCTAAAAAAATCTGCCTAGCGTTTTCCCAATTATGTTGGGGTCGGCTTCCAGTCTAACCGAATGCAGCTGAATACTAGTATTTTACATGGAGTGACTGCCTATCTGATCTCCATAACCCAATAACTAGGTAATACGAATAATACGATGCCCCTTGGTAAGACTGGTTGTCAGACTTTCGGGCTTCTGACGACCCGTAACGACTGTCAAAGATCCACGAATGACAGCCGGGACTAACAGTTTAACGTGCTTTCCGAGGCACAGAGGGTTCTCGGTATGTAGAAATGATCACCCTTCCAGGGACCAACCCCGGCAAGCGTAGCTTAATCCGATGGACCGCCCCGTGCGGCTGTTAGCACTTAGCCACGAGCTTCTCTGTCTGTACGACTACGCTAAATCTACGTTTATTATCAATTATTAGGTAAACCACTGATCCAATACCAACAAATGAAATGTCGTTCGATAATTAACTAATAGCAGAAGTCACAAACTGTAAGCTTTTGTAATTTCATGCGGAAAAATTGCTATTTAATTACTGAAAAACTACAATAGACCTGGATATATTTAGTAACCTGTTCCGATTAGCTTTTTCTAAAGAGCCATAAAAACTCCTGAAATAAATCGACACGTGTTTCACCTCTCAACGAGGCATCCTCAGGATAACGATTCAGTCTGCGTTCAGCGCTCGGTGTGGCAACACGCCGTGTTTGGATTCACGACAAGTCAATTGTCATCCTGAAGATGCCTCGTTGAGAGGTGAAACACGTCTACTATCGCGACGATAACCTATAATGGTTGGTCACGTCTGTGTGTATCGTATCACTATGCGAAGCTTAGTCACGATAGACGCAGATGCGGCCCCAGCATTACGGTTTCACGCTAAAACGGCTGAACGGATTTGGATAAAATTTGAGAAATAAGTAGACCTTGACCTGGAGAAGGACATAGGCTACTTTTCATCCTGGATCGTAGACAAAGTCGCGGACAACAGATAGTAAGGAAAAAAACTAAAGAACTATTACATGCGAAACGAGAGTTTTCATTCTTTAAATCGTTCTAAGTTATTTTTCTACGCGAGTTTTGCTGGGCCCACTGAATTCATGACTTGGATTTATGAGATAAAGAAACAAAACAATATGTTTTCTTCTATTTGAGTCATTGTTAGGGTTCCGTAGTAAACAAGGAACCCTTATAGTTTCGTCATGTCCGTCTGTCTGTCTGTCTATCTGTCTGTCTGTCTGTCCGCGGTCTAGCTCCGAGACCCTTTGTACTAGAAAGCTGTAATTTGACATAGGTATACATATTAATTACGCCGACAAAGTGGTAAAACAAAATTATGAAAAACTTTTTTTTAGGGTACCTCCCATACACGTAAAGTGGTGATGTTTTATTTTTTATTTTTTTATCCCATAGTGTGGGGTATTATTGGAAAGGTCTTACAAAAAAATTATGAGTTTGTGAAAACCATTTTTGGATTCAGGGATCCGTTTGCAAAATATTAAGCTTTAAATTGCTCATTTTTGTTAGAGTCAAGTGTCCCCCCCCGCCCTGCCAGCTAAATGGTTGGTTTTGGATATGTGAAAAAAATTACAGCAGTAGCTTATATAACGAAATTAAAAGAAAAACTATCACAGCTAAGTAGGCTTTACTAGTTATCGAGTAATAATCGACCAACTTAACTTTGCAGTTGCAAAAACATGTTTTCCCATACATTCCGTATGGGAGAACATGTTTATCAACTACAAAGTTAAGTTTGTTTTTGGGATAAATTCATCCCAACTACGGAACCCTTCATTGTGCGTGGTCCGACACGCACTTGGCCGGTTTTCTAAACAATGTCGTGGATACTCAGTAAAAAAGGTTAACGAACTCTATTAATTCGGTTTTTTAGTTCTACTTGTTCTGTACGTCTGAAACACCGAATTTTACACATCTGCAAGCTGTAATACAGTTTTAGATATTTTTGTAAAAACCGAATTTGAACCGGAAAAGTTCAAAACAAAAATTAATTTAAAACTGTATTAGCAGCTTGCTAATGTTTATAGTTCGGTTTTTCAAAGGTAAAGAACATGTAAAACAAAAAACCGAAACTAAACTGGTAAAATTCAAAACCGGTTAACTTAAGTGGTTGTAACAGCTCTATGATATGTCTCGCTGCAAACCTTAGGTATTTTCACACACCCAATTCCGATCTCTGGTTATTATGCGCTTTCAAGTGATGGAATCATCATAAATTGTATTACTTAACGGCCTAAAAAAAATTCATATCTCTGGAACTATTTATATTGTAAAAAAAAAATCTTAGACAAAAATACAGAGCATTTTGAACTCTATCACTTTCAATTAAAAAGTAAAAATTGGCTATTTGAGGGTTAACGGCTGTCTAGTTAAAGGACGGCAGCACTATCGAATAGACACGGCTACACATCAAGCTATACATTTCCAGTAACAGCTGACCTCGCATTGTATAGGATTTCCGTACAATGTGAGGTCAGCGTAAACTGGAAACGTCTAGCTTGATGTGTAGCCGTGTGTACAAGGTTCTTTTGGGATAAGGATAATGAAGAAATTAATGGGAACAAAATTGGGTTTTAATTAGAAACGAATTCTCAGGAGTATGTGGCATTAGGTTGATTGAAACTTTTAACTGGAAACTTAATG
The DNA here is from genome assembly GCA_963680765.1 of Agrochola lychnidis. Classification (NCBI taxonomy): domain Eukaryota; kingdom Metazoa; phylum Arthropoda; class Insecta; order Lepidoptera; family Noctuidae; genus Agrochola; species Agrochola lychnidis. The sequence goes on from OY796858.1 coordinate 19,935,084, forward strand.
TAATGTCAACGAAATAAAATTTATACATATAAAATAGTAACGAAGAATTTATGTCCGTTTGTCTGTTTGTCTGGATGTATGTTCTGGATTGGCACAAAAACGGCTAAACGGATTTGGATGAAATTTGGCACACAGATAGTTTGTAACTTGGATTAACACGAAGGATACTTTTTAAAGTGAAACTTTTATTACATCGTCTCAAACTTTTTCGTCTGTGTGTTGCATGTCGCGTGACAGTCGGCCGCGGAGTAGGGATAAAGTGAAAGGCGCTCGTCAGAGCAGCCAAGGCCAATATGGCGGCGCCTATAGAAGTTTCACTTTTACCATGGTTTCATAAAACCACACAATCCTTTTTATTCCGATATTACGTTTCCGTTGGATACTTTCCGACACCCACTTGTCTAGCAAGTAAAAGATAAAAAAATTGTACCTTAAGAGACTCCACGCAACATACAGTTCTCATTTAGATTTCTTAATACAGTTTCAATACAGTATCACGTCAATAAAAAGCTTATGACGTCACCTCTCTAACGGCTTACAGCAAACAAACAGACAGCGATCAAGGACGAGCTTAGCCTGCAAAATGGCTTCCAGCAGATTTTCACTGCAGCGATTTTTTTGCGTTTCATTTGTATCCGACTTTAATAGGAAACAGTATTTTTAACGATACAACGTTTATATTACGTAAACAAGGTAACCTATAAATAAAATTTAAAGAAAAAAGTATTCATTGAGACTCGCACAGGAAATCACAAATTAAACTAAAACAATAAATAACAAAGTAAAATTAAAATAAACGTAAAAAGTCCTGTACGAGGCCAAAAGGCTCCTATCTCAGCAGCGTTGGTATTCTGATAGGGCCTCAGTGATGTCACGGATAGATAGATACAGAATAAATATAAAATCAAAAAGTGGCACTCCTGGAGTGCCGACAGAAATGAAAACTTGAACAAGATCGCCTTGGTGGAAGAAAAATTACTTGTGTAGAACATTGGTCCGTAACCTTATCAAAATAAAGAGTACAATCGCGTTTATAAAACCTTTAAAGTAAAAATACTTACATAGAACATTGATTCGTAACATAATATAAATAAAGAGAACAATCGCGTTTACAAAAATGAGTTCACAGTGTCGCGAAATAAATGGTCAATCCCATCTCAAAAACGCCCAACACGCCTAAAAAAGTTTTCACTTCAAAAATAAAGATGTGTGTAATAATATTAAAAAATAAAATGTATGTAGTCCGCGTGTATGGGTACGGGTCCGTGTGCACCCGACATAATATCATTTACGTCATTGAAGTTTATTTTGGGGTTTCGGTTGCCCGCTTGGTGGCTAACGTATTAATTGTTATCGTATTTCCTACCTGTACATGATATCATATTATAGGTAGGGAAGCTACAGCTACGGCTAAGTATAGCTACCTCTCTCTCCTACCTACCCCTACACATGTTTACATAAAGGAGACGTTTCATTTTTTTTGGGACTCCGGCCATAACATGTACACATTAGAAAACCTGGGAAACGAACCCCTAAATACAATAAAGACTGTTTTTTTCCATAATATCTAATACTTTTTGGGCACAAAATAAAAACAGAAAATGTTTGACGTTTGTCAGGAGAAATACGACCATCGACAGCTAGCCATTTTTGTCCAGAAGTACCTACAAATCTACAATCCACAAAAGCAGTTTTTTATTTTTATGATGAATCACACTTTCTAATTAATCAAAAAACTTGTATAAGATAGCTATCTTAATATAGTACAGAAATACATGCCTTTCATATTTATTTAAATGACGTCTACGTGATATTATTATGTTAAAATGTAACATGATTTCTGGACGAAAGCAGTATGCAAGTAAAACGACGCCATGATGAATAGAATATGGCAATAATTTGTTAAATTATTATTTTTTGTGCCGAAGTAATCAGGGGAATAAACAGGAAATAATATTTTTCCTCAATTCGTGGAATTTTTTCCTTTTTTTACATTAACGTACACTTTATGGCCGAAAATGAAACATCTTCTTTTAATATAAATATCGCTTGGTGGCCACGTATTGTTCTCGTTTTACCTGTAAATGATTACATTTAGCTGGTTTCACAGTTGTCCGGGAGACCCGTAAGGGCCGTCCGTACACGGGAGACCCGTACGGGTTGCGCACGCAGTGCTCTAAAACGAAGGATTAGAAGAACGTCTATAAGAACGTCTATGAGTGGCGTTGTACGGGCTCTACCCGGAGTGAGTCGCGTACAGACCAATCCGCGTCGCTGTGAATCAATGATCTAGCGCCTCACGTGTGTCTCCGTTCCGGGAGCCTGTACGGGTCTCCCGGACTGCTGTGAAGCCAACCTTATACTTAGAGAGGTAGGTAGGAAAGAGAAAGAGAGAGGGGTATTAGTAACCTATCTCTCCTACCTACCCGCCTACACATATTTACATAAACTTTTGTTAAAAAAAAATCTTCACTAAATAAGGTTATCTAAATGGGGCTCATAAATAACTTCATCTAAGCAAAATATTCGGAAAAACACTTTTACATAGAACTATTAACTTTGCTATCTATAATATTTATCGTCCTTTTCACTCGACTCCTTTTTGTTCCAAAAATAAAACTTGTTTTCTATTAAAGACCAAAAAAACACTTCATTATCTGCCTAGCCATTTCCCAACTATGTTGAGTACCGGTATTTTAAATGGAGCGACTGTCTATCTGACCTCCACAACCCAGTTAGTGAGTAATACGATACCCTTAGGTAAGACTGGTTGTCAGACTTTCGGGTTTCTGACTACCCGTAACGATTGTCAAAGATCTACGAATGACAGCCGGTACCAACGGTATAGCGTGCTTTCTTAGGCACGGAGGGATTTTGGTATATAAAGATGGTCACCCATCCACGGACCAACACCGGCAAGCGTAGCTTAACCTGAACGATCGACCCGTGCGGTCGTTATTACTTAGCCACAAGCCAAAATTAAACATCACGAAAATACACGTTGTTTCTTTTAGTTTAAATGTAATGTGAATACAACAAGAAACTAAACCATGATACGCTTGAAAACATTAATAGAACACGACCTTAATGCGAGGAGTTAATAGCACATTAACTTAGCTAATAGCACTCACAAGAAGCTGTCGCAAACTCATTATCTAGAGACGCTAGATAGTTGTATTTAGTTCAATTTCATGTTAGGCTGTGTGCGGACCTTTTTGAAGTGAAAACTTCTTTAAGGGCGTTGGGCATTTTTGAGATGGGACTAAACCATTGATTACGCGACACTGTGACGACACCTCTATTTGTAAACGCGATTGTGCTCTTTATTTATATTATGTTACGGATCAATGTTCTATGCAAGTATTTTTACTTTAAAGGTTTTGTAAACGCGATTGTGCTCTTTATTTAGATAAGATTCCGGACCAATGTTCTATACAAGTATTTTTCTTCCACCAAGGCGATCTTATTCAAGTTTTCACTTCTGTCAGCACTCCCAGAGTGCCACCACTTTTTATTATTTCTTAGCTTTTATTGTCCCACTGCTGGGCAAACGGCTCCATACTCTCTTTCAACCTCTCGCTGTCAAGCTGCCAAGAACCTATCTTTATGAAAGGAGTTTATCGCACCATCTCCGTCTGGGCCTGCCGCAATATCGTTTGCCATTAAGCGGCGGCGGGCTGTGTTATCGTTCGTTAAAAAAGCAATGAGGAATAGTTCCCTAATTGCACATTTTCAATCACAATCCCACAGATTTTGTAGGGAATTGCTATTCCATTCATACTGACTATAATGATATCTATTAATATTATAAATGCGAAAGTAACTCTGTCGGTCTGTCTGTCTGTTACCTTTCACCTGAACGGTATAGATAGTGCAATCCACGAAGACGCGCCCCACTCCACGATTACTGTACTGTAAGCTGAACTCTAGTACAGCGCGGAGCGGAGTGGGGCGCGTCTTCGTGGATTGCACTATCTATAGCATAACAAAATCTCGACCGGGTTTCTCACGAGAAACGGGTCGAGATTTTGTTAAGTGTGCGTGCGGCGACGCATAGATACTATGGCCCCACACATACAAGCCGCGCGCGGTGCGTTTGTATGAAGATAGCTTACTACCTCTCCTTATACTATGTCTATAGTACGGTTCCGTGGAATAATTTCCGACCGTCACGCGGGCGAAGCCACTTGCAAAAGACAATCGATTCATTTATTGAAGTCCACATGCCGATTACTTAGATCAATGTGTGTGTGTGTGTAATGAATGTGTTATAATTATTACGTTATCTACCTATGTGTGTATTTATCGTAACTTTATGTGGATTTTATATCTGGCAATAAAAGATTTCATTACATATGTTTGAAAAATCGTGTCTGCTTAATAACGCAAATAACTCCATGAATGTTATCGACCTGTCAAAAGGCATTGTAATTGTCATTGCCATTGAAGTGTGTTACGCAATTACTCCGCTGAAAATACTGTTTTCTTTACAGCAGACAAAACATGTATATTGATACTATACTCCGGTATAGGTATGTCTATTCTAGACATATCCAGTCCAATTTTCTCTCCGACACAGAGTAAAATCGAAAAAACAAATGATAAATTAATTTATTAATTTCGGAAGTCGTCTTTGGATTTTTGTTTCTTTACTTTGTAGTGATTTTTTTTGGAAGACGGTTGTTTCTTTATTGTAAAAAGTGTTATTCTTCACATTTTATTTGTGGTACCTAATGCCCCACACAAATTCGTATACCAATACTTGCTATGTAAATAACAGTGACAGGAAGTTAATATTACATCATCAAAATTCACTATGTGGAAATAGTAGTTTATGAAACTGTTACATAATGAGGGGTATTAAAACATGAGTGTGTGTTTAAAAACCGAGCCGTAGGCGAGGTTTTTAATAGTATCACACGAATGTTTTAATACCTAGTTATGTGCAGTTTCATACACTACTTTATCTACTCTCATACATTGGGATTGAACCTAATACTAAATAAAAGATCAAAGTTAAAGATCAAGAGTAAATTTGAAAAATCCCACGAAATTCAGTACAACAAAACAAATGAATGTCGCCTGCACCAGCACATCACCGCACATGCGCTACAGCGGGTGCTGCTGTCCCCTGCTTAAACGTTCCACTGCAAAAGTTGATGGAAACTCCTTGGTGATATTAACTTCTTGGAATATAAAAAAAATTGTATCGTAATAGAAAAAAAATTGTTTCATAGTATTATTTTGTTAGAGAAAAATGTTATAATATGATTCTATTTTTAAATTTCGGTATTGTGTTTATAAAGTGTGTCAATATAAACTCGTTTTGAATTTTATAATTCAAATATTACGCTATGAGTGTAGATAAAAACATATTATTGTAGCTAACTCAAAAACTACCCTAAGTTAAACTAAGTTAATTAAATTTATATGGGACCACCGCGCAAGCTTCTTCTACCAAATGAAAAACATTTTTTAATCGATCCACAATTGACGAAAATATCGATGAACACATATTGTATGTATATATGAAGTCGGTATAAATAATAAGAAAACAATTGAAATTCCACAAATCTCGATGGCAAATTGAAATTCAGCTCTCTGGAGCTTCGATGGAATAGGCACTTCAATTTCTGAATGAATACCGACTTTCGAAACAACGACTAAAAGCCTTATTTATGGACAAAATACTGGAAATAATGCCCTGGCTTGTTAGTACGGCTTACAATAGGTTTCCAATAAACGGTTTTTAGTCACGATTCGTTGACGAAGCTAAAAGGGTCAAATTCTAAAGTATCTCAATGATTCGCGAAACATATCTTTAGAAAGATCCAAGATTTCTGAGGGATTTTTGCAGAGCTTTAGAAATTGTCACGTGCGTAATAAAAAAAAAACCCTTAGGTCGTTTTGCTTTTTTGGCAAATTTTTCCCCATAGACCTTTAAAAAGTGCTGAATTTACGTCTGAAGTAAAAAGGTTTTTTTTTTTGTATGATCTCTTGAAACTTAAACATTTTTGTATTTTCTTTTTTTATTGTATTGCCCAACGCGTAAAAGGCCAAATGCAAGGCCAAATGATTAAAATTGCAATATTATACAAATCTCATTAGTGTGACAATAGACGATTCTATTAAATCAGCCTGCAATTTAATATTCATTGAAAAATAAATCATATTACGTCTCGATAAATCACGAGATTGAAATTCTAAACTAGTATCGCTGGACAATAAATTGCTTATTGAATTCGAAGTAAATCTATCTTTATTCCTTCACGATAAAGTTTAATTTATATTGTTATTAAAAAGCGGATATTGGACTAAATTCTAATTGAAGGATATAAGTTGTAAGTCGATAGCTGAGGGAAAAATCCAAGAGCAATCATTTCTGAAGCACGATTTTTATTTCTAATAGATTTTGATGAAAATGCCAACAACATGGACCCTGTATTTTCCCTTGGGTGTCGTTAAATTAGATTGATGATATTAGAGCAACGGACGTACTTACTTGTTTACTAGTATTTATCGCTATTAAGGTACCATTCCATACCCGATCGCAGGCGGCAACTGCAGGCAACGTGTCGCTGCAGTCATGATTCCGAACCGTCCGTAAATAGAAAAACGTGTTATCGCTCGACCGTTGCGTTGGTGGCACTACTGGTCTGCGGTCAGACTACATATGTCGTCTGTCGCTCGCCCGTAGCTGCAAACGACGTGTCGCTAGCTACGGAAGGTATTACATAGAAATTAATAGAAACCAGTCATGTCGCGACGACACATCCCAGTTGTCGCCTGTGGTCGGCTACGGAATGGTAACTTTAAAATAAAGTGCCCACATATTTAAATTTATTTCGTGTACCTAAAATAAAAGCCGCATCGCGTCAACAATGTTCATGAACTACCTTTTTCTCCTTCTTTAAAGGGAATATTGTTCCCCAATCGGAGTATTCTATTGAATGAAAGAGCAGTTCAATTCGTTCCTATTTCAGTGTAGTTCAAATTAACGACCTGTCAGTTCACCTCCAAATCCTTTACTCAATTACTATTGGCAGTTTTCCAATTTCAGTATTTTCCACAACTGCATGTATGGTTTCATATTTATGGTTTTATTTTTACGTTTTTGCTTATTGGAAAACTGAATTTTATTCAGGATATCATATTCATCGCGGGAAGATTGCGGGCTGAGCATATTTATTTTGTTTGGGTCTATCTAGGTCGAGTTTTCATGTTTCCCTTTTACAACGAAGTGCACTAGTCTGGCATTTTTGCTGAACTGGCCCTTTTTCGCGCAGCTGCGAGGCACATTTTCCTGCCTTACGCGCGCGTGCCTTAGGCGCGTTGGGCATTTTTGAGATGGGACTAAACCATTGATTTCGCGACACTGTAACGCAATTTACCGACACCGTGGAGTGAAAGACATCAACGCGTTGATTACCGCGGTGCCGATATTTTTTCATATTTTTACTTCTGTCGGCACTCCCGAAGTGCCACTGTTTTTTTTTCTGTATATTATATTAAGTCCCGTTTTTCTGTATTTTATAGTCTGTGCTAAATAAATGTATTTTCTTTCTTTCTTTCTTTAAATAGATTAAAGGTTGAAGGTTAATTCCTAAATATGCATCTACAAAACAAATAAATAAAATAAAAACATTTTTTGTTGAGATTTTCACTGGACTGTGTGTATAAGTAAAATGCTATTTTTCTTTATACAAACCGACTAAGTAGGGTATTGATTTCAGCTATCAATATTCAACACGTTTCTCATTCCTTAAAGGAATGCTTTAGACCACACGCTTGTAACTTTACTCGCCTCCAACGACATTGGGACGGTCCGTAATACGTTATTCCTTTTAGCTGCGGATCCCAATTTCAATAAATCCAGAAAGGCAATCAGTTTACTTTATATTTTTTCTTAAATCTTTCCTTTCCTTGTTTTGGAACAAATCCAATTAAATTACAATAAAACGTGGTAAAGAAATCTTTCTGTTACAGGTGAAACGGGCCGCCCACGTGCAAAAGGTAAGCTTTGATTAATATTAAAAACAAAAGGTATATTATTATATAATATTTTAATTGAACTGTTTCTTTTTTTTGTTGTGTTTTTAATCAAAATACCGGTTTGAAGTCTTTCTTTTGTTAATTGATTCAGGCGTGACCTTGCGGAAATCCATTATAAAATACAATAGACGTTGATATATTAAGTAACCAGCGATCGGTGTGGCAACACGCCGTGTTCGGGTTCGCGACAAGTCAATCCTGAGGATGCCTCGTTGAGAGGTGAAACACGTGTCGATTTCTCACGGGCTTTTTCATGGCTCTTTAGGAATTGTTAAGAGGAACTGGTTCTAAATATTTCAACGTCTATTGTATTTTACGTTTAAATAATGATCATAAAATGGATTAGTTTAAAAGATTCAAGATTTTTCATTCAAAATTCAACTTATTTAGTTGCTTCTTGCTAAATTTAAATACGCAAATACGAAAACATAAATTTTCAAATCAATAACACCATATTCAATTATCATCCAGCCACAAAAAAAAAAAAATACAATTGACACCGTCCCTAATATTAACCTCTGCCTCCAATTTATTCATGACCCATCAGCGGTAACCTTTACAAAAACACGAAAAAACCCGAAGCGAGACCGAACGGCCCCGAAGCTTTTAAATGTTTATCCCAACGCGCAACGTTGCAATTTTAACTTTTAAAGAAACCGGTGCGGATTGTTTACGTAAAAGCACTTTACCACTCTTTTATAGAATCTAATTACAGGCAAAAAATATTTTGCTTTATTTTAAGTTCATGTTTTAAAGCTCAATTTTAGGCTTGAAATCTGGGTAATGAGTTTAAGTGCCTAGGTGAAGTATCGCAGCGTTTTACGTTAAATTTAAGCAGCTTTAATTTACTCATTTGTATTGTTATTTATTTCATATACATTAAAATGGTTATCTATATCTATCGACACATACATAAAATTGAAGCGTGAACTTTATTTATTTTTGAAATTGAAGCGTCTGTTTGTAATGTCAAAATAACAGCTTTTTTATTTCGACATTACAAACAGACACTTCAATTTCATTTATTTGTATAGATATATAGTTTTTTTCAGTCTGTCTGTCTGTAGGTAGATATATAGCCTTTCAAATTAGATAGCAATCAAATGATAATTTAAGAAAAACAGCAAGTTCATTAAATAAGGTTAAAGTAATTTATTTATTTATAGTTTTAATTAAAACGGTACAACACCAATTACATTAATTGACATAGAAATATAAAAAAGATTAATGTTGACAATAAAAAAAAATCACTCCGGGAGTGCCGACAGAAGTGAAAACTTGTACAAGATCGCCTCGGTGGAAGCAAAATACTTGTATAGAACATTGTTCCGTAACCTTATCTAAATTAAGAGCACAATCGCGTTTACAAAAAAAAAACTTCCAAAACCTTTAAAGTAAAAATACTTGCATAGAAAATTGATCCATAACATAATATAAATAAAGAGCACAATCGCATTTACAAAAATGAGATGTCGGTAACGGTGTCGCGAGTTCAATTGTTTTTTCCCATCTCAAACATTATTATTTCAATACCTTTAATAATGATCAAGAATATATAACACAATTTACCAAATTGTGGCTACAGTCTTGTGGGCCATACACATCCCTTCTAACCCTATTATTATTAAGCTTCGGATAATATGTTAAGTACCTCATAATTATGTCCCTGTTCTGTTCATTGTTAAATTACATAATTGCCTTAGGTAACCGAAGGGTTACTCGGCTAATTTATTAACGTATGGTTAATAATGCCTATTCCATTGTCATTAATTCGACATTCGGGAAAAGGGTTTGACTAGCTTTATAATGAATACTCTAAGGCAGTTTAAGGGTTTGATGAATTGATTTCGTTCTAAACTGAGGCCCCACTGATCCCGCGCAGGATGCGGGACGAAATTCATTCGCGTCGATTGTTTAAATTGACTTGAAGGTGTTCAAACTGTAGCAAATAGTCGTAGTAGTGACTTCACTTCCTTATTTATCATTTAGGGATGCAAGAAGTGCCAAAAAGTATCGATATTTATCGTATAGAATAATTCTATTCGATAAATATCGATACTTTTTGGGCTTCCCAAACTTATTTTTACTGTGCCCTTGGGAATTTGCAATTTATTTTCGACGCCCCCCACTGGCCAAAAAGTACCTACCAGTTGTAGTTCTAGCCTAGAATTTTTATTAGAAAATAAGAACAAAAACAAAACATAAGAATAAAAATTAAAAGAGGTAGGTATGTATTTATATACTTTGTTGTATGGCTACTAATGAAGAAGGATGTGATTGTTTTTCTGAGCATAGCTTCTTAAAACGGGGCTCAAGTTTAGATCAAAAATATTGTTTTTTTATAGATATTTAAAAAAAAATATCAATATTGATTTCGATATACCGAAAAAAATTATCGATATGTCGATATTTTTTGGCACTTCTTGCATTCCTTCTTACCTTAAAATCACCTTACAAATGGAAAATGTAAAAAAAATATATTTTATCTATGAACTTCTATTGCGTTTGTTTTTACTATGTTAGCATCTCACTTGTTGATATTTTTTTTTTTTCGAGCAAAGCAACTCTAATCACGCCACAGATAATTAAAAAGATCTAGTTTTATTACAGCTCTGATTCCCAGCGGTTTTAGTCAGTGGCGACAATGATGTTGCTATTGGAAATATATCGAATTTGATACATTAATTTCGATACTTGATATTTTATATCGATATATCGAAATAATAAATATCACCTAAAAATATCGATATATCAAACAAAAAATATCGATATTTTTTCTGCAAACCTGTTATCATTAAAACCATAGACGCGGACGTGCCCCCGTGCCTGTGTCCCGCGTGGGGTTTGCCTCAATTTGAACAGTCCTTAAATCAACGAAAACTAATTATAACCTTATACCCTGACGTCTTAAAATTTTAAAAGTGGCGATCAATCTTCTCTTAGACATTTTCCAATTAATTTTCGGACCTGAGCCCCCTAGAGGAACCAAGTATTAATTGCCTTCTGTACCTAATCTTTAATTTTGTTACTTTATGATACTGTAAAGTTACATAGACAGAGGAATTATATCAATGCTTCACCTTACACTTCATTGACTATGGCTCTATTCTGTAAGAATCTCACCTTGAAAACTTAGCTGAAGTGACCTTGAACTGAGATGTTATTCCACCTGATGGATTGACAGTATTTACAACTCACTTTAAACTCACTTCACGGTAAGATTTTTACAGCATAAGGCTGCCTTTCCACTGGAGTGGAGCGAGACAGCGGAGCGAAGAAATGTGCCAATATTGCGGAGCGGAGCTCTGAAGTGCAGTTTAGATTCCTTTTTTTTTTTGGGTGGGAAATTATCAAATAACTTCTCCTGCTCTGGGCGGAGCGGGAGGGCGTGTCAGACTCTTACTGACTAAAACCCACCCGTGTTCCTTCGGTTGCCCAGTTGCCGGGGGCCACGATGTCCCTATCGGTGTTCTTCGAACCTCCGGCAGGCATTGGCCCTAGCGGACCCCGTCAATTCTGCTGACATCTCTTTGAGGCGCGCGTGGAACACAACGCGCCGTCGACCCGGGCTTGGTCCTTATCGGACGGCGAGCTACCCATTGCTCACCGTCCGCAAGCCCGCGCCTACGGTGGCCGGAAATCGGCTCGTGATTCTCGCCCCGGGCGTCTCCTCCTATTGCGGCGGTTTGGGGCGTGAGGGCGCGAGGTTTGCCTCTCCCTCACGCGTTCCGTCTCCTCCTTCGCGAGCATTACCGCTTCGCAGAAGGAGGTGACGGCCTGCCATTTCCTCTAGCTCCGTACCATGGCCTGAACCAGGGCTGGACGCGAGAGATCACCGCCGCCGATCGCCTCTACGAGGACACGGCGTTGCTCTGCCCAAGCCGGGCAGACCTCCACCGTATGCTCCACCGTGTCCTCAGGCCGATCCACACAGTGGTGACACCCGGGTGTTTCCTCTCGCCTTATCCTGAACAGGAACCTCCCGAAGCAGCCGTGTCCCGTAAGGACCTGCGTCAGGCGGAAGGTGAGTAGTTTAGATTCCTTTGGTTAATATTGGCACATTTCTCCGCTCCGCTGCTTCGCTCCGCTACACTGGACAGGCAGCATAAAACGGCTGGTATTATCTACCAGTTTATTAATCTACATGAAACCTAATTTAGACAAGTCCAATTAGTAATTTATTCCAAGTTGATAAACTATACCTATAGGTAAGTAAGTAGGTATTTGCTTAATAACCTGTAAGTAATTAATTTTTGATACTCCTTAACAACAGTAGGTAAGTACATACAAGCACTCATTAACTTGTAATCAATCTCTGTTCGTAAACGCTTTCGTCTGGGTTATCCCAAAAACCGGTAATTTACGATTTAATTGATCTTGAAGAGTTTCATTTTATCTTGATAGAACTTACGAAAGGTAACAGGATTATCTTGAAAATTAATTCATTTTCATGAGCGAAATAAGAATTAATTTTCAAGATAATCCTGTTACCTTTAAAGATGCTCACGTCCACCAGGGCATGTTTTTTATTGTATAGAAAGCCTGATTAACCTTAAGGCTGTTCTTAAGGTTAATCAGGCTTTCTTAATCAACTCTTCGTAAATAGTAAAATCATTATGAAAAGGATTCTAATTAAAAAAATACATATTACAAAATAAAGGCCTTATCAAGTATTTATCTCGTAAACTTCAATATTATCAAAAGACATTCTGGATACATGCTGACTACACATGCTGGATTTTGTGAAAGTCCTGACACAAAAACTAGGACGAGTCCCGCATCTCAAGTGTCAGCGTTCCTTCACGCTAAGCACATTGTGAAGCCTGACTTATTGTTTCAATGTTCCTGAGCTTAAAAATAAAAATAATTTAATAGTATAAGTTTTTGGCCCAAAAACTTATACCTACTAGATGGCTCTGTATTAAAAAACAAAAACTTTGACACTTGAAACTGACCTTTTCGGGCATAACGCTCTTTCGTTACTCCTACCGCAAGCCGCGTTAAAGAACTTCGTTCCAAAAAACAAAAGTTCGGCGGTTTGTACATTATCCTGAGGGCGTTTGTCCACTTATCCGTACCTATCCTGTTCGTATTCCGCGTTTGCGCACTTATCCGTATTTGATTCATTTTGTTTGATATACTCGTTTTTGATCCGTCAAAAACCGACTCGAAATGAGAATTTACGAATCGAACACGAACCGAATATGAACCGCATATGCATGAGTGGACAAACGTCCATACAATAAAAGGATGGCCAAACCGGATCCGAAACGAACACAAATCGAATACGAACCAGATACGGATAAGTGGGCAAACGCCTTTCTGTTGTGCATTTCTTTGTGACAGTCTCTTTGTAACCATCGATTATTATCCCCTGAATACTGCATCAAAGAACGTATTAAAATTCAACAAGGCATAGAGACCAGGCCTCACTAAGTCAAGTGAGTCCACACCGATTTATTTTAGTCTGCTGTATTATTGATCGGTAGGAGGTCGGACCTCCGATCACTCAAATTGAGTAGCGGTCACAGACATCTATATGGTAGCGGTAGATTATTATAGATATTCTTACTGTAAGTATGTCTATTTTCTTAATGTCCCTCGGGAATCATCGCATTTCCGAATACAAACGAATGCTAATTTCCATGTCCATCAATTATTAGATTTATCGTGTATAATAATTTGAATTCAGAACTAAGTACTTTATTGTTGTTTTGTTTTGATTTTCGTGTAAACTATATAGAGCTGTAAAACTATTTTCCTATCTGTCGTGCCTGCGACTTTAGCAGCTTTCCTACCACTTTTAAAATAAATTACATTGAGTTAAAAGAGTATTAATAACTCTATATACTTCCAAGTCGATTGAGAGCGTCCGGTCTGCACCAAGTGCAAAGGGCAACTGATAGAAATCCGATGACTGACGAAACACGAGGTTTGCCGAGGGACATTAAGAACATAGTTGTAGTGTACTACGTGTTGAAAGGTCAAATTATACTTTTCTAGCGAGCGACCCGCCCCTGCATCGCACGGCTTTTTACAACTTGACAAAAAATCTTCCTTCTTTTTCTTTATTATGTGTCTAATATCTTAACTTTAATATCAATCCTAACTTATATAATAATAATATGAATGCGAAAGTAAGTTGTATGTTTGCTACGCTTTCACGCTGAAACGGCTGAACGGATTTCAATGAAATTTGGCACATAGGTAGACCTTGACCTAGGTTAGGACATAGACTACTGAGATTGCAGACGAAGTCACGGGCAACAGCTAGTTTATTATACATAACACGGTCACACAGACAGACACGAAATGCGACTTCAATTTATAATATGTTTAGAAAATACAATAGATGTGGATATATTTAGTTACCAGTTCCGCTTAGCTATTTCTAAAGAGCCATAATAAACCCTGAAAGAAATCGACCCGTGTTTCACCTCTCAACGAGGCATCCTCAGGATGACGATTGACTTGTCGCGAACCCGAACACGGCGTGTTGCCACGCCGAGCGTTGAACGCAGTGTCCCGCAAGGTCACGCCTGAATCAATTAACTATCCTAATATGTTTAGATATACATAGATGGGAAATATACATAATTCAAGAATAAAACCAAAGATATACGAGAATTTAAAAACAACTGACTCATGTTGAAGAATTGAGGAGACGGAGACGTTTTTAGTTAAGGTGAAAGGCCTCGGTAGCCCTCGAAATTCAAATTTTCTGATGATGTTTTCATGAAATCAAGACATTTGACACCTTTGCTAACTTATAGAGTTGTATTGCTGATTGTAATTATTATAATTGAGTAAAGCCATATTTTTTACGGCCGCGAATCATATTTAGATCAACATACAACATGATACTGACCTACAAATTGCAAAAAAACGTAAGAAAATTTGAATTTCGCGGGCTACCCAGATGCTTCTCCCTTAAAGGATACAAAAATAAGATTGGATTTCTGGCTAGACTTAACTTTTTAATATTTCACTAACTTTTTCCGCGGCTTCATCGGCATGGAGGTCGAAAATTTCATCAAAATCCGTGTAGCCGTTTTTGCGTGAAAGCGTAACAAACAAACAAAGTCACTTTCGCATTCATAATATTATGTAGTTAGGATTATCATCAAAATAAACATTAATAACCTAATTTTATTTCACGAAAGCCAAAACTACTCTTAAGTTTTCCAACTAGCCTTCTTTGCTACATAACTATTATTTACTTCCCTGGTCGATGTAGATATTAACGAACCCCGGGCCCGGGAGTATTACCAGCAGCAGGAACGAACGAGCTGTCTCGAAGAAAAACACGCTCCCTCGTCGACTAGCTCAGATAATACTCGTAGGATTAGAGTGTTTCTCAAAGCTTGAATTACGTGGAGGTAACCTGTTTACTTTTATGTGTATTTACCCATGACATGTGACCTACTTTCTGATTTCATCATCTGCCTAGCCTTTTCCCAACTATGTTGGGGTCGGCTTCCAGTCTAACCGGATGCAGCTGAATACCAGTATTTTACATGGAGCGACTGCCTATCTGACCTCCACAACCTAGTGATTAGGTAACACGATACCCCTTGGTAAGACTGGTTCTCAGACTTTTTGGGCTTCTAACTACCCGTAACGACTGTCAAAGATCTACAAATGACAGCCGGGACCAACGGCTTAACGTGCTTTCCGAGGCACGGAGGGGACTTGGTATGTAAATATGGTCACCCATCCACGGACCAACCGCGGCAAGCGTAGCTTAACCTGATCGATCGACCCGTGCAGCTGTTATTACTTAGCCACAACACCGCACCGTACCGCACCTACTTTCTGATTTAAAACTACAAAATAGCTTATTTTCTTTACTATGACACGGTCTATCTACCGCACCGTGAACGGGACGTCAACGAGAAACGAGATTACGCGGTCATAGTAAATGTTACTGTCACTACTTCGGCGTCGTCTTCTCGTTGTCGTTGACGTCTGCACCGTGAACGGGACCTTACTTATAATTACACACAACGTGACGCCGGTTTTTCCCATAGGGTTAGGCAGAGGTGTACCTAATTGGGCACGCCACAATTGCGGCGATTAGTAACTCTTTGAAGAGTGGCTAGAAAGACGCCACGGCGTCTTCACGCAGGTCCTCACCGGACACAGTTGTTTTGGGAGGTTCCTGTTCCGGATAATGTGGGAGGAAACACCCGGGTGTCATCATTGTGTGGATCACCCGGAGGACACGGTGGAGGTCTGCCCAGCTTGGGCGGAGCACCGCCATATCCTCTGGAGGCAATCGGCGGTGGTGATCTCTCACGTCCAGCCATAGTCCAGACCATGGTACGAATCGAGAGGGCATGAGAAGCCGTCACCTTCTTCTGCGAAGCAGTAACGGTCGCGAAGGAGGAGGCGGAACGCGTGAGGAAGAGGCAAACTTCGCGCCCTCACGCCCCTAGCCGCCGCAGGAGACGCCCTGGGCGTCGGGAATCCTAGGACGATTCCCGGCCACCGTAGGCGCGGGCTTGCGGACAGCGAGCAATAGGTAGCTAGCCGTCCGATAAGGACCAGACCCGAGTCGACGGCGCGTTGTGTTTCACTCGCGCCTCAAAGAGATTTCAGCACAACTGACGGGGTCCGCTAGGACCGATGCCTGCCGGGGTTGCGGGAAAGTTCGAAAGGGATACCGTGGCTCCTGGCAACATACAGGCAGCTGAAGGAACAAGGGTGGGTTTTAGTCAGTAAGAGCCTGACACGCCCTCCCGCTCTAACCAGAGCGGGAGAAGTTATTTGATAATTTCCCACCCAAAAAAAAGAGGTGTACCTATTAAGTACACCCACATTTCGCCAGTTATGTTTAGCAATCATCTATTCTATGGCGAATCCTTGTGTATCCTTTAGTGTGTGGGTGGCCTGACCAAGGTTTTTTTTATATTTTAACCGACTTATTATAGAAAAACTAAAACCCTCGACTAAGAATCGAGTTAACAGGAACGAACGAGCTGTCTCGATGATAAACACGCTCCCTTCACTGATTTACGTAGGTAATTTGTTTAGTTGCACGGTGTAAAACACAACTTTACCTTTACTTGATTTTAGTTTTCCAGAACCTCTAAAAGTGACTCATCCCATATAAAGGTTGGCAGGGACATCACCGTGAAAACTGAAAACATGTATTCAGTAGGTACATGATTCTGAAAAAATCAGCTGTTCCATACATTTTGACTGCGTAGGTATTGCACTTTTCTATGAAACAGCAGATTTTTTTTTAATAACCGACGAAAAATTTCAACGCCGTTGGGTTCAGAATCATGTATTAAATCCATGATTTCTATTTTCGTGTCGATGCCACCCTGTATAGGAAAAGAGGTAAAAATATAGGGAATCCTTTCGGTGTCACAGATTGTATCTACGAGACAAAGTAATTAATACAATTTCTAAAAGGTGAAATGAATTAATAATGATATTTGAAAGAAATCTTGGTTTCTTTCAAATATCATTATTAATTCATTTATCGACCCTCTTTCAATGTTTGCTCTTCACGTTATATTTATGTAGGATGCTGTACTAACGGGAATTTACGATCTGTCGAGATGATAAACACGCTTCCTCGTGGACGCATCTCTAGATATGGGATTAACATGTTTCCTTTAACTGATTTACGACGTCTAAGTAACAAGTTATGAGTATGGCTTGTCCAGTGTCCACTCTAAAATGACGCGCCTCACTACCGCATTACCGCATTACCGTGTGTGTAAAATGCGGTAATGACGCACGTCATTTCAAAGTGGATAAGCTTTACCTACATAATACTCGTACAGTACGACACAACTTAGATACCTACTTAATACTCGTACAGTACGACACAACTTAGATACCTACTTAATACTCGTACAGTACGACACAACTTAGATACCTACATAATACTCGTACAGGACGACACAACTTAGATACCTACTTAATACTCGTACAGTACGACACAACTTAGATACCTACATAATACTCGTACAGTACGACACAACTTAGATACGTACACAATACTCGTACAGTACGACACAACTTAGACACCTACACAATACTCGTACAGTACGACACAACTTAGATGTAGCATCGGCAAAATTCGTAAAACCGTTCACCATCCGAAGTGAGTGCACCTTCAAAATCGCCAATCGTTATTTACTGCTTTAGGTGAAAATGATCTTTACGTAAACGCGTTTCTCGTAAACTCATATAACCAAATACAATCATTAAATTGAAATGAATTCAAATTCATGCCACATCTAAGTTGTGTCATAGTGTACCACGGAGTATAAAAAGAAGTCTATACTCCATGACTCGTACTTAGAGGGGATTATATAAGAATCAAATTCACAAACACATGATCCAATATACCATGGATCACCAATTAGTTTCATTGGGGTTAACCAGTCTTACCAAGGGTATCGTATTACCCAGTTACTGGGTTGTGGAGGTCAGATAGGCAGTCGCTCTATGTAAAATACTGGTATTCAGCTGCATCCGGTTAGACTGGAAGCCAACCCCAACATAGTTGGGAAAAGGCTAGGCAGATTGATTGATTGGGGTTCCGTTTAATAAAATAATATTACTGTCGCGGTTCGTTTGGCAACCAAAATTACAAATAAAACGAAAAGAAATCTAAATATTTTTATTGAATAATAAACAAATAATATGTAATGAACAAAGTAAGTTATTAATAGTAACGTGAAAAACTTCAATTTTTACTTTGAACTAAGTATCTGTCTGAAGACAAAGCGCGGACTAAATTAAATTACTTACTAAATTTTTATTCTTATTTTTAGATTGAGTTTTAGTTATTCATTTTACTGTTTATTAAAGTCCGGATCCGGATCGCGGTCCGCAATTTGGTGACTCTTGCTATACCTATGTTAGAGTCTACCCGAGTCGCGGTTCACTATCTTGTAGATTCAAATTCCTGATGGAAAAAGCTCAGCAATAACACTTTGCCCAACTTGGGAATCAAACGAACCTCATGCTCAGCAGTTGCGCTTGCGACCTACTAAACCAACAAGGCAGTTAAAAATAAGATAAGAAAAATATGTACAGTACAAATATGTTCTTAATGTCCCTCGGCAAACCTCGTATTTCGTCAGTCGTCGGATTTCTATCAGTTGCCGTTTGAACTTGGTACAGACCGGACGCTCTCAATTGACTTGGCAGTATATGTATAGAGTTGTTAATACTCTTTTAATTAATGTAATTTACTTAAAAAATGGTAGGAAAGCTGCTAAAGTCGCAGGCAGGACAGATAGGAAAATAGTTTTACAGCTCTATATAGTTCACACGAAAATCAAAACAAAACAATAATAAAGTACTTAGTTCTGAATTCAAATTATTATACAAGATAAATCTAATAATTGATGAACATGGAAATTAGCATTCGTTTGTATTCGGAAATCCGATGATTCCCGAGGGACAGTAAGAAAATAGAAATACTCGTACATATTTTCTCTGAAAGGATATTTACTAAAATAAGTCGTGACGTAACAACTAGAAGCCCACTCAAGTGGACTCATACCAAGAGGTACTTACTTAGGCATTAATAGAAGTGTCAGCAAGATCTATTGGTACTTTTTCTGATAGCTAGTGACAGTAACCCGACAAAACCGGTGATTACCCCTATGTTCGATATTCTCTGTCTCTGTTAGATTTATCCATTCATCGCCCTTACCATACATCAAGGAAAAACCCAAAAGAACCTCGTTACGCTGTCATAGACGCCACTCCAAAATTCTCATCAAATTATGTCAAGTTCGCCCAATCCTGAGCAGGCTAACTTTCTCATCAAATTAAAACGAGGGGTACTTTTTCCCTGACCTTTCCTGCCAATCAAAAAAAATATCTAAGAATAAAATTGTAGAATAACTTCATAAATCTTGTTAACTTTATCGCTTGAAGTTGAAAGGACAGACGGATGTCGTTTCCTAGTCTGAACATTTTTATTTCAAAGAGAATATAAAATACAATTTTATTTGAAAGCTAGAAGAAAATGTTGTTTGACACTTGACTTTTTTTTTAAATGTTGAGATTTTTGCCTTGCTGTGGCTGTGGGACACCTGTAGATTGAAAGTCAACTATTTTATCTCTCTAATTATTTGTGGTTAATAGCAAAGTCCATCGACGTACTACATTAAAAATATAAAATACATAAACAACAAGTGAATCATTTCTGTACAATCTATCATCAATGTATATTGTTGACAATAAGAGTTGACAATTTCGATGATTAAATAGTACATTACTATCGCGGCCTGCAACAGGGGCAATGATAGACTCGCCTCGGCCCACATACATGAGTCCATCAATGCCTAGTTGCGGCCAAGGTTTGTATAGTACTTTTCTCAAATAATGCGCGGAAATTCAAACTTATTAAATTAATTATTAATTCCAGAATCCATGACGAACAACGATAATTTTTCACGCGCTTTTACTTTAAACAGCTCGAAATTCAAATAAAATCTTTGATAAGTTACCTCCTTATTTATTTATTTGATTTACACGGCTTAAGTTACCAATTACATAAATCAAAGTATATTTAAGTACAAACATAACACATAAACGAATAACAACAATTAAATACAATTATTATCACAAAAATGTAGGCACGTAACCATTAAGTCGAATTTATCATCGAACAGATCGCAGTCCGGGTTGGCGTCCACGAGCTTATTTAGTGCGGTCAACACGCGCGGTACGCAGCACGGGCTGCTGTCCGACACGAAGGCACGCCTAGCAGTCGATGTTTTCTGCCACGGAGATAATTATTCGGTGTGTATAGTCGAATCAGCTCATTATGGATATCAGGCGCATCCGTCATACCCTTCCACACCTTGAGCATAACGCCTACCTGGTCACATGCCCTTCTGGTCTCCAACGTATGATATCCCAGACACCCTAAGAGGAACTTGGTAGGATAGAGGTAGGGATAGTAACCGAGAGTTCTTCTGTAAAGAAAACGCAGGAATGCTTTTTGCACTTTTTCTAGAAGAAGTGCATACTTTGCTTCGTGCGGATTCCATACAGAAGAACTAGCTTCTAGCTTGGTTCGGACAAGTATGCTGTATAAGAGCCTTATTACATGCTCGTTGTGAAAATCGCGGGCATTTTGGAGAACAAACCCTAGCCTTTTAAAAGATTCTTTGGCAACTGTAGAAATGTGATCATGAAAAGTAAGCTTCTGGTCAAATGTGACACCCAAGTCCTTCATGTTCGTTGATCTAGTTATTTTAGTACCATTCATTTTGTATTCAAAATCAATCGTCAATGTTGTTGTTTTCTTTGTTGTCAATGTTGTCAATTACACGACAGACATGAGTTTTCAAAGTAATTTATTCTCGGCCGCTAAACACGACAGATATGAATTTTCATAGTAACATTGCCGGCCGCTTACGCTTACTCGCATGTACAGCATTTTCTATTTATCTCGAGGAACGTTGTCAGAATAATGCTCGAATTTCCAAGCATGTTCGAGAAATAATAATTACCCCGATGTCAAACACAGTATCAATGTCTAAAATGGAAAACAACAGAAAGCTATTTTATCGTCAATTCAAAGTTATTCCGATGTTTATTTGTTTTACACTAAGCTCTCGCTACGCTTCAACAGTGAGTTTGAACAACAAAGCAGCTTACCGGACGCTGCAGCGCTGTATTGAACAAGCTCCCTCACCTTTACTGTTGCTTTTAAGCTTTTATTAAGATTAGGCTCCCTAAATTGTATGTTAATTTGCATTAATATTCTGAAAAAGTCACGCATACAATCAGAATGCAACTTTAGTATATGATTTATTGGATCTGTTTCTTTCCAAATATACATCAGTTACGTAATTGGAACATTTTCGCTCGAATCATTTTTATTCGAAAATCTTGTCTTTTTAAAGATTATTTGAAACAAAAACAAGATTACTCGGCTTTTATGTCTAAAATAATTATTGATAGTAAGAAAATATAGTTTATTATCCAAATATAGGATATTTTTTCTCTAGATCAATTATTACTTTAGTTATAAACGAAATAAGAATTGAGACTTACGACATTTAGTTCCGTGCTCGGACACGACCAAAGAGCGCACGCGATATTCAACTTTATTACTGATGTGTTAGCGTTTAGAACATAGTGGAGTGGTGGGGTGCATGGGGGCGGAGTTTGCGTGGAAATTGTTTTTGGAGTGCCTGGTTTTAAAATAGCAACACTGATGCTTTATGTTTAGCGATGAATGCAATTTTTTTAATGCAAGTAAAGATGACAGAGAAAAAGAACTACCAAATATGTCATTATGATATGATTCGGCACTCTTTATTGGTCTTTTTTTTTTCTGCGTTAAAGATAATACTTCTTCTGGCCTTAAAGTTCTGGCCATAAAGATATTTTTGTTTTTATTTCATCAAGAAAAAAACCGGCCAAGTGCGTGTCGGACCACGCACAATGAAGGGTTCCGTAGTTGGGATGAATTTATCCCAAAAACAAACTTAACTTTGTAGTTGAAAAATATGTTCTCCCATACGGAATGTATGGGAAAACATGTTTTTGCAACTGCAAAGTTAAGTTTGTCGATTATTACTCGTTAACCTGTAAAGCATACTTAGCTGTGATAGTTTTCCTTTTAATTTCGTTATATAAACTACTGTTGTGATTTTTTACACACCCAAAACCAACCATTTAGCCGGCAGGGGGGGGGACACTTGACTCTAACAAAAATTAGCACTTTAAAGCTTAATATTTCCCAAACGAATCCCTGAATCCAAAAATGGTTTTCATAAACTCATAATGTTTTTGTAAGACTTTTCCAATGATACCCCTCACTATGGGATAAAAAAATAAAACATCACCACTTTACGTGTACCCTAAAAAAAATGTTTTTCAAAAATTTTTTTACCACTTTTTCGGCGTAATTAATATGTATAGGTACCTATGTCAAATTACAGCTTTCTAGTACTAAGGGTCTCGGAGCTAGACCGTGGACAGACAGACAGACAGACGGACATGACGAAACTATAAGGGTTCCTTGTTTACTACGGAACCCTAAAAAACGACAGAATTGGCTTTCTAAAATGATATTGAAAACACATACTTAGTGCTCTCTTTTCAAATTCAACTCAAAGCATTTATTTCAAATAAACCAATTACAGGCACTTTTGAATTGCCGCCCAGAGCGGGAGAAGTTATTTGATGATTTCCCACCCAAAAAAAAAAAAAAAAAAAAGGGTCGGTCAGTCAGAAAGATGAAGCTAGTTGCCCATTCCAAAGCGTAGTAGTAGGTACCTATGGAGAAGAACGGGCAAGAAACTCCACGGACACTCTTTCAAATCAAAATATTGATTACATCATTTATGTTGAAATTATACATGTGAGAACAATGTAGAAAGACGTGCACGTTAAAAGCGTCCGTAACAAAAATAAAAACAAAAACAATTCAAAAATTAAAATAAACCGTGGCAGTTATGAGATGACCAGGCCCTATTGACGGCGCCCGTTCACGAACATGATGCATGGATCAGCACTATTTTTCCTAACAAGAGTGAAGATTCGATAAATGTAGGTGTACTATACTGGGTAAACCTCTGCCCAACCCTTTGGGGGAACAGGCGTGACGTTAGTTTTGTGTTAAACACAATTCCCATTAATAATACAGTAAAAGTTGCAGTGAATCGTAAACGGTGAACGAACTTTGATGTTGTATGAAAATATATTCGTGAAAATCACAACACAGTCACTGGAAATTCTTTGACTCAATAAGTTCGGCTCGCACATTTAAAGTGAAGCACAAACAATGAACAAACTTATTACTCTGGAGCAGTTTAATTTACGCGAAAATATCATACAAACACAATAACTTCAATTAATGGAAATTTCTCATTTAACAAAAATTCGAACTGCAATTCTGTCAACTCATATTGTATCATCCAAAACATATTGGAATCGAATTAAATCCATCACAAAGGCAATCATAGAGTAGTAACTATATTTTGCGGTCGCAATTTAGTTCCCGATAATGAAAAAATATTTTAAAACCTACAAAGAAAAATAGAACGCGCGTTTATTTGCGGTTGCAGTTTGCGCTAAAACTTCAACCAATTGTATGAGCTTTTCAATAGTACTAAACATTCTAAAATTAACTTTATTAGTACTACCATAATGATGATATTTGTTTAATGAAAATAACATCAGCAAGACGCAAGAATTTAAATGGATTGTACAATGTTGCGTTCACTGCGTTCTACAATGAGCTCTCGTTAAGGTAATGTACAAGGTATAGACGTGCTCTGCTAGTAGAATAAAAATCAATATAGGACACACGTGGAAGCGAAGCAGACATAATGGGAACTCGTTCGCTCCATACAATCTATTCCGAGTCGATACACCTGTGATTCTATAAATGCCTTATTCAGGAAAAACAAAGACAAAATTCTACTCCCTTTTAAAATTAGTTTTTTTTAAATAATTGTGTTCATCCGATCAAGAGTTATTTTGAGAAGTGTTTAATTAAGTATTTTAGTAGGTCAATACTCAATACACAATTAATTTCACTTTTCAAAATATAAATAAAATTAATTAGCATAGTGAAAACAATTTAATTTTCCTTTATAATGAAAAAGTTTAATTAATGGAAATCCTGCGTCTGAATTTATCTGTTTCTGTAATTTATAAATGAGTAGGTGTAATTAATTATATTTGGATTGAAACATTCCGGAATCATTTAATTAATTGGTTTTAAATGCAATTGAAAAACAATTAGCGATGGTAGATTATTATCTGTAGACATAATACTACGTCAATTGACTACCTATTGGTTCTCTATATATTATAATATTGGTTGGTTAGAATTGGTTTGGTTGGAATTGGTTTCTCCGAGAACATTAAAATATCATAATTTGAGGGGCAATTCCCGTATTTTTAAGAACTTTCACATTCTGATCTCAGTCTCAAGCTGTCAAAAAAAAAAACATTTTAAAACACTTACATTTTGACAAGTTTTTGACATTGATTGACGTTGAGATGAAATTGTTTTTTTTTTAGTGAAAACTTCTTTAGCATTGTTGTGATTTGAAAGTCGATGAAACGAAAAAGCGACAGTAAAAAGAGACAGACACATAAATTCATAAGATTTAACGTGGGAGAAAATGAGATAGGAAGCATTATACAGTGTTTCTTAAGTTCGTGGTTCTCTTTGTGCTATGCTTCGTACCCCCTCCACTCGTATTTACTAAGGCATAGTGGGAGTTTGCGGACCTCAGCGTTGTACGTGTGTTAATACGGGTCTGTGCGCATACAATTTTTATTTAAGCTATTGCATAGCTTTTATCGCGGGCTTTGAGCGCGGCGACCGAATTAAGAAATTCCGTAACGAAAATAAAACCTAACACCCCCCACTCCACCTACCATGTAATGTCAATGTCATCATCCCAAGTGTAGCGTTTACAAATAGGAAGTATGGAGGTTACAAGTGCTATGCAATAGCTTTACCGCGGCAGTCCCCGAGTGCCACACGTTTTTTTTTAATTTTTTATTTCGATTTTCTTATTTTATTTTTATTTTTGGTAAACGTTAAACTTTTGTCAACATTTTGGGGCTACAGCAGCACGGCGTAAGACAACACATAAACTTATTCAGAAAAACGGAACTTCTACACCTAGATTCAACTACCTATTCTTAGATCTTAGCAACGTAGGTACTAGATATCCTTAATGAATATGCAAACCAGTGCCTGGCTATCGCAAATCGAGTCAAATGAAGGTTTTTGCTTTACCCATTTGTCAATTCATATCTATAAAAGGATTGGAATAAAATCATAGTTTTTTGTATCACATGACTTGGTCACAACGTTGGAATTGCTCAGTTTCATATTTTTTTTGCATAAATTTGCGATCTATGTTTGCCTTAGAACGATTTTATATGTATATATATTTTAAAATATTTATCCTCATACTTTGCCTTGCCTTGAATAAAGAATCATCATCTGCCTAGCCTTTTCGGGTCGGCTTTCAGTCTAACAGGATGCAGCTGAATACCAGTTGATATACGCAAGTGATATCTTAATTAATTAATAAATTAAAGAGAATCTTCATCTATTAGCATAATCGGCCTATAATGTTTCCACTGCTGGGAAACAGGCCTCCTCTTTCTGTGAGAGAGATTCGGCCATGAACCACCACGCGGGCCCAGTGCGGGTTGGTAGATGTCACATGTCTTCAAATTTTTGGTTCTAGGATATGCCGGTGTCCTCACAATGTTTTCCTTCACCGTTTTGAAAGCAGTGGTGATGAAATAATTTACACAAAGTAAAGTCCCTGTTTGAGTTCGAACCCACGACCTACACTCGTAAGTCGCATCCATTACCACTGGGCCACCACTGCTCCATTTATTAAATGTTAGTAATTTAGAAAATTCTAGTTTTTTGGAAGATTCGTCTCAAGAGGATAGTATCGAAATAAAATAACCCAAACACATCATTTCAGCCGAAAGACGTCCACTGCTGGACATAGGCCTCCCCCAAGCACCTCCACTTCGACCGATTCTGTGCTTTCCGCATCCAGCGGATTCCTGCGGCCTTCACAAGGTCATCGGTCCATCTTGTGGGAGGCCTTCCAACGCTACGTCTTCCGGTACGCGGTCGCCACTCCAGAACCTTTCGGCCCCATCTGCCATCTGTTCTGCAAGCAATGTGCCCTGCCCTTTGCCACTTAAGTTTGGCAATTCTTCGGGCTATGTCGGTTACCTTGGTTCTCCTGCGGATCTCTTCATTTCTGATTCGATTACGTAATGTAATCACGTATGTTTGCATAACTCGTCAAAATGTAAGGAACGGCTGATTTTTTTCGCGATTTTTCTTTCCTTTAGACATCCCGACAAAAAACTATCTATCTACATTATTATTATCTAGCCATACAACATGTAATTTGATGCTTATATTTCAAACATTATTACGCTATTAGCTCACTAAAAGCCAATCTATCAGCCTATTACGGTAATTGGCCTGGCGGAACTTTGAATAGTGTGGCTTGATTAATCATTCTAATAATTAAGTACTTACCATTAATTTGATTATGAAATCTGAACATTACCATGTTTTTGAACTTTCATCGAAATCGTTAGAGCTGATTTCGAGAACGTGAGTAGAAATCTATATACAGGGTGTTTGGCAGAACGTTGAACATACGAATGGTGGATAGGTGGGATCATCTGCTACTTACTCAGCCCTAGTTTATTTGGCCCTGGCCCCCTGGATACTATTTTTTTAATGCAACTTGAATTTAAGATTTAAGTATTTTTTACATCTTTCTGTAATTTTGAGGACTCATAACTTTTTTTCTAGCTAACATCTGAATAAAGCAATAAATTTAGAAGAATCTGCCAATATTACAGATTAAAAAAAAAAAATGCCTGTTTTACCCATTTTTAATAAAAAATTATACTTTAAAGTTAAGAAAGTGGTGGAACTAGAAGAAAGCAAATTTTTTTTTTTTAAATATCCAGAGGGCCAGGGCCAAATAAATAAGGGCTGAGTAAGTAGCAGATGACCCCACCTATCCACCATTTTCGTATGTTCAACGTTCTACCAAACACCCTGTATATACAAACAAATAAATATATATACAAATATTGCTTGTTGCACCTCTGCCCAACCTTTCGGGGAAACAAGGCGTGATGTTATGTTATGTTTTATATTGCTCGTTTAATAGTAGGTATAGGATAAATTTATATAAATGGCTACAACAAAAGAGCGGAAACAAAAAGACCAATTCAAAAGACTGCTGCAATTTGGTTGAGTGAGTTATAGTTGCAGTATCTTGTATAGAGTATTGTTATAGTTTCCCAAAGTTGGAAAACATAACATAACATCATGCCTGTAATCCAGGAAGAGAAAGACAGAGGTGTACCTATAGTACAAACACCCACATTTCGCAAATTATGTTTAAGTCCCACGTAATAGGGGGGCCAGCCTATTGCCATCAACCGGGCCAGTGGCGGGGCAAGACCTAAATTTGATGTGGGCGAGGTACATTTCGCGAGGCCCTCTTGTGCTCTATATAGTGTTAGGTTTTAATTTATTAATACGAAATTGTTAGATATTGTACTGGCAACACCCAAAGATTCGATGTGTCAATTGAGTAGCGCGGGAACCTGCCTTCTGGTTTGGGTGCTCGTGACGGTAAGATGTACTTGGTGGCTGTGTCGGTAAAAAGATAGATTGGCATGGTATTGGTTGGAAATCTACTGTAAATTAAGGTAACCTGTTAGTTTCATGGTAAATATTAGAATACGGATTGAATTGTGATATTATGTGGGGAATAGGAGATGTGATGGTATGGAGTAGAATATTGAATTTGATGTTGGCAAAGAAATATAAATGACTGACAAAATATCTTGGTGTGGCATATTATTTTCCTTATCCCTGAAATATTGTGAATATGTAGTTTTATTATACAGTTTTAGATTATGATATTGGGGTAGCGATTTTAAGATTAATTTGGGTATTAGTATCCATTTTGAGGTTAAATAATTATATCTGGAATTAAATCAGTTATTTTAGAGTAAGGGTGATTCTTATTACAATAATCTGTGCTCTTATGGAGCAAGAAGCCGAATTAAAAAAAAAAATACAGTTGGGACTGCCAATATTTTAAGAATGGGTCGGATAGGCTGTTCAAAAATATTGCGGGTCTGTAAAAAACATTTTTCGATTCAGGGATCAGAGTAGTATTAAGCTTTAAAGTACTAATTTTTGATAGAGTCGAGTGTACTACGGAACCCTTTAGCCAGTTTTTAAGCTATTTTAAGCATTTGCATAGCTTTTATCGCGGGTTTTGAGCGCGGCGACCGAATCAAGAAATTCCGTAACGAAAAAAACCTAACACCCCCACTCCGCCTACCATGTAATGACGGATGATGACATAAAACAAAAATTACGTTCCCATGACAACGTGACGACAACGTGATGTTGTCATGGGAACGTAATTTTTGTTTTATGTCATCATCCGTCATCATCCCAAGTGTAGCGTTGACAAATAGGAAGTATGGAGGTTACAAATGCTATGCAATAGCTTTACCGCGGCAGTCCCCGAGTGCCACACGTTTTTTTATTAGTTTTAGTTCAATGTACCGGGGCCGATCAATAGACATTACCTATTTATTTAAAAATCGTTTTCAAACAATGAACCACACTTATTCTCACATCAAATACTGACAAAAATATTAAATAAAATCACATACGTACGGCACAAAACTGCGTGCGAAGTGATACTTTGATTGGCTTTCTAGCTGTTGAGAAGCGTCAAAGTAACGTAAAGAAACAGAATGGGAAATCCCCAGCTCTGGCCGGCGGGGAATCCCGGCGATAGCAACGCCACGCCAGCAAATGTTCCTAGATTAAATAAAAACAGTCCATATATTTATCATTTTATGACGAGTACACAATTCGTCGCGTTCACGTCTTTTAAGTAATGTATCCTCATAAATCTTCGAGGTGCGAGGCCCGCGAAGCCGTAGGCGGTGGCCCACGTCGCCCACGCCTTACGCCGCCTCTGAACCGGGCACAAATCCAGACTCCGAGCTGCTACTACCGACTCGGGAATCGAACACAGGAATTTATGCTCAGGTGTAGCGCTTGCGACTACTAGACCAACGAGACAGTCGAGGCAGGTGGAAAATGCTCAATAATATTTTGGGGCCTGCTTCCAATCTGGCTTTCAAAATTTACTATGATGATTTTTCTACTCTTGCATGTGCTGAAAAGATCGGTGAATAAAAGTCACGGTCTACCTGTATGCCAAAAATCATCGAAATCCGTTCAGCCGTTAAGGCGTGAAAAGGAGTGACAGACAGGCCGACAGACAGACAGACCGGCCGACAGAAAGACAGACAGAATTAAATATGGATAGTATAGAACTATGGATGGGGAGTTACCGACATAGCTCACAGAATTAGCAAGCTGAAGTGGCAGTGGGCCGGCCATAGAACCGATGACCGTTGGGGTATACGTGTTCTTGAGTGAAGACCGCGAATTGGCAAACGTAAGGTAGGACGCCCTCAGGCTAGGTGGAGTGACGATCTTCGAAGGGTGGCTGGTATCAGCTGAATGAGAGTTGCCGAGAATCGAGCTGAATGGCGTGCAATTGGAGAGGCCTATGTCCAGCAGTGGACTGCTATAGGCTGATGATGATGATGATGGATGGAGATTATCATAGGTGTAACCCCACTCGTAGAGTATAGAAGAGAATATACTCCTCTTCCCTAACATAACATAACATCACGCCTTGTTTCTCTGGTTGGGCAGAGGTGTCCCTGTAACAGGTACACCCACATTTCGCCAGTTATGTTTAAGTCTCATGTAATAGGGAGCGAGCCTATTGCCATAAACTGGGCACAAATCCAGACTCCGAGCTGCTACTAACCCAATAACACTTTGCCCGACACGGGAATCGAAACCAAGACCCGCTCAGCAGTAGCGCTTGCGACCACTAGACCAACGAGGCAGTCTCCTCCCTACTCCAAGAGAATATCAGCCTGTAAATCAGTCTGTTATCTTTTCACGCCTTAACGGCTGAACGGATTTCGATGATATTTGGCACACAGGTAGACCATGACTTGGGGTATTTTATTCCAGTAATAAGTTGCCGTGGAATCGTGTTACCTAGTAACTAGGTTGTGGAGGTCAGATAGGCAGTCGCTCCATGTAAAATACTGGTATTCAGCTGCATCCGGGTAGACTGGAAACCGACCCTAACATAGTCGGGGAAAGGCTAGGTAGATGATGATGAAGTTGCCGTGCTATAATTGGACGTAGTTTAGCAAAAAGGACTCAACCCACACTATGGTCAAAAATTAAAAAGGACCTAAAAGTTGGTTCCTTTAGGACCTTTTTCATTTTTGACCATAGTGTGGGTTGAGTCCTTTTTGCTAAACTACGTCCAATTTCCTACCTCCATGTGGGTGAAGCCACGGGTAAAAGCTAGTAGGAACCTACACCTTTCCGAAGCTAAAGCACATTACGGTTAATTTGTTTGTTAAAAATATTATGTAACAAATTTTTTCCAAACCTTTTTGCACGTACATAAAATATACATAGGTAATTACTATGACAAACCTGGGGTAAGCATATAATTAATGACTTGTTTGTCGTCATAATTAATGTTTGAATAATGTATCTCAACAACGTGGACACCCGAGGCTATGCCCATAAATTATAGAGCTACGTAGATAACTTAGGTTCGTGATTTACTGTTTTTCACACAAAATTCCAAATACTTATCGTGTTACTGAATAATATAATATTACCAGCCTATTACTGTCCCACTTCAGGGCAAAGGCCTCTTCTCATACAGAGAAGGCACGAGCATTGATCACCACGCGCGCTCAAGACGGGTTGGGGATTTCAGACTTATACCTATTACCTATAAGTCCAGGTTTCCTCACGATGTTTTCCTTCACCGATATCAGTAATGTCCAAGATAAACTCAGAAAGTATATCAATTGATAAAGTCACATTAAAAAAATTCAAATTTATTTTAAAAGACAACTTTTTGGTCCACAGTAGGTGTTTGTAGTAGGTACACGTAATATAAATTTAAAAAACTATTCACATAATATAACATTGAAAATACTATAAAATCAACAATAAATTAATTAACATTTTGACTAAGATGTCAAATTTCAATAAAATTATAAATAAATTTCATTTTTTTTTTAATTTTTTTCATTTCTCATTTCACATTGGTACTTGCCCGGTTTTGAACCCACAACCTCGTGCATGAGAGGCAAGGCCTTAAGAATGCGGCGACGCATAAATTGTCCATACAAACGTAATACATAAATCATTTGCAATTTGAGCATATTTCCACCATATTATGTTGATATTCGGATTGAGACAGTATTTATCTAGGTTCTTACGTCTTTTTATTTCTAAAAAACTTACCTTTAAATGAAGTGTAAGCGAATTGCTTTTCATACATTTTTACAGCATAAATGATATGTTTTCATATTGTTTTTTCTATATTATAAACAACAATATTTGTAATATTGTTTCCACAAAAGCATAGCTTATGTTATCAAGATACAAATTATCGAAAAAAATGTGATAATATATTAATTTTTCATTCATAATTTTTTGTATTACGGAACACATCTAAATTTATCATAAATTTTCGAAAGCTAGTAGTACTATCGCGTCAAGCAATAATTGTCAATGTGTGCGTGGTAGTATTGCTCACTGTAAGTGTATATCGCTCCGCCAGGCACTCACACTAGCGCAACGTGCTTGTAATTGAATTTTGCAAACATCTCGATTTGTAGTTGCGAGCCGTGTCGCCGGCCTCTTAACCACTGGGCTATCACGACATAATAACTTGGCTAAAATGTTATGTGCCTAGTGTATACATTCAACTGATGAAATTTTTTTTTTAAACTGGTCCAGTAGTTTTTGAGTTTATTCATTATAAACAATAATACAAATCTATTCTCTTCAGAGCGTTTATTCTGAAAGTGGACAACGTCGCAAATAGATGTCCAATATTTCGCTGTTTTGATTAATTTGGCAATATTACTGTATGGAAATAAAAACTGTGGCTAACTAGGGAACTAATATTGATTATGAAATGCAATAATGAATATCGTAAAAAAAATATCAAATAACTTCTCCCGCTCTAGGCGGAGCGGGAGAGCGTGTCAGACTCTTACTGACTAAAACCCACCCGTGTTTCTTCAGTTGCTATGTTGCCGTGGGCCACAGTATGCCTTTCGGACGGGGCTTCCAATACAAGTCATATCGACGTCTTGACATGAATTTTTATTTTATTTTTATTTCTGAAAAGTATTTGATTGTATTTTTATAAGTTTTGATTAAATTGATGATAACTTAATGTTCACAAACTCAACAGCAAACCAACATTGTTCCTTGCAGCGCTCTGATAGGGTTCATGTACAAAAACCGACAGTAAATATTGTAAAATGTGTGATGTGTATGAGAGCAAATAAATAAAGTATAAAATACTAGATGAGCCCCGCGGTTTCACCCGTATAAATCTCGATCCTGTGAGAATATCGGGATAAAAAGTATTCGGGATAAAAAGTATTCTATGTCCTAACGCAGGTTATGGTCTATTCATGTGTCAAATTTCATCCAAATCCGTTCAGACGTGTAAGCGTGAGAGCGTAACAAACAAACAAATAAACTCACTTTCGCATTCGTAGTATTAGTTAGGATTAATGGCATTTACATTCCAAAGTATCGTACGAAGAACCTGCTTGCTTACCTTGGGTTAGTTTAAAACTTCATAAAAATATCCAACTTATAGGTACACCTTAAGGAAAAATTTGTATTTGATAGAAGCTATGTCGTTTTACCAACTGCGTCTTCATTACAAAATTTTTATAGTACGCACTGCGGATAATAAACTTTCATCTTTATTTCATTTAACAACTATCAAATGGTAGTTTTATTTAGATATTTTTTCAGTACCACTGTTTTTCATGTTGTTCTCTATCTCTTTTGCACTATATTTTCTTTCCCTCTTCAACTTACAAGGTACATTTCTGTTGGTGCTGCGTCTTCTACTTCGTTCTCATCAGGTTTTTGACCTTTTTTTTTTAATTATAAAATAACTTCTCCCACTCTGGGCGGAGCGGGAGGGCGTGTCAGACTCTTACTGACTAAAACCCACCGGTGTTCCTTCAGTTGCCATGTAGCCGGGGGCCACGATCTCTCCCTTTTTGACCTGCTTTTACGATGAGACCTTCTTACTAATACTTAATTTATTTGTTAAATCCCTTTCAGCCACATGCAAAACAAAGAACTCGAATTTTTAAATCACAAAAAGTTTTGTTTAAATAATTTTTCCCTTTCTCACAGCAAATGAACAAAATTGATCAAAATCAGTCGATTTTGCACCTTAACATGGTTTAATAAGACATATTTATCTTCTTCCTGCCCTTATCCCAAGTTACTTAAGGTCAGCGCAACACGTTTTTTTCCTCCATCTTTTCGCTTACCTACTCTAACATTCACTCGTTTTTTTTTTTCACACCATTGGAATGAAAAACCATTGTATAATTATGAAAAATGAAGCGGTTACACAGACAAACACGAAAACGACTTTATTTACACTATTTACAGAAGACCCGACCTTCATCTGTCTTACTTAAGACGCAGATATACGCCAGTGACCTTGAGTGGTTAGCTTGCGTGTTCTGTACTGAGCTCATGCAATGCGTTGTAGGTACATCCAGCCGGTAATAGGACTCCCCATTAAGGTGCGCTGTCCCAAATTAGATGCATTATTAATTTTAAATACATTAAAAAGGTATTTTAATAAAACACGTATACTAAAAGAGTTTCAGAAAAATACGCTTTATAAATTTTGAGTGATTCTCAGTTTTTTATCTGCGTTAGACATAACTTTACAAATTAATTTCACTATGTAATATAAACATAATCTAAAATATTCATATATTAAGTTATTAAAAAATGCACTAATTAAACACATACATTTTTTTCCAATATCATTAACACTACTCGTTTAGATGTCATCATCTGCCTAGCCTTTTCCCAACTATGTTGGGGTCGGCTTCCAGTCTAACCGGATGCAGCTAAATACCAGTATTTTACATGGAGCGACTGCCTACCTGACCTCCACAACCTAGTTACTAGGTAACACGATACCCCTTGGTAAGACTGGTTGTCAGACTTTTTGGGCTTCTAACTACCCGAAACGACTGTCAAAGATCTACAAATGACAGCCGGGACCAACGGCTTAACGTGCTTTCCGAGGCACGGAGGGGTCTTGGTATGTAAAGATGGTCACCCATCCACAGACCAACCGCGGCAAGCGTAGCTTAACCTGATCGATCGACCCGTGCAGCTGTTGTTACTTAGCCACAAGCCCCACCGTTTAGACGTGATCTTCAGTATACAATCTTTAAAAGTCGGTTATCTTCGCCTTAACTTATCATCTACCAAACACAAGATAATACAGGTTTTCCTCATTAATTGGATAAGTCACGCGGTGCAGTTATGGTAAGTAGTTGACTACTAGCAACCATATACCAACTAGGTACCTAATAACCTAGTTGGTATACGGTAGCTAGTTAGTAAGGAGCAAGCAAGTTTGTAAGTATTCGAGTAATCTACCGACGCCACGGTCGATGGTCGCGAGTTCCTGACGCGCCCTTCGTGAGGGATAAGTGATATAAATATTACGTGAAGTTTAATTATAAAATCAGTTTGGTAGGGTAAAATGAAACTGAGTCTCAAAAAAATTCGATTCGATATAGGTATCCGGTAAGTTTTATTTTTTTGTGACCTGTTTACTAAAATGTAGTATTTCTATTTTCTTAATGTCCCTTTGGAATCATCGGATTTCCGAATACAAACGAATGCTAATTTTCATGTCCATCATTTATTAGATTTATCGTGTATAATAATTTGAATTCAGAACTAAGTACTTTATTGTTGTTTTGTTTTGATTTTCGTGTGAACTATATAGAGCTGTAAAACTATTTTCTTATCTGTCGTGTCTGCGACTTTAGCAGCTTTCCTAGTATTTTTTAAATAAATTACATTCAGTTATAAGAGTATTAACAACTCTATATACTTACAAGTCGATTGAGAGCGTCCGGTCTGCACCAAGTGCAAAGGGCAATTGATAGAAATCCGACGACTGACGAAACACGAGGTTTGCCGAGGGACATTAAGAACATTTTTGTACTGTACTTTACTCGCTCTTAATATTCCTCAGTACATATTTATAACATAAAAAGTGTAATTGATTGGTTTACCAAAAATCAAGATGTTACGAAATAAATCGAAAAAAAAAAAAACTTGGTATAGATTTCTGATGACATACACCTACATAGATAAGTTCACGCCTCTTTCCCCCGAAAAGTCAGGAAGGTTTCTATTTACTAAATTGAATTTACAGTTTTCCCTAAAAATGCACGCTGATTTGGCAGTTCCGGAGTTTGGGCCCACGCTGTTGCATATCCAACGCCTACGATAAATATTCCAACCAGTTGGTTTACAAAGTTTACCGCGGTGCTGGCCGCATTTTTTAAACATGAAGTCGGTTCCTCTAAAACCGCATCATCAACTAAAAACAACTTTGTAGTACTGAAAAAATCGGTTCTCATCAATATTTTTGAAGATAGCTTTAATTAAATAATGTTAGAGTCTTCCCACGCTAAGCCTGCTTAAGTAAAAAAACGGTAGAATTCGAAAATCAATAGACGGCAACACCATCTGTCCTACGAAAAAAGAATTTGATACTTTGTTTGTCTTTTTGTTTTTGATAAGTTATTTTGTTCATTTTCTGGTTTATTCCTGGTAAAAAATAGTCACTTTAGCACGATGCAGTGTGGATTTCATACAGTTTTGTCATCGTTTGGAGATAGAGCATAAGTACGATATAGTCTATTACTCATAATCTTTATGCAAAACTCAAAAGCAAAATATCAAAATCATTAGATCTACTTACAACTCCGAAACTGACATAACTGACTGATGTAAAAGTTTACCACATATAAAACTTTTTGGGGTTGCCCATTTATTCAGACTATATTTTAATTTAATAAAACAAACGACTCACGCGCTCTTCAGATAAAATATTTTAATTCAAAATGCGTAACACACATAAAATAGCAATCGATCGCAATGCATTTTTACAGTTCAGCCACGTCATTTGCGTTATTTACTTTGTTGAGCAAACAAATTTTTCAAACCTATGATGCAATGAATGTCAAACCTATATAATACAGGATGAAGCTGTTTCATAGAAAATTGCAATACCTACGCGGTCAAAATGTATGGAACAGCTGATTTAAAACAGGTTCAGAATCATGTACTGAATCCATGGTAACAGTTTTCGCGTCGATGTCCGCCATCCTGTATTATATGAATACATGCTTAGAAGAATCGGTTTATATATTTACACTAGCTTTTTCCCGCGGCTTAGCTCGTGTGGAAGTTGGAAATTATCCCATGGAAATGCACTACCGGGATATATAGTATCCTATGTATTAATCCAGGTTATAAACTATCTATCTGCCTCATCCTGCAAATCCTATTAGTAACATAACATAATGATGGAATATTATCGTGAATTCATGCAAGCTTAATACTTTTTGTTAGGTTACTACTCAGAAATTGTGCACAACGTCTAATGATTGAAATACTATCTTGAATTTATGCAAGCCTAGTTAGTACTTTAATGCAAAATTTGAAGTAGATTGGACCAAGGAATCACGTTGTCCCATACAAACTTTGCCCCCTTTTTCACTCCCTTAGGGGTAGAATTTCGGAAAATCCTTTCTTATCGGATGCCTACGTCATACAAAGAACACACCCTCCAAGTTTCAGGTCTCTACGATCAGCGGTTTAGGCTGTGCGTTGATCCGTCAGTCAGTCATTCAGGACAAAGCTTTTTATATGTATAGATTATTATCTTCCACTTAATCCCGCCCAAAATCCGACCTAAGCCGTTGTCATACCGGCTGTCCTGATTACTAGTTCCCTATCCTAATGAAAGCAATGAAGTATTGTACAATTAGCGTAGGCGTAGATTGTCAATATCATCTTGACTTGAGGAAACGAGTCCGGACGTTTTACGAACCTGTTAAGGAATAGATTAAGTGTGGTCATGAACTTTGGTTGTAAAGGATGTGACTATGAGGTCAGCGCAGACAAGTAGGAAAATGCTCGAAATTTGCTGTCATTACTTTTGAGTAACTGCTCTCAAAACGGTGAAGGAAAACATCTTGAGGAAACCGGCATGTCCTAGAACCGAAAATTCGAAGACATGTGACATCTACCAACCCGCACTGGGCCCGCGTGGTGGATTACGGCCCACTCCCTCTCACAGAGAAGAGGCCTGTGTCCCAGCAGTGGGAACATTTATAGGCTGATGATGATGATGATGATGACTTTTGAGTAAAGGAAAAACTAATGAGCATTGGTGGCCCAGTGTTAACGGTCGCAACTTATAAATTGTAAAGGAAAAGCGCTTTACTTTGTGTAAATTATTTCATCACCACTGCTCGCAAAACGGTGAAGGAAAACATTGTGAGGAAACCAGCATGTCTTAGAAACAAAAATTCGAATACATATGACATCTACCAACCCGCACTGGGCCCGCGTGGTGGATTACACTCCACTCCCTCTCACAGAGAGGAGGCCTGTGTCCCAGCAGTGTGAATATTATAGGCTGATTATGCTAAAAGAAAAAGAAAAGGCAAGTAGAAAAGAAAGAAGTGGAGTACTGAAGGAAGGGAATTATGACAGAAGAAAAGGTCGGCCTATGTAAATAATGTATAATATTAAAATATGTTATAATTAATAAAAAATATTCCGATAAAAAAAAACAGGAAAAATACTTTTGGATGTTGGCTATTGATTGTTGGCTGTTGGCCGCGTCGCCACGCCAACAGCCAATCTGACCCGCCGTATTAGATGTTTCACACCAAAAAGACTTCTTGTATGGGCAGCCTCGGATTTAGTGGGGGCAAGCCGGGGCCCGTGCCCCGGGCGCCAACTTCAGGGGAAAACAAATTCAAGCGTAGCAGACAAGTGCACCACCCAACACACAGCAACTTTGCAATAAATGAGATGCGCAGCACAATTATAATCTTTCTATTTTTTTTTTCTTTTTTACAACAGTTTTGGCGCCCCTATTGAATTGGTGCATTATCGATCGATACAATTTGATTAAAATGTTGCTGCCAAAATTTTCATTTTGAGAAATTTTTCTTTTCACGGGTGCTAACTTAGCGTATCCCCATAAAAGACTGGCGGGGGGCGGCAGACGGCAGATTTTGCCCCGCCTCAAAAAAATTCTAGATCCGGATCCTTTATTTGTTGTTATAGCGGCAATAGAAATACATAATCTGTGAAAATGTTAACTGTCTACTTAATACGGTTCATAAGAGCCCGCTGACAGACAGACGGACTGACGCACGGACAGCGAACCCTTAGTAACAGGGTCCCGTTCGCACCCTTTGTGTATTAATTGTTTTTTTTTGTCTGTCTTTGACATTGTGAATTGAATTTAAACTTCAATATTGTAATTTTGAATGAAATTTATATTTTAACCCTAAAAAGGAAATACCTAACTTTATCTATTTTATAATCAGAATCTGCTAAACTCCAAATACTAATTCCATTAGCACTAATATAGATAAATGAGGCAGGTTCGCACCACATTACTTTTGATTTAAACTTTAACTTACAGTTTCCCTCACTGTATTGGACTTTCTATTTAAAATTGTTTTATCAGAACGTTGAATTTATGGAACTTTTTGATTGTGAATGGGGTGGAGTAAAATGCCTGATAACGTGATAAGTTGTGGTTTATTTAAAAAGGTAGAAATTAAAATAGCAATAGGTATAGTATAGCTTTAGTGCCTTTTTTTTGGGTGGAAAATTATCAAATTACTTCTCCCGCTCTGGGTGTGTCAGACTCTTACTGACTAAAACCCACCCGTGTTCGTTCAGTTGCCATGTTGCCGGGGGCCACGGTATCCCTTTCGGACTTCCCCGCAACCCCGGCAAACATCG
Source organism: Agrochola lychnidis (assembly GCA_963680765.1). Classification (NCBI taxonomy): domain Eukaryota; kingdom Metazoa; phylum Arthropoda; class Insecta; order Lepidoptera; family Noctuidae; genus Agrochola; species Agrochola lychnidis. Next base: position 19,974,691 of record OY796858.1, read on the forward strand.
GCCCTAGCGGACCGGTCAGTTCTGCTGACATCTCTTTGAGGCGCGCGTGGAACACAACGCGCTGTCGACCCGGGCCTGGTCCTTATCGGACGGCGAGCTACCCATTGCTCTCCGTCCGCAAGCCCGCGCCTATGTTGGCCGGGAATCGGCCTGCGACTCCCGACGCTCAGGGCGTCTCCTGCGGCGGTAAAACTTGCCTCTCCCTCACACGTTCCGCCTCCTCCTTCGCGAGCATTACTGCTTCGCAGAAGGAGGTGACGGCCTCCCATGCCCTCTCGCTCCGTACCATGGCTTGGACCAGGCCCGGACGCGAGAGATCACCGCCGCCGATCGCCTCCACGAGGACACGACGATGCTCCGCCCAAGCCGGGCAGACTTCCACCGTAAGTGTTAATGCGTTGCAATACAACATTGTCTAATATTAAACTAAGTCCCATTGAAAGATGAAGTAAATTCCGTGAGGGAGTTGTTACGTATCGAACTGAGAGTCTATTTATATGGTGATTTTAAGGAAAATCGCAAAAAAAAATCGTTTCTTTCTTTTTTTTCAATGGGGAATTTTACCGGGTTATTTATTACATGGGGCGCGGGCGGCCGTCGTTTAGCGGGTGTCTACAAGTCATATAACTTATGACCCCTGTTGAAAATTTGCTCATTTTTAATAATTTGGGGTAATTTTGGTACTAAAAATGTGATTTTTAAATAGCAATAACTTTTTTTCAATAATAATTAGATTTGTTATTAGTTTTAGGTGATGATATTGCAGTACGCATGAGTCCCTTTCGGATCGGACAGAGATATTTTTACATATTGTATTTTTACAATCCTAATATTTTTATTCCAACTAGCTTTTGCCCGCGGCTTCTCCCGCATGAAAGGTAAAAACCCACGGGTTGCCGTGGGTTAATTGAGCCTCCACACGAGACCTCTACCGGGACAAAAGTATCTTATGTTCTAACCCAGGTCGAAATTCGTTCAGCCGTTAAGGCATCAAAAGATAACAGACAAACAGAGGTTCTTTCGTATTTATAATAATAAGTTTGGATGGTTTCCACTGTAGTGCTAACGAAGTTTGGAAGGGGAAAAAGGAAACCTTTCTCCAGCAGTTGAGTAAAAACGAGGGTAAAAAAACAAAACTTGTTTATAAAATTATAATATTTTGTTTTTGGTTAATTTGTGGTTTTGTTCAGGTTGATATAGGAAAGTTTCAAAGGGTTTACCTTCGTTAAAAAGGTACCTAAAAGTTTGGAAGTTTCCCATTCATTATTTTCACCAAAAACGATCACTTTGATGTTACTCGATAGCCTTTAAAACGTTCACTTCTTAACCGAGATTTATATACGTTACACATCTCGTGGTTTGACTTAGACATGTTCCCAGCCCCGGATCTAGAATTTTTTTGAGGCGGGGTAAAATCTGCCGTCTGCCGCCCCCGCTAATATTTTATGTTCTAAGTTAGCCCCCGCGAAAATTAAATATTCTCAAAATGAAAATTTTGCCAGCAACATATTAAACAAATTGTATCGATCGATAATGCGCCAATTCAACAGGGACACCAAAACTGTTGTAAAAAAGAAAAAAATAGAAAGATTATAAATGTGCTGCGCGTCCCTTTTATTGCAAAGTTGCTGTGTGCTGGGTGGTGCATTTGTCTGCCATGCTTGAATTTGTCGGCCCCTGAAGTTGGCGCCCGGAGCAAGGGCCCCGGCTTGCCACCCGCCTAGACCCGGGGCTGCATGTTCCCGTCTCTATCTTGCACTTGTAGTTTGACAGTTGTGCGACAGTGACAGGAATAACGTTCAGCCTTTGTACATGCTAAGTAATGCTGATAGATTTCGGCCTTAGACGACTTCCTACAAACTCTATAAGCGGTCGGTAACAAGATAATGACATTACCTAAGTATCACTAGGTTAGCAAGCAGATGATCGAATTATAAAGTCGTCTAAGTACGCAAGCAATTGCCTTTATTGGCACTGTGGAAACATGACTATGTAGTGGAGACAAGTATAGTCGACCTCGTTATTGCTTTATTACCCTAACGCCTTGTACACACACGTTTTTCTTGCCGTAAAATTAAATAAAGTTAATAAGTAAAGCCGCCACCGGGGTAGGCCTAAAAAGTGTTGGCGTGACGATCTGGACTCGTTCCTGACCAACTGGCCGGAGCACAACTTAAGGAAGACTGGAAACGTATGGGGAGACCTTTGCAAAATAGGTTAGCCAAAAAATTACTTCAGAATTATTTTTTTTAGGGCCCCATACAAGAAATGCGTTTTTTTTTAGCGTCTTTTGCTCGAATTTAATAGAAAATAAATATTAAAGAAAGAAAAATAATAAATGGCTTAGTGTTTATACTTCAGTTTCACTCATATCTTAGTAAACGGATTCCTGCTTCAGAAATTAATTATTAAAGTCTAGTACATCATCATCTGAGTAACCTTTTCCCAACTATGTTGAAGTCGGCTTCCAGTCTAACCAGATGCAGCTGAATACCAGTATTTTACATGGAGCGACTGCCTATCTGACCTCCATAACCCAGTAACTGGGTAATATAATACCCCTTGGTAAGACTGGTTGTCAGACTTTCGGGCTTCTGACGACCCGTAACAACTGTCAAATATCTACAAATGACTGCCGGGACCAACGGCTTTACGTGCTTTCCGAAACACGGAGGAGTCTCGGAATGTTAAGATGGTCACCCATCCACAGACCAACCTCGGCAAGCGTAGCTTAACCTGATGGATTGAACCGTGCGGCTGTTATTACTTAGCCACTAGCTCCTCGTGTAATTAGTACGAAATACATATTACATATTAGTAAATAAATTAACTGGAGTAACTTAACCACATAGGCTTCTAGACTTTAATGCTGTATAGGTTCATTTGAAGGAGACATATTAAACAATGTGAATTTAAACACGTATCTTTTAATGAAATCCTCTGAAAATTATTCTGTAAAGAAAATTAGATTGTGAAATTCAGACACTTATAAACAAATTTAAAAAACCGGTTAAGAGCGTGTCAGACCACGCACAGTGAAGGGTTGCGTAATTGGGATGAATTCATCCCAAGGACAAACTTAACATTATAGTTGACAAACATGTTCTCCCATACATTCCAACTGCAAATGTAACTTTGTACGCACAATATTGAGAGATTTACCATGTTATTTTAAGACCATAGACTTCTTATAGGTTTTCCTGTAATCTATAAGTATAGAACTATGATCAGGGGAATGGGGAATGGTCAATTTTTGTCAATTTTCTTATTAAAATATGGCTTTAAAAGTACTTATTTTAAAATTATATTTAAAAAAATGAGATCCTCAAAACAAGCCCTTTTTAACCGACTTCCAAAAAGGAGGAGGTTATATGTTCGTCGCGTATGTTTGTTTTTTTTTTTTTTTTTTTTATGTATGTCCACCGATTTCTCCGTCAATTGTGGACCGATTTTGAAAATTCTTTTTTTGTTTGAAAGGGTGTGCTCTCGAATTGGTCCCATATAAATTTTATTAACTTTGCTTGGATAGTTTTTGAGTTAGCTACAAAATACGTATTTTTTCCCACTTAGTATGTAGATGATATGTTAAGTTTCTGTCATTGGTAGCAGATAGTGGTATTCGAATGTGTGTGGGGTAGGTACCACAACTAAAAAGTGAAAAATAAAAACTTTTTGCAAAAAAAAACAACCGACCTCCAAAAAAACACTACAAAGTGAAAAATAACTTTAATTTCGGAAGTCGGTGGCAAAAAACGAAAATACAAAACCCAAGACACCGACTTCCGAAATTAAAGTTATTTTTCACTTTGTAGTGTTTTTTTGGAGGTCGGTTGTTTTTTTTTTGCAAAAAGTTTTTTATTTGATATGTCTCACAGTACAGTTAGCAAACCTTTTTATTTAATTTTTCACCTTGGCCCCAAAAAGTGACCCCTGTATTCAAAATTCATTTATTTTCGTTACACATCCGTGTTTAGGTCACAGAAATTGATATGTGTACCAAATTTCAACTAAATTCATTCATTACATTCGGAGGAAATTGGCAGTGACAGACGGACAGACAGACACACGAGTGATCCTATAAGGGTTCCGTTTTTGCCTTTTGAGGTACGGAACCCTAATAATCATTCTAAATACAAAAGCTTCTAAATTCAAAAATATAGGTACCTACATCAACTTTTTTTGACGCCTGCACACATTCTATACTCCGTTTGAAATAAGATTAGACATTTAAACAAACCTTTTTTACAGTCCGTTCAACCGATTTTGACTTCTATACCGTAGGCTTAAGTGGTTACAAACCAACTGTTTACTGCAGCTGTCATTTGTCGTACCGCCAACGCAATAGAAGTCAAAATCGATTGAACGGACTGTAAAAAAGGTTTAGTTAAATGTCTAATCTTATTTCAAACGGAGTATAGGTAAGTACGCCACGTTGGTATTTTCTAAAGGAGTAAGATGAGTGATATACCTACTTACAAATATATATATTTCATTTATTGCGGATCACACATAAAGGTACATACAATCCATATAGTTTTAGTAACAAAGACTTAGAAACTATGTTAGTAAAACTTACAAACTAACCAAACAACTAATAACTACATGGCTCAACACATGTTGGCACATGCCTCCGCATCCAGTGCCTAATAAAGGGGTTGTCCACCTTGTCGACCAATGTTTTTAGGATGCTGTTGGAGCTTCCGTGCAACCTACCCATTATTGACGCCGTCCGCTTTCTCATTAAGGCATGAAAATCATCAACACGGGCTTCCGCGAACATCTGCGAAGTGCAGAAGCGTGGCGTAGCGAGCCCCATCAACATCCTGAACCCATTATTATATTGAACGCGTAGGACGTTATAGGCCCTCTATGTATACTTCACCCACAAGCTGCACGTGTAGAAGGTTTGGCAGTAGGCCTTAAAAAGATACACCTTCACATCCCTACTACAACGTGCAAACCTGCGGGCTAACATATTGCACCGAACCGCCAACGCCCTACGCTATGTCCAAATCTGCATCATCAGATAAGTCCTCCGTGACCAAATGTCCTAGGTACTTAACCTGAGCAACACGCTGCAAAGGTAACTAATGGATGTCTAACAAAAACCATCAATCATTTTGTCACATTGTTTAGGAATGAACTTTAATCTATGAACTACTACTGAATCTTCTCAACTTACCCGTTTCAATTTGTAGTACAATTAATCTACTTTTATTGCCCGTGTCGGGCATCCCACATAATTATCCCCCAAATTAACTCATACGAAGATAACGTAACGTTTACGTTTACGTTAGCGTAGCCTTTGTGGTTGTGACATTAGAAATGGTTGGAGAATTTGCTTGTTAGTTTTACCCGTTTCAACTAACAATAAAGCTAAAGAGTTTGTTTTAAGCTATTGCATAGCTTTTATCGCCGGCATTGAGCGCGGCGACCGAATCAAGAAATTCCGTAACGAAAAAACCTAACACCCCCTCCGCCTATCACGTAATGACGGTTCCCATGACAACGTTGTCATGGGAACGTAATTTTTGTTTTATGTCATCACGTCATCATCCCAAGTGTAGCGTTGACAAATAGGAAGTATGGAGGTTACAAATGCTATGCAATAAATAGCTTTACCGCGGCAGTCCCGAGTGCATGGAAGTGAGTGAATGGAAGTAAGAAAATAAAAAGCCTTACAAAAGCCGGACAGACCAGACGCAGTTAAATTGGCCCGGACAAGAGGTCAAAAAACCTAACACTGTCCGGCTTTATCCGGACGGATAGCAACTCTAAGCGCGACGATCGCGTATTCACGCGAATATTTTCAAGACGCCTTCTGGTTTTCCGAACTAATGACAGACATAACGCGATGATCGCGCATTCGCGCGACTTCTCACTTTGTTCAGGAAACGGGGTAACTGTCAATTCTGACTCAGTCTGAGCACAGCCAAAGCAAGCATAGAAGAGAACGACAACCTTTTAGACATGTAAATATTTGCCTACTAAGCTTAACATCATCATCATCTGCCTAGCCTTTTCCCAACTATGTTGGGGTCGGCTTCCAGTCTAACCGGATGCAGCTGAATACCAGTATTTTACATGGAGCGACTGCCTATCGGACTTCCACAACCCAGTTACTGGGTAATACGATACCCCTTGGTAAGACTGGTTGTCAGACTTTCGGGCTTCTGACGACCCGTAACAACTGTCAAAGATCTACAAATGACAGCCGGGACCAACGGCTTAACGTGCTTTCCGAGGCACGGAGGCGTCTTGGTATGTAAAGATGGTCACCCATCCACGGACCAACTGCGGCAAGCGTAGCTTAACCTGATAGATCGACCCGTGCGGCTGTCATTACTTAGCCACAAGCCCCCCAAACCTTAACATACCCTTCCAGAATGTTCGATCATTTACAAACCAACCAACCTCAATACCCATTCAATAAAATCAATATACCTCGTTTATCTATGAATATCCCAACTGACCTCACCTGACCTTCTCATATTCATTACAAAGCAATGCGGTTTAACCTCGTAGTTATTAGGTATAATAGTAAATTTCAACCGAAATATTACGAGAATTTGTCTTACTTTGGTCATAAAAGAGTTTAGTTATTCTATACAGGGGTGACTTGTAATTCAACGAGACCATTTCCGACACTAACCTACATGGTCCTCATATGGCCTGACCAAGATTATGTCTGGACTTTAAAAGAGACTGCGACCTATGAGTTTGTTTCGGCCTTTCTTCTCAGAGTAGTCAGATAGGTAACGCCGAACTCATCTAGGTTATTAAGCTATTGCATAGCTTTTATCGCGGGTTTTGAGCGCGGCGACCGAATCAATAAATTCCGTAACGAAAAAACCTAACACCCCCTCCGCCTACCATGTAATGACGGTTCCCATGACAACGTGACGTTGTCATGGGAACGTAATTTTTTTTTACAATACAGAGGAAGGAGGGTGGAGGTTACAAATGCTATGCAATAGCTTTACCGCGGCAGTCCCCGAGTGCCACACGTTTTTTTTTTTTTTTTTTTAATGACGTGTAAAAGTGATTCCGATATCCTATTTACAGAATAAACAAATTTTAATTCTTTTTATTTCAACGTATTTCTTCCAGGACGTGTGATAGTGCGAAAATCCATACCAATACGCTGTATTATAAGTCAATCTACATATATACGTGTTACAGAGAGTATTGAGTTTAGACATCTTTTTTAAGTTAAATATCAAAGAAAAAAATTCCTATTTGAGTAAGATTGATTATGACCCCCCCCCAACGAACCATGAGCAATACCTAATTCAATTCTAATATTCATAATATTTCAATTCAATAAATAATTAAATACCTGCTTACTATTTTCTTAATGTCCCTCGGGAATCAACGAATGCTAATTTCCATGTCCATCAATTATTAGATTTATCGTGTACAATAATTTGAATTCAGAACTAAGTACTTTATTGTTGTTTTGTTTTGGTTTTCGTGTGAACTATATAGAGCTGTAAAACTATTTTTATATCTGTCGTGCCTGCGACTTTATCAGCTTTCCTACCATTTTTAAAATAAATTACATTAAGGGAGTAACAACTCTATATACTTCCAAGTCGATTGAGAGCATCCGGTCTGCACCAAGTGCAAAGGGCAACTTATAGAAATCCGACGACTGACGAAACACGAGGTTTGCCGAGGGACATTAAGAACATATTTGTACTGTATGTGAATTTATGTACTCGGAGACAAGTAAATGTGTTTTGGACTCATTCACTTCGTAGGCAATTATATTATGATAATCTAACAAAGCCTTATTATCAAGCTTCAGCCCACATTACAGATCTCAGCTCTGTTATCGCAAGTGAGCCAGCCTGTCATGTCATTTAGTTGTAGGCTGTAGCCCTTCTGCTTGGCCGAACGACTTCAATACAGGGCTTCTCGCCAACTGGCGGCATTGAGCTGTAGGTAGGTATTAGCTATGTAAGCTAAGCTTTGTGAAGGTTGTATTGAATCGAGTAACTTAAATTATGTATTCAGTTAATGAACTGGTGTAAAAATACTATTAACGAAGTCGAGAGGCACTTGTTTTTTTTATTACATTATAATTTAAAAACCTTCTGATTACGGAGATATTGGAAATCAAAGTTCCAACATTTTTGAAGTGAAAACTTCTTTTGGCGCGTTTTGCATTTTTGAGATGGGACTAAACCATTGATTTCGCGACACCATGATGACACCTCATTTTTGTAAACGCGATTGTGCTCTTTATTTATAATAAGTTGCGGATCAATGTTCTATGAAAGTATTTTTACATTAAAGGTTTTGTAAACGCGATTATGCTCTTTATTTATAGTACGTTACGGTTCTATGCAAGTATTTTTACTTTAAAGGTTTCGGATGTATTATTTTTTGTAAACGTGATTGTGCTTTTTAGGGTTCCGTAGTAAACAAGGAACCCTTATAGTTTCGTCATGTCCGTCTGTCTGTCTGTCTGTCTGTCCGCAGTCTAGCTCCGAGACCCTTAGTACTAGAAAACTGTAATTTGGCATAGGTATATATTTTAATTACGTCGACAAAGTGATAAAATAAAATTATGAAAAACATTTTTTTTTAGGGTACCTCTCATACACGTAAAGTGGTGATGTTATTTTTTGTCTTTTTTTAACCCATAGTGAGGGGTATCATTGGAAAGGTCCTTTAAAAACATTGTTAGTTTGTGAAAACCATTTTTGGATTCAGGGATCCGTTTGCGAAATATTAAGCTTTAAAGTGCTAATTTTTGTTAGAGTCAAGTGTCCCCCCCCCCCTTGCCGGCTAAATGGTTGGTTTTGGGTGTATGAAAAAAATCACAACAGTAGTTTATATAACGAAATTTAAAGGAAAACTATCACAGCTAAGTAGGCTTTACAAATGAACGAGTAATAATTGACCAACTTAACTTTGCAGTTGCAAAAACATGTTTTCCCATACATTCCGTATGGGAGAACATATTTTTCAACTACAAAGTTAAGTTTGTTTTTGGGATTAATTCATCCCAACTACGGAACCCTTCATTGTGCGTAGTCCGACACGCACTTGGCCGGTTTTTATGTAAGTAAGGTTACGGACCAATGTTTATACAAGTATTTTTCTTCCACCAAGGCGATCTTGTTCAAGTTTTCACTTCTGTCGGCACTCCCGGAGTGCCACCACTTTTTTTTAATCACTGACGAAAAATTTCAACGCATTGACGTCCAGAATCCTATACGGAATCTATGGGAACAAGTTGCGCGTGGCCACCCTGTACATAAAAAAAAATCGAAGCCGTGATTTTCGCGTGTTCTTAGGGTATTGCATTATTCCTCCAATTAACATTCAGTAATTTTATTAACAAAGTGTTCACTTTATCGAATTTTTACCTATAAGGGTATTTTTACACGCGACTAGATATCTCTGCCAGGTCTTTATCTGAGTGAACGAATCCCCTGAGCTGACGTACCTAATCGTTAATCTGACATTTGACAGGACTAATGGCTGGCATTTCTTTTACTTATCTATTTTATCTGTCTACCTCTATGGATACCTCCTTATTTTTGCACTCTCACCATCATGAGTAATGGTATGATTTTGAATTCTTTTCAAAGATTTTGAATGTTAAAAATTACCCACAAAAGATCTCAGTGTACCCGAAATATACATAAAGAATTATTCTATTTACTTATCTACTTATTAAAAATCTTCAATATATTTACATACAGACCAATCAATCTGCCTAGCCTTTCCCTAACTATGTTGGGGTCGGCTTCCAGTCTAACCGGATGCAGCTGAATATCAGAATTTTATATGGAGCGACTGCCTATCTGACCTCCACAACTCAGTAACTGGGTAATACGATACCCCTGGCTAAGACTGGTTGTCAGACTTTCGGGCTTCTGACGACCCGTAACGACTGTCAAAGATCTACGAATGACAACCGGGACCAACGGCTTAACGTGCTTTCCGAGGCACGGAGAAGTGTCGGTATGTAAAGATGGTCACCCATCCATGAACCAACCCCGGCAAGCGTAGCTTAACCTGATGGATCGACCCGTGTGGTATTACTTAGCCATGAGCTCTCCTATTTATATACAGACCAAGGAAAAAAAAGAAGGATAGGTAAGGCCCTAACACCTAACAATATACTTACTATATTTAAGACGCAGATATATGACAGTGACCTTGAATGGTTAGCTTACGTGTTCTGTACTGAGCTCAAGCAACGCGTCGTACGTCCAGCCAGTAATAGGACTCGCCCATCAAGGAGCGCTGTCCCAAATTAGACGCATTATTAATTTATTACACGTAAAACAAAAAGTATTTTAATAAAACAAGTATACTAAAAGATCAATAATTTAATTATCTTTAAAATGGTGAAGTTTTCAAAAAAATACGCCTGATAGATTTTGCGTCATTCTCAGTTTTTTATACGCGTTAGACATAACTTTACAAATTAATTTCACTATGTAATATAAACATAATCAAAAATACGCCTATATTAAAATATTAGGAAAATGCTCTAATTTAATATATATTTTTTACAAATCACTAACACTACTTGTTTAGACGTCATCTTCAGTATAAAATCATTAAAAGTCGGTTATCGTCCCCTTAAGTACAAAACTAACATTACTAATAAATAAATAGGTTGGCACGTTGGTCCAATGGTCGCAAACGCTACTTCTGAGCATGAGGTCCTGGGTTCGATTCCCGGATCGGGCAAGGTGTTATTGGGTTTTTCTATCTGAAATGTCTCAGTAGCAGCTCGGAGTCTGGATTTGTGCCCGGTTGATGGCAATAGGCTCGCCCCCTATTACATGGGACTTAAACATAACTGGCGAAATGTGGGTGTACCTGCTACGCTACAGGGACACCTCCCTTCGGGGGAACAAGGCGTGATGTTATGTTATGTGTAAATAGGTACACAACACAAAACAGTTGTTAAGAATTATATATGAGGCATAAAATAAAGCTATTAAACAAAAAAAATACAGACAACACATTTCTGACAGCCTAGACCGCTGGTTCTAGAAACATGAAATTTTTCACAGGAGATTTTCTAATACAACAAAGGTCTGCACTAAGTAAGAAACTTTGGCGATTAACTATCGGCTATTTTCTCACTTAAGAAACGTTCAATAGATATACATTCCGTGTAAACAAAAGAGATGCATATATTAATAGTTGATCGCTGACTGTTCACACCACCGGCGAGGACTCGCTCCACTAGTTTGTCGCTGAGCGACAAGAGCTATCAAAAATCATACTTGCTCAGCGATGTTCGCTTGGCGGTCAGACAGAACTCACGCCGAGAGATCAAACAGCGGTAATTTCGCCCTGAGCGAGTGGTGCGAGTAATCGCCCGTCGCACTCGGACTCTCGCTGATACCCCAGCGACAAAACTATCGGAACTACATACTCGCTGCTCGCCAACTCGTTTTCAGTTGCTAGCTTTACTCGCTACTCGTTAATCGCCGTCAGTGGGACAGCTGCCTAAAACGTAATAACAGTTTTTTGGAAATTCGACATTTTTGCCGATGGGAAGTGGAAGTCCATTCGGACACACAGCTTCTAATAAAGAGGTCGCCAATATTCTATTGTGTACCCTATCAATAATTACACTACGTCCCAATTCCCTTGTTCACAAAGCAACACCCAAAACAAATGCCAATCAAGGCAGTCACCCGTTATATTTGCAGACAATGCTTCGACACATCACAGGGCGTTTCTGACCAATCCCTAGACATTGACGCTTTCCTGTATATCAGCCAATATGTATGTAAATAACTTTGTTACCTAATATAATGGGTTTACTATCTTGTTACTGGGAAACCGAATACGTATACAGGGTCAAATTATAGCTAGCGAAACTACGTAGAAGAGATGGGGTATCGATATCTTTTTTGGAGTCAATGACCGCTGGTAGTGTTGTTACTTATAGTATGTCAAAAATCAAAGTCAAATAATTTATTTCAATTAGGCACATAAAATATAGGCATAGGCTTTTAAACGTCAAAATTTACTAAAAACAGAATTGATTCTAGTCACCCCTTCCAAAAAGTAGTTTTCGTATGGAGAAGAATGGGCAAGAAACTCCACCGTTACTCTTTTAAAATGTTTTACAATATTTTGTATACATTAATTATATAATTATATGTGAAAACAATGCACCTGGAATAAGATTACTGTACCACAATAGGTAAAGGTAAAATAAAGCAATGACAGAAAAAAATATATGTGATAGATACCTACACGTTGTTCATATATTTACAAATATTGTAAAAGTAACTACACGATATTCCTAAAAATTTTACAAGTAATACTAATAAGTCAGTGTGTATGTTCAAGTAATCACAGAATGTAAAATCAATGTTATAATAATAATAAATTATACAATTATATTAGCAACCAGTTTGATTTTGTCTAGACTCTAAACTGTCCTATGGAGCTAGACCAGCATGTTGAGTGAGTTGATAAAATCTGTTTGATAAAATCTCTATGAGTTTATACAAAAAAATAACTAATTTTGAAACTGATATTTTAAGTGACTACATTACCCCAAAAAAACATCAAATCAAATCATTTTTATTTGCATTAAAACATGGTATTACAGATGTTACATTAAAATTAGTGCTACATACATAGCATGCAAACTTGTTGCGTTACATCACGTGCGTTACATCTTTATATATATAATTCTTCTGTGAGTGTGTATGTCACTGAACTTCTCTCAAACGACTGGACCGATTTTGATGAAATTTTTTGTGTGTGTTCAAGGGGATCTGGGAATGGTTTAGATTCACAATTTTGTCCGCTGGACAATGTTTTGACAGGACAACGTCTGTCGGGTCCCCTAGTAATATTATATAGTTGTTGGAGCATATTTAGTCTCTATAAATTCTTTAATAGAATAAATATTTTGTATATTTAGCCATTTATATAGTTTGTGCTTAATGCTCTACAAGTCAACGTTTTTAAGTTGCTTGGTATCTTTATATATATAATTCTTCTGTGAGTGTGTATGTCACTGAACTTCTCTCAAACGACTGGACCGATTTTGATGAAATTTTTTGTGTGTGTTCAAGGGGATCTGGGAATGGTTTGGATTCACAATTTTGTCCGCTGGACAATGTTTTGACAGGACAACGTCTGTCGGGTCCGCTAGTATTCTTATAAATACGTACACACATTGCTTAACAGTTCTTATTGTATTTTGTAGATCTAGGAACGTCATTTAGTACGAGTCTGAATGGATCTCTACGATCATCAAATTTTTTTTTTTTTTTGTTTTTTGTGTGATAAAACAAAATAGCTAGCTAATTTTATTTTGACCCTGTATATGTACCTGATACATAGTGTCGTTTAATTAAAGCTGGTAACTACGCGTGTCTCGGTAAATGAATAAGCTTGATTAGGTCTAAATTTGAGTGGTGTAAAAGATAAAAGGCAATATGATCCGAAGTGGAAAGTCTGCTTGTTAAATATTTGAAGGGGCTTCATATAGGTATTTGAATGGCGTTTGAGTTGATCGGAGTTCAAAATATAAAGTATGAGTAGATGCTGTAGGTTGCCTGTTTTCAGTAAACGATGTAAGAGAGAATATAAAACCATGACATAACTTCTATACAAGGTGGCACGGACATCGACGTGAAAACTGTTACCATGGATTCAGTACATGATTTTTAACTCCCCTGTGGTGAAATTTTTCGCCGATTAGTTATTAAAAAAAAAAGAAAAAAAATATATATGGAACAGCAGATTTTTTTGAAGTGAAAACTTCTTTAGGTGCGTTGGGCATTTTTGAGATGGGACTAAAACATTGATTTCGCGACACTGTTACGACACTAACTTTTGACCATTGTAAAGACATCAACGCGTACCGCGGCGCGTGGAGGAAAAGACATCAACGCATTGATAACCGCGGTGCCGATTTTTTTTTAAGTATCAGGTCAAGCTACGCTTGTCGCGGTTGGTCTGTAGATGGGTGCCCATCTTTACATATCAAGACCCCTCCGTGCCTCGGAAAGCACGTTAAGCCGTTGGTCCCGGCTGTCATTTGTAGATCTTTGACAGTCGTTACGGGTAGTAGAAGCCCAAAAAGTCTGACAACCAGTCTTACCAAGGGGTATCGTGTTACCTAGTAACTAGGTTGTGGAGGTCAGATAGGCAGTCGCTCCATGTAAAATACTGGTATTCAGCTGCATCCGGTTAGACTGGAAGCTGACCCCAACATAGTTGGGAAAAGGCTAGGCAGATGACTTCTATCGGCACTCCCGGAGTGCCACTGTTTTTTTTAAATAAAAAATTCAGTGCGGTTCAGAATCATGTCTTAAATCCATGGTAAAAAATTTCACGTCGATGTCCTTGCCACCCTGTATAAATATCTATTATATAGTGTAAAACAAAGTAACTTTTCGTGTTCGTCGGTATGACCGCTTAGATCTGAAGATCTAAGCTAATCCATTGTGTAGTTCACTACACAATGGATTTTTATGCGAATTCAGCATCATTTAGACTTTAGAGCATTTATTTCGGACTTAAACCACAGATTAATACAGATGGTCCACTCCGCATTTTAGGTATAAAGCTACAAGTACACGGCGGGCCCGTCTTGTTGGGCCAATTCAATGAGTGTAACGTAGTCAGAAGACATAAGAGTTACGCGATAGAAAGAGAGGCAACTTCTTGGTGAATATAACTGTAGGTAATTAGCGCTGTGCGACCTGAACTGCATTTTATTGTGTCGTAGCAAAAGTAGCTTTTTAGGGTTCCGTAGTAAACAAGGAACCCTTATAGTTTCGTCATGTCCGTCTGTCTGTCTGTCTGTCCGCGGCTTAGCTCAGAGACGCTTAGTACTAAGAAGCTGTAATTTGGCATGGGTATACATATTAATCACGTCAACAAAGAGGTAAAATAAAATCATGAAAATTTTTTTTTTTCAGGTTCGTCCCCTAGACGTAGTGATAATGATTTTTTTTTCTCTCAATAATCCCATAGTGTGGGGTGTCGTTAAAAAAGTCGTTTAAAAATATTGTGAGTTTGCGAAGACCAATTTTGGATTTAGGGATTCGTTTTCGAAATATTAAGCTTTAAATTGCTCATTTTTGTTAGAGTCAAGTGTCCTCCCTGCGAGTTTAATGGTTGGTTTTGGGTATGTGAAAAAATTCACGGCAGTAGCATATATAACGAAATTAAAAGGAAAACTGTCACAGCTAAGTAGGCTTTACAAGTTAACGAGTAATAATCGACCAACTTATATTTGCGGTTGCAAAAACAGAATGTATGAGAGAACATGTTTTTCAACTACAAAGTTAAGTTTGTTCTTGGGATAAATTCATCCCAACTACGGAACCCTTCATTGTGCGTGGTCCGACACGCACTTGACTGGTTTTTTGTTTAAATAATTTTGCGGAGTGAACCATCTGTTCATCTGTGCTTAAAGATAACTGGCAAAATGTGGATGGTCTATAGGTACACCTCTGCGCAACCCTTTGGGGAACAAGGCGTGATATTGTGTTTATGTTTTATATGTATAATACAATAATATTTAACTTAGATGTAACACAGAAGTCTTGGTACCTTCATGAGGCAAGATAAACACATGCCATATGCATGCACAATCGTTTGCAAGAGCGTTTCATGCTGCTGTGCCATAACAACTTCTGATTAGTGATAACGACAAAAGCATACTACTGTGCAAGTTACTGGCATATGTAATCATATCGCTCGCCTTCAGGAAATGAAGCGAGAACACACTGAGGTGTACGATATTCGTTCACACCAGTAGTCGAGAACAAAAGCTACGCTCTGCAATATTCAACTGCCGCAGTACAGACGGACAAACAATGGACAATGCAGACGCTGTAAATTGAGTATTGCGACGTTTTTCTTTTGTTTTTAACTAAAGTCCCCGTCACGAGAAGCTATAATTTTTGTAAATAAAAAACTTCTGCCAAGTTACGTAGCGACAATTTAATCAACAACAAATAATCCCAAATTCAATGAAATCAAAGTAACGTACCTACGTGTTATACGAAACTAATGAGCAATTTCACTTGATCGGGTTATATTTTAGCGATATAAAGCGCTGTCGTCTAAGGTTTTGTGGTACTGGAACACATCTGATTCATGGAACGTAAACATTTGGGCCACGATTTTGAAGTAAGTTCACGCTGACGTTGTCTCTGCTGTCTTTCGAGTTTCGAATGCGTCTGTTTGTTTGTGGTGTTTTCGCGGATTAGGTTATATTGTTTGTTTGTAATTAGATGTGTGTGGTAATATAATTATATCCCTTTAAAAAAATAGTACAAAACTGTTTTTATTTTATTTTACCCAAAGATTGCAAACCCCTGAATGTGTGTTTACAAAATTTATAGCTTCTCGTGACGGGGACTTTACAGAGGCATTTCATTTAATTTATTCATAAACAATTTGCATTGTGTTGAATCAAGGCATATTAAATACATACAAATACAAAAAACAAAATACAACTCAATCTGCCGAGCCTTTTCCCAACTATGTTGGGGTCGGCTTCCAGTCTAACCGGATGTAGCTGAATACCAGTATTTTACATGGGGCGACTCCCTATCTGACCTCCACAACCCAGTACAGTGGGTAATACGATACCCCTTGGTAAGACTGGTGTCAGACTTTCGGGCTTCTGACGACTCGTATCGACTGTCATTGATACACGAATGAAATCCGGGACGTGCTTTCCGATGTACGGAGGAGTCTCGGTATGTAAAGATGGTCACCCATCCACAAACCAAACCCGGCAAGCGTAGCTTAACCTGGTGGATCGACCCGTGCTGCTGTTATTACTTAGCCACGAGCTCCTCCAAAAACAAAATACAACTATGATTAATTTATTAGTTAACATTCAAATAAAGTGTCAAAAAGTTTCAAATGTAATGTCAAACAGTTTATAATGTCGAATAGTTTTAAACACAATGACAAAAGATTTAAATGTCGGCAAATGATTCTAAATTATATACCATCAAATTATAAAAACAGAAAAAATTAAATGTAATTTATTTATTATTGTGTGACATTAATTCCGATATTTTTATACAGACATTTGTCTAATAAAAAAAAGGATTGTATGGTTTTATGAAACCACGGTAAAAGTGAAACTTTTAAGCGAACTATAGGCGCCGCCATATTGGCCTTGGCTGCTCTAACGAGCGCCTTTCACTTTATCCCTACTCCGCGGCCGACCGTCACGCGACATGCAACACACAGACGAAAAATTTTGAGACGATGTAATAAAAGTTTCACTTTAAAAGGCTTTCAATTTTGCTTTAAGCAAGTGGGTCTTATAAATCAAGGTCCTTAGCTTTTTGGTCAGAACTACAACGGGGTTTTTCAAAGTCAGACTATGAACTTATAATGTCACTATGTGACAATTAGGGCAGTCACCGTAGATATAACAATCGCATTAGGTCGCAAAAAATTTCACTGTACTGATTTTTGGAATGTCGTTATGATAGATACCAGCAATATAAAACCAATTTTGCAGCTTTGAAAGATCTGCGTCAGACAGTATCTGTTTGGCGTTAATGCTGAAATGAACCTTTTTGGCGCAGCCGTGAGGCACATACTATTGTTTTTAAAACATTTTTCATTTTTATTTTCACTGTGTTATTTGTGTTTTGTGTTTCACGAACTGTGTCCAAATAAATGTTTTTCTTTCTTTCTTTTCTTTGTCTGTGCTGCGTAGTGCCTTCAGTTTTTAACTTATAATTTCTAAATGGTCCATCCTACGGAAAAAATCATCATTAACCAAGTATACAAAATTTGATACAATTTCAGCGCAATTGTAGCTCTATAGGTCTAAAAGATCCCGAGATGTAACACTTCAAGGATGCTCCTTTTTCGAGTCTCATCTGAATATTTTAAGACGCAGATTTATGCCAGTGACCTTGAGTAGTTAGCTTGCGTGTTCTGTACAGAGCTCACGCAACGCGTCGTAGGTCCAGCCTGTTATAGGACTCGCCCATCAAAGAGTGCTATCCCAAATTAGACGCAATATTAATTTATTATACATAAAAAAAAGATATTTTAATAAAACACGTATACTAAAAGATCAATAATTCAATTGTCTATAAAACGGTGAAAATTTCAATTAAATACGCTTGATAGATTTTGTGTGATTCTCAGTTTTTTATCCACGTTAGACAAAACTTTGCAAATTAATTTCACTATGTAATATAAACATAATCTAAAATATTCCTGTATTAAGTTATTAAGAAAATGCTCTAATTTAACATATATTTTTTCCAAATTATTAACATTACTCGTTTAGACGTGATCTTCAGTATAAAACCATTAAAAATCGGTTATTGTCGCCTTAAGGTACCTTTATACAAAATATTTTATTTCGATTATTTACATAACATTCGTGACATAACTTCGACACAAAAGAGCCTGCGGCAGTCCCTTAACGCAGCCAGCTTTTGTGATATTATTTTCTACATAAGTTATTCATTATTTTGAATGCCGATTATAAATTGGACGATGTTTGTCTCTACAATCATTTTTCATCACAATATACCTAGTAAATAGAGAATTAATTCTCGAAAACACAAACACACAAATAACTTTTAATGAAAAATTGTAAGTAAATAAATGATGAATAAGAGCAATTTAATTCATTTATCAAAACTTTTCGTCCCGTGAGTCTATTAAATGTCTAAACCAGAGTGCACTCGCATTTTATCATTTATCTTTTATACCCTTTGAAAAAATGAAAGGGAATCGTTGATCAAAGAATTTAAATTAAACATTTTGGACTTGGGGCTAATTCAAAACATTTTAGCAAACCCTAGATCAGCGATTGTAAAGAGGTTATGTGGTCTGGTGAAAATACTGCCTAGTCATTGAATGAGTATTCTGTTACAGTTTATAGTTGTTGTGTTATGTTTTAATTAAAGTTAAATAGTTGATAAGGTACGATGGAGTTGACATATCCGTATGGACAAAAACCCCCTGTTATTAATAAAGAATAAAAAAATAAAAAACCCTTTGAAAACCCGCTCAATCAGTTTAAATTAAAAACGGTAAAAGTTCCTCTGCAAGAGTTATAAAGTAATAAAATGGTGGACGATAATGATATTAAAGTAGATAGGTAGTTAGTTACATATATGATAACTTGAGTAGCGACTAGGGTTGCCAACTTTTTTTGAGAAAAATAACTTTTCAAGTTCTTTAAATAGAAAAAAATAAAAGTATCTGGAAAAAAGAAGTATTTTTTTTTTTATTCTCTTAAAAACATGCTTTTAGCAAACGCTAACAAGTTTTCGTTGTGTGTGTGTATTGAATGTTGAAAGTGTTTCAAAGCTAGTTTTACAACCATTTACATTGAAATAAATAAATATAACTCGTTTTTTATTTCAATGTACGATATGTATTTCTCTTCTCGCCACTTCAGATTCATTACCGAAAAAACTACCAGTGAAAGTTGAAGTGGCGGGAACAGAAAGTAAGTAAATCAGATTCATTTTTAAGAATGCCTTTTGTCAAAAGTTTTTTTCTCTGATAATTCTTTATCATTATTATTAATAGATTTTCTTTTTTGACTTATAAGTATCGACAAATAGTTCAGTATAATTACTAAATGAAACACTCACAGTAATACCCGTGGGTAATCCCAGGGGTTAAACGAAACACTGTGAGTGTTTCGTTTAACGCATCACAGTAAAATTAGAACTAAAATATTTTTGCATACTTTATTTTTATGCAAAAGTATAAAGAATATTATATCGAAAATAAAGTAGAACACGTTTTTATAAAGCATGGTTGGCAACCCTTGTAGCGACTGACTATTTAATTAGCGAGGCAGGTCTGGGATTCACAGGATTGCCGCAGATATTATGTAACTGGCTTTATTTATAAGTATTTTTAATTAGTTCTAATGGAATAAACGAAGCAAAAGGAATATGGCAGGCTTGTAGCACGTGGTGTTTTTTAGTTTATACCCACTCAATGAAAATGCTTGATTTAAGAGGATTTATCCTAAAAGTTGACAACGTCGTAAATAGCTGTCAAATATTTACCTGTTTTGATTTATTTAGCAATATTACTGTATGGAATTAAGAAATGTGGCTAAGTAGGGAACTAAAATATTGATTATGAAATGCAATAATTAATATCGTAACACCGAATATTTAGTTTTAAACGTAAAAAAAGTATTAGGAAACTTTCCAAATTACCTTTTTCACACCTAAAACGGTTATAACATCAAATTCAGTGTTATAATTGCAATTCATTATTAATATTCTAGTTCGCTAGTTAGCCACATTTTTTATTTCCATACAAAAATATTGCCAAATTAATCAAAACAGCGAAATATTTGACGGCTATTTCCGACGTTGCACACTTTCAAAATGCACGCTCTTAAATGTAGAGTTTCCACTCTTCACACACAAAGGTTATAAAGTATTAATTTATAAAGAAATGGACACATTACAGTGTACAATTATGGCAGCTGAGCTCGTAGTGTCCCAAAGAGATATAATTTACTACCCACGAATTAAAACAGTTGACCTTTTCGGTAAAATTACAAAGTAAAAGGCCTTCAAACAGATTGACGACCAACTTTCATGACAATCTCTTAATGAACTCTTTCGAACTTGACAAGTGATTTAAATGAGGTATTTTCTTTGAAAAAAACTTAAATACAAATCTTTATCTACTCTCATAGCGTAATATTCGAATTATGAACTTCAAAACGAGTTCATATTGACATACTTTATAAACAGAATACCGAAATTTAAAAATAGAATCATATTATAACACTTTTTATCTAACAAAATAATACTATAAAACAATTTTTTTTCTGTTACGATACAGCGCTAATCCAAGAAGTTAATATCACCAAAGAGTTTCAATCAACTTTTTATGCACCCGCTGTAGCGCATGTGCGGTGATGTGCTGGTGCAGGCGACATTCATTTGTTTTGTAGTACTTACTGAATTTCGTGGGATTTTTAAATTTATTCTTGACCTTTAACTTTGATCTTTTATTTAGTATTTGTTTCAATCCCAATGTTTGAGAGTAGATAAAGTAGTGTATGAAACTGCACATAACTAGGTATTAAAACATTCGTGTGATAACACACACTCGTGTTTTAATACCCCTCATTATGCAACAGTTTCATAAACTACTATTATTATTTCAGACATTATCAGTCCATAAGTAATTAGTTAGTATTAGTAGCAGCAGTGATAGCCTAGTGTCGTGACCGTCAGACTGCCAAGTCATAGGTCTCGAGTTCGAACTCAAAGCACGCACCTCTGACTTTTCGGATTCATGTGCGTATTGTATAATTATCACTTGCTTCAAAAACAGTGAAGGAAAAAATCGTGAGGAAACATGCCTGAGAGATATTTCTCGACGGCATGTAAAGCCAAGTTAGAAGCCCATGGGCTGCATAAAAACTCTGGCACCAGGTGAGTCACTAGAAAGAAAGATTTGTGAATTAATAACAGATTGTGTTATTCGACAGACAGTGTTATTCGTACCCACTTAATCTACTGAATAAGTAGGTAATTGTTTATTCAGGGTCGCCCCCTATTACATAGGACTCGAACACAACCGGTGAAACGTGGGTGAACTGAGTGCCCCTCGGCAACCTCGTGTTTCGTCAGTTGTCAGATTTCTATCAGTTGCCCTTTGCACTTGGTGTAGACCGGACGCTCTCAATCGACTTGGAAGTATTTAGAGTTGTTAATACGGTTTTAACTTTATGTAATTTATTAAAAAAATGGGAGAAAAGCCGCTAAAGTCGCAGGCATGACAGATAGGAAAATAGTTTTACAGCTCCGCTACATAGAATTTTTAAATCCCAGCAGTACGTCCCCGTGGGATATTTTCCAACATCCACGCGGGCGAAGTTGAAGGCAAAAGCAAAAGCTAGTAGGAAATAAACTGCTAATATTCCATACAAGCTTATTTTGGTCCCAAAATTAAAAAAGTAGGAACCTAAATATACAATCTCCGCAAGGACTAATTAAAAATTACCGTTACGGCATACAAACAGCCTTATAATCATTTATCTTTAGAAAATGTAAATGTATGCATAATTAATCATGATCAAAGATTCATTATCATTGTCTAGACATGCTATATTAGCATATAATAATTGCTTATTTTTATTTATGTCAAAAAAAAAAACTATGTACTTATTACATAATAAACTAGTTGTTGCCCGCTGCTTCGCCCGCGTCACTCATCATCATCATCATCAGCCTATAGCAGTCCACTGCTGGACATAGGCCTCTCCAATTGCACGCCATTCAGCTCGATTCTCGGCAACTCTCATCCAGCTGCTACCAGCCACCCTTCGAAGATCGTCACTCCACCTAGCCTGAGGGCGTCCTACCTTACGTTTGCCAATTCGCGGTCTCCACTCAAGAACACGTATACCCCAACGGTCATCGGTTCTATGGCTGATATGGCCGGCCCACTGCCACTTCAGCTTGCTAATTCTGTGAGCTGTGTCGATGACTTTGGTTCTCTGCCGGATCACTTCGTTCCGGATTCGATCCCTCAGAGAGACTCCAAGCATAGCGTCACTCACCATTTTCGTATGTCTCGCACCTTAGGAAACTTAAGCTTATGTGATTACCTATTTGAGAACCGATAAAAAAAAAACAGTAGCACTGCGGGAGTGCCGACAGGCGACAGAAGAGAAAATTTTAACAATTTAATAAAAATACTTCCAAAACCTTTAAAGTAAAAATACTTGCATAGAACATTGATCCGTAATCCTTAATATTATAAATGCGAAAGTAAGTTTGTTTGTTACGCCTTGATGCTAAAACGGCTGAACGGATTTGGATGAAATTTGGCACATATATAGATGATGCCCTGGAAAAGAACATAGGATACTTTTTTTTTCCCACGGGATCGAGACTTATGCGGGTGAAACCGCGGGGCGCAGCTAGTTTAATATAAATAAAGAGCACAATCGCGTTTACAAAAATGATGTATCGGTAACGGTGTTGCGAGTTCAATTGTTTTTTCCCATCTCAAAAATAAATGCCCAACGCGCCCAAAGAAGTTTTCACTTCAAAAACTTTTAAAAGTGATGGTTTCAAATTGAGACTGTTGAGAATTGAATTTGATTCTCAACTAAAAAGCTTTCAAACAGTTTATTGTTCATATCACTTCAAACCACTCAGGCATGTTAAATAGTTTAAAAGCGCTTAACTTGATTTTTCGCTTTACTATTTTGCCAGTAAAGAGAAGAATATAACAATTTTTACAGTATTAGTTGTCAACAGAATCGAATCAATCCAGTATTTGTAAAGGGCCTACCACCAAAGAAGGCTCTTATAGCAGTATTATTATAATCTTACTTTGACTTTTCGTACCATGACGTCCATAAAATAACCTTATTGTAATGTTAAAACAATCCTATTTTCTTAGCGGTTTTGGTGACGTCACCTCTAAAAGTTTATTCAATTCATACCACGACGTGACTTGACAACTAGCAATATTGTTGTAATGTCAAATTTAGCAATCATAAAAAAGTTCCTCGGACTCGACGGAAATATTATTGTTTTGCAAAATATTAAGAAAAAACATTTTCGGATCATGAAAAGTTAACAAAATGTATTTATTTACGTAAACTTACGTGAAAATGTTAATATAAGCTTGAAACAAAACTCTCTTGAAATAAGATTGTTTCGTAAAAGATTGTGGTCGGCCCTCTGTAGATGTAATGTTTCACATGATAGGTAAACCAAACATATTAATCGTGGCTCAATAACAACCCCACGCGTGATCGAAGGTTAAGCTACGCTTGCCGCGGTCGGTTCGTGGATGGGTGACCATCTATTACAAGTGCCTCGGAAAAACCCCCTGTGCCTACCCCTCTGTGCCTTTAGGTTAAGCTGTTGGTCCAGGCTATCATTCGTAGATCTTTGATAGTCATTACGGGTAGTCAGAATGCCGTAAGTCTGACAACCAGTCTTACCAAGGGGTATCGTGTTACCCAGTAACTGGGTTGTGGAGGGCAGATAAATCCTCCATGTAAAATAAGTACTGGAATTCAGCTGCATCTGGTTAGACTAGGAGCTGACTCCAACGTAATTAGGAAAAGTCTGTGCAGATTTGATTTTATTTTTCCAGTTAGAAGAATATAACAATATTTAGTAACTACAACCAATATTAAGTTACAATAGAAAAATAACTCAATAACACAATAAAATAACATCATTAAAACTAACATCATTAAAAATAACAACAAAAATAAAATAACGTCACGCCTATATTCACTGAAGGTTAGGCAGAGGTGTACCTATAGTACAGCTACATACATCTATCTATCTACCTACCTATAGTATAGCCTATATTTTGGCAGTTATGTTTAAATGACAGGTTGTAATTAAAAAATGACAGATAAACAATCACAATCTGTCATTTTGTCTATTCTTCCGTCGACAAAACTCGCTTCTACGGTGGTCATGCTACGCGTGCTGACACCTATCAATTGAGTACAAAAGAATACGTGATTTTTTTCTTTATTTGTTCGTGATACTTAGTGTCAAACTGAGAGATGTCAAGAACACATTCTCTCGGCGGCTAGAGTTTAGTTACGAAATCTAATCTCATTTTCATTTCTTTAATCTTCTTCTTATTTACGTAATTTGACTCAAATTTTGCCCAACCAACTCAAACATTAGATTCGTAACGTATCATTTATTTAATGACACCTTATTCTACAGAGCATTGCTTCATTCTAAATCTATTAGGCTTGAAGATCTTCCTCGGGCACCTACCTAATGAATGATTTGTATGAAATATTTGATGAAAGTCTTCTTCTTTTCGTGTGGTTAGTGACTAACCTGGTGTCAGAGTTTTAAAGCCGCCCATGGGCCTTTGACTTGTCTTCACATGCCGTCGAGAAATATCTCTCAGGCATGCCGGTTTCCTCACGATTTTTTCCTTTACCGTTTCGTTCTGATGAAGGTAAAACATATACAAGCTTAGTTTTTGTTTATACTAAACCTGTTAAGGGGTCATTATACTCATCATTATGAAAAACTTTCACTATGGGACCAACGCTGAAATCGCGAAAAAAAAATCAGCTGTTCCCTACATTTATGTTCGCATATCTCGTCAAAATGTAGGGAACAGCTGATTTCTTTTTTCGCGATTTCAGCGTTGGTCCTATAGTGAAAGTTGTTCATAATGATGAGTACAATGACCCCTTAAGAGTTTTAGTATAAACAAAAACTAACGTTGTATATCTAAATAAGTCAAAGAAAATATTTTAAGTTTTTAACGTTAAATTGCCGAGTACATTAAAAAATTATCGCCAGCCCTGCTATTTATACGATGTACCATGACGCTCGCGTGCGACCCATGATTACATACAAATTGGATGGCAGGGCTGTTTGATAAGATAACTATACCTTTTGATGATACGCTTTAATTATTGGAGGACTGGCAGTCTTTTTTTAATTAACTTGTTTGTTTAAAGTCCGGAGGACCCGGGGCGGTCACTTGTTCAAGTAGTTTATCAGGGAAAAGGATAGAAAATACGTTGATATGAGTATTAGAACGGAATGAATTGAAATGAAATGAAATTGTTTATTCTGTGAATAGGATATCAGAATCACCTTTAAGAAAAGAAGAAAGAAAGAAAGAAAATATATTTATTTGAGACACGCACAGGAAATACAACATTAAAACTAAGAAAATTATAAAAATAATAACAATTTCAGAAAAACATATTAATTTAAATTAAAAAATTGTGTAAACAAAAAAGAAGACCTCATACACGTCATATTCAAAAAATATTAAAATAAGCTAAATGAGTTCGAAGTTTCCTATCTGACTACTCTGAGAAGAAAGGCCGAAACAAACTCAGAGGTCGCAGTCTCTTTTAGAGTCCAAACAATATAATCTTGGTCAGGCCATATGAGGACCATGTAGATTAGTGTCTGAAATGGTCTTTTGAGGAAAGAACCAAACAGATTTGAGTCCAGTCAGTGCAAGCATTTGTCCGTAATCGTGGAGCTCAACTCAACGAACAATACCAAAGAAAGGACATTTGGGTAGGCCGCATAAACTACTCAAACTGCCAGACCATCATTAGAACTAGCAGAGAAATAAAAATAATAATAATATCCACATAGTCCTAAAATAGACATAATATTCAACATGTACCCGTTGTACACTCTAGTATCCGCGAAACAAGCGACGGCCTTTTCCCCATGGACACTATAGTACCCGAAATCAGTTCAGCAGAGTTAATTAATAATGTTAATAGTTACTTTTGTTTTATTTGATTAAAATTAGGACTTTTGTAGCAATCGAAAGTTTTATTTCGATAGCATTACATAGGTACCTATACTCCATTTGAAATAAGATTAGACATTTAAATAAACCATTTTTACAGTCCGTTCAACCGATTTTGAATTCTATTGCGTTAGTGGTATGACAAATAGCAGCTGCAGTAAACGGTATTGTAACCACTTTTTTGCTTTTAATGCCATCTTTATGCCTACGGTATAGAAGTCAAAATCGGTTGAACAGACTGTAAAAAAGGTTTCTTTAAACGTCTAATCTTATTTCGAATGGAGTATAGTTGCTGCTTAAGTATTTCTTTAATCAGTAAGAACCTTTCTGATTATGTGTTTAAAAAAGATTTAATTATCAACTGTCTCATACAAAACTTCATTACCTACTCGACCCAACTGTATGGAATAACAGATTATTTTATCGCGATTACGATATTGGTCCCGTGGAGGTAGTTGTTCAATTTGATGGTGTGTACCACTCTAAACACAATTTCCACGCAAGCTCCGCCCCCATGCAGCCCGCCACTCCACTATGTACTAAACACTAACACATCAGTAATAAAGTTGAACATCGCGTGCGCTCTTTGATCGTGTTCGAGCACGGAACTAAGTGGCGTAAGTCTCAATTCTTATTTCGATTATAACTAAAGTAATAATTGATCTTGTGGCTGGATAAAAAACTATGTTTATTTATTTTAGACATAAAAGCCGAGTAATCTTAATTTTATTTAAGCAATCTTTAAAAAAAGTCAAGATTTTCGAATAAAAATGAATCGAGCGAAAATGTTACAATTACGTAACTTTCATGTATATGAAAAGAAAAAATCCAATAAATCCTGTTTCAGAATATTAATGCAAATTAACATACAATTTAGGGAGACTGCTCTTAAGACGCAGATATATAACAGTGACCTTGAATGGTTAGCTTGCGTGTTCTGTACTGAGCTCAAGCAACGCGTCGTACGTCCAGCCAGTAATAGGACTCGCCCATCAAGGAGCGCTGTCCCAAATTAGAGGCATTATTAATTTATTACAAGTAAAACAAAAAGTATTTTAATAAAACAAGTATACTAAAAGATCAATAATTTAATTATCTTTAAAATAGTGAAGTTTTCAGAAAAATACGCTCGATAGATTTTGCGTCATTCTCAGTTTTTTATCCGCGTTAGACATAACTTTACAAATAAATTTCACTATGTAATATAAACATAATCAAAAATATGCCTATATTGAAATATTAGAAAAATGCTCTAATTTAACATATTTTTTTTTCAAATCACTAACACTACTCGTTTAGACGTCATCTTCAGTATAAAATCATTAAAAGTCGGTTATCGTCCCCTTAAATATGACCACATCTTTCTGATACACTCTGTATAGTTCTTTGTAAGTTGTTTGGTAATCTGAGTAAGTTGTAAGTAAGTAATAAGTTGGTATATATTCTTAATGTGATCATGTTCTTTACTTTCTCGAAACATGGCATAGTTTATAAGTAACTTTTCCACAAGACGAAACAACAAAAGAGCCTAATATTATTTTGAGAAAGAACACTTAGATTCAATTTCAGTAAAACGCCTTTGCAAATAGCTTTATAAAACCCGTCTTATTTTTGTGTTATTCTGTTTTTCTTCATTTAAGCTTAGTCGCTTATTTTCACGTTTATTTCACTTAGTGTACGAGATTGTGTTATTTTTATGTGGGTCGTAATGTGACGGCTTTACGCGGAACCTCAGTTAGTTCCAGCGATAAACTGCTGTATAATGAGAGGACCGTATTTCGTGGCACAAATTAGGGTCGTTTTATAACAGAAATGCCCTTAAATATGACCAGTGTGACAAAAAAATCCTGAAAGAAATCGACACGTGTTTCACCTCTCTGCGTTTAGCACTCGGTGTGACAAACACGCCGTGTTCGCGTTCGCGACAAGTCAATCGTCATCCTGAGGATGCCTCGTTGAGAGATGAAACACTATACAAGTAAAAATACTTGCATAGAACATTTATCCGTAACGTAATATAAATAAAGAGCACAATCGCGTTTACAAAAATGAGGTGTCAGTAACGGTGTCGCGAGTTCAATTATTTTTTCCCATCTCAAAAATGCCCAACGCGCCTAAAGAAGTTTTCACTTCAATAAATAAAATTGTTGCCTAAGCTTAGGTAGACGGTTCATTTTAATATATATTTCTGGAAGCACAAATTGAAAATAACACAGTAGGTACAATCTTGAATGTCGGGTAATTTGGTTCGTGTAATTTGTATTATACTGAGGTGGAGATTTTTAGTGTCCTTTTTTTAGGTAGGTAACTAAATTAACTTTTAGTCCTGATGTTTTGCGGTTTTTAGAATTCAATTACAACAATAATTAGAATTCGAATTAAGTTTTGTTTGAAAAATAATCTAGATTAAACCAACTTAGAAGCTGAAAACAGTCATAAATAGATTGTATACAAAGTAAAATATAAAGACATATTTATGACTATTTTCAGCCAACTTACTAACTACCCAATCAATCTGCCTAGCCTTTTCCCAACTATATTGGGGTCGGCTTCCAGTCTAACCGGATGCAGCTGAATACCAGTATTTTACATGGAGCGACTGCCTATCTGACCTCCACAACCCAGTAACTGGGTAATACGATACCCTTGGTAAGACTGGTTGTCAGACTTTCGGGCTTCTGACGACCCGTAACTTACTAACTACCCAAAGGGGTGTAAATAACTGTCTTGATAATTACAAACATTTAAATCCATGGAATGGTAAAAAATCGGTTAAGTGCAAGTCGGACTCGCACACGAACGGTTCCGTACCGTATTAAGATCGAGCAAAAAATGCCGAAAAACACACGTTTCTTGTATGGGGTCCTCCCTTTAATTATTAACTTCATTACATTTTTGTTATAGCGGCATTAGAAACACACAATCTGTGAAAATTTCAACTGTCTACCTTTACAGTTCGTGAGATACAGCCCGCTTACATATAGACAGACGGACGGACAGCGCAGGCTTAGTAATAGAGGTCCGTTTGGCATCCTTAGGGTACGGAACCCTAAAAAAATAGATATATCATGCTTTTAAATTCCTTAGACATTTGGTTAGAAGTCACCCCTTATGTAGGTAAACAAGAACGAAAATTCCAGAATCTAAAACTTTAAAAGCATAAATTCTATAACTCTTGTTGAGTGGTTCAGAGCAAGCTTTTAGTCGCCATAACTCTTATATAAGATCTTGAGATGGCTCTCAATAATAAGTTTTAATAAAATAGTCTTCTAGTATTATAAATATTTATTTAGGTACTAGGGCCATATGAAAAAGAAAATATACAGTAATAATGAAAAATATGTATTATAAAACGCTCTTTTGCTATAATCAATGGTGACTAAGTTGAAGTATGGAAACTAATGGTTTTGAATGGCAGCGGAGACAAAAAATTGCTCTCAACCTAAACGTACTTTTGGAGCCACGATATGTAGTCACTTCTGCCATTTTTTAGGGTTCCGTAGTCAACTAGAAACCCTTATCTCTGTCTGTCTGTCTGTCTGTCCGTCTGTCCGCGGCTTAGCTCAGAGACTGTTAGTACTAGAAAGCTGTAATTTGACATGAGTATACATATTAAACACGTCAACAAAGTAGTAAAATAAAATCATGAAAACCATTTTTTATGGTATCTACACGTAAAGTGGGGATGCTTTTTTGTTTTCTTGTCTATACTATGGTGTGAGGTGTCGTTAGAAAGGTCGTTCAAAAATATTGTGAGTTTGTTTACACCATTTTTGTATTCAGGGATCCGTTTGCGAAATATTAAATTTTTAATTAAATTTTTATTAGAATCAAGTGTGTGTCCCCGTGTCAGCTAGATGGTTGGTTCTGGATATATGAAAAAATTCACAGCAGTAGTATATATAACGAAATTAAAAGGAAAACCTATCACAGCTAAGTAGGCTCTACAAGTTAACGAGTAATAATTGACCAACTTCCATTAAAGTTTAATCAAAGTTAAGTTTGTTCTTGGGATAAATTCATCCCATCTACCCCTTCATTGAGCGTGGTCCGACACGCACTTGGCCGTTTTTTTTTTTTTGTAGATGGCGCCAACGCGTCAATTCAGTGCTCTGATGAAATCTACTCAACTGAGATGCTAATTTTATACTTTTCGGATAGCATAGAAAACCCATTCATCAAAAAGAAACCTTGTCCCAAACGTGCTCAAACTACGACCGAACGAAGGGTTACCATTGAAAATAAACGCACCACCCCAACTGGTTTTTACTGTGTTTTTTTTTTTTTCATTTACAAAAACAAGGACTCAGCAAAAATCTGATGCTGCGATGCTATTGGTTGATGAGATTTCTATAGCGACCGATCGCTACAAGCAGAAATACAGAATCCCATCAAAAACATAAATGTGAAAATGGGAGCCAAATTCCATAAATATGGTTGTCGACTTCGCCGACAAAAGAATTGAAATCTAAATGGGTGCCAAGTTCTGTAGATAATCCTGAAATTTATTTATAAGAACATGCAACTTTCTAAAATAAAATTAAAACACAAATTCTTGTTTTTTCTGCTATAACAATGTTTGCTATTTAAAAATATTACTTCTTAAATTTGAACAGTCGAATTATTTACACAAAGCACTTAGGATAAATTGAAGCTCAAGATTTGACTTGGCTAGTTTTTACATACAAGTTATCTTATATTTGGCTAATCAATTTATCATCTTTATATTTGTCTACAGTGTCGCGGTGCAAAAGAACTAAAACAAACAGGGTCACTTTTTTATGCTGGTGTGCATTACAGCTACGTCTTACACTCGCGCCACGTCATTGTGCTGTAATTTTACTTTTTTAGTGTGCGTGCATTAAGCGGCTAACAGTTGGACGCTATTTTTTTATCGAGTTTACAGCTTTGACTGTCTACCTAGGCATATTTAATTATTATTATTTAATTTTAAGTAGGCACTCAACATCAAATAAGTAATTCATGATGTGCTTACCTGTAAGAAATTTATACACTAGTCTATAAGTTTATTGCATGTATCTCATATCTTTGTATCGGTGTACTTAATTGTTGGTGAGCCAAATAAATAAAGTAAAATATTCATATCTTTGTTCTTTATGTTATGCGCAAGTTACTGTTTCTTATTGTAACTGTTTACAGCTTTGACTGTCTACCTAGGCGTATTTATATATTTGTTCTTTATGTTATGCGCAAGTTACTGTTTCTTATTGTAACTGTAAGGTCAAAATATCTTCTTTCTCTAAAATTTCAGCTTGCTGGTAAAAACTAGCCAAGTCAAATCTTGAGCTTCAATTTATCCTAAGTGCTTTGTGTAAATAATTCGACTGTTCAAATTTAAGAAGTAATATTTTTAAATAGCAAACATTGTTATAGCAGAAAAAACAAGAATTTGTGTTTTAATTTTATTTTAGAAAGTTGCATGTTCTTATAAATAAATTTCAGGATTATCTACAGAACTTGGCATCCATTTAGATTTCAATTCTTTTGTCGGCGAAGTCGACAACCATATTTATGGAATTTGGCTCCCATTTTCACATTTATGTTTTTGATGGGATATCATTACTTTTTGTAAAGAAATTATTATTATTCGTCAATCAAACGTGATCTATTAAATTCTTTTTGTAAATATGCGTAGCAATATTGTGTAAGAATGTAGGTATTTCTTTCGTAACAATTGTTACAATTTTCCGCAATGATGTCAGATCGCTGAGCCGGCGCGGCAAGTATTATTATTAAAAAAAACGTGTACAGTCGGGGAGCCTTATGTCGTATGGTATTTTACTGTGGGGTCGGGCTGCTGACATTGAATCCATCTTTATTTTGCAAAAGAGAACTATCAGAGCCATTTATAATCTACGTCGCCGCGAATCTCTCAGGAAACATTTTAAAAGGATTAATATTATGACGGTACCTTGCCAATTCATTTATGAAAATATTATGTATGTAAGGAAAAATCCACATCTCTTTAATAAAATAAGTGATAGACATAATTTTAATACTAGAAATAAAGATAGACTAGATCAACCATTTTTTAGATTATCTTAAGTACATACATCTTTTATGGGGTACTGTGTTAAATGTTACAACAAAATACCTTGTGACATTTTGCAATTAAATGAAAGAAAATTTAAAACTCATATTAAAAATACACTTTGTAAACAAGCATATTACAAATTAGAGGATTATATCCAAGATAAGAGTGCTTGGAAACATGCTGGTCCTGCTCTATAGGACAATTTAGAATCAAGACAAAATCAAACTGTTTGCTAATTTAATTGTAAAATTTATTACTTTGTGTTTTATGACATTGATTTTACATTCTGTGATTACTTCCTCACACACTGACTTATTAATTGTAAAATTTTAGGAAAATCGTCTACTTTTACAATGTTTGTAAATATGTGAGCACCATGTATCTATCACATATTAAATTATCTGTCGTTGTTTCATTTTTAATTCTTTTTACCTATTGTGGTATAGTAATTTTATTCTAGGTGCACCGTCTTCACATATAATTATTATTTAACAAATGTACGTACATATACAAACAATTGTAAAACATTTTAAAAGAGTAACGGTGGAGTTTCTTGCCCATTCTTCTCCATACGAAAACTACCTTTTGGAAGGGGCGAATAGAATCAATTTTATTATTTTGTAATTTTTGACGTTCAAAAGTGCCATACATGGGCCTATTTGAAATTAATGATTTGACTTTGACTTTGACCCCGTCAGGAACAAAGTTCCTTCTCACGTATGATTTAATTATTTAATTTTTACAGCCGCCCCTTTTTTTTTTAAGTATATTCTCCCGCTCTGGGCGGAGCGGGAGGGCGTATCAGACTCTTACTGACTAAAACCCACCCGTGTTCCTTCGGTTGCCCTGTTGCCGGGGGCCACGATGTCCCTATCGGTTTTCTGCGAACCCCCGACAGGCATTGGCCCTAGCGGATCCCGTCATTTCTGCTGACATCTCTTTGAGGCGCGCGTGGAATACAACGCGCCGTCGACCCGGGCTTGGTCCTTATCGGACGGCGAGCTACCCATTGCTCACCGTTCGCAAGCCCGCGCCTACGGTGGCCGGAAATCGGCTCGCGATTCCCGCCCGGGCGTCTCCTCCTGCAGCGGTTAGGGGCGTGAGGGCGCGAACTTTGCCTCTACCTCACGCGTTCCGCCTCCTCCTTCGCGAGCATTACCGCTTCGCAGAAGGAGGTGACGGCCTGCCATTTCCTCTCGCTCCGTACCATGGCCTGAACCAGGGCCGGACGCGAGAGATCACCGCCGCCGTTGCAGCCGCCCCTTGGATTTACATTTTGACCTCACTATGGACTTAACTATTCGTAAGTTTATATAAAAAATTAAACGACAATAGTCCCTAAAACAATAGTCATACGATCTATCAATTCAAAAACGTCTCAAGCATAGTACCAACCTACCAACTACCTTGAACATACCAACCTGACGTTTGTAACAACGTTTTTCGAGATCAGAGAATGAATGAAATGAATTCACTGCCGCCTAACATTAGGGACCAAGATTTTGACACGTGACACATCAGTTGACTCGACGGGGTGTTTTGAATTCAGTCATGAAATTCAGGAATTTACATCAACTTTTGGCATTCGAATCAAAAATGTATAGTTAGCTGTCAAATTATAAGACGCTGGAGATCAGCGCCATCTGAAGTGAGCAAGTGGCAGTTTTTAACCCCATTTGAAAATTTGTCGTCATGACTGTCATTTTCACGGTTTTCGGGAGATAGTGCTGATATCGAATTAGATGGACATTCTGGATTTTAAGATGGCGGCTATTCCAAATAATAATAATATTGTAGATCAATTGTTATAGACATCAATTTCATGCCAATACATGCCAAAACTTGATAATCAAAATCCGTAAAAAAACGGACCTCTTAATTTCGTCAAGTTCGTCTGTCCGTGCGTCCGGATGTCATACAGTCATTTAACATGGAGACTATTTACACTCTATCGATGAAAATTTTGAAAAAGGTGTATTTTTTGCACCGTTAAACAATGGTGTAGTGAAATTACGATAAACATAATAGTGGGGGTGGCATTCTCCATACTTACATATAACCGAGAGATGAAAAAAATCTATGCATATAAAGCGTGTATTGTTGGATCTCATAATTAAAATGTTAAGATGTTTCTAAGTGACTTTGCTTTTGAAGTCAATAATTTTTGAGATACAGTTTATTTTCGGTTACAACCGCAGAATTAACTTTGTTTGTTATAGTTTTTTCGAGAAATACAAACTTATTTTTGCAGTCGATAAAATTGATACTATGCAATGTTTATGCGTAAATATTCATCCCAATTACGGAACCCTTCACTGTGCGTAGTCCGACATACACTTGGGCAGTTTTTTTTAAATTTCGTTTTGAAACTACCTCAAAAATAAACAATTTCTATTACTCGAGTAAGATTATCCTATTAAAAACAAATACTATCAAACTCATACAACTAAAAAAAAATGATTGTTGGTTTTATGAAACCACGGTAAAAGTGAAACTTTACACGGTCAGCTGCTGCGAACTATAGGCGCCGCCGTATTGGCCTTGGCTGCTCTGACGATAGCCTTTCACTTTATCCCTACTCCGCGGCCGACCGACACGCGACATGCAACACACAGACGAAAAAGTTTGAGACGATGTAATAAAAGTTTCAATTTAAAAATATAGACGTCATTTAAAAGTGTTTGCGGAATACCTACCTAATTTATATAATTAATTTAACATCATTCCCAAACAAAATTTTCTTAAGCCTACCTAAAAAATGTATACTAGGCATTCTATATCAGAAAGTATCAAAAATAAAATCCACAGTAAATAATTGTCCAATAAATTAAAAATAATTTTGAACAACGTTCCGAATTTAAATTCAAATAAATAGAAACAATTCGGCGCGAAATTCAATAAATGAGGTAAGTATCTATCCTCGTTCTATGTGTTGACTCGTTTTATATTGAATGTCCTAAAAACGATTAAACACTAGAAAAGTATAAATAATTATTTTAAACAATGTTTATTGTATTTAATGCTTAAAACAATTTTATTTTCATTTTCAAGTATAGATTTCAGACATTCGACATAATTATAAATTAATCGAGACAATCAAAATTGAAAAAAAAAAAACGTTTGGCATAATCGTTTTCGCACATCATTACAATAAAAAAAAAAAAACAATGATCGACGATTTTTAACACAAATTGAGTAGTAGTAATGAATATTACGTGTTATTGAACATGTGTTCGTATAATAAGTAAAGATCTGGGCATTTTCTAGTTACTTATAATATTTTTAATCACATTTGTCACATTTAAAGTCGTATCAGATATGTGTATGTGTGTTAATTGTGAAAAGTTAAAATGT
Source organism: Agrochola lychnidis (assembly GCA_963680765.1). Taxonomy (NCBI): domain Eukaryota; kingdom Metazoa; phylum Arthropoda; class Insecta; order Lepidoptera; family Noctuidae; genus Agrochola; species Agrochola lychnidis. The sequence goes on from OY796858.1 coordinate 20,010,407, forward strand.
AAACACGCACGATTGGCGCGAATCTTCGACTTTTGATATCAAAAACTTCATTACTACTACTTATTTAACTTGAAAAATGGATGAATTCGTCAAATAATTAAATGTTGTAATAGTCGCTGTCCTTATGGTGGAGTTTGGATGTTCGCAATCCCCAATTTTTATGTTTTTTAGCCTCGACCTCGACTGTCATCAAAATGGCGATTATCGCATTTACAGACTTGAATTTTATAAAGGTAAATTAATAATCTTGCGCGCTAAATATGAAAGATTTAATGGCATAAACATTATTTTAGCCAACTCTCTTAATTAAAGATGAATAATCTCATTGGCAGCAGCATTTTCAGTGCTTCTATAGGAAGGTTTACTTTAACAAATAACACAACAATACCTAAATACTAAAAACATTTTATTTCTCATAGAATTTAAAACGGCTTCAGCTTCATTCTCATAACGTAGTCATGGTATGAAAGCAGCGTAGCCAGATTATTGTTTTGATCTATTATGGGTAAATCTTTTACACTCTAGGGTGGCTCTGTTTTTATCATCACTTGCTTGCCTATAAACATCTCTGGTAGCAGCCTCTCTCAGTAAGCATGACAAACTTTATCCAAATGTATACCTAACCTAGAAAGTAAGAAAATACTCTTATTGTTGTTTATTTACTTTTGTATAATAATTATATCACTCATAGTAATTCTGCCATTTTAAAAACACTAACCTGATGACTTCTGTGACTTGCAGTTGACATGCCACATACATAACATAATATGCTTAGATTTTGCTGAGCAAGTAATACTTGGGATAGAGTTGTAGATAATATAATCAATAATGTCAAGTCTTGCAATAACACATGTCATCGTCATACCTGAAAAAGGTAAAAAAATTCAGTGTATTTACTTATCCTATATAATTACATCATACTATAGACATTTACAGCTGACGACGCGCGACGTACCCCTGACTGAACATAGGCCTTCTACTAATAGGCTGCTAAAATCAATGAGGTTATACAATACGACGGTGTTTATAAATATTTAGAGAACATAATAAACTTACCCAGAGCCATGGAAAGATAAGCAATAGTTCCTCTGGCTTCAATTTAAATTGACAGCATTAAATCGTAACGTAATATAAGTATAAAGTAAATACGGAAAAATAAATTCAAATCAACGTAAAACAAACAGTCAACAATGCCATTGATCTGACAGATTATTTTTGACAGTTTGACATTATGCATGGTGTCAGTGTTACCAGGTTTAATTATTTTGGTAATCGATTGACGAAATCGATTGGGTGATTATCAGTGATCGGAGTAGGTAGATTGATTTTACGTACTCGCATCATGAATAGTCATAGAAATCATAACATGGATAAGCCTTTTTTCCGGGATTTCATTTTGGTACTTACGGGATTGAATCAAATATTGTTAAAGTAAGGATTTTTTAAACTACTACATTAGAAATTTATAGAATGCGATAGATAAATATTTAAAATATATTATATTGTTTTATAGTATATCTATCCTTTTCTTGGAGTCCGATCACCTATATACTATTAAACAGACAGCAAAAGGGTTGAACATTTCTTATTCATATTGATGTATTCTTTATTCTACACATTACAACATTTGAAATTCCTTAAAAAATCTTAATAATTTCAAAATCCCGGAATCCCGGAGGCGTATCCATACTAATATACGTGCCAGTTCATTGACCTCAAATCAATCTACTTACTCTGATCACTGGTAGTTTATAAAATAACATTACTGCCTCGAAACACTTTTAAGTTGTTGAGTATATTCAGACCATATAATATTTTATTTATTGTAAAATCATAATTTTACAGTATTTGAGTATAATAAATAGCATTTAAAACATACTCGTGTAGTGGATACTCCACCTACTCCATGTGGGTTAGTATCGATATTTTCAATCGATTACAAATTATTTTATTGGATTAGTCTGTCATCTGGCAACATTCAGGTTAGGATTGAATGGCGGATGTAGTTCTTTAAGTATCAACAAAATAAATATTTATTAGGTTCTCTAATGCTAGAAGAAATAAATTTTCATAAAACGACTTGAAAAAAATACGACATAATTTTTGATAAATAAGCTTTGACACAGTATCATACCATGGGCCTGCTTTCGGGAAATCTCTTTTCAACTTTCTAGGTCACCCGGAAATGGGTTAAATGTTTTTGATGTCTAGTGACGGGTCGTTGATAAAAATGCCGATTTTTATACGTTAATATCTCAATAACCGTTTGAGTTTTATTTATGAAATTTGGAGTTCTAGTTAATCTAAGGGGTTTTTATAAATAAACCAAATTTCATGAGTCTATGTTACATAGATTTTGAGTTATTAAGGGGTCAAAAGTGGCTCCAAATGGTTCGTGTAATATAACACACTGCAGCCGTGTCTTGCCTAGTACTTGGCTCGACACGCTGCCGCGTGTCTAGATACTGTTGTAATAAATATCCTTACGATGCTTAGTTTTATTTATTTATTTAATACTTTAAGCACATACATGTTCATAGGCAGACTTAATGCCATAGGCATTTTCTACCAGTCAACCTTTGGTCGATGCAGAGACAAACAGTGGTAGGTGCAATATCGAAAATTGTGGAATAAATATTTATTTAAATATATACCTATTAAAACAAAATATAATATAACATAACTAGGGTTACCATCTGACAGGCATTTGCCGGATTTGACAGGCATTTTACGGTTAAGACAGGCGTGCGGCCGGCGCTAAGCTGACACAGGCATTTTTGAGATTCCCTTATAAGTGCACAGTTGAGTAAAGAAAGGAATCGCTTGACACTAGAGTCAGAAAAAAATGAATTTTTGACGAAAATGACTTCGGAAAAATATCACTCAGTGTGGTAAGTTAGTTTTTTCTAAATTCGTTTAGTGTTAGTAAATTATTCATACTTTTGAACTTTTCATTTTGAATGGATACATCTTTAAAACTATCTGCTGCGTATTATTTATTTTAAGACGTACAGTTTTTTTACTACAGACAGGCATTTTTCTGAAAAATCAGGCATTTTATACATCCTAGACAGGCATCCTCCCTTACATAGATGGTAACCCTAAACATTACTATATATATAAATATAAGAACAAATAAATACACATAAATACACGAATATATTTATAAAACACATAAGACAAACAACGGGAAAACATTATCGCTGTGATGTTATGCCTTTCCTCGATATACTTACTTACGGGTTAATATGAGAGTCCCTCCGCCTTTCACATCATCATCATGATCATCAGCCTATAAATGTTCCCACTGCTGGGACACAGGCCTCCTCTCTGTGAGAGGAAGTGGGCCGTAATCTACCACGCGGGCCCAGTGCGGGTTGGTAAATATCACATGTCTTCGAATTTTCGGTTCTAGGACATGCCGGTTTCCTCACGATGTTTTCCTTCACCGTTTTGAGAGCAGTGGTGATGAAATAATTTACACAAAGTAAAGCGCCTGTCTGGGTTCGAACCTACGACCTACAGATACAGACCTACCTACAGACACACAGCTAACAGATTGTGGCCCAGTAGAGCAGTGATGGCCCAGTGGTAACGGCCACTCATCATGCATGAAATACCAGGAATTTCTCCAAAAAGATCGTACGCATCTCTCTCATAATTATTCACTCAAATTACTTCAACCATTCACACGTCGAACCACACGTCGTGTCATATGCACGTGTCCTTTTGATTATCTAATTGGATGATGCTATAAAATTACTGGGAGCGAATTTTCCATCTAAGAAGTAAACATGAACGTGTATTATCATAATGTGTTGGAATTACGTCACATTGTAGGATGGTGCACGTGTAATATAAATTATTAGGAATGTGTCGGTTTTCAACGGTGTTTTCTTCGTATAGACAAATATTATTGTGTGAAGTAGCATGTTTTTATATCTCAGTAACGTTTCCCCGTGTCTTTCTGTGTACTTTAGGATAAGTCGATTGTTTTATTAGGATTAAAAAACTTTTTTACAAAAAACACAACCGACTTCCAAACTACAAAGCGAAAAAATAAATTTAATTTAGGAAGTCGGTGTCAAAAAACTTAAATATTGATCTGATACAAAGACACCGACTTCCGAAATTAAAGTTATTTTTTTTCACTTTTCAGTGGGTTGATTTGTAATTTATCTAAGTTACAATAGCCTTATGTCAACTGCTCATCAAAAATACACAAATCGCTATAGATGTGCCTTTAATATTTGAAGAGTTCCCTCGATTTCTCCAAGATCCCATCATCAGATCATGACCAAATGACAATGGGACCAACTTGAAAGTATACCCTTTCTAAAAAAAAAAGAATTTTTCAAATCGGTCCAGCCGTCTTCGAGTAATCGGGGAACATAATTAAAAAAAATATCCCGACGAATTGAGAACCTCCTCCTTTTTTTTGAAGTCGGTTAAAAATTATTCTATACATAGCATATCATCACGGCTGAATTCTCCTGAAGATAAGTAGTGATCAAATCGAGAATCCAGTTTTTCATTCAGTGGGGACTGGGAAGCTACGCAATATCTTTTCGTCCCACATACCACAGTGTCTCAAGACGAAAGTCTTTGACCAGTGCGTGTTGCCAGTAATGACCTATGGTACTGAAACGTGGTCACTCACAATGGGCCTTATCAGAAGGCTAAAAGTCACCCAAAGGGCAATAGAGAAGGCTATGCTTGGAGTTTCCCTACGTGATCGAATCAGAAATGAAGAGATCCGCAGGAGAACCAAGGTAACCGACATAGCCCGAAGAATTGCCAAACTTAAGGGACAATGGGCAGAGCACATTGCTCGCAGAACGGATGGCCGATGGGGTCGAAAGGTTCTGGAGTGGCGACCACGTACCGGAAGACGTAGGGTTGGAAGGCCTCCCACAAGATGGACCGATGACCTTGTGAAGGCCGCAGGAATCCGCTGGATGCGGAAAGCACAGAATCGGTCGAAGTGGCGGTGCTTGGGGGAGGCCTATTTCCAGCAGTGGACGTCTTTCGGCTCAAATGATGATGATGATGATGAGGAACTGAGAATTTAATGGAAAATACCTAGTCATAAACACTTTTTCCGACCCGGAGATCGGACTCAGAACCAGCAGTTATACGTAATCAAGCATTTTTTAAGCAAAAACTTTTTTAGGCGCGTTGGGCATTTTTGAGATGGGAAAAACAATTGAACTCGCGACACTGTTACGACACTAGCTTTTGACCATTAAAAAGACATCAACGCGCGATACATTTTCTTTGAGATTAATGACATTCCAAACATTTAAACATGACAACGACATGATTGAAATTTTCCTTTTTTTACCGACTTCAAAAGAAAAGTATTTCCTGCACAATCAAATTGTTCAAGTTTTCACTTCTGTCGGCACTCCTGGAGTATCACTGTTTTTTTTTTTATTATCAGGGTATCCCTGATACCTTCAGTTAAAATTACATTATTTATGCAGTTTTCTTTCTGTGAAAAATAAAGTAAATTCTCTCTTGACTAGAATTTGCTATTCTTCAATATTCAACAACAGTTTTCCATCCTTTGACTGCCTCGTTGGTCTAGTGGTCGCAAACGCTACTGCTGAGTATGAGGTCTTGGGTTCGTTTTCCGGGTCGGGCAGTGTTATTTTATTTTTCTATCAGGAATTTCTCAGCAGCAGCTCGGAATCTGGATTTGTGCCCGTTTGATGGCAATAGGCTCGCCCCCTATTACATGGGACTTAAACATAACTGGCGAAATGTAGGTGTACTATAGTCTATAGATAGACCTCTGCCTAACAAAAATCATAACCCTCCTTTTTGCTTCGCCGTAGTCGGGTAAAAAGTCATTTATTTAAACTAGGCTGAGAATCAGCACTTTTCGAACGTCAAAATTACATAAAACAGTTTCCCAAAAACGCCCACCCTTCACCACTTCCTAGTACTTTAGCTGGGAAGAAGAAGTGGCGCAACAAACTCCCCAGCAGCACAGCTATACCGTCTGGGATGAGTGTTTGTTTGTCAACGAAGTATGCATGAGTGTGTGTGTGTGTGTGTGTGTGTGTGTGTGTAATTGTGTACTCAGTTCGTTGATTACCAACTAGTTCCTAGTTGAATTGGGTGTGTGATATACTGAAATATATGGGATTATTTAGTCACAGTATTATTCGGGTCTATTTAACACTATTCAATAAAATCACAGCGGGCTTTTAGGCATACCAGGATGTATACTTATTCTAATGTATTGAAGCTAACGTGGCTATATCATTTTTGTTATTTAAGGGTATGTAAAGGCAATGAACCCAAAAAGATTTCTGCAGTGCTGTTGGGAACTTGATTAGCTAAGCTAAAGGGTTTTCCAATAAGAGGTGTTATTTTGATATTCAAAGAAAAATGCAATTTTTTTGTATAAATGGTCGGATGTTTATTTCATTATAACCAATGTATGCCGTTAATAGTGGAAAATAACATCAGGCAAATGACCACCACGACCACGCTTACAGGACCATATCCTTTTCATGAAATTTTCCATAACCAAATCGCAAAGTGGCTGCCCTATGTCCTCGATAGCCTCACGAATTCCATCTTTGAGGTCTTGAATCGACGCTGGGCTGTTGGCGTAGACCTTCTCTTTCACGTGGCCCCAAAGGAAGAAGTCGCAATGACTTAAATCACAAGATCTCGGTGGCCAATTGTGATCACCTCTTCGAGAGATAACACGGTCCGGAAACTTTTCCCGTAAAAGATCAATGGTTTCGTTGCTTGTGTGGCACGTAGCGCCGTCTTGTTGAAAGTAAACGTTGCCCAGATCAATACCATCCAAATCCGGCCATAAAAATCATTAATCATCTCTCGATAGCGCAATCCATTCGGTCATCATTTGATTATGGAAAATTTCATGAAAAGGATATGGTCCTGTAAGCGTGGTCGTGGTGGTCATTTGCCTGATGTTATTTTCCACTATTAACGGCATACCTTCCTCTTTATAATTAAATAAACATCCGATCATTTATATTACAAAATGGCATTTTTCTTTGAATATCAAAATAACACCTCTTATTGGAAAACCCTGTATTTAATGAAAAATGCAGATCGGATGCAAAAGACGTGTGCTTCATTTAATGTGTTTTTGTATAGTACACTGACGTTAGGGACAATTGACATTGACAGTAATGATGACAGATAAAATTAAATGTTGTGTTGCCAACAAGTGCAACGCAACAGTGTGCAGAAATCTGCTTTAGTATAAAAAATATTTTTTTGAAAATAAGATAGAAAATCTGGCTGTGGTCAGGGAAATAGTTTTTTTAAATTAGGCTTTTAGTGTCCGATCGAAAGTTCGATTTCGATTTCGGTCGAGTTTCGGCAAAAAAACGAGTTTCGGTTTCGGCGGCAAACCTGCCGAAACTACGACCGAAACCGAAACTGCATTCGGAAGTTTTCGCGCTGTGATCAGTCATGTTCGGCGCGTTAAATTCCATCCAAGCGAGGAAGCGACGAAGACATTTTGCCGCGTCCACGTGCCTAATCATATCGTGACTGGCTTGTGTTTGCAGTTCATTTTGTTTGTTGTGAGTTTTCTTGTGATTTATTTTAAAAAAAAACTGATTTATTATAATAACGTTTTCTTTATTTTTCCCTCCCAAACATGATCCTTGTAAGGAAGTTTCGGTTTCGGCCGAAACTGAGACTGTTGCCGAAATTCAGTTTCGGTTTCGATTTTAGTCGTAAAAACCAGTTTCGGTCGGCTTTAGTTACTGACTCGCGTTTTATCTGTATATTCCGTTTTGGTTCGAATTTGAACTAACCCAGAAAACAGTCACAACTTCATTCAGGATTAAAAGCTTGAAACTTAGTAAAGTTATTTTATTTATCTTATCTAATAACTGGTCGACTGAGCTCTGCTCGAGTGAACATCGTGAGGAAACCGGCATGTCCTAGAACCAAAAATTCGAAGACATGTGACATCTACCAACCCGCACTGGGCCCGCGTGGCGGATTACGGCCCACTACCTCTCACCGAGAGGAGGCCTGTGTCGCAGCAGTGTGAATAGGTCCAGAGTGTCACCACAGAATTCTTCAAATCATACATTTTAAATTTTTAATAAACCTCTTATTGTCCTCAGGCCGTGGACGATGGAGACCAGAGCTGATGACGACGAGGCGCCAACAGACCCAGCGGCGAGGAAGCTCACACACCATGACTACACAGAACAGGACTTTGAAGGTAACTTTATGATAATATATTATGTATCTTAATAAGGCGCTTATTGAGGCGACTCGCATGAAGTTAATTTATTTGTAGTCGAATCGACAACTCCAGAAATCGATTCACCTACAAATTAATTAACAAAGTCAAAGTCAAATCATTTATTTCAAATAGGCCCATGTATGGCACTTTTGAAAGTCAAAAATGACAAAATAATAAAATTGATTCTAGTCGCCCCTTCCAAAAGGTAGTTTTCGTATGGAGAAGAATGGGCAAGAAACTCCACCGTTACTCTTTTAAAATGTTTTACAATTATTTGTATAGGTACGTGTTAAATAATTATATGTGAAGACGATGCACCTAGAATAAAATTACTATACCCACAATAGGTAAAAAGAATTAAAAATGAAGCAACGATAGATAATTTAATATGTGATAGATACATGGTGCTCACATATTTACAAACATTGTAAAAGTAGACGATTTTCCTAAACTAACTTCGTGCGAATCACCTCAATGAATAATAAAATTATTTAAAATTGTCGATTCACCCGTTTTGGGCGAATCACCAATAAGCCGTTTTTTTACACTCTGTATAACTATTGACCGCCTGCGTAGAAAATAGGTACTTTCAGAGTAATATCAGATCTAATATTATGTAAGTAATATAGACTATATAATAATAGAGTGGCTATTTAATATAAAATATTTTCCAAGAAATAAGTTAGTATGAAAACTTTAATATTTGATTAGACTTGCGAAAGCTAAATTGAATATATTAAGTAGAAAATATGTAGTGAAAAGTTTTACTAAAGCATCTTACAGAGTAGGTTTGTACTCAACCAAGATTTTGATGCTTACTTTAGATTAAGTTTTTATTATAGCTATAACATAGGCTCGTTCAATATTAAAGTTATTAAAACTTATGTATCTACATAAAGTCGAAAAAAGCTATACAGGCAAAAATATTCATCTTTCCACTGTACTGCCAATATTCATTTTTATTTTGTCCTTAACTTTTTTTAATATTTATAAAAGTTTTAAATACTTTGCTTACTCATAGCATTTTTAAAGTAGCTTTAAGTTTCGGTCTCCATACCAAATAACTTGTTCGATTGTACATCACGTGGACTCTTAAACACTAAACCCAAGTCACACTACATTAAGACGCAGATATACGCCAGTGACCTTGAATGGTTAGTTTACGTGTTCTGTACTGAGCTCACGCAACGCGTCGTGCGTCCAGCCAGTAATAGAACTCGCCCATCAAGGAGCGCTGTCCCAAATTAGACGCATTATTAATTTATTATACATAAAATAAAAGATATTTTAATAAAACACGTATACTAAAAGATTAATAATTAAATTATCTTTAAAATGGTGAAGGTTTCAAAACAATACGCTTGATAGATTTTGCGTGATTATCAGTTTTTTATCCGCGTTAGACATTACAAATTAATTTCACTATGTAATATAAACATAAACTAAAATATTCCTGTATTAAGTTATTAAGAAAACGCTCTAATTTAACATATATTTTTCCAAATCACTAACACTACTCGTTTAGACGTGATCTTCAGTATAAAATTATTAAAAGTCGGTTATCGTCGCCTTAATCGCTACTTTGTGGTCACAAACCCAGCAAAGGAGATATTTCATTTTCGGCCATAAAGTGTACGTTAATGTAAAAAAAGGAAAAAATTCCACGAATTGAGGAAAAATATTCTTTCCTGTTTATTCCCCTGATTACTTCGGCACAAAAAATAATAGTTTAACAAATTATTGCCATATTCTATTCATCATGGCGTCGTTTTACTTGCATACTGCTTTCGTCCAGAAATCATGTTACATTTTAACATAATAATATCACGTAGACGTCATTTAAATAAATATGAAAGGCATGTATTTCTGTACTATATTAAGATAGCTATCTTTTACAACTTTTTTGATTAATTAGAAAGTGTGATTCATCATAAAAATAAAAAACTGCTTTTGTGGATTGTATATTTGTAGGTACTTCTGGACGAAAATGGCTAGCTGTCGAAGGTCGCATTTCTCTTGACAAATGTCAAACATTTTCGATTTTTATTTTTTGCCCAAAAAGTATTAGATATTATGGAAAAAAACAGTCTTTATTGTATTTAGGGTTTTGTTTCCAGGTTTTCTAAAGTGTACATGTTATGGCCGGAGTCCCATACAAAAATGAAACGTCTCCTTTAAACCACAACAGACCATCAAACTATTTTCTGTAATTGACAGCAATAAGTTACAAGGGTATAAAAACAGCTGAGATGTTGTTTGTTTTCGTTTCCCCTTTGTGTCGTAAAATCTAGGAATTGTCGATCAGGTTACTTGTTGATTAAATAATCTTTCAGGAACTGTTGGAAGTTTGTCGATCGCAGTACATGCACCACATGTAGCTTGACAACCGTAGAGAAAGGTTTTCTACGGGTTTTGTCGACGGAAGAATAGATAAAATGACAGATTGTGATTGTATATCTGTCATTTTGTCTATTCTTCCGTCGACAAAGCCCGTTTCAGATATATAAGGGTGCAGATTAGCCGTTTACTCACCAGCATTTGAGGGATGATTCTACACGACAACTTAACAACTATTCCGAACTTAAAAAAAAACAACTTTTCTTACGGATTAACATATTTATTACTAGGTTTTGCCCGCGACTTTGCTCGCTTGGATTGATTTACCGGGATACAAAGTTTCCTATTTTAATCCAGGTTATAAACTATCTGTGTCCTACATCCAAATCCGTTTAGTAATTTTTTCGTGATAACTTTCACATTTATAATATGTGGTAGTAGAATTAATTTATACTTCATGTACAAAAATGATACATAAACACCAATTATACCACAAATAACCACCACCATAAATTAAGATTAACACCAATTTATGTAGGATAACCAAATATGAATATCGGTAATTGTGACTAAAAAGCGCAGTCAACAGGGTTATTAAAGTAATTATGGACACCAAGCCACAGATTAATACAGATGAAACACTCCGCAAAATCATTTAAATAAAAAGCGACTCTTGCTACGACACAATAAAGTGCAATTCAGTTCGCACAGCGCAATGATCTTCAGTTATATTCACCTAGAAGTTGCCTCTCTTTCTATCGCGTAACTCTTATATCTTCTGACTACGTTACACTCGCTGAATTGGCCCGACAAGACGGGCCCGCCGCGTACTTGTAGCTTCAAACCGAAACTGCGGAGTGTCCCATCTGTAGGTATTCATCTGTGACCAAGTTGAGATAATCGGTTAATAACTGCGTATGTCCCCACGCCTCGGTTTGCCCCGTTGATCTCGTGGTCGGAAGCGCGGCTTCTGAGCGTAGGGTTTGATTCCCCGGTCAGGCAAAGTGTTATTGTGTTTTTTTTTCCATTAAGAATTTCTTAGCCAGAGCCCGTAGTTTGGAAGTTAGCGGTGGTATACCCCCGCGTCTCTGAAAGCATGGTAAGCCGTTGGTCCTGCACATGATCTCTGCCCGGTCGTGTTGGATTGTCGTCCTATCAGTCTATGGTCCCATCGGACTATGAGAGTGAGAGAAGAGAGGGTGCACCTGTGTCTGTGCACACACTTTTGCACTATAATATCTCTCGCGCCGAAGGCTGGTCGCCATGGCCGAAATTCAGTATGGAGGACTAATATTATTAGATACATATGATTCTGAATTCTGAACTAAAATATTTGTTCTACGGTACAATAAAAATATTAGAAGTTAATTTAATATTTATGAAAGGCATATTCCCTTTCTGACTGATAATGTTTGTTGAAACTTAGACGACTATTAATATAAAACTTTCTGATCGACTTAGCTCTGAAACTTATTCGGTAATTTGTTAGATAATACATAGTAAAATCAAAAATCCTAATCGAAATTCAACATTCCAACATCAACAATAACACCAACAGAACACACACACACATCACACACACACCCATCATACAACACAGACACACCCAACAACATTACTAATATTTTCCAGAAATTATACCTACTGTGACCAGTATTCTTGGCATTATTTAATTGTTAGTCGTAATAACGCGCAAGTTTTCATTCATAAACACAATAATTTGATACTATTTAACATTAGCTCATTATATTAAAATTAAAGGTAAAAAAAAAAAATTCTAAAGAGTCGAAGAATCACAAAGAAACTTCAATTTAGTAAAAACTAATGAACAAAACAACAAAAACACGACAATGTTCCTTGAGTCCCGCAACAATAAAAATCTCACAGAAACTTTTATTTTAATCTTCAGACCAACGTGCAACGTACAAAATAAATTAATAACTGCAAAGCAACAATATTTCATTTCTAGAACGTTCTCTTTTTATGATGACAGTTCGAGCGAAAGAGAAGGAAGATTGTCTTTGGAAACCATGGTGAAATTAGGTCAGGGGGTGTACGAATAGGATAGGGGAGCCGAAATCCCATAGCTACGTCTTATATTTTTGTATTTTTCCTTGATATACAACGTTATTTTAAGAGTAGTGCAAGCCAGAAAAGTAGGATGTTTGGAATCAGTATGTACTTCTTTCTATATTTAAATACAATATATAATCTAACACTAAAATATTTATATTATGTTCAAGTATTTAAAAGAAAAGTACAGTATTTCTATTTTCTTAATGTCCCTCGGGTATCATCGGATTTCCGAATACAAACGCATGCTAATTTCCATGTCCATCAATTATTAGATTTGTCGTGTATAATAATTTGAATTCAGAACAAAGTACTTTATTGTTGTTTTGTTTTGATTTCGGTGTGAACTATATAGAACTGTAAAACTTTTTTCCTATCTGTCCTGCCTGGGACTTTAGCGGCTTTCCTCCCATTTTTTAAATAAATTACATTAAGTTAAAAGAGTATTAACAACTCTATATACTTCCAAGTCGATTGAGAGCATTCGGGCTGCACCAGGTTCAAAGGGCAACTGATCAAAATCCGACGACTGACGAAACACGAGGTTTGCCGAGAGATATTAACAACATAGTTTGTCTGTATGCATGTAGGTACTAGAGTCGATTTTGATATGTTTTTTTTTACTCTTCGGTTGCAACTGTCTCAGTTTTCATTAGTTCGTTTTCAAGAGTAATGAACTCTTTTAAATTAAACCCTTATCTTTTTTTCTTTGTCAAACCTTATACTGCATTTGAAGTCAGCTGTCCTTGCCAGACAATTTTGTCCTTGGTTTTCGAGATCAAAACATGCCTTTACTGTTTTCGTCTTTTCTCTATACCTTCTAAAAATAACGTTGTATAATAACAACATGGTTCGTATTAGATAAGTTTGAGATTGATGGGGTGTCACCAACTGTGATCAATAGTTGTCGTTCTGTGAGTTACGATTGATTGCCCTTTTGGTGATAAGTTTTTTTGCTCGAAGAATTTTGGAAGGAACGAAAACATGTAATAAAAGCAGTAGTGACGGACTTGTGGCTAAGTAATAACAGCCACAGCAGCAGCTGCAACTTCTGGCTAAGTACAGTAACAGCTGTACGGGTCGATCGATCAGTACCCTAATTGCGTAATACAACACAATCACAATTTGTTTCGATTTGAAACAGATTGCTTTTTTTTGTGTGGGAAATTATCAAATAACTTCTCCCGCTCTGGGCGGAGCGGGAGGGCGCGTCAGACTCTTACTGACTAAAACCCACCCGTGTTCCTTCGGTTGTCCTGTTGCCGGGGGCCACGATGTCCCTATCGGTTTTCTTCGAACCCCCGGCAGGTATTGGCCCTAGCGGACCCCGTCCATTTTGCTGACATCTCTTTGTGGCGCGCGTGGAACACAACGAACAGATTGCTTAACCATTGCTTCATAAGTTGGAAAAAAAATCTGCTCAACAACGTAAATAACGCAATGAATGTTGTTGAACTGTCAAAATGAAACAAATTTGGCAAAATTGTTTACGAATATAAGTTACGCAATTAGGGTACAGGTTAAGCTACGCTTGCTGCAGTTGGTCCGTGAATGGGTGACAATCTTTACATACCAAGACCCCTCCGTACCTCGGTAAGCCTTGGTCCCGGCCGTCATTCGTGGATCTTTGACAGTTATTACGGGTCATCAGAAGCCCAAAAGTCTAACAACCAGTCTTACCAAGGGGTATCGTATTACCCAGTTACTGGTTGGTGGAGGTCAGATAGGCAGTCGCTCCGTGTAAATACTGGTATTCAGCTGCATCCGGTTAGACTGGAAGCCGACCCCAACATAGTTGGGAAAAGGGTAGGCCGATGATGATGATGAAAGCCTAACCTATGACAATAACAATCATACAAAAGTTATTGCGTGTTTTCACGTGTGTTTTGTACATATTTCAAAATCTATTTTCGGAAAAGTTCTACTTTATTTGGACAAACAAAAACTTAAGATATTTGGCCAAGAAAACTGTGCAACTTTACTGTAAAAAATATCTTAATCGGGAAAACAATAACCCGGAAAAATCGCTACGATGAATAATAATGGAGCCACATTATCCCGTCATCCCAGCACTTTTTGTAATAACGACATCGTAAATAATTCACACCCTGTCACGAATAGCAGTTGAATAAAAATCACTCTTTCCTTGTAAAAAATAAAGTATAAAACTCAGAAACTTACATATTCCAACTTACTTGATGTGGGTCCCCCATAGCACAGCACCATGCTGAGTGGAAGCTTTCTTGTCACAATCATGATGTGCAGCTTTTTTTTTTTTCTGTAGTGCATCTCACAGCTGGTTCCGAAAACCGTGGCTGTTTAACCGGTCAATCCTGTGGTTGCCTTAAGCTACTACACTCAAAGCCTCCAGCCAGGGCATACATAAACTAAGCTAAAAAGCTTAGGATGAACGCTCGCTAAGGGCACCCCTTGTGGGGTACGAGCCTCGGCTTAGGGCGTTATCCGGAAGGAGGACATCAAAAGATGGGACGGGCTGGATCAAAAGGTTTTGATCATTATTATTAGACGGGGAATTTAAAGCTACGTGCACAGCTGCAACAACTGCTGGCACCTTGTTTTCGAGCAAGGGTCGGGGGGAGTATTATTTACTCAGGGGCGCGGCGGTCGAGATCGCAAAGGACCTCGGCGGCGAGGTTGGAATGACGGGAGGCGTCTGTATTTGTACACTGTACTTGTTTCCCTATTGCTCTCCTGGAGGAGAGTTATGGGGTCATCGGGGTCTACGAAGATATGCCTTGGACGGCGAACATGACTGATTCTACTCGGCTCAAAGAGATGTCAGCAGAATTGACGGAGTTTGCTAGGGCCGATGCCTGTCGGGGTTGCGAATAAAACCGAAAAGGAGATCGTAGCCCCCGGCAACAGGGCAACCAAAGGAACACGGGTGGGTTTTAGTCAGTAAGAGCCTGACACGCCCTCCCGCCCCGCCCAAAGCGGGAGAAGTTATTTGACAATTTCCAACCCAAAAAAAAAGTCCGAAAAAAGGATTGTGTGGTTTTATGAAACCACGATAAAAGTGAAACTTCTATAGGCGCCGCCATATTGGCCTTGGCTGCTCTGACGAGCGCCTTTCACTTTATCCCTACTCCGCGGCCGACCGTCACGCGACATGCAACACACAGACGAAAAAGTTTGAGATGATGTAATAAAAGTTTCACTTTAAAAAGAAAAATCTAAACTGAAAATAAATGCATTTTCCTTTCACCTTTGTTATTTTACACAAATATAAAAATACTGGAAGGAAATACAAAGCTTTGAGAAATATTTATTGTTAAAAGTTGTCGTGTTTAGTAAAGCAGTTTTACTATTTTCTCTAGCACGTTTAAAAATACTCTTTTTTCCTTTTACATGAAAGCTCTTGAAAGTACTTAAAGGAACAAAGGCCCTGTTTCTAAAGCGTTTACTGGAATAACTGTTGTTGGAAAACTAGTGGGACACTACCTGTTCGAGTTAATCGAACACTCAGCAAAAATGCATAATTGCATCGAACGCAAATATGCACATTCGCTCGTTTACCTAAATGTGGGCCAGTTCGCGTTCAGATCTCATTAGAGACACCACGTACTCAAAACCATTACCATTTTATACCATATATTTTACCATATGTATGAGGTCCTGGGTTCGATTCCCGGGTCGGGCAAAGTGAGTGTTATTGAGTTTTTCCATCTGGAATTTCTCAGCAGCAGCTCGGAGTCTGGATTTGTGCAATGGGAGGACTATAGGTACACCTCTGCCTAACCCTTCGGGGATTACAGGCGTGATGTTATGTTTATGTTTTATTTTACCAACAAATTAATTTTATAGTTTACCATTTTCTACCATTTCTTGTAACTAAGTGTTATAGTGATTCAATACAGCTGTTTCCTTTATAATTCGAGACTTTAACTTTTACCATATCCTATCAATACGAGAGAGGTGTGTTAGGTCACCATAGTACCGAGAACTATTTTCTACACTATCCATCAATAATTTTTTAGAAGTTAAATATAATTTTGAGTCATAGTGCATTAAAAGCTTCCATGAGCATATTTACCAGGCAGACTAAATAATAACAGCTGCACGGGTCGATCTACAAGGTTAAGCTATGCTTGCTGCAGTTGGTCTGTAGATGGGTGAACAGCTTTACATACAAAGACCCCTCCGTGCCTCGGAAAGCACGTGAAGCCGTTGGTCCCGGCTGTCATTCGTAGATCTTTGACTGTTGTTACGGGTCGTCAGAAGCCCGAAAGTCTGACAACCAGTGTTACTAAGGGGTATCGTGTTATCCAGTAACTGGGTTATGGAGGTCAGTTAAGCAGTCGCTCCATGTAAAATACTGGTATTCAGCTGCGTCTGGTTAGACTGAAAACGGCCCCAACATAGTTGGGAAACGGCTAGGCAGATAATGATGAGAGTGCATTAAAAGCATCGATGAGCATATGCAAATGAGGTGTGCATGTGATCCCAACTTTTTACCGTAAAATATCGTACCTACAAGACAGTGCCTTTGAATGGGGCTGTATAAGAGTATTATGTAATTTTTGCGACACTATTTAAATCTCAAGTATTGTAAAATATCGAAGGAAAGGAAAGAAGATTTATATGAGAGAGCTTCCGAACGAGCGTCTCCACGATATAAAAGATTTATTTTTAAAGCACCTGTCGGTTTGCTAGCTTCTTCGTGCTTAAGGTTGTATAAAAAAGCAGAATAAAATGGTGCCGATTTCCTTGTTCACAAACTAAACTAAATTTAAGTTCAGTGCATCTTTTTCTTTCTATTTCATTAAGAAAAAGATAGAAGATAAATTTTAGTTTAGTCCTGTCAAATTAATCAGCGCCTGTCACTACTCCATACAAGTTTAGACGTGATTAAAAACTTGCCTACTAAAATTGCGTCAATTAATGTCAAGCGCTGATTAATTTGACAGGACCAAACTAAAATTTATCTTCTGTCCTTTTCTTAATCAAATAGAAAGAAAAAGATGCACTGAACTTAAATTTAGTTTAGATTGTGAACAAGGGAATCGGCCCCAGCCTTTGAATGGGGCTGCATAAGAGTATTATGTAATTTTTGCGACACTATTTAAATCTCAAGTATTGTAAAATATCGAAGGAAAGGAAAGAAGATTTATATGAGAGAGCTTCCGAACGAGCGTCTCCGCGATTTAAAAGATTTATTTTTAAAGCACCTGTCGGTTTGCTAGCTTCTTCGTGCTTAGGGTTGTATAAAAAAGCAGAATAAAATGGTGCCGATTCTCTTGTTCACAAACTAAACTAAATTTAAGTTCAGTGCATCTTTTTCTTTCTATTTCATTAAGAAAAGGACAGAAGATAAATTTTAGTTTAGTTCTGTCAAATTAATCAGCGCCTGTCACTACTCCATACAAGTTTAGACGTGATTAAAAACTTGCCGACTAAAATTACGTCATTTATTTTTAAAGCACCTGTCGGCTTGCTAGCTTCTTCATGTTCAGGGTTGTACAATATAAAGCAGAATAAAATATCAAAATTTAAGATAATTTAAACTAATATTATAAATGCGAAAGTGAGTTTGTTTGTGTGTTACGCTTTTACGCTAAAACAGCATGAAATTTGGCACATGGGTACACCATGACCTAGATTAGGACACAGGATACTTTTTATCCCGATATTCTCTCGGAATCGAGACTTATGCGGTTGAAACCGCGGGGCAAATTTCATCCAAATCCGTTCAGCCGTTTTAGCGTGAGAGTGTAACCAACAAACTCTGTTTCGCATGTATAATATTTGTTAGGATATCGCCATTATAACACCATTCTAATGGGGATATCTATAATACTTCTTGATGTTCTTAGTAACCGTGCAATAATGTGTTACAAACATTTGCACAAACACAGCTGGACATAGGCCTCCCCAAGCACCGCCACTTCAACCGATTCTGCGCTTCCCGCATCCAGCGGATTCCTGCAAACTTCACAAGGGCAATGGAAAGTCACCCAAAGGGCAATGAAGAGGGCTATGCTTGGAGTTTCCCTACGTGATCGAATCAGAAGTGAAGAGGAAAAAATATGATACAATATTGCATTATTACTTCTTTTTAGGGTTCCGTAGTAAACAAGGAACCCTTATAGTTTCGTCATGTCCGTCTGTCTGTCTGTCTGTCAGTCCGCGGTCTAGCTCCGAGACGCTTAGTACTAGAAAGCTGTAATTTGACATAGGTATACATATTAATTACGCCGACAAAGTGGTAAAACAAAATTAAGAAAAACATTTTTTTTTAGGGTACCTCCCATACACGTAAAGTGGTCATGTTTTATTTTTTATTTTTTTATCCTATAGTGTGGAGTATCATTGGAAAGGTCTTATAAAAACACTAGCGGACCCGACAGACGTTGTCCTGTCAAAACATTGTCCAGCGGACAAAATTGTGAATCTAAACCATTCCCAGATCCCCTTGAACACACACAAAAAATTTCATCATAATCGGTCCAGTCGTTTGAGAGAAGTTCAGTGACATACACACTCACAGAAGAATTATATATATAAAGATTATGAGTTTGTGAAAACCATTTTTGGATTCAGGAATCCATTTGCAAAATATTAAGCTTTAAAGTGCTAATTTTTGTTAGAGTCAAGTGTCCCCCCCCCTGCCAGCTAAACGGTTGGTTTTGGATGTGTGAAAAAAATCACAGCAGTATATAACGAAATTAAAAGAAAAACTATCACATCTAAGTAGGCTTTACTAGTTATCGAGTAATAATCGACCAACTTAACTTTGCAGTTGCAAAAACATGTTTTCCCATACATTCCGTATGGGAGAACATGTTTATCAACTACAAAGTTAAGTTTGTTTTCGGGATAAATTCATCCCAACTACGGAACCCTTCATTGTGCGTGGTCCGACACGTACTTGGCCGGTTTTTCCTAAAAGTAATGGACTAATCATTGTGTTAATAAGGGCAAACCCAGTAACGCATCAGTGTGAAATTACAAACGATATCAATGCTACGCTTGTTACTCCCGCACAAAGCCAATACCACAGCTGTGTGAAGTGCTTAAATGGCGGAAACACCATAATTTCGATACGCTCACGAGTAAAATTACAATCTGTATAGGAACTTTATTGGGATATGTAGTAGTTATTATTATAATCTGTTGAGCAGAGGTAGCCTAGTGGTACCCGCCGCGACTTACGAGTTACAGGTCGTGGGTTCGAACCCAAGCAGGCACTTTACTTTGTGTAATTTATTTCATCACCACTGCTCTCAAAACGGTGAAGGAAAACATCGTGAACAAATCGGCATGTCCTAGAACCTAAAATTCGAAGACATAATATGACATCCACCAACCCGCACTGGGCCCGCGTGGTGGATTACAGCCCACTCCTTCTCGTAGAGAGCAAGCCTGTGTCCCAGCAGTGGGGACATTATAGGTTGATTTCGCATTTACGGGCTACTGCAAGTTTAGAAATAATGATGACCTATTTCTTTTTTATTGCGGCGTTCGTGGTTAAAGTTCCAGAACACTATAAAATCGATGTCCGAGATAAAATGCGTTTACATTGGGTGGGTAATAACATTTTCTATACTAATGTCATAAAAAGAAAAGATATATACTTTTGTTTGTAATTAATAAACTCAAAAACTACTGGACCGATTAAAATTATTCTTTCACCATAAGAATGCTATATTATCACTGAATAACATCGGCTATAATTTATAAAGATATTTTATTTTATTTATTTAAGGAAAAACAAACAGTCATAATATTTTAAATATAATATACACAGATTACAATATGAAGTATTTAAAAACTAGCTAGTAACACAGATACAATACCTATACAACCAGCATTATCCTAGAACTCATATCTGGATTTTTAGGGTTCCGTAGCCAAATGGCAAAAACGGAACCCTTATGGATTCGTCATGTCTGTCTGTCCGTCCGTATGTCACAGCCACTTTTTTCCGAAACTATAAGAGCTATGCTGTTTAAACTTGGTAAGTAGATGTATTCTGTGAACCGCATTAAGATTTTCACACAAAAATAGAAAAAACAATAAATTTTGGGGGTTCCCCATACTTAGAACAGAAATTCAAAAAAAAAAATTTTTTTCTAACCCGTACGTGTGGGATAGATCATAACTATGGATAGATCTTTAAAAATGATATTGAGGTTTCTAACATCATTTTTTTATAAACTGAATAGTTTGCGCGAGAGACACTTCCAAAGTGGTAAAATATGTGTCTCCCCCTTGTAACTTCTAAAATAAGAGAATAATAAAACTAAAAAAAAATATGATATACATTACCATGTAAACTTCCACCGAAAATTAGATTGAACGAGATCTAGCAAGTAGTTTTTTTTAAATACGTCATAAAATAGCATAGCATTGCCTTTGTACGCATTTTTCTGTTCCTTTCTTCTTGTCTGTTTATATGTGTGTGCATAAATGGTTTAATAAATAAATAAATCGTAAACCGCAATTTACCTTTCATTCAATGTTACTTGCTGCTACGGAACCCTTCATGGGCGAGTCCGACTCGCACTTGGCCGCTTTTTTAATTTATAAAAGAAAGAAAAAATAAAAAGTAAGTTTGTGTGCGTACATTATTAAACATTACGTCATACAATACTTTGCTGATCCTTTAGGGTTGCTTGGATTTGATTCCTAAATGCATATTTACAAAAAAAAAAGAACGTCGATTGAATTAAACTATATGCGGGCAAAGCCGCTAGCGGTAGCTAGATATTACTACATAAAGAGACAGAACACAATAGCTTGAATCAAAGTCTGACAATCGACCTAACAACTCAACAAGTTCGAGTCAATTGTTACAAGAACACTTGGAAAAACATTTAAACTTTTAAAGAAGCGTTGCAGCAACCCTAGAAGCCATAAAGCTGTACATGGAAAGGTCAAGCACACGTTCTTTAGTTTCAAAAGACTTCTGGAATAGCAAACAACTGGAGCGTGGTATGAATGGGCCGCCTTAATTACCGACAAGTTTGTATAACTAAGGGTTAGTGCAAAATTATGAACTTTTGTGAGACAACCCAAGAGTTGAGGTTATTGATTAAAGTTGCTCTGAAATTTAATTAATCATTTAATTATTAGCTGTTTCACCCGTTCTATAAAAGTTTGGGTTAAGTTATCTGGCAGACGATTTCAAAGACATTCAGTTATAGTTATAAAACCCGCCGTATGTCAATCTACATAGTAATGCAAAATCATCTTCCCAGCCTTATCCCAATTATATGGGATTCGATCTAGTCTAACCGGATGCAGCTGAATATCAGTAATTTACATAGAGCGACTGCCTATCTGACCTTCACAACCCAGTTAGCAAATGCATGAAGGATATAAACGCGTAGCGCGTAGCTACGAGTGCTACGACGGCGTAGCTCGCGTAGCACTGAATCGTCATGTTTGGCGTAGCAAACGTTCAATCAATGTCGATATCGGTAGTTAGTATGTATTCATTTATTCATCGCTTAGCCATAACTATGAGATAAGTTACAATGTGCAATGTGTGTGTGTGTGGGGGGGTGTGTATGTGGGGGGGTGTGTGTGGGGGGTGTGTGTGTGGGGGGCGGTGTGTGGGTGTGTGTGTTCACACAACATTTTCATATAAATTTTACCAAAGTTATCCAATTCAATACCTGTATTTCAGCAAAGAAGACCCTTTGTAGATAAAAAATCTTGTAAAGAAACATCAAATTATTATTTTTAAATAAAGCAACTTTGTTACCAAAATGCCACCCCAAGACAAAGAGCCTTTCGCGCTTTAACTTTATTTAAGAAGCAAAAGAAATCAATTTCAATAAAGCCTACTCAAAGCCTTTATAGAAACATTTTCGTTGCTTCTTCCTAAATAATTATGGAGCGATTAATTCCAACAAAGACAGGATTACTTCTCTCGTACGGTTTCTATGGCAACGAAATTCATTTACCGTGAAACCTTGGTATCTAACGCTTCAATTAAAGTAACCGAAGTTGACACTAACCTCGGGTTTTGACAATCTGTTTTACTTAATACTAGCTACACCCCACGGTTTGACCCGCATAAGTCTCGATCCCGTGAGAATATCGGGATAAAAAGTATCCTAAATCCTAACCCGGGTCAATGGTCTATCATTTGCCAAATTTCATCCAAATCTGTAGCCGTTTTAGCATGAAAGCGTAACAAACAAACTCAATTTCACATTTATAATATTAAGAACGCGGCGACGCATGAATTGTCTATACAAACATGATACCTAAATCATTTGCAATTTATGCATATTTCCACCGTATTATGTTGTTATTCCGATTTAGACAGTGTTTATCTAGGCTCCTACATCTATTTTTCCAAAAAACTTTTCTAAAATGAAGTTTAAACGAATTTAATTTCGCACATTTTTACAGCGTAAATGACATGTCTTCATATTGTTTTTAATATTTATAATATTGTTTCTGCAGAAGCATAGCTTATATTATCAAGTAAAAAATTATCGAAAAAAATGAAAAATTACCCGACTACGGTGAAACAAAAAGGCGGGTTATGATTTTGACCGGTATGTATGTATGTATGTTCATCTGTTACCTCATAACTTCTAAACTGCCGATCATAATTTGACAAATGAGGTATCATTGGAAACGTATTAATTGTCCGCTGGTTATAGGCTATGTGACGTCACATTAAATGCAATATGGCGCCCTCTAGAGGACTCTTCTTATTTCGTTACTTTATAACGAAATAAAAAATAAAAATAATTGAATTGTGCCATGTTGGGTATCAAATGAAAAGGCTTGACGAGCACATTACAAATATGTATATATATCATACTTTCCAAGTAAATAAATATGTTTAAATTGTTACAAACAAGTAAAAGTGAGACTGTGCTACGTACGGCGCGGCTGTAAAATGAACACCTATTTTACCATGAATGCCGTGATGGTCCAGTGGTTAAGGCCTCGCCTCTCATGCACGAGGTTGTGGATTCAAATCCGGGCAGGTACCAAAGTGACTTTTTCAATTCAAATGTGCTTTCTGAGTTTATCTTGGACATTACTAACATCAGTGAAGGAAAAACATCGTGAGGAAACCTGTACGCTAATTGCGTAATACAACACAACCACAATCTTTGCTCACTGTAGGTGTATATCGCTCCGACAGGCACTCACACTAGCGCAACGTGCTTGGAATTGAATTTTGCAAACATCTCGATTTGTAGTTGCGAGCAGTGTTCGCCTCTTAAGTTAGGTTGTTGTTAAATCTTGTCTCCTAGTATCTCATGTCGTGGAAACACATTGGTCAGGCAGAAAGATTGTTGGAGGAATTGCCTGACTCAAGTATTTTCACTAGTGAAGGTTATTTTCCTGCACATATTTTTTATTGCACAGTAGTAATAGTAGTGTAGTATTTTACTTATTCAACAGATTAAAGCCCTCTTCCTCTCTCGTACTTTGCTGTGCCTGACAGGGTCCACAATGATCATGTCTTTGTAAAACTTACCACCTAAGTTGACATTGTGGAATGCAAATATATATTGATTAAACTAATACCTGTCAAATGCCCATGTGACACCCACTCTCATGAAGATCGGAGACGCTACGCTCGAAGTTGTGGACGAGTATATTTACCTAGGACAAACTGTCCAGCTAGTAGGTCCAACTTCGAGAAAGAGGTCAATTGTCGAATCCGACTCGGCTGGGCAGCGTTCGGGAAGCTACGCAATATCTTTTCGTCCCACATACCACAGTGTCTCAAGACGAAAGTCTTTGACCAGTGCGTGTTGCCAGTGATGACCTATGGTACTGAAACGTGGTCGCTCACAATGGGCCTTATCAGAAGGCTAAAAGTCACCCAAAGGGCAATGGAGAGGTCTATGCTTGGAGTTTCCCTACGTGATCGAATCAGAAATGAAGAAATCTGCAGGAGAACCAAGGTAACCGACATAGCCCGAAGAATTGCCAAACTTAAGTGGCAGGGCACATTGCTCGCAGAACGGATGGCCGATGGGGTCGAAAGGTTCTGGAGTGGCAACCACGTACCGGAAGACGTAGCGTTGGAAGGCCGCCCACAAGATAGACCGATGACCTTGTGAAGGCCGCAGGAATCCGCTGGATGCGGAAAGCACAGAATCAGTCGAAGTGGCGGTGCTTGGGGGAGGCCTATGTCCAGCAGTGGACGTCTTTCGGCTGAAATGATGATGACGATGAAACCAATACCAATCACTAGGGCAATATCTGTAAGGATTATATTTGCTGTGCTCAGATGGAAAAGAATTTCTTCAACGGTCACTTGGTCGAGCCTCCAGCTGCGTTCTGTGCCAAGATTACTTCTTCATGAGACTGAGATGAACCCATTTTTATGATTTTCTGAATATTTTGCACCAGTACGTGTGATAAAAACCACCAATAAAATTATTTTATTCATATTGGATGCACTTTGTACTAAATCCACTGATTCGTTTCACATTCTTTGTCCATATACGGCACGGTGCCAGCCAGCGCTGGCCGGGTGGTGTCAAATACGCGACGCTCGGTTAGCAGATTCTTTGCGCAGGGTCGCCGGTAGGCAGAGATTGTAGGTAAATGAAACCAATGACTGCTGAGAATATACTGACTTTATTACAATAATAATTAAGTATACAGTGTGATTCTTCATAATGTGCACATATCGAAATAAGGGAATCTATGCTTAATTTTAACGACAGAAAAAATATTTAAAAAAATCTAAATATTTTTTATGGAATTCAAAAAAAATTGTAACAAAACTATGTAAGTTTTAAACTAAATCATCTATCGCGGTGAAACAAACTCCATAATGATTAGAAGTAATTAGGCGGCCACATAAAATGAAAATTGAGAAAAAAACTACCCTCAATTGAAAATAAATATGTTTTTTTAGGAAAAATCTGTATTTCTTCATCAATTTTTACAGTAATTGTAACATTTATAAATAAGTTTTTTTTTTTTTTAATTTTTTTTTTGTGCTAAAATATTAAAAAAAACGTCGATAAAATTAAGCATAGATTCCCTCATTTCGATATGTGCACATTATGAATAATCACACTGTATAAGGTGTCTATAATGACAAAGATTATATTATGTAGAGGGGACCTTACAATTGGTCAACCCATTGGTTGACCCATTCTTTGAAAAAACAGATTACTCAGCAGATTTACCTACATATTAGAGATTGGATCACTCAGTTTTATGATCTAGCAATCATACAGCTAGCAATGTTTAGACAGCAGATTTACTGCTGATAAAAAAAAAAAACTGGCAGTCTTAGGCCCTTTGTACACACTCGTACGTTTTTCTTGCCGTGAAAAACTACAGTTTATTCGCCGTGTGTAGGTACGGCCGTCAGTGTTGTATGAATCACTATGGAAACTTGTTGACGGGCACGTTTTTTTTACGGCCCGATTTATACGCCGTGTGTAGGCACGGCTGTCAGTGTTGTATGAATCATTATGCATGCTTGTTGACAGTCACGTTTTTTCTAAGGCGCGGTTTATACGCTGTACCATAAAGAAACCGTGTACAAAGAGCCTTATGGTCTACAACAATACGTCAAACATTTTTGACATCAGGTATACAGGGTGGCAGGGACATCGACGCGAAAATTGTTACCATGGATTCAGTACATGATTCTGAACCCCCCTGTGTTGAAATTTTTTGTCGGTTATTTTTTTTTAATCATCTATTTTGACTGTGTAGGTGCACTTTTCTATGAAACAGCAGATTATTTTTTTAATAACCGACGAAAAGTTTCATCGCTGCGGGTTTCAGAATCATGTACTGAATCCATGGTAACAGTTTCCGCGTCGATGTCCCTGCCACCCTGTATAGATCAGAGATTATGTCATTCAAAACCCGAACGTTAGTTGCGAATTGAAAGCGAACTCATCCATGAAATAGCTAATATTCTCCCGCCCTTGCACTTGACCCGATTTCAGAGAAGATAAGATTTCCTGAAACCACTTAAAGATACGCCGTATGTGCGAGATTGCATCGGTTTATGCAAAATATTTCGCGAATGGAAAACTAGAAAACGAAACGAAACGAAACTATAATTTTGGAAAACGAGATGAAACGAATGATTTTATATGGGCGAGCATGTTTTTGCAACTGCAAATGTAAGTTGGTCGATTCATCATCATCATCATCATTTCAGCCGAAAGACATCCACTGCTGAACATAGGCCTCCCCCAAGCAGGTGCTTCGACCAACTTACATTTGCCGAAGTGGAGGTCCACTTCGACCGATTCTGTGCTTTCCGCATCCAGCGGATTCCTGCGGCCTTCACAAGGTCATCGGTCCATCTTGTGGGAGGCCTTCCAACGCTACGTCTTCCGGTACGCGGTCGCCACTCCAGAACCTTTCGGCCCCATCGGCCATCCGTTCTGCGAGCAATGTGCCCTACCCATTGCCACTTAAGTTTGGCAATTCTTCGGGCTATGTCAGCTACCTTGGTCTCCTGCGGATCTCTTCATTTCTGATTCGATCACGTAGGGAAACTCCAAGCATAGCCCTCTCCATTGTCCTTTGGGTGACTTTTAGCCTTCTGATAAGGCCCATTATGAACGACCACGTTTCAGTACCATAGATCATCACTGGCAACAAGCACTGGTCAAAGACTTTCGTCTTGAGACACTGTGGTATTTGGGACGAAAAGATATTGCGTAGCTTCCCGAACGCTGCCCAGCCGAGTCGGATTCGACGATTGACCTCTTTCTCGAAGTGGGACCTACCTAGCTGGACAGTTTGTCCTAGGTAAACATACTCGTCCACAACTTCGAGCGTAGCGTCTCCGATCTTCATGAGACTGGGTGTCACATGGGCATTTGACAAGTTGGTCGATTATTACTCGTAAACTTATAGAGCCTACTTAGCTGTCATAGTTTTCCTTTTAATTTCGTTATTGTGCTGCCGTGAATTTTTGTCACATATTCAAAACCAACCATTTAGCTGGTTTATTTAACACTTGACTCTAACAAAAATTTGTACTTTAAAGCTTAATATTTCACAAACGGATCCCTAAATCCAAAAATAGTTTTCACACACTCACAATATTTTTGAACGACCATTCTTACGACATCCCTACTTTACATGTAGGGGAGATACTCTAAAAAAGCATTTTATGATTTTATTTTACCATTTTGTCGGCGTGATTATACAGTGTGATTCTTCATAATGTACACATCGAAATGAGGGAATCTATGCTTAAAGATAGAAAAAATATTTAAAAAATATAAATATTTTTTTTTTACTTTTTATGGAATAAAAAAAATGTAACAAAACCATGTAACTTTTAAACTAAATCATCTATCGCGATGAAACAAACTCCATAATTATTGGAAGTAATTAGGCGTCCACATAAAATGAAAATTAAGAAAAAACTACCCTCAATTGAAAATAAACATGTTTTTTTAGCGAAAATCTTTTTTTCGTCGATAGAATTAAGCATAGATTCCCTCATTTCGATATGTGCACATTATGAAGAATCACACTGTATGTATACCCATGCTAAATTACTGCTTTCTAGTAAAAAGAGTCTCTGATCTAAGCCGCGGACAGACAGACAGATAGACAGACAGAAGGACATGGCGAAACTATAAGCGTTCCTTATTGACTACGGAACACTAAAAGCATTGATAGCAGAAAAAATATTCATTGGCTTCAATACGCATAATGAAGCCAGTGCCAGCATAATTTTCTTTGTTTTCGAAGTATTTCGTTTTTTACAGTTAACTCAGTTAACTTCGGACATATACCGTCGATTGGTGATCTTGTCCTTCGGTGCCTTTAAATCTAAATCTAAGTCAAATTACTCGAACTTTTAATGATCCATCCAAAGGTTGTCTGTAAAAGATCGCTTTTAGTGATAAGACCGCCCATTGTATCACCCAATGTAAAATTTCTAAATTTATGTCTGTAATTTTTATGTTGTACATTGTAAAGAATATTTTATCTATCTATAATTGAATAACAAAAGCTCAAAGCCCTTCAGAAGTTCAGACTATCATTTTCAGCATCTACTATAACTAATTGGTGTTTAAAAGGAGATTTAGAGTTTCTCTAGTTAATAGGACACGGACACCCCTGGCTTATTGAGGCTCGATACTAAATTACATTTTAATATGACTTTGTCGAGACTGTTGTTCACTTTAGCCCAACATAAACAGTTTATGTTCTTCAATATTCTGCCGTCGTATCTAATTTACATTTATTTTAATAAAGCAAATCTTCTTTTATGAACGCAATAAAAGCCGACAAAGAGATTCTGGTACGAGCAGCAGCACTCTCTGCACTATCACTAATCAGAATGCCAATACAATTAACTGAAAGAAAATTTAAAACTCATATTAAAAGTACTCTTTGTAAACAAGCATATTATCCAAGATAAGAATGCTTGCAAACATTCTGGTCTAGCTCCATAGGACAATTTAGATAGAGTCTAGACAAAATCAAACTGTTTGATAATTTAACTGTATAATTTATTATTATTATGACAATGATTTTACATTCTGTAATTACTTGAATTCACACACTGAAAAAATTTAGAAACATCGTATAAGTACTTTTACAATGCTTGTAAATATATGAGCACCATGTATCCAACACATAATTGATTTTTCTGTCATTGCTTCATTTTTAATTATTTTTACCTATTCTGATATTGTAATCTTATTCCAGGTGCATAGTCTTCACATATAATTATATATTGAATATATACAAAATATTGTAAAAACATTTTAAAAGAGTAACGGTGGAGTTTCTTGCCCATTCTTCTCCATACGAAAACTACCTTTTGGAAAGGGCAAGTAGACTCAATTCTAGTTTTGTACATTTTGACGTTCAAAAGTGCCTTTTATGTGCCATAATGAAATAAATTATTTGACTTTGACTTTGACAATACTCGTGCTTAAAAAACGTTCAAATTAAAATCGCAATCTCATCTCAACGACAATTAATGTAAAAAACTTTTCCAATAAGTCAGTAATTTATAGGTTTTTAAAAAGATTGAGACTGACAATAGAATGCGAACGTTTAAAAAAAATACTTACTGAAATTCAGATTCTCGATCGCTGTGGGTAATGCAAATACACTTTTCAAATTAAAATAGTACCTTAAGTTATGCTGTCAAAGTCACTTTGAACCTCACTCCAGTGAAAGTATTGACCGCTATTAATTCGAATTTGAAAAAGAATTCACTTGTTATATTTTTAAACCTTGGCGATTTCACACCTCACTTTAGTTCGAATTTTAAAGACATGTTTATTAAATATTATTAGTACGGTCGCGTAGCATGATCACAATAGAAACGATTTTTGTCGACGAAAGAATAGACAAAATTACAGATTGTGATTGTGAATCTGCCATTTTGTCTATTCTTCCGTCAACAAAACCCGTTTCAATGGCGGTTGATTCTGTAAAAATCTCACCGTGAAATCTTGGGTGAAGTGAAGTATATACGCTCCGGCATCGGTCGCGAACGGTTGTGTGCTTGCGCTCTCCCGCTCTTGACTCATTGCTCTGAGTCATATATTCGTTGCATTACGTAACGATTTTCGTAGTCGCTCGACTACACCCGATCTCCGATCGTTTATCGATCGGGCACAGATCCAAAAAAGGCCTTTTTCAAGGCTATCTTATTTCTTTAACAAGAGATTCTCGTCGGTAAATTCACCAGGCCCCTTCCGGGCAAAACCACAGTTTCGTGGTCACTCGGTGGATACCATACGGTGCCAACGAAGCCGAGTGGGGTGTTGACCCAACACACCCGCCGATCCCCTTCAGGGTAAGGCAGTGAATTGGCCGGGTCCCAGTGTTTGGCCTTGGGGGATCTCCTAGTCAACACGTGGTGACAGTTTTGCTTCCACAGCAACTCACCTAGCGTGGTCGGGTATCTTCATACCCTTCACACTAGACTGGTTAGGACCCCGTTGCACATTAAGATAGGCAACGGGCCAAATCAAGCTTAGGGCTCACCGATAGGCACTCATCCTCCCTGTCTTACCCGACAGGGAGGGATTGTACACATCCCCGGCATTCCCACCGGGGAGACAGGCATAGTTAGGCCATTCCCCCCCCCCCCCGCCATTATGGCCACCAAAAAGGTAGATCTCGAGCTTCTCTCGAAGAAATTAACCCTATTTCTCGAGTATATACTCGAATCGGAGCCCTCCCTCCGAGGTAAATACAAGGAGGAGCTCTCCTGCCTCTTGAGCATCTCAAGGGGCGAAAACCCCGACCAAGATATCAGCGTCGCTACGTTCAGCGACGCTCTTGATACCCCTCCGACTGTAGAGTCGCCCAGACCCCCCCCCTCCCCCTCCCCCTCGTCGGAGTCAATGGACACCGACGCCCCCGCTGCTTCTTCAAAGCAACCCTCCTACCCTTCTGGCTCGGAGGAGGAAGACGAGCCAAAGTCCGCTGCTTCCTCTACCTCTTCCTCCCCCTCCGACGACGGCTTCATAGCCGTCCAAGGAAAGGGAAGAAAGAGGAAGAATAGGAAGCAGACCTCTGCGCAGGCCAGTAAGGTCGCCGCAATAGAGGACTCTGACTCCTCTTCATCCACCGTCACCATCAAACCAGCTGTGGTTAAACAGCGTGCTACCGTCGCGACTTGCGCTACCGTAGCTTCCCCCTCCCCCTCCACCGCCCCA
Source organism: Agrochola lychnidis (assembly GCA_963680765.1). Lineage (NCBI taxonomy): Eukaryota > Metazoa > Arthropoda > Insecta > Lepidoptera > Noctuidae > Agrochola > Agrochola lychnidis. The sequence continues at coordinate 20,041,715 of OY796858.1, forward strand.
CCGATCTCGTTTACGTCCTCCGCGAAGGCCCCCCCCGCGCCCCTCGCCCCCCGAACCGCGTCATCCTCCGCAAAGGATGCCCCCGCGCCCTCTGCCTCCCCGTCCGCATCATCCACCGCGATGGATTGCTCCGCGCCCATTAGTTCCGGCCCTAAGAAGGTCGCGCCTCCACCTCCTGTCTTCATACAAGACAAGGAGAAGTGGACGGCTGTATCCAAGTGGTGTATGGAGATGAAAATCTCCTACACAAATGCCCGATCTACCCAACAGGGTATTAAGGTTCTAGTCCCTACGTCGAAAGACTACAGGGACCTTACCAGAGTTCTGAGAGAGAGAGGTGTGTCATTCCACACCTACTCCCTCCCAGAAGATAGGCAGATCCGTGTGGTGATCAAAAAGATCCCCAAGGAAATCTCTCCCGCCGAAATTTTAGCCGACCTTCAGTCGCAAAAAATCCCTGTAGACGAGGTGCACCGCATGCATCGTTCGCGCGGCAGGGAAGCATACGACATGGTATTAGTCGTGTGCTCCCCCACCGAGGGGCATCACCCCATATTCAACATTAAGACCTTGTGCAACCTCATGGGCTTCTCGATCGAGAAGCCCTGGAAGAACAGCGCGATCGGACAGTGTCACCGCTGTCAATTGTATGGCCATTCTCAAAAGAATTGCCATGCAAAACCCAGGTGCGTAAAGTGCCTGGGTGACCACGGCACCGCTGACTGCTCGCGTCCCAAAGACCGTAGCCAGTGCAACAGCCCGCCTAGTTGCGTGTTGTGCGGCCTCGAGGGCCACACAGCCAACTACCGCGGCTGCTCTAAAGCCCCTAAGGCTACATCCAATAAGCTGACCAAACGTCTAGACGTGAGGCAGCAAAAACAGAGGGACTTCCATCCCCTCCCCTCCTCCCAGATTCCTGAGCGGCTAAGCCCTCAGAGGCCTAGTCCATGGACTATGCTCAATCACCAGCAGGCTTTCCCAGCCCTGGGTATTCCGCGCCCCCCCCCCCCCTCATACCCCTCTCTATACAATGATGGACCCGCGAGTCCATCACCTCCCCCCTCCCCCCGGCTTCCGCGGCCCCTCTTTCGCGCCCTCTGCGCCCCCCGCGAAACCCGCCACCGCTCTAAAACCCCCGCGCCCCGCTCCCACTCCCGTGGCCCCAATTAAACCCGTGGACGATCGTTTCGACGTAATCAGTACCGCGTTCGAACTTTTCTGTTCCCCCAGGGCTACACAGATGGCCCTGGACATCTCTACAGCCCAGAAATCGGGTAGCCTAGCGGCAATCCGTAACGTCTTCAATGCGTATCCCGAGATCACGCAAGCCCTCACCTCTTTCTCTACCCCCCATCATGTCTAACACCACTCAGGCTAGGTTTAAACCCCGATCCCTCAAGCTTGGCACCTTCAATGCCAATGGCTTAAATCAACAAAAAGATGAAATCGCGGACTTCCTCCGCGTTCATCAACTAGATATCCTCCTCATCCAGGAAACTTTTCTAAAGCCCCACAGAGGCAATCCCTCCTTAGCTAACTATCGTATCGTTCGGAACGATAGAACGCGTTGTCATGGGGGCGGCACCCTCATTTATTACAAAAAGGATCTGTACTGCATCCCAATGGATCCTCCCCCCCTCTCACGATTAGAAGTATCAGCATGCCATCTGGGCATGACCGGTCACGCACCGATCACTATAGTGTCGGTCTATATCCCTCCCATTACTACCATCGCTTCGGAAAATTTCCAAAATCTCTCGGACGATATCCAACTGTTGTTAAACATGAGTGACTCCGTCATCTTGGCGGGGGATCTCAATGCGAAACATCCCTCTTGGAATAGCTCCACCACCAACACCAGAGGTCGGCACTTGTTCGACCTCTCCTCCTCCCTAAACTTCGACATCATCGCTCCGATGAGTCCCACTCACTATCCCCATGCCATCAGTCATACCCCTGACGTACTCGACGTAACGCTCCTTAAGAACGTTAATCTAAGACTAGATTCAATAGAAACGGTGTACGAGCTTACCTCTGACCACCGACCGGTAATCATCAAACTCACCTCCCGCACAGGTCCCTCCGACCCTGACCAACCCCTCCCCACTAAAAAGGTGACGGACTGGAGGAAAGTAAGCACTCAGCTGAAATCCAACACATCCCCCTTACTAGACTCGATCCCCGACAATTTCGACTCAGTCGCTGACACGACTGCCGCGATCGACTCACTCACGGAGCACGTACAGACCGTCCTGAGCGAATGCTCCAGGGAGGTTCCAGCAACAGAACCCTGTTACTTGAATCTCCCCGACGATGTGCGTGCCCTGATGACTGAGAAGAGCGCGGCTACTCGAGCCTACAGCGTCTTCCCCTGTGCCGCCAACAAAGCCCATATGCGCTACTATCAGAGATCTGTTAGGACACGTATAGCGGAGCTGCGTGAAGCGGGATGGGACAAGATGGTGAGCGAACTAGAGCCCTCTCATCTAGCCTTCTGGGAACTCCAGAGGAAACTCAGGTCCCCCCAGTCGGCCCCCGTTCCCCCGTTAGTCCGCCCCGATAAAACCATTGCCTTCGACGACATCGACAAAGCCGAGTGCCTAGCCGACAGTCTAGAAGCTCAATGCTCTCCCAGCACCCTACCAGTAGACAAAGCTCACCTCGACGAGGTCGACGCCGAAGTCGAACGTAGAGCCTCCCTTCCTCCCGTTGAAGACCCTGATTTTCCCCTGCCCCCCATCGAACCAGATGAGGTGCACGAGATAATCAAAGGTCTGCATACGCGCAAAGCCCCCGGTTCAGACGGACTCACCAATAGGGTGGTCCAGCTCTTCCCAGCCCACTTGATCATGCTACTGACCACCATCTTCAATGGTGCTCTAAGCAATAACATCTTTCCCCAGACGTGGAAAGAGGCCACGGTCATAGGTATCCCAAAGCCCGGCAAGCCTAAAAACGAGCCCTCTAGTTACCGCCCAATCAGTCTGCTCAAAGTTCTCGGTAAAATCTACGAGAGGCTTATTTATAAGCGTCTCAGAGACTACGCCGAGACTAAGGGCCTCATACCCGACGAGCAGTTCGGCTTCAGAACTCAGCACTCTAGCGTGCATCAGGTCCACCGCATAGTCGAGCTGGTCAAAGGTGGTCTCACCCGCGGCTATCCGACATGCGCAGTCTTCTTCGACATAGCGAAAGCTTTCGACAAAGTCTGGCACAACGGCTTAGTATACAAGCTATACAAACTCGGAGTGCCGGATCGTCTCGTACTCATCATACGAGACTACTTGTCGAATCGCACCTTCCGCTACCGTATCGAAGGTGCCCTATCCTCCCCTCGCCCCATAAGGGCAGGAGTCCCTCAGGGCTCAGTGATAGCCCCCCTCGCGTTCACGCTGTTCACCAGCGACATCCCCAGACACAGAGGGACGCAGCTCGCTCTGTTCGCAGACGACACTGCGATCACCTGCAAAGGCAACACCCCTTCGTCTCTCCTAAATCTACAACGGGCAGTCAATAACCTTGGCGCCTGGTTTAGACGGTGGAGGATCGAAGTTAATCCCGACAAAAGTCAAGCGGTTTCATTCTCGAAACCGAGATCTAGACCCCCCCCTCCCCCCCGAACGATCACCCTGTTCGGCAAGCCGATCCCCTGGGAGAAGCGAGCCAAGTACCTAGGTGTGATCTTAGACCACCGTCTCTCCTTTTCAGAGCACATAAAGACGGTTCGCTCGCGAGCCGCTTTCGCTCTAGGTAGGCTTCACTGTATCCTAAATTCACGCAGCAAATTGTCACTAAAGTGCAAATTGCGTATCTACACAGCGTGTGTCCGTCCCATAATGACCTATGCGGGAGCAGTCTTCGCCCACGCCAAACCCCGTCACATCCATAGGATGCAGTCCCTCCAAAACAGATTCCTTCACAAGGCCACGGGAGCCCCGTGGTACGTCAGAAACGAGATCCTCCATCTCGACTGTAAGATCCCTACGATCCACCAGTTCCTCAAACGCATGGCAAAGCGCCACTTTGAGTCCGCTCCTCGACATCGGAACCCTCTGATAGTCGAGGCAGCCAATTATGTCCCGTCCCAAATCAGTCAGATCCGCCGTCCGAGGCATGTACTTTCCGACCCAGATGACCCCATTACACTCCTCCAGGAGCAGAATAGGGCCACCAGTACAGTGCACAAACACAGACGCCTCCCGTCATTCCGACCTCGCCGCCGAGGTCCTTTACGTACGCGATCTACTCCCCGAGTAAACGAATCCCCCCCCCGACCCTTGCTCGATAACGAGGTGCCAGCAGTTGTTGCAGCTGAGCACGTAGCTTTAAATACCCCGAATAATAATCATGATATAAATACAAATTTGATCCAGCCTGTCCCCTCTTGCTGTCCTCCCGTCAGCGATGCCCTAAGCCGAGGTCCGTACCCCACAGGGGGTGCCCTTAGCGAGCATTCGCTTAATTTTAATTTAGAATAGTTGAAAAAGCTCCTGGCTGGAGGCTCTAAGTGTAGAAGCTTATGGCACCCACAGGAAAGTCCGGTTAAGCAGCCACGACCTTAGTGGTCAAAACTGCGAGAAGCCATTCAAAAAAAAAAAAAAAAAAAAAAAAAAATCTTGGGTGAAGTGAACTTGAAGTGACCTGTCATTCTAGAGATTGACACTATTGACAACCCACTTCACCTAAATTTCCACGGTAACATTTAAACGGAATAGACCAGCTTGAACAAGAAGTCTATGGCCTGATTAATCAAAAATCGAACAAGCATTCAGTTCCAATCTCCGCATATTACTTTATTGTTTTATGTATGAGGACAATTCCGCAATTTTATCACATTTTGATGAGCGTGACGCTTACATTCCACTGTATTATTCATGAATCTCTAATACCAGCTATGTTATTGCAGCGAGGGCGTCAAATAACAGACGCCGCACAAATCAGGAAGCTTTGTTTGGCATAGTTAAACGTATGACGTCACATACAAGGTTAGGTATATTAGACGTGTGGTGACATGTTTGTCGGTTTAGGATCTTTGAAAGTAGAGATAAATTTTTCCATTAAAACACAATGTAAATGCAAAGCATGTTTAGGTAACTATTATAGAACATTGGCGTGAACTTAAAGGTGTTGAGAATTTTGGGACTATACAATTAATTAGGACAGACAGAGTTAAGGTTAACCAAAATGCCGCCTGCGAGCGTATTGCTAGGAGTTCCAAAAAGATCAATAAATTCCAAACATTTCACAAAACATTTTCCTTATCGCTAATTTATATTGTGGCTTTAAAAACGAGGGTTAAATGTCTCTACAATACACGGCAATTTTCCGCAATAGGCCATCGTCCACGAATAAGGCAAATAGCTCAATGGTTGAGTCGTCAGACTCTCCAGTGAGGGCTAATGAGTTTGAATCCAATTCTGTTCCACCACAATTAAATCATAATTGGAAGAGTTAAGAGGCCTGCTAACACGGCTCGCAACTACAAATCGATAATTACATAACATAACACAAAATCACGCCTTGTTTCCCCGAAGGGTTGGGCAGAGGTGTACCTATAGCAGGTGCACCCACATTTCGCCAGTTATGTTTAAGTCCCATGTAATGGGGGCGAGCCTATTGCCATCAACCGGGCACTAATCCTGACTCCGGACTGCTACTGAGAAATTCCTGATAGAAAAACCCAATAACACTTTGCCCGACCCGGGGATCGAACCCAGGACCTCATGCTCAGCAGTACCTAGCGCTTGCGACCACTAGACCAACGAGGCAGTCGATAATTACGTTTGCAAAATTCAATTCCAAGCACGTTGGTGTGAGTACCTGTCGGAGCGATATACACTTACAGTGAGCAATACTACCACGCACACATTAACAATTATTGCTTGACGCGATAGCACTACTAGCTTTCGAAAATTTATGATAAATTTGGATGTGTTCCGTAATACCAAAAATGATGAATGAAAACTTAATATTTTTCCTTTTTTTTCCCGTTAATTAGTAACTTGATAATATAAGCTATGCTTCTGCAGAAACAATATTATAAATATTGTTGTTTATAATACAGAAAAAACAATATGAAGACGATGAGATGTCACTTACGCTGTAAAAATGTGCGAAATTAAATTCGTTTAAACTTCATTTTATTTTAGAAAAGTTTTTTGAAAAAAAAAAATGTAGGAACCTAGACAAATACTGTCTAAATCTAAATAACAACATAATCTGGTGGAAATATGCCCAAATTGCAAATGATTTAGGTATTATGTTGGACCATCCATGCGTCGCCGCGTTCTTAACCGGAATACTAATAACTTTCAATGGAAATAGTTGAGATTCAATGTTCTACTAACCGATATTCAGGTCAAGTTCAAACAATATTAATAATTCAAGAATGAACAGCGTATAATTATTCAGTCTATCTATAAGATATTTTCCGATCGGTTGGGTATTAAATGGTCCGTGTCGAATAGACGTGAGTGAACTGAGGTGACAGATGAAGTACACTTTGATAAATTACAGCATATTATAAGGCTTTTAAGTTAAATACTGTGATGGATTAAAATAAGTTATTAAATCAAGTTATTAAAAAAACTAAAAAGCCGACTGCAAATATAGAATTAATTTATAGAATTTTGGTATTGCAGGCGGGACAAACCTATAACCTGAAGTATGGTGTAACTTTGGTTTGTGGCTTCCCCAACTTTAATGCTGTTTATCTAAGTAATTTTTATTAATAATGATAAAGTAAAAAATACGTGTCTAATATTTTTTTATTATCTGACTAACAGACTAAATAGAATTTCTTTTTTTTACCCAGGCATCATCCCTATTGTGTTGTTAATCCAATGTTGATAAATGATGCTCTATTTGATATATTTACCAGAAGGAACAGTAACTTAATGCAGGGTCAGCCTTTTCATGTGCCCTTGTTAATTCATCATCATCATCATTATCATCAGCCTATAAATGTTCCCACTGCTGGGACACAGGCCTCCTCTCTGTGAGAGGGAGTGGGGCCGTAATCCACCACGCGGGCTCAGTGCGGGTTGGTAGATGTCACATGTCTTCGAATTTTCGGTTCTAGGACATGCCGGTTTCCTCACGATGTTTTCCTTCACCGTTTTGAGAGCAGTGGTGATGAAATAATTTACACAAAGTAAAGCGCCTGTCTGGGTTCGAACTTACGACCTACAACTCGTAAGCCGCGGCCGTTACCACTGTACCTTGTTAATTATTAATAGTGATTTAAGTAGAAAATTGGATGTTACAGCTCATAGACTCAGATCTGGACACATTCCATGTAATAAGCTTGCTTTTAAAATGAACTCGCCTAATTGTGTGAAGTTGTGGAAGACTTACATCACTTATTGATGGACTGTGTTCGATATGAGTCTGATAGAAATTATGTGTTTGGGGTCTTGAGGTTGAACCGACTTGATTTAGGCACATTTCATAAAATTCTATCTCAACCAAACGGTGATGATACGAAGAGTCTGTTCAGGTTTATGGCCCAAATTTAATCCATAGCAGTGTATTTTGTTATTATTTGTTTAGGGTATAATGGGACTGTCATACGGTTATAAAAGTCCCAAATTAAAATAAAATGAAAAAGTAACTATCGGTTTTTCTATCTGAAATTTCTCAGTAGCAGCCCGGTGTCTGGATTTGTGTCCGGTTGATGGCAATAGGCTCGCCCCTATTACATGGGACTTAAACATACCTTCCTACCCTTCGGGGAAAGAAGGCGTGATGTTATGTAACTTGATTTATTTACTTATTTATTGTACGTAGATTAATAAATCCTAAAACTATTGACTAAAACAGCGATAAGATTACAGATTTTTAATTTTTGGAACTTATGTCTTAAAAAAACATTAACGGTCCAAAACGGGGATCTTAGACGTAGGCAAAAAGGCTGCCAAGCTAAAATGGGATTGGGCGGGTCATGTCAGCCGCATGCATCGTGACCGTTGGGCAACAGTCTCCACACGGTGGGTGCCTGAGGTTGGACGGCGGCGCCGATGTCGGCCCAGGAAGAGGTGGCGAGACGACCTAGACGCGTACCGCAAGGGTTGGATGGAGGTGGCCTTAGAAAAAATGCATGGAAGGATTTGGGGGAGGCCTTTGCTCGGCAGTGGGACGGTATAGGCTAATTAAAAAAAAAAGGTTGTTCTTCATCATCGTCATCATTTCAGCCGAAAGACGTCCACTGCTGGACATAGGCCTCCCCCAAGCACCGCCACTTTGACCGGTTCTGTGCTTCCCGAATCCAGCGGATTACTGCGGCCTTTACAAGGTCATCGGTCCACTTTGTGAGAGGCCTTCAAACGCTACATTTTTCGGTACGCGGTCGCCACTCCAGAATCTTTCGGCCCCATCTGCCATCTGTTCTGCGAGCAATGTGCCTTGCCCACTGCTACTTAAGTTTGGCAATTCTTCAAGCTATGTTGGTTACCTTGGTTCTCCTACGGATCTCTTCATTTCTGATTCGATCATACCTCAACATTATCATCATCAACCATTATCATCATCTGCCTAGCCTTTTCCCAACTATGTAGGGGTCGGCTTGCAGTCTAACCGGATGCAGCTGAGTACCAATAGTTTACATGAAGTGACTGCCTATCTGACCTCCACAACCCAGTTACTGTGTAATACGAAACCCCTTAATAAAGCTGGTTGTCCGACTTTCGGGCTTCTGACGACCCGTCACGACTGTCAAAGATCCACGAATGACAGCCGGGACCAACGGCTTAACGTACTTTCCGAGGAACGTAGGGGTCTTGGTATGTAAAGATGGTCGTCGAAACCCATCCACGGACCAACCGCGGCAAGCGTAGCTTAACCTGATCGATCGACCCGTGCAGCTGTTATTACTTAGCCATAGAGACTATTAGAAACAAGAAGTTTTCAGAGCAATTTAGATTTTGAAACAACATTTAAGATAATGGTAGTATATGTATTACAAAGTGTAGGTATTTGATATCCACTTATCCTTAGTTAAATAAGACGAGGAACGTGATATTGTGAGCATTAGCTAGCTAAGTATAAGCGTTATCTAAACAAAGCCAGATTTGAAATCTTTTAACGTTTAAATTCTTGTTCATACGTAATTTTATTGCCGTGATTCTATTTTCAAGCTTGAATCACACTCGCTCAATATCTTGTGAGTATTATTTTCAAAAACCAATAAAAAGGCATTTTTGAGATGGGAAAAAACAATTGCACTCGCGACACCGTTGTCGACACCTCATTTTTGTAAACGCAAATGTGCGCGTGTGTGTGATATTACACGTTACGGATCAATGTTCTATGCAAGTATTTTTACTTTAAAGGTTTTGGAAGTTTTTTTTTTTTGTCAACTCGATTATGCTCTTTATTTAGATAAGGTTACGGACCAATGTTCTAAACAAGTATTGTTCTTCCACCAAGGCGATCTTGTTCAAGTTTTCACTTCTGTCGGCACTCCCGGAGTGCCGGCACTGTTTGTTTTTTTCCCGGGGATATACTCATGGATACCCTCCGTCTTGGGAGAACGGAGGGTTATCTCGGACTCCTAAAACCCCACTGTTTCTACTACTACCATGAGTCGGGGGCCCGGGAGATACATGTACATTCACCGCACCCCCCCGACTCGTATCAGCTTGCCTTGCCTATCCAGGCACATCAAAGATCCAGTACCTAAAATAATAATATATTATTTTTTATCATTATAACTGCGTTGAAAGTTTTCGTCGGTTATTAAAAAAAAAATCTGCTGTTTCATAGAAACATGCAATACCTAGGGGACGGACGGGCAAGAAGGAGATGTCGGGCAAGAAGAATAAAACCATCAAATCGCTGCTTGATCGATAAAAAGAAACAGCGCTAGTACTGCTCAACTCGTCCCACAGACGCGCTAACCGACAGTGGTCCGCCGACCACTTGGAAGTGTAAATTTAAATTCTGTGCGATAAATTACAATTTCGAAGAAAAAATTTGTAAAAAACAGCTGTAAGAACATCGTGTTTGTTTTATTACATTCTTGGATGTCTAAATTACGATATTTTCACTAAAGTCTGTTAATATTAGACGTGTCAATGCCGTACTTTCCTTTTGTTGGTTGCGTCATCTTTTCTAATTATACCTATAATAAGTAAATATGTAATAGGTAAATATGTAACCATTTTGCCCGCCCTGGTCGGGCAAAACGGATTATGACAGTTTTTTTTTTTAAATGATCTGAGTTGGAGAAGGCTTATTTTTTTCTTATGTTTGATCTCAAATAACAAAGCTAAATGTCCAAATATTATAATAATAAGTAACTGATAAATATAAATTATGTTACACTAGTTTTTCTTTTTATCCAAAGTTAGTAGGTATATCCTTCTTGCCCGTCCGTCCCCTACGCGGTCAAAATGTATGGAACAGCAGATTTTAAAAAAAATAACCGACGAAAAATTTCAACGCAAGGGGGTTCAGAATCATGTACTAAATCCATGGTTTCAGTATTCGCGTCGATGTCCCTGGCACCCTGTAGAGGTAAAATTGTTTGTTGATTAAAAAAATCGTTAAATAATAGAAAGCACTATTGCCAAGTGTCACAAGATAATAGGGTAGTTGCCTAGATAAAAAAATAAATTCTATTTAGTCCGTCTTTCAGATAATAAAAAAAAATTAGATACGTATTTTTCGTTTTATCATATTAATCAAAAATAACTTAGACACAAGTTGGGGAGTGGGGGCTCGCTACGTCACAACGCAGTATTAAATCTAGCAAGGCGTGACGTCATGCCACATTTTAACTCAATGTATCGCCGTTATCTTTTGATTACGTCAAAAAAGAAAAAAATACGTGTTCAATATTTTTTATAAAAAAAATTTTTTTTGGTCACAGGCCTATTATATTTTATGATGAAACAAGAAATTTCACGCGGGCGGAATCGCGGGCAGAAGCTAGTCTAAAATAATACAATGTTCGTACTGTATCTGTCCCGAAAATTCATTGAGAATTCCGTTCGCGTGACGGTGGATGAATAGCTCTTCACCGGGGATGAAACGTGGTCCTTTTATCCCGTTCCACTGACACGTAGTTTTCGTTTAACTGTGTAGGCACTTTTTGGTACTATATTTTGACTTTGCTATCGGGTTTTGGGTTGGTGGATTTTTGAACAAAGTCAAATCATTTATTTCAAATAGTGTATAGCACTTTTGAACGTCAAAATTTGCAAAATAATAGAATTGATTCTAGTCGCCCCTTCCAAAAGGCAGTTTTCGTATGGAGAAGCTTTAGGAAAGTAATCATCCAGATTGTGATTGGAAGTGTGTTACGCAATTAGGGTGCTGACTAGGGTGATTAAACTTGTACATAAAGTTTAGTGTAATTTAATTTCAGACGGAGTTAGAGTTATCTAAAGTTTCCATCTGAATAATTCAATATTCAAGAAATAAATAATAATTTAACCTCGGAATGAAACTACCAATACATACATACATAAAAACTCACTCTTTGTTCCCATGGGGATAGGCAGAAACTACAGAACGCCACCTGCTATGATCCTTACATAGTCCTTTTGCCTCGTTTACGTTCACACATCTGGTCATACACGCACGCCGGTTGGAGTACTACGCACCTGGCCTTTCTGAAGAACATCACTAAAAAGGTCAGCATAAGTCCTCCTAAGGTATCTCCTCCCGGCATTTCCAGTCACATTTGCCTTGTTAATACATTTTGTTAGTCGCCTTTCATTCATCCTCTCAACATGCCCAAACTATCTCAGCATACCCTTTTCATTTTTGTCACTACATCTTCTTTTAAATCACACCGTTGTCTTGTCACATCATTCCTCAGCCTATCATTCATAGTCAGACCACACATGCTTCACAAGGAACGCATTTCCACAAAATTTATTCTACTTTAATGCTTCTTTTGCCACACTCAGCATTCACTTCCATACATTTACCAATACCTTTCTAGAAAATCCTTCTAATCCATGTCTGTTTGTGTGACTGTGTTATTTTTCGCGTTGTTTTTTGGCGTGGCAACACGTGGCAACAAACGTTACGTTATAGGTTATACCTATAACAACGTTTGTTATAGGTAACTTCATGTCAGACTTTTGAAATAATTAAACTTTTAGTAAATGTAAATAAATAAATAATTGTTCCAATTGTTAGGTTTCAATTTATTAATACGTAATTGTTGGATATTGTACTGGCAACACTCAAAGATTCGATATGTCAGAATAGCGGAATAACGGGCTTCTGGGTTGGGCGCTCGTGACGGTAAGACGTGCTTAGTGGCTGTGTGGTAAAAAAAATAGATTGGCATAGTATTGGTTGAAGATCTACTGTAAATTAAGGTAACCTATTAGTTTTATGGTAAATATTAGAATACGGATTGAATTGTGATATTATGTGTGGGAATAGGAGATGTGATGGTATGGTGTAGAATATTGAATTTGATGTTGGCAAAGAAATATAAATGACTGACAAATTATCTTGGTGTTTCATATTATTTTCCTTATCCCTGAAATATTGTAAATATGTAGTTTTATTAAATAGTTTTAGATTATGATATTGGGGTAACGACTTCAAGATTAATTTGGGTATTAGTATCTATTTTGAGGTTAAATAATTATATTCGGAATTAATTTAGTTATTTTAGAGTAAGGATGGTTCTTATTTCACAATGACAAACAACAAGTCATTACCAAGTGACTAAGACTGAACAAGTCTACTGTCCAAAAGTGAAGGATTTAATGCTAATATTTTATGCGAAGTATTTCAGACCACAAACACCGTTACAACCGGATCGATCGGTAATGTCAAGCTAGAAGCCGTGTCCGATAAATTGTGGCTAACCCACTATCTATCAATTAACGAAGTACAATCTATTATTGGTCAGTGTTGGCGAATCATAGAGAGGTATAAGTTTAGGGTCACCAAAGTTTTACCTCTACAATCGTAGATATTATTATTATCTTGCAGTCGATAAGTAACAGGATAAAGTATGAATAGTATTATATTATCAGTGGTATGAATAACATTTTAAGAACATACCTACGCAAGATGGAGAAGCTCGTGGCTTTGTAATAACAGCCACAGCCACGGTCAGTCCGTATATGGGTAACCATCGTTACATACCAAGACCCCTCCGTGCCTCGGAAAGCACGTTAAGCCGTGGGTCCTGGCTGTCATTCGTGGATCTTTGACAGTCGTTACGGGTCGTCAGAAGCCCGAAAGTGACAACTATAACCCAGTAAATGGGGTGTGGAGGTCAAATAGTCAGTCGCTCCATGTGAATAGACTAATACTGGAAGCCGACCCCAACATAGTTGGGGAAAGGCTTGGCAGATGATAATGAACTACGCAGGGTAGGTATATTCTTTAAAGGGTTTGGTTGTTGTTGTTTAGTTTAACCTACCACATTGCTCACAATAATGAGTACCCTTAAATAGCAATCTGTACCCTAATTGCGTAACTTATTTTTGGTAATCAATTACCTATGCCTAATTAGTTTCATTTTGACAGTTCAACAACATTCATTGCGTTATTTACGGTGTTGAGCAGATTTGTATTCCAACTTATAAGGCAATGGATTAGCAATTTGTTTCAAATCGAAACAGATTGTGATTGTATTGTATTATGCAATTAGGGTACAGCTTGCCCTGTATTATAAAATGGTAGTAGCGCACTCAATTTGTAAGACCATGGTCGTACGTGTACGCACGAATGAAATTCGTACGAAAACGCATCCAAAGTGCGCGCGGTCTAATAGTTTTTGGCGCATCGCGCACGTTCATAACTCTATACGCTTTGTCGATTACAGGTGTCATCAGGTATGAACATCAATCATGCCTTTATTGTATTATAAGTACACATAAAACATATATCATTTTATATTTTCAATATCATAACCTGTTGGCATGACAAAATAACAAATTGAGACAGCTACTAATAAATTTATTCAGTAGATAAATATTCTCTCGAATTCAACAACTTATTACATTTCTCACCACGATTTCCCTAGGGACAAAATCCAAACTTTCCACGAGTATTGAAGTTTATTAAACAACGACAAAGTTAGAACCAATTGAAATGAAGAAATTGGTGAAATGTTGGGTTGTTTACTTTTACTTAGGGTACTGGAAGCACCAAAGCCTAATTTCATTTAACTAAATATGAAAATAGCTGAAGCTTATACAAATGTAGGGATATTACAGGAATCTCATACACTGGTTGATTCAAAGATTTATTTCTTTTGTCTGTGAGCAATGTCCTTCGCTAATATGTTCCTATGACTCAACCCTTCTACGTCGATTCTTATTATATGTCCCCTATAAGGGACAAAGGGCGCTAATACAGATTATCCATCTCCACCTGTATTGGGCTTTGCGCATAATTTCACTCCACGTATTTTGAATCTTATTTGCTCCGTCTAGCAACATGCGTTGCCAGGTTTGGAGAGCGAGACTGGATTCATTAAATAGGAAATTGTTAAAAAAATGTCGATATTTTTTTTATTAAACACATCGACTCTTTCATTTGAATTTCAAATAATTCTTGTAACTGTTTGTCTTACTGCATTCTATTTTGTTCCCAGGTCACCGCGCCCATACTGTGTTCGTCGGTGTTCATGTGCCGGCCCGAAGACATTCTCATAGGAAGCACAAACACCATCACCGTAATGGGGACAAGGATGATGAGAGACCCGGTAAGAGTTGGGGGTAACATAGTTTCTGATAGGATTAAATATAGGAAATATATTTTTGAAGAAAGTGACTCTATAATAATTAATCATAACGATATCGATATAGAAAAAAGGAATATAAATGAAAAATTACAATAATATAAGGATTTAACCACGAAGAAACGGTGAAGAAATAGTACCATCGAATTCCAAATTCTTTAATGTCGAATTGACAACACTCTAACTTTGTACATAATACATAATTTGTATCACGAATTCACGATTGGCTGTAAATTAAATGCAAACAGATATCAATAGCACTCAACTCTTTCAGACTTATAATTATTTTTGTGTAAGTCAAAACGTACCCATTCCTCTGTCTCATTTCAGTTACCCAAAGCGTGTCTGAAGTCAATATAAAGCTAATTAATTTGCTAAAAGAAGCATGACTCCCTATTTATGACCTTACCAAACAAATTAAATCACTACTCAATATGAGACCAAATGACATGACGTTGTTCATGCCCTTGTAAGAAATTACCAAGCTCATAAAATTAACCCCTTTCACACAAACACAATTTGGCTTGTTAGTCTCTGCGGTGTTATATTTTATCTCAACGCGACATTATTAACGCAGAACATATTATTACCCATTTGAACATCATAGTATATTGTCCAAAATATTCTTATTGGTTCCCAATCCCTAGGGCCGGGGTTAATGACGAGAGTTAGAAGACTAAGTGTCACAGATGACGGCGAAACATGTAAGGCAACGTAGTAGAAGCAAGACCTATCATTATTTCTATTGAATCCAATTTCCTTTTCAATTTTAAATCTCCATTTTCATATAGACTCATTCCACCGTTGGCAATAAGCATGGATTATTCAATCAGGATCTTTCCTTCCATTTCTGTGTTTTAAGATTACTTAAGCATGTCTCTACAGCTTATGTTTTTATTCTTTGTTTTATTCATGAGCCTTCGAGATTAGCCATTCAATTTTACTTTTATCTTAATGCTTTCATTTCTGAATGTTTA
Source organism: Agrochola lychnidis (assembly GCA_963680765.1). Taxonomy (NCBI): domain Eukaryota; kingdom Metazoa; phylum Arthropoda; class Insecta; order Lepidoptera; family Noctuidae; genus Agrochola; species Agrochola lychnidis. The sequence goes on from OY796858.1 coordinate 20,057,417, forward strand.
AAATTATCTTTTTACAAGTTATTTATGTTTCGAATAAATTTTCAGTAACCCCACCGGCCCAAAGAGTGCAATTTATTCTTGGTGAAGATGTCGATGATTCCACACTTGAGTCCCATCCGTTATTCTCCGAAATGGAGGAGCTGGTCAAAGATGGTGATGAACTTGAGTGGAAGGAGACAGCTAGATGGATAAAGTTTGAAGAAGACGTTGAAGAAGGTGGAAACCGATGGTCAAAACCTCACGTAGCGACATTATCGCTTCACTCTCTCTTCGAACTACGGAGTCTCATACTAAATGGATCGGTAATCCTGGACATGGAAGCAGGATCTTTGGAACAGATTGCAGATAATGTACTAGATAATATGGTAGCCGATGGCGGTATAGGATATGATTGTAGAGAGAAAGTCAAAGATGCTTTATTGAGGAGGCATAGGCATCAACATGAGAGACGGAATCATCACAATAACATGTCGAGGCTCCCACTAATCCGATCTCTAGCTGACATTGGACGCAATCATTCATCTTGTAAAAGTGAGTAAAATCTTTGCACTAGCAACTTCTCCTAGAATCATTTCTCATTTTGTTTTATTAATAAAAGTTTTCTAGAGTAAAATTCATGGGTCATCCGATCCTATCAGATTTCCAGGAAGGTGGCTCTCGACGCTCCAGTTCGAGGAGTTGTCGGGGGTCCACCTCGTCTCCTCACACTGCTCTTCTTCAAGCTTCAGATGCCAGAGGTTCTTATCTGGCAGTACCAGGTTAGCCATGCGTGATGGTACCTAATTGACTAACACATAACTGCTCACTGATCTCACGCCCTTTTACTGACATTCACAGCACGCACGAGGCTAGTTTTAATGTTGTACATATCGGTGTAGTGTTTGGAGAAGGTTAACGAATCTGTATTTGTGACCCTTTTTCTAAGATCCCTTTGAACATTGGCATTATGTTATATTACAGTTGAAGATGGCGGTTCAACCAGCGGACACTCTTACAAAGGAGAATTCAGTCGTTTCCTAGGCATCCCTAGTGCGGGTAACCGCTTATCCTGATCAATGTTGTTTCTTCTCTTTCTTACTGTTTTCTGTTTCTTACTTTCTTTTCATTCTCGACTTACATCTCGCCATTTCCATGTAATTGTGCTCAACGCTGGTGTCCTTGTTTTGGTACAGTCTGCTATATGTCAGCTTTAGCTCATGCCGCCTTGTTATTTAGAAAGTATATAAAAGTAAAATTATGTAGGTCTAGGAATTACTAAATTGCATTACAAAGAGATGTCCATTTAATAAGTAATAAAATTGTCTTGTATTCATTGCGCTCCATACTCCATAATTGATTTGGGAATCTAGTGAAATAGTCTCATAACACAATTTTTCGTAAATGTTTAATCTTTTACGTTTTTTGCTTTGACACGATAATGCGCACTATTTTCTAACTGGTATTAGATGTAACAAAGGCTTTTAATTTGTCAATGTTTATAACTTCAGTATTAAGTCACAGAATTATAATATTGCAGGTGCTACTCACGATGATGGTATGGTGAAGAGCCCCAGCAGTATATCAATGCAAAGGAATCATAGTTCTGGCGACCTCCCGATGAACGGAGACATAAATCACAAAAGCAACACTCACTTTATGCGAAAGATACCACCGGGAGCAGAAGCATCCAATATTTTAGTAGGAGAAGTAGATTTTCTTGAAAAAACATTGTCAGCATTCGTTCGACTGAAAACAGGAACGATAATGGGTGATTTGACCGAAGTTCCAGTGCCAACCAGATTTATGTTCGTATTACTCGGCCCACCAAACAGCAACTCTAGCTTCCATGAAATCGGCCGAGCTATGGCTACCCTGATGTCAGATGAAATCTTCCACGAAGTTGCATATCGGGCTAAGAAAAGGGATCACCTTTTAGCTGGTATAGATGAATTTCTTGACGCCGTAACAGTTCTGCCACCAGGAGAATGGGACCCCTCTATCCGTATTGAACCTCCGGCAGCCATACCTTCCCAAGATCCTCGAAAACGGCCAAATGATAATCATCCAAAAGAGGAATTTGACGAGCAAGAAGAAGAACAAAGACAAAGAGAGGAATCAGGGTTAGCGAGAACTGGGAGATTATTCGGAGGCTTAGTAAATGATCTCAAACGGAAAATGCCTTGGTACTGGTCAGATTTCAAAGATGCATTGGCCATTCAATGTGTCGCCTCATGGATATTTTTATATTTCGCCTGTTTATCACCTATAATTACATTTGGAGGGTTGTTGGGGGAGGCTACCGGAAAAAATATGGCAGCTATGGAATCTTTAATATCCGGATTCGTCTGTGGAATGGGTTACGGCTTTTTTTCAGGTCAACCGTTAACAATTTTAGGATCAACCGGCCCAGTATTAGTATTTGAAACAATAGTATTCGAATTCTGTCGACAGATTGGTTGGAATTACATGTCATTCAGGTTTTGTATCGGGACGTGGATAACGATAATTTTGGTCATATTGGTAGCGATCGATGCTAGCGCATTTGTCTGCTACATAACCAGATTTACTGAAGAAAACTTTGCTACTTTGATAGCATTTATTTTCATTTATAAGGTAAATATCTAACGTTTGTAACTTTGACGACAAAATTAAGTAGCTTTTACGTTGTTCTAATTTTGCAAACATTGTAGGCGGTGGAAAATGTAATATCGATTGGCAAAAAGTACCCACTTAAGACACGCCCCGATGAAGTTCTCAATTATGAGTGCTATTGTTTGCCAAGCAATTACTCTAAAGTGCCGGAGCAGTTTAATTGGACTTCGCTAGACAAAGAGTCTTGTCAGGTATCTACCTAATTTAATTATGGTACTTAGATTTGACAAATTTGCACATGTGGCTTGTATGCCTCATTATACTAACGAGCCAATAATAAATGTTCTCAAATTACAGCTTTACAATGGGACCCTAGCTGGCGGCGGGTGTGATACGAAAGTGTATGTCCCGGACGTGTATTTAATGTCTATTATACTCTTCTTGGGCACTTTTACCATATCGATAATTTTAAAGGACTTTAAGAACTCGTTGTTCTTCCCATCCAAGGTATGTTGAGATTATTAAGCTGGACATTTTCATTTCTGCCAGTTTGATTAAATTCCTTTCTATTTTCCAGATTAGGCAAATCATAAGCGACTTCTCAGTAATCATAGCAATATTATCAATGTCCTTTTTGGATTACAAAGTCGGAGTAAAGACTCCAAAATTGGAAGTACCTTCAGAATTCAAACCAACGTTGCCAAGCAGGAACTGGGTTATCACTCCGTTTAGCGGCAACCCAATTTGGTCAGCTTTAGTGGCCATATTACCAGCTTTATTGGGAACTATTCTAATATTCATGGATCAACAGATCACAGCTGTTATAGTGAATCGTAAAGAGAATAAATTGAAGAAAGGATGTGGTTATCACCTGGATTTGTTCGTACTGGCTATTTTAATACAGATATGTTCTGTAATGGGTCTGCCATGGTTCGTAGCAGCAACAGTACTGAGCATCAACCATGTGAATTCCTTGAAAGTGGAATCAGAATGTGCTGCACCAGGAGAAAAGCCACAATTTTTAGGAGTTCGAGAACAAAGATGCACTCATATATTAATCTTTTTAATGATTGGATGTTCAGTAATATTGACACCTGTACTAAGTCACATACCAATGCCGGTACTGTTTGGTGTGTTCCTTTATATGGGAGTGGCTTCCCTAAAGGGTTTACAGTTCTTTGACAGAATCTTGATCATGTTCATGCCCCAGAAATATCAACCTGATCATATGTTCTTGAGACAGGTAATAATCATGACTACTTCTCTGCTTTGCTTCCATTACATGATCAACGTTCTCAGATCCGCTTTTGTTTTAGGTACCAATACGTCGAGTCCACATTTTCACTGCAATTCAACTGACATGCCTCGTATGTCTCTGGGTAATCAAATCATTCTCGATGACGTCAATTCTTTTCCCATTGATGCTTGTGGTAATGATAGGCATAAGAAAAGCTCTCGACTTGTTCTTCACAAGAAGGGAGATGAAAATACTCGATGACGTAATGCCAGAAATGACTAAAAGGAACCAAGATGAACTTCGGGAACTCGGCGACGCAGAGGTGGGATGGCATGCAAAACTATTAAAATTTTGCGGTCGAAACTAAAATGTTCCACTCCTTAATCATTTTAGTTTCCTTTGTCATCCTATCGTTTACCTAAATATTTTTTGTTATTCATATTATCTATGTACGAAAGAAATAAACTCAGTATTATGTTCACACACTCGCATTTTATTTTTGCTATTTCGACATTTTCCTTATTATTTATTTTTCGTATTTGTACCTTGAATTATGGTGAGTAGTACCTATTTTTCCAATTTATTATTTTACATTTTTTATCATTATTAGTCCATACGATTTCTTTGAGGAAGTTTCTTAGGTTGTCCCCTTGTAGGATCCAACAAAGAGCAACCCGCCGCCGTACCAAGAGAATCTGCAAATACCTCTGATCAATGGCAATATAATGAATATACCGCTGACGTCAATTAACATATCGGAGGAGGTAAACAAAACCGGGATATGGAAGCAAGTCAATAACAGCAACAAGATGAAAAATTCAAAATCGAAGACGGGAAAGAAGAAGTAAGTGACACACAATTGACTATTCATGTTGCTGTAGCTCGTCGATCTGAATGATTAAATTCTAGGTCAAGTTTGAAGCAAGAAATCTGTATGATTTTCCAGTTACCTTTAACCTTACACTTCCTGAGAAACGTACTGCATCTTGGATCCACTTAGTTTAAATAAACAAATTATTTTAGCTACTACTAACTTTCGCGCTATATACAAAGACTAGCAACGCCCACCAGAGTCACCCGCATAAGTCTCGATTCCGTGGGAATATCGGGATAAAAAGTATCCTATGTGTTAAATACAGGTTATAAACTATCTGTGTGCCAAATTTCAACCTAATCTGTTTAATAGTTCTTGCGTGAAAGAGTAACAAACATCCATCCATCCTCACAAACTTTCGCATTTATACCTAACATAAGTAGGATTTTTGGAATCGAAACAAGAAGACTTTGATAATAATTCAAATATATCTCTTTTTCAGTAACAAACACAAGAAAATAATAATATCCAAAAACGCACAAACTGAAATCGAAAGACGACTATCTACAATGGATGAAGTAGAAGAAGACGATTCATCAGCCAAGGTGTGCGTCAACGACACTAAGTTTTAAATGGAGCATGATAGCACCATTTTCTTGAAGATTCTGCATGTACAACAACTTATCACAACGTGCATGAAGTTCCAACTTGTATAGAATGATAGCACCCCTGATTTTTTTGGTTGTAATTCTGATTTGATAGAATCTGACATATATAGATAATTTTATTATATTTGGTAGTTTTAGATGAGCACTCGATGTTATGGAAATTGTAAATATGTAGTGTGTCTAACTGTTATGTTAAAAATTTTGAATGTATATTTAACTATTACAAATGAACAAATCGTAATTTATGTATACTGATACTAATAATTTGTGCATATGCATACAAATGATTTCATAAAGGTATGTTATTGATAGTACAAAACTGTTGTTTTAAATAATATTGTATGTGTAAATTAACGGTTATGTAGTTTAAATGTCCCAGAATATTTTATTGTACATGTGAAAATAGAATTAGATTTTATCCACTAGAAAATGAGCGGTAAAACTTATGACGTAAGTAGATTTTTAAATAATACAGTAGTTTTTTCCCATTTATGTTTTAATGTATTTTTATTGTGTTAAACGCTTTAGTGTTTTCAAGTTTCCAAATTATACTGATCGTGCACTCGTAAGCATATTTATTTTAAGTTTAAATAATATTTACCTACAGAATTTCTATTTTCTTAATGTCTCTCGGGTATCATCGGATTTCCGAATACAAACGAATGCTAATTTTCATGTCCATCAATTATTAGATTTATCGTGTATAATAATTTGAATTCAGAACTAAGTACTTTATTGTTGTTTTGTTTTAATTTCCGTGTGAACTTATAGAGCTGTAAAACTATTTTCCTATCTGTCGTGCCTGCAACTATGGCGGCTTTCCTCCTATTTTTTTAAATAAATTACAATACGTTAAGAGAGTATTAACAACTCTATATACTTCCAAGTCGATTGAGAGCGTCCGGTCTGCACCAAGTGCAAAGGGCAACTGATAGAAATCCGACAACTGACGAAACACGAAGTTTACCGAGGGACATTAAGAAAAATAGAAATACAGTAGATACATTCCATTTATTTATACTTTAAAAAAATCTGTCTCTTTTTTTTGTGCATGCTAATCTTTGGCAAAATCTTTGTCTGTTAGATCTTTTTGATTGATGAACATCCTTTCACGGAAGGTAATCCTTCCATTTCCTAGAGTATCGCTGTACATACATACACAGGCTTTTAGTGGTAAATACTTTGCTCTTAATTGCCATGACTGTACAAAAATGCAATCGAACTGACAGTAATCAATCACCTATATAGTAAACTATGTAATTATACTCTGTTCCAAAATAATTTGAAAAGGAAAATGCAAACAAATGGAATACATACGCGTGGAAGCCAATTTGTAGTGCCATTACAAATTAATTGCTTTTTGTATACGTTTTGATGATAATTTATATCGAGTCGACGATTAAGAGAGTTTATCCTAAATGTTGGCAACGTCGCCAATAGCTGTCAAATATTTACCTGTTTTGATTAATTTGGCAATATTACTTGTATGGAAATATGAAATGTTACTAATTAGTGAACTAAAATATTGATTATGAAATGCAATAATTAATATCGTAATATCGAATATTTAGTTTTAGATGTAAAAAAAGTATTTGGAAACTTTCCAAATGCCTTTTTTACACCTAAAATGGTTACAATATCAAATTCAGTCAATGGTGCCGATTCCCTTGTTCACAAACTAAACTAAATTTAAGCTCAGTGCATCTTTTTCTTTCTATTTCATTATGAAAAGGACAGAAGATAAATTTTAGTTTAGTCCTGTCAAATTAATCGGCGCCTGACACTCTCCATACAAGTTTAGACGTGATTAAAAACTTGCCTACTAAAATTACGTCAAGCGCTGATTAATTTGACAGGACTAAACTAAAATTTATCTTCTGTCCTTTTCTTAATGAAATAGAAAGAAAAAGATGCACTGAACTTAAATTTAGTTTAGTTTGTGAACAAGGGAATCGGCACCATTATTAATATTCTAGTTCACTAGTTAGCCACATTTCTTATTTCCATACAGAAATATTGCCAAATTTGCGACGTTGTCCACTTTCAGAATAAACGCTCTTAAGGTAATTTTGATAACCTCAATTTACGTTCACGATTTTTCAATAAAAATTAATAATGTTAGGTACCGTGAAACCTGGCAACTTTGCCAAAGGTTGTTTAATTTGCCATACACCGCCTTACGAGGCAAAATAATTTGTTACGTCAAAACTGTATTTTTTTTAACGTTTGTAATACTCTTAAATCAAATTAGAATATTTGATTGGCAACATTGTACTGTATAATACAACACAGCTCTCATAGAACTGTCATTTTTTGGCGGTTACTTTTTTCCCGCGCTAACTGTGAGTGACTTTGAGCTCCAAAACTTTAATGAAATTAAGTGGGATATAGTTTGTGTAGATAAGTCAAACTTTAATACCACGTTCCTAATGATATTCTTTAATTAAATACATGATAATTTACGTCTCTTTAACCAATTTAACCTAAGAAATCACTGTTGGCAAATATACCAACCCAATGCAAAGTTTTAGTAATGTTGACTTTGCCATATTTTTTTAGAGGCTGGGGCTGTCATAAAAAAGAAACTAAAATATCGTTATTTAGTTTTTTTCCTACTTACCTACCCCTAATTTTTCTGATGCAACCCTGACAGCAATTTCTGTTTAAATTTGAAAAAATCGAAACAAGGCGGGTGAATTTGCCACATTTTGGAAAATCTATTGCCAATGTAAAATATTACTACAACTGTAGTATATTTTTATTGTGACCAAGCATGCGGTAATTATGATTGTGATTTTTTATGGTAACTCTTTTAAATTTTGCCTAAATTTTGGGATGGCAATCTTACCACAAGTGATAGTTGACTTTGCCATAAAAGGTTTTTGACTAAAATATCACTATAGAATGAGAAAACAATAGATATAAGATTGTGTTTCAATAATGCATAAAATTTACTACACATGTCATTGGTTGCTTTTTATAACATCATAGAGTTTTTTTAAGAAAATCCTTTTCAAACTATTTTACCCACCGTAAAGTGGCAAAGTTGCCAGGTTTCACGGTAATCAAACAATTGTTAGAAAAAATGGTGGGAACAAAGTTGAAATTTTCAAAATACAGATAAATGTTTTACTACCTAATTCTATTTAGTGAGTGATTAAACATTATTTAGTAAGAATTTATCCTGATCAAGGTTTGTTTTCACTTTTATTATAAAGTTTTGGAACAGATTATACTTCTATAACTTGTATGATACTGTATCAATTATAACAAAATTATTCTAATAGACAAAGTATTTTTCAAAGCATGTTTTGTTTTCCTTCGCAAAATTTACTATTATTCTTTTTGAGAATCGCCCTCTAAATGGTTTTCAGAATGAACACGTAAGGCGCAAAGATTCATGGAGCAGTGGTATCAGGAAATCTGAATCTAGAAAAGGTAGCACGTCTGCTGAAACTTCGGTCTAAAGCGTCAATTATGTCACTTACCCCGAATACTCAAACATCACTTAGTTAAAAGACTTTCTGGAGCTACAAATACATCTTGAAGCACAGTAGTGCTATTCTGTAACCATCTCACCGTGTTATCTTAAGTGAAGTGAGCGTGGAGTGAGCTGTCAGTTGCTAAGGATTGACACTATTGGCAGCTCACTTCACCTAAGTTATCACGGTGAGATTTTTACAGAATAGCACTACTGTATGGGGTACTGTATGGGGTGTTGGAGAATTCGGCCGTTTTCATACAAAATGTCATTAAGTTACCGTTATTATATTCAGTAGAAATTAAGGAAATTGGCACAAAGTGTGTTGATAAAAATTAGTAAGTATTCATATACTACTTAATTTGTTTTTGTTATTAAATAAGTTCTTTTCTAACTGTTACTGTGTCATTAGTTTTAGAATGTCGGAATATCTTTACAGTTTTATTTATTTATTTGGGATCTCCAACAAAGGATACACATCCTCCTTTAAATACAGGAGACCACAGCATGCACATAAAACTAGGTGTAAAGATTTTTTAAAAAAAACTGGATAAAATAAATGACGAAATAAAAAAAAAGAAGAATTAACATGTCAAGATGAGCATTCATAATTACAATTGTTCAGATACTTATTAATAATGATTGCATATTTATTTTAAATCTACATTTCAATGGTCATATGAAATACTTGAACTTTTGTTGGAAAAATAAGCCTAGACATACTGCGAGCGATTCTCACTGAGCGGATAAAACGCGCGACTGAACGCGGTCTGCAACTTGCAAAAGTTTAAGTCGTTAATTCCGCGTGCCGTCATACATTTACTTTTGTAACAACCACTCTTGTGGCCATAGCATGTACTTTGAGGTGATAATGAGAGCGGGCTTTGAGAGCCAGTCGTAACCCTGCCCATAGAGTGGTCGTTTTTTTTATTGGGCCCTAAAAAGGCCCTAAAGAGCCGTTTGGACGTACCATCGTGGTGACCACCTAGGGCCCAAACAATATAGGAAACATAGATGTACCTTCAGAACGAAAACAAAAGAATAATATATTAATGGACCGACCCAATATTGTCGACCTCGTAACTGTTTTACCACACTGAAGTTGAATGTCACTTGCACGTCTTAAGAGCGTTTATTCTAAAAGTGGGCAACGTCGCAAATAGATGTCAAATATTTCGCTATTTTTATCAATTTGGCAATAGTACTGTATGGAAATTAAAAATGTGGCTAACTAGCGAACTAGAATAATGATTATGAAATGCAATAAATAATATCGTAACACCGGATTTAGCTTTAGATGTAAAAAATATATTTGGAAACTTTCCAAATGCCTTTTTTACACCTAAAACGGGTACAACATCAAATTCAAGGTTATAATTGCAATTCATTATTAATATTCTAGTTCACTAGTTAGCCACATTTCTTATTTCCATAAAGTAATATTGCCAAATTAATCAAAACTGGTTAATTTTTTATAGCTATTTGCGACGTTGCCAACTTTTGGGTTAAACGCTCTTTTAAAACATGCAATAGGGTTTGTCTGTAGTTCAACCTTAATGAAGGTTGAATTTACTAGAAACTGTTGCTGGAAAAGTGCAATAATTACGAGGTCAACTGTACCTTAATGTTTACGATGTGATTTCTTTTCTGCAGATTCCTCTTAGACCTAATATTTTTAACTATTTTCCATTTAGCTATTAAACGCTTGCGTAGCAACTGATTTAAACTAATTAATTTATTTTGTAACATTACTAACACGTTAGATACTTTGATAAACCTTAATAAATTAATTATTTTGTAATAACTTTATACCTAATTGATGGCAAAAATAGCAAGCTATCTCAAGTAGTTTGTCACAAAATATTAAACGAAGTGCCAATAGAGTAACACCATTAGTTTTTAGATTTGTATTATTAAATCCAGTTTAGTATTTTTAGATGTCGCCAAAGTAAGTCCATGATTGTTAAATAATAATTATTAATTTGCTAAACCTACACCTAAATGTTTTTGTTTATATTTTTTAAGACATAATTGTGCTAGTGTAGTTTTAAAATGTTATTATTATGTAAAATAAGGTGCATATAAATACTCAATTATTTAAAGATAGACTCATTGGTATGCGAGTGAAAATAACCTAATATGAACCTAAATTGTAATATTTAAAAAATTGTTTTCAATTTTTTTTAGCAACATATTCTGTTAATTTGGTGTTTACTGCGCTCTTTTTTAGCATGATTTTTATTCAATTCGTTTTATGTATTATTCACTCATTAAAAAGTAAAAAAAAATCTTTATCATTGTTTAAGATAACTAGAATGTTGTATTTTATTGTTATTTAGGTACTAATTATTTAAATGTAGTTCCTCTCAGTCCAGCTTTATTATAAAATCTAAATGTTGAACAATATTATTAGAAAACACTTCTGCAATTTTGCACGACACATAGAAACAAAAAAAATTACTTGAAATAAATCCAACTAGGACACTTGTATCGTGCAAAATCGTATGGACGTCTATCCCTCTGGAACTTCATCAAAAACTAAACCTATTGACCGTTTGGTTTAATTAACCTATCAATTGCTGTGCCCCGCTACCCAGCTAATAAATCGACAAATCTAATCTACGACGCAATAGGGTCGTGCAATGAAATAAAGAACAAAAAACGAACATAGGTTCTCAGTCGTATAAATACGACTGAGGCGGCACGGGGACGAAAACATTTGTCGGATTAATCCGAAAAAACGTTTACGTCAATAATTTAATTCGGTCAATAGTTTAATAATCATTCGTTATATTTAAATCTTGATGTGAAAAATAGTATAACAGTAAAAATAGATCCAAATAACTGTTCCTCTTTCAAATATACATTATAAAGAAATAACTTATAGCTCAATATTCCGTACCGCAGAGCGCGGAATCGCCGCGCACCTTCTAGAGACGGCAGTACTTATAAAATTCGTGGCGCCTGCAAGTGCTTTGAGGGAATTAGTTCTGTCACGGCCGTCATTCAAAGCCGTCAGTTTCTATACATCATTAGTGTCACACGATTGGTTTGTATCATAGACGGATTATGGACTGAGCGTTAGCCTCACAAAAGTGACCACTCTCTAGAAAGAGACAAAGCTACTTTGCGGCCAATACCGGTCTCTTTCTTGCAAGCCGCAGGCAAGACGTAGAAAGAGACAACTACTGGCCGCACATTCGTTTCGCTCAGTCCCTTCTCTATGTCTATAATAAGCCTGTTTTTTTGACCGTCTTGTAAATTATTAAAAAAATATTGAACACGTATTTTTTCTTTTTTGACGTAGTCAAAAGATTACGGCGATACATTGAGTTAAAATGTGTCATGACGTCACGCCTTGCTAGATTTAATACTGCGTTGTGACGTAGCGAGCCCCCACTCCCCCAACTTAAATGCTTGTTTTCTAAGTTATTTTTGATTAATAAGATAAAGCAAAAAATACGTGTCTAATATTTTTTTACTATCTGAAAGACGGACTAAATAGAATTTGTTATTTTTAACCTAGGAAACCACCGTATTTGTATGGAACATGTTCACAATGACGCCTGTAGCTGCGGTCGCCGCGGTGTCTCCGTGCTCTGCGTTCTGTACTTTCCGGAATATTCCCTATTAAAAGAATAAAGTAATTCTGTCTATCTAATAGTACTTAGTGTTTATTTTAATAGCCATAAGATTAAGTAATTAAATATAAGCAAAACAATTATTATTTGTACCTGGAGCGTTTGTTACGATTTGTATCGTTTTTGGAATATATTTGTGGGGTGTTATGAATAAATGGGTTTTTATAAATGTATTGTTGTTGTTTTATTTAGTGTTCGTCAAAATTATTGGCCCTAGTTTCGATATAAAAGATTCAGGAGTACACTGTCAAAGGCAGATCATAATTAAGTTTTATATCATTTCTGCTGCTCGACCCTAAAAATCAATCAAATCGAAGAATTAAAATCGGAGAGATCCTGGAATTTATCTTCCTTATTTGGCGTGAACACCCCATTTGTTTCACTGATTCACTGTAGGTTCTACCTTAACTTTCTTTTTTAGGGTTCCGTAGTAAACAAGGAACCCTTATAGTTTCGTCATGTCCGTCTGTCTGTCTGTCTGTCTGTCCGCGGTCTAGCTCCGAGACCCTTAGTACTAGAAAGTTGTAATTTGGCATAGGTATACATATTAATTACGCCGACAAAGTGGTAAAACAAAATTATGAAACATTTTTTTTTAGGGTACCTCTCATACACGTAAAGTGGTAATGTTTATTTTTTATTTTTTTACCCCATGGTGAGGGGTATCATTGGAAAGGTCCTTCAAAAATATTGTGAGTTTGTGAAAACCATTTTTGGATTCAGGGATTCGTTTGCGAAATATTAAGCTTTAAAGTGCTAATTTTTGTTAGAGTCAAGTGTCGTCCCCCCCCCCTGCCGGCTAAATGGTTGGTTTTGGGTGTGTGAAAAAAATCACAACAGTAGCTTATATAACGAAATTAAAAGGAAAACTATCACAGCTAAGTAGGCTCTACAGGTTAACGAGTAATAATCGACCAACTTAACTTTGCAGTTGCAAAAACATGTTTTCCCATACATTCCGTATGGGAGAACATATTTTTCAACTACAAAGTTAAGTTTGTTTTTGGGATAAATTCATCCCAACTACGGAACCCTTCATTGTGCGTGGTCCGACACGCACTTGGCCGGTTTTTTTTTTTAGGTAGTTGTATGCATCTCGTAGTTGAACCTCTGAGATCATGACTACTTAACCGGGCTTTCCTGTGGGTGCCTTAAGCTACTACACTTAAAACCTCCAGCCAGGGGTTATTCAACTATGCTAATTAAAACTAGGTGAACGCTCGCTAAGGGCACCCCCTGTGGGGTACGAACCTCGGCTTAGGGCGTCAACCGGAGGGAGGACATCAAGGATGGGACGGGCTGGAACTTTCTTGATCATATAGTAATAGTGGGCAGCAAACTAACTACATAGAACAGTTTTACAAAACTACCAATATAGTCAAGAATCGCAAAACACTTACCTATTACCATACCTCTTAAACCGTTCATGACATCTTTTTAGGGTTCCGTTAAAAAACGGAACCCTTATAGATTCGTCATGTCTGTCTGTCTGTCTGTCTGTCTGTCTGTCTGTCTGTCCGTCCGTATGTCACAGCCACTTTTTTCCGAAACTATAAGAGCTATGCTGTTGAAACTTGGTAAGTAGATGTATTCTGTGAACCGCATTAAGATTTTCACACAAAAATAGAAAAAAACAAATAATTTTGGAGTTCCCCATACTTAGAACTGAAACTCAAAAATTTTTTTTTCATCAATCCCATACGTGTGGGGTATCTATGGATAGGTCTTCAAAAATGATATTGAGGTTTCTAATATCATTTTTTTCTAAACTGAATAGTTTGTGCGAGAGACACTTCCAAAGTGGTAAAATGTGTGTCCCCCCCCCTGTAACTTCTAAAATAAGAGAATGATAAAACTAAAAAAAATATATGATGTACATTACTATGTAAACTTCCACCGAAAATTGGTTTGAACGAGATCTAGCAAGTAGTTTTTTTTTAATACGTCATAAATCGTAAACTTATCGTTACTTGCTGCTACGGAACCCTTCATGGGCGAGTACGACTCGCACTTGGCCGCTTTTTTAATAGTTTATAGAGTCACCAACAGCAATTTTTTGCAAGTGGACGATTAATTCTACTTGAAATCCATAGACTGTTAGCTCTCTAAAAATAAAACAAACCATTGTAAATATCATTAATTATCTTATTTTTGATATACTAAGAATAATTCGCCTTAAAACAACAATAAAAATAACGATAAAATAAATTAGTCCATAAACATTGGCTATACTTGAATTCAGAATCAAAGATAATTTACATTCAACCACTTAGTCAATTGTCGACTTTATGGTTATAAAATCTAAGTTGACTTTTGAGTGACTATTTGTAATAAAAAGGTCCTTTGGTTACAATGGAATTTGAACGTTGTCTTGCAAGACATTGAGTTTGTTTTTAGATTTTTAATTCAAGTTAAATTAGCTAGGCGGTTAGTTCTTCTTCTTTTTCTGGTCGGGTACGAGTCCCATATCTTCTTGGTGTTTTCTTATTAGCTTCTCTTGGATGTCGGGTAAGCAAGGAGAGTATCTGCTGTATTCCATGCTGAATTCGCCTTTGCCTTGGGTCATTGATCTGAAATAGAAGGAAGGTTTTCTTAAAAAGTTTGTCACGCCAATTTTTGAAGTGAAAACTTCTTTAGGCGCGTTGAGCATTTTTGAGATGGGAAAAACAATTGAACCGACACCGTTACCGACACCTCAATAAAAGTATTTCTTGCACAATAAAATTGTTCAAGTTTTCACTTCTGTCGGCACTCCCAGAGTGCCACAAACCGTTTTTTAAGATGTGGATTCTATAGGTGTGTCACCACTATATAACATGTTATAAAATATCCCACTAAATCCCACATCTCTTGTATCCCACTAAATTCCTGTTGGGTTGCCTAAGTTATAATTCCCTAGAAGTAAGATGGTCGCGCGATCAGATGACTGTAATATTTAAAATTGTTAGGGGGATTATAGATGTTCCTGATCTGCATAATGAAATCTGCAAACTATTTGTCCCAGACAATTACTGTCGTGGCAGGAAACACCGCTTACTGGCTGTTCCAACTTGCCGTACTGTTGCACACTCCAAGTGACCTATTCCTCGGACATTAGCCGCTATTAACGCTCTCCTGAACTCAAAAATAGATCTTGATATGTTTGCGAATGAATGGAAGATGATACTGTCAGAATGTTTAAATTTTTGTGAAAAGAATGCATGATTGTGTTAAATAAATTATATGTTTAAGTAGTGTAACTGGCTTCGGCCGTTCTATTTAAAATAAAATAAATAAATAGGTACAAATAATGATTCTAATCCACCAGATTCGCCTATTCAACTTACATATGTTTATAACTATAGACGTTGCTAGAAAAGCTAAATGGCCGACTTAACAGCGAACATAATGTGTCTGTAGAAGGGACATAAATATAAATATCATTGCCTGTGGTAATTTATTACAAGCAAAAAATAAAAACGAGTGCGTGTCGTACTACGCACAATGAAGGGTTCCGTAGTTGAGATGAATTTTCCAAGAACAAACTTAACATTGTAGTTGGAAAACATGTTCTCCCATACATTCCAAATGTAAGTTTGTACACACAATATTGAGAGATTTACCATGTTATTTTAAGACCATAGACTTCTTATAGGTTTTCCTGTAATCTATGAGTAAAGAACAATTCTCCGTATTTTTTTCAAATTTTTTGGCTCAGTTGTTTCGGAGATAAGGTGGTCAATTTTCATCTATTTTCTTAAATATCTATATCTTTATCAGTATTTATTTTAAAATTATAAAAAATTAAGATCCTCGCAATAAGACCTTTCATTTGGGTATATCACACGGTACCGTTTGCAAAACATTTTTTAATTTTCTTATTTGCCCATCAATACTGACCCCATATTCAAAATTAATTTATTTACGTTACACGTTCGTGTTTGGGTCACAGAAATACATATGTGTACCGAACGTAATCGGTCCATTAGATTCGGAGCAAATTGACTGTGACAGACAGACAGACACACGAGTGATCCTATAAGGGTTCCGTTTTTTTCCTTTTGAGGTACGGAACCCTAAAAAATAATTAAAATAACATCTCACCTAAGTTCACCAGCATATCCGAACATATTATTCAGGGGAACTTCAGCGTATATCGTGGTCCATCCCTCAGCTCCTTCCGTGCCAGTGATAATACCGCCTCTCTTGTTCAACTGTCCGATCACTGTACCGTGGAACTCATCGGGTAACACCACTTCCACGAACATTATAGGTTCTAGAATCTGCCAGGCACCGTCATCGAATACTGTGGAATAATAATAGGGTTATTATAACACATAACATCACGCCTGTAATCCCCGAAGGGTTAGGCAGAGGTGTACCTATAGTACACCCACATTTCGCCAGTTATGTTTAAGGTTGAACTAGTCGCGGGCTCGAACTCATTGGTGGGCTTGGTCAAAAAGCACGCTATCTCACCTGGCATCGTGTCCGACAGAGATAGTATCAGTGATGAGCAGTTAGACGCTGGTCTACATGCACAAACTCTAGTTCGCACGCACATAAACACCGTTCAGAACGATTTTAGTAAAAACGAGCGCGTAAAAATCACGAAAAGTCCTTTGGAAGGTGGAGTTTTATGACAAAACTACTGCATAAATCAATTACGAATAAAGTTTATTATAATCTTCGACAATTGAGCTTTGTCGGAACGAGCTTTGTTTTGGAGATTTTATACTTCTTTTATTACTTATTTACTCCCAAAGTTGCGTTAAAATTAGCAGGAAAAACCAATCTTTGTTGGCTCATAACTTTTTAATTGCTTTTTTTTTTAATATTCTGCTTCTGTAGACAAAATTAATAATAAGACAAAACGATTTCATGTTTTACTTTGGATGTACAATGTGTAACAGTGGAGTAAAACCCCCCGAAATTTGTATGGAAAAAGTATCGGCTAGTTGCGCCTTAAGTCCCATGTAATAGGGGGCGAGCCTATTGCCATCAACCGGGCACAAATCCAGACTCCGGGCTGCTACTGAGAAATTCCAGATGGAAAAACCCATCATCATTATAATACACATTAAATATAGCGTCACGCCTGTATTGTAAAAGGGAAAGTAGAGGTATTGTAGGTAAGTAGAGAAGATCCTATCACAATTAAACGGGCACTAATTGAGGTTTCGGGCTGCTACTGAGAATTTAACACTAGAAAAAAAGCGATGTCATTTCGCCCGAACTGGGAATCGAACCCATGCTTACCAGACACGCTTACAACGGAACCACTAGACCAGCCCGGGTCTAGGGGGGTGCAAGCCGGAGCCCGTGTCTCAGGCGCCACCTCCAGGGGGCGACAAATTCAAGCGTAGCAGACAAGTGCACCACCCAGCACACCGCAACTTTGCAATAAATGAGACGCGCAGCACATTTATAATCTTTCTATTTTTTTCTTTTTTACAACAGTTTTGGCACCCCTGTTGAATTGGCGCATTATCGATCGGCAATTTGATTAATATGTTGCTGCCAAAATTTTAATTTTGAGAAAATTTTAATTTCGCGGGGGCTAACTTAGCGCATCCTCATAAAAGATTGGCGGGGGCGGGAGACGGCAGTTTTTGCCCGGACTCAAAAAAAATCTAGATCCGCGGCTGCACTAAACCAATGAAGCAGTCAATAATGTATCCAGCAGTTGAAGATAAAGGATTATAAATGTAAAGGTAATAATAATTAACGCCTTACGAGCGACATGAACAACTGGCAGTGTAACCTCTTTAATTACGGTCTTAGCAAGAGGTATGGTCAAAAGAGTTATGTACAGTCTGACTATTTTCTTTATGCCCCTCGGGAATCACCGTATTTCAAAATACAAACGAATGCTAATTTTCATGTGCATCAATTATTAGATTTATCGTGTTTAATAATTTGAATTCAGAACTAAGTATACACGGCTACACATCAAGCTATACAATACCAGTATAAGCTGACCTCGCATTGTACGGAAATCCTATACAATGCGAGATCAGCATAAACTGAAATTTTATAACTTGATGTGTAGCCGTGTGTACTATAATGTTTTGTTTTGATTTCCGTGTGAATACTGGATGATTTTTTTTACAGTCTCGTAATTTTTACAGGCTTTTCTACCCATGAATATAAACAACTTTCACTATGAGAGCAACTCTGAGATCACGAAAAAAAATTAGCTGTTTCATACATTTTGGTCAAGTAGGTATTAAACTTTTGTATAAATTAAATTTGGAGACTGTAAAAAAAATCATCCAGTATAAAGCTGTAAAACTATTTTCGTGCCTGCGACTTTAGCAGCTTTCCTCTAATTTTTTAAATAAATTATATTAAGTTAAAAGAGTATTAACAACTCTATATACTTCCAAGTCGATTGAGAGCGTCCGGTCTGCACCAAGTGCAAAGAGCAACTAATAGAAAACCGACGAAGGACGAAACATGAAGTTTGTCGAGGGAAATTAAGAAAATAGTTATACTCTATTCACATGTTTTCCAATGTGGGACTGGAGATGTTTGAAAACCAAATAAAATTATCCCTTACCTTCCTTGACCGCTCCTTTAGCCGCTAAGAAGAAGGACAGTTCACTGGAGTCTACAATATGATGCGCACCGTCTTGTAACCTGAACTTGACACCTGACACTTTATGTCCTGACAAGTATCCTTTCTGACAGGTGTCTAGGAAACCCCTCTCTACTCCAGGGACGAATGGTTTAGGGATGTTTGTGCCTATAGTTTCGTCGACGAATTCTAGCACTGGAAATAAAAAAAATAAAATTAGTAATAAATATAACAATTTACAATATTACAAAAAAAAATTGCGGGGCCAACATGGCCAGATATCGCACAAAATAGAGAGGTCTGAAAGGAAAATGGGCCGTATTTGGGCAGCAGTCAGGGCCGGCTCGTTCATATAGGCGAACTAGGCGACGGCCTAGGGCGCTTGTATTAGGGGGGCGGCAATCGGCGGCATCGAAATTAAAAAAAAAATACTGTACATTAATTTTTATTTACCTACAACTTGAAAATACTCCCAATCTTTTACCAATTTTTCTACCAAAATGCGCTCATGGACATTTACGAAACCATCGGTAAAGAAATCAAAAGCGAGTTTAGTTTATCAACTAAACTCGTTTTTTTAGCAATGGAGTGAGTTGAGGCTATCGCCTCAACTCAATCCATTGCTAAAAAAACGCGATTTCAAATTTATTGCTTCTCTTTTTGTATGTTATATAATGTTTTGTTCAAAATTAATTTGACTATTATAGTTTGACCGCGATCGTTGTACCGATCGCGCCTGAGAGATATTTCTCGACGGAAGCAAAGTCAGAGGCCCATGGGCGGCTTTAAAACTCTGACACCAGTACACCTTAATTGCGTAACTTATTTTCGTAAACAATTTTTCCTAATTTGTTTCATTTTGACAGTTCAACAACATTCATTGCGTTATTTACGTTGTTGAGCAGATTTTTTTTCCAACTTATGAAGCAATGGATTAGCAATCTGTTTCAAATCGAAACCGATTGTGGTTGTGTTGTATTACGCAATTAGGGTACAGGTTAGTCACTAACTACACGAAAATGAAAGAACATAGTTTTAATTTGTCACGAATTTTTTAAAAGGGCGCCGTTCCAGCCTTTCGCCTAGGGCACCAGGAATTCTCGAGCCGGCGCTGACAGCAGTGGGACACAAAATAGGCTAAAAAAATAAAGTTTTATTTGATCATTACTTATTTGAATTTCGAAAATATTCCATACTAAGCAAGGAGATTAGCTGTAGTCGCAGTCATAAAACGTGCGAGTAGGACTTGCGTAGGATAATGATTAGATAACAGTTACTGAATCTCCCATTTCAATTTGTCGCATGTTTTCAATTTCATCTTGTATAGCATGGCGTTCACATTATGCGATATAATCGCAAGCATTTATAGTATAAGGCAAGCTCTTGACTCGTTTCGCTTGCGGGACGGCCGGGGGTGAGGGAGGGAGGAAGAGGGCGGCGCACGATATAGCACAGCATGAACTCAGCGCACGCTCAATTTTATAGCGTATAGTAAGCCAATAATATATCGTTCAGTGAAGTGTGAACGTGTCCATAATAATGTATGGTGCGCGATATTGTTGTGCTATGAACTATATTCTATATGCTATTATATTATAGCGTAGTCTGAAAAGAGCTTAACTAATCAAGTACCGTGTCGTCTCGCTCCCACGTATTATGACCGCGCCAGCGACGTACTTTGACGTCGAACTTGCCTCCTAAATATTCAAGGTATGAGGTTTCTACTGCTTATTTATTGGGTGCAATGAAGAAGCAGTCATGACAGAAACACAATGTATTATCAAGTATAGATATACATTATGTTAACTAACAAAGGACGTTCCCGTTAACCCACAATAGTATAGCGTTCATACATGCTAAAAAATATATTAAAATGAAAAAAAAAATACGTAAAAGAAACACTCTGTACACTTGCACTTTCAACGTGGAAAGACAAGTGCGCGTGTACAGTGTTTTTTTTTACGTATCAATTTAATAATTTTTTTTGAATATTTTATTAATAAAACAGTGACACTCCGGAAGTACCGACAGAAGTGAAAACGCCGATAGAACATTGATCCGTAAAGTAATATAAATAAAGAGCACAATCGGGTTTACAAAAATGAGGTGTTGGTAATGGTGTCGCGAGTTCAATTGTTTTTCCCATTTCAAAAACGCCCAACGCGCATAAAGAAGTTTTCACTTCGAAAATAAAAAACTTTCTTTTTTTTCGTTTTTTTTTTTTTTGCCTGTATAGACACTATACTATTGCGGGTTAACGGGGACGCCCTCTATTAGTTAATATACTGTATTACTCATACATTTCTTACTGCCTGTCAACCTATTGGCTTAGCCTATTGACCGCTCGAATCGGATTAATATGACAAATGTTTTTTCACTCCTCTTGCTCAAAAAGTCCGTCATTGTAGCGTACCAGAGCGGGGGAAAAATAGTATTTCTTGCTCTAGGGAAAAAAGTAATTTTTATCTTTAACCAACGAGCCTACAAAAAGTCTTTATTCTTATGTAAAACTAGCATTTTTTACCGCATACCGGGATAAAAAGTTTCCTTCAAAATTCAGATTGAATAAGATGTGTATTTTTTAAATAAAATAAACTATTTAATATTGTATTGGATTATATTATTTTTAACCGACTTCCAAAAGGAGGAGGTTCTCAATTCGACTGTAAACTAGAAATTAGATGCAATAACGGAAACTATATTCTTAGGAATTACTTTAGATTCAAAATTACAATGGGGCGCCCATATTAGAACTCTTTCAGGTAGATTAAGTTCAGCTGCATATGCAGTAAGAAAAATAAGGCAGTTGACTGATATAGCCACAGCTAGGTTAGTATACTTTGCT
Source organism: Agrochola lychnidis (assembly GCA_963680765.1). Lineage (NCBI taxonomy): Eukaryota > Metazoa > Arthropoda > Insecta > Lepidoptera > Noctuidae > Agrochola > Agrochola lychnidis. The sequence continues at coordinate 20,079,233 of OY796858.1, forward strand.
TATTTCCACAGTATTATGTCTTATGGCGTCTTGCTGTGGGGATCGGCAGCTGACGTAGATTCAATTTTCATTTTACAAAAGAGGGCAATCCGGGCGATCTATAAAATGGGCCCTCGCGAGTCCCTTAGAGACAAATTTAAACAAATTGATATACTGACTTTGCCTTCACTTTATATTTTAGAAAGTATTATGTATGTTCGCAAAAACTTAAGACTTTTCAAAATAAGAAGCGATTTCCATAATATAAATACACGTAGTCGACATGAAATTGTGATACCCAAATTTAGATTAAATAAAAAAAAACTTTTTACAAAAAAAAAACAACCGACTTCAAAGAAAACACTACAAAGTGAATAATAACTTTAATTTCGGAAGTTGGTGTCTTTGGTTTTGAATTTTCGTTCTTTGTCACCGACTTCCGAAATTAAAGTTATTATTCACTTTGTAGTGTTTTCTTTGAAGTCGGTTGTTTTTTTTTTTGTAAAAAGTTTTTATGTTTCACTTTTTAGTTGTGATACCTACCCCACACAAATTCGAATACCACTACCTGCTATGTAAATAACAGTGATAGGAAGTTATCATAATATCATCCACATACTAAGTGAGGTAAAAATACGTATTATTGAAGCTAACTCAAAAACTACCCAAGTAAAGTTAATAAAATTTATATGGGACCACCTCTGAAGTATGATCTACCAAACAAAAAAAGAATCATCAAAATCAATTCATAATTGACGGAGTAATCGCGTAACAAACATACAAAAAAAAAAAACAACATACAGTCGAATTGAGAACCTGCTCCTTTTGGAAGTCGGTTAACAAGCAAGTCATTTCTTATAAACAGTATCCGCTTTTATAACAAGTTGCCAAAGTCTGTGACAGAACTTAGCGATGGGAAGTTCAAAACCCACATCAAACGTGTCCTTATCAAGAAAGCATGTTATAAAATTAAAGACTCTGTTGAAGATAAGGAAGTTTGGCAATAATTCCTTCTGCACATGTGGCTTCCCTGGTACCTCATTAACGGCATAAATAAGTAAGAGTCTATTAACTGCTCCCAAATTACCATGTTTATTTAAATCTTTATTTTTATTTGTTTTTACATTCGTCCTTGACATTTTACTATTCTATTATTTGACATTATATACCTACGATTTAATTTCAACTTTTTTTAGTGACTTTTGTGGACATGATAATTATTCAGATTGATTACAGTTGTAATAGCAATCATATAATTGCGTTTTATTAAAATAGGTTTTTTACTTTTATTAATTTATTTATTTTTTGTATAGATTCTTTTCTATATATCTTGTGAATGTGAGAACGCTGTAGGCTTAGTGGATTGTAGACCTGTTGACCATTTTCTATTTTGTTAAGTACTTGGTACTTATTGAAAGACCTACACTGTCCTCCCATACCTAGAAACACTGTTATATGAAAGTATTGTAAAAGCCAATTATTTTTAAAAGAGTAACCGTGGAGTTTCTTGCCGGCTCTTCTCCATAGGAAACGACCAATTGGAACCGTGCACCTAGCTTCTGACGTTTCATAAGTGCCCATGTAGGTTTATGTGAAATAAAATATTTTGATTTTGATTTTGACTGTGTTTTTTTTTTTTTTTGTATGTTTGTTACGCGATTACTCCGCCAATTATGAATTGATTTTGATAATTCTTTTTTTGTTTGGTAGGTCTTACTTCAGAGGTGGTCCCATATAAATTTTATTAACTTTACTTGGTTCGTTTTTGAATTAGCTTCAATAATACGTATTTTTTTCCGACTTAGTATGTGGATGATATTATGATAACTTCCTGTCACTGTTATTTACATAGCAGGTAGTGGTATTTGAATTTGTGTGGGGTAGGTACCACAACTAAAAAGTGAAAAATAAAAACTTTTTACAAAAAAAAAAAACAACCGACTTCAAAAAAAAAACACTACAAAGTGAAAAATAACTTTAATTTCGGAAGTCGGTGACAAAGAACGAAAATTCAAAACCAAAGACACCGACTTCCGAAATTAAAGTTATTTTTCACTTTGTAGTGTTTTTTTTTTTTTGAAGTCGGTTGTTTTTTTTTTGTAAAATTTTTCTCGCAATCGTAGTGAAAAGTAGAGTGTAACACACGGCGCTAAAACCCATTATAACTCGGTTTCTATTTACTCCCTCAGTAAAGCCCGGAAGAAAACCTACCTCATTACAATGGGTTATTTTAGCCCCTCGTATAACAATCTACTATTGTCCCCGTGCCGCCTCAGTCGTATTTATACGAATTAGAACCTATGTTAGTTTTTAGGGTTCCGTAGTAAACAAGGAACCCTTATAGTTTCGTCATGTCCGTCTGTCTGTCTGTCTGTCCGCGATCTAGCTCCAAGACCCTTTGTACTAGAAAGCTGTAATTTGGCATAAGTATACATATTAATTACGTCGACAAAGTGGTAATAATCGACCAACTTAACTTTGCAGTTGCAAAAACATGTTTTCCCATACATTCCGTATGGGAGAACATATTTTTCAACTACAAAGTTAAGTTTGTTTTTGGGATAAATTCATCCCAACTACGGAACCCTTCATTGTGCGTGGTCCGACACGCACTTGGCCGGTTTTTATTTATTTAATTGCATGAACCATGCAGCTAGGCGCTGGGAGCACGGCATTGATATAAAACCAAGCGACTAATATAACTAAATCTACAACGGATAGATCAGGAAGTTTACTTACTCGTGTTTTGATGCGGCGGCAAAGGTTCCATGATACCACTGACTCGGGCGTACTGACCCGCACCACCAGACTGCTTCTTATGTAGATAATCGAATGAACACGGCGACATCATTGTTTCTCTGTAAATTAATTAATAATAACCATGTTGGACCGGATTAAGAATACAACAATCCGTTCCATCACTAAAATAACTGATGTCACTCGGAAAGCTGCCACGCTTAAATGGAATTGGGCTGGACACATCTGCTGCATGTCAAACGATCAATGGGCCAAACTTACAACCCAGTGGGTCCCGCTTAATGGCAAACGACATCGCGGCAGGCCCAGACGGAGATGGCGGGATGAGCTGGACTCCTTTAAGAAAGATTGGTCCTTGGAAGCTCTAGACAGAGAGAGGTGGAAAGAGGGTAGGGAGGCCTTTGCCCAGCAGTGGGACAATAATGGCTAAGAAAAAAATGTTGGATTTAATATTTTGGAATCAGAATCAGTTCACATTAATCAGAAACTATAAATATAATAACATAAACACACATAACATCACGCCTTGTTTCCCCGAAGGGTTGGGCAGAGGTGTCTAGTGTTCGCAAGCGCTACTGCTGAGCATGAGGTCCTGGGTTCAATTCCCGGATCGGGCAAAGTGTTATTGGGTTTTTCTATCTGAAATTTCTCAGTAGCAGCTCGGAGTCTGGATTTGTGCCCGGTTGATGGCAATAGGCTCGCCCCCTATTACATGGGACTTAAACATGACAGGCGAAATGTGGGAGTACCATAAATATAATAATATGACATTAACAACTATAGTCTCCGCAAATGCGAACCTTATGGCTTTGATACTTATCTTGATGACTGACTAATGTGTTTTAAAGATATGAGCTAGTACAGTATAATGTCCACGCAAGATTCTATAGACCGATGAATGAGCAATTACTCAGAAAAATATATCCTATAAGTTCTTTGCTGCTTTTAAAAATAAAGGGTTCAAGATGCATCTGCCCGTGATCACAAATCCTGGGACCTTTACCACAAAACTTTTCCATCACAATTTACAAGTATCTGTACCACATAATTGTAATGGAAAAACCTTACAAATATGTAAATTGTAGTGACTACAAGGTCCATTTCTGTGTTACGCAATATTTTCTACAATTTAACAATTTTATAGAATTGTAGACTTGTAAAGTTTTGTAGTATAGGGCCCTGGCCTATTCCTAAGTCCGCTAGTCACAGGGAAAAATACTTTAACTTACCTAAACGCCACTTTAGGCTTGCCCAGATCGACGGGGCAGTTGTATTCTCTCTCCATTCTCTGCGCGTATATCTCTAAGTGAAGTTCGCCCATACCCGACACGATCGTCTCCTTGTTGTCTGGGTCGTAACGAAACTGGAATGTTGGGTCTTCTTTGGTGAATCTGGAATTATTAAATGATGACATTGGTAAGGCTTTTTTGAATGCAAATAGTTTATTTTATTACCTACACATAAAAAAAGTGGTGGCACTCCGGGAGTGCCGACAGAAGTGAAAACTTGAACAAGATCGCCTTGGTGGAAGAAAAATACTTGTATAGAACATTGGTCCGTATCCTTATCTAAATAAAGAGAAAAAATAATACTTCCGAAACCTTTAAAGTAATAATAGTAAGTAAGTAATAAGTAATATAAGTTTATTCAAAAAATAATGTAGTACAGTAAAAACATTTTTCGTAATTCTATGTAATAGTTCACAAGTGTTACATGCCTGAACTAGGACATCCTGTGTTTCAGGCGAGAAAAAGTAAAACATTATATCTAAATAATCACATCATATACAAAAGGTAAATTAGTCAACTAATAGGTATGTAAAAGAGGTGTAAACAGTATAAAAATCTTACCTGCTAAAATCTTAGTATATTAATTTAAGCTAACTAATCATAACAAAAAGTGCAATTAATATTTATTTAAGTACAACTAATAACTTCTCTGTATCTTCATAGGACAAATTTTGTAATGTTTCCTTCAGAGTTTTCTTGCAATTTACAAAATTTTGGGAATAAATTTTTGCTTTTGCATTAAGTCTGTTATAGAGTAGTGGTCCCAGAAAAACAAAAAATTTGGCTGTAAAAGCATGTTTTGTGCTTTTTGTGGGACAAACTATATCTTTCCGTCTCTTTTTAATAAGTTCAGTGCTGAAGCGGAGGGCTGCGTGTTGTTTTAGTACAATGCTCATTATGAATAACTGCCTGACTGTTAGTACTTCACAATTTTTATAGAGCTGGTTAGTGGGAAAAAGGAAAGGGCGGCACGTAGACACCTTGAGAATCGCTCTTTGAGCTCTTTCGACTTGTATTAATAAAGTTTTACCTGCTCCACCCCATGAGGTAATGCAGTATGTCAAAATTGACTGACATAGAGCAAAGTAAACTTGCTTAATTATTTTTGGATCCGCAATATGTCGCAGCTGCTTAAATACAAATATGAGCTTACGAACTCTATTATTTAAGACTTCTATATGTTGTTTGAAAGTAAGGGTCTCGTCTAATATAACACCTAGGTATTTTATTTGGTTAGTCTTATTAATATTAGGACACTTTAACGGGCATTCTGCGGGGACTGTGCAACAATGAGCATATAGCGTCGAGGAGTAATCGGAAGTTGGTTTGCGCATGGAAAACTTTATATAGTTTGTTTTATCCGTATTTAGGGTTAATGTGTTATGTTGAAGCCATTTATTTACAATATTGAAGCCGTTTTGCGCAAGCTTGTGAACTTCATGTTCCGATTCAGCCGCAAAAAGAAGAGCAGTGTCATCAGCGTAAGATATTACTGTACCGTGCTGTAGTTTAAGATTACAAAGGTCGTTTATGTATATCAAAAACATAGTGGGTCCCAATACACTTCCTTGGGGAACACCAAAAGACGTGTTTTTTTGGTCTGCGCTGAGGACATTGCCAATCTTAACGCATTGAGTACGGTCTTCTAGGTAACTTTTGAAAAGTTTGAGCTGGATACCTCTTATACCTACTGTCTCAAGCTTGCGCAATAGAGTAGGGATACATACTGTGTCAAAAGCTTTGGCAAGGTCCAGGAAAATACCTACTGTATGGTTACCCTTGTCAAGTTTTTGTGCTAGAAAATCAGTTAGATGATGTACGGCATCGGCAGTTGAAATTTTAGGTCTAAAACCAAACTGTCGATCCGATAAAATTGATTTGTCCTCTAGGTATTTGAACAACCTTTTATTTATAATTTTTTCCAATATTTTGGACATACAAGGCAATAGAGAAATAGGTCTATAATTTGTTGCTTGTTCTTTACTGCCTGATTTATGAACAGGGATGATAACTGCTTTTTTGAGACACTCAGGGAAAATGCCCAAGGATAAACACATACGAAAAATGTAAGTCAGTGGAGGTACTAAAATATTTCTGAAATGTTTAATAATTTTATTTGATACTTGCATAGAACATTCATCCGTAACATAATATAAATAAAGAGCATAATCGCGGTTTCAAAACCTTTAAAGTAAAAATACTTGCACAGAACATTGATTCGTAACATAATATAAATAAAGAGCACAATCGCGTTTACAAATATGAGGTGTCATGGTGTCGCGTAATCAATGGTTTAGTCCCATCTCAAAAATGCCCAACGCGCCTAATGAAGTTTTTACTTAAAAAATACATTTATAGACAGAAAAACATAGGACATGTCCGGATTTTGTGTAGCCAGTTATTTGGACAACAACATCCCGTATTTCAATAAGAAAAATATTGATGGAAAAAATGTAATGACAAATATTATTTGTTTACAAAGTTAAAGGCGAGGTTTTATGAATAAAGAAACGTGGGAACTTCCATAAAAGAGCAATTTCATTTTACTTTTTAAATGACAGCATAGCTTGCTTCTTGCAACCAGACCAACCCGAGAATTCTTGGCGCCCTAGGCGAAAGGCTGGAACGGCGCCCTTTTAAGAAAATTCGTGACAAAATAAAACTATGTTCTTTCTTTTTCGTGTGGTTAGTGACTAACCTGATGTCAGAGTTTTAAAGCCGCCCATGGGTTCTGACTTGGCTTCACATGCCGTCGAGAAATATCTCTCAGGCGCGATCGGTACAGCGATCGCGGTCAAACTATAATAGTCAAATTAATTTGGATTGGCCTCAACTCGCTTTTGATTTCCAGATGAACCGTATCGGTGGTTTCGTAAATGTCCATGAGCGCATTTTGGTAAAAAAATGGGTAAAAATTGGGAGTATTTTCAAGTTGTAGGTAAACAAAAATATTATTTTAAAATTTCGATGCCACCGATTGCCGCCCCCCTAATACGAGCGCCCTAGGCCGTCGCCTAGTTCGCCTATATTAAAGGGCCGGCCCTGCTTGCAACTACATACTCCATAAACCACAAATTGTTTTCGATACCAACGTTGATTGTGCTGACAAAAGATATCAATTGCTGTCTTTCTGTAATCTTTTCTTCTAGCAAAATTCGTCAGAACGACCAGTCTAGTGGCCGTATTATTCCAGTGCAAGAGAGAGATGCTATACAGGATAGAAAGCATCATCCCTTTCTATAAAGAAACAATGCTAGATTTGGGACTTCATAATATGGCATCTGCACTGCTCTCATCCAGTAGGCAGTTACTAAAAATCCTAAGTATGTTTTCATATAATTCAAATCAATTAATATTTATTGCAATCCATAATGTACACATACAGGTGGTAAGTATTAATAAATAGAAACAATTATGGACCCTGTTAGGTACAGCTAAATTTTAAATAAGTAGGAAAGGTAGAGCACTTTAATGATTACCCCTTATTACTAAATATTTAAATTATTTCCTACCTATATATTTTCACAACAGTATTAGTTATTATATATTATCACATCACACATTTATTTATACTCTGAATATAATATGTGTAGGTCAATCTATTTAGTCATTTTTTGTATTAGATTTTAATTGCTTATTTAATTATTCGCTTAAATATTTTGTATTACAATTAGTGTATTTAATGTAGTTTTATATTTTAAAATAGTTAATATGTTGTAATATGTGTTATATCACAATCACAATCTTTTTTTTTTTTTGTTTTATTATATGGTAAACAGTTATATTTATTATTGAATTTATCCATTAAATATTCGTCTATTGTGTAATAATTTTAAATTAATTAATAATTGCTTCAAATTTATATGAACTTACCGAGCAACAGCCTTCGAGAAGTTATCCCTATCCTTATTATTCTTCGGTTTAATAGACATGGAGACAACAGGGTCGGGCACATGTATAGATTCCATTGCCAACTGTATCTTGCCGTCATTGACAAACGTGTCACCGGACGCACAATCTACGCCGAACAGCGCGAAAATATCGCCGGCCATTACTTCCGTTACTTCTTCCATGTTGCTTGAGTGCATACGGACTAGACGGGAGATTTTTACCTGAAATTTGTAAGAATATTATTAGCTATACTGCATATTTTTATTTTTTATTTTACATAGCACAATGTCTGAGGCTACCCTATTTTTATTTTCAAATGATTCAGGATGCGTAAGTAGATAAACGCAAGTATCTTTTATAAAAAAAATATGTAAATCCCAATTTAGAGAAAACATGTCATAGAATGAGTATTTAGAAACTGATTTAATGATTCTGTCTGCTTTTTATGATTGCTATGAATACAACAATTCTGCCCAGACAGACGCGCCTTTTTTTTCTGATTCCGGCAATGTATCTCAAATCTGGAAAAAATGTTAAAAGCGTCTTTTTTTTTCTATCGGGGCAGAATTGTAGTCAGCTTTTAACTAAAATGATTTAAGTTAGTTAATTGATTCAGGCGTGACCTTGTGGAAATCCATTATAAAATACAATAGACATGGATATCTTTAATAACCTGTTCTGCTTAGCTATTTCTAAAGAGCCAAAAAAAACTCCTAAAAGAAATTGACACGTGTTTCACCTCTCAACGAGGCATCCTCAGGATGACGATGGATTTGTCGCGAACCCGAATACTGCGTGTTGCCACACCGAGCGCTGAGCGCAGACTGCGCTTTTTATCTGCGATCTTTAGAAATAGCTAAGTGGAACAGGTTACTTAATATATCCACGTCTATTGTATTTTTAATGATTTAAGTAATAATAATACTTAATTAAGAAAAATAATCAAACATCGAAAATTAATAATTTACTGTACCAAAGGTATTTACTATTTCAAAGTTTTCCAAGGTTTACTTGTTAATAAATAAGATGCCTTCATCATATTATTATCAGCCGATATGATGATGATGATGAAGGCATCCTACTTCTTAGCAAGTTTATTTTAGGAAGCTTTGTGGAGTGAAAGAGGATGCGAGTTTTAAGGATTAAGACAAGTGTATTGAGACAGTTTGGACACACAGAAAGGATTGTCTCTCATAAGAAATCTTAGTCGTTATAGTATTGATATTTGGCATATATAATAAGAAGAAAAAGAATTCATAAAAATAAACTAACCTTTTTCCCAGTCCTAGCATTAAAAATATTCTCCCCCCTCTTCAACAGCCCCTGGTAACATCTCAAATATGTGAGCTGACCGAATTTGCTAACTTCCAACTTGAAAGCCAGACCGACAAACGGCTTGTTATCATTTCTTGCAGCATCCAACAATATCGTCTGTCCCTCTCCTTCTTTATCTTCATTCAATAAAGCCGTATTTTCCACTTCACCTGGGTGTGGGAGGTATTCTAATACTGCATCTAGTAAAGGTTGTACTCCTTTGTTTTTTAGTGCCGTGCCTACCAGTACTGGAGTAAAAGTACGTTTGAGTGTTGAACGGCGAACAGCCTGTTTTATGTCTGCTATTGTTGGTGTTTTCTCTTCAAGGAATAGTTCTCCTGAAATTTTTAGATAACAAGTAGGTATCATCAACTGCTCCCTGCACATAAGTAGGCACGGGAAGTGAGTTTTATTGAACAAATTGGGGCTATAATTTAAAGTTATGATAAATAATGTCAATAATACATATAATCCTCCTGTTAAAGATATTGAACATCAGATACTTGTCTGAAATTCTTTTTACCAATTACTTAGTTTATTTAAAATTATTTTTCTAAAATAAAGGTAGCCTAAGTTACTCCTTATAATATCAGCTATCTTCCAATGAAAGTCCCGTCAAAATCGGAGCAGCGGTTTCGGAGATTAGCCGGAACAAACAGACAGACAATTTTTTTTAAAATTGTGTTTTCATTGTGTACCGTATATACTATCATATCGACGCTTGAAAGGCAACATTGACTAAGCGACATGGGTTCCCATGTCGCTTAGTCAATGTTGCCTTTCAAGCATCGATATGCATTTAGTAAAATGTTGTTATTTTGACATTACAAACAGACACTTCAATTTTATTTATTTGTATGGATACGAAAAAAAAGTTTTTTTTTTTCGTGATTTCAGTGTTGCTCCCATAATGAAAGTTGTTTATATTCATGGGTAGAACACCCTGTAAAAATATCGAGACAGTAAAAAAAAACACCCAGTATGTATAAAAAACAAGCATTCGAAAATTATAGTATCCCATTCAAACAAATTATTGAAAGTTTAAACAATTATTTTTCTAAAACTATGAATAATGAATGGAAAAGATTTTATTTTTAAATAAAACTTACCTAAACTCTCATCAACATTAGACAGATGCTCTATAAGCTCATGTCTCCTCTCCTGAACTTCAGTCCTCCTGTCTTGAGGCACCTCATCATACCGAATTTTGTCTCCGTAATCTCCTTCAAAGTAGATAGCCCTCTCTTCAATCAGATCTAAGATACCTTCGCATTCCTTTTCAAGGCCTATTGGGAGCTGAATGAATGCAGCATTGTGGTTCAATTTGGAACGCATTTGTTTTATTACTCTGAAAAATTCAATATAATATTTAAATAACGTTAGTTATAACATATTTATGAGGGATGTTTAGGTAAACTTAAATTAGAATATACATGACAGATCTGTGATTTTTTGTGACAGTATTTATTATGTTCAATAAAAAACGAATTAGGTAATTCACTGTTTTATTTTGTGGATAGCATAAGCACTAGGTAGCCTTACACTTATGTGATATTATTAAACATGTGGGATACTTGTACAAATCTTATTAGTCAAGAAGATTTCCAAGTACCTACATTAAAGATACACAACAGTATTCCTGGCCTATAGGATATCCTTGGGCTAATTAAGTATTGAAATTAATTAAACAAATCTACTGACCTGTAAGGATTTGCCCCCAATCTATCAAGCTTATTAATAAATGCCAAACAAGGTACATTGTATCTTTTCATCTGCCTATTGACTGTTAAGGTCTGACTCTGCACTCCGCCAACAGCACACAACACAAGAACAGCTCCATCTAACACTCTCAGGGCACGTTCAACTTCTACAGTGAAGTCTACGTGACCTGGTGTGTCTATGATGTTGATGTTGTGGTCTTTCCATATTGTGTAGGTGGCAGCAGATTGAATGGTGATACCTCTTTGACGCTCCAACTCCATGGAGTCCATGACAGCACCCACATTGTCTTTGCCTTTAACCTGATAATTAAATTAGTACTTAAATGTTTTCATTACACCAGATAAGTGAAAAATTAAAAAGATTACGGTAATACTAAAACTAAATTAAATTGATTCAAGCTCAAAGCGTAATGAATGTGTAGGATTCTGGCTTGTAAATGTGTCTTATTTAGGCATATTAGGCATACTGCCATCCTTTAACTAGAAGGCCATTAAGCCCAAAAGTTATTTCCAAGAAAATGGCAAAAAACAAGGGAATCATGGTTTCTTAAAAACTAGTCTAATCAATCATTAGACTAGTTTTTAGACACATCAATTGATATTCTTTTCTGTTTTTCATAAAGAATCTTTTTTGTCCAGAAACTCTTAAAGAAGAAGTGTGGGTTAGGCGCTTTCTAGTGATAGAATCATCATCATGTATTACTTAACAGCCTACAAAATGTTCATATCTCTGGAACTATTTATATTGTAAAAATGTTTTTTAGACAGAAAGATAGAGAATTTTGAATTCTATCACTTTCAATTAAAAAGTAAAAATTGGCCATTTGAGGGCTTTCTAATTAATGGACAGCACCATATTTACACTAAAAAAAGTGCGCCCCTAAGACGACCCACTGACCAGTGTATATAATAGAAGCTGTTCGTTATGAATCAATCAATAATATTATGCATTAGCAGTCAACTTTAAGACTGGGGTCTCCTATGTACTTATGTCTCCTAAGTTAATTGAAACAGTACTTCTTGTAATTCAATTATTAAATACCTCGTGCATTTGATCTATTCTGCCAGTATAGAATAATATTCGCTCTGTAAGCGTAGTTTTTCCTGAATCGATATGGGCAGATATTCCAATGTTTCGGATCCTTTCCAAAGCCTTGTGTTCAGCATCTTTGATGTGGGACGAGAATTTCTGCAACACATCACATTAAACATCACTCTTGGGTCATTTAATTACGTTTAGTTTCATATATACAAGAATAATTAAATTACGTAAAATCGACCGGATAATTCGGGAATAAATTTAACGATGTAGAACTAATATTTACCTCGATTTGTAACACATTTGATTTATTTACACTTTTTAGAACGTTTGCTAAACGTAAAAAGTTTGTTATCGTCATTTTACTTTCATAAAAATTAAATTATCACAGAATTTCCAGAATTTTTAGGTTACAGCTTCATGTCAATGTCATGTGGGGCGGAGGGCCAAGATACAGAGAGAGACAAGAAGATGAAGAAGAGAGAGGGCAAGAGGCAAGAGGGAAACCACAGATCAGTAATATTTTAGACGATTTTATATAGTGCATGTTGTGTGAACTATTATGTATTCTGTGGTAATCAGAAAAGCCGAAAAATGTAAAAGCGCATTTTAAGTGTGGCATAAAGCGAGCTCGAAAATTTTTGCACCGATAGATCATATTGGTTTGCTTTTCTTTTGGCCATTCCTAAAGCAATAGGAAAGCTTATTTTGACATGCTCAGAAAACTTAAGCTCCTTTTACATTGCTTGCAAGTAGTATGAAACGTTTGGGAATCTCAGTGGCGGACTAATCCTGTTGGGGGCCATGGTGGCAAAATTAAATGGGGCCCCCTGCCCAGGAATGAACGTCGAAATATTTAGTACGCTACCTCGAACAGGTTAGATTTTCTTTTGATCATTGATGCTGAAATAGGAGATACTTTATAGACAACAGAAAAGCTAGAGAATCAGACGAATAGTGAATGGAGGATGATAAAGTGAGCGAAGCGAGCTTGAAAATTTGAGCTCTCCGCCCCGAATAGGTAAGGTTTTCTTTTGACTATTCGTACCTAAATAAGAGTTGTTTATTGACACAGAAAAGTTGGAGAAAAAGAAAATACCGGTTACAAAAGCGAGTGCAGCGAGCTCGTAAATTTAGCACCCTATGTTTATATTTAGCATGCGTATGGGGCCCCCAACGATCAAACTATTTTGGCCTGGTTTGAGATTTTATTAAAAAGTATTTCTCAAGTTTTGGGGCACCCCCTAGGGTCAGGGACTCGGAGCTGACTACATTTGCTGTCCCCCTCCCTTTAGTCCGCCAGTGGTGACGCTAACTAGATTACTTCAAAAATTGCTAAAAAATCTAAGTCAAAGGAGACGTTTCATTTTTGTATGGGACTCCGGCCATAACATGTACACTTTAGGAAACCTGGGAAATTAACCCCTAAATACAATAAAGACTGTTTTTTTCCATAATATCTAATACTTTTTGGGCACAAAATAAAAACCGAAAATGTTTGACGTTTGTCAGGAGAAATACGACCATCGACAGGTAGCCATTTTCGTCCAGAAGTACCTACAAATCTACAATCCACAAAAGCAGTTTTTTATTTTTATGATGAATCATATTTTCTAATTAATCAAAAAAGTTGTATAAGATAGCTATCTTAATATAGTACAGAAATACATGCCTTTCATATTTATTTAAATGACGTCTACGTGATATTATTATGTTAAAATGTAACATGATTTCTGGACGAAAGCAGTATGCAAGTAAAACGACGCCATGATGAATAGAATATGGCAATAATTTGTTAAACTATTATTTTTTGTGCCGAAGTAATCAGGGGAATAAACAGGAAAGAATATTTTTCCTCAATTCGTGGAATTTTTTCCTTTTTTTATATTAACGTACACTTTATGGCCGAAAATGAAACATCTCCTTTATTATGGAAACGTCCCAAAGAATTGTTTTAACATTCCACCCCTGTGGGGTTGAAAGAGGAGCACAGTTTATATGAAAAATCTTGATCCTTTGACCTAAAACTTGAAAGGCACGGTAACATAGATCAATATTCGTATATAGATCGTAGTCATAATTTTTTCCAAAACTACCTTTTGAAGGTGTTGGAATTTGTAGCAGAAAAGTTGTGGATAAAATGATTTTTAATGTATTTCAATGAAAAAAATAAATTAATTAATCATAATTTCAGGGTATACGTGTGGCCAGTCATATCTTATTTTGATAACTGTCATTGATTCTATCCTGCTTTCGATAGCCAAAAATAAACAACATTGTAACTAAGCAACCATCAATGATTAAGCTTTAGGTAATACAGTGTGAGTCTTCATAATGTGCACATATCGAAATGAGGGAGTCTATGCTTAATTTTATCGACGGAAAAAATGGTAATTTTTTTTTTTAGTTTAAAAAAAAAAAAAAAATTTTACAAAAAAATTTTTTTTTAAAAAATTTTTTTTTGCTCTCTTTTTATTATTATCTTATTTATAAATTTTACAATTAAAAATTGAAGAAAAAAATACAGATTTTTACTAAAAAAACATGTTTATTTTCAATTGAGGGTAGTTTTTTTCTCAATTTTAATTTTATGTGGACGGCTACTTACTTTCAATCATTATGGAGTTTGTTTCATCGCGATAGCTGATTCAGTTTAAAAGTTACACAGTTTTGTTACAATTTTTTTTTTAATTTCATAAAAAGTATAAAAAACAATATTTAGATTTTTTAAATATTTTTTCTGTCGTTAAAATTAAGCATAGATTTCCTCATTTCGATATGTGCACATTATGAAGACTCACACTGTATGATTTCTATTTAGTTTGAATTTTGTTGTAACTTGTTTGATGTAAGTTGACTACCAGAAACTAACGCTACGTTTTAACTAGTGTATAGGAGGCTTTATGCCATTGAGAACTAGATATAACGTGAAGTTAGCCGTTTGTAGACACTTCACGTCGTTAAGTTGGCAGCATGCATGTAAGCAATAGACAAAAAAACAGTTTCTTTTCAGTTCAAAAAGAATATGGCCGTGTTGGGGCCGTGTGTAAGTGTAAATATGAATGGGCACAATAATATTCATAGTCAGTTAACAAAATCGTTAGAGAGAATTTTGGAGGATGCTTACTTGAGTGGTGAATTAAAACTAAGTGGACGCAAGTTGAGAGAGTTTCCTAAACCAGTGAAGTATGACCTGAGCGATACAGTTGTTGCTGGTAAGTAGTTTTAAAAATAAATCGTGCTGCATTTCTATGCGTTTTACGTATAATATTTTATTTTGGTGTTTGTTTTATGTTCCGTAAGTATAGCGGAGTGTTTTAGAGACGTAACTGTGTTATTTTTGTATGCCGGCTATCGTAGCGTCGCGGTGCCTTTATTTGTCATCAAATCGATTAAATATGATAACCGCTTGAAACAGGAATTTCGATCCGATAGTCATATGCATTTCTAAGAAAAGAAGAGGAAAAATTAAATATGGAACTTGTTTTTGCAATTTACGATACGTACGATGTTTAAACGATACATGATTGTCTTTTTATTCCATATAGAAGTTTGGGAAATAGCTATCGTCCGCTCTGGCCATGTGATCAGTAAAACATACAGTTATTCGGTGTTTTTGAGACAACACTGCGCTATTAACTACCGAGGAAGTCTTAATACGTGCTACTTTATCAATATTTGTTTAACTATAATCATAATAACCACTCAAACACATAATTTGAACCCTCATGGTTATCTACTGACTGACTCACAAAATAAACTCGAAGAAGTAATTTTATTGGATAATCAGGATATATAAGACTATATTTCCTGTGATCAATGTGGGTATTGAGTCTATATCCACATAGATAATAGGAACACAATATTCTAATTCCTAATATTCTTCAAATTAATGTTGAACCTACTGACCATTTATGAGCAACATGCATAAAGTAAGTACCTATAACTAAAAGATGATACAGCCTCAACGATTCTGCATCTAATTATGCATAAATAAAATGTGCAGCTGCAATATTCTTGTTGGAAACAGTCACTTAAATCATACCATACTGCAGTCTCATATCCATAATGCATTTGAATACCTAGGTAGGATATAGGGACTTCTTATAACAAGTCTTAGTCATAGTCTGGATGTTATAAACTGCAATTTCCTCCCAATACATTGTAGGTGCATATAATGTAGCCTGTTTTATACAGGAAAATGTCCTGTGCATTGGGAATTTACCGGCTCTAATATTCCTAAAGCAAATTAAAATAATTAATTATGTTGACAGTCTATTTATTTTTCTCATTATTTATCAGCTGTTGTTTATCTATAAAAGTTTTAGCATATTTTGATAACATGATACTTAATGACTTGCATAAAGAAAAGTTTACAAACAATGCAACTCACATGTTTTCAATTAACAAACATTCTTCACAATATTAATGAGGTGTTAATTTTTTTAGTGCCTGAGAAAGCACCATAATTAATATTCTATGCTGTGACGAATTTCTTTCTTGACCAGCATGGGAATTAAAAACATTCCACTATTATCTATTGCCCTAACAGCTTTATCATCAACATCAAAAATGGATGTAAAGATTTTATTAGGTAAAAATGTTCAAATGGCTTTATGTCGGTGACTTGTGCCCATAACTGGTTTCTTTTATTGCTATAGGCGCCATGAGATACGGTGTGGGCTATTCTAAAAAAAAAAAGTTGTATTTTTATTTCGGCATTTTGGCGTTTTATTATCGTGGGCGGAACGCGCGCGTTTGTAGTTCAGACAGGTCAGTAATATTTGTGATGATGGCGAAACGTAGCTAATCAACTACGTAGCAAAACCACTGTCTGAATAAATAAAATATTTTTACAAGTCCCCCTGGGCTTGTAAAAAGACGGGCTGAGGGAAGATGAACTCCCACTTTTCGACATTACTGTTACGATGACAGCTACCCCTGTATGTCAGAGGGCGTACGCGTAAGTCTAGTAACAGTTCCGTTGGCAGCTTTGGAGAACGGAACACTAAATACTACTCGCAAATTCAAGTAACGTAGACCTAACGACATACCTAGTTATAATCTGAGTTTCAAACACAAGATAGGTACAAATACTAATAAAATATCAGTTAGATATAAATCGTAATACTGCAGAACAACCTACGCTCCCTCGACCAGTTCCCCTCGGTTGATTTTACAACTCGCGTGGGATCACAAGATTCTCCGTTTTTCTTTTACACCTCCAACAACTGTAAACTTTATCATGTAACACAGCTTTACTGTTGTTCTTCGCTAATAATGCGTATTACCTACCTATCTAATATAGGTAGGTACTTAAGTATTCGTAGTTTACGAAGTTAATGTCTGAGCCTTCGGCGTGTCATTCTAACATGATGGGGTGTGTATTGAACAGTGTTGCAGATTGTAAATGATGCCAAAAATATCAAAAGATCGATAGAAGACAGGAAAGGGAGCGTCCTTAGTTGTGTTGAGCTAATGGCTCGTATTACCTATGATGTGTTAATCCAGACTATAACTAGCCTAGCTGATTTAGCTTCAGAAGTAGCGCAAGTCCGTCTATTGCTTAGAGGGATGGTTTACAAAAAAACAGCCAAGATTTGTAACTAACAAGGCCAACTCAAGAATTCACTCTCACAGACAGAATTCCTTAGTCTAGCTAGCTAGAGGGTTCCCTTGCGTGAGCATAAACAGAAAATTCAACACAGGGGTATTGAATTTTATTTATTTAAACTTGATGCACAAGTAAAAATAACAGTAAGTACAAAGGCGGACTTAATAAAACGCGGATAATTACGTTCACCAACAAAACTTATAATCAAATCAAATTATTTATTTGCTAGAATACGGGTATACAAAGAGGGTCGTGAAGAATTAAAGTTGAGCCATACATTCTGCTCAAGATTCGACATGCAAAATTTAAATGAATACGATGCTATAATAAAAAAATTAACAGTACAATACAATTAAAATCAATTCAGTCAAAATGCAATGAACAAATACATAATAGTCAAAATAAAATCAAAATGTCAAAATACAATTCCAATAATCCTTAGAGAACCTTTACAGAAATAAAGGGTCTCACAGACAGTTTAATACTATCTGTGTAATGTTATCGAATGGTTAACGTTTAGACAAAGAGCGTGTGTTCACTCGGTGATAATCACATTCGAAAAGAGAGAGTGGCGCTGTTTAATTTGTATGCTAAATACGGAAATGCACAGAGCCTGGGCTGAGTTCATCTGAACCTACTCGTGTCGTGATCGTGCCTATTACAACACCACCTGACCACACGTTATAGAGAGTATAAGGTAGTGACTTGTGACCAGAATATACCTAGTTTAAATTAAAAGGTTTCAGACCATACTTAGTATTGGAAAATTCCTAAGACTACTATGCTGTTATACTTGTCTACTACTTATTTGGTTGTTAGGTTGTCTAGAAGAGATCGCAGAAAGCGATAAGGTCGCCCTTCGTCCATGTGTTTTGTAGAGTTAAATAATATATTTTTTGTAATGTATTTTTCTGGTGTAAATACACTAAAGTATAAATCGCTGTAACCGGCGAATAAAATTGTAATGTGCTACTACGATAATTTTAAGGTTATTGCATATTCGATATTAAGAAGTCCGATTACACTTTGTCAATTTTTTTTATTCATTTCCTACGGTTATTTTAGAAGTTACAAGATTTTAAGGTGTATTGTAATAAATGTAAAAAAAAAACTTTTCTTTTGATGTTTGAACAATTCCGCTATGTATATTAATAAGATTTTGTAACTGTTTTTTATTATTGTAAAATTTGGTTTTTACGATTACCAATTTTTTCGCCGGGGACAGCGATATGTATAAATAAATACTTTGATTAATAAAAACGCTTCAGAAATAGCCAAAATGCTGGCATAGGTATATAGAAACACTCAGGCAACCTCCTCTAAACTAAAACCAAAACAAAACTCTTACCAAAGATTTCAAATAAAACACTAAAATAATGACACACTAAAACTTGTATTAGTTCTTTCTTGTTTGTCAGTGAAAAGGTCAAAGTAATCTGAAATCATTAAAACGGTCTAATTCCCATTCTCAGAAGCACTCCACTTTGCCCGAACTTACTTATTCACTACATCTTGTTACTCCAGAAAAGCTTGACAGATTAGTATCCATAAAAAGAGGTTTACTTCAAAAGCAACAAAACTTTGTAATCTCTTTATCTTAGTAGACAATGACGCCACTTCCTCTGAACACTTGGCTATATTTTTTGTGTCAGTAAAAGTATTGTGTTTCAAGTTAACAGAACAGAAACTTGTATGGAAAACGGTTCGTTGGAATTTAAAGTATCAATTCCTTTAAAACGGTTTGCGGCGCGTATAGCTCCACAACTCAAGTTTTACCCCTAATGCCATGTGGTGTTTTTAACAAAGGGTAATAGGACAATGTATTGGTAATTCTTAATACTATAGTGTACTGGTTCATAGGGGCAAATCCAGTATACTAAAGAATTTTCGCATTCTAATATCAATCTGTCAAAAATAATAATTGATCCTACCAATACTAATTAATTAATTAATTACAGTATTTCTATTTTCTATGTCCCTCGGCAAACTTCGTATTTCGTTAGTCGTCGGATTTCTATCAGTTGCCCTTTGCACTTGGTGCAGACCGGACGCTCTCAATCGACTTAGAAGTGTAGAGTTGTTAATATTCTTTAAACTTAATGTAATTTATTTTAAAAATGGTAGGAAAGCAGCTAAAGTTGCAGGCACGATATATAAGAAAATAGTTTTGACAGCTCTATAAAGTTCACACGGAAATCAAAACAAAACAACAATAAAGTACTCAGTTCTGAATTTAAATGATTAAACACGAGAAATCTAATAATTGATGGACATAGAAATTAGCATTAGTTTGTATTCGGAAATGCGATGATTCCCGAGGGAATTTAAGAAAACAGAAATGCTGCAATTTAAATACTAATTTCCATTCCCTTTTTGACAAGATTTAGACATTGATTGTCGCTGAACTGAGCTTGCATTGAATCCGCCTTCAGTTGTTTTGTTTTTAATTAAAATAATGTTGCTTTCATACTGAAGCTGGAATTAATATCATCGTCCTTTGTAGCTTTTGAACAATGAGCCTTGATCATACAATAATAATTACAGTAGCAGGTGTGGGATCCAGTGTATCAAGTATTATTTAACCTCATCTATTTACGTAGAAATCGAACCGCTAACCACAACATAGTTAGAAATGCGTTCATACTATGACATCAGTGTCATCGTAGACTCATTTGGTCCTTACATCCGCATCGTCATCCATTATCGTGCAATTGGTCCTTACATCCGAAATACAATTACCGATCTCTATTAGAGCAATTCTTATTAATCTTAGTACTACGTTTCTTATGTCATTATCATTATCAAGGTCTTTAAACAAAGGAACGGATGAGCGTTTTAATTAATTAAACTTGTTGATAAAGAACGAAGTAGATACTTAAAACAATACAATAACTGAAAAAGTCTCGATTTTAATTAAATTGTTCGTAAAAAAACTGCTACGGCCAACTTTTTAAGCGAATCTGGTTTACGAAAATTGTGCCCTTTGTTTTTGAGGTATTCCTTATTGGCTAAAAGTTTTAAGGACGAAGAAATAATTGTGTACTGGCTGTATAATATCCGACTACGGTGAAGGAAAAAGGAGGGTTATGATTTTGACCGGTATGTATGTATGTCTGTTCATCTGTTACCTCATAACTTCCTAAACTACTTATCATAATTTGACAAATGTGCGCCCTCTAGAGGACATAAAGTAACCAACAATTTTTTTTTTTATCGTGCGATGTTTAGTATCATCAAACGATAGGGCCCCAAAATTGTTTAAATAAAAATAAAAGTTATAAAAAACTAAAACCCAATTACGACAAAAAAGGCAACTAAAATGGTATAAACAAGACATAACAGAGAGAAAAATTTAAACGTTAACGCGTAAATCGCATGCATAAATCAAACAGATTACGGATTTTTTTGTTGACTTTTTTGTCGTAGATGGGTTTAAAAAAAAATGTTTTGTACAAAGAAATTGTCCTTTGATGTACTTTTAATGAGAAATGAGTGTGTGTGTCTGTGTGAGGTTTAATTCTGTTCCAAATACCATGTAGAGTAGGTACTAAATACTGTTAATTACCGAAGTTTCATTACCAAGAAGCTGCTATGCTGTGAATTTTAGCGGTTTCTGGTATTTCGTTCATTAATAAATTTTAATGACGCAAACTGAATCTAAAGGTCAAGTTTAATATTACGCGGACAAATAATATCGGTTGATCTAATTTTATGCAGAATATTAGTATACATTTCCATTTTATTTGCATTCGCAGACTTTATTATTTAGATCTAGGCAAATAATTATAACATCTACTTAATGATGTCGTTAGAAAATATTTGGAAAATAATCTTTATAATAATATCGATACTTGAAAAACAACTCTCGTCCAATGATCCGATAATTACCAGTACCCTAATTGCGTAATACAACACAATCACAATCTGTTTCGATTTGAAACAGATTGCTAATCCATTGCTTCATAAGTTGAAAAAAAAAATCTGCTCAACAACGTAAATAACGCAATGAATGTTGTTGAACTGTCAAAATGAAACAAATTAGGCAAAATTGTTTTCGAAAATAAGTTACGCAATTAGGGTACTGTTCTCTTTATTTCATTGATTATATTTCTATCTAATCATCTGTTACGACGCCTCATTGAGGTGGATAACAATTAAAATTCTATTGTGTCTCGTTAATGACAGTTGAAAGGGGAAAAAAAGAGAAAGAAAGAAAGTAGTAATATAAGGATCGTACCAGGTAAAGTTCTAAAGTTTCTATCTAACCCCCATACGAAGAAGGCGTGAGGTTATGTATGTATGTGTCTACATGACACGAGCGATGTTGAAGAATTGTCTCATATACATACAAAAGACAAATCAATCACCGCAAAGCCCAACCAAAAAAAAAAACAGTCGCACGTCGAGAGTGCCGAAAACTTGAACAATTTTATTGTGCAGGAAATACTCAAAAATGCCCAACGCGCCTAAAGAAGTTTTCACTTCAAAAACAATTTACAACATAATAACCATGGAAAATTAGACCCAATGCCAATGCACTTGCAGTAACACAGTTACTAAGATCTTCAACACACGGCTATTAAAATCTGCGTCATAAAAAAAAATAACAGTTGAGTCGCCAAGAATCAGGAACGCTACCGCAAATGAGGGAAGAGGATTATTATCCTTTTCCTTCCACTCTTAGCAGTTAAATACAGCTTATTCTCTCGTATCCAGCAGGCTTAGCCAAGTTGACAATCTACAATCGCTAACGCTAGTAGAAAACCAATCAAATGTATGGGAATGACGTCATCACAACGTTATGTCACGTGGTCAGAACAAACGAATAGAAAATTCGTAGCCAAATCTACAACTTAGCGTTCGTTCAAAATGTTAGAATGAAATGTAATCGTTTCTACAACGTTGATCGCTACATCCCATAGAAATGGTAGCCAAGTTACAGTTTTGACAAGCGCTAACGAAACGATGTCGAAGTTTTTGAACGATAGCTAAGCGATCGCCGGGACCTTAGAGTAAACGATAAAAAAATGGCGTCTATTTGATACAGCTGTGTTGAGACCGAGAAGTGTTTTGTTTATTTACCATAATTTTGGACTATATTTACCATTTAGCATTTAAAATGCATACTTTAAATATGTTGTGGTGCGCTCATAATGAAGAAGTGTGGCTTAGGCGCCAAAAAAGAGACATAAATCGTCAGTGCATGGAGACAATACGCGAAATGCCGGAAACTTTATTTGTACAGCAATTTCGGCTAAACAAAATTACTTTCCAAGCCCTTTGTCAAGAACTCTGACAAAAAACTTCAATAAAAGGAACCAACGAGATTCCCCTAAAAGTTAAGTGCTTATTAAGCTGACTGACATAAAATATTGGCAATTTTTTATTACTTAACTATCATTTAATTATCTTAATGTTTGTGTTTTTGTAGGTATTGTGTGCTCTTAGTTTCCTAGCCATAGGATCCTATCAGCGAATTGTTGGCATCACTCAACATCTTGCCCAACGTACAGCTAGTCGGTGCATCAGACAAGTTGTCGATGCTTTAAACCACCCTGAAATCATGGCAAAATGGATTGTGTTTCCGAAAACACAACAAGACAGAGCATTTATAAAACAAGAGTGAGTATTTCTGAAACGATTTAACAATATTTAAATCAATATGTGCATGTAATGTAATTTAAATGAACAATTATTGTTTCAGGTTCCAAAGATTTGGCCTGCCTGGTGTACCCACAGATTACAGATTGTACCCACGTAGCTTTGGTAAAGCCCAATGATGAAGAGCATCTTTTTATAATAGAAAAGGGTATCATTCATTAAATGTTCATATGGTAGTTATTATATTTATTTATACTGTATGGCATGTTAAAACTAGAGAAATCACTTCTTAATAATAGTCTGTTTTATTTTCAGATTTGTGATAATAATCTCCTAATTTTAAATGTGAATGCAAAGTTTGGTGGAGCTACACATGATTCACAGATATGGTCTTCTAGTAGAGTTGAATCATATATGTGTGAACTTCATCAAAATCATGAACAAGTATGGCTATTAGGTAGGTGTTTATAATAGTAAAAATGTTTAATTTATTGGAGTTTTCCTGTGTTTTGTCTACACAAACTAATTTTTCAGGTGACTCTGGATATCCACAACGCCCTTGGCTTATGATACCTATCCTCAATGCAGTTCAAGGTTCAATTGAAGAACGGTACACTCAAAAGCATGTGCAAGCCCGTAACTGCATTGAGCGCTGTTTTGGATTACTCAAAGCACGGTGGAGATGTTTGCTTAGAGACAGGGTTCTTCACTATCATCCTCATGTAGCTAGCAATATTACAATGGCATGTTGTGTATTACACAACATAGCTTTGAAAGCTGGCTTACCACCACCACAACCACTTCCTGTTGCACATGACGATGGGAATGATATAACCATGCAAAATCCCACACCCACTGCAACTGTGGGTAGCCAAAGTGAACTAATCCAAGGAAGAGCCATGCTGAGTTGTTTATTGAATAGGTTATAGTTAGATTATTTTAAGGTTTAATAAGATTTTATTTACATTTCCTAATTATATTTTTTTATGTGCCCTATATTTAATTTACCATTTAAATGAATAATGAGTTATTGATAACAACCATTTTTCAGATCATCTAAAGTACATACATCTTTTATGGGGTACTGTATATTTTAAATGTTAGGTACAACAAAATACCTTGTGATATATTGCAATTAAATTAAAGAAAATTTAAAACTCATATTAAAAGTACACATTGTAAACAAACATTATTATAAATTAGAGAACCTATTATATCCAAGATAAGAATACTTGGAAACATGCTGGTCCTGCTCAAAAGGATAATCTAGAATCTAGACAAAATCTAACTGGTTGCTAATTTAATTGTATAATTTATTACTTTTTGTTATATAACATGATTTTACATTCTGTGATTACTTCCTCACACACTGACTTATTATCTGTAAAATTTTAGGAAAATCGTCTACTTTTACAATGTTTGTAAATATGTGAGCACCATGTATCTATCACATAATTCATTGTTGCTTAAATTTTAGGGTTCCGTACCTCAAAAGGTAAAAAACGGAACCCTTATAAGATCACTCTCTTGTCCGTCTTTCTGTCCGTGTGTCACCGCCACCACCGATTTTTTAGTTTTATCCTTCTCTTATTTTAGAAGTTACAGGGGGTACACATTTTACCACTTTGGAAGTGTCTCTCGCGCAAACTGTTCAGTTTAGAAAAAAATTAAATTAGAAACCTCAATATTATTTTTAAAGACCTATCCATAGATACCCCACACGTATGGGTTTGGTGAAAAAAAATTGTTGAGTTTCAGTTCTAAGTATGGGGAAAGCCCAAATTTTTTTTTTTGTTTCTATTTTTTGTGAAAATCTTAATGCGGTTTACAGAATATATCTACTTACCAAGTTTCAACAGCATAGCTCTTATAGTTTCGGAAAAAAGTGGCTGTGACATACGGACGGACAGACAGACAGACATGACGAATCCATAAGGGTTCCGTTTTTTGCCATTTGGCAACGGAGCCCTAAAAATTATACCAATTTTATTATGGCGGTATAATGGGTAGGTACGGAACCCTCGGTGCGCGAGTCCGACTCGCTCTTGACTGGTTTTTAATTCTTTTTACCTATTGTGGTATAATAATTTTATTCTAGGTGCCTCGTCTTCACATATAATTATTTAACAAATGTACCTATACAAAATATTGGTAAAAAAAATTAAAAGAGTAACGGTGGAGTTTCTTGCACATTCTTCTCTATACGAAAACTACCTTTTGCAAGGGCCGACTAGAATATTATTTTTTTGTAAATGATGTTCAAAAGTGGCATATAGGGGCCTAGCGGCTAGGGGGGTATATACCTAATGTAAGTACTTAGATATTAAATTATTATTAATAATAATACCAGCCTATTATTGTACTACTGCAGGGCAACTTCTCATGCAGAGAAGGCTTGAGCATTGATCAAATTATAAATAAAACAAGCTTTATTACAAATAAGTTTATTATTGTTTTTATTAAAACACTGACATTCTTAATAATTTGGTGGTGGTACATAAGAAGGAAGGATTTTTCAGTTATCCAATACTTTGTATTTACAATTCACTCAATGCCTACATTTTAGGTATTATTGTTATCAAATACTTTACATAAAAATCA
Source organism: Agrochola lychnidis (assembly GCA_963680765.1). NCBI lineage: Eukaryota > Metazoa > Arthropoda > Insecta > Lepidoptera > Noctuidae > Agrochola > Agrochola lychnidis. The sequence goes on from OY796858.1 coordinate 20,105,039, forward strand.
ATTACCTACAGATACTGTAAGTACATAAATATTGGTTTTGTTCTAACAGATCAACTCTAAATTAAAAAAAAATAGGTTTTGTATATAAAAAGATCAATTCAACTATAACTGAAATAAAAATGATGCATACAATTTGTACATATAAAATTTTGAGAAGGGAGAAGTAAACAGGTTTAGAATAGCAAAGAATTGAAATAAAAGTTGTTACTCTGATATTGTAGGCAATTTGAAATGTTCATAGCCTTCGGCTGAGACCAGTATCACTACATTAGACATTTTAAGGGATAATATCTGTCGAAGGTAGTGATGATAGTCTCAACTGTGGTAAAATTTCTATCAAATTGTCTACAGTACCAGCCAAACGACTTAAAATTAAATTTTGGGTTTCTTCCATTTCAATTCTTCGCGATTCCAATCGCAACCTTTCTATCTCCCTCTCGTGATGGTTCTTTTCCCGGTCTGCCTCTAGTTGTAGCCGGCGATGCTCGACAGCCACGAACTCGCTTGTGGCTCGTTCGAAGGGCGTTTGTATACGGCGTGTGCGCGCTCGAAACAGCCCGCGGCGCCGTGGCGTGGATGTGGTGGGCGACGGGCTTGCCCGATGCCGCCGCCGTTGCGAAGCCCCCCGTGATGTGGACATGGTAGGCGACGTCGCTGACGGCATCGGCGCGGACGCAGTCCCGGGCGGCGGCGTTAGCACTGGTGGTGGAGGATGGCGTGGAAGTTCTTCAGAGGGAGTGGCAGGCAGTGAAGGACGGGCGGTAGATGCTGTTGTTGCTGAGAATAAATAATTACAGACATATATTAAAATGTGCTCAAATTAAATATTCATTGTATCTTTAAAAAATAATAATTGAAAGGTACCTTGAATAAAATCCAACATAATTTCATCTGTGGCAGAAATTTGGGACGGACAGACAGTATGGACAGAATCTCTGGTCGGTGGTGGTAAAGAGTTTCTCTCTGATGGTGGGGCCTGAAAAATATGAAGAATTTAAATTAGAAAAATTACACTTGTTTATAAAAGAAAATATAGTAATAAGCAAAGACCATAAGCAAAGAAAAAAAAACTAACATCAAAGCCTCTCTCCTCAATTCCAGCTAGACCAATCACAGCAGTCAAACCCATTATGCTCAACACTCTCTCTTCTGAAGCAGTAAGAGTTTGTCTGCTGCTTGGACCACCACCAGTACCAGAAGCCTCACACCGTATTGCCAAGGCTTTTTTCTTAGTTTTTGCTTTCCAGTCTGCCCACACCTGAACATTTATTTGTCTGTTAATTTTTGTCATACAATCACTTTCTAATATATGAAGTAAGCTGATTGTTGTATGTAAGTACTTCATCTTGTAGAATACTAAATGTTAATAATAGGCAACCATAAAATGATATTTTTACAGTGGTTTTTGTAAGAATCTTACTTTTTTCCATTTGTCCAATGGTTTTATTACTCCTCCACCAAGGGAGTTAAGTAACTCTGCTAGTTCCTGCCACAGTCGGTCAGCCTTGATTCGGCCTTGAGGACCTTGCTGGGGCCTCGTTATATCGCCATGGCTAGAACATAGATTAAAACTATTTCAGAGAAACAAAGGGTCTATTGATTAAGTAAAGGGTCAAACACAATCGTTTTGTTTGTTCCTTACGTATTAGTTCATGTCGCGTATCACGTCATTGTTTATGTTTAAAACTTTCAAGTGTCTGAGTGATAGATTTTCAAATAACAAAGGAAGATATTTACCAAATAATTTACGTACCTTTCCATGAATTCTAATAAAGCTGCGAACTGTTCTGGGCTTGCTCGAGATCTAGAATCCATCCTATAAAAGTTTTTACTTCATTTAAGGTATCTTTCATTCATATTCAGGATCATAACAAACATTTCAAGACACAGCAGTAATGTTTAAAATTACATTTTACACTGTGATATTATAATAATCCAATTATAAGAAGAACTTTACCTTATTTCGCTTACTTTTTATCACTTTTTCAGTATTTACAAAGTACTCTGTGATCACTTTGAAACAATTATTTATTCGCACACAAAGTACACAACTGTGAGTTTGACGTTTATAGGAACGCTCACCATAGACTAAAGTATAGGTTTTTTCTAAAGACGTTGTAGAATGAGCGATCGACTCAGTCGTGTCAACTTGGCTACCAACTTATCGTTTTCTACAATCGCTTACGCCAAGGCGTTAACGATTGTAGAAAGAGATTCGATACGAAACGTTTGTAACTTGGCTAGGCCTGCTGGTCACCATGGAAACTGTAGCTGTTGATGAGATATAATGACATGCCAGTATGCATAAAGTTGCGTGGAATCTAATTCATACCGAATATAGATCATAGAATCAGACAGACTTCTGAAAGGTTCAAAAGTTAGAGTGTCTATTCAATGGCATTGGTTAAGACCAGGCACTCCAAATACAATTTCTACGCAAACTCCGCCCCCATGCATCCCACCACTCCACTATGTGCTAAACGCTAACTCATCAGTAATAAAGTTGAATATCGCGTGCGCTCTTTGGTCGTGTTCGAGCACGGAACTAAATGTCGTAAGTCTCATTCTTATTTCGTTTATAACCAAAGTAATAATTTATCTATATTTGGATAATAAACTACATTTTAGACATAAAAGTCGTGTAATCTTGTTTTTGTTTCAAATAATCTTTAAAAAGACATGATTTTCGAAAAAAAAAGAATCGAGCGAAAATGTTCCAATTACGTAACTGTCTTATATTTGGAAAGAAAAAATCCAATAAATCATACACTAAAGTTCCATTTTGATTGTATGCCTTCAGAATATGAATGCAAATTAACATACAATTTAGGGAGCCTCCTCTTAAACTCAAAGCATTTATTATAATTTAAGTAACCAATTAGTCACTTATGAATTGCCAAGGAGTCGGTCAGTCAGAAAGATGAAGTTAGTTGCCCATTCCAAAGCGTAGTAGAGACGTATGGAGAAGAACGGGCAAGAAACTCCATGGACACTCTTTTAAATCAAAATACATATTGACAAGCCCGGAGATTTCCTGAGAAGATCCTTTGGCATATATGGCAGCGGTCGGCAACCTTTTGGCAGGCAAGGGCCCACAAGGTGGCAAAATAAACTAAAGGCGGGCCGCACTTGTGATATTAATCCTAGAAGCCCAATATACCAACGTATAATTGTTCATATCCCATAGAAAAAATAAAAATGCTATTTATTCAAAATTGTTAAAACACACGGAATTTAATTCGTACACGTAATACTTACATTATGTTTGGGTAATTATATGTTTGGGTTTTATAGAAGAACAATAACCACATTAAATCATTCAGAAATGAAAACTACAAAGTACCTAAATAGGTAACTGATTTATACAAATTCACGGGCCGCAAATAAGAAGTACGCGGGCCGCAAATAAGAAGTACGCGGGGCCGCGTGTTGCCGACCGCTGATGTATGGTCTTTGTCAATGAGATTGCTATGTAAGTGCCTAATTGGCTAGATAAAATATATAGGGTGACTGGTAATTAGTGACCGTTACTTAAACACGTGACTTTACTCATCATTATGAACAACTTTTACTATGGGACCAACATAGAAATCGCGAAAAAAAAATCTGCTTTTCTCTACATTTATGTTCGCATAACTCGTCAAAATGTAGGGAACAGCTCATTTTTAGGGTTCCGTAGTAAACAAGGAACCCTTATAGTTTCGTCATATCCGTCTGTCTATCTGTCTGTCTGTCTGACTGTCCGCGGTCTAGCTCCGAGACCCTTACTACTAGAAAGCTGTAATTTGACATAGGTATACATATTATTTACGCCGACAAAGTGGTAAAACAAAATTATGAAAAACATTTTTTTTAGGGTACCTATACACGTAAAGTGGTGATGTTTTATTTTTTATTTTTTTATCCCATAGTGTGGGATATCATTGGAAAGGTCTTACAAAAACATTATGAGTTTGTGAAAACCATTTTTGGATTCAGGGATTCGTTTGCAAAATATTAAGCTTTTTAAATTGCAAATTTTTGTTAGAGTCAAGTGTCCCTCCCCCTGTCAGCTAAATGGTTGGTTTTGGATGTGTGAAAAAAAACACAGCAGTAGTTTATATAACGAAATTAAAAGGAAAACTATCACAGCTAAGTAGGCTTTTCTAGTTATCGAGTAATAATCGACCAACTTAACTTTGCAGTTGCAAAAACATGTTTTCCCATACATTCCGTATGGGAGATTATGTTTATCAACTACAAAAGTTAAGTTTGTTTTTGGGATAAATTCATCCCAACTACGGAACCCTTCATTGTGCGTGGTCCGACACGCACTTGGCCGGTTTTTCTTTTCGCGATTTCAGATTTGGTCCCATTATAAAAGTTGTTCATAATGATCAGTAAAGTCACTTGTTTAAGTATCGGTCACTAATTACCAGTCACCCAATATAATAATAATAAGTAACCTGTTTTTTTACTAGAAATAAAAACAGTAAAATAGGTCATTGCAAATAATACTGCACATATAATTAAATAAATGAGGGAAACGCCTCGCGTGGCTGTCTTCCAATTTATTTCTCATTTATTTCTCGAAAGTGCTCTTGTATGTGCGATGAAAGTTGTAATTGTGATTATTTACGCTTATCGTAAGATCTGCTCTTAGATTAATAAGCAGCGTGGTGTTAAGCATACTTGTTATACGGGCTGAGTACTTTGAAACTAGCAATTTAACTGTGATGTTTTAACTGTACATCTGCATTAGAATGTTTATTTTCCGCAGTTCAGCCAAATTCTTAAAACATGATGATTTTAACAAAAATAACTCGCTAATTATTACTCAAAAATATTCATTTCTTAATACTGTGCTAAACTAGAAGGAAAATAATAGTTCATTTGAACAAAGTCGTAGCAGAAACTGCATAAAGCGTAGTTCCTGTTTATTGTTTTCAACATTCGTTTATTTTATTAGCACATTTCCCTGTGTTTATGTGCATTTTATCCCGGACAAATGTGTCGTCTGCAAAGTTGTATACTTCAACTTTACATACAAACTACGGTTCATGTACTTATGGCAAAATACGAGTACAGGCGACAGGTGCAGCCGAGTGCGCTCGAGCGTATCCACACTCCGGATACGAGGGGCGATAGGACCAGGTAATTCCAGTTGGCTGCCTGCTAACTATACACAAAGTATACAAACAAATTCTCGACTTTATAACCCAAGCAATAAAGGCGCTACCCAAAATTAAAAAAACTAAACGTTGAACTAGAAAGGCACGGAAAAAAACAGTCCCTTGTTTGGAGATCCCATTCAAACGTTGACACTCATAACGCAGGTACCATAACAAGTTCATGTGGGTGGATGAGTGGGTGTTGTAAAAAAAGTAAACAAACCACCATATCGTTTCCAGTCTGTTATCGTCTAGCGCCATAACTGTTCCATGGGATGACCTCTATGTATTTTTAATACAAGCCTTATCTCATCTGACCCTTTTAATTTTCCAATACGTTGCTTCATTACCTTCGGGTAAATTAACGTAAAATTAGCCACAAGGGTAACTTGGCACATTAGTATTATTTATGTGTATTTAAATATTCGCTAGGACCATAGTTTTGGCGAACTTTAAACTTTACAATGCATCATTCTCATTCGATTCGTTGGCCGGTCGTGATGCTAAGAATACTGATAGATGTAGCCCGACTGTGCGTGTTGAATATGAATCCCTAGGCTCGTGGAGACCTGTATTGTCTTTTCGTTTAGTCGGATAATTTTAGCGTGGTAATAAATTAGTATGCAGGTGGATACTGACTTCCTCCACGCTGGGCTTGTCTGGGCATGTCCTTAAATATTTACATAGACGTAGGCGACACAGCGACGTACTCATGTGGCCCGTTTGTTAGGTATTCAGACGAAAAGGGGTTAAAATCCCTTCATTTTCTACTCTGGAATTTATGATGAACGAAAGCGTGGTATGCTTTTGCGGCTTGCTTAATTAAATTAGCACTGTGCCACTGTGTAATGTTATAGTTAAAATTAATTTCATATATCCACAGAGAGAGAACGGTTTTCCATTTGCCGTGTTTTAAGTTTATTGCCACCTAATAATGTGGCTCGTTAACTGCTGAGATCAGATTGGGCAGAAGATTACAACGTAATCGCAGAGCGTAGAGCGGTTGACCGATTTCCGTATTCGTAGAAGCCATGATGAGAACTCAACGAGCAAAAGCAATAAATTCGAATGTCAAAACTCGAAAGCATGAAGCGTGCGCACACGCAAAACAATCAGCAATCAATTTAAAACTTTCATGCTGTAAACCACGCAGGCGTTACTCAAAACGGATAATAAATACATCGAATCACGAAGTAAGAGCTACCGCAAGAACATTGATTACTTATCCTAACCAATGTATTACTGTGAAAGTGGGTATGTTTGTTCCACTTCGACACTACAACTTACTGGAAAATCTTTTTGAAATTTTATCATACCCGGTCTGAACCATTTGTCAAATTAGACGTCACTGGTTCAGGAAGGTTCATGCCATATTGCTTCCTTTTTGAGATCATGCCAAATTAGTTTCGCACCTATCACCTCCTATTTGAGAAATAACTATTTTCAGCTAGCACCCCATTACAGACGGTTAATGAAGAAAGATCAATAATCAACATTACATTATGGCAGACTTTGGGTTAATGCTGTGTTTAGTTGGTAAGCCCTTATACAGGGTGGCAGGGACATCGACGCGAAAACTGTTACCATGGATTCAGTACATGTTTCTGAAACCCCCTGCGTTGAAATTTTTCATCGGTTATTTTTAAAAAAAACTGCTGTTTCATACAAAAGTGCAAGTTAGCAGTTATTTTTTAATAACCTACCAAAAATGTCAACTCAATTTTTTTTCAGAATCATGTACTGAATCCATGGTAACTGTTTTCGCGTCGATGTCCCTGCCACCCTGTATAAATAAATAAACATCCCCAAAACGCATATTTATTGAACTTGGCTCCTATTTTCACATTTATGTTTTTGATGTGATCAATTCTACAAGAATCTACTTCAAGCAAGCAAAGCCGCCAGTTAAAGTTAGTACTCTAATAAAACCTGCGATTTCTAACAGTTTGCGTGCCGACTACTCGTGGGAAGTGCATTGATTCAATTAAGAATATTAAATTAACTCTTCGCTACAGATCTGCGCCGGCGCACTTTATCGAGATCAAAATGCGCGTGAGTTTAAGTCTCGATTGGCAACAACAGAAGAAGGATTATGTTCAGCCATCTTGGCGTCTGTGTTCGTGTTATTGGTTTATTTGTGAGTGGATAATGCAATTAGATTTTATTGAAGCAGACATACAAAAGGACCGTCTTATAAATTGGCCGTTTAGTACGGAGACAGTTAATTTTTTTGGCAAAAGACTCTTAATTAGGGTCAATTACAGCCTGTGTTTTATCAATTTCACAGTTTATACAGTGTGATTCTTCATAATGTGCACATATCGAAATGAGGGAATCTATGCTTAATTTTAACGACAGAAAAAATATTTAAAAAAATCGAAATATTTTTTTTATACTTTTTACGGAATTAAAAAAAAATGTAACAAAACTGTGTAACTTTTAAACTGAATCAGCTATTGCGATAAAACAAACTCCATAATGATTGGAAGTAAGTAAGCGTCCACATAAAATTAAAATTGAGAAAAAAAATACCCTCAATTGAAAATAAACATGTTTTTTTAGCAAAAATCTGTATTTTTTTCATAAATTTTTACAATAGTTGTAAAATTTATAAATAAGATGCCCAAGAGAATTTAAAAAAAAATATTTGATATTTTTTTTTTAATAAAAAAAAAATATCCTTTTTACCGTCGATAAAATTAAGCATAGATTCCCCATTTCGATATGTGCACATTATGAAGACTCACACTGTATACATCATCTGCCTAGCCTTTTCCCATCTATGTTGGGGTCGGCTTCCAATCTCACGTTTTCTATGGGTTTTGTCGACGGAAGAAATAGACAAAATAACATTGCGATTGTTTATCTGTATTTTTTTCTATTCTTCCGTCGACAAAACCCGTTTTGATTGTTGTCATGCTAAGCGTGCTGGATGCAGTTTAGGCTGACCTCCTAAACCCAGTTACTGGGTTACTAAATTTAATAACTATTATCACAAAACTGTTATCCCCAATTCTTTAATTTCCATTTCGTGACCGTAATAGTCAATAATCACCTCATGTCACAATATATCACCGGTTCACGGCCTCCCCAATTTTTCTACTCGTCATTCAATTAATTAGTATTTTATGTAACAAATCTCCAGGTAATAGTGTCATTGCCCGCCTATGGCCGCTTAATTAATTTAGGTAATTGCTAACGAAGTGGGTATATTTAACAACGATAATGGGATATCCATTCTGGGAATTGTCGGTCTTCTAGACTAATAAACTCCAATTATGTCTGGCTTTTGTAACGTTTGAAATACTAATTTGGAGGGCGAAGCACTAGAATAATACCTGTGGACTGTCTTTGTGGCGAGGTCAGCTTTGATTGGCGTAACTTAAGAACTTAGTACAACTATGATTGATAAATGGACCGGTTCAAAAGCAAAACTGTATGTTTACAGACAATAAATTAAGAGACAGAAATAAGGTCTAAAGCCATATAACACTAGTGGTTTATAATCAGTGAAAGTTTAGACCATCGCCCACTAGCCCCATAAAAACCAGTTTCAGTATTACCATTATGTTTCTCAATAAAATTGCTACTAAGGAATGAATAAACTCTATTTTTCATTCATAAAAGTTTCACCAGTCCACTGTGCCAAATCTCTTGTGGATTTGATATAGGGTTCGCAAAGAATCCAATCAATACTCTAAGTAAACAATAAATAAAGATTTAGAACTACCCTATATATATACTCCTGTATACAAGGTTACCCTAGCCCTCTTCACTCGCCCTTTCCTTTCAAAGTTTCAACACATAATAAAGACCAACACACACTTACTACATTTCTCATCGAAAACGTGCAATTTCACGATATTGATATTGCACAGCACTTTGACGTTTAGTACTCCGCAGTTAGACGTTTCTCGTCTGAGCGCGCTATTTAGCAACCGCATTAAAGTCAGTCGCAATCGCTTGATTCAGCTATCAAGCGTTTACATCTCATTCAAGTGTTTCCACTACTACACTAGTCTAAATCTAGCAAATAAATTGGACTGTCATGCTCCAAACGTTGATACCATGGGCTCAGAATCATGAAATGTTGGCCGCATCTTTAATCTGCTGTAAAATACGACTCCTTCAGTCAGTTTACGGGGTGTTAAGCAGCTTATACACTCAATATTTTCCTGTTATTGCTTAAAAGCAATCTCAATATTATCAATAGTCTGTGGATAATAATTCTAGCCACCCTCAGCCCCTCTCATCTCGCCCTTACGTTTCGCCGCATCGAATGCTGCAGCGGCATCGTCACTGACCCACATCGTAGGCGTTAACTCAATGACTGGGTACTCATAACAGGGTTGCTGTTTTCATATGCATATTTTATCTTGATGAAGTAATTTTCAGTAACTTTTTTCTTTTCTAAAGCGTACATTCTGCTTTGTGTAATTTTCTTGCCTTCCTAGCGCCCTTTGTTCTCTGTATGCGTTCACACTTTGACTTATACATTGTAAAGCTGGCTAGGCTGCAAAGGAAAGGACGCCCTAGAAAAATGAGACAGGGAATTGGCCGTACTTTGTCTAGAACCAAAAATGAAGTTTCAGGGTAATACCTTCTCGATTGTTTTGGATTTGCTTAAAGAAACCGCTCCGCTCGTGCGGTTAATAGAAAGCACACACCAAGTTCCTTGATCAAAGATATGGACAGTTCCTGATTACTAGTAAAATGGTTGAAATATATTAATTCCATTCAGATTAAAATCGAATGACTTCAACTTGAGCTCCTTCCGTATTTTCTATCCAAGCTAACTATATTTTCCAACAGGAATAAAGTTTTATTTCCATTCAAGTTTATTTCACGCGAGTTTTCTACACATAAAATACAACATGTTTTCAGTTAATTTTACGAGTGTGACTTGTAGTATTAACATATTTGTTAGGCACGCAAAACCATTTGTCAGTACAAATAAAAACAGTTTGTCTACAAACTCCGCTGATTGCGGAAAGTAGTACTACTGAACCAGTTTATTATCTAGTAGTTCTATGACTAAGTGATCAACTAGAAAGCAACTGAGCTATCACCAATAAACTTATCAGTGTCTCTAATTCATTAGCGTCGGTATCTTCAGCACTTAGATTAGACTTAAAGCTTTCATCTTCATGTGATTAATCGACAGCATCCCTTCGATATCTGTTTCCACTTGACGAGCTCTCCTTTTATCAGCACATGTGCTGGTAATTAGAAACCAGACATTAAGTAGTTGGGCGTGAACTGAATGAAACGGTACTGGTAACTTAAAGTGGAAAATGTAATGAAGACTAGATTGCTGTCCTTATTCCTAAGTTTGAAGTCCAAAATATCCTCTTTTGCCCAACAGAGGATAATTTGAGCTTCTTCTGGCAATACAACAGAACGAGCTTTTGACGCGCTTCTCGCAACTTATTATTTATTTATTTATTTATTTAGCAACAACGGTTGTGTTAAACCAATTACAGTAACTAAGATAATACCTAAGACACATTAAAATGTACAAAATAAAAACATGAAAAATTAAATATAAAAAAAGCAAGTAACAACACATTCACAAATTCCACTCACAGTACTCCTGACATATCAATAAAAACTTCGTCCATCCATCCGCAAACAGGTCGGTTGTAGGATTAGAATCCAAGAGATCATTAAGCGCAGCCAGAGTGCGAGGAATTGGCGACTTAGCACGTGCAACAGTACGACATGGAGGCACGGCAAACAGCCTGTGCCTTCTGCCCCGGCAGTAATTGTTTGGGACAAAGAAGCGCGCCAGCACATCAAGCAGGTCAGGAGCGTCAATAGCGCCACGCAGCGTCTTACAGGCTATTGTGAGCTGACCTCGAGCTCGCCTTACCTCTAGCGAGTTGTATCCAAGGCAACCCAGTAAGAATTTAGTCGGATAGAGGTAAGGATAGTAGCCGTGCTTCTGCTTATATAGGTACCTAAGGAACGCTTTTTGTACCTTTTCTAATAAAAGTGCGTAGGTACTTTCATGTGGATTCCACACGCAAGAGCTGGTTTCCAGCTTGCTACGTACAAGTGCATTAAATAATATTTTGATGGCATGAACGGTGCGAAAATCGCGGCAGTTACGTAGAACAAAACCTAACCTTTGGTAGGATTGTTTAGCTACCATGGTCATATGGTCGTGGAAGGTGAGTTTATGCACGTGCACGTGGAACTTATGCACTTCATAGAAGGACGAGAGATATTCTCTTCAATACTGCCTGTTTTTTTCCAGATTGTCAAACCCAATGATTTGGTAGATGCTTGTAGCTGGTATGCCACAATGACCAATTTCAATTTCCACAATTTGTAATGTTGGTAACCCTTGAACATTCAAACGTTCTTCGTAAAATCTATCAATAGCGCGATATGCTCATAGCTTTCAAAGCACGCTTATGTAATTGTGCTTTATGTTCACGGCGATAGCTTGTGTAATCTCCTTCGGCTTTACGACTGTTAATTGTGCTAACGTCCCATAAAATGGGCTTTGGTTTAGCGCCATTGGGCACATGGTCTTAATTTACTTGTGATTGATGTAAGTTTAGACTGTGCTGAATCTATAAACCCTGATCGGCTTATTACGTTTCTCGTATGGTACAGCAATAGCACAATTGCTTGCTAGTTTACTACAATTTTTTGTTACAGTTCTATCTTTGTTTATTATTTTTTGTTTACTAACTGAATCGTGTTCTGGAATTGCGTCTATTTGTCAAACATTCGAGCTTGACTCTAATTAATGGCTGACATTTGTTTCAGTATTCTAAATAGAATCTGGTACGACGGAATTCTTGTTGAAATATTCATTTCCGTCAACACCTTTATCTATTTCCATAGAAATCACTGATTTATAGGATAATAGTTGTTCCTATACGGTTAAAATGTGAATCATTTGTGGCAGAATGTCGGAGATGAATACTCAATTGTATCGTGAGACCTAGGCTTCAGTGCGGCAAGACTTGCGCAACAAATACCATTGTGAATAGGACAGTTTGCCCGCCTGAACTTTCGGTGCTTTGTCTGCAACATTGAGAATGCATCGTATAACATAAATGGGCGTACTTGGCTTATAAATCCCATTCCCGACTTATACGACTTGGAAAGCTGTTACGTTGATTGTAGAATTATCAGGCAGTTACATTACTTCATCGGAGTTTATCGGTTGACCTGAAATGTTCAATATTGCGCTTTCCTATAATATTCCGTTAAGCTTAAGGGTACGCTAGTCAATCATTCTTCCATACAAACGTAGTATTGTGATGACTCGTCTGTTTGACGGTGTACGTTCAAATTATATCAATTTGTCTTGTAATTATCTAGCCCTGTATGGAAGCAGACTTGGAAAAATATATATAATTTTAACTCATCTTTGGGCGTAAATAAATAACTTATGTAGTATGAAAATGGCAAAATAGAAACCGTGCAGGGATAGATAAATTTATTCAAAAGTTCAAATCATTTTATTTTGAGTAGATACATCCAGTAGTTTTTCCATAATAAAATTAAATTTTCATGAACAGACCTTTGGGCGTATACGTAGGTATACGCCCAAAGGTCTGTTCATGAAAATTTATGCGCTCGTTTTCGTTACAAATCATCGTCTATTGCACCTAAATAAATATATAAAAATAATTTATATACCAATTGCAATGGTAGAACATTGAGATCACGCTAAAATGTATCTTTTTAAGACCTTTTGTGTACCTATGTTCACAAATAAAGTTTGATTTGATATAAATAAATAAAAACTAGATAAATAAAGCGAAATAAATAAATAGCTATACTAATTAGCATGCATATTAGCCACGCCACCAACGACTTCGAGCCGTCGACTATTGCAACCTTAAGACAACAGCATTGTAGCAACAAAAGTAGGCATAACACCTACGCTATAAAAGTCAGATAATATTTTAATAACAAGCCTTTTGTCTTGAACAATAAACGTTATAATAAATGAGTCATCCTCATTTTTACCACCAACCCTTTAAGACGTGTAGACCTTGGCTATTTCCTGACGTCGCATTACATCCTCATCGTGAGACGGAACTGCGCTTCCTTCACTTTCCGGTCGGCTGCGCAGGTCCCTTGCAACTATCACACGGCCGGGAAAGGCCATTGTTTCGTGCCATTGTCCCTATCATGGGTGCCGTACCAGAAAATTACTTGCACATAATAAATTTGGTGTATCTTTGATTTGCCAACTAAATTGTGTAATCGAATTACCGATTGTAACAGTTTTATTGGAATTGTTTACGCTTGGTTTTTGTGTTAAACATTATTTGGTTTCGAAATTGTCGGTCGAGAGATCACACTGATCTGCTAATCAGTGTGATCTTTCGGCCTAACATCTGCTGATGTTAGGCCATGCATGATTCGACACCTCGACCTCGACCGCCTCTTCCCAAAACTTACATAATTCACTTAGCCATTCTATTTCATTAATTTCCCTGAAGACCTTTCCAATTCCAATAACTGGACATAATTATCAATTACCATTTCTTTATCTAATCAATTGACCATTAAACAAAATTCCAAAGCGTCTCAGAGAGCTGTAAATCAATATTCTCGCTGGCCCTTTACATCCCGCTCGCCGTCAAGTCCCGTTCGTCATAGAACGAGGTGACGCTACTCGTAAACCTTTGTAAGTTAAAATAATTGAACAATTTTATAGTCTTCTCTTTTAACACCTCACAAACGTTTTTTAATCTCAACGGTGGAATAGCGTCCAGAAATAAAACGACCATGTTTTTCCTCGTAATTCGCACGTGTTTTGTCATCATGAATAACTGAATAACTCGTCGCTAACAGCTCAAGAATCGTACGAGTTATTTTATTACCTAATACAATAAAATATTTCAGTTCATTCCTCTCTTTGAAGGTTGTTTTGCCAAAACATGCTCCCATCACAGATCATTACTCATACCCATGCTAATCTTGGCAGAGAACTGAGGCAAATTCGGGTCACACACTAGATCTATTTAGTCGACTGTTTCAGTAATATGCTGGACATATGTTTGATTTTTATACTGTACATGTGCAGAAATACTATTTATGTTTTTTGTTTGTCCTGAAAAGTTAGGAGCGTTCGAAGATTTCATGTCTGTATGATTTTTATTGGCATTATTATCACAAATACAAAGTGCAAAGTTCCATTTTAGTTACCGCTCGTTGTCCGGACTTCCTTTAATTAGCTGGATCTAAATTTCTCTGAAAATATTCCTACATTTCCAACACAATCAGTGCACTTTATAAATGTCCCTTCCCAATACTTGGTCACTTCAAATATAATACAGTTTCGTCGCGTGCCCTCTGCCTGCTGTTATTATAGTCCTCCGGCGCTGCGCGGGCGCATGTCACGAGGGGGCCCCACACGTGCCTCATTATGAATTCAAATCGTCTCTAAACAAATCGAACATACACGATAACACAAAATTATGGGCCAGGATGTGCTTTTTTAGTTTCGAGATTATACAGTACCACAAAAAAAAGTCTTCAATTGTATTTTAATCAGAATGCTAAAATCAACAAAAATGTTCAATGTTTGAAACGAATTCTTATTTAATTCAAAAGTAATACAAATAAATATAATTTGTACAGAATTAAAAATCGGTGAACTCCGCCTCGTATTGGCAGCGTGAAGCTGGTTTTATGGGCTCATCATCGTAGCGGTCAAAGTTAGTAGTATCACCCGGACCCCTGTATTTAGGAACAAAAGGAGGTTGCGTCCGGCAGTTAAGAATACACTCCCATTCCAGGCCCTTAAACCACTTGTGGTTCTTATAGTCCATCACACCGTTTTTCATCACACCAAAACGGTGACTTATGTCAACTTGGAGAATGTTTCTGATTAGATCCCTTAGATCGCTGTTGAAACTTGAAGGACACCTGTATTTACCGCCTACAATTTTCTCATAAGTCTTCATTGGCTCGTTCGCGTAGAATGGTGGGTATCCTGCGCACATTTCGAATAACAACACTCCGAAAGACCACCAGTCCACAGAGAACCCATACCCTTTACTCAATATCAGTTCAGGAGCTAAATATTCAGGCGTTCCACATAGAGTCCAAGTTCTCCCTTGTAAAATTTTACAAAAACCAAAATCGGTGATCTTCAAGTAACCGGACTTATCGATCAGTATGTTCTCGGGCTTCAGGTCGCGGTAAACTAGGTTACAGAAATGCAGATATTCCAAGGCCAGAATTACTTGGCTAGCGTAAAATTTCGCTAGTGGCTCTTCGAACTTACCCATTCGTCGTAGATGGGTGAACATTTCACCGCCTGGTACGAATGGCATAATAAAATACACATAGCTGTTATCCTTGAAACTGAGTTCCATGAAAACCGTAAAAGGAAACTTGATAGCTTCGAGAATGCGTTTTTCGTTTAGCGTATGCTCGACCTGTCTCATCTTCACAATCTTTTCTTTTTCTAACACTTTCATTGCGTATAGTTTATTGCTTTTTGCATGTTTTAATAACACTACTCTGCCAAAAGCTCCCGTTCCAAGAGTTTTGATTCGTTCGTACTCGGTAAAGTCCACGTTTTGTTTTGCTTTCTTGCACCAAGTCTCTTCAAAGTCACTTTTTAACTTCTTCAAGTATTTAGTGTACTGTTCTTGTTGCTGCTCAGTGTATCCATCGTGAACGTCAACGTCGGATCGGTAAGGGCCTTCTTTCGAAGACCCAAAACCTTTTCGCGAATACATTTTACCTCAATATTGAAACACAATTGAGATATGAAATTACCATCGTAGCCATCTCGATTATGTTTTTCATATAAATTACGACGAAAACGGTGTTTACACTGCCAGGAAATTCGCGATTTCCGAAATTCGGAAGGGAATCGTGGATACGTTTATGTTTTTAACGAGAACGAAAGTTTGGGAGGGCGGGACGAGGGGTGAACGAACTGGCTGAGGGGGATAGGTGGAATCAGCTGTGTTTAGGGGCGACACGCCATGCCGCCGACAGCCGGTCGCCGTCCCGACCGGCGTATTGATCAGACGGCACGTGTAACTTGCACATCGCTGCAAAAACTCCCAAACACTGCAAACATTTATGCAGAATTTGCCTTAAATAGGCGTCCACACCTTTAAAGGTTTCTGAAACCAACGTCATGCTTTCGACCTTTTTAATCGCATTATAATGTAAAATATAGGTTTACTTGACCAATTATCCCTCGATAAGCAATCTAGCTTCAACAAAAGGCGTTTGTCTAGACCGCACCTTATTTCACTAACTTAATGTGCTTGATTGTGTCAAAGTTATCTTGAATCTTATCCAAAAAAGATAAACTTTCAAATAAGTACCGACGAGAACACTCGAACCGAAGAAATTGAGCTATTTACTTTCGTTTTTGATTAAAGTATCTTCGATAGCCAAGCAGGTGTGATGTTCATATAATTTTAGTATTATGGTTGGCCAGTAAATTTGCTTGCTTCCTGTACTTAATAATAAATTAGATTTAATAACTTCAAAATTCCATACTGTTATTTATGCACTCCATTTTATAACCATTTCATCATTAGATCTTATTATGCATTATTAAGGTCGGGAACCGGCAGTACAGTCGCGAAAAAAACTATCGCCTTTAGCGTTCGTTATAGTACCGTTATCGTGATGAAACGTACTCGCTCGTACGATTGTACGACACACCATTTTTAAAAGTATGACGCATGCGCGATCATTTCATATGTAGGCTGATGGAACGTCCGATCCACGATCTGAGAACGTCATGATCCTTTAGCAGATGGGTCTAACTGGCTTTTGTTTATTTAAATTTTCGATCATGGCTCGTTAAAAGCCAAAATTCGCTTTTGAAGTAGCTTCTTGCGTGCTGATTACATTTGCAGTAATCCCTTCACCGACTTTTCTTTCAAAGGACTTGGTTTAATCTAAGACTGTTGGGATTTGGGAATGTTTGGATCAATTTTAGGGTAATCATAATTCTGCATGTAGAACCTATTCTTTAAATCATCTCTAACGACATTCACGGGACTACCATCCCCGATAATTTAACAATACAACTAATTAATTAACTATTAGAGCTAGTTCGCGTTCTTGTTCACGTTAGGCCATCTCATTTGCATTGTTCGAGTGATTTGTTATTCAATCTACACCGGTGTCACTGTACAGTACATACCTCGCTTGTACATGTTAACGGGTATCGCCATCGTATTTCTACATCGATTCATTGCAAGCAAGCTTTCGATTGATGGCCTAACCTGATACTTAGGACAGCCATGTTTTTAACCGACTTCCAAAAAGGAGGAGGTTATATGTTCGTCGCGTATGTTTGTTTTTTTTTTTTTTTTTTATGTATGTCCACCGATTTCTCCGTCAATTGTGGACCGATTTTGAAAATTCTTTTTTTGTTTGAAAGGGTGTGCTCTGGAATTGGTCCCATATAAATTTTATTAACTTTGCTTGGATAGTTTTTGAGTTAGCTACAAAATACTTTTTTTTTTCCCACTTATTATGTAGATGATAAGTTTCTGTCACTGGTAGCAGGTAGTGGTATTCGAATGTGTGTGGGGTAGGTACCACAACTAAAAAGTGAAAAATAAAAACTTTTTACAAAAAAAAACAACCGACCTCCAAAAAAAAACACTACAAAGTGAAAAATAACTTTAATTTCGGAAGTCGGTGGCAAAAAACGAAAATACAAAACACAAGACACCGACTTCCGAAATTAAAGTTATTTTTCACTTTGTAGTGTTTTTTTTTGGAGGTCGGTTGTTTTTTTTTGTAAAAAGTTTTTTTGTAAGACGTTGAATCAGTTATCGGACCTCATGTAGTTAACACGAATGTTTTTCTGCATCAGTTGAGCTACGGGTGTCGGCGTAATGAGCAGGAGATTTTTCTTCTGCAATCTGAAACGGTAGTTCAGGACATAAGCACCGAAAACAAATTCAAGATAAATGACTACGTTTAAAAATTTTGACGTAATCTAAACAGCAGCTGTCTATCTTGGATCTTGAAGACGACAAACGGGTGAAGTGTAGCAACAGCGTTGGTACTGTATAAATACCTATATCTAATGAAGTTCTAACTTTTCAAGCATCACACTTGGTGTTATGTTACGCTGGATGACTTTATAGCATGATGTAATGTAACCTCAGTAACGATAGGTGCGTATTATGCTGGCAATAATCATGATGAATTGCTGCCAAGGCCAAGGAGGCTCGCACTGATTGTTGTACGTGCTCAACTTGATTTTAAATTTGATTGTCTCGATATTTTATAACAGCCGATCTGGTAAACAGGAATTGAGATAACATCGCCAAAGTCGATAGCGTTTTACAAACAAAATTGTTACACCATGTCTATGATTATCTCTCTCTATGCAGCACCATGAAACGTTAAATGCAAATTGAAGAGCCAGAAGCATACTGCGCCCTATTTCTATTACGTGACATAACACTATTTCAACTTCAAATAAACACAAATCTGCTGTTCTTTGTGCTTCGATTGAATAACCCAATAAAATGGACTGAGCTGACCATACTGGTATTGTTGCAATAGAGATAGCCAAACCTTTGTGAGGCATTTGAGATTTATATGACTCGGTCGCCGGTCAAGGTTGGTTGAGGCCCGCAGTCCGCACTCCGTAGCGCATGTATCGGCAAGTTGGCACGTCACCAGATATTCAATCTAGGCAATAAATTTCGCTACATAAAAAAGTGTCTTACTAGACATAAGTGGGTCTAAATGGTAATGCTCAATCAGATGAATTGTTTCTAGGCCATCATAATAACAACGAAGAGTGACCAAAATAGATTCGTGACGAGAAGTCGTTATTTGTCATCAAGATTGTTAGTGATATTTGTGTAGGAGACAGGAAGATACAGTCCAAAAAAATACAATCAAAAGTCAACGGAAACGTAGAGGACACATTTTTTAAGGACACCATTTTGATGCACGTACATTTCCATTTTTAAGTATCCGGCATTTTTAAAGGCATGCTTGCAGGAAAAAGCAGTTAGATGGCGTCTAAAACTAGGCTCGTTAGCAATGCCACGTGGTAATGACGGTTATTTTTCGAGGACGCTTCCCAAAGTAAAAACTAGACTGCAAACTCGTTCTCAAACATTCGACGCCAACCAGTTACCAGAGCTAGAGTACGTTCATACGCTGATTGCTGAATATTCAACGCTTGCTAATTCTCTCATGTTTTGAATTTAAAACCGAAATTCGGGGATGTGCGTAAACAACAGTGGAAGTAAATAAAAAACTGTCTATTTCTATTTCTCTACTCCCACACATATATTTTAGCATTAGCTCAGGCGTCTATGAATTGTTGATACGAGAAACTGAGTCAAGTTGTGAAATATGGAATTGAATATGATGGCAAGACAGGGACAGTCGTAGACATTTAATTTTACTTTATTTGGCATTATTTGTTTGATTTTATTTGTTTTAGTTTAATTGTATTTGATCTTGTTTGCTTTTATCTCTAAAATGTATATTAATTTATGTGTTGGTAATGGGTGTTATTTACCTGAAATAAATGAATTTTATTTATTTATTTATAGTCATTATACTGGAATAACGTAACGATACGACCTTCAGTACATTAGCCTGACTTTTTGTTATACAGTTTACGTAAAGCTTTATTTCTATCGGTTTTATATTGAGATATTACATGAACAAGTATTTCATCTATCGCATTAAAAGGTTTCGACATTATCAAGGATATCTCTTGACGAGGGATCAATGTTTACTTGCGATAATGTCTACCTGGAAAGTACTGTTAATGTCAATGGAGTTTTATCCGATAACGTATTGGCAAATACTAACTTCTCATTAATAAATATTGTTATGTCAGTCATGTCTAGGGATTCAATTTCTCAGAAGTCTTTTTGCTGTATTATTTTGTTCCAACCTCTGTCATTTACGTTGTCAATCAAAAGTTCAGGGTTGTTGGGTTGTGGCACATTACCTAATGGCCTTTAGCCGACAGCCCTCCCTTCGTCATGTAGAAATAGCTCACCTTTTGTATAAAAATATACTCTATCCCGGGAGGACATTTGCAGGACCCATGTTGATGCGATGGTAGAAAGCTATGTAAGGGTTAAACTATATAATTATGATATTCATACCGAGTTTTCCAATATGTTGCTTCAAAAATCAAGGCCAGATATTATTTGCATCAATTCTGTTAGCAAAGGAAACCGTATTGTTTTCCTCAGTGAGAATCGAATAAGGGCAAAGTACAGTAAGTCCGTCGCACAATACGTATAGTTTTGTAATTCTAAATAGAATTACATGTCTTGTATAAATTAATTACGCTTTCTTATCCACTCGCGTAGCCGTCCACACGCAAGTACAATTTCGAGGTTTCTTGGAAAGCTTTTGATCGTAAACATCTTGTCAGTATCTGTCAATAGAGTGTAATTTTAATCTGCGGTGTTCGATGTTTGTGTTCCAGTTAGTATTAACGATCGCTGTCTCGTCTGATCGTCTCAGCAAGATTACATCATCAGAAACTGCATACACTGTGTTGCTCTTGAATTTATTTTTGTTTTCTCTATAAACTGCGTCGAGGAGTGTACCCTTTGATGTCGCTCGATTGGTTCGCCTACGTGATATTTTACGCTTATTAATTCTCATCAAACGCTTAAGAGAATAATTATATAACATGTTATTATGTCATTGCGGGCTACATGGTTT
The DNA here is from genome assembly GCA_963680765.1 of Agrochola lychnidis. Lineage (NCBI taxonomy): Eukaryota > Metazoa > Arthropoda > Insecta > Lepidoptera > Noctuidae > Agrochola > Agrochola lychnidis. The sequence continues at coordinate 20,125,882 of OY796858.1, forward strand.
ATTTCGAGACCTATAACTATTATTAGATGTTATATTCTCACACTTCAACTAGTATTTGTAGAGGTGTTTATTTACATAACATCTGAGTTTGCTAGTATATATTACTTGTGAGGGTACTGAGGCATATCGTTTTGAGATTAGGTACTGAGTGAGCTTCGTGAGTCATAAGTCTTGTAACGAACACGTTGTATTTATGACAGTCGCCGGATACTAGGATATACTCACTGAATACCAGGACTGGAGTGTTGTCCTCGAAGTTATTAAGTCTCACGTTGGCCTCAATTGCGTTAGATTTATGTATGTGTCCGCACCGTTGATGAATTCTAACGTTTCAGATTAGCTCTAGTTCTGATTAATTGCGAGCGAGAAACAAAAATCTTTCGGCTGTATCTGGTAACATCTTCTCGTTTTAGTCATATGTTACTGTACTATTTTAGGTAGTACACACGGCTACACATCAAGCTATTCATTTCCAGTTTATACTGATCTCGCACTGTATAGGATTTCCGTACAATGCGAGGTCAGCTTATTAGATTAATACAGATGGGACTCTCTGCAAAATCATTTAAATAAAAAGCGACTCGTGCTTCGACACAATCTAGTACAATTCAGGTCGCTCAGCGCTAATCACCTACAGTTATATTCACCTAGAAGTTGCCTCTCTTCCTATCGCGTGACTTTTAGATCTTCTGACTACGTTCCACTCGCTGAATTGGCCCAGCAAGATGGGCCCGCTGCGTACTTGTAGCTTTATACCTAAACTGGGGATTGTCACATCTGTATTCATCTGTGGGAGTATACCATGTATTCTCCTTTTCAATTATAGCTGATTCTGAGTATAAACCGAACAATAATCTGGTAAATCCCAAAACAAAACTAATATGTGTGTCAACTACTGTGAGCTCGAACTCACTCACCTCATAACCTTTTCACAGCTACATCAAAACTATCATCTTTAATGTTAATTGCTGCTGAAGCTCGCTCATAATTATGAGTAGCAAGGAGGCCTCGAGAACTAAAACTTTCATCATGTCTGGAGTAGTTAGTCTCATGTTCATTGTTCAAAGGCGTGCCTCTAGTCATTAATGCTTAGGAGACCTCCTTTTGTCACCGCCCACGTTGTCTGTCAGCGAGGAAAGAAACCTTTATTCTCAGTCTTTACATAGGAACAAGCCTTGATGAACTTCGTCTTTCTAGGCTTGTGTTTGAAGATTGGAGTGACTTTCTCATTGTTTTAGTAATAATATTGTGAAAAAGTTTTTGAGTGGTTTTTGTTTGGAGGCAAACTTTTTCAATTTTATTTATGCTTTTAGTTCTCATTGATCAAACTCATCTCAGGTTATATCAGGTTGTTTTTGTGTATTCTCTGTCTGTATCGCCCCGATATTGTAATATTCACCCATAAAAACACGATTCCGTGACGAATTAGTCGAGTATCGCTCCAATTTCCCAAATTTATAACTACTCCCTGGATTGTTTCCATTAGCCATATTACTTGGGCGCATCATCAGGAAAAAATGAGGTCGGTATTATTTCACGAATTCACGTTATCATTTACGATATTTTGCTAGTTTTTGAATGCCCTGATAGCACTAACTTATTTACGTGCCAAATTAGATATGTGAGTACTGTCATTTAGTAACTGGTTCATCTTGATAAAAACAATATTATCTTTATCGTTTCGGACATTTTCGTCAAACATTTGGGTTTGATTAACATTACCATCGAAACTCCATAAAGAAAAGTGTTAACCGTCTCATATTTATGAATGAAATACTTTTCTCTATTAGCAACATTATCTACGGCTTCCTTTGAACGTCGCTCATTATCCAATTATTATATTTTCAAGTCGTTCTTAACTGTATAATGACACAGTGTCGCTGCAGGAAAACGTTGAAATTATAGTGAAGAAAAAGTTAAATGTAATGCACTGGACAGTTCTCACGAAACTCTATAAGGAGAAACCAGTTTTGGTGCAGTCTCGCCCATTGATTGTTGACACAGATTTTTTGAGGCAGTGTGTGATTCAACGGATACGTAGTGTATTTAGACAAGTTGTATGAAAGATATCGTCTACAATCAGTTGTGTGTCTAGTACATTACTGTTGGTTAGTTTATCATCGTTGCCGTCACTTTGTTGATTAATTTTTAATAACAAAACATTTAAAATCGATCTTGAAGACAGAATTTTTTTGGCTCAACAACTCGAGGCGAAGCAAGGTGTCTTGACCATGTTGCAATTCGAAAAAATATGGTATCATATCTATATCACAACTTCACTGATTTAATGATACTTTTCTTTTTAGTCTTGAGCCAACCCCGAAACTTGGGCGTTTCTCTTTCGTATTTGGGGCGAGTCTACTCAAAAGCCTGTGGTATTACGAGCATTTATCATTCGTGCAGTAGCAAACCCCGGCTGTTACAAACGCGCTCCTTTTAGCAAAAACTTGGGATTAAAGCCAGCAAAAAATGTTACACGGAAAATGTCACCGCACAACATTTAGCAGACCTATTTAGAGCAGAAAACTAGTACACATGTAAGATATGCTTTCATAAGGGCCCACTCGAGTTGCATAACAGATGTTTTCTATTTAGTCAGCTGTCACTATATCTGTCATCCACAATGGGTAATTAAGCCCGTTAATAAATCATATGAATTGAGTTCAACAATCCTAAGATATAAGTGTTCTCAATAACGCCTGGAGATTAGATTACATTAGTTGCGCCTATCTAGTGGAGTTGAATTGTTGTGTCAATCTTCAGTTACAATCGATTGGCTCTGTTTAACGCTTCCTAATCGATCCCTGAAATCGATTTACAAATAATTGTATCAGTTTGGCAACTATATTGTTAGCTTCAATTAGATTTTATTATGATCGAGAATTTTAAGACGGATTAAGATCAGTTTTTTTTTTGCCCAAACCGGTCCAAAATGGGCAACAATAAAATCATGAGAGGTTAAGGTCGAACGCGTTAGTAAAAACTCTTGCTTACTTAATCCGTTTTATAAATTTAGTAGCCTTTTTTGTACACTGCCTTTTTAGTTGAAGATATCTCGATTACTTCCATATTACAAAGTATGCTTGCATCCGTTGTAGCATTCCTAAGATGGCATTGGATCTCTATCGACTGGCGATTCAGCTTGATTCATTTTACTATTTGCAATAATTTATTCGTTTCCTTTGCAACTGTGCATACACGATTTCTTTGTTTCCTACGTTTCCTCGTTTTTATTATCTTATCGCGATATAACCCGTGACTATCGTTTATTGAAACTGTTTGAAAAACTATGCTCGATTTTTAATTAAGATATCTTTATGTGAGTTCAACGTCTCACAAGAAATATTTTTGCATTTTCTATCTTAGAATTATTCTTATTCGTAGTCTTCGTAACGGCTTCCATTAAAGATATTCCTAGCAGATTACAGAGCAGTTATACAGGAGTATCAAGCTCCATGATTACATAATAATCCGTTCTTATCCTTGCCAGTCTTGCCTGCGGTTGCCATCAACCGCACTCTGACGCAGTTTTGTGTCAACGAACCTAACTAGTTTACATAGCCTAGAAATTGTTTGTACTGTCTTATTGGGTATGTTGGTATGAATGTAATGTTATTATAGACTTATATATTGGAACACGATTATGATGTTGGATGGTTCAAGAGGCGTCTTTATAAGATTACGTCTTGAATTCGTGTTTGAAATTGATATGAAAAGGTCTATAGAGATTCATATATCAATGATCATGTACACTATTGACATTTATATTTCCATTTACTACATAAACTGTTAACGTTTTACGCAAAATGATAAACTACATGGTCATTATCAAACCCCGACAGCGCCAGACAAATAATGATCCACTTTCGACAAATCAGAGAAGTCGTAAAGTTATCTTTCGTTTCTTGGACAGAGGCATATTTCAAATTATTTTACTGACTTTTATTTAGCTTTACTTAGCGATATTTTTTTCCTTTATTTAAATAAATAATTACCAACTTTCCTGTTTTATAACGAAATACCATTAAAAAATATTTTTACTTACTGAATTAGCCTTGTAGATTCACAGGAAAATTCAACAAAATAATTTATTCGTAGCAATATTTGGAAACCCAATATACAACATTCCATAATAATTGTCATTGTCATCTTTTCTTAATTATTTTGGGCGTATTCAATTGAATTCGAAATCTTTAGTAGTCGTTAGTAACATTGTAACTCCACCCAGACTCAGCTGAATATCTTGACTATCTGAGAACTTTCAATATATCGTTTGTAACTTCGCCTCTATCGTCGTTGTTAGAAAAATGATGGTTTCAATCTATTTTTGCGGCTTACGCACATATCCCCAAGCAATAACCTTTTATTTATTAATACTTGAGTTACCGTCCTAAATCATTATTACGACGAACTTTCATGGCGGCCATTACTTAAGCCGTAAAACTACGTCTCACTTGGAAAGGAAAATATTGTATTCCCCTAAGTAACCCCTCATTCACGAACGAAAATATTTGGTTTCATTGTTCTTTGAAGTTTAATCGTTCTGCTATGGTTTCGTAAGAGGATTAATGTTAGAAAAAATTAAGCACCTTTAGAATTGTCCTTTTGTTGTGTTTTCTCGTTAGTAGGCTGAGGGCTCTGCTCTAAACCTCGGCCTCTGAAATCCTGATCATGACTCAGATGAGCAATTCTGTCAAATCTGATGTTAGCTGTTAGTTGTTTATTGTCTAACTTGATTGTTTTGCATTTTGACAGCGAATTTCCTAAAATTTTCCGAACACTTTCAGAAATCGGGGTCTAGCTAGCACTAATCATAAGCTTAGTCTTGGAAAGTAAATAAACAGTCCTCACAATCGTCTTCTGTATTGCACTGTTTTCTTTACGTATATAAAAGGACCTACTAAAACAAATTTTTCTTTGTTCCAGATTTATCAAAAAATCGGTTCAGTGAATTACCCGACGAACTTACATCGTATATTTTTTTAGAAAAGTTACTGTTATCACAAAATATCATCAGAACAGTCCCAAATGCAGTCGGAGGTCTCCAGTCACTCACATATTTAGATTTAAGGTAAGTCAAACGCAAAACTTTTATCACGAACTTTAATAATAAACATTTGGAATGTACTTAACTTTAGTCTTATGCTTGGTCATAAAATATCAAATTAAATTAATGCCTAATCTAAATAACTCTTAATATTGCGATATATGTTAATCACAATTTAAATCAACTTATGCTCTCGCACTGTATTGTAATTCGCATTTCGTAACACCTGCATCAATTCCATTTTCACATTCAGACGTAATTCTTCTGGAACTGACTTGAAATGAGGCAGGAGTGACAGCAAGAACATTCTATCAGGGTCATCTGATTCCGGTTTGACCTGTGCATCCACGTTCGCAAAAGCAAACTCATCGACTTGGGGTTTGTTCATTTTTGGCAGTTTTGCTTGTCGTGTTGTCTCGACTGTATCAATAGAATTATAGTCCCTAGAATCTTCGAGAGTTACATCGTACGTATTATCATTATCCTCTTCTGAAGTTTCCTCGTCTTTAACTAATTTCAATTTCTTCTTATACCTCCATACTTTCTTTTTCTTTACTGACTTATCTTCATCTGATTCAGTGGTAGCCGCATCACCATCCTCTTTCTGGGGTACGTCCTGATCTTTTAACAAAAATTGCAACTGTCTGTTGTAAATGTACGGTCTCTTTGTTCTTTTTGGATTCGATATGTACTTCTGAAAGCAGTCACGGATGCTCTTCCATTTCTTTTGCAATTGAATTTCTGAAACAATGAAAATTAATCTTTATTGATGGACCTTTTGGAAATAGTTTGGCTGGACAATATGGTGCAACTACAATGAGATTTTTATCCGACAGTAGGTATATCCTGCCGCTGCAAAACTCTGATGTTAAATCAGAGTTCAAATGATTCTCGTGTGTAGTGTTGTACTGAGCCCAACTAACATATTTAATACATGAATGTATTAACCATCAACTCGAAAAGAAGAAGTGTTGTATCTTTAACAGTTTATCTTTACAAGTACTGTAGTTAGGTATCTATGTAGGTACATAAATGTTAAAAATTCCCAGTGCTCAAACTTCACCATCCCCGCTACTTACGAATTCGAAAATGTTATAATTGCTACAGCATTCTTCTATGTAAATGTATATAATGATGTACCCATTAATATCATTAAATTGTACCACTTCAGAGAGCCATCAAAAACACATCTAAAACAAAAAACTGTTAAAATAACTAGCGACGACGCCGGTCTAGACACGTAACGCCATCTATTGGAGCGTCACAGCAACAACACTTTTAAAAACAAACTTGTGTTTACGTCGTCGCATCGTGTTCGTGTGAATGATCTAACACCGCCGTGTGTTCAAGATAACCTGACACACTAATACATGACTGATAAATTAAACAAAGTTCAACGATACTTACCGAGTTCCCTCATTTCACTTTTTGAAACCTTGACGTCCGAATTCATCAGCTCGGTGACAACTTCGTTCCATAGTTTGTACCTCATGTTTTTCGCGCGGTACTCCGTATCTTGGTAGTCCCATATGCCAGGACGCTTTCTGACCTCTTCAATGAGTCGTTCAGGGTCATATTCAAACTGCATTGTAAGGAGTTCGTAGCTTCGGCTTTCGTGCATGAATCGTATACACGGGCGGGCGCGCAGCGAGCGACTGGCGTGCGACGTGGGAACGCGGCGGTTACGGTTCCAAGATGGCGGGCGCAAGCTAGGGTGAACAGCTTTATCAGCACACGATAAAGGACTATATTTAGCACATTGTGGTAAATATAATAAGGAAATTGCTATAATAATTTATGACTATTGTTTTGAGTTCGGATAACTTATTGTTGTGAGTCAAGTTTGAATTGAATGCGTCTCGTACGGGTTAGTTCTACCTATATTATTTCAGGAAAAAGTTAAGCTCAAAATGTCATAACTTACTCATAAACGTAATTTAACAATGGGAAATTACATGTGGTAATCATCGGGTATTATTGAAAAAGATGGTGTTTAAATTAGCTATAACTAAAAATTACATACTTTAATAACCATCAATCAGACAAATACTATGTTTAAATTATTCATCGGTAATATTATTATCATAAAGAGAGGCGAAATAGAAATGAAATTTCCTGATAAAAATATACAGCTTGGTTACCGTAGCGGCGACGCCCGAAGTGTATTGAGCGGCGCGGCCGACTCGCCGGTTGAGGGGGAAACGCGCGGGTTTGTGGCGACGACCCGTCGAGCGAACGCCAACCGCGGTCGTATTTTCTGTTGTGTATGTTTAGTTTATATTACTATGCAAACGTGCTAGGCCCGGCTTTTAGTTCTTTGACTTTGACGTTTAAAGGTTTAAAATTGGAAACTTTTTGAACAGATAAGTAAAACAATTCGCAACCTTTTTAATGGCCGGGCGTTTTATTTTGGTCATAATTATTATTAATCTATGCTGTTGCTGCACTATCAATTGCTTGGCAATTTTTTTTATTAAGTAACTATAAATTAATCAATCATTAATTTACTGGTAGCTTCAAATTCTGACCAAACAAATTCAAATACAATCCCAACTTGGAAGCACGCTAGGTCAAGTTCAAACGTCAAAACAAATCGTTTGCCCCCACACCGATATAACCAATTGATTCATCTCGCGTCTCACCGCATACAAATAAACATACAGACAAACGGCTAGACAGTTTGCTATGACAGCTGGTAGGGTTTACTACTAACAAGATAATAGCAGGAACATGTTACATGACGTCGATTGTCGAACAAGTCAAGGGCATGCCCTGAATGCTCCCAAGTTCAGGAGGACTAAAATAGAACATTAGCATGATAAGTTTAAGAGGGTGCTGAAGTAAATGATATGCAGATTGTTATTGCAATGCTGCGAGCGAAATGTGTCATGTAAATGCATCTCTCAAAGTAGCAGTTCAAAGTGATTTTAATACTGATGTCAGTAACACTTCGAGTTAGTCAGATGGAAACTTGCTGTTCTTTCGATCTCTGAAATTATGCTTAAAAGTTTGGACCAACTTTATAGATCATATCCTTCGATCAGTTGGTATTGTTGAGCAAAGATCATAATCATATTATATTATTTTGTACTAGCCTCTATGTGGATGTGCACGGAATAAGTTTGTTGCAGATTTTTCACTGCTTCTCATGCCGATTTTGTCCAGTATTTTAATTTCAAACAAACATGCATCCAACTATTCAATAGCGGTATTTTTAATAGCTTCTTTTCTAGTTTCTTAATGTAGGCGACATGTCTATTTACTGCCTTATACAACTCAGAAGCCACCGCACAGAAATACCAACAACGTCGAACAATTTAGAAAATGGCTGTAATTAATAGCTTTGGTTTAGAAATAAACTCCGTTTTATATGCGGACAGTGGGCTCGCCTTTTTTAGTTTTTTATTATCATATCTATTTATGACATGGGCAAGTAGAATGCGTTTCTCGCGCTCGAGATTTTGCTTTGAGTTTGTAATTTACGGATATTTTAAACTCGGTTGCCTTTTTAGTTGTATTTATGCAATGAGCTGTTATCTTTAGTCAGTTTTGCTTTCAGTGTTTGGGGTTTTGCGGTTTCTGCTTTTAGTCGTGTGTAATAAGTCCTAACTATGTGTTCGCACTGGCGAAACATCACAACAAAACATGTTGAAATCTCTAGTGCCTGTCAAACTTTGTATGGAAAAATGACAGAAAATAGAGATTCCAACATGTTTCGTTGTAAATGTTTCGCCAGTGCAAACGCACAGTAAGACTTATTACAACATGTTTGTAGTTGTTATGTATATTGTATTGTTGCCTATTTAGTTGTTTTGTTGTTGGCAATATTCGCGAGGCTTTTTGAATGACTCATACTGCCTTGGCACCATTTGCCAGCTATAAATTTTTAATGTTTTAACTTTATGAATTGAGGGTTTTAATTGATAAACACGAGGACTACATTAAATTTTTTGTATAAAAAATAATTAGGCATTTAACTGTCTCCCAAAATTATTCATTTCTTTTCAAAACTCAGATTTTATGTTAATAAAATTTTAATTAACATACAAAACACTTTCCCCTTCACATGGTGCCCTTATCTGTACTGTTGGTAGTCACGCGATAACTTATCAAAACCGTTGCATTCAGTAATATTGCGCTCATTATATCAGGCTTCTTGAATTTAAGTAAAACATTGTTATGTTTTAATGGCAATGACACTATCTGCCATATCAATCAATCTGCCTAGGCTTTTCCCAACTATGTTGGCGCACATGAGTAAAGTTCAGCTTCCAGTCTAACCGAATACCAGTATTTTATATGGAGCGACTGCCTGTCTGATCTCCACAACCCAGTTACTGGGTAACACGATACTCCTTAATAAGACTGGTTGTCAGCCTTTTGGGCTTCTGACTACCCGTAACGTCTGTCAAAGATCTGGGAATGACAGCCGGGACCAACGGCTTAACGTGCTTACTGAGGCACGGACGGGGTCTCATATGTAATGGATGGTCACCCAGTCACAAACCGACCGCGGCAAGCTTAGCTTAACCTATCGACCCGTGCGGGTGTTATTTATTATTCGTTGTGTCCTGAGAACTCAACAAATAACCTATGAATTAATTAAATACAGCAACCCCGACGTAGTTTAACCAGACTCGATTAATCGAATGAACCCAAAGATTTGCACTAGCCCCTGGAGTCTCATGTTTCATGGTGTTACAGAGAACATTGCATGTCAAGGAGTAGACCGGGAGGCGCGACAATGGTAGGGAAGACGTGCCCTTAGGATATGGAAGGATTTGCGAGCCACACCGGATATGCATCCTAGAGTAGGCATGGACTAGTGGAGACACGGATGAGACTTATCTATGGATGGGCATCTTTTAACGACGTCGCCGCCAGTTTAGTTCATGTCCAGCTTCACCGTTGCATCTTTTGGCGGGGTTAAACTGCTTTCTCAATTCTTCTCTATGTCACTGTTACACATACTGTTTCCAATCTCTTCGTTCTGAGGTCTTGCTACTACTATCCGTTTTAAAAACCTAGGTAGGTTAGGTACGAAATTTCTAAACTAATGTGATTCGTATAAATTGCTGCTTGACATCAATAAGTAGACCCAACCTTTTCTATTGTTCCATCATAAAAGATCAATATCACAATTGTCACGTGTTTGCTATACACAACATTAACTTACTTCCTACACCCCAAATATGAACCTTATTCCATCGTGATAAAGAGTCACCGGTGCAAAGTTCCGTGGGCTGGGTGAATGACCGCAGATGTCACGGCCAAGAAGTAAAGTGACATATGGATAAGACGTCTGATAAGTTACAGACAAAAGGAGCCATTATCATGTTACTAAATGCATCAGTTTTAACAAGGAATTTTATGTTTCTTAGATAATGTAATTTCTTTTAATTTCGGGATTATTTTACTAGCTGAAGCCCTATTTTGATCATAATGGAAGGATGGCTGAAAAATGATATCCTGTCGCGTCTTGTAACATTGAAAGTCAACCCAAATTTTCGGAGAAAGGTTAAAAGAACAACGAAGCGAATTTTAAATGAGAAATGAGAAGAGCCGAATATATATTGTATAATACAATATCCTCCCACTCATTATCAGTTAGAATTCCCCTTAAGTTTACCAAAGTTCTCCTAAACTAATATTTAGTATAAACTGAACCTTAATTTAACCTTTGGGTCCCTCCCACCCACACTACCGCTTCAACCCCAAGTTCCTTCGAATAACATACGATGTTATTTTTTTTTCTTGTCCTCGTAAGTCCAGCTGGACTTGTTTCGATCAGACACCGTTTATTTTTGGCACAAGACAGGTGGGGTCCCAGCTGTGGTCTGACATCATCCTTTGCATAATTAATTATGCCTAGATATAAAGAATATTGAAATTCCATGCATGCACGTTTTGCATGAAAAATACTTCAGCCACAAGGCTCCCGCTATTTTTCTTAATTAGCTCTCATTTTTCTAACAAATCCGGACAATTTACTTGCTAATTTAATGAACGCTCTCGTTATTTATAAAACAATATACTTACCTCTTAATTATGACAAATATTCAGTTCAAGCAACAACGCAGGCGGAGGTAATGTACCGAATTTTCCAAGAAATTTACTTTCTGGGTTCCTTCGATATGCGAAAACATCGTATCTGCTTTCTTTTCGCGTATGAACTTCAAATTGCCACAATGAGACAATAACTGTGTGTCGTAAGTTGTCGTAACTCGAGTAGTCCACCGATTAGCCCCGTTTATAAACAGTTTGTACTCTGAACAACACGGACACCAACAAAAACTGTTAAACTGTTGTTCCTCTTCTATGAAATACGCAACTGTCACAACACGAGCTGGCGAGTCCATTGTTGCATTTGTTACACATACAACAGTTTTTACTGTTAATTTGTAGTGAATATTTCAATGTTTACGGATGGACGAAACTGGCCGTTTGATACATCTGAAAATACCAAAACCGGCCAAGTGCGTGTCGGACCACGCACAATGAAGGGTTCCGTAGTTGGGATGAATTTATCCCAAAAACAAACTTAACTTTGTAGTTGATAAACATGTTTTTGCAACTGCAAAGTTAAGTTGGTCGATATTACTCATTAACTTGTAGTGCCTACTTAGCTGTGATAGTTTTCCTTTTAATTTCGTTATATAAACTACTGCTGAGATTTTTTTTCAGGGCACTTGACTCTAACAAAAATGAGCACTTTAAAGCTTAATATTTCGCAAACGGATCCCTGAATCCAAAAATGGTTTTCCCAAACTCATAATGTTTTTGAAGGACCTTTCCAATGATACCCCACATCATGGGATAAAAAAAACATCACCACTTTACGTATATGGGAGGTACCCTAAAAAAAAATGTTTTTCATAATTTTGTTTTACCACTTTGTCGGCGTAATTAATATGTATTCCTGGGCTAAATTACAGCTTTCTAGTACTAAGGGCGGACAGACAGACAGACAGAAAGACAGACAGACAGACGGACATGACGAAACTATAAGGGTTCCTTGTTTACTACGGAACCCTAAAAAAACCTTACACAATCATGTTGTTCATTACAGTATCCTATCTACTATATCATTATGTAATATCGCAGTTATTGTTCGTGTACCGATGATTTTGATAGAAACAAAGCGATCTACATTGATGAAACTGCCGAAACACTCATAAAACCACCAGCAAAGCGTAACTCACGCATTGTGATCGCGGTTCGTCGCACGCGCATGCTCCATGACGCCCGATCAACTCGCGCATGCCCATGACACACGTAGGCTTTCGAAAATGGGACTTCCGCGCCAAATGTGCAGTACAATAGTGAATATTGGAAAGAGCTGCTATTGTGTAACTCAATTGGGCAGATGCGATACCGAACCTGTTATAATAGTTTTTGCATCGTTCCAATTTGGTTAGCAAACACCTAATTTAACTTGAATTTCAATCATTGTTGCATCACACTAATTCATAATTAGTATAATTACCAATTTCTTGAACATTTTTGTCTGGCCTCTGTTACTTACATACTATTCCGCAATTAAAGTAAAAATTGCTTCCGTTTTTTCACTCATCACGAAACAAATAGTTCCGGTTTGTACCGTTAATTTTACATATTTTCGAATTGCACTAACGATTTCCGATCGGATTCTTTAATTCTTCTAATTGTAGATAAGAATATAAGTATTCTAATGTTTACGTCTAAAGCCCTCCTGTTTTTTAGGGTTCCGTTAAAAAACGGAACCCTTATAGATTCGTCATGTCTGTCTGTCTGTCTGTCTGTCTGTCTGTCTGTCCGTCCGTATGTCACAGCCACTTTTTTCCGAAACTATAAGAGCTATGCTGTTGAAACTTGGTAAGTAGATGTATTCTGTGAACCGCATTAAGATTTTCACACAAAAATAGAAAAAAAACAAATAATTTTGGAGTTCCCCATACTTAGAACTGAAACTCAAAAAATTTTTTTTCATCAATCCCATACGTGTGGGGTATCTATGGATAGGTCTTCAAAAATGATATTGAGGTTTCTAATATCATTTTTTTCTAAACTGAATAGTTTGTGCGAGAGACACTTCCAAAGTGGTAAAATGTGTGTCCCCCCCCTGTAACTTCTAAAATAAGAGAATGATAAAACTAAAAAAAATATATGATGTACGTTACTATGTAAACTTCCACCGAAAATTGGTTTGAACGAGATCTAGCAAGTAGTTTTTTTTTAATACGTCATAAATCGTAAACTTATCGTTACTTGCTGCTACGGAACCCTTCATGGGCGAGTACAACTCGCACTTGGCCGCTTTTTTTAGACATCCAACTGTTCAAGGAAAGCCGCTTTCCATCAAATTAATCTCTTTGAAGAGAGTATAACAACTCAGTATTATCGACTAGATATTTTTGTCACCCCACTGTGAACAAATATCGACTAGATATTTTTGTCACCCCACTGAACAAATCGATATATAAACATCGACCTTGAATCGCTGGAGCGGAACGTACGAATTATTTGCTCTAAATTGATAGGGGAAGCCATGTGGGGACGCCAATGTCGCTTTCATATTGAGTGTGGGAGGCACAGGAAAACGCGGAAACTGTATTGAGGGATTTGAAACACCTGTATACAGTATACAGGTTGTTAGTCAGACGGTTGACCATACAAGAATGGAGGATCTTTGGGGCCGTCTGCTACGTGTACCTACGCAATATGCAAAATTTCTTCAACAACTAGAGTAATCGTAAATTTTAACTACCTGGGCCTTTTTTCACGGAATTCTACATTTGCGAAAAGTGAAATTAATTACATGCAAAACAATACATTTTAATTTTATAAGATTCTACAATTATTCTAGATGAAAAAAGAAGTTGCCAGTTTTATTATTTTTAAACGACGTTTAAAATTTGGGCAACGACGAATTTCGAATAAAATTTAAAAAAGTCTCTTAATAAAAATCCGTGTGGCCTGGGTGTTGATAATGGGCCTAAACACGTAGCAGATGGCCTCACGGGTCCGCCATTTTCGTATGCTCAACAGTCTGCCTAACACCCTGTACATGACAAAGTAGTATGTATACGACAATGATGTAGTATTTGATAGATATGTAGGCTAGAGACGTTGTGGAATCGTAGAACATTAAATCCATAATATGGATTAATATGGAAAAAATATTTGAAGTTCGTCCTATATCATATTATGATATAGGACGAACTTCAAATATTTTTTACCTAGGATCTCATATCAGCATCTAGTATTTTCTTATTAGACTTAAAAGAGTAACTAACTCCTCTGGCGAATAGAAGTGCAATGAGTCTCGAGTTGGAGAATCGAGAGCTCTCCAAAGCCCGAATAAGTTTATATTCAGGAAAAAAATTAAATTCTCTTGTTCACCAAAAGCAAAATATGTCACAAAAGTAAAAGAGAATATACAAAAATATTCTTACGCTGACCCAGATTCACACAGAATATTTTAGCTCCTATACAAACTAAGATCTCGCCCCCAATGTCTAAATAATTAAGTCGGCAGCAGGGAGCACCCTACCCCTCCCAAGTTTAGGGAGTATAGGGACCGACCCTCGCTGTAAACGGCTTCAGCAAATATTATCATAGCGTCTGCTAATTTGACGAAGGTGTGTTGTAGGACACGTAGAGAATACAACACAATTAGCAGTTTGAATTGCTTTTGAATTAACATTACATTAGAATGTTGACAAATTCATAATGGCTTGTTTCCCGGCCGAGGAAGCAGGTGTTCGTGAGATAAGATAGTAGGTAATTGAAATGTGAGAGGAAATCAGAAATGCCGTAACTTAGGTAATAGAAATGTTTATGACAGTGTGAGTAATTTTCGTATGCCTGAATTAAGATTTAAGGACCTCATAACTATGATTCTGTGGCAGAACTGCCGGAGACGTGGAAATGGCTCTTTGAAGCCCTTTGACAAATCTGTCTGATATTAGGACATTTTGAAGTGAGTACTCTATTTCTGATACGTCCAGTCTGTCGGTAGTGTAGCCATTTGATTAAACTAAATGCTTTTGTCTCCATGTGATGATGTGACACATTGCAAATTGGTTTTCAAATGCGTTTTATTTCATTTTGGAGATGGTTCATATTCGATCAAAGAGATTCGTCATGGATGACGTAAATGACGAATGTTTCTCTTCTCAATTCCTTTCACGGAGTTTCATAATTCTCCATAATGTACTTATTAAATTAACAGTTTTTAGTCATGAATTAATTAGTAACGGTTCGTAATGTTACGGCTACTGATTCTGTTTATATTCTTCATAATAAAGTTATTATTTTTCGCATATTGTGCACGTGTGAGATTCTGACTTAAATTAAATTAAATTAAATCTTTTATTTCAGACCCATATATGTAGTCCATTTGGTTAGTATACACACGACTTAAAAACTAGTGTTAGTACTTACACCTACCAAAAAACACACACTATACATTAATACGCCGCAGTGGCATGTAGGCGTATCCAATGTCCCAGTATGGGGCTGTCCCACCTATCAGCTATAGTTTTCAGGATGCTGTTGGGGCTGGCGCGTACCCTCCGCATAATGGAAGCACAACGTTTGCGCATGATGGCGTGAAAACCATCGATTCGCGCCTCTGCGAACATGCCGGAAGCACTGCAGTAGCGCGGCAACCCCATCAACACCCTGAAAGCATTATTGTACTGTACGCGCAGGGCGCTGTATGCTCTCTGCGTGTAGTTGACCCACAGACTACATGTATAAAACGACTGACAGTACGCTACAAATAGTGTAGCCTTCACTTCAGTCGTGCACTTTGCAAATCTGCGAGCCAACATATTGCAGCGGACAGCCAACGCCCTGCGCTCACGCTCAATGTCCAGACTGTCTTTTAGGTCTTCGGAAACCCAGTGGCCCAGATACTTGAAAGAAGTGACTTGTTTCAAGGAACTTCCGCAAAGTTTCAGCTGTGGGTCAATCGGGTAAGTTTTAGTGCCCACCTTAAAGACTAGTACCTCACTTTTCTTGACATTGTATCTGAGCCCATGAGTCTCCGCGTACCTCTCACATATCGTAAGCAGGCTTATCATTGCGTTAATCGATGGGCTCAGCAACACCATATCATCAGCATAACTAATATTGTTGACGCATACTCCGTCCACATGGCAACCCTGATAGGTGTTGCTGACTTAGATCGTCCAGGATATTTTTTGGAGCAACATGGTGAACTATTTATTATCACGTCACTCAGCCTATGGATCTGTGAACGTTGTCTGTTATTGCTAGCCGGGTACTCCTTCGTATACAGCCTACTTCCTAATAAACTATACACTAAAAAGGTCTCACGAGAACTGAAGGCATTACCAAACAAAACATTGCCAAAAACCACACCAGCTTGTCAAAAAAACCTAAAAACAAAAACAAGTGCTAGCATGGAAAGTCCCAAAACCGAACTAGCGGTTAACCTATTCTTACACCACAGTGCTAGCACTAAGTTACGAAGTCATCGTGAAAGCTTGTTTACATTGCAATCGTATGACAGTCTTCGTATTCTTGTTTCTGGTGAAACTGTCACGTCGCCATTTATGGTGGTCCGATAACGGTCGTATCTCGCTGACGGGGCGATATTGAGAAATGTGGCACTTGGAATACTTGGATGTTTTGCTTCGTCGACGCCACTGGGATGTGTTGTTGACACAAGGGGAGCGAGTCTATTTAGATTCTGATTAGGCTTGAAATAACGTTGAATCTGAACTGGGAATGTTGTAATAACGGTGTCCTATAATTTATGACTGTTTTGTTTGCCGCGAAGTATTCAGTTGCAGTTTTTATGTACATATCTTAAAGTGCACCCGAATCATTAGTGCTTTCCACGAAAGTTAAAAGAGAATGATATACAACAACAAAACAAAAGTCTTTAAAAGAAACGACTGTATCTTTTACTACGTCTAGTGGTACTTCTATCCCGGTTCGTTGATCCCATTCTACGTGCTCTACGTCCGTCTGTTTATTGGATTGTTTACGTCATCCCATACAATTATCGTTCCTGCTACTTCTTATAGGCCATTCTCAGTGTGTCGTGTAACATATTATGATAGAACTTTTCCAGCCAACGACCCAAGTTTCTACACAATTATTTCCTTTGCATTGTCCGTCGACTTCGCATCTATTTATTGATTTCTAGTCTTGCAGAATTGAATCCTGTTTCGAGCAACGTGTACAAGCGTCTAGACGGTAAAAAAATTATCTAGACTTGAAGGTACACTGTTAAGTACGTACGTCGATAGGTACGGTAGGGTAGTCTTTGTTTGGGTATTAGTTGGGTTTGTTTTGATGCTGTCTCTCTCGACCTCGTCTGTGTTTTGGCTGAGACTTAATTCATGCCGTTCAGAATTGGGGAATTTTATTGCCGCGCCCGCATCGTGCTCATGAAATGATACTATTGGTTTTATGGAACAAGATATTGGTTTCGTTATTATGTTTTCGGGAACTAGAGCATTTGGTGTTGTCTCTTAGATTCGGAAAGAGAAGACTGAATGAAGATCTTGAATCATTATTGATTATATTTAAGTAAACATGACAATGATAACACATAATTTAACATTGTTTTGATTTCTGTCTGTAAATATCTCTTTATTAGTATTTTTATTATGATTGTAGCTTTGTTTTAAGATACAGATAACTTCGTGGGCGATCTTATAATATGATCTGATCTACATATCAGCTGAACCGCACACGTAGTAATCTAATAAGTTGTTTAATGTTAAAGCTTTATTATTCCGTTCCGTTCTAAAACAGGAAGTATGTCTTAAGAACACTTTTACACCAATGTTTACTAGTTCTCTTGGCACGGGCTTCGAAACTATTAGGTTAGGCGACGACCGATTTATGTTTCGGCTGCTCTAATTACATGCAATCCCATTCTGGAGTAGGTTTGATCGGGTAAAAATAGCCGTTTAGTTATATATCGATTGGGTGCATTTGTTTATGATCGCGTTCATTGACTCTTAAGAGTTATGTCGGTTACACTCTGTTATATAAGAAAGTCAGAGTGTACTTGAGCGTATCTATTGAAAAATGTAATCTTTTTGTTTGACGTATGTTAATTTGCATTCATATTCTGAAAAAGTCACGCATACAATCAAAATGGAACTTTAGTATAATATGATTTACTGTACCTATCTTTTTCTTTCCAAATATAAGACAGTTACGTAATTGGAACATTTTCGCTCGATCCATTTTTTATTCGGAAATCATATCTTTTTTAAAGATTATTTGAAACAGAAACAAGATTACTCGGCTTTAATGTCTAAAATAATTATTGACAGTAAGGAAATATAGTTTATTATCCAAATAAAAGATAGTTTTTCTCTAGATCAATTAGCGACATTTAGTTGCTTGAACACGACCAAAGAGCGCACGCGATATTCAACTTTGTATTACTGATGAGTTAGCGTTTAGCACATAGTGGAGTGGTGGGGTGCATTGGGGCGGAGTTTGCGTGGAAATTGTCTTTGGATGGAGTGCCTGGTCTTAATGAACTTTTCTTCTTTTCTAATGATTTAAGAAAGTAGAATAAAGACTGCTCCCAAATTGTTTTAAACCAAAATAAGACCCTTGATACAGATGGGACACTCCGCAGTTTAGGTATGAAGCTACAAGTACGCGGCGGGCCCGTCTTGCTGGACCAATTTAGTGGGTGTGACGTAGTCAAAAGATCTAAGGTAAAGAGTGGCAACTTTTAGGTGAACATAACTGTAGGTAATTAGCGCTGTGCGACCTGATTTGCACTTTATTGTGTCGTAGCAAGAGTCGCTTTTTATTTAAATAAATCTGTGCGCTTGATAACTCAGCCATATATTCATGACAGCAAAAATATTAAACTTAGTCCTTTTCTCTTGTCCACAGTTCAAACCAGCTGACAGAATTACCGCGTGAAGTATGTCAGATGCCGCTTCAAGTGCTCTTAGTTCCCGACAACATGCTAAGTACCTTACCCAAGGAGATAGGCAAGATGTCCTCGCTGGCAGAGCTGGACGCGTCCAACAACAGGCTAACGCAAGTGCCCATGACTCTTGGGGATTGCGCTGGCTTGAGGGCGCTCGACCTTAGCAATAATCAGTTGGGACTACTGCCATTACGTGAGTACAAATTCTATGAAGTAACCTGACAAGCTTCAAAACAAGAGTGAACAAGCATCTTCTGGGCACGCTCGCTTCATTGTAGACCCATCGCAGTCCTCCAGGTGAGATTGACTGCACGAGCGGAATAATTTCCTAAAAAAAAAAAAACTGGCACTCCGGGAGTGCCGACAGAAGTGAAAACTTGAACAAGATCGCTTTGGTGGAAGAAATATACTTGTATAGAACATTGATCCGTAACGTAATATTAGTAAAGAGCACAATCGCGTTTACAAAA
Source organism: Agrochola lychnidis (assembly GCA_963680765.1). Taxonomy (NCBI): domain Eukaryota; kingdom Metazoa; phylum Arthropoda; class Insecta; order Lepidoptera; family Noctuidae; genus Agrochola; species Agrochola lychnidis. Next base: position 20,145,326 of record OY796858.1, read on the forward strand.
ATGAGGTGTCGGTAACGGTGTTGCGAGTTCAATTGTTATTGCGCATCTCAAAAATGCCCAACGCGCCGAAAGAAGTTTCCACTTCAAAAATGTGTGTGTATGTAACGATCTTCGTAGGATAGGTTGTAGAAGGTGCATGGAAATGGCTGAAAATCAAGCTAAATGGTAATTGGAGAGGCCTATGGCCAGCAGTGTACTGCTATAGGGGAATGACGTGTGTATTAAGGTTGTTACTAAGGCAATAAATCACTGTGACAATGAGAATGCACTTTTGAATGCTCATCGTAAAATCAGCGCGTGCGCAGGCGCCATAAGAAGGTACAATGATCATTGATAAAAGGAGGTAACGATTATTGATTAATCAGTAATCAATAGCTATAGATTATTTTGTAATCGATAAGATAGTATGTGTGTTGCATTTTAATTGTTCCGTTTTATGACTCGTGTCCTTATAATTTGCACCAAACGCATTTGTATTGATAAATATATTACCATTGTTGCATGTATTGAGTACAGCACTGTAATAATTATGTGCGAGCAAACAGTCTGATGAAAACATTCATGGCCTAGTTATACGGGTATACTTGGTATCCGAGAGTACGTTAAAATGAGGAAAATATAACACCTTGCCTTTGTGAGGCCCTGTTACTGTAAGGGAACGTACCCATATTACGTGAGCCATTCTGAGGGAGGAGCGGGTCTTTAAAATACCACGCTTGGTCTCAGGGTTTTGTCACGTAGTCAATATCTTCAAAGGAAATCTCGTGCTTTTCAAGCTATATGCAAATATGGCGCACAGCGTTTAGCGCTTCTTAAACTCACAGGTGGCAACATTGACGTCAGTGACGTCAGCTGATTGAAAACTGACAGTTTATAATGCAATTTTTTTCTTCTTTGTAATATTTTTTCACTTGTTATTATAGATAAATACACACTCTTGGCGTCACGAGACAAGCGCTGTATTAATAAAGACAAATGTGAGCCAAATGATTTTTTTTTTTACTTTCTGTCGACAAAAAATGATTTAAACTATATGAATTACTTCGTGAAAACTAGAGGGGGGGTCTTGGCATTTACTACGGGTGGTCACAGAGGTCGGAGGGGATAAAAAAAAATAAAAAATGGGTCACGTAGTATGGGAACGTTCCCTAGTTTATAATTTTATTAGACAGGAGTAAGTTTCAATTGCATTATACCTCTTAATTTTCTCTCATATCGACACGGCCTAAGGTCTATTATTATAACATTGTTTGCAATTGTTATAACATTATTTCCACTTAAATAAACATCAACTTTATGTTGGTGTAAATACAGTTGATTTTAGACTGACTAGTACTTTTGAAAAAGTCATCATAGATATGAATTTGTAGCGCAAACTGAACCTTACGTGTAGGCATTACAGTTGTTTTTCCTAAAACTCGTGTTTGTTTACACGTTTGGCAAATTAATTGCGAAGGCAGATTGATTATATGAGAACGGCTCATGCCGTTGGTATTATGTTAGTCATTGAGCAAGGAGCTCCCTCACCGGAGCATTCGCCTGTAATCTTAACAATCCAAGATTTGATTTTGAGCATTACGTTGCAATACTGACTCACTGACTGACGAGTATTCGCCTGTAATGTATCTATCCAAGATTCAATAAGATTCGCATTCATGTTACAAATTGTATCACGAGTGCTCCCTCTCACCACTGTTACATTACAGGCGAATGGTCCCAGTGAATGTAATGTTACAAATTGTATCATTACAGGTTGCGCACTGTAATGCTCAGTTCTCCTCACCCACTGATGTAATGCTCGAATCTGAACTGTTTCATTACAGGCGAATACTAGGCGAGGGAGCGCCTTTGTACTAATCTTAAATCTAAGAAGACATCATTGATACCTTTTTTTGAAAATGACGAAAGCACAAAAGATCCAAAGAGTAATAATTTCTGAAAACCATCGTTGGGTAAATCTAGTATCAAGCTAGATGGATAGATTTACTCGTAAACCTAAGAAATTGCAAGACTATGCAGCTGCGTTGCATTACCGTAATGTTTATTTATCTGTGGAAACCAAATAGAGCCGGGACTAAGTGGTCAAATTCATTTTGATGTGTTAGCGGCGCCTCTCGGGAATTCTCTTTGATCTGCGCGGTTAGGAAGCTATTTGAGGGATGAGATCTTGTTAGCAACATTGTTGTTATAGCAAGTGCATTTTCTACTTTGTATCGTGTAGTTGAATTTTCAAACTTCTTGGCCAAAATTTGGGATTTCTACGATGTCTCAACGTCATCAACCAAGGAGGTTATACAAATGTGTCCAAATATGACAGACAATCCAAATTATAATATTAAAGGGAATATGTGTTAGGGCGAAATTTACTGTACAGAAATGCAGAATACACCACCAAGGTGCCATTAAAGTAACAAACATGATTCAGCACTCAGGGTACCCTTTCAGAATTACTTTACCTCTCTACAAAGTTTAGGTATATTTTTTCTTCACTTTTCAGAGATCACATACCTCAGGTTGGAACACTTGGACGTAAGCTGTAACTGCATATCGTCACTGCCTCTGGAACTTCGCAACATGAACACACTCGTTACGCTTAATTTGGACAACAATCCCCTCGTCTCACCTCCCACCACAGTAAGAAAATTGTATATTTAAACATTGACATAAAGCCAGACAGATCTTTACGTCCTGTATTATTAATCTGATCCAGCCTGCCCCTTGCTGTCCTCCCCCAGCAACGCCCTAAGCCGAGGTCCGTACCCCACAGGGAGTGTCTTGATGTGTTGTAGTTTAGTTTTTAAGTTTTATGCCCTGACTGGAGGGCCTGGAGGCCTTAATTTATTGAGGCACCCACAGGAAAGTCCGGTTAAGCAACCGACTACTTCCTAGGTAGGTTGACATAAGAGAGAACATACAAAAAAAATAAACAGTGGCTCTTCGGGAATGCCGACGACAGAAGTGAAAACTTGAACAAGATTGCCTTGGTGGACGGAAAATACTCGTATTGGTCCGTAACCTTATCTAAATAAAGAGGACAATCGCGTTTACAAAAATGAGGTGTCCGTAACGGTGTCGCGAGTCCAATTGTTTTTCCCATCTCAAAAATGCCTAAAGAAGTTTTTACTTCAAAATCACAATAATAATAATAACACTAACCCCCCCCCCCCTTTATTTTTTTACCACTGCTTATCCACATTAAAGAAATTCTCAGTAACAGTTTGGAGCATGGGTTAGTCTCCGGTTAAATAATACCAATAGCACACCCCCTATTACAACATGAAACTAAAACAAAACTCGCAAATGTGGCTGTATTAATGCTCTATGCAAAACATTATTGTCGAAGCGACCTCCTTACATTATTACGTAGAAACCCTGAAGCTACATTCGTCATAGTGCAGTTTAAAAGGCAATAAAACTCCTTACTACTACCGTCACGATTTTCAGTTCTTTTCATTGCTTTAAGTAGCACAACTGCAACACTTTCCCTCGGGTTTTATGACTTGCGTGGTATGTGAAGCTGTCAATACATTGTATGTTTTCTTTAACTTTCCGATCGACGAGAGTGTGAATATGAAAAAAATAAACACTACTGTTAATCGTGGTTAGTGTTGTTATTTTTAGTATGGCTTATTTAACTGAGTATGTTTATGACATAAATGAAGTAATATCTTGGAAGGTTTTCCTTGTCGGTTGTTTATTCCCTTCGATTTATGTTAAAATCCCTACTAAAGTACAAACAGTCGGAAATTTCCACTGGTTTCGTTTAGCGACACAAACAACCCCAAGCCATTATTGTTTTCTTACTGAAATTGTGTTTTTACTAATCTTTGGATACTGATCGAAATATCCTTTAAGACAACAACAAATTGCTTTAACTTGACGAGGATTACCGACGTCTTCATACCCCTTGTCTTATAATATATCACTTGAATCAAACGTTTAAAGTTGTGTGTACTAAATACAGCAAAATTAATAAAAACTCTTTATAATTTCTAGATATGCATGCGCGGGCGCGTGCACATATTCAAGTACCTTGAAAACATGGCGAACAAAGACATCTTACCGGCTCACAGACGGGTAGATGAGACAAGACGATCGACCAAACACAGCTCCTACATCAGCAGCTCGCCGAACCAGAGTACGACTCATCAGATCACTTCGGGCAATGCCACAATAGATTGCCTGAGGCATAAGCCAAGGCATGTTGTCGATAGTGGATACAGCACCGATGGAGTGGATAAGAGATGGTCGAATGATGGTGAGTGTAGATGATACTGTTACAAATAGAAGTAGGTTGTTGCATAAGGTCACTTCGGGAAATACCACGATAGATTTCTTGACGCATAAGGTGTAGCATATCGTCCATTATGTGTACAGAACCAATGGAGTTGATAAGAGATCGTCGAATGATGGTGAGTGCCGATGATACTGTTACAAATAGAAATAGGGTGTTGCATAGGATCAATTTGAGAAATGCCACGGTAGACTGCCTGAAAGCCGAGGCATGTTGTCGATAGTGGATTTAGCACCGATGGAGTCTACAAGAGGTGGTCGAATGGTGGTAATACAGATGATACAGTAACGAATAGAAATGGGGTGTCACGTAGCGATGTGACGAGTCGAATTTTTTGGACTCGAATTACTCGAGTTGATATCGCTACTGACTCTAGTCGCAATTCGAGTTGACTCGACTCGGTGCCTGTAGAGAGCGTATACAGATGTGCGAGTTGACTCGTAATGACGTAATGTATTGTATTGTAGTGTAGAGCTCGACTCAGACGATTCGCAACTCGAGTTGACTTGTTCTTTCTTACAAAATGTTAAAATATAAGTCCAAATAAACATTTACCGCGGTTTTTTCCTCGCAATTCCGATCCTGACCGAGCCCCCCGAACGAGTAATGCAACTTACGACGCAACGCGCATGCTATTGCTATTTCACTCAACTCACATCGAGTAGAGCGAGATGTGAATCATGCAATGCAATAGGCATCATCACGGCGCGCGGCGGGCGAGCGCTCGGGTTGTGCGGGCTCGGATCGATCGACCGAGTTGACTCGAGTTGGTAAAAACTGAACTCGAGTTGACTCGTTTACGATTTGAATCGAGTTACTCGAGTTAAATAACTCGACTCGCCCATCACTAGTGTCACGTATCAAATAACTTCTCGGCACAAAACACAGACATTGCCATATAAATTACCTAGACAATTTGCTGGCTTCATATTTATAATTCAAATGGAAAGGTTAACCTTTCGCTGCTAAAACAGATTAGACTATACCCGAACCGCTTTAGCGTGGCAATAGCGGTCATTGACCCTACTACATTTTCTAACATTCTTTATTTCAAAAACGAAAATAAAATCCGTTAACGTCCTGAATCAGTATTTATCGTGATCTTCAGCGTGTTCCAACAATGAAAAATCAAACATAGTTTATTGTTTGGGTTCCTACGGAGAGATATTAGGGAAAGGGTAATGACCGTTGTTGCCACGCTAAAGCGGTTGGGGTATAGTCTAATCTGTTTTAGCAGAGACGGGATAACTTTTTCAATTGGATTATTAATATAGAGCTAGCATAGTGTCTAGGTAATTTAGTATCTGAACGAATTTCGCAAATTCAAAGTTCAGTTTTATAAATCCTAAACAAAACACGAAATTGTGTAATACCGAACTTACATTTCATATTACGAGTTTATTTTCATTCATATTTGGTATGCACACCGTTAATGCGCCATTCACTATGTCAAGCGTCCTTAATGACTTCTGCCATTCACAAATGGCTCCCGACCATAAAATATGAATGACGCGCATATAAACTTTTTTTTATGTCCGAAAATAGGAACGGACTAAAATTAAGTCTCTTCAACCCTTTCTGGGACAGTTTTTACGGTCTCCTATTAATATAAATCTCTTCTAACTTAATTGTTTTTCCAAATTGCCAGTGACCTAAAAAGAGTTCAAAAGTGATTGAGTGCATGTTGCAATGCAGTTTGGATAACGTTTGATGCGGCTACTGGAAAGTTTAGACAGAATAAATGTACACTTGTGCTTGCAGTTTGATAAGTTATTTATTTACTTCCCGCGCAATACCTAGGTCGTACAATAAAGGCACACTATGATTATTTCAGATTTCTTATAGCAATCCTTTCCAGCGTATCACATTTTCGTAAATGATTAAGAATAATCTATTTCATTTTGACAGTTCAACCACATTCATTGCGTTATTTACGTTGTTGAGCAGATTTTTTTTTTCGATTTACGAAGTAATGGATTAGCAAGCTGTTTCAAAATGATTCAGATTGTGATTGATCGTCTATTGCGCAATTAGGTTTTTTTTTGCGTGTGAAATTATCAAATAACTTCTCCCGTTCTGGGTGGAGCGGGAGGGCGTGTCAGACTCTTACTGGCTAAAACCCACCCGTGTTCCTTCGGTTGCCCTTTTGCCGGGGGCCACGATTTCCCTTTCGGCCCATATTCACAGCCCCGGCAGGCATTGGCCCTAGCGGACCCCCGTCAATTCTGCTGACATCTCTTTGAGGCGCGCGTGGAACACAACGCGCCGTCGACCTGGGCTTGGTCCTTATCGGACGGCGAGCTACCCATTGCTCACCGTCCGCAAGCCCGCGCCTACGGTGGCCGAAAATCGGTTCGCGATTCCCGCCCCGGGCGTCTCCTTCTGCGGCGGTTGGGGGCGTGAGGGCGCGAAATTTGCCTCTCCCTCACGCGTTCCGCCTCCTCCTTCGCGAGCATTACCGCTTCGCAGAAGGAGGTGACGGCCCGCCATTTCCTCTCGCTCCGTACCATGGTCTGAACCAGGGCCGGACGCGAGAGAGCACCGCCGCCGATCGCCTCCACGAGGACACGGCGATGCTCCGCCCAAGCCGGGCAGACTTCCACCGTATGCTCCACCGTGTCCTCCGGGCGATCCACACAATGGTGACACCCGGGCGTTTCCTCCCGCCTTATCCTGAACAGGAACCTCCCGAAGCAGCCGTGTCCGGTGAGGACCTGCGTCAGGCGGAAGGTGAGGGCGCCGTGGCGCCTCTCAAGCCACTCCTCAAAGAGGGGTCTTATCGCCGCAATTGTGGCGTGCCCATGCGCAATTAGGCTGCAGGTGTTATTTATTCAGAAACTTGCCATCTTTTAGTCGTTTGAAGTTGCATTACCACTATCTATAGAACCAAATTCTTTACGGGATTTTTTAATAAATCCTCTAGAAACTAATTGACCTTGTAATGATGTACGCCTTTTTTGAAATAAAAAGTGGCCCTACTCTTTTTAACTTTCCGGTCTTTTCTCGACGTTGGTCGCAGTAACTAAGCTGACGTTGGTCGCAGTAACTAAGCTAGCGCGCCCCGACTAAATGGGTTAGGTTGGAACTGTGACCAACCACATCCAAGTTGGTCGCTGATTCAGCCGAAAGACGTCATAGGCTTTCCCCAAGCACCGCCACTTCACCTTGGCCGCTTCTGTGCTTTCCGCATCCAGCGGATTCCGGCGGTCTTCACAAGGTCATCGGTCCACCTTGTGGGAAGCCTTCCAACACTACAGCGCTGCGCGCAGTTACTTGGGACACCAAAATAGGAATTCTAGGCTCAAGAGACACAACAAAAGTTCAATACCTACTTGACCAAAATGTATGAAACAGCAGATTTTTTTTTTTCGTGATCTCAGAGGTGCTCCCAGTGAAAGTTGTTTACATTCATGGGTAGAACACCCTGTAAAAATTTCGAGACGGTAAAAAAATCATCCGGTATAGTAGAGTGACCATTAATATTTTCAAGAAATAAAATGAGAATTATTTGGGGTTTGATTAAATACAAGAAATGTCATTCTTTACCTACAGGTGGCGGCGACTCAGGTGGAGGGGGTGGCAGCGGTCGGTCAACTCCCAGCACACCATCCACCTTGTCACCAGGAGCTGCATTATCCAGGGCACAGTCGCTATCCAGCGAGACACCCTTGGCCCCTCTCACCCCATTACTCTCCGGGTATGTTAGATTTGTTTTCTTGTGTCTTTTACTGGGTGGCTTGTAGAGAAAATTAATAATGATTTTTTTAACTGGTTTTTATTTTTAAATACGCAACTAATACAAGAAAGTATTAAGTTTTTTGACCTGTGAATGTCAGTGGCACGATTTTGTTTAAAATGGTTTTTCAAGTTACATGAAATGGTTATTTAACTTTGATAGAATCTATTCGTGATACTGGTATACATATAATAATTCTGTGTGTAATAATAGTTTTTTTATTTATTACAGTAACAGTTTGAAACAATTTTAATTTCTACAATTACTTATCAGTTTTTAACTTTAACATAGCGGATACGAGCTAGCAAGCTAAACATAAAATAATTCTAAAATATGTAATATATTTCCCCTGAATTTTGGACTTAAAAAATCCTATCTGCATAGCTCGCCTCCGCTTTGGTAGATAAGAATTAATTTGAGTGATATAATTTGAAATTATTCTGGGTGTTTCTCTTTAACTGTGTGTAGATTTAAATAGCTGCTTTATATCTTTATTTTTATTTTTTTCGCATTGGCCGAAACAGAGGTAAACTTAAAACTTTTCCGTTCTTCACAACCATTATCACCCTATCCTCTGTCTCATGTTTCCGCAACGATATCACGTGACGCTGTTCATAATAGGTTATGTTTCACTTTATTAGTTAGTGCAGACGCAGGGTTGCTTAGCTGCCCGACACTGCGTTCTGTGCTGTGCCAATGAATATGAAAAACAAAAAAATCGGTATCGAGTCCCAGGACAAAATTCAAATCCGAAGTGTATGCAATAATCACGAATTAAACAAAAAAAAATCCATATACAGTCAGCGTCAAAAATATCGGGACAAAGACACATTATTCGTACGATATTTTTGCCGCTAGACAATGGTGCCGATTCCCTTGTTCACAAACTAAACTAAATTTAAGTTCAGTGCATCTTTTTCTTTCTATTTCATTAAGAAAAGGACAGAAGATACATTTTAGTTTAGTCCTGTCAAATTAATCAGCGCTTGACGTAAATTGACGTAATTTTAGTAGGCAAGTTTTTAATCACGTCTAAACTTGTATGGAGTAGTGACAGGCGCTGTTTAATTTGACAGGACTAAACTAAAATTTATCTTCTGTCCTTTTCTTAATGAAATAGAAAGAAAAAGATGCACTGAACTTAAATTTAGTTTAGTTTGTGAACAAGGGAATCGGCACCAGTACCTATTTACATGTAGCAACGAATATTCGATAATTAGTGAAACACCTTTATTCTGAACAGTGAATCGACCCAGATATCGTTGTAACATCCGCCTTCTTTTTTTTAAATTAACCCCTGTGTTGTCCCTTTCAGCGTCCGTATTTCACCCGATGGAAACATGTCCAATGGCGACGATAAGAGTAAATTAGCCCATCAACAAACCTACAGGTACATTGTCATATACGCACGACATTCACTAACATGCGCACTGGATTTTATATAAATGTGGTTTTACTAATGAGGTTTGATGTCACATAGATTTCGTAGTTTGTTGTGATGTTGTTATGAAAAGAGCAAAATGTACCTACCAAAACATACGTACAAAAAACAAAAATATCCTCATACATTTTTATGACAATAATTTCTAAAATAATAAATTAAGTACACTCTTTTCATAACGACATCACACTTTTCTTTCTAACGATACTTAATTGTGCATGTTATTAAATAATCATTTTACTAAAAAACGTTTAATCTATTAGCGTTTAGAAATACAGAACACACTACTTTAGCTAACTAAAAATTATGTCTCAATCACCAAGGTAAATTTCATTTACCGTCGTGCCATCAACACGACGAAGAAGAAACATGTATTATCTACAGGTTGTGGCGTAAATAATGGATAACCCTGAAACTGTCGATCGGCCACTTATGCCACCGCAGTGTAGTACTTTTTTTTTTCGATATAGGGGCCCAAAATTGCATAATTCTTTAGAAAAAATGTTAAAATTTGAGAATAATAATTTGGTCATACATGGCGATATAAGTGGGGTAAATGATAGATGATAAATCTGACCAATCGACAGTTTCAGGGTTATCCATTATTTACGCCACATCCTTTATCCATCCATCCTGTACACATACATTCATACATACAAATAAATAAAATTGAAGTGTCTGTTTGTAATGTCAAAATAACAGCTTTTAACTAAACGCACATATATAATGCAAGTATATACTGCACTTAAAACAAACAAAAAAACAATTTTTAAATTTTTGGCTGTTTGATCCGGCTAATCTTCGAAACGACTAGACCGATTTTAACGGGACTTTTACTGGCAGATAGCTGACGTTATAAGGAGTAATTTGGGCTGCTTTTATTTTAGAAAAAGAATTTGTGGTCCACGCGGGTTAAGCCGTGGTCTGCAGCTAGTTATAACTAAATATTAATTCTTCCCAGCGCCTTGACCCGACGTCATTTCATTTAGTCTCGTGAAGCAACGCAGAACACCTACTTTTCACGATATCCTCCCAAAATATCTATCTACTACACGGTGAACGGAACAATCAATCATTCTATTTTAATCGCAGATAGTAACACTTTGAATTATTGTTCGCCGTGGCGTTTAAAATGTAGATAGAATTTCCTATAAGAAAAGACGAATTTTAGGTCAACATTTTTGTAGCTGGAAATATAAAAGTAGAATATAATTGTATTTTTAGGGTTCCGTACCTTAAAAGGAAATAACGGAACCCTTAAACGGAACCCTTATAGTATCACTCGTGTATCTGTCTGGCCGTCTGTCACAGCCAATTTGTTCCGAATCTAATGGACCGATTAAGTTGAAATTTAGTACACTTATGTATTTTTATGACCCAAACACGGATGTGTAACGTAAATAAATGAAGTTTGATTATAGGGGTCACTTTTGGGGGGCAAACAAGAAAATTGAAAAAAGAAACCTAACAGTATCGTGTGACATATCAAATGAAAGGGCTTGTTGCGAGGATCTTAAAAATATTTTTATACAATTTTAAAATAAATACTTTTAAAGATATTTAACAAATTCGATGAAAATTTACCATTGGAATGTATACGAGAACCTGTTTTCCGTATAAATTTATCCCAACTATGGAAACCTTCATTGTGCGTAGTCCGACACGCACTTGGCCAGTTTTTTTATATCTAATCTGGATTTGGTTGCGACTCGCCAAAAATAATAAAATTGAACTTGCCCGGGAATTGAACGCGATATCTGCGTGTCTTTGATTAAATACGCACTAAACAGGATATACATTATCACACCCACTTTTAAATCATGTGTGTGTTTCTAAACTTTTAAATTTTAATATACTATTTAACAATAAAAGCGAAAACTTTTACTCGTCTAAAGGAGGATGCTTGAAAAAAAAAACCAGCTCCGGTGGAAAAGCACACTGCACTGTCCTCCCATACCTATTAACACTGTAATTTGAAAACATTGTAGAAACCACTTATTTTGAAAAGATTAACCGTGGAGTTTCTTGCCGGCTCTTCTCCATAGGAAGCGACCAAATTGGAACCGTGCACCTAGCTTCTGACGTTTCATAAGTGCCCTTGTAGGTTTATGTGAAATAAAATATTTTGAATTGAATTGAAAAGCGATGTATTTCAAATCATTAATAATAATAAGTACTAAAATAATAACCGATTATGATCATGATCCTTACTGGCAATCATATAAAAATTGCCTGTTTTATTATTCAGGCGTCGATTTAAAAAATAGTTTAATTAATTACTTTAATCAAAAATATGATGAATAGTTTTTCGAATGATATCGATAAAATACGCTTATTACAAAAGGTTTACTCATTGATAGCATTGGTACGAATGTGATAATGACATTTGAATCACCTCCAATAACTCGATTTTTATTCTAACGATGAATAAATGTATATTTAAAGTCAAACAATTCTTACTTCATATGCCAGTAGAAAGGGTCATATTACTAATAGCATGCACGATATCGTTTGTCCGTAAACACACTAATTGGAGTCTCCCGAACTTCCGACTATGGGTGCAGTACTAACAAATAGTTCACACTCCTCGCTTTAATGAACGAAGTGGTTCTGGTACTCGTTTTCTACTTCCTAGTAAGGTGTAATAATATTAATAATTGTACCAACACTTAATAAATAGAATTTGGTGTCGTACGTGTAGCGATTTTTAACAATAATATTGTTGAATAAAGTTTGATGGAACTAACCTCTTAAGGAGTCATTGTACTCATCATTATGAACAACTTTTACTATGGGACCAAAGCGGAAATCGCGAAAAAAAAATCAGCTGTTCCCTATATTTTGACGAATTATGCGAAACTTAAATGTAGGGAACAGCTGATTTTTTATGCATGCTGCCCATAGTAAAAGTTGTTCATAATGATGAGTACAATGACCCTTTAAGAGGTTGTTAGTGTTTTACCACTAACCCTGTATTGTTGTTATTCGGTTGATGTAAATAATCCAAATTGTATACAGAGTTATAATAGTCTTTAAAACGAAATCTATGTGCCTTCAAACTCATTTATCCATAAAGATAAAATCTGACTATACTTTTGCAAAATTCCAGACAATACAAAGAAGCCTTAAGACAGCAGCGTCAACAAGACATCTACCGCCCCCGCACCGACCAGCCTTCCCCCGAACTGGACTCGTCACCGCACTCCAACAACCAGAGCCCAGTCCACAAACCTTCCCACTCCCCAGTCAACGGATACAGTAGTAACGTATCACCTAGTCTATACAAAACCGCCTCTTCCAATAGTACACTATCCAATACCTCATCCCCTAACCTTTCCCAAGTGCCAAACTCCCCCCTCCTACACTCCACCCCCAGAAGATTCCAGAACCAATCAACGAACGGGAATGGAGTCATAGACAAACAAGAAGAGAACAAAAGGCCCGTTCAAAAAGTTGTGCCATCGAGAAATGTTAATAGCAAGATATACTCTACTGTCAACGGGAATGTCGACTACAATGGACGCGTCAATGGTCAAACAGACACTTATATAAAACCTAATTCCCCTACAAAATCCCCGACAAATACAATAGGGTACAACAGTTTAGGGAAGTCGAGTATACCGCGGCAAGTCAACGGGGACAGTGCTAAGTTGTTGACGACGAGTGTGTCGTTTCTGAAAGGTGCGGCGCCGAAGCCTCCTGGCAAGATGGCGTGGAACAAGGACACTCCGGCTGATAAGCTCAGCTTTACTATGAAGAGAGAGTTCGATAAGCAGAAGGAAGAACTGGATCTGCTGGCGCAGTTAAGATCGGTGAGCTTTTCATAAACTTTTTTTTTTGTAAATTGACAGTTTAATCACTGCAAATCAAAAGCGCGCGTCATTTGACTTTAATGTCTTGACAATGATTAAATAGCGCTCGTGAAAAAAACTCATTTCTCCAAGATTATGGAATCCGCAATTACTGTCGCATCTGATATTAACTTTATGCTTAGCCTACATTAATAATATTACAATGACAAGTGTGATATTATGTAATCTTTTACAAGTATTCGTTTACGGCTTCTCCCTGAAATAAGAAGTAATTACTATTTAAACGCGATTACTATTCCCCATCTACACGATCCAAACTTGTTGCCCGAGGTATACAATAAAATTAAAGTAACAAATAACTTGCATCGTCTAAACACTTTTTATTTTAGGGTTCCGTACCCAAATGATAAAATGGGACCCTATTACTAAAACTCCACTGTCTATCCGACTGTCTGTCTGTCACCAGGCTGTATCTCATGAACCGTGATATTTAGACAGTTGAAATTTTCACAGATGATGTATTTCTGTTGCCGCTATAACAACAAATACTAAAAAACAGAATAAAATAAATATTTAAGGGGGCTCCCATACAACAGACATGTTTTTTTGCTGTTTTTATAGTTAATGGTACGGAACCCTTCGTGCGCGAGTCCGACTCGCACTTGGCCGGTTTTTCTTTAAACTTATGGTATGCCACAGGCAATTAAATCAGGCTTAAATTTTTATTCCTCCCGTGTAGTAGCAATTTCAGTATATTTTTATTAAAAGCTATGGTTGTTGTGTCGCAGATCATCGAGTCCCGCCTGAAGATGTCGCTCCCGGAGCAGCTGGCGCCGGTGCTGTGCGACGGCGTGGTGCTGTGCCACCTCGCCAACCACGTGCGGCCGCGCGCCGTCGCGTCCGTGCACGTGCCGTCGCCTGCGCAGGTAGCCGCTAAAGTAATTATAGCTATAATAATCATTATCTTTATTTTTCTTTATTCACAAAAGTTCATGGAGAGGGCTATGCTTGGAGTTTCCCTACGTGATCGAATCAGAAATGAAGAGATCCGCAGGAGAACCAAGGTAACCGACATAGCCCGAAGAATTGCTAAACTTAAGTGGCTATGGGCAGGGCACATTGCTCGCAGAACGGATGGCCGATGGGGTCGAAAGGTTCTAGAGTGGCGACCGCGTACCGGAAGACGTAGCGTTGAAAGGCCTCCCACAAGATGGACCGATGACCTTGTGAAGGCCGCAGGAATCCGCTGGATGCGGAAAGCACAGAATCGGTCGAAGTGGCGGTGCTTGGGGGAGGCCTATGTCCAACAGTGGACGTCTTTCGGCTGTAATGATGATGATGACAAAAGTTCACATAGGTACATAAAAATGTAGAGACAAGAGTTAGCATTTTAACGAAAATGCATAAAATATTGTGAAAGACTAGCGTCCACAGAGTCCACACAAGGATACCCTATGTGACGGATCCCCAGGCTCTCACCTCGAATTTAATCTATCAGCAATAATAAGTGTTTGTTCCTTTTTTCTTTCTGTTGGGCAATTCTCCTGGATACCCTCTGTCTGGGGAGAACGGAGGGTTATGTCAGACTCCTAAAAGCCCACCGGCTAAACCCCACTATTCCTTCCACTACTATGAGTTGGGGACCTGAGCATTTTCGGGAGACATTCGCGCGCACCCTCGACACGGCGTTCTTTTTTTTTAATTATGAAAATTTGGGAATGGAAACTACTACACAATACATTATTATGAAAACCAAAAGAATCGTTCGTCGAAAGGCTGGTTTTCTTCTCTGGTTGAATCGTCAGCGCTGACCGATCAGCGTTATTCAAGAACGCTTTATCATTGTCATACATGCAGGTATGGTTTTATTATAGTGCAGACCTACGCGAATGGTAGCGTGTTTCAAAAAACAATTTTACACCGCGGGTTGGAAACAAAACAATAAAAAGATTGTAGTTACTATACCTTCCGCCAGATAACCGTGCATTTAAAGTCATTGACCCCACTTCTACTAAAGTCTCGAAAATTTTATATTACAAAAAAAAAAGCCACGTGCGCGCGCCAATGACGCCTCTTACCGCGTTACGTTTGTTTTGATCGAGTTAGCGACACTGCGTTAACATTTTTTTGTATCGTTTTAGAATATTGGAATACATTGGTAGAAGCCATCAACGACTTTTATTGCACGGTTATTTGGCGGAAGGTATATATACTTATTTATGCCCGAGGCACATTAGCGTGACTATAAAACCACCCATATTGTATCAGCGTCGATGATCAGCTTGAGAAGAGAACCAGCCAATGAGTATCATCGCACTCATGCATAAATTACGCGGGCGATGCTTTCGTCGTCCAAATGTAATTGTAACAAAATAAAAATAAACAGTGGCACGGGAGTGCCGACAGAAGTGAAAACTGAAAAGAAAACTGGCACTCCGGGAGTATCGATAGAAGCTAAAACTTGAAAAAAAAAAAACTTCCAAATCCTTTAAAGTAAAAATACTTGCATAGAACATTGATCCGTAACGTAATATAAATAAAGAACACAATCGCGTTCACAAAAATGAGGTGTCGGTAACGGTGTCCCGAGTTCAATTGCCGTGGAGCTTCTTGCCGCCTCTTCTCCATAGAAAACGACCAATTGGAACCGTGCACCTAGCTTCTGACATTTCATAAGTGCCCTTGTAGGTTTATGTGAAATAAAATATTTTGATTTTGAATTGTTTTTCCCATCTCAAAAATGCCCAACGCGCCTAAAGAAGTTTTCACTTCAATAAGTCACGCTGTTAGTCGACAGTGTTTCTGTTTTTAATCTTATATTGAATTATTGTTTCAGCCCAAATTAACTATGGCAAGATGTAGGAGAAATGTGGATAACTTCTTAGAAGCGTGTCGAAAAATTGGAGTTGAAGAGGTGAGTGACATCACAAAATATTTTCATATCTTTATGTCTATTTATTATTTTAATACTGTTTTAAAATTTTATTTTTCCTAATGTGTTTTTGTGACCTATTTGCGACATTTTCCGCGATTTAATTAAAGTGGGAAGAAACTGTGTATAACGTGATTAATTTAAAATATCGGCGCTTACTTTGCATTCCCGCCGTGTCCGTTTCGAGTGTTGCAGGGTCTTGTAAGATATCCTTTCGCGAGCAACAGAGATTATTGTAATGAAACTAAGAGACGGGTGGCGTGTGTTGCAGGAGGTCATCTGCTCGCCCGAAGACATACTGGGAAACCTGGAGAGCGACGGAGAGGAGAGTATCGTGCCTCTCGCTCGCACAGTGACCGCTCTCCTCACACACGCCACGCCGCCACACTGCCCGCCAAGGGATATCCCAACAGACCCTTACTACACAACCTTCGAACAATCACACGAGGAATGCGCGGGCGGCGAATTTGACGAGACAGGGGACCCCGAATCTTCTCTAGAAGTCAACTACTATCAAAGGCAGCTCAGAAGATACTCAGAAGAACGCTTCATCGGCAACTTCAACTTCTCCGACAACAACCAACACTACACCATCGACGAATCCGAAGAATACCAAAACACTGAAAACAATAACACGGACTCAAACGTCCACTACTCACCAGTATACGGGACCAACGAGCTAAGGAATAGAGGACCCTATTACCAGACTAATAGAGTCCAATTCGTGACGCCCTTCTGCAAAGAAGACCATGTACTAAAAAGCGAAAATTTCGAAATATACGACACAGATGAAGTTGATTTTCCTACGGAATTGATAAGAGAAATAGTCGATACTGAAAGATATGATAGAGGTAAAATGAATCTCGATATACAGAACAATCATAACAGTGTGATTTCTACTGAGACTGAAGCTCCTAAGGAGGACGAGAACAAAGTTCTTTTCACTTGTCTATGCCTTGGCACGTTCTTCGTGTCTACCATTTTGCTAATCATGTACCCTTTGTAAACTTTACTTGATAATATTGTGATTTGTAACAGACCGAACATTTTAGACCTCAAAACGTTATAATTATCCATTATACAGTACAATTTGATACAAATAGCGAAAAGAATGACCTTTTGCCGCGCTGTGACGTTGTAGCTATCAAGCTGACTTCATTTTGAGTCGCATAAAGGTGCGTCCCCACCGAGAGTATTCAAGCGCACGTTCACGTGTTTGAGAAAAAGCAATTAATAAAGTAATCAAATTGCTGATAAAATTCAGTCCTTTTTTATTTTTCCTTTTCTCACAGAATACTGAATGGGTATTCTGTCTATGAAAAGGACAAATATACAATGTATTAATTTGGGGTTTGTCAACATCGGTCGAGTTAACCTGTATGCCTTTAACACAGTCTGACTGTGATTGTGGTCTGAAATCGAATTTTGAGGCTAGCGTTTTAGAATGATCTTATACTAGAAGTCTGAAAGGAATTGGACGGTATTTCGACGGATTTATACAATGGAATTTATATATTTTTTTTGTTTCATAAAGACATTACGGTTGCAGTGAATTTGTTAGTATTGATTGGTATAGTTTTATAATTATTAATTGGTATAATTCCACTTGTTATAAGTTCATTCCCATTTGAGGCATTTAAAATTATAATTAGATTTTTTTTCTATTATTAATATTTTTTACATAAATATTTTGCCAATTGGTTTGTTTATTGATTGCTATTGTCGGCTATTTTTGCGTGTTTAATTTTTGTATTACGTTTTGCAGACTGTAAATTCTTGAGCTGTTTGTAAAATATGCACTTAAATGAGTTGTATAATACACATTACATCGAGAAAGACAGAGATAGCAATATATGCGCATGCGCAACAGTCAACAACACGTCCATGGTAACAGTTTGCCTTTGACAGCGCCTGTATTTCGAAGTAATAAGGACGGTTTTCGTATTTCAAGGGTTACTACTGACGAGCGTTTGACTGTACCAGCTATCAAACAGTCTGCAGAACTATTATTCCCGAGATCTCATCGTTTGTTGTGTTGCAGAGTGATTCGCTATTAAGTATTATTAAGGTTTTTTTTTCTATATATTTTACGTAACATTGCAATGCAATTATTAATGCAAATCTTAATACGTAGCAGCCGTAAGGTTAGGTAGTCTTTTTGCACCAAAATACG
Source organism: Agrochola lychnidis (assembly GCA_963680765.1). Classification (NCBI taxonomy): domain Eukaryota; kingdom Metazoa; phylum Arthropoda; class Insecta; order Lepidoptera; family Noctuidae; genus Agrochola; species Agrochola lychnidis. The sequence continues at coordinate 20,163,714 of OY796858.1, forward strand.
ATAAAATATAACACGCTATAGTTAGAAACGCTCTTTACTTATAAACTTTGTTAGACGATAATAAATCTCCGATTAAATGTGTAGTGTAATAATTAAACATGGTTTATAAGTAAAGAAATTAACAAATAAAGGAATTTCTCATATAATTTATGGTGGCATTTGAGCCTATTTAGTACCTGATTTGTTATGTGATTCAATAAAAATAACTTTGATAAGGTTGATTAATTGGTAGAGCCCAACAGGGCGTATACCACCGATTTAAATCAACAGGGTTGAAGAATTAATTGGGTATGGGAAAAGAAAAAAAAAGCTGTGGCTCTCCGGGAGTGCCGACAGAAGTGAAAACTTGAACAAGATCGCCTTGGTGGAAGAAAAATACTTGCATAGAATATTGATCCGTAACGTAATATAAATAAATAGCGTAATCTCGTTTACAAAAATAGGTGTCGGTAACGGTGTCGCGAGTTCAATTGGTTTTTCCCATTTCAAAAATGCCCAACGCGCCTGAAGAAGTTTTCACTTCAAAATGTAATCCGGTCATTTAATCCGTTGTTTTGAATGCCTTGCGGCATTAAGTCTGCCTTGTGTACCGCTATTGTAAATAATCAGTCCCTAATGTTCCCACTACTGGGACACAGGTCTCCTCTCAGTGAGAGCGAGTGGGCTGTAATCCATCACGCGGGCTCAGTGCGGTTTTCGAATTCTTGGTTCCAGGACATGCCGGCTTCCTCACGATGTTTTCTTTCACCGTTTTGAGAGCAGTGGTAATGAAATAATTTACACAAAGTAAAGCGCCTATCAGGGTTCTAACCTACGACCTACAACTCGTAAGTCGCGGGCATTACCACTGGGCCACCACTGCTCTTGAAGGCAATATGAGTAGCTTCGCCTCATCTTTAGAAAATCCGTACCGTGTTTAGACATAACACAAATACGGCGGACAAAGTGACAACTGCTTGAAGTAAACCGTAAAATCCGATGAGATTGTTTCGTGTATGACGCATCAATCAAGTCAACAGAAGACGCACTCCGCATTTTAAGTATGAAGCTATAAGTACGCGTAACTAGGTAATTAGCGCTGTGCGACCTGAATTGTACTTTATTGTGTCGTAACAAGAGTCGCTTTTTATTAAAATGATTTTCGGAGTGAACCAGTATTAATGTGTCGTCAAACTGACTTAAACTTTCCTGTTTAGTTTAGCTGTTCGTAGGTTTTATGTAAAGGCTTTGTTGAATCACATAACACATCATAATCATGTTTCAAAATTAAAAGTACAATAAATATACTCTTAAAACATTGGTGCATGAAGTATTATTGAGATGAAAGGAAATGTATTAACTAAATATATTATACTGATAACGTAGCTTAGCTGTTTACTCGATACTTCTTATCAAATAAGAATTATATGCCTTATTCGAAACATCATATCGTTATTGTATTATTAATGCAAAAGCCAACTTGGTTTTAAGGTAAAATTTTGGCACTGGTGCGCATTGTGTATGGAATAGTAAATTAGGATTTATTTAGTGATACAAATAGTGAGAGTGGGCTCCTGAAAAATGGTGAAAAATATAATAGAAGATTGGTAGTGTTACATGGGAGGGGCTTGTGGCTAAGTAATAACAGCTGTACGGGTCAATCAATCAGGTTAAGCTACGCTTGCCGCGGTTGGTCCGTGGATGGATGACCATCTTTACATACCAAGTCCCCTCCGTGCCTCGGAAAGCACGTTAAGCCGTTGGTCCCGGCTGTCATTTGTAGATCTTTGATAGTCGTTACGGGTAGTTAGAAGTCCAAAAGTCTGACAACCAGTCTTACCAAGGGGTATCGTGTTACCTAGTAACTAGGTTGTGGAGGTCAGATAGGCAGTCGCTCCATGTAAAATACTGGTATTCAACTGCATCCGGTTAGACTGGAAGCCGACCCCAACATAGTTGGGAAAAGGCTAGGCAGATGGTAGTGTTACATCTTTGAATAAATCTGCGACATGAAAAATTATGGAATTTGCGTAAACAAAGCGAGTTATTTCGGCCCGACTATTTTCGGACACGAATAATCCCGTTTTGATATTTCATGATCTCTCTAAACCACAATGTTGTGAGCCAAACTTCGAACGTGGAACGAGCTAGCGACTTCACGAATGATACTTAGACAAAAAAAAGACAAAATTCTTATGCAATGCGTACCGCGTCTCAAGTAGGCAACTATTTTATCGGTAGCAAGTAGAATTTAGATTTCGAGGCTTTTTGCGTACCTAACAATTTTATAAAAGATAATAAACATTAAAAGACAAGTTTTACAAAAATGTTCTTATAATAATCAACTGATATTCCTTAACGACGCCAACCAAACATAATTGATGCCAATAAGATCAGTATAAATGTTATTATATTTATATATGATAATAATGATGTTTTTGAGCATTTATAAAGTAACAGAATATGACAAGTTTAAAGTATTCGTAAAATATATAAAAAGTATAATTATTATTATATTGTAACCATTCCAAAGATGTGTTGATAAAGACTGTAGCTTCTGTTAATCATTTCTTATTACATTACTATCGCTGTTTTACATACTTCTTGCTATTTTTGTAATGTACTTAACTCGAAATTATATTTTTCTCTGATCGTTTTGCTAATTGGCCGTATTTTTTAATCACTCCATGATATCCAAATAAACCTCTTTAAGAAGTGCTAAAACAAGAGCAAGCTTTACGTCTAAAATGACTAAATAAAGAATAATGTAGGTATCTACTCTATACCACATAAAGTACGGCTCGCAAATCCTTCCATATCCTAAGGGCACGTCTTCCCTACCATTGTCGCGTCTCCCGGTCTACTCCTTGATATGTAATGGCCTCTGTAGCCCCATGAAACATGAGGCTCCAGGGGCTAGTGCAAATCTTGGGGTTCATTCGAACATAAGTCTTCCTCCTAAGAAATATAATACGATAATCCTCAATAAATACGCCAAAAAGCAAAACGTATTATCATTTATTCTAATTATTCTGGTCATAGCTATTTGTATATGTGTGGTATTATCTTTCTACGCTTCTTAACATAATCTTATTTTTTGAGCTTTAAAGTCGCAGTACAATGCTAATTATCGATAATTGTATAATTAAGAGATATAATAGATGTTTAATATATAATTTTAAAGCTTATAGCGTACATATATTTATTAGCTTGTGGTGCTTGGGTACTTATTTACGTAGTTTATAGTTGACTGGTTTTAATTTGACCGAAATATTTGCAACTACCCGCCTATTATTGTGTTTCCAAGATTGTTTGAATAGTTTTTTGTGTTCGGACAGAAAATGGCAGATTTTTTCCATATTTGGTCGTATTTTTGTTTTGAGTATTACAAGTTTTCTTGAAGTTTCGATTTAATCGGGACCGATCTTAAAATGCAATAAATAAATAGTACACACAATGTATTATAGGATAAATAGGAACTTATACAAAAGCTTCAATGACGAATATACTCAATAGTTTTATTTGAAAGCTTTTTCCAATTTTAATAACAAACTAACACTTTTCAACCCGACTAATTCTTGCCAATCTCTACATATTACCTAAAGCCAGTCTTATATCTAATTCCAGTTATATTTAATTAAATTTAAGTTGATTGATTTATCGTTTTCTTTTCTGAATATTTTCTACTAAAATTCAGTATTATATTTTAGATGTAATTTGTATTTAATTACACGCATTTTTCACATAATGCACTTTGAGAGAGATTTCATTATGTTCATTCGAAACTACATAATGTGAAAGTTTTCGTTTTTTTTTTTGGCTATTAGTAATAATTTTATTATAGAGAAAAATATTTAATGTGTACTTTTTTTGTATGTACTTACAATGTTTCAACTACTTAAAGAAATAAATTTCTTATTGGCAGCCCTTGTGTTTTATTTTCAGTTACGCCAAATACAAATGACAAACCTAGATTAATAAGTTTATTTGGGACTTATTTAAGGAAAGTCTTATCCGAAACATGCAGAATATCCGTAAGGATAGATCCTTTTGCTTTTGTAAATTTTCATTCAGTAAACTTGCTATGATAACGCCGTAATTCAAGGTGATGAGTGATCACACCCTAACCCGGCTCTTGCTGTTTTCAAATTCAAGCTATTTAACACACACAGTACTTTTATTTATTTCACTTAAATGTAACTTGCGGCACTCGGAAGACCTGAAAAAATAAACATAACTGTCAATTACATAAAATCCTTATATGGGGTTAGTCCCATACAGTGCCGGTTTCAGCAATACTGGCGCCCCGGGTGAGATTTCTGTGGCGCCCCTCACTAGTCTTGGAGAGTAGAGGGGTGAAAATTTTAGCTTTTGTTCTAGTTTGAGGAATAGGAAAATACAGGATACTAAAGCGAGCACAAAAATTTCAGCACCCCGCTACTTAGGATTTCTTTTATGCAGAAAAGTTTGAGAATTCAGACTTCAGAGAACGCAGGGTGCAAGAGCGAGCTCAAAATTTTTTTACACTCCACTACGTCTTTTCTTTGGCCCATTCATATAAAAATAGTACCTAAACTTTGTCGACTTGTGCAGGAAAGTTAGAGAAAAACATAACTCTGTCTTAGCTGTCCCGCAGTCGGGTAAAAAAACAGTTAAATAACAGAAAAGATAGAGAAATAAAAGGCCGGTGGTTCGCGTTGGGCGCCCCTTCATGACTGGTGCCTTGGGCGGGTGTCCATGCGCGCCCTACCCTAACGCTGCTACTGGTCCCATATGAAAACCCTGCTAACTTTTACCCTCTTTTCCAGAAACTAATGTGCTGCGCAGCCGACGTGCTCGAAGGCAAGGGAACAGTCCAAGTGGCCATCACAGTAACCGAACTACTTCGGCGACACGCGGCCCTGCGCTCTTCACCACACGCCGTCGCCAGCGCCACCTAGCGCCCGAAACTCGCACTCGCGCCTAGCTCCGGACTGTCACTGTAACTACTATACTAAACGCCAAGATGGCTTTTGCGGTCACAAAACGTGCGATTAGGATGGGAATTTATTCTTGTATCATCTCGCTCTCGCGAATTATGACCGCGTTCGCCACGAATATTGGTGTATAGGTTACTATAGTGGATGACGTCACTATGGAGAGGTTGAAAGCGTGAGTTTGGATGTACAAATTGATCTACTTTTTTTATCATTACGTCCATATGACACTTGATTGAAGCTCGGTAGATGCGATGTCCTTTCATGCGATTATGACACTTATTGCGATTGCATACGTCATGTTACCGAATGCGTTAGGCATTTTAGAACTAGTCTAATGAAAGATAAGTCTCATAATTTGATTGGATAAAAAGATATGTGGTTGAAATGCTGATATCTTTACACTGATGTAGATGTTCCTTTTTCTGTGAAAATATGTCACAAATGTTGGCAGATCCGCCAAAGCACCGTTTCGATCATTTCGGTCATTTTATAATTATCTAGGTGCAAGTTAGCCATAACTAAGAAGTTAAAATTACTCGTAGTAACTATGGAATCGAAAGTCGGTCCAACTATCAAATTAACAAATTAAATAAGTCAGTCAATATTGAATAAGAATAATTCACAAGCAATGCGTTAATATATGAACAGTTTAGTAAAACTTCGTCATGTGGATTTTAAGTCGCCGACATAAGTAACTTGTAACTTGAATATAAAGAAAAAGTAAAAAAAAGGTTCCATTAAAATGTTCAAAGAGTAGGATAAGCTCTCTCTCTTTCATAAAATTAAGTAAAATACTTATAAATCCATGACAGAGTTGGGTGAGGGAAATGGAAAAAAAGTAGAAAGCGTATCCTTTACAATTGCTTTTCTATCGTAACACTTTCTTGTGCAATACGACTTTTATGCACACCGTAGATTTTTCACGACATTTAATGGTACCAATGGCCCAAACATAAGTACCATTTGAAGGTCTGATACTTACTGAAGAGTAACAATACAAAAATAATACATTTCAGCGATGTAGTACATAATAGCAAACATCACAATAAGGTGCTTTAAATAAATGCACAATACACGAATTTATTAGTGAATTTTCTATGAAACATTTTACACAAGTTGAATAGGCCGCATAAGTAGACAAATTGTTACGACGTCTTTATTCGAAGTGCCTCTTTACACTGGCGAGCAAAATACTGATCACTTTCAAAAGAAGCAATAAACTATTCCCAAGCAACGTGTAGAATAATAAGTAGTCAAAACGATTGTATGTTATTTAATTCATTAACAATTCCGTCAACTGTTAAAATGGGTCATTTTCTGCTCGACAGTGTACTATCATCTTTCTCCGAAGTAGTCTTGAAGTGTCTTAGCAAATTGGCATAGTCTGTATTTGAAGTTATCAAGTTAGTACTGAATTGCACGGGCCTTATAAATGTTAGTGTTTACTTCGATGGCGAATGAGTAGCCCTAATAAAGTTTCAAATCCCCATGATACGAGACAGGTGTTTAAATGTCCTAAGGGATTTGGGAACTGGAAACTATATTTGATCGAAATTAGAATTATTAGTATTTCTTTTATTTTTTTCGTGATTTTTACTTTCCCTTTGGAGTCTCCTCATTCTATTGTCTTGAAATCCGTTTATAAAATATCGATACTTAGTAGCAATTCAAGTTAGTTTCAAGCTACAAGATCAGTACTTAATGATCTTGCAGGCTATGCGTAGGCGCAGGCCAAAGTCAATTTTAAATGTCAAAGTTTTCTTAAAAAAAGCTGGTAATGGTCCCATAACCTTCAGAGGGCCAGTTGTAACACGAATGTGATTGTACCATAACTCGGGCTGTGCGACTGTCATTAGAAATTATCTACTATTTAAGTAGTTGCGAATTAGAAGCTAGTAGATTTGTTCTCGATTTACTAACACGGCCGTGAAATACTTAAGTAATTGATGGGTTTTGTTCACTTTAATATTCAAAATTAGCATAAGAACTGTCCTTACCTAATAGTGAATTTACACTGTGCAACATGACATGTAACCGAACGTGTAATGCAACATTATTGCATATTTAAATTGGATGTATAGTGAATGTGATGTGTGATGAACGTTCTATGTTCTTCAGTCATCACCACGTTATGTTACACCACAAGTTACGTTGCATGTTACAAGTGTTTTGTTGCACCATAATTAATTATAGTGTAGGAATAAAAATCGTGATAGATTGGGACGAGTTTCGCGTTGTTTAGGAATTGTGTAGGTTTTAAATTATTCTAAAACTTTTGAATTCTGAATAGACTCGTGTGCTCGTGTGCAGTGATATAATAAGGAATTTTCTCGTATATTTTTTGACTTCTAGATGAATTTTCATCAATTATAAGAACCATCATCTTTTAAAATGCAGTCATTCTACAAAGGATTTCAATCTGGCAATGTGGGTTATTAAAACTGTATGCAGATTAACGTCTTCCCAACGAATGCAAACATACAGGGTAAGTTTTTAACCAGTGCGCAAACTTAAACACGTGACTTTACTCATCATTATGAACAATTTTTACTATGGGACCAAACCTGAAATCGCGAAAAACAAAATCAGCTGTTCCCTACATTTCTGTTCGCTTAACTCGTCAAAATGTAGGGAACAGCTGATTTTTTTTCGCGATTTCTGGTTTGGTCCCATAGTAAAAGTTGTTCATAATGATGAGTAAAGTCACGTGTTTAAGTTTGCGCACTGGTTAAAAAATTTTCCTCCAAAAAAATTAAATCACCCAACCAAGTTTTAAATCATTTGTAGAATGGCTTACGCTAAACATTACAAAATTTAAAATATATTCGCAAAATATTCATTCATTTTCATGAAATTAAAAATAAACTTGTAAATATTATTCACATATCCTTTTTACCACCGAATTCTAAACGATAATGGAATTCTAATACTCATATAGGTACTATAATTATTATATTATAATTATTCTAGTTTATAATTTTGTTCTCGTCACTTTTAAATATAGTCAATTCTCATTAATATAATAAGTCACAATAATGATGTATAATATTATGTGTAATTATAAGAATTATATTATTAGTGTTGTGTTTAGTTTATTTTTCATAATTTATCAAAAATGGATGCTTTTTATTGATTAGGCTTTGGTGTCTCCTTTTGTTCACAATTATATGAAGTCAAATAATGACGATCTAAACTTGGAATTTAATTATTTTATGAAGTGATTAATGTTATACTATAGCAATTAAGTTCCTGAAGCCACCATACTTAAATGATGTTGATACTAGACATTGCTTTGCATATCTTTCACAAACTTTACAAAAAAAATCTGTATTAATGGCTCCGACGAATAAATGTACGAATACGATTTCATTCAAATTATAATTCAAACAAGTAATACAACCACACTCTATAAATATAGTTTGATTGATTTAATTGCTAGTTGCTATTTAAAAATTATTTAAAAAATATAATATAATTATAAAGAAGAATACCATCGACACGAAAAGAAAAATTTAAAAATGTCCTTGTATGATTAAAAACAAAATCGATTAATCGTTGGTTAAATACTTTTTGTTTACTTCAGAAAGAAAGCTTTTTTTTTTTGTTTTATTTTTAAGTTTACATTTCACGTTGTGGTTTTACTGCCAACTTAATTATAAATATTATAATTTTTGTGTACAACTCACATTATACGTAATAGTTTTTATTTCGCTCTTAGAGTTGTGTTACCACTGATTTGAAATTATATTGAAATTATTCATAAAATTTATAACTAATATGCATTTTGTAATCATCACAAACAACTTTGTGGTTCTTAGTAGATATTGGTTTTATGCAACGGCGATTTATTTTGGAAAATAAAGGATAATTTTTCGATAGAATGAAATAATAAATATATATTTTTGTAGTGTTTATATTTACAACGCAAATTACAAAGAACAATGCAGCTGTTTTGATTGAGCTGAATAAATTAAAAGTTTAAAGTGCCAATACGGAAAGTCAGATACATCTGCCTAAGACCAATCCAGTAAGACAATAGTATGATCTTTTGCAACAATTTATCAATGAAAACCTATTTCAAAATGAATCGCCTTTGTATAAAACCTGTGAAATGGATTGTGTATAAAGTAATAGATATAAGGAATTATTACAGAACTGAAAGTTAGAGTCGAGTCTTTGTCCTGTTCAAAGATAATGTGCCAAAGACTAAGGTGAAGGATATTATTTTGATTGTAAAAATTAACGTTTTGTGTAATGCACTGGTCTCCTAGTTTAAGTACCTTTGATGTAGCAATATCGTATCATACACACATGTTTATATGTAGATAAAATAAAGGTATATACGTTTTCGAAATTATAATTTTTATTTTTCTTTATACAACCCCATCTGCATACACCTTTTACACAACTTATCTATTTGGTCGAGAGTTGAGAGTCGCACATAGCGAAACATAAAATTGGGAATACATTTACTTATGTAAATGAGCACACAATCTTATGCATTTAAGGGGGAAGCGTCAGGGTAACCCGCGAAATTCAAATTTTCTTACGTTTTTTTGCATTTTGCAGGTCAGTGTCAGGTTTTATGTTGATTAAAATATGATTCGCGGTCGTAACAAATATGGCTTTACTCAATTATAATCATTACAATCAGCAATAGTGATTAAGAAGAAGATAAAGGTGTCAAATGTCATGATTTCATGAAATCATGACATTTGATACCTTTATCTTCTAATCCGCGTAGCCCGCGAATCATATTTTAATCAACATAAAACCTGACACTGACCTGCAAAATGCAAAAATCGTAAGAAAATTTGAATTTCGCGAGCTACCCTGACGCTTCACCCTTAAATACACTGTTCTGTTTTACAAACCAAAAGAAAAAATATAATGACACAAGTAAGGTGTGACTGACACTGGCATGGCCACCATCAGGGTTTTTAATTTTTATAACAATTAGTCGCCAAATATCAGAATTAGTCGGTCGCTGGTTCAAAAGTTATAAGGGTTTATAGGTGGCCGATCTGGGGAGCGCCTACCCCAGCTTAGCCTATTTGAATCTCAAAAGCCGAGGCACCTAAAGAAGATCGGTTTTCTCCCAAGTTTAGTCGCTAATTAGTCTGAATCAGTCGCCAAATATTAGAATCTGTCTGTCACTGGTTTAAAAGTTATAAGCGTTTCTAGGTGGTCGACCTGGAGAGAATCTTCCCAGCTTGGCCACATTTATATCTCAAAAAGTAGGGCACCTAGCGAAGATCTGTTTTCTCCCAAATTTAGTCACAATAACTAATTTAGTCGTAATTTTTCGCGTGGGAAATCGGCCGTGGGTACGAGGGCTAAGCCGTATGCATCACTCAACATACTTAAACATCGTCACACCTTGTTTCCCCGCAGGGTTGGGCAGAGGTGAACCAGTTACGTTACATTTCGCCAGTTATGGTTTAAGTCCCATGTAATAGGGGGCGAGCCTATTGCCATCAACCGGGCACAAATCCAGACTCCGAGCTGCTATTGAAAAATTTCAGATAGAAAAAACCCAATAACACTCACTGCGAATCGAACCCAGGCTCTTGTACTCAGCAGTAGCGCTTGCGACCACTAGACCAACGAGGCAGTTTCACTCAAACACACAAATTCAATTATTTTACGCCACTAACTCCCTAACCACCTAACATTGCAAACAATTAACAGAAAAAAGGCCGTATTTATTAAAAATGTGCAAGGTAACGCCGTGATTACGTCAGCAGGCGTGGCTGCGTAATCGTCAGACGCTGACTCGCAAGTCGCGACCACGCCTTACGTGGCGCCACCATTGTGAAGCTACCTTTATACACGGTGTAGATTTCAATTATATTATTGGAAAGTTAGAAATAGCAAAGATAATACAGATGGTTCATTCTGCAAAATCATTTAAATAAAAAGCGACTCTTGATGCGACACAATAAAGTGCAATTCAGGTCGCACATTGCTAATTATCTACAGTTATATTCTTTATCTACAGTTATATTCACCTAGAAGTCCTTGTCTAGAGGGGCTTGTGGCTAAGTAATAACAGCCGCACGGGTCGATCGATCAGGTTAAGCTACGCTTGCCGCGGTTGGTCCGTGGATGGGTGACCATCTTTACATACCAAGACCCCTCCGTGCCTCGGAAAGCACGTTAAGCCGTTGGTCCCGGCTGTCATTTGTAGATCTTTGACAGTCGTCACGGGTGGTTACAAGCCCAAAAGTCTGACAACCAGTCTTACCAAGGGGTATCATGTTACCTAGTAACTAGGTTGTGGAGGTCAGATAGGCAGTCGCTCCATGTAAAATACTGGTATTCAGCTGCATCCGGTTAGACTGGAAACTGACCCCAATTTAGTTGGGTAAAAGGCTAGGCAGAAGAAGATATTCACCTAGAAGTCGACTCTCTTTCTATCGCGTAACTCTTATATCTTCTGACTACGTCACACTCACTGAATTGGCCCGACAAGACGAGCCCGCCACGTACTTGTAACTTCATACCTAAAATGCAGAGTGCACCTTCTGTAATATTTATTCTATGGAAATAGTAACTGGCGAAATGTGGGTGTATGATGTAGATAGGTACCTACACCTTTGCGTAACCCTTCGTGGTACCTATAGGGACGTGATGTTATGTTAGAAATAGTTCCTAGTGAACATAGTAAGATTTGGGGTGTGAGCTTATTTTAAGATATGGTACCGAACCTCGCTGAGGAGCTCGTGGCTAAGTACTAACAGCCGCACGGGGCGATCCATCAGGATAAGCTACGCTAGCCGGGGTTGGTTCGTGGATGGGTGACCATTTCTACATACCGAGACTCCTCTGTGCCTCGGAAAGCACGTTAAGCTGTTGGTCCCGGCTGTCATTCGTGGATCTTTAACAGTCGTTACGGGTCGTCAGAAGCCCGAAAGTGACAACCAGTCTTACCAAGGGGTATCGTATTGCCTAGTTTTTGGGTTGTGGAGGTCAGGTAGGTAGTCGCTCCATGTAAAATACTGGTATTCAGCTGCATCCGGTTAGACTGGAAGCCGATCCCAACATAGTTGGGAAAAGGCTCGGCAGATTGATTGATTCCGAACCTCGCTGCACGCGGCAGTGTTGCCGCAGCAGTTTTGCCGGGTCACTGTTGGTCCCCAAACATTTTCTAATTTATTTATTTAACAGTTTATGTACAAACATATAAACAGACAAGAAGAAAGGAACAGAAAAATATGTAGAAAGATGATGCTTATTGCTAAAGAAATCTCTTCCAGCATACCTGAGATAGGAGTTAAAAGAGATGTAGTAGAAGAGTAAGAGTGTGTAAGAGTAGAAGAGAAAACAAAATATATTCTAAAATAAAATAAAACTATTCACTAATTTAAATATAAACATACAAAATGTGAATATACTTATGTACATAAATACCATATCTATAGGTTTATATGAGATTACAATGCCGCGGCAGCATTGCTGCACGGCAGTGTCGCCCTACCGCCACGTCAGAACAGTACCTATTAGTAGGTATGGCGTTCATCACAGCGATAACACGTGAACGTTGTGACAGTAAGTAAGTTCGCAACAAAACAGCGAGACACCACGAAAAAGCAGGTGCTCGGAATCAGTGGGCAGCGGCAGGCAGCAACGCTGCGTACCTACAGCGGGGTTCGGAATCCTTCCCCTGAATTTCAGATAGGTTGGGTAGTGCCTAAAAGAGCGTCAATTTATAAATAACTAGCTGCGCCCCGCGGTTTCACCTGCATAAGTCTCGATCCCGTGGGAAAAAAGAAAGTATCCTATGTTCTTTTCCAGGGCATCATCTATATATGTGCCACATTTCATCCAAATCCGTTCAGCCGTTTTAGCGTGAAGGCGTAACAAACAAACTTACTTTCGCATTTATAATATTAAGAGCGGCCAACCCGTCATACTTTTCATACAAACGCTCGTACGTCATTATGGCGTCGTAACACATCTTTCTTTGAATTTTTTAAACTAATATGTGTCTTGTGCACTATTTCTAGGTTTCTATGAAACCAAAAAAATTAAATTTCGAGAAATAAATTCAGTACAAGCCTCCCAAAAACCTGCATTTTTGCACAATTTTTACCTGAACTTTGGCCGATCATAATGTACTCATAAATTGAAAAAGTAAAGAAAAAATCGGCATAGGAACCTTGCACATGTAATGGAGATACTAAATGACAAACATTTATTTTATAAACTAGTAAAGCTTACTCAAAAAAACGTATTTCCTGAAACACGTTTCCGCACACAATTTTTCGTACAATGCTATCGCGTTCTCACTTGCTTGTTAGCAGTTCTAACTTGCGCTAGATGAAACAACATGCTTTTCGATCATGCTTGCGTTGACGATAGATGGATCGGGAAGGGCCCTCTTAAGGATAATATGGTTCATGTATAGTTGAGACTGATGTGAAAATGCAGGCAAATTATCCAACTTTAACGTTTAAAATGTGGAGATTGAAATAGGTAGGTACCTATTAAATGGATTTAATGCAATTTTTTTATTTATTTATTTCCAGTAATAAATTATGTTACCTAAATGTATTAATTGATCTCGTCATTACTAACATAGTTTTAAGAGAATGTAATAGGTAATTACTAACAAAATATGGACAAAAATATTTTGAATGAAAAGATTTTTTTTTTTTTTTAAATAAATAATTCGTTTCTGAAAATTTAAAGTTAACTAAGGTTCAATTAATAGGTAGTAAATAGTTGAATCTGAACTTATGAGGGAAGCTCTTATACTTAAATATGAAAAACTAATTTTATTAACATGATTATGTATTTATTGAGTTCAGACATGGACCATTGAACTCATCCACCTGATGGAAAGCGATAATGGATTATCCATCACTTTTCATCAAGCCAGATCATAGTCAAGAGCACGTAATAAAAATAAAATGTATCCGTACTTACCTATTATATTATTGGAGCTGATCATCTAAAAGTTTTTTATCTCTTCGATAGATGGCGTTGTATACCTCTCCTAAATCGCGTTATGGATTCGTTACAGCTGTTATTATATTCGTCAAAGCACGTTTTTCCGAAATGATGATGGTCGGCAAAGCGACGGTAGTTAGTGAGGCTTTTTGTCCACAATATAGAATTAAGTGTGTTGAAACTATTCGATATGTAAAACTAACAATCTCGGTGAAGAGCAGTCATTTGGCGCTCATAATAAAAAAAATCAAATAAATGTACAAATTATGAAAAACAATGTAGGGTTAAGTGGTTGTCGCACTTGCCACCCTTGCAATACCTGGAAAAAGTATCTACGTTATCTATTCCTTTATGAACAAAAACAGAATCAAGCTTCGAGCTGAAAATTAGAGTAAATAGGTACATCTAGGTACCGACTTTCCCTACATTGATTTACCTACTTAACAGTTGGTTAACAGTCAAGCTTAAACTCAAATTAAGTACCTGTAAAGTATAAAGATACCTACCTATTATAGGCATAATTAAATATCCAAGACCAGCTGCATCTTAATAACGTTAACAAGAACCCAAATAGGTGAACTTTATTAAAAACAACAATAGAAATAAATAGGAAGGAAACGACGCTTTGTCGGGACCGATACCATAAACTCGATTGATTGACTTTAAAAAAAACTTGTCCCTACAAAATCAATAGACAAACTTAATTTTACGCCGTCTATGCCTTTCTACTATTTACATTTACGAAAATCATCGTTCTTGTTTACAACTAATTAATTAAACGCCCACAAAGAGAACGCACTGTTCAGCTTTTTTTTAATTGTCTTTGTTCCCGCGATGACGATGTACTTTGTATAATAGGACGTTTACAGTTTTGGGGTAAATCGAGCGGAAAATTGGTAACAATCACCCTTGTATGGGGTGAAAAGGAGCTGATACATGCATTTATTAAAGTGTCTAATGGAATGGACTTTACCGACTTCTATAAAAGCGAATTTGATGCATACACTGCGGTGTGTACACCTACACACCGCAGTGTATGCATCAAATTCGATTTTATAGAAGTCGCATATACCTCTAACCTACCTTTATATAGGCAGTAAAACAAAATTGGCTGGACCCTCGTAGATCCATGTATGTCCTATGTTAATAGTTGTAGCTAGCAAGCAATATAGCTAATTAGGTATGTACACCTTTCCTCAATAATTTCAAGTTTCATGAAAATGGTGACATGAAATAATGACGGAAACTTTTAAGGTTTATTTATTTATTTATTTATTTAAGGATTACCAACGAGTTACATTACAAATTATCTTTTTACAATAGTAAAACTTAGTTTAATTACATTATCCTGTAACGCACACTCAATTACAGGTAACCACAAGGTTCATAAAAATATGTAAAAATTTATTTGAATCAAAATCGTATCTGCTGCCCTTCCCGAAATATTGACCATAAACAGAATTTGACACCAAAAAAATGAAAACATTCCGAGTTGCGGGGTTCTTGTAAATGAAATGCTGTACGATTATACGTTTCAAGCGCAGGACATGGATTGATAATCATAAAAAATGCATAATGGGAAACAAAGAAAATTGCCAAAAATTGCAATAGAACAGTGAACGAGCCGATTTTTCAAGAACAAGATGACCTGAAAGTTATTGAGAAATGCGTAGTACCAAAGATGCATTTGCTTCAGGGGTTCGTTAACCACTTCTTCTGGAAAGGATAACTTCCACTAGTCGGCTGTGAAAAAGCTCTCATCTGGCTTAAAAAGCTAAACATGGTGCCTAAAAATTATCAAGGAGAAATTTTTGAGGGAAACGCTTGCAGAAAACTCTTAAAGAATGCGGATAAACTCTACGACAGAGAAATTGTGGACAGTGCGATGCCGTTGAGGAGCGAACCCTTCGTAAAATCCTTCAAAATTATAAACGAAATTGTTCAAAATTGTTTTTCTGTTGTAAGGAAGAAAAATGTAGCCCTTGGAACCAGCATTGAAGTGTTGAAAAAAGCGTTCGATGCCACCATGTCTGAATCGTTGAAAGTACACGTCACTCTCAACCATCTGATGCAATATTTGGCTTCTTTGGGAGACACTGATGGACTTGGTCTACGGTCGGAACAACCTGATGAATCCATACACCGAGAATTTTTGGTGTATTGGAATCGTTACAAGATAAATTCGATGGAAGACCCATCTTACGTTTTACAATTGCAAAAGGCTGTGGTTGAGTTTTCGTCCAGACATCTTTGAGTCAAATACTTTGAGTTATTAAATATATTTTGTTCTGAATCGTAAAATGATTATAAATAAACTGTTGAATGAATACAAGTATAATAATTTTTCTTGTGTTATGTTACTGAAAATATTGACATGAATTTATGCGCGTAAGCCCCAACCTTCCCGAAGTGCGATATCAATTGATATTCATTTTTCTATGTGCATAGGTCGCAAATTTAATACCGGGTATCAAAGAAATGCGTGAGAAGAATAATTATTACATGAGAAAAAAAATCAAGCGGCCAATCACGCGCGTATTAGCGTGGAGGAAAGGTCATTCGATTGGCCATCCGATTTTTTTTTTTTACATTTGATGATTGCTCTTCTCATGCAATTCTTTGACATCCTGTATACTTACCCATAAATCAACTACGATCCATAAATATATATAAATATTTATAAGTAACTCGAATGTTTTCATTTTTTTGATGTCAAATTCTGTTTATGGTCAATATTTCGGGAAGGGCAGCAGACACGATTTTGAATCAAATAAATTTTTACATATTTTTATGAACCTTAAAAGTTTCCGTCATTTATTTATTTATTTAATACTTCAAGCACACAAATGTACAGAGGCGGACTTAATGCCAAAGGCATTTTCTACCAGTCAACCTTTGGGTGATGCAGAGACAAACAGTGGTCATTATTAAAACGTCATTATTTCATGTCACCATTTTCATGAAACTTAAAATTATTGAGGAAAGGTGTGGTCACCATTTGGTTTCCTGTACATGACGCCGCAGCCGGACCGCAAGATGAAAAAAATTCAGACCATCTCAAAATGAGTGTAAAATCTACGCGGCGCCGCGGTGTGAAGTCTTACCCTGTAGGCCATCATACAAACAGACCTCTGTAAGTTTTGTTTTCTTGAAGTCTTCTTCTTGGTGTGGTGTCTATGGCATGACAGTGGATTAAATTTGGCCCAAAACTTTGCCACCTCCACGTCATCGTCGGTGACAGCGAAGAGGTCACTATGGCTGAATGTTTTAGAGCACAGAGAGCAGGATAAGTAATTCAAAATTCATTTATTCAAACTAGGCTGAGAATCAGCACTTTTCGAACGTCAAAATTACATAAGACAGTCCCCCAAAAACGCCCACCCTTCACCACTTCCTAGTGCCTTTAGCTGGGAAGAAGAAGTGGCGCAACAAACTCCCCAGCAGCACAGCTGTCTGTTCAAGTTAGAAAAATGATTCTATACAATAGTATTCAAAATAACTTACATTATGCAACACAAAACATAATTCAAATGATAAATTATAGGCCATATACCAGCTAGCACACGCCAATATACCAACCAAAAACATCGAGAACTATACTCAAGCAATATTTAAAAAAAATAAAAACTAAACGTAAAAAGAACTAAATATCTATATAAAAGCCTCCAGACATAAAGGGCGTGCCCGCTTACATAAAGCTGTAATTGGCAGTTATAAATGATAAACTAGGACCATCGGGGTAAATGAATAGTTAATTACTAGTAACAATAACAAAACCATGATCAGCAAGACGAGTTGCCACAGGTTCACATACAACACCCTGCTGCCGTGTCGTTTAGGTAGCCCTACTTTAATAGGTTATGGTTACATCTTCCCACTTGGGTTCGGAGGCGGTTCAGAGACTTCCAAGTACCTAGGCCACGGAGGGTTGGACCCTGCAGGAAGATGCTCGTGTATTAGCGGGTGGAGGGAGAGTTTCCTGCCACAGTATATACCGGACGTCACCCGGGTTTCCTGTTAGGGACGCAGTCGTTTTTGCCGCTCTTGAGTCGTTGCCTTGATATTTTTGCGTTGCGTTGGTAGTTCTAAAAATTTAAGCATAAATACCTAGAAGCAGCCCCGGATCTAGGGGGGGGCAAACCTGGGCACGTGCCCCGGGCGCCAACTTCAGGGGGCGACAAATTCAAGCGTAGCAGACAAGTGCACCACCCAGCACACCGCAACTTTGCAATAAATGAGACGCGCAGCACATATAATCTTTCTATTTGTTTCTTTGTTACAACAGTTATGGCGCCCCTGTTGGATTGTCGCATTATCGATCGAAAAAATTTGATTAATATGTTGCTGCCAAAATTTTAATTTCGCGGGTTAACTTTGCGCATCCCCATAAAAGATTGGCGGGGGGCGGCAGACGGCAGTTTTTGCCCCGCCTCAAATAACTTCTAGATCCGGGGCTACCTAGAAGTCATGGAAATCACCAAAGCCCAGCTCTTGCACTCAACCATACACAAACCCAGTACAGTACGGTAAAGAGACGTTTTATTAAAATTCAATGTTATTATAACCAGAAAGCGCCTACCCACATTGCTGACATCAAAATATTTTACAATAGTAGTAAATTCATAAAGTAATGTTCGTGCTCGCGAATAAAATGGATGCAATGCTCACAATTGTTTATTCATTCGATAGATGTGCAGATGTAAGGATACTGCGACGCGTATTGTCACATTACTACCATAGAGCGTTTGTAGGGACTCCATGAATCTATAGAAATGTACCTACTTAAATTAGGATCGGTTTTTGAGTAAAAGCCTGGAGTGGATGACTGAGAAGACAGAATATGGCAATAGCCTATGTTTTATCGGCAACCTAGATGGCTTATTTTATAAATCAGATGGAATCCGTTTAATAGACTTCGATATAAAACTGCTGCTTAAAAAGGAACCGACCCAAGTCTTCCTACATCAATTATAAATACGTAGGTACCTACCTAAAACTTTTCCACCTTTACTATGGGTCTTGCAACACGACCATCAAAATGAAATGTTGCCAGGAACCTTCACGTTCATGTCCGAAGATAACAGACTTCGCCGTTGCTTTCTAACATCATTATCTACTAAGCCTTTCTCAAATATGTTGGGATCGGCTTTCAGTCCAACCGGATGCAGCTGATTACCAGAATATCGACTGCCTATGTGAACTCCACAACCCAGTTACTGGTGGTGCTTTCAATCCATCCCTTAATCATCATCATCATCACCATTGGCAGCCTTTTTCCACCTTATGCTGAGTATAGGCCTACTCCCTTTTATGCTATGCTTTCCTAGTCTTTGCAGGTCTCATCCAGGTCTTCCCCGCAATCTTCTGTAGCTCCACCCACCTGATCGGATTCATCCCTTAGTATACAAATATCCTAATTTGGAATTCCATGTACATGGTCACAATCTCCGCGTAGTTAAGGAAGGCAGTTCATTTGCTGGTGTCGCGGTGTGTCGCAGCATGGCGGCTTGCGCACGCGCCGTACCCCGCCGTCACCATTACCATACGTGGGACGCACAGCACAACTGACAATTGAATTAATATTATATTAACTGCTATATTATTTAAATTGAACCGTTCCTTTAATAGACGAATTCATTTAAATGGCGCTGTATTAGCATAATTTAGTGTCGATATTATGTTGTTTTTTGATGGGGTTAATTTATTTATATTGTGTCTTTATACTCATTACTAAGCTCTCAATTAATAATGGATTCTTGATATTTTCTTGTTAATTAATGTTTGTGTTTTGCTGCTAATGCTTACTGTTGTCTGCTGAGGAGCTCGTGGCTAAATACTAACAGCCGCTTCGGGTCGATCTGTCAGGTTAAGCTACGCTTGCCGGGGTTGGTCCGTGGATGGGTGACCATTTCTACATACCGAGACTCCTCCGTGCCTCGGAAAGCACGTTAAGCCGTTGGTCCCGGCTGTCATTTGACAGATTAGAGATTTTGTCTTTGACAGTCGTTACGGGTCGTCAGAAGCCCGAAAGTCTGACAACCAGTCTTGCCAAGGGGTATCGTATTACCCAGTTACTGGGTTGTGGAGGTCAGATAGGCAGTCGCTCCATGTAAAATACTGGTATTCAGCTGCATCCGGTTAGACTGGAAGCCGACCCCAATATAGTTGGGAAAAGGCTAGGCAGACTGCTTACTGTTGTCTGCCCTTATATCTTAACTGGCTGTTGGTTCCTTTGTAAACCCAAGTATAATCAGCCTCCGTTCCCACTGTTGGAATACAGGCCTCCTCTCTGAGAGTGGGAGTCTGCTGTAATCTACCACGCGGGCCCAATGCGGGTTGATAGATGTCACATGTCTTCAAATTGGTTCTAGGACATGCTGGCTTCCTCACGATGTTTTCCTTCACTGTTTTGACGGCAGTGGTGATGAAATTATTTACACAATGTAAAGCTTCTGCCTACGTTCGAACTCACGACCTACAACTACCACTAGGCCACCACTGCTCTCCAAAATACCCAATACGCGCATGAAATTGTGACTAGAAAATTCTAATCCTGCCAGGCAGTCGAAACAAGTCCCGATTCCAATATGGAGCAATAGGTCCAATTCACTTAGGAATCCCTCGCCCTAAGTATCTGTTCTTTTTCTTAACAGCTTCAAAAGCACTTCAAAATCTACCTTATTTCAGAAACCTATTTTCTATAAAAAAATATTTAGATTCTCCTAACTCAACACAACACCTACAGAACATCACAAGACTATCCACATCCTACTCCAGATTCCAAAGATCAAATCTCGTATAGGTGTCACTACCGCAGCTCGGCTGCGCAGGAGTGGGCGTGACGTCACGCTGCGCGACACGCCGCTAGTCGCGTGCATCGTACCGACAGCCTCGCATTTACATACTACACTTTTATGACGTCATCTTACACTTCCTTAAAAGTAAGTGTGGTTATAATATTAGTTGTAAAAGTTTATTAGCTTCTGAGACGTTAGACGTTGAAGCCATATAGCCAGCATACAGTAACAGATACTTTATATGTGCTGTTATATGCTTGCATATGCTAGGTAAAGAGGAAATAAGGCTGGGTCTAAAACGGCCACATTAGCAATTCTTTAAAGCAATTCATTTTCTGAATTCCCAGCAATTCCTCTACATATGGTGACACAAATATTTTAGCTGTATCATATTCAATTCAATTCATATCATAATCATATTTGGTGTAAATATTGCCGCATGAAAAAATTAAGACCGTTTGGCGGATATTTTTTTAACAGTTTTTGTTAATCAAATGAGATTTTTGTTTTTTTTATTTCTATAGTTTTAATGTTATTTCATTATATTACAACACTGTCAAACAGATGAGTTGTGTACTATACTCCGTTTGAAATAATATTAGACATTTAAACAAACCTTTTTTACAGTCCGTTCAACTGATTTTGACTTCTATTGCGTAGGCATAAGGATGACATTAAAAGCAAAACAAGTGGTTACAAACCAACTGTTTACTGCAGCTGCCATTTGTCATGCCACCAACGCAATAGAAGTCAAAATCGGTTGAACGGACTGTAAAAAAGGTTTAGTTAAATGTCTAATCTTATTTCAAATGGAGTATAATATGAATTGAACGCAGATAATGACTAAGTAGTCATCAGATGATCCCTTCTTTACTCTGTCTTTAGGTACCTACCTAACTGCCCCTTTTAGTACCGTAAAATTCTACATTATCATCCCGAAGTTTAGTATAAATTAAAATGTGCGTCTGGTGCACCTTGAGCAATCAATCCCGCTAGGCACCAAATGACTGACTACCAATGACTGACGTATTTTAACTATGAAATGGGGCATTTATGTACTTCGCGTCACTACGAGAGAATTATTATTGCATTGTGTATAAGCTCATAAGCATGACATCATACACAAATAAGTTCTTCAGGATCTCTTACAAACAAATTTGGTCTGTCCGCTTGTTTGTTTTCGCCTTCTGATGTATGGAGGCATAAATAACGCGGCCCGGGGCGATCCAATTACCGGCGCGGGCGCAGCCAACCCGGCCGATGTTTTGCTTACATTTGTTCACCTATATAACAAACGGACAGTGTTTGATTTGGACAATTGTGTAAGATTGGTTAATTTTTTGGTGTGGAGGGCGCTGAAAAGGGTCGAAAAAGAAGGTTCTTATTACGTAGAGAGATTCCTTTGAAGGCTTTAGCGGCATTAGCTATTTTCTTACAGCTGACTTAACACGTATTAGGTCAGCTATACGAAAATATCTTACGCCGTGATGAAGGACTAGTTGGTCAGAAAGGTTGGTAGCAGGACTGACTCTTTTAATGGGAATCAAAGAACCAAGTGTCTGCTCAAAACTGGGGCCTGCGTATCGTCTTTGACGTCGCCATGAAAAGTTGTTAGGTATCTATTATTTTAGATCGATATAGTCGTATTTCCCACCATATTGTGTCACATCCTTTCAAATTCAAATGAACTCGTGTCACGACTATGAAAGTTCAAAATTAAATCAATATCTAAGCCTATCACCAAAACTAATTTCAATGAGGTAGGTATACCTCTCAACATTTCATAAGTCAGAGATAGATTTCCTGTCTGATACCTACCTAAAGTCTTTCCAATAAGTCGAGTCGTGAGTGGAAATTAAAAATTAATAAATATCATTCTTCATGTCATTAATTTTAAGTCAGGGTCATCTAAACACATCGGTCGGTAACGTTCACTCGGGATTTTGTCTGCCAGAGAGCGTTTAGCGATTACTGTACCTAGTCCACAATTTATGTGACCTCCTAATTTTTATCGTCTGTGGTGCAAGGTGCAGTATAGACCAAATCATGGAGGACTTCATTCTATCGATATATACAGAGTGGCGATTAAACTACTTGCATCCGTCAAGGGGATTCTACCCGACATACTAAACAACTTCTTTCGGATTCGTCAAAAAAAATACTAATTCCTATACAACAGTAGACAGGCTATTACGATGCATGTATGAAAAGATTTCTTTTTTTACGTATCTGATGTGGATTTCGTAGGAAAAGTTTTTCAGTAGAACGGGTAGAATCCCCCCCCCCCCCCCCCTTGACGGACGCTGGTGACTTAATCGCCACCCTGTATACGGAAAGAAAACTTTAGGAAAACTGACAAATAGTGTGCGAGTCGGTAATTGTTGTGAGTTGTTTCTGTTCAGAAGAAAATATGAAATTAATTTGAGGCACAGAAGATACATATCTAGGAATTTGAAAGAACGCTATGTTGAAGATGAATTAAACGATAACTCTCCAGACATTTATAGTTCGTTTTAATCCCAGAAACTAATTTGACAGGTGCAAATGTCAAACTCAATCAACAAACAACAATCATTTGAAATGTCAAATTAGTCTCTGGGATTAAAAAACGAACTTTAGTTGAGATCATCTGTCCATACTTAATTCTTGCTTAGCATTTACACGCTATTAATGAGTCATGCCCGCTCCACTGCCAACTCACCCGCGCTCAAACTGCCTCCAGCCTTATACTGTCTGTCACGAAAGGCAACTTTGACTGATACTCTGTCTAATTGATAGCTTGACTTATGAGCTTCACGTTAAAAAAAACTTAAATTGACAACGAAAAAACAACTGTGCAAGCGTGAGTCGAGGTTTTTTGAAAGGGTTTTCCGCTAAATACCTATATTAAAGAGGTAACCTGAATTTATGTTGATCGAAATGTGATTCTAAATTGTACGCTCTTTTTCAATTTATATTATTCTCGACTTGAAATAGAAGAGAGTCCGTTTCTGTTTCATAATGTATCAAAGTATGATCATCATCATCTGCCTAGCCTCTTTTCCCAACTATATTGGGGTCGGCTTCCAGTCTAACCGGATGCAGCTGAATACCAGTATTTTACATGGAGCGACTGCCTATCTGACCTCCACAACCCAGTAACACGATACCTACCAAATATGATTTAAAAAATAAAATAAGAAAAAGTATTATTATAATGTTCAAAAAAATGAGAATGTTTAAAAAAAACACAAACATCACACTAATATTATAAGGCGAAAGTTTGTGAGTGTGTGTGTGTATGTTTGTCTCTTCTTCACGCTCAAACGGCTAGACAAATTTGGATGAAATTTGGCACACAGATAGTTTATAACCTGGATTAACACATAGGATACTTTTTATCCCGATATTCCCACGGGATCGAAACTTATGCGGGTGAAACCGCGGGGCGCAGTTAGTAATAAATCAGGCTTGCTTTGTTGTATTTGACAAAACGCTTTCTTTACCAGATGGTGAATCAATTGGTAAGAATTCTACAATTTTCTGGTAGGGATCCCTAAAAACCCGCGCCAGCTTATTAAACCCTTTTAGTATGCGCTTTGGTTTAGCGTAATTGAGTTGAGGCAAGAGGTTAATTTCTTGTATAGATAAGTTATAGTTTTCTTATGCAAATGTTTTGAGGCCAGTTTCGAAAATAATTAAATTCCTTTTTGGCCTGAGGCCTGGATACTGTTTGTTAATGTTTTATGTGATTAGGAAGTTCGTTCTTTTTATTTATTGCTTTCGGCTCAGGATATAAATTAGATGTGGAAAGTAGGTATTGTGCTAACAATAGTGATTGTGTAAAGGACTGAATTGGAACGGACTATCAAATGGAATGGATTTATGTTATCTTGCTTTATTGGTGAATTGATTACGTTAGAATGATTTAAGTTATAGCCATTGTGGATTGCCGATATTGCTTAATCTTTAGTTAATTGCACCACTTTAGCACGCGACTTTAGGTGCTTTAAAAAAATTTTATGGCACCGATAGAGACAAGATTTTACATGGAGCCAAAATTCGAAGTAGTCCACTTAGAGCACCCGTCCGAATAGCACCTGTGACTCAACAGCCTACTGCTGGGGTGAATTTGTTTTACAGGACGTTATTAAATGAAAGATATCGATAAAACAAATTTCGTATGAACGTAAGTATGTGTAAATTAATAAACATTCTAGTGCTTTTTATCGATATCTTTCATTTAATAACGTCCTGTAAAACAAATACATCCCAGCAGTTGGCTGCTGAGTCGCAGGTGCTATTCGGACGGGTGCTCTAAGTGGACTACTTCGAAAATTCCTGTAAAATCTCCAAAACCTGTATATTCTGGCGCATACCAAATTAATGATGTCCACACATTTAGAAAGACATAACACCATGAACCAAAGTAAAGGAAGCACTTATATACTAATTAAAACTGAGATTATTAACTGACCAATCGAGGCCCGAATACGAGCTGGGGATATTTGCATTCCTAATGAAATTCCCTAATAATTATTGTTATCGTAAACATTAATCGCGTTTCTGTACCTACCTAAAGCCAACCAACCATCTCACATTATTGCTTTTAATTATGATTCTTTAGGACCCAAAGCCGACATCTCCTGATATTTAAAACCAGTAAAAATGTACGTTCACACACACGTTAACGTTACGTTCTTCAAATAAAAACTTTAGGAATTCGACGTGAACGCGCGCGTTATGGAAGAAAATTACATCCGATGACTTTGACGATACAGTTGGCAGTAAATAAATATCTTACATAAGTAGGTCGTTACAGGCATTTATGTTGTATGTCCGACGGGACCGTACTAAAATGGCCGACCGATATTTGTTTTAAATAAGGCGCCATAGTTTTAATATCGTAAATAACGACTAATTTCGTTCGTTATTAAATTTGAAAGGCACCGGACGGTCTAAGCGCCTTCGGGTATTAGTATTAAGTTTTGATTTGTTTGAAATTAAAAATATTAGTTTCATAAATTGAAGTTGTCCGAGAGGCCGAAAAATTTAAGATATTCTCAATGATTTTAATGAAAATTAACAGAATTATTGAGCAACACGCTCGGGCCTGGAGCGAGTCGAGTGTTCAAAGAAACCAAAGGCGGACGCATCTTTTACAATCAGGTGATAAACGAGCGAGTGCAAGCGCCGATATCAAATAAAATATGCGCGAGAATATAACGAGGCTCTCCATTTAACAATTAACTTAACAAACAAACGTAATATATTGTGGTTAAATTTCAATACGAAAATGGCGGTGGAGAAGACGGCCGACAATAAGTCAGACTTCGCCTTAAGATATATTATACAATATATATATACAGCGTGTATCAGAAACGTGTGGTCATATTTAAGGGGGTAGTCAGACGATCAAACTGAACAACCTTCTCTATGGGACCAACATTGTAATTGCGAAAAAATTATCAGCTGCCCCATACAAAACTTTAATACCGAAAAAATTATTATTTAAAAAAAAAAGAAAAAAATATGACCACACATTTTTGATACACGCTGTACTTAAACAAACATACAATTTTTCACAAGAGTTATTGTATTTGTACTCATAATGATTTGTATGAACGTAATGAATTAGTTTTACGCGTTCAATTCGTGACTTAATTGACTTTTAGTTTTGGTTCTATATCATAAGTTAGTTACTGCATTAATTAGAAATAAAAATATTAATTTAACTCGGAGTGATGTATTACATGATTAATTTTAAGTAAATAGACGAGCCAAGGCTGCATCATCTAATAATTTAAGTCTATTAATTATCATTTTTAAGTAATATTATTGCGTAAATGTAAACTTGAATCAAACAATTACGATGAACTCTATGTGCAATTATTTTTTTATACCTAAATATATTACATGACCTTAAAACATGATTACCTAAGTGATTTTAATTCAGTGTTAGATGTAAATTGCATTTTAATATCGATGTTCAGAAATTACTGCAAAAATTGAAGTTATTTTTGTATTTACTTATCTAAACGTAGAGTAGAGTCAGGCAACAATTTAAATCGTAGATTCGACCAAACTTCTGTAACTAATTTAAGTTTTATCCTGCGAATAATTTTAGCATTTTTGACAGGTTTTCCATAAAAAACTGTCGGATGTCAATTTTATTTATCGGATAAAAGTTATATGAGGGGCAATTCCCGTAATTTTTAAGAACGTTCGCATTCTTTACTCATTTGCAATCTGTCAAAAATACAATCAATTTACCAAAATTTTTGACAAGTTTGATAGATTGCGACTTGAATGTGAACGTTTTTTAAGTACGAGAATTGGCCGGATTTTGGTAAAATCAGTCCATATTTCATAGGGATTCCCCTTATTTTATCAAAAAAACTTCTTCCTTGACATCTCATTACATACCTCATTGCCATGTTTTTGCGTTTCAATAGTCTCCTTAGCCCCACAATGTATCGAATTCCAAATATCATTTTCACTCTATAAAAATCTATGAAGCCTATATCTCTCGATAGTTACAAAGCTAAATGATATTTCAATAGTTTGTATTGCAATCGGTGCGCGCAGCGGGTCGTCGGCAATTAATAATTATTTAATAAGGCTCTCATTAAGTGGCCGCTCAACGCAATCAGGAGTGGACTAAGTTATGGCCGTCGCACCTACGAGTATGCTCGGGGAGATAAGTGGTTTAGAGATAAAATATTATCGAGGAGCTTATGAGTTTCTTTTAGATAATGAATCTACTGCTGTGATGTCTGCGATCTTTTAGTAGAGATTGGCACATCGATGACATCGATGTTAATGATCAATATCTATTTTTTTTTGTACCTATTTTTCTAAAAATGAAACTTAGCTAGATCGATTTATCGCTCCCGAAACCCCCTGCATACTAAATTACATGAAAGTCGTTGGAGCCGATTCCGAGATTCAGATTATGATATGATATTAGAAACGAGCAATTCTTGTATATATATATACAAGAATTGCTCGTTTAAAGATATTAGATAATATATTCAATGCATCATGCAGCCTCACATCAGCAAGTGACAATTTATTTTAAAAAATCTGTAAACTTTACTCCTTTTCTCTTCTCTTGTAGCCCAAAGCTGTAGCATGACTACCATTTTTTTATAAAAAATTCAAGCGTTTCTATGTTCCTTCCTTTGAATCGCTTTCACGGCTATACTAAACCAAGAAACCTTTTGTTGGGTAGTGACGAAGCTGGTCCCAGTGATCCTAGGACACAGCTTCATCACCAGGTTGAAGAATGGGAATCGAACCCAACACAACACCTTGCACTCGGGCTGCACGCGTAGGCAGCGTGGTCAGCGAGTCATCGGCTAGCTGAGGTGCAGCACGGCGGCGGCACGGCTCGGCCCGACGACCACTCGCTTCTCGCTTCCACGGACTCCAACGCGACGGACAATATTCCTCTGTTATATAATTACTAACTGTTTGTCCGGGATTTTATAGTTTGTATATATATAAGACGGCATTCAATCTTTGTCTAAAAATACAGTCCATTCTTTTCATTGCTCCCCGCGCTAACAGACATCTTTCTTCCAAAATCATTCTTCGGCACAGCTAGTAATAAATAGTGATATTTTCGAAAGCCTGAGTTAATTTAGAAAACTTGCTACTTAGAATTTGATCTAATTTCGAATTACAATCGGTTTTATACCCCTCAAACTGAGCTAATGTAATTTTAACGCACGTTATTTGTCACTGACAGTACCTCAGCCCGGTAACCGCATTGCCAGCGGCTATGGGCGGGATGGGCGGAGGCCGGCCGCCCGCCCCTCACGCTTGACAATTGAATCAGAGCCATATCATACGCACCCAATTATATGATACACTGGTTCATGAAATACGATGTTAGATTGTTTAACCCTACGGCGATCGGCTTTGTTATTTAAGGGGATTTTCATTAATAGGTAGATATTTCTGATTTTACTGCCTTCATTAGGCAGTAAAATCTGAATTTCAATGTTTTCGTCATAATCAGCCTCTAATGTTAACTGCTGAGACACAGGCCCCCTCTCTTCGAGAGGGAGTGAGCTATAATCTACCACGCGGGCCCAGTACAGTGACTGGTAGATGGCACGTGTCTTAGAATTTTTGGTTCTATCTACTTCTTCCATATCTGTGTGTTTTGTTTGTACCTTCACTTCCAAAGCCTGTAATATAAGAATTTTAACTAACAATTTGTAATAACAGAATTTTAACAAAGTAGGTACAATAACAAAACTAGAACTAATAATAATAATAATAATAACCCCACCGCCGTATCTCTACGTTGACGTCGTGGTGGGGCTTGCGCGCTCCGAACTCTAGGTCTATGCCGGTAGAGTTTACTTTGCCGAAACAGGTCTGGGATGAGGAGCCAGACCAAGAGAGATACAAAAACCCGCAGGGCAGCATGTGGCGAGCTGATGGGCAGTAGCGACCCCACGGACCCTATCTCCCGGGAAAAGTCTTGTTCCTCACCTCTGGCTTGCCTTCATTGGCCGGCTGGAGTGAACACTGACGAGGAACAGAGCTCCCATCTCATTCTTGCCTTAATTGGCCGGCTTGAGTGGAGATTCGCAAGAGCAAACGTGCTCGGAGGAAGGAAGTTTTCCAGTAAGTGCTCGTAGGGATCTTGACCATCTTCCGGGCTCTGGGATTGTTCTGAAAGCCGTGGAATACCTCTCCACTCCTCAAGCACCTCAGGACATGTTGCCCCCTTGTCGCTACGACACTTTGTGCTAGCGACCGTTTTCGGGGGCCCATTATTGAGTGTGCAAGTCACCCCCTGCCATTTTATCCGTGTGCATTTAAAACATTGATCAGGCAGGGGCCATAGTCTTTCCATAGTTCCAGTTAACCAATCCATTATAGCCACCCAAATCCATAGCCGAATATGTTTTGTTTCCATGTTCTGCAATAGTCCTACACCAACCGAGGGTTGTCCTTGGGTGCACTTGTATGGTGCATACAGGGATAATCGTCGGTTGGTGCCTCAACACTTATTAATGTCTAAGGGGCCTCTGCGAGTTGGCTTCGGTCCCTCGTACGCCTTCCAAAGGACCGGGATCCATGGTCCCGAGAATTGTTAAAATTTAGAATAATAATAAACCCCACCGCCGTATCTCTACGTTGACGTCGTGGTGGGGCTTGCGCGCTCCGAACTCTATGTCTGTGCCGGTAGAGTTTACTTTGCCGGAACAGGTCTAGGATGAGGAGCCAGACCAAGAGAGATACAAAAACCCGCAGGGCAGCATGTGGCGAGCTGATGGGCAGTAGCGACCCCACGGACCCTATCTCCCGGGAGAAGTCTTGTTCTTCACCTCTGGCTTGCCTTCATTGGCCGGCTGGAGTGAACACTGACGAGGAACAGAGCTCCCGCCTCATTCTTGCCTTAATTGGCCGGCTTGAGTGGAGATTCGCAAGAGCAAACGTGCTTGGAGGAAGGAAGTATTCCAGTAAGTGCTCGTAGGGATTTTGACCATCTTCCGGGCTCTGGGATTGTTCTGAAAGCCGTGGAATACCTCTCCACTCCTCAAGCACCTCAGGACATGTTGTCCCCTTATCGCTACGACACTTTGTGCTAGCGACCGTTTTCGGGGGCCCATTATTGAGTGTGCAAGTCACCCCCTGCCATTTTATCCGTGTGCATTTAAAACATTGATCAGGCAGGGGCCATAGTCTTTCCATAGTTCCAATTAACCAATCCATTATAGCCATCCAAATCCATAGCCCAATATGTTTTGTTTCCATGTTCTGCAATAGTCCTACACCAACCGGGGGTTGTCCTTGGGTGCACTTGTATGGTGCATACAGGGATAATCGTCGGTTGGTGCCTAACCACTTATTAATGTCTAAGGGGCCTCTGCGAGTTGGCTTCGGCCCCTCGTACGCCTTCCAAAGGACCGGGATCCATGGTCCCGAGATTTGTTAAAATATATAAAAATAATAATAATCTTTATTACATACGAAATGGTTACAAAATGTGTGAAGTCCCTGACACTTGTACTAGGTGGTTAACCTGTGTTACAAGAGCCAGTGCCCTCTCCCGGGAGGAAATACAATTGAAAACTTATGCAATAAGATTAACAAAGGAGAAAAATAAATAAAAAGACTAAAATAATACAAAACAATAATAAATGGTTAGAAATAGCCTGTAATGGTGATTGTATGTATGCGTGTAGTGTGCATGCGTGCGTGTTTGTGTGTATGTGTGTGTGTGTTTGAGTGTGTCTGTAAATTGATTTGAATGTTTAGGAAAGATTGATTGGGATCGCGCGTAATGGTGAAGTTGAGTGCCACTCATAGCGTAGACTTCGTATTACGAAAGAGTTACTAGAATTTGCTCTGTTTCTTCATAATTGAGGGACAGTAGCCATGACTTAAGATTCTGCTTGACCTTATGCAGGGTAAGTTTATAAATTGATAGATTCTTGTTTATTTTGTTGTACATTTTGGAGCTTTGGGCACGAAAGTGTCGTCGGGCAAGCGCAGAACGACACTGAACAGATTCACAGATAGGAAAGCCAATCCGCCGATTGGATAGATTTCTATCTAGCGGCATCGTAGAGTGTCGACGCAAGACAGTGCGGAGGACATAAAGTTTTCTTACCGCGAGTACTTGGGCTTCGGAGTACAACTGGGCTGTGGGGTAGTCCCTTTTACGGAAATACATAACTTTGAGGACAGCCCGCTGAGCTCGTTCCACCTTAAGCATCACGGTTTTGAAAGTACCCCCCCACACAGGGATGCAGTAAGTAATAATCGACTCACATAGGGAACGATATACAAGCGAAGCTGTTTCAATGTCGGCCGAATGTCTGAGCTCTTTAAATAAATAAATTAGTTTACGAAGCCGGGAGCATAGAGTATCCGTATGAACACGCCAGTCTAGTCTCTCATCGATATGGACACCTAAATACTTAATACATGATACCATATCGAGGTCATTGCAGTTGCAAGTTGAGGCCTCATGACAAATATGCGCTGTTATTTTGGTTGAATCAGTTGGTGGTTTGGGTGAATTTGGTGGTAGAAACTGAATCACTTTAGTTTTCGAAACATTGAGCGTCAGGAGGTTAATGGAAAGCCAGTCCATAACAGTTCGCAAGGTCGTTTCAGCTCTATGTTTTGCTTTGTCCCAGGTCTCATCATATATCAAAAGTGCTGTGTCGTCTGCGTAGGTAAATATGTCACAACAAATGAGGGACTAGCTACTAGACAACTTAAAAACATAATTAGTTAAAGTTCATTTTATAATCCCAGAGACTAATTTGACATTTAAAGTGATTATTGTTTGTTTTTCAATTTGGAGTTTGACATTTGCACTTGTCAAATTAGTCTCTGGGATTAAAAAACGAACAATAGGTAGGTACTTGAATTCGTAATCTCAGATACGTTTCATCCCCATTAACTCAACTGTCTACTTCAGCATTAGGCATTCTATGTTGATATTGATTCTGCGGTCATTCGATGAAAAGCCGTAACTACATATTTCAAAGTTGATTTTAAGTAAATTTGTCTGAAGTGAAGTTTCAATCTCTGTTATTGACAGAGCTTGAAACATTACTGTAGAGCAGTGGTTCCTAACCTTTTCAATATTGTTACCCCTGTGACCTATTAGGAAAATTGATTTTACCCCAATCTTAAAATGTTATCAATACAAACAAAACAAGCTTATAATTCTTACGTAATTTATATTTAAATATAAACAATGAATTAATTAAAAATAATGATGTGTGATGGTTGGTATTGTTTTGTATTCAAAAGTTTTTTTTATGTAAGGTTTAGGCATTTGAGTCATGTTCCACATTGAAACGGTGCCGGCCTTTGTTTTCAGTGTAACCAATGTTGTAAAATCACTCTCACATCTATAGGTGGTGCTAAAGGGTACTCATAAGCATTTTTATTGAAAGCTCTGTTAGCTATTAACAGTATATTCGGCACCAGCTTTGGTCCCACCAGATTAGGTCTTAATTATTAGGTTCTTTGTCACCCCCACAAAATAGCAGATTTACCCCCGCGGGGGTAATTACCCCCAGGTTCGGAACCCAGGCTGTAGACAGTCTTAACTTTAACAGTATGTATTTACGGCTACGAATTTAAAAACAACCTTATCACTTAGACAGAAAGATAGAGAATTCAATGCTGTATCCGCCGGTCCATACATAACTCATTTAGGATAAAAATGTTAGTAACGGCCTTTCAACGTATGACAATAGAATTACGTCTACGGTAAAGTTCAACTTAAAGGTTTTGTCGCTTAAATGGCCAATTAAGTTACTAAACATAATATCTTTAATCAAAGAAACGGCCATCAGCACAAGTCATAAAATTTAATGCAAAACAACGTTTTTATTACCAATTAAACCATATAAAATCTTCAGGTAAGACAGCGATCTGAAACGAACCCGACGTACCTGCAGTTACAGAAACTATAACATTTTTATATCACTATAATAACAATTAGTAAAACATTAAATATGACATTTGAAACAAAGCATCCGTTCCAATTAGGGGACCGTAATAACATAAAACTGTTACCAACATAACTTTGACAACTAGCAAACTTTACGCCAAACCTTACGACGACAAAATTAAGGTTTAAACTCCTATAAAATTGTCGTTTATAGCGGTAAAAAAGGGTGGTTTAATAGAATGAAACATAGAGCACTCATTAGAGAAAACAAATCATGGTAATTAGGTAATAAAAACGTCTTTGTTCCCATTGTAACGCAATCCCGTTGATTGGGCTTTACGACCCAATGATTGTTACAAATCTGTTTACAGTTGTCAGTTTTGTGGTATCACTTATATGACCCGTTCCTAGTATAACATCATAAACGTTGTTTGTTACACAATTAAATGAGTTAATTTGATTTATATAGATTCCCATCTGGGGTAGTAAAAAAGCTTGTAGTTTGATGGAGTTTGTTAAGTCACTTCTCACAGTTTGGGCATCGTTTTTTTGGAGTAATAAAAAGTCTGTTTGGTTCTTGTTAGAACCACCAGTACTCTAATTGCGTAATACAACACAATCACATTGCTTCTTAAGTTGGAAAAAAATCTGCTCAACAACGTAAATAACGCAATGAATGTTGTTGAACTGTCAAAATGAAGCAAATTAGGCATAATTGTTTACGAAAATAGAGTACAGGTTTACCTAGTCACCTTTAGCTACAGATTTTAAGAGGAAAGACAGTGGTCAAGGCATTAGTTTTTTAGTCCGTTAAAATAATAATATGAGGGGTCTGGTCATTCTTACCAAAAGATACGTATTAGAAAGATATCAAGACCCGCGTTAGCGGTCAAAGTCAAATAATTTATTTCAATTAGGCACAAAAAGGCACTTTTGAACGTCAAAAACAAAAAATAGAATTGATTCTAGTCGCCCCTTCCAAAAGGTAGTTTTCGTATGGAGAAGAATGGGCAAGAAACAGCGGGTTAGACAAATAGTGCTTAGATAATCAGCTTATAATGTTCCCACTGCTGGGACACAGGTCTCCTCTCAGTGAGAGGGAGTGGGCCGTAATCCACCACGCGGGCCTTGAGCGGGTTTGTAGATGTCACAAAATATCTTCGAATTTTTGGTTCTAGCACATGCCAGTTTCCTTACGATGTCTTCCTTCACCGTTTTGAGAGCAGTGGTGATGAAATAATTTATACAAAGTAAAGCGCCTGTCTGGGTTTGAAGTTCGAACCTACAACTCGTAAGTCGAGGCCGTTCCACTGCTCTAAATAGTGCTTACAAGGTACCTATCTCAAATATGACTTGCTGGTCTTAAACAAGACAGCCAGACAGGGAAAAAATTACGATTATGAAAGTTGCAGTAGAAAAACACGTGCTGAAAATAATACCAAGAAGGTAAGTATTCGCTCCTTAGTATTAGCTGCCCCTTTGTTTAATACCACAATATTAAAACAGTATTAAGCATATTACAATAATGTCAGTGCAAAAATACAATAGCGAGCATTAATTAGATTATTACAGCAAAAAACAAAAAAGAACTTCGATAACATGTTGTCTAGATCTTTGCAATAAAATAAACAACA
Source organism: Agrochola lychnidis (assembly GCA_963680765.1). Taxonomy (NCBI): domain Eukaryota; kingdom Metazoa; phylum Arthropoda; class Insecta; order Lepidoptera; family Noctuidae; genus Agrochola; species Agrochola lychnidis. The sequence goes on from OY796858.1 coordinate 20,198,482, forward strand.
AAAACCATTCGCCTTAATTAATCTAAAAATAAATCATTATCATAGTGTTTGAAGTCATTCACAGTGGAATGGTTAACCCTGCACTGCATATGTCATGGTTGAATAGTTCCATTTAATAATATCTTCACCATAGATTTCCACGCTGGAGTTATTAGCTATTATAACAATTATAGGCGCCACGGGTTAATAAAACTTAGTAGGAAACGAGTAATAAAACGATTGGTTGAGAGTTGTTTCCAATTTACTTCTATCGTTTTTAGTGAATTTTACGGGTTAGGTTATAGTTTTTAGGTTATTGCTGGCCCAGTGAAATCCGATTGGTTGTATGCATCTCTGATGAAGTTAGTGGTCGATTTTAATAGGAGTTTTATATCTCCGTTACGTACCTGTATAGGACTAGTTATAACCTATATACGGCTAGTTATACTGCCGTCATAAGGAAAAAGGGCACAACTAACATTTTTTCCGAAATTTAGTTATATACATATTCGGAATCAGAAAAAAAAGGGCCATCTGCCAATATTTTTTGTACAATTTTAGGAACAAGATAAACAAAAATACCGTAAGCTTAAAAGGCACAACTGAGCCACGTTTTAAAAACCAATAAAAAATTTAAACTTTATTTTCTCCATATTTATAAAATGTTAGATGTGCCCTTTTTCATTATGACGGCAGTATAACCTAAAATCTATAACCTAACTCCATACGTATAGGTAAAAGTGTAATCTACATAGGGGTCGTCTATTAATTACGTGATGTATTTTAGCAACTTTTAACACTCCCCCTGGTGATATGTGGTGAGGTTTTAAACTAACCCAAAATCACGTGTATTTTTAGGTACAGAAATCTTAAGAAAAATCAGTATATTTTATCTTTAAATACAGGTATAATCGTTGCCTGGCTAATACGGCGAGTCAAGGTCACGCGCCGCTTTTCGGTTTAGAAATCGAGCGTTCAATAAAAATATAAATACACGTGATATCTCACTACAACCCTCTCCCCTCTTATGATATTTTGTGATTTATTCCGAACCAAGGGGGGGGAGGGGTCCCTCCCTTTTGACCCTCACGTGATGGATGGAAGATTCCATAATTATGTGCGTGTGGCTCAAAATCAAAACATTTTATTTCACATAAACCTATATGGGTATTTATGAAATGTCAGAAATTAGATGCACAGGCTGTGTTATGCCTATCCACCTATAGAGACAATCTGAATTAATATATCCATAATAATAATATAGCAATGTGATTTTCCGAAATTTTAGGATTTTTTTTTAGGTAGTTGCTTTTTTCATTGAAGAAAACCGCTAAAGATCTGAATTTAATTAACGAGAAAACGCAAGAAATAAAATTACACCTTCCAAAATGGTCCGCAAACCTTCGATTTCCTGCAATTTTCAAGTCTGGTCATAAGATAAATAAAAGAGGTTTCGCCTTAATTAAAACGTTTAGCTCAAAATCATTGAATTAATCTTAAATGTCTTACATCGACACGTACGTCTTTAAACAGAGTGGGGCTATTAAAATTTCGCGGTCGGCAAAATAGCTTAATCAATAAAAGGTGATCGAGCGACAAAAACGACGCGAGCGCAGCACAAAGCGTCGGTGGACGCGCAAATATGGCCGGTTATACAATTATTGAGTGTGCTGCGTAGGTACGAAAGAAAACGTACTGTGAAATGTATATTTTTGCAAATTAACACATACCGTGTGAAACCATTTCATACCGACAGATAAAGATTGATTTGATATAAGTAGGTACCTACCTACGTAGAGCAGTGGTGGCCCAGTGGTAACGGCCGCAACTTACGAACCCAGAGAGGCGCTTTACTTTGTGTAAATTATTTCATCACCACTGCTCTCAAAACGGTGAAGGAAAACATCGTGAGGAAACCGGCATGTCCTAGAACCGAAAATTCGAAGATATGTGACATCTACCAACCCGCACTGGGCCCGCGTGGTGGATTACGGTCCACTCCCTCTCACAGAGAGGAGGCCTGTGTCCCAGCAGTGGGAACATTATAGGCTGATGATGATGAGGTACCTACCTCTTTTCCACGGGTTTTATAAGAAACGATATTAATTGGTGTGGTATTATATGACACAATGAAGGCCATCAAGAGCACGCGACTTCCAAGCAATTCTCCTCAAAATATCTTTAGTTGTAAGCAGCACGCTTAGCATGGCCAGAATAGAAACGGGTTTTGTCGACGGAAGAATAGACAAAATGACAGATAAACAACCACAATCCGTCATTTTGTCTATTCTTCCGTCGACAAAACCTGTAGAAAACCCGTTTCTATGGTTTTCATGTTACGCGTGTAAGTGGTCTATTCATAATAATATATTCAGATATATGCGTGTTTAAATGGCTGCGATTTCCAAAACTCTAAAAATAACAATTCAAATCATTTAATTCGAGCAACATAGACTCATATTAGAATAGGCATACACATTTACAAATAAAATTAAAATAGAATTGAAATAAAATAATATAAAATTAAAATTCAATAAAAATAAGATTAAAATCAAAATTAAAAATACAATCAAAATTAAAACTCAAATAAAAAATAAAAAGTATATTTAAGTTGCCAGTCAACAGGTTAAACAATCCGTTTCCCTGACTTTAGGTATTTATACAACTCTCATCATCTCACTCTCACATCACTCTCATCATTTCATACAATTCTCAAAGAATAACAGTTATGATTCATATCACAAAGACTTGGATTATTAATTGATAAAATATAAATTCTATTAGGTAACCTTGTCACTAATAATTGTGATAAATATTGATTATTATTATATAATTGATAAACAGTGATTAAAGTTGAGTATATTTTTGACATAGCTAACAGATTACCTACTAGTTTTTAATTATTTCAGTACTTAGAATGTACGTGCCTACATCTCTAAATACTATTGCTTTAGCTTTTAGTATTTATTAGATGACATTGCTTAGATCAGTAACCCCAGATGACCAATTAACCAATTATATAAAAAATCCATAAGATCAAAAAGGTTATGTCCGCTATGCCAACTAATTAAAAAAACTTGGTGCCCTATCCAAGTTCTCACTCTTTCTAGTTTTCTCTCTTAACTTTCATTATCATAATCTGGCAAGTCATAAAAAATCCCTTACATACTTATTGTTTTTAATAACTAAAGTTAAATTCTTTAACGAACATGAGCATTTATGACGCTCATGAAAATGTTATGCTCATGAAGATGCAGGCAAACCAACAAATTTCGATTGATCACAGAATATGAGTTGATAAAAAAGTTAAGCTCGCGTAAGTTGCGCGCGCGCACCGCTCTCGCCAAAGAATGTAATTAACTGAACACCAATAAAAATAATTGGACACAAAAAGCGATCCGCCCTGGGCCGCCATTTATTATTTTGATTACCCTTGTTATTGTTATGGGCTATTGATGTTTTTCAACTAGGCGCTCGATTGAACACAGTGGGACACTGTGACTGATTCGCGCCTTCCACGGCGTAGAATCTGATAGTCGGTGTTGCCATCGTGTCGTCGTGTGTCCTAGTTCGAATATCAGCTTTATTGTTCCCGTTTACGACTCTGTTTGTTCCCGCCGACGGCGCGTGACGTGCAGTTTTAAAATTTTCTAGCTCATAAAAAGATTCTTGTATTGTTTTTGGATTTAACACCGTAATTATAATAGTAATTTAATTTTATGTTAGAGTTATAACCGCTCGTTGGATATACTACGATTCAACGCTAATAACTTTAATTATTCGTACAAGGAGAACGCAAGAAGGTTGCTATTTTATTTATTTAGAATTGTGTACAGGTAATTTGCTTCAATGTTTAATTATGAGCACTTATTTTTTATTTATTTAAATAATACTAAACGGATTTAGTACTCTATAATTTGCACCACAATCAAATAACATTATGTTGGAAATATTTGCAATGCAAAAAGAACCACATAGGCCCCGACGAGATTCGAACTCGTGATCTCCTGTTTACTAGACAGGCGCTTTAACCAACTAAGCCACGGCGCCGTTGAAACAATTGCCGAAATTAATGATTATTTATTCTGATAAGACCGTAACACTACAAAATGTAAGACTATCTAAAAATAACAAAGAAAAAAATTATATTTTTTAAGACTGACTATTTTTAGAATTATCTTTTTTAAGACTGGCCATTTTTAGAATTATTGTGTAAGTTTGGGTGATGTTGAACATTTACTGCAGACGAAACGACCTTTTAGCCTTTTAGAGATCATGAAGGTAAAAATATAGGGACCTACACACTTAGCTAAAAAAAAATCCTTACTTAAGTACTTAATTAGGTATTAAGTATTTAAATTTAAGACGGTTTATGGTGAGCAAATCCAACGTTTTCTTGCGTTATTTTTCCATTGGTTGAGGGAAAGTTACAGCTTAACAATTTTCTTTACATTTTTTTACTGAAGAGTTTTATTTTTATTTTGTTTTGAACTCTGAAACTACCAGTCGGATTTGAGAAAGTATTTTTGCCTTTGATAGCCAATTCTTGAGGCAGGTTTAGCTATATAACATCACGCTACGACCCATAAAGGAGCAGAGCAAAAAGAAAAACCGGCCAAGTGCGAGTCGGACTCGCGCACTAAGGGTTCCGTACCATTATCTATTAAAACGGCAAAAATATCATGTCTGTTGTATGGGAGCCCCCTTAAATATATATTTTATTCTGATTTTTATTTGTTATTATAGCGGTAATAAAAATACATCATCTGTGATTTCAACCGTCTAACTATCACGGTTCATGAGATAAGTACAGTAAAAGTAAAGGAAGTAAAGAAAGCTTTATTCAGTTCACAACAGCTACAGCTACAGCTTGGTGACAGACGGACAGTCAGACAGACGAACGGACAGCGGAGTCTTAGTAATAGGGTCCCGTTTTACCTTTTGGGTACGGAACCCTAAAAAGTCAGAAAGAACGCTAAGCGAAAACGAAATAATAAATAAGGCCCGCTACCCACCAAAGCGGAGAGGAGACGAGAGGAGATGTGTTTGAATAAACCAATCCGATTTCGTTATTTCTACATCTCTTCTCCACTTAGCTTGGGTGGAAATGGATCAAGCGGAGAGGAGAGGAGATGTCTCATTTTTCTATAGAATTTTGTGCGGCGAGCGAGCAAGCGGCGCGGCAGAGCGGAGAAGTGCCTAGTCGGGCGGCCGGGCGGTGCAAGGGTTCGCTCACCCCGCAACCCCGCTGCCTTCTCCCCGCGCCTCGCACACCCGAAAGCGTCATTCGACTGGTTTCGACCTCTCACAGCTCACATCTCTGCTACACAAAGCTTACATCTCCTCTCTGCTACACTTCTCCTCTCCGCTTTGGTGGAAATAACCTGCCAGCTTCGCAACACATCTCCTCTTGTCTCCTCTCCTCTCCGCTTTGGTGGATACCGGGCCTTACGCGGGCGGGCGATGCTTTGAAATATATAATTAAGATATGAACATAAATTTTCATTTTATAGGGGTGGAAGGGGTGTCGGAGAAGCTCGTGGCTAAGTAACAGCCGCACGGGTCTATCCAACAGGTTAAGCTACGCGGTTGGTCCGTGGATGGGTGACCATCATCTTTACATACCGAGACTCCACCGTGCCTTGGAAAGCACGTTAAGCCGTTGGTCCCGGCTGTCATTCGTGGATCTTTGACAGTCGTTATGGATCGTCAGAAGCCTGAAAGTCTGACAACAGTCTTACCAAGGAGTATCGTGTTACCCGGTAACTGGGTTGTGGAGGTCAGATAGGTTAGCTCCATGTAAAATACTGGTATTTAGGTGCATTCGGCTAGACTGGAAGCTGATCTCAATACAAATAGAGGCAGATTGATTGAGGGGTGGAATTTGTAGGAGAAAATACGAAATACACGCGAACGAAGTCACGAGCCACGGGGAAAGTGCTAGTGAATCTTATAATTAGCTACCTACATACATTATGTTACTTACAATGTTGTAGTTGTTGTCAGGTCTAGAAATTTCAACTTGGGTCCTCTAAAAGAAAGTCCAATTCAATTAGAGACCCTATTAAAAGGGGATATTATAAATTGCATATCAAATAAATAATCGCCTATCAATACATACTCATCATTTATATTCTTATTTACATCTAATAACTTACTTCACTACAAATAAACTAAATGTTTAACAAAACTCAAACTGCAGATAAAACTAAATTATACATCAATATAACATTACTTTTTTCCTCATAATGCAATACTGTTAAATTTATTTTTGTACAAAAATACTACATACATAGCATAAATACTGACTGCACAGCAAATTTTCCATATTTCATAGCAAAATAACTATCCCAGTCGCATATTAACCAGTAAGTACAACAAAACCTGTTCATCATATTTGTCTTAATTTTCAAGAAGCCATGCTCGGCAAATTTAATGATTATTATAACAAAAAATCCTTTTACATTGCATTATTTCTAAAAGCAGAACAAATTAACTGAATAAAAGGTTGGCGGCTTCGCGCGCTTTTTCGTCACTGGAGTGCAGAGTGGCGCGAGCGAATAAGATACCACCTGCAGAAGCTAAAAATGTGCCTATTGGGCAAAAAAGGAAGCGTGGACGTCCCGCGAAAGCAAGACCCGCTTTAATAATTCAATAAATTACAATTTTGTATCAAATTTTTTTTTTTTTTTGCTGATCTCATTATGTGGTAATTAATAAATAATAAGACGACTGTGACTAATAAAATGCTGTTTTATTTAGAAAAACTGCTGTACATAATATAAAAATAGAAGCTATATTTAAAAGAAAAAGAGTTAACATGTATAATGTGCATTAAGATTATTAGCTGTGCATTGATGAAAAAGCTTTTGCTTTAGGAAAAATCGCTGTACGCTGCGAAAATAAATTGTAGTGTGTTTAGTGATATTTTGAGTTGAATATTTTGCTGTGCAATCAGTAATTTTGATGGGAATTCGGAATCTTATTGCGTAGAAAAAGGATATTTTTTGATTTGCGTTTAAATACTACCCTATTAAAAGCAGCTTAGTAAGTAATAATATTTCAAAATCGAGAAAGTTGAGATAGCTTTTCATTTTACGATTTTCATTAAAGCATAGATTTAGCCATACCAGCTCTAAATGAACTATAAAACTTAGTACGAAGACTAGCGAAGTATTAATTAAATCGAATCACGCGCATACTTTGTAGCTGAGCATTATTAAAGCCCCTGTAATGAATATTACAGTAATAGTAGTGTAATAATCAATATTACGACTGTAATTATGAGCCAGCGGATTATTGCTTTATTAAGCTCACTCAGGTATACAGGCTGTTGGATTTTTTTAAATGTACGTGGTTGGCCAAATTCGAAACTAAAATAGTAAAAAATACTCAAGAGCCAATTTTGATTAGAACTAAAACGGTAGATTTGAAAAATCAATTCCCCAGGCAGGTATCGAATTTGTTGATTTGCATTATCTGATGGTGTCACTAATATGAATCATAGAAGTAATGATTAAGGTTAACTGAAATAAAGTTTTAATTGTTAATTACTTAACTGATTCATATTTTCAAGTAAGTAACTCTGAAAGTAGGTGCCACACTACCTGTACCCAAGTCGGATTGTTTGAAATTAAATAAAAATCGAATGATTTGTTTTAGTTTTTCAAAAAAAATTGGCTCCGAGTCTCCTTTGAGTATTTCGAATTTGGCCATCCACGACCACTTGGAAAGTTCACCCTGTATAATTGCATATGCCGTGCGTGCTCAAATGTTTATTGTGGTAATTTTATAATAGCACAGTCGCGGAGTGAGGGTTATAACATCTGTCAAATGGTGCACGATCCTAATAAACTGGATGGAGTTAGAAGTTACAGTCATTTATTAATACAGGTATATTGGTTTTCTATGGTTTTATGAGAAAATTGTATGGTGGGATAGAATGCAGGTGTGCTTTTCCAATATCTGGAAAATTGATAAATCTACTCTATGTGAGTTTTATTTGTGCAGAATAAACAACAATTTCTAATATTTTTTTTTATTAATTAATTCACTGACAGGCCACGCACAGCCTAAATTGTCGGGTTTAGAACCATGAAACTTTCTTCACTTTCTTTCTTATTTTTCTTTCTTTCTTTTTTAACTTTCTTCTTGCACAAGACTTCCTTATATGTGTAACGAAGGTAAGCACTAAGGTAGGATTTCTGTGACAAATAAACCTATTTTTCTTTCTTTTCTTTTTAAATTCATCCTCTAAAGAGGTAAATAGGGATGAAAAATTTGTAATTCTTGCCGTTGCGAAATCCTATCGGGCATATGACTTGGTATGATAGTAAATGATAGTAATTGACAACAGTAACGAGATTATGGGATAGTATTGACTGGATTTACAGCTTGAGGAAAAGCCTAAAAGGCTGTTTGCCTTTGAGGATTTTCCTTTGACTTTTTCCTTTTATTATTACCGACTTCAAAAAAAGGAAGGTTATTTGGGGTTCATGTATGAAACCTATTTAAACTTGTGACAACTTGTAAACTACATGAATGCAATAAATGATGATTATGATTATGAGGTTCTGTTCATTGTTTCAAGAATTTTGAAGGAAATGTCCATCGTTGAAGATAATTACTTACTATTTTTTTACTCTCTAGATTATAGAGCTTTAGTATGTGAGACCGCGAATCGGTAAACGTAAGGTAGGACGCCTTCAGGCTAGGTGGAGCCACGATCTTCGTAGGGTGGCAGATAGCACCTGGATAACCGTTGCCGAGAATCGAGCTGAATGGCGTCGCCTGTGTCCAGCAGTGGACTGCTATAGACTAATGAAGAGTAAGGAGGAGTGGAGTGAGGAGGTCGACATAAAAGAATCTGACGTGGTGACATTTGAATGAATGAAATGCACCGACCCCAGCGTGGTCTAACCAGACTCGATAAATCGAATGAACCCCAAGATTTGCACTAGCTTCTGAAGCTTCATGGGGCTACAATTGCATATCAAGGAGTAGACCAGGAGGCGCGGTAAGGTAGGGAAGACGTGCCCTTAGGATAAGGAAGTTTTTGCGAGCCGTACCGGATATGCATCCTTGAGTAGGCAATGTTATCTACCGATGGGAACTTTTTCCTATGGCGCCGCTACGTTGGTTCAGGTCCTTCACCGGAGCATCTGCTCTTTGCTGTTTCCAATATCTTCGTATGAAGTTTTCGCTGCTATCCGTTTCAGGTTTCTTGTGAATCTCGCTATCAGTCTTCTTAAACTTATCTCGATCTTCAGCCGTGTCCATCCAATAAATGATTTCTTTGTCGACGGAAGCCAAGTCTTGTTTTAGGTTGCCATTACAAGAGTAAATAGGTCGGCCGGTTTTCTTGAAATTTGTGCACAACTAAATATTTTACCTCTAAATGTAGACCTATGATAATGGCACTACTTTGCCGACAAGCGGTAGTTGGTTTTGATTTGAGTCACTCACAAGCAGCGTTTTTTGTTGTACATTTATTTTAACAATTTATTTCCCATTCGAAGTGACCTAAGTGCGATAGTGACGCTTTTTTCCAAACTGTTTTGTGCCAAGCTGTACCTAGTAGGTACCTAATTAAACATAGCAGATTCAATATCTTAAGCAATTTAATTTCAACTTACAAAGTATGCTATAATTATGTCAATTACATTTATTAGGCGCTCATTAAAGATATTATGATGTTCTGCACATAGATAGGTCAACTCAGGCTGCATAACCGACGTATATTAGTAATTAGTTTTATGAGTATAATATTAATATCGCCATGTTATTACTGTGTTAATTGCCTAGGTTTGCAAGAGGTCAATAGGTATGCAAATGGTCAGTTTACACAGCTTAGTTTCGATACTAGATATTCTGCTAAGGACTCAAACTCAAAGCATTTATTTCAAATAAACCAATTACAGGCACTTTTGAATCGTCAAGGAGTCGGTCAGTCAGAAAGATGAAGCTAGTTGCCTATTCCAAAGCGTAGTAGGTTCCTATGGAGAAGAACAAGAAACTCCACGCATTTCATTGGTGTATTTATCAATACAGTTTAATAAAAGTTATAATAATGAAGAAGTGGCTTAATAATAACAGCCACACGGGTCGATCGAAAGATAAGCTACGCTTGCTGCGGTCGAATCGTGGATGGGTGACCCTCCATTATCTACATATCGAGACCCCTCCGTGTCTCAGAATGCATATTAAGCTGCTAAGCAAAAACGAAGTAATAGCGAGGGCAGACGATGTGATGCGAGTATGCGATGAAGTGGGTCGGGGAACAAGAAATTTCACGCCGACGAAGTCGCGGGCACAAGCTAGTATTACATACAGATTTTTTTTTTTAACCAGTGCACAAACTTAAACACGTGACTTTACTCATCATTATGAAACAAAAATTACTATAGGAAGAACATGGAATCACAAAAAAAATCAGCTGTTCCCTAAATTTTGACGAGTTATGCGAACATAAATGTAAGGAACAGCTGATTTTTTTATCGCGATTTCGGGTTTGGTCCCATCTTTGAGGAGTGGCTTGAGAGGCGCCACGGCGTCTTCAACTTCCGCCTGACGCAGGTCCTCACCGGACACGGCTGCTTCGGGAGGTTCCTGTTCAGGATAAGGCGGGAGGAAACGCCCAGGTGTCACCATTGTGTGGATCACCTGGAGGACACGGTGGAGCATACGGTGGAGGTCTGCCCGGCTTGGGCGGAGCATCGCCGTGTCCTCGTTTAGGCGATCGGCGGCGGTGATCTCTCGCGTCCAGCCCTGGTTCAGGCCATGGTACGGAGCGAGAGGAAATAGTAGGCCGTCACCTCCTTCTGCGAAGTGGTAATGCTCGCGAAGGAGGAGGCGGAACGCGTGAGGGAGAGGCAAATTTCGCGCCCTCACGCCCCTAACCGCAGCACCGTAGGCGCGGGCTTGCGGACGGTGAGCAATGGGTAGCTCGCCGTCCGATAAGGACCAAGCCCGTGTCGACGGTGCGTTGTGTTCCACGCGCGCCTCAAAGAGATGTCAGCAGAATTGACGGGATCCGCTAGGGCCAATGCCTGCCGGGGCTGGGAATAAGGGCCGAAAGGGACATTGTGGCCCCCGGCAACAGGGCAACCGAAGGAACACGGATGGGTTGAGTCTGACATGCCCTCCCACTCCATTAGAGCGGGAGAAGTTATATGATAATTTCGCAAACAAAAAAAAAAAATATGTTTGGTCCCATAGTAAAAGTTGTTCATAATGATGAGTAAAGTCACGTGTTTAAGATTGCGCACTGGATAAAAAATTCCCTATATAATACATCTTATGCCGATTTCGGCTACGGTGACTGTTTCTATTTCACAACTAAGGTAACTAAAACGTGCTCTGGTGTGAACTATAATGTAACCTATCTCTTGGTAATCAAAATATGATAATGATGACTAATACTTCCATAATTCGCCCATGGAATAAATATCATATGTAATTAAATAATGGTTCCCTTCCGACCCGTGTATGATACGTAAGTAGCAGAAATCCATTATAAAATACAATAGACATGGATATATTTAGTAACCTCTTCCGCTTAGCTGTTTCTAAAGAGCAATAAAATACTCCTGAAATAAATCGACACGTGTTTCATCTCTCAACGAGGCATCCTCAGGATGACGATGGACTTGTTGCGAACTCGAACGGTGGGCGTGTTGCCACACCGAGCGCTGAGTGAGGCACTCAGCGCTCGGTGTCTAGTCCATCGTCATCCTGAGGATGCCTCGTTGAGAGGTCAAACACGTGTCGAATTATTTCAGGAGTATTTTATTGCTCTTTAGAAATAGCTAAGCGGAACAGGTTACTAAATATATCCACGTCTATTGTATTTTACGTAAGTAGTGATAAAGTATTCAATTACATCCACACAAGACAACCTACAAGGCATAGTTAAGTGGCTGCCAGTCCGCAATTACCAGCTGTTAAACTAAACAACAACATTACACTTTGTAGATAAGGAAAGATTATTAACTTCGGTGTTTAGCTTCTAAATATGGCAGAGAAAACTGAAATAATAATCGCTCACAATTATAATGTCTTTAACCTGTTCTGCAAACTCATTAACTATGCTTTTGCTAAATACAGATGGTTGTTTAAAGAAATAACATAACAGAACATTCACGGCTTTAATCCCCGAAGGGTTAGACAGGTGTACCCATAGTACATCCATATTTCGCCAGTTATGTTTAAGTCCCATGTAATAGGGGGCGAGCCTATTGCCATCAACCCGGCACAATTCTAGACTCCGGGTTGCTACTAAGAAATTCCTGATAGAAAAACCCAATAAAACTTTGCCCGACCCGGGAATCGAAACCAGGACCTCATGCTCAGCAGTAGCGCTTACCAAGGCAGTCAAATCAGTCAGTTTAAGGAAATGTGGTAGATAATCTAGCGGCTACTAAACAGATTCGTTAATTGGGATGTTAAAGATTAGTGCACGATTTAATTATTTACTAATAGAAATCTGGCCGCACCTTTGCACATTTAGATGTAATCAGTAGGTAATTGCTAGATTATAATCTTCTTCCAAAAACGTTCAAAAGTAAAACTGTTTGGAGTTCTAGGGGAAAGCTTCACGGTACGCTTTGCTTGGTTTTAGCGCTTACAAAGTAAGGGTTTTCTATGAATTAATTATTATATAATATGGATATGATATATGTAAATAAAAATTTCAAAGAAGTTAAGTTCAAGTGTACCTTCTAAGTTACTTCGAAAGGAAGCAAATTACGAGAAGAATCTAAATAGGTGTACATATAAGTACAGGGTTTTTCAATAGGGACAAGGTATTTTTGACAGCTGATGGCGGCCATATTAGATTGACTATTGGCGCGATCTTTTGACAGATGAGTCATTAAATGTTCGGCATTTATCAAAATGAGTCGCTATCAGTTGAACAGCGCGTTGAAATGATTAAAGTGTGTTATCAAAACGGCAATTCAATTCGTCAAATGTTTCGTTTGAAAGATAAATTCAACGGGTTCCTGATCTCAAGATTCGCGGACAAGACATGGCCTTCAAGATCATGTGATTTATGTGGGGTTATGAAAAATCACTGGTGTACGTGAACAAGCCAAGAACTCTTGCAGACCTAAAGAGTAACATCACACGCGTCATCAAAGAGGTGCCATTATGTCAAAAAGTGATGAAACTTGGACCTCTTGTTTTCACACTACCATACGAAGTCGAGGTGGTAATTTAAATGATATAGTAGAGAGTTCCATATATTGCCAAAAACTAAGCCCTCAAAAAAAGAAAATATAATCTAATTGTAAACAATCAATGTGTGTTTATTTCGATTCAAATATACCCGATCCTTATTGAAAAACCTTGTACTAGACGACGTGAAACATATCAAGAGACTCCAATTAAAAATTAGTTCTATTAAAAAGTAATATAGACAACAAGAGATTTCTATGACAGATCAATATCATCTTATAAAGATCAATACCATTTTTAATCCCATGTATCTTAAATAGTAGATTGTTTGCTTAAGGAGCAAACAACTATTTTAAAGGCGAGAGTGTTTCTTTGAATCCAGAGCGGAGCGAAGGATTCTAAAGTAGAATTTTGAGCGCAGCAAGGGATTCAAAGTAAGTACGTCACTCGAGCTTAAAATTGTGTTGCTTCCGAGGTCCCACACTACTTTTTATCACCCTCTGTGAAAAAATGAGTAAGTGCAATTTATGAAGAAGAATATTATCTACGTTTATTTATTTCATTCTCACTACTTGTGGAAGACACACTCATTTTTCATAAAAAGTAAAATCCGAATTACGAACGAAGGCGGAATGCATTTCGCGCGTTTTTCTATTTTTTTACAAAACTTTATTTTTATTTTCTATCGCGTTCGGTTTCCTTATCATTCAACCAGTTACTTGTTCATACAATGTTCGTGATTGATCTGTTTGGTGATTGGAAATTTTACTAATATTGTCACACATTCCAAATTCAAATCACTTTTGGTCCCTAGGGATTAAAGAGCTATTTTGGTAACTGTTTACGAAGAATAAAATGGCTCTTTTTGAATAGATGTGATAAAAAAATCATTTTGTAGCACAACTTAGTCTAGGCTTACTTATGTCCACCTCCTGTGGACTACAAGTTGTGCAATTAAAAGAACATAATAATAGACGTCCTGCAACTACAGGGTCACATTAAATTACCTAGCGAAACTCTACAGTCGTATATCGAATTATCGATATCTAAACACAGTAAAATAAAAAATAAAAAAAAATTATGATTTTATTTGGAGGTCAACGAACGCGGGTACTTTTGTTACCTGAAGTTTGAGTTCAGAAAATTTGTATTATTTTGTTTTATCGTGTATAGATATCGAAACCCATCACGTCTGGTGAAGTTTACATATACACAAAAAAAAAAGATTTTTAAACTGATATTTCATTTGACTTACACTAACTGCGATCAATAACCCCACAAAAAAAAACATCAAATAAAAAAAATATTGGGACTCGCACAGGTAAATCACAAATTAAACTTATCATAAAACAAATAACTAAACATGAATAAAAAACAAAGTAAAATGAAAATAAAAGCGGAAAGTCACGCTCGGCATGATGCTGCGACATTTAAAAATAAGTGTCGCATTACATTATTTTGTTTTATCATGTTTGCTTGCATTGCGGTTTATGCTGCGGAATTTCGCTAGGTAATTTAAATTGACCCTGTATACCCATTTACTGGCAAACATAAAAATAAGGATCATGTTTACATAACCCATAAAATCCGCACGAAAATAATCCTAGCACCTTATTTAACATCGTTCTCACGGTAAGCCGTAAGCTAACTACTACTAACTAGTTACGATCATATAACTTGCCTACTTTACATAATTAGACGTAGCTGTTGCCAGTCTGGGCCGCTCGTTACACCGAAATAAACAATTTGTAAGAACAAGCCGACTTTAACCCACCAATTATAAGGAAATCATTACGGTGTGAGTTGTGAGCTGAAAGCGGTTTTTGTAAAATTGCTGGCAGGTTTTCTAAACACATACGTGTTATGAAAGTCGTTGAAATGGGAATGGCGTTTGAAGATATTGGTTTATGGCATGCACACAAAGGTTAGGTGCGAGTGCGAAGAACTCGCAACCGCCGCGGCGGCACGTGGTTTTTTTTTTAACTATGGCATCTCGCAGTTTTGACCACTAAGGTCTTGGCTGCTTAACCGGACTTTTCCTGTGGGTGCTTAAAGCTTCTACACTTAGAGCCTCCAGCCAGGAGCATATAAGCTATTCTAAATTAAAATTAAGCGAGTGCTCGCTAAGGGCACCCCCTGTGGGGTACGAACCTCGGCTTAGGGCATCGCTGGGGGAGGACAGCAAGAAGGGACAGGCTGGATCAAACTTAGATTTTCATCTTGATTATTATGTGGGGTATTTAAAGCTACGTGCTCAGCTGCAACAACTGCTGGCATCTCGTTTTCGAGCAAGGGTCGGGGGGAGATCCAGAGGCCCTAGTGTGTTTCTTTTAACTATCTCGACTTTACGCATCGACCGCGTTCGGCGCTCCGATTGGCCTTTCACCTATGAAGGCCAGTGAAGGGCCAATCGGAGGGCTGAACGCGGTCGATGTGTAAAGTCGAGATGGTTAAAAGTAACTCACACTAGGGCCTCAGATGTATGAACGTAAACGAAGCAAAAGGGTATGTAAGAATCGTAGCAGGTGTCGTGCTGTAGTTTCTGACAATTCCCATGGAAAGAAGAGTTTATCTATATATATGTTAACGGCCAAACCCGATTTTAGGATGAACTAGTTTCGCCTAGGCCAAACCAGTTCTCCCTACACGCGATAGGACAAACCAGTATAGCCTAGGCCAAACTCGTTCATCCTGTCACCGATAGGATAAACCAGTTTAGTCTAGGTCGAATCGGTTTATCCTAGTTAGAATTTACATGCTTTAGGATAAACTGGTACGTCCTAGTCTGAACTAATTTCACCTAGTTTGTTTCTTGCTTCAGCCCTGTTTGATGATGCACGAAAGAAAACAAATTTTGTAAGATGGTCTTTGTAAACCAGAATTAATTAAAAATTCCCGTCTGGTTGTGTTTGGAAATCAATCAAATCGATTGGCATCTGCTATTCATTTCCGAATGAAAATAGCCCTCTTTTCTTTTTTGTCTTCTTTTGCTGACATTTTTTTTTTTTTTTTTTTTTTTTTAATAATGGCTTCTCGCAGTTTTGACCACTAAGGTCTTGGCTGCTTAACCGGACTTTCCTGTGGGTGCCATAAGCTTCTACACTTAGAGCCTCCAGCCAGGAGCTTTTTCAACTATTCTAAATTAAAATTAAGCGAATGCTCGCTAAGGGCACCCCCTGTGGGGTACGGACCTCGGCTTAGGGCATCGCTGACGGGAGGACAGCAAGAGGGGACAGGCTGGATCAAATTTATATTTATATCATGATTATTATTCGGGGTATTTAAAGCTACGTGCTCAGCTGCAACAACTGCTGGCACCTCGTTATCGAGCAAGGGTCGGGGGGGGGATTCGTTTACTCGGGGAGTAGATCGCGTACGTAAAGGACCTCGGCGGCGAGGTCGGAATGACGGGAGGCGTCTGTGTTTGTGCACTGTACTGGTGGCCCTATTCTGCTCCTGGAGGAGTGTAATGGGGTCATCTGGGTCGGAGAGTACATGCCTCGGACGGCGGATCTGACTGATTTGGGACGGGACATAATTGGCTGCCTCGACTATCAGAGGGTTCCGATGTCGAGGAGCGGACTCAAAGTGGCGCTTTGCCATGCGTTTGAGGAACTGGTGGATCGTAGGGATCTTACAGTCGAGATGGAGGGTCTCGTTTCTGACGTACCACGGGGCTCCCGTGGCCTTGTGAAGGAATCTGTTTTGGAGGGTCTGCATCCTATGGATATGACGGGGTTTGGCGTGGGCGAAGACTGCTCCCGCATAGGTCATTATGGGACGGACACACGCTGTGTAGATACGCAATTTGCACTTTAGTGACAATTTGCTGCGTGAATTTAGGATACAGTGAAGCCTACCTAGAGCGAAAGCGGCTCGCGAACGAACCGTCTTTATGTGCTCTGAAAAGGAGAGACGCTGGTCTAAGATCACACCTAGGTACTTGGCTCGCTTCTCCCAAGGGATCGGCTTGCCGAACAGGGTGATCGTTCGGGGGGGAGGGGGGGGTCTAGATCTCGGTTTCGAGAATGAAACCGCTTGACTTTTGTCGGGATTAACTTCGATCCTCCACCGTCTAAACCAGGCGCCAAGGTTATTGACGGCCCGTTGTAGATTTAGGAGAGACGAAGGGGCGTTGCCTTTGCAGGTGATCGCAGTGTCGTCTGCGAACAGAGCGAGCTGCGTCCCTCTGTGTCTGGGGATGTCGCTGGTGAACAGCGTGAACGCGAGGGGGGCTATCACTGAGCCCTGAGGGACTCCTGCCCTTATGGGGCGAGGGGAGGATAGGGCACCTTCGATACGGTAGCGGAAGGTGCGATTCGACAAGTAGTCTCGTATGATGAGTACGAGACGATCCGGCACTCCGAGTTTGTATAGCTTGTATACTAAGCCGTTGTGCCAGACTTTGTCGAAAGCTTTCGCTATGTCGAAGAAGACTGCGCATGTCGGATAGCCGCGGGTGAGACCACCTTTGACCAGCTCGACTATGCGGTGGACCTGATGCACGCTAGAGTGCTGAGTTCTGAAGCCGAACTGCTCGTCGGGTATGAGGCCCTTAGTCTCGGCGTAGTCTCTGAGACGCTTATAAATAAGCCTCTCGTAGATTTTTCCGAGAACTTTGAGCAGACTGATTGGGCGGTAACTAGAGGGCTCGTTTTTAGGCTTGCCGGGCTTTGGGATACCTATGACCGTGGCCTCTTTCCACGTCTGGGGAAAGATGTTATTGCTTAGAGCACCATTGAAGATGGTGGTCAGTAGCATGATTAAGTGGGCTGGGAAGAGCTGGACCACCCTATTGGTGAGTCCGTCTGAACCGGGGGCTTTGCGCGTATGCAGACCTTTGATTATCTCGTGCACCTCATCTGGTTCGATGGGGGGCAGGGGAAAATCAGGGTCTTCTACGGGAGGAAGGGAGGCTCTACGTTCGACTTCGGCGTCGACCTCATCGAGGTGAGCTTTGTCTACTGGTAGGGTGCTGGGAGAGCATTGAGCTTCTAGACTGTCGGCTAGGCACTCGGCTTTGTCGATGTCGTCGAAGGCAATGGTTTTATCGGGGCGGACTAACGGGGGTACGGGGGCCGACTGGGGGGACCTGAGTTTCCTCTGGAGTTCCCAGAAGGCTAGATGAGAGGGCTCTAGATCGCTCAACATCTTATCCCATCCCGCTTCACGCAGCTCCGCTATACGTGTCCTAACAGATCTCTGATAGTAGCGCATATGGGCTTTGTTGGCGGCACAGGGGAAGACGCTGTAGGCTCGAGTAGCCGCGTTCTTCTCAGTCATCAGGGCACGCACATCGTCAGGGAGATTCAAGTAACAGGGTTCTGTTGCTGGAACCTCCCTGGAGCATTCGCTCAGGACGGTCTGTACGTGCTCCGTGAGTGAGTCGATCGCGGCAGTCGTGTCAGCGACTGAGTCGAAGTTGTCGGGGATCGAGTCTAGTAAGGGGGATGTGTTGGATTTCAGCTGAGTGCTTACTTTCCTCCAGTCCGTCACCTTTTTAGTGGGGAGGGGTTGGTCAGGGTCGGAGGGACCTATGCGGGAGGTTAGTTTAACAATTACCGGTCGGTGGTCAGAGGTAAGCTCGTGCACCGTTTCTATTGAATCTAATCTTAGATTAACGTTCTTAAGGAGCGTTACGTCTAGTACGTCAGGGGTATGACTGATGGTATGGGGATAGTGAGTGGGACTCATCGGAGCGATGATGTCGAAGTTTAGGGAGGAGGAGAGGTCGAACAAGTGCCGACCTCTGGTGTTGGTGGTGGAGCTATTCCAAGAGGGATGTTTCGCATTGAGATCCCCCGCCAAGATGACGGAGTCACTCATGTTTAACAACAGTTGGATATAGTCCGAGAGATTTTGGAAATTTTCCGAAGCGTTGATAGTAATGGGAGGGATATAGACCGACACTAGAGTGATCGGTGCGTGACCGGTCATGCCCAAATGGCATGCTGATACTTCTAATCGTGAGAGGGGGGGAGGATCCATTGGGATGCAGTACAGATCCTTTTTGTAATAAATGAGGGTGCCGCCCCCATGACAACGCGTTCTATCGTTCCGAACGATACGATAGTTAGCTAAGGAGGGATTGCCTCTGTGGGGCTTTAAAAAAGTTTCCTGGATGAGGAGGATATCTAGTTGATGAACGCGGAGGAAGTCCGCGATTTCATCTTTTTGTTGATTTAAGCCATTGGCATTGAAGGTGCCAAGCTTGAGGGATCGGGGTTTAAACCTAGCCTGAGTGGTGTTAGACATGATGGGGGGTAGAGAAAGAGGTGAGGGCTTGCGTGATCTCGGGATACGCATTGAAGACGTTACGGATTGCCGCTAGGCTACCCGATTTCTGGGCTGTAGAGATGTCCAGGGCCATCTGTGTAGCCCTGGGGGAACAGAAAAGTTCGAACGCGGTACTGATTACGTCGAAACGATCGTCCACGGGTTTAATTGGGGCCACGGGAGTGGGAGCGGGGCGCGGGGGTTTTAGAGCGGTGGCGGGTTTCGCGGGGGGCGCAGAGGGCGCGAAAGAGGGGCCGCGGAAGCCGGGGGGAGGGGGGAGGTGATGGACTCGCGGGTCCATCATTGTATAGAGAGGGGTATGAGGGGGGGGGGGCGTGGAATACCCAGGGCTGGGAAAGCCTGCTGGTGATTGAGCATAGTCCATGGACTAGGCCTCTGAGGGCTTAGCCGCTCAGGAATCTGGGAGGAGGGGAGGGGATGGAAGTCCCTCTGTTTTTGCTGCCTCACGTCTAGACGTTTGGTCAGCTTATTGGATGTAGCCTTAGGGGCTTTAGAGCAGCCGCGGTAGTTGGCTGTGTGGCCCTCGAGGCCGCACAACACGCAACTAGGCGGGCTGTTGCACTGGCTACGGTCTTTGGGACGCGAGCAGTCAGCGGTACCGTGGTCACCCAGGCACTTTACGCACCTGGGTTTTGCATGGCAATTCTTTTGAGAATGGCCATACAATTGACAGCGGTGACACTGTCCGATCGCGCTGTTCTTCCAGGGCTTCTCGATCGAGAAGCCCATGAGGTTACATAACGTCTTTATGTTGAATATGGGGTGATGCCCCTCGGTGGGGGAGCACACGACTAGTACCATGTCGTATGCTTCCCTGCCGCGCGAACGATGCATGCGGTGCACCTCATCTACGGGGATATTTTGCGACTGAAGGTCGGCTAAAATTTCGGCGGGAGAGATTTCCTTGGGGATCTTTTTGATCACCACACGGATCTGCCTATCTTCTGGGAGGGAGTAGGTGTGGAATGACACACCTCTCTCTCTCAGAACTCTGGTAAGGTCCCTGTAGTCTTTCGACGTAGGGACTAGAACCTTGATACCCTGTTGGGTAGATCGGGCATTGGTGTAGGAGATTTTCATCTCCATACACCACTTGGATACAGCCGTCCACTTCTCCTTGTCTTGTATGAAGACAGGAGGTGGAGGCGCGACCTTCTTAGGGCCGGAACTAATGGGCGCGGAGCAATCCATCGCGGTGGATGATGCGGACGAGGAGGCAGAGGGCGCGGGGGCATCCTTTGCGGAGGATGACGCGGTACGGGGGGCGAGGGGCGCGGGGGGGGCCTTCGCGGAGGACGTAAACGAGATCGGTGGGGCGGTGGAGGGGGAGGGGGAAGCTACGGTAGCGCAAGTCGCGACGGTAGCACGCTGTTTAACCACAGCTGGTTTGATGGTGACGGTGGAAGAAGAGGAGTCCGAGTCCTCTATTGCGGCGACCTTACTGGCCTGCGCAGAGGTCTGCTTCCTGTTCTTCCTCTTTCTTCCCTTTCCTTGGACGGCTATGAAGCCGTCGTCGGAGGGGGAGGAAGAGGTAGAGGACGCAGCGGACTTTGGCTCGTCTTCCTCCTCCGAGCCAGAAGGGTAGGAGGGTTGCTTTGAAGAAGCAGCGGGGGCGTCGGTGTCCATTGACTCCGACGAGGGGGAGGGGGAGGGGGGTCTGGGCGACTCTGCAGTCGGAGGGGTGTCAAGAGCGTCGCTGAACGTTGCGACGCTGACATCTTGGTCGGGGTTTTCGCCCCTTGAGATGCTCAAGAGGCTAGAGAGCTGATCTTTATACTTCCCTCTGAGGGAAGGCTCCGATTCGAGTATATACTCGAGAAAAAGGGTTAATTTCTTCGAGAGAAGCTCGAGATCTACCTTTTTGGTGGCCATAATGGCGGGGGGGGGAGGGAATGGCCTAACTAAGCCTGTCTCCCCGGTGGGAATGCCGGGGATGTGTACAATCCCTCCCTGTCGGGTAAGACAGGGAGGATGAGTGCCTATTGGTGAGCCCTAAGCTTGATATTTTGCTGACAAACATCACATATTGTTAAATAGAGGCCTATCATTTCCTTTGTGATATTGGCATATTGTTTTGATGTCTCGGCTAACATCCCATCATGACCACCATGACCCACAGTTACATGAGCTGCGTCAATCACATCATAAAGTTCATCAGTTGGAAGAAAGTATTTTATATTCCCTTCACACCGTGCAATGAGTTTTTTCACATCACCAATTTTCAAAACAGCAAATCGTTTCAGTCTTCTTTTTTGTAATGATGTTCTTTTTTCCAACTTTTCCGCGTCTTCTACTTGTTTAACCAAATCCGCATATTCGTCTACTGAGAACACATTATAATGAGAAAACTTTTTGTTTTCACTCTGGAAAATTTCCTCCAAAAACTTTTCTCTCCGCAGCTTTTGATTGACTTGTCTACTACACGAAGGCTCATCTATGATAAAATGTCTCACAATAATTATACTAGGATTGTAATAAAATCTTTTAAACGCAACCAACAAATTAACACGCTCACTTGTCGATGCAAAATACCGTTCAAATCAACGAACAGGGCGGCAACGAAGAGGGCGGCAACGAAGAGGGGTTGAAGGGCGTGAAGGGCTAGACAGAGATGATTCGGGTATTCCCCGTTCATACAGACAGCGACATGTGTTCCGAATAGGCAAAATTAGTTCAGTTTATCCTAAAGCATGTAAATTCTAACTAGGATAAACCGATTCGACCTAGGCTAAACTGGTTTATCCTATCGGTGACAGGATGAACGAGTTTGGCCTAGGCTATACTGGTTTGTCCTATCGTGTGTAGGGAGAACTGGTTTGGCCTAGGCGAAACTAGTTCATCCTAAAATCGGGTTTGGCCGGTAACATATATATAAAATTCTTGTGTCGCAATGTTACTTGCTATACTCCTCCGAAACGGCTTGATCGATTTTTATGAAATTTTATATGTATATTCGGTAGGTCTGAGAATCGGTCGTAATTTATTTTTCATACCCCTAAGTGATAAGGGTGGTCCACCCTAAACATAAATAATTTATATGGCAAAACAACATTTGCCGGGTCAGCTAGTGTTTATATATAATGCACTAGCTGCGCCCCGCGGTTTCACCCGCATAAGTCTCGATCCCGTGGGAAAAAAAAAAGTATCCTATGTTCTTTTCCAGGGCATCATCTATATATGTGCCAAATTTCATCCAAATCCGTTCAGCCGTTTTAGCGTGAAGGCGTAACAAACATACTTTCGCATTTATAATATTAAGGATGTGCATGCACAAAATATTACAAAAATTACACTGTGCAAAATAAAAGTAAGTTAAAGAAAGAACATACCATTTCCACTTTGGCAATGAAACAGCTATCAATCCCCCCGTATTTTCTGGTACTGCAGTCACTTGTAGCTATTGCTCTTGTCAAAAGTAGCTTCTTGTCTTTAACGAGAACAATGCTGGTCCTAAATCAATATTTTTATTTTTGCTATACTCCATTTGAAATAAGATTAGACCTTTAGATAAACCATTTTTACAGTCCGTTCAACCGAATTTGACTTCTATTGCGTTGGTGGTATGACAAATAGCAGCTGCAGTAAACAGTTGGTATTGTAACCACTTTTTTGTTTTTAATGCCATCCTTATGCCTATGGTATAGAAGTCAACATCGGTTGAACGGACTGTAAAAAAGGTTTGTTTAAATGTCTAATCTTATTTCAGATAGAGTATAGGTATACCAAATATTTCCTTTAACCCTTCCTTTTCTTAGCCCAGGTACACACGGGCGTTTTTTACCCGCGGCGATTTTTTTTTGCACACTGGATTTTCAACGCTCTGCTTAGCGCCAAGAGTTGAAAATCCAACTGTGTTTTTTTAACGCGCTGGGTGGCACTCTGTTGGATTCTCAACTCAAACACTTGAAAATCCAGTGCGCAATAAAATCCCGCCACGATAATGTTTACGTCCGTGCGAACGTGAGCTTAGTCCGTATAATTGAAAAGAATCTTCTTAATGATGAAAAACTACGTTCACCACATCCGTTACAAACCAGCCTGGCTACAAAGGTATTTTTTCCTCAATGCCGTGCATTAGATATCTATATTCCGAACATTTACGGGTTAAGAAAACTCCCCATAAATAAAAAAGCTTGTAACTTGCACCAGCCACCCCACATTTACGTCGTCACCACGAACAGTTTTCGAGTAAAGCGCGCGCATGCAAACAGACGATAAACAGCTGAAATAACTTCATGAACCGCCGCTAATCAGCTGAACAAATTTAATTTGCCAACATGTCTGAAACGCGCTGAAACTTTAATTGGAAAATGTGTAATTGGGCTCGGTATTAGGAGGGAAATTGTAGGCACATTTCCTTAGCTTGCCTACACTTTATCTAGTTTTATTATTAGCATGCTAAGCTGTTGAGTCAATGTGACTTTTTCAACTCATATGTTCCTACTTTCTGAGTATATCTTGGACATTACTGACATCGGTCTTTCTTCTTTTTCGTGTGGTTAGTGACTAACCCTCACATGCCGTCGAAAATTTCTCTCATGCCGGTTTCCTCACGATGTTTTCCTTCATCGTTTTTGAAGCAAGTGATAATTATACAATACGCACATGAATCTGAAAAGTCAGAGGTGTGTGTCTTAGGTTCGTCCTCGAGACCTATGACTTGGTAGTCCGACGATCACACCACTAGGCAAATCGAAATAGGAAGGAAAATCATAGTGAGGAAACCTGGACTTATAGTTAATATAATAAGTCTGAAATCGCCAACCTGTCTTGAGCGCGCGTGGTGATCAATGCTCTTGCCTTCTCTGTATGAGAAGAGACCTTTGCCCTGCAGTGGGACATTTTAATAGGCTGGTATGTGTTTCACTCGGTATCCTAGGGAAACTGAACTAATACATGTACCATATAAAAAAAATAAAAAATATTGGTACCTATGATAATCCTGGTCATTGTCGGTAACCACCTGTGTGCCAGATTTAATCTAAACCTGTTTAATCTAAAGCTGTTGAAATGTCATAATATATGTAGGATAGACCGAGATTTTTACCATTTATTCTATTAGTTTAGAGTTTCCGATATTTTCGCACTGTTTCCAGCGCGATGTTCACGGACATACTAAAGTTACTGCAAGTAAGTCTTCTTCTTTTGGTGGGGTTAGTGACTGACTGGTGTCAGAGTTTATTTATTCTCTAAATTATAATAATTGTAAAAGAACTCTCAAGGAAGCTCTTCAAAGTATGTCCTATGAAGATACAGAGAAACTATTAATTGTACTTAAATAAATTAAATATTGTGTTAATTAAGTTTAGCTAAGTAAGGATAGTTACTAAGATTTTAGCAAGTAGGATTTATTGTACTATTTACACTTTTTTACATACCTATTAGATGACTAGATTTTTATAATTAATGTGATTATTTAGAAATGTTATTATACCTTGCCTCGCCTGAAACACAGGATGACCTAGTTCAGGCACCATAGTTGAATTTTTCGTCGATTTAAGCAAATTAGTATTTAGTGTTTTACCTTTTTATATGAATAAAGTTTTTATTTATTTTTTATTTTTTAGAGTTTTTATGCCGCCCATGGGTCTCTAATGTGGCTTCACATGCCGTCGAGAAATTCTCTCAGGCATGCCGGTTTCCTCACGATGTTTAGGTGATAGGTGGGAGTTTATCTATATACGAGTACCTTAGCAGACATAACCAAAATAACCATCTACCCTTTTCTTTTTTCCTAATCATGTACTGAATCCATGGTACCAGTTTTCGCGTCGATGCCCTGCCACCCTGTATGTTATAGCTTCGTCTGAGGTCGCTCGAAGATTGCTATGGAAAATATATTGTAGGTAATATAGCCCCGCCATGATTTAAATTAATAATATTATAGTAGATAGTAGAGTAGATGGTAGATAGTAGAGATGGTATTATATTAGATAGTATTATAATAGATACGAGGGGCTAAAATAACCCATTGTAACGAGGTAGTTTTACTCCCGAGTTTTAGCGAGGGAGTAAATAGAAACCGAGTTATAATGGGTTTTAGCGCCGTGTATTACACTCTACTTTTCACTACGATTGCGAGAAAATAAAATAATCCAATACAATATTAAATAGTAAATTTTGCTGTGCCCTACAGGGTCCATAATGATCTAAATTATATAATTACCACCTAAGTACATATTATGGTAAAGCAATAAAGATATTGAGTATAGTTTATTTAATTTAAATGTACAATTTGTACAATTCTGGATATTTAACGAGATGTTTTTTCCGGCAACTTAATTTCAGTCCTCTGTGAAGATGTTCTCACTAGATAATAACATTTTCACTGTTGTAAATTATATTACGGTCACCAATTCAATTCGTAATTAGAAAAAAATCTAAAGATTTCGTGCCAATGCCTTTTTTATTTCTTCTGTAGCCGCAACGCAATGCACGCATTCTACCGAAGAGATAGCTGCATATAGTTCCATTTTCAAAAATAAAATGTTCTTCTTTTTTTGTGAACCAATAATAAGTCGAGTCCATAATCATGATTATTCTACTTATGAATTAAGACTTTTTAGTTTTTCAAGGCTCGTTGGAACAGACAAAAATTAAAAAGAAATTACTTTTTCCCCTGAGCAAGAAATGCTATTTTTTCCCCGCTCTGGTACTCTACAATGACGGCCTTTTTGAGCAAGAGGAGTGAAAAATATATTACCTACGTCTGTGATGAACTTACCGATAAAAACATGAGTGGTAGTTTTGAAACATTATAATATTCGTATTTTTTATGAAGTAAAAAATTTGGCCTACTGCATTGAAAATCACGTTAAATGTACTGACTTTGATTCATAATCTATCTATAAAGTAAAAGTATCTACACAAAACAAACTCGACACCCGATACCGCTATTTATCAGAACGTGCCATACCAAACAAAATAAAACTCAACAACAAAACTACGGTAATTTAACCCCACTTTGAAAAAACTAGGCTAACACTTAAAAAGAAAAACTCCAATGGCGGCCTATCATTGGTTTTCCAACGTAAATAACTACAACTTAACTTCGCGTGAGTAAAACTTAAACAGAGTTAACTAATAGTTTACTAACTGAAGCAACACGAATAAAATTAACTTGAACGTTTTCCTAGTTTTCCGTTTAACTTACCGCTGACTGGCGTAAAACTTATGTTTAGTAAGGAAAAGCATAATATGTGTGTCGTTCACAAAAAAATATTATCCCATTTGAATGCGTTCGAAAGTTTGTCAAAAACTATAAAGAGACAAATATTATGGTTCATTGTTTATGGTTTTCGGATATGGGAAAAGTTTCACAGTATGCAAAGCCTGTAATAAAATTACATGGAAAACTTGAAAATTAAATCAACCGCCAAACAAAATGACAGTTTGAAGAAACTAGTTGAAACCAAAGATCTTTAACTACTGAGGTTTTAATATTCGTCAGGAAAAGCAGGCAATAGTCATGAAACCATACGGTCTCACAAAAATATTTAGGGTTTCTAAAATGTAATTGGAGCTATAAGCAGAGTTTTTTAGTTCAAATATTAGTTTGCCTGAAGATAGGAAAAATAATTTACGAACATAACTTAAGTATTCATTCATAATTATTAATTTCATACGTTTTATAACGTTGTTTCAAATTATAGAAACGCTTACACAAAGTTGCAGAATTATAACAGCAATACTTCGCAGATATAAAAAAAAAAACACACGCGTTCCATTGTTAAAATTTTCCCGCCACCAGTCCGTGTTCTACATAAAACGATAAAACTAGCTTTTGTTTATTTTTATTATGGAGTGAAAATATAATCTTTATAGTTCAGTTGATGTACTTATATGATACTGTAAAATGTACCGAATACATTCTACAAAATATATTATTTTTGTTTGCAGGATTCGTTGTTTATTATCATAATTTAAAACACTAACGCCGCCGCCACCTGCAAATAGAATATACATGTAAAGTTAATATTTTATTTCAGCTTAACACGGGAAGACCAGAGAAACGATGGTTGTATTGTGTGAAAAATTATATAGGGATGATTGCTGAGATGATGGCTAATTGAGACATAATGGAAGAAGAAGACAGATACAGACTGGAGATCGAAACACTGCAATGCTGCTGCATACTGTCGTGCTCCTACCCCCCTCTATGACCCCTTGACCCTTTAATCCGATCCAGTCTGTCCCATGCTGTCCTCCCCCAGCGACGCCCTAAGCTGAGGTCCGTACCCCACAGGGGTTGCCCTTAGCGTGTAGTCGCATAGTTTCTAAGTTTTATGCCCTGGTTGGCTACCATAATTTATTGAGGCAGCCACAAGAAAGTCCGGCTAAGCAGCCGACAACCTCCTAGGTTGACCTGCAAGATGTCATTAAAAAAAAATAGTGGTACTCCGGGAGTGCCGACAGAAGTGAAAACTTGAACAAAATCGCCTCGTGGAAGAAAAGTACTTGTATAGAACATTGGTCCGTAATTTTATCTCAATGAAAAGCACAATCGAGTTTACAAAAAAAAAATACTGCCAAAACCTTTAAAGTAAA
Organism: Agrochola lychnidis; assembly: GCA_963680765.1. NCBI lineage: Eukaryota > Metazoa > Arthropoda > Insecta > Lepidoptera > Noctuidae > Agrochola > Agrochola lychnidis. The sequence goes on from OY796858.1 coordinate 20,226,481, forward strand.
AATACTTGCATAGAACATTGATCCGTAACGTAATATAAATAAAGAGCACAATCGCGTTTACAAAAATGAGATGTCGGTAACGATGTCGCGAGTTCAATTGTTTTTTCCCATCTCAAAAATGCCCAACGCGCCAACAGAAGTTTTCACTTCAAAAACCCTTGACCCTTAGGCAACGGTTATACCCACGGTTCTTTTCCTGCATCTAAAACCCAGGAACAATAAACTTAAACAAGAATAAAAATGTATTTAAAACAAGACCGCTATAATACACATATCAACCTAAGGCCAACAATTCTAACGCAATAGTTAGGAATCGCGTGCGGGCGGCCATTACAAACCTGCCGCAGATTGTGTACGGTATATTGATGTCTCATTCAAAACGACCTGCCGATAACGGCTCCGATACCATGTGCCAATAGGAATACTGAACTGGAAGCTAGTTAATGTGCCAAGAAATAGGTGGAATAATTTTTTGCGCCTTTGTGGTTTATGCAATCGGTATATGTGCTGTTTTCCTTTTTCTCGCTGTTGTAAATGCATTTCTTTACGCATCTCTGGTTTTAGTAGACACTATGTCATGTCTAATGACCCCAAAGTTTGGCTAAGATCTCAAAAAAGACTGCGGAACGAGCTGGATAGTTTGGACAGCTAGGCAAATGCCTAGCTTTGGGACATTACCGGCTAGAATAGAATGGGTTGTTATATCCAATTTGTCACTTAAAGTTAATGGACATTTAGAGGTATGAGGAACAGGGTGTAAAGTTCACTCATCCTCTATAAAAATAGAGGATCCTCCGACCAGACGGGTGTTGTGTCTGGCAGGCAACTACCCAACGGTTGATGTCAGATATAGTCTTATATATATCGTTCGCGAGGTAAACATTAATTGCGCGATGCAGGATTTGTGTGACGTCATGTCTTTTTGATGCGTAGTTTGTATGTGACGATGTAACCGCTACAAATATATTATTGCCTCCCAAAATATGCCTGTTATTATTCAACAGCGAAACACAACAGAAATAACCTGCAGACAGAACCCTAAACCGCTACCATCAATTATAAAATCAAGAGAGAAGCTTCCATTCCGGTAGCCATAATTATGGCACGATACTGATTGACTCGCGTCCTTTGTCCAACCGACGGTGTCACAATACGGTTATTATGGCCACCATTCGACTTGGCAGCTGGCATTTCACGAATGTAACCATTCACTTACTTGTTCAACAACATTTTTTCCCTCTTTTGAAAAGGTCGGCTTTGCCACTTGTGCAGGACAGAAAAAGCAAACGAACATCTTCAGTTAAGTAACAATTTCTCACTGAATTTTGAACTTTGTGGCTTTTGAACAAAAGCTGGTGGTTTATTTTTCGAGTGTTTTTTTGTAAGTTTGCGATGGTTTCCGTTACATAGTCCAATATGATCTCATAATTGCATTAACTTAATTAACACTTAAGTTTCGTTTGTTAGTATCAACAGTTGATAATTGTCCGCAAACAAAAAAAAAAATACGATGTGATAAAAACTTGTTACATATCGTTAAGGAATGTTTACGGCGATATTGTAATTGATCGAGCGTGTCCATCTACGTAAACGAGTTAGATAATATTATAATGAAATAGATAGAGTCAGTTAATGATGTCTAGGGGACCTATGAGCTCGTCTATAAAAAGGGGTTTATGGAAAAGGAAGTGCACTGACTGACAAAGAGCAATGAATTGTTATGGATACTGTCTTTGATGGACATGTACAACGGAATGTTATTTTATGAATTGTTACGTCAAGGAGCTTGATTGATAAAAAAATTATAGGGAATTATGTAGTATGTGCTATATCGTTTACTAGATTCCGGCAGCGGCTTCGCCCACGTAATATATACATGGTGGCAGGGACATCAACGCAGGGGGTTTCAGAATCATGATGAATCCATGGTTTCAGTTTTCGCGTCGATGTCCCTGCCACCCTGTATTATCTATGCAGACGTGATAAGTTTTGATATCTAAACCATAAATGTATTATTAAAACTAGCGTATATCTATGATCTAAACACGATAAAATAAAAGAAAACAGATTTTCTCACCTCAAACTTCAAGTAACAAAACTACCAGCGATCGTTGACCCTCCAAGAAAAACGTAATGCATAAATTAAAGCTAGCATTCTACTAGTGACATTTTTATTTAAATTGATCCAGTAGTTTTTGTGTCTATTCATTACAAACAAAACTACAAATCTGTTCTCTTTATATTAGTGAAGATTTAAGGTCTTTGGCAAATTGACTGTTAACGTAAACCCTCATATTCATAAAAGTTGATTAAAGTTAGGTATATGGTTAAACAGGCGCTAATCATTACTTAACTTTAAGCAGCGTTTATGAATATGAGGGATATTGTCCATTTAGTCAAATTAGAACTGTCATTCTTTGTCAGTTGTTTGAAATGACTGTTACCATAGACATAGAGAACGGACTAAGCGTTCCATATTCAGTTGTGCAGTGAATACAGACCGAAAAGTACGAGAGAGACAAAGCGAATTTGCGGCCAGTAGTTATCTCTTTAGTACTACAGGTATAGGCCGCACAGTCGCTTTGTCTCTTTTTAGAGATTGGTGACTTTTGTAAGGCTAACGCTCAATCCAATTCTCTATGTCTCTTTTATTAGCCCACGTTCGCACGGACGTAAAAGTATCGCGGCGGGATTTTTACGCACACTGGATTTTACGCACACAACGCTCTGCTTTGTTGTTGCATAGGGTACGGGTTAGCCCCAACACCGTACTGGCAATGATTGCGGGAATGCTGGACTGCCCCTTCATCCGGCATTGTTCCAGCAGACATGTTGCTGTACCAATATCGGAGAGAAGATATTAATTTTATTGAAGTGAAAACTTCTTTAGCATCGTTGTGATTTGAAAGTCGATGAAACGAAAAAGCGATAGTAAAAAGAGACCGACACAAATTCATAAGATTTAACGTGGGAGAAAATGAGATAGGAAGCATTATTCAGTGTTTCTTATGTTCGTGGTTCTCTGAAGCCGAAGAGTTTGTTTGTTTGCTTGAACGCGCTAATCTCAGGAACTACTGGTCCGATTTGAAAAATATTTCTGTGTGATAGCTCATTTATTGAGGAAGGCTATAGGCTATATATCATCACGCTTAGACCAATACGAGCGGAGCACCAATGAAGAATGTTTCAAAATCGGGGTGTTTTATTTTTCCTTTTGAGAGCTTCCACTGCGTGCGCTGCGTAAACGGTTAAAGTTTCGCAAAAATCATGTATTACAGAATTGTTCCCTTTAAAAGTTCTAAAAAAAGTCCGCAACAGCATGTCTATCTTTTAAAGTTGGCTCACTATAACCTTTTTTATGCTAACCAAATTTGTTCTAAAATAATGCATTATTTGCGAAGGTGTTTTTATAAACATGATATTAATCCTTATCCAAATAAATACATTATTTATCACAAGTATTTAATTTAAAACAAAATTGCCCTTTCGATTTCAATGAATATCTTAGGAGATATCGCAGTTTTAAAATAACATCGTAGCAAAATAATGATCAAGTACTGCGCGCGTATTTATGATGTGCATGAGGGGGAAGGGCGTGATATAAGATTATAAGACCCAGTACTTTTACCTAACGTTTTAAAATTCCACTTTTACTGATAAAAGCGTGATGTAGGGACCTAAAATAGCTCCTTAACGTACGTATTATTAAAAAAAAAAAAATTGCCTTCTACGTAAAAGAAGTCGCGGGTTAAAGTTAGCGTTAGCCCAAAGTAACTATTCCTCGCGGACGACATCGCGGGCAGAAGCTAGTATAATATTGTAAGCTCTGAGTCTGAATAATACTATGTAATATATACGAATAAAATGTAAAATAATTATCAAACTTTGTATCACTATGATCATTACTAAAACCTACAATTATCCTCTTCCCGAAATTTTCATTATCTCAAAGCCAACATTTTTGAAGGTTTCACTTCTACCACGTGTGAATTGCACACATGTTTTTTTTTTTTTAAACGACATTATTTATTTTGATTTTATTTAGTTTAGTTTGATGTACTTAATTTGATTTTAATTGTTTTAGTTTCATTGTATTTGATCTTGTTTGATTCTATCTCTAAAATTTTCGACGCGCTGGGATTCTATCTGTTGAATTATCAATGCTCGGCTTTTACGTCCGTGCGAAAGTGGGCTTCCAAAGTGTGTCAAACTACTCAAGTTCCCTGACTACAGAGGTAAACACAGTCAGTTTTCCTACTTTTTGAGACTTGTAATTTTCTCTTGATTTTTATTTAATTTGCATACTACATCATCATCACTGTCCAAGTTTACGACATGATGACTCTAATGTTAACAGGAATATTGTATTTATTTGCCAGTTGAAACACATCTACACCATATTTAAAGTACCGGCAAACTCGTAATCGCATTTTAATGTATATATGAAAGCACGGTAACTCAAATAAAATCCCGTCAATTGTCACCAGCGAACCTTCCCAACATCAAAGGCTGTCCTAATGTCGTTTTGATAAAAAAATCAATTTGTTATGAACCCGCTTTGACGGAGTAAGGCCGGGCAATTCAGTCGCAAGTGAGCGTGGTTCCTGCGACGGATTGTTTATTTAACTTTTGTATGCGCGTGAGCAATTCACACCTCCCCCCTTTTGCTGCTTCCCCTCGCTTGCACCTCGCTTCATTGTGTGTTCAAACTGCGTGTCAGCTTAGGGTTGTCAGTTTTACATATCTAGATATCGCGGTTGTCATGCCACAAAAAGTCCTCGCGTGCATCGGGAAAAAAGTGAATGTCTTTCTAAGTTGACAGTTCTTTTTTGTAATCAAATCGAGTGCATGAATTTAAAAAATCACTATTCCATCTATCTGTCTGCCTAGCCGTTTCTCAACTATGTTAGGGTCGGCTTCCAGTCTAACCGGATACATCTTTACTTTATTACCATTATTTAAAATAAAAAATCATCATTATTCAGATAATTATGAATGTTTAATAATTGCGTCTAAAGGTTATCATTGGGTTCTTCAAATATCAAGCAAGTCTAAAAATAAGTATATATTTTGTTACAAATTCACTTGCGTGTGAGAGTCAAGCGATACGCTTGGATAAATTTAGCACATTTGGGTTAGCCCTTTTTGTAAAGTTCTTGTCCTTCGCATTTATATCCGAATGATAAATAGCTGCTGTATACGTTACAACGTTTCTATTAGAGCCGAGAACTAATAAATTTGCGGTGTTTCGAAGAAAAATCGTCGTATTTTTTCAAACTTCACACTAGCCACACTCTATCACGAAAAGATAAAGAACTGACAACGTTTTTTTAACTTTCTTTTATACTGACTTAAAGAAAATAATGAACTTTTTAATTAATTAAGGCTCACACTTGCGCATTAGGTCAGCCCTAATGAATAGCAGTTTACGTTTATTTATTTAACCGAAGTCGTCATTACAATTACAATGAAAGTCGAACGAAGTTACTGGTCCATGTTATTCGATAACTGTGCCGTTTAACTACTAGAAGTATTTGTAACAGCTGCAAATTTGTGTTTACGTATGTTCGCAAAATAATGAAGGGAACAATAAAAATTACGTTTTCACTCCTCTTGCTCATAAAGTCCGTCATTGTAGCATACCAGAGCGGGGAAAAAATAGCATATCTTACTCTAGGGGAAAAAGTAATTTTTGTCTGTAACCAACGAGCCTACAAAAACGAAAAAGTCTTTATTCTTATGTAAAACTTTTTACTACCGCATACCGGGATAAAAAGATTCCTTAAAAATTCATATTGAACAAATTAAATATTTTTTTAAATAATATAAACTATTTAATATTGTATTGGATTATTTCATTTTCTCGCAATCGTAGTGAAAAGTAGAGTGTAACACACTGCGCTAAAACCCATTTTAACTCAGTTTCTATTTACCTTGATAGAATAGGTTATTTTAGCCCCTCGTATAAATGAAAATGAAAATGAAATGAAAAATGTTTATTTGTCCCAAAATAGTTACATGGTTTATATAAATGAGACATCCCCAGTAAGTAATTGATAATACTTGTGTTGGGGCTATCTCGCTCTTTCCCTTAATTATTAACAATATTGAGACGATTGTTTACAAAAGGTGACTAAAATAAAATTTAGGAAGAAAGATAACAGTAAATGACTTATGAACTAATTTGCAGCTCTTTGTGTAGTAGAATGCGTATGTGAAACTGTATGTGCGTCTTATTTTTGAAACAGTGTTTGTGTTGTTGTTGTGTGTGTACGTGTTTGTGTGTGTGTTAGTGGGTGTGTTTGTATGTGTGAATGTGCATGTCTTCTATGAAGTGCCAATGTTTTCGAAGCGCAATTTATAAATTAAACTCGGTGAATCTGTAATGTATCCCTACATTATTGATGGGAGGGAAATGAGGGGCATTTCCCTCCCATCAATAATGCAAAAATACATTATTAATAAGAAAGAAACGAAAAGAAACTGTTTAACCAAGTCTGGCCAAAACTTGCTCAGTTTCGTCGTATGTTAAGGTTTTAAGCCACTCGGTTATTATCTTTTTGCAAATGTGTGAGACCTCATGGTGAAACTTTAATTTTACGTTCAATTTGTTATAAATGTAGGCTGATTGGGTTGCATACTGACGCCGTGCAAAAGCGGTTCGGACCCTTTGGGAGTAAGCTACTACATCCTTTCGTCTTTTCCCCTGCCTGTCTTGGTTAAATGGTATCGATTTCTGCAAATATAAGGTCGTAACTAAGAAATACAGTTTTCTTACTGAAAGTAAGCCACTGATTCTATATAGATCGAGTGTGGGGTATCTGTATGGTTTATAGTACATAACTTTTATAAGTGACCTTTGGGCTCTTTCTAACTCAAGGAATTTAGTTTTAGTGGCTCCTCCCCAGACTGGTAAACAGTACGTAATAACTGATTGCGTGAGCGCAATGTAGATGCTATTTAGTATCTTCGGAGGCATCACATATCGTAGATTTTTAAAAATCCATATAAATTTGCGCACCCGTGCCGTGACAATCTCAATATGCGAATGCCAGGTTAAACACTCGTCAACCATAACTCCCAGGTATCTTGTGGACGTTACATGTTTAATGGCTTGACAATTACAGCCCCGGTCCAAGTGGTCCGCACACGTGTGGATTCGAATTTTAAAATTATGGCCTGGTTTAGACCTTACACTAGGAGAAAAACAAATATAGTTTGTTTTAGGAACACTAAGGGTTAGTAGATTGTCTTTGATAACAATCTACTATTTTGAAATAAAAAGTGGAGACTTCAACTGTAATCTCCATGAAGTGCCCTTTAAATACGATGTCTGTCGGTAGACAGGCAACATGCTACTGGTTTAGCGTAGTTAGTATGTAGGTTTACTATAGCTTTAGTGCTTGATATATAATTAGCCTATAATGTTCCCACTGCTGGGAGACAGACCTCCTCTCGGTGAGAGGGAGTGGGCCGTATCTACCACCCAGAGAGGGTTGGTAGATGTCACGTCTTCGAATTTTTGGTTCTAGGACATGCCGTTTTTTAACCGACTTCCAAAAAGGAGGAGGTTATATGTTCGTCGCGTATGTTTGTTTTTTTTTTTTTATGTATGTCCACCGATTTCTCCGTCAATTGTGGACCGATTTTGAAAATTCTTTTTTTGTTTGAAAGGGTGTGCTCTCGAATTGGTCCCATATAAATTTTATTAACTTTTCTTGGATAGTTTTTGAGTTAGCTACAAAATACGTATTTTTTTCCCACTTAGTATGTAGATGATATGTTAAGTTTCTGTCATTGGTAGCAGGTAGTGGTATTCGAATGTGTGTGGGGTAGGTACCACAACTAAAAAGTTAAAAATAAAAACTTTTTACAAAAAAAAAAAAACAACCGACCTCCAAAAAAAACACTACAAAGTGAAAAATAACTTTAATTTCGGAAGTCGGTGGCAAAAAACGAAAATACAAAACCCAAGACACCGACTTCCGAAATTAAAGTTATTTTTCACTTTGTAGTGTTTTTTTTGGAGGTCGGTTGTTTTTTTTTTTGTAAAAAGTTTTTTCATGACGTTTTCCTTCACCGTTTTGAGAGCAGTGGTCATCATCATCTGCCTAGCCTTTTCCCAACTACGTTGGGGTCGACTTCCAGTCTAACCGAATGCAGCTGAATACCAGTATTTTACATGGAGCGACTGCCTAGCTGACCTCCACAACCCAGTAACTTGGTAATACGATACCCCTTGATGGTAAGACTGGTTGTCAGACTTTCGGGCTTCTGACGACCCGTAACGACTGTCAAAGATCCACGAATGATGGCCGGGACCAACGGCTTAACGTGCTTTCGATGCCCGGAAGAATATCGGTATGTAAAGTTGGTCACCCATCCACGGACCAACCCTGGCAAGCGTAGCTTAACCTGGTGGATAAACTCGTGCGGTTGTTATTACTTAGCCACAAGCTCATCTTCCTTGGGAGCAGTGGTGATGAAATAATTTGCACAAAGTAAAGCGCCTGTCTGGGTTCGAACCTATGACCGTAAGTTGCGGCCGTTACCTGGGCCACCACTGCTGTCTGTGTGTACTTTGCTATTCATGTTTGCTTTACAAGCAAACGAACAAATTAATTTTCGCATTTTTATTATTAAGAGGATAATGTGGCAAAAAGTCACAGACACTATCCCACACAAAATCAGGCAAATTTTTGAATCACGAAATCAATTTCAATAGTAAAATCCCCAAATGGCATGTAGAACAGGAATCCTTACAAAAGACCGCTGTTCTCAAAACAATACCTAAGTATATGAATCAATAAACATAATTGTGTTAAATTAGGATCACATTAGGATTGGTTATCAATTTCTTTAACATTTCCTCTGTAATTTTTACATCACTGGTAAAAAATAATTTGATGTAGGTTGGACGTGGCGGATGTCACGTTCAATCCCTCGTTAAGAAGTATTAGGAAGAGTTTATGTGGTCATTTTGACGCATAAGTTTATGACTAAAGGAACTTTTAAAACTAGGCTTGACTGTTTTTCTGATCTTTTTGACCCAAATGTCCTTTCTTTGATATTGCTCGTCGAGTTGAGCTCCTTAAGTTCTAAGTTGAGCTCCACGATTACTGACAAATGCTTGCACTGACTGGACAGGTCCACTCAAATCTGTGTGGTTCTTTCCTCAAAAGACCTTTTCAGACACTACATGGTCCTCATATGGCCTGACCAAGATTATGTCTGGGCTTTAAAAGAGACTGCGACCTTTGAGTTTGTTTCGGCCTTTCTTCTCAGAGTAGTCAGATAGGAAACGCCGAACTCATCTAGCTTATTTTTAATTTAAAAAAAATTATATGACGTGTAAAAGTGATTCCGATATCCTATTTACAGAATAAACAATTTCATTTCATTTTTTGAGTACATTTCAGGCGTTGTTTTGTTACTAAGTTTTATCATAAGCTGCTTATCATTCTGCGATTCAAGCTTAATAAAATCTTTGCTAACATGCATCTCATCTATCTATCTTTATATATAAAAATCAATTGCCGTGCGTTAATCTCGCAAAAACTCGAAAATGATTCGACAGATTGTGATGAAACTTTTGTTAGTTGTTCTGTGCGCGTCGGAGAAGGTTAAAAAAAAAATACGTAAAAAGCATTGCAACGCATGCCGGGCATTATATAGGTAGTAATATATTACACCTATTCCCAGCTAGGCAGAAACTGAGCGACACACCTACAACCTTTCCAAATAGGTACAGTACCTATCTCCTCATTTACGCAATTTTCCCGTATATCAAAGCAAATCTACACAAAACATAAAGCTTTGCAGATTAAGGGAAAGACCTTAGTCTTTTTAGGGTCCCATATTAAACAAGGAACTCTTATAGTTTCGTCATGTCCGTCTGTCTGTCTGTCCGCGGTCTAGCTTCAAGACCCTTACTAGAAAGCTGTAATTTGACATAGGTATACATATTAATTACGCCGACAAAGTGGTAAAACAAAATTATGAAAAACATGTTTTTTTGGGGTACCTCTCCTAGACGTAAAGAGGTGATATTTTTTTTTTAACCCGTGGTGTGGGGTATCATTGGAAAGGTCCTTTAAAAACATTGTGAGTTTGTACACACCATTTTTGGATTCAAGGATCTATTTGCGAAATATTAAGGTTTAAAGTGCTAATTTTTGCTAGAGTCGAGTGTCTCCCCCCCTGCCAGCTAAATGGTTGGTTTTGGATGTGTGAAAAAAATTAAAAGAAAAACTATCATAGCTAAGTAGGCTCTACAAGTTAACGAGTAATAATCGACCAACTTAACTTTGCAGTTGCAAAAACATGTTTTTCCATACATTCCGTATGGGAGAACATATTTTTCAACTACAAAGTTAAGTTTGTTTTTGGGATAAATTCATCCCAACTACGGAACCCTTCATTGTGCGTGATCCGACACGCACTTGGCCGGTTTTTTCATTTGTTAATGTATACCTACCAAAAAACTTTTGGAAAAACAACTCTATGCTTTTCGAAACTCTGACATAATTAGCTTAGATCCACATAAAGCAGATCAAAACTTTAATACGTAAATAATAATGTTGACTCATATAAACTTATTTACTGCGATTATTTATTCTGATACCAACTTTTAATAGTCCCCAGATTATAGTTTAAAATTACCTAAATGCGTCTTTAATGGCGGAATTTAATGTTGGATTTAAAATGAAGACATCTGTACAAAAAACTAAATTGACTTTACCAATTGTTTCCTGCAGCCATAAAAGTACGGGGTAAAATTAAAAAAAAAAACGTAAGCGTGGAAATGAAATTGAATTTTCGAAAAGTAATATGAGATGTCCGTCCCGAATTATTTTTTATTGCCCTTAGCCGCCATTTTGTGTCATTTACTTAACCTGTTATCGACGTCAGGCCGCTGAGACCGATATTACGAAAATACACCATTTACAAAGGGAAAACTAACCAAGCGAATCAAAAATGCCCGTAGTGCTGCGACACAGAGGTTAGAATCGATTGTAAAAACGGTTTCTCGTTCGACAAGAACCACGTTATTACTTTCGATCCACATAATGCTATCGTATAACTAATAATCAAGCAGGACTATTTGATTCGTTTATCTCATTTCAGTAATATGTGTTTGACTCAAAATAATTGGAGGTTAAGTTTCATGTTAAATTGCTTTTGTAGTGGCTGTCACTTTGTAAGGTCACCTTTTGTTCTAAATGTTCTGATTGTTTTGAGAAACTTACAAAACGGCATGCCATTTATAAGATGTATTAGAATTATAATACTATTCTTATATCTTTATTTTTATTTAAACAAACTAGGTACCTATTCCAGCAAACCTAATTTCCTTCATGGTTCTTCCATATGATATATTTCTGATCGTTCCAAAGATTCGAATCACACATACCAAAAACCTTCAACGTTGCAATTTCAAATTGAAAACGAAAATTGCGAGCATACGTAATAAGAGAGAAGAACGCCGTCTACGTGACGCTATTTAGCGTCAAACGACGCAAGCGCGAATTGGAAATCAAAACAAGCATTGATCCACAATCAAATCGAATCGAAACTTTAGCGTCGTGATCGATAACATACCATCCGATTATCGAAATCACGATCATTTGTGTGCAACGTTAGTCTTTCACAAGAAATCCTTATGAAAATTGCCATAAAGCTTATTTTACAATTCTATTTTCAAACTTGGACTGTATTCCACGGCCATAAAGTCGATCAAAGAAGTTGATTCCAAATACGAATCGAATTGCGATGGCAATTAGATCGAGTATCGATCGTATGCTGCAGTTCGAAAACGTTACGAGTGCAACTATTTCTTTGGATTATATTAAATTATAGCTAGCCGTGAAAATCGTCCCGTAATGTGTTGGCGAGATTACCCGTCCGTGGGACTGCGCGAACATATCATTTGCCTCGATCCGCTCCATCTCTAAGTGCGTGTAATGGGGCGTAATCTTTGAATTAGCCGTTACAATTTATTGATTCTTGTTTTGTTTTTACAAATGAATTATAGCTGTGTGTACAATGTTTTAAAAATGCATAAATAAAAATTGATGTCCAATAGCATCATAAAAATTCAAAGCAATTTATTTTGACATCATGAACGTTAAAAGTGCATGTATCAGTCGATTGTTAGGTGTTTTCCATTTCACGTCTGCATCGTTTACATAGTTTAAAACAGGAATCGAAGTGCCTTAGTGTAATGCTAATTTATGTTTTGCGGAATATAGATTGTAAGCTGTTACATCAAGTGTATACTTTACGAGATATTTGGTCTATAAATCGCACTCGACTAGCAACTGACCCAATAATTGGTTTGCTAATTCATACACGTTCTGAATATGAATGAGTATAGGTACAGCATGTATCAGAAAGGTGTGGTCATATTTGAGGATGTAAACAAACCATGAAATTGAACAACTTTTTCCATGGAACCAATATCGTAATCGCGAAAAAAATATCAGTCGTCCCATACTTTGGGTCGAGTAGGTATTGAAGTTTTGTAATGAGACAGTTGATTAATTTGTTGGCAGTGCTATTATTACATCATTTTAAGAAGTCACGAAGGGTAACGTAGTACAGTACGGCACAACTTAGATGTAGTATGAATTTGAGAATTTGCATTCATTCATTAATTTCAATTTTACGTATGTATTTGGTTATATGACTTTACAAATTATTGTGTTTGCGTAATGATCATTTTCACCTAAAGTAGTAATAAAGATTGGTGATTGTAAATGCACATTCAGTTCATTCAGATGGTGATCGGTTTTACGAATTTTACCGATGCTACGTCTAAGTTGTCAGTACGACACAACTACGACGGTACGTACGGTACGACAGTGCATGAACTTACTACTGGAGATAATGTTTTTTTTGGATTTTAGACCCTTTTTAGTGTATATTTTAAAACCCCAAAGTGCGCAACAGGTTATGAGAAAAAAATCGCCAAAGTTTAATTCGGGATGTGTGGGATAGTGGGAATATTAAAGTTGGGGAAGATCACGTAGCGGGTCTAAATTTGTTTCCAAGCAAAAACACGACGTAGTCGACGGAGCCCCGCTGGGCGGGGCTCCTATTTCTGAATAGTTAAAGAAAAATAACCACGAAGGGGATGGCAGGGTCTTTATTCCCTCGTTTCGCTCGCTCATTAGACCCAGCCATCCCCTTCAAACCTAACCTATCCGAGTCAGGATGCCACAAGTCCCGAGATCGCTTCGCTTGCTCTTGCATCCTAAGTTCTCCTAAAAACAGTAATAGTAACATTGCCTTTTGTACATACACAAAATGACAATATTATTGCGCTAACACTCAACCAAAATAACAAGTGACAATGCAATGCTTACGGCACTTTAAACGGGTCTAGATAGCGCCACTATTTTGCCGCAAACTGAGGCACTTTATCCGATGGTGATAGAATGCCGCTAGCGGCACTCTATACACTTCCTAAATTAATTTGCGATTACGATGTTGGTGCTCATGGTGAAAGTTGTTCAGTTTGGTGGTCTACAGACCATGATGCATATCCATCCTTAAATAATGCATAATATAACTGCATAGCACATGTGTGAACACTGTGACCATGTACCTTCTATAAAGCTACCATTTACTGGGTACGTCTTTCATCGACTTGAATGTGCCTTAGCGACTGAGAGTATGTCATGTTCACTCAAATGTCTCGCTGGTGGTGGCGTGTGTGTTGGGTCGTTAAGTTCCCTCAAAATGGTTGAGCTAAATGGTGCTGATCCATGCGTCATGTTCGTGAACGGGCGCCGTCAGTAGGGACTGGTCATCTCTTAGCTGCCACGGTTTTTTGAATTGTTTTTTATGTTTTTATTACGGACGCTTCTAACGTGCACGTCTTTCTACATTGTTCTCACATGTACCTATAATTTCAACACGAATAATGTAACCAACATTTTGTATTACCTATATTATGATTTAAAAGAGTGTATGTGGAGTTTCTTGTTTCCGTTCTTCTCCATAGGAACCTACCTACTACGCTTTGGAATGGGCAACAAGCTTCATCTTTCTGACTGACCGACCCCTTGACAATAGGGATGATGACTACAAAAATATATTTTTTGTCCGTCTTGTAGATTATTAAAAAATATTGGACCACTTTTTTTTTTTTTTCGTTATCAAAAGATTACGTTGATACATTGAGTTAAAATGTGCCATGACGTCACGAGTATGTAGATTTTATACTTACTTGTGACGTAGCGACCCCCACTCCACAACTTTAGTGCGTTTTATCCAAGTCATTTTTTATTAATATGATAAAGCAAAAAATACGTGTCTAATATATTTTTATTATCTGACTGACGGACTAAATATAATTTAATTTTTTTGACCCAGGCATCATCCCTATTCAGAAGTGCCTGTAAATGGTTTAATTGAAATAAATGCTTTGAGTTTGAGTTTGCGACACCTTTCTGATACACGCTGTATTTCATATTACAAGTTCCTTTTATAAGCTGTAGACATTTTCCACGGCTGGTAATAAAGAAAGAATAGCATTAACATCTGTTAAAACAACATTATGGACGCGATACGCTCGCTTGCCGTGCTCGGAAACTCTAATATTACGAAGTTGACGTAATTTGTGAGCGTCGCCGGGTGCGTAGCGTATTTATAAAGGTTCCGTATATTAGGTGCCATGAGATATGACTTAATTTGGTTTCAGTATTTAACTGCGTGTGGATTTTGGAATAACTTTCATTGATATTTTATTAAGTCGCGGCTGGTAGAGTCCAGTCGATGTTAATAAAGTTCTGGACTGTTTAAAACATTATTAGTTTGAAAATTTAAACATAACATCACGCCTGTAATCCCCGAAGGGTTAGGCAGAGGTGTACCCATAATACAACCACATTTCGCCAGTTATGTTTAAGTCCCATGTAATAGAGGGCGAGCGTATTGCCATCAACCGGGCACAAATCCAGACTCCGGGCTGCTACTGAGAAATTCCTGATGGAAAAACCCAATAACACTTTTCGCGACCTGGGAATCGAACCCAGGACTCAGCAGTAGGTAGCACTTGCGACAGCGAGGCAGTCCGTGATAGGTGTGATGTTATGTTATGTTAATTATTTGTTTACGTATCATAATTTAATTAAACGTAACAAAACAGCATACAAAAAGGCAACAGCAGTAAAATAAAGCATATTCTTTCATCGATCTATCTAGAACTATCTTGTAGAGTTAGACATGCAACTTACAGTTACAACTTGTAGTTAAAATCCACTCTCCACAAAGAAAATTTTCTGCCTTAAATTCCTTCGTAAAATCAATAAACTATGACTCATCATCTGCCTAGCCTTTTCCCGATGTTGGGGTAAGCTTCCAGTCTAACCAGATGCAGCTAAATACCAGTATTTTACATGGAGCGACTGCCTATCTGACCTCCACAACCCAGTTCGGTACTGGGTAACACGATACCCCTTGGTAAGACTGGTTGTCAGACTTTCGGGCTTTTGACGACCCGTAACAACTGTCAAAGATCTACTACAAATGACAGCCGGGACCAACGGCTTAACGTGCTTTCCGAGGCACGGAGGAGTCTCGGTATATAAAGATGGTCACCCACGGACCAACCCCGGCAAGCGTAGCTTAACCTGTTGGTTTCGACCCGTAGACAAATAAACTTATTTTTCTTTTCTTCTCCCTTTCTTTTCTTTGTGATAATTACGGGGCAAAGTTCGTTACCACACTTAGTCATGACATGTAAGAAAACATATAAACATACATAAACTCACGCCTTCTTCCCATGGGGGTAGGCAGAAACCACAGAACGCCACCTGCTACAATCCTTACATACTCCTTTTGCTAATGTAAGAAAACCTTAATAAAAATTATGATTATAATAATATAGTATCTACTGCACCTTAAACTAAGGCAGAGTTAGGCCTAATTTTTACTTACAAATCAGAAAATCCAATCAATATGAATTAGCAAGATTAATAAGATCAAGATTTTTAAACAATGCACCCATTAACTAGATTTCTAAATGATGCACTCATGAAATAGGGGATTTCAAATTAAAATAAATAAACGTCATAAAGTTCTCATAAAATTAGGGTGCTAACACTGTATGGTTTACCCTATTTGTTTAACTCACTGTACCCTAAAAATGTTCCATAAAAAACGTTAGTTGGCACAACTAATGTCGATGTAATGAGCCTCTTATCTCACTAATTAAAAGTCGATTTGGCGCAGGCGAGCTTTCTAATGTCAACTACGACACCTATACACAAAACGATGTACTAACATAACTAACTGAGCGAATCCTTTTTTTACTATTATGATAAATGTATATAGTGACAGTTGGGTAATTAATGGCACCGATTAGAATTGAGGGTACCTTTTTTATGAGAAAACTATGTTTGGATTCGTAATTATACTTAGTCGTTGTATGTTTCGGGTAGTTAATCGTCAGTAATGGATCGTCATTAGCGATAAAAGTCATCTAGAGTTTGATTTAGGTGAATACGAATAATTAATCTTGATTATTTTGCTGGTGAGGAACAAAAAACTTAATCAGATGTAGTGGAAGTCGTTAAAGTGAATGAAGAAAGCCACACACACAGCTCGTCAGAATTAGTATTATTTTCTTCTGATAATTTTGATTACATATCGCATAGTAATTAGCATATTACTTTAGCGATTCTTAGGCCCATTTTCTTCAACAGCAACTCAGTCGTTTATCTTTAAGACGTCTGGCCGATCTACGGAGATTCAAATTGGAATCTGTTTTCGAATAGGTGAAGTATGATTGTGATTCACCCTTTATTTTGGGTCCCCATAATTTAAATCACTTTGTTGCTCTAAGAAAAACACTGGCTACATTAATTCTGAGGAGGAAAAAGTAAGCCGTACCTAACCCATTATAATTTGATATTTGTGCCACATTATGTACCACCAGACGTACTTGTTCCCACCACTCGCGGTAAGCTATGTAGTGCCATAAAAAACACCATGTTTAACTTCTTGACTGGTGAAGCCGAAGCCGAGACCAATCGATTCAAAGACGAATCCGAGTTTGTTTAGTCCACAACCCGACCGAATCTGGCCAAAAAGAGGAGTCGTGAATTGAATCCCTGTGGCATCGCCTCGAAAAAATGTTGAAATGAGATGAAATTGTCCGGTGAGACTTCACTGCTGGTTGGTAATGGATTTGGGTAAATATTTTACGAATAAATGCAGCAGTGGACGTGGTTATTCTTTGTGTGGTAGTGTATAAAACGTGTTGTCGAGTATCGACGGACGCACTGAAAAACGCTATCATCACGAGCGCATCCCGTTCGAAAATGGCCATGGTAATGGTATTTGTTTGTTGATTTTCTCTGTTTTCGGCCTGTAACTCGATTTGCTTTTTGTTCTCCCGATACAAAGGCGACTAAATTTCGTTAGTAAGTTATTTCTCGGTCGTGTTTGAGAGTTTGAGAGCGTCGTGACGGTTTTCGGGACGAGAGGATACACGATTCGGGCGTGCACAATCAATTACCTTGTCATTAAAACAAATATTGAGTTAGGATTTAGTCTCGGATGTAGTCGGGTTTAGACCAAGCTTGGTATTGGCAATTTAACTTTGATTACAATGATTTACTGCTTTTAAATTGCCAATATTATAAATGCATATTTAAAAACTTGCGGTATGCGTTTATCAATTTTAAATTGCTTCTATTAAGAGGTAAGTGAATGAAGAAATTTCATTTCGATTGGCACTAATTAATCTGCTAGTTCTTGGAATCAATGAATAGAGTTATCAAAACAAACTGGCTAACAAGAAACTAGTTAGATTAACAGTTGTAACGTTACAACACTTATCCGAATCGAATCGCGTTTCCTTTGACCGCCAATTCTGTATAAAGTCAGTGACTCCGTTGACTTTAGCCAATTAACCGTACCTTTTGTAATAAAACAAAGCATCGAATCGAATTATTTGTTCGTTTTGTTGGAAAACCGACGTAAAATCACAATCGATAGTCGGACAAGAAAACTGGGCAAGAACTAGAGTGAACGTCCTAACTAATTTGTTTTAAATTGAGTTGGTGAAATGAAAAAAACGAAGGAAACCCGAGGCAAGAATCAGGGACAGTCACATCCGGAGTACCGAGTCACCGCTGACCGGGGCCGAGAAAAAATATAATGTATTGTGACTTGTGATTGATTTAGTTAACCGCAAATAGACACAATTGGTCATCCGTTCGACACATTAGCCAGATTTCCAATCCGACACGTTCACACCAAAATAGTTTGTATTTCTTATTAGTTTCGGTCCCTTTTCCTGTAAAAGGCACAGATAATTGAGTTGACAACACTTTTTATTATTCCACACACTCTTTAATATTGTCACATTAATCGCAAACGCATCATTTTTTATCACGTTCGCATCAAAAACTAATTACAGTTATTGCAATAGCGCAAAAGCTGCGGCCGGACCGGATGCGCGTAATTTTTTCTAACGCGTCCGTTTCCGGTCGTAACAAAAAGTTGAATATTGAATTTGAAAAAAAAAATCATATCCCCTAACTGAATTTACGCGATCCGGGGCACTAACGACAGTAAAATAACAATTACATCGACACAGATCGTATCTATGTAATTTGGTGCGCGTACAAATTTCGTGTCGCTCGGTAATGGCGGCCGCAGTTTTATTGTGTTATTTACACAAATAAAAACGTTTATTTTTACATTTTCCCAAAATTAAATATGGGCCAATTTACTCTCGGAGCGGGAATTACGTAGTTAGTTATAATTTTGTGTGATTTAGAACAAAATGTGGCGGCAAGGGCGAGCTTCGGAGCAACTATAATATAACTTAATGCTTGTTTATTATTATTCATGTGTTATTACTTGTGTAATTTGTGTCGCTGCAGTAATTACTCGTGGGAGGAAATCCTCGTTGTTTTGTAATCAGTCGTACTCGTACGTAATGCGCAATCAGTTTCCAGTACCTGTTTATCTAACATTATTATTATGATTGTGTTTCATTATAATACATTTAGATTTGAATATGAACACGGTATTGCAATAAAAAATGTTAAGTACAAAGTAATTCGCGGAAATCATGTTCTTCAGTGACGATAACATTACTTGATTTAATATCTGAGGTTGGTTTTATTGAAGTAAATTGCGCAGTGACATGAAAGTGTAGGAAACTTAGGTGTCAGAGCAATTTTAACGCTCTAATAAGTTACCAAAGTAATTTAAATTACATACCATGAAAGTAAATTAAAGATGAATTACACAGACATAAACCAGTGCTGTATGAAATGAAAACACACTCAAAAGCAACTGCCAGCAATCAAGTTGATGAGGTAAAAATCATGTTTAAAGTTTCACACAGCACAAAAACTCATCTAAATCACCTAAAGTGGTGTAGCTTACTTTCTACGACAATTTTGAACGAATCATTCTCCTTTGTTTGAATTTAAAATTATGTTAAACATTATTATGTTAGAATAACTACCCGTAAAGCGATTTCATATGATTATACACGGAACTGCACATAGAAGGCTTTGGACTGCGCCAAATGTCATTTTAATGGTTTTAATTACATCTCTTGGGGAGGCTAATTACGTACTGATGATTACTGTATACTACTTTAATCTCATGGTAATGTTTCTTCGTAGAAGATTTTTTCTTCGTTAAGCTTAGAAGTGTCTTTAAAACAGCCTATGAGTAATTATTTCTTGGAAGGTTGTGAGTTTAAATAACTTTAAGTAAATAGATTTATAAACTTAACAATACTTTGTGATGAAAATGTTTCTAAGTTGGTGACCTTCACTCCATTTGGTGCTAAATTGAAATACGACGATATTAAATATAAAATCAACTGACTAATAACAAGGACATAATCTATGAGGTACCGTGCCGAGCTAGTAGACGCTCATACAGGGGGTGATCGAGAAGAAAAAGATCATGTTCCAAAATTCGGGATCTGAAGAGGTACAAAGGTCTTCGATGTCAAAAAACAGGTGTGATGGAACTTGGGTAAAAATAGACAACTGGCAAGGCGTGGTAACGACAGGCCAAGTCGCGTCCAAGGACTTGAAGAAGAAGTATCAGCCGTCCGGCGGCAAGATAGACGAATAAAATTTATGCCATTGCGGGTAGAACTTGGATGAACTTGAAATAGGAGTGAAAAGAGTGGTTCATGATGACATAATTTAAAATATAATTTGTAGTTTTGCCTTTAGGTGAGTTAGGACAATTTCATGATTAAGTAGTCCATAGCAATTTACATCTCCTATTCAAATACGAGTAGTAAAGAAGACCTGCTATAATGGCCTTACCTTATTGTGAAAGCGCCATTCAACAATACAAACTGAAACAGGAAAAATAAATAAAAACGTTTTAAAAACAATGAGAAAGAACCAAGTGATAGAGGCTTAGTTTCTTTTTCCAAGTAAGTATTGCTCTTTGCGTCCTCTAATCGCACTGCTCTTATATAAAAATTATAAGTACTCAAAACTCTTAAATTTCTCTTCAATAATGTCCCTGACATCGGAGTTTTCTGTGCTTTGGGGTGTTATAAAAGTGCTACGGCATTTTTTATACCGAAAATGGCGTACTCGGCTAGTTCAGTAGTGTCGGAATAAAAATAAGAGGGCATAGTAATTTAATGGAAAAATTAAAAAAGGGTTCCTTTATTTGATTGGACTGCTCTTACCATGTAAGAACACTTCGTTCCGATGGGATCTTATGGCAGGCGTTTATTGAAGATTTCAGGACACAAATCAAGTAAGCCAGTATTGTGCTAATTATAAGAAGTTTGGTTATTACATATACTTTTAGGCCGTTGGTTCTTAATTTTTTTAAAGGTCTGTATTACATTAAAAAAATACAATTTTGTATTTTACCTCATTTCGGTTCGATCATGTAACTTAAAGCATACTCAAGATCGTAATCATTTTAACCAAGGTCTGGTTCCAACGGTAAGATTTTATTAAATTGGTTTTTATTTGTGAGAAATATCTATTTAACCATAATATTTATTCATAGTCATTTTAACTCAGATTAATCAACATTTTAGAAACCTTAACATGGTTTATTATCATGACCATAAAATTTATACCACTGAGAGAATTCATTTGACTGCCAAAGTTGTGCCTATCTGTTAACTAAGTTGCAGCTAGTTGCAATACCAATAGAGGTCGTTTTATAGCCTTACATGCAATTTGCTCAAAGAAGCCGACACTCGCAGATAAATAGTACTCTCAGCTATATAAAGTTTTCATAGCTTCTAATTGGATGCCTAATATGGAGCCCTATATGTCCTAAAGGGGTAAAGGCATTGTTTAGAATAAAAAGTAACCAATTAAGCCAAACACGGAATCAAAATAGTTTTAATTACAAATGTGATAATACTGAATTTGGAATTTGAAACCATTAGAGGTAGTAATTAAATTCTAGATTAATGCATTTATTAAAATAAGAATAGGTTTTGTATCATATGTTATAAAACTTTAAGATTAAACAACAAGGCCGAATCATGACTACTTTCCTTTATCACTGACATGTACTAGCTTAAGCTAACTTTACGGCCTTCACTTAGGGTCTGTAATGGGTACAAAATAATCTCTCTCTAGCTCAAATCACCCATTAACTCGCAGCATACTTAATTACAGCGCTAGTGGGCCACAGTTAGGCTTTTGACACGGCAGACAAACGCATATATCGTGACTTCGGCCAGTAAAGTCAGTTTGTTGATAAAGTCAATTAGCGGTATCGAAGTAGGGACCCGTATCAAGTGATTCAGCCCACCGTCGCGGCGGCGGTGATATCAGCGCGCCGCCATTGGCCGGGCGTGCCCAAGGGGAGTGGTCTCGGCCCGCTTCTTTTTTGTTATACTTTTTCGAACGGTGCGTAGGCGACCGTAGCCGGCTTTATTCTCTACCAGTCGATTGAAGGCGTTGGTGTGTTATAGTTTATTGCTCTGTTGTCGTTTGAGACGTCACGGGGTATCATGTAAATTGTGGCCTTTATTGACGGCAATTTATTCGTGTTCACTATCTTTCGTCTCGTGCTTAATAAGGACTTTATTTCGGAGTTCATCTGTGTGAATTGAGTGTGGTAAGTGTTTTTCAATTATTATTTTATTGTATACGTTTAATTAACTTTTTATATGAAGAAGTACAATCGGTTATTAGCATGCCATCGTAAAATAAACTTTTGAATGCCTTTCTATGCATTTTTTAAATTTGAAAATTATTGGGAATCTGGGTGCAAATATTTAAATACATATTATTTTAATTTACATAAAAATGCATTATATGCCTCATTTTATCGAATATAACTGTGATTGAAGTGTACAAAAATAATCAAGTGGCCATAAATATATTCATAATAACTGTATTTATAATTATAATATATTTATAATCATTTGTAATATATTTCCCATACCTAATGTTTATCAATCACTTAGCAAAATTATAACAATCCATAAACGTTTTAACTTAAATGAACACCAGGTTATAAAAAAAATTACAGTTCAGAAGTGTGCTATTATGTAAAGTTCAGAAGTTTACTGAAGTGATTGCACAAAATTCGAAAACGATCTCACTTTACGTAAGAAAGTTTTTGAAGTCGCATCATCTCGAATTCACTCCTCGACATCGTTCGAATTTCGAAGTGATGTTTAGAGAATATCTCTATAGTCACAAAAAGTGAAATTACAATACAAAGTTAATGATAGGATAGTTAAAAATAATTAATGACAGTATCTGCATGACGCTTCCCATCTTTCTAATTATGCGTTACAACAATCTATTAAAATAATGACATTTGTATAACAACTAGGATCGGCTTTCATTAATCAAAGCCCACTAGGTTGTTTGACGGCTCGCATCATATTTTTTGGGAGTCAAAAAAGGCATAATACCTGATATTTTAAAGGCATTTGCATAATTAGGTGAATTTTATTGCTTTATTGAATTAGGGCCGATGTCAGGCTCAAAATTGAAATCAGCAGGGTGCCTTGTGTTGTTAATTTTGTTTATAGCATGTATTATGGTCAGCTTTGAATGTTATTCCCATATCTCAAGCTCTATAAAAGTTGTTAGATTTTGTAAAGATGGACAACAATAGCGTATTTATGTTATTGATCGTGATTTTATTAGCCTCCACGGCGGAATGTGTGGGTCATTTCATATTTTTATAAGCTTGAGCCCATGTAGTGTCATTTATTTTATTGCTATCATGTTTGTGGGCAAATATGTCATGATCATAATTTGTCCAATTTACATGTATGTTAATTATAAAACTATAAAATCTATTTTTAATTGCTATTAAATTTGTAATAAAAATATTTAAACTAGTCATATTTTTGCCGACGGCGGCGACGGCTGGCGCATAGTGTGGTGTAGATTTTCTGTACATTATGTCAACTTGAATATGAAGCTTGGATATGATTAGGTTCATAATATAAAAAAGAATAATTTTTCATCAAAAATAACAAAGCAGTCGATGTCAGAAATAACAAAAAATAAAGGCATCCCAATTCTTTATTATGAATGGCTATTATAATTTACTTTTGTGATAATTTAAATACACTGTAATGGATGAAAGAAAAATAAACAAAAGTGTGTGACGCTACGAAATTACCCAAACTTTAATAAGTATATGTTTCCCGAAACTCAACACTTATTAATTTTATAATTATTATAAACTTTCTTAGAAACTTAATAATAATTGCTACGTACTACTTTATGTTCTAAAGAGTAATTACGTTTTCCTCATAGTCACATACATTTATTACTTCAGAAATGATTTGTAACTCGCATACAGACGTTAGATATCTTTATTACCCTTTCAACTGATCTCACGTCTACATTGCTGCAATGTTCACTAAATTGAGTTCTCACATCACAAAGCCTTTGGAAAGAGTGATTTTAACCGATTTTTTACTAAAGGGTTGGCCGATCTCAATTCGATTAACATCACCAGTCACAAAGAGCCGCGTCGTTACCCGCGTCGATAAGAAATTGATCCAAAGATGAGCATCGCATCGAAGGTTAGAGATCTCCATAGACTAGACGATACGAAACCTTCGTGATGACTTGCGGATGCCTCCGGAACGCGAGCAGCATTGTTGATTGTATTAGACTTAATTAGATCTTAATTAACATTCTGGTTTCTCATTACACGCTACTCGATGCTACTAGCCGCGTTCGTAATAGGAATGTCCATTTACATCCATAGCACTTGTATCTTGATTATTTTTTTAATGTTCATAATATTAAAATTGAAGATTCTCCGTTGTTCGTTATGGAGTGATGAAATTGAATCGGATGTTATTGAGATTGTGATTACGATAAATAATATTAGCTTTGTGATTGCTATTAGACGCTCAGACGTTTTTTTTTCCCAAGTTCCCCGAAGAAACGAATTATGTAGAAAAGTACGCTATTCCAATTGATAATAATTTAGCTGCCAACAATGGAATTACAAAGAATGTAACGGAAAAACTATGCAATGCGCTAATGCAGTTGGAACAAAGGAATAATTAAATTGATCATCAAATAAATCTAGAATCAGGAAATCATACGATAATTAATTTTATTGCTTTGTGTTAAGTTCAGATAAAATTTTCCGAGTGAGTTACAATGGGTTGAGTGGAGGATGATGCGTTAGAGGAATTTGAACTTGTTTTAATAGCATTAGCGTGGTAATGTCAGGGTTATCAGGTAGCAGACAGACATCAGTCAGGGGACGGATGAGTCAGAAACTTGCAGCTCTTATCTCAAGCTCAGCGATATAATCCGAGACGCCATTAACACTTAACTCCAGACCTAATGGACAAAAACGTTTAATCCCTCAATTCTTAGAGCTAACGATAAAGTGCAGAATGGAGTTTCCGAAGTTTGAATAAATATTTATTTTGTTAAGCTATTGAAGGTGTTTCTTAAATTGATATAACACAAGACGAAGCAATAATGATATATATTCGAATTTGATAATACAATAGCTTATAAGAGAACTCTGCAGGTACTCTGTAATTATGATTTTGGACGTTTCAAAGGTTCCATAGTTTAGAATAAAGTTCCCGATTCAAATAAATACAACCATTAATAATTCAAACTTTTAAAACGTTCTCATGAGCTTAAATAGATAAATATACTTACAATGGCTGAAACAGTTGGTTATCACCCAAGTCTTCCTATAGACACAAAAAAAATAATCCAGCAGGCGCCTCCTGGTTCCTATCGCTTTTAATCCTATTATATTATAATTCTTTCACTGTACCCCTGTACACAGGAAATGTTATCTAATCTGAATATATTAAAGCTCCATAATAGCTTATCGTTGTACCAACGCTACTAAATTGTTTTTCTTTGTATTTTTTTCTATTAATTCCATTATTTTCTGCGAACATACTTTTTTCTGTGACTAAACAGGAAATAGACGTTAATTTTGTAATTGAATTAATAGAATCGTGGTCTTGTGCCATAGAATCATGTGTTTTATGGAGTTTATTTCACATTTCCATACTTAATCGAGTGGTGTGAAGACCCGATCATTCTATACCTAGTGTATGTAAGGTAACACGGAGGATGTAGTAAAACCCTCAGAAATTGTTTTAGTTCATAGTTACAAGAATCTACTGCTTACTAACCTTCCTATTTCTTAACTTTTTCTTCAAAACAGACTTTATTTTCAGATTTTAATTTTTTCTCATATTGCACCCATATATTAGGAGAACAATAAAATTATTATACATCATCGTAGTATTTCGCTTTTAAGGTGTCCAATTAGCTTTAAATTATCGCCTCTCATTGATTATTCATTTTCTTGTGACAATAATAATTAAGATTCAAGTTATGATTTAGGTGTAACGAACATTGAATGTAAAGTATAACAACGTCTTGCATAGTTTCTATAAATCATTCATCGCTAATTTCACACCGTATTGTTAACTCTATAAGGCCGCGTATAAATCAAATTATTACACTTTTTCTATATCACACAAGCATCGCCGATACGGAGTTTAATTTATTCTTACAAACATGGTCTACAATTATATCGCTACGTGAATCGATTAAGGTAGAACGACTTTAGGCCCTATAGCTTCACATACAGCATTTGCTATTCCAAAAGCATGTTCATTTACGGCACTAAACTCTGACATTACAAGTTTTTACATTCTTTATAACGACCAGTGTTATCCAATAGTGTATTAAATTATTACGATCTTTGCAATATTTATTACGCGGGAATTAATTGAAACACTATATCGTATACAACCGATACACGTCGAATCGTTAATTAATTATATGCTAAAACTCGCGTATACCTTATTCATACATTTTCAATTACAGATTGAATGTCATAATTATGTCGGACTTACAGTTTTTGTTTTATAAAAGGCATATTGAAACGAAAGTTTTCATGAAAATTGGCGGTAATGGAGCAAATAGTCAAGGTTTATTTAGCAGTCGTGGGGGAACGAACTCGGGACAGTTAGTACCGCTAGTTGTATATAAAAAAATTGTCTAACAATGTGTCGATTACCCGCTCGGCAGAGCCAATCAGTGGATAATATTCGTCAATATTCACCGCGAGATCGCTAGAGCGTTAAAATTTACATCTTGATTGCTTTATTTAATTTACCCAAAGTATTTTTTTATTACTCCGCAAAGAGGAAACGCTGGACCGTGTCCGCGGTTAATTTATTTTTTCGTTTGCTAACAGTTTGTTCGCGAATTTCACTGAGGCTTTTCAATATTTTTACGTTATTTGGAAGTGGTAATTAGAATTTTTTACGTTGAAAATTTCAATTTCTAGGAGAAACAGCAATTCGATATACCTACATGGAAATAATTACCTTGTTGAAAATGAATTCTATTACCATGAACATCTGGGGATTGTAGAAAAAATATCTAATACATCTACTAGACACGGCTTCCCTTTAGATAGGAAAAAAGTTATTATTTACGTTGTTTATAGATGAAAGATAAATTGTGTGACTAGAATTTTTTGCTGAAATAACTCAGTAAAGTAAATTGATAATAATTAGGAGCTGATAGACTTCTATTGCGTGTTCAAGTTAATAGACAAGTTAGATAGAATAAGCTTAATTATAGGTGAGCCTATAACTCAAATATTTAATAAACACTAATTGATTTCTGAATAAATGCAATCTATTTTTGATAAGTTAATCTTGGGCTAAATCTACCTCAATGTGTGTCAAGGAAAACATCTAGATGCAAAGTGTAGACTCAGGCAAAGATGACGGGACGGGCTCGAAAGAAAGAAAGAAAAACATTTATTTGGCAACAGTTCATGAAACAAGAAGCACAAAAAAAAAGTGGAATGCTTTAAAAACGGTGTGTGCCTCACCAGTCACGGCTGCTCCAAAAAGGTCTATTTCGATATTAATGCCAGACATATTCTATTTGACGCTGGTTTTCTAAAGAATCTTTAGGGAAAAGTGACGAATGTGTTGTGTTTTCACACAGTTTGATTGCTTGACGCCTACGGAGAAAATTGAGATTGAAAGGAGTGGAAAGGAGATAGGCTCAGCCTTTGCCCTAAAGTGGGACATCAAAGGCTATAAATAATCCTAAGTTTTGTGTGCAATGGATCGCGATTACCGGCGCGTGCGACAGATGCGTCTGCGCAGGTGTCGTCACGCTTCATAGATACAGCAGATAGTGACCACAGACAGTCGACGACTCCGAGGCAGCTAATCATTCGTGAACTATTACTAATTTTATTGAAGATCGACTTACAACAATAACTGAACTTAATGAAAATTAAATTTATGTTGAACAAGAATTTTAAATGAATTATAAATAATTATAAATTTTAAATGTTTACAGTCACACCAAATGTCTATGGAAAATCCAACAGGAAAAAAATATATTTAAATCTCTTTAATTAAGTTTATTTGTGGTTTATTGGGACAATGGATACTTATTCGAAAAATCAAAACACAATGATAAAATGTGATATAATTTTCCTTCCTCAAATGAACACCATGTAGTTATGCTCATGACGTAGTTAAAAACAAAAATTCCAGAGTCCTTGCCTAGTTTTGGTTTTTCCTTGACTTGTAACATATTGTGTTTGCTAGATGAAATATTGACAGTAGTGGAGTAATCATTATCATCCGCCTGCCCTTCTCCAATTGATTTGGGTTCGGCGCTGTAGAATTTTTCTTCCATATATCATCAACTACTGTCATCTCAGTATTCACCCTCTTCCTAGCCATATTATCTGTCTATAAAACTAAGTAAAGGATTTATATGATCCACACTCAGCTCTTTTGATTTCTACTGTTGTGATACTGTCACAATTGACTTTCCTTTCTCACAAAAGAATAGTAAATCCGTTAATTGAGAATACACTAGTACTAGATGTACATATATATATTGATTTTATATCTGTTGCGTGTCACTCACTGTGAGAAATACTTTCACATATATTGTGTAAGTCTCACCTAATTTTACAATTGCTTAATCCATCTTAGAAGAGATAACGATAATTACTTTCTGTTTCCTTACATTCAAGTGTTGTTATATCATTACTTATAATCTATCTTTTGTTATTGGTATTGTGACAATCCTTAACATCTCTGGAATTATAGATTCTAGTAAAATCTTCTTGTCTATTTCAACCTTTTCTTAAATCTGTGGCTCATCTCTTTCGAGTTCTGGTTCATGTCACTGATTATCTACAATTACGTGTAATGCCTCTTTTTCTTAATTAGCAAAAACACTTTACTTTTTTTAAATGTTTTTCTGTATAAATGCTACATGGTTAATTAACGTTGATTCGTCGTGTCTCGAATTTATTGGAGCGTTCAATAATTTTAAAAGTTATAATTACGCATTAGGTATGCGTAATTATAACTTTTAAAATTATTACTCATAAATTATTTATCTAATCAGTGCCTCACACAAATTCCATCAAATTTCGAAGATTATTTTGTCTATATATTTAATGGATTCTTATTTATTTTATATCAATGACCCTCTACTTTACTGTATAGGAAATATAGCTGTATTTATATACTCTAAATATGCCCTGCGCCCTAAATAAAAATCTCATCTAATATATAGGTACCTACGATACCTACCTCTAGGGTTCAAAAAACATTGTAGTACCTACCTACTTCAAATTAAATATGTGAATAATAATTTTTATAGGTAAATGATTAACGATGTTATTGTCATTAGGAAAACGAAAATGGAAAACGAATAAATGAGTAATTCCTACATTTTAAATCGTATTGTCTGTACATACTTAT
The DNA here is from genome assembly GCA_963680765.1 of Agrochola lychnidis. NCBI lineage: Eukaryota > Metazoa > Arthropoda > Insecta > Lepidoptera > Noctuidae > Agrochola > Agrochola lychnidis. The sequence continues at coordinate 20,255,759 of OY796858.1, forward strand.
GCACCTACAGTTATGTTCGGAAAACGGCAAATGTTTATGAGCAACTAAAAGGATTTGTGATTAATTTATGCCCAATGCCTTATTTTCAAACATTTGTGTCGAATTTCATCACATCTTCATCGCGTGAAAAATTTAAAATCGATATTATACATATCGCCAACTGTAAAGTCTGATCATTTGAATCCTCAAGTCTATAAGCCTAAAGTAAATTATTTCGTCACCACTGCTCTCAAAACGGTGAAGGAAAACATCGTGAGGAAACCGGCATGTCCTAGAACCGAAAATTTGAAGACATGTGACATCTACCAACCCGCAATGAGCCCGCGTGGTGGACTACGGCCCACTCCCTCTCACAGAGAGGAGTGCAAGCAGAGAGCAGTGGAAACACTATAGGTTAGTTATGCTAAGGCTGATGATGATGATGATAAGCCTAAAGTTACACAACGCTTACCTACAGGTAAGAATAAGCGTTTAGTTAATGTATACCTACTTATTTATTTGTAGTTAATACTGTTTATCAACTAAAATTAGATCACAATATCGGGTTCAAGACAATACCACTGCAAAATTGGCCATGAAGAATCCAGTCTCACTTCTGTATCAATAAGCAGGCAACGACCAAACAAAAGACGCTACTTATCGAACACAAAAGGCAGTCTAAATTAGTTTTTTGCACCATTTAACACCCACACGACAATCAACTCAATTACAAAGAATTAAAGCACATTTTCGAATTTTTCTAAATGCTGGAACAAAATACAGCGTTTAATTATTACTGAAATGTAATTAAACACTTGTTTAATTGGATCTCTATAGTTGATTAACTGTGCTAATTGTTTCTCAGATATAACGAATCGCTGTCGTAGTCCGGTTCGAAAAATATGCTGTAATTAACTGCATTACGGTAATTCTTATTTTTGTTTTTGTTGTTTCATTACCAGCGTTGTTGACATTATGTGCTACAGTTTGCTAGCTAATTACCATTACGGAGAGAACAGGAATTTGGTGTCAACGAGACAAAAAGTTGCTAGTTTTTGTCTTCTGTCTATTCGTTAGACCACTAAACACAGTTACAATATCAAACATCAAGTCTTCGTAGTCAGAATTGACAAAACAGGAAATTACTTATACTTCACTTTTTATCTTCCTCTTCATAAATATAAAAATATTATCTTATATGCTGTATTTTATTGCTATCAATAAAAATGTTAAGTTAAAATATTCTAAGTTATAAACACTTTTTTCTAACTAAATGGTGATAATTTCTGTTTTACATTGCGGTAACTTCGTTAAGGTCTCCCAAGCGCAACGGTATTATAAAGCATTTTATTTTACTGTTAGTGCTAATTTTAAATGCAGATCTAGCAGCCCTAGCTATTGTGTATTCCTTATTCACCATATTTGTGAATATATCCATAGGAAACTTACTACAGTCTATTTTAAATTGTTTAGTATTATTGTTTTTAGCTGTTTGAAATTGTGAATAATATCAGATCGGTCATTATCTTCACCAATTTTTATCTGACCTGAAAATATATCTACTGCTAAACTGGTATGGCGAACTATATTAAATTGCGTATAAGCACTAAGATAAGCTTCTCTTGTAATATCCATCTTGAAGACCATCAGAAGATAATCATTCAACTTTCCTTTTTACACCATCTTAAAATTCGACATATTTTTATCACCAGCCATTACTTTCTCAGTTGTCAATATGAACACGTCCAAAAATGTTTCAGTGGCGGCTATCTCCATCGGTACTTACATTTTATTCTCCATTAACAATGGCGAATGAAGAAAGCGGATGTTTGGTATTGCAATTTAGATGGGCAATAATGATAGACGGTTAATTGTGCTTGACGTTTGATCATAAGGGCTCGACTTGGCCAGGTCTGCCCGACACAGCCCGTTGCATTGTAATAACACTATCTTTTAATATAATTATATCTTGTTCATAATCATCGTAAATAAAACTGTGAAAGGTTCACATGATAGTTTCGTCTTCAAGTTTAATTACTGATAGTTATCCTTGTACATGTATTTGTCGACATTACTATTTACCTATCAATTTCGCTATTATAAAGATTATTTTATGGTCACTTGCTAAGCTCGTAACTTTTCCTGGTGTATCTACCTATGCAACAGTTTCATAACATGCTGTGTTTTACTTTCAGTGTGTGATATTCCTGGCACCATCTTTGGCTTCTTTCATAATGTAGTTAGATTGTTCATCCATCTCATCAATGTGATCATCTGTCGGATCTCGATGGTTTATTCCGTCATGAGTACCTACTTCATGCCTCTTTTGTCTTGTGAAATTCTCCAGTTTTATGCTCTATCAAAGCACTGTCGAAACATTCAAATCAATTTTGATTTCCAAAATAACCAACATAATTTTTTTTTTGTTTCAGAACTCAATTCCGACTACCTCATCATTTTCTACTTCCCTCACTTCATTATGGGTGTATCTGAGCCTGGTTCCTCCACCACCCCTGACCTCTCACCCATGGAACACGAGCGCCCAGGGTCTGGCAGTGGGCTGGATGACGAGGACATTCCTCAGAGAAAGCAGAGGAGGTACCGGACGACCTTCACTAGCTACCAGCTTGATGAATTGGAGAAAGCATTCGGAAGGACACATTATCCTGATGTTTTTACTAGGTGAGTTCATTGAGATTTGGATAAGAGGATCGTTGATCAAAAGATACATTAGTTTCCATATACTTACATAATTAGAAGTTCGCACGTGCATGTTTTCATAGCTTTCCTTTGACAAACACTGCGGGTAATAATAACGAAAGTGCTTTCTTGAATAAAAATTTAATGTTTATTATTCAAAAGGTTCCCGAAATTACATCTCGTATAAAAGGCCCATTTTAACGAGTAAAAACAATTAAGTGTCTCCATCTTGCGAAATATCAACAACTTTATTAAGTCGCAATTTTAATAAAAACATTTTTATTGTTGCAGAGAAGAACTCGCTTTGAAAATCGGCCTCACCGAAGCTAGAATACAGGTAAGAACAAGATTATTAATACAAATTAGATGTTTTTTTTTCCGATAAATTAGTAGTTTTGTTCTCTGAGACTTTTAATGAATTTCGGAATCATACATATATTCATTGGGGCGATATTATTAAGTCAATCAAAACGCCGGTTAAGGTAAAGTAATAAAATCAAAGTGCGTTTTCTTGAGCGGTGCGACAAAAAGTCGCACGTTAGGCCCCCTGCAGACTCGCGACAGGACGTCTGCTTCACAAGTCACGCTCATTCGAATAGTTTACACATTCCATACTCTATTAATATGGCACATAAAATTTAGTTGTAAGTGCCGCTTTTAATAATTTACACTAGTTAATTTACTCAGTTGGATTCAATTATATGGATATTAAAGATGAGATATTTTCAATATCTTACGAATGGGATTCTCATTAAGAATCAGATGAGTTCTGCTGTTATCTTACCACGGATATAGTTTGAATGGGGTTACGGGGTGAGATCCGTAATTTGCTTTTTAGATAAATAGATGGAATACAATTTATTTATTATGTACACCCGAGCAGTGGTGGGCCAGTGGTAATGGCCTCGACTTAGTTGGTAGGTAGTGATGTGCCGGATATCCGTATCCGCGGATATCCGAGGGAGAAAAAGATCTGTATCCGTTACTTTTTGGCAGATCTTGAACGTATCTTTTATATTAATACATTTCATTACGTATACGTAATGAAATGTATACAGATACAGGATACAGATCTTTTTTCTCCCTCGGATATCCGCGGATATCCGTGAATCACGGATATCCGGCACATCACTAGTTGTAGGTCGTGGGTTCGAACATAGGCAGGCGCTTTACTTTGTGTAAATCATTCTCAAAACGGTGAAGGAAAACATCGTGAAGAAACCGGCATGTCACCAATAATTCGAAGACATGTGACATCTACCAACCCGCACTGGGCCCGGGCTGTGGGAACATTATAGGCTGATTATGCTTAAGTACACACGACTACACATCAAGCTATACATTTCAGTATAACCTGACCTCGCATTGTACGGAAATCCTATGCAATGCGAGACCAGCATAAACTGGAAATGTATAGGTTGATGTGTAGCCGTGTGTACACCATAAAAATTACAGAAATGTAGATTTTACAAGTAAGGGTGACATAATGGGCGGTCTTATCGCTAAAAGCGATATTGCTTTTTACTGAATTGTAGAAGTAGAACCTCCAGCTTCTTAATACTAAGTACCTTAGTAGGTAGATACTACATGGCCCTTGAAAATGGTCAATCCACATGAAATAGAATCACTGTGCAAAACTTCTTCTAGACAAAACAAAACTACATGTAAAGTGTTCTTTTTTTTAAATCGCGTTCGTTTTTTCTCAATATTAATTTATTTATTAAAACTTTATGCACAAGTAAAAATACTGTACAAAGGCGGACTTAATGCCTAAAGGCGTTTTCTACCAGTCAACCTTAGGGTGATGCAGAGACAAAATATGGCAGGAGCAACATAAATGACAGATAACTTGAAAATTTATACATACTAATAAATACGTACATAAATACATACATATAAATCGAATAAACTTTGTTAGGAGAAATAACGATAGGTAGAGGAGAAAACAAATCCAGCAAATCAGCGCTGCAAAGATTTTGCCAACTTTTCACGAACACGTTCACGTGCTTTCACTTTGAAAGATAACCGACCGAAAGCGTTTTTTTTTTTTTCGAAAAATGGCGTTCTTTTTTTGCGAAACATCGCGTTCTTTTTTTTTCGAAAAATGGCGTTCTTTTTTTGCGAAATATCGCGTTCTTTAAACGGATTAATTGTAAATAAAACACTTTAATTGCACTCTATAATCAAGTTTGCATAAAATACATAATTAATACAATTATTTACATTTAGTAAATAAAAAGTTACTGATACTGGTAGTGAGTTATTGGATTTTTTTGCAAATAAATATCGACCCTTTGCTCTATAAATTAAAAGATAAGTATGTAAGTGTAAAAATTCACACGTTACAATAAAAGTTATGACATACGGACAAACAGTCCCACGCGTGTTGTTTCAAGCAATCGGTTCGTTTGATAACATTTATAACATTATAATTACCTAACTCATGACTTTATGGTACTCATTTGATTGATTTTAACTTAAGAGGGTTTATCCTAAAAGTTGGCAACGTCGTAAATAGCTGTCAAATATTTACCTGCTTTGATTAATTTAGCAATATATATACTGCATGGAAATAAGAAATGTGGCTAACTAGTTCCCTAGAATATTAATAATGAAATGCAATCATTAATATCGTAATATCGAATTTTTCACTTTTTTTAGATGTAAAAAAAAGTATTTAGAAACCTTCCAAATGCCTTTTTTACACCTAAAATTGTTACAACATCAACAAATCCCGTGTTATAATTGCAATTTGCAGTATTTTACATGGAGCGACTCTCTATCTAACCTCCACAACCCAGTAACTGGGTAACACGATGCCCCTTGGTAAGACTGGAAATGGATTATATTCTATTCTGCAGAATTGGGCACAAATCGTTTGACCACTTTTCTATTTCCATATAATTTCCTTTTTTATCCATTTTAATTGCATCTTAAAAATTCACCTTGTATAACACATTACTGAATAAAACTTCTTAAAAACCAGTTCATTATTGCTCACAATAAAATAAAACGCAATTAAGTAAACTATTCGAGTTGTAAAAATTAAATATTTTTCTCACGTACAGAAGTTCGCCTGTGGGTACGCATTCATAACGATGACCATATTTAACGTTAAATTAAAAGGACAATTTCCATAAAAATACTGGCGCACACTTGCAATTTACTTTATTAAATTGAGTATTTTTCGCGTAAAAAATGTTTAATTTTGAAGTTATTCTGATATTCTACCTACTTTATATCGAAGAAACGCATACCTTGTACAATGTAAGGACTATACTTGCTTGCAGCGCTCGGCAGCTATATTAACGCTTACCTACGAAAAAAAAAGAGTCGGGTGCACAGGATTTTGTTATTAAATTGCTTAGATATGCGTTACCCCGATAGTACAGTCAATATCTGTTGACAGCGCCTTTATGTCGTTGTAATAAGGGCGATATTCGAAGTGCCAATGTTACGACTGTACATAAAGTTTGTGTATGTGTTTAAGAAGCATACTATATTCCTAAATGTACATCCAGGACATGTTATATCAGCTATCTAGGTGTTTGCCAAATTCCATCCAATTTCGTTTAGCCGTTTGCTATTGTTATTGAGTCAATCTGCGTCTACGTCTAGTCTAACCAGATGCAGCTGAATACGACTGCCCATCTGACCTCCACAACCCAGTTACTGGGTAACACGATACCCGTTGGTAAGACTGGTTGTCAGACTTTTAGGCTTCTGACTACCCGTAACGACTGTCAACGATCTACAAATGACAGAATGGACTTAAATAAAAATCATATTGTGTTTTTTTTTTGTTTTTTTTTACAGTTCAATCGCTAACTCTTTAAACAGATATTACAATTACTCAGGAATTTATTAAGTACTTAACCAACGATTTATGATTTCTTTATACAGTTACTTATAAAGTTAATAACTCTCATTGTGTGTTAATATTGTAATAAATATGATTTAGATAGACTTGTGATAAGTCAAGGCATTCTTAGTTTCTTTTATAGAAGAGAATAGGTCTAATAAAGCATCGTTAGCACATATTATTGCACGTTAATAAAGTCCATATCAGATAGTGGAATGCTCGTTTCCATATTCCTCATCGTGTAATTTTGTTATTAATTTGCATTCATAGATAAATATCACCCGTTTTTTTTTTGGGTATGGCATCCCGTAGTTGACCTCTGAGATCATGACTACTTAACCGGGCTTTCCTGTGGGTGCCTTAATCTACTACACTTAAAACCTCCAGCCAGGGGTTATTCAACTATGCTAATTAAAACTAGGTGAACGCTCGCTAAGGGCACCCCCTGTGGGGTACGAACCTCGGCTTAGGGCGTCAACTGGAGGGAGGACATCAAGGATGGAACGGGCTGGATCAAAGTTTTGATCATGATTATTAGTCGGGGAATTTAAAGCTATGTGGTCAGCTGCAACAACTGCTGGCACCTCGTTATCGAGCAAGGGTCGAGAGGGAGTATCATTTACTCGGGGCCGCGGTCGCGATCGCAAAGGACCTCGGCGGCGAGGTCAGAATGACGGGAGGCGTCTGTTTTTGTACACTGTGCTGGTTTCCCTACTGCTTTCCTGGAGAAGGATAATGGGGTCGTCCGGGTCGGTAAAGATTCGCTTAGGAAAAATCACCCATCTTTCCACTATTCCATTGCCTACTCTAGGATGCATATCAGGTATGGCTCGCAAATCCTTCCATATCCTAAGGGCACGTCTTCCCTACCATTACCGCATCCCTCGGTCTACTCCTTGATATGAAATGGCCGCTGTAGCCTCAAGAAGGCTCCAGGGGCTAGTGCAAATCTTTGGGTTCATTTTATATATCGAGTCTGATTAAACCGCACTAGGATCGGTCCTTTTCATTCATTCAATTTTTTTGTCAATAAAAGCATAATTCCGGTGACAACTCACATTATGACACTCAAAAATGAATTCCACAAAACAAATAACCACTTAAAGTTTAAAATTTTCAAGAAAGGTCACATGAAGAAGTTAGTTTTTTCATACTTTGTTTAAAGTGCACTATTACAAGAGATTAAAACGATTAATATCTGCCATTACGATGTCGAAGTATGGTCACAGTACGAAGTCAAGCTTCCTTATAAGACATGTGGGGAAACGCGGCTCCGCCCGAACACATATCGGTGGAACGACACCTTAATGATCACTTAATCACGGCGTACGCGACCGTCGGATGTTTTCATTAATGTCCGAGTCACTGCAAAATTGGAAATACGACTTTGTTGGAAATTGCCAATTACTTAGAAAACGTTGATGGTTTTTACCTGATAGACGTCTGTAGAGGTAATGGAAAGGCTTTATTTTTTGTTATTACTGCGTTGTAATGTGAGGAGAATGATATTCAGTTTGTTGATAGATTAATTTTTATGTATCGGTTGCGATCTTTCCCATTGAAAGCGTCTCCATAAGGAGTCAATGCACATTTTGCAATGTAAATGCAATGTGTCAGCGACATATTAATATAAAAATTTACAAATTGTAACTTAAGTATTCTTTAAGGAATGGAATTTCTGTCAATTTTACTTAGTTAACAAGATAACTGTAGTTTTATTCTTCGATTGAATGTCGGCAAAATTTTCCGAAGCTTGCTTGATTCACAACATCGATTGCACAAGGTTTTTAATAGGTAATACATCAATAAAAGCACGGTCAGCAAATTGAAATTTAGTTATTTTAACAAAATCTTAATTGACTGCCAGAAATAATAAATCACACACAGATTTAAATCTATAACCTACCTATTTCATAGACAGAAGTTACTAAACATGTACGATTTTATGATATAACGTTTTTTTATATTTTAATCATCAAATTGATATAGTAATTAAAATGAAACACAATTTGTAGCATTAATCATTTAAATGAACAATTTAATCATGCTTATAAAAAATACTGTTTGCCGGTCACGTCACGACGCAGAAAGCAGATCTTTCAACAATTTCTTTAATAGACGCAATAAAGTTGATTGTGGCGCCGATATAATTAAAATATAAATAGTTTACACTAAAATAATTATCAATAGATTATACTACTTATACAATAAACAAATAAATATATAATATAATAGTCATGTCCATGTAACATAGCTAACCGGGTATTAATTAAAACCTTTTTGCCTTCAATGGCGAACCCGAGCTAATGAGTGGACGTTCCATTTATGTCCAGATTCGGCCTTTGCAAGCAACACGCACAGCGACTCTTAATTAACTTTGATTTATGTTAGATTTCTTACGTTTTTTATATTATCAACTAATAATACTGTCCGTAGGTCGTAAACTTTCTACCTGATTGTTTAATTATGTTCGTAGAATTATTAAAAACTACTAGAACTAGAAAGTCAGCTTATAAATCTACGTGAAAATTGATTAGCCGTACATAATGAGTGTTGCCATCGCATAATACGATAATAATTTGGAATTGAGGAAAAAGCAGAATGTTGCCAGGTGAATATTGAAAGGAGTTAATTCGCCCGTTTTTAAAGTTCAACCGTAGCTTGAGCATAATGATAATTACATTTAACACAGACACAGGGAATCTTATTGTGAGGCTTATGTGTGAAGCCATTAAATTAATTTTGTTGCAAGAAGTGAATTGATTATCGACTGTTTTTTTCTTAAAATTATATTAATTTGTAATTACGATGACAAGTTATGGTTTGTTTTGACAATCTCTTGTGGCGGATGAGCTTATACTTTTTTCCTTTTCTGGTTTTAAATGAAGAAACTTGGGTTTTAAAAACTTGACAACCAGCAATATTTAATAACTGTGATGTAATGTTAGGGACAGAAATTGGCGCTTTGCTTTGTGTAAATTATTTCATTACCTGCTCTCAAAACGGTGAAAGAAAACATCGTATGGAAACTGGTATGTTATAAAACCAAAAATTCGAAGACATGTGACATCTACCAACCCGCACTGGGCCCGCGTGGTGGATTATGGCCCACTCCCTTTCACAGAGAGGAGGCCTGTGTCCCAGCAGTGGGATCATTAGAGGATGCTAACGCAGGTTATTCTGTAACCTAGCTAGGAGAACAGAATTTATCCTATCTATTTGATGATATTATAGTTAATTAGCTGCGCCCCGCGGTTTCACCCACATAAATCTAGATCCCGTGGGAATATCAGGATAAAAAGTATCCTATGCATAGCCCAGGCCATGGTCTACCAATTTCGCATTTATAATAGGATAGTTAGGATTCGTTGCACGAATGAATCCTCATCGCATGCCATTCACAGCCAATCTAAAGTCAACTCTCTTGTCACCAGGTATGGTTCCAAAACCGTCGTGCGAAATGGCGCAAGCAGGAGAAGGTGGGTCCCCACGCTCACCCTTACAGTGGTTACCTGGGGGGTTCCCAGCCACTGCCCACGTCAGCCACTCTGCCTGGACCACCACACCCACTGTCACAGCTTGGCTTCGGGCTGAGGAAGCCGTTTGATGCTGCACTGGCCAGTTTTAGGTGAGCTATAAAGTTATTTTGAATATAGTTCTGTTTTTCACAATTAATTGGTAGTCAGCAGGTTTGCCAGTAGGTATTTTGATTTTGGATTAACAGTTTAACACACAATGACATAATATCATGCCTGTAATCCCCGAAGGGTTAGGCAGAGGTGTACCTATAGTAGGTTTCGCATTTTTAAGTCCCATGTAATAGGAGGCTAGCCTATTAGGTTAAGGGGGATGCGCTAAGCTGGCCCGCGAAATTCAAATTTTCTTTAGTTTTTTTTTTGCAATTTGCAAGTCAGTGTCAGGTTGTATGTTGATTAAAATATGATTTGCGACCGTAACAAATATGGCTTTGCAGAATTATAATCCTGAGAATCAGCAATACAACTTTAATCATAAGTTAGCATAATCTTCAAATGTCATGATTTCATGAAATTGTTATTCAATAGAATTACATGAACTCAGACAGTTGTATTTATGATTATAATTCTATAAATAAACATTTGATACGGTCGCGAATTATATTAAGATCAACGTACAACCTGTAGTGTTATTCTGTAACCATCTCACCGTGTTATCTTAGGTGAAGTGAGCGTGGAGTGAGCTGTCAGTTGCTAAGGATTGACACTATTGGCAGCTCACTTCACCTAAGTTATCACAGTGAGATTTTTTACAGAATAGCACTACTGATACTGACTTGCAAATTGCAAAAACGTAAGAAAATTTGAATTTCGCGGGCTACCTTGACGCTCTCGCTTTAATGAAAATACATAAATACCAATCTTGAAAAACCAATTTACCTTTTTGATTATTTGTTTTTTTCTGTAAATTAATTTCTTAATTTTTTTCGAACAGGTACGCAAGCACACCACTATTCGGCGCCCAGTACTTACCTCCACTATCGCGCCCGCCACTCTTCGGGGCCCCACTCTACGCCACATCGCCCGCGCATTTCCATTCCCTCTTCGCTAACTTAAACCTTCCCGAGCCGCCCCGACTATCACCCGAGCACTCCCGACCGGCACCTGAACTGTCACATCCATCTCCCGATCTATCCCGACCGTCGTCCGATCACTCCCGATTGTCGCCCGAGGTGACCCGATCCCCTGCACCTTCCATGTCTCCGCCGATATCGCCAGGCAGTGAAAGTTTGCATATGCACCCGTTAATGGATGATGTACGTACGTCAAGTATCGCTGCCTTGAGATTGGCGGCTCGGGAACATGAACTTAGGCTTGAATTGTTAAGACAGAGAGCTGATATGATGTGTTAATTAAGTTAGTTAATTACTTTTTTTTATATAATTTCTTAATAGTAATGTAAATAATTCTGTAGCTGAAGAGTTTTAATTTAAACATTGATTTGGTATCCAGACGTGTAGTTTTGTAAAAAAGTTTATATAAGTAAGCATGTTATTTTAGTTTTTAAGTTTTCATTTTTCAATCATAAATCCGTCCTTTCTTATGTAATTAAGTATAAATTTATAAATAAATCCAGTTATTTTTACTATAGACAGATGTTTGTTTTGCCTACCACATGTTAATATACCCACTTACAATAATACAAAAGATTGTTTCCAAAATTTTAAATACACGCAAAAAACACAAAGCTATCGATATTTTGAATTACTTAATTTAAAACACGAGGCACATCACTATTCATCACTGAGATCAATCGAGATCAAACTAAGTGAAAAAAAGCGGCCAAGTGCGAGTCGTACTCGCCCATGAAGGGTTCCGTAGCAGCAAGTAACATTGAATGAAAGGTAAATTGCGGTTTACAATTTATGACGTATTAAAAAAAAAACTACTTGCTAGATCTCGTTCAAACCAATTTTCGGTGGAAGTTTACATGGTAATGTACATCATATATTTTTTTTAGTTTTGTCATTCTCTTATTTTAGAAGTTACAGGGGGGGACGGGACACATTTTACCACTTTGGAAGAGTCTCTCGCGCAAACTATTCAGTTTAGAAAAAAATAATATGAAACCTCAATATCATTTTTGAAGACCTATCCATAAATACCCCACACGTATGGGATTGATGAAAAAAAAAATTTGAGTTTCAGTTCTAAGTATGGGGAACTCCAAAGATATTTGTTTTTTTTCTATTTTTGTGTGAAAATCTTAATGCGGTTCACAGAATACATCTACTTACCAAGTTTCAACAGCATAGCTCTTATAATTTCGGAAAAAAGTGGCTGTGACATACGGACGGACAGACAGACAGACAGACAGATAGACAGACAGACAGACAGACATGACGAATCTATAAGGGTTCCGTTTTTTGCTATTTGGCAACGGAACCCTAAAAAGCGGCCATAACACGGAGGGTTGCGTACCACCGTACAATATTTAACATGACATATTTTTTCGTTTATTGTAGGGGATCCCCCCTTTAATTTGTTGTTATAGCGACAATAGACACACACACGCACATTCCGTGAACATTTCAAGTATCTACCTATTAGCTGATGTTTCGCACGGACGTAATAAAATCGCGGCGAGATTTTATCGCGCACTGGATTTTCAACTCTCGGCGTTAAGCAGAGCTTTGACAATCCAATGCCCTGGGACGCACTCTCGTTCCATTGCGTTGAAAAAATACTGTTGGATTTTCAACACTCGGCGCTAAGCCGAGCGTTGAAAATTCAGTGCACGAAAAACTTACGGTTGAAAAGATACAGTCCTGTGACAGACATGCGTTAGTAATAGGGTCCCGTAGGCATCCTTTGGATACGGAACCCTACTAAAGTACCTAGATCCGGAAAATGGTAAAAAGAAAAAAAAATTGAGCATCACCTACACATCAGGAACTTGCCAGAAAAACAGCAACTTTAGTACTTTAGAAATAGAGAAACATCTAATACAACATAAAATAACACCGTGCACCTAGCTTCTGATATTTCATAAGTGCCCTTGTAGGTTTATGTGAAACAAAAAAATAATAATTTTGAATTTGGAAATGAACATCACGCCTGTAATCCCGAAGGGTTAGGCAGTGGTGCACCTACAGTACACCCACATTTCGCCAGTTATGTTTAAGTCCATGTAATAGGGGACGAGCCTATTGCCATCAACCGGGCACAAATCCAGACTCCGGGCTGCTACTGAGAAATGTTTTATGGAAAAACACAATAACACTTTACCCGACCAGGGACTTGATCCAAAATCAATCTCGCCTTTTCCCAACTATGTTAGGGTCAGCTTCCAGTCTAACCGGATGCAGCTGAATGCCAGTATTTTACATGGAGCGACTGCGTATCTGACTTCCACAACCCAGTAACTAGGTAATACGATACCCCTTGGTAAGACTGGTTGTCAGACTTTCGGGCTTCTGACGACCCATAACGACTGTCAAAGATCCACGAATGACAGCCGGGACCAACGGCTTAACGTGCTTTCCGAGGCACGGAGGAGTCTCGATATGTAGAAATGGTCACACATCCACGGACCAACCCCGGCAAGCGTAGCTTAACCTGATGGATCGACTGTGCGGCTGTTACTTAGTTACGAGCTTCTCCACCAGGGAATCGATCCCAGGACATCTAATACAATCCGTCATTATTCAATAGAAAAGGATGACTCAAGTCTCAGAGGTCATCAATCGTACGTTTCTGTCCATGGATAATCATATTATGCTCACCATGACAGCCTAATGTAATTAATATCAACGGTTTCATCCGCAAAATATGGCTACGACCAATTTGTTCGACTGAGAATTACGTGGGGATACGGTCTTATTGATAGCGATTTTACAAAGCATGTATACTCGAGCATGCATAGATACCTAAGTAGGTATCTACGGTATCTGGCCGCAACACGGTGACACTGCAATGGATAAAAGGACACAGCGGATCGCTAGGTAACGACGCAGCTGACGAACTTGCTAGAAGAGGATCTAGCACGGCAGTCTGTGGACCCGAGCCTATCGTGCCAATCCCCTTCAACCAAAAAACGCAGGTGGCTACAGGAGTTCACCCACACACAAGCAGAGAACTGGTGGACCTCGACACCGGGTTGCAGGCAGTCCAAGGAAGCTATGCCATCCTTGGATAGCAGGCTAACCAGGCGTTTATTACGCCTGGACAGGAACGGCCTGCGCCTGGTGACGGGGACCATCACGGAGCACTGCTCGCTAAACAAACACTTGCACACAATAGGCATAACGGACAGTCCTCTGTGCAGGGCGTGCATGGAGGCTGAGGAAACCGTAGCGCACGTGCTCTTTGAATGCACAGGCGTCACCCAGATAAGAACAGAAATCCTCGGGTCACCCAGATCCTACACAGATGTTCTGAACAGACCAGGAGATTTAATTAGCTTCTGGAGGGGGTGGGCTGGTTGGAATAACCACCAAACGGCCACCATGGCCCACGCACAATGGTCCATCTTACGGACTAAATGCGGAAACCAAACCCTATAACATAGAACATAGGTATCTAATCATAGCCTAAAGACACCACTTCGGCCGGTCATCGGCCGGTCATCAGATAGTCTAACATTTAAAAATGTTATTGTGAAAACTTAAGTTAAGTGTGCTTGAAGTGAGCTGCAATTTCAGCTGCCGATATATTCTGTAAAAAATAAACTTTTGTACAAAAAATACAACTGACTTCCAAACTACAAAGTGAAAAATAACTTTAATTTCGGAAGTCGGTGGCAAAAAACTAAAATACCGATTCAAAGATACCGATTTCCGAAATTAAAGTTATTTTTTACTTAGTAGTTTAGAAGTCAGTTGTATTTTTAGTAAAAAAGTTTCTTTTCACTTTTTTTGAAGTTTTCTTTCTTCAAAAAAGATTCCGACGAACTGAGAACCTCCTCCTTTTTTTGAATACGGTTAAAAATCTCCTAGTGAAACTGAAAACGAAGGTAAAGTGAGCTGTCAACAGCATCAATCCCTCCCTAGCATCAGGTGAAATGGCTTCAGCTCACTTCACCCAAGTTTCTACGGTAACATTTTTACAGAATCGAATGGCAGGTCTTCCATTTTTCGGTCCATCTAGCAGGAGGCTTATCCACGCTGTGCCTTGCGGTACACGGTCTTCACTGCAGAACTTTAGCCCTATCCGTTATGCGTGCAGTTCATACATACAAATGTAAAGTCATGCTTTTTTCCCAAGGGGATAAGCAGAAAATACAGAACGATCGTTACAGTCGTCAGAAAGGGGTATGCCCTTTTGCCTCGTTTACGTTCATCTAGTCATACACGCGCGCCGGTTGGAAGTACTACGCAGCTGACCATTCAATACATTACCATAATCATCATGATTCTTCTTTTTTTGTCCGTCTTGTAGATTATTAAAAAATATTGGACACGTATTTTTTCTTTTTTTACGTTATCAAAAGATTACGGCGATACATTGAGTTAAAATTTGCCATGACGTCACGAGTGTGTAGATTTTATACTTGTGTCGTAGCGACCCACACTTCCCAACTTTAATGCGTTTTATCTAAGTAATTTTTTATTAATATGATGAAGCGAAAAATACGTGTCTAATATTTTTTTATTATCTGACTGATGGACTAATTAGAATTTCTTTTTTGTTGACCTAGGTATCAGCCCTATTCTTTTCTAAGCTGGAATTCAGGCCTCCTGTCTACAAGAGAGACAGGGCCAAACAACACGAGCCAATACTTCAACATGCCAGAAGAAAAAAAGTCCTTAAAAAAGTGCAGAAAACTGGTAAAATAAACGGAGGTCAAGGTCACGATACTTTTTAGGCTTGAGATGAAAATAATGCATAGTTGAACGACCTCAATGCACCTTTAGATTCTTTGGCGGTCAGCGTGTTTCACGGTCTATCAAGACAATACTTTTGTAGTGATTCGTGTTCGGAATCACGGTGTAAAGTAAGTATCTACTATAGTTGTTTAACTAGCTAGAACTACTTACAAAACTCAAAGCATTTATTTCAATTAAACCATTTACAGGCACTTTTGAATTGTCAAGGAGTCGGTCAGTCAGAAAGATGAAGCTAGTTGCCCATTCCAAAGCGTAGTAGGTATGTCACAAGATCATTTCAGACACTAATCTACATGGTCTCCATATGATCTGACCAATACAATAAAGACATATTTAGCAGTGATAGCCTAGAGGTGTGACCGTCGGACTGCCAAGTCATAGGTCTCGAGCTCGAACCCAAGGCACGCACCTCTGACTTTTCGGGATTCATGTACGTATTGTATAATTATCACATAACATCACGCCTTGTTTCCCCGAAGGGTTGGGCAGAGGTGTCCCTGTAGCAGGTACACCCACATTTCGCCAGTTATGTTTAAGTCCCATGTAATAGGGGGCGAGCCTATTACCATGAACCGGGCACAAATCCAGACTCCGAGCTGCTACTGAGAAATTTCAGATAGAAAACCCAATAACACTTTGCCCGACCCGGGAATCGAACCCAGAACCTCATGCTCAGCAGTAGCGCTTGCGACCACTAGACCAACGAGGCAGTGTAATTATCACTTGCTTCAAAAACGGTGAATTAAAACATCGTGAGGAAACCGGCATGCCTGAGAGATATTTCTCGACGGCATGCGGCATGTGAAGAAGGCCCATGGGCGGCTTTAAAACTCGGACACCAGGTTAGTCACTAACCACACGAAAACAAGAAGAATAAGAATAAAGATGGCGGTAGGTTCAGACAGCTGTTAAACTTTGAGGGTAAACTAAAGATAGTCTCATTTGCTTGATCCACTAATCTACAAGGTCCTCATATGATCTCAACAACATAATGTCTAATCTTAAAAAGATACTGTGACCTCTAAGTTTTTTTCGGTGTTTCTTAAAAACCGACTTCATCTAGTTTTTACCCAACTGCGGCAAAGCCAAATAAGTGTGTGCCAAGTATGTGTTTCATGGCGAAAGTTGTATGGCATGACAGGTAAAATCACCCCCTTGACGGATGCAGGTCACAAAATCGCCACCGTACTACCGTCATCTTCAAAAGCCCCATTTCACGTGTTATGAACCGCTTTTCGCCACCACTCGCACCTAGCCCCCATCACAATCCAAGTCGCAATGATTCACCGTCAATCACACACAATCATCACCAATTTGGCATTAGTCACCCAAGGCCGGGTGAAGGGACGGCTCTACGTGCCGCAATTAGGCCTGACCTCATACTGCATAGGGAAGATACTGCGGTTTGAGCTAGAGTCTAGATTATACGTAAATATAGCTTTAAGTGTATTTTGGTAATTGGTCTGCTTTTATAGATTTAAATAGTTGTGTGATGATAAGGATTGTAATGTTTGTGAGTTGATTTTAATAGCGTTTATTCTGAAAGTCGGCAACATCGCAAATAGATGTCCAATATTTCGCTGTTTTGATTAATTTGGCAATATTACTGTATGGAAATATGAAATGTGGCTAACTAGCGAACTATAATATTAACAATGAATTGCAATTTAGGCGTTTTAGGTGTAAAAAAGTATTTGGAAACATTCCAAATACCTTTTTACATCTATAACTAAATATTCGGTGTTACGATATTAATTGTTGCATTTAATAATCAATATTTTAGTTCACTAGTTAGCAACATTTCATATTTCCATACAGTAATATTGCCAAATTAATCAAAACAAGTAAATATTTGACAGCTATTTGCGATGTTGCCAAATTTTAGGATAAGCGCCATCTTCATCTTCATCATCTACCTACGTATAGCCAACCAGTCTATAATGTCCGCACAACTGGGACTCAGGTTTCAGGAAGCAAGCCCAAGTGAATGACTCAACGACCTAGAACCGAAACATCTGGCGAAGAATGACGAGGAGAGCCGACCCCGAATGGGATAAGGCTTGGCTTGGCGAGAGAGAACTGGTACTCAGGCCTCCTCTCTGTGAGAAGGACTGGACCGTAATACAACATGCGGGCTCAGTGCGAGTTGGTCAGGCTATTGCAATCGATAAAGTGTATTAGGTTTACATTTCAATTGCTTAATAGATAATACGGTAGTTCCCTAGGTAAAAAAAAAGAAATTCTATTTAGTCCGTCTTTCAGATAGTAAAAAAATATTAGACACGTATTTTTTGCTTTATTATATTAATCAAAAATAACTTAAAAACACGCATTAAAGTTGGGGAGTGGGGGCTCGCTCCGTCACAACTCAGTATTAAATCTAGCAAGGCGTGACGTCATGCCACATTTTAACTCAATGTATCGCCGTAATATTTTGATTACGTTAAAAAAGAAAAATACGTGTTCAATATTTTTTAATAATCTACACGACGGACAAAAAAATTTTTTTGGACACAGGCCTCGGAGTCTCCTAACACAAGCAATTCCTGCTTAAAAGGTGATCTCTAAAAACATGTTTCTAAATGTCCTTAGTACTTAATTGTTAATATATTTTTTTGTTAGGAATAAGAAGACTTTCCAGGTATAGTTTGTCTTCTAATTGAAATTTCGGAACCGTCAATACAGTAGATTAGCAGGACAAATATCTTTTTTATCATGTGGACATCCTCATGGTGATACTGACCCTTGTTCGGAGAGGTAAGCCAGAGACCTACTAAAATTCAAGGTGACCGTCCACAGCCCAAGTGGAGAAGATTCTCCAGTGGAAAGAACCAATAGGGAGGGATCACTTCAACCCGTAACAGCTTTTGGTGGGTTATAGAAAGCTAGCAAATGTAAAATCAGCCTGTAATGATCCCACTGCTGGGACACAGGCCTCCTCTCGGTGAGAGGGAGTAGGCCACAGTCCACCACGCGGGTCTAGTACTGGAAGATGTCCACACGTCTTCGAATTTTTGTTCTAGGACATGCCTTTGTTTCCTCACGATGTTTTCTTTCACCGTTTTGAGAGCAGTTGTGATGAAATAATTTACACAAAGTGCCTGCTTGGGTTCAAACCTACGACTTAGCAGTGGTGGCCCAGTGCACTCGACTGGGCCACCACTGCTTAGAAACAACAGAAAGCAACACTTTCGATAAATTAGCCAAAGATGCAGAACCATAATGCCCATTTTCATCTTCACTAAGTGACACTTAAATGAATCCCTAAATAAAAGTGCACTGTTGGATTTTCAACGCTAGGCTCAGCGCTGAGAGTTGAAAATCCAACAATGCACTTTTATTTGGGGATTCATTTAAGTGTCACTTAGTTGTCGGTGAAAACGAGCGTAAGCATGATTAGAGTTTTGTTTCAATTAGTAATAGTTTTAAATTGACACTTATTTTATTAATTTACTAGCTGACCCCGGCAAACGTTGTTTTGCCAATTATTTGTTTGGAGTGGACAACCCTTATCACTTAGGGCCTTAGCCGATTCTCAGACCTACTGAATATGCATATAAAATTTGGTAAAAATCAGTAAAGCCGTTTCGGAGGAGTAAGGTAACTAACATTGTGACACGAGAATTTTATATATAAGATTACTATGGTGTTACTTATTGCGATTATAATGCATTCAGCTGAGTCTAATCGGTTACCGATTGCGATTTTCAAGATAAGCGATACTTAACTAATTAATGTTTTGATGGACCTTTCTAATAGACATTCAGACAAAGTAAAATGTTAATAAAATTAATTGCTGTGCTCTAAAGTTACAGAAGCCAATTCTGAAGCTTAATGACTATTGGAAACTGGCCAAGTGCGTGTCGGACCACGCACAATGAAGGGTTCCGTAGTTGGGATGAATTTATCCCAAAAAAAACTTAACTTTGTAGTTGAAAAACATGTTCTCCCATACGGAATGTTTGGGAAAACATGTTTTTGCAAATATAAGTTGGTCGATTCATCATCATCATCATTCAGCCGAAAGACGTCCACTGCTGGACATAGGCCTCCCCCAAGCACCGCTACTTCGACCGATTCTGTGCTTTCCGCATCCAGCGGATTCCTGCGGCCTTCACAAGGTCATCGGTCCATCTTGTGA
This sequence comes from Agrochola lychnidis, assembly GCA_963680765.1. Classification (NCBI taxonomy): domain Eukaryota; kingdom Metazoa; phylum Arthropoda; class Insecta; order Lepidoptera; family Noctuidae; genus Agrochola; species Agrochola lychnidis. The sequence continues at coordinate 20,275,805 of OY796858.1, forward strand.
GAGGCCTTCCAACGCTACGTCTTTCGGTACGTGGTCGCCACTCCGGAACCTTTCGACCCCATCGGCCATTCGTTCTGCGAACAATTTGCCCTGCCCATTGCCACTTAAGTTTGGCAATTCTTCGGGTTATGTCGGTTACCTTGGTTCTCCTGCGGATCTCTTCATTTCTGATTCGATCACGTAGGGAAACTCCAAACGTTGGTCGATTATTACTCGTTAACTTGTAGAGCCTACTTAACTGTGATAGTTTTCCTTTTAATTTCGTTATATAAACTACTGCTGTGATTTTTTTCACACAGCCAAAACCAACCATTTTGCTGGCAGGGGGGGGGACACTTGACTCTAACAAAAATTAGCACTTTAAAACTTAATATTTCGCAAACAGATCCCTTAATCCAAAAATGGTTTTAACATACTCACAATGTTTTTGAAAGACCTTTCCAATGATACCCCACACCATGGGATAGAAAAAGAAAATCACCAGTTTAATTTTGTTTTACCACTTTGTCGGCGTAATTAATATGTATGTATACCCATGCCAAATTACAGCTTTCTAGTACTAATAGTCTCGGAGCTAGACCGCGGATAGACAGACAGACGCACGGACATGACGAAACCATAATGGTTCCTTGTCTACTACGGAATCCTAAAAAGGTTACTTATTCCAAATCATTCCTGATTTTGGTGTAAGGTATGCAAACGTACTTGTGTAGTTAGTAATACAAGATTTCTAAAAGCATTCTGCTTACAAAGTAACGAGATCACTCTACCTAGATCTAGAGTCTAGAGCATCCCTATAAACTCGATTAAAGACAGCTAAATCTCAAGATGTTTCAAGTTATTAACTCTCACTTCTTCGTTGTTCTCTCAATGCAGAACCGCGACCACATACGACGCATCTCCAAGTTATGCGGCCTTCTGCAGCATGTACAGCTGGGCACATGCTGCCTCCAACAGCCTTCTTGATCGCGTCTGACCATCTCACATACACACATACATAAACTCACGCCTTCTTTCCATAGGTAGGCAGAAACTACAGAACGCCACCTGCTACGATCCTTACATACTCCTTTTGCCTCGTTTACGTTCATACATCTGGTCATACACGCACGCCGGTTGCGAGTACTACGCACCTGGCCTTTCTGAAGAACATCACCAATAAACATAACATAACGCCTTGTTTCCCCGAAGGGTTGGGCAGAGGTGTCCCTGTAGCGGGTACACCCACATTTCTTCAATTATATTTAAGTCCCATGTAATAGGGGGCGAGCCTATTGCCATCAACCGGGCACAAATCCAGACTCCGAGCTGCTACTGAGAAATTTCAGATAGAAAAACCCAATAACACTTTGCCCGACCCGGGAATCGAACTCAGGACCTCATGCTTAGCAGTAGCGCTTGCGACCACTAGACCAATAAGGTGAGTATAATATGTCCTCCTAGGGATCATCTCGCCGGTGCTTATTAACTCTATTACAATATAATTAGTACCTAATTCTGATGGAATAGGTACTTGATTGACGATTTAATAGGGATTTGAATACAAATCGACATGATCATAGATTTGAGTTTTCAAGTTTTTTAAATAAACTGGTACCTGTTTTTAATTAACGTCAAAAGTGGTTGATCTATTCGTTGTATCTAATCTAATAATTATTTTAATTTTTATGAAACGTAATTGGAACTTAATTAAATAACTATGCATGTTTGTAGAGGCAAATTAATTTGTGCAACAAATGTATTTAAAATAAGCAGTGTCCCCAATAGCTGCCTAATTTCAATAAATGTGTTTTTATTTTGTTTCTAATCAAATTAATTTTATAATTTATTGGATTGCAAACACAGGTAAATGTTCTACCGTCACAAGGGCATACAAATTATATTATAAGATATTATTTAATTTACACAAATTATAAGATATTATAATTGTTTTGCTTATTTGTTGTTGTTGTTTTATTTTTATTTTTTATTACGTAGGTACAATCAAGGAAATTCATTGTTTAGTGACACACTACGTCAATTTACCGAGTTATAGCGATTTCATTCAAACTGTCAAATAATGACACTTGTATTTGGAATATACGGATGTAAGTTGGTACAATTTGATAAACAATTAACTTCCCTAACTTTACAATTGTGCTTCAAGAGTAAATGATTATACACTGTAAAAATATTTTTAATTATTTTTCAGATTAACAAGAAAGTCACAAAAAGGAAACCATATTTCATAATCACCCTTTCCAAATACCGAATCATCGTCTCATTATCTTTTTCAACTAAACTTTTATAGCCCTTAAATAACAACTCGACCAATCCATCGACAATGGACTACGCAATCCCTAAAGCACTATTTTCTTTACGACAATCAAGAATACATAAAAGTGTCCTTTTCAAAATTATATTTAATAAACATCAAAATTTTATTAGTATTTATTTGACAAACAATTACACGCATCCTTTGTGATGATAATGGTGGTTATCATAACATTTTACGAGCTCCTCCGGCCAGCGCACCGCGATTAGTGATGGGAATTAATATCGATATCGAATTGAGATACTTATTGTTACATACCTTCTTGGGGAGGTAGGTAACCTGGTACCTGTTGTAATACTACTGATTACTGAAGCTACTTTAATGCCTATTGTTCAGTAGGTATTTAAGGAGTAAAAATGCACTTTAATTTAAACACAGAAGAGTATAATATCGGCTTCTATCAGAATACCAGCGCTGCGGTATTTGTTTTTTCAAATATCGTAGCATTATGCTGAGATAGGAGTCTTTTTGGCCTCGCACAGGTCTTCTTTTTTGGTTACACATATTTTTTTTTAACTTTAATGTTTTTCTGAAGTTGCTATTGTTTTTATAATTTTCTTAGTTTTAATGTTGTATTTCCTGTGCGTGCCCCAAATAAAAATAAACTTTCTTTCTTTTTTTCTTATTCTTTCTTTCTTTCCTTCTTTTAAGGCAGACTTAGGGCAATCCGGTTAGTCACCAAACGAATAAGAAAAATGGCAATAACACTGAATGCGTTCAGCAGCATATCTAAACCAAGTTCAGTTTCGTAGGTTGAGTTCGCTCTAAGACGAGAAGATTTCGAAAAATTTAAATTCAAATCCACAAAAGTGAAAACGTTCGCGTCAGGCATCAAATAAACAGCTCCACAAACAATTAAAAGATCAACTGAATAGGTATGCTAACAAACGAAAATTGCTCTAAAGGTCACACATAGTTATACCAATTTCCTAAATTAAATTTAAAACTCCTATTATTATATATGAATTTTCTAACATCGACAGATTAAATAAGTGGCGTGTCAAATCGATTTCCACGACCATTCGTGGTATACAAATGTTTATCGATACAATTATCGATAATACCGCGCCGTTGCGTTTGATTTTTTTAGTTTTGGATCCTCGGCTGGTGCAAGCGCCTGCGCCTGGCTAACTTTTATTCACCGATCTTTAGGTACCCGAGTTTATAGCTTGTCGTAAATTATACGAAGGAATAAAGACGTTTTGTGAACGTGCATCGATGCTTGGACGTTTCCATTTAAATTATTTTAAATACACTCACGCGGCCATATTTATAATAAGCTTTGTGTTGAATCAATTTCGCTTTAATATTTGGCATCGTTGTGTTACGCTCTAACTTATGTGTTTGTTTTCTTCCTCCGTCCTGCATAGCTGTCTCGATATATTTCCAATTTCGCTGATTTACATCACTGCTTTGAATATTTTTTTAGGTTATAAAAAGAGTTATGATTTTAGGAGACATCACCTCAATCACAATTTGGATTTTAAATAAATTATCCAAATCTAATTTCTACTTTTGAATAATTAAAATACGTCACCGTTTTCGCTTGAAAAAAGAATTTATAGTTATTATAAGTTTATCTTCTGCTTAACTGCTAATTAGATGAGTTTAATTTGAAATGGAATGAATATTTAATTTATTTTACGAGCCTGACGACGGCTCAGTATTACCAATTAGGTGTGAATAGTCCTGATGGTTATCACTTTTTGAACTACAAAGTTCAAATTTTAATTGGAAAGCGATTTGTTGCCAAGTCGGAATAAGCACCGTTCTTCAATCATCATAATAAGCCTATAATGTCCCCACTGCTGGGACACAGGCCTCCTCTCTGCGAGATGGAGTGGGCCGTAATCTACCATGCGAGTTGGCGAATGTCACATGTCTTCGAATTTTTGTTTCTAGGACATGCCGGTTTCCTCACGATGTTTTCCTTCACCATTTTGAGAGCAGTGGTGATGAAATAATTTACTCAAAGTAAAGTACTGTTTGGGTTCAACTACAACTCGTAAGTCGCGGCCGTTATCACTGGGTCACCTTACTCTCTTACCTTGCTCTGCACCATTCTCTGTAATCAACCTATAGGTAAGCTCTGACATTATTTGTAATGACATTCTCTACATCACTAATTTAATGCGCAATAAAATTCATAATTTCACTAAACCGACAAAAATATTTAGACCGTAGATAAGTAAGTTTCCGGCAGTAAAATAAATAATAATAATTGATGCATTTTAGTTAAGCATATTGTGAGCATATTTTATCGACTCTTTACGTGACCAGAGGGCTGGCCTATTCTTTGGCCAAAGAATCAGCATTGCCATACAACGTGGCAATGCTGCCAGCCTTTTAGGCAATTTTGATTCTAACAGCGATGCGGACGAATTTTTTGATGCCCTATGATTATTTTCCCTCCGGGGGGGAGGGAGGGATTTTTATATACTTATACATATTATTATTTTAAGTTTGTTAGTTTTAAAATCATGTAAATAAAAATAAATAGAATAGAATACTCTTTACTGTAATTTCGACTAGTATGTCGTTTCGATTTTGTTATTTATCTGTTGGGTTTACTGGGAAGACTCTGGTGGGGAAGACTGGAGAGACTATGTCGATTTGTATGGACACAGTCTCTTATATCCATTTGTATGGACATAGTCTCTTATATCCATTCGTATGGACATAGTCTCTTATGTCCATTCGTATGGACCTAGTCTCTTATGTCCATTCGTATGGACCTAGTCTCTTATGTCCATTCGTATGGACATAGTCTAATATGTCCATTCATATGGACATAGTCTCTTATGTCCATTCGTATGGACCTAGTCTCTTATGTCCATTTGTATGAACATAGTCCCTTATGTCCATTAGTATGGACATAGCCTCTTATGTCCATTCGTATGGACATAGTCTCTTATGTCCATCCGTATGGACATAGTCTCTTATGTCCATTCGTATGGACATAGTCTCTTATGTCCATCAGTATGGATATAGTCTCTTATGTCCATTCGTATGGACCTAGTCTCTTCCCACCAATTACCCAAACAAAATGCTTCCATCGGCTGGATGGAAGCATTTTGTTAATGCGCCAAAAAATGTAACCGATTAAGTCATAATACATTTTATAAACACTAATAATAAACAATTAACTTCTAAACTAATAGTTTTAATACATAAGAACACTACCCCGACCCCAATTAGTCCTAAAATTATTTATGGCGTACCCAAATATAAATTTTTATAGCACTATACATTGATTAGTATAACGAGCAAGATACTGTTTGATGATCGAATTAACATTTTATAGAAATTAATCGATTCTCTATTTATATCGATTATTGTATCGATATGCCATAAACGTCTAGTTATCGCTAATGGTAACATATGGGATGTGGCAACTGTTATAGTTTCCTGTTTGTGTTTTAATCAGCATTTTTTGGGTGAAATGGAAGAATTGTTCAGCTCATTAGTCGAGGAGACATCAGAAAATATGAAATGCTTTCGAATGGCTCGTTAGTTATTTGAAATGGATAAGATTTACTTTTGTTGTTGAAAAAATTAATATATTATGGTTGGGCTGTAATCTTCTAGTAGAAGAGTGTTCCATCCTTTAAAATATCCTCCAAAATTGCGTTAGCGTTAATTCCATACAACTTTTTTGTGGCGGTTATTTTTTTGTTTTCTAAAATCATAACATAGGGGCATGATAGTGGTAGGTAAGTATATACATACATTATATCGTTATAATTGTTTGGACAAGTATCCTTAACCAGGGAGAAAGCAGTGGAATACGTAGCGAAAACTATTTGCACTTAATTTTATCATAATACCTGCACATTGCCTTGCGGGGAAAAACCTTGAAGAGCCGATAGGTATGACTTTGGTACATAGGTCTTATAAACACAGGCTAAAAGTAATATAAATTATTAATAAATTTTATGATAATGTTTTAGTATTAAGTACCTGGTTGACCGAGCTCTGCTCGGGTGAAAATAGATAAACATATCGTCCAGGTATAACAACGTTCTATCATATTCCCGAGGCTGTGAAAATAGAGAAAACGAATTTTCCCAGATATGAGACCTAACTAGATCGATTTTTCGCCCCCTTAAACCCCTATATTGCAACTTTCATCGAAATCGCGTTCTCGAAAACGGCTTAGAACGTGATTACAAATATAATTGTATATGTCACGGCTAAAATCCGAAGTACACCTAGTTTTAGCCGGCTACAACTAGGTGCGGCCGGTAGCAGTTGGTTAAATTTAGTTGTAGCAAATGAAAATGGCTGAAAGGTAGGTTAGGTTAGGTTAGTACTTTGACCACATAACACACCGCACGAGCCGAGCGAGCGAAGCGAGCAGTGCCGCGATAGCGGCCGGCGAGTGCCAGGGTCCATTTAGGCAAGTTTAACCAACTGTTACCGGCCGCACCTAGTTGTAGCCGGCAAAAACTAGGTGTAGCCGCACTTCGGGTTTTAGCCGTAACATATATATGTCGGATCCGGTCATTAGTACGGACACGAAACGAATCGCAAGCGCGCCACTGGCGACATCAAGAGAGATCTATGGACACCAAAAAAGGCGCGCTTCTACAGAGTCGTGATGTTTTAAGGCCAAGGCGAGGAGGGCATTCAGCCTTTGGTTGCATTGGAGTCAAGACGTCGCGGAACTGTTCTCGATTTGTGGTGCTCAGTTATTGTGTTAGTTGTAATTTTTGATCATTTTGTTGATTGGTGATTTTAATAAACGCCGTTGCACCCAGTGTGTGTATAATTTAGCTAGTGTGATTCATTTGATAGTAAATTATAATGTGATCTGAACTGCAAACTGTTTTTCTATTGCGCATTAACCAACACCACCCACACTACGCCCACAGTAGTTAAAATATCGCTGATAATAACGAAAGTCACATACCCGTCTCCGACATATACAAATATTGCTCATTTAATAGTATAGGATATGCGCCTGCGCCTGGTAACGGGGACCATCACGGGACACTGCTCGCTAAATAGACACTTCCACACAATAGGCATAACGGATAGTCCTCTGTGCAGGGCATGCATGGAGGCTGAAGAAACCGTAGCGCATGTGCTCTTTGAATGCACAGGCGTCACCCAGATTAGAACAGAAACCCTCGGGTTACCCAGATCCTACACAGATGTTCTGAACAGACTAGGAGATTTAATTAGCTTCTGGAGGGAGGTGGGCTGGTTGGAATAACCACCAAACGGCCGCCATGGCCCACGCACAATGGTCCACTTTACAGACTAAGTGCGGAAACCAAACCCTATAACATAGAACATAGTATAGGATAATAATGGGTTTTCCTTGGGCGCACTTACATGTGCTGTAACGGCTAGAGCTTTGCAGGTAAGCTGCGCAGGCCGTTAATTCTTAGGTTAGGTTAAACAGATAGATAATTAAAACAGCTGGATAAGTTAATACATATAATTATACTCCGTTTGAAATAAGATTAGACATTTAAACAAACCTTTTTTACAGTCCGTTCAACCGATTTTGACTTTTATACCGTAGGCATAAGGATGGCATTAAAAGCAAAAAAAGTGGTTACAAACCAACTGTTTACTGCAGCTGCCATTTGTCATGCCACCAACGCAATAGAAGTCAAAATCGGTTGAACGGACTGTAAAAAAGGTTCAGTTAAATGTCTAATCTTATTTCAAATGGAGTATAGATAGTTCACAGATAGTAGAACTCGACTAGGTCGTGGGTAAGGTCCCTGGTCACTGAGCACTCGCAAATAGTATAAATTAATCGTCGATTTGTGCGTCATTTCATTAAAAGCGTCGAACGAACCCGTCCGAGTTGGCTTCAGCGCCTCCTCGTAAACCTCGAAAGTCGAGGAACCCAAGGTATTTGCGTCAAGACGCAAAAATATGAATACCAAACTATTATTTTCCGACTGCAGGGCAAATTGCGGTTATTGTCCGAAAGGGTTACCGTGGCCCCTGGCAATGTAGGCAACTGAAGGAACACGGGTGGGTTTTAGTCAGTAAGTGTCTGACACGCCCTCCCGCTCCACCCAGAGCTGAAGAAGCTTATTTGATAGTTTCCCACCCAAAAAAAAAGGCAAAATGTTAGATAATATTAATAACGCAGAGGAGTGATTAGGAGTGTCATTTTCAGAGGAAAACCTATGTTCTTTGAAACGTATACAAAACATGCTGAAGCTTCTTTGAAGCCGCTTTACCCTTTGCAAATTAAATGCCCCTTCGAATGATTACCCTTTATACTGAGTACCTATTACTTCACTATATCATTTACAAACTACCATAAAACAATCAGGAATTTATTACAGAGAACATTTAAAAAAAACAGCTAAGTTGAACCAACAATTTCTTCACATAAAACGTCTTCTACAAATTAACTATTAACTACTAATAACACATTAGATCATTGACTATCACAACAATGTATTTTCAAAGCGTTTTTAGGATTCCGTGCACAAAGAGTGCAGCCATCCATCCGTCCGTCTGCATGTCACAGGGCTTTATCTTTTAAACCGAGTTTGTACTACTATGGCCGCTATAAATAAATAAAAAATAAAATAAAATACATTTATTTCGAGCAACTTTGACTCATATGTGGAGTTCACACAAATATAGAAAATACAATTAAAAAAATAAAATGACTTAATAACTAACCGGCCCTGCTGACGGCAACATGCCTATCACAGTGCCGTATATACGAGCAGTTCATCCTGTTCGCGATCATCGCCAGGACGACATTGGTGCTGCCCCACACCCTACGCACCAGCGACGCGACCCGCTTGCGCATGGTCGCGTGGAAGCAATCGGTACGTGCCTCAGCAAACATACCTGAGGCGCTGCGCTGCTATAACCTTTCAACTGTCATTAACGAGACACAATAGAATTTTAATTGTTATCCACCTTAATGAGGCGTCGTAACAGATGATGGGATAACAACAAAAATAAAGTATTAAAATAAGGGTCAACTCACACCGAAAGAGCGGCGAAGGGCAGCGAATCGCAGCGACCCGCTCGGTAGAGAAGGCGCCTGTTTATGGAATTCGCCGGAATTCCCGCGGCGCCGCGGGCATTCTCGCGACTCGTTCGAGTTTCTCATGCGATAATAAGTATTTATAATAATGAAAATAAAGTTAAAATTCATATGACACTGAAACTGCGCTCCGCTTCGCTGCCCTTCGCCGCTCTTTCGGTGTGAGTTGACCCAAAAGGGAGTGGACCCACACACAAAACACGTTTTATTCGGCGTTTAAAAAAATATGTGTTAAATAATGTAGGTACGATGGGACAGATCCCTTCGTACGCGAGACTAAGTCGCACTTGGCCGCTTTTCCTTGTAATAATTACTTGCAATGTGCAAGTTTAGTAATTAATCGGCATGGATTCAAGCCCTATACTTGAAAGGCACCGCCACCTTTACTTAATCGTAGTTACAACAGCCATTAGTACATGTGCTTATGGCCGAATGGTAATAACTTAAAGCTTTCTAACTTAACAACAGCTTGACAACGGTCGGGTTTGTTAGTTACTGATATTTTTGTAAGACAGTGTTCATAACTTAAACAAAACATCACGCATATATTTCCAGGGTTAGGCAGAGATGTGCCTAAAGTAGGTACACCCACATTTCGCCAGTTGTGTTTAAGTCCCATGAAAAAGAGGCGAGCCTATTGCCATCAACCGGGCACAAATCCAGATTCCAGGCTGCAACTGAGATATTTCTGATGGAAAAACTGAATAACACTCGATCTGGGAATCGAACCCAGGATCTCATGCTCGGGTAGCTCGCCGTCCGACAAGGACCAAGCCCGGGTCGACGGCGCGTTGTGTTCCACGCGCGCCTCAAAGAGATGTCAGCAGAATTGACGGGGTCCGCTAGGGCCAATGCCTGCCGGGGGTTCGAAGAAAACCGATAGGGAAATCGTGGCCCCCGGCAACAGGGCAACCGAAGGAACACGGGTGGGTTTTAGTCAGTAAGAGTCTGATACGCCCTCCCGCTCCGCCCAGAGCGGGAGAAGTTATTTGATAATTTCCCACCCAAAAAAAAAGGATCTCATGCTCAACAGTAGCGCATCACACAGTGTTCATCAGAGTAAACATTGTTTTGTCTGGTGTATGGAGTCTAGCACAAACACGTAGAGTACCTAAAGCCTGCGAATCGATAGCGCGACACAACTTTGGTAAAACAATTTCTATGAAAACTTCAACCATGACCTTAGTAAAAAAAAACAGTGGTACTCTCCGGAGTACCATTGTTTTTTTTTTTTTGCTTTTTTTTGTTTTTCTTTTTTAGTGCCGATAGAAGTGAAAACTTGAACAATTTTATTGTGAAATACTTTTAATGAGGTGTCGATAACGATAACGGTAACAGTGTCGCGAGTACAATTGTTTTTCCCATCTCAAAAATGCCCAACGCGCCTAAAGTTTTCACTTAAAAAAAAACATTGTCTGTTTTGATGTATGCGCCATAATTGTTTTCAGACTGCAATAGTCTGTCTGAAGACAGGCTTGACGTTGGTCTGCGCACAAGTTTAAAGTTGGGTAGAACTATTGTAATTATTTTTAATTATTTTACAAAACTTGTAAGTTAAAATTTGTCATATAGCTAATCATTGATATTATAATAGCATTTAGATAATAGAAGTTGTTTTAAATTTTATTTAATTAAATTTTTGATAATAGAAATTAGTTTTCTTATGCAATTAATTAATTAATTAATTCTTTATTAACAAGACTAATAGAAAAATAAACTGTATTGTTTGCATCAATTGCTTCCAATTAACTGTGGTTCAAAAAGTTAACCCTCCAATTTTGACATTGGACATGTTTACGTAACACATATATTATCCACTCAATTCCGTTTATTTCGATACTAAATAATAAATAAACAAAAAAATTGATTACTCATAATCAACGTGGATTCACAAAAACGAATGGTCGCGTTAAGGCGGTTACACACAATCGAAGACAAAACGCTACATAAGTTTATGAATTTTTTTTTAATGATTTCATTACACATCGGATCTTGGACGAACAAAGCACTCCATGCCAAGTTTTTCTTTGACTAAGTTGAACAAAAATTACAAAATGTCCCAAACCATCTTTCATATTTTAATAAAATCCTTGTTAGTATTCTGAAATTAAATTCTACTGACATAATTGACGAAACAACTTTTTGTTTGTTCAAATACGTAGACTCTGAAGGATTACGGATAAGCAAAATGAAAAAACAAATAGATTTTAATAAAAATAAAAAAAAACGTGTGGCACTCGGGGACTACCGCGGTAAAGCTATTGAATACTATTTGTAACCTCCATACTTCCTATTTGTCAACGCTACACTTGGGATGATGACGTGATGACATAAAACAAAAAATTACGTTCCCATGACAACATCACGTTTCCGGGAACCGTCATTACATGGTTTTATTTTCGTTACGGAATTTCTTGATTCGGTCGCCGCGCTCAAAGCCCACGATAAAAGCAATAGCTTAAAAATACAAAATATTTTCATGCATAGTTTCATTCTGGCTCTTGTGATACTGGAACTCCTAGTACAAGAGCCAAAGGCTACACAGATCAGATGTATGTGCCTTGAAGTGAACAAAAAATAAATAAAAATAAAAATTATAAGTACAATATGTTCTCACCTTAATAAGCGGACAAGATGAATCCGTAGCCGAGTCGTCATCGACCAAATTAAAACTAATTTATGTTGATTGAATTCATAATAGAAAACTATCAACACTGCTCGGAACGGCGCTTATGCGCTGTTCCCAAATAAGCCACGGGTTTTTTATTAATCTCACTGAACCCTGTTATGGTATTAGGTAATGTAGTTTTATTTGATGAGCAGTGATAGCCTAGTGGTGTGACCGTCGGACTGCCAAGTCATAAGTCTCGAGTTCGAACCCAAGGCATGCATCTCTAACTTTTCGGATTCTTCTTCTTCTTTTCGTGTGGTTAATGACTAACCTGGTGTCAGTGTTTTAAAGCCGCCCATGGGCCTCTGACTTGGCTTCACATGCCGTCGAGAAATATCTCTCAGGTGTGTGTAACGAAGCAAATGCGTTTTAACTTTTATCCTTTTAATCATATTCAATTTGAATTTGAGCAATGTATTATCAATTGTCAATATTGCTTCCATCTTCTAATTTATAGGTACGTAAATATTGCATATGTATTTATTTATTTAATTATTTATGTACAGTGTACACACAGTAAAATACATAGATACAAATACGACATAATTAAAATATTGAGTACAAAGGTACTGCTTATTTCGTACCTGCGAAAGGAGAAAGAAAGAAATAAACATATCATATCTTTTGCATATCTTTTTGAGCTAAAAATTTATTGCAGTCTAGTCTGTAACAACCCTTATGAGTAGAAGTAGTCTTGTTTTCTGATAAAGTTATCTAGATTATGGAAATAAAAATAAACAATGTATTTTTTTAATGTCCTGATGGCTTAGTGATTAAGACCTCGCCTCTCATACATGAGGCTGTGGGTTCAAATTCGGGCAAGTACCAATGTGACTTTTTCAATTCATATGTACTTTCCGAGTTTATCTTGGATATTACAGGCATCGGTGAAGGAAAATCATCGTGAGGAAACCTGGACTTATAGTTAATATAAATCTGAAATCGCCAATCCGTCTTAAGCGCGCGTGGTGATCAATGCTCGTGCCTTCTCTGTATGAGAAGAAGCCTTTGCCCTGCAGTGGGACAGATAAAGGCTGGTATTATTATAATATTATCCTTCACAACTCTAAAACGCCATCCTATCTGCAGGAACGCTTTTCCTACGCCCGTCCTTCTAATGTACCTTGCAGTTCGCATCTTAGTAATCTCCTTAAATCCCCTCCCCACTCAACCGACTTCTACTCCTACTCCTTCAGTGTGCACGCGGCTCGGTTGTGGAGTTTACTTCCGCCTGGCATTAGGGACTGCCAAACTGTTGCAGTTTTTAAAAGAAGAGTGAAAAAACACTATCTTTTCACTTCGTCATAGTTGCATATTATGTATTTATTATTTCATACTACATTATAATTAAGTATAAATATATTTTAGATGTATGTATGTAAATATATTCTGATATAGTATGTTTATATTAGTCAATAGTATTTTGTTTTTATGTATTTTGTTTTCTCTTCTACTCTTACTCACGTTGTCTACATCTCTTTATATACTTTCCTATCGCAGGTATGCTGGAAGAGATTTCTTTAGCAATATGCATCACCTTCGTACGTATTTTTCTGTTCCTTTCTTCTTGTCTGTTTATATGTGTGTACATAAACTGTTAAATAAATTAATTTAATTTCGTCTTCGTGGACTTCAGAATTGGGTCCAGAAAGAAATAAAAAATGCAAATAGACATATAGATATTTTTAAGAGGAATAATTCCGTGATACATTGTTTTTGTATAACTATTGGTTTACGCGGCCCACGCCACTAAAGCTGCCAGTCGGCATTATTTTTTTCGACATCTTCAACAATCATCGTCACATTTCAGCATTTTTACACGAATCACACCTTCCTCATGAATCATTCCGTCCATTGGAAAAAACCGTATGAAAATCCGTTCAGTAGTTTTTGAGTTTATCGCCTTCAGACAGACAGACGTGGCGGGGGGGACTTTGTTTTAATGAAAGGATAACAAAATAAAATAGTGATGTTCACCGATCATAACAGCGATGCCAATATCTGTTTATTCTGAGTACCTTAAACCTATTTAAGTAAGCTATAAGTACAGTTTGGTGACTACCACCTTCCCTACCCTAAACCTTTGTCACAAAAGTACCCTAACAGCCACCACAGGTCATAATCACCGTCATTATGCCACAGTTTCGGTCGGTCGAGTAGACAAACCGCAACTAATGGCCGACTAACAACTGGGATCCAGCAATTTGGACGCAAACCGCAGCCGCTGACTTGTGCTAGCAGTTTACCTGATTAACTCGAAACTGGAGTTGGTATGCTGAATGAGTTGTAACTGTGTCACGATTTTTCGGTGGTAGTACAAGAAATAGGTGTATTTTGTTCTGTTATTCGTGTTCGTGTTTTGAGGTTAGATAATATTCCGTTGAATCTAGTAAGCATGGACTATTATAGTACGGTATTTTATTGGTGTTAGTTACTTCAAACTTTTTGAAATTCTTATTCTGGTCATTTTAAAAGACATAACATTACGGGTGATTTCCCCGAAGGGTTAGGCAGAGGTGTACCTATAGTACACCCACATTTCGCCAGTTATGTTAAAGTCCCATGTAATAGGGGGCGAGCCTATTGCCATCAACCGGACACAAATCCAAGTTCTGAGAATTCCGGGCTGCTACTATTTTATGTAAAAGATAGATAGATAGAATACCCTTTATTATCCGACTTCAAAAAAAGGAGGAGGTTCTCAGTTCGTCGGAATCTTTCTTTATTTTTATGTACATTATATTTCCCGATTACTCGAAGACAGCTGGACCGATTTGAAAAATTATTTTTATTTGAAAAGATAAACTTTCTATTTGGTTCCGTTGTCATTTGGTCACGATCTGATGATGGGATCTTGGAGAAATCGAGGGAACTCTTCAAATATTAAAGACACACCTACCGCGATTTGGGTATTTTTTATATTAACTCGTGCATTTGCTCTCAAAAAGCACCATTTGGTAAAGTGGAACTGATGATGAAGGACACAGATGGCCACCGGAACTACTCAATAATATATATTTCACGGGTTGCGATTCGATTACTTTAATACGGTTGGTAAGCAATTGATGCTCGACACAATTCATATGGTGCAGTGGAGCTGATGGTGAAGTACCTACCTGGAGAACTCCTCAACAATTAAAGTCTCTGCATCGGAAAAGCAATATTTTGTAAAAGGTGATGGGCGGTTGACATTAGGCCATTGTAAGTTAAATAAATTACAAACCAACCCACTAAAAATTATAGTAGTTTGATAGTCTGTTGTATTTATATTTAGGGCTTTTTTTTTTGGTTGGGAAATTATCAAATAATTTCGGGAGCGGGAGGGCGTGTCAGACTCTTACTGACTAAAATCCACCCGTATTCCTTCGGTTGCCCTGTTGCCGGGGGCCATGATGTCCCTTTCGGCTCGTATTCGCAGCCCCGGCAGGCATTGGACCTAGCGGACCTCGCAATTCTGCTGACATCTCTTTGAGGCGCGCGTGGAACACAACGCGCCGTCGACACGGGCTTGGTCCTTATCGGATAGCGAGCTACCCATTGCTCACCGTCCGCAAGCCCGCGCCTACATATTTGGGGCTTGGACAATCATATTTTGTTTTGTGAAGGTTACGTGCTTAGTATAAATAAGTACCTGGACGACCGAGATCTACTCTGGTGAAAATAGAGAATGCTCATTTAATTCAATTCAAATCAAAAGTCATTTATTCAAACTAGGCTGAGAATCAGCACTTTTCGAACGTCAAAATAACATAAAACAGTCCCCCAAAACGCCCACCCTTCACCACTTCCTAGTGCTTTAGCTGGGAAGAAGAAGTAGCGCAACAAACTCCCCAGCAGCATAGCTGTCTGTTCAGTTAGAAAACCCACTTAAATTACAACTTAGAAGATTTTAAAATATACCTACATGGGGTGATACAATATACAGCTTTACTGCTAAAAGCAATTTTTTTTAGACAAAATACCTTTGGTCAAAAGAAAAAAAAAACTATTATTACGTTTTTTTTTTCTATTCTATTATAGATGTTCCTGTAAACAAGCATTTCATTCTTTTGTAGCATTTAAAACGCGGAAACAATGCCAAAAAAGATGTTTTCTAAGCAATGGAAATACGGTTTTCGGTTACGGGTTCTATTAATAACGGATAATATTTGAAATTGAACAATAGAATTAAAATAAAATGTCTGTGGAACGGGGTCTACGCACTGACGAGGTCATTTTGCACCATTTTCTTATTATTTATATTTATTAGAACTCATTCCTTGTACAATTAGCTACGTTTAAGAGGTCAACAGGAAAAGGTAGATTGCTTAAAACATACTTTATGAAGTAGGTATGTACCTATAGGTATACCTACCTTTTAAACGAACAGCTAAAAACTTCGCAGCAGGAAAAACCACTGTGATTTTAATTAGTGTGGAAATAAAACGTTTTGAACAAACGATTCTTGGTTAAAGGGTTTATTCTAAAAGTTGTCAACGTCGTAAATAGCTGTCAAATATTTATCAGTTTTGACTTTTGATTAAATTAGCAATATTACTGCTTGGAATTAAGAAATGTGCCTAACTAGGGAACTAAAATATTGATTATGAAATGAAATATTATTATTATTAAGGGGGGTGCGCTAAGGTAGCCCGCGATTTTTTTTTTAAATTTATTTGCAATTTGCAGGTCATCTGCGTCTTAGTAGATGCCCTTTTCATTTACTGTCAACTGTACCTTTCTTGTTACATCAACGTTCGTAATCAATAGAGTTTTTGTCTTTAGTGCCAATAAAAAAAACTAGTGCTAAAACTATAATCCAACTGAGCATAAAATTTCACAACTAAATTGCCATTTCAAATAATCCGTTTGCATAACGATAATTTTCCATAATAATTTTCATCATGTCTTAACAATAATTCTTATTTTCTAATGGCTGCCGATGCGCAATTGTTTCGCCTCGATACACAAACCGATATCATTGTGGTTTCATAAATGGTTTGCGTTACGTTAAGAATATTGGAAAAGGCATTTCTTTGTTTATTTTACAATAGATATTTTAGTATTTAAATAAGGATTTTGTAAGCTATTAGTGTGTTTTATTAGCAGGAAGTGGATTAGGTGTTAATTTTTTGTCATTCTAAAGAAACTTGTGCAAAGAACGTTGCCATACAACGTAGCAATGCCGCCAGTCTCTTGAGTACATTACCAGTCAACAGCGAAGCGGATGAATTTTTCGCCGCCATATTTAAGTTTGTGAATAATTTTAGTTAAGTTAGCATATCATTTTGTTATTTTTATTAATTAATTAGTTACTTATAAGTTGTTGTGTACCCATATATTTATTTCAACCCTAGAGTAATTGTGTAAAGTAATGTCAATCTATGATGGGACTCAATGAAGCAAAATTTAATTTTGTAAATTCAAACTCATTTATGTGTTCAGTTTATAAATGTTGCTTGGAAACTAATACATTTCGTATTGGCAATAATAATTCTATTGGTATATCTATTGTCAGTTGAAAATAATCAATTTTGTTAAAAAACCGACTACACCTATATTTCAGAAGAATGTCTAGATTAGATTAGATGGTTATTATGACCATGGCTACCTTATTAAATTAAAATCTTTTCATGACAATGAAACCAGCAATAACAACTTTAGGTACTTTTTCGTGAAAAAATGCACACCAATAAAATCTGCGTTTTGGAGGAACGAGGACGCCCTGATAACTAAAAGAAATAAACAAAAAAAATAAACGAATTACTCCTCTTCAAATAGAACTTAGAAAACAAATCTATTTTCAAATGATTTATCTATTCAATCGTAACATTTCGTAGCTCACAGTAACAATTACGATTGCGACCGCGATCAATTGCGATCGCACGCGACTTCCTCGGAGCAACCGCAATCATGGCGCCAAATCGATCGAAACCATCGAGATGTTTGCTTTTGCTCTTATCTGTCATTATCTGTGGTGTAAAGTGGTTCTACTCTATGACTATTGACTATGGGTAATCAAGTACAATGAGTTTGAATTTCTCTATTTTTTTCTTTTGCAAATAGGACTGAATTGTTTGTTAGAAGATTTGATACGTGTGTGATGATAATTTTGCTTTTAGGCGTGAAATCAGGGCAATCTTCTGGGTTGCTTTGCTCTATATCTATCTTCTCAAGTTGCGTAATTACTTAGGAAAACAAATGAAGGTTGGCACTTTTGTAAGAGTTTTGTGGAAATTATAAGGCCCGGACTCCATCAGAGCGAAGACGAAACGAGAGGAGAGGATGTGTTACAACCAATAGAATTTCGTTATTCACACATCTCGTCTCCACTCAGCTTCAGTGAATACCACTGAGCGGAGATGTATCGTATTTGTATGACATGATCGAAACGGAGATGTGAGCTGTGCCTCGCAATCTGGCGACGACGGCGCGCAGCGGAGACGAGTAGAGATGTGAGCGGCGCCGTAACAGTTCCGCTCTAGCCACAACACATCTCAGGCCAAGCCAGCACGCGAAGGAGGAGACGGAGCGCGCGAGGGAGAGGCAAATTTCGCGCCCTCGCGTCCCTAACCGCCGCAGGAGGAGACGCCCTGGGCGTCGGGAATCACAGGCAATTTCCGGCCAACGTAGGCGCGGGCTTGCGGACGGTGAGCAATGGATAGCTCGCCGTCCGATAAGGACAAAGCCCGGGTCGACGGCGCGTTGTGTTCCACGCGCGCCTCAAAGAGATGTTTGCAGAATTGACGGGGTCCGCTAGGGCCAATGCCTGCCGGGGGTTCGAAGAAAACCGACGGCGACATCGTGGCCCTCGGCAACAGGGCAACCGAAGGAATACGGGTGGGTTTTAGTCAGTAAGAGTCTGACACGCCCTCCCGCTCCGCCCAGAGCGGTAGAAGTTATTTGATAATTTCCCACCCAAAAAAAAAAACAAAGGCCAAGCCAACACTCATCTCCGCACCAGTCTAGCCAATACCTACACATCTCCGCACAGTTTCGGTGGATACAACCTAGCTGAAAAACATCTCTTCTCGTCTCCACTTCGGACATCTCCGCAAATCTCTACCCACTGTACCTATACCTACTCCGTATAGCTTCAATTTCATTACTTTGAAAATAGAAAAATCCCAATTTCGCTTAAAATTTAATCCATCAGTGCTAAAAGTCTTGATATTCGTCATAAACAACTACAATAATAGGTAAACATTTAAATGCAATCAATTTTTATCTATGGTACGTGGCCAGCTTATCAAAAGTCTAGACGCCATTTGTATCGGCCGAGACGTTCCGATTTCAAACAAATTTCAAATCGAGTTCTTTATAAATGTCATTTGTTTGTCGACTTCGGCGCGTGCCCGCTAATGGAAAGCTTTACCCAATGATTCGTTTTTGGAAAAAAATTAAGAACTGTCACGAACTGCTTTTAGTAAGCTATTTTGGAATTTATTACACAAAAAATAAGGTTAGAATTTGATTGTGTCTAATGTACAGTTTGGATGATTCGGCCCGGGTTCGTGCTAACGTTATCAGCCAGCATTATTTGCTTCGAGTTTCGATGTTTCTTTTAACCTTTTATCGAATTCCCAAAGAGTGTTTTGAATTAAAACATTATTTGCGTGTTGTGAACGAATTTAAAGTGCTTCGCGATTAATCGAATCGAAACACAATCGTGTTTGATTTAATCGATTTTTATTTAGAATTCGTTCTAAATTACTTTGGAGAAGTAGTATACTTTTTAATTTAGGTATAGATACACACATTAGCTCTGCCGAAGTAGAGGCGTGCCCATCACCATTTCCGTAAACGTGAAATAAACCCGCAGTGCCAGTCTTTTAAGTCTACGTTCGCACGGACGTAAAAATATCGCGGCGGGATTTTATCGCGCACTAGATTTCAACTGTCAGTATTAAGCCAAGCATTGAGTCTCCAACGTATGCATCCCTGCGCGTCGAAAAAGCACACTGTTGGATTTTTAACTTAGTGTTCAAAAAAATCGCCGCGGGATAAAATCGCCCGTACGATCCTGGGCTAATATGTAGTAGTTATGTATCAAAATATTTCTTCACAATTTTTGCAGTCGTGACATCATAATCATAGGTTTCCTGTTAGTTTATGCCATAAATTATTTTTAAACTAAGTTGACAAGATAATAATTTTCAATTTGATAATAATTTCAATCAAGTTTCTTAATTTACTATTTGCATTAATTATTGAGTGGGTAATAAATTGTTGTTAGAAAATGTTTAATTAAAACTTTTGCATTTTAGTCTGTTAAGCGCGAATTTGTAAAATCTTCTGGTTCTGGTTTTCTTTGCATTGTGGTCTATTTGGGAGCTAAAGTTCAGTTGTAAAGTTTCTCCTCATTGACGATGATGACCGTTCAACGGGAGCGGAGGGGTTGTCGGTTAGAGCGAACATGTTGGCTCGCAGGTTTGCACGATGCTCACTTCCTGTAAAAATCACGCTCTTTCGAGCTTACTGTCGTGCAGCCTGTGGGCTAGATATACGCAAAGATCGTATAGCGCTCTCCGCGTTCAATTTTAACAATGCGTTTAGGATACTGGTGGGGCTGCCCCGTTTCTGTAGTGCGTCAGGGATGTTCGCAGATGCGCATGTATGTCTGCTTTTACGCAACAATGCGTAAAAGGTGCGCTTCCCTGGTGCGCTGAGTGTGAGGCAGCTCCAACAGTGTCTTAATCATGGTTGCGAGTCGCTTGGACTGTGAATACGTGGGTCACTGCTGTGCCGTCTCTCATGGGATGTCGCAGCGGTGACCAACCGTTATTTATTGTTTTGTTTTCCTTGTTTTTGTTTAGTGTCTGTGCTTACTAACATAGTCGTAAGTTTTACTAACAATCTTGTTGAGTCTTGGTTACTCCAATAAAGAAAAATTCTATTCTATTCTATAATGTTGTTCGGCTAGATCGGCCAATTAAATACATAGTTTTACATAAGAAATAGTCAGCATATTTTGACGTATTTCGGCCACATAATGCGAAGGGGAGATAGCAGCATTGAAAAGCTGGTCATTGTTGGCAATATCGAAGGAAAGAGAGCACGAGGCTAGTCGTCAACACGATGGTCCGACCAAGTAAAAAAACCTACGTCCTCAAGCAAATTGTAGCAGGTGGTGATAGCAAATTTGGACCGGAGTCGATGGAGGCAGATTGTCCGCTAGGGGTCCAGTGACCACGATCCTCAGTAATGAGGGACCGATTGAAGGAGGAGTAGAGATAGAAGTAGTTGACTGCCTCGTTGGTCTAGTGGTCGCAATCGCTACTGCTGAGCATGAGATCCTGGGTTCGATTCCCGGGTCGTGCAAAGTGTTATTGGGTTTTTCTATCTGAAATTTCTCAGTAGCAGCTCGGGGTCTGGATTTGTGCCCGGTTGATGGCAATAGGCTCGCCCCCTATTACATGGGACTTAAACATAACTGGTGAAATGTGGGTGTACCTGCTACAGGGACACCTCTGCCTAACCCTTCGGGGAAACAAGGCGTGATGTTATGTGTTATGTAAGAAATAGTCAATGAATAGGAATTATTTTTATTCAATTCAAGCACAAAGTAGTAGGTTACTTTGCGAAAAACTTGTATTTTCATCATCGCATCCGCAAAAAAATTCTTAATCTATTGCATAAAATGTGTAAAGATTTTAAAAACACTGCATCATAAAAACCACATTACGTAACTCCAAACATTAACGTCTAAACAAAAATTCAATCAGCGACGTCTCAAGGCCAGGCTTGGAGTCATTAAACTTGATTCTTTACAAAAAGCAGTATGACGAGCGATTCGATCCACAACCCTTGCCTTCACGATCATTCAGCAAAAAACCTCAGATCTTCGATAACTCAATTTGGACCAATTTATTGCCGGACGGTAATAGGTGCAGCTACCTTGCTTTTTCTTAATTAGTTTTGGATGGACGTGACGATATGGGGGATTGTTAGGTGTAGGATGAGTATTGGTGCGTATACCTGGGACAGAGGTGTAAGTTGTCCTATAGGTACTGATATTCGTAAACGAGTAGAGCGTTGTTAGTTTCGACTTGCTTTTCTGTCAAACATCACATTTCTATTGGTTATTATGGTGCCATTTTCAATTTGTTTAAAGAGTTTTTGATAATACCCTGGGTGTAATGTGGTAAAATGTTTGGCTCTAGAAAAGTCGAATGACGTAATGGTTAGATACAATCTTAAACATTACACAAATCTTTACACATAAACATTTGTATTCAAACAAAACATCGTCTTTGCATACACAAATGTGTATGACCACGCCTCTTTGTTGCTATGTTTTTGTGTAATGTTTCGAAAAAACACGCGCAGTAGACACAGGAGAGGGCTTTAGACTAAACCACGTATTAAAGAACAAGAAGAAGAAAACTCCACACAATTGGCCTAAACAGCGGAGTCATTGCGTCTCACACACTAACAGTAGGAATGGTTTTAATTTTGACAGTTCAACAACATCCATTGCGTTATTTACTTAGTAGAGCAGACGAATTTTTCGAACATACGAAGCAATGGATTAGCTATATTCTTCAAAATGATTCAGATTATGATTAAAAGTGTATAACACAATTAGGGTGCAATTTGCAACTCTAATAACAAGATTGTTTTCGGAAGGCCTCAAATAGAGGACTATTAATAGTTAATTCGTTGATCAAGACAACGATTTTAAGCTTCGAATAGTAATAAATATTTACTTCGTGGCTTTTCTATTCTTTATGATTCTTCTTTATTCTTTCAAATAAAGAAAACAATAAATGATGGCCAGTATTTTTTTTAAATGTATTAGGTGTGTGAATATGACTCCGCCCCTTTTTGTCAAAATAAAACACATTTGTTCGCTTACAAAATTAAAAATCGCTTCAAACGCATTAGTTGTCGTCGGTAAACTTCTCCATTAATAGTTTCAGAGGGTTTGAGCATCTTCAAATTTTTTTGGTGGTTTTCCATGTTCTTTATCCTCAGTACTAAAATCGTTATTTTGAAATCGTCGAAACCATTCCTTGCAAGTTGTATTAGACGGAGCATGCTCACCATAAATCTCCACAAGCAAACGATAAGTTTCCGCTGCAGTTTTCTTCGCAATAAATAATGTAATAACACTTCCCGCAAATGACGTTTATTTGGAATAAAAACCGACATTTTCGAAAAGGTGAAAACAATTGTTGCTTACACTTCAACCAAATATCATAAAATGCGTTAGATAGCTGACATTCAGTACTATCGAATACAAGTATGGTCATTTATTAGTACACGTAAACAATACTAAAAACGACATCTGTTGAGAAAGGGCGGAGTCATATTCACACACCTAATAATTTAAGGACCCTGTAATTGTTACTTATGTAAGAGCCCATACCTGTTAACTTTTAATATTTAATGTAAATATATAGGTATGCTGTTGGCGTTCCTATTTTAAATAAATAAATAAATAATCGTTCACATTTCGTTTTTGAGTGAGTTGGCGCAACTTGAGAGACGTCCATAACCAGCAGTGGACTACGATAGCTTAAGTTCATTGAAGTCCGACTCAGTCTCCATTTCAAGATCCCATGAACTCCGAATTAGGCTATTATAAACATCAGCTACTTGTGATTAATACAGTAGGAGCGTCGTAGGACGGCCGGCGCCGGGTATTCGAATAATTACCGAGCTTAATACTGGCCGGCAGCCTCTTGTTTCGCAAATCATCGGCGTTCATTTATTCAAACATTGTACTGTCAGACGGTCAAGCTTTTCTACAATAATATTATTACCAGAAAAGTTTTGAATTTTTGTTACTGAATAAACTCGAAAACTACTGGACCGATTTTAAACATTCTTATTATCAATTTATCACTGAGTAACATAGGCTATAATTTATAAAATTATGAAGTTAGTGCTATATAAGTTTAGTTGGCATATGCTGTAAAAAAAAACGCTGCAAACGCTACTGTAATAATTTTTTTCTTTCTTTCTTTTCTTTCTTTCTTTCTTTTCTTTCTAAAAACATCACCGCGAAAACTTAGGTGAAGACTTGAAGTGAGTTACCATTCCACTTGATGCTTGGAATTGATACTATTGACCTGGTGACCTACAATACAGGTTTTTTTCTAAACCTACATCAGGCACCAGCTCTTACAATGTGAGTTTACATATATAGTTCATAAATGTGCGACAAAACCATTGTGAGAAAAAATAAATAAATTATTATTGTTATATCGTTTATTTAATTTATATACATATCGTTTACATTTTTAAATATCTTTATAAGAAAAAAAAACAAAAGAAAAAAAAACTTAAAAATATAAAAAATAGTAGCCCACCGGTATCGGGAACAGGGTCCAATCTACCGGCCGGCGGTCAGGGTTCCTTATAGAGGAACCTCCTAAAAATGCGTGTCGTGTCCAGGAGTACCGCTTTCTGAATCAAGTCCTGAGAGCCTCCTTAGGTGTTGGTCGAGGCTCTTGGAAATTAAGCCATTATTATTATTATTGACAGCTCACTTTAACTAAATTTTCTCGAGAAATCTCTGATTTTTACAGAATACATCGGCTAAAGTTGTAAAAACTAAAAAGACTATTTGTTGGTTGAAAACTACAGGTTTAATACCGTTGTGGTAAATGTTTGACAAAATGTCATCATAAGTACTTAAATCGTGCAAGTAAAAAAAAGACAAACCCGTTTTGCTCAACTTGAATAAAAAAAATAGAAAAAACCTAATCGGTTTTGTGATCTTTAACCGAACACGACCTTAGCATGAAGCCTGAAACTTCTAACGGTGTCGTCAATTTTGGAGTGGTGTACTTCCCTGTTTTTGTCACCGCAGTTAAGTTAAGGAGATAAAATAAGCTGTATTATACTGTGTCATTTACTTTCTCAAACAATAAACGGTATTCTGTTTCAGATTTTTTACCTTTGATTTGATATTTTTAGAAATTTGTCCTTCTTTTCGAGTCGATGGTAAAATACATGTATTATGTTAAATGAGTTGGGCTCAGTAGGTGGCCATGCCAATCGCGGCTTCAGTGGCATTTTGAAATTTGTCCAGATTTTAGACCAATATTTTATGATAGAATTTTCCCGCCCTATTCATTAAAAATATCTTCTATAATATAAAATTCTCGTGTCACAATGTTAGTTGCCATACTACTCCGAAACGGCTTAATCGATTTTTATAAAATTTTATATGTATATTTGGTAGGTCTGAGAATCGGTCGTAATCTATTTTTCATACCCCTAAGTGATAAGGGTGGTCCACCCCAAACATTTATAAGGCAAAACAACGTCTGCCGAGTCAGCTAGTATTTCAATAAAATTGCAGCTGTTAATTCATTGGGCTGTGTCAATATAATTTGTTTGAAGCAGCATTCTTTTGGGCTCTAACTATGAGAGTGTACCTAATGCGTATTTTGGAAGTGCTTTAGTTTTTCTCTTTATCGCCTTTTCGGTTCTATGGTTGCAAATTGGGAGACTAATTGTAGGCAGGTATAAGGTTTAATTTTAAAAATAAATTTGCGCCTAAACACAATAGTGTTCGACTGTACAGTAACAGAGAGCGATGTAAATTGAATTAGGGGGCGTGTACACGGCGCGGCGGCGGCAGTGCGGTACTGCGGTACCGGACTCATGTGGACACACCATTACACGGAAGCGACCATTTATTATAATTAATTGTTCAAAAACTAATTATGGCTATGATTACCATACCAGGCTCAGACCAAATCAAAAACCAAGACATAGCGTTGCGAATAATAGAAAGACAGAAAGAAAGAAAGAAAGAAAAACATTTTATTTGGGACACGCACAGGAAATACAAACAGTAATATAAAATATATATTTTTAAAAAATAATAGAAAAGGAGCATTTTAAACTAACAAATAAAAATAAAAATGGCCTGTGCGAGCCCAAAAAGGCTCTTATCTCAGCATAGGCTGCGATATTTAAAAATAAATAAATACCGCAACGCTGATATTCTGATAGGGCCCGCTGTGATGCCCCACGGATATATAAATCCATTGCATTTAATTTTTGCAAAATAATACAGTGAAGCATGCCTAAACTACACCCCCGCTCTGTGCATACACGCTCACACTCACACTTTTACAATCAAACTACACCTCATTAAGTGCACACATGTTTATGAAACCGGCTTCACGTCCCTGTTGACAACGCTATGTCTTGGTCTGAGGATTAATTTGACAGGACTAAACTAAAATTTATCTTCTGTCCTTTTCTTAATGAAATAGAAAGAAAAAGATGCACTGAACTTAAATTTAGTTTAGTTTGTGAAGAAGGGAATCGGCACCATTTTCCGTTTAAATAATTATTATGATGACATTTCAAATATAATTTAAATCATGAAGAACATTCACCCACAACATTGTGGTACCACTCATTAATGTAAATTAAATTAGTGGGCGTATACACGACTCGCTGGCGGTAGTCCTATACATATCTATACATTTTATGTATATGTACACGGAAGCAATCGTTAAAATTAACCGTGTGGATGTTTGTGGATGCTGAGATTAGCTACCTCTTTTGCGGTAGATTAATTGAGATAAATCTTGAGTAAGTTTATCTTGATGGGCGGTTAGCCGGTTATCAAATATTTATATGATAAAGGAAGGAAGACTTTTAATGAAATTTTTTAATTAGATTTTTAATGAACTGCCTATTACATGGAACTTAAACATAACTGGCGAAATGTGGGTGTACTTTACGTACACCTCTGCCCAACCCTTTGGGGAAACAAGGCGTGATGTTATGTGTTACGTGATTTTTGAAGAAACTGTGTTTTTGTCCATGAAAAACTGTTTTTAGGAGTTGTCTTCTACTTTGAGACACGACATACCGACCTATTTAATGTTCCACTTAGCTATTTCTAAAGAGCCATCTAAGAGACATGGCGTGTTGCCACGCCGAACGCGGCAACACGTCGTGTTCGGGTTCGCGACAAGTCAATCGTCATCCTGAGGATGCCTCGTTGAGAGGTGAAACACGTGTCGATTTCTTTCAGGGTTTTTTATGGCTCTTTAGAAATAGCTAATCGGAACAGGTTACTAAATAAATCCACGTCTATTGTATTTTATAATGGATTTCCGCAAGGTCACGCCTGAATCAATTAACTATTTAAGAATTATTTCAAGGGTCCAAAAACTATTTAGGCGCTGAACCCAACAAATAAGGGTAAAATTAAGAATTTTCTTATGGGTAAAATAGAACCACTTTTTAGTGAAGGAAAATCGATTTCTTCGCTCGTATAGAAAAGATAGAGACACCAAAGGAACTGACGAACTATGTCTGATTAAGGATAACAAGTACCATCGGGGTAGCACATGTCATATCTAACCACTTTGAAAACAAAATCCCGTGCACACGACCCTTTTTTTCGTAGGTAAGCGTTACTATAGCGTCCGAGCGCCGCAAGCAAGAATAGTCCTTACAGGTATGCGTTTCTTTGATAGTACGTCTTCGACTCTTCGTAGGGCCTATGAAGACCTTACCGCCTTGAATGTGCCTGGAAAATGGAGTCCTAAATTCATGTAGTTAAGGCTTAAGATACTGTTGGAGAGGTTTGCAGAGCGAAAACACAGGAAATGTTGTTAAGCATATTTATTTGCTAACTATGTTTAGCTCTTCGTGTACAATAATGTTTACCGGGCTATGATGAACTTACCCTGGCGGTATAGTGCGACTGATATGTTTGCCGAGAGCAACGTTGCCGGCTTTTCCGTGCTGCTAAGTAAGCTCAGAGTGTCATTATACACAAGGGTATCCCTGAGTAAGAATAAAATTATAAAAGCTGTGTACCGTGTCGTCCATCTTGCAAGAGAGGTAAAATACTTTTAATAAATATTTTTAGTTATTGAATTTTTGTATTATATTCTATCTGTGTTGTTATTTTAGTTCAAGAGTATGTGTCTGTATGGGTTTAATAATTGCCTGAAATAAATGATATTTAAATTAATTTAATTTAATTTATTAGGAAGATATAAAAGTGTAAAACATGGAGAACCGTACAAAACTATATATGGCTATTTAAATCTAGACAGTTCTCTATCTAGCCAGTAGCTAGTGTTAGTTTAATGAGGTGATATATCTTCAACAGATACTGTAATAAAAAGTACACTGATACAGCCTGAGATCTTTGCCGAATTACCGTAATTTTAACATGGGAAAAAATATCTTTCTTCCTTAATACATTCACTAATATCAAAGAAACCTTCGCACTCCCAATTATCCGTGCATATATTTTGACATGTCATGTGATTTGAATTCGGAACACGTCTCGAGATAATGCAAAACGTATAGAATTTCTTTAAATGAAGCGTTGAACCATTTTATTTTCTTAATATATCGTTTGACAGTTAATTAATATTAACTTTTGATTGTGTGTACGAATTAATGTTGCCATGGGTTTGGATCTTTTTCACGTTTTTTATTCGAAATTTTTATTCGATTTTTTTGTGATTGTTTTAGTAAGTACTTATTTTTCGATTAACATTATTTTATTACTTCTGTACGAACGTTCAAAGTGCATTCAAAATAGATTCATATTTAAGGATTTGTTCCTACTTTCTGTGCAAATAAAAACTACTCTATTCTATTCTATAGGTTATGTAGATCTGTTTAAGAATATTACTTACGAATAGAATGAAGAGAAATTGACCAACAAAAAAAAACAGCTCCTGTTAACGGAAAGATAATGAAATAATTTCAACAGAAAATTAGTTTTGCCTATTAAAAATTAAAATTCTCATTCACAAACTATCCCATTTTTCCTAATTACAAAATTCGCCACATCGTTACTGGCAACACAGAGCGGTTCAATATTTTGGCGCCAACACGAGGCGGCGTTGTTTGAAACAAAGGCGGCGCGGGCGCAGTTGATTGCGCGCCGGTGACTTGCGCGTTGCGCGGGCGCCTGCGGCTCGGCTCGCCGTGAAATTGGGCACACCACATGTACAGTCGGTGACCCGAACTAAGTATCCACCTCATCACGTAAACTGCCAGGTAGGGTGGATAACGTATCTCGGTCCACCGACTGTACGAAGTTCCATACAAAAGATTGAGTAAAATAGGGACTTTACTAAAGAATGTTTCAATTCTCTAATGTGTAAAACTTTAAAGGTTCAGGGAAATTGATTTCTTCGGTCATAGAAAGGATAGAATGCAATTTGTTGCGCTCGTTTTGAATTTTAATTGAGAAAATAGCGTTAGATCGCAATTCTATAGACTGATTTAGCCTGACCAGTTTTGGGTTTGGGTATAAATCGTTTCTAGCAAAATAAGAAATCGAATTTGTTTTAAAATTCACGAAATACGTTAAAACCATTAAAGCTACTGGACATTTCAAACAATGTTTAAAACCGATACTTTAGAAACTAGCTCTTTTCTACTTATTCTCAGCATATCGATGGCAGAAAGTTCTTAAATAATATCATCATTATCAGCTTACAGCAGTCCACTGTCGGACATAGGCCTCTCCAATTGCATGCCATTCAGCTCGATTCTCAGCAACTCTGCTACCTGCCACCCTGCGAAGATCGTAGCCTCACCTAGCCTGAGGGCGTCCTCCTTACGTTTGGCGATTCGCGGCCATGTAATAAATATGTTTGGCCCAAAATTTAGCTACGCAAACTGCACTCACTGACGCAGTCATAAGGTATTCTGTATGTTATATACTGGCCATCTAGAAGACACTCCTGTCAGATTGACGACCTGTGACATTGATTCACTTATTATCTGTCTAATATAGAATTATATATTTCTACGTAATGAAAATTGGTATTTAATAAATTGGCGACGAAGCTTATTGTGCTTAAAACTCGGCTCAGACGTACACCAAACCAGAATGGACATACCCCTTATGGACTGATGTTCAATCGGGACGTTAGAACAAAGCTGCACGTGATGTTCAGAGACTCAACTGCCCCGACAGTGTTCAGATCAGAGAACAAACCACCTCTCGTTAGAGCTTATTCCGTAGGTGATCGAGTGCAGGCCAGAGCCTACTCCGACCAGAAACGAAGATGGGAGTTCGGCACGATAATGCGTCGTCTTGGCAATCTGCACTATGAAGTGAGAACTGACGGTGGCGTTATATGGCGCAGGCACCTGGAGCAGCTGCTGCCAGCCCCGGGAGTGCGGCAGCTAGGAATCGCGGCGGAGGACTGTTATATACTGGCCACCTACAAGACACTCCTGTCAGATTGACGACCTGTGACATTGATTCACTTATTATCTGTCTAATAGAAAATTATATATTTCTACATAATGAAAATGGGTATTTAATACTGTATATCTGTTACTTCCTCAATGAGCTGCGTCAAAATCCAATCGAAAATCCGCTTCTTCATCGTTCCGAACCCCCAAAACTTCATCTAGTCGGCATATCGCTTACAAAGTACGCCTTCCTAATCTATTTATTGATTCAATAGTACTTCTCTGCACCACAATACTGACGAACAAACAACGGTAGTTCGTTCTAACCGCGTCGGCTCCTTTGTGACTAACTAAACGTCGATGACTATACATTTCGGTTTAATGTACACGATATAACGCCTTATATAAAAGACTACTTATATACTTAAGGCAAAAAAGTCTTGAACTGCGGCGGAATTTGGAACTACACTGAAATATGTATTGAGTTTGACGTTTTTCCTTGGAAGTGGCGCCCTCATGACTTGTCAAGTTATACTGGCCAGCATGTACTCTTAATGCATTGTGATACCGATTGAAATTATTATAAGTAGCGGTAGTTTTTTTTATATCTAGTCGCTGATATATTTTGAAGTCGTATTTTTTGTAGTATAGAAAATCGTTCATAAATTAAACTAGACATGAGAGCGTATAAGAAATGTATTAGTTGTAAAATAGCGTTAAATTAAGTAAGTAAATATATGTTTAGAGTCGGTAGAGAAAAGTATTTTTGATTATGTTTGTGATCACCTCACATTGATGATGAGCGCAACAGAATCAAAATCAATCTGCCTAGCCTTTTCCCAACTATGTTGGAGTCGGCTTCCAGTCTAACCTGATGCAGCTGAATACCAGTATTTTACATGGAGCGACTGCCTATCTGACCTTCACAACTCAGTAACTGGATAATACGATACCCCTTGGTAAGACTGGTTGTCAGACTTTCGGGTTTCTGGTTCTGACATTCCGTAACGACTGTCAAAGATCCACGAATGATAGCCGGAACCAACAGCTTATTAAAATGCTTTCCTAGTCTCGGTATGTAAAGATGGTCACCCATCCACGAATCAATCCCGGCAAGCGTAGCTTATCCTGATGGATCGACCCGTGCGGCTGTTAGTACTTAGCCAGGAGCTCCTTCCAACAAGAACCAAGATAATTAACATCAAATAAACTCTGTCATGTATACATTTTTAATCTTTTAATTAATTCGTAATTCACTATCGTTATGGTTAAAAACAAATATCTTAATTTACAAGCTCAAAAGGGTAGAGCTTTAATTAATGAAACTCTATTGATGTGTTTAGTTTCTGTTTTTCAAACTTCAGACACAGGGTGGCAGGGCATCGACGCGAAAACTGTTACCATGGATTCAGTACATGATTCTGAACCTCCCTGCGTTGAAATATTTTGTCGGTTATTTAAAAAAAAATCTGCTGTTACGAGTACATACATTTTGACCACGTAGGTATTGCACTTTTCTATGAAACAGCAGATTAAAAAAATATAACCGACAAAAAATTTCAATGGAGGGGTGTTCAGAATGGGTCGACGGCGCGTTGTGTTCCACGCGCGCCTCAAAGAGATGTCAGCAGAATTGATGAGGTCCGATAGGGCCGATGCCAGCCGGGGTTGCGGGATGTCCGAAAGGGTTAACGTGGCCCCCGACAATATAGGCAACTGAAGGAACACGGGTAGGTTTTAGTCAGTAAGAGTCTGACACGCCCCCCCGCTCCGCCCAGAGCGGGAGAAGTTATTTTAAAATTTCCCACCCAAAAAAAAAGGGGTGTTCAGAATCATGTACTGAATCCATGGTAACAGTTTTTGCGTCGATGTCCCTGCCACCTTGTATTCTATTAATAAATAGGACATTTCATTGGCCCTTGAATCTGCAAACCTTCAAGTATACCATTCACATATTCGTCAGGGTTCGTATTTGTTCGTGTGGGAGTTTTCGTTATCAACACGCAGGCAGGAAGAGAAACAAGAGGAGCAGGAAAAATATGGTTTAATCTCAATGACAGTTTATGTCAAAGTAAGGAAAAACTATTTGAAAAATATATTTATCCTATCCTATCCTATTCCTATACTATTAAACGATCAATATTTGTATATTATATGTAATCACGTTCTCGAAAACGGCTTTAACGATTTCTATGAAAGTTGCAAGATAGGGGTTTACGGACGCGAAAAATCGATCTAGCTAGGTCTCATCTCTGGGAAAATTCGTTTTCTCCGTATTTTCACCCGAGCAGAGCTCGGTCGCCCAAAGTTGATTGACAAGATTAGAATAATGAAATGGCAACATGGAATTAGTAAGTACCTACTATCATGGCAGCATGGAATTATTATGTACGATACATGGAATTAGTACGAACTATCCTATACTATTAAAGAATCATTCATCATTTCATTCAATTGCGATCATTTAATTGCGTTTTATTAAAATAGGTTTTTTACTTTTATTAATTAATTTATTTTTTGTATAGATTATTTTCTACATATTTTGTGAATGTGAGAACGCTGTAGGCTTAGTGGATTGTAGACCTGTTGACCATTTTCTATTTTGTTAAGTACTTAGTACTTATTGAAAGACCTACACTGTCCTCCCATACCTAGAAACACTGTTATATGAAAATATTGTAAAACCCAATTATTTTTAAAAGAGCAACCGTGGAGTTTCTTGCCGGCTCTTCTCCATAGGAAACGACCAATTGGAACTGTGCACCTAGCTTCTGACGTTTCATAAGTGCCCATGTAGGTTTATGTGAAATAAAATATTTTGATTTTGATTTTTGATTCTCTATTTTCACCCGAGCAGAGCTCGGTCGACCAGGACCTAATATAAAAACTTTGTCAAACCAAATAGCTAGTGCTTTGATTACAATTGCAAAACAAAGTTTTAACAGTTTATCGCCCTTACCCTTGATTCTTCTGAACAAGAAGGACCCACCACAACAGCAATTAAAAAAACTAACCCTATCACCACCAAACCAAGACATTAGGATTCTAACCCCTCTCCACATAAATCGGGACCCACCCTTTTTGTCTTCAGTAATGAGAACATTACCATACTAATAGAACCAGCCTGGCCCAGCGTATAATTGGGTACCGCACCCCGCTGGCTTGGAGTCTTTGAGTCCGCCGAACGAACGGACACACGGACTGCAATATATATGTGAATGTTGGACGCAATGATTGCTTCACAAATATTGGTAGATAGTGATTAAATGTGACCCTATTTGTTTAGTAGGAAATGTAGATCGATAATGCTTTTTGTAAAAAATGTTATTAGCTGTAGATATGTACGGATTGATGGACTATGTAATAAAAGTGATATCAATAGAAATTGCTAGCGTTCTGGTCGGTTATTACGTTTTTCTGTGTGGTGTTTTTTTTTTTTTTGTTACTTCGGATTTAAATATAATGTAGGGTGACATAGTAGCAGACATGCTGTCTCCGTCACTAACCAATAAACATAGGTAAGTCACCTTCAGTTGACCGAAAACTAAAGACCGAAATAGGTCCTCCCGCTTATAATTTCATTAAGTACTTATCCAGTATAAGTTTTCTTTTAAAAAAAAAACAATACCAACATTAGTAGTTAAGTAAGTAACTATTCCATTTTTCTTTTGATTTTATCGATATTTTCTTCGCAAAGCGTTTGTGGTAAGTTAGCGCAATGATTAGAGACGTTTACGCGGGGCATCTACGACGGTCCTACGCGGTCTCTGTGACGCTCCTACGCAGGATCTACAACGCTACCATTCAGGGTCTACGACCCCCCTACGTAGAGCCTACGACGCTCCTATGCGGAGTCTACGATGCTACTATGCAGGGTCTACGACATTACTACGCGGGGTCTACGACACTACTACGTGGGGTCTGTAACGTTACTCCGCAGGGTCTACGAGGCGTCTTTTCCTACGCAGGAGAAATTCCCAAAAAAATAAAAATTAAACAAAATATTTTATTTCACATAAACCTACAAGGGCACTTATGAAACGTCAGAAGCTAGGTGCACGGTTCCAATTGGTCGCTTCCTATGGAGAAGAGCCGGCAAGAAACTCCACGGTTACTCTTTTCAAAATAAATTGTTGCTACAATGTTTTCAAATTACAGTGTTAATAGGTATGGGCCAAAGCGGAAAACATAAAAACTTTTTACAAAAAAAAACAATCGACCTCCAAAAAAAAACATTAAAAAGTGAAAAATAACTTTAATTTCGGAAGTCGGTGTCTTGGGTTTTGTATTTTCGTTTTTTGCCACCGACTTCCGAAATTAAAGTTATTTTTCACTTTTTAATGTTTTTTTTTGGAGGTCGGTTGTTTTTTTTGTAAAAAGTTTTTATTTTTCACTTTTTAGTTGTGGTACCTACCCCACATACATTCGAATACCACTACCTGCTACCAGTGACAGAAACTTATCAGATCATCCACATACTAAGTGGGAAAAAAATTAGTATTTTGTAGCTAACTCAAAAACTATCCAAGCAAAGTTAATAAAATTTATATGGGACCAATTCGAGAGCACACCCTTTCAAACAAAAAAAGAATTTTCAAAATCGGTCCACAATTGACGGAGAAATCGGTGGACATACATAAAAAAAAAAACAAACATACGCGACGAACATATAACCTCCTCCTTTTTGGAAGTCGGTTAAAAAATAGTCTATTACTAATTCAGAGCTTTTCATGGAAATTCTTTTTGCACACAATTGACAGCAAATGACAATAGGCAAAGTACAAAGGGCGACCTAATCACTAATGTAATGTTATGCCTTAATCAGTAACAATCAACTTGCAAAATCAGTCCTAGTTTCGAACAATAATAAATAATAGTTAATCAAATGCTGCAATTATCCGTATTTCCATTAACACTGCCATAAATATTCGGGACCGATCGGGCGACAGACATTAGTTTGGCTCGCAGAAAAAATATCGATATATCGAACAAAAAATATCGATTTATCGATATTTATTCGTAATTTTTATGTGATATTTATTATTTCGATATATCGATACAAAATATCGAGCACCAAAAATGTATCAAATTCGAAATGTTTCTGCAACATCGTTGTCGCCACTAACTAAAACCGCTGGGAATCAAAGCCATTTTTTCATTTTCCATTTTTAAGATGATTTTAAGGTAGGACTGCAAGAAGTGCCAAAAACTATCGATATATTTTTTCGACATTGTTTTTTTTAAATATTGATACGATATATATCGATACTTTTTGGCACTTGTTGCATCCCTAATTTGAGTAAAATCTGCCATTGCCTGCAGCGAGCGGTCCCGTAGACGAGAACCTAACTAGAATTTATTGCTAGGAGACAATTATAGAATATTTAGGGCTTGGACAATCGTATTTTGTTTTGTGAGGGTTACGTGCTTAGTATAAATAAGTACCTGGGCGACCGAGCTCTGCTCTAGTGAAACTAGAGAATGCTCATTTAATTCAATTCAAATTCAAAAGTCATTTATTCAAACTATGTAAGCTGAGAATCAGCACTTTTCGAACGTCAAAATTACATAAGACAGTCTCCCGAAACACCTACCCTTCACCACTTCCTAGTGCTTTTAGCTGGGAAGAAGAAGTGGCGCAACAAACTCCCAAGCAGCACAGCTGTCTGTTCAAGTTAGAAACAATGATTCAGTTCAATAGTATGCAAAATAATTTACATTATGCAACTCAAAACATTATTTAAATGATAAATTATTGGCCATAATTGTATAGGAAAGTTCATAATAATCCATGTACCTACTTATTCCATGCTGCTCTGTCATTATTCTGATGTCATTATTGTCATATTCATTACCTTGTTCTAAACTTTGGGCGACCGAGCTCTGCTCTGTGAAAATACGGAGAAAAGTAATTTTCCCAGATAATGAGACACCCCAGAGAAGAGGCCTGTGTCCCAGCAGTGGGAACATTATAGGCTGATTATATACAGGTTTTTTTTTTTTAACCAGAGCGCAAACTTAAACACGTGACTTTACTTATCATTATGAATAACTTTTACTATGGGAGAAAACCTAAAATCGCGAAAAAAATCACCTGTTCCATTTAACAGCTGATTTTGTTTTTCGCGATTTCAGGTTTGGTCCCATAGTAATAGTTGTACATAAAGGGTCGTACAGACCAGCGTGATATCGCGGGCGCGACACGGGTCGCGCTGCCTGTCGCGCTCGCGATATCGCGCCGGTCTGCACGAGCCTTAATAATAAAGTCACGTGTTTAAATTTGCGCACTGGTTAAAAATTTACCTTGTATGTTATGTACTCCTTTCCTGGAGTTCGTGTACATTTTGTACCTTTCCAAAAAGAGTCTGATCAAGCATGATACCTCTATGAAGGTCTTCAATTATCTCTTCTGTGCCATTATTGCTCTACATTATTCTATTTTTAGTTTCCTGTAGTTTTTAAAACGTGTTGCTGTTGGTATGAGTAAAGATATCATGGCTCGGAGACGACCTCGCAAACTCAATCTGCCTAGCCTATCCCAACTATGATAGGGTCGGCTTCTAGTCTAACCAGATGCAGCTGAATACCAGTATTTTACATGGAGCGATTGCCTATCTGTACACAATACAGTTACTGGGTAACACGATAGCCCTTGATAAGACTACCCGTCACGACTGTCAAAGATTCCCCACCCATCTAGGAACCGACCGCAGCAAGCGTAGCTTAACCCTACGATCGACCCGTGCGGCTGTTATTATATTGCCACGAGCCCTCGTAATTAGTGTTACCATCCGTCCGGATTTTTAGCCCCCCGTCCGGACTATGTCCGGCCTTCTCATTTGGCCGCACTTTTCGATTTTAGGGGATTTTCTATAAAAAATGTTAATTATTATTAAGAAGAAGAAAAAAATAAGATTAAAAAGTTAAATATATGGACTTTTTTGCAAATGTCAGGCTTTTTATCAGGGGGCCTACCACCAGCTCATAAAGCAGTATTATTTTAATATTACTTCAGTGTGGGAAGGAGATGAAGCTCTACAGGACGTATAGCTCCATCTTTTTCACCCATTGAAGTAATATTAAAATAATACTGCTTTTGAGCTGGTGATAGGCCCCCAAGACTTTTCAAATATCGAAATGGTAACCGTACTCGCAATCACGTAGTCCTACCTTCCTTATTCTCTCTCTTTTCCTTTGAACAGATTATAGACAACCCTATTCACATTTTGTTCATATTTCTACTTCATTGAGTGTCGAAGTTGATTTAGTTAGGGGTCCCACGCTATCTCAATTTATGTTCCAAAATTAAAATAAACGGAAAGCGAATTTGTTACCGCTAATTGTGAATTGAAACATAAATTATTGTTCAAGTATCTAACTACTTAAGGAAGTTACTTATTTGTATCTATTTAATTTAAATGTTATTCTATAAGCCTTCCTTGTTGCATTTTGGTACTTTCTATTATTAAACGAGCAATATTTGTATATTTATTTGTACATATATTTGTACTCACGTTCTCGAAATCGGCTTTAACGATTTCGGTGAAAGTTGCAATATAGGGGTTTACGGGGGCGAAAAATCGATCTAGCTAGGTCTCATATCTGGGAAAATTCGTTTTCTCTATTTTCACAGCCTCGGGAATGTGATACAACGTTGGTATACTTGGACGATATGTTTATTTCTATTTTCACCCGAGCAGAGCTCGGTCGACCAGATACTTAAATTAAATGAGAGGAAAATGAATAATAATTTTGTGTAGAGCTTAAAAATTTTGAAAAAAGAAATAAGTGTTTAGGCTACACGTGGCTATTATTTTAATACAATTAGATGAACCTAATTGATTGAAAAAACATTATTAATTATGTTTTAGTAGACACATTAACAAAATGAACCTATTATACATAGATAGACTAAAATAAAAAATGACTAGACGAAACATTCCATTCCTATTACTTAAGTATATTTTTACCTATTATCACCAAGCCGGAGGTCGCAGCTTGTCGAATTATGATAATTACAATGACACCTACTTACAAGCCGCCATAATTATGTCAATACAATTAAACCACCTAATAAATAAAAGTAACACAAATACACTGACACATTAAGAAAAATGCGTCAACCGGTGTCTTTTGTAATACACTAGCACTTATCAATAAACGCAATTAGAACTCATTAGATCAAATCGATCGAGCGGAAAAAATCGCGCAGTAATTGACGTCATGACGACTAAAAAGTCGCTCGGTCGCAATTGTAGGCCGCTGAGGGGCGTAGAAGCCCCGCCTTCGGAGGCGTAGGGAGGGCCGCGCGAGTGCGACGGCCGAAGAGGACGGAGGACCAGTCGGCCTCACCACCGCGGAGTCACCGCGCGTTGCGCGCGACTGTCGCAAAAATTCGCGCAACTACCGGCGGGGAACATACGTGCTTCCAGTGGAACCTTACGCTCTTATCATTCGCATCCGACTGACTTCAGTGATTAGACTGTAGCAATCGACATAATAAACAAGTATGCAACTTTTTTTTAAAATTGCAAGTTGCCAACTGTGACTAAAACTTTAGTGGCCAGTGACTTAACAAGTGCAAAAATCTCTCTCCTCATAAAAAAAATTTGCAATGAGTTCCAATTACGAATCATCTGTCAAACTTTCCCGCGCTGCGTGACCGAAGATGTCAAATAAAAACAAAAGTACTGTTCTGAGAAAATTGTTTTGTGCCAAGGTAGCTGTCAAAAATGGACTTGACCACTCGTCGCGGGGACATGTTGGAAGGAACAGGGGACGTTTTATCTTTAAACGGGACTGAACAGGTGTGCCGGGAGCTAGTGAACGGAACGGACAACGGTTGTGACGTCAACACCGTGACACCGGAAGTGACGACGTCGAGGAAGACGAGTTCGTTCAGCATCAGGAACCTCGTTGGGACTGGAGACTCGGATAGACCTTCCGATAATACGCCTACTCCTAGCGATGGTAAGTGGAGCATTTTCTTTTAGTTTTTTATGTTCTGGGCATGTGAACTTTGGCAACGGATACCATAGAGATGAAAACGACACCTACCTATATGACACTTAACTTCAAGATGACATGTCAAGAAAGATGTTGAAAAAAAAAGCAGCTGTTCGAAACCGGAAAAGTATTCTTATAAGATTCTCTAATTTATATAAATACTTAGTAAATACAAAAAAAAACCTTCCCAGGATCATTAATTAAATTGTTGACATGTGAACTATTTAGCATTCGAGGTAAGCTACAGATTTTTGTACAAAAACTAAATCAAGATTCACAAGGACACCTACTGATTATGCATTAAGTATTTTAAATATGTATTTACAAACAATTTGATTACATGTTTTTTGTTCTCATGTCATTTGGGTTAATTTTAATTGTATGATTACACAGATTAAGTTCTGACATTTGACACCAATGAATATTCTGATTAGTCATAAACAGCGATGGGTATAATTTGCTTTAATTGATCATAATAAGCGCAGCAACATAGTGTAAATGTTTTATACTTTGTGCAATTTATTTAATTAGCAATACTTTTAAAACGGTGGAGGAAAACATCGTGAGGAAACAAACCTAACCCTAGAACTAAAAACATAAGACACTATATTGCTTCTGCCAGCGGCTTTGCCCGCGTGATATCGACGCATCGAAATGTTGCCACTATATAAAACGTTTTTTGAGGATGATATTCTCGTAACATAGAATAAAGTATGTCTATTTATTTTTTATATTTATTTAGTATATTGCATCACATTTTAATTTTAATAAATTATTTTTCTTTATGTGCGCTGTACTGGTACAGCGTCTTAAGAGCGGCCAACCCGTCATACTTTTCATACAAACGCTCGTACGTCGTTATAGCGTCGTAACACATCTTTCTTTGAAATGTTTAAACTAATAGGTGTTTTGTGCACTATTTCTAGGTTTCTATCAAACCAAAAAATTTAAATTTCGAGAAATAAATTCAGTACAAGCCTCCGAAAATCTGCATTTTTGCACAATTTTTACCTGAACTTTGGCCGTTCATAATGTACTCATAAATTGTAAAAGTAAAGAAAACATCGGCATAGAAACCTTGCACATGTAATGGAGATTCTAAATGACAAACATTTATTTTACAAACTAGTAAAGCTTACTCAAAAAAACGTATTTCCTGAAACAAGTTTCCGCACACTATTTTCGTACAATGTTATCGCGTTCTCACTTGCTTGTTAGCAGTTTTCACTTGCGCTAGATGAAACAACATGCTTTTCGGTCATGCTTGCGTTGACGAAAAATGGATCGGGAAGGACCCTCTTAATATTTGTTTGCTGCACCGGTTGACGTCATAACGTCGGCGACGGCGTTCGCTGAAAACCAGCGCTGGGGCTCTGTC
Source organism: Agrochola lychnidis (assembly GCA_963680765.1). NCBI lineage: Eukaryota > Metazoa > Arthropoda > Insecta > Lepidoptera > Noctuidae > Agrochola > Agrochola lychnidis. The sequence continues at coordinate 20,316,354 of OY796858.1, forward strand.
CTGCATAAGGTCGTAGCATAATGCTGAGCGATAGCCGATTTGCGTGGATGTGATGCATGCTTCCCCCAACTTTTTCTCATTTTTGTAATAATTTTTTTTTTGCGTCATGTTTACCGCAAATAAACGATTTTTCTTTCTTTCTTTTCTTGCATATCTCTATAAATTATAGCCTATGTTACTCATTTTTGAAGTGAAAACTTCTTTAGGCGCGTTGGGCATTTTTCAGATGGGACTAAACCATTGATTTCGCGACACCATGACGACACCTCATGTTTGTAAACGCGATTGTGCTCTTTATTAATATTAAGTTACGGATCAATGTTCTATGCAAGTATTTTTACTTTTAAGGTTTCGGAAGTATTAAGCTATTGCATAGCTTTTATCGTGGGCTTTGAGCGCGGCGACGGAATCAAGAAATTCCGTAACGAAAAAAACCTAACACCCCCCACTCCGCCTACCATGTAATGACGGTTCCCATGACAACGTGATGTTGTCATGGGAACGTAATTTTTGTTTTATGTCATCACGTCATCATCCCAAGTGTAGCGTTGACAAATAGGAAGTGTGGAGGTTACAAATGCTATGCAATAGCTTTACCGCGGCAGTCCCCGAGTGCCACACGTTTTTATTTTTTGTAAACGCGATTGTGCTGTTTATTTAGATAAGGTTACGGACCAATGTTCTATACAAGTATTTTTCCTCCACCAAGGCGATCTTGTTCAAGTTTTCACTTCTGTCGGCACTCCCGCAGTGCCAGTGATTTTTATTTTATTTTATTGTGGCTGCTGCTGCTGCAGCTCAATCAATACAAAAGTAACAGTGAAATACGAGAAGCCATTTACAAGCCTCCACAGTTAGCAATCGAGTATTGTTGTACAAATATTCAAATTGATTAACTATTGATTAACTCGTTGGTCTAGTGGTCGCAAGCGCTACTGCTGAGCATGAGGTCCTGGGTTCGATTCTCGGGTCGGGCAAAGTGTTATTGGGTTTTTCTATCTGGAATTTCTCAGTAGCAGCCCGGAGTCTGGATTTGTGCCCGGTTGATGGCAATAGGCTCGCCCCCTATTACATGGGACTTAAACATAACTGGCGAAATGTGAGTGTACCTGTTACAGGGACACCTCTGCCCAACCCTTCGGGGAAACAAGGCGTGATGTTATGTGTTTGTAATTAACCATAACACTAAGTATAACATTAAATTAATTATTAAACTAAGTACCTGAATAGGCAAAAATGTATGCGCAACCGCTATTAGAATGCATCAGAAACAATATTATAGAGTTTAGATAAAACAGTAGTAATGGACGCTAAGCTGTTGAAGAGGTTGTGGCTAAGTAATAACAGCCGCACTGGTCGATCCATCAGGTTAAGCTACGCTTGCCGGGGTTGGTTAGTGGATGGGTGACCATCTTTACATACCGAGACTCCTCCGTGCCTCGGAAAGCACGTTAAGCCGTTAGTCCCGGCTGTCATTCGTGGATCTTTGACAGTCGTTACGGGTCGTCAGAAGCCCGAAAGTCTGACAACCAGTCTTACCAAGGGGTATCGTATTACCCAGTTACTGGGTTGTGGAGGTCAGATAGGCAGTCACTCCATGTAAAATACTGGTATTCAGCTGCATCCGGTTAGACTGGAAGCCGACCCCAACACAGTTGGGAAAAGACTAGGCAGATGATGAATGGACGCTAAGCTGCTTGCAAACAAATAGATTGAAGGGTGATATTATAGCATTCCACTGATGAAATAATTTTTTAAATCGGTCTAGTAGATTATTCATTACAAACAAAAATACAAATCTTTTTCTTGATAATATTAGTGTAGATGTGACATCCACCAACCCAAATACATTTTTATTATAACCATAGATGACAAATAATAAATATACAATAGGTACACAATCTAACACTAAATTGCATGACTAACTATCACTGTACGTTTTTTTTTTTGTATTTATTTGTATAGTTAAAAAAATAAATACAAAAACAAAAAAGTACACTTAGGCGTCGAAGTACTCGTCCGCATGTAATGACCCCGCTGGATTACGGCCTAGGGATCTCCCAGAGAGGAGACCTGAGTGAGCAGTGATCCCAGAAGTGAGAACATTATAGGCTGATTATGTTTATAATGTCGTTCGTACAATGAGCCTAACAATACAGATTTAATTTAAAATATCGTATTTCTGCCTGACCGTAGAAATCACTGTTATCGGGAGCGAAATATCTGGTTTTATTATTCGGGTTGAGCTGACTCGGGTAAAGCTGTCACTGACCCTTTTATTTTTGGATAGCTGAAAGTCGAGTAAAAATCGCTATGAACGTCAATGGGACTGAACTATTTGCAAATGTATTTGGACAAAATATGTTGTTTGAGAAGTTCAGCGCCATATTAGTAGCCCGGAATCGTCCATGGGTTTTTTTATTAACCCCATTAGATAAACTCTTGGCCTGCATCTCACCTGATGGTAAGTGATCGTCAGGCCGAAGGTGGAAGCGAGCTTCGACCGGAATCCTCAACCACAGAGGAACAGTCCATCTTACCTCTAACTGCCGAAACACAACAATGCTTTTAACATTGTTGTTATGGCGACAGACTTAAATAAAATGATGGTAGCTAGTCAGACGGACTTAGAACAAGCCCTACCACGTACTAAACCGAGCAGAGAATTTTGGCCCCACTGGGAATCGAAACCGGGACCTCTTTTTTTTCTTTTTTGTTGGGAAATTATCAAATAACTTCTCCCGCTCTGGGGGGAGCGGGAGGGTGTGTCAGACTCTTACTGACTAAAACCCACCCGGTTCCTTCGGTTGCCCTGTTGCCGGGGGCCACGATTTCCCTATCGGATTTCTTCGAACCCCCGGCAGGCATTGGTCCTAGCGGACCCCGTCAATTCTGCTGACATCTCTTTGAGGCGCGCGTGGAACACAACGCGCCGTCGACCCGGGCCTGGTCCTTATCGGACGGCGAGCTACCCATTGCTCACCGTCCGCAAGCCCGCGCCTACGGTGGCCGTCCGCAAGCCCGCGCCTACGGTGGCTGGAAATCGGCTCGCGATTCCAACCCCGGGACCTCTGACCACAGAGGCAGTTAAAAAAAAAATCGCGCGGTGGTAATCGAATCCTTCATGATAAATTGAAATGCTAAATTGTTTACTGTTGGGGCCACTGACGTATGAAGCCCTTTCATACACGTCTCAGCGGCCTCCGCCGGTAAACAATTTGAATCAGATACCCTACTACTTTAGGTACTTTTATACAAATCTTAGATTCGACAATTAATTACTATAGACTAACATTTTCTTTTACTTTTTATTTCACATAATATAATTTTCATGAATTCTGTGAGATGGTATATAAGTAGATATGGTCGGCTGTTATGTCTTTTTAAATGAACTGTAAACTCCGATGTCTACAGTAATCAATCTGCCTAGCCTTTTCCCAACTATGTTGGGGTCGGCTTTTAGTCTAACCAGATGCAGCTGAATCCCAGTATTTTACATGAAGTGACTGCCTATCTGACCTCCACAACCCAGTAACTGGGTAACCCTTGGTAAGCCTGGTTGTCAGACTTTCGGGCTTCTGACGACCCGTAACGACTGTCACAGATCCACGAATGACAGCCGGAACCAACGGCTTAACGTGCTTTCCGAGGCACGGAGGAGTCTCTATGTAAAGACTAAAGATGGTCACCCATCTACGGACCCACCCGGCAAGCGTAGCTTAACCTGTTGGATTGACCCGTACGGCTGTTAATACTTAAGCAAGAGCTCCTATGGTGTCTGTATCTGTATACAAATGTAATGTCAAGTGATTTGATTGGCTGGCTGTTGTTATATTATAAAAAAAAAGAAAAACCCCTATACGGCATGAATTTTCATAAAAACCCTTCCTCAGACCTTCGTTATGAAAGTCTTGTGCCAAATTGATGCTTTTAGACCTCGCGGGCTGGGCTGTGCATTGTCAGTGAAGTAGAATATCATCAGCTTGGCTCTACAGATGCTTGCTAATGTGTTTGGCTAACCAGACCTAGCTGAACTTATACAACAAACTAACTGTTGAATAGTTATCACTTAAAACAAGATCAGGCTTTCCCTTCTAGATATGTGAGGCTTTAACTTTGTACACACGGCAAAAATGTCTTTTGCATGGCTCCAAAAATTTATAATAAACTGTCTAAAAGCTGGAAGCAGTTAAGTGACGTAGCGTTTAAAAAGTAAGTTATACATTTTCTAGGATAATAAAGCTTATTATAATTTAAATGAGTTTTTAGATGAGAATGTTTGACCATGTTTTACTAATTTATTATTTTTAAAGATCCATATTATCATGAATTTTTTTAATAATTAAACTCGTAGTGACATTATACCTTATTTTTATTAATATTTGCATGCCATTGTTTGTTTTGTTGTTTTTATCAATACTTTTAACATCTCTAGCATGCTGACAATTTATGTTGTATGTATTGTGCTCATGTTTGAGCAAGTAAATGATTGTCTTATCTTATCAAAAGAGATAGGTCATGAGGCAAAGTGTAATAGTAAAAATATCGAAGAAATATATGAGGACCATCTATCGGGTTCATCATCAGATCAGCTTACCCACAATAATGTTTTGAGTTTAACCTTCACGGAAGTCAAACTTTCATTTGTATCGGATGACGTAAAAAGACAATTATCGATGGTATGTCATTATGGTCTATCCATAGATCAACCGATTCATTTTCATCTTTATTTTCGTTCTATAATGTTAAAAAGATCTGACACTGGCTTAGAGCTAAGGTACAGTTATGGACCTATAGGGCACAGTTATAAAAAAAACTGTAATTATTTCGATGAAGATGTGTTCCAACTTCCAACTGACCAAGAAAACATGCACACAAACAGAGTTTGCTTGTATTTTGTACGAATTTCGGGAACGGCTTTTATAAAATGGCGTCGTAGTTTTAAGAAGGTTTATCCTAAAAGTTGGCAACGTGTGGCTAACTAGTTCCCCAGAATATTAATAATGAAACGCAATAATTAATATCGTAATACCGAATATTTAGTTTTAGATGTAGAAAAATTTTTGGAAACTTTCCAAATGCCTTTTTACACCTAAAATTGTTATAACACCAAGTTCAGTGTTATAATTGGGGACTAGTTAGCCACTTTTCTTATTTCCATACAGTAATATTGGCAAATTAATCAAAACAGCGAAATATTTGACATCTATTTGCGACGTTGCCCACTTTCAGAATAAACGCTCTTAAATGTAGAACGAGCCTGCATACAAATCTCCTTTGCTAACTGTACACATAGAAGTAGTTGCTAATTCTAAACTGTTTCAACTTACAAGTTGCAATCAGAATTAGAGCCACTCCCTAAGTAATGCAATAAGTGTAAATGTTATTTATGATGTTGTTACTCAATAACTTAGCCACTTCTTGGCCAATCACAGTCTTGTACAGATAATTTCTATGATCTATGTTGATTATGTAGTTTTCATGATATTTTCACCTTGTTAATAAAAGCTCTAGTATGTATCTAGTTCAGGTTATTTTGCACAAATTTGCATAAGCATGAGGTTCTGAATTGGAAAGAATTTGACCTGCTAGGTAATTGTTTAATACGTTCAGTACCAGGAACCCTCCTGGAGGGTTCACCTAGTCGCTTATGGGATGCTGGGAACCCTCGTGGAGAGCTCATTTTAAATATAGGATTTTTTTAGAGAATACAGCCGTGAAAATAAAATTTGATGTATATTTTAACAAGATTTATTAGTAGGTATGCGTTGGTTTTAAAATCCAAGCACAATTTTTTTGTTTTTTTTTGTTTTCGGTTACAAATAATAACTAAAAAATTAAAAGGTTGGAAATTACGTATGACGAAAAGACCCCAGAAAATACTATTTTTCTTCGTTTTACAGTGTTTTATAACATGGCTTTAAACTTAACTAATGCCGTTGACCATACTCGATGGTTAACTTTAGCACAAACGTAATGCCGGTAACCCTCCCGGAGGGTTCACTTCCAATATGTATGGCGGCATGGCTTATGAGTTCTATGAAAAATGGGTGGAGTCGAAAGTGTTAACAGTTAGTTACAATGCCAATGTGTTTAATTTTGACAATTCAACAACATTAATTGCGTCATTTACGTTGTCGAGCACACGAATTTTTCAAACAAATGAAGCAATGGATTAGCAATTTCTTTCAAATACCTTCAGATCGTGATTGAAGGTGTGTTACGCAAGGTGCTGGTAACAATTTGTTAAGTCACAGGAATTTCTAATGGAAAAGACTATCGATATAGGCACTTAGGCTCTTGAATTATTGCGAAACATAATTTTACATCGACACATTATACCACTTAAACAAACATCAACTTTATTTTGGTGGAAATAAAGTTGATTTTAGACTGACTAGTACTGTTGCAAAAGTCATAAAAATATGAAGTTATAGCACAAACTGAACCTTATGTGTAGGCGTTACAGTTGTTTTTCTTAAAACTCGTGTTTGTTTACATTTTTGACAAATAACTGCGAACGCTGATTAGTCTATCTTCAGTACCTATGTTCAGTATGTATTTATAAAATCTTAGGTACTTAGTAACTTATTCCGCTTAGCTATTTCTAAAGAGCTATAAAAAACCCTGAAAGAAATCGACACGTGTTTTACCTCTCAACGAGGCATCCTCGGGATGACGATTGACTTTTCGCGAACCTGAACACGGCGTGTTGCCATACCGAGCGCAGAACGCAGAGCGTGACCCTGCGTTGAGAGGTGAAACACGTGTCGATTTCTTTCAGGGTTTTTTATAGCTTAGGTACTTATTTGATGACAATGACAACCTAGATGACGTATTACGAGGGGAATCCTTTCCCGCATCAACGCATTTATTTGTATGACCTACAGATGTCCGTTCGGAGTATGATTAATTCGTTTTATGTGAATACCTTACATCAGGGGATCAAATAGGGATGATGCCTGAGTAAAAAAAAAATTATATTTAGTCCGTCAGTCAGATAATAAAAAAATATTAGACACGTATTTTTTGCTTTATCATATTAATAAGAAATGACATAAATACGCATTAAAGTTGGGGAGTGGGGGTCGCTACGTCACAAGCAAGTATAAAATCTACTCACTCGTGACGTCATGGCACATTTTAACTCAATGTATGGCCGTAATCAACGATATATATAACAACGGTAATGATTTCCCATTGTTTGTCTTATTTGCTTTAGTAGTATTTTTATATATATTTAATTTTGTTTATATTTATATATAATTGGAAATATATGTTTATGTATATCTTGATATTGAAATAAATATTTATTCCTCAATTCTCGCTATTGCACCTACCACTGTTTGTCTCTGCATCACCCAAAGGTTGACTGGTAGAAAATGCCTTTGACACTAAGTCCGCCTCTGTACATTTGTGTGCTTGAAGTATTAAATAAATAATCTTTTGATAACTTAAAAAAATACCAAGATTTTTTAATATCTAGCTGACGCAAAAAAAAAACTTTAGTCAGCATCTCTATTTTTTTAATAAAACAAGGTGTTTTATATTTTCTTCTTTGAGTTGACAAAACTTTTATCGTAGAACACAAAAATAGGAGAAGGTAGGTTTGACATGTTCTTCAGTGGAGACCGCGAATCGGCCCCCAGGCTAGGTGGAGTGACGATCTACGCAGGGTGGCAGGTGGCAGCTGGATGAGAGTTCCCGGAAATCGAGTTAAATGGCGTGCAATAGGGGAGGCTGATATCCAGCAGTAATGATGAGGATATTTGACAGGAGTCTGGCTGACCCCTCATAAGTACCTGAGGCTCTACTCGCTAAGCCCGTCTACGAAGATACGGGGTCGTCCGAAAATAGTTGATCCGTCAAAATAAGTGTCAAATAAAAAAATCGGACGGGTTTAAAACACATCGGGAATAGGGACAACTGTCAAATCGTGTTGTCATTCATTCTTGGTTTGGATCCCAAACTTATGTCCGTAAGGCTGCGGACTCGAAGTTAGCGGGTAGAGGGGCGGCGGCGGCAGCGGCAGCGGCGCGTTCAAATGCATAGATTTATGTATAACTGGCCTCGAAGGCAGCGGCGCGGGGAACGAGCGGTTCCATATAAAACTATGCGTTGCCGCGCCGCCGCCGCCGCCACCCCGCTGCCCGCTAACTTCGAAACCGAGGCCTTAGTGTTACGAGTAGGAAACGCCCGTAACTTCGGTCGAAACTACGAATTTCGTGCTTAGAGAGTAGACCCTTGAAACGAATAATTTAACTGCTTGCTTCGGCATATCTACTGATAATGTTGTTGCTTGTCAGACTTTGCGACATGTATAAGGATTTTTTATCAAACCCTATCGCAATAACTAGTTATAAATAAAACATAATAATAGTACAAAAATCAATTAACTTAATTATATATTTGCATACTTGCTAATTACATGCTTGGAAAAACTTACTTTACGATCATATTTATATTGATGTTACCATCATAAAATCATCTCAGATGACTGATGACATCATGGTCCTTGTTACAATGATTTTATTGTGTTTTTATGGTCACAGAACTGACCATAAATGTCAACAATGTTGGCAACATATTCAGCAAATTAGTTGAAGACATATTCAGCGTACGCCACATAACGTGATGTCATTTGCAATTATAACTTATTTATCATTAAATTTAAATAATAAATTACAAATTATAATTGCCTCAATTATTGATTGTATTTTAATTTATTATGTCACTAAGTTGTTTTTATAAAGACTACTTGATTAGCCTTGATTTATATATCTGTAATGATAATGTATGACGTGTTTGCACAGCCGTACTGATTGATAAAACGTAAGCGACAATTTTCATTTAAATGAAAGCTTTAGATTATGCAGAGGCTAATTGGTTTAAATTTACAGTAGATAGTATTTATTATTTATTAAATTTACGCCACAATTTCAATATACAGCGCTTTCAAAATCATTTCTATGACACAGTTGTTACGAGAATGATCCCGAGAGCTAAGAAATAACAGTCGCAAGTTGCGATCGATTAGCTTAAGCTACTATTGCCGCGGTCGGTCCGTCGATGGGTGACCATCTTCACATACCGAGACCCCTCCGTGCCTCGGAAAGCACGTTAAGCCATTGGTCCCGGCTGTCTTTCGTGGAGGTTTGACAGTCGTAACGGGTCGAAAGTCCGAAGTCTGACAACCAATCTTATCAAGGTTTATCGAATACTACAAAAACTCGGTTGTGGCGGTCAGATAGGCAGTCGCTTCATGTAAAATACTGGTATAGCTGCATCTAGTTATACTGGAAGCTGGTCCCAACTTAGTTGTGAAAACGCTAGGAAAATGATGATGAGCTGTTTCGAGAATTTCGTGTAATTATTGCAACCCCATTTGATAATTATATCGAGAAAAAAAAACCTATTTTGATGCCATACCATGCTGAATTTTAATTAAAACTGAAATCAGTAATTACATCAACAAAAATTATTCAATTTTCGATCATTATTGGTAAGTACAACACCTATTACAATGCAGCGCAAGCTAAACATGTTTTGATCTTTAAAATAATTTGCTTGCATGCTAGTGGGCCTATTAAAGTATTCAATAAAATGCAATTTAGATATTTTACGATATCGATAACGTCATTGAGTCAGGGATTCGACCTCGTTGCTCAAAACTGTTTAAGTATCCGTTTATGGGTTTATTGATTTGCAATAAACTTATTATGCTTATAAGTAAGTATATCCTTGATTGGTTGAACCTTCTTTGTATCTATTTAGCAATAGTAATTGATTTAGAATTTTGGGCCACAAAAGGGATGTTTGAAACGCAAGTTACATGCAAAGCCGACGATGTACACACGGACGTAATAAAATCGCGGCGGGATTTTATCGCACACTGTTGGATTTTCAACTCTCGGCGCTAAGCAGAGCGTTAAAAATCCAGTGCACGAAAAAAAGTCGTCCCATGTGCGAACTACGCATTATGCTGACGTCACTCGAAATCCTGCATCGCGCAAGCACAGTTTACCGCGCGATCAGCATATATAGTTATTTAGTGGTATGAGGAACAGGGTGTAAAGTTCACTCATCCACCATAGAAAAGGGAGGATCCTCCGACCAGACGGGTGTTGTGTCTGGCGTGCAACTGCCCATAGGTCTGAAGTTGAAATCTTGTATGTATGGCGATCGCTCGGTAAACTCTAACTGCGCGATGCAGGATTTGTGTGACGTCATGTCTATGATGCGTAGTTCGTATGTGGCGGTGTAACCGCTACAAGTACTTATAACTTCCCGACATCAATCGTCGAGCAGCTGCCCACCAAGCACCCGTCTGGTCGGAGGATCCTCTCTTTTCTATAGAGGAGAGTGAACTTTACACCCTGTTCCTCGCACACCTCGATAGAATAAGATATGAGTACAAAAGAGGAAATCTAAAAGTTGGATGCGCTGCTTGAAAAGTTGTGTGGAATTCGATTGTCATGGTATGGAGACGTGATGCGAAGGAATGAGGAAAATATCGCGAGTGAAGACCAAGATAAAGATTAATGAAGAATGATGATTATGAATTTATTATATTCTGATAGCAAAGTTCAGCCGTTACTAATTTTTTGGGCAAGTGAGTAGGAAGTCTTTGACCAGTGCGTGTTGCCAGTGATGACCTATGGTACTGAAACGTGGTCGCTCACAATGGGCCTTATCAGAAGGCTAAAAGTCACCCAAAGGGCAATGGAGAGGGCTATGCTTGGAGTTTCCCTACGTGATCGAATCAGAAATGAAGAGATCCGCAGGAGAACCAAGGTAACCGACATAGCCCGAAGAATTGCCAAACTTAAGTGGCAATGGGCAGGGCACATTGCTCGCAGAACGGATGGCCGATGGGGCCGAAAGGTTCTGAAGTGGCGACCGCGTACAGGAAGACGTGGCGTTGGAAGGCCTCCCACAAGATAGACCGATGACCTTGTGAAGGCCGCAGGAATCCGCTGGATGCGAAAAGCTCAGAATCGGTCGAAGTGGAGGTGCTTGGGGGAGGCCTATGTCCAGTAGTGGACGTCTTTCGGCTGAAATTATGAGTAGGACCAGGGATGTTATGGATATGAAATTTCGGATCTGGATACGGATACGGATATAAAAATAATATTATACCGGTTTCGGATACGGTTACGGATATGAGATTATTTCGGATTATCCGTTAGTTTCGGATAGTTTTGGTTACGGATTATTAAATTTTTAAGAAATTGTAATGTTATAATATTATCCTGCAATGATTGACTAGTAATGAATAAATAATAGCAATAATAAACAAACATACAAGTGACGCGCGCGGCTATCGTATCGACTCGGCCGGGCAGAAAAAACTGTCATAATGTGTCTCATTTAGATACTGCCCCAATCCGAAATTATCCGAAACGTTTATAACGGATTCGGTTACGGTTACGGATAGATTTTCATTTTGGATATCCGATAGTTTCGGTTACGGTTACGGAGCTCCTTAACATCTCTGGTAGTAACTAAAGGCTGACGTGCAGACGTGCACGACGCGACACTGGTGAAACAATTTCTATGAAAACTTCTCGGATATTGTTCTATAAGTGTCGCGTCGCGCCTGTTTGCGAGAGCCTTTAGTTAGGTGGTGCCTACACTTACAGCCACATTTACATACATTATTCTGTCTCGTAATAGGTAATTTAATTTAATATAATGGCTTTTAAATAAATAATTAACCACAACATTTGATGGGAAAATCCGATGGTTCAAAACAAATAAATAGGTACAAAAAGACAACGCATTTAATAAACTCAATTATCCCTCGCATTCAAATCGAGTTGTTTTGATTGTCACAATTATATTATTTTCCTTATCAACAAATATAGTGTAACTAAATTCAAATATTAAAACTCACAATATCGAATTCCCTGCAAATGATAAATGAAAACTAAAACTAGGATATTTACCTTACTCTATATTTACTTTACCACTATTAGTAGTCACTAATATTTTTTTTTTTTACATACTTCATTGACATAATCTTTTCATTATTTGACATTTTATACCTACAATTTTCTGTATTTTTTAATCAAAATAGATTTGTTACAACTGTAGTGGCAATCATGTCATTTGGTTTAAATAGGTCCTTATTTTTATTATTTTGTTTATCTTTTATATAGAATTTTTCTTTTAGATTTTGTGAATGTGAGAACGTTGTAGGCTGTAGACTTGTGGATCATTTTCTATTTTACTAAGTACCTGGTACTTCTTGATAGGCCTACACTGTCCTCCCATACCTATTAACACCGTAATTTGAAAACATTGTAGAAAACATTTATTTTGAAAAGAGTAACCGTGGAGTTTCTTGCTAGCTCTTCTCCATAGGAAGCGACCAATTGAAACCGTGCATCTAGCTTCTAACGTTTCATAAGTGCCCTTGTAGGTTTATGTGAAATAGAATATTTTGAATTTGAATTTGACTCTATATTTACCTTTTAAATTTTTATTATTTTTTTGTTATAGCGGCAATAGAAATACATAATCTGTGAAATTTTCAACTGTCTACCTATTACGGTTCATGAGATACAGCTCGCTGATAGACAGACGGATAGACAACGGAGGCTTAAGTAATAGGGTTCCATTTGGCACACCCTTCGGGTACAAAACCCTTAATGCTTATTACCAATTGAACATGAGTCAAACCAAAACTTTCACCCATAAAGTCCACAAACCGATTAGCACCGACCTACCCTCAGTGTCGGTACCATCGCAACGTGACGTCACTTCCCCTAACCAGACGCTTCCGGAACTAAATTGAACACTCGACAGGTGAACTTTACGAGGAACAATCGATTCGTGTTGTTCCATGCTTTGTAATCATTTGTTGGTGTTGAAGTTAATTTTAATGTTGATAAGGAACAATAATTAACAATTAATAATACCTTTAGATCAGTACAACAGTAACCGTGGGGTTTCTTGCCGGCTCTTCTCCATAGATAATGACCAATTGGAACCGTGCACCTAGCTTCTGACGTTTCATAAATGCCCTTTTGGATTTATGTGAAATAAAATAGTTTTTTTAAAATGATCATACTGCATATATAAAAGCCTCTCGTAAGTTGCAACATACGAGTCTATTCGCAGTCTTCTACTGCCTCGTTAGTCTAGTGGTCGCAAGCGCTACTGCTGACCATGAGGTCCTGGTTCCGATTCCCAGGTCGGGCAAAGCGTTATTGGGTTTTTCATCTGTAATTTCTCAGTCCCGTAGTCTAGTTTTGTACTCGGTTGACGGCAATAGGCTCGCCCCTTATGACATGGGACTTAAACATAACTGGCGAAATGTGGGTGTACCTCTGCCTAACCCTTCGCATACAGCCGTAATGTTATGTTATGTAAAAGCCTCGCATAAGTTGCAACATACGAGTCTATTCGCAGTCTTCTAATTGCTACAAGGTTTTCTTTTTTTTTAATTTTAGAATGTTTGTCCACTATCTGATCAAGTTATCAACTCATCACTTCATCAGTCAGCGATGAGTGGTCGAAAAATAATGCATACTCTCCTAGAAGTTACCGCTTCACTCGCACAAATAGCTATTGGGAAATAAAGACCTTACTAAGTTATACGATTAATAATTAAATTAAATTAAATTGTTTATTTTGTAAATAGGATATCGGAATCACTTTAACACGTCATAAAAAAACCGGCCAAGTGTATGTTGGACCACGCACAATGAAGGGTTCCGTAGTTGAGATAAATTTATCCCAAATACAAGCTTAATATTGTAAGTTAAAATACGTGTTCTCCCATACATTTCAACTGCAAATATAAGTTTTTACGCACATATTGATAGATTTTCCATGTTATTTGTAGACCATAGACTTCTTATAGGTTTTCTGTAATCTATGAGTGAAGAACCATTCTCTGTATTTTTTTCAAAATTTTAGGCTCAGTAGTTTTGCAGATAAGGGGGGATGGTAAATTTTTATCTATTTTCTTAAATATCTTTATTTTAAAATTATAAAAAAAATTGAGGTCCTCGTAACAAGTTCTTTTGATTTGATATGTCACACGATACAGTTTAAAAAACTTTTTATAAAATTTTCTTATTTGCCCCCCAAAAGTGACACTCAGTCCACTAGACCTGCCCAGTCCGTGCAAGTATTTGTCACTACAAATGCTTGCACGGATTGGACAGGTCCCCGATTACTGAATCGTGTAGCTCAACTCAGAACTTAAGGAGCTCAACGATTCGACGAACAATACCAAAAGAAAGGACATTTGGGTAGGTCCAATAAAGTACTCAAACTGCAGACTATCATCAAAACTAACTGAGAAAGAAAATAAAAAAATAAATAAAAAAAGATCCATATAGGTACAATTAACCTATTGGTATGTTTGTGCTAGGAGAATAGACTGCATTTATAAAAGAAAAAAAAAGATGTTTTGTAATTCTCAAACGTGACAAAACTCTATAAGGTATTAAAATCTAAGGACATTGTCACGATCGGGTTGTACTGTCAAATGATTAAGATGATATCAATTGTAATCGTGTGGCATTATGGCCTTCTAAGTTTCATTTATGTAAATCAAGGGACAAGACAAAATCATATCGACACATTTTTGTCACTTATGAAATGAAATGAACTGGTTTATTCTGTAAATAGGATATCGGAATCACTTTTACATGACACATAAAATAAAATAAAATAAATGGAATTGACATTTCCTATCTATTAAGGGTACACTAGTCGGTCATTCTTCCATGCAAACGTAGTATGGTGATTACTCGTCTGTTACGTCATCTGTACGTACAAAACTAAAAATTATATCTATTTGCCTTGTCTTTATTTGACCTGTATAGACGCAAAATTAGGAAAAGTATTGGTTTGGAAATTATGAGCGTCAAAACTTCCATATTTCAACACTAATTTTAACTCATCTTTGGGCGTAAATAAATAACTTAGATATATAGTTTGAAAATGGCAAAATAGACGTCGTACAGGGATAAATAATTTATTGAAAAGTTCAAATAATTTTAATTTGAGTAGATACATCCAGTAGTTTTTCCATAATATCTATACGCCCAAAGGTCTGTTCATGAAATTTTACGCGCTCGTTTTCGTTACAAATCATCGTCTATTTCATTTATTTATTTTTGCATAATTTACACTCACTTACGGACTAGGCTTAAACTTATGAGTACTCATGACCCTGTTAGGGCGCAGCAAGTATTATAACATTTAACTTATAACTAGGTTAAATATTTGGAAGTTAACATTATATAGCATACTTACTAGAAATCAATTACTATTACTAATAATAATGAATGTTGTGATATTGATATCTATTTCACTAAATAAATCAAAACTAGATAAATAAATACTAAATAAATAAATAACTTTACTAAATAGCATGCATATTAGCCACGCCAACAACGAGGAGCCGTCGACTAGTGCAACCTTAAGTACAGCATCAACACTGTACAAAATACACTTCACTTTCTGCTTATTCCTTAACAAAACGAAACCGTCATAATTCTTTATTCCAACCTCTCGCAATAGATCACAATCCGCAGATGTTCCCTCAAGGAACCCAACTAGTTTATCTTGTATCAGTATTTTTTACGCCGTATTCATGATATCGGTAATTCCGTTCACCCACTGAATATTAACTAAGTTACTCTGTGGGTGACCTCGTATTTCGCTGTAAGTTGGATCAGCAATATTACACTTAGATGCAATTAGGAGTTATTACTCACTTCGAAGTACCGCGTGGCTAATTGGCAAATGAAGTCGATCGATCAGCTGGGGTGATGCTACCTCGGGAACTTTGAAGTTGCAAATAAGTATTAAGTTCGTGGTATCTACATCGGTATTCTGTCCGCTAGATACCTGATACTGGTATCAAGCATCTATTAATGAGACACAATTAATTTTCTATTGTTCATGGCTCTATTGAGAGACCGCGGCTCTCGAAATTTTTTACTGAAACTTGGAGCAGTGTTGGCCTGGACTTACGAGTTATAGGTTGTTGGTTCGAACCCAAGCAGGCGCTTTACTTTGTGTAAATAATTTCATCACCACTGCTCTCAAAACGGGGAAGGTAAACATCGTGAGGAAACCGGCATGTCCTAGAACCAAAAATTCGAAGACATGTGACATCTACCAACCCACACTGGGCCCGCGTGGTAGATTACAGCACTTATCGGAGAGTGCTTTCAAATAATTATAAAGGTAGGTACAGAATTCATCGGATTTGAAGGGTAATCTAAAAAAAACTATTTGCGTCGACCCTTGATTCGACACTGAACGACTACCTCTAATATTCTTTGTAATTTTAATACACCATGTTTAATAATACTTTTTATAATTATATCCCCTTTAATTTGTTCAGCACTAATCAATTATTACATCCACAATCAGCTTAACAACATCATCAAATTAAAACTCAAACCCTCCTTTTAACCTCCCAAACGACAGTACTCGTGTAAGTTCAAACAAAAAATACAGAAGTGAAAATAATTTCAGCTGTAATTTTAATAATATGCTAGTAGTACGTGCGCCTGTTATTAAAAGGCAAGTAACAATTCTTACATATACGGCTGGCAGGTGCGTACGCGCAATCAATTAATAAGTATTTCACTTGTACTTGGAACATGGGCAATTTAGTTCCTTGTTCGTGTATCATTGTGTAATTTGGGAACATTTTTTCAAGGGCACAATAGCTAGTCATGGTATTGCGCTGCCGAAAAAAAGGTTATGAGTTTGAGCCCCCTTTGTTCTGCTACCAACATTTAAAGATTTTTTTTTTTTATTTAAAAATAAATTAAAGAATTATCTGATCTGACCTTTTATACAGTTAAAGATTATTTAAATGATAAAAAGTTAATAAAATTTTTAAATTAAGTAAATTAAAAGATACTTGCATACCTGTAGAATATGTTTTTTTTCTTTTTTTATATGTACTGGCCTCATGTATTTTACCCATTATCAAGCAAATAAATGATTTGATTTTGCTAACTTATGTATGAGCGTTCGCTCCTAGATTATCTGTCTACACGCAGATCAAGTTCCATTTTTTGCAGAAATAAAAAATCTAATTGTAAACCCATCCAGAAAACTATTGAAAATCATGACACGGAAGTAAAACACAGTGTTTGATTTTTCAGAATTCCCACATTTTCGTCTCACTGTTAAATGCCTTTAATTGGTTTTAATTTAAAACATTTATAAATGAAATCAATTAAATATTTAAGCTACAATAAGTTATTTTGTTTGCCAAAATCAAATTGTAACCATAATAATGAAAATCTTTAGATAATACTACATAAGCAATAAATATATACACAAGTTACCTTTTTTTAATAAATTTATATAATGAACAGGTACATATAAAAAGCTATTAAGACTGACAATGGTGTTAATTTTAATTTGATGTGAATAATTAAAATGATGTATGTAGGTACTCGAATGTAATAATTAACATTTTAATAACTACCTCATGATAATGTAAGAAATTATAATTTCAACGCCGTTAAAACATCTTTATTATATTTTACTAAAATGTTACAAATGTAGGTATACACGGTGAAGGAAACAACCTATAATTACAAAAATTCTTAGAAATATACATTCTTTAAAAGAAAACCTTTGCTCTAGTAAACTTTAATATTATTTAGAAAATTATTGCAGAATTGTTAACCACCATTATAAACTGACCTCCACTTAACAGTCGATTCAATATAATTTTATCTAAGTGAGGGGTCGTTATTAAATGGTGGCTTAAAAAAAATGCACGAATTTGAAAGCGTATTCTGATATAATTAGAAAAAAAAACTAATTATGAATGAAGTTATCGTGTAAAGGTGTTGTTTCAAACGTACGTTTTGTAATTACTCGCATTATGCATTTCCTACCTAGTAAAGTAATCCTAGTCATGCTCAATGATTATTAAAATGAGGATAAGTTTAAAAATATAGTCAAGAATGTAATTTGTATGATAGAAAATAGATACTAGAATAGCCATCGGGTGAAATATAATTTAAAAATATATTAAAATCGTAACTTAATTATGTGCAGATGTTGATAAAATTAGTTTCATTGTTAGAAATAATGATAAAATAAACATTAACAATTAAAATTATAATTAAAAGTTGGTATTATATTCCCATTTAATTTTACAAAAACGTATTTAAATTATTTTCATTAAACAGTTTCTTTTAGATTGCTACTTTTATATCCAACCTTTCATGTAGGTAATTGAACATAACTAAACCAGCAAATACTTTCAAACAGAACTGAAAAATCTCAACTAAGATTATAAAGACCACGCCATACAGGCAGTTACAAGAGTTGAGAGTTTGAACATAACAGTCACAAAGACAAGGGGCACTAACTCCCAAAGAAACCATGTCCACGTTTATTGGTATATAATCAAATTATTCAAAAAACACGGCTCCTTAACTATCACAACAATAATTTACAGCCAGAACGAAAACATTCTAAAAATCCGAAGCACGCGCATGGAATCGAAAAACAAACATTTTGATATTCAGAAAATCTTGACTCTAAATAAAGTGCTGATAACTTAACAAATGACTTATGTTTCTGGAATTTAAAGTACTGCACTAATGCAAAAATGATATCAACCCTATTAGGAGAAGGATAAGGGTTAAAATCCTTTGTTTTCAAAAAGGACTTTACACAGTGACATGGCTTTAAAAGTGAGAGTTATCACGGGGTCCCATTTGAGGCGCACGCGCGGTCCCTTGCAGTAAAAATAAATAAAAAAGGATCACTTATGAAGCTCGTAAAAATAATGCCGTCTGACCATTACACAATGGTTGATGGAGGGACTCCCGTACTAGCTTGGTGATAAGGGATAGTGGTCAGCAGTTGAAGAATGTTAGGTTCGTAAAATAAAGTACCATAGAGCTGCATTGACTCATCTACCCCTTAGTGGAGTGGCGCTAAATTATCTCTTGCAACTTTGTTAAGAGACTTTCAAGTGCAGTCAACTCCCCAAAACAACAAGAAGTAAATCACGATTACTTGAACTGTTTTCTTTGTGAAACTAAATGAAGGTCTTGTGGCCAAATAATAGACCCGAAGATAGATATGATGGGGATTAAAGCGGCACGTGTCGCCTTCACACATCAAAACCGCTTCGTGTTTCACTTAGAGTACTTACGTCTGCGATGGCTATTTCTGGCAGTCCAAAGCATGAAAGTCAGCTATTAGAGAACTCAGTTGAGAAAGGCAAAGCGGATAGAGTAGTTTACGGGGTCATAAACTGTCACAAGGCAACGGTTGTTAGCAGACACAATGGAAGAAAGCTTGTCATAAACTGTAATGAACAAAATGTCGTAAGTAGAACTATTCAGCTAAAAACCAATCATGAGAGTAAGATTTTAGTATTAAATATAAATGTAGATATGCTTGCAAGCTTGACATATCAGAAAAGGGGCAATTGTGTCCATAAAGCATACACCATACACGCATATAAAGTTCTTTGAATAACTGCAATAACCTAACCTAACTTCAGGAAAAACTGATGATCATAATTACGTAACTAAATAAATAAAATCACATTACAACCACATCAGAATAATCTCCATCGCATACAGGAAATTAAATGATGTAAAAAATGTACACACAAACGTAATAGAATGTGTATAAAATATTGTAAAATGAATGCGTCTGATGACTGCCGCCGCCATCTTGAATTGAGGTCTCATCGTAAGCGGGCGGAAATTGGCGGGAATCGTCAATGCAATGTTTAATGGTTATTTTGTCTTTGGAATATGTTCAGTTAATTCAGCCTATGCATCAAATTGATACACGTTTATAGTAGTTTAAGTTCTGCATAGCTAAATCAATAGGCATAGTGCAAACCTTCTGATTATAATTTTCTCCACTTCCTGGGTTTAATTGGTACCCTAATTGTGTCATACAACACAATCACAATTTGTTTCGATTTTAAAGAGATTTCTAATCCATTGCTTCATAAGTTGGAAAAAAAATCTGTTCAACATCGTAAATAACGCAATGAATGTTGTTGAAATGTCAAAATGAAACAAATTTCGCAAAATTGTTTACGAAAATAAGTTACGCAATTAGGGTACAGGTGTGATCTCGAAGCCAATTTTGACTTTCGGTCTTGGGCATGGGCACTCGATTATTGGAGGAATGATCCTAATTAAATTCTGACCACACAACAAATAAAGACGTGCTTACCTACGTGTAAACTGCTATTTTCAAGTTTTTGCGACGATTGACTCTCATATAAATACAATAGAGGTAAAGTAAATTAAGCTTTCGAATAGGACTTGTTTTTCTTGTGACTCCATGCCATTACATCCTCAATATCATTGGTTTTAAATTATCATTACGGCACTTATTTGGAAATGGATCCTCCAATTGATATCTATTGGTGTTATCGTTATTTTTAGAAAATATAAAATTATTGGACACCAAAATTAGGAAATATGTATTGGTTCTACATGTATTGGGTATTTATTTTCCTGCTCATATTTATAGCGTAATGTATTCCAATACTATTTTTAACTATATCATCAATATACGCACTTTGCTTTCAATTAGTAAAGTGCGTATTTTCTATTATCTGGTATTTTGTAAATGAAAACGGCAATTCATACACATAAATCTGGGTCGTCTCTTACTTCTAGATTGTTAAGACTATCTCTATTTTTTTTTTAACCTTTATACGAACTTGATCGAAGTTGTTGCAGGCAACCATTTATTTAAAGATGATAAAACTCCTGACACGGAATCTACACAAGCATATCTTGTGAAGATTCCGTGTCAGGGGTTTTAGAGAACCCTACTCGCGTGGTTCCCATAACTTAGGTTTGCTCATCACCACTGTGATCACCAGATGGTGATCAAGAAGATCAAAGAAGACAAAACAACTCTCTCTCTTGTTTTACTCATATAGTAAGATATATAACAACAAGCTTTCAGTGAACTTCAAATGAAATCGCTCCATTAGTCTAAATCGCTCCTGCTGCCACCTCACACGTTTTCCGGTAATTTAAAGTACAAGATGCACCATTAACAGATAAGCAGAAATAAAATAAAACAAACAGCTCCTCAGGTAATTTGCTAGCTAATGGCGAGCCTTATCTGCCTAATTAAAATGCGATTTGGCACAGACTACATGAACGTTGACTTACGTGATTGTCACACTGTTTCTGATAGCAATCACTTGATTATTGTTCTTCTGTGCTAGGGCATATTTTCCGTTGCGTTCGGAATTATTATTAGTGTCAAGAGTGCAGGTAATAAGAGCTGTGCTTGTAATTAAATACAATTGCGATGTTAATAACGTCGTACATTTGTTTTGATTATTTACTGTAATTAGGTTTTTATTGTTATTGTCTTGTGTTGTGTTAACCAGCTTTGGTTTTTAACCGACTTCCAAAAGGAGGAGGTTCTCAATTCGACTGTATGTTGTTTTTTTTTTTTGTATGTTTGTTACGCGATTACTCCGTCAATTATGAATTGATTTTGATGGTTTTTTTTTTTGTTTGGTAGATCATACTTCAGAGGTGGTCCCATATAAATTTTATTAACTTTGCTTGGGTAGTTTTTGAGTTAGCTTTAATAATACGTATTTTTTCCTCACTTAGTATGTGGATGATATTATGATAACTTCCTGTCACTGTTATTTACATAGCAGGTAGTGGTATTCGAATTTGTGTGGGGTAGGTATCACAACTAAAAAGTGAAAAATAAAAACTTTTTACAAAAAAAAAACAACCGACTTCAAAAAAACACTACAAAGTGAAAAATAACTTTAATTTCGGAAGTCGGTGACAAAAAACGAAAATTAAAAACCAAAGACACCGACTTCCGAAATTAAAGTTATTTTTCACTTTGTAGTGTTTTTTTTGAAGTCGGTTGTTTTTTTTTTGTAAAAAGTTTTTTGTCTCGCCACCTCTGGATTTTGTTTTTTTTTCTAGTTAATAATTATTAACAAATTTTATCTGGTAGCTAATATAAGCACTTGCTACCAGGAAACTGTTAAGGTTTTAGTCTCTTTAGAATTCGATTTACTTCAGAAATCAAAACTTTAGATTTAGATTTTCGGTGACCAAATTAAACATTCAAAGTTTTTACTTCCATTTCCAGTGTTTTTGCAACATTTTAATTTATTTTTGTTTGTTTGCTGAATTGGTCAATGTATTTAAAATAAACAGCAATTTAAAACAACAATGCGTTATAAATAACCCAATCTATTAAATTTGCAGACAGGATTTTGCTAGATAATGTTACCTACCATATTCAATGCTTGTATTTAATGAGGTTTTTCTTTGATCTAGAGCTTTTGTAGTAGGTACTTAGCAGTTACAATAGTAGGTATCTATAATTTTAACATAAATAACTTTACGGCTTACGGCTGAAGGTGTATACCTACCGTAGAAGCAACATATTGGATACAATTTAGTTAGCACATGGCGTGATTTGACTCTACATCAAATTAATTATGATTTATTTATTTTATTATTTATGTACACACAGTAAAATATATAATAGATACAACATAATTATAATTTGAGTACCTTATTTCTTAAGAAATTTCTTCCAGCAGACCTGCGAAAGTCTTAAAACTAAAATATTAAATATACCTACACGTATAACGCGAAATATTAACATATATATATATGATATAGAGATATATATGTATAAAAAGATATCTCTTACTTATAACGGCGCAGGATAGCCTTTAACAGAAGTGATAATCGTCTATTTACGTAGTTCAGCAGCTTCAATATCATCAGGATTATGCCGGAATATAGCAGTTCATCGTGGACGTGGTACGACAGCGGCTCCCCTGACATCATCTCTGTCATCGGAAACAACTGCCACGCAACCATAGATGCGACGCTCATTAGAGTTACAGTAATCAGCCAGTGTCACTGTTATTCGACCTCTTCGGTTATTCCTAGTAACTTCGTAACAAAACCAGACGGGCGGCGCCACTTGCTGCGCCGTCACATATTTATTTGTTCCCCGTGAACATGTCCATGAATCGCCATTTGTTGAACCACAAAAAAAAAACATAATAAGCATAATCACGAAATCGACCCTAAAACTTTCAACCCTTCCTAATTCGTATACGGAACCCACAATAAGAATCAATTTGTGGCACCTCACTAAACGCATGGCCGTCGAATTACAGGCCTTTGTGTCGTTACATCACTATTAGTTCGGAATACATTAGATTTTATTTTTTATTGGACAAACTTATGCAGTATGCTGGTTTCGGACAGATGGGTGAAAATTAACAGAATGTGGTAAACATCTAATTTCAATAAGATAAAGGCATGAAATTATAATATGTAGAACGTTTATCTCACTAAAAAACCAAGCGTCATGTTCGAGAACGGTTACCAGATGACCAGTCTCAACTGAAGAGACTGGTCATCTCTTAACTGCCAGGGCTTATTTTTAATCTTATATTTAGAATTGCTTTTGATTGTTTTTTTCACATATAGAAGAAGCAACAAGAATAATGTACCCAGGATTTTGTAATATCTATATTTAAAAAAGTATCTTTGGAGTTTCAAACCCGTTCTTCTCTATAGTAGATCTACGTTTTGGAATGGGCAACTAGCTTCAGCTTTCTGACTAACTGACCGACTCTTTGACAGTCAAAAGTGCCTGTAAATGGTTTAATTGAAATAAATGCTTTGAGTTTGAGTTCTTTTTTCAGTTTTGTGTTGGAGTACATTGCGTGATTGATGCGGTCTTCAATTATGTAGTCAATAGGATCACCCCTATTACATGGAACTTAAACATAACTGGCGACATGTGGGTGTACTATAGCATCTCTGCCCAACCCTTCGGGAAAGCAAGGCGTAATGTTATATTATGTTATTCCTAGTCAAATCCGACTGCTTATTAAGAGTATACTTACTTTGTATTTGGGGTTGTGCTTTTAAAGCATCAGAATTTTTACGTAAATCTCATCGAACGGAACCAAAGAAAACGAAAGGTTCAACTTTTTATCTTTTTGAAATCATCACCTCTCATTGACTTCGTCCAAATGCCAAAAGAAGGCAGATTCTGTAGAAAAACCGTTTATTAATCCTTTGAAGGAGAGTTGAAACAAGAATTAGACATTGCTGTCCTACTCTTTAGAAGGATGAAATTCAATGTGGCTGGACATAAAGACATAAGCCAGACAGCTGTCATTACACTTACCATTTAAGAGGCCTGCGAATACGGTTCGTAACTACAAATCAAAATTCAATTCCAAGCACATTGCGCTAGTGTGAGTGCCTGTCGGAACGATATACACCTACAGTGAGCAATACTACCACGTACACATTGACAACTATTGCTTGACGCGATAGCACTACTAGCTTTCGAAAATTTATGATTTTGGATGTATTCCGTAATACCAAAAATGATGAATAAAACCTAATATTTTTCCATTTTTTTTTTTTTAATAATTTGTAACTTGATAATATAAGCTATGCTTCTGCAGAAAGAATATTATAAATATTGTTGTTTATAATACAGAAAAAACAATATGAAGACATGTCATTTACGCTGTAAAAATGAGCGAAATTAAATTCGTTTAAACTAAAAAAGTTTAGTGAAAGTTTTTTAGAAAAAAAAAGATGTAGGAGCCTAGATAAACACTGTCTAAATCTGAATAACAACATAATATGGTGGAAATATGCCCAAATTGCAAATGATTTAGGTATTACGTTGCTATAGACAATTCATGCGTCGCCGCGTTCTTAATAAACACATAAAATTGTCCTTATTAAACAAAAACCTTCACAATTGAATTGAAAACACGAGCCCAACCAAAATACCACGTTTATTTAACCCTTCTTCCAAAATGGCGACAAATAATTAGTTAGCCATTAAGCCCCACGCTTTGGAAACCAAATGGCTTTTTTTCGCCATCCAAATTGCCGTGCACTGAACTATCCAAGTATTAAAACCACATTAGTTACTGCTTACCGTAACAGTTGACGATTATGCTCCTGTATGATCGAATTATGAACTTTTGGAAATGATTATAGTGTCATGCTTAGGAGGGCCGAAAAGGGGACTTAAGTTGTTATAAAATGTTCTAAGAGCGTCTGGCATTTTGATAAAGACAGCTTTAGCTTTCATCATCTTATGTTTTATAATAGTTTTCTCGGAACACACAAAACTTAATAACACTGTGTCCTTTCGCACTAACACTAGGCGTATCCTAAATGATTACCTAAATTAAAGCGCGCTGTTGGATTCTTAACGCTCGGCTCAGCACGCTTTTATTTAGGCATTTGTTTACGTGGCGGTGGTAGAAGGGTGAAGACCTCGCGTCCGGTCACCTAACCGCGCTGGTTAGACCAAATTGCCGCCCTCACCACCTCTCTGTTGTGACCACCTTGGGAGAATAGCCGAGAACCGAACGAAGTGAAAGAACATCATACATAAAGTCACGAGGGCCTTTCAGGGACACGACCTTCAATATATAATAATAATATAATATTTATTTATTCATGAATATGAGACAACCATACAGAGTAACTTAATATTAATAATAAGCCCAGGATGGACCAAAAATCGTTTAAAGTTATTTTGACAATAATATTTAGGCAGGTCAACAGATGGAGAATGTGAAATGGTAGATTGTAAAAAAGAATGGATTGGTGGTCTTTGGAATGATTAGCCCTATCCCCGGGGTCGTACTAGTGTAAAACTGTATCACGAGCGGATAGTAATGAAGAACGTAACCAAAAAGAAGAAAGTGTTACGCGCAATGTGGGCCTATTTGATCAAGCAAATGGACATGACCTTTAAAGGGAAATCTTCCCTCCAAAAGGGTTAAGTGCTGAACTTTATTTCATATCTAAGCTGTGAACTTAAGAAGTCATCATTACAAAATTGCGTCCGATGGTCTGATTCTAAAATAACGCTCTCTTCACACAATTATTGCGAAATTAGACCTCTTTACGAACGCTGTCGAAACAATACAATAATCACATAATATTCGATCACAAACCAATCCAATCTGGACTTATCATAACAACGATCAAAGAAATAATACTAATAACATCGTTATCAAATATATTATTACCCCTATTATTGGATTAATGGCTCCCAAAATTGCTTAATAATGCACAGCCATAGTTACTATTGTTTGAAAGTTTGTTATAGCCTATTGGCTTTCGTAATATCACTTTATTGAGGCTATAAAAATAGTTGGAAGATTAGGCATTGGTCTGGGATTTTGATTGGCTGTTGGAATATTGACGTATGAATTTTTATATCTTATTACGGCGATGTGGCAATGTGGTAGGTATTTATAGTGCCTAAAAGCTTATACGTGTGTAATCGAGAATATTCAAGGATTTTTTTTCTGTTAATTTTTTTTTAAAATAAATACTAGCTGTCTTGATTTCACATCCACTTTGGAACAGAATGCCTCTCACGAAAGGATTGATCACCGAGAATTTAGCTAGTGAGCTGAACTCTTAGAGTAGTTTTGCCCTTTGGGCTTTGCAATAGTATTAATTTTAATATTTTATGCAATCAACATAATTAGTAAGTAGTTACAAAGTGTCTGTAGAATCAATTTTTTTTTTTCATCCTTTTATAAAATACTTGTCAATACTTTTATGTGTTTTTAACATCTACTTACTAGTTAAAACAGGAACTTATAACATGAAAATTTATAATTTTGGAACTTATAATTTTAATTCGTAATACGGTCACGTGCTATCCGATTATAATTTAAAAACTATTTTATGTCTTTTATAAGTTGCGATGGCAATTAAAATTAAATGTCAACTTTTTATAATACATAATAAAATGGTAAAATTAACATCGAACATAGTAATAAATAAATATATCGTGTCAAAAACTAAACGCAATTTAAACTTTTTACCCCAGAGTTATAAAGTACTTTCGAATAACTTGTAGTTCTAAACTTGACAAGAATTTACTATTTCATACCTGCGTTGGTGTCAAACGTGAAAGGTTTGCTAAGGATATTGTTAGGGATATTGTTATTTGTGTACATTTGTGCAATGCTGTAATGTAGAGTTCTTAAAAGTGCGATGCTCCATTTAAAAAAATGTTCTTATTTTATATTTCTACTAGCTTTTCCCGCGGCTTCGCCCGCGTGGATGTCGAAAAATACCCCACGGGAACGTACTACCGGTATTACATACCTAATAGCTGAGAAAAGGTCATTGAC
The DNA here is from genome assembly GCA_963680765.1 of Agrochola lychnidis. Lineage (NCBI taxonomy): Eukaryota > Metazoa > Arthropoda > Insecta > Lepidoptera > Noctuidae > Agrochola > Agrochola lychnidis. The sequence goes on from OY796858.1 coordinate 20,343,568, forward strand.
TAATACCGCTGCTCCCGCGTTGCCGTCAACCATAATTATGTAGTTACGCGTAATTTTGAATCGGTAATATCTTTTAAACTATTCATTTAATTGATATGATGTCACATCATATTTTATATATTTCTAATATGCATCGATAACTAGATGCGCGCTTTTCATGTGACTCCCAAAGCTTCAACAAATAATTATCTAGAGAATTTTCCTGGAATTAGATTTGTGTCATCATAGTCATCAGAAGAGGAGGTTTTGTACTCCCACAGACAAATACCTATAAACTTCCATCGGTTATTGTCTTTCATCATCAGCCAACAGCAGTCCACTGCTGGACAAAGGCTTCTCCAATTACATGCCATTTAGCTCTATTCTCGGCAACTCTTATCCAGCTGCTACCAGCCAAGATTGTCGCTCCACCTAGTCTTTACAGCTTGCTTTAAATAGATCTTGCCGAAATAGCCCGTACTGAATAATGAACTCACCCACATTTTAGGCAAAGGAAACGAGGAAATAACAAATAGGGGTGTAAAAGTAAAAATAGAAACAACAAAAGGTAATCGCGACTAATCCCTCAACACGTAACAACCTCATTTGATCAAGGACTCACTAAAATAAGTCATTACTTCGCTGACCGCCACAGGATTGTATTATGTCTATGTTATGTTAATGGTCGCAAAGCACGGACACAGCGAGTGCCACAGCAATAACAATTTAATATTTATGGTCATGTTACATGGTTGTGGACAAGACATTTCCAACTTGTGAAAAGGGAAACAGTAAAGATGATGAACGATTGTTTGTTAAGTGGAGTAGGCTGTGTAGTTAGCGGTTTAATGTTGTAGAACCTTGTTAAGTTTAAAATTGTGAGGTATATAAACATAATCATATAAATACTGAGGACAATAAGGCTGAAAAACTTCGTATTTTACTAATAGTTAATTTCCTAAAAAAGAAAAATCGAAGATATTTCATCCACCGACCCGCACTGGGCCTTTTTTTTTGGGTGGGAAATTATCAAATAACTTCTCCCGCTCTGGGTGGAGCGGGAGGGCATGTCAGACTCTTACTGACTAAAACCCACCCGTGTTCCTTCGGTTGCCCTGTTGCCGGGAGCCACGATGTCCCTTTCGGCCCTTATTCGCAGCCCCGGCAGGCATTGGCCCTAGCGGACCCCGTTAATTCTGCTGACATCTCTTTGAAGCGCGCGTGGAACACAACGCGTCGTCGACCCGGGCCTGGTCCTTATCGGACGGCGAGCTACCCATTGCTCACCGTCCGCAAGCCCGCGCCTACGGTGGCCGGAAATCGGCTCGCGATTCCCGCCCACGGCGTCTCTTCCTGCGGTGGTTAGGGGCGTGAGGGCGCGAACTTTGCCTCTCCCTCACTCGTTCCGCCTCCTCCTTCGCGAGCATTACCGCTTCGCAGAAGGAGGTGACGGCCTGCCATTTCCTCTCGCTCCGTACCATGGCCTGAACCAGGGCCGGACGCGAGAGATCACCGCCGCCGATCGCCTCCACGAGGACACGGCGATGCTCCGCCCAAGCCGGGCAGACCTCCACCGTATGCTCCACCGTGTCCTCCGGGCGATCCACACAATGGTGACACCCGGGCGTTTCCTCCCGCCTTATCCTGAACAGGAACCTCCCGAAGTAGCCGTGTCCGGTGAGGACCTGCGTCAGGTGGAAGGTGACTCGCACTGGGCCTGTATGGTAGATGACGGCCGACTCCCTCTCACAGAGAGGAAACCTGTGTCCCAGTAGTAGGAACATTATAGGCTGATTATGCTAAACGCTCTCTCCGAGATTCTATTCTGAAGATACAAGGGCTTTTTTTGTTAACGTAAGAGCTCCTGAAATCAATTATAGAAAATTTCATCGACCTGATAAACAAAGAAGGTGATAGAACGAATTAAGATTGAAAGGAAACTGAAGAAAAGCATTCCTTCAAAAAGCTTACAAGCTTAATACTATATATGACGACGATTTTACGATGAAACGATTCTGATAATGTTTCCAAAGCTGAACTTTAATACACTGGCAACGATACTACTCCTATGGGAATATACATTTGATTTATAAGTTGGAACAAGATAGATGGCAATATATCTTGTCCTTGAAACTTATCCTTAAAACTTAAAGCTTATCCTGAAAACGGAAATATTTAAAAGGTCTCGAAGTAGTACTAAAAAAGTTGCAGCTCGTTAACTGTTCTTATCTATTAAGTTTCTATATATCCATTCTAGAACTATTATGGTTTGTCGTTATCTCTAGAAAAATTAAAGCCACCAAAATTGTATTTATCTTCTGAACATCTCGTTCCTGTTCATCACCAAAAATTTCCTGGTTATCATCAATATCTATTTACATATACTTGTAAATATACGCTTCTATATCTAGACAGACGCCTTTATAGCTCCTGCAGTCCAGTCCTTAGTCGAATATAACCTACGACTTTTGTGAGAGGACAAGCACTCCAGAAATTTTATGATTTTCGCTCCCAGCGCTGAATCTAATAACTATAAAGTTTAACTTACAATATTAAGTTATTCTACTTCGACATTTACAACCCACGTGGGTTGATATTATTTCGCTCTCATTTACCTTTTATTTGCTTGTTATAAATGTTCATACACTTCTCTTTTAATTTGAATTGCTTTTGCGATACTTCCTCCATTACGCACACCATCTTCCTCTTCAACCAAAGTGTTGATAGTATCACTGAGTTTTATAAAATCTAAATTCATAAAGGTATGGTCAGCTCTGAATCAGGGTTTAACTGAAATCACTTTAATTACCTTGTCATTAATATCCTATCCTATACCAAGAGTTAAAAAATTATCCCGTTTCTTGAAAAGCTTGGTCAAAGTTCATCACGAAGAGGGTATTAAATACATGGTGATCTGAAATATTTTAAGTTTTAAGATCGCTAACCAGAAAATATTTTTTATCATGTCATCATCTATCTGCCTAGCCTTTTCCCAATTATGTTGGGGTCGGCTTTCAGTCTTACCGGATGCAGCTGAATACCAGAACTTTATATAGAGCGACAGCCTATCTCACCTCCACAACCCAGTTACTGGGTAACACGATACCCCTTAAGGTAAGATAAGACTGGTCAGACTTTCGGGCTTCTGCCGACCCGTAACGACTGTCAAAGATCTACAAATAACAGCTGGGACCAACGGCTATATGAACTTTCCGAGGCACGGAGGGGTCTTGGGATATAAAGATAGTCACCCATCCACGGACCAACTGCGGCAAGCGTAGCGTCGATCGACCCGTGCGGCTGTTATTACTTAGACAAATTTCATTGTGTATTCTGTATAAAAAAAGTAAACTATGTAAAAGCATAGACCTGAACTCATTATAATGAAACTCAATCCCATAATCTCCCATGAAGATCACGACGAGATCTCGAATATATTTTTTCCAAATGATGTCATCAAAATTAAAGCAAACGCCGTGCTAATGTTGATACAATTATAATGACATATATTATAAAGTTATTTAGCGAGCAATTAACTTGAAATTATATACACATTACGGGAAGACGTACTGCTTGGGCCACTTGAACCGCATCCGGCGCGAGCGCAACAAAAAGTGTGCCTATCTAGTGCGTACGCGCAGAACAAACCTCAAATGGTTTCTTTTGCTGCTTTCAATGTAAAATGTGTTTGTATTGCTAGTCGTTTGTGATTGTTGGCAGTGGGTCTCAACATTTTATACGCAGAACAATTTAGCGAGGTCTCAAATTCGATTCGGCAGAAATTCAATAGGAAAATTTGAAATTAAATAGCCTTTTGATAAATGTAATGACTATCCTAAATGTATGACGTGACGGCCTAAATTGGACCCCATTAATATAGCGTGCCACGCTTTTTACCGACGACCGATTATATAGGAAACTTCGAATATATTGCCAGTTAAATTCTTAATGGTCACGAAATAAATCACCTGAATGATTTACAGTATTTATTTATTTATTCTTCATGCGATATTTCAAAGAAATCGATATTTCATCCGATTCGCCATAGTTCAAGCGCATCAAATGTGTCTTTAAGTAAATCGAGTTCTATAAAATGATTAATAGAGTAAAAAATGTTGCAAATCTCTGTCTGGTACGTGGCTCGTGTCACCGCGGCCGCTGCGCGCGCGCCGCTCCATTTCACTCCGCTCAATGGACGACCATTCAAATTGCCCACAAACCGCCATCTTTGTTTTTTACGTACCCTCGTTTTTCCGTTCTTTCAGTAATAGTTGATTAAACTTGAGTTCGATAAACTTTGTAATCACTTGAACTGGTGTTCTCAATTTTCGATCATTAGATGACTCTACATTTCTCTGGTTTACCGGAACACCCACATCACGTCACCTGACGATACTTAAAATATTGATGATCTATTTAGTTCCACCCCAACCCCTCGTTATTATATCAAAAATCTAATTTCAGCAAGTTGCCGGAACACATGCTCCAACTTAGGGAAGGATTCGTCTACGCCAATTTAGCGGACAAAGATGTTCACCAGAAACAATGCAGAACCGATTTGGAAATAATGAATTTATGAGTTAACAGATTTCCACCGTTCGGCTGGATCCTCTGGGAGCGGAGCGGAAACAATGAGACGCCGATTGCCACTATAATTTCATAGTCGATCCGTTAACAATATCTCGATGGTGATAAAAAAGTGATTTAGTATTATTAGGCGGATGATGCGGCGGAGATGCGAACGCGGAGAATCGATTCAGAGTCTCTGCGTGAAGTTTGTTTAGCGGAACGGTAGCGGACGGCGGCGGGGCGGGGGTGCGGCGCGCGGGCTGCGGCGACGTGCGCCCGCGCGCGACACGCCCGCCCCGCACTGCATTACAGCCTATACAAGCTTTATTGGACTACATTTAGTGACGCTTTAGTAAATAGGCTAGTTTGTTTTTCACCGTCTTTTTAACTCTGCATCGCTTCAGCACCGACCGTTTTAACGGTCCCACAATTTAGCCTCGTAACATTATTACCACTGTCGTTGTTCAAGATAAACATCTATAATGTAATTTGGAAAATGAAATTATCATGTCCGTAAATGACATTGAGGGGTTGGAAGTAAATGAGGTGGCATTTCGTGTCTAAATTCACGTAGTGCGCGTTAACGACAGTAAAAATAACAATTATTAGGGTGGAGATCTGTATCTGTGTAATCGTTTCAGACTAATTCCGAGCGATAGCTTCCCGTTAATATTCTGTTTACACTTGTAACATTACGAGACTGCATTAAAAAACTCAATTATACACCAACACTGAATCTGGTTTTAAATTGTTGTAATTACACTGAACCCTTGATTTTAGATGTCATAGATAAGAGTACATCCTGTTTTACAATAAATATTATTATATGCAGCTAATGCGAGTCTTTGTTAATTGCTAATATTACATACATCTAACAGTAATTTGGAAAAATATACTAACTCTTCACGGTAATTGTGGATATATTGTGTATTCACAAAATGAGTCCATAATTATATCCACCAACTTTTACAACACTAATGTACAAACAATTTGCACGATTTCGAAATCTCAGCACCTACCTAAATCTAAATAATCAAAACTACATTATATTACATGCTGGTAACATTAATAGCAGTAATAGAAAACGAATCTCCGGAAGAAGATAATAAAAATGTTCCCGGAATGTCTCATGATGACAATCTCGACTTCCGGACCACACCGACAGAGATCTGCGCTCTGTTATTAAATGCCGACTGTGTGTTAACTCGCCGCCACGTGTCATCAACTTAGAAACCGCAAAATATTGACCAACATACCAATGCGATCGATAAACCCAAAGATTTTAACATCCTCATTGATATAAGGATGAGAATGAACCAAATTTTATTAGCCGATAATAAATACGAAGCAATCATAGCTCTAATTCACACCACAGACGAAAAAAAAAACAGCAAAGCTCCTGGCGCCTTATCATTAGCAACTTCCGAAAAGGGGCACCTTTTTTCCATCGTCTATCGGCTGAACCTCAAAAGGACAACAAACTGACAAATTGTACCAACAAACAATGCTAAAAGCAAAAAATGAAGCTCCCTCGAAAATGAATTAGTGGTGTAACAAAGAAAAAGCTTTACGTAAGCAAGTAATTGCCTACTGCAACTCTTTTGTTGTTCGCAATGACAATGAAACATAATGATAAAGGATTCATTATTTGTCATTGTCCTTAATGCCACCTTTCAAATATTTTACTCGAAATTGAAACAGCAATTCATAATGAAAGCTTCGCTTAACAATTGCATGTGTAAGACAGTATGAATACAGGAAAGGAACGAAGCGATCGGTTAAACCTTTTTGTATTTGCATCGAGCTTAATGCGGAGACATTGTGTAGGTTAAACAATCGAGGATGAATAATAATCATCAAACCGAGGCATCAAAATCCTTTTAACCATTTCAATTTTCTTATCAACAAGGACTAAGTCGAACGTCAGACGTCAAGCAAAATCTCCGAAAATAAATTAGTTAATGTGCATAAAGTGGTCGAGCTCGTGACTGGCCCGCCAGTGAACCCGGAGCCGAGGCCAGAATCCCATTTTTATCTTCGTGTCAATTCGCCTTTGTAAAATATTGATACTGATAAAGCAATAACGCTTAGTAACGAAGAATTTCCTGTTTGATACGTCAAAACAAATCGCCGAATTCATTTGTATATTAGTAACTAAGTTCAAAGCCAAATTAGTTTTGCTACCGATCCACGTCGAGCATTTTTTACCGGTAGCGGTAACGACTCGAAATTGATTACCCACTTTGAAAAAATCAATCGAACGTTGTAATTGCTTTCTATCTTCTCAGAAATTCAATTTGTCAATTAAGACATTAAAAATTACTCTTGTTATAGTCGAAAGACCGGCTCTGGTCGTGATCGTTGAAATCACGTTTGTTATTAATTGAATATTGCAAATAATCAATCGGCACCCACGAGCAATTACATCTGCGACGTTGGATACCGTCGGCAACGGCGGGATGATATTATCGGCATGTATTAATTTATTGGCGAAATCGAATAGGGCTAATTTAAAATAGGAAAGGTGGGGAAATAAGTTTATAGCAGGCGGAGTTGCGGAGTGTGCTCGATGTGTAAGCTATTGGCCGGCGTACCGCAGGGGCGGGGTCTGGGCCCCATGTTTTATTTGAATTATGGATGAGGCACGCTGCGTTCGTTTCTTCAAACCAGTTGTGAGTGCCGCAGCCTCGCGCCCGCTCGCCTCTCCCCTTCTAATTAATTGATGTTTTCATTTAATTGCTTGTTCTTTAATTACTCGGTCATATCTGAAATTGAGTGTTTAACTTTATTAGATTTAGTGTTACAGCAAGAGAGACTTGCCCGTCGTTTAACTGTGAGTGCGAAAAATATATCTTACACTTATATTTCTAGTATTCTCTCTAATTATAATATTTTATTTATTTCCATTTATTCATTAGCTATTGCTATAATGCAGTTAACGTTGTTAGTTATCAAACAGCACACACAAAAACTGTTTAATTTATATTAATTGCGTTATATTGCATTATAACATTGGCAAAGCACGTTTCATTTTAATTAAATTTGTTGCTAAATTAATTATAATTGTAGGTCAGACAAAATAATGACTATTAAATTATCCCACAAACTAATGGATGTTGATTTCTTCCTTATTATACTTTGGTTATTAACATTATTTGTTTGCCGACGGAAATTGTTTTACCCGAACCAGTCTCTATGAATGTGCTTAGCAATAAATGATTGTAAAATAAATATTAATTATCGTGAGATTTCTTATTCTCTTTGTCAAGTGTGTTCCCACTTGTAATTTAATTCATGACATCTACCTACTCCACTAATTGATCATAAATAAACAAAATGGATGTGACTGTATACTATGTATTAACGATTTTATTAAGAATAATTATTCTAATTGTTATTCCTTCTTTTTATTATAATTATAAGTTAATTCTTATTCCTTTGCATAAATTAAACGTAATTATGTTGTTTTATAAACTGTATTTAATTATTTGAATGTCAAACTTTAATAGCCTGTATTTAATTTGAATTAAATATTTGATGATTATATTTTATTCTAATTCTTAACTAACTAACAAATGCTGTAAAAATTTGTCTTAAGATTTTTTTTTTTGTGAGAAAAATATCTATGGGTAGGTACTACAGTGTTAGTTTATTACAAGCAGGCCATACATTCAGTATCCAACAGTTAACTGTCAAGCAGCTTCTTTTAATCCATGTTATGAATGTTCTGCGTGAATTTGTGATCTACATAATTATCCATCTTCTCTTCAGTAATGTTTAAAAATTTATCAATCATCATCTAATGATTAAAAGTCTATCATTGTAACATTCATCACTAATTCAACTTAGTTCTTTACCAAATCTAGGCCTATCCACAGCTGCATGCTGGCAATTAGTACCTAGTTCCCACATTGCCCTGATGTGCATGTTAATTCCAATGATAAATGATTTTATTTCTAAAAGTAGGTTTGAACAAACACTTTTACACATCAAATATAAATTATGTTTTAAAACTAGATGAGTTCGGTATTTCCTATCCGGCTACTTTGAGAAGAAAGACCGAAACAAACTCTGAGATCCCGTGGGAATCTCGGGATAAAAAGTATCCTATGTCCTAATCCATGTCATGGTCTATCCATGTGCCAAATTTCATCCAAATCTGTTCAACCGTTTTAGCATGAAAGCTTAAGTGAAGTTTTAGTAACAAACAAACTCACTTTCGCATTTATAATATTAGTTTGGATATCAACATATTTGTAGTTGGGAAGCCAGAAGCCATGTATAGCGATGACCTTTAAACGTAGTAATAAATGCACAAGACGCCGATTTCTATGAAAGCGATCATAACCAGTTTGAAGTCATTAACTTTTTCAATCAATAATTACTCCATTGATCTGGGAACGGTTGAAAAACTGTGTGTATTCTGTTTCTCATAACAAAAGATGATGATAGTAGGGCGATCGGTTAAGTGAATCATAGCAAATATCAGCATAGCGAATTTTATGTGGTTTCAAGAAGGTTTTTTTTTGAGGATATGTTTACACAAACTCCTTTTTTTATTAAGTCTTAAATTCTATTACAGTCTAATTATCTCTGGCCATTTATATGTCTTTATTTTCTTTGAAATTAAAATTAAATGAAATAATGTTATTTATTCTGTAAATAGGATATCGGAATCACTTTTAAACGATTTATTAAAAAAAAAAACCTAGATCAGTTCGGCGTTTCCTATCTGACTACTCTGAGAAGAAAGGCCGAAACAAACTCAGAGGTCGCAGTCTCTTTTAAAGTCCAGACATAATCTTGGTCAGGCCATATGAGGACCATGTAGATTAGTGTCTGAAATGGTCTTTTGAGGAAAGAACCACACAGATTTGAGTGGAGGCAGTGCAAGCATTTGTCAGTAATCGTGTAACATAACTAAGGATGATTTCTGAAAGGCCAAAAACCCAAGATGCACACACATACACACACCCCAACAGACACACACACTACACACCTACAAAACACACACACTAATAGGACCTGGATAGAATGGGATACCCCGAGGGCCTAAATAGACCACGGCAAAGTTCAGCTAAGAAAAATTTAGTCCATATTGTTTGTGTAGTTCAAAATCATAAAAACGGTAACATTAACAGATGGACGGACTGCCTCATTGGTCAAGTGGTCGCAAGCGCTACTACTAAGAATGAGGTCCTGGTTTCGATTCCCTGGTCGGACAAAGTGTTATTGGGGTTTTTTATCTGGAATTTCACAGTAGCAGGTCGGAGTCTGAATTCGTGCCCCGTTTATAGCAGTAGATTCGCCCCCTATTACATGGGACTTAAACATAACTGCCGGAATGTGGGTGAACTATGGGTACAACTCTACCCATCCCTTCGGGGAATACGGGCGTGATGTTATGTGGTAATATTTAGCGGAAACCCATTTACTGTTTATCCATATTCCATTTCACTAACACATAGATTGCATGTTACTTTAACAATAAATCACTCATTGGTTTTATCTCCATAGTAAATGCAAAACGAACAGATAAATTACACCGACAAGGTGTGTTTGGTTGTGTAGTCTACACAGCCGGGTTCCGACCATATTGGGCTGCAAATATATTAATTTATTAACTCGTTGACTTGCTTGCCTGGAAGAATGATAATGGACACACAATGGACAAGTGGAACTTAATTCTTACTCTTTTTTTTTACATATACTGTTCAAAATTGCTAATTTATTCATTTGACCTTAGGAATAAATTATTATAGTATTTAATTGTGTAGAGTTTGTCTTTATTTAACTTTAGATCTATTAAAATATTTGTTCAACTAAGTTGGGAGCTTTAGTGAGAATGGCCTTACAGCTTCACTAATCACCATTAGTGAAGCTGTAAGGCCATTGTATCTTTTTGTTATGAAATCTTTTATTGCCAGATATAAAATCCACATATAAGTTACAATAAATACACACACAGATAACGTAATAAATATAAATTAACATAAATATAACACATTCACATTACACACGCACACACCCCCACACACATACACACATTGGTCTAAGTGATCGGCGTGGTATAGTTGAACATTTATAACTAATTAAGTAAATATTGACTGCCTCGTTGGTCTAGTGGTTGCAAGCGCTACTGCTGAGTATGAGGTCCTGAGTTCGATTCCTGGATCGGGCAAAGTGTTGTTGGGTTTTTTCCCTCTGGAATTTCTCATTCAGTCCGAGTCTGGATTCGTGCCCCGTTTATGGCAATAGGCTCGCCCTTTATTACATGGGACATAAACATAATTGGCGAAACGTGGATCGTGAGTGTACTATAAGTACCTACACTTCTGTCTAACCCTTCTGGGCTACAGGCGTGATGTTGTATACATAAGAGTAGGGGTAGATCAAAGAAACGATGAATATTAAAGATGACATGGCTACAAAGGGAGTGCAATTCATTAGGTTATTTTTATGTCATTCTACAATATGTAAAAAAACCCTGTCCGATCCGAAAGGGGCACATACTCGTAGGTAGGTACCTACTGCAATAACATTACCAAATTTTTTTTTTTCAAATTATTGTTATTGAAAATAAAATAGTTATTGCTATTATAATTCACATTTTTAGCACCAAAATTACTCCAAATCCATAAAAAATTAGAAAATTTTCAACAGGAGTCGTATGTTATGACTTTTAGACACCCGCTAAACGACGGCAACCCGCGCCCCATGTAATAAACCGGTAAAATTCCCCATTAAAAAAAAAATAGGGATTTTTTTTCTTTTTCTCCTGAAAATTTCCACATACTCTCAGTACGATACCTAACAGCCTCACGGATCGGACAAGGTTTTTTTACATATTGTATAATATTATTGTAAACATGTTTTAATTCTAGTTTAAATTCTAGTCTATTCAACAAGCAACTTGCTTGCATGGACATAACTGCTTGAGAAATACGCTCATAATAATAGTTTATTGAGTTTATATTGACTCACAATCCCAATGTTATTCGTTTTGAAAATTCAACAATATTCCTTGCGTTATTTACGTTGTCGAGCAAAATAATTTTTCAAAATGCAATGCAATAGATTATGAATTTCCTTCAAAATCGTTCGGAGTGTGATGGAAAATATATCACGCAGGATAAGGGCACGGGAATGATGATGTCAAATTGAAGCTTATTTCAGTTTAAAGCTACAAACGGTTTTATCGGTAATAAATAGGCTTGATTTTTTAATTAAGAGTTACCTACTTAGGAACAAATGATAACTACTGTTTTAATCGACAGCTTTTTGTTATTTTCCATTGCTGTCTAAGCATTAGAAGCTAGAACCAATATGTATTATTAAAAGGTGTCCAGTATGTTTATTCTTCCATTATATTAGTAACTAATGGTATCATCAGTTATACTGTTAGCACATTTATAAAACCTATAAGTCAAATTATAATAGTGTCTAAGTGGGTAGGTACTACTAACTCATTCGTTATGTTACACGTGTAGGTCTATTTGTGATAAGGTAGGTACATGAATTTGTTTTATTTTTGAGTAGGCAGTAGAGTTCAAAATCAAGCAAAAATATATTGCAAAAATTATCATACAAAGTAGCACATTAGTATTTCCAAGGTGGTCTAATTCAAATGTATAAGTCATTATAAGTTTATCATCGACATCATCTAGTTATAAAAGTCCACTGCGTATGTCGGTGACCAGACTTGTCACTTTTTACGCATTTCGACCTTTAAATACAACACTAATTGCTAGCCTTCAAGCGAACCGACGCACTTTATGTGCACATCACTAGTCGCGTCGCCCATCCAACTAAATGACCGTCCACACAAAGACTTTAACTGCCCAACCGTACTTTATACGACAACCTTTACAGAAGCGTGTATTAAACTATAAACATAAAATGTGACAGACAAACATTGTGACAAAACATGTTATAACACACTCCAATCAACACAAGCACTTATAAGCTCGGACAAAAGTCCAAAAAGGACACCAGACGAAAATATGTGACAGAGGCATGCAGCCTTACCTACCGAGATAACCCTAAAATGAGGACATAACAAAAACTATACGGGCGAAATTAAAAGCAGCGACGTACAAGCAACTAACACACGCTCTAACGTTTTGTGATAAGCTCGTTGACTTTTTGGGGCCGACGTAATTTGTCGAAGGCGCCTAAGATAAAGGCGGCAATTTGGTCGCGGAGGCCCCAGGCACGCCGCCGGAATGTCAACCGGGGTAGCAGGCGCAGGGTTAACACGCAACACGATATGTAGTACGAACACGTTTTAGAAATTGAAGTTGTAATTTATTTGGTGGTAATAAATTTTAACATTGTTTCGTGAAAAAATAAAATAGGACAGTTTAAATTGTTCCTTTTTTTCAAAAAATTAAACAGCACAGGTGTAGAGGTGTGACGTCAAATGTCATAGCGGTATTATGTCGTTTGACAGTGAAAGGCGCGAAAACGCCATGTGCGAGCGGGCCCTTGGGCTCATTCTGCAATATTTTACCGCAGACCAACTGATCGGCTGAGCGCCACACGCGATACAGACCGGATAAAGGCGCGTGTAAACTATATGTCACGAAGTTCTGTATAAGCTTCACGGCAATATGTGTTCACTTATCGTGAATCGGCGATTTCATTACAAACCATCTCGGCTATACACCAGTAATTACGTGTCACGCGATTCCGACATGACTGATCCCATTTGTATTGACGTATGACACAATAGGAAAGGGTTATTCAGCAAATTGTATGATGACAGCAGAATTGACGTTGCAGAAAATGATTGCAACAGTGACAAAACAAAATCAAAACCTATACAGTGTACAGTAGCTACTTCAAAATGTCGCAATAAAAAATACTATATTTCGCCAAAAACCAAATTTTCTATACCCAAAACCTACCCAATTACCGCTAGTATAAAAACTCACAAAAAAGAAACCAGGACGACAAGCCTTAACCTACATTTCAACATCACCTATTTCACCAAAAAAATCTTCTGCCACACAATCTGTTTGTATTTCGTCCACGTCTCGGTGGTCGCGTGTCCCCACACTAATTATACGTAACTACTTATCGTACGGACTCTGTCTCAAACCTTTTAGCTGGTGACGCACTCAATAAATCTTGACATATCTAACTGACGGCGGCCGCTACGGCGACGACATACAAATATTAATTGCGAATATATTAATAAAACTGATAGTTCGGGACTGAATATTGATGGATAGTTTAAAAAAGGTTTTAGCGAATTTTGGAAGCAGGAGATTGATTTTTGGAATCTTGGAATTTTGTGTGTTAGACGACAGATTAGGTGAAAAAGATTAAATTAGCACTTCAATTGTTTACTTATGTAAATTCTGACCTTTTTGTTCTTAACATCTGCGATTATATTAACATAATTCATGTAATAGAGCCACTTAGTTGTAGGCTTAGATCATTATTGTTAATTTATGTTTAGATGTTCTAATTCTGCCCCGGAATAAAAATTCATATCTTTATACATGTAAACATATTGCAAATAGATCAAGTAAAAATGCTACGAAAAATTCTACACGGTCAAGTTCATACAATCATAACATATTCATCGCAAAACGTGTAGGATATAGTCGAGTGCCTTCCACTACATATTTAGACTTAGGTATTAATAAATCTCCCCATATCTCCCAGTACATGACGATTGCCAACAAAACACTTTCTGATTCGCGCATCCTTGATTCTATTAATTGGTTTTCATATCGCTGTACGCAATGCTACCGTTTCGTCCGTCAATTAATTCATTTCTTTGAAACCCAGTTATATATAGTCTATATCGGTCGTTCAGAGAAGGACTCGCCCGCATTTCAATAAGAAATTATCAAATTAGTTTCATCAGAAATAAAAAAACTTGCCGTACGACCACAAAGGATGGCTGGCATTGTTCACAGATTTTAAAAATCATCCATAATTAAATGGAATTTGGTTTTTATAGGCGCGAGCGTTTCGCCATGATATAAATTCCTGCATCGACGATACAGTTGGGGCTATTGAAAAAGGAGTCATTTGCCACCCTGCTGGATGGGACTGTTCAATATTGAAAGGACATATCGCAATCCGGGTATAAATAACAAATCAATAATAATAATATTGTACTTAGGACCTTCTTTGAAATGTATAAGAACAGTATGAGGCCAGTCGCGGGACGACAAAAAGTGGTCAAGCTGAGGTGACTGATTCCGCGAAGAATCCAGGGAGCCCAGCTCTGGTTATAGCACACAAAATAACAGATTGTCGAGCATTCTTTGTTAGGTGCTCCAAACGGGCACATATCCTGCTTGTCGCTCCGGTGGTCTTGATCATGCAAATATTGACAGACGTGATAAAATGACTTATATCTTTTCTTAAATTTCCACTGTTTGTATCTACAGGTAAGTGTTCATGAAATATTACCCATTATTCTCCCATATATCAAAGTCACAGACAAACGCAACTAACCAATAAATTGTGTTTTCTATGAGAATAGGAGTGCCATTTGAGGTTAAATGGTTTTTGAATAAAATAACTTAAACGGACAAATACCCATAGATATCGAGTTGGATTAATGACAGCCAATTTGATATAGACATTCAAGCTGATAGATATGACTTATAACATTTAGAATTAAACGCCTGGCTATTTAGAAAACTTAAATATTTACTAGTTCCTACGAATATTGCCTTTGCAATGTTAGAATATCAAATGATGGCAAGTTAAACATTGCTTTGCAAATAAAAAAAGCATTGTGTTATTCAAATACATTCAATACTGTTAAACATAAATACATAAATGACTGAATTTGCTCGAAAAATTATATTAAAACCATTTTTTCCTGATAATTATGAGAGTTAGAAGAACAGATTATATTGTGTACTGGATGTAACTTGGTTCAAAAAAACCTTAAAAGTATCATGGTTTCAATCACAAGTTAATATTTATGAAACATCTTCATCTGAACATTAATGAAATGGAAACATTATTTCCTCTTCTTATGACACCAGCTATTCTCTCTAAATACCAGAACTGGTACAAAGCCCGGAAATTAATAGCAACGTTATTATACTCACACCTAACCATTAGTAAGTGCCACACGTTCAGTCCTCATCTGTATAGAATACAAACATAAATTACAAAGATAAATAAGACATCTCGATGTAAACGCAATGATCATTACTGACGACAAAAACAGCAAATTGTTCTAAGAAAAAGTGAAATTTCAAGATAGAAACATCATTGAAGACATTGGCGACATAAAATGGGAATTGCGGGGAGCATTCAATGCGATAGGTGAAAAAAGCAATATACACTGAGTTGTAGATCAGTATATCTTTCTCAGCTCAGCATGAGACTAATTATGCTATGGGCTGATCGAAGGACAGTTTTTGTTGTGCCGCGGTCGCCATTACACCCGAGTTTCGAGGCAGAATTGAGTTTTTAGTTTGGCATAACTTAAATTGCATTTTTGTCACCCACCGCCGCCGAGTCGTGATTGTAAAATGTTTTTGCTTGTTGATTACGAGCCTCATGTTTATTCTGCTGTGTCTTCATTAGTACTGGTATTTTGTTGTTTTTTGTTCAAAAGATAAAATTGGAGATACGATGATATACAATTTTGATTTTGATTCGATTAGGTCATGTCTTTATAAAGTCATTACTTTGTTTCCCACCATACTGTAGTAGTTTTTGCTGTCTTTTCAGATTGTAAGTTTTTTTAATTTTCATTTCCATGAATATCATTAAAAAAAATATTTAGTTGTTTGAAAGAAAGAAAGAAAAGAAAAATATTTTATTTGGGACACGCACAGGAAATACAGTACAGTAATAATAAAAAAATAACAAATATAAAAAAGGAGTATGTTCATCTTCTAAAGATGTTGAACTCATTCCAGTTTCATGCTTTAGTGACAAACCACACATATCACTCCAAATTCTACTTAATTATGATTAAGAAATCAATATTACCCATTAGTGTTTCTAATAATTAGTACTCAATGTTGCTCTTGACTGTAATACCTATCGGAAAAAGTACTTGTGACTAATTAAACTTCTTGTATAAACCACTTTACTTTAATTATCTTGTACGATATTAATAACGATGATCACTGTCACTTTATCTATATTTACTTAATAAGAAAGAAACAATACGGTAAAAAAACAGTCCAACTTCTACTTCCATATAAGTTTATGAAACTATTAGATGTCCGTCTACTGCAGGACCTAGATTTGATCAAATATTACCACTTGATGCGTTTCTTAAGTGTCTTTAGATAATGTCCCTTTAAGTTTGTTACGGCCATAAGTAAACAGTTCTAACTCTACGAATTTCTATGTACCTACTCATGTACGAGTAAGAACTCGTGCTTCTATTAAGCAGTCGAGCCAGGTCCTCGAAGTGAACAGCAGGAAAAAGACCAAGGCAAAAAATACTACAAGCTAATACAAAGAACCTTTAGCAAAAGAACTAAAACCTATTCACAAGATTCAATGATTGTATTTGGAACCAGAAGCAGCTAATGTGGCAGCAAAACTATATTTGGTGTGAGCCTTACCCTAAACTTGTTCAGAATCGCATGAGTTAATTTAGTAAATGATGGTGTTCTAGCATTGAGTAGATTTTAAAGATGGAGCATTTTCAATTGACTTCAAATACATCTTCAGGTTGATACACTACAGGCTTACTTACAAATAGAAGTACAAACACAAAGTATATAAAAGTGAGGTTTCGTGCGGTATCGTAACATCGGAGCGGCATGTTGATTGCACCCCGGCTTAATTAAATAAACCGTTTCTTAGTAACTCTGTTTACTCGTTACTTGAAGGCTTAATGCCACAATCAGGTAGTTATGTATACCGATGATGTTATTACTATTAAAATTCTTGGAGAGGTTACTTTGAAATTAATTTGCGTTGTCAAAACTAAAAGTGAGGAAGTAAAGGACAATATGTTAATCAATGACAAAGCTTTTTAAATTTAGCAGAATTTAAAACATTGAAAAACAAAGTCGTTCCTGCTTTTTTTTTAACTAATTAGCAAATAATATATCTAATTGTTTCAATAAAAATATTTCTTCTTGTTCAGTTAAATATTTAGAAAACCAAACACATGCACAAAGAACAAATAGAAAATTATAGCTACACTAAATTGCCTCAAGACTTTTTTCGAAAATTCCTTAGAATTCCTTAACTTTACACGAAGAATCTGGTTAAAAACAGTTTTTTTCTTATGACCTACCTTCGATACCATTCCCTCGCTATCTTCAGTTCTTGGAAGTTGTTCATGTTGGAACAGGACACCGTCTTGATGAGCCCAGTGCCGTGATCCGTTGAAACGTTCGTAGTCGCGTGCTAGGCGCGTCGGTAGCAGTGTGGTGCAAGGGAGAAGTGGAGTGCCGATGGACAGTGTTTGTAAGATCTAAAAATATTGTGCTGTCTACTCTGAAAATGTCTTGCTCTTTTTCAAGTACGAGTAATTTAGTGTATGATTATGCTCGTGGTAGGGCTTGTATTACCAGCACAGGTATTTTTGGAGCGATATATCCCATTCCCAAAACAATGAGTTTTATTGACTGCCAAGAAATCTTACGCAACATCGTATGCATGATTTCCTAGAATTTGTTCCACGGTGTCTTTATTTCTGGATGTGGTCTCATTTCCATGAAATATTTGGTTTATCCAAGAGGACTATTAGGAGATTAACCAACCGCACCTTTTTCTTCTTCGGGATAATTGCATTCATTGAAGTGAATATAAGTAAAACCTTGAATTCAAAACATAGTTTTGTTCTCGCTTCCTCTTGTAACTTGTGGCAGCCATGTCAACTCTGTGTTCAGTGTAAGCGGCCGCGGAAACGAGCAATTTCCTCTTCCATTATAATTGATTGGCGTAATTGCGAGTGGATTCTTTCGCGAATGGCCCACTCCGAGTCGCCGAGTCGCCCAGTGCAACGTGATTACGCCTTTCGGCTAATAAGATAGATAAAGAAGCTTAATTCCATTAGACACATGGGAAAATTGTTTTCTAACGATCTTATTCTTGGTGATTAGATAATAATATGCTATTTTAACTGTTCATGATTAATCTCACCCGCATACGTTTTTACAAATGCTTATAATTATAAGGGTATATTTTACTACCAACGTATGTTGGTGTTATAGAGGCAGTTAAACACCTTATGTTGACAGTTATGCGCATTTAAATTAAACTTTAACTAAACATTAGCTGGAGTTTTGCGTACAATGTAACGGTTTCTAGTATTGCTATGCATCCTGTCATTTTCTTGGTTTTATTTTATGTTCAACTTTGCTTAAGTACCTGTTTATGCATCATTAGTTTCTTTAGCTCTGTTGCTCTCTTTTTCTTAATAAGTATTGGTTCGATAGATTATTATCTTCCAATTCTGCTTTATTTCATTCAAACGCGTCTTTGAGAACATAGTCCTGGAAAGAATTACTTCTTTCTTTTTCTTTGTTGTCTGTTCATTTACTGATTCATCTTTATTCAACAAAACTATTCAAGCAAAAACTACTACAGAAACTACAGTCACACACACACATCACACACTCACTCTCATTCACTGTTGTGAACTATTTAAACTGTTCAAGTTCAGTAACTCTATTAAGATAATGTTATGATTTAATCAAGTTTTCTTTCATACCCTTGATTAGAACCCTGATCAAGAGGAAGTCGGTTTCCTTAACTTCTTCCTTTACGGCACCCGCACCCGTTCGAACTTAATGCGTTGCAATTTTATATGCTACCCTATTATCTACTGCAATTTCATCTACGTTATCAAGATTAATTAAACTACAAAGTATGATTGACAGTAATTACTTGTTAATAACCCAAAGGTATCAATCAACGGGAAGATTATCAACGTCAATGATAACAAAGGAAAGATGAAAAATGTCAACACCTATTGTTAAAGGACTGAGAGAGCTCCCTTCGTGGAACTAACGACACTAATTAGATCATTTTCTTCATTAACTAGTTATTGACGATTAAGTATTATATCTAGAACTATCAGTTTGTAATTAAAGTCGCGTCAGAGACGAGATAAGTGCGTGTAGGGTTCCGTGGTTTAGAGATGAGAACCCTTATGAAAATTACTTTAAAAAAGAGAGTTGATCTTCCAATAACCTCTCTACTTACCAGGCTCTACATCATGACTGTAAAATGTACGTGTGACTCATATTTGTAAAATCATCACACAGGAATCATATTTAGTCGCAGAATCTGTTTAGTTCTACGAACGGACTCTTCTACAAGGAGAATAAGAAATAGAATAAGAAGAGACAGAAGGGCTCTTGTATCTGTGCTGCTCAAACAGAGAAAGCAGAAAAAAAATAATAAGATTAGAATTAAAACTGTTAACAATAACCCTACGTATACTTTAGTTCATCTTAGACTTTGCAATTTTGTAATTATTGTTGTCTAATAAGATGTAGTTAACCCATTACAAGCAAACGTCGACATAATAACATTTCTCTCGAATTCTCCAACTCGTGGGAATATTATCATTTGATACAGTTTTTCTTCTATTCCCACTACAGTGATATCAAGGTATGGATTTATTAAATACGGATTTTGGAACAATGCCGGGTGTTGTGAGTCTAATTAAAAGAATAATGGAACAATAACTTCTATTCGTAATGGAACATGATGTACCGAAGATCCGATGTTATTTTCATTTTTTGCTGCATTGTATTGTTCTATTAATAGATACTTTGGTACTTAGCTACGAAAGTAAGTCACTTGTATAGTCTGGGGTTTGCTCAAATGTAGCTCAATTATTTTGAGAAATGGTAAATGTTGCTCGAAGTTCCATCGAGTCAAAAGCACAGACTACAGACAAAAAGCTGGGAATCATAAATAAGATGAGGCGTTACTTCACATCTGGACAGCTTATAAATTTGTACAAAGCACATGTCCGTTCTTGTATGCTCACCAAAATATCAGCTTGCCGCACTTGAGTCGATGGAACGCAGAGCAAAAAAGCTCACAGTCGACGAGGCGCTGTTCTCTATGCTTCACAGCCTGAGTCATCGGCGTAATGTTGCTTGCCTATCGGTCTTCTACAAACTGTACTTCGGAGTGTGCTCATGATCTCTCTTTCACTACTGGACTATCAGACGTACTGCAGGATACCATCCGCACTTAGTTGATATCCCGACTTGTCATACTCAGCGTTTCCTCCATATTTATTATGCGCAAGGTGAAAGTGTGGAACACTCTCTGCCAGCGTCTGTGTTCCCTTCCACATAAAACCCATCTGCCTTCAAAACAAGAGTAAACAGGCATCTTCTGAACACGCTCGTTCCATTGAAGATCGAGGTCAAGAGCAGACCCATTTCGTAATAAAAAAGAATATTTGGTGAAAGTGAATGTTGCTCAAATATTTTGACGGAAAGGTAAAGTAAATAGCGATGAATTACTTCTACCTTATATATCCGACGGTGGTTTCAGCTATGGATATATGAAAAACACACTCATAGAAGAAAATGACACCCAGCAAGTGAAGACCAATAGGTTTATAAACTGGCAGAACATACAGTTTATTAAGTATCATCGGGGTAAAGCATATCTAACCAATTTGAAAACAGAATCCCATGCACACGACTCTTTTTTTTTTCGTAAGTAAGCGTTACTACAACGGCCGATCTCTGCAAGCAAGAATAGTCCTTACAGTGTCATCATTCTCCTACCCTTATCCCAATTAATTTGTGGTCGACGCTGTCTGTTTCTCCCACACTTCTCTATTAGTCGTCATCTCGGTAGCCCCCCTTTTCTATCTATATCATCTTTCACACAGCTCATCCATCATTTTTTTGGTCTTCTCCTACTCCTATACCTATCCTCATTTATACCCAAAACTCTCACATTCACATCTCACATTACACGACACATTCACATTCTCGTCTTACATTTTTGAAGTGAAAATTTCTTTAGGCGCGTTGGGCATTTTTGAGATGGGAAAAAACAATTGAACTCGCGACACCGTTACCGACACCTCATATTTTTAAACGCGATTGTGTTCTTTATTTATATTACGTAACGGATCAATGTTCTATGCAAGTATTTTTACTTTAAAGGTTTTGGAAGTTTTTTTTTTTTTGTTTGTTAACGCAATTGTGCTCTTTCTTTAGATAAGGTTACGGACCAATGTTCTACTCAAGTATTTTTCTTCCACCAAGGTGATCTTGTTCAAGTTTTCACTTCTGTCGGTACTCCCGGAGTGCCACTGTTTTTAGGCAGCAAATACCCAAAGCTGTTTTTTTTTTGCTTATATTAATATAAACTCAATAAATATATTATGAGCGCATTTCTCAAGCAGTTATGTCCATGCTAAGGCAAACAAGTTGCTTGTTTAATTAACTAGCATTAAAATGTTACAAACGTGTTTACAATAATTATAGAATGACATAAAAATAACTTAATGAATTGTGCGAATAACATACAAATGAGTATTGAATGCTATTTTCTAAAGGAATGTTTACATTAGACGCAATTATGAAAACTAAAAAAACACTACCATGTGGAAAGTAACTTTAATTTCGGAAATCGGTGTCTTTGGTTTTGTTTTTTCGTTTTTTGCCACCGACTTCCGTGAGTGTTTTTTTTTGTATTTTTTTTACATTTTTCACTTTTAAGTTGTGGTACCTATCCCACACAAATTTGAATACCAACCACTACCTGCTATGTAAATAATAGTGACAGGAACTTAAAACATCATCCATTTAGACTTAGTGAGAAAAATATGTATTATTGAAGCTAACTCAAAAACTACCCAAGCAAAGTTAATAAAATTTATATGGGACCACCTCTAACGTATGACCTACTAAACAAAAAAGAATAATTAAAATCAATTAATCATTGGCGGAGTAATCGCGTAACAACCACATAAAAAAAAACAGTAGCTTTCCGGGAGTGCCGACAGAAGTGAAAACTTGAACAATTTTACTGTGCAGGAAATACTTTTAATGAGGTGTCGGTAACGGTGTCGCGAGTTCAATTGTTTTTTCTCATCTCAAAAATGCCCAAAACGCCTAAAGAGGTTTTCACTTTTAAAAAAAACATACAATCGAATTGAGAACATCTTTTGAAGTCGTTTAAAAACGGTTACAAATGCTCGTATACAATGGGCAAGTGACATTGCTTTCTGTTGTTTTTGTTTTGCATGTTGCATTAACCTTAACCTCAAAATAAAGTTCATGGTTGTGTTTTGATTTAGTTGAGATTTTTTCAAATTATTTGTTTTGTATTTTGGCTACATTACAATGTCATTGAAATACTATACGTCTGAGAAAGTTCCTCAGGCATTGAAGTCTGAAGTAATCAAATATCACATCGTATAAAGGATAACTACACTACACAACATGGCCATAGCCTATTCTATTTTTATTTTCTTTTTTTTTTTCTTTTTAAACTTCGATTTTTATTATAACCATAGACGACAAATCTTATATACAATCTAACACTAAATTATATAATTAACTTACTAACTATACAAATAAAAACAAAAGGACACTCAGGGGTCGAAGTACTCGTCCGCATTTCTTCTTATGTTAGGTAGAAGATATCCTCATAAGCTCCTCGAACAATGACAAAAAATAAAAAAATCATCACGTCACAATCCGTCAAATCTTAATAACTTGATAAGGCTCACCCAAGCAGCATTGTTTCATATTATTTTCTTTATAAATCTGCAAACTAATCCTCTTAGCCCACAGAGTGCATTAATTGCAACCAGTCAAAACACAGACTGTCATCCAGCTTCAATAATAATTTAATGACCGACAAATCCCATCGCGAATAAAACAACTTTAACATACCACCCAAAAAGATTCTTTAAACCTTTATTTTAAAGTGCTAAGGTGTGAATTTGCTTGTATTCATCGCAATAAAAGTTTGTCGCGGGATCGGTCCAATTTAGCTAAGGGCTGTCAAAAGGAGTTTTTATTAAACTTTTCTTCTTTTTTTTTTCGAGGAGTTCTGGTTATTCTTAATACCGTTTGTACGGACAATGTTGCATGTGTGTTTTTGAAGCGGTATTTAGGTTTTCCATAACTATATATATTATAAAATAAAGTCGCTAGTTGTATCTGTCTGTGTGATCGCTTAGATTTTGATACGGTTT
This sequence comes from Agrochola lychnidis, assembly GCA_963680765.1. NCBI lineage: Eukaryota > Metazoa > Arthropoda > Insecta > Lepidoptera > Noctuidae > Agrochola > Agrochola lychnidis. The sequence continues at coordinate 20,367,269 of OY796858.1, forward strand.
ACGTGTATGTTTAATTTATATATAGCACAAAAGTCTGAATGTTTTGCTCGTTAACTCGCTCACTCGCTCTGGTCACTAGTATAAAATAATATAATATCCACACAGCCTGTATTGAAAATATCGTCTTAAATACAAATTAGGTGGTTAAATAATAGTTAATTGATCAAGTTACGTCACAAAACGAACCAAAAAACAAAACAAAACGTCATCATTTAAATAGTAGATTGTTATACGACCCCCATTGTAACGAGGTAGTTTTACTCCCGAGCATCAGCGAGGGAGTAAATAGAAACCGAGTTATAATGGGTTTTAGCGCCGTGTGTTACACTCTACTTTTCACTACGATTGCGAGAAAATAAAATAATCCAATACAATATTAAATAGTTTATTTTTATTAAAATGTACAATTTGTATAATTCTGGATATTTAACGAGATGTTTTTTTCCGGCAACTTAATTTCAGTCCTCTGTGAAGATGTTCTCACTAGATGATGACATTTTCACTGTTGTAAATTATATTACAGTCACCAATTCAATTCGTAATCGTAGAGAAAACTTCTAAAGATTTCGCGCCGTGCCTTTTTTATTTCTTCTGTAGCTGCAACGCAATGCACACATTCTACCGAAGAGATACCCGCATATAGTTCCATTTTCAAAAATAAATGTTCTTTTTTTTTTGTGAACCAGTAATAAGTTGAGTCCATTATCACGATTATTCTACATAAGAATAAAGACTTTTTCGTTTTTCAAGGCTCGTTGGAATAGACAAAAATTAAAAAGAAATTACTTTTTCCCCTAGAGCAAGAAATGCTATTTTTTCCCCGCTCTGGTACTCTACAATGACGGCCTTTTTGAGCAAGAGGAGTAAAAAAAATGTTTTCGATATGTATTTTGCTTATTTTTATCTACCTATAAATTGTTATAATAGTTTTAAATAAACCCTTCAAGAGATTACATTAATCAGGAACATAATAACCCATTTCAATATGAATAGATATTTATAACCTTTCAAATTACGACAAAATTGCTCTTTCCTCGAATTAAATCAATCGATCTCTAATTAACCCTTAAATGATCGCGGCAATAAAATTATAAGGAACAATTATTAATTATTATAATATGGCCATCAGCATCATTCACAAGAATTCTCAAGTGCACTTAACTCAATTAGCTTTACAAGTTCTGCGAAATTATAATTACTACTTATAAATTATAATAGGTTTATAATCAACTGTTAATAGACTGATCCACTGTATTCAATCGTTGAATAGTGAATTTTCTTGTCTTGGTTATACGTACATACCGAAATCCCTACGTGCCTCGCAAAGCAAGCAGTTCGTTCTGGCTGATTCGTGGCATTTTGCAGTCGTTACGTGTAGTCAGAAGCCTGAAAGTCTGACAACCAGTCTTGCCAAGAGATATCATGTTACCCATCAGTTACTTATGAATGTCAGATATGCAGTCGCTCCATGTAAAATACGAGTATTCAGCTGCATCCGGTTAGACTGGAAGCCGACTCCAACATAGTTGCGACAAGGCTAGGAAGATGATGATGGTAGACATGTGATTTTAAAAGTATTAAGTACGGAAAAAAGAAGTAGCTCAAAGAACAGATGGATATAATTTGTGTGATGGAAAAATTATATGGCTAGGAAGAAAGTGAGCTCTGCGATGACAGCTGATAGAAATATATTATGGAAAAACTACGTAGGCTTAACGCAGTACGTAGTTTTTCCATAATATTTTTATCACCCCAAATTAATTGGGAAAAGGGCTAGAAAATTATGATAGTACAGACGCCAGCACATCAAGCTACCCGAAACTGTCAAATTTTCCCAATCAACTTTGAACCTTAAAACTTCGGTGATAAAGTTGAAAATCTATTAAATAAATTTGACAGATTGTAGTAGCTTAATATGCTGGCGTCTGTACATATACATATTAAGTGATATGGACAGATCTTCAACCGTTATTCATTATTCTTATACTCTTTCTTTGGTATTGTTCGTCGAGTCGTTGAGCTCCTTAAGTTCTGAGTTGAGCTACACGGTTACTGTCAAATGCTTGCACTGACTGTACAGGTTCACTCAAATCTGTGTAATTCTTTCCTCAAAAGACCATTTCCGACACTAATCTACATGGTCCTCATATGTTCTGACCAAAATTATTTCTGGACTTTAAAAGAGACTTTGACCCCTGAGTTTGTTTCCCCATTTCTTCTCAGAACTATATAGTTAGATAGGAAATGTCGACTCCACCTAGCTTATTCTTAGGGTTCCGTACCCAAAGGGTAAAACAGGACCCTATTACTAAGGCTCCACTGTCCATCCGTCTGTCTGTCTGTCCGTCCGTCTGTCACCAGACTGTATCTCATGAACCGTGATAGATACACAGTTGAAATTTTCACAGATGACGTATTTCTGTTGCCGCTATTACAACAAATACTAAAAAACAGAATAAAATAAATATTTAAGGGGGCTGCCATACAGCAGACATGATTTTTTTGCCGTTTTCTATAATTATTATAATTATAATTTATAATAATAATATTATAAAGAGGAAAGATTTGTATTTTTGTATGTAACGAATAAACTTAAAAACTACTGGACCGATTTGAAAAATTCTTTCAGCAATGGATAGCTACTTTATCAGCGAGTAATATAGGCTATATTTTATCCCGGTACTCTCACGGGAACGGGAACTATGCGGGTGAAACCGCGTGACGTCCGCTAGTTATAGATAATGGTACGGAACCCTTCGTGCGCGAGTCCGACTCACATTTGGCCGGCATTATTTTTTTTCAATGTGGTATGTAAAATTGATTCCGATATCCTATTTACAGAATAAACAAATTTTTTTCCTATCTTTCATTCCTAAGTCTAGCATTCAACTAACACGTCGTTACTTCCAGAACACCGCAAAACGACGGACATTTTATTTATAAGCTAATCATTTAATTAACATGCATAATTAAACGTGTTTAATCAACGTTCTATGAATCTATGATTAATAGGATTGATAGCAGCTGATTGTACAGTCAGCAATGTAATAGTTTATTACGAGAAATTATTATAAGCTTTGGCAACTTTTGATTAGGTAACCCTTGTCTGGGAGCCTAAAATGGCCGCTTTGGCAGAATCATAATCCTTAATATTATAAATGCGAAAGTAAGTTTGTTTGTTACGCCTTCACGCTAAAACGGCTGAACGGATTTGGATGAAATTTGGCACATATATAGATGATGCCCTGGAAAAGAACATAGGATACTTTTATTTTCCACGGGGTCGAGACTTATGCGGGTGAAACCGCGGGGTGCAGCTAGAATGATAATATTATGAATCACACTACTTAGGAAAAATATTATGGCAATGGGGCCTATAATTTACAATAAAATTCCGCACAGTTTTAAATACCCTACACGAATATTTAAATCTAAGCTGACTACATTATTATTAGAATTTTTTATTATTGTATAAAAGACTTTTTAAATGATAAAAATATATAACTATTAAAAAGTATAATTGACATATACGAGAATTTATATTATATCAGAACGACTTAATTATTAATATTGTTAATTTAGATGAAAATAAATCTGAATCTGAATGATATTATGTGCGTTCAATTCATATTACGCAATTCATTGTATTATCCTGAAATAACATTTAAAATGAGAAATAACAAACAAAAATATAATTATATTAATAAAAACTGTTAAGAAAAATAACGCGGCTTATTCATGTGGCTATATTTACATCAAATATGATTCTGATATGAATTTTTAATTGAATATGATTCAGCTAAAATATGTGTCACCATAGAGGAATTGCTGGGAATTCAGAAAATGAATTGCTTTTAGAGGAATTGCTTAATGTGGCCGTTTTAGACCTGCTGATCATCATCTCCCTAGCCTTTTCCCAACTATGTTGGGGTCAGCTTCCAGTCTTACCGGGTCAGCTGAATACCAGTATTTTACAAGGAGCGACTGACCCGTAAGGAATATTCCAAATAAATTGAACGAAAAAATTCGGAAAAACCCATAAAGAAACGGTTTTTTTTTTGTTCTTTTAAAATTAGATTGGTACCTACGTTATTCTTTATGAAAGTTTAACAGTATTTTCTGAGGTATCTTCAGAATCCGTGTAAAGCTTTGCTTAATTTAATTAGACAGTTATAATTAGTTTCTAACATAGTGGTGCCGATTCCTTTGTTCACAAACTAAACTAAATTTAAGTTCAGTGCATCTTTTTCTTTCTATTTTATTATGAAAAGGACAGAAGATAAATTTTAGTTTAGTCCTGTCAAATTAATCAGCGCTTGACGTAAATTGACGTAATTTTAGTCGGCACGTTTTTAATCACGTCTAAACTTGTATGGAGAGTGAGAGGCGATGATTAATTTGACAGGACTAAACTAAAATTTATCTTCTGTCCTTTTCTTAATGAAATAGAAAGAAAAAGATGCATTGAACTTAAATTTAGTTTAGTTTGTGTACAAGGGAATCGGCACCAATGTCACTTTTAGATCCTGTTTATAAAGTCAAAACCAAATCTCAAAATAAAGGTGTTTTAACCCTTTCATCATCAATTTATTAGGTATAATTATTATGAAAATAACACTCACATATTCAATAGTCAGGATAATTATTTTCCTGTCCATTGTCCATTATGGCGTCATTATCCGCGTAAAACATCCATATATTATTATTAGGCTATTGTCACCTAAAATTATACCTTATCTGAAACGAAATTAGATTGAAAATTTCCAATGTCAACGTCCTCTTTTCTGGCATAAATTGATTTAAGTATTGTATTTTCCTGCCAAACTTTATACATATCTACATTATCATTATTCTAAAATTCAATGCTATCCACTTCATGGCTTTCGTCCTTTTCGATACAACAGTGAGTACTTTTTTCTTTTTGTTGAAAGTACCTATACTCCATTTGAAATAAGATTAGACATTTAACTAAACCTTTTCAACAGTCCGTTCAACCGATTTTGATTTCTATTGCGATGGTGGCATAACAAATGGCAGCTGCAGTGAACAGTTGGTATTGTAACCACTTTTTTGCTTTTAATACCGTCCTTATGCCTACGGTATAGAAGTCAATATCGGTTGAACGGACTGTAAAAAAAAGGTTTGTTTAAATGTCTAATCTTATTTCAAATGGAATAAAGTTGTCCTGTATTTCAATCTTAGGTCGAGATCTACAAATGCTACTTACCACATACCTACTTAGGCTAACTACAAGATAATGACGGGAACATGTCCAAGTCAAAGTATGAGCTAAGTAACGTTTACAGGTCTCGGCTTTGGTCTAGTGTCCCTTTTTCTTATGCCTTCTCCTTTATGTGATCATAGTATTTTTTGTCGTGATAACAGCTAACATAACTACGTGTCCAATTCGAAGCCTCTGTCTGAAGTCCACCCATATCATCATCATCATTTCAGCCCAAAGACGTCCACTGCTGGACATAGGCCTCCCCCAAGCACCGCCACTTCGACCGGTTCTGTGCTTCTAGCATCGTAGCGTTGGAAGGCCTCCCATAAGGTGGACGGATGACCTGGTGAAGGCCGCAAGAATCCACCCATATACAAAAAAAACTATGTAAAGAAAATCGACTTTAGACAGATTACGCTGTAAACCATCCCAAACCAAAGTGAAAGTCTTGATCCTATTTCTAGTCCTCCACATACAGACAGACACACACAAACACCCGTTATGTCAGCGAACGTTATTTAATTTATGCAAGTTGGGATTATTTAATATGAAATACGGATGTTTGCAAATCAGTTAGTTGGCGAGGCAAAAGCGATTAACGTCTCGCTGGCCGATTAGACCGATCGTCGTCGCATTGGCAGGGTTATGCGTTTCAATAGTATATTAGTATTATGATTGGCAAATCTTGGCTTTAATTGCAGTAATTCAAATAAGGGTTAATTTTCCTTATAATTTGGTTAACTAATTCAGTAGCAGCTCGGAGTTCGGATTTGTGCCCGGTTGATGGCAATAGGCTCGCCCCCTATTACATGGGACTTAAACATAACTGACGAAATGTAAGTGTACTTACTATAGTTACCCAGCACGAATCCCATATTCAATACACTTTTTTTAATCACTGTAATTTTTTTAATTTTTGATGTAAAAATTGCACTTGTTTTCCCCATTATCCTTAAATTAGTAAATTTTATTTTTTAACAATTTTTTTTCAAATTTGGTACCTGCTCCTCTGCCAAACTAAATATGTGTAATTAAAATGATCTTTATAACTAAATTGGTATAGAACTAGACTATTTTGTTCAATGTTTGAGACCTACGTAATGTAATCACTCGAAGTTCTTAACTGAGGTTAGCTAGATTTTAACTAATTACATTTCTATAATAAGTGGAATAATCGAAAGACCGCAAAACATAATTTCAAATGTGAAACTTATCTATACTCTGAAAATTATCTGTCAGGGTCACTTTGTATAAATCAATTAAATTAATAAATATTAATCTTCCATATTAAATCACGTTTACTAAGCGATCACGCAAATACAAAACTATTCAACCCGTGAATAGAGGGCCACCTAGAGAGGCCCGAGTCGCCAATTCTCCGCGTCGCGTCGCCGTTATCGGTCCTATCGGCCTCTCCCGCAAGATTTATGCGCGTCATAAACTTGACGCATATCGGCCGATAATACGCCCGTCACCGCTCGAATCGCCCCTGGAGCGTGACTAACACATCGCCTCACGCACCGCACAATGTCCAAACAGTTGTACAACATCCATATTCGAAGCTTGCATATGCGCAGAAAACGTGATTGTTAGAAAAAACCGGTGATTATCTTATTTTTCTCGTCAATTCAATTTGCTACAAAGGCTATGTAGATTAAACCGGTCGACCCCTCTTAGCGAACGGTTAACGCTCGAAGGCAATAGTAAGTATCAATGTGAAGTCAGCGTGCGCATCTAATGTCCTTACACAAAGCTGCACTTACGTAGCGGGCAAACGATCCCATAATTACGGGTGTGGAGTGCGCAGGCGCGAAGGGCGATATTTGTTTGCAATTAGTGCCCGCACGGGAAGGCGATGTCCGGACGTCGTCGGTAATTTATGGTTGTGCGAAAGTACCAAGTTGAAAGTGAGGCCGGGAGCGCCCGCAGCTGCCGCTATGCGACTGACATTTCCGCGCGCATTCTAGGGTTAAATTGCACGGCGGGTACACACAGTTCGTCAAAACTGATGAATTGATGATGATTGGAATAATTGTGATGAATTGTATTGCCTAGGTTAGTAGGTACTGTCTTATTAAATTGTCTTAAATTAAATCTTACAGTAGGTATGTTTTTTCCGACTTGAAAAAGAGAACCCTGATAACTCTTGATAATACATTTTAGAGAGAACACATTTTTTTTCAGTTTTAACCCTTAAAAACTCGCTTCCACGATGTGCCTACTTAATTTGTTCTAAATAAATGAGTTGCGATCTGTTCCATATTTGGTTAAGAACAATGGATTTCCTCTTCAAATTCTGACCCATTTCATGATAATTATTTTATGTTAAGGTAATTCCCCTTTTCATGAAACAGTAATATACCTCTTATAATTTTATTCTATGATTCACGCAAGCTTTAGTGCTTGTCTTCAGCTATGTCGAAGATTAATGTAATTAACATGTTTTTCCAGTAAATAGTTGAGAGACATTAACGACCAATTACTTTTTATATGTCTTATATTAATATGAATAACTCGTGCTAGATGCCTAAGCATGAAATTTGCATTTGGTGAATTAAAAAAAAAAAGTTAAAATATAATGTTTATTTTATTTTTATGTGCAGTAACACCAGCTGTCCATCTCAAGTATTCCTTTCACTTTTTAGCATTTTTAGGATTCCGTACCCGAAGGGTGCCAAACGGAACCCTACTGTCCGTTCATCCGTCCGTCCGTCTGTTTGTCAGCAGGCTGTATCTCATGAACCGTTATAGGTAGTTAAAATTTTCACAGATTGTGTATTTCTATTGTCGCTATAAGAACAAATAATAAAAATTTAATAATTAAAGGGGGTCATAAATGAGAAAGTGTTTTTTTTTTGGCGTTTTTTGCCACGAACCCTTCGTGTGCAAGTCCGACTCGTAATTGGCAGGTTTTAACTATTAAAAAATAATGACTTTTGTAACACTCAGGAAAATATTCGAAATGTGATAAATGCAACGACTGACTATTACACAATCGACTAAGTAGTCGGCACTTAGTTTTAACACCTTAAATAGTTTTGAACGACTTAATAATCACTTACACCAAGCTTGTAAATAAAAACAACAATCGTATTTTTTTTTTAAATATTAACTTCTCCAGCTACTTTATCATTGTTAAGTATCTGAAATAACTATCTAGCCTGTAATAACAATTAGCTTTAACTAGCTTTAGCTTTTTTTCTCGCAGATGAGGCCACCAGTGTTTTAAGCACCAATATTTCTTGTCACCTTAAACAATTAACGAACTGTTGTGGACATCCGTGAGACTGTACATTAATGGCTGCTTGAAATTGCAAATGTGTCCGTACCTTTGTCTGGCCGCGTGTGGAACAAATAAAAATAATAACAGCCGTAATTGTCGATTAGCACGAACGCTAGACGTGTGATCGAATTACTGTAAAATTATTTTATACGTGGCACAAAACTATCGCGCCGCGAATAATAAACGATTTAATGACGTTATTAATAACAGTTATGACAGCAGTTTTAATAGTGACAGAATAATAATCGTAGGTATTTAAGGGTTAATTGACTATTCATACGAGATTAGACAATATGTTCATTTTTCACTTTATTTATGTCAATGGCGGCCATTAACACCGCATTCTGAAGTTATAATTTATTTAAACCAAAGTGCTCAAACAAAAATAGATATCATATTTACTTATAAATGAGATGTGCATGGGTCAAAATTTTCAAGCAACAAGTGTAATTTTGAAGTGTTATATTTTTTTGAAACGTAGATATTTCCTGTTTCGATATTAATTTAGTAAAATCATGACGCAACGTTGTCTATGATTATTTGAAACACGAGTGCACAGAACTATCGATCAATGTTTTTACCAACGTAGTAAAGATAAAATCAACCCTGCGTGCGCCACACACCGCAATTAGAACTCATTGAATTATTTTTTAATTTAGTGCGACAACACACGCACTCGGGAATTTAATTTCCTTCCAAGTGAGTAGTATCAATTTTTTTACAAATTACTTTATGTGTTCATCTACGCCTGTTGCATTTCTATTTTTATTATTTTAATACTTTTATATTTTTATTCCCTATTTAACGTTCTGTAACGTCATATAGCTGAAAATTTGTTTTATTAATAACTCCGATAAATATCGGTTCGTGATCGGTTTACCGTATTTTAATCGATATAATTGCAATTTGCTGAAACGCATTCTCTAGTTAAAATAATTGCAAATAAATTCGCTTAATTAGTCGTAGTATGCTTTTGAGACATTAAAAATTTAAATTATACATATTAAGATTGGTCGTTTGCTACGTGTTCCTATATATAGCTATCTCTAATTTAAAACATTTAATAAAATAAATTAAGATCCTGTTATCAATTAATTAATTACAGGACATGTACATTTACTTTTATGAAAGGCGGCACATAAAAGTATATACCTTGAATCGGTAGCTCGTTTGTACTTAGTAATTATTGTACGATACGATCTTATCACCAAAATATCGTGATTGAAGTCTATTTAGATTTTAAAAGAGATAAATACTGTGTAGTTGCATAAGGCAACACTGATAGATAACGTGTTTACTCTATGCGCAATGACTAGAAATATTTTGCTATTATACATGCGTATACACATACTTAACAAGCACTTATTAATATACGTAATTCTATAGCTATCAGTTCTAGTCTACCATGAAATTAAATGGTGTACAACCGCTTTTATAATATTATCTTCATGTATTATTTTTCATTTATTAGTAGTGAGATAGTTCAAATGAGGAACATTAAGTGCGTAAGCGCAGAGTAGGTTACGGTTTTTTTTTTTAACACTGCAACTCAGAAATTCATTTCAATATTATTCTATAAGAAATGCATGAGCAGTATGTACGCACGACGTAAAAAATGTGTTTTTTTTTTTTTGTTTTTACAAAAAAAAATACATCGGTTGTTATCTCGAACGGTAATGGCGCCAGCAAGTACGCGGTATCTCTCTGTTACAATATTAATAAGATAAAACAATAAGCAGCGCCGAAAGGTGTGTAATGCGAAGGTAACGCCTACATCTAGAGTTGGGCCATTACGATAACTACCGTGTTTTAACACTTGTAGAAGGTTTTCATGCTTATCTGTAATTAACATACTGGGTATCGCCTTAACAAGTACTTAACATGGAACAGCTGGTTACGAAAAATATGTTTTTGAGAGGAATATCAATTTGCCTTGCAGATTACTAGATCAGTATGTCGTCAGCCTACCATCAGCCCTTCCAATTAAACTGCCTCCAAAAACTTTTTTTCATTGGCACCTCTTCTCCCAATACTCTTTTCATAAAGCTAAAATCAATTTGCATACAATTATTTAACAATTTTACTATACAAGCACCAAAGGAAAAAATATGAATTAAAATATTAATAATAATAAGTTAAGTTTACCTGTCAACTTGACCCCGTAAGTTAAGGGTTAACGTCGCCGCCATTTTGAATCATGCGTATGCGCACTATCTCTTCCTCAATCTATAATTGCATCGAGAAAGTCCCACTTTTCCCGCGTTTTTGCACAACCTACCACGTAATTCGATACAAATTACTGATGTTGAAATTATTGCATTTAATATACGAAGATGCATTCAGTATATTTTTAGTACTAAGTTATTAAAATAATAACTATTATTACGTCAGTTGATAAAAAAACATAAACTGTTTTACGGCAGTTCCTATTTGCTGTGAATCTCAAAGTTATGACTTGTTATGTTTTATGAAGTCGTTTAATACTTCCAGTGTTATTTAAGTTGGTTTTAGTTTTTACCCTGACTTTATGTGCCTATAAAATCTTTTTAAAATGGTAAAAAAGTGTTATAAATTTCATCCAAGGCATCGTTCCCACTATGTAATTATCTATTGATGACTTTTATCGTTGGACAACTGTCGTTTTTGGCTTCAAAAAACAAACAGCACTGTAAAATTATCGCCGACGACATATATCGTGACGTGGTATAAAGTGAACAACTCCATTTACAAGCCAATATACAATATGAAGACAATACGATATGAAAACACTGGCAATACTTAGTGTTATGGAACCTCAGACCAAATAAAACCCAACGTCAAAACTACACCTCCGCTCTGTGCATACATGCACACAACATGTACATTTACAATCAAACTACACCTCACTAAGTGCACACATGTTTAAACCGGCTTCACGTCACTGTTGACAGCGCTATGTCTTGGTTTTTTATTTGATCTGAATACTCAGATCAAATAACAACAACATTACAACATAACATTTTAACATTTATTTGATAGTTCCATACGGAACTATCAAATAAATGTTTAACAGCATTGTTGTGATTTGATAGTTAGAGGTAAGATAGCCAGTTCCTCTGTGGTTAAGGATTCCGGGTGAAGCACGTTTCCACCTTCGGCCTGATCATCACTTACCATCAGGTGAGATCCAAGCCAAGAGCATCTCCGTTGTGGTAAAAAAAAAATCTATACTGGTTTATTGGTTATACGTCGGCAATCCGTTAAGGGGATGTAGGAGAGGTAATTTGCAACCAAATTACCCCTGATGACCCCTATGCCAATGTCAACTATTTTCGAGTAATTTGACTTCTTTTTAATGTGTGTTGTAAAAATATAAAATGTACCCAATAACCCTGAAATACAGGGTTAACGGTTATACGTAACCATTATCAAGTAATTTAACATTTTAATTTTTTAAATGTATGAAATAAAAATGTAAAATGTAACCAATAACCCTGATATTGTAAAAGGGTTAATGGTTATACATCGGCAATACATTAAGGGGATGTAGGAGAGCTCATTTACAACCAAATGACGCCTTTTTAACTCCTATGCAAATGTAAAAAAAAAATCGCGTAATTTTTATTTCATACATTTTAAAACATAAAATGTCAAATTACTCGAAAAGTTTTGACATTGGCATAGTGGTCATTAGGGGTAATTTGGTTGCAAATGCATCCCCTAATAACCTCTCCTGCATCCCCTAATAGATTGCCGACATATAACCAATAACCCAACCAATACCAATACCCTAAAATAAGCAAAAATAGTAGCGACTATGGGTTTTCCTAATCTTTGACTAGCTATAGTGATATTTCTATGGACTAAACTATTGGATATATTTGATTGAATTTTCGTATGCAGACTGGGAACGTCACTATAAATACGAAGTTTTATTTATTGTGGTATTGTCGTGTCCACCTTCTACATTAAAAACCATGCCTTACAAATGCATCATGAAAAATATAAAACAGAATGACAGCCACTTTTTAGGGTTCCGTTGCCAAATGGCAAAAAACGGAACCCTTATAGATTCGTCATGTCTGTCTGTCTGTCTGTCTGTCTGTCTATCTGTCTGTCTGTCTGTCTGTCTGTCTGTCTGTCTGTCTGTCTGTCTGTCCGTCCGTATGTCACAGCCACTTTTTTCCAAAACTATAAGAGCTACGCTGTTGAAACTTGGTAAGTAGATGTATTCTGTGAACCGCATTAAGATTTTCACATAAAAATAGAGAAAAAACAAATAATTTTGGAGTTCCCCATACTTAGAACTGAAACTCAAAAAATTTTTTTTCATCAATCCCATACGTGTGGGGTATCTATGGACAGGTCTTCAAAAATGATATTGAGGTTTCTAATATCATTTTTTTCTAAACTGAATAGTTTGCGCGAGAGACACTTCCAAAGTGGTAAAATGTGTGTCCCCCCCCCTGTAACTTCTAAAATAAAAGAATGATAAAACTAAAAAAAATATATGATGTACATTACCATGTAAACTTCCACCGAAAATTGGTTTGAATGAGATCGAACAACTAGTTTTTTTTTAATACGTCATAAATCGTAAACCGCAATTTACCTTTCATTCAATGTTACTTGCTGCTACGGAACCCTTTATGGGCGAGTACGACTCGCACTTGGCCGGTTTTTTTTAATCTAGCCAAATTAATAATTAAACCGTCAATTACCGTCTGAACCGAACCTTCAGAAAAACTGGCATTATTATTCAGTTTTTTCTTCCATAATTTTGCAGTTAAACGTCCCAGACCTGTCGTTATCCTGATTGATATAAATAAACTGACTCTTATTTTTATAACACATTTCAATTACGAAATTCGCACAAAAACGTTATTACCTATGCTTGCAAAAACATAGAAGGAATAAAAACGCAACGATAAAGCAAAAACGTATAAAAAGATCACGTTATTTGATTGGACCTAATTACATTTCTGGTCGTAATTAACTTGAACGTATCATTCCCTTTGTTTTATTACAAACAGATACCAAATTAACAGCAAACCCCTGCAACTGAAAAACAATGAAATCTAAACTCTATTGTTATGTTGTTAAGAGTAATAAACGTGTATGTTGTCAGCAAAATGAGTTTGTGAACGGTAGATGTCTTAGGCCGAGATAAGCCCGCATATTATTAAGGCATAATTTGCGATGGAAATGATGGCGATTTGTTAATTTTATATTCAGCAGTGTTATTAGATGGCGACGGGTCGTTTAGGTGTCTCGTAAGACTATTAGTGGAGTAGTTAGAATTAATTTTTGGATCATCATAGTATGGGTTTGAATAAAAATGATTCATATTTTGATGTAACATCCACAAAGGCCGTATTTTTAAATGATACAGTGTTAATCCTCGCGTAGACTGACGCAACGCGAATCTGACAAAACAATTTCTAAGAAAACTCGGTAGAACAATGTCGCGTTGCGCCGTCGTCGCGCCGCGCCATTCTGCACGACGCTTTATGTGTTAGTCCTCAGTTTAAAATTATACTTGGAAACTGGATGACCATAAAAACTATACATTAATTGATTCAATAAAACCAGAATAACAAATATGACAGTGTAGACACTTCTCTCCCAAGTCAGTTACATTACAATTACATGATCACATGTTTTCAATTTTATTAGCTTCCAGACTGCCTTATTCTGCCGAAGCTTGGAATGACCAAAATACTTTACAATAGCCAGAATAGGCAATGAAACTTCTAGAACTATTAACTATACATGAACTTATAGGTACTTAGGTTTATCTCAACACGTGCCTCAAGTACTTATAACAATGAAAAACGACTCCCAAGTTATATCTAGGCTATTATAAATAACAATTTACCCTATGCGCACTATTTTATATAATTAAATTATATCAAATAAAGGAAAAATTAGCAAACAAACGTACAATCACTAGGAATAACTGTAATTATGTAAAAACCCAAAGGAAAATGGTGTTCGCGAGCCGGTGTCACGACCCGCACGCTCGCAATTAAATAATTATAAATAATCGTTGCCCACGCGCATCCGACAAAGACCCCAACGATTTGCTCTCGAAAACTCGATATAAAATCGCTCTGATATAATTATCTCGATTGAAAGTTGCTACAAGAATGTGGAATTGTGATTAGGTGGACTGATGACCTGGTGAAGTTCGGAAGGAGTCATTTGAAGCAATGATTTTTGTTTTGGGAGACATTTTGTCAAAAAATAGGGATATCTCGGTTCCTACTAATGAAAATGTGGAATACTATGTTAACAATTTACGAAGCCTGATGAAAGCTGGAAGGAATTATCTGATGGAACCGTTTTTCACTTAGGGGCTTCTTCCTACCAACGCACGGATGTGTCTGTGGAAGATTTTCCTCACGTTTTGAAAGAGTCCAAGTCAATGATCAACCCTGGCACTGCAGGAGGTTGACCTTAGCTGACATGCAAGGTCAGCATCATCCACGTGCACATCCCACTTTGTAACATCACAACATAGTTGGAAAAAAGACCTATGAATCAGCAATGATAGTCGAGTTATTAATTACAGTAATAAAATACAGAGAACAAACAAGATTGCTTGATAGTACTCGATTGAGTCGAATACTAGGAATATAGGTAATCAAACATTAATTGTGGCGCTATTTGCTGCAAATTGCCCCACATTATGCCAGGTGCATTATCAGGTTAATTGCATATATCTAAAATTGTAATCCTAATAGAGATAAATATCTATTTGAGGAATGAGGACAGGCTTCGACATTTGTGATTGCATTTTTGTACTGCTTTTATTTTTTCGATGTTTTATGTTTAACGCGGGAGTTCGGAGGGTTAGCCAAACTACAAATTAATCCATCATCATTTCTGCCAAAAAGACGTCCACTGCTGGACATAGGCCTCCCCCCAGCATCGCCACCTGAAGGCCTTTCAAGGCTACGTATTCCGGTACGCGGTCGACAGTCCAGCACGCGTCGCACGTCGACGGAAGAATAGACAAAATGACAGATTGTTATTATGAATCTGTCATTGTCTATTCTTCCGTCGACAAAATCCGTTTCTATTGTAATCATACTACGCGTGCAGAACCTTTTGACGATCAGCAATCTGTTCTGCGAGCAATGCGCCCTGCCCACTGCCACTTAAGTTTGCCAATTCTTCCATACAAAATTAAAAATCCAAAAAGGTGTATTTTTGTTCCTTCTTGACGCCTGAACTGGGGGCCTACCACCAGCTCAAAAACAGTATTATTTTAATATTACTTCAGTGGGAAAAAGAGATGGAGCTATATGTCCTGTAGAGCTTCATCTCTTTCCCACGCTGAAGTAATATTAAAATAATACTGCTTTATGAGCTGGTGGTAGGCCCCCAGAACTGAAACAACACCAAAGAATTTTTGCACAGAGCTTAGATACGATTATACGACACAGAAAAAGATATACGATGTACAGTGCGGTCTTTTTCTGGCTAGATTTAATCTGGATGACGTACATTTACAATAGGTACTAAATGAATACATTTTTATCAATCAGCTGATTGCTACCAGTGATTTTTAGACTTCTTGTCGATGAAATAAGTACCTATATCGTTGTGCAATGTAATGCATTTTAAACTAATTAAAAGGCTCTGACTGGTTGCGACTGGTAGAACAATTTGATGGATGAAAACTTCACGGAAATTGTTCTACCGATGGCCATCACGTCGCGCCTGCCTGCGCCTTAAGGCGCAACTAGCCGATACTTTTTCCATACAAATTTCGGGGGGGTTTTACTCCACTGTTACACATTGTACATCCAAAGTAAAACATGAACTTGTTTTGTCTTATTATTAATTTTGTCTGTACAGAAGCAGAATAGTAAAAAAAAAAGCAATTAAAAAGTTATGAGCCAACAAAGATTCGTTTTTCCTGCTAATTTTAACGCAACTTTGGGAGTAAATAAGTAATAAAAAAAGTATACAATCTCCAAAACAAAGCTCGTTCCGACAAAGCTCAATTGTCGAAGATTATAATAAACTTTATTCGTAATTGATTTATGCAGTAGTTTTTTCATAAAACTCCACCTTCCAAAGGACTTTTCGTAATTTTTTACGCGCTCGTTTTACTAAAATCGTTCTGAACGGTGTTTGTGTGCGTGCGAACTAGAGTTTGTGCATATAGACCAGCGTCTAACTGCTCATCACTGATACTATCTCTGTCGGACACGATGCCAGGTAAGATAGCGTGCTTTTTGACCAAGCCCACCGATGAGTTCGAGCCCGCGACTAGTTCAACCTTAAATCCTTCTTATGATATTTCCCTTCAATTCCTACCAAGACAAAATTATACCAATTTAAAAAAAATCTATTTGTTATGAAATAACAACATTATTCTAATTTGAAAAAAGAAATAAATATGCTCTATTTCTTGATAATCATAACTGCATTGCTGACTGTATAACTGCCAAGTTATCAACAGATAACTGTCGACAGGTATCACTCATAAAGGAAGTATAATTTAATGAATAAGCTAGGTAGGTAACTAGGTTACCAGTTATGACTCACAGACAGCTATTAACTATGGCAGACAGACTCTTGCCTCAGTTTCTATTAACTAAGTATTCAAGATTGTAGCTCAGGTAAAACATAACATAACATCACGACTGTATTTCCCCGAAGGGTTAGGCAGAGGTGTACCTATAGTACACCCACATAAAACAAGGTAAAACATTAATCTATCTATACACGGTGTCCCTGGAATTATGGATCAAATCGAATAGGGGTGTGGGTAAGGTCATTTCCATTTTTTTTTATTAACGTGAGTTAATATAATAATAATCATTTTATTTCGGAATAATCAATAATTTGTTAGTAAACATTAACCTTAATAACTGTTAGTAAACATGCAGGTTAGACAAATAATGGACGAGCAGGCAATCAAATTTCCCCGCAATGACATTCAGGAGACTGTTGGAGCTGCCCCGGACCCTCTGCAGCAGCGACGCGGCACGCTTACGTCTGATCGCTGCGAATCCATCAGTGTGCACATCAGCAAACATTCCCGACGCACTGCAGAAGCGTGGCAGCCCCAACAGCATCCTGAATGCATTGTTGTATTGGACTCGAAGAACATCGATGGCTTTCTGCGTACAACTTGTCCAGAGGCTGCACGTGTAAAATGTCTGACAATATGCTTTAAAAAGCGTGAAACTTAGAAAATTGTAAAAATACTACCTCCTTGTTAATAAAATTCTCTAACTTTTAAACTATAAAGATATCTCAGTGATTTATACCTCCAAAGAATCTCTATGATTTGGGCAAATTTTTCTAATAGGTACGTGATCAACTTTCGCTAGTGTAACTTATTCCCATGAAGATGTGCCTATGGAAGAAAAATTCATGCATCAGTGGCCCAAAGTTGGGCCCTAAATTGGGGCAATGGTTGAAAAATTATAAAAAAAAATTATATCTGAATTAACTAATTAGCCAAGCAAAACTGGTAATAACAAGTTCACTATGAAGGTTTGTTTCTTAACTTAGGCCTCTTGGCATAAGTTTGATGGTGTCGATAGACTTGAACCTTTTTTTTGGTCGGGAATTATCAAATAACTTCTCCCGCTCTGGGCGGAGCGGGAGGGCGTGTCAGACTCTTACTGACTAAAACCCACCCGTGTTCCTTCGGTTGCCCTGTTGCCGGGGGCCACGATTTCCCTATCGGTTTTCTTCGAACCCCCGGCAGGCATTGGCCCTAGCGGACCCCGTCAATTCTACTGACATCTCTTTGAGGCGCGCGTGGAACACAACGTGCCATCGAACCAGGCTTGGTCCTTATCGGACGGCGAGCTCCTGCGGCGGTTAGGGGCGTGAGGGCGCGAAATTTGCCTCTCCCTCACGCGTTCCGCCTACTCCTTCGCGAGCATTACCACTTCGCAGAAAGAGATGACGGCCTGCCATTTCCTCTCGCTCCGTATCATGGCCTGAACCAGGGCCGGACGCGAAAGATCACCGCCGCCGATCGCCTCTACGAGGACACGGCGTTGCTCCGCCCAAGCCGGGCAGACCTCCACCGTATGCTCCACCGTGTCCTCAGGCCGATCCACACAATTGTGACACCCGGGCGTTTTCTCCCGCCTTATCCTGAACAGGAACCTCCCGAAGCAGCCATGTCCGGTGAGGACCTGCGTCAGGCGGAAGGTGAGGACGCCGTGGCGCGTCTCAAGCCACTCCTCAAAGAGGGATAGACTTGAGCCTTCACTTGTAATGAGCATTCTAGCGAATGTTACATTGCAGAAAAATAAACGGGAGCGTTTTGGCGAGCATTCTAGCGAGCACTCTTGCGAAAGGACAAAAAATTTGCTTCGAACTTTTTGCCGAGCCGAGCACACGCGACCGTCATGTCCATCTTCGTGGAGAATATTTTTTGACGAGCATTGACTTAGAGCGTTCGCTAGAATGATCGTGAAAATGTTCGTAGCAATGTTTGGCTCTAGGCTTGACTCAGTTCGTTGTTCAGTTCGACTAATTAAAACCGGCCAAGTGCGTGTCGGACCACGCACAATGAAGGGTTCCGTAGTTGGGATGAATTTATCCCAAAAACAAACTTAACTTTGTAGTTGAAAAATATGTTCTCCCATACGGAATGTATGAGAAAACATGTTTTTGCAACTGCAAAGTTAAGTTGGTCGATTATTACTCGTTAACTTGTAAAGCCAACTTAGCTGTGATAGTTTTCCTTTTAATTTCGTTATATAAACTACTGTTGTGATTTTTTTCACACACCCAAAACCAATCACTTAGCCGGCAGGGGGGGGGGGACACTTTACTCTAACAAAAATTAGCACTTAAAAGCTTAATATTTCGCAAACGGATCCCTGAATCCAAAAATGGTTTTCCCAAACTCACAATGTTTTTGAAGGACCTTTCCAATGATACTCCTCACTATGGGTTAAAAAAATAAAAATAAAACATCACCACTTTACGTGTATGAGAGGTACCCTAAAAATAAATGTTTTTCATAATTTTGTTTTACCACTTTGTCGGCGTAATTAATATGAATACCTATGCCAAATTACAGCTTTCTAGTACTAAGGGTCTCGGAGCTAGACCGCTGACAGACAGACAGACAGACGGACATGACGAAACTATAAGGGTTCCTTGTTTACTACGGAACCCTAAAAAATGGCGAATGCTCGATGTCCTGTTACAAGTGAATGATCAAGTTTATCAGCACCATATGGGATCACTGCGACCAAGTGCGCGATTCGTATCTGTTTCTATAGCTTACCTGGTCGTGGTTGTGGTCGTGGCTATCTAGTGTGCAAGATCCCTAAAAGTGATACATCGACCTAATCATAAATCGATATTATTAAATCATCATTGCTATAATAATGTTGAAATCTATCACTCACTTCCGCCGATTCCTAACAAATATCGCATTTTACTCATAACCCTTATCTTGCCACTGAAATCAATCAAATCGGGGAAATATTTTGTGCACTTCGCATAAATAATTATCACGTCATCAACATTTTCCCCTGAAACACGTCATCGTATAATTAATATTAGAAACAGGAAACTCGCTAAATATAAATTTTTAATCAAAAGTTTTTAATTTTACTTTGTAATGTTTTATAGACATATTATAAACAATAAAATGCGATTTGTACTACCTACTGTTTGACAAATGATGTCATAAAGATGGGGTACACGGTAGCGCTCAAGTACGCCAAGACTGATAGACGATCAAGCATGGCCGTGTATACCCATTTCCTTGAAGGTAGTCAGAATACTTTTGAGCACCCTGTATCTCTGCGACCTTTATCGTTATTGGTTATTCGTTTCGTTGGTTGCTGTTTCGGCTATACAGCGTGTATCAGAAAGGTGTGGTCAAAAAGGATCACACCACATCACCACATCTTTCCCAGAAAGATGTGGTAATATAGGGTGTGGTATAGATCATCAAGCTGAATAACTTTCTTCTGGGACCAACATTGTAATCGCGAAAAAATTATCAACTCTCCCATACAAAACTTCAATATCTACTCGACCCAAATGACAGCTGATTACGATGTAGGTCCCATGAAGAAAAAATACCACATTTTTCTGGTGCATGAAATGAAATGAAATTGTTTATTCTGTAGATAGGATATCGGAATCACTTTTACACGTCATATAATTTTTTTATTAAAAATAAGCTAGATGAGTTCGGCGTTTCCTATCTGACTACTCTGAAAAGAAAGGCCAAAACAAACTCAGAGGTCACAGTCTCTTTTAAAGTCCAGACATAATCTTGGTCAGGCCATATGAGGACCTTGTAGATTAGTGTCTGAAATGGACTTTTGATTACGATATAGGTCCCATGAAGAAAAAACCACATCTTTCTGACGCATGCTGCATAGCTACTGAACTGATTTGATTGAACTTTTAACAGAGATCTAACGTAACGTTACGTTATTCCTGGTGACGGTCACTGACACGAGGTTATCATCCTGGAAAACTGCAAATTATTTATAATTTTGTATGATAAACATTAAACTTATCATTGAAAGAGGAAGGACAATTAATGTGGGGAAAATAGGTGTATGCCGCATTTATTTTTGGAAATATATGTATTTATGATTGTTTACCATGATTGTTATACATATTTCGGGGAAACACATTTTTGTTATTTTTTTTTGTTATTTGGTGTCTTAAGTGTGGTAGGTAACAAAACACCCACATCAACTATTTGAAGACCTTTTAAATCAGAGGGAAATAGCTCACGGAAAAGTCACGAGAGAATGTTTTCACTACATTTTCCGTATGATACCTACTTTCTATAATGTTACACTCTAACGATAATATCGCAAATACACATTCAAGTTCTTCCCATAATTAGATAGCTTCATTAAAATCTATTTAGCAGTTTTTGCATTACTTATGTATTGATGAACTTCACTTACTAATCTTACTTTCTCTCTGTTACATAAATTAAATGAAAACTCATTTATATGTTACTTACAATTACGTACTTTTTGTGGAACATGGAAAATTACGATTATTCTTGAAAGGTTTTTCCACGTTGGGGTAATCTCAGTCGTAAAATGTATTTACAATCTTTTGTATTGCAGATTCGATATCATAAATTCAATATTGATATGACAGTAGCATGCAAAGGGTTGATTGAGAATTTGTTCGGAATAACTTGAGTTTGTTCAGAAAAACTTTGAGACATGTTTCATGCATGCTAGACAAAACTTCTGCATAATTATCATCATCATTCTTTTGCCTTTATCCTTGTCTTAAGGTTGCACTAGTCGATCACGAAATCATTGGTTGGCGTGGCTAATATGCATGCCATTTAGTATAGTTATTTATTCAGTTTTATTTATCTAGTTTTTATTTATTTAGTGAAATATACTCAGATTTATAACGAAAACGAGTGCTTAAAATTTCTTGAACAGATCTTTGGGCGTATAGATATTATGAAAAAACTACTAGATGTATCCACTCAAAATAAAATTATTTGAACTTTCCAATAAATTATCCATCCCTGTAACGTTTCTATTTTGCCTTTTTCATACTAAATAGGTTATTTATTTACGCCCAAAGATGAGTTAAAGTTAGTGTTGAAATATGGAAGTTCCGATGCTCATAACTTCCAAACCAACACTTTTTTCCCAATTCTGCTTCGATACAGGGCTAGATAGTGACAAGGCATATTGATATAATTTTTAGTTTTGAACGTACACCGTCAAACAGACGAGTAATCACCACACTGCGTTTGTATGGAAGAATGACCGACTAGTGTGCCCTTAATATTTGAGGTCGCGGTAATATTTATTTTTCGCCCTTATCTATTAGTTGTGATCTTGTACTAATCTCGGAGCTCGTGGCTAAGTAATAACAGCCGCACGGGTCGATTCATCCTGTTAAGCTACGCTTGCCGGGGTTGATCTGTGGACGGGTGACCATCTTAACATACCGAGACTCCTCCGCGCCTCGGAAAGCACGCTAAGCCGTTGGTCCCGGCTGTCATTCGTGGATCTTTGACAGTCGTTACGGGTCGTCAGAAGCCCAAGAGTCTGACAACCCAGTCTTACCAAGGAGTATCGTATTACCCAGTTACTGGGTTGTGGAGGTCAGATAGGCAGTCGCTCCATGTAAAATACTGGCATTCAGCTGCATCCGGTTAGACTGGAAGCCAACCCCAATATAGTTGGAAAAAGGCTGGGCAGATTGATTGATCTATTAGTTGTGATCTCGGTAGTCACCCCCCCTTTTTAGTCATATCATCTTCCACACAGTCCATCCATCGTTTCTTCGGTCTTCTGCATAATATTTAACAGGAAATTCATTTCACGCATTGATTAAAATCTAACATTAGCCACCGTAATTAGTTATCAAAAGATTTTTCCTTTTTAATTGATTTTTCTAATCGACCCAATTCCCTGATGATATCACAAATGGAAACCGAAATACAAAATGTAAATTAAATAAAAATAAATGTTCAATTCCGTTATCGGCTCCCAATCGCTCTATCAGGAGTCGATTCTATTATTTTCAAGATCTGAAACCTCGGCAAATCGCCCGATATATCTAAATATGTTATCATCGATTACAGTCCATATTGTCATCTAATCAAAACATCTTATCTTTCGGTACTTTTGTTGTTAGATCAGATTTTATTTGTAAACTTAATTAGATCGAATACTGCATTACCCAGATACGAGTAATCTTATAATTTGATAATCTAGATTGATATCTTTTCGGTACCTAATTGGTTAATCAATATCGTGATAATGCGAACTTTGTTTTTCAGATAATTAAAAGTGCCGCTTGTTTGATAAACGCTAGATCTCTTAGAGTTCCGTTTGTTGATTTAAACAAAAACTATTGTCAATGGGTTATCTACAATAAATCTAAATTGGACAAGCATTGTTACCATGTTATGTATTAAATGGTCTATGTAATCTAATGTTGGCAAATCTATGATCTGTTTATTCTTTGAATGTAATGGGATTACTTTTGAGATTGATTACTAATATGATCGTGATTCTTGCTTAGATGTTTAATAGGTAGGTAAGTATATACATGTATAATAAAATGCTTATCATGAAAAAGGTTAATTTATTTAGTTCGGACAACAATATGGTCCAATTTGTTAGTAAAATACCTTATCACTAGTGTTAGTAGTTCACAAAAAAAGAATAAGTTTAGCTGGTGACTACGGCAGGATGTGCAGAGAACGATAAGGAGTGCTACTTGACCATTCTCCCCACATAGTGGGGAGAATGGTCAGAGAAGGGGAGTAAGGGCTATGCACCACTGTTTTCAGGATGCTGTTGTAACTGACCCGCATTCTACGCATCAGGGGCCGTACTGCGACGTGTTAAAGCCATCATTGTTCCAGTGTGAAAATGGGACAGTGCTATTTATGCTATATAGCCCCATCTCTTTCTCACACTGGAACAATGATAGCTTTAACACGTCGTAGTACGGCCCCTGTGATGCGACTTTTTTGCAAATCACTGCATGAAAGCCGTCAGTTCGGTGCTGAGCAAACATCTCCGATGCGCTACAGAAACGGGGCAGTTTCAACAGCATCCTAAAAACATTATTGTAATGGATACGTAAGACATCCAGCCGTTAAGTATGATAGTGAAGTTTGAAATTAACCTTTTAAT
The DNA here is from genome assembly GCA_963680765.1 of Agrochola lychnidis. Classification (NCBI taxonomy): domain Eukaryota; kingdom Metazoa; phylum Arthropoda; class Insecta; order Lepidoptera; family Noctuidae; genus Agrochola; species Agrochola lychnidis. The sequence continues at coordinate 20,391,417 of OY796858.1, forward strand.
CAGTCCATAATATTCCCACTGCTAGAACATAGGCCTCCTCTCAGTGAGAGGGAGTGGGCCGTAACCAACCACGCGGGCCCAGTGCGAGTTGGTAGATGTCACATGTCTTCAATTTTTTTATTCTAGGACATGCCGATTACCTCACGATGTTTTCCTTCCCCGTTTTGAAAGCAGTGGTGATGAAATAATTTACAAAAAATAAAGCGCCTTTCTGAGTTCGAACCTACGACCGACAACTCGTAAGTCGCGGCTGTTACCACTGGGCCACCACTGGTCTTTAGCCTTAGAAGATAATAATATCTATTTTAGGCAAACTATTTCAGTACTGACTGTGGATTGGTTAAGACATGAGCTTATAGCACGTGGCGCGATGAAGAAAAAAATTTAAACGTATACTCCGTTTGAAATAAGATTAGACATTTAAACAAACCTTTTTACAGTCCGTTCAACCGATTTTGACTTCTATTGCGTAGGCATAAGGATGGAATTAAAAACAAAAAAAGTGGTTACAAACCAACTGTTTACTGCAGCTGCCATTTGTCATGCCACCAACGCAATAGAAGTCAAAATCGGTTGAACAGACTGTAAAAAAGGTTTAGTTAAATGTCTAATCTTATTTCAAATGGAGTATATAGGTAATAGGCAAAACGGGCTGGTATCCGCAACTCCACGTCAAGCGCGTATTTTGCGTACGGGTGGGAAAATCGGTTATTCGATCCACCCCAGCTCCTCAAAGAAGGCCAGCAACGTCTTGGTGTCACTGACAATCTCACGTAGGGTACCTGGAATTTAAATGTATTAATAATGATTATGTTCTGTATACTAAGGTACACCTCTGCCCAACCCTTCGGAGAAACAAGTTGTGATGTTATGTTAGCAAACGCAATGAGAAACGTCCTTAGGAAAACTTTCATGATTATGATAAAAATATTGTGCATATACCTAGTGAATGACTTAATCATTTTCATTACGCACAAGTGGCATGTCATTATTACATTTTTATTTAAAAAAACTGCAGAACTCTGTTGGTATCTAACTCGCAACCTACACTCATAGAAATCGTATAATAATATACTGTAGACTTCAATAGATTGGTTTCATAGCGGTTACAGAAGTGACGCTTTTCTGACGTCTTTTCTGTAGATGATCTGTTCAACTACGTCGGCTTCCAGTTTTCCTAAATGCCAGTAATCTACATGGAGCAATTGAAATCTAAGCTCTACAGACTACAACCCAGAAGTACTGGACTATGATATCATTTCAATTGCCAAAGTTTCAGGCGTCTGCCGCCATAGATACTTCTGGCTAAGAGGGCTGAAGTGCTCTGTGACGTAGAGCGGTTTCTATATAAAAAACTAGCTTCTGCCCGCGACTTCGTCCGTGAGCCTATAATCTTCCTCGAAAATTGGGCTATCCAATTCAAAAAGAATTTTTCAAATCCGACAAGTAATTCCGGAGATTACCTACCCTCTACATCTAAACTTACAAACAAACAAATTTTACCCCTTTATAATATTAGTATAGAAAAATACAAACAGTAATAACAACTAAAAAGGAGCATCTAAAACTAACAAAAATTTTCGAAGGAAAAAAAATAGATAAAACGATAAACACGATATGATGATGTTTTTTTATAGATGGTCACCCATCACCAAACTTTAACCGCGCCAAAGACAGCTTAACGTCGTCACAAATTTTAACCGCGCGCCCCTCCCACTGTACGTCTTAAAGATAAGCAATTAATAGAACAGCTATATTCATACGTAATCCAATTCGCTATGATAAAATCACAAAGGAATTGCAATATCAAAGCTTATCGCTACAATGTTTCATAGAACATGCTCATTCACAAACCGGCCATCATCTATGTGATACGTCAGTAGGAAGGAAAGTGCAGGAAAGAAAGAAAACTGACATGGGAGTGAGTGAAAGTGAGTGATTCATGCCATTTGTGGTGCCAAACGGTGATTAACGTTTTTGTGATTTAAGATTGCGAATAGTTATAGTGATTGATAGTTTTGCTAAAGTTAATTTCAAAGTAAAAGTGACGGAGAAAGTAGGTATGACCTAAATTAATTTTGTATCGCTAATTATTTTTCCAGTAATTGTATTTAATTAATTTTCTCTTTTACCTACTAGACTAAAATTAAAGATCACGGCCTCATTCCCCTACGTCGATGATATACTCGCCCTTCAGTGATTACAGACGTTCCGAAATAAATAAAATTTAAATTAATTGGACTATAACACCAATCCAGTTATACCAACCCATTTTACCACCGTCCCCAACACATGAAAAACATTCAAAATCTCCTGCAGACCGGTGTCTCTCCTGTGGCCGTTCCTCTTTTAGGCATATCCTGGGGGAATTTTCTACGGGAAAGCCCCCAAAAATGTGAATCTACCCTTTCCAATAGCTTTTTTTGTGTGAGAAATTATCAAATAACTTCTCCCGCTCTGGGCGGAGCGGGAGGGCGTGTGGCGGCGTGTCAGACTTTTACTGACTAAAACCCACCCGTGTTCCTTCACTTGCCTGTATGTTGCCAGGGCCCACGGTAACCCTTTCGGACAAACCTGCACCCCCGGCATCATCGGCCCTATCGGACCCCTTCAATGCTGCTGACATCTCTATGAGGCGCGCGTGGAACACAACGCGCCGTCGACCCGGGCCTGGTCCTTATCGGACGGCGAGCTACCCATTGCTCACCATCCGCAAGCCCGCGCCTACGGTGGCCGGGAGCCCTTTCCAATACCTTGGATACGTTTAGGTCTCTGGTCCTTTTGAATCCACTCCATCACAGTTCTTCAGCAATTCAATCATTAGAATTAAAACGTAAAAGTCTGACTTATTTTAATTGAAATAAAGACTTCCGTGAATACGCGGTAATCTGCGAGTTTATTTCTGTAATTAGTTATTTTAATCGCACGCGATCTCTTTTACTTGGATTTAGTTGTTTTTGTATTACTTTTTAGCTGATTTCTGTCGGCTTACGTCATTCTTTTATATGAAAAATTTGCTAGCGGTGTAACGTTATTGTTCTTATTTCCTAAGATTTACATTACATTTAATTTACGTTTACATTTTTTTTTTCTTTCATTTGGATTGTATGTAGTTTCAGTCTTGTGATATACGGGGTCCAATTTTACCTTGTCTTTGTAAGTTTTCTCTAATTATTAGTTATTAATGATGACGCTATCAAATTGATCGCATTTACAGACCAATATGCCTATCGGCCTATCGATGGAACTTAAATATAAATTATAATAAGTTTTAAAATTTAGGTCTTGCAGCTTAAGAGGGCGTACAACGATACACTGCGCCACTCCTTTTCTAAAAATATTATCTCGTGACTGAGAAGGAATTATGAATAACGGCTAATAATGACCGTCAGTGAGTGTATAAAGAATAGCGGCCACATTCCTCTAAATATTTTTATACTTAAATTAAATTATTATAAAAGGTATTAGAAAATTCTAGACACACTTACCGAGGGTCTTTATTAGCCGTTATTCATAATTTCTTCACAGTCACGAGATAATATATTTTTAAAGGAGTGGCGCAGTGTTCAGTTGTACGCCCTCTTAAGTAAGCTATTGCCTGTCATTGATACCTCCACAAATAACTTGTGCTCTTTTCAATTTACTTACATCCATTACTACGAAAAGATTTCGTTGTCGATCTTCAATGTTACCTCAAACAATGCTTCTGCTCACTTTCTACTCACCCATCAATCCAACCTCAAAGACCAAAGACAGCACCCTAATTGCATAACACACTTTGTCTAAAAAAAATTTGTTTGCTCAACAACGCAATAGATGTTGTTGAACTGTCAAAAATGAAAGCCATTGCTACTGTAAGTGTGTTACTGAATTACCCCGCAAAACCAAACAATCACTAATAAAATCACCCACACAAGAGCAAGCAAAATCATTACAAACAATTATACCAACGTGTTGTTCTCCTCTAGCTCCATTATAACTGATCAATTATAGACATAACACCATCATCAGTGACCAATTAACTTAATGCTATTAACTGAATTAAATGACACAATTGATTACTAGAAACGGAGGTCGGAATTATCGATAATCGTTTGAAATCACGACAGGTATTTTTTTATGTAGGTTTTATAAATAGACTAGCTGTACTCCGCTGTTTCATCCGTATAAGACTCGATCCCGTGAGAATATCGGGATGAAAAGTGATCTATGTCTTATCTAGATCTTGGTCTACCCATGTGTCAAATTTCATCCAAATCTGTTCAGCCGTTTTAGCGTGAAAGCGAAACAAACAAACTCACTTTCGCATTTATTTTATTTTTGATTTGTTATTTCACTATAATTATGCTGCACCGGTTGACGTCATCACGTCAGCGCCGGCTATCGCTGAAAACCAGCGCTAGGGCTCTGTCTCGCATGGGGTCGCAGCTTTATACTGAGCGATGGCCGTTTTTCGTGAATGTGACGCATATTTTCCCCCAAATTGTGATTTACGTGTTTTTTTTTAATTCTTTGCGTCATGTTTACCGCAAATAAACGAATTTTCTTTCTTCTTTCTTTTTTTTTCATTTATAATATTAATTATTAAATTAAGGATTAGGATTGGAGCTCGTGTAGTGAGGTTATGATGTGGCAGTGCCTTTTGATAAGTAAATGCTATTTTTCTGTTGATAATCCACAGAAAACAAAAACATAGTTACCCTGTATACATACCAGACCAAATAAGACATAATATAGCTAAGTCTGCATAAAAAAAGCCTCTTTCTTAATCAGTCACTTCTAGTACCTACCAAACATGCATAGCTGATTAATCTTTCGACCACAACATGATAATATCATATGGCAAAACAGTCATTTACCACGTCTAAAAAACACTGAATTAAATATCATTTACTTGCAAAATGAAAACTCCCTACAAAACTGCCATTTACCTGAAGATTAACACGTCAATTTTGCCGCAAACCTCATTTATAATTCATCGCTGCATTTGTACTGGTCGTGACACGCGGCGCTCAAACCGACCACCGGTAATTAGCAAACAAATTGATTCCAACGTTAACCTAACTAGTACACACGACAAAAGAGTTTGGTATGCAGGCAGTTACAAATGACATACGTCATATGCATTGACATTCATGACATTTTAAACATCTCCTTTTTAATTAGACACACTATAACTTCATCATAGACCCTATTAAAAGGGAGCACCCATATTTATCGAGCAGTACATGACCCGGTAAGCTTCGTACCACATGAGATTGGTAATTTTTTCGATTTTTCGGCTGTTCGTTTGGGTTTATCCTAATTTTCTTTTTTTTTTCTAAACTACCCTAGTATTGAGATGAAAAAAAAATAACAAATCAGTTGAGCCTTTTTCGAGTTTTTGCGAGACTTTCACATGGTAATTGATTTTTATAAATAACAACTTTATTTATTTAATAAGGCACCAAGTCCCAATACACTAATCACAAATACGTACAATTAATTAAATTCATTACACCAATACAAAATAAGTAACTTTGCTGTAATTAACTTAACTGCACACATAACTCATTTTTCGTCAATATAAGCCCATTTATATGTAGCGCACGAGTGTCAAACTGTCCCTAAGGTATAATAAAACGCTATAACATTACTTCTCGATCATTTAAAAAAAAACTTGACAGCTTAGAACTCTATACTCTATAGCCGGCTGTCAATACTTTTTTTCGTTTGACAGCCTAAGTAAGCTGTTGCCTGTAGTTGTCGGTTCACAAGCCTAGGTTATCATCTGATATAATTGCCTTCCTATAAATTACAGGGCTATTAGAAACAATGTAAAAACTGTCAATATGACGTTAATCCACATTAATCTTGGTTTTGTTTTGCGTCATTTCTGTAGAAAATATTGAAAGGTTTAAAAAAATTGTTGAATGAATAGAACTATCAAAATTAACCACCAAACGGCCGCCATGGCCCACGCACAATGGTCCACCTTACGGACTAAGTGCGGAAACCAAACCCTTTCACATAGAACATAGAACTATCAAAATTAATATTTTTAATGTCATGATGATTTTATTTCTTAAAAGTTACTTCGCCAAATAGACATGTACAGGGATTTAGTTTCCGTGAATGTCTATAAATATTTGTTTCTATGTATATATACTATTGACCAATCTAACGAACTAATACAAACAATAGCTAAAATCTATAAATAGTTCTAGTATCTGATCATAATAATTTTTTCATTGATAATAGTATAACTATAAATTATCTACTATTAGATAAGCTATGTAGGTATATTCTATAACATATTTTTTTTCTGAACAAATGAAATCTTTGTACAATTTGAATTCACTAAATGAATAGGACCAAATAAAGCCACCATACCAATTTTTATTATATTTTATCATAGCGTTATTTTAAAAGAAATCTTCTCCTTTTCCAGACTACTTCACCCAAAGCCAAGAGTACCAGAAATACGCGTCCGCTATGGGGGTTTCAGAGCCCCCAAAGGACGATTCCCCCCGAACGACCCCCGACTTGTCCCGAGCGGACCAGTCACCCTCCGAGCGTCCCCCTCCTGGGTCCGCAGACAGTGACGATGCAGATGAGTTCGCGCCCAAGAGGAAGCAGAGACGGTATAGAACCACCTTCACCAGTTTCCAACTTGAAGAGTTGGAGAAGGCTTTTTCCAGGACGCATTACCCTGATGTTTTTACGAGGTGAGCTGAATTTGTGATATCAGGAGATGATCCTAAGGCAATAAATTGCTCTTTCATTAGTTAAATAGACTGATGACCAAAAAGCAGTGATTGGTTAAGTTTTGTTTTAGTGGCCTTTGGGTAAATTTAACGTACCTTTGATCAATCAGTGCGGCTGTTATCAATCCTAATCCTCTTAAATACTGAATGAATTCTTGAATGAAATCATAAAGGTGTGGTGAAAACATTTCTACTTATCAATCAAATAATCCAGCTCTTCCTTATTCATAATAGGATAATGAAGATAAAATGGCCGCTTAATAGAAATTATGTTCTTCAGCAAATTAATTGCTAAAGGATTATCATAATCCATCGTAAAATGAACTAAGTTTATAACGTTTTATCATCCATTTATGTTCATTTACGCAATAACAATAGCAATAATAAATAGATTACACACGGATTATAAGAGATAATTGTTTGTTTTTATTTGCTTGTCCATGGTACAGAAAAAAAAAACAACTGTCAGCGGTATTTTTCCCGCCTTAATCGCCAGGATGACATTCCTGCACGACGGAATTAACTGACAACATCAAATTGGTTAAGAATTTTGTTAACAATTTCATTAGTGGGTCGGTAGGTATGTAGTCATGTAGTTAATAATCAGTTAATTAGGTAACAACTGCAAAAAAATTGCAACCGTACATATTTTCTTGGTATACAAGATGAACGAGAAGTAGACGTATAGTTGTTTTTTTTTTTTTGCAGATGTAATATTGTGACAACTACTAAGTATTAAAACTGTGTTTATTATTCTATGCTTTTTTTTTTTCAGAGAGGAGCTCGCTATGAAAATCGGCCTAACAGAAGCGCGAATACAGGTAACATTCTATACCTTAAATAGTTTTCTCTTCCGATGTGAAAACTGTATTTTCTAAGAAATATGACCCCAGAACGTCACAGATTGCATACATTTCATCTCAGTTGAAAACGTCTACTGGCTTTCTTATTATTATTGAGGTGAATTAACTTAGCATTTCAGTAAGTACTGTATTTCTATTTTCTTAATGTCCCTCGGGACTCATCGCATTTCCAAATACAAACGAATGCTAATTTCCACGTCCATCAATTATTAGATTTATGTTGTATAATAATTTGAATTCAGAACTAAGTACTTTATTGTTGTTTTGATTTTCATGTGAACTAAAAACTATTTTCCTATCTGTCGTATCTGTGACTTTAGCAATGTTCCTATCATTTTTTAAATAAATTACATTAAGTTAAAAGAGTATTAACAACTCTACATAATTCCAAGTCGATTGAGAGCGTCCGGTCTGCACCAAGTGCAAAGGGCAACTGATAGAAATCCGACGACTGACGAAACACGAGGTTTGCCGAGGGACATTAAGAGCATTCAGTATTCATACGGTTAAAAACAAAAGCAGAATGAAACTACCATATTGTGATATCAAAAATAACACAAGGCTTATTCCCGTAATTAAAAACGTTCAAAATATAATCGTAATCTCATCTCAGCGACAATCAAAGTCAAAAAAAATATGAAAATTTGAGCTATTTCTGACAGCTCGAGACAGAATAGAATGCAAACGTTCTTAAAAATACGGGTATTGCCCCCCAGAAATATCATACCTACTGAACCGCTGTGTGTACGGGGCCTTTTTCTTTTCTAAATATAGAACACTTGTCACCAACTCCATATTAAACCGTCATGAGTTTTCCTACCGTAAAAAAGCCAGGTTAAATTCTATAAACTTATAAATAAAAATATACTTATTATTCCCATAAAATTAAACACATAATTATTTAACACACAATAATATTCAGCTGGTATCTCATTAAGACACAATAATTGTAGCGCAGGACATGTTGGCATTAATGAAAATTACCTATTCCTTTTCTTAATTAAAAACGGATAATTATCCGTGGCGATACGACGTAAGGGGAGCGCCAGACTGACGCGAAGACGTCAAAAGACGCGCGATGACATGTAAAACTGCCAGATCTTTTAACTGTACTATTATTAAAATTATACTAGCATAAAGGATACTAAGATTGAAAATGTAAAGATTTCTTCTGTGACTTTTAAGAATATTAAGGAGAAAAAATTTCTACCCATAATTGACAGTTTTTTTTTTGGGTGGATTTTATCAAATAACTTCTCCGGCTCTGAACGGAGCGAGAGGGCGTGTCAGACTCTTACTGACTAAAACCCACCCGTGTTCCTTCAGTTGCCATTGTATCCGGGGCCACGATCTCCCTTTCGAATTTCTTCGCAACCCCGGCAGGTCCCACACATGACTTGAGTTCACCAAATCATGTGCTAAAAATGAAGTAATTTCTGACAACTTCTAAGTTGTAATTATAACAACTCATATCATTGCTTTACTTCTTCTTCTTTTAGTGTGGTTAGTGACTAACCTGGTGTCAGAGTTTTAAAGCCAACTATGGGCCTCTGACTTGACTTCACATGCCGTCGAAAAATATCTCTCAGGCATGCCGGTTTCCTCACGATGTTTTCCTTCACCGTTTTTGAAGCATGTGATAATTATACAATACGCACATGAATCCAAAAAGTCAGAGGTGCGTGCTTTGGGTTCGAACTCGAGACCTATGACTAACTTGCTTTACTAATAGCCATTTTTAAATAACCCTTAGAAGCCTTATCCAAGATATTCAAATATACCTTTCAATTACAATTGCTCAAATCAGCTGATATGCAAACAAGACAAATTGAATAAAAAAGTTAAGAAAGAAAGAAGAATGAGTTTCTTTCTTTCCTTCAAAAAAAATTACAAAAAAAAATCAACCGACTTAAAAAAAAAACACTACAAAGTGAAAAATAACTTTAATTTCGGAAGTCGGTGCTTTGGTTTTGAATTCTCGTTTTTTGCCACCGACTTCCGAAATTAAAGTTATTTTTCACTTTGTAGTGTTTTTTTATTGGAAGTCGGTTGATTTTTTTTTTTGTTTTTATTTTTCACTATTTAGTTGTGGTATTTACCCCACACAAATTCGAATACCACTACCTGCTATGTAAATAACAGGAACTTTTCATCCACATACTAAGTGGGAAAAAATACGTATTATTGAAACTAACTCAAACACTACCCAAGCAAAGTTATAAAAAATTATATGGGACCACCTCTGAAGTATGACCTACCAAACAAAAAAAGAATCATTAAAATCATAATTGGCGGAGTAATCGCGTAACAAACATACAAAAAGAAACATACAGTTGAATTGAGAACCTCCTCCTTTTGAAAGTCGGTTAAAAATAAATAAACAACAAAATCAAGCACCCTTTTAAAGTTGCCGTAATAAAAGCTAGATTTAGTGTTATCACTGGTCTAGGCTCAAATGTTCTAGAATGTATTGAATCTAAGGCTAGTTTACCGCTTATTAACTTACACCTGCACCCAAGGCGCAGCAAGGAATACATTACCTCAATCAGCGTTGAGTAGATAATCAGTTACATAAACATAGACCTGTTCCTTGTAAACAACGGACATTAAAACAGCTGTACTTATTTTTAATGGAATATTTTTAGGGTTCCGTACCTCAAAAGGAAAAACGGAACCTTTATAGATCACTCGTGTGTCTGTCTGTTTGTCACAGCCAATTTGCTCCGAATTTAATGGACCGATAGTAGAAATTTGGTACACATATGTATTTCTGTGACCCGAACACGGACGTGTAACGTAAATAAATGAATTTTTAATATGACGACACTTTTGTGGGGCAAATAAGAAAATTTAAAAAAAAATGGCTTCACTACCATGTGATATATCAAATGAAAGGGCTTGTTGCGAGACTGTCATATATTTATTTATAATTTTAAAATAAATCATTTTAAAGACATTTAAGAAAATAGATGATAATTGACCATTTCCCCCCAATTATCTCCAAAACTATTGAGTCATTTTTTTTTTTAAATACTTAGAATGGTTCTTTACTCATAGGTTATAGGAAAACCTATAAGAAGTCTATGGTTTTATAATGACATGGTAAATCTCTCAATATTGTGCGTATGTTGAGTTTGTTCTTGGCATAAATTCTTCCCAACTACGGAACCCTTTATTGCGAGTGGTCCGACATGCACTTGGCCGGTTTTTTATTACTTATTACTCGATTATGGGGAAGACAAAGTGTATATGTAGTCAATTGTGAAAAATACGTGGAAGTGAAATAACTTTGTATGCTCGACTTGGCGGGGGCAGTACCGTGCCCCCCGAGATATATATTTTTACTTGCACTCCAATTATGCAGAAGTCAAAGGGAGTGTATGCAGTCAGTTGTGAAAAATACAGGGAAGTGAAATAACTTTGTATCTACAGGGTGAAATTGAATTCATGGGAATCCTTTTAAGGGGTCATTATACTCATCTTTATGAACAACTTTCACTCTATGGGGCCAACCCTGAAATTGAGAAAAAAACGTCTGCTGTTCCCTACATTTATATTCACATAGGTCGTCAAAATGCAGGAAACAGCTGTTTTTTTTTTCTCGTTTTCAGGGTTGGTTCCATTGTGAAAGTACAATTCATTAGGGCTATGTTAGAAGAGATTGATAAAAACAAAAAAACTTTTTACAAAAAAAAAATAACCGACCTCCAAAAAAACACTACAAAGTGAAAAATAACTTTAATTTCGGAAGTCGGTGTCTTGGGTTTTGTATTTTCGTTTTTTGCCACCGACTTCCGAAATTAAAGTTATTTTTCACTTTGTAGTGTTTTTTTGGAGGTCGGTTGTTTTTTTTTGTAAAAAGTTTTTATTTTTCACTTTTTATTTGTGGTACCTACCCAACACACATTCGAATACTACTACCTGCTACCAGTGACAGAAACTTATCATATCATCTACATACTAAGTGGGAAAAAAAATTACGTATTTTGTAGCTAACTCAAAAACTATCCAAGCAAAGTTAATAAAATTTATATGGGACCAATTCGAGAGCACACCCTTTCAAACAAAAAAATAATTTTCAAAATCGGTCCATAATTGACGGAGAAATCGGTGGACATACATAAAAAAAACAAACATACGCGACGAACATATAACCTCCTCCTTTTTGGAAGTTGGTTAAAAAATAAGACAGTTCATGTTAATTTAGGAAAATGAATATTGACTCAAATTATTCGCACATTTAAACTACAACTGTCATGCTTTACAAGTTGTATAAAATGGCTATCAATCAATCTAACCTAACCTAACCTTTTCCCAACTGTTGGGGTTGGCTTCCAGTCTAACCGGATGCAGCTGGATACTGCAGTATTTTACATAGAGCGACTGCCTATTGACCTCCACAACCCAGTTACTGGGTTATAGCTTGTCCTCTCTGAAATGAAGCGCCCCACTTCCGCATTACCGTGTACCATCGAAGAAACGCATATCTATGTGTAAGGTGTCGCAAGGACTATTTCTGCTTGTAGCGCTCGGTCGCTATAGTAACGCTTACCTACGAAAAAAAGGGTCGTGTTCACGGGATTTTGTTTTCAAACTGCTTACATATCTTTGATAGTACGTAAATGCGGTAGTGGGGCGCAGCATTTCAAACTCAAACTCAAAGCATTTATTTCAATTAAACCTTTTACAGCCACTTTTGAACTGTCAAAGAATCGGTCAGTTAGTCAGAAAGTTGAAGCTAGTTGCCCATTCCAAAACGTAGATCTCTATGGAGAAGAACAGGCAAGAAACTCCAAGGACACTCTTTTAAATATAGAAATTACAAAATTCTGGGTACATTATTCTTGTTGCTTCTATATGTGAGAACAATGTACAAAAAATAATCAAAAGCAATTGAAAATATAAGATTAAAAATAAGCCCTGACAGATAAGAGATGACCAGTCTCAACTGACGGCGCCCGTTCACGAACATGACGCGTGGATCAGCACCATCCAGGTCAATCATTTTGTAGGGAACCGAATGATCCAACACACAAAGATGATAATTTTATGATTTCAAAGTGGACAAGTTTTCGTAAATATTTTTCGATTAATTATTATTAGTACCTGGGCGACCGAGCTCTGCTCTGGTGAAAATGCTGAATACTCATTTAATAGCATAGGAAAGTTCATACTAATCCATGTATAATACCTACTTATTCCATGCTGCCATGATAGTAGGTACTTACTAATTCCATGTTGCCATGTCATTATTCATTATCTTGTTCTAAACTTTGAACGACCGAGCTCTGCTCTGGTGAAAATACGGAGAAAACGAATTCTCCCAGTTATGGGACCTAGCTAGATCGATTTTTCGCCCCGTAAACCCCTATATTGCTACTTTCATCGAAATCGTTAAAGCCGATTTCGAAAACGTGAGTATAAAAAAAGAGAGTGAGTATAAACGAATTTTCTTTCTTTCTTTCTTTCTTCTTACAAATAAATATATATTCAAATATTGCTCGTTTAACAGTATAGGATATACCCACAGTTTGTTTAATCACTTGAAGTCGCGTCAATCCGTACGAGCCCTTATGAAACGGTCTCAGAGACCAGATACCGCTAATTCCCGTAGTTCCAAGGACCTGTCGCGAAACCTTCAATCAGACCAGACCGAATCGAATGAGACACAGAAACGACTGCAGTGACAACTATAATAAACTACTTCGGACATGGAATACGGAAACTAAGTGTGCTCACGAATAGAGGAGGTATTTTACTCGTTACTGCATGTAGGTACCTAATCGTTGTTGAAGATACGGAGTTGTAACTAGGGATATAAAACGGTAAAATTACCCTGGTATAATACGTTAAAAAATGTAATTTTACGTAATTTACGGTAAAATATGGTAATGTTCGGTAAAAAACGTATTAAACGTACTCATACAGTCATACCCACTAAAACACTACAAATACGGAAGTATGTTTGTGTGTATCATGTCTATGTCACTACTTTACTATTAACAGATAAATGGATTTGAATGAAATTTGCCAGAGATATAAGCAGTATTGGAACCTAAAAAAAAACAGAAAACTAAGCTCGTGCGACTCATGCTTACTAAAAATCTCTAAAACTTAAACCTCAAGTCAAGAATTCAAGATAAGAATAACACCATGTCATGGATTATAATAATATCATCATGTGCAGAGGCAGAGCAGAACAGCACAAATTAAAATTTTAAACTTCATAAGTCGCCGGTAATTTTACCACAATTTATATAAATAACCGTAAAATACCCGTATTTTACCAGCGTTTTCCGTAAAATTACGTAATTTTGCAACCCTAGTTGTGCCTATAGTTGGTACACCCACATTTCGCACTGATATTGGTTCTTCCCAGCAAAAACCTGCTGGGAACTACCCTTTTCCTAAATATGCACTGGTAGAATCACTGCACAAATAATTATGTAAAATAGTCATGAACAGTCAAAGAATTATTTAAAAGGACGAGCTCTTTAAGTTCTATAATTGCTTGCACTGATTACAAACTACGTTTTTTGACAACATTAACAAAGACACATAATAATATATCAAAGGTTATTTATAGATAGTGCAATCCACGAAGACGTGCCCCACTCCGCTCCGCGCCGTACTAGAGTTCAGCTTACAGTACAGTAATCGCGGAGTGGGGCGCGTCTTGGTGGATTGCACTATCTGTATAAGAGAATGGAGATGGGCACCTATACGGTCTTGTTACAGAATGAAAAATTACAACAACAACGTGTTAAATTTAATCATTCAATCTCCCTAGCCTTTTCCCGACTAAGTTGAGGTCAGCTTCTAGTCTTACCGGATGCAGCTGAATACAGTATTTTACATAGAGCGACCGTCTATTTGGGGGCCTACCACTACCTCATAAAGCAATATTATTTTAATATTACTTCAGTGTGGGAAAGAGATGAAGCTCTACAGGACGTATAGCTCCATCTCTTTCTCCCACTAAAGTAATATTAAAATAATACTGCTTTTGAGCTGGTGGTAGGCCCCCTGACCTCCACAACCCAGTTACTATTACCCCTCGGTAAGACTGGTTGTCAGACTTTTGGGCTTCTGATCCGTAACGACTGTCAAAGACAGCCGGGACTTAACGTGCTTTCCGAGGCACGACACCTTACTAAATTAACAAAGTAATTATGATGACATTGAAAGAAAATATCATGTTTTAAGCCAATCGAAAACGAGTGCTCAAAAACGCTCAAATTCACAACTTTTTTCTTAAAAGTATGTCAACAAAGGCGGTTTAATTATGGTGTTCTACTCGTACCACAAATCATGAATATCCATTAATTAATCAATCTTGACAGACTTTTTATCATTTCCTTATGATGATTTCAACCATTATGGTATTATAAAATTATTTATATTCATAATTTTGTAGATATACGCTGCGTTATTAAAGAAAAGCAGTGTTAGTTTAGCCCAGTTGTTTAAATCCCATGTAATAGGGAGCGAACCTATTGCCATCAACCGGGTACAAATCCAAACTAAATAATATTAGCCAATATAATGTATACCCACGGCATAAACGTGATAATTATGCAATAGCCAACAAGGCGACAAAATAACAATTTAATCATGCAAGCATCTAAGGTTCTATGTTAATAAATAGCTTAATATTCTCGCTATTATGTTATCTTCAATTATAAATGTAGATTCTGAAATGATTGTTTGAATAAATGTTTAAATATTAATTTATATTAATATAAAATGCCTATTTATTCCATATTTAATACTTTATCGTGTGACCCCCGCGGTGCCATTGGCTGATTTATAATTTTTACGAGATTTTACAAAAGTCATTTGCATAGTTAATGTATTTTTAATATTCTATAACAAATTCAAAAACAGAAATCACACAAGTTTCCATCGTGAATGACGAGTTTTACTACTAATTAATTTAAATAAATATAAAACAAATAGGTATTTTAACTTGCATCTAGGACGTCATAAAATTGAATGAGCATTCCTGAATGGTTTTTCTAATAAAATAACCGCTTTGCACTTCCCTCATCCAATTAATTGATTGAGCGCACATAAAACAATAACCGCTTTGCACTTGCCTCATCCAATTAATTGATTGAGCACACATAAAACACGGCTAAGTATCGGATATAATTAATGCGTCCCCATTTACTGTAACTATTGCTAATTCAATTGCCGTAAAAAGTATTATTTGTAGAAAATTTCTTAGAATTCCATAGTCTTATAAGTCAATCAATTTTCTTTTAACTTTAACTGACTCCCAACATTCTAATTTACAACAGTAATTTTGTACAATCCAGAATACTTTTAGGTTACCAATAAATCGCAAATAGTTTCACCGCGAATGAAAAGAGTGATTGATAACACTAATAACAGTCAGCCTTAACACAATAATTAAAATACCTCCTCCAATTAAGCAACACATGATAAACTTCGTCACTCCACGTTGCCCGAGATCTTTTAATAATCGAACGAAACCCACACTTATTTGTCGCAACGGTGTATTTTGTTCACAATCGATGCGATTACTCGAATACAAATTAATGGTACACAGGATAAAGTAATCGAATCATACAATGGATCGATATAATTCGTAGTGTGGACGAAAATGTTGCATGGAACGTCAACCATTTCTTACTTATGGTATTAAAGCGAAAATTTTCGTTTAATAAAAAAATATTTGATACCCCTGTAACGACTGAACCAATTCGGATGAAATTTTATGGGTAAATAGGTATCCTTTAAAAAAGGAGCCGCGGGCGCAGTTCATTAATAAAATGCTCAAACTACAAACTAGCTAGTCACCCGTTTTGGAGTTTGACATTTTATTAACTACTTACATAATTTAATAATGTTTTTTATCCTCTATGAATTACAATGGCGTGTGTGTTGTATCATGTTTATTCTATGTACCAGCTGCTCATTGTCACAAGTTATGTACCTACCTACATTTGAACAGGCCTTCCTAAGATAAACCCTTGAGAAAAGTAGTTAATTGTAAAAATAAATTTTAGAAACCTGTACATACAATACACCCACAGGTGTGACTCCTAGACCATGAATCCACCTAGCCTTTCTCCAACTATGTTGGGGTTGGCTTCCAGTCTAACCGGATGCAGCTGAATACCAGTATTTTACATCGAGCGACTACCTATCGGACCTCCACAACCCAGTAACAGGGTAATACGATACCCCTTGCTAAGACTGGTTGTCAGACTTTCGGGTTTCAAACGACTGTCAAAGATCCACGAATGACAGTCGGGACTAATGGCGCTTTCCGAGGCACGGAGGAGTCTCGGTATGTAAAGATGGTCACCCATCGACGGACTAACCCAACAAATACTTTGTAGAACCATTGAATTAGCAATAGTTATGGTAAATGGAGACACATTAAAATGATATCTACTAGCTGTGTTTTATGTACAACATGTCTTCTACTTCCACACTATACTATATTAGTCATTTCCTCCTTTTCAAGCCATATCATCATTCGCACACCGCATTTTCAGCACCGCACCAAAGCTTCTTCCGGTAGTCGACTTTCCAAAATGGCTGCTCATTACTGTCCTGTATTCTTCTTTTCGTGTGGTTAGAGAGTAACCTGGTGTCAGAGTTATAAAGCCGCCAATGGGCCTCTGACTTGGCTTCACATGCCGTCGAGAAATATCTCTCATGCATGCCGGTTTCCTCACTATGTCTGTCCTGTCCTGTCCTTTATTGAAAGTCAGGGTCATCTATGGAACATTTTAGACATGAATCGAAACTAACGTAATTTTCAGTCAATTATGCTTCTAAATTGCGGTCTTTACGACCAATAAAAAAGTATTTATATTCATACACTGTTGCATATCTTTACTTTTATAGTGCGAAACATTAATTGGTCTTACTTAATTATTTAAAGTACCTTTTTATTGTAGGAAAAACAACTAGCCAACTATGTTAATTAGCTTATGTAATGTGCTTTCCGAGGCACGATGGTATCACACCTCCAACTCCCAAACTCCAGGCTGTCACTATGAAATTCCTAATGGAAAAGCCCAACAACACTTTGCCCGACCTGTGAATCGAACCCAGAACGCCTCGCTCAGCAGTCGCACTTGCGACCACGAGTTCAACTAGGCAAATGGTCCTGCGTCTGATCCCTCTCCGATCTTGTCGGATTGCCGTCCCATCGGACTGTGAGAGGGAATAGCGATGCACCTGTCTGCGCACACACTTGTACATTATAATATTTCTCGCGCCGAATGCTAGTCTCTGCCGTGATAGGCGACAATTTTTTGAAGTGAAAACTTCTTTAGGCGCATTGGGCATTTTTGAGATGAGACTAAACCATTGATTTCGCGACACTATAACGACACCTCATTTTTGTAAACGCGATTGTGCTCTTTATATATATAACGTTACGGATCAATGTTCTATGCAAGTATTTTTACTTTAATGGTTTTGTAAACGCGATTGTGCTCTTTATTTAGATAAGGTTACAGACCAATGTTCTATACAAGTATTTATTTTTCTTCCACCAAGGCGATCTTGTTCAAGTTTTCACTTCTGACGGCACTCCCGGAATGCCACTGTTTTTTTTTTTTGATTGGCTTATGTTTTAGCCATCTCACTTAGTTTATTCATGATTGAACATGTCGTGCACTTTCTTGCCTAGTTTCATAACTTAATAACTTACTACACACTTAAACCCGCTTACACTACAAACCACTACTTGCAAAAAACAAATTTTAAAACATCCTTCTGTCTCTGTGATCTTAAAACGATTGACAGAAAAAGAACGATGTTTTAATTTCGTTAACTGCTAAACTTATTTAGTGGTTTGTGTTGCTAGTGTACCAAAATTATCATCTTCAAGTCCTTGTCTCATGGTACGTGGGGTTGGCGCACCACGTTTTCTTTTTCTATTCTCCCCTGTCAACCGTCACGCTGTCATTCACTCCCTTCACTTTCATATCATTCGTCGTACAATCCATCCCTCTCCATCCATCAATATTTATATTCATCACTCTTTTAGTCACATGCGAGTCTTAATACAAATACTCCCGATTAATTTAACTAATTCTACCACTCTTTGTGAGCAGTGGTGGCCAAGTGGTAACAGTCGCGACTTACGAGGTCGTAGGTGAAGGAAAACCTAGAGAAAACCCAAGTCCTAGAACCAAAAATTAGAAAACATGTGACATCTACCAGCCGGCAATGGGCCCGCGTGGTAGATTACAGCCCACTCTCAAGGAAAGTAGGCCTATGCTCCAGCAGTGGGAACATTATAGGCTAATCATGCTACTACTCTTTGTATCTGTACCGTAAACCTTAAGACATTTAGCTCAATTATTTTAAAAGGCATAAATCAAAGCCATTTCAATATACAGCATCACTTAATGCCCACCGAATGAGGCGACATCTTTACATACCTTTACACTTTACGTGATACGATGCTCTTAAGATATTACGACGTCTTCAGACCAAACAGCTACCATCCATTTAAGTAATAGGCGCGTATTTTTCAAACCCTTGTTTATTAAATGAGGTCATTAGCAATTTTCTTGTATTATTACCAGCTGATTCGATCATGGTGCGGCTGGGGGCTAAGATTGCGCTGCGCTTACATGCCTAATGTAGAAGAAATAATTCTGATTTAAGTCTGCACTGTATCAGTCCAGTCATTTTATTTTTTCGCATATTTCTTTGGTTTAATTAAAAAGATCATTGGTTTTTAAATATGAGAATGCTCGTTTCTGTTAACTACTTAAAAAGACTAAGTTAAGAATGCAGTTTTCCAGTGCACCAGATTTTAGGTAGGTACTTAGGGTAATAGTTTTCAGTTATTTTCATTCAACTGAATCTTCGACAAACCGTTTTGAAAAGTAGATGCAGTTAATGTAGCAGGATTGTACCAAACGAATCCCAAAATTCGAGGCAGTGAGCCCACGCTGGGCAACAAGTTTATAATCCATTAGCATCCAGCGAAATTTTAGCGCTCCAGCACACTCGATCCAGCGCCGACCGACCGACGTGGTCATTACCTTAATGCGCGACTCTGTTAAGCTATTAAACACGGCACCTGGGTCGCAGTCGGTGCCTTTTTGCACCCACCGGACCCGCATGCCGTCAGCCAGCCCCACACCAATTACAACATTTATAAATTCGCGGCCTCAACGCCGTATGAAGTCATATCCGTAATGGCCATTGTAAACTTAATAGATCATACCACCATGCACAAATTCCAACCATAAACATTACTCATTAAGGCACAATATGAACCGCCAGCCATCACCGTAAACATAACACGTTTCTTGTTTATCACAGCATCCGCTAAAACCGCATCGACATTTACAGAAACGCGTTTAATTTTTTACAATACACCATTTATCATAAGTGAATTAATTTAAATTGCCATAAAAATAACAGTTTACATAATGGCTGTACGGTTCGTGACGATTTTTTTCGTGTCTCAACATTTTTGTACGTGCATAAATATTTCATGCTATGATAATCGACCTTTTACTAAAGTATTGAATTGTAAACTTTTTGCTGTAAAAAGCTGGATTTTTGTTGCCAATAAAATATGATGGCTGTCAGTTTGAATGCTGCAATTAAAATTTACTAACACCGTAAGGTATAATTCTACAAATTCTAGTTGATTGCGTCTATGGAGACATGATATTATGTTCCGACTTGCTCATTGAATGGGCAATAAATCTAGCGAGGCTCGCGACACGAAGCTTATGTCTTTATATTTATTAAATGGATCTATTTCTTGATAGAAAACCCATATATCTTAGTTAATTCGTATTAGGATAAGGCTCGGCGCAGACACGAGTAAGAAACATCTTTTAGTACATTCTTTTCCTCGTTAAAATTCACTTATGGCGCAAAGGATCGATGTTTTTCATCTCACATAAATAATTGTAAAAGACATCTGACGAAATTATGAAATAAACATGAGTTTGTCGAACAATAATTTATTGTTGTTATAATATAATAAATATCTGTTTGGGTTGCAATATTTTACGACACGTATGTCGAGGCTACAATGTAAGAGACAGTTTAAGGATCTGTTCAACATGTTTTAATACATTGTATTAAAGAAATATTCAATGTATTGGATGATTTCATTGGTACTGTGGTAGGCAGCATTTATAAACACATTGAAGGGTGCACAACAAAATCGTGCTTATTGTTCAAGTAAGTAAGAACATATTTACGAAACACAATTGTTTTCTATTCTAACGATCAGTACTTGCAGTGCTGTGCAGTGCAGTGCATTGTCAAGGATTTATAAGTGCTACTATTCACCACACTTGCCAAAAGAATGCGATCGCTATCGTCTTCATAGGAACTTAAATCCTACATGCAAAAATTTTATAAGCATAATCAGCTTATTATTTTCCCACTGCTGGGACACAGGCCTCTTCTCTGTGAGAGGAAGTGGGCCGTAATCCACCACGCGGGCCCAGTGCGGGTTGGTAGATGTATGTAACATGTCTTAGAATTTTTGTTCTGGGACATGCCAGTTTCCTCACGATATTTTCCTTCACCGTTTTGAGAGCAGTGGTGATGAAATAATTTACACAAAGTAAAATGCCTGCCTGTCGTTTCTACTGGGCCACCAGGGCCGCGCCGACCCTCGGTAGCGCCTGTGTGCAAAACCTATGAAGCGCCTCTTTTTTGACGTCCTGTTTCGCCGCGTATTTTTTGTTTGTTTCAAATTTTGTCTTGGAGATTTACGCTTACTCATCGATGCTCAACTATGATGAATGTTATGTTATTAATACTCATAATCTAAGCCAAAGCCTCATGATTTGTGTAAAAAAAACAATAATTTTGGCGCTGACAATTAAGTCTTAGGGTCGCCTCCGGCGCCCCTAGTGCCCTGGCGCCTGTGTGCGCCGCACACTTCGCACATACGGGCGGCTCGGCCCTGTGGGCCACCACTGCTCTACAATATTAATTCCGGAAAAAAAACTAGGTTTTATAAAAAAATAACACTCCTACCGTCTGATTATGATGTATGGAGAAGTTTGTGCATTTAACACCTATTACTGAACGTAACCACGAGTAGATAACAAACCAAGAAAAACTAAGTAGTAGGTGAGTTGCGTTCATATTACCATCTCATGAAATGATAACTAGCAGTTAAGTAGATTTGCACAAAATCTGCAAATGTTTAATTTTTTGATCTAGTTAACTGTCCAGAGAAACTTCTTTGTGCTGAAATCAGTTGAGCTGAAAATAATTCGCTGTTTATATTTGAATACCATCTGCTATCCTTTTTCCTTTCTAGAGACTACCTAAGTATGTTACCTATAAGTTGGTAATACGACTAAATCTTAATGGAAAACACGAATAAATTCATCGTAACATAACATTACGTATGTATTTCCCGAAGGATTAGTCCGAGGTAGTGCACCCACATTTCGCCAGTTAGGCTGGTTTCACAGTTTTTCGGGAGACCCGTGCGGGCCGCCCGTACGGGCTCCCGGAACGGAGACACACGTGAGGCGCTAGAACATTGTTTTACAGCAACGCGGATTGGTCCGTACGCGACCCGCTCCGGGTAGAGCCCAAACAACGCTAGCAACCGTATCGTACTAACTCCCTCGTTTCAGAGCACTGTGAGCGCTACCCGTACGGGTCTCCCGTGTGCTGGTGGCCCGTGCGAGTCTCTCGGGTTGTTAGGTTCATCGTCTTTTAAAAATATTTATGGGACTGTATGGACTCTATTTCCGCTTTACCACATTAAATAGTAAATAAAGATCTAAATCTGGCTATCTAATATTAGGATGCCATACTTAAATCCAGCATCTGTATAGACTCTAAACTCTAAATTGACCCCAACATAGTCAAAGATACATACGTACACAAACTGACCCCAATATAGTCAAAAATACATACATACACAAATTGACCCCAAAATAGTCAAAGATACATTCATACACAAATTGACCCCAACATAGTCAAAGATACATACATACACAAATTGTCCCCAACATAGTCAAAGATACATACATACACAAATTGACCCTAATATAGTCAAGGATACATACGTATATACAAGTTGACCCCAACATAGTCAAAGATACATACATACACAAATTGTCCCCAACATAGTCAAAGATACATACATACACAAATTGACCCCAATATAGTCAAAGATACATACGTATATACAAGTTGACCCCAACATAGTTAAAGATACATACATACACAAATTGACACCAACATAGTCAAAGATACACAAATTCACGACTTTTTCCCATGGGTGTAGGTAGAAATTACACAACGCAACCTACTGCGATTCTTACATTACTCCCTTGGCTTCGTTGACGTTCATACATATCGACATACACGCACGCCCCGGTTGCAAATACTACGCACCTGACCTTTCTGAAGAACATCACCAATAAGGACACTAAATGTCCTTCTTGGGCGTCCCCTCCCAGCGCATCCATTCACATCTGCCTTTTTAGTCGCCTTTCATTCATCTTAATAGTCAAAGATCGTGCTCCAAATACTTATCCTCATCATCTTTTACAGGTGTGGTTCCAGAACCGTCGGGCAAAATGGCGGAAACAAGAGAAAGTGGGTCCTCAGGCCCACCCCTACAATCCGTACCTGGGAGGAGCGGGAGGGGCACCCCCTCCGTCCGTCGTGGCTTCCATGCCGAACCCGTTCTCACAGCTGGGTTTTGGCTTCCGGAAACCTTTCGATACTAATGCCTTGGCTCAGTTTAGGTGAGTTGTATGATGTTGTTTTTTTTAATTTTATCAAGTAAAGTTTTCACATCGGTGAAGAAAAACATCGTGAGGTTACCTGAACCCTAATTACGTAACACATTTACGTATTTATGTTGTTGAGCAGATTTTTGAAGTGAAAACTTCTTTACGCGCTTTGGGCATTTTTGAGATGGGAAAAAACCATTGAACTCGCGACCTGTTACCGACACCGTGAAGTAAAAGACATCAACGCGTTGATTACCGCAGCGCTAATTTTTTTTTTCAAGTTTTCACTTCTATCGGCACTCCCGGAGTGCCACTGTTTTTTTTCCAACTTATAAAGCAATAGATTAGCAATCTGTTTTAAAACGAACGAGGTATGGTGTACGTAATAAACAGTATTATATTCTATTCTATAGTTAATATAAGTCTGAAATCGCGAACTCTTCTTGAGCAAGCGTGGTGATCAATGCTCGTGCCTTCTCTGTATGAGAAGAGGCCTTTGCCCTACAGTGGGGCAATAATAATAATTATTTTTAAATGTCTGACAAATCTCGGGACCCTGGGGTCCTGGACCTTTGGAAGGCGTACGAGGGGCCAATGCCAACTCGCAGAGGCCCCTTAGACATTTTTAAGTGTTGAGGCACCAACCGACGATTATCCCTGTTCGCACCATGCAAGGGCACCCAAGGACAACCCCCGGTTGGTGTAGGACTATAGCAGAATATGGAAACAAAGATATTGGGCTATGGGTTTGGGTGGCTAAAGTGGACTGGTTACCTGGAACTATGAAAGGACTATGGCCCCTGCCTGATCAATGTTTAAATGTACACGGATAAAATGGCAGGGGGTGACTTGCACACTCAATAATGGGCCCCCGAAAACGGTCGCTAGCACAAAGTGTCGTAACGATTATTATTATTTATTTATTTATTCAGACAAAGTCCATAATTGTTAGTCACATGAATTATCTTACAAACTATGTTAGTACAGACATAAATTACAAAAAGGTAGGTACATAAGAGGTGTAAGTAGAAATGAAACCAATAAATAATAGGCTGGTATAATTTATTAACAATCATGAAGAAGCATACCATGGCAACACTTCAACAGTTTGAACTGTCACCCTCAAACGAGGAGATAGCCTGTGTCTTAGCGTAGAGATAGGAACAAATAACACTGTAATTGATTCACAAGAAATAATGGTTGCATGGATGGGAAAAAAGTTACTTGTACAGGTTGTACTCCAACGTTAACAAGCTCACAGGAAGCAATATGTAATTTTATTTGATAGAAAAGTAGTCTCCAGTACCAGTACTTACCTAATAGGGCTGGAGCTTTATAGTCCGGGGAATTTACGCCGAATTTTAGGTTAACTTTGCATTAATTTAAAACAGCAATTTTTTCCTTAAACGTGTAGAGTAAAGACAAAGGAGTCTATCTGACCTAATTACAGGAAAATTAAACACAGTAAAGCAAAATGATGTATATAAAAAAGTGAGAATAGAGCCTATAAATAAAAGTTAAACTAAATTTAACTCTGTTACATTTTTGCCAGAACAACTATTGCAAAAAAAACTTTGAGTAATATCTTGCGCAATATGTTTAATTTAGATGGATAGCATATTAAAATATTTAATTAGGTAATTTAATGCAAAAAAACCGCTGCTAACATTTTTGGTTGAATAAAAAAATACAATTAAAAAATTTCGTAATTTTATTTTTATTTAAACTTTTGTGGAGGAAAATGTTTCATTCTGAAATAATATACTTATAAGTTTTACCAATTTTATACATAATGTAACCAAAATTTTCCTGTTAACTATTTTGCCTAAATATTTATTCATAAAGTCCTGGAAAATGTTTAAATTTTTTAATATTATATGAAGAACTTAGTTTAAAAACACGATTCAAGAAAAAATCGCTGTTAAGATTTAGTGCAGGGTTCAAACCTAATTTCCCCGGCCTGTTACAGAACAACTTGATTGATAAAAATTAAATAAAAAAATTAGATCATAGCTCAATTTCTGATAAACCCAAAAGTATTCAACACGAATGCATATTAACTTTAATATTAAAGTGTTAAAGCCCCTTAGTACACGTTGGGCGTGCCCTTTTTGCGTGTATTTGCCGTTTGATTTGCGTGTATTGCCCGCTGGCCGAGCGCACTCGCCCAACGTGTACTACTGGCTTTAAGTTCACACTGTCCTAACTGTTTCCATTGTTCTGTCAACAGATACGCCGGCGCACCAGTCCTGGGCGCGCAATACCTCGGCGGGCACCTCCCCCGCCCGCCACTCTTCAGTTCCCCCCACAGCCTCTACAGCAGCCCCCCCTTCCCCTCCCTGCTCGCCGGCCTGGCCGCCCACCCCCGACAGTCCCCAGACCCGCCCCAAGTCTCACCCCCAATCTCACCTGGAAGCGAGTCGCCCCCAACTCAACCTTCGGCTCCAGAAATAGAAAGAAGAAGCTCCAGCATTGCTGCTTTGCGAATGGCCGCGAGAGAACATGAATTGAGATTAGAAATACTAAGACAGAGGCATCATACGGACTTGATTAGTTGAGCAGCGTTGCCCTCCGTTTCGGAGAATTCAAATCCGGTTTCCTAATTGAAGCTTGTACCTTCGGCAAAGCTGGGTTGCCAATCTAGAGATGTTGAATGTTTCGTATTTGTAAAATGTCGGGGATCAGGTTGTTATGATTATAACAAATTAACTTAAATTGAGTTTTTGCTTACTTTTTGTCACTTTGCCATTGATATTTTGTCTGAAAATTTTACATTTACTTTGTCATCCTATTTTATTTGGCTGTTTCCGTAGAATTTATGAAGCTCAATTTATTGTGTCTTGCAGTCTTGAAAATCCCAGATTAAACTTCTTATTAAACGGCTAGTAAAGAAATAAATAAAACTGAGAACCAGTCAGATATCTTAACTGTAGTTAAAAACTCGGTTGTTAGAGCTCTTGAAATATTTCTTCAAGATAATAACAAAAAGTGACAACAAAATTAAATGGCTCAGTACCTATTTACATATCTACAATAGCTTTTTCATTTATTTCTGTAAATTAATTAAATGTATAAAACCTATTTCAGTGATCTATAAAAATATTTACATATACTATATTTTGGCTAAACGCCCTGTAAGATAACTATTGTAGTAAAAATTAGTACATTTATATGTTAATACTTTTAATGTAAGATGTAATTACTTCAAATCCGTCCATTATAGGCCTTATTGTTATTTATTGTAGGATAAGTACTTATTAATTTTAAGTTTTTCAAGTGATGATTGTGAACTCAAGGGACGTCTCCATGCCTTTATTGTGCCTTTACTCAAAAAAAGTATTAAAAATTGTTTTTGTATTCATAAAAAGTAAGGACAATAAAAAGTTATTTATTCATAATGTAAATATTAGTTTTGGTCTAAATTTGATTTAGTAAAAAATATCATAATTGAAAGTTTTAAAAAGTTGATGGAGTAAGTGAAACATTAAGTCTTGTGCAGACTGGTGCGACACGACGAGAACAATAACCGGTGTCGCGTCAGTCTGCATGAGGCTTTATTCCAGGGTCTTTTTTTGTGAAACTTGGCAGGCATAATGCCAATTAATAAAAAAAAAATCGTAGATTTTCAAAATGAAATCCAGTCTAAAAAAAAATTGTTTTAAATGCATAAAAAAAAAGTTTAGAACTTTTTCTTTGAAATAGTATAAGTTTTGCATGGGGATTGCGTACCTATGTTTTTGGTGTGGTGTCGGTTGCCATTTTAATCAATAACTATTCAAAATTGACACGTTTTTGTATTGTTTTGGAAAAAGTACGTTATATTAAGTTGCACCAAAGAGGATTGAACGTAAACCACAAAGTTCTGGTTGAAGAGAAAATTTTAATAGCTGCACAAACCACAGTGTCTTCGCTTCTACTGTTTGTTAAAAGGTTAAAAAACATCATTATGGATTATCTTGTATAAAATAAAAGTATTGAAACCTTTTACGTATTTATTTTTTACACGAGAACCTACAACCACTGGCTTATTGGTGATTCGCCCGAGTTTACTCTAAAAGTGTCGATTCGCCCGTTTCGGGCGATTAACCAATAAGTCCAACCATTACGGCAAGAATATTGATAAACGATGATCTATAACAACGTGTATAGTTAAACCTGAAAATAGTTTGATCAGAATAAGGAGCAGAATCAATTGAACCACTTTTTCACATGGGTCATTTTTTTTCAAAAAACCTTCATTAAAACCTTGCCGTGTCTATTTATTAATAGGTCAAGCCATCACATGCGCACACCCGCCAAAATAGGTAAACAAATACAAATTATTGTCGACCAATTTAAATTTTCTTATACGCGGGATAATAATAGCTTTTATTTCAATGCAAATACGAATCTTACGAACTAAAACAGCACATAAAAGCTTTACAATTTTTTTAAAGATTTTTTCTCTCTGAAATAGGTCAATTGAATTAAAAATCAGTTGGTGGGGTGTCTGAGGTTTTGCGCATTTATGTACTTTTGATTATTTTAATAAATAAAACAAATCAGACAGCTGAATGATTCATTGGACCCTTGCGTTACCAAAACTGGCTATGGCACAACTTTTTGAAATGCCATTTCGTCTCTCAAATAATGAGTCTGTGAACCATTTCGAATCTCCCATCAAATCAGCAATTACACCGCGTACTGTAGTAGTGCGCCAGAATCGATCAAACACACACACAAACAGACAACCGTTCAAAATATTCAATTAGTTCAATAAGCACGTTCGTTCAGAGAAATAATGTTCACCTTTCAACATTCTCGGTCATCAATCACGATCTTATTACACGTCAAAAATTGAAAAATATGGCAGCTTACTGTTTGAGGGTCGGGTCATTCATCACGGAACGTTACAACAATGGCCGTACATTAATTACATAATCGAATTCAATTAAATTGTAATTCAATAACATGCAATTACATTGGATGCCGTCGTGGGTAGTTCGGTGCGTGGGACGTTTCCGATTGGCTCATGATTAACCATTAATCTAAAATTCAATTATCTCATCATTTGATTGAAAGAAAGCCGTGACTCACGTTTATTGCCTTTTTTCTTAATTTCTACTAAAATTTTAATGGCTGTTTTCTGTTT
The DNA here is from genome assembly GCA_963680765.1 of Agrochola lychnidis. Taxonomy (NCBI): domain Eukaryota; kingdom Metazoa; phylum Arthropoda; class Insecta; order Lepidoptera; family Noctuidae; genus Agrochola; species Agrochola lychnidis. Next base: position 20,419,903 of record OY796858.1, read on the forward strand.
GCTAGTTGAGAAATTTACTGTGTCTAATTATAAAGTAGTGGTACTTCGAATTTCTTGGCGGAAATGCGAATCTTTTGATGCTGGCGAATTACGATGACATTTAGGAAGACAACTTATAGAGAAGTATGGAAGGACCCCGAATAAATTGGGACTTTACGCAAATTTTGATCAACTTTTTAGGGATGTAGCCCCTTTATAGTTTAGGGCACAAGGCCAGGTGACCCTACGACCCAAGTGAATTTTTTCATGTAAAACTGTATGTCTATGGATGTTCCCACTAGGATGCTCAACCGACTGCAGCGTGCATCATGTTTAAAGGATGAAAATGAATAAAGACATCATATCGAACGAAGTCGAAAGCGAATGAAAGAACCACATGTGTGTTTAAATATATTGAACTTTACATGCACAGTAGGTATAAGGATTTTCTCTTTTATGTGTATGTGTCAATGTGTGTGTTTAATTAATCTCATTGGGTTTTCACAGTTTTTATTAAAGTAAACAAATAATTAGATTCCCATTTACTGCACGCTTAAGCATGACCACAATAGAAACGGGTTTTGTCGATAGAAGAATAGACAAAATGACAGATTGTGATTGTTTATCTGTCATTTTGTCTATTTTTCCGTCGACGACACCCGTAGAAAACCCGTTTACCCCTATGGTTGTCATGCTACGCGTGCTGGGTCAAGTAACTTTAATGGACACCAGCAAACCCGTCCGCAAAAAGCCAAAAAAAATTTTTGGTTTAAAAAAATGAATGCACTTGGAATTTTGTAAAACACCGTAGCAAAGAATATTTATAGCCATATAAATAATATTCTACGAGTTCCAAAATCAGATATTAATGAAAAATAAATATGAGTTCGGTTAATTTAATTGTAATCGAATTTTTATCCTCCCGAACTCATCTACAGGGAACGCCTCCCGACAGCCGCTTATTATATGCTGGCCTAAGTCATAAGCGATAGCGGAGAATGAAAAAGTGTACTTGACATGTTGTTGCGTATATAGTTGATTCGCCGACGACGTGGGTTCTTGTCCAGGGAGAAGATAGTAACGATAATTATACGAAACGAAAAGTTATAATCTGTGGAACGACTACCTGATGACTTTTTTAGCAACGACCTACTGAAAATTAGGTTCAATGGGTACCAGACGACACCGTTGCTACCTTTCTGTATGAAAATAAGCCTGTGAAACAAGTGGAGACTATGGTAGGTATCCTACGAAAAGCTTGAATTTTCTTCAAATTATCAAGGCAACAAACACCAGTACCCTAATTGCGTAACTTATTTTCATAAACGATAATGACTAATTTGTTTCATTTTGCCAGTTCAACACCATTCATTGCGTTATTTACGTTGTTGAGCAGATTTTTTTTTCCAACTTATGAAGCAATGGATTAGCAATCTGTTTCAAATCGAAACAAATTGTGATTGATCGTGTATTACGCAATTAGGGTACAGGAAAGTGAAAGTATTTCCTACATCACACGCTTATAACTTAACCCAACCCGCGGTTGCCGTGCAGGGTGGGTCCTCGCCAAATCTAATTATGAAACCACACAAAAAGTAAGAGAGAAAACAACATTTTTGTATGTTTTATGTTATCCTAGAATTCGCCCGTGTGAAACAGGCGTCCGCCTGTTGTGACAGGCCATTATCATTTTATGGGAGGATTTTGAAAAGGCACAAGGTTACTTGTATGAGTGTCTTAATTATAAGGCTAGGGTACATCTTATAATTAACACACTGAACTAATAAGACCTACGCCTGTTCACTGTTTCAATGTAATTAAAGAATAGAGGTATAGTCAATAAATAAAAATGTAGCAACACGGACCAATTCCGTGCTATCTGCGATCCTGAAAGATAAGTTCAAGAGGAATTAAGAAAACTTAATGTCTCTTGAACGCTGCGGCTGCTCAGGGCTGCTGAGACCCTCAAGCGGCGCAAATACTGTAACCTTATGGGTAACTACAGCTTTGAGCCGTTTGGGGTCGAAATGCTCGGATCATGGGGCCCGAGTGCGCGTCTCCTTTTTATTAAGGAAATTTCTCGTCGACTGGTCGACGCTTCACGTGACCAGAGGGCTGGTTCGTTCTTTAGCCAAATTAAGAATTAGCATTGCCATTCAACATGGCAATGCTGCCGTCTTCTGGGCACGTTTCCGGATAACAGCAATGCGGACGAATACTTCGACGCCTAAGTGTCGTTTTGTTTTTAATTTTATTTAGACAGATAGTTAGTCTTTTAATTTAGTACCTAGTGTAAATAGTTAGTTGTCTTAAAAACTGTAAAGTTATATTACTAGTGACTGTAATAAAATTGTCTTTGAGATGTTAGAAAACTTAATTAAATCTAAAATTGTAACTGGCTACTATACGTCCTTCTTAAAGACACATAACTTGTACCTACTGAATATGGTAACTACTAAGTACAGGCATCTATAGTAATTTATCTGAAAACCAGAAGCAAGCGTTCTGTTACAAAGTACCAGGGCACCACGACGACGCGGGAGGCGGAATCTCAAGTAATTAAACAAACACGAGATCGGCCGGTCTCGTTAGCCGAACCACGCCCACTCCTAATCAATTCTCATAATTAATCTATACGCCCGATCACGATACTAACATCCGAATATCGATTACAAATAACGGTTACGACAATCGATAGAAATCCTCATAATGCACGCTTTGTTAGCAACCAAATAAAGTATTATTTGCGCGTGCGATTCGATTAAAATATTCCGACGTCGCGAATCTAAATAATTCGTATCGAATCGTTAACTAAACGATGGATGATTTTATACAATAAAATTAATTCGAAATAATAGATTTTGTACGCTTCGTTATGACCGTGGCGAATCGATGAAGTAAAATTTTATTAACGATTAATAAAAATTATTGAAAAAATCGCCGATAAAAGTAAACGTAGTTGTATCAAAAATGGTAAAGTTTAACTTTCGAGTGGATTTTGTTAATTTTAAATCACGTGTATAATTACTCAATTGCAAAGATGCTAACATTGGGTACGGACTAAATGTTACCTTCACTGCTGCAAATTATTTGGAAGTTAAATTACGTTTTAATAACTCGACAAGTCGGGTACTAAAAGAGTCTGCACGATAGCGTGACCCAGCACTGAGAATTTGTTAGTTGGTGGTTGATTTCAAAATTTACCTTCGAAACTTTTTGACACTGAAATTCATCAGGAACATGACTGGAACGTAAAACGGGCTCATGTTGACCAGTGAGCTCAATGTGAGCCCGTATATAGGTAGCCATTAAAGCCAGTGATAGCCAAAAGCTGCTACTTACTTAACAAGTGCTTTAGTCACTGGGTCACTGAGGACCTTAAGGACGGGGTGGATATTGAAAGGGAGCGCAGAGCGCTGTCTGGCCGATGCAACATGTTGGCCCGCAGGTTTCCGCGGTGCATGGGAACTGTCAAAATAGCGCTTTTTAAAGCCTACTGTCCTAGTACTGTCAGTCCTTTTACACCTGCAGCCCGTGGGTTAACTATACGCAACGGACATGCAGCGATCTGGGGGCCTACATAATATTGCTTTTGAGCTGGTTCAAAAGCAATATTATTTTATTATTACTTCAGAGGGAGAAAGAGATGGAGCTATACGTCCTGTAGAGCTTCATCTCTTTCCGACACTGAAGTAATGTTAAAATAATACTGCTTTATGAGCTTGTGGTAGGCCCCTTGCGCGTTCAATACAATAACGCGTTTATTTTTATTTTTAGAAAACACCTTGAAAACTTTAATTACGTAGGTAACCAACTAAAACAAAAAAACTCCAAAACCCAAATTTGGTTAACTAACTAACTCACATTATTCCTCTTAAACTCATCAGCGCTCATCATTACCGTGTTACGCGGCCTCTGGACCCTAAACAGTCGATAAACTGGACCTCCAGCCTCCATCAATCAAAGCTGCATCCAATGAACATCAAGAAGCGCCACAATGATTTATCAGCGCTGCGTCTGCACAAGAGCAGGGCGCGTAATGGCGCCGATCACGACTTGGATCTGAGTTTTTTTTTGTAGTAAATAAATAATTTGATTGGGAATCTAATTGTGGGAACTTGGTGAAAGAATTTTTAGAACAAAAGCTTAATTAATTGTTTAATTTGAGTAAGTAATTAATAAGCTTCTAATTATTGTAGCTTTAAAAATTTTAGGTCAGTATGCTTTGTCAACTGCTTTTTTTAGATGGAAAGAATAATTAAAAGAGTGATCATTGCAATCGTGTTTCAAATGAAAGTTTATAACCTTAATTAAAATAAATAAAATAAAATAAGCCTTTATTGCTGTTAGAGTTTTAACTTATTTAACTAAACATTACGATTTAAAACTAAAAAAATAACTTAAACTAAAACATATTCTCGGCATTCGGTTCACTTCTCCTCTTAACAGCTTGTCTTTCGACAAAGGCCTCCTCTAAGGATTTCCATTTGTTTCTGTCCTTTGCTGTACGTAACCATTCTGGTCCAGCTACTTGCTTCAAATCGTCTTCCCATCGCTTTGTCTAGATATGAGGGAAAGGAACGAGAAATAGACCAGAATAATAACGGAGTGGTACCCTAGAGAAAGCAGAAGAAGTAGAGGAAGACAGAACCTTAATTAACAACAGTTTAATAACGCGATGATATTATGGTGACTGAATCAATATTTTCTGATGAACTTGGTGCTTGGAAAAGCAGCAAGTTCATCAGAAAATATTGATTCAGAATATGAAGACAGATTTAACAATATAGAAAGAAAAAAGAAAGAAAGAAATGCATTTATTTAGCATAGACTAAAAGCACACAACACAGCATATTGTACTACAAGTAAAACAGTAATAAAAATATAAAAAAACAAATGAAAAAGTGTGAAGTGCGTTATACAAAATTAGGAAGTAGTCCACTTAGAGCACCCGTCCGAATAGCACCTGCGCGAATAGCACCTAGCCTACTCCACGAAGAGCACCTATGACTCAGCAGCCTACTGCTGGTATGTATTTGTTTTACAGGACGTTATTAAATGAAAGATATCGATAAAAATCACTAGAATGTTTATTAATTGGAAAGTGTGCCTCGCGGCTGCGCCCAATAAGCCCAGTTCAGCAAAAATGCCAGACAACTAGTGCCTGACGCTGGTTTTAAACTGGACCTTAAGTGTGAGGTGACGGATGTCACAGTTGTCATCAGTTTTATACTTTTTTATATCATCTGATCAACTGATCCCTGCTCTGACGAATGATCATAACCTCAATGTTTCCATCTTAATGGAAATTAAGAAACGACAATTTTTTTACTTACTTTAGACATTTTTACATTATTGTTTAAACAAACCACTATGGTACATGATGTACAAAGCATCCCTCAAATAAATCAAATCATCTATCCAAATATTAATACGGCAACATCACTAAATTATAATAACAAATGGCCAACAATATCTCAAACCAGAGACAACGTAGACTTTAAAACAAAACTACCATAGACAAACAGTAACAAATGAGGTCGGTTGAAATTGAATGGGCCAGTTTTAAATGCGATATTTTTGTTTTAATATCCAATTATGGAGTTTTAAATTATTCGAGACTTTTTCATCGGTTCGAAGGCAAGTCCTGGACTAATTAATGATTTCCTCACAGCTGGGGATCCTTGGCGATTAGGGAACGCATCGGTATGTCGTTATGTTCTCAGTTTTGAAGAGTTGAGGATTAATGTTAAAAGGGAATTAAGAGTTTTTTTTGGCTTCGATGGTTAAGAAAAGATTTTTGAATTAAAGATCAAAAAGATGTTATATTAAGGATTAGGAAACTAATTAGAATGCATTATTTCAGTTTGAGTTCATCAAGATGGTTTGCTCCCGCCAAAAAATATGTAAAACGTTTGTATCTACTACCTGAATAACTGTTTACTTCTTACTATACTTAAGAAAATGGCTCAGTCAAGTAGGTAGGTACCTATTTTAGCAACAAAATGACAAGCTTCTAAATGTCAAGATTTTACAAGCTAACACTTTAATCAATATTTTATTAATATTGACACCTATGTTTATAGTCTGTCAAGATGTAAACGTTAATTTACATCTGAGTGCAATTTTAATCGTAAAACCTTAGAAATTACTGTTAAGTACTGATTTCCCTTCCTTATTGCTACTAACCGACTTTTGGTGAAGGTAGAGATTATTATAAGAAAATGCAGATTACATAATGTGTGAACTTCGTTTAAGGCGCAACTAGCCGATACTTTTTCCATACAAATTTCGGGGGGGTTTTACTCCACTGTTACACATTGTACATCCAAAGTAAAACATGAAATCGTTTTGTCTTATTATTAATTTTGTCTGTACAGAAGCAGAATAGTAAAAAAGAAAGCAATTAAAAAGTTATGAGCCAACAAAGATTCGTTTTTCCTGCTAATTTTAACGCAACTTTGGGAGTAAATAAGTAGGTAATAAAAGAAGTATAAAATCTCCAAAACAAAGCTCGTTCCGACAAAGGTCAATTATCGAAGATTATAATAAACTTTATTCGTAATTGATTTATGCAGTCGTTTTTTTCATAAAACTCCACCTTCCAAAGGACTTTTCGTAATTTTTTACGCGCTCGTTTTACTAAAATCGTTCTGAACGGTGTTTGTGTGCGTGCGAACTAGAGTTTGTGCATGTAGACCAGCGTCTAACTGCTCATCACTTATACTATCTCTGTCGGACACGATGCCAGGTGAGATAGCGTGCTTTTTGACCAAGCCCACCAATGAGTTCGAGCCCGCGACTAGTTCAACCTTAAGGCAAAAGCGCTCGGTTCGCGCGCGAAATTCAAATTTTCTTACGTTTCTTGCAATTTGCAAGTCAGTATCAGGTTGTATGTTGGTATTGGATTTATAGAATTATAATCATTAGAATCAGCGACACAACATCTTCTTACAAAAAATTGCAAAAAAAAATGGCGGGCTACTTTAGCGTATCCCCCTTAACGTAAGGCTAGGCTACATTGGCTATACATGCAATATTCAAATTATTGCATCTGAATTTAGCCTCAGAAAAAAATTGCCAGGGACAGTCTTACTACAGATGTTAAAAGAGTTGGAACATCCAAACTATTAATCCCAGGATTAATTATGTACCCATCTAGCATTCAACGTGGCAATGCTGCCAGTCTTCTGGGCACGTTTCCGGATGACAGCGATGCGGACGAGTACCTACTTCGACGCCTTAAGTGTCCTTTTGTTTTTATTTTTATAGTTAGTTAGTCATTTAATTAAGTACCTAGTGTAAATAGTTATTTGTGTTATACAGGGTGACTTGTAGCACCCCATAAAGCCTAGGCGAAAATTGATGGCTGTATGTTTAAATACGCGCAAATTAAAAAAACAAGCGAACAGTGGCCAGCGAGTAGACCGTGAGTCATGTTAAAAACTCAAAAGCGGCTCTCGGCTTTTGAACTACTTCCTTTATTTTTTAACTGTTTGATGTTTTACAAAATTTGGTTAGGTACATCGAAAGGTTTATAAAAGTATTAGGTACCCAATGGAAAGAAGGCGTTTGGGCATTTTCACAAAAATGCATAGGTGTGTGTTTAGCCCTGTCCCTCGAAAAGATAGTCGTTTTTCTTTTCTAATATTACCAGTATCAACAAAAAACGATTACCGTTAGTTTTAGTAGACATCTAGTTATTATTCCATTAATAACTTAACTCCCCAAGTACTCGATTATTTAAATTAAATATTAATTAAGTGATAGGGAGATAGCATTTTGACTTGTCCCTGGACGGTGCAGCTATATTGAACATACAATAATTGCATTTTATCCTTAGAATTGACTGCAGGTATACTATTTTATTTCTTCAAGAGATTGTGGTAGACTATTTTAAAGCATAATTCAAATATTCTATCTTAAACTTTTTAAATTATGGAAATTTTATTGTAGAAATTAAATTGTGAGCAACCTGACACGTCAAGTTTGTTACCGTATTTTTTCCATGAACATAACTAAAATTTTGTTAGATTTTATTCATATAATAACAAAATCAGAAGCTTTAAGTCATCCACTATTTTGTATTCGTCAGTTTTGCCCGAAACACTATAAATTGCGTTGCGTAGTAGCACTCATCGCTCGGTAGAAAACTTTCTGTCAAGGTAAGTTACCAAAATGTTGTATAATTTAACATGTAAACAACATGATTGTGGTAGTTATTGAGAGCTTTAACATGTAGCTTCATAAATAAATAGTTAATGACGAATCACTGCAATTGTACCTATTTAAATTTAATACAAATCGCGCAAAGGTAAGGTAACGTTACGTCAGTTTTGTGTGGTAACATAGAGGCCTGACAACCTAAGTAATAAAACTGACTGTTAGGAATATTACACATGCTACTTTACCAACTTGGTCTAAAGGAGGTTATGATATCATAGTCTTTATAAAAAGCAGGCGCGGTCCGAGGGTGGGGGGTCCTTGGGGGTCATGACCCCCCCAAAATCTTTCACGTTGTATGGAGCCTGAATGATTTACTTATATTACTAACTTTTAAAACTACTACAGCCACGGGTTACCGTGGCTTAGATACCTCCCTAAAGCTATTCCTCGGCGGCACCCATGGTGACCCCCCCAAAATCTTGGGCTGCGACCGCGCCTGATAAAAAGAAGTGTATACTTATATTTTCATAATCTAAATTTTGAATCCACGTCTTGCATTTTAAATGTAAATTCTTACTGAGTAGTTAAATATTTTATTAGCTTGCAATTTTGTGTAGATTTTGCTTGATTAAAAAAAAAAAAACAAACTCAACAAAGTATCTCATTAATATAAGAAAACATAAACTAGTGTAAATGCTTCATAACAATTTTGTTACCGTCAGCTTTGTTACTGTCCCCCTAATTTTCAAGTCAAAATCTTTTTTATTGATAATTTAAAGCATTAATTACTTAAATTCCGATGTTAATTAAATGACAAATTTAATAACAGAATAAGTTTTATATTCATAATGTATGCTTTCGTATTTTAAACTCAATAATAGAATATCGTAACGTTCGAATGTCATCACTGGTAACAAAATTGTAATTATGAGGCATTTTTCTTGGTTATATTATAATATATCGCATTTTCTCAAATTGATTTAGTAGATCCAACTTATGTTCTTTTATTAAATATTAAAGAAAATTTGATTGTTTTGATTGTTTATTTTTTAATCGCATTTAATTTAAGTAACAAACCTGACGAAATATCCTTGACTTACCCTCTATTTTATTTTATATCTCATAATTACGTGATTAATTATTGGTTTTAAGCTGGGAATCGTAAAATATAGAATTTGAGGCAATGCAAACAAGTACAATCTCGCATAAAAAAAGAAGTTGAAATTACATCTCACTTCTTTTATACCCTATAAATTTTTGTGAAAATGCCCGTTTGACAGTTTTGAGAAAAGTTATATTTAGTGACAAATTCTAGTTTTTTTTTTAAACATAAATCTTGGGTTCTCTCGAATCCCATTAATTTTCGCTTAGGCTTTATGGGGTGCTTAATTGTTGCAAATGGGTTACACTATAACGTCCTAGAAGGAATACGTCCAATTACAAGTTACCCTGTATATTGCATTTAAATAATTTTTTGAAACTAAACTATAATTTTGTCATCAACACATCAAATTAAAATTTCCATTCTGGTCAACTCGCTTTAGTAAGTCAAACGGAAAACCCTTTAGAAATATCGATGTTTTAGACCTAATTCTCAACCATTAAATCAATATTTAAACATAGAAAGGTTAATTACGGTTTACATATTTATCTATAATGAATTATCTCATCAGCGGAATATGAATAACATTAGAGAAGCTCACAAAAACGTGAGACTGGAGAAATGCAAAGCTCGGCTAACGGGGAAGGAAATTACAGAGAATGAAACGATTTGATGTGATTGCTCGAATAACAGCATCATTTGCAAATGAATGAAGTATTGGACATCCTGTTTTGAAAGGGCACACATGAAACATGGGAATTAATATCGTAGTACATACTTATCGAAATCTATGATGGGATTCATGAGAGTCAAAGTCATAAGACTGGCTTGTCATCACGACGGAATGAGCTTTTTTATATACCAACTTATATACCAACTTTTAGGCCAATAGGCCTAAAAGACCGGATCCGTAGCTGGCGGCGGTGATCTCTCGTATCCGCCCTGGTCCGGGCCATGGTACGGAGTGAGGGCATGGGAAGCCGTCACCTCCTGCGAAGCAGTAATGCTTGCGAAGGAGGAGGTGGAACGCGTGAGAGAGAGGCAAAGTTTGCGCCCTCACGCCCCTAGCCGCCGCAGGAGACGCCCTGGGCGTCGGGAATCCCAGGCCGATCGTCGGCCACCGTAGGCGCGGGCTTGCGGACAGTGAGCAATGGGTAGCTCGCCGTACGATAAGGACCAAGCCCGGGTCGATGGCGCGTTGTGTTCCAAGCGCGCCTCAAAGAGATGTCAGCACAACTGACGGGGACCGATGCCTGCCGGGGTTGCGCCGGGAAAGTCCGAAAGGGATACCGTGGCCCCTGGCAACATACAGGCAACTGAAAGAACACGGGTGGGTATTAGTCAGTAAGAGTCTGTAATTAACCACCCAATTTTTTTTTTAAATGATTAAGGGTAGCGGCTCTGAAATGGAGGTGAGCAAGGCACTTGGCTAGACGAGGGGATGACAAATGGAGAGCTTTAATGGAATGGTTGCGAAGAAACGGTAGAAGGAGCGTTAGCAGACCAATGGCCAGGTGGGTGGACGACCCACAGAAGACCGCGGGGAAGACCTGGATGAGAACTGCACAGACCAGGGAAGCATGGCATAAGAGGGAAGAGGCTTAGGCCTCTCAAATTGGTGACCCCGACGAACGTATACGCAGCAAGAAACATGGCACAATCACCGTGCAAGGCGAACATAAATCAGCAAGGAACGCTTGAAGTAGCTGCTGGCACCTCGGTTTTATCCCGCATTCCGGAATTTTGGAAAGACCAACCAAGATTATGGTTCACGCAACTAGAAGCCATATTAGCACCACAGAAGCAAGGAGACGAATACAAATACTGTACAGTAATAGCAAAGTTATCCAAGGAAGAAATACTACAGGTTAGTGACCTAATCACTTCACCACCGACTACAGATAAATACAAAAACATCAAGGAACGTTTAATTGATTGTTACGAAGAAACAGAACAGCGGCAGTTTCAAAAGTTAATATCAGAGACAGAACTCGGTGATCAAAAACCTTCGCAGTTATTACGTCAAATGCGGGTCCTCGGGAGAGGAAAAATCAGTGACGAAACAATTAAACTACTATGGTTCAGGCTTTTACCAACATCAGTTACTACGGTTCTAGCAGTTACGGAAGACATGGAAATTGACAAACTGAGCCAAATTGCAGACAAAATAATAATGAATTCAAAAGTAACCGAAATATCAGCTGTTAACAACGACACTTCAAACGACAGCAATACAGCATGCATTTTAACCCAGCTAGCAAAATTACAGATAGATATTGACGCAATTCAGCAAGGTCAATATGGCTATCGGCCCAACACGCACAATCATTTCAAGAAACGTCAACAACTCCCGATTATGAGGCCGAGAACAAACTATAGAGGAGCAGATCGATTTTGTTACTACCACGAAAGATTCGGAAAATATGCAAGGAACTGCATTAAACCATGCGGTTGGAAACCAATGACTTACGTACGGAACCAGGGAAACGAATAAGGGCACAGACAACGGCGAAACTCTGTGCAATCCACCCGTCCAATCGCCTCACCATTACCGACCGAAAAAGTGGTATGAAGTTTTTGATTGACACGGGCGCAAATATCTCAGTCATTAGCAAGCAACAGAGATATTCAGTTTTACAAAATGAACAATACACACTATACGCTGCAAATGGGACTAAGATTAGGACTTACGGCGAGAAGGCGCTTACCTTGAATTTAGGACTACAACGATGTTATAAATGGAATTTTATAATCGCCAATGTTACACAACCAATAATTGGAGCAGATTTTCTAGAGCACTATAAACTATTAGTCGATATAGCAGGTCGCAAACTTATCGACAAAGTTACAGAGCTGACAACGCATGTAACTTCAGAGAAGGCGACACAGCAAACAATTCGTGCTGTCGCAGTGGGAACGAATCCACGTATTACGCAACTTTTAAACAAATACGAAGACATCACGAAAGAGTCTTCTCTACGCAATGCGCCCAAACATAAGATTGAACACCACATTATCACTACAGGACCACCCGTCGCAGCTCGGGCAAGACCATTACCTCCGGAAAAATACGACATAGCCAAAAAGGAATTTCAAAATATGATAGAACTCGGAATTTGCCGACCGTCAGATAGCCCATGGGCAAGCCCATTACATATGGTAAAAAAGAAAAATGGCGAATGGAGACCGTGCGGAGACTATACTACATCCTTTGTCTCATTTATACCTAATCATATACTGCCAAGAAGTTTGGCAAATTTAGACTCGGAATGGCCGAGTTTAGACTCGGCAGTGAGTGGAACAAGACTGTCAATGATGATGATGATGACTACCTACATAAATCGACAGTAAATTAATGAGTTTCAATTTCCATACAACATCAAGAAAATTACGAGACGTTTGAAAAAGTTTTAGAATCGACTAAATATTTTATCATGGTTTCTGAACCGGGAGCAAGTGTGTCATCGTTTTATTCACATGTCCCTGCATATCTGTATTCAACACGTCCTGTGTCCTGTCATCCTAGATCTGCAACCCAACCAAAATGTAGATAATATATAGTTTCATGAACAGATCTTCAGATTTGTTTTTTTTTTTTGTTTAGGCGCCAGTCTCCCATAAATAAAACACTTTTTCATAATGAATGTATGTTACATCTCTAATATGTCACTATGATCCGCGTTATTTTGGAAGTACCTATTCAGTTTTCATTTGTTTTATTAGTGGCAGAGATTCTTTTTTTTCCAATAATTCTTTCTTATGGCCTCCTTCGACTCTAGCCTTTGTACGACAATCGTAGAACGCCATTTGACAACCATGGCAAATCCCATCCCAAGTTACTCAACCAAATGTAGATCATTAGTTCCTTCCTAATCACGTGTTCCTAGCATTTAAGACCAGGCACTCCAATAACAATTTCCACACAAACTCCACCCCCATACAACCTACCACTCCACTGTATGCTAAACGCTAACACATCAGTAATAAAGATGAATATCGCATGCGCTCTTTGGTCGTGTTTGAGCACGGAACTAAATGTCGTAAGTCTCAATTCTTATTTCGTTTATAACTAAAGTAATAATTGATCTAGAGAAAAAATATCTTATATCTATAATAAACTGTATTTTTTTACTGTCAATAGTTATTTTAGACACAAAAGCCGAGTAACCTTGTTTTTGTTTCAAATAATCTTTAAAAACGACATGATTTTCGAATAAAAATGAATCGAGTGAAAATGTTTCAATTACATAACCGTCTTACTCATATGGAAAAATAAGATCCAATAAATCATATAGGTACTAAAGATAAAGATATATTTATTACATAACTGTGTACATCAGTTCTCATTTTAAACGTCAACATTTTTAGGCTCAACAGTCTACCCATGTCGGATATGCAATAATATTAGAAGGCAACAAAATTTCAATTAAATTACAAATAGATTACAAACAAATTACAAATAAATTACATAGGTACGAACATTATTTTTTCTCAAAAAACTTATGCAGATTATAAAATACATTTTCAGTTAACAGTTTTTAAGTTATTGCATAGCTTTTATCGCGGACTTTGAGCGCGGCGACCGAATCAAGAAATTCTGTAACGAAAAAAACCTAACACCCTCCCACTCCGCCTACCATGTAATGACGGAAACGTGATGTTGTCATGGGAACGTAATTTTTCTTTTATGTCATCACGTCATCATCCCAAGTGTAGCGTTGACAAATAGGAAGTATGGAGGTTACAAATGCTATGCAATATATGCTTTACCGCGGCAGTCCCCGAGTGCCACACGTTTTTTTAATTTTATTTTAAACATATTTCCGTTTAATTGCTTAATAGCTGGCGGTAACTGGTTGTATACACGAATAGCAGTTACATAGGTACGAGTAATAAACCATATTATTAATAAAGTTATATAGTTAGCTAAAGTTCCATTTTGATTGTATGCGTGACTGTTTCAGAATATTAATGCAAATTAAGAGGAAATGTGGGCAGAGAGACTTTTGAAAATTAGGTATTTGAAGAAACTATTGCTATCGCTCTGCGACCGCTACGCGTTCGGCCGCCCGCAAGCCGCTAGCTTGCGAAACTGAAGACCGGTGATGGCAGAATCGTATCCGCCAAACCTGAACTACTGAGAGAGATCGAGAGTTTCTATGGACAGTTCTACACGTCAACCAGTAACCCCGTTACGAATCTGGCAAACGACCCAAGAGCTAGATTGACCCGACATTATACCAAAGACATCCCGGAGGTCAGCTTGTATGAAATTAGGATGGCTCTGAAGCAGCTTAAAAAAACAAGGCACCGGGTGATGACGAAATTACGGCCGAAATCCTGCTTATGAACTATAATCATCACACTTCTGAAGCTGTTTTCAAGAGTTATCACGAACCGTCCCGCGCGCAGGTTTTGGCGATTTCCAGCCTCCCGAACAAGCCGGATTTCGTAATGGCACTGTAGACCACGTACATACGCTGCCGCAAGTTATACAGAAGACCGAAGAGTATAACCTGCCTCTCTGTTTAGCGTTTGTGGACTACGAGAAAGCCTTCGATTCGACCGAGATATGGGCTGTACTGCAGTCTCTTCAACAGTGCTAGATACAATACAATTTAGGGAGAACATACATTTTAGGGAGCCTCTTCTTAAACCCCGACATTTCAGGTCATACCACACAAGTCACTCGTCCAAATACAAATAATTGCAGTATCATCACAGGTATGGCAGGAAAGCTATTAAGTACAAGTAACAAAAACTGCACTAAGTACAGAGCGGGTCATTACTTTGATATCATTAACTGTATAGATGAAGATGTCTGTTCAGCGATTAGCTGGTGTGACTAGCCTTTCATATAAATAAAGGGAATAAAAAATAGAATCAATCATGCAATAAGCTTAACATCACGCCTGTTCCCCGAAGGGTTAGGCAAAGGAGTAGCTATATTAAATCCACATTTCGCCAGTTATGTTTAAGTCCCATGTAATAGGGGGCGAGCCTATTGCCATCAAACGGGCACAAATCTAGACTATCATAAGAATAAGAATCATTTATTTGCAGAAAATACAGGTGTTACCAGTTATAAAAGTTGGTGGTTTAGTACAGTCCATATTTTGCCTGTTTAGGGCATGCAAATTAATTTTACATTAAATACTTAATAAGTACCCATTTATTTTTCATTTAAGACAAAACAACTCGCACTTAACAAAACTTCACCTAAAAATGTATTGTAGGTAACAACAATTCTTTAAACTAAATAAAACATGGCATAAAACAATAGGAACCTTAAAATAAGTATTTTTCTTTATGTTGCAGAAATTCTTGAAAACTACAAAAACAATTTTCTATTAACCATTTGCGTAGTTTAATTTTAAAATATTTAAATGGGAGCTCTCTTATAATCTTTGGTAACTTATTAAAAATCGTAATGCACATATGATAAACATTGTTTTTTATTAGACTTGTATTACAAAAAGGAACTAAAATGCAATAATTCATGTTTATTTAACCAACTGGCTTCATTATGAATCTAAGTTAAGAATTCTAAACCTGGCAGGAAGTAATGTAAATATCATATACTATTAAATGAGCAATATTTGTTTAAATATCTCTAAAACGGCTCTAACGATTTCAATTCAAGTTGCAATAGGGGTTTACGGGGGCGAAAACGATCTAGCTAGGTCTCATATCTGGAAAAATTCGTTTTCTCCGTATTTTCACCTCAGCAGAGCTCGGTCGCCCAAAGTTTAGAACAAGATGGCTACCTTAGAATAATGTCATGGCAGCATGGAATTAATAAGTACCTACTATCATAACAGCATGGAATCAGTAAGTACCTAATATGATGGCAGCGTGGAATTAGTAAGTACCTACTATCATGGCAGTATGGAATTAGTAATGTAATTTATACATGAAATTAGTATGAACTATCCTATACTATTAAATGAGCATTCTCTATTTTCACCAGAGCAGAGCTCGGTCGCCCAGGTACTTTATTACATAATGATCGTAATTTCTTTATTAAGGTACGTCCTAAAATCCGAAATTCCCTTTACTTGGATCTACAGAAGTAAAGCTTCAGTAGAAAATGTGGCACTCGATTATATAATTTCGTTTAAAGATCCAGAATATTGTTTATCAAATGGAAATGTTGTTCTTTTGGATCAGAGTCACCAGGGTGAATAAATCCTAACTAATATTTTAAATGCTAAACTGTGTTTGTTTGTTACGCTTTCACGCTAAAACGGCTTAGCATATTTTGATGAAATTTGGCACATGGGTAGACAATGACCTGAATTAGGACTTAGGAATACTTTTTATCCCGATATTCCCACGAGATCGAGACTTATGCGGGTGAAACCGCAGGGCGCGTAAAGTCAAAAATAAACCATACACCTGGGTGTTTCTAAAGAAACGTAGGAAGCCTGAACAATGGAAACAAAACGTATAAACAGACTTCTTTCAATCATTCCATAGTGCCATCAGTTCCTACATCCCACAATGAGACGCCCGCCCACATCAGTAACAGGATTTAAATAAATTCCTAATAATTTACCCTTGTGTCGATCATCAAAATTGAATATATTCCAACCTATGACCCTTCTTTCATACCAAACTTTAGAGTTCCATTTAATTTTATTACTAACATAAAAAATACACTGTTTTACAACGTTTATAAGCATAAAGAAAGTTACCTTTATTGCGTCCATCATAGACAATAATAACATAAATGAAAAAGATTTACATTTCCGCTGTAATTAACTTTTATTAACAGAAAATGGAAAATTGAAAAATAAAATTTTGTTTTTGAAATATATTTTATCTGTCACAATTAATTTCATTGTCTTTCTCATCAGTGTAATTCTTCGTTAAAATTCAAAAGCATAAAAAATAAATACGCGGTTATTACACGCAATTAAAAAGTCTGACGTCAACATTGATGTCAAACAAATATTTTATTAAAACCCCACAAGTAAAACGAATAAAAAAGTCTCCTATTACGTCATTTACATAGTAACACGACTCAAACTATTACACCTCATGAAACGATCAAAAAAATTCAATTATCCAATATTTTTGGTACGCGTACATTTTTTAAATTAAAAAAGAAAGGTAATCAACCCTGGTACTAAATAATGCATGGAAAAAAATCAACAAAAACATTTAGAAACAAGCAAACGAGCTTGATTAGGGCCGATGTCACGCCGATAAAGCCCGTAAAGCCGAAAATTGAAAAGGTTACTTCATTAAAAATGCTATATTTTACAATTTTTAAACGGGCAGGTGAACCCTATGGCGGTATGGAGGGTGACCATAATGTTGAGCGTGGAGAATTTTTATTTGTATATGGACTTTGTGTAAATTAGTTTTTTTTTTTGTTTATTACCTAAGCAATAAACTTTTGGCTGTTGGATACAGAAAAATACTCCGGATATGACTCTCGTTTATGTCTTTTCTTAGAAGAATTTTCGAGCCATGTAGATTAGAATGAATTTATTGTATGTTTTTGTTTCTTTCACAATTAAATAAATAATCACAAAATGGAAGCAGGAGTAGAATATCAGTTCAATGTGGTTCCGGGAATTAAGTTCTATTCAAATCTCCTTGATCAAAACCTCGTATTAAACTCTCTCAACACTAATTTCGTGTGAAACGAAACCCTGCAGTACCAAGCCTAGCCGTACGTATACTCACCCTACAGCCCGGCGTCGACTCCCGCGCACCCTGCTGCGCGGATCTAATGAAATAAACTGAAAATCAACACGCGTACCCGCGCCGCGCCCGCTTTGTGCCGCCGCACGACCCACTCACGATATAATTAACACCAGAATTTATTATAATACTGTCCCGAAATAATCTTACGATGCGTGGACACGCTATTGTTGTTTTTTAATCAATATTATTGGCAGTTTGTTTTCGCGCTCAGAATTTGAATTCCGAATGTTTGTATTGTTCCAGGCGCCATTTGTTTTTCTCTTATTTTCTTTTTAGCTTTCTACATTTATTGGTTTATTAATCAATCACTTTTTGACTGAATGAACGCTCTTGCTAAATTACGTAAAGGCCTTTGATAATGTGGATTGAAAAAAGTCAGAGGAAAGCTCCTACTCAGCTAGGTAGTTCAAAAGCTCTGCGTAGAGTGGGTACTTTTGAACTTGGATCAAAACGTCATAACTGGCGTTCCTCATTGTGGCTATCAAAGATTATGGTAGAGGGCTCTGCCGAAATATATGACCAGTACCCTAATTGCGTAACAAATTCATTGCCTTACAGTTCAACAACATTCGTTGCGTTATTTACGTTGTTGAGCAGATTTTAGCAATCTGTTTCATATCGAAACAGATTGTGATTATGTTGTATTACGCAATTAGGGTACAGAATGACGAACCCCGAAAATGTCCTATATCCACATTAATGCGACAGATCTTGGAGAGTTGGAAGCCAATCAGAGCTTGCTTTTCTACTTCCAAGGTTTTAGATACCTAGGTATATTTAGATCTAATCATCAAAAGGTTCCTGGGAAAATTTAGTCTCTGTATTCATCGTTCGAAATGCCTCTCCCAAAAACAATAACAGAACAAACTCATCCATGAACAATTCGAACAAAGACTGGTTAAGACCCCAGCACACGGCCAGGTAAGGTCAGGGCCTCATTTAAATGATTGATCAGGCTAATTCAATCAGCCTGCTCGAATAGACTGTAGGTAGCCGATTGGCTCCCAAGCGAGTGATGAATTACACTTATTAAGTTATGGAGTTCATACAAAAAAATAGATTTGTATTATAATTTGAATGTTTTTGTGATCCGTGAGTGAAGAATGGGCATTATATAAGGTCTTGTTCTATGTATCCCTAGCTTTATAGGTACTTAACTGTTGTGTAAAGGCACGATGTAGAGAAAGTATTTAATAAATTGACAACACTTCACCTATTCCTTTTAATAATTTAAGACCAACAAATCATTCAATTAAAATTCACTTACAAGAAAAATAACAAGAATAAACTAATAATATCGAAACACACTATACACGTTTTGAAATGGCTCTTCCACTGGTATGCGGACCAATAATTATTTTATTGTCATTTTTATATCAATAGAGAACCATTCATATCTCCATTACTCGATAATAAAAGGTAAATCGATACACTATCAATACGGTATTAATAAAGAACTAATATTCGTGTGTAACGGTAGGGGTGCGCCCGCGCCGCGCGCCGCGTGACGTCTCTTGTCGCTACACATCCAAAGAGATGTGCCCAGACGAAATCGATTATGATTCGCAGGTGCAAATAATGATATTTTTTATCGATAAAAAACTCACTCCAATACTTTTTCGGCCATTTTTTAGGCTTGATGATGTTATTAAATATTAATAGATTGAAATGATTATTTCATAAATATTTATAACTCGTTAATAAAATTATTGTATGATGACCTGGGAGATTGTGTTTGAGGATTAAATTAATGTTGGTCAATACTGTTAGAAAAAGCTAATTATACAGCTTTCGATGTATTTTGCATGAAATATGATATCAATATCGACAAAATCGATGTTTTTGGTTTATTACGGCTATAATTTGCAACATCAATGAACCAGAGAAATGTCAAGGAGTTAATAACATACAATCTTCTGCAGTTTTAATCAATTAAAGTAAGGAGTAGGCATCTGGTTTATCTAATAGGCGGTGTATAACTACAACTACACTAACCAGGCCAGAGATTAAAACAAACATATAAAATTGAATGACCTTATTGGTGATGTTCTTCAGAAAAGTCAAGTGCGTAGTACTCGCAACCGGCGTGCGTGTATGACCAGCAGTGCTATGCTGTAAAAATCTCACCGTGAACGCTTAGGTGAAGTGAGCTTGAAAGTGAGCTGTCAACAGTGTCAATCCCTAGTATTTGGTGGAATGCTCACTTCACCTTAATGTTCATGGTGAGATTTTTACAGAATAGCACTGCAGATGTATGAACGTAAACGAGGCATATCGCAGCATTATGCTGAGATATGGGCCTTTTTGGCCTCGCACAACTATTTTTCGCGTTACTATTTTTTGTTAGTTTAAAATGCTCTTTTCTTATTTTTTTATTTAATTTAATTTTTTATTTCTGTCTGTATTTCCTGTGCGTGTCCCAAATAAAATATTTTTCTTTCTTTCTTTCTTTCTAAAAGAGTATGTAAGGATCGTAGCAGGTGGCGTTCTGTAGTTTCTGCCTACCCTCATGGGAAGAAGGCGTGAGTTTATGTATGTATGTATATATATCTTTGACTACTATGTTGGGGTCAATTTAGAGTTTAGAGTCATCCTAATTCTGCTACTATAATAATAATAATTAATTATTACTATTATATTATAAATGCGAAAGTTTGTGAGGATGGATGGATGTTTGTTACTCTTTCACACAAAAACTACTGAACAGATTTGGATGAAATTTGGCACACAGATAGTTTATAACCTGAGTGAATACATAGGATACTTTTTATCTCAATATTCCTACGGAATCGAGACTTATATGGGTGAAACCGCGAGGCGCTGCTAGTATTAGATCATCATCATCATCATCATTTCAGCCGAAAGACGTCCACTGCTGGACATAGGCCTCCCCCAAGCACCGCCACTTCGACCGATTCTGTGCTTTCCGCATCCAGCGGATTCCTGCGGCCTTCACAAGGTCATCGGTCCATCTTGTGGGAGGCCTTCCAACGCTACGTCTTCCGGTACGTGGTCGCCACTCCAGAACCTTTCGACCCCATCGGCCATCCGTTCTGCAAGCAATTTGTCCTGCCCATTGCCACTTAAGTTTGGCAAATCGTGGTGAGTATTAGATATGCCAAATTAAAATATTAATTTACTTTGTGATGAAATGTGCTATATAGGTACACCTCTGCCTAACCCTACGGGAAACACAGGCGTGATCTTCTTTTATTTTAGTTAGTGACTAACCTGGTGTCAAAGTCTTAAAGCCGCCCATGGGCCTCTGACTTGGCTGCCCATGCCGCCGAGAAATATCTCTCAGGCATGCCGGTTTCCTCGCGATGTTTTCAGAGGAAAACATCGTGCTTGAGAACAAGCGTGATGTTATGACACCGTGAAATTTGAATCATAGTTTTGCTAGAACAAACGTTGTTCAGACCATGGTCTACTACCATTCTACAGCATCCAATAAAAAAAAAACAAAGTGTTTTTTGATAAAAACACAAAAAAGACAAAGTTTAAAATGTCAAGATTATCGTTACTCCCTACAACTCAGACACCACGCACGGGACACAGCATTGTCTACAGGGAAATGTACCTCCACAAACGAAATTTAGTAAGCAGTAGATAATCTTGACATTTTGTGTTTTTCAAAAACCAATTATGTTTTTTTTTTATTGGATGCTGTAGAATGGTTGCTAAGTACTAACAGCCGCTCGGGTCGATCTGTTAGGTTAAACTACGCTTGCCGGGGTTGGTCCGTGGATGGGTGACCATTTCTACATACCGACACTCCTCCGTGCCTCGGAAAGCACGTTAAGCCGTTGGTCCCGGCTGTCATTCGTGGATCTTTGACTGTCGTTACGGGTCGTCAGAAGCCTGAAAGTCTGACAACCAGTCTTACCAAGGGGTATCGTATTACCCAGTTACTGGGTTGTGGAGGTCAAATAGGCAGTCGCTCCATGTAAAATACTGGTATTCAGCTGCATCCGATTAGACTGGAAGCTGACCCCAATATAGTTGGGAAAAGGCTAGGCAGATTGATTGGATGCTGTAGAATGGTAGTAGACCATGGTCTGAACAACGTTTGTTCTAGCAAAACTGTGATTCAAATTTCACGGTGTATTACGAAGAATCTATCGTGTTCTATGTATTTAAAAGCACCTAACGATACTTGAAAGCGACCATTGATCTCTACATCTTGATGACTGTAACAATTAATCATTCTTGCAGTACCTCTGTAACATTGTCAAAATTAAATGTCGTATACGTCTTACACAACATCTTATTTTGATAGCGCCTCAGGTTATTGGATATTGTATAACAGTGCAAAAAATATACTCAGCACAATCCACATATCTATTCATTTAAATAATTTATTTTAAACTGATTGGTACCTATCTACTACCAACTTGTAACACATTTTTTTGTCGTTAAGATGCAATTATTAGACTTGTTTTAGGTATTAAACTGTTCCTGAAGTTTTAAAACCTCACCAATTTTAACATGTCGTCATAGCTCCCTACTGCGGGTCTAAAACGGCCACATTAAGCAATTCCTCTAAAAGCAATTCATCTTCTAAATTTACACACATATTTTAGCTGAATCATATTCAATTCAATTCATATCAGAATCATATTTGGTGTAAATATTGCCGCATGAAAAAATGAAGACCGTAATTTAATCGGATATTTTTCTTTAGAGTTTTTATTAATCAAATGAGATTTTAAATTTTTATTTCTACAGTTAAATGTTATTTCATTATAATACAAAACTGTCAAACAGATGAATTGCGTAATATGAATTGAACACAGATAATATTATGAATTGTCAGTTTATGACAGTTTGTGTGATTCATAATATTATTATCATAATATGATTCTTCCAAAGCGGCCGTTTTAGGTCCCCTGGTCTTTTAGTAAAAGTTCGCTTCTCAATGATCACTGAAATTAACGGTCTTTCGATTAAAAGACGTAGAAAATATGTTTCACCACAAAATTAAATTCTCTACCTGGCACTGGTTTCGAAACCTCAACGCTATTAATCAAATGTTTTGAACCCCTTTCATGTTCTAAGCTTTCAAAATCAAAATATTTTATTTCATATAAACCTACATGGGCACTTCTGAAACGTCAGACGCTAGGTGCGAGGTCCCAATTAATCGTTTCCTATGGAGAAGAGCCGGCAAGAAACTCCACGGTTACTCTCTTAAAAATAATTGGCTTTTACAATATTTCAAAATTACAGTGTTAATGGGTATGAGAGGACAGTGTAGGCCTGTCAACAGGTATTTAACAAAATAGAAAATGGTCAACAAATCGAATCATTAGTCAACAAAGGTCTACAACGTTCTCCCAGTCACAAAATAGAAGTAACCCAGGGATCTCTTCTAGCCTACCGGGGTTATCGTGGCCCCCGGCAACATGGCAACCGAAGGAACACGGGTAGGTTTTAGTCAGTAAGAGTCTGACACGCGCACGAGAAGTTATTTGATAAATTCCCACCCAAAAAAAGTAAAAAAAAAGGGATGTCTTGTACTGGTTCAGCCGAACCCTAAGAATCCGAAGATAATCCAGCACGGCGGCAAAGATATTCATTTAATTTAACATTGTAATGAGACACGTCAAGCACTCGAATCCGGCGACGATGAAATATGACTTGTCTATGATTTATCGTAACATATTAACTTCTTTTTTTTCTCCATTCACATTCATCTGTAAATGTAAATAAAGTTTGGCGTTTGATTTAATAATAACGTGATATGGGAGATCAATTTGTTTATTTAAATATTTAATTTGCTTTTGTTTTCGTTACGTTCTAAGTTCAATGTGAAAGTAACGAACAGCTTACTATCTGTTGAAGAGAATATCCAAACATCTTTTACGGCAAATTGTGGATTGCTAACTTCTAACCTGACAATTGATTCTTGTTTAATTCCATCATTCCTATTATTTTTCTGCATTTTATTGTAACATGTTACATTTTAAACTTTTTACCTACTATAATTATTTAACTTAATTTGATTCATTGATTGTATTTTTTTTTTATTTGATCTTTTTATTATTAATTTGTTTGAATTTATTATCAACTTATTGATTTTATTGTTATTTTTATTATCACTTTAATTATTAATAGGCAAACTATGTCAGTGCTGTGCACACCTTTAAAGTGACAAGTTCGCCATAGTTTATAATTAATAATATGATATGCTCTCAGCAGTGGTGGCCCAGTGGTAACGGCCGCGACTTAGGAGTTGTGGGTCGTAGGTTCGAACCCAGACAGGCGCTTTACTTTGTGTAAATTATTCCATCACCGCTGCTCTCAAAACGGTTAAGGAACGGTCCTTTTTCGAGGTTTAAGTTTCCGGGTTTATTGAAATGAAATGAGATTGTTTATTCTGTAAATAGGATATCGGAATCATTTTTACACATCATATTAAAAATAAGCTAGATGAGTTCGGCGTTTCATATCTGACTACCTACTCTGAGAAGAAAGGCTGAAACAAACTCAGAGGTCGCAGTCTCTTTTAAAGTCCAAACATAATCTTGGTTGGATTAGTATCTGAAATAGTCTTTTGAGGAAAGAACCACACAGATTTGAGTGGACCTGTCCAGTCAGTGCAAGTTTTTGTCAGTAATCGTGGAGCTCAACTCAGAAATTAAGGAGCTCAACTCGACGAACAATACCAAAGAAAGAACATTTGGGTAGGCCGCATAGACTACTCAAACTGCCAGACCATCATTAAAACTATCTGAGAAATAATAATAATATCCACATAATCCTCACATTCACAATAATTAAAACAGTATAATACTTTACAAAGCAATCATGTCATTTTGAATATAATTTTCAACATTTTTCAATATAAAATATTATTACTAAGGGGAGTTAAGTTTAACCCTTCCTATATCCTTGTTCTAGTTAAGGAGAAATATTTATACTAACATAAACAAATCCTCCCATGAAGCTCATAACTCAGATTCGTTACCAAATCTTATACTCACAACCACACGTGCCAACTAATGAGTTTAGCAGAAAATTACACAATTAGTGCTGTCCGATATAAACAGGCATAACGCAGCGGTGAGCGATAGCAGGCCCCGGGCATTCGTCAACCAATCTCGAAAACCTCCCCCTCGTATACAAAGCAGCATTCAAGAAGGATCCAAGTAAAACGGATGCGTTAAGTTCTATGCCCTATTCATTTGCGTAGTTAAAATGATTGACACATTCAATTAGCCGGGTGACCGGTAGACCTCCCAGCTTGGTTCTTAACTATTAAAATCACCAAGCTAACTTGACCCCTGCAAATGTATGAACTCTCCCCTCTATACCCAACTTAGCAGTACTTCAGGAGAGGTAAGGAAGGTCTTGTAAAGCTGGTCAGTCAAAAAGGGTAGGGTTATCGCATTGTCTTGTGGTTTCAATGTTGTTTTCTGCAATTAGTGAACGAATAGCGTGTCTCTGTTTAATAGGCCTTTCAGCGATATCGTTTCAAAAAGGAATTCCGATTTGACAGTGACGTATTGTTTTAACGTTAATTTTTAAATTAAGTTCAAAACGGTCCGAATTTTCGTCGATACACTGAAAAGATTTATGAGAGAAGAGACGCAAAAAAAAACAGTGGCACTCCGGGAGTGCCGACAGAAGTGAAAACTTGAACAAGATCGCATTGGTGGAAGAAAAATACTGGTATAGAACATTGTTCCGAAATCTTATCTAAATAAAGAGCACAATCGCGTTTGCAAAAAAAAATACTTCCAAAACCTTTAAAGTAAAAATACTTACATAGAATTTATTTATTTAACAGTTTATGTACACACATATAAACAGCCAAGAAGAAAAGAACAAAAAAATACGTACAAAGGTGATGCTTATTTCTTTAGAAATCTCTTCCAGCATACCTGCGATAGGAAAGTAGTTAAAGAGATGTAGACAACTTGTGTAAGAGTAGAAGAGAAAACAAAATACATAAAATAAAAAACTTAACTATTCACTAATTTAAATATAAACATACAATATGAGAATATACTTAAATAAGTACCTACTTCTAAAATGCATTTCACTTAAATAGATATAATTACTTTATAAAATAATAAATACATAATATCGCCGCCCCCGCAGAATAAACGCGTAAGTGCTATTGAGGCGGTTTTGATGTTAATCCATATTCGTTATGTATAGGTCAAAATACATCACCTCAATTTTGTCCAGATTTTTACATCAATTATTTACGAAGTTACATACACACGATATACCGTAACATAATGTTATAATTCCGACCTTGATGATATAAAAACTTAATTACCTATTACATTATCAGAATTTTTTCGACTGCACCAGAATAAACGCGTAATAGCCCATTAACGGTATCACTGTACTGCGAAAAACACAAGTAATATTACATTGCAAAACAAAAAAAAAAACAATAGTTCATAAGAAAAAATAACTCAAAGTAACATAAACGTTAAAAAAAACTAAAACATTTCGTAAAATGTTTTTTTATCAATGACTCAAAATAGTACCTGTTTAACACTTAACATTAATTAGATTATCTATAAAAAAAAATCTTTTAAACGACGTAAAAAACAAACTTCAATTCGGTGTAGTCATAAAGTTATGGATCAATTTAGGTTTTTTATTTTTCCTGTAAAATTGATTTTTTACACTTGCGCGTTTATTCTGCGGGGGCGGCGATATGCAACTATGACGGAGTGGAAAGATAGTGTTCTTTCACTCTTCTTTTAAAAACTGCAACAGTTTGGCAGTCCCTAATGTCAGGCGGAAGTAAACTCCACAACCGAGCCGCGTGCACACTGAAGGAGTAGGAGTAGAAGTCGGTTGATGGGGAGGGGATTTAAGGAGATTTCTAAGATGCGAACTGCAAGGTACATTAGAAGGACGGGCGTAGGAAAAGCGTTCAGATAGTATGGCGTTTTAGGGTTGTGAAGGATGTTAAATAGCAGACACAATATCCGAGAGTTCCTGCGAAGACGAATAGGGAGCCACTTGAGTATCTTGCGAAAGTCAGAAACGTGATCATACTTAAAAAATAGGAGAATATTGATCCGTAACGTAATATAAATAAAGAGCGTTTAAAAATGCGGTGTCGGTAACGGTGTCGCGAGTTCAATTGTTTTTTCCCATCTCAAAAATGCCCAAATGTAAATTATTCTTATATTAGTAATAAGAACGGGGGGTTCAGAATCATGTACTGAACCCATGGTAACAATTTTCGCGTCAATGTCCCTGCGACCCTGTATAGACACATCAGCTTTTACTCTTTCAAATATCAATTTACACACATCACGCCGATAATCCCCGAAGGGATAAGGTAGAGATGTTCGTTTATTACACTCACATTTCGCCAGTTATATTTAAGCCCCATGTAATAGGGGGCGAGCCTATTGCCATCAACCGAGCTCATGCTAAACAGTAGTGCTTGCGACCACTCGACCAACGAGGCATCTAATATCAATTTATCTACATCATACAATATGTAAAAAAATCCTGACCGATCCGAAAGGACCACATACGTACTGCAATAACATTACCTAAAAGTAATAAAAAGCCTAATTATTATAGAAAATAAAAAGACAAAATATAATCTACTATAATTTCTATTGCTTTTATTGTAACTTATGATCTCAGGATAGTGTGATAAACATACATACATACATAAACTCACGCCCTCTTCCCATGGGGGTAGGCAGAAACTACAGAACGCCACCTGCTACGATCCTTACATATTCCTTTTGCCTCGTTTACGTTCATACATCTGGTCATACACGCACGCCGGTTGCGAGTACTACGCACCTGGCCTTTCTGAAGAACATCACCAATAAGGTCAGTATATGTCCTCCTAGGGCGTCCCCGCCCGGCCTTTCCCTTTACATCAGCCTTGTAAATACGTTTTGTTAGTCGCCTTTCATTCATTCTCTCAACAAACAAACTCAAACTCAAACAAACAAACTCTATGGATAATGTACTTATCTGAAATAAATGAATATTATTATTGTCTTTTATTTCATTTAAACACTTATAAATTATATTTTTAAATATTATAATAAAGAAAATATAAAAACATTTAAAAATATAAAAAATAGTAGCCCACAGGTATCGGGAACAGGGTCCAAGCTACTGGCGGTCACGGCTCCAGAGAGAGGAACCTCTTGACAATGCGAGCCGTGTCCAGGAGTACCGCTTTCTGAATCAAGCCCTTGATCCAGCTGCTCAACGAGAGCCTCCTCAGGTGTTGGTCGAGGCTCTTGGCAATTAAGCCATTGGCTGATTTTTATTATTTAAAATAATAGTACAAAAAAAAAACCAAATTCATTATCAATGAGCAAATTTTCAACAGGTGTTATCATAAGTTATGACCTGCAGACACCCGCTAAAGGGCCGCCCGCGCCCCATTTAAAATTCCCCATTGAAAAAAGGAGACGATTTTTTTTTTTGATTTTCCTGAAAATTACCATTTAAATAGACTCTCAGTACGATACCTAAGGCGATTAACACACTGCCACGCACCACGCAGCGTAGCGCGTGAATGCGTGTTTTTAACGTTGCTTGTAAGTATCTCCGTTTGTATAGAAAATATGCACAGTCCAACACACAGAAAATGCAAAACGAAAACGCGCGTTCATTCAGATCACGCGCCTACAAGCGGAGAAACATGCGCACACACACGTGGGTGCGGGGTGAGACGCAAGGTATGGCACACCGAGCCTCGCATTGCAATGCTTGATTTTGGATGGGCTTGAACGGCTTTGAATGAAATGAGTCAGAGCCGCCGTAAATCCACAAAACGCAACTACGCGCGTGATTGCGTAAAAAACCCGCACGATGATGCAGATCTGCACTCCCGCAAGTACGCGCGTAGGTGCATTGACACGCAACATGCAGCGTGATGCGATGCAGTGTGATAATCGCCTTACAACACCCTCACGGCTCGGACAGGGGTTTTTTATATGTTGTATAATATCGCAATCACACAACTAAGTGTATCAAGACATCTTCATTACGATTTAAATTAGATCATGACTTTCGACGAGTTTTTTTATTTGATTTAAACGCACAATAGCGTCTTGTGGCGACCAATCGAAACCGTGCCCGGCTCGTAATGAAGTTGTATCATGTACAGACTGCTTTCCGCTACTTTTTATAGTATATTTCAATTAGGAATCATAATAGCAAAGGGTAACCTGCCGATGGTTCATAGATTATGTTGGATAGTAGATAGGATTGTAATAACAGCCGCCTGGGTCGATCGATCAGGTTAAGCTACGCTTGCCGCGGTTGGTCCGTGGATGGATGACCATCTTTATATACCAAGACCTCTCCACGCCTCGGAAAGCACGTTAAGCCGTTGGTCCTGACTGTCATTTGTAGATCTTGGACAATTGTTACGGGTCGTTAGAAGCCCGAAAGTCTGACAACCAGTCTTACCACGGGCTATCGTAGTAACTGGGTTGTGGAGGTCAGATAGGCAGTCGCTCCATGTAAAATACTGATATTCAGCTGCTTCCGGTTAGACTGGAAGCCGACCCCAAGATGGTTAAGAAAAGGCCAGGCAGGTGATGAGTAGATAGGATAGTTTGGAAATCTCGAAAGCAGCGAAGTGAATGCTTGATCAATGCCCAGATAAAGGGGTTTTTGTACGATTTTTTTGTAGATAGAAAGACAGGATTCCAAATAAACCTTTGGAAAATGTGTCACCAGTCTAAGGACTGGTGACACATTTAAAGCACATTTATAGCTAAGGCTATGGAACACCCACGAAAGGTAAGCTTATTTGTGTGTCGGAATCTTATCAGTTTTAGAAGACATCCCTTTAATGTGTAATATTGTTTCAAACCAAGGATCTTGAAGCCTGAAGGAAGATTAATCAAATACATCTGATTGTGCATACGCATGTCTGTGCGTGTGCATGTGGATTATGCAATGTATATTGTCTTTGGTCCCTGGCCCTGATATCAAGCAAAGAACAAAATTGACTTGGTTGAATATGAGGCTTTTGGCTGCTTTGTTATGTGTGTATTTTCAATTTTTTTTCTTTTTCTTTCTTGGTACTATGTAGGACATGTCTGCCGCAAGCCGGACGAACAGCGGACCCAAATAGCTCGGAACTGACGCCGTGAGACAGTGAGGCAGGGTCGCGGCAGGTCCCGAAGGAGATGGCGAGATTTACTGGACAGATTCTGCCAAAACTAGAAAGAGGACGCTCGAAAGATGAAAGGAGTGGACGGAGACCTTTGCCCAAAAGGGGACAGTAAGCAGTGAGGACTCATACAAAGGAAAATATATCAGTTGGGACTTATAAAATCCTCATTTGAATTGTGATAATCCTCAGTGCGGAGTTATCACATCCATAATAATTTGCCCAGTAAATATGTTAATCTATGACAGTATCAAGTGAGACATTGTCAGTCGGCGCGAACACATCTCAGCGGGGGCAGATTGCGCGCGCATGACACAGCGCCGAAGACACACGAACGCTCCCGATTGACGCTCGTGCCTTCAATACGAAGACATTATATTGGCAATTCTTTACAAATGGATCAAAGCCTTCCTTTCTATGTTGAAATGAAAAAAAGGGTGCTGATCCGTTTTCAATTTAACACAGCTTTGTTAATATAAAAAAACGTGGCTGTTAAATAATCATACGAGAAATTATCCTACTCTACCTACGTAAAATAAAAGTGTAAGTACATAAAAACCGTTTTATATGTAATAATCTTCTTCTGTTAAATGTATGTAGAGTAAAAAAAGTGGTAACTTCAAAAATGTTTGTGGAATTGCATTCCTTGTGAAGCATGTGTGGTGTGACTATGAATGATAGGCTGAGGAATGATGTGATAAGGTAATCTGGGTCTTGAAGTGGCACCGAACCCCCCCGTACCGTCCGAATGAACCCCAAATGGACGGGGATGGAGATATGGGGGGAAACATATTTTACTTACGTCCATTTGGGGTCCATTCGAATGGTACGGGGGGGTTCGGTTTCACTTCAAGACCCAGATTACCACTCGCCATCCAGTTGCCTCTCCGATTAAATTTTACGTGCCATTGCCTTGAATAGTAGTGACAATGTTTAAAGAATATGCTTAGATGGTTTGGTCTTGTTGAGAGGATGATTGAAAGGCAACTAACAAAAAGTATTTACAAGGCAGATGTGATTGGAAACGCCCTAGGAGGACATATAGTGACCTTATTGGTGATGTTCTTCAGAAAGGTCAGGTGCGTAGTACTCGCAACCGACCTGCGTGTATGACCAGATGTACATATTATAAACGTAATCGAGGCAAAAGGAGTATGTAAGGATCGTAGCAGGTGGCGTTCTGTTGTTTCTGCCTACCCCCATGGGAAGAAGGCGTGAGTTTATGTAAAAACAAAATGTTTGGATTTGATCATAGACATTAAAATATGAATGACCCCTGACAGTTCTTCTAACGATCGAAACAAAATTTCACTATGTCCTTTTAGGTAAATTGTTACCAGCTACAATAACTACCTCAATAAAAGATTTAAGCGATGCACTCACTATTTAACTTTTAAAACAAAACCTGTCACTTTTCAATCTATCCGTCTCAAAAGCATTTCGCTAAAAAATCTCACAACTCAAGCCCGCACCCACAACGCGACAACAGCAATTTCCCGCCACAATATTTTTTTTCAGAAAATTGTCCACAGTGATAAACGTCAAAAAACAAAAGAATAACGACATCAATAACATCATAAATACGTCACTGCGCCCGAACACGGTCACATCATAAAACTCATCAGTGGGCACAAACCGACGCCATGTTGGAAACTGGCGGCATTTAATAATCTCATTGAAAATGTTGATTAAAGCGAGAAGACGCCTCTGCCACAAGCTTTATTAATAGGCTTATGATTGCGGGCTCTATTAAAAGTTATCACAACACCACTGGACAGGTTGAACGAGATGAAAGTCGATGCTGTATGGCCAAAGAATCGATAAAGGAGCCATAGTGTTGTGCCTCTCGTACCGTTTTAAAACGGTTTTTGTTTTCCGTATGTTGGCGTGTATAATTCAATTACCTGGCCATCAATTACGGTTTATTATACAGTTGCAATTTTATATGGATTCAAGGTTGAAATAATTATGTTGTATCTGACCGCTATCAGCCTCTATCAGCTGATACACGACGTTTTTTATTTTAATTCTCACTGTAGGTACCTACAATTACAACATCCTCGACCAGACTGCAAAAAAACTAACCATTTTTTACAAACTGACACTGACGTTTTAAAAATCAGCCACAAAGGTTTTACACTTCGTAAACTCCTAGTCTATGGCTTGACGCGCCTCCTGTGCTTGAGTGATTGAATGCGAGAGCAAATTATAGGCTGTATGGACACCTTATTACTGCTCTCGGACTGTTAAAGCAATTTAGCTGACATTTAAATAATTTCGCACAGAATGAGGGCAACGAGTAATGACGGTTTACTTAATGTTACCTCGGAAACACCATGGGAGCTCGGTTCTTAAAAATTGTCGCGTGCCGTGAGGTTTTGACGTAACAAGACTTTTAATTTTGAGGTCTTCTTTAGAAAGTCTCATTGAAAACAAATTGTTCTATTTTCGAAAATGTTTTTAGCAAAGCGGCCGGCGATTAGGCGCACGCGCTCTCAACTGTGATTCCAGATAAATAATCTTGGTTTTATCAATATCGTTAATGTAAATCATACTTAGATCTGAATAATGATGATTTACTCTATGGCACTATCTAAGTATCTATGATTTACATTTTCCTTCTCAAGAAAACGATGCCGGAAGGCAGTCTTTTCAATAACTAATTTATTGTTGTCATTAGAAGCGAAACTGTAAACACATATTTCTCATATACAAGAATGTCAAAGGTTTTAAGAAATAATTTATTCAACTTTTAACATGGCAACAATTAAAATAATACCGTTTTAAAAAAAAAGGAACCGCCACCGGTTGACGCTCATCAAAAAATTTCTCTTCGACATAAAAAACCACAAATCAAAGGAGCCGTTAATCAAAACTTCGCAGCGATTACACACCATGTAAATTAAACACTTACGATTCCCACCAAAACACGAGATCGGCAACTAAACAAATTCAGAGGCAATTACAACTTCTCCCTTGTATTAGCAACAAAATGAGCTTGGAGCTAATAATAGTGGTAGCCGCATGTTATGGGAGCCAATTACGTTGTGGGTAGCACAACAAAATCCGGTAGTTAATTAGGCTAAATTGTATAATGTTGGTGCGGCAGTTTGCGACGAGTAATTGCGGGCCCCTGGCCCCGGGCCCCGGGCCCCGTCCGCGACCCGAGCTCGACTAGCGACGAGCGACGTCAAGTCTGATGGTAATTCTCTGATTTATTAACTAGTTTTCTGTGATGTGTGGAATACTGGCGTTTGAGGAGTTAAAGGTTTTCAGATGTGAAATGTCAGGAGAAGCTTTTATGAGTTAAGGAAGTAACATGCTTTGGTATTATTGACGTGATGGAGAGAATCTGCCATTTTGACTTATCTTGTTTAGGATGTGAATTTTCTAGTGACAACAATATTTTTCACTTTGGTGTGTCTTACAAAATACAAAAGTGATTAGGTGAAGCTATCCTCAATCATACATACAAATAAATAAAATTGCAGTGTCAATTTGTAATGTCAAAATAACAGCTTTTTACTAAATGCTTATAAAAGTATATACAACAAAAATATTTTTATTTTATCTGTCCGCCTGTCTGTTTGTTCTGACTAATCTCCCAAAAATTTCAATACTTCAAAACTTTCATTGCAAGCTAAACAAATAAATTAAATTAAATTATAGAATTCCAAGCGAATGAAGTCGCGGGTAACAGCTAGTTATATATACAAAAAAAAAACGATAAAAATAATAACATGGATGGCGTAGACGATGTAAATAAATTGGGGAGAAACTGTAAAAAAAAATTACGTGGATACAATTCTGCTAAACAAAGCCATTGTTCGCAATATCCACCCGACTCCGAGGACCAGCAGCCAGCGCCTCTATACTTTCAGCAATCTATATCTTCACCCTTCTATATATTGGACATCATACTTCACACTAACGATATTCATCAAAAAGGTGTCGTTACTCCTCTTAAATTAATGCTTTACATCAAGGAGTCGCGAAAGATACCCAAACCAGTTATATCTCTATAACTCGTAAGTACTTCACATAAACGTATAATTAACTATCAAATCACTCAGCTGACAGCCAATTAATAACGACCGTAGGACTTGTCTTTCATAATTTGAGTTATTGCCTGATGGTGTGCGGATAAATAAAAACAAAATCAAATTATAGGCCATTTATATAAACCAATTTGCATGGCAAACTGTTACGACCTGGCGACACCGAGACGTTATCTGAGGCCGGCCCATTTGAGGCCAAACTAGTATAGGTTGATGATCGACTACGTATCAAAATGGCCATCACTTGCTTTCGTAAGCAAAAGTCTAAATTAAAAAACATAACTGTCAAAATATTTAAATTTCGAATGAGGATTAATGTCGGCGCAGTTTGTTTTTGGGATTGATGGATCACGAAGGCGCAAAACTAGTCACGACTCACGACCTTGTCGGAAACTGAATTTAAGCGCAAGAGTAGTGTTTTAAAGACTGCGTAAAGTTAATTTTAAAAACACTGACGTCAAATTTTAATCATTCTCTCAATGTTCCTAGTATCCACTGGCAAATTCTGCAACCAGATTTAGGCAAATAAGCTCACCAGAATTTTGGAGAGTGGAAAATGTTTTTTTTTTTTTTCAAAGCTTTTACTCCTTTAAAAGCAGGAAAAAGTTTGCTTAAGCTAAATCGACGTTATTATGTTAAGACTTAATAGCAATTTATCGAAGCAAGCTCACAAGTACTTTATATAAGTTAATAGAAATTAATTGAAAGCAATAGCAAGTGTCACACACTTGCGATACGGATAACCGTAGTCGCAATCAGCGGTTTAATCGAGCGACTATCGCCTTAGGGCATTTGCGGTCACTTGACATACGACGTGCGAACTCAGCAATTACCGAACTCACTGATTACACGGTTCGACCGGTGATAGCCGACTGTTCTTGCGCGATTGACGACTGACAATCGCAAGTGTTTTATTATGAAATATGAATGAGATGCAAATTAAGGTCGGGATTATGTCAAAAATATCTGTCAATACCTTTGGAAATAACGAATCTAGTTAGATTTATGAATATCACCAAAAACTGATGTTTAACTATATTAAAACATTAAAGAAGACTGCCTCGTTTGTCAGTGGTTGCAACCGCTACCGCTGAGCATGAAGCCCTGAGTTCGATCCCCGGATCGGGCAAAATGTTATTGAGTTTTTCCAACAGGAATTTCTCAGTAACAGCCCGGAATCTGGATAAGTCCCCGGTTCATGGCTATCGGCTCGCCCCCTATTACATGGGACTTTTAAACATAACTGGCTAAATGTGGGTGTACATTTTACTATATGTATACTTACCTCTGCCTAACCCTTCGGAGATTACCAGGCGTGATGTTGTGTCATTTTATGTTAAACATTAAAACAATAAAACCATAATCGAAGTAATATTTTAGAAGTAAGTGTCTACCGTCTACAAAATTCACAATTATTTTTCAGTCAATGATAAGATTCTGTCGAGGGGCTTGTGGCTAAGTAATAACAGCCACACGGGTCGATCGATCAGGTTAAGCTACACTTGCCGCGATTGGTCCGTGAATGGGTGACCATCTTTACATACCAAGACCCCTCCGTGCCTCGGAACATTGATCCCGATTTTCATTTCTAGATCTTTGACAGTCTTTACGGGTCGTCAGAAGCCCGAAAGTCTGTCAACCAGTCTTACCAAGGGGTATCGTGTTACCTAGTAACTAGATTGTGGAGGTCAGATAGGCAGTCGCTCCATGTAAAATACTGGTATTCAGCTGCATGCTGCTGGTTTGACTGAAAGCCGAACCCAATATAGTTGAAATATAGATGATGATCGAACATCTACCAACCCGCACTGGGCCCGCGTGGTGGATTACGGCCCACTCCCTCTCACCGAGAGGAGGCCTGTGTCCCAGCAGTGGGAACATTATAGGCTGATGATGATAGATGATGATAGGATTCTGTCGCTTAGGTACTGTTATGCACCTTGTTTCTGCTGGTAGAATTCCTTGATATCTGGTTTAGGTTTCAAACGACACAACACTTTTTTTTTAAAAGGCATCTCGCAGTTGACCTATGCTGCTACATGGCTGCTTAATCGCACTTTCCTGTTGCTGCCTTAAGCTTCTACACTTGAACCTCGGCTATAGGGCATCGCTGAAAGGAGGACAGCAAGAAGGGACAGACTGGATCAAACTTAGATTTTCATCTTGATTGTTATGCGGGGTATTTAAGGCTACATGCTCAGCTGCAACAACTGCTGGCACCTCGTTTTCGAGCAAGAGTCGGGGGTGAGTATCATTTACTCGGGAACACGATCGCGATCGCGAAGAACCTCGGCGGCGGGGTTGGAATGACGGGTGTCGTCTGTGTTTGTGCACTGTACTGGTGGCCCTATTCTTCTCCTGGAGGAGTGTTATAGGGTCATCTGGGTCGAAGAGGTAGACACAGCACTCTTTCGGTCGGGGTTAATGTATCATAACATATCATCACGTCTGTCCCTGAAGGGTTAGGCAGAGGTGTACCTATAGTACACCCACATTTCGCCAGTTATGTTTAAGTCCCATGCAGTGGCGTAGCTAGGTAACCAAGGGCCCTGGGGCAAATAAAAAAATGGGGCCCCAC
Source organism: Agrochola lychnidis (assembly GCA_963680765.1). Lineage (NCBI taxonomy): Eukaryota > Metazoa > Arthropoda > Insecta > Lepidoptera > Noctuidae > Agrochola > Agrochola lychnidis. Next base: position 20,456,646 of record OY796858.1, read on the forward strand.
TGCTATCTAAACTGTTTAGGTTTTATCAAGTAAAAATAAACTTTTACCATGGGTTCAGTACATGATTCTGAAATCCCCTACGTTGAAATTTTTCATCGGTTATTTTAAATCAGCTGTTTCATAGAAAAGTGCAATACCTACGCGGTCAAAATGTATGGAACAGCTGTTTTTGCAACCTATCATATTTATTTTGAAAATGGGAGAAATTTTCAAAAGTTCAGTTCGATCGAGATTTTCTGGAAAGGAAGGACTCGAGGGCCCTATAAGCTTGAAGGCCCCGGGGCACTGCCCCGCCTGGCCTCTAGGTAGCTACGCCACTGGTCCCATGTAATAGGGGGCGAGCCTATTGCCATCAACGGGGCGCTAATACAGTCGGGGTAATCTTGTAGGTATAAACTTATCTGATATCCGCAATATTTTTTTACTCCTATTAGGTATTAATAACATCTATTCTCAAATTTAGACATTTTTATTTTACTTGAAGCAAAGAAAAAACGAAATCACAAAAAAAAACACAGTTGGGGGAAAAATAACCAACCAAAACCAACAAACATACCAACCACCAACCAACCAACTGCAGTGTATTCACATAGGCATTGAAATCGGCGACAAATAAAGTAGTCACGTGATTTAAGCGCTCGCTGCAGTGTTATTAATGACCAAAAACAAAAATCGTGAGTGATAATTAAGTTATTAGTGGTAATAATAAAGTGATCAAGCTTGCCTTGTTAAGGGAAAAAATATATTACTTAAGGACACTCCTTTTTTACACATATATTTTTTTTATAAAGAAAATTACCCAATAACCACTTGAATTTATGAAGTAGGTAAGTACATCTTATATTTATGAAAAGAACAATTAAGCCTCATCATCATCATCATCATCATCAGCCTATAAATGTTCCCACTGCTGGGACACAGGCCTCCTCTCTGTGAGAGGGAGTGGGCCGTAATCCACCACGCGGGCCCAGTGCGGTTTGGTAGATGTCACATGTCTTCGATTTTTCGGTTCTAGGACATGCCGGTTTCCTCACGATGTTTTCCTTCACCGTTTTGAGAGCAGTGGTGATGAAATAATTTACACAAAGTAAAGCGCCTGTCTGGGTTCGAACCTACGACCTACAACTCGTAAGTCGCGGCCGTTACCACTGGGCCACCACTGCTCTTTAAGCCTCATTAAACTATTATTAGGCACAAGATCTAAGATCCGACTCGAAGAACCAGAAATGAAAATGATCAAATTAGGGGTTAGGTTATATACAAAGTCGAAACTTAGTTAAGTCGAAACTTAAGTAGCTAAGTTTCATTTCTGTATCTTACCGAAAGCGCACGCATGTCTCTAAAAAAAAAAATCTTGACATTTATGCACGTTTAAGATGTGTAACTTCAAATTTGTGTGTGATCGTTACAATAAGTTGCTCGCTCTTTTGTTTAAATGCGTTTATACTGAAACTCTGAAAGTAGGCAACGTTGCAAATAACTGACAAATATTTCGCTGTTTTGATTAATTTTGCAATATTGCTGTAAGAAAATAAGAAATATGGTTAACTAGAATATATATAATAATGAATTGCAATTATAACACTGAATTAGATGTTGTAACCGTTTTAGGTGTAAAAAAGGCATTTGGAAAGATTCCAAATACTTTTTTTACATCTAAAACTAAATACGGTGTTACGATATTAATAATTGCATTCCATAATCAATATTTTAGTTCACTAGTTAGCCATATAATTCTTATTTCCATACAGTAATATTGGCAAATTAATCAAAACTGCGAAATATTTGACAGCTATTTGCGACGTTGCCCACATTCAGTAGTTGACTTCCAAACTCTAAAATATTTGATTTGACGATGATAGGTATAAATGGCTTTTTTAACCACAAACTTAAAAAATTTAACACTTTCTATGGAAAACTTAGATATGCCTAGCCTACCTACTTACTACTTCAAAATTAAAGACAGACACCGCAAGAAATCCTCGCAAATTCCACGCTGGACGCTGGAGAATGGAAACGGTATACAACACAAAATCGTGATGAATTACGACGTGCTAACACCGAATTACCCACAGCAATGATTACACGGTTAACACAAAAATGATACCGCCATTACTTCGATAGAACTGTGAGAAATTAGTGAGGCGAATCGCAAAACTGCACTCACCCGTACCGAATAACAATTACCGATATCAATCGATATAAATCGCTAATTTCGAGTCTGTTGTTTAAGAATGAGCAGTTTGCACAGAAGGCTTTTACGATTGATCGATTAAGTGCTTTTGTGTTATCGATTTTGGTGTGATTCGAAAATTGATGAATAGGCATAGACTAGAGAATTTTGTGTTCTGGTAACACTTTTTTTATTTTTTATAATAGATAATATTTTTATTCCTCTTTATTATTCCTATAATAATACAGCCCGAACACATGTGTAAGCAATTTTTTAACCGACTTCCAAAAAGGAGGAGGTTATATGTTCGTCGCGTATGTTTGTTTTTTTTTTTTATGTAGGTATGTCCACCGATTTCTCAGTCAATTGTGGACCGATTTTGAAAATTCTTTTTTTGTTTGAAAGGGTGTGCTCTCGAATTGGTCCTATAAATTTTATTAACTTTGCTTGGATAGTTTTTGAGTTAGCTACAAAATACGTATTTTTTTCCCACTTAGTATGTAGATGATATGATAAGTTTCTGTCACTGGTAGCAGGAAGTGGTATTCGAATGTGTGTGGGGTAGGTACCACAACTAAAAAGTGAAAAATAAAAACTTTTTACAAAAAAAAACAACCGACCTCCAAAAAAAAACACTACAAAGTGAAAAATAACTTTAATTTCGGAAGTCGGTGGCAAAAAACGAAAATACAAAACCCAAGATACCGACTTCCGAAATTAAAGTTATTTTTCACTTTGTAGTGTTTTTTTTTGGAGGTCGGTTGTTTTTTTATTTATTTAAACACAATACAATTTTCAAAGTACAACTCTAAAGCATAAAAGTAAATGAATTTAATATTTGAAACACAACTTACAATTTTTACACCCTACATAATTGAATTTAAAACAAACAAAGAAACAACAAAATGAGTTGTCCAGCAAAACACATTAAATAAAAAGCCTTACACAGCCACTGGAAATAACCGATATAATTTCATTACCTACTCTCATCTTCCTCCATTTTTAGGATTCCGTACCCAAAGGGGCTCCGTGCTGTCCGTGCGTCTCTGTCACAGGACTCTGTGAACCGTAATATGTAGATATTTGAAATTTCCACAGAGGGTGTACTACTCTATAACAAAAAAAATAAAGGAACGTGTATACCCTACCCTATACAAGAAACGTGTATCGTACGGCGTTTTTTTTTTACTAAATTATTTAAAAAAATGTAGTGCTAAATATTGTACGGTGGTACGGAACCCTTCGTATGCGAGTCCGACTCGCAGTTGGTTGCTTTTTCTTAACCAACATAGTTACAAAACTGGTGCTGCAATGTTCAGCATTACGGAGGCCATAAAAGCTTATAGCATTGTGCACCATTATCCTTCATAAGCCATGGGTCCTTATAACGAGTAGCGAGTGCCAGCAGGATAGTTTATAACCACTTAACTTTAAACTCAGGTTGCGCTCAGTAAGTACTCATAATTGGTAAAATAGTCTCACTGAAATCATTTTTTGTAACATTATTGATACTTGGAAAACTTTTGTCAGGGAATAATGGTAGATTTAAAATAATTATACTGAAAAAATAAAAACAGAATTTTTTTGAACACTTTGGAACGGCTTTCCTTAACGCGGCTTGCAGTAAAAGTTGACTGGTAGAAATCGTCACGTAAGGAAAAAGCGTTATAATCTTTCTCTCTCTCTGTCTCTTTCTATTACATAAGAATGTGTGTGCGTGTGAGTATCGCGTAAAGAACCTCGTTTCTGACGGGGATCCCCCGACAGCACACGTTTTTTTTAGCTTATTTTTGGTCGTTGATGTCTTTTACTTGAAGAAAGTTACTTCTTAACTTTTTGACATTATGTCTAGTTTAATCCACCTCTATACAATTTTCGATTGACACTGCAGTTTTTTAAATCTTAATTATTAAGCTAAACATTTAATTAAAATCGAAACAGAATTAAATTAAAAGAATATTAAACTCTTAGCTATTATATAAAATGCTGAAATACAATGTATCGAATGATTTTGTGTCAATTTAGACGATATGTAAAAGTAGCAAGCAGCTTTTGTCGCCGACCATAAATCCTTTTGACAAACTCAAATCTAAAAAGTTTGCAACCTGTCCAGATTTGAAGCAGATATTATCTAGCGAGTACAAAGTGAGCAGATAAGCATAGAATTATTACATTACGTGCACTTACCGTGAAATATGCGCCTGCGCTTGTGTTTATCACTACCTGAGCCAGTCATAGTAACTAGATTTATAACGTGTTTGCACTTTCTCTGGATTTCAATTTGAATTGTTTTTGTTTTTAAGTAGACTTTTGAAGTTCTCCACTGTCTGTACTGATACTGTACTAATTGTAATTAATTTAGGTCTACACTTAAGGAAAAAGCGATTAAAGTAAATAATAATTGAATAAAATATTTTGTATTCAATTATCAAACGATTACGAACTTATTTCATAATAAGTCAATAAGAATTAACACGCTACACCGCCAAACATCTCAATTTAGGATTGTAAACCAAACAAATTCAACAATAAAATTAATGTGAGCATCTCCGAGTGAGGTCAGGGTGTCCGAGTAATCTTTCCCATCAACTTTACAGCATCTGGGCTCGTAATTTAATTAAAAAATTCACAGAAAACAGGCGGCGGCGGCGGCGCAATCTACCAAATTGCGCTCCACAACACATCGGGAGCCCTAATTCCCTTAAATATTATTTTTGCATCCTTTATCGTATATTTTGAAATTAACCCGACCCCGGTAATAACTGTTATGCCAAAGTTTTTGATTAAATTCGCCCAAAACCAATACTTAAAAGTTATCAAACTGTTATCGTTTCGTGAGGACAATTTGCGCGGGACCACGTTCAGCCATTAGTGATTGTTGGAGATAAAATGACGTATGGACCTCCTCTTTTGTGTTTCGGTAACGAAGTTCTGGTCTAGAACTGCTTTTATGCTAAGCAGCTGAAGCTTTTTTAATGCTAATCACACTTAATTTGGGTCAAAAAACCTTAGCTGTCATCTCCAGAGCTTCTTAAACCTATGACGCGACTCCAATAATTATGTAGTGATTAAATAATGCCAAAGTAAGGTCCTAAATAAAAAACTGTTCTACAATTTCCTGACAAAACAATTAAGGCCCTTTCTAAAACGAAAATATCTAAGTAGAGAATGATAAAAAAGGTAGCCTATTTGGCTTCCTCAATTTAAAAGCATTGATTCAATTTATTAGCTAAGTACCGACTTATTACTGTAAATTATAACCGTTTATGTATCATATTGACGTACCTATAATTGAATAAATAAGTGATCTAAAATTGAAACTACCGATCTTAATTTTACGGATAAAAAACAAGTCCAAAAAAGTTACCGCTTCCGAATATTCAAGGCTCGTAAATGTCAAACACGGAGCAGAAAAAATAAATAATATAATCAATTACGGTATACAAGGTAGATACCTAAATAATTTACGCACCTTTCTAGGTACCAATCTATAAAAATTGCATAAGTATACCTAAAACTATATCATGCATAAATTATTTACTAACACAAAACAATTTATAAACCTGCCATTTTTAGTTTAATAATTTTCCCGCGCTCTTGTCTCTGGCTAATAGTTTTGAGCGATTATGTATGGCAACACTTTACGCTGCATTTGCATAATGAAATTACGGCACCGGCCCTCGGAACATCGCACTTATAAAAAAATAGGTACGCAGCCATCGTTTACCGTATAAATACAAAATTGATTCGATCAACGGTTATTAATCGAATTTTCCGTACCCAACGGTAATCGATTGATTATTTAGGTAGTTTTCAACAGTACTCTACCGATATTAAGAATATAATTACGATTAATCGCAAAAGAAATGTACAAGAATTTTTAACGCAATAAATTTAATGCTTCCGAGAATAGTAAATCTATTCTAGCAATTTTCTTAGAAATAAACAGGTACAACTTATTTCGTTTTAAGATCGTGAAAAGACACCACAAAAAAGATTCTCGTGATCGCCATCCGAATATTTTTTTTAATTACTTCTCATAATTACTAACATTTATTACAATAAATTAACTTGGGATGATCACGATATATCTATTTTCGAGAAATTAAAAACATAATTACGGAATATTATCACCAAGAACGAAATAATTAGTAATGTTTCATAATTATTAATTTGAAACAACGCTTTCCTTGACCGCTATTACCAAGAGCCTATATTTTATACTTGTTTAATACTACTCGAACTAAATCTATGATAATGTTTTACCGTTTTAGGTACATTGCGTTTTATATGCATCTGTTGAATGCATTGAAACGTTAGCGAGCGATGGACTTTACTAAACAGTACCCTAACTGCGTAATACACGATCAGTCACAATCTGTTTCGATTTGAAACAGATCGCTAATCCATTGCTTCATAAATTGGAAAAAAAATCCGCTCAACAACATAACGCAATGAATGTTGTTGAACTGTCAAAATGAAACAAATTAGGCATAATCGTTTATGAAATAGGGTCATGGACTATATTATGAAGTGGAATTATAAGATACGTTTCGTTATTTTTAGGGGTCACCATCTGATGGTTTTTCTTTTGATAGGTACGTCCGTCAATATTCCATACTGATGATAACACTGACAGCGCTTGAACGCGATTTAAATGCATCGATGTAATGTATGAATGATTGCGTTTAGCTTCAATGGTGAAGTTCGCCCTTTTTTTTTTTTTTTTTGGGTGGGAAATTATCAAATAACTTCGAGCGGGAGGGCGTGTCAGACTCTTACTGACTAAAACCCACCCGTGTTCCTTCGGTTGCCCTGTTGCCGGGGGCCACGATTTCCCGATCGGTTTTCTTCGAACCCCCGGCAGGCATTGGTCCTAGTGGACCCCGTCAATTCTGCTGACATCTCTTTGAGGCGCGCGTGGAACACAACGCGCCGTCGACCCGGGCTTGGTCCTTATCGGACGGCGAGCTACCCATTGCTCACCGTCCGCAAGCCCGCGCCTACGGTGGCCGGAAATCGGCTCGCGATTCCCGCCCCGGGCGTCTCCTCCTGCGGCGGTTAGGGGCGTGAGGGCGCGAAATTTGCCTCTCCCTCACGCGTTCCGCCTCCTCCTTCGCGAGCATTACCGCTTCGCAGAAGGAGGTGACGGCCTGCCATTTCCTCTCGCTCCGTACCATGGCCTGAACCAGGGCCGGACGCGAGAGATCACCGCCGCCGATCGCCTCTACGAGAACATGAAGTTCGCCCTAAATCTGCTACTTCTAGCCAAGTTGTATGATTTCTTAGAAATGTGTCCACTCGACGATTAACGATTAAATAACAGATCACTTATTCCCAGACCCTTTTTCTCAGCAAATCAATTAATAGAGTCGTTATTAATTACTTTAATGACGCAGGGAATACTAATTCCGTGCGTCATCCAACTCTATTACTTCTTAGATCAAATCTCAAATTGAGGTAAACAGAGAGTAGGTAGTATATTTATTCCGAATTCAGATGATTTCAATATAATTATGTAAATAAAGCCTGCCTAATACTGCCTCGGTGGTCTAGTGGTCGCAAGCGCGACTGCTGAGTATGGTCGTGGGTTCGATTCCCGGGTCGGGCAAAGTGTTATTGGGTTTTCCCATCTGTAATTTCTCAGTAGCCCAGAGTCTGGATTTGTGTCCGGTTGATGGCAATAGCCTCGCCTCCTGTTACATAGGACTTATACATATCTGGTGAAATGTGGGTGTACTATAGGTACACGTCTGCCTAACTCTTGGGGGAATACAGGGGTGGTGTTATGTTATGAAATACAATAGACGTAGATATATTTAGTAACCTGTTCCTAAAGAGCCATAAAAAACTCTGTAAGAAATACAGAAATTCAATACAACAACAAATATTTTTTTGCAGTGAAAACTTCTTTAGGCGCGTTGGGCATTTTTGAGATGGGACTAAACCATTGATTTCGGGACACTGTGACGATACCTCGTTTTTGTAAACTCTTGCTCGTGCTCTTTATTTATATTACGTTACGGATCAATTTTCTATGCAAGTATTTTTACTTTAAAGGTTTTGGAAGTATTTATTTTTATTTTTTATAATTGCGATTGTGCTCTTTATTTGGATAAGGTTACGGACCAATGTTTTACAAGTATTTTTCTTCCACCAAGGCGATCTTGTTCAAGTTTTCACTTCTGTCGGTTTTCCCGGAGTGCCACTGTTCTTTTTTTGGCTCTTTAGGAATAGTTACTAAATATATCCACGTCTATTGTATTTTATAATGAATTACCGCAAGGTCACGCCTGAATCAATTAACTATGTTATGTAAATAGCTTCTGTTGAATTTTTATCAATTTACCAGCCCTGTATAATATGTAATAACAAGACAAGCTAATGAATAAACGATTTAGCAAGTACCCGTGTCACAGACAACTCTTACAAGGCACTTAGGCGCACATCGCTCGCGGCTATTACATTATAAAGTACAGCACTAGCTCGCTCCTCCCACTTACAACTGGAGTTTTCCTTAACTGGCAACATTTTAAAACATCTCAGGCTAATGTTGCCAGAGTAATTAGAGACATTGCTTATATTCTAAAATTAAATGCAAATTCATGTTAGATCGTTTTATTTGACCAAGTACATTTCAACCGATGTCAAAGAAAAGTCTGCAAAGTTATACATACATAAACTCAAGTCTTTCCATATGTTTGCTGTACCGGTCGACGTCATTACGTCAACGCCGGCTGTCTATGAAAACCAGCGCTTGGGCTCTATCTTGCATAGGGTCAGCAGCTTAATGCTGAGCGATGGCCAATTTGCGAGGATGTGACGCATGCTTCCCCCAACCTTCTCTCATTTTTTGTATTTTGAGCTCCTTTTTGCGTCATGTTTACCGCAAATATTACACGTATCTTCTTTCTTCATATGGGGGTAAGCAGAAACTACAGAAAGCCACCTGCTTACACGCTTACGCTGGTTACAAGTACCTACTACGGACCTGACCTTTCTGAAGAACATCACCAATAAAGTCCCTAATTATGTCCTTCAGAAAAATATTACTTTGCGTACAGTAATATTTTTGATGCAAGTCGTTATCCTAGAATACCTATAGTTAGGTGTCATAATTTCCTCCAGCAGATATTCAAGGGAATTACAATGTTTTATGAAGCTTGGGACAGTTCCTCGAGGAAGAATTGAGCAAGTTACGATGGGGTATAGTAGGGTTATCTGAAGTCCGAAGAGAGGGCGAGGACTCGATAATCCTCAAATCCGGGAACTTGCTCTATTTCCGGGAGGGCGACCAGCAGTCCCAAGGTGGTGTCGGGTTTATCGTCCATAAGTCCCTTGTGAGCAGCGTGGTGAAGATCGAGAGTGTGTCGACCAGGGTGGCGTACCTTATACTCAGAATATCCGCAAGATATTCGCTGAAGGTCGTACAGGTTTACGCCCCGACCTCGTCACACCCCGACGATGAGGTGGAGACCATGTATGAGGATATTTCCAGAGCCATGCATGGCTCTAAAACTCACTTCACCGTTGTCATGGGGGACTTCAACGCGAAACTGGGCAAACGAAACGATGATGAGCTGCGAGTGGGGCAATTTGGAGTTGGACGTCGAAACCACAGGGGTCACCTACTGGCCAGTTTTATGGAGAAGGAAGGCCTCTTTATGATGAATTCCTTCTTCAGAAAACGTGAGCACAGAAAGTGGACCTGGCAGAGCCCTGATGGTGAAACAAAAAATGAGATTGACTTCATTATGTCGACGAAGAGGCAAGTATTCAATGATGTCTCTGTGATCAACGCGGTGAAAACCGGAAGTGATCACCGTATGGTAAGAGGCACATTGAACTTGAATATCAAGCTGGAAAGATCTCGACTGATGAAGTCTACGCTCCGCCCAGCACCGATCCAAGTCCAAAACCCCGAGAGCTTTCAGCTCGAACTTCAGAATCGTTTCGAGTGCCTAGGGAGCTCCGTGGACGATTATAACGATGGGTTCGTGGAAACTGTCCATACGGTCGGGTCCAAGTTTTTCAAGACCCGTCGTACAAATCGAAACAAGAGGCTCTCTGATGCTACTTTACAGCTCATGGAGGAGAGGCGCGAGATGATTCTGCAGTCTTCAGACGATGCGCTTAAATACCGGCGGCTCAATAGACAGATCTCTAAGTCCTTGAAAAGCGACCTTCGACTCTATAATACGAACCGTATTAAGGACGCAATAGAGCAGAATAAGGGCTCCAAGGTATTTGCTAGAGATCTGTCTATTGGACAGAGTCAGCTTGCGAAACTGAAGACCAATAATGGCAGAGTCGTATCCGCCAAACCTGAGCTGTTGAGAGAAATCGAGAGTTTCTATGGACAGTTATACACGTCAACCAGTAACCCCGTTACGAATCTAGCAAACGACCCAAGAGCTAGATTGACCCGACACTATACCGAAGACATCCCGGACGTCAGCTTGTACGAGATTAGGATGGCTCTGAAGCAACTTAAAAACAAACAAGGCGCCGGGTGATGACGGAATTACGGCTGAACTCCTGAAGGCCGGGGGAAAACCTGTTCTTAAGGCCCTCCAGAAGCTTTTCGATTCCGTCATACTCGAGGGTCAAACGCCACAGGCATGGAACAGAGGTGTGGTGGTACTCTTCTTTAAAAAGGGCGACAATGCCCTGCTTAAGAATTATAGGCCCATCACACTTCTGAGCCTTGTCTACAAGCTGTTTTCAAGAGTTATCACGAACCGTCTCGCGCGCAGGTTTGACGACTTCCAGCCTCCCGAACAAGCCGGATTCCGTAAAGGCTTTAGCACCGTAGACCACATACATACGCTGCGGCAGGTTATACAGAAGACCGAAGAGTATAACCAGCCTCTCTGCTTAGCGTTTGTGGACTACGAGAAAGCCTTCGATTCGATCGAGACATGGGCTGTGCTGCAGTCTCTTCAACGGTGCCAGATCGACTATCGGTACATCGAGGTGCTAAAGTGTTTGTACAAAAACGCCACTATGTCAGTTCGACTCCAGGACTAGACCTCGAAACCTATCCTTCTGCAGCGAGGTGTGAGACAGGGAGACGTTATCTCTCCGAAACTGTTCACCGCTGCACTGGAGGATGTCTTCAAGGTTCTGGATTGGAAAGGGCTAGGCATCAACATCAATGGCGAGTATATCACTAACCTTCGGTTTGCCGACGACATAGTTGTCATGGCTGAGACCATGGAGAAACTCAGTACAATGCTCGATGACCTCAGTAGAGCCTCCGAAAGAGTGGGTCTTAAAATGAACATGGACAAGACAAAAGTCATGTCAAATGCCCATGTGACACCCACTCCCATGAAGATCGGAGACGCTACGCTCGAAGTTGTGGACGAGTATGTTTACCTAGGACAAATTGTCCAGCTAGGTAGGTCCAACTTCGAGAAAGAGGTCAATCGTCGAATCCGACTCGGCTGGGCAGCGTTCGGGAAGCTACGCAATATCTTTTCGTCCCACATACCACAGTGTCTCAAGACGAAAGTCTTTGACCAGTGCGTGTTGCCAGTGATGACCTATGGTACTGAAACGTGGTCGCTCACAATGGGCCTTATCAGAAGGCTAAAAGTCACCCAAAGGGCAATGGAGAGGGCTATGCTTGGAGTTTCCCTACGTGATCGAATCAGAAATGAAGAGATCCGCAGGAGAACCAAGGTAACCGACATAGCCCGAAGAATTGCCAAACTTAAGTGGCAATGGGCAGGGCACATTGCTCGCAGAACGGATGGCCGATGGGGTCGAAAGGTTCTGGAGTGGCGACCACGTACCGGAAGACGTAGCGTTGGAAGGCCTCCCACAAGATGGACCGATGACCTTGTGAAGGCCGCAGGAATCCGCTGGATGCGGAAAGCACAGAATCGGTCGAAGTGGCGGTGCTTGGGGGAGGCCTATGTCCAGCAGTGGACGTCTTTCGGCTGAAATGATGATGATGATGGGACAGTTCATCATCTGCCTAGCCTTTTCCCAACTATGTTGGGGTCGGCTTCCAGTCTAACCGGATGCAGCTGAATACCAGTATTTTACATGGAGCGACTGCCTATCTGACCTCCACAACCTAGTGACTAGGTAACACGATACCCCTTGGTAAGACTGGTGGTCAGACTTTTTGGGCTTCTAACTACCCGTAACGACTGTCAAAGATCTACAAATGACAGCCGGGACCAACGGCTTAACGTGCTTTCCGAGGCACGGAGCTTGGCTCGAAGCTTGGGACAGTTACCTCTACGTAAAGAAATGATTATACATATTATAATCGATTTGAAATGTATTTTTTATTATTAACTAGTGACCTGCCCATGCTTCGCACGGGTGCAATCTACTTTCCGCGCAAGTTTCTTATTTTTTTCTTTCATAGGAACCTTCTCCTGACAATAACAGACACAAAAAAAAAAACAAAAGCAACACGGCGAAATATGGTAGTACCACAAGCTACTACAATCTGTCAAATTTCTTAAATAGATTTTCAACTTTATCCCTAAAGTATAAGGTTTAAAGTTGATTGGGAAAATTTGACAGTTTCGGGTAGCTTGATGTGCTGGCGTCTGTACCTAGACATGCTCACCTCCGCCTAACTCTGCGTAATATCGGCGTGATGTTAGTGCTTACGCAAATGAGGCCCATTTAGAAGCTCTAGAAGCGCCTAACATCGATTTTGCCAACAATGTAAGCTGAAACTACGCAGTGTCGTAACTCTCACGTAAGCAATGTAAGAATACAAACAATTAGTTATACTATTCACACACAACGTATTAATAACATCTAATAAACGTTGTCAAAGCATTCAGACGGCGCACTTTAAATCATCAGTGAAAAGAACAATGTTGCCAGCGTTTGTTAATAAACTCCCACAAATGACACTCGGGTGTAATTTATTTTTACGGGCAACACAATTAGCGGCCGTTTCCCTCCACAATTACTTTACAATATAAAATTGATGCCCACAGCCCATTTCATCTGTGTTTGTGGGCAAAACGTGCTCTCTGGGTGATTTTACGTATATCGTGATAGTTATTAATAAATATTATGATTCGTTTACTTTGTATCTTAGTTAAACTATTAGTTTTTAGGTCTCTGTAATTGTTGGCCGTGGAAAGATATTTAAAAACGTCTAATAAATAAGAACTTAAGCCTAGTGCGCACACGGGAATCGAACGTAGAACCTCATCTCTGCAGTAGCACTTGCGACCACTAGACCAATGTGGCAATCGTGTTTATTTATATTTTAAAATATTTCATTACCTACTAAAAACATAAATAGAACAAAAAATCATTATCAAATTATTAATTATGTTGATTTGGTAACAGCACCTTTCCTACACTGTTAACTGTTTTGTCAGCCATTGGTGCCGATTGCGGACGGTGAGCAATGGGCAGCTCACCGTCCGGTAACGACCAGGCCCGGGTCGACGGCGCGTTGTGTTCCACGCGCGCCTCATAGAGATGTCAGCAGAATTAATGGGGTCCGCTAGGGCCAATGCCTGCCGGGGGTTCGAAGAAAACCGATAGGGAAATCGTGGCCCCCCTGGCAACACGGCAACTGAAGGAACACGGGTGGGTTTTAGTCAGTAAGAGTCTGACACGCCCTGCCGCCGCTCTGCCCAGAGCGGGAGAAGTTATTTGATAATTTCCCACCCAAAAAAAAAGCCATTGGTGCCGATACCCTTGTTCACAAACTAAACTAAATTTAAGTTCAGTGCATCTTTTTCTTTCTATTTCAATAAGAAAAGGACAGAAGATAAATTTTAGTTTAGTCCTGTCAAATTAATCAGCAGCTGTCAATACTCCATACAAGTTAAGACGTGATCAAAAACTTGCCTACTAAAATTACGTCAATTTTCGTCAACCGCTGATTAATTTGACAGGACTAAACTAAAATTTATCTTCTGTCCTTTTCCTAATGAAATAGAAAGAAAAAGACGCACTGAACTTAAATTTAGTTTAGTTTGTGAACAAGGGAATCGGCACCATTGGGTATTAAAAATAAGCCTCATTTTCAGTGGACAAACTACCGGTGGAGTTTCTTGCCCATTCTTCTCCATGGGTACGAAAACTACCTTTTGGAAGGGGCGACTAGAATCAATTTTTTATTTTTGTAAATTTTGACGTTCTAAAGTGCCTTTGTGCCTAATTGAAATAAATTATTTGACTTTGACTTTCCACTTGAATTATCTTATATTAAGCAATTAGCCCTAAAGGTTGTAATGAACAATTTAAAACTAAAACAACACTAAAATAAATCTCCCGTAAATAACATGTAAAGGGAAAGGTGAAATTTAATTGTCGTGCTTACATTTTAACGGCGGGAAATTATCGCATAAATTCAAGTCAATTGGCTTTCTTTATTGTTTGATCACGACACAAATTGTAAACAGCGTACAAAGTTCACTGTTAAATATTAGTTTTTTTTAACAAAAAAAAAAAACAGTACCTAGCGCTCCGGGAGTGCCGACAAAAGTGAAAACTTGAACAAGATCGCCTTGGTGGAAGAAAAATACTTGCATAGAACATTGATCCAGATTCTGATTGAGATTGATTGTTATGTAAATAAAAAGCACAATCGCGTTTACAAAAATGAGGTGTCGGTAACGGTGTCGCGGGTTCAATTTTTGATGGCACGGTTAGCGCAGTGGTTAAGCGATTGACTACTGCGCTGCAAAGTCAAAGTCAAATCATTTATTTCAAATAGGCCCATGTGTGGCACTTTTGAACGTCAAAATTTACAAAATAATAAAATAAAAAAAATTGAATTGATTCTAGTCGCCCCTTCCAAAAAGTAGTTTTCGTATGGAGAAGAATGGGCAAGAAACTCCACCGTCTCTTTTAAAATGTTTTACAATTGTTTGTATAGGTACGTACATTATTTAAATAATTATATGTGAAGACGATGCACCTAGAATAAAAATACTATACCACAATAGGTAAAAAGAATAAAAATTGAAGCAACGTCAGATAATTTAATATGTGATAGATACATGGTGCTCACATATTTACATATTTGCGTGTTGCGGGTTCGATTCCCGCACGGAACAAATATTTGTATGACCTACAAGTAGTTGTTCCGAGTCTGGCTGTTTGTGTGTGTGAGTTTAAATGTTTGTAAACGCACCCACAATACAGGAGAAATTCCTAGTGTGCGGCAACGTTTATAAAAAAAAAAAATAGTTTTTCCCATTTCAAAAATGCCCAACGCGCCTAAAGAAGTTTTCACTTAAAAAAAAATCGTATGTGTGTGCCCGCACTGAACAT
The DNA here is from genome assembly GCA_963680765.1 of Agrochola lychnidis. Classification (NCBI taxonomy): domain Eukaryota; kingdom Metazoa; phylum Arthropoda; class Insecta; order Lepidoptera; family Noctuidae; genus Agrochola; species Agrochola lychnidis. Next base: position 20,472,097 of record OY796858.1, read on the forward strand.
CGCAATCTGCACTGTCAACTTTATCAGATAAGTAGTATTTTCAAGGCATTCAAATAAGATATGCCGGTTTCCTCACGATGTTTTCCTTCAACGTTTTGAAAGCAGTGGTGATGATATTATTTACACAAAGTAAAGCGCCTGCTTGGGTTCGAACCCACGACCTCTCGTAAGTCAGGGCCTTTACCACTGGGCCACCACTGCTCAGAATATCATCACATCACTAGATGTATGTATAATACATAGGACACACTTATGTAGATATAGAGCCGATGGAGTATTCTAGCCTAGACAGTAGGTATTCTGTATTCTGCGAATATGAAAGCATTATTAAGGATTCTCTTTCAATTGTACCTACCTACAGTATTTCTATTTTCTTAATGTCCCTCGGGTATCATCGCATTTCCGAATACAAACTAATGCTAATTTCCATGTCCATCAATAATTAGATTTATCGTATACAATAATTTGGATTCAGAACTTACTACTTTATTGTTGTTTTGTTTTGATTTTCATGTGAACTGTATAGAGCTGTAAAACTATTTTCCTATCTGTCGTGCCTGCGACTTTAGCAGCTTTCCTACCATTTTTAAAATAAATTACATTAAGTTACTTAAAAGAGTATTAATAACTCAATAAACTTCCAAGTCGATTGAGAACGTCCGGTCTGCACGAAGTGCAAAGGGCAACTAATCCGACGACTGACGAAAAACGAGGTTTGCCGAGGGACATTAAGAACATAGTTTGCCTGTACTTATTTGTCCTTTCCATCTTATCGCCCTTCAGAAATTATCGTGCAAAGAGGTCCAAAATATATCTACACCAATTTACGTTAAATGTATCATTATAATCTAATGTTACCACAATACGGCTGCACAAAACCATCATGCCAATCAAACCTTCCACATTATCTCGAAATATTTACAAGGAAATTATCTAAAATTAGTATAGACACACAGATGTTGCGGTTAGGCTTAATATCTCGATCCTTGATACCGTCTCATCTTAACCCAAATTACGCCATTTTGAAACGACATCTCTATATTTTTGATGGCTTTATTAAATGAAAATATAGACAGGAAACAACTTAATGATTGAACGGTTGCACGCGAATACTCAATTTATATAATTTATCTTATGTAAATATAAAAAATTCTGGTATCTACACGCAAAATTATGATTCGTGACATTTTTTGTATGAGCTTTAGCACGCATCTGGCTTGACTTGAGTCTTCACAAGGGCCAATTTGTTTTTTGGATATTTTATAAATACTACCTACACGTCATCAGCTGATCAAAAGCCTCATTTTCCCAATTTTCGCTACGATGAACGGTCACATCAGCTTTAAGTACCCACCAAAATCAACACGCTTTGTATACAGATTGATCAACGCAGGTTGTGTTATAGTTGACGTAGGCCTTCCTAGGAAGCTTGTGGCGGAAACGGATATAAATGAGCCTGAATGAAAAAGGGTTTGCCTATTCTTTGTCGATATTTCTTCAGCCGCAGGTGGGTACACATTATTATAAGTTTATTTTGAAATAAAAACTTCTTTAGGTGCGTTGGGCATTTATGAGATGGGAAAAACAATTGAACTCGCGACACCGTTACCGACACCTCATTTTTGTAAACTCGATTGTGCTCTTTATTTACATTATGTTACGGATCAATGTTCTATGGAAGTATTTGACTTATTCTACTACATGAAACTGTTTTTTTTTTTTGTACTGGCAACTCCCTAATAAATAAAACGAATTTAATTACTAGTACCACGTATTTAAGACATAGCAGCTGTGAAACTTATTTTTATTCATCACTTATAACTTCTTGTCACGTTGGTCCTTTTCCCAGCAGGTAGCCAGTAGGCACGGCGGTGGGCAAAGCCTTATTAAGACCTCTTTTAAGCAGGTGAATCGGCATTTGGGGCACTCAAACAAGTGCGGTGCTTAACTGCCATAGGATGATGTACAGACGCCAGCACATCAAGCTACCCGAAACTGTCAAATTTTCCCAATCAACTTTGAACCTTAGACATCAGCGATAAAGTTGAAAATCTATTAAATAAATTTGACAGATTGTAGTAGCTTGATGTGCTGGCGTCTGTACATTATATTAATTAAAAAGAAATATGTCGCCAATATTTTTTATTATTTGCAATAAATAAGGAAGTGGCAGATGGGCCTGCATCTGATGTTAGACGCTCTGCCCTCGAAAGATATAGAATTCTAGACCACCTACCTAAGCTACCCAAAACGTGCCCTACATGACAGATACAGAGATGTTTTTCAAACATTTTACTGTATGTTGAAGTCCTGTGTGAAAGGGGAATGGTCGAGCCAATTGCCATTAACCAAGAACAAATTCAGGCTTCACTCTGCCATTGGTGCCGATTCCCTTGTTCACAAACTAAACTAAATTTAAGTTCAGTGCATCTTTTTCTTTCTATTTCATTAAGAAAAGGACAGAAGATAAATTTTAGTTTAGTCCTGTCAAATTAATCAGCGCCTGTCATTCTCCATACAAGTTTAGACGTGATTAAAAACTTGCCGACTAAAATTACGTCAATTTACGTCAAGCGCTGATTAATTTGACAGGACTAAACTAAAATGTATCTTCTGTCCTTTTCTTAATGAAATAGAAAGAAAAAGATGCACTGAACTTAAATTTAGTTTAGTTTGTGAACAAGGGAATCGGCACCATTGTGAAATATCTAATGGAAAAATCCATGAATGCTAAGCTGGAGATCGAACCAAGACCCCACGCTCACTAGTCGTACCTACGCATTATGCACGACTGGTCATAACTCTTACAGCTGCCACGGCTTACCTATTTTACCCCGCATTCCGAGTTACGCCTTAATCGCTCACAGCGCTTGCATCGATACTTCGCGTTCCTATTTAGATATCACGATTATGACAGCTCAGAGCTGTCACCAATTCGGAACACTCGTGAACGCGCTCACACTGCTCACATTGGTCGCTCAACGTCAAAACTTATAACATAACCCCAAAACTTGCACAAGATGGTTGGATTTACAGTATTTCTTTGAGTATACTACACCACATTTCTTCTTCTTCCTTAGTTAGGTGGCGACTGTAGCCAGAAGCACAATTTGGAAAATGCCACGTTAGTTTACAGTTATGATGCAACTCAAAACAGCACAACTGTCATTTTTGACAGCGCTCACGGTGATATTAATTTATGGCATGGTCGGTGCTATCGCAAGATGGCGCATATCATGACGTCATCTATGACGATTCACGGAACATCGTTATCGCGATAACGCTAACTCGGTACGGTTGTTAGCACGCTCAAATCGATTACAGCCTTACTCGGAACGCACCCTTAATTTTTGAATAGTTTTCTGTTTTTATCAGGGATGTAACGGATATCCGTATATCCGCATCCGCAACTGCGGAACTGCGGAGCATCCGCATAAAGTTTGATATCCGCAAAATATCAAGTTTTTATTTTAAAAGCTCCGCATCCTCATAATTTCTATGGGGATGTATACCTACGTTGTTCGCTAATGTATTCACATTTGAGCGAACAACGTAGGTATTTTCAAACTCGCTCCGATCTAAATGTGCGGGTCGGAGTGTGAGTGACGCGTTCCTGTTGCCCGAATTCGCAGTGTCCCTGTCCTATGACACACGATCGGCCGCACGTGGCAGTGGTGGCAAGTGTCAAAACAAGGGTTATTTTTCATACGACATCTGCATCCCCACTCTCATCCGCATCCTCAATAAGGAATTTTCCAATATCCGTATTCTCATCCGCATCCTCAAACCCGATTACCTCGATATCCTCATCCGCATCCTCATCCGTTATACGACATCCGTTACAACCCTGGTTTTATTACAAACGCTTTAACGTACACGTCTTTCTATAGGTATTGTTCTCATATATATTATTTCAACATGTATTATGTAACCTATATTTTGTAACTATGTTTTGATTTTAAAGTCCGTGGAGTTTCTTGCCCGTTCTTCTCCAAAGGAACCTCTACGCTTTGGAACGGGCAACTAGGTACATAGCTTTATCTTTCCGATTGATCGACCCCTTGACAATTCAAAAGTGCCTGTAATTGGTTTATTTGAAATAAATGGTGCCGATTCCCTTGTTCACAAACTAAACTAAATTTAAGTTTAGTGCATCTTTTTCTTTCTATTTAATTAAGAAAAGGACAGAAGATAAATTTTAGTTTAGTCCTGTCAAATTAATCAGCGCTTGACGTAAATTGACGTAATTTTAGTCGGCAAGTTTTTAATCACGTCTAAACTTGTATGGAGTAGTGACAGGTGCTGATTAATTTGACAGGACTAAGCTAAAATTTATCTTCTGTCCTTTTCTTAATGAAATAGAAAGAAAAAGATGCACTGAACTTAAATTTAGTTTAGTTTGTGAACAAGAGCATCGGCACCATTGCTTTGAGTTTGCATTTGCGAACACTAGGTCTAGACTCACGGAATAGACATCGACTTTTTATCGCAGAAAATTTTAAAGTTTGACCAAGATGCGAGTGAAGTCACATAACAGGACTAGTATAAGGCAAAATTATTAATCCGACATTTAAAATAAATGACAAGATCATCCATCTATATAATTAACTCAATTTATACAGAGACAGATACCTACCCCAATTACAGGTGGACGGCGTTGGGACGAAAATGAAGCAATTTGTGGCAATTGAGGGACAATCTCAATTTATCACTATTATCCTTTGGCGGTTGATCCACCGGTCTGCCTTTATTAAAGAAGCCTGTGGTAGACTAATGGGGGGAAATAATCGAATTATGTAATTAATCTAGATTGAGGAGACGTTAAATTAATGTTGTAAAACAATCTGGAAAGCCAAAATCAATCTGCCTAGCCTTTTCCCAACTGTGTTGGGGTCGGCTTCCAGTCTAACCGGGTGCAGCTGAATACCAGTATTTTACATGGAGTAACTGCCTGTCTGACCTCCACAACCCAGTAACTGGGTAATACGATACCCCTTGGTAAGACTGGTTGTCAGACTTTCGGGCTTCTGACGACCCGTAACGACTGTCAAAGATCCAAGATCCACGAATGACAGCCGGGCCGGGACCAACGGTTTAACGTGCTTTCCGAGGCACGGAAGAGTCTCGATATGTAAAGTTACCCATCCACAGACCAACCCCGGCAAGCGTAGCTTAACCTGGTGGATCGCCCCGTGCGGCTGTTATTACTTAGCCACAAGCTCCTCCGGAAAGCATAGATGTATTATTAAAAATGTTGGAAAGTGTGTTTATGTTTACTGATTCAAAATCAAGTCAATTATACAAACTAGGCTGAGAATCAGCACTTTTTGAACGTTAAAATTACATAAGACAGTCCCCTAAAACGCCCGCTCTTCACCTCACCCGACTGTCTCGTCGGTCTTAGGGATGGGGATTTAATGAGTCCTGAGTACCATTTTGCAGGTCATGTTGTGTAAATTTTTCTCTACCAACAAGCTGTGAGCCCAGTGGGTCTCCATCAGCAAAAATATCGAAGTTCCATAGAAACCTTCATCCCCTGTTTGACCTCATTAGGGGATGAATTTTCAAAAAGCCATCCACCTTTATAAATAAACCTCTCGTGCGAAATTTCATGCTTGCGAGACCCAGTTTATATTATTGTACGCACTTACGTAGTATTATATTATCTGTGGCACGGCTACACATCATGCTATACATTTTCAGTATAAGCTGACCTCGCATTGTACGGAAATCCTATACAATGTGAGATCAGCATAAACTGGAAATGTATAGCTTGATGTGTAGCCTTGTGTACAATGTTTGTCAGTGAATGTATGAATTTCAAGTGTTTTATTATTAAGTAAACCCTCCAGGAGCTCCCGGCACTGAACGTGTTAAGATACTACCCATTTATAGTGTGTATTATCTATGACTACCTACATGAAATTAGACATTACTGGGTATAGAGGTGCAATATATTTTCGACTTTATTTTATCGAGCGCTACGTCTATTTTTGTGTGGCGCTGGCAACCGCGCTGCGCTGCGCCTGTTACTTCTCGGCAGCAATGAAACTCATGATAGCTGTATGGCTAACCGCCCTATTTCAGCTCTAATCCGCGTCATATCAAGGGTTTTAGAGAGTCGTACAATAAAAAAACATCCATATGTGACAATCAATTTAATACATAATACAAAACTAGTTGTTCTGCTTCGACTCCTTGGCATTTTGGAGTGCTTGCGTCAAATACAGTTTAGCAAGACTCTGGGAGCAGAACTGGCTTATATGTTGGCTGTAAGTGTTGATCTGACCAGCGACAATCATAGGGTTGAGCCTAGGCGGAACGGGGTGGGGCTTGAAGAGTTTGTTCACGTCTTCTTCGGGTAGAGGAGGCTCATTCTTAGCTTCTCTAGCTTGGTTTTCTTGCAACCTCTTGGCCGTCCAGCGGTGCTTGTCTTGTTGCTGACGGACCACCAACTGTTGGTATCTATTGAACTTGATAGCTTCTTGGTTGAGTTCGTCGACACGCTCCATTAGGCTGCGGAGTTGGCCTGTAAAAGGAGATATATTGTGGTAAGTGAAAGTTAACAATTTTAACAGTTCAAGACGACTACTCCTTTTTTAAAGTGATGGTTTTCTTCGACGAGTTTAAATTATAGACCTCGTGGCTGTGTCGCCGGCATAGTAGTGTAATAAGTCATTTATTTCAAATAGAACGCACTCTTGAACGTCAAAAGTTACAAAAAAATAGAATTGATTCTAGTCGCCCCTTCCAAAAAGTAGTTTTCGTATTGAGAAGAATGGGAAAGAAACTCCACTGTTACTATTTTAAAATATTTTACAATATTTTCTAAAAATACATTAGTTAAATAATTATATGTGAAGACGACGCACCTAGAATAAAATTACTATAGTGATACCACAATAGGTAAAAAGAATTAAAAATGAAGCAACGACGATAATTATTAATTATGTTATAGATACATGGTGCTCACATATGTCATATGGCATTTTACTGTGGGGTCGGGCTGCTGACATTGAATCCGTCTTTATTTTACAAAAGAGGGTTGTCAGAGCCATTTATAACCTATGTCGTCGCGAATCTCTCAGGGAACTATTTAAAAAGATTAATATTATGACGGTACCTTGCCAATTCATCTATGAAAATATTATGTATGTAAGGAAAAATCTGCATCTTTTTAAGAAAATAAGTGATAGACATAATTTTAATACTAGAAATAAAGATAAAATAGATCAACCATTTTTCAGATTATCCAAAGTACAAACATCTTTTATGGGGTACTGTGTTAAATGTTACAACAAAATACCTTGTGATATATTACAGTTAACTGAAAGAAAATTTAAAACTCATATTAAAAGTACTCTTTGTAAACAAGCATATTACAAATTAGAGGATTATATTCTAGATAAGAATGCTTGGAAGCATGCTGGTAGACCAGCTAGAGCTCCATAGGACAATTTAGAGTATAGACAAAATCAAACTGGTTGCTAATTTAATTGTGTAATTAAATATTTTTACATTCTGTGATTACTCACACACTGACTAATTAGTATCACTTGTAATTTTTTTAGGAATATCGTACCTACTTTTACAATGCTTGTAAATATGTGAACACCATGTATCCATTACATAATTATTTTTTCTGTCATTGCTTCATTTTTAATTATTTTACCTATTGTGGTATAGTAATCTTATTCCAGGTGCATCGTCTTCACATATAATTAATGTATACAAAATATTGTAAAACATTTTAAAAGAGTAACGGTGGAGTTTCTTGCCCATTCTTCTCCATACGAAAACTACCTTTTGGAAGGGGCGACTAGAATCAATTCTATTTTTGTTTTTGACGTTCAAAAGTGCCTTTTTGTGCCTAATTGAAATAAATTCTTTGACTTTTTGACTTTGACTTTGTCACAATTTCAAATAAAAATTATGCAATGAAATTAGCAACCAGTTTGATTTTATCTACATTCTAGATCATCCTATAGAGCAGGACCAGCATGTTTCCAAGCATTCATATCTTGGATATAATCCTCTAAGAACACGTGGGCCGACTCTATTCAAATTGACAAGCTTAGAAGAAGATGTCCGACCATGGTGAGGAGTGTTACGGACAACTATTTTGAGCCTTGTAGTTATCTTCACCAGGTATAGACGTAGCCTGCAATCTCAATGTTCTTGCGATTGATTAATCGAAGGTGGATAATATTTGTCGCCTCGTAATTACACAGGGTAAGTTTTTATCCAGTGCGCAGAATTAAACACGTGACTTTACTGAACCAGAAATCGCGAAATAAAAATCAGCTGTTCCCTAAATTTTGACGAGGTAAGCGAAAAGAAATTTAGGAAACAGCAGATTTTCTTTTTCGCGATTTCATGTTTGATCCCATAGTAAAAGTTTGCGCACTGGATAAAAAATTATCCTGCATAAAGCATTATTTTCGCTGCTTTAGGCAAAATGCATACCATATTATTAACATTATGCTATTAGCGAACACACTTAAAATTACATCGAAAATAATAACAACTCACCTTCCAATACTGAAGCAGTTCCCAAATCCAAGAACTTGGATCCATCCTCTTCTGGAATCATCTCGGAGAGCTCTGACATCATGATGTTAGTCAGGGGAGAGTTGCGGATCACAATGGGCACTTCGATGAACAGGCTCTCATAGCCTATCTTCAGGTTACGGAGAGCTTCTGGAGTGTAGTCACCTTCCTTGTACATTGCGATGGCCTGGAAGGTATTGATAAAGAATTTATTGTGTGATCATTTTGCGGATCAACTTTGTCTATTGTGTAAGAGTAATTTTGGGCATAACTTTCAAAGTCAAATCGTACATTTCAATTAGAATTATAAGGTACTTTTGAAACAAGCCGTTTGGAGTCAATTTCTTTCTTTCTTGCAGTATTAGTTAACACACGCTTTTATATTTTCCAGTGGATATTGTGTTGAAGAATTTTGTAAACTTAAGAACTCTATTTACCTTACGAGAGTTATATAAATCTCTCGGCAATTATTCTAATTTATACTTTATCACAATGAAGTAAGAGTTACATTGCAATGACTTACTAATGTTTTAGCACTCTAGAAAAATACTTTGCTCCCTTTCTGTGGTGATTTTAATTTATCATTTGTTTGCTGAAGCACAGATTAATACAGATCACTATCAGACACTCCGCAAAATGATTTAATAAAAGCGACTCCTGCTACGATACAATAAAGTGCAATTCAAGTCGCACAGCTCTAATTACCTACAGTTATATTCACGTAGAAGTTGCCTCTCTTTCTATCGCGTAACTCTTATATCTTCTGACTACGTTACGCCCACTGAATTCGACAAGTCGAGCCTAGCAGCATACCTACTTACTACTGTGGCTGAGGCTTTAAAACATAATTAAGACTAATGATTACTTTGCTAAATAATTGCTATAACATTTTATTAAAATCTTCTCCAACCAACCTGAGGAGTCAAGCGGTAAGCCTTCAGCGTCAAGAATCCCCTTGCGGACTTCTTGGTGTCATAGATGACGACCACACTCTCCTCGATGGAGGTCTGGTAGTGGTACTGCGACTCCAGAAGTGACTGGCTCAGGAAGTTGCCTACGTCTGCGCTCTGGTACCTGGAGAAAACAATATTTCCTTTGTAAGGTTCTTTTATTAACAATTACAACTACAAATTAACAATTAGAACCAGAGACGTTTTTCTCCAGGCATAAAGGGCGTGCCCGCTTACATGAAGCTATATAAAGCCGTAATTGGAAGTTATAAATGATAAACTAGGATCATCGAGGTAAAATGAATAGTTAATTACTAGTAACAATAACAAAACCATAATCGGCAAGACCAGTCACCACAAGCAGCACCCGTTCACGAGCATAACGCAAAGATTAGCCATTATCCCCCTCGCCATATTTGAGGGAAGGAGGCAACCCGACCCCCGACGCTACCGCAAGCAGTGACATCTAAGGGAGCATGACGAGCTTGCTGCCGGTTGCTCAGGCAAAAAATAATATGATCAATTGTCGAGGTCGCTAGCTGATCACAAATTGCAATACAACTCATAACAAAAACATTGTAATGAATAGATTATGTCAACAATAAAATAAAATAAATTGACGCATAAAAAATAAATTGACTTATAAAGTATTGAAGTTACTTGAAGTACAAGTTTAGAAATCCTTTTTAGGGTTCCACAATTTTAGGGTACCAAAATGGTAAAAAGGAAAAGGTAGTCTATCTGTCGAGAAAACAAAAACGAAGCATCATTTTTTTTATCTTGTTTGACCCATCTCGTCTGCGGATTTTCGCTATGTCATTTCATTTGACCCTGTAGTGAGTCTGTCAAATGTTTAAAAGAATAACAGTGAGTAAGCTTCATTATTTTTGCACGAGACACCAAAGATGAATCTCACTAATCTTGATTGGGTTAACTGCAAAATGGCAGTTTAGTAAGTGGTGACCCACTTAATCATCTTTATTGTATTAGAAGCCTCGAATAAAAGGCAGGAATTTAAACTACCACTTCTGGTGTTGAATGTTTTTATTGGTAGGTGGTGGAACAGTCTATTCAAAGTATTTTTTTTTAACATAACTATACTAGCCATACTTGCGTAAAACCAAGCTATCCATACTTATATTATAAATGTGAAACTATCTGTCTGTCTCCGTTTCACGCCTAAACGGCTGAACAGATTTCGATGAATGGTACACCATTAGACCATGACCTGGGTTAGGACATAGGATACTTTTTATCCCGGTAGTTTGGTCATGGGTGATATATTATATTTGCGATCTTCACACATGAGCAAAGCTGCGAGAAAAAGCTAGTTAGTAAAAATATTGTCCCATACCATCCAACATGAAAATGATCAACATTAACACGGCGCAGTCTCCTCATCATGTCCAGCTGGTACTCCTCCTCGTCCATGGTGTCATCGTGCTTCGGGAACGGGAAGCAGTTGGTGATCTCCAAGCGGTTCTCCACAACCAGACCGAGCAAGGCTCCCTGAGCCACCTCCATATTGCTGCATGATTCTTCATGGCAGTGTTTCACTATTTTCATAACAGCCTGGAAATTAATAAAAAGCAATAATAATACCTCTACATATGTAAATTGATGAAAGACTATCACTTGTATCTGATAATTATTTATTACAATTTTCTAATTTTTTATTTAACATGACATCACTCCTTGTTTCCCCGAAGGGTCACGCAGAGGTGTAGATACCTATAGTACACCCACATTTCGCCAGTTATGTTTAAGTCCCATGTAATAGGGGTCGAGCCTATTGCCATCAACCGGGCACAAATGCAGACCCCAGAACAGTTCTCCAGACTGAGAAATTCCATATAAAAAACCCAATTACACGTTGCCCAACCTGGGAATCGAACCCAGGACCTCATGCTCAGCAGTAGCGCTTGCAACCACTAGACCAACGAGGCAGCCAAAATTGTATTCATTTTCATATTATCTTATCATTTCATAAAATAAATATTATCTTGAAAAAAGAAAATTAAAGTTATAGCAAACATTTCATATTCAATTTAATTTAGTACCTATTGTAAATAGTTAGTTGTATAATATAATAAATTATTATTGTGTATAATGTATTCCTGTTGAAGGATAATTTAGAAAAATATTTGTGGAAAACAGAAAGTCATGCTTTTATAAACAAAGAGTTGTTAAACAAAGCAAGACAAAAGGCGATGAAAATAATATAATATTTAATAAGTTATAATGCTCTCTCTCATTACAGTTATCTTTTCACCTACAAAGGAGCCAGCTGTCTGTATCATTGGTCAACTTATCATGTCCATAAATTAATTTATTCAAACAAAACAATAACAGCCCACCCACAATAAGCATTGTAAAACATTCAATTCATGTTATAGATAGTGCCATCCACGAAGACGCGCCCCACTGTTCTTCCTAAACACTTACAGTACAAGAGTGACCATTCCGTTAGTGTTTTAGTATTGTCAATACACACAAATTACCTATGAGTGGGTAATTAGCAGTGATCTGAGTAGGTAGATTGATTTGGGATCAATGAACTGGCATGTATACATTAGTATGGATATGCCTTCGGGATTCCGGGATTTTGAAGTTATTAAGATTTTTTGAAGGAATTTCAAATGTTGTAATGTGTAGAATAAAGAATACATCAATATGAATAAGAAATGTTTAACCCTTTTGCTGTTTTTTTAATAGTATATAGGTGATCGGACTCCAAGAAAATGATAGGTATACTATAAAAACAATATAATATATTTTAAATGTTTATCTATTGCATTCTATAAATTTCTAATGTTAAAAATTCTTACTTTAACAATATTTGATTCAATCCTGTAAGTACCAAAATGAAATACCGGAAAAAAGGCTTATCCATGTTATGATTTCTATGACTATTCATGATACGAGTACTTAAAATCAATCTACCTACTCCGATCACTAGTAATTAGTAAACACAACAAAACTAAAACACTAGCAGTATGTTGCACACTTGTACTGTTAGCGATGAGGAAGAAGAGTGGGGCGCGTCTTCATGGGTGGCACTGATGTGATAGTGGAGTAGTATTTCTATAATGAGGGTAGAAGTAAAAAAAGTTATTTGAAACACGTTTCTGAGATCAACAATCTCTTTTGATCACTAAAACAGCCCATTACAATGCAATAAATAAGTTTTGTTTGATTCATTTGTATGTTAACTCTGGTCAACAAAAACTGGCCTAGTGCGAGTCGGACTCGTACATGAAGGGTTCTGTACGATATTAAGATCGATAATAAATTCCGAAAAAAACACTCCTAAACACACCCTCAAATTGTTAACTTTACCCTATCTTAAATGATTTATGTACCTATTAAAATCATGAGATACAGCCTGCTGACAGACAGACAAATGGACAGCGGAGCCTTAGTAATAGGTTTCCATTTGTCACCCTTCATGTAAGGAACCCTAAAAAGTTTCACTATCTATACAGGGTGGCAGGCACATCGACGCGAAAACTGAACGCCTGCGTTGAAACTATTCATCAGTTATTTTTAAAAAATCTGCTATTTTATAGAAAAGTATAATACCTCTGCGGTCAAAATGAATGGAACAGCAGATTTTTTTTTTTCAAATATCCGATGAAAAGTTTCAACGCGAGGCGTTCAGAATCATGTACTAAATCCATGGTAACAGTTTTCACGTCAATGTCCCTGCCAGCCTATATAGCAGCAATGCAAAATGGTGATGCATAGCTAAAACAAATGATGAACAACAAACAAAGAATGTTGTTTTTCATTTCCAGTTGACTGTCATATATTAATCAACAGTTAAAATGAGCCAAATACAGCTGCCATCATTTAATTCAATCACAAAGAATGTGTCATGGTTATTTTAATTAATGATCAGCTTATCCACATGATACTCTAATACAGATTTTCTGATGTTATCATTGTTTACAAAACACGTAGGATTTTATAGTTGTTATGATATGCTAACATGCTAATGAATACAGCATAAAACATCCAAAATACTCAGTTTCCAGATACTAATGTATCCTGCCAAAGTTACTCAATGTCATACAGTGAGATCATCTCTGTAACCGTCTGCCGGCACTCGGGTCACCGAGGTAAATGTCCGAAAAGAGTGTATGACTCATACTTATTAAACTTTCACATTGTAAACTAATTACTACTAGTAAAACAGTACATTCACCAGAAATATTAAGGAAATGTTAAATTTGCGAAGTTATGAGTTTTAGGTAGTAATAGTGGGGAAAAGAATGAGGGTAGTAATGATTTTTGGAGGTCTAATGAGATTTCCAGGAAGCTAATCATAAAGTTTATGTTCAAAACATAACCTATACAATAAATCATAAACTAATTAGTAAGTTGGTAAAACAACAATACTATGCATGATATTATCAAGTAACACTTCATAAACACGTTTTACATGCCAAATAATGCGCAATTACAGCACAAACTGTAAAAACAGAGAATACATGACGTGTCGACGAGGAACAGCTTTTCAACTATTACTAACATCCCAAGTGTAGATTTTATTGAAAAGATGCTACGTAAATATCACTAATTGTACATACCAATCCATCGCACTGAACGTACGTTATAGTAGCTTCAGTTTCAGCAGGAACGCGCCTAGCAGGCCCACTACGGTTCGCCATTTTTGAGAAAGGTTAGAATGTTTGATTGATTTTGATAATTTTGACACTTTTCATCTCAATGTTACCATCATGAAATAAAAATAACCACAGATTACAAAGAGATGCTAGAATATCTACGCGTTTTGTCCATTGTTATCCTTTTGTTGTCTATTCCAGTTTTTATTACTCTATCTTGTCTTTGAAATAATCAGCTGTCAACTGTCAATTTTATTATTTGTCAATCACAAGCAATCAAAAGTTGTAATAAAAAAATCTTATCAAACAAAGATAAATAAATCAGTGTTTTCGTAGCTAACTAAAATATTCAGTTGTCAATGTATCTAATAGTGAACAGCTCCATTCAACATTGTAATATGTGCGACTTCGACTTGAGGCAGTGTACATTAGTTCTTCCGCCCTGATTTAAATCGATGATACTCCTACTTTCAATTCAATCCAATGAAGAAAGAAATTGATAATTAAATAATGAGTCAGCATAATTTCTGGAGAGGACTAACACCGTTGAACGTGCCATCGTCACAGCAAGTACCTGATAAAATTGTAAAACTATGTGCTCTGGGCACAGACTTCATTGTGTTAGGAAATGACCATGGCCTTTATCACTGCGAAACCGTGGAGGACTCCTTAAACTTTAGAAAAATCTGTGGCATTTCAGCAATAGACATATCATATCATAATGATATCCTTTATATTATAGATGTACATGGGCGGCTGTTTAAGACAAATGCTAGTTTTAAAAACAAAGAAGAAATTATTGTTAAAGAGGATGCCAAATGTTGTCCTCATGGTTTTAAAAGTTCCAGTTATAAAGTGAAGTTTAGAAATGTAGTTACAAGTGATTTCGGACAGCTGTTCATAAGTAGTGATGGGCAGCTGTGGGGCTCCGGTGCTATGCCCCAACTTTCCATAGACACCAGTAGTGTTAAGAAAATTCCATTTTTTGAAGGAAGAACTGTGTATAGTGCTTCTGTGGGTCAAAACTTTGCTGCAGTGATTGCTAGAAAAAATGTCAGACGGTCTGGCAACTGTGATACAGAGAGTGATAATGATGACGAGGAAGTGTTTGCTTCAAACTGCTCACAATGCCAGACAATAATAGGCCTAGCATCCCCCGCATCCGTGCCATCCCTATCAGAAACCTGCCCTTTAGGTGTTCAAATTAGTAAGTCTAGTGAAGATTCAAGTAGTACTACAGCCCCACAAACTGATGTTCATGTTGATGCTCATAGTTTAACAGAAGATTCTAGTCCCTCATCTGAGGAATCAAAAATTGCAAGAACAAACTCACATAAAAACACAAACTTAGAAGAAGATCACAATTCTCAAGATGCTAAATCAACAGAAGATGGTGATGACCAGACAGATAAAGAAAGTGAGACAGGTGAAGCATGTGGAGACAAAATAAACAATATATTTATAAACACAGATGCTGCTAGACAGTTTCTGAGTAGACAGCTCTCTTGGGTATCTGCTGGTGAGGACTATTTAGTGGAATACACAGAGAAACCTACTAGAATAATAAAAGAGAATGTATCAAACCTTACTAACTTTGTTTATGAAGGAGTAAAAACTGTAGGAGACAAAGTGGCGACATTATCACGACATGTTAGTGGTAGCAGTGATAATAATGATACTGTGGAAATGCAAATGAGAAGCCACCATGAAGAATTAAATTCTCTAATGTATAGCTGTACCTCTAACTGTAATCTAGAGGATTTGCATTTTTCCACAAGCACATTAAGCAGTGAAAAGGAATTTGAAGCTGCAAGGAAAACTGAGAACCTCAAAAACATGTCTAAGCTTGGTAAGAATATTTTAGCTACAGAATTATGGACCTGGGGTGACATATCATATGGGCAATTAGGTGTGGGAGATACAATGAAAAGAATAAAACCAATGGTGGTCATGACCTTGTCTGGGTTTGGACTTCAAAAAGTATCTTGTGGTAAATGGCACTGTTCAGCTTTAACATTAGATGGAAGACTATTCATGTGGGGCTACAACCAATTTCATCAAGTCAGTTTTGATACTAGAGAAGACAAAAGTGGTCCTAAACAGTTCACAGAAAATTCTGACAGTGATAGAGTAAGAGATATGATAGCTACTGATCACCACACTTTGGCATACACTCACAATGAAAATATATTCTACATGGGTAAACATACTGAGGGGTACACAGACGCTATTGTTAATTTGAATGTCAAGAAAGATCAAATTGATACTGAAAACCAAACAGATTTGACTGTAAAAATTACTGATTCACAAAATTATACCACCAAACCCCAAAATATGTGCTATCATTGGAGAATATTATCTTCTGGCAATATCAGCTATTGCTCAATAGAAGAGACATCCATATGTCCAGAATTCCAAGATCTGTCTATTGCTCAAAGATATCTAGAAGAAATGCTTTTGATATATCATAATCTAGTTAAACCTTTTCTAAAGAAAAGTAAAGCTGTAACTTCACATTCCAATATTTACGAATCAGTTTGTGATATTTTTGGTGACATATTAAACATAACTGCTCTGAATGTTCTCTCGATGTGGCAGTACGCTGAGAAGCATATAAACGAATGTGATATTTCTTTGATAAAAAATTTAGAAGAGTTTATTTATTTGTACAGAAAGTATTACGTAGCTATAAGCAATTTGATAGTTATCGGCGGTTTCGCGCAGATTAACAGTGTCGTTGATGTTCCGTCTACTGTTTATAGTTTGTTTAGCGATCAGCTCCCGACTAACAAACAGAAGAATAATAAAAAGACTTTAGAAGCCATAGTAGGACTCGCGTTTGTTCAACCTTTAACAAGATTGAGCTCTTATAAATGCATAGCTCAATCGCTATTGAGATACAAAACAAAAAGAAAAAAAGTAGACGCGAAAACGAATATAGATGAAAGATTAAACAAAGTTATAGCTTCTCTGGACTCTTTGATAGACGAGCAGGAAAAGAAACGGAAGGAAGCAGACGTCACAAAGTTATTTTGGGAGACAGTAGGAAAGAGTCTTGAGCAGTACCGAACGCCTGAACGAAGGCTAGTTAGAGAATCGAAATCTAGGCAGCTGAATTTGGTGAATCCGGGACGATTTTCATCGCACTGGTTTGTTCTATTTAACGATCTATTCGTGCACGTTAGTGGAAGCACACCAAACTTGCATCCTTTAGAGACCTTATGGGTTGAACCGATACCGAACACAGACTCCCTCCAAAACGTCATTCAGCTCACGACGCCCGAAGAAATGATATCAGTTGCTACAACTACAGAACAGGAGAAAACGGAGTGGACGCATTCTTTGAACACTTCAATAAGACTTGTGTTAAACAAGGACAATTTCAAACCACCCGCTGTAAGGACTGCCAGTCACACGTTTTCAAATAGAAATGCTTTTTACAAAGAAGCGAAGTATACTGGAAGATGGTTGGATGGGAAAATCCATGGAAGTGGGAAGGTGGAATGGCCTGATGGGAAGCTATATGTGGGCCAATTTCAGCTGAATGCATTAAGTGGACATGGAAAAATGGAAATGCCAGGTGTAGGTAAGCATTCTAAATATATTTTTATTCTATATTTTTTGCGGAAATGTTTAGGATAGTGGCAGAAACGTGAGTAAAACTAGGGAGAGCCGGTGGGATGGTGGCAATTCGCAGTTTCATAGATTAAAATCATTACTGCTGTCGTAGGTCAAAAAGGTTTTCAATCTTTGGAACAGGGCTTATTTTTCCCTGCAATATGCATAGCCGCACGAAGGCTGTGGTTTACTCGGGCCTATAGTTATACCAGGATCTATGGCTCTCTATCTCCATTTACTAGTTCATATATCCAAAACGTACGTGTCCCAAGTTTCGCTCGCGTGACTTCGCCGACCGAAAGATGAGTAAAAGCCGGTCTTCCTTAAAAGGCATACGTCTATAACAATCTAGGTAGTAATGGTACGTCAGAACCTACTATTATCAACTCTGTGATAATGGTTTATGAAGCTTGGTATTTCATTATGAGCATTTTTCCTTTTATTCCAACGTCAGTCAAGCTGAGTGGTTTATAAATACGAATTCTTGACGCGAATAACTGCGTCATAATCATTTCGAGGGTGCGAATTCTTGTATTTGTGTGACTTATAAATGATTACGATTTGAATCATATTTTACCTGAATCGTAATCGTCATAGGTATTAACATACTTAGTAGGTAATATTGACCGATATGATATCACTATCACTACATAATTATAAAACAAAGTCCTCCCGCCGCGTCTGTCTGTTTGAACGTGATAAACTCAAAAACTACCGAACGGATTTTCAAACGGTTTTAATCAATGGACGGAGTGATTCATGAGGAAGGTTTCTTAGTGTATAATTCATTATGGTTTTCTGTAAATTGGCTGAAATATGACGATGAATGTTGAAGATATTAGACTAGCGACTGGGAGCTTTATTGGCGTGCGTGTTACGATAAAATACAAATCAATTCAGTTCCACGCGCGCAAAACCGAGGGCAAATGCTAGTGATATATAAATATCACAATACATGCAGACATTTATATTCGACATCAACTCAGTTACCTATTACCAAATTAGTATGGCAGTTTGCGGTTGGTTAGCAGGCAAAACACTAAAAAAATGAACTATGGATTAATCCAAAATTAACTATAGGTAACTGATTGTGTGCGTGAGCTCGTGGCTAAATAATAACAGCCGCACGAGTCGATCCATCAGGTTAAGCTACCCTTACCGGGGTTGGTCCGTGGATGGGTGACCATCTTTACATACCGAGACCCTCCGTGCCTCGGAAAGCACGTTAAGATATTGGTTCCGGCTGTCATTCGTGGATCTTTGACAGTCGTTACGGGTCGAAAGAAGCCCGAAAGTTTGACAACCAGTCTTACCAAGGGGTATCGTATTACCTAGTTACTGGGTTGTGGAGATCAGATAGGCAGACGCTCCATGTAAAATACTGGTATTCAGCTGCATCCGGTTATACTGGAAGCCGACCCCAACATAGTTGGGAAAAGGCTAGGCAGATGATGAACTATAGATAACTGTTTGCTGATCCCTCGTACCCACGCGGCCACGTGCGATTTTTTTAATCGCGCACTAGATTTTCAACGCATTGCCTAGCGCCGAGAGTTAAAAATCTAACAGTGTATTGTTTTGACGCGCTGTTTTGCACTCTCTAGGAATGTCAATGCTTGGCTCAACACCCAGAGTTGAAAATCCGCGCAAAAAATCTACGCGTGGGCGACATCAGCAGAAATACTGATGAGATGAGATGGTGGAAAAAAAACAGTGGCACTCCGTGAGTGCCGACAGAAGTGAAAACTTGAACAAGATCGCCTTGGTGGAAGAAAAATACTTGCATAGAACATTGATCCGTAATTTTATCTAAATAAAGAGCACAATCGCGTTTACAAAAAAAAAATACTTTCAAAACCTTTAAAGTAAAAATACCTGCATAGAACATTGATCCGTAACGTAATATAAATAAACAGCACAATCGCGTTTACAAAAATGAGGTGTCGGTAACGGTGTCGCGAGTTCAATTGTTTCTTCCCATCTCAAAAATACTCAACGCGCCTAAAAAAGTTTTCACTTAAAATGATGAACACTTCAACAGCGAGAAAAAATCAATTTAAATCGATTGTGACTGATCAGGAATGATTTAAAAGACAAACACGTCAATCATAATAAGTACTTTGGGACGTAGTCTAACGTCTCATAGAATGGTTACGAAGAAAACAATTATCTATGTTTTACATAAAAATCGTTACGTATAAGTAAGTATACCTATACTCCGTTTGAAATAAGATTAGACATTTAACTAAACCTTTTTTACAGGCCGTTCAACCGATTTTGACTTTTATTGCGTTGATCGCATGACAAATGGCAGCTGCAGTAAACAGTTGGTTTGTAACCACTTTTTTTGCTTTTAATGCCATCCTTATGCCTACGATATAGAAGTCGAAATCGGTTGAACGGACTGTAAAAAAGGTTTGTTTAAATGTCTAATCTTATTTCAAACGGTGTATAGGTGTATACTTAGGTACTACAAAAACATAAATATTAGTGCCAAGGCCAGTATTGCGAAATTTTTACAAACCTTCACGAATATGCTAACGTTTTAAATACATTGTAGGTGTATGTTTTACCTGTATTCTTACATACATAACATCACGCCTGTAAACCTCGAAGGTTTAGGTAGAGGCGTACCTATCGTAAAATGTACACCCATATTTCGCCAGTTACATTTAAGTCCTATGTAATAGGGGGTGAGCCTTATTGCCCATAAATCCAGACTCCGGGCTGCTACTGAGAAATTCCTAATGGAAAAACCCAATAACTCTGCCCGACCTGGGAATCGAATCCAGGATCTCATGCTCAGCAGTTGTGCTTGCGACCACCACCACCACCACCACCACCACCACCACCACCACCACTACTACTACCACCACTACCTGTATTCAGGTCACAGGAATGTTATAAAACTAACCGACTGATAATTCTGTGTGGTTCCTACTGAAG
Source organism: Agrochola lychnidis (assembly GCA_963680765.1). NCBI lineage: Eukaryota > Metazoa > Arthropoda > Insecta > Lepidoptera > Noctuidae > Agrochola > Agrochola lychnidis. The sequence continues at coordinate 20,492,789 of OY796858.1, forward strand.
AAAAGGCAACCTACCCTTTCCTTAGCTGTTGATTTTGAAAGGGTTTTGTTTCCAGTCTAGGGCTTCGTAAAATGAGACCATTGGAATTTGAAACACTTATTATGTATGAAATTACTATGGTCACATTTTGCGCAGTTTTTTTTTTGGGTGGGAAATTATCAAATAACTTCTCCCGCTCTGGGCCGAGCGGGAGGGCATGTCAGACTCTTACTGACTAAAACCCACCCGTGTTCCTTCAGTTGCCATGTTGCCGGGGCCACGATCTCTCTTTCGGTTTTATTCGCAACCCCGGCAGGCATCGGCCCTAGCGGACCCCGTCAATTCTGCTGACATCTCTTTGACGCGCACGTGGAACACAACGCGCTGTCGACGCGGGCCCTGGTTCTTATCGGCCGGCAAGCTACCCAATGCTCACCGTCTGCAAGCCCGCGCCTACGGTGGCCAGAAATCGGCCTGCGATTCCCGACGCCCAGAGCGTCTCCTCCTGCGGCGGTTAGGAGCGTGAGGGCGCGAATTTTGCCTCTCCCTTACGCGTTCCGCCTTCTCCTTCGCGAGCATTACTGCTTCGTAGAAGGAGGTGACGGCCTCCCATTTCCTCTCGCTCCGTACCATGGCCCGAATCAGGGCTGGACGCGAGAGATTACCGCCGCCGATCACCTCCACGAGGACACGGCGATGCCTCGCTCAAGCCGGGCAGATCTCCACCGTTTGCTCCACCGTGTCCTCCGGGCGGTCCACACAATGGTGACACCCGGGCGTTTCCTCCCGCCTTATCCTGAACAGGAACCTCCCGAAACAGCCGTGTCCGGTGAGGACCTGCGCCAGGCGGAAGGTGAGGACGCCGTGGCGCCTCTCTAGCCACTCCTCAAAGAGGGATCTTATCACCGCAATTGTGGCGTGCCCAATGTGAATTACCCCCTCTGACCGTTCATTGTATAAATAAATTATTATATTGGTAATTGAGAGGCCCGTATTTAGTCAAACCGATTCGTAGTCGAAAAACGAGAAATGGATTTTAATTTTAACTCCTTAAAGGAAAATATAATTAAGTAAAGAATAATACTTGGTGGTCGGATCAGATGTCTGAGCAACTGGAGATACCTATCAGCGCCGTACTCCACCAGGCCATCGATCGTAACAGATGGAGTAAGACCGTTGACAATTTGAAACGGAGTCACAATTCTCAGCAGTGTGAGAGCAATTGAGAAGAGAGGAAGGATAATAATTATTTTGTAAACGACAATTATGACATTTTTCACGTCACGAGTATTACATACAACGGTCTTGATAACGATGAGCGAAGTCCGGCTTAGATAATTATACCCATAAATAAAACTAATGACATTACCATTTTAGTAATCACCTAGATATCAACGTTTTCTGTAAAGTCCCTGACTAGTAATTGTTGTGAGACCCCATTGATTTATCATAGGCTACAGGTACAAGATCGCTTTATTTCGTGTAAATAATTTAATCACCGCTGCTTTCAAAACGGTGGAGGAAAACATTATGAGGAAACCGGCATGTCCTAGAACCGAAGATTCGAAGACATGTGACATCTACCAACCCGCACTGGGCCCGCATCCGCGTGGTATTTTACAGCCCACTCTCTCTCGAAGAGAGGAGGCCTGTGTCCCAGCAGGGGGAACATTATAGGCTGTTTACGCAGGTACAAGAGTGACCAGTAACGTATTTTTTTCTCACACACACACAAAGCAACATCTTTCTTTAGTCTATAGGCAATATTATTTCGCCCCCCGGCAAAAAAAGTGTCATAACATGTAGTAACTTTTATTACATGTTATGACACTTTTTTGCCGGGGGGCGATTTATTTTTCGGGAATATAAATTGCGTAGCAGAAGTGAATCGCTCCACCACAGCGGTAACCGCATGTTAGATAAAACCCATTGACGCCTATTAAAGTAATAACAAAACAATAAACACACACATTATTTTCAACAAAAACAACACTACAAATGAAATTACAAAACAACGCCTTGAATCAAATTGCAGGAATCTACGAAGGTCAATGGAAGGACAACCTCCAAAACGGTTATGGTGTCATGAAATACGCAACTGGTGACATTTACGAAGGTTATTTCAAAGATGGCAACCCCCACGGTCATGGTATCAAAAAGCAAGGGGACTTTACTTCATCATCAGCCACTATTTATACGGGGGAGTGGGTCAGTGGGGTCAGACAAGGCTATGGGGTCATGGATGACATTGGAAAAGGGGAGAAGTATTTGGGTAACTGGAGTGATAACAAAAAGCATGGGTGTGGCTTGATTGTGACCTTGGATGGGATATATTATGAAGGACTGTTCATGCAGGATGTTTTGACGGTAAGTGTACAGATAATGAGTTAATTAAGCTTGTTTCTGCCCATTAAAATGTATTTGCATGAAGTAAAAACGATGCCGCATCTGATGGGCATATTCAAAGCCAGATAGAATGTGTGGTCATCGAAACCTTATACTTCCTTTTTCAAATTTCCACAATATACACACATAACTTAAAACCATGGACACTATTTACTTTTAGTTAATTTATTTATATGTACTTTACTGTACACCAAATTATACATAACTAAAAGAAAACGTAATACACTACAAAATATACAATGGGCGGCCTTATCGCTTACTGCGATCTCTTCCAGGCATGGGCGTACCCACGTTGGGGCAAGGTGGGGCATCTGCCCCACCCTGGTCCCTGACTCAAAGCAAAAAATAACAGTAACAAAATTAATCATTAATTCAAGGTAAAATTCAAAATTACCGCGCAAAACAATGCAGTATCGATGAATCGAGCGCGCATGCGTAGTTATAGAGTTTTTTCGAGAGAATTTCCTACTACTTATCGAGTTTATTTACTTCTGCCCCACCCATAAAAAAATGCTGGGTACGCCCATGCTTCCAGACAACCTTTTATTTAACACCTGCATCGTTAATTCCTTATCAGATCTTAACAGTCATAAAGTAAGCCGTACAGCATTTCAATACACTTTAATTCCCATCTTCCAGGGTCACGGTGTCATGGTATTCGAAGACGGTACCCACTACGAAGGAGAGTTCCGATCAGCTGGTGTATTCTCAGGAAAGGGCATTCTAACGTTCTCTAGTGGAGACAAAATCGAAGGGTCCCTGAGTGGAGCTTGGACTGAAGGCGTCAAGATATCAAACGCTACTATGCACTTGAACGTATCTAATCCGGTGCTGCCAACGAATAGCTCTAAACCTAAGTGAGTTGAATTTAAAGTTATAAAACAAGCTATAATTCGCAAATATGGTTAAACAAATATGTTTAGAGAATTCTTTTAAAATTCTTTGTTTTAACAGCTGCACTGATGTGAGTGATTACTTCCTTATATCAATAGTTACAAGGTTGAATTTATACAACTGATGTTGCCGAGGTCCTTGAGTCGTTTCTCGATCAGTATGGCCTGATAACTGTTTTATATTTATTTTCCCTTCCTTTCAGCTCATTCGGAAAACTAAGCGTAGCGCCAAATCAAAAATGGAACGCCCTCTTCCGCCAATGTTTCCAATGCTTAGGCGTCTCTGAGTCCATTCTTACACCAACTGGCAACCATTTTGCAAATGGGCCGTCTGGCAACACCATAGACAACTCGAAAATCTGGCAGAATGTAGCCGTTGCCATATCGTGTTCGCACAAAGAAAGAAACAAAATGTCTATGAGGAAAAGAGGAAGCGATTTGGAGAAGTCTGTTGACTGCTTAGAAGTCATACCACAGTTTGGACAGAAGACGCTCAATTTGGAAAGTTATGCGGAGTTGCAACTGTATTTGTATAATGTGAGTTCTTGTTTTTAAATTGGACGTAGTTTTGCAAAAAGGACTCAACCCATACTATGGTCAAAAATTAAAAAGGACCTAAAGGTTGGTTCCTTTAGGACCTTTTTCATTTCTGACCATAGTGTGGGTTGAGTCCTTTTTGCAAAACTACGTCCAATTATAGTATAAGTTTATTTTTTATCTTTATTGGACTATGCGAAAGACGGAATAACATTGACTTCTTAACTCCAAAATAAAATATAGAAAGAAGAACGATAGTGGTCATTATGCCAAAAAATATAAAAATAATATAAAATAGCAAAAATTAATTGCTAGTTTATATTTTACCCATTTTAATATCGATGGTTTCCTGTCGATGCAATAATTATTTATTCGATTTAATTAACCAACCTGGATATTTCAAAAATAGTTCGAAATTAGCACTTGTGAACTATAACCATCCTATTGTAAATGTCCATAGAACTAAGCTGCACTCCTTTAAAACTTTATCAAAAAATTCAAAAGCTCATACTTACCTCATTTATCATACTTTCCACTTACTTATCTTACTCCTTCCTTTTTTATCTTACTTACTTACAGCTTGCTCCATATCCACAGGCCTGCGAGTCGAGCCACCACCCTCTAGGCCAGCTTGTCTTGGGGGTGACAAACGCCTTCAACACCACATACGGTGGGGTACGGGTACACCCCTTACTCCTCAGTCATGCAGTGAAAGAACTCAAGAGCATAACAGCTAGGTTGTACCAAATTGTGAGGTTGTTGTTCCCGGCGTTACCACCAGAGGGCACTGATGCTGTACTGCCTTATAAGAAGAGGGAGGATGGACAAGAATTGCACCATGAAGATAGTAATCCTATTGATGGGTAAGTGAGTCGGGTTTTGTGAGGTTCTGTCAGCCCTGGACCTAGATTTTTTTTTTGAGGCGGGACAAAAACTGCCGTCTCCCGCCCCCCGCCAATCCTTTATGGGGTTATTTTTTTATCAAATTTCATCGATCGATAATGCACTAATCCAACGGCACCAAAACTGTTGTAAAAATTAAAGAAATATTATATGTGCAAAGTTGCGGTGTGCTGGGTGGTGCACTTGTCTGCTACGCTTGAATTTGTTGCCCCCTGGAGGTGGCGCCCGGGGCACGGGCCCTGGTTTGCCCGTTTGCCATATTTTATTTCTGGAGCCAATATCGTATCCCTCGTACCTTTACGAGAAGTTGTGACAATGACTTCTCTTTACAAAAAAAACACAAAAATAACTATCGTATTTACCGTTTATATTCATCCTTTTCAGTGAAGTGGTATCAGCAGCATCTCTCCTACAACCCACTTTGCTACCTCGAGTGCATCCGGCACTATTCGTACTGTATGCCCTCCACAACAAGAGGGAAGATGATCTGTACTGGAGGAGGCTTCTCAAGTGGAACAGACAGCCTGACCTCACGCTCATGGCGTTCTTGGGGATTGATCAGTGAGTATACTCTGAAAATATCGAATATATTGTGTTGTTTCATAGGGGCCGTTCGAGTATTACGTAAGCAGATATTTACCCCCGCCTCCCCCTTGTCAGCAAAAGTAAGCAAAGCTCTTACCCTCCCATGCTTAGGTAAACATTGGTATATGCATTTTTCTTTTAATGTAAGTATTCTGTTTATTTTATTGATTCATGAGCAGCAGTTATAATTAGGTATGGGCAAAAAATATCGATATATAAAAATATCGATATTTTTCCATACAATTATCGATATATATCGTCGATATTTTTAATCGCGATATATCAATATTCGATATTTATTTTAGAGTATCGAATTCGTATCAATTTCGATTTTTTTAAGGCAACTTTGGTTTCGTGTTTAACCTCTTTGACAGGCGAGTACTTCAAACAGAGGGTGCTCCTAATGTCCATATCTGATGACTACCGGTTTGATTAAATTGTGTATAATTGTTTAGGCTCGAGCATTAATAAAAAATACTATTTTCTTCTATTCTTTTTTACGAAGTTTGAATGCTTTGAGAATTTATGTATGAATAATCATGCAAAAACTGACGATATATCGATATTTTTCACTTGATAATTATCGATACTGTTTAAAAATATCGATACGATAAATATCGAAATATTTTTTTCACTTGCCCATCCCTAGTTATAATTCTAACAAGTTTAAATTTAGACAAGTGAATAGCACGCGTTAATTCCCCTACTCGCTTCTAAGCGAGTACCTAAACGTATTCATTATTTGTGGGAATCCCCGAATATGCGTTTCGTTTTCAAGCATAGACAATAAATGGGTTGCCATATGTGTAAAAAAGTAAATAATTACTGCTGACGAAATCACCATCTAGACCCCCCACCCCCCCATGTCATCAAAAATAAGCAAAGCATAGACCCCCCGCCCCCCTATAGTGCTTACGTAATACTTGAACGGTCCCATACAAATAGCCGATAGCCAACCATTCAATAACCACCAGATCCGTCAAGGGTTTGATTCGCGTCGATCGGTCGAGTTTGGACCCGGCTAATGAAAATACTTCTTTTCTTCGCTTTTTCAAAGTTGGTCTCATTGCAAAAGTTTTTTATACTTTCACTCCCAAAAGGATACTAATGGGTTTATAGTCATATTATGTCGGTTTATTAGCTCAATTTATACAAGGTAGGTGTGAGTGGTTTGAGTCAAACGCCGGGGACGCCCTAGGAGAACATAATTGCAGTGACCTTATTGGTGATGTTATTCATAAAGGTCAGGTGCGTAGTACTCGCAACCGGCGTGCGTGTATGATCAGATGTATGAACGTTAACGAAGCAAAAGGAGTACCTATTTAAGAATCGTAGCAAGTGGCGTTCTCTAGTTTCTGCCTACTCCCATGGGAAGAAGGCATGAGTTTATGTCATGATTAGCCTATTTTTGGACATAGGTTTTCCAAAATCTTATAAGGCTTCAGTGATACTGCAGCACCTGTGGAATTACATTACGTCGCCGAGACGACGTAAAATAATTGATTCATGCAAAAAAATAAAATATTTTGTGCATTTACCGTTCTCTAAAGCAATTTTTCTTTGTTCTAGAAAATTCTGGGTAGGCTACACATGTCCAAATAACCAGTTGTCTCCAACATCACCCCTCAAGGAGCAGCTGTTCCAAGAAGCCGTGGAGACGCTGCAGCAACTGAAGACTACCTTCTCCCCCATCGAGAAACTTCTCGTTATCAGAAGCACCTTCCAGAAGATGACTATAGCAGTTCAACAAGAGTTGGGTAAGTTTCTTAATATGGAGAATTCTAATTCTCAAGTTTTATTAAAAGAGCTTTGTCTATTAAATGCCCAAAGATCAGGTCCAGCTATACTGGGCAGTTGGATTAAAAACTGATTGATAACTTCCCTCATTGTTGTCATGCGGAAACCTTTGATAGTCACCTTGGGGAAGGCAGAAGCCTTAGGCTTCTTGTACATGAGGCCGGAGCCGCACCGGCGCCGAACCGCAAAATAAAAAAAATCATAATATCGCCGTCCCCGGGGAATAAAATGATAACTACAAAAACGCAACCTTTTAGGAAAAATAAATAAACATATTTTCGTCGATTGCTCCATAAATAATGGACGTAGAGAAATGATTGTTAGCTTTGAAAAAAAAGTTATTTTTGGTCTCGAGAACATAATTCTATGACTGTTTGTCATACTAACAAATGGGAATACATTTTGATAATATTATATTAACACTTTATTCTCGTAATTTAAGACCTGTGTTAAATCTTTGAATACTATCGTAATATTTTGTAACTTCGTAATTAGCTGTAGGTATAAAAATTACGAAAAAAATTGAGCAGATGCACCCACAGATCCCAAAAATTACATAACTAAGATATAAGAACATAAACTAAAATGGCAGTTATCATTTTATTCTCCGGGGAGGGCGATATGTCAGAAAATACGGCGCGGCGCGGCGGTGCGGCGCAAGGGCGATATTCATTCGTAAACACAAACATGCGGTCTGACGTGGTGTACAGGAAGCCTGATAGTCGGATTACTACCATATAGCTCAGTAACTGGATTGTTACTGGTTTCCGACAATTAGTTACTATCTGCTGAATATCAATATTTCCTTTATTTCATTTTTAAACATATTATTTACATTTTTAAATATTCAAAAAAAAAACTTTAAATAATATAAAAAATAGTCGCCCACCGGTGTCGGGAACAGGGTCCAAGCTATCAGTGGTCAGGGCTCCTGAGAGAGGAACCTCTTAAAAATACGCGCCGTGTCTAGGAGTACCGCTTTCTGGATCAAGCACTTGATCCAGCTGCCTAACCAGACCCTCCTCAGGTGTTGGTCGAGGCTCTTGGTTATTATGCCATTGGCCGTCACGACTATCGGCACAATGATTGCTGTATCCACATCCCACATGTCGACAACCTCGCGAGCCAGGTCAAGATACTTAATCTGTTTATCTTTTTCATCTTTCACGAGTTTCTCGTCATGCGGGACCGCTATATTGTGCGACGCTCTAATCGATATATCACCACTATGTCTGGCTTATTGGCAAGAAATAATCCTGTCAGTGATGATACATCGATCCCAATACAACGTGATATTGCCATTTTCGAGGACTGGGTCGGGCACATATCTATAGTACGGTACTTCCGATTCCACAAGACTATTTCAGAGCAAGTTGCTGGTGAATAATCCTGGCTACAAGGTTGTGCCTATGCAAGTTGTCTCCGTTAGCCAGACGAGAACAGCCAGAAATAATGTGCCGTCCTATATTTCCGGTAGTTGTTTGTCATCATAACTTCGTCCATAATCGCAAGGACAAAACCTTCGGTTTCTCCAAAGAGGTGATTAGGTAATCACAACCAGGATACGGACGCTAACAATACCCTAATTGCGTAATACAACACAATTACAATCTGTTTCGATTTGAAACAAATTGCCATAGCTTCATAAGTTGGAAAAAAAAATATGCTCAACAACGTAAATAACGCAATGAATGTTGTTGAGCTGTCAAAATTAAACTAATTAGGCATAATTGTTTACGAAAATAAGTTACGCAATTAGGGTACAGGTCTACATCGGGCCCATGGTCATTAGTATCTAATTAAGACATCAATTAGATACTAATGACCGCAATTCAATCAATATTTTATTATTATTCTTCCCAAATTTGTTTAAAACCGACGAAGCTGATGCGGCTAAGGCAACATCAGCACTGCTCTGCCATACATCCCTGCGGTCATTAGTATCTAATTGAGGAGTCGATTAGATACTAATGACCGCAATTCAATCAATATTTTATTATGGATAATACTAAACTTCCGAAAAAAATACTAAGTTTCCGAAATGTCAATATGTTGTGCTGCAAAAGTTAGTGACACAAACGAATTGCTGCAAAACCAACTCCACGTAGTCTTGTCTGCCCTACCCCTAGAGTGTAATTTAAGCCCGCGTAGGCGCGGAGGGGCGAGGCGACCCACGGGCTGAGGAGCAGGTGGTGAGCGTTAAAACCATCTGCGACGATAAGCTCGCGGGGGACCGCCGGAGCCTCGCAGCGCCGAAGCCGTGACAGAAACCATGCCTGCTGCATATTGCATGCTCGCTTGCATGGTTTATGATTGTTTGCATGTTTGAAAAAGATTACGTCAGCAAATTCTGTATTGATTTTTCGGAATTTCCAGTATTTTATTCGGTCGTTTCTCTATTTGTATTCGCATATAAGCTGTCGGAAAATTAGTATTTAAAGCAGTAAATTTCATATTTTGAGTAAGCACATATTTTAATTTTTTTCTGGGGCGTTTATTACTACCCTTTTATTATTAATCTTCCTAATTTTTTTTTTAAACCGACAAAGCGGATGCGGCTGAGGCAACATCAGCACACTTACCAGAAATATACTCTATATACCTATTACATCCACCTTTCATATTTTACTAGGTTCAAACTACCTCTGGAGTATGGACGAGCTGTTCCCGGTATTTCATTTCGTGGTGGTTCGCGCTCGGATCTTACAACTTGGCTCTGAGATACACTTCATTGAAGACTTTCTGGAGCCAGCCATGCAGCATGGAGAACTTGGACTTATGTTCACCACGCTCAAGGTAATGTGAACTTTATTGCGTAGTGTGAGAATAGAAAATCGAATGGAAATTTTTGATGTTATATGCTTTTATTGGGTGTTTAATTGACACTCCCAAAGCAATATCAACCTCATGAGATAGATATCAAGGCACGAGATTAAATGGAGAATTTTGACGTTGTAAGACATTTTGGTTGGACAGTAAGTGATCTTGTGCAGCTCACACAAACTGTCATAATATCGTAACCTGTTGTGTATGATGATTCAAAAAAGATGAAGTCCAAGCCAATTAGGGCCTTATTTTTCACCCACTTAAGTATACATTTCTTCGTTTCCAGGCGTGCTACTTCCAAATCCTTCAAGAGAAGATGTCGATCAACTAGAACCAACTATATAATAACGAATGATCTCGCAATACGTATGGTGCGTAACGTTTAGTTGTAGCTTGCGCAATAATTTGCTATGTAAGTCCTCGCTAGGTGTTCTGTTAGCTTGTAGATGTTCAAGGGCGTATACATGTTACTTTGAAAAACAAAATCACCCTGTATAAAACGTGTAGGTCATATTCTTTTTTTTTTCTTTTTTGCCTGTCAATGATTGCTTACATTGGTAAAATTATAAAATAATGTTTTACTAAAAACTACAACTCCATAGGTAAGTTAAACAAATCGTAAAAAGGGTTTTTATAAACGACACTTTCTTATTTAAAACTACGATTAAAACCAAATTAAATTTATTTTAGAGTTTTACTAGTTTCCTCTTTTATTCATGTATGTGAAACTTTATCATTTATTCTTAAACTACTCTTCGTAGATGTAACTGCTTGAGCACATTTTGTTAGATTTATAATATGTTGTAATCTGTCTATTGTAAAGAGCCCAAACTCTAAACGTCAACGAATTATAACGTTGCTAAATTGAAGAGTACAACTGTGACGTAGCATTACAACTGAAGTGACAGGTATTACGTTTAGTCGGTTACTTAGCAGCTGTCTCGTCGCGTGCTTTTTTTTGTTTACCTTTATTTAACTACCGAAACTTATGGAGTATATGGTTAGTGTATCATTATGGGTCGCATCGCATATCAGGGTCCTTCTATTACCTTAAAGGAAGGAAGGTACTCCTTCAGACCGTACTGTCTCAGTGTCAGTGTGATTTGAAAGATTGCATAACATAACATTGCGACTATGGCTGCGTTCCGAGTTACGCTGTAATCGATTTGACCGTGCTAACACCCGTACCGAATTAGCGTGAGCGCGGTAACGATGTCCCGTGAATCATCATAGATGACGTCAAGACACGCGCCATCTTGCGATAACGCCCACCATGCCCTAAATTAATATCACCGTGAGCGCTGTCAAAATGACAGTTGTGCTGTTTTGTTATGAGTAGGCATCATATCTTTAAACTAACGTGGCATTTTCGAAATTGTGCTTCTGGCTGCCGTCACCACCTAACCAAAGAAAAAGAAGAAATTTGTGTTAAATAAACAAAGAAATATGATACATATCGTTGGCGTAGGTGGAGAACTAAATAACAAAAAATAAACATGTTTGGAGAAAATTGCGATTTATTTATTATTATTATTCATTTATTTCTTCGAGTAACAATGACTCATACACAAAATACAATATAACACACATTACTTCATTACAATAAAATACAAAACAAAAACCACCTTACACTTACTTATGCGGCATGATTTGAGTGTTACGAAAATGGTGAAAAGTCACTTTGACCAAAATCGCAGTTATTTAGTTCTCCACCTACGCCAATGATATGCAAGTTTTGACGTTGAGCGAGCACTGTGAGCGCGTTCACGAGCATTCCGAATTGTTGACAGCCCTCAGCTGTCATAATCGTGATATCTAAATCGGGACGCAAAATATTGATGTTAGCGCTGTGAGCGATTTAGTTCTAATTCGTAAAGCGGCCTATATTCACCGGAGAAGTTTTAGGCAGAGTTTATAGTATACCTGCATTTCCTAAGTTATTTATTGTTTCAGTCCCACATATGACCTACGCGTATTATGCAAGGTGATTTTATTTTTTATAGTAATAGGCTCGCCCTGTATTCAAACCGAGCACATTGAATAAAAAATAAACAAATTGTATACGTCCTTAACTATGATAATTGTTATGTAATTCTTCTTGTTATATAATTGTAAAATGTCTATTATGTAGTATGGAAAGTTAGCCGTACAAAGTCCCTTTGAAAAAATACAAAAATAGACTCGTGATCTTTCGTGTATTTTTAATTAAAATACACTCGTAATAATTGAATCTGATGGCATGATATTAATTTAATTAATAATGAATTAAAGAACAATAACTAATAATGCATTAACTGCTGTAGCAATTTTTATTAATTAATTTATACAATGTAATGTTATATCAATATAAAGACACTATAATATGTCTTAAAATTCTTAATAATTATGATAGCGTCTTATGTCTTACACTTAGTAGCTAAATAAAATCAAGTTGTATTTGATTTTTTTAATGAATATAATGTATATTAGTTAGAAAACGTTTCATATTAGGCCACCATAACACTTGTAAGATGCTTCCGTAAAATTTATGTAAATAAATAACTTATGACTGCGTAAGATGTAAGAAGAAATTACGATAAGCTTCTTACAAGAGAGTTGACAATTGCAAATTTAATGTAAGTTAATTATGTAAGCGATTTACGTGAGGAAAACTTACAAGTGTAAAGGCTCGTGCAGACCAGCGCGACACGCGACGCGACATAAAGACACCGCTCGTCGCGCGACGAGCGGTGTCTTTGTGTCGCGCCTGTTTGAATGAGCCTTAATGGCGGCCTTAGAAAGAAAACTTGAAATGAAATAAATATTAGCATTATTAAAATGCCACATTACTTTTAATTTACCTCATATATTGGTACTGTATAATAAAGATGTATTTTTTTAAGAGTGTCTTTTAGCTGTGTTATTACTGTTTTACAAAGAATATTGTATGTCCATTTGTGAGGTTGATTAGAAAACCCATTTTCGGACGATTACGAGATATTTGTGTGTTAGTATTGGTAATTATGCAATATCATGTGCCTACGAGTGTTTATGTATGCAACATTCATATGAAAGTCCTTTTCGTAAAAGAAGTCCCCGTAGTTATATGTGGAACTATCATAATTCTAAAATTTGGTAGCATGACAACCATAGAAACGGGTTTTGTCGACGGAAGAATAGACCGATTGTGATTGTTTATCTGTCATTTTGTCTATTCTTCCGTCGACAAAACCCGTTTCTATTGTGGCCATGCTGAACGTGCTGGACTTCTTTCATGAAAAGCACTCCATTTATTTTTTTATTAACCCCACCTTTAAAAGACTTTAAATACACACCATTGAATGCATTGAATACTCTTGTAGACTTATATTATTACGAAAGTATTTATTTTTTAAGTATTAGGCAACTAATAGTGTTTTGTTTTAGTTATCATACTAAATGATTTTATGCCCTATGTGTAGTATGTTTTAGTTTAATTTCGTTGTGTGCCAAAATTGATTATACGCCGTTTAGCTTTAGTGTGTGATAATATGAAACGCAGTGAGTGAACGAGACTATAATATGCGATCGACGTAAGAAAAACGTGGCGAATCTTGACTGAAACAGACCTACTTTATTTCCAATTAATAGTTGTGACCGGGACCGCTGTTTTCGCGAGAGACGGAGGGGTAGTGCAGGCCGCTCATTCGTCAACACTCACGGCGGGCGGCGTAGCCCAACGCTCATTGGTCAACGCTCCCTTACGGAGTAGAGGTCCCGGTCAAACTACCTTATCTATTCAAATGAAGTTAGTTTGACAGGTCAATCCTATTCTTATTTTGACCGCATAGTAACGAATTTTAGTCATAAATAATACAGTATGCAGAGACTAGCTAAATTATAGAAATTTGATCTCTTCCTAGTGAAAAAATATAAGAAATTAAATTGATAGGTACTCGTCCACTCACTATGTTTAAGACCATTCCATTTAATATTATGAAAAACGTTTAAATAGGTTAACAATGCTAAGCAATAATCCAAAGGTCTGGTAGTACAAAAGAGAATTGTTATGTAGCGAACAAATTGTTATTTTTTTTTTATTTGACTTTTTTCTGTAGCTAAGTGAGTAATTGTTTTTTTTTTTGTAGGCAACTAAAGTTGCCAGTGACTTTTCTATCGCTTCATTCACATTCATACATTTGATAACAAACTCACTTTCATTGCATTGGATTCCATCCCTTCAGTAACCGGGCCACTGGAAAATTTTCAATAAAATGAATTAGACAATTTTATATCATTCATAAAATATAATTTTCATAAAGAAAAGCAGTTAAAAAAATAATTAATTTAAATGGTAGCCCCGCCGTTACCATAGAGAACCCGAAGCGAGTTATTCATTGTTGCAAAAATACCATGAAATATAAATATAGATTGTTATGTATGAAAACGATTGTTGAATGCAATCGATAAGTACCATATCATTAATGTTACATAAATATGTTAATTACTATATTTATATCTTTGTCCTATGTGAAGTGTGTGTTTAAATATTTGAAAAATATATATTTAACATTTAATAAAATTCGCAGTAAAATATCGACTTTTATTTCGTATCATATGCCGACGGATCAGAATAAGATTCTGAACCTCCTGGACTTCTTCGTTACTGGGAACATAAGTCGTAGTTATAGGATTATCGAACCGTGCACGGATGTGCCCTCTGATCACACACACCTGCACGTCAACTCTTTAGTAGTAGGTACTTATATATTAGGACCACAAACTGGAAATCACGCCAGGATAGAATATCAGAGGATATCAACCAAGGCCGTCTTTACCCGGGGGTGCAAGGGTTGCGTAGTACCCGGGCGCATGGTCTTAGGGGGTGCAAGCCGATCGAATCGATCGATTTGTTTTGAAATCGAACGTAAATTTCAAAACAGACGACACAATGTCACTAAAAAATTTGTCAATAGCCAGAAAAATATAATTTGATGTTTGAAAATATACCTACCTCATTTTATTGTGGAGTAAGTATTCCAAAAAAATCGGAACACAATAATTTTGTTTTTTTTTTCGTTCGCAAGGGTGGCGCAGGCTGATTTTCGCACCCTGGCGCCCAATATGGTTAAGACGGCCCTGATTATCAACCTTGAAACCAGACTCAACAATACTAAAAAGATAGAAAATTTCAACCTCACTACATAGGTATTTACAAGGCTGCTACGGTCTTTACAAGGGTGCGCAAGAAGTCGCCCCCAGTGTGTAACGAATACCATAAACTTATCAAGGATAAAATCAATGAACGCCGTAATCTTAGAAAAGAAATGGCATAGAACTCGATATCCCTATACAGGCAACCTGGCAACCGGGGTTGTTCGAGCCATTTACAACCTAGGTCCAAGAGATTCCCTTAGAGAAAAATTCAAAGAAATAAATATTCTGACTGTAGCCTCACAATATATTTTAGAAAACCTATTGTATGTACACAAAAATATATCAAATTTTAAGAAAATGTCCGATATTCATAGTTTAAATACCAGGAATAAACACAACCTTGCTGTACATCGCACACGTCTCCACAAAGTAGGCAACTCATTCATGGCCATGTATACGCTTTTACAACAAACTCCCTCCCCATTGAAATTCGAAACTTACCCATTAAACGATTCCTTGACAATTCAAAAGTGCCTGTAAATGGTTTAATTGAAATAAATGATTTGAGTTTGATTTAAAATCTGTATTAAAACCAAACTTTGTAAAAAAGGGTATTATACAATTTCAGATTATTTAGAAGATAAAAAAGCTTGGGATTGAACTGCTCGCTCTGCTAAGCCTTGTGATAAAACCATAAAACTAGACATTTTAATTATTATGTAAAATCAACATATACCAGTTTTATAAACACTTTGACATTGTTGAAAATTATATTCAAAATGACATGATTACTTTGTAAAGTATTATATTATTTTAACTATTGTGAATGTGAGGACTATGTGGATATTATTTTTATTTCTCTTCTAGTTTTAGTGATGGTCTGGCAGTTTGAATAGTTTTTGCGGCCTACCCAAATGTCCTTTCTTTGGTATTGCTCGTCGAGTTGAGCTCTATGATTACTGACAAATGCTTGCACTGACTGGACAGGTCCACTCAAATCTGTGTGGTTCTTTCCTCAAAAGACCTTTTCAGACACTAATCTACATGGTCCTCATATGGCCTGACCAAGATTATGTCTGGACTTTAAAAGAGACTGCGACCTCTGAGTTTGTTTCGGCCTTTCTTCTCAGAGTAGTCAGATAGGAAACACCGAACTCATCTAGCTTATTTTTTTTTTTTTTTTTTTATACAACGTGTAAAAGTGATTCCGATATCCTATTTACAGAATAAACAATTTCATTTCAGTTACACATCGCAACTGCAGCGACACTATTCACACGTAACCACTGCTTGCCATTTTGTCGCTGCGATGTGGTGTGGCTGTGGTACGTGAACCCGCTAAAACTTCAGTTACACCCAGTTGCATAGGTACAAACATTAATATCCCATTACGTAATGGATCATTTACGCTAATGATTTCATTAATTTCATCAAAGAACCATGAAAATCGAGTCTATGGAAGATTAGTATTTAATGAGTGTTTAATAAAGCTCGTTCTGCTAAACTAATTTTAAACAGAAAACAACGCTTGAGTTTCGTTCAGTAATGCGGACATTAGGAAGAGGAAATTAAAACACACATAATTTATTAAGGCTATTTATTTCATTCCTATAAAATAACATACCAAATGTCTCTTTTGTACAACGTCATATCAAAAATGTACACCATTATATAAATTTCGTCTCAGGTAAATGTTACCTAGCTACTCTCGTGTCCCCCTATTATTTTCATGGCTATTATTACATATATAGTATATAGTATTATAGTCCTCTCACGTGCCTAGTCTGTAGGTACAAAATGTTCACAATACCGAATCGGACGCAACTTTATAAAAATACATTACACACCAGAATTACAACCGCCTTGTAGGTATTTCTATAAAAACGAGTCCCCCCCGTAATGCTGTACAATATATCTACAATATGCCAACATGTTAAAATTCATTGTTACGTGAAATTGAATCTTAATTGTAAAGCTTTTAAGTCCAGAATACATTTTATGTATATTTTTAAAGGAAGATTTATTGCACTGTTACTGTTTATTTTTATAAGCTGGAAGTTACATCCGTTAAGCATATTGAAACTCTGGGATATAATATGATAAAATCTCAAATAAATAATATACAATTTGTATGGGGAAGAGCGGTAAATTGACGTACGTAACATTTTTACGCGAGGCTAGAAATTACAATCACATATATTAGCTTCAAGAAATTACATAGACACAAAATAATTCTGAAACTAAAATAAAATACAATTCAATATTAATCTGTTCACCGCCACGGACGAGAATGGACATCAGGGTCAAACATTTTATAAGTATGTTAAGAAATAAGTTAAAACTAAGTAAGATTTTGAGTATTAAAAATGTATCAGGTGTCTGGGTGACAATTTGTTTGCGTAGCGAGGCGGTAAAGAGAAAAAACTGATGCGTTGTGATGCAATGCGATGAAGAAACATACACTTTGTAGGAAAACTAGCAAGAAATGCTACATTTTCTTCCTCATTCATCGCAACTCATAATAAACACACCAGAATTAACTTAAGCCGGGTCTCCTGCGCATGTTTTTACACAAAAACATCGCAACAAAGAGGCAATTTGTGTATGCAAACACAATATTTTTTTTGAAAGCAAATGTTTATGTGTATGATTTTTGTGTAATGTTTCGAAAAAACACGGGCAGGAGACCCGGCGTTACATACGTAAGCCTCGTGTAAAAATGTTTTAAATATAAATTAATTCGAATATAATTATTATTCTATTACCAGTTACACGGTAAGAGGAAGTCTAGTATTGCAGAACATGTTATTATAATTTATAATATTCAGCACTATAATATATTTCATAAGAATATAAACTTGATAAATACCGCTCTAGGTATAGATTCAAATTTTGGGGCAATCTCATTATATAAGGCAGTGACAGGTGGATAGCTATTGTTTATCAAGTGTATAAAAATTCGAGAGTATTTTTTACATAATTTACTTCCTAGAGGCAAGAACTGATGACCGATCGACTCGAATACAAAAGATATGTGGTACAGCGTAAGCACAACCTTATTATTAAGAATCGTATTAACTGACTCATACATTTTGTTCGTAACTTTAAAACCAGCAATGCTGTTGTATTTTGTACTTTGTTTACAAGCAATTAAAGTTGAGAGTGCAAGTGAATAGATTCTGCGGTGCAATTCTTGTCGCGTGATGACAATGGTTGTAAAACGCCTTGAATTAGTAATCGTTATTCGAATTGTGAAACTTACTACGCGACTCAAATTGCATTCGTTTCAAAATACTGACCAGCCATTACAACTGCAACAATTTGACTAAAACGTAAGTGATACTCGACCTTCAGTTTACACGTAGATGACATATATCTAATTCTATTAATACTAGAATTGTGTTTGGAAACAGATTCATTTACAGTTTAAAATTATTTAGGGAAAACCGAGTGTCGCTTACGTCAAAATACACGTAAAAGCACCGATAGAAACTATCTCAAACAATTACTTCAACAAATAAGCTCATTCAAAAAATTACAAGAAAAAAACAAGTTATTGCATAATTATACATTTTCCTTATACATCAATGTTAAATTACATAAAAAATCCAAATTAATGATACAACAACGATACCAAATCTCGCTATAATGTTAGACATAAACTATTATTTTATACCCATTATTAAAAAATACGATATTATTAGCAAAATATCAATCGAATTTTATTGCATGCATTTTTAAATAAACGTTAACAATTATTCTCCTAAATAACATTGTTGGACGATAAAAAAATACGATAATAATAATAAAAATTGATAATAAAAGTTTTTAAATTAGATGGTCACAGGGAGGTGTTCCTATCAAGCTAAATACATTAATAAGAAAACGCGTCATTTAAAACAACAGAATCCTTAAGTCTATAGAAATCAACGTATATATTACTATAACATCCTACATCTATGTTAATGCTTACAAATAAATGCTGTCTACGTGGGGCTATGGTGACGTGTGACGAGTGATTATGTGATAATTACGTTTAATCCACATAGCGTAGAATGGAAAGCCGCTTCCACATTGATGAGAAATTATTCATGATAAAATTGCAAGAACACTAAGATTATTTTAAAGTTTTAATATGCTTATCGAATGTAGATTTTTAGTTTTAAAGCTCATTTTAAATCATGTGCACATTGGTTGAATACGGGCGCACATTTAGTTTTAGTTATACTTTGTAAGATCCAACCATTATTACCTTCTTAGATAGTGTTCCTAAAACACTACGAATAACTCAATTTGATCTTTTCGAAACTAGCTGACTAACAAGACCTTTATTTCCATTTCATCATGCGTACGGTATTTCTATTTTCTTAATGCCCTCGGGTATCATCGGATTTCCGAATACAAACGAATGCTAATTTCCATGTCCATCAATTATTAATTTTATCGTGTATAATAATTTGAATTCAGAACTAAGTACTTTATTGTTGATTTGTTTACCGTCTGAACTATATAGAGCTGTAAAACTATTTTCCTATCTGTCGTGCCTGCGACTTTAGCGGCCTTCCTCCCATTTTTTTAATAAATTACATTAAGTTTTAAGAGTTATTAACAACTCTGTATACTTCAAAGTCAATTGAGAGCGTTCGGTCTGCACCAAGTGCAAAGGGGAAGTGGTAGAAATCCGACAACTGACGAAACGCGAAGTTTGCCGAGGGACAATAAGAATTAGAACTACAGTACACGCATGCCGCTCCTTTCATCAGACTCCGTAGAGTAACTTTGGTTTGCGTCAGTTGTTTTATCTACGTATACAAATTCTACTTCGACATCTAATAGAATGTGCGCCCATTATTTCAAAAAGTGGCAGTTTAACGGTTCAGGACGTAACAGTTATTTGCTCCGGAGGACTATAATTGTCTAACTTATATGGCCTCTGTAACGACGTGGATTACAAGCGCACTGTGTGAATCTGCCTATATCAAGGATATACCTAGCATTAAGCGTACATATACCTAAACATATGTATAAGGTATATATACATACACCTGTGTAGTCACTAAATAACAAACTATCGCGTTATATTAAGAAAAAGTGATCATCTACATTGATATCCTTAAAAAAATCATCAATTTCATTCAGTTAAGTTAATAAAAATCTTATTTACAAGCTCCTACAAAACAATAATAGTTTCGACATCAAAAGATAAAACAATAAAACCGTTTTGCTAAGCAATTAAAATAAATATATGGCGTGAATGAGCCAAGGAGTTTTTATTTAACGTTACTTTTTGACCGCCAATTTCTCAGTATGTAAATTTTTGTATATCGTATAAACCGAATGTGCGTAGGTTACTAACAGTCAATAATTTCGAGCTGCTTAATCAACTAATACTGAAAGCACCATTTAGTATTACCTAATTTAATCAATTCTTACGTAAGTCAGTTAGTTTGAAAATTTTGAAATTTTTGTTTTGACCACACTTGAGGCAGGATATGCGATAAGATTATTTACGATATTCGATAGGGTAGACGGAAATATTGAGCTTCACCAACACGTATTCCGGACGCTCCGCTTTTATGCAAAATAAATGCATTAACTAAGCCAATTTCACGATACAATAAATGCAAATATTGGACTGAAATAAAAGGTTTCTTTAGCCAATAAAATGGGCTTTTTTATTTAAATTACGTTAAAAAATCCTTCGTCCGTTGTACACGTTCCATTATATCTGTCGCCTCGCTCGCGTGTGCAGTCGCAACGATACGCTGGTAATACTTGACACCGAATAATTTAACATACAAAAATATTGCCATCATAAAAATATTTCGTTAAAATTCATAGGATATATTCATTTTAGTTTTCTTTTTTTTGTAAAAATGGCATCAAATACTACAAAGCTAGGTTAATACTGAAATGACGAATTTTATTATAATATTTTTAAGCATGCATGGATTTCTGCTCATGTAGAAAAAGGGGCTGTATCATGTTCAAGATATAGTAATGAAATTCATGAATATTTGTGGATCTTACATTAACTGTTTGTCAGGAGCGTCGCAGTCTATACAAGAGCAGAAACAACATAATTATTATGTTTTTAGATACCATGTTGATCTGATACTACGTTCACCCGTGTGTAACATATAATTAAAAGTATTTTATTCATAATTAATCATTAAAAAAACACTCATTTATGACACTGTCGCGATTGACTTCTTATTGTCACCAATAACTACTTAGGGGGAGGTTTATCGTAATAACACAAAGGTATGTACACACTAAAGTTAATAATATGTTACATGAAGTGGGATAATGCAATACTTGGACTGTCTAATGTGCACAAACCTTAAAGTGACCCGTATTACATCACTTCTTAATAATTGACAATCTTTCATCGTCCATCTTTTATTCATAAGTTCACAAAACAATACAATAATCCGTAAATAAGTATTTTGCTTAGAAATTAGATACAAAATGTAAATTCATATTTAATTAAATAATATTTTGTTGAATAAATAATTCGACCATACCTCTCAATAATCTTATATTATTTAGTTATAGCTTCATTACATGTAGTAATATTAAGAGTACAAATGTAACACGAGTCACGGATCAGTGCGGCGCAATTCACCTTAAGTGCTATTGTTCTGCCACGAGCGCTTCTCTTACAATTCAATTGTTTATGTATAATATAAATGTATGTACATTAATCATATTAACTCTAACCATGATTCAAGCGGCGACCATCATTACTCTCTTATAAAAATATTTACACATTTCACTAGTGCTGGATACTAATGCTTAAATCCCAGTCGAATTTTAGAATCCGTGATTATGTTACAAGTCTATCAATTTATAGTTAAACATCAATATGTATGTAGTCAAAGACGAAGGCAAATCATAGAGATGCGACATGTCGTAATTATCGATTCCTATCAATTCTGACAAAACACCAGAAATGAGCGATACATAATAAGACTGCAACCACGTCGGTAAAAATATCCTAACTTATCTGTATTTGATCCCAAGCACGATATAAGTTGTCGAATAGTTATGAAAATGAAATTCAATGAACGACGATTGCATTTTAAAAATACACGTTAAATACGTTAGTCAGCCCGAAAAATATCGATAGAATTACGTCCAAATATATACGAACACTTCGTTTGCAAGCTCACCAGAGAGTGGAAATGTTAAATAAAGATTATCATCACAAATCCATCATACAGACCACTTACGCACTAAGAAATACCTAAAATGTAAAATAGGTAGAAATAATGTCCTCACTATCCAGAAGGCAAAATTGGCACTTAAGACGAAGTTCGCTCCTTTCTTGAGTGTTCGGAGGAGTGTGGCGGCCGGGGCTTGTCGGGGAGCGTCGGGCGCACTCGGGCCAGTTCGGGTACCGACGGGCGCGCTCGGGCCGGTTCGGAGCGGCTCGGGCGCGCTCGGGGCGCGTGGTGCGCGCTATGTGCCGGGCGAGCTGTTCGCCGTGGGGTTGTAGGGGTGGTTTGAGTTCCGCAACACTGTGTATACACTGTCCACCTTTGCAAGTTTCTCGAAAAACGGTATCAAGTCCAAGAGTTCTGAATCTGTCATGTCGTCGAACCATGACGCGACAGGTACCTGAAAACAAACTTGAGTTAGTAACAGATTCTGCAGATAAGATAATCGCTTTGTTATAGCTTTGTTCAAAATATTATCTCGATAAGGTATTTGCATTTGTCATAACACAGAATTCGGTATTTCTATTTGCTCATAGACATTACTCATGTTTTAAGAAACTTCTACAATGCACATTTTTTGTTTAAAGCAGTATCATTCAGTTCGGTACATCACTATCACCTGAACAATGAATCTGCATCCTACCTTACACAAACCTATCTCGCGTTATGAACTGAATCGTCGTCGGGGCAAAAATGTCAGTAGCAACAAGAATGTGCAACGCCTTGCGTTTTATCGATAGTTTGCTACCTGCTCCATATGCCTCCATAAGTGCGAGCGAGACAGACCCGACGACTAAGTTCTTAACGCGGCGAACATAGTAAACCAAAATATAACATAAATATAACATCACGCCTGTAATATGGTAGTTGCCGAGATAAAAAAAAAGAAATTCTATTTAGTCCGTGTTTCAGATAATAAATAATATTAGACACGTATTTTTTGCTATATCATATTAATCAAAAATAACTTTGGAAACACGCACACGGGGATTGGGGGCTTGCTACGTCATAACATCGTATTAAATCTAGAAAGACGTGACGTCATGAAAAAAAAAAAACGATGTATGATTTGACTTTGACTTTTGTATCGCCGTAATCTTTTGATTACGTCAAAAAAGAAAAAATACGTGTTCAATATTTTTTAATAATCTACAAGACGGACAAAAAAAAATTTTGGACACAGGCCTATTCCCCGAAGGATTAGGCAGAGGTGTACCTTAGTATGTACACCTAAATTTCACCAGTTAAATTTAAGTCCCATGTAATAGGGGGCCAGCCTATTGCCATCAACCGGGAACAAATTCAGACTCCGGGCTGCTACTGAGAAATTCCTTATAGAAAACCCCAATTAACACTGTCCGACCTACCGTGAGGAAACCGGCATGCCTGTGAGATATTTCTGGACGGCATGTGAAGCCAAGTCAGAGGCCCATGGGCAGTTTAAAACTCTGACACCAGGTTAGTCACTAACCACACGAAAAGAAAAAGACTGCCCGACCTGGGAATCGAACCAGGACCTCATGCTCAGCAGTACAGCTTGCGACCACTACACCAACGCGGCAGTAAAAAATAACCAAAATGCCAGTATTATTATAATTTAGTAATAAAATATAATTAAATAACGAGAGGAATTGCGTCATACTTTAGGTATTAGTTATTAACTTCTCTTGACATTTCTCGGGACCCTGGAGTCCCGGACCTTTGGAAGGCGTACGAGGGGCCGAAGCCAACTCGCAGAGGCCCGTCAGACGTTTTAATGAAATGAGGCACCAACCGACGATTATCCCTGTCCGCACTATGTAGTTGCTAACTTATTATAAGTGTGATCATATCTATTTCCGTGGGATGCCGCATATGATGACAGGCTCATGACATGAAGATTATATCATCGCATACTAAGTAATTAAATCTTCGTTTATTATTTTATTATCTTATCCATTAATTGATTTTCTACATTGGTATATAAACTGCAGTAATGTAAAGCTCAGTTTTTTAAGTTAGTTGTAAATAATAGAAAAAGTCGGCTGCAGTAACAATCTTTTAGACCAGTGATCAGCAAACCGCAGCTTGCGAGTCGCATGCGGCTCTTTGACCTATAGAGTGCGACTTCAAGTCTGTACAAATGTCGATAAGTGCGAGCATAGAGCGCGGGGATCGGGCAATATATAAAGTTAAATTCAAACTACAAATATAAAACATTTATTTCAGAAGTATTTTCACCAAAAATTTACAGGACATCGAAAATTAATCATTTACTACTTTCAACGTTTTCAAAGGTTAAGTTTTTGAAGTAAAAACATCTTTAGGCGCGTTGGGCATTTTTGAGATGGGACTGGTGTCGGTAACAGTGTCGCGAAATCAATTGGATTTCGCGACACTGTTACCGACACCAGCTTTTGGCCATTAAAAAGACATCAACGCGGGATACATTATTTCCTGCATAGTAACAATTTTCAAGTTTTCACTTCTGTCGGTACTCCCGGAGTGCCACTGTTTTTTTATTAAGTAAGATGCCTTCATCATATTATTATTATCAGCCGATATAATGATAATGATGAAGGCATCCTACTTTTTAAGAAACGATGTGGAGTGTAAAAAGATGCGAGTTTTAAGGATTAAGAAAAGTGTATTGAGACAGTTTGGACACACAGAAAGGATTGGCTCTCATAAATCTTAGTCGCTATAATATTGATATTTAATGGTGCCGATTCCCTTGTTCACAAACTAAACTAAATTTAAGTTCAGTGCATCTTTTTCTTTCTATTTCATTAAGAAAAGGACAGAAGATAAATTTTAGTTTAGTCCTGTCAAATTAATCAGCGCCTGTCACTCTCCATACAAGTTTAGACGTGATTAGAAACTTGCCGACTAAAATTACGTCAATTTACGTCAAGCGCTGATTAATTTGACAGGACTAAACTAAAATTTATCTTCTGTCCTTTTCTTAATGAAATAGAAAGAAAAAGATGCACTGAACTTAAATTTAGTTTAGTTTGTGAACAAGGGAATCGGCACCAATAGCTCTATTGACTAATGAGTTTGCCAACCATTATGATAGATAAATCAAATGATGATAGCGGCACAAGCCACTGATTGTAGCTGTTTAAGAGACTCATTCCTGGGTATATCAACAAGAAACTCTCATTAAGGAACCAGGAATACCCACCCCCATCATGATCATCAACTTGGGTTTGGCAGGAACCAAAAGCGTTGTCTCCGTCCATTTCAATGATATTATCCTAACACCAACGCCGGCTGTCGCTGAAAACCAGCGCTGGGGCTCTGTCTCGTATAGGGTCGCAGCAATAAGCTGCCATTTTGCGTGGATGTGGCGCATATTTTCCCCCAACTTGTTCTTTTTTTGTTTTATGTTCTTTCTTTGAGTCATGTTTACCGGAAACAAACGTATTTTCTTTTCTAACATTTTTAGTTAGAGCGTCACGCCTGCTTTCCCCGAAGGGTTAGACAGAGGTGTACCTAATAGTACACCCACATTTCGCCGGTTGTTTAAGTCCCATGTAATAGGGGTCGAGCCTATTGCCATCAACCGGGCACAAATTCAGATTCCGGGCTGCTGCTGAGAAATTCCTTGTAGAAAAACTCAATCTAGAGCACTTTACCCGACCTGAAAACGAACCCAATACCTCATGCTCAGCAGTAGCGCTTTCAACCACTAGACCAACAAGGCGTTTTAACACGTTCAATGCCGGCAGTCCTCCTGGAGGATTTACCTAGTCGCATATAGAATGCCGGGAGCCCTCGCAGAGGGCTCATTTTAAATCTAGGTTTTTCTTAGTGAATACTGCATTATAAAATCTGATGTATATTTTACCAAGATTTATTAGTATATACATTGGTTTTAAAATCCAAGCATTATATATATATTTTGCTTTGTTACAAATATTCACAAAAAAATTAAAAAGGTTGGAAACTACTAATAGATACCTAAACCGTCCGCGATGGTTATATTTGGCGCAAACGTAATGCCGGCAACCCTCGCAGAGGGTTCACTTCCAATATGTATGGCGGCATGGCGAATGCGTATGAGTTCTATGAAAAGTGGCTGGAGTCGAAAGTGTTAAAAACTAGATCAATGTCATAAATATTTCGTCAGGTATACTCACAGCATTATCCGGATGGAATATATAAGAGGCGGGTGAGTTGTCGACGATGACAACTCGCCGGAGGTCGCGACCGAGACTGTTGAGGTCCTTCACGTAGTTGCCGCGGTGGAAGACGCAACTGTCGCGGAACAACCGCGCGCGGAACACGCCCCATCTGAAACAACCATTACATTTGTATTAGATTGTGACGCTGAGAAACATTTTCGACTTTATTTCAATAGACGCAAAGTGCAGTGAAAGCCCTCCTACGCCAGAGGGGTAATTTCCGTATATTTAAAAACGTTCGCATTCTAATCTCAGTGCCAATCTGTAAAAAAAAAAACTCAACCTTACAAAAAAATTGACAAGTTTATGTCACATTGACTGTCGCATTGACTTGAATTTGAACGTTTTTTTAGTACAATAATTGGTCTTCGCGTATGCGCCTTAAGCCCTTATTAACAGATTGGAATAAAACTGGATCTGTATGAAGAACAATATGGATACAAGTTGACTTCTTAAACAAAAAAGCGGCCAAGTGCGAGTCGTACTCGCCCATGAAGGGTTCCGTAGCAGCAAGTAACATTGAATGAAAGGTAAATTGCGGTTTACGATTTATGACGTATTAAAAAAAAAACTATTTGCTAGATTTCGTTCAAACCAATTTTCGGTGGAAGCTTACATGGTAATGTACATCACATATTTTTTTTAGTTTTATTATTCTCTTATTTTAGAAGTTACAGGGGGGGGGACACACATTTTTACCACTTTGGAAGTGTATCTCGCGCAAACTATTCAGTTTAGAAAAAAATGATATTAGAAACCTCAATATCATTTTTGAAGACCTATCCATAGATACCCCACACGTATGGGATTGATGAAAAAAAATTTTTTGAGTTTCAGTTCGAAGTATGGGGAACTCCAAAATTATTTGTTTTTTTTCTATTTTTGTATGAAAATCTTAATGCGGTTCACAGAATACATCTACTTACCAAGTTTCAACAGCATAGCTCTTATAGTTTCGGAAAAAAGTGGCTGTGACATACGGACGGACGGACAGACAGACAGACAGACAGACAGACATGACGAATCTATAAGGGTTCCGTTTTTTGCCATTTGGCAACGGAACCCTAAAAAGGGAACTTAAGGGGGATGCGATAAGGTAGCTTTCGTTTTTTGCAATTTGCAGGTCAGTGTCAGGTATTGATTAAAATATAATTCGCGACCGTAACAAATATGGCTATACAGAATTACAATCATTAGAATCAGCATGGGCCATACAATTCCTTAATTTAGAATTGGCCTCAAATGTCATAATTTCATAAAATAGTCATCATTCAATACGGTAATATGAAGTTAGATTGTTGTATTGATGATTTTTATGATTATAATTCTATAAATAAATATTTGATACGGCCGTGATTCATATTTAGATCAACATACAACCTGATACTGACTTGCAAATTGCAAAAAACGTAAGAAAATTTGTATTTCGCGGGCTACCCTGACGCTTTCGCCTTAAATAATAGCATTTTCTACCTTTTTCCAATTAATCTTTCAAGCCAATCAGTTGGCCTACTGCAGCATAATACATGATGAGAGATAACTAAAATAGCGTTATAATCGCGTACATTACTCTGATTCACACGCAAAGCACTCACGCATCATATCATTTTCTAACTACACCATTAAATTATATGCCTTGTTACCGTTTAAAGCTAACTAATTATCATAATTGAATTATCTTTTACGTAGCTGTGTGTGTATTTGTGCATAAATTGTCTATGTATAATGTCAGTTATTTATTATAGGTTTTGCCCCCGACATCGCACGCGTGGCGGTCGGAAATTATCCCTCGGGATCGTACTATGGGACTTAAAGTATGTCCTAGCCCAGGTCATGGTCTATCCGTGTGCCTAATTTCATACAAATACGCTCAGCCGTTAAGGCGGAAAAAAAGAAGTAATATTAAGTATGGTTGTCGATGTACTATAGCGGACACGCATTTCTGAACACCGCCGTAAAGGCTATTCCTGCTTGCAACGCTCGGCCGCTATAGTAACGCTAACCTTCGAAACAAAGTGTCGTGTGCATGGGATTTTGTTTCTTAATGGCATACAGTAGAAATCGTTTTTTTTACAAATGTGCCTACAGTCATATTAAAAAGTTGCGTTTATGGGCTATTTATATTTTGGCAACTAAACAACCTCATTGAAAGGTTTAAAATCTATAACACAATTGCCCATGCAATATGCGTCTGCTAAAAACCCACCAGTAAAAATAGGTTTTTGTTAAAGCATTTTTTGGATCGTTTCATTACAATAGTTATTTTTGCATGATAAGAACTGAAATCAAGCAAGAATGACTGAGTAAATACTAAATACTCACGATAACAGAATTCCCAGCAAACCGTGATTTTAAATAATAAGTACTACATAAATATACAATAGTTAATTAAAAATTCTAATCAAGACAAGCCTACACCTAATTAAGATAATAATTAAAAATGTCTGAATGTCAAAGTTCGTACTAGCGTACATGGACGTATTTTAATACATAATTGAGTTTGGCTCTGACCTCAACATTGTTAAATTATACACTGGAATCATTTCGACCAAATTTCACCATTGTTCTCACATCAGAGTAGGTTAATTTTGGAATGACGTCTTCGAACGCCATTTCAGTCTCAGGAACTGTTAGTTAACGAAAGCATAACTATTTAATTGGGAGAGAAAGTATGACTAGTTGACTACACAATAGCACTAGCAATTCTGTCAACATTAAATCAAACTGGATTCTATTATGTTACGTTTCACCTACTCTTTTGAATCAGTTTTGCTTGGTCTGATGACTCTGCTGGTCAATAGCGGACTCAGAATATCGCCCTGAAACATACCTAGCGTAATCCTCATTGGTTCGCTGTTCCTACCATGTCGACATTCTGGATAGCGAAAAACGTCCTGTTTTGATCCATATAATATACCCGCCATCGGGAAGAAACAGCTTGGAGAGATCTAAATCGTCTCTTCACGGTGAAGAGAATGGTGAATGGTGATGGTTTCCGTGCCTCGAAAAGCACGTTAAGCCTTTGGTCCCGGCTGCCATTCGTGGATCTTTGACAGTTGTTACGGGTCGTCAGAAGCCCGAAAGTCTGACAACCAGTCTTACCAAGGGGTATCGTATTACCTAGTTACTGAGTTGTGGAGGTCAGATAAGCAGTCGCTCCATTTAAAATACTGGTATTCAGCTGCATCCGGTTAGACTGGAAGCCGACCCTAACATAGTTGGGAAAAGGCTAGGTAGATTGATTGAGGAGTGGTATAACATGCCATCACTCATTCAGTTTTCACTTTTTCAATAGTTACAAGTTTTGGTGACACATTAGTTCGGTTTGTCACATTCGATTCGGCAATATTTGTAGAACAACAAAGCCGACCCGAAGCATAACTATAAACATATATTTATATTACTATTCATATTCGGCTTTCACTCGGCTGCTGCCGATCGGCAAACTCTATTTGACATCTAACCTCGTTGAATAATGTTCGAGTCGGGTCGGCACAATTCGAGACGAGTGGCGTTTCCCGAACATAAATCTACATGTATTCGATTTTGCCACCCGGCTGTGGTGAAACATGCCGAACAAGTGTGTAGCTCCACTAGCACTCCTTGCTCATTATCAATACCAACTCACCTGTCCAAAAGGTCAGCGACGGGGTCAGCGTATTTAGCGAGCGAGGCGGTGAAGAGAACGCACTCGTACAGTTCGCCACAACGTCGCAGGAACTCGTCGACATGCGGCCGCTTGAGTACGTACACCTGGTGCACTGCGCCGTCAATCTCAACAGGCACCACGAAGTCTGCGTTGTTTATCGGCTGGAAAGATAGGAAAAAAAGGTTTAAAAATAACATAACATAATAGGGGGCGAGCCTATTGCCATCAACTGGGCACAAATCTAGACTCCAGGCTGCTACTGAGAAATTCCAGATGGAAAAACCCAATAACCCGTAGCGTAACCACTAGAACCACGAGGCGGTCAGGTAAAAAAAATAGGGATTAAAAATGAGGCTTGAAAAAGCTAGGCTTTCTTAGGGTACAACTCATTAAATTATCATGGAGCTCAAGGAATTTCCTCTAGTTCCGCTGGAGGCTAAAGACACAAAGATGATTTCCGATCATTATCCACAGCCTGACCTCACCCACTGTTCTCCTTTGCACAAACTTCAAGAGCGGACACAACTTCATCAAAACAAGATTCACAAAAACTATTTAACCGACTTCCAAAAAGGAGGAGGTTATATGTTCGTCGCGAATTTTTTTTTTTTTTTTTTTTTTATATGTATGTCCACCGATTTCTCCGTCAATTGTGGACCGATTTTGAAAATTCTTTTTTTGTTTGAAAGGGTGTGCTCTCGAATTGGTCCCATATAAATTTTATTAACTTTGCTTGGATAGTTTATGAGTTAGCTACAAAATACGTATTTTTTTCGCACTTAGTATGTAGATGATATGATAAGTTTCTGTCACTGGTAGCAGGTTAGTGGTATTCGAATGTGTGTGGGGTAGGTACCACAACTAAAAAGTGAAAAATAAAAACTTTACAAAAAAAAAACAACCGACCTCCAAAAAAAACACTACAAAGTGAAAAATAACTTTAATTTCGGAAGTCGGTGGCAAAAAACGAAAATACAAAACACAAGACACCGACTTCCGAAATTAAAGTTATTTTTCACTTTGTAGTGTTTTTTTTGGAGGTCGGTTGTTTTTTTTTTTGTAAAAAGTTTTTTTGTTTTTAATTAAACCTTAATTAATACAATCAGTCGGTAAATATTTATTTGACATCATTGAACAATTCTAGATGCTCATAAACGAATCGAGGAACTTGGTCACATGGTGACAAGCTGAAATCACACGCACGGGCAATTATGTTTCAGACACTTTTTTTCGTGTGGTTAGTGACCTTGTGTCAGAGTTTTTATGCCGCCCACGGTCCTTTTGACTTGGCTTCACATGCCGTTGAGAAATATCTCTCAGGCATGCCGATTTCCTCACGATGTTTTCCTTCACCGTTTTTGAAGCAAGTGATAATTTATTATACAATACGCACATGAATCTGAAAAGCCAGAGGTGCGTGCCTTGGGTTCGAACTAGAGCCCTATGATTTAGCAGTCTGACAGTCACACCACTAGGCTCGCTATTGATTATTATGCTATGCTAGAAATTAAATAAAATCTTTGTCTGCCATTGCCACCACAGTACGTTGGCAGAACATAATGATATACTGGCTCCCGACTACCGAATAAAGGAAGATCTTTATCAGGGTTAACCGACCTTATTTCAGACTAAACTTTTCCAAAAAGGTTTGAACTTTTGAAGGTTCACGCTGGCTGATAATAAAAAAGTAAGAAGTTTGTTTTCATTGAACCTGACACGCAATACATTGTGAATTCATGACTCATCAAAGGATTACTCATGCAGCATTGTCTTTAAACTATTGTATTTTATTATCTATCTCAAAGAAGATATCAAAACTCGGTTGATAGATACGAGGTTATATAATGTATTCAAAAAGTGTTTGTTAACAACCAGCATCCTTTTGTATCACAATGTGTTCTATGAGGTAGAAAATGCGATCGGACACGAAATACGAGGGAAGAATTTGGGTATAACCCATCATAACAGGCCAACATGATCAGCCATTAAACGGCCACTGACGAACAAGGACCTGCTTGTTTACCAAAATTATGGATTTTTTCATAATCACCGCTTCCCAAAAGAATGAGTAAATTCGTCATCATGAAGAAATCAATGCAAAGCCGAGTATGGCTTATTACATAACAAACAAATTAACAAACCTTCACATAATATTAAATAAGGATACTTTTAAAACGACAACTAACTGACAGACTAATCATGTAACTTTAGAATTTTAATCTGGTAACTTAAGCAAGCATGTAACTTATATGGTCAGACCGTCAGCCAGAACGATTTCATTCAAAGTTTTCTTCGTCTCAAATATCAAAAGAAACCGATTTTGGTTATGTTCGGAGTACCTCTGAGGCATCTTACATGATTTGTTTGCTGATGCGTTAAACAGACGTACTTTTGTTATAGCAGAAAGAACATTGTTATGTTTAAACATATCACCACGCCTATAATCCCCGAAGAGTTAAGCAGAGCTGCACCTATAGTACACGGAGTACGTGAGGTGCACCTCTGCCTAACTCTGTCAGTTATGTTTCATCATCATCATTTCAGCCGAAAGACGTCCACTGCTGGACATAGACCTCCCCCAAGTACTGCCACTACGACCGGTTCTGTGCTTCCCGCATCCAGCGGATTCCTGCAGCCTTCATAAGGTCATCGGTCCAAAGTACAACCACTTTGACCGGTTCTGTGCTTCCCGCATCCAGCGGCTTCCTGCGGCCTTCACACACAAGGACATTAGTCCATCTTGTGGGAGGCCTTCCAACGCTACGTCTTCCGGGGCACGCGGTCACCACTCCAGAACCTTTCGGCCCCATCTGCCATCTGTTCTGCGAACAATGTGCCACTTAAGTTTGGCAATTTCTCGGGCTATGTCGGTTACCTTGGTTCTCCTGCAGATCTCTTCATTTCTGATTCGATCACGTAGGGAAACTCCAAGCACAGCCCTCTCCATTGCCCTTTGGGTGACTTTTAGTCTACTGATAAGACCTATTGTAAGCGGCCACGTTTCAGTGCCACAGGTCATCACTGGCAACACGCACTGGTCAAAGAAGTTCGTCTTGAGACATTGCTGTTATGGTTATTCAAAACATTTGATAGTGGCCATTGATGCCCTTTAGACTAAACCACGATAGAATATTAGATCTAGGTAATAAGGTTATGAATCACACTAATAATATTATAAAGGCGAAAGTTTGTGAGTGTGTGTGTATGTTTGTCTCTTCTTCACGCAAAAACTACTGAACGGATTTGGATTAAATTTGGCACACAGATAGTTTATAACCTGGATTAACACATAGGATACTTTTTATCCCAATGTTCCCACGGGATCGAGACTTCTGCGGGTGAAACCGCAGGTCGCAGCTAGTCTAGCATATAGCAATTTTTTACGTGTTATGATGCCCTAGAGAGGGACTTGACGTGTCTTTGAGCACGCACAAGGCAGCCCAAGAGAGCCGCTCTCGATGAAATTAGAAATAAGTTTTTCTTGTACTAGGCTTACCTAATTTTTTCCTTATATCTCGAACTTTTTCTCAGATGCATGAGAAACAAGACCTGTTACGAATATTTGGTTTCTCTAATAGGAGGTCTGAAGCCTGTAGCGTCAAAAACTTGGCGTATCAAGAACGCGTCAAGGAACTGGTTGTGCATTTGTTAATTAGCGCAAGACAACCTTAGAGCAAAACGGACCAAGAGGACCGTCGAAAAATTTACACACAAAAAAGGGGAAATACATGACTAATTTCTTACACATATTATTTATTAGATTATTTTCTGTGAAACAAAGCATGGTTCTAAAGGCAAAGTAAAGTCATTGTTAAATATAAAAAGAAAACACAATGGTTCTCATAAAATCATTTATTAAACTGATGTATATTGTTTTGAACTCCGACCTACAGGTAAAGGGTTACTTAATGTTCTTATACCAGCAAATACGTGACAAAAAGTAATTCCACTTAAGTACTTATGACCTGTTCATAAAAAACCACCTGTTTAAATAAATAACTTTGCTTTTTAACCGACCCATTTAACAGAACGAACAAACGTAATATAAATTTTATCACGCGAAAACGAAAAGGTAGATAGGGGGTACCACCACCACAATAGAAACTGGTTTTGTCGACGGAAGAATAGACAAAATGACAGATAAACAATCACAATCTGTGATTTTGTCTATTCTTCCGTCGACAAAACCCGTTTCTATGTTTGTCATTCTACGCGTGCACAAAACAATGGAAAATACGCTATTGCTCATACCTCACATAAAATAAAACAAGAATGCCGTCGTAATATTTACAATGAAGATATAAACATTAGTATTAATTGATACTCGTAATTTGCATAAAACTAATACGTAGTAGCCGTAGAGGTCGCTCAGACATGTTATTTGCGTGACGCGAGGCAACTTCGTTTTATTTATATTGCGTCCAAGAAAGCTCCAAGGGAAAAAGCTACTTGTACTTATTAGCTTTATTACTTACGTTTTTACAACCAGCAATTCAGCGTGTCCGACATTTTTGCTCATTAAAACAAGGACTAGCTGCTCCCCGCGGTTTCACCCGCATAAGTCTCGATCCCG
Organism: Agrochola lychnidis; assembly: GCA_963680765.1. Classification (NCBI taxonomy): domain Eukaryota; kingdom Metazoa; phylum Arthropoda; class Insecta; order Lepidoptera; family Noctuidae; genus Agrochola; species Agrochola lychnidis. The sequence continues at coordinate 20,527,444 of OY796858.1, forward strand.
TGGGAATATCGGGATAAAAAGTAGCTTATGTCCTAATCCATGTCATAGTCTACCCATGTGCCAAATTTCATCCAAATCTGTTCAGCCGTTTTAGCGTCAAAGTGTAACAAACTCACTTTCGCATTTATAATATTAGTTAGGATTGTTAGAGACAAAAACGCAATTTCTAAAACGAGGAAGCCGTAAAATGTCCCAATGAAGAGGTATGCAGTAAACGCTCAAAGAATAAAAGCGATCTAAACGGTAAACAAACAAAGCAGCTTAATAAAGTCAGGATCAATCCAATATAAAAGTGATCTTGGTAAATTACTCAATCACATTATTTAACAGCACTTCATTGATAATGATTACTTTATCGAGGCGTTTACTCAATCGATTAGACACTTATCCTGGCAGGGTTTCTAGATAAAGGGAATACAGAAAGGTTTTAGAGTCCATAATAGCTCAGCTCAAATTCACTCCTTATACCGCTCGCACGATACTTACGAGACCGAGTCGCGGGGAGAAGGCTCCAAGGCGCCAATAGTTTAGATAATTTCTTTGTACGGCGTAAAATAATTGTAACAAAAAAAAACATAGTATCTGCTTTATAGTTAGTTCAATTATGCAGTTTTATGATCTAATTTGAAGTTTATTGGAATACCAGCGGTTTGGAGATAACTTTGGATATTTTTCTATAGAGAAAATTTTACGGAATCGTGTTTTCGTCAAACATTACGCCAACTTTACCATATATTTATTTCAAAATTAATGCTGCAGTATTTTCGATGTAACGAAGGATCAAGCTAAGCAATTTGAGGTATTATACTCTTAAAGAATCAAGGATGGATTGGTTGGATACTTTATAAACATTGGCGTAGCCATTTCAATTTAGAAATCAGGCCTGATTGGGTCATCTGAGACTGTAAGAACTTGCGTGAAGCAGTTCGGGCAAAAAGAAGTCAATCCACCAAAATGGTGACCGAAGATTCTGAGTTCAGACTCCAAAAAATAAAAATATCACACGCATCAAAATCAACGACTTCTTAGCGTATAAGCTCAACTCGAGATCACAAATTATATCTAATCATTAATTACTGCCGAAGTTATCAATACAGAGGAACTGCGTAATCACCACGCCTGCGTCGGTGATCTCACGGTCTAGCTAGTAGCTAGTCATAACATAAACCTAAATTATGTTCCCTCAGAGCACGTAATATTACCAACGTGGCGGTTAACATAACTTGAAGATAATTTATTTGTGTAACATAACCCCAGAAGCCGATAGCTCACTATTATAGTTGCGGAAGTCAGAATTTTGATGTGTGAGCGTAAGATAAACATGGAGTAGCAAGAATTAGCTGTGTAGATATTAATAATATTATGCTGCGTGTTCATATTATAAACTTCCGAATTTCTCGTCCATATTGCTGGAGTATCTTGCTAATCGTATCCAGTTTTGAACGACTTGAAGTTCTAATTTTGTAGTTGTCTGGTTGACCTTAGAGAAAATTCTGTGACGCTGGTTCCAAATTGAATAGTTTTATTTAGATATCGTTTTGGAGAACTTGATAGTGGTCCTGGTGTCCCTTCGATCGATGAAGACAATTGTAAAAGTTGCTTCTAAAATTTCAGCGAGAAGTCGATTAGAGCTTCCGAAAGCATCCTTTGCTCCGCTAACTAGATATCAAGGTTCAACGCTTCAAAGGCTACAATTCGTTTCTCATAGGGGTTTCTTGCCAGGTTTTAGGACGAACGCTTTATCGTTTCCGCAACATAAAACAGTCGTATGTATGTACGACCTTCTAGTTTCGCTAGGCAATGCTATTTGGCATTTGCTTTTATTTTTACAGACCAGGGACTCGTAACGTATGGACAAGAAGTCATTTCGACATGTCAACATAATGACAGACATCTAAAATCCATTAAACTTTTAATTAGCTATCTACCCAATATTGATCAGAATCAAATACAACGTTTAATCCTCATGTCAAAACTTTGTCAGTCTTTCAGTCAAACCATTTCAATTAATTTAGTTCAGTCACCTTCAAGTAAATCTGATTGGTTGTCCGTCTGTCCTACATCCATATTATTACTGACACAATTATTGTAACATTTAGATTATTAATTAACCGTTACATTGCTGTTTAGATACAGGTCAATATTCATATTAGATCCGTACGGTATTAACGGTAGGTAGTAAAGGAAGCTTGTCTGACAACTGTCGTTCTGCAAAAACTGGATATCATGACGAGATTTTGTTGCCAAATAAGTCATTAACAGTTTTTTTTGACGTATCCGAATTATTACTGAAATATAGGAAATAAGAATATCTTGTCGTGAGAACTTGTGCAAAATTTGCAACACATCTGTTTCGCGCACATTACAAAGCGAAAATAGAGAATTTGGTAGAAAAAAAAAAATATCGCATCCTGTCAAAGACTATTATAAAGTAAAGCTGTGTGTCCTGGCCTAAACTAAAACAAATAATCAAAACCTCGTCGTTGAAAGAGTACACAATGCCCTTCAACAACTTACAAGGTTCAACATTGAACTATCGGTTAGACATCGTGGATGAGAATTGATTCCCGCTTGTGTGGCCAAACATATTCAAGGTCGAAGCCTTGACACAACCGAGCTAACCAAAAGTGAACTTACAATAGCAGCTAACATATGGTATAGAACACAAATCGTGCTAACAATGCAACATTTGCGGTTTTATTAACTGTTGGATCAGTTAGCCAATTTGGCCTTGTAGACCTCACGACAAATCTTGCTCTGTAAGCCTAAGAGATTAGGACAGAATCTGTGCGTGATTTTTTACTTATGAAGATTAGCTGCATGGATTAGGCCAAATACGACAGAAGCTTCTTATGTGACTTTGTAAATAGAAGACGGTATTGACCAACTTGTCTGGTTGATATGTTTGCACTCAATCAAGTTTGCATATGCAATATTTTTGACGAAACCGTACCTCCTTATCTTGTTAGTTATGGAGGCGAAAAACTTTCTACATTACGCGCTGGTTTGTATTACAAAGTGATTAAAAACTTCGTTTATTTGATCAAGATTGCATTTCTAAAGAGAAGGCAGTATTTTTGCGTTTTCTAAGCAACTGCACGTAACGCCGAGTGCTCCATTAGGGATCGGAAGTGAAGGGTGTCCGGTCACCTCATTTTCTACACCACGTTCGCCGTACTCGCGCATTTTATCTACGGACAAAGTCGCCAGTTCGAGTAAACGTATGCACGATCACATTTTTCCTTAGTTACCTACAACTTTAGATATGCTACGCTCATAGAAACGATTGGACGGCGTGTGAAGTGTACCAATCAGTCTATTTACGTAGGAGTCAAAGTTCAGTGCACACCCTACCCGGGTTTTGTTAAAAATAGTCCAGTCAGTTCAATAGAGCAAAAATTGAGTCTGAGAATCTTTATACTCAACCCACATTATCTCATCGCTGGCCGCTGGATATAGATTGACTAATGGGCAGACTCTTAATATCATGCTATATGTAGCAATGAACAGCGAGCTTGAAAAGAAGCATGGTATTCCTAATCTGGCATCTGACGATGGGACACTAGTACAAAAGGTAGTATCTGAAAATGGGGGTGCTGACTCATAAACTTTTTAATAGGAATATAAGGCATCAGAATTTAAATCGATTTCTCAAATGGAGGGGCTCCATAAGGCTGTCGAGTAGACAGCAATAGAATATAAACAAACACATTAGGAAATGATCACTAAATCATTCGACTAGCCTAGAATAATATGTGCCAGACAAAATTCTACAAATATCGAGTAAAGAATTGGGTCACAATGTTAAATTATTTGTACAATCTCTAGATTTGCGATCAGCAATGACAGATATAATTTATTTACTGCATTAATTCTGTTAAAAAACAGCGTAGATAAATTGCCGAAATTACATCACAACAATTGATACAAATGAATTCTGGAATTCATCGTGACAAGGATTGAAGAAGAATTGTTGACAATAAGAACCATAGATAAAATGAAAGAAATAAAATATTGGACTCATACTTTCCTTCTAACATTACAGAGTCTCAGTGTCCAAATAAAGATAAAATATTCGACAGACCGACAGATTCTTTTAAACGAGAATCTGATTACTAAGACTTTCATGAATCGGATTGCTCTCTGTGCAATTTTGAGCGAGCATACCATTCAAAGCGATCAAGTCTTGCTTAAATAACGACATAATTGAGAAATTGGCAAACATTTGAAAATACTTGACTTATCGGTGAACGGAACGAAGGCTGGACTGCTCTGACCACTAAATAAAAAGCTGGACATTACTTTAATGAACACGATATTAATGTTTCAAGCAACATTGCAATATTGAACGAAAACATTTTAACTAAATCGACGAAGACGCTAAGTCTCTCTCAAGCATCCAGAATTAACTTCGTATATCTGGAGAGTTAACTAATAAACCACAATCCACCTATTTGACCCCGTGTTTATTATGGAAATAGTATCAAAACTAATCGCGTCAAACTCGTCCACAGACAGTATCGTCAGTTAGTACTCGAGTAGTAGGAAGTATTTTTAGTGCCGCGTGCCGCGTACATTTCAAAGGCTTCCATAGCCACGGACTACGAGAAATGGCTATAATTTTGAAAGAATCTAACTTTCTGTTTTATTTCATCACAGCTGTTTATGATGCTTATGATCACGATATATCCAAGTTAATATTAGATTGAAAGTATGACAGCACGCGTCAGGGCTGGCACGACTAAATCATTTTGATTTAAATCAAATGATTTTTTCACTAAAAATAAGTGATTTAATCAAATGTGTTTAATTTTACTTTCTTTCATAGAAATCAACATAAAAACGGATTTAGAAATATGTTAAAGACTAAATTAAATAATCATTAAATAAAGATTCTTTTGGTCTTTTACATCTGAAAAATCTATAGCATTAAGATTATTATAATGCTCCAACAAAAAAACTAGTTTTCTAGTCTTTTCAATTCCCAGTCGATTTTTTAATTTACTATGATGGTAATTGCATGCAAAGTTTACAAAATGCTGCGCGGAGATTATTACCCTTTTCTCTGACACCCAACAGCCATTCCGTTTTACGCAGAAATATAGTTAAACTGTATGATAAAATCAAAAAAATCGTGATTAATTAGGTTTTTTTTTTAATCGTACTCTATTCGTTTTTTTTTTAAATCATGATTTATTCCAACCCTGGCACACGTAGCATGACCAACGTAGAAACGGGTTTTGTCGACGGAAGAATAGACAAAATGACATAGTAATTGTTTATCTGTCATTATCTATTCTTCCGTCGACAAAACCCGTTTCTGGCAACGGCAACAGTTTCGTTCCGTTTCTGGTATATTTTATTTGGCGCCATGATTATGGTGAACGTAATCATTTCAGTAAGAGAAGACCAGTGTCTTTTACTGGTAAGTACTATACATATTTATTATCTGCATGATGCGTACTATGCTCTGTAGCCAACGCATTCAATTTTACTTTTCCCTTAGACAAGCATGCGAGTTATGCCATAGTACAACCACTCCTTTTACTATGGTTATGCTACCTATTTTCATAATAATTTTACACATGCGACTATAATAGACACATTTATAATAGATTTTCCTGTTTTCTGTTTACACCAATCATAAATAGATCGATACAAAGCATTTTCCTCTATTGATGCATGTTACGTAGTCAAGGAGGGACGATGTATGAACCGACAATAGATGGGCGTGGGCGTTTTGTCGATCGGAAGTTAGAAACCGACCTATTGAACTATTGTAATCTGCCCACTCAATGTTTATGGACACGAAGTTGTTTCAATACTATTTAATGTACCTTTAAGTACCATAACTTTATTGGCAATTAAGACGTAATGTAGCCATAATAATAGACGGCAATGGCATACTTGCATATTATTTCTAACGTACCTACCTATCATCTTTGTTTTGAGATTATAGTAAAACATCAGTCTACAAAGAGATGATGATGACTGGAAGAGTAAGTAACATTTAGATGTGCCTAATCTTTGATTTATCTACTGCGATAAATTTTGTATCCCATTCATGTTTTTCGGAGATGAGCAGTTACATGGCTCGAAAGAATTAAGCAATATTTTGCTTTGACCAAATTCTATATCACAGTTTTTGTATCTTTACATACACAATACTATTAAACAAAGTGCATTTCATTCTTCTATTACAAATTAAAAAATATGTGACAAGCGTTGATAATACGCGTTCTCAGTAATCTAATAACATTTCCGTAACCAATACATTACAGTAATCAATCAACGATAATTTCCGTTTTTTATCACGAACTTCGGTATTGGCAAAGCTTCAAATTAAATCACGTCTCAAAGTGAAATGGAAGACTTTCACATTATCTAAAAGCTGTTTTACAATATTAATCTGACAATTTCCCGTTTCGCTGAGAGCCCTTGGTCGACGGCACGCTCTAGTTCCCAAACTGAAATGTTAAAAAGAGCAAGCCTTTTGGAACGGGAACAAACCGGTCAAATGCGAATCAGCTCACGTGGTACACATTCCTGACCAATGTAATTATTTGGGATACCGACCGCTAAAAACATAAAACGTTTGTTTTTACTAGCTGTTGATTTAACTTGGCGGTTGTAATTGGGTTTTTAGGGTCATCGCTATTATCGAGTTGGGATCGCGTCAGCGCCGTAATCAATTGCCATTTCCATTTCTTTGTACTTCTCTAAACAATCGATGTTAGAGAACGGTCTGCCTCGCCACAAGAACTATTGGCAGTTGGCATTCTACATGTTCGCAATGATTACTGCGTAATCGTCATTTTGACTCGACGCAGGCGTTTATTTATTGACCACGTTGCACAATTATCTACGCAATTAGTGACGAATATGAGGAAACAAGCATCGTTAAAAGCGAAACATTAAGCTATAAAGGAACGTACAGCAAATTGATGACACACTTCCATTGAGACCACACTAAACCGTCTTCGTACGACGACGAAAACTTTGATGGAACCCTTCTGAAAGAGGAAACTACAAAATATTCGGTTCCGATACTAAATTGATCGCTACCTGTATTATCTCCACTTCCTTTGCGAAACCTGTTGCCACTTAAAATACATGTGCTGATTGCTTAGCCACTTGTAACATTCCAAATATGGGAAGCAAGAATGCCATAAGGCGTTTTGAACAAGGGCAAGTTACAGATTAGAACAGCCAATATGCGTCACGCAGATTTCGTTTCCCACACTAAAAACCAATGACTGGAGGGTTTTACGTCAGAATTATACGGGGAACCGAAAATACTACGTAATAGATAGTGTCGCGGTTATTTGATGTGATTACATTACAAATGATTCAATTCGTTAATTACGGCATCTAGCGTTTACACGATAATTTCACGAAGGTTGTTATGCAAACTCGGAATGTTTCGTAGGCGCAACTATGAGGCGCCCTTGGCTTAGGATTATGACATCATAAAATATGTCGTCTCGTCTCCGAAGTAGTCAGGTGTCTTCAATATGGAGATTCGGTTTTTATTGCAGTTTGGGTACTTAAACGGTGGCGCGTCACGCGACGTTGTCAGCTACCTAGCAAGCTGCTCCCGTCACGAATCTGTGATTGGTCAGTGTTCAGTTTTGCACGCCGAATTTGTTTCATAACCGACATGATTATTTTTTTATTGTTAATGTAGCAAACATTTTTTTAACATTTAGTAGTTTAATTAACAGCTTTTTGAAGAATTTATAATATTTTACAACGATAGAAACTTCCGCCTTGTTATCTCGTACGGCAAAACTGATAATTAAATGCATAAGTAATATTGTTGATCTTGTAAACAGAAAATTAATATAATATTTACATTGTGAACCGAGTACAATGGAATACGTGTCTGTATGTTTGTCCTTCTTATGTATGAACATTTCATTAGCACCAGACGTGATCTAAATATTAAATATTCCATGATAAAAACACAGTCAATTAAGATAGAAAAATCAAAACAATATTGCTACAGCAATAATCTGATGCACCAGCTCTCAAGGTTATCAAACACGATATGAATGAATTAGGTGTGATAAGAGATACATTATCTGCAATGTCGGAACGAAAAAGTGATAATGTAATGATAAATATTTATTTCAATAAGATATAGCAAATGATATAAATTTGGCCTGACCGAAAACAAAGCAATGTCATTTTATGAGCGCTGCACGTTTTTTACTGAAACTATGATGATAAGAATGATTTGCAGTATTGGACACGCGAGACAAATGCTAGGTAGGAGTTTGGAAGACGCCCTGGGCGTCGGGAATCACGGGAAGATTTCCGGCCACCGTAGGCGCGGGATTGCGGACGGTGAGCAATGGGTAGCTCGCCGTCCGATAAGGACCAAGCCCGGGTCGACGGCGCGTTGTGTTCCACGCGCGCCTCAAAGAGATGTCAGCAGAATTGACGGGGTCCGCTAGGGCCAATGCCTGCCGGGGGTTCGAAGAAAACCGATAGGGAAATCGTGGCCCCCTGGCAACACGGCAACTGAAGGAACACGGGTGGGTTTTAGTCAGTAAGAGTCTGACACGCCCTCCCGCTCCGCCCAGAGCGGGAGAAGTTATTTGATGATTTACCACCCTAAAAAAAAAAAAAAAAGGTAGGAGTTTGGAAGACCATAGAAATGATTGGTTATCTTCACATCACTCATAAATAATATTATCATATAAAATAAAAAACACGGTAATGACTACGTATTTGCTGTTTACATATGTACAGTGGGCTGCCCACCGTTCATACTCGTACATAACAATACGCCTGTATCTCTCGAAGGGTTGGGCAGAGGTGTACCTACAGGATACCAGTATTTCCCCAGTTATGGATGTTATTTCTGTTTATTGAAGTGAAAACTTTTTTAGACGCGTTGGGCATTTTTGAGATGGAAAAAAAAATTGATGCCGCGACACCGTTACCGACACCTCATTTTTGTAAACGTGATTGTACTCTTTATTTATATTACGTTACGGATCCATGTTCTATGCAAGTATTTTTACTATAAAGGTTTTGGATGTTTTCTTTTCTAGTTTTCACTTCTGTCGACACTCCCGGAGTGCCACTGTTTTTTGTTTCAAATAGCATCGACCAACTCAAAATCAGTATTTCTCGTCGTGTTTCGGATGAATTATTGTATCAAATTGAGCGTTTAATTAAAACAAATTGATTAAAAAAGTTAGTTACGAGTAGCAAACTAACGGGCGATACTGAATTATTTTTAAATAGTTAAAAGTAGGCCAGGGAACTGGTTTTATGATTATTGTCGTAACGTTTTGTCGCTGGCAAACAAAACCATGCCCGATTTTGGTGAAAACTTTCACTCATTTTACGATATAAATGGCATTGTGGTTTAACAAACCAAAACATATACAAACAAACTAATTTTCAAACGGATATTTTCCTGTTTACCGTTCAAGTCGTAATTTCGACGAATACGAATTTTTGTGAAAATAAAAGTATGCAAAAAAAGAATCTTAGTAAATATTTTTGTATTGTCATTTAGCTTAAAATCGTACTCAAAGTAAAATAATAAATTAATAGAAGCAAAAATAATCATACTTCCTGTTTACAAGATAAAAATGTTAAAATTTTGTTTCAATTTGATAATGGTGGTGTGTACCTTCTGTATGATTGACAACACAAGACCTATCATCAAACAGACTTGAGAAATCGAGTTTGTTTAAATAGACTTAAAATACTGTTATGAAATGAAAACACTTAGGTAAACTTAGTATATAACCAGTGGTCTCTAGGCAATTAGCCCTGTTACCCACTAAACTGAGTGGTTTAGCTTTTCAAAACATCATATGATATTCTGTCAATACTGAAGAAGACATATCAAAGGTGGTTTGTAAGTATTTCATATTCAGAAAGAATGTGCAGACCGTCATTATTAGTGTTCGGATAATCAGATGCATATTTACCTAAAGTGTAGGTGTTGGCTATTATGGAATGCACTTTTGTATCGAAAACATCCCGGGAATTCGGAATCGACAAATTTAGTTTTTTTTACTATAGAATCAAATCGGGTGTAGGAATATTTACTTAGTTTAAGGTGTTGGCTAATATTATGGAATGCACTTTTGTATCGAAAAAATCCAGGGAGTTCCGAATCAACAAATTTACTGTTTTTATTAAAGAGTCAAATCGTGTGTAGGTACCTACTACCTACTATTCCTCTTACACTCAACATAGTCATAAATTGATGGGGAGCTTAAAATTAACTTCAAGTAAATACATCTTAATAATTATGTATTCCCCAGATTTTTTTTAAAATAAATACCACATGCTAAAGATGACGTTTCTTCAAAGTGTTACAGACTAGTTTCTTATTCCCAAATTTTCTGGAATCCCAGGATTTATATTTAAAAATATATGTTTTAAGAAGCCGCTTCCATAATTTCCAAACCAAAAATGAACTTTAGGTAAATATGCATCCGATTATCCGATCACTGGTCATTATCATTACACTTCTTCCAGATTTAATTTTTTATATAACAATTAAAATTAATTATTGTGTACAAATAGTGCATCTTCACTGCATGTCTGTCTATAATAATAAAATGACTAGACATTGAAAAAAAAAAACATTACCTACAATTCTTTTCTACATAATTACAACTTTTTATAAGAAATACTTACATAGAATTGCTTGCTATAATTGGAGATATAAAAAAGGAGTACAGCATTTGAGCTTGGAATTTAATCACATAATTGCTGCATTGTCTGTCTGTTTAAAGTACTTATGTGAGTCATAGATTAGGTACTCAACTATGAAGATCCCACTTTGGTATGTGAAGCTTAAAAAAACTTGAGATTTGTACATAGCATATTATGATATTAAAATACCTCTTATTCAAATGGGGAATTACAGACGATACACTACAAATTTCTTCAAAGTTTTATCTGTATCTTTCAAATATTGTGTTAAACTATGGTGCCCTTTAATTAGGTATCAGAGTTATTATTCTTGCATTGGCCTCATTTCACATCTTGAGACACTCTTTTGAAAACTTTTTTCTTATTTCAACAATATTAGAATCATAAAAAAGCTACTCTTAAGTTGGTAGTTATGATTCAGCTTCCATAACAGTCTTGTGTTGGTGAATTTAGGGTAATTACTGGCAGCACCCATTAACCTACTCAACGTGAGGTTGAACATACATGTGAATGGTACTTAATTCTTACTAAGAACACCTAACATAAAATCATAATGAAAATTAGTTTGTTCATTAAGTGCAGCATATTACAGAAATATTTTTGTAATAGGGATATTTTTAAAGCATTTAATCATAAGTATTACGGTTAACACAAGGAATGACATAATTATATTTTGATAAGTACTTTTGATAAATTATGAAACACATTACTATTACACATTACAGATACAACCCACAACATTTAGATAACGAGATAAGTACCCATTTTGAGAATAATAAGCTTATTATTCCCAAGATACCGAGAAATTGATGTATAAAATAAAGTCAACATACAGGAAACAATGAAATAATTATTTTCAGAAGTAACCGAAAACCTGTTTTTCCCAAGATTTAACAACTAAGTTCATGACCGAGGCATAATTATTTAGTTTTAATTGGCAACAACAAAAATAAACAAACCAGGTGTATCATTAAAAAACATTGGCACATACCTTGAATGAGCTGTGTACTAATGTCTCGTCAAGATCAATGACCATACACTTTTTATGCATGTCTTGGTGTCTCACGGGTGGTAGCAGCGGTCGGGGGGCATGTTCCGCCATAACCAGGAGCCCCCGCTCCTGAGGGAGCGGCGAGGCCCGGCCATCGATGCTGTTCGCGCCATTGCTGCCTGGTGGGCCCTTGCCGCGCCCGCCGCGCCAGCAGCATAGCAGCGACCGCAGGAACCCGCCGCCGCCGCTCGACTTCTTACTGCCCATCGGGGCAGAGCCCGACACCGGCGTAACATCCCCCTCATTGTGCTGGCCGCCAGGGGATGGCCCTAAAACAACCATTGCACATCAGAACACTCCAACACAGTAACACACACACGGAAGCCCCAAAAAATATCACCAGTGGAACCGTAAGGAAAGAGAACTTCTCAAGGTTGCTGTAAATATGTTATCGCGTCCACACTATCCAATTGTTTACCTCACACCACACGCACGCGAAACGGAACCCAAGGAATACAAAACGTTCACAAATCCACTGATCCAACATCGATCACGATCAGCAAATATTTACGAGTCGTGAGGAGGTAACACTATACGCTCTAATTTGATGCTAGTAGGTAACAGGTGTAATTCGGTTGGGATTTACCTCTGTCGGATCCATAATTGTTTAATTGCTCGTCATCCCGTGACACCTGAGTTATAATGGACGATGCGTCCATTTAAACATTTGTTTTTGGCCCTAAGACAAATGGCAACGGAGTTTTTGTAAAATTTTAACACCATAAAACTATTTTTTATCTCCCTTCTATCTTACAAAATGGCAGGCTCTTGGCAAATACCAACTTCAAATGTAGCCAACACATAAAAATTATACAATCTTATTACTCTTTCTACCACGCACAGTTCTAAAAAGAAAGAGTGAAGTGACAATACTTCTTGGTCATATTTTGTAAAGTTGCTACTTCTGTCAACAGCCAAAAATAGTTTAGCTGTTGTTCAAAACCCGATTCAAAACACCAATATTTTTACTTATTGGACATTTTACTATGAAATTTAAAATGGTATGATTGTGTTTGTTTTTATATAAATAGAAGTTAACCATATCAGAATTATTAATAAAAACGTATGTAAGCGTCCAAACATTGTTAGTATTTGAACGCATTCAACACTGGTGAAAACTAAAGAAAAAGAAGAAATAAAATAAAACTAACGTTCATTAGAGGTTCTAATTTATTCCTATTTTTTGTTTGTTACTCATCTATATAGTTTTTTATTAATTATTACTGCGAAACCTCGCAAAATGGGGCCAATTTGTTATCTGTTGTACTTTCAATTCGTGTAGTGATGTCTTTTTAGTAATCAGATTTAGTTTTAGCAAATGAGAATCAATTTTAGCTTCAACATAATCGATTTATATTAGCCATAATCAGTTTCATCTTCTTTATTATGCAACTTGAAGTTGCCAGTTTCTACCATTATTTATAATGGGGTTAAAAACTGAAAGCTCGTCATAGGTAGGCTGTTCCTCGTCCACAAAGATGTCAACATAATGACACACAAAGAAAAGAACACACACAGACATAATAAAGAACACACAGAAAAAGAGTCTCAACATAATGACACACAGCCAGACGAGCCGGGCGGACAACGCACTGATCCTATAACTGTGCGTTCGCACTGGCGAAACATTTACAACGAAACATGTTGGAATCTCTATTTTTTGTCAATTTTCCATACAAAGTTTGACAGACACTAGAGATTTCAACATGTTTTATTGTGATGTTTCGCCAGTACGAACGCATAGTAAGGGTTCCGTGTCTTCCTTTTTGGGGTACGGAACTCAAAGATAAATAAAAAAGGTGATTATGTGGATTAGAATACGAAATTGTTTTTATTTTTGTTTTAAAACAATTTATATTAAAATAAAATAGTCAATCGACTACAGTTTTAAATCGATTTTACTAAATTCAATCACATGTACTTGCAGCACTAGTGACGAAGATGCTGTGTCGACTTGTCAAAGATAGATTTGTTTAGTTTTTTCATAGGAAAAACCTTAAAATCGTGTATTTTTATAACCAATGTGTGGCAAGCAGAAACTGTATTAGTTTTGTAGCAAATTGACCCCTGAAACTGGTCAGAATGTCGCAAAGGGATCCGGGACCTATACCCAATAGGTGGTTGAGATGTCCACGAAAGGCTACGGGACTCGTAGCTGATAAGTTTATGGCTTTCAAGACGCCTTTGGGAGCTCAATTCAATGATAAAGTACCTGAAGAAAACCGTTTCACACCATCCATGTTGTTTGTTTACATGAAAAGTATGAAAGTGAGTCACATTTCCAATGTCAACCTTTTTCGCATTAATTTTGTTGTAAATAATAATTTACTACTGTAATCAATGCAACTGTACTTGATTTTAAATTTTCTGAAATGAAACTTTAATTTTAAAAATCCAAATAATTACCTAGTTGACCTATAAATACCATGACACAAATTATTATTGTTTTTCTACATACAAAATTCTATTTTTAGCAGGATTAGATGTCCACACACATTACAAATGAGTTTACACAATGAAGTTGAATGCTCTCTCTTTTTGTTCATTGATTTTGCCTTTAGATGTAGAAAAGAAGAAAGTTATTTATTAAACATTTTGCAGACTTAACAGGTCAACCCAAGGGGTATAGGTAGTTGAAAGCAATGATATACAATGAAGCATTTTTTTTAGATAAAACTAGGTCTATGGATAGACCTCACAAACACAAGTCGGTTTTATAACAAGGGAGAGGTAGAGGAAAGAGGCTGCAAGTATGTGAAAATGTCCTGCCGTGGCCATGGTGAGACACCATCACCAGATCAGACTAGGTAAGAATTATTTTAATTTCTTCTTCTTTTCGTGTGGTTATTGACTAACCTGGTGTCAGAGTTTTAAAGCAGCCCAAGGGCCTCGGATTTGGCTTCACATGCCATCGATAAATATCTCTCGGGCATGCTAGACCTCTAGGGCCAATGCCTGCCAGGGTTGCGAATAAGGCCGAAAGGGAAATCGTGGCCCCCCCCCCAACAGGGCAACCGAAAGAACACGGGTGGGTTTTAGTAAGAGTCTGACACGCCCTCCCGCTCCGCCCAGAGCGGGAGAAGTTATTTGATAATTTCCCAGCCTAAAAAAAAAAGTGTGCCTCCTCACAATGTTTGTTTTAAATTTAATTTGAAATGGCATATTATAAGCTGGTGAAGCCCACACAGGAATCCCCTGGATGCGAGAAGCACAGAATCGGTAGAAGTGACAGTGTTTGGGGAAGGCGTGAACGTCTTTCGGTTAAAATTATGATGGTATTACCAAGCAAGAGATTTCTTTATAAGTTGTAATTTGCTTGAAAAGACGCATTTCCACAATAGTGAAGAATCACAGAAAAGTTCTACTTACATTGGTAGTGACGTACAACCTGCCAACAATTAATTTTAATTATTAATTATCAGGTCATGTAGAAAAACTTTAATGTAGAAGTTCAAACCAAGTACAGTGGAAGACTGAAAAAGCTATGCAATTTTAAAATAAATTGTCTCCTACAGAGCACATGTTACCTTTCTGAACTGTCATTTGCATATATTATGCATTCCATATTGTTTACAGTTAAAAAATTATAAATCCAAGTCCCATTTAGAGTGCATAAAAATGGCCCTAAGTGCGCTTGTCCACCGCCGCCGCCACCGGGACGTCACCGAGAACGACATGACGGCACCGAAGTAGCGAACCATACAATTACTAAGACCGCGTGTCGACCGCACGTCTGTCACCCGAGAGCCGTCATCCAAGCCGCCGAAGTTTCGAGTAGTTCGGCGCGATCGCTAAAACTCGGCCCGAGATTGTGACGGGCCGATGCCCCAGCAATACAAAACACGTTTGATATTGCCCACACACTGGCCGTCGTACCGGCTTTTGTTTAACATACCGCCGAGTTCGATCGCCGTGGACAAACGATCGCCGTCACCGGGACGTCACGTTCGATTCGAATAATCACGTTTCTTGTTGACGTCACGGTGATGGCTGCGGTGGACAAACGCCCTAAAGGTGCTCAACCTTATCTTTCATACCTCAACTGTACTATAGAAGAAAAGCATATCTAAGCAGTTTAAAAACAAAATCTCGTGCACACGACTCTTTTTTTTCGTATGTAAGCGTTACTATATCGGCCGAGCGCTGCAAGCAGAAATAGTCCTTATGGATATGTGTTTCTTCGAAGGTACCTCATTAAACTGTTTTGTTATAACAAAACAATGTTATAACATTGAATCAATTTCCAGGGAATTCATCTCATTAGTTAGCAAATTTGTAAGTCAGAACCCTCTGGAGCTGATTGGAGTACACTGCACCCATGGCTTCAATAGAACAGGGTTCCTACTCGTGTCATACATGGTGGAGCATTTGGACTGCAGCGTTCAGGCAGCGATCAACGAATTTGCTAGGATGAGGTTGGTCTTTATCATTAAATCAATGTAAATAAATACATAACATCACGCCTGTAATCGCCGAAAGGTTAGGCAGAGGTGTACCTATAGTACACCCACATTTCGCCAGTTAAGTCCCACGTAATAGGTGGCGAGCCTATTGCCATCAACCACAGACTCCGGGCTGCTACTAAGAAATTCCAGATGGAAAAACCCGATAACACTTTGCCCGACTCGGGGATCGAACCCAGGACCTCATACTCAGCAGTAGCGCTTACGACCACTAGACCAACGAGGCAGTAAATAAATAGTAGGTATGTAATACGGGCTGATGCCTGCAACTCCACGTCAAAGCGCGTATTTTGCGTACGGCTATCCTTAATCAAGACATAATAAAATAATCATCATCTGCCTAGCCTTTTCCCAACTATGTTGGAGTCGGCTTCCAGTCTAACCGGATGCAGCTGAATACCAGTGTTTTACATGGAGCGACTGCCTATCGGACCTGCACAACCCAGTTACTTGGTAATACAATAACCCTTGCTAAGACTGGTTGTCAGACTTTCGGGCTTCTGACGACCCGTAAAAACTGTCAAAAATCTACAAATGACAGATGGGATCGGCTTAACGTGCTTTCCGAGGCACGGAGGGGTCTTGGTATGTAAAGATGGTCACCCATCCATGGACCAACCGCGGCAAGTGTGCTTAACCTGATAGATCGACCCGTGCGACTGGTCGATCTATCAGGTTAATAAAATAATGCCCCTCTTAATTATGGCAATAAATTAATTAAATAAAAATATAAACTGTTATTAAAAATGTATAATTTTCAGGCCTCCCGGGATATACAAACAGGATTATTTGCAAGAGTTATTCCGTCGTTATGATGAGGTGGAGTTGACACCAGCGGCCCCCATACTACCTGATTGGTGTCATGGTACGTCATTTGCCTATACTTAGATCAGTACCCTAATTGCGTAATGCAACACAATCACAATCTGTTTCGATTTGAAACAGATTGGAAATCCATTGCTTCATAAGTTGGAAAAAAAAATCTGCTCAACAACGTAAATAACGCAATGAATGTTGTTGAACTGTCAAAATGAAACTAATTTGGCAAAATTGTTTACAAAAATAAGTTACGCAATTAGGGTACAGTTTTAGGGTTCCTTATGCAACTTAACAAGATCTACTCTTGTGTCTGTCTCACCATTCTTTTACTATCTTAATTTATTTGTGGTCGGCGCAGCGTCGTCGCCCCCTTTCTAGCTATATAATTTTTTACACAGTCACTCTTGTGTCTGTCTATCAATTCTATCAATTACATAGTTAGAATAAAAATTTAAAGCTAAGGGTCAGTTCACACTGAGACGTGACGCGACGCGACGATGCTTGAAGAGGCCAGTGGTTTCGCACTGCGCAGCGCGGCACCGCGAGACGCATCGCAACGTCGCGAGATGCATCTTGAAGTCGCTGTCAGCGCCACGCCTCGCTGCGCAACGAGACAGCGCGGCGCAGTAGAACGTATCTACGTATGCCGCGAGCTCCCACTCTGCTAGCTAATAGTAGAGACAAGTCACCACGACAGCTTCAGGCTGCGCCTCGCAGCGTCACGCGGCTTCGTAAGGCGCAGCGCGCACCCCTCTTGCACGCCACATCTACCGGCGAAGCAGTGCTGCGTCGTGATGCGTCACACGATATTTTCGAATTACATCAATTAAATGTGTATCTTTTTGTGTAATAAATAAAGTTATATTTTGTATCACTATTTTCAAAGGTGCGCGCCGCGTCGCTTCGCGTCACGTCTCAGTGTGAATGACCCTTAATCTCTAGTTAGCTAGCTATTAGTCAGGTATGAAACAACAACACAAAGTAAATTTAAAAAAAAAAGTCTTCAGGTACAGTTGTACTTACAGATATAGGAAACATTTTTCAACTGCTGTCCTACTTCTGCAACTTAAAACTGTGGTCACTGACAATTTTTGCCAAAAAAATATATTTTACTTTCAGAGGAGGAAGAGGATGTTGATGACGATGTCCCTAGTAATTCCCAGAACTCATCATCTTCCGCGTAAGTTTTAGATAGTATTTTTAACAAAAGAGATAACTAATTAGTCAAGTAATTGTGTGCATAAAACCGTTTGGAACCTAAGACACACTAAAACAAACAATATCAAAGATTTGACAACTGAGCTTGACACAACATGATTTTAAAAAGGTGTAGTTCGATGCTTGTCTGTAATCTCTAGTAATCAATGATTGTGATTACTTATCTCTTTTCTTGATTGTTCAAATATATCATGTTATTTTCATTGCAAAAAGAAACAGATTACACTGAGGACTGGAAAACGATATAAAATCTTAACAATGCGTCTGTACAATGCTTCGTATGGCAATCATTAAGTCAAGGAACTATTGCAGTTGCCTACCATAGACAGATTAGATACATAAATAATGCGTAATAATATTATCCTCAAACTTGTGATAGGTACTGATAATTATTGAAGAGACCCTTCAATATTAATTGATTGTCTGTCTTATTATCAGTCTGTAACGTTTTACGGCAAAATAAGGACTTAAAATGGCGTCTGCGATACGGACAAGCCGTTAAAGGCTCCGGGGACAGGCGCGACGCGACTCTGGTGGGACATTTGTGGGATCCATAAACCGTTTTCAAATACTTTTAAATGCAAATACAATCTATTATTCACGAATCAAGTCAAACAGTAATATCTAGTTAAACATTATCATCTCTTCAAACGCCTGATTTATTTGTCCATACCTTAGTCCTGCTAAATGCTGTTTCGATATAGGAATACAAAGCTCATCTAGTATACTTCGTAGAAAACGTGAAATTGCTGTTTTGAACGCGGGAAAATTGGGCTACTGTACTACTGTGTAGGAACGTATTGGAGTATAATCTTGACAAATACGGGGCATATGATATGCCCAATTTGTCTTCTTTACGTAGTATTTGTTGGAATGAAGTTCTTTATCGCGACTTGCGGTAGGAGTTGACAGGTAGAAATCGTCACGTAAGGAAAAACCGTTATGTACCGTACCCTCCCTGCTACTTTCTCCGTATCTGTCTCTTTCTATTATATACGAGTGTATATGGGTGTAACATCTTTCCTCTCGCTCTCCTGCAATCTGTGGGAGTGATTTCGTAAAAAGGGACGGAAGTGTGTAACAGGAAGCCGGGGAAGCGCGCGCTATTTGATTTGACTAATGAGCGCGCGTGGTGCTAGACTTAGCCGTCAGAAACGATCTTGACGAGGCTCCGCCCCTTTAATGTTGCTTATTACCAAGGTGAGATGTCAAATGTTACACATCATAGGCGACTACTATTGTAAGGCTCGCTCGTTTTTAGGGTTCCGTTGCCAAATGGCAAAAAACGGAACCCTTATAGATTCGTCATGTCTGTCTGTCTATCTGTCTGTCTGTCCGTATGTCACAGCCACTTTTTTCCGAAACTATAAGAGCTATGCTATTGAAACTTGGTAAGTAGATTTATTCTGTGAACTGCATTAAGATTTTCACACAAACATAGAAAAAAAACAAATAATTTTGGAGTTCCCCATACTTAGAACTGAAACTCAAAAATTTTTTTTTTTTCATCAATCCCATACGTGTGGGGTATCTATGGATAGGTCTTCAAAAATGATATTGAGGTTTCTAATATCATTTTTTTCTAAACTGAATAGTTTGCGCGAGAGACACTTCCAAAGTGGTAAAATGTGTGTCCCCCCCCTGTAACTTCTAAAATAAGAGAATGATAAAACTAAAAAAAATATATGATGTACATTACCATGTAAACTTTCACCGAAAATTGGTTTGAACGAGATCTAGCAAGTAGTTTTTTTTTTAATACGTCATCAATCGTAAACCGCAATTTACCTTTCATTCAATGTTACTTGCTGCTACGGAACCCTTCATGGGCGAGTACGACTCGCACTTGGCCGCTTTTTTTTTCTTGTGCCTTTCAAATGCTGTAAGGTATAGGTACTAACCTCGTATAAAGCACAAATCACCAATTTATTTCCATTACAGCCCACGCAAACACAAGGGCAAAGGGAGGAGAGAAACTACCCACAAGAAAGCAACATTTATGCCAGGTGTTCGTGGTGTAGAGCCTTTTGACACGCAACCGCGACTCAGTGAGGTCCAGAAGAAGACCCAACATTTCTGCGAATGGAAGACGACTGGGTTCCCAGGTTCGCAACCTGTGTCTATGGATACAACGAATTTGAGGAAGTTGCACGAGAAACCTTACAGGGTTTCGTGGAAGGCTGACGGTGTTAGGTATGTATACTCGTAGACATGGGCGTACCCACGGTGGGGAAAGCTAGGGCATCTGCCCCACCCTGGTCCCTGACTCAAAGCTAAAAATTTAGTTTTCAATAAGTAACGAAATTAATTATTCATTTGGAAAAATTCAAAATTACCGCGCGAAACCATGCAGTATCGATGAATAGTTTTATCGAGAGAATTCCGACTCCCAATTGTAGAGTTTATTTACTTTCTGCCCCCACCCGTAAAAAAATGCTGGGTACGCCCATGCTTGTAGAATAAGTATCTTACGCCTAGACGCCTATTCTGGAACGAAAATCAACACAAAAATTTGGTAAAAAATTGTCTAACGCGCGTAAACTACTGTGATATTGATAAATCGTTCAACCATGAACGATTTATCAACCGCCAGTCGCATCACTTGACTTGTGTTTAGTTTTAATGTGTCGTTAATTTTCGTTCCAGAAACCGGGCGTTAGTGACTCGATTCACAAGACACATTCCATACACTGATGACCTAAATTTCCCAATGGATATGGCTCAGGCATAGCATTTAGTTTAGATAATTTGAAGAAAAAAAATCGTAAATTTAAGAGGTGAATTATTTTGAAGTTTAGTGTAAAAGCACGTTAAGCCGTTGGTCCCGGCTCACCCGGCTGTCATTTGTGGATCTTTGACAGTCGTTACGAGTAGTCAGAAGCCCGAAAGTCTACCAAGTAGTATTTACCCAGTTACTGGGCTGTGGAGGTCCGATAGGTAGACGCTCCATGTAAAATACTGATATTCAGCTGCATCCGGTTAGACTGGAATCCGACCTCAACATACTTGGGAAAAGGCTGGGCAGATTGATTGATTTTTTGTACTATACGGCGAATCTACAGGCCATTAAATAACACTAGAAACGTCAAATCAGGGAAATTCATTGTTTAACAGATTGACACACTATATCAATTTGCCGTGTTATAGCCATTCCATATGACTGTCAAAGTATGACAGATGTGACTCGAATATGGGGACAATTTAAGTTGATAAAGATGATTAAAATAAAATCAAGATTACTCGGCTTTTATGTCTAAAATAAGTATTCACAGCAAGAAAATATAGTTTACTAGCTGACCCTGCAAACGTTGTTTTGCCATATAAATGTTTGGGGTGGACCATCTTTATCACTTACTACCCTACCTACCCTACCTACCCTACCTACCCTACCTACCCTACCTACTCTACCTACCCTACCTACCCTACCATAATTTATAAAAACATAATTTTTCTTCATATCTTTTTTTATCCTAAATTAAGATGTAAGCTATCCTATCTTTCAAGTTGGATCAAACTGCACACGGTGTGCAAATTTGATTAAAATCGCTTAAGTAGTTTAGGAGTCCATCGCGGACAAACAACGTGACACGTAATTTATATATATTAAGAAGAAGAAGAAGAAGATAAGATTATCCAGCCACAAGATTTTTCTCTAGATCAATATTATTTATTACTTTAGTTTATAAACGAAATACGAATCGAGACTTACGCCATTTAGTTCCGTGCTCGAACACAATCAAAGAGCGCACGTGATATTCAACTTTATTACTGATGTGTTACCGTTTAACACGTAGTGGAGTGGCAAGGTGCATGGGGGCGGAGCTTGCGTCGAAATTGAGTTTAGAGTGCCTGGTCTTAACAAATTAACGTTTTCAGATATATGATGCTAATCGACGGAGAAGGCGAGGTCTACATGTTAGATCGAGACAATTGCGTGTTCAAAGTGTTCGGCCTGCGGTTTCTACACAGAAAAGATCTCAGAAGGCATTTGAAAAACACTCTACTTGATGGCGTAAGTCTATGTGCATACAATATTATTAATAATAAAGCTTCCGAAAAAAAAATTAACTTCCGAAAATCTGTGGTTGACTGTAATACTAAACAACCAAAAAAATACTAAACTTCCGAAAAAAATACTAAGTTTCCGAAAAGTCAATAGTTGTGCTACAAAAGTTAGTAACAGAAACGAATCGCTGCAAAACCGACTCCACGTAGTCTTGTCTGCCCTACCCCTAGAGTGTAATTTAAGCCCGCGTAGGCGCGGAGAGGAGAGGCGGCCCGCGATCTGAGGAGCAGGTAACTTTATAACCATCTGCGACGATAAGCTCGCGTGGGACCACCGGAGCCTCGCAGCGCCGGAGCCGTGACAGAAACCATGCCTGCTGCATATTGCATGCTCGCTTGCATGCTGCATGCATGGTGTAAACTTGTTTGCAAGTTTGAAAAATATTACGTCAGCAAATTCTGTATTGATTTTTCGGAATTTCCAGTATTTTATTCGGTCGTTTCTTTATTTGTATTCGCATATAAACTGTCGAAAAATTTGTATTTATAGCAGTAAATTTCATATTTTGAGTATGCACATATTTTAATTTTTTTTCCGGAGCGTTTATTACTACCCTATAATTAACTGGTTTCAGAGCCACTTCATCTTTCACACAGTCCATCCATGATTTCTTTGGTCTTTCCGTATAAATTTTGTTACTTGGGTAGTTTTGAGTTACCTTCAATAATAAGTATTTTTCCCACTTAGTCTATGTGGATGTTGTTATAATAAGTTCCTGTCACTGTTATCTACATAGCAGGTAGTGGTATTTAAATTTTGTGCGAGGTAGTTGGTGGCTAAAACGAAAATACGAAACCAAAGTTACCAACTTCCGAAATTAATTTTGCACTGGGTTCCATACCATACCTTGGAACCTTCTGGTTACGGAAATATCGAAATCAAACTTCTAACTTTTTTTTTTTGTGAAAACTTCTATAGGCGCGTTGGGCATTTTTGAGATGGGTTAAAACAGTTGAACTCGTGACACTGTTACCGACACCTCATTTTTGCAAACGCGATTGTGCTCTTTATTTAGATAAGGTTACGAACCAGTGTTCTAGTTCTAGAGTATTTTTCTTCCATCAAGGCGATATTGTTCAAGTTTTCACTTCTGTCGGCACTCCCGGAATGCCACTGTTTTTTTAAACGTTTTTTACACGAAATCAAGTTTTACGTTTTTTGCGTGGGTTACTTGCGACCTGCCATAAACAGCGATTTTTCAAAACAAAAATAAAAGTCCTTTCCCAGCAAACATTTTTTATTGCGTAAATAACGGCTCTTGTAACTCCCTGTATACTATTTAACAAAATCTATATTTTCAGGAAATGGTAATAGATAAAGTGGACAACCAAGACATACCTCGGTACTTATGTTATGACATTATAAGCTTTGAGGGGACTGATACGGGCCGAATGGAGTTCTACCCAACTAGACTGAATTACATCGAAAGTGAAATCGTTAATCCTAGGTAAGAAATGAAGTTGGTGGAAAACTCTGGAAATAACTTCAATTCAGAATCGAAGATAATTTTCAAGTTTTGGAACATCAAACTCAATGTCATACATGACAAAGTTCAAATTCCACTGCAGCCAATTTAAGGCCCTTTTATTAAACACAGCCATTCAATAATCAACCTTGCTTTTATAACCCTAAAGTTGATTGTTGAGTGAATGTAAATTATCTAAAATTCTGAATTCAAGTATAGAAGTAAATACAGGGTCAAATTAAATTAGCTAGCAAATTCCGCAGACGTGATGGTTACCAATACCTTTTTTTTTTCGGTGGGGTATTGTCAAATAACTTCTCCCGCTCTGGGCGGAGCGGGAGGGCGTGTCGGACTCCTGCTGACTAAAACCCACCCGTGTTCCTTTAGTTGCCTGTATGTTGCCAGGGGCCACGGTATCCCTTTCGGACATTCCCGCGACCCCGGCAGGCATCGGCCCTAGCGGACCCCATCAGTTCTGCTGACATCTCTTAGAGGCGCGCGTGGAACACAACGTGACTTATCGGACGGCGAGCTAGTGGTATCGATACCTACAATTTAATTTCAACTCTTTATTAGTTGCTATTGTGGACAAGATAATTATTCAGATTTGTTATAGTTGTAATAGCAATCATGTAATTGTGTTTAATTTTATTTTTATTAATCTTTTGTATAAATTAGGATAGGTAGGATTAGTGGACTGTAGACTTGTTAACCATTTTCTATTTTGATAAGTACCTGGTACACACGGCTACACATCAAGCTAGCCGTGTGTACTTGTTGAAAGACGTACACTGTCCTCCCATATTAACAATGTTATTTGAAAACATTGTAAAATCCAATTATAATTGGCTTTTAAAGCCGACAAGAAACTCCACGGTTATTCTTTTAAAGATATTTAAAAAAGTAACCATGGAGTTTCTTGCTGGCTCTACTCCATAAAAAACGACCAATTGGAACCATGCACCTAGCTTCTGACGCTTCATAAGTGCCCATGCAGGTTTATGTGAAATAAAATATGTTGAATTGTAAAAAAACAGGACAAAAAAATGAAATTTTTTGGGGGTCAATGACCGCTGGTAGTCAATCAATCTGCCTAGCCTTTTCCCAACTATGTTGGGGTCGGCTTCCAGTCTAACCGGATTTAGCTGAATACCAGTATTTTACATGGAGCGACTGCCTATCTGAACTCCACAACCCAGTAACTGGGTAATACGATACCCCTTGGTAAGACTGGTTGTCAGACTCTCGGGCAATGACCGCTGGTAGTATTGTTACTTAAAGTATGAGTTGAGAAAATCTGTTTTCTTTTATCATGTTTAAATATCGATATCCATCACGTCTGTGAAGCATTCACAAAAATAATCTGATTTTTTAAACTGTTATTTCAAGTGACTAAGCTAACTGCGGTCGATAACCCAAAAAAAACTCATCAAATTAATTTATTTTTTGTTTGATCATGTTTAGATGATCACGTCACGTCTGCAGTCTTACTAGTTATTTCAATTTGACCCTGTATAATGTGTAACCTGGGCGAACGAACTCTGCTCTGGTGAAAATAGAGAATGCTCATTTAATAGTATAGGAAAGTTCATACTAATCCGTGTATAGTACCTACTACGGTGGTACGGCGGCGGCGGCGGCGCAGGAGCGGCGCGTTCAAATGCATAGATTTATATGTAACTGGCCTCGAAAGCAGCGGCGCGGGGAGCGAGCGGTTCTATATAAAACTATGCGTTGCCGCGCCGCCGCCGCTGCCCGCAAGATTCGAGGCAGAGGCCTTAAGTCAATGCGCAAACGCACATTAAAATAATTCCACTAAAACCATCTAAAATAATCCCATAAACCATATAATAATAGCTATATGTTATGACGTTACAGGCATCAAGCAATGAAAGAAGGTATTATAAAGAAAGAGAGGGAACCCTTCAGTATACGGCTGAAGCAATTTTGGGAGCTTCCAATGGCGCGACAGTTGTTAGGAGAGAAATTCGCCAAGACACTGTCTCATGAACCTGACGGACTTATATTCCAGCCTTCTAAGGAGGTTAGTACTTTGAAATCAAAATTATAAAAAAGTGGGGCCCATTGACGCGGAGCGAGGCAGCGGAGCGAGGGAGTAATGCGGAGCGGAGTTGCGGACTGTGCGGAGCTAGGCCGAGTTCACACGACGAGTAATTTGAGCGGGCTGCAATACCCCGCGTCCGGTTTTTTTTTCGCTTCCCCACTCCGGTTCCCAGTTTTGTATGAATTTTTAAACTAGTCCGTAAATCCCTGTCCACTAAAGCGGAACGGAGATTTTATGCAATTCCATTGTTTAATATTGGCACAGCGCCGCTCCTCTGCGCTCCGCCCCTCTCTGCTCCAGTGGGCAGGCAGCCTTACTACCCTCATACTCATACTTAAGGCTAATGCCTTGACAGTCACTCGGACCCTGTTCTATTTACTAGACCGAATGTCCACCCCCGCGCTTCCCCGCACTGACTCACCACTCGGCAGGTATAAACATGCACTCGATGCGTACTCGACACTCGGCACACGCACGTCGCTCGCAGCACCGTTTCCCGCGATTTGAATTGTGAACTGACTGACTCGCCAGCCCGTCCCATCCTTGATGTCCTCCCTCCGGTTGACGCCCTAAGCCGAGGTTCGTACCCCACAGGGGGTGCCCTTAGCGAGCGTTCACCTAGTTTTAATTAGCATAGTTGCATAACCCCTGACTGGAGATTTTAAGTGTAGTATCTTAAAGCACCCACAGGAAAGCCCAGTTAAGTAGTTATGATCTCAGAGGTCAACTACGAGATGCCTTACCTAAAAAAAAACGTGTGCAATTCACACGTGGTAGAAGTGAAACCTTCGAAAATTTTGGCCACAAACGACCTATTTCTCCTTTGTCATTTTATTCAATACTAGCTTCTGCCCGGGACTTCGTCCGCGTGGAATAGTTACTTTGGGCTAACGCTAACTTTAACCCGTGACTTCGTTTACGTAGAAGGTGATTTTTTTTTAATAATACGTACGGAGCTATTTTAGGTACCTACATCACGCTTTTATCAGTAAAAGTGGAATTTTAAAACGTTAGGTAAAAGTACTGGGTCTTATAATCTTACATCACGGCCTTCCCCCTCATGCACATCATAAATGCGCGCGCAGTACTTGATCATTATTTTGCTGCAATGTTATTTTAAAACTGCGATATCTCCTAAGATATTCATTGAAATCGAATGATGTAAAGGGCAATTTTGTTTTAAATTAAATACTTGTGATGAATAATTTATTTATTTGGATAAGGATTAATATCGTGTTTATAAAAACACCTTCGCAAATAATGCATTATTTTAGAACAAATTTGGTTAGCATAAAAAAGGTTATAGTGAGCCAACCTTAAAAGATAGACATTATGCTGTCGCGGACATTTTTTTAGAACTTTTAAAGGGGAACAATTCTGTCATACATGATTTTTGCGAAACTTTAACCGTTTACGCAGCGCACGCAGCGGAAGCTCTCAAAAGGAGAAATAAAAGCCCCCGATTTTGAAACATTCTTCATTGGTGCTCCGCTCCTATTGGTCCTAGCGTGATGATATATAGCCTTCCTCAATAAATGGGCTATCTAACACTGAAAGAATTTTTCAAATTAATAAATCAACAGTAGTTCCTGAGATTAGCGCGTTCAAGCAAACAAACATACTCTTCAGCTTCAGAGAACCACAAACATAAGAAACACTGTATAATGCTTCCTATCTCATTTTCTCCCACGTTAAATCTTATGAATTTGTGTCTGTTTCTTTTTACTGTCGCTTTTTCGTTTCATCGACTTTCAAATCACAACGATGCTAAAGAAGTTTTCACTTCAAAAAAACTGACTGACTCGGTTCCAAGTTAAAAAATACGTATAAACACCTACGGTACGGGTGGATAATCTAAGGATTTTATGTACTCTTTTTAGTGAACTTCTAAACAATCACTTTTAAAAATATTAATGGTACGATTTAAGTCGGATTTGTTGTATGTTTTATTTTCGTTTTAGAAATACATAGCTGGACCATGTGAGGACGTGCTGAAGTGGAAGCCAAGTAATATGAACAGTGTAGACTTTAAGTTAAAAATTGTCACACAGGGTGGAGAAGGGTGAGTTTATAGACTTTTGTATTTAACCTTCTTTAGTTCTGGAAGAGGTAGGTAGAATTGTATAATAAACATATTTCATCAGTGTCAAAGTCACTAATTAAGAACGCGGCGACGCCGACGCATGAATTGACCATACAAACGTAATACCTAAACCATTTGCAATTTGGACATATTTCTACCATATTATGTTATTCGGATTCATATTATTTTTTCTGTATTATAAACAACAATATTTATAATATTGTTTCTGCAGAAACATAGCTTATATTATCAAGTTACAAATTATCGAAAAAAAATAAGTTTTCATTCATCTTTTTGGTATTACGGAACACATCCAAAATCAAAGCTAGTAATGCTATCGCGTTAAGCAATAATTGATAATGTGTGCGTGGTAGTATTGCTCACTGTAGGAATTGAATTTTGCAAACATCTCGATTTGTAGTTGCGAGCCGTGTTCGCAGGCCTCTGAAGCCACTGAGCGATTACTAAGAATTTCCTAAAAAAACAAAAAAAAAAAACGAAACTGTACACAGTATAGACACTCACAAAGGTTATCTTGCTGGTACTTATGACAACTATGAACCAAAAAAACAACCGACCTCCAAAAAAAAAACACTACAAAGTGAAAAATAACTTTAATTTCGGAAGTCGGTGGCAAAAAACGAAAATACAAAACCCAAGACACCGACTTCCGAAATTAAAGTTATTTTTCACTTTGTAGTGTTTTTTTTTTGGAGGTCGGTTGTTTTTTTTTTGTAAAAAGTTTTTATTTTTCACTTTTTAGTTGTGGTACCTACCCCACACACATTTGAATACCACTACCTGCTACCAGTGACAGAAACTTATCATATCATCTACATACTAAGTGGGAAAAAAATACGTATTTTGTAGCTAACTCAAAAACTATCCAAGCAAAGTTAATAAAATTTATATGGGACCAATTCGAGAGCACACCCTTTTAAACAAAAAAAGAATTTTTAAAATCGGTCCACAATTGACGGAGAAATCGGTGGACATACATAAAAAAAAAAAAAAATCAAACATACGCGACGAACATATAACCTCCTCCTTTTTGGAAGTCGGTTAAAAATGGTTCCTTTTTGGAAGTCGGTTAAAAATGGTTCCTTTTTGAAACAAATAAACTATTATTATAATATAGTTAAGCTTTTCGCATATCTTGGGACCTAGAGACCCGGACCTTTGTTAGGCATACGAGGGGCCGAAGCCAACTCGCAGAGGTCCCTAGACTTGTTTCGGCAAAGTAAACTTTACCGGCACAGACCTAAAGTTCGGAGCGCGCAAGCCCCACCATGACGTCAACGTAGAGATACGGCGGTGGACATTATTATTATTTTTACGTCTCTTGACATTTCTCATTCACTCTGGGGTCCCGGACCTTTGGAAGGTGTACCAGGTGCCGAAGCCAACTCGCAGAGGCCCGTTAGATGTTTTGAATGGAATGAGGCACTTACCGACGATTATCCCTGTTCGCACTACGCAAGTGCACCATAGGACAACCACCCGGTTGGTGTAGGACTATTGCAGGATTTGGAAACAAATATATTGAATTATGGGTTTGGGCGGCTAAAGTGAACTGGTTATCTAGGACTATGGAAAGACTATGGCCCCTGCCTGACCAATTATTATTATTCCCCAAACTGGGGGATCAAACGCAGTAGTTGGACTTGAGACCACCAGACCAATGGCCACTCCATTGTTGATTTGTTAACTAAATAAACAATTTTATTTCAGCATCCTGCCTACAAAAGTTGGGTACTTATATGTTGGTAAAATGGACCAGCCTTTCGCGTCAATGAAGGTGAACAAGGATATCAAACATCTTGACAATAAAATCATAGAGTGTACCTTTGAGAATGGACGATGGGTGTTCATGAGGGAACGGACCGACAAATCTTATCCTAACAGTTATAACACTGCCACTTGTGAGTATATTGAAAAAATATTTATGTATAATAACTGGGCTTTATTGTGACACATTGGAGACTATTACCACAGAATAGTACAGAAGGCGCACTCCGCATTTTAAGTATGAAGCTACAAGTACGCGGCGAGCTGGTCTTTTCGGGACAATTCAGTAAGCGTAACGTAGTCAGAAGCAGTGGCGTAGCTACCGCCATATCTGCCGTATCAATTATTAGGGGCCTCCGGGCCACGGGGGCCCCCGACGTGCGTCAGCAAAAATTAATAAAAACTTCCCAAATTCATCATCAGCTATAAATGATTTAATAAATCAGTTTTCCGAAAAAATGGCAAGGAGAGTGTTTATTTAATTTGAATTGTTTGTAAAAAGTGACAGATAATTATGATGAAAAAATATTTCTTTTAATTTTATGCAAGCATTTTTTTTTTCTTTTGTGAGAAATCTTTACCCTTCATAAGGGCCCCCAAACAAATATTTATACGGGGCCCCGCCAAGGCACGCTACGCCACTGGTCAGAAGATATAAGAGTTACGCGATAGAGAGGCAACTTCTAGGTGAATATAACTATAGATAACTAGCGCTGTGCGACCTGAATTGCACTTTATTGTGTCGTAGGAAGAGTCGCTCTTTGTCTAAATGATTTTGCGGAGTGAACCAGCTGTACTATCTACAGAACAGAAATATCACACAGGTATAAGTGCCAGAGACGACGCTCTACAAGTCGAACTTTTCCATAACTCGAAATTTGACAGCTGGGTACTATTTACTGTGCGTTCATTATAACTTGTCCCGTGACGTAAACGGTAGCACTGTTCTGTCAGTCGCCATTTTGAACCCTAAACGTATTGAAACTAAGCTTGATAAGAAGTGGTGCTAACATGACGGCAAGGGACAAGTTGTAGTGAACAATCTTTATGTATATCATACTTGTATAGAAACAGATCTCCATGAATCAAGATTTGCTGTGTCCTTTTGCAATTACAAGCACATAACATGTCTCAACCCCTTTCTATTCAAAATGACACAACGCCAACCTTAAAAATGTTTTCTGAAATTACATTCACTAGGTGGCAGCACTAAGACGGCAGGTCCGGGCATCTGTCAAAAGTGTCAAAGCGCCTATATTTTCTTTAGTCATGACTGAATGATGAACGTCATCATCAAGGCTCGGAACAGGTTTAAAAAATACCGTTTAAAACCGGTTTATTTGAGTTTTACTCCGAACTTTTCTTAAGAATGTGAACTTTTTAAGAACTTTATTTTAACCTAAATTAACCGGTTTATTCGACGAGCGGCATGTCGGTAAACCCGTTGCAACTTGTGATTACTTGTGAGGATGTCACGCTGAATAAAAACCAAACAAAAACCGGTTAATATTGCTCTAAACCGTTTAATCCAAAAAAACCTTTATGTAAAGACTCCTCCAAAACCGGTTTATAAAAACCGATTTATACGAACGAAACCGAATGTAAAGGTTTTTGCGTCAAGTACATAATAACGGTTTGAAAATTTAACCGGTTTCCGAGCCTTGGTCATCATATATTTCATATTCATTGTCGAAATGGAAGACCTCTTGTCAAAGTGGCGCTAACTGGTGGCGAGAATTCATTTCATTCTGCTAATCTCGTCCACATTTAACAAAGTTTATTTCTTTCCCCAGCGGTCTGCGAGAGTATAAAGGACCCAGTAACCAAGGAGATCTTACTTGACTACATAGATAACCACAGATTTCACGACGACTCTGACATGATGCCGCCTCCCAAACGCATGCGACGATAGCGACCTCTGTACTTTAACGACACGTAAATAAATAATGGCGCGATTGTCCGTGTTATTTCTTTGTTAATCATTAACCATAGTCTTTTTATTTTGATGTTGCACGAAGTGTTTTTACTCGTGCAATTTGATTCCACAGTGGAACTGCAATAATTTAATGGTAAAATTAATTAACTCATTGATTCACACATCACACACGAGCACATGACGTATGAAAAAAAAAAATTGTGTGGCAATATTTCAAAGTACTTACAGCACTTGTTCAACGAAATCCAAGCTAGATTAGGACCCACATTTTTCATGCCTTCACTCATTTGAAATGTACAGCGTTCGCTTTTTCATTGCGGTAAATGTTTATCTGGTCCAATTAAACGTTATTATTAGTATTGCGCGTACGCAGCGAAAAAAATAGAAAATTATAAATCATTAAATTGTGGCAACGGCATTGCTGTCATCTGTCATCATATCACAATTAGAGTGTTTGAAATAAAAGTGGTTTAGTGTGTTTCATACTGGGGTGTTACCAAAAACAGATTCTAAAGTAGAGGCAATAGTGATGACAATCGAGCTATCACTTACTCATGTTGTTAATTATCAACTTAATAAATAAGTTACTTATTTGTAATAATATTATAGTATAAGATCTTAAACTATTGAAGGGCTTACATCCACTGAGCTTTGTTTTTTTTTTGGCATTCACATTTTGATGTGATTTATCTTTTGTGTAATATGGAATGTTACGTTGTATTAAAAATTATAAAATAAATTGTATGGATAGTTAATTTATGCAAATCAAATTTTATTTTCTGTGAGATTAAGAAATCACCGGAGCAAGGACATCCAATTAGGGAAATCCAACCCTAATGAAAACATTTTTGGGACAACGTTTAGGCCGCGTCCTAACCAAAAGCGATCGTCGCGCGAACACGCGATCTTTCGGTGCATGGTTTGCGCCGGCAGAATGCACCTTCCGGTTTTCCGAACAAAGTTACATTACATTATGAACTTGACGACCGCGTATTCGCGCGACGTTAGCACGGGGGGCAGTCACGTAAACGTTTTTTTTTTTTTCCAAATTTTATTTAAACTGACAACAGTAGTGAATCCCAGGACATATTACATAATGCATACCTAATTAATTACCCATTTTAAATTGGCTGGGTAGTGGAAAGTGGAAGCCCTAGGTAGTTCTTATGAACAGCCCCTGAGCTATAATGGAGGCAGCTACTTTGCTCAGGGCTGCTCCGCGTAGGTCACTGCCCTCGGTTCGACAAACCGAACCGTAAAGATACGCTTTAGAGCCTGTTCACACGATGCCTTGCGGCGCCGCACCACATAGATTTCGCCGCATTGACGGTCACACGGTGAGACGACGGTGTCGCTCCGGCGTCACAACGCGTACACCCTTCTTCGCCTCGTCTCGCGGGTTGCAAGTCCGGTGTACATGCGGTGCGGCACGCCCGTGTGCCATACCATGTAGCGCTCCGCGGCGCTGCCACAACGCATCGTGTGCATCGGTCCTTATTCTGTTATTATTATATGAACTTTATGCAAGAAAAGAGTACCTTATCCAGAAAGTAATATAATATTTTGTTGTGATCTAAAATAAAAACAAATATTTAAACAAATAAGAGTTTCTATTCAGTTTCATTACCTTATAGTAATACCTGCCAGAATAATAAAAAATCACACCCAAAAACAGGGGTAAATAATATAATAATTGGTACCAAAAAAAAGTAACAAACTATAAAAAATATCCTTCCCAGTATAACAACATAATAATAATAATTATGATTTTTTTTTTTATAAATTACTCTCTAATTTTCCAGCATATTTCCATTTAAGTTCTCCATTAACATTAAAACAATTTATCTTATTTTCTTTGGTCAGCTTTGTTAAATGATGGTTAACATTGTATGCCGCTGCTGCCCACAAGTCTTTAGGTGTGTCAGTATAAATTAATTTAACCAGGTCCATTGGGTTTAGTCGCTCATCCTTTTTTAACTTCAATGCTTCCAGTATTTGTGCCTCTCTTTGGTTCCTATGGGCTATGTAGTATTTTATTCTATCTATGGGGTCCTGAAATAGTTTACATTTATTAGACTAAAATTAGATATAAATGATAAATTACCAGAGGCTTTAGAAATAGTGTTTTTTACCGATCATAGACCATAATATAAGGATTTATAATCAAAAATATTGACTTAAAATGCAACACAGAAAGAGAAAAAAAAGCGGCCAAGTGCGAGTCGTACTCGCCCATGAAGGGTTCCGTAGCAGCAAGTAACGATAAGTTTACGATTTATGACGTATTAAAAAAAAAACTACTTGCTAGATCTCGTTCAAACCAATTTTCGGTGGAAGTTTACATAGTAATGTACATTATATATTTTTTTTAGTTTTATCATTCTCTTATTTTAGAAGTTACAGGGGGGGGACACACATTTTACCACTTTGGAAGTGTCTCTCGCACAAACTATTAAGTTTAGAAAAAATGATATTAGAAACCTCAATATCATTTTTGAAGACCTATTCATAGATACCCCACACGTATGGGATTGATGAAAAAAAAAATTTTGAGTTTCAGTTCTAAGTATGGGGAACTCCAAAATTATTTGTTTTTTTCTATTTTTGTGTGAAAATCTTAATGCGGTTCACAGAATACATCTACTTACCAAATTTCAACAGCATAGCTCTTATAGTTTCGGAAAAAAGTGGCTGTGACATACGGACGGACAGACAGACAGACAGACAGACATGACGAATCTATAAGGGTTCCGTTTTTTAACGGAACCCTAATAAAATTAGTCCAAAGTGAATATCGCCCAAAAAAATAAAAACCCTCTTATCTGCTAAACTATACATAATCGATGAAAATACATGGGGGTGTTTCGGGAAGCTCTTAGAGAGAGGCTTCTGAAATTTTGTTTTGAACCTCGTTTCACGGGCCAACCTGTATGTAATTGAAAACCATAGAAAACTAAAAAATAATAACTACCGTAATTATATTCCCATGCCCTGGATAAATAATATTAGGATTTAAATCAAAAATTCTCTGCAAGCTCTTCATGTATGTGTAAAGGTCTTCAAACACAGCAGTTCCTTCACCCAGTATGCAGTCTCCACTGAACAGACAGTCTTCCTCTAAAAGAGTCAGCACCACATGGTCAGTGGTATGGCCTGGAGTATGATGAATCTTGACAGTAGCTCCTTCTACTTTCAACTCTTGGCCATCTGATAACCAGCACATTGGCACTGATTGTGGTAGTTCTTCTGGGCCATCTTCTTCACTTCTGGGATACTTCCATATTGTTGGGTCTTCTGAAATAATATTGTGGTTAAAATTTTTGGTAAATTTCTCTGTTAAAAATTAAGGATTTAGACTTCAAAGTTTTATTTTTCTGAAGTGTTATCCTTATCCTTAATTTGTACAGTAAAATTAAAACATAATTATTGTGAAGTATGCTGTCAGGATTGTCTTATGATTAGAGATCGGATATTCGAATGCATATTTACCTAAAGTTGAGGTGTTGGCTATTATAGAATGCAGTTTTGTATTGAAAAAATCCTGGGATTCCCGGATCGACTTTAAGAGTTGTGATTATAGAATCAAATGTATATTTACTAAAAATTCAAGTGTTGGCTAATATGGAATGCACTTTTGTATCAATCGCAAAAATCTTGCGACTCTGGAATTGATAAATTTAATACTTTTTATCTATAGAAATACTAGCTAATGTTGTAAAGTAGGTTGCCAAATTGGCATAGCACATAGCGACAAACAACTCTGTGTCTTGAGTTTCGTAAAAAAATGTTTAGTGGGTATATAAATTTTTATGTTAACACCGCAAAAGTAACCTTCATAAGAGGACTGATAAGTCATTTCCATACCATGTAACTGATTAGTTGTGCATTCCCGGATGTTATGGAATTCTGGGATTTATGTTAATTTTTTTATTTATTAAGAAGCCACTTCCATAATTTCTTAACCAAATATTAACTTAAGGTAAATATGCATCCGAATATCCGATCTCTACTTATGATAGAAAACAAATGGATAATCTTTATATATATAATTCTTCTGTGAGTGTGTATGTCACTGAACTTCTCTCAAACGACTGGACCGATTTTGATGAAATTTTTTGTGTGTGTTCAAGGGGATCTGGGAATGGTTTAGATTCACAAAAAAAAAAAAAGTTTGAAATTTTCAAATTAAAGACGTGTAGACAGGACAACGTCTGTCGGGTCCGCTAGTTTTTTATATGCAAAATGCAGGTCTTGTGACTCAAAGAATAAGTAACTTTTTGGTAGTTCATTAAAGATTTAAATTGAAAAAGATCTAAGTGAATGCGTGTACCAGTTGCTTCTACAGGTTCAATGCATAGTAAATTAATATGGGACATAAAATTACAGTTCCATTCCCAGTAATATACTTAACTAAAACAATTTCTTACTAGCTATCTTGCCATACAGGTTCTCAACTCCACCAATATGATCGTGATGCCAGTGAGTGACAATAATATGCGCGATGTTTGCTTGTTCTGACTTCAACACCTGGGCCAACTGGTTTTGGTACTCTTTCACATCTTTATCACCAGTGTCTATAAGAATCCGGCTAAAAAAACGTAAACATAACAGAACAAGACAAAAATAGATAGAATGAGGTAGCCTGGGAGGCCTTTGACAAGGAAACGAGACAGCTCTATCTAAACAGAAATAAAAACAAATGTGAGCTAGAATTAGCAAATTAAAATAATTCAGGGGCAAGTTCAATGGTACTTATTACTGCTGTTATGTGTTACTTGTGGGTACTTACTTCCTTCCAGAGCCCAACAGATACGTATTAGTGCCTTGAAGAGTCATAGCACCTGGGTTACATCCTAGAATCCTAATTACCCTATTTGTAAGCTTAGTCACAGCTGGAATAATATCTGCCATGGTTCAACTGTTCAACAGGTCAAACAGCTATGTACGAGAACTACGCTAAGTAATACAAGGTTCAGAGATAGGAATAAAAGACAGAAATAGGTATACACCAAAGACATCAAATAAAGTACGTAAAATCTCTTTGGTATACACAGATTTAGAACAAATCAAAAGTCTAGGGTATCCTCACAATATTCACTAACCAGACATATTATATAGTATCATAAAACTCTTTGTCACTAACCGAAGTAACCGAATAGAAACATTCTGTTTGTATAATACTAGATCAAAAAGGCTATGCTAATAGCCAATACACAATAGGTTATTTATATTAATGAATCGTCATGTAAAACAGTGAAAAGTTACTGAATTATTTACGTATAAATAATTAAAAAAGATATTATTTAAAAAATATTAAATTGTTAAAAACTTTTACATGAAATCAAATCGGTGGACTTGGACTTTGTTTTTCTTATCATTTGACAGTTGTACCCAAAGAGTATGTGACACTAGGCATGGGCAAAAAATATCGATATATAAAAATATCGATATTTTTCCATACAATTATCGATATAATATCGTCGATATTTTTAATCGCATTATATCGATATTCGATATGGTAGGACTTCGGTATATCATCCCACGATTTAAGGGGTGGGAGTGGAGGCGGGGGGTCTACTACCCCCCCTGTGAAGGAAAACATGCGACGCCCGCGCCCCCCCCCCCTTTTCAAGATATGATTTTTTTTAAATTCTAACCTAACTTTCGAATTTTTGGAAGGACTTTTATGTAAGGATACATATGTATGTGTATTTGTGAAGGGGGTAGGAGATCACCCCCACATGGGGGAAGTTTAGAAAATGTAGTTTTTCTTTTAATAATTTTTTATGATCTTATTTTGAGGTTATGTTTTGGTGAATTTTTTGAGGAAGCACTGTACGTTATGGCTATTTTATAGGGTATATTTTTTTTTGTCGGCCTTGTCGACGGAGCCCCGCTAGGCGGGGCTCCTATTTCTCTATTTCTGGGTGGTTTAAAAAAAAATAACCACGAAGGGGATGGCCCCTTCTAACCTAACCTGTCCGAGTCGAGATGCCCCAAAATTCAAAATTCAAAAGTCATTTATTCAAATTAGGCTGAGAACCAGCACTTTTCGAACGTCAAAATTACATAAGACAGTCCCCCAAAAACGCCCACCCTTCACCACTTCCTAGTGCCTTTAGCTGGGAAGAAGAAGTGGCGCAACAAACTCCCCAGCAGCACACCTGTCTGTTCAAGTTAGAAAAAAATAAAAATGACTCTATACAATAGTATGCAAAAATATTATGCAACACAAAACATTATTTTAATTAAGTATAAATTATTGGCCATATGTCAGCTAGCACACGCCAATATACCAACCAAAAACATCGAGAACTATCATCATCATCATCATCAGCCTATAATGTTCCCACTGCTGGGACACAGGCCTCCTCTCTGTGAGAGGGAGTGGGCCATAATCTACCACGCGGGCCCAATGCGGGTTGGTAGATGTCACATGTCTTCGAATTTTCGGTTCTAGGACACGCCGGTTTCCTCACGATGTTTTCCTTCACCGTTTTGAGAGCAGTGGTGATGAAATAATTTACACAAAGTAAAGCGCCTGTCTGGGTTCGAACCTACGACCTACAACTCGTAAGTCGTGGCCGTTACCACTGGGCCACCACTGCTCTGCGAGAACTATACTCAAGCAGAATTAAAAAATAAAACTAAACGTAAAAAGAACTAAATATCTAAATAAAAGCCTCCAGGCATAAAGGGCGTGCCCGCTTACATAAAGCTGTAAATTGGAAGTAATAAATGATAAACTAGGACCATCGAGGTAAAATAAATGTACAGACGCCAGCACATCAAGCTACCCGAAACTGTCAAATTTTCCCAATCAACTTTGAACCTTAGACTTCAGCGATAAAATTGAAAATCTATTAAATAAATTTGACAGATTGTAGTAGCTTGATGTGCTGTCGTCTGTACAGTTAATTACTAGTAACAATAACAAAACCATGATCAGCAAGACGACCAGTCACCACAAGCAGCACCCGTTCACGAGCATAACGCAAAGATCAGCCATTACCCCCTTCGCCATATTTGAGGGAAGGAGGCAACCCGACTCCCGACGCTACCGCAAGCATTGACATCTAAGGGAGCATGACGAACTTGCTGCCGGTTGCTCAGGTAAAAAATAATATGATCAATTGTCGAGGTCACTAGCCAACCACAAATTGCAATACAAACTCATAACAAAAACATTGTAATGAGTAGATTATGTCAACAATAAAATTAAAATAAATAGACTCGTAAAAAAATAATTAAAAAATTGACTCATAAAGTCAAATAAAATAAAAAAATTATATAAACTGTCAGTAGGTAAGTTAAATCTGGAGAAAGAACATAAACATTGTCTTGAGTTAATCACAGCGACCAACTATACTTATCATTTAAGTAGTCGTTGATACAATAGTATGAACAAAGGTTGGATTTTACTTTATTTTTAAACGCATTAAAAGGCAAATCTAGCATAGAAGAGGGTAGCTTGTTATAAAAGGTTATACCAAGCCCAACAAATGAGTTATGAACCTTATGAAGCCGGTGAAAGGGAGCTGCTCGCCAAGTTCCCGAGCTCGCTTCGCTCGCTCTTGCATTCTAAGTTTTCGGGCCTTGTCGACGGACCCCCGCTGCGCGGGGCTCCTATTTCTGGGTGGTTTAAAAAAAATAACCACGAAGGGGATGGCGGGGTCTGTTCGCTCGCTGCGCTCGCTCACTAGACCCCGCCATCCCCTTCTAACCTAACCTGTCCGAGTCGGGGTGCCCCAAGTTCCGAGCTCGCTTCGCTCGCTCTTGCATCCTAAGTTTTCAGGAGTACGAAAACGCTCTCTAGGGACACAAACGATGACTGACAAACTATGTGAAGTGTCAAGAAAATGGCGTCATTTTACGTTTGGTTTCACTTATCGGCAATATTCGGAAAATTATTATAATTGTTTTAATGGCGCTAATTTAAATCGGCAAAATATATGTCATAAAATGAATTATGCATGAAAAGTATCTAAATTATCAAATATACGTATTTAATTCATAATTAATATGAAGTAAAACATTTTAGTGCGTTGACCTTACGTAAAACTAAACGTCCAGAGTCAGAGCAAAATGTCAAAGTGACAAAATATTGCTAAATTTTTAAAATTTTGTTTTATTTTTTTCTCGTAAACTATTTATCTGCGCAGCTAAAAATTTTACGTGGAGGCTTCTAATAATATGATCTTTTTGTAAAAAAAATATGGACTTCCAACTCGTGGGATGATAATCCGAAACTTAGCCTTCGATATTTATTTAAGAGTATCGAATTCTATTAATTTGGATTTTTTTTTAACGCAACTTTAGTTTCGTGTTTAACCTCTTTGACAGGCGAGCACATCAAACAGAGGGTGCTCCTAGTGTCCATATCTGATGACTACTGGTTTGATTAAATTGTGTATAATTGTTTAGGCTCGAGCATTAATAAAAAATACTGTTTTCTTCTATTTTCGTCTATTCTTTTTTACGAAGTTTGAATGCTTTGAGAATTTATGTATGAATAATTTATTATGCAAAAACTGATGATATATCGATATTTTTCACTCGATAATTATCGAAACTGTTTAAAAATATCGTATTATTTTTTTCACTTGCCCATCCCTATGTGACACTAAGTTTTGTACCAACAGACTAAGTAGTACCACAGAGTACGTTTATTGATAGCATGATAGTTGACAGTCATCCATCACTAAAGATGTAAGGCCGGTTAAACCAATTAAACCAATCCATTTAAAACAAAAAAAAACCCGTTTAAAACCGAAATAACCTATTTTTTTTCGATTTAAAACGGTTGGTGTTGACGACTTGTTTTCTTAATTAAAACTACATTTTCTTGATTTTACCGAGGTAGGGATATAACGGAGTACCTAAAAACTCTGTGTTGGTAACTATATTTATTTTTCATTGTTTTCAATCGATATAAATGATCAATTTGATTCGGTTTAAAACCAAACTCACACTTTCGCTCTCTCGTTGACGTCGTCACTCGTGACTCGACGCAACGTTGCCAGATCGCCTACCCTACACACACATGCGCCTTCAGAAACTGCAGCGCGTGGCGCCGCAACGGGCACGCACGTACTTTTATTTTTGTAAGCGAGTTTTCAACCATTTAAAACAATTTATTTGGGGTTTAAAACCGGCAACATTTTATTTAAAACGTTTAAAATCGGTTGTTTTACATCTATAGTCATCACTACCACAGTAAAGCGAATTCTTTTTTTGAATATTGTTTTTCCAAGCATTTTGTATACTACGCTGCGTGTTAAGGCGGTCAATAACATTGTATGAACGGGGTTAAAAACTGAAAGCTCATCATAGGTGGCAGCACAGTTGTCCGTCTTCAAACCGCCATTGTTGTGTATAATGTTTACTTTAGTACAGAATAAGGACCGATGTACACGATGCATTGCGGTGGCGCCGCGGCGCGCTACATGGTAAAGTACCGGCGTCATACCGCACGTACAGACGCCAGCACATCAAGCTACTACAATCTGTCAAATTTATTTAATAGATTTTCAAGTTTATCGCTGATGTCTAAGGTTCAAAGTTGATTGGGAAAATTTGACAGTTTCGGGTAGCTTGATGTGCTGGCGTCTGTACACCGGACTTGTAACCCACGAGGCGAGGTGGGGAGTGTCATTGTTCGATCAAAAAAAAAAAACATTTGATCGGCCTTCATTTTCCTTTAATTATTTAATAATTAAAACGTTATGCACAATTAAAAATACCGTACAAAGGCGAAATTAATGCCTGAGGCTTTTTCTACTAGTCAACCTAACTGTGCGTTTGCACTGGCGAAATATTCACAGCAAAACATGTTGGAATCTCTATTTTCTGTCAATTTTCCATACAATGTTTGACAGGAACTAGAGATTCTAACATTTACAACGAAACATGTTGGAATTTCTATTTTCTGTCAATTTTCCATACAAAGTTTCACATGTTTTGTTGTGATGTTTCGCCAGTGCGAACGCATAGTTAGGGTGATGCAGAGACAAAACATGGCAGGTGCAACATAAGGGATTGATAACTCGAAAATAAGTATAAAATACAAGAATAAAAACACAGATACATACATGCACAGGCACACATTTAAGCAGAATAAACTTTGTCCGGAGAAATAACGATAGGTAAAGGAGAAATAACGATCGGTAGAGAAAAAAACGAACCCAGCAAATCAGCACTTTCATGTTTCTGCCAACTTCTTACGTATATGCTGACGTGTCTTCACTTTAAAAAACAACCGACTGATTGCCGTCCTGATTTTCAGAGGTAGAGCATTCCAAAGAAAGACCGCCTGGGCAAAAAAAAGAGAAAATGAAACCAGAGCGGTGAGAAGGTCATCATAGAAGACGATTGTTGGTAGAACGAAGATTTTTATCATGGGCATAGCATAAATATTGAATGTGGGAAGTCAGGTAAGAAGGAGAAGTGGGGTTTGTCAAGAATAGAGAACAACTTAGACAGAGCCCTCACCTCTCTGCGCTGACGAATGGGTAATCACTTTAATGCAATCGGTGCGCGGATACATGTTCATACTTACTGTGCGTTCGCACTGACGAAACATTTACAACGAAACATGTTGGAATCTCTATTTTCTATCAATTTTCTATACAAAGTTTGACAGGCACTAGAGATTTCAACATGTTTTGTTGTGATGTTTCGCCAGTGCGAACGCATAGTTACGAAGATTGAAAACGAATCGAATGCAATTATTGAGAAGGCGG
Source organism: Agrochola lychnidis (assembly GCA_963680765.1). Classification (NCBI taxonomy): domain Eukaryota; kingdom Metazoa; phylum Arthropoda; class Insecta; order Lepidoptera; family Noctuidae; genus Agrochola; species Agrochola lychnidis. Next base: position 20,569,832 of record OY796858.1, read on the forward strand.
TCAAGTTTGTTGAGGAAATCTGCATTCAGGTCACAGTAATAGGGACTGTATAAGCATTGCCCTTATGTATGATGGGAGAAGATTTTTCCGGTGACTTTTTTACTGACAGTTGTGACCTGCTTTCGCCAGTCAAGACAAGTGTCGACATGCAGACCACGATTCTTAATATCAGAGCTAAACGGAATGACTGAGTTGTCAAAGATTACAGGTGGCACAGTTACGCCATTCAGCTTCCTTATATTGTGGGGGCTCCCTATTATGATTGCCTGGCACTTGGTAAGCTCCTCAATTGCATCAGAAATGTTATCAACACTTGCCCGGCACTAAAGCTGCAAATCGTCGGCATAGAGATGATACGCAATCCGAAGCACGGTGGTAGTGAGATTAATAAAAATGGAGAACAAAAGAGGAGAAAATATACCACCTTTAGGGATGCCAGTTGCAAGATCCAACTCGACGAAGTCTCCAGCATGAACAGACTGCTGACGCCCCCGAAGATAAGAGGAAAACCATTCCAGTACCTCCGGAGAGACCATAAGATTTGAAAGGATGGATAAAAGGACTTCGTGACTGACGGTAATAAAAGCAATGGAGAAGTCAATTATCACTAAAACTGTAACTTTAGTGTCTTCCATTCACCGCCTTATATCGTCAGTCACTGAGCGCTACTGAGAGCTGAAACAGTACTGTGCCCGGGCCTGAAACCGGATTGAAAGGGACTGATGAGGGAGTATAAGTATAATTTATTTAAAAAAAATATATACATCAGTTTAATTATTATGGTGATACACATATGACACTTGTTGTGGTGAATAAAGTGGGAAAATTGTTTATGTATACCATATTAAAAATTTTTTAGGGTTGCCCATTTATTCCATTGCAGACTAGGCCCGTATTACAGAACCTCAATCAAAACTCAAGCATTACTTAAAACTCGTTTTTAATTAAAGCCTTTTGATTGGTTGAAACTAGTTTTAAGTAATGCTTGAGTGTCGAGTGAGGTTCTGTAATACGGGCCTTAGTGTGGCTGTGGCCTCTAAATACTATAACAAAACATGTTTACGGTTTGTGCTGCTAGTGCCATTAGTGGTGAAACTTAGCATATGCTTCACCTTTGACTCTAGTATAAAATTATTCATTGTCTTTGGTTATCAATATGAATTTGCGTTTTTTTTTTAAATATTTTTCTTTTGTGCGACAATTTTACCCAAAAAACGATAATTTCAACGTGGGAGCTCGATAATTTGAAATTTTGGAGTTGGCAACACTGTTTGTCATTGACACATTTGACATCTCCATCCAATTCTCCAGAAAAAATGGCTGGTGTGCTGGCGAGAGTAATTCAAAGAACGAAACCGCAATTGGGTACATATTTGGACCATAATAAACTTCATAACATTCAATCTCAAATCATAGATAGAGTTCCTAAAATATTAAACATCTAATCAAGTACACAAGTAATTGTTATTGTTGGGGTGCGCAGTGTGTGACTTACATAATTTTTACGTCTCGTTTTAGGCGTTGTTGGCCCGCTGGTCACTATCAGCAGCAGCAATGTGCAGGTCCGGTTCCAAGGCACGCAGAAGGCTCCAGAGGGCAAACAACGGGGTAGTCCATTGGCGGACTGCGACAGAGTCTTCACGAACCTGTATGGGCGACATGACTGGAGACTCAAGGGTGCGCTGTCTCGCGGCGACTGGTATAGGACTAAGGATATATTGCTGAAGGGTTCCGACTGGCTTGTCAGTGAGTACCATTCAGGACTAATACATCTTACAATATTATTACTTTTACCCATCATGAAATTTTGTGTTAGTGTTTAGGGTAGAGCAAGAAAAATATAATGCTGCCCCTTATTACTGTTACCCTATTTAATTAAATTAATTATCTAATAACTTGTTCAGTTGTGTGACTGTCTGTTCCCATCAACCTGCCACTCTCTAAAGACTCCATCATTACTTAATATTTTAGTTTCAACCAATCAAATTAAACTAATTTAAAGTAAGGCTCGAGTTTTGAGTGAGGTTCTGTAATAAGGCCCTTTATCAAATTTTTTGTATTGTCCGATTTTTATAGCTACTATCAAAATTGAAATATTACAGTATACGTGGTTTAAATAACAACTTAACGAATAATATGACAGAACTGTGGACACGACACAAGTTGTGTAGAGCGTATTAAGAGGCGTCGGGGCACTGAGGAGGTAAACAATAATAATCTACGACTTTGACAACTCCAAGGACACGCTAAGTGTGCTGTTTCTCTGAGCTGTTAGGCAGAGGTGTACCTTAGTACACTATATTTAAGAAGGTTTATCCTAAAAGTTGTCAACGTCGTAAATAGCTGTCAAATATTTACCTGTTTTGATTAATTTAGCAATATTACTGTATGGAAATAAGAAATGTGGCTAACTAGTTCCCTAGAAGATTAATAATGAAAAGCTATAATTAAAATCGTAATATCGAATATTTAGTTTTAGATGTAAAAAAAATATTTGGAAACTGTCCAAATGCCTTTTTTACACCTAAAATTTTTACAACATCAAATTCAAAGTTATAATTGCAATTCATTATTAATATTCCTGGGAACTAGTTAGCCACATTTCTTATTTCCATACAGTAAGACCTCTGCCTCGAATCTTGCGGGCAGCGGGGCGGCGGCGGCGGCGCACAGTGGGAAAAAAATGTCTTTTTTGTTCAAAAATCTGTCTACACCACAATTTTTGACGTATCACTGCCATTTTTTTTTTATACACTTCTGAGATAACACACTTTGGTGTGTCACTGCCACTTTTCCCTAAAAGTCAATACCATAACCTCAAAAAATCGGGAAATGAAGCAAAAAACAATTTCTAAAAAAATATTTTAACAAAAATCAGTTTCCAGGGGTTTTTCAGGTCCCTGGTCATGAATTTACTGTCTGTTTATAAAAATTCAAAATGGCGGGTACAAAAAGGCGGCCAAAAAAAAAAGACAATTTGATTCATTTCCCGATTTAAGAAAATTTTAAAACTTTTCGATTTTGAAAAAGTGGCAGTGACACACCAAAGTGTGTTATCTCAGGAGTGTATAAAAAAAAATGGCAGCGATACGTCAAAAATTGTGGTGTAGGCAGATTTTTGAACAAAAAATGTCATTTTTTTCTCACTGTGCGGCGGCGCGGGAGCAGCAGGATCTAATGCGTAAAATCAAATAGGTCGGCCCTCGAAAACAGCGGTGCGGCGTGCGCGGAGTGCACCGCTCGTTGCCGGTGCACTCCAGTCAAGCGGTGACAGCGGTGACCGCCCGCGCGTCTGCATTGTAGTGTTGTGCAATTTATTTTTGAGAGGACACCGATATGGAACAGCAAAGATGTGAACCATAAAAATAGAAGAGTAATTAACCAGTTATGGGAAGAAATTAAATACCTATAATATAAGTACCTCTATATCGTTTTGGATTAATTCCACTCTAAATCGCCCTTGATAGCTTCAAGAATATAGTCAAAAGTTTCTACACTCATTCGGGTGTAGTCGTAGAATTTTTCAGGACAGTAGTGCCGATTCCCTTGTTCACAAACTAAACTAAATTTAAGTTCAGTGCATCTTTTTCTTTCTATTTCATTAAGAAAAGGACAGAAGATAAATTTTAGTTTAGTCGTGTCAAATTAAGCGCCTGTCACTCTCCATACAAGTTTAGACGTGATTAAAAACTTGCCTACTAAAATTACGTCAATTTACGTCAAGCGCTGATTAATTTGACAGGACTAAACTAAAATTTATCTTCTGTCCTTTTCTTAATGAAATAGAAAGAAAAAGATGCACTGCACTTAAATTTAGTTTAGTTTGTGAACAAGGGAATCGGCACCATTGTCTCTATTCTTCATAATTTCGATAAAACTCGCCTTTTCTTTTCCTTGCCCTATAGTAGGCATTCACTTCTTCTTTTGCCCACAATAAATCGAGCGTTAGGAATAAATTTGAATCAAAAAGATGTTGTTGCCGTTGTTCAGACATTTCGTTCGCGAATAAAAACGAAATATCTCGACGACACAACCACGAACATAACACTACGCCGCTATGGTGCCGCGCGATCTACCACCCGCTGGTTTCGAGAACGGGTCCGCTGCCCGCAAAATTCGAGGCAGAGGCCTTAATTGCCAAATTAATCAAAACAGTGAAATATTTGACATCTATTTGCGACGTTGCCCACTTTCAGAATGAACGCTCTTAACAAATGTAGGAAAGCATGAATAAAACATTATGTAACTGACCTACAAACATGAAAGTACTAATGATCTCAATGTCTGCATAATTTGTTGTGCAATATTGTCTTTGAACAAGTAATCATATAAAATATCCTCTCAGATGTGGTTGGATTCGACATCAACTAGCTTGTAAAAACTGACAGTTGGTGAAATAAAAGCATTTTCATTGATGGCATTTTAGGCCTGTATTACAGACTACTATATTACTCTAGCCTCGTAAGGCCCAACCTAAATTTAGGTCGATATACATTACGACCCAATGTACTAAAAATAGGTGCAAGTAGTTGCGGCCCAGAACTTTGGTTTAGAAAAAAGTGTGTAAATGTAATGATTTTGGCTAAATTCTTTTAAGTCGTATTTCCTATACCTCAAGCTAACTATTTCATGCAAAAAAATTGTTGAAATAATTTGTCCTTTTTTTAGGCCACTGGGCCATAGTTCTAGGTATAATATTAGTTTGAATAAATAAAATCTATTTAATTATTTATCATAGAATTACAAATTATACCAGAAATAAAAGTTAAAAAAAATATTACTTCTCCTTTCATTTTAAACCTTATTTTTTAATCGTTTTACGTAACAAAATTCTCTTCAGTCTCATTATGTATCATTAGCATGACACTTATTAAAACATATTTTTGTCATTAAATTAGGTTGTTGGGCCTTACGAGGCTAGATGATTATTATTTAAAACATGTTTCAGCGAATCAAATGGTTTTAAGACGCAGATATATGACAATGACCTTGAGTGGTTAGCTTAACTTGCGTGTTCTGCGCTGAGCTCATGCAACGCGTCGTACGTCCAGCTAGTAATAGGACTCGCCCATGAAGGAGCGCTGTCCCAAATTAGACGCATCATTAATTTATTATACATAAAAGATATTTAAAAAAAACATATGTACTAAAAGATCAATTATTAAATTATCTTTAAAATGGTGAAGGTCTCAGAAAAATACATTTCTCAGTTTTTTATCCGCGTTAGACATAACTTTACAAATTAATTTCACTATGTAGTATAAACAAAATGCTCTAATTTATCATATATTTTTTCCAAATCATTAACACTACTCGTTCAGATGTGATCTTAAATATAAAATCATTAAAAGTCGGTTATCGTCGCCTTAAACTGGGTTTAAGTAACGCTTGCATCTTGACTGAGGTTCTGTGAATATGGGGCTTAGATTTCGTAATGTAGCTTATTTTCTGCATAGGCAAGCACCTAGCTATCTATAATACGGCCGTAATTTTTTCTATGTCTCCCTATGTCACGCTCACTTAAAAATGAGCTGTTTCCTACAAAAGTGCAATACCTAACCTATCTACCTAATAAAAATTTCCAGATGAACTCAAAGTATCCGGTCTCCGTGGTCGCGGCGGTGCCGGTTTCCCAACTGGCATGAAATGGTCATTCATGAAGAAACCCCCGGACGGTCGCCCCAAGTACCTCGTAGTTAACGCTGATGAGGGAGAGCCTGGTACTTGCAAGGACAGGGAGATCATGAGACATGACCCTCACAAGTTGGTGGAAGGCTGCCTGATAGCTGGCCGGGCCATCGGCGCCATCGCAGCCTATATCTATATTAGAGGAGAGTTTTATAATGAGGCCAGTAATCTGCAAGTGGCTATTGCTGAGGTAAGATAATATCTTAGTATTTGAGTAAACTCCAAAAAATAATAAATTATATAATATTACTAGCTGACCCTGCAAACGTTGTTTTGCCATATAAATGTTTGGGGTGGACCATCTTTATCACTTACTACACTTGCTCTACCCTACCTACCGAGATTATCATCAAAAATCATGCAGGCCTAGTACTTTTTGTTAGGAATTATGGCATAATACCGGGATATCATAAATGCATAATTTATAAAAACATAATTTTTCTTCATATCTTTTTTTTCCTAAATTAAGATGTAAGCTATTCCATCTTTCAAGTTGGATCAAACTGCACACGGTGTGCAAATTTGATTAAAATCGGTTAAGTAGTTTAGGAGTCCATCGCGGACAAACAACGTGACACGTAATTTAAATATATTAAGACTAGCTGACCCTGCAAACGTTGTTTTGTCATATAAATGTTTGGGGTAGACCATCTTTATCACTTACCTACCCTGCCTACCCTACCTACCCTGCCTACCCTGCCTACCCTGCCTAGCCTGCCTACCCTGCCTACCCTGCCTACCCTACCATAATTTATAAAAACATAATTTTTCTTCATATCTTTTTTTTCCTAAATTAAGATGTAAGCTATCCTATCTTTCAAGTTGGATCAAACTGCATACGGTGTGCAAATTTGATTAAAATCGGTTAAGTAGTTTAGGAGTCCATCGCGAACAAACAACGTGACACGTAATTTATATATATTAAGATTAATATAAATATACTTAAGTACATAATCTATCTATACATCCATATGTATAATATACTGATAAGTAAAATTTAAGTGTCTGTTTGTAATGTCAAAATAACAGCTTTCTATTTGAAAATGCATTGATGAAAGTATACATATACACTACTTATAATAAGAAAACATCTAAAAAAAAATTGTGTGTTCCGGTTAATCTCCGTAATGGCTGGACCGATTTTGACGAGACTCACTGGCAGACAGCTGATGTTATAAGGAGTAACTTAGGCTACTTTTATTTTAGAAAAGTATTATGGTCCACGTGGGCGAAGCCGCGGGCTGCAGCTATTACTAACACTTTAAGAAAAGGGGAAGAATCCCATTGACAGTGATTGATACCAAGCAATAAGAAAAACATAGTAGTATATGTATTATTTAATAAAGTTACTGCTGGTTTCCTTGTTAAATTAATCACTCAATGTATGTTTTATAGTAGTACTTACGTAATGTTACGAAATACCTAATAACAATAAATGATTTACCACTTCAGTTTCTACAATAAAAGTTACCATTTTATAGCGTTCCTCCTAAACGAACTTTAACAATCGAATCGAATAGCGAATCGAGGGGTTGTGAATAGCTGTTCATTTTTGTCTATCATTCATTTAGTGTGCAGATATTTCACTGCAAGTGAAAGAACACAAAATTAATTTAAAGTAAAAAAAAATTCATTAGTTCAAACTGATCCAACGATGTTGGATTTTGGCACTCGACGCACTCTCCGAATGATCGAAAAATTAAATGAAAGGAGCGGCTGCATATTCATATGATCCTATAAATAATTCCATCCAATCCATTCCGTTTTTGTTTCATGCTAAGTTCACAAACATAGAATAGAACAAAAATTTACCTTCACTCTAGTGCTTTACTTCTACTAGGTACTTGGAACTTGAGACATATTGGTGCCTTTTGACTATGAGAATCGCAAAGCCATTCTGCAAAATAAATTCCCTAAATTTAAAAATAATTTTGACACATCTAAATCGAATTTAACAATCGCGACTCCACACGTGCGTGATACCTAACCACGTGAATCTTTTTAGAGCCGGAGGCGCGCAAGGGGTGCACCTTCGACGTGTTTTATATGGAATTTTTCACTTTTTGTATGGAAAATAAGAAAAATTATTACCTACTCTTAGAGTGTTAGAGGTCTACTGGTTTTTAAAGGGGGTTGAAATTTTCATTATTTTTGCGACTGGACACATCGTTTTCGAGATATAAGGAAAAAAAAAGCATTACTGTTTTTGCATCTGAACTTGAGGTGTTGGTGTGAATTTAAAGTTCATGACAACTAATTTTATTTCACACGTTTTTAGTTGCGATTAAAAATAGTCATATTTAGTTAGAAAATCTAAATTTTAGATGAAAAATGTCAAATTCAGAATAGCAAAATTGCCATTTTCACTAAATTAATATCTCAGTACCATCTTAGTGCTGTCAAACTAAAATATAGTTAAGTTGTGTCACTTTAGTCCAGGGTTGTAACGGATGTCATATAACGGATGAGGATGCGGATGAGGATATCGAGATAATCGGGTTTGAGGATGTGGATGAGGATACGGATATTGGAAAATTCCTTACTGAGGATGCGGATGAGAGTGCGGATGTCGTACAAAAAGTAGCCCTTGTTTTTCATAGTATTTATATTTGTATAGGTTGTAGGTAATCATTCGGTAGGTAAAAAAAAATTGAATATTAAAGTTGTGAACTGAAATTTAAAATTGTGGAGTCAAATGCACAACTTTAATATTAAAAGTTAAGTAAAGGTAAATTAAATTTGATAAAAAATAACTTGCAGGCCTTTTCGCCTTCTAAGCGGTTTCTAAGTTCATCATAGACAAGGCCTGCTCCACAAAATAATTTTTCGCTCGGGATACTTGCCAGTAGCGGTGATAAAAAAATTCGAATGATTTTATACACAGTAAGCCGACGTTCACAGAGACGTAATATAATCGCGGCGATTTTTTTTCGTGCATTGGATTTTCAACGCTCTGCTTAGCGCCGAGAGTTAAAAATCCAACAGTGTGTTTTTTCAACGCGCTGGGACGAGAGTGCGTCCCAGCGCGTTGGATTCTCAACGTTCGGCTTAACACAGAGTTGAAAATCCAATGCGCGATAAAATTCCGCCGCGATTATATTACGTCTGTGTGAACGTCGGCTAACTCAAATTGTGACATGTGACACCTCAGTCGTGCCACCACTGCCACGTGCGGCCGATCGTCTGTCATAGGACAAGGACTTTGCGAATTTAGCCACCAGGAACGCGGAACTCACTTATCGACGCGCCCATTTAGCTCGGCGCGATTTAAAAAAAATCCACTATTTGTGCGAACAAGGTAGGGTCACATCCTCATAGAAATTATGAGGATGCGGAGTTTAAAAATCAAAAGTTGAGGATGCGGATGTTTTGCGGTTATCAAAATTTATGCGGATGCTCCGCAGTTGCGGATGCGGATACGGATATCCGTTACATCCCTGCTTTAGTCTATTTCAGAATGGGAAATCGTCGTTTGACAGGAATAAACTAAATTTTGGTGATTTTTGGTCTAGTTTAGAGGCATTTATGACAAGAGAATCGGCATTTTTATTAATGTTCTTATTGAAGGTGTTTAGTTTAATTTGTGATTTCCTGTGCGAGTCTCAATAAATACTTTTTCTTTCTTTCTTTCTTTCACCACTTTACTTTAATGATTAATTCTAAACAAGAGCTGCAACTGTGTCGACCGCATCATCACTAACTGGCAACTTTTCGAACACAAAAAGGTATTAATAATAACATTTTCTTCAACCAGGCCTACCAAGCTGGTCTACTCGGCAAGAACGCCTGTGGTTCTGGTTACGACTTTGACGTATACGTACACCGCGGCGCCGGTGCGTACGTCTGCGGTGAAGAGACCGCGCTCATTGAGTCCATCGAGGGCAAGCAAGGCAAGCCCCGCCTTAAGCCTCCCTTCCCAGCTGATATCGGCCTCTTCGGCTGCCCCACTACTGTCAACAATGTGGAGACTATTTCAGTTTCACCGGTAAGTCTCTGAGCAAAATAGGATGTACTATCTGTTTTTGGATCCAGGTTAGGCTCCAAACAATTCAAGGTGTAATTGAAATACCTACTCATCATTATGAAAAACTTTCACTATGGCAGCTCGAAATCGCAAAAAATACCAACTGATCCCATTTATGTTCGCAAAATGTATGGAAAGTAGTTTTTTTTCTCGCGATTTCAGATTTAATAATGGTGACTTTCAGATTTTTAGTTGGAGAGGAGTTCGTGGCTAAGTAATAACAGCCGCACGGGTCGATCCATAAAGGTCTACGCTTGTCGGGGATGGTCTGTGGATGGGTGCCCATCTTTACATACCGAGACTCCTACGTGCCTCGGAAAGCACGTTAAGCCGTTGGTCCGGGCTGTCATTTGTGGATCTTTGACAGTCGTTACGGGCCGCGACTTACGAATTGTAAGTCGACGGTTCGAACCCAGACAAGCGCTTTACTTTGTGTAAATTATTTCATCACTACTGCTCTCAAAACGGTGAAGGAAAACATCGTGAAGAAACCGGCATGTCCTAGAACCGAAAATTCGAAGACATGTGACATCTACCAACCCGCACTGGGCCCGCGTGGTGGATTACGGCCCACTCCCTCTCACAGAGAGGAAGCCTGTGTCCCAGCAGTGGGAACATTTATAGGCTGATGATCACGGGTCGTCAGAAGCCCGAAAGTCTGACAACCAGTCTTACCAAGGGGTATCATATTACCCAATTACTGGGTTGTGGAGGTCAGATAGGCAGTCGCTCCATGTAAAATATTGGTATTCAGCTGCAACCGGTTAGACTGCAAGCCGACCTCAATATAGTTGGGAAAAGGCTAGGCCGATTGATTGACTTTCAGATTTTTAGTTATTAATTTCAATAACACCTTGTATACGAATAAGGGCGAATTTGGTCAATGAAACTGAACGCGTTCAGCACGTGTAAATTTCGTTCAAGAGCTGTCAGTGTCAAAATTGTTGTGGAATATTGACATTGACACTTCTTGAACGCGGTTTAGTAGTCCTGATCGCGTTCAGTTGCATTGGTGAAATCCGCACTAAACCTCGCTTCATCGACCTCCTTCCGTGCAGACAATTTGCCGTCGCGGCGGCGCTTGGTTCGCGTCGTTCGGCCGCCTCCGCAACCATGGCACGAAGCTCTACAACATCTCCGGCCACGTCAACACGCCGTGCACCGTCGAGGAGGAGATGAGTATCCCTCTTAAGGAGCTCATCGAGCGACACGCGGGCGGCGTTATAGGTACGTCTACACCTATAGTACACCCACATTTCACCAGTTATGTTTAAGTCCCATGTAACAGGAGGTGAGTCTATTGCTATCAACCGGACACAAATCCAGCCTCCAGGCAGCTACTGAGTAATTCAAGATGGAAAAAAAACCAATAACACTTTGCCGGACCCGGGAAATCCTGGGTTCAACCCAGGATTTCATGCTCTGCAGTAGCGCTTGCGACCACTAGACTAACGAGGCAGTCACATCGTCTTCATTTATAATTATAATTAATGTATAAGTACAAAATATTGTAAAGCATTTTAAAAGAGTAACAATAGAGTTTTCTGCCCATTCGTCTTCATACGAAACTATCTTTTGCCCTGTACCTAGAATCAATATGGATTATGCCTGGGTTAAAAAAAAGAAATTCTATTTAGTCCGTCAGTCAAATAATAAAAAAAAATATTAGACACGTATTTTTGCTTTATCATATTAATAAAAATTACTTGGATAAAATGCATTAAAGTTTGGGAGTGGGGGCCGCTACGTCACAAGTAAGTATAAAATCTATATACTCGTGACGTCATGATACATTTTATCTTTTGATTACGTAAAAAAAGAAAAAATACGTGTACGTTTTAATAATCTATCTGACGGACAAAACAAAAATTTTAGTCATCATCCCTATTCTATTTTCTTGTAAATTTTGATGTTCAGTAGTACCATTTAAAAGCCTACAAATAAATGATTTGACTTTTGAATTTAGGGGGGTGGGACAACCTGCTGGCTATCATCCCCGGAGGATCATCGACGCCGCTTATTCCTAAACAGTGAGTGACCATGATTAAGATTTTGTAGAATTTTTGCAATTTTCAAGAAAAGTCGTGTGCCCGATAGAATTTCCCATCGTCCAAAAAGAACTTCCATACAAACTTTTATACTCGATTTAACCCCTTTAAGGGGTGAATTTTCAAATATCCTTCCGAAGTTCTCACTTTCGTTATATAAGGAACATTAGTGCAAAATATCTTGCTTCTAGACCTAGCAGCTTTAGGTTGAGCCTTGTCTATGAGTAAATTTAAGATATTTATTTAGTAGATATAATAAATAAAGTCTAATATAAATTAACTAGACCCACCCTTTTTTTTTCGTGTGAATATCCTCTTAGATGTTGTCCGCCGGAGCGGAATCTGTCAGACTCTTACTGACTAAAACCATGGTTATTAGATATTTTTGTTGCCAGTGGATGTCACATATTTTTTCAATATGAGCGTCACTCATTGCGATGTAGATGAACATCAAACATGCCAAGTTTTGATGCTGCCAAAGTGATGTCAGATATTTTTGATCACAATGAGGCATCACATTCTTCTGCATTTGAGTAGGCAGATATTTATTAAGATATGTTGAATATTATTGCATTATAAGAGATAGAACATTTTTTTTTAAGCCGCCGCCGCGCCGCTTCATCATATATTTGAGCTCGTCAAATAGTTTTGGTGTTACTTCAAAGTCACAATATATTTGTATATCCCTTCCATAAATGATCACGTAATATATTTGCTGTTATCTTGACGACATTAATGGATGAATTATGAAATTAGATATTATCGCCGAGCGATTTATGCTCGTGACTGTCCCTTCAAAGTCCGGACATTAATATTGTACCTTTCACAGTGTCTGCGACACCGTACTAATGGACTTTGATGCGCTGGTAGCTGCCAATACAGCGTTCGGTACGGCGGCCATCACCGTGATGGACAGATCCACAGACGTCGTGAAGGCCATTGCTCGCTCCATCATGTTCTACAAACACGAATCGTGTGGACAGTGCACGCCATGCCGCGAGGGAGTCGGCTGGATGAATAAGATTATTGACAGGTAATACAAAAAAATCATGCGGCTTAAAACAATATGGTCATGGTTTGGTCATGTTGAGAGGATGATTGAAAGGCGACAAAAAAAAAAAGTATTTACATGGTAGATGTGAGTGGAAACGCCAGGAGAACCTCATTGGTGATGTTCTTCAGAAAGGTCAGGTGCGTAGTACTCGCAACCGGCGTGCGTGTATGACCAAATGTATGAACGTAAACCAGGCAAAAGGAGTATGTAAGGATCGTAGCAGGTGGCGTTCTGCAGCTTCTGCCTACCCCCATGGGAAGAAGGCATGAGTTTATGTATGTATGTATAAAAATCATCTAATCCGCAAGAAGCGAAAATATATAATATTCCTTATAAGTAAAAGAAGGAAATCGATTTTTCTTCAAAATCCGGATTTGACAGTGACTAATTAGATTCAATCTCAATTTAGTTTTTATTTTCATAAATTTAAATAATTTTCAATGTTTCCATATCAATTCTCAAGCTATTTCTCCTGACATAATCGCTGCAAATCACGAGCGCGCGTCACGTGACTTATGTTATTGGCATAAGGTTGAAATTGCAAATAAAGACGTGCTCTTGTGAAATAGTACGAATATAAAACAACACGTGTAGCAATACAGGATTACACATGGGATTATCTCAAAGTTACCTGTTACATTTATTTATTATTTATTTTATTTAAATTAACAAGTAACAAGACTCAGAAATGTTAGTAACAATATATCTTAACAACTATGTCATTAAACATAACACATTTAATGAATCCCTGCTACACGCTCAACACAGATGTGGAAAACTTGCAGCAGCGATTCATACACAAACAATCTAGTCTGCTCCCGATACACTGCAGTATATTGTTGGGGCTGGCCCGCACCCGGCGCACCAGGGAAGCGCATTTTTTTCGCATCGTAGCGTAAAAATAATCGACACGAGCATCAGCAAATATGCCTGATGCGCTACAGAAGCGGAACAGCCCCATCAATACCTGGAACGCATTATTATATTGCACGCGGAGGGCGCTGTACGATTTTTGAGTGTAATCTACCCACAGGCTGCACATGTAAAATGAGGTGCAATATGCACGAAATAAGGTTTTTTTCACAACTCTCGAACAACGTGCAAACCTGCGAGCGATCATATTAGCTCTCACTGACAGAGCCCTCCTTTCTCTTTCTATATCCTCATCATCTTTGAGGTCAGCAGTCAAAAGATGTCCTAAGTATTTCACTTTAAATACCCTCACAAGCGATATTCCGTTCAACTTGACCGGAGGTATCGGATCTGAACATTGACTGCTGACACCAAAGACCATGACTTCACTTTTAGTGACGTTGTAGACCAATCCATGAAGTAAAGCATAATCTTCACAGATGGCCACCAACCTCCTAAGACCACAAACCGAGGCGCTCAGCAGTGCCATATCATCGGCGTAACTAATGTTGTTTACACATACTCCGTCAATGTAACAGCCGGCCCGCTCACTGCTGAGCACCTCGATCAGCCCATTGACATACAGATTGAAGAGCGTGGGTGAAGTCAACCCCCCTTGCCTCACCCCGCACTCCAACCTATACGTCTCTGAAAAAGCCCCTGCCCAGCGTACCTGATTGATCTGGCCTCCATACCAGCATTTAAAAGTGTTTATCAACTCTGGAGGAACTCCAGCTTCCTCTAACTTCCTCCAGAGGATACTGTATGCAACCAGATCAAACGCTTTGGAGAGGTCGAGGAAACAAGCATACGTAGGTGTTTTTCTATCGGAGTAGTACCTAACAGTCCACTTTAGACACAAGATGGCACTTTCAGTTGATAGTCCGGATCGGAATCCGAACTGATTGTCGTGCAGCTGAACAAAGTAATTAAGTTGTCTGTTAAGCAGGCTGTCAAGTACTTTCGCGATCACCGTAGCCAGAGAAATGGGCCTGTAATTCTTTAAATCAGCGATATTACAGTCCGGGTCAGTTTCATACCAACGAATATGTGGGTTTGTGACAGTTCCTTGTGCGAATGCGGTCTTGATGATGGTACTCTGGACCATATCTTCTCATGTCCTTTGACTTGTATCATAAGCTTTCCAAAATTAAAATTCCTTTTCCTACTAACTTCCATTCCCTCTTGACTAACTTTTCTCCTAAGCTAATCCAAGTCCTATCAAATTTTTTAAATGTAAATGATATCAAAATGTAGTCTGGTGTGTAGTAACAATAAGTTTTTGTAAATATATATGTCGAATTGTAGTGTTTTGAATATTTATAAACTGGATGATTTCTTTACCGTCTCGAAATTTTTACAGGGTGTTCTACCCATGAATATAAACAACTTTCACTATGGGAGCAACTCTGAAATCACGAAAAATAAATCTGCTTTTTCATACATTTTGGTCAAGTAGGTATTGAACTTTTGTATAAACAGCTGATTTTTTTTTCGTGATTTCAGAGTTGCTCCCATAGTGAAAGTTGTTTATATTCATGGGTAGAACAGCCTGTAAAAATTTCGAGACGGTAATAAAAATCACCTAGTATACTTATTTAACTAGATTTACTAACAAAAATTGTCCTGTCGCTTCAGCTACTAATATTATGACTACCACAAAGTGCAAAGTTCGACGGCTCACCTTGCTTCATTGCCGTCACCACATGACGCTGGCAGAATAGTCGACATCGGCTCAGTTGCCAAAGCAGAAAAAAAAAATGTGTTTAGCGAATTTGATCCATAAGCTAGAAATTGTCCATCTGAAACGGCCAGGCTGTAGTTCAATAGTTACAAAATATTAACACAATAGGGGAATTCAGCTACTTTAAACTACCGTAGAGTTTACATGCTTATGAAGATAAATACCACGTGTAATAACCAGTGATCGGAGTAGGTAGATTTATTTTACGTACTCGCATCATGAATAGTCATATAAATCATAACATGGATAAGCCTTTTTTCCGGGATTTCATTTTGGTACTTACGGGATTGAATCAAATATTGTAAAAGTAAGGATTTTTAAACTACTACATTAGAAATTTATAGAATGCGATAGATAATAAACATTTAACATATAATACATTATTATATTGTTTTTATAGTATACCTATCCTTTTCTTAGAGTCCGATCACCTATATACTATTAAAAAGACAGCAAAAGGGTTAAACATTTCTTATTCATATTGATGTTATTCTTTATTCGACACATTACAACATTTGAAATTCCTTAAAAAAATCTTAATTTTTTCATAATCCCGGAATCCCTGAGGCATATCCATACTTATATATAAGTATGGATATGCCTCGTGCCAGTTCATTGACCCAAATCACTCTACCTACTCCGATCTATGGTAATAACACGAACATTTTTGTATCTTTACAGAATGGTTGACGGAAACGCGTCACCCAAAGAAATCGACATGTTATGGGAGATCTCCAAACAAATTGAAGGTAAATGCTATTATAGCCTCATATTCATGTTAACCTGTCTAACGATCACTACTAGAAGCCGTTTGAATGTAAGCGCTCGAACGGTTTCCACGATTATATTTTACTAGCTGCGCCCCGCGGTTTCTTCCGCAGAAGTCTTGATCCCGTGGGAATATCGAGATAAAAAAATATCCTATGTGTTAATCCAGATTATAAACTATCTGTGTGCCAAATTTCATCCAAATCTGTCCAGCCGTTTGAGCGTGAAGAAGAGACAAACATACACACACAAACTTTCGCCTTTATAATATTAGTAGGATTGTCGTTCGAGCTTAGACCAAATAAAACACAAAGACATAGTGCTGCGAACAATACAGTGAAACATGCCAAAACTACACCTCCGCTCTGTGCATACACGCTCACACGCACATATTTACAATGAAACTACACCTCACTAAGTGCACACATGTTTACGAAACTGGCTTCACTTTACTGTTGGCAGTGCTATGTCTTGGTTTTTTATTTGGTCTGAGGCAAGGCTCGGATACCGGTTAAATTTTCAAACCGTTATTATGTACTTGGCGCAAAAACCTTTACATTCGGTTTCGTTCGTATAAACCGGTTTTGGAGGAGTCTACATAAAAGTTTTTTTCGGATTAAACGGTTTAGAGCAATATTAACCGGTTTTTTGTTTAGTTTTTATTCAGCGTGGCATCCTCACAAGTAATCACAAGTTGCAACGCGTTTACCGACATGCTGCTCGTCGAATAAACCGGTTAATTTAGGTTAAAATAAAGTTGTTAAAACGTTCACGTTCTTAAGAAAAATTCGGAGTAAAACCCAAACAAACTGGTTTTAACCGGTATTTATTAAACCGGTTCCGAGCCTTGGTCTGAGATTTCTGGCAACAAACACTGGTTCATACGTTTGTCGGGTTAACAAGTGTTTGTGTAACATTGTTGTTGCAACACGACATATTACTGGCAACACTGCATGCAGTAAACAGTCGTTCACACGGCGCTGTACTGTACGATCATTATCATCTTACCCTTATCCCATGGTACGTGGGGTTGGCGCACCCCGTTTTCTTTTTCCACTCTCCCCTGTCAACCGTCACGCTATCATTCACTCCCTTCACTTTGACGTAAATTGACGTAATTTTAGTAGGCAAGTTTTTAATCACGTCTGAATTGTATGGAGTAGTGACAGGCGCTGATTAATTTGACAGGACTAAACTAAAATTTATCTTCTGTCCTTTTCTTAATGAAATAGAAAGAAAAAGATGCACTGAACTTAAATTTAGTTTAGTTTGTGAACAAGGGAATTGGCACCATTGACCTGCTATTTGCTAAAAACGTAAGAAAATTTCAATTGCGGGGGCTGCCTTAGCGCATCCCCCTTAACTATGATCATAGACAATATGAATCATAATAATATGTAGTCATTATACCGTCACAGGTTCTTCATATAAAAATGACTCGTACGTCGATTATAATACTATGATAGTCTAATATGGCTTTAATTAAGTGTGACTTCAAGACACGTGTACGGTGTACTATAATGTCATCATATTATGTTATTCGTTGTATATTATGTTATACAAATTCCTTGCCGTGAAGTTCCGCCATAATAATAAATTTATAACAAATATACCTCAATACCAGCGTATTACTGTCCCACTGCAGGGCAAAGGCCTCTTCTCATACAGAGAAGGCACGAGCATTGATCACCACGCGCGCTCAAGACGGGTCGGCGATTTCAGACTTATATTAGTTAATATAAGTCAGAAATCGCCAACCCGTCTTGAGCGCGCGTGGTGTGTTGCGCGTGGTGTGACTTATAGTTATAAGTCCAGGTTTCCTCACGATGTTTTCCTTCACCGTTGTCAATAATGTCCAAGATATACCCAGAAAGTACCTAATTATGAATTGGAAAAACAATAGTAATTATAATTAACTACTTTTTGTCTCCAGGCCACACAATCTGCGCGTTGGGTGACGGTGCGGCGTGGCCAGTCCAAGGCCTTATCAGGCACTTCAGACCAGAACTGGAACGACGCATGCATGAATATGCATGCCTGCACGGGCCCAGCAAGGCAGAGCGACTCTACTAGACCAAGACTAGCTTGTATCACGATGCCTTGTTGCTATGCGTTGCGAGATGGAACGAAAAACTGGATGGAATTGAGTGTGACAAGGATATTTTGGCGCCTAAATGACATTGACAGCGAGTCACAAAAATTGTATAGACAAACAAGATGGCGGCCTTAGTTCCAATTTTAGCCCCGAACCGAGTAAGGTCTGGCAAGAAAGTGGTCTATAAGTTTTGACAACATAAATATCGCTATGGTTTAACATTTAAACTAGGAACGCATGAAGTTTTTTTCTTTTTATGACGTGCGTACGTTTTTCAACCTTAGTGGTAGACGACTTTTTAGCCTTTCTCTCCCTCTACAATTCTATGTTTAAAAAAATAGGTGAGGGTTAAGAGACGGATATAAGGTTAGGACACATTAACTCGGAACCGTATCAGCATTACTCCAGCTCGTTTTGATGCCCATTAAAAGTTACTGAAATTAGCTATCTATGATTACCTCATTATTTTTTTAAAGTAATTTATTAGGCGTAGGAAGATGTTTTTTTGTATCATGATTTCATGAACTTATGAATTGCGTCCTAAAATTCTGTGCATTTCGTCATCAAAACAATGAGAAGGCAATATTATGGATACATAAATGACGTTCTATTTCACAACACATTGCAACAGAAAAATCAACGTAGTCACTATGACGTCACGGAGCGGACTCTTCGATATAAATCACTATCGTTATTTATTATTTTTATCATATTCCCGGGACTCATTTTTAACACGAGTTTTATTTTTTTGATGAAGATTTCTTCGTCAAACTACGCTTTGTAAGATTTTGTTATGTAAGTACAGTAGACAGAATGGTTAAGTAAACAGGCACCGTAATTTTCACACAATTGTGCATATCTTGGTCGACATACCTACTAGTCGAACTCAGCGGTTCTCCTCCACATTCATTATGCGCACAGCCAAAGAGTGGAACTCTTTGCCAGCATCTGTGTTCCCTTCCACGTACAACCCGTCAGCCTTCAAAGCAAGAGTGAACAGGCATCTTCTAGGCTCGCTCGTTCCATCATAGTCCTCGTCCATCGCTTTCCATTAGGCGAGATCTTGGTCAAGAGCAAACCCATATAGCATTAAACAATATATATTATATCTCGAGTGGTAAATTCTTGGCAAAATGTGTCTCATATATAAAAACCTTGCCTTGGTATTTATATCTTAGTTGCCTGCATACTTAACGCCTTCGCCTCTTGTACAATATTTATGTAAATACATGTTTTCTTGAAATAATATAACTCTTATTTAATAAAATAATTTATCTAAACAATCTGTGACTCGTTATTAAAACTACACCGTTCTTAGTCGCATACGGGTGATCAAGTAATTTAGTTCATTTTGTATATTGTAATTAGAAATAAATGTTCTGCGATTTATATTTGTTTGTTTTTATTTTTTTAACTGGTTTTTATACGTTCACTTTTTTAAAATGAATACTCCCAACAACATTACCGTCGCATATTATGTTCTAACACTGCGGAAGTCAAATTCTGTCAAATTTTTATGTTGTACAGAGATGAAACTGTTTTTTTTCTCCTCTGAATGTTGCGTATTTTGACATCCGCGGTGTTAGAACATAAGCGACGATTTATATACCTAACTTTAGATTATATTTGTGGCTACTGATCTGATAAGTACAGTGCGCTCGTTATAACTTGACCAGTCACTGAATTTTGCAGTCGTGTAGTACTGCAACTTAATTGCATAACACGTGATCAATCACGATCTGAATAATTTTCATAGCAATATCCTCATAGAGTATAGTTTTATAGAATATCCTTTATTGCTAATCATTGCTCGTAAAGTCTGCTCAACAACGTAAATAACGCAATGAATGTCTGACTGTCAAAATGAAACGAATTGTGATTGATCGTGTGTTACGCAATTATCCTTTCAACTGTCATTAACGAGACAATAGAATTTTAATTGTTATCCACCTCGATGAGGCGTCGTAACAGATGATGAGATATGGTGCAGTTCTGTCAGTCCGTCGCCATTTTGAGATAGCGTCACGCGTTAAATAGGTAAATAATACGCTCCCGTCATGCATGAGTTATCAAACAAAAGCCTAGATTCTTAAAATTTAAAAGTGTAAGTAAAGGCGTAGGTACACACGGCTACACATCACAGGCGCGGTCGCAGCCCAAGATTTTGGGGGGGGTCACCATGGGTGCCGAGGAATAGTTTTAGGGAGGTAGATACCTCCCAAAAGAGCACGCGAGTAGCGCTTGCGACCACTAGACCAACCATTAGTTACCTATGCTATTCAGGGATGCATCTTTTATATGCGGCGGGGGGGTACTTGCGGGCAAATTGGTCGCAGTCGCAGCACTTTTTGCACAAATTTTGATCAGAAGAACTAGGAATTAGTTGCTTTATTGACTTATAAAGAATCATCTCAAGAATTAAGAGAATGTAGAAGGCAAGAGCGAGCCTGAAAATGTTTGCACTTGTACTTACAGCCACGGTAACCCGTGGAAAGTTAGTAATATAAGTTAATCATTCAAGCTCCCGACAGCGTGACCCCCCCCCCCCTCGGACCGCGCCTGACACATCAAGCTATACATTTTCAGTTTATGCTGATCTCGCATTGTGTAGGATTTCCGTACAATGCGAGGTATGGTTAATTTGACAGGATTAAACTAAAATTTATCTTCTGTCCTTTTCTTAATGAAATAGAAAGAAAAAGATGCACTGAACTTAAATTTAGTTTAATTTGTGAACAAGGGAATCGGCACCATTATGTAACGTTTATAGATCTCGGGCTTCAGAGTTGATATTGATAGGTCTATCCATACCATACTACCAATAAAGCTAATCCTCATTATCATATCCGGGTATCTCGGCACAGACAAGGGAATGTAGCAATATTTCAACACATTCAACTTTGGACGCGTTTTGCGTGAATTTGCGTCGTCATATCTAGTTGATGTCATGTGTACACAAACAATATTGCATTATAATCTATAGGATTTGTGAGTAAAAGTAATCAAACGGTAATCTTTTTCGCAAATATTAAAGTCATTCTGAGTTGCTGTCAGACTTTATCCTGTCTGATATCATCAAAATATATTCACGTTGTTATATTTATCAATTTTTTTTTCGTGTGGATATGATCATAGTTCTCCAAGCAAGGCGCCCATAGGGTTATGTCCGACTTTTACATACAAAATACCCACGATGGCCACTCTATAGCACATGTGAATATAATTACAATCCGTCTGGATTGGTCTATGTCCGGGTTTTCGCCCTCCATCCGGACTTTTCGACACCGGTTTTTAGGGTTCCGTAGTAAACAAGGAACCCTTATAGTTTCGTCATGTCCGTCTGTCTGTCTGTCTGTCTGTCCGCGGTCTAGCTCCGAGACCCTTAGTACTAGAAAACTGTAATTTGGCATAGGTATATATTTTAATTACGCCGACAAAGTGGTAAAATAAAATTATGAAAAACATTTTTTTTAGGGTACCTCTCATACACGTAAAGTGGTGATGTTATTGTTTTTCTTTTTTTAACCCATAGTGAGGGGTATCATTGGAAAGGTCCTTTAAAAACATTGTGAGTTTGTGAAAACCATTTTTGGATTGAGGGATCCGTTTGCGAAATATTAAGCTTTAAAGTGCTAATTTTTGTTAGAGTCAAGTGTCCCCCCCCTGCCGGCTAAATGGTTGGTTTTGGGTGTGTGAAAAAAATCACAATAGTAGTTTATATAACGAAATTAAAAGGAAAACTATCACAGCTAAGTAGGCTCTACAAGTTAACGAGTAATAATCAACCAACTTAACTTTGCAGTTGCAAAAACATGTTTTCCCATACATTCCGTATGGGAGAACATATTTTTCAACTACAAAGTTTGTTTTTGCGATAAATTCATCCCAACTACGGAACCCTTCATTGTGCGTGTTCCGACACGCACTTGGCCGGTTTTTTTTAGAAAATAGGAAACGTTAATTGGGTACTAAAAAAAGAAAGAATAAAAGTAAAATGTCCAGACTTTTTGTAAATGTTCGATTTTTTATCAGGACGTTTCGAAATGATAACTCATGTGAATGGATTACGGTGGCGTTCAGGGGCAAAATGTTCAATTCTCAAAATGTCCAAATGTCCAATTCCCGAAATGTCCAACTCCCAAAATGTCCAATCTTTGAGAATGTAGCAAAGTTCAATAACTCATCCAAACGCTTTTTTACTACTCATCATCAACTTATCATAGTCTCGTAAAGTTTTCTTTTGAAAGTAAAAATTCGGGCTTCGGGCTTAATCTGTACTTCGGGTATCTAAAAACCAATCACGTTCGCCCTCTAATCAACAGATGACTTGACTCAATATTACATCTATAACTGAGTGCCTTCAATAGGTAGATACATTGTGTAGTTCCAAATTACCTATTTGTACTGATCTGTACCCTAATTGCGTAACTTATTTTCGTAAACAATTATGCCTAATTTGTTTCATTTTGACAGTTCAACAACATTCATTGCGTTATTTACGTTGTTGAGCAGATATTTTTTTCCAACTTATGAAGCAATGGATTAGCAGACTGTTTCAAATCGAAACAGATTGTGTTGTATTACGCAATTACGGTACTGGTTATCACAATCAGAGGGATCAGAGACGTATTAATTGTGGACATATTTGCAAGATGGCAATAGGCTTGCCCCCTATTAAATGGGTCCTAAACATAACCCCTCCAATGTTATGGCGCCTTAACCCTTCGGGGAAACAAGGCGTGATGTTTTGTTACGTTATATTTGCAAGATAATGAGGAAAGGGACCTATTGTCTTTAAAATCCATTCAGCCAATTGTCGTGTTATCATAGTTATCATGATTGATATGATTCCGATGGATATAAATAATAATTAGACAAAATATTACGTAAGATGTTAAAGATACATTCGATAGATCCAAGCTCACAGCTGATAGGTAGAATTCATGTTTTTCTACTATACCTACCTACTTCTATATCTATACAAAATTATAAATTAAAGTCGCTTTTCGTGTTAGTCTGTATGTCCGTGTTGTTCTTCTAAACCACGCAACAGCTTTTGATGAGGTTTTCACCGTCGTTTGGAGAATTTATTCCGGAAGGTTTATATGTATAATACGATATTATTAAAGTTACATAAAACTAAGAAATCTCGATTTTTGTCAAGTCGTAAAAACCGTGCGAAGCGGGGAGCGGGTCACTAGTTAACTATAAAATTTAAATTCTCATCGAAATTGTTTATTAAGTACGTCTATTGTGCAGAGTAAAACAACTTGAGTAGAGAGACTTACGTTCTATCGATATCGTTTCATGATTGATTAAATTTTATTGTTGAGTTTATAGGTACCATCGGGGTAACGCATATGTAAGCAAGCATTTTCAAAACAAAATCCCGTGCACACGACTCTTTAATGATAAATGATTTTATTTCTGTAACTAGGTTTGTACAAACACTTTTACTCGTCTCATATTTTAAAAACTAGATGAGGTCGGCGTTTCCTATCTGACTACTCTGAGAAGAAAGGCCGAAACAAATTCAGAGATCACAGTCTCTTTTAAAGTCCAGACATAATCTTGGTCAGATCATGTGAAGGCCATGTGGATTGGTGTCTGAAGTGGTCTTTAGAGGAAAGCACCATACAGACTGAGAGGGCCTGTCCAGTCAGTGCCCGCATTTGTCAGTTATCGTGAAGCTCAGGAGCTCAACGATCCGACGAACAATACCAAAAAAAGGACATTTGTTTTCGTAGCAAAACGAACAAGAATAGTCCTTACAGTGTACAGGCGTTTCTTCGATAGTACATCGGTAAGGTACCTGTTCGTGCTAATACCTAGGTAAACTAGATTCATTTTATCGGTGTAACCACATGGTTATCATTGTTATCAAAATCGGCCCCTATAATTGTTACAGGTCTTTATACCTAGGTACTTATCCATAGATAAATACTTACCTAGGTACTTATATGAAACAATGGACAAATTAATGTTAGTAGGTAATTGATCTGCTTTATGTTTTATGTTGGTAATTAAATATACCTATCGTATACAACGTGTAACGTTAAATGCGCAAAACCTGACATCCCAACTGATTTTTAATTCAATTGACCTATTTCAGAGAGAAAAAAATCATTAAAAAATTGTAAAGGTTTTATATGCTGTTTTAGTTCGTAAGATTCGTATTTAGATAACTATTACTATTCCGCGAATGAGAAAATTTAAATTGATCGACAACAATTTGTGTTTGTTTACCAATTTTGGCGGATTTGCGCATGTGATGGCTTGACCACCATTTTTTGAAAAATGTGACCTATATTAAAAAGTGGTTCAATTGATTCTGCTCGTTATTCTGATCAAACTATTTGCAGGTTTTGCGCATTTAACGTTACACGTTGTATAATATGGAATGATTGCGAGTAGGTAGGTACCTAATGTAATGGTAATATTCGATTTTTCCTGTGACCCTGCCTTGCCCCAGAGTCAGTCTGTTTTGACGCCATATTAAAATTAATTAATTATGTAGGTCCCTTTACATGTTTTTTAAAATTTAATTTATAATGTCTTGATTTTGCGCTGTCTGGTGTATTTTTCTTATTTATACCTCAGTCAGACCAAATAAAAAACCAAGACAGAGCGTTGCGAACAATAAAGTGAAGCATGTCAAAACTACACCTCCACTCTGTGCATACACGCTTGCCCGCACATATTTACAAACATTTACAATCAAACTACACCTCAATAAGTGCTCAGATGTTTACGAAACCGGCTTGACGTCACTATTGACAGCGCTCTGTTTTGGTTTAATAATTGGTCTGAGATTGATACAAGAAAAGAAGAAACATAAAAGAATATCTCTCTCTCTTCCTCTCTCTCTCTCCCTCTCTCTCTCTCTCTCTCTCTTTCCCTCTCTCTCTCTCTCTGTCTATCTTTTCTGAATTGGTATTAAGAAAAGGTGAATAGGTGAGAACCCCGTTGAAAAATTTTCTGTAAGTACTTAAATATAGCACAACTAATTAAGCTTAAGTACTTAGATTAATAACTAGGACCTACCTATTTACAAAGCAAATCGCCTTCCGTCTTATGTTCATTAAGGTAAGCATTATTTATTAGTCTTTTTAGGGGTCCGTTCGAACGGAACCCAATTACTAATCTTTCGCTGTCCATCCGTCCGTCTGTCTGTCAGCGGGCTGTACCTCATGAGATACAGCCCGCAATAGGTAGATAGTTGAAATTTTCAGAGATTGTAGATATTTCTATTGCCGCTATAATAGGATTGCCATTCGTCCCGATATATCGGGACTGTCACCGTAATTAGGCCCTCTGTCCCGAGACGTCCCGACAAAGCACTATAACGCAAAAACTTTTTGGAGGTCAAAGTTGACACGGAAGAGTGGAAGGCCAAAAATTCTGTAGAACAGAAGTGGATTTACTTTTGAAATGAAAAGGAAAATCCTGAAAATGCCAAATGCTCAAATTATGCCAATATTTTGTTTGCGAGACTTGTACTGTATGTACCCTAATTGCGTAACTTATTTTCGTAAACAATTTTGCCTAATTTGTTTCATTTTGACAGTTCAACAACATTCGCGTTATTTGTAGTCTTCAGCAAAATATGATCAAGCAACGTCTCTACAAGCACTGCTTCCATACATTAGAATTTGTATTTTTAATAAATATATTATTTATACTTATTTTGTTTTTATTTCTCTTTGCGTCCCGACACGAGCCTTGCCAAATATGGCAACAATACGCTATAGCAACAAATAGTAAAAAAGTTAATTATAAAGGAGAAGGGGCCGAAGGGGGTCCCCATACAAGAAACGTGTTTTTTTCGGCGTTTTTTGCTCGGTTTAACCATTCGTATGCTGTGGATCCACGCGAGACACAATGGTTTTTTAATTTTTTCTGTAATTACGACATACAAGAGGTTAATACTGTACGACCGTACGAACAGAACCCTTCGTGTGCGAGTCCGACTCGCACTTGGCCGGTTTTTTTGTTCTATTTTTGTATAATACAATAGACGTGGATATATTTAGTAATCTGTTCCGCTTAGCTATTTCTAAAGAGCCATAAAAAACTCCTGAAATAAATCGACATGTGTTTCACCTCTCAACGAGGCATCCTCAGGATGACGATGGACTTGTTGCGAACTCGAACACGGCGTGTTGCCACACCAAGCGCTGAGTGCAGACTAAAACATGAACACACAAACTAAAAAGTAGAACTGTCTTTCGTTCCAATAAAACAATGTAATTACATTGCATCGACTATGTACATAACACGTGATGTAACTTTACCACGCCTGCTTACTAGTTACGTGAAATAGTTTCAGGAGTTGGAATTTGATGATTTACGCACTCCATTGTATTATTTCAAAACGTAACCAAGTATAGGTACTGGCTAACTAGAATCTAACTGATGTCGCCTTCTTAGTCTGTGGTCGCAAGCGCCACTGCTGAGCATGAGGTTCTGGGTTCGATTCCCGGGTCAGGCAACGTGTTATTGGGTTTTTCCATCCGTAATTTCTGAGTAGCAGCTCGGTGTCTGGATTTGTGCCCAATTGTGATAGGCTCGCCCCCTATTGCATAGGACTGACTGAAACATAACTGTCGAAATGTGGGTAGGTACTATAGATGCAACTCTGCCTAGCCCTTCTGGGAGTACTGGCGTGATGTTAGTTATGATTTTAAATGTTCCTAAATTACGTCAATATTATAAAATTACGCAACAATATAATTCTCTTCGTCATTCATTCAGTTTTTTCCTTAAAACGCGCGATTTAATAACTTATGTAATTATAAAGTTTAATTACCCAATAGTCAACAGATAATTTTACCAAATGGCGTGATTTATTTACGCAGTACAACATTTTAAGACCACTACAAAAAAGAGGCAATTAGATATGCCTATTATATTGTTTTTATCACGAGTATAACGATACTTGCCAAGTAATCCCTAACTTTTGAATGGCGCCTACAGTTTTAACTAACAGGAAAATTTTACTGGAAATCTGAATTACTAAAAGGTCTGCGTCACACACAATGTTTGGTTACGCACTATGCCTACGACAAATTAATTCAAAATGGAACAGAATGTGTATAAAATTACCTGTCAAAAAGTGCTTGAAGTCCGGAACGCTGACTACTTGGACTCACTGAATACCTCAATTTGAAACGTAGGACCTATTTTAATGTAAACAAAAACAGGTCACCCCTTTTAAGGCCTAAAATTTTTAGATTGGTTCCAGGACAATGAGCGGAAGGTAAAAAGTTTTGCCATTTACCAAGTTACTGTAGTTACCACAATCATTATCCTTAGTAATAGTCTCGACGGAATTTACGCGTCGTCACCGACTGTGATGACGCGGATTCTTCTTTATCTCTACTAGTACCGTCAACTGCACGTCAGTAATAACATTGAATTCCTAGAATCGCCCTTTCTGCTACGAAACACTACGAGAACCGCTCTCACTGCTACGAAATACTACGAGAACCGTCCTCACTGTTACGTAATACTACAAGAACCGCTCTTACCGCTACGAAATACTACGAAAACCGCCTTCACTTCTACGAGAACCGCCCTTACTGATACGAGGTACTACGAAAACCGCCCTCACTGCTACGTAATACTACGAGAACCGCCCTCAATGCTACGAAATACTACGAAAACTGCCCCTCACTGCTACGTAATACTACGAGAACCGCCCTCACTGCTACGTAAAACTACGAAAACCGCCCTTACTGCTACGAAATACTACAAAAACCGTGCTTACTGCTACGAAATACTACGAAAACCGCCCTCACTGCTACGTAATACTACGAGAACCGCTCTTACTGCTACACAATACTACGTGAACCGCCGTTTCTGCTACGAGACACCACGGGAACTGCCCTTACTGATACAAAATGAAGACGCGACTAATGCCACACCTATTTGTTATTGTTGAACATGCTTGACGTGGCGTGCAGTTGTCAGTTTAATAATAATTCCTTAGCTTCTGCCAGCGATTTCAACCGCTTCATATTCATGGTATTAAAGCATTCTTCTGGTGAATGAATTTTTTAAATCGATCCAGTAGTTTTTAAGTTTATTCATTACAAACAAAAATACAAACATACTTGTGTAAATATACAAATCTTTTCTCTAAGCGAAGTAATCTCATTTTCTTCTAAATACTGGGTAAATATAATAAATGGGTTTTCCTTAAATTCGATACTAGATCCGACAGTATGACACCACTTCTAATCTAAGTACATAATGCTTTTGTGACGCAGATCGATATATTATGATAATCTAATCTTACTTCCTGTGGCGTATTATTATGTTTATAACTCGAAACTGTTTTCCTTTTCAGTGTTTTAATTTTAAGGTAAGGATCAACCTTTTTCAGATGTATTGAAAAAGGTTCTGCTTGCTGCTGAAAGCAGTCAACTTGAATTGCCAACCAATGTTACTTAAATCCTTTTTTAGGGCTCCATACAAGAAACGTGTATTTTTTTCGTAGTGTTTAATATTGAAGTCTGATCAACCAGTTAGTTGTTCTTGAGATACAGCCTTCTTACAGACAGATAGACGTTGGTACTCTTTGGGAACCCTAAAAACAACAGAAAATTGGCCAAGTGCGAGTCGGACTCGCACACGAAGACTTCCATAGCCACAGCTTGGCAAAATAGTCTGGAAAAAATGAGGGCGCCACTATCGCACTTAGGTCACTTCGAATGGGAAATAAATGTACAACAAAAAACGCTGCTTGTGGGTGGGTGACTCAAATCAAAACCTACTAGCACTTCAGACTGTCTGACGTGGTAACATTTGGAATCAGACAGTACCTAGTTTGTAGTGTCATTATCATAGGATAATGATACTACTTTGCCGACAAGTGCTAGTAGGTTTTGATTTGAGTCACCCACAAGCAGCGTTTTTAGGGTTCCGTTAAAAAACGGAACCCTTATAGATTCGTCATGTCTGTCTGTCTGTCTGTCTGTCCGTCCGTATGTCACAGCCATTTTTTTCCGAAACTATAAGAGCTATGCTGTTGAAACTTGGTAAGTAGATGTATTCTGTGAACCGCATTAAGATTTTCACACAAAAATAGAAAAAAAACAAATAATTTTGGAGTTCCCCATACTTAGAACTGAAACTCAAAAAAATTTTTTTCCTCAATCCCATACGTGTGGGGTATCTATGGATAGGTCTTCAAAAATGATATTGAGGTTTCTAATATCATTTTTTTCTAAACTGAATAGTTTGTGCGAGAGACACTTCCAAAGTGGTAAAATGTGTGTCCCCCCCCCTGTAACTTCTAAAATAAGAGAATGATAAAACTAAAAAAAATATATGATGTACATTACTATGTAAACTTCCACCGAAAATTGGTTTGAACGAGATCTAGCAAGTAGTTTTTTTTTAATACGTCATAAATCGTAAACCGCAATTTACCTTTCATTCAATGTTACTTGCTGCTACGGAACCCTTCATGGGCGAGTACGACTCGCACTTGGCCGCTTTTTTTTTTGTACATTTATTTTCCATTCGAAGTGACCTAAGTCGCCCTCATTTTTTCCAGAATCTTTTTTGCCAAGCTGTGGCTACGGAAGTCTTCGTGTGCGAGTCTCATTCGCACTTGGTCAATTTTCTGTTGTTTTTAGGGTTCCCAAAGAGTACCAACGTCTATCTGTCTGTAACAAGGCTGTATCTCAAGAACAGCTAACTGGTTGAAATTTTGGGTTACTCCCGCTTGGCAACGCTACATATACTTACGTATAGCGATGTATCGTGTGCACCAGGTACAGTCAGTACGTTAAGTCAAATTTAGTGTAATTTTCTTTATTTATGTATCATAAAGGGTGGCAGGGACAACGACGCGAAAAGTTTTACCGTGGATTCAGTACATGATTCTGAAACCCCACTGCGTTGAAATTTTTTGGAACAGATGATTTTTTTTAAGGGTCCCTGCCACCCTGTATAAAAATATAATATAATATAGGTAAACTTTGTTTATTCATTCCAAATGTGTATAACTATTTGTGACTATCGAAAAAGGCGAAAATATAAAATTAGAACTGAACATAGCAAATATTACTTAAATAAATTCGGAACACTAGAACTTTTTACTCTGACTGTAGTTTAACGTGTGCTCAGATATCTACAAACATAACTAATGTAATGTAGCGTTGCCAAGCGGGAGTAAAACGAAATTTTTAAAGCCTTGTTATACCGAAAATAAAAGTGTCCAATCTGTGTACTTGTTTTCTTTGTTCCATTATCATCAATGAAATAGTACCGATAATTTAGGAGAATGAAAAACAATAAAATCTACTTTTCATTCTCAAAATTTATCGACACAATCTTGTTTTTCAATAAATAATTCTGTTTTATCTTTTATCTCTTCTCCAATACAGTATGTGACGATTTCCAAGAATTGAGGAAGTGCTCGTTTCAAATGTATTAATAAAATAAATGTGTCTTGTGTTTCTTTTGTTGGTGTGTGTAAGGATATTGTGGTCAAATTAAAGGATTGTATATTTTTTCTAAATTATTTTATTCCCTCTATCTCTTTCTTTTTTTCATAATCCTTATGATATCTTAGCGCTATTTACAGTTTGTATAAATTAAAAGTAGTAATAGTTTATTTTACACAGTAAGCTACTATTGTACAACACACTTTCATTGATCATGAAAGACTTGACTACTTCAACTGTACCATTCAACATTATCCGAAAATAAAATAAACAAAATGATTGAAAATAAAAAAGACAAGTGATTGATACAATTCAACAATTTTGACATGGTAACACTATCGATTGATTTGATTAATTACAAAAACAAACTTAAAATTGATCTCAAAGTTTAGATCAAGAATAAAAACTCAACACCAAGTACCAAATGGAAAAAAATAATTTAGCAATAGGAAGAGAGTGCCCACATCACACCGTCAATTACAACAACAATAAATAACGTTTAAATTAAATAAATGGCACAGACCAAATTCTACAACCATTTCCGGTACATGGTGAAGTGAATATATTTCTTTTATCAAACATAATTTCGGTTGAATATAACAAAATAATAATTTCGTATGTTGATTAGCCGAATAATCACGATTTAATATAACCAAAAATAATATAATCAAAATAACTCTATGATGGAAGCAACTGATCGTTGTGCAACAAAAGAACTATCACTTCTGCGTAACAACATAATGGCAATCAAGTAATCGCTAAATAACATCGGTGGAGATCACAATTACACGATATAACTTTATATAAATACAAAATATACATAGGTCATTTACCTAACACTACAGCAACAACTTCAATGCAATATACCATCTATATTGATGTGAAATTGATATGATTACATTAGGCTTATGAGGAATTAACGTAGTAGTTAACTGAATGCTTTATATAAATAACTCATTCGCGACGGAGGACGGTCGGTCCGAGCGCGTCCCTGCACAGCAAGGACGGGCGCCTGTCGATTGCATAGATCACAAGAACGCGATATCAGTCTCACTTAGTCTGTCATTATGAACGTTACGACTATACCACAGCTCGTAAAAGCCAGAACGAAATAGAGCCAATAAAAGCCGCATAAAACTAGTAGCTTTGTAACAGTGCGTTTGTTTTGCATCGGTGGAGTTATGCGATTCTTATTGTTGTTAAGTCCGAGCTTCTACGTTTTATAAATAGTAGCGCGTGTCCGGGGCGGGCCAGCCGCCCGGCCGCTTGATCCCCTCGGATCCTAATCACTAAATTAAAATCTCGACAGAGACAAATATTTGGCTTGGGGTACTTCTTACTGAAAGTTGGATATTCGGACGAACAGCGTAGGACTATTTCAGTGAGGCGACCGCAAGCCTTAGTAGGCCGGAATAACTTAAGTTAAATTCATAAATAAGGAAACCCAGGGCGCGTCGCGGGGAGAGCCGGGAGCGACGCGATGCGCAGGAGTGGCCCGATGCCAGCACCGGGAGCGAGCAGCCGGCGGCGCTACACGCAGTCGTCGGCCATGTCCACGTCCGGCACCAGCCGGTCGTGGCTGGCGGCGGCGCGCGGCGGCAGCTCGTTGCGCGGGTCGCGCGCCAGCCACGGGTGGCGCAGCACGTCGCGCGCGCTCAGCCGCTCGCACGCCTCCCGCCGCAGCAGCGAGCGTATCAAGCACTTGCCCCGCGACGACAAACACTCCGGCACCACGAAGTAACCCCGTGATATCTTAGCGAACAGCGACGCGTGCTCAGAGTCGTTGAATGGATACCTAGAACAAAAAAAACATACGGTTAATCATCGGTAATCAATAGTCCGGAATGATCGATGAGATATCTGGATAGATTACTAATCTATTGAATCTTTCCCACTAACTAGCAAAAAAAGTCAGCAAAAGGTGCTTATCGCATTTGGAAAGATAAGTCTGGATCATAAAACATCGGCCGAGAGTAAAACCCCTAATCGCAAAGTTTTTACAAAAAGCTATCCCAATTAATAGCGATGCGATTGTCATTTAGAAAGGGCAGCTGCAAACCAAAACAAAAACTCAGGTACGATGGAACCCTTCCGGCGACAGGTGAAGCGGCGATTGCAGCCAAATCCCGAATTTCGTATATAAATTACGGGTGCGAGTCCAAAAAAAGGTAGAAAACAAAGGCTCGCGAACGGCAGGTGCCTACGGAGGCGGGGCGCGGGGAGCAACGTCTTCGCCACATGACCGCGGCAGGTGCGGCGAAGATTTCACGAGCCTCATTTATGTGGGTGATATAATTGTTAGCCGTTGGCGCGTAACGGCCGACAGGTGATCATCCCCACGGCTCCGTCGCCAACGGTCGCCGCGGCCCTCGCTTTGTGATCTCAACAAACGGTAAGTCCCACGCCTCGCAGGTGAAGACGCCCACCCTACACCCTTTGCATTAATTATGCACGTTTAATTGCTGCTAACCTACATTTTGTTTTCGGACCGGATCCTTACTCTTTAGATAATAGGGCCTTTTTATAAGGGTGAAGTTAAGCTGGTGTTAGATACGCACCTTCCAACGAGCATGGTGTACAGTATGACGCCGAGGGACCACATGTCTGCCGCTCTGCCGGAGTACGTCCGGTGAGCCCTGAGGATCTCGGGCGACACGTAGGCGGGACATCCTCGCTTGTCCTGAAGTAAATCCTCCTCAGGATCGTCGAGAACTACTGCATCTTCTAACGACTCTAGTTTTAACGTCGTTCTGAAACAAAAATAAATAGAGTTTAGTCTTTTGGTGCAGGAAGTTTTAGAGCGGTACATTCGTAGGAGATATAATTTTGTGCACTGCACATACATAATTCATCTTGCATTCGAGGGCCCATCCATATAGCCGGTTACATTGTCAGTTCGCGTGCGTTTGACGTGCATGACCAGTGACCCATATAATCGGCGAGCCTATATTACGCGATACGCACTCGTCCGAAATGGATCCCTTTGTGCACAAAGCTTTGTCGGTACACTATTAACGATTCGCGTGCTCCGCTAATTATTATTAAAGCGTCACACATGTCGCGTCCACGTTACAAAATTGTTTCGGGGATACGGCGGTGTATCGGCACATTCGGTGCGTATGCAACAATAATGTCATGTAAATAATTACATAGCGAACCATAAAGCTGTTCGGTGATGCAATAGGTTTTGTTTCATCACATCGGGCTTTAGGCTCACCGTGCGCGACCTCGTATTTCACAGAGCGGCCGCATCGTTTCGAAATGCATTATTAAATGCACAGTTGGAAACATTACACCGGTTGCGTTGTGTATGATTGAATGTAAACCAACTCCAATCGGGCGACAAACGGGACTTTTCGATCTTCGGTTTCATGGGAACGCATCGAGCCTACTGCCTCTGCCGAGTCAAATAAATTGCGCGCTTTACCATTGCCAGGTTTTGTAGACCTCGTAGAAACTGAGTCGATTGCTAACATTTTATTTTAAAATAACTACGTCAAAGGTAAAACAGGACAGGTGCGCGCAGGGCGGGTTCGATGCAGCAAAATCAACATAATATGCATTAAACGCACACATGCACCAGGTATTTTTAGCCGACTTAGTAATAACATACAGGAGTGGAGAGCTTAAACGATTTGAAGAACAGCTCCTGTACTATTTATACATCACGAACCCTATAATTGTCTAGTAAGAATGTCGACACGAATTGTAACATTTGATCGTGAGGAAATGTGTAAGTTTCGATTGGCCGTGCGTATTCCGAAAGCTGAAGGCAATAAATATCAAGTTTGCTCAGAGCGCTGTTACAAAACCCACGAGTTGCGGTCTTAGCTGTTTGACAAATAGTCTGCGGACGTACGCAAGACTCGCTGGAACTGACGGCTCGGCAAGGAGATCGCACTGCCAATAGACTGCCAGCGAGGCATATTAGACCGTAGCGCGGTATTAATAACGCGTTGCGATACTTCTAGATGTTAGATAAACGATTGCTATTTATTATGAACACATTTTACCAAGTGATCGTGTCGTGACAATATGGAGCGGTTGGCTCCCGCTAAAGGTTACTCTCGTTAAGACTGTCGCAACAGCGGTCGGTTATCAAGTGAAATATTATGCGCTGGGCCAGCGAGACACCTCGCGAATTAGTTGTGCCGTGCGCGCGTACAGTTATGTAAAGTCCAGACGATTGTTCTAATGATGATGTAGATGCAAGTTGGATGCGCGGTGCAGTGGTCGTGCGTGGCCGGGCACGTGCGGCGCCGGCAGTTAATCGCTCGGTGTAGCAACAGATCCGCTGTGGGAACTAGTTGACGAAATGCGTGACGTCAGCCTGCAACTGCACTCCGGCCCTTTTTTGTAATCCATCAGTGAGCGGAGCCTGGAGGGCGTCCTCGTATCCGTTTAGGTCTCGCGACTGCGCAACTGATCCTAATTAAATCCCTACAACGGCAAGGCTAAAGTGCGATGTCTGCAGTTGCAATCGATTCGAATTTCGCAACGTGTAAATAAGTTATACGGTGTTGTAACGCGGTCGGAAGGTTGGCCGGATTTCCGAGCGTGTTCCGAGCGGTGGCCTCCAAGGATTCTCGCGGTGTCTCGGACGCGGGCTGCGGCCCGCGGGCGAAAGGACACCTCGGCTTTACGCAACGCACGCACACGCAGGCCTGCCTGCTGCCGGGGCCCAGCCATTGCTCTGCGCACCGCCCCCATATCTAATGCAGTCGTGAACTCGTGACGTACTACCCGAAACTTAAGTCTATTACTAAATTGACTCACGTTTACAACTTCGCAACGGTGTTAACGAAATATTTCGTTAAAATTACACGTTTGTAAGTGAGTTACGTTCTCCTTAATATTTCTTGGTCAAGTTTGTCTACAGGTGGATCGTCAATAAATTCATGTATTGAGCACTATTATGTTAGTTGAATGTGTTGGTACCTACTATGTCGCACGTCGTTTATTAAGATTGATCGTGATATGAATGCTGTGGTATCGATATCGCGTCGCATGTGGAGCGTGTCGGCCGGTGCTCGGTGTGGGAGATCGCCCACAATTAGCGGGATGCGCCGGCGCGCGTTTCGCAACCGCCGCCATTGCTCAACTCAACCCTGACAGTTTCGTAACAAACAATGGCAGTCATCGAGACACAGATGCACCACACATGCATGCACTTCCTGCTCGAGTTTGTATCGCCGCTGTATGACGAATACTTGCGCAAGCGCTAGGAAACGCTTCATAACCGAGTGTACACAAATCGGAGCCGATGTGTCAGTTGCACAGATTGCGAAAGGCTCTATTTTAATAGTAAACAATGTATAATTCGACTTTGACGCTCGATATCAGCCGTTCGTTTCCGAACCGACAGCTGTACGGTGCGGCTCGGTGGCGCAGCGGTTAGTCACAGGTTTTCGTAACCCGCATTGTAGGGACATGTGATGTCGTAAGCGCGATGCCAGTTGCCACACCGCGGAGATGCCGCCGGGATACGTTGGGAAACCATCCCGACCATGCCCAATTATATGTCGGCTGTTGTGACGCAACCGCGGATGTTTCATGAAACCTGATTGATAACAGCATCGGAACACAATCAGACCTCAACTTCTCGCTCGTCTTATCACGGTCGGCGATGCGTGATTCACACGTTTTATGCCGATTTTTATTTGTGTACCTACGTATAAGTCACCAACTACTATCGCATGACAACTGTGTACACTCATAGTCATTCCAGAATTTAGGTCTCAGAACCGCGCTGGCAGCGGCACAGTTCGCTTTATCAGAGCGCCGATAACGAAAGTCGAACTGAGTTTTGAAACCGAGCGCTGGGCCGCTTGCGAAAACGCTAATGTGAACATCGGTTGCAAAATTGTTTTAGTTTAAAAATCGAATGCAGTGACAATGGCACGGCCTAGCTCGTGGATCGCTGGCGGGCTGCGAGATGTCACACCCGTGACATTTCATCGGCGCGCGTCTGTCGGTGAAGTAAGGAGATCGAGTAGCGCAACTGCGGTGCGGCCGTATTTGGCAGGCGGGCCGCGTCCCCGCACCGCCGCGTGTCACAATGGCGTGGATTATGAGCCGCGTTGCGATATGGCATGTTGCAAGTCCGGGCGGCGGTCCAAGCGCCTCCGCCGAAATAATCCCGTGTTGCAACGCGTGGACTGCGGAACGGGCGCCACTCCAGAGCCCGTTGCGCAAACGCACTACCGCACGCAATTGGCCAATTGCGCACCATCTCCGAGTGCTCGACGCGCGCGACGTTTACGAAACGTACGATACCGTTCGATGACCCGCGCGCTTCTATTACGTGACGATTGTGTAATGAAAGAAAGCGGCCGGAATGCGTGCGCAAAAAGTATCCAAAATCTCGTCGAATTCCGTCTCGAATCGTTGCAATTACACCGTTACGCGACTTCGTCGTGTTAAATCCGGTGAGCGGTCGACTTTCTAACGCGGGGTCGGTGTACGCGGCGGCGTGTCGCAACAATTTCTCCGAGCGGCCGTCGCGAACGAAGAAAGCGCGACCTCAGCGGCGTTTTGCAATCGCACGCCCGCACCGCTGGCGCTGGAGAAAGACACGCTGAGCGCCGTAGAAAGCGTACATCGACCCGCGGCGCCCGGCCACGCCACCGCATCAGTACACCACCCGGTAACCGCAGGGAGACGCTTGCGTCAGTGGTGTTAACAAGATTCCTGCAGCCTCCTGCGACCGCAGCAGCACGACCCGCTTAGCATAACAGTAGTGTCCCGCGTGTGGCGCGATTGGGCAAGTGAGCCCCGCGTTACGCAAGTCGCGATAAAGCGCGCCGCATGTCACACTCGTGAAACACTTCCGTTCATTGACTCCTTCCCGATATAACTGCGTTGTCTGTTTCGAAATACTTTCGCTGACGTAGCACACGTGTGAGGACACTGGGCCACCGAAAAAACAGCTAGTTGCATCAGTACCCTTCATTTTTAAGGGCCATTTGTTGGATACGCTTGAGACATATTGTCGCAGACCCTGGCGCCGCCCGGGGTCCTGCCGCGCCGGCGTACACAACCCAAATGTCGCAATTCCTCGCGTAACGCTGCTCATGTCTAATTTAAACTAAGGAATTCTGTCGTGCAGGATATTACACGAAGAATCAACGGGTAACCGGCTCACTAGCACGTTTGCGTATTCACTTTCATAACTCGTTGTTACGTTTTAAACCGACTTTTCCAAGTGTTGGGAAACGTGCGAGTAAAAAGCTGGTGCTCCCACATCGCGGACGAGTAATCATCGTCGTTACACCACTATTACATGTAGAAAGAAAAAATAAGATCATCGTGCGACAGACTGTGATTAGTTACGACGATAGCTTTCACGCTAACGATGACACGCAACTACAAAAAGTAATGTCTCGTTTCACCGTACGATCGGACTGCAATCATGTGAGGACACCTGGCGACAGGTGCGCGTGGCGAGCTCGGAGGCTGTATAACGAGTACCAGTACCTCCATAAAGGGCAGCTGTACGATGTGTGTCGCTCGACAGATGCGGTCTAGATCGCTCGATAAATAAAAAGAGCAAATCCGCATCCGTATGCGTCCGCGCAGCTTCCGCCGCACGCAGCCGGAATCGCCGATTGTTTCACTCGCAATCGTTTCCTCCTCATTACAAAGAGTCGGAAGTGCTAAAGGTGCGAGATGAATGCTCGCCCGCACATGTTATTCAATATAGGTTAGAGCAGTTGGCACATTGTAAGGGTTGCGATACAGGCAATGGAAATTAGAACGACGATTAATCATGAAAGCTATGCCCGCTGGTCGGTCGACGCAAGAGCTTGCGATATGTAGCGAACGGAGTAGAGTATTGCGAACTGGCGAGGCAATGCCGAGCATTACTGAAACAGTTGGTTAACTATTGGATCTGGTGAGTGGCGCAAATGTATGGAAAAATGAAACGAGACAATGTTTCGTTGACTTAACGGCTGATTTATATGCGCGGAGCAGAGCATCCTAAAACCTTTGGTAATCCAATGTTTTGTAACGGCGTCGCTTAGGCACAGAACATTTCGCATAGTTATCGCAATGTATTAAACGGCTGGTCCTTACGCTCCATTTCATAATGTTGTTTGCACAACAGTCGAAACAAGCGCGCGTTTGTCTCTCGCACACGTCGACTGACTTGTTCTAACTAACTTGTTACATACATTAGGCTAAAAACTAGTCAGTATCAGAAATTAACATGTTTCCGTCGATACGAAATAGAAACAACGAAATGTAATCAAGCGTGAATAATAAACAAAATGATAATGAAACTTCAGACATTAACATGGCGCGAGGCGGTGTGGCGACATTTTGACACCAATAAACCGTTTTAACATTTCATATAAAGACAATAAACACAATGTAATCGTACATAAGTACAAAGCAGGAATGAATGACGCAGGATGATTTCGAAAACGCGAAATAAGCGATGTTGCGATTTCGCCTTGTGAAATACATTTACTTCGCGATTGCAGAAACGCGTGGGACGACAAATAGGATTAATCTCCGTCGATTCCTAACTATTACGAGGCAAAAATAGCTTTTTATACTTGCTACACAATTGAGTAATTTCCAATGAAATTATAAGGAAAATCTGTGATTTGTGATGGTCCCAAATTGTTTTCTATAAATAATCTTCAGCACAGTGTATATGGCATAAATAAAATGTGGTAACGACCTGACTTGGTCCGTTTATCGCGATTTTTATCAGCATTTCACTCTTATCTAATCTCCAGAAAAAAAAAACCTTAAAATTTTCACCACTTGTTTATTTGTTTAGTTGGCAACGTGACTGATAAGCAAATATTTTGTAATCTAATGAGTGAACTGTTTGTGTTACACAATCTGTTTGACTTATTTATTGGTCACTCGTTGCGAAAATGTGTTACATATAACATGCACTTATTGTGATGCCATTGGTATGGAAATTTGTTGCGTCGCGCGGTGCACGAGCGCTGCTTGGTGGTATATTATGAGCTGAGCTTTGACGTTATGTAGGCGGGCTTCTGGGAACATTTATCCCACCAAGTGATTTGAATTTAAATTCGAACTAAACGTTGCCATTATTCGCATCAACGTCTACATAAAAAGCGTGTTAACAAAAAAAACTTGTTTGCAAACAGAATTACTAGCTCCGGTACCGCTAAGCCTCTCGTGCCGAGTGCTGGTGCTTACATACCGCGATCATTATCTGAACTCCATCGAGCAGGAACAATAGCTATAGTACTGGGGTCCGTACGACCCCAATATCGTCGCAGGTACTGTCGGCTCACCGCGATAAGACACGTTACAGCATTTACTACATTCCCCTACAACTTGAACAGAATTCATCGCGGCACACGACATACATCACTATGTGTGCTAT
Organism: Agrochola lychnidis; assembly: GCA_963680765.1. NCBI lineage: Eukaryota > Metazoa > Arthropoda > Insecta > Lepidoptera > Noctuidae > Agrochola > Agrochola lychnidis. The sequence continues at coordinate 20,609,999 of OY796858.1, forward strand.
TAGTTAACATGATTTACAGAAAGCAAACGCGGCAATGTACTGCTTATTGATTAAATTACTTGTCAGAAATCTAGATCAAAGATTGTGCTCGTGCACGTTACAGCTTTTAAACGCTTTGATACAACAACAAAAGAGCGGTAAAACGTATGCTCGACGTTTATAAACAATACAAGGAAATTGTATACTGATTATACACAAAATCTTGATGAAAATTGTTTTGGTCAAAAGTTTGTAAATAAATAATTATCTTTGCGGGGTAAAATCGCGAGTGGAGAACTCGTTTCTACCGTTAAAAGCTTTGCTGAAAACGACGCGTAAACATCGCTAATGAGAACCAGTCCAGAACGGGTTTCCATATTTATTGATTACCGAGAAAAGGTGCGATTTTAAGTGACGACTCAAAATTATTTGTTACTATCAAATATTTTCACATATCGTTTAATCGAAAGCGTAAAAGTACGTAAGTCAGTACGACGAAGAATTTCAAACACCGTAAGATTGTGTGAATCGAGAACGTGGATCGAATACGTTTCGAGTGATCGTGGTTGATAAATAAACAGGCTTCTAGGATCCGCGGACAATGCCCTTTGTGTTTTCATACTTATTGGAAGATGTTTGGAGAAGTGGCGGAGTTAGCAAGGCATACAGCTGTTATATCTCCAGTTTACAGGTACGGGTCGAATGTGGCACGCAAACAGCGGTACTTTCTGATTGGGACGCTGTTCGCCTCAGCAGAATGGTACTAGGCCGATGAAAGTATTGATGCCAACGCTACGATATCGTGATCCGTGATAGATAACACCCAGCTATGTTTAATAATGACTAATACGGTGTGCCCAAATATTATTTTGTGGCGTAGTAGTTCTCTAAACAGTGACTCCATCCGAATTCGCAAAAAGCAGGTGTTTACTTCTGATTGGTAAGCACAAAAACTTATTAAGGCACATACAGATATGTTTATTTTTTGTTATACTCGAAGGTACATCGAACTATGAGATCATGTAAGGATCAACGCTCCCTCGAATCGAAGAAGCAATGATCAACAACATTAAATTAAGATGGCCGGTCTATGCGGACGTTCACCCCGCGGATATTTTTTCTAGAAGCAATGATGTAACTTGGAAAGTGCGGAAATGGTAATTTCTAAACACCAACAGAATTACACGGCGACTTATTATATCACTATTCCGGGCATCTCGCTCGCGGATGCACCGCGGAGCGGGGGGAGGTCACTGAACTTGCGAAACTTCACCTGTCATATCCGAGGGGAGCGAAACGAAGCCGCGTGATGTAACCAAAGAAAGTGCGGAAATCTATCAAATTATTAATAAATCGTGCGCACTGACAATTGTATTAGTTGCATCGGCGGCGTCTGTCAGACAAACGATTAAGATTTTGAAATAATTGGAACTGATCGCATTCCAAATTCACATTAGATGCGGTGCGATGGTCGGTTGCACAATGTTAGCGGGCGCAGCGGAAGAGAGTGCGGCGAAACGGCACACGCCGGTGATGCAATAAAGAAAGTGCGGAACTGAAGTAGGTTTTCTAACGCGGTGAATGTACTCTATCCATTAGCATTTTATCATTCGCGTCCGCAGGCTGCGCCGCTGAGGTTCGCCGGCCGACGACCTCGGGTGATGTCAGAGGAGCCGATGTGTTATTCGCGATCGGCAACACTTGTGAGGTTGTGATATAATGTATAATACCTTCGGGATGGAAAATTACGATGCGAAATCACGAGCCTACCGCGAGGAGGTTACACAGAGCGTTACATCAAACTCTTGCTGTATTGGAGACTGCAGTGAGTTAAGTAACGAGTGTTGTCACACTTGTTTGTTGCAATTACAAAGCTGACGTAATTCGTGTACTGTGCAACTGAGGAAAACATTTATAACATAGACGGAACATTTTTTACATACAAGATATGCAAGAACGAGTGGCACCAGTGTGGAATTAACACTGAATTTGCAAACAAGGTCTTCAAGTCTTAAAATATTGCAATATTCGTAACAAAGCACATGCGAAAAAGAAACGCTTGCAGAAATGTAAGTAACCTACTTAAGTTAGCACTGACATGAATAATTGGTAAAAAATATGTTAAAAAGCGATATGTCAAGTTCAGTGGGCGCGAGGCCGATGCGCGAGCGCAAGCGCTGCTGGCGGGGAGAGGGGGAGGTGCGCGCGGGCCGGGGAGGGGGGTCGCCGGTGACAATGAATGGCAAAGCACCGTTGTACTTGACCCAGTATTCCGGCCGTCACGCCCGCCGGTGCAGCGCTGACGTTCGATTGATGACATGCGTGAGACACGACCACAGTCACTAACAAACGCTACCATTTCTCACATTAGCACTATAATTAACCAGTATGTAGCACAGCGATGGTTTTATGATAAGCCCGACATTGGCGCACTGACCCACTTGGCACCGGCCGGCGGATTTCTTTACGTCAATCAAAGAATATTTCCATCTAGACGCAGTCATTAGCGGTACCCGAGCTCGATCGCCTGCGATGGATGATGTCACCGTTTTGGAACGTGCATATTAGTTCAACAATTGAATCATTCCACTAACGATATTATTAAGAATTCTATCTCGACACGTTTAGGACTCCGAACATAAATAGTCGATGTCGAAACGCATACAAAGTATCTCGCAAGCGGTTTCCGATATACATTTGTTAGCGGCTAGATATGTACCCGAGTATATGTGCCATTGCGCAAGGTCGCCAGCGCACCTGCGTGCGCGCCGGTCACTGCAACGACCGTTGCAGCTCCCACGACGTAGGTAATTCATGAATTATTAATTAACTCCAGAAACTCAAAGGGTAAATTCAGGAATTCGGTGTCATCTGCACCTGCTAATCGACCTTTTGTACGCGAAGATTAATGGTGGGAGATAATATGTCAAATGATGCTAAAGTAACTTAGGTATATTGGTGCAAAGCAAATGACAAAATGTACCAAAAAGCGTTTGCAGCGCTGTCGGCGGTGCGGGCGTCCGGCGCGGGCGCACTCGTAATCATCCAAGTGGGTTAAGGTTCCATCAAGGATTTATTGCGGCAAGTCTCCGCTCCAAAACGCCGAGCGTTGGTTACTATGAGCTAACTGCACGCCGCGCCGGTTCCGCTGCATTTGTCCATTACAACCTTTTGTTATTCCGTTGTTTTAATGTGCGTTCTCAATATTAACGTCGACGTTCGGTCTGTCAATGTCTGGATGATGAAGCAGGGCAATTTTTTTCATGAAGTGCTCTATTTGAACTACGTTCGGAATACTCTTCTATTTCATTGACCTGTTAGCGACAGTTACAACAACGACCCGGCACAAAGAGAACCTGGACATCTTTTGTTTAATTAGTGTCGAACAAACAAAAGTAACTTGATCGTTAGGGGCGTCCCTTTGTGCCAGCACTTAGAGAGCGTAACTGTAGGAATAATGAAAACTTCCTTTGAGAGGCTTTTGAAACTCCAAGTGTAGTACAATTGAGCGCAAAACAAACAGGTTAATAAGTTTCAAAACGATCCAGATGTATTACAAAATTTCAAAAGCGGTAGAACACAACTGTTTAGCAACTGTATGGTCGATTCTTTCGCAACTCGCATCGCAGCGTCCGGACCACTCGATTAATTGTTCCTATCCTACAACATCGAACATTCCAACTCTTTTGTTTTATACAACAACCATTGTAGTACACTTAAGGGTACTTCAGCTTTAAAATTATTGTAAAACACTTTTAAATTGCTTGGACATATTGTAAATCAAATCACCCCTTCGGTTTGAAAAGGTTCATTATTTTAGTGAATGGACAGCTCTTGGTGTTTGCAATTAAACGTACCCTTAGTTATGTGAGAAGTCGACCTCGTATTTAGTAAACTAACTTGGATTTATAAACATCTCTCTAAAGCGGTTAGCAATTATTGAGCAAACGGTAGTAGACCTCGAAATTCGCAGGCCTATAAATGGTATTTATAAAGCAATTCCACTGCTAAATTTGTTCCACTACTTAGTTCATTATCCTTAGCAATTTTAATTTAAAGTAAGTCAAGCAAGAGGTATCACATAATTAGTTAATTATGGACCTTTAAATTAATGTAATCGTAATTAATGATATCTGCCCATTTTGCAACGTCAGTGTGGATGACACAAAAATGATTGATTATGGAATTTAAACTAAACATTAGATGCACAAAGGTGCAGGAGTAGAGATCGGTGCGCAGGCGGCACCGGCAGATGTGCGCGCACGCATTGTGTCTGTAACAAAGGCAGGTAGAAACCTAGAGGACGTTATCGAGCCATGTGCTGCGTGTCACTTTTTCATATCAATATGTGTTTTACGTAAAAATCCAAAAAAAACTTTAATCTGACCGAACAGATGGCCGAGCACATGTCGGTATAAAAAAATCTGAATGCGAGATTAAAGACCATCATACCTACAACGACGAATTTAATCATGAATAATATACGGCCGGGTATTGTCGACTTTTACGCGGAACTGGGTACTCAGAATTTAATTTCGACGCCAATCGCGAACTCTTTGTTTTGCTGCGTAACTATATTAAATTAATTACGATGGTTTCCCTTTGTTACAAAAGAGAGAAACGAATTGAATCCCAGTTATCAAAATTAATAACAGCAAAACCAATTTACTCTGATCGCGTAATATCCTGCCCGGCGCATTTATTGAGCTCCGCAGAGTTTTCAATGAAATTGTTTTCCGTGCAAATGTTGGAAACCATTTAGACATGCTAGCATCTGCCGCCGACTCGTATAGACCTCAAAAACAAAAGCTAGTTATGAAAAGACCAACAGAGGGGACTCTGACTCTGAATACTATAAAGAAAGGAACGTTCGAAAAAACGGCAAATATTGACCTCGTGGCAGATGTCGAAATCCAAACTTTGGAACTGACTGTAAGTGCATTTGAATAAACATCGCCTCTCGATAGTAACTAAACTCTGTTGACCTTCCGTTGTATCGAATATCGGGCCGTGTGCATGCATTTCAACAGATAGAGTTGTCATCACGTGTCCGAACATACTGTTTATGTACATCCATTGTTTCTTTTAACACGGTTCTGTTATAGAGCAAAGGTACAGCGCGTGGCAACAAAGGAATGCTTTACTTGTAATTGCTTTTCTTAATGAAATTACTGATATGCCGCCGCTTCTAAGACCCTCTAGCAAAATAACATATACCAAATATAGATGCAGGGCTATAAACCCGAGAAATTGTTGGCTATTAAAGTCCTTTACGAGATGCCAGATTTACTGAGCTAGTACTTTTTCAACTCGAGGCAGAGGAATTGCGACCCTGTTATTAATTCGTGAGGATCCTTTTGAAATGACAGGTTGGGGAAAAAAATAATTCATTATTGTCTGTGCGGAATGCGAATTTATCGAACACGTGCGAGCAGGTAAAATTCTCCTTACATGTGCAACTCATTGTCTGCTCCAAAAAGGTATTTCCTTAGTGTATAGGATGAATCCTTGCACAATGGTCGGTAGTTTTCTGTCGTCCCATCATCGATTCAGCGAAGATATGGAACGAATAAATCATGCGTAGGAGAGGAGTATAATGGCTGTATTTGTTTACTGGAACATCTGTTCGTGTTGGATCGTGACGAGGGTATAAAATTGGCAAAGTTCACAAAAAGTCGGCATTGTAAAGTCGCTCGGGCAATTGTTGGGAGATTAACCCGATACGAGTGACAACAATACAATTTGGAACACCTTGACTTTTTTTCTCCAAAATCCTGAATGAACGTCAAGGTACTGATCTTATTATAAGGTTGTGTTACACGAGCAAGGAGCTCATTGCGGCATACCGCGACCTTACCACGTTATCTGCCCATGATAACAGATTGCTGTGACCTCTAAAATGATTAGGTGTCTCGTAGATAAGGCCGAAGTACAATGACCGTGTCACAATCCCAAAAAATATGTTTTACCATTACGGTACAGTACCGTTTCCCAGGGTACTTGAACATTTTTTCATCAGAAGGGGAGCATATGCGTATGAGTTTGATTCTCAAGCACTCTCGACTACCGGATGTAACGGGACCGGAAACGGACTTGAAATAAAATAGAACTGCACAGTTTACACGGCAGATGGCCGACATTGTGTCCATAGAGACAAAAGAAAAGTTATAAGTATTAAAAATAAGTGTTCACCGTCCCGCCACATGGCAAAGGTATATTAACTTATTTATCTTACAGCCGGCGAAGCTCCGGGGATTTTAAATTGGACGGTGTCTAGTTAGTCTCGAAATGGATTCACTGCAATTACGTAGATGCAATTTTTTGACATTAATAAATTATAAAACAACTTTTATGTTGAATAATTATACAATAAATTATATTTTTCAATGGTTAAGGCATGTAATGTAGTTAGCGAGAATATTTACAGTTTTATTTTTAGAGGGGCATTTATTTCCATCCTGATGAAAGCAAATAATCAAAGTTATTTCAAGTGAAAACTAGTAGCTAATATAAATCAATATTGCATAAGAACGTGATGCTCACATGAGCAAAAAGAGCCACATCTTCAAATTTATTACGATTTTCCAGTCTCATGTCACGTTTGTCACGCGTACACGCTTACACGCACGTTGGGAATTAGCATACACACAATATTGAGTATTACTCATTATACTAAAATAATACACGTACTATATTCAGGGCAAGAAACGTTACGATTTAAATTTGAATAGTGTTCTCTCGTTCCTGGTTGGGCGGCGCGGCCGAATGGAAGGCGGAAGAGTGGCGCTTGCGCAACTGACATTGAATCGAGGCGGTCTTCGGACCGAGGCCACCCGCCCGATTTGTATACATATACGTAGTTTAACGATCATTTAATCACCGCTTTATCTTTTCGTACCGACAGAAAATTTTCCTTATTTATTAATTACTTATTTTTTAACGCGAATTAGAGGGATGCGTAAGAGGAAAACCGCAAGTTGTATACTATAAACATTTCCATTATACGAAAGATTTCTCGGTAACAGGATGTGATGTGTAACAACACGTTTCGTTCGAACGCGGAAATCTTAACTTTACACGAGAGTATATCATGAGAGCGATACGTTTCGTTTGTTTTCATGTGTTTTCCGCCATCCTGTTGCTAATAACAGCCGTGTCGTCACCGCTGTTTACCTCGTGAACAAGTCTGATGTAAAAAAACTATGCCAACGCGTCATTCGTAAACAACTCAGTTTTTCAATGAATGTTGAAATAAAGTACGATTCTACGTCATTCAAGTAACGAATTCGCAAGTGTGGGTGCTAATTTCAACAGACTGGCGGCGGCGGCGGCAAAGTCACCGTCACGTGTCATTCACCAGCAAGAAGGTGAATAAAGTCAATCATGTTATAAACATTTTATGGATCAGCTAGCTGACGTAATGCTTTACGAGGGGATGCGCATTTTTAATGATAACTTTATAAGAGAGGACGCTTGCCCAATGAACGCAGACTATACAGAAATTGACAACTTGTCCTATCGTTGAAGAGGTCTAGTGAATGTGTGGCACGAGGTGCGTGCCATGTGGCGAGTGCATCGGTGCCGCATCGCAATCGCGGTGTCGCAAGCGGCGCGGCCGTGTGCGGGGTCCGCGCGTCCTTGGCCACGGCTCCACCACGCCGATACAACGGTCCGGCGAGTCGGCCGCGGTGCGACCGTGCGCAACCGCTTCCGTGTACCGTTTACGTCACAACACTCGCAGCGAATAAACAGTATTGGAATCCATACAATTACGCATCTAATCGATAGCACGCGACGGAGAATCATTAGGTGCGTCACTCAGTATCCCACTCGGGTAATTTTGCCGCTCTGACGTCAATGCTACGTAGCCTCGTAGCGGTTGCTACGGGTCACGTGCTACGGCCTATAAAGCCCCCGCACAACCCTCGCGTGGGAAGGTCGCTACTTCAAAAATATAGAGCCGAATAACTGAGTGGGCGCTCACGTTTCTCCCAGCTCGAAACAATTTTCTTCGAGAAATTGAATGAATTGTGTACTGTTCGTTTTGTATATAAATTGTTTATTAACTCCCTAAAGTGTCTGCTTACGTAAATGCGACAATTATTCTGCGACAATCGGACGACAAATTAAATTGGTTAGTTACGCACAGGACTTGTTCGTGCAACATTCATGCTGATTAAATGAGTTCAGTACGTGAAAGGTTTGATTGACACAATCTGTCGCGAGGCAAGCGAGTTCATCGTACAAGCGCGTGAAGGGGTTAATCGGTGCTCGTGAACTTATGGTTTTGATCACATCGTACTAGGTATATTGATTACATAAGAGCGTCGCCAATGTGCGGGGCCTCGACTAACTGCGCAAATTGTCGTGAAATCTGTACAAACATATCGATTGTACAAAGAAAAACAAGAGTACACAATAGTGTCGCTAATGACGCCAGTCTTATTGTCGTACGTTTTATATACAACGATGACTTCACGTCGATAGGGGATCATCACACTGACACAATGTCACGACCCGCTCTCGGCGTTCAATGTAAATTACACTTTAATTTTAATAACATTAAGATTCCATATCGCTTTGAGATAGCTCGCCCGGTATACGTGATGTGTTAATGACACGTCACACGCAGACAGCGGTCAATTAAATTGTTTTTTAATTGATTAAATATCGCCTTTGTTTCTTGAACAGTTTTTGGTACATAAGCAGCAAATTAATTTGCTTAACCTCGCGATAACAGAGGTCTGAATATCAAAATATCGCACACAATAATTGATTTGGCATTGTATATTCAATACCTATGCATGTGCAATTAAAACTTTAATATTGAATGTGTCAATAAAAATCAAGTTCCATTTTGACAAGCAACAATGAAATGCAAATTCTGAAGTTACGTCAGCTTCAAAATCACAGTATTGTTTGTCGCTTTAGGTTACACAAGAAATGACCGCGAACGGAGGTCGGATCCGTTCAGTTCTCATATTTATTATACGTATTCTTCAATCTCGAACGCGGCCTGCGAGGCCAGAACCACGAAAAGAGTACCGTTTCGCAACGCAACTCAATTCAATGTCATTGTAAACGTTCCTGATAACTGAACGTTCAATAGTTTGTTCAATAGTCGGATACACGTACAATAATAAGACCTCAAGACTGTTTTAGCTTGCCTTGTATAGATTGTTTTAAAATCTCATTAAGCTTATCAGAGTCGTATAGCAATTCCAATTCAAATTAGTTTATATTTTTTCAACATAATCTAAGTAATGACCACATATCGCATTGGTCTGTGAACAAAACATGTTATTTATAAATAAACTCCCAATGTCAAGAATGTCGCAATTGCAAACAGAAGTTATGAGGTCTCGTTAGCGGTTCGCTTCGCTAACAACCCTAATCGTGCGCTTGCTTACGTAGGACACGAACGAAAAAAGAAAAATTACGAGCCCATGACGTAGAGGGAAAATCGGAAAATCTTACTACAACGACGTAGATTGTGAATCCTTAAAACATCTAAATTAAGGAGTTTATTTTTCTCCGTGTATTTTCGTCACGTGAATCGTTTTGGCAAGTTTGTGTTCGGCAAGGTGTTGTAACTTTGCCTGGCGGTGTGTGCAACGCTACACTTGCGTCATTTCCTCTTGTTGACCGTGAACCGAGTTACGTCAGCGTCAGAGTTTCGGAACGAGATTAGGATGCTCCTACACTTCGTATCTAGCGAACGATCGCCCCGGACGCTCCCACTACACTTTTATAATTAGAACCTATGCGAACATGAACATAAAATCATTCAATTCAACGTTTTAGACGAACTTCAGCTTGGTTTTTTAACTACCTTAGTCATTAAAGTTAGGAGTGACACGTTTTCGTAGTACCAAGATAAGCGTAAGTAAATTACAGCATTTAGGAGAATTTGTGAGTGACATCATGCAAGCCTAATTATGTACCATATTAGTTGTTTATCTAGGCGAGTATCATTAGTACGCCACTGGAATTGTGCAGTAAATGATAAATGAAGGAAGTTTTTGTTATGAATTTATATATCAATAAGGAAAACGTGTAATAACAGAACTCGTGCCAAAAGGAAAATAGATTTGTTTACACAAAATCTTACACCAGAGTTTTCGTATAAAAATAGATAGCTCGTTATTTAAGAATTTCAGGTGTAATAAAATAATCTTCATAGTTAGATGGACCAATTGAAGGTACAGTGGTCTGAAGTTGTATTTTGTTACCAATGAGACTACGACTAAAACGGTAATTTAACATTATAATGTCGAGGTTAATGTATCAAAAAATCGTGCCAGTGCAGCAAAACAGGAAGCCCGTAGGACAAACGCCCGTGACTGGCAAGCTAATAGTAATAATGACTATTGTTTTTAAACACATAACGCACTCTAAACATACCTACCAGCATCGTACTGACTGCTGAACTTACTTACATTAGCAGTCATTTGAGTGAAGAAAATAAAAATGTATAACCAAGCGCGCGCGCGGACGGCAAGTATTTTTAGTGGGAGACGCATCACAACTGCAGATTGAGGGTTATTCGTAATTCTGGCCAGCGCCCGACCGGTTTGGAGTTACTTTTTATTCAGACGCCTGCATCCCAAGATTCGCAAGGTAAACGCTCCGAACACAGGGAAATAAGCTAACGAATAAATCACAAGCTTGTCAACTTATTCACCGGTAAACATGGCAATGCAAAGGTTGTGAACTTAACAACACGAGATTATTTTAGGAAAGTGTGGGCGTCGGTTTACGCGAAGGTTGAATATTTGTAAGGAGATAATATCCCTGTGTATCTCTGTATGTTTGTCTCGCGCCCCCGCTTTTAAATATTTTCCGCACTAACCTCACAACGATGTAATGTAGGTGGCAAAAGAATGATACTGGATTGAAAATAAGGAGCATCCAAATTGCCAACGCCTCCGTAGAACGAACAAAATTTTATTTTACTTAAAACGTCTGTACCACGCGAGCCGGCCCACGCGCTGTGGAATCAATGTTTGACAAAAAATAAAAAATAAATCACACAATTACTACCAGCTACCGCCGCACTACAAGTCTGATGGCTCGCTAAATTGAGCGTCGTCTGCAGAATATCGAAAGTTGTTGAACTTTGAAGCGAGACAAGAAAAAGCTGACAGTAAGCGGCAAGAACATCTCGGAAGATTTACGATATTGGATCGGTAGCCGGGGTCAGTCGCCTTCACCTCACATCAGCAGGAACTCGAACGAACATAGTATGCTTTTTCCAGTTCCAAGTAACTTATGCTCGCTTTCTCTCGATCACCGTTTAATATTTTTATTATTGCGGACTCGTTTCCTCTGCATGCACAAGCAGGCCCCGGTGCTCGAACCATGTCGCGGTGTTGCTTTTATTTTTGTTCGTGCGTTGGCGAGTGTAAAAGGACTCCGGCAATTAATGCACCTTCAGGTTTTGTATGTTTTTGTAGTGCAACTCGATGTTATACAGTCGGCTGCCAGAAGAATAGCAAACTTGAATTTATGTATAAAATAGACCACGCTACAGCAACCACGTCTCAGCTCAGGATTTATAAATAGACTGTATTTCAGTTTGTACATAAATCTCTACAAACACGTCTAAAATTATCACCAATTTACAAAGGCCTTAATAGGTTCACCTATTTATAAAAGGTATCCATGGAGTTTATATTTAGCAGCCTTTTTAGGGTCGTATTCTTAGCTGCGTAGGGTGCGAGGCTACTGACCCGATAGAAATTTCCTATGATTCATCCCCGCACCCTCCATTGTTACCCTCACATTTTGAACTTCCCTCTTAGGTGACGTCATCGCACTGCTGTTTTATGTGGAATTCATCATCGCTCTGTCACCTCTGATTCATTGCTGTACTGAGAGTTTTATTTTTATGATGACAAAGGCTGAAAGTATTTTTAAATACCACATCCATTGTTTAATGAAAATAGGTAAAGCAGGTACTAGCCTCGTCGGTATCGAGGCTCATTCTTGAATTGAACAGGTTCATCGAACTCATTGCCGTTTCGTACCGATAACGTGTTATCGGTAAGAGTGACGCTATTGTTGAACAAAAGCATTAATTGTGTCTCAATGTATTTCACTCGGTTAAATATAAAATCGATTTCGCAACCCTCATCTTCTCGAATTGTGACAATTCGATAAAATGTTGCGGTTATAACAATAGCGCCGGTGATGGTTTTATCTGTGTTGTTTACGCTGGATGATTTCGGCGGTCAGCGACCTTCGCGACGCGGATGCGTCCGCGGATAGCGACGGCGATGACGCCTCCAAAACGACGTAACACACGAGCCGAGCAGGTTTTAAATGCACAATAAAAACTGCAGCGCTGAATAAAATCCAGCTCCAAGTGACTTACGGAGGTTTGTTGCTACCTCGTTAAAAACTAATCTCAACTCGTATGGAACGGGACGGAACGACGGAAAATGGAAATACAGGCTGGCGCGTGTGTCGACGGTCAGTGATTCCACCTTCGACATAACATGGTTCTCCCTGACCGGCCATGTGAGACGGTATTCAAGAGAGGGTGCAATTATACTGTCTCGTCCCTATTTAATTGCTGGCACGTGCATATTTTTTGCCTGTAGTGCGACGTGAATGCACCCATCTCTTGCAGGGAGCGGTCGCGTGCGCCCGACCACCGTGAAACTTTTTGCAGAGCTTTTAATGGCCGTGCCTTATGCTCCCGACAGAGAAGGTTAAGTCAGTTCAAGTTGCCTTTATCCGGCGTTCACGTCTCTGGCTGGAGTCACGACCGCCGTGAGTCATCCGGTGATATCATGTCATGACACCACCGTTGTTTTCCATGAGATATGTGGAAGGCGAGCTAGATCACTAGCACAAATGGAACGCCATTTTAGAGTAAAATTAATTAAGAACAAGGTGCTTGGGCGGAAGCGGCACTTGAATTGGGATGTTGTAGAGCTGGTCAATGTCAAATTAATTTGCATTGTCCTTGACATTGAACGAAGCTATTTTGCACGATTGTGAGGCTGCTTTGTTCTTCAGAAAATGTGTACGAAAGAACGAAGAGCTTAAGGCTATTTTTATGAATATTGTGTTAGTTGAAAACTTATTTTCTGATAAGTGGCACAAAGTATTTTTAAATATAGGTTGTTCAGATGTAGGCAAACGGAGCGTGTCACAACACACGGGCGTCGTATCGGCGGATAAGTGCGCGGTTACGCAAATCCGCAGATATGTCGGCGCTGCGCGGGCGCGCCGCTTGCACAAGGTTTCGCAGACCTTTGTTTTACGCAACCGGATCGATTTAATAGCTAGTCGTGCGTTTTCTCAGCTGTGTACCCGATAGCAAAATGAACGACGCTGAATTGAGAAATTGTACAAAATTATTCGAATAGTGACAAAAGGATAAAGTTGATATTGATTAAGAAATTGTAGCAAAAACTGGGAAGGAAGAGCGGGTTTCCGTCCTTTAGATAATAAACCTGTTGTGTATGTGCCCCTGGTTTAGCAAGGTGTACGTCAAGACCGATCCATCGTTGCTTTGAATTCTACTGGCAATCGGATTTACTTTTGTATGGATGACACCTATGTCCGGTAACTCATGACTGAGAACGTCGCTTAAATGCTTACACATTATGTTCTGTCCTACGAACAAGTAAAGGCGACTTTCGCTTGAGAGCATTGCACTATCGCCTGCGTCCGGTAGTCGCATCCGGTGTTTTCGTACCACCAAAAAAGGTGCGAACACGCGTTATTTATAGCCATGACGAATGCTTGCGTCGTCCTCGTCGATTCATTTATTTTCAGAATGAGGGAAAAGTGTAGGCGTCATGAACTCGACAGCATTCCGGGTTATTTCACGGTTGAGATGGCAGTCGGAGGAGCAACCAAAGATGTCCGAGCGGGAATCTTGCTCATTCAAGGTGAACGATGAGTCACTTTCATAAGACTCGATATGCCATCAGAGTTTTTGAAACGCAGCAGTGGCATCGGTTCCGCACGATCGAGGCGGCGCGGTGCGGCGTCGGCGGCGGCCACGCGACATTGGCACAGTTGCGCGCGACCTCACCACGCCGCGCTAGTCGCGATCGAGGCCGCGAATAAACGCCCCAAAACAAGAACCAACAGTGCGCTTGAATTCCGGCACGCCTGAATCACGCCGCACAAATTAGCACTCGATGCGCGCTCGTTTATCTAACACGAGCGGCCAACGGCCACACCCGCGCGAAAAATACCAGCTGCGGATGCCAACTACGCAGTGCAGTCAGACGTTTAGCGAACTAAAAGGTCCGTTACGCAAACCAGACAATAATGGCAAAGTACGACTGCACCAAAACTTATACAACTAGCGAAACTGACGTATGGTTATATTACCGAGCGCCCAGTATTATGCAAATACATCGCTGTAATGTGGAGGTCTCTTGCACCACGAGGCTTTAGCAACTCAGTTTCAAAACGTTTTCAAAATAGTCAGCGTAGGCGCGCAGGTACACGCGGCGCTGATCGACCGCTGCTGAGATATCGGCAACTACCTCGAGGCGTTATTTGGGTTATCGTGTTGCACATCTTTTTTTGAAATAATAGAGCGGTTGCGTGTTGGTCCAGTAATCATACGCATCGGTCGCAAATTAGGTACAGATTTGGAAGGAAATGTTGTGAGGCGGTGGCTGGGCCGGTCGGCATGCGACGCAGCGGCGTCTGCCGGGTGGCGAGGCGGCCGTCTATCGCGGACCAATTTGGCACATCCGCTGGCGAGCGTCGGCTCGGCCCGCACCGTAAATATCCCGTCCCGTTAAACACGACAGACGTGCGAATACACCATCCAGATGTATTCGTGGCGAAACAAGAGTCGACTTCAATTTTTGCAGTGCATTTACTAACCGGTTGGCAAAATAAACATCTTTGGGTGATATCATGTAGGTAGTCTAAAAAGCTCGTTTCTATGTGGATCCACAAGCAGATTAAAGACAGTAAATATGAAGTTGCGTAATCGAATGCCGTTGGATCGTCGTCATTGTTTGCAATACATTCGATCATCCGATCCATCTTCTAAGCACCGTGTTACACATAAAACCCCGGTTATGTTTTGTTACCTGGTGGAATCATTCGACGAAGTTATTATTTTGGCGGGGAGTGGGCGGGATGCGCCCGAACAATGAGCTTGGGACAATTTTTGTACCTGAGTTTATTTACAAAGGACCGAGACTACTTTGACCGGCCGAAAATGGGCTCCGGTCTGTCTGGTACGTTATGAGATTTAGCTAATGCTCTACAATAAACCTGCAAAGCAAATTAGATTTTTTGAGACACCATGCGGAATTGCGGACAGCGGACAAAGGCTATTTTTGTCACGCGAATATGTTTCCGCTTTGTTACATCCTGTCGGCAATGCCAAAATTAAGAATGCATTATTCGTATAGTTTACAGTCAAACATCCGGCTTCTGTCGATGTCAGCTATGTGATAAATTTTTATACATTTTGTCGTTACTGTTTTGTTATTGTGATGAGCATAAGACATCCTTCCAGGAAGTATCCAGTATTAATTATGTGTGTCGTCATAATAATTGGACGCTGGTGACGTACTCTGTGCGTGTTGTCGTAGGGCATGAGGATCGCTACCTGCGTTATCGCGGCGACCTCGTTTTCCTCCCCCAAGGCCTGCGCCCGGATACACCGCGCGAGATTTCTCTTGATAGTTTCTAGTTACACACGAACTTCTCATTTGTTATCTATTGTAACACTTGATATCTGAGAAAGTCGAATCCGCCCCCTGCAGCTGCTGCAATCTCTTTGAAGTACGGTATGGAAATATATCAAGATCAACCTATTGGGCCTGCATTCTATTTCGCCTCTTGTTGGGATCATTACAATTAGATTAGACAGCATTGAGCCATAGAAGTCTTGTGTTTCTGTAATGTTAGCTCCATGTTTTCATGGCGAGTTTCTTAATTTATTTCTTTTCTTTTTAAAACTTCGCAATTTTTTTTCTTAATTTTCATCTCAAAGAAGAGCAGGGCGTCTGTTTTTATCTCAAAGGACAAGAAAAACTACGGGCGAATGTTAAGAAAATCCACTTCAAAGCGTCAAAGAGAGTGCGGAATCAATATTAATGTTCTTGTTTACCTTTGAGCCGGGACGACGGCGGTATCGCGGGATGTTGATCGTGGCGTCCCGCCGGATGACTCGAATTTATAATCAGGGGTGCCTTTATATCGCGCCGAGACGTGAGAACGGAGATCGAAGGGCGGGACACTTGCTCAAGTAGCACCTTCACCGATACACCATTCTCACGACTGCGAACAACAGCTGGGGAATAGTGACCAACGCGACATGTGCAATTATTAGAATTTATTAGGGCTGGACAAGGTCAGCTGCCCGTTTATGTTAATAGGGGTTTGTTTGACCGTCTGAATAATCTGATACGTTAACTCTGTATAAAGGATGTCCTCTGTGAAAGTGGCACACATGCTCATTAACTAAATGAAAGTCTCGGGTCACGGATTGCCGAAACAGCTGGTCTACCTGCTTGACCTACACGCAAAGGTCCGTTATCATTAAGTAGAACAAAAAGCAATATTTCCGCTCCGACACCGGTACATGGCAAAACTGGAAACCCATCTGCAATATCCTGCTTAATTTATATTAACGGTCAGACGAAACAGACGCCAGCGAGCAAGCGCGTCCCGTTTACCCAATAACTAGAGTCTTTTATACACGCCATGTCCAGCGGACATTATCGACGCTATTGCAAATTTGCCATTCAACGAGTTCTCTCTACATTTTTGCGGAATTAAATACATTTCAGAATCAGACGGTGGGTGCGGTAAAAGTTTATCTTTACTGTTTAGAGGTTCTGTGTAATAACCAAAAGTAAAACATTCCGGCTTTGAGAGGCAAGTTCGGAAAAGGCTTCTCAAGCCTCGGCGTACTCTGCTATTACGCAAAGGGTAAAGCAAAAGTTTTTACATTAGAGGTACGGTCGCGGTGCTTCCCGTTCCGCATCGTGAACCGACGCTTTTGACAACACTCACTTTGACGATGCCACGCTGAAAAGAGTATTAAATTTTACCTTTTTTACTGTCTGTCTGTCCACTCGAAAGCGGACTGAATTAATACTGTTGCGCAAATATACAGATGGAGTTCGTTTTGTTCGCGTTTGTACCGTATATTGCATTTCGAACATGTTTGCGGCTACGCGGTCATGTCAAAGGCATATTCGGATTCGCTACGTGAATGTCACTAGGGACGAGTTCAAAAGGTCAAAGAAACCATCACAGCAAAGTTTCAAGTTTGGGTGGGCGTAATGAATATTTTCTCAGAGAGGACGAGAAAGATAATCCAATACACAAAAGGTTGGCTGTTGCCCCCGTCGTGGGAGGAGGAGGGTCCGAGAGAATTATAACTACAATAGGCGAGATTCTGACTTACAGTAGCTTTACGATTCTTCTAATATAAAAAGTCATACATTCATACAATTTAACGCTTTTCTTATGTTTCTTTCACCTTTAGATGTTATCTGATGAAAATAAAGAATCAAATTAATTAATCTTATTAAACGGGCTAATACCGAGGGTCGGAATACGGGCAGGTGAATAGAATTCATTTGAAATCTTTAAGGAATGTGGTCGTTAAAATTACGTGTTCAGGGGTGCATAAAAATTATTTTCTTTTTCTGGGGAGTTTCTCAAGATCACCTGATCGCATAAGGGCAGGTACCCGTATGAGGATTGAACACAATATAGGGGTTCGAAAGGGTGATATGTTGCACACGTACAGGCAACGCTGCGCGGGCGGTGCGCAAGCGCATTGCCGCGGACCCTTGACCCGATTGCGGCGCGCGCAGTATTGTACGCAGCAATGACACCGTTCGCCTTGAGCCGCTAGCATTGCCGGAGATATTCGCAACAATGGAGGCCAGATAACATTTCAAAAGTTTGAAAATCCGCTGATTCCTACCGGCCGACGCGAGACCGGCGTAATTAATAAACGCGTTGAGTAATCCTATTGTACGTTTGTCCTTTTATAATATTCAACTTTTTCAATAGTCGTGAGTAAACATTTAACTTGTTTTGTTAGTCATTACGATGAATGATGAAGCATAGAAGGGAGCTGTCCGATATCTTAAAGTAGATGCGTCTGTGGCGCCAGTGGCTCAACGTGCCTGCAATATCTACTTCAGTTTTATCGAGAACGACAACTAACATTTCTAGTGCGACACATAGTGCATGTGAATCGTCATAATGTATGACTTGATAACAGTTTATAGCAGTAGCACAAGGCGATTGACTCACGGAGGAAACGACTCGATACTTAAACTACAAAGAGCATTTCCGCTTCCCTTCCGACTTTTTTATTAACTCATCTGTTTTCTCACGATCGATTTTTATAGTGGGCGTTAGCAGTAAAAAATTACCGAGGAAGCAATCGATCGATCAATTCGAAACGGCTCGATCGTCGCCGATATCAGTTGCTAAGGAACTGTTGCTTTAGATTTTTTGGCAATGATAAAATTCTGCTGCAATAACATCTGACTTTGTAACCGACTCGGGCGCACAACATGATACGTATTTTATAAATAAATAGATTTTCATGGCAGTAGTTTAAAATACACAGTGAAATAAAAAAAGACTCACCTTTGAGGATCGGCGAAGACAAATTTTCTCAGCTTAAGATCCCGCAAAACGATGCCTTGTTCGTGACACGCGGCCACTGTTTCTGCCATTTGTCTGAACAGTCTTCGAGCTTCGTGTTCCCGTAGCCGTTTCCTCGCCCTTACATATGAGTGGAGGTCTGAGTGCGACCGGGGGAAGATAAGGTACACTCTTTTATCACCGACTAGGACCTCGTGTATGGGGTTGACGTGCGGATGGCCATCGAGCCGATAGTGCGCTTGGAGTAAGCTGCTGCAGTCTCTTGACACCACCTAGAGGAAAACGTTTGCATTAACACGATTCCACAAACAAATTTTGTGAAAGATGAAGCAAATAGTTCTGAATGTACTGTCGTATTGATTTGAAGGTGCTTTCCGGGAAAGTTTAAATGTTTCCTGTGAATCCGGCTGGCTCCTTGCATTATTCAATTAATGACGCAGTGTTGTTGGGGTCGTCACTAGTTTCCTTTTATCGCTGACCTAGTTTTTCGGCTCGTGTCACTACTGGCTTATTGTTTCATCATTTTCAATATCTACCTAAATCCATTTTAAGTTATTTCTTTGTTTAAAATGAAGAACGTTACGGATGATAACAGATCCTATAGGTACCTATTTAAAAAATTGTTTAGATTAAATTCCATGTTTGTACATTCAAAGGGGTCCTATTCCAAAGCGGCCATGATTTAAAAGGGCTTACTCTAATGTGAATAACGAGGTTGAAACATTTAGTGAATAGAGGCAGGCTAACCCTCCTTTGCAAATCTAGCTGGGTCGACTTCAAACAGAATTCTTGGGTGACGACAAAGTAGAAATCAAACGAAACAGACAAGATAATTGTTGCAATACATTTTTCAATAGCGAATAGGCAAGAGTGGTCGGCAACGGCCACGTTAAGCTTTCTAGAACCGCTAGCGGATCGGCTACATGGAATTGTACAGTTATTTTTAAATGAACGATTGCACCGATCCGTGTGTGCCAGTTGTGCACGGTGCTCAGTGCGATCGGCCACCAAATGTCAACGACATTGTGAACGCAAATTCCAAATCTGATTTCCCGACTCACGAATGATGAATCACGTCGCGTGCGTCGAACCATTTCTTTTTTGACTCGAACTGTATAAATAGTTTGTTGGTTGTTTCAGCGCAGTCACCCTAGACACGACGTCGCGCTTTTTCGATTTCTATTAATGCTGGCCGTTGTACGAAAATAAAACATGACCCATTTGTGGACGTGTTTGCGAAAACATGAGGTACTGATAAGAATTCGCAATGTTGACAGAACACTTGATAATATTTGACATCGAACGTATTTTACGGGAGCTAACCTACTTAACTGTTATCAATATTTGTATAATCACAAGGTATGTATATCTATTGCAAAATATTTGTAGAGCGCACTCGACAGTGATGTAGCCACCTAGCCGCGATTCGGCTTTGACTCTCCCATTAGCGATCACCAAACTCTAAATCAAGCCAATTACAATGGCAAAGTGCTTCATACATAAAATAGGAATACATAGATGAATTTCCTGTTCCATTGTATCAAACTAAGTCAAGTTGTTTATGCTTACGGGGCATAACAAATTCGCAAGCCTTCATCCGTTCTAGGCTAAATAACAATAGTAGATTACCGTATAGGTATACGGCGGCTGTCTCAATTGTTTGCAGATTGATTGTAGTCACTAATATGATTCGATTTGAGTACTACATTCTCAATGTAACAGCGTATGCCAGGTTATGTTGGCTATACTCGTTTTGATGGACCTGTTAAGGCAGCAATGAATAAGCTCTAGCTGTTATCGCCGTTAGTGCTGTTGTTCCGTGGAGGGGGGAAAAGAGGGGGGCCCCTAGCCTCGCAATGACATTCGGTGATCGGCGCGTTATCAAATCGTCTATTTCACAATGTCAATGAGAAGGTCAAGCCTATTTTCGACTCGACCTGATGCGATCACATGTGACGCTACGAGTTTAGAGTTGTCTGGTTTGGTTTATATGGATGGTAATTTACTTTTTTTATTAAACAAATACAGTGAGACGGTATCACACATGATGAATGTGAAACATAAACGTGGCAGTCGTGTCGGCAATAGTCGGTGTTGTAAATACGCTCGGCGTTTAGCAACGATAACGTTGCAACACTTTAACCTTGCCAAGTTCTCACGAGGGAAGTGCCTATTCTGTGCCTTGACAATACCCGTATAAGCCTTTGTTAGTACTCCCATGTATCCTGTATTGCCTAAATCTAGTAGGCAGAAGCTTTAGACTTGAAATACATTTGAAATAACGAGTTTTTAAACACGTTTCTATGGCCTGTTTCATGATTCACAAAAGCCAATAAGGATAAGGCTCTAAAACGAAAAACAAGTAATTTAGGAATGATAACCTTGCCTAATGATACTTTACGAGGCTCGCGGCAACTTGCCTAGTGTAGTGCAACAATTAGTGTGTTGTTAGTGTTATAATTGCCGTTATTGTTAGGTTATCGATTGCGAAAGTCGACACATGACATTGTAAACGGCGATGGCTGTGGCCTACAAGTGCGATCGAGCAGCGCGCGGGGCCATGACATATAAAGTATGACATCGGTTTTGAACAAGATGCTATGAACAATGCACGCGAGACTCATGAAAAAACTACCATTGAAAGTTAATTATCGAATTATTTACTCACAGTCGAGCCATTAGTTACTTACAAGGAGTAATTAAGAAATACATGTTTGAGATTCAAATGATCTTTTCTTGGGGTAATATTACATTTATTTATTAATAACAAGGCTAATGTTTTACGATACATGTGACGAAATAAATTGCCAAATAGAACTGGCTGTCAGAAGTCACTAATGGTTAATATTTTGGAAGTTTAATAATTGCATTGAAGGGACACGACATGTGGGCATATTATTGAGAGCTCGGCTTATCTCTACATGGGGTCCAATCCCGTGGGATAGTGAGTACCCTTTACTAAATATTTTGCTAGATATTGCCTTTGTGATTAATTATCCCAATATGGTGTTTTGAGTTTGTTATTGTATGATTCTAATGGTATTCAATTACCAGATGTTTGATCGGTGGATTCTCAATGCGGATTCTTGTTAACAAAGGGAGCAGATGTAGGTGGAAGCTAACCAATTGACTAGCTAATTAGATTCGTGTACTAAGAGGTCGAACTAAAACAAGAGATTACGCACTATATCAATCAAACAAAGCCACGCAATGGCTGTTGAAACCCGGCACAATTTCGACACGGCACACGTTACGCATCCTAGCCGCGTCGCGAGAAATAAAGATTATTCTCTTTGGCAATTCGAATTTTGAAAAAAAAAAATTACATGCGTTTATGATTAATGAGTTTTGTTTGGTAACTTTTTTTTTCGATTTTAGGTGCTTTGTTTAAATTATAAAAATACGGATCATAATAATTAGGTGTTCGAATGAAAACACAAATAGATGCAAAGTGAATATCAACATAGCTCGGTCGGTACATTTGCATAAACTTTTGCAAGTTCGATAAAGTTGTTGGACCCGAGAACCAAGTTGATACCTAGGTAGGTACTCTACGTATTTATAGCGCAAGTTTACTGTGGCAAACAAACTCGATCTCCTCTACAGCATCTCGGTGCATGTGTAGGTAGGTTTGCTATAACTCGTCGCGGTTCCGGGAGTCATTGCACTTACGTCAGTATCTAACTTATGTCTTAGGAGAATTTTATGGAAGTCTATGTATAATACCGCTGGAGTCCAAGTCAGATTAGATAAGTAGGTACTCACTTTGCAAACATACTCCTCTTGCGTCCGCACATCCACACACCGACAAAGCGAGGAGCCCTCAACTTGTTCCAGTAGGAGATATTTTTCAGCGACGAGCGCCGCTTGGAACTGGTGTTGAGGTGGCGGCGGGCTGGACGGCGCCGGGGGGCTGGCCGGCGACGGAGCAGCCGTCAGCCGGTCCGTCAGCACCGGCGATTGTGCCCGCTCCTCCGCTTTGCTATCCTCCTCACTAGCCGGCACCGGCACGGTCACGGCAGGCTTGCTCAGGCGCAGCGGCCACAGCAATGATGGTGATCCTGGTTCCATCACTAACACTTATCACGTCACGTTACACTTATGTTCACAAACACACACAAACACTTATTAACGATGAAGGAACTACGATGAGATGAACATGATCTGCAACAAAACGAAAACCACCTATTAGTAATTTCCCGTTTGTGACACTTGTAAATTCACTGCACCGGCGATGTTACAAAATTTGAAACAAAACGAGACAATCGACACGATTTAGTAACGTTATTTAGTAAGGGGAAATTACGAATAAAGTACGAACCTTGAAATGATTCGCCCTGAGTGGATATCGTACCAAAATTTGACTGTCCGTGGTCACGAACAAGTCGCTTTATTGTGTGAGGAATTACAGGAAGTATCTTCAAGTAATTCATGCACTGATAGACGGCCAATATTTTGGGCCGGTGTCCGCTCGGGTTGTTGTGAAACTAAACGAACACACGTCCTATTCTCACTAACGCCATTGCGAGACTGACGACGACGCTCGCCGCGAAGCCTCGGACCGGCAACCGATCCAACGTCCAATGTCGACACACCGTCAGCTTGCGTAGTACGCTACAATACGCCACGCGTTAAAGAGACGGAACTATCTGTATGTCTGTCTCTTTCTATAATACCGCACAGATACTTCAAAGAAAGGGAAAGAATGTGACCATTCATTTACGTTTAGCAATGCAATCGCGAACGTTTGTTTCAATATTTTTCACAAGCGCCAGGTAATATTATTACACATTTACCTTCGAAGTTTTATTTAAATTATTTATTATTTTATATACCTGTTTTAATTCAATAATGATGACGATTTACTTTACTTTAATTAAAAATGCTCTTTATTTTAACGCAAACTGATAGGTACTTTTATTTTAATACATGGTGACGAAATTTTTTTTTCTTTTGTGAATTGATGAGTTTATTGTGGATAATTTAACAAAGGTGATTTATTTAACTTGTTATGACTTTTAAGTTTATACGTGATCAAAATCATGTTTAGTTTTCTTATGTTTGTCCGCGAAGTATTTCATCATTTTCAGTCGGTGCCATTAGGTAAATGTTACGATCTTTAATATGTAACTACTTATGTACATGTTAGTAGATAATGAAGTGTCATGACTGACTGCTTATTAAAGTTCGTTTTATAGTCCCAGACTAATTTGACAGAGGCAAATGTCAAACTCCAAATTAAAAAAACAAACAACAATCACTAGAAATGTCAAATTAGTCTCTGGGATTGAAAAACGAACTTATAGTCTTGTATCGATAGACATTCGATATCTCAAGTCTCAAGTCCCCCGCAGGTTAGACTTAGGCACTGAAGTGTGACCAAAGTTTGTCCTTTAGCATAAATTTCACGCGTTGTCTTGGGTAAGGCGATAGATAATTAATTTGATACCACCTGACTCGAAGAGGCAGAATAATTTTGGTTTGGCCATACGTTAATTTGGTCGAATGTGGGCAATTTTGACGCTCGCGAAAATTACTGGAACTGGACCAAAAGATTAAATTAATATTTTTAGTTTTACTTGGCTATTTAAGTAATACATTGAATTGTTTACGAGACTTTTATTAATTTATGATACCTAAGTTTGGTAACAATAATAAGGTCCCAAGTGACGAGTCATAGTAGTCATGTAGTGGTGATTATTAATTACGATAGCCAGTTTTAAACTACGCAGTAAGTAATGTGAACACCCGGAATTAAATAAATAAATTATTGAATGATTTTGTATCAGTCGTGTGATTCAACTCTAACGTAAGATTGGCTCATACATATACTTTATCGCAATTTAATGCAAAGTAGGTCGCAATTTATACGTAACTAATTCTCAAGGCTATGTTCGAGTGTACTCATTATAGGGAAATATTTTTTTATAGGGTCGCCCCCTATTTACATAGGACTTAAACATAACTGGCGAAGTGTAGGTCCCAAGTTCCCAACCAGCAAAAAAGTCCTATAATGAAAATTATAGAACTGCGACTGCCATGACTAATAAAACTCTTATACTAGCACTAGTAAAGACTTCCATTCTTATAATAGCATTCCACAAGCTTTGATATGCCTACTCAAGATCACTTGTTCTTATAACTTAGGCATACAGGATTAAGATAAAAGTCTTGTAATACCTACTTAAGATCACTTGATCTTATGACTAAGGTTTAGATAGAGTTCACTACAACATTAGGTTATTTATAAGACAGTTGTAGGACATAAGTCCAAGACTAAAGAAAAACCAACAAAAATGCTCGTAAAGGCTTGTGCAGACCGGTGCGATTTGCCGCGCGACGCGACACCGGCCATTGTTCTACCGTAAAGTTTTATTAGACAGAGTCGAGTCGCGCCAGTCTGCACGAGCCTTTATGAACATTTTAAAACAAAAATTTGTCAAATCGGTCCACCAGCCGTTCTGAAGTAAAAGTAACTGTAATGCGCGTCGCCTACCAACGAACAGCATTTAATTTTGATTTTATAGAAGATAATTAAAGTTCTAAGCTTACCTACCGAGATACGGGCGCAATCAGTCATTCGACTATATTTTTGTTATCTAAACACTGTTCTTTATACCACGTATTTTTTTTTTAATTATTATATTACTCATAAATGACTCATAATATTACCATAAAGTGGTGAAATAAATCCTGGAACACCATTATACAGATACTATTTACGTCATGTTTATTTTGCTACGACACGGAAGTTAAATTGATAATAATTCTTTCGTATTTATTTATTATTTTATAGATGAAGCAATATTTTTAAATGTAAAAAAGCGAGTTTGTTGTTTAGCTGAAATTATACAGGTTTTTATTCAATATTTACCAAAAAGCGAATCATTGCGCAACATTTTTGAAGTTTAAACTTCTTTAGACGCGTTGGGCATTTTTGAGATGGGAAAAAACAATTGAACTCGTGACACTGTTACCGTTACCGTTACCGACACCTCATTAAAAGTACTTCCTGCACAATTAAAATTGTTCATGTTTTCACTTCTGTCGGCACTCCCACTGTTTTTCTTGTGCAGTACTTACTACTTTTGGTTATGACGATCAAACCTTCCTTCGTCTCTGCGTCTATGACAGTTGTGAAAAAATAAATAGACAAGTCGATATTTAAAAAAAGAACAGATATTGTGTTACGCGCCAATCATCGGTTGCTTAGCAACGCCGATTACGACTACTCACGCTGTGTGATTGTTTGTTTATTTTTTCTGACCTCGGTGTTACTTGAGATTTTGAGAGAGCACCTCTGGCTGATTCTTCTTAGCAGATAGGTCAGTGGTGTTATTCACCGCGTACAATAAACTTTTAACTTTATGAAAGGTCAGAAGGCTAGAAGGCTCAATAACTTCAGTAAGGTCCTCGGACTCAGACGAAACGAAATAGAAGACTTCGTATTCTATTCCAATAAAAAATGCTTTTTAGGGTTCCGCACCTCAAAAGGAAAAACCGAACACTTATAGGATCACTCGTGTGTCTGTCTGGCTGGCTGACTGTCCGTCTGTCACAGCCAATTCGCTCCGAACCTAATGGACCGATTATGTTGAAACTTGGAACACATAATCAAGTTCTGTGACCCAAACAGGGACGTGTAACAAAATGAATTTGAATATGGGGGTCACGTTTCGGGGGTAAAATTTTAAACTGTGACATATCTCATGAAAGGGCTTGTTCCGAGTTCCGAGGATGTTTATCAGTTTTTTTAATAATTTTATATTCATCCCAAGTACGGAACCATTCA
The DNA here is from genome assembly GCA_963680765.1 of Agrochola lychnidis. Lineage (NCBI taxonomy): Eukaryota > Metazoa > Arthropoda > Insecta > Lepidoptera > Noctuidae > Agrochola > Agrochola lychnidis. Next base: position 20,636,406 of record OY796858.1, read on the forward strand.
TTGTGCGTGGTTCGACACGCTCTTGGCCGGTTTTTTTTGTAGCTTTGTAAATTATGTTTGTAGTTAATTTGTAACTAGGTATTAGTCTATTGGTAGACTCTGTTGACAAACATCTAAGGGACTCTATCCAAGACACGATAAAGGAATACAAACAAATACATGAACCCTACGTCACCTCGATCTCGTTCCTTGAATTGATGCCTCACTTTATCACAAAAAAAGCAATTACCTTATCATGTCTCATCCAATGCGTTGTAGATTCAGGACTGCGTGCCTATCTGTCACACAAAGCAGTCAATGGAAGGCGGATACCGCTAATGCATCGTCAGATCGTCATGTTTGCACACGTCTGGTATGTTGATGATTCAACAGCCAGCAATCCGAGCGATCCTTTGTCTGCTCAACTTAGTCAGGGACTCAGGGTTCACGCATTCCCGATCAATGAAACACGGGATGATGATTTAAGAAGGGTCTTGTGAACGTAATCCATTAGTGGCTGCTTGCTATTTCCGGGGTTAAACTGGTATTTACATCACTAGAGCATATTTGTTTAGATTTTAACGGGAGCAGCTTATCCCGATGCGTCCCGAAATATTTAGATAGTTATTCCAATTTCAAAATGTGGAACTTTAAAGGCACAGAAAAAAAAGTAAGTTGCAGAGACAAGCTTATTTTTTTATTCATTCGTCTTTTGAAATTGTTAACTCACAAACCTACATAAAAATGTGGGATTTGCTTCCAAGGTGAACGCAAAACACGGTCAGACGAAATACTATTTGTTTATAAACATTTCAGTAGTAGGATTTGCAACTGATTTCTATGAACATCCATTGTGTGATAAAAAATAAAATAGCTTTTCGATTTTTAAAGAGGAAAACTTTAACTAACATTATTTGAGGAAATCCAACTATGACATTTCGAGTTTTCCGACTAAATCCTTACCTTTTTGCTTTTTTGCGAAGGTCTGGCTTGGGACTTTTTCTACATTCATCCTTATTCGAACAAAATGGTGATTCACGGATTAATTAGGTACAAACTTCAGAAGATCATTTGGCATTATAATAATTATTAATAAAAAAATTCTTAGTTGGTAATTTACACAAAAATCGTTTACTTACACGAGAATGTGAAAGTTAAATTCAAGAGTGACAGACGTATGAGGAACCAATACCACAGAATAAAAATAAATGCTGCGTAGTCTATACATAAGTACTGCATTTTCCTTAGAATTTAAACAGGACAAGGACAAGGACTTTTTCTACATTCATCCTTATTCGAACAAAATGGTGATTCACGGATTAATTAGGTACAAACTTCAGAAGATCATTTGGCATTATAATAATTATTAATAAAAAAATTCTTAGTTGGTAATTTACACAAAAATCGTTTACTTACACGAGAATGTGAAAGTTAAATTCAAGAGTGACAGACGTATGAGGAACCAATACCACAGAATAAAAATAAATGCTGCGTAGTCTATACATAAGTACTGCATTTTCCTTAGAATTTAAACTGGAATTATGATGAAGTCAGTAAGTAAGTTTAGTAATTAATTGCGTGATATTTTCCGGTATAAGGAAATTTGTAGTAACTTTGGTATACTTATCAAAATTACAAATTGGTTGCAGAAGTTAACGTATGACGAAACCGAGAATCTTATTAAAACTGTCTCTTAATAGAACTAAATTTGTTTGTTTCTTTTATGTTGTTTTTTATAAGTACTTGCACGACACTCAGTATCAACTGTATGCCATTATACCTGGAGGAACTTGGCTCCTAAAACACAGGCTTCTGGCCTAGTTTAGGAGGCAGCAGTTCGCCCTTTAATGTGACTTTATTGTGCAATATTTATATAATCCTTGTGTACTTATGTGTGTTTTTCTAACTGTACAAATAAACTATTTTATTATAGGTAAATAATGAAGCCATTATCGTATTATCTTACTTAACCTAATAACCACCACTAACTCTAAAGAATATTTCGTTTTTGAGTTCTGCACCCTAATAAATTGCACACTTTCGAACTTATCTCAAATTTATTGCTTCAAGCGACGATATTTTATACTGAAGATCACGTCTAAACGAGTCATCATCATCATCATCATCAGCCTATAAATGTTCCCACTGCTGGGACACAGGCCTCCTCTGTATGAGAGGGAGTGGGCCGTAATCCACCACGCGGGCCCAGTGCGGGTTGGTAGATGTCACATGTCTTCGAATTTTCGGTTCTAGGATATGCCGGTTTCCTCACGATCACGATGTTTTCCTTCACCGTTTTGAGAGCAGTGGTGATGAAATAATTTACAAACGAGTAGTGTTAATGATTTGGAAAAAATATATGTTAAATTAGAGCATTTTCTTAATAATTTATATAGGAATATTTTAGATTATGTTTATATTACATAGTGAAATTAATTTGTAAAGTTAAGTATAACGCGGATTAAAAAACTGAGAATGACGCAAAATCTATCAAGCGTATTTCTATGAAACCTTCACCACTTTAAAGATAATTTAATTATTGATCTTTTAGTATACGTGTTTTAATAAAATACCTTTTGTTTTATGTATAACAAATTAATAATGCGTCTAATTTGGAACAGCGCTCCTTGATGGGCGAGTTCTGTTACTGGCTGGACGTACGACGCGTTGCATGAGCTCAGTACAGAACACGCAAGCTAACCACTCAAGGTCACTGTGATATATCTGCGTCTTCATAGGTTTATTAATTAAATTCGTCGAAATTATGCTCAAAATGTTTCAGGAAATGATTCTCCACAAACCAGTCATCATGAGCATTATTCACATATTATTAGTCAGCTCATGAGACCATATTATCCATGTTTCTGAGACCTTGTGTCATTTCTTGGTGTTTTCTAACATTGACTAAAGTTTGTAATTATGTCGCAATGGTTAATGTACCTTATGCACTAGGTAATAGGTACTCTTACTCATTGACCTATCCTTATAAAGCATCTATTATTACAAGGTAGGTTTTAGGTACGACCACCAAGAACGATATTTATGGTGACATATTGAAAAAAAAAAGTTTTATTTTGGTGACACGTGTTTTTTTTTCGTGTGTTAAAAAGGTAGGTAACCTTTTTAAGTATATGGAATAGGGATTTTAGTAAGTAAATAGTACCTGGTCGATCGAGTTCTGCTCAGGTAAAAATAGATAAACATGTCGTGGTATACCAACGTTGTATCACATTCCCGAGGCTGAGAAAATAGAAAAAACGAATTTTTCCAGATATGAGACCTAGCAAGATCGATTTTTCGCCCCCGTAAACCCCTGTATTGCAACTGTCATCGAAATCGTTAGAGCCGTTTTCGAGAACGTGATTACAAATATATTTATATACATACAAATATTGCTCATTTAATAGTATAGGATAGGATATTAGCTTGATTGATTTGAAACTAAGTACCGACAACTATTTACTGCGGTCAACAATCCAATTCTCGAGCACAGTAGAGCAATTGGTAGAATTTCCTCATATTATGTATGACGGATATGATTTCTTAGAAGTCCACTTTCGGTAGTGGACATGAATGAAGACATGTGGAGTGGCACGTGGCAGTGACGCAATAGTAGATTGTTTACCAAGGGAGCAAACAACTATTTTTAAGGCTAGAGTGTTTCTTTGAATCCAGAGCGGAGCGAAGGATTCTAGAGTAGAATCCTGAGCGCAGCGAGGGATTCAAAGTACGTCACTAATGTTGCTCCCGAGGTGAATACTCTATTTTTTATCACCATCTATGAGAAAAAAAAAAGTGTGCGTTTCGACTCCCGTCAGGAACGAAGTTCCTTCTTAAACTGTCACTGTCATTGAAATCGCTAGAGCAAGGTTAGAGCCGATATCGAGAGCGTAAGTACAAATATATATACATACAAATATTGCTCATTTAATAAGTATAGGATTTTTTGACTAAGATATGGTCTAGTATCATGCAAGAAGAATACACGATACTTACAAAACAATTAAATTTTCAAAATACAAAAGTTTTGATGAAAATTTTCTTTTACACAATATTTGAAACAAAATTGTTCGATTAGCTTTTCATCCATCGTTTCTTTTTTTTTTTTCAAAGAAACGGTGGACGCACTGTGTGACTGTGATAGATGATATGGGTAGAAGGGGGGTGACTACCGAGATTACGACTAATAGAGAAGTGTGGAAGAAAAATACATGATGCGCCGACCACAAATAAATTAGGATAAGGGCAATAGAATGGTGATGATATTTTCATCATCTATCCAATCATTCAAGAGTTACTTCCGATTTTTTTCCGATTTCCAAAAGGAGTTCGACCGTATGTTTTTATTATGTTTTTTTTTGCGCGTTTTCTCCGCCATATGTGAATAGATTTTGATGATTCCTTTTTTGTTTGGTAGGTCATACTTTAGAGATAGTCCTGTATAAATTTGATTAACTTTGCTTGGGTAGTTTTTGAGTTAGCTTCAATAATACTTATTAGTTACTTGGTATGTGGATGATATGATAAGTTCCTGTCACTGTTATTTACATAACAGGTAGTGGTATTCGAATTTGTGTAGGATAGGTACCACAACTTAAAAGTGAAAAATGTAAACTTGTGACAAAAAAAAAACGACCCTCTTCCAAAAAACACTAAATTAAAAAATTACTTTAATTTCGGAAGTCAGTGGCAAAAAATTCAAAACCAAAGAAATTAAAGTAATTTTTCACTTTGTAGTGTTTTGAAGACGCGTTTTTTTTTTTTTTGCAAAATGTTTTTATTTTTACTATTTAATTTTGTTCAGTTGTCTATGAAAAAAAAAAAATTGCTAACCGACTTTCGTTGCTGTCTGTACGATTGCAAGCATTGCTTTCCTTAATTCGGTTTTTACCCGACAGCAGCAGCAATTGTTTGGGGAAGAACTGAATACTTTCAGCGGTAGAACTTTGAAGTGATGCAATCAATGTGGGCATTTACTAATCACTGATACACGTAACTGTAAAGTTAGTAAGTATTAATTAAAAAACATTGTTTTACATTGTTTTTACATACCGTGTTTATCTAGGAATGGAATGAAATCGTAAAAGGCTAATTAGACTAATTACCTACTGTGGTTTGGTCCAGTATGTTTTTATAGATACGAAGAATATTTAATAAAGTTTTTTGCAAAAATTACACCTTATTTGCTAATATTTACTGTAGTCTGTCTGGCAAGGGTGCCGATTCCCTTGTTCACAAACTAAACTAAATTTAAGTTCAGTGCATCTTTTTCTTTCTATTTCATTAAGAAAAGGACAGAAGATAAATTTTAGTTTAGTCCTGTCAAATTAATCAGCGCTTAACGTAAATTGACGTAATTTTAGTTGGCAAGTTTTTAATCACGTCTAAACTTGTATGGAGGGTGACAAGCTCTGATTAATTTGACAGGACTAAACTAAAATTTATCTTCTGTCCTTTTCTTAATGAAATAGAAAGAAAAAGATGCACTGAACTTAAATTTAGTTTAATTTGTGAACAAGGGAATCGGCACCAATATCAATAAAGTTTTGCCGCAGCCATTTTCTCCTTTTGGCTCCTTGTCCTCTCTACTTCATGGCTCTATTTTCATGAAAGCACGTCGCAGGTCAAACTAGGAGGTTCAAAGTTATCCTGTGGGTGCTTTATAAATGACAGATTGTGAATCTGTAATTTTGTCTATTGTTCCGTAGACAAAACCATTTCTATCTTGGTCATGCTACGCGAGCTGGAAGGGCTTCATTGGCTCTCGCGTCATTCTTCATACCTATATCTTATCTAGTTTCGGGTGGGTCGATACAGGCAACTGAAGGAACACGGGTGGGTTTTAGTCAGTAAGAGTCTGACACGCCCTCCCGCTCAGAGCGGAGAGCGCCCAGAGCGGGAGAAGTTATTTGATAATTTTCCCACCCAAAAAAAGTTATATCTAAGGTAAAAAATCCCCGTTATCAATCGATTAACTTAGTTAGTGTAACTAGAATATCTGTGTAAAGAACAATCGAGGTTATCTACACTAATATTATAAAGAGGAAAAATTTGTATTTTTGTGTGTGTGTATGTTTGTAATGAATAAACTCAAAAACTACTGGCCTGATTTGAAAAATTCTTTCAGCAATGGATAGCTACATTATCAGCGAGTAACATAGGCTATATTTTATCCCCGTACTCCCACGGGAACGAGAACTACGCGGGTGAAATCGCGTGACGTCCGCTAGTTATTAGGTACATATGACGAGCCATCCCGGAAATCAGGATACCGCAATATGACGAAACTGTTATAGTAATTGCGGCTGTGTTTATGTTGTTACCTTATCATTTATTATTATTATTACAACAGACATAGATTGTCGATATAAAAACCGCAGGTAGGTGTGGATTGATAACAATGATAACACGTGTCGGGTCATGATGTGACCAAAGGTGCAATAAAACAGCCTCTACTTATTGCAATTTTGCAGTAGGCAATTGCATCCCAATTGCGTAACTTATTTTCAGTCATAATTCGAAGGGTTGTGAAGGAGATTCCTAATAAAATAATATAGGCAGATAGAATTGTCTCAGAGCAATGGGGCTCTGCAAAATCCTATTTCAATTTTTTACCCACGACGGAACGGAGACGGTATATGCGTTTGGGGTGAGAGGATGTTTGTGCAAATCCATGTTGCCATTTTTCTCCAAAACTACTAGTCCGATTTTGATGCAGTTTTCAGTTATGGGTTCGGGTTTGATTGGTGCATGTTCTTAGATAGGTGTTACGGTGACAACTCACCAGGGGGCGCTGCAGTAAACATTTTTTTGTGCAAAACCGAAACTACTAGTCCAGTTTTTGATGCAGTTTGTGGTTGATTAGTGAGGGTTCTTAAATAGATGTTACGGTAGTAACTCACTAGAGGGCACTGCAGTAATATATTTTATATTAGTTACTACATTTAAAGACATTTAAATTTTATCCTTTTTCAATTACTTTTTAACAGTCGTGGGTTTTTTCAACATTTTTAATTTTGCTTTTATCTTGTTTATTTTTGATGTGATAAACAAAGCCGATGTCAACCATTCTGCCTATTGTCTTTAAAAAATTATTCTGCTCAACAAAATAACGCCATTAACACTCTTCCTGCCATGGGAACCGCCGCCGGCGACCCCCAAAAAATTTTGTTCAGCGACCAAAGCACATACGTAAGAGAAGTATCACATTTTCCATAACAGCACGCCAGTAGTTGTAAAACTATTTGAATTCGGGAAGTCAGGGCGGATCCCACCGTCTTGTAAGATTTTTTTTTTTAACCCGTCGGCGTATCCCACGGCCGCTTATAATAATTATGACTTTTGACTCACGGCGTTCACAAGCAGAAACTTTGGGACCCGTCGGCGACCTCCATGGCCTCCTGAACTTAAAAAGTTTTATATATTGTCGGCAGGGAGAGTGTTAATGTCGTTGAACGTTGAACTGTCAAAATGAATGCCATTGTGTGTTACGCAATTACCTCACAGAATACAAAAACCCACCTGAATTAGCACCCTAATTGTTCAATGTCATTTTGATAGTTCAACAACATCCATTGCGTTATTTACGTTGAAGAGCAGACAAATTTTGTCGAAAATATGAAGCAATGGATTAGCAACACCCTTCAAAATGATTCAGATTATGATTGATCTTGTGTTACGCAATTAGGGTGCTGGCCTTTTGCGTTCCATCACTTTCAATTGTGTAAAGAGCAGTAGAGAGCAGTGGTGGGCTGGTGGCCCAATGGTAACAGTGGTGGTGGTATGGTACCAGTTGAACGTCGTAGGTTCGAACCCAGACAGGCGCTTTACTTTGTGTAAATTATTTCATCACCACTGCTCTCAAAACGGTGAAGGAAAACATCGTGAGGAAACCGGCATGTCCTAGAACCGAAAATTCGAAGACATGTGACATCTACCAACCCGCACTGGGCCCGCGTGGTGGATTACGGCCCACTGCCTCTCACAGAGAGGAGGCCTGTGTCCCAGCAGTGGGAACATTTATAGGCTGATGATGACGGCTTCCAATTGAAAAGCAAAAAATAACTTGTGTTACATCATTCGGCGAGATGATAATCCTGCAATTACAGCGATAAGCCGGCGCCCGCACGTGTCACTATTTTATTGGCTTAGCACGCATTATTTATTATCTTATCTATCTATCGTACGAGACTTTTCTTTTGCACATGTCACCTTTCAAATTTTCTTAACAGATGTGGCTGCAAATCACTATCTTCTTAGTCTCTTGCTAGAGGATATTTAAATTATATTTTTACATTTTTCTTTGTTTAAATAATTACACAATCTTACCCAACGTATTAAGCCTCGTGCAGACTGGCGCGACGCGACAGCGGTAATTGTTCTACAGTGAAGTTTTCTTCAAAATTTGATTGTTAAGAGTTGCCTCGCGCCGTTGCGTCGCCCCAGTTTGCACAAGACTTCCATCATCATCATCAGCCTATAAACGTTCCCAATGCTGGAACACAGGCCTCCTCTCTGTGAGAGACGCGGGCCCAGTGCGGGTTGGTAGATGTCACAAGTCTTCGAATTTTCGGTTCTAGGACATGCCGGTTTCCTCACGATGTTTTCCTTCACCGTTTTGAGAGCAGTGGTGATGAAATAATTTACACAAAGTAAAGCGCCTGTCTGGGTTCAAACCTACGACCTACAACTCGTAAGTCGCGGCCGTTACCACTGGGCCACCACTGCTCGAGACTTTATAAGACATTATTTAAGTCGCACGTTATGAATAATAACAAATAATAAACTGTCAAGCCAACCGTCACGTTCGCCTTCGCATGCAAAAACGTCTCGTTCCTCGACCTTACAACTTACTCGTAATTTTGTCATCGCATAAGGAAGTATGGCTCAGACCTTATAGGCGGCACTCCTGATGAAGGTCACCACGCTATGACGTATGTGAGGTCAAACTCAGGTCCTTTTTCCTGGATTGGTGTACGTAAAACTGTTATCCGTGTTCTCTTAATTGTATGGATTTATGGAATACTTAATTGGTATTACGGAGTATCAGAATTGGTTTTTCGTTTTTATTGACGTCTATAGATTGTAGTAATGTACCTATTTCTGAAAGTGACACTTTTTAATGTAGATATAGCAACGTTTCGCTGATTTCACACATTGCACCATCAATTTTCATGACGTCACGCACGTCATCCATTTCCGCGACACGACCTCGATGACCGTCACGATATGACATAAAGTGGTAACTTATGGGTGTTCTTCACCATGGGTTTTGTCAGTAATAGACCGGGTCCAACTGAGATGTCCCCAGAAATTCTGGGCATTCTCTACAAGAAAAAAATAAAAAGTCCCTACCTATACTCCATTTGAAATAAGATTAGACATTTAACTAAACCTTTTTTACAGTCCGTTCAACCGATTTTGACTTCTATTGCGTTGGTGGCATGACAAATGGCAGCTGCAGTAAACAGTTGGTTTGTAACCACTTTTTATGCTTTTAATGCCATCCTTATGCCTACGCAATAGAAGTCAAAATCGGTTGAACGGACTGTAAAAAAGGTTTGTTTAAATGTCTAATCTTATTTCAAACGGAGTATAGAATGTTATGAAAAACTTAATCTAGATGTTATCGTCTAAGAATTATTAACGTCACGATTTGTCTAGGCATTTAATGAAACAGCGTATTTATCTTGTTGTTACATTATATGTGCCTAATTTAATGCCCTTGCGGCATTTTGTGATTTAGAGGTAGAGAAAGATGAAATGGTGTGTTTTATACTGAGATGTTGGCTATACATTGTGAGTCTTTACATCATATCGAAATGAAGGAATCTATGCTTAATTTTATCGACGGAAAAAATATTTAAAAAAACTAAATATTTTTACTTTTTAGTTTAAAAAAAATCTTATTAAGAAATAATCTTACTGAGAAATTTTACTATTATTTAAAAAAATTGTGAGTTTGTTTCATTGCGATAGATCATTTAGTTTAAAAGTTAATAAATACCGTTTTGTTAAAAAATTCCATTTATGTGCACATTATAAGACTCACACCGTATATGTAGAGATAATCGGAAGAAGAAGACAATGCTGCTACCCACTTTAAATAAATTGACAGGGTCAAATTATCTAGCGAAACTGCGCAGACGTGGTGGGTATCGATATAAAACATGATAAAAAAAAACCTAGATATTTGTTTTTTTTTTTTTTGGTGAGGTTCAACGGCCGCTGTTTGAATATCGAAAGTCATCACGCCTGTGAAATTTACACCAAAAACTGTTTTTTAAACTGATACTTCAAGTAACTACACTTCCTTTCGTGTAGTTACTTGAAGTAGTGGGAGGACGGTCCCGTCCCGTGGGATATTATATTTCGACCTTTACGCGGGCAAAGCCGCGGGAAAAAGATTTTTCCTGCTTAACAACTACCTAATTGCAGTAAGTGACGGACGCGTATGAGTTTCACTCATTGTAACCTTGTTAGCAACAAACTGTTGTGACGTAGGTCTGATGCAGATTGTAATTTGAGGTCAGGTTAATGTCGTATGGCCCTTTTTCCTGTTATAATTGGGTAAATACCGTAAATAGTATTTAGATTCCTAGAAATCTTTGGAATTTCACCTTTTAATCGAAGTGAATAATTAATACCTAAATGAAAATGCCATTGCACTGAAATTGTTTTGCAAATCGATCCATGTCCACTCTATGTTTTTCAGGGTTTATTTTTCAAAAGTCAGATAACTTTTAAGTAGCTGAAGAATTAATATTTATTACTTATACAGTTTGTCGTATTTTATATACAAAAACCCTCAATATTTATTCTTCAGATAAAAGTTATTTGACAATAAAAAAATCAGTTTTATTTTTACATAAGGACAGATCCAGAATTTGGAAGAAAACTTTTCACTTTTGACGTGACTTGAGCAACGTTTCCTTGGTGTTGCCAAGTCCTGGGAAGTTGATAGGACCACAGCAACCAACACTGTGACGTGATCGAATGTCCTTTTCCTGTAAGACTCGATAAAATGAATTCGTATTAAATTTACTGGGAATTACCAACTTGTGCTTGCGGTGTACTAATAGAAAGAGTAGGTAAAATCGGTTAATTTAATTATTTTATTAGTTGCCGGCCATTGTTCTTTTTATATTTAGAGAAAAGTTATGCCACTCAAAAAGAACTTGTGGTTGCGAACTTAATAATAAAAAATAAAAAAAGTTTAAGGCTCCGTGCTGCCGCACCGCACGAAATCACTGATTTTGATCAATTTTGTTTATTCGTTGTGAGAAAGGGGACGAGAATTTAAACAAAATTATTTGTGATTTGAAAAGTCCAATTCTTCGTCTTGTACATAGGGGAAAGGGATTTTACAAATAAATTAAGGATTCGTGGGAAATCACTAAAATTCGCAACAAGTTTTCCAAAAAATGACGCGAGACTGACGTTTGATCGTTTCGTTAGAAGAAACTGCTTTTGATGTTGAAAATTAAAAAATATCATCAACATCATTATATGGTCTACTTGTACATAGGGGAACCACTTTTTTCAACTTTCATACAAAATATAGCAGAAAAAAATTGTTGAAATAACGTAACTTTCTCAAAACTTCAAGCCAAATAAATATTTTTTTCTAATACTTAGAAACACTTCTAAGAAATTTAAAAAATTATATATTAATTTTAAGTTAATTGTTTAATAGAATCTAAATTTTATTTTATAAATAAACAATTACTTCATTACGTAAATAAATGGCAAAGTGAACTATATAAACGATCGCGGAAAATCTATTCCGTCAGTAGCGAACGGGCCTTCCCAGCGTGAGGACGTATCACTTTGCGTCGCAGCACGCACACACGCACGTACGTGTCCGATGTTAACATATTCCAGAAATTGTACGTCGACTACCACATTTTGATCCGCATTTTATTTTAAAGTACTTTGCTTGTTTTTGAAGAACATTAAAATTTTGCATGCCTGGCAATAAATAAAATACCGGTGTACGTGTGTTCGTAATTCTTCTTATCCTAAACGGCTTGACTGATTTAGATGTTTTTTTTTTTAATTCTTTTTGTGTAACTTGGATGGTTCATAACTATAGTTGGACTCGCGTGGCGCTGTTGTCGCAGGACAACATCTGCCTGCTGGGTTCACTAGTTATATTTTGACTTTAGATTTCATAGTTTTGAGTGATTTTTGGTAGGGGAAAAAGTTATGGGTTCTCGTCACCGGTATGCCCGCGCCTATATGCTGTTGTAGCAATAAGTGAAGTATTTTTGGAACGAAGTTTCTTTAACGCTACTGAAGACTACTTTAAGTCAAAATAAAGATCCAAGATGGCGGCTGCGAACATTTAAAAATATTTCGTCATGGGTATCGTTTTCATAGTTTTCGAGGATGCTAAAGCTGATAGTGAGGTCAAAATATAAATCCAAGATGGCGGCTGTGACAATATTCAGATTTTTCGTCATGGGTGTCTTTTTCATAGTTTTTGATGATTCTAAAGCAGATTTTGATGTCAAAACGTAAATATAAGATGGCGGCTGCGAAAATTTTCACATTTCTCCATAACATCACGCCATCAATTTCAAAGTGTTGGGCCCTTTGAAATTGATGGCGTGATGTTATGAAGAAATCTCGTTTCCGCAACTTTTTCGCGCAAGTGGGTTCGCGCAAGTGTCTTTCGCGAAAATGTCTTTCGCGCAAGTGTCTCAGATCCCTTTATGGATACTGGTGCCAATTCTCTTGTCACAAATTAATGCCTCAAAACTTGACTAAAAATCACCAAAGTTTCGTTCATTCCTGTTAAACGATGATTTCCCATCGTGAAATAATTATAGAATATATTTTATTTTGACAGCACTAAGATGGCAATATGGTGCCGATTCTCTTGTATACCGAACTAAACTTACTAAACTATCACTAAAATTCCTTACTTTTGGCTATGAAAATCTTGAAGCTATTCTGCAACAAAATTTTTCTAAATTTAATTATATTTTGACACACTAAAATTTTATTTGACAATCGCGAGTCCACGTGGTACTTGTTTGCCCTACCCCGTGAATTTTTTTTAGAGCTGGAGGCGCACAGGGGGCAGCCTTGACGTTTTATATAGAATTTTTACTTTTTGTAAGGAAAATAAGAAAAAATATTACCTACATGTAGAGTGTCAGGGGTTTAAGGGTTTTATAAAGGGGATCGAATTTCTCATTATTTTTGCGATTGGACGCACCATTTTCGAGATATATGCAAAAGAAAAAAAAAAAGATGCAGTACTGTTTTTTGCACCTGAAGCGAGGTGTTGGTGTGAATTTTAGTTCAAGATAACTAATTTTATTCCGCACCTTTTTAATCGCGATTAAAAATAGTCAGATTTAGTTAGACATGGTGCCGATTCTCTTGTCATAAATGCCTCTAAACTAGACTAAAAATCACCAAAATTTTGTTTTATTTCTGTCAAACGACGATTTCCCATTCTGAAATAGACTAAAGTGACACAACTTAACTAGATTTTAGTTTGACAGCACTAAGATGGAACTGAGATTTTCATTTAGTGAAAATAGCAATTTTACTATTCTGAATTTGACGTTTTTCACTTAAAATTTAGATTTTCTAACCGAATCTGACTATTTTTCGCGATTAAAAACGTGTGGAATAAAATTGATTGTCATGAACTTTAAATTTACACCAACACCTCGATTTCATATGCAAAAACAGTACTGAATCTTTTTTTTTTCTTTTGCTTATATCTCGAAAACGGTGTGTCCAATCGCAAAAATAATGAAAATTTCGACTCCCTTTATAAAACCCTTAAACCCCTTATACTCTACATGTAGGTAATATTTTTTCTTATTTTCCATACAAAAAGTGAAAAGTTCCATATAAAACACGTCGAGCGTGCGCGCCTCCGGCTCTAAAAAGATTCACATGGTTAGGTATCACGTGTGGAATCGCGATTGTCAAATTTGATTTAGATGTGTCAAAAATTTTCTTAAACTTAGAGAATTTATTTTGCATAATTGTGCCGATTCCCTTGTTCACAGACTAAACTAAATTTAAGTGCATCTTTTTCTTTCTATTTCATTAAGAAAAGGACAGAAGATAAATTTTAGTTTAGTCCTGTCAAATTAATCAGCGCTTGACGTTAATTGACGTAATTTTAGTCGGCAAGTTTTTAATCACGTCTAAACTTGTATGGAGAGTGATAGGCGGTGATTAATTTGACAGGACTAAACTAAAATTTATCTTCTGTCCTTTTCTTAATGAAATTGTAAGAAAAAGATGCACTGAACTTAAATTTAGTTTAGTTTGTGATCAAGGCAATCGGCACCAATAGCTTTGAGATTCTCATAGTCAAAGTAAGAAATTTTAGTGATAGTTTAGTTCGGTGTATAAGAGAATCGGCACCAATCAAAATTTTAGGTGAAAAAAGTCAAATTCAGAATAGCGAATTTTTCATTTTCACTAAATTAATAACTCATTCAGTTGCAAAAACTGTACTTTATCTTTTTTCTGTTCTTTTGCTTATATCTCGAAAATTGTGTCTTATCGCAAAAATAATGAAAATTTCGACCCCCTTTATGAAACCCATAAACCCATAAAACTCAACATGTTGGTAATAATTTTTCATGTTTTCCATACAAAAAGTATAAAATTCCATAAAAAACAGTATTGTTATAAATATACTAAACGAATATACACAAACATTCCAGACTTATTTCATAAGCGTACCTACGTAACTTAACAAAATACCGTCTATAGGATCAAAACTGTTTAAGCGATCACTACGCTCGATGTTTAGGCGTGTGTGCGTGAACGGTGCACACAAACATAGCATCGCAAGAATTTACCTAAACTCTGTCGAGTGAATTCACAGCCAGGAGCCTTAACCCAGACCCACTGTAAATTGCGTAACACACTTTCAATCACAATCCGGAATATTTGAAGGAAATTGCTAATCCATTGCTTCATATGTTTGAAAAGTTCTCTTGCTCAACTTCTTGAGCAAGAGAACTTTTCAAACATATAAATAACGCGTCGAATGTTGTTGAACTGTCAAAATTAAAGGTAAGTATAACCATAAAAATAATCCATATCGCAATTAAGAGTCCTATTACATTTTTACGCAAATTCATGATATTAGACGTTTTAATTTACAGCAGCCGTAAGATATTTTAATTATTTGATTATGAATAACGATAGTGCCATTCTCTTTCTTGTAAGTTAGAGTTACCATTTTAATTTTTCTTTTCATGTAATTTACTATAAATATTTTACGAACTCGGTTTACAAGAAAAACCTTCGGCGATGGGACTTGACGCTCAAATTCACATTGTTTCATTCAATTCTAATAAAAGTTAAAATTACTAAAATATAAGTTGAATGTTCTACTTGTTTATTGGATTTTTAGAATTTCTTTAAATTCCTTGAGTTTTCACGGAAAAAAATGTAAAGAAAAGCAATAAATGACTTGATTCAGCGTCCATTATATTCCAAATAAACACAATTTTATCAAATAAACTAATCACTACATAGTATAAAACAAAGTCGCTTTCTCTGTCCCTATATCCCTATGTATGCTTAAATCTTTAAAACTACGCAACGGATTTTGATGCGGTTTTTTTTAATAGATAGAGTAATTGAAGAGGAAGGTTTATATGTGTAATAACCCGGTTTATACCCGTGCGAAGCCGGGGCGGGTCGCTAGTATGATATAAAACTTCTATCTACAATGAATACGTTTAATTAGTTTTCGTTTCTCAATAAACTAAGACAAAATTACAATAAATAAAATTAAAGTACTATATATTCCGCGTCAACTCAGCAAATTACACGAAAAGAATGTGTTGTAGCTCAAACTTACAACAAGGAGTATGGCACTATCGTTATTATAATCAAATAATTAAAATATCTTAGTGCTGCTGAAAATTACAACGTCAAAAATCATGAATTTACGTAAAAAAAATTAATAGGACTATTTCTTGCTAAAATGTCTGATTATAGTGATAAGAACATAATTATATGCCTGATTAGCCAAATCCATACTGATGCCTAGATATGAATTGCCAAAGCAAATCCTAGTCTGGCAAAGAATTTATCATTTAAAAATATCCATTAAATAATGACAAAAGAGGTAACAAGAGAAAGTTGATCGTCTACAAACAGTACTTCGGAGAGGACTTTCAAGAACTGATTTTTTTTTTAACTATGGCCTTTCGCAGTTATGACCACTAAGGACTTGGCTGCTTAACCAGATTTTTCCTGTGGGGCCACCACAAGCTTCTACACTTAGAGCCTCCAGCCAGGAGCTTCTAAACTATACTAAATTAAAATTAAGCGAGTGCTCGCTAAGGGCACCCCCTGTGGGGTACGAACCTCGGCTTAGGGCATCGCTGAGGGGAGGACAGCAAGAAGGGACAGGCTGGATCAAACTTAAATTTTCATCATGATTATTATGCGGGGTATTTAAAGCTGCGTGCTCAGCTGCAACAACTGCTGGCACCTCGTTTTCGTGCAAGGATCGGGGGGAGTTTCATTTACTCGGGACGCGGTCGCGATCGCAAAGGACCTCGGCGGCGAGGTCGGAATGACGGGAGGCGTCGGTTCTTGTGCACTGTACTAGGCCCTATTCTGCTCCTGGAGGAGTGTAATGGGGTCATCTGGGTCGGAAAGACCAAGAACTGATCCCAGCATCTCTCTTCAATCGTAGGTACCGGACTACTTGACGTACCTACTACAGGGTATCATCCGCAATTGGTTGATATCAGCAGCGGGATAACTGCGTAACACACATAAAATGACAATTGATAGCAATGGGTTTCATTTTGACAGTTCACCCATGTTCATTGGGTTATTTACGTTGTTGAGCAGACGAATGTTTCAAACGTATGAAGCAATGGATTAGCAATATGCTTCAAAACTCTCGGATTCAGATTGAAAGTATATTAGCAATTAGGGTGCTGTCCTCAGCGCTTCTCCTCCACATTTATTAAGCGCTCGGCCAAAGCACAACAATTTAAAAAAAATAGTCTTGTGGCCAAAGTGTGGAACTCTCTGGCAGTGTCTCTGCATTTTGAATTTCGAATGAACAAAAACGAAACACTAGCAAAATTTTACCTCGATGGTTTATCATTTATAACTTCCAATTACAGCTATATATAGTTTTATGTAAGCGGGCACGCCCTTTATGCCTGGAGGCTTTTATTTAGATATTTAGTTCTGTTTACGTTTAGTTATTTTTTTAAATTCTGCTTGAGTATAGTTCTCGATGTTTTTGGTTGGTATATTGGCATGTGCTAGCTGACATATGGCCAATAATTTATCACTTAAATTATGTTTTGTGTTGCATAATGTAAGTTATTTTCCATACTATTGTATAGAATCTTTTTTTCTAACTTGAACAGACAGCTGTGCTGCTGGGGAGTTTGTTGCGCCACTTCTTCTTCCCAGCTAATGGCACTAGGAAGTGGAGAAGGGTGGGCGTTTTTGAGGGACTGTCTTATGTAATTTTGATGTTCGAAAAGTGCTGATTCTCAGCCTAGTTTGAATAAATGACTTTTGAATTTGAATTTTCAAAACAAATAACTTTATTAGTTTTCTGTAACATACGAACTCATCCATTAAGGTAAATCCTTAAATCGAATCTAGTAACACCTTAGATCAGGTTTTCCCCAGAGTACAAACAAATCTATTAAATTTTATATTTACTTTTAATTAACACGTCACCCAGGTAGGTACTCAGACAGTGACGTGTCACTCGTGAGGTAGCCATAGTAAGAATACCTACAACGCGTTCATTATAACTTGACCCGTGACGCGCTTGGTAGCACTTTCTGTCAGTCGCCATTTTGAACTCTATTGATATTGAAACTAAGCTTGACAAGAAATGTTGTCAACATGACGACAAGGGACAAGTTATAGTGAACGGTCTGTAGAATAAAACATCGATCGTTAAACCTAGGAATCATGATTCTATCATTAGTGATTCATAACCTATTGAATATGCAACAATAGTCTGTGTCATCTATTTATAATCCAGGAATTTCTTGTAAGATTTCCTCTGAGTAAGACACAAAATTTTCCTTTCCTTACGTAATGTGTTAACATGTTCGTGAGGAAACCTGGATTTATAATTATTATTAGTCTGAAATCGCCAACCCGTCTTGAGCGCGCGTGGTGATCAATGCTCGTGCCTTCTCTGTATGAGAAGAGGCCTGTGCCCTGCAGTGGGACAATAATACACACACGGAACAGAAAAAACAGAATACACAGGTATGGGCAACACTTACGGACACTAAATATTTCCTGTGTAATTTTGTTATTACTCGTACCATTGCCAAAAGCACTTAACATTTCTCATATTCGGGCTTTCGTAAAAGACGAATATTCTCCAAAGTGTGGCCCAACCATTATAAGTTCAAAAACTAAAACCCGACTACTGAAAAACCACGCTCTAAAAAGTATAAAACAAGAAAATATTTCAGACAGAAATCAAGATATATAGGTACAAAGATGGTCAAGGTAAAGCCGTGGTCGCATGCCTGTACACCTTATAATGGCATGCGACCATGTTTTTTTTCATGACTTTATGTCCTCTAGAGGGCGCCATATTGCATTTAATGTGACGTCACATAGTGTATAACGAGCGGACAATCAAGACGCTTCTAATGAAACCTCATTTGTCAAATGATGATCGGTAGTTTAGAAGTTATGAGGTAAGTAACAGATGAACGAACATGCATACATACCAGCCAAGTCTTAACCCTCCTTTTTGCTTCGCCGTAGTCAGGTAAAAATGATATACAATTTTAATAAACCAGCCACAACGGTCATTTAATAAATATATTATTTTGTATGTTATTGGGAATTTAATGTGGCGATTATATTCAATCGACTATTGTTCATTCAAACTAGTTTCGACCGGTTATGTGTCAATTACAGATAGGTAAGCAAAGTCGACCCACGAACTGCCACCGCCGAGTCTTTATATTGTTTAATTAATTTAACAATTAAAACAGGTATCGAACGTTTATATTTATTTATTAAAACCACAAAAATAATCTAATACCTTTAAATGAGCAATTCTTGTATATATATAATTTGAATCTCGGGAACGGCTCCAACGATTTTCATTAAATTTAGTATGCAGGGTTCGGGGGCGATAAATCGATCTAGCTAGGTTTCAATTTTAGAAAACGTCGGTCATCCAGATATTGTTTTATTATTGCCTATTGAAGTTTAACAAGTTAACGCCATCGTCATTACGCACGATAATATTAAGTAACTTAATAACTTTGTTCTAACATTAGAACAAAGTTGCCCAATTTTGTAGGGCGATGTCGCCCTACAAAATTGGGCAACAAAACTTTTTTTATTTCTTGTGTTCTTGTGAACAATGAGTTTTTTCGTCGCGTAACAATCTGGCTACAAAGAGTTGAGCAACATTTCACCCTAAACACGAGCAAAACTTTCTCGAATATTGCTGAACGTCGTAAGACGTCCATCTTGTCGATGACGTCACGATGTTTTACGTCACAATCTTTGTTCTTCATGAAGCCACTGAAAGTCTTCGACGTCGGCCAACTTTGCGCGATTGTACACGCGACAAGAGTTGCCTAACGTTTCTTCATTCTTGCACAGTTAACACAAAGGCTTCATGTAAAGTAAGTAACTTACACGTACATACTTTACGGATCTTTTTTTTAAATTTATTTTTGTCTGGGAAGTCCTCATGGATACCTTCGGTCTGAGAAGAACGGAGGGTTATGTCGAACTCCTACCGACTAAAACCCCACTCTTCCTTCAAGTGCCATGAGTCGGGGGCCCAGGAGATACTTGTACATTCGCTGCACCCCCGAATGGTATCGAACCACCAAGTGCGGCCGATCCCACAACCTGCATGCCACCTCTTTGTGCCTGACTGCTCGAGCGACGACAGAGTCCCAATTTCGCCGCTCGCAGGCCTTCCTTATGGTGGCCGGAGATCGTATACTTTACTTACCCAATTAAACAACGGATTTCAAAAACATGCATACCTTTTTTTTATTATTGGCGGCTATAGCAGGCTATAGCTTGGCAAATTCAAGAAACAGATTTTTTTCTTAACTGGAGACAGTTTTTGGTTGACCATCATAGTCCACCATTCTCATCATCATTATCATCATTTCAGCCGAAAGTCGTCAACTACTGGACATAGACCTCCCCCGAACATCGCCACTTCGACCGGTCCTGTGCTTTTCGTATCCAGGAGATTTCAGCGGTCCACCATTCTATTCTTTAAAAAATATCTAACTTTATAATGGACTCAAGCAACTACGTTACCTACCAACTTAGTAAGAAAAAGAAAAGAAAAGAAAGAAAAATAAAGGAAAGAAAAAAAAAAATAAAAGAAAGAAAAGAAAGAAAGAGAAACGGCGGTAAACTTTATCAGTTTACCGCAAGTTAACGTAGAAAATACGTTTATTTGCGGTAAACTGATAAAGTTTACCTTTCTACCTTTCTTTCTTTTATCTTTCTTTTCTTCTTTTTCTTTCTTTTGTTTTTCTTTTTTTTCTTCTTTTTCTTTCTTTTGTTTTTCTTTTTTTCTTCTTTTTCTTTCTTTTGTTTTTCTTTCTTTTCTTTCTTTGAAACACACGTGACGCAAAGAAAGAACCAGTTGGGGGAAAATATATTTTTACCTATCTGTTATGTGTACATTCTTTCCTTATTTTTGCCAAGCTATCTATAGGAAGTCTTCTCCAAACTGCATATAGGTGAATATAGACGTCATATTGACCATTGTGTAAAGGTAAGTCATCCATGGTGACTAAAATCTGTACGTCACCTTTTGCCGTGATGTCATGTGGAACAATATCCATTCCTTTCTTATGACTGGGGGCTATGGTTTACCATTTACAATAGCCGTACATGTTTGGCTGCTTAGGCTATACTAGTTATCAGAATACAAGCTGCAGTAAGTGCTACGCTTGTAGCGCGAAAGGAGACGTTTCATTTTTGTATGGGACTCCGGCCATAACATGTACATTTCAGAAAACCTGGGAAACGAACTCCTAAATACAATAAAGACTATTTTTTTCCATAATATCTAATACTTTTTGGGCACAAAATAAAAACCGAAAATGTTTGACGTTTGTCAGGAGAAATACGATTATCGACAGCTAGCCATTTTCGTCCAGAAGTACCTACAAATCTACAATCCACAAAAGCAGTTTTTTATTTTTATGATGAATCATACTTTCTAATTAATCAAAAAAGTTGTATAAGATAGCTATCTTATTGTAGTACAAAAATACACGCCTTTCATATTTAATTGAATAACGTCTACATGATATTATTTTGTTAAAATGTAACATGATTTCTGGACGAAAGCAGTATGCAAGTAAAACGACGCCATGATGAATAAAATATGGCAATAATTTGTTAAACTATTATTTTTTGTGCCGAAGTAATCAGAGGTATAAACAGGAAAGAATATATTTCCTCAATTCGTGGAATTTTTCTCTTTTTTTTCATTAACGTACACTTTATGGCCGAAAATGAAACATCTCCTTTCGCTGCGTTTTTCGACTCAGTCCAGCACGCGTAACATGACGCTTTTTATCTCTACGAGGAATAGACACAGCTCTTCTATACAAAGTGACGTTTCGTTTCTCCATTTTTGACATCGCACCGTAGAAATCATTCTACAATCTGTCGTTTTGTCTTTCGTTTCTAACGATCTTTGTCTAGGTCCTTTTACATGTAGACTATTTCAGAAGAAAGTTTTCTATCCCAAACTGTCAAAATCACTAAGGTAGTGAAGACAATTTGATTTTGTAATCGCCATGCTAAAGACAGTAGAAAACTTTTTACTCGACGGCCACAAAGTATATACAGTTATCTACAAAATCATGATTTTACAGGAGAAAATTTTGATTGTCTAAGTAAATCTGACTATTTCTAATCGGATTAAAAAGGTCGGATGACAAAACAAAGAATTCTGAGTCGAATTATGAAAAAATCGGCCAAGTGCGTGTGGCCACGCACAATGAAGTGTTTCGTAGTTGGGATGAATTTATCCCAAAAACAAACTTAACTTTGTAGTTGATAAACATGTTCTCCCATACGGAATGTATGGGAAAACATGTTTTTGCAACTGCAAAGTTAAGTTGGTAGATTATTACTCGTTAACTAGTAAAGCCTACTTAGCTGTGATAGTTTTTCTTTTAATTTCGTTATATAAACTACTGCTGTGATTTTTTTCACACATCTAAAACCAACTATTTAGCTGGCAGGGGGGGGGGGGCACTTGACTCTAACAAAAATTAGCACTTTAAAGCTTAATATTTTGCAAACGAATCTCTGAATCCAAAAATGATTTCCACAAACTCATAATGTTTTTGCAAGACCTTTCCAATGATACCCCACACTATGGGATAAAAACTAAAAATAAAACATCACCACTTTACGTGTATGGCAGGTACCCTAAAAAAAATGTTTTTTATAATTTTGTTTTACCACTTTGTCGACGTAATTAATATGTATACCTATGCCAAATTACAGCTTTCTAATACTAAGGGTCTCGGAGCTAGACCGCGGACAGACAGACAGACAGACGGACATGACGAAACTATAAGGGTTCCTTGTTTACTACGGAACCCTAAAAAAGTGAATTTCGTAAAAAGTGCAGTTGAGTCTTTCTACTTTCCTGCCGTCCTGTCTACTCGGACCGTCATTTTTGTCTATTCTTCCGTCGACAAAACTCTTTTCTACGGTGGTCATGCTACGTGTGCTGCACGCTTATCATGACTACAATAGAAACGGGTTTTATCGACGGAAAAATAGACAAAATTGAAACGAAAACAGACAATGACAGATAAACAATCACAATCTGTCATTTTGTCTGTTCTTCCGTAGAAAACCCCTTTCTATGGTTGTCATGCTACACGTGCTAAGTTTTCCTTAGCCCAAGTGGCAAGGACCAAAGAAGTAAAGTAGAGTCATTAATATCATAAACTTATGGTGTTAATTACTAACTGAATTACGTGGCGACTTACAAAAGTGCTACCTACCATTTTTCTGTTTTTAATTTATGGCCAACTAAGTATTAAACGTCAATTGCCTATTTTAGAAAAAAGAGGTTATATAGGTAATTGTTTTTATTATTTGTTAGTTGAAGAGCGACAGAATGAAAACGTTGAAAATAGGTACGAATAATTAGTTTATTTCGAGGTTTGCTTGTGTTATTTATTTATGACGCACTAAAACTTATTCTATTATAATTATTTAACAATAACTTGGAATTTACATTGAAATTCGAGCCACGCGTTCAAATTATACAGCTATCTTTTGACGCTTTGACGTTAATAGAACAAAATTATATTTCGATTTTGTAGCTATATTTAGAACAGTTTTGGTTCTACAATGGGAAAACTTTTATAAATGTTTGAAACTGAATCATAATCAGCCTATAATGTTCCCACTACTGGAACACAGGCCTCCTCTCTTCGAGGAGTGGGCTGTATCCAATCCACGCGGGCCCAATGCGGGTCGGGTAGAAACTGAATAGCTGTCAATTATTTATGTAAAACAATGATTACTCTATTTTACGGTAATTTAGGCTGACAGTTATAACTTATAGTTGTAACACACTGGTCGACAAAACAGAAGTCGGAATAAGATTCAGTGAACACTAGATAATTTTAATCAGTCCATAGTTTGATTGGATGGAAAATGCTGTTAGAAAGTTGGGCGACCAAACCAATCGACTAAAAGTCCCTAGTGCGCGCAGGCCCTAAGATGTCGTCGAAATCGAATGAACTAGAAGTTCGTTTTATTTATGAAACTCTCCCGATATTTTGTAACTTTTCCTTTCATTCCAAAAAATAAAGCCGTCATTTACAAAACCAATACGTAACAGAGTTCGAACGTTTTTCGGCATTCATAACAACCCCAAAAGTTGGAATAAAAAAGAAAACGTGTTATTTTCTCTCATAGAACAACCCCTTACAAAGTCTTACGTAATGAAACAACCCTTTTTTTAAAACGTGCGATTTTCCTTAACGTTCTCGAACGATTTGTATTACGTCATAACTTTAATCATTTTCTTCAGCATTTTTTTAATAGAGTCCGCGTGAAGAAAATAGTGGCACAATTTTTTTTTAATGCATTTTGGTGCAATGACAGACACTAGCGCCGCGTCAATTGGACTTCAGTGGTGGTGCGGACTCCAGGTACTAACTTAGAGATTCATATGAAAACTGACGACAGAACTTGAAAGTTGTTCCTGTGACAGAAAAGCTGTAGAGAAGTATGGAAATACAATGCTGGAGAAAGAAGAACATGATTGTGACAAGAAAAGTGTTAAGGAATAATGTGGATAGCTATCAAAGAGATAAACAAAGAGGAATATATTCATTTTAGTGGTGGCAAACGCAACTGCTGGGTGGTACCTACTGAGTTTGGTCCCTAGGTCGGGCAAAAATGTTTTTAGGTTTTTCCAACTAAGTACCTATACGCTCCTGACTCCTTTTTAGGGTTCCGTTGCCAAATGGCAAAAAACGGAACCCTTATAGATTCGTCATGTCTGTCTGTCTGTCTGTCTATCTGTCTGTCTGTCTGTCCGTCCGTATGTCACAGCCACTTTTTTCCGAAACTATAAGAGCTATGCTGTTGAAACTTGGTAAGTAGATGTATTCTGTGAACCGCATTAAGATTTTCACACAAAAATAGAAAAAAAAACAAATAATTTTGGAGTTCCCCATACTTAGAACTGAAACTCAAAAAAATTTTTTTCATCAATCCCATACGTATGGGGTATCTATGGATAGGTCTTCAAAAATGATATTGAGGTTTCTAATATCATTTTTTTCTAAACTGAATAGTTTGCGCGAGAGACACTTCCAAAGTGGTAAAATGTGTGTCCCCCCCCTGTAACTTCTAAAATAAAAGAATGATAAAACTAAAAAAAATATATGATGTACATTACCATGTAAACTTCCACCGAAAATTAGTTTGAACGAAATCTAGCAAGTAGTTTTTTTTTAATACGTCATAAATCGTAAACCGCAATTTACCTTTCATTCAATGTTACTTGCTGCTACGGAACCCTTCATGGGCGAGTACGACTCGCACTTGGCCGCTTTTTTATATTTTTTCTTGGTAACTGGGTGGCAATCCTCATGGATGTCCTCCGTCCTGAAGCGGACGGAGGAGTCTGTCAGACTTCTATTGACTAAACCACCCCGTGTTTCCTCGCACACTTGCACCGGGGTCTACGGGGGTACTTAAGCACTCTTCAACGCAGCCCCCGACTGGTGCCAGCCCGTCTCCGTGGGCTTCATCTGACGCTCCTGCTTCCTACCCTAACCAGCGGGAAATACAGGCGTGATGATAAATTATTTCTAATGCATCTGTGTAGAACCATTCGTCAGCAGAAGAATAGACAAAATGACAGATTTACAATCACAATCTGTGACAACAGCTAAAGCGCGGTCACCCTGTCGTCGGGCTGCATAGGAAAGAAAAAGAAGTGCTATGTATGACACAACGCTGGTAATTTATTGCAAAATATGAAGCAATTAAAAAAAATATTAAAATACTATTACGTTAATATTTTATGTTGCTTCTAGAATAATCAGATAAAAAGTCAGATTGATTGCATTTAAATTAATTTGGTTTTAATCGTTATAAGAAATTTTTAGAGGTATCTTCGTGATTTTTTTCTATCGTAACAAATTAGTTGTAAGTACTTAGTACCTACTTATGTTTTCAAAACAGTATCTTACTGGCATACAGAGTGGCAGGGACATCGACCGGAAAAGTGTTACCGTGGATTCATTCATACATGATTCTTAGCGTTAAAAATTTTCGTCGTTTATTTAAAAATAACAGCTGTTCCATACATTTTTACCGCGTAGGTATTGCACTTTTCTATGAAACAGCTGTTTTCTTTTAAATTACCGACGAAAAAAATCAACGCAGGAGGGTTCAGAATCATGTACTGAATCCATGGTAACAGTTTTCGCGTCGACCCACCAACCTGTATATCCTGAAGAATATCATATTTTATTCTGATTTTGTTTACTGCAGTGGATCATATACTTTTAGACATTATAAAACTTGCGTTTAGAACCTGTAGTCCCCTTAAACAAATGAGAAGAGTAATTAAGTGGTGACGTCATTCGCCCACGACGCATCGTAAACAGTTGAAGAGTGACAGTTTCCTACGTAACAGCAAATATTATAGTGAACGGAAAAACACAATAAACCATAGTAACATAGTAGGTATTGTGAACAGTTTTCATGCTATATTACGTAAGTAAGGGTTATGAAAACTGGGCTTATTTATTAGCAGTGGCGTAGCGTGCCTTGGCGGGCCCCGTATAAAAATTTGTTTGGGGGCCCTTACGAAGGGTAAAGATTTCTCAAAAAAGAAAAAAAATGTTTGCATAAAATTAAAAGAAATAATATATTTATTCATCATAAATAACTATCTGTCGCTTTTTCCGAAATGTTTACAAACAATTTAAATTAAATATACACTCTCTTTGCCTTTTTTTCGGCAAACTGATTAATTAAATCATTTATAGCTGATGATGAATTTGGGAAGTTTTTATTAATTTTTACTTACGCACGTCGGGGGCCCCGTATAATTGATACGGCAGATACGGCGGTAGCTACGCCCCTGTTTATTAGAAACGTGTGTTTTGTTATGCGTAATCTAGCTAATGGAGGAGATTCGTGGGAATTGTTGTTGTTGAAATCCTAAGGCTTTAACCGGAACACAGCAATGGTTCTCGAAATAAGTGTGGCCGTAGTACTTCCCTGGACGATCTCCTTCATGAAGAGCTCTACCATACCTACAAGATGTAAGGGATACCCATGCGATGTTACCATGAAATCAGTAGGTCATTCCATTCAAATCTGTTATTCCTACATTTTGACCGTGTTGCACTTTTGTATGAAAAAGCAGTAAAAAAACCCTTAAGTACAGTAGTCGCATATGATGTGTAACATCTAACATCTCACCTTGGTATTATGCCACATTAAAGGGGCGGGGCCTCGTCAAGGTCGTTTCTGTCGGCCAACTCTAGCACCGCGCGCGCTCATTGGTCAAATCAAATAGCGCGCGCTTCCCCGGCTTCCTGTAATACACTTCCGTCCCTTATCACGAAATCTCTCAAAGATTTTCCACTCCATAGATTGCAGGAAAGCGAGAGGAAAGATCCTACACATCAAAAAATAAAAAAACGTGTGGCACTCGGGGCACAAGAATAAAAAACGAGCAGAAGGCAAGCTTCCTAACAGAGTTCAAAATTCTTACCTACTTTCATAGGGCTGTCACTCGGTTATTACAGATTAAAAAACCGGGTAAGTGCGAGTCGAGATTCGGCGATGAGCACAGACGGACGGACGGATGGATGGACGGATGGACAGCTGGACAGCTGGACATACGGACAGACGGACAGACGAACGGACACGCACTGTGACTGAGGTGATCCCATGAGTTTTCCAA
The DNA here is from genome assembly GCA_963680765.1 of Agrochola lychnidis. NCBI lineage: Eukaryota > Metazoa > Arthropoda > Insecta > Lepidoptera > Noctuidae > Agrochola > Agrochola lychnidis. The sequence continues at coordinate 20,663,872 of OY796858.1, forward strand.
TTACGGTACCGAACCGGTAATTATTTTAACAGTTTGTTTAAAATTAAGTAATACCTATTTAATTAATCATACTGTGAAATAATTATACACACAATGCGTGCATCGTTGTTGAACTGAGATCCTCCCATTTTTTGAAGTCGGGTAATAAAATGAGCAGTGGTGGCCCAGTGGTAACGGTCACGACTTACGAGTCTAGGGTTCGAACCCAAGCAGGCACTTTATATAAATTATTTCATTACCACTGCTCTCAAAACGGTAAAGAAAAACATCGTGAGGAAACCGGCATGTCCTAGAACCAATCATTCGAAAACATGACATCCACCAACCCGCACTGAGCCCGCTTGGTGGATTACGGCCCACTCGCTCTCACAGAAAGAGGAGGGCTATTTCCCAACAGTAGGAACATTATACCTAGGCTGATTAGGCTTATATGCTAATAAAACACGATAGTAAAGTATGTAATTATTTATACTGTCAAATAGTTATACATACATAGATGCATACGTTGCTTGCTTTTTTTGAAGTTGGTTACTTATTAAAATACCGTGACTTATAGACGGACGGACAGACGGACATGGCGAAACTATAAAGTTTCCTTTCTGGTTTTACTATTTCACGAACGTAAGTGGTACCTACAAACCTACTAAAACAAAAATACGAAACAAGAGACAAACAATAACTCGCTAATATAGGCGGTAAACCATAAGATTAATAAATAATAATTCTTATGGGAAAACTTTATGGCCATCTTTATTTAGGATACTACCTATCTCGTAACTAAATAATTCTGCAATAAGCATTAAAAATGAGTAGGTATGGGTAGATATAGATAATAACCTGACAAAATCCTTTGGATAAATAAAATAAACCTTGCTTTTCCTACTATTATTGATACACACAGTACTTACAACAATTTGCCATTTTCATTAACCTAAATGTCCGCGTCACTCGTACCGCTCTGGCACACGGCGCGCGGCGTACCCCTGAACGTTGGCTTCGGAATGAGCCGGCTCAAACCAGTTTGCCTCTAGCGGGCGCCGGTGCACCCCCCGCGCGCCTTGTCTGTGACACTGCACGCACACAAAGCTGTGCGTGTAGTAGTGATCTCGCACAAAGCGTTAGTATGAAGCTTGCAGTCTGTTCCTTTTTTAGTCTTGTGCTCGGGGACTGCCGCGGTAAAGCTATTGCATAGCATTTGTAACCTCCATACTTCCTATTTGTCAATGCTACACTTGGGATGATGACGTGATGACATAAAACAAAAATTACGTTCCCATGACAACATCACGTTTCCCATGACAACATCACGTTGTCATGGGAACCGTCATTACATGGTAGGCGGATTGGGGGGTGTTAGGTTTTTTTCGTTACGGCATTTCTTGTTTCGGTCGCCGCGCTCAAAGCCCGCGATAAAAGCTATACAATAGCTTAAAAAATCTAAGCTCCTGGATCTACTAGAATCATGTACTGAATTCACGGTAACAATTTCCGCGTCAATGTCCTTACACCATCTATAAAAGCTTCCTCTGCAACCTCTAAATTAAGTATCAATAATTTTTGCGTCACCGCCACGTGCCACTCCACATGTCTTCATTCATGTCCACTGCTGAACGTGGACTTCCAAGAAATCATATCCTTCATAATATAAAAGAAATTTATAGAAATCAAATCATATGTCATTCATAATATGAGGAAATTCTACCAATTGCTCTATTGTGCTCGAGAATTGGATCAAGACTCAAAACTTTCGTCATGACATTTTCCGCCTTCCCGCGTCACATGCCCATACCATGACAACTGATTTCCATACAACTCTTCAGTCACCGGTGCTACTTTCAGACATCCTCATCCAATTCCGTATTTTAGTCAAGTAATCAAGCATTGTAAAAGTACCAATAAGTACTCTTTATCCCTTACGTAGATACTTTCAGTTTCATTTCATCACAATTTGTCGTTGAAAAACAGCCACAACAAACAAAACGTAATAAGTACTTTACACAATATTGTTTGTTAGTGGTTTTAATCACGTTTTAATACTGCGTCTGACGTTACGCAATGTTCTGAAAACCGTGTTTACAGTTCAGACCTGTGTATTGCGTAACACGGGAGAATAGGTTATGTTATGATATATACTCGAAAAGGATTTTATTATGAACGTTTTATAATGCAGTTTGTTTATTTGATCATTTTTGATGAGTATGTTGCAATTCTAGGGATGTTTGTGACGAAATTGCTTCATGTAAGTACTTACGTTGTAATTTGTACAGCTATTTGCTTACCTACAAACATGTACGTATTATGTGCAAATCGAATTACAACTTTAATTTACATTCGTTTTTATGTGTTTACATAGGTATCTCGGAACCATGGGGTCCCGGTCCTTTGGAAGGCATACGAGGGGCCGAAGCCAACTCGCAGAGGCCCCTTGGACAATTTTAAATGGAATGAGGCACCAACCGACGATTATCCCCGTATGCACTATGCACCCAAGGACAACCCCCGGTTGGTGCAGGGCTATTGCAGAACATGGAAACAAAACATTCGTTTTTATTATTAAAATGCTTTATTTGGGTATACGAGTTCAATTTATTACAGAACTAACTATTTACACTAGGTACTAAATAAAATGGCTTACTCATCATCTGCCTAGTCTTTTCCAAACTATATTGGGGTCAGCTTCCAGTCTAACTGGATGCAGCTAAATACCAGCATTTTACATGGAGCGACTGCCTATCTGACCCCCACAACCTAGTTACTAGGCAAGACGATACCCCTTGGTAAGACTGGTTGTGAGACTTTTGGGCTTCTAACTACCCGTAACGACTGCCAAAGATCTAAAAATGACAGCCGGGACCAATGGCTTAACGTGCTTTCGGAGGCACAGAGGGGTCTTGGTATGTAAAGATGGTCACTCATCCACGGACCAACCGCGGCAAGCGTAGTTACGCTTCTCCTGTCCTTTTGTTTTTGTATTTATTTTGTATAGTTAGCTACACAAATAAATACAAAAACAAAAGGACACAGGCGTCGAAGTACTCGTCCGCGTCGCTGTCATCCGGAAACGTGCCCAGAAGACTGGCAGCATTGCCACGTTGAATGGCATGGCATTTACATTACTAATTACATTTCTGATCAAAATGTCTGATGCTTCTTAGATAGGTATGTCATTTTAGTCGGTAGGAGTCAGAAGGCAATTTTCCACTCACACAGCAGATATCGATGAGAATTTGTTTTCACACGCTGCTCATTCTCATTTCAGCCGGAGGAGGTCTACTACTGAACATAGGCCTCCCTCCTAGTATTGCCACATGACCGGTACTGCGCTGGTCCCACCTAGCAGGTCCTCGCGACCTTTGGAGGATCAATCAAATCAAGTATGTAAATTATTAACTACCGCTGCGCCCCGCGGTTTTACCCGCATAAGTCTCGATCCCGTGGGAATATCAGACTAAAAAGCATCCTATGTCCTAACCCAAGTCATGGTCTACCCATGTGCTCAATTTCATCTAAATCTGTTCAGCCATTTTAGCGTGAAAGCGTAACAAATAAACATACAAAAAATCAAATCTTTTCTCTTTAACCGACTGCGGCGAAGCCAAAAAAGGAGGGTTATTATAATATTAGTTTAGAGACAAAGTGTGCCAAGAGATGTACTTATTGACCAAAAGTCTTCGCTAGAGTTTTACAGGTTTCAATCTAAATTCCTTGTAAGGCTTATTGCTTAAATCCGTTAAGGTACTATTAAGGGCATAGCGCGTGTGCCTAGAATAGTGTACCTAGGACTAGGTCCACCGGTTGCCCTTGGCTCATAAGGGACAGCTTTTATTTAGTTACGCTCATAAACTTTAATAATACCTACGTGCTACTTTTGCAATATTTTTGAGTGCTAGTGATTTAAACATGGACGAAATACTTAGTTTCTCTTATTTTTTGGAAGGAAACGGCAATGCGACCGGGTCGTGAAAAAGATGGCGGAATGAACTGGATTCCTTTTTTAAATGATAACCAGTAACCTTGTCATTATCACGTAACACATTTTCATAAACGATTAAGACTAATCAGTTTCATTTTGACAGTTCAACAACATTCATTGCGTTATTTACGTTGTTGAGCAGTTTTTTTTCTAACTTATGAAGCAATGGATCAGCAATCTGTTTCAAACTGATTCTGATTGATCGTGTATTACGCAATTAGGGTGTATCACGCCAAAAATCGAAGGAGAGTGGGAAATTTGGGAGAAGGGAACTGGAGGAGGGAGAACTGAGGGCTTTTAATTGCCCTGTAGTGGGACGCTAAGTGAATGATTAGAAAATTCAGAGCTGCCTTGGCTCAGTGCTTGGCTCGAACCGACCAAAGCTCGTCAGTCGCCATCTGTCAGATTGATCTCAATCATTCAGTTGCGGAAAACGTTGGCTAGGTATCTGACGTGTAGGTATAGGTATACCTAGAATAATATGCAATTCTGAACGTTCTGGTTTCTGTTTATGAATTTTCCGGATCATTCACTTGCTGTATTCAGAAAGGCATTCCGGACGTTTACACACGGCATGAGAAGGAGGACAGTAGGTAATTTGCAGCACGTATCTAAGAAAGATACTTTTGTATCTTTCTAAAATCTGTAGGTCGGTCTTGAATTCTTGATATACTATATTAGACTAGCGACGCGTCCATGCTTCATAATCGACCTATAATGGTCCCACTGCTGGGACACAGGCCTCCTCGCTTCGAGAGGGAGTGGGTTGTAATCCACAACGCGGGCCCAGTGCGGGTTGGTAGATGTCACATGTCTTCGAATTTTTGGTTCTAGGACATGCACGGGTGCAATCTACTTTCCGCGCAACTATCTTAATTTCTTCTTTCATTAGAACCTTCTCCAGACAATCATCATCATCTGCCTAGCCTTTTCCCAACTATGTTGGGGTCGGCTTCCAGTCTAACCGGATGCAGCTGAATACCAGTATTTTACATGGGGCGACTGCCTATCTGACCTCCACAACCTAGAGACTAGGTAACACGATACCCGTTGGTAAGACTGGTTGTCAGACTTTTTGGGCTTCTAACTACCCGTAACGACTGTCAAAGATCTACAAATGACAGCCGGGACCAACGACTTAACGTGCTTTCCGAGGCATGGAGGGGACTTGGTATGTAAAGATGGCCACCCATCCACGGACCAACCGCGGCAAGCGTAGCTTAACCTGATCGATCGACCCGTGCAACTGTTATTACTTAGCCACAAGCCCCAACCTTCTCCAGACAATAACATACAAAAAAAACAGTGGCACTCCGGGAGTGCCGACAGAAGTGAAAACTTGAACAAGATCGCCTTGGTGGAAGAAAAATACTTGTATAGAACATTGGTCCGTAATCTGATCTAAATAAAGAGCACAATCGCGTTACAAAAATGAGGTGCCGGTAACGGTGCCGCGAGTTCAATGTTTTTCCCATCTCAAAAATGCCCAACGCGCCTAAAGAAGTTTTCACTTTAAAAAAAAGAATTATATAGGGAAATCGGTCCAGCCGTTCACGCGTGATGTCGCATGGCGTGACCAAGGGAAATAGGGATTCATTTTTTATTTATAGATTATACATTGAAGCTTATCTGGTGGGTAAAACTACCTAGATAATTAACGACAAGTACATAAAAGTAATGTAATGTAAATGATATAGTCATCATTTTCCTGCGTCGGCGCACTTCAATACTTCTCTAATGTCGTCACCGCGGTAGTTCATCCCCTTTCAAGCCATATTTATCATCTTTCACACAGTTCATCCATCGTTTCTTTGTAAGTAAGTATAGGGTTGTACACACGGCCACATATCAAGCTATATATACATTTCCAGTATAAGCTGACCATGCGAGATCAGCGTAAACTGGAAATGTATAGCTTGTTATGTAGCCGTGTGTACGTACCAAAACAAAAATCTAGAATGTTCTCAGTCACAAAATTGGTTGATGTGATGTCAATAAAATCATGCACAGGGTTACAGTACTCGTAAATTAACACTGAATTAATTTGTATACGATTAAAATTCCGATGCTAAATTCCGTTTAATGACGTAAACATTGGATTAATATTATTTATTTACATTATTAAGGAGTCATGTGTCATAACTTCATAAGTATAACAGTTAAACTTACCTATCTATTATTTGGTACGACACTTAACTGTTGAATTATTCGTGAATCTGCCTAGCCTTTTTCCAACTATGTTGGAGTCGGCTTCCAGTCTAACCGGATGAAGCTGAATACCAGTTTTTTACATGGAGGGCCTACCTGACCTCCACAACCCCAACACTGGGTAACCCTTGGTACCCTTGGATAATGGTGTCAGACTTTTGGGTTTTTGGGTTTCTTCTAAGTTTAGAACTGACGCAATAATTAAAAACTCATTATTATTCGACCGTCTAAAAATAAATATTGTAGACATTTGGAGAACTTTAAAAATCCCATTTTACGGTAATTCCTAAATGCATAAAGTATCATTAAAATTGTTGATTTATGAAACGTCACGTCACGTCTGAGTATAGATCCGGTATTTCCCGCTAGGTAATTTCCCAATCGAGTAATAAGAATAATATTATCGCTTATGGTAAATACGTTTTGTAGATTGTTTGGGATATACCTACAAGAATTTCCATCTGAATGAGTCAAGCAGTACCTAATTACAGTAAATTTTTATTATAACCTTAATTTTGAGCATAGGATCGTCTATAATAGGGATGACGACAAAAAAAAATTGTTCTTCAGGGACCTATACTCCGTTTGAAATAAGATTAGACATTTAAAAAAACCTTTTTTACAGTCCGTTCAACCGATTTTGACTTCTATTGCGTAGGCAGGATGGCATTAAAAGCAAAAAAAGTGGTTACAAACCAACTGTTTACTGCAGCTGCCATTTGTCATACCTCCAACGCAATAGAAGTCAAAATCAGTTGAACGGACTGTAAAAAAGGTTTAGTTAAATGTCTAATCTTATTTCAAATGGAGTATAGATTATTAAAAAATATTGGTCACGTATTTTTTTTTTACAAACGATTACGGCGATATATTGAGTTAAATGTCGCATGACGTCACGGCTTGGTAGATTTTATACCTAGTTGTGACGTAGTAGGCCCCGACTTCCCAACTGTATTGCGTTTTATCTAAGTATTTTTTTAATAATGATAAGTAAAGCAAAAAATACGTGTCTAATATTTTTTTATTATCTGACTTACGGACTAAATAGTTTTTTTTTATCCCAGCATAATCCGTATTTAAAATTACACTCCCCGCCACTGCTTGTTGCATACACATTCAAAATGTTTGTATATAAATTTTAATGGAGAGGGGCATGCATTTTTATTAATTAGACGATCTCCACCTACAATTATTGAGATAAATAGAATCTAACAAAATGCGGGATAAAAGGATCATTGACTTTTTAAATGGCTTTCTTGTTTATGGATAGAGCGATGGACGTTGAAGTGTGCCTATGATGGGCCATTGTGTAAATAAGTCATTACTCAAAAACATGTAATGAATGAGGCTTTTAATTATGTCGCAAGTGTGTGCTTAAGTATTAAAAAATTGCGCAATTTTTTAAAATAACTAATTTTGTTGCAATTTTGCTCTTGCGCAACCTGAGATGAGAAAACGAAACAAATCACCTTATTGTGCACAACGCAGGTTTGTAAACAAAAATATCCTATCTCACAAAAATATTCTGTGTCATGGAAACTGGATGTATTATCATCGGATAACCTGCCACATCATATTAAAAGCCATAAAAAGTATTATTACTCATTTTAACATCACATTAAATGATAACACACCCCCGACTCGTCAGAAGTCCCTACATGGATGACTGGATGAAATTGTAAATAAACCTTATCAAGTGTTATCGATAAGGAGGAAGTGACTCAGAGACAGCGCCGGCGTTTAAAACATGACTAACTTTTTAAACTTTCGCATCGTCATCATAAATAACGGGAGCAGGAAAGTAACGGGGACCGATGACGTATTTCAACGTCTCGGTAAATAAAGAACGTCAAATAATTTCTTTTTAATTTCAACACAAATAAAACTTCACGCTATTGAAATGTTTAATTAGCAACATGAAGCCAATTAAAATAATTAAGTACACAACATTCACAACTTACCCCTAGTTACACAATTTTTATAGCAATTTATGGAACTCATACCAAAATATTAACCGTAAATTCGAAAACAACAAACAAGCATTAAAAATGTTCAAAAAGGTTGCACGAAGGCATTTCCTAATGTCAAGGTCTTCAATGTAATATCAACAAAAACTTGACATTACTTTTAAAAGAACTGGCCATTGATGCTCGAAAAAATGTTGTGACAGCTGCAAAGAAAAAAAAAGTGTAATAGTTTTTGGTGACTCATATTGTCATCCCGTAAAGTTTTTGTGATATTCCGGCCATGATGAAAGATATTAAACCTTTTTAAAATGATGTCTATCGAAGATAAAATTAGTCACCGACTTGAGATACCTAGCTATTCTATAATGACATAAGTTTTAGTACATAAATCGTCACCTGCTTTTTGTTTACCTACATGTAAATATTTTGAGAGATAGCGGAAATGTTCTTGGTGATGTGGCTGATAACGAGATATAATTTTGTGATAAAATACTTCACATAATAATTAGTCACAATTTTATATTTTTAAATTCGATTTTTTTTCATGAGCTGTCCTTTAATTTTCAGACAACGGTGTGGCCGATGACAGTTTGTCACTTGAAAAACACGATAAAAGTCACGTTAACAGACGTGAGATACCTATACATTTGCACACAAACGTAGTAACTACATTATACCTACATACTATACACACAGTAATACAGTACCTAATAGATATGTTTGTGTTAGCAAAATAGAGATTAAATGTAGTTTACAATCGTTATCACTTAGTAAGTGTTTTAATTTTACTTAGTAGGTACAACTCAAAGCAATGTCACAGTATTGTATTACTGTGGCCACAGGCAATGTCATTGCTGGTATAGGCAGGTAGATACTGTCAAGTTTGTCTGCAAAAGGACCCTTTCACCATGCAGGCTGGTAGAAAAATGACTCTGGTTGCATTCGATCACTCAAGCGAGTTTTCAAAATTGAATTTATGCGGCGATAGTTTTCAAGATTCAATAGATGCGATATAGATAGTGCAATCCACGAAGACGCGCCCCACTCCGCTCCGCGCCGTACTAGAGTTTAGCCATAGTATAAGGAGTCCTTTTACTATGGTTCAGCTTACAGTACAGTAATCGCGGAGTGGGGCGCGTCTTCGTGGATTGCACTATCTATAGGAGCTTAAGGTCGTCACATACTTTGAAGATAATATAAAATATTTATATTAAGTACCTTCGAGTTATCGCTTACTGTGCGTTTGCACTGGCAAAACATCACAACAAAACATGTTGAAATCTCTAGTTCCTGTCAAACATTGTATGGAAAATAGACAGAAAATAGAGATTTCAACATGTTTTGTTGTGAATGTTTCGCCAGTGCAAACGCAGTTACCGTACAATTTAATGTACCACGAAGACCACCACACACAGTGAAGATAATATATATTTTAACTTAAAGGACTTTTAAGAGCTATAATATACAGGGACAGATGTTGTGACAGCCCTAAGACTTCGGTCCGGGCACGTACCGCTAAACAATTTTGCGTTCCTGATGGGTAAATCTAACACACCAAATTGTGCTGAGTGTGGCGTGGTTGAGGATGTTTACCATGTGTTGGCCGAATGTGCCCGGAACGAGGTGGAGAGGGTCAGCTTAAGGCTCAAATATGATGTGGATCTGCGGGAAATGGGCATGTGTAACTTGATTCTGGCCCGTCCTCTGTCATAAGAGGCTAAGTCAATGTATAATTTAGTTAAATTAGCCATTAAGCGTAGATAAGTCAATCTTTGTGAGGCCTATGAGGGTGATATGATCATGTCTGATCAAACCTTCTATAAAAAATAAAGATTAAAAAAAAAAAACTTAAAGGATTTTTAAGAGCTATAATATACAGGGTGGCGGGGACATCGACGCGAAAACTGTTACCATGGATTCAGTACATGATTCTGAACCCCCCTGCACTGAAATTTTCCGTCGGTTATTTAATAAAAAAAAAAATCTGCTGTCAACGCAGGGGGGTTCAGAATCATGTACTGAATCCATGGTAACAGTTTTCGCGTCGATATCCCTGCTACCTTGCATATTATCTTCAATGTGTGTGATGAGCTTTTTAAAGAGAGCACGTCCTCTTAGAGGATAAGTAGCGAAAATTCAATATTGCTTCTTATTTTCGTATGTAGCGCCTGCCCCATAATAAGTTCCGGTACATTTAGCGCCCAGTGCAAACAGTTTTTTTTTTATAGGTATGGCATCTCGTAGTTGACCTCTGAGATCATGACTACTTAACCGGGCTTCTTTCCTGTTATCTATGCTAATTAAAACTAGGTGGATGCTCGCTAAGGGCACCCCCTGTGGGGTACGAACCTCGGCTTAGGGCGTCAACCGGAGGGAGGACATCAAGGATGGGACGGGCTGGAGTGCAAACAGTACTGTTTAGAATACCTACCAACATTCATTGCGTTATTTACGTTGTTCACCAGACATTTTTTTCGAACTTACGAAGCAATGGGTTAGCAATATGCTTCAAAATGATTCAGATTGCGATTGATCGTGTGTTCCGCAATTAAGGTGCTCTACTGTTTCGTCCAACGATTTATCTGAATAGTGAAGAAGATAACTGTTCAGAAATAACAATTAATCAAAATATTTGTGCGTATGAGGTATCCTTTTAAAAGAATGTAGGTACATGGGAAGGCAAGTAATTACAGAATCGATTACGCAATTTAAAAATAAAATAATTTTGGTGACACAATATTTCGTTATTTGCGCAATGATTCCATGAATCCTTTGTCATCTTGCTTGTAGTAAATAAATATTTACATTTGCTATCTCATGAACATACCGGTAAATCCTGCACTATTAAATGAGCAATATTTGTATATATGTCGTGGCCAGATCTTAGAATTGATCAGTTCATGAAATGAACGACCATTTCATGAAATGTTTGCATTTCATGAAATAGAACATCGACCGCTAGCCACATCATGATGTGGTCTGGCCAGATCATTGAATACTCAACGTTTGACGATATGAACAGTTAAACGCATGACTACTTCATGATACGGCCAAACATTAGTGATCATATCGTAAAATAGTTAGATTATCCACCGGTAGAGGCGTTGCTGTCGCTTTGTTTTTGTGGTGCATCATGGCGGCGAACGATAAGTCGATTGGAAAAGCAATTATAAATATGCAAACGGAAGATGAAAGTTCAGTGAAGTATCATTATTATATCAAGCTCCGTGACTTTTATGAAATTCACTCGAAAAACGAGCGCAATCTTAAAAAACCATGGAGTTTGGAACGTATTTCACAGGTTAGTATTTAACTATTCAAATCTTATTAATTGTTATTTTTCTTCTGAAATGAAAGCTATTTAAAATGTTTTATTTATCCATTGACCCAGATTACTAAAAGTTAATGAATGCCAGTAATATTTGCATGAATAAGTACCCTACTTATTGATATGGCCAAACGTCGACTGACATATCATTAAACGTTGACGTCTGAACGATATGGTCAATTTTAGCTAGCCATTTCATGAAACACAACCATTTCATGATATGGTCGATTATTTCATGAAATGATCAATTCTGAGATCTGGCCACGACACATGTGTGAATAGTAAATAAATAAATAAATTAAAAAAATATATCTTAATATATATAAATTGAACGTAGTTTATCAAAAAGGACTCAACCCACACTATGGTCAAAAATGAAAAAGGTCCTAAAGGAACCAACCTTTAGGTCCTTTTTAATTTTTGACCATAGTTTGGGTTGAGTCCTTTTTGCTAAACTACGTCCAATTACGTCTCACGTTGTTTGTTCGCGATGGACTCCTAAACTACTCAACCGATTTTAATCAAATTTGCACACCGTATGCAGTTTGATCCAACTTGAAAGATAGGATAGGTAGGGTAGGTAGGGTAGGTAGGGTAGGTAGGGTAGGTAGGGTAGGTAGGGTAGGTAGGGTAGGTAGGGTAGGTAGGGTAGGTAGGGTAGGTAGGGTAGGTAGGGTAGGTAGGGTAGGTAGGGTAGGTAGGGTAGGTAGGGTAGGTAGGGTAGGTAGGGTAGGTAGGGTAGGTAGGGTAGGTAGGGTAGGTAGGGTAGGTAGGGTAGGTAGGGTAGGTAGGGTAGGTAGGGTAGGTAGGGTAGGTAGGGTAGGTAGGGTAGGTAGGGTAGGTAGGGTAGGTAGGGTAGGTAGGGTAGGTAGGGTAGGTAGGGTAGGTAGGGTAGGTAGGGTAGGTAGGGTAGGTAGGGTAGGTAGGGTAGGTAGGGTAGGTAGGGTAGGTAGGGTAGGTAGGGTAGGTAGGGTAGGTAGGGTAGGTAGGGTAGGTAGGGTAGGTAGGGTAGGTAGGGTAGGTAGGGTAGGTAGGGTAGGTAGGGTAGGTAGGGTAGGTAGGGTAGGTAGGGTAGGTAGGGTAGGTAGGGTAGGTAGGGTAGGTAGGGTAGGTAGGGTAGGTAGGGTAGGTAGGGTAGGTAGGGTAGTCAGTGATAAAGATGGTCCACCCCAAACATTTATATGGCAAAACAACGTTTGCAGGGTCAGCTAGTATATATATATAAATATACAGGTGGCATCCCACATCGATGCGAAAACTGTTACCATGGATTTAGTACTTACGTGATTCTGAACGCCCGTGCAATTTTTCGTCGGTTATTAAAAAAAAAACTTCTTTTTCATAGAAAAGTGCAATACCTACGCGTTCAAAATGTATGGAGCAGCTGATTTTTTTTTAAATAATCGACGAAAAGCAACGCAGGGGGTTTCAGAATAATGTACTGTATATTACAAATTTTGTAATCACGTTCTCCAAAACGGCTCTAACGATTTCGATGAAAGTTTCAACATTGGGGTTTACGGGGGTGAAAAATCGATCTAGCTAGGTCTCATACCTGGGAAAATTCGTTTTTCCTATTTTCACAACCTCGGCAATGTGATATTTATAACGTTGGAAATTTGGAATACCTGGACGATATTTTTATCTATTTTCACCCGAGTAGGTACAGACGCCAGCACATCAAGCTACCCGAAACTGTCAAATTTTCCCAATCAACTTTGAACCTTAGTCTTCAGCGATAAAGTTGAAAATCTATCAAATAAATTTGACAGATTGTAGTAGCTTGATGTGCTGGCGTCTGTACATAAGTAGGTAAGTATTAATATAACTTATTTTAAGTTCAAAAGACGTAGAAAGAAAGTGTCAAAAGAATCCATCATTCATCCGGGGCCATCAAAGAGATATGTCTCGACGGCATTTGAAGTCAAGTCAGCGGCCGGGCCCGGCTTTAAAACTCTGACACCAGTACCCTAATTGCTTATTACAACACAATCAGAATCTGTTTCGATTTGAAACAGATTGCTAATCCATTGCTTCATAAGTTGGAAAAAAAATCTGCTCAATAACGTAAATAACGCAATGAATGTTGTTGAACTGTCAAAATGAAACAAATTAGGCATAATTGTTAACGAAAATAAGTTACGCAATTAGGGTACAGGTCAGTGCCGGATTAAGCAAGCGCGGGGCCCATAGCAAACTTTATCGAGAGGCCCTTTATCTACCATGGGTTCCTAAGTATAAAGTGTTTTTTTTTATTCAGTACTCAATACATTTAGGTATATTCAACAATAACTTTTAGAAATATGTTAAAAACTGTATTACCGATTGTCTGACGTGGATTGTCTTAGTCGGAAAAGGTGTAACTTACGTATCACGTTTTTGAGACATCAAGTAAATTCTATATCACACCAAATATTCACAAAAAAAAAAAAAATACGCTCAGGCGGAGGTGGACGGGTTTGAATACGCGAGGCCCCCTTTTGCGCGGGGCCCGTAGCAATTGCTACTCTTGCTACGTGGTTAATACGGCACTGGTACAGCTTTCTTATATCTATGGGTTAGTCACTAACCACACGAAACAGAAGAAGGCCTCTGCCTAACCTTACGGGGATTATAGGCTATGTTATTGTTTATACCGGGTTACTGAGAATTTCCTAAGGAAAAACCCAAATACCTACAGACAATTCCAAGATAATTATAATATAGCGCCATCATCGCCAATGTTTTGTTTTGAGTGTAAAGTTCGCAGTTTTTGTTAACTCTCTATGAATCATACATTCATAATAGTGTTATCTTTCATATGTGACACATATCATTTCATATTATTTTACGCAGCGAAATAATGACGTCACACGGCTACACATCAAGCTATACATTTCCAGTACATACAAGCTGACCTCTCATTGTACGGAAAACCTATTCAATGCGAGATCAGCTAATACTGGAAATGTACCTATAGCTCGATATGTAGCCAAAATTAAATGTAAAATAAATTGAGATGTTGTGTATAAAAACCGGCCAAGTGCGAGTCGAATTCGCGCACGAAGGGTTATCTATAAAAACGGCAAAAAAATCATGTCTGTTGTATGGGAGTCCCCTTAAATATTTATTTTATTCTGTTTTTAACCGATTTCAAAAAAAGGAGGAGGTTCTCAATTCGACTGTATTTGTTTAATTTCTTTTTATTTAGTATTTGTAGTTATAGCGGCAACAGAAATACATCATCTGCGAAAATTTCAACTGTCGAACTATCACGGTTCATGAGATACAGCCTGGTGACAGACGGACAGACGGACGGACAGCGGAGTCTTAGTAATAGGGTCCCGTTTTATCCATTTGGGTACGGAACCCTAAAAATCAATTGCCGTGCATTAGTCTCGCTAAAACTGGAAAAAAAAACTACTTTTTTTTTGTTTTGTTCTCCTTGATCGGGTGGTTTAGGATAAAAACTTTTTACAAAAAAAAATCAACCGACTTCCAAAAAAAAAACACTACAAAGCGAAAAATAACTTTAATTTCGGTAGTCGATGTCTTTGGTTTTGACAGCCAGGACCAACGGTTTAAAGTGCTTTCTGAGGCACGGAGGAGTCTTGGTATCTATGTAAAGCTGGTCACCCATCCACAGACCAACCCCGGCAAGCGTAGCTTAACCTGATGGATCGACCTGTGCGGCTGTTAGTACTTAGCCACGAGCTTCTCATAGCAATACCGTTTGTCTATTGATTATTATAATTTCCACGTTTAAAAAAATAAATAAGTGGAATGTGTCTGCGATACAAAATTACATGATTACTTTGTAATGTATCATACAGGGTGGCAGGGACCCTAACCGCGCCCTCACGCCCCTAACCGCCGCAGGAGGAGACGCCCGGGGCGGGAATCGCGAGCCGATTTCCGGCTACCGTAGGCGCGGGCTTGCGGACGGTGAGCAATGGGTAGCTCGCCGTCCGATAAGGACCAAGCCCGGTTCGACGGCGCGTTGTGTTCCACGCGCGCCTCAAAGAGATGTCAGCAGAATTGACGGGGTCCACTAGGGCCAATGCCTGCCGGGGGTTCGAAGAAAACCGATCGGGAAATCGTGGCCCCCGGCAACAGGGCAACCGAAGGAACACGGGTGGGTTTTAGTCAGCAAGAGTCTGACACGCCCTCCCGCTCCGCCCAGAGCGGGAGAAGTTATTTGATAATTTCCCACCCAAAAAAAAAAAAAAAAAGCGGCCAAGTGCGAGTCGTACTCGCCCATGAAGGGTTCCGTAGCAGCAAGTGACATTCAATGAAAGGTAAATTGCGGTTTACGATTTATGACGTATTAAAAAAAAACTACTTGCTAGATCTCGTTCAAACCAATTTTCGGTGGAAGTTTACATGGTAATGTACATCATATATTTTTTTTAGTTTTATCATTCTCTTATTTTAGAAGTTACAGGGGGGACACACACATTTTACCACTTTGGAAGTGTCTCTCGCGCAAACTATTCAGTTTAGAAAAAAATGATATTAGAAACCTCAATATCATTTTTGAAGACCTATCCATAGATACCCCACACATATGGGATTGACGAAAAAAATTTTTTTGAGTTTCAGTTCTAAGTATGGGGAACTCCAAAATTATTTGTATTTTTTCTATTTTTGTGTGAAAATCTTAATGCGGTTCACAGAATACATCTACTTACCAAGTTTCAACAGCATAGCTCTTATAGTTTCGGAAAAAAGTGGCTGTGACATACGGACGGACAGACAGACAGACAGACAGACAGACATGACGAATCTATAAGGGTTCCGTTTTTTAACGGAACCCTAAAAAGGGTGGCAGGGACATCGACGAAAATACTGTTACCATGGATTCAGTACATGATTCTGAACCCCCCTGCGTTGAAATTTCTCGTCGGTTATTTAAAAAAAAAAACAGCTGTTTCATAGAAAAGTGCAATACCTACGCGGTCAAAATGTATGGGACAGCAGATTTTTTTTTTTAATAACTAGGGATATAACGGATATCCGTATCCGCATCCGCAACTGCGGAGCATCCGCATAAATTTTGACATCCGCAAATATCCGCTTCCTCAAGTTTTGATTTTAAAAGCTCCGCATCCTCATAATTTCTATGTGGATGTGACTCTACCTACGTTGTTCACTCAAATAGTGATTTTTTTTAACTCGCTCCAAGCTAAATGCGCGGGCTGGAGTGTGAGTGACGCAGTCCTATTGCCTGAATTCGCAGTGTCTCTGTCCTATGACAGACGATCGGCTGCACGTAACAGTGATATGGCATGATTATATAATCATGCCATATCACTGTGTGTTTTGACACCTGACATATATATGTCAGGTGTCAAAACAAAGGCTATTTTTCATACGACATCTGCATCCGCACCTTCATCCGCATCCTCAAACCTGATTATCTTGATATCCTCAACCGCATCCTCATCCGCATCCTCATCCGTTATACGACATCCGTTACAACCCTGTTAATAACCGACGAAAAATTTCATTGCAGGGGGTTCAGAATCATGTACTTACTGAATCCATGGTAACAGTTTTTGTGTCGATGTCCCTGCTACCCTGTATTATTTTAATTATTGTGAATGTGAGAACTATGTGGATATGATTATTATTTCTCAGCTAGTTTTATTGATGGTCTGGCAGTTTGAGTAGTTTTAAATGTGATCTACCCAAATGTTCTTTCTTTGGTATTTGTTCGTCGAGTTGAGCTCCTTAAGTTCTGAGTTGGGCTCCACGATTACTGACAAATGCTTGCACTGACTGGACAGGTCCACTCAAATCTGTGTGGTTCTTTCCTCAAAAGACCATTTCCGACACTAATCTACATGGTCCTCATATGGCCTGACCAAGATTATGTCTGGACTTTAAAAGAGACTGCGACCTCTGAGTTTGTATCGGCCTTTCTTCTCAGAGTAGTCAGATAGGAAATGCCGAACTCGTCATTCACTCCTCTTGCTCAAAAAGGCCGTCATTGTAGAGTACCAGAGCGGGGAGAAAATAGCATTTCTTGCTCTACGGGAAAAAGTTTTTTTTTTTGTCTGTTTCAACGAGCCTTGAAAAACGAAAAAGTCTTTATTCTTATGTAGAATAATCATGAATATGGACTAGACTTACATATTACTGGTTCACAAAAAAAAAGAACATTTTATTTTTGAAAATGGAACTAAATGCGGCTATCTCTTCGGTAGAATGCGTGCATTGCGTTGCGGCTACAGAAGAAATAAAAAAAAACCGGCCAAGTGCGTGTCGGACTACGCACAATGAAGGGTTCCGTAGTTGAGATGAATTTATTTATCCCAAGAACAAACTTAACATTTATTCCAACTGCAAATCGTCGCTCGGCATCCAATACCGCGAATGTGTAATTTTTTACGTTTTTTTTAAATTGCTGGATCACTTATTTGAACGTGTAGAAAAAATAAAAATCTAACACCTTTAAACGAGCAATTCTTGTATATATTATATAACCTGAATCTCTGAAACGGCTCCAAGAATTTTTATGACATTTAGTATGCAGGGGGTTTCGGGAGCGATAAATCGATCTAGCTAGGTTTCATTTTTAGAAAACGTCGTTCAAAAAAAAAATAGTCGTCCGTATATTTTTCTTTATTCAAGTAACAAGGACTCATTGTGTTAGTAAACTTATGAACTTTAGCTTATTTTACCAGGTCACTCAGAAAGTTTTGCGACTAACAGTTTTTGTCTATGGGATACTGGCTGGCGCTCAGAAGCACCATATCGTCTGCAAAGCTAATATTATTTACACAAATACCATCTATACAGTGTGAGTCTTCATAATGTGCACATATCGAATGAGGAATCTATGCTTAATTTTACCGACGGAAAAATTGGTCAAAAATTTTTTTCTTTATTTTTTTATTCTCTTGGGCATTTTATTCATAAATTTTACAATTATTGTAAAAATTGATGAAAAAAATACAGATTTTTACTAAAAAAACATGTTTATTTTTAATTGAGGGTAGTTTTTTTTTTCCATTTTAATTTTATGTGGACGCCTACTTACTTCCAATCATTATGGAGTTGTTCATCACGATAGCTGATTCAGTTTAAAAGTTACACAGTTTTGTTACAATTTTTTTTTAATTCCATAAAAGTATAAAAAAAATATTTAGATTTTTTAAATATTTTTTCTGTCGTTAAAATTAAGCATAGATTCCCTCATTTCGATATGTGCACATTATGAAGAATCACACTGTATAGCAACCCACTCTGGTAGGTACTGCTGAGCTCGCCAATCCTGCCTCACCCCGCATTCCAACCTGTATGACCTGGAAAAAGTTCCAGCCCATCGTACACTATTGATCTGGTTACCATAGGTACCAATATTTAAAAATGTTTTTAAGCTCCATTGGCAACCTATCCTTCTCCATCTTTCTCCACAAAACGTCATAAGCAACCAGATCAAGTCTTGAATAAGTCGAGGAAGCTAGCATAAATCGGCGTCTCACGCTGTGTATAAGCATAGAATGTGACAGTATGCTTAAGACACAACACTGCACTTTCTGGTGAGAAACCACGCCGAAACCCGAATTGGTTGTCATGAACATTTACAGTTTTATTTATTTGTGTATTAAGTAGACTGTCAAACACTTTTGATATTGATATTATAGTAGCTAGAGAGATGGGCCTATTGGATGTCGAGCGACGAAATGTAAGTTTGTACGCACAATATTGAGAGATTTACCGTGTTATTTTAAGACCATAGACTTCTTATAGGTTTTCCTGTAATTTATGAGTAAAGAGCCATACTATGTATTTTTTTGAAAATTTTTGGTCCAGTAGTTTCGGAGATAAGGGGGGGGGAATGGTCAATTTTCATTGAATTTCTTAAATATCTTTAAAAATGTTTATTTTAAAATTATAAAAAAAATATATTTCAGATCCTCGCAATAAGTCCTTTCATTTGATATGTCACACGGTACTGTTAGCATAACTTTTTTTTTAAATATTCTTGTTTCCCCCCCAAAAGTGACCCCTATATTCAATGTTTTTTTATTTACGTTACACATTCGTGTTTGGGTCACAAAAATACATATGTGTACCAAATTTCAACTTAATCGGTCCATTAGATTCGGAGTAAATTGGCTGTGACAGACGGACAGACAGACAGACAGACAGACAGACAGACACACGAGTGATCCTATAAGGGTTCCGTTTTTTCCTTTTGAGGTACGGAACCCTAAAAAGCGGCCAAGTGCGAGTCGTACTCGCCCATGAAGGGTTCCGTAGCAGCAAGTAACATTGAATGAAAGGTTTATGACGTATTAAAAAAAACTACTTGCTAGATCTCGTTCAAACCAATTTTCGGTAGAAGTTTACATGGTAATGTACATCATATATTTTTTTTAGTTTTATCATTCTCTTATTTTAGAAGTTACAGGGGGGGGGGACACATTTTACCACTTTGGAAGTGTCTCTCGCACAAACTATTCAGTTTAGAAAAAAATGATGTTAGAAACCTCAATATTATTTTTGAAGACCTATCCATAGATACCCCACACGAATGGGATTTATGAAAAAAAAAATTTGCGTTTCAGTTCTAAGTATGGGGAACTCCAAAATTATTATTTTTTTTTCTATTTTTGTGTGAAAATCTTAATGCGGTTCACAGAATACATCTACTTACCAAGTTTCAACAGCATAGCTCTTATAGTTTCGGAAAAAAGTGGCTGTGACATACGGACGGACAGACAGACAGACAGAGAGACATGACGAATCTATAAGGGTTCCGTTTTTTGCCATTTGGCAACGGAACCCTAAAAAGGCATTGGTGCGAAATCTTTAGAATATTTCTCTAATTACGAATTGAATTGGTGACCGTAATATAATTTACAACAGTGAAAATGTCATCATCTAGTGAGAACATCTTCACAGAGGACTGAAATTAAGTTGCCGGAAAAAAACATCTCGTTAAATATCCAGAATTGTACAAATTGTACATTTAAATAAAATAAACTATTTAATATTGTATTGGATTATTTTATTTTCTCGCAATCTTAGTGAAAAGTAAAGTGTAACACGGCGCTAAAAGCCATTACTATAACTCGATTTCTATTTACTCCCTCGTTACATTGGGTTATTTTAGCCCCTCGTATAACAATCTACTATTTAATATGACGTGTAAAAGTGATTCCGATATCCTATTTACAGAATAAACAATTTCATTTCATTTCTGAATCTCGGTTTCTTTAGATATCGACGCAATATTTCTTTAGCAATACGTAGTTTCAGTAACGCAATGTTTCATAACAGTGAAATTCATAATAGCTTGCCACGCCAGATGGCAATGCCAAGTTACCGGCTGTCAAGGTTGACTCAACTGTATGCAACTATTTCTTAAAAAAAATAATTCAATAGTCAATAGTGTTTCAATAGTAATTCAATTAAGTTTTTTTTTCTGCAATTTTATGAACGAAAGGAAATATGAAAATCTATAACAATGTAATAAAACTGAAGAGTTTGTTTGTGACCGCGATCCGATCTCTGCAAGTACCGGATTTTTAAAAATTATTCATTTTGATAGGCTAATACTTAACTTGAGGAAGGTTATAGGCTAGGAGCCAAGCAAAAAGAAAACAAAGTCAGACACGCCAATCGAAAATAAGTAGGTAATAGTGCGGGTGGGCGATACAATACGACGCGGTGAGCAGGGGCCGAAATTTCACGCAGACGAAGTCGCGGGCAGCTAAGGCTCCCCCAAACAGGCGCGACAAGACTCTAATAAAACAATTTCTTAAAAAATTTCACGGTAGAACAATTACCGATGTCGCGTCGCGCCTGTTTGCGGGAGCCTTTATGGTCTATACCTATAGCTAGCTAGTAAACCTTTTATGTTATTTTTGTCCCACATTGACATAGACTTGGCTGCCTGCTTATTTTTTTACAGGCGTTTTTCATAAAAGGACTGACCAACCAAGCCAGACGTATAAAGCCGTCAGGCGTAGTCAATAGTCATAATAATAAAGGGTGCGTTCCGACTTACGCCGTAATCGATTTGAGCGTGCTAACACCCGTACCGTGTTAGCGTTATCGCGATAACGATGTCCCGTGAATCGTCATAGAAGACGTCATGACATGCGCCATCTTGCGATAACACTGACCATGCCCTAAATTAATATCACCGTGAGCGCTGTCAAAAATGACAGTTGTGCTGTTTTGTTTTGAGTTGAATCTTATTTATAAACTAACGTGGCAATTTCGAAATTGTGCTTCTGGCTACAGTTGCCACCTAACCAAAGAAGAAGAAGAAATTTGTGGTGTATACTCAAAGAAATACTGTAATCCAACCATCTTGTGCAAATTTTGGGGTTATGTTATAAGTTTTGACAATAAGCGACCACTGTGAGCAGTGTGAGCACGTTCACGAGCGTTCCGAGTTGTTGACCGCTCTGAGCTGTCATAATCGTGATATGTAACTAGGAACGCGAAGTATCGATGTGAGCGCTGTGAGCGATTAAGGCCTAACTCGGAATGCGGCCAAAGTTACAGTCCGGCCGTCGAGAGAATGCGTTCTTGACAGCTGTCAGTTTCACACTAACGAATGGTGGAAATTTCAAATTTCGTAACTTACGATATTTGAAATTTTCGCCGTCGATATGTGTTTTGCGAATTTGATCCTTAATACTACTAGAAATTGTCCAACTGATAGGTGGCAGGTACGCTTTCTCTTGACAGCGGGACTGTAAGCCGATGTTCGTATGGACGTAATAAAATTGCGGCTGGATTTTCAGCGCTCTGTTTTAGCGCCGAGAGTTTAAAATCCAATTGTGTGTTTTTTCGACGCACTGGGATGCACTCTGTTGAATTCTCAACGCTCGGTTTAACACCGAGAGTTGAAAATCCAGTGCGGGATAAAATCCCGCCGCGATTTTATTACGTCCGTGCAAACTTCGGCTAAGTGAACAATTTTTATCGTAGGTACTCTTTATCCATGGCTTTGATTAACAATATTCATCTCGCGTCAGTAAACCTTACATTTCTGCACCCTAATTATGTAACAGAGTTTTTTGAGAGATTATTTCTAATCCATTGCTTCATTGGTATAATAAATTCGT
Source organism: Agrochola lychnidis (assembly GCA_963680765.1). NCBI lineage: Eukaryota > Metazoa > Arthropoda > Insecta > Lepidoptera > Noctuidae > Agrochola > Agrochola lychnidis. Next base: position 20,686,423 of record OY796858.1, read on the forward strand.
TTGCTCAACAACGTAAATAACGTAATAAATGTTGTCGAATTAATGTCAAAATGAAAGAAATTGCAATTGTTTGTGTGTTATGTAATTGTACCTCGCTGGTCACCTTTTAAGGAGAGACGATTCATTATGATTTTCTAGAGGCTGTTCCTATAAGTACTACGTGTTACAAAATTATTAAACAAAAATAACAACTGGCTGCGAGCCATTTTTGATAACCTAGATCTATTTCATGCGGTGCTCATTTAATTTTTATATGAAGTAATAAAATTATAATTAATTTCACAAGCCATTGTGTTTATTTCAATGTAAACCGGTATATTTTTAAGAAATTAAACAGTTTATTTTAGTGTTTTGCCTTATTTACATATTATACCTATTCTTATAGTTAAAGGAGTAGGTATGTATCTAAGGATCGTCGCAGGTAGCGTGTTGTAGTTTATGTATGTAGAAGTAGGTACTCATTTAAACTTTTTTTTTGTAAACGCTAATGAAGTACCTTAGGTTTATTTATGACTTTGTTTCCAATTGATGTTAGTTCCACATTAACAAACACCAACTTTAAGTAAATGTAAATAAAGTAGATTTTGTAGTGAAGTTGTAGCGCAAACTGAACCTTACGTGTAGGCATTACAGTTGTTTTTCCTAAAACTCGTGTTTGTTTACATGTTTGGGAAATAAATTGTGAACGCAGTAGCAATAATGCAACCAGATTTTTCCCCAAGCAAGATAACAAAATTAACTAAATATTTTAGTTTCGATCTTACCCAAAACGACAAACCATTACTTTTCATTTTCTTGCGAGTAGGTAACCCACCTACATAAAGGCTCCAGCAGACAGGCGCGACGCTACTCTGTTGGAACAATTTCTATAAAAATTTCACAGAAATTGTTCTACCGGTGTCACGTTGTGCCTCTCTGCGAAAGGCCTTGAATAAATTTTCCGTTTTCAGTTTACGACCGCCTGAGGCAGTTTACACGAAATAATGTAGGTACGTAGTCCCAGACCTAAAATAAAACAACAAACAAATAGAAGGTTGTGCCATCAAAGTCTTGCGTCATAGACTACCATGTAGGTACCTACCAACATAATTACCTTCCAAGTTAGATTTTCCAAAACAGTGTTTAAAATACACCTCCAATGTTCCACAGGACCTACGTCATAAATACCCTTATTGATGTAAACTTTGTCCTTTAGATTATTAATAGCGATGTAAACAATCCGCAGATAACCTATTAAGTATACCCTTTGAATTCTAATCTTATCAAATTGATTTTGCGTGCATAGTTCTGCATGACCTACTCGAATATTTTGCACTCATTTCTCATAATAAGTAGGTACTTATCTAATAGAACAGCAGTCAGTTATAGATACGAAAAAGTTTGCTTACTCCTTGACTACCTTTTTATATGCATTCTAATTTCGAAAACTATTGTTCAAAATTAGAATGTTCAAACTTTTCATAATATTGGCACTATTTTCTTCTAAATCCATTCAAAATAGGAGATTTAGGTACTTCATAATAACAAAGTGAATGAATTACAAGAAACAATGGGCGCCGTCTCGCTAGCACGGTCTTTATTGCTATTGTAGGCCCTTTTCCATTAATATCTACCTGCACGATAAATGCTGATATTGTTTGCTTTAACCGTGGTTTCAAGACAAAAGAGAAATGGGTGATAAAATAGTATTAGTATTTACCAGTGAGTAAACTAAATAAGTACCTACCTATAATCGTCGAAATCTATGTTTTAAACAAGTAGTTAAGTATCTAATAATCAAATTATTGTTTGGAAATAGCGTTGCCATTACTATACGTCCTGATTTCGGCGGGAAGGTCCCGATAATTTTATTTTAAATTAAATGTCCCGCGCGGGACATGCTCCGTCCTGGGTAAACTCAGTTATTGTAAGCAACAAAATATATTTTCTATGGTTATCTATCATCATTCTTAACTTAATTTGAAACTCAAATAAAACGATATGTACTTACTTAAAAAAATAAAAGTTATACAAACTAAAACCCAACTACGACAAAAAGTCAACTAAAAAGGTAAGTAATAAACAAGAAATCACAGACATACAAATTAAAAATCTGGAGTCACACGTATGTTCGATTTGTGCCCTAATACGTGTGACTCCGGATTTTTTATTTCCTTTTGGAATTCTGTCACAGATTCCGTTTCGAAATATAGCAAATCCATACAAAATCAAGGATCTATCACACACGTATTAGTTCTCCGTTCGTTTCCTTCGGTTATAATTCCGTTCGGAATTTTTCCGTACCTATTTTATGTATGTGATCGGCCTTATGGGTTCTCTTGTCTATTCAAATTATAACCCTGGTGGAATTATTGATCGATTTCATTCATCATCATCATTTCAGCCGAAAGACGTCCACTGCTGGACATAGGCCTCCCCCAAGCACCGCCACTTCGACCGATTCTGTGCTTTCCGCATCCAGCGGATTCCTGCGGCCTTCACAAGGTCATCGGTCCATCTTGTGGGAGGCCTTCCAACGCTACGTCTTCCGGTACGTGGTCGCCACTCCAGAACCTTTCGACCCCATCGGCCATCCGTTCTGCGAGCAATGTGCCCTGCCCATTGCCACTTAAGTTTGGCAATTCTTCGGGCTATGTCGGTTACCTTGGTTCTCCTGCGGATCTCTTCATTTCTGATTCGATCACGTAGGGAAACTCCAAGCATAGCCCTCTCCATTGCCCTTTGGGTGACTTTTAGCCTTCTGATAAGGCCCATTGTGAGCGACCACGTTTCAGTACCATAGGTCATCACTGGCAACACGCACTAGTCAAAGACTTTCGTCTTGAGACACTGTGGTATGTGGGACGAAAAGATGTTGCGTAGCTGATCTGAGAAAGATATTGCGTTGATCGATTTACTGGAATATAATTATTATCTATTTCTGTATTCGGTTCGTCCTAGGTAGCGATTTAGCGAACTGGACAAAAAAGTCTTGTCATGGATCATTTGTGCAACTACCGCGTGCAAAACTGACTGACATGGGTCCCTAAGGGGACCTCGAAACGATCCATTGCAATCAACTTAAATTATTGTAGTAATATTGCCAATCGCTTCAATTGCATTTCGTAGACGATCAATTTGCGCATCATGTGTATGAATCATGTAAAAATTGACAATTGCAATTGATCGTTTCGGGGACCCTTTAGATTATAGAACCGTGAGACAGAAGTAGACGCAGAAACAAAAATATCGTCCGTCGGAAACATGTCGGAAATATCAGACCTTGAAGAACCTTTCTTTTCGAACGATAATTCCGACCTCCAAAATGCAATCAAAGAATTGGCCATCCCAATTAATACAAAAGACAATAAAGTTAATTGTTGATCGCAGATCTACAATTCCACATCTCAGATGTCAACACAAAAATGTCGTATCTTATTGAATGAGTCGTCCAGTCAAGGTCTTGCTCGACTCTTGAGGAATTAATGTGCGAAAAATTATGAAACTTATTAATAAACCTTTACATCATCATCACTTTGCGATTAATTTGCATATTTGGCTATAAATGCACGTGTTGAAATTAAAATATAAAGTTGTAGAATGCCAGTGTGATATTATTAATAAACATCAGAAAACTACGGGGCAATCAATTGAGTAAAAATTTTTTTGAAGTTGGAAACATTAAGTACCCAGCTTCTAAAACATTGTCGCTAACAGTAAAAAGTATTTTCCTGAAAAGCTTTTTACTGTTCAATAGAAATGGGATGAATAGGCTGGCACACCCTGATGAGTCAGCTCCTCTATCAATTAAGCAGAAGAATTTTGAGTCAAACTTTGTACGACGGAATGAGCCATACAAGTACCTAATTGAACTTTCGGAGTCACACAAACTAAAGTTCGGTAAAAAAAATCGATTTCGATGGTGCTTGACACAAATTGAAGAGCAGTGGTGGCCCAGTGGTAACGGCCGCGACTTACGAGTTGTATGTAGGTCGTAGGTTCGAACCCAGACAGGCGCTTTACTTTGTGTAAATTATTTCATCACCACTGCTCTCAAAACGGTGAAGGAAAACATCGTGAAGAAACCGGCATGTCCTAGAACCGAAAATTCGAAGACATGTGACATCTACCAACCCGCACTGGGCCCGCGTGGTAGATTACGACCCACTCCCTCTCACAGAGAGGAGGCCTGTGTCCCAGCAGTGGGGACATTATAGGCTGATGATGACACAAATTGGTGGAAAAGTATCAGTAGTTACCGACATAGCTTGCAGAGTAAGCAAGCTGAAGTGGCAGTGGCTTTGTCATGTAGGTCGAAGGATCGATCACCGGTGGAGCAGACGAGTCCTGAAGTACTGAAGTCCGCGTATCAGCAAACGTAGTGTGGGACGCCCCCCAGTTAGATGGACCCACGACCTTAAAAAGGTGGCTGGGACAGACTGGATGCCGAAGGCGGAGAGCAGGGTGTTGTGGCGCAGCCTGGTAGAGCCTTATGTCCAGCAGTGGACTGCGACAGGCTGACTTGATTGATCGGTAGTTAACTATTGTAGCTGTTCGGAGTTTCTCGGTCTAATTCGGATATGCTATAGCACATGAAAGAGCAGCACATCTAAGCACCCTGAAATGTCATCGCGTGCAGTCGCCGTGGCCGAAATCTGCTAGAAGACATCATTATCATCATCACACACAACACATACATAAACTCACGCCTTCTTACCATGATTCTTATAGGTAGGCAGAAAATACAGAACGCTACTTGATCCTTACACAGAATAGCATAATCGTCCTATAATGTTTCCACTGCTGGGACACAGGCCTCCTCTCGATGAGAGGCCGTAATCCACCACGCGGGCCCAGTGCGGGTCGGTAGATGTCATGTCTTCGAATTTTTGGGCGCATTTGTCGATCCTTACATGCTATTTATGATATCATCATCATTGTAGTACAATATTTCTTGGCACTTCATTATATTTATTTATTGTTGTGGTGATATCTACATTACTTATACTGGAGAAAGGCTGACAATGGAAACTCATAGCACGTACTCGTACATATATCCAAGTCCGTAAGAACGTCTAAACATATGAATCATATTAATTCGCTCACTCCTTTACATATTGGCACGTAGCTATTTACGTGCAAAAAAGAAAATAAATCACCTAAGATAATGTGACGATGACTTGATTTTTCCTAGAAATCGTTTTCAAAAATGCATCAAGCGCCAAACCTGCTAAAACGAAGACCTACAGCACAGAGTACTTTATAGGACTAACAGTTTGTTTTTTAATCCCAGAGATTAATTTGACAGGTGCAAATGTCAAACTCCAAATTGAAAAAAACAAACAACAATCACTACAAAATGTCAAATTAGTCTCTGGGATAAAAAACTAACTTTAATGCCCGATTCCTGATATATTCTAAACTAAACCGCAGTTTATAAAAGCAACTACCTATTTATTTCTTCTTCTTGTCGCTGGCACGACATTGGTGCCGATTCCCTTGTTCACAAACTAAACTAAATTTAAGTTCAGTGCATCTTTTTCTTTCTATTTCATTAAGAAAAGGACAGAAGATAAATTTTAGTTTAGTCCTGTCAAATTAATCAGCGCTTGTCAGTCTCCATACAAGTTTAGACGTGATTAAAAACTTGCCAACTAAAATTACGTCAATTTACGTCAAGCGCTGATTAATTTGGCAGGACTAAACTAAAATTTATCTTCTGTCCTTTTCTTAATGAAATAGAAAGAAAAAGATGCACTGAATTTAAATTTAGTTTAGTTTGTGAACAAGGGAATCGGCACCAGTATTTCAAATTTTGTTGGTCCAAAACCTCGCCACTTCCACGGGGCGCGGCGTCGTCGGTGGCGCGGGCGGCGTGCGGCGCAGAGGACACTAATTCGGCAAGACCCACTCTGAACATCAATTAGCAGTGTGTCCATTGAACACTTCTATTTGGCACTTTACTGATATCCTGGCATGTTTTGAACGATAAGTGTAGAACAATTCCTTGTTGAATCAATATCTATTATCTATTCACAGTTTATCTGAGGACCTCAGAAACTAGCATAAGTGCCCGACTTAACCGCCCAAACATACAAATTCCTCTCTAATTGAACTAACAGCCCGTTTTCCTTGGGTGCTTACTGTGTTTAGGTTCGGCATGTCGACTTAAATGACCTTACTTCAAATGCAATCGTTGATGCAAGTTAACATTTTTGCAATGCAATGGCCGCTAGCCGGCGCTAGTGCAAGAAACGTACGAAATGTGACGAAATTAATTGGATGATGCGACGTTTGTAAGGATGAAAGTGATGAAACGGTATGTTAGGTCATGACCATGAATCAGACAGTGAGTCTGATGGTACCCGTGATAGACGTGAAGGTTTTTCTGTAACGCAGAATTGAGGCATCAGGATTTATTTTATTCTATGTTGATTCAGAATAAGAATTATCCACAGACTATTAAATATCACAAATTAATTTAAAAACAAAGCAGAAAAATGTTGACAGTGCCTTACCTCAGTGGCTGGTTCTACAAAATATAAAAAAAAAACAAAGATACCTACCTAAATCTTTGGATTGCGATTAGGGTTATCATTTCAAAATTTTAAAAGTCCTGACAAAAAGCCTGACATTTGCAAAAAAAGTCCGGATATTTAACTTTTTAATCTTATTTTTTCTTTTTTTTAAAGAAAATCCGGACTACTTAGAAGGCCGGACATAGTCCGGACGGGGGGCTAAAAAGCCGGACATGTCCGGACAAATCCGGACGGATGGTACCTTAATTGCGATCAAACTATGTAACACACTTTGAATCACTATCCGAGTAATTTGGAAGGGTTATTGCTAATCCATTGCATCATATAAAATTTGTCTGCTCAACAACGTAAATAACGCAATTAATGTTATGGAACTGTCAAAATGAAAGCCATTGCTAATTTTATTGTGTGTCATTGGATTTTTGCACCAGGAATTTCTCAATACCTGCCCGAAATCTGGATTTATGCCCGTGATGTAGAACATTACAACATCTAGATAACACATGCCCGTCAAAAACAAGGATAGCTGTAGATCATACAGTTGGCCTTATTATGCAAAAATCTTGACCTTATTATAAATCTGTAACGCTCAATCCATTCAGCGGCTAAGGTTACCAATAACGCTCAAAATGCCATATTACTCATTGACCCACTGCCTTAGAAAGAAACGTGTCAGAATCGTTGTGCATTTTTTTCGTTCGAATTTTGAAATAACGATGCTCAATTGTTACGTTGGCTGTTGACATCGAGCTATCGTTAGCATGTTGGTAAAGAAACATACCACTAGTTTACCAAATGTTTGGTCAATTTATTAATTACTTACAATCAATTTAATATGTTAATAATTACAAAATCGCTTTACGAATTAAGGTCTTACGTTAGACTAGTAACGTGTTAAGCGTTATGTCAGTAAAACGGGCAAGGTAGGTACCTACCATAATATAATACCTATTACTTAAATATGGTTGTTTAAAAGTGGCGCCAGTGACAGAAAAGTTGAAAGGAAATCGTTTGGCCTGGTATGGGCATGTGATGGGGAGAGAAGAAACGCATGTGACTAAAAGAGTAATGAATATAAATATTGGTGGATGGAGCGGGAGAGGAAGACCAAAGAAAAGATGGATGGATTGTGTGAGGAATGATATGAAAGAGAAGGGAGTGAATGATAGCGTGACGGTTGACAGGGGAGAGTGGAAAAAGAAAACGTGTTGCGCCGACCCCAAGTAACATGGGACAAGGGCAGGAAGATGATGACTTAAATATGGTTGAGTAGGTTAAGGCTCCTAATAACAATGGGAATAAGTACCTAGAGCCCAGAGCAAATTTTATTTTGGTCTGAGAAATACAGAGGGTAAGTAAATAATCTAGAATTTTCAATTATGTTAAGCTTACCCGTATGTATTTCTCTACATATAAGTAGTTATGTATGACATGACAGAGTTAATATTAATACTATTAAAAAGTAATTAATAACTCTATCAATATACAGGGTGGCAGGGACATCGACGCGAAAACTATTACCATGGTTTCAGTAGATGATTCCGAACTCCACTGCGTTGAAACTTTTCGTCGGTTATTTTTTTTCTAAATCTGTTGTTTTATAGAAAAGTGCAATACCTACGTGGTCAAAATGTTTGGAACAGCAGATTTTTTTTAAATACCGACGAAAAATTTCAACGCAGGTGGGTTCAAAATCATGTAGTACTTACTGAATCAAATTCATGTCTTGAATGGTAACAGTTTTCGCGTCGATGTTCCTGCCATCCTGTATATCTCGGTAGGTTCTCCTACGAAATTTAGTTCACGAAACAGCCTCTTCGAGTGAAGAACTAGTGCAATCGTACAGCATGAGAAGTTCTCATAAAGTTTGTGAATATTATGAGGGAAAATCTACATACAAACAAATAAATAAATACTTAAGTAATTTGATGGCCACATTTCCAAATCCGGAAATGCTATTGAAAACCCAATGTTGCTTCCGTTTGTCTATGACTAGACTTCACGCGTAACAGAGACTGAAGGTGACTATATCAAGTACACACGGCTACATACCATAATTATCAAGCTATACTCTCCAGTATAAGCTGACCTCTCATTGTATCGAAATCCTATTCAATGCGAGATCAGCTTATACTGGAATTAATGTGTAGCTTGATATTTAGCCTTACCTTTTTTATTATTCTATGTGCTCAAGCTGGAATTAAGTCTTTCGACCGGTTTTACCACTAGATAGAAGTATAACAAAACACATAACCCTCCAAAGTCAAAGTCAAAGTCAAAGTCAAATCATTTATTTCAAATAGGCCCATGTATGGCACTTTTGAACGTCAAAAATTACAAAATAATAAAATTCATTCTAGTCGCCCCTTCCAAAAGGTAGTTTTCGTATGAAGAAGAATGTGCAAGAAACTCCACCGTTACTCTTTTAAAATGTTTTACAATATTGTTTGTATATGTACGTACATTTGTTAAATAATTATTATATGTGAAGACGATGCACCTAGAATAAAATTACTATACCACAATAGGTAAAAACAATTAAAAATGAAGCAACGATAGATAATTTAATTTGTGATAGATACATGGTTCTCACATATTTACAAACATTGTAAAAGTAGACGATTTTCCTAAAATTTTACAATTAATAAGTCAGTGTGTAAGGAAGTAATCACAGAATGTAAAATCAATGTCATAAAACACAAAGTAATAAATTTTACAATTACATTAGCAACCAGTTTGATTTTGTCTTGATTCTAAATTGTCCTATGGAGCAGGACCAGCATGTTTCCAAGCACTCTTATCTTGGATATAATCCTCTAATTTGTAATATGCTTGTTTACAAAGTGTACTTTTTATATGAGTTTTAAATTTTCTTTCATTTAATTGCAATATGTCACAAGGTATTTTGTTGTAACATTTAACACAGTACCCCATAATAGATGTATGTACTTTAGATAACCTGAAAAATGGTTGATCTAGTTTATCTTTATTTCTAGTATTAAAATTATGTCTATCACTTATTTTATTAAAGAGATGTGGATTTTTCCTTACATACATAATATTTTCATAAATGAATTGGCAAGGTACCGTCATAATATTAATCCTTTTAAAAAGTTCCCTGAGAGATTCGCGACGACATAGGTTATAAATGGCTCTGACAGCCCTCTTTTGTAAAATAAAGACGGATTCAATGTCAGCAGCCCGACCCCACAGTAAAATGCCATATGACATAATGCTGTGAAAGTAGCTAAAATATACCAAACGCGCGGTTTCTACATCTGTTAACTGTCTTATCTTTCTAACAGCATAAGCGGCCGAGCTTAGCCGCCCCGCAAGAGATGTTATATGAGGTCCCCATTGTAATTTCTCGTCCAGCGTGATTCCTAAGAAAACTGTTTGATTAATAAATTCCAGTTTTTCTCCATTCAATATGATGTCACATTCGCTACTTTTAACATTCGGTAATTTAAATCTAATGCACTTGGTTTTTTCTCATTTAGTACCAAATTATTTACCGTAAACCAATCTTGGACCTGAAGAATCGAGTTATTCACGTCGTCAAGATTTTGTGACCGTCGATCTATTTTAAAGATCAATGATGTGTCATCTGCAAATAACACCATCTTCGGTTGATTTTGAAGTAATTGGGGTAAATCGTTAATGTAAACTAAAAAGAGGAATGGACCCAATATCGTACCTTGAGGAACACCCATTGCCATTTCAGACCCCAACGAGTTTACGCCGTTCACTTGAACTTTAATCTTTCTATCTTTCAGGTATGATCTCAGTAAATCAAGAGCTGTATTCCTAATCCCATAGTGTTCTAGTTTTAGCAGAAGTGTTTCATGGTTTACGCAATCGAACGCCTTCGAGAGGTCGCAAAAGATTCCAATGGCATCATGTGCTTCTTCCCAGGCATTAAAAATGTTCTTTATTAGGGTGACACCGGCGTCAGTGGTATAACGCCCTTTGGTGAAACCGTACTGTTGTTCATGAAAGATGGAATTTTTAATAAAGTGACGTAACATTTGATTAAGCATCAACTTTTCAAACACTTTACTGAGAACTGGCAGAATTGACACGGGCCTATAATTGTTGGGTTCCTTACTATCACCGGACTTGAACAAAGGAACTACTTTACTGAGTTTCATGAGATCCGGAAAGACTCCTTGGTCTACACTGGTGTTAAATATGAAAGCTAAATAGGGCGCAATAGTTTCGATGATAGATCTACAGACTTTTACAGACATTCCCCATAGATCTTCTGTTGATTTAATTTTAAGATCTTTAAAAGCTTTTATAACAGCCTGGGGGTTTGTATGCTGAAACCTAAACTCTAAAGGGCATGCTTTTACATTATTTCTAAGTAAGGCGGCAGAAAGCGCGGGTGATGAATTTAAGTTTTCGGTAGTTTTAAGGGGAACATTAGCAAAAAAGTTTTCAAATTCCTGAGCTATTTCTACATCTGAGTTGATGGGGCCATGTGCAGTCTCTAAATTTAATTCAGTATTACGCTGTTTTTTCCTACCTGTTTCATTATTTATTATTTGCCAGGTAGTTTTTATTTTATCATCAGCTGATTTTATTTTATTGCTAATGTAAAGAGCTTTAGCTATTTTGCACACACTTTTAAAAGTTTTAGAATATTTTGCGACATACTGATGAAAGCTTGTATTATTCGTATGTTGCTTTAGGCCATAAAGTTCAAAAAGTTTTTCCCTGCTTTTACGAATACCTGGAGTGGCCCAGTCACTAAATAAGAACTTCGTATAAATAGTTTTAGTCTTTAGTGGAAAAGTCTCAATAAATTGCTTGTTTAATAGTGAAAAGAACTCGGCGTAAAACTCATTAGGGTCAAAAATATTATAAAAACTCTGAACACATAATTTACTTGCCAAAGAATTATCTAATTTCTCTAAATTTTTACATGTAATTGACCTAAACCTTATTTGAATTTTTTGTAAAGGCATGTAGGTGCAAAATGTTATTGTTTGTCCACTGTGATCAGATGGCAACTTATTTACAATTTGTTTGTGTATACAAGTGGCAGAAGAAGCTGTCACTCGGGTTGGTTCAATAAAAACATTTGACAAATCAAATGACCTAAAAAGACTTAATAATCTGATAGTGTTCGAGTTATTTTCTAATAAATTAATGTTAAAATCACCACATATGATTATTGACTTACTCCTTTTTTGGCTTCGCCTCAGTCGGGTAAAAATATACTACTTTCTTTCTAAACTCAACTAACTTTCAAGGGATTACTGGTATAATATAACTGACAGAAGACATAACTGGTGAAATACGCGTGTAGGTAGTAAACAGATATACCTCTGCCTACACCTTCACCTTAACAGACGTGATGATAATAATGTTAAGTTACAGAGCGCCCAGTATATGTTGGCAGGCGGCAAGAACCCACTGAACTGAACAAACACGAGATGTTTTCAGCACATGTACTTTATACAATGTGTTGAATATTGGCAATCCCAGGATGTTTGTAATACAAAAGGCCAATGTTTTGCGGTTTAAACCCAACCAACAAATAATTTTGCAAGCTATCCTTGTATTACCACTAAATTATCGCGATGACCATGAATGACTACGATTAGGAAACCTTGATTTTCGATGGCAGATGTGAGTATTTTCCTGTCATTATATAAGTACCTGCTATGTAATGTAGGTATTACGAAATATATTATGTACACGAAATCGCAAATGTCGGTAAATGTTTAAAAGTTTCAAAATATATAAAAGAAGAAAATTAAATCCGAACTATGTATAAATATCTCAATTCTAATGGCCAGTCAATATGTAACAACTTATGAATGAATGAATGATGACGCTTTCGAAACATCAGTACAACATAGACAGTTTTTAAATAAACCTAAAGGTAAAAATAAATATAAAAATAATAAACATATTTTAAAATTGCACGTATCGAGAATGTCTTCCAATCTAGTTAGTCTATGGAAAAAACAAGTATCCAGTGCGAAAAAAGTTCCACAATTGTCTATGTTAACTACTTGACAATCAATCATGGCGAGCACGTCGAGGTCTGTTTTTCTAATTTATTTTTATTCCTGTTTCGTTATTAACGACGATATTTATGTCCTGTACAGCCGAATATCGTTAATATTTACTATGATATTACGTAAGTTTACGATGGTGCGAATAAAGTGTAGCAAGAGACCACGGCGAAGTTGTTTCCCAAAGATTTGATTTCTACTTGTTGATGAATGATGAGCCTACTTTCTTTTGTGGTTTTAGGATTGAGGCGAATAAGGTGGTGTGCTATGCGCACCCAGATGCACCGCTTATCGAGGATTACAGGGCTGGGGACATGATATGCTCGGAATGCGGGCTGGTAGTCGGTGACAGGTACGTAACAAAATGTTTGTTTGGCAATATTTACGAAACGCACTGAGCTTTCCACCACTGATGCCGTGTCGTAATAATAACAAAGTTGCTGAACTAATGCGAGTGATGTATTTGATTTCTATTATTTCGAGGTCAATAAATAATTGACTAATTGTGCAATGTGGAAACTAGAGAATTGCGCATAGGAACTAATAATTAAAGCTGTTTTGATCACACACACAAATACCCAAATGAACATTACCTGTATCTTAGAGTAGAAAAATGTAAGAATTAGCTTTTAATGTTTTTTTTTTACATTGTATACCACATTTTGCAGAAGTAATTGCTTGTCAAAATCATTGATATACTCTAAAACATATATTATGATCATATTCTGTATACCCTATGGCAACTTATTACAGAGTTTATCTATGCATACTTGTATGGCTAGTATTTACATTGAAATTGGGACACATGTCACACTGTTATTATAAAACAAATACATTATGAGCCAGCATAATAATGTTGCTATGCATCTTAAGAAAGCGCAGAAATCATGTATTATTTGAGGTTTTTTGTCATAAACCTATTGTAATTTTTTCCAGAGTCATAGATGTGGGTTCAGAATGGCGTACATTCAGCAATGAGAAGTCAGGAGTGGACCCATCTCGTGTTGGTGGGCCTGAAAACCCACTTCTTTCTGGTGGAGACTTGTCCACAATCATCGGACCGGGCCGAGGTGATGCATCATTTGACAGTTTCGGTGTATCAAAGTATCAGAACAGGAGAAACATTAGCAGCACAGACAGGGCTCTGATAAATGCCTTCAGGGAAATTAGCACAATGGCAGACAGGATAAACTTACCGAAGACTATTGTTGATCGTGCCAACAATTTGTTTAAACAGGTAAGCCAACAGCTTGTTTAAACAGGTAAGCCAACAGCTTGTTATTTAAAAATAAATCATTAATTTGCTGTGCAAACATGAGTGCAGATAAGTCTGATATTTGTAAATTAAGGAAAAAGAAATGTAAACTATTTCTGCAAGCATTGCTCTCTTTCATATTTTATTATATTGCGTCTCCAAGGTCACGTTTGTGAAACAAATTGAATCATGTTTATTATGTATTGCTGAATCAGTTTCGTAGTTCAAAATATTTTGTCCATAATGAGTTCAATATCACTACCCAAGAAATTTCAAACTTTTATTTTAATCTGAAGTCATACTTTGTGATTAGTGTCACAGTTGCGGTTGCCTCTACCGCTGACGCGTGCCGCTCGTGTGTTTTGCACTAACTTGTAAACTATGTTTTTTTTTGCAATACAATCGTATTTTTGAAATACCCGCATTTTGAAAATCGAACATTCAAAATATATAAGTATAAAAACTTTTACAAAAAAAAAACAACCGACTTCAAAAAAAAACACTACAAAGTGAAAAATAACTTTAATTTCGGAAGTCGGTGTCTTTGGTTTTTAATTTTCGTTCTTTGTCACCGACTTCCGAAATTAAAGTTATTTTTCACTTTGTAGTGTTTTTTTTGAAGTCGGTTGTTTTTTTTTGTAAAAAGTTTTTATTTTTCACTTTTTAGTTGTGATACCTACCCCACACAAATTCGAATACCACTACCTGCTATGTAAATAACAGTGACAGGAAGTTATCATAATATCATCCAAATACTAAGTGAGGAAAAAATACGTATTATTGAAGCTAACTCAAAAACTACCCAAGCAAAGTTAATAAAATTTATATGGGACCACCTCTGAAGTATGATCTACCAAACAAAAAAACAACCATCAAAATCAATTCATAATTGACGGAGTAATCGCGTACCAAACATACAAAAAAAAAACAACATACAGTCGAATTGAGAACCTCCTCCTTTTGGAAGTCGGTTAAAAAAGTACTCTGTGGTCAAAATGTTTAAAGTTATATAATTCTGCGGTTCTAGACATGATATCAAAATGAAATACCTACAGATATTTATTATTAGTTAGTCAGTATGTAACGATATGACTCAATTCAGGTATTATTTTATTGTTGAGTAGTGTATCTTGTTGAAACCGTCGCGCACGTGCTCTTTGAATGCACAGGCATCTCACAGATTAGAACAGAAACTCTCAGGTCACCCAGATCTTTCACAGACGTTCTAAACAGGCCAGGAGATTTAATTCACTTCAGCACGCGTAGCATGAACACTGTAGAAACGAGTTTTGTCGACGGAAGAATAGACAACATGACAGATTGTGATTGTTTATCTGTCATTTTGTCTATTCTTCCGTCGACAAAACTCGTTTCTACGGTGGTCATGCTACGCGTGCTGGAGGGAGGTGGGCTGGTTGGAATTATTGCCAACGGCCGCCATGGCCCACACACAATGGTCCATCTGAAGGACTAAGTGCGGAAACCTAACCCAATAACATAGTGTATCTTGTTTATTACTAAGAAAAGATGTCTTTCATAATTGTGGAATTCAAAATTTCAAAAACACGGTTTCTGTTATGCATAATATATAAGGAAAAATATTCAATAACAATGTCTTTCATGTTTGTATTGTATTGTTTTAATAGTCATGCTTTCCTGAATTCAATTTGTAATGGACAAAGCCAATTTTCAAGAATATATTGGGTTATGAAATACACGTAATGTAATTTCCATTATAATGTTAATTTTCCACACGTAATTGTTGACCTTACCAACCTGACACATGAATATGAATTAACATATGGTTGAAGGGTACCAGCAGTGCATTCTTAGGTAAACAAACTATTGAAACTGTTCAATGTGTTTATTTGAGGCCGCACTGACTGCATTTACTTTTATAACATATTACATCATTTATTGTGTGATAGTTAAAACTTCGTCTTTTGAAAGGATCAAAACATGATATTTATAGTTTTCTATGCCAAGTGAATTTATTAAAGCCTATCAGCTATTACTTTAGCTTATTCAACCGTCAGTGACCAATAAAATCACAACAATTAAACTTTAATAACACAATCTCGAAGCAGGAAGGTCGGTTTTCGTTCTTTTAATGCCATGGGTTGAACCGTATGGTGCTATAATATTAATTAGACTTGATAAGTTTAAGTCTAGTTAATATTATAGTATTATACGGCACTATAGCTTACATTATTGCTTCTGCAGGTGCATGATGGTAAGAACTTGAAGGGACGAGCGAATGACGCCATCGCGTCTGCTTGTCTCTACATCGCGTGTCGTCAAGAGGGTGTCCCGCGTACATTCAAGGAAATCTGCGCGGTCAGCAAAATCAGCAAGAAGGAGATCGGCAGATGCTTCAAACTCATCCTGAAGGCGCTGGAAACTTCAGTGGAGCTTATCACCACTGCGGATTTCATGTCTCGGTTCTGTTCAAACTTGGGACTGCCCAATTCCGTGCAGAGGGCAGCTACGCATATTGCAAGGAAAGCCGGGGAGCTGGATATTGTGTCCGGACGCAGTCCCATTTCGGTGGCCGCTGCTGCCATTTACATGGCTTCGCAGGTAGGGTTTAAAGTCTTATTTATTTTTAACATATCTGTTGACATTGACGTTTTGGTTAATAGTGTTTTTTTTTATTGTTCTCCATCGCCTAGATCACCAGCTGGTAGAAACTTAAACAAAATAATTAATATGTAAAGTAAATATTCAAGAAAAAACTTTTTCCAAAAAAAAAACAGACTTCCAAAAAAATACTACAACGTTTAAAATAACTTTCATTTCGGAAGTCGGTGTCTTTGGTTTTGAATTTTCGTTTTTGCCACCGGCTTCCGAAATTAAAGTTATTTTAAACTTTGTAGTATTTTTTTGGAAGTCGGTTGTTTTTTTTTTTGGAAAAAGTTTTTGTTTTTCGCTTTTTAGTTATGGTACTCGGTTAAAAAAAGAATCATCGAAATCATCAAAGAAACATTTAAAAAAAAATGCAGACGAATTGAGAACCTCCTCCTTTTTTTGAAGTCGGTTAAAAAAAAAGATTAATTTCTTTAAATTATAGACAAACAAACACTACAAAAAATATTGCACATCAACACTAATATTATAAAAGATTTGTATTTTTGTTTGTAATGAATAAACTCAAAAACTACTGGACCGATTTTAAGAATTCTTTCACCAGTAGAATGCTATATTATCACTGAGTAACATAGGCTATAATTTATAAAGATATCACGCGGACGAAGTCACTGGCGGAAATTAGTATCTCATAAAGTCATAACTTGCAAAAGATCTGTAACCAATCATGTGAATCTTGTCTCTCAAACTAGGGTAACCTGTATGTTAAGAGACAATTCAAATGTGATAATTCAAACTATTAATTTTCAGCTTGAAATATTTATATCATAATATTTATTAAAATATGTGATGCCAATTAATATTGACATCAAGCAATGGAAGATTGTTATCGCCAGAAACAATCACACGGAACTGCTACTCATTTTACACAGTTGAATCAATACAAATGTAATAAAAAAAGCTGAAAAAATAAAACAACTCGATTTATTTATTACGAGCGGACGTCACGCGGTTTCACCCGCGTAGTTCCCGTTCCCGTGGGAGTACGGGGATAAAATATAGCCTATGTTACTCGCTGATAATGTAGCTATCCATTGCTGAAAGAATTTTTCAAATCGGTCCAGTAGTTTTTAAGTTTATTTGTTACATACAAAAATACAAATCTTTCCTCTTTATAATATTAGTATAGATATATAATATACTTATTTAGTTATTTTATAGATAGGTTTATACCTACTTATTATTGATAGCAATTAGTTCAAGTTGGTTGCAGAATATAATAATAGAACAGTCGAAGTTATTTCAAGAAAATGATACTTTAAGTGTTTATCATTAGGTACTCCAACTGTCGCATAACTATTGATTATATTAATAATTCGCAGTCTTTTTTTGCTACTCATAAATATTGATTGTTTATTTTTTCACAAAATGTTCATACTAAAGATAATTAGCTTACTTTTTGCGTCTTATAATTGTTTTATTTTTAAACAAAACGTTTTGAATGTTTTGTTTCAAACTAACGATTTCGACCTTACATTACGACAAAAGCCTACAGATAATATTCTAAAAAAAAACTGCAACAAGAGAAGTGTCGTGGCCTTCATACGTCAGTGGTAATTGCACATACTCAGTGCAAACACTGCATGAAACAAATATTTGAAAATAAATATTTCTCAAAGTAAATAATACTTGACCGTGAAGTTTCCTTTGATGTAACGTTTATGTGAACAAGGACAAAGATATTAAATCAAAGATAAACCGTATGGCGATAGTAATCAAGCTTGTAGTAATAAATACAGACATCAATGAATTTTGTTCAATGAATTCGGTAATTATCTTGCGTTTTCATTAACTTCAAAGCGTCTTTTCAAAGTGTTTTACGGCAGATATCTGTATTATCTTTATCCTATCGTCTACCTGTAAACAATGAAGTTATTTCAATGATCTTTCATTGAAATAACTTCGTTGTTTACCTCCGACTTGATCGGTAGACGAAATTAACAACCAACAGCAGATTTGATTAGACATTTCAAAATCGGATACTTCTTAGGGGCCAATAAATAATCAAAATGGCGATGGCTATAACGTCTTTAGTAAATATATGTATAGCCTTGTAAGCGACCACCGAGACCTCAGATTTTGACAATTCGGCATCGCGCCGCAGTTTTCAGCGTTGGCCCTTCGTTCAAAGAGCCTTTTTATTGAAAAAAAACCTGGTGACACGAAACTATACCCAAAACTGATACATAATATCTGTAATTTCAGGCATCGGAAGACAAACGCAGTCAGAAAGAGATCGGTGACATTGCCGGCGTGGCTGACGTGACCATCCGTCAAGCCTACAAGCTCATGTACCCCTTCGCAGCCAAGCTGTTCCCCGAAGACTTCAAGTTCTCAACCCCGATCGAGTTCCTCCCCCAAATGTAAACGTAGGTACCATGGCTATATGCTTTTAGATAGTAACAGTATAGGGAAGATTATATTATTAAACAGTACTCGGTTTATATGGCACATTGAACGAGAAAGAATAACATTAATGTGGCAACCGACACCCAGTGCGAATGACCACATTCGCACTGGGTGTTGGTGCTCCTGACAAAACTATGTCCCATATTTTGTAATGTCCAAAGTGACCATACACCAGAACCCTTTATCACAAAATTTTACAAGTCTACAATTCTACAAAATTGTTAAAATTGCGTAACACAAAAATTACAAATATGTAGGAGTTACAATTTACAATCGACAATTTCTTTCGCATTTTTAACAACGTAACACAAAGCTATGCATAAATTGTAGACTTGTCACTACAATTTACATATATGTAAGGTTTTTCTGTTACAATTCTGTGGTTCAGAGTGTTGTGGTACACACGGCTACACATCAAACTATAATTTCCAGTATAAACTGACCTCGTATTGTACGGAAATCCTGTACAACGCGAGATCGGCATAAACTGGATATGTATAGCTTGATGCGTAGCCGTGTGTACAGGGACTAAACTTGTAATTGTAAAGTTTTGTGGTATTAGGGCCCTGCACTTCTGAGGATCTAAAAATGCCATTGATGCTGCGATTGGTGTAGCCCTACTTATCTAACTTATTACTTATATTATTTTTACCTTTGCCATTGACCTGTACCCTAATTGCGTAATACAACACAATCACAATTTGTTACGATTTGAAACTGATTGTTAATCCATTGCTTCATAAGTTGGAAAACAAAATTTGCTCAACAACGCAAATGACGCAATGAATGTTGTTGAACTGTCAAAATGAAACTAATTAGGCAAAATTGTTTACGACAATAATTTACGCAATTAGGGTACTGAAAATAAGAAGATTTGCCAACAGTTTGTAAAACAAAACCCCAAAGAAAAAAAAAAGTGAAATGTCGATGAAATAGACTGTCACACTGACGGAAGACGGACGAATCGACGGAAGAATAGACAAAATGACAGATGCACAATTACAATCTGTCATTTTGTCTATTCTTCCGTCGACAAAACCCGTTTCTATTGGGGTCATGGACGCGTGCAGAACTGATGACGTTCCACAAAGCCGAACTCTTTAACCAACTGCTAAGAAGGGTTATGTTATTCTACTCTTGATATGCCATATTTGCTGGTACTGCACTAAAAATGACTGGTCAGTTTAAGCTGACAGCAGTTGAAAAAAAAATGTGTTCATCAAAAAGTGGACTTGATGACATTTGATTTCCTATTGTTTTTTTGTTATACGTGATTGTAATGGTATAAATAATGGTGGTCACATAGCTCATTTATTGTCCCTTTAGAACACAGTGGATAGCTCATAGAAATCTTTATAATATGTAAAATACATCATAGTACGTCATAGTCTGTCATAGAACTCCATTTACATATTTATCTGTGCTTTAGAATAATCAGAAGTTAAACAAACAATACTTAGTTTTTCTATAATCGATAGAATGTAATAACAATAGACTATAAAAAATACTTTGAGATTTTGGTACATGTTTTTGCACAGTGAAACATATTTTCCTATAATCCAGCTATGAAACGCTAATACACATAAATTGTTTAATACTTATTTCACCATATTTGTTCTTCATGCATCATCTCTCACTATTAACAAAGCACCTGTTTTTGAAAGAACTGAAATTTTATAGTAATATATATTTGATTTATTAAAAAAATTCGAGAAAGAAGTAACATTTCGTACATTGTAGACTTAGTTAGCGCTTACCATTCAAGGCCGCATATTGACGATACAATGTATGTCGTAGAATAAATTAGGAGCCTGATTTCACCGGTATCTGATGCCGATGTAGCAAGCCTTTTATTTGCGACTTAATATGTACTATAAA
The DNA here is from genome assembly GCA_963680765.1 of Agrochola lychnidis. Classification (NCBI taxonomy): domain Eukaryota; kingdom Metazoa; phylum Arthropoda; class Insecta; order Lepidoptera; family Noctuidae; genus Agrochola; species Agrochola lychnidis. The sequence goes on from OY796858.1 coordinate 20,707,158, forward strand.
GAAGAATCTTTCAATTGCTTTAAATTATTCCACATGCTCAAAGATATGGTGATATGTCACCATAAAAGGCGCCAAATGTCGATGAAACATTACTGTATCTGCCAACCCTCACTGGGCCCGCGTGGTGGATTATGTCCCACTCTCTTACAGGGGAAGCCTGAGTCTCAGCATTTAGAATAATATATGATGATTATGCATGTAGGTATGTACTATCGCGGAAAGCCGTAATTAACCACCGTAAGAGCGGTTACGCACTTCGTTCAATCCGAATTCAAGATCCGAGTTCAATCCGAATTGGTAATGTTCTAAATTTGGACGGACAGAGTTCGGATCTAGTGCGCAACCCCTTATACAAATAGTACTATGGCTACTTTGGACCGACATTTCTCGGATTCGGATCGGACGTAGTGCGTAACTGCTCTAAGGACTATTCTTGCTTGCAGCGCTTGGCTGCTATAGATCCGAGGCGGTAACAGATGTGGTCATCGTGTGCACGGGGTTTTGTTTTCAAAGTGGTTAGTTATGGGTTTCCGCGATGGTATAATACGGCCGATGGACCATGACTGGTCTGAACTTAGCCTAGAGGCTGCGAAATAACATTTTTTTGGAACCAAATGGTGACATGAGGCGAGTGTACTATCGAAGAAACGCATATCTGTATACTTTAAGGACTATTCTTGCTTGCAGCGCTCGGCCGCTATAGTATCGCTTACCTACGAAAAAAAAAGGTCGTATGCACGGGATTTTGTTTTCAAATTGTTTAGATATGCGTTACCCCGATGGTACATGCGCGGGAGTTCGGACCGACCATGGTTCATCGGCCGTATTGTAATGTTCACTGAAATCAGGTTCACCTTAAATAAATTGGGCGTAGATACGCGTGAACAACGTCGTATTTTTATATTTAACATAGCTTAAGTATTAACTTTGACTTTATGTAGACGAATGCTTGTTCCTGTCACCAGCAGATGGTGGAAATATCATTTATTTATTGTTGGCTCTCCAATTTTTTTTTTTGCATATTTACAAACAAGCAGACGGTTCGAATACCTTTACATTTATCTGTAATTGCTAAGGACTTATGAGTTTAACTAATTTAAATTTTTATTGTTATCGACTTCTAAAAGGCAAATCGATAGTTGAGCAGATGAAATGTTACAATAACTTTTTCTATAATATCTATGGCATTAAAAATAACTCGTTCTTATTGGCTGTAGTATGTAAACGTAGACATCGTCCTTTCCTAAAAAGGAAAAATGTTCATACCTTTCTTTATTTGAATCCTGTTAACCTATTGTAACTAGAGTTCATTTTCCCTTGCAGGTAGTTGGGAAAAAGCTGTGTGTGAAAATGTTAAGTGACAGGATGTTATGTGATTTATAAGTATCTTTTTGGTATAGGTGTCAGTTGTATTTATAATTAATTAAATGTTTATGTCCGTTTCCACTAAGGTTTCGTTTTGGTTAGTTCACACCGAGACGCGACAAAACGCGCACTTTTTAAAATAACGATACTAAATATAACTTTATTTAGGTACAGACGCCAGCACATCAAGCTACCCGAAACTGTCAAATTTTCCCAATCAACTTTGAACCTTAAGCTTCAGCGATAAAGTTGAAAATCTATTAAATAAATTTGACAGATTGTAGTAGCCTGATGTGCTGGCGTCTGTAGGTACTACACAAAAAGATACACATTTTATTGAGATAATTCGAAAATGCCCCGCGGCGTATCGCTGCGCCTGGCGACGCATCACAATGCAGCGGTACTTAGCCGGTAGGCGCGGCGTGCAAGAGCGGCGATGCGGCGATGCGCCTCGCGAAGCCGCGTGACACAGCGCGACGCCTTGAGTCGCGACCTGAAGCAGTCGTGGCGGCTTATCTCTACTATTTTCTCTACTATTTACATGGGTTATTATTACATTGATGTTTTATTAAGAAAGTCCTCCATGTTCTACTGTTACATGGGCATGCAAATCATGTTAATTTACACAAATTTAAAGACATATTTAATTTAAATAACAAGTAGGAAATTTTAACAATACATAATAAAAATTAATGTCAAATCGTTCAAATTACAGTAAATGTCAAATGAATACAAAAAATGTCAAATGTCAAAAAGGTAGCAGTAATAAAAAAAAAAAAAACGTGTGCAATTTACACGTGGTAGAAGTGAAACCTTCAAAAATTTTGGCTTTGAGATAATGAAAATTTCGGGAAGAGGATAATTGTAGGTTTAATATTATATCACGCCCTTCCCCCTCATGCACCTTATAAATGCGCGCGCAGTACTTAATCATTATTTTGCTGCGATGTTATTTTAAAACTGCGATATCTCCTAAGATATTCATTGAAATAGAATGAAGTAAACGGAAATTTTCTTTTAAATTAAATACTTGTGATGAATAATGTATTTATTTGTTTATGGATTAACATGTTTATAAAAACACCTTCGCAAATGATGCATTATGTTAGAACAAATTTGATTAGCATAAAAAAGGTTATAGTGAGCCAACCTTAAAAGATAGACGTATTCTATCGCGGACTTTTTTTTTAGAACTTTTAAAGGGGAATAATTCTGTCATACATGATTTTTGCAAAACTTTAACCGTTTACGCAGCGCACGCAGCGGAAGCTCTCAAAAGGAAAAATAAAACCTCCGATTTTGAAACATTCTTCATTGGTGCTCCGCTCCTATTAGTCTTAGCGTGATGATATATAGCCTATAGCCTTCCTCAATAAATGGGCTATATAACTCTGAAATAATTTATCAAATCGGACCAGTAGTTCCAAGCAAACAAACAAACTCTTTAGCTCACGAACATAAGAAACACTGTATGATGCTTCCTATCTCATTTTCTCCCACGTTAAATCTTTTGAATTTGTGTCTGTCTCTTTTTACTGTCGCTTTTTCGTTTCATCGACTTTCAAATCACAACGATGCTAAAGAAGTTTTCACTTCAAAAACAGTCAAATGGATTATTAGCATGTCAATCAGTCGGTGATTCATCATTAAGAAATTCGTCAGAGTTGATTCAGTTCAGTCGAGTGCTTGAGTGAAAACTGTAATGATAGACTGGGATCTTGTTATAATCGGACATCTTGCAAAGGAGAAAGCGCAACAAGACACCATGTGGCGTCTCGCTGCACCGCGCGGTGTCTCGTTGCGCAGCGAGGCGTCGCGCTGCCAGCGACTTCACGATGCGCCTCGCAACGTCGAGACGCGTCTCGCGGCGACGCGTTGCACAGCGCGAAACCATTGGCCTCTTCAAACATCGTTGCGTCGCGTCTCTGAGTGAACTGACCTTAAGACTAGGCGAATAAATATATATTTACAAGCACGCTGTTGGAATTTCATCTTTTAGTGCTAAGCCCAGGGTTGGAAATTGTTTGTGGAAACGGGCATACGTCTTGTATAGCTTCACGTTAGGTCGGTACACTGTCTTTCATTTAATTTTCTGATAGAACCACGTTAGTTTTCTAGACAGTGTAAGGGCAAACATATCTTAAGTAGAGTTTGACGACACTTGTAAAGTTGGGGTACCTTGTAAGTCAACAGAAATTATACATCACATTTAAAAAATCACGAGGATTTGGAATATTGGAATAAATATTTTCAGTAATTTGTAAGGGTCGCCGAAGACCTGGCGAAACGCAGTTGTCATTGCTAAGCAAAAATCTACATTGCTCACTTTGAAATAAAGTCGAAAATAAATGGATGTCATGCTGGAAATGGTTTGCCCTAGTTTACGACTCCAATACTTGATTTAATGTAACCACGAGTAAGATTTGCTCGGTATATTATTTTTTAAGTAACATAGGTATAAATAGAACACGATGTAAAAGCAACAAAACAGTAAAACTAAATTTGTTCCATCAGTTATTCTAGATAAATGCCAACGTTCGTGGTAGCCGCGGTCTTAAAACGCGGGAGCGGGATGACAAAAAGTAATTTTTAGAATCATCTCATGCCTAGCCTTTTCCCAACTATGTATTTCCAGTATTTTACATGTAGCGACTGCCTATCTGACCTCCACAACCCATTTACTGGGTAATACGATACCCCTTGGTAAGATTGGTTGTCAGACTTTCGGGCTTCTGACGACCCGTAAGTACTGTCAAAGATCTGCTAATGACAGCCGGGACCAACGGTTAAAGTGCTTTCCGAGGCACGGAGGGGTCTCGATATGCAAAGATGGTCACCCATCCACGGACTGACCGCGATAAGGCTTTTAAGAAATCCCGTCAGTCATACTCGCACGTTTTATGATCGCGACAGCCAAGCGTTTGCATTTAATATAGTTATTGAGTTCGATGTATTTTTGGAAATAAAAAAATATGTTTTCTTAGTGTTAAGTATGTGATGCCCATACGGAATGTAAAATGTTACTAATCGACCATATTTTTGGTAGAAAAATTTATATACAAATTCATATTGCCTTACTGTAATTTGTAAAAATGTCTTAAATCCAGCGAATCTTTACGGCAATATTCATTACTTTTGTCGCAAAAAATTGTATTTTACATTTTTTTTTTTCCTGATAACCTGGCAACTATGATAGGAATGTCGTGTGTGGATTTAAAATAGTTGTATTTAACGGTAGTTCTATAAATTAATAGTTTAGGCAAAATCATATGCTATATTTCCTTCAAGAATATTCTATAGAATTTTAAAAAGTATAACTTTTACGTGTTCCGACTATGTATATTATGATCTCTTCCTCTTTAATTCGAATCTTTTGGTCTCGAGTGTTGCCAGTTATTCCACATGATAGCCGACTGTAACTTTTTGTAAAGATGTATCGTTGATTTTTAATGTATGTGTAATTTAACTAGCCTTAATTAGTACTAATTATTATGAATAACGCCACAAAATAAATGTATATTAAGAGATTTTTTTTTGTTATTATTCCTTTGATGTCTCCTGCCTCGTTGGTCTAAGCGCTACTGCTGAGCATGAGGTCCTGGATTTGATTCACGGGTTGGGAACTGTGCTATTGGATTTTCCACCAGGAATTTCTCAGTAGCAGCCCGGAGTCTGGATTTGTGCCCGATTGATGGCAATAGGCTCGAGGCTCGCCTCCTATTACATGGGACTTAAACATAACTGGAGAAATGTGGGTGTACACGGCGTGTTGCCACACCGAGCGCTGAACGCAGAGTCGACGAACGTCGAACGGGCTGAACGTCTGCGTTCAGCGCTCGGTGTGGCAACACGCCGTTTCCGACTGCGACAAATCAATCGTCATCCTGAGGATGCCTCGTTGAGAGGTGAAACACGTGTCGATTTCTTTCAGGGTTTTATTATGGCTCTTTAGAAATAGCTAAGCGGAACAGGTTACTAAATATATCTACATCTATTGTAGGAATTTAGTTATTTGTGCTATGGAGGAAAATATTGCCACCATCTTGACTCCCAGAAGAAAAGACGAGTTGCCTTTTCTCAACCGGAAAACGCACTGCGGTTTGTACTAAATCTAAACAACGGGAATATCAAAGCTGTATATTCTTGTTTTCGTGTGGTTAGTGACTAACCTAGTGTCAGAGTTATAAAGCCGCCCATGGGCCTCTGGTTTGACTTCACATGCCGTCGATAAATATCTCTCAAGTATGCCGGTTTCCTCACGATGTTTTCCTTCAGCGTTTTTGAAGCAAGTGATAATTACACAATACGCACATGAATCCGAAAAGTCAGAGGTGCAACGAACTCGAGACTTATGACTTGGCAGTCTGACGGTCACACCACTAGGCTTTCACTGCTGTATATTTGTAAGTACCTATACATCGAATCCGTACATAGGATTGTGATCAAATTATTAAGCTATTCCCGTATTTTAAAGGAACGTTCGCATTCTAATGTGTCAAAAATACCTCTAATTTCCTACATTTTTGACATTGATTGTCGCTGAGACGAGATTTTGAACGTTTTGAATTACGGGAATTGGCCTCCAGTACCCTAATTGCGTAACTTATTTATGTAAACAATTACGCCTAATTTGTTTCATTTTGACAGTTCAACGACATTCATTGCGTCATTTACGTTGTTGAGCAGCTTTTTTTCCCAACTTATGAAGCAATGGATTAGCAATCTGTTTCAAATCGAAACAGATTGTTATGTATTACGCAATTAGGGTACAGGTATACTTAATGACATACTTACATAATATTGGTACAGTCGTGGGCGCAGAGTACGGGTAAACGAGAAGAAATAGCTCCTTTAACTTCTGCACAGTTTATTGTTAGAGTCAATTACTTACACTACAGTACTTACTAATATTCTGTTACTCTGAACTTAAAAGGAAATAGAACAGTCGCTAGGCCAGTATGTGACGCGATTACGCGACCACATCTTAACGATGCGCGATGACTGTCGCTCTATGGTTGGTATCGGACACTATACTCAACTCCGAGACGTGTGACTGACACTGGCATGACCACCATTCAGGGATTTTGATAACAGAAAAAAATTGTCGCTAATTAGTCGTTTGTCGCCAAATGTCAGAATTAGTTGGTCGCTGGTTCAAAAGTTATAAAGGTTTATAGGTGGCCGATCTGGGGACACCTAGCGAAGATCAGGGGGCCTACCACCAGCTCATAAACAGTATTATTTTAATATTACTTCAGTGGGAGAAAGAGATGGAGCTATACGACCTGTAGAGCTTCATCTCTGTCCCACACTGAAGTAATATTAAAATAATACTGTTTATGAGCTGGTGGTAGGCCCCCTGTTTCTTTCTAAATTTTGTCGCTAATTAGTTGCAATTTTTCGCCAAATCACAGATTTAGTCAGGTCATAGTTTAGAACAGGCCTGTCTAAACTAGGTACATACCTTCGTGGGCTAATTAAATTTACTACAAAAGCTGGAGGGCCGCAGAAATTATACCAAATATTGATTATTATGTTTTGACAAAGAATTCTATGATCCAAACTGTTTATGTCCAAAACTATTTTCTGATTAAAACATGCGTCGCGGGCCGCATGAAAACAAGCCGCGGGCCGTTGTCTGGACAGCCCTGGTTTAGAAGATATAAAGAGTTCAATTTTTAAGTATAGTCCGAGAGCTAGATCGAAGATTTTTCGTAAACTCATCGATCTAGCTCTTGGACTATACTTAAAAATTACCATCTATAAATCCCTATAACTTTAGAACTAGTGACATTTCGACTTATTAGTGACGAATTTTTTGTGTTATTAAAATTAAAATCCCTGATGGTGGCCATGACAGTGTCAGTCACACCTCCGAGACACCGCACAGCGTTGCCAGATTTTATTTTTCCAAGTCGGGATTCTGAAAATTTTTGAATGAAAAAAGCGGGATTCTTTCGTCGAAAGCGGGACATAGTAAAAAACGTATACAATCAGAAGTTTTTAAATGTTTTTCTTTTTATTTGAGTTTTAAGTTACGTTTACGTGACAGTAGATAGCAAAAATAGCCATAGAAAATGTATTTAAAAAATATGAAATTATAAATCAGATTTACCCTATTGTTAGGTAAGTAGTTGATTGAGTCTTGTGAGTATTCTGAGTGCAAAAAAAATAAAAAGCAAAAAACAAAGTCATAAAAGATTTATTCATTAGTAAAAAATGTGGTATTTCAAATAATATAATCTAAGGAGTTAGTGAGATTACGCGCCAGTCCACACTTGTCTGTGCCACCCGGCCGCGCTTCCTCAACATACTGCACGCACGGTCGAGTTATTACCGAAAACCGGGACTGAGCCGGTCCCGCGCGGGACATTTAATTTTGATAAAAAAATCGGGATGTCTGGCAACGCTGACTCCGCACAACATGTCATTGGTGCCGATTCCCTTGTTCACAAACTAAACTAAATTTAAGTTCAGTGCATCTTTTTCTTACTATTTCATTACGAAAAGGACAGAAGATAAATTTTAGTTTAGTCCTGTCAAATTAATCAGCCCTTGACGTAAATTGACGTAATTTTAGTCGGCAAGTTTTTAATCACGTCTAAACTTGTATGGAGAGTGACAGGCGCTGATTAATTTGACAGAACTAAACTAAAATTTATCTTCTGTCCTTTTCATAATGAAATAGAAAGAAAAAGATGCACTGAACTTAAATTTAGTTTAGTTTGTGAACAAGGGAATCGGCACCATTTTCTTCCTAACTTTTATATTAGTCGTGATCTCGGTAGTCACCCCCTTTCTATCCATATCATCTTCCACTCAGTCCATCCATCGTTTCTTTGGTCTTCCTCTACTCGTATTAGCCATAATGCCGGGAGCCTTCTTGGAGGATTCACCTAGTCGCATATGGGATGCCGGGAGCTCTCGCGGAGGGCTCATATCAAATGTAGGTTTTTCTTAGCGAATACAGCATTATAAACCGTGAAAATAAAATACGATGTATATTTTAATAAGATTTATAAGTAGGTACATGCGTTGGTTTTAATTTTTTTTTTTCACAGTTCTATCTATCCCTAGCCTTTTCCCAACTATGTTGGGGTCGGCTTCCAGTCTAACCGGATGTAGCTGAATACCAGTATTTTACATGGAGCGACTGCCTATCTGACCTCCACAACCCAGTAACTGGGTAATACGATACCCCTTGGAAGACTGGTTGTCAGACTTTCGGGCTTCTGACGACTCGTAACGACTGTCAAAGATCCACGAATGATAGCCGGGACCAACGGCTTAACGTGCTTTCCGAGGCACGGAGGAGTCTCGGTATGGAAAGATGGTCACCCATCCACGGACCAACCCCGGCAAGCGTAGCGTAACCTGTCGGATCGACCCGTGCGGCTGTTATTATTAAGCCACGAGCTCCTCCTATTTTTTTTCACAGTTAGACCTAAATATTCACAAAAAATTTAATAGGTTGGAAACTACTTTTAGCGACAAGACCCCCTGAAAACACTATTTTACTTCGTTTTCGTTTTAAACCTAATGCTGTTGACCTTCCGCGATGGTTAACTTTAGCGCAAACGTTATGCCGGGAACCCTCCCGGAGGGTCCATTTGCAAAATATATGAGCGATGAGCGTATAAGCTCGACGAAAATGGGCAGAATCGAAATTGTTAATACTCAAAACTTACCTGACGACATTTCCCGTATTCCTCCGCATCACGTGAGGACCTATTTCCACACAACTTTTCAGTCACCGGTATCACTTTCAGACTTCCTCTAATATATTCATTTCTTATTCTATCCATTTGCGTAACACCACACATCCCTCTTAGAAGGAGCATAAGTAAGTAATTTATATAAACAGCACTCGAGCCTACTTGCCTTGTAGGTATATCGCCCAGCGAATGAATTTATATCACAGGACATAAGAAACGTGACGGGAATGTTCAGGCCCTTTCGTGTCCTCTTTTACGTACAAAATAGATACGAAATGGTAGCCTAAAGCCGCGTACGCACTATCGAATTGTTGCGTTGCATGATACGCAACAACTTTGGTTGCACGTCAGGGGTGTAGCCACCGCCGTATCTGCCGTATCAATTATACGGGGCCCCCGGGCCACGGGGGTCCCCGACGTGCGTAAGCAAAAATTAATAAAAACTTCCTAAATTCACCATCAGCTGAAAGGCAAGGAGAGTGTATATTTATAGTCCGTGCAATCCACGAAGACGCGCCCACTCCGCTCCGCGCCGTACTAGAGTTCAGCTTACAGTACAGTAATCGCGGACGTGGGGCGCGTCTACGTGGATTGTACGGACTATAATTTGAATTGTTTGTAAAAATTTGGAAAAAGTGACAGATAGATAATTATGATGAATAAATATTTCTTTTAATTGAATGCAAACACTTTTTTTGTCTTTTGTCAGAAATCTTTACCCTTCATAAGGGCCCCCAAACAAATTTTTATACGGGGCCCCGCCAAGGCACGCTACGCCACTGTTGCACATGCACATGGGCGTAACGAGGAAGGCAGGGGAGCAGCTGCCCCCTCTGGACTTTTCCCACCTATCATACATTTAGCTGGAAAATTATCTACGTACCTATCTATGCCTTAACTTGACGACTTTAAAACGGAGATTGTGGCCGGAGAAGGTAACGTTTAAGGAAAAATAGAAAGCTATGGGGAAGATCTTTGTTTTTTTTTAAATGAAAACTTCTTTAGCATCTTTGTGATTTGAAAGTCGATGAAACGAAAAAGCGACAGTAAAAAGAGACAGACACATAAATTCATAAGTTTTAACGTGGGAGAAAATGAGATAGGAAGCATTATACCGTGTTTCTTATGTTCGTGGTTCTCTTTGTGCTCTGTTTCGTACCCCCCTCCACTCGTGTTTACCAAGGCATAGTGGGAGTTTGCTTGGGCCTCAGCGTTGTACGTGTGTTAATACGTGTTTGTGCGCGTTCAATTTTTTATTTTTTATTTTTGAAGGTTTCACTTTTACCACGTATGAATTGCACACATGTTTTTCTTTTTTTTTACTATACCCCACTCTTTTCTTGCCCCCCAGAACTCCCCTCTTGGGTCCACGCCCACAGTGGGTTTGCATACATCCCATTAATGAACAGAGAACTGCGCCTTCACGTATAAATGAAAGAAATAGTCGTGTTCGTAAGTAAGTATTTTGATACTTTTTACACCAGTAAGCAACCATCGCGGACGCATGTTGGACACGTTGATTTTGCAGTACCAAGCTTGGCTGTTCCAGCGTGCATCATCGTCGACATTCTGCAAATAAATGAGTCTTATATCAGATCAGGCAAGAGTAAAAAAAAAGGTAAGCCTTTGGAATAAAACAGACCGACAGATTTAACTCTTACGTCCTTAGTAATAAGGTTGAAACATGGTCCACCGCCTGTGTCCACGATGGTACCTACTACCTATTCTTTAGGTCAGTCCATGTTCATCTAACAATTAATGAAAGCCAACCGTTGGGCACTACCATATCGGTTACCGAGCCATCCGTACCTTTACTAAATCGATTGGCCCTTTTATCCATATTAACAATGTTTGATACTAAAATCCCGATAGTTGACGACTTAAAAGTGATTGGGTTAATTGGATGCATGCAATAAAATGGTATGTTGATCAAGAATGTTGTTGGACCACCTTGGTGAGGGGTACTTATTTGTTTCTAAGCAGCGGTTCGTCAACGTTTGCGTACACACCGCTACACATCATGCCACACATTTCCAGTTTATGCTGATCTCGCATTGTATAGGATTTCCGTACAATGCTCGGTCAGCTTATCATCATTTCATTTTAGCCGAAAGACGTCCACTGCTGGACATAGGCCTTCCTCAAGCACCTCCACTTCTGTGCTTTCCGCATCCAGCGGATTCCTGCGGCTTTCACATGGTCATCGGTCCATCTTGTGAGAGGCCTTTCAACGCTACGTCTTCCGGTACGTGGTCGCCACTCCAGAACCTTTCGGCCCCATCGGCCATCCGTTCTACGAGCAATGTGCCCTGCCCATTGCCACTTAAGTTTGGCAATTCTTCGGGCTATGTCGGTTACCTTGGTTCTCGATGCGAAGACGATGTATCTGAATAAGATTACTATACCACAATAAGTAAAAAGAATTAAAAATGAAGCAATGACAGATAAATTAAGAATGTGATGGATACATGGTGCTCATAGTTGCTCACATATTTACAAACATTCTAAAAGTATACGATATTTATTAAAAAAAACAGTGGCACTCTGGGAGTACCGACAGAAGTGAAAACTTGAAAAAAATCGGCACCGCGGTAATCAACGCGTTGATGTCTTTTTAAAGGTCAAAAGCTGGTGTCGTAACGGTGTCGCGAAATCAATTGTTTAGTCCCATCTCAAAAATGCTCAACGCGCCTAAAGAAGTTTTCACTTCAAAACAAGACAAGCGTTGGTTGACAACGGTGGACGGCGCAGTTTTCATATTTTTGCCTAATCAGAGCGAACTAGCTCCGACTAATTTAGATAGGAACCTGTCGGCGCTCAGTTGATCGCCGCTAGTTTCCAGCTTTCTACGTGAATACACCCTTAATAAAAGTGTGGATCTTAGACGCCTCTCACAAAGGGAAATCACTGTAGTCAACGCCGTGGTTAGCATAAGCATAGCATAATCAGTCTATAATGTTCCCACTGCTGGGACACAGGCCTCCTCTGTGAACGGGAGTGGGCCGTAATCCACCACGCGGGCCCAGTGCTGGTTGGTGGATGTCACAGGTCTTCGAATATTTGGTTCGTTTGGTTTCTTTCACCGTTTTGAGAGCAGTGGTGATGAAATTATGTACAGACGCCAGCACATCAGGCTACTACAATCTGTCAAATTTACTTAATAGATTTTGAACTTTATCGCTGAAGTATAAGGTTCAAAGTTAATTGGGAAAATTTGACAGTTTCGGGTAGCTTGATGTGCTGGCGTCTGTACACAAAGTAAAGTATCTGCCTGGGTTCGAATTCACGACCTACAACTAGGGTTGCCACCTCTAGTTAGTCAAAATCAAGGAGAAAAACATTTTTAAAGTGAAACTTTTATTACATCGTCTCAAACTTTTTCGTCTGTGTGTTGCATGTCGCGTGACGGTCGGCCGCGGAGTAGGGTTAAAGTGAAAGGCGCTCGTCAGAGCAGCCAAGGCCAATATGGCGGCGCCTATAGTTCGCTTAAAAGTTTCACTTTTACCGTGGTTTCATAAACCACATAAACCTTTTTTTTTTGTACTCCGTACGTCAAAAGGTAAAAAACGGAACCCTTATAACATCATCTGTTACAACGCCTCATTGAGGTGGATAACAATTAAAATTCTATTGTGTCTCGTTAATGACAGTTGAAAGGTTAAGATCACTCTCTTGTCCGTCTGTCTGTCCGTGTGTCACCACCGATTTTCTCAGGAACGGGTGGACCTAGCAAGTTGAAATTTATACCAGATACTGAAGTCTATAGTCCCTATTAGGTGTATAAAAATCAAGGTCCTGAGTCAACACGATAAAAAGATATGGGCAAATTTAGATTTTAGCGAATACTTGTAAGTACCAAAATTTACCTTAATTTACAACTTTTTTATTTTTCGGAATGTTTCCTTTACTTGTGCTGTAAGACTGCTTTTAACCAAAATTGACAATTCTAGGTCAACTGGAAGTACCCTATAGGTTTTGGGTCGAAAACCTATATGGTAGTTCCCGTTGACCTAGCCTCACGATATTTTCCTTAAACATTTTACAGAATTTGATGATAATAACTTGGCATTGTTGGTATTTATTTTATGTGCCAAGTTATTTTTTTTTTGGGTGCGCAATTATCAAATAACTTCTCCCGCTCTGGGCGGAGCGGGAGGGCGTGTCAGACTCTTACTGACTAAAACCCACCCGTGTTCCTTCAGTTGCCTGTATGTTGCCAGGGGCCACGGTATCCCTTTCGGACTTCCCCTGCAACCCCGGCAGGCATCGGCCCTATAGCGGACCTCGTCAGTTGTGCTGACATCTCTTTGAGGCGCGTGTGGAAGACAACGCGCCGTCGACCCGGGCCTGGTCCTTATCGGACGGCGAGCTACCCATTGCTCACCGTCCACAAGGCCTTTACGTGCCTAATTACGACCGTAAATCCAAAAGGCAAATGTGTCAATGACCTTCTCGTACCCATGCAGTACAAACAAAATTAAAATTCATTTCAGTTGGTTCTCTATTTGGTAATTACGTGTTACAGCTTGAATATTAAATTCCAATTCCCACAGGACACATGCTGTGTCGTTTACATAACATCACGCCTTGTTCCCCGAAGGATTAGGCAGAGGTGTATCTACTATATAGTACACCCACATTTCGCCCGTTATGTTTAAGTCCCATGTAATAGGGGGCGAGCCTATTGCCATCAACCGGGCACAAATCCAGACTCCGGACTGTTACTGAGAAATTCCAGATTGAAAAACCCAATAACACTTTGCCCGACCTGGGAATCGAACCCAGTACCTCATGTTCAACAGTAGCGCTTGTGACCACTAGACCAACGAGGCAGTGTGCTGCAATTTCAGTGCTTACTGGTGTGTTGCCACTTTACCAACAGTGGTGCCGATTCCCTTGTTCACAAACTAAACTAAATTTAAGTTCTGTGCATCTTTTTCTTTCTATTTCATTAAGAAAAGGACAGAAGATAAATTTTAGTTTAGTCCTGTCAAATTAATCAGCGCCTGTCACTACTCCATACAAGTTTAGACGTGATTAAAAACTTGCCTACTAAAATTACGTCAATTTACGTCAAGCGCTGATTAATTTGCCAGGACTAAACTAAAATTTATCTTCTGTCCTTTTCTTAATGAAATAGAAAGAAAAAGATGCACTGAACTTAAATTTAGTTTAGTTTGTGAACAAGGGAATCGGCACCATTAGACTCCGAATTAATTTGGTTTTCGGTCTTCGGCAATTTTCGGCAGAAATATCCAATTTCGGCCAATTTCGTTTTCGGCCGAAAAATAGTAGATTGTTATACGAGGGGCTAAAATAAAACCCATTGTAACGAGGTAGTTTTACTCCCGAGCTTTAGCGAGGGAGTAAATAGAAACCGAGTTATAATGGGTTTTAGCGCCGTGTGTTGTACTCTACTTTTCACTACGATTGCGAGTAAATAAAATAATCCAATACAATATTAAAAAGTTTATTTTATTTAAATGTACAATTTGTACAATTCTGGATATTTAACTAGATGTTGTTTTCCGGCAATTTAATTTCAGTCCTCTGTGAAGATGTTCTCGTTCTCACTAGATGATGACATTTTCACTGTTGTAAATTATGTTACGGTCACCAATTAAATTCGTAATTAGAGAAAAATTCTAAAGATTTCGCACCAATGCCTTTTTAGGGTTCCGTACCTCAAAAGGAAAAAACGGAACCCTTATAGGATCACTCGTGTGTCTGTCTGTCTGTCTGTCTGTCTGTCTGTCTGTCCGTCTGTCACAGCCAATTTACTCCGAATCTAATGGACCGATTAAGTTGAAATTTGGTACACATATGTATTTCTGTGACCCAAACATGAATGTGTAACGTAAATAAATGAATTTTGAATATAGGGGTCACTTTTGGGGGACAAACAAGAAAATTTAAAAAAAAAGTTTTACTAACAGTACCGTGTGACATATCAAATAAAAGGACTTGTTATGAGGATCTTAAATATATTTTTTATATTATTTTAAAATAAACACTTTTAAAGATATTTAAGAAATTCAATGAAAATTAACCATTCCCCCCCCCTTATCTCCGAAACTACTGGATCAAAAATTTTGAAAAAAATACATAGTATGGCTCTTTACTTATAGATTACAGGAAAACTTAAAATAACATGGTAAATCTCTCAATATTGTGCGCGCAAACTTACATTTCGTCGCTCGGCATCCAATGGGCCCATCTCTCTAGCTATTATAATATCAACAACAAAATATCAAAAGTGTTTGACAGTCTGCTTAATACACAAATAAATAAAACTGTAAATGTTCATGACAACCAATTCGGGTTTCGGCGTGGTTTGTCAACAGAAAGTGCAGTGTTGTGTCTTAAGTATACTGTCACATACTATACTTATACACAGCGTGGGACGCCGATTTATGCTACCTTCCTCGACTTATTCAAGACTTTTGATCTGGTTGCTTATGACGTATTGTGGAGAAAGATGGAAAAGGATAGGTTGCCAATGGAGCTTAAAAACATTTTAAATATTGGTACCTATAGTAACCAGATCAATAGTGTACGATGGGCTGGAACTTTTCAAGGCCATACAGGTTGGCATGCGGGGTGAAGCAGAATTGGCGAGCTCAGCAGCACCAGAGTGGGTTGCTATACAGTGTGATTCTTCATAATGTGCAATGAGGAATCTATGCTTAATTTTAACGACAGAAAAAATATTTTAAAAAACGTAAATATTTTTTTATACCTTTTATGGAATTAAAAAAAAATTGTAACAAAACTGTATAACTTTTATACTGAATCAGCTATCGCGATAACTCCATAATGATTGAAAGTAAGTAGGCGTCCACATACAATTAAAATTGAGAAAAAAAAACTACCCTCATTTGAAAATAAACATGTTTTTTTGGTAAAAATCTGAGAATTTTTTTTTTTAAAAATTCAAAAACACATTATGAAGACTCACACTATATAGATGGTATTTGTGTAAATATTAGCTTTGGAGACGATATGGTGCTTCTGAGCGCCAGCCAGTATCCCATAGACAAAAACTGTTAGTCGCAAAACTTTCTGAGTGACCTGGTAAAATAAGCTAAAGTTCATAAGTTTACTAACACAATGAGTCCTTGTTACTTGAATAAAAAAATATCTGGAAGACTGTTTTTTTTTTTGAACGTCGTTTTCTAAAAATGAAACCTAGCTAGATCGATTTATCGCTCCCGAAACCCCCTGCATACTAAATTTCATAAAAATTCTTGGAGCCGTTTCACAGATTCAGATTATATAATACTAGCGGACCTGACAGACGTTGTCCTGACCGAATACCGCCACCTATCGGGTCCGATTGTGAATCTAAACCATTCCCAGATCCCCTTGAACACACACAAAAAATTTCATCAAAATCGGTCCAGTCGTTTGAGAGAAGTTCAGTGACATACACACTCACAGAAGAATTATATATATAAAGAAAGATAGACAAGAATTGCTCGTTTAAAGTTAGATTTTTATTATTATTATATTAATACCGCGAATGTGAATTTTTTTAAGAAAATCAGATTTTTCATTCTACACGTTCAAATAAGTGACCATGCAATTAAAAAAAAAAAAATTACACATTCGCGGTATTGGATGCCGAGTGACGATTTGCAGTTGGAATAAATGTTAAATTTGTTCTTGGGATAAATAAATTCATCTCAACTACGGAACCCTTCATTGTGCGTAGTCCGACACGCACTTGGCCGGTTTTTTTATTTCTTCTGTAGCCGCAACGCAATGCACGCATTCTACCGAAGAGATAGCCGCATTTAGTTCCATTTTCAAAAATAAAATGTTCTTCTTTTCTTTGTGAACCAGTAATAAGTAGAGTCCATAATCAAGTTTATTCTACATAAGAATAAAGACTTTTTCGTTTTTCAAGGCTCGTTGGAACTTGGAACAGACAAAAATTAAAAAGAAATTACTTTTTCCCCTAGAGCAAGAAATGCATTTTTTTCCCCGCTCGGGTACCTACTCTACGATGACGGGCTTTTTGAGCAAGAGGAGTGAAAATATTATTTAGGTACATTTGGCAGTGGCCGAAAATAATAAGTTCCGGCAAATTAATACTAACAATTTCTTTTTTCTGAGAAAATCCAACGTTACAAAGTAATAAATGTACAATAACTTAGAAAATCCAGAAAAATTGCTTTTTCTCTAATTTCATATCAGATCGTTTTTAGGGTTCCGTAGTAAACAAGGAACCCTGATAGTTTCGTCATGTCCGTCTGTCTGTCTGTCTGTCCGTGGTCTAGCTCCGAGACTGTAAATACTAGAAAGTTGTAATTTGGCACGGGTATACATATTAATCATGCCGTCAAAGCGGTAAAATAAAATTATGAAAAATATATTTTTTAGGGTACCTCCGCTACACGTAAATTGGGGATGTTTTTTTTTTTTCTATCCCTTGGTATGGGGTATCGTTGGAAAGGTCTTTCAAAAAAATTGTGAGTGTGTTAAGACTATTTTTTTATTTAGAGATTCGTTTGCGAAATATTAAGCTTTAAAGCGCAAATTATTGTTAGAGTCAAGTGTCCCCCCCCCCCCTGCCAGCTAAATGGTTGGTTTTAGATATGTGAAAAAATTCACTGCAGTAGTTTATATAACGAATTTAAAAGGAAAACTATCACAGCTAAGTAGGCTTTACAAGTTAACGAGTAATAATCGATCAACTTAGATTTGCGGTTGTAAAAACATATTCTCCCATACATTCCGTATGAAAGAAAATGTTTTTCAACTACAAAGTTAAGTTTGTTCTTGGGATAAATTCATCCCAGCTACGGAATCCTGCATTGTGCGTGGTCCGACATGCACTTGGCCGGTTTTTAATAATAAATGCCTTTGAGAAACGTATGAAGTTAATTTTCGTGTGATTTATGTTTAAACGGTTTAATTTCATTTCATTTCATCATCATCGTCATTTCGTTTCATTTCATTTCCATCGATCAACGAACATACTTTTTTTTTATTTGTCGATAGGCTTTCGATCGCAAATGCAAATCAAGCCGATTTTCATTTGCGGCCGAAAACAAAAATGATTTCGGTTCGGACTCTACCTGTTAGGTAAGTAGGTAATCTGCTGAAAAAATCTACTGTTTCATAGAAAAGGGCAATACCTACCTACGCGGTCAAAATGTATGGAACACCGGATTTTTTTAAAATAACCGACGAAAAATTCCAACGCAGGGGGTTCAGAATCATGTACTGAATCCATGGTAACAGTTTTCGCGTCGATGTCCCTGTCACCCTGTATTTATAACAATTTACAAGTGAATACTTAAATCGAAAATCGTTTAAAAACCACGCTTGCTGATGGGATATTAAACGACTTTTGATGGATAGGCCCTTATTTGCCTATTTTATTAAGTATTTAAATTGTTTATTAATGCGAGTTTGGCAGTGTCCGTAAGTGCTTACATTTGAACCCGATACCAGGCGGACACTACCAAAAGCTGCTTGAGTTCGGTTACTTACGCATAATTGAATACAAAAATATGCTAATTACGTCCAACTAAAAAGTAATTTATTACCCGATAAACTGCCGTTTTATAATCTGGCTACTTAATCAAACATGCGCTTCAAATGAAGACATCAATTAAAATTAAACCAACGAGGGTGTAAAATGAAAAACGGATCAATTTGTTGACCGGGCTTTCCCAAGCGCTTCGACCTACGAGCTACGAACCGTCTGCGGTAATTCTGCACTATTATCGCTCGACGGCTCGACCATTATTCAGTGCCGCGTAAGCTTTTGGACGGAGTGTTTGTGCCGCACGCCCGTCTATTTCTCGCGCGTATTTACGCACGCTGCCATTCAACCCTAAATCCAATTAAAAAAACAATGTGTCAGTGACCGCTAAGTGCTTATAGTGAGATAATCGTGTGATAGGTAATTAGTGCATAGTTTTTTGTAAGTGGAAAATGTTTTTGAAGGATGTGATTTCGGAAAAATGTTGAAGGCGGCCCGCGCGCGATTTGTGCCCGTAGGATTGCTGTGGTTCTTTTTGTGGCTAAGCGACGTGGATGGACTTATAGGTATGTTAACAATGTACTTAATTAGTTATGAGTAGCTATTCAACATGAGCGAAAGCTCTAATATAAAAAAGCTACGGATTTTAAACTGAAAATCAAAGTTTCCTTTTTGATTTCCCAATTTACGCTCTATTCCCTTTAAATAAAGAATTGGTTATTCTGTTCCAATGTCTACCACAATATAGGTACCTACCAAACTTTTCAGGAAAATATGACTACAATTTTAATATAGGAAAAAAAAATTGTACCTGAATTCGTCTGAAATGATTCTAAATCAAACTAAAAAATAAAGTTTAATAAAAACTGTAACCCGACTACAGGAAAATAAAAATGGTCTAAAAAGTACGAAACAAGCAAATATTTCAGACAGAAATCAAGACATAGGTACAAAAATGGTCAAGGTAAAGCCGTGGTCGCATGCCTGTATACCATGTTGGTGCCAGGAACACCTACAAAATTATAATGGCATGCGACGACGGCTTTACCTTGACCATTTTTGTACCTATGTCTTGATTTCTGTCTGAAATATTTGCTTGTTTCGTACTTTTTAGACCATTTTTATTTTCCTGTAGTCGGGTTACAGTTTTTATTAAACTTTATTTTTTTATTTTATAATTTTCCGTTTTTACACTTGATAAACGTAAATAAGAGTAATACAATAGTTCAGTAACTAACCTATTTTAAATTCCAATAGCAGTGCATAGTGCTTTGGACGAAACCATAGAGCGATTTATTTCGACGTCAACACCATATATCGATATCGAGCTTCGAAGAAATCTAAAATAATAAATATTTTGTTGTACTTGTTTTTCTTCATAAGAGTGGCATTAAAAATCGTTACTATTTATTAAGATTTGATTAACTGCACTTTGGTAACATCTTGCGATACTACAGGAAAATCGTACTACGTAGCGCAGTCTCACTTTTGCTTGTTTTTAATGATTTAAACATATTTATTTACTTTGAAAATATAATATTATATACATATTTGTAACGTGCTCGTTAAGGCTCCGTGCCGCCGCACCGCACGAAATCACTGATTTTGATCAATTTTGTTTATTCGTTGTGAGAAAGGGGACGAGAATTTAAACAAAATTATTTGTGATTTGAAAAGTCCAATTCTTCGTCTTGTACATAGGGGAAAGGGATTTTTGAAATAAATTAAGGATTCGTGGGAAATCACTAAAATTCGCAACAAGTTTTCCAAAAAATGACGCGAGACTGACGTTTGATCGTTTCGTTAGAAGAAACTGCTTTTGATGTTGAAAATTAAAAAATATCATCAACATCATTATATGGTCTACTTGTACATAGGGGAACCACTTTTTTCAACTTTCATACAAAATATAGCAGAAAAAAAATGTTGAAATAACGTAACTTTCTCAAAACTTCAAGCCAAATAAATATTTTTTTCTAATACTTAGAAACACTTTTAAGAAATTTTAAAAATTATATATTAATTTTAAGTTAATTGTTTAATAGAATACAAATTTTATTTTATAAATAAACAATTACTTCATTACGTAAATAAATGGCAAAGTGAACTATATAAACGATCGCGGAAAATCTATTCCGTCAGTAGCGAACGGGCCTTCCCAGCGTGAGGACGTATCACTTTGCGTCGCAGCACGCACACACGCACGTACGTGTCCGATGTTAACATATTTCAGAAATTGTACGTCGACTACCACATTTTGATCCGCATTTTATTTTAAAGTACTTTGCTTGTTTTTGAAGAACATTAAAATTTTGCATGCCTGGCAATAAATAAAATACCGGTGTACGTGTGTTCGTAATTCTTCTTATCCTAAACGGCTTGACTGATTTAGATGTTTTTTTTTTAATTCTTTTTGTGTAACTTGGATGGTTCATAACTATAGTTGGACTCGCGTGGCGCTGTTGTCGCAGGACAACATCTGCCTGCTGGGTTCACTAGTTATATTTTGACTTTAGATTGCATAGTTTTGAATGATTTTTGGTAGGGGAAAAAGTTATGGGTTCGCGTCACCGATATGCCCGCGCCGATATGCTGTTGTAGCAATAAGTGAAGTATTTTTGGAACGAAGTTCTTTAACGCTACTGAAGACTACTTTAAGTCAAAATAAAGATCCAAGATGACGGCTGCGAACATTTAAAAATATTTCGTCATGGGTATCGTTTTCATAGTTTTCGAGGATGCTAAAGCTGATAGTGAGGTCAAAATATAAATCCAAGATGGCGGCTGTGACAATATTCAGATTTTTCGTCATAGGTGTCTTTTTCATAGTTTTTGAGGATTCTAAAGCAGATTTTGATGTCAAAACGTAAATCTAAGATGGCGGCTGCGAAAATTTTCACATTTCTTCATAACATCACGCTATCAATTTCAAAGTGTTGGGCCCTTTGAAATTGATGGCGTGATGTTATGAAGAAATCTAATTTCCGCAACTTTTTCGCGCAAATGGGTTCGCGCAAGTGTCTTTCGCGAAAATGTCTTTCGCGCAAGTGTCTCAGATCCCTTTATGGATACTGGTGCCAATTCTCTTGTCACAAATTAATGCCTCAAAACTAGACTAAAAATCACCAAAGTTTCGTTCATTCCTGTCAAACGATGATTTCCTATCGTGAAATAATTTTAGAATATATTTTATTTTGACAGCACTAAGATGGCAATATGGTGCCGATTCTCTTGTATACCGAACTAAACTTACTAAACTATCACTAAAATTCCTTACTTTTGGCTATGAAAATCTTGAAGCTATTCTGCAACAAAAATTTTCTAAATTAAATTTAAATATATTTTGACACACTAAAATTATATTTGACAATCGCGAGTCCACGTGGTACTTATTTGCCCTACCCCGTGAATTTTTTTTAGAGCTGGAGGCGCACAGGGGGCAGCCTTGACGTTTTATATAGAATTTTTACTTTTTGTAAGGAAAATAAGAAAAAATATTACCTACATGTAGAGTGTCAGGGGTTTAAGGGTTTCATAAAGGGGATCGAAATTCTCATTATTTTTGCGATTGGACACACCGTTTTCGAGATATATGCAAAAGAAAAAAAAAAGATACAGTACTGTTTTTTGCACCTGAAGCGAGGTGTTGGTGTGAATTTTAGTTCAAGATAACTAATTTTATTCCGCACCTTTTTAATATCGATTAAAAAAAGTCATATTTAGTTAGACATGGGTGCCGATTCTCTTGTACACCGAACTAAACTAACTAAACTATCACTAAAATTCCTTATTTTTGACTATGAGAATCTCAAAGCTATTCTGCAAAATAAATTCTCTAAATTTAAAAATAATTTTGACACATCTAAATCGAATTTGACAACCGCGACTCCACACGTTATACCTAACCACGTGAATCTTTTTAGAGACGGAAGCGCGCAGGGGGGGCAGCCTCGACGTGTTTTATATGGATTTTTCACTTTTTGTGTGGAAAATAAGAAAAAATATTACCTACTTGTAGAGTGTTAGGGGTTTAAGGGTTTTATAAAGGGTGTCGAAATTTTCATTATTTTTGCGATTGGACACACCGTTTTCGAGATATAAGCAAAAGAAAAAAAAAAAATCAGTACTGTTTTTTCATCTGAAGTCGAGGTGTTGGTGTGAATTTTAGTTCATGACAACCAATTTTATTCCACATGTTTTTAGTCGCGATTAAAAATAGTCATATTTAGTTAGAAAATCTAAATTTTAGGTTAAAAACGTCAAATTCAGAATAGCAAAATTGCCATTTTCACTAAACTAATATCTCAGTGCCATCTTAGTGCTGTCAAACTAAAATATAGTTAAGTTGTGTCACTTTAATCTATTTCAGAATGGGCAATCGATTTCCCATTCTGAAATAGACTAAAGTGACACAACTTAACTAGATTTTAATTTGACAGCACTAAGATGGAACTGAGATATTAGTTTAGTGAAAATGGCAATTTTGCTATTCTGAATTTGACGTTTTTATATCTCGAAAACGGTGTGTCCAATCGCAAAAAATAAATGAAAATTTCGACTCCCTTTATAAAACCCTTAAACCCCTTATACTCTACATGTAGGTTATATTTTTTCTTATTTTCCATACAAAAAGTGAAAAGTTCCATATAAAACACGTCGAGCGTGCGCGCCTCCGGCTCTAAAAAGATTCACATGGTTAGGTATCACGTGTGGAGTCGCGATTGTCAAATTTGATTTAGATGAGTCAAAAATATTCTTAAATTTAGAGAATTTATTTTGCATTATTGTGCCGATTCCCTTGTTCACAAACTAAACTAAATTTAAGTGCATCTTTTTCTTTCATTAAGAAAAGGACAGAAGATAAATTTTAGTTTAGTCCTGTCAAATTAATCAGCGCTTGACGTTAATTGACGTAATTTTAGTCGGCAAGTTTTTAATCACATCTAAACTTGTATGGGTGGTGATTAATTTGACAGGACTAAACTAAAATTTATCTTCTGTCCTTTTCTTAATGAAATTGTAAGAAAAAGATGCACTGAACTTAAATTTAGTTTAGTTTGTGAACAAGGGAATCGGCACCAATAGCTTTGAGATTCTCATAGTCAAAAGTAAGAAATTTTAGTGATAGTTTAGTTAGTTTAGTTCGGTGTATAAGAGAATCGGCACTAATCAAAATTTTAGGTGAGAAAAGTCAAATTCAGATTGGTGCCGATTCTCTTGTCACAAATGCCTCTAAACTAAACTAAAAATCACCAAAATTTAGTTTATTCCTGTCAAACGACGATTTCCCATTCTGAAATAGACTAAAGTGACACAACTTAACTATATTTTAGTTTGACAGCACTAAGATGGCACTGAGATATTAGTTTAGTGAAAATGGCAATTTTGCTATTCTGAATTTGACGTTTTTAACCTAAAATTTAGATTTTCTAACTAAATATGACTATTTTTTTATCGTGACTAAAAACATGTGGAATAAAATTGGTTGTCATGAACTAAAATTCACATAAACACCTCGACTTCAGATGAAAAAACAGTACCGAATATTTTTTTTTTCTTTTGCTTATATCTCGAAAACGGTGTGTCCAATCGCAAAAATAATGAAAATTTCCACACCCTTTAAAAAACCTTTAAACCTCTAACACTCTACATGTAGGTAATAATTTTTCATGTTTTCCATACAAAAAGTATAAAATTCCATATAAAACAGAATTGTTATAAATATACTAAACGAATATACACAAACATTCCAGACTTATTTCATAAGCGTACCTACGTAACTTAACAAAATACCGTCTATAGGATCAAAACTGTTTAAGCGATCACTACGCTCGATGTTTAGGCGTGTGTGCGTGAACGGTGCACACAAACATAGCATCGCAAGAATTTACCTAAACTCTGTCGAGTGAAGTCACGGCCAGGAGCCTTAAGACCTTTCTTTCGATACCAAACATGTCATGATCATCCCATTTTAATTTTTTTCGAGGTCAGAAATTTACGTGTAAAGTCCACCAAATTAAATTTAGGGAAAAATTATATAGCCTATGTCACCCGGACCATTATTACGAATCTATTGATACCTCATTCATCAAAATCGGTTTAGTAGTTTAGGCGCTACGGTGGAACACACGTAAAAACATACATACATACAAACATACATACATAGACTGCTAAAATCATAACCCTTCCTTTTGGCTTTGCCGTAGTCGGGTAAAAACATTCGCTTCGCAAACATTATTTTATATTAAGGGGTGCAATTTTAACGCAAGTAAGGTATCAACCCCTTAAAAGCTCAGTCTCTATATTTATCTATGCTAATAAGGCCCTAGTGGCAGGACTGGGAATATCACGAGAAATAATTTATGCACATGCTCGCCCGTGGTAATGGATTGCCCGCTCGTTTTATTCGAACAGAATTAGATTTATTTCTATCGGTTCCTAGATGGAGAGGGTAAGGGTTATTATAGGGTTAGGGTAGCTTAAGCTTTTACCCTGAACAAATAACCTGTAAGTTCGATCAAATTTTTTTCTACGTCACCACCAACGTCAACACCAACCAGTTTGTTTTCTGCTGTTATTATTTATCTTTATAGATCACTCTTCCTTTATTTTTATTTCCATAATTTAGGTAATGTGTTTTTCTTTTCTCATACTCGGAAAGTAGTGTTTCTTTGATCCGAGTAGCGGGTTGAAGACGCTGCTCCCTATCTTAGGGCGGGAAAGATTCATAGTAGGTACCTAATTGCTTCCCTCTCAATCAATCTGCTTAGCCTTTTCCCAACTATATTGGGGTCGGCTTCCAGTCTAACCGGATGCAGCTGAATACCAGTATTTTAAATGGAGCGACTGCCTATCTGACCTCCGCAACCCAGTAACTGGGTAATACGATACCCCTTGGTAAGACTGGTTGTCAGACTTTCGGGCTTCTGACGACCCGTAACGACTGTCAAAGATCCACGAATGACAGCTGGGACCAACGGCTTAACGTGCTTTCCGAGGCACGGAGGAGTCTCGGTATTTAGAAATGGTCACCCATCCACGGACCAACCCCGGCAAGCGCAGCTTAACCTGACAGATCGACCCGAGCGGCTGTTAGTATTTAGCCACGAGTTCCTCCCTCGCGCTTCCCTCTCGCGGAGATGAATTTAAAAAATAGAATTAAATTTAGGGCAGTCGGCTACGAAAAATTCTACAAGAAAAATATCGATTAAAATATTTAAAAATAGCTGTGGTCTTGAGAGTGTATAAACAGCCAGTGTGAATTAAAAAAAATACCTACGGGACGGCCCGCGGCGGTAAAGCGGTGTGTTCCATATTTAAAATGTTGAAAAGACTGGACTCTATACTTTGGTGGGATACTGTCTGTACTGTACACACGGCTACACATCAAGCTAAGTATTTCCAGTTTATGCTGATCTCGCATTGGGTACGATTTTCGTACAATGCGAGGTCAGCTTATACTGTAAATGTATAGCTTGATGTGTAGCCGTGTGTACCAAGGTTGTACCGAAATTCAAAATCTCTTTCAAACTACTATTTTTTATTTTCCTTAAATTCTAAATGAAAAGTAGAGTGATTAACACGGGTGAAAGTCATTAATTTCTACTCGGACTATAGCCGCCCTCGCTGAACCTCGTGTGGGAATTGATTCCTTTCGACCCTTGTACAGTCGCCGGCATGTAACTTGGCAAGGTTTTGGCGTATTGGGAGTAAATTGCGCATGAACAATCAGTGCAACAAAAAAAAATTACACTTACAATTAATTATTCTAAACAAGAATATGTACTTTATTATTTACACACGTATTTACATTATTTAAAAACTATCATACTTAAAATAATAATTAATATGTACAAGTATATAAAAGGGGGGAGAAATAATCATAGGGCATCAAAAAATTCGTCCGCATCGCTGTCAGTAGGAAAAGTGCCCAAAAGGCTGGCAGCATTGCCACGTTGTATGGCAATGCTGATTCTTTGACCAAAGAATAGGCCAGCCCTCTGGTCACGTGTAGAGTCGACCAGCCGCTTGGCGATGTCTTGAAAAACAAGGTGAGCACTCGGACCCCATGGCCCTAGTGTTTCAACCCCAAACGGCTCAAACATATAAGTCCCAATAAGATTGGAGTATTTGCGCCGTTTGAGGTTTTCCGCACCTGCAGCAGCAGCCCCAGCACAGCTCGCCGAGCTAGGAAGATGGGATGGCGCAAGGGTGTCGACACACGTTGCATCCCACACCAAAGGCCTACCTACCTTCCAAGGCATTATGGTCATTCCGTCTGGTCTCTTCCCATCGTCGCGTGCCAAGCCATTGGGTTCTAAAACAGCTGGCACTCCGGCGGTGACAAGAGCACGACGGATGATGTCATTAATACTGGCGTGCCGTGCTATCCGGCCCGCGCTCTTACTGCAGGATAGGCCATGATGTCCGAGACAGTCGACACCTTCACCGCACTGGCAGCGATGCGGAGCCACACAAGGAGTACCCAGACGCAGACAGGTAGCGAGCCGGAAGGTGCTATCACCCAGCATAGTGCCTATGTTGGGTGACGGTAGCGCCTGAAGCCAGAGGCCCGACTCCCACTCACCCACAGCCAGCAGGCGGGCACGCTCAGCAGTATTGGTGGACGTACTAATAAGATTGTTCCGTACCAACCTGCAGAGCGGCTCATCCCACTGCCTCTGGGAAGATGGGTTCACGGGCCGATCTGTATTCGGGCAAGTCGCTTTTCAGGCGTTCTCCGCAACGGTCAAGCACGACACTTCAGAGTTAACCAGGCAGGGGGCTAAAATTTTCCCGGTCAACTTTTCAGTGCTGTGGACAGAGGACAGGAACGCGGGTAAGCTAATACTGGTAATTTTGCGGACGCCGAGGCCACCAAAACGGATGGGTAGTGTAGCTTGCAGCCACGCTCGGTCGTCCAGGGCCACGTTTAAAATGGATGTTAATGTGCTGCGAATAATTTGGTCAATTTTGTCCAAGAGGTGTGACTGCTTCCATAAGGGGGAAGAGCGTAGACAATATATAAAATTTGGACCAAAACAACAGTATCTAATCAAGGTGAATGCCGAATGTAAATTAATTTTGGTGAGTCTGTCCGAAACGTCGTTAAAGTTTTTGATTTTTTCGTCGATGAAAGGAGAAAAACTGTCTTCTAAAATTGGGGAACCTAGGAGCTGAAGTGAACTTTTTTCTAAAATTTTGATTTGTGGAGCTATTGCATTAAATTTATCAAGGGTCAATTGTCTGTCAGTTATGTCTATTATTCTATGGTTATTACCATAATTTATTTTTGAACATGGTTGATGAGAAAAACAAGCGAAAACGAATTCTGCGCATCTACGATTCTTGCCAAGTTAGGTACTTGCTGGCGTCTACATAACAGTCTACTGTTGTCACTCTCCATATACTCTCCATTTTTACCACTAATGTATAAAAATGCAGTGCATTATTGTATATGGTAATAAGGAGAACAATTGGGCCTCTATGTGTTCCTATCAATTCAATAAAGCTTGATGTCATTAGTATTGGTCTGATTTCGTGACTAGGTTGCGTAAACCACACCTAGGCGCACGCAACGATTCGATAATCAAATGGCCTTTTCAGCAGGTAAGGTACCTACTTAGTAAATCTGACTAAATAGGTTCTATGCCTTTTAGTCTGTGCTAAATAAAACGTATTTTTTTCAAACATGCTTGGAAGTTCGAGCATTATTTTGACAACCTTCTTCGAGACAAATCGAAATTGTAGTACTGGTCGAATACATGCGAGCGCCCGGCTGGTAACGTTTGTATGAAAATCCATATCTGTCGTGTTTAGCGGCTAAATAAATGACTATGAAAACTCATTTCTGTCGTGTTATTTAAAAATGGAACGAACTTTTTACTTCAACACATGGCATTTCGATTTGGCTTGCAAATAGAGCTGTTTAAAATAAAGAAGAAACAAACGAGCATGCCTATTGACGCGTGAAAATTATCGTTGTTCGTCATTGATTCTAGAATTAATCTACTCAGTTTGAATTTCCGCGCATTATTTGAGAAAAGTACTGTACAAGTCTTGGCCGCAACCAGGCATTGATGGACTCAGGTGTGTATGTCTCGGCTTCGCTTCGGCAAACGTTTTCACGGTCGTCCATCAATGCCCCAGTTGCAGGCCGCGACAGTAATTTACTCTTCTTCTTACTATGTTGGTTGTTGTTGGTTACATTTTTAGTTTGGTTTTATTTGCAGATTATTTAAAAACTTAAAAATTAGCTTTTTGCCCCATGCATTGCGTGTATTAACTGTGCCTTTTAAAATGTAAAAAAATCACGCTCTCATAACTAAGTGTGAATTTTTTACATTTTAAAATTCATTAGGAAGTTACCTACCAAGGGTACCAAACTAAAATGGTGAATTATAATTCTACTACTCGACCAAGATAATTAGAACAACACTCCAATTACCGTCTCAAATCCGTGAAATATTTTAGTGACTGACAGTTTGTTGTCCAATTACTTGTCGGAGTTCTATTTTTAAAATGCAAACAACTTTCAAAGATACAAATTATAAATGTTGCAAATCATCGCAGCTTTAAATTTCGAACTAGCGACGACGTGACTGACAAATAGTTTGTTAATCCAACCCTCAAAGCTAAACTCCCCGTTGTAATTTCGTACGAATTTCGCGCAGATGATTATTTCATACACAATTATGACAGGCTGCCATTAATCCGGCGAGGGTTATTTTTTATATCCCGTACGATTCGGCAATCGATATCGGTAGGGAGAAACATCTATTGTGTGGGTTGAATAGTCGGAGGTCGGCTGCACGAGCTCTTTGACAAAATCCTACAAACATTTGACTATTCATCTAGTTCTATTTGTGCGCAGTTTTTTTATAGGTAGGTAACTCTCCATAACAATGCTTTGATCCGAGCATCGAATTTTTAGGAACGAATGCAAGGTTATTCTGAAATCTTTTGTTTTCGAGATTTAACCTGAAATAAAATCTAAATGAAAAGTCATTTATTCAAATTAGGCTGAGAATCAGCACTTTTTGAACGTCAAAATTACATGAGACAGTCTCTCAAAACGCTTGCCTTTCACCACTTCCTAGTGCTTTAGCTGGGAAGAAGTGGCGCAACAAACTCCCCAGTAGCACAGCTGTCTGTAAAGTTAGAAGAACATTTGTAGTTCTTGAATCTGTTTAATTACTAAACTGAACAAGAATATATAAATTTAGTGGAGAAGCCATAGAAATATTACATTAAATTCGATGTAAAATCTATGGTTTACATAAAAACGTCATCGCTATCCGTCGGCTCTTTTCGGTTACTAATCTCGGTTTACGATGACATAACTTTCGTTTTCGTCGTCATTGGTTTAAGAATAACACGTCCTTGGTTGGAACATTCTTCTGAAATAATTTTGTGTTAGTTTTCGCCTATTTCCTGTTTTGTCTGTATTTTTACCCGACTTCGGTGGAGCTCAAAAGAAGGATGTTTTTGTTTGGTATGTACCTATGTATGTTTGTCTATCTCTGTGTTCGTGATACTGAAACTATGGATTTGGAAAAAACAACATGGCGGATTTTAATTAGCAGAAACCTTAAAATTGTTTTTTTAGTTTTAGTTACATGCTCATGTGCGGGTATTCAGCTGCATTCGGTTAGACTGGAAGCCGACCCCAACATAGTTGGGAAAAGGCTAGGCAGATTAATTTTGCTCATGTGCGGATCTACGTGATCTTGTTTTGAACTTTTAGTTGCAGTCGGGTTTTTAATTTTTTCATTGTTTTTTTTTTATTTTTAACTTTTTAGTGTGTTACATTTTTGGAAATCCCTAATTAATCCAAAATTCTTAGTAATTAGTAGTAGTATAGGCAAAAACTTCCTCCTATTCTTTGTCCTCAACAAAGAATTTAATATAATGTTGTACCTGCGTTACATTGGTGACTTTAATGATTTTTAGGGTTCCGTTAAAAAACGGAACCCTTATAGATTCGTCATGTCTGTCTGTCTGTCTGTCTGTCTGTCCGTCCGTATGTCACAGCCACTTTTTTCCGAAACTATAAGAGCTATGCTGTTGAAATTTGGTAAATAGATGTATTCTGTGAACCGCATTAAGATTTTCACACAAAAATAGAAAAAAAACAAATAATTTTGGAGTTCCCCATACTTAGAACTGAAACTCAAAATTTTTTTTTTCATCACTCCCATACGTGTGGGGTATCTATGGATAGGTCTTCAAAAATGATATTGAGGTTTCTAATATCATTTTTTTCTAAACTGAATAGTTTGTGCGAGAGACACTTTCAAAGTGGTAAAATGTGTGTCCCCCCCCCTGTAACTTCTAAAATAAGAGAATGATAAAACTAAAAAAAATATATAATGTACATTACTATGTAAACTTCCACCGAAAATTGGTTTGAACGAGATCTAGCAAGTAGTTTTTTTTTAATACGTCATAAATCGTAAACTTATCGTTACTTGCTGCTACGGAACCCTTCATGGGCGAGTACGACTCGCACTTGGCCGCTTTTTTATACTAAAGATTACGTCTAAACGAGTAGTGGTTATGATTTGGAAAAAATATATGTTGCATTTTCTTAATAACTTAATATTTTAGATTATGTTTATATTACATAGTGAAATTAATTTGTAAAGTTATGTCTAACGCGGATTAAAAACCGAGAATCACGCAAAATCCATCGAGCGTATTTTTATGAAACCTTCATTCCCCATTTTAAAGATAATTTAATCATTAATCTTTTGATATACGTTTTTTATTAAAATACCTTTTGTTATATTAGACTTAAAATACCTTTTATACAATAAATTTATAATGCGTGTAATTTGGGATAGTGCTCCTTGATGGGTGAGTCCTATTACTGGCTGGACATACGACGCGTTGCGTGAGCTCAGTAGAGAACACGCAAGCTAACCACTCAAGGTCACTGGCATATATTTTAAATGCTGAAAAGAATAAAGTGTCTGAAACCTGTCAGGATTGTTGAAGATATTATTTTTATTGTCTATTTTTAGTTTGTCACTTCGTAAGATAGTAATTGAAAAAAAAAGGCCCTTTATTAAGTAAGTAAGTCCCCAATGACTACATATATGTACCCCAAGTCCCCAATGACTTGGGGACTTGGGGTACATATACTGACATAGACGAAAAGTGGGTCATCGCACGATATACCCCTCTTCGTGGAATCTGGCGTGAAAGTGACATTATTAATTCATGTAGCTTGAAGTTCGTCTCTATGTAGGTACTATTTCTTTTCCAAAGGACCTGTCGGTCTTGACTTTTTGAGTTGTGCGAAGGCAAAAAAAAAACAAAACGCAGATTACTGATAAAACTAAAATACAAAAAACTTTTTCTTTCACTTTTTTGTTGTTTTTTAAAGTAAGAGTTATAAGAATTATGTTTAGTGTGGACCAATTATAGCTGCGTATAAAATTATACTCAGTAGCACTATTATTATCTACTAGCTGTTGCCCGCGACTTTGTCTGCGATCTAGGATCAAAAGTAGCCTATGTCCTTCTCCAAGTCATGTTCTACCCATGTGCCAAATTTCATCCAAATTCGTTCAGCCGTTTTAGCGTGAAAGCGTAACAAACAAAATAACTCAAACTTTCGAATTTATAATATTAGTTAGGATCAATTTAAACTAAAAAAAAAAAGAAAAAAAAAATGTAAATGCGAAAGTAACTCTGTCTATTTGTTACCTTTTCACTCTTATGATTTAGGAATGAATCGTTATGAAATTTGACAGATAGGTAGCCTTGGGACCCGGAGAAGGACATAAGCTACTTTACATCCTGATTTTTTTTATAAAAAAATACACGCTGACGAAGTCGCGGGCAAAAGTTAGTGCTTTATAAATATTAGTAAAAGTGTAATTTCTTATAAAAAACGTTTACAATAAAATACTTACTTTATTTTATTTTTTCAAATCGATAAGTCATCGTTAATCATTTCATTGCAGAATAACGCTGTTAAGGTGATGTTACACACCTTGATGTGTTGCCATTAGTGGCTCGGTGGCTCCCGATTCTAGGGTGCGATGATTAATAGTTTATTCGATTTCCTCTCGATATTCGAATCGGTGCGGTCTCACCACTTAATTTTATTCGTTAGAGAACTATTCGATTTAACTTTATAGCCATTAATTACGAACTTTTGTGTGGAAGCATTTTATTTTTACGGTGGCAATCAAATATAGAGTCTTACTTGCTAGTAGTTGATAGTTGATTTGATGATTAGTTAGTGGGTTTTGTAATAAAAGAGTAATTTATTGGTGTTTTTTTGCAACAGTTTTTTTTTACCCAAAATATTCATCTTGACTATTATTAATTTATTTTATTGAGGAGCTCGTGGCTAAGTAATAACAGCCGCACGGGTCGATCCACCAGGTTAAGCTACGCTTGCCGGGGTTGGTCTGTGGATGGGTGACCATCTTTACATACTGAGACTCCTCCGTGCCTCGGAAAGCACGTTAAGGCGTTGGTCCCGGCTGACATTCGTGGATTTATGACAGTCGATACGAGTCGTCAGAAGCCCGAAAGTCTGACACCAGTCTTACCAAGGGGTATTGTATTACCCAGTTACTGGGTTGTGGAGGTCAGATAGGCAGTCGCTCCATGTAAAATACTGGTATTCAGCTGCATCCCGTAAGACTGGAAGCCGACCCCAACGTAGTTGGGAAAAGGCTAGGCAGATTGACTATTATTAGTTAAAAATAAATAATAATTATTTATTTTTATTTGACTTAAACATAATTGACAAAAACCTTTGCCTAATGCCTACCAAGAGAACCCTTCCGACAAAACAGGTGTGATTTTTTTTATATGTGTTTTTTTACCCGACTACGGCGAAGCAAAAAAGAGGTTTATGATTTTGACCAATATGTGTGTATGCGGGTATGTATGTTCCTTTGTTCTGTACACGTAATCTGTTCAATTTATGTTCTAACATGACGTGTGACTCCGAATTTTGAATTTTTAATTTTTCTGTCTGTGATTACTTGTTCATACCTTTGAGTTGGCGTTTTTGTCGTAAAAATCTTTTATTTTTTAAAGTAGGTATTCAATCTGTTCGAAAATAAAAAAATAATATTTTCCTTGCAATTACAAAAAATTATAGGGTGCCATTTATTATTCACATTTTTCAGTATTTGTGATGTACGGTTATAGGTAGGACATTCACGATCGACGTAAAACCATTAAGTAAGTCATTGCAATGTAACTTTTATCTCGGTAAAGTAAGGTACAAATTAGAACGATTGCAGAGATTTTTATCAAACTCACGGCAATTATTCTAATTCATACTTTATTGCAATGAGATAAGAGTTACATTGCAATGACTTTCTAATTGTTTTACGTCAATCAAATTTGGCCGTCAATATCAGGGATGTAACGGATATCCGTATCCGCATCTGCAACTGCGGAGCATCCGCATAAATTTTGATATCCGCAAAATATCCGCTTACTCAAGTTTTGATTTTAAAAGCTTCGCATCCTCATCCGCATCCTCATAATTTCTATGGGGATGTGATCCTACCTACGTTGTTCGCTCAAAAAGTATTTTTTTTTAAACTCGCTCCGAGCTAAACGTGCGGGCCGGAGTGTGAGTGACGCGTTCCTATTGCCTGAATTCGCAGTGTCCCTGTCCTATGACAAACGATCGGCCGCACGTGACAGTGGTGGCATGATTGTGGTGTCAGAGTTCAAAACAAGGGCTATTTTTCATACGACATCTGTATCCGCACCCTCATCCGCATCCTCAATAAGGAATTTTCCAATATGCGTATCCTCATCCGCATCCTCAAACCCGATAATCTCGATATCCTCATCCGCATCCTCATCCGTTATACGACATCCGTTACAACCCTGGTCAATATTGTACTATAGAGTTTTTTAAGCAATTTACATTGTTGTTATTATTTTTTTTGACAAAATCAAAACTAAACCTATATTGTCATGGATTTCCGCAAAGTAACGGCTGATTCCATAACTGAACAAGACATTTCTATCGTAACGTTCTTGTTTTTAAGGAAGTTTAAGAGAATTGGGTCACTCTCGCCTGTAAGTGTACACAGTTGCATGCGGCACGGCATTGTGGACATGCGGTAAACTTTGACAAAGCACGGATTGACTTTAGTTAAGTAGGTTCATACAAAGACAGATGAAATTAGTTTTGTTCATATAATGTATTTGTGGAAGTTGGTAGCAACGTAGTTTATAACAGCAAGTAACACTCCGTGGAAAAAACATTGGAATAAAAAAAAAAAAAAAAAAGTAAGTATCTTAAATCTTAGATTCGTTTTTTAAGATGTTTTTTTTTAAATTAATCCTAACGAGTAGTGATGGTGATTTGAGCAACCCAATCCCGTGGCCGTAGTTGTATCTAATTATTGGTAAAATATTTAAACTGACGATAAAGCTTCTACAAAGCCATGTCAGCATTGTCAGCCATAACAATTTGACTAACCCAGATTAGTATTTCTCACCGTATTTAAACGGTAAGCTTGGATGAAATCCCTTCTAATTTATATTATAACATTGATATTCAGAAACTAATCCCAAGAGGGCTATAGATTTACACCGAAAACTATTCAAATTTTATCATCGAGCTTAATCGAAGCGTTTTGTGGTTAATCTAGTGTTAAAACGGAACTGAACCGTAAACTTATAATTGATGTCAAAGAATGAGCAAGATGTCTCCAAATATGTGACGATTAAAAATAGTGCGCTTCTGATTGATTAACGATTTTATTTATAGAACGAAGCATACTAGGTGTCAGACTCACAGACCGCATTAAGAACTTTATAACACAACGCTTGTAATCCCCGAAGGGTTAGGCAGAGGTGTACCTATAGTACACCCACACACGACGAAGTATAAAACTCTATACTTCGTTCCAAAACACAAAAAGCGGACGCTGGCCGCACAGTTGCTGGACTAAAGTGGAACTGGGCTGGCCACATCTAGAAAGAAAGAAAGAAAAATTGGTTTATTTGGCATAGAAATACGTGCATACATAAAAGACAAGAGTAATCGAAAACAACAAAAAGTACATAATAAATCACGAGCATAAAACAGAAATTAGTCGGCAGCTGCATGACATGACTGTGACAAGAAGGCACAGCGTTGATTGTCAGTGGTCACACGAAAAAAAGACAAACACTGTCGCATGTCGGAGCAGCAGTACGCAAAAATCACCACTCAGTGGATCCCAAATAGCAGGAAACGACTACGCAGCAGGCCCAGACAGAGATTGCGGGATGAGACTGGACTCCTTCTTAAAGGATTGACCCGCAATCGCAGTAGACCGGGAAAAGTGGAAAGAGGGAAGGGAGGCCTTTGCCCTGCAGTGGGACAACACAGGCTTATAATAATATTAATAAACGTTGATAAAACTGTATAATCATAGGTACTTAAAACGATCTACAGCATTTATAACTAAAACCTGATTTACAAAAAAAAAAAAAACGTGTGCGGTCGGGGGACCCCCGTCAGGAACGAAGTTCTTTCTCACGCCGCCATCTTGGATTTAAATTTTTACCTCATATTGGCTTTTAACACTCTCGAAACTATGAAAACGACACCCATGACGAAAAATTTGAATATTTTCGCGGCCGCCATCTTGGATTTTCATTTTGATTAAATTCACACTTTCTCTCTCTTTCTCCGGCATGCAGTGTACTCGGGCCGATGTGTACAGACACTAATCACTTTACTCTTTTATTTTTTTCTGCCGGCGTTCTCTCTCTGTCTCTTTGAATTAGAAGAAGACAGTCGCAAGTACACACGCAGTGACACTTTTTAGCGTGACGATTTCTGAAAGTGTACGAGCCGCGTTAAAGAACTTCGTCCCAAAAATCCGGCCGGTCTGGCGTGTATCCATGTAGGTTCCGCAAGGGTTGGATCGTGGTGGCTCTGGAAAAAGGATGCCTGGATGGATTTGGGGGATGCCTATGCTCAGCAGTGGGACAGCGTAGGTTAACTAAAAAAAAAAAGTTTATTTTAATTTTAAATGCAGCATTAACTACTTCAAACAATGGAAATGTACGCCAACCAAAACGCTGTCTCCACCCCTGTCTGAGGGTCGCTCCCTTCTGAAAGTATTTGTTGTACACACAGCGACACATCATTCTATACATATCCAGTATCAGCTGACCTTATCACTCTACAAGCTTTCCGTACGATGAGAGTTCAAGTTATACT
Organism: Agrochola lychnidis; assembly: GCA_963680765.1. NCBI lineage: Eukaryota > Metazoa > Arthropoda > Insecta > Lepidoptera > Noctuidae > Agrochola > Agrochola lychnidis. The sequence continues at coordinate 20,743,948 of OY796858.1, forward strand.
GGAAATTTATAGCTTGATTGTCGTCGTACTTACACTGAATTGATTTCTACAAGCTTCCCTTCAATTTTTCGTTAGAATAAGAGCCTGGTTTGACGTGTATTGTTCTGAGAGTGCCTCGGGGAACGACAGGTTGCCTTTATTAGGTAATTGTCATGTATGTATGTGTACTTCAAATAGGAGGATTTTTGTGTAAAGCTGAGTTTTATTGTTTTTGATGGAGCGTGTAAGTGAAAATGCCGTTGTAAGCTGGCAATTTCACCGAATTGCCAAGGTAAATTTTTGTGATGGCTTGACGGGATGACTTCTGGGCGAAAACTGAAATATTACTAAAGAGTTTGCTCTTTATTGGCCGTTTGGTGTTTAAAGGCCTCAGCCATCAAATGGGTATCATAAAAATTCACCAATTGGGTGAAATTGACATTTTACAATGGCATTCTCATTTACACGCTCCATCAAAAACAATAAAATTCAGCTTCACACATGTATGACCCATAAGCCTCCTTCCGATCATATCAAAGGTTTTTGAGAAAATATTTCTACGGAGATTAAAACCAGTCCTTGGCGAGAATTTTATAATACCAGACCATCAATTTGAATTCCGTGAAAAGCATGCAACTGTAGAACAAACTCAAACTCTCAAATCATTTCAAACTCAAATCATTTATTTCAATTAAACCATTTACAGGCACTTTTGAATTGTCAAGGAATCGGTCAGTCAGAAATAGGTATGAAGCTAGTTGCCCATTCCAAAGCGTAGTAGGTACCTATGGACATAGAGTACATAGAGTAGTCCAGAAAATCAGACAGTCGTTGGAAAATAAAGAATACTGTTCTGCGGTGTTCCTGTATATCCAACAGGCATTCGACAGGGTCTAGCACAAGAAACTTTTGTATAAAATCAAATGTCTTCTACCTAACCCATTTTACGTGATATTAAAATCTTACTTAGACCAAACAAAATTTCAAGTTAAGTATGAGGAAGAACTGTCAAATCTTTACGAAATAAAGGCCTCAGTCCCACAAGGCTCTGTACTCGGGCCAGTACTCTATTCGATCTTAATAGCAAACTTGCCTAATACTGATGACGTGGTAACGGCGACCTACGCAGAGACACTGCATGCCTAGCGAGTGACAAGGATCCAACGTTGGCATCCCAAAAAACGCAAGTCCAGCTGAATAAAATTGATCTTTGGCTGAAAAAATGGAGAATATAACCTAGTATGTCTAAGTTAGTTCAAGTGACTTTTACTCTTCGGAAGGGCGATTGTGCCCCGGTGTACATGGAAAGTAATCCACTGCCAAACAGTAACACAGTAAAATACCTTGGGCTACATCTAGACAGAAGGCTTACCTGGAGCAACCACATTAAGGCCATGAAAAAGGCAGCAACCATGGAAATGAAAAGTCTATCTTGCCTCTTGGGAAGAAAAACAAAATGATCTCTGAGTAACAAAATGCTTGTTAACAAAGTTATAATAAAACCAATTTTGGACTTACGGAATAGAACTCTGGGAATCGGCTAGCAACTCCAGTATCGAAATTTTACAAAGCTTCCAAAATTTAGTCCAAAGAACACTCTCAAGTGCACCCTGGTTTGTCAGAAACACAGAAATACACGAGCACCACCGACCACCACGAGTGAAAAAAGAACTATGCGAAAAATGCAAAATCTACAAACAGAGACTGAGCAAGCACAGCAATGTCTTAGCCAAGAACCTCCTAAACAGACAAGCGGATATAATACGCCTAAAGAGATGGAAAATCCTGAACTTGGACCAGAGACAATGAAAATGTAAAGTTCATTTAGTACTGAACCACATAATGTGAATGTTCAATCGAACATCACAAAAACAATCTCACATCTGATTTTGGCTGGAAAGCCGATTGCAGATAAAAGCAGAAAAAAGAACAAAGTAGTGTACACACGGCTACACATCAAGCAGCTTGATGTGTAGCCGTGTGTACATAGTGGTAGCCCAAAATCAAACATCTCCTTTTTCATTTTGACCCCGAAAAGTGACCGCTATATTCAAAATTAATTTATTTTCGTTTTGCGTCCATGTTTGGGCAACAAAAATTTATGTGAATACCAAATTTCAACTCAATCGGTCCATTAGATTCGGAGAAAATTGGTTGTGACAGATGGACAGACAGAAACACGAGTGATCCTATATGGGTTCCATTTTTCCAAACATGCACTAAAAATTCTAAAATAATTAAATTGAGTTCCATTAGTCACGATATAAGTACCTACATACAAATGAAGCTTGTCACTTCCATTACATCCAATGATTAATTAAAAAAGCGTGGGCATTAGCTAGTGACTGTTAGTGTGTTAGTGATAAGATAAAAGCTATAAGTGGCAATTCTAACTAATCTCGTATTATTTTTAAAAACTGGATTCATTCCACACAGCACTAGTCGTCATCCTGACATCATACTTACCAGACGTGCTACCGTACCTACTTAAAAGTCAGTGAAATTGTGTAAAGTGAAATATTTAGTGCGGTCATTGAAAGTTACTTCATAAAATAATCACCTTCGTAAATAATATTAATTACTGATATAATGGCACAAGGTAGAGAAGGTCCAACTCCAGCTAAAATGCCAAAACACGACATAAACCAAGGGGACCGGAACGAGGACGTGAGGTTGGTAAAATGGTTTTGCGAGGATTTGGGACCTTATTGCATACTTGACTACAATGGCTGCCGAAATTATTTTAAAGATACAGTTCCGAATTATACCTTGCCTTCCATGAGGGATTTTTTGGAAAAACTAGTTCCTGAACAATACAGAAGAGTATCATCACAGTTGAAGATAACGTTGCAGTCGGTCGATCACGTAGCGATCTCAATGGACACCTGGAAATATGCCATCGATCGAAAACGTCGCAATATGTGGACTGGGACAGTACATTATGTTCATGAAGGTAAACTCATATCTCAGATTTTGTTCACAAAAGAGATGCCATCACAGCCAAAACCAAAAGAAGAAATGATAAAAAAAATATTAAGCAGTTGGAGCCTCTTAGATAAAGTTGTCTGCTTTGTTACTGGGCATGAAAGGAATGATCATCTTCTACAAATAGTTAATCTATTGCAAATACCCAATATATTTTGTGCAGCTGCTGCGTTTCGCTTGACTTTTCAGGAATGTTTAAATTATTTAACAACTAATGAAGAATTTAGGAAGAAGTTCCAAAGCTATTTAGACCTGTCGAAATTAAAGAAAAAGAAAGAAGAGCCCTTTTGTTGGCATAATCAGTTTATTGCGTTACAAGATATGAGTGAAGCTTCCCTCGGTGCAGAAAAAACAGAACTCACTGAATGCGTTCAAATTTTAAAACCATTTGTAGATTCAGCTAACGAGCTGTCTAGGCAGCAATACTCAACCTTGTCCAGTATTAACCCGCTAATTGTCTGTTTGAAACTCAGAATAAACGGATGCTCTGTTTCCACTGATCGGGCAAAAGGTTTTAAGATTATACTTTTGGAGACAATTGATTCACATTTTGGACCTTACGAAAACGAACTGCTTGCTTTAAAAGCAACTTTTATGGATCCCAGATTTAGAAAAAATGTCATTAAAGAGGACAAAGCAAGTTTTGTGCAAGATGAAGTGATTGGAGAATTATATGGACAGAACCCAGGAAATCCTTTAAATTCTTCTAACGCCTTCGATCAACCGGAACCCACACCTTCAACTTCTAACAATCTGCCAGAAGAAAATGTACCCGCAAATGACTCTAAATTTGAAAGCTCGTTCGCCATTTTGGATGCAAGTGATGAAACTGAAACCAAGTTCGAGAGGTCTATGATAGAGGTAAAGACAGTTAACATACCGAAAATAAAAACAACAGAAAACCCTTTTGAATTTTGGGAACAGCATAAAAGTTCTAATGAGTATAAAAAATTGTATAAAATGTCTCAAAAATATTTGTGTATTCCCGCGACGGCAATACATGCTGAATCCATTTCTGGAGAGTTTCTTTGGGGGAAAGCTGTTTTAAACAATCAAGATTATCATGAACGCAGGAATCAATTAGAGTTTAAACATGTTAATGAAATATTATTTCTGCATAGTTATTATTGCAGAGATTGAGGAAAGAACAATAGCCTAACTGTTGTTGTTTCCTCAATTTAATTAATTATCTTCTTCGCATTTAACCAAAGTTTTAGGATATTTTTTTGTATTAATAATTGATTAATTAATTAGTTTTATTTTTCAGTTTGGTATAGATACTTTTATTACTTGAAGAGAGCTTTTTGCTAACAGTATTATGTTGTATACATGTAAGTGACTTAATTATACGTTATGTATTATGTCATAAGCCGAGTACGCACGGACGTAATAAAACCGCGGCGGGATTTTATCGCGCACTGGATTTTCAACTCTCGGTGCTAAGCAGAGCGTTGAAAATCCAATGAACGAAAAAATCCCGCCGCGATTTTGTTACGTCCGTGCGAACGTCGGCTAACACTACTCGTGATACGTGAACGAGAGTTGGTACCTACTTAGTAAGGTAGGACATTCGCGACCGACGTAAAACCATCAGTAAGTCATTGCAATGTAACTGTTATCTCGGTAAGATAAGGTACTAGTTAGAATAATTCCCGAGAGTTTTATCAGACTCCCGGCATCATTCTAATTTATACTTTATAACAATGAGATAGGAGTTACTAAATATGGTTTTACAGTATTCAAATTTGATTGTAGTATGAGTTTCTATTAACCACCTCGACTTTACGCATCGACCGCGTTCAGCGCTCCGATTGGCCCTTCACCAGTGAAGGTCAGTCAAGGGCCAATCGGAGCGCTGAACGCGATCGATGCGTAAAATCGAGATGGTTGAAAGTCACACTAGGGCCTCAGATCCGTGGTTTCGTGGCTTAGTGCGACACCATAGTTTCATGATTCGACAGTCACGTTCAATTTTTGGCCGGAAACCATTCCAACTGATTAAACCAAATGACCGTGGATGCAGTAGGTACCTACAATAAAAAAGCTAGTTCCTAATTTAAATATATTTTGGACTACTTTAGATAATAATATTATTCTTTTGCTCGTGTTTAATCATAATATTTTGAATAATTATGTCGTCGTGATGTCATGTGTTTTTTATGCAACAAAGTAAATCTTTAAGGTTGCTCATGTTTTGTATGAAGTGTTCTAGTTCTTGTGGATAATTATAGCTTATTTAAATACCTATTGTCGCCGTGCAGTGAAAACCTCGTGATGGCAATAAACGTTATTTTACAGGGGCAGATTAAAACTGTCAAAAAAAAAATGGCCGTCATTGACGTTGTCCGAGGTTCTCATTTTCATCAATAGAAGGCATTAGAAGCATTTTGAAGCTGTGCACGTTTGTTCTAAATAGGAGGTTTTCTCAGCAATAAATTAAAAAAAAAAAAACAATTTTCTTTAAGTACGTGGTTTTCTCTCGAGACGGTGAAGGAAAACATCGTGAGGAAACCGGCATGTCCTAGAACCAAAAATTTCAAAGACATGAGACATCTACCAACCCGTACTGGGATCGCGTAGTGGATTACGGCCCACTCCCTCTCAACGAGACCGTCTGTGTCCCAGCAGTGGAAACATTGTAAGCTGTAGTGTGCTATTCTGTAAAAATCTCACCGTGACAACTTAGGTGAAGTGAGCTGCCAATAGTGTCAATCCTTAGCAACTGACAGCTCACTCCACGCTCGCTTCACCTAAGATAACACGGTGAGATGGTTACAGAATAGCACTACTGATTATGACCTGTACCTACTCCAATTGCGTAACTTATTTTCGTAAACGAATACGACAAATTTGATTTATTTTGACAGTTCAACAACATTCCTTGCGTTATTTACGTTGTTGAGCAGATTTTTTTTCCAACTTATGAAGCAATGGATTAGCAATCTGTTTCAAATCGAAACAAATTGTGATTGATAGTGTATTACGGAATTAAGGTACCTACTGGTTTTCCCTCCACGGCGCGGCGGCGGCGTTATTATACTTAGTTTAAATAGGTATAATTTTTTACTTTTTGGATAATACCTACGTTTTAAAATATATTTTAAGTACCTATGTTATAAGAATGTTTTATTTATACTACTTAATCTTTATGAATGGTGAATGTAGTGAGTAAGCCGACGTACGCACGGACGTAATAAAATCGCGGCGATTTTTTTTCGTGTATTGGATTTTCAACGCTCTGCTTAGCGCCGAGAGTTGAAAATCCAACAGTGTCTTTTCAACGCCCTGGGACGAGAGTGCGTCCCAGCGCATTGGATTCTCAACGGTCGGCTTAACACCGAGAGTTGAAAATTCAGTGCCCGATAAAATCCCGCCGCGATTTTATTACGTCCGTGCGTACGTCGGCTAACTGCTTTGGTTTTCGTCGAATATTATTAGTTATACCTTTCTAATCGAATTGTTTACTTTAGTGTTCAATCTGTTTGCTGTATGAAGGTGTGCAAAATACAATAAATATTAACCCACTTTCAATTTGTGGTTTTATTGCATCTCTACACAGTGTAATCTATGCTTAATTTTATCGACAGAAAAAGTATTTTTTTTTTTTTATTAAAAAAATTCTTCTTTTTGGCGTCTTATTTATAAATTTTACAATTATTGTAAAAATTTATGAAAAAAATACAGATTTTTGTTAAAAAAACATGTTTATTTTCAATTGAAGGTAGTTTTTTTTCTCAATTTTCTATTTATGAGGACACCTAATTACTCGTACTTCCAATCATTATGGAGTTTGTTTCATCGCGATAGATGATTTGGTTTAAAAGTTACACAGTTTTGTTACATTTTTTTAAAATTCCTAAAAAAGTAAAAAAAAAATATATTTCGATTTTTTAAATATTTTTTTTGTAAGTAGTTAAAATTAAGCATAGATTCCCTCATTTCGATATGTGCACATTATGAAGAATCACACTATAGGGTGGCAGGGACATCAACGCATAACCTGCTACCATGGATTCAGTTCATAATTCTGGATGGTTATTTAAAAAAAAAAACCCTGTTACCACACACACACACACACACACAGCACACATCATGTATCAGAAAGGTGTGGTCATATTTAAGGATGTGGTACAGACCATCAAACTGAACCACTTTCTCCATGCGACCAACGTTTTACGGTTGTTATAACCGATTGTCGTAACAAACACAACTCATTTATAACCCAACACTATGTTAAACAGAAATGCTGGGACCTCAAATTTTTGTCGTTTTAACCAGTAATTACGTCGTTTTAAGCGAAATTGTTATAAACGGTTTTGACTGTACTAACAAATTCCATGCTGCCATGTCATTATTCTATGTCATTCTTGTTCTAAACTTTGGGCGACCGAGCTCTGCTCGGGTGAAATTACGGAGAAAACTAATTTTCCCAGATATGAGACCTAGCTAAATCGATTTTTCGCCCCCGTAAACCCCTATCTTCATCGAAATCGTTAGAGCCGTTTTCCAGAACGTGAGTACAAATATAGTATATATACGAATTAGTATAGGATCTATGGTCTTTACCGTTTGTATACTTATGACGTTAATGACACGTCATTTATGACGCCGCGATTTTTTTCGTAAATATACATATTTTGACGTGAACGTGACATGTCATTTTTGACGTCGCAATTTGTTTCGTAAACCAGGGTAACCGATTTAGCGCGAAGAATTGCCAAACTTAAGAGGCAGAAGATGGCCGATGGGGCTGAAAGGTTCTGGAGAAGTGACCGCGTACCTTCTTATTATGGTAATCGAACAGCAGTGCTATTCTGTAACCATCTCACCGTGAACGCGTAGGTGAAGTGAGCTTGAAAGTGAGCTGTCAATAGTGTCAATCCCTAAGATATGATGGAATGACAGCTCACTTCACCTAAGCGTTCACGGTGAGATTTTAACAGAATAGCACTGCTGGACCCGCTAAACCAACAAGGCAGTCAATAGGCCAGTGAAAGTATAATAATATATATATTTTTTTCTAACTTGAACAGACAGCTGTGCTGCTGGAGAGTTTGTTGCGCCATTTCTTCTTCCCAGCGAAAGGCACTAGGAAGTGGTGAAGGGTGAACGGATTTTGAGGGACTGTCTTATGTAATTTTGACATTCGAAATGTGCTGATTCTCAGCCTAGTTTGAATAGGTACCTAAATGAGTTTTGAATTTTGAAATATTTGGTAAATCCAAAAGTAAAGTGCACGCCTCATAACATAACGCTTATTCAAAAACAGAAAAATATTTAAACGACTTTTCATCTTTTCTTTTCTTTTTTTCTTTTCTTTTTCTTTTTTTTTTCTTTTTTTTTTTTTTTTTGTCTGCTTTTTTACCCATCAAAATGGGTAAAATTTCTCACCTCGCAATCTTTACGTACTGTCAAAGACTATTTAGGTTTGCTTTGTTGGTTGCTAGGTAACGGAAGAGGGTCGAAGTTGGAAATACCTATTTAGATAACTAATATATCGTGTTTTATTAATAAAAGGCATTTTCAATAGGGTTCCTCCTATGGCTGAAACGAATCTATAAAAAAAAATGACTCAATTAATTGATTTTCTCGCAAGCTACAATGTTTTCAGGTTTCATACATTGCTTGACGGGATTTTGTTAAAAACTATGTTGTTTTTTTTCGCTTCTGCTGCAATAAATCTGCTTTTGAAAAGTACAGAATTAATCTCCATTAAATTATCTAAACAATGGTATATAAATTAAGTAGGTTTTGTGTAGGTACTAGCAGGAGTGTAACAATAAAAACAGTTGCAGAAACGAGGCAAAACAAAAAAAACCGGCCAAGTGCGAGTCGTACTCGCCCATAAAGGGTTCCGTAGCAGCAAGTAACATTGAATGAAAGGTAAATTGCGGTTTACGATTTATGACGTATTAAAAAAAAACTAGTTGTTCGATCTCGTTCAAACCAATTTTCGGTGGAAGTTTACATGGTAATGTACATCATATATTTTTTTTAGTTTTATCATTCTCTTATTTTAGAAGTTACAGGGGGGGGGACACACATTTTACCACTTTGGAAGTGTCTCTCGCGCAAACTATTCAGTTTAGAAAAAAATGATATTAGAAACCTCAATATCATTTTTGAAGACCTATCCATAGATACCCCACACGTATGGGATTGATGAAAAAAATTTTTTTGAGTTTCAGTTCTAAGTATGGGGAACTCCAAAATTATTTGTTTTTTTTCTATTTTTATGTGAAAATCTTAATGCGGTTCACAGAATACATCTACTTACCAAGTTTCAACAGCGTAGCTCTTATAGTTTCGGAAAAAAGTGGCTGTGACATACGGACGGACAGACAGACAGACAGACAGACAGACAGACAGACAGACAGACAGATAGACAGACAGACAGACAGACAGACAGACATGACGAATCTATAAGGGTTCCGTTTTTTGCCATTTGGCAACGGAACCCTAAAAACTATCGCGGAGTACTCTCTAATGCTTCGCATTACGAGTCCTGCAATAATACAATTGCACGTACAAGAACTAAAAGTAATTTAAATTGTTACACTCTACACTTTGCAATCTATGACATCTTCTTTTCTAGTAATAGAACCAATTATCTCCCTCGAAAAGGGTCCAAAAATTCAGTAGCAACCTACTCCCTAGTCGATAAACAAGAACGTAGTATCCCGGGTCGCCCCAAAACGGAAAACATCGTCCATCACACCTCGAACAAGTAATTAACTAAGATTGCACTTTAATTCCTCCGCTTAAAGTTACATTTGCAGAAATCAGAATTGATTGGTGACCAGTTTAAGTTGAGCTCTGTTTGTTTGCCAACCCCTTCTGTATTTGGAGTCTACTGGAATAATGTGAGTGGTTCGACAGATCAGTAGTAACTGGTGCAATAGAAATAGCATTGTTTTGAATCGTTGTCATGGCAACGCTTGATCCGAATTCGTGACGCGCTGGGGGTAGGGGGAAAATATGGGAATTAGTGTGTGTGAAAGAGACGAAGAATAAGGGTTGGATGATGCACTGCGCAGTTGGTCTGTGCTTGATTAAATTGCATTAGTTTCGTAAATTCGCAATCTGTTTTATTTGGGAATTTTAGGGTACTACTAGTACATTTATATTTTAGACTCTTATGTCGTTTATTTATTTTCTTCTATACTTATACCCTTTTTGAGGAGCTCGTGGCTAAGTAATAACAGCCGCACTGGTCGATCCATCAGGTTAAGCTACGCTTGCCGGGGTTGGTTAGTGGATGGGTGACCATCTTTACATACCGAGACTCCTCCGTGTTTCGGAAAGCACGTTAACCCGTTGGTCCCGGCTGTCATTCGTGGCTCTTTGACAGTCGTTACGGGTCGTCAGAAGCCCGAAAGTCTAACAACCAGTCTTACCAAGGGGTATCGTATTACCCAGTTACTAGGTTGTGGAACTTGTGGAGGTCAGATAGGCAGTCGCTCCATGTAAAATTCTGGTATTCAGTTGCATTCGGTTAGACTGGAAGCCGACCTCAACATAGTTGGGAAACCCTTTTTAAATATTTCTTAAAATAAAAAAATATAAAAAAACTTAAAAATATAAGAAATAGTGGTCCGCCGTTGTCGGGAGCAAGGTTCAACGGTGGTTAGGGCTGGAGACAGGAACCTCCTTACGATGCGAGTTGTATCGAGGAGTACCTACTGCCTCCCGAATCAAGTCCTTGATCCAACCGCCTAACGAGAGCCTCGAGAGATGTTGATCGAGGCTTTCGGCCATTAAGCCATTGGCTGTTGCTACAATCTGGAAAAATGGAGCTCACATTCCACATGTTAACAACATCGTGTGCTAAGTTGGGTTAAGGATGATTTCCACCAAACGGCTTGCATCGCATCGGATCGGAAAGGATTCGAACGGATGTGGCGACAGCCGATCGTGTCGGGCAGGATGTCGACGCATACGATCGGCTCCGTACCGTCGCTTGCGAATCATTGTTGACCCACCATACCACTGGCCATACCCGTGGTGGTATGGTGGGTCTAAAACTATACCACTGAGAAAATAGTGTTGTGGACTACAAGAGCATAAATTATTCAGGAGCTACCTGCACCTACTTAGGAATGTTCACTTATTTATAACTATTATCATCTGTTACACATGCGTGAATCATGTAATTCAAGTTTTCCATCTGCTATTACGGCTCGTTCAAACAGGTGCGACACGCCACGCGACACAAAGACACCGCTCGTCGCGCGACGAGCGGTGCCTTTGTGTCGCGTTGCGTGTCGCGCTGGTCTGCACAAGCCTTTATCCTCATTTTGTACAGCAACATTAAAAACTCCTTGCTAATGACATTAGAATACAATTTCTTTTGTTTTCATCTCTGCTCCTTTGACCACAGAGTACATTTTTATATGCCTTTGACAATGTATTGCTGTCTAATAGTACACATTTTCAATAAATATTAAAAAATGGAAGTACAAACAGAAAATATGGAAGAACTAAATTTTATTAATATAAATGGTGGAAATACACTCCTTTGTGGAATACATAGATAGATATCATCGCTACAAAAATGTCTTTGTATGGCGGTGTACATTATATTTCCGAACCAAATGTCGCTGGGACCAATGAGGTTATACAATATTGTATTGTATACCCTCATTGGCTGGGACTATAACAATTGCATAGGTAAGCGGTAAATAGGTAGAAGTAGCAGTTTCTTTATTTGTGAAGAATACATATCGTTGCATTGCATCTAATACCGCGAATATGAAATTTTTGGACGAAAATAATTTTTAAATGCAGGATCACGTATTTATTTGAACGTGTAGAATGAAATAAAACAAAAATCTGATTTTCCTCAAAAATGTCCAATGATTTCGAAGTAATATATATGTCAATGAAAATGTCACATTCGCGCATTGAGGGGAACATATCCCCCTGCACATGGCTTCGCCTACTGCGGTACCCGATGCAGACCACACCGCCGACGACGACGACGATGCTCCGGAGGTGACTGAGGTAGAGATGAGAGTGGCGGTACGCAAGCTGAATGCGAAAAATACCGCCCCAGAACCCGACGGCATACCTGGAAAAGCCTGGGTCCTGGCCTTGGGGGCTCTTGGACCTCGACTAAGCGGGCTCCTAAGCGCATGCATGAGAGGGGCCAGTTCCCACTTCGTTGGAAGACGGGGAAACTGGTCCTCATCAGGAAGCCGGGGCGCCCAGCGGCCTCTCCGTCTGCCTATCGGCCCATTGTGCTGCTCGACGAGGTGGGCAAGCTCTTTGAAAGAGTCATTGCAGACCACCTCGTCGAGCAGCTGGTGCGGGTGGGGCCGGATCTGGCGGAGAGCCAGTTTGGTTTCCGCAGGGGGCGTTCTACGGTGGACGCCATCATGCGCGTGCAAGGCCCTCACGACGGGGCATGCTCTGGCCCGGGGTGGGGTCGTCTTGGCGGTGTCTCTAGACATCGCCAATGTCACAATAACACCCTGCCCTGGAGTTGCATCAGGGAGGCACTCCGGTATCACCGGATGCCGACCTACCTCTGTCGTATAGCTCAGGCCTATCTGACGGACAGGGCCGTCATCTACCCCGGTCACCAAGGAGAGTGGAACCGGCAAGAGATGTCGTGCGGTGTTCCACAGGGATCGGTCCTGGGGCCGCATCCATGGGACATCGGATACGACTGGGTGTTGCGCGTCGACCTCCCTAGCGGCGTCAGTGTCGTTTGTTACGCTGACGACACATTGGTCCTGGCGCAGGGGAGGTCGTACTAGGTGGCGGCCGATTTAGCGACATGCGGGGTTGCGACAATCGTCGACAGGATCCAGATCCAGGCAGTTGGGACTCGAGGTTGCCCTGCACAAGTCCGAGGCCATGGGTTTTCATGGTCCTCAGAATGTGCCACCGTCGGGTTCCCAGGTAATGGCGGGAGGGGTTCACATCGGCGTCGAGTCGACGATGAAGTATCTGGGACTCGTCCTCGATAGCCGGTGGAACTTCGTGAAGCATTTCCGACGTTTGGCTTCCAGATTGGAGCGGGCCGGGGCTGCCTTGAAACGGCTCCTGCCCCAATCTAGGGGGTCCAAACGCCTTCTGCCGGAGGCTCTACACGGGGGTCGTGCGGTCCATGGCCCTTTACGGGGCACCGGTGTGGGCGCGTTCATTGAGTCTGCGGCCAGCCCGCCGGTTGAACGCGTCCCAGAGGGTCATGGCCATCCGGCTGGCAGCACAGTCTCCTGTGAGACGGCAAGTCTCCTTGCCGGATTACCGCCATGGGATCTGGAGGCAAAGGTCCTCACATACATGGGATCTGGAGGCAAAGGTCCGTACATCTGGGAATGGCGCGAGGAGGCGAAACGCCGGGGCTTAACTCCGCTGCCGCAAGAAATCACGGCACAGCGGACAGAGCTCCGGCGGGATCTCATGGTGTCATGGAAAGTGCGATTGTCGCAACCCAGCGCTGGGCCAGAAATGAATTCGTTAGAAGAATACATTTGCGTATCCAAGAAAATGGAGCCCATTTCGAGCGACTAATTAGTTAACCATTTTTTGTAAACAATTAAAATAATTTAAGATTTCATGATTTTCCTATCATTTAATTTATCATGTTTCTTAGAGAGATTTCATCCTTATAATTGATCCTAACGATCGATGCAACAAAAGTACAGGTTGTAATTTTTACAGATTTTAGTCGGTTCGATTCCCGGGTGTGGCAAGCGAATTTTCGAAAATCTTTTAATGCAGTTTTCTTTCTATTCAAAAATAAAGGAATGTTTTCTTTGAGTAAAATTTTCTATCTACAGTATTAAGAGTACTTTCCCTTAGGTAGCATTACAAAATTCCATCCTGTATATAAAAAGTAGACGTTTCTAAATTATATTAAATGTTAACTTATAGATTTTGAATATTATAATAACTGAATATTATACTAATTGAATATTAATTCAAATGTGCATTATAGAAGTTATTTCGAAAGTTGGTTTTGGTTTAAAATTTTCTTTTTTGCCACCGACTTCCGAAATTAAAGTTGTTTTTCACTTGTAGTGGTTTTTTTTTAAAAGTCGATTGTTCTTTTTTGTTTTTATTTGTGGTACCTACCCCACACACATTCGAATACCACTACCTGCTATGTAAATAACAGTGACAGGAACTTATTATATCATCATCTACTTAGATAAAGTGCGAAAAATACGTATTATTGAAGCTAACTTAAAAATTATCCCAGTAAAATTAATAAAATTTACATGGAATCACCGCGCAAGCTTCCTCTACTAAACGAAAAAATAACTTTCAAAATCGGTTCACAATTGAAGAAAATATCGATGGACATACATAAAAAAAAAATATACAGAAGAACATAGCAAGTACCTCCTCCTTTTTTGAAGTCTGTTAAAAATACTTACAATACATTACTTTAACATTTTTATGTGTAAAAATATGATCACTTAAAATTCAGATTGACCCACCAAATTAAGGTTTAAATACGTTCATTGCGTACAAAATGAAGTTGACAAAAGGTCTAAGTGTACACAGCACAATACAGCATACATTTACAATATAAAGGGCTATCCGTGAGGGAATGTTGCCTTGTTGAATTATGCAAGGAAAGGAACAATGAGGATTTACGGACAAACCTGGACTTTTTTGATACATATTAAAACCTCAGGTTTTTAGGGTTCCGTACCGGTGCCAACGGCCCCTTTTACTAAGGCTCCGCTGTCCGTCGAATAAATAGACACTTTGATTTTTCACTGAGTGTGTAATACGACCACTATAACAACAAATATAAAAATAAAATACATAATGTTCAAAATTAAAGTTGTAAAAAAAATATGTTGTGTTAAATATGTATGAAACTCTTCCTCTCTCTTCTTTTCTTCTTACCTCCTTTTTTTGATGTAAGATAAAAAGATACATCTGTGACAAACAGACATCATAGGCTAAAGTAAAAGGTGTACTACGGAACCCTAAAAATGTCTACAAATGTTTCGTTTTATAATCTTAAAAAAACAGATAATAAACAAATCGTTTGGAACACGTAACGATCGATCACAAAGCTATCAAACTTTTTAAAAGCTACCGCCATTAACATTGATATCGTATCGTCGATTGGTTATAACATAAACTTACTAAGGGCATCTGTTACCGATCCGTTATTTATGAATATTCATTTATATTTATAAAGACATAGTATGATAATGTCTAGTGTACGTTATTTTTATTCACCTGAAATATTTATTAGTCAAATGTGTATTTTATGTTTCTGATAGAAGATGCATTCGTTATCGATTTTGAGTTTTTTTTATCGATGAATATTGAAAACTAGTGACCCGCCCCTGCTTCGTACAGTTTTTAAGACTTGACAAATCATCGAAATTTCTTTATGATATACACATAAACCTTCCGAAATAATTTCCCTAAATGACGGAGCAAACCACATCCAAACCTGTTGCGTAGTTTAGGAAAACAACGCGGTTAAATACATAGAAGTTAGTGTGTTATAATGTCTAGTGTACTTACACGTTATTTTATGCACATAAGCAAAGTTTTTTTAAATAAATCGATATAATACAGAACGACGAAGAAGCCTTTTCACATAATTATATAATTTACAGTATTTTTCGCCCTCTTGGACCTTCAAGGGTCAACAGTGACCCTTATAGAAGAAGACACCGTGAACACGATCGGTGCCCAGGGTCCTGAAGAAGAATTAAGAATCGAAGGCGTAGGAGGTCATCGAATGGATCAGAAGTCAAAGAAGATTGACATTAAGGTTAGAGGGAAGTTCGAGAGGAACATAGATAAAATGCCAGGATATACCGTGAGGATCCTGAACCTATCCCCCAAGAAGTCAGCGATAAGGATCTGGAAGATTGCCAGCACTTAGAAAAGATAACAGAACAATTGAAATATCTTAACGCTCGTCCTACTGTACTCATCGGACAGGACAATTATCATCTCATTGTGTCTCAAGAAGTGCGTCCTGCTCTGCTTTCGCCAACAAGCAATAGCCGTTGTCGCAGAAACCAAGGAAATGTTCCTGAGGATAAATTTAACGAAGAAGACAGAGATAGCCTTCGATTTCACTGGAAAAACAAGGAATACATGACATCTCTAATATAGGTACGAAGCCTGGGAAAGAATGGTGCGATCTGTAAAAGTTGCTCTCGCAGCTACGCTACACGAATGGCAACCTAGAGAAGAAATTCTCCACACATTGCTTCTAGAGGCTGAGCACGTTGTAAACATGAGGCCCCCTTTCTCCGTCAGCACCGATCCAGAAGAAAAAGAAGCTCTGACCCCGAATCATTTTGTCATGCGGAGCTATCCTCTTTGGCTCCTTTGTCGACACACTGGTCATCGGCTCTCCCAACTGGAAGAAATCACAACGGCTGGCCGATTATTTCTAGTCAAGGTGGTTGCGAGAGTGTCTCCCAACTCTCTCGCCTCGCTGCAACCCAGGTCCTCACTACCGAGACCCGCAATTGAGCGACGTCGTCCTGATCGTGGACCTCACCCTACCACGTCGTCGACGTGCGAACAGCAGCGGGTATCCTGCGCCGGCCAGCATCACGCCTGGTCCTGATTGTATCTGCAACGTCGCCCAAACGAGATGGAGTGCAACGCACTCAGGGGGAGACTTGGCGACGACAAGAAAAACGACTGATTGTTAAATTAAGAGTTCTGATTAAAACAAATAAAGACCGTTTTACGTAGTCATTAGATACAAGCAAATCACTTGTATTCTATTATCGTAGGGTTAGTTTTGATTTCCTGTAGTACAGACGCCAGCACATCAAGCTACCCGAAACTTTCAAATTTTCCCAATCAACTTTGAACATTTCACCGACATCGGCGATAAAGTTGAAAATCTATTAAATAAATTTGACAGATTGTAGTAGCTTGATGTGCTGGCGTCTGTACACACGGCTACACATCATGCTACACATTTCCAGTTTAAGCTGATCTCGCATTGTATACGATTTCTGTACAATGCGAGGTTAGCTTATACCTACTGTTTGATACTTGGCTCTTTGAATTAGTTAGTCGATAAGTCTTAATGTAAACTGATTGATAAGAAACATGTAAGTACCTACTTATAATTAAAACGTAGCTAGTACCATAACACGTCCCCATACTAAAGGTAAATAAAAAATTATGGTATTGCCCAAAACACGGGTTCCAACTTGTCAGGAACACACAGGTAGGTAAATCTCTAACAGTCACCTAAAACACAATGGCATCGTCCACGAACAAGTCGAAACTTGTCGACAGAAACTTGGCAAAAAAGTATCATTCAGGGAACAAGCAGTCGTCAAAAATCAAGTTCATGCTCGACTAAAAAATCTAAGTCTCCATTGTGTGCCCAGCCAGAAAATGTCGAAAATCGTCATTTAAGTGCAATAGATAATTGGATATACAGCTTCTGTAATTGGTAAGCAGATTTTTTAATTTGGTAAGCTAATAGTTTTTTATTTATTTGATGATAAAAAGTAATTTAAAAAAAAAAATAGACTTCAAAATGAAATCAACTCAAAATCTAAATTCAAAATTTAACGTGTGCTTTAGATGATGGAACGCTAGGAGGTGATGTAGACACCGTTTTGAAAGACCTACAACTCTTCAAACAACAATTTAAATCTATTGGCTTGGACCTTAACCCATCAAAATGCGAAATTTTCCTTTCTGACATTACCGACAGACAATTGACCCTTGAGGAATTTAATGCAATAGCCCCACAAATCAAAATTTTAGAAAAAGTTCACTTCAGCTCCTAGGTTCCCCAATTTTAGAAGACAGTTTTTCTCCTTCCATCAACGAAAAAATCAAAAACTTCAACGACGTTTCGGACAGACTCTCAAAATTAATTTACATTCGGCGTTCATCCTGAATACTGTTGTTTTGGTCCAAATTTTATATATTGTCTACGCTCTTCCCCCTTATGGAAGCAGTCACACCTCTTGGACAATTGACCAAATTATTCGCAGCACATTAACATCCATTTTAAATGTGGCCCTGGACGACCGAGCGTGGCTGCAAGCTACACTACCCATCCGTTTTGGTTGCCTCGGCGTCCGCAAAATTACCAGTATTAGTCTACCCGCGTTCCTGTCCTCTGTCCACAGCACTGAAAAGTTGACCGGGAATTTTTTGCCCCCTGCCTGATTAACTCTGAAGTGCCGTGCTTGACCGATGCGGAGAACGCCTGGAAAGCGACTTGCCCGAATACAGATCGGCCCGTGAACCCATCTTCCCAGAGTGGGATGAGCCGCTCTGCAGGTTGTTATGGAACAATCTTCTACCAATACTGCTGAGCGTGCCCGCCTGCTGGCTGTGGGTGAGTGAGTGTCGGGCCTCTGGCTTCAGGCGCTACCGTCACCCAACATAGGCACTATGCTGGGTGATACCACCTTCCGACTCGCTACCTGTCTGCGTCTGGGTGCTCCTTGTGTGGCTCCGCATCGCTGCCAATGCAATGAAGGTGTCAACTGTCTCGGACACCATGGCCTATCCTGCAGTAAGAGCGCAGGCCGGATAGCACGGCACGCCAGCATCAATGACATCATCCGTCGTGCTCTTGTCACCGCCGGAGTGCCAGCTGTTTTAGAACCCAATGGCCTGGCACGCGACGATGGGAAGAGACCAGACGGAATGACCATAATGCCTTGGAAGGTAGGTAGGCCTTTGGTGTGAGATGCAACGTGTGTTGACACCCTTGCGCCATCCCATCTTCCTAGCACGGCGGGCTGTGCTGGGGCTGCTGCTGCAGGTGCGGAAAACCTCAAACGGCGCATATACTCCAATCTTATTGGGACTTATATGTTTGAGCCGTTTGGGGTTGAAACATTAGGACCATGGGGTCCGATTGCCCACCTAGTTTTTTAAGACATCGCCAAGCGGCTAGTCGACTCTTCACGTGACCAGAGGGCTAGCCTATTCTTTGGTCAAAGAATCAGCATTGCCATGCAACGTGGCAATGCTGCCAGCCTTTTGGGCACTTTTCCTATTGACAGCGATGCGGACGATTTTTTTTATATCATCACCATTTCAGCCGAAACACGTCCACTGCTGAACATAGGCCTCCTCCAAGCACTGCCACTTCGACCGATTCTGTGCTTTTCGCATCCAGCGGATTCCTTTTTTTATACTTGTATATATTATTAAGTCTGATAGTTTTTAAATAATGTAAATACGTGTGATGTTATTTTATTCAAAATTATGAAATAATATTTTTATATAAACACGAAATTAACCAACAAAACGAAATCAAAAGTAGGTACGAAACAAACTAGGGGTCGGTGCCAGCAAATCCATCGAAAATAAATGACATATCCGCCATGATGGGGCCACACCAACGGGAAACGCCGTTGATTATCGCGATGATGGACGTTAACCTGTAGGAATAAAGTTGGTGTGGCTCCAGCATTATAAAACGGAGCTGAAAGATATTTTACAGATCAACCAGATTAACCGAGTTTCCTGTAGTAGTGGTAACTGAATCTTATATCAATAATTAGATATACAGTTCAATAATATAGGTACCTGTGAAATTTCAGACTTGTACACTAATTAATTAACGAATAATAAAAAAATATTTATGCGTGGTAACCCGACCAAATCTAGAATGTTATAAAAAAGCGGCTGTGCAATACATTATACCAACCTTCTGCCCTGAACGCGTTGTTATATTGGACACGAAGGGCCGAAGCAGCTTGTAAGTAACATACTCATAGCACAGCTCATAGGCTGCACGTGTATAGGGAGGTGCAGAAAGCTTTGAAAAGCGTGATTTTAATCTGATTTGAACAACGTGCAAACCTACGGGCTATCATATTTGCTCTCTTAGACAGTGCCCTCCGCTCCCGCTCAATGTCGGCATGGTCTTTCAGATCGGCTGTGTTACCCAGTGGACACTTACTTTGAGCAATTTAAAGAATATTTAAAAATATTTTGTGTGGTAGGTTTAATTTTTCAATCAAACTAATTTGATTCGTGACTGTAACAACTTTTAAGGACAATTGTGCTAATAATTTTAGAAGGTTGGTTTAATGTATTGCACGGCCGCTTTTTTATAACATTCTAGATTTGGTCGGGTTACCACGCATACACAATTTTCTTCGATAATCTCGTTAATTAATTAGTGTACAAGTCTGAAATTTCACAGGTATATAATTGAACTGTATATCTAATTATTGATATAAGATTCTGTTATCTACTACAGGAAACTCGGTTAATCGGTCGTCAAATAACTCAGCTGGCGCGGTGTGGCCGGAACAAATTGAAGTTTCATTATAACTTTTTAATTACGTATAGGATACTAATGAAACTTAAGTACCATTTATAGACCGTAATTACCCATATACCCAATAACGTTTCAAGTTACTCTTTGGAGCGCTTATTGGAAGTGCTAGGACCTGTTAAGTCATATTTCTATTTATTAAAATAACTTCAAAACGGTGCATTATTGTGGATTATTTTATTGCGTAACAAATTATAACTAATTAGCCAAATGTCCTGTACAAAAATTATAATCATCCGTTTAGTCAATTCCGAGATCCAGCAATCGTGCAAACGTTACTGCAGCAGGATTTTAAATATCTTCGCAATCATAGCAAATACAAATTAAGTTGCAACATTTATTTCAAATTGATATCTAATCTTCTTAAATCTTAAATATATATAAATTACGTGTCACGTTGTTTGTCCGCGATGGACTCCTAAACTACTTAACCGATTTTAATCAAATTTGCACACCGTGTGCAGTCTGATCCAACTTGAAAGATAGGATAGCTTACATCTTAATTTAGGAAAAAAAAAAAGATATGAAGAAAAATTGTTTTTATAAATTATGCATTTATGGGTAGGTAGGGTGGGTAGGGTAGGTAGGGTGGGTGGGTATTTAGGTAGGGTAGGTAGGGTGGGTAGGTAGGGTGGGTTGGTAGGGTAGGTAGAGTAGGTAGGGTGGGTAGGTAGGGTAGGTAGGGTGGGTAGGTAGGGTAGTAAGTGATAAAGATGGTCCATCCCAAACATTTATATGGCAAAACAACGTTTGCAGGGTCAGCTAGTTATTTATATAACATTAACGTCCCTTAGATGACGATTTTCGACATTTTCTAGCTGGTGTAACGCACACGTCTTCATTATCTATCACTGGTTAGAAAATATAAAATGCATAAACTTAATTATGTTTTGTGTTGCGTAATGTAATGTTTTGCATACTATTGTATAGAGTCATTTTTTTTCTAATTTGAACAGAGAGTTGTGCTGCTGGGGAGTTTGTTGCGCCACTTCTTCTTCCCAGCGAAAGGCACTAGGAAGTGGTGAAGGGTGGGCGTTTTGGGCGACTGTCTTATGTAATTTTGACGTTCGAAAAGTGCTGATTCTCAGCCTAGTTTGAATAAATGACTTTTGAATTATTATTTTTTAATTGTTCAATAATGAGCCAGTTTTGATTTAAATATACGGACGATTTAAGTTGGTTGGTTGACGATTTGGAAAAAAAATATTTTCCTTGACTCTGCATACAGCCCTAATGATAGATGCCGATGACTTGTCCTGCTGGAAGCTCTTCCGGAAGGTCGGGTTTGCGTCTTGCCCGAAGACTTCCATGAGTCCTGCTAGCAGTAAGTACGCAGTTTGTATGAAATTTTGATCTGGTCCTTCCATCAGTACGGTGACCTCGATTTTGAACTTGCT
Source organism: Agrochola lychnidis (assembly GCA_963680765.1). NCBI lineage: Eukaryota > Metazoa > Arthropoda > Insecta > Lepidoptera > Noctuidae > Agrochola > Agrochola lychnidis. The sequence goes on from OY796858.1 coordinate 20,765,596, forward strand.
CTCGTCAGAAGTTTTAAACATTTGGCTAGTGCGTATTAAAATAAAACTCATTTGTTTAAGTACTTTAATATTTTTTATAATAATAATAGAAATATTCGTACTTGTTAAAAACCAATTACTATTATTGGAGCACATCAATCTAAATATTATTTATAGGAAAGAACCTAATTAAGGAACTATAAATCTGTCATTTCGGTTTTATAAGCACTTAAAAATTGTGCCTGTATAAATAACAATTAATAAAAAAGGAGCGAGTAACGATGTACTCACAAAAAAATTAAAATCAGGAAAATAAAAAACAAAAACAGTGGCACTCCGGGATTGCCGACAGAAGTGAAAACTTAAAAAAATCGGCACCGCGGTAATCAACGCGTTGATGTCTTTTACTTCACGGTGTCGGTAACAGATTGCGAAATCAATTGTTTAGTCCCATCTCAAAAATGCCCAACGCACCTAAAGAAGTTATCACTTCAAAAAAACTTGACTACTCTGGAATATTGAAATGTTGACGACTTCATGCGTTTTCGGTACCCGGGCGTCGAAAAAGGTCGCGCGAACGCGCTACCCCCATCAATCTGCCATCCGCCAATCCGCCATCGCGTGCTGATGGAAGGTCAGTTGTTTAGAAACCGTTTCTTATACAATGTGAAATAGACAAGAATATTCTATATTTTCGTGCAAATTTGAAATTTGTGGTGTATAGGTAGATATCATTACGATACTGTGACCGAAAAAGTTGCGTCCTTCCGGAAGTACTTAAAGTCCTGCTGACAGGACTCCGGGCGATCTAGTAAACAAACATGCTATGTGTTAGTGGTCCTAACACTGCATTTTAAGGAAAAGTGTTATACGGGGTGGCAGGGACATCGACGCGAAAACTGAAACCAAGGATTCAGTACATGATTCGAAATTTTTCCCCCTGCGTTGAAATTTTTCGTCGGTTATTTTTAAAAAAAATCAGCTGTTCCATACATTTTGACCGCGTAGGTTTTGCACTTTTCTATGAAACTGCTGATTGTTTTTTAAATAACCGACGAAAAATTTCAACGCAGGGGTTCAGAATCATGTACTGAATTCTTGGTTTCAGTTTTCGCATCGATGTCCCTGACACCCTGTATGTATGTGCCCGGTTATCTTTAACAAAATACCCGATGGAATAAAAAACGAGTCAATTCCACTGTTTAAAAAGAAATTGTCAGTCTTATTAATTGATAAATGTTATTAGGTTATTACTCCATTTGTGAATTTCTAAATGATAGAACTTTATAGTAACCTAATTAATCCTGACATCTTTAAATCTTGATTTTATTTTATTGACCATATTATAAGAATTTTCATGTTTACAGTAGACTATTAAGCACTTGTACTAAATGTTTGCATGCCTAATTTAAGGTAGAAAGTATAAGGATCTCTAATTATAAAACATCTGTATTTTTTGTACCTACATTCTATGCAAATAAATAATTATTCTATTCTATTCTATCAATGAGAGTAAAACAAAGTTTATTCTTGTAAAGTCGACAAAGAGGAAGAAGAATACGCAGATGAAGACGGGACAAGTTTTTTAACCCTGAATTATCAGCCTCCGCTTATCAAGGTTCAAATATACTTCTTTAGAATACCCACAGGTCTAATCCCTATAAAATCACCCCTGTTTTCCCGAAGAGTAAGCCATCGTCCGCACGGACGTAATAAAATCGCGGCGATTTTTCTTCGTGCACTTGATTTCTAATGCTCTGCTACTAGCGCCGAGAGTTGAAAATCCAACAGTGTGTTTTTTCAACGCGCTGGGCCGAGAGTGCGTCCCAGCGCGTTGGATTCTCAACGCTCGGCTTAACACCGAGAGTTGAAAATCCAGTGCGCGATAAAATCCCGCCGCGATTTTATTACGTCCGTGCGAACGTCTGCTTAGACAGAGGTGTACCTATAGTACACTCACATTTCGCCAGTTCTGTTGAAGTCCCATGTAGGGGGCCAGCCTATTTGCCATTAACCGAGCACATGTCCAGACCGGGCTGCTCCGAAAGGGAAATCGTGGCCCCCCGGCAACATGGCAACTGAAGGAACACGGGTGGGTTTTAGTCAGTAAGAGTCTGACACGCCCTCCCGCTCCACCCAGAGCGGGAGAAGTTATTTGATAATTTCACACACAAAAAAAAAAAAAACGTGCACTCGGGGACTGCCGCGGTAAAGCTATTGCATAGCATTTGTAACCTCCATACTTCCTATTTGTCAACGCTACACTTGGGATGATGACGCGATGACATAAAACAAAAATTACGTTCCCATGACATGGGAACGGAATGACAACATCACGTTGTCATGGGAACCGTCATTACATGGTAGGCGGAGTGGGGGGTGTTAGGTTTTTTTCGTTACGGAATTTCTGGATTTGGTCGCCGTGCTCAAAGCCCGCGATAAAAGCTATGCAATAGCTTAAAAAAAAAAAGACCGGTCTGCTGAGAAATTCCTGATAAAACCCAATAATACTACCCAATCTGGGAATCGAATCAAGGACCTAATTTTATTTTATTGTTTTTGCCATTATTGTCCCACTGCTGGGCAAAGGCCTCCCTACTCTCTTTCCACCTCTCTCTGTCCAGAGCTTCCAAGGACCAATCTTTCTTAAAGGAGTCCAGCTCGTCCCGCCATCTCCGTCTGGGCCTGTCGCGATGACGTCTGCTATTAAGCGGGACCCACTGGGTCGTAAGTTTGGCCCATTGATCGTTTGACATGCGGCAAATATGTCCAGCCCAATTCCACTTAAGCGTGGCAGCTTTCCGAATGACATCAGTTATTTTAGTGATGGAACGTATTGTTGTATTCTTAACCCGGTCCACAAGTTTAATACCAAGAATACTTCGTTCCATAACTCTCTGGCAAACAGCGTAGACTTCTGCTGAATGTCAAGGACCATGTTTAAGAACCATACGTGAGGATGAGAAGAATACACACGTCGATGAGTCTTCTCTTGAGGGATGGAGGAAGATCTCCCTTCTTTCATGGCCCAATAGCTCTTCCAGGCATTTTCGGTACGTCTTGCAACTTCTTTGTTTTGTCTTGCCTGGAAAGAGACTATATGACCGAGATAGAGATACTCATCGTCATATTCAACCTCCCCATCCGCCACGGTAATCCTGCGATGCGCGCTGTTCGTCATCAACTTTTTCTTTGACCTATGACATATTCATTTGAAGCCCGACCTCTAGGCTCGCCGTGCTAAGATCTTCTAGCATCTGAGTCAGCTCGGAGACTGAAGACGAAAAAAGGGCAATATCGTCGGCAAAACGGAGATTGGACAATCTCCTATGCAATCTACAATCTGCTATGCTCATATAGAAATATTTTTTAAATTAAATTTCCGAACACAAATTACGTCGAAATGTCTTAAAAATGTCACTAAAAATGACATTAGACATTTTTAGTGTTTAGTTTCCTAGTATATTTGCATTATACCTAAATCTAAACTAGATATTTTGACATCGACGCCGATGACGCCGCAAAAAAATCGGCGGCGGCGGCGTGGCTGTAATTACCGGCGGCGTGCGCCACGCCGATCGCCGCACACCTCTACTAAGCACCTGACCTGAATAAAATAAGGATACACTAGCTTTTGCCCGCAGCTTCGCCCGCGTGGATGTCGGAAAATATCCCACGGGAACGTACTACCGAGATTTCATACCTAATAACAAAGGAAAAGGACTCCTACCGCTGCGGCCGCGGCCGTAATTCTGAAACTGTGATATCTTTTAAACTATTAAGGCATATTTTAATCTAAATTACATGCCCAATTTAAATAACATATTTTTTGGATAATGATTAATACTATACCGGTCAAAAAAGCTTCGGAAATAACAATTATACTAGCTAACACACGAACCGTTTCCATTCCTAATCGCAAGAGGATTAAAAAGCCCTGGATAACAATTGGTCTATTGAGATGTATGAAAAATCGAGATAAACTCCACATAAAATAAAAAAAAAACCTAATGATGAAATCGTCAAGATCACCTACAAAAGGTACAGAAACTTTTGCAACTGGCTACTAAAAAAACTAAAAATGGACTATGAAAAAAACCTATTAGATAAAGCAGCTAAAACCAACAATAAAAAACTTTGGGACGCTGTAAAACAAATAACACACTCCAACAAAAAATCAAACCCAGCAATGGATCTTATATCCACCCCAAACCCTTCTGCCTCTGTCAATGCAATAAACAATTTTTTTGTGTCTATTGGCAAAAACCTTGCTGAAAACATTCACGACGGAAATCCATCTATCTACACACCACACGCTAACTCTTGCCCTTCCTCCTTCGTTGTGCTCCCCACTGATGAAGATGAGTTTCGTCAGTGTATCCTAAACCTAAAAAAAGTCAATACAGTTGGACGAGACAATATCTCAGGAGCTTTTCTTAAAAGATACCACTCTATCCTTGTCCCCCCCTTAACGTACATCTTCAACTTAATGTTCCTCAGTGGTGTTTTTCCGAAGGAATTTAAACTTGCTGAAGTAATCCCAATCTACAAGAGTGGTGACAGGGACTGTGTCAACAACTACCGACCCATCTCTTTACTTTCTACTCTCTCTAAACTAGCAGAAAAACTTATTAACAAGCGTCTAATTAACTATCTTGAAACCAAATCCTTGCTGTCAAAATCTCAATTTGGTTTTAGAGCTGGAATCTCGACCAATGATGCGGTTCACGAATTGATCGATCACGTTGTTGATAAGCTAGACCACAAAAAGAAAGTGATAGCGATATTCCTGGATTTAGCTAAGGCTTTTGACACAGTCTCTGTTCCACTCCTACTAACTAAGCTACAAAGTATGGGGATTCGTGATACACAGCTCAAACTATTTGGGGATTACCTTGCTGACAGGCAACAGAGAGTTAGAATTGGAGAATTCACTAGTGATGACTTGCCTGTTTGCTACGGTGTTCCTCAGGGTAGTGTAGTTGGGCCCACACTTTTCCTCACCTTCATCAATGACCTGTGTGATCTGCTACTACAAAATGGCAAAATTGTCACATTTGCGGATGACACTGCGTTGATCTTCCATGGCGACAATTGGGATGAGGTTTACAGCCTCGCTCAATCTGGGTTCAATACTGTAACTTCTTGGCTCAATAACAACGGCCTTACTCTCAATGTCAGCAAAACTAAATTTGTACCATTCTCTATTAAAAACATCTCATCCGCAGTTCACGAAAATTATTACATCAAGGCCTATTACTGTTCATCTGCCCACTCCTGTTCCTGCAGTCGATTAGAAATAGCTTTTAGTGTAAAGTACCTGGGAGTCATGATTGATAGTACTCTCGGCTTCAAATACCACCTGGACCTACTGTCTTCCAGAACTCGAAAACTAATTTTCATTTTTAAAAATTTAAGCCGTATTGCAGATAAAAATGTCATTAAAATGGTTTACATGGCACTGTGCCAATCCATTCTAACTTATTGTATTACGGTATGGGGTGGTACCTGTAAAACTTACTTAATAAAACTTGAAAGAGCTCAAAGAGCGGTACTAAAAGTAAGCCTGTCGTTACCTTTCTTCTTTCCTACCAAAGATCTGTACTTGCTCTTTGATGTGCTGACAGTAAGACAACTTTATATTCTGTGCTCAGCTCTAAAACAACATTCACTAATAGGGTATAATCCTTTACTTAATGCAAACAAGAGAGTCAAACACAGGGTTTGCCCAACACTTTCTAATCGTAGTACCGCCTTCTCACGCAAATTCTTTGAATTTCTTGGTGGACATCTATATAATAAGATAAATAAGAAGCTAACAGTTTACCCTCTTACAAGAGCTAATTGTAAGAGGGTTATTACTGCCTGGCTTAAGTCCCTCAACTACGATGACACTGAAAATCTGCTTATTGTACCATCCTAACCAACTGCATATACTGTCACCTCCTTCACCCCGCACACACGCACTCACGCACACACTCTCTCTCTCTCCCACACACACTCACACAGACACATACACGCTCCCACACACTCGCACTCACACTCGCGCACACACACTCACGCACACATACTCAACTACTCACTCATGCAATTTAGTTCCTCTCACCCACTTTGTACCCCCATAACAGCAACAATCTCTCTGCACCACTTTGTATCCCCATAACATCAACAATCTCACTGCACATAGCTTAATCCCTGTTAATTATTACATATCACTGATGTTGTATACAGCTGTCACCTATTGTCCGGAGTCTGGAGAGGCTGGTAATCTGTCATACAGGTCTCCTAGTACAGAAACCAGTCTCTCGCATAAATCACAACAATTATCGCTAATGTTTTGTTTGTTTGTTTTTTAAATTGTTTGTAAAATTCTATGTGAGAGAAGAACAATAAACTTTATTATCATTATTATTTATTTAATTAAATTTTTATCAAATTCTGAAAGATAAAAATGGTTATTGTGGGTCATCCTTAGAAGATTGACATTTGCCATTGTGGATTTTTTTTGTTGAACTATTTAAGATAAACAACACCGTAGAACATAAATTTGATGTATCTTTTTCCGTTAACGCAGCGCAAGCCAGTAAAGCTCCCAGTCGGCATGATTTTTTCCGACTTCTTCAACAATAATCGTCAAATCTCAGCCAATTTACACAAAATCTTAATGAATTATACACTAAAACCTTTCGCATGAATCACTTCGTCCATTGGTGAAAACCATTTGAAAATCCGTTCAGTAGTTTTTGAGTTTATCGCGTTCAGACAGACAGACGCGGCGGGGACTTTGTTTTATAATATGTAAGGATACGATGAGGAAAATGTAGTGGAAACAATTTTCATCTCATATTTTTTAACCCTTTAAATATCCTTGTGGCCGATGCGGAGGCATACCATCATGAGTGACCATGACCACCGGTTTGTACAAATCCCTATACGACAATTAAGTTAAACTAACAGCTACAGGTAGGTCACGTATCCGCCGTATAATAGGGCCCACCATTATACCGGATCGCCTTAATTCTCCTATTAATAGCTGCGACGTGATGGAACAGAATTAATTATAGTTTTTATAATAGCGATGTTTTTGGATAGGTTTCACAAAAGAGGTACTTATTGAAGAAATGGGTCTTTAGTATAAGTCTATTTTCTCGAATTAAGATACTTTAAAAAGAGCTGATTTAAAAAAAGAACATTATTTTCATGAACATCTTCCAAACATTTATTAAACTTTTTCTCATGGTGGTTGAGAGAAACTTAGAACGCCTTTGCTACTTTCTATACGTAATACTCATGCTTCTTCCACGTTTATACATCCATATAATTGGTTGTAAGTGACGTAGCAGAGATAATATTTCCAAAATATCAAAATTATCTGATAACAAAATCGGTACTAACGAGCCGCCATCTTGCTTTGTCAATACAATTTCTGTGACACAATTTACAAATGTCAAATCGCAAAAATATCCATATAGAATCCGCACGCGACTGGTAGTCACCGCCTGAGGTATGTGAGCGGTAAGACGGGGGAGGGCGCTATTGACAAAATTGTCAGACTGAGTTAGCTTGGCCTTTGTTTACCTCCCCCGTCTCACCGCTCACTTACCTCAGGCGGTGACTAGGTACCAGTCGCGTGCGGACTCTACGGGGTGGCAGGGACATCCACGCGAAAACTGAAACCATGGATTCAGTAACTGATTCTGAACCACCTTGCGTTGAAATTTTTCGTCGGTTATTAAAAAAAAATCTGCTGTTTCATAGAAAAATGCAATAGCTACGCGGTCAAAATGTTTGGAACAGCTGATTTTTTTAAAAATAAATTTTAACGCAGGGGCGTTCAGAACTGAATCCATGTACTGAATCCATGGTTTCAGTTTTCACGTCGATGTCCCTTCTTTTTTTTTTTTTTTTTTTTTGGGTGGGAAATTATCAAATAACTTCTCCCGCTCTGGGCGGAGCGGGAGGGCGTGTCAGACTCTTACTGACTAAAACCCACCCGTGTTCCTTCGGTTGCCCTGTTGCCGGGGGCCACGATTTCCCGATCGGTTTTCTTCGAACCCCCGGCAGGCATTGGCCCTAGTGGACCCCGTCAATTCTGCTGACATCTCTTTGAGGCGCGCGTGGAACACAACGCGCCGTCGACCCGGGCTTGGTCCTTATCGGACGGCGAGCTACCCATTGCTCACCGTCCGCAAGCCCGCGCCTACGGTGGCCGGAAATCGGCTCGCGATTCCCGCCCCGGGCGTCTGCTCCTGCGGCGGTTAGGGGCGTGAGGGCGCGAAATTTGCCTCTCCCTCACGCGTTCCGCCTCCTCCTTCGCGAGCATTACCGCTTCGCAGAAGGAGGTGACGGCCTGCCATTTCCTCTCGCTCCGTACCATGGCCTGAACCAGGGCCGGACGCGAGAGATCACCGCCGCCGATCGCCTCTACGAGAACACGGCGTTGCTCCGCCCAAGCCGGGCAGACCTCCACCGTATGCTCCACCGTGTCCTCAGGCCGATCCACACAATGGTGACACCCGGGTGTTTCCTCCCGCCTTATCCTGAACAGGAACCTCCCGAAGCAGCCGTGTCCGGTGAGGACCTGCGTCAGGCGGAAGGTGAGAACGCCGTGGCGTCTCTCCAGCCACTCCTCAAAGACGGGTCTTATCGCCGCGATTGTGGCGTGCCCAACGTCGATGTCCCTGCCACCCCGTAGAGTCCGCATGTCCACCGATTTCTCCGTCAATTGTGGACCGATTTTGAAAATTATTTTTTTGTTTGAAAGGGTGTGCTCTCGAATTGGTCCCATATAAATTTTATTAACTTTGCTTGGATAGTTTTTGAGTTAGCTACAAAATACGTATTTTTTTTCCCACTTAGTATGTAGATGATATGATAAGTTTCTGTCACTGGTAGCAGGTAGTGGTATTCGAATGTGTGTGGGGTAGGTACCACAACTAAAAAGTGAAAAATAAAAACTTTTTACAAAAAAAAACAACTGACCTCCAAAAAAAACACTACAAAGTGAAAAATAACTTTAATTTCGGAAGTCGGTGGCAAAAAACGAAAATACAAAACCCAAGACACCGACTTCCGAAATTAAAGTTATTTTTCACTTTGTAGTGTTTTTTTTGGAGGTCGGTTGTTTTTTTTTGTAAAAAGTTTTTTAGACTATCCTCCTCAAATATTTACAAAATCTACATAATACTCTTTTCATTGTTTCAGAAATAGTGGAAGAGCAGCAATGTCACGACAGCGAGTTCCGCCTCACTTGCCGAGACCTGGACTCGCACATCGCAGTATTAGAGGCGTGGTATACCTCCGCAGAAGACTACCACGTCAACAGCACCCACGAGAGCTTCCGAATTAAAACCGAGAACGATTCGGAGTTGAACAGAGTTTACGTGTATTCTAGTCCAAAACACAATGGGGTCTACATACCCTCAAACCATTCCATGTTAGAGAACACCTCAAATATTAATAGTACCTTCGATTTTAATGATTTTGTTAATGATACCTCGTTCTTCAATGACACGGTGGACATGTCAGTGGATTTTGTGAATGTGACCGGGTGTGGTGTTCAAACTTTCACGAGGAGTTACGCCAGCTGGCGCGAAGGGGATAAGAGGAGACCGCTGCAGTCGAGGGAAACCTCGGTCAATCTGAGGGCGCCTGTTAGTTACCGGTGAGTGGAATTTGATGTACTTTTAATTTTAACTATCGATGTAATTTTAAAACTTTTAAAGTAAGAACTATTGAAAATTATATATGAGAGGGATTGGTTCTGATAATGTGCCTAAATCGGAAAGTCCGTATGATTATCAATTTGTATTCTATCTAACAGAACAGTCCTCGTAACATGATAAACTTTACTCTGACTTCCATCAACCAAGAAATCAACAAAATCAGGGGAATTCGGAATAGGAAACTTACACATTTTCGATCTGTGATCAATTACTTACGTCCTTCATTTTGTTTGAGAGATGTTTTTAATGCATATGGTCATAAAAAATGTAGCGACGATTTAAATTACGAACTTTTTCACCTATTTTTTTTAGAGAATTGTTTGGTTAAGGGCCTATACTACCTCAAATGGCGTAGCATGATCCTCCGTTATATCGAAAATACTGCAGCATTAATCTTGAAATAAATATATGTCAAAGTTAAGGATTAATATTAAGTACTTACTATGTTAGACGAAAACACGATTCCATAAAATTTTCTCTATAGAAAAAATTTCCAAAGTTACCTCCAAACCGAACAATAAACCGCTGGTATTTAAAAAATACTTCAAATTAGATCATGAAACTTTGCATAGTAACTGAACTAACTATAAAGCAGTGACTATGTTTTTTTTTTTTTTTCAAATTACCATTATTTTCGCCGTAAAAAGAAATTACCTAAATTATTGGCGCCTCGGAGCTGCTAGTATCCCACTCCGTCTCGCTCTCACTCAGTCTACGAGCAGTATGGTGCGAGCGAGATAAAAAGTGAATTTGAGCTGAGGTAGTATGGGCTCTTAAGTACAGCCAGATAAATAATTTTTTAAGCGAATTGACATCATCCGTCAATTTGCCACGTTTATAGCCACAAATATAACAGTCAAAGAATAGATAACGATTCCCATCACGTCTTCCGAGTTATGCTAGCTGTTTTTATTTAACCCTGTATTTACGTTTTATAGGGCTCTTATTTTTTCCCTTCGTGAAAATAACGCTGGTTAGCTTGACAGTTTGGGGTTTGGAATTGTTATCCCCACAATTTTCGAAAAAAAAAAAAAAGTTTTTTTTTTTAATAAAAATATTTAAAAATGTATTCAATACGTATAAAAAGGCAATAAAGGAAATTATTATACTCTCTATTATATACTACTATTTGTACACAATGAATTTGTATGGTAAATATATTACGGAAGTTCCGTCCGTTCCTATAATCATATATTGTGTTGAATAAATCGGAATACAGTGTGATTCTTCATAATGTGCACATATCAAAATGAGGGAATCTATGCTTAATTTTAACGACAGAAAAAATATTTTAAAAAATCGAAATATTTTATTTAATACTTTTTATGGAATTAAAAAAAATTAACAAAACTTTGTAACTTTTAAACTAAATCATCTATAGCGATGAAACAAAATGCCATAATGATTGGAAGTAATTAGGCGTCCACATAAAATGAAAATTGAGAAAAAAAACTACCCTCAATTGAAAATAAACATGTTTTTGTAGCAAAAATCGGTATTTTTTTCATCAATTTTTACAAAAATTGTAAAATTTATAAATGTTCTTTTTACAAAAAATTATAAAAAATTGTTTTAATATTTTTTCCGTCGATAAAATTAAGCATAGATCCCCTAATTTCGATATGTGCACATTATGAAGAATCACACTATATCGCAATCGCGAGAAAATAATCAGTTGTCCCATACAAAACTTCAATACCTACTCGACCCAAATGTATGGGACAGCTGATAATTTTTTTGCGATTTACGACGTTGTTGGTCCCATGAAGAAAACTGTTCAGTTTGATGATATGACCACACATCTGATACATGCTGTATAAATAAACTGCAAGCAAAACTGTTATCAAATCATATACATTACAAAGTTGTCATTGGAACGCCGAGTGTTAATCAATAATTGTTACTACAGTAACCTTGTTTCTTTTGAGTGATTGTAACCTCTTCATTGATAATCTTTGAGTGTTTGATCGATACTGTAGTGCCCGTTTTAACCGACAATTAAGTGACACTTAAATGAATCCTTAAATAAAAGTGCGTTGTTGGATTTTCAACTCTCAGCGCTGAGCCTAGAGTTGAAAATCCAACAGTGAACTTTTATTTAGGGATTCATTTAAGTGTCTTTTAATGAAGGTGAAGACGGGCATAAATGTACCAACATACCTAATTACTTCCGGATTCCGGACACCCTTTTTTTTTTTGGGTGGGAAGTTATCAAATAACTTCTCCCGCTCTGGGCGGAGAGGGAGGGCGTGTCAGACTCTTACTGACTAAAACCCACCCATGTTCCTTTGGTTGCCCTGTTGCCGGGGGCCACGATTTCACACACCCTCACTTTTCATTTACGAAATATGTGTGTTTGTAATGCAAAATAAACAATTATTTAAGACTGCAAACGATGCTAATCCTAAGAACAGACAAGATCCTCATAAACTAGTGTTGAATGTTTTACCTAGACTAGCTAAATACAATATAACTGCTTAGCAATGTGTGTGCGCATCTATAATAAAATACCAAGGCACTTTAAACATTAAATACAAGATTATTTAAAATTAAGTTTTACAAATGGTTACTGGAATGTAGTTTTATAGGTTAAAAGAATTTTTGGATAAAAAATATTGATGTTTTTTAAAAATGTTGATGATTGATGCTTTCTTCACCTAATTTTATAATTTGGCATGCTATGTTTTTATCCTAGCCAAACATGTTTGTGCTTTTAAGACGTAGATATATGCCAGTGACCTTGAGTGCTTGGTACTGCTTAACTTGCGTGTTCTGTACTGAGCTCACGCCACGCGTCGCACGTCTAGCCAGTAATAGGACTCGCCCATCAATGAGCGCTGTCCCAAATTAGATGTATTATTAATTTATTACAAATAAAACAAGATAATTTTTATAAAATACGTATACGGTAATGGTGAAGGTTTTAGAAAAATACGCTTGATAGATTTTGCGTGATTCTCAGTTTTTTATCCGCGTTAGACATAACTTTACAAATTAATTTCATTATGTAATATAAACATAATTTAAATATACCGGGTGACTTTTTTACCGTCTCGAAATTTTTACAGGCTGTTCTACCCATGAATATAAACAACTTTCACTATGGGAGCAACTCTGAAATCACGAAAAAAAAATCTGCTGTTTATACAAAAGTTCAATACCTACTTGACCAAAATGTATGAAACAGCTGATTTTTTTTCGTGATTTCAGAGTTGCTTCCATAGTAAAAGAAGAAACTAGTAGTGGTATAAAAGAAGAAACTGACTGACTGATTGACTGACTGACTGACATATCAACGCACAGCCCAAACCGCTGGGTTTAGAGATTCCGAATTTGGCACGTAGGTTCCTCATGACGTCTAGGGGTGCACTAAGACAGTGCTGAGCACGCCTCAATTGCGGCGATAAGACTACTCTTTGAGGAGTGGCTAGAGAGGCGCCACGGCGTCCTCACCTTCCGCCTGACGCAGGTCCTCACCGGACACGGCTGTTTCGGGAGGTTCCTGTTCAGGATAAAGCGGGAGGAAACGCCCGGGTGTCACTATTGTGTGGATCGCCCGGAGGACACGGTGGAGCATACGGTGGAGGTCTGCCCGGCTTGGGCGGAGCATCGCCGTGTTCTCGTGGAGAAGATCGGCGGCGATGATCTCTCACGTCCGGCACTGGTTCAGGCCATGGTATACGGAGCGAGAGGAAATGGGAAGCCGTCACTTCTTTCTGCGAAGCAGTAATGCTCGCGAAGGAGGAGGCGGAACGCGTGAGGGAGAGGCAAATTTCGCGCCCTCGCGTCCCTAACCGCCGCAGGAGGAGACGCCCTGGGCGTCGGGAATCACAGGCAGATTTCCGGCCACCGTAGGCGCGGGCTTGCGGACGGTGACCAATGGGTAGCTCGCCGTCCGATAAGGACCAAGCCCGGGTCGACGGCGCGTTGTGTTCCACGCGCGCCTCAAAGAGATGTCAGCAGAATTGATGGGGTCCGCTAGGGCCGATGCCTGCCGGGGTTACGAATAAGGCCGAAAGGGAATTCGTGGCCCCCCGGCAACATGGCAACTGAAGGAACACGGGTGGGTTTTAGTCAGTAAGAGTCTGACACGCCCTCCCGCTCCACCCAGAGCGGGAGAAGTTATTTGATAATTTCACACCCAAAAAAAAAGGGGTGTACTTTTAAAGTATTTCTCAAAATTCACCTCCTAAAGGGGTGTAACGGAGGTCCAAAGTTTTTATGGGGAAACACGATTAGTTTGACTATTTTATTCGAAACATCACAGGAGTACTCCTGAGTGTTTCAGGTTTTTTCAGAATTTAACCCCTAAAAGGGGGAAATGGGGTGACAAAGTATGTAAATCAACATGGGCATCGTTTGTATGGTTTGTCGGGTCGCAGATTACGAAAACAACAACGACTTTAAATAAAATCCAACGTGGTGGACGTGAACATCCTCTGTTGGGGTGCGATGGGGTTGAAATGTATAAATATAAATATGGGTGTCGTTTTTATGGTTTTTTTGGACGTTAATTACGAAAATAGTATCGATTTTGAAATTTAATACATAATCATCCTACAACGTTCCCACTGCTGGGACACATGCTTCCTCTCTGTGAGAGGGAGGGGGGAGGGCCGTAATCCACCACGCGGGCACAGTGCAGGTTGGGGAGGTCGAATTTTTGGTTGTATTAGGATACGCCGGTAGCCTCACGATGTTTTCCTTCACAGTTTTGACAACAATGGTCATGAAATTATTTATACAAAGTAAAGCGCCTGTCGGGGTTTGAACCCACGACCTACGCCACGTAAGTCGGGGCCGGTCCCACTGGGCCACCACTGCTCTGCATACAAAATTATGCTTCTGGGCCAACGGGAAGTACCAAATAGACTGGTTTATTTGCGAATGTCAAAATATAAATAAAAATTTTGTTTATTTATATCTCCACAAATTACATTCATATAGATAATAAGTTGACAGATATTTTGACAAAATTTTATAATTTGTGGGAGATCTGAAGTCTAAACTAAGCCTAGGCCCGTAGTGTCCGGTAGCACGTTCCTGTGGGATATTTTCCGACATCCACGCGGGCGAAGCCGCGGGTAAAAGCTAGTCTACAATATTCCTATATTAACTTATTAAGAAAAAAAATCTGTTATCGTCGCCTTAACACCACCGGTTTAACACCATGATTGTATACCATGTTTTTACGCAAATAAATATCTTATTTATTTATTTATTTATATTTGAAAGTCATCACTATCAACTTGTTGAGTTGTTGTACCGCCCCCCGCCAGTCTTTTATGAGGATGCGCTAAGTTAGCCCCCGCGAAATTAAAATTTTCTCAAAATGAAAGTTTTGGGAGCAACATATTAATCAAATTGTATCGATCGATAACGCGCCAATTAAACAGGGGCGCCAAACTGTTGTAAAAATGAAAAAAACTAGAAAGATTATAAAAGCTTGCTGCGCGTCTCATTTATTGCAAATTGTCTGCTACGCTTGAATTTGTCGCCCCCCTGAAGTTGGCGCCCGGGGCACGGGCGCCGGCTTGCCCCTCCCAGATTTGGGGCTGCCTACCCCTACTGGGTTGTGAAGGTCAGATAGGCAGTCGCTCCATGTAATACTGGTATTCAGCTGCATCCAGTTAGACTGGAGCTGGGTAATATTACTTGAGTGTGCGAAAGAGATGAAGCTCTACAGGACGTATAGCTCCATCTCTTTCTCCCACTGAAGTAATATTAAAATAATACTGCTTTCGAGCTGGTTGTAGGCCCCCTGATCTCAACAAGGAAAAAGCTTGACAGATGTGATATGGGAACAATAATAATATATGTACACCAAAAGATAAAATCCTCAGAGATACTTTATGGAGCGTGACGGGTCTGGCATTTTGTTGAACTCTAAAAATAGGTACACACGGCTACACATCAAGCCATACATTTCCAGTTTATGCTGATCTCGCATTGTATAGGATTTCCGTACAATGCGAGGTCAATTTATACTGGAAATGTAGTATAGCTTGATGTGTAGCCGTGTACTATCGAAAGAGTTAAAAGTAAACAAATTATTCAATTTGGAATAAAGATGTAAGCGTTGGTCGCCATCTTAGATACGTTAGCGTGTTGCTACTAGTAAATTATCCAATTATTTAGTTGTGAATGTAACGAAACCAATTTATTTGTAGACGATAATTTGACGTATGCTTAACATGTGTATAATTTTTATAATTTAGGTGAAATATTTTGATTTATTTCGTCAACATGCAAAGTTGGGATTGTTTTGAAACATTTCGTTTGAAACCGAGAGACGGTTAAGAGTGGAAATAGAGATGGTGACAAAAAATTTTTTTGTCCGTCATATTATAAAAAAATATTGGAAACGTATTTTTTTTTTTACGTTATCAAACGATTACGGCGATACATTGAGTTAAAATGTGCCATGACGTCACGAGTATGTACATTTTATACTTGTGACGTAGCGACCGCCACTCCCCAACTTTAAAGCGTTTTATCTAAGTAATTTTTTATTAACATGATAAACTAAAAAATACGTGTCTAATATTTTTTTATTATCTGACTGATAGACTAAATAGAATTTCTTTTATTTTGACCCAGGCATCATTCCTATTGTATCTTGCTTCATTCATGGTTAAATAAGGTTGAACGTTAATTTGGACATAACATCACGCCTGTAATCCCCGAAGGGCTAGACAGAGGAATTAAAATAACTATTATACTATACCTATACATATACACAAACCTAATAATATACAATGTATACATAATTATACACCCAATTTAACACATCTAATAATTCATAATAATATTGAATTGCTACTTAGCCCTCTTCCACTTTAGGAGTATGAGGAACAGGGTGTAAAGTTCACTCATCCACCATAGAAAAGGGAGGATCCTCCGACCAGACGGGTGTTGTGTCTGGCGGGCAACTGCCCATCAGTTTGAAGTTGAAATCTTGTATGTATATCGATCGCTCGGTAAACTCTAACTGCGCGATGCAGGATTTATGTGACGTCATGTGTTTGATGCGTAGTTCGTATGTGGCGGTGTAACCGCTACATCACTCCCCACCGGAGACCGGAGGTCGATAGTGGGCTGAATCTTGCGATGCTTCACGGTGCCAGCTGTGGTTCCAGTGATTCGGAACCTGGTGCCACATAGTTCGCGGTGAGTCGGAACTGTCTGTGGTGGTTGTGGTGATTGCGGTGATTCCCCAGTGAGTCGGAGTGATGAGGCTGATTGCATTGATTCCCCAGTGAGTCGGGGTGATGAGGCTGAGGGTGATGACAAGGAATGCGCGTTCGCTGCATGCTGGTGGTCAGGATACCCGTTGAAGCCGTGGGTGCTGGCCGGCTGTGTGAGTCGCCTCACGAAAGCTTGCGGGAGTGATGATGATGATGACGTCACGCCGAAGTAATTGCTCGAAGGCTGCGCTGACGTTCATACTCGGGGTCACCAATTTAGGAGTATGAGGAACAGGGTGTAAAGTTCACTCATCCACCATAGAAAAGGGAGGATCCTCCGACCAGACGGGTGTTGTGTCTGGCGGGCAACTGCCCATCAGTTTGAAGTTGAAATCTTGTATGTATATCGATCGCTCGGTAAACTCTAACTGCGCGATGCAGGATTTATGTGACGTCATGTGTTTGATGCGTAGTTCGTATGTGGCGGTGTAACCGCTACACCACTCTCCTAATTTTGCTGTGCCCGACGGTCCATATTGATCTTTTACTTTGTTATACTATCTATGTAATACATATAGAATGCAATAAAGAATTGAGTATTGAGGTGTACATAGAGTACTTCCCTATTTTCGCCATGTAATAGAGAGCGAGCCTATTGCTATCAACCGGGCATAAATCCAGACTCCGGGCTGCAACTGAGAAATTTCTGTTGGAAAAAGCCAATAACACTTTGCCAGACCTGGGA
The DNA here is from genome assembly GCA_963680765.1 of Agrochola lychnidis. NCBI lineage: Eukaryota > Metazoa > Arthropoda > Insecta > Lepidoptera > Noctuidae > Agrochola > Agrochola lychnidis. The sequence goes on from OY796858.1 coordinate 20,783,232, forward strand.
AGCGAACCTCATGATTAACAGTAGTGCTTGCGAGCACTAGACCAACGAGGCAGTCGTGTCCAGTTGGTACACTAGTGTCCAAATTGTCAATTTCTCCGAATATTTTAGACTTCTAGCTATAACTTCTCCTGTTCTGGGCAGAGCGGGAGGGCGTGTCAGACTCTTACTGACCAAAACCCATCCGTTTTCCTTCAGTTGCCATGTTGCCGGGGGTCACGGTATCCCTTTCAGATTTTCCCGCGACCTCGCCAGGTATCGGCCCTAACGGACGTCTCTATGAGGCGCGCGTGGAACACAACGCGCCGTCGACCCGGGCCTGGTCCTTATCGGACGGCGAGCTACCCATTGCTCACCGTCCGCAAGCCCGCGCCTACGGTGGCCGGGAATCGGCCTGAGATTCCCGACGGCCAGAGCGTCTCCTGCGGCTTCTAGCTACTCCTGGTAAAAGCTTAAGCTATTTACGAGGTGTGAAATAGAAGGCTTATAATTATACATATATGTAGAACTTACCCGTAATCTTTGGCTATATTTATCACATACATCGAAGGCAGTGCCGTAACTAGGGCGGTGCCAGCGGTGCCCAGGCACAGGGCGCAGACCCTGGAGGGGCGCAGAAATGACCAGACCAGGGTCACTAACAATACCTATTATTTGTGAACGTCAGTCAAATCTAGGTCTTCTTGAAGCTATAGTAGAACTAGATTTAAAGGAAATGCTTCCCAATGCAGTAGTCGCTATAAAGATTTTTTTAACAATGCCAGTGGCTGTAGCTTCCTGCGAAAGATCGTTCAGTAAGCTCAAGTTGATAAAGACGCCTACGCTCGACGATGGGCCAAGAAAGATTATCGGGCCTAGCAATTTTATCGATCGAACGCGACATAGCACGGCTCCTGTCGTATGACAGGACCTCGCAATGAAGAAAGCGCGTAAAGTAAATCTTTAAGTAAGGTTTACGGTTTGCCTTGAATCTTTACTATCTGTACTCATCAGTATTTGGTGTCATTTGTGTATTGTCTAATTGTGAATTTTAACAAATATTTTCGAATAAACGTTTTTTCACCTAATTTATAAACGCAATTTATTTGAATTCTTTATTCAAAACTTTACCAAGTACTTAAAATTAAGTTTACAAAAACTTAGTTTTTGGATGATAGATTTATTTTTATAGACAATCCATTTTACTGTCAGAACCGGTTATGATTAGAAAATATTTCAAGGGCGCGGTTATAGCAGCTCGCACCGGGCGCATAAAAGGCTAATTACGGCACTGATCGAAGGACTCTTTAATAGCCGTTCTAGAAAGGCTATATCCCTCATAGATCATACGTGTGAGGCCTCCCATAAGGATTTATTATTTATTCAGATCACAGAAGTCTACACACGTAACAATGTCAATGATACCTTTCCCATGGGAATGCCCTGTGGGACACCGACTTTGTTTCTTGTGTTACTAATTAATAGCCTTTTAGAATGACAATTGATCTAGCAATACTTTTTATTATAATAGATATAATTCAATTGTGGTGTGAGAATCCATCGTAGTCTATGGATGATCTAGGAAAAATAATTGTTCGTCTTATACTTAATTCCAAAAAGGCTTGTAAAAGCTTAAAAAATGTTGTGAGTTCTGCAACTATGCAAAAGCAAAATATTTTATTTACTTATCTATGAGATTGAGTAATTTTAAGCATAATTATATCATCAATTATTGTTTGAATAACGTTATTGAATTGTAATTTAAAATCATAGATGAAAATTATAAAAATAACCTCAGTTGTCAAATTAAAAACATCTATAATAAGATAATTTAAATTAGAATTTCCGGTTTTAGTGTTCAAATAATCGGGGTATTCCTCGAATTCAAATTCAAATTCATTTATTGGTGTGATTTTTCATGTAAAATGTATCAAAAATCACACCCATAAAATGAATTTGAATTTGAAACGCACCAACGATGAAACATAGAGACGAGCATGGAGGATTCATACATAAAAAATGATTTCAAAAGACGTTTTAAATTTCGACTGTCCTAATTGTTTGTTTATTCAAACTACCACCAGCAAAGAAAAAATTAACTGGAATTAGGTGCTTCGACTTACTTCTTAGCTCAATAATGGTAAAAATACAGGTTTTGAAATTGAATCATTTGTTGTTTTGAAAAGTACCAGGGTGACAGAAATTAACAAAAAATAGGCGCCTAAACGATCTCAGGTGCGCTAACAAAATCAAGCTATAGTTTTGGTGCGTTTCAAAGTTGGTGCCTTTCGAGGAATATCTCAAATAATCACCTCAAAGCGCTGAATCACAAGACTAAAAAAGGAACAGACTGCAAGCTTCATACTAACGCTTTGCGCGAGATCACTACTACACGCACAGCTTTGTGTGCGTGCAGTGTCACAGACAAGGCGCGCGGGGGGTGCACCGGCGCCCGCTAGAGGCAAACTGGTTTGAGCCGGCTCATTCGGAAGCCAACGTTCAGGGGTACGCCGCGCGCCGTGTGCCAGAGCGGTACGAGTGACGCGGACATTTAGGTTAATAAAAATGGCAAATTGTTGTAAGTACTGTGTGTATCAATAATAATAGGAAAAGCAAGGTTTATTTTTTTTATCTAAAGGATTTTGTCAGGTTATTATCTATATCTACCCATACCTACTCATTTTTAATGCTTATTGCAGAATTATGTAGTTACGAGATAGGTAGTATCCTAAATAAAGATGGCCATAAAGTTTTCCCATATGAATTATTACTTATTAATCTTATGGTTTACCGCCTATATTAGCGAGTTATTGTTTGTCTCCTATTTGTTTCGTATTTTTGTTTTAGTAGGTTTGTAGGTACCACTTACGTTCGTGAAATAGTAAAACCAGAAACGAAACTTTATAGTTTCGCCATGTCCGTCTGTCCGTCCGTCTATAAGTCACGGTATTTTAATAAGTAACCAACTTCAAAAAAAGCAAGCAACGTATGCATCTATGTATGTATAACTATTTGACAGTATAAATAATTACTTACATACTTTACTATCGTGTTTTATTAGCATACTAGCGACCCGCCCCGGCTTCGCACGGGTATAAACCGGGTTATTATACATAAAAACCTTCCTCCTTAATCACTCTATCTATTAAAAAAAACCGCATCAAAATCCGTTGCGTAGTTTTAAAGATTTAAGCTTACATAGGGATATAGGGACAGAGAAAGCGACTTTGTTTTATACTATGTAGTGATAAGCTTAATCAGCCTAGGTATAATGTTCCTACTGTTGGGAAATAGCCCTCCTCTTTCTGTGAGAGCGAGTGGGCCGTAATCCACCAAGCGGGCTCAGTGCGGGTTGGTGGATGTCATATGTTTTCGAATTATTGATTCTAGGACATGCCGGTTTCCTCACGATGTTTTTCTTTACCGTTTTGAGAGCAGTGGTAATGAAATAATTTATATAAAGTGCCTGCTTGGGTTCGAACCCTAGACTCGTAAGTCGTGACCGTTACCACTGGGCCACCACTACTCATTTTATTACCCGACTTCAAAAATGGGAGAGTCTCAGTTCAACAACGATGCACGCATTGTGTGTATAATTATTTCACAGTATGATTAATTAAATAGGTATTACTTAATTTTAAACAAACTGTTAAAATAATTACCGGTTCGGTACCGTAATTGGAAAACGGAAAATTCACGGGATCACCTCGGTCACAGTGCGTGTCCGTTCGTCTGTCCGTCTGTCCAGCTGTCCAGCTGTCCATCCGTCCATCCATCCGTCCGTCCGTCTGTGCTCATCGCCGAATCTCGACTCGCACTTACCCGGTTTTTTAATCTGTAATAACCGAGTGACAGCCCTATGAAAGTAGGTAAGAATTTTGAACTCTGTTAGGAAGCTTGCCTTCTGCTCGTTTTTTATTCTTGTGGCTGAATGGCACTACGAATTGGCATCTACAGGTACATTTTCTGATCCATTGATTTACATTGTCGTCAGATACTTATGGAACAGACAATAATTTTTGTTGTTGCATAAGTTTAATACATAAAAAAAACTTTTTTACAAAAAATACAACCGACTTCGAAACTACAAAGTGAAAAATAACTTTAATTTCGGAAGTCGGTGTCTTTGGATCAGTATTTAAGTTTTTTGACACCGACTTCCGAAATTAAAGTTATTTTTCACTTTGTAGTTTGGAAGTCGGTTGTATTTTTTGTAAAAAAGTTTTTTTTTTCACTTTTTAGTGGGTTGATTTATAATTTATCTAAGTTACAATCGCCTTATGTCAACAGCTCATCAAAAATACCCAAATCGCTATAGATGTGCCTTTAATATTTGAAGAGTTCCCTCGATTTCTCCAAGATTCCATCATCAGATCGTGACCAAATGACAATGGGACCAACTTGAAAGTATACCCTTTCAAACAAAAAAAGAATTTTTCAAATCGGTCCATCCGTCTTCGAGTAATCGGGGAACATACATTAAAAAAAAATATCCCGACGAATTGAGAACCTCCCTCTTTTTTTTTGAATTCGGTTAAAAAGAATGGCAACATTAAGCCAGCTAGTTTGTCTAAAACCCTGCATATTTTTATCCAGACTCTATCGTTTTAAAAAAACTTAAAAAAGTACTTGTCAATCATTTCGATGTTTGCAATAGTAACGTTTATTTTTACCCGTACAAGCGTTGTTTTGCGGTTCATTTATTTATTTACTCGTGAAGTTAAAATATTTTTTTTCTAATGTAGTGATTTCGTGTTTTAAATTATCAGTGCAGTCTGTTTTTTTTTTAATAAGGGAAGTGGGGCTGATGTTTTTTTTACCCAGTCTTAGATAGTACCTACGCAAACCAGAGACACAACTGTCACAAGGTATTTGTTATTTGCCGTAGTCAGAAGAGCTTTGTCTCGTGTTAAAATAGTGTTTTTGCAGAAGGTAGATTTTTGGAAACTTTGGCCCGAATGCCCACGCAATTTGTTTTTCCTTAGAGTCTCTCAAATGCAGCCTTCACTCAGGTCCCACAGCCAAATTGTAAGACAAAATATGTTCTTTTATATATACTTAAACAAAAAGTGTTGGATCATTTAGCTCCCTTCAAAATGGTTGAGCTGAATGGTGTAATCCATGCGTCATGTTCGTGAACGGGCGCCGTCAGTTGGAACTGGTCATCTCTTAGCTGCCAGAGCTTATTATTTTTTATTTTATTTTTATCTTTTTATTACGGACGCTTCTCATGTGCACGTCTTTCTACATTGTTCTCACATGTATAATTTCAACATGAATGATGTAACCAATATTTTGTACTTAACAATTTTTTATTTAAAAGAGTGTCCGTGGAGTTTCTTGCCCGTTCTTCTCCATAGGTACCTACTACGCTTTGTTATGGGCAACTAGCTTCATACCTATTTCTGACTGACCGATTCCTTGACAATTCAAAAGTGCCTGTAAATGGTTTAATTGAAATAAATGATTTGAGTTTGAGTTTGAGGGATTTTCATATTACCAGTTAAAACTGAAATTGTAATTTAAATCAATCGTCGAGCAATAATAAATAGAATAGTCGAACATTTGTAATTCACATTTATTTTAACATCGGCACATGCGAGACCAGACTCTAAACCCAAGGTGCTAGTGTCTAAAGTTAATTATCATAATAATTTAAGGTCTATATACATATAGGTAGATATGGATAGGTATTAGACAATTGATGCGTCTCTAAATGGTGACTTGAAGGCAAGGGTTATCACTGTTATCAGTTATTGAGGGCGCGACGCGCGATAGCGCAAGGTAATTGATCTTGGTAACTGCTCACGTGCCAACCCTAAATATTATGTAGGTAGGTACTTGTTTTAAGTGATTACTTCTTTAAATGCGTTGAGCCATTTTTGGTAGGGGAAAATTTTATGGGTTTGTGTCACCCATATTATGCTAATGAGAGCTGTGGTGGTCTAGTGGTAACAGCCGCTTTACTTTGTGTACCTAAATTATTTCATCACCACTGTTCTCAAAACGGTGAAGGAAAACATCGTTAGGAAACCGACATGTCCTAGAACCTGAAATTCGAAGACATGTGTCATCTACCAACGCGTACTGGCCCGCGTGGTGAATTACGGCTCACTCCCTCTCACAGAGAGGAGGCCTGTGTCCCAGCAGTGGGGACATTATAGGCTGATTACGCTTATATAAATTAGTATAACAGCATACCATAGCATATTAGTATTAATTACCAAAATGCATGAGAAGTGTAGAAAATGTTGGCCAATTTAAAAGTAAATTATTTTTATTTCTAGTAGAGAAGACCAATTTACTCCATAGAAGATTTTTTTTATGATACTATAAATTAACGGCTATTGACATTTTATTTTATTCTTTTAACATTTATCTACATTAATATTAGAAATTGACTTAGACTTTTGAAGTCATTTATTTAATCTTAATTAATTATTTTGATTATTATCATTGCATGTTGTAAGTATTTATTAAAATAACAAATTATTTGCATACCAATTGCATTGGTAGAACATTGAGATCACGCTAAAATGTATATTTTTAAGACCTTTCTGTACCCCTATGTTCACAAATAAAGTTTGATTTGATTTGATTTATCTGTAGCTATGAGTATCCCAAGGAGAAAGTTCAGTTTGATAGTGTATATATACTACACCATTTTTGATCACACCTTTCCGACACACGCTGTATTTACAGCCAAGGGAAAAAGGGGTAACTTATACAGCATGTAGGAATATTGTTTTAGGTGCAGGCCTAGTTAGTCACACTGTAGCTCTCATCATCATCATCTCCCTGCCCTTGTCCCATGTTACGTGGGGTTGGCGCACACGTTTTCTTTTTCCACTCTCCCCTGTCAACCGTCACACTATCATTCACTCCCTTCTCTTTCATATCCTTCCTCACACAATCCGTCCATCTTTTCTTTGGTCTTCCTCTCCCGCTCCATCCATCAACATTTATGTTCATCACTCTTTTAGTCACATGCGTTTCTTCTCTCCTCATCACATGCCCATACCAGGCCAAACGATTTCCTTTCAACTTTTCAGTCACTGGCTTCCCCTTTACTCATTTCTTACTTTATCCATTTTCGTCACTCCACACATCCATCTCAACATTCTCATCTCCGCTACATGCAATCTTTTTTCATCCCTCAGTCGGTTTTGCAGTCTCACTATAGCTCTATGAAAATAAATACCTAAAGTGCTGATAAACTTGAGCATTCACTTGTAACAGAACATCGAGCATACGCAGTTTTTAAATTTGTCGAACTGAACAACGAACAAAGTCAACATTTCCACGATCATTCTAGCGAATGCTCTAGTCAATGCTCGTCAAAAAAATATTCTTCACGAAGATGTCAGACTTGACGGTCGCATGGTTCGGCTCGGCAAAAAGCTCGAAGCAAATTTACTGTCCTTTCGCTAGAATGCTCGGAAAAATGCTCGCTAGAATGCTCGCTAAAACTTTCCTGTTTATTTTTCTGTAATGTAATATTCGCTAGAATGCTCATTACAAGTGAATGCTCAAGTTTATCAGCACCTTAATATGATGTTTTAGAAATAGAAAGCATCAAATATATCAAATGAAGTAATAATGTGGCGATATTTCCTGCTTTTAACAGCGATTTCTTACTCTTCTCGGCTTCTTCATACTTTTTAATCCTAGATTCTTGATGTGACGACACAGTTTGACGACCACTTAATGACACGTTCCACATTTTATAGCCAATCTAAAATAGCGACTAGAATTTGTCGTTTAAATTTAAGGCGTTGACAGAAATGTTTACAAAGAAAATATAAAGCTGTAATAAAGTGGACAATATGCGCGCTCTTAAATACTTTTTCGTTGTTAGTTAAGTCGTAAATAAAGTTGTAGTTGTAATGCTTTTGATCCCGACTACTTATCCAACGCGAGAGTCGTAGGTTTTAAATTCTGTCTGAAAATTTTTAATTCGTTTTTCTGTTATGAAATTCTTAGTATGATCTATAACCTCATTAATTTTAAGGTTCCTCTAGTCGACGGCTCGAACTCGTTGGTGGCGTGGCTAATAATATGCATGTTATTTAGTAAAGTTATTTATTTATTTAGTGAAATAGACGATGATTAATAAAGAAAACGAGCGCGTAAAATTTCATGAACAGACCTTTGGGCGTATAGGTATTATGGAAAAACTACTGGATGTATCTACTCAAAATAAAATTATTTGATATTTTAAATAAATTATATATCCCTGTATGGTTTCTATTTTGCCAATTTCATACTACATAAGTTATTTATTTACGTCCAAAGATAAATTAAAATTAGTGTTGAAATATGGAAACGACGCCGACGACGCTCATGACTTCCAAACCAGTACTTTTTCCCAATTCTGCTTCTATACAGGCTCAGCGTGCTGTGCTGGTGCTGCGGCTGCGGAAAACTTCAAGCGGCGAAAGTATAATAAACCTTATAGGTCACTATATTTTCGAGCCGTTTGGGGTTGAAACCCTAGGGCCGTGGGGTCCGAGTGCTCACGGGCTGTTCAATGAAATCTCCAAACGACTGGTTGACACTTCTCGTGACCCAAGGGCTACTTTTTACCTTGGCTAGAGGCTAAGCATTGCCATACAACGTGGCAATGCCGCCAGTCTCTTGGGGACATTACCACTCGACAGCGACGCGGAGGAATTTTTCGACGCTATATTTTAGTTTACTAATAGTTTTAGTTAGGTTAGGATATTATATTTTTAGTTTTGTTAAATGGAAAATATTAAAAAGTTACATTAAATAATATACAGGGCTAGATAACGACAAAGAAAATTGATATAATTTTTAGTTTTGAACGTACACAGTCAAACAGACGAGTAATCACCATACTGCGTTTGTATGGAAGAATTACCGACTAGTGAACCCTTAATAGTTCCATTTCTTTATCGTTTAGATTTATTAAGGGCTGATTGCTGTTAAATATTTATGAAGTTATGGTGGAACAAAGAAACACACCCATACCTACATGAAACCGAAAAACAACACTCTTTTTTAGGCAGTCGCGTAAAAACTAGACCATGATAAGGTTACTTCAAGTTACAAATGTACGATGAACTGAAGCATAGTATAAAGAGAGGTAGTAAGCTATCTTCATTCAAACGCACCGCGCGCGGCTTATATGTGTGGGGCCATAGTATCTATGCGTCGTCGCACGCACACTTAACAAAATCTCAACCGGTTTCTCACGAGAAACGGGTCGAGATTTTGTAACAAATGAATAAGGATTTTTCTGCAAAAATGTGGAGCGTCGTACCGTACGCGGAACAAATCATAATTTTGTGAATCGATTTCTAAAGTTGTCGGTTCGCCTACAAATAAATTACTTAACTTCGTGCGAATCGCCTCAAGAAAAATTTATATTACTTATTTAAAAGTGTCGTTTCGCCCGTTTCGGGCGAATCACCAGTGAGCCAATTGTGTTGGCGAACTTTTTGTTGGTGCACCGTTGTTTTTTTATGCTACCAGAATATCCGCGAAATTTCGCGTTATTGAATAAATTGTTAATTAGTCGAGATTTTTAATTCATATTTGTTATGGCACCTCTTTTGTTCATGGACATTTACCGAATATCAAAAAATATCTGGCCTAGGTCTTAGGGGGGGGGGGGGAGTAAGGCGGAGGCAGGAAAATTGATTCGCTGTTACATTGTTTTTTTTTAATGTAATTTTTGTTGGCAAATAAGCAGGCGGCTCACCAGTGATTACCGCTGCTATGAACGTCTGCTGCTTTATCATTTGATTGAATTTAGGTATTGCCAACATCACCTTTAACATCCACATCAAAACAAAAAAAAAAAAAACCAATCGACTTCCAAAAAAACACTACAAAGTGAAAAATAACTTTAATTTCGGAAGTCGGTGTCTTTGGTTTTGAATTTTCGTTTTTTGCCACCGACTTCCAAAATTAAAGTTATTTTTCACTTTGTAGTGTTTTTTTTGGAAGTCGGTTGTTTTTTTTTTGGAAAAAGTTTTTATTTTTCACTTTTTATTTGTGGTATTTATCCCACACAAATTCGAATACCACTACCTGCTATGTAAATAACAGTGAGAGGAACTTAACATATCATCCACATACTAAGTGGGAAAAAATACGTATTATTGAAGCTAACTCAAAAACTACCCAAGCAAAGTTATTAAAATTTATATGGGCCACCTCTGAAGTATTACCTACCAAACAAAAAATAATCATTAAAATCAATTCATAAGTGGCCGAGTTATCGCGTAACAAACCTAAAAAAAAATAAACAATGTTGAATTGAGAACCTCCTCCTTTTGGAAGTCGGTTATTAAAGAGAACTTGTACTCCAATTGGGAAACCCTCAAGCCAAAACCCCTAAAACCCTCGGATTGTGATTGAGTGTTACGCAGTTAGAAACGCACCGCGCGCGGCTTGTATGTGTGGGGCCATAGTATCTATGTGTCGCCGCACGCACGCCTAACAAAATCTCGACCCGTTTCTCGTGAGAAATCGGTCGAGATTTTGTTAATACTATGGCCCCACACATACAAGCCGCGCGCTGTGCGTTTCTATGAAGATAGCTTACTACCTCTCTTTATACTATGATTAGGGTGCTGTCTCCGTTCCTGTTTTGTTAAATCACATTTGTATTCAGTCTTGACTTAAAAAACTGAAGTGCGCACCATCTTTCTTTGCCGACTTTATGTTCCTAAGACCAAGTTTTGAGTGCTTGGCAAACGATACGTAAGCTACAAAGTATATCTGAAAGGCTTACATACTCAATCGTGCATGTAAAATTATTACGAAACTTTTGTTCCTTCGCTGAAATCTAAATTCACCTTGAAAAATCCATGTCTTTAATCTCGGCTAAAATAAACAACATTTATCAACTAATTCTCTTCTAAATCTCTTGTGGTACGGTAGAAATAGTAGGTACTAGTAAATTTATTAGAGCCAAGATAAGCTTGAGAATAAAATACCCCAGTTTATTTAATGTAAGTGAAAACTTCTTTAGGCGCGTTGGGCATTTTAGAGATGAGAAAAACAATTGAACTCGCGACACCGTTACCGACACCTCATTAATTACGTTACGGATCAATGTTCTATGCAAGTATTTTTACTTTAAAGGTTTTGGAAGTATTTTTTTTTTGTAAACGCGATTATGCTCTTTATTTTAATAAGGTTACGGATCAATGTTCTATACAAGTATTTTTTTTCCACCAAGGCGATCTTGTTCAAGTTTTCATTTCTGTCGGCACTCCCTAAGTGCCACTGTTTTTTATTCGCTATACAGACATTGGTCTGTGGAATGGGTAAATGCAAATAAAAAGTGGGATATACTTACTTTCAATTTCTACTTGCAAAAAAAAAAAAATTCTTTGTTGCAGTTTCTCAAATTTTAAAATAAAGTTTAATGATCAGATTACCAACGACCATCAGGTTTTGTTCTAAGGTATAATTCAATCCACAATTCCATAATTTTATCTATCCACACATTGGCAATAGGGATGAGGCATGGGTCAAAAAAAAAAAACTATTTAGTTCGTCAGTCAGATAATAAAAAAATATTAGACACGTATTTTTTGCTTTATCATATTAATAAAAAATTACTTGGATAAAACGTGTTAAAGTTGGCGAGTGGGGATCGCTACGTCACAAGTAAGTATAAAATCTACATAACGTTTAGGAGTATAAGGTCAAAAGCGCGAAATGACAAATGGGTTGCCAATTGTCAAAAGAGCAGAATGTCAAAAGCGTAGAAAGTCAAAGGCGCACATAGTCAAAAGCGCAGAATGTCAAAAGCGCATAAAGTCAAAGCGCAGAATGGCAAAAGAGCACAATGTCAAAAATTCTACTTCTTCGCGATAACTGTGTTCTGTCTCACACTCGAAAGTACTACCACAATTAGATTCAAATGTCATGCCACATCTCACCAGAACTATTCAAACTATTTGACATCGCGTTTATTAGACGAACACTCTCTTCTCTTTCATATCATTCCTCACACAATCCATTCAAGTTTTCTTTGGCTTTTCTCTCCCTCATCATCCATCAGCATTTATATTCATCACTATTTTAGTCAGAACTTTGCAGAGTTGAAACTCGATAATTATTTACATTTTGCTCTCGTTTAATTAGGACGCAGATGCACAAACGAAAGAGTACATACACATATGGCTATTCCCTATTCATACATTGATGTGTTACCAACACTTGGTTGCAGGTAAAATATTTATAGGTCAAGATATTTCCGTAGTTCCGGCTCCGTGGTGTTGCCATGCTTCTGATGTTATTAATAGTTGAGTAATTGGTTCAGATCTAAGTAGTAATGTTGATTGTGTGGTTAATAATAAGTGTCAGGTTAATGAGTTAATGATTATAAATGGATTTGTATTTTGTTTTGTAAGGTTTGGGAAGTTTCGACGCATTCGTTTTTTCAGTCATGTCATACAATTCTGTTTCTTGATAAAACTATGAAACTATCAGTATTTAGAGTTGCATAGCCAACAAATGCTTAAACAAAACCACCCCGACATATTATCGAATTCAGACAGTTGTGAATAATTACAAAAAAAATAAAGTTTAAAAAACTGTAACCCGACTACGGGAAAATAAAAATGATCTAAAAAGTACGAAACAAGCAAATATTTCAGACAGAAATCAAGACATAGGTACAAAAATGGTCAAGGTAAAGCCGTGGTCGCATGCCTGTATACCATGTTGGTGTCAAGAACACCTACCAAATTATAATGGCATGCGACGACGGCTTTACCTTGACCATTTTTGTACCTATGTCTTGATTTCTGTCTGAAATATTTGCTTGTTTCGTACTTTTTAGATCATTTTTATTTTCCCGTAGTCGGGTTACAGTTTTTTAAACTTTATTTTTTTATTTTATACTTTTCCGTTTTTACACTTGATAAACGTAAATAAGAGTAGAGTAATACAATAGTTCAGTAATTAACCTATTTTAAATTCCGATAGCAGTGTATAGTGCTTTGAACGAAACCATAGAGCGATTTATTTCGACGCCAACACCATATAACGATATCGAGCTTCGAAGAAATCCAAAATATAAATATTTCGTTGTACTTGTTTTTCTTCATAAGAGTGGAATTACAAATCGGTACTACTTATTAAGATTTGATTAACTGCACGTTGGTAACATCTTGCGATACTACGTAGCGCAGTCTCACTTTTGCTTGTTTTTAACGATTTAAACATATTTGTTTACTTTGAAAATATAATATTATATACATATTTGTAATGTGCTCGTCAAGACCTTTCTTTTGATACCAAACATGTCATGATCATCCCATTTTAATTTTTTTCGAGGTTAGAAATTTACGTGTAAAGTCCACCAAATTAAATTTAGGGAAAAATTATATAGCCTATGTCACCCGGACCATTATTACGAATCTATTGATACCTCATTCATCAAAATCGGTTTAGTAGTTTAGGCGCTACGGTGGAACACACGTAAAAACAAACATACATACATACATACAAACATACATACATACAAACATACATACATAGACTGCTAAAATCATAACCCTTCCTTTTGGCTTTGCCGTAGTCGGGTAAAAAAAACATACACACGAATAAATAACTTCTTCCTTTTTTGATTTTTTGAAGTCGGTTATTGGAATAAAAGTCATGTTTCTACTATTTTTTTTTTCTGTTTTCTTTTATGTTTACATTTTCCCGCAGATAATGTGGAATTTATTACCAAAACATGCATTTGCATGCATCATTCTTGACAAAAAAAGCAAGCTTGCTGTTTTATAAAATTGTTTTCAAATACTCCATCACTTTTCTTTTGTTTTCCTACCTCTAGAAGTCTATAAAGCCTTTTTTTTATCAAGCGATTGCTCAAACAAATTTAAAATCGATATAAGTATTTTTGCATCCATTTATCTTTTTGCATATTTCCAGATGTTTATTTATGATTCTTTCCCGAGAATCGACTCGTAGAGTATCGAGTTGGTGTAGGTATATTTGCTTGAGTGAATTACGTGTCCCAAATATTTGCCTCAATCAATGTGCGATTCTCTTAGGAGTGGGCAAACAGATCACCCTTTACATGTGAAGTAGGTAGATCTAATAGTAATTACGCAACGTATATTGTCTTTGATCTTGGTGTAGATCATAAAATTGTGACAGCTACCCTGACATCAAGCAATGGCCAACATTGTCAAACTTTTAACTTTTTAGGTTTTGAATACGAGGCTTTTGATACATTGTTTTAGTGTGTGTATTTTGTCTATTTTTTTTTGTAATATCTTGTTTGTGCAGAATAAACAAATTTTTCTTTCCTTTCTTAGAGAGCTAGTTATTTTTAGATATATTATTCGTAGTTATTTGATTATAAACAATTTAATTTGAATACTAAAGTTTTATAAAATATCAAAGTTGGAACAAACCCGTGAACAAACCTAATTTCCTTTACCTCCATTAAAACAATATTAATTATGTACAGAATATATTTACAAAGGTCGTCCACAAAGGGCGATGAATTAGGGTAACGGTACAAATAGCACCGAAGTAATTATCTAACGTTTAATCTTTCAATCCTTCGTTAATTTCCTTAATTAGCTTCTTCAGTTACTTGGCGAAGGTAATGACTGATTTGTGGAAAGGTTCAGTAGTTGTAGACTATTTTGATGGTTTAAGAGAAAATTAGGAGTACCTGGTTACCTTTTAGGAGTTGCTTAGAGCGGCCACGCACGGGCGGCTTGAAGCAGTTAGGGGGTCTACTCTCTAAGCGAAATCTGTAGTTCCGGCCGAAGTTACGGGCGCTTTGTACTCCGTCTCTCTTACGGTATATCAATGTAAAATTTCTAAATTTATGTCTGTAATTTTTATGGTGTACATAATAAAGAATATTCTATCTATCTATATATCTATGTCCGTAAGTGAGATATGGAGAAGGAAGCGTGCGTAACTTCGACCGAAACTACGGATTGCTCTTTGGGAGTAGACCCCTAGGATCGACTGCTTCTAGCTGCGACTGCATAGTGAACTAGTCTTCTATTTACATACATACATGGAACCGCTTGAGCAGTTGCGACTGCTCCGGGCGGTCAGCAGCACGGTGAAATATCGTGTAGTCAAGCAGTTGCCAGGCATACACTGACTTCTCGAGCTGTCGACTGCTCTCCTACACCCGCGTTCTTCATTCCACCTCCGCGTCGATTACTGCTACTGATTAAATTGTGACTGATCTAGCAGTTGAAACCGACTGCTGCAGCAGTTTTATCAACGGCAGCTTCTAGCTGTAACTATGACGGCACGAATCATTTGGCTAACTGCTTAAGCAGTCCGTGTACCCGGCCTTACCCCTTTGTAACTTCTTTTTACCCATCTGCGCGACAGCAAAGACAAAATTAGTTTTGTTTTTGAGTTGAGTTGTGGTGTGATTCGTGGCTTTAGATACCCATGCTTAGTACCATTTTGAAAACCAAATGTACTGCGTTACCATTATATCTGTTACAAAAAAAAAAAGTTATCTTTGATGTTTACTTTCAAAACGCTCCCCTGTAAAATATATTTTCTGCAGATTCGCAAGTTTGCCGTAGAGGTGACCATATATAATACTAAAATAATAAAAATATCCAATTGAAACTTCGGTGAACTTACGAAAGTACCACTTTCGTAAGTTTGCCAGCCGAGACTGAAATGATGATAATAATATGATCGTACCATAAAAAAATCGAAATACTTTAGGACAAAATTCATTTTGAATCTTTTATAAATGTAAGGTATTCAAGAAAATGCAATGCAAAAAGGAAATAGAAACATCGGAAACATAATTGAACCCATTAAAGATTGTATCAATCAGAAGAAAGAAAGAAAACTTGTTTAGGTATTCTGCACAAACAAAACGCACATTTAAAAAAACTGGACAAAATACACACAATACAAAAGTAGCTAAAAGCCTCATATTCAATCCAAAAAAAGTTTGACATTGTTGCTTGACAATCACAGCTACTTTCTGTCACCATATAAACGAGGCGGCTCCACCCAAATACAGGCTAAAATTAAGAAACAAAAATAAGTCGCAGCTTTCTATAAATACAGTTTTAATCCATTCCTTAAATTCTTCTGAAGATTATTATTTTTACTTGACGCGTTACTAAAAATGGCGTCTGTAACTATAAAAGTTCACTCACAGACATAGCTAAGCGTTTACAAATGTTACGTGATAAATTTTATGTTTTTTTAACTGTGGCGACATACGGTTGTAAATTAGGTGCGGTTCGGCCACAATTTTAGAAGAAAATGTTTCATATGTTTTTGAGACTTTCAATTCTTGTAACTGGCAACATAGGTTATAAGATCGTTCACTATAACTTGTCCCTTGTCGTCATGTTGGCACCAGTGCTTGTAAACCTTAGTTTCAATATAAATAGAGTTCAAAATCGAGACTGACAGCACATCAGATGGTCTCACCAATAGGGTGAATCAACTTTTCCCTGCTCACTTAATAATGCTTTTGACTACCATCTTCAATGGTGCCTTAAGCAACAACATCTTTCCCCAGTCGTGGAAAGAAGCCACCGTCATCGGTATCCCAAAGCCCGGCAAGCCAACCTCGCCACCGAGATCCTTTGCGATCGCGACCGCCGCGTCCTCGAGTAAATGATACTCCCTCCCGACCCTTGCTCGAAAACGAGGTGCCAGCAGTTGTTGCAGCTGTGCACGTAGCTTTAAATTCCCCGATTAATAATCATGATCAAAACTTTGATCCAACCCGTCCCATCTTTGATGTCCTCCCTCCGGTAAACGCCCTAAGCCGAAGTTCGTACCCCACAGGGGGGTGCCTTTAGCGAGCGTTCACCTAGTTTTAATTAGCTTAGTTGAATAACCCCTGGCTGGAGGTTTTAAGTGTAGCAGCTTAAGGCATCCACAGGATTGACCGGTTAAATAGTCATGGCCTTAGAGGTCAGCTATGAGATGTCCAAAAGAAAAATAAATAAATAAAAAAGACAGCACAGAGCTACGAATCGCGTGACGGGACAACTTATAATGAACGCTCATAAGTTATAATTCTTTTGTCAGACCTTCAGCGCCCCAGTCACCAACTGGTTAACTTATTTGTCGCTTTTATTTTATTTTTTTATCTGTGGTAATTGTATTGACAAAAATAAATGGCGGCGTGTTCTGATTTTGGCCACACGTTAAAATAACCTTGTAGCGTAATATATTATTTTGTTCATAACCACATAACGTTCATAACATTATTGTATCAGGTCGATTCTTCAGAGATTCACGGATTCATGTACGGATTCATGTATGGATTCATGTTAGGTTGTGTTAGGTACACGGATCCATGAATCTCTGAAGAATATAAGCATTTCCGTTCGTAATTACTGCCGTATTTTGCAGTTTGAAGTTAGATCGCCGCTTCATAGAGTGCGCGCCAAGGATTCTTTCGATGTGAACATTCTTTAGAACAGAAGGACCAATATAGATGTTCGACTGGTCTTTTGTGAATGTATTCAGTTAAATATTTGCTTTGTCTTGCTTTAATTAAAGTTTAAAACGAATAATTATCTCATTTTACCGAAAGTCTGTTCAATTTGATGTTTTTATTATGTTACTGAGTGGCAATTAAGACGATAGATAGGTCTTTAATTCTAGAAATCTCATCATCATCATCATTTCAGCCGAAAGACGTCCACTGCTGGACATAGGCCTTCCCCAAGCACCGCCACTTCGACCGATTCTGTGCTTTCTGCATCCAGCGGATTCCTGCGGCCTTCACAAGGTCAAGGTCAAGCGGTCTAGAAATCTAAACGGTTAATATTTATTTCATATACATTAAAATGCTTAAGTATATACATATATCGTGGTTCGATCGTAGAAATGGCCATCTGTCTGGCCATATCATGATACTTGCGCCATATTTCAGTATTTGAACATCTAACATCCACACGACGATTTGCCCAGCGATGCTTGGGCATATCGACCCAAGTAGGTACTCGTAAAATCATAACCTTGTCTTTGCTACCGCGCAGTCAGGTAATATTCGACCTATTCCTACTAGAATAATTCCTATTTTAGGATTCTAAAAATACAAAACACCTAAGTAAAGTCGCGTGCAGACTGGTGCGATGCGACAGTGCGACGCGACTCTGACTAAACAATTTCTAAGAAAACTTCACGTATATATATATATATATAGGTAACAATTACAGGTGTCGCGTCGTGCGACAAGTTGTGCTAGGTTGTGCTAGTCTGCACGAGCCTTAAAACTGCGACCAATTTGGATGTAGCGCTCGTCGGCCGCTGCCGCGGCATCGCTCGCTTTTCTCGCTCGCCTCGCGTGCGGTTGGTCACAGTTCTAACCTAACCCATTTGGTCTGGGTGTGGGACCCAGACCTAATGGGTTAGGTTAGGTTAGGTTGTGTTTGGCTCGGGAGGAGGCACGGTTCCCTGTCGTTTCGGGCGACGTAGGTGCTCTCGGAG
The DNA here is from genome assembly GCA_963680765.1 of Agrochola lychnidis. Classification (NCBI taxonomy): domain Eukaryota; kingdom Metazoa; phylum Arthropoda; class Insecta; order Lepidoptera; family Noctuidae; genus Agrochola; species Agrochola lychnidis. Next base: position 20,801,673 of record OY796858.1, read on the forward strand.
CATGGCTGTTTTACCTGCGGGAAGTACCTGTGTCGCATAAATAGGGAGCCGGACGCTCGGTGCCATCACTGCACCTACTGTCGGGAGGACACGGCGCAGCATACACTGGCAGAGTGTACCGCATGGGAGGAGCCGTGCCGTGCCCTCGTATTTGAAGTCGGAGCCGACCTGGCGCTGCCGGCTTTCGCTCGTTTGATGGTGTCGAGTCGTGCGATGAGGTGATCTCCTTCTGTGAAACCGTAGTTTCGCAGAAGGAGGCTGCCGAAAGGGAGAGGGAGATTGAGACCACTCTCCTGATCCGTAGCAGGCGGACTGGGCGTCGGCGGAGGGCGGCCAACTCTTCTTCTTCTTCAGATCCGGAGGGACGTCCGCCGCCCCCCATCCAGCAGGAACCGAGGTGGCGGCGCGTAGTGTTCCACGCGCGCCCCTATTTGACGTCGCGAGGGGAGTCTCGTACCTCACTCCCCCCGCGGGAATGAAGTGGCCCGCATAAGCGGGCCGGCACCAGTCGGGGATCATGGAAGGCGCACTAGATCTCATGATCCCCGGAACGCCGCGCCGGGGTGGTTTTTAGTCAGTAGGGCGGAGGATATCCTCAGTAGGGCGGAGGACATCCATGATGATGATTTAAAAAAAAATAAAGGTTAGGTTGTGTTGTGTTAGCGGCATGAAATGCAACTTTGCGATGTGTCCAGTGGTCAACAGGGAAAATCGATAAATAGGTTGCTTTCGTCAATTAGCTAGTCTTTCGATGAGGCGCATCGGCTATATCATGAAATGGCCAAGCAGAGCACGATATGGCCATTTCTACGATCGGACCACGACTTATACAATATAGAAAACAACTATGTAACTATTTACACTAGATACTAAATTAAATGACTAACTAAATGGAATTAATCCCTCCTATCAAAGGTTTGCTTATCCAGTAAATATATACCTCTAAGAAATATTTCCTTCCTATCTTTTTCATCTCACCGATTTCAAAGAATATTACGAAGATTGCCATTTCAAAGGAAACTCGTTACTAGAGGTAAAGTTGAGAAGATTGTGCATCTCATTAGGGAATATCAAACTAGTTGCTTTGATTTATATTCAAAGATTTAATTATAATAATAGTACATTATTGCAAAGGCCGTGAAACAGGCAATTGCAGGTCGAGGCTCGGCCTTCACTAATACGAGACAGGCAATTGCCATTTCCGCCGAGGCATATCTAGTGCTTTTCTCAAAAGAATGCAGGGAAATAAAACATACTTTTTATAATATATACATTTAATTTAATTAATATTAAAAGTTACATTAGTCATATTGGGGCAATTACTAAAAGAAAATGTTATTGATTTCTCCGGTACATAATGTTCGTTTAATAAGTATGTAAATAACAAATCAAGACGAATTTTCAGCTTTGCCGTCAATTTTCTATTTATCATCTGTGCCGAAAGGTAAACACATTTATAGCTATACAGCCACGTGAACGCAATTTGTACCTACTAAGCAAAGAGACTTACTTTGGTATGCCAAGAATGATAAAAGAGAGAGAGTATTTAATAACCCCAGCACGCCATTTCATACAACATTGCTGGAGCACTGGCTGTAATGTTCCAAATTCAAAAAACGCGCCTGCAATGGATTTGATTTTCTTTGACCGTAAAATTCGATATTTCGCGTGTTCTTTTTTACCCGACTACGGCAAAGCCAAAAGGAAGGGTTATGATTTTAGCAGTCTATGTATGTATGTTTATATGTTTGTATGTTTGTATGTATGTATGTATGTTTGTTTGCTTTTACGTGTGTTCCACCGTAGCGCCTAAACTACTTAACCGATTTTGATGAATGAGGTATCAATAGATTTGTAATAATGATCCGGGTGACATAGGCTATATAAATTTTCCCTTAATTTAATATGGTAGACTTTACACGTAAATTTCTAACCTCGAAAAAAATTAAAATGAGGTGATCATGACATGTTTGGTATCAAAAGAAAGGTCTTGACAAGCACATTACAAATATGTGTATAATGTTATACTTTCAAAGTAAATAAATATGTTTAAATTGTTAAAACAAGCAAAAATGAGACTGCGCTACGAAGTATCGCAAGATGAAACCAACGTGCAGGTAATCAAATCTTAATAAATAGTAACGATTTGTAATTCCACTTTTATGAAGAAAAACAAGTACAACGAAATATTTGTATTTTGGATTTCTTCGAAGCTCAATATCGATATACATGGGGCACTCAGAAAATTTTGCAATAGGTATTAAAAAAAAAATACTACAGGTTATGTTTTTTTTATTACATCTTTTCAAATAACTCTCCATTTGCGTCTATACACAGTTTCATGCGTCTAAACCAATTTTCATTACACATTTTCCAGTCCGCATCAGACACCTCGGAACCTTTAATCCCCTTCTCAAATGCAGCCAGTGCATCTTCCGGTGATGAAAACTGTTTTCCCTTGAGTTGATTTTTTTATTTTAGGGAACAAAAATTCATGATTTTCACCCGTAATGAAATCGTAAACGCGCCGAAACGAGCCTGCTTCACATTTTGCTATCATGTCTCGGTACCGTTCTACCAAAACCTCCTTCTGAGCCTGCGTTAGATTGTGCGGTATCAAATGCAGCCAGTGCATCTTCCGGTGATGAAAACTGTTTTCCCTAGAGTTGATTTTTTATTTTGGGGAACAAAAATGATAAATTCATGATTTTCACCCGTAATGAAATCATAAACGCGCCGAGACGAGCCTGCTTCAAATTTTGGTATCATGTCTCGGCACCATTCTACCCGAACCTCCTTCTGAGCCTGCGTTGGATTGTGCGGTACCCAGCGTGAAACTATCTTCCTTACCCGAAGATGCCCGTGTAGAATTTCATGCACACTTCCCGATCCAATCTGCAGTATATGCTGAATCTCTTCATATGTAATTCACCTATTCTCTTAAATTAAATTTTTCACTGCCAGCACGTTTTCTTATGTAACAGCCGTCATAGCCCTATGACGACCACTTCTTTATTCGTCCGCCAAAGTTACTTGACCACACTTAAATTCGTTGAACCAGCGGAAAACAGTCGCTTTAGAAGGGCTTTTTTCTATGAACACCATTCGAAGTCTTTCAAACGATTCTTCTGGTTTTAGTCGACATTTGAAATCGTACAAAATCATCACGCGAATATTATATGTTCTCGTTGTAAATTAAATTTTCAGTGAGACAGAGTATTTTGATTTTGCTTTTAAAAAAATGTGGAGGGAATTTCGAATTTGGAATGTTGTGTTTTGTTTTTTAAATAAAGAGTCATAGTTTTAATCGTTATCAAAACTAGCCAGTGTCCCATAAACAAAAACTGTTAGTCGTTAAACTTTCTGAGTATGGTGTTGGCGTTGAAATAAATCGCGCTATGGTTTCGTCTAAAGCACTATGCACTGCTATTGGAATTTAAAATAGGTTAATTACTGACCTATTGCATTTTACTTTGTTAAGTATAACATTATTATTATTTTAATTGATGTGAATGTGAGGACTATGTAGCTCATGTATATATATTTATTTAATTTTCTCAGTTACTACTAATGATAATCTGGCAGTTTTGAGTTCTTTATGCGGCCTACCCAAATGTCCTTTCTTTGGTATTGTTCGTCGAATCGTTGAGCTCCTTTTAAGTTCTGAGTTGAGCTGCACAATTACTGACAAATGCGTGCACTGACTGGACAGGTCCACTCAAATCTGTATGGTTCTTTCCTCAAAAGATCATTTCAGACACAAAACTACATGGTCCTCATATGAAATGCTCTGACCAAGATTATTTCTGGTTATTTTTTTATTTTATTATATACACATTGACATTAATGATTTTTATATACAATGACATGAATATTTACTTTTAAAGTATTATATTATTTTAATTATTGTGAATGTGAAGACTATATGGGTTACCTTTTTGTTTTGTTTTTAATTTTTTTCTCAGTTAGTTTTAATCATGGTCTGACAGTTTGAGTAATTTATGTGGCCTACACAAATGTCCTTTTTTTGGTATTGTTCGTCGAATCGTTGAGCTCCTTAAATTCTGAGTTGAGCTACACGATAAATGACAAATGCGTGCACTGACTGGACAGACCCTCTCAATCTGTGTGATGCTTTCCTCTAAAGACCACTTCAGACACCAATCCACATGGCCTTCACATGATCTGACCAAGATTATGTCTGGACTTTAAAAGAGACTGTGACCTCTGAGTTTGTTTCGGCCTTTCTTCTCAGAGTAGTCAGATAGGAAACGCCGACCTCATCTAGTTTTTAAAATATGATTGACGTGTAAAAGTGTTTGTACAAACCTACTTACAGAAATAAAATCATTTATCATTTATCATTTATTAATTTTATTTACGTTGTCGGAACGTTTAGGAAGCGTAAAAACGGAAAAGTATAAAATAAAAAATAAAGTTTAATAAAAAACTGTAACCCGACTACGGGAAAATAAAAATGATCTAAAAAGTACGAAACAAGCAAATATTTCAGACAAAAATCAAGACATAGGTACAAAAATGGTCAAGGTAAAGCCGTGGTCGCATGCCTGTGTGCCATGTGGTTGCCAAGAACACTTACAAAATTATAATGGCATGCGACGACGGCTTTACCTTGACCATTTTTGTACCTATATCTTGATTTTTGTCTGAAATATTTGCTTGTTTCGTACTTTTTAGATCATTTTTATTTTCCCGTAGTCGGGTTACAGTTTTTTATTAAACTTTATTTTTTATACGAAAATAATGACAATATTTCCATGCATGTTTGAGAAAAAATATAAATTATATTTAAATATTTCCTTGACTGTATATGCTATTTCGATGACTGTATTATTTATTGTGTTAACATAAACGCTTGTTGACAAATCTTAAATATAATATACCTACAATCTAATACTAAAGTAGATATATTATGTACAGTCTATTTTCTTAATGTCCCTCGGGAATCATCGCATTTCCGAATACAAACGAATGCTAATTTCCATGTTCACCTATTATTAGATTTATCGTGTATGATAATTTGAATTCAGAACTAAGTAGCGTCCGGTTTGCACCAAGTGCAAAGGGCAACTGATAGAAATCCGACGACTGACGAAACACGAGGTTTGCCGAGGGACATTAAGAACATATTTGTACTGTACAAGTATGTAAAGGAAAAAATAAATAATAATATTAAAAAATATATAATAATAATATTAAAAATGGGATGGGACTCTGCAATCATTGTACCGATAATCGTTACGGTTAATGGCCTAATAGCGAAGAGCCTCGACCAACACCTCAGGAGGCTCTCATTGCGCGGCTGGCTCAAGCCCTTGGGCTTGATTCAGAAAGCAGTACTCCTAGACACGGCACGCATAGTGAGGAGGTTCCTCTCTCTAGAGCCCTGACCACCGGCAGCTTGGACACTGTTCCCGATGCCGACGGGCCACTATTTTTTATATTTTTAAATGATTTTTATAAAAATATTTAAAAATGTATTTAATATGTTAAAAAAAATTAATAAATGATATTAAAAAAAATCGTACGCATCGCTGTCAGTGGGAAATGACTGGCAGAGCGTTGCCACGTTGGGCATTTAAAGAGGAATCTTTTGCATCGATTCATAATACCTATCATCAAATACTTACTGAGCGTAGTTTCCATCTTCATGATTGAACATTTTAGCTTCTATCTTATTGTTAGCTAACTTCTGACTTACCGACTAACCTACTGAAAAAACTTGAAAGCCTGAAAACCTTTTTATTAATTAGTTCTCTGAGCAACTTCTCCCATTATTGAGTTCCACAAATGAACTGGTAAAATAAAAAAACCAGCCGAGACCAAGCCGGCCTCTCACACGAAAGGTTCCGTACCACTGTACAATATTTAGCAAGAAACGCTGAAAAAAACACGTTTAAATCTGTGAATACTTCCGACTGTCCATTATTACGGTTCCTAAGATACAGCCCGCTGACAGACGGACGGACAGCGGAGGCTTAGTAATATTTATTTATTTATTTAAGCACATAAGTAAATGTATAGAGGCGGACTTAATACCATAGGGATATTCTACCAGTCAACCTTTGGGTGATGCAGAGACAAACAGTGGCAAGCCGTGTACGCACGTACGAACACGAACATAGCGAACACAAACATCAAATCTGGACATTTGGTTCGTACGTATGGACGGCATATTCGAACACGAATGCGAACATAGTTCGAGTCGAGTTCGCGCACAACAGTCGCTGCTGGTCGAGAACTGAGGTACGGGTCGACGCAAACATGTTTGACGAATAGAGTATTCGATGTTCGTTAGTGGTACGCACGTGCGAACCAAGTTGTTGCGTATCATGCAACGCAACAAATTTGTTCGTACGTGCGTACACGGCTGTAGGTCCTGTACAATATGAAAATTGGGTGAAAATAATAAGGTTCCGTTTGGCAACCTTCGGGTACGGATCCCTAAAAAGTTTGGATTTAAAAATTCCAACTCTGGCGTTTTTGCGTTGTTGAATGACTCCATACATTTTCAATTTAGAGTTGGTTAAAAGCGAAGTTGGGAGGCTGTTGGTATCCGACGTATACTTTCTGCTATGTTGTACCTGTGGATCTAGATTGCCACATGCGAACAACGCATCAAAGACCTGACGTCATACAAAATCCTGACGTCACACAAAATCCTGCATCGCGTAATTAGAGTTTACCGCGCGAACATGTACAATGTGGAGACAACAATACGACAATAAATGAAAACACTGGCAATACACACGCATAAGAGTATTTTGGAACCATCAAATAAATCCTAGCATCGAAATTAAAAAAAAAAACAACCAACTTCCAAAAAAAAAAACACTACAAAGTGAAAAATAACTTTAATTTCGGAAGTCGGTGGCAAAGTACGAAAATTCAAAACCAAAGACACCGATTTCCGAAATTAAAGTTATTTTTCACTTTGTAGTGTTTTTTTTTGGAAGTCGGTTGTTTTTTTTTGTAAAAAGTTTTTATTTTTCACTTTTTAGTTGTGGTATTTACCCCCACATAAATTCGAATACCACTACCTGCTATGTAAATAACAGTGAGAGGAACTTAACATATCATCCACATACTAAGTGGGAAAAAATACGTATTATTGAAGCTAACTCAAAAACCACCCAAGCAAAGTTAATAAAATTAATATGGGACCACACAGGAAGCACCAGCTTTCAAATAAAAAAGAATCATCAAAATTCGGTTCACCCAGTCGAAAGTTCTGAGGTAACAAACATGAAACAAGAAATACAGTCGAATTGAGAACCTCTTCCTTTTTTTGAAGTCGGTTAAAAAAGCGATTTTTCAAACAAACTATATTCCATTTGAAATAAGATTAGACATTTAAACAAACCTTTTTTACAGTCCGTGCAACTGATTTTGACTTCTATACCGTAGGCATAAGGATGGCATAAAAAGCTAAAAAAGTGGTTACAATACCAATGTTTACTGCAGCTGCCATTTGTCATGCCACCAACGCAATAGAAGTCAAAATCGGTTGAACGGACTGTAAAAGAGGTTTAGTTAAATGTCTAATCTTATTTCAAATGGAGTATAAATAGTAGTGATGCCAACTATGGGTTTTGCCAATCTATGACTAGCTATAGTGACTAAACTATTGCGTATATTTGATTGAATTTTCGTATGCAGACTAAAAATGACATTAGATTTACTCAGTTTAATTTATTGTTGTAATGTCGTCTCCACCTTGTATATGACTAATCGAAATCAATCGTTGGGCAACTGCCCAACGATTGATTTCGCCCACCAGACACGACACCCGTCTGGTCGGAGGATCCTTCCTTTTCTATAGAGGATAAGTGAACCTTACTACCCTGTTCCTCATATACCTCTAAATACCTGAGCAGTATTTCAGGAGTTATCGGGTATATATTTATTAAAAAGTTGAAATATACTCACGCCTTCTTCCCATGGGGGTAGGCAGAAACTACAGAACGCCACCTGCTACGATCCTTACATACTCCTTTTGTTTGGTTTACGTTCATACATCTGCAGTGCTATTCTGTAAAAATCTCACCGTGAACGCTTAGGTGAAATGAGCTTGAAAGTGAGCCGTCAATAGTATCAATCCTTAGCATATGGTGGAATGACAGCTCACTTCACCTAAGCCTTCACGGTGAGGTTTTAACAGAATAGCACTGCTGGTCATACACGCACGCCGGTTGCGAGTACTACGCACCTGGCCTTTCTGAAGAACATCACCAATGGTGTCACTATATGTCCATGCTGATGATGGCCCCCACACATGATCAGCCTTACTAACAACGTTGCCTAACAAATCTATTCACCAAAACATAAAGTAAAATTTACTAGCTTCGTTCCGCGGTTTCACCCGCATAAGTCTCGATCCCGTGGGAATGTCGGGATAAAAAGTATCCTATGTCCTAAACCCAGGTTATGATTTATCCTTGAGCCAAATTTCATCCAAATCCGTTTACCTGTTTTAGCGTGAAAGCGTAAGAAACAATCATACGGACATACAAAAAATCAAATCTTATCTCTTTATAATATTAGCTTAAATAGCTTATATTTAGTTAATTGAATGAAACTATACAAATAAATGCAAAAACAAAAGGACACTTAGGCGTCGAAGTGCTCGTCCGCATCGCTATCATCCGGAAACGTGCCCAGAATACTGGCAGCATTGCACACTAACTTGAATGGCAATGCTAATTATTTAATAATTAATTATTCAAAGTTCTTTGGCCAGCCAGCGAGTCAACCCTCTGGTCACGTGAAGTGTCGATCAGTCGGCGAGAACATCCTGAAAGCAAAGAAAAGCAAAGGTTTTCCTTAAAACACAAAGTAATTTATCGCCCTTATAAAACGAAGAAGATTAATTAAAATTAAGCCCACCAAATCTAAAGCCACACCTAAAAAAAAAACAACAAAACCTTTGCTTACCAACACACAATATAAACATTTACTAGCAGTTAGGTACCAGGATACCAGCGGTCAATAGGAGCGAGTCATTTCCGTAGTAATCCTCAACACGCAGGTCACAGGACGGTCACAATTGGGTCACGCAACCGGAGTGACGGAATCGTATCCGTGTCACCGGGCTAATTGTGACACTGTCATACTGCGATTAATTAATTAAAGGGCCTTTGTTTTTGTTGCTGTTGAAATACTGTAGGGTTTTGGTGAATTCATTCCTACCAGGTCCTGCTGCCCATTTTATTTAGAATCCGCTCATATCAAACTCAAACTCAAAGCATTTATTTCAAATAAACCAATTACAGGCAATTTTGAATTGTCAAGGGGTCAGTCAGGAAGATGAAGCTAGTTGCCCATTCTAAAGCGTAGTAGGTATCTATGGAGAAGAATGCGTAAGAAACTCCACGGACACTCTTTTAAATCAAAATATGGTTACAAAATATTGGTTACATCATTACATTATACACGGTACACATACACGTGAGAACGATGCAGAACATAAAAAGAAAAATAAATTAAAATAAGCCGTGGCAGAGAGATGACCTCCTTCTGACGGCGACCGTTCGCGAACTAAACAGTATTTTCTCCCATACATCTCTTTTAGCTGTCATCTGAGGGTTTACTTCCTTTCTTACCGTATCATGTTTTACACAACCCATCCATCATTTCTTTATTATCATCTTCCTATTTTCCATTTAATTTAGAATCGGTGAAAAAGAGAGGACTCTTTCAAACCTAGAGATCATGTTTTATACAATGCATCCATCTTTTCTTAAGTCTGCTTCTTCCAATCAGCTTAACTCCCGATGCAAAAAGAGGGGTGTTTTAAGTTTGAACGCTATGTGTGTGTGTCTGTGTCCGAAAACGAAACGAGTTAACCGATATGCATGCGTTTTTTAAAGTGAAACTTTTATTACATCGTCTCAAACTTTTTCGTCTGTGTGTTGCATGTCGCGTGACGGTCGGCCGCGAAGTAGGGATAAAGTGAAAGGCGCTCGTCAGAGCAGCCAAGACCAATATGGCGGCGCCTATAGAAGTTTCACTTTTACCGTGGTTTCATAAAACCACACAATCCTTTTTTTTATTTGAAAACAGGTTTTCTAGCGATGGTTCTTAAACATGTTTTATCAAAATCGGTTCAGCCGTTTGAAGATTATCAGCTCTTTTCTAGTTGATGAATGGATGTGAGCATCTTCCACAGGTCCTGATCGATTTGAAATTTGGTATTCTCTTACTTCGATGATATTAGAAGAACATAGTAATCTTGAACTGATGCTGCAGCATCACCTGGAATGTGCAGGATATCCAACTCCCACAGGTATCGTGTTTGGGCTCATTGGAATGGTCTCCATGAATAGGTTATAGAAAGATGGTGAACAGGGTGTGGTGATGGAGTAGGAAAGAGAAATGAGGACATGTTTGTGTCGGGTTTTTTTAAATTATAACTGTTAAAATTGTACTTGTTCTTAAACTAAATGATCCACATATCTTACAAAATGTTCCATTAATGTTAATTGATATTGGAAACCATTCAAAGGCGTTTTAACTTTCGACTCGCCTCTCAAACGTTATTCAACTTTGCCAACAAATTGGTATTGCCGACATAAAGTAATATTATCAACTGAATTATCAATAAAATATATGAAATCGTAACAGTGAACAATGATAGTTTTTATCAAAGGTAGTCGGAACAAAAGCCCTTCAGATATTGCTATGGAAGAGCTGTTTATATTCCGCCATGGCTGAGTTTAGGGTTGTCGGATTAGTTTATTTTGTAAGTACATATTTGTAATTTATCCTAAAATAATATTATAAAGTGGAATAATATTTTAAAGTGGTATAATATTATAAAGTGGCACAATATTACAGAATGGTATAATATTATAAAGTGGTTTAATAATATTATAAAGTGGTAACATTTGTAAGTTTGAGTGTAGGGGTTAATCTTCGGAACTACTGATCTGATTCCAAAAATTCTTTCACTAATGGGAAGCTACAATATTGCCGAATGTTAAAGGAATATTTTATGTTAGAACATAAACGCTCTAAATATTAAACTGATGGAAGGGTATCTTATGATACGCAATAAAAATTACGGTTCAATATCGCCGAAGATCCAAGAGAGAGAGGGGCTTGTGACTAAGTAATAACAGCCGTACGGGTCGATCGATCAGGTTAAGCTACGCTTGCCACGGTTGGTCCGTGAATGGGTGACCATCTTTACATACCAAGACCCCTCCGTGCCTCGAAAAGCACGTTAAGCCGCTGGTCCCGGCTGTCATTTGTAGATCTTTGACAGTCGTTACGGGTAGTTAGAAGCCCTACAAACCAGTCTTACCAAGGGGTATCGTGTTACCTAGTAACTAGGTTGTGGACGTCAGATAGGCAGTCGCTCCATGTAAAATACTGGTATTCAGCTGCATCCGGTTAGACTGGAAGCCGACCCCAACATAGGTGGGTAAAGGCTAGGCAGATGATGATCGCCGAAGATCCAAGAAGTATTGACCGATAACGGTCACTAAGATAAAGGAACCGGTAAAGTTTACCACTCGGCCCTGTTAGGGCAAAACGCTGTGATCTGTAAAACATCAATTTGAGAAAAAATACTTTTTTACAAAAAACACAACCGACTTCCAAACTACAAAGTGAAAAATAACTTTAATTTCGGAAGTCGGTGTCTTTGAATCAGATCAGTATTTTAGTTTTTGACACCGACTTCCGAAATTAAAGTTATTTTTCACTTTGTAGTTTGGAAGTCGGTTGTGTTTTTTGTAAAAAAGTTTTTTTTTCACTTTTTAGTGCGTTGGTTTGTAATTTATCTAAGTTACAATAGCCTTATGTCAACTGCTCATCAAAAATACCCAAATCGCTATAGATGTGCCTTTAATACTTGAAGAGTTCCCTCGATTTCTCCAAGATTCCATCATCAGATCGTGACCAAATGACAATGGGACCAACTTGAATGTATACCCTTTTAAACAAAAAAAGAATTTTTCAAATCGGTCCAGCCGTCTTTGAGTAATCGGGGAACATACATTAAAAAAAAATATCCCGACGAATTGAGAACCTCCTCCTTTTTTTTGAAGTCGGTTAAAAACGGGTTTTAAAGTTTACATCTCAATGAAGTGCAGTTTATACAGTGAAGTGTATTATTGAGTTTTGGTAATGGAAACCATTATTGAACTGTAGATCGAACCCGTACCAAACTTACATCACGTAGATTATTTTATCTCGTATTACCATAAAACAATGTAACCCGGGTTGCAATGTTTTGTCATAACAGGCGGCACGTTGTGTTCCACGCGCGCCTCAAAGAGATGTCAGCAGAATTGACGGGGTCCGCTAGGGTCAATGCCTGCCGGGGGTTCGAAGAGAACCGATAGGGACATCGTGGCCCCCTGGCAACACGGCAACTGAAGGAACACGGGTGGGTTTTAGTCAGTAAGAGTCTGACACGCCCTCCTGCTCCGGCCAGAGCGGGAGAAGTTATTTGATGATTTCCCACCCAAAAAGGGTCGCACTATGCCAGCGAGTTCCAAAATGTAATATTTTTGTCATGTTGCTGTTGACATGTATTAAACTAATTGTATTCATCAAGGCTCGGATACCGGTTAAATTTTCAAACCGTTATTATGTACTTGACGCAAAAACCTTTACATTTGGTTTCGTCCGTATAAACCGGTTTCTAAAAACCGGTGTTGGAGGAGACTTTTCATAAAGGCTTTTTTCGGATTAAACGGTTTAGAGCAATATTAACCGGTTTTTTGTTTTGTTTTTATTCAGCGTGGCATCCTCACAAGTAATCACAAGTTGCAACGCGTTTACCGACGTGCCGCTCGTCGAATAAACCGGTTAAAAAGGTATTTATTAAACCGGTTCCGAGCCTTGGTATTCATAAAGCTCCTAATTCCACATGGCAACCCTGACAATAAATGCAGATGACCAGTAATTACAGTCACAGTAGCGCGTTGTCTTATTTCAATTGAGTGTAATTGTTCGGCGCGGGCGCAGCATCCAGATTGTTTTGACGGGCTTAATTGCAACATTTATTATTTAAGCGGTGGTGAGAGATTAAGTTACTATCCTACCTTTGGGGGGCCGGAAGATGTAGTATGAACAAAAGATTTCCATTAATCCGTTTTGGATACTAATTCAGATTTAGGTCTTGCTCAGATCTGTCTTGCACAGGGTCGTAGCATAATGCTGAGCGATAGCCGATTTGCGTGGATTTGACGCATGCTTCCCCCAACTTTTTCTCATTTTTGTAATATAATTTTTTTTTTTCTTGCGTCATGTTTACCGCAAATAAACGTTTTTTCTTTCTTTCTTCTTTCTTTCTTCAGATCCAAAGTTGTTAGTCGTTGAAGACAAGGAAGTCTGGCAATAATTCCTTCTGTACATGTGGCTTCCCTGGTACCTCATTAACGGCATAACTGTGTAAATGTCTATTAACTGCTCCCAAATTACGATGATTATTTTATTTTACTTTTTTTACATCATTGACATAATCTTTTCAGTATTTGACATTATATACATACAATTTTCTAAAAAAAAATTAATCAAATTAGATTTGTTACAGCTGTAGTGGCAATCATGTCATTTGGTTTAAATAGGTCCTTATTTTTATTATTTTGTTTATCTTTTATATGTATTGATTCTTGTCTTTTAGATTTTGTGAATGTGAGAACGTTGTAGGCTGTAGACTTGTGGACCATTTTCTATTTTACTAAGTACCTGGTACTTGTTGATAGGCCTACACTGTCCTCCCATACTTATTAACACTGTAATTTGAAAACATTGTAGAAACAATTTATTTTGAAAAGAGTAACCGTGGAGTTTCTTGCCGGCTCTTCTCCATAGGAAGCGACCAATTGGAACCGTGCACCTAGCTTCTGACGTTTCATAAGTGCCCTTGTAGGTTTATGTGAAATAAAATATTTTGATTTTGATTTTTGAGTCCGGTTGACCGAACTACTGAAACTTTCAGTCGCGATAGTTCGGTTCTAACAAAGCACCGAACTACTGAAACTTAAATATGTACCCCTGTAGTTCGGCAAATAAACTAGGCATATAATGTAAACAAACTATATCTTAATTTAATTTAACACGTATTGTGCATCAATACCTGTACCTATAGCAACAGTTCGGCAAATAAACTAGGCATATAATGTAAACAAACTATATCTTAATTTAATTTAACACGTATTGTGCATCAATACCTGTACCTATAGCAACAGTTCAGCAAATAAACTATATAATACTCGTATGTACAAACTATTTACATTTTAAAAAGTACACGTAAAAAGAGCGACTTTGTATAAGAATATCTCTGTAGAAATTTCCCCACATGTTAATTGTACTTGTGCTTCTCTAATAAAATCGTCTCTTTCAAAATACTTCTTGCTTATTTTTGGCAATGTCTTCTTTCTAAATGTTTTGTACTGGTCGACTTTGAAATTTGCAAGAGTAATAATATCATCCTTCAAAATGTGTAAAATTTGTAGCAAGGTTGGATATTTTAATTTTGAAATTCCAACCAGTTTCTGCTATCGCAACTGAAAGTTTCAGTAGTTCGGTCAACCGGACTAACAACCGAACTGCTGCTACTAGAGGGCTCAGGGGGCCTACCACAAGCTCATAAAGCAGTATTATTTTAATATTACTTCAGTGTGGGAAAGAGATGAAGCTCTACAGGACGTATAGCTCCATCTCTTTCTCCCACTGAAGTAATATTAAAATAATACTGCTTTTGAGCTGGTGGTAGGCCCCCAGATGTATTAAAAATTGGTCGTTATGTAAGGTATTTTTTTATTCCTGCATGGGGTACGACGAGACAGCTGTTCATGTGCTTCTAAACTGCCTGGTGGTCGCCTCATACAGGGCAAAGAACTTCTGTTACCCAGGTACCCTCCGTGAGATTGTCAGTTACACCAAGGCGTTGCTGGCCTTCCTTGAGAAGCTGGGGTGGATCGAATAATCGATTTTCCCACCTATATACAACTATACATGCTTTGACGTGGAGTTGCGGACACCAAAGTATAAAATTTATAACGATAACGCAAAAATCACCACCACCTTCTTTCGAAGTTTGTTAAACAAAAAAAAAAAAAAAACTCCTTTTAAAAATACTTAGTTGCCGTTTTAACCCTTTCAATTCTATCCTCGTTCCAGCCATCAGTTCTCTCCATCGTCACTTCTACTATATGCATAACTTTGCCTCGTAAAATATGACGTTTTATGAAGCATCGCTCAATGAACCCGTCTTTCTATGCGGTTTTATATTTGGAGAGACTTTTACGAGTGTCCCGACGCCATTAGCGGATACCTTAGAGGATTGTTGTTGTGGTGTTAGTTTTAGTATTGTAAAAACGAAAGACGTTTTACATTTTGTTTGGTTAGTCAAAAAAGGAATGGTACGTATGGGAATAGTGATAAAGAATAGTTTTACAAATGGATTTAAAAAAGGAATAATCGATGTTTTTCTCAACTGTACACAATCATGTTGTTATGTTCTATGCTATATACATCTTTGATTGTTTATATATCTAGTTATAGTGTCGCGCTGCCAAAGAACTAAAACAAACAAGCCAACTTTGTTATGCTGGTGTGCGTGACAGCTACGTCTTATACTCGCGCCACGTCATTGAGCTGTCATTGTGCTTTTCTAGTGTGCGTGCGTTTAGCGTCTAACAGTTGGACGCTATTTTTTTCGACGAGTTCACTTCTTTGACTGTCCATCTAGACAAATTTACCCATATCATTGCCTACATCCTCTCAAACTCAAATCATTTATTTCATATAAACCATTTACAGGCACTTGAATTGTGAAAGAAGTCGGTCAGTCAGAAAGATGAAGCTAGTTGCCTTTGTATTTGTTTACTGTAAACTTGAAACAGGGTATTTGTAATCATCAATAATCAACTTTAGATTGGTCTCCGAAATCGCGAAAAATACCAAACTCTAGTAACTGCCATGCAATATAATTAAAATAGCTTATAATAGAAAGACACTTCTGATTTTTGTTGAACTGGTGATCTTTAGAGTGTTATTGGGTTTCTATCTACAGGAATTTTCAAGGAGCAGGTTAATGGCAGCAGACTTACTATTTTATAGGACTTAAATATAACTAGCGAAATTAACTATACACATAGCTATCTGCCTCTTCGGAGAATAGGTTGGTACAGAAGCCTACCACCAGCTCAAAAGCAGTATTATTTTAATAATATTTCAGTGGGAGAAAGAGATGGAGCTATACGTCCTGTAGAGCTTCATCTCTTTCTCACACTGAAGTAATATTAAAATAATACTGCTTTATGAGCTGGTGGTAAGACCCCAGGTCTAATTTTGTGATATGTTCTTCTTGTAATAATTTCTTGTTGATGTTGGTAGTCTGAAGGCCAATTCCTGTATTTAAAAACGTTTAAAATCTAGTCGCATTATGATCTCAGCGACAATCAAAGTTATTTCTTTCAAAATTGTTAAGGTACCATTCCGTAGTCGACCGCAGGCGGCAACTGCAGGCGACATGTTCCCGCGACACGTCGCCTTCATAGAAATGCATAGAATTCCTGTCGCCAGCAGTTCTACCGTCCTTACGAAAAGTGCAATAACTAGGTTAAACCTGATTTCGAAAAAAATGCGGGGTAAAGATTTTATTTTTGTTTTGTTTGTAGGTATCTCCAACACTATATATGGTATACAAGGCAAATTCGTCCTAGATACGTAAAAAAGTGTCTATAAAGAATATTATATAGATCTCGTTCTGCAAATTCCGAATATGTACTTATCTCAATTCGGCGCAAAACTCGAGTTATTGCACTTCGTAAGGACGGCAGAGTTGCTGCCTGTGGTTGGCAACGGAATTGTACCTTATATTAGAGACTTTTTGTCAGATTGCGACTGAGATTAGAATACGTACGAACGTTCTTAAAAATACGGCAATTGCCCCTTAAAACTGATAATATCACCGACCAATATCCATTCTTCGTTTGCTATTCTAATTCTCCTGCCCTTATCGATTTGTTGCCATTCCTGAAAATAACGGCTTGCCTGCAAAACAAGAGACATGAAAGTTTTATCTTATTATTTATTAAACAGTTTATGTACACACATATAAACAGATAAGAAGAAAGGAACAGAAAAATACGTACAAAGGTGATGCTTATTTCTATAGAAATCTCTTCCAGCATACCTGCGATAGGAAAGTAGTTAAAGAGATGTAGACAACGCGTGTAAGAGTAGAAGAGAAAACAGAATACATAAAATAAAACTTAACTATTACTAAAACTTAACTATACACTAATTTAAATATAAAAACATACAACATGAGAATATAATTTAATACATATTTCTAAAATACATATCACTAAAATAGATAAAAATACTTTATAAAATAATAAATACATATTATGCAACTATGACGAAGTGGAAAGATAGTGTTCTTTCACTCTTCTTTTAAAAACCGCAACAGTTTGGCAGTCCCTAATGCCAGACGGAAGTGAATTCCACAACCGAACCGCGTACACACTGAAGGAGTAGGAGTAGAAGTCGGTTGAGTGGGGAGGGGATTATCCTATACTATTAAACGAGCAATGTTTGTAATCACGTTCTCGAAAACGGTTCTAACGATTTCGATGAAAGTTGCAATGTAGGGGTTTACGGGGGCGAAAAATCGATCTAGCTGGGAAAATTCGTTTTTTCTATTTTCACCCGAGCAGAGCTCGGTCGCTCAAAGTTTAGAACAAGATGGCTACCTTAGAATAATGACATGGCAGCATGGAATTATTATGAACTATCCTATACGATTAAATGAGCGTTCTTTATTTTCACTAGAGCAGAGCACGGTCGCCCAGGTACTAAAAATAATATGAATACCAAAAAGGTTCCAAAAATAAGTTTATACACAAACTCGACCAAATTGGGTACGTGAATATATTGGATTCATCTCGTTGGACAGTATCCGAAATAGAAAGGCGACGGATAAAAATATCCGAATTTCGTGACGTAATCTTTCTTTGTGCAAAGTTCCGATGTCATCGGCCACTCACATCTGTCGTTCGGTCCAGATGAAAAACAAGGAACTTCCTTTCAAAAGTTATCTATATTTAGAACATAACATATCACGCCTAGTAATCTTTGAAGGATCAGGCAAAAACTGACTGATTCCTGATTAAATAATCCAATAACAGTTTGCTTGATTTGGGATATCGAATCCAGGAATCAACGCTCAGCAGTCTGCAGAGCTACTACAAAAAAAACACAAAGCAGTTAACATTAAATTAGTTATAGTTAATCTTATTATCAAGGAGCTTGTTGACAAATTGCTATAAATCACTTCTGTCATTTTAATTAAACTATGAAGCTCTTGTTCCCATCATCAAAGTCTTGAGATTTGACATCCCTATTATGCAATGAACCGAAACCATTAAAATGCAAAACATACCGAATAGCCAAAAAAATAAGATACAATTTCCAATGAGAAAGTTTATTTTACGGACAAAGCGATTCGAATTTCGAACAAACCGTTACGTCACAGGACTGACGGTTGACGTAACAACACCGTACCGAATTATTTTAAGTACGTTGCTGTATCACTTAGAGGAAGTTAAGGAGCGCTCGTTAAATAATGATCAATGGATTACTAATAAGAATTTAGTATCGTGTAGTGCTGTATGGAGATAATGGTATGTTCCTTTACATTGATTTATGGTTGCGTCGTAAGATTAAAGAGAAATTTATCTATGTATGTTTAGCGGTGTTTTTGGAGCCGAATGGGCATTGAACATCAATTAGTGAAGGAATTTCATTTAATTCATATCTGGTTTAATGGGTAGGTTTGACTTTTGATGTAATTTGGTAACGAGATAGTTTGTGGATGATTGATGATGTGGTTTAAATAGAAAGAAGAAAGAAAAATATTTTATTTGAGACACGCACAGGAAATACAAAAACAAAAATAAAACAAGCATCTAACAACGGAAAAAAACTTCTTTTTTTTAAAGTCTAATCTTTATATTTAACCTGTTTTAAATAATAGAATTCTACTGCTAAATATTCATACTGCCCTAATCGAATTATTATTCTCCAAGCTTATTCGAAAAATCAGTACAAAACAGCAGAATACGAGCGAAACAACTATTTCATTCATTTTCATAATAAAATAGGCTTTCTAAATTGACCTATTAACCCGTCACTTCCCACGAAGTAAGTATTAAAAAACAAAAAAAACAAAAACAATAGAATCGAGATCGAGGGAAATTGATACTTAACAATATCGATTACAGCGACTCCATCATCAAAACATCGATCGTCACGACTCGGTATCCCGTTATGAGATCAACCAGTAACCGTTTCGTAATTATCTAATTGGAAACAGAACTTAAATGTATAAATATCTCGGATATTAGAAGTACTACTAAGTGCTACGTGATTGGTTGGTAGGTTTGTAATTATGTATAATATTAATAATAGATACTTCCAGCCGACGTCTTTAGGCTTAATAAAATATCCTCAAATTGCAAATAATTTATGTATTACGTTTGTATGGACAATTCATGCGTCGCCGCATTCTTAAGTTCTGAGTTGAGCTCCACGATTACTGACAAATGCTTGCACTGACAGGACAGGTCCACTCAAATCTGTCTGGTTCTTCCTCAAAAGACCATTTCAGACACTTATCTACATAGTCGTCACAATGTCTGGAGTTTAAAATAGAGTTTTGGTCCCTGAGTTTTAATTTCGCCATTACTTCTCGGGAGAAGTTAGATAGGAAATGTCGAATCCGTCTTGCTTATTATTTTTTTTTTTATGATTTGTAAAAGAGGTTTTATTAAAAAAAAAAATGTGACGTAGAAAGACTCTGCACCTTAATCTAAATCTGTACCCTAATTGCGTAACTTATTTTCGTAAACAGTTTTGCCTAATTTATTTCATTTTGACAGTTCAACAACATTCATTGCGGTATTTACGTTGTTGAGCAGATTTTTTTTCCAATTTATGAAGCAATGGATAAGCAATCTGTTTGCGTTGTATTACGCAATTAGGGTACCAACTTACAGCAACGAAATAAGATGACAGTTGCAAACCTTTTTTAAACTTGTCGAATACACTTTTTGTTGCAAACGACTTATTATAGACTCAGACCTATGCTCAGACAATTTACGGAACGGGCCTCACGTCACTGTTGACAGCGTTGTCTTGGTTTTTTATTTGTTCTGATTATTGAGTCGATCCTTACATACTCCTTTTGCCTCATTTACGTTCATACATCTGGTCATACACGTAGCAGGTGGCGTTGTGTAGTTTCTGCCTACCCCCATGGGAAGAAGGCGTGAGTTTGTGTATGTATGTATTGAGTCGAAAATACTTTACTGTTGTGCTTATGCAAGGTGTAATTAAAATAATTGAAACCTTTTGGTTTTTGTAGTTAACGGCGCAGGATAGGTTTTACCAAAAGTGGTCATCGTATTAGTGGTTCAGCAGTATATATTTTGAATAATAAATCTATGTGCAGTAGCTTCAATGTCATCAGGATTGTGCCTGAATATCGTAGTTCGTCGTGGGCTTGGTAAGACTGCGGCTCCCCGGCCATCTTTTCTGTCATCAGAAGACAGCCGCCACGCAAACATCGATGCGACACTCTGCTAGACTCCAGCCAGTGTCACTCTTATCACAACCTCTTCGGTGATTCCAGGAAAGTCGTAATAAAATTAGACTGCGCTTTTTGCAGTGCCGCCATTATTATATGTATATTCATTCGTTAAGGCGCTGATAAACTTGAGCATTCACTTGGAACAGAACATCGAGCATTCGCCGTTTTTAAATTTGTCGAACTGAACAACGAACAGAGCCAAGCATAGAACCAAACATCGATTCGAACATTTTCTCGATCATTCTAACTAGCGAATGCTCGTCAAAAAAATATTCTTCACGAAGATGTAAGACTTGACGGTCGCAAGGCTCGGCTCGGCAAAAAGCTCGAAGGAAATTTACTGTCCTTTGGCTAGAATGCTCGCTAAAACGCTCCCGTTTAATTTTCTGTAATGTAACATTCGCTAGAATGCTCATTACAAGTGAATGCTCAAATTTATCAGCACCTTTATGGTAACTTTTACTATGGGACCAACCATGAAGTCGCGAAAAAATTGTTAACTGCTCCATACATTTATGTACGCATAACGCGACAAAATGTATTTTATTAGTGATCGATGATTGAAAGAAAAGAAAAGACCTTTTTACTCCATAGAAGATTTTTAAATGATAATATAAATTAACGGCTATTGACATTTTATTTTATTTTTTGACATTTATCTACATTATAATATGTTAGAAACTGACTTAAGACTTTTGACATTATTTACCTATTTAATCTTAAATGATAATTATCATATTTCATTGGTAGAACATTGAGATCACGCTAAAATGTATATTTTTAAGACCTTTTTGTACCCTATGTTCACAAATAAGATTTAATTTGATTTGAAAGAAGGAAAGAAAGAAAGAAAATACATTTATTTAGACCTTGACAGCTTGCAGCAGGTTTAGTGACACTGATTATACCTTGTATACCTAAACGTAATCAATCATTTAAGCTCATATGATCTTCGTAAGCAGCTGACTGCACTATTTTTAAACTTTAATGCATTTTGATCTGGAGTTTGTGAGAAAAGTATGCAAGTATGTCATACGAGTAGTAAGTTACTGATTCTGAATACACCACCTACCAATAAGAAGAACCATGTAAACATCCTTAGAATAAGAACAATTTATTTGTTCAAAAATATACTGCAAAGTAAATATTTAAGGTGGTACACTTTATGACACTTTATTATTATGGTCAGATTTTGAACACGGCACCCTAATAGCGTAACGCACTCACTATCAGTCACAATCTGATGATTGATTGATTTTGAAGGATATTGCTAATCTATTGCTACATACGTTCGAAAAAAAAATCTGCTCAGCAACGTAAATAACGCAATGAATGTTGTTGAACTGTAAAAATTTAAGCCATTGCTACTGTAAAGTGTTTAGTGGTATGAGGAACAGGGTGTAAAGTTCACCCATCCACCATAGAAAAGGGAGGACCCTCCGACCAGACGGGTGTTGTGTCTGGCGGGCAACTGCCCATCGGTTTGAAGTTGAAATCTTGTATGTATGTCGATCGCTCGGTAAACTCTAACTGCGCGATGCAGGATTTGTGTGACGTCATGTCTATGATGCGTAGTTCGTATGTGGCGGTGTAACCGCTACAAGTGTGTTACGCAATTACCTCGCTGTGTCTGAACTAGATATAAAATATTTGTACTTTAGAAATCAGCGGTCTTCTCTTATTGTAGGCGACACTTATGAAATAACTACTAAATAACTAGGTCTATAAGTTTATTGCATGTATCTCATATCTTTGTATCGGTGTATTCAATTTTTGGTGAGCCAAATAAATAAAATAAAATAAACTATGTTTGACCTCTATGTATACTAGTTTATAAACATCTCTAACACATTTGATTTAAAAAAAAGTTACAAATGTAGGAGAACCAATGCTCATAATATTACGTTAAATATTTCATAACCAACAAGCCGTGTGGTCCAAAACTTTCCATACCAATAATTGCACTTAGAAACAGCTATCGCTCCAAATATCCCACAAATGTACCAAATATGGGCACAATTAGAATTTATAGTTCCTTTAAATCACAACCCCCATACATGGCGAAGAATGTTTTCTTAAATCAATCCGACATCTGTCATGGATTACGAGGCCGTCAAATGGGATTAGCCGTTCTTGATAATGTGACGTACAAACAGACAGACATTCCCGTTGGATATCAGTAAGACAAATAGGTAAAGTATTACGTTTGAGAGATCGGTTTAACAGTGAATACCGGTAATATTAAGAGATGTGTGAAAAACGTGAAATTGACGTTTGCTAGTAGTGTGATTTGTGTCCAAAAGTCCACTCAATACACTATACTAATCTTGAAATGTATTTTTTACTTCATCACCTGCTAAGGAATGTGGAAAAACATGATACACAACGAATACGAACTAAATTCATCAATCATTTATCAATCCATTTCTAATGTTCATACAAAAATACTTAGGTTAACTCTTAGATCTACATATCGCACCCCTAGATGAAGACTCCTCCGGTAACTCAAAAAGTACGCATTTCAAGTTAGTGGCGGTTTCGAATTCCTGACTCGAATACCTACACATAGATATAACTCACGTTACGATATCTTCAACTGCTGTTAATAGATAGCGCTAAATGCAGCTTTACTTAATTTGCTTACAGCTGCAAAACTAGAGTAACTAAAAAATCTCGATATTTTCCAGGGTTTTAACAAACAAAATACAAACAAGCTAATTCAACAGTTTTAGAAAACGTTACCTCTATGAATGTCTCAATAGATTTTTGATATCTTTCCTAAATATTCTAAAAACAGTTTTTCGTCATTTCTGAAAAATGAGGTTTTTTGAGTTACCGGAGTCTTCATCTAGGGGTGCGATATATTAAAAGCTTTGATTTATTTACATATCTAAATAGAGTGTCGCGCTGCAAAAGAACTCAAACAAACAAGCCAACGTTGTTATGCTGGTGTGCGTGACAGCTGCGTCTTACACTCGCGCCACGTCATTGAGCTGTCATTGGGCTTTTCTAGTGTGCGTGCATTTAGCGGCCAACAGTTGGACGCTATTTTTTTTCGACGGGTTCTAAGCTTTCACTGTCTATCTAGACATCTTTGATTAAAAGCTAAGTTACTACGAGAGCTTTCTTTCCATGAAATAAGAAAGGAAGAGAGTTTTACCCACAATTCCTTAAACGTAAGCAATTCAAACGTTTATCCATAAATTACAACTTACCCAAATATATCGTTTCTTTACTTACAATAAACACAGTACTAACTGCTCACTAGGGTATCGCTAGTGAACGTTACCAAAATACATGACACACTCTTAACCTGCTGATTTACTGAACTATTTTTGTCGAAAAACAAAACAATTTCAAATAATGTTGATTCGGACGGAAATAGCAGTGGGAGGGCAAAGGGGATTTATTTCGAGTTTACAAGCCGTAACAGAAACTTGAATGCCTCGAATACTTTTGAAAAGGATAGATTGATTTAGATATACAGGGTGGCAGGACATCGACGCGGAAACTGTTACCACAGATTCAGTACACAACGCAGGGGGTTCAGAATCATGTACTGAATCCATGGTAACAGTTTTCGCGTCGATGTCCCTGCCACCCTGTATACTTGAACCAGTAGTCAACTCAGCCTATGGCAGTCCAATGCTCGACATGCTCTCCCAGGCTGCGCCACTACACCCCTAGCTACAATACCGCCGATATAACTTGGCAGTTCCGAACGGACCAACGGCCTTAAAAAGGTGGCTGGGACAGACTAGATGCCAAAGGGAAAAAAAAAATCAGCTGTTTCATACATTTTGGTCAAGTAGGTATTGAACTTTAGTATAAACAGCTGATTTTTTTCGTGATTTCAGAGTTGCTCCTATAGTAAAAGTTGTTTATATTCATGGGTAGAACATCCCGTAAAAATTTCGAGACGGTAAAAAAAGTCACCCGGTATTTCAGTGAGCGTTTCCTGATTGGCTCGGTATACGCGGGAGCGGGGCGGGATCGTTTCGGTTTACCGCGCCTCGATAGAAACATCCAATGCGATACCCGCTCACGTCACCCGTTTTACAGCATGCTCGGTATGCTCGGTACCGAAAGCTTACCGAGCGTCTAAATTTCAATGATACCACGCTGCGTAACGACTAATGAGAAAAAAATCAAGCAGTACGGTATCGTTTCGGTATACCGAGCATAGTACTATACCGAAACGATACCGCACCGACCAATGAGGAAACGGCCTTCATTTCAATCTTCGTTTTTAATATCGTCCTACATTAAGATACTGACATATTTGTGGCCATACATCGGCTGCCCCATTTCAAAACCTAGTAAGGGACACTTTTTACAAAAATCGTTTTATTGCATAATCTTGCTAATCTAATAAGTCCCCACCAAATACAAAAACACCAGCGTTGAAAACTCACTTATAAGCAGATATAATTAAACATCGAAACCTAGTAAGTGCCCTATTCACTGCCTCGTGACCACTTTAAAACCTAGTAAGTTACTTTAACCATTTCAGAACCTAGTAAGTGTCTGAGACTTGCTAGGTTTTTAAATGGTCGATGCACCTAACTAGGTTAAATACTGAGCCAAAAATAAAAATAAAACAGAAAATAGTTCTATACTTATAAATTACAGAAAAACCTATTAGAAGTCTATGGTCTTAAAAAAACATGGTAAATCTTCCAATATTGTGCGTACAAACTTACATTTACAGTTGAAAAGCATGTGAGAAAATGGTTTTCAACTACAATTTTAAGTTTGTTCTTGGGATAAATTAATTCCAACTACGGAACCCTTAATTGTG
Organism: Agrochola lychnidis; assembly: GCA_963680765.1. Taxonomy (NCBI): domain Eukaryota; kingdom Metazoa; phylum Arthropoda; class Insecta; order Lepidoptera; family Noctuidae; genus Agrochola; species Agrochola lychnidis. The sequence continues at coordinate 20,827,112 of OY796858.1, forward strand.
CGTGGTCTGACACGCACTTGGCCGGTTTTATAAATAAATAAACCATAACAAAAGTGTACTTACTAGGTTTGGAACTAGTTGCTACGTGAATCTATCTCGTGTCAATTATCAAAGTTAGTAAGGGGTTTAAAATATGTAATATAGACATATATTAAAATATTTATAGTACTCAGGTAAAAAAAATGCTATTGGTTGTATAAAATACTAAATAATGAACACATAGTTCATTATTTAGTATTTTATACAACCAATAGCATTTTTTTTACCTTACATTAATACTTTTCAAAGGCTGACCCGATTTACGTTTTTGCGCTCTCCTGTAAAATTTCGTTTTAAGTCCTTACTAGGTTTTGAAATGGGGCAGCCGACATTTTATAGCAAGCCCTTGGCAATCGTCGTACAAAACTACAAACCTCAATGGTGACATTAATATCAATAACATATCCTTTGAAGTATCAGTCGACATTGACTCCTCAGAGCTGCTCAATACGTCCGTCCAACTGTGGCTACCATTCAATATCTTGGAATCACAAGATCGTTTCACAAATCAACCGTATTTTAATAGACATAAAGTTTGAATTTCTTCGCTGAAACTGTAAAAGCAATTTAGAGATACCGTCGCGGCAACATCGGGTTTTCTGTTCCAGAATTCCGTGCTAACTCTTATTTCCATGTAGTAGAGTTGGAAACTGTTTAGCAAATAGGTATTTGAATGAATTCACGGTTTGCTGGTCTGAGCACCTTATTGTCAGAATTTCTAAAAGACCGTTCCAGCGAAAATTTGGTATTGAAAACGATATTTTTAATCTTTAATATTTCCTTCGGGGCATTTATTCAAGTAATGTTGAAAGGGAACCATTGGACGATTGAGAATTCAGAAATTTGGAAAAATTGTAGAAAATTACATTAATAGAACATCCATACTAATATTATAAATGTGAAAGTAACTCTGTCTTTCTGTCATCTTTCGCGCCTAAACGGCTTAACAGATTTAGAACATAGCATACTTTGGAGAACATATCTTTATGGTTGCAAGTTGACTTTGGAGCACGAACCTCTTCAGCTGTACGGAACACGCTACTTCTTGGAATATATAATTATTACATATGTCACTTGGAAATGAATGCTTAGTTGATAGTCAAGACTAAAAAACACGAAAACGCGTATAAGACAGTTGTACATACCAGCCCTATTAAAATCTCGAGAAAACTTTGGTGAATTCAACTTGAAGTGAAATGTCAGTAATGTCAATCTCTTGCATCAGGTGAATGACAGCTCACTTCAAGCCCATATCATCTACAGTGCGTTCATTATAACTTGACCCGTAACGCGATTGGTAGCACTGAATTTTGCAGTCATGTGATTGGTAGTACTGTTCTGTCAGTCGCCATTTTGAACTGTATCCTATACTATTAAACGCAATATTTATATATTACATATTTAAAAGTATATGTATTTGTACTCATGTTCTCGAAATCGGCTTTAACTATTTCGATGAAAGTTGACGGGGGCGAAAAATCGATCTAGCTAAGTCTCATACTTATCTGGGAAAATTCGTTTTCTCCGTATTTTCACCCGAACACAGCTCGGTCGTCCAAAGTTTAGAATATGATATTGAATAATGACATTATAATAATGACATGGAATAAGTAGGTACTAAATATATATGGATTAGTATGAACTTTCCTATAAGTACTATTAAATGAGCGTTCTCTATTTTCACCAGAGCAGAGCTCGGTCGCCCAGGTACTTAGTATTGAAACTAAGACTGCAAAATTCAGTGTTACCAATCGCATCAGGGGTCAAGTTATAATGAACGCACTGTAAGTGTCCATGCTGAGATTTTTACAGAATAGACCCACATTTAACAAAGTATCATTCATTGATTACTTGAAAGAGGTATTTATGTACAATAAAGCTAAATATATCGGTCACAAGTATTCACATTTGTAACCATCGTAAATGTTAACGCGTAAAGGGAGCCTGGGGGCATTTTGACTCCAATACTAATGTCCATACTTTAGTACCTTTGTGTCTTTTCGATCGAACTTGGCCTTAATTTTTTTGCGAAATATCACATTTTTTATTTGTGTTACCAAATAAATATTATTCTTTCTGAAATAATCATATAATGTATCGTTTAGATTCGTCTTCGTCGTGAGAGGCCGAATGGCTACTACTTGATCGAGCGTCAGTCATGAATTTCGATACATCATCGAGCCTTTGAGCTATAGGTATGACAGTTATTCCTGTCAGGAGCTCAACAGATAAAGTACTACAAGAATCTTTTGGCGGGGGGAATGACATTGAGAGGGGGGCGTTGTTGGTAAACATTTATGAAATTGTCACAGAAATTGTAATGTCAGAACAAAATGGCGGCGTGTGTACCGTTTTTGTCCACGCGCCAAAAGAACCTTGTATAAAAGAAACAAAGAAGAAAGAAAAAATGTTAATTCTGCAAAAAATAAACGCACAAAACACAAAAAAAATATTACATAAATCATAAAATACACATTCACCAAAAGCCAAAAGCCTCGTATTAAATATTCGAAAACTAACAAGAAGTTCGACAAATTTTGTCTATTGCTTATGTCAAGGCCAGATACCAAAGACAATTTACAATTTTGTTTGCAATAACAAATGAAAACAACAAACATTTAAAACAAACAAAATGCCGATTGCTGAGTGGAATAGTAACATTTTCTGTAATAAGCAAACAACAAGAACAATTAATCTGTGCGTCGTATCTGTGCAAGAATAGGTCATTGCTCAGCGAAATGCCGCAACTTCGGACGAACCTACGGTTACGGCGCTGATTTTTAGCAAAAACCTCGTGAATGACGTATGATCTGTGTACCTACCATAGATTCGAATCCGATCAACCATATATGCGTTATTTTAAAGAAAGAATAATAGGTTTATTTGTCACAGAAACACGTGCATACAAAATGATAATTAACTCATAAACAAACACAAATACACACTCACACTTATTTACAAAGTACTTAACTCAATCTTTGCAATCTTTTGTATTTATAATTTTGGTAGACATTGGTGCCGATTCCCTTGTTCACAAACTAAACTAAATTTAAGTTCAGTGCATCTTTTTCTTTCTATTTCATTAAGAAAAGGACAGAAGATAAATTTTAGTTTAGTCCTGTCAAATTAATCAGCGCCTGTCACTCTCCATACAAGTTTAGACGTGATTAAAAACTTGCCGACTAAAATTACGTCAATTTACGTCAAGCGCTGATTAATTTGACAGGAATAAACTAAAATTTATGTTCTGTCCTTTTCTTAATGAAATAGAAAGAAAAAGATGCACTGAACTTAAATTTAGTTTAGTTTGTGAACAAGAGAATCGGCACCATTAGTGTGATACGTACCCATATGATACCTACTAAGCCGTAATTTCCCAGACAATATGGCAGTGCAATCATGAAGTGAGGTGTCAGACGTGGCAGCCGTGGCAGGTCGATTCGACCGCAATGTTGCGGTGTAGGGTTCGATGCCTGCTTGACGCTCTGATTGCGTCAGGTCCATACAGGTCGATAGTCATGTCATTTGATATTTTCCTGGATTTTTTAAAAAGATATTCATTGTTGTATTGGGCGATTGGCAGAATTGACGAGCCCCCCAAATTATTGTGTTTTATAATATGGCACTTCTTTTTATGTTGTACCGTGTAACCATGGTAGAACAAAATAAAGATTTCTGTGATATTAGTTGACTGGTAAATAATGCCTTGTAAGTATGATAAATATGAGTATAATAAATATGAGTATGTTAAATATATCCTGATTCCGTGGCCACGAGCAACACGCTCAAGCGACACGCTCAAGCGACACGCGTCTTGCAAAACAAATGAATGAAGTTATGTAGAGAATGTCACGGCTCACCGCGACGAGACTTGCGGAACGACGCACAGTAGATCGAAAAAAGCGGCCAAGTGCGAGTCGTACTCGCCCATGAAGGGTTCCGTAGCAGCAAGTAACATTGAATGAAAGGTAAATTGCGGTTTACGGTTTATGACGTATTAAAAAAAAACTACTTGCTAGATCTCGTTCAAACCAATTTTCGGTGGAAGTTTACATGGTAATGTACATCATATATTTTTTTTAGTTTTATCATTCTCTTATTTTAGAAGTTACAGGGGGGGGGGGACACACATTTTACCACTTTGGAAGTGTCTCTCGCGCAAACTATTCAGTTTAGAAAAAAATGATTTTAGAAACCTCAATATCATTTTTGAAGACCTATCCATAGATACCCCACACGTATGAGATTGATGAAAAATTTTTTTTTGAGTTTCAGTTCTAAGTATGGGGAACTCCAAAATAATTTGTTTTTTTTCTATTTTTGTGTGAAAATCTTAATGCGGTTCACAGAATACATGTACTTACCAAGTTTCAACAGCATAGCTCTAATAGTTTCGGAAAAAAGTGGCTGTGACATACGGACGGACAGACAGACAGACAGACATGACGAATCTATAAGGGTTCCGTTTTTTGCCATTTGGCAACGGAACCCTAAAAAGAATCTCGAAGACATAGGACCTTACATTTTAATCGTGATATCATCACCGTGTGCAAGGATATCGCCGTCCCCGGAGAATAAAGTGATAACTACAAAAACACAACTTTTCAGGAACTTAAAAAAAACATGATTTCGTCGATTGCTCCATAAATAATGGACGTAGAAAGATGATTGTCAGTTTTGAAAAAAAGTTATTTTTTGTCACGAGAACATAATTCTATGACTGTTTGTCATACTAACAAGTGGGAATACATTTCGATAATATTATATTAACACTTTATTCTCGTAATTTAAGGCCTGTGTTAAATCTTTGAATACTATCGTATTATTTCGTAATTAGCTGTATAAAAATTGCGAAAGAAAAAAAAAATTTGACTAGATGTATTAGCACCCACAGATTCCAAAAATGGCAACACTAAAACTAAGATAATGGCAGTTATCATTTTATTCTTCGGGGACTGCGATATTATGGTTATTCTCTCCGTTTCGGAGATATAAGCATAAGCTCCATATAATTATTATTTTTTGCAAAAAAAAATTTGCGTATCAGATTGTCCTTTTATGCGTGATATTGGCTATTAGAAGCATTCCAAGCAAAAAATCTACACTTTAAAATTTAAGAGGAGGCTCCCTGTATGTTAATTTGCATTAATATTCTGATAAAGTCACGCATACAATCAAAATGGAACTTTAGTATATGATTTATTGGATCTTTTTCTTTCCAAATATAAGACTGTTACGTAATTGGAGCATTTACGCTCGATTCACTTTTTATTCGAAAATCATGTCTTAAATAATTATTGACAGTAAGAAAATATAGTTTATTATCCAGATATATTTTTTCTCTAGATCAATTTATTACTTTAGTTATAAACGAAATAAGAATTGAGACTTACGACATTTAGTTCCGTGTTCGAACACGATCAAAAGAGCGCACGCGATTTTCAACTTTATTACTGATGAGTTAGCGTTTAGCACATACTGGAGTGGTGGGGTGCATTGGGGCGGAGTTTGCGTGGAAATTGACTTAGGAGTGCCTGGTCTTAAGCTCCTGCGTCTTCGAGAGCCTTTTTTCGATCCACAGTGCGACGGACGGGAACAGGTGGTCAGCGCGCGCGTGTTGTTTGACGCACGTCGCACGGTCGCATCTCAAGTCGCGTCGCTGGAGGCAGTAAACGGTGACGCTCAGACGCCGTTTACGGCCTAAGTCAAGTTCTAAATTATCCATCCGTAAACTTGTTTCAAACACAAATTACATAGTACACAAAGTACAATTTAATCTAGTTTCTAGTAACTTGGGAATAACCTTTGAATCCTGACTGCTTGAAAATGGGAAATGAAAGAGCTGAGTATGTCAATTTCCTTAACCTCCTTGAAATTACAAACTTGGCTCGAAGCCTTTTAGTTGGTAATGCAATTTTTGTGATTGCGGTTCTCAAAGAAGTAAAGAGGCACGGAATCTCTCTAGAAGAGGTCGTTTACCGTTCTTTATTTGTCTTTGAGAATTTTCTAGTTTGTATTTAGGAACTAGGAATGTGGGTTGGTTTAGAATGAATATTAAAATTTATAACAAATAAAACTTGGATTATTTCTGACCACCTATGATAAAAATAGATTTGTTAACAAAAATTGACCCTGGTTTAAGGACTCTGTGTTGGTTCAAAGCAATAGTTATTAATTCTATACTATCTATTAACGAGCAATATTTGTGTACTAGCTTCTGCCCGCGACTTCGTCCGCGTGGAGTAGCTACTTTGGGCTAACGCTCAAAGTAGCTACTCCACGCTCATCTTTAATCCGCGACTTCGTTTAAATAAAGGTGTTTTTTTTTTAATAATGCGTACCTATGTTAGCTATTTTAGGTACCTACATCACGCTTTAATCAGTAAGCCGACGTTCGCACGGACGTAATAAAATCGCAGCGGGATTTTATCGCGCACTGTATTTTCAACTCTCGGTGTTAAGCCGAGCGTTGAGAATCCAACGCGCTGGAACGCACTCTCGTCCCAGCTCGTTGAAAAAACACACTATTGGATTTTCAACTCTCGGCGCTAAACAGAGCGTTGAAAATCAAGAGCACGAAAAGAAGAACCAGATCTCGATAGGGCAACATATAGTTTCCCGTGCGAAAAACACTCTAGGCGTAAATCTATTCCTACGTGCTTAAATGTTTGCCCCTGGGCCTTATCTAGACACGCGGCAGCGTGTCGAGCCAAGTACTAGGCAAGACACGGCTGCAGTGTGTTATATTACACGAACCATTTGGAGCCACTTTTGACCCCTTAATAACTCAAAATCTATGTAACATAGACTCATGAAATTTGGTTTATTTATAAAAACCCCTTAGATTAACTAGAACTCCAAATTTCGTAAATAAAACTCAAACGGTTATTGAGATATTAACGTATAAAAATCGGCATTTTTATCAACGACCCTGTCACTAGACATCAAAAACATTTAACCCATTTCCGGGTGACCTAGAAAGTTGAAAAGAGATTTCCCGAAAGCAGGCCTATGGTATGATACTGTGTCAAAGCTTATTTATCAAAAATTATGTCGTATTTTTTTCAAGTCGTTTTATCAAAATTTATTTCTTCTAGCATTAGAGAACCTAATAAATATTTATTTTGTTGATACTTAATAAAGAACTACATCCACCATTCAATCCTAACCTGAATGTTGCCAGATGACAGACTATTCCAATAAAATAATTTGTAATCGATTGAAAATATCGATACTAACCCACATGGAGTAGGTGGAGTATCCATCCACTACACGAGTATGTTTTAAATACTATTTATTATACTCAAATACTGTAAAACTATGATTTTACAATAAATAAAATATTATATGGTCTGAATATACTCAACAACTTAAAAGCGTTTCGAGGCAGTAATGTTATTTTATAAACTACCAGTGATCAGAGTAAGTAGATTGATTTGAGGTCAATGAACTGGCACGTATATTAGTATGGATACGCCTCCGGGATTCCGGGATTTTGAAATTATTAAGATTTTTTAAGGAATTTCAAATGTTGTAATGTGTAGAATAAAGAATACATCAATATGAATAAGAAATGTTCAACCCTTTTGCTGTCTGTTTAATAGTATATAGGTGATCGGACTCCAAGAAAAGGATAGATATACTATAAAACAATATAATATATTTTAAATATTTATCTATCGCATTCTATAAATTTCCAATGTAGTAGTTTAAAAATCCTTACTTTAACAATATTTGATTCAATCCCGTAAGTACCAAAATGAAATCCCGGAAAAAAAGCTTATCCATGTTATGATTTCTATGACTATTCATGATGCGAGTACGTAAAATCAATCGACCTACTCCGATCACTGATAATCACCCAATCGATTTCGTCAATCGATTACCAAAATAATTAAACCTGGTAACACTGACACCATGCATAATGTCAAACTGTCAAAAATAATCTGTCAGATCAATGGCATTGTTGGCTGTTTGTTTTACGTTGATTTGAATTTATTTTTCCGTATTTACTTTATACTTATATTACGTTACGATTTAATGCTGTCAATTTAAATTGAAGCCAGAGGAACTATTGCTTATCTTTCCATGGCCCTGGGTAAGTTTATTATGTTCTCTAAATATTTATAAACACCGTCGTATTGTATAACCTCATTGATTTTAGCAGCCTATTAGTAGAAGGCCTATGTTCAGTCAGGGGTACGTCGCGCGTCGTCAGCTGTAAATGTCTATAGTATGATGTAATTATATAGCATAAGTAAATACACTGAATTTTTTTACCTTTTTCAGGTATGACGATGACATGTGTTATTGCAAGACTTGACATTATTGATTATATTATCTACAACTCTATCCCAAGTATTACTTGCTCAGCAAAATCTAAGCATATTATGTTATGTATGTGGCATGTCAACTGCAAGTCACAGAAGTCATCAGGTTAGTGTTTTTAAAATGGCAGAATTACTATGAGTGATATAATTATTATACAAAAGTAAATAAACAACAATAAGAGTATTTTCTTACTTTCTAGGTTAGGTATACATTTGGATAAAGTTTGTCATGCTTACTGAGAGAGGCTGCTACCAGAGATGTTTATAGGCAAGCAAGTGATGATAAAAACAGAGCCACCCTAGAGTGTAAAAGATTTACCCATAATAGATCAAAACAATAATCTGGTTAGGGCCAGAATCAAATCGTGACATGTGAGCAGCAGGACTTAGTGTACATAATTATTGATAAGTGAGCAAAATAGGACAAATTGTTTAAGAGATCATCATTGCTTATTACTGTTTTGTGGGAAAGCGTACATCTACCATCTACCGTACCTACGCTGCTTTTTTATGAGAATGAAGCTGAAGCCGTTTTAAATTCTATGAGAAATAAAATGTTTTTAGTATTTAGGTATTGTTGTGTTATTTGTTAAAGTAAACCTTCCTATAGAAGCACTGAAAATGCTGCTGCCAATGAGATTATTCATCTTTAATTAAGAGAGTTGGCTAAAATAATGTTTATGCCATTAAATCTTTCATATTTAGCGCGCAAGATTATTAATTTACCTTTATAAAATTCAAGTCTGTAAATGCGATAATCGCCATTTTGATGACAGTCGAGGTCGAGGCTAAAAAACATAAAAATTGGGGATTGCGAACATCCAAACTCCACCATAAGGACAGCGACTATTACAACATTTAATTATTTGACGAATTCATCCATTTTTCAAGTTAAATAAGTAGTAGTAATGAAGTTTTTGATATCAAAAGTCGAAGATTCGCGCCAATCGTGCGTGTTTACATTTTAACTTTTCACAATTAACACACATACACATATCTGATACGACTTTAAATGTGACAAATGTGATTAAAAATATTATAAGTACTTATTATACGAACACATGTTCAATAATACGTAATATTCATTACTACTACTCAATTTGTGTTAAAAATTGTCGATCATTGTTTTTTTTTTTATTGTAATGATGTGCGAAAACGATTATGCCAAACGTTTTTTTTTTTTTTTCAATTTTGATTGTCTCGATTAATTTATAATTAAGTCGAATGTCTGAAATCTATACTTGAAAATTAAAATAAAATTGTTTTAAGCATTAAATACAATAAACATTGTTTAAAATAATTATTTATACTTTTCTAGTGTTTAATCGTTTTTAGGACATTCAATATAAAACGAGTCAACACATAGAACGAGGATAGATACTTACCTCATTTATTGAATTTCGCGCCGAATTGTTTCTATTTATTTGAATTTAAATTCGGAACGTTGTTCAAAATTATTTTTAATTTATTGGACAATTATTTACTGTGGATTTTATTTTTGATACTTTCTGATATAGAATGCCTAGTATACATTTTTTAGGTAGGCTTAAGAAAATTTTGTTTGTGAATGATGTTAAATTAATTATATAAATTAGGTAGGTATTCCGCAAACACTTTTAAATGACGTCTAAATTTTTAAATTGAAACTTTTATTACATCGTCTCAAACTTTTTCGTCTGTGTGTTGCATGTCGCGTGTCGGTCGGCCGCGGAGTAGGGATAAAGTGAAAGGCGATCGTCAGAGCAGCCAAGGCCGATATGGCGGCGCCTATAGTTCGCAGCAGCTGACCGTGTAAAGTTTCACTTTTACCGTGGTTTCATAAAACCAACAATCATTTTTTTTTAGTTGTATGAGTTTGACAGTATTTGTTTTTAATAGGATAATCTTACTCGAGTAATAGAAATTGTTTATTTTTGAGGTAGTTTCAAAACGAAATTTAAAAAAACTGCCCAAGTGTATGTCGGACTACGCACAGTGAAGGGTTCCGTAATTGGGATGAATATTTACGCATAAACATTGCATAGTATCAATTTTATCGACTGCAAAAATAAGTTTGTATTTCTCGAAAAAACTATAACAAACAAAGTTAATTCTGCGGTTGTAACCGAAAATAAACTGTATCTCAAAAATTATTGACTTCAAAAGCAAAGTCACTTAGAAACATCTTAACATTTTAATTATGAGATCCAACAATACACGCTTTATATGCATAGATTTTTTTCATCTCTCGGTTATATGTAAGTATGGAGAATGCCACCCCCACTATTATGTTTATCGTAATTTCACTACACCATTGTTTAACGGTGCAAAAAATACACCTTTTTCAAAATTTTCATCGATAGAGTGTAAATAGTCCATGTTAAATGACTGTATGACATCCGGACGCACGGACAGACGAACTTGACGAAATTAAGAGGTCCGTTTTTTTACGGATTTTGATTATCAAGTTTACAATTGGCATGAAATTGATGTTATGACAATTGATCTACAATATTATTATTATTTGGAATAGCCGCCATCTTAAAATCCAGAATGTCCACCTAATTCGATATCAGCACTATCTCCCGAAAACTATGAAAATGACAATCATGACGACAAATTTTCAAATGGGGTTAAAAACTGCCACTTGCTCACTTCAGATGGCGCTGATCTCCAGCGTCTTATAATTTGACAGCTAACTATACATTTTTGATTCGAATGCCAAAAGTTGATGTAAATTCCTGAATTTCATGACTGAATTCAAAACACCCCGTCGAGTCAAATGATGTTTCACGTGTCAAAATCTTGGTCCCTAATGTTAGGCGGCAGTGAATTCATTTCATTCATTCTCTGATCTCGAAAAACGTTGTTACAAACCTCAGGTCGGTATGTTCAAGGTAGTTGGTAGGTTGGTACTATGCTTGAGACGTTTTTGAATTGATAGATCGTATGACTATTGTTTTAGGGACTATTGTCGTTTAATTTTTTATATAAACTTACGAATAGTTAAGTCCATAGTGAGGTCAAAATGTAAATCCAAGGGGCGGCTGCAACGGCGGCGGTGATCTCTCGCGTCCGGCCCTGGTTCAGGCCATGGTACGGAGCGAGAGGAAATGGCAGGCCGTCACCTCCTTCTGCGAAGCGGTAATGCTCGCGAAGGAGGAGGCGGAACGCGTGAGGTAGAGGCAAATTTCGCGCCCTCACGCCCCTAACCGCTGCAGGAGGAGACGCCCGGGGCGGGAATCGCGAGCCGATTTCCGGCCACCGTAGGCGCGGGCTTGCGAACGGTGAGCAATGGGTAGCTCGCCGTCCGATAAGGACCAAGCCCGGGTCGACGGCGCGTTGTGTTCCACGCGCGCCTCAAAGAGATGTCAGCAGAAATGACGGGATCCGCTAGGGCCAATGCCTGCCGGGGGTTCGCAGAAAACCGATAGGGACATCGTGGCCCCCGGCAACAGGGCAACCGAAGGAACACGGGTGGGTTTTAGTCAGTAAGAGTCTGATACGCCCTCCCGCTCCGCCCAGAGCGGGAGAAGATACTTAAAAAAAAAAGGGGCGGCTGCAAAAATTAAATAATTAAATCATACGTGAGAAGGAACTTTGTTCCTGACGGGGTCAAAGTCAAATCATTAATTTCAAATAGGCCCATGTATGGCACTTTTGAACGTCAAAAATTACAAAATAATAAAATTGATTCTATTCGCCCCTTCCAAAAGGTAGTTTTCGTATGGAGAAGAATGGGCAAGAAACTCCACCGTTACTCTTTTAAAATGTTTTACAATTGTTTGTATATGTACGTACATTTGTTAAATAATAATTATATGTGAAGACGGTGCACCTAGAATAAAATTACTATACCACAATAGGTAAAAAGAATTAAAAATGAAACAACGACAGATAATTTAATATGTGATAGATACATGGTGCTCACATATTTACAAACATTGTAAAAGTAGACGATTTTCCTAAAATTTTACAATTAATAAGTCAGTGTGTGAGGAAGTAATCACAGAATGTAAAATCAATGTCATAAAATACAAAGTAATAAATTTTACAATTAAATTAGCAAACATTTTGATTTTGTCTTGATTCTAAATTGTCCTATGGAGCAGGACCAGCATGTTTCCAAGCACTCTTATCTTGGATATAATCCTCTAATTTGTAATATGCTTGTTTACAAAGTGTATTTTTAATATGAGTTTTAAATTTTCTTTCATTTGAGAATTATAGTGTGGCCAGTTGTTTTAACCGAAAATCAATGCTGCGTGGAGGTTCATTAATCTTAATTAAAAGTTGTATTAAATCAAAAACCCGTAATGACATAGTTGAACTGTCGGTTGAACATAGCATTGAACTGTCTTGTGTTGAGCTAGATAAGCATGTTATAGTGTGCGTTTACAGACCCCCAAATTATCAAAACTACTCTATATTTGAGTCAGTAATGGAAGATGTTTTGGCAAAACTTGCAACTTGTAATAAATCAGTAATTATTTGTGGTGACTTTAACATTAATATTTTAGAAAATAATTCAAATACCGGTAGATTTTTAAATTTGTTCAAATCATTCAATTTGTCACATGTGTTTGTGGAACCGACCCGAATAACTACATCTACTGCTACATGTATTGATAATGTGTTTTGTTGCTGCGACTATTTAGATAAAGCCATAGTTAATTATCTCCCTTCGGATCACAGTGGTCAATCCGTAACTTTTGAGTCTAACATACCATTACAAAAAGTGCAGATCAAATTCAGACCAATAACAGCTGTTAATTTAAATAAATATAATAGCACTTTAGTTTGTAAGTTAAGTAATCAGGTCCTTACAATGAACAATGTTAATATTTTGTATAAAGAATTCTTTTCGTTAGTCCAATCCGAGTTCAATAATTGTTTTAGGAAGAACACTAAAACTATCAGCCCTAAGTTTTTATTTAGTGACTGGGCAACTACAGGACTCAGGAAAAGTAGGGATAGACTTTTCGAGCTGTATGGCCTTAAGCCTTATATTAACACGGAAACTTTTAATAAGTATGTTGCTACTTACTCTAGAACTTTTAAGAACACTTGTAAGGCAGCTAAAGCCTTATACATTAGCAACAAGGTAAAATCAGCAGACAATAAAATACAGACGGTTTGGAAAATTATCAATAATGAAACGAACAGAAACAAAAAGCATAATTCTGATTATACACTAAAGACGTCATGTGGTGGTCTCATTTGCGATAGCAAAGAAGTTGCTCAAGAATTTGTAAATTTCTTTACCAGTATCCCACTTAAAACTACTGAAACCTTAAACTCCTCGCCCTCACTCTCTTTTGATTTATTAAGGGCCAACGTTTCAGCATGCCCGATTGAATTTAACTTTAAGCATATAAACCCCGTAACGGTAATAAAAGCTTTTAAACAAATCAAGATCAAATTGACCGAAGATCTTTGGGGGATGTCCATTAAAGTCTGTACCTCCATAATTGAGACCATAGCGCCTTACTTAGCCTTAATATTTAATTTGTGTGTGGATCAAGGAGTCTTCCCGGATTTAATGAAATACAGTAAGGTAATACCACTTTTCAAATCCGGGGACAGTAAAGACACCAATAATTATAGACCCGTATCCGTGTTGCCGGTATTCAGCAAGGTGTTTGAAAAAGTAATGCTTAATCAAATGCTCAATCATTTTAACACAAATAAAATCCTTCACGATCAACAGTATGGTTTCACCAAAGGACGTTGTACAACCGACGCTGGTGTAACCCTATTAAGACACATTTTTAACGCGTGGGAAGAGGCCCAAGATGCCATAGGAATCTTTTGTGACCTCTCCAAAGCATTTGATTGCGTCGATCACGAAACCTTACTCTTGAAACTAGAGCATTACGGACTTGGAAAACTTGCACTCAATTTAGTAAAATCTTATTTGAATGATAGACAACAGCAAGTTCAAATAAACGGTATCAATTCACTAGGTTTAAAAGTAAAATTAGGTGTGCCACAAGGCTCGATATTGGGTCCATTCCTCTTCTTAGTATACATTAATGATCTACTCCATTTATTAAAAAATCAACCACAAATGGTGTTATTTGCTGACGATACTTCTTTAATTTTTAAGGTAGATAGACGTGCTACAAATTTTAACGACGTAAATAACGCCCTACTGCAGGTCCAAAATTGGTTCACTGCTAATAATTTAGTATTAAATGGAAAAAAAACTAAGTGCATAAAATTTTCTTTACCAAATGTCAAAAGTAGTGATTGTGAGATAGTATTGAATCAAGAGAAACTAGAATTCGTTGATAAAACTATTTTCCTGGGGATCACGCTCGATTCAAGGCTGCAATGGGGTCCTCATTTAACATCTCTTGCAGGACGGCTAAGTTCAGCAGCATATGCTGTCAGAAAAATCCGTCAGTTTACTGATGTAGATACCGCGAGGCTAGTATATTTCAGTTACTTTCATAGTATCATGTCCTACGGTATTTTACTGTGGGGACGGGCTGCAGACATCGAGTCTATTTTTATTCTCCAGAAAAGAGCGATCAGAGCCATATATTGTCTCCGCAGGCGCGATTCTCTAAGGAAACTGTTTAAGGATATTAACATCATGACGGTACCTTGTCAATATATCTATGAAAACATCATGTACGTAAGAAAGAATTTACATCTTTTTAGCAAAAGAGGTGATAGACATAATTATAGTACTAGAAATAGGGACCTATTAGTTCAACCAGGTTTCAGACTGGCTAAAGTAGATTCATCTTTCATGGGATACTGTTTAAAATGTTACAATAAAATTCCTCCCCACATACTTCAACTGAATGAGACGAAATTCAAATCTTGTATAAAACGCACACTATGCAGGCAGGCATATTATACGTTGGGGGATTACATCACTGATAAAAATGCTTGGCTCAATGCTGGTCCTGCTCCACAACCACAACTAATTGATTAACATTTGCAAATACTGTTGGAGCTGCTGAAGATTGTAAGACCATCTTTGCATTGTATAAACTCAATCTCTTTTGTATTATATAATTGCATAGCACACTATGTGAGCACTATGTACCTACTAAAGAGTTACCATTTACCGGGTAATATGTCTTGCATTGACTTGAATGTGCCCTGGCGGCTGTGAGTATGTCATGCTCACTCAAATGTTTCGCTGATGGTGGCGCGTGTGTTGGATCATTTAGCTCCCTTCAAAATGGTTGAGCTGAATGGTGCTAATCCATGCGTCATGTTCGTGAACGGGCGCCGTCAGTTGGGACTGGTCATCTCTTAGCTGCCAGGGCTTATTTTTAATTTTCATTTTTTTTGAATTGTTCTTTTTTATCTTTTTATTACGGACGCTTCTCATGTGCACGTCTTTCTACATTGTTCTCACATGTATAATTTCAACATGAATGATGTAACCAATATTTTGTAACAATTTTTTATTTAAAAGAGTGTCCGTGGAGTTTCTTGCCCGTTCTTCTCCATAGGTACCTACTACGCTTTGGAATGGGCAACTAGCTTCATACCTATTTCTGACTGACCGATTCCTTGACAATTCAAAAGTGCCTGTAAATGGTTTAATTGAAATAAATGATTTGAGTTTGAGTTTGAGTTTGAGTTTGATTTAATTGCTAAATGTCACAAGGTATTTTGTTGTAACATTTAACACAGTACCCCATAAAAGATGTATGTACTTAAGATAATCTAAAAAATGGTTGATCTAGTTTATCTTTATTTCTAGTATTAAAATTATGTCTATCACTTATTTTATTAAAGAGATGTGGATTTTCCTTACATACATAATATTTTCATAAATGAATTGGCAAGGTACCGTCATAATATTAATCCTTTTAAAAAGTTTCGTGAGAGATTCGCGGCGACGTAGATTATAAATGGCTCTGATAGCTCTCTTTTGCAAAATAAAGATGGATTCAATGTCAACAGCCCGACCCCACAGTAAAATGCCATACGACATGAGGCTCCCCGACTGCATACGTTTTTTTTAATAATAATACTTGCCGCGCCGGCTCAGCGATCTGACATCATTGCGGAAAATTGTAACAATTGTTACGAAAGAAATACCTACATTCTTACACAATATTGCTACGCATATTTACAAAAAGAATTTAATAGATCACGTTTGATTGACGAATAATAATAATTTCTTTACAAAAAGTAATGATATCCCATCAAAAACATAAATGTGAAAATGGGAGCCAAATTCCATAAATATGGTTGTCGACTTCGCCGACAAAAGAATTGAAATCTAAATGGGTGCCAAGTTCTGTAGATAATCCTGAAATTTATTTATAAGAACATGCAACTTTCTAAAATAAAATTAAAACACAAATTCTTGTTTTTTCTGCTATAACAATGTTTGCTATTTAAAAATATAACTTCTTAAATTTGAACAGTCGAATTATTTACACAAAGCACTTAGGATAAATTGAAGCTCAAGATTTGACTTGGCTAGTTTTTACCAGCAAGCTGAAATTTTAGAGAAAGAAGA
Organism: Agrochola lychnidis; assembly: GCA_963680765.1. Classification (NCBI taxonomy): domain Eukaryota; kingdom Metazoa; phylum Arthropoda; class Insecta; order Lepidoptera; family Noctuidae; genus Agrochola; species Agrochola lychnidis. The sequence goes on from OY796858.1 coordinate 20,843,960, forward strand.
TATTTTGACCTTACAGTTACAATAAGAAACAGTAACTTGCGCATAATATAAAGAACAAATATATAAATACGCCTAGGTAGACAGTCAAAGCTGTAAACAGTTACAATAAGAAACAGTAACTTGCGCATAACATAAAGAACAAAGATATGAATATTTTACTTTATTTATTTGGCTCACCAACAATTAAGTACACCGATACAAAGATATGAGATACATGCAATAAACTTATAGACTAGTGTACAAATTTCTTACAGGTAAGCACATCATGAATTACTTATTTGATGTTGAGTGCCTACTTAAAATTAAATAATAATAATTAAATATGCCTAGGTAGACAGTCAAAGCTGTAAACTCGATAAAAAAATAGCGTCCAACTGTTAGCCGCTTAATGCACGCACACTAAAAAAGTAAAATTACAGCACAATGACGTGGCGCGAGTGTAAGACGTAGCTGTAATGCACACCAGCATAAAAAAGTTACCCTGTTTGTTTTAGTTCTTTTGCACCGCAACACTGTAGACAAATATAAAGATTATAAATTGATTAGCCAAATATAAGATAACTTGTATGTAAAAACTAGCCAAGTCAAATCTTGAGCTTCAATTTATCCTAAGTGCTTTGTGTAAATAATTCGACTGTTCAAATTTAAGAAGTTATATTTTTAAATAGCAAACATTGTTATAGCAGAAAAAACAAGAATTTGTGTTTTAATTTTATTTTAGAAAGTTGCATGTTCTTATAAATAAATTTCAGGATTATCTACAGAACTTGGCACCCATTTAGATTTCAATTCTTTTGTCGGCGAAGTCGACAACCATATTTATGGAATTTGGCTCCCATTTTCACATTTATGTTTTTGATGGGATTAATTGTTACCCCAAACGATACCTTCACCGGAAATCGCGCGCAGTACTTGATCATTATTTTGCTGCGATGTTATTTTAAAACTGCGATATCTCCTAAGATATTTATTGAAATCGAATGATGTAAACGGCAATTTCGTTTTAAATTAAATACTTGTGATGAATAATGTATTTATTTGGATAAGGATTAATGTCATGTTTATAAAAACACCTTCGTAAATAACGCATTACTTTTGAACAAATTTGGTTAGCATAAAAAAGGTTAGAGTGAGCCAACCTTAAAAGATAGACATATGCTGTCGCGGACTTTTTTTTAGAACTTTTAAAGGGGAACAATTCTGTCATACATGATTTTTGCGAAACTTTAACTGTTTACGCAGCGCACGCAGCGGAAGCTCTCAAAAGGAAAAAAATAATCCCGATTTTGAAACATTCTTCATTGGTGCTCCGCTCCTATTGGTCTTAGCGTGATGATATATAGCCTATAGCCTTCCTCGATAAATGGGCTATCTAACACTGAAAGAATTTTTCAAATCGGATCTGTAGTTTCTGAGATTAGCGCGTTCAAGCAAACAAACAAACAAACAAACTCTTCAGCTTTATATATTAGTATAGATATAGGTATATTTGTATTCACGTTCACGAAAACGGCTTTGATGAAAGTTGCAATCGGGGTTACGAGGGCGAAAAATCGATCTAGCTAGGTCTCATATCTGGGAAAAGTCGTTTTCTCCGTATTTTCACCCAAGCAGAGCTCGGTCGTCCAATGTTTAGAACAAGATAATGAATAATGACATGACATTATTGACATTAGAATCGTGATGGCAGCATGGAATTAGGAAGTACTATCTTATACTATGGGCATTCTCTATTTTCACCAAAGCAGAGCTCGGTTGCTCAAGTACTTGTTTACTAAAACGCGAAATATTCGCTCAAATCTATTTCTAAAATTGTTCGTAAGTATCTCAAAAAAATCCAGATGACCTGCTTACACACAACAGCTCATAACAAAACTCGTAAAACGAAACACAGCAAACTATACTCAATTTGAAATAAGATTAGAAATTTAAATAAACCTTTTTTACAGTCCGTTCAACCGATTTTGATATAAGTCAAAATCGGTTGAACGGACTGTAAAAAACTAGTTACTAGATCTCGTTCTAATCAATTTTCGGTGGAATTTTACATGATAATGTACATCATATATTTTTTTAGTTTCATCATTCTCTTATTTTAGAAGTTACAGGGGGGGGGTGTGTTACATTTACCACTTTGGAAGTGTCTCTCGCGCACACTATTCAGTTTAGAAAAAAATGATATTAGAAACCTCAATATCATTTTTGAAGAGCTATCCATAGATACCCCACAAGTATGGGTTGAAATTTTTTTTAGTTTCAGTTCTATGGGGTGTGGGGAACCCCCACCAAAATTTATTGTTTTTTTCTATTTTTGTGTTAAAATCTTAATGCGGTTCACACAATACATCTACTTACCAAGTTTCAACAGCAAAGTTCTTATAGTTTCGGAAAAAAGTGGCTGTGACATACGGACGGACAGACCGACAGACATGACGAATCCGGAAGGGTTCCGTTTTTTGCCATTTGGTTACGGAACCCTAAAAAGTGGTTATAATACCAATTGTTTGCTGCAGCTGCCATTTGTCATGCCACCAATGCAATAAAAGTCAAAATCGGTTGAACGGACTGTAAAAAAGATTTAGTTACATGTCTAATCTTATTTCAAATATAGTATTATCAACATGAATATACCATTGTAAAGGTCCAACAGTCGCAGTCCCAAACGAGACCGAAACGTCTCCTGCGCAAACACTGATAACCGTTAACAATGGAACTGAATTAACCAATTTCATTGGTACTCGTACCGATAATCAGTGGAATATGTACTCGAAAACTTATGCTTATAGTCGTGTTAGTGCGATGTTCTTATGGTTGCACTAGTCGACGGCTCGAACATGATATTTATTTAGTTTTTTTTTATTTAGTTTTTTTTTATTTAGTATTTATTTATTTTGTTTTTTTTGTTATATACTGGGTGATTTTTTTTACCGTCTCGAAATTTTAACAGGCTGTTCTACCCATGAATTTAAACAACTTTCACTATGGGAGCAACTCAGAAATCACGAAAAAAAATGTGCTGTTTATTCAAAAGTTCAATACCTATTTGACCAAAATGTATAAAACAGCTGATTTTTTTTCGTGATTTCAGAGTTGCTCCCATAGTGAAAGTTGTTTATATTCATGGGTAGAACACTCTGTAAAAATTTCGAGACGGAAAAAAAAACACCCGGTATGTGTATTTATTTATTTATTCAGTGAAATAGACGATTCAACAACAACAACGAAAACGAGCGCGTAAAATTTCATGAACAGACCTTTGGGCGTATAGATATTATAGAAAAACTCCTGGAAGTATCTACCTACTCAAAATAAAATTATTTGAACTTTTGAATAAATTATCTATCCCTGTATGGTTTTTATTTTGCCATTTTCATACTATACATATAACTTATTTATTTACGTCCAAAGATGAGTTAAAATTTGTGTTGAAATGTGAAAGTTTCGACACTCATAACTTCCAAACCATTTTTTTTTTACCAATTCTGCTTCCGTACAAGACTATACTCCGTTTGAAATAAGATTAGACATATAAACAAACCTTTTTTACAGTCCGTTCAACCGATTTTGACTTCTATGCCGTAGGCATAAGGATGGCATTAAAAGCAAAAAAAGTGGTTACAAACCAACTGTTTACTGCAGCTGTCATTTGTCATGCCGCCATCGCAATAGAAGTCAAAATCGGTTGAACGGACTGTAAAAAAGGTTTAGTTAAATGTCTAATCTTATTTCAAACGGAGTATAGATAATGACAAGACAAATTGATATATTTTTTTGTTTTGAACGTACACCGATACAGACGAACGAGTAATCATAATACTACGTTTGTATGGAATAATGACCGACTAGCGTAATTTAAGTGGAGACGGTGAATCGGCAAACGTAAGGTAGGAGTTGTCGAAAATCGAGTTGGATAGTATGTGATTGGAGAGGCTTATGTCCAGCAGTGGACTACTGTAGGCTGATTTTAGTTCTGTTTACGTTTATTTTTTATTTCCGCTTGAATATAGTTCTCGATTTTTTTGGTTGGTATATTGGCATGTGCTAGCTGACATATGGCTAATAATAATTTAAATTGTTTTTTGTTGCGTAATGTAAATTATTTTGCATACTATTGTATAGATTTTTTTTTCTAACTGTACAGACAGCTGTGCTGCTGGGGAGTTTGTTGCGTCACTTCTTCTTCCCAGCCAAAGCACTAGGAAGTGGTGAAGGGTGGGCGTTTCGGGGGACTGTCTTATGTAATTTTGACGTTCGAAAAGTGCTGATTCTCAGCCTAGTTTGAATAAATGACCTTTGAGTTTGAATTTGATGATGATGAGTCGTGTCAGCAAATAGTCTGATAGCAAAGAGTTTCGACCAACACCTCGAGAATCTATTGCTAATCAGTTAGGTCAAGAATCGGATGCAGATGGCGGTCGTCTTCGATTCGATACGCATTGTAAGGAAGAAAGAAGAATGAAAAAATAAAGAAAATTCTTTTATTTGCGGTAAACATGACGCAAAGAAAGAAAAAAAAAACACGTAAATAACAAATCGGGGGAAAATATGCGTCACATCCACGCAAAACGGCCATCGCTCAGCATAATGCTGCGACCCCATGCGAGACAGAGCCCCAGCGCTGGTTTTCAGCGATAGCCGGCGCTGACGTGATGACGTCAACCGGTGCAGCATATAGTGAAATAAGGAGGTTTCTCCATCTGGATCCTTATCCACCATTAGGCCCTTCTTACACACACCGGTTTCTTACGTACCGTAGACGGTTATGGGATGGCCAATGACCCAAGATCATCACTTCTGTGGAATTAAATCAGTACAATATATTATGTAAGTAAAAATAAACATTGTTGGGATAAATAATACTAGTACTGATTGCACATTACTAGGGTTTCCGTAGTCGTAACTGGGTCTCTAGTAATTGCATTTGTAATAGCTGCGTTGACACTTTAACTCGAGAAGTGAAGCAAAGCTTGCTAAAGGGTTTGATAATGGTCTGTTATAGTTATAGAAAGTTTAGATTATTTGAAGGACTTTTCTGTAAATTCATCAGTCGGGAAAATATTAACAGATAAGATGGAAGATGATAGAGGACGACATAACGGAATTTATCACGACTTCACGAGTGCTGTTTGTTCGCTGTGGTCTCGAGGATCAATGTCACAGCTTGAAGATTTTTTTTAATACTGAGCTTTGGTACCGGTTCAACTATTTTCATTTCTTTCGAGTCTTATTTTTCGCACAAGTTATAAAATCGCAGTCGCCCTTTTCAAGATTGTCTTTGCGGGTTTCTTAAACATTCTTATCTAAATGATGCTTTATCAACAAATTGTTTTGCTAGTTTCTGAAATTGGGCCACCCTTTTTAGTTCAGAAATTAGTAGAGATGCGCCGAATTGTGGTTTCATCAAATAACCGAATACCGAATAATATTCGGTTAAGTTCTTACCGAACCGAATATACTGCCGGATAATTCGGTTCCAAAGTTCCGCGCGCGTACGGAGTGAGTGGTACCTCGTCTCCCGCTACGATTTCAGGGCAGTTCTTGACTAAGTATTTGATTAAAATTTTGGTATTTTGGGTGTTTTGAAAGATGAGGATTATTGCAATCAAATATTACTGTTCTTTTAAGATACTTGATTTTATGTAACTATTAATGCTAGGTTGTATTTGATTACCTGTGTTTTTCTAATAAATAGGATTGTTAAATTATGGGATTTCTTTAATTTATTTTGCCCTAAAGGCTGATTTACAATGATCCATTAAACCGAATACATTCGGCATTTCAACCGAATGATTCAGCCGAATGCGAATACTTTAAAATTTGTGGAATACGCCGAATACTGAATATAAAACGAATATCGCATATTGCATCTCTAGAAATTAGTCTATTGTCATTATCGTAATAGATACAAAAGCCTGAATGGTGAATCACAGTGGTGAATGCTGGCACCCGACGCGTCCAAATTGCGCCAGTTACCAAACGGCGCCAAACTGCGCCAAAACTACATACGTTGGCACCGACTGAGTGGAGTTGTAGAACACGCACATATCTAGTCCGGGGATTAGCCGGGCAGGCGTGTCCGGTATGATAAAATGAAATGAAGGACATGATTTTATTTTCTGTTAATAGATTTGTACAAACACATTTACACGTCAATAATATTTTTAAAACTAGATGAGGTCGGTGTTTCCAATCTGACTACTCTGAGAAGAATTGCCGAAACGAACTCTTTTAAAGTCTAGACATAATCTTGGTCAGATCATGTGAAGACCAGAAATGGTCTTTTGAGGAAAGAACCACACAGATTGGGTGGACCTGTCCAGTCAGTGCACGCTTTTGTCAGTAATCGTGCAGCTCAATTCAGAATCTGAGGAGCTCAACAATTCGATGAACAATACCAAAGAGGACATTTGGGTAAACCGCATAAATTACTCAAACTGCCAGACCATGAGTAAAATTAAGTGCGAAAAGAAAACAAATAATGACCCACATAGTCTTCACATTTACAATAATTAAAGTAATATAATACTTTACAATGGTTAATATTACCGTGTTGTCATATAATGACTGTAATCTAGTTAAGCGCCATGGATACTTAATTAATTGAAAATATATGTAAATTTACTTGACGTTACAAAACATAATATAATTGTTGGATGAAAATTATAATCGAATATGTATATTTACCGCTTAATAATGACGTACATACATACATACATAAACTCACGCCTTCTTCCCATGGGGGTAGGCAGAAACTACAGAACGCCACCTGCTACGATCCTTACATAGTCCTTTTGCCTCGTTTACGTTCATACATCTGGTCATACACGCACGCCGGTTGCGAGTACTACACACCTGGCCTTTCTGAAGAACATCACCAATAAGGTCAGTATATGTCCTCCTAGGGCAGGGATGGCGAACCTCTCTACATCTACGTGCCATTTTTTCCAAAACATATTGAATGTTGCCATGAGTTAGTGACTCCTGGAAAAATATTATGTAATACTTTCAGAATTCACTATAATACCTTTATTAATATGCAGTAATTTTAGTAAGTAACTATTTAGGTATTTAAATTAAAGAACAAATTAGTCCAACTTCTGCTGTTGCAAACTAGATGACTCAAGTACCTAAATTCTTGCAGTAATATCGTGCCCAAATAATTTGGTTACGTGCCACTAATGGCACGCGTGCCATTGGTTCACCACCCCTGTCCTAGGGCGTCCCCGCCCGGCCTTTCTCTTTACATCAGCCTTGTAAATACATTTTGTTAGTCGCCTTTCATTTATCCTCTCAACATGCCCAAACCATCTCAGCATACCCTTTTCAATTTTTGTCACTACATCTTCTTTAATAATGACGTCAATACGATGAACTTTATTAAGAACTAGTTCGGCAGCTCTATCACCAACAATTTGGATAATTCAATATTTTTATGCAATGATCCATGCATTCTATACATAGAGCAAAGTCAAAACATCGGAATCTTCATTGAAGGTTGAACTAGGTTAAAGTAAAAAAGCACAAATGCAAAAGCTCAACAAATTCAATTTTCTAAGAAGTATCTATTCCGATCTATCGTTAAAATACAAATCTATTCCCGAGTGATGTTTCATCCGATCTATGAATTTACCGATAGTATTCAGGGATCGAAATAGAGAGAACACGACCAATCCATCTCTTATTTACCGATTACTGTTTGCTATTCATCTTAGGTTTATCGATAACTGTTTGCAATTTCGATTGATTTAGCATGAATATCAATCTCTCTAGTTTCCGAAATATATTTTATGATGATTTTTATTGGTAAATAAGTAAATAAATCTTTTATATCTATTTTCTCTGTTTTGAATTGTAAGAGTTGGAGGGGAGCCAATCTACTAAATAAATTTTATATGTTGACATAGTGTGTTTGTTTACCAATAATGTGTTGGGAAAAATATGGCTTTTTTATATCCATGTTTTCGTGGTCTTTTGGTTTCAATAATGGTTCGTGATTCAACACACAAATTGTGTTCTTTTATTTCCTAATTTCTTTCTATGATTATTTTTGCTTGTTTACTGTAGCGCTGTGTTTTGATTCATTGTTCCTTACAATTGTGGTAATAACAACATTTTCTTTAGAATACAAGTACCTTGTGGAATATACAAAAAGATCTTATCGTTATATTGGTTACATTTTCGTGCTTCGTCCAATTTTGTACAGTAGCTTCATATATGCTTGCTTTTCTTGATATCTTATCTTGATTAGGTCTACCATTACAATCTAGGCTTAGAATCTCTGTTCTTTTTTCGCTGTATTCATGTTCGTTTTGTTTTTATGTGACCTTTAAAGCATATCTATAATAGTTTCATTCAACTCGATACTGATGGCTTGATAGAAGTTTTATTGAGACATTTAGCTCAACTTTTTAGATTACGAACAGATAGCGAAAGTTTATTTAGTTTGGAAAACTGACTAAGACAACACTTTCGGTTTCCATTTCAATATAACCGTAATGTTCAAAATCAATATAACCGTAATGTTCAAAATCAATAATATACTCTTTTACGTCTAGGTCTTTTTCTCCTTAGGTCATTATGATGACCTTAGAATTAGGAGCAAAATTCGAAAAGTTTTAGACGTATCTTTCAAATTGATCTGAAGATTCACAGTAAATTGTGCGTCTTTCTTTTTCTTTAGGTATTCGTTTTATAATTATATAGTGAGCAGTGGTAACTGGTTGAGGTCGTATAGGTTCGAACCCAGACAGATGCTTTACTTTGTGTTAATTATTTCATCACCACTGCTCTCAAAATGGTGAAGGAAAACATCGTGAGGAAACCGGCATGTCCGAGAACTAAAATTTCGAAGACATGTGACATCTACCAACCCGCACTGGGCCCGCGTGGTGGATTACGGCCCACCCCCTCTCACTGAGAGGAGGTATGTGTCCCAGCAGTGGGAAAATTATAGGCTGATTATTGTTACTTTTATCTATCGGGTTACAAGAGAAGACAGAGAACCAAGTGGAAGTGACTTGTACGAAAGGATCTTAATTTTTGGGAATCAGTCCTAGATCATTAGTAGGAAGAATTGTTAATTTCATAAGCAAGTGCAGAATCCCTCATAACAATCAGTATAATGGAATAATAAGATTGTCTATTTCTGTTACCATGCAGAGTCTTTAGAACATTGTTCGCCATTATCTAGAAATCCCAGTAGGAAAATAAAACAGTAATTTACAGTATTATCAGGGATTTCATCGAACATTGTTTTCTTTCTTTAATATTTTAAGAAATCTCTAATAGTTATAAAACATTTGATCTTCAAACCATTTCACATTAAATGGTTTGAAGCTATTTTTTTGCGGGAATGTTGCCAATAATACTTCTGCCTAATCCTTCTGGGAAATTGGCGTGATGTATGTATGACCTATGTTATATTGCCAATGGACTCATAAAACTTAACTTTGGGGTTACATGGTTATTATTTCATGGTGTTCAGCTTCAGAGTAGTCAGAACTTTTCTTAGCGGGAAATGTGTTTTTTTATAAGTACATTTTGTTGTAAAAAACTTACCGCACTCTGAATTTCCCCACTACTTAAGACAGGCCAGGTGCGTAGTACTCGCAACCGGCGTGCGAGTATGACCAGATGTGTGAACGTAAACGAGGCAAAAGGACTATGTAAGGATCGTAGCAGGTGGCGTTCTGTAGTTTCTGCCTACCCCCATGGGAAGAAGGTATGAGTTTATGTATGTGTGTTAAGACTCCGACAGCCAGGCGCGACGCGACTCTATTAGAACAATTTCTATGGAGACTTCATGCGAATTTATCGCAATGTTGTGTCGAATTCCTTCTTTCAATGACACTGATCCCCATTAACCATAATAAAAGCGGATGTCAAACGGCATAATTATTTTAAAATCCGTGATACTATTTCACCATTTACAAAACACAAAAAATGTTGGTAAAACTCCACCTGTAACGAAATAAAATAATTTACGAAAGTCGAGCTGTGTTTCGAAAACTTTTTAATTTAATATTTCGAAGACGTGTCACGCCAAGAATTCCGCTAGTGAGTTACCGAAGTCCCGTTTTACCGGGATTGTATTAAAAAAAAAAATAGTTTAAATCGAAAGTTATTGAAGCCGGGATTAGAATGGAGATAAAATTCAGTTTAATCGATGTGGTGCTGCCACAGTTATTTTGGCTCAATTTCAAGAAAAGCAGCCTCTTTATACTTACACTATTGTTTGTTTTCATTTCTTCTTCTTCCCAGCTAAAGGCTCTAGGAAGTGGTGAAGGGTGGGCGTTTTTGGGGGACTGTCTTATGTAATTTTGACGTTCGAAAAGTGCTGATTCTCAGCTTAATTTGAATAAATGACTTTTGAATTTTTTATTTAAATATTTAATTATGTTTTCTAATTTCATTATTTACGAAGCATTCTCTTTGGGTTCGCCTGTAGGTGTTTTTTTTTGTTGTTGTTAAGTTGTTGCTTCTTGTTCAGTCTTAATTTGTTCTCAATCCCGGGTATACTCAGTTTGAGACTGGCGGCCTGCGGCGCTACTCTCGTCTTAGTTCCAAGTTTACAAACTTGTATCATCTGCGAACTTGCTAAGTATAAGACAAAGTGTTTTCCTCGGGAAATGGGACCGAGGTAATGACGCGATACAAATATGATATTAGCGACCCTGCCTCTGCTTTGCACGTTTTGTACGATTTGACGAAACATCGAGACATTCTTTATAATATGTAAGTTTAATTAAGTACCTGGGCGACCGAGCTCTGCTCTGGTGAAAATAGAGAATGCTCACTTAATAGTATGGGAAAGTTCATACTAATTCCACTTATAGTACATACTAATTCCATGCTGCCATGATAGTAGGTACTTACTAATTCCATGTTGCCACGTCATTATTCTAAGGTAGGTAGCCATTTTGCTTTAAGCCAAAACTTTGGGCGACCAAGCTCTACTCGAGTAAAAATACTGAGAAAACGAATTTTGCCAGAAATGAGACCTAGCTATATCGATTTTTTGCCCCTTTATATTGCAACTTTCATCGAAATCGTTAGAGCCATATTCCAGAACGTGATTTCAATATATATTTATATATATAAATATTGCTTATTTAATAGTATAGGAATTTTATAGTAGGTATAGAATAGGATAGGATGTATTATTAGTACACATAAACCTTAGATAAATTCTCTAAATGATGGAGAAAAATTCACCGAAATCCGTTGCGTGGTTTAGAATCTACGCCGCCGCTATGTACGCCTTAATTGTCTTGTACATTAGTTATTAAAACTTTCCCTAGCATAAGTTTGTGTGTGTGAGTGTGTAATGTGCTGGTGTAAAAAATAAAAAATGTGTGGCACTCGGGGACTGCCGCGGTAAAGCTTTTGCATAGCATTTGTAACCTCCATACTTCCTATTTGTCAACGCTACTCTTGGGATGATGACGTGATGACATAAAATAAAAATTACGTTCCCATGACAACATCACGTTGTCATGGGAACCGTCATTACATGGTAGGCGGAGTGGGGGGTGTTAGGTTTTATTTTCGTTACGGAATTTCTTGATTCGGTCGCCGCGCTCAAAGCCCGCGATAAAAGCTATGCAATAGCTTAAAAACTTCTAAACTACGCGACCGATTTTGAAGCAGTTTTGAAGAACAACGCGGTCACAGACAGATACGAAAATACTGATTTTAAAATTTTTGTAATGTTAGTTTTAGCATAACCATAATTAGCCAATAATGTTCCAACTTCTGGGACACAAGCCTCCTCTCTTTGAGAGGAATAAGTGGGCTGTAATCTACCACGCGGCCCATTGCAGTGCGGGTTGGTAGATGTCACATGCCTGATCTTTGCGTTATGCTCGTGAACGGGTGCTGCTTGTGGTGACTGGTCGTTTTGCTGATCATGGTTTTGTTATTGTTACCAAGGCTCGTAACCGGTTTAAAAAATACCGGTTAAAACCAGTTTATTTGAGTTTTACTCCGAACTTTTCTTAAGAACGTGAACGTTTTAAGAACTTTATTTTGACCTAAATTAACCGGTTTAGTCGACGAGCGGCATGTTGGTAAACGCGTTGCAACTTGTGATTACTTGTGAGGATGCCACGCTGAATAAAAACTAAACAAAAAACCGGTTAATATTGCTCTAAACCGTTTAATCCGACAAAATACCTTTATATAAAATCTCCTCCAAAACCGGTTTATAAATACCGGTATATACGAACGAAACCGAATGTAAAGGTTTTTGCGTCAAGTACATAGTAATAGTAATAGTAATTTATTTTCTCTCAAAAAGGTACAAATTCGGTACATGGTATACTGGGTTACAGGCAGATTCAAACCTTTGTGAGAGCTGGAGTCTATACTGGGTTCGGGACCTGTATGACAGATCTCCAGGCTCACACTCTTAAAATTACAACATTAAATTGTACTTACGTACTACATACAATATTAAAGCTCCAAGTAATGAGAGGAAGGGAATTAATTTAAAAACAAAAGATGTGCTATGTGTGTCTTGGAGGTTGTGTGTCCGTGAGTACAATATAAGTCCTAGCGCCCAGCCTCCATGAAGAGCACTGTGCGCGAGCACCTACTTGCCCGAGAGTGTGTGTGTGTGTGTCTGTGTGTGGTTAACAAGGTGAAACGCGATAAAAGATAAATTTGAGTAGGTGCATATTCCTGGAAGGCGAAATTATTTTAAAATATTTAGTAAATGTTCAGTTTCTGCATAATTCAATTCAAATAGCCATTTTGTAACAGTTTTTTTACATTCTGATCTGCACATTGGGTGTATATTTAAAATTTTATTAACCTTGTTATAGACGGATAATAACGGTTTGAAAATTTAACTAGTATCCGAGCCTTGATTGTTACTAGTAATTAACTGTTTATTTATTTTACCTCGATGGGGTCCTAGTTTATCATTTATAACTTCCAATTACAGCTTTAATGTAAGCGGGCACGCCCTTTATGCCTGGAGGCTTTTATTTAGTTCTGTTTACGTTTAGTTTTTATTTCTGGTTGAGTATAATTCTCGATGTCTCGATGTTTTTGGTTGGTATATTGGCGTGTGCTAGCTGACATATGGCCTATAATTTGTCATTTGAATTATGTTTTGTGTTGCGTAATGTAAATTATTTTGCAAAGGTACTATTGTATAGAATCATTTTTTTCTAACTTGAACAGACAGCTGTGCTGCTGGAGAGTTTGTTGCGCCATTTCTTCTTCCCAGCTAAAGGCACTAGGAAGTGGTGAAGGGTGAGCATTTTGGGGGACTGTCTTATGTAATTTTGACGTTCGAAAAGTGCTGATTCTCAGCCTAGTTTGAATAACTTTTGAATTTCGCTTTTTTAAAATTTTGACATTTCTTCGATTTTCTGGTTCTAGGACTTGACGGTTTCCTCACGATGTTTCCTTCCACCTGGTACCACCACCACCACCAAATCATATGACTGCAAAATTCAGTGTTAGGAATTGCGTCACGGTTCAAGTTATTATGAACGCCCTGTACGCATATTTTATTGACAGCATAGTAAATAAGTCTAACCCCACTCAGAAATAAGGCTTTATCAAAAATATTAATAAAGAACGGATAGTACTTTTTCGTGTTTTATCTCTGTGTATACAAAAGGTAATACCCGTAGTGGTTTATTTTTCTTTTGCCAATATCTATAATCACAAAGGGTTTGGAGTTGTTCTAACAAAGTTATAGTGGGATTATTCGAAAAAGAGCGAGCGAACAATATTTATAGGCAATATATTGCCTTCTCAAAAACAAAGGCGGTATGCAGATCTCACACTCCATAGCGTGTATAGGAGTTGTTTTTATAAATCCGCCAATAATTGTAAGGGCATGATTTTGGAGCAACTTTGAAATATGACTTTCGGCATTATTGTCATATTAACAAGATGCGTAATCTATCAGGGGCGACAGCTCGATTCCTACCGGCTTCCCTTCGGAAATTCGAAAGAAGAAAGAAAGAAAATAAATTTATTTGACACAGGTTAAGGCACACAGTTTTCAAAAACAAAAAAAAAAACAGGAAAAAGCAAAGAAAGTTTAAAACAGTATTTGTGTGCCTCACGGCTGCGACAAATAGGCCCAGTTCAGCATAAATGCCAGACAACTAGTGCCTGACGCTGGTTTTCAACTGAACCTTATGTTACGAGTACGTCTTACGGATGTAAATCAGTTTTATAGTGTGTGTAAATATTTAAATAAAGAATAAATAAATATGTGTAGCAAATAATAATAAAATCGATATGATACAATTAAGTTAAAAGATAATTAAAGATTTAAACAGTGAAACACAACCACTCTATCATAAATTCATAATTGAACAATCACACTATAAGTATTTGATACACAGGTTCATATCAAAAGATCCCTAATCTTTTTATATGAACCTGACAGTATTGAAACTATTGAAAGACCGATATTATGGCATACTCTTGTATGAATACCAAATATTTGTTGCTTTTCGGTATTTGGTTAGTTAAGTTCTTAATATTAGAAAACAAATGTTTCATGTTTGGTATTGGAATTTGGAATCTAATTAGCGGTTTAGTTAAGAATTTGAATATTTTAATTTAGTTTGTGTTGTAAAGTATCCAGAGCATAGCTTTCATTCGATATACAGAGGATTTTTTTTTTTAATTCCGGATAGGTTAACCGATTAATTATAATTGATTACCTATGATGAAGAATACTTTTTCTTTCTTTCTTTCTTTGGAATGCGCTCCCTCTGAACATCAAGACGGCAACCAGCCGGCTATCTTTTAAAGTGAAGGCACGTGAACATATTCGTAAGGAGTTGGCAGGATCATCCCAGCGCTGATTTGCTGGATTCGTTTTGTCCTCTACCTGTCGTTATTTCTCCTTCACTGACTAAGTTTATTTTGTTTATATGTGTGTATGTATTTATCTATGTATTAGTATTTATTCCTTTTCGAGTTATCTATCACTTATGTTGCACCTGCCATGTTTTGTCTCTGCGTCACCTTAAGGTTGACTGGTAGAAAATGCCTCAGGTATTTAAGTCCGTCTTTGAACAGTATTTTTTTTCCAGCCCGTCCCATCTTTTGATGTCCTCCCTCCGATTAACGCCCTAAGCCGAGGCTCGTACCCCACAGGGGGTGCCCTTAACGAGCGTTTACCCTAGCTTTTTAGCTAAGTTTAATGTGTGCCCTGGCTGGAGGCTTTGAGTGTAGCAGCTTAAGGCAGCCACAGGATTGACCGGTTAAATAGTCATGGTCTCAGAGACCAGCTACGAGATGCCCTACAGAAAAAAAAAAGTTTTTTTTTACTTGTGCATAATTTTTTAATAAATAAATAAATACTTAAATATATTATGTAGATATCTTAATGCGCTGATAAACTTGAGCATTCATTTGTAACAGAACATCGAGCATTCGCCGTACGAACAGAGCCAAGCATAGAGCCAAACATCGCTACGAACATTTTCACGATAATTTTACCGAATGCTCTAGTCAATGCTCGTCAAAAATATATTCTTCACGAAGACATCAGAATGGCTCGGCTCGGCAAAAAGCTTGAAGCAAAATTACTGTCCTTTCACTAGAATGCTTGCTAGAACGCACGCTAGAGTGCTCGCTAGAATGCTTGCTAAAACGCTCCCGTTTATCTTATATATAAAATTCTCGTGTCACAATGTTAGTTACCTTACTCCTCCGAAACGGCTTTACTGATTTTTACCAAATTTTGCTAGTTTTGGTCTTCTAGTTTTTATATAATTTAATATTCGCTAGAATGCTAAGTGAATGCTCAAGTTTATCAGCACCTTTAAGGTTTTTATGTTCAATGAAATACCATACCTACTGCCTAAATAACCAGCGGAGTATCTTTCTACATTCATCTCTCCCAAGAGAAGCAAAAAATACATACTTTTAAAATAACCCTTTCTGATTCAGATTCGAATTATGCAGAAACAGACGTAATAAAAGCAATAACCCGAAAACCGGTTTGCAATACACCGGAATTAATGAATCCCGGATAAAACCGGAACACTGGGAATTAGCCGGATAATTAACTAGTTGTGTTTTGGATAATTGCTGCAGATTTTGCCTCGATGTATAATAAATAATATGGTATTCATACATGGTGGAACATTGCAGGATTATACCCCTCTTTAATAAGAGGATTTGTAATACTTAGTTTGCTAAGCTATTGTATATAACTTGGGATGAAGCAGCGGCGGGTTGTTATATGTATTGTTTATTTATAGTGTTTAAGACGCAGATATATGACAGTGACCTTGAATGGTTAGCTTGCGTGTTCTGTACTGAGCTCAAGCAACGCGTCGTACGTCCAGCCAGTAATAGGACTCGCCCATCAAGGAGCGTTGTCCCAAATTAGACGCATTATTAATTTATTACACGTAAAACAAAAAGTATTTTAATAAAAAAAGTATACTAAAAGATCAATAATTTAATTATCTTTAAAATGGTGAAGTTTTCAGAAAAATACGCTTGATAGATTTTGCGTCATTCTCAGTTTTTTATCCGCGTTAGACATAACTTTACAAATTAATTTCATTATGTAATATAAACATAATCAAAAATATGCCTATATTAAAATATTAAAAAAATGCTCTAATTTAACATATATTTTTTCCAAATCACTAACACTACTTGTTTAAACGTCATCTTCAGTATAAAATCATTAAAAGTCGTTTATCGTCCCCTTAAGGTGCTTCTAACATATGGCCTTCAGACACTATCAGATTACTGTTATTCCTTTCAATATTGACGTGAAACTGTTAAAATATTATGATGACATCATCATTCCAACCACCACACTGTCAGTAGTAATGACAATACTTGAATGTAATGTCATTATTACTGATAGTTATGTACCCTAATTGCGTAACTTATTTTCGTAAACAATTTTGCTTAATTTGTTTCATTTTGACAGTTCAACAACATTCATTGCGTTATTTACGTTGTTGAGCAGATTTTTTTTCCAACTTATGAAGCAATGGATTAGTAATCTGTTTCAAATCGAAACAGATTGTGTTGTATTACGCAATTAGGGTACAGGACCGCTATAAATATGTATACGATATTTTTTGCTAACAATTTGGATAATCTACAGGCAGTTACTTCACTTGATAAATAACAAAAGGTCTGATTCAAAAAATTGGTTCAGATAAATCGTTTTTTACCCCAAAATATACTAGGCTAACATAAACTCAAAGAGCATTTTTTGCAATACCAATATTTAAAAAAGAAAAACCGTTCTCACAAAAAATGTATCACTTCACTGCGTTTAACGAAAATCAGATCAACTTTTTCTACGAAAACCGACTTTATAAAAAAACATTTATAATAAAATCTAACGTAGGTATATTGTAGGTCGGTAGGTAGGTACTCTTCACAAATCGGTACTTCGGTAGCCGTCAAAGTGGTAGTAAAAAGTTTTCTCCGTCTTTATGTGAAACCTATCAAGTATGGACAAACCATTGCCTGTTATATCCGTAGTAGATTGAAGAACTTCATTGAAAGAACACGAGTTTTATAGGTTGGCTTTATTATATCGGGTGTAAAAAGACGCTTACAAAACTAGTTATTTGTCCACTTTACAATCGGTATTTTGTTTTTGCTATGATTGTTTGTTTGCTGTCAATTGCCAGTGTCGTAACATAGATGTAATTAGGCAATGTAAATTGTCTTTGATCCTCTGATGACATCAAGCAGTAGATAAAATTGTTAAACTTTTATTGCTTTGAATACGAGGCTTTTGGCTACTTTGTATGTGTGTATTTTTTATGTAATTTTTTGTAATGTACGTTTTGTTTGTGCAGAATAAACAATTTTTCTTTCTTTTTTACTCTTTCTTAAGGGATGCGCTAAGATAGCGAAATTTAGCAGATTTTTTTTCCAACTTATGAAGCAATGGATTAGCAATCTGTTTCAAATCGAAACAAATTGTGATTGTGTTGTATTACGCAATTAGGGTACTGGTCATACACGCACACCTGTTGCGAGTAGGTACTACGTACCTGACCTTTCTGAAGAATATCACCAATAAGGTCAGTATATGTCCTCCTCGGGCGTCACCTCTCGGCGTTTCCAGTCATATCGTTACATTTTATGTCAATTCTAACTCGGAGAGTTGTATTGATGAATTTAATTCTGTAAATACATTTATTCTGTTAGATACCGTCGTAAATCATATTTTGGATACCGCATAACCTGACACTGACGTGCAAATTGCAAAAACGTAAGAAAATAATTTCGCAGGGTACCCTTATGATTTCGCCTTAACGAAGCGGAGAGAATCAACTTTGCTCAATTTTACGTAGTTTGACGTACAGAATGCGTAGGTAACGGCTATGTGATGGCTCTTTTTTACACCCTGTATTTTAGAAGGGAGATGTGGCAAATACTTGCTTCTGAAGCATGTAGGCAGGCAACTATAAAAAAAAGTAAAATGGTAACCAAAGATTTACGGATACTTACGGTAACCGTATGCGGATACTAAGGTAATTTATTGATGTCTGGTCACGTCCGCGACAGGTGTAGGCATTTTCTTAGCCCTGAGTTTGTTTCGGCATTTCTTCTCAGTCAGCTTGAAAATGCACGATATAGTTTTAAAATATTTACCAAAAAATTTACGTGTAGAATATCTACTTAAGAAGAGGACTTGGCATTTCAAAATTGTCAACACTCGGTGAATAAGAGTGCTGATTCAAGGTCTATCCACACATAATTATCAGGGCCATGCCCGGGGCCATTTCCGTCCACGTCCCGGGTACGGCTCTGATATGTAGGTACCTTTATGCTCGTGCTCAGTATAAAGCCTTGGAAAAGCTTTATTCCTGATAATTAAAAGCTGTTCAAGCTTCTAACCTGGATTGTTAAGGAGCTTCGTAACCGTAACCGAAATCGATATTAAATTTTCGGATACTTTCGGATAGGGGCGGAGTCCAAATGAGACACGTTATGACAGGTTTTTCTGCTTGGCTGAGCCGACACTCTAGCCGCGCGCGTCATTTGCATGTTTTTTAAATAGTTATTTGTGTTTTACTTTTACAATTTCTTAATAATCTGTTATTGAAACTATCCAAGTTCAAGTTATTTATTTCATAACAAAAATACATTACAAACTAACGGATAATCAGAAATAATTTCATATCCATAACCGTATCCAAAACCGGGATATTTCTATATCTGTATCCGTATCCGAAATTTCATATCCATAACATCCCTACTTCTAACAGTAGAAAGAATTCATCAAGTTAAAAGTCGAATAATAAAACTATAGCGTAATAACTTGAGGTAATAACTAATAACACAATAAACTCACAAGTTCAGCACAGTTTTATAACGAACTTGACCTTACATGATAAACGTTTAATAACTCTACTTCAACCAAAATACAAATTGATTACTATTTAATCTACCGTAGTAATCGCGTAATCTACCAAAAATAGAGGCCATTTCCCAACGGACCAAAAACAATATGGCTTGTACACTTACAGCCGGGAAATGACGTCATAAAAACGATAAACCGGAAACCGGCACTGTTTGGGATTTAATTTTCCTGTATTAGAAATAAGGTCGAGTTTATTTACAGGTATGGTAGGGTTACAAGATTACCTATAAAAAATGGATTTTTAGTGGTAGAAAAATGTGGCAGGCAAGTCTATCTTTAATCTTAATCTTATTTACTTGAAATGAATATTGATTTTTGATTGATTGATTCTTCCTAATGATTTCTAGAGGTAAAATTTGCAAAGACGTATATCACAAATTTAAATGTGTTATTAATAATGTAATTTTATTAGATTTTTTAATGATAATTATTTTTAATTTCTATTTACTGCATTTATTTTAAATTATGTTACTACTCATATTTTATGTAATTGTTGTGCCCGACAGGGTCCAAGTGAACTTCATTATTATTGTTAAGACCTTGTAAACACATGTGATATGTAATAAAGATTTGAATTGAATTGAATTAAGACAACTGTCCTACCGTCGTCGTCGATTAGCGAAAAGAACTAAAAAAGAGTTGGCGAGTAACGAGCAGCGACTGTTTGGATAGTTTTGTCTCTGGGCTATGAGCGAGTGCGACGGGTAGAATGACTGCCATTTTACTTACTACTTACCCAGCGAGAGTCTTTGAGCGATTGTTCTGCCCGCGAAGGAAGGGTCGCTGATCGAGTATTTTCTTTGTTAGTTCTTGTCGCTGAAAGAAAGAAAAAAAGAAAGAAAATTTTATTTGACACAGGTTAAGCACACAATTTTCAAAAACAAAGAAAGCTTAAAACAGTATTGTGTGCCTCACGGCTGCGACAAATAGGCACAGTTCAGCATAAATGCCAGACAACTATTGCCTGACGCTGGTTTTCAACTGAACCTTATGTTGCGAGTATGTCTTACGGATGTAAATCAGTAGTGCTATTCTGTAAAAATCTCACCGTGATATCTTAGGTGAAGTGAGTTGCCAATAGTGTCAATCCTTAGCAATTGACAGCTCACTCCACCTAAGAAAATACAGTGAGGTGGTTACAGAATAGCATTACAGTTTTATAGTGTGTGTAAATATTTAAATAGAGAATAAATAGATATGTGTAGCTAATAATAATAAAATCGATATGATACAATTAAGTTAAAAGCTTAATTAAAGATTTATACAGTGGTGTTTAACAACGCTGCAAAAAACTAGAGGAGAGAGAGTTCTCGCCGGTAGTGTGAACAGTCACCGATCAACTATTAATATACAGTGTGAGTCTTCATAATGTGCACATATCGAAATGATGGGAATCTATGCTTAATTTTAACGACAGAAAAAATATTTAAAAAAATTCTAAATATTTTTTTAATACTTTTTATGGCATTAAAAAAAAATTGTAACAAAACTGTGTAACTTTTAAACTGAATCAGCTATCGCGATGAAACAAACTCCATAATGATTGGAAGTAAGTAGGCGTCCACATAAAATTAAAATTGAGAAAAAAAACTACCCTCAATTGAAAATAAACATGTTTTTTTAGTAAAAATCTGTATTTTTTTCATCAATTTTTACAATAATTGTAAATTTATAAATAAGATGCCCAAGAGAATAAAAAGAAAATTAAAAACAAAATTTTGGTGCAAAAAAACAAAAAAAAAACAAAAAAATATTTTTCGACCATTTTTTCCGTCGATAAAATTAAGCATAGATTCCCTCATTTCGATATGTGCAGATTATGAAGACTCACACTGTAAATGGGACCTACATCTATTCTGCCCTGCTAAGCCGATAGGCAGAGATACGTCCTTTTAGTTTTTTATACTATTCAATAGCTGTTAATATTGTAAAGCCAATTATTTTTAAAAGAGTAACCGTGGAGTTTCTTGCCGGCTCTTCTCCATAGGAAGCGACCAATTGGAACCGTGCACCTAGCTTCTGTCGTTTCCTAAGTGCCCATGTAGGTTTATGTGAAATAAAATATTTTGAATTTTGAATTTTCGAAGTCAAAGTCGTATACGTATTTTAATTAGATCATTTTTGGAAACGTCACAAATTACAAGAAAAAAGAAGAATTGATGCTAGTTCGAATCACTTAACCGATTTAATTTATTTTTAATGTATTCCATCTCATTGGCAATCTTTCAGAGGTTCATTTAGAACGGAGTTGAAGTTCTATACAGGGTGGCAAGGTCATCGACGCGCAAACTGTAACCATGAATTCATTCAGCACATGATTCGTGGTTTCTAGCGTAGAACTTTTTCATCGGTTTAAAAAATAAAATCTGCTGTATCATAGAAAAGTGCAATATCTATGCGGTCAAAACGTATGGAACAGCTTTATTTTTTATAACCGTAAAATTCCAACGCAGGGCGTCCAGAATCATGTACTGAATCCATGGTAAAGACTCGTACATACCAGCGCGTTATCACGGGCGCGACACGGGTCGCGCTGCCTGTCGCGCGGATAATCGCGGAAATACCTTGGTATTTTTAGGTATAAGTACCTATAAACAACGGTAGGGAAATCGACGCGAAATCTGTGTTAACATTTTCCCTGTACCATACATTTTGACCGCGTAGATGTTGTACTTTTCTATGAAATAGCAGATGTTTTTTTGAAAACCGAAGAAAAATTTATACGCTTCGTCTAGAAATGAGTGCTGAATTCATGTTAACACGTTGCGCGTCGATGGCTACCCTGTATTTTTTACATTAGGTGACATGAAGAAAAACATTCTTAATATTGCATCATACCTACATCTTTCCTTTTCCAGTACATAGCAACACATTTTTATATAAAATCACCCACATGTTATTTGATATCTTAAGAGCTTAGAACATATAAATCATCACGCTCTGACGTAAAGGAGTTCAGTAATAAAATAGCATCGTATCGTAGGGCAAGCGTAAAAATGAGAGTACATTTCTCAATGTACTAAGTTTATTTTTCTGAGAAAATGTGAACAGTAACGCAAAAAACTTTTTTGGAGAATTAAAATACTACAACTATAAGAAAATATCCCTCCGTGCCTCGTGGTCCCGGGTGTCATTCTTAAATCTTTGAAAGTCGTTACGGGTGTGAGAAGCCCAAAAGTTTGACAACCAGTCTTAATAAGGAAGTAGTCTACTTAAAGCAAATTTTGTATGTACGTATGTGTACCAAACCTACTTACAGAAATAAAATCATTTATCATTTATCATTGTAATTAATAAACATTCTAGTGATTTTTATCGATATCTTTCATTTAATAACGTCCTGTAAAACAAATACATCCCAGCAGTAGGCTGCTGAGTCGCAGGTGCTATTCGGACGGGTGGTATCGTGTTCCCAATAACTGGGTTGTGGAATGTGGAGGTCAGATGACAGTCGCTCCATGCAAAATACTGGTTTTCAGCTGCATCCGGTTAGACTGGAAGACAATCCCATTATAGGTGAGAAAAGACTTGGCAGAATGATTTTCAGAAAAGGCCTATTTCATAATATTATGGTTCTGATTGGTAAGGGATATGCTTGGAGTTTCGTTAGGTGATCGAATCAGAAATAAAAGATCCGCAGGAGAACCAAGGTAACCAACATAGCCCGAAGAATTTTTTTATTATGTGGTTATACGCACACACCTTTTTAGGGTTCCGTAGTAAACAAGGAACCCTTATAGTTTCGTCATGTCCGTCTGTCTGTCTGTCTGTCTGTCTGTCCGCGGTCTAACTCCGAGACCCTTAGTACTAGAAAGCTGTAATTTGGCATAGGTCATATTAATTACGCCGACAAAGTGGTAAAACAAAATTATGAAAAACATTTTTTTTTTAGGGTATCTCTCATACACGTAAAGTGGTGATGTTTATTTTTTTATTTTTTTACCCCATGGTGAGGGATATCATTGGAAAGATCCTTCAAAAATATTGCGAGTTTGTGTAAACCATTTTTGGATTCAGGGATTCGTTTGCGAAATATTAAGCTTTAAAGTGCTAATTTTTGTTAGAGTCAAGTGTCCCCCCCCCTGCCGGCTAAATGGTTGGTTTTGGGTATGTGAAAAAAATCGCAACAGTAGTTTATATAACGAAATTAAAAGGAAAACTATCACAGCTAAGTAGGCTTTACAGGTTAACGAGTAATAATCAACTAACTTAACTTTGCAGTTGCAAAAACATGTTTTCCCATACATTCCGTATGGGAGAACATATTTTTCAACTACAAAGTTAAGTTTGTTTTTGGGATAAATTCATCCCAACTACGGAACCCTTCATTGTGCGTGGTCCGACACGCACTTGGCCGGTTTTATTTTATTACAACGGCGGGCAGTTGGAGGTTTCTTCGTGAAAATTCTCTTTCGGGGAAGTTACGCCATCTTCATCGACTTGTTTCTGCCATCAAGTATCACTGCTGTGTTCTAGCTTAAAGGTGAAATTTTGGGCATAATCAGCCCCCAGTCGGGGGTGCGGCGAATGTACAAGTATCCCCCGGGCCCCCGACATATGGTAGCAGTAGGAACAGTGGGGTTTTACTCGGTAGGAGTCCGACATAACCCTCCGTTCTCCCAAGACGGAGGGTATCCATGAGGAAAAAAAGGCTTAATCAGCATGTAATGTTCTAACTGCTGGGACACAGGCCTCCTCTCTATAAGATCGTGATCCACTGTAGCAGCAGTGATGTGATGTGACCGTCGGACTGCCAAGTCATAGGTCTCGAGTTCAACCCAAGGCACGCAACTCTGACTTTTCGGATTCATGTGCGTATTGTATAATTATCACTTGCTTCAAAAACGGAGAAGGAAAACATCGTGAGGAAACCGGCATGCCTGAGAGATATTTCTCGACGGCATGTGGAGTCAAGTCAAAGGCCCTTGGATGGCTTTAAAACTCTGACACCAGATTAGTCACAACCACACGAAAAGAAGAAGATTCACCACGCGGGACTAGTTTGTCACATGTCTTAGAATTGTGGTTTTTCCTTCATGTTTGTTTTGATAAATAACACAAGGTAAAGCATCAGTCTGGCACCACTGCTCTGGAGAAGTTACAGTCACATGTGAGATTTCGAAACTCCACAAACCTTGGTGTTGCAGCTGTATAGGCGATGCATTGGTTTAGGGGCATCCCAAGTCATCCTCACAGGCGTCCGGCCCTGATTCGGGCCATGCTATGGAGCGAGAGGAAATGGGAGGCCGTCACCTCGTTCTGCGAAGCAGTAATGCTCGCGAAGGAGGAGACGGAGCGCGTGAGGGAGAGGCAAATTTCGCGCCCTCGCGCCCCTAACCGCCGCAGCAGGAGACACCCTGGGCGTCGGGAATCACGAGAAGATTTCGGGCCACCGTAGGCGCGGGCTTGCGGACGGTGAGCAATGGGTAGCTCGCCGTCCGATAAGGACCAAGCCCGGGTCGACGGCGCGTTGTGTTCCACGCGCGCCTCAAAGAGATGTCAGCAGAATTGACGGGGTCCGCTAGGGCCAATGCCTGCCGGGGGTTCGAAGAAAACCGATAGGGACATCGTGGCCCCCTGGCAACACGGCAACTGAAGGAACACGGGTGGGTTTTAGTCAGTAAGAGTCTGACACGCCCTCCCGCTCCGCCCAGAGCGGGAGAAGTTATTTGATGATTTCCCACCCAAAAAAAAAAAAAAGGCGCTAAATATTGCTCAGCCTCTTGTCTGGTTGAATAAAATGATTGTAAATTAATTTATTACGACCGAAACGACTCTTGTCTTTGCTGAAAACGTCTGCGGTCACCTTAATATACCTATCTACGACTAATCTTAAGACAATTATGAAAAAAAAAAATGTTTTTCATTATGGTAAAATACTTAATTCATAGCAATTAAGTTTTGTAAAATAACACAAAGATCAAAGCAGTGTAAAAAGAGTAATTTTCCACTGAAGAAAAGAAAGAACAGAATTTAACTGACCGAGTTCCTTTGAAGTGTTTCTTAGTTAAGACCGTCTTTTCTCAGTTCATTTAAAAGTTTAAATGAAAGTCAAAGAGGAAATTTAGATTAGTTTAACCGGGAATATTTGATGTTAGAGTTTAAGGGCTACTTTCGAGAAAAAGATGTTTATTTTTCCTATCATTTTCCAAATTATCTGTGAGCCAACCCATGGGTCTCACTACGTAGGTACTATAGACACGGCACTATCCACATAACCTTTTTAACGTTCAAAAGTGCCTTTTATTGGCCTACTTGATAAATGATTTGACTTTGACTTTGTACACATCCCACATTCGGGAACACACACAGTCGGGGAATTTAATTGTTTATTAAATTGATACACTGCGTCAATGCCGTGTAAGTGCTCGGCGACACGACGTCGTCGCCGCGCCGCGTAACCATGTAGACTTAGCTGACGCCACGCCGCCGCCGCGCCGTCGCCGCATGATTTTGCCATATGACTCTACAATACGTGGCGACGCGGGCGGTGCGGCAGCGGCGGGCGTAGCGACCTTGCATATACATAGCAAGGCGCGGCGGCGGCACGGTGGCGGCGGCGCGGTGGTGGCGTGGTGACGGCGTCGTGTCGCCGAGCACTAAGGCCGTTTCCTCATTAGTCGGTGCGGTATCGTTTCGGTTTAGTATGCTCGGTATACCGAAACGGTACCGCACTGCTTTCATTTAGAATTCCAAATTCAAAAGGCAAAGGTATGGTGGATATAATCAATGCAATTTGTCATCAAGGAGTGTCAGAAATACATTTGTACCATCCAATCTACCAGATTATTATCAGTGTTAAACCAAATTGGGTCCATGATTACACAAAAAGGTCCTTTTTACCCGACGAAGCCAGGGTAATGCGAGGGTAATGTTTTTAGGGACGTTTTCAGCGGGATTTTATCTCCAATCTTCAGTATTCGAGTGATTGGGCTCTGTGATTAATTAAATGAGGGTATTTTGTGACCTTTTTGCTATCGATTGTGGGTACTATTGTGTTTAACGTGAATAATGTGATGGTTCTGATTGCGGTTAATAAAATTGAGTGAATAATTCAGTGTTTTCAAAAGCTACAGATGGCTTTTATTCGGAAAATTATGGCGGTATATTCTAATTTATGAGTTATTGGATATACGTCGCGTCGGCAATCCTCATGCTGGTTGCTCTAACAGGCCGGCAAAACATTGCCGGCCGCTATTTTGACGTTTCAACGTTTTAAAAAATCAAATGCAAAAAGATTTTATTTAAAACACAGCTGTTTGTATTTATAGAGATAGGTACAAAAAGATTTTATTCCATATTTGGCTGTATAGTTTCAACTACCATTGTCAAACCGGAAAAGTCGGTGTTGAATTTTAGTAACTGTACTTTTCATAATTGTCATTTTAATTAAATTTCTAGTTAATTAATGTATTATTGAAATTACTTGCTGGTTTTATTTATATTAGGTACTTGCATTTTTGAGTAAAGCACTATACAAGCCTTGGCCCACTATGACTGCTTCGCTGGTCACGCTATGATTGCCTCGAGCTAGCCTAGGTTCGCTCTAGGCTTTCCAGCTTGGCCATCATTGCAGCTCTTGCTATCCTCGCTGTAAAGGCCTCGACCTACGGCCTCGGCCTTTATCTCAGCTCGTCCATCAAGTGCTGCACGCTGACCGCGCTGTATCGGCCTGGAGCTGCGCTACGCTGCGCTGTCGGCCATCATCAGCGCGACCAGCAAAGTAGTCATTATAGACCGCGGCAGTAATGTACTATTCTAAGTACAAAACTTTTGGCAACTGTTGTAATTTTGTTCAATAAAATATCTTTAATATTAAAACTAACACTTCAGCAGTTGCCTGTAGACGACGACAAAAACAATAAAGTCTCCAACATTACACATTCTCATTATAAAAACTGGTTTGTTTACGAAACTAGGACTTTTTATAAAAGTCTAGGCCAACCAAAATAAAATAGCTAGTAACAACCAGAAGTTGCTCTATTTCTGTAACAATAACATTTTCTTTAAAAGATATAACGTAAATATTTTCAGGAATTTCGTGAATAGAATTATGCATTTAAAATATTCGTTCACAAGGAATGTATAGCATCGGAGTGAATAGTATAACATCACAATTTCCTACAATTGAAACTGACGAAATGTACTACTATAGCTGCACCTCTGATCAAGCCTTTGGGGAAAGCAGGCGAAATGTTATGTTTTAAAATATAAAAAGAACTCGTGCTCTGAAATCTGAATGTAATTAACTGTATAGTACCTGGGCGACCGAGCTCTGCTCTGGTGAAAATAGAGAATGCTCATTTTAATAGTAAAGTTCATACTAATCCATGTATAGTACTTACTAATTCCATGCTGCCCTGATAGTACATTCTTATTCCACGCTGCCATGATAGTAGGTACTTACATACTGCCATGTCATTATTCTATGGTAGCCATCTTGTTCTAAAGTTTGGGCGACCGAGCTCTGCTCGGGTGAAAATACGGAGAAAACGAATTTTTCTAGATATGAGACCTAGCTAGATCGATTTTTCGCCTCCGTAAACCCCTATATTGCAAATTTGCAACTTTCATCGAAATCGTTAGAGCCGTTTTCGAGAACGTGATTACAAATATACTATATTTCATTTAAATATATATACAAATATTGCTCGTTTAATAGTATAGGATTTAGGCACCGTTTAAGAAGTCGCAGTCGCAGTTGCGAAGTGGATTTTTTTTTACGAAAATAGTTTAATCTAGCAGAACAAAGCACGTCGTATGTCGACTCATCTGTCAGCTTCTGTCACTAATGTGGCGAGACATGTCACGACGACGTGACAGTGTCACGAATGTAGGACGGACACAATCCCGGCACACTTCCAGGTGACCATTAACCTACTAATAGTCTTGAGAACTGAGAGGAATGTTGAAGAGTGTGATCTTTCGACTTCCGCACTAATTTGGGAGAAGAAAATCGGCTGTTTTTCTTTTGTTCTTCGTATATTTTTTCACATTTCTACTAATATATAAGAGAGAGGGAAGAAAGAGAGTGGAGGAGAGTCAGAGAAAATTATGGATTATCAAATTGACACATTACGTCATTTTACCGTGTTCCATTTCAACCAATTGTCAAAGAATGACAGTTGTGATTTGATTATGTATTTTTTATTACGGGCAATTTAATTTGGTCACGGCAAATTGAGGTAGTGTGTCAATTTGGTGTATATGTTACCGCTAATGTGCGTAAACCAGTTAGAGTACAGATTAACTTGTTAATCTGCAGATTATCTGGTCGAGTCCGATAAAGTGGAAATAATTGTTTTAGTTCTTAGATTAACTAGATAATCTGTAGAATTCTTAGGTAATCTGCAGACTAACGATCACTCCGAAAATTAATATGTTGTGCTACAAAAGTTAGTGACAGAAACGAATCGCTGCAAAACCGACTCCACGTAGTCTTGTCTGCCCTACCCCAAGAGTGTAATTTAAGCCCGCGTAGAAACTTTAACGGATTGTTCCTGGTAATTTGCAGATTACCTGGTTAATGCGTATATTAACGTATTCCGTGTTCTAACGGTAACATATACATAACGACGGTTGAAAGGCTAATTGATCTAAGCGACTTTTTGTAAAACTTGCTCCTGCAATTTTATGATTCGTCCTCCTGGAAGGATCATAGTTATTTTTTTTGAAAAAAAAAAATCATAAAAAAACAACTATTAGATAGACTTTTATTTACTTAAATCAATCAATCATAATAAGATCTTATTATGATTTAAAAAAAACAACCAATCCATCCTCCTGCAAGTTTTACAAAATGTCGCTTAGATCAATTAGCCTTTCAACCGTCGATAAAATTAATTGCCCTGAATCTACAAACTGTCAATATTGAGAATGTAATGATGTGTCCTGTCCATAATCAATTATGGTAGTGTTTTAAAGCCGGTTGGTGGATTTAGGTAGCTTTTTATAGCAAGGGAATGACTGATAAAAAAAAACTATATTTAGTAGTAATTTCTTACCTTATGAAACTAAAGCTCTGGCTCTGAATCGAGGCTAAGTAATAACAGCCGCACGGGTCGATCCAACAGGTTAAGCTACGCTTGCCGGGGTTGGTCCATGGATGGGCGACCATACATACCGAGATTCCTCCGTGCCTCGGAAAACACGTTAAGCCGTTGGTCCCGGCTGTCATTTGTAGATGTTTGACAGTTGTTACGGGTCGTCAGAAGCCTGAAAGTCTGACAACCAGTCTTACCAAGGGGTATCGTGTATCCCAGTACCTAACTGGGTTGTGGAGGTCAGATAGGCAGTCGCTCCATGTAAAATACTGATATTCAGCTGCATCCGTTTAGATTGAAAGCCGACCCCATCATAGTTGGGAAAAAGCTTGATAAATGATTTTATTTCTGTAAGTAGGTTTGTACAAACACTTTTCGGCGTTTCCTATCTGACTACTCTGAGAAGAAAGGCCGAAACAAACTCAGAGGTCACAGTCTCTTTTAAAGTCCAGACATAATCTTGGTCAGATCATGTGAAAGCCATGTGGATTGGTGTCTGAAGTGGTCTTTTGAGGAAAGCACCACACAGATTGAGAGGGCCTGTCCAGTCAGTGCACGCATTTTTCAGTTATCGTGCAACTCAACTCAGAATTTAAGGAGCTCAACGATTCGACGAACAATACCAAAAAAAAGGACATTTGTGTAAGCCACATAAATAACTCAAACTGTCAGACCATGATTAGAACTGAGAAAAAATTTAAAACAAAACATTAAGATGATGGTAGATGATGATGATGAGAATAAAGCTTTGGCTATACTGAAGCAAATTAGGAGCGGGATGCGACACGAAATTTGCTCACGCCGATTGTGTTAACTTGACGTAAATGACGTAAATAGTCGAGTGACTTCCGAATCAAAGCGCGTAGCCGCGTGCAGCGTCCCGCGCTGTATTTTTCTCAGTGTGACCAGAGCTTTATGTATTTGTATAACGTTTATCTTATCTAATCTCCCTTTCTTCAGATTTCTTTTTCCCTTTGATTTTCTGTACAAGAGACAAGCTTGAATGTCTTCCTTCTTTCCTTAGCAGTACAACCCTCAAAGCTTCCCGTGCACAGCAACAAAAGGGAATCAATACCAGCTTTTATTTACTCGACAAAAACAAATTGTTCTCATACGCGAGCACTCGATATCGACACGATATTCGCTAGTCTTGCCTCGAGGCACGTTCTGCAATCATCTTGGTAACAATACTGCCGCACTTTGTTAAATGTACAAACCTACATCTATTTATTTAGGGAAGAAGGAAGGAATGAAAGTGTCGCACATAATGAAAATGTTACAAATATTGCTCACCATTGCTCAAGACGGGTTGGCGATTTCAGACTTATTTTAACTACTAGCTTTCGCCAGTGGCTTCACCCGTGTGATATCTTTATAAATTATAGCCTATATTACTCAGTGAAAATATAGCATTCTACTGGTGAAAGAGTTTTTAAAATCGGTCCAGCCGTTTTTGAGTTTAATCATCACTAGCGGACGTCACGCGGTTTCACCCGCGTAGTTCCCGTTCCCGTGGGAGTACGGGAATAAAATATAGCCTATGTTACTCGCTAATAATGTAGCTATCCATTGCTGAAAGAATTATTCAAATCGGTTTTTAAGTTTATTCGTTACATACAAAAATACAAATCTTTCCTCTTTTTAATATTAGTAAAAGAAATCAAACCTTTTCTCTTCTTATTAGTTTAGATATAATAAGTCCAGGTTTTCTCAGGCTGTTTTCCTTCACCGATTTCAGTAATGTCCAAGATAAACTCAAATTACAAATGAACGAAAAAAGTCACATTGGTCCTTGCCCGGATTTGAACCCACAACCTCATCTATGAGGGGCGAGGCCTTATTAACACCAATGGGCCATCACTAAATTCGTACTATATTACTAGTAACTATTCAAAAAAGTCCCATTTACCTTTATTTTTGTGAAAGACCGTTCACTGTAAGTACACAGGATTATTGGTTGTAGCCGGCAATCCATGAAAGGTATGCAGGAGAGGTCATTTACAACCAAATGATCCCTTTTGACTCCTATACAAATGTCAACAACTTTCGAGGCATTTGACATTTTGTATTTTAATTTCATACATTTTAAAATATAAAATGTCAAATTACTCCTAAATGGTTGACATTGGCATAGGGGTCATGAGGGGTCATTTGGTTGCAAATAACCTCTTATATCCCCTTAACGGATTGCTGACATATAACCAATAAAGGTAATTTTTAAAGATATTTCGCCATTTAAGTCATTTCTACTTGTTTCTAACTTGTATTTTAAGTGTCAAATAAATGTTTTTTATTTTTTTTATTTTGTTTTATTATTTTATTTCAGAAAAATAGAGGGCAATATAAAATATGTTTGGTTTCAATTTTCTTTTCATCTAGTTCGAAGGAGTAGACATTTTTGTTTCATTACATACACTTTGCTTCAGTCGGTTTTGTTCTATATCTTTTCATAATAAAATAGCTGTCTAGAAACAATGTCACTGTTTAATAATCACACTATTTTCTTTACTTAATGCTTTGTTGTGTTTACAAGAAAGATTTACCTGAGTTGGTTTTGATGAAAATCAATACAAAATATTTGTTCATGAAAAAAAAAAATGGTCAAATTTATTATGTTGAGTATGCTTACGTTGATTACTAAAACATAAATAACTTCAAGTTTATTGCACATACTGGACATCAAGAGCATTGAATACCTGCAACAGTAGATATATCTAACTTTGCATTCTTTGTACCATCATTCTACCAAATAACACGTGCACCCTATCCCTCCCTATTATCAAAAATTGCGTCTTACCCGACCGCAACACAAAAGAGGGCTATAAACAAAACGGTGATATAATATGTGGGAACCGTGACATGGGGCAATATGCGGCAAGGGGCTACGATGGCCCCTGAATAGGCCACGTGGACATCTACGCAGTTTATTTTTATGTACTCAGTCAGTGTTATGGTAGCTGATTTAGGTCAGATATTGTGTGTTTATAGTTTGATGTGTAGAGATGAACACTTATCTGTGCGTGTGACGGCGGCTATTGTAAAGGGAAAATGTCAAAGATCTGTCTAATCGAGACCATTTTTTTTGTTAGTTTTCTTGTTTACCATATACATGGGTATATGTGTCGGTGTATTCAATTCTTGTTTGGTCAAAGATTGTGATAAATGATTCTATTTCTGTAAGTAGGTTTGTACAAACACTTTTACACGTCAATCATATTTTAAAAATTAGATGAGGTCGGCGTTTCCTATCTGACTACTCTGAGAAGAAAGGCCGAAACAAACTCAGAGGTCACAGTCTCTTTTAAAGTCCAGACATAATCTTGGTCAGATCATGTGAAGGCCATGTGGATTGGTGTCTGAAGTGGTCTTTAGAGGAAAGCATCACACAGATTGAGAGGGTCTGTCCAGTCAGTGCACGCATTTGTCAGTTATCGTGTAGCTCAACTCAGAATTTAAGGAGCTCAACGAATCGACGAACAATACCAAAAAAAGGACATTTGTGTAGGCCACATAAATTACTCAAACTGTCAGACCAAATGTCATCAGCCAAAGGCGGTTTTTACTAGCTGTCAGCTTGTGCAGTACAGACTAAATACAGTATCAAGCGTACCATCGGGGTAACGCGTATCTAACCAATTTGAAAACAAAATCCCGTGCACACGACCATAGTATAAAGAGAGGAAGTACGCTATCTTCATACAAACGCACCGCGCGCGGCTTGTATGTGTGCGCGGCTTGTATCTATGCGTCGCCGCACGCACACTTAAACAAAATCGCACTTAAACATAAGGCGATTATCACACTGCCACGCACCACGCTGCATGTTGCGTGACTGCGTGTTTTAACGTTACTTGTAAGTATCTCCGTTTGTATAGAAAACACGCACAGTCCAACACACTGAAAACGCAACCACGCGCGTTCATGCGGATCACGCGCATACACGCGGAGAAACATGCACCCCCGCGCGTAGGTGCGGGGCGAGACGCAAGGTATGGCACACCGAATCCCGCAGTGCCGCGCGTGATTTTGAATGGGCGTGACGTGTGTGTTTGAAAATATTGTTCGTTTGTTGTTTGTTGTTCCACACTATTAACCATTTTTATCAAAACTATCGTGATGCTAAGTACTGCACGACCACCACAGAGAACGGCGAATAAATGAGAGCCGCCGTGCGTGAATCTACAAAACGCACCTACGCGCGTGAGTGCGCAAAAAACCCGCACGATGATGCAGATCTGCACTCCCGCAGGAACGCGCGTAGGTGCGTCGACACGCAATATGCAGCATGATGCGGGGCAGTGTGAAAATCGCCTAATAGATACTATGGCGCACACATACAAGCCGCACGCGGTGCGTTTGTATGAAGATAGCGTACTTCCTCTACTTATACTATGACACGACCCTTTTTTTGAAGTGAAAACTTGTTTAGGCGCGTTGGGCATTTTTGAGATGGGAAAAACAACTGAACTCGCGACACCGTTACCGACACCTCATTTTTGTAAACGCGATTTATTTATATTTCGTTACGGATCAATGTTCTATGCAAGTATTTTTACTTTAAAGGTTTTGACAGTTTTTTTTATAAACGCAATTGTGCTCTTTATTTGGATAAGGTTACGGACCAATGTTCTATGCAAGTATTTTTCTTTTTTCGTGGGTTAGCATTCCTATCATAGTTGTAACTAGCTTCCACCAGCGGCTACGCTTGCGTGTTATCTTTATAAATTAGGTACTTGCTGCGCCCCGCAGTTTCAGCCTCATAAGTCTCGATCTCGAAAGAATATCGAGATAAAAAGTATCCTATGTCATAATACAGGTCATGGTCTACCCATGTGCCAAATTTCATCTAAATCCGTTCAGCCGTTTTAGCGTGAAAGCGTAACAAAAAACTCGTTTTCGCATTTTTTTTATTATTAGCAACGATAGCCTATAAATGTAAATCAGTGATAATAAAGCATTTTACAGGTGAAATAATTTTTAAAATCGAAATTTTTAAATTACAAACAAAAATACATATTAGTGTAGTAGTTAATCAAGCTTGGTAAGAAATTGATGACGAAATGACAAAAGGTAAAGATGCCTTGCCATGACGTATTCCACAATGGGCATCCGCTTAAGACGCAGATATATGACAGTGAAATTGAATGGTTAACTTGCGTGTTCTGTACTGAGCTCAAGCAACGCGTCCTACGTCCAGTCAGTAATAGGAGCCATCAAGGAGCGCTGTCCCAAATTAGACGAATTATTAATTTATTACACGTAAAACAAAAAGTATTTTAATAAAACAAGTATACTAAAAAATCAATAATTTAATTATCTTTAAAATGGTGAAGTTTTCAGAAAAATACGCACGATAGATTTTGCGTCATTCTTAGTTTTTTATCCGCGTTAGACATAACTTTACAAATTAATTTCACTATGTAATATAAACATAATCAAAAATATGCCTATATTAAAATATTAGGAAAATGCTCTAATTTAACATATATTTTTTCCAAATCACTAACACTACTCGTTTAGACGTCATCTTCAGTATAAAATTATTAAAAGTCGGTTATCGTCCCCTTAATAGGCACCTGAGTGAATGGTATTTGAGGTATTCCACATACAGCACCTATCGATAGCCATTGGGTACTATCATACATCGTCGATCCAGTTTTCTGCTGGGTAGTACTGATTACTGATATTGAAAGTATCACGACATGAAAATGACACGGTCATGTAGAATTTATCTAGATATAACTGCTATAAACACCTTCTTTTTTTTTTGGGTGGGAAATTATCAAATAACTTCTCCCGCTCTGGGCGGAGCGGGAGGGCGTGTCAGACTCTTACTTACTAAAACCCACCCGTGTTCCTTCGGTTGCCCTGTTGCCGGGGGCCACGATTTCCCTATCGGTTTTCTTCGAACCTCCGGCAGGCATTGGCCCTAGTGGACCCCGTCCATTCTGCTGACATCTCTTTGAGGCGCGCGTGGAACACAACGCGCCGTCGACCCGGGCTTGGTCCTTATCGGACGGCGAGCTACTCATTGCTCACCGTCCGCAAGCCCGCGCCTACGGTGGCCGGAAATCGGCTCGCGATTCCCGCCCCGGGCGTCTCCTTCTATTGCGGCGGTTAGGGGCGTGAAGGCGCGAAATTTGCCTCTCCCCTTTTAAACACCTTGAGTTTGTTTGTTGTGTTTTTGTTTGAATAAATTACAAGATTAACATGCATAATCACTAATCAGCCTATAATGTTCCCACTATTGGGAAACAGGCCTCCTCTCTGTGAGAGGGAGAGGGCCGTAATCCACCACGCGGGGTCAATGCGAGTCGGTAGATGTCACATGTCTGCGAATTTTTGGTTCTGGACAAGATAAACAATACTTTTATTTTATTTTTGTAAAATTTTGGCACACTTACCAAATTTTTTACCTCAAAGAACTCAAGTATCATTCAATTAAAATTGTAAATTGACTACGAAACTCGAGGGAAAACTGACTGAACAAGATCCGAAGTTTTAACAATGAAAACTGATATTCCTGTCTCTTCACTACATATTTTCCAACAAAAATATCGTTTTTAAAAACTTTTAACGGTGGACAATCGATTGTGAACGGGTATGGAGAAGTTGCTGTAGAACAATCAGTACCTTTTGTTTTAGTTTTAAAACCCATTTTTACGTCGTTTTTACAACTTCTGCAGTTTTTACATTTTGTACCATATGGACCAAACTTAACTTAGTTTGTTATAATAATGTCGCAAGTTGTACTAGGTTCGATTTTTGGGTCAGGCAGTGTTAACATTTGGAAATTGTCAGTAGCATCCTGGAGTCTGGATTTGTATCCGGTTAATGGCAATAGACTCGCCACCTGAGACTTAAACATAACTGGCGAAAATTGTGTGTATATTATAGGTACCTACACCTCTGAATAACCCTTCGGGGTATACAAGCGTGATATTATGTTGTATTAGAATGATAGACAATGTTTGACCAGAGATAAGTACACACGGCTACACATCAAGCTGTAAATTTCCAGTTTATGCTGATCTCGCATTGTATAGGATTTCCGTAAAATGCGAGGTCAACTTATACTGGAAATGTATAGCTTGATGTGTAGTCGTGTGTACCTATTGGTTTGCTCCGAGTTAATTTTAAAAGAAAACAATTGGTAATTTTTTTTAAACAAAATAATCAGATGGAAATAGGTACCTAAATTAAATATATTATAATAATGCAATTGTGACCAGCCAGTCGATGTCTAAAAAGGCTCGACTGCCTGTTCACAATGGTGTGCTGGTGCCCACGCTTATGTTTGGAAGTGAATGTTGGGTGTGGCAAAAACAACATGAAAGTAGAATAAATGCTGTGGAAATGCGTTCCTTGCGAGGCATGTGTGGCCTGACTATGAATGATAGGCTGAGGAATGATGTGATAAGACAGCGGTGTGATTTAAAAGAAGATGTAGTGACAAAAATTGAAAAGGGTATGCTGAGATGGTATGGGCATGCTGATAGGATGAATGAAAGGCGACTAACAAAATGTATTTACAAGGTTGATGTGAAGGGAAAGGCCGGGCGGGGACGCCCTAGGAGGACATATAGTGACCTTATTGGTGATGTTCTTCAGAAAGGCCAGGTGCGTAGTACTAGCAACCGGCGTGCGTGTATGACCAGATGAACGTAAACGAGGCAAAAGGAGTATGTAAGGATCGTAGAAGAACAACAATGTTTGATGCAATGTAATTCTTCAAGGGTACACACGGCTACACATCAAGCTATACAATTCTAGTATAAGCTGGAAATGTATAGGTAGCTTGATGTGTAGCCGTGTGTACATGGCGGAAACGAAATCAAACAGAATATGCATGCAAACTTAAACACTAGTTTACAAACGATATTGACAACACGGCTACACTTGACTGTACGTATCGAATAAACATCCAGTGAACAATTTGGAATTGGACCCAAAAGAACAGAAGTTTCGACGGAACAAATCAGCAGTGTTTTGTTCTATTTTTATTGACGTGTCGCATCTAAAACGAGCCGTTTGTTTTCTAAACTAAGACCGTGGAAAACTAGTAAATAAATTGGACTTGGACGTGTGATTTTTACGGAATGAATGGTTGGTTTGTATTTGTAGGTAATCGGTCTTTGCTCTTGGGGGATCGAGTAACGCTGCCTTTATTTTCAAGACTAAATATATTAATATGGACAGTTCGGCAATAATATCTGATTTCATGATTCATGCTTAAAATATGGCGACAAATATATGTGATAATTTTTGGTGGCAGCACAAATATGTGATATCGAACTATCTGGCGAGACAAGCGACGCCAAAATATCTTCAAAAATAAGTGTCATTACAATATTAACGGACGTGTCTTGCGTCATATGTTTCTACTCAGTTAAGATGAATGTGATACCTCGTTGTGATCAAAAATATCTGACATCACTTTGGCAGCTTAAAATCTGTCTGTGCTGTGAGTAACAAGCCTATTAAACTGTACCCTAATTGCGAAATACAACACAACCACAATTTGTTTCGATTTGAAACAGATTGCTAATCCCTTGCTTCATAAGTTGGAAAAAAAATCTGCTCAACAACGTAAACAACGCAATGAATGTTGTTGAACTGTCAAAATGAAACAAATTAGGCAAAACTGTTTACGAAAATAAGTTACGCAATTAGGGTACTGCTCTGTAAGTTACAGTTATTTACATACACGTAAACTCAATTGTTTAAATTGTTATCCCATGGGGACAGGAAAAAATTGCAACCTACATCTCCGTTTGCATCGTCTGCTTTTTCAAACAAATTATTTTAGCCCGTTTTTTTTTTGTATTCCGTTGTATTGTGGTTTGTGTCTATAGAGATATGAGGCAGCCACAGAATGTACTTACTAACAAGACTAAAAGAGTAGTTTTTTGCTCATTACCATTTCTTTCCTGTGGGTTTGTTTTTCCTCGTTTATTCCTATGGGAAATTCTTTAGTGGATGAAAAAAGGTGGATTGGTTTTTAGGATGTGGTTTCTTGTAACAAAAGAAGCGAACAATGAATTCATAGGCATTATATTGTTGTTTTTTTATAGTAAGTCTCAAATAAAGATCTTTAGCAAACTTTAAAGCAATTTGTGGAACATAAAAGCTATATTTTATTTTCTAATTCCTCAAATCGACGACGGCCTTAGAGAATAATATCGACGGTTGAAAGGCTAATTGATCTAAGCGACATTTTGTAAAACTTGCTCCTGCAATTTTATGATTCGTCCTCCTGGACGGATCATAGTTATTTTTTTTTGAAAAATAAAACATAAAAAAAAATCAACTATTTGATAGACTTTTATTTACTTAAATCAATCAATAATAATAAGATATTATAATGATTAAAAAAAAAACAACCAATCCATCCTCCTGCAAGTTTTACAAAATGTCGCTTAGATCAATTAGCCTTTTAACCGTCGATATGTATGTTCGCATTTTAATTACTGACATTCCCATATCTTTTTCATGTTAGTATATTACAAGATTTTTTTTGATCTTACCAATAAAAATGATTTATTTTCACAAACCACTGAAGATTTAGGTACAATTGAGTGTTTTCAAAGACATAATAAAAAGTAATCTTTGTTCGTTTTTTTCTGTTCATCGAGCGACAAAAATATATTAAGTATTTTCTTCGCTATCAACAGTAAAATAACACGATCGTATATCAAAGTCTTTCATAATAGCTGTTTGTAATCTCACACCAACATTTGGCGTTGCCCTCGCCTATTCAATGAGAACTTTGATGACGTCACAACATTGTGACGTAGTTCAATGTCACGCTTCGTTTCGTTTATACGTAGTTTATCGTTATTTTGTGAAGAGAAGTTGAAGATAGTTAATTGATCCAGGCGTGACCTTGCGGGAATCCATTATAAAATACAATAGACGTGGATATAATATTTTATCTACACCTATGCTGTAAAACCTCTATAAAAGATTGTGAAACAGTTAGCTTATTGGCAACATTATAACAGCCAGTGTCATAGTTTCCATTACATCATCCAAACGAGTGTTATAATGTTGTACTAAATTTCATTATCTCATCATCTGTAACGACGCCTCATTGAGGTGGATAACAATAAAAATTCTATTGTGTCTCGTTAATAGCTCGTGGCCAAGTAATAACAGCTGCACGGGGTGATCCACCAGGTTAAGCTACGCTTGCCGGGGTTGGTCCGTGGATGGGTGACCATCTTTACACATCGAGACTCCTCCGTGCCTCGGAAAGCACGTTAAGCCGTTGGTCCCGGCTGTCATTCTGTGGATCTTTGACAGTCGTCACGGGTCGTCAGAAGCCCGAAAGTCTGACAACCAGTCTTACCAAGGGGTATCGTATTACCCAGTTACTGGGTTGTGGAGGTCAGATAGGCAGTCGCTCCATGTAAAATACTAGTATTCAGCTGCACCCGGTTAGACTGGAAGCCGACCCCAACATAGTTGGGAAAAGGCTAGGCAGATTGATTGTGTCTCGTTAATGACAGTTGAAAGGTTATGCAACTCGTTTCAATGTTCAAACGGGGGACAGCAGCACCCGCTGCACGCATGTGTGTGTGATGTGCTGCTGCAGGTGACGTACATATACGTGGACTTGTACTGAATTTCGTGGGAATTTCTTTATTCTTGATCTTGAATTACAAACACCCAATGGTTTCAGAAAGTTTTATAAAGGATCCATATCATGGGTGTAGATAAAGTCTTGTATGCAACTGTTATAATTAGGTATTATACAACAGTTACATAAATAACTAAAGTAACCTGCCTGGTTCTGCGTGCAGCGCTTGGTGTGGCAACACGCCGTGTTCGAGTCCGCAACAAGTCAATCGTCATCCTGAGGATGCCTCGTTGAGAGATGAAACACGTGTCGATTTATTTCAGGGTTTTATATGACTCTTTAGAAATAGCTAAGCGGAACAGGTTACTAAATATATTCACTTCTAATGTATTTTTTTAAAGAGAAGTTCAGAAACAAAACGTGTCATACCTATTATCCCTCATATGTAACCATCGCATTTAGATACAACAAAATCTGCAAAAAAAATCTGCCTAGACTTTTCCCAACTGTGTTTCGGTCGGATTCCATTCTAAGCGAATCTGTTCCCCACAACCCAGTTACTGGGTAACACCCCATGGTAAGACTGGTTGTTAGACCTTCGGGATTCTGATTACCCGTAACCACTGTCGAAGATCTACGAATGACAACCGGGATCAACGGCTTAACGTGCTTTCCGAGGCACGGAGGAGTCTACTATGTTCTGATTGGACACCCATTCATGAATCGACCCCGGCAAGGGTAGCTTAACCTTCGATCGACCCGTGCGGCTGTTATTAAAGCCACAAGCCGTTCGATTCGTGAAAATGCTTCGTGTAAATCTGTAGCAGATTTTAGTTGGCTCAATAAAATACCGTTTGTCGGTAGAAAGCTTAGTTTTAACTTGAGTTTTGAATGTTGCAAAGTGTTTGGAATTTCTTAGTAACAGCACTAAGTTCGGAAAGCCTCGGAGAGCATGTTAAGCCGTTGGCGCCTGACTGATCTCTCTCCGGTCGTGTCGGATTGCCGTCCCATCGGACTATGAGAGTGAGGGAAGAGACAGTGCACCTGTGTCTGCGCATACACTTGTGCATTATAATATCTCCTACGCCGAATGCTGGTCTTCGCTGAGATGGGTCGGTTACTGAATTAAGGGGACGATAACCGACTTTTAATGATTTTATACTGAAGATGACGTCTAAACGGGTAGCATTAGTGCTTTGGAAAAATTTTATGTTGGAGCATTTTCCTAATATTTTAATATAGGCATATTTTCGATTATGTTTATATTACATAGTGAAATTAATTTGTAAAGTTAAGTCTAACGCGGATAAAAAACTTAGAATGACGCAAAATCTATCGAGCGTATTTTTCTGAAAACTTCACCATTTTAAAGATAATGAAATTATTGATCTTGTTTTATTAAAATACTTTTTGTTTTACGTATAATAAATTAATAATGCGTCTAATTTGGGACAACGCTCCTTGATGGGCGAGTCCTATTACTGGCTGGACGTACGACGCGTTGCTTGAGCTCAGTACAGAACACGCAAGCTAACTATTCAAGGTCACTGTCATATATCTGCGTCTTAATATTAACGTGGAATTTCTCAGTAGCGGCCCGGAGTCTGGATTTGTGCCCGGTTGATGGCAATAGGCTGGCCCCCTATTACATGGGACTTAAACATAACTGGCGAAATGTGGGTGTACCTGCTACAGGGACACCTCTGCCCAACCCTTCGGGGAAACAAGGCGTGATGTTATGTTATGTTAATATAAACGTTTTTTTTTTTTTTTTTACGGTTTCGGTTTTCAATTCCCGGGTCGAGCAGTGTTATTGGGTTTTTCCATCTGGAATTTTTCAGTAGCAGCCCCGGAGTCTGGTTGGTGGCAATAGGCTCGCCTCCTCTTGCATGGGACTTAAACATATCTGGCGAAATGTGGGTAAACCTCTGCCCAACCATTCGGGGAATACAGGCGTGATGTTACGTTATGTTAATGACGTAACCTCGGAATGACGTCACAGTTCAATGTCACTCTTCCGATATAACTGTTTGTTTATAAGAGCTTAGTTTATCTTGCTTTTCACGATGTGTTTGCATTAGATTTCTTGTGAAATTCGCCGATCTGTTTTATGAGTTTATTCGGAAATCGGTATCTACTGTCTATTTTTAATATGGGTAAATGTATTTTTATGAGTTAAGTCAGTTTTATTTTTACATTTTTTTTCTTGTTATTGTTTTAAAGAAACCTTTGAAGACAGTCTAAGATATCTACAAATTGAATTATTAATTTCTTTAAACGTGGGATAATTGTGGATTGGATTACTGGATTACTTGAACAAGCTTATAACATTCCTAAACACATTCAGAAATTGCACACGTATTTCGACAGCTCGATAAAAGAAAATCTTTGTCCAGAATAAAATAAGTATCAAAATCAAACGAAAGTGAAAAAAATCTTCGACTATTTATAAAATAAACTCCACACTATCTGTCTAAAGAAAGAAAGAAAGAAAATGTTTATTTGGACACAGTTCGTGAAACACAAAATACAAACAAAATAAAAGAGTGAAAATAAATAATCTTTTAACAATAATGTGTGTGCATCACGGCTGCGCCAAAAAGGTTCAAAGATTGTCTGGTTAGCCGCTTAATAGTAAAAACGTTTATCATTCTTCATTCAAGTTTTTAAATATTCTTTATCTACACCCATGCTATAAAACCTCTATAAAAGTTTCTGAAACAGTTAGCTTATTGGCAACATTATAACAGCCAGTGTCATAGTGACCATTACATCATCCAAACGAGTGTTATAATGTTGTACTAAATTTCATTACGCAACTCGTTTCGATGTTCAAACGGGGGACAGCAGCACCCGCTGCACGCATGTCTGTGTGATGTGCTGCTGCAGGCGACATACATACGCGCAGTTGTACTGAATTTCGTGGGAATTTCTTTATTCTTGATCTTGAATTACAAACACCCAATGGTTTCAGAAAGTTTTACAGAGGATTCATATCATGGGTGTAGATAAA
This sequence comes from Agrochola lychnidis, assembly GCA_963680765.1. NCBI lineage: Eukaryota > Metazoa > Arthropoda > Insecta > Lepidoptera > Noctuidae > Agrochola > Agrochola lychnidis. The sequence continues at coordinate 20,886,997 of OY796858.1, forward strand.
GTCTTGTATGCAACTGTTATAATTAGGTATTAAAACACTCATGTGATACTATTATTCATTCGTGTTTTGATACCCCTTATTATACAACAGTTGCATAAATAACTATTTACGACTTTTTCTTTATGCACGTGCATTTCACTAGTCAAAATACGTAGTAGCGATAAAAAAGTTTTATGAACTCGAATAGAGTAGTGGTTGCACTTAAAAAACACGTGTCTCTTCTTGACTCAGAAATAAAAACGCATGAGTAGCGTTAGAGTGGTGATAAAGCTCACCTCTAACTGCCTCGATGGGAGCTTCGATTAGAGATTCAGCGTTTTGTAAGTTCTTCTCCACTGTTGTATTAGATTATTCCTACGATTGTATCAAACGACCAGTGATAATTGTAATGTAAAAACTAGTAAATGGACTTTATTTCGTTTGAATTTTTTTTTTTGTAACTTTGATTCTGGTCTTGTAATATAAGTACAGACGCCAGCACATCAAGCTACTACAATCTGTCAAATTTATTTAATAGATTTTCAACTTTATCGCTGACATCTAAGGTTCAAAGTTGATTGGGAAAATTTGACAGTTTCGGGTAGCTTGATGTGCTGGCGTCTGTACAAGTGTTTGATGTGCTGGCGTCTGTACAATATATTTTTTGTTTTTTTATTTTCCAGGTACATTCACAGACAGGCACATGGTTAACATTATTATAGTATTTTACACAGTTAATATTGCCAAGGAGCTTCAAACTAGACAGTTAAGTAGTCTGTATTTTGGCGCTCAGAATGTGATTTTATCGAGAAGAGAGGTAATTTAGAGTATGACAGACTAACGGAATAGTTGCAATGATTATACAAAATCACTATTAAATCATTATCAGTTTACTTAATTGCCTCATGTTACGTGTTCGATATTTCAAAATACAATTTCTTTACCACAATTTGAGACACTAAACTACATGGTCCTCATATGGCCTGACCAAGATTATGACTGAAATTTAAAAGGCCTTTCTTCTCAGAGTCACCGCATAGCATAGAAAAGGCCGACCTCATATTGTTTTTAAAATATGATTGACGTGTCTATACTCCATTTATTACATTAGATACATAACAATTATAACCTTATCGTTATTTCGATATATCGTATACTAAGTTCCGTAATTTAATCTATACATATAATAAATCTCTAGAAAAGTAATTTTTGTACATTGAAGAAATTGAAACAAAAAATAGCCAGCGTGTGAAAAGATAAGTAACAGAACCCATTTCCATCATTTTTGAAATTTTTGTCTGTTTGTCTGTTTGTTTGTGCGCACATCACGTAAAATCTACGAATTCAATGCTGACAATGTTTATATACAAAAATTATACGCAACTTGAGGTTTAACTTAGTTTTTGTTTCATCGAAATCGGTTCACTGTATCAAAAGATATGATTAATTTAGTGAGTTCAAGAAGTAAAATATTACGTTACGCAATTCAGTATAGTACTTGCAACGACATCTTAAGACTAAAAATATAACTAATGTTGATAGTTGAAATCCAAATCCGATAGATGGCGTTGTGCAAATGACGTCATTTTCTGAATCGCGGTGTTAAGATTTTCCGCGCGAGAATGACGTCCACCGTGTTTACTAGGCAAATTGGGTTTCGTTAGGTGTCTTAAAAGTTCTTGCGTGTGACGTAAAAGTTCTTTGGTTGTTTGGTTTATCGATTTTCTAAATTGGTCGAAAAAAAAGTATTGGCTTATCTTATTGGTTTCGTTTGGTCAATTTTGGTCATTGGTTTGAAGTACGAAGTAAAGATTGTATTTTATTTACTTCGTAGTTTGAATCCAATAGTGCCAATTGTTATACAGTAAGTTAGTGTTGCCAATTCGTTGAGTCACGACCACGAACAGACACGATACGTTGTCACACTAGACTGTTCGACGCACCGTTCTTTTAAGTTTGTAGGCTATTCAGTCATAAGTGTTGTTGGTTTTGTTTATTGCTTTAATTTTCCTTGAAAATGCCTCAAAGAAAAAAAACTAACCTTTCGCTGCGTAGCCGGAATACGAAAAGGATGAGACTTTGTAGGTCCGCGACTTTGCGGTCTCAAGAGAGTATCCAGGAACGCGAAGTCCGGCTGTCTGCTGATCGGGAGCGCCACTCTCTCTCACGTGAGTCAGAGACATTCACAGAAAGGGAGTCGCGCTTAAATTCGCAAAGAACTCGGACCGCGACTTTGCGTTCTCAAGAGAGTATCGAGGAACGCCAAGCACGTCTGTCATCTGACCGAGAGCGACACGCTCTCTCGCGCGAGTCTGAATCTCTCTCCCAAAGAGAAGAACGATTACAAATAGCTAGACATAACTATGTAGGTGTACAAAGAAACAATGAAAGTTATCTTGCATCTGAAAGGGAAAGAATAGATGAACTAAGACGAGCAGAAACAGCAGAAAAACGTCAATCTCGCCTAGAAATAGAACGAGCTCGATACCATATGAATAAAGAAACAAATAGCGGAGCTGATGAGTCCATGGAAAATGACGATGCAAATATTTTATTACCTTGGGACAATAGGGAAAAATCAGGGTTCACATATTCGTCTAGAATTAATTATGCTGGCTTTACTTCCGTGGGTGACATGAGAGAAATTTGTAATTTTTGTCATGCTTTGAAATGGAGGAAAGAGACAGACGGAATGTGCTGCTCAAATGGAAAAATTGTTCTTCCAAATTTCCAAGATCCACCACACTTACTTAAAAGTCTCCTGAATGGCGATCATCCCCAGTCGAAACATTTTTTGGATAATATTCGTTTATATAACAGTGCTTTCCAAATGACTTCCTTTGGGGCAAAACAAATAACGGAAGGACCGTTCATGCCAACCTTCAAAGTACAAGGTCAAGTTTATCACCTTATTGGATCTTTGCTGCCAGAAAATGAACCCAAATTTCTCCAAATTTATTTTGTATCCGATTACACGCAACAGCTCAATGTTAGAAATCACAATTTTCCCCAGCTCAATGCTGAGCTTTTGGGTCAACTTCAAGAATTGCTGCATCACGTTAACCAGTACGTTCGTGAATTCAAAGCTGCATTGGAGTCAATTCCACAAGGCAGCAATGATTTCAAAATTGTTATAAGTGCCGATAGACGTCCTGTGGGTGAACACCGTGGAAGACACAATGCACCCGTCGCAGATGAAGTTGCAGTTGTTTTAGTCGACCAGGAGTGTGAGAGACGTGATATCGTGTTGCGTACACGCGACGATCGCCTTCAACGCATTTTGGAAACCCACCGAGCTTACGACGCCCTGCAATATCCACTAATTTATTGTCATGGTGAAGATGGGTACAATTTTGGGCTGTACCAAGTGAACCCTACTACGAGAGTCACTAATTATGAAAAAAAAATATCTGCTCAACAATACTATTCCTACCTTTTACAAATAAGGCAAAACAGTTTCGTATATTTGCAACGATTTCGTGGTTTGTTCGGCCAATTTATTGTGGACATGTACGCAAAAATAGAAACTGAACGTTTAGTGTATATTCGCACTAACCAGCGACGGTTACGCGCTGAAGAATACGTGCACTTGCGGGACGCCATGCAATCAGATAATAACGTCGAAGACTTGGGTCGATTGGTTATTTTGCCATCCAGTTTCACAGGCGGTCCGCGGTATATGCACGAACGAACGCAAGATGCTTTTTGTTACGTCCGTAAATACGGCCGGCCGGACCTTTTTATAACATTTACAACAAATCCAAAGTGGACGGAGATTTGCCAGGCACTTCTCACAGGACAGGCGTCATACGACAGACATGACATTATTGCTAGGATTTTTCATTTAAAACTCAAAGTCTTGATTAATCTACTTACAAAGGAGAAAGTTTTCGGTTCAACTCTTTGTTTTATGTATAGCGTCGAGTGGCAAAAGCGTGGTTTACCCCACGCGCACATTCTTCTGTGGCTGGAAGAAAAAATTCGTCCCGATGCTATAGACAGTGTCATAAGTGCAGAATTTCCGGACTATAATGCAGATCCGATTTTGCATGACATAGTAAAAACACATATGGTTCACGGGCCATGTGGCGTCTTAAACAGGGAATCACCGTGCATGAAAGATATAAATGCTCGCTCGCTGATAAAAATGCTTGGCTCAGCGCTGGTCCAGCTCCACAAGGGCGCATTAACTAATTGATTAGCATTCGAAAATATTGTTGCAGCTGCTGAAGATTGTAAAACTATCTTTTCCTTGTATAAATTCAATCTCTTTGTATTGTATAATTGCATATCACATGTGTGAGCACTGTGACCATGTTGTACATTCCTTAAAGCTACCATTTACTGGGTACGTCTTTCATTGACTTGAATGTGCTCTGGCAGCTGAGAGTATGTCATGCTCACTCAAATGTCTCGCTGATGGTGGCGTGTGTGTTGGATCATTAAGTTCCCTTCAAAATGGTTGAGCTAAATGGTGCTGATCCATGCGTCATGTTCGTGAACGGGCGCCGTCAGTAGGGACTGGTCATCTCTTAGCTGCCACGGTTTATTTTATTTTAATTTATTAAATTTTTTGAATTGTTATTATATTTTTATTACGGACGCTTTTAACGTGCACGTCTTTCTACATTGTTCTCACATGTATAAATTCAACACGAATGATGTAAGCAATATTTTGTAACAATATTTTGATTTAAAAGAGTGTCCGTGGAGTTCCTTGCCCGTTCTTCTCCATAGGTACCTACTACGCTTTGGAATGGGCAACTAGCTTCATTTTTCTGACTGACCGACCCCTTGACAATTCAAAAGTACCTGTAATTGGTTTATTTGAAATAAATGCTTTGAGTTTGAGTTTGAGTTTGACTTCCATACAAACTTTCATACCCATTTAACCGCTTTAGGAGGTGAATTTTCAAAAATCCTTCCTTAGTTCTCATTTTTGCTCTTGTGCAGCATATGATGCTTCTAGACCTAGCGTAGGCTGTGTGGCATTGTGTGTCAGTGAATAAATTTAAGATTTTTATTAAGTAGATTAAGTTTGAAGTCAACAATAGCCGCCCTATAATTATGCAAAAGAAATTATACTATACACCCAATGACACATTTTAGAAATGCTTAAAGCCAGCAGTTTGGTAAAAAAGAGAACATATACTTAAGCCGGCACCTAATATCGTACTCTAAAACTAGGTCACTTCACAGCAAAAAGACATTCAAACTAAAAGGTCCAACTTCTGAAATAAATTCGACACAGTTGTATCTGCGAGCCACATTAATTATAACCCTTAACCTATATGTATAATCCGTAAAACAATTAGTAGGTCTTACGTAAGTCATCTCAATTGAAACTGAATTGAGCAGTAACCTACTTTATTATTTAGAACAATCAAATTAAATGGATCGCTATTAATTAAGGAATTATGAAAACCAAAAGGCAATTTTAACGCACCAAAGGAGACAGCGACCCAGATAAGGCACATGTCTGCAACTGGCACTCATTTCCATCAAATAATGCTTTTATTAGTAAATAGTTTATGCCCGCGGCTTCGCCCACGTGGAGTTCGGAAATTATCTCATGGGAAATAACTACCGCGATAAAAAGTATCCTATGTCCTAAACCTGATCATGGTCTACCTGTGTGCCAAATTTCATCGAAATCAGTTCAACCGTACGTACGTGAAAGCGTAACAAACTTACTTTCGCATTTATAATATTACTAGCTGTTGCCCGTGACTTCGTCTGCAATCCAGGATGAAGAGTAGCCTATGTCCTTCTCCAGTTCATAGTCTACCCATGTGCCAAATTTTACCCAAATATACAAAATGCAAAAAAAAATACAAAATAGTTTATTGTGCCAAATAGAAAATTACATTACATTTTAACGTGTTTGGAGCCTCCTTTTAGGCAAACAATGCCTGTATTAGAAGGCTCCGCTCTTTCACAACATTGTAAGACATTTATGGGTAACTATATAATGTAAGTACATTTTTCTGTATTTAGCTTTAAGAAAATAATAATAAAAATCTATAAACAAAGTTGCAATTTAAAATGAAGCTTCCTAGTTAGTGCATATGATGTGGTGTATAGTGTGGTGTGGTGTGGTGTGGTGTAGTGTAGTGTGGTGTGGTGTAGTGTGGTATGGTGTGGTGTGGTGTGGTGTGATGTGGTGTGGTGTAGTGTGGTGTTTGTGGTGTGGTGTGTATGGTGTGGTGTGTGTGATGAGGTGTGTGTGATGAGGTGTGTGGTGTGTGCGATGAGGTATGTGGTGTGCGCAATGAGGTGTGTGGTGTGGTATGGTATGTGGGTGTGTGGTGTTCTCAGTTATGGTATATATATATACAGCGTGGCGCTTTAATGGTGACATTAATTTAACACACGTATACGGATTAGCGTTTTCTTTTTATGGAGATATTTTAATTTAATTAAATGTTATTATTTATTTTCAATTTTCTAAAATAGCATCTTGGTGCAATCACTACTTAACAACTGTAGCGCAGAGGTCATTTACCGGCATCACGGATCATAACATCGCATCAATGAAAATAAAACGAATAACATACATAGAGAAGGCGAATTGAAGGAAAGGGAGAGCCCTATGTCGGCAAGCGTTTGAAAATTTTAGTTTTTCAATTAACGAATTATTTTTTCTTATTATATTTTTATGATTACTGGCCACTAGCCCTACCCGTGTGTTAAATTAATGTCGCCATTGTAGCGACACGTTGTATATGTGTGATATATTTTGACTACTCAACATGTTCCAGGAGTGCCTCGGTTTCCTCATAGGTAAGTGGTTTTATCCAGTCTATTATACTTTTCTTACAGTCGTGGTAACTTTTATTATACACATAAACATGTTTGTTAATTTTATTATAGAGCTGAGTCAATTAGCTGGGTCAATGCTCAAAAAAATACCCCAGAGCACTGAAAGAACTAACTATGGCTGGGGAAAATGGGTATCCGCAATACCGGCGAAGATCACCGTCACAAGGTGGTTTCACAGCTACTGTCAGATTCCGTGGACAAGAAATAATTCTAAATAATAGTTGGGTGGTACCGTATTCTCCAGTTTTGTCAAAAGCTTTTCAAGCACACATTAATGTTGAAATTTGTAATAGCGTCGAATCTATAAAATATATATGTAAATATGTTAATAAAGGTAGTGATCAAGCCATGATAGCACTAAGAAATAACAACCAATTTGATGAAGTGACAAGGTATCAATCTGGCCGATACATAAGCTCTTCGGAGGCAGTTTGGCGCATTTTGAGTTTCCCTATTCATGAAAGGTATCCGCCAGTCATCCATCTTGACGTGCACCTGGAAGGCGGGCAGCGAGTTTACTTTCAGCCAGAAAATGTGGCAGAAAGAATGAACAACCCAAGACAAACCACCTTGCTCGCATTCTTTCGCCTTTGCGAAAGAGACAATTTCGCTAAGTCTCTGTTGTACAATGAAGTGCCACATTATTATACTTATAACAAGCAGCAAGGTGTTTTTAATCGCAGGAGACGTGGAACTGCTGTAGAAGGTGAGTCCGGCATTTTTAAAGAACACGTGATTGGAAGAGTATACACGGTGCACCCAAATAATGCAGAGTGTTATTATTTACGCCTTCTTCTTCACACAGTGCGAGGACCTACTTCTTTTGCTGAGCTCCGCAAAGTGGACGATATAGAATATCCCACATTTCAAGCTGCTTGCCGCGCACGGCATTTATTAGATGGCGATCAGCATTGGGATGATGCTTTAGCCGAAGCATGCGTCAGTGATAGTCCACATCGTTTACGCCATTTATTTGCCATTTTGTTGACATTTTGTGGCCTATCGGACGCTGGGCAGTTGTGGCAAAAATATAAAGACGCGTTTGCCGAAGATTTTTTGAGACAGCAAAATATAAATAGTGAAACTTCTGACCAAGTACGTGAAAGCTGCCATAATAGGTCTTTGCTGGCTATACAAGATATAGTTACAAGTATAGGAGGGAACCCCCTCAGTCAATACGGCTTGCCGACACCGACAGTTGGTGGGGAACGAATTAATAGGGAGTATACATCTGAAATAAATTACAACCCCGAAGAGTTAGCAGAAATATTGCGAAATGGCTGTTCAAATTTGACGTCAGAACAACGTCAAATCTTTGATAGAGTATGCTGTAGTGTAGAACATTCATTAGGAGAAATGCTGTTTTTAGATGCACCTGGTGGAACAGGTAAAACTTTCCTCACTAAAGTTATCTTGGCTCAAATAAGGAGCCAAAACAAAATTGCCCTTGCCGTCGCTTCCTCAGGAATAGCTGCCACTTTATTACCAGGAGGAAAAACTGCACATACAACATTTAAAATACCAATCGACTTGGACCGCACAGAAAACCCTGTTTGCAACGTGTCTCGCAATAGTGATAAAGCAAGGGTTTTACGCGATTGCGCCCTTATCGTTTGGGACGAGTGTACGATGGCAAATCGTAAAGCTGTGGAAGCTGTAGATAGAACGTTGCGAGATATAAGACAAAATGACCGACCGATGGGAGGCTTAACGGTGCTATTCTGTGGAGACTTCAGGCAGACACTCCCTATAATACCCAGAGGAACGAGGGCCGATGAAATAGGTGCCTGTTTAAAGAGCTCTATTTTATGGCGTAGTGTCATATTAACTAATTTGAGCTTTAATATGCGAGCATATTTGGGAGGTGACGCAAACGCGCAGGTTTTCTCAAATTTACTACTTCAAATTGGTAACGGCACATACCCGACTCAAGAAGGAGGTAAAGTAACTTTAGTCGAAAGCCTGTGTTCTTCTGTTGCCTCACAGCAGGAACTCATTTCCTCTGTATACGGAGATCCATCAGAGATCTCGAACCATGACGCTGCTTGGCTATGCCAACGAGCTATTTTGGCACCTCGCAACGACCAAGCAGCAGCAATAAATTCTCAAATATTGGTACATGTTTCTGGAGAAAGTAGGGAATATTTATCTATTAACACGGTTTTGGAAGAAGGAGATGCCACCCACTATCCAGTAGAGTTTTTAGACTCTCTAAATACACCAGGTCTTCCAGCACACAAAATTTATTTAAAAGTCGGAGTACCAATCATTCTACTCAGAAATTTAAGCCCACCAAAACTATGCAATGGAACTCGGTTGAGAGTAACAAATCTCCAACGAAATGTCATTGAAGCCGAAATCTTAACAGGTTGCGGCTCCGGTGATGTTGTTTTCATTCCCAGGATACCCATTATCCCCAATAATTTTCCGTTTACTTTCAAACGTGTGCAATTTCCTGTAAGCCTCTGTTACGCTATGACTATTAATAAAGCCCAAGGCCAGACGTTATCCGTTGCGGGTGTAGACCTTACTTTTGATTGTTTTTCACACGGCCAACTCTATGTTTCTCTATCACGTGTTAGCAACCCAAACAACCTTTTTGTATATGCTCCGGGTAATTCCACCGCTAACATAGTATATAGAGAAGCATTAACGTAATCAACTATACCAAAGTCAGGACTCTTATCTAAATCATCAAAAAGGTGATATACTCTTATCTAAACGACGTTGTTTTGTTCTCGACAACCACGCGAACGAAGTCGCGGGCACAGCTAGTGATAAATATAAATCAAATAAAATCTTTTTATTATGGGCATTGATTATACAGATAGATGTTAGGTAAATTACAGTTCCATTATGTCCTGCCTAATAGGCATACAATAATTATGTCAAAATGCAGTACAAAAAAAAAAATCTTAGCCGTCACTTATAAAGTAAATCTTAGAAAATAACAATGGTTAATTGGTGACAGATTGTAGTAGGCACTAATTATTTAGAAAATCTTGGATCGTGTAGTAAGCTTTGTCAATTAAAAACAACGCAATTTATGTTTGAATAGCAAAGCAATGTAACCTTTAAAAAATAACTGTAATTTGCAGTAATTTCTACAATACTACACAATAACTGTTGTTATTTTACCGCTATTTTTTTAACGCTATAATTAAAGAAAAAACAAAAACATTTATCATTAAAGCTTTGTTACACATCAGTGGCTATCAACCACAAAACATCATACATTGGTGCCGCTTAGATTATGAATGGGTGGCGCCTAATTAAGAAGCGGAGTTCATTAAACATTCATTAGATGACATTAATTAATGAATCATAGGGTGTCACAGATCGGTACCCGTCGTCGACTCTTTTAAGTTATCTGATTTGCCGAGATTATCTGTTAAGAATTTGAACTGGATATTAAAATGAAGAATTTTAACTGCGTGTATTCAAATTTGAAGCATTAAAATAACGTCCACGAGTCAATCTCCCTAGCCTTTTCCCAACTATGTTGGAGTCGGCGTCCATTTTAACCGGATGCAGTTGAATACCAATATGTTACATGGAGCGACTGCCTATCTGACCTCCAAAACACAGTTCCTAGGTAACACGATACCCCTTGGTAAGACGGTTGTCAGACTTTCGGGCTACCTGTAACGATTGTCAAAGATATACAAATGACAGTCGGGATCAATTGCTTAACGTGCTTTCCGAGGTACGGAGGGGTCTTGGTATGTTATGGATGGTCACCCACGGCACTGACTTCGGCATGCGTTGCGTAGCCAAATGTACTTATACTCCGTTTGAAATAAGATTAGACATTTAAACAAACCTTAACGTGGGTTCGATCCCAAGCACTTTACTTTGTGTAAATTGTTTCATCACCACTGCTCTCAAAACGGTGAAGGAAAACATCCTGAGGAAACCGACATGTCCTAGAACCAAAAATTCGAAGACTTATCACATCTACCAACTCGCATGAGCCCGCGTGGTGGATTACGGCCCACTCCCTCTCACAGAGAAGAGGCCTGTGTCCCAGTAGTGGGAACATTATAGGCTGATTTTGTATAGCATTGATACAAGTTTTTCTATTCAGTATCTTCTCGAGTTAATGGCATACTCTGCACCTAATTAATTTTGGCCAGTAAGTGGCCTCGCTAATTGCGTTATCCGCGGCCTCATTACGTTTGGGGTGCTAGAATACGGCCTCAGGTATCATAATCATAATCATCATTTATTGCATTCATGTACCTACCTAGTTTAAAAGTTGTTACAAGTTTAAATAGGTTTCATACATGAACCTAGGGCACAGCAATATACATAGTTTAATGTGCTACAGTGTCACAATATTAAAACCACTGTGCTTAATCAATTACCTAATACTAATTTTACATGGTTATTAAATGTCCATCATTTATCATTTAAATATAATATATAAATAAGTTATTTTTATGATAAAATATAGGATAGGGTAAGAACAATTAATTAATTGGTCATCAATTCCATTCATAAATTAAAATAATTAAAAAAAAAGAGATCTGAATTCCATTATTTATCTATCTATACATATAATAAAAAATGTAACGTAGTCAAAACTGTACACAGGTGTGCTAATTAGTCTGATGTCGAAAATGTAATTTTTAGAATTTTCTTTGTATGTATGGATGTTTGTTCCGGATTGTCGCAAAAACGGCTGAACGGATTTGGATGAAATTTGGCATAAGATAGTTTATAACCTAGGGTACGGTACTTTTAATCTCGGTAGTACGTTCCTGTGGGATGTTTTCCGACATCCACGCGGGCGAAGCTGCGGGCAAAAGCTAGTAACCTAATAATAACATTAGGATCTGTCTACCTATGCAGCATAACAGTTTGAACTACGAAAATCACCCTTACTGCTACGACATACAGATGCTGTGATGCACGGATGTTGTTCTGGTTACTCGACATTGTTTGACGCCAATAACTTTTTAATTTCTTGAACCTTCAACATGTCAACTTTGAGTGCTCTCTGTTTGTACTTCAATCAAGTCCATTAAAGTAATTATAAATGTAGTAACGGTCATTGCCCGCGGTTTGCATCGGTCTATGTACAAAAGGACCAACATTTTTGACACTACAAATGCGTGGCTCACTACTAACAGCCGCACGGGTCGATCCATCAGGTTAGGCTACGCTTGCCGGGGTTGGTCCATGGATGGGTGACCATTTCTACATACCGAGACTCTTCCGTGCCTCGGAAAGCACGTTAATTAAGCCGTTGGTCCCGGCTGTCATTCGTGGATCTTTGACAGTCGTTACGGGTCGTCAGAAGCCCGAAAGTCTTGACAACCAGTTTTACCAAGGGGTATCGTATTACCTAGTTACTGGGTTGTGAAGGTCAGATAGGCATTTGAGAAGGTTGCTTTGTTTTATGTGAATGTCGTGTACACCTGTAATTGGTATATATATAAGAGCCCATACCTGTTAACTTAAATATTTAATGTACAATATATATGCTGTTGGCGTACCTATTTTAAATAAATAAATAAATAGGCAGCCGCTCCATATAAAATACTGGTATTCAGCTGCATCCAGTTAGACTGGAAGCCGACCCCAACATAGTTGGGAAAAGGCTAGGCAGATTTAAAGGCAATACTAGGTAACAGTTAGTGGTAGAACTTACATAAAAAATAAAGTTTAATAAAAAACTGTAACCCGACTACGGGAAAATAAAAATGATCTAAAAAGTACGAAAAAAGTACGAAACAAGCAAATATTTCAGACAGAAATCAAGACATAGATACAAAAATGGTCAAGGTAAAGCCGTCGTCGCATGCCATTATAATTTTGTATGTGTTACTGGCACCCACATGGCATACAGGCATGCGACCACGGCTTTATCTTGACCATTTTTGTACCTATGTCTTGATTTCTGTCTGAAATATTTGCTTGTTTCGTACTTTTTTCGTACTTTTTAGATCATTTTTATTTTCCCGTAGTCGGGTTACAGTTTTTTATTAAACTTTATTTTTATTTTATACTTTTCCGTTTTTACGCTTGCTAAACGTTCCGACAACGTAAATAAGAGTAATGCAATAGGTCAGTAACTAACCTATTTTACGTTCCAATAGCAATGCATAGTGCTTTAGACGAAACCATAGCGCGATTTATTTCGACGCCAACACCATACTCAGAAAGTTTTACGACTAACAGTTTTTGTCTATGGGACACTGGCTAGTTTTGATAACGATTAAAACTATGACTCTTTATTTTTTTTTAAACTCAACATTCCAAATTCGAAATTCCCTCCACATTTTTTATGAGCAAAATCAAAATACTCTGTCTCACTGAAAATTTAATTTACAACGAGAATATTTTCGCGCGATGATTTTGTACGATTTCAAATGTCGACTAAAACCAGAAGAGTCATTTGAAAGACTTCGAATGGTGTTCATAGACAAAAGCCCTTCTAAAGCGACTGTTTTCTGCTAGTTCAACGAATTTAAGTGTGGGCAAGTAACTTTGGCGGACGAATAAAGAAGTGGCCGTCATAGGGCTATGACGACTGTTACATAAGAAAACGTGCTGGCTGTGAAAAATTTAATTTAAGAGAATAGTTGAATTACATATGAAGAGATTCAGCATATACTGCAGATTGGATCGGGAAGTGTGCATGAAATTCTACACGGGCATCTTCGGGTAAGGAAGATACTTTCATGCTGGGTACCGCACAATCTAACGCAGGCTCAGAAGGAGGTTCGGGTAGAACGGTGCCGAGACATGATAGCAACATTTGAAGCAGGCTCGTTTCGACGCGTTTACGATTTCATTACGGGTGAAAATCATGAATTTATCATTTTTGTTCCCCAAAATAAAAAAAACAACTCAAGGGAAAACAGTTTTCATCACCGGAAGATGCACTGGCTGCATTTGATACCGCACAATCGTACTGGAAAATGTGTAATGAAAATTGGTTTAGACGCATGAAACTGTGTATAGACGGCAATGGAGAGTTATTTGAAAAGATTTAATAATAAAACATAACTTGTAGTATATTTTTTTTAGTACCTATCGCAAAATTTTCTGAGTGCCCCATGTTTATCGATATCGAGCTTCGAAGAAATCCAAAATACAAATATTTCGTTGTACTTGTTTTTCTTCATAAAAGTGGAATTACAAATCGTTACTATTTATTATATACACACATAGACTGCTAAAATCTTAACCCTTTCTTTTGCCTTTGCCATAGTCAGGTAAAAAGTGGAATTACAAATCGTTACTATTTATTAAGATTTGATTAACTGCACGTTAGTATCATCTTGCGTTACTACGTAGCGCAGTCTCACTTTTGCTTGTTTTTAACAATTTAAACATATTTATTTACTTTAAAATTATAACATTATACACATTTAGTGTCTGGGTCGCCAATTTAGTTTCTGGTTATAGCACTAATTATTGTGTTTGCGGGTGAGCGGTCAATAAAAGATATAGGTTACTACTCACAGTTGTATTGTTGAAAAGGTACACAAAACACAGAACATACACAAGAACAGGCACTAGAGTTCGACACACAAGGAGATAGTTTATACACTGAATCTATGGTACATCTAATTAATCGGAAGGGCACAAAGTTGCGTAGGCTTCGCGTCGCGACAGCGAGATCGGACTGAAGGTCAGGTAAGGTGATCGAACGCGCGCTGAGTAGCGCGACCCCACTCCTGCGCCTCGACTACGTCACCGCGTGACGTAGACGCGGCGCGTTTCCATTAGACGTACTGTTGTGTACGAAATGATGAATTAGTGTAAATGATGAATTAGTGTAATGTGTTTGAGATAGATATATATATTTATATATAATATTATGGTGAGTAGAATAAATGTAAAGGGACGCCACATCACTCCCCTCCAGAGACCGTCCTACGGGCGATAATAATCTGGGAATCGAACCCTTCGACCAGACCTGGTAGTTCTGACGGGAGAGGCCGTGGGCTGTTCTTCTTCTTCTTCATCATCCTGGTCGGATGGTGACGTGTCAGCCAATATGTAGGCGGGTTTTAGGCGGTCCACGGAAACTTTGACCTGTTTCCCTTTTACCAGTATTGTATAGGTTTTGTCGCCTTTTTGCACCACTTCATGAGGACCGGTGTAAGCTGGTTGCAATGAACCTCTAAGCGCATCGTCCCTAAGGAATATGTGGCTTGAGGTAATGAGGTCCTTATGGACAAATATTTTGTCCCTGCAATGACGTGCAGCTGGAGTGGGCTGTAATTTTGCGGCAAACGAGCGTAAACGAGTGGTGAACTCCGAGATGTCGGTGGTGCCGCTGTCACCGGAAATGAAAAATTCTCCTGGAAGTCGTAATGGCTCACCGTATAGGAGTTCCGCAGAAGAAGTTTGTAGATCCTCTTTAAAAGCGCTCCGGACACCCAGTAAAACCAAGGGCAGAGATTCTGTCCAGTTATGGTCAGCGTGGCACATTATCGCCGTTTTGAGTTGCCTGTGGAATCGTTCCACTAGGCCGTTGCATGCTGGGTGGTAGGCTGTGGTCTTTCGATGTTTGAATCCGACTATTTTGGCTAGATATTGGAACAGTGCGGATTCAAATTGCCGTCCTCTGTCTGTGACAATATCCGTTGGACAACCGAAGCGGGAGATCCAGTTGGTCAGCAATGCTTTACCGACTGTCTCCGCTGTAATATCTGCAATCGGTACTACTTCTGGCCACCTAGTGAAACGATCCACGGCCGTTAGGCAATACCGGTACCCCTGTGATGGAGGAAGAGGACCTATTAGGTCAATGTGCACGAAGGCAAATCTAGCACGGGGTAATTCGAATGTGCCCAATGGTGATGACACATGGCGATTTACCTTTGTGCGTTGACAGCTGAGACACGTTCGTGACCATTGTCGACAGTCCTTGCGGACTCCAGGCCAAACGTATCGCTGTGCAACTAATTTTGCGGACGTGTTTGCTCCTGGATGGCTGAGGCTATGAAGGCTCTCAAATATTTGCCGTCGTAGGGGTTTTGTCACGAATGGTCTGGGAATGGCTGTACTCACATCACAGAGTAACTCGACGGGACTGCCGTCGATTTTAAGCCTCTTTAGTTGGAGAGATGTTTCTGACTTTAGAAGTTGCAACAGTTCCGGGTCGGAAGCTTGTGACTTAGCGAGAACTTCTAAATCGACCGGAGTTTGCAGTTCACTGACACGGGACAATGTATCGGCGACGATGTTGTCCTTGCCGGAAATATGTTGAATGTCCGTTGTGAACTGCGAAATAAA
Organism: Agrochola lychnidis; assembly: GCA_963680765.1. Taxonomy (NCBI): domain Eukaryota; kingdom Metazoa; phylum Arthropoda; class Insecta; order Lepidoptera; family Noctuidae; genus Agrochola; species Agrochola lychnidis. Next base: position 20,903,056 of record OY796858.1, read on the forward strand.
GTCGAGATGTCTATACTGACGAGGTGCGCAGTTGTGCTTTCGCTCATGGAAAGCGTATATCAACGGCTTGTGGTCAGTATAGACGGTGAAGTGTCTCGCTTCCAACATGTGGCGGAAGTATTTTATGCCTTCGTAGATCGCGAGAAGCTCACGATCGTATGGCGAGTACTTCTGCTGAGCGGGGGTCAACTTGCGTGAGAAGAAGGCAAGTGGTTGCCACTGCTCGTCCCTGAACTGTTGCAAAACTGCACCCATTGCCAGATCTGACGCATCTGTAACTAAGGCGAGCTTTGCTTGGTAGTCAGGGTGTGCAAGCAATACTGCGTTGCAGAGGCTGTCTTTGCACATATTAAAGGCGGTGAGGGCCTCACCTGTTATTTCCACGGGATGTTGACCTTTTACTGAGCCAGTTAGCAGGGCATTACGGGGACCTTGAAATTTTGCGGCTTTGGGTATAAACCGCCTGTAAAAGTTCAACATCCCTAAGAAACGCCTGAGTTCCCTTACAGTTTTAGGCGTAGGGAAGTCCTTAATGGCTTCTACCTTGGATTCCAAGGGTTTGGTGCCGGCTGCAGAGATGCGATAACCTAAAAATGTGACTTCATCAGATCCAAACACACACTTCGAGGTGTTGATGACTATGCCATATTTCTGCATCCTGGTGAAGAGCTGATGCAGGTGGTCCTCGTGCTGCTCCTGGTCTTTCGAGAATATAAGAAAATCGTCAAGGTAGCAGTAGCAGAAGTCAAGCCCGCGCGTCATTTCATCGACGAATCTCTGGAATGTTTGACCTGCGTTCCTCAGACCAAAAGTCATATAAGGAAACTCGTACAGGCCAAACGGTGTTGTTATCGCTGTCTTCTGAATGTCGTCCTCGTTGACCGGAATCTGGTTATAGGCCTTAACCAGGTCGATAGTGGAGAAGACCTTGCAACCGGCTATGCTGTGGGTGAGGTCGTGGACATGTTTTATGGGATACCTGTCGGGTATGGTCCTCGCGTTGAGCAGCCTGTAGTCGCCACAGGGTCGCCAGCTGTTGTCCTTCTTTGGCGCTAAATGAAGGGGTGAAGACCAAGGGCTCTCAGATGGTCGAGCAGTGCCGTTACTAAGCATGATTTCAAATTCCTGCTTAGCGATCTGCAGTTTGTCTGGAGCTAGCCTGCGAGGGGAACAAGAGATGGGCGGACCGGGTGTGGTGCGTATGTGGTGTACTGTGTGGTGTGTGGTTATGCGGTGTGTGCCAGCGGGTCGCGTGATCTCGGGGTACTTATTGAGTATCAAGTGATACCTGGAGTCACCGACTGAGACCTTTACTGAGCACGTCGCGGAAGCCTTTGCAACTGAGGCTGTCACATACATTGAGGTGGTTTTGTCCACCAAACGCTTTTTTCTGATGTCAACCAACAAATCGTAAAAGCTTAAAAAATCTACGCCGATGATCGGCTTGGTGACATCAGCTACAATGAACCGCCATGGGAAGTTACGGCGCAAACTTAAGTCTAAATTTAGTTGTAGGTAGCCGTAAGTATCAATTATAGACCCGTTAGCGGCCGATAATTGATAGTTAGACTTGTCACGTTGTTCACGTAGAACATGCCGCGGAAACACACACAAATCACTACCAGTGTCCACTAAAAACTGTGTTTTTGATGCTCGGTCCGTGACGAAGAGGCGACCGGTGGTCGTCAGACAGTCGTCAGCCGCCATTACCGACTGCCTTGGGAGTTTCCCGATTTTTCGTAATCGCATGGCTTGATGCATTTGCGAGCGTTGGTCCCGAACTTGGAGTGGTAAAAGCAAAATGGTTGCTTTTGGTGGTTTGACTCGGACCGCTGTCTGGGTCGATGACGCTGTTGGTGGTTCGAACGCGATTGCGAACGAGGTCTCCTACTTAGCTGCGTCGTCAGGTTCTTCACGGCCTTCTTCAGTTCGGCGATCTCGCTCGCCATCTCGTGCATGCTAGGGCCTGATGCCGATGCTGCGGCGACTTGGCATGGGGTCACGATGTCCTGGACCCTGTCCGCCAGGTCTGCTAGTTCCTCCAGAGAATTGAGTGGCTGTGAAGCCAGTAGAGTTTGGACGTTGCTCGGTAGACGACTGCTCCATATAGTCCGGAGAAAGTCCTCTGGGACGCTCGGTCCAGCCAAACTTTGGAGATGTCGCAAAAACTGTGAAGGCTTGCGATCTCCGAGCTCTTCGTGTAGAAGAAGCTGCTTCACTCTCTTCTCGTGTGACGCAGTCAGTCTCTTGATAAGCTCGTGTTTGAGCTTCTCATATTTGTTGTTCTCCGGCGGGTTAAGAAAAATATCCCTTACTTGTTTGGCGTATTGATGTTCAAGGTTGCCGATGACGTGGTTGAACTTCGTCGCGTCGCTGGTGATATTCGCGTTCGCGAATTGAGCCTCTACTTGTGCGAACCAAACCTCTGGGTCATCCGGCCAAAATGGTGGTATTCGTACCGCTACACGACAAATGTCGGATGGCTCGTCAATGGACACGCACTTTGCGCCACGAGATTGTTGACGCGAACGGGTGGTTCCGAATGATTTTGCGGAGTCACTACTATCACTCATGGTGCTGCTGTGATTTTCCTTCGCTCCTTTATAATATCGACCTTCCTTCTCAGGGTACACGTAGTAGCTGTCGTGCCTTTCTGGCGTATTCTAAGCGGGGTCACCAATTTAGTGTCTGGGTCGCCAATTTAGTTTCTGGTTATAGCACTAATTATTGTGTTTGCGGGTGAGCGGTCAATAAAAGATATAGGTTACTACTCACAGTTGTATTGTTGAAAAGGTACACAAAACACAGAACATACACAAGAACAGGCACTAGAGTTCGACACACAAGGAGATAGTTTATACACTGAATCTATGGTACATCTAATTAATCGGAAGGGCACAAAGTTGCGTAGGCTTCGCGTCGCGACAGCGAGATCGGACTGAAGGTCAGGTAAGGTGATCGAACGCGCGCTGAGTAGCGCGACCCCACTCCTGCGCCTCGACTACGTCACCGCGTGACGTAGACGCGGCGCGTTTCCATTAGACGTACTGTTGTGTACGAAATGATGAATTAGTGTAAATGATGAATTAGTGTAATGTGTTTGAGATAGATATATATATTTATATATAATATTATGGTGAGTAGAATAAATGTAAAGGGACGCCACACACATATTTGTAATGTGCTCATCAAGACCTTTCTTTTGATACCAAACATGTCATGATCATATCATTTTAATTTTTTTCGAGGTTAGAAATTTACGTGTAAAGTCCACCATATTAAATTTAGGGAAAATTTATGTAGCCTATGTCACCCGGACTATTATTACGAATGTATTGATGCCTCATTCATCAAAATCGGTTCAGTAGTTTAGGCGCTACGGTGGAACACACGTAAAAGCAAACATACATACATACATACATACATACATACAAACATACAAACATATAAACATACATACATAGACTGCTAAAATCATAACCCTTCCTTTTGGCTTTGCCGTAGTCGGGTAAAAAGTGAGTTTAGTGTGCTTTTACAATATTTCTTTATTATTGGAATGGTAAAGACTATCCATACTATATCATAACAAAGATATAAGTAGGTACCCATTTTTTTACCTGCACGGGTAGCATGACCACCGTAGAAACGAGTTTTGTCGTCGGAAGAATAGACAAAATGACAGATTGTGATTGTTTATCTGTCATTTTGTCTATTCTTCCGTCAACAAAATTCGTTTCTACGGTGGTCATGCTACGCGTGCAGGTGATAGTGCCCCGCTTCAGGGCGATAAGTTGCTCTGAGATCTGAGTATGGCAAAAAAGACCAGCAGGGTCAATTAATTTTGACAAGACGAATTTTTTTGATACTTGTATAAAGCTATGGATTAGAAATTTCCTTCAAAACGTTTCAGATTGTGATTTAAAGTGTGTTACTTAACTGGGTTACGCAACTACGCTGACTGGAAAGCAATTATCCAGCGATAACCCTTTTCAAAGATAGTTTAATGACACTTAAATGTTTTTGAAACATCAATTCGCGCATTATACATAAATTGCAATACGGTAGCTGCCTAGGTAAAAAAAAAGAAATTCTATTTAGTCCGTCTTTGAGATAATAAAAAAATATTAGACACGTATTTTTTGCTTTATCATATTAATCAAAAATAACTTAGAAAACACGCATTAAAGTTGGGGATTGGGGGCTCGCTACGTCACAACGTCATATTAAATCTAGCAAGGCGTGACGTCATGCCATTTTAACTCAATGTATCGCCGTAATCTTTCGATTACGTCAAAAAAGAAAAAATACGTGTTCAATATTTTTTAATAATCTACAAGAGGGATAATTTTTTTTTTTTTTATCTCATTCATCACTCAGTCTAAATGGAAACTTAATACCAGCTATTCAATAATGTATGAGTCTATCTTGCTTACGTCTTGTTCAAGTAGTATGAACAAAAAAGGTAAAACGGTAAGCTGTTGGCCCACTTTCGAGCTGTCGGAAGAGTCTACTTTAAAGTACTTATTTCTGATAAGTAGTAATTATCGGATTCCATCTGCTTGCGATTGCTCCGTTAGATCGAGGCGTACGGAATAGTTTGTTAATTGTATTATTTTAAAGATTATGCCGAGTGCCTTTTGACCTTTTTGTGATACCTAATTGTAACGATAGTTTTCATAATATCTATACCAGGAGTCACCAAATGGCAGACCAAAGCCCGCATCCGGACCACCAGATAATTCAATTCAAAGTAAAAAAAAATATATTAATATGATTTACTTAAGTACTTTGTTATTATTTTCCATTACAAAATAATAAATGTATATTTATTACTTACCTACTTAATAAAAAAATATTGCTAGTAATCGTCTGCCAAACGGACTTATTATTTTTTAAACCGGACCCAAAGAAACTAATTAGTGATCTCTGATCTATACTAACACTCGGTTTCTGATGCATATAATTTGAGGTGTTTCTTTCAATGCAGCCCGCAAAATTCAAAATCCAGGACTTCTAGAGATAATTTGTTTCTATATTGTAAATCTAGAGGACAATAGCTTTAACTTTTTCTTAATAAATTTTACTGTACATAATATTTCATGTGAGGCAAGCCTCCATACAAAAGTTGGCCAACTCCGTTCTTATTTTTTGCAAAAAAATTGAATTTCGCAGTTTACATTGATGGAAACGTAATACTAAAGTAGAGTTTGATAAGTATTCAACTTCAAATTCTCAGTTCAGGAACCGGAAAAATCGTTTTTGAAGGAGCAGTTCAGTCCACCTAATAATTATAATTGGACTTGAGACAATAATAAGTCATTTAACAGGCACATGCCACCTACTAAGGGACGTCTACACAATATGACGTCGTCACAATTGTTAAAGGAAGAAGTTACAGCTTATTTTTTTCTACTTAATAAATATTATTAATTTAATTTATAAAATTTATTAATATTATTAATTTATTATTTCATAAAATAATAATTATTTTATAAAATAAAATATTTCTTATTTTATTCTTCACTACTTATTAAAATCTTAAATTCGCTCACCGAGAGACAACAGCCTAAGTTGTTGGGTCAAGAAGCATGACATTTTGCGCAAGAGTTTTGCAAAGTGACCACATTGAGAGAGGATTTTTGAAAATAAAGGCATTAAATAGGGGATGAAAATTCGTGTGGAATTTTGACATTATGCCGATGGGAAATATCATTGGGCAGGCGCACGGCTTGTTCATGTATATTTTTCAAATAATAATAGTCCTCCAGACCGAATTTCGGCCATGGCGACCACTCTCAGGGAAGAACAGCCGGGCACTGGAGATATTATAGTGCACAAGTGTGTGCGCAGACACAGGTGTACTGTCTCTTTCCTCACTCTCATAGTCCGATGGGTCGGTAATCCGACACGACCGGAGAGAGATCAGGCGCCAACGGTTTAACATGCTTTCCGAGGCTTCCCGAACTTCTTGCTGTTAATAAGAAATTCCTAATGGAAAAGCCCAAAAACACTTTGCCCGACCCGGGAATCGAACTCAGGACTCCCATGCTCAGCAGTCACGCTTGCGACCACGACTCCAACGGGGCAGGCAGTTTTAAAATGAGTAGTTAGTCGAATAACAAAAGAACATCACGTCTAGTGGAAGCAGTTTAAATGATAAAATGATAAATGATAAATGATTTTATTTCTGTAAGTAGGTTTGTACAAACACTTTTACACGTCAATCATATTTTAAAAACTAGGTGAGGTCGGCGTTTCCTATCTGACTACTCCGAGAAGAAAGGCCGAAACAAACTCAGAGGTCACAGTCTCTTTTAAAGTCCAGACATAATCTTGGTCAGATCATGTGAAGGCCATGTGGATTGGTGTCTGAAGTGGTCTTTAGAGGAAAACATCACACAGATTGAGAGGGTCTGTCCAGTTAGTGCACGCATTTGTCAGTTATCGTGTAGCTCAACTCAGAATTTAAGGAGCTCAACGATTCGACGAACAATACCAAAAAAAGGACATTTGTGTAGGCCACATAAATTACTCAAACTGTCAGACCATGATTAAAACTAACTGAGAAAAAATTAAAAACAAAACAAAAGGAATGACCCATATAGTCTTCACATTCACAATAATTAAAATAATATAATACTTTAAAAGTAAATATTCATGTCATTGTATATATAAAAATCATTAATGTCAATGTGTATTTAAAAATAAAAAACCCAGAAATAATCTTGGTCAGAGCATTTCATTTGAGGACCATGTAGATTTGTGTCTGAAATGGTCTTTTGAGGAAAGAACCATACAGATTTGAGTGGACCTGTCCAGTCAGTGCACGCATTTGTCAGTAATCGTGCAGCTCAACTCAGAACTTAAAAGGTGCTCAACGATTCGACGAACAATACCAAAGAAAGGACATTTGGGTAGGCCGCATAAAGTACTCAAAACTGCCAGATTATCATTAGTAGTAACTGAGAAAAATAAATAAATATATATACATGAGCTACATAGTCCTCACATTCACAACAATTAAAATAATAATAATGTTATACTTAACAAAGTAAATATTCATGTCATTGTGTATATAATTTTGAAGTTTGCAAAATAAACAAAGTTCCAAAAGTAAAAAATAAAAATAATAATTGGAGCAGCTCAATCCCAAGCCTTTTTGTCCTCAATGTAATCTTTAACGGTATAAAAAGCTTTCTGGCACAACTTACGTTTAATGAATGATTTGAATTTATTAAGGCTTAGATCTTGTACGTGGCTTGGAAAAAGCTTGGAAGAGCTTTTATAAACAAAACATTACCAAGAATCTATCCCTATTCGTAAAACTATGTAAATCTAGACTATTGTAAGTCTGAGTAAGTTCCAGTGAATCTTTTAACGAAATATATTCCTCTGTGTGTTGTATCCAGCAGATAAGTTTAGTGTTGTAACCGCCTCGAGCTTCGTTCGAAACTTCACGATCGTTTTAACATGTTCCCTGTCTCGAACAGATGTTGTTACAAAGTGTGTTGTTTTGCTAAACTTTTGGTAGTGTTTATTATTTTCTTTTGGCTGGGATGATTTTTTATCTTGTTGCATTAGGAGGTTAAATTATATATAAACTTGTCATCTAGTAATAAATCTTGTAGTTTTGATGGCCATGGTAGTGGTGGTCCCATTTATTCTTATACCTCTATAAAACAAAACAAAACATTGAATATTCTTGTAGGTATAATGTTAATTATGTTTTAGGTCGGTATTTTTTTTTAAGACGCAGATATATGACAGTGACCTTGAATGGTTAGCTTGCGTGTTCTGTACTGAGCTCACGTAACGCGTCGTACGTTCAGCCAGTAATAGGACTGGCCCATCAAGGAGCTCTGTTCCAAATTAGACGCATTATTAATTTATTACACGTAAAACAAAAGGTATTTTAATAAAACACGTATACTAAAAGATCCGTAATTTAATTACCTTTAAAATAATGAAGCTTTCAGAAAAATATGCTCGATAGATTTTGCCTCATTCTCAGTTTTTTATCCGCGTTAGACATAACTTTACAAATTAATTTCACTATGTAATATAAACATAATTAAAAATATGCCTATATTAAAATATTAAAAAAATGCTCTAATTTATCATATATTTTTTCCAAATCACTAACACTACTCGTTTAGACGTCATCTTCAGTATAAAATCATTAAAAGTCAGCTATCGTTCCCTTAATGCACGCACGGTGATGACTGCGGATAATTTTTTATGTTATTTAATCATATTTATTCATACAATTGGTTTTTAAGTAAGTAGCATTATATTCTAAGTATCATATATTTTATTTTATTTTGTTATCTATTCATACATAATTCATTAAACCTAACTTGGTTTCCGTACGTCTTTTTCGGGTGACCACTGAAAATCAGCGCTGTGCTGTGGGTCCCCATAGCACAGCATTATGCTTAGTGAAAGCCTTCTTGCCACAGTCATGACGTGCAGCTGCCGCATATTTCTGTTTTGTGCTCGTGATTTTATTTAAATCTATTGTGTTTTATATTATTGTTCTACTCGAGTTATTATCTTTTTTTAACCGACTTCCAAAAAGGAGGAGGTTATATGTTCGTAGCGTGTTTGTTTTTTTTTTTTTATGTATCTCCACCGATATCTCCGTCATTTGTGGACCGATTTAAAAAAATCTTTTTTTGTTTGAAAGGGTATGCTCTCAAGTTGGTCCCATATAAATTTTATTAACTTTGCTTGGATAGTTTTTGAGTTAGCTGCAATAACACGTATTTTTTTCCCACTTAGTATGTAGATGATGTGATAAGTTCCTGTCAGTGGTAGTAGGTAGTGGTACTCGAATGTGTGTGGGGTAGGTACCACAACTAAAAAGTGAAAAATAAAATGTTTTTTTTTGTAAAAAGTTTTTTATGCACGTGTTTCTGTGACAAATAAACTTATTTTTCTTTCTTTCTTTCTCTAATACTGAATTTTCATGGCTGTAGGGAAAACATTAAGTAAGCTGGATTGGTAGCGAGCCTGGAAACCCAAGGTTCTTTTCATTCACTAGCTAGGGTTGAACTAAAAATATAAATACAAAAAAAAAAGTATTTTCAGTTTTCAAGACGATCAATTAATTGATCTAATGAAATTCTACGATATTGCCATTTTTAAATAAACAAATACTTTTGTACTAACTATCAAAGTAAAATAAAGCTACCAACACGTGAAACAACAAATGAAACCTTCCACATACAGGTTGTAACCACATTCTCATCTACAAAACCAATTTATTTCCTCTATGTTCAGTAAACAACTGTGTTTATTTAAATACAAACAAACAAATATACAATGATAAATATTATGTGATAGTGGAGCAATGTATTCGGATATTTCGGATACGTCGCGTGAATTATTTCGCTCGTGGAAATGATCGTGTTTAGTGCAAGTTATAAGCGACAGCGTTTTATGAAAAAAGATGAAGATTTTGAATGGTGTGCTGGTGCCCACGCTTATGTATGGTAGTGAATGTTGGGTGTGGCAAAAACAACATGAAAGTAGAATAAATGCTGTGGAAATGCGTTCCTTGCGAAGTATGTGTGGCCTGACTATGAATGATAGGCTGAGGAATGATGTGATAAGACAGCGGTGTGATTTAAAAGAAGATGTATTATAGTGACAAAAATTGAAAAGGGTATGCTGAGATGGTTTGGGCATGTTGAGAGAATGAATGAAAGGCGACTAACAAAATGTATTTACAAGGCTGATGTAAAGGGAAAGGCCGGGCGGGGACGCCCTAGGAGGACATATACTGACCTTATTGGTGATGTTCTTCAGAAAGGCCAGGTGCGTAGTACTCGCAACCGGCGTGCGTGTATGACCAGATGTATGAACGTAAACGAGGCAAAAGGACTATGTAAGGATCGTAGCAGGTGGCGTTCTGTAGTTTCTGCCTACCCCCATGGGAAGAAGGCGTGAGTTTATGTATGTATGTATGTATGAAGATTTTTGTTTAAATGTCGATTTTTTTTTGGTTGAACAGAAGTGAATACTAGTGTAACTTTGGATTAACGGATATTTTTTACGACTATTCCTTATCCTTACATGTTATAAAGAGCATCTACCTGTCTGAATTTGACTGCGAATGCTATCATATTAAATTATTTTAAGATAGATAGAATATTCTTTATTATGTACACCATAAAAATTACAGACATTAATATAGAAATTTTACATTGGGTGACACAATGGGCGGTCTTATCGCTAAAAGAGATCTTTTACAGACAACCTTTGGATGGATTTAAATGGGAAACAATACTGCAGGTAGTCAGTGGTGTACCATTTACATATACAACAGAATACACAGATACATAAAGCATATAATTACCTATATATATATATATTAGACAGATATACATAAAATTATAAACATGAAACAAGAGCAAGGAACTATATGTAATGACGATGTTTAAGGAGAGAGAAAGTGTTTTTTTACCAGAATTTTAAAAGTGGACAAAGATTGAGCACGCCTTACTATGCGTTCGCACTGGCGAAACATCACAACAAAACATGTTGAAATCTCTAGTGCCTGTCAAACTTTGTATGGAAAATTGACAGAAAATAGAGATTCCAACATGTTTCGTTGTAAATGTTTCGCCAGTGCGAACGCACAGTTATAGACACGGGCAAGTTTAAGCTCTAACATGAACCAAACGTTATGATGACATAGGTACGGAATGAATACTAACATTTCCAATGAAAACGGTTCAATTTTCATGTATACTATTTGTTATGTCATAAATATATCGTATAAATTCGTTATTTATTTAGCATATAAAAGATTATGAGGCAGATATTCAGTAGTTAGTACGATTTGGTATTGTGTTATTATTTAATGTTAATTTAAGCAACACCACAGATAATTATTACAGTGTATTTGCGCCAAACAACTTATTATCAGAGGCAACTGTACCGAAATAACATTCGGAAATAATGTTTTTAATGTAAACACATAAAATAATAATTGAAACATTTTATGTTATTAAGTCACAAATTCCACAAAATTTAACCATGTAACCAAAAACTTCTTAGTTACAAATGACGTCTAAGTAATATATTATAAAGAACATGAAGTGTTGTGTCGAATTTATAGCTGCACGTGAATTATTTATATGTTAGCGGTCACCGTGAACTCTTGAGCGATGATCGTGTATGGTGTAAATCATAAGAGAAAGTTACTGTTAGCTTGTATCATCCCACTGCTGGGCAAAGACGTCACCTCATGACTTCCAATACTTGCAATCCAGGGCTGGTAGCTTGTCCCGCCAAGTGAGAAAGTGGGAATTAAAAATATTTGGAAAATCCAAGAGTGCACGCCTCATAACGCTCATTTAAAAACAGAAAAATAAACAATTTATTTAAAAGACTTTTTATTAAGTATTTTTGATTGCTTTTCTACTCATCAATATGGGTTAAATTTCTCACCTCGCAATCTTTACGTAGTGTCAAAGACTATTTAGATTTGCTTTGTTAGTTGCTAGGCAATAGAAGAGAGGCGAAGTTGGAAATATTATAATAGTTAGTTGCATACAAGACTTTATCTACACCCATGATAATTATGAAACCTGTATAAAACGTTCTGAAATCATAGGGTGTTAAATAAGATTGTTTTCTCGACTTATCTGGTAATAATTCGTTAGAAATGTCCTTTGCTGCATTAGAAATATCTGGTGGTGTGTTATCAAAGCTTGTATCACTCATTTTTGTAAACAATAAAGTAATAAAATTTTGCAATACTATTATCGAACAAAAATGGCTGGATACGACGTGAATTCGAATGGCGTGAATTCGAATACGACGTGAATTCGAATGAAGTTTTAAGCTATTGCATAGCTTTTATCGCGGGCTTTGAGCGCGGCGACCGAATTAAGAAATTCCGTAACGTAACGAAAATAAAACCTAACACCCCCCACTCCGCCTACCATGTAATGACGGTTCCCATGACAACGTGATGTTGTCATGGGAACGTAATTTTTGTTTTATGTCATCACGTCATCATCCCAAGTGTAGCGTTGACAAATAGGACGTATGGAGGTTACAAATGCTATGCAATAGCTTTACCGCGGCAGTCCCCGAGTGCCACACGTTTTTCTAATTTTTTTATTACGGCGCTGTGGTAGTGAAATAAATGCGCGTGCATGACAATGTTCTTTTTTGAAATTCGAGTTGCATAAAGAAATTTAGTACAACAATAAAACACTCATTTGGATGATATTATGGTTACTATGACACTGGCTGTTTTAATGTTGGCAATAAGCCAACTGTTTCAGAAACTTTTATAGAGGTTTTATAGCATGGGTGTAGATAAAGTTTATTACAGTATGTCTTGGCACTATTTGCACTAGGAAATACCACCCCATAAAGATGAACCCATATTACCCAAACTGACCCATTTACAGTAACTAGACAACATAACCGATCTTAGCGTCGCCCAATGACATTGTTGACAGATTTTACTCGCAATTTGTTACATTTTTAACTAAAACACAGTGCCAATTGCATTTTTGCTGTGTCGTCCGCAATTTGGCCAAACGCCAGTCCTTTATGCCCGTATTTAAATCCTCCTCCACTTCAGCCAAATGGTTTAGGGTAGTGGGATGGATATTATTACGCGGATGAGTTTAAGGTATGCGATATTTTGTACTTGATTCGAGATCTAAGGATTATTTTCACTGGAAGTGATTATAATTTTTGGGCGATTTTGCTGACGTGAATGATTTACATACATACATAAACTCACGCCTTTTTCCCATGGGGGTAGGCAGAAACTACAGAACGCCACTTGCTACGATCCTTACATACTCCTTTTGCCTCGTTTACGTTCATACATCTGGTCATACATGCACGCCGGTTGCGATTACTACGCACCTGACATTTCTGAAGAACGTCACCAATAAGGTCATATAAGTCCTCCTAGGGCGTCCCCGCCCGGCCTTTCCCTTTACATCAGCCTTGTAAATACATTTTGTTAGTCGCCTTTCATTCATCCTCTCAACATGCCCAAACCATCTCAGCATACACTTTAAAAATTTTGTCACTACATCTTCTTTTAAATCACACCGCTGTCTTATCACATCATTCCTCAGCCTATCATTCATAGTCAGACCACATATGTTTCGCGAGGAACGCAATTCCACAGCATTTATTCTACTTTCATGCTTGTTTTGCCACACCAACATTTATTTCCATTGAATTATTTAGTCGTCAAAAATTAAGAGAGAAGGAAAACCTACGCTTACACCATACATAATCTCTCCGAACAGACAAATATCCATTAGACCGGTCAAGCACACTCACACATTATTCAATAATAAAATCATTGATTTAATTTTCAAGGTGCGGAACCAAAATTTTCAGGTTCCAAATCTTGTACCACACACTAACGCATGGTCCATTACGTCACAGTTGTCAAACCGATGCAATAACTCATCGTATAATTAAAACGCATGGTCGGTTTATCTATCTGTTCGTCAGGAAACGTTTTCGGCGATATTATGTTGGTATATTTCATCTGTAAAATTATGTTATTAAAGGTATATTCCATATGAGAAAGAAAAGAAAGAAAGAAAGAAACATATTTTATTTGGGACACGCACAGGAAATACAGACAGAATTAAAAAATAAAATGAAATAAGAAAGGAGCAATTTTAAACTAACAAACTAACAAAAAATAGTAACGACCTGTGCGAGGCCAAAAAGGCCCATATCTCAGCATAATGCTGCGATATGAGCTATATGAGGTATCTGCAGCTGACAGAACTATTTATATAAATAAAAATAAACAAGCGAGTCTTACAGAAGTCGCCTATGATGTGTAACATCTGACATCTCACCTTAATGTACCTCACCAAGGTCGTTTCTGACGGCCAACTCTAGCACCGCGCGCGCTCATTGGTCAAATCAAATAGCGCGCGCTTCCCCGGCTTCCTGTTACACACTTCCGTCCCTTTTCACGAAATCACTCCCACAGATTTGATTATTTAGATTTAGATTGCAGGAAAGCAAGAGGCTTATGTTACACACCAAAAATTAGATTTATAAAAATACTATTATATATATTTTTCCGATAGCGTTTTTCTTTTAAAGCATTTCATTAGGTCAGTGATCGTCTAAATAAGTAAAAACACTATTTTTTATAGCCCTAATGTTACCAACGAAACTTCACGCGAACTTTAGACTATATAAAAATAAAGCAAGTTCTAAATGGTTTTTAATAAAAATATACTTATTTTATTTACCACCTTAATCCAAAGGTATATAATAAATAAACCCCGAAAGTACTGTAAAGGGTATGACGAGATAATAACCTGCTTTTACTGGATCCATTTAATGGCAAAATGTAGGTACACACGGCTACACATCAAGCTATACATTTCCAGTTTATGTTGATCTCGCATTGTATAGGATTTCCGTACAATGCGAGGTCAGCTTATACTGGAAATGTATAGCTTGATGTGTAGCCGTGTGTAAAATTAGACAGACTGGACAGGTTCACTCAAATCTGTGTGGATCTTTCATCAAAAGACCATTTCAGACACTTATCTACATGATCCTCACATGATCTGATCCAAGATTATGTCTGGACTTTAAAAGAGACTGCGACCTCTGAGTTTGTTTCGGTTTTTCTTCTCAGAGTAGTCGGATAGAAAACACAGAACCACAGTATAAATAAGTAACAGTATTATGTTTTCATAGAAAACGGCTGAAACGACGTGCTTCGAAATCTCAGTGCATATTAGTACGCAACACTATCGAGTGCGCGGCAGTTAGCCGACGTTCGCACGGACGTAATAAAATCCCGGCGATTTTTTATCATGCACTGGATTTTCAACGCGGTGGGACGAGAGTGCGTCCCAGCGCATTGGATTCTCAACGCTCGGCTTAACACCGAGAATTGAAAATCAGTGCGCGATAAAATCCCGCCGTGATTTTATAACGTCAGTGCGAATGTCGGCTTACCCACGGACGTGGAACAATTATCTACCGAGTGGCCGTAGGTAATTATTTCAAGGTCACTGCCGAGATATAATACTGTTACTTTATTATACTGTGACCGAAGTTTTACCCTCATCTAGTTTTAAAACAATTTATCTATCACGTGTAAAAAAAGTGTTTGTACTAACCTGCTTACAGAAATAAAATCATTTATCATAGAAGCCTGTATTGGGTCTGAGCACTACTCTGCGGTTAGTTTCGTCAGATTCTTCAGCAGTTGTAAATAAACGTGCATTTGTACAGACAGTGCTATCCACGAAGACGCGCCCCACTCCGCGATTACTGTACTGTAAGCTGTACTTTAATACGTCTTCGTATATGGCACAATATTTACGTAAATTACACAATTCATGAAGCTTAAACAATTAAAGATCACTAATTATCGCTTTATGAACCCCTGAGGGGTGTAAAGGCCAAACCGACTTCAAAGTCAAAACTTTTTGATTGTGAACTCATCAACCTTTCTGTGTTATGCCGCCAGCTACAACTTTCTGACTTTTAGGCACCTGCCCCACCACCGGCGATTAACGAGCAGCGAGGAGAGCTAGCAACTAAAAACACAAGCGACCCCTACAATAGGCCTGTGTCCAAAAAAATATTTTTTGTCTTTCTTGTAGATTATTAAAAAATATTGAACACGTATTTTTTCTTTTTTGACGTAATCAAAAGATTACGGCGATACATTGAGTTAAAATGTGGCATGACGTCACGCCTTGTTAGATTTAATACGACGTTGTGACGTAACGAGCCCCCACTCCCCAACTTTAATACGTGTTTTCTAAGTTATTTTTGATTAATATGATAAAGCAAAAAATACGTGTCTAATATTTTTTTATTATCTAAAAGACGGACTAAATAGAATTTCTTTTTTTTTACCTAGGCAACTACCCAATAGTCGCAAATGATGTGTAACCTCCGACATTTTGGCTGACAGTACCAACCTCTCGCAAAATGGGTTGGTACTATCTAACGACCAATTCTAGCACTGCGCGCGCTCGTTGGTCAAATCAAATAGCGCGCACTTCTCCGGCTTCGTGTTACTCATTTCCGTCCCTTTTCACGAAATTACTCCCACAGATTGCAGGAAAGCGAGAGGAAAGATGTTACACATTAAAAACTAATTTGCGAGCAACGAGCAATTACTCGATTGTATGCGTATGTACCAAGCGTGAGTCTCTCAGCGACTGTTCTGCCCGCCAAGCGAGCGACGCTGAGCGAGCACTCTCTTTGATAGCTAGTCGCTGCGACAAACGAGTCCTTACCGGTTCGCTGACTGTTTGGCGTTCTAATCGTTGATAGCTAGCGCTTCCTCGTCGGCGGTGGGTCAGGTGCCTTAAGAATGCGGCGACGTATGAATTGTCCATACAAACGTAGTACATCAATCATTTGCAATTTGAGCATATTTCCACCATATTATGTTGATATTCGGATTGAGACAGTATTTATCTAGGCTCCTACGTCTTTTGATTTTCAAAAACTTACCTTTAAATGAAATGTAAGCGAATTGCATTTCGTACATTTTTACAGCGTAAATGACATGTTTTCATATGGTTTTTTCTGTATTATAAACAACAATATTTGTAATATTGTTTCCGTAGAAGCATAGTTTATGTTATCAAGTTACAAATTATCGAAAATAAAATGGAAATACATTAAATTTTCATTCATCATTTTTTGTATTACGGAACACATCCAAATTTATCATAATTTTTCGATGCTAGTATTGCCATCGCGTCAAGGAATAATTTGTCAATGTGTGCGTGGTCGTACTGCTCACTGTAGTTGTATATCGCTCCGACAGGCACTCACACTAGCGCAACGTGATCGGTTGGAATTCGTTCGGGGTATTTTTTGTCAGTATTACAAGATTAGTATTAGAAATTAAAGCAGCTGCCGACTACTTCTGTTTTGTGCTCGTGATTATATTTAAATCTATTGTTTGATTGTTTTACTCGAGTTAATTATCTTTTTGTATACACGTGTTTCTGAAAAAAAAAAAAAAAAATTGTATTCTATCTTTTCTTTCTTTCTATCTTCAGATAACATAAATGTGTTTACAAACATCCGTGTCTGGACAAACGAGTACTTATGTTTCATCAGTAATATTAATCGGTAGGTACCTATTTATGCGTCTAAAGACCCTCAGCAAGTCGTAGAAACATATAAATTATACACACGGCCGAAACGCAGTAGTCCAGGTATAGGTGGCTTGTTGAGAATCAAACGTGCTGGGACGTACTCTCGTCCCAGCGCGTTGAAGAAACACTGTTGGATTTTCAACTCTCGGCGCTAAGCAGAGCGTTGAAAATCAAGTGCACGAAAAATTTCGCCGCGATTTTATTACGTCCGTGCGAACGAGGGCTATATTATAGGACCAGGTTTTTATACTAGGTATTTACTTGCAAGTACGCCGACCAAGTGCCGATCCGAAATACTCGCAAGACTATTTTATTTCTTATTTATATTTAGTTACGGATCAATGTTCTATGTAGGGCTTTCAATACCGGGATCCCGGACATTATTTGACATTTTTCAATACCGGTATTGAAATGTCCACTACCGGGATACCGGTATTGGTGATTTTATTTTATCAGTAGACACTACAGTGAAACAATTTCTTTTTATTACCTACACATTATATTTCCAACCAATTTTATAATTATCTGGGTAAGTTTTAAAAACTGCGTATTTTAATTCGACAGTTAGTTACATTTCATTACTATTTGTGCTACTAACTGGAGGCAGAAATAATTTGTTTTTAATCACTTGCAACATCGGTATCTCGTCGCGCGATAAAGTAGTGTCAAAGTGCCTTTTTCGAGTTTACTCGCCGTTTGCGGTCATGTAAGGGATTAGAATTACGATTCTGACGTCATTCTAATGCCTTACATGACCGCAAACGGCGAAAAACAACGGCGACAAATTCCGATAAAACGAGAAAAAGAGCGTTCTCGCGCTTGTCTATTGTAAGAGTTGAATTGGGCATTTATGATAGTTCTGAAGGCGGCCGAGAGATGTGTAATTGCGTTGATTGTATATGGCGTATAATTATTTACTGAGCATTCTACCTACGAGCATAGAGGTAGAGAGAACGTTTTCCTCGGTTACATATTTGTGCAACCGTTTAAGGGGACGATAACCGACTTTTAATGATTTCATACTGAAGATGACGTCTAAATGAGTAGTGTTAGTAATTTGAAAATAAAAAAATGTTAAATAAGAGCATTTTCTTATATTTTTGATTATGTTTATATTAAATAGTGAAATTAATTTGTAAAGTTATGTCTAACGCGGATAAAAAACTGAGAATGACGCAAAATCTATCAAGCGTTTTTTTCTGTAAACTTCACCATTTTGAAAACAATTAAATTATTGATCTTTTAGTATACGTGTTTTATTAAAATACTTTTTGTTTTCTTTTCGGTGTTTTTCATGTGTCTAATTTGGGACAGCGTTCCTTGATGGACGAGTCCTATTACTGGCTGGACGTATGACGCGTTGCTAAAAATAAGCGACGTGGTAAATACGCGCCGTGGTAAATACGCGCCGTGGTTAATACGCGCCGTGGTTGATAAGCGCCGTGGTAAAAAAGCGTAAGAAAAAAAAATCCAAATCCTCACCACTGAGTCTCGCAAACAAAGGACAATTCACAATAAGAGTTACTTATTTTTCAAGGCGCTTATGGACGGACGGTCCGTAATTCGGACGGACGTAATAAAATCGCGGCGAAATTTTTCGTGCACTTGATTTTCAACGCTCTGCTAGCGCCGAGAGTTGAAAATCCAACAGTGTTTCTTCAACGCGCTGGGACGAGAGTACGTCCCAGCACGTTTGATTCTCAACAAGCCACCTATACCTGGACTACCGCGTTTCGGCCGTGTGTATAATTTATATGTATGAGTCGTAGAAACGACTCGCTGGTCTTTAGACCGATTAATATTACTGATGAAACTTAAAAAAGCGCCGTGGAAAAAAAGCGCCGTGTAATATAAGCGCCGCGGAAAATAAGCGCCTTGGAAAATAAGCGCCGTGGAAAATAAGCGCCTTGGAAAATAAGCGCCGTGAAAAAATAGCGCCGTGGAAAGTAAGCGCCGTGGGAAGTAAGCGCCGTGGGATAAAAGCGACGTGGAAAATAAGCGCAGTGGAAAATAAGCCCCTTGGAAAAGAAGCGCCGTGGAAAATAAGCGCCGTGGGATAAAAGCTTCGTAACAAATATACGCACGCGCTTCGTTACTTTGGTTGTATGAAAATCATAATTTGTGAATATTTTAATACACAGAATAAAATACGCGGCAAAAATACGCCGCAGGGAATTACGGATCTCCGTGCAGCGTTCAGCGGACTGTTTTTATAGCGGACATAAGTAGTTCTTAATAGATGTTACGGTAATAAAAATAATAATAATAATAAAATAATAAATAATAATAATATATAATATTTTCTTTTTTTCTATATATATATTTTTATTCTTATTTTTCTTATTTTTTTTACCGGCCGTGGTAAATAAGCGCCGTGGAAAAAAAGCGCCGTGAAAAATAAGCCCCTTGGAAAATAAGCGCCGTGAAAAATAAGCGCCGTGAAAAAATAGCGCCGTGAAAAAATAGCGCCGTGAAAAATAAGCCCCTTGGAAAATAAGCGCCGTGAAAAATAAGCGCCGTGGAAAATAAGCGCCGTGGAAAATAAGCCCCTTGGAAAAGAAGCGCCGTGGAAAATAAGCGCCGTGGGATAAAAGCTTCGTAACAAATATACGCACGCGCTTCGTTACTTTGGCTGTATGAAAATCATAATTTGTGAATATTTTAATACACAGAATAAAATACGCGGCAAAAATACGCCGCACGGAATTACGGATCTCCGTGCAGCGTTCAGCGGACTGTTTTTATAGCGGACATAAGTAGTTCTTAATAGATGTTACGGTAGTAAAAATAATAATAATATATCTTTATATATTTTCTTTTTTTCTATATATATATTTTTATTCTTATTTTTCTTATTTTTTTTACCGGCCGTGGTAAATAAGCGCCGTGGAAAAAAAGCGCCGTGAAAAATAAGCCCCTTGGAAAATAAGCGCCGTGAAAAATAAGCGCCGTGAAAAAATAGCGCCGTGAAAAAATAGCGCCGTGAAAAATAAGCCCCTTGGAAAATAAGCGCCGTGAAAAATAAGCGCCGTGGAAAATAAGCGCCGTGGAAAATAAGCCCCTTGGAAAGTAAGCGCCGTGGGATAAAAGCGCCGTGGAAAATAAGCGCCTTGGAAAATAAGCGCCTTGAAAAATAAGCGCCGTGGAAAATAAGCCCCTTGGAAAATAAGCGCCGTAACTCCATAAGTTCCTTTGCGTTCCTTCGCGTGCAATCGAATGATTGCACGCGATTGTGCAATGTTCTATACAAGTATTTCTTCAAAGTATTTTTTTCGGCTACTCGCTCCTTCGACGCTCGATGCAATTCTGCTCCTTATTTATATTTACTTATGGATCAAAGTTCTATGCAAGTATTTTTACTTTAAAGGTTTTGGAAGTTTTTCAGACTTCTTTAGGCGCGTTGAGCATTTTTGAGATGGGACTAAACCTTTGATTTCGCGACACTGTAACGCAATTTACCGAAACCGTGGAGTAAAAGGCATCAATGCGTTGATTACCGCGGTACCGATTTTTTTAATCTGACGTGTAAAAGTGATTCCGATACTTATCCTATTTACAGAATAAACAATTTCATTTCATATCTACTAGATTTTCTCTACAAGGCCTAGATCCAGAGATATTCTAAAACATTGAGATATTGGCATTTTAAAGAAATTTCCAAAAAACGCATTACTAGTCTGTACATATACTAACGATTCCCCAAAGTATTCAACAGAAATAAAGCAAGTAATGAACATACCTAATTACTAATAATAAAATATAAATGCCTTCGACTCGTTATGAATGAATGGTAAGTCACACATACACACGGATGCGCACCGCGTCCGCCGCCCGCCTGCTGTTGTCAAACAGAGATAGCAATATTCCGAACGAATTTTGCAAACGTCTCGATTTGTAGTTGCGAGCCGCGGGCGCAGCGCTCTTAAGGTTCCACCAGTCGATGGCTCGAACTCGTTGATGGCGTGGCGAATATAGTATTTATTTATCTAGTTTTTATTTATTTAGTGAAATAGACGATGATTTATAACCAGAGGTCGGAATTAGGTAGAGTTATTTATTTACTTGCATCGAAATGTTGAAATTAATATGGATCTTCCCGGGATTTCTAATAGACAATCCCGTGTGACCAACAATATTACAAATAAATAATAATAAAAACCTCAGAGATAGAAAAGACAACAACAACAACAACGACAATTTTTATTAGTATTAAATTCACAATGCACACGTGTGCGCATTGGAATTTAGCAACTTCGGACATCCGATGTCGTTGATTTAAATTTGACAACGTCGCGCGTGCAGTGGTTTAAATTGTGTAAAAGTAAATAACTTTTTATTTAATAGATCACGGGATTTTTCTGTTCTTCAAAATTAATCCCGGGATTTGGGCCACTTTATTCTTTCGTTGTATGAAATCAGTGTAAGTACATAAATAACTCTACCTAATTCCGACCTCTGTTTATAACGAAAATGAACGCGTAAAATTTCATAAACAGACCTTTGGGCGTATAGATATTATGGAAAAACTACTGGATGTATCTACTCAAAATAAAATTATTTTAACTTTTCGATAAATTATTTATCTCTCTACGGTTTCCATTTTGCCAATTTCATACTACATAAGTTATTTATTTACGACAAAAGATGAGGTAAAATTGTTGAAATATGGAAGTTTCGACGCTCATAACTTCCAAACCAAATACTTTTTTCTGATTCTGCTTCCATACAGGGCTAGATAATGACAAGGCAAATTGATATAATTTTAAGTTTTGAACGTACACCGTCAAACAGACGAGTAATCACCATACTGCGTTTGTATGGAAGAATGACCGACTAGTGAACGACTAGTGACTGTTTTTTATTTTATACAGACCGTAAAGTGTGTGAATGTCAAAATGTCACACAAGTTAAACTGGGACTTTTGTGGTAAAAGTTATTGCTGGATATACGCGCCATTGCTTTTAACTATGCCATAGATATGTGATAAGAGTTTTACCACAAGTTGCGTAATGTTATTACGTTTTACGTGGAATTTATTGCTCATGCACATAAAGCCTTATGGTCGGATTTATTAATACTTTGAGTACATTTTTGAGCTTTGTTGCAAAGGAAATCGTTGTAGTGTATTGGTAATTCTAATAGGAATGAAGATTTTTTTAAGATATTGCATAGCTTTTATCGCGGGCTTTGAGCGCGGCGACCGAATCAAGAAATTCCGTAACGAAAATAAAACCTAACACCCCCCCCACCTCCGCCTACCATGTAATGACGGATGATGACATAAAACAAAAATACAAACTAACAAACGCTAGCTACCTAACTAGCTAACTAACTAACGTGATATTGTCATGGGAACGTAATTTTTGTTTTATGTCATCATCCGTCATCATCCCAAGTGTAGCGTTGACAAATAGGAAGTATGGAGGTTACGAATGCTATGCAATAGCTTTACCGCTTTTTTTTGTGAAGTGAGTCGTCCGGGAATAATGATTATTGAGGCTTATTCGCACAAGACCATAGGTACTTCGGACTCCCGAGTTTCAGCTCAAAATTATGCTGAAAAGTACTCGTGTCTGGAATTGAAAAGGTTTCAGAAACATACATAATCAGCCTATAATGTTCCCACTGCTGGAACACAGGCTTTTTCTCTGTGAGAGGGAGAGGCCATAATCCACCACGCGGGCTCAGTCCAGGTTGGTGGAGCTCACATGCAACAACAACGGAAAAATTAAGAAGTAGGTTCCGCTTTTATAACAAGTTGCCAAAGTCTGTTACAGAACTAAGCGATGGAAAGTTCAAAACCCACATCAAACGTGTCCTTATCAAAAAAGCATATTATAAGATTAAAGATTACGTTGAAGACAAGGAAGTCTGGCAATAATTCCTTCTGCACATGTGGCTTCCCTGGTACCTCATTAACGGCATAATAATGTAAATGTCTATTAACTGCTCCCAAATTACGATGATCATTTCATTTTACTTTTTTTACATACTTCATTGACATAATCTTTTCAGTATTTGACATTATATAGGTACCTACAATTTTCTATATTTTTTTAATCAAATTAGATTTGTTACAGCTGTAGTGGCAATCATGTCATTTGGTTTAAATACCTAGGTCCTTATTTTTATTATTTTGTTTATCTTTTATATAGATAAGTACTTTTCTTTTAGATTTTGTGAATGTGAGAACGTTGTAGGCTGTAGACTTGTGGACCATTTGTTATTTTACTAAGTACCTGGTACTTGTTGATAGGCCTACACTGTCCTCCCATACCTATTAACACTGTAATTTGAAAACATTGTAGAAACAATTTATTTTGAAAAGAGAGTAACCATGGAGTTTCTTGCCGGCTCTTCTCCATAGGAAACGACCAATTAAAACCGTGCCCCTAGCTTTTGACATTTCATAAGTGCCCTTGTAGGTTTATGTGAAATAAAATATTTTGATTTTGGTTAAAAAACCTTCTTTTAGAGAACGCCTATTACAGCACTGTCGAATTTCTGAATGATACTTAAATTAATCTAATTCTTATTTGTGTATTCCTAATTATTTTGACATTAAATTGACTAATTTTATTATACATTATGAGTTGTTGACTCTATTCTGTAGTACATTTAAATTTTTTATATTCTAATTTTTTATTAATTATTTGAATAATAGAAAAATTTATAATTATTTCATTAAATGTAATAACTTACCTATTATATTTTTACGCCGTTAAGGCAAAACATGACTGTGGTAAAATTTAATTGTAACATCTTGCATGCCATGTGACAAATAAATGATCTTTATCTTCATCATGTCTTCCAATTTTTGGTTCTAGGACATGCCGGTTTCCTCTCTATGTTTTCCTTCACCGTTTTGAGAGTAAGTAGATTAACACAAAGTAAAGTGCCTGTCTGGGTTTGAACTTACGATCCGACAAGTCGTAAGTCGGGGCCGATACCACTGGGTCACTGCTCCTCAGAAACATGTCATCTCGTGTCGTCTTGTGTGGTTAGTAACTAACCTGGTGTCAGAGATTTTATGCCGCCCATGGGCGGATTTCAGTTACACACAAAAAATCACCCCTTTTTCCCATGTCACTTTCAAGTCGTGGTAAATGGAGTGTGTTTGTGTGTATTATCATAGTATAAAGAGAGGTAGTAAGCTATCTTCATACAAACGCACCGGGCGCGGCTTGTATGTGTGGGCCATAGTATCTATGCATTGCCGCACGCACACATAACAAAATCTCGACCCGTTTCTCGTGAGAAACCGGTCGAGATTTTGTACAAGCCGCGCGCGGTGCGTTTCTATGAAGATAGCTTACTACCTCTCTTTATACTATGGTATTATTGTTCGCAGAATTACTTTGGACTCATCCAATTCATACAGAAACAGGTCCAGTCAACTGCCAGAATCGATAATTACTTTCGCGCAGACATTACCCTCTAATATACATATAATTCTGTGAATCACGTCCATTCCATGTCATCACCGAATGAGCTGTGTTGTGGTCATCAACTGAGAATAAGTCGCTTCATTTGGCTTGAAGGTTGGGAGAACTGAGTAAGGAGCTATATCAGATACCGATGAGCAATTTCTTTTTAACCGAGTTCCAAAAAGGAGGAGGTTATATGTTCGTCGCGTATATTTGTTTTCTTTTTTATGTATGTCCACCGATTTCTCCGTTAATTGTGGACCGATTTTGAAAATTCTTTTTTTTTGTTGAAAGGGTATGCTCTCGAGGTGGTCCCATATAAATTTTATTAACTTTGTTTTGATAGTTTTTGAGTTAGCTTCAATAATACATACTGTTTCCCACTTAGTATGTAGATGATATGATAAGTTCCTGTCATTGTTATTTACATAGCAGGTAGTGGTTTTTGAATTTGTGTGGGGTAGGTACCACAACTAAAAAGAGAAAAATAAAAACTTTTTACAAAAAAAAAATATAACCGACTTCCAAAAAACACTACAAAGTGAAAAATAATTTTAATTTCGGAAGTCGATGTCTTTGGTTTTTAATTTTCGTTTTTTGTCACCGACTTCTGAAATTAAAATTTTTAATACAGTATTCCAGTATCGAGTATCCTGATTTTTTTTATTCGTGTCAGATACCTAACGGTCATACACGCACGCCGGTTGCGAGTACTACGCACCTGACCTTTCTGAAGAACATCACCAATAAGGACATATATCCTTCTACGGCGGCCCTTCTCGACGTTTCCACTCACATCTGCCTTGTAAATACTTTTTGTTAGTCGCGTTTCACTCATCCTCTCAACCTGACCGGACCATCTTAGCATACTCTTTTCAATTTTCGACACTACATGTTAGTTTCAACCGCAACGTTGTCTTATTGCACGTGTTTGTACAAGAGAACCAGGTCTGGAACAAATATAGAAGCACCACATAATTGTTTTTGGAATGGAATCTTGGACACATAGCACATATCTTTATATATATAATTCTTCTGTGAGTGTGTATGTCACTGAACTTCTCTCAAACGACTGGACCGATTTTGATGAAATTTTTTGTGTGTGTTCAAGGGGATCTGGGAATGGTTTAGATTCACAATTGGACCCGATAGGTGGCGGTATTCGGTCAGGACAACGTCTGTCAGGTCCGCTAGTTTATAAATATATTTGTACTCACGTTCTCGAAATCGGCTCTTACGATTTCGATGAAAGTTGCAATATAGGGATTTACGGGGGCGAAAAATTGATCTAGCTAGGTCTCATATCAAGAAAAATTAGTTTTCTCCGTATTTTCACCCGAGCAGAGCTCGGTCGCCCAAAGTTTAGAACAAGATGGCTACCTTAGAATAATGACATGGCAACATGGAATTAGTAAGTACCTACTATCATGGCAGCATGGAATAAGTAGGTACTATATATGGATTAGTATGAACTTTAGTATACTATTAAATGAGCATTCTCTATTTTCACCAGAGCAGAGCTCTGTCGCCCAGGTACTGCTTATAAAGAAAGACCACAAGACATTGGTGCGTACAGTGCGTTTATTATATCTTGACCTGTGACGCGATTGGTAGCACTAAATTTTGCAGTCATGTGATTGGAAGTACTGTTCTGTCAGTCGCCATTTTGAAATTTATTATTATTGAAACTAAAATACAGGACAAGTTATAATGATCGCATTGTAGATCCCGATCCTAAATAAAGGGACGTTCTATCAACGATAAAAGTAACGGAAAAGTCAAAAATTTATGACATTATAAGCTGAAAAGCTTATGACAAGCCTGTTGAAAGGTGTTGTAGAAATACAAAACGTTTGGAAAGGTATTGCCTCTTCTTCTTTTTGTGTGGTTAGTGACTAACCTGGTGTCAGAGTTTTAAAGCCGCCCATGGGCCGCTGACTTGACTTCATTTGCCGTCGAGAAATATCTCTCCGGCATGCCGGTTTCCTCACGATGTTTTCCAGCGCCTGTGTGCGAAACCTATGAAGCGCCTCTTTTTGTCGTCCTGTTTCGGCGTGTAATTTTTTTGTTTAAATTTTTTACATAAATGTGTTCTCTAGTTTTATATTATTTTCATAAATAAATTAAAAAAACGGTTCGCTACCGCTTGGCAATTACTGAGAAAAGGAAAACGCGAATTAAGTTATTTACATTCCATATTCAAGATATTTACAATGCAACTGTCTTTTTTTTGGAGCTAGTGTAAAAAAAAACAATTATTGGCGCTGATATTTAATTAAGGGCATGGGCACTAGGGTCGCCTCCAGCGCCCCTAGTGCCCTGGCGCCTGTGTGCGCCGCACACTTCGCACATACGGGCGGCGCGGCCCTGTGTTTTCCTTCCCCATTTTTGAAGCAAGTGATAATTATACAATACGCAAATTAATCGGAACGGTCAGAGGTGCCTCTTGTATAAGCCCTTTGGTCAAAATTTTGAACAAAAGACAAAACCATATTGTCCTATATCTAACTGTGCGTTCGCACTGGCGAAACATTCACATAAAAACATGTTGAAATCTCTGTTTTCTGTCAATGTATCGACTCGCGTTCGCATTGTCACCCAACTTGTTGACGCGAAACATGTTTGACGTTTCTTATCATTTGACATGTTTCGCCACACGTTTTTACAAACCAGTTTCGTATCAAAATGTATCTGTATGAATCTAGCAACATGTTGTAAGATTTGTTTTGACATTTCATGCCGACTTTTATGTTCTGTGAATCCTAATTAGGGCCGCATTCCGAGTTACGCCAAAAGTGATAATATCGCGAATCCGACCAAAGCCCTAAGTCACAATTATTACTCAATAACCCTTATATTTTGTGACTATTAAATTTGGTCGGATTCGCGATATTATCACTTTTAGCGTAAGTCGGAATGCGGCCTATGTTAACAGTGATTTATTTGTGGCCAAATCGTAGCGAAGGCAAAATTACTTATAAATGTACTAAACAAAGTCAAAAATATTGCAACGTTTATTAACTGGGTAATGGTGCCGATTCTCTTGTCACAAATGCCTCTAACTAGACTAAAAATCACCAAAATATCGTTTATTCCAGTCAAACGATTTCCCATTCTGAAATAGACTAAAGTGACACAACTTGACTATATTTTAGTTTGAGAGCACTAAGATGGCACTGAGAGATTAATTTAGTGAAAATGGCAATTTCGCTATTCTGAATTTGACGTTTTTTACCTAAAATTTTAATTGTTTAACTAAATCTGACCATTTCTAATCGCGATTAAAAACGTGTGGAATAAAACACCAACACCTCGACTTCAGGTGCAAAAACAGTACTGCATCTTTTTTTTCTTTTGTTTATATCTCGAAAATGGTGTGTCCTATCGCAAAAATAATGAAAATTTCAACCCCTTTTATAAAACCCATAAACCCCTAGAACTCAACATGTAGGTAATCATTTTTCATATTTTCCATACAAAAAGTGAAAAAGTCCTTAAAAAAACACGTCGAGGCTGCCCCCTGAGCGCCTCTGGCTCTAAAAAAATTCACGGGGTACGGCAAATAAGTACCTACCACGTGGAGTCGCGATCGTCAAATTCGATTTAGTTGTCAAAATTATTTTTAAATATAAAGAATTTATTTTGCAATATAGCTTTAAGATTCTCACAGCCAAAAAAGGAAGGAATTTTAATGATAGTATAGTTAGTTTAATTCAGTGTACAAAAGAGTCAGCACCAATATCAAAAGTAGGGTCCTAATAAAATGATTCAAGCGATGAAGACGATTTATTGTTTGTAGCTGCCAGTACCTGGAACGGCAAAAACCTAGGAAGAAACCTAGATACTGGATGCGCGACTTTCTAAAAAAACTTCACTATGTCTACTTTGGACTTTGGACCAATCCATGTTTCGATATAAACACGAGATGTTTACCACCGTACTCGGATAACGCAAAACATCAAGCAATAGACAAGTTGCGAGACATAATTTGACCTAAACAAACAACAGTGCGAACGCAAACGTGACAAATCTCTATACAAAACATGTCTGTTGTGTATGTTTCTAGACAGTGCGAACGCAGATAACAACAAATCTTAACATCTGTCTTATGACTTACTCATGTTTCGTGCAGTGCGAACGCAAATTCAACAAAACAAGTAATGAGATTTGCTTCATGTGACAAGTTTCGAAACATCTACATGTTGAATGTTTTCTGGTGCGAACGCATAGTTACAATATCTACGAATGTTATCACCGTGTCACGAACGATAAATAGCTTGTAGAAAGTATCTCATTCCCAATCCATTATTTTATTCGTAAAAATAGGGAAATTAATTGCAAGCAAATTGACTGCCAGCTTAAATTGTCCGTATATTCAAATCACAACTGTCTTTCTTTGATAATTGTAGGTATGAAATGGCTCAAACGAGGCAAATTGACGTAGGGTGTCAATTTGCTTGACAAATTATTTCCCTGTCTGTACATAACTTATTTTAAATAATACAAAAACTAGAGATACGAGTATTATATTGTCGGCAAGAGCGCTATCGTTTCAGCCCGGGTCCATTTTGCTAAGCCTACTTCATTTTAGTCTAGTGAGTTTCTGAAATGATTAGTGTCACCGTGCCAAGTAGCATTTAACGTAATAATCTTCATTATTTCAGCGATATATTACGGTTTTCTGAGAAAAAATGCTCACAGACACATAGTGTTTCTAAATTGGGGGAGCAAAACCCTCGTCTATTAAAGGAAGAAAAGGTTATTATTTTGTTACGCTTATTTCTTCACATATTTGACAACTCTTGTGGATATATCGCAGCCATCTGGTTAAATTAGCCAGCTAATTGGACGCCTAGGCCGTTCATTAAACACCGGCATCCAATTAAATAGCTGAAGGGCAACTATACAAGTCATTGAGCGCAACGTTTAACCAGATGGCTGAATGTCGTGAAGTTATTTAGTTAAACTGGGTGAAATAGGTTAGGTTAGAATTGTGACCAAACCGAGAGCGAGCTGAGCGAGCGCTATTTCCAAGTTGCTCGCAGATTTTTTTTTCACCATTTGGCTGAGTCTTGGTCAGTCATCTTAAAAGGGCTGACTTTCAATACGCCAAGTTGTTAAACGTTGAATGATTCTAGTTCAATTAACTATCGGCCTAGGCATCCAATTGGATGTCGGCGTTTAATGAACGGCCTAGGCGTCCCAACTCCAATTGGCTGGCTAATTTAAGACCAGGCACTCCAAAGTCAATTTCTACGCAAACTCCGCCCCCATGCACCTAACCACTCCACTATGTGCTAAACGCTAACCATTAGTAATAAAGTTGAATATCGCGTGCGCTCTTTGGTCGTGTTCGAGCACGGATCTAAATGTCGTAAGTCTCAATTTTTATTTCATTTATAACTAAAGCAATAATTAATCTAGAGAAAAAAATCTTATATTTGGATAATAAACTACATTTTCTTACTGTCAATAATTATTTTAGAAATAAAAGCCGAGCAATCTTGTTTTTGTTTCAAATAATATTTAAAAAAGACAAGATTTTCGAATAAAAATGATTCGAGCGAAAATATTCCAATTACGTAACTGTCTTAATTTATATTTGGAAAGAAAAAGATCCAATAAATCATATACTAAACTTACTAAAGTTCCATTTTAATTGTATGCGTGACTTTTTATATTAATGCAAATTAACATACAATTTAGGGAGCTTTCTCTTAACCTGCGACTTAACCTGACTGCGATAGATATGAGTACATAATCAGCCGCACGGGTCAATCTAAGGTTAAGCTACGCTTGCCGCAGTGGGTTCGTGGATGAGTGATCATCCATTACATATAAAATGCCTTATTTACTATGTATTTATTTCGGACGCCACTCTTTCCCGAAAATATTGATGTGATCTACACATCATATTATAAAGTCGCTTTCGTGTCTGTCTGTGTGACCTCGACGTTCTTCTAAACTGCGCAACGGATATTGATGCGGTTTTCATCATCAGTTAGAGATTTTATTCCGGAAGGTTTATGTGTATAATACATTTAGTAGGTACCTGGGCGACCGAGCTGTGCTCTGGTGAAAATAGATAATGCTCATTTAATATTATAGGATAGTACCTACTAATTCCATACTGCCAGTGTAGTAGGTATTTACTAATTCCATGCTGCCATATCATTATTCTATGTCATTAATCTCGTTCTAAAGTTTGGGCGACCGAGCTCTGCTCGGGTGAAAATACGGAGAAAACAAATTTTTCCAGATATGATACCTAGCTAGATCGATTTTTCGCCTGGAGAGCCAACCTGGAGAGATGCATTAATGATTCCAATGATTTTAATTCTGTACATACATATTTTTTTATTGTAGCGAATCATATTTTGATCAAGATACAACCTGACACTGACCTGCAAATTGCAAAAAACGTAAGTATTGAATTTCGCAGGCTGCAACTGCGGATTCACCTTAAACTTACATATACAGTGTGATTCTTCATAATGTGCACATATCGAAATGAGGGAATCTATGCTTAATTTTACCAACGGAAAAATATTAAAAAAAAATCTTTATTATATTTTTACTAGCTGACCCCGGCAAACGTTGTTTTGCCAATTATTTGTTTGGGGTGGACAACCCTTATCACTTAGGGGTATGAAAAATAGATAGTAGCCGATTCTCAGACCTACTGAATATGCATATAAAATTTGGTAAAAATCAGTAAAGCCGTTTCGGAGGAGTAAGGTAACTAACATTGTGACACGAGAATTTTATATATAAGATACGTTTTATGGAATAAAAAAAATTGTTACAAAACTCTGTAACTTTTAAACTTAATCATCTATCGCGATGAAACAAACTCCATAATGATTGGAAGTAATTATGCGTCCACATAAAATGAAAAGAAAAAAAAAACTACCCTCAATTGAAAATAAACATGTTTTTGTAGCAAAAATCTGTATTTTTTTCATAAATTTTTACAATAATTGTAAAATTTATGAATAAGATTTTATAATAAAAATAAAACGACATATTTTTTCTGTCGATAAAATTAAGCATAGATTCCCTCATTTAGATATGTGCACATTATGAAGAATCACACTGTATAATTAGGAAATCTCATAGTTTTGTGAAGTCTTTAAAACCCTCGGTCTCTAGAGTCTATAAACAAACAATTTGCTTCAATAGAAACATAACCATTATAATATTATCTTTATTGTATGTATTTGATCTTCAACTTTTTTCCATCCGCGGGAACTTCGTAGCGAACACATAATTTTCTAGGCAAGGGTCTCGAATAGGCAAACTTTGTCCTACACGGTAAACAAGGGTGCCACTTTAGTACCACGGTACTTTTTAGGGTTCCGTACCAAATGAGTGTCGGATTTACTTTACGAAACTAGTTGTGCAAACTTTAAATACTCCATTTGAAATAAGATTAGATATTTAAACAAACCTTTTTTACAGTCCGTTCAACCGATTTTGACTTCTATACCGTAGGCATAAGGATTGTATTAAAAGTAATAAAGTGGTTACAATACCAACTGTTTACTGCATCTGCCATTTGTCATGCCACCAACGGAATAGAAGTTAAAATCGATTGAACGGACTGTAAAAAGGTTTATTTAAATATCTAATCTTATTTCAAATGGAGTATTGTTATTAATTCTTTTTCTTTTCGTGTGGTTAGTGACCAACCTGGTGTCAGAGTTTTAAAGCCGTCCATGGGCCTCTAAATTGGCTTCACATGCCGTCGAGAAATATCTCTCAGGCATGCTGGTTTCCTCACGATGTTTTCCTTCACCGATTTCGAAGCAAGTGATATTTATACAAGATGCACATGAATCCGAAAAGGCTGAGGTTCGTGCCTTGGGTTCGATTTGAGTTCGACTAGTTTGTGCAATTAGTTTTTTCCTCAAGAATTGGGCTATCAAATGCAAAATGCAGATTTTTTCAAATCCGATTGGTAGTTCCAGAAATTAGCACGTTCAAACATACAAAAAACTCTTCATTATTAGTATAGAAAATATGATCCGATCATCATTACCTTTTGATCAGTCTAGTACGTGCTATTCTCGTTTTTTATTTACCTGAGTAAAAAAAAATGTAGCGTTAAATATTGTACGGTGGTACGGAACCCTTCGTTTGCGAGTCTGACTCGCACTTGGCTGGTTTATGAGACAAACATTCTTTCATGTGATCACACATTTATTTACATAAACTATGGGTAACTTTTTCAGGAAAGTTCCTATAAAGATGATGGGCTGGGAAATTCTTTCCCTAATATTTTCTTTTATTAGTTTTTGTTATGGGATTCTTTGAAGTTTATGGTGGAATTGAGCACTATGTAAGCGGAATAATTTATTTTGTTTGGAATAGTATGGAATTTTATTAGTTTCTATTGTGATTTGTCTTGAGAAATGCTGCATTATTAATTTTTAAGTTGCCGCAATAGCAGTAATAGCCTAGTGGTGTGACTGCCAAGTCACAGGTCTCAAGTTCAAACCCAAGGCACGCACCTCTGACTTCGGATTCATGTGCGTATTGTATAATTACTTGCTTCAAAAACGGCGAAGGAAAACATCGTGGGGAAACCAGCATGCTTAGAGATATTTCTCTTCTCTCAGAGGCCCATGAACGGCATAAAAACTCTGACACCAGCACCAGGTTAGTCGCTAACCACACGAAAAATAAACAAATGCAGTACAGTCACCTCAACAGAAGAACTTTTAATTTTGTCCACAGTATGTTATTCATTAATAACTACGCTTGACTGTGACAATAAAAGTATTGGTTGTGATGGCCCAGTGGTTAAAGCTTTTTTTTTGTGAGAAATTATCAAATAACTTCTCCTGCTCTGGGCGGAGCGGGAGGGCATGTCAGACTCTTACTGACTAGCCTGCGTGACCTGTGTCAGGCGGAAGGTGACGACGTCGTGGCGCCTCTCTAGCCACTCCTCAAAGGGGGGACTTATCGCCGCAATTGTGACGTGCCCAGCACTGGGTTGCGACAATCGCACTCTCCATGACGCCATGAGATCCCGCCGGAGCTCTATCCGCTGTGCCGCGATTTCTTGCGGCAGCGGAGTTAAGCTGCGGCGTTTCGCCTCCTCGCGCCACTTCCAAATGTGCGCGAGGACTTTTGCCTCCAGATCCCATGGCGGCAATCCAGCAAAGAGGCTCTCCGCCTCACAGGAGGAGTGGTTAAGGCCTCGCCTCTCATACACGAGGTTGGTACTTGCCCGGAATTGAATCCACAACCTGTGAGTTTTTCAATTCATAATTATGTATCTTCTTTTAAGGTTATCTTGGACATTATTGACATCGGTGAAGGAAAACATCGTGAGGAAACCTGGACTTATAGTTAGTATAAGTCAGAAATCGTCAACCCGTCTTGAGCGCGCGTGGTGATCAATGCTCGTGCCTTCTCTGTATGAGAACAGGCCTTTGACCTGCAGTGGGACAATAATATATTTTAGCATCTTCTGCCCAAGGGTCGATCCATCAGGTTAAGCTACGCTTGCTGGTCCGTGAATGGGTGACCATCTTTACATACCGAGACTCCTCTTGCCTCGGAAATCACGTTAAGCCGTTGGTCTCGGCTGTCATTCGTGGATCTTTAACAGTCGTTACGGGTCGTAAAAAGCCCGAAAGTCTGACAACCAGTCTTACCAAGGGGTATTGTATTACCCAGTTACTGGGTTGTGGAGGTCAGATAGGCAGTCTGTCCATGTAAAATGCTGGTATTCAGCTGCATCCGGTTAGACTGGAAGCCAACCTAAACATAGTTGGGAAAAGGCAAGGCAGATTGATTTGTACTGCCCATCAAGTCTAGTAATATACATAGGGCAATCATATCCAAATTTCCAAACTCTGCCGTCAAAAACTGAATTTAATCAAAGGTTCCGCTTTCACATCGATGTGTCAATAAATACATTATTTATATTTCAATTCCCAAAACTGTACACTCTTCATTAATATTCATTACGTCATAATATTTGATAGGAGCCGACGATAAGTACCTCTACGTGAATTAATGTATTTGTAAACAAAGCCGCGGTATGATCACATAGTAACACGTTTTCAATCATTTGGTAAAGCCATCTTAGCAATGTAATGCTCGTGTCGTGCGAGGTGTTAACGATGTGTTTGATATATTAATTTTTAACCGACTTCCAACTTTCAAAAAGGAGGAGGTTATGTGTTCATAGCATGTGTGTTTGTTTTTTTATTTTTTGAAGTGAAAACTTCTTTAGGCGCGTTGGGCAATTTTGAGATAAAACTATTGATTTCGCGACACCATGACGACACTTCATTTTTGTAAACGCGATTGAGCTCTTTATTTATATTACGTTACGTTCTATTATGCAAGTATTTCAAGTTTTCACTTCTATCGGCACTCCCGGAGTGACACTGCCATTTTTAGGGTTCCGTTGCCAAATGGCAAAAAACGGAACCCTTATAGATTCGTCATGTCTGTCTGTCTGTCTGTCTGTCCGTCCGTATGTCACAGCCACTTTTTTCCGAAACTATAAGAGCTACGCTGTTGAAACTTGGTAAGTAGATGTATTCTGTGAACCGCATTAAGATTTTTACATAAAAATAGAAAAAAAAACAAATAATTTTGGAGTTCCCCATACTTAGAACTGAAACTCAAAAAAAATTTTTTCATCAATCCCATACGTGTGGGGTATCTATGGATAGGTCTTCAAAAATGATATTGAGGTTTCTAACATCATTTTTTTCTAAACTGAATAGTTTGCGTGAGAGACACTTCCAAAGTGGTAAAATGTGTGTCCCCCCCCCTGTAACTTCTAAAATAAGAGAATGATAAAACTAAAAAAAATATATGATGTACATTACCATGTAAACTTCCACCGAAAATTGGTTTGAACGAGATCTAACAAGTAGTTTTTTTTTAATACGTCATAAATCGTAAACCGCAATTTACCTTTCATTCAATGTTACTTGCTGCTACGGAACCCTTCATGGGCGAGTACGACTCGCGCTTGGCCGGTTTTTTTTTTATTGTGTATGTCTGCCGATTTTTCCGTCAATTGTGGACCGATTTTGAAAATTATTTTTTGTTTGAAATGGTATGCTCTCGAGGTGGTCCCATATAAATTTTATTAACTTTGCTTGGATAGTTTTTGAGTTAGCTTCAATAATACATATTTTTTCCCACTTATTATGTGGATGTAATGATAAGTTCCTGTCACTGTTATTTACATAGCAGGTAGTGGTATCTATTCGAATTTCTGTGGTGAAAAATAAAAACTACTTAAACATTACAAAAAAAAAACAACTGACTTCCAAAACAAAAACACTACAAAGTGAAAAATAACTTTAATTTCGGAAGTCGGTGGCAAATAACGAAATTTCAAAACCAAAGACACCGACTTCCGAAATTAAAGTTATTTTTCACTTTGTAGTGTTTTTGTTTTGGAAGTTGGTTGTTTTTTTTTGTAATGTTTAAGTAGGTATGTGTACATGACAACCCAACTGCATGAAATTATAGTAAGAGAATCAAGGTAACCAACATAGCGCGAAGAATTACCAAACTTAAGTGGTAGTGGGCAGGGCACATTGCTCGTAGAACAGATGGCCGATGGGGCCGAAAGGTTCTGGAGCGGATACCGCGTACCGAAAGACAGCGTTGGAAGGCCTCCCACAAGGTGGGCCGATGACCTGGTGAAGGCCGCAGGAATCTGCCGGATGCGGGAAGCACAGAACCGGTCGAAGTGGCGGTGCTTGGGCGAGGCCTATGTCCAGCAGTGGACGTCTTTCGGCTGAAATTATGAATGATGATGAAATTATACGTAGCTGGAAATTGCATGGCGGGATATGAATGCTCAGTTTTCTCGTCTCGCTCAAAGCAGTCATCCAATACCAGTATCTTGTAATTTTTGCAATTTATAAGCCATGTTCTCGATATAATTTCTGATCGGCAAAAATTACTAACTTCCATCCCTTATTTAACCCCATTAGGGGGTGAAGTTTAAAAATCCTTCTTTAGCGCTCACTTTAGCAATTTAGGGAACTCATGTGCAAAATTTCATGACGCAGCTCGTTTAGGATGTGCGTTGTATGAATTTTATTTTTTTATTTTTTTCTTTGGGCATTAGTTTATTTATCGTTAGTTGAATTATTTACAAAATAAAAATAGATATTATATACTAACTTAACTAGAACTATTTACAAACTAAAATATAGCGTCGAAAAATTCATCCGCATCGCTGTCGACTGGTAATGTACCCAAGAGACTGGCCGCATTGCCACGTTGTATGGCAATGCTTAGCCTCTGGCTAAGGTAAAAACCAGCCCTTGGGTCACGGGAAGTGTCAAATAGCCGTTTTGAGATGTCACGGAAGAGGCCATGGGCACTCGGACCCCACGGCCCGAGGGTTTCAACCCCAAACGGCTTGAAAGTATAGTTACCAATGAGGTTATTATACTTACGCCGCTTGAGGTTTTCTGCAGCCGCAGCAGCAGTACCAGCACAGCACGCCGAGCTAGGAAGATGGGATGGCGCAAGAGTGTCGACACAGGTTGCGTCCCACACTCGAGGCCTACCCACCTTCCATGGAAATAAGGACATGCCGTCCGGTCTTTTGCCATCGTCGCGTGCCAGGCCATTGGGTTCTAATACAGCTGGAACGCCGGCGGTGACAAGAGCTCGTCGGATGATGTCGTTGATGTTCGCACTGTCTGCACTTCGGCTGCAAGATAGGCCGTGATGGCCGAGACTGTTGACAACTTCGCTACAGTGACAGCGATTTTTTTATTAAGTAGATTCTTGAATTTCAGCGGAAATTCATCATTTTCACAACATCGGTGCTTTAATAATAAATGTTTGTTTTGAATGTAGTAAGTACCTAAAGTTATTCATCATCAAGCATACATTTGCTTTCTCGTTTAAAGGAATTTGCCTTTAATATATTTCCATGAGATTCAGTAATTATGCAAATGAATGTATCACACAGAACCGCGCAATCATTACTCTTCCACGTTACAAACAGCTTTTAATTAGTGATGCAACGAATACGAATACGAATATTCGTATTCGCCGAATAGTAGACATTTACCGAATATTCGTATTCGGCGAATACTAATACGAATACTAATACGAATATTTAAAAATTAATATGTTTGTACGCAAATCTAATTACTGGCAGACTTGGAAAACGCGCGTCGTCGGCACGTAAAAATACGACGTGTGCAAGGGCCTTAACCGCAACGACGACGCGACGGGGGACTTCCCGGCCATAGTTTATACAGTGCCGCGGCCCGGGAGTTTTCCTATCATTACGAACCATGGACTGATTGATTCATTCATTCCTTTCATTTCATTTGTCAGTCGAAAGCACAAGTCAAGCAAGAGAGTATTGTTTTATTTATTTTCTGAGGTTGCTGCGAAGTGAAAGGAGTTGAAGTTGAATAGAAAATGTCTGCTCGTAAACGAGATCAAAGTGACATATGGAAACACTTCGATAAATTACCAAATAAGTAGTTATATGGTCTGTATTTCTTTTGTATGAACAAAAGGTAGGATAGTAAGTCCTAAGCAACTTAGACGAACGTTAGTAATAGCTGCGTCTATGTAGTACTAGACTATTAGTCTTTTATTACCATGGCGAGATATTCGTATTCGTATTCGTATTCGCCGAATAGTAGGTTTGATATTCGTATTCGTATTCGTATTCGTATTCGTAAAAGTAGTATTCGTTGCATCACTACTTTTAATCTTCGCGACAGTAACGTTTGCGGTACGTCGGAAAACGTCTTTTGCGCCGAATTTACTTTGTGCTAGGGTTGAGTAAAATTTTGGTGAATTCTATAGGTATGTTTACATGGACATAGTCGATTACATTACTGACTTATAGCGCATTTTATTTTTTATTTTTTTTTATTTTTAAAAGCGCCTGACAATGTCATTTGAGCGCCAAAATACAGCGTAT
The DNA here is from genome assembly GCA_963680765.1 of Agrochola lychnidis. Taxonomy (NCBI): domain Eukaryota; kingdom Metazoa; phylum Arthropoda; class Insecta; order Lepidoptera; family Noctuidae; genus Agrochola; species Agrochola lychnidis. The sequence goes on from OY796858.1 coordinate 20,941,599, forward strand.
ATTACATTTAATTAATACAGATAATATTTTAACTGTATTTATGTGTTTGCTTTTTAGGGTTCCGTATGGAACACTATTACTAAGCCTTCGCTGTCCGTCTGTCTGTCTGTCAGCGGGCTGTATGTGTATCTGATGAACCATAATAGGTAGACAATTGAAATTTTCGCAGATTTGCCGCTATAACAAAAAATAATAAAGTTAAAAATTAAAGGGCGTCCTATACAAGAAAACATTTTTCGGCCTTTTTTGCTTAATTTTGTACGGTGGTGCGGAACCCTTTTAACCATTTATTCACACACATATAAACAGACAAGAAGAAACGAACAGAAAAATACGTACAAAGTTGATGTTTAATAATATTTTTTGGTAATTTTTGACATCGCATCGACAATCTAAATCTTTCTACAATCTGACATTTTGCATTTCGTTTCTTTAGTTTTTACGTCATGTCACAGGTTACATGTTACAATGATGTTTTATCCCAAAACACCAAGAAATCGTATTTGTATGATTCGTAAAACATTCACAGAAGACTCGACAGCCCTATTCCCAAATCATATGCAAACACAAAGCTTTATAACTAAAGGAAACTTAGTTAATGAAGGCGTCGCATGCCTGAAGTCTAATGAGTCATTGTTTTAATGATATCAAGGGCAGACAGTATACCTACTGTTGAATAGAAATACCTAGTTAATCTTTGAATCAGTTGTGTAAGCTGAGGCCTTGGTGATAGGGAAAGTGGGGTGATTCGCCGCTATTCCGTCAAATAATTTGAAGAACAGTAGGTACACATTGCACTTACAATGGCAATGCGATTCATTTTGATAGTTCAACAACATTCATTGCGTTATTTATGTTACTGAGCAGACGAATTTTCCATACTTATGAAGCAATGGATTCAAATACCTGCGGATTGTGATTGGAAGTGTGTTACGCAATTGGGTAAAGTGCTGTTGACTCACTTTTGCTGGTAGAATATATTCTTCTTTTTCATGCCTTGCTTTTAAATGTTATCAACTCATCACGAAGAAGGGGTTATTCCGAAAGTACTCCATTCATTTGTTCTAAAAAGATAAGAATCTCATACATTAATTCCCAAGTTACTCCAAGGAATTATTATTATTTAAAAATACTTATTATTTTGTTCCCAATCTGCTCCATAGGTATCTGGAATTATTCTCAAAGTACTCCACCGATTATTCGTTATCAATTCTCAAACTGCTCCATTTACATAGTTACCTATAAAATACATATATTTCATTACAGTCAGTCACAAAAAATCTTAAAAGAAAAATTAAAGTTTAGCATTTTGTCAAACGTCAATGCTTATTTAAAATTGTAGGCTTTTTCCAATAATTCAATTCAATTTATTTAATAAAGTAACCATGACTCATTTATTAGTAAACTTGTCCTATGTTAGTTATTAAGACAAACCATATCCTAAACAAATTCCTGTACAATATACATAGCGGCAGTACTGTCCGACGCTTCACCGCGGTTGCACCATTCCGTGCGAAATGGCGCAGCAGCGATTCACGTACGGACAGTCCAGCCTGATCGAAATTAGAATCAGGATACTGTTATTGCCGCCCCACACCCCACGCACTATGCACGCACAGCGCTTACGCATTGTGGCTAAGAAACAGTCCACATGTGCGTCCGCGAACATCCCTGATGCGCTGCAGTGCAGTAGCGGGGCAGCCTTAACAGTACCCTGAACGCGTTGTTGTATTGCACGCGGAGCGTATTTCCAATGTATACAAGGCCAGAACGCAGCCATAGGAAACTGCTCGCGTATACATTGTAATACTATTTTTAAATCTGTGATTACAAAGTATACACGAATTTTTCGTACTGCTCGTGTATAGTTTGTAACGCGGACGCGCGCGTCCTGGTTCCAAACTATACTACATCACTTACGCCTGACGATAGTTTTTAAATATACAGCTTAATAAAAAAAGAACAAAAATGTGAACAGGGTTTAATGGGTTAGGTTAGGTTACGTTAGAACCGTGACCATACACGCACAGCGGCCGGCGAGTGCTACTTCCAAGTTGCTCGCAGTCAGGTAAGCTATTTAGTATTCGCGTAAGGTGCATTTCGTCGCAAATAAGTTGGATACCAGTTCACAATTTGTCGCAATCTATATCTACACAATTAGTCCGTTTGCGTACTGGCACTGTATACTATGGAATAAGGTAGTTAATTTGGTCACTACGAAGTATACGCGAGTATTTGCGTACTACTCTTGTATAGATTGGAAGACCTTAGTAAAAAAGTGATTTCCAATCTATACGAGAGCAGTTTCCTATGGCTGCGTTCTGGCCTTGTATATAATGGAAAGACGCCACGCGGAGGGCACTGTACGATTTTTGAGTATATCTAGCCCACAGACTGCTCGTGTAAAACGTAGTACAATATGCTCTGGAAAGAGTAATTTTAACGGTTACTGAACAACGAGCAAACCTACGAGTCAGCATGATCGCTCTAACCGATGCACCCGTTCTATATTGTCATCGTCTCTGAGATCAGGAGTAAGTATGTGGCCAAGATATTTAATCTTGTATTCTCGTCTCTAATGGCATACCATTAAGGTAAACTGGTGGTACATAAATAGGATACCTACCGCTGGCCCCAAAGACCATGTATTCACTTTTTTTTAATTCACCATGCCAGCAATGAAATTTCTGAACCCAGAGAACTCCACTTTTTTAATTTTGTCAGTTGATTTTTGAATATTTTTAATTGTTGCATTATAATAGCTATGTTAGGCTTAATTGCTAGATATCATTTTAAATTTTTTTTTTTCATGTTTTTTAGACTTCTGAATCCAGAGTTCCATTTTTTTTTATTTTGTCATTTGATTTTTGTATATTTTAAATGTTGAATTAAAAAAAAATGTAAGACTCAAAATGATTGTTGAATTCCAGGTCTTTTATTTAAACATTTCTTAATACTTAAAAATATATGTATTTGCAAAGCTTTTGAGCCTGACTGTACGTCAGCTACCCCTTTATAGTAATCCGGTACATATTTCAATTAGCTTTTTAATTAAAATGGAGTGGAGTACTTTGAGAACATTTTAATATTATCATGTAGTAGAATGAAACCTATTTGAAAATGTTATATTTTTCATGGAGTAGTATGGGAACTCTTTTTGGAGTACTTTGGGAATAACCCAATGGAATGGAAGAGTTTTCTTTGATTTTTAGATCCACGTCGCATTTATGCTAGTTTCGAAGCATGTTTGAATCTAAATATGTTCGGGCTATAACAACCTGAAAAACCGGCCAAGTGCGTGTCGGACCCCGCACAATGAAGGATTCCGTAGTTGGGATGAATTTATCCTAAATACAAACTTAACATTGTAGTTGAAAAACGTGTTCTCCCATACATTCCAACTGCAAATATAAGTTTGTACGCACAATATTGAGAGATTTACCATGTTATTTTAAGACCACAGACTTCTTATAGGGTTTCCTGTAATCTATGGATAAAAAACCATTTGTCTGTATTTTTTTCAAAATTTTAGGTTCATTCGTATCGGAGGGGGAATGGTAAATTTTCATTTATTTTCTTAAAATCTTTAAATGAATTGATTTTAAAATTATAAAAATACTTTTGAGATCCTCGCAACAAGCCCTTTCATTTGATATGTCACACGGTACAGTTAGCGATTTTTTTTTTAAATCTTGTTTGCCCCCCCAAAAGTGACCCCCACATTCAAAATTCATTTATTTACGTTACAAGTCCGTGTTTGGGTCACGTGTTTATTTGATTAGGAGCAAATTGGCTGTAACAGACGGACAGACAGACGGACAGACGGCACACGAGTGATCTTATAAGGGTTCTGTTTTCCTTTTGAGGTACGGAACCCTAAAAAGAGATCTCTTTCAGTAATTTCAACTTTATTTCCATCTACGTACGTACGGAAAACATCTTTTTTTTTTCTTTTTTTTATTGTCAAATAACTTCTCCCGCTCTGGACGGAGCGGGACGTGTCAGACTCTTACTGACTAAAACCCATCCGTGTTCTTTCGGTTGCCCTGTTGCCGGGGGCCACGATGTCCCTATCGGTTTTCTTCGAATCCCCGGCAGGCATTGGCCCTAGCGGATCCCGTCAATTCTAATGACATCTCTTTGAGGCGCGCGTGGAACACAACGCGCCGTCGACCCGGGCTTGGTCCTTATCGGACGGTGAGCTACCCATTGCTCACCGTCCGCAAGCCCGCGCCTACGGTGGTCGGAAATCGGCTCGCGATTCCCGCCCCGGGCGTCTCCTCCTGCGGCGGTTAGGGGCGTGAGGGCGCGAACTTTGCCTCTCCCTCACGCGTTCCGCCTCCTCCTTCGCGAGCATTACCGCTTCGCAGAAGGAGGTGACGGCCTGCCATTTCCTCTCGCTCCGTACCATGGCCTGAACCAGGACCGGACGCGAGAGATCACCACCGCCGATCGCCTCTACGAGGACACGGCGTTATAATTATGCATCAGTAATGCTATTCTGTAAAGTGCACTTGGATCCTCACTCAAGTGAGCTCACACAATTCGAAAGCGAACTCATTTGTTTTTAAAGTAAATCATCGCGGATTCACAACGCGACACTGTTCGAATTTCGAAGATGTTAGAGAAAACACTACAAGTGTTATTAGGTGCGATTATATTCATCATCGAAAGGACTATTGACTACTTCCCTAATAATCCTAGGCCTTTTAAACAAAGCATGTAACTCACCCGGGTCACCCACTAGGTACATTCCGGTACTAATCCAGTTGGTACGTTGCCAACTGATAGTGCCGTCGGTCACTTATACCGAAGTGTTGACCCACATGACCAACATGTAAATGCCTTGAATATGTGATCGATTTATTCATCCTAACATAGGTGCGTACTGTTCGGGCGTAAATATGATATAGCACTACAAGATTCTTTATTTTAAGCGGTGAAACTTTGTCAGGGTAGGTTTTCGGCCTGAAACTGCGTTAAGCGGACGTCCGCGCGGTTCCATACAAAAGTGCCCCGTTACGGGGACACGCGCGGGCGTCCGTCGCGGGGAAGCGAGTCCCGCGCTCGCGCCACGTGACCGGCCTGATATATTAAGTTCTTCATCAACACGGCTGTGCATGCACACCGTTAAAATGGAACTAGCGACACTGCGTAAATAAAATAATCCGTTCTACGGAACGGCGGCCGTCGCGTTCCCATGGAGTCCATAAGCGTGTCCACGCGCGTAAACACGCGCGTAGACACGCGACGGGTGCCCGTCGCGGGCGCCCGCTTAACGCAGTTTCAGGCCTTAGCCAGTTTCAAGCTATACATTTCCAGTATAAGCTGACCTCGCATTGTTCGGAAATACTATACAATGCATGATCAGCTTATATAAACTGGAAAAGTATAGCTTGATTTGTAGCAGTGTGCAATAGGCGAAGATTTTAGACAAGTGGAATGTACCCCACCAAATCGAAATAGTGGGGCAGATTTCACTGCAGAATTTTAGGCATTCCACTTTGCCCCACCTGTGGGGTGGCCTGGTGGGGAAAGTGTAATGATTCGAAATTTCAGTGATGTAAAAAATATATTAGAGCAGTTCTGAAAAAAAAAATTGCTGGGGCTATAGTGTTAACATTTACCCTATGCAGGTGTATGAATGTAAGAAAATATTGAAAGAATGGCTCTTCACACTTAATTATGATGCCGTGGAAGACATTTTGGTTACACAGGGTTGAACGTTATGCATACACACACACTCACACACACACACACCATCTCACTCACACACACACACACACATACACACACACACACACATACACACAAAATATACTTTCACACGCACATAAACACACATTTACACCTTTCTGCCATAAATACGATTTAATTCATTTTTGTTTTTCTTTTTGGCTTTGTTTTTATTAGTTTTTGATTTTTATTGGTTTAATAAAAAATGTGTAACTTATACCTAATTAGCACAACGAAACAATTGAACTAATCGAGGAAGAGCGAGGTTTATCCCATCACAAGTATCTTCGGATTACTTTCTGGGAAGCTCCGGCAACTTAATTGTATCTAGATTTAAGATAATAAACACATTTTTTTTTTTATAGTCTGAACATGATAGCGATCGGTTTACGACCGAATTCGGTCGCAAACTCCTAATGGTGTCCCTAGATGCGCGCGACGTGCTTGACAAGCGCGAGATGTTTTCGTGTTTGTCAAGCGATTTTGACCGACCAGGGACGCTATTAGGACTTTGCGACCGAATTCGGTCGTAAAATGATCGCTATCAATGTCGCGACTGCAGCCCCTGTTCAATATTTCTGCCTAAGCTTTACCCAACTATGTTGGGGTCGGCTTCTAGTCTAACTGGATGCAGCTGAATACCAGTATTTTATTAGTGCCTATTTGACCTCCAACGTAGTTACTGGGCAACATCGTACCCCTTGGTAGGACTTGTTGTCAGACTTTTAGGCTTCTGACTACCCGTAACGATTGTCAAAGATTCACGAACGACGGTACAGAGGGGTCTTGATTTGAAATAGTGGGTCACCCATTCACGAACCGATCGCGGCAAGTGTAGCTTAACCTTCCATCGACCCGTGCGGCTATTATCATTTAGTTTCGTTAGTTTAGATTCATAAGTCCACATGGTGATTTTAGTAGTTAGGATCCCGATGTTGTGGATGTAGTTTTTTTTACATCCGCGGGTTTAGGTGGCTCACATGATGCGCTTGCGGGTCTCAGGTTTTTAAAGAGATCCGTCAGGTTGTTTTTAGGGTTCTGTACCCCAAAAGAAAAAACAGAACCCTTATAGGATTACTCGTGTGTCTGTCTGTCCGTCTGTCACAGTCAATTTGCTCCGAATCTAATGGACCGATTAAGTTGAAATTTGGTACACATATGTATTTCTGTGACCCAAACACGAACGTGTAACGTAAATAAATGAATTTTTAAAATATGGGTCACTATTGGGTGCAAATAAGAAAAAGAAAAGTTTAGCTAACAGTACCGGGTGATATATCAAATGAAAATGCTTGTTGCGAGGATATATACATACATACTAGTGATGTGCCGGATATCCGTATCCGTATCCGCGGATATCCGAGGGAGAAAAAAGATCTGTATCCGTATCCGTTACTTTTTGGCGGATCTTGAACGGATCTTTTATATTAATACATTTCATTACGTATATGAAATTTCAAAGAAATGTAGCAATGAAATACTGTTAACTTCAACCCAAATTCGTAAAAAAATAAATAATCATATTTATTATAATTCAAGTGGAGTAAGTACCAGTAAATTAAGTTATAGGATAGTGATTAAACTTTCTTTGTAGTGAGATCAAACCTCAAATATTTGTGCTATGCTAATTGAAATAATTATGTGAGTTAACAGACACATCAATTAAAACTATGTTGTTTTCAAGAACTTAAAAAAATATAGGTACGTCATAATTAATATTGAGTAATGGTAAATTGTATTTCAAAAAGAGTAACTTGGCAGTTTTGTCCCCCAAAAGTCAGTTACGATGATGATCATAAATAATTCCTGCTGAACCTGAAGAAAGTTGAGAAAGAGATCTAGACCCTTATGATCCGTATCCGTATCCACGGATCACATTTTTTAACGATCCGGCACATCACTAATACATACATACATAAACTCACGCCTTCTTCCCATGGAGGTAGGCAGAAACTACAGAACGCCATCTGCTACGATCCTTACATTCTCCTTTTGCCTCGTTTACGTTCATACATGTCACCAGCAACTTGCTTTGAAATATAAACTTGTGGACTCTGAGGTACCGTATTACAAGTACGTGCCCGACCCAGATCTCGAAAATGACCATGTCACGTTGTACTGGGATCGGTCTATCATTACTGACAGGACTATTATAGCAAATAAGCCTGATATAGTAGTGATAGATCGATTAGCGCGCCGCGCAATGATAGTCGACGTTACCATTCCACATGACGAGAACCTCGTGAAAGCTGAGAAAGAGAAACAAATAAAATATCTCGACTTAGCACACGAGGTTGTTGACATGTGGAATGTGAGTTCGGCTATCATTGTGCCGATTGTCGTAACGGCTAATGGCCTGATGGCCGAAAGCCTCGACCAACATCTCTCGAGACTCTCGTTAGGCGGCTGGATCAAGCGCCTGATTCAAAAGGCAGTACTCCTCGATACGGCTCGCATTGTGAGGAGGTTCCTTCCTGTCTTTGCAGCTCTAACCACCGGTAGCTTGGACCCTGCTCCCGTCACCGTCGGAACTCGGATTTTTTTTATATTTTTAAATGTTTTTTTAACAGACTTCCAAAAAGGAGGAGGTTATAATATATTTGTCGCTTATGTTTTTTTATTTTTTATTTGTATGTCCACCGATTTCTCCGTCAATTGTGGACCGATTTTGAAAATTCTTTTTTTTTTCGAAAGGGTGTGCTCTTGAATTGGTCCCATATAAATTTTATTAACTTTGCTTGGATAGTTTTTGACTTAGCTACAAAATACGTATTTTTTTCCCATTTAGTATGTAGATGATATGATAAGTTTCTGTCACTGGTAGCAGGTAGTGGTATTCGAATGTGTGTGGGGTAGGTACCACAACTAAAAAGTGAAAAATAAAAACCTTTTACAAAAAAAAAAAACAACCGACCTCCAAAAAAAAACACTACAAAGTGAAAAATAACTTTAATTTCGGAAGTCGGTGGCAAAAAACGAAAATACAAACCCAAGACACCGACTTCCGAAATTAAAGTTATTTTTCACTTTGTAGTGTTGTTTTTTGGAGGTCGGTTGTTTTTTTTTTATATCTTTTAGAGAATAAAATATTTAAAAATGTGAAAGAAAATAAATAAACGAAATAATAATATATTATTTTCGACATTTTGTCATACAATAATATCGACGCTTGAAAGGCAACATTGACTAAGCGACATGGATTCCCATGTCGCTTAGTCAATGTTGCCTTTCAAGTGTCGATATGTTGTACCTATAGATAATTTTTGTTTGTCAGTGAGAAATTTAGGTTAGGAAATGTTGATTATCATCATCTGCCTAGCCTGTTCCCAACTATGTTGGGGTCGGCTTCCAGTCTAACCGGATGCAGCTGAATACCAGTATTTTACATGGAGCGACTGCCTATCTGACCTCCACAACCTAGTGACTAGGTAATACGATACCCCTTGGTAAGACTGGTTGTCAGACTTTTTGGGCTTCTAACTACCCGTAACGACTGTCAAAGATCTACAAATGACAGCCGGGACCAACGGCTTAACGTGCTTTCCGAGGCACGGAGGGGACTTGGTATGTAAAGATGGTCACCCATCCACGGACCAACCGCGGCAAGCGTAGCTTAACCTGATCGATCGACCCGTGCAGCTGTTACTACTTAGCCACAAGCCATGTTGATTATAGTCTTCTTAATATATATAAATTACTTGTCACGTTGTTTGTCCGCGATGGACTCCTAAACTACTTAACCGATTTTAATCAAATTTGCACACCGTGTGCAGTTTGATCCAACTTGAAAGATAGGATAGCTTACATCTTAATTTAGGAAAAAAAAGACATGAAGAAAAGTTATGTTTTTATAAATTATGGTAGGTTAGGTAGGGTAGGTAGGGGTAGGTAGGCTAGTAATAGGTATATATTTAAAATTGAACACAAAATTGTAAGCAAAAAATGAGAAAATAAGAAAGAAAATACGTTTATTTGCGGTAAACATGACGCAAAGCATGAACATAATCACAAAACAAATGCAAGTTGGAGGAAAATATACGAAACATAGCCAAATAACCACACACAGGCGGTAGTATTATCTATATATTGACATGTATTACATTTATCGTAGTTATAATTGATTTACCACTTTTGACAAAAAATACCAGTAATATGAAACTTCACTATTGTTTGTTTTTTAATCCCAGATACTAATTTGACATTCCAAATTAATGTTGTTTAATTTTTCAATTTGAGTTTGACATTCGACGCCTTAGAGTGAAAACCTCGTACTGTGTAAAATAAGTAGGTTATGTTTCAGGAGGAAGAAAAAACTGCGTGCTGTAAAATTTTTTTACGGCGTCTTTTTATTAATTTATGTAAATTTAACCCGCTTTTATATCCAGAACTACGAACATAAAAGATGACGTACAAAAATTTTACTGCACGCAGTTTTTTCTTCCTCCATAAAATTTACTTTTTTTACACTTACGAGGTTTTTTATTCTAAGGCGTCGATTTGGACCTGTCAAATTAGGATCTAGGATTAAAAAACGAACTTTAACGTTGAAAGTTGAAACTATACCACCTCAACGGTAAAAAATATCGATATTGTTTATCCTAAATAGACACGTTGGAAATTAAAAACGGTCACTAGAGTAAAAAGAAAAAAATAGTTTAGATTTTTCACATTTTCAGAATGCATATCTATAAAATTTAAAGTACCTAATACAAAAGCTTGAATTTTAACCCGAAATTGTCGCCAATCGATGACATCGCAATTATTTTATCAATAAACAAACTTATAAAAAGATGCAAACAACATTACACCTATGAATAAAATTATTTTTGTTGGAAGGTTATTGATGGCCCCGTTGCACAGATTGTAGTTACAGAAAGTGAAGATATTGTGAAATCCTTCGTATTCCGGATCGTTAATGTCAATTGTATCATCATGATCATGAAGATTCAGACATTCGCGTCTTATGAAGTATAACCCATATCCTGCAATTGTAAGCAAAAAATGAAAAAACAAAAAAAAAAGTTGTAACTGCAAGTGTTTTAGGGATTCTTTTAGTATTCACTGCTCCCTAAAAGAATTGCAGTCACAATTTTTTCACGTCTCCACGGTGACGGAACGGAGGGAAAGCAGCCACTGGAATTTTGTATGAATATTGAGGGTAGGACCAATTAAAGGAACCCGATTGGTTAATTTCCTCCGGTCCGCCGTCTAAATTGAATATAAGCCCAATGAAATGATACACAATTGTTACTCACGACTCGTCTGCATATGGACGCACCATTTTTTCTCGTCTGGGCATAATTTGATCATGCTGGGGTTTAACCTTTTGCTGCATGCCGAGTTAGGGTCTTCACTTTCACAATCATAACATTGAATAGACGAAGCTGGAATGAAGGATCTTAGTAAACATAACGTCGAATAGACTAATTTAAAAATATCATAAAAATACGGATAAGGTAGGTACATTGAGATCTATCATAGTATGGTGGGCCGCCTTTAGTTTCTTGCTGACATTGGTGCTGACCGTTTACGGTTGTTTCGAGAAATACCCACGTCAAAGAGGTTAGGTTCGGATGCCGAAGTACACGGCACGGCATACGCTGAAGGGGTGTTCAATTAGCCTGGGTCATAAGTCTTATTATTCTATGCTTGGGCACAGTAGCACTGTAGCCTCGCCAGGGCAATCGGTGCGGAGTACTCTTAGTTCCGGTTGTGATTAAATTCAAAAAGTTTTATAATTGAGGACCTTGCAGCAAAAGGGAGGCAAGTCCAAGTTTCAAAAATTTCAGGTATTAAAAAAAAAGGTTTTTAAAAATTATTGGTTACACTAATGTCTAAGAGGTAGATGGTATAATATAATATAAACATATTTATATATTTTACTAAAGTTTTTGAGGTAAATAAGAAAGTTTTTGAATTACTACGATTTTTTAAAGTTTGGATCTGCCTCCGTTTTGCACCAAAATTAAAGAAAAATGCTACCCTATTTTGTACTTTATATAATAAAACACATCAATATAAGTATTTTTTTAATTCAATAACTATTAATCATCTCGTGAAAGATTAAACAATCAAATGATAAACAATAACGAACGAGTGTTTAACAAAAATTACTAATTTAAAGGTCAACTTCAGCTTGATCATCGTCGTCTTCGCTAGAAATGTCATCTGCGGCTCCAACAGCTTCACTTTTAAGGGCCCTGTAGAAATACAGTTTATTTGGTGGAACATAGTTCTTTACCAGCTGCATAACATCTTTGTATTTAGCCTTTTTCAATGGCAATACATGATCATACATCGGTTTCTGAGGCAGAACGGATAGGTTGGCTTGAGCATTTCTCATTATGATAAAATAATCAAAAACAGGCGTTCCCGTTGTAACACTGACTGCAATAGTATCGATGTGGTCTTTATTGTATTCAAAAATGCGATATTGAGATATTTTGAATCTTATCTTCTCTGCATTTGTTATAACTTTTTTGAAATGACTTTCATAATGTTGACTAAAGTTAAGAATCATATTTTGATCAGCATTCACAACTTTAAATTTTTTTGACGCTTGCTTAATACATTCGGAATATTCAGAAGTAGTAAAAACGTAATCTTTCTTTCTATTAAACTTTTCTATTACGCCGAAACACCGATCACAGGGTAAGAAGCTGTGTCCTGGTTCAGGAAATCGATGAACAATCTTCTCAATAGATGAACACCTCATAAGAGTATACAGATACTGAACTAAAGTCGAGTTCTTATTTTGTGCTGCTGCATTATCAGAGAATAAATACAGTGTTTTAACTGTGCTTGGTAAGATGTTATCTATGTAGTGATTTATAAAAGATATAACTTCGTTTGGTGATTTTCGAGCTATGGTTTCGTCATATAAATAAAAGTGAGCTATTCCTGTTTTCGCTGAGTGGATACAAAAATTATATGCCCAAAGTTGTCGTTTATAAAATGCTTCACCTGCTGGAATTTTAGGCAATGGCATATTCTGTTGATAATCAAAAGTTAATACCTCGCTCTCGTCATTAGAAATAGCAAGTTTACTCTTCTCTTTTAAATCAACAAAAAAAGTGTCGGCTTTGGCTTGGTGGAGACTCTTTTCTATCTGTATTTGTTGGATTTCATCTCTATCCAATGTCCTATCTTTTAATTTATTATCCAGCATGTCGCACTTCTTGCATGTATCTGAGCGAGGTGATCCAAAGCTGTATTTAAAATTTTGTTTAAAGTATCTATAGTAAAAATCAAATGATACTATTGGCTTAGCAGATGCTTCGAGACCAGGCTCATTCTGTTTCAAATATAAATCGTACATTCTTTTAATATTCAACTCTGGAGACAGATAATAACGAGAGCTTTTATTTCTGCTGTAGTGTGACTCGCGACGTGGAAAGCTTCTAATATGAGAGTCAACTTTGGAAACCCAATCACTCGAAATACGATTTGGTCTATTTTCATGTTTTCCACGCTCAGACTTAGGTGGTATAGTTACAGTGGGGTCACGATACTCTTTAGCAACATTGTCTACACGCTTTTTAGATATTCCATGGATAGATGCAAAGCCATTTCTACAAACTTGTATATTTCTATTTCCTAATTTAATGTAATACTTATGTGAACAACTCCGTTTCTTCCCCGTACCAGTTTTTGATCTTTCTCTTTCAACATTCTCAGTTTTAATTAGACCTCCTAAATATACGTTTTGCACATAGCTTTCTTCCAATTTATTAAAATTTTCCAATATTAATTTCCTCGCTTCTTCATTAACTTGAACAAAACATTTATATTTTTTGCAATAACAATCCGGTCCAGTTTTTCTTTCTCCTATTTCGCGGCCTTTATAGTTTAAATAGCTTTTTCCAGTAGCAATAGACTTCTTCATAACATTCCGTTTCCATTCAGAAGGATTCGCGGATTTTCTTTTTTTTGAGGTTATGCCACTCGTCGATGGGCAAGGATCATTTATATTAGATTCATTCGAAATATTCGTACCTTGATCGTTGTCCTCATTAGTTTGGTTTTGAGATGTTGACAAATCAAGATCGCTTCCATCATCGCTTGAACTTGAATCGTAGTCAGGTGGCTGGTAAATATCAGACGATCCGCTACTAAACGGTTCAGAGTCACTCATGTTATGCACATTTGACCTAGGTATTCAACGTAAAACAATTATTTAATTTATTAACAAAATGAAACGTTCGTCCTTTTGGGCCGAGCTCAAAACGTGCACTGACTTGTTACAAATGACAATGACATTTCATTTGTTGCAAAAAGGAGGCAGGTCCGGACCTGCTGCTTTCTTGCACCAAACAGAATAGGGTGGCAGATCCAAATTTTGTTATAGCGCGTTGGTTTTTCGTCGGATCTACGTCGTTCATGCACCAAACGATAGCCCTAATTTTTGTTCAAATTGTAGGTGAAAAAAACAGGAACGGCAAAAATTTGGATCTGCCTCCCTTTTGCTGCAAGGTCCTCAATTACAAATAAATCGAGTATAAATAACTATGGAGTTCACTATACAGGATAAATTTTTAACCAGTGTGCAAACGTGACTTTACTTGTCATTATGAACAACATTTACTCATCTGCCTAGCCTTTTCCCAACTATGTTGGGCTCGGCTTCCAGTCTAACCGGATGCAGCTGAATACCAGTATTTTACATGGAGCGACTGCCTATCTGACCTCCACAACCTAGTGACTAGGTAACACGATACCCCTTGGTAAGACTGGTTGTCACACTTTTTGGGCTTCTAACTACCTGTAACGACTGTCAAAGATCTACAAATGACAGCCGGGACCAACGGCTTAACGTGCTTTCCGAGGCACGGAGGAGACTTGGTATGTAAAGATGGTCACCCGTCCACGGACCAACCGCGGCAAGCGTAGCTTAACCTGATCGATCGACCCGTGCAGCTGTTATTACTTAGCCACAAGCCCCTATGAACAACATTTACTATGGGACCAAAACTGAAATCTCAAAAGAAAAATCTGCTGTTCCCTACATTTATGTTCGCATAACTCGTCAAAATGTAGGGAACAGCTGATTTTTTTCCTGTGTACAGCACTAAAAATAATGTAGTTAGTATAGCAGATATTTTAATGGGATAAAACTTAATTGTTAATTTATCAGAATCAATTCTCATAACTCACCATATTTAAGAGACAAGCAGATGAACAGCATCACCACAAACGAATTACACATTAACGACTTCATAATAATTTTAGTGAACCTTCCGTGAACTTGGAATGTCAATTCAATGATAGATACCAAATGCGATGCGTGTGCGTGTAGGAACTACAGATAACAATAATGCTAATAAAAATGTTTCTTCCCGCACATAGAGTTTAGCGGCAGTGTTGTCAACTTAGTGGGATTTCCACTAAACCTGGGGGTTTGGACACCTCTACTGGTGGATTAATTTTGATTTTAGTGGCTGGTGGTTTTGTCTAGTGATCTTTGGTTTTGAATTTTTGCCACTGACTTCCGAAATTAAAGTTATTTTTACCCAACTACAGCGAAGCAAAAAGGAGGGTTATGATTTTGACTGGTACCTATGTATGTATGTATGTATGTTCTGTTACCTCATAACTTCTAAACTGCCGATCATAATTTGACAAATGAGGTATCATTGAAAGCGTTTTGATTTTCCGCTGGTTATAGGCTATGTGACGTCACATTAAATGCAATATGGCGCCCTCTAGAGGACATAAAGTAACGAAATAAAAAATAAAAATTATTGAATTGTGCCATGTTGGGTATCAAATAAAAGGGCTTGACGAGCACATTACAAATATGTATATATATATTATATTGTCCAAGTAAATAAATATGTTTAAATTGTTGTACGGCGCGGCTGTAAAATGAATACCTATTTTACCATAAATGCCGTGATGGTCCAGTGGTTAAGGCTTCGCCTCTCATGCACGAGGTTGTGGTTTCAAATCCGGGCAGGTACCAATGTGACTTTTTCATTTCAAATGTGCTTTCTGAGTTTATCTTGGACATTACTAACATCGGTGTAGGAAAAACATCGTGAGGAAACCTGTACCTTAATTGCGTAATACAACACAACCACAATCTGTTTCGATTTGAAACAGATTGCTAATCCATTGCTTCAAAAGTTGGAAAAAAAATCTGCTCAACAACGTAAATAACGCAATGAATGTTGTTGAACTGTAAAACCGGCCAAGTGCGTGTCGGACCACGCACAATGAAGGGTTCCGTAGTTGGGATGAATTTATCCCAAAAACAAACTTAACTTTGTAGTTGATAAACATGTTCTCCCATACGGAATGTATGGGAAAACATGTTTTTGCAACTGCAAAGTTAAGTTGGTCAATTATTACTCGATAACTAGTAAAGTCTACTTAGCTGTGATAGTTTTCCTTTTAATTTCGTTATATAAGCTACTGCTGTGATTTTTTTCACACATCCAAAACCAACCATTTAGCTGGCAGGGGGGGACACACACTTGACTCTTACAAAAATTTGCACTTTAAAGCTTAATATTTTGCAAATGGATCCCTGAATCTAAAAATGGTTTTCACAAACTCATAATGTTTTTGTAAGACCTTTCCAATGATACCCCACACTATGGGATAAAAAAGTAAAAAATAAAACATCACCACTTTACCACTTTACGTGTATGGGAGGTACCCTAAAAAAAATGTTTTTCATAATTTTGTTTTACCACTTTGTCGGCGCAATTAATATGTATACCTATGCCAAATTACAGCTTTCTAGTACTAAGGGTCTCGGAACTAGACCGTGGACAGACAGACAGACAGACAGACAGACAGACAGACGGACATGACGAAACTATAAGGGTTCCTTGTTTACTACGGAACCCTAAAAATGAAACAAATTAGGCAAAATTGTTTACGAAAAGAAGTTACGCAATTAGGGTAGGTACTGGACTTATACTTGGACTTATTACTTAGTTTATTGCATAGATTACATCAACACAGTAGACTTGAGTAAACAGATAAGATAGCAAGATGATTTGCGTCTTGAGCGCGCGTGGTGATCAATGCTCGTGCCTTCTCTGTATGAGAAGAGGCCTTTTCCCAGCAGAGGGACAATAATAAGCTGGCATTATTATACCATATAACCCAAAAAAAAAAAATAAGCTGCTCTGCAAATACTTTATCACATATTTAAACTATTACCCTAAAATCCTTAATATTATAAATGCGAAAGTAAGTTTGTTTGTTACGCCTTCACGCTAAAACGGCTGAACGGATTTGGATGAAATTTGACACATATATAGATGATGCCCTGGAAAAGAACATAGGATACTTTTTTTTTTCCCACGGGATCGAGACTCATGCGGGTGAAACTGCGGGGCGCAGCTAGTAATTTAAATAAAAATAAGTTCAAAACTAAAACAGACAGAAGTCAAGACATAGGTAGGTACAAAAATGATCAAAATAAAACTGTGGTCGCATGCCATTTTAATTTTCTAGGTGTACAAGCATGCGACCACGGCTTCACCTTCATCATTTTTGTACCTATGTCTTGACTTCTGTCTGTTTTAGTCTTGAACTTATTTTTATTTAAATTACTAGCTGCGCTCCGCGGTTTCACCCGCATAAGTCTCGATCCCGTGGGAAAAAAAAAAGTATCGTATGTTCTTTTCCAGGGCATCATCTATTTTTTTGTTTCATACTTTTTAGTCGGGTTTTAGTTTTTCGAACTTACTTTTTATTCACTTTTTTGTCCCCCACACAAATTCGAATACCACTACCTGCTTTGTAAATAACAGTGACAGGAAGTTATTTTTATAACATCATCCACAGAGAGTCAGAGACCAACTAGGAAAAATACGTATTATTGAAGGTAACACAAGCTTCCTCTACGCGCATTAAATGTAATAGTTAGCAAATGATTAAACAGAAGTTTTTTGCCTAATATGGATAAGGATATTAACTATATTCCATTTGAAATAAGATAAGACATTTAAACAAACCTTTTTACAGTCCCTTCAACCGATTTTGACTTCTATACCGTAGGCATAAGGATGGCATTAAAAGCAAAAAAGTGGTTACAATACCAACAGTTTACTGCAGCTGCCATTTGTCATGCCACCAACGCAATAGAAGTCAAAATCGGTTGAACAAACTGTAAAAAAGGTTTAGTTAAATGTCTAATCTTATTTCAAATGGAGTATAAGTGGGCTAGAAAATGCCCACACTGTCAAAAAGTCAAATTACAAGGCACACAGTCTCACCAGTAGAAAGATTTGAACGGGTTGACCGTTTGCAACACTTGCACGTCGATATAGTCGGACCTTTATCGACTACAGCTTGTGGGTTTAGATCAGGGATCCCCAAACTATTTTGGACAAGTGACCTCTTTTCCAAAATGAACTGTTACCTCAGACCCCCATGGCCAAATTACCTACTTTTAAGATCAACCCCCTTATTCATAATGGTCCGCTAACTTAAAACAGCTGCTACAGAGTGTTATTTTTCATTCTGACATACTCCGTTTGAAATAAGATTAGACATTTAAACAAACCTTTTTTACAGTCCGTTCAACTGATTTTGACTTCTATTACGTAAGCATAAGGATGGTATTAAAAGCAAAAAAGTGGTTACAAACCAACTGTTTACTGCAGCTGCCATTTGCCATGCCACCAACGCAATAGAAGTCAAAATCGTTTGAACGGACTGTAAAAAAGGTTTAGTTAAATGTCTAATCTTATTTCAAATGGAGTGTAGGTCAATAGAAGAAGACAGTGTGAGAGTTAGCAATGCTTTAAGTTAGCAGACTATTATGAATAAGGGGCCTATCTTTAGTTTTTTCCTATTGATAAAAAATACCTAGGTACTAAGTAACCAATTGGAAAACTTTGCACTTGGTTAAGTGAGTAAAGTTGACTTCATTTTCTCATCAAAATTTAACAAAATAGAAAGACATACAATTCAGTAAATATCAAGTTTAATTTATAATGATTATTACAAATTAGGTAATTAAAGAATCTTAAGTAGGTATGAAATTATATTTAAAAAAATATTAATTCGCAAAGAGAAAATAAAACATTCAGTGTGATGGATGAACCTGGTGACTATCTACCAATCTAGCTACATCCGGTTCAATATTGGTGAGTTGCAGCCTTAAATCTCCACTTTCGTTGATTTTCAAGCGGTTTCTTTGTTTCGTCAAAATGTTACCACACTGAAGCTTTTTTCAACTATACTCCGTTTGAAATAAGATTAGACATTTAACTAAACCTTTTTTACAGTCCGTTCAACCGATTTTGACTTCTATTGCGTTGGTGGCATGACAAATGACAGCTGCAGTAAACAGTTGGTTTGTAACCACTTTTTTTGCTTTTAATGCCATCCTTATGCGTACGGTATAGAAGTCAAAATCGGTTGAACGGACTGTAAAAAAGGTTTGTTTAAATGTCTAATCTTATTTCAAACGGAGTATAGGTATGATGATTGAAAAGCGATAAGGTATTTTTCAGCAATGTTCCGCAATGTAGGATACTGTGTTTCAATGTTGCGTTGCAACCAGAACTTCTGATAGCCTTGCTTGAACTTCTGCTTAAGCTCTTCGTCTGTGCTGATGGTAATCAACTCTTCTTGCATTATCACATTGGCTTCTTCTATGGCTGTGGTATTGTTGTCGCGGGCAACAGCTTGTAAATAATAAAATGTATTTCATGAAATGCTTTCGATAACAATTCTCGGTAACATAATTATAATATTACTGTAACAACAACGTAAAATGATAAAGAGATTATTATCATGTTGTTTTACTGTAACAGACATCGTGTAAGTTGTTTAGTGTTAGTCTTTTGGGTTGGTTTTGCATTTTGAGTAGGCGATGAAATGCTGTAGCGTGCGGTAGACGGCTACCGCACGCCACAGCATTTATTGCTAGGGAAGTGATGAAGTTATAGAATAGTAGTTTGTGAAACTGTTGCATAATAAGGGGTATTAAAACATGAGTGTGTGTTTGTGGTATAGTATCACACGAATGTTTTAATACCTAGTTATGTGCAGTTTCATACACTACTTTATTTACTCTCAAACATTGGAATTGAAACAAATACTAAATAAAAGATTATAAAGATCAAGAATAAATTTAAAAATCCCACGAAATTCAGTAAGTACTACAAAACAAATGAATGTCGCCTGCACCAGCACATCCCCGCACATGCGCTACAGCGGGTGCTGCTGTCCCCCGCCAAAAGTTGATGGAAACTCTTTGGTGATATTAACTTCTTGGATTAGCATTGTATCTTAATAGAAAAAAAATTGTTTTATAGTATTATTTTGTTAGAGCAGAAGTGTTATTATATGATTCTATTTTTAAATTTCGGTATTCTGTTCATAAAGTATAGCAATATAAACTCGTTTTGAAGTTCATAATTCGAATATTACGCTATGAGAGTAGATAACAGTATATTATGTTATTGTATCTAATGAGTGCAGAACTAGGAAGTAGTTAATATTATTCATCATAGTTTTTGTTTGTCAGTGAGGAAAAACGAGTTGCGGGAAAATATGCGAAACATGGCTAAATAATGTAGGCGGTAATATTTTCGATATTGATCTGTGTTACATTAATCGTAGGTATAATTGATCTCGTTATTGATTTACCACTTTTGACAAAAAATACCAGTATTATGAAACTTCACTTTAGTTCATTTTTTAAACCCAGATACTAATTTGACATTTCAGTTACTTTTTTTTTAAAAGTTTTTTGTTCGGGAGAGGTGTCCCGGAAAAAAAACGAACAAAAAGTCCCTAGTAGTGATATGTACCTACTGCGTAATACATCTCAATCTGCCTAGCCTTTTCCCAACTATGTTGGGGTCGGCTTCCAGTCTAATCGGATGCAGCTGAATACCAGTTTTTTCCATGGAGCGACTGCCTATCTGACCTCCACAATCCAGTAACTGGGTAATAGACTCCACAACCCAGTAACTGGGATTAGATTTGTTACAGCTGTAGTGGTAATCATGTCATTTGATTTAAATAGGTCCTTATTTTTATTATTTTGTTTATCTTTTATATAGATTCTTTTATTTTAGATTTTGTGAATGTGAGAACGTTGTAGGCTGTAGACTTGTGGACCATTTTCTGTTTTAATAAGTACCTGGTACTTGTTGATAGGCCTACACTGTCCTCCCATACCTATTAACACTGTAATTTGAAAACATTGTAGAAACAATTTATTTTGAAAAGAGTAACCGTGGAGTTTCTTGCCGGCTCTTCTCCATAGGAAGCGACCAGTTGGAACCGTGCACCTAGCTTCTGACGTTCCATAAGTGCCCTTGTAGGTTTATGTGAAATAAAATATTT
This sequence comes from Agrochola lychnidis, assembly GCA_963680765.1. Lineage (NCBI taxonomy): Eukaryota > Metazoa > Arthropoda > Insecta > Lepidoptera > Noctuidae > Agrochola > Agrochola lychnidis. Next base: position 20,962,659 of record OY796858.1, read on the forward strand.
TGATTTGATTTCATTCGAATACGATACCCTTTGGAAAGACTGGTTGTCAGACTTTTGGGCTTAAGACATCCCGTAACGACTATCAACGATCCACGAGTGGCAGCCGAGACTAACGGCTTAACGTGCTTTCCGAGGCACGGAGGAGTCTCGGTATGTAGAAATGGTCATCCATCCACGGACCAACCCCGGCAAGCGTAGCTTAACCTGATGGGTCGACCCGTGCGGCTGTTAGTACTTAGCCACGATCTCCTCACTGCGTAATACATCTACTTCAATTTCCACATATTTCTAAAATTATAACCAGGAGCATGCTTCTGGTTATAATTTGAATTTTTCCTTATGGTTGGTTGGATAAACAGAGTTAGGAGTTTATTAAAATATTAGTGACGGTTCGTGACCGGTATTTGGGCATTAACGTTTAAAGGCAACGCGCATATTACAGCCGCATCGGGCCGTATCGCATCTCAATACAAGTGCGTGTCAGACCACGCACAATGAAGGGTTTCGTAGTTGGGATAAACTTATCCCAAGAGCAAACTTAACATTGTAGTTGAAAAAACATGTTCTCCCATATATTCCAACTGCAAATGTAAGTTGGTATGCATGTTGAGAGATTTACCATGTTATTTTAAGGTCATAGACTTTTTAAAGGTTTTTCTGTAAGTAATCTATGAGTAAAGAACCATTCTATAAAATAAAAAATTGGCTCAGTAGTTTCGGAGATAAGGGGCGGGGAATGGTAAATTTTCATTAATTTTCTTAAAATCTTTAAAAGTATTGATTTTAATATTATAAAAAAAATATTGAGATCCTCGCAACAAGCCCTTTCATTTTATATGTCACACGGTATAGTTTGCAAAACTTTATTCTTTTAATATTTTTGTTTGCCCCTCAAAAGTGCCCCATATTCAAAATTCATTTATTTACGTTACACGTTCGTGTTTGGGTCACAGAAACATATTTGTGTACCAAACCATTAGATTCGGAGTAAATTGACTGTGACAGACAGACAGTTTTACATTTTATATTTTAAAATGTATGAAATAAAAATATAAAACGTAACCAACAATCCTGATATATAGGGTTAATGGTTACGTTGACAATCTATTAAGGGATTGTAGGAGACGTCATTTACAACCAAATGACGCCTTTTGACTCCTTATAATATAAAATTATTCGAAAATGGTTGACATTGGCATAAGGGACATCAGGGGTAATTTGGTTGCAAATGACCTCTCCTACATCCCCTTAACGGATTGCCGACGTATAACCATATATCATTGTGTACATAGATAGATACTGGTCAAGCTAATAAAAGCGTGTTAGTAGAAACTAATGCGGCCCGCCTGTAGTCAAAGTCAAAGTCATTTATTTGCTTTAAATGCAGTTACAAAGGTGTTATTTAAGTATTCTTGTGCGATGACACATTTCGTCATATTTTGGCATGCAAATATTAATGGTGAGGCTAAAAAGCAATTATTTCTAACTAAAGTTGAAAATATTGATTAGACATGAAATTAAAGTAAATTAATCCTCAATTTACACAACTAATTAAAAAATATATATATGATACATTTGGCACAACACAAAATAACAGGACATAAAAATAAACGGCAATAAACTTTACTTTACTTTACTTTACAAAGACACCAACTTCCGAAATTAAAGTAATTTTTCACTTTGTAGTGTTTCTTTTGGAAGTCGGTTGTTTTATTTTTGTAAAAAGTTTTTTAAATAAAATGTATGTATGTTTGTATGACAAAATTACATCTACAATCATAAATTTTAAAATATTCTAGTCTGTAGTGTGCGATAGTTCATAGATCGTCCTCCAGACTGTATTTCGGCCATGGCGGTCAATGTCATCGGAGACTATGCCTTTGACGCGAGAGATATTATGGTGTACAAGTGTGTGCGCACACTGTTGTACACTATAATATCTCTCTATGCCATCGACGCGAGAGATATTATAGTGTACAAGTCTGTGCGCACACTGTTGTACACTATAACATCTCTCTATGCCATCGACGCGAGAGATATTATAGTGTACAAGTGTGCGCGCATACACTTGTACATTATAATATCTCTCTATGCCATCGACGCGAGAGATATTATAGTGTACAAGTGTGTGCGCACATTGTTGTACACTATAATATCTCTCTATGCCATCGACGCGAGAGATATTATAGTGTACAGGTGTGTGCGTACCCTGTTGTACACTATAATATCTCTCTATGTGTACAGACATGACATGACAGGTGCACTCTCTCTTCTCTCACCCTCATTTTCCAATGGGACGGCAAATCGATACCACCAGAGGGAGATCAGGCGCAGGACCAACGTACTGTCCGAGGTATGGGGATCATACAGCCAACTTTTGAACTCCGGGTCTGGTCTCCAGTTACTGAGAAATTCCTAACGGAAAAACCCAATAAACCGACGTACGCACGGACGTAATAAAATCGCGAACTGGATTTTCAACTCCCAGTGTTAAGCCGAGCGTTGAGAATCCAACAGTGTTTTTTCAACTCTCGGCGCTAAGCAGAGCGTAGAAAATCCAGTGTACTAAAAAAATCGCCGCGATTTTATTACGTCTGTGCGAACGTCGGCTAACACTTTTGCCCGACCTGGGAATAGAACCTAAGCCCCATGTTTAGCAGTTGCGCAACTTGCGATCACGAGACCGGAGAACGGAGCACCATACAAAATGTACAAAAGAGATGAAGGACCATTTTCGCCATGCGGCGCGGCTCGCCCTGATCTACGTCAGCCTTTAATAGTACCTACCAGGGATGTTGGGGATATTTGCATCCGCACCAGCATTTATTTAGACCTCCGTATCTGCATCCGCACCCGCATTAGTCAATGCGGAGCTCATGCGGATGCAGATGTGAGTGGAAAAGGGTGAATGTATGAGGAAGTCCAGTACTGAAAGAGCTTCGGGAGCTCTTCAACTCTGTCCTGTTCTCTGAGAGAACTCCAGAAGCGTGGCGAGAGAGTGTGGTCGTTCTCTTCTTTAAAAAGGGTGATAAAACTCTTTTAAAGAACTACAGACCCATTTCGCTCTTTAGCCACGTAAATAAGTTATTTTCAAGAGTCCTTACGAATCGTCTAGCGAGAAGAGTCGACGAGTTTCAGCCACCGGAGCAGGCTGGGTTTCGAGGAGGATACAGCACCATAGACCACATTCACACAGTGCGGCAAATTATACAGAAGTCCGATGAGTATAATCGGCCACTGTGTCTTGCGTTTGTGGACTATTGCAAGGCTTTTGACTCTATCGAGACCTGGTCTGTTTTGGAGTCTGCAGCGATGCCAAGTCGACTGGCGATACATCCAAGTGTAGAAGCTTAGGCACGCCGCAATTGCGGCGATAAGACCCCTCTTTGAGGAGTGGCTAGAGAGGCGCCACGGCGTCCTCACCTTCCGCCTGACACAGGTGCTCACCGGACATGGCTGTTTCGGGAGGTACCTGTTCAGGATAAAGCGGGAGGAAACGCCCGGGTGTCATCACTGTGTGGATCGCCCGGAGGACACGGTGGAGCATACGGTGGAGGTCTGCCCGGCTTGGGCAGAGCATCGCCGTGTCCTCGTGGAAGCGATCGGCGGCGGTGATCTCTCGCGTCCGGCCCTGATTCGGGCCATGCTACGGAGCGAGAGGAAATGGCAGGCCGTCACCTCATTCTGCGAAGCAGTAATGCTCGCGAAGGAGGAGACGGAGCGCGTGAGGGAAAGGCAAATTTCGCGCCCTCGCGCCCCTAACCGCCGCAGCAGGAGACGCCCTGGGCGTCGGGAGTCACGAGAGGATTTCCGGCCACCGTAGGCGCGGGCTTGCGGACGGTGAGCAATGGGTAGCTCGCCGTCCGATAAGGACCAAGCCCGGGTCGACGGCGCGTTGTGTTCCACGCGCGCCTCAAAGAGATGTCAGCAGAATTGACGGGGTCCGCTAGGGCCAATGCCTGCCGGGGGTTCGAAGAAAACCGATAGGGAAATCGTGGCCCCCTGGCAACACGGCAACCGAAGGAACACGGGTGGGTTTTAGTCAGTAAGAGTCTGACACGCCCTCCCGCTCCGCCCAGAGCGGGAGAAGTCATTTGATGATTTCCCACCCAAAAAAAAAAAAAAAAAAAAAAAAAAAAAAAAAAAAAAAAAAAAAAAAAAAAAAAAAAAAAAAGTGTAGAAGCTTAAGGCAGCCACAGGAAAGCCCGGTTAAGCAGCTATGACCTCATAGGTCAACTGCGAGATGCCCTTGCGAAAAAAAAAAGCATGGCAAGTTGCGCGCGCGCGGTTTTGGCGACACCGTGCGGATCAAACGGACAACAGTGTGCTGTGATCTGATTGGTCAAAACTTTTGTAAATATATGTAGTCGTATTGGTTAATTTATAATTGTAATAAATAGTATATAAGCGTTAACATATTAAAATATTTATTATTCATTACAATCTTGAGTCCGAGTATTATTTCCATCAATCTAAGACACTCCTCTAAAATATTAAAGAACATAGTAACCTTGAACTGATGCTGCAGCATCACCTGGAATTTGCAGGATACCTAATTCCCTTACCAACTTACAGCACAGGTATCGTGTATGGGTTCATTGGAATGGTCGCAATGAATAGGGTATACATAGATGGTGAACAGGGTCTGGTGATGGAGTAGGAAAGAGAAATTAGGAAATGTTTGTGTCGGGGTTTTTTAAAATTTTAACTGTTAAAATTGGACTTGTAAGAGTCCCGTACGCGAAGGGTGCCAAACGGAACCCTATCACTAAACCTCCGCTGTCCGTCCGTCTGTCTGTTGGCGGGCTGTGTCTGATGAACCATTATAGGTAGACAGTTGAAATTTTCACAGACAGTGTATTTCTATTGCCGCTATAACAGCAAATACCTAATAAAAATTAAATAAAGTTAATAATTGAATGTCCCAATACAAGAAGCGGTTTTTTTTTCGGCGTTTTTTGCACGGTCTAAACCAGTGGAGTTCGACTTGCAGTTGGCCGGTTTTTTTAGTGTACATAATATCATGAGAAAATACATTCAGACAATTCCCATAAAATCCATAATGTACGACAAAGAAATAAACCATTCCAATATTCTATTACCTCATTGCTTCACTATTACTGATTTATGACGAACTTACTAAGATTAGTACTTAAGGATTAAGTTACAGACATAAATCAGGTTGATTTATGTTAGGTCCCGTGAAGTACAGGGATTATGATATTACATGCATTTAATGTAGGGTTGTAACGTTACCGATTCCGATGGCGATATGTCGGCGTTGCCGATTATACAACTTGTCCGATTCGTGAGGGAGTTTTTAGGTATCGCACTGAGAGTCAATTTATGTGGTAACACTCAGGAAAATCGAAAAAAAAAATCGTCAATTTTTTTTCTTAATGGTGAATTTTAGCGGTTTATAACATCAACAGCAGGCGACCGTCATTTAGCGGGTGTCTACAAGTCATAACCTCTGTTAAAAATTTGTTAATTTTTAATGAATTTGGGGTATATTTGGTACTAAAAATGTGATTTTTAAATAGCAAATAATAATTCGATTTTTTATTACTTTTAGGTAATGTTCTTTCAGTACCTATGAGCCCCTTTCGGATCGGACAGGTTTTTTTTCACATATTGTATACAACTGTTTTCAAACAGTTCGAAAATTGCGCGAAATGACGACGCAAGCGCAACATGTCGTTCTCTCGCAGGCGGGACAGGAGCTGGGCGCGTTCCGTGAGGCGGCGGCCAGCCCGCCGGTTGAACGTAGCCCAAAGGGTCATGGCCATCTGGCTGGCCCGTGGATACCGCACAGTCTTCTGTGGGGCGGCGAGCCTCTTTGCCGGATTACCGCCATGGGATCTAGAGGCAAAAGTCCTCGCGCACATTTGAGAGTGGCGCGAGGAAACGAAATGCCGGGGCTTAACTCCGCTGTCGCGAGACATCACGACATAGTGGACAGAGCTCCGGCGGGATCTTATGGCGACATGGAGAGTGCGATTGTCGCAACCCAGCGCTGGGACCAACGATGCGGTCTGCAATGACTCTTTCAAAGAGCTTGCCCACCTCGTCGAGCAGCACAATGGGCCGATAAGCGGACGGAGAGTCCGCTGGGCGCCCCGGCTTCTTGATGAGGACCAGTTTCCCCGTCTTCCAACGAAGTGGGAACTGGCCCCTCTCCATGCATGCGCTTAGGAGCCCCCTCAGTCGAGGCCCGAGAGCCCCCATGGCCAGGACCCAGGCTTTTCCGGGTATGCCGTCGGGTCTTGGGGCGGTATTCTTCGCACTCATTTTGCGTACCGCCACTCTCATTTCTACCTCAGTCACCTCAGGAGAATTGTCGTCGTCGGTGTGGTCCGCATCGGGCACCGTAGTAGGCGGAGCCATGGGCGGAGGGGTATGATCCCCTCTAGAGGGGAACAGAGCGCTCACCACGTCCCCTACAAGCTGGGGCCGGAGACTCTGCGTCAGCGGGGGAGCCCATGGGCGGAGTTTCTCCCGCACCATTTTGTATGGGCGCCCCCACGGGTCCCTGTTGAGAGTCTCCAGCAACTCCTCGCGGGCCCACACCTTACGCCGCCCTAAGCCGTTGATATCGGCATCGGTATTGGTATCGCCGATTATTTACTACAATAATCGGTATTGGTATCGTATCGAGAAAATTAGTTATCGTTACATACCTAATTTAATGTATTGAGTGATGGTCCTTCAGCGATAATGGGTTGAGTTATTGTGGGAACATTGTTATGGAAAGAGGAACGTTGTTTAAAATAATTCCTTCTAATAATTTGATGCTTCCTCCTGAAGACCATTTTGGTCTTTTGATTTTTCATCTAACCTTCAACTAGTTTTTCATTGATATATGTATAAAATACTTACCTACTTTTTATCACCCTTGTAATAATAAACATTATTAAGTATGCCGTATTACAAGTAGTACCTGGGCGACCGAGCTCTGCTCTGGTGAAAATGGAGGATGCTCATTTAATAGTATAGGATAATTCATACTAATTCATGTATAGTGCATACTAATTCCATGTTGCCATTCTATGGTAGCCATCTTGTTCTAAACTTTGGGCGACCGAGCTCCGCTTGGTTGACAATACGGAAAAAACGAATTTTCCGAGATATGAGACCTAGCTAGATCGATTTTTTGCCCCCGTAAATCCCTATATATTGCAACTTTCATTGAAATCGTTAGTGCCGTTTTCGAGAATGTGAGTACAAATATATATAATATACAAACATGAACATGGATATGTTATGTTATTTGCTAAAATAATTATTTTGTCACAAGTTTGCCTTACAGAGAACAAGGAAAACTGTGCCACCGTAATACTGTTTTTATATTAGTATCGAGAATCGGGGTGAATCAGTTCTATACCGATATATTGAACTAAATGACTACCTATACTTTCTCTAGTTGAATTGTATGTACAAGGTTGTGATTTTATTTTTATTTTAGCCTATACTGTCCCACTGCTGATCAAAGGCCTCCCTAAATCCTTCCAAGCATCCTTTTCCAGGGCCACCTTGATTCAACCCTTGTGCTACGCGTCTATATCGTCTCGCCACCTCTTCCTGGGCCGGCCTCGGGCGGCGCGGCGCGTCCATCCTCAGGCACTGGTTGTTATTTTATTTTTTACTAGCGTCTGCCTGCGACTTCATTCGAGTGGAAGTCGATAAAGTATAGCCCATGTTACTCCCTGATATTGTAGCTTTCTATAAGTGAAAGAATTTTGAAATTGGTTAAGTAGTTTTTGAGTTTATCCATTACAAACAAACACAAAAAATCAAATCTTTTCGATCGATGACTGGCTTGGGAGGAGGCACGGCTCCCTGTCATTTAGGGCGCCGCAGGTGCTCTCGGGGCACGACTGCTTCGGGAAGTACCTGCATCACATAGGCAGGGAGCCAGACGTTTTGTGTCATCACTGCCTCCACTGTTGGGAGGACACGGCGTGGCATACGCTTGCAGAGTGTGTAGCTTGGGAGGAGCCGCGCCGTGCCCTCGTTACGGAAGTGGGAAACGACCTGTCGCTGCCGGCTGTGACTCGTTCCATGGTCGGCGGCGCAGCGTCGTGAGATGCGGTGATCTCCTTCTGCGAAAATGTCATGTCGCAGAAGGCGGCAGCGAAAAGGAAGAGGGAGATTTCTAGTGTTCTCCCGGCCCGCAGCAGACGCGCCGGGCGTAGGCAGAGGGAAGATATGCCCTTCTCAGGCAACACAAGATGCCATTGGAATCTTTTGCGACCTCTCGAAGACGTTCGATTGTGTAGATGTAGACCATGAGACACTTCTGTTCAAACTGGAGCACTATGGGATTAGGAATACAGCTGTTGATTTACTTAGATCATACCTGAAAGATAGAAAGGTTAAAGTTCAGGTAAATGGCGTAAACTCATTAGGGTCTGAAATGGCAATGGGCGTTCCTCAAGGTTCGATATTGGGTCCATTCCTCTTTTGAGTTTACATTAATGATTTACCCCAATTACTTCAAAATCAATCGAAGATGGTGTTATTTGCTGATGACACATCATTAATTTTTAAAATAAACCAACGGTCACAAAATCTTGACGACGTGAATAGCTCTATTCTGCAAGTCCAAGATTGGTTTACGGTAAATAATCTGGTACTTAATTTAAAAAAAACAAATGCATTAGATTTAAATTACCTAATGTTCAAAGTAGCGAATGTGACATCATATTGAATGGAGAAAAACTGGAATTTATTAATCAAATGGTTTTCCTGGGAATCACGCTAGACGAGAAATTACAAGACAATTACAGTTACTTACAATTACTGATAAGACAGTTAACAGATGTAGAAATCGCGCGTTTGGTCTATTTTAGTTACTTCCACAGCATTATGTCATATGGCATTTTACTGTGGGGTCGGGCTGCTGACATTGAATCCATCTTTATTTTGCAAAAGAGAGCTGTCAGAGCCATTTATAATCTATGTCGCCGCGAATCTCTCAGGGAACTTTTTAAAAGGATTAATATTATGACGGTACCTTGCCAATTCATTTATGAAAATATTATGTATGTAGAAAGAAAGATAGAAAGAATGAAAAAACATTTATTTGGACACAGTTCGTGAAACACAAAACAAGATAAGGAAAAATCCACATCTCTTTAATAAAATAAGTAATAGACATAATTTTAATACTAGAAATAAAGATAAACTAGATCAACCATTTTTCAGATTATCTAAAGTACATACATCTTTTATGGGGTACTGTGTTAAATGTTACAACAAAATACCTTGTGACATATTGCAATTAAATGAAAGAAAATTTAAAACACATATTAAAGTACACTTTGTAAACAAGCATATTACAAATTAGAGGATTATATCCAAGATAAGAGTGCTTGGAAACATGCTAGTCCTGCTCCATAGGACAATTTAGAATCAAGACAAAATCAAACTGGTTGCTAATTTAATTGTAAAATTTATTATTTTGTGTTTTATGACATTGATTTTACATTCTGTGATTACTTCCTCACACACTGACTTATTAATTACAAAATTTTAGGAAAATCGTCTACTTTTACAATGTTTGTAAATATGTGAGCACCATGTATCTCTCACATATTAAATTATCTGTTGTTGTTTAATTTTTAATTCTTTTTACCTATTATGGTATAGTAATCTTATTCCAGATGCATCGCGTCTTCACATATAATTATATAATTAATGTATACAAATATTGTAAAACATTTTAAAAGAGTAAACGGTGAAGTTTCTTGCCCATTCTTCTCCATACGAAACCGACCTTTTGGAAGGGGCGACTAGAATCAATTTCATTATTTTGTAATTTTTGACGTTCAAAAGTGCCATACATGGGCCTATTTGAAATAAATGATTTGACTTTGACTTTGACGGCCCCCCTAAATGGGTTTCTTAATTGAAGGGAATTGTGGCTAAATAATAACAGCCGCACGGGTCAATCGATCAGGTTAAGCTGCGCTTGCCGCAGTTGGTCCGTGTTGGGATCTTTACATACCAAGACTCTTCCGTATCTCAGAAAGCATGTTAAGCCGTTGGTTCCGGCTGTCATTTGTAGATCTTTGACATTACGGGTCGTCAGAAGCCCGAAAGTCTGACAACCAGTCTTACCAAGGGGTATCGTGTTACCCAGTAGTAACTGGATTGTGGAGGTCAGATAGGCAGTCGCTCCATGTAAAATACTGGTATTCAGCTGCATCCGGTTAGACTGGAATCCGACCCCAACATAGTTGGGAAAAGGCTAGGCAGATGATGATAGACTCTTAATTGTCGTCGCCCACATTGTATAATTTACTAGCGACCGATTGCTTCGCACGGTTGTTACGACTTGGTTACATCGAGATTCCTATATTATATGTAAGTTTAATATTAATGTCATCATCATCTCCCTAGCCCAACTATGTTGGGGTCGGCTTCCAGTCTAACCGGATGCAGCTGAATACCAGTATTTTACATGAAGCGACTACCTATCTGACCTCCACAACCTAGTTACTAGGTAACACGATACCTCTTGGTAAGACTGGTTGTCAGACTTTTTGAGCTTCTAACTACTAACGACAGTCAAAGATCTACAAATGGCAGCCGGGACCAACGGCTTAACGTGCTTTCCGAGACACGGAGGGGTCTTGGTATGTAAAGATGGTCACCCATCCACAGACCAACCGCGGCAAGCGTAGCTTAACCTGATCGATCGACCCGTGCAGCTTAGCCACAAGCAATGTATTGTGCACATAAACTATCCGGAGTAAATTCTCTAAATGATGGTGAAAACCAGGCACTAAACTTGCGCCGTGTTAATTGGGCCTTAGTGGAAATTAGTGCCGATTCTCTTGTCACAAATGCCTTTAAACTAGACTAAAAATCACCAAAATTTAGTTTATTCCTGTCAAACGATGATTTCCCATTCTGAAATAGACTAAAGTGACACAACTTAACTATATTTTAGTTTGACAGCACTAAGATGGTACTGAGAGTCTGAGATATTAATTTAGTGAAATTGGCAATTTTGCTATTCTGAATTTGACGTTTATCACCTAAAATTTAGATTTTCTAACTAAATATGACTATTTTTAATCGCGACTAAAAACATGTGGAATAAAATTGGTTGTCATGAACTTTAAATTCACACCAACACCTCAACTTCAGATGCAAAAACAGTGAATTTTTTTCTTCTTTTGCTTATATCTCGAAAACGGTGTGTCCAATCGCAAAAATAATGAAAATTTCGACCCCCTTTATAAAAAATCCTTAACCCCGCTCTACATGTAGGTAATAATTTTTCTTATTTTCCATACAAAAAGTGAAAATTCCATATAAAAAACGACGAGGCTGCCCCCTCTGCGCGCCTCTGGCTCTAAAAAGATTCACGTTAGGTATCACGTGTGGAGTCGCGATTGTCAAATTCGATTTAGATGTGTCAAAATTATTTTTAAATTTAGATAATTTATTTTGCAGAATAGCTTTGAGATTCTCATAGTTAAAAGTAAGGTGACATGAACTCCTAACTACAAAATGCTCATTTTACAGGAGGCGGAAAAAACGATTTATAAATTATGTTTTAAATTTTAAACAACTTTTTTTTTAAATTATTGCTTATTGATAGGAAACTAATGAAACGTATTTAGAGCACGTTCGGTACTACGTCGTATTGTCAATTTTTACAGTAGATAGAAGCTATTGTTTCAATTTATAGTTTATGATAACGAAGATAAGAGGTATTGCAAATAAACAAAGAAACATTTTGTTTTAATTATTTATTGAATAATGACGTTTTACTATAAAAAAATCAGTACAAAAAGGTAAACTTCTTATTCTAAAAATCATAATTTATAAGTGGAACGTATAATCAAACCTTAGATCAGGATTAAAACCCAATGAGAGTATTAGTTGCAGATCTCTTAGAAGGTAAATGAGCTAATCGATAAACGAAGAATTATTTAATAAAGAAAACTGACAATTAAATTGTGATTACCCACAATAAACAATTTAATGACAATGTAATTAGAGTAGTATTAGGCAAGTTGATCCGTCAAAATCCAATCATTGATGTTACTCAAATGGTAAAGCATCGTAAAATGGATGACAGTCACGGGGCAAAACTGGCTTCAGTTGTTGTAAAAAAAGAAGAAAGAAAAGAACAAAAGAAAAAAAGAAAAGCTAATACTGCGAGTCCTGCGCCGCCTTCCGTCGCGTCGTCGTCGGTCGTGTTGTATTGCTCGCTCAGACGGTAACGAGTAGCGCTAGAGCTCACACGTGTTCCTTTGTACTTACATAGATAGTTGATATTGGTGCCGATTCTTTTGTAAACCGAACTAAACTATCACTAAAATTCCTTACTTTTGACTATGAGAATCTCAAAGCTATTCTGCAAAATAAATTCTCTACATTTAAAAATAATTTCTACATTTAAATCGAATTTGACAATCGCGACTCCACACGTGATACCTAACGTGAATCTTTTTAGAGCCAGAGGCGCGCAGAGGGGGCAGCCTCGTCGTTTTTTATATGGAACTTTCACTTTTTGTATGGAAAATAAGAAAAATTATTACCAACATGTAGAGTGTTACGGGTTTAAGGATTTTATAAAGAGGGGGTCGAAATTTTCACTATTTTTGCGAATGGACACACACCGTTTTCGATATAAGCCAAAGAAAAAAATTCACTGTTTTTGCATCTGAAGTTGAGGTGTTGGTGTGAATTTAAAGTTCATGACAACCAATTTTATTCCACACGTTTTTAGTCGCGATTAAAAATAGTCAGATTTAGTTAGAAAATCTAAATTTTAGGTGAAAACGTCAAATTCAGAATAGCAAAATTGCCATTTTCACTAAATTAATATCTCAGTACCATCTTAGTGTTGTCAAACTAAAATATAATTAAGTTGTGTCACTTTAGTCTATATCAGAATGGGAAATTGTCGTTTGACAGGAATAAATTAAATTTTGGTGATTTTTAGTCTAGTTTAGAGGCATTTGTGACAAGAGAATCGGCACCATTGTCGGCAACACGAAATTAAATAATTGCTTCTTTAATCATAGTAGATATTGTCAGCAAGATATACGCAGCATTACTTAGCAGTTATTGCCACTTATTAATATCTGCCTAATTATAGGAACATTAGGCCCGGTGTTTTTGCTCGTGCATGCAGAAATTATTTTTACGTCCAACTACGTAAAAAGTCAAATTGGTCAAAATTTTAGATAGGAGTTCATGTCACTTCACCGTCGATATTTAATAAAACAATTATTTTCTTTATTTACCAACAGCGATAGTTACATATAGTATGTTGCAGAGTATGTGTATTAATATTACAGCATTGTATGGCTAATAATAGGTTTTCCTGTGTAACTAAGATAAGTATAAACATACGAATGAACTACTAAGAAAACATTCGTTGAATAGGCTATGAAATAGGTAGGTATATAATTAATAATACACTGAGAAGTAACAAAAAGTTTAATAATTAAGGCTCCTGCAAACAGGCGCGACACAAAGACACCGCTCGTCGCGCGACGGGCGGTGTCTTTGTGTCCCGTTGCGTGTCGCGCCTGTTTGAAGGAGCCTTTATTTAGGACACTGACAAGCAAAAATGATGACAAATTATTAACTATTCGCTGCAGAGAAAATAATGATTAAAATATAACGTACATTTTAGGTAGATAGGTAGGTACAGGACAAAATATTTTTTTTGTTTTCTTAATTTTAATTTTGTTATAATTTTCTAAGTTTTAATGTTGTATTTCCTGTGCGTGTCCCAAATAAAAAAATCTTTCTTTCTTTTTTTAGGCTAGAAATAGTGTTACCTCTTGGCCACGACATCACCATCACTTGCGAGACCTGCGTCTTAAGTTTGGCAATTCTTCGGGCTATGTCGGTTACCTTGGTTCTCCTGCGGATCTCTTCATTTCTGATTCGATCACGTAGGGAAACTCCAAGCATAGCCCTCTCCATTGCCCTTTGGGTGACTTTTAGCCTTCTGATAAGGCCCATTTTGAGCGACCACGTTTCAGTACCATAGGTCATCACTGGCAACACGTCAGCGTAACACTATTTCCAACCTAGGTTTTTCTAAATGTTTTAAATTAAATATTTCATTGACATCATCGCCAATCGATTACATTTTCATTTTATTAATAAACATATTTGTATAATAAAGATAAAGACAGCATTGCACTTATGAAAAAAAACATTTTTGTAGAAGAGTTCCCGACGGCCACGGCCCCGTTGCACAGATCTGTGTTACAAATCATGGAGCTTACCGGAATACCCTCCTTAAACTTCAGTTTAATGTTTTTTGGGCTGTCGAATTCTTCGATGTTTTCAAACATTAATGTCCCACATGAACGTTTTATGTAGGGGATCCCCGTAATGGAATCTGTGCAATGAAAAATAAATCAAACTTCAAGCATTTATTTCAATGGGTATAAAAACTGTCACTTGCTCACTTCAGATGGCGCTGATCTCCAGCGTCTTATAATTTGACAGCTGGCCATACATTTTTTGTAAACAAGCGACTTCTTTTACACATAATTAATTATTGAGCTCAGTTGCGCAGCTGTTTACTGCAAAAATACGGGGACCTATGTATTTGCCAAAGATGTTATAAGAAAAATGTAGGAAAAGCTCTCCGAAAAAAATTGGAATCCGATTTTTTGTCGAGACGATGTGATATCCATTAAGCTTTTTATGGGAGAATACATACAGGCACTTGTGATGTGATATTACGCAAAACTATAATAAAGTATGTGTGTGTTTATATTATCATATTAGATCAGTGCTAGAAGTGCTATTTCTGAGGTTTTTCAGTCAGGAAGATCATGCCCGAGTTGAATTTCAATTTTGATCAGGTAATTTCAATCGTACGCTTCTAGTCTTTAACAAAAAACGAACTTTAAGTCAACAAACACAAAATAACTTATACCACATAAAACGTTCATAAGTTATTGCTAAAGCTGCTTTTTTATCAGTGGTAGACGCTCCCCTGTCCTTAACTCGTCTTTTAATAGTGTTACACTCCAAGCCTCATACATATTTATCTAGTTTTCGTATAATTTGTGATCAACACAAAAGTAAACATAAACACAAAAGATGAAGCGGAGAAGAATGGGCAAGAAATTCCATGGACACTCTTTTTAAATTATATTGTTATAACTATTCCTCGGGATTCCTCGGGAACGTACTTACTACCGGGATTAAAAGTAACCTATGGATTAACACATAATTATGCTGTGTGTTAATCCAGGTAAACAATTTGTTAATTCCGCAACAAATTGTTTTCATATAACTCTATTGAATACGCAGCGCGCGCCAGTTAGGCTGCCTGTCCATTGGAACGGAGCGAGGTAGTGGAGCGGAGAAATGTGCCAATATGAATCAATAGAATCTAAACTCTGCTTCAGAACTCTGCTCCTATTGGTTAATATTGGCACATTTCTCCGCTCCGCTGCTGCCTCGCTCCGCTCCAATGGACAGGCAGCCTTATGCTGGGAAGTCGGCATGATTTATTCCGACATCTTCAACAATCCTTTACTTAATTAATGATTTACACAGTTTGTACTTACTTTCCGCCTTCAAAGTGCGGCACACAGACTTGTCAGACTCTGGGCACTTTGTGATCATGCTGGGGTCTAACTTTCTACATGCTGTATGATCATCCATGGACATGCGATAACTGTCACACTCGTAGCAACTGAGAGAGGAAGCTGAAAAGAGAGATCTTTAGTTAAAATAGCATCGATTATAACGAACTAAAATCATCATCATCTGCCTAGCCTTTTCCCAACTATGTTGGGGTCGGCTTCCAGTCTAACCGGATGCAGCTGAATAGCAGTATTTTACATGGAGCGACTGCCTATCTGACCTCCACAACCCAGTAACTGGGTAATACGATACCCCTTGGTAAGACTGGTTGTCAGACTTTGGGGCTTCTGACGACCCGTAACGACTGTCAAAGATCCACGAATGGCAGCGGGGACCAACGGCTTAACGTGCTTTCCGAGGCACGGAGGAGTCTCGGTATGTAAAGATGGTCACCCATCCACTGACCAACCCTGGCAAGCGTAGCTTAACCTGATGGATCGACCAGTGCGGCTGTTATTACTTAGCCACGAGCTCCTCACGAACTAAAATATGTGCATATTATAAGATATGCACCGTAATAATACGCGGGGTCGCGGCAGACTACGTAGGAGATGGCGGGACGAGCTGGATAAATTCCGTCAAAATTAGAAGGAGGACGCGCGGACTCGCGAAAGGTGGAAGGAGTGGAGAGAGGCCTTTGCCCAGGAGTGGGACAGAATGGCCAGTAAAAAAAATGCACCGTACAGTCAGCCTCCAAAAAGATGTGATACATCGACAAGAATTAATTTCATTGCCTTCAATTTTTTTTCCATAATATTATATCAGCTCCAAGAACTTAGCGCGACTGCAGTATACGGTATATGGCGGAAGGGTGGGCCCAGCTGCACCTTGGCTACGTCACCATCGCGTCGTTCATTACACAGACTCTAGTACGAACGCACGACTTATATAAAAATATTTAAAAAAAACGTGTGGCACTCGGGGACTGCCGCGGTAAAGCTATTGCATAGCATTTGTAACCTCCATACTTCCTATTTGTCAACGCTACACTTGGGACGATGACGTGATGACATAAAACAAAAATTACGTTCCCATGACAACATCACGTTTCCCATGACATCACGTTGTCATGGGAACCGTCATTACATGGTAGGCGGAGTGGGGGGTGTTAGGTTTTCTCGTTACGGAATTTCTTGATTCGGTCGCCGCGCTCTAAGCCCGCGATAAAAGCTATGCAATAGCTTAAAAAGAAAATCTAAAAAAATATTTTCGATAAAAAATCATTTTAATTTTTGCGACAAGCACAATTAGTATCACCCATTTATACGAATATAGTCTTAATCAATCTGCCTAGCCTATTCCCAAATATGTTGGCTTCCAGTCTAACCAGATGCAGATGAATACCAGTATTTTACATGGAGCGACTGCCTATCTGACCTCCACCACCCAGTAACTAGGTAATACGATACCCCTTGGTAAGACTGGTTGTCAGACTTTCGGGCTTCTGACGACCTGTAACGACTGTCAAAGATCCACGAGTGACAGCCGAGACCGACTGCTTAACGTGCTTTCCGAGGTCCGGTATGTAAAGATAGGCCGTCAAGGGTAGCTTAACATGATGAATAGACCAGTGCGGCATTTAGGCACGACCTCCTCCGAATAAAGTCTTAATACTCGGATACGTCTATGCTCGGTAAATAACATAACATCACGCCTTGTTTCCCCGAAGGGTTGGGCAGAGGTGTCCCTGTAGCAGGTACACCCACATTTCGCCAGTTATGTTAAAGTCCCATGTAATAGGGGGCGAGGCTATTGCCATCAACCGGGCACAAATCGAGACTCCGAGCTGCTACTCAGAAATTCCAGATAGGAAAACCCAATAACACTTTGCCCGACCCGGGAATTGAACCCACCTCATGCTCAGCAGTAGTGCTTGCGACCACTAGACCAACGAAAATATTATGTTCGAAACGAGAAAGGAGTATTTATTAATTTTAATATTGTTCGAATTGCCGTTACATTTATTTCATGCGTTTGTGGTAGGCCGCAGAGTATACTAAAACTGAAGTAATTAGTAAAATTGGGCCAAAAACGTTACCATTATTTTATCAGCAAAGCAGATAATCTCAAAACTCACCATATTTCACAGAAAAGCAGAACAACGCCACCATAAACGAATTAGATAATAATATCGACTTCATAATATTTTTTGCCGACCAAACGATCATTTGGGATGCTAGAGGTAAACTAATGAGATACCTGCACGATTCCACAATTTATTTCTTACAAGGAAAACAAACAAATTAATTTATTTATAACTATACATGACTCCCTTTATATATATTTTTTGTTAGTAAATCTGTATTTATCCCTATAGAATGGGACATTGTAATGTAGTTGTAGGATTAGCAATAAAGTTGGTCAAAATAAAAGAAGTATCTCTATAAACTACCTCTAGGGTGTAATGTATTTTTATTTTCTTAATGTCCCTCGGCAAACTTCGTGTTTCGTCAATTGTCGGATTTCTATCAGTTGCCCTTTGCACTTGGTACAGACCGGACGCTCTCAATCGACTTGGAAGTATATAGAGTTGTTAATACTCTTAACTTAATGTATAATTTATTTAAAAAATGGGAGGAAAGCCGCTAAAGTCGCACGACTGATAGGAAAATTGTTTTACAGCTCTATATAGTTCACACGGAAAACAAAATAACAATAAAGTACCTAGTAGTTCTGAATTCAAATTATTACACACGATAAATCTAATAATTGATGGACATGGAAAATTATCATTCGTTTGGATTCGGAAATCTTATTATACCCGAGAGACATTGCGAAAGTGCGTTTGTTTGTTTATTTGTTACGCTTTCACGCTAAAACAGCTGAACGGATTTGGATGAAATTTGGCACATGGGTAGACCTTGACCTGGGTTAGGACATAGGACACTTTTTATCCCGATATTCTCACGGGTTCGAGACTTTTGCGGGTAAAACTGCGGGACGCAGCCAGTAAGAAAATAAGAAGAATATAGAATATATTCTTTTTGGATATGATAAATAGAAAACTAAACTATGTTCAAGCTGTACTAATCAATCAATCAATCAATCAACTCTGCCTATTGCAGTCCACTGCTGGACTTAGGTCTCTCCCAGGCTGTGCCAAAACTCAGTCCTCCGCCTTCTACATCCAGTCTCTCCCAGCCACTTTGCGCTGTATAGCTCTGTATGTTATAAAAAATGGCAGAAAACTTGAACAAGATCGCCTTGGTGGAAGAAAAATACTTGTATAGAACTTTGGTCCGTAACTTTATCTAAATAAAGAGCACAACCGCATTTACAACAAAAAAAAATACTTCCGAAACCTTTAAAGTACAAATACTTGCATAGAACATTGATCCATAACATAATATAAATAAAGAGCACAATCGCGTTTACAAAAATGAGGTGTCATGGTGTCTCAAAATCAATGGTTTAGTCCCATCTCAAAAATGCCCAAGCTCCTAAAGAAGTTTTCACTTCAAAAATCGGCCAAGTGCGTGTCTGACCACGCACAATGTAGGGTTCCGTATAGATAGTGCAATCCACGAAGACGCGCCCCACTCCGCTCCGCGCCGTACTTCAGCTTACAGTACAGTAATCGCGGAGTGGGGCGCGTCTTCGTGGATTGCAATATCTATAGTTGGGATGAATTTATCCCAAGAACAAACTTAACACTGTAGTTGAAAAATTATTTTTAATGATTTTATTTTACCACTTTGTCGGCGTGATTAACATGTCAAATTGCAGTTTTCTACTACTAAGAGTCTCTGAGCTAAGCCGCGGACAGAGGGACAGACAGACGGACATGGCGAAATTTGGGTTCCTTGTTGACTACGGAACCCTAAAAATGTGTGCTACCGTTACTTTTGAAGGCGTTTTGCGTGGATGTGACGCATATTTTCCCCCAATTTTTTATTTACGTGTTTTTTTATCTTTCTTTGCGTCATGTTTACCGCAAATAAACGAATTTTCTTTCTAAAACTTTTGTTTAATCCTGGAAATTATTTTCTCACGTTTCTTACAATTTTCAGGTCTTTCAGGTTATGCTGCTTCTAATAAAAATTGAGGTCTTGGGTTCGATTCCCGGGTCGGGCAAAGTGTTATTATTAGGTTTTTAAGGTTCCGTACCTCAAAAGGAAAAAACGGAACCCTTATAGGATCAGTCGTGTGTCTGTCCGTCCGTCTGTCATAGCCTATTTGCTCCGAATGTAATAGACCGATTAAGTTGTTTTGTACACATCTCAATTTCTGTGACCCAAACACGGATGTGTAACAAAAACAAACGAATTTTGAATATGGGTCATTTTCCGGGAGCGAATTGAAAAACCGGCCAAGTGCGAGTCAGACTCGCGCACCGAGGGTTCCGTACAAAAAATTGTAATGTTACTAAAAATGTATGCTTTTCGCAATTTTTCCTTTATCTGTGCTATAAGACGTTGCTTCGTACCAAATTTCAAGTTCACGGGAAGTACCCTGTAGGTTTTGATTCCCTTGCGAGTGTCGCAAGCATTACAGCAATTTGAAGCATAAACGGCTGTATCTTTTGATTGCCTTAATTGGCTTAGAAGTTTGATTTTTTCACAGCTCCAAGGGACAATAGACCTGAGTATTTGATATGAATTTCAGCTTGATACCTTCACGCGTTCCTGAGAAAAAGGGTCTTGACAGACAGACAGATGGACAACAAAGTGATCCTATAAGTGTTCCGTTTTTTCTTTTTGAGGTACGTGTGATGTACTGTATAATTATTAAATAAATATGTGCTTCTGCGATCCGCGCGCTCGGCATTACGTTGACAGCGCTCGAGGCGAGCGGACGTATCGCACACACTCTAGAAGAAATATAACTGTTTTATTAAACCACCCAAGGGTTAAAACGAGACATAACAGTACGGAACCCTAAAAATTCAAAAAAACATTTTGCCAACTGTACTGTGTAGCATATCAAATGAAAGGACTTTTTGTGAGGATTTCAAATATATATTTTTTATAATTTTAATTACATTTTTATTTTGATGTTATGTTACTCTCATAAAGTAAAGGATACACAGGACAACAGCATGTCTGTTGCATGAATTTTTTTCATGAATCTGAGTAGTTTTTACACGCTGATTTCAAAAATATATACTGTTTTTATGTAGCAGCTCTAGTTTAGCGGCTATGAAGTGAAGGGATGTTTCACTAAAAATTTACTATAAAAATTTATTAAACACATTTTATTCTGAATGAAATTTTCTTATAAATGATTTTCTCGCGTGAAGTGTGTTAGAATTACTATTTTAAATGCTCCAACAATAATCAGCCATCATATTTAAGTTCCAATATCCCTGATATCTCTCCTCCATAATGCGAATATCCTGATGAAAACGCTCCCCTTGTTCCTCGTTGAGGTCACCGAGATTTTCAGAAAAATATTCTAAATGACTGTAAAGGTAGTGAAGCTTAACACATACTGCACCCAAGCTGCTGAAAGTGTATCAGCAATTGTTCAACGTGCTGAATATAGCCATCAGACATTTTATTTCCCAAAAAATTCGTCGCTACCCAAACGAACTCTTGCCATGCATATTTCTCGATAGCTGCCATATGGTTGATAAAATTTGTATCATCTATAGACTTGATTTAGTGGTCTGGGATACCCAAAGCAATCAAAATCACTGTCTCCACTACTGTCGTCATTATCGGTTTGTTGACTGCACTCGTCTGGATGTTCCGAAGATGTACATGGCTGCTGAGGTACTGGTGTGTCACTAGTATTCAAGAGTGGTCTTATAGCAGATTTTAAGTTAGGATATATCCACTTAGAGCAATTTTTATGGTCTATTCCTATGATTTTAGTAACACAGAAATAACAGTCATCGTGATGATTGGATGGTTCACGCCAGATCATAGAAGCTTTATAATTAAAAGAGGGTCTTTTTTTGTTTGCCCATTATTGCAAAGACTCAACACAACTTTTACATACCAAACTAGGTATCCAGGGATTGTCGTTTGTCAGCAATGGAAACCAAAATTAGTCCAAATATGCTTTTTTCACGAAGTCCGACACGTTCAAACGGAATTTTCGAAGATATTTTCTCCAAAAATAACACAAAAACAGTCAGGGCTGTTTAAACATGTCCTTCTTGAAGAAGACATAATAAAATTTGTACAGAAACTAGTTAATTTACACCGCTATTGATAGAAATGATCGACTACTTAAGTAAATTCAAGACGGTACCTGTATCTCACTAACTAGAGCTGCTACAAAAAATCTGAAGGTAGATTCGAAATTAGCGCACCCAAATTAGTAAACAACTATAGAAAAACTTTATACAACAAAAATAAAGTTCGATTTTGTTGTCCTGATAATCAACTCATTACACGTTTATAGGTCACATCAGCCCTTAGCAGGTGTAGGACAGACAGGAAGTGACGGACGCGTGACGTGACTAAGCGGAAGCGGCGCCATGTTTGATAAACGCCGCGTTCCGGCCGACCTGCGCACGCGCTTAGCAGCCGCTAATTTGAATAGTGTCGGCGATTTTAAATTATGACATGTTAATATATGGTCAGATAATAGTGTTGGTTGAATTGTCTGAGGAATAGGGTTGGGGTCAAAATTATTGAAGTCTGAATAGGATTAGTTTTACACTATGAAGCGATTATTTATTGAGTTATTTACATTTGTTTTTACGGGTGGGAACCCAATACAACAACGTAGTCATAATTTCCACACTTAGAGGCGTCACCCAAAAACCAAATAAATTGCAACAATAATAAATTAACCAATAATAATATTGTGAACACTGACGAGGAACGGAGCTTCCGCCTCATTCTTGCCTTAATTGGCCGGCTTGAGTGGAGATTCGCAAGAGCAATCGTGCTTGGAGGAAGGAAGTATTCCAGTAAGTGCTCGTAGGGATCTTGACCATCTTCCGGGCTCTGGGATGATTCTGAAAGCCTTGAAATACCTCTCCACTCCTCAAGCACCTCAGGACATGTTGCCCCCTTGTCGCTACGACACTATGTGCTAGCGACCGTTTTCGGGGGCCCATTATTGAGTATGCAAGTCACCCCCTGCCATTTTATCCGTGTACATTTAAACATTGATCAGGCGGAGGCCATAGTCATTCCATAGTTCCAGGTAACCAGTTCACTTAGCCACCCAAACCCATAGTCCAATATTTTTGTTTCCATATCCTGCAATAGTCCTACACCAACCGGGGGTTGTCCTTGGGTGCTCTTGCATAGTGCAAACAGGGATAGTCGTCGATTTGTGCCTCAACACTTAAAATTGTCTAAGGGGCCTCTGCGAGTTGGCTTCGGCCCCTCGTACGCCTTCCAAAAGACCGAGACCCTAAGGTCCCGAGATATTTAAACATATAAATAATAATAGCAAATTTAACGTGTGTGTTACGCGCAGCTGCATAAGGGCAATCGCCGAATCAGCACTGTGCTCAATATGTGATGTATATTATCGATACATCAAATTTATCGAACGACGGAAACGGCGAGCTGAGCTAGCATTTTGTGACGCACGAACCTAGTTTACCCAATTATTGTAGGTAATTCTGTAAAATTCCACTCCATATTCATACTTCGAATAAGTAGGCGCTTAGGCTAATTTATTTTATAATTAATGTAATTCTTTTAATTTTAAATAAATTTAGCTAACGTAATTTGTGTCAAATAAATTTCTTTTCTTTCTTTTCTTTCTTTTCTTTCTTTTCTTTCTTTTCTTTCTTTTCTTTCTTTTCTTTCTTTTCTTTCTTTTCTTTCTTTTCTTTCTTTTCTTTCTTTTCTTTCTTTTCTTTCTTTTCTTTCTTTTCTTTCTTTTCTTTCTTTTCTTTCTTTTCTTTCACCACCAACAAAAATGAATTATTTTTAAAAGGTGACTAACAGATTTTCTTTGTATGTTCAACAGCGTTCTCTTGATTGCTGATAGATGGAAAGGTAGATAGAATACTCTTTATTATGTACACCAATTAAAATTAAGTAAAGTACCTAAAAGTTTTTGATTTCGAAGAAAAACAAATTGACGTAATTAATTACAAAAGAAACACATTGTTCCAGTCTTCTCTGAGACATGGATAAAATTGACATTTGGATAAAACTCGTAAACATGCAAAAAAAGGATGCAAACTTTGTAGGTGTGATGCAGTGTGGAGTGGTAGTGTGAGTGAGGGTGTGTGTCAGTGGGCACGCCACAATTGCGGCGATAAGACCCCTCTTTGAGGAGTGGCTTGAGAGACGCCACGGCGTCCTCACCTTCCGCCTGACGCAGGTCCTCACCGGACACGGCTGCTTCGGGAGGTTCCTGTTCAGGATAAGGCGGGAGGAAACACCCGGGTGTCACCATTGTGTGGATCGGCCTGAGGACACGGTGGAGCATACGGTGGAGGTCTGCCCGGCTTGGGCGGAGCAACGCCGTGTCCTCGTAGAGGCGATCGGCGGCGGTGATCTCTCGCGTCCAGCCCTAGTTCAGGCCATGGTACGGAGCGAGAGGAAATGGCAGGCCGTCACCTCCTTCTGCGAAGCGGTAATGCTCGCGAAGGAGGAGGCGGAACGCGTGAGGGAGAAGCAAATTTCGCGCCCTCACGCCCCTAACCGCCGCAATAGGAGGAGACGCCCGGGGCGGGAATTGCGAGCCGATTTCCGGCCACCGTAGGCGCGGGCTTGCGGACGGTGAGCAATGGGTAGCTCGCCGTCCGATAAGGACCAAGCCCGGGTCGACGGCGCGTTGTGTTCCACGCGCGCCTCAAAGAGATGTCAGCAGAATTGACGGGGTCCGCTAGGGCCAGTGCCTGCCGGGGGTTCGAAGAAAACCGATAGGGAAATCGTGGCCCCCGGCAACAGGGCAACCGAAGGAACATGGGTGGGTTTTAGTCAGTAAGAGTCTGACACGCCCTCCCGCTCCACCCAGAGCGAGAGAAGTTATTTGATAATTTCCCACCCAAAAAAAAAAAAAAGGTTGTGTGTCAGTGAAGATGTGTCAGTGTATAATTACAGATACTAAATGACTGACACAACGGGCGGCTGGTGGGGTTGCTGCTATCGCCAATTTTTTACTTCACCACGAATACAATTTTACGTTATCTCATCATCTGTTACGACGCCTCATTGAGGTGGATAACAATTAAAATTCTATTGTCTCGTTAATGACAGTTGAAAGGTTAATTATCTCTTCGATTTGTCTAATACCTACCTACCTATAACTACAGAATATATAGGTCTGTCTAGATAGACACTCAAATACCAGCATCGTTTGAGTAATCTCAGAGTCCGTTATCTCTATTACGAATGACGCCGGAGAACCTTAAATTTACCATTTATCACCCAAAACAGTTTCTGTTGAAATAATAATCTCGAAATACCCTCCAATTATCCTTAACAAGACATGACAGGAAACCAAACTATTAAGCGAACTTTATGATAGCAAACAATACAGTTTGTTTAGCCGATGAAGCGTGATATTGAATTATTCAGTCTATTCTATTAGTAACTATTATCGCCAGGTGTACGGATAGAGGGCTGTTTACAGATATTATCAAGAATGTTGATTGACAGTATAAAAGGTATGGATCCCATTTTTAACCGACTTCCAAAAGGAGGAGGTTCTCAATTCAACTGTTTTTTATTTTTTGTATTTTTGTTACGCGATTACTCTGCCAATTATGAATTGATTTTAATGATTCTTTTTTCGTACTTCAGAGGTGGTCCCATATAATTTTTTATAACTTTGCTTGGGGAGTTTTTGAGTTAGCTTCAATAATACGTATTTTTTCCCACTTAGTATGTGGATGATATGTTAAGTTTCTGTCATTGTTATTTCGAATTTGTGTGGGGTTAATACCACAACTAAAAAGTGAAAAATAAAAACTTTTTACAAAAAAAAAAAATTCAACCCACTCCCAAAAACCGACTTCCTTTTTTGGATACGTTTGTTTGGCAAATAAATTAATGTGTTAGGCATACACATACGGTACGGTACGGTTTTCTTGCCGGCTCTTCTCCATAGGAAACGACCAATTGGAACCTTGCACCTAGCTTCTGACGTTTCATAAGTGCCCCTGTAAGTTTATGTGAAATAAAATATTTTGAATTGAATTGGTATTTTCAATACTCATCATTTGACTGCCTATCTGATTTCCACAACCCAGTAACTGAGTAACACGATACCCTTTGGTAAGAGTGGCTGTCAGACTTTCGGGCTTCTGACGGCCCGTAAGGACTGTCAAAGATCCACGAATGACAGCCGGGACTAACGGGTTAACGTGCTTTCCGAAGCACGGTATTTTCAATACTAAACATTAAAAAAACTTTTTACAAAAAAAAAAAACAGGCAAAAAGTGGTAAAAAACTAAAATACTGATCCAAAGACACCGATTTTCGAATTAAAATTATTTTACACTTTGTAATTTGGAAGTCGGTTGAATTTTGTGTAAAAAAGTTATTTTTTTCACTTTTTGTGGATTTATTCGTAATTTATCTAAGTTACAATAGCCTAATGTCAACTGCTCATCACCTTTTACAAAATATTGCTTTCCCCATGCAGGGACTTTAATTGTTGAGGAGTTCTCCAGGTGCTTCACCATCAGCTCCACTGCACCATATGAATTGTGTCGAGCATCAATTGCTCACCAACCGTATTAAAGTAATCGAATCGCAACCCGTGAAGTACATATTATTGAGTAGTTCTGGTGGGCATCTGTGTCCTTCATCATCAGTTCCACTTTATCAAATGGTACTATCCGAGAGCAAATGCACGAGTTACTATAAAAATACCCAAATCGCTATAGCTGTGCCTATAATATTTGAAGAGTTCCCTCGATTTCTCCAAGATCCCATCATCAGATCTTGACCAAATGACAATGGCACCAACTTGAAAGTATACTTTTTCAAGCAAAAAAAGAATTTTTCAAATCGGTCCAGCCGTCTTCGAGTAATCGGGGAACATAAATGAAAAAAAAAAAGACTCCGACGAACTGAGAACCTCCTCCTTTTTTTGAAGTCGCTTAAAAACTTGCAGGTGAACGAATAATTTCGCGTTTGTCTAACAAATAGAATAGTCTAGAGACTTGGAAGTGTTATGACATGTGGTCGAGTTTACAAAAAACTTTTACAAAAAAAAACAACTGACTTCCAAAAAACACTACAAAGTGAAAAATTACTTTAATTTCGGTAGTCGGTGTCTTTGGTTTTGAATTTTCGTTTTTGTCACCGACTTCCGAAATTAAAGTTATTTTTCACTTTGTAGTGTTTTTTGGAAGTCAGTTGTTTTTTTTTTTTTGTAAAAAGTTTTTATTTTTCACTTTTTAGTTGTGGTACCTACCCGACACAAATTCGAATCCCACTACCTGCTATGTAAATAACAGTGACAGGAACTTATCATATCATCCACATACTAAGTGGGAAAAAGTACGTATTATTGAAGCTAACTCAAAAACTATCGAAGCAAAGTTAATAAAATTTATATGGGACCACCTAGAGAGCATACCCTTTCAAACAAAAAAAAGAATTATCAAAATCGGTCCACAATTGACGGAGAAATCGGTGGACATACATAAAAAAAAAAACAAACATACGCGATGAACATATAACCTCCTCCTTTTTGGAAGTCTGTGAAAAAAGTACAAGAGTTCATTTTTGTTGACTCAGTAAATTGCCTAATGGATACAAATATATCTTCTGTCGGACCGTTATGGGTTGTCAAATATATAAGCGTCTAATCGCACTAAACGTCATTAATCACAGAAAACACTCGCTAGTCATTTCGTACTTCAAAATGGTGCAATGTCGGCAGGTACGGTCATCGAGTGCTAGTGATGTGCGCACACTTCCTCTAAGCACGACGCGCGACGATGTAAAGTTTAGATAGCAGAATCTTTTCACAAGTATGTCTATTGTGGAAAATTGTGTTACGAAAATGTTCTAAAATTAATAAATCTAAACTAATGTTATAAAGAGTAAGGATTTGATTTTTTGTTTGTTTGTTTGTAATGAATAAACTCAAAAACTACCGTTCCCGATTTTTAAAATTCTTTCACTTGTAGAATGCTATATTATCACTGAGTAACATAGGCTTTCGACCCCATTGGCCATCCGTTCTGCGAGCAATGTGTGTGCGTTGGAAGGCCTCCCACAAGATGGACCGGATAACCTTGTGAAGGCCACAGGAATCCGCTGGATGCAGAAAGCACAGAATCAGTCGAAGTGGCGGTGCTTGGGGGAGGCCTATGTCCAGCAGTGGACGTCTTTCGGCTGAAATGATGATGATGATGAACATAGCCTATAATTTATAAAGATATCACGTGCGCAAAGCCGCTGGCGGAACCTATACTCCGTTTGAAATAAGATTAGACATTTAACTAAACCTTTTTTACAGTCCGTTCAACCGATTTTGACTTCTATTGCGTTGGTGGCATGACAAATGGCAGCTGCAGTACACAGTTGGTTTGTAACCACTTTTTTTGCTTTTAATGCTATCCTTATGCCTACGGCATAGAAGTCAAAATCGGTTGAACGGATTGTAAAAAAGGTTTGTTTAAATGTCTAATCTTATTTCAAACGGAGTATAGTAGTAATATATTTCTGTTCATATTATCGACTAATTCATATAAGCGTGTCCCCTCACTATGCTTAGCAGGGGCGAAGGTGGATATTACCTGATGTTATCAGCTATGCATGATGTAATTTGAATGCAGTTTTCGTTGGCAACATTAAATGGGGCTCTGTGAAGCACGTTTATTGATCAAATGTACATTCTAGTGAATTTAAAGGCAGGAAGGAAAGAATCATGGACGTAGAGGGTAGTGGAAGAAGGTACTGTGAGGTTTTATCATGAGATGCAACCTCATGCTGTACAGGCTGGCTAGAACGCTGTACGTCATCCGAACAATCTGACAAAATAAGTTTAAATTTGGATTTTTATATGGTTTTCACTTGTCGATAAAAAAGTCGAGTCTAGCCCCAGGCGTCGCGTCGGTCGTGCTTATGTTAATGTTATTTTGTATTAATGAATTAAATATCATCGCGCCCTTCAAAAGTTCTTTGATTTATACATGGTCCCGAGTACCGCAGCCAAGCGTGGTGCTCACAGTACCTACTTATGTGGAAAAGGGAGTGTGTGGAAGTGCTTATCATTCCATTTGAGTGTACGAGTGCCTTTGTTGATTGAAGGCGTTCGTTGGGTGCAAATAAAAATTATTTTCGTACTTTACAGTAGAATTGTAGGCTAAAGTATTTGTTTAGGTTAAACCGATTCATTCGTTTATTTATTTATTATTTTTTTTCAGATAAAATCTTTCACCGCCCATATTTAACATAGCATGAACCCATAATTTAATCTTTGTCTCTGAGTTTTGAAAGAAAGAGACAATGACCAAATTAGTGTGAAAACTCGTGCGTTTTGTTTTTTTTTTTGCGGCAGTCGGTCAAATATGTAGAAAAAAAAAACGGTGCAAAATAATATTATGAATCCTTAATATTATAAATGCGAAAGTAAGTTTGTTTGTTACGCCTTCACGCTAAAACGGCTGAACGGATTTGGATGAAATTTGGCACATATATAGATGATGCCCTGGAAAAGAACATAGAATACTTTTTTTTCCCTCGGGATCGAGACTTATGCGGGTGAAACCGCGGGGCGCAGAGTCTTATATCGAAAACTCACTCCGGACTGAGTTATATCAGTTTAAAGATTAACTTTTCAAATATTATGGAATAATTCTTGTTACAAAGCATATCAAATTTTGAACCTTCCCAAGCGATATTCACTATTTAGTTATGTTCAAATACATGTTTGTATATGTCACGGCTACAACCCAAAGTATGGCTATAAGTACCTAGTTTTAGCCAGCTATACCTATACTCCATTTGAAATAACATTAGACATTTAACTAAACCTTTTTTACAGTCCGTTCAACCGATTTTGACTTCTATTGCGTTGGTGGCATGACAAATGGCAGCTGCAGTAAACAGTTGGTTTGTAACCACTTTTTTGCTTTTAATGCCATCCTTATGCCTACGCAATAGAAGTCAAAATCGGTTGAACGGACTGTAAAAAAGGTTTGTCTAAATGTCTAATCTTATTTCAAACGGAGTATAGGTGCGGCAGGGACTAGTTGGTTAAACTTAGTTGTAGCAAATGAAAATGGCTGAAAGGTAGGTTAGGTTAGAACTGTGACCACATAACACACCGCACGAGCCGAGCGAGCGAAGCAAGCAGTGCCGCGGTAGTGACCGGCGAGTTCCAGGGTCCATTTAGGCACAAGAGTTATATACTCACACGCTGACATAAAATAATGTAACTCTTGTGCCTAAACGGACCCTATTTTTCGTTACGTGGTGGAAGATCCTCATGGATGTCCTCCACCCTGACTCCTGCTGACTAAAAACCACCCCGGTTTTCCCTTCCCACACTTGGACCGGGAATCATAAGTAGATCACTAGTGCGCCTTCTATGATCCCTGACTGGTGCTCGCCCGGTTTTGCGGGCCACTTCATGTCCCCCCCCGCGGACATAAAGTGGCCCGCAAAAGCGAGGTGTAAGACTCCCCCCGCGACGTCAAATAGGGGCGCGCGTGGAACACCACGCAACGCCACCTCGGGTCCTGCTGCATGGGGGGGGGGGCGGACGTCCCCGAGTCCGCCGTTCCTCCGGACCTGTTTACGGGGGCTGGAAAAGGGCGTTGTCCGCCCTCCGCCGACACCCGGTCCGCCTGCTACGGATCTGGAGAGTGGTCTCAATCTCCCTCTCCCTTTCCGCAGCCTCCTGCTGCGAAACTACGGTGTCACAGAAGGAGATCACCGCATCCCACGACCCGGCGCTCCCGACCATCGAACGAACGACAGCCGGCAGCGACAGATCGGCTCCGACTTCTGATACGAGGGCACGGCGCGGCTCCTCCCATGCGGTACTGTAGACACTCGCTTGACTGCGGTACCCGGGACGGTGTTGAAATTAAAGAACTCTTGATTGAAAACCGTAATTATATTTAATTGATAAATATAACATAATATTAACACAAGCACGACCGGCGCCTGGAGCTAAACTATCATTTTTGTAGCAATGTGTGAATAAGTTATTAAGAATGCTGCACGTCATCCGAACAATCTGACAGGATATATTTAAAAAACTTTTTACAAAAAAAAACAACCGACCTCCAAAAAAAAACACTACAAAGTGAAAAATAACTTTAATTTCGGAAGTCGGTGTCTTTGGTTTTGTATTTTCGTTTTTTGCCACCGACTTCCGAAATTAAAGTTATTTTTCACTTTGTAGTGTTTGTTTTTGGAGGTCGGTTGTTTTTTTTTGTAAAAAGTTTTTATTTTTCGCTTTTTAGTTGTGATACCTACACATCACATATTCGAATACCACTACCTGCTACCAGTGACAGAAACTTATCATATCATCTACATACTAAGTGGGAAAAAAATACGTATTTTGTAGCTAACTCAAAAACTATCCAAGCAAAGTTAATAAAATTTATATGGGACCAATTCGAGAGCACACCCTTTCAAACAAAAAAAGAATTTTCAAAATCGGTCCATAATTGACGGAGAAATCGGTGGACATACATAAAAAAAAAAAACAAACATACGCGACGAACATATAACCTCCTCCTTTTTGGAAGTCGGTTAAAAATAGGATTTGGAATAGTTTTCACTTGTTGATAAAAAAAAGATAGTTTCGGTCGTTGGTCGTAGCCGGTCGTTCTTGAATTAATATTATGTTGTATTCATGAATTAAATTACGGTTTTCAATGAACATAAATATGAAACAATGACCATAAATATCCTTCTCCAAAAGGATTCTCTCTATACCTCTAAATTCTAGAATAATAACGGTTACCAGAATAATTAGTGATCCCATAACTCATGGCTTTAAACCTTCTGTTCTCATTAACCTTCATTTACACAAGATATTTAGTCTCACGAACATGTTTATTTTAACTATTAGAATTTTGCCCCTTTCATATTGAATTGTAGATTAGGTACTTTTATAAACTAATAGGTATTATAAAGAGAAAAGATTAGATTTTTGTATGTTTGTTTGTTCGTAATGAATAAACTCAAAAACTACTGGACCGATTTAAAAAAAAACTTTTTTACCATTGCCATTCCAAAAAGGGCATTTTATTCATCGATAACAGTGAATAAAACTCTCTTTTACTCACTGAGTGAATAAAAACATTTTTAATTTGGAACAAGCACGAATTTAACGAATTATGTACAAACGATGAATAAAACGTGCTGAAAGTACATACTGGCTGGCTAAATGGAGCTATAGAGCTATACAACTTTTTGTTCTATCTGTTATCGACTTATCGTGGTTGTTTTATGTTATTGGAAAATCTATATATAAATCTATAAGTAATTAATTATAATAAAATGAGTTCTTCGAGTGACGAAAATGAGATACTGACTTCGGAATCATATTATCGTTTTAAAGCAATTCAATCAATCTGCCTAGCTTTTTCCCAACTATATTGGGGTCGACTTCCAGTCTAACCAGATGCAGCTGAATACCGCTATTTCACATGGAGCAAATGCCTGTCTGACTTCCACAACTCAGTTATTGAGTATTAAGATACCCCTTGGTAAGACTGGTTGTCAGACTTTCGTGTTTCTGACGACCCGTAACGACTGTCAAAGATCCACGAATGACAGCCGGAACCAACGGCTTAACGTGCTTTCCGAGGCACGGAGGAGTCTCAGTATGTAAAGATGGTCACCCATCCACGGACCAACCCCGGCAAGCGTAGCTTAACCTGATGGATCGACCCGTGCGGCTGTTATTACTTGGCCACGAGCTCCTCTAAAGCAGCAATTATAGTAGATCATTTTGTTGTCGCCAAAAATGTGATTATAAAATACTACTTAAACTACTATTTATTTTCTCGTAGGCAATGGTAAAAAAAAACAACCGACCTCCAAAAAAAAACACTACAAAGTGAAAAATAACTTTAATTTCGGAAGTCGGTGTCTTGGGTTTTGTATTTTCGTTTTTTGCCACCGACTTCCGAAATTAAAGTTATTTTTCACTTTGTAGTGTTTTTTTTTGGAGGTCGGTTGTTTTTTTTTTGTATAAAGTTTTTATTTTTCACTTTTTAGTTGTGGTACCTACCCCACACACATTCGAATACCACTACCTGCTACCAGTGACAGAAACTTATCATATCATCTACATACTAAGTGGGAAAAAAAAACGTATTTTGTAGTTAACTCGAAAACTATCCAAGCAAAGTTAATAAAATTTATATGGGACCAATTCCAGAGCACACCCTTTCAAACAAAAAAAGAATTTTCAAAATCGGTCCACAATTGACGGAGAAATCGGTGGACATACATAAAAAAAAAAAAAAAAACAAACATACGCGACGAACATATAACCTCCTCCTTTTTGGAAGTCGGTTAAAAAGTAGAGTACACAACTCGTGAAAAAACAAATTTACTCGGTCCTTATATCCCTCGCTTCGCTCAGGATTCTAATCTAGAATCGCTTGCTACGCTCATGATTCTACTCTAGAATCCTTCGCTGCTCTCGGGATCCAACTTAGTCCCTCTAATTAAATTCCCTTTTTTTCACTTGTTGTATAATCTACTACTATCAGTAGAATGCTATATTATCACTGAGTAACATAGGCTATAATTTATAAAGATATCACGCGGGCGATGTCGCTCGCGGGAACTAAAAATCTTGAATAAAATCAGGAATAAGCTATGAAATCGTCATTAAAAGGCAAAATTTTCCTTACCTATTACTTCCTAATTTGTCATCTAACTTAGTAAACGTTCAACATGAAAAATCACTGTTCGCAAAGCATGAATTTCCTATCAATGTACTATTTAATTAAATCGGTTGATCGACTCTTCACGTGACCAGAGGGCAAATTTTTTTAGGTTGCCATCCAACGTGGCAACGCTGTCAGCCTTTTGGGCACTTTTCCAACTGAAAGCGATGCGAACGAATTTTTTGATTCCCAATGAGCTCTGCCCTTGATTTTTTTTATTTTTTGTTTTCCTTTTATTCTTGTACATAATATATTTTAGTATTAAAAACAGTATAATGAATTCAATGTAACAATATGAATGGAAATAAAAAGAATATTATAAAAAATACAATAATTTACAATTTAACATTTAATTATGTTCAAACACGCGACTCTAGTTAGCAGTAGACGCCACATTATTAAGAATTACAAAAGGCTGGCTTTATTCAAATTATATTAGGAATGCAGTGTTTTCCACGATTCGATCCCCATTTTGGGAGAACTCTCTCGGTTCATCTTGATGTCATGACTTGCTAGCTATCTAAGCTATGTATATCCAGACTGACAAAAGATCCAGCATTGGTACTTTGATCAATCAGTTCCAAATAGTACCTACCTAACGCCTAATGGTTTCGTTTTGGTGGCAGTTAATCACAAATGTGAGTTTCTATACCGCAAAGGGCACGGCGCGTTCAGGATATAGGTAGTAAACTTGCTAACGGGAAATAAATTAATAAGTACCTAATTATGTCATTTTCTATAATGAAGTCTGCAATGGGCTCAATCAATAGGGATGACGACAAAAATTTATTTTTTATCACATCTATTCAAAAAAGTAAGTTCAAAAACTAAAACTCGACTAAAAGGTAAAAAACAAGAAAATATTTCAGACAGAAGTCAAGACATAGGTACAAAAAACCGGCCAAGTGCGTGTTGGGTTTTTGCATCTGGAATTTTTCAGTAGCAGCCCGGAGTCTGGATTTGTGCCCGGTAGATGGCAATAGGCTCGCCCCCTATTACATGGGACTTAAACATAACTAGCGAAATGTGGGTGTGCTATGGGTACATCTCTGCCTAACCCATTGGGAAACACTGGCGTGATGTTATGTTTGATTGATCGTGCGCATTTTAGACATGTTCGTGTTCGTATATTTACAAAATTGATGGTCCTGAATTGTATCGGTTGTATTGGTTGTTGAGGAGCTCGTGGCTAAGAACTAATAGCCGCACGGGTTGATCCATCAGGTTAAGCTACGCTTGCCGGGGTTGGTCCGTGGATGGGTGACCATTTCTACATACTAAGACTCCTCCGTGCCTCGGAAAGCACGTTAAGTCGTTGGTCCCGGCTGTCATTTGTGGATCTTTGACAGTCGTTAAGGGTCGTCAGAAGCCCGAAAATCTGACAACCAATCTTACCAAGGGGTATCATATTACCCAGTTACTGGGTTGTGGAGGTCAGACAGGCAGTCGCTCCATGTAAAATACTGGTATTCAACTGCATCCGGTTAGACTGGAAGCCGACCCCAACATAGTTGGGAAAAGGCTAGGCAGATTGATTGATGGTCGTGTATTGTTTGAAATTGACCTTCTGTTTTTCCTATTTCTTTCAGTACCCTAGTTACTAACAAAGGAGAATTAACACGAAATTCGACAGAATTTTGCTAACACATACGTGTTGGAAATTCATAACAATGGCGTCTTTATGAGATCGTAGATTTTTATGGCTACCCTCGTCATGTCGCTTTTGTACGAGAGTATAATTAAATGTCTTTTGTTATATCTACCCACTTTTGGTTAAAGTAGATAATAAAGAAAGTATCTACGTAATGAGAATTACCCTAAGCTTTTAGACAAAGGGTAAAAGTCATTATTATTATATTATCTACAGATTAACCAGACTTATAGGGAATATCTATGCAAAATTAAATAAAAAACAATCTATTCGGTAGAATGTGCATGATGTTAGAACATCATTCAGAAAACCGACACTGGACTATCTGGATATCTCCGCCTTATGAGATCCGATTTCGATGGTTCTTTTCACCCGACTGCCCCAGAGAACAATGTTTTTCGAGAGTATATATGTATGTCTATTTCTTTGACACGCTCTGTAGCCTAAACGGCTTGATGGATTTTAACATGTGAGGTGTCGTTAGATTCGTATTAATTGTGGGAGTGTCATCTTTATATATATAATTCTTCTGTGAGTGTGTATGTCACTGAACTTCTCTCAAACGACTGGACCGATTTTGATGAAATTTTTTGTGTGTGTTCAAGGGGATCTGGGAATGGTTTAGATTCACAATTTTGTCCGCTGGACAATGTTTTGACAGGACAACGTCTGTCGGGTCTACTAGTAGGTTATATAATATTTATATATTGTATCTGCAAATACAAATAAAAAGTAATTAAAAAAAATATTGTTTTGAATAGTTTACATACCGGTCAAAATCATAACCCAAGGAGGGTTATGATTTTGCTTCGCCGTAGTCGGGTAATAAAAAAGGCTTAGCAGTGCAATATAAAGTTTGTTTCTCAACGTAATCTTCTAATTCATTTACGAACAATAAATTCTACTCCAGTACCTACTTGTAATGAAACTTCATGTAGGAGATTAAAGTGCGTACAGAGCTATTAGTCTGTCACATATTGAACTTAGAGTTAATACTGAGAGCTTTAATATAGGAGAATGAAGTACTTGAAAATATATTAAAGAATCTTTGTATATTTTCAAGCATTAATTCAGGGATTAACAAAACTTTGAAAGCTCTACATTTTGAATCCAATATGGGTTCGATATGCCATATGCATTCGTGAACGGGCGCCGTCAGTTGAGACTGGTCATCTCTTATCTGCCAGGGCTTATTTTTAATCTTATATTTTCAATTGCTTTGATTATTTTTTGTACATTGTTCTCACATATAGAAGCAACAAGAAAAATGTACCCCAGGATTTTGTAATATCTATATTTAAAAGAGTGACCTTGGAGTTTCTTGCCCGTTCTTCTCCATAGAGATCTACGTTTTGGAATGGGCAACTAGCTTCAACTTTTTATTTATTTATTTATTTATTTATTCAAAATCTGTACTTACAATAAAATACATAAAATCTGCCAAACTGCATAACAGTTTGTCGGCAGTTGTTCTCGTCTAACATTGGATTACAAATTTTGATTTGAAATTTATGTGCTAAAACTTAATTATGCTAA
This sequence comes from Agrochola lychnidis, assembly GCA_963680765.1. Taxonomy (NCBI): domain Eukaryota; kingdom Metazoa; phylum Arthropoda; class Insecta; order Lepidoptera; family Noctuidae; genus Agrochola; species Agrochola lychnidis. The sequence goes on from OY796858.1 coordinate 20,999,252, forward strand.
GTAAACTATAAAATAAAATAACAAAATAAAACAATATACCTACAATCGAGATAAAAAATCTCACATTTTACAAAAAGGCATTATAGCAAACGTGAGGTTTGTTACAGACATAGCTATGGACACAATGATAGATAATGTTTTTGTAAAACTCTTTTAAGTTGGTCCTTAGACTTGACATGCGATATCAGTTTTGGGGGTAGCTCATTAACTAACGTTGGTACTACGTACCTTCTTGTGCGCTTACCAAAGTAGTTTGTTACTTTTGGAACAGCAAGTGTCTTCTTCTTAGATAAACGAGTTGGGTACATATGCTTACGCTCCACTTTGTGGTATTGACTATTAAATTGTTCAGTCAAGATATTTAACTTACTTTTCAGATGGATAGGGAGTGCTTTACAAATTTTGAATAGTTTATCATAATTTTTGTTTAATGTTTTCTTAGTTTTTTTATCTATAAGTAGTTTTAGTAACCTTAACTGCAAGACGTTAATTTTATTTAAGTGTGTAGGGAATGTAAGACCATATCCTCCCAAGCCATAACCAATAGTTGAGTCAGCCAGTGCGTAATACAAGGTATACAGTACTTTCCTGCTGACAACATATTTAAGATTTTTCAATTTACCCAAAATGGAGCGTAGCTTGTTGCAAACGTTATTAACATGTAGATTCCATGTGAACGTGTTATCTATTATTAGTCCTAGGTATTTATAAGAGGTAACTGTTTCTAAACATAAACACTGACAAAATTGCTTGTTGTTATGCAGACATTCGTACGAATGACCTTTTACTTGCCCTAACAATGTATTTTTATTTTTATGATACGGCGAGTGAATAAGCATGCACTTAGTTTTACTTATATTTATTATAATGCCATTATCATGTGCCCACTGAACCACATTGTCAAAATCGTTTTGCATAGTTTGTTGAATGAGATCAATATTATTATGACTATAAACCAGGCAAGTATCATCAGCGTACATAAATGCCTTACATTTCTTTAATACATTAGACATACTATTGACGTGCATTATGTATCCTAATGGGCCATATACTGAACCGGTCGGAACTCCGAATTTAATGTCACCCCGTATACTTTCTGTTCCACTGACACAAACTTTGAGTGATCTGTTCTCTAAGTACTTGCTAAACCATGCGTTCATGGGGCCCCTTATGCCACATTCATTCATAGCCTGCAACAAGCCGTCGTGGTCCAATGTATCAAAGGCTTTTTTAAAGTCTATAAATATAACCATAACTATCTGTTTTTTATCAAGTCGATTATTGACTTCGTCTGTGAATTTCTCCAGCGCAGTTGCAGTACTTCTATTGGGTCTAAAACCGTGTTGGACATCGTTTAAAATACTATTACTTTCTAAAAAATGAGTTAGTTGTTTAACTATAATTTTTTCGACTATTTTGTTTACCGTATTTAGAATTGCTATAGGTCTATAATTGCTATAATCTTGATGAGATCCCTGTTTAAATATTGGCCTGACTATAGATTTTTTAAGTTCATCCGGATATTGAGATTTTTTAACACAAATATTAATAAAATAAGCTATTACTGGACTAATTTGTTCTTTTATCTGTTTTAGATCCTTAATTCTAATACCATCTGACCCCGGCGACTTGTTGCAGTCTAATTTCTCTAAAACAGTTTTTACGTCTTTAGGTAGCACTTTTTTAAATCGGAAACTTACATTACAACCATTAACATAGCTCTTTCTGTCTAAGAAATTATGTTGACATTTATGCTTAATCGTATCGACTTCATTCGTAAAGGTTTCACAGAATTTGTTACAAATTGTTTGCAATGATTCATTTTTTAATAAGTGTTTTTCTATTACAGAGTCAACTCCCATTTTAGACCTACCGAGCCAGTTATTTATAGTACTCCATATTTTTCTCATATCTCCCTTACAACTTGCAATCGTTTCCCGCCTACTATTATTTTTGGCCATATTTATAAGCTTCTGAGTTTTATTTCTACATCTAGTGTACTGTAGTCGTTTATTATTATTTTTGGGATCGCTTTTCCACTGTTTAAATAGGATATCTTTATCTTCTATAAGTATGCGTAACTTTTCCGTAACCCAAGACTGTGTTTTACGTTTAGGATACACCGAGTTTTGTATTTTAGAACTGTTATAAATATAGCCAAAAATTGCGTTCATGTTTGTGTACAATTCGTTCGGGTCTTGTATGAGTAGCAGCGATGACCAATCTATGCTATTAAGTTTATCTCTTACCGCTTTGTTGTCATATTTCATTTTATTCACACACGTTAAGTCTATTTCTTTATCAATAACAGCTGAGATTCCCGTTAGATAGTGGTCGGCTACCTGACTAGTGAGTGTGTATGCGTGAACGTCGCTCGCCCCGCCACTTACACTACGCATAAAGACGTGATCGATGCATGACGCCACTCGCCTCTGTCCGACAACCGCCTCGCGTGTTATGTCTTGAATGCCACAGTGAAGTCCCAAATCCGCTAACGCATTTAAGTATTTGTTTGCCGAGGAATCCAGTTCAGTCTCTAATAAGTTAATGTTGCAATCGCCTACTAATACAATGTCGGTGTTTACTGGTAGTGCTTGAATAATGTTTTCTACTTCTTTTGTAAAAGTGCGTTTATTTGTGTGCGGCGGCCTGTAGATTACCAATAGATAAGCGTTATAAGCATTCTTAGCAAGGTGACCGTGTAGCAACTCAAATGTTGATGCAGTATAGCATTGTAGTGGACTGTACTGAAGGCTGCTTTTCACATAAACAAGTATGCCTCCTCCTCGCTTTTTTTCTCTTGTTTGTGAAAACATGTTGTAACCATCTATTGTGTACATGGAGACTTCATCCTGCCTAATATTTATTTCTGTGAGACACAATACATCTAGTTTATTCAAAACGCTTTGCAAAAGCACCGTTAACTCATTAAAATGTTTTCTAATAGAACAAATGTTTATATGTATCACTTGTATTTTAGTTTCACTAGATAATACGTAGTTAGACCATTCCTTAATATCTGTGAATTTGATATAATTGATATCTTGTAGCTGTGATTGCGGATCGAAGTTAACCGCCATGGCGCGAGTTTATTAAATAACACTGTTACATAATATGAAATATATTATATTACATTTTATGTTGTTGTAGGTATGTTTCGATGTCACCTTCATTGCGAATATGGTATATTTTTTTTTCATTATCATTTTTCTTTATTAATACTTTGGCATCCTGGATCCATATGTACTTATAGGTTTCTTTAAGCTTTGTCTTTGTAGCCCAAAATAATTGCCTGTTTTGTCGAGTTATATGCTCATTTATGAAGATACGTGATGTGTCATTGTTGTTAAATAACATGTGATTTGTGAGTTGTGATTTTCTACTTTTAAGCCATTCCGCTCTTGCCGCTTTTGTACGGACCGTCACAACTATAGGCCGCACATCTTTTTTTTCGGATCCTACCCTCCATGCGTTTTCAATTTCGGTTTTATCTAAGTTCAAGATAACGGCACATTTTTTTACCAGTTCAACGGTTTTTTCTCCTTCTTGCATTTTTAAATTCATTATTTCAATATTTTTATCCAATTCCTTTTGTTCGAGATATCCGATTCGTTCTTCCAGCGCTTTGTTGCACTTATCTAAGTTAATGTTTCGCTGTATTAGGTCCTTGTATCTGTTTTCCATTGCCTTGTTGTTTTCTATGGTTTCTTTTTTGAATGTCTCTATCTCATCATGCTTGGCGCTTAGAAACTGCAGTGTTTTGTCGAACTCGATATTGGATTTCTTCAGCTCACCTATTTCTGACTTAATAACCGACACATCCTTTTGTAGCAGTAACAAGCGTGAGTCTTGCTCCTCCTTAATGGAATTTAGGAGAGAATTCATGGCTTTGACCTCCTTTTGAACGGCTTTCAGTGTTAAGTGCAAACTATCAGGAGAACAGCATGCTGTTTTGTGTCGTCTAGGTTCTCGAGAGATAGAAGAATCACTGTCTGATTCCTCATTGCATTTCTTCTTAATCTGTCGTGTGGTGGCCCTTTTAGACACAGGTGCTTGTTTGCCCCTAGCATCCGAAGCCGACCTGTCCGATGAATGAGCTTCCTTCACTTCGCCAGATTTAGTGGGAGTTCGTGGCAACTTCGGCATTATTGGTCCTCAGTCGACCCAGTTGGCAATCAATCCACAACTGTAGCACGATGTAATCACACACAGTAGGTACTTAGCACGTATTTGTTAAAATCGGTACGTATTTGCACAGCACAAGCGACACGTCCGCTCGCTCGCACGGATTACGAGAACTGTTTTGACTAACTGACCGATTCTTTGACAATTCAAAAGTGCCTGTAAATGGTTTAATTTAAATAAATGCTTTGAGTTTGAGCATTATGTTGATGTTATGTCGGCATATGTGGCTACCAACTGCAGAACAGAGACCTTCGACTTTCTCAGACGGTGAAGGAACGACCATTTGATATGACATAAAACAGGTATTCTTTCTATTGAAACCACATCTTAATTACATACCACCACCACGCCCATATTCCTCGAAGAATTAGGCAGATATGTACCTGTAGTTCACCCACATTTCGCCAGTTATGTTTAAGTCCCATGTGATAGGGGGCGAGCCTATTGACAACTGCAATCGGGCACAAATCCAGACTCCGGGCAGCTACTGAGAAATTCCAGATGGAAAAACCCAACAACACTGCCCAAAAATCTACCTAGCTTTTTCCCAATTATGTTGGGGTCGGCTTCCTGTCTAACCGGATGCAGCTGAATACCAGTATTTTACATGGAGCGACTGCCTGTCTGACCTCCAGTAACTGGGTAATATGATACCCCTTGGTAAGAGTTGTGAGAATTTCGGGCTTCTGACGACCCTTAACGACTGTCAAAGATTCACAAATGACAGCCGGGACCAACGGCTTAACGTGCTTTCCGAGGCACGGAGGAGTCTCGGTATGTAAAGATGGTCACCCATCCACAGACTAACCCCGGCAAGCGTAGCTTAACCTGATGAATCGACCCGTGCGGCTGTTATTACTTAGCCACGAGCTCCTCCCAACCTTTGCCCGAGCCACAATAAATAAATTGATTAATTAATTTGCATCATATTATTAAAGCATCTTTCTGTTTCGTGTAGTCAGATACTAACCTGGTGTCAGAGTTTTAAAGCCGCCCATGGGCCTCTGACTTGACTTCACATGTTGGAGAAATTCCTCACGATGTTTTCCTTTACCGTTCTTGAAGCAAGTGATAATTATACAATACGCACATTAATTTGAAAAGTTAGAGGTGCGTGCCTTGGGTTTGAACTCGAGACCTATGACTTGGTAGTCTGACGGTCACACCACTAGGCTATTACTGTTCTCGTATTAAAGCATTATTAATTTGGTATGTTGTTTGTTTAGAACTTGGTCTCTAATCAAAGTCAGGAAAACACTTCTTTAGTCACTATACTCCATTTGAAATAAGATTAGACATTTAAATAAACCTTTTTTACAGTCCGTTCAACCGATTTTGACGTCAACAGTTGGTATTGTAACCACTTTTTGCTTTTAATGCCATCCTTATGCCTTCGGTATAGAATTCAAAACCGGTTGAACGGACTGTGCAAAGGGTTTGTTTAAATGTCTAATCTTATTTCAAATGGAGTATAGTAGCCTATTACTGCTCTCGTATTAAAGCATTATTAATTTGGTATGTTGTTGGTTTAGAACTTTTTCTCAAATCAAAATCAGGAAAACACTTTTTTAGTCTTTCTTTTAGATAACAAAATGTATAATGTAGTATTTTGCATTGGTTACAGATGTATGGGCGTCAACCACTGCAACTTCGTGTTGTCTGAAGACTTCCCTCCCTCAAAGAGGTGGTCTCCAGGAGTTGTGTTCATTAAATACGCTTGTTTTGATGGTAAGTTACAACATTATTTACTGTACAAATAATAAAATACAATAGACGTGGATATATTTAGTAACCTGTTCCGCTTAGTTATTACTAAAGAGCCATAAAAAATACTCCTGAAAAAAAAACGACACGTGTTTCACCTCTCAACGAGGCATCCTCAGGATGACGATGGACTTGTTGCGAACTCGAACACGGCGTGTTGCCACACCGAGCGCTGAGTGCAGTCTGCACTCAGCGCTGTCATCCTGAGGATGCCTCGTTGAGAGGTGAAACACGTGTCTATTTATTTCAGGAGTTTTTTTATGGCTCTTTAGAAATAGCTAAGCGGAACAGGTTACTAAATATATCCACGTCTATTGTATTTTATAATGGATTTCCGCAAGGTCACGCCTGAATCAATTAACTATCTTGTACAAATAATTCAAACTCGAAACCTTTGAATTGGCAAGGAGTCAGTCAGAAAGATGAAGTTAGTTGGCCATTCCAAAGCGTGGTAGATTCCTATGGAGAAGAACGGGCAAGAAACTCCATGGACACTCATTAATTTTAGCAAAAGCTGACATGCAAACCTATTGTAATCGGGATATTCTTTTCACTCTATTGGCAGTATTCGCTAACACTTCGCGACACCTAAATGAATGCCTAAAATAATCAAAGCGTGCCTGGTTATTCACACTCGGGTCAACGACCAAAGTTGAGAATTCAACAACTCATTCATTTAGGTGTCGACTATTGTTAGTGAAAACGGGCATAAAAGTAGGTCTACTTTTTCTTTTGACTTTCAGTGGTTTGAAATTTCACGTGACGAAGACCCAAAAACTACCTATTTACACAAAATATTTACTATTTATAAACGGCTTTAATAGTAGAAATGCACGAACAATGGCAACATGGAATAATCCTGTCATATTTAAAAACAGAATGATGAAAATTCTGAGAAACCTTTTTGGCGTTCGTTTCATTGAAGTTATTTGCACTAATGTATTTCTGACAACTCGCAGAGCTACAGGAAAGTTAATTAAAATACTGCATCAATCAAATACCTACCAGGAAACTATGTGTAGGAACGTTCGCCAATTACCTAGACGTGAAATGAAATTAATTAGGAAGAATATTCACAATAGCTACAGCTATCTACTTTAGAAAGAATTTTGCAGTGCAATTCTAATTAACAAGAAAGTAGGAGTATTATTCTTTGCCAGACATGACTTTACTTTTCTTGGAAATATTTTTGTTATTTATCGTTTCCAAAATGCATCGTTGTCTTCTGCCTAGTCTTTTCCCAACTATGTTAGGATCGGCTTCCAGTCTAAGGACGCTTTCATGTAGAACGCCAACCACCGACAACCAGCGATTGTCGGTCAATGTCAGTGCTGACATCATCATCATCATCAGCCTATAAATGTTCCCACTGCTGGGACACAGGTCTCCTTTTTATGTACGTCAGGCTGGCCCGGCCCCATGGAATTTAATAATGAGATTGTTATCAATCCAATGTACCCGGGTATACTAATATATGTAACACCTTCATTTTCAATGTAACTCTTTTTAAAAGAAATTACGTGCACTTCTTAGTGGCCGGGCCAGCCTGACGTTTTCAGCCCGGCCACCTTGTTTCCCACTAATCTACAAAAAATACTGGCAATATTGTGCTACAGATGAAATATACCCTATAATTTATGCATATGTAACACAAAATCGAATCCTAAAATGCAATAGCATACGAAATATTAGCGGTTGCAGGTGGCCGGGCTGAAATTATTTCGTTACTATAAAACAGTAAAACTGCAACACCTACCAAAAAATAATACCAGTACATAATGAGATATAGAGATATAGAATACATGTAACGCTTTCATTTTAAATTATAATACATATTTAGAAAGAATAATCACTTGAAATTATATTTCAGCCCGGCCACCTAAAAGCGGTAATATTCCCTAAAATCTTATGCCAATTTGTACAGTAAAACCTGATACAGCTATGAAATGAAAGTTACATTCGTTTCGTTTTAGTCGTATACCTTTAAGCCTTCTGTTTGACTAGATTATCAAAATCTGAGAAACTTGCCGAAGAGTGACTATCATTTATTAACTAATTTCAGGACATTTGGTTTGTTGAGTGAAACAAAATGCGTTACTATGATATTTTTATTAATAAACTAAGTAGTATAAATCACACATAATAATTGTTGGATACATAATACCTAAACCTATATATATTTTCTCCGTTTTTGGCTTCACAACATAACCATACAAAGATAATAGTTCACAGACGCTACCACCGATTTTTAGACGGCGCCTGTGTCGCGTCCCAACCTAAGTCGTAAGATATTTTCCCCGAGTAGACAGAATAGATGCGCAAGAGCCGTGTAGTTATCAACACTTCTGACATAATATTTTACGTTTTAATATTACTGTGAGTGTAAAATTTGATCAGTTGTTGCAGTGTAGTTGTTTGTGATGTGATGTTTTTAAGGTAAGTCATAGTTTTGATAAATTAAAATATATCGACAAACAATGTTAATGGGTAGCTAAGTAATTATTTAAAAAAATATACAGGTAAAGTAAAGTAAATCTAAACACTCATTTACTTAATAATAAAACTCCATACAATGCCATCAACTAAATATATTTTATCCTTTCGTTTATAGTCAATAGGTAATAATTTTGGTGATTTACTAACAGTAAGTGTTTAGTTTTTGTGAATCTTATTGTTGTGTACCTACCCTATGTATTTACTTATTATTATTGTGTACTTATTTATTTCGTGAAATCAATAATTAATCAGTTTCTTATTAATTACTGTAAGATTTATATATTGGATTTTAGTGAATTATTCATTGTAATCAGGCAACCGTCGACGGTGCTCGTCTGTACCCGCGCTTCTTGTAACTCCCCCTTGTACGGCCTGCCACAACGATCCACGTCCCTCGCTCACCGCATTCTTTTCCTCGTCCCGCGACACGCGCCCCTCTCCCCATCTCTATTCTATCTTATATATTTCTAATGTCCCAAAAGTTATAAGTTTTGTGAAAGTAAATTTGATTCTTATGAACATTCTTTGCTTTCTTTCTTTCTTTCTTTCCTTAGGTGCTAAAATATTTTTTAATAGATTTATGTATATACTTGATAATGCATGCAAATGTTACTGCATACACTTATCTTTTTAGGGAATTTGTATTTAAATAAATATTAATGTAGTTATTTAGCCTACATGAATACCTACTACGAAACCATAGTTAAAATGAATATATTTTATTTCAGTTGAGCGTGCCTACACCATGGGAAAACGTAGTGCGTTAGATATTGTGGCTCAAAAACAAATATTTGAGAAACATAAACGCTTGATCACCACGACAAGATATAGTTCTATTATATACAATACCATAGCAAAAGATATAAACTATGTGATGTCACCAAAAGCACTATATCTCAGCTTTAGAAGAAACTTTTTAAACAACCAGAACTCACCTCGGGCAAAAGATGAGTGCTTCATTAAAAGAAATGAAGATAATACCAATAGTATTATAATTTCGTCAACATCATCATCAGGGTCTTCTCCAGTTATTCAACAAGCAAGCTTACTTCATCAAATTAGTTTTAAATTTCCAATTGATGTTCATGAATGGAAGAAAATTGAACCCTTAAGTTATACGTATAAACGACACGATAAAAATAAACCTAGTGCAAGATATCAGACGTACAGAGCTATTCCCAAATTTAAGTGGTCCGGTCTTTTAAGAAAAAAACTCTGGGAGTTTTATAAGTTACCTTGTACTGTAGCATTTAAAAGACATGTTATTCAAGGCGCTAACATTACATTCTACGGACGTTGCACTCAGTGTCAAGCAACAGTGAAAATTCAAAATAAAGATAAGACTGATCATATTATTGATTTTTTATGTGAAATTGATCAACTTCAACCAAATTTTAAGCATAATCCTTTAAAAAAAATACGACTCACTCCGTACTCAAGACGAACATTATCTAAGAAATTAAAATTTGATTCAGCAACAATAGTTAGAAAACAAATAGCGAGTCATGATATGATATTTCAAGATAAGGAACCACCTGTATTGCCATCAGTCGGAGCATTACGCCAAATACGTCATGAAACAAGGAAGCAGAAATGGTACCATACCAATCAAATATTATCTGTTGTCATTATGGCAAATACTTCAACATACTCTTCCGTAATTCAGGAAATTTTAATGAAACCAACTTTTCATATTTACTACTGGTTAGAAGAACAAATAAAATATTACAAACAATATGTTCAAGAGTATGGTCGACCAACCATATCATTAGATGCCACAGGCTCTATAATTAAACCAATTGTGTTACCTAATGGGACTAAATTTACTAAAAGATTATTCTTATATGTGCTGATAGCTTTTTAAAATCTATTCCAATTTCACAAATGCTTAGTGATTCTCACACTAAAAATAGCATTGCGGATTGGTTGGGTAAATGGGCCAGTAATGGAATTATCCCTCCTGCAGAAATAATCACGGACGATTCCTCAGCTTTGATTGCTGCTACAATCCAATGCTTTACTTCATATAAATCTACAAAAGATTACTTAGAAGCTTCTTACAGTGCATTGGAGGGACATACAAATAGTTTGCCTGTAGTATATATGCGAATAGATACAAGTCACTTTGTCAAAACTATTCATAATCTTTCGTGCTTCAATAATACAACAGAAAATGTAAAATTTTTCTTTGTTCGTTGTATTCTTTACATTAAAACAGCAGAGTGTATCGTAGTCATAAGAGAGATAATTGAAAATATGTTAACTGTTATTTTAACTAAATTTTATTCAAAAATTTGCTTTGATGCCCACTGTAATTTGAAAAGAAGAATTCAAGGTATTACAATTGATAAAAAAGATTCTAACAACGCACACAATTACGTAGATGAAGAAAGATTCCTAAATGAGGAGAATGTTTTAGATGTAAGCAATTTTATGGTATGGTTTGATAATATTGTTGCTTGTAAAAATAAACAAGAAGGGGAATCTTGTGAACGCCCCAACAAATTATATTATCCGCCTCTAATATCTACTCTAAAACGTTTATTGGGAAAATTGCCCATGTGGTCAAACGTTATGGCTCCATTATACAATTCAAAAAACAAAAATCCATCGTCTAGTGCATCAGAGGATTATTTTAAAACAATAAAACATTTATTACTCAAAACTAAAGTAAGAAAATACAGGATTGACGAATTTCTAAACATACATATTAATCATTTAAATGGAGAGCTTAATATCGCTGCTAGTGAACTACAAAATAATGAGGCACCGCCCCTTCAAGAGCGAAAGATTAAAATCAAAAAGAATCGTCAAAAAAGAACACACCAAAAACGGTTATTTCCTCAAGATTCTATTTTCAGTGATATGCCAAGTTTTGTAGAAAATTGGAAAGGACAAGCTGAAGAGCCAGTTACCGTACCGATTTATAAAATGTTAAAATTTATAAAAAATGGAAATATTGTAACTGGTTCCACTTTAACAAATACATGTGGTTTTGATGCTGTTACATATTTAATAGCTTATGGTTATATTGCATTTAATAACTTTAAATTAGAAATAGATCAGACTGAAAATAATAATAATATGTTATGTAATTATATACAATTTATAGGTAACAAAAACATATCTGAAGCCGCAGTATACGAACTAAGAAATACCATATGTAAAAAGTACTACAAACTATCCTCGAAAAATACAATAGATATAAATTGTGAATGCAATGTCGCAAATTTGTTTGAACAAATGATTTTAGAATTATTTTATAGCGCTCTATTTACAAAAATATGTACCGAAGAAAAATGTGCATTTCAACTTCAAAGAACAGTACCATTTTTACCCATTAATATGAACGTAATTAAAACATTTGGAATATCAGCCCTAGAAGACTCAATTTGTATAGACGTTATTTCGAAGGATTGTGAACACGATTGCCCGGGCACTGTTTTGTCCAGCTATAATGTAAAGAATATTATATCTTTTGATTTAAATGGAACAGATCAAATAATATTGAACGATATACCTTTATCTATCAAAGTTAGAACTAATATTTATGTGATTGTAGGTGCTATTGAATATGTAGTATTGGGGGAAAATCTAGGACATTATAAATGCCATTTATTTAATCAAGATCTGTGGATGTGTTATGACGATTTACAGTCTAGTGTTAAAAAAAGTAATTTGGATTTAATATTTTTACATTCCTTGACGTACATTTTAGCTTGATTAAATAACATAATCAAGTGATTAGTACGTTTTTATCGATTCTAATAAGCAATATATTTAAATTTGAATTAGTCAAAATACTTATAGTACAAATGCCAGATATAGGCTAGCAATGATTATTATATTAGCATACGTTTAATTATACAAGTTAACATTGTGATTTTTAGCTGTGATTTTAATATTATGTTAAATTATATATACTACATAGCTATATTTCCATTAGCTGCCACTGAAAGAACTATGGTTCTCTCTTTATTTAAGAATTGTTGTAATAATTATATTAGCATAATTTTAATTGAAAGTTTTCAAAACTTTAAATTCAAAGTTGATGTAAAAATCATTATGAAAATCTGTGATTTTTTACCAAGGTATAATAAGTATTTAACCAAAAATTATCTTCTAATATTCTGAATGAATGAATGTTCGATGTTAAGGTAATATTGATATTACTATAATTTTTTGATAACTGTGTTATTATCAATGTGTAACCTTTTTTTACATTATTTATAATTAACAATTGTTATAGTACCTAATTAATATAAGTACAAATGTTGTCTAACTAATTTCAAAAATGATTATTAAAAAAATATGACAATTACCAATTTTGTTTCACTCAACAAACCAAATGTCCTGAAATTAGTTAATAAATGATAGTCACTCTTCGGAAAGTTTCTCAGATTTTGATAATCTAGTCAAACAGAAGGCTTAAAGGTATACGAATAAAACAAAACGAATGTAACTTTCATTTCATAGCTGTATCAGGTTTTACTGTACAAATTAGCATAAGATTTTAGGGAATATTACCGCTTTTAGGTGGCCGGGCTGAAATATAATTTCAAGTGATTATTCTTTCTAAATATGTATTATAATTTAAAATGAAAGCGTTACATGTATTCTATATCTCTATATCTCATTATGTACTGGTATTATTTTTTGGTAGGTGTTGCAGTTTTACTGTTTTATAGTAACGAAATAATTTCAGCCCGGCCACCTGCAACCGCTAATATTTCGTATGCTATTGCATTTTAGGATTCGATTTTGTGTTACATATGCATAAATTATAGGGTATATTTCATCTGTAGCACAATATTGCCAGTATTTTTTGTAGATTAGTGGGAAACAAGGTGGCCGGGCTGAAAACGTCAGGCTGGCCCGGCCACTAAGAAGTGCACGTAATTTCTTTTAAAAAGAGTTACATTGAAAATGAAGGTGTTACATATATTAGTATACCCGGGTACATTGGATTGATAACAATCTCATTATTAAATTCCATGGGGCCGGGCCAGCCTGACGTACATTCCTTTTTTCAAGAGGGAGTGGGCCGTAATCCACCACGCGGGCCCAGTGCGGGTTGGTAGATGTCACATGTCTTCGAATATTCGGTTCTAGGACATGCCGGTTTCCTCACGATGTTTTCCTTCATTGTTTTGAGAGCAGTGGTGATGAAATAATTTACACAAAGTAAAGCGCCAGTCTGGGTTCGAACCTACGACCTACAACTCGTAAGTCGCGGCCGTTACCACTGGGCCACCACTGCTCAGTGCCGACAAGCTCTGGTAAATCGGCGCCGATTACCAGCGTTCTGCATAAATGCGGTCTTACGGGATACAGCTGAATACCAGTATTTTACATGGAGCGACTGCATATGTGATGTGACCTTCACAACCCATTTACTAGGTCATACGATATCCTCTTTGTAAGACTGATTGTGACACATCTAAAAATCATCATTTACGATCGTTTTTTTGACGGCAGTAAAGGTTTTAACCATAATTTGCATGCACCTTAAGTCCCCAAAATGCTTCACAAATTTTAAATTTATTTCATATACATTCAAATGCTTTTATAGATTATAATATAACACAACTATTTACACAGGTACCAAATTAAATGACTAATTGGTGCCGATTCCCTTGTTCACAAACTAAACTAAATTTAAGTTTAGTGCATCTTTTTCTTTCTATTTCATTAAAAAAAGGACAGAAGATGAATTTTAGTTTAGTCCTGTCAAATTAATCTGCGCCTGTCACTACTCCATACAAGTTTAGACGTGATTAAAAACTTGCCTACTAAAATTACGTCAATTTACGTCAAGCGCTGATTAATTTGACAGGACTAAACTAAAATTTAACTTCTGTCCTTTTCTAAATGAAATAGAAAAAAAAAGATGCACTGAACTTAAATTTAGTTTAGTTTGTGAACAAGGGAATCGGCACCATTATCTAACTATACAAATAAATACAAAACAAAAGGACACTTCAAAGTACTCGTCCGCAACGCTGTCATCCGGAAACGTGCTCAGAAGAATGGCAGTATTGCCACAAGGCATTGCTACTTCTTTGGCCAAAGTACGAGCCAGCGCTCTGGTCACGTGAAGTGTCGACGAGTCGGCGAGAAATTTCCTTAAAACCGGCCAAGTGCGTGTCGGACCACGCACAATGAAGGGTTCCGTAGTTGGGATGAATTTATCCCAAGAACAAACTTAACTTTGTAGTTGAAAAATATGTTCTCCCATACGGAATGTATGGGAAAACATGTTTTACAACTGCAAAATTAAGTTGGTCGATTATTACTCGTTAACTTGTATAGCCTACTTAGCTGTGATAGTTTTCCTTTTAATTTCGTTATATAACCTACTGCTGTGATTTTTTTCACATATCCAAAATCAACCATTTAGCTGGCAGGGGGGGGGGACACTTGACTCTAACAAAAATTAGCACTTTAAAGCTTAATATTTCGCAAACGAATCCCTGAATCCAAAAATGGTTTTCGCAAACTCACGATGTTTTTAACGGACCTTTCCAATGATACCCCACACTAAGTGATAAAAAAAAAACATCACCACTTTACGTGTAGGAGAGGTACCCTAAAAAAAAATGTTTTTCATAATTTTGTTTTACCACTTTGTCGGCGTAATTAATATGTATACCTACGTCAAATTACAGCTTTCTAGTACTAAGGATCTCGGAGCTACACCGCGGACAGACAGACAGACAGACAGACGGACATGACGAAACTATAAGGGTTCCTTGTTTACTACGGAACCCTAAAAAGGAGACGCGCACTCGGGCCCCATGACCCGAGCGTTTCGACCCCATCAAACGGCTCAAAACTGTAGTTCACAAAATCATCCTGTAATCCTATTTTTTGTTTACACCGTCTCCCTTTAACCATGTTAATGACTTTATTTAGATAGAGTGCTGCCGCTTTAATTTAATCAATTAATTGTCGCTACCATAAAAATATTAAAACTGCCACTACAAATCGAACACATGGCGTTTTAACGCGTGAAATTGATTTATCTTTATCAGTAGAACAGCTGTAAGGCCATCACGCCTATTAAAGTGTTATAGGACATGCCATATGTAATATAGTGCCCTTTTGGGGTGTAAATTGCTCATTTAATTTGTCTCCTTGAATGTTGTGAGGTTGGGTGTTATTGAATGTAATAGAGTGTAGATATTGTTGCAAACGATATTAATTTATGAGAAGTAGGCCATATGGTTCATTAGCGATGTTTTTATTACCAAGGCGCTTCTTTATTGACACGAAATCTATGAGTATAGCAGCTTAAGGCGACACTATTTTTAATGATTTTATACTGAAGATCACGTCTAAACAACTAGTGCTAATGATTTGGAAAAAAATGTATGATAAATAAGAGCATTTTCTTAATTACTTAATCTGTGAATATTTTAGATATCACCCTCAAGTAAAGTGTCGAGTAGGCTAACCGCCAGTTAAAGTCATAGTGCGAATTTCACGACGTTCGAGTAGCACTAATCATGAGATTAGCTGACCCGTAACTTACTTGCCACGGCATCTGCCAATTAGCGTGTTTACAGTTAAAAATCTCCGTTGTCATTTTGTGTAGGTACATATAGCAAATAACACCAACGATTATTTAAAAATTTATTAATAATACAAAAAAAAATACAAAAAAAAAAACAACCGACTTAAAAAAAAAAACAATACAATGTGAAAAATAACTTTAATTTCGGAAGTCGGTGTCTTTGGTTTTGAATTTTCGTTCCTTGTCACCGACTTCCGAAATTAAAGTTATTTTTCACATTGTATTGTTTTTTTTTTAAGTCGGTTGTTTTTTTTTGTAAAAAGTTTTTATTTTTCTTTTTTTAGTTGTGGTAGCTACCCCAAACAAATTCGAATACCACTACCTGTTATGTAAATAACAGTGACAGGAAGTTATCATATCATCCACATACTAAGTGGGAAAAAATACGTATTATTGAAGCTAACTCAAAAACTACCCAAGCAAAATCTACCAAACAAAAAAAGCATCATCAAAATCAATTCATAATTGGCGGAGTAATCGCGTAACAAACATACAAAAAAAAAACATACAGTCGAATTGAGAACCTCCTCCTTTTGGAAGTCGGTTAAAAATGAATTTATTTAACTTGATTGATCACCAATGAATTAGATAGAACATTCTACGATGCAACGAGTACCTAGGATTCGTGTATTTAAATTCCATGTTGATTATTTTACGGACCTAAATGAAATTGATTTTTTTGCTAGATTTCGTTTATTGAACTTTGCAGTAAACCAAATGCTTCACTTTATAAAACATAAAATAATACCTAGATACGGCGGTGGGGATATTATTATTATTAGGCTGCCGGTGCTGATGACGTGCTGCCTGCCACTCTTGCTCGATTAGATGTATGTATGTTTTAAGGCAGCCCATGTTTCGTTGTTGGAATAACACTTGCACTGTTTGTCCACCGCACCGTAAACGGGACGGCATGTAACGTTACGTTTACCTCGACGGAGTCACAAATAAAAAATAATAAAAAAGATATAAGATTAAAGGGTCGGCTTCACACGACGCAAGATGCACGGGATAGGCGGGGTCAGGTTCAGGGAGGTAGACAGGCACGGAGACAGGTAGGCAGGTAGGCAGACAGGGAGTGTGGAGGAGGCGGGCTGTAGCGTCACACGCCGAACAGCAAGGCCCTGTCGAGCGGAGAGGTGGATATGAGTAGTGGCGAGGTAGCGGAGGCACTCTATGGCACCTCACGCTTGCGGGAGGGCCGCGTCAACGTCACACGTAACGGCGGACTGTGATGATAGCGGAGGCCTCTCTCGGAGGGTGGCGTCGCCTAGCGCCACGCCGTTTAACGTCGGAGGCCCCTTTTACTTCGAGATATCGCGACGCCCCCGCAAGGGGGCGTTGCGAGTGGGGTCAGGGCTTCGCCCTTCGCCTGCGGAGGCAATACATTGGCCCATTAAAATGGGCCCCTCAATTTGGTTCGCCTCAAACGGCGTAATAAAAACGACCACATTTTGTTAAGCAAAATGCGTCGGTGTGATTGGTTGCTATGAATATTTCTGTAGGCGCGCCACGACGAGCTATTGTAGCGCCGCTTTCTTCACGACATCTCGGCGGTTTGTCCCCGCCAGGTGAGACCCCTACTTGCCTGGTCCCGGGAGGCCCAACGTGAATGACCAGCGACGGAGATGCCGACTCGTAGATATGTAGTCTCCACCTCGCTCCGCTTACATCGAGCCGTTTACGGATTGAGGAGTAGGCAGGTGCGTATGTATGAGCGGCTAGTGTTGTAGTGTAACACTGCTCAGTGTCAACGCGCGTCGCGGCCCACGTCGCGCCCACGTGTGTTGTGTATAGATGTCTGTATAGTGATGGATGTCTGTGTTTAGTTATGTGACGTGACTATGTTAACCTAGAACACGCCACACAACAGATGTATTTGTACATCTGCAGAGTCTTATTATTTCGAGTAAGCTGCGTGTAACCTGGGTGCTGCTTAATCGAGGCGTCTATCCGGTGGATGGGGTCAAGGGTCCTTTACCAGGTCGCAGGGCAGGGGTTTCGAGTCAGGTGGCCGCGCGTGCAATGGCACTATCTGCCTGACATGGGGTCAGGCAGATGTGTCGGCACGCGCGAATATAACCTTCGCGAGTCGCCTCACAACTTATCCAAACTCTCAATCCCGAGATCCCGCTGGATAACATCGTTCCTCATGAAACGAGGAGCGTCTACAATGGTCCGCAACACGAGGTTTTGTTGCGTGCGGAGCAGCTTCCGGCTCAACTCGCTCGTGAGTAGGGTTACTATTTTAAAAGTCCTGACAAAAAGCCTGACATGTTAAATTAGAGCAATTTCTAAATAACTTCATACGGGAATATTTTTGATTATGTAAGCGCTCCTTGATGGGTGAGTCCTAGTACTGGCTAGACATACGACGCGTTGCGTGAGCTCAGTAGAGAACACGCAGACTACTACTAACTAGCATAATGAAAATCTCCTTAAATCGAAAATTCCGGACAATTGAGAAGGCCGGACATAGTCTGGATGGGGGACTAAAAAGCCGGATATGTCCGGACAAATCCCGATGGATGGTAACCCTACTCGGTGAACCAAGAGGGGGCGACGTGCGTCAAGACTGGGCGCACGTACATTTTGTACAAGCTCAGATTGACGCGCGCCGGGATGCGGGACGAGAGCACGGGTCAAAGGAGGTTGCGGGCGACCTTACCCTGCGCGACGACCTTGCGGACATGGGGCCCCATCGTGAGGCGGCGGTCGATGGTCACACCCAGGTACTTAGCCCGGGGCGACCAATCGACGGCTCCTTATAGTTTCAAAGGTTGTGGGAGCGGCCACTTCGACAGCCACTCGGTGAGCGCGTCGAGGGCGCGCTGCATTTTGACCGCCGCGTACTTTGCATTAAGCGATGTAGTAATGTACGCGGCGTCATCTGCGTACAGCGCGAGCATTGCGTCTGTAGTGGCGGGAATGTCGTCAGTCTAACGTGAGTAACACTCTGGTGACACGCAGCTGCCTTGCGGCACACCCGCAAGCAACGGGCGGGCGCTAGATAGCGCTCCGTCGACCACCACTCTAATTGTAGAGACCCCCTCTTAAGTTGTGCCGCTTTATACGCTGTGGCATCTTACGCCACGCAGCCAGAAGGGTGAAGTAGGGCCTCCTACAGGAGTAGGTCAAATGATACACCGGTATAGTACAAACACACTCAAAGTTTATCGCCACTTCGGCGTCGTCATTTCATTCTCGGTCACGGTGCGGTGGACAGACAAACGTCCTCAGTGGCGCTAAAAGGATTTATTATTTTTTGTGCAAGAAAACTTTTAAAAACACTACTCCAATTAAATTACAGCAATGCGAATTACTTACCAAATAACAAGGATTTTCGTTAATCTAACTTTACTTTCCAACACTATGTGACTACAATTTGGAAGCTATAAACCATTGAAACACTGGAGAACTCCCCCTTGGGAATTCCATGTGTATGTATCCCGTGACCAATTTACTTAGACCTATTACTAATGATCATTTTTTCTTCGAATGCCGACTTTTGTTGGTCGCTAGAAGGGGGTGGGAAGTCATGCCATGTTGGTGAATGTGTTTGCCATAGAATTGACACATTTTACCCCGAAATGTGTAAAATATCAGTAAGCTGGGGCGCAGTTAATGGAGTATGGCAACAAACATTTGTCGTCACGTGCGCGCCATTTCAAAGGAATTGTACAATTTATGAGGTCTTTGTAAACTATGTTTGTAGGGGATGCACTCGCGAGCTCTGTATTGTATTTGTAGGCGGGAATTTGTGTGAACTTTTAAATTAGATAATGTTGTATGGTTTCCAAAAAAACATCAATACAAATTGTGGATAAATCTGTCATGCATCCATACTTATAAAATATATTATTATACCTACTAGCTTTCGTCCGCGGCTTCGCCCGTGTGGAGGCCGGAAATTATCGCACGGGAACGTACTACCGGGATAAAAAAGATCCTATGTGTTAATCCAGGTTATAAACTATATGTGTGCCGAATTTTATCCAAATCCATTCAGCCGTTTTTGCGTGATTGAATAACCAACATCTAAACACACAAACTTTCACATTTATAATATTACTAGCTGACCCCGGCAAACGTTGTTTTGCCAATTATTTGTTTGGGGTGGACAACCCTTATCACTTAGGGGTGTGAAAAATAAATAGTAGCCGATTCTCAGACCTACTGAATATGCATATAAAATTTGGTAAAAATCAGTAAAGCCGTTTCGGAGGAGTAAGGTAACTAACATTGTGACACGAGAATTTTATATAAGAAGAATATAATAAAATATTTATATAGTAGGATATTATAATTATTATATAGCAGGATATAATATTATAACTGCAAAAGTAACTGTTTGTCTATTACCTTGCCACGCCTTAACAGCTGAATGAAATTCGATGAAATTTGGCACACAGGTAAACCATGACCTGGGTTAGGATATGTTCTGCTAGTACATTCCCTTAGGATAATTTCCGATTTTCACGCTGGCCTAGCCGCGGGCCAAAGCTAGTCACATATAAAGTACTTTGTTATTTCTTTTTAAACAGTCCACGTTAATCAAATTTAAAAGGATTTTTTTTTTCAAAATAGGCTGAAAATCAGCACTTTTCGAACGTCAATATTACATATTAAGACAATCTCCCAAAACGGCCGCTCTTCACCACTTCCTAGTGCTTTAGCTGGGAAGAAGAAGTGGCGCAACAAACTCCCCAGCAGAAATAAATAATACTAAAGAAATGTTTATGTCTGTTTTTTTTTAAAACATAGACACGCCTTAGACATTTGTTTAGCAGTTGTTTAGTATAAGTGATACCACAAAACAATATTTAGCTGTTGTTTAGGGTTAGACATGCTTTAGACGTTGTTTAAATTTAAACAGCAACAACCCCCTGTTTAACACGCGTTTAACCCTCGCCGGTCGCCATATTGTTTTCTCTCAGTACATAAATTGCAATGAATATCTTCGATTATGCTAATTTTAATGATTTGAACGACGTAGAATTTATGGATAACTATCATGATCAAGTGTACCGAATGCGAGTGAATTTTTGGGAACATTAGAATGAATATAATTTTAGAAAATGGTACAGGTTTAGCAAAGGTTTTGGAAAAATAAATAGTTGATCTAGTAAAAAATTATACTCCACATTATTTTCGTGGTAGGTGCTTAGATTCTCAAATTTAATTTGCCTGTTCTTTACGGAACTGGGCCTGCCATCAGATAGATAGATAGATAAATCGTTTCTTTACGGAACTGGGCCTGCCATCAGATAGATAGATAGATAAATCGTTTATTGAGTGCACACAAAAGACAGCACAACATACAATAGCACGATAAAATAATAACTAAGTAGCTATTAGGAAATAGCCGCAAGGTGACAATATACAAACAAATAAAAATAAAAGGAAGAAGCGCCCTTTCGTTATTGTCTTTAGTTTTTGTCGTCATTACCGGTTGTCATTGTACAGTTGTGTGCCTTTTTGCATTTTCGGTTTCGTTCCGTTCCGTTATTAGTGCACAAAAACTTTTTACATTTATGCCTACACCAGGCGCATGGCCAATGGGCACGCCACAATTGCGGCGATAAGACCCCTCTATGAGGAGTGGCTTGAGAGGCGCCACGGCGTGCTCCCCTTCCGCCTGACGCAAGTCCTCACCGGACCCTATACCCTACTGAAACCCTGTATCAGATTAGTGATTTGCTCTCAGTTCGTAAATTATACATTATTCAAATAATTCTAAAATTGCAGAAAACCTAAAATATGACTCAAGTAAAATAACCCAGAGAAGAAAAGATCTAATCGTTCAAATTCCCCATACAAAAACTGTATTTGCGGGGAGACAATACAACAAGCGATCAGCTTTTCTTTATAATAAAATTAATAGTAAAACTAACATATACCCAAAAAAATACTACGAATGTAAAAAAGCTTTAACAGACTGGATAAAATTACTAAATTATGACGACACGGAGGCACTCTTGGAACACATTAAGTAAAATGTGCTAATTAGGTAGTAATAATCACACAACTTATCCACACCTATATCTATAAACACCAAATGCACAACACACACACACACACACACACACACACGCACGCACACAAATAAGATAAGTTATACCTAGCTGTAAATATCTAGGTCATATTTTGTATTGCTTAGCTATGGAAGAGCGGGGCTCCCCAACACAGGCATCACTTGCTTACAGGGGAGCTCCAAACACAAATATTCTAGATGTAAACTTTTTGAAGCAATAAACCATTTTGTATTTTTGTTTTTGTACACTGCTGCTTCGGGAGGGTCCTGTTCAGGATAAGGCGGGAGGAAACGCCCGGGTGTCACCATTGTGTGGATCGCCCGGAGGACAAGGTGGAGCATACGGTGGAGGTCTGCCCGGCTTGGGCGGCGCATCGCCGTGTCCTCGTGGAGGCGAACGGCGGCGATGATCTCTCGCGTCCGGCCCTGGTTCAGGCCATGGTATGGAGCGAGAAAAAATAGCAGGCCGTAACCTCCTTCTGCGAAGCGGTAATGCTCGCAAAGGAGGAGGTGGAACGTGTGAGGGAGAGGCAAACTTCGCGCCCTCACGCACCTAACCGCCGCAGGAGGAGACGCCCTGGGCGTCCAGCCACCGTAGGCGCGGGCTTGCGGACGGTGAGCAATGGGTAGCTCCGGTCCGATAAGGACCAGGCCCGGGTCGACGGCGCGTTGTGTTCCACGCGCGCCTCAAAGATATGTCAGCAGAATTGACGGGGTCCGCTAGGGCCGATGCCTGCCGAGGGTGCGAAGAAAACCGATAGGGAAGTCGTGGCCCCCGGCAACAGGGCAACCGAAGGAACACGGGTGGATTATAGTCAGTAAGAGTCTGATACGCCCTCCCGCTCCGCCCAGAGCGGGAGAAGTTATTTGATAAATCCCGACCCCCAAAAAAAAAAGGCACATGGCCAATCAATGGCGGAGTTATTTAATTAAATAGTACTTATTTTAAAATTTCCAACTTAGTTATTCTGTACTAACAACTGAAACAAATAAATTTCGATAGAAAAAAGACAGGCTTAACAAATAAAATCTGCTTTAAACGAAACGTTTCTTAGGGTTGCCAAGTTAAAACAAGGTTACATCAATTTAGGCAGCGTTTTGCTAAATACATGTTAAACATGTATTTGTGGTAAGAAATTTTAAACACTTATTTAGGCAGTGTTTATCCCTTAGGTAGACACTGTTTAAGTAAATACGTGTTTAAACGTTGTTTTATTTATTTTTTGTGGTATTACTGACAATGTTTGTTCTGTGTAATGTATGCATCACCAACACATAAGTTACTTTCAAAGTCACGTAGATCAACCAAGAATAATGTATAAAGTTTTAACCGTAATGCACTACACAACTTGCTAGCTCATGTTAAGCAAACTGCAGTTTGAGCGAGCAACTAGTTCGAAAGATTTGCAGCATAGGTAGAGTTTACGTTTTTGAAGCAACACATTAAACACGTTTATGAAACCATTCTTAAAGTTTAACGAAAGAAAAACATGGGAAGACTTCAGATGTCAGGACAACAAATTACTACTAATAACACTATAACATAGTGTTAATTAAGCAGTGCTCTGTCTCTCAGTTATCATCAACCAATTATTAAAAGTTTCCAAGATTTTAATAGTAACAATAAGTAAATTTTCACTTCGTTGTCCGTCTGTCAGTCTGTCAAGACCTTTTTTCTCAGGAACGCGTGGAGGTATCAACTCGAAATTAACACCAAATACGTAGATCTATGTTCCCTTGGAGCTTTAAAAAAATCAAGCATAGTCAACGCAATAAAAAAATACGGCCATTTTTGTGATTAAACCAAAACCTACAGGGTACTTCCCGTTGACCTAGAATCATGAAATTTGGCAGGAAGCAAGGTCTCACAGCACAAGTAAAAGAAAAAGTCCGAAAATTGATAATTTGTTGTTTGACCAAATAAAAAAAATAAAAATTGCGATTGAAAACCAACACACATTTGGCCGGTTTTTTACCATTCATCCCGTTTAGTCACTATCAGGTGAAAGTAACTAAAGTCATAGTATAAGGAGAGGTAGTAAGCTATCTTCATAGAAACGCACCGCGTGCGGCTTGTAAGTGTGGGGCCATAGTATCTATGCGTCGCCGCACGCACACTTAACAAAATCTCGACCCGTTTCTCGTGAGAAACCGACCAAGCCGCGCGTGGTGCGTTTCTATGAAGATAGCTTACTACCTCTCCTTATACTATGCTAAAGTCGATAAACTGTGGCACTCGGGGACTGCCGCGGTAAAGCTATTGCATAGCATTTGTAACCTCCATACTTCCTATTTGTCAATGCTACACTTGGGATGATGACGTGATGACATAAAACAAAATACATGGTAAGCGGAGTGGGGGGTGTTAGGTTTTATTTTCGTTACGTTACGGAATTTCTTGATTCGGTCGCCGTGCTCAAAGCCCGCGATAAAAGCTATGCAATAGCTTAAGTTATTTTTTTTTTGGTCCAGTCTATTCAATTATATAATGATATTTGAATGTAACGAACTGTTCATAAACTTTTGCTAGTGATGTACCGTGTATTAATGAAAAAACGAATCGAAAGTAATTTAGGCCATAACCTATTACAATAAAGGTCAGATCGCACATTCATTATTCAGTCTATATTTTGATCGTGGTCGTTTTGTTACCAGTGAATAATAAGGCCATTAATTTTTGGCCACAATGGACATTACCATAAAGTGATTGATATAGTTCGGTTATTGCGAATAATATCGATATTGTAGGCAATTATATTTCGTTTGAGGGTGAGAATAGTAGAATTATTGTAGTGATGCAACGAATACTACTTTTACGAATACGAATACGAATACGAATATCAAACCTACTATTCGGCGAATACGAATACGAATACGAATATCTCGCCATAGTAATAAAAGACTAATAGTCTAGTACTACATAGACGCAGCCATTACTAACGTTCGTCTAAGTTACTTAGGACTTACTATCCTACCTTTTGTTCATACAAAAGAAATACAGACCATATAACTACTTATTTGGTAATTTATCGAAGTGTTTCCATATGTCACTTTGATCTCGTTTACGAGAAGACATTTTCTATTCAACTTCAACTCCTTTCACTTTGCAGCAACCTCAAAAAATAAATAAAACAATACTCTCTTGCTTGACTTGTGCTTTCGACTGACAAATGAAATGAAAGGAATGAATGAATCAATCAGTCCATGGTTCGTAATGATAGGAAAACTCCCGGGCCGCGGCACTGTATAAACTATGGCCGGGGAGTCCCCCGTCGCGTCGTCGTTGCGGTTAAGGCCCTTGCACACGTCGTATTTTTACGTGCCGACGACGCGCGTTTTCCAAGTCTGCCAGTAATTAGATTTGCGTACAAACATATTAATTTTTAAATATTCGTATTAGTATTCGTATTAGTATTCGCCGAATACGAATATTCGGTAAATGTCTACTATTCGGCGAATACGAATATTCGTATTCGTATTCGTTGCATCACTAAATTATTGTTTTGGTTATTATACGTTGCCTTTATTATTGGTTAATTTTTTTCTTTCTATTTGATATTTTATACATGTTTAGGTACGGTTCATATAGTCTGATTTACACTGTGCGATTTAATTGCTTGTGGCATGCCATAAGTTGAGACAACAGTTACATCGTCTAAACCAGTAGGTACCCTAATTGCGTAATGCACGATCAATCACAATTTGTTTCGATTTGAAACAGATTGCTAAACCATTGCTTCAAAAGTTGGAGAAAACAAATCTGCTTAACAATGTAAATAACGCAATGAATGTTGTTGAACTGTCAAAATGAAACAAATTAGGCAAAATTGTTTACGAAAATAAGTTACGCAATTAGGGTACAGTACCCTAATTGCGTACCTAATGCAATTTGTTTCGATTTGAAACAGATTGCTAATCCATTGCTTCATAAGTTGGAAAAAAACCTGCTCAACAACGTAAATAAAGCAATGAATACGCAATGAATATTGTGACCTAACAATAATAATATTATAAAGAGGAAAAATTTGTATTTTTGTATGTAATGAATAAACTTAAAAACTACTGAACCGATATGAAAAATCCTTTCAGCAATGGATAGTTACATTATCAGCGAGTAACATAAGCTATACTTTATCCCCGTACTCCCACGGGAACGGGAACTACGTGGGTGAAACCGCGTGACGTCCGCTAGTCATTTATAAAGTAAAACATTTTAGTGCGTTGCCTTACATAAAACGAAACGTTCAATGGCAAGACAAAATGGCAAAAGTGACTAAATATTGCAAAATTTCTTCGATTATGATTCTTTTTTCTCGGAAACGATTTGTTTCCGCAACTTAAAACTTTACGTGGAGGCTTCTAATAATATGATCTTTCTGTAAAAAAAATATGGACTTAGATCTATCTAGATAGAATCTAAAGCTTAGCCAGTTTTTCTTTCAGCACACTGTACGATGTGACTCCGTATAATATCGCTTTATTGTTTTCGTAATCAGATATGCATATATATGTATTGTATAGGCATTTTGCCCTTTTTCCCAACTCCTTCATGACCAACATGTACTGGTAATAAGTCTTCTCGCGCCTCTTCTTACGAGAACTCATTAATTCGTGCATTTCTTTGATGTTCAGTGAGTCGGGAAATTCCTTTTGTAGTGCAGCTCTCAGCTCTTCGAACGTCTTGTAGGCTTTTTCTGACCGCAACCGGAGCTCAGCCGTGCCTGTTAGCGGTCTTCGGCCGACGACGATCAGCTTCTGTGGAGGGGTCCAACTGAAAATCTCGGAGTTATCCTCAATGTCCTGAGCCCATTTTGAGGACGTATACGTTTTATCATCGCCACTAAATTTCGCAATACAATCTGCGCCGAAACTGTTCTCGACGCTTAACGTCGCCTTGTCGTCTTGCATCTTCAAAATACAATTTTTACTACTTTCCCACAGCGACCGACAACGAGTACGCCACATGCGTGAGAAACCAATTTCGTTCCGAATATAATATTTCTGCTAGAATTCTTCTTCTTCCAATCCCGAACGAGCCCCCAAAGTTGTAGGATGGAAGAATTAGTTGGGTTGGCAGAAGTAAACACCTTTTGTATATTTTTTAACACGCTTTTATAAGGTCGACCTGTATGTAACTAACAATGTAATGTGTTACACCCAAAGATTCGATGAGTCAAGAGTAGCGCGGGAACCTGTCTTCTGGGTCTGGCGCTCGTGACGGTAAGACGTGCTTAGTGGCTGTGTCGATAAAAAGATAGATTGGCATGGTATTGGTTGGAGATCTATTGTAAATTAAATTAGTATTAGTTTTATGGTAAATATTAGAATACTTATTAAATAGTGATATTATGTGGGGAATAGGAGATGTGATGGCATGGTGTATTATTAGTATTGAATTTGATGTTGGCAAAGAAATATAAATGACTGACAAATTATCTCGGTGTTTCATATTATTTTTCTTATCCCTGAAATATTGTAAATGTGTAGTTTTATTAAACTGACGCAGGAGTAAAACTCATCAGTCACATTTTGGAATCCTGGGAAAAGTCCCAGGATGCAATTGGCATTTTCTGTGACCTCTCAAAAGCGTTTGACTGCGTTGACCACAAAACATTGATCTGTAAATTACACCACTACGGAATTCGTGGACAAGCTGCTGATCTTGTTCTTTCCTATCTATCAAACAGGCAGCAAAAAGTAAATGTTAACGGGGCGACGTCCTCAGGGTCTCTAGTTAAGATGGGCGTGCCTCAAGGATCAATTCTTGGCCCTTTTTTATTTCTAGTTTATATTAATGACCTTCCTTACATGATGGCTAATTTATCGGATATAATTCTATTCGCTGATGATACTTCTCTTATTTTTAAAATAGAAAAGACACGGATGTCTTACATGTCAAAGATAGTCTGGCAATTCTTTCGGAATGGTTCGCAGCTAATAATCTTTTACTTAATGCGAACAAAACTAAATGTCTTAAGTTCTCATTACCAAATGTACCTCAAGTAGGTCTCAATTTAAAACTTGATGGCAAGAAGCTAGATGCTATTACGGAAAGTGTGTTTCTAGGAATTACTCTAGATTCGAGATTGCAATGGGGCGCCCACATTAGAGCCCTTTCAGGTAGATTAAGTTCAGCTGCATATGCAGTAAGAAAAATAAGGCAGTTAACTGATGTAGCCACAGCTAGGTTAGTATACTTTGCTTATTTCCACAGTATTATGTCTTATGGCGTTTTGCTGGTGGGATCGGCAGCTGACGTAGATTCAATTTTCATTTTACAGAAGAGGGCAATTCGTGCGATCTACAAAATGAGTCCTCGTGAGTCCCTTAGAAATAAATTCAAAGAAATTGATATACTGACTCAGCCTTCTCTTTATATCTTAGAAAGTATTTTGTATGTTCGCAAAAACCTAGGACTTTTCAAAATAAGAAGCGATTTCCATAATATAAATACACGTAGTAAACATGAAATTGTGATACCCAAATTTAGATTAACTAAAACTAGTAAGTCATTTCTTATAAACGGTATCCGCTTTTATAACAAGTTGCCAAAGTCTGTTACAGAAAGAACTAAGCGATGGAAAGTTCAAAACCCACATCAAACGTGTCGTTATCAAAAAAGCATATTATAAGATTAAAGACTACGTTGAAGACAAGGAAGTCTGGCAATAATTCCTTCTGCACATGTGGCTTCCCTGGTACCTCATTAACGGCATAACAATGTAAATGTCTATTAACTGCTCCCAAATTACGATGATTATTTTATTTTACTTTTTTTTTTACCTACTTCATTGACATAATCTTTTCAGTATTTGACTACAATTTTCTATTTTTTTTTTTTATCAAATTAGATTTGTTACAGCTGACTACATGCCACTAGGCAATCATGTCATTTGGTTTAAATAGGTCCTTATTTTTATTATTTTGTTTATCTTTTATATAGATTCTTTTCTTTTAGATTTTGTGAATGTGAGCACGTTGTAGGCTGTAGACTTGTGGACCATTTTCTATTTTACTAAGTACCTGGTATTTGTTGATAGGCCTACACTGTCCTCCCATACCTATTAACACTGTAATTTGAAAACATTGTAGAAACAATTTATTTTGAAAAGAGTAACCGTGGAGTTTCTTGCCGGCTCTTCTGCATAGGAAGCGACCAATTGGAACCGTGCACCTAGCTTCTGACGTTTCATAAGTGCCCTTGTAGGTTTATGTGAAATAAAATATTTTGATTTTGATTTTGAAACAGTTTATGATATTGGGGTAACGACTTTAAGATTCATTTGGGGATTAGTATCCATTTTGAGGTTAAATAATTATATTCGGAACTAAATTAGTTATTCTAGAGTCAGAATGGTTCTTATTATAAATGGAATCTAAAGTAACTAATTTAACCGTCTTCCAAGGGTCGTAGCGTAATGAAAATTGGCAGCTGTATGTAGTTCTGATGACAATACAATAATATGGTACTGTCGAACTGATCTGGTGATAGAGCCGGAAGATATGAACTGGAACTTCATGATGGAAAATCGTATCATAGCTGTTTTGGATTTCTTAGAAAAGTCTTGTAATGAACTTTGACCACGATTAGGTTTCAAGGTCTGATGATGAAGCCGGAAGATAGGCACAAAAGCGTGTTTTTCTAGTGTTTTTTAAACTATTCATTATTATCTACTTTTATTTTAGTAAAATTTTCACCTTTGCAACTGTCTTTTGTTTCTCTCCCCTCTTACCTCATGCCTCTTCATCTATGCTTTTACGTTAAGGGGACGATAACCGACTTTTAATGATTTTATACTGAAGATGACGTCTAAACGAGTAGTGTTAGTGATTTATAAAAAATATATGTTAAATTAGAGCATTTTTATAATATTTGACTATAGGCATATTTTTGATTATGTTTATATTACATAGTGAAATTAATTTGTAAAGTTATGTCTAACGCGGATAAAAAACTGAGAATAAAGAAAAGAAACTTCACCATTTTAAAGATAATTAAATTATTGATCTTTTAGTATACTTGTTTTATTAAAATACTTTTTGTTTTACGTGTAATAAATTAATAATGCGTCTAATTTGGGACAGTGCTCCTTGATTGGCGAGTCCTATTACTGGCTGGACGTACGACGCGTTGTTTGAGCTCAGTACAGAACACGCATGCTAACCATTCAAGGTCACTGTCATATATCTGCGTCTTAAGGCACGTGCAGACCAGCGCGTTATCGCAGGCGCGACAGGCAGCGCGGCCCGTGTCGCGCCCGCGATATGGCGCTCTGGTCTGTAGATACGAGCCTTTACGTTCGGAAACTTAAATCAACTGATAAAGATACAGTTTAGAAATAGCAGAATCGACTAAACTTACTTATTACCGCAGATTGAACAATTAATAAATTATAAAATAGCCCACATGTAAATAAAGAGCACAATCGCGTTTACAAAAATGAGGTGACGGTGTTGCGAGTTCAATCGTTTTTTCTCATCTTAAAAATACCCAACGTGCCTAAAGAAGTTTTCACTTCAAAAAACTTTTTACAAAAAAAACAACCGACTTCAAAAAAAACACTACAAAGTGAAAAATAACTTTAATTTCGGAAGTCGGTGTCTTTGGTTTTGAATTTTCGTTCTTTGTCACCGACTTCCGAAATTAAAGTTATTTTTCACTTTGTAGTGTTTTTTTTGAAGTCGGTTGTTTTTTTTTTGTAAAAAGTTTTTATTTTTCACTTTTTAGTTGTGATACCTACCCCACACAAATTCGAATACCACTACCTGCTATGTAAATAACAGTGACAGGAAGTTATCATAATATCATCCACGTACTAAGCGAGGTAAAAATACGTATTATTGAAGCTAACTCAAAAACTACCCAAGTAAAGTTAATAAAATTTATATGGGACCACCTCTGAAGTATGATCTACCAAACAAAAAAGAATCATCAAAATCAATTCATAATTGACGGAGTAATCGCGTAACAAACAAACAAAAAAAAACATACAGTCGAATTGAGAACCTCCTTCTTTTGGAAGTCGGTTAAAAATGAACATCCTTTCCTTTCATTTCAAAATTCGCGGCATGCGCACGTAGCTCTCTAGCACTCCCGTTCGCTAGTGATCCAGATCCACCCTAACCAAAACATATCGACATGTTGTGTGTGTCGAATTTCCAACACGTGCATTACGGTGCCAACCCTGATTGGCAACACAATGCTTTGATCGCACCCCTATTTTTTTTTGTGGGTTTAATCGAAAAAATCAATTAACTGTTTTTTATCGAAGTGTGCTAGGATTTTGTATTGTTATGTAAATATTTCGCGGCACAAAGGGATGCAGTTGATTGTGTGGTACAGTTTTTTGGCTTTCGATGCAGTGTTATTTGCGTAGTCAGTCAGCAGGTGGCTTCCTGTAATAAGGTTCTTGAAGTGCTATCAAGTTTAGGCGAAAGAGATGGTGATTATCTCATCATCTGTTACGACACCTCATTGAGGTGGATAACAATTAAAATTCTATTGTGTCTCGTTAATGACAGTTGAAAGGTTATGTGAAAGCACGCAAGGTCAATGGGCAGAATTTCGAACTATATTCCGGCCACTGAGAGATTGCGTTCCTGACACCTGTCTGTTGGCCACGATTAGGATTTAATCTACTAATAAAAATTAAACCACCGAAAAAAACATGAAAAGCGAAAAATAAAAACTATTACTATTAACTATTACTATTATAAACTATACAAAAAAAAAAAAACAACCGACTTCAAAAAAAAAAAAAAACACTACAAAGTGAAAAATAACTTTAATTTCGAAAGTCGATGTCTCGGGTTTTGTATTTTCGTTTTTTGCCACTGACTTCCGAAATTAAAGTTATTTTTCACTTTATAGTATTTTTTTTTTGAAGTCGGTTGTTTTTTTTTTTGGAAAAAGTTTTTTTTTTCACCCCACACACATTCGAATACCACTACCTGCTACCAGTGACAAGAACTTTTCATAAAATTACATTCGAATGCGTTGATTCCTGGAACTCACACTAGGATTCCTTGTGTCGTGAGATCCAGGCTCCTTCGTTCCGTTTTACATTTATTGCTATTTTTATTACTTAGCCGTTATTGTCCCACTGCTGGGCAAAGGCCTCCCTACTCTCTTTCCACCTCTCTCTGTCTAGAGCTATTGCTATAAGTACATGTAATATGTATACATACGTTACAATAAATTTATTAATTTCATGTCCATCTACTCGTAATCTACTAAAAAAGGAATCATCATCATCATAATTTCAGCCGAAAGACGTCCACTGCTGGACATAGGCCTCCCCCAAGCACCGCCACTTCGACCGATTCTGTGCTTTCCGCATCCAGCGGATTCCTGTGGCCTTCACAAGGTCATCGGAAAAGGAATAAACAGTAAAAACGAATACACAAAGAAAAGTAATAGTAACACACAAAGAAAATAGTAGATAACCAAGTATGTTTGTATGTTGTGTGTGATGGTGATGGTGTGTGTGTGTTTGTGATATGGTGTGTCTGCGTGGGTGTATGAATTAAGGTAGTTGTTGATGTTGAAATGTTGTGAATGGTTTGGAAGCATGTTTTGCACAAGAGTCCCTTATATTACTAACCAAGGATTTTTGAAAATTCATCCCCTAAGGCAGCTGTCGCACCGCCGATGAGGATCAACGATTTTCTCGCTCAAGAAACGAACAAAAGATTGTAGGTCCCGTGTAAGTAAAAGATGCATTTTAATCGATCGCTAACGGTTCACATCGCCGGCGAGTACTCGTTTGATGCAGTGAAAAAGAGAGTACTCGCTCAGCAACGCTCGCTTGGCGGGCAGAACAATCGGTGAGAGACTCACGCTTGGTACATCCGCATACCAGCGATTAGAGCTGGCAACTAAAACTTGCACCAACTTCCCTTTATGGGATGAGTAGGGGATGGAAGTTTGAATAGCAGTTCACCAATTTTGTCGATGGGGAATCCCACCGGGACACGCCCGACAGGATTCCTCATTGGCAAAAATGCTTGTGAAGTTTAAATTCATAAAATACAATGTATACTTTTGTACTCAGCGTTTGCAGTCCTTTCACATTTATTGTACCTCTGATTTTGCAACAAAGTGATCTTTATTGTCGTTGCTATAAAGTTCCTTTTAGATGTAAAATGACGGTATTTAACTTACAGATGTCACGTACGCATTCTCTTAGCGAAAGGTGTGTAGATTTGAGAGGGGTATGGTTCGTGATTACCTTTAGCTTCTTGTAACGGGGCTTTATTCATTTAGCATAATATAACAATGGTTCAATATGAATCATGATCAAGTATAGTTAGGGTAAATTCGTTAGAGATGGCCGTACGGGAGAGTTGGCCAATCAGTATATTTTGCTCATTTATTCACAAGGTGGTGCTGTATTTGAATTAATACACTTCGTGCGCCACCACGAACAATACATTGCGCAAAAATAAGTAAAAAAGTAAGTAAATTGACCTTAATTGAATTTAGTACTTGTGAAATTTTGTAGTAGGTTCTTATACCATCCGGAAATACTAGTATTTTTATTACTTATTTGTATTTTTGGGAGTGTATTGTGTTTGGTGTTTTCTTCGTTTTAACATCAAAATGGGAACATCATAATTGTAATTCATAAGTTTAAAAATTGAGGTGGCCATCTTACCCGGACAAAAAGGAGAGATGACCATATAACGGCTGTCAAAAAAATAGAAAGAAGTTCTGAAAGTAATAACAGTAAGGAGAAACCAATATTATGTGATACATCTGGTGAAGAAAACGCAGAAGATGAAGCTGATAATTGTGCTGGATGTAGCGAAAAATATTATAAAACCCATCTCATGAAGATTGGCTTCAATGTTCGATCTTTAATCTGTACCCCACATGAGAATTGTACACCTTTTGATGACATGAGCTCTAAATGTGGATAGAAGAATAAAAAGGAGCTCCAGCAAGCAGAAATCAAAGAAAAGGCATAAGGCAGAGGCAAATCTAGTAACGGCCATCTGTCCCGTACCACTATGGCCATCACTACCGTATGTACCGGGTGAGACGGCCAGTGATGTTTTTTTTTTATGGATGTTCCTCACATTATAAAAATATCTTTATACTGATTTTCTAAAGACTGAAAGTTGCTGATTTTCTTAAAAATAAAAGTCTAATTGTGATCTCAATATTTTCAGTTTTATTTAACCCTAAAAAAACTATGGCCGTCTCTAACGAATTTACCCTATAGTATAGTGACGGCATGGCGTGTGGTATTTCCCGTCAGAATTTGTGGCCTTTTTGACAAAACGGAGAAACTATAAGGACGTTCCTACCTACATCAGGAAAACTTTATTTGGACGCATTTGTTCATTGGATAGGTATACTATTAAATGAGCAATATTTATAATTACGTTCTCGAAAATGGCTTTAATGATTTCGATGAAAGTTGCAGTATAGGGGTTTACGGGGGCGAAAAATCGATCTAGCTAGGTCTCATATCTGGAAAAAATCGTTTTCTCCGTATTTTCAACCGAGCAGAGCTCGGTCGCCCAAAGTTTAGATCAAAATAGCTACCTTAGAATAATGATGATATGGCAGCATGGAATTAGTAAGTACCTACTATCACGGTAACATGAAATTAGTATGTACTATCATGGCAGCATGGAATAAGTATTTACTATACATGGATTAGTATGAACTTCTTTGTCGCCCAGATACTAAATCTTTAAAAGGGCTTGAAGCTGCCATAAAAAGAAAGTTTGTTATTTGACTTAGTCGTATGTAAGCTGATGATAATCTGTTACATTCTATTAATAAACATAACATAACATCACGCCTTGTTTCCCCGAAGGGTTGGGCAGAGGTGTCCCTGTAGCAGGTACACCCACATTTCGCCAGTTATGTTCAAGTCCCATGTAATAGGGGGCGAGCCTATTGCTATTGCTATTCTATTAATAAAGTAGTTAACAATAGGCTACTCTTTGTCAACCCATTTATAAGTGACAACAAGTGACCTACCATTGCTTCACATGGGTGCCACTGATGTGGTGAACTTGACATGTTGTCAAAACATCAAGATTTCAAATATGTATCCTGCTCTAAAATAACTAATTTAATTCCGAATGTAACTATTTAACCTCAAAATAGATACTAATCCCCGAATGAATCTTGAAGTCGTTACCCCAATATCATAATCTACAACTGTATAATAAAACTACATATTCACAATATTTCAGGGATAAGGAAAATAATATGCAACACCAAGATATTTTGTCTGTCATTTATATTTCTTTGCCAACATCAAATTCAATATTCTACACCATACCATCACATCTCCTATTCCCCACATAATATCACAATTCAATCCGTATTCTAATATTTACCATGAAACTAATAAGTTATCTTAATTTACAGTAGATTTCTAACCAATACTATGCCAATCTATCTTTTTACCGAACCAGCCACTAAGCACAATCATCTTACCGTCACGAGCGCCAGACCCAAAAGGCCGTTCCCGCGCTACGTTCTGACACATCGAATCTTTGGGTGTTGCCAGTACAATATCCAACAATTACGTATTTATAAATTGAAACCTAACAGATGTATATCATACCTACACATAAAATGAGAGTGAAAACCCAATCAAAATCTATTGTGTAGTTTAAAAGAAAATACCAGTCCCACAAACAGACACGAGAAGCGACATAAACTTATATTATTTCATAGATATTAGATAGCAGTAATAGCCTAGTGGTGTGACGGTCAGACTGCCAAGTCATACTCGTAGGTCATAGGTCTCGAGTTCGAACCTAAGTCACGCACCTCTGACTTTTCGGATTCATGTGCGTATTGTAAAATTATCACTTGCTTCAAAAACAGTGAAGGAAAACATCGTGTGGAAACCGGCATGCCTGTCAGAGCCAAGTCAGAGACCCGTGGGCGGCATAAAAACGCCGATACCTGATTAGGCACTAACAACACGAAAAAGAAAAGAAAGATAGATATTAGAAAATAGAAGGTCTAATAGGTGGTCGTCTACACCCCTCCTAACGTGTTATAAATTCTTCATTGACTGCGATTTTGCAGCTTGAAAACTTATGTACCATATGTAATTGTCCCAGAAACCATTTTATTTGTGGGGATAATTGGTTTCTGTCCCACCCTCAATATACCCAATGGCCATTACATTTGTATTATCATAGACCTTTGATCCCACGCTGATTTTAGAAACGATGAACATTAAATGTTGGTATCACATGTTTGTGTCCCTTATCCCTCAAACTTTCTGGTTTATATTTTGTCTGATCATCATACACGTATTATATTTCTCGCAAATAATGGATTTCTAACAGTGAAAGATTGCAAGCGAGATGGTCACTACGACCCCACCTGTTTTCATACAAAGCGAATTTTAGTACACGTTTAATCCGATCTTGCCTGTCTCTTGCTGTCCTCCCCCAGCGACGTCCTAAGCCGAGGTCCGTACCCCACAGGGGGTGCCCTTAGCGTATAGTCGCTTAGTTTATAAGTTTTGTGCCCTGGCTGGAGGCCCTAACTTATTGAGGCACCCATAGGAAAGTCCGGGTAAGCAGCCGACAACCTCCTAGGTTGACCTGGGAACTGTCATTCCCAAAAAAAAATATGCTTAGGACACAGCTTAGCCGTGGGCTCTGTGGAGCGGTGCCTTGATAATCTACCTTTTAACGTCGTATTTTTATTAAACTCACTTGTTACAGAGAATATAGGTTAGTAACTATGTAACCAGTTATATTTGTAACTTGCAACGATTGGTGTTTAAATGTAAGTACTAGGATTGGTTATTTTATCCCTATTGAATTTCGAGCATGAAACATACCAAAACAAAAAGTTAATCAACTCGAATAAAACCGCGAGCAATTTCCAGTTGTCAAAATAAATCCAGTACATAATTATATAAAGCTGGATATTTTCTATATTGATTGAACTGATACGTAATCCCCGAGCATGGACCATTAATCTATCAGGGGGATCTTTCCGCAGCGAATCTGTCGATGAGATTAATTTTGCGGAGCCGATTTGGTTTCTGATAACGACGATTATTATTTTCGTTTATTCATTCAAATTCTTATAAATTTACATTTTTAAATATTTCTTTAAATAAAAAGAAGTTCCGCCGGTGTTGGGAGCAGGGTCCAAGCTACCGGTGGTTAGGGCAGCAGAGACAGGAACCTCCTCACAATGCGAGCCGTAACGAGGAGTACTGCCTTCTGAATTAACCCTTTGATCCAACCACCTTACGAGAGCCTCGAGAGATGATTGTCGAGACTTTCGGCCATCAGGCCATTGGCCGTAACGACAATCGGCATAATAATAGCTGAGCTCACATTCTACATATCGACAACCTCGTGTGCTAAGTCGAGATATTTTATTTGTTTCTCTTTCTCAGCTTTCACGAGGTTCCCGTCATGTGGAATGGTAACATCGACTATCATTGCGCGGCGCGCTAATCGGTCTATCACCACTATATCAGGCTTATTGGCAATAATAGTCCTATCAGTAATGATAGACCGATCCCAGTATAACGTGATGTGATTGTCTATCATGTAAACTCTAATTTAATATCAGTTTATTATATTTATTTTAAAACCGTCACATATGGGCCAGTTTGGGCTCCCTAGAAACACATCACACAATCTCTATATTATGGTCTGACAGTTCGACACGTTACCCTAATTGATAACAAAAGATCCTATTTCTTTAATTGTAAAACAATATTAAACCTCTTACAAACCCATTCCATTTATATTTTATGGAAAGCAAGCCCTGCTAATTCTAAGGGCTGAAACCAAAGCAGGGATAAACAACACGCAGCTCTCGAAATACGTGCGAGCAAGCGTGGTCTTGCATGAATATAATAAAAAGTAAGTTTTAAAAACCAACTAACAAATAGAAATCTAGAGTCATGCTTGAAATTAAAACAACAACTTATCAGTCAAATTTATCCAAACTTTCAAAAACTATTATCCAATAACTGTAGTTATATTATTGGATTAATTATTTTATTATTCTAGCAGCTAGCTAGAATAATAGCTACTCTAATCGATTTTGTGCTAAAAACATAATTGAATGTTTCATAATAAAATATATAATTCGACGGTTGAAAGGCTAATTGATTCTAAGCGACATTTTGTAAAACTTGCAGGAGGATGGATTGATTGTTTTTTTAAATCATAATAAGATCTTATTATGATTGATTGATTTAAGTAAATGAAAGTCTATTAAATAGTTGTTTTTTTATGATTTTTTTTCAAAAAAAATAACTATGATCCGTCCAGGAGGACGGATCATAAATATGCAGGAGCAAGTTTTACAAAATGTCGCTTAGATCAATTAGTCTTTCAACCGTCGTATGAATTATACTTTTGGCTATTCCGTCTCAAAAGGTTGCCAATCCCTGGACCCAAAGCAACGGACATTGTAACAGCCACATCTGCTAATCATAAATGTCCCCGAGACCCGACCTATTCAGGCCATTAAGACACAATTAAGGCACAGCAAGCAAAAAGCATTTTAAGTCTGTTACAAAAACTCTGAAAAGGGGCTGAGCTGAACATGGAATATTTTAGGGATTTAGGAGACGGATATTTTAAGACAAAATTCAAAAATTCAAAAGTCATTGATTCAAACTAGGCTGAGAATCAGCACTTTTCGAACGTCAAAATTACATAAGACAGTCCCCCAAAACGCCCACCCTTCACCACTTCCTAGTGCCTTTAGCTGGGAAGAAGAAGTGGCGCAACAATCTCCCCAGCAGTAAAGAGACAAGAGAGCTAGATAGTTTAGAGGTGCGTCGGAGAACGGTCGCGATCAAGAAGCAGCGTCTGAGGCAAAGCTGGTAATGCGTGCTGTATTTTTAAGTGAGTTGTAATCGGATTAGATTTCTAAGGAATTATTCGGTAAGTGTTAACTTTAATTAACTTTCATCTTTAGTAGTAGTATGTACATTGTAGTTAAGTACTTCTCCACTATAAATTGTTCTTGCTAGTTGATTTGTATTGTATTTATAGGTAACAGTTAGGCGATATCGCTGTCGAGGTATTAATGATCGTTTATTCCAGAATGGCGATTAAACTCTTATTTAGTATCGTATTCTATAATTAACGTTACATTCTCGTGTATTACGCGTCCATATCCTACTTCGTACCTTGGCAGATT
Source organism: Agrochola lychnidis (assembly GCA_963680765.1). Lineage (NCBI taxonomy): Eukaryota > Metazoa > Arthropoda > Insecta > Lepidoptera > Noctuidae > Agrochola > Agrochola lychnidis. The sequence continues at coordinate 21,038,480 of OY796858.1, forward strand.
ATTGAAACTTGTATTTGGCTATAGGGAAATGGTGAAGGCCTTCTACCATACTTGATTCTGAGCACTAATGCTCCTGAACTTTGATGACTATTGATTTTGAGCGAGCAGTGTGCTTAGAGGATTCAGAGCTAAGCAGAACCAAAGTGGACTCAAACTGTCGCCCTGACATTTTCCCCGTTTAATGCAGACAGGCTCATCATTCCCCTGGATCTGTCGACATCCTGGATCGCGAAGGACCATCCTCCATTGCCCCATACACGACATCAGGAAGGTGCGCAGAGTTGTATTTATCTTGTACAAATCCAGCACCCTCATGAGCCATGTATGTGGTGCCGAGTCGTAGGCCTTCTTATAGTCTATCCAGCATGTCGACAGATCCTTACGGGATCGACGAACCTGTTGGCTTATGGCCATATCAATTAGGAGTAGCTCCTTAGTACCGCGGGACCCATTCCTACATCCATTTTGAGAGGCGACATAATCAAGTTATTGTCAATATGTGTGTTAATTTTCGTTCTCAAAATGGATGTAAGAAGTTTATAAACCGTCGACAAACATGTGATCGATCTATCTATAATTCTTGGGTTCCGCGGAACTACCTGACTTATGGAGCAGGTGGGTAACGCCTGTTGTAGGAAACTATGGTAGCGACCCAGACTCTAAGGATGTCTGGAACTGAGATGCCAGGCAAGTGTGTGAACTAATTAGCCATTTTAGCCATAAGTTGTGCAGCCCGTCCGGTCCCGGTGACTTCCAATTCGGTAACGGACGAACGGCTATGTCTAATGGCGTGATTTGGACTTTCTCCATTTCTTGGACATCTCGTATCCAGTCAGCCTCAGCGTGACAGACGGGCACCGACCATATGCTGCGCCAGAATGCATTCGTGGTGGCATCACATCTGTCACATTTTTTGCAGGTCGCTCCCAAGCTCTATATACCCACCTCTCATCGCTCTGGAACATGCGATTTTGCGTGTATCGATCAACCCACCGCATATACCGCCGAATACGGCTCGCCCATGCACAAACTTTCTGCTTCAGGAAGTCGATGCGCTCTGTGACACGGGACACGTATTGTCGAGGACTGATTCCAGTCCCCGAGACTGCCCGCCTTAAAAAGCGCATCACTCGTGGTCGTGTATTGCCCTCCCTGAAGCAGTATAGTTTGCCGATGAGTACCCTGGCTCCATCGATACGTCGCTCGATCCTTCACTGCCAGGCTGGTACGGCTGGTTTTGGTCAAGCAGCTCCGTCACAGTTTGGGAACTTGACATAAACGACATGCCGCAACAGCCGCGCAATACAGGATCGAGTGTGTATCAATGAGATCCTCGCTGCTCTCGAAAAAATTCGTAAGCGCGAGTCCAAGGCACACACCAGCGCCCTATTTTTTTTGTACATGGGTAGGCGTGGTAATCGGGGTCTAAGATCGGTCGGAGTGTACCTATACTCGCGAAACGCATCCTCCAGTGCACTCCTCAATCGGACGTTACACTGGCTACTTACTGTGGCAACCCTATCATCCTCCTCTTTAACACCATGATTGAACCGCGGCGGGATTGTATCAATATTTGACGCTTGTGCCGCGGCTGCTCAGTACCTCTGAACGCAGCCTATCAAGTGTGGCATCGTCCAACCTATGATTGCGTTGGATGACACGCACCTGATCCGACAGTCGTTGGGCCGAAACGTTGACGGTTGGCTCTAATTCCTGAAACAGAGACAGCGTCCTAACACGGTACGCAGTGAGGTTAGTTCCTCCCTCTGTAGACCCGTAATATGCGCACATGACGTTCTCGTTCATAGACTGAGTCCATCTCATGCGTTGCACACAACCACCGGCAGCGGGGACCCGGCTCGGGGCCGGTTGGCTCCTAAGTCCCAAGCTTCTCGGTGGCTGACCTCTCCCCTGCTGACGTACAGGTGTTGGCTGCGTCGGCGGGGAAAAATACTCGTCGCTCGAGCTAGACGCAACTGCCGCGGCCGGTGTCGTCACAGCGCTCACGTGGGGCTGGGTACCGGCGGCGGCGAGGCGGAGCTGAGCGACGAGTCCGGAGGTGATGGGCGTGCTCTTTGTGTCGCTGATCTCGTCAACATATATTAAGAATTTAATTTTCATCATTCCTTCCGTTTTGTCAAAAAATACCGTACCGGAGGTGACATCTGTCATTTTTTTTTTTTTTTTACTGAAATCTATATGGTTTTCGTTTATTTTTACTATAAAGTGATCTTCAGGGTTTCAGTTTGTTTTGGTATTCTTTTGTACTGAAAAACTGCGTCTAAAATTAATAAAAATGTGGAAATTGTGAAAACTAATTTTTGTCGTTCTCTTTACGTTAGTGTTGCCAGCTCTTCCGATTATTATTATAATCCTGTGTTGTCCCACTGCAGGGCAAAGGCCTCCCTTCCCTCTTTCCACTTTTCCCGGTCTACTGCGATTGCGGGTCAATCCTTGAAGAAGGAGTCCAGTTCATCCCGCCATCTCTTTCTGGGCCTGCCGCGAAGTCAACGACGAAGAAAGATTATAATTAGATATAGGAATGTTGTGGCGAAATTAAAGTTATGTTTGGGTATTATCTATGTGTACTCTGACCCCATGTTCTAACTAAAGCGTCGACGCGTTCTGCAAATACTCTATTCTGTTCTGAATAAAATAAATGCGATAGTCGCAAATTCGTTCGCCAATCGCTTTGCCTAATTAACCTTGGAAGGTAAAAAGTTGAGTAAATACTTCAGTAATTTTTTTAACATTCTCTTATCGAGCCAGATACCCAGAGGTTACCCCAACATCTGTAATTTGCTAGACTACAAGAAACAAATCTTTTTCTGTATTCTGTAAGTCTTAAATCCACAACAGTAAAAAGCCGTAACGATACTTTAAGCAGTATTAAAAGTAAAGAAAATGTTTTATGTCTTTGTTTCAAGCTTGCCAAAAACACAGACAGTAATTTGTCTGTAATTTGGATTTTATGTTAAAACTTAGCAAATTGCTGTTGTTAAACGGAGGAACATAAAAATGAAATATAATGAATTTGCTGCACGAATGCTAATTTTATGTGCAAAGACAACTTTAAAACAATCAATCAATCTGCCTAGCCTTTTCCCAACTATATTGGGGTCGGCTTCCAGTCTAACCGGATGCAGCTGAATACCAGTATTTTACATGGAGCGACTGCCTATCTGACCTCCACAACCTAGTAACTGGGTAATACGATACCCCTTGGTAAGACTGGTTGTCAGACTTTCGGGCTTCTGACGACCCGTAACGACTGCCAAAGATCCACGAATGACAGCCGCGACCAACGGCTTAATCTGCTTTCCGAGGCACGGAGGAGTCTCGGTATGTAGAAATGGTCACCCATCCACGGACCAACCCCGGTAAGCGTAGCTTAACCTGACAGATCGACCCGAGCGGCTGTTAGTACTTAGCCACGAGCGCCACCGAAGACAACTTTAAAACAAGTTGCAATAATTCAATTTGACAACATTTTCTGGAAAAATAATTGTCATAACATTATCTTTTCTGCTAAGGTTTCGTGCACACACCGGAGCCGTACCGGCGCCGGACTGCAAGATGAGAAAAAATCACAATACCTCATAATAAGTGTAAAATTTACGCGTTGCCGCGCCGGGTGCGGCGGCGGCGGTGTGTCGGCGGTGCGGCGCATGGGTAATATTCATTCGTACACAAATAGGCGGTTCGGCGCCGCTGCGGCTCCGGCGTCATGTACAGGAAACTTAAGAGTCTCGTTAAAAAGAAGTAGGAGATACAACAGGACTGGGGGCGTACCACCAGCTGAAAAGCAGTATTATTTTAATATTACTTTAGTGGGAGAAAGTGATGGAGCTATACGTCCTGTAGAGCTTCATCTCTTTCCCACACTGAAGTAATATTAAAATAATACTGCTTTATGAGCTGGTGGTAGGCCTCCAGGACAGACCGTTTTGCGTGGATGTGACGCACATTTTCCCCCAACTTGTTCTTTTTGTGTTTTTTCTTTGTGTCGTGTTTACTACAAATAAACGTATTTTCTATCTTTAACGACAGAATGTGCTTATGTGCAGCACCATCTTGTTATTAACAAAAAACCATGATTCTCGATTTTCTGCAACTATCACAACTGGTAACCTGATTTCAGCTTTCTAGCTTTGTGCAAGGCAGTTTCAAAGAATATCTATTATAATAAGAACCATTCTGACTCTAGAATAACTAATTTAGTTCCGAATATAATTATTTAACCTCAAAATGGATACTAATCCCCAAATGAATCTTAAAGTCGCTACCCCAATATCATAATTTAAACTGTTTATTAAAACTACACATCCTTAATATTATAAATGCGAAAGTAAGTTTGTTTGTTACGCCTTCACGCTAAAACGGCTGAACGGATTTGGATGAAATTTGGCACATATATAGATGATGCCCTGGAAAAGAATATAAGATACTTTTTTGTTTTTTTTTCCCACGGGATCGAGACTTATGCGGGTGAAACCGCGGGGCGCAGCTAGTTTACAATATTTCAGGGATAAGGAATATAATTATGAAACACCAAGATATTTTGTCAGTCATTTATATTTCTTTGCCAACATCAAATTCAATATTCTACACCATACCATCACATCTCCTATTCCCCACATAATATCACTATCTAATAAGTATTCTAATATTTACCATAAAACGAATAGGTTACCTTAATTTACAGTAGATCTCCAACCAATACCATGCCAATCTATCTTTTTACCGATACAGCCACTAAGCACGTCTTACCGTCACGAGCGCCAGACCCAGAAGACAGGTTCCCGCGCTACTCTTAAGAGGGAACAGGGCCTGCGATTCTCCATACAATTTCAGCTGTCCGTATTCCCCTTTTTTCTTCCTGAATATTGCCTCTAGAACAATTTTTTTTTTCATATGATCAAAATCTGCTGTAGGCACGTCCCTGTTATTTACTTTTTTCAGAAACTAATAGGAAAAGAAAATATGACCCTCTAAAAATTACAAAAATCCCCGTTTTTTACCGCCATGATTAGAGGACTACCAGACAAATTCGAAAAGTTTTTAACATAAAAGAAAATGATAGGAACATAGATATAGTCTTTCTTAAAATTTTAATGTAAACAATGATTGAATCGGCTCAGTTTTCGAGGAGAAAAAAGGGGAATACGAAACGTTGATCTCGTCAAAAATTTTGTGATTTAATCGGTCTGAGCTGTAGCTGTCCCTATCGCACTTTATAGGGGCAGACTTGAGGTAAGACGACGGCAATAGTTTCTTCAAAAAACAATTTTTCAAATTCTTCGCAGGCCCTGTTCCCTCTTAACACATCGAATCTTTGGGTGTTGCCAGTACAATATCCAACAATTACGTATTAATAAATTAAAACCTAACACTATGATAAATGTATTTTGTAGGACAATCCTGACGTAATGACTTTAACATTATTTGCTTTGAACATCAGTACCCAGAACTCAAGCAAACTCGGGTAGAAAGCGAATTTCACCTATCAATTTAATTGGTGTATTCGCCCTAAGACTAAAGACTAATCACCTACCGTGTGAGTTCAGCCTAAAAATATTTTAACTGAAGCAAGAATAAATGCTTAATAGTTTTTTTTATTACCATCTAAAGCATTAGGAAAACGCCGCTTCACCACGAAGTGTCTTATGTCATTTTGACGTTCAAAAAGTACTGGATTCTCAGCCTAATTTGAATAAATGAGTTTTTGATTTAACACTCTTTACTTTGTTAGATAGACACTTGAATTCGAAACTATTTGTGGGAATATTCATGTAATTGAGTGTTTATGGGATTGAACGATGAAATAAGAATCCAAATATTAACTCGACCTTATATGGTTCAGTTATCTACTGTCAGTCATTTAACCTGTCAGTCTTATTGAAAAATATTTTTAAATTTTTAACCCTTCAGAATTTTTTTTTATTATTAGGATCACTCACTATTATTGTATCTTATCAAGACTTTTCACTTTCATTTCTAAACACTAATGTATTATAATTTATTTTGAACACGTTCGAAGTTTATTGCTAGATTGACACGGGTCCAAGAGAACAAGATTTGATATGCCTTTCTTAAACTTCTAGGTCACAATATCGAAGATATTTTTCTAAAAAAAGGTACGCAGTGCGGTATGTACATAAAGTAGACGTATATATTTATATAAAGAAAACGATATAGGTTCATTTTTGTCCGCTTTTTTTCCAATACAGAACACATGATTTGATCAATCAGAAAAGAAAAAAAAACTGCATCTCTTCACAAATAAATTAAAAAATCTATTATTAAGTAAATGTTACAGTGTATAAGAATATTTAAATGATAAATCTCTAAAACTCAAATAAAATACACAATAAATGTTTTTTTAGAATAAATTAGATTATAAGATAAACAATAAGTCCTCATCTCTACTATATTTCTTTTGCTGTGCCCAACAGGGTCCACGATTGTTTCTTTTCAAATGTTTACCACCTAAGCACATACATTGTGGAATGCAATAAAGTATTGAGTATTGAGCATGATTTTTTGCACTCGATGTCATGGGTTCCTAAAACATAGAAAACCTAGTTTAAGAACCAATGTTGTAATTTATCTTATCCAGACAATTACAAGTGCTTTTGATGAATTCTTGCACATATTTTTATATCGATGGCAGTAAGCTCATCTCCCATTAGACGTTTTCACATTGACGAAACTATTACTTAAGCTTTCATACAGTGCGGTGTGGTCCACGGTATCGTTGTCGATATTGATCGTCGTGCCGATATCGGCGGACGTCACAGTGCACTCGTCTACTGTTGCCATTTTTATCTCAAATACGTAATAGTGATGAAATTATTCACACAAAGTAAAGCGCCTGCCCAGGTTCGAACCCACGACCTACAATTCGCCGCCCCCGCAGAATAAACGCGTAAGTGCTATTGTGTAGTTTTGATGTTAATCCATATTCGTTATGTATAGGTCAAAATACATCACCTCAATTTTTTCCAGATTACATCAATCATTTTCGAAGTTACATACACACTATATACCGTAATAAAATGTTATAATTCCGACCTTTATGATATAAAAACTTAATTACCTATTAAGACCTGCTAAGACGCTTATAATTATGCTGAAATATAGAACTTAATTTTAATTAATTTTAATATCAATTTAATGTAATTTATTTAATTTAATTTATTGTAATTTAATTTGTAATATTGCCATGGGTTAATACCTGAAATAAAATGAATAATAATAATTACATTATCAGAATTTTTTCGACTGCACCAGAATAAACGCGTAATAATAGCCCATTAACGGTATCACTGTACTGCGAAAAACGCAAGTAATATTACATTGCAAAACAAAAAAAAAACAATAGTTGATTAGAAGAAATAACTCAAAGTAACATTAACGTTAAAAAAAAACTAAAATATTTCTGTAAAATGTTTTTTTATCAATGACTCAAAAACAGTACCTGTTTAACACTTAACATTAATTAGATTATCTACAAAAAAACAATCTTTTAAACGACGTAAAAAACAATCTTCTATTTGGTGTAGTCATAAAGTTATGGATCAATTTAGGTTTTTTATTTTTCCTGTAAAATTGACTTTTTACACTTGCGCGTTTATTCTGCGGGGGCGGCGAATTCGTAAGTCGGGGCCATTACCACTGGGCGACGACTGCTCTATAGAAACTGTAACAACAGAGGATTCTCTACCTACGTATAAAATAATTGACTTTTGTTGCGGAAAATAATCAGAATTATTTATTAATACCATGTAATGAAACATGAAGAAAGTTTTTCCATCTGGAGTTTCTCAGTAGCAGCCCGGAGTCTGGATTTATGAAATGAAATGAAGTTGTTTATTCTGTAAATAGGATATCGAAATCACTTTAAGGAATTTAAAATTAAATAAAATGAGCGAGCCTATAGTCGCAAGTTATGATGTGTAACATATGACATCTTCGCCGACAGTACCAACCACTCGGAAAATGGGTTGGAACCATCTGACGACCAGCTCTAAGACCGCGCGCGCTCATTGGTCAAATCAAATAGCGCGCGCTTCCCCGGCTTCCTGTTACACACTTCCGTCCCTTTTCACGAAATGACTCCCACAGATTGCAGGAAAGCGAGAGGAAAGTTGTTACACATCGAAAATTGACTGTCGACATTTCCTACCTGACCTCTGAGAAGAAAATTTTAAATGAATTAACCTCTATAAACTTTCGCTTCTAATGTTGCACACTTTATTCTATACTAGTAAACGAGCAATATTGTATGTATATAAGTATCTATATATATATATATATATTAATTGTACCTACTCACGTCCTCGAAATCGGCTCTAACGATTTCGATAAAAGTTGCAATACAGGGGTTTACGAAGGCGAAAAATCGATCTAGCTAGGTCTCATATCTGGAAAAATTAGTTTTTTCCGTATTTTCACCCGAGCAGAGCTCGGTCGCCCAAAGTTTAGAACAAGATAATAAATAATGACATGACATTATTGACATAAGAATAATGATCAGTGCAGCATGGCATTAGTAAGTACCTACAATCATGGCAGTATGGAATTAGTAAGTACATCCTATACTATTAAATGAACATTCTCTATTTTCACCAGAGCAGAGCTCAGTCGTCCAGATACTTATTATAATTGAGTCTCTTTTTAACTTTGTCCTTCTCATAGTTGGTCGCAGTTACTTGGCTTTTCAATAGTTTTAGAACCCCAAAATAGGAATCATTTGAGGTAGACAAAAAAAGGCGCAATCATTTATTATTTAGTGTTCAAAACATAATGGGGATAATTTGAGGTTCGATTGACATGCCATTACTTAATTCCCTATCAACATTCTAACAGCCTACCTACAGGTACCAACCTAATACTACGTAGTTACTCACGAGGCTGACTCGTTATCGACCACCTTCAACAGAATAAGCTCTTGACACGAGATGATTAACTGTATCCAATATCCTGGCCTGTATATAGCTTTAGGGAGGCTATGTTATGTGTTGTGTTGTTAAGTCTTATTAATACATTGTTTATAATGAGTTTTATAGTATGTTTGGTTTCCGCACTTAGTCCGTCAGGTGGACCATTGTGCGTGGGCCATGGCGGCCGTTTGGTGGTTATTCCAACCAGCCCACCTCCCTCTAGAAGTTAATTAAAACTTCTGGTCTGTTCAGAACATCTGTGAAAGATTTGGGTGACCCGAGGGTTTCTGTTCTGATCTGGGTGACGCCTGTGCCATTCAAAGAGCATGTGCGCGACGGTTTTCTCAGCCTCCATACACGCTGCACAGAGTTTACAATGGGCAGGATAACCTTAAACTTTTCCCCCTTTAGTTATACATAACATCACACCTGTATTTCCCCGGAGGGTTAGGCAGACGTGTACCATTTCATCACCACTGCTCTCAAAGCAGTGAAGGAAAACAGGGTTGTAACGGATGTTGTATAACGGATTAGGATGCGGATGAGGATGTCGAGATAATCGGGTTTGAGGATGCGGATGAGGATACGGATATTGGAAAATTCATTATTGAGGATGCGAATGAGGGTGTGGATGCAGATGTCGTATGAAAAATAGCCCTTGTTTTGACACCTGACACCACAATCATGCCACCACTGTCACGTGCAGCCGATCGTGTCATAGGACAGGGACACTGCGAATTCAGGCAATAGGAACGCGTCACTCACACTCCGGCCCGCACATTTAGCTCGGCGCGAGTTTAAAAAAAAACACTATTTGAGCGAATAACGTAGGTAGGGTCACATCCCCATAGAAATTATGAGGATGCGGATGAAGATGCGGAGCTTTTAAAATCAAAACTTGAGGAAGCGGATGTTTTGCGAATATCAAAATTTATGCGGATGCTCCGCAGTTGCGGATCCGGATACGGATATCCGTTACATCCCCGAAGGAAAATATCGTGAGGAAACCAGCATGTCCTAGAACCAAAAAATTCGAAGACATGTGACATCTACCAACCCGCACTGGGCCCGCGTGGTGGATTACAGTCCACTCCCTCTCGAAGAGAGGAGGCCTGTGTCTTAGCAGTGGGAATATTATAGGCTGATTATGTTCCTGAAGTGACACCAAAGAAATTCCAGATGGAAAATCCAATCACACTTTTTCCGACCCGGGAATCAAACTCGGGACCACTAGACCAACGAGGCAGTCACCAACAGACCGTTGATTAGCGACTGTTTAACCATACATTGTTGACGTTTAAAAACGTCTCTTTAACTTTCAACAATATCTATAGATAAACCCCTTCGTTGTTTAAGAGCGGCCAACCCGTCATACTTTTCATACAAACGCTCGTACGTCATTATGGCGTCGTAACAAATCTATCTTTGAAATTTTTAAACTAATAGGTGGCTTGTGCACTATTTCTAGGTTTCTATGAAATCAAAAAATTAAAATTTCGAGAAATAAATTCAGTACAAGCCTCCGAAAATCTGCAATTTTGCACAATTTTTACCTGAACTTTGGCCGTTCATAATGTACTCATAAATTGTAAAAGTAAAGAAACCATCTGCATAGAAACCTTGCACGTGTAATGGAGATTCTAAATGACAAACATTTATTTTACAAACTAGTAAAGTTTACTCAAAAAAACGTATTTCCTGAAACAAGATTCCGCACACTATTTTTCGTACAATGTTATCGCGTTCTCACTTGCTTGTTAACAGTTTTCACTTGCGCTAGATGAAACAACATGCTTTTCGATCATGCTTGCGTTGACGATAGATGGATCGGGAAGGGCCCCCTTAAGGTATAATATCCTCCTGTTAATGGTTACCGACACATTATTTATGCACCTGAATTCTAAGGCTTTATTGATACTTTTCACACCTTAAAGATAAAGTTGAGCTTGAGATATCATCTCAAGCTCAACTACGTATTGCGTAACAAGTACAATTTTAACAGGTTAAATTTAAAACCCCCGACACAAACATTTCCTCATTTCTCTTTCCTACTCCATCACCAGACCCTGTTCACCATCTATCTATAACCTATTCATTGAGACCAATGAAACCTAATACGATACCTGTGCTGTAAGTTGGTAAGGGAGTTGGGTATCCTGCAAATTCCAGATGATGCTGCAGCATCAGTTCAAGGTACCTATGTTCTTCTGATAACATTGAAGTAACAGATTACCAAATTTTAAATCGATCAGACCTGTGCGTGGAAAAAACTCGCATCTATTCATCAACTAGAAAAGAGCTGATTATCTTCAAACGGCTGAACCGATTTTGATAAAACATATCTAAGAATCATCAAAATTAAAAAAAACAGCATTCAAATCGGTTTACCCGTTTAAGAGCTACGGTGCCACAGACAGACACACGACACACATAGCGGTCAAACATATCAACACCCCTCTTTTTGCGTCGTGAGTTAAAAAATTAGTCCAAAATGCTTGGAATACCTACTGGCAATTAAGAACACATGAAAGGAAATCTCCCTATAATATTGAAAAGAATACCCATCGACGTGTGCATCATCCTGCCCATCTCTAACCTATGGTGCACAAAGTTAGCCGCTTACTGAACAACAGAAGTCCAAACTCAAGATTTTCCAGCGGGCAATGGAGCGCAGCATAATAGGTGTCAAACAAACCGCATTAGAAACACCATCTTGCGCTCCATAATTCAAGTACTTACTTAACATACCTCGACAAATACGCAAAAATCGCCCAAAGCCTTCCTTTACGTACATTTACAACGATGCTGATCAGCTCTTCAGCGGTGTGACCGGGTTTTCAAGACCAAATTTGGTTTTGCTAGTCAACAGAAAACTACTAATTGAATTTGGTGGGCCACTAGGGTTGGCGTACTGTTCGATTTTATAACATTTTATGGCGAAGATAAAAACAGTTTTAATTATAAAATAAAAATTGAAAATATTCGTACGAGATTAGGAGGATGATTCTGAAGCAGCTAAAATACCAGAAATAATGACGTCCACTGCTGGACATAGGCTATAGGTTAATATTTTCAAGGAGTCCCCACAGAGGTTAGGGCTACGCGGAGCACACTGAGTATGGCTGACCTACATTCTCATATATCACACCAAACCCTTTTAGTTCTAAAGTCAGGTAGACAAGGCTAAGTCTAAAATTGTTAAGCAAGTTGTATATCATCGTGAGTGAAATGTGTACTACTAGTTAGTTCAACCCCACCCCCTCCTCTTTCCTCCACAAACCCCCTACAAATTGTGACGGCAACCGGACACCGTTAAGGTATTGAAAAACTATATAGACTACCAAAATATTTCGTAACTTACAATTTCATTATTTTTACTGAAAATTGAATCTTTATTTATAAAAAATAACACGAAATATTCAGAAGGAAAAAAAGATGATTTTGATCCATAGTGGCACATTTATTAAACACTAGTCGCAGGATCGTTTATGTCTACGGCGTAGGCCTAATTTGCTACGAAAAGCTACGAAACTTACAGACGAGCTTTACAGATTTTTCATGAAAAAAAAAAAAAAAGATTGTTAATTGATTCAGGCGTGACCTTGCGGAAATCCATTATAAAATACAATAGTGCAGAGTGCAGTCTGCATTCAGCGCTCGGTGTGGCAACACGCCGTGTTCGAGTTCGAACCAAGTCCATCGCCATCCTGAGGATGCCTCGTTCAGAGGTGAAACACGTGTCGATTTATTTCAGGAGTTTTTTATGGCTCTTTAGAAATAGCTAAGCGGAACAGGTTACTAAATATATCCACGTCTATTGTATTTTTTTTTTAATATTGTAAAACGAGCGTTTATTATGAACTAGCTTTTGCTCGCGGCTTTGCTAGCCGTGGTGCCGGCATAAAAAGTATCCTATATAATTCTGTGTGCCAAATTTCATACTAATCTGTTCAACTGTTTTAGCGTGAAAGCGTAACAAACAAATAAACAAACTCACTTTCGCATTTATAATTTTAGTTAAAATTAAGTTACTTTATATTAGTATAAGTAGGATAGAGTTATGGACACCCCCAACATAGGTATACTTAAAGTTTGTAACTTGCCCATACATAATATTAGTAGGGTGTCAAACTTACTATTAATCTTAGTCGGAAATGTTAAAGAAAAATGGGAGTTAAGACTATTTCGATTATCCTATGGAATACTAATCAAATGCTCCTTGATTACGAACGAAAAACCGGCAGTGTGTCGGATCACGCACAAGGAAGGGTTCCGTAGTTGGGATGAATTTATCCTAAGAACAAACTTAACTATGTTCTCCCATACATCCCGTATGGGAGAACTTGTTTTGCAACCGCAAATGTAAGTTGGTCGATTATTACTAGTTAACTTGTAAAGCCTACTTAGCTGTGATAGTTTTATTTTTTTATCTGTGGCATCTCGCAGTTGACCACTGAGGTCATGGTTGCTTAACCGGGCTTTCCTGTGGTTGTCTTTAGCTTTTACACTTAAAGCCTCCAGCCAGGGGCAAAAACTATTCTAAATTAAAATGTCTTGTGTTTAAACGCCTACCAGAAAAGTACCTATTTAACTACCAAAAAAATCGAAATACCTGCCGGAATGGATAAATGCTCGCTAAATTGTGTTTCATAAAGTATTGTAGAAATGAACCTATTTTCCTTTTTATTCTATGCCATAAAGATCTATAAATGCCTTTAAAGTTAATTTCAGACCAAATATTTTATATTATTGCTAAATAGTAGTGATGCAACGAATACTACTTTTACGAATACGAATACGAATATCAAACCTACTATTCGGCGAATACGAATACGAATACGAATATCTCGCCATGGTAATAAAAGGCTAATAGTTTAGTACTATATAGACGCAGCCATTACTAACGTTCGTCTAAGTTACTTAGGACTTACTATTCTACCTTTTGTTCATACAAAATAAATACAGACCATATAACTACTTACTTGGTAATTTATCGAAGTGTTTCCATACGTCACTTGGATCTCGTTTACGAGAAGACATTTTCTATTCAACTTCAACTTCTTTCACTTCGCAGCAACATCAGAAAATAAATAAAATAATACTCTCTTGTTTGACTTGTGCTTTCGACTGACAAATGAAATGAAAGGAATGAATGAATCAATCAATCCATGGTTCGTAATGATAGGAAAACTCCCGGGCCGCGGCACTGTATAAACTATGGCCGGGGAGTCCCCCGTTGCGTCGTCGTTGCGGTTAAGGCCCTTGCACACGTCGTATTTTTACGTGCCGACGACGCGCGTTTTCCAAGTCTACCAGTAATTAGATTTGCGTACAAACATATTAATTTTTAAATATTCGTATTAGTATTCGCCGAATACGAATATTCGGTAAATGTCTACTATTCGGCGAATACGAATATTCGTATTCGTATTCGTTGCATCACTACTAAATAGATGTTACCAATATTTTATTTCACGACTTTCAATTGAGTCAGTTTTACTGTGGCAAAAAAGCTAACAATCGATCGTATTTTTTTTTAAATATCAAATATAATATTGCGTATCACAAACACATATTACTTGTTTATGAGTAGTAATAAACGCTCCGAAAAAAATATTAAAATATGAGCATACTCAAAATATGAAATTGACTGCTATAAACACTAATTTTACGACAACTTATATGCGAATACAAATAACGAAACGACCGAATAAAATACTGCAAATTCCGAAAAATCAAAACATGGTTTGCTGACGTTATATTTTTTAAACATGCAAACAAGCAAGCATACACCATGCATGCAGCATGCAAGCGAGCATGCAATATGCAGCAGGCATGGTTTCTGTCACGGCTCCGGCACTGCGGGGCTCCGGCGATCCCACGCGAGCTTATCATCGCAGATGGTTTTAACACTCACCACCACTTATAAAACCACCTGCTCGTCAGCTCGCGGGCCGTCTCGCCCCTCCGCGCCTACGTGGGCTTAAATCACACTTTAGGGGTAGGGCAAATAAGACTACGTGGAGTCGGTTTTGCAGTGATTCGTTTCTGCCACTAACTTTTATAGCACAACATATTGACTTTTCGGAAACTTAGAATTTTTTTGATTGGTGTCATTACTTCCCATTCACTGAAAAACTGTTACCTAAAATCGTCGAACGGTCATTTTGGGTATTAATGTTACTATTTCAGGGAAACAAGATTTGGTGAGCATTTATCCATTTTGGTAGGCAAAAAGAATATAAATACAACACGTACAATTAATCTGATGAGTGTATAATTATTTTGGAGTTTAAAACGTTTTTCTTTAGGCACCTCGGTATAGAGTGGGTTTATTTTATTTGAAGTTAACATATTTTACTTGGTACTTAGTCTTAGGAACTAAAAATTATTTTTGTGAGCATTTAAATTGCAGCCAATTAAAATTAGGCGAACGCTCGCTAAGGGCACCCCCTGTGCTGTACGAACCTCGGCTTAGGGCGTTGCTGGGGGGAGGACAGTAAGAAGGGACAGACCAGATCAAAGTTAGATTTATCATGATTATTAGGCGGGGTATTTAAAGCTACGTGCTCAGCTGCAACATAGTTTTCCTTTTAATTTCGTTAATATACAAGGTGTTTGGCAGAACGTTGAACATACGAAAATGGTGGATAGGTGGGGTCATCTGCTACTCACTCAGCCCTAATTTATTTGGCCTTGGCCTCCTGGATATTAAAAAATTTTTTTTTTGCTTTCTTCTAGTTTCACCACTTTCTTAACTTTAAAGTGTATTTTTTATTAATAATGGGTAAAACAGACAGTTTTTTTTTTTTAATCTTTAATGTTGGCAGATTCTTACAAAATTATTGCTTTATTCAGATGTTAGCTAGAAAAAAAGTTATGAGTCCTCAAACTTACAGAAAGATGTTAAAAATACTTAAATCTTAATTTCAACTTGCATTAAAAAAAAGCTAGGGGGCCAGGGCCAAATAAATTAAGGCTGAGTAAGTAGCAGATGACCCCACCTATCCACCATTTTCGTATGTTCAACGTTCTGCCAAACACCCTGTATACTACTGCCGTGAATTTTTTTACATATCCAAAAAGAACCATTTAGCTGGCAGGGGATTGGTTCTTGGGGCTTGATTCTAACAAAATTTGTACTTTAGAGCTTAATATTTCGAAAACGGATCTAATTCAACGGACACAATTAAAAAGGAAACAAAAATTGAAAAGGGTATGCTGAGATGGTTTGGGCATGTTGAGAGGATGAATGAAAGCCGACTAACAATATGTATTTACAAGACTGATGTGAAGGGAAAGGCCGGGCGGGGACGCCCTAGGAGGACATATACTGACCTTATTGGTGATGTCCTTCAGAATGGTCAGGTTAGTACTACTCGCAACCGCAAGGAGTAGTACTCGCAACCGGCGCGTGTGTACGACCAGATGTATGAACTTAAACGTACTCTATAGTTTCTGCCTACCACCATGGGAAGAAGGCATGAGTTTATGTATGTATGTAATAATATTTATTGAATAAAACATTTACAAAAATCGTACACTTACTCAACAGTAAAATTTCCCAAATTAGTTAACCAAAAGTTAAATAAAACATCTTTAGTAGAAGCAACAGGCGTACAACTTTCGGCCCGTTTATTTTCTCGTAAATTTTATTCTATAGCTAAATCATTTTGATCTTTGGATAGCAGTTGACATAGCGACAATTTTATATGTTTCTCGTATAATAAAATTATGGTGATTCACTTAGTTTGTTTCTTTACGTAATGGAAAATAAGTCGTAAAAAAATAAGAAGGAAAATATGAATAAGAATTTGGGATGTCGTTTTTACGGCGCTGTTGTAACTTTGCTTTGTCTTAGGCAAAAGGCATAAAATTTGGTATTTATGAATGGGATACAATTTAATTTAATTGATCCTCTTAAAACTATTTGGGGTTCTAATAATGCACACCTTTTTTAAACGATTTTCTTTTTCAAGTTTCTGGTCCTTTCTCACCATTGGGCGCAGTTACTAGCTTGGGAACCCCGACCAAAAGGGTTAGGTTAGAACTGTGACAGTGCGACTCACGTGCCGAGTTGGTCGCAGTACCTAAGGTAGAGCACTCTGACCAAATGGGTTAGGTTAGGTTGACCCGAGATGGCGGCACGTAGTGTTCCACGCGCGCCACTCTAAGACGTAACTGAGGGAGTTTCAACACCTCACTCCTCCTACGGGACGGGGCTCGCAGACCACGGGCCGTCACCAGTCCGGGCAGCGGAAATCGCATTTGCACTCGTAGCTCCCGACGCAAGTGTGCGAGGGAACACCGGGGTAGTTGTCAGTAGTCAGTAAGAATCTGACAGACCCCTTTGCCCAGCCCGACAAAAAAAAGTTGGAACTGTGACAAACCACGTGCGAGCCAAGCGATCGAAGAGAGCCGGCGGGCGAGCGCTATGTCCAAGCTGGTCGCAGTTACTTGACTGTTTAGTATTTTTAGGACACCAAAATAGGAATTATCTGAGGATCACAAAAAAAGGTGCATTCATTATTATGATGTTAGGATATTTTCGTTAATTGTGAACTGATTTTGAAAATTCTTTTTCATTTGGTAGAAAAACTTTGCGCGGTGGCCATCAAAATTTTATTAACTTTGCTCGAGTACTTTTGAGTTTGCTTCAATAATACGTTGTGGCGGTATCTACTTTGCCACATGCAAACTACGCATCAAAGACCTCACGTCACACAAAATCCTGACGTCACATAAATCCTGCATCGCGCTGTGGCGGAACAATAAATCGATTGGACCACCACCATACATTTTAGAGCGGAATCGCTCCGCTCATGAATTTTGGACGAAACATGCAGATCATACGATCATCGTTTGCACTGAGTGACCAGCTCAGGCTTACACGCGCCGCGCGCACACCAGGTGCGCGTGATTATTGTACTGGTGACGGCGACAACCTTGGACTGCGTGCACGCACCTCAACCGGTGCGAAGGCCGGGCTGCGGAGCAACAGTCTACATTCAACCGCCTACCGAACCATTCGGACCACACCGCGCTTTTATTGTATTCTTGTTTTATTTGCTAAATTTAATGTTGTCAGTGTAATTTATTTAAATATAATAATCTAATCGCTTTAATAATTTCCGAGGACGTTTACGACGTAAATATCGACGTTTCCGAGGACGGTTACGCGACACCACGCAGCGATACACGACGCCGTCAACATTACGTGTATAGTCATAGTTGTATAAGTTTTTTAATATGTATTAGTTTATTATTGTATAAGTTTATTTTGTGTATTCTTTTTATGGGCCTAGTTGCCTGATAATTAATAGTAGATTGTTTACCAAGGGAGCAAACAACTATTTTTAAGGCGAGAGTGTTTCTTTGAATCCAGAGCGGAGCGAAAGATTCTATCTACTCTAGAATCTTTCGCTCCGCTCGCTCCCGAGCGCAGCGAGAGATTCTTAAGTAGAATCTTGAGTGCAGCGAGGGATTCAAAGTACCTCACTCTAGCTTAAAATAGTGTTGCTCCCGAGGTGAACACTCTACTTTTTATCATCCTCTATGAGAAAATAAAACCTGTGCAGTCAACGAAGTTCCTTCTCACGTATGATTTAAAACAAAAATCGCTGCCATCTTGGACCTACATTTAGACCTCACTATCAGCTTTAGCACCCTCGAAAACTATGAAAACGACACTTATGACGAAAAATTTTACAATTTCAGCAGCAGCTATCTTGGATTTGTATTTTGACCTCACTATCGGTTTTAGCACCCTCAAAAACTATGAAAACGATACCCATGACGATATATTTGAAAATTTCCGTAGCCGCCATCTTGGATTTTCATTTTGACCTCACTATCGGCTTTAGCACCCTTGAAAACCATGAAAACGATATCCATGATGAAAAATTTGAAAATTTTCAGAGCCGCCATCTTGGATTTACATTTTGACCTCATTTTCGGCTTTAGCGCCCTCGAAAACTATGAAAATGACACCCATGACGAAAAATTTGAAAATTTCCGCAGCCGCCATCTTGGATTTTGATATTGACCTCACTATCGGCTTTAACACCATTGAAAACCATGAAACCGATACCTATAATGAAATATTTGAAAATTTTCACAGCCGCCATCTTGGATTTACATTTTGACCTCATTTTCGGCTTTAGCGCCCTCGAAAACTATGAAAATGACACCCATGACGAAAAATTTGAAAATTTCCGCAGCCGCCATCTTGGATTTTGATATTGACCTCACTATCGGCTTTAACACCATTGAAAACCATGAAACCGATACCTATAGTGAAATATTTGAAAATTTTCACAGCCGCCATCTTGGATTTTGATTTTGACCTCATTATCGGCTTTAACACCATTGAAAACCATGAAAACTATACCCATAATGAACAATTTGAAAAATTTCACAGCCGCCATCTTGAATTTTCATTTTGGCCTCACTATCGGCTTTAGCACCATTGAAAACCATAAAAACGATACCAATGATGAAAAATTTGAAAAATTTCAGAGCCGCCATCTTGGATTTTCATTTTGACCTCACTATCGGCTTTAGCACCATCGAAAACTATGAAAACGACACCCATGACGAATAATTTGAAAATTTTCGCAGCCGCCATCTTGGATTTTCATTTTGACCAAATTCACACTTTCTCTCTCTTGCCAGCCTGTTACTTGTTCATACAATGTTCATGTTTGATCTCTTTGGTGATTGGAACTTTTTTTTACTAACAATATCCACGTTCCAAATTCAAATCACTTTTAATCCCTAGGGATTAAAAATCTATTTTAGTCCCTGTTTACGAGGACTAAACTAGAAATTTTTGAATAGATGTGATAAAAACGATTATTATTTACTAAAGGCTGATTATGCATTTTCTATCAAATACAACTGTCTCGTTTTCAATTCTATTCTTACAGAAAAAAAAACATTACTTACCCACTTTCTGGGGCATTCATTAAAACATTAACTTTTGCTGTATTGAGTTGCATGCTCATTTTATTTCCAGCAATATTCAGGTCAACGACCGCTCGCTTCGACATTATTATAGATTACGGGAACTCATTTCCAACAATTGTGTTTTATGTGCATTGGCATAAAAAATATTAAATGCAAATTACTAGTTGCTGCACCAGTAAATTATATGCAGCTGCCACATGTTACTTCACTTTGTTATGTTTACGCTTATAAAGTTGACTATACAAACGGTTTCAGATAAATTACGGCTCAAAGTTAAAATCGTGATGGGTACCTACGTAAGGTGAACTTTCATGTTCATATTTCCATTAGACGTGGAGCAAAGACTTTCGATTCTTCAGGTATTTCTTTTTTAGGGTTCCGTACCTCAAAAGGAAAAAACGGAACCCTTATAGGATCACTCGTGTGTCTGTCTGTCTGTCTGTCTGTCCGTCTGTCACAGCCAATTTACTCCGAATCTAATGGACCGATTAAGTTGAAATTTGGTACACATATGTATTTCTGTGACCCAAACACGAATGTGTAACGTAAATAAATGAATTTTGAATATAGGGGTCTCTTTTGGGGGGCAAACAAGAAAATTTAAAAAAAAAGTTTTACTAACAGTACCATGTGACATATCAAATGAAAGGCCTTGTTATGAGTATTTTAAATATATTTTTTATAACATTTTAAAATAAACACTTTTAAAGATATTTAAGAAATTCATTGAAAATTGACCATTCCCCCCCCTTATCTCCGAAACTACTGGACGAAAATTTTTGAAAAAGAATACATAGTATGGCTCTTTACTCATAGATTACAGGAAAACCTATAGGAAGTCCATGGTCTTAAAATAACATGGTAAATCTCTCAATATTGTGCGCGCAAACTTTTATTTCGTCGCTCGGCATCCAATAGGCCCATCTCTCTAGCTATTATAATATCAACAACAAAATATCAAAAGTGTTTGACAGTCTGCTTAATACACAACTAAAAAATAAAACTGTAAATGTTCATGACAACCAATTCGGGTTTCGGTGTGGTTTGTCAACAGAAAGTGCAGTGTTGTGTCTTAAGCATACTGTCACATACTATACACAGCGTGGGACGCCGATTTATGTTAGCTTCCTCGACTTATTCAAGACTTTCGATCTGGTTGCTTATGACGTATTGCGGAGAAAGATGGAGAAGGATAGGTTGCCAACGGAGCTTATAAACATCTTTAAATATTGGTATGGTAACAAGATCAATAGGCTGGAACTTTTTCCAGGCCATACAGGTTGGAATGCGGGGTGAGGCAGGGAGAGTTCAGCTCACCCTCGCTTTTCGAGCGAGCTGATTGGTGAGCTCAACAGCACCAGAGTAGGTAGCTATATAGATAGTATTTGTGTAAATAATATTAGCTATGCAGACGATATGGTGCTTCTGAGCGCGTCAAGGTCTCAGAAAGTTGGTCGCCAAATGTGAGCAGTATGCCAAAATACATGGTTTGATGTATAACTCCAATAAGTCGGAGATCATGGTTTTTGAGACTTGGGGTAGACCAGGTTATGTACCACCTGTATTACTCAATGGGACTCCACTACAAATAGTATTTACGTTTAAATATCTTGGTCATATATTGACCCCTGACCTCAATGACGGACTCGATATTGGCGGGATCGAAGGGTGTTGTCGGTAAGGGCGAACATGCTGGCTCGCAGGTTTGCACGCTGCTTACTTAAAAAGTGAAAATTACTCTGTTTCGAGCTTATTGTACAACGTTTTACACGTGCAGCCTATGGGCAATGGGCTAGATATACCCAAAGGTCGTGCAACACCCTTCGTGTCCAATACAACAACACTTTCAGGGTAGCTATTGGTGGGACTGCCCCGTTTTTGTTGCGCATCGGGAATGTTCGCGGACGCACATATTAATTGCTTTTACGCAACGATGCGTATGAGGTGTGCATCCCTGTTGCGCAGAGTGCGGGCCAGCTCCAACAATATCCTAAAAATGATCACTAGCAGGCTGGATTGCATGTACATCAATCACTGCAGTGCCATCTCCCATGGGGTGAAATAAATTTAAACTAGATTACGTGGGGCACTCGGAAAGTTTTGCGATACTAAAAAAAAATATACTACAGGTTATATAATTTTTTATTATTTCTTTTCAAAGAACTCTCCATTTGCGTCTATACACAGTTTCATACGTCTAAACCAATTTTCATAACACATTTTCCAGTCCACACCAAACACCTCTTCAATCTCCTTCTCAAATGCAGCCAGTGCAGCTTCCGGTGATGAAAACTGTTTTCCTTTGAGTAGATTTTTTATTTTGGGGAACAAGAAATAGTCGCAGGATAACCTATAAATTTGACCGGTGTGCTGTCCAGAAAGTCCCTTGTTTTGAGCGCCGAGTGAGTCAGCGCGTTGTCGTGGTGAAGCAGTAGCCCACGGAGGACAGTGTTCGGTCGCTTGCTGCTTGCAGCAGTAAAAACTTCTGGCAAACATTTGGTAACATACCATTTAGCATTGATGCTCCTTTGATCTTGTAAGGGTACTGACACCAGATAAACCGTCAAAGAAAAAAAACTTGCGATCAAAATTTTGCCTGCACTTGATTGCACACTGGCTCGCTTCACTTAGGTAGGCGTTGGTTCATTTTGAAACAGCCACACGGTTGACTGACGCTTCATTTCTGAATCATTCTGATAAAACCAAGATTCGTCACCCGTAATGATATCTTAAACGCGCCGAGACGAGCCTGCTTCAAATTTTGCTATCATGTCTCGGCACCATTCTATCCCAACCTCCTTCTGAGCTTGCGTTGGATTTTGCGTTACCAGCGTGAAACTATCTTCCTTACCGGAAGATGTCCATGTAGAATTTCATGCACACTTCCCGGTCTAATCTGCAGTATACGGTGAACCATTTCATATGTAATTCGCATATTCTCTTGAATTAAATGTTCACAGTCAGCACGTTTTGTTATGTAACAGCCGTCATAGGGCGGCTACTTCTTTCTTCGTCCGCCAAAATTACTCGACCACGCATAAATTCGTTGAACCAGCGGAAAACAGTCGCTTTAGAAGGGCTTTTTTCTATGAACACCATTTGAAGTCTTTCAAACAATTCTTCTGGTTTTAGTCGACATTTGAAATCGTACAAAATCATCGCGCGAAAATGTTCTCGTTGTGAATCCACTTTTCAGTAAGACAGAGTATTTTGATTTTGCTCGTAAAAAATGTAGAGGGAATTTAGAATGTTATGTTTTTTTCTGTAATAAATAGTCATATTTTTTATCGACATCAAAACCAGCCAGTATCCCATAGACAAAAACTGTTAGTCGCAAAACTTTCTGAGTGACCTGGTAAAATAAGCTAACATAGTTCATAAGTTTACTAACACAATGAGTCCTTGTTACTTGAATAAAGAAAAATATCGTGACCATTTTTCTTTTTCAACGACGTTTTCTAAAAATTAAATCTAGCTAGATCGATTTATCGCTCCCGAAACGCCCTGCGTACTAAAGTTCATAAAAATTCTTTGAGCCGTTTCCGAGATTCAGATTATATATATACATATATACAAGAATTGCTCGTTTAAAGGTGTATAATATAAATCTAATATTATTATTATAGAAATTTTTAACGAACATCAGATTTTTGTTTTATTTCATTCTACACGTTCAAATAAGTGATCTTGCAATTAAAAAAAAAACGTTAAAAAATGTCATTTTCGCGGTATTGGATGCTGAGCGACGATTTGCAGTTGGAATATATGGGAGAACATGTTTTTCAACTACAATGTTAAGTTTGTTCTTGGGATAAATAAATTCATCTCAACTACGGAACCCTTCATTGTGCGTAGTCCGACACGCACTTGGCCGGTTTTTGTTTCTAGTATTTCTACAAAATACCGTGCTGCTGCTACGGAAGGTATTTCATAGAAATACATAGAAACCAGTAGTGTCACGGCGATATGTAGCCTGCTGCTGCTGTCTGCAGTCGGCTACGGAATTATACCTTTAGTTAGAAATTGTGCTGTTAAACAAACTTGTGGTACAAAATGAGTAATTACGGTCTTGTGTCAAAAGACTGTATTAAATCCAGAGATTTTTATGAAATCCATTGTCTGTATGCAGCAAATGAGAAATATCTATGGAATAAATAAAACACAGTTTCCGACTGCGTCCCGTATGTTCCGGATAAATAAAAACTATATTACATTCGTATTCCATTACATACCAAGAAAACAGCAAGATGCCTAGTTTAAATAAAACCGGCCAAGTGCGTGTCGGACCACGGACAATGAAGGGTTCCGTAGTTGGGATGAATTTATTCCAAAAACAAACTTAACTTTGTAGTTGATAAACATGTTCTCCCATACGGAATGTATGGGAAAACATGTTTTTGCAACTGCAAAGTTAAGTTGGTCGATTATTACTCGATAACTAGTAAAGTCTACTTAGCTGTGATAGTTTTCCTTTTAATTTCGTTATATAAACTACTGCTATGATTTTTTTCACACATCCAAAACAAACCATTTAGCGGGTAAGGGGGGGGGGACACTTGACTCTAACAAAAATTAGCTCTTTAAAGCTTAATATTTTGCAAACGGATCCCTGAATCCAAAAATGGTTTTTACAAACTCATAATGTTTTTGTAAGACCTTTCCAATGATATCCCACACTATGGGATAAAAAAGTAAAACATCACCACTTTACGTGTATGGGAGGTACCCTAAAAAAAAATGTTTTTCATAATTTTGTTTTACCATTTTGTCGGCGTAATTAATATGTATACCTATGTCAAATTACAGCTTTCTAGTACTAAGGGTCTCGGAGCTAGACCGCGGACAGACAGACAGACAGACAGACGGACATGACGAAACTATAAGGGTTCCTTGTTTACTACGGAACCCTAAAAAAAGATACTCTGGAGACTGCAGTCGTAAATTTAGGCAAAAGAGTATTTGCAAAGGTCAATCAAACTTATATTGTTTTGAGTAGAGTTAAAAAGCTTGATGGCCTTGCTATAGATGAGTTAGATCCCAAAAAAACTTTTGAAAAAAAACCTCACGATATACGAGCATACCAAGAAATGCTGCGTTTACGTAGCAATTTAGTCTCAACTCCATCTAGTTTGCCAATGGTGCCGATTCCCTTGTTCACAAACTAAACTAAATTTAAGTTCAGTACATCTTTTTCTTTCTATTTCATTAAGAAAAGGACAGAGGATAAATTTTAGTTTAGTCCTGTCAAATTAATCAGCGCCTGTCACTCTCCATACAAGTTTAGACGTGATTAAAAACTTGCCGACTAAAATTACGTCAATTTACGTCAAGCGCTGATTAATTTGACAGGACTAAACTAAAATTTATCTTCTGTCCTTTTCTTAATGAAATAGAAAAAGATGCACTGAACTTAAATTTAGTTTAGTTTGTGAACAAGGGAATCGGCACCATTGAGTAACAATCTTATTATTAATTTTTAATTCTCGCCGCGGATTTGTACCGTGCGTGAGGCCAGTTTGGTTTCGCCTATTCTTTTTTTTATTTATAGTTTTTTTTTACTTGCTCTAGAAGTTGACCAAGGTTTTGAGATTTTTTCCTTTGACACCACACCCGTAGCTCGTATCAATAAGCCAAGCCGTCTCACTTACACGTATTAGTCCATGTCTTGAAAACTACTGAACCGATTTTGATGAAACTTACACTGTTCCCTAAGTTGAAGTAAATGTAAGCCAATAAAAATAAATTGTTACAATTCAATAAACAGTTTTGGAGAAATGCGTGGACAAACATACATACATATTAACATACATACACCTATAAAATTTTGTATATGTGTTTGGAAGCCCTAATAGATTATCATATGTGAATAGATTGCAGTTCCAATAATATTACATACATATGTGTCGAATTGATAACCTTCCTTTTTCTGAAGTCGGTCAAAATATAAGTAGGTACGAACCCGAACACTGCAGTTCTTTTTTACTAACATCACCCATTTTTTTCTTTCCAGACACGTTATCAGTCCACTACTGCAACAGGGAGGTGCAGGTGGCCGAAGTGGGTGAAGACAGTGAGGGTTATATCCGTACCCCAGGGTACCCCCACTTTTACGTCGGCGACGAGTGCCGTTGGCGACTGAGAGTTAACCCCGAGCAAAGGGTTAGGGTCACGCTCATGGATGTCAGTTTGAGAAGTAAGTCCTGCGTATATTTCAAAAATCAAAATCAAAATATTTTATTTCACATAAACCTACATGGGCACTTATGAAACGTCAGAAGCTAGGTGCACGGTTCCAATTGGTCGTTTCCTATGGAGAAGAGCCGGCAAGAAACTCCACGGTTACTCTTTTAAAAATAATTGGCTTTTACAATACTTTCATATAACAAGTTTCTAGGTATAGGAGGACAGTGTAGGTCTTTCAATAAGTACCAAGTACTTAACAAAATAGAAAATGGTCAACAGGTCTACAATCCACTAAGCCTACAGCGTTCTCACATTCACAAAATATGTAGAAAAGAATCTATACAAAAAATAAATAAATTAATATAAGTAAAAAAAACCTATTTTAATAAAACGCAATTATATGATTGCTGTTACAACTGTAATCAATCTGAGTAATTATCATGTCCACAAAAGTCACTAAAAAAAAGTTGAAATTAAATCGTAGGTATATAATGTCAAATAATAGAATAATAAATATGTCAAGGACGAATGTAAAAACAAAAAAAAAATAAAGATTTAAATAAACATGGTAATTTGGGAGCAGTTAATAGACTCTTACTTATTTATGCCGTTAATGAGGTACCAGGGAAGCCACATGTGCAGAAGGAATTATTGCCAAACTTCCTTATCTTCAACATAGTCTTTAATTTTATAATATGCTTTCTTGATAAGGACACGTTTGATGTGGGTTTTGAACTTCCCATCGCTAAGTTCTGTCACAGACTTTGGCAACTTGTTATAAAAGCGGATACTGTTTATAAGAAATTACGTAATAATTACGTAATAATCTCATCGTGAACACTTTGTTGAAGTGAGCTGTCATCTGTCGATCTACACTGCTATTCTGTAATCATCTCACCGTGTTATCTTAGGTGAAGTGAGCGTGAAGTGAGCTGTCAGTTGCTAAGGATTGACACTATTGGCAGCTCACTTCACCTAAGTTATAAAAAAGTAAAGTTAAGTGAAGTGAGCTGTCATCCCACCTGACCCTAGGGATCGCTGGGGATTGATACTACTGACAGCTCACTTCATCTAAGTTTTCACGGTGAGATTTTTATAGAATAGCACTACTGATGCTAGGGATTGACACTATTGACACCTTTTTTTTTTTGGGTGGGAAATTATCAAATAACTTCTCCCGCTCTGGGTGGAGCGGGACGGCGTGTCAAAACCCACCCGTGTTCCTTCGGTTGCCCTGTTGCCGGGGGCCACGATGTCCCTATCGATTTTCTTCGAATCCCCGGCAGACATTGGCCCTAGCGGACCCCGTCAATTCTGCTGACATCTCTTTGAGGCGCGCGTGGAACACAACGCGCCGTCGACCCACACTATTGACATCTCACTTCATCTAACTTTTCACGGTGCTTTTACACAATAGCTCGGTTGATGTTTAGGCGCCTGCATTAATTGGTTACCCTCCTCGCAAAGGAATATCTTGGAAAACTGTCTTTTAAAACTGATAGTCCAACATAGTTGTGAATGCCTGCGCGCGGTCGGACCAACCTTTTAAGTGAGGCGCCCCTGACGCGTGCAGTCCGCACGCTCAACCTCATAGCGAGTGAGACGGACTTATTCTGTTGTTCTCTGAGTGAATTCACAAGAAATGCATTGTTTGTTATTAGTTACAGATGTTAGTATAATTATTTTAATTACGTTAGGATGAGTGTATTTTTTTAAAATTAAGTTAGAATAAGCCATTTATCGCATTGGGTAATGGTCCTGTAATGGTAAATGTAACTTGATACCTAAATAAATAAATAAAAATGTAAATCCAAGATGGCGGTTCTGAAAATGTTCAAATTTTTCATCATGGGTGTCGTTTTTAGGGTTCCGTACCTAAAGGGTAAAACGGGACCGTATAACTAAGACTCCGCTGTCCGTCCGTCTGTCTGTCTGTCCGTCTGTCACAAAGCTGTTCTCATAAACCGTGATAGTTGAAATTTTCACAAATGTATTTCTGTTGCCGCTATAACAAAAAATACTAAAAAACAGAATAAAATAAATATTTAAGGGGGCTTCCATACAACAAACGTGATTTTTTTTCCTCGATATTGATAACGGCAACAGGTAGTCGCTTGAAATATTCACAGAATATTTAGTTATAAATATACTAACCTACAGAATATTAAGCATGCTCAGACTACGTTTGTTATGCTATGCTTCAGACTGAAAACCAAAAACATTCTTGTGAGCAGACGAAAGAACAACACAAGAAAAAATGAAATAAAAAATTTAGTTTAATAAAAAACTGTAATCCGACTACGGGAAAACAAAAATTATCGGCTATATAAAATAATGACGGCTTTACCTTGACCATTTTTGTCACCTATGTCTTGATTTCTGTCTGAAATATATTCTTGTTTCGTACTTTTTAGATAATTTTTATTTTCCCGTAGTCGGGTTACAGTTTTTTATTAAAGTAAATTTTATATTTTTTACTTTTCCGTTTTTACGCTTGATAAACGTTACGACGACGTAAATAAGAGTACTCGTCGATTCTTTATTTTTGTACTTTTGTTTTAAAAACTAAGTGTTTTAAAGTAACTTTCTATTCCTGACGATGATGGTGCTTTATTTTCGGAATCGAAGTAAGAACACGATAAATTTGACCACAATGGAAGTCTTAATATTATTCTTCTTAACGTTGGAATAAATGGTGGAAAATAGTATAAATTTTCATTACATTTTAAGATCATGTTAGCTTGATTTTTTCTTTTCACAGTTTTAAGAATATCTTCAAACCAAAGTGAAAAAGTAATATTATCCTCAGTAATATCATCAAATTTGTAAGTTTCATCCGATTTTTTTCTTTCTGAATCTAACTGGTCAACTCAAACTCAAACTCAAAACTCAAAGCATTTATTTCAAATAAACCAATTACAGGTACTTTTGAATTGTCAAGGGGTCGGTCAGTCAGAAAAATGAAGCTAGTTGCCCATTCCAAAGCGTAGTAGGTACCTATGGAGAAGAACAGGCAAGAAACTCCACGGACACTCTTTTAAATCAAAATATTGTTACAAAATATTGGTTACATCATTCGTGTTGAATTTATACATGTGAGAACAATGTAGAAAGACGTGCACGTTAAAAGCGTCCGTAATAAAAATATAATAACAATTCAAAAATTTAAATAAATTAAAATAAAATAAACCGTGGCAGCTAAGAGATGACCAGTCCCTACTGACGGCGCCCGTTCACGAACATGACGCATGGATCAGCACCATTTAGCTCAACCATTTTGAAGGGAACTTAATGATCCAACACACACGCCACCATCAGCGAGACATTTGAGTGAGCATGACATACTCTCAGCTGCCAGAGCACATTCAAGTCAATGAAAGACGTACCCAGTAAATGGTAGCTTTATGGAATGTACAACATGGTCACAGTGCTCACACATGTGATATGCAATTATACAATACAAAGAGATTGAATTTATACAAGGAAAAGATAGTTTTACAATCTTCAGCAGCTGCAACAATATTTTCGAATGCTAATCAATTAGTTTATGCGCCCTTGTGGAGCTGGACCAGCGCTGAGCCAAGCATTTTTATCAGCGATGTAATCCCCCAACTTATAATATGCTTGGCAGCATAGTGTGCGTTTTATACATGATTTAAATTTCGTTTCGTTCAGTTGGAGTATGTGGGAAGGTATTTTATTATAACATTTTAAACAGCACCCCATGAAGGATGAGTCTACTTTAGCCAATCTGAAACCCGGTTGAACTAATTGGTCCCTATTTCTAGTCCTATAATTGTGTCTATCACCTCTTTTACTGAAAAGACTTAGATTTTTCCTTACGTACATGATGTTTTCATAGATATATTGACAAGGTACCGTCATGATGTTAATATCTTTAAACAGATCCCTTAGAGAATCGCGTCTACGGAGACGATATATTGCTCTGATGGCTCTCTTCTGCAGAATAAAAATAGACTCGATATCTGCAGCCCGTCCCCATAGTAAAATACCGTAAGACATGATACTATGAAAGTAACTGAAATAAACCAGCCTCGCGGTATCTACGTCAGTAAATTGACGGATTTTTCTCACAGCATATGCTGCTGAACTTAGCCGTCCTGCTAGAGATGTTAAATGAGGACCCCATTGCAGCCTTGAATCGAGCGTGATCCCCAAGAAAACAGTTTTATCGACAAATTCTAGTTTCTCCTTATTCAATACTATGTCACAATCACTACTTTTAACATTTGGTAAAGCAAATCTTATGCATTTAGTTTTTTTCCCATTTAATACTAAATTATTAGCAGTGAACCAATTTTGAACCTGCAGTAGGGCGTTATTTACGTCGTCAAGATTTGATGCACGTCTATTTATCTTAAAAATTAAGGAAGTGTCGTCAGCAAATAACACCATTTGTGGTTGGTTTTTTAATAAATGGGGTAGATCATTAATGTATACTAAAAAGAGGAAAGGACCCAATATCGAGCCTTGTGGAACGCCCATTTTTACTTTTAAACCGATTGAATGGACACCATTTACTTGAACCTGCTGCTGTCTATCATTTAAATAAGATTTTACTAAACTGAGCGCAAGTTTACCTAGTCCGTAATGCTCAAGTTTCAAGAGCAAGGTTTCATGACTCACGCAGTCAAATGCCTTGGAGAGGTCACAAAAGATTCCTATGGCATCTTGGGCCTCCTCCCACGCTGTAAATATGTGTTTTAATAAGGTGACACCAGCGTCAGTTGTACAACGTCCTTTGGTGAAACCATATTGCTGATCGTGCAAGATTTGGTTGGCGTTAAAATGATTAAGCATTTGATTGAGCATTACCTTTTCGAAAACCTTGCTGAATACCGGCAGCACAGATACTGGTCTATAATTGTTAGTGTCTTTACTGTCCCCAGATTTAAAAAGTGGTATAACTTTACTGTATTTCATTAAATCCGGGAAGACTCCTTGATCCACACACAAATTAAATATTAAAGCTAAGTACGGTGCTATAGTCTCGATTATGGATGTACAAACTTTGATAGATAATCCCCATAGATCTTCGGTCAATTTGATTTTAATTTGCCGAAAAGCTTTTATAACTATCATAGGGTTTATATGTTTAAATTGAAATTCAACCGGGCAGCCTGGAACGTTCGCTCTTAATAAATTAATTGAGACATCGGGTGAGGAATTTAAAGCTTCTGTCGTTTTAGATGGTATATTAGTAAAGAAATGTACAAATTCTTGCGCTACTTCTAAGTTAGAGCTAATGGCACCACGTGAAGTCTCCAATTTGTACTCAGTGTTTCGTACTTTGTTCCTATTAGTTTCATTATTTATAACTTTCCAAACTGTTTTTATTTTATTTTCTGCTGATTTAATCTTGTTGCTAATATACAGAGCTTTAGCTATCTTGCAAGTATTTCTAAAAATTTTGGAATATGTAGCAACATACTTGTTGAAAGTTTCAGTATTAATGTAAGGCTTAAGGCCATACAGCTCGAACAGTCTTTCCCTACTTATCCTAATACCTCTAGTTGCCCAGTCACTAAAAATAAAATTAGGGCAAATATTTTTTGTTCTCTTTTCAAAAGTTTTGTTGAATTCAGTGTGCACTACTGAAAAGAAATCCTCATACAATTTATTTGCATCGTCCATATTAGGGCCCAGAGCATTTAACTTATTATTTAGGGTACTATTGAATCTATTTAATTTGCCAGTTGTTATTGGTCTAATTTGTATTTGCACTTTTTGAATAGGTGTTCTAAATTTAAAAGTTACCGTTTGTCCACTATGATCAGACGGTAAATAATTTACGATGGCTTTATCTAAATAATCACAACCGCAGAAGACATTATCGATACAAGTAGCAGAAGTTGAAGTTACTCTAGTTGGTTCTGTAAAAACATTTGATAAATTGAACGATTTAAAAAGGCTTAATATTCTACTGCTATTTGAATTATTTTCCAGAATATTTATATTAAAATCACCACAAATAATTGCGGCTTTGTTACTGGATGCAAGTTTCGCTAGGACATCTTCCATTATTGACTCAAATAAAGAAAAGTTCTGATAATTAGGGGGTCTGTATACGCACACTACAACATGCTTATCCAGCTCAACACAGGACAGTTCGATGCAATGTTCAACTGATAAACCAACTATGTCATTACGTTGCTTAGATTTTAAACAATTTTTTATCAAGATTAGAGAACCTCCACGCAGCATAGATTTACGGTTAAAACAACTGCCCACATTATAGTTCTCATAATTAATTAGCATTTGGTAATCCTTTAACCAATGTTCAGTAAAACAAACAATGTCAAACTTTGTTTTTTCTAAAAACATTTCGATTTCTAATAATTTGGAAGAAATACCTTGAATATTTTGATGAAATAATTTCAAGGCATTCTGCTGATCTCCTTTTTGATAGTTATTAATTTTGGAGCAAGAAGACACCTTGTTGTTGTTAGGTATAAGAATATTCTTACTGGTGCCTTCTGTTGTCTTACAAACTAGTTTAAATGACTATCCGGAGTTAACCCCAAGATTTCAGTGTCATCACCAGGCAGTGAGCTCATAGTGAGTGAGGGAGATGGAACCTCCTTCGTACAGTTTGTAAAAATATTTATAGCATTTGAGCTACATTTATTCAAGTTCACCACCTTATTATTAGTATTATTACTAACCACTGTGGTGTTAATAATACAAGACTGCGACATACTACTTATGTCTGAGTTTATAAAAAAAGCTAATAGCTGTGCTATTATGTGTCTAAAACTAACAGGCAGATACACAGTATCCCTAGTCGATTTTAAAGTTTCCACAAAACTGTTGGTGTCAAAAAATACAAACTTGTCACTATAATGACTAACTAAGAATTGCATATGCTTATTAAGCATATGAATATAATTGTTTTGTCTATTCGTCAATTTTTCAAAATATGGGAAAGCACACAATATTATTTTACTACAATTTAACTTTAACAATTCAGTTACACAGTCAGTGATTTCGTCTTTTTTAACCTTAGAACTATTACCTACAAATACAGTAATGTTGGTTTTAGGATTGTAAACATTTCCTGTTACTGATGCCATTATTCTTTTGTAGGTAGACCCTGGCATACAATAATTTTGAATAGAAAAACACAGGTTGTTACTAATTAATTTACCTAAACCCCTTCCTATACTATCTGAGAACATAACTGAATGATAACAATCATGACTACTAAAAGATGGACAACTACCAATCTCAGGCTGTATCACTTGTGATAGATCTTGTACTACATCAGAAATATCTTGGTTGAGAATAAAACCTTGATTCAAACTCTCAGCCTGGGACGGGTCCTCTGTTGCCTCAGGCTGGACAGCAACAGGGTTTGAAACCTGACAAGTACTTCTTCCTCTACTCCGTTTAATATTGATCAAGTCGTAATTTTGCTTCTTTGCTGTCATTGTCCACATCATTGGTATACTGACCAAGGCAAACATTAATAATATCTTGGACGGTTTCCTTTACGGTTACATAATTTTCACAATGCTTTAAAAATACTAAACAGCGTATGTAAAAATACTTTATCCGCACATCGATATCA
The DNA here is from genome assembly GCA_963680765.1 of Agrochola lychnidis. NCBI lineage: Eukaryota > Metazoa > Arthropoda > Insecta > Lepidoptera > Noctuidae > Agrochola > Agrochola lychnidis. Next base: position 21,072,167 of record OY796858.1, read on the forward strand.
GACTTAAACATGCTAAATTATGGAGTGACTTGTATCAAGTCTGATAAAAGCTTTAGACCTCTGTGAATTGTTGCCGTCGAAAATGGAAAACAATTGTATTATATCACTTTTTGTGGAGTTAAATAACGCAAACGCCTTAACGCAAGCGGAAACCAAAGCCGATGAATCGTCCCTTATGATTTCGTGTGGTGGATTATTTACGAACGTTAACCACTTTTTGAACCAAATCAAAACAGTTTCATCAGAATGTGAGTCTGTCATCATTTGAAAAATTGGCACGGACTTCAACTTAGCGTTACCTGTAATAAGCCCTACGTATAAAAATAATCGTTTTGTGACGTTTGTACCATCTGGAAGACACACTTTTTCGAAAAAGGAACCAGTAGCATCTATTGTTATAGTAATTTTATTAAATTTTGCGTGATACTCATTATAGTACTTAATTTGGCAGTCACTCCAAAAAAATAAACGAAAATCTGGAAACATACATATTTCACGAATAATATTCTTATTGTCATGATCAACACTTTGAGCCAATATCAATAACGAAATAATTGGATTATTATGTGGCAAATGCTCCAATCTAGCATCTGACTTAATTTTTCTTAAAGCCGATATGGATGGCAATATAGGAGAACTTTTGTAGTCTTCGCTCTCAATCAGTTTCGAAGCCAACTCATTATGTACCATGACAGCAGGCTTATGACGTAGTTCTTTAGCCAATTGTTGCCTCCTATAAGGTGTTAACTTGGACTTAGTTTTCGGGTTATGTTTGAATTGAACATCGAAATGACGAACGTTACACAGAAATTTAACTATTTTGTCAGTAATTTTTTTATTTGATAAATTAATTTCCGCACAACATTGAAGAGTACAACTCAGTGCCATTCTAAAACTCGCCAGTATATAAAGCAATGTACTAAAATTGCTTCAGGCACAAATACTCAGAGTCTCCAAAACGCAAATAAAGCCGAAAACCTACAACTTATGCAAAATTTTGAAAAATTTAATAAGAAACCCAAAGCTTTTTTGTTGATGCAATTAAGACTTGCTAGACGAAGCAAAATGGCAAGACGGTTTTCATTAGAAGACAAATTATTCGCCGTTGCTCTGATGAAGGAAAGTCCAAAAGGATATAAGCTTCTGGAAAAAATGTTTGCTTTACCTAACAAGAGGACACTGGCTAGGCTCTCAAATAAAATTGAATTTGAATGTGGACTTAATAAAAATATTTTTGATCATATTAAACACACCATCAAGGATTGGGACACGACAAAAAAGCTTTGCTCCTTAGTATTTGATGAGGTAGCGCTGTCACCACATCTGACATAATATAATGAAAGCAAAGACAAAATTATTGGATTTGAAGATTTAGCAGGAGAAAGAAAACCAAAATTGGCTGACCATGCTTTGGTTTTTATGATGCATATGCCATTCATGGAGGCAACCCATTGCATATTATTTTTGTGAGGGAACAATTTCAGCACATGACCTCATTAGAATTTTAAAAGTAATTATTCCTCTGCTTGTGGAAACTAGTCTAAAACCGCTTGCACGTGTGTGTGATCAAGGATCAACATTTAGGTCATGTTTTAATCAATTAAAACCTTCGATTAATCTATTATTGATAAGATTAAAACAATCGACAGGTCGACTTCGCAGTAATCAATGCAGAGAAAATGGTAAGTTTTATCACTATTTCATGCAGTTGCTGTACATTATAGTGTTTTACATAACATAAAATCACGCTTTGTTTCGCCGAAGGGTTGGGCAGAGGTGTTCCTGTAGCAGGTAAACCCGCATTTCGCCAGTTATGTTTAAGTCCATGTAATAGGGAGCGAGCCTATTGCCATCAACCGGGCACAAATCCAGACTCCGAACTGCTACTGAGAAATTTCAGATAGAAAAACCTAATAATACTTTGCCCGACCCGGGAATCGAACCACTAGACCAACGAGGCAGTATTAAAGTAGTATTATATTGTTTTCTTTTAGTTTAATATTTTTAATTGTTGCAGATGTTACAATTCACTTAGCTGGACAAGATCTTTTTTTATTTCATGATCCAACGCATCTTTTAAAAAGTGTCCGCAACAACTTCCTTACCAAGGACATTTTGGTAAAGTGAAAGAAGAGCATCATGGGCAGATATTTCTTATATTTACGACATAGACAGTAAATCTGGACACACCAGAGTGTTACCGAATTTGACTGCACACCATGTGGACCCAAAACACATAAATAAAATGAAAGTTAAAGCAGCCACCCAGGTGCTAAGTGCACGAACGGCTGCAATGCTTGAATTTACTGATGCTCTGCGTAAGTAGTATTATAATTTTTATTAAACTTCATTGAATAAATGAATGTGTGATTTACGCACGAAAATTACAACTTTTTCATTAGCCACGAATGTAAAAAGCACTTGTTCATTATATTATTTTTAACTAAAATTTTAAATGCTCTAAAGTGGTAGGTAGTGACATCCGTAACAATAAATGGTGGTAATATTTATTTAAACAAATTAAATATTTCAGATAATCGGCTCAACACTCCTATAGAGACAATGGAGACTACGGCAGTAGTGGTGACATTTTTTGATGACCTTTTCGATAGTGTCAATAGATCGCCAGGTCAACCAAGGGGCAAACTTAGATGCGCAGTAAAACCAAACTCCCCTCATCAAGAATTTTGGCAAAAATTGATAAAATCCCTAAAAAATATTAAATGTGTGTCAATACACAACGAGGAAATTGGCTAAGCAGACTGTAAAACCAAGACATGTTCGTCCTCCGTGCCTTGAAGGGTGTAATACTACGTTGCAGAGTTTTCTGGGTCTGTCCAAATTATTATTTATAGAATTTGGAGTGAAATACTTTAACCCCAGATTAATAAATCAAGATCCTCTTGAGAATTTCTTTGGTCGCATAAGAGCGATGAATTATCGCAACGTGAATCCTGATGCAAATAGTTTAATGTACGCCTTCAAGTCCTTGCTTATGTCTGATATATTGAGCCCTTAATCACAATTTTCAAATTGTGAAGAAGATGACGGCGACACATTAGTTGATTATAATTATCTTTTTACCTGCAATAATCCGAAAGAGAATGATGAAAATGTTTCGCCAAATTTAATTTTAAATGCGCCATCATCTTCAAAGGGTCCGACAGAGTCAGAGGGAACTCTAATAAAAAATGTTATTTCTGAAAAAATGAGGGCCCAAACATCGGCGCATACTGCGGGATACATATATAGGAAAATAACAAAAAAAAAATTGTCATTCATGCACAAAAACTTATAAGACAAAAGAAATCCAGAGGATCCATGAATTTATTCAACACAGAGAATATAAAAGATTAAAAAATAATAATTTGGCTTACCCAATTGGGAAAATACTGTGGCTGTACAGAGAAAATTCTCAAAGTATACACGATTTTCTAAGCGAAAATGGATATAAAAATGATGTAAAAAATAGTCTAAAACGCCTGATTGCCAAACGCGACATGTCTCGGTTGGGTTGCAAATCTCATAGTAAAGATGTAATTAAATATTACATAGCACTTATAATTCGCCTTCAATGCCACAATTGGTGCAATATTATAAATAAAATTTTAAGAGGAAAAATAGAGGAGAAGTATGTTTTGAAAATGCAAAACATGCAACAGCTAACTCTAAGAAAATATACCACCCATAGGCAAAAGAAAACAAATAAATGACTACAAAACATTGACATATATATTACTGCGTAAATCAATGCTACAAAATATGATAATTTGTTTTATTTAATAAACTATCTAATAAAATTTTAAGATAAAAACCCTAAACCCTAGTAGATTTTGTCGATATCGGGTACATCACTACAATACAGTGTGCGTTACGTCAGCGGAATGTTGTCGCTTTTCAGGATTTCGGCTTGACAGATAATGAGTAGCCCATCTCGTGTAAATGTGCCCGAAATTTAGAATTTGTGCGTCCAGCCGATCCAAAGATATTCACGAAAATCAGATTCCGCTGGAGTAACGTTACCCCAGCGGCATGTTTTTTAACCGGTGGTCGTAGCTGAGTACAAAACTAGCTACTTAGATAGATCACATTTGTACCTAATTGTGCCCATAAAATGAAATTTGTGCGTCTTGAGGTTTCAGAGTTATTCAAGATGCCGCTGGGGTAACGTTTAGCAAATTCGTTTAGCAGTCACCTCAGACACAATAATATAATACTATGTAGGTACAGATACCCAATCTCATACAAAGAAACGACACCTCCCTAAGTCTGGCTATTGAACTGGCATTTTTTTTCCTCCATTTTATTAACAGATGGCAGCGTCAGCGACTCACAAATTACCAAACACTGTAGTTTAACAACGCCATCTAGGAGTCGACTTAGATGCTTAAGATTCTCTACATCGCACATCGCACGGTGCGTTCAAGGACAAGTGTAATAACAATACAACAAAAAAAATATCCCGAGTTGCCGGAATAGTTTTTAAAGACTAAAGTGACACAACTTAACTATATTTTAGTTTGACAGCACTAAGATGGTACTGAGATATATATCGATTTGTGTCAGCGGTTCTTTAGCGGTTAATTTCGTGAAAATGGCAATTTTGCTATTCTGAATTTGACGTTTTTCACGTAAAATTTAGATTTTTATCTAAATATGACTATTTTTAATTGCGACTAAAAACGTGTGGAATAAAATTGGTTGTCATGAACTTTAAATTCACACCAACACCTCGACTTCAGATGCAAAAATATTACTGAATCTTTTTTTTTCTTTTGCTTATATCCCGAAAACGGTGTGTCCAATCGCAAAAATAATAAAAATTTCGACCCCCTCTATGATACCCTTAAACCCCTAACACTCTACATGTAGGTAATATTTTTTTTATTTTCCATACGAAATGTGAAAAAACCTTCATTTTCAACTTTTTTTATTTTTCGCAATTTTTCCGTTATCTGTGCTATAAGACGTTGCTTCGTAGGTACTAAATTTCAAGATTCTGAGTTCACGGGAAGTACCCTGTAGGTTATGATTCCCTTGCGAGTGTCGAAAATTTGCAGCATAAACGGCTGTATCTTTTGATTGCGTTGGTTTTGAAGTTTGATTTTTTTACAGCTCTAAGGAACAGTAGATTTGAGAATTTGATATGAATTTCAGCTTGATACCTCTACGCGTTCCTGAGAAAAAGGGTCTTGACAGACAGACGGACAACAAAGTGATCCTATAAGGGTTCTGTTTTTCCTTTTGAGGTACGGAACCCTCCGGGGCGGGAATCGCGAGCCGATTTCCGGCCACCGTAGGCGCGGGCTTGCGGACGGTGAGCAATGGGTAGCTCGCCGTCCGATAAGGACCAAGCCCGGGTCGACAGCGCGTTGTGTTCCACGCGCGCCTCAAAGAGATGTCAGCAGAATTGACTGGGTCCGCTAGGGCCTGCCGGGGGTTCGAAGAAAACCGATAGGGACATCGTGGCCCCCGGCAACAGGGCAACCGAAGGAACACGGGTGGGTTTTAGTCAGTAAGAGTCTGACACGCCCTCCCGCTCCGCCCAGAGCGGGCGAAGTTATTTGATAATTTCCCACCCAGAAAAAAAAAGAACCCTAAAAACGTAGGCTAAGCGCGCACTACGAATTTTGATCGTTGCGATGATTCTGCGAAATAAAATCGTAAACGAAAATAATTCCTACGCGCACTCTCAAACGATTTCTTTTGGCAGTGTGCGAACTCTAGTTAGTGGTATTGTTCACAGATTGGCGAATATTATCCGCAACGATAAAAATTCGTAGTGCGCGCTTAACCTTAGATCTACGGTCCCTTGGATCTGTAACGAAAATCAGACTTCCAAGTCAACGCAATAAAAAAATACGGCCATTTATGCTGCATATAAAATGACACTCGCAAATAAACCAAAGCCTATTTGGTACTTCCCGTTGGCCCAGCAGCATGAAGTTTGGCGAGAAGCAAGGTCAAGTACAGAGCAAAATCCGAAAATTGGTAATTTATAGTTATATATGAACTGCAAAGTTAAGTTTGTTTTTCAATCTGGGATCAAAAGATCATAGGCTGTATCTTCCGGTAACATTTAGTCTGTTTTTCATTCAAATCGGTACTCTTCGCTCTATTAAAAGTTCTTTTTAACCGACTTCCAAAAGGAGGAGGTTCTCAATTCGATTGCATGTTGTTTTTTTTTTGTATGTTTGTTACACGATTACTCCGTCAATTATGAATTGATTTTGATGATTCTTTTTTGTTTGGTAGATCATACTTCAGAGGTGGTCCCATATAAATTGTATTAACTTTGCTTGAGTGGTTTTTGAGTTAGCTTCAATAATACGTATTTTTTCGTCACTTAGTATGTGGATGATATGATAACTTTCTGTCACTGTAATTTACATAGCAGGTATTGGTATTCGAATTTGTATAGGGTAGGTGTATCACAACAAAAAAGTGAAAAATAAAAACTTTTTACAAAAAAAAAAACAACCGACTTCAAAAAAACACTACAAAGTGAAAAATAACTTTAATTTCGGAAGTCGGTGACAAAGAACGAAAATTCAAAACCAAAGACACTTCCGAAATTAAAGTTATTTTTCACTTTGTAGTGTTTTTTTGAAGTCGGTTGTTTTTTTTTTGTAAAAAGTTTTTATTCAATTGAAAAGTTAAGTTTGTCCTTCACTTCGCATTTGGAAATACGGGCAGCCGAGCAAGCACAGCTTTGAGACTGTGGACGGAACCCTCAAGGCGTCAACCTACTCACACTTGTCCGGGTTTTTTATATGATTATAAATGCCTTAAAATACAAATTATTAAGTCCTTTATTTCGTTTTTAAGCATACTATTTACATTTTTAAATATTCTTATAAAAATGATTTAAAAAAACATTTAAAAATATAAAAAATAGTAGCCCACCGGTGTCGGGAACAGGGTCCAATCCACCGGTGGTCAGGGCTCCTGAGAGAGGAACCTCCTAACGATACGCGCCGTGTCCAGGAGTACTGCTTTCTGTATTACCATTGTAATACCATTAACCATGTAAAATTATTAATATTATTACCATAAATAATAATTTTAACAGAACTCTCCTTAATGGCTCATTAAGAATAGTTTGGTGAAATTTGTACCCTAATTGCGTAACTTATTTTCGTAAACAATTATTCCTAATTTGTTTCATTTTGACAGTTCAACGACATTCATTGCGTTTTTTGCGTTGTTGAGCAGATTTTTTTTTCCAACTTATGAAGCAATGGATTAGCAATCTGTTTCAAATCGAAACAGATTGCGATTGTGTTGTATTACGCAATTAGGGTACAGGGGGCCTACCACCAGCTCAAAAGCAGTATTACTTCAGTGGGAGAAAGAGATGGAGCTATACGTCCTGTAGAGCTTCATCTCTTTCCCACACTGAAGTAATATAAAAATAATATAATTTATGAGCTGGTGGTAGGCCCCCAGGTCTACACCTATGGAGTATCACACAAATAAATCGCTTCGGTAAACAGCAATTAACAAATCAGATGGCTATAAAGCGTGTGCTTAAAGCCATATGATTGTTGGCAATGTCGTGATGGTCCTGTGATTAAGACGTTTCCAGTGGCGGACTAACAGGGGGGCCCCCAAATGCCTCCGCGTTCCCCTGATCAAATCCTAAACAAGACTTTAAAAATGTGCTTAATACCTAGGTACATAATTTCATCAAGATTTATCTTATATTATATTAATTATAGAAATTATCTTCGATCTATGTTGAATGTATAACAAAATGTGAAAGTAGCAACACCTATGATCCCTCCGTTGTAGTAATTGTCTATGAATAAATTAGTCTATCATCGTCCATCGTCTGTTTCATTATAGGTTATGGGCCCAGCACGCTTCCACTGCGCACTGCAATCCTTAGGTTATAAAAAATCTAAACTAGAACCATGTCTGTTTACAAAATTTGATAAAGGGGTAAAGATCATTGTTGCGTTATATGTCGACGATTTCTTTGTGTTTTCAAATAATGAAAAAGAAACCATTTTGTTAAAAGAAAGCTTGTCATCAAAATTTAAAATCAAAGATTTGGGATGTATTAAAAATTGTTTAGGTATGAGAGTGGTTGTAGATAAAGAAAATGGTACTATAACTTTAGACCAAGAAAGCTATATTGAAGAATTGCTGTTAAAATTCAATATTTCTGATTGTAAGTCTGCAGAGACACCTATTGAACCTAGACTAAATTTAACTAAAAGTGAGAAATGTGATAATAAGTTACCTTATCAGAAACTTATTGGTTCGCTTATGTATGTAGCTGTGCTCACGCGTCCTGATATTGTATTTTCTGTTAATTTTCTAAGCCAGTTTAATAACTGTTACAGTCAGGAACATTGGGCATATGCAAAGAGAGTTCTAAGGTACTTAAAGAAGACTAAATCTTTTTGTTTAAAGTTTTCTGCTAGTGGTAATAGTCAGTTGGAAGCTTATGTAGATGCGGACTGGGCCAATAATGTCATTAATCGAAGATCCTATACTGGATATTTTTTCAGGCTGTCAAATTGTGCAATATCTTGGGAAACCAAGAAGCAGATTACTGTAGCACTGTCCAGTACCGAGGCTGAGTATATGGGCATTTCGGAGTGTTGCAAAGAAGCAGTGTACTTGCAAAATTTGTTATTTGAATTAACTAATGAAACTTATCCTATACCAATATTTAATGACAATCAGTCAGCCCATAAGTTGTCGGCCAACCCTATTTATCATAAAAGATCTAAACATATAGATGTGCGGTATCATTTTTGCAGAGAAAAAGTTGCTAGTGAAATTGTTAAGATTAAATACTTGTCCACTCTAGAGATGCCCGCAGATCTATTAACTAAGGGTTTATGTAAAATAAAACATTCTAATTTTTTAGGAATGTTTGGTCTATTTGATAATAAAAAAGGATAATCCTTTTATTGTTGGAAATTAAATTATTTAGATGTATACTGATAATTTATAATGTAATAAATATAGGTATGCATCTATTATTTTGTTAAGTGGGGGTGTTGAATGTATAACAAAATGTGAAAGTAGCAACACCTATGATCCCTCCATTGTAGTAATTGTCTATGAATAAATTAGTCTATCATCGTCCATCGTCTGTTTCATTATAATCTACAATGGGTCAAAAGCGCCTGGTTAATCTAGCCGTGTTTTCAATAGAAAGAAAAATTTCCAAAGAAATCGATTTCACAGAAGTTATTGAGGAGTTCAGTAAATTGAAGGCACGGAAACACAATATAACAAACACGCTACAAAAAATAAAAAAGCTATCTTTGATTTATTTTATTAATTTTTTTTTTGTCGATAGATTCGTATTTTATTTTCCTCACCCATATCCATTCCATATTGTAAGATGTATGTTTATTTAGCCTTTTTTTTTTTTTTTTTGGTTGGGAAATTATCAAATAACTTCTCCCGCTCTGGGCGGAGCGGGAGGGCGTGTCAGACTCTTACTGACTAAAACCCACCCGTGTTCCTTCGGTTGCCCTGTTGCCGGGGGCCACGATTTCCCGATCGGTTTTCTTCGAACCCCCGGCAGGCATTGGCCCTAGTGGACCCCGTCAATTCTGCTGACATCTCTTTGAGGCGCGCGTGGAACACAACGCGCCGTCGACCCGGGCCTGGTCCTTATCGGACAGCGAGCTACCCATTGCTCACCGTCCGCAAGCCCGCGCCTACGGTGGCCGGAAATCAGCTCGCGATTCCCGCCCCGGGCGTCTCCTCCTGCGGCGGTTAGGGGCGTGAGGGCGCGAAATTTGCCTCTCCCTCAAGCGTTCCGCCTCCTCCTTCGCGAGCATTACCGCTTCGCAGAAGGAGGTGACGGCCTGCCATTTCCTCTCGCTCCGTACCATGGCCTGAACCAGGGCCGGACGCGAGAGATCACCGCCGCCGATCGCCTCTACGAGAACACGGCGTTGCTCCGCCCAAGCCGGGCAGACCTCCACCGTATGCTCCACCGTGTCCTCAGGCCGATCCACACAATGGTGACACCCGGGTGTTTCCTCCCGCCTTATCCTGAACAGGAACCTCCCGAAGCAGCTGTGTCCGGTGAGGACCTGCGTCAGGCGGAAGGTGAGAACGCCGTGGCGTCTCTCCAGCCACTCCTCAAAGACGGGTCTTATCGCCGCGATTGTGGCGTGCCCAGCGCGGGGTTAATACAGCCTAAATACTTTAATTCGTATTTAAATTTCACTTGCCCGATTTTAACGAAATAAACATAAACATTATTTATACATACAAATGTGAACTGAATAAAAAGCTTGTAAAACTATTTTTTTTTAAAGCTGGGGGCCTCATTCAGTTTTGCCGCCCCGGGCCTCTGACGGGCTTAGTCCGCCACTGCTTGCGTCTCATGCACGAAGTTGTGGATTCAAATCCGAGCAAGTAGGTACCAATGTGACTTTTTAAATTCATAATGTACTTTCTGAGTTTATTTGAACTTTACTGACATCGGTGAAGGAAAACTTCGTGAGGAAACCAGCAGTGCTATTCTGTTAAAATCTCACCGTGAACGCTAAGGTGAAGTGAACTTGAAGTGAGCTGTCATTCCACCGCCCGGGGCGGGAATCGCGAGCCGATTTCCGGCCACCGTAGGCGCGGGCTTGCGGACGGTGAGCAATGGGTAGCTCGTCGTCCGATAAGGACCAAGCCCGGGTCGACGGCGCGTTGTGTTCCACGCGCGCCTCAAAGAGATGTCATCAGAATGGACGGGGTCCGGTAGGGCCAATGCCTGCCGGGGATTCGAAGAAAACCGATAGGGACATCGTGGCCCCCGGCAACAGGGCAACCGAAGGAACATGGGTGGGTTTTTAGTCAGTAAGAGTCTGACACGCCCTCCCGCTCCGCCCAGAGCGGGCGAAGTTATTTGATAATTTCCCACCCAAAAAAAAAGCTGTCGTTCCACCATAATTATATTAGGGATTGACACTGTTGACAGCTCACTTTCAAGTTCACTTCACCTAAGCGTTCACGGTGAGTTTTTTACAGAATAGCACTGGGATTTATTCAAACTAATATTATAAATGCGAAAGTGAGTTTGTTTGTTTGTTACGCTTTCACGCTAAAACGGCTGAACAGATTTGGATAAAATTGGTCAGTGGGTCGTCTTAGGTTGGCATACAGATAGACCATCACCTAGGTAAGGAGACAGGTTACTTTTCATCCTGGTTCGCAGACGAAATCGCGGGTAACAGAACAGCTAGTAGTTAATATAATTCTGAATACGCGAACCCGTCTTGAGCAAATGTGGTGATCAATGCTCGTGCCTTCTCTGTATGAGAAGATGTCTTTGCCCTGCAGTGGGACATAATAATAGGCTAGTATTATTAATGTCAATTCTCAATCCTGTTTGTGATTTCTTACAATAACTAAAAAGCTATGGTTTACAATAAAAAACTTTTTTACAAAAAATACAACCAACAATTTTTTTTTCACTTTTTAGTGGGTTGATTTGTAATTTATCTAAGTTACAATAGCCTTATGCCAACTACTCATCAAAATCGCTATAGATGTGCCTTTTATATTTGAAGAGCTCCCTCGATTTCTCCAAGATCCCATCATAAGATCGTGACCAAATGACAATGGGATCAACTTGAAAGTTTACCCTTTCAAACAAAAAAAGATTTTTTCAAATCGGTCCAGCCGTCTTCGAGTAATCGGGGAAAATACATAAAAAAATATCCCGACGAATTGAGAACCTCCTCTTTTTTTTGAAGTCGGTTAAAAAATAAAGGGCTCGGTCCATTCTTATTGTCCGAATAAAGAAAGGTTTTCTCGCGAATTAGATATTTTACCATCTTAGGATTTGAAATTCCATTTCTGAGTCACTGAATCGCTGACAATTCAGTTTTAAACTTGGACGTTAACCTTTCAACTGTCATTAACGAGACACAATAGAATTTTAATTGTTATCTACCTCAATGAGGCGTCGTAACAGATGATGAGATCTAGTGTTACTCGTGTTTTTTATAAGGTCTATTTTCTGCTGTAATGCCAATAACGTATATTTAAAATTCAAATTCAAAATCATTTATTTGCCAATAAGGGTAATTACATAAAGTTGTTAAAAAAAATAGAGCATAGTTCAAACATATTACGCCTTGAGGCATGCAAATCTGAAGCTTTAACTGTATCACAACATTGTAATACAATTACTTGCAACAATAATTTATAATTAATATTTACAATTAATTTTGAGTAATGTCACAGTGTCCAATTATAATGAAAGATTAGCAAATAATAATGTCACTACAATAATTAAAAATTAAATGTCATGAATGTATTAAATGAGAATGTCAAGATATATTTGTAAATAAATGTTAAATTAAATAATAGATAAATAATTAGTGCATTAACCACATGTCACATCAATCACAATATTTTTGAGAACAATATGTCCTTACATCCTCTATTATATAATCCTGAATACTATGATAACATTTAAATAGCAAGAATCTTTTCTTTCTTACTTTCTTTCTTTCTAACTCTGTCAGTAACAATTTTATGTAACTGACAGTTTATAATTTGATATTGCATAGAAGCGGGAGATATTAAAGTTGGAAGAAGCTTAGAGATTGGAATGTATCTGAAGTATTGTTATTTCATTTATTTGGGATTGTTTGTATTTTGATATTAATTAGATTTAACCAATCTTTTAGATTAATACCTACTACTTAATTCTTTTCAACATATTTTGTCAAGAGTATTGAGTTGAGCGGTGTACCTACAAACGTTCCCCAACTTTTTTGACACATAAAATACACACACACTTTTTTGACACATTTTCCTTTTATTTTTTATCCTTTTTTCTACTCCACAGGTATAGGACCCTTCGAAAACCGGTGTATAGACTTCGTAACAGTACTGGATCAGAACGGAGACGCCCTTCTGTCTTCCTGTGAGCAAGTGGAACTTCCTCTGAGGCTGACCTCAGTTACCAATGTGGTTGATGTGAAGGTGGAAGCTAAATCTAAAGGCGCTTACCCCAAGAGAGGGGTGCTGCTGCATTATAAAAGTAAGACATTTTAACACTTAGAACTTGCTCAATAAAATAAGAGGAGGCTCCCTAAATTGTATGTTAATTTGCATTAATATTCTGAAAAAGTCACACATATCATCAAAATGGAACTTTACTATATGATTTATTGGATCTTTTTCTTTCCATATTGAGACATTTGATGGAAAGAAAAAGATCCAATAAATCATATGGATGGGTGACCATCTTTACATACCAAGTCCCCTCCGTGCCTCGGAAAGCACGTTAAGCCGTTGATCCCGGCTGTCATTTGTAGATCTTTGACAGTCGATACGGGTAGTTAGAAGCCCAAAAAGTCTGACAACCAGTCTTACCAAGGGGTATCGTGTTACCTAGTCACTAGGTTGTGGAGGTCAGATAGGCAGTTGCTCTATGTAAAATACTGGTATTCAGCTGCATCCGGTTAGACTGGAAGCCGAACCCAACATAGTTGGGAAAAGGCTAGGCAGATGATGATTGAGACATTTACGTAATTGGAACATTTATTTTTTGCTCGATTAATTTTTTATTCGAAAATCATGTATTTTTACCCGACTACGGTGAAACAAAAAGGAGAGTTATGATTTTGACCGGTATGTATGTATGTTCATCTGTTACCTCATAACTTCTAAACTGCCGATCATAATTTGACAAATGAGGTATCATTGGAAGCGTATTGATTGTCCGCTGCTTATAGGCTATGTGATGTCACATTAAATGCAATATGGCGCCCTCTAGAGGACATAAAGTAACGAAATAAAAAATAATAATAATTAAATTGTGCCATGTTGGGTATCAAATGAAAGGGCTTGACGAGCACATTACAAATATGTATATATATATCATATTTTTTAAGTAAATATATATGTTTAAATTGTTACAAACAAGTAAAAGTGAGACTGTGCTACGTACGTACGGCGCGGCTGTAAAATTATACCTATTTTACCATAAATGCCGTGATGGTCCAGTGGTTAAGGCCTCGCCTCTCATGCATGAGGTTGTGGATTCAAATCCGAAGTGACTTTTTCAATTCAAATGTGCTTTCTGAGTTTATCTTGGACATTACTAACATCAGTGAAGGAAAAACATCGTGAAGGTACTAGACTTATAGTTAACTGTATGAGAAGAGGCCTTTTCCTAGCAGAGGGACAATAATAGGCTGGTATTATTATACCATATAATCCAAAAAAAAATTAAGCTGCTCTGCAAATACTTTATTACGAAACTATAACCCCAAATAATTTAAATAAAAAGTAAGTTTAAAAACTAAAACCCGACTAAAAGATATGAAACAAGAAAATATTTCAGACAAAAGAAGACATAGGTACAAAAATGATCAAGGTAAAGCCGTGGTCGCATGCTTGAAAATTATAATGGTATAGAAAAACGTGTCTTATCTGGATAAGATAAGACACTTTTTTCTCTAGATCAATTATTACTTTAGTTATAAACGAAATAAGGGTCAACTCACACCGAAAGAGCGGCGAAGGGCAGTGAAGCGCAGCGATCCGCTCGGTAGAGAAGGCGCGCGGATTCCCGCGACTGCTCGAGAAGTCGCGGGACTCCGCGCGCCTTCTCGAGCCCGCCCGCGATGAATTCACTGGTCGCTCTCCTATGCGCAGTTCACTTTCAACAAAACTCGAGGAAACTTGTGTTTATCGCTGTAATGCCTTGATTTGATATTGTATAGGCAGTCGTACATTTTCACCAAATAAATAAGCTTTTCTTCATCCATTTCCATCACTTCTGTATTCGTTACACTGCGAGGAATGAATGCGAATGCTCGCGCGCAACAGACGCGCGTGGGGAGCGGGCGCGAGGGGCGGAATATTGCCAGCGGCCGCTCGCGACTGCTCGAGCATTCTCGGGACTTCCCGCGACTTCTCGCGCAGTCGCACGGCTCCGTTTATGGAATTCGCCAGAATTCCCGCGGCGCCGCGGGCATCCGCGCGACTCGTTCGAGTTTCTCATGCGATAATAAGTATTATAGTAATGAAAATAAAGTTAAAATTCATATGATACTGAAACTGCGCTCCGCTTCGCTGCCCTTTGCCGCTCTTTCGGTGTGAGTTGATCCTAAGAAGAGACTTACGACATTTAGTGCCGTGCTCGAACACGACCAAAGAGCGCACGCGATATTCAACTTCATTACTAACGTGTTAGAGTTTAGCACCTAGTGGATTGGTGGGGTGCATGGGCTCGGAGTTTGCGTGGAAATTGTCTTTGGAGTGCCTGGTCTTATAAGCACTGGTGAGTTTAAGGTTTTGGGAGCGCCTTATATCCTAAGATCTGCAGAGGAGCGACCTTCACCCATCTGCATAATGAATTAAACGTATTTTGTGTAAAAAAATTCGCGAGTGGGTTTGGTTAAAAATTCCTGGCCAGACTAGATTAGTAAAAAATTCAAAAATGAGTTATTTTTTAAATTGCACTCATTCGTTTAACGATAAATTCGTTTTTGTAACAAACTTTTCTCTTAAAAAGCATTATCTATTGATATAATATCACTTTACACATTTCTAAACTTAGGTGGTAAAGTAGTTGGGCACGCCACAATCGCGGCGATAAGACCCGTCTTTGAGGAGTGGCTGGAGAGACGCCACGGCGTTCTCACCTTCCGCCTGACGCAGGTCCTCACCGGACACGGCTGCTTCGGGAGGTTCCTGTTCAGGATAAGGCGGGAGGAAACACCCGGGTGTCACCATTGTGTGGATCGGCCTGAGGACACGGTGGAGCATACGGTGGAGGTCTGCCCGGCTTGGGCGGAGCAACGCCGTGTTCTCGTAGAGGCGATCGGCGGCGGTGATCTCTCGCGTCCGGCCCTGGTTCAGGCCATGGTACGGAGCGAGAGGAAATGGCAGGCCGTCACCTCCTTCTGCGAAGCGGTAATGCTCGCGAAGGAGGAGGCGGAACGCGTGAGGGAGAGGCAAATTTCGCGCCCTCACGCCCCTAACCGCCGCAGGAGGAGACGCCCGGGGCAGGAATCGCGAGCCGATTTCCGGCCACCGTAGGCGCGGGCTTGCGGACGGTGAGTAATGGGTAGCTCGCCGTCCGATAAGGACCAAGCTCGGGTCGATGGCGCGTTGTGTTCCACGCGCGCCTCAAAGAGATGTCAGCAGAATTGACGGGGTCCGCTAGGGCCAATGCCTGCCGGGGGTTCGAAGAAAACCGATCGGGAAATCGTGGCCCCCGGCAACAGGGCAACCGAAGGAACACGGGTGGGTTTTAGTCAGTAAGAGTCTGACACGCCCTCCCGCTCCGCCCAGAGCGGGAGAAGTTATTTGATAATTTCCCACCCAAAAAAAAAAAAAAAAAAAAAGGTGGTAAAGTAGTAATTGGTGCCGGTTCTCTTGTACACCGAACTAAACTAACTAAACTATCACTAAAATTCCTTACTTTTGACTATGAGAATCTCAAAGCTATTCTGCAAAATTAATTCTCTAAATTTAAAAATAATTTTGACACATCTAAATCGAATTTGACAATCGCGATTCCACACGTGAAACCTAACCACGTGAATCTCAGCGGCCTCGACGTGTTTTATATGGAATTTTTCACTTTTTGAATGAAAAAAAAAATACTATTTACATGTTGAGTTTTAGCGGTTTAAAGGTTTTATAAAGGGGGTCGAAATTTTCATTATATTTTTGCAATTGGACACACCGTTTTCGAGACATAAGCAAAAGAAAAAAAAAAATCACTACTGTTTTTGCATCTGAAGTCGAGGTGAATTTAAAGTTCATGACGACCAATTTTATTCCACACGTTTTTAGTCGCGTATAAAAATAGATTTAGTTAGAAAAATTAAATTTGTAGGGGAAAAACGTCAAATTCAGAATAGCAAAATTGCCATTTTCACTAAACTAATATCTCAGTACTTACCATCTTAGTGCTGTCAAACTAAAATATAGTTAGGTTGTGTCACTTTAATCTATTTCAGAATGGGAAATCGTCGTTTGACAGGATTAAACTAAATTTTGGTGATTTTTAGTCTAGTTTAGAGGCATTTGTGACAAGAGAATCGGTACCATTAAGAGTCTGCTCACACCAAGACGCGACGCGACGCCCACTTTTTTAAGATCCGATACAATATCGAATTTATTTACTACGAAATAAGGTACAGACGCCAGCACATCAAGCTACCCGAAACTGTCAAATTTTCCCAATCAACTTTGAACCTTAGACAACAGCGATAAAGTTGAAAATTGAAGGATTAATGGTGGTGCAGTTTTATAAAGAAAAGAGAACTTGCTGTATTAAAAGTATAATGTTATAAGAGATCACGGTAACGAGCACAGAACATACAACGGAAGTGTCAAAAAGAAAAGCAGAGCCATCAGTGTTAAAAATGTGTACTAACTAACAGAGGTTGCGTTCACAAACATTTAACACCCACCCCTGAACGCAAGCCCCATTTTTGCTAAACAATACAAATGTTTCTCAGAGGGAGTACCTTTGGTTAAAATATCTGCAATCATTTCACTACCCTTACAGTAACAAAATTCAATATCACAATTATAAACATGTTGCTTGAGAAAATGATGTCTAATATCAATATGCTTTGTTCTGGGTAAATAACAATCATTTGTAGAGAGTTTTATGGCACTTTGACTATCACTAAAGATAATGAGAGGTTCATTCAGCTCACAGCCCAGCTCCCCGCTAAGCTGGCGCAACCATAGCGCCTCCTGTGTGGCTGCTGACATGGCCATATACTCTGCCTCAGCTGTTGACAAGGCCACGGTCTGCTGTTTGCGTGATGACCATGAAATAGCACCTCCCTGTAACAGAAAAATATATCCAGTGCACGACTTGCGGTCGAGCACATCACCGGCCCAGTCTGCATCACAATATCCCATGATGCTGGTATTACCATCTTTGGTATATATGAGTTTGAGATCCTTAGTTCCTTGTAGGTACCTTAGCACTCTTTTTACTGCAGCTACATGTTCAGTCTTTGGTTCATTATTATATCTACTCAATGTGTTGACTGCGAATGCAATATCTGGCCTTGTGCCTTGAGCTATGTACAGTAAACAGCCAATGACCTGTCGATAAGGATAATCAGTTCTTGTTTCAGTCTTCATAATATCATGGCTGAATTTAATTGCGACTTCTATAGGTGTTTTTACAGCATTGCATTCCAACATTCCAAATCTATCCAAAACTTCACTTATATATTTCTTTTGCTCTAACATAATTGAGTTTCCATTTCTTGTTATATTAAACCCCAAACATTGACTAACTTTTCCCAAGTCTTTCATTTCAAAGTGTTGCATTAATTTATCCTTTAACATATTCTTCATGCTTTGTTGAGAAGTAAATATAAGTAGGTCATCAACCCACACAGCAATGTAAGTATTCTTCTCTGTATTGTAGTATACACATGGGTCAGTCTTACATTGTTGCATTCCTATGGTTTGCAGTACATTGTTCAATTTTATGTTCCATAATCGACTAGCTTGCTTTAGGCCATATATGGATTTATTTAAATGACATACTTTGGATCCTTGCACATAAAGTTCAGGCTGTACCATGTAGATATCCGTGTCTATTTCCCCTTGTAGGAATGCAGAGACAGCATCCATCTGCTCGATCTCTAAGTTATGTTTAGCGGCTAGACTAAGTAAAAAGCGTATAGTCTGATACCTCACTACAGGAGAGTAGATTTCATCGTAGTCGATGCCCTTCCTCTGGGCGAATCCTTTGATGACCAGCCTTGCCTTATAGCGAATTATTTTTCCAGCCTGGTCAGTTTTTGTTTTAAACACCCACTTTGACGGTAGAGCCCTTTTATTGGAAGGAAGATCTGTCAATTTCCATGTGTTGTTTTTCATTAAGGAACTGTACTCTTCATCCATAGCTTCCTTCCATTGCACAGCATGTGGGGATGACAGGGCTTCTTCTATTGACTGTGGGTCAGACAGATTAGTGTAAAGGCAATACAAACTATTCTCATTCTTTTGTTTGTCTTTTTTATTACGTGGCCTCAGAGTAATATTACTGACATAATCCTGTGATTTACCTGCTTGTCTAGGAGGTTGGTAAGTCTCGTCTAAATCATCTATGCCTGATTGATATTCACTTGAATCTTCATCTTGTGAATCAATTTTATATTGATTACCTGTGGCTGTTGAATTACCGGATTTAATTGAGTTTGACTGGCTTGGGCTATCTTGGCTGATATCATCTTTAACTGATGACCTGGTGCTTTCTGAAGGCAAGCTCTCACCACAAATATCAACTGAAACATTGTTGTCACACGACATGTTATTATCAAAATTTTCATGAAAAATCACATCTCTACTCTTCATTATTTTCTTGCTTTTAGTGTCTAGTAAGCGGTACCCTTTACTATTATCACAGTATCCTACCAGTATCATTTTTATTGACTTTTTGTCCCATTTTTGCCTCTTCACCTTCGGAATGTGGACCATGGCATCTGAACCAAATATCCTAATATGAGACAGATTAGGTTTATGCCCATGCCACATTTCATATGGAGTCTTACTTCCTAGGCTCTTTGTGGGACAACGATTTGTGACGTAAGCAGCAGTAGCTACAGCTTCCGCCCAATATTTCTTTTCTAAATTTGCATAAAATAACATACACCGGGCACGCTCAACTAGAGTGCGGTTCATCCTCTCTGCTAAGCCATTGTGCTGTGGAGTATAGGGAGTTGACGTCTGATGGGTTATTCCATGATTAGACAAATAATTCTGAAAGTGATGATTGCAGTACTCTTTACCATTGTCTGTTCGGAGGGTTTTTATTTTCCTTTCAAGCTTAACTTCTACTTTTGCCTTAAAATCTTTGAAACTCTCCAGTGCACTAAGTTTGTCCTTCATTAGATACACATGAACCATCCGAGTGTAATCGTCAACAAATGTTAAAAAGTACTTCATACCTGAGCATGACTTGTTTTCCATTGGTCCACATAAATCCGAGTGAATGAGGTCCAGAGGCTTTGTAGCTCTAGATCCCACATTGTTGAATGGAAGTCTCGTCTGCTTACCCTCCGAACAATGTGTGCATCTGATGGTGTCACTTTTTCCTTCATTCAGAGTCACTCCCTCAGCACAGGTAGACAGCTTATTTACATCTGAAACATTTAGGTGAGCCATCCGCAGATGCCATAAATAGGTGTTGTTGGCTTTTTCACTATCAGATATTAAGTGGGCAGTCTCAGAATGATTTACTGTGTTTAGTACATAAAGTTTATTACTGAGTGTTGCTGAACAAATAATTTTCTTATTTCCATCATAAATATAGCAACCCTTGTCATTGAATGTTATTTTGTAGCCACCTTTAACTATACTGCTAACAGAGAGTAAATTGGCTGCTAAACCAGGGACATAAAGAACATTTTTCACCTGAATAATTCCTTCGGGTAGACTAATGTTGATACATCCAACACCATCTACTGATAACGGCTCTCTGTTGGCTACCGTTATACTTTTCACTGGTGGTTTGGTGACGTTGTACATCCATTCTCGTTTTCCAGACATGTGCATAGATGCACCTGAGTCTACAAACCACGTGTCACTAAGTCCATCCAATGTAGCTGAAAACGCTGCAACAAAATTTGTACTGTCTCCATTTTTATGCTGTTTGTTTGTTGTTTTCTTGCTTTTGCAGAACTTTGCATAGTGACCATGCTTGTTGCAGTTGTAACACCTCGGTCCCTTTGGTTAAAATATCTGCAATCATTTCACTACCCTTACAGTAACAAAATTCAATATCACAATTATAAACATGTTGCTTGAGAAAATGATGTCTAATATCAATATGCTTTGTTCTGGGTAAATAACAATCATTTGTAGAGAGTTTTATGGCACTTTGACTATCACTAAAGATAATGAGAGGTTCATTCAGCTCACAGCCCAGCTCCCCGCTAAGCTGGCGCAACCATAGCGCCTCCTGTGTGGCTGCTGACATGGCCATATACTCTGCCTCAGCTGTTGACAAGGCCACGGTCTGCTGTTTGCGTGATGACCATGAAATAGCACCTCCCTGTAACAGAAAAATATATCCAGTGCACGACTTGCGGTCGAGCACATCACCGGCCCAGTCTGCATCACAATATCCCATGATGCTGGTATTACCATCTTTGGTATATATGAGTTTGAGATCCTTAGTTCCTTGTAGGTACCTTAGCACTCTTTTTACTGCAGCTACATGTTCAGTCTTTGGTTCATTATTATATCTACTCAATGTGTTGACTGCGAATGCAATATCTGGCCTTGTGCCTTGAGCTATGTACAGTAAACAGCCAATGACCTGTCGATAAGGATAATCAGTTCTTGTTTCAGTCTTCATAATATCATGGCTGAATTTAATTGCGACTTCTATAGGTGTTTTTACAGCATTGCATTCCAACATTCCAAATCTATCCAAAACTTCACTTATATATTTCTTTTGCTCTAACATAATTGAGTTTCCATTTCTTGTTATATTAAACCCCAAACATTGACTAACTTTTCCCAAGTCTTTCATTTCAAAGTGTTGCATTAATTTATCCTTTAACATATTCTTCATGCTTTGTTGAGAAGTAAATATAAGTAGGTCATCAACCCACACAGCAATGTAAGTATTCTTCTCTGTATTGTAGTATACACATGGGTCAGTCTTACATTGTTGCATTCCTATGGTTTGCAGTACATTGTTCAATTTTATGTTCCATAATCGACTAGCTTGCTTTAGGCCATATATGGATTTATTTAAATGACATACTTTGGATCCTTGCACATAAAGTTCAGGCTGTACCATGTAGATATCCGTGTCTATTTCCCCTTGTAGGAATGCAGAGACAGCATCCATCTGCTCGATCTCTAAGTTATGTTTAGCGGCTAGACTAAGTAAAAAGCGTATAGTCTGATACCTCACTACAGGAGAGTAGATTTCATCGTAGTCGATGCCCTTCCTCTGGGCGAATCCTTTGATGACCAGCCTTGCCTTATAGCGAATTATTTTTCCAGCCTGGTCAGTTTTTGTTTTTCATTAAGGAACTGTACTCTTCATCCATAGCTTCCTTCCATTGCACAGCATGTGGGGATGACAGGGCTTCTTCTATTGACTGTGGGTCAGACAGATTAGTGTAAAGGCAATACAAACTATTCTCATTCTTTTGTTTGTCTTTTTTATTACGTGGCCTCAGAGTAATATTACTGACATAATCCTGTGATTTACCTGCTTGTCTAGGAGGTTGGTAAGTCTCGTCTAAATCATCTATGCCTGATTGATATTCACTTGAATCTTCATCTTGTGAATCAATTTTATATTGATTACCTGTGGCTGTTGAATTACCGGATTTAATTGAGTTTGACTGGCTTGGGCTATCTTGGCTGATATCATCTTTAACTGATGACCTGGTGCTTTCTGAAGGCAAGCTCTCACCACAAATATCAACTGAAACATTGTTGTCACACGACATGTTATTATCAAAATTTTCATGAAAAATCACATCTCTACTCTTCATTATTTTCTTGCTTTTAGTGTCTAGTAAGCGGTACCCTTTACTATTATCACAGTATCCTACCAGTATCATTTTTATTGACTTTTTGTCCCATTTTTGCCTCTTCACCTTCGGAATGTGGACCATGGCATCTGAACCAAATATCCTAATATGAGACAGATTAGGTTTATGCCCATGCCACATTTCATATGGAGTCTTACTTCCTAGGCTCTTTGTGGGACAACGATTTGTGACGTAAGCAGCAGTAGCTACAGCTTCCGCCCAATATTTCTTTTCTAAATTTGCATAAAATAACATACACCGGGCACGCTCAACTAGAGTGCGGTTCATCCTCTCTGCTAAGCCATTGTGCTGTGGAGTATAGGGAGTTGACGTCTGATGGGTTATTCCATGATTAGACAAATAATTCTGAAAGTGATGATTGCAGTACTCTTTACCATTGTCTGTTCGGAGGGTTTTTATTTTCCTTTCAAGCTTAACTTCTACTTTTGCCTTAAAATCTTTGAAACTCTCCAGTGCACTAAGTTTGTCCTTCATTAGATACACATGAACCATCCGAGTGTAATCGTCAACAAATGTTAAAAAGTACTTCATACCTGAGCACGACTTGTTTTCCATTGGTCCACATAAATCCGAGTGAATGAGGTCCAGAGGCTTTGTAGCTCTAGATCCCACATTGTTGAATGGAAGTCTCGTCTGCTTACCCTCCGAACAATGTGTGCATCTGATGGTGTCACTTTTTCCTTCATTCAGAGTCACTCCCTCAGCACAGGTAGACAGCTTATTTACATCTGAAACATTTAGGTGAGCCATCCGCAGATGCCATAAATAGGTGTTGTTGGCTTTTTCACTATCAGATATTAAGTGGGCAGTCTCAGAATGATTTACTGTGTTTAGTACATAAAGTTTATTACTGAGTGTTGCTGAACAAATAATTTTCTTATTTCCATCATAAATATAGCAACCCTTGTCATTGAATGTTATTTTGTAGCCACCTTTAACTATACTGCTAACAGAGAGTAAATTGGCTGCTAAACCAGGGACATAAAGAACATTTTTCACCTGAATAATTCCTTCGGGTAGACTAATGTTGATACATCCAACACCATCTACTGATAACGGCTCTCTGTTGGCTACCGTTATACTTTTCACTGGTGGTTTGGTGACGTTGTACATCCATTCTCGTTTTCCAGACATGTGCATAGATGCACCTGAGTCTACAAACCACGTGTCACTAAGTCCATCCAATGTAGCTGAAAACGCTGCAACAAAATTTGTACTGTCTCCATTTTTATGCTGTTTGTTTGTTGTTTTCTTGCTTTTGCAGAACTTTGCATAGTGACCATGCTTGTTGCAGTTGTAACACCTCGGTCCCTTTGGTTTATCAGGATGTTGATTATTCTGCGTCTTCTTAGAATTTGTGTATAGGGCTGCACTTGAATCTGTCGACTTTACTTCTTGTAGCAGCTTCGTTTTGACCATGTCAGCGCTAATCTGTACACCTGAACTCTCTAGCCCCATTATCATGGGCGCATATACATCTGGAAGACCTGCAAGCATTAGTGTCCCGAGCCACTCTTCGTTAACTTCAAAGTTTATATTTCTTAGTTTGTGCGCGGTTGTCATTATTTTGTTCACGTAGTCCTCAACATTATTGCTTGATTCGAGTGATGTGTTAACTAAATCCTTCAACAGACCTACTTTTCTTGTCAGTCCATTATCATCGAAGGCCCTTTTTAGGTTATTCCAAACCTCTCGTGCGGTCTTGCAATCTTGCACGTGTACGTAATTTTGAGGATCAATCAGTAGAATCAATTTTGATTTCGCCTTAATATCCTTTTTAGGATCAACCGCGCCGTCTGAACTAGGCTCCACGCACTCCCAAAGGTCCTCGTGCTCCAGATATGTTCTTACACTGAACTTCCATGTCGCGAAGTTTTCACGACCAGTGAGTTTCTCTAAATTAAACATATATGAGCCCATCTTATTTTCTTTCTGAGTAGGTCCTGAGAGTATTTTTCCAATTGCCGACTTTGGCACGTGTAAATGAAAAAATTCTTAACCTTACTATTTTACCGGTATACTTTTATTTCCTGGTTTTTCTTCACGATCTTTATAACTGATTGCAAACCACGCTCTGCTACCATGAAGGATTAATGGTGGTGCAGTTTTATAAAGAAAAGAGAACTTGCTGTATTAAAAGTATAATGTTATAAGAGATCACGGTAACGAGCACAGAACATACAACGGAAGTGTCAAAAAGAAAAGCAGAGCCATCAGTGTTAAAAATGTGTACTAACTAACAGAGGTTGCGTTCACAAACATTTAACAAAAATCTATTAAATAAATTTGACAGATTGTAGTAGCTTGATGTGCTGGCGTCTGTACACGCGCTGCGCAGCACTGCGCATCTCAGCGTACTTCGACACGCGTTCACGCTCGCACTGAAATTATACCTTTTCTTGAGGAAAATAAGTTCGATACTTGTTTAAAAGTGCGCGAAGCATCGCATCGCGTCGCGTCTCGGTGTGAACTGACCCTTACTCCGAATTGACTTACAATTGGCAAAAGTCGAGTTAGTTGCAAAGGTTCTCCTTGAAAAGCTCTTTCAATTGGTGTTTATCTTGCAATGTTTGTAACGGCTAGGGCTGCGCAGGGTAGGCTGCGCAGGCCGTTAACGGTTTAGGTAGTAGTTAGTAAAACAGCTAGACAAGTTAATACATATATTTTTAACACTAGAATGTACACGGCTAGGTCGCGGTAAGGTCACACTGACTTGTTCTGAGCACTAACACAGTAAAAGGGGAAGGGTACCGTCCTTGGTAGCACGTGGTAGATTCGGGGGGCCTGCTCAGCACAGGCTCCGTAGCAGGCCGGACGGCCCTGGCACGTGGTAGTACGTAGTCAGTAGCCGTGGAGGTCGCCTGACAGCTCAGGCTCCCAGCGGTAGGCTGCAGGCAGGCAGGCCGGACGTCGGACCTCAGTAGCGTGCAGTTAGCCACACATGCGAGCAACGTGCAGAATTGGGTAAGAGGTGTCTTCAACCCGTACAAAGAGCCCCTAGGTCGGGGCACAAGTAATCCTGATAATCAAGGAATACCTTCCTTTATGTAAGCCAGCGGAAGTCGAAAATGGCAGAGCGTCCTTAGGAAATTAGTGTTGTGCCACGTTTCTAGTGATGTGTGGTTAGTAACTTACTAATTGTGATTAATTACGGTTGAGACCTCACACAACGCTACATGTTAAATAAGTATTTTTAGGGTTCCGTGCCTCAAAAGGAAAAAACGGAACTCGTATAGGATCACTCGTGTGTACTCATAGATTACAGGAAAACCTATAAGTCTATGGTCTTAAAATAACATGATAAATATCTCAAAATTGTGCGTACAAACCATAGATATAAGAAAGAAGGAGATATGCCCGGTAGTTGAAAATGTATCGAAACCCAATGTCTCCAATTTGTCCCCACCACGTCGCCACAATTACACACGCAATCAGTAAACCTAATAGGTACGAAGTCGCGCTCACACTTGCAATTCATGAATCATTACGTACTACACAATCAATTATAAACCTTATGCTTTCGAACACAGCGTGCATTTACAATGCACCGTACAACTCACTCACACGAAAGTTATCGTTGTGCTATGCACAAGCAATTTATTTTACATATACGCTAGTGATTGACTAAATCGGAAACTTATCGATTCTCCCATTAATTATTATTATTGTATTAAACATTTTGGAAGTTCTTGAAAAAATTATAAATAAAAACAATTTACATATAATAAGATGATATGAATAAACTGAATAAAGGAAACGGCACAAAAAAAAAGTGTGTGTGACAGCTCCGATGCACGACTGGATTTCAGTAAGAAATTGTTATTATGTAGTGATCTAGATAAATACATATTAGATTCTTATTAGGTTCGTGTTAAAATACTTATTTTGATCCATTAACAGTGTTAAAAGTTAATTTAGAAGGAAATTTTAGCAAATTGAAATTGTCATAATTACGTAACTTAAAAACTCACTTTTTTGTTTGTAAAGATATTTCTTTAATTTTGGTCTTAATGAAAGGTCTAAACTTAAAACCATTTGTCACGTTTAGTTCATGAAAATCGGCCCACGGAACAAAAAGATACGGTCATTTTATATGTGGAAATTTTGTTTAGTTAATAATTTGTAAATGTTTGTTCTAAAAAGGTGTAATTACTTAAGTAAATACCTTATATTTGTGTTTTATATGCATTTTAGTAAGCTGAGTATAATTTATTTATACACACATACATAATTTCGAACTGAAAGGTGCGCAAAGGAACGTAACGCCTCACTTTTAGTTAACGCTCGATTTTACTCCTCATAAAATTTTCATGCCGCGGGCTAAATATCAAAATCGTTTCTTAAGGAGTAAACTCCAAAAAAATTAAGTAAATAAATAAATCAATTAATTTCAACATTATGAGAAAATCTAAATGAGTATAAAACAAGATTTCACATCAGTCTTCCAACCAGGCTATAACTGGTGACAAATTGAAGAATAAACTTTCAAAGTAATTTAAATTTGTACGACAATCGACATTGTTGTCGATATCCTACGTTAGTGGATCTGCACAAGCACATCACTAGCTCGTCGCAAGATACAGCGGCCGTACTACGCGATGCAACCGCGTAACTAAAGTATCGTTTTGTGATTTTTACATTGCTTGTCCAGTCAGTAAGTGACATACTTAGGTAGTGGTTAAGAAGCAATGTATTTGTTGCAAAAATAGTACAGTCGCTGTGATATATGAAAACAAAAATAACGTAGTAAAGGCAAGAAATATTTTACGATTTGTTGTTTTTCATGATTTTCAAGACAAATATAGTAAAATACTTGTCCTGTTAAATGACAAATGGTTCCATGATTTATAAAGATTTTAGTTTGGCTTCGATTTTTACAAGAAACCACTGAACAACACGGTATTCTTAAATGTTGTCACGATCGCGGTCGAAAGCGCACTAGTTCGCGGAAACGGCCATTTGCCTATACCATGAGCATTTTGATCATGGCTCGCGGACACAGACACGCCCCCATGCCACTTCTCCTGTTTTTTATATTTCTATGGTACAAACTTACATTTGCAGTTGGAATGTATGGGAGAACATGTATTTCAACTACAATTTTTTTTAAATTGAATAAATTGTTAAGTTTGTATTTGGGATAAATTCATCCCAACTACGGAACCCTTCATTGTGCATAGTCCGACACGCACTTGGCCGGTTTTTTCATATTTTTAACAGACTTCAAAAAAAGGTGGTCATTATTTTTTTATGTTTTTTCGCGGATAACTTCGTCGTTTATGAACCGTTTTTGATGATTCTTTTTTTGTTGGAAAGGAGATATCCCAAGGGTAGTATCATGATAAGGAAACCAGGACCTTATGATGGCATCCCAGAGAAATCGAGGGGAACCTTCGTAGTGGCGACTAGTGCGTTTGTTAATTTTTTTTCATTAAGTATTTTAAAGCACTGCTATTTAATGAAGTTCTGGAGTCGATATGATGATGGAGCCGAAAGGCAATCGAGGAAACTCCTCAACGATTTACAGCAATTACCTGGTGTTTGGGCTTGATTAATTTGTACTGATGAGAACTTTACACATAGATGGGTTGTGACTGTCATTAGGGGTCTGATGATGAAGACGAAGGAAAGTCAAGGGAACTCCTCAACGATTAAAGTCCCTGCATCGAGATAAGCAATATTTTGTAAAAGGTGATGAGCAGTTGACAATAAGCCATTGTAACTGAGATTAATTACAAACCAACCCACAAAAAAGCGAGAAATAAAAACTTTTTTACAAAAAGAAAAGTGACTTTTAAAAAACACACTACAAAGTAAAAAATTACTTATATTTCGGAAGTTGGTGTCTTTGGTTTTGTATATTCGTTATTTGCCACCGACTTCCGAAATATGAGTTATTTTTTACTTTGTAGTGTTTTTTTAGAAGTCGATTGTTTTTTTTTTTGTAAAAAAGTTTTATTATTAATCAGTCTGGCCATGAATTTTTTGCCAACCCTCCCGCGATTTATTTTCTAACATACTTTTGGTTAAGTAATACTTTTCATCTGTGGCGGTTACACCGCCACATACCTACGAAACTACGCATCATAGACATGATGTCACATAAATTCTGCATCGCGCAATTAGAGTTTACCGCGCGATCGACATATACAAGATTTCAACTTCAAAACCGTTGGGCAGTTGCCCGCCAGACACAACACCCGTCTGGTCGGAGGATCCTTCCTTTTCTTCTATGGTGGATGAGTGAACTTTACACTCTGTTCCTCATACCACTAAACGTCCATTAAACAGATGAGTGAAGGTCGTTCCTCTGCGTATCCTCTAATATTACAATTATCATTTAGATACAGTATTTATAATAAAAACAGATGAATTATTAGTTTTTGAGACATCAAGCCCCATCTACTGCTACCAAAATCTCCTGCAAACTATGAAACATACAACACCGCCATCTAACGAAAATTTCTTTCACCAACAGGTATAGGTTGTGTCACTCTACAAGCGCCATCTAACGGCTACCTCGTGTACCGCAACGAGGACGTGGCCCACTACATGTGCAACGTGAACTTTGTTTTCGTCGATACGCGACAGAGGGCGCGCTTAATATGGTGCTACGACGACAATAGATGGAACGACACGGTACCTTCGTGTGTTGGTAAGTTTTTTGTACAGACGACAGCGCATCAAGCTACCCGAAACTGTCAAATTTTCCCAATGAACTTTGAACCTTAATCTTCAGCGATAAAGCTGAAAATCTATTAAATAAATTTGACAGATTGTAGTAGCCTTATGTGCTGGCGTCTGTACCAATCATCGTAGTTTTATTTTTAGACAGGAAGTTGAAAGTCTATTGAATTTCAAGGAATCAAAATCAATTAAATAAACTGAACGAAATTAAATTAGTAACATGAACTGGACAAGGTAGGTAGGTACACTAGATCTTGAGTTAGAGATATGGATCATAAGAGGGAAGATTATGTTGAATTCTGTAAGTAGGGGTTGTTAAGCTTGAAAATGCTGTTAATTATGCGGCTTTACATCAAATTGACTATCAAGATGGTTTCATGACTCCATGCTTTATTCTTAGCAAACTAACGAAAGAATGTAGTATTAATGCTTCTGTCGACCATACCTTGAAAATAAATAAGCTTTTGCATGTTAAGGGAGATTTCATTTAAAAAAAAATGTAAGAAATATACCATAAATCAGTTTGGAAGAACTTCCTATAGTCTTGCCAATCTTGACATAAATCAGATAGCTGATAAAATTTTATGGCGTAGCACAAAACTTGTCGATAACAATAAACGCTCCCTATAAAAACTTCTTTGAATCATTTCAAAGTCTTCGTGGGGAAGCGTGGCACATGCGCGAATTCTCCATCTCTCCTCCCTATCACACAACCCTTATCACATAAGAGCAAACGAGACAGCAACATTCACTTCAGGTAGGCCACGATTATTTACATTATAAACTTACATGTCAACTTTTGACTTTAACGCAAAGGTGATAAAGATCAATTTTGATTGATGTGTGTTGTTATTATTTTCATCGTCAAGTAAAGGGCTTCTCCACATCACTTCAGAGTGATCAGTCGCTCGCGTTCCAGTAAATAGGATATTCGGTATTCGGTCGCCGTCGAGTGCGTTCGGCAAGTTCGAAATTCGAAATACGAATACCTATTGTCATTTCTCGTGCCGAGGGAAACACGTGTTTTCTGCCAAAGTGAGTTTATAATATTTCTTGTGTTTATTTACTTACTAGAAATATTTAAATAGATGTGATAATTAGGTGTGTTTTAGTTTGATTATAGTTTTTCAGTGATTGTTGTGGAGTTTTCAGTAAAGCCGCGGTAAGCTAATGTGGGGATATTTGGTTAGGTTTGACGTGAACTTTGTTGATGAATAATATTTTAAATTTCTATCTGTTAGTTATTATATTTAAAATTGCAATATTATTGCTGCTACACAATTTCACAATTTTATCTAATTATTACATGTAAATTACTTATGCCATTTTTTTTTAAAATCGCGGTAGAGTCAACTCATTAGTATTTCTCTCCAAAATTCAGGAATTTTCCAATTATTACTTAGAAGTTATAATTTTGTACTAATATTTTTCCATAGCTATTAATAGCTATCGCCTCCAAATAAATAGGTAGGTATGTGTGCGGAAATTTGATTTGAATATTTTATTGTAGACACGTGTCGTTCCTATTCTGTCATATAAATTCATACAAGGAAGTTAATGTGCGTTTAATTAATACTTAATCATAATAATCATACAATAATGAATGTTTGAATACTTCAAGGTTTAGTTAATGGTGTAAGCACAGCTCTTTACAATATAGAGACGACCATAACACTTACAATACTAAATGCATAGGAGTATTTAGGAAAATAAATTCTAACATTGAAATGCAAAATAGTGGTGATGAGTCTACTATGTGGAGTTTTGCCAATCTTTGACTAGCTGGTGCCGATTCCCTTGTTCACAAACTAAACTAAAATTAAGTTCAGTGCATCTTTTTCTTTCTATTTCATTAAGAAAAGGACAGAAGATAAATTTTAGTTTAGTCCTGTCAAATTAATCATCGCCTGTCACTCTCCATACAAGTTTAGACGTGATTAAAAACTTGCAGATTAAAATTACGTCAATTTACGTCAAGCGCTGATTGATTTGACAGGACTAAACTAAAATTTATCTTCTGTCCTTTTCTTAATGAAATAGAAAGAAAAAGATGCACTGAACTTAATTTTAGTTTAGTTTGTGAACAAGGGAATCGGCACCATTGACTACTATTGGATATATTAGGTTGAATTTTTGTATGCAGACTAGGAACGCCAATAGATATAATTATGCAGTTAAATTTTAATGTCGTATTTTCTTATCCACCGTGTTATACAAAAGCGACTACTTATAGAAAGTTTTTATCCGGAACACGTGCCCGATATCTTATCGGTGTTAGAGGTTTGTGCTGTTATTAGTTAAATACGAACGGGCAAGAAACTCCATGGACACTCTTTTAAATTATATTGTTACCAAAATATTAGTCCTACCCATTGATGTTTTAAAAATATGATATTTGAGATGGGACTAAACCATTGATTTCGCGACACCATGCCGACACCTTATTTTTGTAGACGCGATTGTGCTCTTTATTTATATTGTTACGGATCAATGTTCTATGCAAGTATTTTTACTTTAAAGGTTTCGGAAGTATAATTATTTTGTAAACGCGATTGTGCTCTTTATTTATGTAAGGTTACGGACCAAAGTTCTATACAAGTACTTTTCTTCCACCAATGCGATCTTGTTCAAGTTTTCACTTCTGTCGGCACTTCCGGAGTACCACCATTTTTGTTTATTTTTAATTACAGCGCTGTGGTAGTGAAATGCGCGTGCATCAATGTTCTTTTTTTGAAATTCGAGATACATAATGAAATTTAGTACAACATTATAACACTCATTTGGATGATATTATGGTTACTATGACACTGGCAGTTTTAATGTTGGCTTATTGCTAACTGTTTCAGAAACTTTTATAGAGGTTTTATAGCATGGGTCATCATCTGCCTAGCCTTTTCCCAACTATGTTGGGGTCGGCTTCCAGTCTAACCGGATGCAGATGAATACCAGTATTTTACATGGAGCGACTGCCTATCTGACCTCCGCAACCTAGTGACTAGGTAACACGATACCCCTTGGTAAGACTGGTTGTCAGACTTTTTGGGCTTCTAACTACCCGTAACGACTGTCAAAGATCTACAAATGACAACCGGGACCAACGGTTTAACGTGCTTTCCGAGGCACGGAGGGGACTTGGTATGTAAAGATGGTCACCCATCCACGGACCAACAGTGGCAAGCGTAGCTTAACCTGATCGATCGACCCGTGCAGCTGTTATTACTTAGCCACAAGCCCCTCCCAAGCCCCGTTTTATAGCATGGGTGTAGATAAAATAATTTTCTCATGACTTCTGTTATTCTGTATGACGTACATGTGATCTTAAGCAGATGTTACTAATTCGACCTGCTAAACCATGATCAGATACGATGATGAATGTGTCAGCGTGACAGGACAGCTGTTTCCTTCACGTGCAAGTCTTGTCACTTCTTTGTACGATGGACAACGTTGGCCACCTTCCAATAGCCGTTAACAGTGATGGATTTTCTTAACGTTTCTTACGAAAGGAAAAAGTAACGCTGAAAATTAATTGGGCCAGGTGGCTTATCTTGTAGACGACCACTGATTTTGTTAACACGTCATTGATCAAAGTAACAGATGAAAATGTTTGAAATATTTAAAAAAATACTCCTTGAAACCAGAATACCTACTTTCACTCACAAAACGAAGTCAATTCATTCTAATACCAACCTCATTTCGTATAATACGTTATCTACGTGGTAAATAGCAATTACACGTCTGTATACCTACTGTATAAGCAATCGATGCGGAACAACACGCACCCGTCACGCTCACGCTTCACGCAAACATTTCTAATAATAAAAAATAAAATAAAAACTACTCCATTAAAATGCTTGGACGTTTTCCAAACCGACCAAAAAAAAAAAGCTAACCGACCGCCATTTTGTATTAGTAGTAGTGTTGGCGCGCTATTGAATCGAAATTTGAAATTTGACTTATTCATCGATTGTTATTGTTACTTTTATTGGACAAAAAAATTGGATTGATTAAACCAGTGATGATAAATCTGTGCTTTTAATGGTTAATAGTCACCTGATGCGATTTAATTCCGGGAAAAGTTAGGAAATAACGTAAAATATTAAGAATTAAAAAATATAGTTAATTTTAACTGCTTCGTTGGTCTAGTGGTCGCAAGCGCTACTGCTAAGAATCCCCTTCGGGTTCGATTTCCTAATCGGGAAAAGTGTTATTGGGTTTTTCCAGCTGGAATTTCTCAGCAGCAGCCCGGAGTTTGGATTTTTGACCGATTGATTACAATAGGCTCGTCCCCTATTACATCGGATTTCAACATAACTGGTGAAATGCGGGTGTACCTACTACAGGTACATCTCTGCCTAACCCTTCGAGATTACAAGCGAGTTGTTATGTTTTAAAAAGAAAATATGAAAAAAAATCTTTCAAACTGAACTTCAGTAGGTATATGCATCTTTTTGCAGTCTATTCAAACTAATTGAGAGTAAAGTATGATTTCCACCAAACGGCTCGCATCGCATCGGATCGGAATGGATTTTACAATCTTTAAACGATATTAAATCGTGTACACAGTGTTTAAAGTCTATATTACTAAGCTGCGTACAGCAGCTTGACCGCGGGCGTCTTCCGTGACACGCGATCGTAGCCGAAAGTACCTACCTATGCTGCGATGCGCGATCGGCTCCGTTCGCCTGTCGTCGTATCTAATCGGATCCTTTTGGCTGTTTTATGATTATTTTCTTCTTCTAATGCAATAGCCAACAATATTACGTCCACTTCACCATTTTCAAAAAATTTAACACGTCAACACAAAGTTTCATTCCTACCGGAATGAAACTATTTCACTAGGCGCAGAAACACTCACGCGACGGTACGGAGCCGATCGTATGCGTCGACATCCTGCCGGACGCGATCGGCTGTCGCCACATCCGTTCGTATCCTTTCCGATCCGAAGCGATGCGAGCCGTTTGGTGGAAATCATCCTTAGTGCATTAAAGTAGGAATAGTCATAGCATATTGTTATCAGATGTTTATCAGCGAGTATAGTTTGTTTACAACAGATGTAAAGGAAGTGTTATCGATCCATTTCTTATTCGAACGTTTTGTTACCCACACGGTATGCCTGAAGCATTTTATTATTATTATTTTTAAATGTCTTTGACAAATCTCGGGATCCTAGGGTCCCGGACGTTTGGAAGGCGCACGAGGGGCCGAAGCCAACTCGCAGAGGCCCCTTAGGCATTTTTAAGTATTGAGGCACCAACCGACGATTATTCCTGTTCGCACTATGCAAGGGCACCCAAGGACAACCCCCGGTTGGTGTAGGACTAATGCAGGATATGGACACAAAGATATTGGACTATGGGTTTGGGTGGCTAAAGTGGACTGGTTACCTGGAACTATGGAAGGACTATGGCCCCTGCTTGATCAATGTTTAAATTTACACGGATAAAATGGCAGGGGGTGACTTGCACACTCAATAATGGGCCCCCGAAAACGGTCGCTAGCACAAAGTGTCGTAGCGACAAGGGGGCAATGCTTGTGAGGAGTGGAGAGGTATTCCACGGCTATTAGGACAATCCCGGAAGTACGGTCAAGATCCCTACCAGCATCTTACTGGAATACTTCCTGCCTCCGACCACGTTTGTTCTTGTGAATCTCCACTCAAGCCGACCAATTAAGGGAAGAATTAGGTGGGAGCTCTGTTCCTCGTCAGTGTTCACTCCAGCCGGCCAATAAAGGCAAGCCAGAGGTGAGGAACAAGACTTCTCCCGGGAGATAGGGTCCGTGGGGTCGCTACTGCCCAACAGCTCGCCACATGCTGCCCTGCGGGTTTTTGTATCTCTCTTGGTCTGGCTACTCATCCCAGACCTGTTTCGGCAAAGTAAACTCTACCGGCACAGGCCTAGAGTTTGGAGCGCGCAAGCCCCACCACGACGTCAACGTAGAGATACGGCGGTGGGGTTATTATTATTATTATTTATTTATTTTAGAGAAAACTCCATAATAGGGAACAAAAAAATCATAAAATGTTAGTGTGTTAGTATCAGAATTGTACAAAAGATTATATTAGTATTGTTTTATTAAAGTGAAACTTTTATTACATCGTCTCAAACTTTTTCGTCTGTGTGTTGCATGTCGCGTGACGGTCGGCCGCGGAGTAGGGATAAAGCGAAAGGCGCTCGTCAGAGCAGCCAAGGCCAATATGGCGGCGCCTATAGTTCGCTTAAAAGTTTCACTTTTACCGTGGTTTCATAAAACCATACAATCCTTTTTTATTTTAACCTTAAATCCCAGATTTGCTCTTTGCATGACATTTCGATCATTCTTTGTCCGGTTTCGAAATATTCGGGAGCACATTTTGAAAGTTAAATTAAAATTTGTTTCAAGTCTGGAATTCTGAAATAGCTTTGGACACATTAAGAAATTAGGAAAATCGAAGAAAGGTCAACGCACGTGAAATATTAAAAAAAAAAAAACTATCTACCTATGAGTGTACAATCATTAAAAAACAGACAAACAGATACCAGACTGATCTCACAAGCGTATTAGCACAGACCACAAAAATATACAGTCATCGCTTATAGTTACATATCCAACAGAAGTTTTAAATGTATGTACTTATGTACTGTAGTTCTATTGTCTTAGGCCTGAAACTGCGTTACGAGGGCGCCCGCGACGGGCACCCGTCGCGTGTCTACGCGCGTGGACACGCAGATGGGCTCCGTAGGAACGCGACGGCACCCGTCGCGGGTACCAGTCGCGGAGACCGGATTATTTTATTTACGCAGTGTCGCTAGTTCAATTTTAACTATGTGCATGCACAGTCGTTTCGATGGAGAACTTAATATATTAGTACCTAGGCGACCGAGCTCTGCTCTGGTGAAAATTGAGAAGGATCATTTAATAGTATAGGATAGTTCATTTCATACTAATCCCATGCTGCCATGGTAGTAGATACTTACTAATTCCATGCTGCCGTGTCATTATTGTTCTAAACCACTTTCCTCTATGTTCTAAACTCTGCTCGGGTGAAAATACGGAGAAAACGAATTTTCCCAAATATGAGACATTGAGACCTAGCTAGATCGATTTTTCGCTCCCGAAATACATTTACAAATATAAATACAAATATTGCTCGTTTAATAGTATAGGATTACATTTCAAAACAGCTGGTCACACCGCTGGCGGGCAAAGCGCGTGTCCCCGCGCGGGCGTCCATCGCACGGAGGCGGGACACGTGGCGCGAGCACGGAGCCCGCATCCCCGCGACGGACGCCCGCGCTTGTCCCCCGCAACGGAGCACTTTTGTATGGAACCGCGCGAACGTCCGCTTAAGGCTCCGTGCCACCGCACCGCACAAAATCACTGATTTTGATCAATTTTGTTTATTCGTTGTGAGAAAGGGGGCGAGAATTTAAACAAAATTATTTGTGATTTGAAAAGTCCAATTCTTCGTCTTGTACATAGGGGAAAGGGATTTTTGAAATAAATTAAGGATTCGTGGGAAATCACTAAAATTCGCAACAAGTTTTCCAAAAAATGACGCGAGACTGACGTTTGATCGTTTCGTTAGAAGAAACTGCTTTTGATGTTGAAAATTAAAAAATATCATCAACATCATTATATGGTCTACTTGTACATAGGGGAACCACTTTTTTCAACTTTCATACAAAATATAGCAGAAAAAAAATGTTGAAATAATGTAACTTTCTCAAAACTTCAAGCCAAATAAATATTTTTTTCTAATACTTAGAAACACTTTTAAGAAATTTTAAAAATTATATATTAATTTTAAGTTAATTGTTTAATAGAATCTAAATTTTATTTTATAAATAAACAATTACTTCATTACGTAAATAAATGGCAAAGTGAACTATATAAACGATCGCGGAAAATCTATTCCGTCAGTAGCGAACGGGCCTTCCCAGCGTGAGGATGTATCACTTTGCGTCGCAGCACGCACACACGCACGTACGTGTCCGATGTTAACATATTCCAGAAATTGTACGTCGACTACCACATTTTGATCCGCATTTTATTTTAAAGTACTTTGCTTGTTTTTGAAGAACATTAAAATTTTGCATGCCTGGCAATAAATAAAATACCGGTGTACGTGTGTTCGTAATTCGTCTTATCCTAAACGGCTTGACTGATTTCGATGTTTTTTTTTTTAATTCTTTTTGTGTAACTTGGATGGTTCATAACTATAGTTGGACTCGCGTGGCGCTGTTGTCGCAGGACAACATCTGCCTGCTGGGTTCACTAGTTATATTTTGACTTTAGATTTCATAGTTTTGAGTGATTTTTGATAGGGGAAAAAGTTATGGGTTCGTGTCACCGATATGCCCGCGCCTATATGCTGTTGTAGCAATAAGTGAAGTATTTTTGGAACGAAGTTTCTTTAACGCTACTGAAGACTACTTTAAGTCAAAATAAAGATCCAAGATGGCGGCTGCGAACATTTAAAAATATTTCGTCATGGGTATCGTTTTCATAGTTTTCGAGGATGCTAAAGCTGATAGTGAGGTCAAAATATAAATCCAAGATGGCGGCTGTGACAATATTCAGATTTTTCGTCATGGGTGTCTTTTTCATAGTTTTTGAGGATTCTAAAGCAGATTTTGATGTCAAAACGTAAATATAAGATGGCGGCTGCGAAAATGTTCACATTTCTTCATAACATCACGCCATCAATTTCAAAGTGTTGGGCCCTTTGAAATTGATGGCGTGATGTTATGAAGAAATCTCATTTCCGCAACTTTTTCGCGCAAGTGGGTTCGCGCAAGTGTCTTTCGCGAAAATGTATTTCGCGCAAGTGTCTCAGATCCCTTTATGGATACTGGTGCCAATTCTCTTGTCACAAATTAATGCCTCAAAACTAGACTAAAAATCACCAAAGTTTCGTTCATTCCTGTCAAACGATGATTTCCCATCGTGAAATAATTATAGAATATATTTTATTTTGACAGCACTAAGATGGCAATATGGTGCCGATTCTCTTGTATACCGAACTAAACTTACTAAACTATCACTAAAATTCCTTACTTTTGGCTATGAAAATCTTGAAGCTATTCTGCAACAAAAATTTTCTAAATTTAAATATATTTTGACACACTAAAATTATATTTGACAATCGCGAGTCCATGTGGTACTTGTTTGCCCTACCCCGTGAATTTTTTTTAGAGCTGGAGGCGGACAGGGGGCAGCCTTGACGTTTTATATAGAATTTTTACTTTTTGTAAGGAAAATAAGAAAAAATATTACCTACATGTAGAGTGTCAGGGGTTTAAGGGTTTGATAAAGGGGATCGAAATTCTCATTATTTTTGCGATTGGACGCACCATTTTCGAGATATATGCAAAAGAAAAAAAAAAGATACAGTACTGTTTTTTGCACCTGAAGCGAGGTGTTGGTGTGAATTTTAGTTCAAGATAACTAATTTTATTCCGCACCTTTTTAATCGCGATTAAAAATAGTCAGATTTAGCTAGACATGGTGCCGATTCTCTTGTCACAAATGCCTCTAAACTAGACTAAAAATCACCAAAATTTTGTTTTATTCCTGTCAAACGACGATTTCCCATTCTGAAATAGACTAAAGTGACACAACTTAACTAGATTTTAGTTTGACAGCACTAAGATGGAACTGAGATTTTCATTTAGTGAAAATAGCAATTTTACTATTCTGAATTTGACGTTTTTCACTTAAAATTTAGATTTTCTAACCGAATCTGACTATTTTTCGCGATTAAAAACGTGTGGAATAAAATTGATTGTCATGAACTTTAAATTCACACCAACACCTCGATTTCACATGCAAAAACAGTACTGAATCTTTTTTTTTCTTTTGTTTATATCTCGAAAACGGTGTGTCCAATCGCAAAAATAATGAAAATTTCGACTCCCTTTATAAAATCCTTAAACCCCTTATACTCTACATGTAGGTAATATTTTTTCTTATTTTCCATACAAAAAGTGAAAAGTTCCATATAAAACACGTCGAGCGTGCGCGCCTCCGGCTCTAAAAAGATTCACATGGTTAGATATCACGTGTGGAATCGCGATTGTCAAATTTGATTCAGATGTGTCAAAAATTTTCTTAAACTTAGAGAATTTATTTTGCATAATTGTGCCGATTCCCTTGTTCACAAACTAAACTAAATTTAAGTGCATCTTTTTCTTTCTATTTCATTAAGAAAAGGACAGAAGATAAATTTTAGTTTAGTCCTGTCAAATTAATCAGCGCTTGACGTTAATTGACGTAATTTTAGTCGGCAAGTTTTTAATCACTTCTAAACTTGTATGGAGAGTGATAGGCGGTGATTAATTTGACAGGACTAAACTAAAATTTATCTTCTATCCTTTTCTTAATGAAATTGTAAGAAAAAGATGCACTGAACTTAAATTTAGTTTAGTTTGTGATCAAGGGCACCAATAGCTTTGAGATTCTCATAGTCAAAAGTAAGAAATTTTAGTGATAGTTTAGTTAGTTTAGTTCGGTGTATAAGAGAATCGGCACCAATCAAAATTTTAGGTGAAAAAAGTCAAATTCAGAATAGCGAATTTTTCATTTTCACTAAATTAATAACTCATTCAGTTGCAAAAACTGTACTTTTTCTTTTTTCTGTTCTTTTGCTTATATCTCGAAAATTGTGTCTTTTCGCAAAAATAATGAAAATTTCGACCCCCTTTATGAAACCCATAAACCTATAAAACTCAACATGTAGGTAATAATTTTTCATGTTTTCCATAAAAAAAGAATAAAATTCCATATAAAACAGAATTGTTATAAATATACTAAACGAATATACACAAACATTCCAGACTTATTTCATAAGCGTACCTACGTAACTTAACAAAATACCGTCTATAGGATCAAAACTGTTTAAGCGATCACTACGCTCGATGTTTAGGCGTGTGTGCGTGAACGGTGCACACAAACATAGCATCGCAAGAATTTACCTAAACTCTGTCGAGTGAATTCACAGCCAGGAGCCTTAACGCAGTTTCAGGCCTTAATGTTCCTCGGAAAACCTCGTGTTTCGTGAGTTGTCGGATTTCTATCAGTTGCCCTTTGCACTTGGTGCAGACCGGACGCTCTCAATCGACTTGGAAGTATACAGAGTTGTTAATACTCTTTTAACTTAATGTAATTTATTTAAAAAATGGGAGGAAAGCTGCTAAAGTCGCAGGCACGACAGATAGGAAAATATTTTTACAGCTCTATATAGTTCACACGGAAATAAAAAAAAAACAACAATTAAGTACTTACTTCTGAATTAAAATTATTATACACGACAAATCTAATAATTGATGGACATGGAACTTAGCATTCGTTTGTATTCGGAAATGCGATGATACCCGAGGGACATTAAGACGCAGATATATGCCAGTGACCTTGAGTCTTGCGTGTTCTGTACTGAGCTCACGCAACGCATCGTACGTTCAGCCAGTAAGTAATAGGACTCCTGACATAGACTGTCCTAAATTCGCATTATTAATTTATTATTATACATAAAACAAAAAGTGTTTTGATAAAACACGGATACTAAAAGATCAATAATTAAATTATCTTTAAAATGGTGACGATTTCAGAAAAATACACTTGATAGATTTTGCGTGATTCTCAGTTTTTATCCGCATTAGACATAACTGTATAAATTAATTTCACTATATAATATAAATACAATCGAAAATATTCCTATTTTGAATTTTGACTCCGCTGTCCGTCCGTCTGTCACCAGGCTGTATCTCATGAACCGTGATAGTTAGAAAGTTGAGATTTTCACAGATGATGTATTTCTGTTGCCGCTATAACAACAAATACTAAAAAACAGAATAAAATAAATATTTAAGGGGGCTCCAATACAACAGACATGATTTTTTTTGCAGTTTTTATAGATAATGGTACGTAACCCTTCGTGCCTGAGTCCGACTTCCACTTGGCCGGTTTCTCCAAATCATTAACACTTCTCGTTTAGACGTGATCTTCAGTTTAAATCATTAAAAGTCGGTTATCGTCGCCTTAAGAAAATACAGGGTGTCAGGGACATCGACGCGAAAACTGAAATCATGGATTCAGTACATGATTCTAAACGCCCCTGCGTTGAAATTTTTCGTCGATTATTTTTAAAAAAATCAGCTGTTTCATAGAAAAGTGCAATGCTAACGCGGTCAAAATGTATGGAACAGCTGATTTTTTAAAAAATAACCGTCGAAAAATTTCAACGCAGGGGTGTTCAGAATCATGTACTGAATCCATGGTTTCAGTTTTCGCGTCGATGTCCCTGCCACCCCGTATAAATAGTGTGCATGTGGCTGAAACTATCCAAACCCATGTCTACAGCGCAATCATCCATGTAGCTAAACACGACATAGGCAAGTCGCGTTGCCATGGACCTTTCTATGTGTATATCCATGTATTTAGACACTGGTACCACGACATGTGTCGCGACCTGTGCCTTGTCACGGAACTATACTCCATAGGTTTAGATAGTTAAAAAAAGGTAAACAAATCGTAAAAAGGGTTTTTATAGATGACACTTTCTTGTTTAAAAAACGATAAAACCAAATTAAATTTATTTTAGTGTTTGACTAGTTTCCTCTTTTATAAATATACTAGCTGACCCCGGCAAACGTTGTTTTGCCAATTATTTGTTTGGGGTGGATAACTCTTATCACTTAGGGATATGAAAAATAGATAGTAGCCGATTCTCAGAGCTACTGAATATGCATATAAAATTTGGTAAAAATCAGTAAAGCCGTTTCGAAAGATAATTTTTCTTCATATCTTTTTTGTTCCTAAATTAAGATGTAAGCTATCCTATCTTTCAAGTTGGATCAAACTGCACACGGTGTGTAAATTTGATTAAAATCGGTTAAGTAGTTTAGGAGTCCATCGCGGACAAACAACGTGACACGTAATTTATATATATTAAGAAGATGTTAAACTTTATCGTTTATTCTTAAATTACTTTTCGTAGATGTATCTGCTTAAGTACAATTTTTTTTGTCTGGTTTATAATATTTTGTAATCTGTCTATTGTAAAGAGCCCAATTTCTAAACGTCAACGAAATATAACGTTGCTAAATTGAAGAGTACAACTGTGACGTAGCATGATAGATAAGTGAAGTGACAGGTATTACGTTTAGTCGGTTACTTGACAGCTGTCTCGTCACGTGGTTTTTTTTGTTTACCTTTATTTAACTACCTAAACCTATGGAGTATAGGAAGTACG
This sequence comes from Agrochola lychnidis, assembly GCA_963680765.1. NCBI lineage: Eukaryota > Metazoa > Arthropoda > Insecta > Lepidoptera > Noctuidae > Agrochola > Agrochola lychnidis. The sequence goes on from OY796858.1 coordinate 21,114,650, forward strand.
AGCTCGTCCAGTGTGGAACTGTGGACATGTTTCGTCGCCAAGGTTGTCTCCCTATTGGCCTCGCCAATTTTCCTTACGTAACGTAACGAACCATTAATCAGTTGTTACTCTTATGCTTCGTCAAGCAAGTTCATTAATTTTCTTATTAGTCTTGCTTTTGTTGGTATTGATTTAAAACCTGATTACTAGAGAACTTCACGCCGGTTTTCCCAGAAGGGGTCGGTAGAGGCGAATAGTGAAACCGCATTTCACCCGTTGCGTATAAGTCCCTTGGCTTTGTACACACGGCTACACATCAAGCTATACATTTGCAGTGTAAGCTGACCTCATTAAGAGGGCCCTTCCCGATCCATCTATCGTCAACGCAAGCATGATCGAAAAGCATGTTGTTTCATCTAGCGCAAGTGAGATCTGCTAACAAGCAAGTGAGAACGCGATAACATTGTACGAAAAATAGTATGCGGATACTTGTTTCAGGAAATACGATTTTTTGAGTAAGCTTTACTAGTTTGTAAAATAAATATTTGTCATTTAGAATCTCCATTACATGTGCAAGGTTCCTATGCAATTTTTTCTTTACTTATACAATTTATGAGTACATTATGAACGGCCAAAGTTCAGGTAAAAATTGTGCAAAAATGCAGATTTTCGGAGGCTTGTACTGAATTTATTTCTCAAAATTTTAATTTTTTGGTTTCATAGAAACCTAGAAATAGTGCACAAGACACCTATTAGTTTAAAAAAAATCAAAGAAAGATGTGTTACGACGCCATAATGACGTACGAGCGTTTGTATGAAAAGTATGACGGGTTGGCCGCTCTTAATGCACGGAAATCCTACACAATGCGAGATCATCATAAACTGGAAATGTATAGCTTGATGTGTAGCCGTGTGTACATATAGTGTCATCCATGAAGACGCGCCCCACTCTTCTTGAGAGTGCAACATTCCGCTAGTGTTTTTTAGTATTGTCAATACACACTATTCACCTGTGAGTGGGTAATTAGTAAATATCACAAAACTAAAACACTAGCGCTATCTTGCACACTTGTACCACAGACGAGTGGGGCGCGTCTCGTGAATGGCACTATCTGTAATAGGGAGCGCGCCTTTTTTTTTTTGGGTGGGAAATTATCAAATAACTTCTCCCGCTCTGGGCGGAGCGGGAGGGCGTGTCAGACTCTTACTGACTAAAACCCACCCGTGTTCCTTCGGTTGCCCTGTTGCCGGGGGCCACGATTTCCCTATCGGTTTTCTTCGAACCCCCGGCAGGCATTGGCCCTAGCGGACCCCGTCAATTCTGCTGACATCTCTTTGAGGCGCGCGTGGTACGCAACGCGCCGTCGACCCGGGCTTGGTCCTTATCGGACGGCGAGCTACCCATTGCTCACCGTCCGCAAGCCCGCGCTTACGGTGGCCGGAAATCGGCTCGCGATTCCCGCCCCGGGCGTAGGGAGCGCGCCTTGGGTAGAAATCCTGACTGCTAAAGACGACTTCTGAGCATTTCAACATTCACAAAGTCTAGGGAACAAGGGTATTCATCATAGATTTGGACTCTAAATCTGTGGTATTCATAGTGTAAGGATACACCATTTCAGTACTAATATTTCTGTATTTATAATCTTGCACACATACAAACTTGGTACATTTTTAGCATTATTTAACAAACTATTTAATTAGGTAGTTAATATAATAACGTTATAGACTTTAGACTTCTTGAAGACACCTTCTGGTTTCGAGGCTCAAAACGAACTGACTTAGAAGCTAAGCGACTCTCCAAACGTCATGTTTCCAATTCTGTTCCGTTAAAAAACCAGTACTTTTACGGCAATTGTCAAATGAGATACTTTTAAACTTCATGATTACACTGATACAAAAATCATTTGAGGCAAATCACATACTTTTAATTTTATATTTAGTATTTAAAATCACAAAATCTAATTAATATTTGGAAATCATGACATTCGGCCATCCGACACTGTGTTGCCTCCTTGGCATACACAACAATCATAAAATATTATAATTTACCTAAATCATGACATTTTGCATGTTAAACATTAAATGAAAATAGATTTCTATCGAGTATACAAACAAAGCTTTGCAATACGTTTTACATCAACATTATAACAACAAAACATTACAATACAGGGTGGCAGGGACATCGACGCGAAAACTGAAACCATGGATTCAGTAAGTACATGATTCTGAACCCCCTGTGTTGAAATTTTTCGTCGGTTATTTTAAAAAAAATCAGCTGTTTATGCATGATGCTGTTTATGTGTTTATGTACGAAACAGCTGATTTTTTTTTAGAATCATGTACTGAATCCATGGTAACAGTTTTCGCGTCGATGTCCCTGCCACCCTGTATACTTGAATATACGAGAATCGTAAGCAGCGAAATGGACATCGATCGGCTTTTGACTACTTACACCGCAGGCAGGAAGTCAAACTATACATAAACTCTCTCTCGCCGTCTTCACATGGGCAGGCAGAAACTACAGAACGCCACCTGCCACGATCCCCACATACTCCCTCCGCCTCGCCCACGTTCACACCTCCGGTCATACACGCACGCTGATTGCGATTCTTATGAAGTCGGTGAAAGAATCGCACACCTATAGGTACTGAAACGATTCTAATCACAATGTTTATGAGTAATAATAATTATTTTGTAAGTACCGGACACCATGGCCTTTCCTGCAGCAAGAGCGCTGGTCGGTTGGCACGACACGCAAGCATTAATGACATAATCCGTCGGGCTCTTGTCACCGCCGGGGTGCCAGCTGTTTTAGAACCTTGCACGGCTTGGCACGCGACGATGGGAAGAGGCCAGACGGAATGACCATAATGCCTTGGAAGTTGGGTAGGCCTTTGGTGTGGGACGCAACCTGTGTCGACACCCTCGCGCCATCCCATCTTCCTAGAACGGCGAGTTGTGCTGGGGCGGCTGCTGCAGGTGCAGAAAACCTCAAACGGCGCAAATATAACAACCTTACTGGTAGCTATATTTTTGAACCGTTTGGGGTTGAAACACTAGGGCCATGGGATCCGAGTGCTCATCGATTATTCCGAGACATCGCCAAGCGGTTGGTCGACTCTTCACGTGACCAAAGGGTTGGCCAATTTTTAGGCCAGCCAGCCTTTTGAGAGGACTGGCAACACTGCTCGAGTGACATGTCAAATATTTGTTCCGTAGTTTAAAATTATTTTTAATTAATAATTAAGTAATATTATGGTGTAATTATATGTGTAAACGTAATATAATTGCATAAATACTCAGGATTATTGTTTTCCTGTAAATATATGAAGTAAACACAGTGTTTGGTTACACACCGGTAACCTAAAAATATCAACAGCTGACTATCGAACTACGGATTTAAACGGGGAGTATTGCTTTACTTTTTACTTTATAATAGCACACAATCGTCGCTTTACCTATGTTACACGTCCTAGTTAAGTTTTAACATAAATAGTTCGCTGATTTAGCACTCTGCATTCGGTTTTTGTCGCATTGTTTACATAGTAGAAAACGTAACTTAGCCAAGATTCTGTTAATCTTAATCTGATCTTTAATAAAATATACAATAATATAAACGTTCATGATCGTTATTTTTGTATGATCGCTATACTTTAATATCAAATACATATTAACTTTACAAGCTACCCACTTACAGAAAAGTAAAATCATAAAAGGCAATAAAAGCATCAAAAGTTTACATTCAATTTAATAATATAGCTTTGATAATAGCTCTTTAAGCCAATTCAGTAGCCTACCTCATTTCTCCACTAATAACGCTAAATTCTCCCATTTTCCCTTTCATTTCTACCTTTACTTTATTTGTCTGTCTACTTGTTCTCACCGTTTCTTTATTCTAATTCCAGTAACAAATCCTGAAACCATGCCTGTGATGACCCGTAAGGCTACTGCTCAGGATATGGAACTTAAATTGAGAACGGCCCTCCAAAATCTTGAAGCATCTCAAGCCCAATGTAAACAATTGTTACAAGAGAATGACGAAAGTGAGGAGGAAGTTCAGAAGATAATCAACAAAAACTCAAGCCTTAAACGGGAGCTAGTAGACCTACATCAGCAATATGAAAATGTTGTTGATGAACGCGATCAACTGAGGGTGGTCACGGATGGTTTCAACAACTGTAGTAATTTGTATGAGGAGGCTTTAAGCAAAGTTAGGGACCTTGAAGATGAATTAATTCATGCCAATAGTCATATTATCCGGTTAGAGAAAGAAAAAGAATGTACTCGGGTTAAAGAAACTAACCACTTATACAATGAATTAATAAATACTAATTGTAACCCACATTCCTTAACAACTATTGACCTTACTGAAGATTCCTTGCTGAAACAGAATTATAGTTATAAAGTTAGTCATAATAAAATTAAAAAATATGCAAAACTGAATAGAATAATAAAAAAATGTAATCAAATTAAAAAACAACAAAAACACTTTTCCAAAAATATTCCACTGAGGAAAGAACGTGTTGAATTACTCAATAAATTAAACAATTATCAAATTAAATTAGAAGACAGCAAAAAAATCTATGAAATTGATACACAGCGCTTACAGTCTGACATACAGTTACTCGAGGGAAGACTTAGTTCCCTTTACATTAAATATGTGGGTTCTCAGAACCAAATTAAAGAACATATTCTTGCTGCAAATGAGTTAGTTATGTGTCAGTGTACTTGTCAGGTTTCAAACCCTGTTGCTGTCCAGCCTGAGGTAACGGAGGACCCGTCCCAGACTGAGAGTTTGAATCAAGGTTTTATTCTCAACCAAAATATTTCTGATGTAGTACAAGATCTATCACAAGTGATACAGCCTGAGATTGGTAGTTGTCCATCTTTTAGTAGTCATGATTGTTATCATTCAGTTATGTTCTCAGATAGTATAGGAAGGGGTTTAGGTAAATTAATTAGTAACAACCTGTGTTATTCTATTCAAAATTATTGTATGCCAGGGTCTACCTACAAAAGAATAATGGCATCAGTAACAGGAAATGTTTACAATCCTAAAACCAACATTACTGTATTTGTAGGTAATAGTTCTAAGGTTAAAAAAGACGAAATCACTGACTGTGTAACTGAATTGTTAAAGTTAAATTGTAGTAAAATAATATTGTGTGCTTTCCCATATTTTGAAAAATTGACGAATAGACAAAACAATTATATTCATATGCTTAATAAGCATATGCAATTCTTAGTTAGTCATTATAGTGACAAGTTTGTATTTTTTGACACCAACAGTTTTGTGGAAACTTTAAAATCGACTAGGGATACTGTGTATCTGCCTGTTAGTTTTAGACACATAATAGCACAGCTATTAGCTTTTTTTATAAACTCAGACATAAGTAGTATGTCGCAGTCTTGTATTATTAACACCACAGTGGTTAGTAATAATAATAATTACCCCACCGTCGTATCTCTACGTTGACGTCGTGGTGGGGCTTGCGCGCTCCGAACTCTAGGCCTGTGCTGGTAGAGTTTACTTTGCCGGAACGGGTCTGGGATTAGGAGCCAGACCAAGAGAGATACAAAAACCCGCAGGGCAGCATGTGGCGAGCTGTTGGGCAGTAGCGACCCCACGGACCCTATCTCCCGGGAGAAGTCTTGTTCCTCACCTCTGGCTTGCCTTTATTGGCCGGCTGGAGTGAACACTGACGAGGAACAGAACTCCCGCCTCATTCTTGCCTTAATTGGCCGGCTTGAGTGGAGATTCGCAAGAGCAAACGTGCTCGGAGGAAGGAAGTATTCCAGTAAGATGCTGGTAGGGATCTTGACCGTACTTCCGGGATTGTCCTGATAGCCGTGGAATACCTCTCCACTCCTCAAAAGCACCTCAGGACATGTTGCTCCCTTGTCGCTACGACACTATGTACTAGCGACCGTTTTCGAGGGCCCATTATTGAGCGTGCAAGTCACCCCCTGCCATTTTATCCGTGTACATATGAACATTGATTAGGCAGGGGCCATAGTCCTTCCATAGTTCCAGGTCACCAGTCAACTTAAGCCACCCAAACTCATAGTCCAGTAGATTTGTTTCCATATTCTGCAATAGTCCTGCACCAACCGGAGGTTGTCCTTGGCTGCACTTGCATAGTGCGAACAGGGATAATCGTCGGTTGGTACCTCATTTCATTAAAAACGTCTAAGGGGCCTCTGCGAGTTGGCTTCGGCCCCTCGTACGCCTTCCAAAGGTCCGGGACCCCTGGGTCCCGAGAAATGTCAAAGACGTATAACTAATAATAAGGTGGTGAACTTGAATAAATGTAGCTCAAATGCTATAAATATTTTTACAAATTGTACGAAGGAGGTTCCATCTCCCTCACTCACCATGAGCTCACTGCCTGGTGATGACACTGAAATCTTGGGGTTAACTCCGGATAGTCATTTAAACTAGTTTGTAAGACAACAGAAGGCACCAGTAAGAATATTCTTATACCTAACAACAACAAGGTGTCTTCTTGCTCCAAAATTAATAACTATCAAAAAGGAGATCAGCAGAATGCCTTGAAATTATTTCATCAAAATATTCAAGGTATTTCTTCCAAATTATTAGAAATCGAAATGTTTTTAGAAAAAACAAAGTTTGACATTGTTTGTTTTACTGAACATTGGTTAAAGGATTACCAAATGCTAATTAATTATGAGAACTATAATGTGGGCAGTTGTTTTAACCGTAAATCTATGCTGCGTGGAGGTTCTCTAATCTTGATAAAAAATTGTTTAAAATCTAAGCAACGTAATGACATAGTTGGTTTATCAGTTGAACATTGCATCGAACTGTCCTGTGTTGAGCTGGATAAGCATGTTGTAGTGTGCATATACAGACCCCCTAATTATCATAACTTTTCTTTATTTGAGTCAATAATGGAAGATGTCCTAGCGAAACTTGCATCCAGTAACAAAGCCGCAATTATTTGTGGTGATTTTAATATAAATATTCTGGAAAATAATTCAAATAGCAGTAGAATATTAAGCCTTTTTAAATCGTTCAATTTATCAAATGTTTTTACAGAACCAACTAGAGTAACTTCAACTTCTGCTACTTGTATCGATAATGTCTTCTGCGGTTGTGATTATTTAGATAAAGCCATCGTAAATTATTTACCATCTGATCATAGTGGACAAACGGTAACTTTTAAATTTAGAACACCTATTCAAAAAGTGCAAATACAAATTAGACCAATAACAACTGGCAAATTAAATAGATTCAATAGTACCCTAAATAATAAGTTAAATGCTCTGGGCCCTAATATGGACGATGCAAATAAATTGTATGAGGATTTCTTTTCAGTAGTGCACACTGAATTCAACAAAACTTTTGAAAAGAGAACAAAAAATATTTGCCCTAATTTTATTTTTAGTGACTGGGCAACTAGAGGTATTAGGATAAGTAGGGAAAGACTGTTCGAGCTGTATGGCCTTAAGCCTTACATTAATACTGAAACTTTCAACAAGTATGTTGCTACATATTCCAAAATTTTTAGAAATACTTGCAAGATAGCTAAAGCTCTGTATATTAGCAACAAGATTAAATCAGCAGAAAATAAAATAAAAACAGTTTGGAAAGTTATAAATAATGAAACTAATAGGAACAAAGTACGAAACACTGAGTACACATTGGAGACTTCACGTGGTGCCATTAGCTCTAACTTAGAAGTAGCGCAAGAATTTGTACATTTCTTTACTAATATACCATCTAAAACGACAGAAGCTTTAAATTCCTCACCCGATGTCTCAATTAATTTATTAAGAGCGAACGTTCCAGGCTGCCCGGTTGAATTTCAATTTAAACATATAAACCCTATGATAGTTATAAAAGCTTTTCGGCAAATTAAAATCAAATTGACCGAAGATCTATGGGGATTATCTATCAAAGTTTGTACATCCATAATCGAGATTATAGCACCGTACTTAGCTTTAATATTTAATTTGTGTGTGGATCAAGGAGTCTTCCCGGATTTAATGAAATACAGTAAAGTTATACCACTTTTTAAATCTGGGGACAGTAAAGACACTAACAATTATAGACCAGTATCTGTGCTGCCGGTATTCAGCAAGGTTTTCGAAAAGGTAATGCTCAATCAAATGCTTAATCATTTTAACGCCAACCAAATCTTGCACGATCAGCAATATGGTTTCACCAAAGGACGTTGTACAACTGACGCTGGTGTCACCTTATTAAAACACATATTTACAGCGTGGGAGGAGGCCCAAGATGCCATAGGAATCTTTTGTGACCTCTCCAAGGCATTTGACTGCGTGAGTCATGAAACCTTGCTCTTGAAACTTGAGCATTACGGACTAGGTAAACTTGCGCTCAGTTTAGTAAAATCTTATTTAAATGATAGACAGCAGCAGGTTCAAGTAAATGGTGTCCATTCAATCGGTTTAAAAGTAAAAATGGGCGTTCCACAAGGCTCGATATTGGGTCCTTTCCTCTTTTTAGTATATATTAATGATCTACCCCATTTATTAAAAAACCAACCACAAATGGTGTTATTTGCTGACGACACTTCCTTAATTTTTAAGATAAATAGACGTGCATCAAATCTTGACGACGTAAATAACGCCCTACTGCAGGTCCAAAATTGGTTCACTGCTAATAATTTAGTATTAAATGGGAAAAAAACTAAATGCATAAGATTTGCTTTACCAAATGTTAAAAGTAGTGATTGTGACATAGTATTGAATAAGGAGAAACTAGAATTTGTCGATAAAACTGTTTTCTTGGGGATCACGCTCGATTCAAGGCTGCAATGGGGTCCTCATTTAACATCTCTAGCAGGACGGCTAAGTTCAGCAGCATACGCTGTGAGAAAAATCCGTCAATTTACTGACGTAGATACCGCGAGGCTAGTCTATTTCAGTTACTTTCATAGTATCATGTCTTACGGTATTTTACTATGGGGACGGGCTGCAGATATCGAGTCTATTTTTATTCTGCAGAAGAGAGCCATCAGAGCAATTTATGGTCTCCGCAGACGCGATTCTCTAAGGGATCTGTTTAAAGATATTAACATCATGACGGTACCTTGTCAATATATCTATGAAAACATCATGTACGTAAGGAAAAATCTAAGTCTTTTCAGTAAAAGAGGTGATAGACACAATTATAGGACTAGAAATAGGGACCAATTAGTTCAACCGGGTTTCAGATTGGCTAAAGTAGACTCATCCTTCATGGGGTGCTGTTTAAAATGTTATAATAAAATACCTTCCCACATACTCCAACTGAACGAAACGAAATTTAAATCATGTATAAAACGCACACTATGCTGCCAAGCATATTATAAGTTGGGGGATTACATCGCTGATAAAAATGCTTGGCTCAGCGCTGGTCCAGCTCCACAAGGGCGCATAAACTAATTGATTAGCATTCGAAAATATTGTTGCAGCTGCTGAAGATTGTAAAACTATCTTTTCCTTGTATAAATTCAATCTCTTTGTATTGTATAATTGCATATCACATGTGTGAGCACTGTGACCATGTTGTACATTCCATAAAGCTACCATTTACTGGGTACGTCTTTCATTGACTTGAATGTGCTCTGGCAGCTGAGAGTATGTCATGCTCACTCAAATGTCTCGCTGATGGTGGCGTGTGTGTTGGATCATTAAGTTCCCTTCAAAATGGTTGAGCTAAATGGTGCTGATCCATGCGTCATGTTCGTGAACGGGCGCCGTCAATAGGGACTGGTCATCTCTTAGCTGCCACGGTTTATTTTATTTTAATTTATTTAAATTTTTGAATTGTTATTATATTTTTATTACGGACGCTTTTAACGTGCACGTCTTTCTACATTGTTCTCACATGTATAAATTCAACACGAATGATGTAACCAATATTTTGTAACAATATTTTGATTTAAAAGAGTGTCCGTGGAGTTTCTTGCCCGTTCTTCTCCATAGGTACCTACTACGCTTTGGAATGGGCAACTAGCTTCATTTTTCTGACTGACCGACCCCTTGACAATTCAAAAGTACCTGTAATTGGTTTATTTGAAATAAATGCTTTGAGTTTGAGTTTGAGTTTGAGTTTGGGCACCTTTCCCACCGACAGCGATTCGGATGAATTTTTTGATGCCCAATGATTTGTTCCTATATTTTATTTTATTTTATCCTCTGTATATAGTTAGTTCAATTATTACTTAGTAGAATTATTAGTAGAAGAATATATACTCTAAGGTAGAAGATAAAAATGATTTGCATATGATTCAGTCAGAATAAAACGCAATTATATGATTGCTATTTTGTAAGTACATTAGACATTAAGTAATTAAATTCATGACTATTACTAATAACAACTTATAAAACAATCCTAGCAAAAATGTAATTACTTATTTATCAAAAGTAGGTACATAACAAAATTATCATTATTGTCATGCAACATGTAAATGTCTGACACATTGGTAGCAATACATGCCCCAGGACATAAGCTCGCTCGTGATGCTGACGTTTGTTACTTAGTTTTCAAGTTCCTCATAATTAAAAGCATGAAGGTCAACTACACGTCGAAACCAATCCCATTACCTAGCCTGTACAACAACTAATGTGAATGCGATACTTAACTTTGTCTCGCGACAATCCCGCGGCAGACTCATGACGGGCTCATGACAGTCATGACGGCCTTACGACAGTCTCATGACAGTCTCGTTACAGCCTCATAACGGTCTCATGACAGTCTCATGATAGTCCCACGACAGTCTCATGACGGTCTCGCGACAGTCTCATGACAGCCTCATCACACTCTCATGATGGCCTTACGACAGTCTAATGACAGTCTCATGACAGTCCCACGACAGTCCCACGACAGCCTCATAACGGTCTCATGACGGTCTCGCGACAGTCTAATGACAGTCTAAGGACAGTTTCATGACAGTCCCACGACAGTCTCATGACGGTCTCATGACGGTTTCGTGACAGTCTCATGACAGTCCCACGACAGTCTCATGACAGTTCCACGACAGTCCCACGACAGCCTCATGACAGACTCGCGACAGTCTCATGACAGTCTCATGACGGTCTAGACAGTCCCACGAGTCTCATGACGGTCTCATGACAGTCTCATGACGGTCTCGCGACAGTCTCATGACAGTCTCATGACAGTCTCATGATAGTCTCATGACAGTCTCATGAGGGTCTCATGACAGTCCCACGACAGTCTTATGACAGTCTCATGACGGTCTCATAACAGTCTCATGACGGTCTCGCGACAGTCTCATGACAGTCTCATGACGGTCTCATGACAGTCTCATGACGGTCCCACGATGAGCAAGCGACACGTTATAGGATATAGAATGACACGAAAACCGTGAAAGAATGCCATGTAAATAAATCCCATCAAAAATAAAGTGTTGGCTAAGTTCGTTAACTCAATCAATAATGTTTATATGAACCAGCTGATTGATGAGCTCAGCGAGACCAACGTTGGTTGCTCGATTGATAGCACGATGGTGAATAATCTCAGCTACGCAGACGTCATGGTCTTGCTGAGTCCATCAATCAGCGCGCTCAGGAAGTTATTGGCTGTTTGTGAGTCCTATGCTGCGTCACATGGACTCACATATAATGCTAAGAAAAGTGAGCTTCTAATTTTTAAATCGAAGTCTAGCTCGTTGGATAATGTTCCTCCAGTGACTTTAAGCGGAAAGCCACTACAGCGAGTCACACAGTTTAAATACCTAGGGCATGTAGTCACTGAGGACTTATCTGACGATGCTGATATTGAGAGGGAGCGGAGGGCGTTGGCGGTTCGATGCTATATGGTAGCCCGCAGTTTTGCGCGTTGTAGTAAGGATGTAAAAGTCTCGCTTTTCAAGGCATACTGCCAAACCTTCTACACGTGCAGCTTGTGGGTGAAATATACTCAGAGAGCCTACAACGTCCTTCGCGTACAGTATAATAATGGATTTAGGATGTTGATGGGGCTTCTGCGCTTCTGCAGCGCTTCGCAGATGTTTGCGGAAGCCCGTGTTGACGATTTTCATGGTATTATGAGGAAGAGAACAGCGTCAATAATGGGTAGGTTGCGCGGAAGCTCCAACAGCATCCTAAACACATTATTAGACAAAATGGACAGTCCCTTTATAAGGCACTGGGTACGGAGGCACGTGCCAACGTGTGTTGGACCACGTCAGTTTTAGTTGTTTTAGTTTGTAAAAGTTTACTAACATAGTTTTTAAGTCATTGTTACTAACACTATATGGATTGTGTGTACTTGTATGTGTAGTCCGAAATAAAGAATATATATATAATAAAATTAATAATAGGTAATCGCAATACCTTCATGCATATCTACTATGTATTTAGAACAATTTATCCGACGACTAGTGACTCACATAACAGCCAGCAGGAATCATACCCACTCAAATCCAGTGAAATCACAAAGTACGCCCCCAACGGTGAACAACCATAGTTCACTTATCATTTATCAAGTGCGAACAAACATAGTTCACTTATCATGTAGTATCTAGTTCGAAAAGCATAGTTCACTTATCAAGTGCGAACAATCATAGTTCAATTATCATGGCAGGAACTAAGGTAGGAATAATCATAATCAACAATTTATTTATGCTAATTTTGTGTTGCTTTTAAATTATCACAAAATAAAATAAATATGTTCTTGTCAAATGTAGCTCATTTACATCCCTTATAGAGACTTATGAGAATGTATCCATCAGTTATAGTGGTAGCAAAATTATAAGGAAACATTATACGCATCTGTACTTCACCGCACACCATCAGAGAGTTGCCCTGACCTGATATGGGATACCCATACTAGTAGGTACCCCGAAATCACGCTCATTGGTTTCATTTAGGCAACCAAAACACATCTCTTGCTATCGGAGAGTCGCCCCGATCAAGCACACAATTTGTCCGGTCAGTATGTGCAATAATGCGCGCTGAAGTACCGCCAGAGAGTAGCCCTAGCCACGTACCTACACACACTATTACACACAACCTACACAATACAACACATCATCAGTTGCCCTGACCTGATATGCAGCGCCATGCAGCCGATAAAATGATAGCAATCTAAAACAAAACTCAATAATCCTTGTAGGTACCTATACTCCATTTGAAATAAGATTAGACATTTAACTAAACCTTTTTTACAGTTTGTTCAACCGATTTTGACTTCTATTGCGTTGGTGGCATGACAAATGGCAGCTGCAGTAAACAGTTGGTATTGTAACCACTTTTTTGCTTTTAATGTCATCCTTATGCCTAGGGTATAGAAGTCAAAATCGGTTGAACGGACTGTAAAAAGGTTTGTTTAAATGTCTAATCTTATTTCAAATGGAATATAGTTATTCTCATAAGCCTCTTTACCTTACCTTTGTGGTTCTTTCTTTGCGTCATGTTTACCGCAAATAAACTAACTTTCTTTCAAATATGAATAGACATCATACAAACACCACTGTTTGTCCGTTCATTCCTAATTTTAATTTTACTCCCTAGCGAAGCGACCATAATTATGAATCGTGAGTACTCTATTTTATTATAACGCTATCTGTACATATGTTTTATCAATTTTGTGAAGTGATAAGGTGTGACGTCATATCAGTGTCCGGTGGCAACACAGTAGGTATATAGGAATAGGTATCTATATTATTGTATTTATGTAAATGTATCAATGTTTAAATTCAAATTCTAATTCATTTATTAATTTTTACAAATAAATATCGGTCCATACTACGTCCCGCCAGAAGGCATACAAAATTGTTTAGGTAAATAGATAGGTAATCAAATGTAACATTAAAAAAATGAAAAAAAAAAAAGTCAAGGTAAATGTCACAATTTCATGCCAATAATAATAAAATGTCAATAAATTAAGACAGCACATAAACAAACAGATAGGTATTTATTTAGTCACATTCTCTTCTAAAATAATAAATTAAATAAAAAGAATCAAAATGTCAATATGAAATAATTATTAGAATATTACCATAAGGGAGCAAACATTACACACAATATCATTATTGGCATTATTTTATAACTTTTATCTTCGACCTCCGCTTTAGTACCGACTTACTACTGATAACTATACTGATATTTAATTAATTTGGTAATAAAGTTTATAAAACGGAAAGAGAGACTAGATTTTAATAAAATGTTAGTACCAAATTTTTTGTAAAAATGGTAATGCAATTAACGATCAACGTTCGTTCTTCATTACGTCTTCTTTCTGAACTATAATTATTTATCTAAATAGGTAGATAGGTACCTTTATCTAGAAAAGTACAGAGGGAACAACTTACTACCACTATCGGAAAAAAAAACAATTTATGCTCAGCTCATCTTTAGTGTTGACTCCCCTAAGTTGAGTCTCTCTCCAGACACCCTTTTTAGGGTTCCGTAGTAAACAAGGAACCCTTATGGTTTCGTCATGTCCGTCTGTCTGTCTGTCTGTCCGCGCTCTAGCTCCGAGACCCTTAGTACTAGAAAGCTGTAATTTGACATAGACGCCGACAAAGTGGTACTTAAAACAAAATTATGAAAAACATTTATTTTTAGGGTACCTCACATACACGTAAAGTGGTGATGTTTTATTTTTTATTTTTTTATCCCATAGTGTGGGGTATTATTGGAAAGGTCTTACAAAAACATTATGAGTTTGTGAAAACCATTTTTGGATTTAGGGATCCGTTTGCAAAATATTAAGCTTTAAAGTGCTAATTTTTGTTAGAATCAAGTGTCCCCCCCCCTGCCAGCTAAATGGTTGATTTTGGATGTGTGAAAAAAATCACAGCAGTAGTTTATATAACGAAATTAACTATCACAGCTAAGTAGGCTTTACTAGTTATCGAGTAATAATCGACCAACTTAACTTTGCAGTTGCAAAAACATGTTTTCCCATACATTCCGTATGGGAGAACATGTTTATCAACTACAAAGTTAAGTTTGTTTTTGGGATAAATTCATCCCAACTACGGAACCCTTCATTGTGCGTGGTCTGACACGCACTTGGCCGGTTTTTCTATTCATCCGTACGGCGATTTAAATTATAAAAAAAAGCCCCAGACACCAACACGGCCTAAAACGGCCGCTTTAGCAGAATCACAATATGATAATCACACAAACTGACAATTCACAATATTATCTGCGTTCAATTCATATTACGTAATTCATCTGTTTGACAGTTTTGAAAAAAACGTGTGGCACTCGGGGACTGCCGCGGTAAAGCTATTGCATAGCATTTGTAAGCTCCATACTTCCTATTTGTCAACGCTACACTTGGGATGATGACGTGATGACATAAAACAAAAATTACGTTCCTACGACAACATCACGTTGTCATGGGAACCGTCATTACATGGTAGGCGGAGTGGGGGGTGTTAGGTTTTATTTTCGTTACGGAATTTCTTGATTCGGTCGCTGCGCTCAAAGCCCGCGATAAAAGTGATGCAATAGCTTAAAAATAAAAATGTCATTTGATTAATGAACTGTAAAGAAAAATTATCCGGTAAAATTACGGTCTTAATTTTTTCATGCGGCAATATTTTTTACAACAAATATAATTCTGATATGAATTGAATTGAATATGATTCTACTAAAATATTTGTGTCACCATAGAGGAATTGCTGAGAATTCAGAAAATTAATTACTTTTAGAGGAATTGCTAATGTGGTCGTTTTAGACCCGCTGATGTAACAGACAGTGGTGCCGATTCCCTTGTTCACAAACTAAACTAAATTTAAGTTCAGTGCATCTTTTTCTTTCTATTTCATTAAGAAAAGGACAGAAGATAAATTTTAGTTTAGTCCTGTCAAATTAATCAGCGCTTGACGTAAATTGACGTAATTTTAGTAGGCAAGTTTTTGATCACATCTAAACTTGTATGGAGTAGTGACAGGCACTGATTAATTTGACAGGACTAAACTAAAATTTATCTTCTGTCCTTTTCTTAATAAAATAGAAAGAAAAAGATGCACTGAACTTAAATTTAGTTTAGTTTGTGCACAAGAGAATCGGCACCATTACCCACCCCTCTAACTGTCCTAACCTAACTAGCAATATTTTTCCAGGACAACAGTTTTTCGGTCGGGCGCTACAATCTTGTTACTGAAGTTGCGTTAGTTGTGGCTTTGTTAATGATTTATTCTTCTTTTTTTTTTCTCTTGGCTTACTCTTTAAGTTAATAGTTGACCTAAAGCCCTAAGGTATCTATTATTTATTAATATTCATATGAAGCAGATACGTCACTCTGTGAGAACTTTTTTTTACAACTTGTGACTGTTACGACCCGATTATTTGGTGTAAAAACATATAAGTACGGTCGAATCGAGAAACTTCCTTGTTTTGAAGTCAGTTAAAAATATAAATAAAACTCTATTAGTAATAAAAAAACTCGTTCGAAGTTACAAAAAAAAAATGTTTTAACATTTTTGGTAATTTTGCTATACTTTATGTAGGTATTAAACTATAATTAATGAGATGATTTGACAAAAAGGGCCAATTTTCCAAAATGGCTTAAAATTCGTAAAAAAAGCTTTTGATCTGTACTACTTAAATGAAAAAATGTGTAAACACTGTAGACACAAATACTAGCTAAGTGTCCTATGTACTCATACTTCAGTCATCTTGGATCTTGCCAAAAGAAAAAAAAACTCACTAACTGTAGTTTATGTTCATATATGACAGGTAGTAGTAGAATTGCCAAACTTAAGTGGCAATAGGCAGGGCACATTGCTCGCAGAACGGATGGCCGATGGGGTCGAAAGGTTCTGGAGTGGCGACCGCGTACCGGAAGACGTGGCGTTGGAAGGCCTCCTACAAGATGGACCGATGACCTTGTGAAGGCCGCAGGAATCCGCTGGATGCGGAAAGCACAGAACCGGTCGAAGTGGCGTTGCTTGGGGGAGGCCTATGTCCAGCAGTGGACGTTTTTCGGCTGAAATGATGATGATCATGATGTGACTTACAACCTTGATTTGCGTGGATGTGACGCATGCTTCCCCCAACTTTTTCTCATTTTTGTAATGTAATATTTTTTTTCTTGCGTCATGTTTACCGCAAATAAACGTTTTTTCTTTCTTTCTTTCTTTCTTTCTTTATGATCATAAAAGCTTATCTACAAAATTTTTTGCTTAAATGCTTTCCTATTAATCTGTAAAAACAAAAATAAATATTTTGCATAAAAAATTTCAAGTATCAAATACGTTTTTCCATAGTTGATCCGGGGATACCTGACGTAATTTTTTTTAAATTTGCTGCTCTTTTTCACTTTCAGCTTTCATTAGACAGACTCTATCTTCTAAACTGTAAACGACACAGAAACAACACTATGAAAGAACTTAAAAAACAAATGAATACGTAGGTAATGTCAGTGCAGATACGTTAGTTTGTGAGATAGGACAGTTAGCAGGGAGGGTGACGAGTATACGGTACAAAGTTATTTTGGCGCGTAGCCAAAATCGGAGTAACGCCACCATCTTGTTTTTCGAATACATTTCAGGTGACATTACACAAATGTTTACCACCAGCGCCCGCCCCCCTGTCAATGTCATTCGAGCGCCAAAAGGTCCTTACTGCAGTGTACAGTGCGTTCATTATAACTTGTAACCTGAAGCGATTGGCACAAAATAAAAAAAAGGTTTTTCCAACATTATTTTTCTGCTATATTTTGTGTGGAAGTTGAAAAAAGCGATTCAGCCACATGCAAACAGACCATATAATAATGTTAATAATATTTTTTAATTTTGAAAATCACTTGTAGTTTTTGTAATAAAATGGTCAAACGTCATTTTCCGGAAAACTTGCGGCGAATATTAGTGATTTTCCATGAATATTTAATTTATTTGTAAAACACCTTTCAGCCACATGCAAAAAAAAAAAGCTCGACTTTTCAAAATCAAATCACAAATAGTTTAGTCACAGTTTAGGTACAGTCATCGGAGACACAGTCGAGACTGCTTTGTGCGACTGTAGTCTACTGCAGTGTACATGCTGTTAGGGGGATAGGGGGTAGGGGAGGGGTCACTACTTTAAAGGGTTAGGGACTTAGGGTTGTCAACAAAACAGGCCTAAAATTCACGGGCAACTAAATGTATTTAGTTAAAGCACATAAAGGTAAACTTAATTAATTTAATCCTTATCCTTTTAAATAAATCTTTTCTAAATTCAACCTTTATTCTGGTCCAAGCAAAACAGAACAGATAAAAATAAAATAAAACATTGAATATTTAGAAGACCCTTACCTAAAGGACCCAATCTAAAGGAGTTAAAATTCCTTGAATTTACTTTAAGCAAAGAAAAACGTATTTTTTTAAATACAGTCGGTATTGTCGAAAATAACAAGGGATTGTAGTAAATTTGCAAGCATTATGAGAACCCTTCGAGTTAAAAAGAAAAGCTTTTTGTATCTTACGTGGGTGGATTAGCAAATTTTATTAGTCTCTTTTATTTCTGAGTGCATGTTGGAGTTTTTAAGTTAAAAATTTTAATAATAGGGAAATGTTCCGAATATCGATGAGCTTGATTATCTCTAAAATTAGATAGACAAGTAAAATGTTGAGAGTTGGATTTTTGATGTTCTGTTATAATTGGACCATCAAAGTTTTTTTTTTGATATCTTGAAATAAATAATTGGTAATTCAAATCTGTGAGCGACTATCGAAATTATAGGTGCAAGTTACGCTAAGTACGACTGTTAAATATTATATTATTATACTATTAAATGAGCAATATGTAATCAATCAATCATTTATTAATTTGCGAATATGGGTACAAAAGAAAAGGTCTTGTACAAACAATAATGTCCATTAGCCATATCCTACCATAAGGCATGCAAATTTACAAATACACAGGTATCTATGAAACTGGAATTTAACAATAAAAATACATTAAATGAGCATATATTATATTTATATATATATATATATAGGGTGACTTGTAATTTGGCAATTAAGCCTAGGCGAAGTCATATTTGTAATCACGCTCTGGAAAACGGCTCTAACGATTGGTTCGCTTACTTAGTCTTATTTTATATTTTTTATTGCTATGACCATACTGACATTTTTATTTAATTTTTTGTAATTCCAATGATCTGCATATTTCTATTTTTTATTTGGAATTGTAAACCTTTGCATGCCCACGTGACGGTAAAATATGGAGAACTTTATTATAAAAACACCTATGTACTATACCAATTTTTGCAAAGAAATAAATGATTTGATTTGATTTTGATTTGATGAAAGTTGCAATATAAGGGTTTACGGGGCGAAAAATCGATCTAGCCAGGTCTCATATCTGCGAAAATTCGTTTTCTCCGTATTTTCACCCGAGCAGAGCTCGGTCGCCCAAAGTTTAGAACAAGATGGCTACCTTAGAATAATGACATGGCAACATGGAATTAGTAAGTACTTTCCTATTCTATTAAACGAGCATTCTCTTTTTTCAGCAAAGCAGAGCTCGGTCGCCCAAGTTCTTATTATTATGAATTAACGAACTTATTATTAAGAAACAATGCAAATACTGCAGGTTACATCGTGATTTATGAATTATGATATTTATTGAGTTTGAAATTTCATGTTTTATGTCTAATAGCGCACTTGGTATGTAGTCGCGTCTTGTCAAGGTCCAGCAAGTACAGAGTTAAGAGAAAATGTTAGTGCCCCGTGTATTTTTGTTTTTAACTAATGTCACTACAAGGTATTGAAGAATAGCCGTATATATTATGTTATGAATTTTACTATTCCACGAAATAATTATAAGGCTAGGCACCTTCCAACTGATTTGTATACATTTGAATAACTATAAATGCAAAAAAACGCGAAAGAAACATTTATATTTCCTAGAGACTATCAATCCGTATTACGGCGCTTATAATGATGGATCGGCATTGCGATTTATCATGGTATATTTACCAGAGAGTCTACACTGTCGGGACAGTCAGTGGAAGGAATTTTTTATCTCGTTTCACCGTTTTTCAACCCGTATTTTGTATGTCCCGTGTTTTGTTTGCCCGTACGTGTGTGTACTGTGCTTTGAATAGAGACAATATAAACAATAGTTGGGTACCAATGCTTCACATTTTTTCCTTCGTTTTTCAAATTTTACAGACGGCTTTCGCTAGATTTATGAGAGCTGCCTGTTTATGTTAAACTTGAATTTATGGTGATTGTTATTACCATTGAAAAGCGTGTTTGAATGTGAAACAGCTACCAAAATGTAAATACCCACCGCAGGTCCAACGATATTCGCGTTTAAAAATATGAAAAAAATCTGGAAGGAAATGCAAATTCCTGTCAAAATTTAAGTTTCAAAAAACTTTTTACAAAAAAAAAAAACAACCGACTTCCAAAAAACACTACAAATTGAAAAATAACTTTAATTTCGGAAGTCGGTGTCTTTGGTTTTGAATGTTCGATTTTTGTCACAGACTTCCGAAATTAAAGTTATTTTTCACTTTGTAGTGTTTTTTAGAACTCGGTTGTTTTTTCTTTGTAAAAAGTTTTTATTTTTCACTTTTTAGTTATGGTCCACTACCTGCTATGTAAATAACAGTAACAGGAACTTATCATATCATCCACAGACTAAGTGGGAAAAAGTACGTATTGAATTGAAGCTAACTCAAAAACTATCGAAGCAAAGTTAATAAAATTTATATGGGACCACCTAGAAAGCATACCCTTTCAAACAAAAAAAAAAGAATTAAAATCGGTCTACAATTGACGGAGAAATCGGTGGAAAAAAAAAAAAAACAAACATACGCGACGAACAGTTTGAATTTCCAAACATGTTTGAGAAAGTAATATTCATGTAATGTGTTTTCTAACGCATATAACCTCCTCCTTTTTGGAAGTCGGTTAAAAAATCGATGGCCATATGGCCAGTCACCTTCTCAATGACAAATCGTAACAGCCATCATGAGGCCAAACTTTGGGCAACCCTAACTTCCCTAAAGGGCCATACGTCACATTAGTTATGTACCCAGGCGGACCAACTGAATTATCTTCGCGGTTAGCCCTTTGGGGCTTCACAGTACAATTGAACTCAATGGCGTAATAAATTACGAATTTATTATCGAATCTAAGAGTGCTTTGTCCTATGAATGTTAAATGAGTTTTGTGGGGTGGAGATGAAGAGCTTGAATTTAATTACGTTTAAACTTGTTACGGGACTTTGGTGAAAGATATTTAGTTTATCTGCGTTTTCGATCGTTTAATATTTTGATAATTGATACTTCAGAAAAAAACCGGCCAAGTGCGTGTTGGACCACGCACAATGAAGGGTTCCGTAGTTGGGATGAATTTATCCCAAAAACAAACTTAATTTTGTAGTTGAAAAATATTTTCTCCTATACGAAATGTATGGGAAAACATGTTTTACAACTGCAAAGTTAAGTTGGTTGATTATTACTCGTTAACTTGTAGAGCCTACTTAGCTGTGATAGTTTTCCTTTTAATTTCGTTATATAAACTACTGTTGTGATTTTTTCACATATCCAAAATCAACCATTTAGCTGGCAGGGGGGGGGGGACACTTGACTAACAAAAATTAGCACTTTAAAGATTAATATTTCGCAAACGGATCTCTGAATCCAAAAATGATCTATCCAAACTCACAATGTTTTTGAAGGACCTTTCCAATGATACCCTACACTATGAGATAAAAAATAAAAAAATAAAACATCACCACTTTATGTGTATAGGAGGTATCCTAAAAAAAATGTTTTTCATAATTTTGTTTTACTACTTTGTCGGCGTAATTAATATGCATACCTATGCCAAATTACAGCTTTCTAGTACTAAGGGTCTCGGAGCTAGACCGCGGACAGACAGACAGACGGACATGACGAAACTATAAGGGTTCCTTGTTTACTACGGAACCCTAAAAAGAAGAAAATAATGCTATTTCGACCAAGCCGTGCCCTAACATGTTTTTCTTTCCATAATAGAACTAGCAAAGACTACCTCGTTAGTCTAGTGGTCGCAAGTGCTACTGCTGAGCATGAGGTCCTGGGTTCGAGTCCCGGGTTGGGCAAGTGTTATTGGGTTTTGCCATTTGGAATTTCTCAGTAGTAGTCTGGATTTGGGCTCGGTTGATGGCAATAGCTTCGCCCCTATTACATGGGACTTAAGAGCCAGTATACGAAATTTTGCCGATTTCGCTGATATACGTTAAAGTACTGTATTTCTATAAGTTCTAATGCACAACATGAAAGATCATTTCAATTATGATCTAATAAAGGAACCACTTTTTAACCGACTTCAAAAAAAGGAGGAGGTTCTCAATTCGACTATTTTTTTTTTATGTTTGTTACCTCAGAACTTTCTACTGGGTGAACCGATTCTGATATTTTTTTTTTTATTTGAAAGCTGGTGCTTCCCGTGTGGTCCCATATAAATTGTATTAACTTTCCTTGGGTAGTTTTTGAGTTAGCTTCAATAATACGATTTTTTTCCCACTTAGTATGTGGATTATCATCCACATACTAAGTGGGAAAAAAATCGTAAGAACTTAACATAATATCTTATGTTAAGTTCTTCTAACTGTTATTTACATAGCAGGTAGTGGTATTCGAATTTGTGTGGGGTAAATACCACAACTAAAAAGTATAAAATAAAAACTTAAAAAAAAAAATACAACTGACTTCCAAAAAAAAACACTACAAAGTGAAAAATAACTTTAATTTCGGAAGTCGGTGGCAAAAAACGAAAATTCGAAACCAAAGACACCGACTTCCGAAATTAAAGTTATTTTTCACTTTGTAGTGTTTTTTTTGGAAGTCGGTTTTTTTTTTTATTTTATTTTTTTTTGTTAATCGATCTCAAACCGGTGACGTTTTTGTGAATTTTTGCTGTTAGAGGCTTAGAATATTACATATTTACGAATCATTTTGACGTCTGAACGGTATGAAAAAATTACAATATATTGTTTTGGGATAGCAGGCGTATCAACCCTATTTATGCTCCAAGCAAGTTCCAAACTTACCCGTAAACAGCCAACCCTATTTCTTGCTTGATATGTACTTAGTTACTTGGCGCAAAAAACCTCTCAGACACAAGCTCTGAAGATTCTGTTTCACAGTTTCACCACTAAACTAACATGCCAAGTAAACTAAATATTAGATATTATCCTGCTTTGTCTACACAGTAGGATAATTATTTAGTTTAATATTCTAATATTACATTCCTCTATGTTACATGAACGCTGTTACCGCGATGTTCACACTTCATTTAATATGTCAATTTACTCTCTAAATGAAACAGTCATGAATAATAATATGTATTGTGTGTTTTGTGAAAATAATAATTGTAAGTTCCTGTGCTCTATTTATATAATAGTTTATGTACACACAAATAAACAAACAAGAAGAAAGGAACAGAAAAATACATACAAAGGTGATGCATATTTATAAAGAAATCTCTTCCAGCATACCTGCGATAGGACAGAGGATAAAAAGAGATGTAGACACCGTGTGTAAGAGTGGAAGAGAAAATATACATCAAATAAAAAAGGGTTGGAAAAAAAACTATTTTTTTTAATTTTATAAGTAAAACAAACAGTTCAAAATGTTTTAAACAAGTTTTTTTTTTCATTGAGCGATTTATCAAATTTATAATCAACAAAAATCGATCAGTACCCTAATTGCGTAATACAAAACAATCACAATCTGTTTCGATTTGAAACAGATTGCTAATCCATTGCTTCATAAGTTGGAAAAAAAATTTGCTCAACAACGTACCTAAATAACGCAATAAATGTTGTTGAACTGTCAAAATGAAACAAATTAGGCAAAATTGTTTACGAAAATAAGTTACGCAATTAGGGTACAGGTCTAATATAATTCATTTCTAGACAATTTTAAAATTTACCTGAGGATTTACAAAAAACCATCAGAAGAACATAATAATCACAACAACGTAATACTAGTTATAGTTAGTTATTATTAGGTACTAACTAATAAAGTATCTAATCTCTGAACATACTTACTTTTATTTTTGTAATCAATCAAAGTAGGTATGTAAGTCAGATACTGAACCATAGTAAAAGGAGTGGAAGTACGCTATCTTCATACAAACGCATCGCGCGCGGCTTGTATACGTCGCCGCACGCACACTTAAACAAAATCTCGACCCGTTTCTCAGTGCGCCAGTCGGGGCTAACGCCGCACAAGGTTCGCGCGTCACGGCTTTTCGGCACTCCTTATACTAGGACTGAACTACCCAGTAAGCTCTGTATGTTCAGAATTGTGAATTGAGATTTTCGTTCTCAGATGTTGATGATGATTACGATTACCTAAAAGTATATTGATGATGATTACCTAAAAGTATATTTATGATGATGAATTACCTATAAGTATATTTATGATGATGAATTACCTAATTACCTAAAAGTATATTTATGATGAAGTATATTTATGATGATGATTACCTAAAAGTATATTTAAATATGGAGAAGTCCTTAAAATTATTGCGGCGATTACCTCTTTTCGACAAAAGACGAAGTATAGATACATAGATAGGTAGGATGAACTATTGGGAATTCCCAAAATAGTTGCGGGGAATTAGGTACTTCATTTCGATCAACCTATCTAAACTTTTTAATTTCTTTTCGAGCTATTTCAAGTCCTAATAATTTATAACTCATTTAATTCCATTCATTCTCGATTTAAAACCATGTTTTTTTTTCTTAATGTTTAAAACATTATTTTAAACTTTTTTTATACTGAGTTTAAAATACGTGTTTTAAAACAACTTGTTTGTTTTTTTATGCCAACCCTGCTATTACACTTAATACATACATACTTCTAAAATAAATATCACTAAAATAACTAACAAGGGAAAGATAGTGTTCTTTTACTCTACTTTTAAATAGGTACAGCAACAGTTTGGCAATGTCTTTCTCAGGGTTCAAATTATCCCCATACCAAATTTCATCAAAATCGGTTTAGCCGTTTAGTCGTGAAAGTGTAACAAACGAACATACAAAAATCCAATTCTCATTATAAGATTAGTTTAGAAGTTTGGATAATATTAGATTGGACTGTCGCGTTGTACCAGAATAGTTCAAATGTAATATCAGCTTAGAATAGGCTTATCTTAAATCCTCAAAAAATGCAACACCCGCCTCTGCAAAGTATGCACCCACCTTTAAAAATAACTTTCCTGGATTACTTATACAGTCTCCCGGATTTCCTGAAATCCTACCTTTATACACTACTCCTTATTCTTTGCGACATGAAAATTTACATGATATTTTCAAAGAGAATCGGACTTATATTAAAAGAGGCTATTTATCACACATTTTTCTCCGTCCCCTGGTCTCTTGAGATGCCACAAGATTGCTTTGCTTCGACCATCCTCGGCACTGAATTGTTTTTACTGGAATTTACACAGACAGAGGACAGGAGACAAAAAATACAACACAGAAAAAAAGAACAATTTCGTATTGTTTTTTTTTCTGACCGTTTTGTAATTTTACTGTGAAACCTTGTAGCCAGGAGATTCAAAGCGAAGATAGTTTTTCTAGTTTACCGCCCAAGGCTTTTTGTTTCGTAATGAAAACGTTCAGATATTTTGGTATGAAATAATGCTGTAGAGAGGTTTCTTATGCTTGCTTCCTTACTTCCTGCAAAATTTCATGATTCGAGTTCAACGGGAAGTATCCTCCCTATAGGTTTTGATTTATTATTATTATTTTACATTTCTCGGAACCCTAGGGTCCCGGACCTTTGGAAGGCGTGCGAGGGGCCGAAGCCAACTCGCAGAGGCCCCTTAGACAATTCTATATAAAATGAGGCACCAACCGAAGATTATCCCTGTTCGTACTATGCAAGTGCAGCCAAGGACAACCCCCGGTTGGTGTAGGACTATTGTAATTAAGGAAACAAAGATATTGGACTATGGGTTTGGGTGGCTAAAGTGGACTGGTCACCTGAAACTATGGAAGGACTATGGCCCCTGCCTGATCAATGTTTTATATGCACACGGATAAAATGGCAGGGGGTGACTTGCACACTCATTAATGGGCCCCCGAAAACGGTCGCTAGCACAAAGTGTCGTAGCAACAAGGGGGCAACATGTTTTGAGGTGCTTGAGGAGTGGAGAGGTATTCCACGGCTTTCAGAACAATCCCAGAGCCCGGAAGATGGTCAAGATCCCTACGAGCACTTACTGAAATACTTCCTTCCTCCGAGCACGTTTGCTCTTGCGAATCTCCACTCAAGCCGGCCAATAAAGGCGAGAATGAGGTGGGAGCTCTGTTTCTCGTCAGTGCTCACTCCAACCGGCCAATTAAGGCAAGCCAGAGGTGAGGAACAAGATTTCTCCGGGGAGATAGGGTCCGTGGGGTCGCTACTGCCCAACAGCTCGCCACATGCTGCCCTGCGGGTTTTTGTATCTCTCTTGGTCTGGCTCCTCATCCTAGACCTGTTCCGGCAAAATAAACTACCGGCACAGACCCAGAATTCGGCGGTGGGGTTATTATTATTTATTAAATAAATAAAATAAAAAAATAAAAAAGCCTTTTATTTCCAGTAACACATTAACATGCAAATGTTGTCTCCTGCCTATAGTACTTAGTTAACAAAAGGATAAAAAAAATTGAGAAACTAATATCTATACACTTAAATACAATTATCTTAATAACTATTTAAATTTTACTAATACTATAATAATAGGCAGTAGCATTTTTTTTTTTTTTTTAATGTACTGGAACCCCTCTCAGGTAAAGGCCTCCTCCAAAGCTTTCCATTTCTCTCGGTCTTGGGCTATTCGTTGCCATTCTGGACCAGCAATTTTTTTAATATCGTCGTCCCATCTAGTGAACGGTCTTCCTCTATGCCGTTTGCCTGGTGGGCCTTTCCATGACGTAACCGTTTTGGTCCATCTGCGATCTTTAAGACGTGCTATGTGACCGGCCCATTTCCACTTTAGCTTCTGGCAGTATTTGAGAGCATCTATTGCTTTTGATTTTGACCGTATTTTGTTGTGGTTTATTTTTTGTATTTTCTTGATATTTAACATGCTGCGTTCCATTCCTCGCTGACATGTAATTATTTTATTCTTTACTTTGTTAGTATATTTCCATGTTTGGCATGCATACGTAAGACAAGGAATGAGACACGAGTCCATGACTTTTTTCTTCAGTTTGATAGGCATTTCGCTTTTAAATATTTCCTTACAACTCCAAAACTTTTTCCAAGTCTGTTTTACTCTTCTCTCTACTTCCAGTTCATTGCTATCTCTGCAGAATCCAATTTGTTTTCCTAAATATATATACTGATCCACATAATCTAATGGTTCATTTTCAATTGTTATTTTTGATTTTTTGTAGTTGGTCATTAATCTAGTCTTTGTGATATTCATTTCTAATCCCACTTGTCTGCTTGCTGCGTGTAGAGTGTCTAGCATATATTGCAACTGAAGGCTCGATTCTGATAGTAAAACTAAGTCGTCTGCAAATCGTAAGTGGTTTAAGTATTTACCCTGGATATATAAACCACAATTTCTCCAGTCTAGTTTGCTTATGATAGATTCTAATATTGCAATGAAGATTTTTGGGGATAAGGGGTCACCTTGCCTGACTCCTCTCTTGACTGGAAAAATTGGGCCAATGGTTTCTAGTTTAACTCTACTTGAGCAATTACTATATAGGTGTTTGAGTATTTTTATGTATTGTTGCTCTACATTTTGGGCTTTTAGCGTGTTCCATATACTTTCGTGTGAGATTGTGTCAAAAGCTTTTTGGTAATCAATGAATATGACATACAGCGGTCTCTGTTGCTCTTGATATTTTTCCATTACCAGTTCTAATGTGTGTATGTGGTCTATAGTAGAAAAAATTCTCCTAAATCCTGCTTGTTCAATAGGTTGACTTTCCTCTAGTGTTGTACTAATTCTTTGATTTATTATTGTAGAGAAAAGTTTGTAAATACTAGGTAGAAGGCTTATCGGCCGGTAGTTGCTGATGTCTTTTGGGTCTCCTTTCTTGTACAGCAAGATAATATTCGATTCAGACCATTGATAAGGTGTAACTCCTGTTTTAAAAATCAAATTAAATAATTTGGTAAGTGGAGCAGCTAGTATGAAGCAGGCGGTTTTTATGGCGTCGTTGGTGACATTATCTGATCCTGGACTTTTGTCTGGTTTTAGTCTATTTATTGTTTCAATTATTTCTGTACATTCTATTGATTCTATGTGGGATTGTGGTTTTTCTGTATCAATGTGATCCTTTTCAAAGTAATTCGTGTCTCTTACTGTCTCAGGAGCACTATAAAGTTTTTTATAAAAGTTTGTAGCAACGTTAATGATGTCTTTTCGGCTATAAGCAGTGTCCCCCGACTCCTTCAAACAATCAATCCATGCTTTTCCTGTCCGCAGCTCTTTATACCCCTTTTTTAAACTTCCACTTTTTTCTAAATGTTTTTGGAGGATATTAATTCTATGGTTTTTGTAATCTTTTTTTATATATTTACTTAACAACTTATAAAGAGCTTTGAGTTCATTTTTCATTGTTCGCGTTTTATTTTTAGTTCTTTGTAGCTCTTGTCTTCGTTTTAAGAGTCTTTCTGTATTTTCTGTGAGAGCGCTGCGCACTTTTGTTGAATGTGACGTTCGTGCTACTTGTAAACTGTCTGTTATATTTTTTATTATTTTATCGTAGTAGTCCTGTACTGTCACATTAGTTTCGGTGTGGGATATAGATATTAATTTATTTTGTAAGTTTTCCTTATAAATTTGTATTTCTTCTTCGTTCTTGAGTGTACTGTTTTGTTTATTTACAAACCTGGTTCGTGTTTTCACATGCTTAGTGAGTGATATTTTAGCTCTAAGTGGTCGGTGGTCTGATGTAAAGTTTATACTTAGTGTTTCGATGTTTTGAAATGAGTGAGGATGATTTGACAGTATGAAATCTATTTCGTTTTTATGACCATTCGGAGACTGCCATGTCCATTTTCTTTTATCTTTTTTCTTATAAAAGGTGTTGATGATAGCTAGCTTGTTTTCCATCGCAAAGTCTATAAGTTTTTGACCTCGTGCATTTCTTGTTCCATACCCATACTGTTTCGTTACTAAGTATTCATCTTGTTGTGGTCTACCAATTTTGGCATTAAAATCGCCCATCAGAATAAAATCTTCGTATGCTTTATCCATTGCCTCGTAGACGGAGTCATAGAAAATATTTACTTGTTCTTCATCTGCTGCTTCTGTAGGAGCGTATACTTGTATGACGGTGAATTTCTTTCCTGGTATGTTCAGATTTAGTAGGGCTACGCGTTCCGAGACTCCGATGTAACTTTCTACGTATTGTTTCAGATATTTTTTAATTATGAAACCGACTCCGTATTTACCCTGCGTTTGTCCTGTACTGCAGAGAATAAATTCATCGTACTCTTTTATGTTGTTTCCGAGGCGCCGAACTTCTGATATACCTATTATATCATATTTTATATTTGTTAATGCTTTTTCCATTTCTATTATTCGTTCGTGTGATTGGAGAGTTCTGACATTGTAGGTTATTATGTAGAGTTCTTTTTTATTTCTTTTTGATTTTTCTTCGTGCTCGTTTTGATCTTTTTGATCTTTTTGTGATATCTTTGGAGGGTTGTGGTCATATTCTTCCACGGTGACTAGCCGGCTTGGAAGATTTTTCGTTTTTGGCTTATTTTCAATATAGTTTTGCGCGTGAGAGGGGGTCTTTAGTTGTTATATGTTATTAGTTTTGTTTTCCTGATTTACCGATGTGTTAGTCGGGTGCTTATGAAAGAAGTTCAATATGCCCGGTCTTATTGGCCCCTCCGATAGACTGGATGATCTTTGTATGGAAGTCCCTGTTTTATTTTTCTTTTTGGCCTGCGTTTTGTGTTCATCGCTAGGGTTTGTGCATGTGGTAATACTTTCAGGGGAGTTAGAAAGCATTCTTTTATTATAACTATTTGATGTATTTGAGTTTTTATTCGTAATTATTATTTTATCATATTTGATTCTAACTAAATTTCCTTTCTCTTTTTCAATTCGCACTTGCTCTTGTAGCTCCTTCCTTTTATTTAGGAAATACTCAGGGTAGTCTTCTTTTATGTAATAGGGGGTATCCTCAAGTACTTTCTTCTGTTTATTATACAACCCTTAAATCTATCTTTACAGGTTGCCCTAATGCGATAGTTAAGTACAATATACTATTATAAAATAAATTCACAACAGAATAAATAAAACACAACACCTAAATTTAACTTAATTATAACATAACACCCTAGAGGTTGCCAGCGATTTATTAGCGAGTATCAAAATATGTTGCATAAATGGCCGTATTTTATTATTGCGTTGACTTAGTTGTATTTTTTTAGAGCTCCAAGGGACCATAAACATACGTACGTTTAAGTGTTTAAGTTTTTGTGAGAGGATGGATGCATCCCACTCGACCCTCCTCCCCTCTCGCGATTAGAAGTTTCAGCCTGCCGCTTAGGCATGTTAGGCCATGAGCCGATCACTCTCGTATCGGTCTATCAGCCCCCCGGTGATAATGCCCTGGAGAATTTCCAACTCCTCTCTAACGATCTCTCTATTCTACTCGCTATGAGTAACTCGCTCATTTTAGCGGGCGATTTCAATGCCAGACATCCCTCTTGGAATAGTTCGGTAACCACTACCAGAGGTCGACACCTGTTCGATCTCTCAAACTCCCTGACTTTTGACGTCATCGCCCCGATGACTCCCACTCATTTTCCGGCTCAAAATCCCAATCATACCCCCGATATCTTAGACGTGGCGCTCCTTAAGAACGTCAATCTAAAATTAGATTCAATAGAAACGGTGGATGAGCTCGACTCTGATCACCACTCGGTAGTCATGAGACTATACCCTCGCATAGGTCTCCCCGACCCGAACGAATCCCCTATCACTAAGAGGATCACGGACCGGAAGAAAGTAAGTACACAGCTGAAATGTAACACGTCCCCTCAATTAGACTCTATCCCCGATCTTTTCGACTCTATCGCTGACACGACGTCCGCGATCGACTCACTCACTGATCACGTACAACACGTCCTGAATGATTGTTCAAGGGATGTTCCAGCGACGGACGACCGCCGCTCGAGCTTGCCTGACGACGTACGTGCATTACTGACTGAGAAGAACGCAGCCATGCGTGCCTACGATAGCTTTCCCTGTCACGCCAACAAAGCCCATATGCGCTATTTACAGAGATCTGTAAAGACACGTGTAGCAGAGCTGCGGGACGCGGGCTGGGATAAGTTACTTAGCGAATTAGAGCCCACCCATCAGGCATTCTGGGAGTTCCAGAAGAAACTCAGGGCTCCCTAATTTTCATTCATGCCTCCCCTGACTCGCCTCGACAAATCCATTGCATTCGATGACGCCGAAAAGGCTGAATGCCTTGCAGACAGCCTCGGAGCCCAATGCACTCCCAGTTCCCTACCAGTCGACCAAGCTCACCTATTAATGGTCCACGCTGAAGTCGAACGTAGAGCCTCCCTCCCTCCCGTTGACGACCCTGACTGTCCGCTGCCTCCTTTTTTGCTCATACAAAACCCCATCATATCCATAGGATGCAAACCCTCCAAAATCGATTCCTCCGTAGGGCCACCGGTTCCCCCTGGTACCTTAGAAACGAGGCACTCCATCTCGACCTAAAGATTCCCACTATCCACCAATTTCTAAAACGCCTTTTCAAGCGTTTCTTTGAGTCCGCGGCCAAACATCGCAACCCTCTGGTTGTCGAGGCCGCCAGTTATGTCCCAAGTAGAATCAGTCATACTCGCCGTCCAAGGCATATTCTCTCAGACCCTAATGACCCCATAACCCTCCTCCAGGAGAGCAATAGGGAAACAAGTATACTATACAAACACAGACGCCTCCTGTCGTTTCAACCTCACCGCCGAGGTCCTTTGCGTTCGCGACCGCCGCGCCCCCGGGTAAATAATACTCCCCCCGACCTTTGCTCGAAAACGAGGTGATAGCAGTTGTTGCAGCTGTGCACGTGTGCTGTGCTGTGTGTAAATTCCCCGATTAATAATCACGATCAAAACCAATTTGATCCAGCCCGTCCCACCTTTGATGTTCTCCCTCCGGTGAACGCCCTAAGCCGAGGCTCGTACCCCACAGGGGGTGCCCTTAGCGAGCGTTTACCCTAGCTTTTTAGCTTAGTTTAATGTGTGCCCTGGCTGGAGGCTTTGAGTGTAGCAGCTTAAGGCAATCACAGGATTGACCGGTTAAATAGTCATGGCCTCGGAGGCCAGTTATGAGATGCCCTACAGAAAAAAAAGAGAGGATGGATGAAAGATAATTTTTTATATATTTTTTTCCTCTTGATTGCAGATTATTATACGAGTGTTATTTTGTTTGTTAATTTTGTTATTTCTTGTGTTTATATTTACATATTTTATTTTATTTTTTGTTTTTTACATAACCTACTTACGTAGGTATGTCACTTTTTAGTTAGTATATTGTTCTGTACAACGCCTTGGGAGTATTTTCTGTTATGTTGTGTATGAAAACTTAAATATATAAATAAATACGTATTTTGTATTTATTTCAACTTGATACCTCCACGCGTTCTTGGGAAAAAGTGTATTGACAGACTGACGGACTTCGTAGCTGCTTATAAGGGTTTCGTTTTTTCCTTTTGAGGCACGGAAACCTAAAAATTAAGCATGACAGCATTATTTTCATGAAAAAGGAACCGATTCCTAAGAATGTTTCCTCGTATATCTAATAGTTTCGGATCTGCTTCCCAAAAAAACTGTAAAAGAACATAGGTTGGTTTGAAAAACAGTTTGGAATAAGTTCCAGTCTTTAGCGGTAACGCACAATTAATGTTTCGATAAAACGTATTCTGCGTGTCACTAGAATATCAACACAACAGTGGAATATTATTCCTAAACAAGTCGGTCTCAACTAAAATATCGGTTGCCTTGTTCTACTTACATGTGCACAGTAACTTTAGCACTGTTATAATAAATTCTCACATATAAATAACACGTGTTTTAGTTTGTTCGCTGGTGACATATTTGGTTCAACACTGAACAAAGGAAACTTATATTTTCTGCGATAAGATCCTATTTTTGTTGAGCTCTTTACGTATATTTTCCTTGTGTAACAATTTACAATGTAATGTTGAATTTTATACGTATGCTCCTACTAATCCTACTTATTATATTTTAAATTATATTTTTAAAATTATATAGATTAAATTATATAAAAATATAATTTATATATAATTTAAAAATATAAATTATATTTAAAAATATAATTTATATGTAAATAATGAAATAAAGAATATAATAATCCTTAATATTATAAATAAGTAAGTAAGTTTGTTTGTTACGCCTTCACGCTAAAACGGCTGAACGGATTTGGATGAAATTTGGCACATATATAGATGATGCCCTGGAAAAGAACACAGGATACTTTTTTTTTTTCCCACGGGATCGAGACTTATGCGAGTGAAACCGCGGGGCGCAGCTAGTAATATTATAAATGTGAAAGTTTGTGAGGATGGATGGATGTTTGTCACTCTTTCACGCAAAAACTACCGATCGGATTTGGATGAAATTTGGCACACAGATAGTTTATAACCTGAATTATTACATAGGATACTTTTTATCCCGATATTCTCACGGGATCGAGTCTTATGCGGGTAAAACCGCGGGGCGCTGCTAGTATTTTCATAATCATAATCACGCTCTATCTAGTCCTGAGCGGCTCGTGATTTAATAATAACCTTTCAACTGTCATTAACGAGACACAATAGAATTTTAATTGTTATCCACCTCAATGAGGTGTCGTAACATATGATGAGATAACAGCTACATGGGTCGATCGAAATTTAAGCTACGCTTACCGAGGCCGGTCCGTGGATGGGTGACCATCCCTATATCGAGACCCCTTCATGCCTCGGAAATCACGTTAAACCTTTGGTCTCGGCTGTCATTAATCGGCGATCTTTGACAGTCGCTACGAATAGTGAGAAGCCCGAAAACCTGACAACCTACCAAGGGATATCGTAATAGCCAATAACTGGGTTTTGTGGAGGTCAGCAAGCGGTCGCTCCATGTAAAGTCCTGGTATTCAGCTGCATCCGGTTAGACTGGAAGCCGACCCCAACATAGTTGGGAAAAGGCTAGGGAGATGATGATGAATTAGTCCTTTTTTTGGTGATAAAGATCACAACTAAGGGAGCGTTCAAGTATTACGTAACGCAATTTTTCGAGATTTTTGACTCCCCTCCCCCCATGTAACGCGCCGTGACGTTTTCTTTATCCCCCCCCTCCCCCTAGTAAAACATTACGTAACCACCACCAAATAACCATTTTTACCTGAAAGTCACAATGATGTGGCGTAAAGTACAAGCTGTTGATTAATTTTTTTTTTTGATTAAGTTTAAAAAAAAAAATATTAAACATTATTCACTATCCTGTAAAGCAAGCAAGAAATTTTGGGAAGGCAAAAAATTTTACAAGTGGTCATTCCATTTGAAATTTTGAGAAAAAAAAACGTTTTAAAAAATGCGTGAGAAAAAAATCTACGCGACCGTTCTGAAGGGTTAAAACAATGTTACGTAACGCGTAGTTCAAACCCCCCTTCCCCCCCTGTAACGCATCGTAACGTTTCAGAAGACCCCCCTCCCCCTAAATTGCGTTACGTAATACTTGAACGCTCCCTAATTTGGTTTCATGCACTTATTTTTGTCCGGGAAACCCGCACGGGCCGCCCGCACACGGGAGACCCGTACGGTTAGCGCCCGCAGTGC
Organism: Agrochola lychnidis; assembly: GCA_963680765.1. Taxonomy (NCBI): domain Eukaryota; kingdom Metazoa; phylum Arthropoda; class Insecta; order Lepidoptera; family Noctuidae; genus Agrochola; species Agrochola lychnidis. Next base: position 21,149,396 of record OY796858.1, read on the forward strand.
TCTGAAACGAGGGAGTTAGTACGATACGGTTGCTAGCGTTGTTTGGGCTCTACCCGGAGCGGGTTGCGTACGAACCAATCCGCGTCGCTGTGAAACAATGTTCTAGCGCCTCACGTGTCTTCGTTCCGGTTCGCACGGGTCTCCTGGACAGATGTGAAACCAGCTTAAATTATTATTATATATTTATTATACAAAATATTAAGCCACAAATTTGATGAGGTACCTAATTAAAACATAGGGGAAGTAGAATGCCGTTCACTGAAGGGAAAATTAATGTACCTCTTTTGGATTTTTGGCATTCACCAATGTTTGGAACTACAATCATCAAAGGCAGCAAAAGCTCGCTGCCTTATACAGTACTAGCTTCTGCCCCAAAATGTTAATCTATCCAGTAATTCGTAAATATTATCTTAGATGGATGTATAACAAAAATCTATCCTATGATACTCGGCAATACCGTAGCTATCTATCAGTGACAGAATTTTAGATTACCCCCTAAATACAAACTCACAAATTTTACCTCTTTTTAACTGACTTCCAAAAAGGAGGTTATACGTTCGTAGCGTATGTTTTTTTTTTTTTATTTATGTCCACCGATATTTCCGTCATTTGTGAACCGATTTAAAAAAATCTTTTTTTGTTTGAAAGGGTATGCTCTCAAGTTTGGTCCCATATAAATTTTATTCACTTTGCTTGGATAGTTTTTGAGTTAGCTGCAATAATACGTATTTTTTCCCCACTTAGTATGTAGATGATATGATAATTTCCTGTCACTGGTAGCAGATAGTGGTATTCGAATGTGTGTGGGGTGGGTACCACAACTAAAAAGTGAAAAATAAAAACTTTTTACAAAAAAAAACAACCGACTTCAAAAAAAAAAAAACACTACAAAGTGAGAAATAACTTTAATTTCGGAAGTCGGTGTCTTTGGTTTTTATTTTCGTTTTTTGCCGTAAAAAGTTTTTAACATCGTACGTTTGCGAGGCGATCTTTGTGTAAACATTTCATTTACACATGCTTTTTATACACGTGCTATTTTCAGTTTGGAAAATACTTTCGAAATGAAACATGAAATAAAATAGAACATTATTGACCCACTGCAGGAAAAGGCTTCTTGCTCGAGACGGGTTGACGCTGTGTGACAAAAAAATATATTTGAAACCGAGCTTCATGTCAATAAAGTGGTCAACAATTTATCAAAGTCAGAAAAAGAGGTTGGTATCATAATTATATAGAGTGTATGATCTATGGGTATCATTATAAAAACAAAAAGCGTCAACCATAGATAATACCTACATTAAAAAAGTAATACGGCGCCAACTTGACAATTTGACGATGACAGCCATGTATTTATATTTTTCTCACTTTTATTTTTCGAAGTATAGGAACCGTGCAATTGGCAGCACCATTGATTTTCGTCGATTTATTCGTCCCAGATAAAGGTACTAATATCTTAATAATATTATTCCGTTTAAAAAACATTTAAATATATTACATAACCTAAAATAACATCACGCATATAATTCCCGAAGGTTTAGGCAGAGGTGTTCCTATAACGACACCCACATTTTGCCGGTTAAGTCTCATGTAATGGGGGATGAGCCTATTGCCATCTACCGGCCACAAATACAGACTCCGGTGCTACTGAGAAATTCCCAATAGAAATTGTAATAAGAACCACCCTTACTCTAAAATAACTGATTTAATTCCAAATATAATTATTTAACCTCAAAATGGATACTAATACCCAAATTAATCTTAAAGTCGCTACCCCAATATCATAATCTAAAACTGTATATTAAAACTATTTCAGGGATAAGGAAAATAATATGCCACACCAAGATATTTTGTCTGTCATTTATATTTCTTTGCCAACATCAAATTCAATATTCTACACCATACCATCACATCTCCTATTCCCCACATAATATCACAATTCAATCCATATTCTAATATTTACCATGAAACTAACAGGTTACCTTAATTTACAGTAGATTTCCAACCAATACCATGCCAATCTATCTTTTTACCGACACAGCCACCAAGTACATCTTACCGTCACGAGCGTCCAACCCAGAAGGGCGTTCCGGCGCTACTTTCTGACACATCGAATCTTTGGGTGTTGCCAGTACAATATCCAATAATTACGTATTAATAAATTGAAACCTAACAAAATATTATCCCTTCGTTATCGGGAATAGCGTCGAAGCTACTAGAGGTCAGGGCTCCAGAGAAAGAAAATTTCAAACAATACGCACTATGTTTAGGAGTCAGGAGTCAGGAGTAGGTAGATATTGCCGCTTTCTGAATCAAGCTCTTGATCTAATTGCTTACAAGAGTCTCCTCTGGTGTTTGAACCTCTCGGCAATTATACCATTAGCTGTCACGAATATCGGCACAATTATTGTTGAGTCTATACCCCACTTGTCGAGAACCTCGCGAGGCTAGTTATCTGGACTTTGCCTGAAGGCTTTTTTTTGTTTGGGAAATTATCAAATAACTTCTCCCGCTCTGGGTGGAGCGGGAGTGTGTGTCAGACTCTTACTGACTAAAACCCACCCGTGTTCCTTCAGTTGCCATGTTGCCGGGGGCTACGATTTCCCTATCGGTTTTCTTCGAACCCCCGGCAGGCATTGGCCCTAGCGGACCCCGTCAATTCTGCTGACATCTCTTTGAGGCGCGCGTGGAACACAATGCGCCGTCGACCCGGGCTTGGTCCTTATCGGACGGCGAGCTACCCATTGCTCACCGTCCGCAAGCCCGCGCCTACGGTGGCCGGAAATCTGCCTGTGATTCCCGACGCCCAGGGCGTCTCCTCCTGTGGCGGTTAGGGGCGCGAGGGCACGAAATTTGCCTCTCCCTCACGCGCTCCACCTCCTCCTTCGCGAGCATTGAAGTATATTATTCTATACCATGTGAAACATTTCTAGTACAAAATACGTCTTCGATCACTGAACTTTTACAGACTATTAAAGAAATGCTTATAGTTTTGACTTAAGAAATAACAGAAAATGTTTGTTTTGTTCCAGAAGAGGTAACCCAGACGGTTGTTCCAGCCGTCGATAGAGATTTTTTCCCGAAAAGTGACGAAGAATATAAAGACCTGGCGCCACACGACGTCCCCGACATGATGGTTGGTGAGTAACTAAACATCCCTTCAATTAATTACAAGTAAGCTGATAGTCTGCTACTGATGAGCAGCGATAGCCAAGTGGTGTGACCATCGGACTGCCAAGTCATAGGTCTCGAGTTCGAACCCAAGGCACGCACCTCTGACTTTTCAGATTCATGTGCGTATTGTATAATTATCACTTGCTTCAAAAACGGTGAAAGAAAACATCGTAAGGAAACCGGCATGCCTGAGAGATATTTCTTGACGGCATGTGAAGCCGTCGCAAACCCCATAGGCGGCTTTAAACTCTGACACCAGCTTAGTCACTCACGAAAAGAAGAAGATCAGCATATTAGCATAAGTTGCGGAAAAGAAATTGCTTGCGACGAAGCCTTTTTAAGGTTCCGTAGTAAACAAGGAACCCTTATAGTTTCGTCATGTCTGTCTGTCTGTCTGTCCGCGGTCTAGCTCCGAGATCCTTAGTACTAGAAAGCTGTAATTTGGCATAGGTATACATATTAATTACGCCGACAAAGTGGTAAAACAAAATTATGAAAAACATTTTTTTTTGGGTTTTCTCCTACACGTAAAGTGGTGATGTTTTTTTTAACCCATGTTGTGGGGTATCATTGGAAAGGTCCTTTAAAAACATTGCGAGTTGGTAAAAACCATTTTTGGATTCAGGGATCCGTTTGCGAAATATTTAGCTTTAAAGTGCAAATTTTTGTTAGAGTCAAGTGTCCCCCCCCCCAGCTAAATGGTTGGTTTTGGATGTGTGAAAAAAATCACAGCAGTAGTTTATATAACGAAATTAATAGGAAAACTATCACAGCTAAGTAGGCTTTACAAATTAACGAGTAATAATCGACCAACTTTGCAGTTGCAAATACATGTTTTCCCATACATTCAGCATGGGAGAACATATTTTTTAACTATAAAGTTAAGTTTGTTTTTGGGACAAATTCATCCCAACTGCTGAACCCTTCATTGTGCGTGGTCCGACATGCACTTGGCCGGTTTTTTATCAAAATTAATTATCTCCCATTTATATGATGCAAGTTTTTTACCTGTGCATTAAATAAATTTGAAGCAAAGAATGTCTTGCATAGTCCAAACACTATTTAGACTGCAACTCTTATATCGTTGCTTCTAGTGTTATGGTGTGCTTTAGGCATTTATAAATAAAATAAAAAATAAAATAAAATAAAAACTTTTTAATTCAGATTGAAATCCATAGAATGTTAGTACAGTAAAACTTATGAAACTAGTGTTAGTAATTAATTAAAAAAATACATTATAAAAACTTATTTTCTAATGTGGGTATTAACCCAGTGCTGGACGTAACGCGTGTCCAGCCTATCCGCAATCACAGCCAGGATGCTGTTGGTGTTGGCGCGCACCGTGCCAAGCGCCGCGGCGCATCGCTTGCGGAGCACGGCGTGGAAGCTGCCAACGTGTGCATCCGCGAACATGCCCGACGCACTGCACTAGCGCGGCAGCCCCAACAACGCCCTGCAGCGTTGTTATATTGGACGCGCAGGGCGCTGAATGATCTTTGCGTATAATGAGCCCACAAGCAGCACGTGTAGCATTTATATCTCTCCATATTTTACTCTTTACTCTGATTGTCTATTTAACGTTTTATTTACGTCACTGGAACATAAGTAACTTGGCTATTGGTTTATGCTTTGAGCCACGATTGCACATGCTCGCGGCACGGATTATTGAGATGATGATTCTTGATCTCTATTAAACTTGATGAACAGTAAACACTAAATTTAAGTTCAGTGCATCTTTTTCTTTCTATTTCATTAAGAAAAGGACAGAAGATAAATTTTAGTTTAGTCCTGTCAAATTAATCAGCGCTTAACGTAAATTGACGTAATTTTAGGCCGCATTCCGACTTACGTTAAAAGTGATAATATCGCAAATCCAACCAAATTTAATAGTCACAAAATATAAGGGTTATTAAGTAATAATTGTGACTTTATACTTTGGTCGGATTCGCGATATAATCACTTTTGGCGTAACTCGGAATGCGGCCTTAGTCGGCAAGTTTTTAATCACGTCTAAACTTGTATGGAGAGTGACAGGCGCTGATTAATTTGACAGGACTAAACTAAAATTTATCCTCTGTCCTTTTCTTAATGAAATATAAAGAAAAAGATGCACTGAACTTAAATTTAGTTTAGTTTGTGAACAAGGGAATCGGCACCAATGTGGTCCTTAATGGATTTTTCGTCTAAAACCATTTTGTTTTTCTGACGAGCATTGCATTATCAAAACCAATACTTATTAACATAACATACCTTGTTTCCTCGGAAGAGTTGGGCAGAGGTGTACCTACCCCGTAGTACACCCACATTACAACAGTTATGTTTAAGTCCTACCCGTAGTACACCCACATTACAACAGTTATGTTTAAATCCTATGTAATAGGGGTCACACCCTAGGCTCGCGCCTATTGCCATCAACCGGGCACAAATCAAGACTCCGGTCTGCTACTGAGAAATTCTAGATAGAAAAACCTAATAACATTTTGCTCGACCTGGGAATCAATACCCAGGACCTCATGCTCTGCAGTAGCGCTTGCGACCATTAGACCAACCAGGTCGTCTATTACTTTTTTTTTTTTAAATTGGCATCTCGCAATTTTGACCACTAAGGTCTTGGCTGCTTAACCAGATTTTCCTGTGAGTGCCATAAGCTATTACACTTAGAGCCTCCAGCCAGGAGCTTTTTATACTATTCTAAATTAAAATTAAGCGAATGCTCGCTAAGGGCACCCCCTGTGAGGTACAAACCTCGGCTTAGGGCATCGCTGGTGGGAGGACAGCAAGAAGGGACAGGCTGGATCAAACTTGGGTTTTCATCATGATTATTATGCGGGGTATTTAAAGCTCCGTGCTCAGCTGCAACAACTGCTGGCACCTCGTTTTCGAGCAAGGGTCGGGGGGGAGTTTCATTGACTCGGGGACGCGGTCGCGATCGCAAAGGACCTCGGCGGCGAGGTCGCAATGAAGTCTATTACTTATTAACATTCCTCTTCTATTCCATTTTGTCAGTAACAAAATCGTATATAGGTGCTAATAAACTTGATCATTCACTTGTAACTAGGGCTGCTAATATTTCTTCGGCGACATAATAGTATTTTTCAAAATAAGCTATAAAAAATATAGTATTTTATGGAAAAACCTAAAAATAGACAAATATATATTTGTTACTTATTTATTTTTATAAAAACTATATTTTTTCGCAATTCTAGCATTTAAAAAAAATGTCTAAAATACAAGTGTCATCATGCTTTATTACAAATATTTAAATTAGTGTAAATCAAAAGCTCATTTTTTATTAATGAGATACGCTTCTGTTTCTTTCTTCTCGCCATTTCGAATTCATAACCGAAAATATCCTTTCTGTGAATTGCAAAAGTAAAATAATAGTGAGTTTACTGACAAAACTACAGGCCAAAAATGGCAGCTTTAAAAAAATACTGAAAATAAGTTTTCATAGATTTCAAGGGTGTTAAAGCCGATAGTGAGGTCAAAATGTAAATCTAAGATGGCGGCTGTGAAAATTTTGTTTTTGTTTTAAATCATACGTGAGAAAGATCTTCGTTCCTGAAGGGGGTCCCCCGACCGCACACGTTTTCTTAGTTTTAAACGTACACCGTCAAACTGACGAGTAATCACCATACTACGTTTGCATGGAAGAATGACCAACTAGTGTACCCTTAAGTTAAAATTCACTCTTTAACAAACAAGCTTCAAACAGTACTAATATTGTAAGGGTAATTTATTCTAAGTTATGAGGTTACGACTCGCTACGGGCTTGTCAAGGTCGCACTAAAGCCTTGACCAACCCTTAGTTAGTTTGAAGGTTACCGCCATCATAACTGAAGACGAACTTTAGCTCTACGTCAAACATGGCGGCCATTCCGGCCTGGGATGTTCCTAGATGAATTAGTTAGATATTCCTTGAGACCAGGTAGGATTTAGAATCTAGGTGTTACCCTAAAATATGTTTCGGTGATAAATTATCTTGATTAACGTGGGATTTAGGTTGTGCCAATGTTTCGATAGTTCTTACTAAGTCCTTATCTGTCTTGTAGGATTTCGTAGGAAGAGATTACTTCAGCTAGAAAGCTTAGTAATCCGTATTGTCCCATCGTTGTTTCTCGGTGATCCGTTGTGGTTTAATCGAACTATGTCCACTCATTTAGTGAAATACATGGTTGACTAAAGATCAAGATAAATTCTACCGGTTTCAGACCAAACATTAAAAAAAATTGTATTTAGGTGGCAGTAGCTTCGTTTATTGCATGTATTTCTTGCAACATAGAACATTATAAATATGGACAGTAAAGAAATTATGTAGTAAACGTTCGAAACGGCACCCTCAGACAGACGCGCTCATTGACGAGTCCCTAAGCGATTGTCGCGGTGCTGTCAGTTGAGGGGGCCGTGTAGAGGCAAGTGGTCGCCGCGATCTTTTTAAAAATGGAGCGTAGGTAATTATTTCAACAAATAAGCCTAGTTTCCATACTGTCCATATTTATATTGTGACTAGTACATCACTGCTTAATCCTTCGAGGAATGCAGGCGTGATGTTATGTTACGTGTTCTCTGCGTGCAGACATACTAGGATTTACAGCTAAATACCAAACACGTATTATAGAGGTTTGAGGAACAGGGTGTAAAGTTCACGCAACCGCCATAGAAAAGGGAGGATCCTCCGACCGGGGTATCGTGTCTGGTGGGCGACGATTGATGTCGGGAAGTTATATATCGTCGTTGCGCGTGCAAAAGTCACTATGTGTTATTTCGTGATTTTCGGTTTTTTATGCAGTTTGAATCGTTAACTCAATACACACATACTGTAAAAATAGCTAAAATTCACATTTGCCTATCATGTTTAATTTTGGCATTATTAATAATGTTAATGCTACAGGGACACCTCTGTCCAACCCTTCGGGGAAACAAGGCGTGATGTTATGTTCATAATGTTATCTATTCAAAAGTAATCTAAAACTACATCAATTTGTTAATGTATTAAAGTAAAAGGATTGTGTGGTTTTATAAAACCACGGTAAAAGTGAAACTTCTATAGGCGCCGCCATATTGGCCTTGGCTGCTCTGACGAGCGCCTTTCACTTTATCCCTATTCCGCGGCCGACCGTCACGCGATATGAACACACAGACGAAAAACTTAGAGACGATGTAATAAAAGTTTCACTTTAAAAAGTAAATTATTTAAATACTCTGGGTATTTTTTGAGAAAATCAGTTTTTTGCGTCTCCTGTAAAGTGTGTAAAAAACACAGCGATTATGGAAAGCGCAGCGACGATATATACTGATCGCACGGTAAACTGCTTGCTCGATGCAGGATTTCGCATGACGTCAGTGTGATGTGTAGTTCGTATGTGGCGATTAGATGCCGCCGTAATAGAAAAACCGAAAGAAAAAGAAGAAAAGAAAAGAAAAAAAAAGAAAAGAAAAAAAGAAAAGAAAAAAAAAATTAAAAAAAAAAAAAATGGAAAAGAAGAAAATTGAATACATGTTTCAACTAAATCGGAGACCAAGTGAGCGAGAAATACCTAACCCATAATTCAGTCTAGACATAAAGAGGATATTAAGATTTCTATACTAAAACCTACAGGAGTACTTTGGCAATAGAAAAGGGGGGAGGGGGGATGATTAATAGATCCTTTTGACTCACAGTACTTTTATGTTAGATATAAAGATTCCACCGACGCACATTTATTCTTGAACGTCACATTTTTTCGACTATTGTGACGTCAAAAGAAAAATATTAAATTGATGATGTGTTAGTTGTATTGTTTTTGTTGTTCTTTTCTTTTGTACATGAGTTATTTAGCAGTGAGCAGATATATGTCTCTTTGTGGTTCGAATTTGGTAGTTTTTGCTAAGCATGCAAGTTTAGCAGTAAAAATATAATACTTATAAGTCTGTGGCTATTAGAGTCTTACAGAAAATTGGATTTTCCTTTTTGGGCGAAAACAGAAAACGATTTTTTTTTTGTTGGTAAAACTAATAAATATAGGGAATCAATCTTTGGGTTGGGTTTAGAAATGTGCCGCCGCGCTACAAAGAATGTGAGGTTATTTGGGGGTTTTAGACTCTAGAGGGTCTCCTGAACTCTCCACAGCATTTTTTTTCCGGAGCAAAACAGGCGAAAATTTATGTTTCTACCATAAATTGCCGAAAACCGCAAACGAAATTCTGTCGGACTCTAGTGGCTATGCTATTTCAATTTAAATACCTCTTCATACCTACATACAAGGAACGAGCATTGATCTCCCCATATACTCACTTTTGGTTGGAAATGGGCTTCCTCACGATGTTTTTTCGATCAGCACGCGTAAGCACGACAAGCATAGAAACGGGTTTTGTAGACGGAAGAATAGACAATATGTCAGATTGTTATTGTTTATCTTTTCTTTTGTACAGACGCCAGCACATCAGGCTACTACAATCTGTCAAATTTATTTGATAGATTTTCAACTTTATCGCTGAAGTATAAGGTTCAAAGTTGATTGGGAAAATTTGACAGTTTCGGGTAGCTTGATGTGCTGGCGTCTGTACAAAAGTACTCTTTTGTACATAAACAATGACAATCTGTCATTTTGTCTATTCTTCCGTGTACAAAACCCGTTTCAATTGTAGTCATACTAAGCGTGCTGGACATGACTTATGAAGCTCATGAAGGATTTTACTTTTATTCAGTGGCGTAGCGTGAGTCACTGTCGCTCGGGGCTGAGTCATAATTTGCCGCCCTTTTGACGTCGTAAAAATAATTAAAAAATAAAATAATTAAATTACTTATAAGAAAAAAAAACAAACTAAAACTTACTATTAAAAGGTAAGAAAAGTACACATTATTGGAAATCACGAGCGCGGTTGTTCGGCCCTTGGTTGTTTAGACGTGTACACGCATGGTGTGACAGTGTGCGTGCCCGCATACGCCTCGCGTGCACACCTTAAGAGGCCGGCGACACGGCTCGCAACTACAAATCGAGATGTTTGCAAAATTCAATTCCAAGCACGTTGCGCTAGTGTGAGTGCCTGTCGGAGTGATATACACCTACAGTGAGCAATACTACCGCGCACACATTGACAATTATTGCTTGACGCGATAGTACTACTAGCTTTCGAAAATTTATTATGAATTTGGATGTGTTCCGTAATACAAAACATTATGAATGAAAACTTTATGTATTTCCATTTTTTTTTTTCGATAATTTGTAACTTAATAACATAGACTATGCTTCTGCGGAAACAATATTATAAATATTATTGTTTATAATACAGAAAAAACAATATGAAAACATGTCATTAACGCTGTAAAAATGTATGAAATGCAATTCGCTTACACTTCATTTAAAAGTAAGTTTTTGGAAATAAAAAGACGTAGGAGCCTAGATAAATACTGTCTCAATCCGAATATCAACATAATATGGTGGAAATATGCTCAAATTGCAAATAATTTATGTACTACGTTTGTATGGACAATTCATGCGTCGCCGCATTCTTAACACCGTACATGTACACGTCTAACTAAACAAATAAGGGCTGGACGCCACTCGTGATTTTGGACACAATTGTTTTGGATGGGAGGGGACATTTAATATGTGCAAGTGGGTAAAATAGTACATTACTGCCGCGGTCTATAATGATTACTTTGCTGGTCGCGCTGATGATGGCCGACAGCGCAGGCTAGCTCGAGGCAATCATAGCGTGACCAGCGAAGCAGTCATAATGGGCCAAGGCTTGTATAGTGCTTTACTCAAAAATGCAAGTACCTAATCTAAATAAAACCAGCAAGTAAAGATTTAGATTTCCTACTGATTTTCCACTGCACAAATTTTTCAGATGCAAGCTTATATTTTTCCTTTGAGTTCCGCGGTATTAAATTTTCAACCACTAATTTAGCTTCATCTTTAATGTCTGGCGGTGTTAAACACATTGAATCGGAATAATTTTCGCTTTGAGAGATCATTTTTAGCGAAAAAGACACTAAATAAAAATAAAATTTTCGCTGAACGGCGCTTTTGTTACTTCTTTGTTTTTTTTTTTTTTAACAATGGTAGTTGGAACTATACAGCCAAATATGGAAAAAATCTTTTTGTACCTATCTCTATAAATACAAACAGCTGTGTTTTAAATAAAATCTTTTTGCATTTGATTTTTTAAAACGTTGAAACGTCAAAATAGCGGCCGGCAATATTTTGCCAGCCTGTTAGAGCGACCAGCAAAACTTTGCCGGCCGCTCCTTGAAACAGAACGGCAAGGTCGACTTTGCTCAAACAAGGTTGTCAAAATAATGACCACATTACATGCATTTTTGAGTTTCAACGATTTAAAAAATTAAATGCAAAAAGATTTTATTTAAAACACAGCTGTTTGTATTTATAGAGATAGGTACAAAAAGATTTTATTCCATATTTGGCTGTATAGTTCCAACTACCATTGTTAAAAAAAAAACAAAGAAGTAACAAAAGAGCGGTTCAGCGAAAATTTTATTTTTATTTAGTGACTTTTTTGCTAAAAATGAGCTCTCAAAGCGAAAATTCTTCCGATTCAATGTGTTTAACACCGCCAGACATTAAAGATGTAGCTAAATTGGTGGTTGAAAATTTAATACCGCGAAACTCAAAGGAAAAATATAAGCTTGCAAATGAAAAATTTGTGCAGTGGAAAATCAGTAGGAAATCTAAATTTTTACTTGCTGGTTTTATTTAGATTAGGTACTTGCATTTTTGAGTAAAGCACTATACAAGCGTTGGCCCACTATGACTGCTTCGCTGGTCACGCTATGATTGCCTCGAGCTAGCCTAGTTACGCTCTAGGCCTTCCAGCTTGGCCATCATTGCAGCCCTTGCTGTCCTCGCTGTAAAGGCCTCGACCTACGGCCTCGGCCTTTATCTCAGCTCGTCCATCAAGTGCTGCATGCTGACCGCGCTGTGTCGGCCTGGAGCTGCGCTACGCTGCGCTGTCGGCCATCATCAGCGCGACCAGCAAAGTAGTCATTATAGACCGCGGCAGTAATGTACTATTAATTGTCTGACTGACCGCCAGTGACTGCACAAACTTTTTTTGCCGCCCTTCTAATTGTGGCGCCCGGGGTGGTCCGCCCTTCCCCCCCCCCCTCGCTACGCCACTGCTTTTATTTCCATTAACACAGCCATTACGAATATGGGTTAATCTTCTTTGAATAATAAATACATACAGGAAAAGTGGTTCATGTTATAAATGTTTAATGATGTTCGATAGAATATTATAGAGGGGCTCGTGGCCAAATGATAACAGCTCACGGGTCGATCGAAGGTTAAGCTACGCTTGCCGCGGTCGATTCATGGATAGGTGAACATCCATTAAGGGGACGATAACCGACTTTTAATGATTTTATACTGAAGATGACGTCTAAACGAGTAATGTTAGTGATTTAGAAAAAATATATGTTAAATTAGAGTATTTTTCTAATATTTTAATATAGACATATTTTTGAGTATGTTCATATTACATAGTGAAATTAATTTGTAAAGTTATGTCTAACGCGGATAAAAAACGGAGAATGCTGCAAAATCCATCACGCATATTTTTCTGAAAACTTCACCATTTTAAAGATAATTAAATTATTAATCTTTTAGTATACGTTTTTTATTAAAAAACCTTTTGTTTTACGTGTAATAAATTAATAACGCGTCTAGTTTGGGACAGCGCTCCTTGATGGGCGAGTCCTATTACTGGCTGGACGTACGACGCGTTGCGTGAGCTCAGTACAGAACACGCAAGCTAACCATTCAAGGTCACTGTTATATATCTGCGTCTTAAATATCGAGATCCCTTCGTACCTCGGAAAGCACGGTAAGCCGTTGGTACCGGCTGTCATTCGTAGATCTTTGACAGTCGTTACGGGTCGTCAGCAGCCCAAACTTCTGACAACCGGTCTTACCAAGGGATATCGTATTACCCGTTTTACCCAGGGTTATGAGGTCAGGCAGGCAGTTGCTCTATGTAAAATACTGGTATTCAATTGCATCCGGTTAGACTGGAAGCCGACCATTACTACAACTGCACACTATTACTAATTTTTTTTACAAGCTTTATATTAACTTGCTTTGTTAATGTGTTAGTTAGTTATCATTCCTCTAAAATAACTAATTTAATTCCGAATATAATTATTTAACCTCAAAATAGATACTAATTCCCAAATGAATCTTAATGTCGTTACCCCAATATCATAATTATATAATTAATGTTTACAAAATATTTTAAAAGAGTAACTAACGGTGGAGTTTCTTGCCCATACGAAAACTACCTTTTGGAAGGGAGCCACTAGAATCAATTCTACTTTTTTGTATATTTTGACGTTTAAAAGTGTCTTTTATGTGCCTAATTGAAATCAATTATTTGACTTTGACAACCATTTTGTTTTTCAAGACATCTAACCTCATTAACCGACTTAAAAAAAGGAGGAGGTTCTCAATTCGGCGGGATATTTTTTTTTAATGTATGTTCCCCGATTACTCGAAGACGGCTGGACCGATTTGAAAAATTCTTTTTTTGTTTGAAAGGGTATACTTTCAAGTTGGTCCCATTGTCATTTGGTCACGATCTGATGATTGAATCTTGGAGAAATCGAGGGAACTCTTCAAATATTAAAGACACATCGATAGCGATTTGGGCATTTTTGATGAGCTAAAGGGTTTTTGAAGGCTATTGTAACTTAAATAAATTACAAATCAACCCGCTAAAAAGTGAAAAAAAAAAAACTTTTTTACAAAAAATACAACCGGCTTCAAAACTAGCCTAAGTTTAATTTGTAAAACATTTGTAAACAATCTAGAAAATAAACTTTATTATTATTATTTATTATTAAACTACAAAGTGAAAAATAACTTTAATTTCGGAAGTCGGTGTCAAAAAACTTAAATACTGATCCAAAGACACCGACTTCCGAAATTAAAGTTATTTTTCACTTTGTAGTTTGGAAGTCGGTTGTATTTTTTTGTAAAAAAGTTTTTTTTTAATATTATTAGTCTATGCATCTAACCCCTCTTTTCTTTTCCAGACATAGTCATACCATCGCTCCTCATAGCAGCGCTGTTCGTCGGCAACGCTTTAATCGTCCTCATCATATACAAATACAGGAAACGGTGAGTTACCTAATATTCTTATCTCTTCTTCTTATCCTTACTAATATTCTTTGTAAGCTCTGTCATTACGCTAGTCAAGAATCCCGAAAGTCTGACAACCAGTCTTACCAAAGGGTATAGTGTTACCCAGTAACTGGGTTGTGAAGGTCAGATAAGCAGTCGTTCATGTAAATTATTGGCATTCAGCTGCATCCGGTTAGACTGGAAGCTGACCCCAACATAGTTGGGAAAAGGCTTGGCAGTAGATTCCTGTAAATTCTAGCAGATTAGGTAGAAGTCCTTATACAGGGTCACCTATTTCTGCCTCAGCCAGATTCCTCAAACTGGAACATAGGAGTGTTACTTGCGTTGCTGAGTTCCAACTAGAGGAATTGGGGTGCCAGGGAAATTACACGATCAGGGCGAGGTTTCAACTATTCTACCTATACAGTGTGAGTCTTCATAATGTTCATATATCGAAATGAGGGAATCTATGCTTAATTTTATTGACGGAAAAAATGGTCAAAAAATTTTTTTTTTAATTCTCTTAATTTTACAATTATTTTAAAAATGTATGAAAAAAAAAATACAGATTTTTACTAAAAAAACACGTTTATTTTCAATTGAGGGTAGTTTTTTTTCTCAATTTTAATTTTATGTGGACGCCTACTTACTTCCAATCATTATGGAGTTTGTTTCATCGCGATAGCTGATTCAGTTTAAAAGTTACATTTTTTTTTAAATCCTTAAAAAGTATCAAGAAAAATATTTAGATTTTTTAAATATTTTTTCTGTCGTTAAAATTAAGCATAGATTCCCTCATTTCGATATGTGCACATTATGAAGACTCACACTGTATGATCAATGTTTTGGCAATCCCCTTGGTGATGCAGGTGTCTATAAGTGGTTGTAACCAGTTAGCTACTAACCATTCGATGGGCCGTTGACCACATGGCCAATTCTCCGACGTTAAAATTTAGTCTCGGTTATAATCAGCTCCAAAAAGTAAATACACCTATTTTTGACAACTTTCCAAAAAATTTAGAAGAATCCAAAGAGTACAGAAAAACGGTTTTTTCTTTGACTATTTTTATCATCCCTAAACGACATTTTGTATCCAGTCCCTTCAAGTATTCTGTCTCATTGATTCCTTTGCCGCGGGCACACGTGAAGCGTTACATTGTCCACTCATGCGCACTAGTTAGCATGCGAGCGACAGGAAGTCGCTCCATTAGCGTTGATTTGACAACCGACGGCCTATCATCCAAACGTTTAGGGCAAACTTACATTGGTTGAACAAGAATAAACTATAAGTTTTCTAATAATACACCGTGAAATTTTAATCACAGTTTTGCTAGAACAAACGTTGTTCAGACCATGGTCTACTACCATTCTACAGCATCCAATTAAAAAAAAAACATAATTGGTTTTTGAAAAAACACAAAAAAGACAAAGTTTAAAATGTCAAGATTATCGTTACTCCCTACAACTCAGACACCACGCACGGGACACAGCATTGTCTACAGGGAAATGTACCTCCATAAACGAAATTTAGTAAGCAGTAGATAATCTTGACATTTTAAACTTTGTCTTTTTTCAAAAACCAAGTATGTTTTTTTTAGCTATACGTCCTGTAGAGCTTCATCTCTTTCCCACACTGAAGTAATATTAAAATAATACTGCTTTATGAGCTGGTGGTAGGCCCCCTGGACGAAACTAGGTATACAGGTTTTACGACTTTATAGATTTTTTTGTCGTTGGGGATTTTTGATTCGAGGGGTAGGTACTTCCACCAAAAAGAGGCAAAAAGGGGGGCTACTGGATATCTCCACCTTATGCGATCCGATTTCAATGGTTCTTTTTTTATTTGAAAGGAAGTAACTTTAAGTTGGTCTCATAAAAATTTGGTGAAGATCTGATGAGGATCTTCAGCGTGATGAGCTCCTTAAAATGCAGTAAATTAAATTGCTTACTTTAAGATTTCCACCAATGGAGTCTGCCCTTTAACCTTGCACCCGCTCGATGGGATTATAATCGGCAAAAGTTTAAAAAATCCATACAAACTTTCATCTCCTATTTATCCCCATTAGGGGACGAATTTTCAAAAAATCCTACCTAAGTGCTTTCTTTTTTATGAAAGGAACTCTTGTGCAAAATTTAATGTTTTTAGAGATAGCGGTTAAAGGTAATAAGCACACATATCAACTCGGAAAGGGATCGTCACCGTATCGCCGCGGTTCGTGATCTTGTCCCGAGGCGAGGCGAGTCCTACGTTTCGATTCCGATTAGTGTGCGTTGCATTAGGGAGTTTCATACAAATAATACTGAATGGCTCGAGTTGATACTGTGACGATCCCGTTCCGAGTTGATATGTGTGCCATTCCTTTAGGCTGTGCGTTGTCAGTGAATAAATTAATTTAAGATTTTTATTCGTTAGAAAACACCTCTTTACACGAGTACCTCGGAGGACAGTAATTTTTTTTTCACTTTTTTCTTTTACTTTTGTTTAGTCTAGATCCAGATCATGATATGTCTGACACAGGATTATTTACCTGTATAAGGTGGATTTGGAGAAAAGTGGGTTTGCGCAGGCACGCCCAATAGTACCTACCTCATCGATGTTACTGAATATTTTAACTTATCAGTCTAAGAGCATTGTGCCAATGTTTAAAACGAGCCAAGAGAAAAGCGATGAATCCATGAAAATTTTTGTTTGACCGGCAACTCATTATTGGACTGACAAATCGGAGTTCGATTAAAATTGGCCGTATGTGTCGGACCTTTCTTGGCAATCTTTATCACAGAAATAATCCGAAGAATCTAAAAATGCGCCTACTAATGCGAAAACTAAAGGCAAGATTACACTAACGTATCATTATTATGTAGTATACGTACGTATCATTATCTATTAGAGCGTTATCACACTGATGATTTGCAAGCGTGTTTCCAGTGAAGCGATTTGTAGACGTTCTTTCCACGGGTGCGAAGCGATCTAGCCGCGACCACGCGATATGTTCGCCGCGTTTTCATAATATTTTACACTCGCTTGTTTCGCTCTCTCTTGTGCACTCGGTCTATCGCTCTCGTTCCGCAAACGCAGCGAACTCGTTGTGCACACGTGGCGTGCTCGCTACGCACACTTAGAGAGCTCGTTATTGAACAATCTCTTCGCTGGAAACACGCTCGCGAATCGCCAGTGTAATATAGCCCTTAGGACCAACATTAATTTCCGACACGTAGACCATTTTGTTTATAACTTTGGTAGCTTTGTTTAGTATTTTCAAAAGTCGTAAAAACTAATTTTGCTAATCAGCTTACGACTAAAATAATTTAAGTAGTTTGTTATTCTATAGGTATCCTTTAGTTACTTTGGTGACGGGAGGGCCCCCAAAACATACTTAGTCACAAATGTTAGTAGACAAAAGATAACTTACTTTTGTGACTAAGTATTCTACCATACTAAAGCTAGGGCTCCCTAAGAGTGCGGTGGCCGCTACATAGCGTCCGCAATTGACAATCGAATGACCTCACTGAAACGTTATACAGGATGGCAGGTCATCGACACGAAAACTGTTACCATGGATTCAGTACATGATTCTGAACCCCCCCTTTTTTATTTGGGTGGGAAATTATCAAATAACTTCTCCCGCTCTGGGCGGAGCGGGAGGGCTTGTCAGACTCTTACTGACTAAAACCCACCTGTGTTCCTTCAGTTGCCATGTTGCCGGGGGCTACGATATCCCTTACGGACTTCTTCGCAACTCCGGCAGGCATTGGCCCTAGCGGACCCCGTCAGTTCTGCTGACATCTCTTTGAGGTGCGCGTGGAACACAACGCGCCGTCGACCCGGGCTTGGTCCTTATCGGACGGCAAGCTACCCATTGCTCACCGTCCGCAAGCCCACGCATTCTGAACCCCCCTGCGTTGAAAACTTTCGTCGATTATTTTAAATAAAATCTGTAGTTTCATAGAAAAGTGCAATACCTACGCAGTCAAAATGTATGGAACAGCTGATGTTTTTAGGTTTCCGTACCAAAATGGTAAAAAGGAACCCTTATGGTGATACTCAGTCTGTCTGTCCGTCTGTCTGTCACAGCTGGATATCTCAAGATATCAACTGGATACTAATGCTATCGACCTGAAATTTATGTACTTATTCAAAAATATAAAAAGAATACAACATAGCTCCAATATTTCCAAAACGATGTGGAAAATAATTAAAGAACGCACAAACAAAACAATCAAAAGAACTAAGAAAAATATCAAACTAGATGTACAAAATACGTTTACGGAAAACCCCACCACTGTCTCAAACACCTTCAACGACTTTTTTAAGTCAGTTGGAGGAAAGTCCGGCAATCTGACCGGTCGACCAGTTATTACAAAAAACGATAACTCTATATTTGTCAAACCTGTAGATGCCTATGAAATACATACAATTATAAGAAACCTTAAAAACAAGCGAAGCCATGGTTTTGATGAACTCCCACCCTCATTAATTAAAAAATGCGCAAAGGAACTAGCCATACCACTTTCTTCTTTAATAAACCAATCCTTCACTGAAGGAACTGTCCCTAATTTACTAAAGATCTCAGTAATCAAACCAATCCACAAGAAAGATTCTCAGACTGACTGCAATAATTATCACCCCATAGCCCTTTTGCCTACCTTTTCAAAAATGTTAGAAACCGCTATGTCGACTCGCCTGTATTCTTTCTGCGAAAGATTTAATATATTTAACGATAGCCAAAATGGATTCCGAAAGAATAGATCAACATACATTATTGCAAAGGCCGGGAAATAGGTAATTGCAGGTCGAGTATGAGTTTGAAGGCCGAGCCGTAGGCGAGGACTTCACTAATACGAGACGCAATTGCCATTTCCGCCGAGGCATATATAGTGCTTTTCTCAAAAGAATGCAGGGAAATAAAAGTACTTAAATTTCCATAATTTTTCATGTTAATGCCTTTTTTAACATGAACTGTACATTTCAGCATGGAATAAATTGCCCCTAATGTAGATGGCTTTTTAGTTTTAGTAATCTCATTAAAATACGCCAAAAATAGTTTGTAGAAAATGTTCACTTTATTCTCGTTTTTCCAAGTCATAAAATTTTCATATACTTTCATGTATTTTTCCTTTGACTTTGCTGGAAGCAGGTTTTCCAATGTTAATTTGGCTTCTGATCTTAAATCTGGTGGAGTACAATCAATCTCCATTTCACTCTCTGAACCGTTGGAACTCATTTTAATTACCCATTATACAGTGTGAGTCTTCATAATGTGCACATATCGAAATGAGGGAGTCTATGCTTAATTTTATCGACGGAAAAAATGGTAATTTTTTTTTTAGTTTAAAAAAAAAAAAAAAAATTTTACAAAAAAATTTTTTTTTTAAAAATTTTTTTTTGCTCTCTTTTTATTATTATCTTATTTATAAATTTTACAATTAAAAATTGAAGAAAAAAATACAGATTTTTACTAAAAAAACATGTTTATTTTCAATTGAGGGTAGTTTTTTTCTCAATTTTAATTTTATGTGGACGGCTACTTACTTTCAATCATTATGGAGTTTGTTTCATCGCGATAGCTGATTCAGTTTAAAAGTTACACAGTTTTGTAAATTTTTTTTTTTAATTTCATAAAAAGTATAAAAAACAATATTTAGATTTTTTAAATATTTTTTCTGTCGTTAAAATTAAGCATAGATTTCCTCATTTCGATATGTGCACATTATGAAGACTCACACTGTATAAGTAAAAACAAATCAAGACGAATTTTCAGCTTTGCCGCCAATCTTCTATTTATCATCTGTGCCGAAAGGCAAACGCATCTAAGGCTATACAGCCACGTGAACGCAATTTGTACTAAGCAAAGAGAACTTTGGTATGCCAAGAATGATAAAAGAGATCCAATCAAAGAGTATTTAATAACCCCAGCACGCCATTTCATACAACATTGCTGGAGCGTTGTAATGTTCCAAATTCAAAAAAACGCGCCTGCAATGGATTTGATTTTCTTTGACCGTAAATTCGATACTTCGCGTGTTCTTTGTTCGAAAATAATGACAATATTTCCATGCATGTTTGATAAAAAATATATACAACAGATCTTAAATGTCATTAATGAGAAGAAATATGCTATAGGTGTTCTCCTAGACATGAGTAAAGCATACGATAGAGTTCAATATAACATCCTCCTAAATAAATTGGACAGAATAGGTGTACGTGGCATTGCTCATAAATGGTTCAAGTCTTACCTCGAAAACCGTTCACAATATGTAGAAATTGAGCACTACAACCATAGTACTGGAGAAATCACGAACGTTAAATCTAAAACAACTTATATAAATAAATCAATTCCACAAGGTAGCATACTCAGATGCATATTATTTTTTATTTACATCAACGGCTTTCCGGCCCTCCGGAACGCACGTTAAGGCGTTGGTCCCGACTGACATTTGTAGATCTTTGACAGTCGTTACGGGTAGTTAGAAGCCCAAAAAGTTTGACAACCAGTCTTACCAAGGGGTATCGTGTTACCTAGTAACTAGGTTGTGGAGGTCAGATAGGCAGTCGCTCCATGTAAAATACTGGTATTCAGCTGCATCTGGTTAGAAGCCGACCCCAACATAGTTGGGAAAAGGCTAGGTAGATGATGATCAACAGCCTCTCGAAAATAATAGATGCTGTAAGCGTCTTATTCGCAAATGACATTTTAGTTGTCTTTCCCTGCACAAATATCCTGACCCTTAGCAATGACATCCATCGATTTCTATCTGACATATCTATTTGGTTAAATGAACATAACCTTGAACTAAATTTCGCTAAAACTAAAATAATGCAATTTAGACCTTATCAAAAACGACCTCTCGAAATAAATTTTACCTACAACAAAACCAAATTAGACTGCGTTGATAATTTTAAATTGTTGGGCCTTAATATTGACACAAACTTAAATTGAAAATCTCACATAGCACACATAAGTAACAAAATCTCTAGATTCTCTTATACTTTATCGGAATCGAAAAAATCCACAGATTTCAAATCTGCTAAAGCAGCCTATACGCATACGCGCACTCTTGGCTCCGTTACGGTGTTAAACTTTGGGGTAATAGTACGAACGTAGATAAGCTATTCAAGTTACAAAAAAGATGCATACGTATCTTGACGAATATAGGAGGTATGGACAGCTGTAGACCACATTTTACAAAACACAATATCCTTACACTCACATCTCTGTATATCTTCGAAATATGTTTGTTTGTCAGGAAAAATATGTCACTTTTCCCCTTAAGGCGCAACTAGCCGATACTTTTTCAATACAAATTTCGGGGGGTTTTACTCCACTGTTGCACATTGTACATCCAAAGTAAAACATGAAATCGTTTTGTCTTATTATTAATTTTGTCTGTACAGAAGCAAAATAGTAAAAAAAGTTATGAGCCGACAAAGATTCGTTTTTCCTGCTAATTTTAACGCAACTTTGGGAGTAAATAAGTAATAAAAGAAGTATAAAATCTCCAGAACAAAGCTCGTTCCGACAACAAAAAAGCTCGTTCCGCTCAATTGTCGAAGATTATAATAAACTTTATTCGTAATTGATTTATACAGTAGTTTTTTCATAAAACTTCACCTTCCAAAGGACTTTTCGTAATTTTTTACGCGCTCGTTTTACTAAAATCGTTCTGAACGGTGTTTGTGTGCGTGCGAACTAGAGTTTGTGCATGTAGACCAGCGTCTAACTGCTCATCACTGACACTATCTCTGTCGGACACGATGCCAGGTGAGATAGCGTGCTTTTTGACCAAGCCCACCAATGAGTTCGAGCCCGCGACTAGTTCAACCTTAAATAAAGATCATTACACCCAGCCACGAAACTTGCGACACCAAAATGATCTAGCATTACCGGTTTAAAAACTATCCATTTTCCATTCAAGCCCGTATGTAATGTGTATTAAGATTTTTAATAAACTCCCGAAGCCTTTAAAAGAAATAAAAATGAACGATTTATTTAAAACAAAATTGTTCACTTATTTGAACCAGAAATGCTACTACATATTGCAAGAGTTTTTTGAAGAAAAGGTTTAATTTAGTTTAATTTTATTTTATTTCTTTACATACATAACATCACGCCTTGTTTCCCCGAAGGGTTGGGCAGAGGTGTCCCTGTAGTGGGTACACCCACATTTCGCCAGTTATGTTTTTAAGTCCCATGTAATAGGGGGCGAAGCTATTGCCATCAACCGGGCACAAATCCAGACTCCGAGCTGCTACTGAGAAATTTCAGATAGAAAAACCCAATAACACTTTGCCTGACCCGGGAATCGAACCCAGGACCTCATGCTCAGCAGTAGCGCTTGCGACCACTAGACCAACGAGCAATTTTTTTAATAAATAAATAAAAAGTAATGACATAAATAGCTGACCATTGACGATTGTTTGTATAGGTACATACCAACATATGTATTTGTATTAATTAATATTATTTTTTATTTAATTTATTATTATTATATTACTCATAAAATGAAATGTAATTTATTAATTTTATTTTGTTTTGTTTTGCAGTGCCCTTACAGGGTGCATGTTTGAAACTAATTAATCTTATTCCAACCTCTGTACAACATGTTTGCAATAAACTGATTTGATTTGAATTTGGAATAGTTTTAGATGACATTTGCCCAACTATTTTGCAAATAAGAAATATTTTTTTATTTATTTTTTTGCAACACGGACTGAACAGGGCTCTTAAAAATTCGAAGTGGGGCAACTAGGGCATGTGGGGTATCGTATGAAAGAGCGCTATTTGCTCATTCTCAAACATTTTTCTTTTGTTTTTTAGGCCGCACAGTTTTCAACTTTTGACGAAAAATGTAAAAAAATACCGTTCCTCCGAAGTTTGCATAGAGAAAAATCAGAAATTATTCTATGTGATAGAAGTTCATGTAAAGATTACAGAAAAAATAAAACGATGTCTCTAAATAGCACACTTTTTCAGAAATCATCAACAAAAATTACATTAACATTAGTTCCACTATTGGTCAAGAGATGGCGCTGACCTAAAACTACAATATTCTACACCGCAGTGTGCAGTGTTAAAATTCTCTGACGAATATAGGCCTCGCTGATGAAAGGCCTCGGTGCGCGAGTCCGACTCGTTCTTGACCGGTTTAAAAAAGAAATAGGTAACCTATAAAAAATATCAACGCACGGGGGTTCGGAATCATGTACTAAATCCATAGGAACAGTTTTCGCGTCGATGTCCCTGCCACCCTGTATATGAAAGTTAGTTGGTGTGTTTCCCTAAACAGCGTTTTTTGAAACCATGATTTTACACCGCTATCATCATTTTCACGACATTTGTCACTGCGGCCGGTATATGACGGCCACCGCTATTCTAAGAAACCATAGCTAGTAGTTTAGTGCAATATAGCACAACGAATTTACTTTAAAGTCGAGAGACTTCGAAAGGTCGTGAGTTCAAAGCCCACCCGTACCAAGATTGTAGTACTGACCTACTTTTATTACACGCATAATTATTTAAGTTTATCTTGAAATACCAAAAAAAAAATCCTCAAAAGTTTTTCTTACCAAGATTGTATTTAGAATTAGTAAACTTCTAAGCCATCTCCATATTTTTCTTAAGAGGAGGCTCCCTATATTGTATGTTAATTTGCATTTATATTCTGAAACAGTCACGCATACAATCAAAATGGAACTTTAGTATATGATTTATTGGATCTGTTTCTTTCCATGTACAAGACAGTTACGTAATTGTTACATTTACGCTCGATTCATTTTTAATTCGAAAATCATGTCTTTTTTAATGATTATTTTAAAAAAAAGTAAGATTTCTCGGCTTTTATGTCTAAAATAAGCATTCACAGTAAGAAAATATAGTTTATTATCCAGCCACAAGATTTTTTTTCTATAGATCAATTACTACTTTAGTTATAAACTAGCGACCCGCCCTGGCTTCGCACGGGTATAAACCGGGTTATTATACATATGAACCTTCCTCTTCAATCACTCTATCTATTAAAAAAAACCGCATCAAAATCTGTGGCGTAGTTTTAAAGATTTAAGCATACATAGGGACAGAGAAAGCGACTTTGTTTTATACTATGTAGTGACGAAATAAGAATTGAAACTTACGCCATTTAGTTCCGTGCTCGAACACGATCAAAGAGCGCACGCGATATTCAACTTTATTACTAATGTGTTAGCGTTTAGCACATAGTGGAGTGGCGGGGTGCATGGGGGCGGAGCTTGCATGGAAATTGAGTTTAGAGTGTCTGGTCTTAAGCCACGTGAGCTCCAAACGACAAAGGAAAAGTAATTTTATCTCTTTTCCATAAATAAAAATAAATGTTTTTGCAAAAATTTTGATAATGTAAAGGAAAATTGTGTTTAGAAGAGTATGAAGAGAAACTTCGTTTTGACTGTCTTTAGTTGAAAAAATAAAATCCTGTATTTTAATTAAAAATAAAACAAAAGGCTGGTTTATTTCACGAATCTCCTATATTTGTTTTTTCAGCCGAAAAGTTTAAATACCTATTACTTTATTCAAACTTAAATATAAAGAATACTAACAATGACCCAGCCTACTTAAACCCTGAAACTCGGTAATCAGTAACATAAACTTCTAAGAACTGAAATTCAGCATTCACAAAGTTCTGTCATGATCTAACTACAAATACCTAGCTGTCTGTTTATCTTGATTTAAGATAATACAAGTTTTAGACCCTTTTCTTATAAAAGGGAGCTTAATTTAAGGGTAAAGGCTTGGGTAATTTACATTACATTTAGCTAAATTAATTAGCCTAATCTATACATTTTATAAATATTAAAGTTGCTTTTCGTGTGAGACGTGTGAGACCGCGTTGTTCTTCGAAACTACGCAACGGATTTTGATGTGATTTTCAATATTATTTCGAGAATTTAAGAAAAGTTTTATGTGTTTACATTAATATTAAACTATTAATATTAATGTAAACACTGAGACATTAAACTATTAATATTAATGTGAACACATATTGAGAGCAGTGGTGGCCCAGTGGTAACGGCCGCGACTTACGAGTTGTAGGTCGTAAGTTCGAACCCAGACAGGCGCTTTACTTTGTGTAAATTATTCCATCACCACTGCTCTCAAAACGGTGAAGGAAAACATCGTGAGGAAACCGACATGTCCTAGAACCGAAAATTCGAAGACATGTGACATCTACCAACCCGCACTGGGCCCGCGTGGAGGATTACGGCCCACTCCCTCTCATAGAGGAGGCCTGTGTCCCAGCAGTGGGAACATTTATAGGATGATGATGATGATTAATATTATATTATGCATTCGTAAACTCACGCCTTCTTCCCATGGGAGTAGGAAAAAACTACAGAACGCCACCTACTATGATCCTTACTATTATATTTCATTAATATTAAACTTATATATGTCACCGTAAAATTATAAACTTCGTTAGTTTATAATCTATCGGTATTATTTCCGTTAGATTACAAACTGTCGAAAAATTGTGAACTGCGACAAATCATTTACGATTTAACGCATTATTTTTCGATAGTTTATATTATATCCATGAGAAACGAGCGCAGTAAGCGCTGCCGCTGCCGCGTCAGCGCTTACTGCGTTCGCTCGACTCACGCGGTTGGTCACAGTTCTAACCTAACCTAACCCTAATTTCACCCAGTTCACAATTTTTCGACAGATTATGATCTAACGGAAATAATACCGATAGATTATAAACTAACGGTGCTCACAATCTTACGGTGACATATACACTGTTAGTCTTGTGCACATATCGAAATGATCTATGCTTAATTTTATCGACGGAAATTGGAGAAATCGAGGGAACTCTTAAAATATTAAAGGCACATCTATAGAGATTTGGGTATTTTTGATGAGCAGTTGACATAAGGCTATTGTTACATAAATTAATTACAAATCAACCCACCAAAAAGTGAAAAAAAAAAACTTTTTTACAAAAAATGCAACCGACTTCCAAACGTCGGTGTCAAAAAACTTAAATATTGATCCAAAGACACCGACTTCCGAAATTAAGGTTATTTTTCACTTTGTAGTTTGGAAGTATTTTTTTTTTTACAATCGAGCTTCATATTTTGAATAGGTGATGTTAAGCAACAGGTTATTACTAATATATTGTCTTCTAGAGAAGTATTTTAGTATTTTGTATTGTCTTGTAGAGAAACGAAATAATTTGATTAATTATATTCTACTTATATTTTTTGAGCTACGTTTGTTTTTATCGTTTGTATTTCACTCTTTTTTTTCATTTTATTTCCCCTCATGGTGTTCGTAAGAAGTCTTTATCTATCGATAATAATCTTTTATGTTCCCAACGCCCTTTGAATCTTTGTAATCCAGACGCCAAAAGCTGACTTCATTAAATACATCTTCAAAATTGGTACAGATACCAATTTATCCAGTTATCTAACTGTAAAACTGAATAGCGCCCACTAACAACTTTCCACAATACTAATTTCTCTCTTTCTTCCACAGGAAAGAAGGCGATGAGGTCGAGGACGAGTTTAACACCATTCCACTAAGTGTGAACGGCAACGTTCATAGTGCGGGCAACGCAGTTTAGCCATCTTTCAACTTAGGACGGCTGCACGCCGCCGACTAAAGCAACTTTCCACTCTGCAAGTCAACTTTCCACACTGCAAGTAATAAAACTACAACTTGCAAGTAATCTTTCCATAACGCAAGTGGTTGTTACTTGCGTGCGCTCTTGTAAAGTGTAAAAGCGGCTTAACAAAGACTAATATGACAAGATTATTATTTATTTTGACACTCAACCTTTAAATTATTATTTTCTTTTACTACAAGAAGTGTAAAATATTTTGTAAGTTTAAATGTGACTTGCGAGACTTGCATTTGTTATGGTGACACGTCTCACAGATTTTGTCTAAGTTTACAATCATTACAACAGCAAGCTGTTGTAATTATGTGTAGTTTTAGATTTCATACGATCTGTCATTCATTAAAATAGATAAATGGTGTAAAGATAGGAATGTCGAATGAAAACTAAAACTTCACAATTTAAACATAACGACGGTTCAAAAGCTAATTGATCTCAGCGACATTTTGTAAAACTTGCAGGAGGACGGATTAGTTATTTTTTTAAATCATAATAAGATCTTATTATGATTGATTGATTTAAATAAATAAAAGTCTGTCAAATAGTTGTTTTTTTATGATTTTTTTTGCTGGAGGACGGATCATAGTTTTAAAAAAAAAATAACTATGATCCGTCCTCATGTCGTCAAAATGTCGCTTAGATCAATTAGGCTTTCAATCGTCGATAAGTCACCACAATGAGTTCTACTTAATTTTATTTATTAACACACTTTTAAAGTGTAATTTACAGTACTAATTATACTTCTAAGATTATTAACCTTCAGAATATCTTGTCGCAAAGTCTAGCTATCAGTATCAAAGCGAGTATGACAATGCATTAAAAAAAAATGTGTAACAAGAAAGATACAAGTTTTATTAAGTCTTTACTTAAGGGGGAAGCGTCAGGATAGCCCACGAAATCATGACATTTGACACCTTCGCTAATTTATGGAGTTGTATTGCTGATTGTAGGTAATAATTATAATTGAGTAAAGCCATATTTGCCCAGTGGTAACGGCCGCGACTGAGCAGTGGTGGCCCAGTGGTAACGGCCGCGACTTACGAGTTGTAGGTCGTAGGTTCGAACCCAGACAGGCGCTTTACTTTGTGTAAATTATTTCATCACCACTGCTCTCAAAACGGTGAAGGAAAATATCGTGAGGAAACCGGCATGTGCTAGAACCGAAAAATCGAAGCCATGTGATATCTACCAACCCGCACTGGGCCCGCGTGGTGGATTACGGTCCACTCCCTCTCACAGAGAGGAGGCCTGTGTCCCAGCAGTGGGAACATTTATAGGCTGATGATGATGATGATGATGATGAAAGCTATATTTTGTTACGGCCGCGAATCATATTTAGATCAACATACAACATGATACTGACCTGTAAATTGCAAAAAACGTAAGAAAATTTGAATTTCGCGGGCTACCCTGACGCTTTCGCCTTAATATAAAGGCTTGTGCAGACCAGCGCGACACGCGACGCGACACAAAGACACCGCTCGTCGCGCTACGAGCGATGCCTTTGTGTCGCGCTTGTTTGAAAGAGCCTTAAAGCGAGATAATTTCTCTAGGGGTAAAAAATTACCTGCGTGCAACGCTTTGGAAAACTAATTATAAATCAAGCAGCGTCACTTAAAGTCGGTAATTGTCGTCGGCGTGCAGCGTCCTTAATTGATTTGAACATTAAAGAATGTGAGGTTACTGACAGTCCAGCCATAGAATAGATGGGTACAGAAGGCTGGTTCTATGCAATGGACGAAATACGCACGCAGTCATAGACACGCTTCACGTACACTATTTCTATTTTCTTAATGTCACTTGGAAAATTTCGTGTTTCGTCAGTCGTCGGATTTCTATAAGTTGCCCTTTGCTCCTGGTACAGACCGGACGCTCTCAATCGACTTGGAAGTATATAGAGTTTTTAATACTCTCTTAACTTATTGTAATTTATTTAAAAATGGGAGGAAAGCTGCTAAAGTCGCAGGCACGACAGATAAGAAAATAGTTTTACAGCTCTATATAGTTCACACGGAAATCAAAACAAAACAACAATAAAATACTTAGTTCTAAATTCAAATTATTACACACGATAAATCTAGTAACTGATGGACAGTGAAATTAGCATTCGTTTGTATTCGGAATTGCGATAATTCCCGAGGGGCATTAAGAAAACAAATACTGTACAGTTCGAGCTTACGCGACTGACATTTGTTTGAGACCGCTGTACATACGTGTCTATGCGTACGTACCTTTTCGCTTGTGGCATGGAGCTGAGCTTCTGTGCCCATTTATTTTGTGATCCAGCGGTACGGCAGTTCTGCCGCCGCGCCGGTCTGTTGGCAGCCATCTTAAGTTACCTTATTTATTCGTTGGACTCAAATAGATCGCGAAATAGTCCAAGTTTAATCTTTCTTAGAACCCTTTTAGGTATTAAGTAAGGACTGATATTGTTATAAATACTCTATTAGATTTTTTTTTGTTTCTGTCGCACACTTTCGCTGCCTCTGTTGTCATGAGTACGTCAATTAAGTACCTAATGTTTGGCTTGATTGCTGTAGGCTAGTCTATGCTCATAGGTACCTCGTGATTTTAATTTCTTCTGTAATTGTTGATGTTTTTGTATTTGGCGGAGTATGTATAAAATTCTGTATTGAATAAAAAGCACTTTATCTTTTCTGTTTGTTTTATTTTGGGGAGGTTTAATGTGAAATGTACCTCCATTTTGTCAATCATCTGCCGGTGTTAGCCTGTATCATTCATATCATTCCCTCTTCATTCCTCTTTCAATCACTTTGTACGAAGGATATTCCTGAAAGTTTGAAAAAACATCTATTACACACAAAAGGGTGTAGCATCGGCAAAATCTGTAAATCCGATTTACACGACCAATAAAAATAGCTGACTATCGCACCATTCAATGCTATTTGCGCTATATATTCTAGTGATGGGTAACTCATCATTTTCATATGAGGTTGAGGGAGTACCTCATTTTACCTCGCGAGGTCCTCACGAGGTACCCATCATTTGAGGCGAGGAGTCGTACGTCGGCGTATTCCACCTCACGAGCCGAGACCGAGCCGAATTCAGCTGATAGTCCGAGGCAGCGGGGCGGACGGGTGCGTCGACTCATAAGTACTCACGATTCCGATTTTTACGTCTCCCTCATACACATAACTTTCTTCCGCTCATAAATTTTTGATCGCCAAAATAAACGAATCAATGACACTTGATTACCAATCTAATACTAATGTTTTTAGAGTTCATAGTTTACGTTTAGAGTTCATAGTAATAGCTGCTGTAATGTTTACTGTGTTTTCAAAATTTCGAGACCTCACCGAGTACTCACGAGTACTCGCGTCAATAATGTCAATGTCAAAATTTTTAAGTGAGGTCGCGTGAACGTTTGAGGTGGTTCAATGTTGAAATTCGAGTAACTCTTTCAATTTGCGATCACTAACTAGTACCTCAAACGAGGCACCTCATGAGTGAGGGACACATCTCTTCTAATATATTCCCGCCTCAATTCAACCCGAGACAGCGTTGTGAATGCACGTGGGCGAATCATTCCATACACTTCGTGACAATTTAGAGCCTATGCACACCACGTTTTTTAAACGCGCCGTCGACGCGCGTTTGTAGCGATACAGACGCGATACGCACGCGAGTCAGACGCAGCCTGTAGACCTTCTGTAGGATAAAAGCGCGCCGTCGACGCGCGTTTCTAAAACGCGCGTCGACGGCGCGTTTAAAAAACGTAGTGTGCACAGGCCCTTAATGTGAAAGGTATTTTTTTTGTTGGTAGGTATATTTTTTTCAGTGTGACTGTTAAAATTTGGTAAGCCGTATAATAGCCGAAGTCGTGAAATAATTTTTAATGTTTTTCGATTTATGAGTCAAGAGGCCACGGTGTCTAAAAATGTAACATAACATCATGCTTGTAATCTCCGAAGGGTTAGGCAGAGGTGTACCTATAGTACACCCATATTTCGCTAGTTAAGTATAAGTCCCATGTAATAGGGGGCGAGTCTATTGCCATCAACCGGGCACAAATTCAGACTCCGGGCTGCTACTGACTGTCTTAAAATATAGGTTTTGGGAAATATTACTTTCAAAACCTTCAAGAGCAAACTGCGAAAGCAACTGCACGCGTAGTATGACCACCGTAAAAAGAAGTTTTGTCGACGGAAGAATAGACAAAATGACAGATAAACAATCACAATCTGTCATTTTGTCTATTCATATTCCGTCGACAAAACCCGTTTCTACGGTGGTCATGCTACGCATGCAGGTGTGTCACGTAGAACAATAAGTGCTGTTTTGAAAGAGCGTGAAAATGCCTCGACTTCGACTAGCTCAACCGATGATTCTGCTCGTGACAATGCCTCGGCTTCGATTAGTACAACTCGTGGTTCCGCTCTTGAAACTTTTACTTTGCCTTTGAAGTCCAGAAAAAAGAAAGACCATCGAGCAAATTTAGACGATTTTGATAATGATGTTATAAGAAGGAAGATTTATGACTTTAGTGTCTCCGAAAAAACGTTGCCTACAGTAAAATTATTGCTATACAAATTAAAGGAAGACATAAACTTCACAGGCAGTCGAGAAACTTTGCGAAGAATATTGCATGATTGGTTTTAAATTCAAGTAAATGAAAAATAGTAGATATTTACTGGCCGAGAAAGATGAAGTAAGACTTCAGCGAATTAAGTGTCTTCGACAGATACAAAGGTTTAAGAGTGATATAGTTTATACTGACGAGACTGACATACAAAAGAAAGTAGTAGGACGGATAGTTCTAAGAAAGGCTTAAAAAACCGACATCAAAAGGTAAAAGTTTAATTATTGTCCACGCTGGCAGCTCAAGAGGTTTTGTACCTTGCGCTCTCTTAGTTCATAAATCGTCTCAAAGTACTGGCGATTATCACGATGAATAAAGATAATTCCGAAAAATGGTTAAAACAACATCTCATTCCGAATCTACGACCTAATACTGTTGTGGTAGTTGATAACGCTTTTTACCATAACACACGGATAGACAATACTAGTGATGTAACGAATGTCATATTTTGGACATTCGCGAATGCGAATGCGAATGTGAATATGTGCTGTCAACATTCGCGAATGCGAATATTCAGTTTTGTTTAAATTTGGCGCCATTTGTCTATGGCTTGGTGACTTTAGCGGCAGTCCCGTTTGAACGAAGTGCGTTCCGTCTGTTTTTCGTTCCGAGAATAGCCGAGTTAATACGAACGCATCCGATTGAAGTGTCATTCCGCTCGCGCCGGTGTTTTCGTAAACAAAACAAGTGAATTTTGAGGTTACAGTGTGAACAGTAATAGTAAATAAATAAATGATACCAAATGATAAAGAGAAGACTGATAATGTGATTACGAGGTTAAGTTACTTTTTATTGCATTAAAAAACATAAGAAATTAATGGAATTAGATTAACTTATATTAACCAATTATTATTACCTACTTAAAAAAATTATACACGCGAAAACATTCGCAATAATTTCGCGAATGCGAATGCGAATATGTAAAAATATGCAAATATTCGCGAATGCGAATGCGAATATTCGTTACATCACTAGACAATACACCGAATTCCAACTCACTAAAAGGAAGCATTATTAGTTAGACTAATGTAATAATTCAATGAAACAAATAATTTAAACAATATTGAAGCTTTAACTTCAAATGTCTCTAAAGGCCATCTCTCATTTCGCCAAAAAGAACGCGTACTTAGCGCGCGTAGAGCGCGAGCCTGACGCCGCGCTAACGTAACGTGCGTAACAACTATTAGCGCACGTCATAGTACCTACACACGGCTACACATCAAGCTATACATTTCCATTATAAGCTGACCTTGCATTGTACTGAAATCCTATACAATGCGAGATCAGCATAAACTGGAAAATATAGCTTGATATGTAGCCGTGTGTAGAACACAATTCGGCGCTATAGCGCAGCATCAGGCCATAGTATAAAGAGTTCTAGTAGGCTATATCCGGCTCAATCCGCGATATAATTGCCTACCATACTTGCCTGTCTCAGGGTTGTCACTTTTACCTAAATTTTAATTCAGTACCTAGAAATTGGCAAGGGCCGGGAAGTTCTATTTTTAGGGTTCCGTAGTAAACAAGGAACCCTTATAGTTTCGTCATGTCCGTTTGTCTGTATGTCTGTCCGCGGCTTAGCTCAGAGACGCTTAATACTAGAAAGCTGTAATTTGGCATGGGTATACATATTAATCACATCGACAAAGTGGTAAAATAAAATCAAGAAAAATATATTTTTTTCAGGTACCTCCCCTAGACGCAAAGTTAGGATGATTTTTTTTCTCTCAATAATCCCATAGTGTGGGGTGTCGTTGGAAAGGTCGTTCAAAAATATTGTGAGTTTGCGAAGACCATTTTTGGATTTAGGACTCCGTTTTCGAAATATTAAGCTTTAAAGTGCTAATTTTTGTTAGAGTCAAGTGTCCCCCCCTGCAAGTTTAATGGTTGGTTTTGGGTATGTGAAAAAATTCACGGCAGTAGCATATATAACGAAATTAAAAGCAAAACTATCACAGCTAAGTAGGCTTTACAAGTTAACGAGTAATAATCGACCAACTTACATTTGCAGTTGTAAAAGTTGCAGTTGTTCTCCCATACATTCTGTATGGGAAAACATGTTTTTCAACTACAAAGGTAAGTTTGTTCTTGGGATAAATTCATCCCAACTACGGAACCCTTCATTGTGCGTGGTCCGACACGCACTTGGCCGGTTTTTACTTATGTGTTGTCTGGGTTCAGAGTTTGTGAGGTCGGTTTTACCTCTAAACGATGTTGATGTGTTTATATTTTCTGTTACGAATGGTTACGATTCGAACTTTGCTCTATTTATCTGATTCATAATTCGTCAAATATTTGAAATTACGATTTTAGAATAGAATAGAATAATATTTATTTAATTAAAAACATGGCATAAAAGATGGTATAAAACTAACTGGTATAACTGTAAGTACTTAGTTACTTAACTATACCTACAATACTGAGAAATCGGCATGACTAAACGTAAACAAAGCATTAGCGGCATATCAATAAAATTGATAGATCAAAAGTAGGTACCTAATCCATTTTAGTGGGAAAGTAGGCCTGCCTATTTCGTCTGTCTGATAGTTATCTGATACAACAAAAAATAAGTATTTATCTCATCATCAAGTAAAAATTATATGCTAGAATAAGTGACTTGGTTACCTTTTCTGTTCAGTAGGTAATCTGAACAGAGACAACTCTGGAATCGATGAATTATTTAGACACCAAACGCACAGCAATCATTTCTCCTGCGATTATCATTAATTTTTCATACATTTAGCAGTGCCGAAAAGCCGCGACGCGCAAACCTTGTGCGGCGTTAGCCCCGACTGGCGCACTATAAAACAGCCGAGATTTTGTTAAGTGTGCGTGCGGCGACGCATAGATACAAGCCGCGCACACATACAAGCCGCGCGCGGTGCGTTTGTATGAAAATAGCGTACTTCCTCTCTTTATACTATGATCAGGCTAGCGTTCTAACGCGCGCTAAGTACGCGTTTTATTTGGCGAAGCCTTGAAAGTTTGATTTGTAATATTCATCCTTCAAATCGAATCTAAAAAAAACAAATAATACAGACTTTATTTATGTGATCATTTATTTTGCAAGAAAGTACATTTCAATCTACGCATCAATTTTACTAATGTATTTGGTTAAATGATTTTACACGTTATTGCGTTTGCATAAAGATCATTTTCACCTAAAGCAGGAATAAATATTGATGATTTTGAAGGCACTTAGTTCGGATGTGATTGGTTTTACGGACTTTTCCGATGCTACATCTAAGTTATAGTATAAAGAGAGGTAGTAAGCTATCTTCATAGAAACGCACCAAATATACCATATAATATACCAAATATTAACAAAATCTCGACCCGTTTCTCGTGAGAAACCGGTCGAGATTTTGTTATGTGTGCGTGCGGCGACGCATAGATACTATGGCCCCACACATACAAGCCGCGCGCGGTGCGTTTGTATGAAGATTTTTATTTTATTTTTTCTATATGGCATCTCACAGTTGGTTCCGAGAACCGTGGCTGTTTAACCGGTCAATCCTGTGGCTGCCTTAAGCTGCTACACTCAAAGCCTCCAGCCAGGGCATACATAAACTAAGCTAAAAAGCTTAGGATGAACGCTCGCTAAGGGCACCCCCTGTGGGGTACGAGCCTCGGCTTAGGGCGTTATCCGGAGGGAGGACATCAAAAGATGGGCCGGGCTGGATCAAAGGGTTTTGATCATTATTATTAGACGGGGAATTTAAAGCTACGTGCACAGCTGCAACAACTGCTGGCACCTCGTTTTCGAGCAAGGGTCGGGGGGGAGTATTATTTACTCGGGGGCGCGGCGGTCGAGATCGCAAAGGACCTCGGCGGCGAGGTCGGAATGACGGGAAGCGTCTGTGTTTGTACACTGTACTTGTTTCCCTATTGCTCTCCTGGAGGAGGGTTATGGGGTCATCGGGGTCTACGAGGATATGCCTTGGACGGCGAACATGACTGATTTTACTCGGGACATAACTGGCGGCCTCGACAACCAGAGGGTTGCGATGTTTGGCTGCGGACTCAAAGAAACGCTTGGAAAGGCGTTTTAGAAATTGGTGGATTGTGGGAATCTTTAGGTCGAGGTGGAGTGCCTCGTTCCTAACGTACCAGGGGGAACCGGTGGCCCTACGGAGTAATCTATTTTGGACTGTTTGCATCCTATGGATATGACAGGGTTTTGCATGAGCAAAGACGGCACCCGCATAGGTCATGATTGGTCGAATGCACGCCGTGTAAACGCGCAATTTGCACCTAAGTGACAATTTGCTACGTGCATTCACCAGGTAAAAGAGTCTACCGAGAGCGAAAGCGGCTCGCGAACGAACCATCTTTATGTGCTCTGCGAAGGTCAAATGATGGTCTAGAACAACACCGAGATATTTAGCTCGCTTCTCCCAGGGGATCGGCTTGCCAAACATGGTGATTGGTTGGGGGAGGGGGTTTCTAAGCCTTGTACGCGGTTTCGTAAAGAGAACCGCTTGGCTTTTATCAGGGTTTACTTCTATCCGCCACTTTGTAAACCATGCGGCCAGTCTATTGACTGCGCGTTGGAGATTGAGGCGAATAATGTCTGGGGATCTAGATTTGAAGTAGATGGCAGTATTATTTTTTATTAATGTTCTTTTTGAAGGTGTTTAGTTATTAATTTGTGATTTCCTGTGCGAGTCTCAATAAATACTTTTTCTTTCTTTCTTTCTTTCTTTCTTTATCGTCTGCGAACAGACCCAACTGCGACCTACCGCAACCTTTAGGGATATCGCTTGTGTATAGCGTGAATATGAGGGGGGACACCACAGAGCCCTGGGGGACACCTGCGCGGATGGGACGGGGAGTGGATAGCGCTCCTTCGATACGATAACGGAAGACTTGGTTCGACAAAAAGTCTCGTAAGATGAGCACGAGACGATCTGGCACACCGAGTTGGTACAGCTTGTATAATAAGCCGTTGTGCCAGACTTTGTCGAAAGCTTTCGCTACGTCGAAGAATACTGCACCGGTCATAGAACCGCGTTGGAAACCAGCGCTTATGAATTCTACGATGCGGTGGGCCTGATGCACGCTAGAGTGCTCAGTTCGAAAGCTGAACTGTTCGTTGGGGATGAGGCCCTTGGTCTCGGCGAAATCTCTGAGACGCTTATAAATAAGCCTCTCATAGATTTTTCCGAGAACCTTGAGCAAACTGATGGGACGGTAGCTAGAGGCCTCGGTTTTGGGCTTACCGGGCTTAGGAATACCGATAACTGTGGCTTCTTTCCACGTCTGGGGGAAGATATTGTTGCTTAAGGCACCATTGAAGATGGTGGTCAAAAGCATTATTAGGTGGGCAGGGAATAGTTGGATCACCCTATTGGTGATACCATCTGAACCGGGGGCTTTACGGGCTTTAAGACCTTTGATGATGTCGTGCACCTCGTCCGGGAGGACGGGGGGCAGTGGACAATCAGGGTCATCAACGGGAGGGAGGGAGGCTCTACGTTCGACTTCAGCGTCGACCATTAATAGGTGAGCTTGGTCTACTGGTAGGGAACTGGGAGTGCATTGGGCCTCGAGGCTGTCTGCGAGGCATTCAGCCTTTTCGGCATCGTCGAATGCAATGGATTTATCGGGACGGGTCAGGGGGGGCATGGCGGAGACTTGGGGAGCCCTGAGTTTCCTCTGGAGCTCCCAGAAGGCCTGATGGGTGGGCTCTAGTTCGCCGAGTAACTTTCCCCAGTTCGCGTCCCGCAGCTCCGCTACACGTGTCTTTACAGATCTCTGTAAATAGCGCATATGGGCTTTGTTGGCGTGACAGGGAAAGCTATCGTAGGCACGTATGGCCGCGTTCTTCTCAGTCAGTAATGCACGCACATCGTCCGGCAAGCAACTTCCCTTGAACAATCGTTCAGGACGGTTTGTACGTGATTGAATGAAGATAGCTTACGTGACGTCCGCACGCGCGTGCGAGCCCTGTCACACCGGCCAAGACCGGTGCAGCACACGTCGCGCGCGCACGCTTCACGTCACGCAGGTAACTGGTGCAAGCGCGTGCGAGCCACCTTGTCAGCAGCTGTATTGAGTTGAGAGCATTGGGCGAAAAGATGTTAGACAACAGCAGTTCCTCTGATGAAGAAGCGTTATTGTCTATTTCCAGCGTTGTCCCGATTCTCTCCCATAATAATAATTTATAACTTTTATTTTTGTACTCTTTATGTTTGGTGTTGTAGAGACACTTATATTTGCGAACTATTTCTATGAGTTTCCTTTAAAATTGCCTCTATTGCGAAAAAAAACACTCGTAAACTGTATTCTGTTTGTAAATAAATACAACCTGCCGTGCGTGCGTACGTGCAGCAATGACCGATGCGTGTGTGTGCGTGCCCGGTCTGGCATCTAACAGGGAGCGCCATATAATACAACGTCATCACTGCAGGCGCGTGTGTGACGTTGCCGTTCCGCTACACACGCGCGCGTATTCGGTTTGTGAGTAGATGCGGCTCTGCGTGCGTGGGTCACGCACGTGTATACGTCACGCATCTGGTCTGGCATCTTTCTTACAGTTTCATACATTTCAACTGGTGCGTGCACGCGTCACGTCACGCCACGCATCTGGTGTGCTCCGCCCTTAACACTTCTGACTACGTCACGCTCACTGAATTGGCCCGACAAGACGAGCCCATCGCGTACTTGTAGCTTCACACCTAAAATGTAGAGTGCACCTTCTGTAGGTCTTGTCTTCTGTCACTACTCTGTGACTATAGTGCTTATCGCCGAGAATTTTTATCGTGTGTTGTAGTATCGCTAGTGCATCGTATGTACTACCACTAAGTCTTAAAAAACCCAGATAAAACATTCAACTTTTAAGATTATCCAGAAAGATCTTCAAACTGATCTGGTCAATTTGAACTGAACCGAATATCCACCAGATAGCATGTTAGACATAATATAAATCCTTATAATATGATCGCCTATTTCTTGTAGATCCAAATAAAATAAAAACGATTGAACTGTATTCAAACATTAATCGCCAATTTATCATTGCAAGTACCCTTTAAAATAAACTCATTAATTAACCCAAACTATAAATCAACTGAAATCCACTGGTTCACCATTTTAATAAATTAAAATCAAGAGCAAATCCAGCGCACTTCGTTTCACTTCTCTCAAGGGGAATTATTTATCATTCCTCTGTTTTTTTTCTCATTCACCTGTCAGTATCGAGTCCCTGTTTCCGTAAATGGGTTTCGAATAAATATGCCAAAAGCAAACATTTTTAATTTGGCCGCTATCCGCGATCAAGTGTAATAGACTCTCTGTTAAAATAAATTAGGGGTGTCAATAACTTTGTACAGGATTTTTCATCGAATTTGATTTCGTTTTTTTTGCTAGTGACTGGTTCAAGTAGATTGAAGCATGGCATAAAATACCGGGTGGCCCAAAAGTCCTTTAAAATTTAAATTTCTAATGAAATGCATACGAAGCGCGAGGGGGGCTCGGGCGGTGCAAAAACAGTATGTTCGGTTTCTGGGAAATCAGTCGCCATGGAGCGTTTCACCGATGCGGATCGTGCTTTTTGCGTGCGTGAGTTTTATCGGAACAATGATTCGGCAACCATTGCGCGGCGTAAATTTCGAGAACATCACAATCTATACAACTTTAATGACACTCCAACTATTCCAACGATCAAGAACTGGGTTGCAAAGTTCGAAGAGATTAGTTCGACGTTAGATAAAAAGCGGTCGGGTCGACCAAGAACATCACGGACGGAAGAAAACATCAACATAGTGTTACACTCTGTTCGTGAAAATCCTCGGTCGCGCGGTTACAGTTAATTCAGGGCGATATGTAGCAATGATCGAGGACTTTTTTACACCAGCGTTGCAGAATTTTCCAGGCTACAATATGCGGACCTGGTTTCAACAGGATGGAGCGACGGCCCATACCTCTAACACTGCTATGCCCGTTGTTTGACAATTTTTCCCCAACAAAGTGATCTCTCGAAGAGGAGACATTTCCTGGCCACCACGTAGTCCGGATCTAACCCCGATGGACTTTTTCTTATGGGGTTATCTAAAATCTAAAGTATATGACACAAACCCGCGGTCAATTGAAGCCCTAACAGAAAATATTCAAAGAAAATGGCTAACATCACATTACTAACTTGCCGCACGGTCATCTATAGTTTTAGATGTCGCTTACAGGAGTGCCGTAATCGTAACGGATTACATTTGGATGATGTGTAATTTAAATAATAATTCCCATTTTATAAAGATTAATTCGAAATAAAAATATATTTCTTATTTTTATTCGTTTTTTATTTTTTTAATATTTACATGTCAAAAGACTTATAGGCCACCCTGTAGAATACACCTGTATCCCCCGAAAGATTTGGCAGAGGTATACCCGTAGTACACCCACATTTCGCCAGTTATGTTTAAGTCCCATGTAATAGGGGGGAGCTTATTGCAAGCAAATGGGCACAAACCCAGATTCCGGGCTGCTACTGAGAAATTCCAGATGGAAAAACGCAATAACACTTTGCCTGACCCGGGAATCGAACCTGGGACCTCATGCTCAGTAGTAGCGCTTGTGACTACTAGACCAACAAGGCAGTTCTATAGAATATAATTATTTTTATTATGTGCACCATATGGATTCAAGACATAAATGTAGTTTAACGGGTGTGTAACGTTTGAAATAACAACAAAAGTTCTAATGATCATATGACCTAATTTCATTTAATATA
The DNA here is from genome assembly GCA_963680765.1 of Agrochola lychnidis. Classification (NCBI taxonomy): domain Eukaryota; kingdom Metazoa; phylum Arthropoda; class Insecta; order Lepidoptera; family Noctuidae; genus Agrochola; species Agrochola lychnidis. The sequence continues at coordinate 21,189,660 of OY796858.1, forward strand.
CTTTTTTTAATATAACGATAAAATGATCTAATGAATTATTAATATAATTTCATTTTACCTGTTTTTATACGGTAGGTATAATAATGAACATTTTCTATAATGCGCATTTGAATTAATATTCAATTAGTTTAATATTCAGTTATTATAATATTCAAAATCTAAAAGTAACGTTTAATATCATTTAGAAATGTCTACTTTGTTTTGTATATTTTTGCAAAATCTGATTAGATTTTAAACGCCTGCCCTTTTTAAGCTAGCAAAAACGCACCGCATAAATATTGCTTGTTAATAAAGTTTGCTTTAAGGCGGGAGGACGGTAGATTGAATATTTTTTTATTTTTCCTAGTGTCGTAAATAATTAATACGTATTAATATTATTTTTTGTGTTTTTTTCTTCGCTTTATATGCGTTAGATACCATCTACTATTATTGAATCATTTGGGTTAGGTTAGAACAGTGACCATTAATGGTAGGGGCCGCCGAGCGCCAGATTCCCTCTATTATACGTGAACCGTGAATCATTTATTTATTTATTATAAGGTAGCTTCACAGCTGACAGTAAGTATAACATTATTATTATTCTAAACATTACGCCAATTACGAAGTACACAGAAAAATATGAAAAACAGAGAGTGATTCGGGTTAGATGAGGTTATTATAACAGTAGAGTCATTCGGGGTAAGAGCTCGCGGCGGGCAAGAGTTCGCAGCCGTTTCGGAGCCACGTGTCGCAGCGGTGCGAAATCTGTACTTGTCGCAACAAGTCGCCGAATACGTCAACCGCAAAAAAATCCTTTAATATTTGTGCCGAGGAAAAGTGTGTTGAAGTTACATGCATGGATCTACGACAGTAAGTTTATTACATTTATATTGTTCGATTATCGTAGTATTTATGTATGTATATCATATTCTCTTAAATTCATTGACGTGTGTATTGTGACTGATCATTTAATATTTTTGCTGATTGGGGTAAGAGTGCGAGGTCAAAAGTACGCACGCGTATTTTTACCCACGTTGCGTACTTATACCCCAATGTAAATAAAAATATCTAAAGTTGTTTAAAAGTTGATTATTCTTTCAGAACACATCAAAATGCCGAGGAACTATGTAAGGAAAGCACCACAACGAGCCCTGATCTCAGATGATCAAATTAATACCGCAAAAAAAAACTGATCCAAGAAGGAAAAGTCAAAGATGTGCTGCACTAGAAGTTGGTATCAGTGAAGGTGCTTTGCGAAAGAGGATGAAGTCTACCCACGTGCCAACCTCTTTGGGTCGTTTTTTTGAGTTACAGAAAAGTACTAAAGTTACCATTATATACTTTTAAAAGTTTAATAAATGTTGATTATTGCCAATCTTTATTTTATTTTACTATCCATTAAAATTTCTTTAAATGCGTACTTTTACCCCGTACGCGTAATTTTACCCGCGTGACGGGGCAAAAGTACGCGTACGGAACATGTTGCTTTAAACATATATAGATTTTTAAAAAATTAATCCTTAACGTAAATTTACTTAAAATTTAATGAAAATATATTAAACTCTCGACCAACTCTATACCCAATCAACTCAGATATCTCGTTTTTAGGGTTCCGTTAAAAAACGGAACCCTTATAGATTCGTCATGTCTGTCTGTCTGTCTGTCTGTCTGTCTGTCTGTCTGTCCGTCCGTATGTCACAGCCACTTTTTTCCGAAACTATAAGAGCTATGCTGTTGAAACTTAGTAAATAGATGTATTCTGTGAACCGCATTAAGATTTTCACACAAAAATAGAAAAAAAACAAATAATTTTGGAGTTCCCCATACTTAGAACTGAAACACAAAAAATTTTTTTTCATCAATCCCATACGTGTGGGGTATCTATGGATAGGTCTTCAAAATGATATTGAGGTTTCTAATATCATTTTTTTCTAAACAGAATAGTTTGTGCGAGAGACACTTCCAAAGTGGTAAAATGTGTGTCCCCCCCCCTGTAACTTCTAAAATAAGAGAATGATAAAACTAAAAAAAATATATGATGTACGTTACTATGTAAACTTCCACCGAAAATTGGTTTGAACGAGATCTAGCAAGTAGTTTTTTTTTAATACGTCATAAATCGTAAACTTATCGTTACTTGCTGCTACGGAACCCTTCATGGGCGAGTACGACTCGCACTTGGTCGCTTTTTGTAGTTTGTTGAGACCATAGAAAATAAAGTGCGTGCTCTTGATCCGAATGACTATGATGTTTCCTGATATTTACATACCTATTCATTACAGAATTTTGGCAGAAAATTAGTAAATACGAAAATTAGATAAACTGAACGTTATATAAAAACCGGCCAAGTGCGAGTCGTACTCGCCCATGAAGGGTTCCGTAGCAGCAAGTAACATTGAATGAAAGGTAAATTGCGGTTTACGATTTATGACGTATTAAAAAAAAACTACTTGTTAGATCTCGTTCAAACCAATTTTCGGTGGAAGTTTACATGGTAATTAATGTACATCATATATTTTTTTTAGTTTTATCATTCTCTTATTTTAGAAGTTACAGGGGGGGGGACACACATTTTACCACTTTGGAAGTGTCTCTCGCGCAAACTATTCAGTTTAGAAAAAAATGATATTAGAAACCTCAATATTATTTTTGAAGACCTATCCCCACACGTATGGGATTGATGAAAAAATTTTTTTTGAGTTTCAGTTCTAAGTATGGGGAACTCCAAAATTATTTGTTTTTTTTCTATTTTTATGTGAAAATCTTAATGCGGTTCACAGAATACATCTACTTACCAAGTTTCAACAGCGTAGCTCTTATAGTTTCGGAAAAAAGTGGCTGTGACATACGGACGGACAGACAGACAGACAGACAGACAGACAGATAGACAGACAGACAGACAGACAGACAGACAGACATGACGAATCTGTAAGGGTTCCGTTTTTTGCCATTTGGCAACGGAACCCTAAAAAGAGCATCATACAAATTGACAATTATATGAAATTGACAATTATATTATACTAAATGTTATTAGAGCAAAAGAAAAGTTATATAAAATATATATATAACATTAGATCACATTAAATTAGGTTATTTTTTATAGCATATGAAAAGTGTATCATGTGAACGTAATTAGTCCTCCATGCCGTGCGCATGTGCGAGTAAAGCCGCGGTCCCACGGCCTGTTGAGGCCTGTCACGGCCTGGCGCGCGGCCACGTCCGTCGAGGACTGTCGCGGCCCGTGCAGAGCATTCCCACCACAGGCCTTATCGTATCAACGGTTCCCAAGGCCTGTTGGCTTGGCCTGGCACGATCCGGCCTGTGAGAAAGCGGGCCGCGGGACTGCAGCATTAAGCCTGGGATACACTAGGGGGCAAATGAAGAAACATGTTGCGGAATATGTTCCTCAACAACTACGTGAAGTGTCCCGAGACAATTGTCGCGGAACATTTTGCCGGCCACACTAGACAGTGCTCATAGAAATGTCGCCCGAGGAGGTTGTGGCTATTAGTGATGCATACACAGTAATTGTATCGAGTGTGTTGAAACGTAAGAGAAAGAGAAGGTGGTGGATACGGAATTTCTTATTACAACGAGAAAGAAGAGTTAATATTCTAAGTGATCTCCGAATGTTTGACGGATCGTTTGTGAATTTGACTCGACTGTCATCACCTGATTTTGAAACTTTATTGCAAATTATCGGACCTTCCATAGTCAAACAGGATACAATACTACGGAACGCTATTTGTGCTCATATCAGACTTGCCATTACATTGAGGTACTTGTCGACTGGAGATTCTTATGCTTCCTTGTTGTACACTTTTCGAGAGTCAAAACAATTGATACGTAAAATAGTACCAGAAGTTTGTAAAGAACTGATAAACAAATTGAAGATACCACACTACAGACATTATTAAGAGGCACGTTGCGTACGCGACTACTCGGTGACAAATGGCGCGACACTGACGCGGAACACGTGTGCTCGCTCTCTAGGCGGGAACAAGCAACATGCCCCGTGTCACGTACAATGTTGCGGGACACTACGCAACGTTGCAGCGTCACGTAGATTGGACGTTGCGCGTCATGTTGGGGGACATTTTGTTCCCTAGTGTATTCGGGGCTTTAGTGTCCTGCGTGTGTGTGTGTGTAATTAATTGCAATCGTCACACTTCATAGGAATTATTTTCTTTATACTTCTGTATAGAATTGCTGCGCTAATACCCAGGGCCTGATTAACCCTTAGGCTAATTAGGCTGCAGCCTAGGGCGCGAGGATCGGGGGGCGCGCTGAAATCGTGTCTTCCCATGCACTAATTTAGCATCATTGCATCTATCCTACATATTTCAACTAGACCGAGACAAAACACTAAAACTAAATGCACCCTAAGGTTGAATGTCATGCAGATTAAAGAACAACGTTAGAGTCGCTTGCAGATCGATCTGAAAACTTTTATAGGTAGTATGAACCATGTTAAAATTTTCACATTACTCACTTACCTACTACTTTTTAGGCCGTCCGTACCTAACACACCTGGCGGGGGCGCGTCCTCATAATTAGCCTAGGGCGGTCAGAACTCGATCAGTCACAGCTAATACCTACTAGCTTTTCATTCAACGCATGCTTTTAATAGCAGTCTTAGCTTCATAATCCACTTGAATACCTAGTTACCACAGTCCACATTTTTGTTCATCCTGTCCTTTACATGCTGGTTCGCGACTGCAACTCTTTTTTCCTAAAGTAAATACATAAAGATATTATTATGCAATAAGGGCCAGCGCACACTGGCGGACGGTAGGGGAGAGAATCGAGGAGGATTCTCTATCCGCCAGCGCAAACTGACAAGAAAAACCCTCTGCGATACAGCATCGTATGTCGCGGCAATCACCGAGCAACCAGTGCTCGCCGGGATTTGATTAATTATTCCTCTAGCGACTACGCAGCCGATAAGTTGCTTTTGAAAGAGTGTGGCAGACTTCAGCGCATACCGGTATACCGGCGCATACCGCCGCATACCGCCGCCTCCCGCCGCGGTCAATATTTCAGAGAAAACTGCGCTGCGATGCTTCAAGGTCGATCACCGAGCATTGAACTATGTACCTTATTTCGATTGGATAAGTATGAATTTCAATTGACAAATTTAAAATCCTCTGCCGTCCCGTCCACCAGTCTGCATAGGCCCTAAGTCCCTAGTCTGAACGGTACTGTAAGTTTTAATGATGGAACTGTGAGCTGAAAAATTCACGAACACAGTTCTATCTGCATAATATTTGAAACTTTTTCGACAACCCTATACCAAATGGATTATATCAGAAAATTTAATGTCTGGAAGAGTAATTAATTTTATCCTTTTTCAGCGATCAATTGTTTCGTAACGTAACCCATTCTGAAAGATTACTATCGACTCACGATTCATCATCTATCCTATACCATTACAATTATTGCTCGAATGAAGAGAAAAGTGTAACGAATGTAAAAAAGCTTATTTGGTTTTGTTTCCTTAATTTATTTCTTTCTTTATTTGTTTTTATTCACTTTTAATGTTTATGGAAGCTCCTAAAGTTCAAATGTATTTAACCTATTTGACCGGAATGTGCTGTTCAAGGGGACGAAAGGACTATATTGCGTAGACAACCTATAATGGTGCCAATTCCCTTGTTCACAAACTAAACTAAATTTAAGTTCAGTGCATCTTTTTCTTTCTATTTCATTAAGAAAAGGACAGAAGATGAATTTAAGTTTAGTACTGTCAAATTAATCAGCGCCTGTCACTACTCCATACAAGTTTAGACGTGATTAAAAACTTGCTGACTAAAATTACGTCAATTTACGTCAAGCGCTGATTAATTTGACAGGACTAAACTAAAATTTATCTTCTGTCCTTTTCTTAATGAAATATAACGAAAAAGATGGACTGAACTTAAATTTAGTTAAGTTTGTGAACAAGGGAATTGGCACCAATGTCTGTGTAAACCTAGGTCTGCTAACAATTGAGGGGTTACGGACAGATGGCAAGGATTAACTTGTTCGGTAAATTTAAGAGGTACGCTGGTAGAGATTGTCCAAACTCCGGCCGATGAGAGAATGCGCTGCTGACATCTGTCACTTAAGTACAAAAGGATACGGGTTTTACGAATATAAACATTAGTAAGTACCTGGGCGACCGAGCTCTGCTCTGGTGAAAATAGAGAATGCTCATTGAATGGTATCTATATATATATAGGGAAGTTCATACTAATCTATGTATAGTACCTGCTTATTCCATGCTGCCATGATTATTATTCTAATGTCATTATTGTCATATTGTTATTATTCATTATCTTGTTCTTAACTTTCGGCGACCGAGCTCTGCTCGGGTGAAAATATGGAGAAAACAATTTTTCTCAGATATGAGACCCAGCTAGAAGCTGGCTAGTTTCATCTTTCTGACTGACCCACCCCTTGACAATTCAAAAGTGTCTGTAATTCGTTTATTTGAAACTAGCGGACGTCACGCGGTTTTACTCGTGTAGTTTCCGTTCCCATGAGAGTATGGGGATAATAGAGATGAGAGTATAGGGCAATGGAGAGGGCTATGCTTGGAGTTTCCCTACGTGATCGAATTAGAAATGAGGAGATCCGCAGGAGAACCAAGGTAACCAACATAGCCCGAAGAATTGCCAAACTTAAGTGGCAATGGGCAGGGCACATTGCTCGCAGAACGGATGGCCGATGGGCCGAAAGGTTCTGGAGTGGCGACCGCGTACCGGAAGACGCAGCGTTGGAAGGTCTCCCACAAGATGGACCGATGATCTTGTGAAGGCCGCAGGAATCCGCTGGATGCGGAAAGCACAGAATCGGTCGAAGTGGAGGTGCTTGGGGGATGCCTATGTTCAGCAGTGGACGTCTTTCGGCTGAAATGATGATGATGGGGATAAAATATAGCTTATGTTACTCGCTGATAATGTAGCTATCCAATGCTGAAAGAATTTCTCAAATCGGTCCGGTAGTTTTTAAGTTTATTCGTTACATACAAAAATACAATTCTTTCCTCTTTATAATATTCTTATTATTATAATTATATGAAATATATTATTACATTATATTGTATTACAGTATAGATATATGCTTTGTGTTTGAGTTTGTCCTGAAAGATGCCTTCTTATTTACCGTAACACACGTAAAATAACGTAAATCTTTCGGTTTGTCGGCGGGTCTTACCAAAAGATATATCGTTCAGAGGTCTTTGTCCCTCATTTGTGTTAGCTTGTTTCAAATTCATGTTTTAATTTCAAATGATTATTGCGCATTTTCTAGATACATTTGCCTTATTCATTGTAAATAAGTTGTTAATTCTACTAAAACTTATCGATTATTACGGAAGTTTGGATTTAATTGTTTAAATGTATTATTTTAATACCAAAGTATAATATCCACTGTGGCAACACTGTCAAAGAACAATTTTTAAATGTATTTTCACTATGGCAGTTGAATGTATTATTTTTACTTTGGCAACACTTAGAAATGACGGTTATGACATTCTCGTTATTTCTGGGTGGGGCAAGTCATTTTAATTTGTAAAAGGCTGTGCAAAGCCAGTGATCGTCGAGCTATGAAGCAAGTCGGTTGACATTGTAACCAGGATTCCGTATGTATAATAAAGTGATTTTATACAAGGAACAGTGTTTGATTAAAAAAAATAGAAGTGATTCTAACAATTCAGAAGCAGGGATAACACCAGGGAATTCTGGTGTAGCTATTGCTACCACCCTGGTGTGATCATACGTCCACAGTAAGGTATGTTAATAATATATTGATTATTTAATATGATTTTTGTTGTGTATTTTTTTTTAAATTAAAAGTGTGGTACCATAACCATAGTAGAAATCTATCTATATTGATATTACAATACTGCAGGTATTACAATATTGTATTAATCATTGATACGTTACCTGGAATATCCTATGCCAAGGATACTGGTTATCGTGATAATTAAAATGCCAAATAACAATTAATAGTTATTTTGTATAGGTGATGTTTTGTACAGGATTCGTAAAAATCCTATAGTTATTTATAATAAATATCCGATAAACACCGAAAAAAAAAAGTAAAAAAAATGTCTTACTTAAAATTGAGTCTTATTAAATCAACTTTAAGGGAAATACCTTATAGTAACGTAACCTACTATAAACTATGTTATTGATATAAGGTTTGAATTTCAAAAAAAGCTATCTGTACTTGCACGTTATTTAGTGATTCCCCGAAACTTATGTTGAGGCTACCACTTTGGGAAAGGTAATCCAAGTAGTAGTTTTTGTCCAGTGTTGCCGGAAGTAAACTTTGAATCTGCTAAATTGCTAGTTTTGATAATAGATACCTGTTGATACGTGATGTATATCGTGATGTGTATCCACTGATAGGTGTCAGTGAACCCTGGTTTGGTGTTTGAGTGATGTCCTCTCCAAAGGATAGTTTAACTTTATTTCACGTATAGGTATAGAACAAATATGATTAGATGTGTATGATAGGTATTTCTTTTTTTTGCCCTGAGACATAAGTAATTTGATAAAATATAGGAGGCAATTAAAATTTTTATTATTCACATTATATACCTACTTTTACTTTTATAACATGTTTATACAATCAATGAAATAGGTACTCGTTGTTTTAATTTTTTTTTCAGGTTATTGGGCAGTGTACATTGTACAATTGAGTGAAGATGTCTAGTGACCGGTCAGAGGAGTCGACCGGGAGCCATCACAGTATTATACTGGGAGGGCCCTCGAGACGCAGCCGATCTCAGACACGTGCTAGAGACTTAAGGCAAAGTGGTCGCTCGTCAGAAGCGCCCAGGCGAAGTCGTCACTCGCCAGCATCACCCCGCACCGATAATCGTAGCTCCGAGCGGCGCAGATCCAGAAGATCACCTCCAAGGGTTGAGTCGCAGGCAAGAAGTCGAAGCAGGTCAGTCGTAATATCTCCATTGCAGCGTCGCACAACGCGTACGCCATCAACGGATACGCAGATATATGAACCGACAAACAGATTTATAGATCGTAGTCGTAATAGGCAGAGGCGTCACAGATTGCAGACTCCTCGTAGAGGAAACGTTAATAGATCACGAAGTCCAGTCCGCTCTGGTATAAACGAAAGATTTACATCTGTTACGCCGCAGCCTCTACCTGTCAATGTTAATAATGAATTGCTAAAATGTATCAAAGAGTCCTTACAATCCATCTTAGCCGTAAATCCACAGAGTAAAGAAAGATTCGCAAATAATAACGTAGTTCCAGAATTCGATCCTAAATCGAAAAACCAAACAATTGTTACTTGGTTGAATAAAGTTAGAGAATGCTCTGAGATCTATGGCTGGGATAGTCAACAGACCGCTCACTATGCTCTTCCAAAGTTAGTTGGTACTGCAAAAAAGTGGTACGAAGGACAGTCATCAGTATTGCTTTCATGGGACGAATGGGTTGAAAAACTCAAATCTGCTTTTCCGTCACATGAAAATTATGGTAATTTGTTAACAGAAATGTTAGCTATAAGGGCAAAGTTTGGAGATGATTTAGAAGGGTACTATTATGAAAAGATAATAGCCTTAAGTCGGTGTAATATAGTGGGTAAGAATGCTGTTGACTGCATAGTATACGGAATAGATGATAGGTCGGTTCGGTTTGGAGCAGAGGCAGTAGGTTTTAGGGATGCTGATAAACTACTAGGCTATCTGAGGGGTGTCAAACATGAGCGATTAGATAGGTTCAATAAGAAACCAGTACGTTCTGTAAACGAAACACGTAAACCTGTAAAACATAATTCGAATAGAGTCTTGACATGTTATAACTGTCATGAAACGGGTCATTACGTATCGGGATGTAAAAAAACCTATTGTTAAGTGCCAAAAGTGTAAACGCATTGGTCATGACGATCCTAAATGCAATAGGAGCATTTGGGTAGATAGAGCCGAAGTTAAGACATTATGACTAGATAATAGTATTGATTTAGGAGTGGACAAAAAATTTATTAAGGGTATTAACGTTAATAATGTACATTTGACAGGATACGTAGATTTTGGTAGTCAGTGTACTTTGATAAAAGAATCCGTCATGGAAGTAATTGTACCACGTGAAAAATGGCAAGTGAATAATTTGCCATCTCTAAGGGGTTTTGGTAATACATACGTAAGTGCTTTAGGTAAAACTAAGATTTCGTTAATGATTGACAACGCCAAAATGTATGTTGAGGTAGTTGTCGTTCCTGATAATTATTTAAACTATGATCTACTTATTGGACAGACTGCTACGGAGCAACCCCACATATGGGTTTTTAAATCTGATAAAGAATTGATGATTACGGATAAACGAATAAAAAGTGATACACGACTGACTTTAAAATCTGTCAAAACTGTCAGGGCTGAAGGTTGTGTTTCTGTAAAGGTGTTTACCGGTACAAGATTTAGTGGAATTGTTTTCGTTGAAAATGGTTATCGTTTAAACTACCGTGTAGAAATTGGTACTTATAATATAAAAAACGGTAGTGGTCATTTAACTATTCTTAACTATGACAATAGGTTAATCCAATTTAAAGAGGGCCAAGTCTTGGCTCGTGCTATTCAAATTAATAATAACATTAAAAGCATTCATATGATACAAAAGGTTCAAAACCACGACGATATACCTCCATTTGTATTGGATGACTTCAATATTGATGAACATTTAGACAATAATCAAAAACTTCAATTATTCAATACTTTGAACCAGTACCGCGATTGTTTTGCCAAAGACTTGTCTGAACTAGGTCAGACCACGGTTGCGGAAATGGATATTCAGTTAGGAGATACAGAGCCAGTCGTTTATCGACCATACAAGTTGAGTCACTCAGAACGGGAAGAAGTTAGAATTATGGTTGAAGAACTCTTAAAATATGACATCATAAGAGAGTCCCAATCTCCATACGCGAGTCCTGTTTTGTTAGTGAAAAAGAAAACTGGTGATAAACGGCTCTGTGTAGACTATCGCGCCCTAAATAGGAAAACGATTAAGCAACATTACCCGTTGCCTCGTATTGAGGACCAGATTGATCGTTTGGCAGGGAATAAGTATTTTTGTGCTTTAGACTTAGCCTCTGGCTATTATCAAATTCCATTGACTGAAGAGAGTAGGAGTAAAAGCTCGTTTGTAACACCCGACGGGCAATTTGAGTTTAATAGAATGCCTTTCGGGCTGGCTAACGCACCAGCTGTTTTCCAGCGAACTATCAATTTGGTCTTAGGCAATTTACGCTATAATATTGCATTAGCTTACATGGATGATATTTTAGTACCCAGTAGTTCATTTGAAGAAGGTATCAAAAGATTAGAAATCGTTCTTCAAAGGTTTAGGGAGGCGGGATTAACGTTAAAACCACAAAAATGTTACTTCTTTCAAAATCACGTTGACTACCTGGGTTTTGAAATTTCCAGTGAAGGTGTAAGACCGGGTAATAAGAAAATTGAATGTGTCAAAAACTTTCCTATGCCTAAAGATGTACACAATGTCCGACAGTTTATTGGCCTAGCTAGTTTTTTTCGTCGTTTTATCAGAGGTTTCGGTGAAATAGCTCGTCCCCTTACGAAATTGCTAAAGAAAAATACTATTTGGGTTTGGTCACAAGCTCAAGAAGAGGCGTTTGATAAATTGAAAAGTGCACTTGTTTCAAGGCCCGTACTAGCGTTATATAGCCCCAAACTTGAAACACAAATACATACAGATGCAAGCAAACACGGTATAGGGAGCGTTTTACTACAAAAACAAATCGATGGAGTTTTCAAACCGGTAGCTTATTATAGTAGACAGACTTCCCCTGAGGAGTCCCATTTTTCATCGTATGAGTTAGAGACTCTTGCAGTCATTGCAGCGCTAGTGAAGTTTAGAACGTACGTACTTGGGTTAAACTTCACTATTGTAACAGACTGCAATTCGCTTAGGGCAACGTTTTTAAAACGAGACATGATACCAAGAGTTGCGCGATGGTGGAGTTTGATTCAGGAGTATGACTGTAACGTAGTATATAAATCAGGCAAAGGTATGATTCACGTTGACGCATTGAGTAGGAATCCAACGACGGAAAATGCAGGAATAATTCAGGCTATTGAAACTTTCGACATTATGACGATAACCGATGATTGGTTAACGACAGTACAGTTAGAGGACTCTAAAATACAACGCATTAAGAAAATCCTTTCTGATAAAGAATTTGATGACTTAGTAGAAATACGAAAGAATTTTGTCCTTAAGCGCGAGAGAGTATATAAAGTAACTGAGGATGGATTAAGATGGGTGGTGCCAAAGGGCTGTAGGTGGCAAATACTCCAGAAAAACCACGATGAAATAGGCCACTTTGCCTTTGATAAGACATTGGATAAAATAAAACAATATTATTGGTTCCCTCGTATGCGTAAGTTTATCAAAAAGTATGTGAATGCCTGTTTAGAGTGTGCTCATAATAAATTGCCGGCGGGAAAAAAGCAGGGTTTCTTACATCCTATACCTAAAGAAATTGCGCCCTTTCACACCATTCATGTTGATCATGTTGGTCCATTTGTAAAGTCAAAAAGGAAAAATTGTTACATTTTGGTGATTGTGGAATCGTTCACAAAATTTATTGTTTTGAAGGCGGTTAAAAATACGAAGTCCTCTTCTACCATTACAGTTCTTAGGGACTATTTTGGGACGTTTGGTTTGCCAAAACGACTAATTAGCGATAGAGGCACATCATTTACGAGTTCGAAGTTTAAAAGTTTTCTTACTGAAGTAGGAGTTCATCACATAAAGAATGCAGTTGCTTCACCTAGAGCAAATGGTCAGGTGGAGCGATATAATAGAACAATTTTAGACTCTTTAGCTTCGCAAAATCATGGTAAAGACGAAAGACTTTGGGATGACCGACTATTACAGGTACAATGGGGATTAAATAACACACTAAACAAAGGCACGGGTAAAACCCCCGCTGAGGTTTTGTTTGGGTTAAGGCTTACTGGGATCAATGAAGGTAGTCTAGTTTCGGAAATAGATGATGATATAGTTGAAAACACACCTAACGATAATGAAATTAGCACTGGTTGTGAAAGATTACGTAAGATTAGGGATGAAGTAGATGAACATAATAAAAAGTCGCAAGAAAAACAGAAGAATAGATATGATAAAAAAAGAAAACAACCATTAGAATTCAAAGTTGGGGACTTGGTTAGAGTGGAAAGAGCAGCACATACTGTAGGTAAAAGTAAAAAATTATTATCGAAATGTTCAGGACCATACAAAGTAACAAAAGTTTTAGATAACGATAGGTATGAGGTAGAAGATACTCCTATTACAAAAAGAAAAGGGGCGTCAAAGTATAAGGGTATATTCGCTATCGATAAAATACATCCTTGGCTTTGTTTTAATAATAATGGTAGTGAATCGTCTACTAGCGAGAGTACAGATGGCTAATAAAAAAAAAATATATATGTTGATATTTAGGTGAGCCTATTTTACTATGAATTTGTATTGTGTGTAGTAATTAGCAGATAGTATAATAATGAAGTTCCTTGTTTTGAAGGATGGAACTTACTTTTTACGTTAAAATGTAATGAAACAATGTATGAGAAATGATTTGAGTTTATTAGATGTATTTTGTTTAGAACAATGATTAAGTTTATATACTTTTCATGAATTAAAAGTGCGAAGTACGCACGTTGTACATTTACTCTGCTATGTGCGCGAGTATATTTAACTATGATTATTCATTATGTGTAGTAATTAGTATACTAATGATTCTTGTTATGAAGGATAGAAAATACTTTTTATGTAAAAATGTAATGAAGCAATGTACCCATGAAAAATGATTTGAGTTTAATAGATTTATTTTGTGTAGAACAATGATTGAGTTTCTTTTCCTAAATTAAATGTGCGAAGTACGCACATTGTACACCTACACTGCTATGTGCGTTAGTGTAGAGACGGAAGTGCTATGTGCACGTAATCATGTTAAACAATACACTGCTATGTGCGTGAGTGTAGATACACAACTACTTGAAGTGCTATGTGCACGTAGTTATGTTAATTCATACACTGCTATGTGCGTAAGTGTAGAGACAGAACTACTTGAAGTGCTATGTGCACGTAGTTATGTTAATCCATACACTGCTATGTGCGTGAGTGTAGAGACAGAACTACTTGGAGTGCTATGTGCACGTAGTCATGTTAATTCATACACTGCTATGTGCGTAAGTGTAGAGACAGAACTACTCGAAGTGCTATGTGCACGTAGTTATGTTAATCCATACACTGCTATGTGCGTGAGTGTAGAAAGAACTCCTTTGAAGTGCAATGTGCACATAATGTTATAAGCCGTAATGAGCGAACACTACTTTTAGAGTGCAAAAATGCACAATAGCTGAAATAGCATTAATATGTAAATCTACATAGAAAAGTAAATATTATCTATGAAATGCGATGTGTATTATCTGTTTGTGTAAGTCATAAACTAACTTTTTGCTAAATTGTGTCATTCGCGGGGACGCGAAACTTATCAGGATGGACGAATTGTTAGCTTGTTTCAAATTCATGTTTTAATTTCAAATGATTATTGCGCATTTTCTAGATACATTTGCCTTATTCATTGTAAATAAGTTGTTAATTCTACTAAAACTTATCGATTATTACGGAAGTTTGGATTTAATTGTTTAAATGTATTATTTTAATACCAAAGTATAATATCCACTGTGGCAACACTGTCAAAGAACAATTTTTAAATGTATTTTCACTATGGCAGTTGAATGTATTATTTTTACTTTGGCAACACTTAGAAATGACGGTTATGACATTCTCGTTATTTCTGGGTGGGGCAAGTCATTTTAATTTGTAAAAGGCTGTGCAAAGCCAGTGATCGTCGAGCTATGAAGCAAGTCGGTTGACATTGTAACCAGGATTCCGTATGTATAATAAAGTGATTTTATACAAGGAACAGTGTTTGATTAAAAAAAATAGAAGTGATTCTAACATTTGTTACGCACATGATATCGGCGGATGGTGGTATTATATGGCTATAAATATGGTATAACACTATAGATTTATTATTGCACAGTGATTGGGGTGAGTAAATCCTGAATCTTTGGGTTTGTCACTATTTTTAGCTATCTAGAAAGAAAGAAAGAAAAAGTATTTATTGAGACTCGCACAGGAAATCACAAATTAAACTGAACACCTTCAATAAGAACATTAATAAAAAAAACAATAAAAAAAAAACAAAGTATAATTAAAATAAAAGCAGAAAGTCCTGTACGAGGCCAAAAGGCTCCTATCTCAGCATATGCTGCGACATTTAAAAATAAATAAATGTCGCAGCGCTGGTATTCTGATAGGGTCCGCAGTGATGTCACGGATAGATAGATACAGAAATAAATATATAATAAAATAAAAATAGATATGTGAAACACAAATAAAATAAAATATAAGTAGTCCGCGTGTCTGTACCCGACGTAACATCAGTTACTTGTCTGTGCCTTGTTTGTGCATGTATCTGTGGTAGTCTAGCTAGGCATCGTCTATCTAATTTAACTGTAACTTTTCTCCAGTCAATTATTAGCATTCATCATTATGATGATTGCTCAGCGACTGGATTGCCCCTACGTTGGGCATTGTTGTAGCAGGCATATTGCTGGTGCTGATTTGTCATTCTACATAATGTTATGGATATTATAATTTTAATTTTTGCTCTGATATAACTTCACTTACTTTATTTAATTCATTGTCCTATTTTTTTTTGCTATGTGCTTTTGACATTAAAACACAATTTAAACAATGCACAATTTACACTAATAAATTTTTTCACGTGTTCAATTTAAGACCAGGCACTCCAAAGTCAATTTTCACGCAAACTCCGCCCCAATGCACCCCGCATTGGGGCGGAGTTTGTGTGAAAATTGACTTTACTACTACTCCACTATGTGCTGAACGTGATACATCAGTAATAAAGTTGAATATCGTGTGCGCTCTTTGGTCGTGTTCAAGCACGGGAATAAATGTCGTAAGTCTCAATTCTTATTTCGTCATGATCTAGAGAAAAATATCCTATTTTTGGATAATAAACTATATTTCCTTACTGTCAATAATTATTTTAGACATAAAAGCCGAGTAATCTTGTTTTTGTTTCAAATAATATTTTAAAAAGACATGATTTTCGAATAAAAAATGGATCGAGCGAAAATGTTCCAATTACGTAACTGTCTTAAATTTGGAAAGAAACAGATCCAATAAATCATATACTAAAGTTCCATTTTGATTGTATGCGTGACTTTTTCAGAATATTAATGCAAATTAATATACAATTTAGGGAGCCTCCTCTTAACTTCACTAGCAGAGCATGCTAGCGCGGGCATGTCGGTGACGCGAAACCTTAAGTTTTTGCCCTACCAAAATACCTCAACGCGCCTAAAGAATTTTTTATTTCAATTATGATTAACCCTTTTCGTGAACACCTAAAATGTAACCCCTATAAACGATAGGTATATATACCCCATACCCCTGGATATACAAAGTTCTCGTGGTAGGAGGTTTTGTTACGAGTTCATTATTAAGTGCACACAACGAAAACCACTCCTGGGCGTGTTATTATAAAAAATAAATTCCAGAGAAGGGTGCAATTAGCCCCTGAAACTGGTATTTCATCTATGCGTTAATTATTGAAGGGTTTTCACTGATGTTTTTTCAAGTCGGGAAGGGATACCTCTGGTTATGTAATTTTTGTTGAAAAAAGTGTAATTAAAATCACTTTTTATGATTGGTTTTCATTTTTATCGATGAGTTTTGGGGTATCTCAATTCTTTTGCGCTTAAAGTTACCTGTAGCTTAATTCATAACATAACATCACGCCAGTATTCTCCGAAGGGTTAGGCAGACGTGTACTATCGTAGAAACACATATTTGTACACTGTAAGGACTATTTTTGCTTGCAGCGCTCGGTCGCTATAGTATCGCTTACCTACGAAAAAAAAGGGTCGTGTGCACGGGATTTTGTTTTCAAAATGCTTAGATATGCGTTACCCAGATGGTACCTATACAAGGTGTTCCTTTTGATATCCCATAAGACCGTGTCAAAGAATCTACTGCCAAATGAATTATTTTTCAATTAGTATAGAATAATTCAACAAAGTCATGATTATTATCTAAAACAGCAATACGCGAAAAAAAAAAACTAAAAAACATTTAATTCAAACTATTATTTCCCATTAAAAAAAATACAACGTCCCATTTTCTTAGCTTTAAATATGAATGATTGGTTTGAATGAAAATAATTTACTCGTGCTTATCAATGAAACTTACATACACACATCGAGAGTCTTGTGTTACTTATTATATTTTTGTATAATTCTTACAATTAGCATTTAACTTTAGAGTTATGGTACATCAAAAGGAACACGTTGTATAATACACCCACATTTCGCCAGTTATGTTTAAGTTCCATACAATAGGGGGCGAGCCTATTGCCATCAACCGGACACAAATCCAGACTCCTCGCTGCTACTGAGAAATTACAGATAGGAAAACCCAATAACACGTTGCTTGACCCGGGACTTCACTATACTGATATTAGGTATACCTAAGGGAAGATTTTTGCTACATAGTGCGGGTTGTACGAAGTTAGATCAGAAATTCAAAAGAAAACTTAAGTCATTTTTATATCGGTAGGAATTCTTTTACAGATCGATAGTTAATCATGCTCGCACAGACCAGGGAAGCATAGCACAAAAGGGAGGTGGCCATTACTCAGCTGGGTGGCAACAAGGTTGCCAGTAATGATGATGATTATAAAAAGCAAATTAAAAAAACTTGAACAATTTTGTTGTGCAGGAAATAATGTATCGCGCGATGATGTCTTTTTAATGGTCAAAAGCTGGTGTCGTTACAGTGTCGCGAAATCAATTGTTTAGTCTCATCTCAAAAATGCCCAACGCGCCTAAATAAGTTTTCACTTCAAAATTAATTTATTTCAGGTCCTTGACCCATCCTTAATCCTTAATATTATAAATGCGAAAGTAAGTTTGTTTGTTACGCCTTTACGCTAAAACGGCTGAACGGATTTGGATGAAATTTGGCACATATATAGATGATGCCCTGGAAAAGAACATAGGATACTTTTTTTTTTTTCCCCGGGATCGAGACTTATGCGGGTGAAATCGCGGGGCGCAGCTAGTAATATTATAAATGCGAAAGTAAGTTTGTTTGTTACGCCTTCACGCTAAAACGGCTGAACGGATTTGGATGAAATTTGGCACATATATAGATGATGCCCTGGAAAAGAACATAGGATACTTTTTTTTTTCCCAGGGGATCGAGACTTATGCGGGTGAAACCGCGGGGCGCAGCTAGTATTAAATATAAAAACAATACACAATTTTGTCAATTTTATAAATTACACTATTTGTACAATTAAATAAGTGATATTTATAGTTGAGCGAATAATTAATAAATATAGGTAATTAAATGACGTATGAGTTTTGAAATATGAGACACAATAATTATGACAATACATACAATTTACTACCATCTGGAGTTTTACTTATAATACCTACCAAGCGTTACATGAGTAACAGATAAATGTCAGATCAAATCAATTAATGTTTTTACTTCTGTCGGCAGTTCCCATGACTGCCAATTTTTAGTTTACCTTTGTTGTTTACCTTGATAGTACTTAGAAACTCTCCCTGCCCTTTGGGTGACTTCCAGTCTTTTAATGAGGCAGATTGTGAGCGACCACGTAGCCAAGCTACAATAAGATTTGTCAATTGATTTGATAATTTTTATCAATTTTATCAATTTCTAATTTTTGTTCATTTAATCTGTTTTCTTATTAGTCATGTATTATTGTCATCAAGGCTCGGAACCGGTTTAATAAATACCTGTTAAAACCAGTTTATTTGGGTTTTACTCCGAACTTTTCTTAAGAACGTGAAATGAAATGAAATGAAATCGTTTATTCTGTAAAAAGGATATCGGAATCACTTTTACACGTCATATAAAAAATAAAAATTAGCTAGATGAGTTCGGCGTTTCCTATCTGACTACTCTGAGAAGAAAGGCCGAAACAAACTCAGAGGTCGCAGTCTCTTTTAAAGTCCAGACATAATCTTGGTCAGGCGTTGTTGAACGTTTTAAGAACTTTATTTTAACTTAAATTAAACGGTTTATTCGACGAGCGGCATGTTGGTAAACGCGTTGCAACTTGTGATTACTTGTGAGGATGCCACGCTGTATAAAAACTAAACAAAAAACCGGTTAATATTGCTCTAAACCGTTTAATCCGAAAAAAACCTTTTTATAAAGACTCCTCCAAAACCGGTTTATAAAAACTGGTTTATACGAACGAAACCGAATTTAAAGGTTTTTGCGGCAATAACGGTTTGAAAATTTAACCGGTATCCGAGCTTTGATTGTCATATACTTAATATGATAATAAAAATCGCATCAAAATCCGTTCCGTGTCATAGTTTTAGAAGAACAACGCAATCACACGATTTTGCCTTTGAAGATACCTACAAAAAACCTACTTTTTTACTTTAAAAAGATGATATTTTTTTTATTATATTAAGCAGTTAATATGACACAGATATTGGGTATTTATTCACAACACAACACACATATGTATGTCACTACAGTATATTTGATTTTGTGAGTAATTTTTTATATTATCCTATCTTTTATAACATTATTTATTCTGATAGGTACCTAATTTATTAAAACGGACACACACTTCCCTGTTTATTATTCTAGCGTATGGCACTCATGGGTTGCAGCTGAAAACCAGCGTCAGGTGGTACACTTTGTGTTGTCATCTGACAATATGCTGAACCGAGGCCATTTTGGCATTATAATCATTGTTTTCTGTTTTTTATAGTTATCCCATCATCTGTTACGACGCCTCATAAAGGTGGATAACAATTAAAATTCTATTGTGTCTCGTTAATGACAGTTGAAAGGTTATAAGGTGTATTTTCTCTGCAGTAATGCCAATAAACACATTTTCATGCTCGTAATCAGTACATTTCAGAGCATGGTTCAGCATAAACTTTATTTTGCTACGCCTCATAGACTATACTCCATAGGTTTAGGTAGTTAAAAAAAGGTAAACAAAAAAAACCACGTGACGAGACAGCTGTCAAGTAACCGACTAAACGTAATACCAGTCACTTCAGTTGTTATGCTACGTCACAGTTGAACTCTTCAATTTAGCAACGTCATATTTCGTTGACGTTTAGAAATTGGGCTCTTTACAATAGACAGATTACAAAATCTTATAAATCAGACCAAAAAAAATTGTGCTCAAGCAGTTACATCTACGAAAAGTAGTGAAGAATAAATGATAAAGTTTAACATACATTAATAAAAGAGGA
Source organism: Agrochola lychnidis (assembly GCA_963680765.1). Classification (NCBI taxonomy): domain Eukaryota; kingdom Metazoa; phylum Arthropoda; class Insecta; order Lepidoptera; family Noctuidae; genus Agrochola; species Agrochola lychnidis. The sequence continues at coordinate 21,210,025 of OY796858.1, forward strand.
AACTATAGTAAAAAACTAAAATAAATTTAATTTGGTTTTATTGTTTTTTTAACAAGAAAGTGTCATCTATAAAAACCCTTTTCACGATTTGTTTACCTTTTTTTAACTACCTAAACCTATGGAGTATAGGAGTTTCATGGTACGAGGTGAGAACCAAAGATATGAATCGACAGATTTGTCCTCACCGTACTTAGTCGCGCGAAAAAGTGTCCATACTGAGAAGAGTGTGCTCACACAATAATCCAGCCCGTCCCATCCTTGATGTCCTTCCTCCGGTTGACGCTTTAAGCCGAGGTTCGTACCCCACAGGGGGTGCCCTTAGCGAGCGTTCACCTAGTTTTAATTAGCATAGTTGAATAACCCCTAGCTGGAGGTTTTAAGTGTAGTAGGTTAAGGTACCCTCAGGAAAGCCCGGTTAAGTAGTCATGATCTCAGAGGTCAACTACGAGATGCCCTAATTTAAAAAAAACACACAATAATAATGGCGTTTCCATCATAAGCTAGTCAAGTCACTGTGTTATTGGGTGTGTCAGAAGTGTCAGAAGTTGTATATAAACGCAGCAGAAATCCGACCATCTTTTAACGCAGCAGGGCGAATCGAACGATTTAAATCTTTGCGAAGTTCTTCAAAAAGGTCAATTGCGTAGTACTCACAACCGGCGCGCGTGTATGACCAGATGTATGCACATAAAAGAAGCAAAAGGAGTATGTAAGAATCGTAGCAGATGGCATTCTGTCGTTTCTGCCTGCCAACATGGGAAGCCGGCGTAAGTTTATGTATGTTATTTCGAAGTCAGATTTATTAATCAAGGATTGCGAAAAACATTTGGTGACACAAACACGACACGACGTATACTTAGAAGGGAGAGATATAATGAAAAATCTTTTAGTTTTCTTTGAGTTCCCTAAGACTGCGGTGGCCGCCAAAAAGCGTCCGCAATTTACCGTCGAATGATGTCACTGAAACGTTTTATGAAAGCAAGTCAATTAAAGCGCCCGCAATTTACCGTCGAATGATGTCACTAAAACGAAAAGCGTCGGCAATTTACCGTCGAATGATGTCACTGAAACGAAAAGCGTCCAAAATTTACCATCGAATGATGTCACTGAAACGTAAAGCGTCCGAAATTTACCATCGAATGATGTCACTGAAACGAAAAGCGTCGGCATTTTACCGTCGATGATGTCACTAAAACGAAAAGCGTCGGCAATTTACCGTCGAATGATGTCACTGAAACGAAAAACGTTCGCTATTTACCGTCGAATGATGTCACTGAAACGTTTTATGAAAGCAAGTCGAGAGTACAATATGTTTCCTTAGAGAGCGTGCAGACATCGTAAAGTCAAACCTTGGTGCCATTATTTTTATGATGGCCGTTGCGGCCGTGGCGGCCACCGCTGTCGTAGCAAACCCGAGCTTTAATTCCCTACACACATTTTAAATTCCCTTACAAACTATACGAGTACGAGCGCCAAAAGACGAAGTACGCGCCGAGGGTACAGTTATTAGAGTCGCACCGGAACGTCAATTTCAAGGCATTCGTCGTGCGTGTACCGAACTTTTATCTGCCCCTCGTCATGCAAGAAGACTTTTGGCCACAGGACGTGGTGTTCCGTCGCTTCCGCGGACAAGTTCCACAAGACGGCACTAAGTCAAGCTAGTGCATAGTGAAGTGCTACTAACATAGTCTAAGCCTTATTTATTAACACAAGTTTTGTTTATATTAGAATATGTATGTTTAGGTTAAGGTATTTTTTTTTGGGCCTGTGTCGCCTGCAATCAATGGTAATAAGCAACACCAACATACTGATTAATGACTAAAAACTACTAACTTCGAACTAAGGGCAACTCAATTAAATAATTTATTAGCGAGCTCAGCGACTAGTCTCAACTAACTCTAACACACTTTAGTAACATAACTTCCTAGGGAACGGTTTTATTTAGCAGTTTGGAAAGTGCTTTATCAACTAGCTGGGTTAATTAAACCATTATGTGGTAATAGTTTTAGTAGGTGCCTATATCCTATATTTAGCTCAGAAACCTGACTTGCTATTTTCAAGAAAGAAAGAAAAATAGGCTTATTTGTCACAGAAACACGTGCATTCTAAAAGACAAGAGTGATCAGAAAACAAAATGGATCTAATTATGAAATCACGAGCATAAAACAGAAATAGTCGGGAGCTGCACGTCATGACTGTGACAAGAAGGCTTCAGGTCAGTGTCAGGTTTTATGTTGATTAAAATATGATTCGTGGCCGTAACAAATATGCCTTTACTCAATTATAATCATTACAATCAGCAATACAACTCCATAAGTTAGCAAAGATGCCAAATGTCATGATTTCATGAAATCATGACATTTGACACCTTTATCTTCTTCTTAATCACTATTGCTGATTATAATGATTATAATTGAGTAAAGCCATATTTGTTACGACCGCGAATTATATTTTAATCAACATAAAACCTGACACTGACCTGCAAAATGCAAAAAACCTAAGAAAATTTGACGCGGGCTACTCTGACGCTTCCCCCTTAACTAAACTCCATATCATTTCGATCGGGTTCAGATCACAATGTTATGGAGGTATTTTCAAAATTTCATGTTGTTTTAGAAGCTCTTCTGCTTTATACTGGGGCTTGTTCTCATTTACCAGGCAAAAGAGCTCAATCTTTGAGTAACAGTGTTTATTTATTTATTATTAGGCTCTTCAACAATGAGTACACTATTACTTTACAATTTGTACATTGTAAACTTAAGTCTAAGCGCCTCATTACATAAAGAAAAGCACAGCATGCACTATATATGCGCAGATAAAACACAATTAATTAATTAAAATAAGTTATAGATACATAGTTTAGTTATCAGTAAAATTAAATTATTAAGAGCTAAATTGATAACAATAAATTACAGAGATTAAATTAAATTAAGTTCCATTTAATTTTCAGATATGATTAAATTAAAATAATTTGATTTGATTTTAGACTAGAGAAACCCATTAAATGGCAAGCTAGGCTTTTTTTTAACCGACTTCCAAAAAGGAGGAGGTTATATGTTCGTCGCGTATGTTTGTTTTTTTTTTTTTTTTTTATGTATGTCCACCGATTTCTCCGTCAGTTGTGGACCGATTTTGAAAATTCTTTTTTTGTTTGAAAGGGTGTGCTCTGGAATTGGTCCCATATAAATTTTATCAACTTTGGTTGGATAGTTTTTGAGTTAGCTACAAAATACGTATTTTTTTCCCACTTAGTATGTAGATGATATGATAAGTTTCTGTCACTGGTAGCAGGTAGTGGTATTCGAATGTGTGTGGGGTAGGTACCACAACTAAAAAGTGAAAAATAAAAACTTTTTACAAAAAAAAAAAACAACCGACCTCCAAAAAAATAACACTACAAAGTGAAAAATAACTTTAATTTCGGAAGTCGGTGGCAAAAAACGAAAATACAAAAACCCAAGACACCGACTTCCGAAATTAAAGTTATTTTTCACTTTGTAGTGTTGTTTTTTTGGAGGTCGGTTGTTTTTTTTTTTTGTAAAAAGTTTTTTTTAGAGCAGTATTGATGAGTGAAAGAGGTCTATATCCACTTCGTGCTTTTTTTAGGCAGCATACATTCTAGACAATGGACAGTATTGCCTCAAGTTGGTATTCAATTAGTATTCAATTCTATTAATTACAAAACAGTTTAGAATTTCCATTTTGCGGTTTTGAATCGAGAGTGGCTTGTTGATTTGCTTGAAGTGGTAGCATTATCCATTATTACCACACAATTTTGCGGTAAATTTGCTAGCTTTTCTTGCAGCTATTTCATAGAATTTGAGCTGTTCATGTCATGATGGTAAACAGCCAGCTTAGATTTTGTTCAATAAACAAAATATCAATAAAGCATTTGGTATGAAATCATGTTCAGCAGTGTTGTCAATTTCTGAAAACGTGAAAAATCACTCTCAGCTTTCAGTAGACAGTAACGTCAAAATCATACTGAAGTTTATAGGGGATGGGAAGATTGATGGAGATGTGGAAAGGAGAGTAAACGCGGGAATCAAAGTGAATGGTGCTATACATGTGATTGTGACCAACCAGTCGATGTTTAAAAAGGCTCGACTGGCTGTTCACAATGGTGTGCTGGTGCTCACGCTTATGTATGGAAGTGAATGTTGGGTGTGGCAAAAAAAACATGAAAGTAGAATAAATGCTGTGGAAATGCGTTCCTTGCGAAGCATGTGTGGTCTGACTATGAATGATAGGCTGAGGAATGATGTGATAAGACAGGTGTGATTTAAAAGAAGATGTAGTGACAAAAATTTAAAAGGGTATGCTGAGATGGTTTGGGCATGTTGAGAGGATGAATGAAAGGCGACTAACAAAATGTATTTACAAGGCTGATGTAAAGGGAAAGGCCGGGCGGGGACGCCCTAGGAGGACATATACTGACCTTATTGGTGATGTTCTTCAGAAAGGCCAGGTGCGTAGTACTCGCAACCGGCGTGCGTGTATGACCAGATGTATGAACGTAAACGAGGCAAAAGGACTATGTAAGGATCGTAGCAGGTGGCGTTCTGTAGTTTCTGCCTACCCCCATGGGAAGAAAGCGTGAGTTTATGTATGTATGTATGTATGTGTGTCATACTGAAGTTCTTAAATAAAAAAGCCTTATTTGCTATTAACAGCAATCATTTGTAACAGTAATAATAAATAGGGCCACGTAACTTCCATGAAAGTTTTATCAGGGGCTTTTATTTCTTTTATGATACAGTTTTTACTACCTACTTTTGCGGCAGTTTGAGAACTGTGTCGTGAAAAATAGATTTGATGTTCAATTCGACAAAAGGACCTACAGCTTACATCCAGCAAAAAAAATAATTAAATCATTTATTTCAAATAGGCCCATGTGTGGCACTTTTCAACGTCAAAATTTACAATATAATAAAATTGATTATAGTCGCCCTTTCCAAAAGGTAGTTTTCGTATGGAGAAGAATGGGCAAGAAACTCCACCGTTACTCTTTTAAAATGTTTTACAATTGTTTGTATAGGTAGGTACGTACATTATTTAAATAATTATATGTGGAGACGATGCATCTAGAATAAAAATACAATACCACAATAGGTAAAAAGAATTAAAAATGAAGCAACGACAGATAATTTAATATGTGATAGATACATGGTGCTCACATATTTACAAACATTGTAAAAGTAAACGATTTTCCAAAAAAAAATTAATTAATAAGTCAGTGTGTGAGGAAGTAATCACAGAAAAATCAATGTCATAAACACAAAATAATACATTTACAATTAAATTAGCAACCAGTTTGATTTTGTCTTGATTCTAAATTGTCCTATGGAGCAGGACCAGCATCTTTTCAAGCACTCTTATCTTGGATATAATCCTCTAATTTGTAATATGCTTGTTTACAAAGTGTACTTTTAATATGAGTTTTAAATTTTCTTTCATATAATTGCAAAATGTCACAAGGTATTTTGTTGTAATATTTAACACAGTTCCCCATAAAAGATGTTTGTACTTTAGATAATCTGAAAAATGGTTGATCTAGTTTATCTTTATTTCTAGTATTAAAATTATGTCTATAACTTATTTTATTAAAAAGATGTGGATTTTTCCTAACATACATAATATTTTCATAGATGAATTGGCAAGGTACCGTCATAATATTAATCCAGCTGCTGTAGGGTACTGAGGGTACAGCATCTGGGCATAAATAGACTCAGAACTTTTTCTCAAATTCGATGCGACTAATCTACAGCCGGACGAATTAACGAACGCACTCGGATTACCATGTATGCATGCTGGGGCCCAAGTCTGCTATTTTTATAAATTCGTCATTCCAACACGATTCCATTGTCATTTTGCTAAAAGTTCGTAATCTGTTAAATTCATAATGGTCGATCACTGGTCGGTCAATGGTCTAGTAATGGCATTGTTGCATTTTGGCGTTGTGACCAAAGATACCGCCTAAGTCAGTCATTCATTTGTCATTATGTACGAGATTACCATGTGCCATTTCTTTCAATGGAGTGTCAGTGGAAAGTCATAATGACGTCATTATATTAGTAGATTACCAAACTTATCAAAATCAACAATTATGAAATCAATGATAGACCATTCTGAGACTATTGTAATAGCAGACTTGAGGCCCTGGTTGCTGACAACGGTGAAGTTAAATATCATAAGGAAACCTGGATTTATCTAAGTACTACTTAATATAAGAGAGTTGAAGTTTTTTTTGGGTTCCGTACCTCAAAAGGAAAAAAACGGAACCCTTATAGGATCACTCGTGAGTCTGTCTGTCCGTCTGTCACAGACAATTTGCTCCGAATCTAATGGACCGATATTAAGTTGAAAATTGATACACATAATGTATTTCTGTGACCCAAACACGGACGTGTAACGTAAATAGATGAATTTTGAATGTGGGGTTCACTTTTGGGGGCAAACAAGAAAATAAAAATATAGTTTTGCGCACTATACCGTGTAACATCAAATCAAATGAGAGGGCTTGTTGCGAGGATTTCAAAAATACTAAAATTTTTAAAAAAAAAAAACAGAGAGTGGTTCTTTACCCACAGATTACAGAAAAACCTATAAGAAGTACCTGTAGTAGTAGTAGTAGTAGTGTAGAATATGGTGCGTACAAAATTACATTTGAAGAAAGAAAGAAAAGAAAGAAAACTTGTTTATTCTGCACAAACAAAACGCACATTTAAAAAAACTAAATAAAAAATACACACAATACAAAATTAGCCAAAAGCCTCGTATTCAATCCAATTTTTTTTTTTTAATGCATTTGGAATGTATCGGAGAACATGTTTTTCAACTACAATGTTAAGTTTGTATCTGGGATAAATTCATCCCAACTACTTACAACCCTTCATTGTGCGTAGCCCGACACGCACTTGGCCGGTTTTCTTTTGTTTAAACACGCTCATCTCTAAAACACCAGTCGGATTTGTAACATTATTTTGACATTTGATATCCCAATTCTTGACGAAGGTTATTTAACATCTCACTATGACTCTTAGGAGCCGAGCAAAAATGCGGGCGGGCGATGCAATGCGACGCAAGGAGCCGAAATTTCACGCGAACGGAGTCGCGGGCAGAAGCTAGTAGTCATAATAATATTGAAATCGCCAACCCGTCTTGAGCAAACATGGTGATCAATGCTTGTGCCTTCTCTGTATGAGAAGAGGTCTTTGCTGTAGGACAATGGCTGGCATTATTTTTTGTTATATAAGCAGGTTTACCGCAAGGGGTTATTCCATTTAACCACCCCAAAAAATCCACCCTAGGGTGGATACTCGGAAATGTATGTCCGAGAATCCACCCTAAGCCTATAAATTTCGTTTATTCAACTAGGCCTAGGGTGGATTATCGGACATACGCTTTCGAATATCCACCTTAGGGTGGATTTTTTGGGGTGGATATTGGAATTACTCGCCGCAAGCAAATCTTATAGTGAACGACTTGCCTTGATTGGTACTATTAACAACTTACAATTCACTCACAGTAATCACCTCTGTATGATGGCCAAAAGTGATTTTAACGAGAACTTTGGCCTGAATTACGCAGTTGCTACGTTTATTACTACTAAGTAATTACGGCTAATTTTCAGGCACTCTAAAAACCGTTAAAATCTTAAGTGTTATGATAATGTTGGTACGTTTATTCGTAACTAGCTTCGGCCCGCGACTTCATTCGCATGTAAGTCGTCAGACACCAAAATATACTAGAATAACAGCCACATATTTCCCGCCGTTTTTACTTAGCGTTCTTTCTGACTTTTTTTATTTTTGGTCGGTTCCTAAGGGTCGTAGCGTGATGTTAAATAGCCTATGGCAGGGTTTCCCTAACTGTGCGTCGCGACGCCCTGGGGCGTTACGGTATTATCCCAGGGGCGTCGTGAGGCGATCCACATAGATTAGAAACCCTTTCCAGTCGTCCTTACTACTATCAACATTTTCGACAGAGGAAGAAGAACAGTTACCTAATAGAATTGTCCTGTGACTCCAGCCTTAAGCTCCAAAGCGACAAAGACAAACTGCTTGAATTTTGGAGTTCAGTTTCTCAATGTAGAGAAAGAGATGAGAGTGGCGATTTCTAAACTTGAGCCTCGTTTTGAGAGGCTATGCTCAGAAAAGCAAGCACATCCTTCTCATAAGTAGCTAGCCAACAAAGTAAAATTAATACCTCTTTTAATTTCTGTTCTTATGATTTGTTTTTGTTCTTTTTTCTAATAAAATTTTATAACTGTTATTTGGAATTTTTCTGATAATTTGATACTAGGCGCTAGAACTGCAACTGGTAGGTATTTTTTGGCGTCGCAAAAAAATGGCAAATTCCCAAGGGCGTCACAGTAAAAATAAGTTTGGGAAGCCCTGGCCTATAGAATAGAATAGAATATTTCTTTATTGGAGTAACCAAGACTCAATAAGATTGTTAGTAAAACTTACAACTATGTTAGTAAACACAGACACTAAACAAAAACAAGAAAAACAATACAATAAATAACGATTGGTCACCGTTGTGACATCCCATGAGAGACAGCACAACAGTGACCCACGTATTCGCAGTTCAGGCGACTCGCAACCATGCTTAAGACACTGTTGGAGCTGCCCCACACCCTGCGCACCAGGGAGCGCACCTTTTACGCATTGTTGCGTAAAAGCAATCTACATGCGCATCTGCGAACATTCCTGACGCACTACAGAAACGGGGCAGCCCCACCAGTATCCTAAAAGTATTGTTATATTGAACGCGGAGAGCGCTATACGATCTTTGCATATATCTAGCCCACAGGCTGCACGTGTAAAAACTAGCACAGTAGGCACGAAAGAGCGTGATTTTTACAGGAAGTGAGCATCGTGAAAACCTGCGAGCCAGCATGTTCGCTCTAACCGACAACGCCCTCCGCTCCCATTCAATGTCACCATCATCTTAACCTGCCTCAAGAATTAGGCTATGAAACGCACCAAAAATATTTTTTCAAATCCGACTGGTAATTTCAGAGATTAGCCCGTTCAAACAAACAAACTCTTCAACTTAATTTTATTAGTATAACTTTCAGACCATTTTTTGATGGCATCTAAGTCTCAGTTTATATCTGCTATAGCGTCCGATAAACTTTCTACCCGCTCAGCTGTATTGAAGATCATCAGCATAAAGATGATACGAACACCGAAGACAGTGAGTTATAAAATTAATGAAGATGGAAAACAACAACGGAGAAAGAATACCGCCTTGTGGAACACCAGCATCCAGGTTGCGCTAACTCGACGAGCTCTCATCAATGCGAAGCAACTGCTGACGTTCCTGAAGATAAGAAGAGAACCATTCCAGAGCCTCGGAAGAAACCATAAGATGAGAGAGGATAGAAAGGAGAATATCGTGGCTGACGGCGTTAAAGGCATTGGAGATATCAATTAATACCAAAACGGTAACCTTGATATCCTCCATTGCTTCTCTTACGCCACCAGTCACTTTAAGGAGAGTAGAGGCTGTACTGTGCCCAGGCCTGAATCCAGACTGAAAAGAGCTAACAAGTTTGTAATGGTGAACAAACCCCGTAAACTGCTTGTGTACGCAGGATTCAAGCACTTTCGACAGGAATGGCAGAATGGAAATAGGTCGAAAGTGACTGTATAGGGAGGGATTTGAAATTTTAGGGAGTGGGAGTATTTAGGCCATACGCCACAGGGATGGGAATTGTCCGAAATCAAGAGAAAAGTTGATGATGTGGGTAATCGGAAGGAGAAGAATATCAAGGATCCAATGGACCATACTACGACTGATACCTGCATAGCTCACGGCCTTGGATTTTATGGACAGGATGATCTTTTTAATTTCGTCCGAGGTGACTGGAGAAAAGTGAAATGGTTCTATGATGAGACTGGCTAGGCCAGTAATGAAATCGACCGTCTGGGACAACATTTGGAAATCCAAATGACAAGTAGTTGACTTTGACTTTGTTGTGAAATGCCGGTTGATATCATCAAGGCCAATTGTATTAGGAAAATCCACTTGATGTGGTCTGCCGTTACCAAGAGTACTAAGGAATTTACAAAGCAGGTGAAGCAGATTTGTTTTCGAGAATATGGCGGCGTTTAGCGTTACGTATCATCTGATTACACCGATTTCTAGCAGCATTAAAAAAGTTCCTATTATCTTCACTGCGATTCTTTTTTTACGAAAGGCTCGATCTCTGCGCCTCAAAGCCCTGTCGTCATCCAAAGAGCAGGAAGATCCCGAAGTTTAATCATCCTAACAGGAGCGTGTTTGTCGTAGGGAGCTTGGGACCGTCCGACCGAAAATGCGGAGTTTTTCGTCTACAGCTGTCGTTGCTGCCAGATGTTCCCAACTGAGGTCTGACGCATCCTGACGAAGCTTCTCAACGTTCATTCGCGCAATACACCGCATTTGCAGAACTTTAAGGACAGGTTTAAGCGGTTTTAGGACATACGAGAGGAAAATGAGGTCATGATGGGAAAATCCAGGAGCGGGACCCTGACCATGACAGGAAACAAAGGAGGGAGTTGATTTAAGGATTAAGTCGAGCCAAGTGTCATCGGCAGAGATATTGAAATTGGTAGATAAAACATCCAAGTCCCAAGAAAATATCACTTAACATTTTTTTATTAGGCTTGGCACATTTTTGTCCCAAGAATCTTGCAATTTTCATCATCATCACATAAAAGTACGAAGTATAAAGGAGACGGTACCCTTCTAAGGTCGTAACATTCATTTTATGACCCCAAATAAAAAGATCATAAACCCCGAGTGATGAATCATGTGTTTTCTTAGTGAATTGATATTATTATTTCCTTTTAGAGACCGCCATTTTTTGTTTCACTGACAGTTCAATTTCAAGATGGCGTTGCGAGAATATTAGTAGATAGCTCAGTTTTTTGGGAAATCAAAAGTAAAGTAAAATGGTGGGCAGGTAGATGTTTGGTTTATAAGTATAATCTGTAACTATCTTCAACCATAGATTTTTTATTTAAAAACAAAAATTGCCGTAAAATAGGTACGCCCCGAATCTATGGATTATAGCTCGAAAGTATTTCTTTTCTGTGCTTTGACTTATAATAATAATAACTTTATTTCAGACCATAAATTCATTACAGAAATACTTATATCCATATTTGTGAAAATAAGTACTTAAGAACTATGTTAGTAAACCATAAAAAAGGATTGTGTGGTTTTATGAAATCACGGTAAAAGTGAAACTTCTATAGGCGCCACCCTATTCCTTGGCTGCTCTGACGAGCGCCTTTCACTTTATCCCTACTCTGCGGCCGACCGTCACGCGACATGCAACACACAGACGAAAAAGTTTGAGACGATGTAGTAAAAGTTTCACTTTAAAAATAAAAAACAAATGAAATTAAATTGACACGTGGACTGCGAACCAGTGCCTCAGAAAATGACCGTCTAACCTGTCCACTATTACTTTCAGAATGCTGTTGGAGCTTGCTCGGATACGGTGCTATATGGAGGCTGCCCATCAATCCGAGCTTCCATACACATGCCAGACGCACTACAGTATCTCGGCAACCCCAAAAATTAATTATAGATATTTATAGCTTTTGCCCGCGGCTTCGTCCGCGTGGAGGTCTGAAATTATCCCACGGGAACGTACAGCCGGGATAAAAAGTATCCTATGTATGTCGTAACCCAGGTCATACTCCACCCATGTGTCAAATTTCATCCAAATCTGCTCAACTATTTTAGCATGAAATCGTAACAAACAGACAAACTCACATTCGCATTATAATTATTATTACTAGCTGCGCCCCGCGGTTTCACCCGCATATCTCTAGATCCCTTGGGAATATTGGGATATAATGTATTCAATTTATTTAAATCAGTTTAAAATTAAATTTATTTCATAAGCCATTACATAAGGAGAGAAAAGGGTTAACAATGAATTTCTTAAGTAACTTGGATCCTTATAGTAATTAGACTAAGTACAAGCACGAATTTGTGAAACTCCCGACACCCAAACTAGGACATGTCCTGTATCTCAGGTGTCAGCGTTCCTTCCTGCCAGACACATTGTGGAGCGTAAGTTATTGTATAAATGGAAAAATAAGAGAAAAAAAAACGTAACTATAATGTATTAAATGAATATTACCTACCTATTTAATATATATGTGTGTGTGGAGAGGTAAATGTAGTGTAAGGAAGAGTGAGTGTAGTGTGAGAATGTTTGTTGAGTTGAAGTTTAGCTCCTTAAGTTCTAAGTTGAGCTCCACGATTACTGACAAATGCTTGCACTGACTGGACAGATTCACTCAAATCTGTGTGGTTCTTTCCTCAAAAGACCTTTTCAGACACTAATCTACACGGTCCTCATATGGCCTGACCAAGATTATGTCTGGACTTTAAAAGAGACTGCGACCTTTGAGTTTGTTTCGGCCTTTTTTCTCAGAATAGTCAGATGGAAACGCCGAACTCATCTAACTTATATATATATATATTTTAATATCACGTGTAAAAGTGATTCCGATATCCTATTTACAGAATAAACAATTTGGTTTAATTTATTTCATTTCATTTCTAACCCGGTTCATGGTCTACCCCTGTGCCAAATTTCATCCAAATCCATTCAGCCGTTTTAGCGTAAAAGCGTAACAAACAAACTCACTTTGGCATTTATAATTCAGTTAAGATTAGAATTATAGTTAGGATTGGAAAACTAATGTTAAACTTCGGCAATCTTTCCAGGAATGATTTGAAATTCTATGATATTGTGTGCATCCCCATTAAAGCTCTCATAAGTCGGTAAACTTTTAAACTTATTATATTGAAGAAAGAAAAAAAAAGTGGCAAACCGGAGGGGGGCCAACAGAAGTGAGAACTTGAACAATTTAAAAAAAATACTTCCAAATCCTTTAAAGTAAAATTGTTTGCCTAGAACATTGATCCGTAACTTAATATAAATAAAGAGCACAATCGCGTTTACAAAAATGAGGTGTCGGTAACGGTGTCGCGAGTTCAATTGTTTTTTCTCATCTCAAAAATGCCCAACGCGCATAAAGAAGTTTTCACTTCAAAAAGAAAGAAAATACATTATATACATATCGACGCTTGAAAGGCAACATTGACTAAGCGACATGGGTTCCCATGTCGCTTAGTCAATGTTGCCTTTCAAGCGTTGATATTATTATTTCATACTTAACCCACTCCACAAAGAGCAAGCATAAAGATATGCCAGTAAAGGCCAATTTCAACACAAAAGGGGCTAATTATAAGCCCCCATTATACAATAATTTCCCTCTCCACTATTAAATGCAAGTCTAAGTTAAACGTAGCGCAGGAAGTGAACCGGCGACCCTTGTGATGCAAATGCAGTGACAATTTGCCGTTTGAATGTGGCCGGAAGCTAGACGAGGTTGTCTGTAGCTACCCGGGTTCAATTTACAATTCTGTACCTTTTGCTCTTTGAAAGTTGAACAGTCAATTTTTGAAGAGAGGTTTCTATCTGCTGGGTGGTCTTTGCAGGTAAACTATCGTTAGCTATCGATTTTAATGTTTGTTCAACGTTTTACTCATGACGTATTTCGCACTTATGTGTCGGGGTTATTAGATTAATTTCGAACAAGCAGAGCCGTTATTTTCAACATATGGTAGGGACGGGAATTAATTGATTTTACTTTTTAAATGGCTCTCTTTGTTCAAGTTATTGGATAAATATTAAAAACTTTAGAGAAAACTAGCTGCTAACAAAGGATCCCTTTTTAATTTATTAAAGAAGAGACGTTTAAACGTCAAAAATGTATGGTTAAATAGTCGCTAATTATTACTTAAATGAAAGCACCATTTATAAATAAACCCCTCATTGTTTAGGTCAGTTTAGATTTAATTCTATACCCACGAAAACCGGCATAGTTTTGATTCCACAATGTCGTGAAAGGCGATTGAGGGATTGTGTGCCGATGACAGCGACCGGAATCTAGACTACCCCCGGTGTTCTGCCAATCGAGTCAATTTAATCACAATCCACAACATTGGTTTGCGTTTGTAGATACATACATACTTATATGACGGAAGAGGGTAGTGTAAAGAAAATAAATTCTGCACAAAGTAAAAGCACATTACAAAAAAAGATATATATATATACATATATATACTAGCGACCCGCCCCGGCTTCGCACGGGTATAAACTTTGCACGGGTATAAACCGGGTTATCTTTATATATATAATTCTTCTGTGAGTGTGTATGTCACTGAACTTCTCTCCAACGACTGGACCGATTTTGATGAAATTTTTTGTGTGTGTTCAAGGGGATCTGGGAATGGTTTAGATTCACAATTTTGTCCGCTGGACAATGTTTTGACAGGACAACGTCTGTCGGGTCCGCTAGTTATACATATAAACCTTTCTCTTCAATCACTCTATCTATTAAAAAAAAACCGTATCTAAATCCGTTGCGTAGTTTTAAAGATTTAAGCATACATAGGGACAGAAAAAGCGACTTTGTTTTATACTATGTAGTGATATATATAAAATACACATTCACCAAAAGCCAAAAGTCTCGTATTCAATGTTCGAAAACTAATAAAAAGTTCGACAAATTTTGTCTATTGATGTCAAGGCCAGATACCAAAGATAATTTACAATTTGTGTGTTTTGTTTGTCTCTCTTTCCTTATTATCAGCCATATTTGGGCGTACTGTGGTTAGTGTTGATTACTGCGCAATAGAAAACAGGTTACAGTTCGATCACATTATAATTTACGATCAAATTATTCACACTTAGCCGGGGAACGGGTGTAAGAGAAACGCAGATGCTTGAGAAAAATAATCGCATAAGTTTAAATCTAACAGAACTTTTGAGTTAAAGCGCGCGAGTTAAGTGTGGTAACCCTACTACAATTAGCTTTGTCAGCAGTACAGCTTCTTCCAAATCTAGTGAGTAAGTAATTATAATGTAGGACATTGTCGTCACGCAACAATTGTCGTCTTAGCATAATTTAGATCTTTAAGATTAGATCATTATTATCTTTACTGTTACTCTGTCAGTTAAATAAAGTTGTATTTATAAACTCTCCGACTGTCGTTTACTTAATTCGCACACATTCGCTCGCTGATGGGTAACTCACTTAACTAACTGACGATTACATTACAATGAGAACTTACTGGAGCTTGCGCGGGCGCCCTCAGACGGGCGGCGGGATAACCACTCTGGGTTGCTATGGTAGCATTGACATACTGCCGCACGCTATACACTAGCAATTCACACTAGAAAACGTAAGAAAATTTGAATTTCGCACTCTATCTTTGCTCATTCATCTTAGAACTTAACTTCTTAATTCGTGCCTAGGTCTGACTGTACGGTCAAGACAATTAAAACTACAGAATCTAGAGTAGGTATAAAATTATTTATCATTTTCAGCATTTCATAGAATTTCTAGTTAACGTACTTTTAATTTTACTTCTGTTGCGATTTAAATTAAATGTTTAGCTCAATAATATAATTAAGATTAAAAAAAAACTGAATTGTTAATCGACTTGTGTCGCTGACTGTACTATTGTTTTCAAAATATTTGAATCCTTGCTTGTATTAAGACAGATTCCAAAAAAAAAACCTTTTATTTATGTCTGTTTTATTTGACTTCATAATAATAATTATACGTCAAGGGCTTGATTCAGAAAGCAGTACTCCAGGACACGCCACGCATAGTGAGGAGGTTACTCTCTCTTAGAGCCTTGACCACTGGCACCTCGAACCCTGTTCCTGATGCGATAAGTTACTATTTTTTAATTTATAAATGTTAAAAAAAAAAAAAAAAAAAAAAAATTAAAAATGTAAACGATAATTTATGTATAATTAGTAAATTATAGGAAATAATGCCTCTTAATAATTTGTCAAAAAATTGTGATATTTTGTTTTACGATCACATACACATTGAAACGCTCACTTTCATTGTTCAAGAAATATGTTTTTTTTTTTTGTAAACAGAAGGTATTCCAATATTCTATTTCTACAAATTGAAGTAAACCAATAAGATGACTACTAAATCAATAGTACAACAGTCTGAGATTGTCTCCTTATTGACTATTTGATAATTACTCATAGTAATAACCAAAGATTTAAATCGATAGATGTGCCTGTGGCGGCATCTACAACGCCACATACGAACAACGCATCACACTGACGCGGACGTCACGCAAAGTCCTGCATCGCACAAGCAGGGTTTACCGCGCGACGAGTATTATATACAACGTCCCGACATCAATTGTCGGGCAGTGGCCCACCAGTCACAACACCCGTCTGGTTAAAGGCTCCTTCCTTTGCTATAGAGGATGAGTGAACTTTACACCTTGTTTCTCATATCTCTATATGCCAATAAAAACAACGAAGTGGAAACACTGAGAAGAGTGAGCTCACATATCCCGCATTGAATTACCGATACGATTTTCTTGATTTTTATGAGTGAGCGAGACAATACTATTCAAATGTCATAGTCAACGAAAGAACCGTGGTCACCTCTTGACGCTGTAGGGCGAATCTAACGATTTAAATCTTTGGTTATTAAAATTTGTAGAATATAGATAGACGAATGATGGAATTCAATCAGTCGAGTCTCGATTGGTAGGCTTACGTAGGTACCTATGTCTATTTAGATATAAACTTGGACTAGATTGAAAACAATTGGGGGTGAAATACGTCGGAAAATAATATACTGATACTCTAAAACCTTATTGACCCTCAAATGACGAACACTATTTTAAATTAATGAGCATCTTAAAACTTTTTTGGCGTCTACTGTTGCATACTTTTTAAAATATATTAGCCTCTTTTTAACTTTCTGGCTTATCTCACAGTTGCTAAGCTGGAGTACCGCGACCAAACGGGTTAGATTAAAACTGTGACCAACCACGCGCGAGCTAAATTAGTCGTAGTAACTAAACTAGGGAACCCCGACCTAATGGGTTAGGAAAGGTTATAAAAGTGACGAACCACGTGTGACCTGAGTATAGATGTCAGGCCGGTTTAAAACCAATCAAACCAATCCATTTAAAACGAAAAAAACCGTTTAAAACCGAAAATAAACCATTTTATTCGGTTTAAAACGGTTGGTGTTGATGGCTATGTTTTTCTTAATTTTAACTACATTTTCTTGATTTTACCGAGGTAGGGATACAACGGAGTACCTATACCTAGTGAAGTTTCGTGCCGACTCGGGGAGGTTTTTAATGAAACTTGGAGATTTGATACTCGATAATGATTATATTATTAACTTCACAATTTAAAATGTTAAATATAGTTTTAACAAAAACAAACTGAGTTGACTACGAGGACCGGAGGTGGAGACAGAAGTGCCTGACTCTAGCTCCTGCGCCTCTTATATATGAATGGTCTTCCTTATCATCACGAAATGTATGGGTGCGTTACTAAACTGTGTTTTGACCTCTGTAGGCACGTTTTAGCTCTAGAAAGCTCGTAAACAAAAATATTTGCTGACTTTTACGACAGTTTTAATTTGCCAGCGGATTAGTGCCACCTCATGTTTTGCTAATGATAAAAGAGCCAAACAACTATGTAATATGCGAATATATGTGGATACTTAACTCCTCCACCCTTAAAATGAAATTATCTTTAAAACGATTTAATTTTAAAGAAAATTTCGTAATCTAAAATCTATCTTAATTACCGTGGTTAGTTAACTAAAACTAATAAGTATACAATAACTTAAATCTAGATCAGTTACAATTGATCATCACTTTTTGTTGTTATTCAGTGTTTCACTTTTCAACGTACGACGACGTTATCACTTGCACTTTTTATCACTTTCACTGCTTACTTGACTAACTTAACTCTAACAAGAATAAAGGTTGGAAATACAGGTTTTAAATCTATGTTAGTAATACCCTTGAACCCATAAATCTAAACTATGACTATGATTATACAAAACTACTCGTATCTTAGGTTAACTGCTATAATTAATTCAAATATATACAACTTTATTAATAGAAATACTATTCTACTAAAATAAAATTTGTTGACAACATTTCGTTTGTGTTTTTATTTCACAAATCAATTTCATATATTTATAAAATTATAATACATTATTTTTATTCAATACATTATAATTGAATTAGTATAATCATGTTAAGCTCATCCTTAAATCATAATTTTGTTCATTTTAAAGCATGTAAACAAATGCTTATTTTATATGCATCATGATAATTTTATTACATGATAATGCTTTTATATAGGTAATCTAAGATTAATGACAAACAAACCGTGACATCCTAGTGATGAATAACAAATATATATATATGTGATTTTATATCACAGCCCGCCGAACATTTTTGAGTGCGACTTTAGTTTCTCTTTCTTTTACTTTAACAGGAATAACGTTTTTATCCATTTCACCTATTATTTTCGCAGGTTGATAAAGTGGTTTATCTTTTCCTTTACGCTGGTTAACTAATTTTGTGTAAATGTCTTGACCTACTGTGAAACTAGTACTTGGTTCTGAGGTAGTTGCTTTCTTTTGTTGAACCGTTTCCTTGTTTCGTTGTAATTTATCCGCAATATATTCATATAACACTTTAGTTCTATTAGCATGATCTCTTATTAATTGTTGTAGATAAACATTTTCAAAATCAACATCAAAAGTATTTCTACTTTCGGTGTGTCCAAAAGTAACTTCAAATGGAGTAAAATCTGTTGCTGAATGGATCGTATTGTTATACGCCATTATAGCATATGACATATTAGACATAGCATCAGAACTATCAACTGTATATTTAATTACTCGATAAATTTCAATAATTGTACTATGGAATCGTTCAATGATTCCCATTGAATTTGGATTGTTAGGTGTTCCAATGTGCAAATCAATTTTATATAATTTAGCGGTTTCTTTAATTAAAACATTATTAAATTCTGAACCGGGATCACTGCTAATTTTAGATGGTATTCCATACATTGAGAAATATTTCAAGAGTGCTTTTACTACTTCTGGTGTACTTCTGTTGTTAATTTCAATTGCTTGACCTAATTTACTAAAGGCATCAACAATTGTTAAATATAGTTGACCATCAATAGAAAATAAATCCATAAATATTTCTTCAAATGGTCGCATTTGCGTTTGCGTCAGTTGAATCAAAGGTTTTATAGGTTTACGGTCGTATTTCATTTGTTTACAAATAGGACAATTATTAATTATGGCAGAAATGGTTTCTTTCATTTTTGGCCAATAATAATTTCTTTTTAATTTAGCGTAAGTTTCACGTATCCCTCGATGGGCTGTTTTACCTTCATGGTACTTTAATATAATGTCTCTTTGTTGATCTTCGTCCGTTAAAACAATAACACGTTGTGTGCATTCCACGAAAGTTACATTATCTTGGAATAAATTATTAATCACAGTTTTAAAAGTTTCTCGAAGATTATTGGATTCAAAATAGACATATGTTTTCCGTTGGTGATTAACATAATTTTTAAGAAATTCTTTCATCTTTTCTGAGTCCTGTTCTGGTAAATAAACTTTTAAAATTTTCGGGTTTTCACTTATTTCTTTTTTTGATACAATATCATTTAAACTTTTATGAAAGATGATTTGATTTGGTTTTGAATCAATTGCATCCTCAATTGTTTTAAAATTTGGTTTATTACTTTGTATTAAGTCGTCGGTATCATCAATTAAAATTTCATCATCTGAATTATCACTATCGTTTAGTTGTGGACTTGTTATCATGTTGGTTTCGATAATATGACTTAACTTTATTCGTGACAAAGCGTCAGCATTTGTGTTTTGCTTTCCACTTTTGTACACAATGTCAAAGTCATACTCCTGAAGCCTAAGTCTCCAACGAGTTAGTTTTGAGTTGGTTTCTTTTAATGAGTACAGCCATGATAATGGTCGATGGTCTGTATAGATGGTGAATTTTTTACCGTACAAATATGGTTTAAAATACTTTACTGCCCATAATATGGCTAATAGTTCTTTTTCTATTGTACTATATCTAGATTCGGTGTCCGATAATGTCCTACTAGCATATGCTACAGGCCTATCGTTACCTATCTCGCCTTGTGATAACACAGCGCCTAGGGCTATGTTGGAAGCATCTGTCGTTAAGATGAATGGTTTATTGAAGTCGGGATATTGTAAAAGAGGGGCATTGATTAACAAAGATTTGCATGTGTTAAATGCATCTTTGAATTCATCTGTTATCTTCATGTCGCTCTTTTTCTTTAACAAGTTCGTCATCGGTTTAGTTATCTTTGCGAAATCTTTGATAAAACGACGATAATAGCCGATTAATCCAAGAAAACTTTTTATTTCGGTTTTCGTGGTTGGTAATGGGTAATCTTTGACTGATTTTACTTTATCATTGTTTGGACGCAATCCATCACTTGTGATTGTATGCCCTAAATAAAGTATTTCCTTTTTAAAGAATTCAGATTTATTCAGTTGGATCTTTAAATTGGATTCCCTCATTCTATCAAATAATCTTTTAAGTTTTTGTAGATGTTCTTCGAATGTTTCTGATGCAACAATGACGTCATCTAAGTAAATTAAACAGATTTTATCGTTTAATTCGTTCCTAAGGATGTTGTCCATTGCTCTTTGAAATGTGGCGGGAGCCGTTTTCAAACCAAAGGGCATTCTGAGAAACTCGAAGTGACCTGACGTTGTACTGAAGGCCGTTTTAGGTCTGTCCCGTTCTAGTACTTCAATTTGGTGGTATCCAGACGCTAAGTCTATAGTACTGAAAAATTTACTATTGCCTAATTTATCGAAAATGTCGTTAATATTTGGCAAAGGATATTTATCATCAATCGTAATGTCATTAAGTTTAGTACAATACAATACTAATAATGCTGCTAGCAATGTAGCTTTTATTTGTTGTAGCAGCATTAATAAGCGAAAGCGAGCATATTAAAACGTGGCTTGAATTAAAGACAATTTTATTGCAGCATTTTGGCGATCAAAGGTCTGAAGACTGTATATTAATGGAATTAGAGGCGGTCACGATAAAACCCGATGAAACATTTTTACAACTTTGTAATCGCATACAATTAGTCCGCAGTAACCTGTTTTCTAAAGTAAATCAATGTCAAGATAAAGATGTTAGAGAAAACAAATATAACATCTATAATCATATTGCGTTAACTGTATTCTTATATAATTTACCTAAAGGATTAATGAGAATTGTACGATTAAAAAATCCATCTAATCTAGAAGACGCTTTAAAAGTAGTCTTAGAAGAAGTCAATTTCAACGACCAATATAAAACTAGAAACAAAAGTAACATCCCTAAGAAATCATTTACACCGCAACCCCAAAAATTTATTGCTAACAATAATCGTCCAAGACCGCATAACTTCCAACGTCCAACATTTGTGCTTCAACAATCGAGACCTATTAATAATAATAATAATACATTTAGACCTTCATATAATCAACAGATGATGCCAAATAATAACTTCAGGTCCAATTACCAAAGACCTCAGAATTTTCAGCGGCAACAATATAATCAGTATAATGCACCAGGACCATCAACCGCTAGAGTTAACTACACTCAAGCCAATAACAATATCCGCGAGGAAGTAGGTCAGCATGGTACCAGGCAAAATTTTACCACATTAGCCTCGAGAAAACCACACTTCAGTTAGACTCATTACCATTCATAGAAATACCCATTGCGCAAGAGAAAGTTAAGTTCCTTATCGATACGGGTAGTACGCGTTCATTCATATCCAACAAAGTTGCTAAGAATCACTTTTCTTCTCATAAAGTTTACGAGCCATTTGAAGTCGTAACAACGCATGCGACCAGTCAACACTACGAAGCAGTGGTCATTCCACTATTTAATGTTTTCAAAGTCGCAACCAACTTCAAATTTTTCGTATATGATATCGATAAATATTATGACGGATTGATTGGTATCGATTTATTATCCAAACTAAATGCGATTATTGACGTTCAAAAACGGAAACTTTTTACTTCATTTGTGGAACTTCCAATGTTTTTCAGATGTAATATCAAAATCGAATTAGAACCAAAATCAAGTCAAGTTATTTCGGTTCCTTGCAATTTAAACAATGGAAAGGCAATTATAGAAGAAAATAAATTTAATAATGGCGTTAAATTAAATAAAGGAGTTATTAACTGTAACAATGGCTATACAGATATTTTAATAACGAACGATACGGATAACAATTACGTTTTACACGTTGTGAAACCATTTAACGTAACCAGATTGAATTTGAACTATACATATAACTATAAAAATGATGATTACCTGATAAATAACTTATCAAAATTAAGGGTTGAACATTTGTCAACGCGTGAGAAAGAAAATATTATAGATATTTGTTCTGAGTATCGAGATATATTTTACTGTGAAGATATACCATTATCATTCACCAATACTATCAAACATCATATAAGAACTCGTCACGAGGATCCTATATATATTAAACCTTATAGATTATCACCGTCCCAGAACGAAGAAATTAAAAACCAAGTCGACAAATTAATGAAAGATAATATAATCCAACATAGTTTTTCCCCTTGGAGTGCGCCGGTTCATCTTGTACCGAAAAAGACAGAAGAACCAGGTACACAGAAGTTTCGAATGGTGATTGACTATCGAAAACTTAATGACATTACGATTGATGATAAATATCCTTTGCCAAATATTAACGACATTTTCGATAAATTAGGCAATAGTAAATTTTTCAGTACTATAGACTTAGCGTCTGGATACCACCAAATTGAAGTACTAGAACGGGACAGACCTAAAACGGCCTTCAGTACAACGTCAGGTCACTTCGAGTTTCTCAGAATGCCCTTTGGTTTGAAAACGGCTCCCGCCACATTTCAAAGAGCAATGGACAACATCCTTAGGAACGAATTAAACGATAAAATCTGTTTAATTTACTTAGATGACGTCATTGTTGCATCAGAAACATTCGAAGAACATCTACAAAAACTTAAAAGATTATTTGATAGAATGAGGGAATCCAATTTAAAGATCCAACTGAATAAATCTGAATTCTTTAAAAAGGAAATACTTTATTTAGGGCATACAATCACAAGTGATGGATTGCGTCCAAACAATGATAAAGTAAAATCAGTCAAAGATTACCCATTACCAACCACGAAAACCGAAATAAAAAGTTTTCTTGGATTAATCGGCTATTATCGTCGTTTTATCAAAGATTTCGCAAAGATAACTAAACCGATGACGAACTTGTTAAAGAAAAAGAGCGACATGAAGATAACAGATGAATTCAAAGATGCATTTAACACATGCAAATCTTTGTTAATCAATGCCCCTCTTTTACAATATCCCGACTTCAATAAACCATTCATCTTAACGACAGATGCTTCCAACATAGCCCTAGGCGCTGTGTTATCACAAGGCGAGATAGGTAACGATAGGCCTGTAGCATATGCTAGTAGGACATTATCGGACACCGAATCTAGATATAGTACAATAGAAAAAGAACTATTAGCCATATTATGGGCAGTAAAGTATTTTAAACCATATTTGTACGGTAAAAAATTCACCATCTATACAGACCATCGACCATTATCATGGCTGTACTCATTAAAAGAAACCAACTCAAAACTAACTCGTTGGAGACTTAGGCTTCAGGAGTATGACTTTGACATTGTGTACAAAAGTGGAAAGCAAAACACAAATGCTGACGCTTTGTCACGAATAAAGTTAAGTCATATTATCGAAACCAACATGATAACAAGTCCACAACTAAACACAATAGAAATGCTAATAGCAATGTAGCTAATAATGCTGTACAATATTTAAAACACAAATTTATTTATAGCGCTTTGATTTCCCTTTCAAATAAAATTTTTCACAAGAAAACAATCCTATTGTATTACAAAAGTTTCTATAGGCCGTTTTCTAGACCAAACCATGCAATACAGATTATTCTTTGAATTAATACAATTTTTCAAAATATAATTGAGGAATTTTCTTCACCTCTTGGGAAAATAATGGGGAATTACTTGTCACCCCTGGATCCAATTATTGAATTTCCGCCCCCTTTAGGATTCGGCTGGATAATTCTTGTCTAGGTGTTATTTATACCTTAGACTGTTAATGTTCTTTTGAACAATTAAATTTTCAGCTGCTTTGCTGCTGGTGGTACCACAAAATAAAGTATCAGTGATTATTACAATAATCAGTGATTAAAAATAGCTGATGAATGACCTGTTCACCAGTTTACACACACACACAATATTAATATATAAATTTGGTAAGGAAGGAGAACAGTTATCTGTTTATGGATCCTCCCGACCCTGCTCCACAATTAAGATGTCCTCGCTCAGCTGTTGTCTTTATGGGATTTCCACGCTTAACTCTTGAGAGAGAACGTCACTCGCAGAGACTCGCAGGCCGCAAAGCTCGAAGATAATTGGTGCAATTGGACTTACAGTTTGCTTCTTGGTTTACCAATGCTGACGCGCCGCGATGTGCAGAGATGAACGTGCAGAGGAATATCCCACCGCTGCCACCAGTGAAGTTTCGTGCCGACTCGGGGAGGTTTTTAATGAAACTTGGAGATTTGATACTCGATAATGATTATATTATTAACTTCACAATTTAAAATGTTAAATATAGTTTTAACAAAAACAAACTGAGTTGACTACGAGGACCGGAGGTGGAGACAGAAGTGCCTGACTCTAGCTCCTGCGCCTCTTATATATGAATGGTCTTCCTTATCATCACGAAATGTATGGGTGCGTTACTAAACTGTGTTTTGACCTCTGTAGGCACGTTTTAGCTCTAGAAAGCTCGTAAACAAAAATATTTGCTGACTTTTACGACAGTTTTAATTTGCCAGCGGATTAGTGCCACCTCATGTTTTGCTAATGATAAAGGAGCCAAACAACTATGTAATATGCGAATATATGTGGATACTTAACTACCTACCTAAGTTATAAAAACTCTATTGATAAGTTAAAAACTCTGTGTTGGTAAGTAAACATGTTTTCATTGTTTTCAAACGATATAAAAATCAATTTGATTCGGTTTAAAACCAAACTCACACTCTCGCACTCTCGTTGACGTCGTCACTCGTGACTCGACGACGCAACGTTGCCAGCTCGCCTGCCCTACACACACATGCACATACATAAACTGCCGCGCGTGGCCGCCGTTCCGCCTTTTTGTAGGCGAGTTTCAACTGTTTGAAACGATTTATTTGGGGTTTAAAACGGTAACATTTGATTTAAAACGTTTTAAATCGGTTGTTTTACATCTATAGACCAGAGCGAGCGAAATCGAAGAAAGAGGCGCATTAGAGTGATATATTGTTCAATAATATTTTTAGGAAAGCAGAATGGGAATTATTTGAGGTTCCATTAAATACATGCCAAATCTGTCATGGTTTTCGTCTTCTATAGTTAGCTATAACATGACTGTTTTGTGTGTAAGAAGGTCATTATAGACTCATCTTGTAATGAAGAGGATGCACCACAGATGCAGGTACCGGTCATTGTGACCATGTTACAGCCAAGTTACCAAGTTACATTATAAATATGTATAATATGTTATTTAGATGTAGGTTAAGATTTACTATTTACTATACTAGATTTATTATTTAGGAGCTCGTGGCTAAGTACTAACAGCCGCACGGGTCGATCCATTAGGTTAAGCTACGCTTGCCGGGGTTGGCCCGTGGATGGGTGACCATTTCTACATACCAAGACTCCTCCGTGCCTCGGAAAGCACGCTCGGCTGTCATTCGTGAATCTTTGACAGTCGTTACGAGTCGTCAGAAGCCCGAAAGTCTGACAACCAGTCTTACCAAGGGGTATCGTATTACCTAGTTACTGGGTTGTGGAGGTCAGATAGGCAGTCGCTCCATGTAAAATACTGGTATTCAGCTGAATCCAGTTAGACTGGAAGCTGACCCTAACATAGTTGGGAAAAGGCTAGGTAGATTGATTTTTGAGATGTAGGTTAAGATTTAGGATATAGTGTGTAATTTTATAGGATGTAGATTAAGGATTTAGCATATAAGGACCCTCAATCGCATTGGAGCGGAGATCTGTAATGGTAGTTTGGGTAAGATTTTCGTAAATAAATAAAATATTTGAGGGAGGCCATAGGTAGACCATTATTTTTGTTAGGACATAGGATACTTTTATAAAAAAATGTGATTTGTTTCAGGCAAAATACCCATATACAAAAAATATAATAAATAAGTAGTAAAAACAATAAAAAATATTCAAAAATTATCCTTCAAAATTAAATTAAAAATTAAATTTATCCCGGTTGAACGGTACCATGCGATAATTTCCGACTTCAATACAGGCGAAGCCGTAGGTAAAAGCTAGTTTCCACATAAGACGTCCTTGGAAATTAAAACGCTCTTTTATGATAATAAACCCATTGATAAATAGGTTTCGATACATTCCAACATCTTTGTCTTTAGTAACAATTCAACCTTTCAACTGTCATTAACGAGATACAATAGAATTTTAATTGTTATCCACTTCAATGAGGCGTTGTAACAGATGATGAGTTATGTAATGTTATGTTTCAGCTAAAGGAACCTGTCTGGCTATTTTACAAGCCTGAACGAATACGAACGTGTAAAGACTCCAGGGTGGCACACCCTGGAGTCATTTCGTGGTCTGGCGCAATAAGAAGTTAGTCCCGAGTCCCG
This sequence comes from Agrochola lychnidis, assembly GCA_963680765.1. Classification (NCBI taxonomy): domain Eukaryota; kingdom Metazoa; phylum Arthropoda; class Insecta; order Lepidoptera; family Noctuidae; genus Agrochola; species Agrochola lychnidis. Next base: position 21,236,714 of record OY796858.1, read on the forward strand.
ACTTATGGGAGATGAGAGATTAAATCCGACAAGTGTGCTGGTTGATGCGGGCTTTGTATTGGCGGTTTAGAGGTTTGACCCGACGAGTGCAGGCAGTGTGGCCATCCCTTTGCATTGGAAGGCTTTACCTATCTGAATCCTCGTGCGAGGAAGTGTCGCCGCTCCAGGTAACGATAGCGCCATCGTTTCTTTCCCGTAGGTCGCGTTTGTTCGTGGGAACCCAGGGTTTTACCTGGTGTTCCATGCCAAGGGACTTAATTCCGCCCATTGGGACCGACTGAGGTGATTAAATTAAGTTTATCCTATGAGAGAGTGTTACTAAACATTTAGAACTAGGTAATAAGACTAGTTGTTATAGATTTAATATGTTAGATTGTGTATCTGGGTGCTTTGTCCAAACATTATATTCCTTTTATTAGCACAACTAATAATAGGTCACTTACTATTCGATTGAGCTAGAAGTTGTTAAGCGTTCATCTCACGAACCCTCACAAGTGTTAGCATTTTTGATATAATTAAGGTCTACTTGTATTTTTAACCGACTTCCAAAAGGAGGAGGTTCTCAATTCGACTGTATGTTTTTTTTTTTTGTATGTTTGTTACGCGATTACTCCGCCAATTATGAATTGATTTTGATGATTCTTTCTTTTTTTTGATAGGTCATACTTCAGAGGTGGTCCCATATAAATTTTATTAAGTTTGCTTGGGTAGTTTTTGAGTTAGCTTCAATAATATATTTTTTTCCCACTTATTATGTGGATGATAAGTTCCTGTCACTGTTATTTACATAGCAGGTAGTGGTATTCGAATTTGTGTGGGGTAGGTACCACAGCTAAAAAGTGAAAAATAAAAACTTTTTACAAAAAAAAAATACAACCAACTTCCAAAAAAAAACACTACAAAGTGAAAAATAATTTCGGAAATCGGTGGCAAAAAACGAAAATTCTAAACCAAAGACACCAACTTCCGAAATTATTTTTCACTTTGTACTGTTTTTTTTGGAAGTTGGTTGTATTTTTTTTTGTAGTAATATTTATCATCCTTTATTTTATACATACTCGTATTTTACATTTCAATGTTCGTATTCGCGTGATTTAGATAGTGTATTGACTAACTTATCATTCACCAACACTTCACTCCGACGTTCATTCATTCATTCACTCGGGCGCCAAAAGAGTTGCACACGCGAACACGGGCATTCTAGTTTGGTCTCTAGTCGAGTAAGGTTGACTTGAAGTGTGAATAAAAGTGTTTATCCTGAAGAACTGTTTTCTCATTTCCTGACCTTTCAAACAAGCAACTCTGAGCTTGATGTATTTGTTCTCATACTTGTGTTACCACGAACATACCTTGTTATGGAGACGGGGTATGCTAGAGGATAACCAGTAGTTATAAGACTGGGAAAGAACTATAAGTTGAGTGGCTCGCCACGTTTTATGTTTGTATACCTTTAATATTTGTTGAATTACAATAAACCTTGTAATGTGTAAAGAGGTATTTGTTTAATTGGTTTTTGAAGTGAAAACTTCTTTAGCATCGTTGTGAATTGAAAGTTGATGAAACGAAAAAGCGACAGTAAAAAGAGACAGACACAAATTCAAAAGATTTAAAGTAGGAGAAAATGAGATAGGAAGCATTATACAGTGTTTCTTATGTTCGTGGTTCTCTGAAGCTGAAGAGTTTGTTTCTTTGCTTGAACGTGCTAATCTCAGGAACTACTGAGTCCGATTTGAAAAAATCTTTCAGTGTTAGATAGCCCATTTATTGAGGAAGGCTATAGGCTATATATCATTACGCTAAGACTAATAGGAGCGGAGCACCAATGAAGAATGTTTCAAAATCGGGGGGTTTTATTTTTCCTTTTGAGAGCTTCCGCTGTGTGCGCTGCGTCAACGGTTAAAGTTTCGCAAAAATCATGTATGACAGAATTGTTCCCCTTTAAAAGTTTTAAAAAAAGTCCGCGACAGCATATGTCTATCTTTTAAGGTTGACTCACTATAACCTTTTTTATGCTAACCAAATTTGTTCTAAAATAATGCATTATTTGCGAAGGTGTTTTTATAAACACGATATTAATCCTTATCCAGATAAATACATTATTCATCAGAAGTATTTAATTTGAAACAAAATTGCCCTTTGCATCATTCGATTTCAATGAATATCTTAGGAGATATCGCAGTTTTAAAATAACATCGCAGCAAAATAATGATCAAGTACTGCGCGCGCATAGATGATATGCATAAGGGGGAAGGGCGTGATATAAGATTATAAGACCCAGTACTTTTACCTAACGTTTTAAAATTCCACTTTTACTGATAAAAGCGTGATGCTATATCTAAAATAGCTCTGAATAAATCTATGTAATATATACGAATAAAATAATTATCAAACTTTGAATCACTATGATCATTACTAAAACCTACAATTATCCTTTTCCCGAAATTTTCATTATCTCAAAGCCAAAATTTTTGAAGGTTTTACTTCTACCACGTGTGAATTACACACATGTTTTTTTTCTAACGAAATATACCCTATCAATTTACTTTAGGATGGTTGGAAGTAGTATAGCATGATAAACGGTTAACATCTTGTGTTTCCAATAGTTGTCTGTAAACTACTAAGTAGCCGGGTTACAGTAACTACCTACATATTTATTATTTCTTGTCCTGTAATATTTGCTTTTTCTTTCTTTATTTCTTCCATACAAGCTTATGTCCACCACGAAACGAATTTATATAAGCTCAGATAATGGAAAATGTTCCTACCTACAAACTGTTTATATGCGGATAAATTCGAAAACAAATTCTTAAATGTTAATCACGACGCACATGTTGGATCAACAATATTTCAGGAAAATGATAACAGATTTTAAAATATATTTTTTCCATATTAACAATATTATAATTATGATCGGTTAGATACGAAGTCGCTCTAATACTGGTATTCAGCAGTATTCGGTTAGACTGGAAGCTGACCCCAACATAGTTGGGCAAAGGCTAAGTAGATTGATTGGATATGAGTTTCATAGCAAATGTTTAATAAGACGGGTACGATCACCCCCTTGAAGGATGCAGGTGACTAAACCGCTACCCTGTATATGCGCACTGCATCTAATTCGATTTCGAGAGAGATGTTAAAATATCCACAAAAGGAACGAATACCGAAAACAAACAAAAAAACTTCATCCACAACAGTTTAAAAAGAAACTTGGTAGGTAATCCAACGTCCGCCCGAAACTTCAAACTACTAATTGCTGGATAAATCTTGAGAAAGTTACACAAACTACAAAGTGTGGTTTAATTGGAATGTCTGTTTGTCTGTCTGTCTCCTCGCTTTACCTACAGTTTAAAGTGACAATTAGCGAAGCTGTAATTGGCTTAATGAGGGTAGTTTTGCTGTGTCTCGGGTAAGTGTTGTGCTAGACAGTACGTCAATGTTTTGCAAAAACTCATGTTAGGTTTCAATTTATGAATACGTAATTGTTGGATATTTTACTAGCAACTCCCAAAGATTCGACATCTCAAAATGGCGAAATAACGGCCTTCTGGATTAGGCGCTCGTGACGGTAAGACGTGCTTAGTGGCTGTGTCGGTAAAAAGAAAGATTGGCATGGTATTGGTTGGAGATCTACTGTAAATTAAGGTAACCTATTAGTTTTATTGTAAATATTAGAATACTGATTGAATTGTGATATTATGTGGGGAATAGGAGATGTGATGGTATGGTGTAGAATATTAAATTTGATGTTGACAAAGAAATATAAATGACTGACAAAATATCTTGGTGTTACATATTATTTTCCTTATCCCTGAAATATTGTAAATATGTAGTTTTATTAAACAGTTTTAGATTACGATATTGGGGTAACGACTTTTACGATTTATTTGGGGATTATATCTATTTTGAGGTCAAATAATTATATTCGGAATTAAATTAGTTATTTTAGAGTAAGGATGGTTCTTATTATACTTATAACGCAAAAAGTCTTCAGACGGATGGTTATCTTAATTGAATGTAACTTGAAATCATCAAAGTACGTAGATAATAGAATTTCTTTGGAGCATTTTGTTAGTATAGAACATAACATAACAAACACACACACACATACATTTGATTATCTATTTACCTAAACAATTTTGGTATGCCTTCTGGCGGGACGTAGTATGGACCGATATTTATTTGTAACAGCTGTATAATCTTTTACCCTATGTTCACAAAATTAATAAATGAATTTCAATTTGAATTTATAACATCACGCTTGCTTCCCTGAAAGGGTGAGCAGAAGTGCATGGTACACCCGTATTTCGCCAGTTAATTTAAAATCCGGTAAATTAAAGCGAGTTAATGATGATTCCGGACTGACACACTAATGAAATAACGATGATTGGGTTATCGAACCCACCAATGCTCAGAAGTCGGGTAAGCGCAAGCTTGCGACAACTATTTGCTACCTAAGTAATGACCTCTGCCCATAGTCTGTTCTAAAAGCAGGCATCTGATAACCAGTGATCGGAATAGGCTGACTATATTTGCCTAAACTTCAGAGAACAGAAACAGAAAGTGGAGACTTCCTTATGACTATATTTTTTTTCCCGGGATTCGGGAAAATTCTTCAGTAAGTTGAAAATTATTATAGTTATTTACCACATAAATAGACCCTCAGTACGGTACCTAACAATACCCTCACGAATCGATCGGACAGGGTTTTTTAAATGATAAATGATTTTATTTCTGTAAGTAGGTTTGTACAAACACTTTTACACGTCAATCATATTTTAAAGCTAGATGAGGTCGGCGTTTCCTAACTGACTACTCTGAGAAGAAAGGCCGAAACAAACTCAGAGGTCTCAGTCTCTTTTAAAGTCCAGACATAATCTTGGTCAGATCATGTGAAGGCCATGTGGATTGGTGTCTGAAGTGGTCTTTTGAGGAAAGCACCACACAGATTAAGAGGGCTTGTCCAGTCAGTGCTCGCATTTGTCAGTTATCGTGCAGCTCAACTCAGAATTTAAGGAGCTCAACGATTCGACGAACAATACCAAAAAAAGGACATTTGGGTAGGCCACTTAAATTACTCAAACTGTCAGACCATGATTAGAACTAACTGAAAAAATAATAAAAAACAAAACTAAAAGGAATCACCCGCATAGTCTTCACATTCACAATAATTAAAATACTTTAAAAGTAAATATTCATGTCATTGTGTAAATAAAATTCATTAATGTCAATGTGTATATAAAAACCCAGAAATAATCTTGGTCAGAGCATTTCATTTGAGAACCATGTAGATTTGTGTCTGAAATGGTCTTCTGAGGAAAGAACCATACAAATTTGAGTGGACCTGTCCAGTCAGTGCACATTTACATATTGTTTATACATCATCATACGGCTATCATTTGCAGATCTTTGACAGTCGTTACGGGTCACCAGAAGCCCGAAAGTCTGACAACCAATCTTACCAAGGGGTATCGTGTTACCCAGTAACTGGTTTGTGGAGGTGAGACAGGCAGTCGCTCCATGTAAAATACTGGTATTCAGCTGAATCTGATTAGACTGGAAGCCGACCCCAACATAGTTGGGAAAAGGCTAGGCAGATGATGTTCCAAAGATATATAAACACGATTGATAGATTCTCTTTGCATATTTCTGTTTCCAAATTATTCCCTAAAACAATTTCAGCTAAACATAAACGAAAGTAATGTTATGAAGGGAAACCCTGTCATTTCGTTTAATGTAGTCGTAACTGGATTTAGTTAAGTGAGTACTGCCTGCAGACCACAACTACAATGTGTGCTTGTTGTCATAAGATTAAATGGCAAATACCACTAGTACCTTCAATCAAGTCAGCCTACCGCAGTCCTATAGTTTGACCAATACCGCTGTACCGCGCCTTAGGAATACGCGGCGAGGCGGGGGGCAGTGTTGACCAATGAGCGGCGGGCAGGACGCCGTGCGCCGAGAGCGAAGACGAATTAGCGGCCTGCACTGCTCCCCCGTCTCGTCGCGCGCCTTCCTAAGGCGCGGTACAGCGGTATTGGTCAAACTATACATATGCTGGACAGAGGCCTCTCCCAGGCTGCGCCACAATACCCTGTCCTCCGCCTTCCACATCCAGTCAGCCCCAGTCACCTTTTTAAGGTTGTCGGTCCAACTAGCTGGGGGGCGTCACAAACTACGCTTGCTAATACGCGGTCTCTACTCCAGGACTCATCTGCGCCACCGGCCATCGGTTCTTCGACAAACATGGCCAGCTCACTGCCACTTTAACTTGCTTACTCTGTAGGCTAGTAACTTTAGAATGTCACTGTCTAAATCAGGTACACGCACTTCCCTTTTTTTTTGTTCCAGGGTGTAAAATCCTCATGGATGTCCTCCGCCCTGGGGCGGACGAAGGGGTCTGTCAGACTCCTACTGACAAAAAACCACTCCGGTGTTCCCTTCCCACACTTGGACCGGGGATCATGAGATCTAGTGCGCCTTCCATGATCCCCGACTGGTGCCGGCTCGCTTTTGCGGGCCACTTGCCCGCGAGGGGAGTGAAGTGAGACTCCCCCCGTGACGTCAAATAGGGGCGCGCGTAGAACACTACGCACTTCCCTAAGCCAACCAAAGGGGCTCGTCCAAGAAAATACTACCACTATACGTATTTCTGCCACCAAGCAGCGTTGCTGTGTTTTATTCAAGGGTATGGATGGGTGACATTTTAGCTTTGTGTCTGGGATGGCAAAGCATCTGTGATGCCTCTGACTAGGAAATACAATCTCGAGTCGAGGTTGGGAACTTGAGTCTCGCGTTCTAAGGCTGGAGCCGAGATTGGCCTTCCGAGATCTCGCCGGTAATCAGGCAAAATGTCGATTTCGAGATTTTTGAGAACGAAAATGAAAAATGGAAAATCGTGTTTTTCATAATCAAAAATTCTTAAACTTTATTAAAATAAAAACTACACCTTCTGAATCGTCCTATATTTTGTAAATAAAAAAAAACGTGTGGCACTCGGGGACTGCCGCGGTATTAAAGCTATTGCATAGCATTTGTAACCTCCATGACAACATCACGTTTTCATGGGAACCGTCATTACATGGTAGGCGGAGTGAAGGGTGTTAGGTTTTATTTTCGTTACGTTACGGAAATTCTAGATTCGGTCGCCGCGCTCAAAGCCCGCGATAAAAGCTATGCAATAGCTTAAAAATAAATCTAATCTAGAACCAAAAATTACGTTTATTTAAGTAATAATTATCTGCACTATGCATACATAACGTAACAAATCAGCAAACATACATCACGCCCAACATAAATCCATATTAAGGGCTAACCTAGGTTAAACGTGGAATAAAAATGTGAAAACATTTACAAGTCTTCCTTTACATTTAATTTAACCTGTTTACAAAAGATTAAACTCAAGATTGAACAAAACAATTTATGAACGCTTGAACGTAGAAAATTGCTGATATAAAATTGTGTTAATAACATTCTGTGTTAACTCTTAAATTACCTAGCTAAAATAAAATTACAAACATTACAGGTTTTACTGCCTTCAGCAGTAGGATGTAACATCTTTAATTTAAGAGGAATTTTCTGTTAACTAGTGAAGGGACTAATGCATGTATTTCGGTTTTTAACCGACTTCCAAAAAGGAGGAGGTTATATATTCGTCGCTTATATTTGTTTTTTTTTTATGTAATTCTTTTTTGTTTGAAATTGTATGCTCTCGAGGTGGTCCCATATAAATTTTATTAACTTTGCTTCGATAGTTTTTGAGTTAGCTGCAATAATACGTACTTTTTCCCACTTAGTATGTGGATGATAATATATGAAAAGTTCCTGTCACTGTTATTTGCATAGCAGGTAATGGTTTTCGAATTTGTGTGGGGTAGGTACCACAACTAAAAAGTGAAAAATAAAAACTTTTACAAAAAAAAAAAAACAACCGACTTCCAAAAAACATTACAAAGGGAAAAATAACTTTAATTTCGGAAGTCGGTGACAAAAAACGAAAATTCAAATCCAAAGACACCGACTTCCGAAATTAAAGTAATTTTTCCCTTTGTAGTGTTTTTTGGAAGTCGGTTGTTTTTTTTTTGTAAAAAAAATTGTAACTGGCTGTTATCTGCATGTATTTTGTATTAGGTCAATAAAAAAAAATACAAATATCCAGGATGATAAGTAGCCTACGTCCTATTCCAGGCTACCTAGGAAAAAAGAAAATACGTTAATTTGCGGTAAATATGACGCAAAGAAGGAACACAACACAAAAAACCGGCCAAGTGCGTGTCGGACTACGCACAATGAAGGGTTCCATAGTTGAGGTAAATTTACTTATCCCAAGAACAAACTTAACATTGTAATTGAAAAACATGTTCTCCGCATACATTCCAACTGCAAATGTAAGTTTGTACTCACAATTTTGTGAGATTTATCATGTTATTTCAAGACCATAGAATTCTTACAGGTTTTCCTGTAATCTATAGAGCCATACTATGTATTTTTTCAAAATTTTCGGTTCAGCAGTTTCGGAAATAAGGGGGAAATGATCAATTTTCATTGAATTTCTTAAATATCTTTAAAAGTGTTTATTTTAAAATTATATAAAAAACAGGTTTAAGATCTCGCAACAAGCCCTTTCATTTGATATATCACACGGTACTGTTAGCAAAACTTTTTTTTTAAATTTTCTTGTTTGCCCCCCAAAAGTGAATCCTATATTCAAAATTCATTTATTTACGTTTCACATTCGTGTTTGGGTCACAGAAATACATATGTGTACTAAATTTCAACTTAATCGTTTCATTAGATTTGGAGTAAATTGGCTGTGACAGATGACAGACAGACACGAGTGATCCAATAAGGGTTCCGATTTACCTTTTGAGGTATGAAACCCTAAAAAAGAACAAGTTGGGGGAAAATATGCATCACATCCACGCAAAACGGCCATCGCTCAGCATAATGCTGCGACCCTATGCAAGACAGAGCCCCAGCGCTGGTTTTCAGCGACAGCCGGTGTTGACATTATGACATCGATCGGTGCAGCATACAATGAGATAAAAATAAGATATGAAAACAGAATAAATCCTTACATATTATAAAACAAAGTCTCCCGCCGCGTCTGTGCGATAAACTCAAAAACTGAACGGATTTTCAAACGGTTTTCACCAATGAACGGTGTGCTTTTTCTATTCTTTAACAATCAACGATAATAGTGTACAATAGAAATCTGACCCTTCCTTCAACGATTAAGGTATATTGGAATCCAGTAGGTAAAGTGAGAACTGCCGTACAGTTGTCAAACCTCTCATTTTCCTTCGTACTCGAGTAAAAACCTGACGGAACTTCCCTAGCTAGTAAACGCGCTTATAATCCTGCGTACCATGTGCCGGAATTCGGAACGACACGTCACCATTCACCATGCATTACTACAGGGTAACAAAGGCACGCATCATTGTCATCTCGTCAGTCCCCGTGACCCTATCATGCCGTTATTAACTTACCTTCGTTAAGTCCTTAATGGCTTTGACCTTAGTGGGAATTGGTCTCTAACCTTTTAAAGTGGCAGAAACAATTCTTATCTACCTACTTATATAATTACAAGTCTGTTTGTCAAACAATGTTATTGTAACAATATTTTAAATCCGTTTTTAACCGACTTCAAAAAAAAGGAGGAGGTTCTCAATTCGTCGGGATATTTTTTTTTAATGTATGTTCCCCGATTACTCGAAGACGGCTGGACCGATTTGAAAAATTCTTTTTTTGTTTGAAAGGGTATACTTTCAAGTTGGTCTCATTGTCATTTGGTCACGATCTGATGATGGAATCTTGGAGAAATCGAGGGAACTCTTCAAATATTAAAGGCACATCTATAGCGATTTGGGTATTTTTGATGAGCAGTTGACATAAGGCTATTGTAACTTAGATAAATTACAAATCAACCCACTAAAAAGTGAAAAAAAAAAACTTTTTTACAAAAAATACAACCGACTTCCAAACTACAAAGTGAAAAATAACTTTAATTTCGGAAGTCGGTGTCAAAAAACTTAAATACTGATCCAAAGACACCGACTTCCGAAATTAAAGTTATTTTTCACTTTGTAGTTTGGAAGTCGGTTGTATTTTTTGTAAAAAAGTTTTTTTTGACGCAGATTTTCATTAATCGTTTTAATAACGTGCATTGTCAACTATATATTTTAATGACCTATCTAAAATTATTTAATTTGATTGTTTACCTAGTTTAGTTAAAAATCTATAATGATTGATAGAAAAGAAACAAAGAAAATAAATTTATTTTGCACAGACAAACAGGCACGACAACATAATTATAAAACAAGTAAAAAATTAAATAAAAAAAAGGAAACAAAAACAAAGTGTAAATAATAATTTAACAGGAACGTGTGCCTCACGGCTGTGCCAAATAGGCCCAGTTCAGCAAAAATGCCAGTCAGCTAGTGCCTGACGCTGGTTTTCAACTGGACCTGGAGTGTGAGGTGACGAATGTAAATCAGTTTTATACTGCAATGTGTATGTATGTATACTTAAATAGTATGAGCAATATTTGTAATCACGTTTTCGAAAATGGTTTTAACGATTTCGATGAAAGTTGCAATATAGAGAAGTTTACGGGGTGAAAAATTGATCTAGCTAGGTCTCATTTCTGATAAAATTCGTTTTCTCTATTTTCACTCGAGCATAGGTCGATCAACCAGGTACTGAACACAAAAGGACAGTAATTATAAGAATTGTAGCAGGTGGCGTTCTGTAGTTTCTATCCCCATGGGAAGAAAGCGTGAGTTTATGTATTTATCAGTCAAATTTAAAGAAAGAAAGAAAAATAAGTTTATTTGTCACAGAAACACGTGCATTAAAAATAATTACTCAAGTAGAACAATAAAATAAAACACAAAAGATTTAAATAATACCCGCGTCCTCGTCCAGAAGCAAGCCTCCTAAACTCCTAACCTCTAAGCCATTACGGCAAACAAAGTCATTATGTGGTAAAAAAAAAAAATGGTCGCCAACTATATAGTTTCGGTCTCGGATCAAAATAACATTGGATAGTTCACCGAACACAGTTACTTCGGTTATTCCTTTGATATTTAAAACCTATCGTTTCCTTTGATAATGTAAACGAAAATTCCTATTAGGTATCCAATGGTTTTGATTACCACTGAAAATACCTCCTAACGCGAGTGAAGCGGTTACAAAAATATTTATTTTGTCCTCTCTTTTTTGTCACATGATTGAGCTGGTACTTAATGAATTTAGCTTAGTTTTTAATTGTTTTTTTTTGTTTATACTATGGTCCCTTTTATCATGCACGTCTTTTTACATCGTTCTCAGATGTAGGTATAATTTCAACATGAATGATAAAACCAATAATTTGTAACAATATTTTGATTTTAAAGAGTTCATGAAGTTGCTTGCCCGGTTTTAGGGTTCCGTAGTAAACAAGGAACCCTTATAGTTTCGTCATGTCCGTCTATCTGTCTGTCTGTCTGTCGGTCTGTCTGTCTGTCTGTCTGTCCGCGGTCTAGCTCCAAGACCCTTAGTACCAGAAAGCTGTAATTTGGCACAGGTATACATATTAATTATGCCGACAAAGTGATGAAACAAAATTACGAAAAACATTCTTTTTTAGGGTACCTCTCCTACACGTAAAGTGGTGATGTTTTTTTTTTTACCCCATGTTTTGGGGTATCATTAAAAAGGTCCTTCAAAAATATTGCGAGTTTGTGAAAACCATTTTTGGATTCAGGGATCCGTTTGCGAAATATTAAGCTTTAAAGTGCTAATTTTTATTAGAGTCAAGTGTCCCCCCCCTGCCAGCTAAATGGTTGGTTTGGATCTGTAAAAAAAATCACAGCAGTAGTTCACATAACAAAATTAAAAGGAAAACTATCACAGCTAAGTAGGCTCTACAAGTTAACCGACCAACTTAACTTTGCAGTTGCAAATACATGTTTTCCCATACATTCCGTATGGGAGAACATATTTTTCAACTACAAAGTTAAGTTTGTTTTTGGGACAAATTCCCAACTACGGAACCCTTCATTGTGCGTGGTCCGATACACACTTGGCCGGTTTTTTCTCTTAATAGGATCAAACTACGATTTGGAATGGGCAGCTTCATTTTTCTGACTGACCGACTCTTTGACAATTCAAAACTGCAGGCCTGTGATTGGTTTAATTAAAATAAATGCTTTGAGTTTCAGTTTTATAGTTTAAATTATTTGAAAAGGTTTTATCCGCCAGAGTTACTGACATTGCATGTTGAGTTTGCAGGTTAAAATCTTAGCAGCGAGCCGAGCGAGCGAGCGAACCTATCGAGCCTTGACTGTTGAAGTCGTCTCTCAAAAGAGGAGACCAGGAATTGTCTAAAGCAACGGTCGGCAACAGGCGGACCGCGAAAGGTCCGAATTTGGTCCGCAAAATATTGTTAAATTTGATTAGTTAGTTTTGCTTAAGTAGGTGGACACAGCTGTAGTTGCCATGCTATGCTGTGTGGCGCAAGAGAGAGCGTTTAAGTGCGGGGGTGCGAGTACAAATATGTATAAAATTGCTTATGATAATTACCTTGTATTTATCCTTTATTATTAAACGAGCACTATTTGTATACATATTTGCACTCACGTTCTCGAAATCTGCTCCAACGATTTCAATCAAAGTTTTAATGTAGAGGTTTACGGGGCGAAAAATCGATCTAGCTATGTCTCGTATCTGGGAAAATTAGTTTTCTCCGTATTTTCACCCGAGCAGAGTTCGGTCGCCCATAGTTTAGAACAAGATGATGAGAATAATGACATTAGAGTAATGACATGGCAGCGTGGAATTAGTAAGTACCTACTATCATGGCAGTATGGGATAAGTAGGTACTTTAGTATGAACTTTCCTATACTATTAAATGAGCATACTTTATTTTCACCCGAGCAGAGCTCGTCACCCAGGTACTATAATTAAAACAAGTAGAGAGATAAGAGAGTATTATGATTTTCTATTTTTTTGGATCACGATAAAAAGTTTCAACTCAAACTCAAAGCATTTATTTCAAATAAACCAATTACAGGCACTTTTGAATTGTCAAGGGGTCGGTCAGTTAGAAAGATGAAGCTAGTAGCCCATTTTAAAGCGTAGTAGGTACCCTATGGAGAAGAACGGGCAAGAAACTCCACGGACACTCTTTTAAATCAAAATATGGTTACAAAATATTGGTTACATCATTCATGTTGAAGTTATACATGTGACAACGATGCAGAACGTTAAAAGCGTCCGTAATAGAAAATAAAAACAAATAATACAATTCAAAAATTAAATTAAAATAAGCCGTGGCAGCTAAGAGATGACCAGTCCCTACAGACAGCGGCCGTTCACGAACATGACGCATGGATTAGCACCATTCAGCTCAACCATTTTGAAGGAAGCTAAATGATCCAACACACACGCCACCGTCAGCGAGACATTAGAGTGAGCATGACATACTCTCACAACAGTATCCGGACCCCACTTAAAATTATTTGCCAACCCCTTGGTCTAAAGTAACCTGAAATGTTCTAAGGTTAAGAAGACCTGAAGAAGGCGGCAGTAGTAGGTATACAAACTGCATGCTCAAGGTGCTCAAGGTGGTGGTGTGGTGCTATTGTGGTGAAACTTGGGAGATATACTTCTTGCTTATGTCTTAAGACTTATTTAACTAACTTATTTTTTACAAGGGGACTAGCTGACCCTGCAAACGTTGTTTTGCCATATAAATTTTTGGGGTGGACCATCTTTATCACTTACTACCCTACCTACTCTACCTGCCCTACCTGCCCTACCTGCCCTACCTGCCCTACCTGCCCTACCTGCCCTACCTGCCCTACCTGCCCTACCTGCCCTACCTGCCCTACCTGCCCTACCTGCCCTACCTGCCCTACCTGCCCTACCTGCCCTACCTGCCTACCTGCAATTTATAAAAACATAATTTTTCTTCATATCTTTTTTTCCTAAATTAAGATGTAAGCTATCCTATCTTTCAAGTTGGAACAAACTACACACGGTGCGCAAATTTGATTAAAATCGGTTAAGTAGTTTAGGAGTCCATCGCGGACAAATAACGTGACACGTAATTTATATATATTAAGAGAGAACGTAACGCGGGATCGAGCGGTGTTGTAATAATCAACAGGAATTTTCGATAAATAGGTATATCAGTATATTGAAATAAATATTATACAAGGTAATTGAAAATGTTTAATAAAATGACCACAATTAAAATCATTATTTTGACGGATAAATAACACATAACATCACGCTTTGTTTCCCCAAAGGGTTGGGCAGAGGTGTCCCTATAGCTAGTACACCCATATTTCGCCAGTTATGTTTAAGTCCCATGTAATAGGGGGCGAGCGTATTGCCATCAACCGGGAACAAATCCAGACTCCGGGCTGCTACTGAGAAATTTCAGATAGAAAAACCCAATAACACTTTGCCCGACCCGGGAATCGAACCTCATGCTCAGCAGTAGCGCTTGCGACCACCAGATCCACGAGACAGTTAAAAAAAAAAAACGGAAAAATGTTTTAATTCAGTGTTTTTATTTTTGTTTTCGCTTTTAGCGATAAGACCGCCCATTGTGTCACCCAATGTAAAATTTCTAAATTAATGTCTGTAATTTTATGGTGTACATAATAAAGAATATTCTATGTATCTATCTATTAATTATGTCAAAGCTATGTGTTTGCGCTATTATGCGATAACTAACGATTAATTTTTTGAGTTGGTTTGCAAAACGTGGACGGCGTACAATCCCTGCTTGGAGAGAAATTGAACTTTATGCGACAGGTTGTATTTGGAAATAAGGAGCACAATACCTTAATTGATGCGATGGAGGCTTGGAGCGACGATTTGTATGGCTATTGTCACGAATTTCACTTGTTTCTTAGAGTTTTAATGCAAGAGTTGCACTAGCGACGCGGTTCGAACACAGACTTTTTCGCCATCTTTTTTTCTTCGTAAATTCAAAAAATGTTGCGACGAGATTGCGCGGGGTGGCGCCACGGTATAGCTGTTTTTTCCCACGCGAACGATAGGCAATGTGCGGGAATGGGATAGGGAATAGGAAATTGCTAACCAATCACTATAATAAATTAGTATTTCAATATACCAAAGAAAGAAAATGACAATACTGTAATAATAGTCGAATCAGCGCAACCACTATGCCTTCGCTCACGAATAAAGTAATTCTATGTTCATCATTGCCTAGCCTTTTCCCAACGGCTTTTAGTCCAAATGGATGCAACTATTTTAAATGGACCAATTGCCTATCTGAACTTCACAATTCAGTAACTGGGTAACACAATACCTGTAGGTAAGGCTGGTTGTCATATTTTTGGGCTTCTGACTACCCGTAACGACTATCATCTACGAATCCCAGCCGGGATCAACGGCTAAAGTTTAGCGTGCTTTTCGAAGGCACGGAGGCCCGAGTTCTCGGTGGGTAAAGGGTGGTCATCCATCCACGAACTGACCTAGGAAGCGTTGCGTAACCTTGAAGATCGACCCGTAAAAGTCAAGAGTATCTCTACTATAAATTACTTCTACTTTATTCATGGGAAAATAACTATCCCAAAAGTATAATACAACTAAATAGTTCAATCCACTCTTGCGAAGCTTCAACACACGCTCGACTGGCTCAAGTAATTACTTCGTACGACTAACAAGAACAGAATTGAATATGACGATAGCAATCCTTTTGTTACCGACAGTGCATATGAGAATCTAAGATGGCAACTGTAGTTTCTATCACGGTAAGCATACAATGGCGTATGAGAGCTTAAAGTGAATTTCTGCTTGAGTTAGAATAGCAGTTAAGCTGGCTCAGTAACTGTTATTCGTTAGTAATTGTAACTAGTTTAGGTTTAGTTGATTAATTGTGTCGTTAAGTACAGTAGGCTTGGCGTCAGTAGTTACAAAACCAGTAAATTCTGGCCTCTAATCTTTTAAAACTCTGTTATGCGCTAAGCCAGTGGTAAAGTAGGTACTTACCAATTCCATGCTGCATTGTCATTTTTCTAAGGTAGCCATCTTGTTCTTAACTTTGGGCGACCGAGCTCTGCTCGGGTGAAAAAACAAGACAAATTGAATTTTCCCAGATATGAGTAGGTTTCATATCTGGGAATTAATTTGTGTGTGATCGTATTTATTTTAAATTATTGATTCTTATTTACTTCTCATATTTAATGAAATGGTTGTGTCCGACAGAGTCCATGTGAACTTTATCATTATTATTAAGACCTTGTCAATAAAAATTTGAATTTGAATTTATCATCATCATTTCAGCCGAAAGACGTCCACTGCTGGACATAGGCCTCCCCCAAGCACCGCCACTTCGACCGATTCTGTGCTTTTCGCATCTAGCGGATTCCTGCGGCATTCACAAGATCATCGGTCCATTTTGTGGGAGGCCTTCCAACGCTACATCTTCTGGTACGCGGCCGTTCTGCGAGCAATGTGCCCTGCCCATTGCCACTTAAGTTTGGCAATTGTTCGGGCTATGTCGGTTACCTTGGTTCTCCTGCGGATCTCTTCATTTCTGATTCAATCACGTAGGGAAACTCCAAGCATAGCCCTCTCCATTGCCTTTTGGGTAACTTTTAGCCTTCTGATAAGGCCCATTTTGAATTAAATCGTGATAATCAATATGAAAAGTGAGTAGGTTGCCCACAAAAACCATAAAAATAGTCGAGAGGCGTCGTGGGACACCCAGTAGGAAAGAAGTTACTTTCGCTCTTGCACACTTAGCGAATGAGAGCTAGACCAAATAAAGTGTAACATTTTTACGTAGGTAACAAAAGTGTTGTGACGATCAAAATATTACACTTTTTTTGGACTAGTTCTCATTCCCCAAGTGTGCAAAACTGGCCAAGAACAAACTTAGCATTGTAGTTGAAAACATGTTCTCCCATACATTCCAACTGCAAATGTAAGTTTGTACGCACAATATTGAGAGATTTACCATGTTATTTTGAGACCATAGACTTCTTATAAGTTTTCTTATAAGAAAACCATGCTATGTATTTTTTTTTAAATTTGAGGTCCAGTAGTTTCGGAGATAAGGGGGGAATAGTCAATTTTCATCGAATTTCTTAAATATCTTTCAAACTCAAACTCAAAGCATTTATTTCAAATAAACCAATTACAGGTACTTTTGAATTGTCAAGGGGTCGGTCAGTCAGAAAAATGAAGCTAGTTGCCCATTCCAAAGCGTAGTAGGTACCTATGGAGAAGAACGGGCAAGAAACTCCACGGACACTCTTTTAAATCAAAATATTGTTACAAAATATCGGTTACATCATTCGTGTTGAACTTATACATGTGAGAACAATGTAGAAAGACGTGTACATTAAAAGCGTCCGTAATAAAAATATAATAACAATTCAAAAATTTAAATAAATTAAAATAAACCGTGGCAGCTAAGAGATGATCAGTCCCTACTGACGGCGCCCGTTCACGAACATGACGCATGGATCAGCGCCATTTAGCTCAACCATTTTGAAGGGAACTTAATGATCCAACACACACGCCACCATAAGCGAGACATTTGAGTGAGCATGACATACTCTCAGCCGCCAGGGCACATTCAAGTCAATGAAAGACGTACCCAGTAAATGGTAGCTTTATGGAATGTACAACATGGTCACAGTGCTCACACATGTGATATGCAATTATACAATACAAAGAGATTGTATTTATACAAGGGAAAGATAGTTTTACAATCTTCAGCAGCTGCAACAATACTTTCGAATGCTAATCAATTAGTTTATGCGCCCTTGTGGAGCTGGACCAGCGCTGAGCCAAGCATTTTTATCAGCGAGCCAACTTATAATATGCTTGGCAGCATAGTGTGCGTTTTATACATGATTTAAATTTCGTTTCGATGCTTAAAAAAATATGAATGCTTTAAAAACATTTATTTTAAAATTATATTAAAAATATATTTAAGATCCTTGCAACAAGGCCTTCCATTTGATATGTCACACGGTACTGTTAGCAAAACAAATTTTTATTTTTCTTATTTGCCCCCAAAAGTGACCCCTATATTCAAAATTCATTTATTTATGTTACACGTTCGTGTTTGTGTCACAGAAATACACATGTATACCAAATTTCAACTTAATCGGTCCATTAGATTCGGAGCAAATTGGCTGTGACAGACGGACAGACAGACAGACACACGAGTGATCCTATAAGGGTTCCGTTTTTTTCCTTTTGAGGTATGTAACCACAAAAAAACTTTTTAGAAAAAAAAAATCAACCGGCTTCCAAAAAAAAAAAACACTACAAAGTGAAAAATAACTTTAATTTCGGAAGTCGGTGTCTTTGGTTTTGAATATTCGTTTTTTGCCACCGACTTTATTACTTACTGACTTATTTTTCACTTTGTAGTGTTTTTTTTTTGGAAGTCGTTTGGTTTTTTTGTAAAATGTTTTTATTTTTCACTTTTTAGTTGTGGTATTTACCTCACAAAAATTCGAATACCACTATCTGCAATGTAAATAACAGTAACAGGAACTTAACATCATCATCCACATATTAAGTGGCAAAAAATACGTATTATTGAAGCTAATTAAAAAACTACCCAAGCAAAGTTATAAAAAATATATGTGGGACCACCTCTGACCTACAAAACAAAAAAATAATCATTAAAATCAATTCATAATAATTGGCGGAGTAATCGCGTAATAAACATACAAAAAAAAATATCCTCCTCCTTTTGGAAGTCGGTTAAAAAAAGCACTTGTGAAAATAGGCTCCCGCAATGAAAATTTAAAATGAACATAGTTCCTTAAAAATTAATTAAAATATTTTATTTCACATAAACCTACAAGGGCACTTATGAAACGTCAGAAGCTAGGTGCACGGTTCCAACTGGTAGCTTAAAGTTGGTAAGGAAAAAAGGAACACAAGGTGATGCATAGGATTAAACCCAACCATTTTAACCCAATCTGAATATGACCCATTTTTGATAAACAGGAATTTTGTTCAACGTGGTTTTAATTAGTGAAATAATCAATATAATTTTTGGATTTTAACAACCTAAATTAGCAATCGGTATGTTTACAGTATGTAACGGAAACATTTAGTTAGGTATAAATATTGATATTTTGCAACTATGCAGTCGATACACTTCCTGGAAAAACTAATTAGCACTGATAGGTACCTTCCTCATTAGCCGAAATGTAGGTAAAATGGCGCACAGTGGTCACGTGCTGTACGTCACACTTGCACAGTTTGGTTTCAAACTCAAAGCATTTATTTGAAATAAACCAAATAAAGGAACTTTTGAATTGTCAAGGTGTCGGTCAGTCAAAAAGATGAAGCTAGTTGCTCATTCCAAAGCTTATAGTTCCTATGTAGAAGAACGAGCAAGAAACTCCACGGAATCTCTTTTAATTCAAAATATTTTTATAAAATATTGGTGACATCATTCATGTTGAAATTATCATGTGAGAATAATGTAGAAAACGTGCACGTTAAAAGCGTCCTTAATAAAAATATAAAACAAAAACAATAAAAAAACCGTGGCAGCTAAGAGATGACCAGTCCCTACTGACGGCGCCCGTTCACGAACATGACGCATGGATCAGCACCATTTAGCTCAACCATTTTGAAGGGAACTTAATGATCCAACACACACGCCACCACCAGCGAGACATTTGTCAGGGCACATTCAAGTTAATGAAAGACGTACCCAGTAAATGATAGCTTTATAGAATATACATGGTCACAGTGCTCACACATGTGCTATGCAATTATACAAGCAAAGATAGTTTTTACAATCTTCAGTAGTTGCAACAATATTTTAGAATATATATACATATATATATATATTTTTTTAATAATTAGTTTATGCGCCCTTGTGACCCCTTTACACTCTCCCCGGGGATGTGCCTGCCCTGGCAACCGACAGTCATCTGAGTTTGTGCCAATCGTCACTCTCAAACGTTTCTGTCGATCCTCTCGTCAAGCAATTCGTGACTACAAAACTCGATTTGAGACGGTTTATAGAGAAAAAATTTCGAAAAAATCTATGGCTTTAGCTGATTACATACATACATAAACTCACACCTTCTCCCATAGGGGTAGGCAGAAACTACAGAACGCCACCTGCTACGAACCTTACACACTTCTCTTGCTTCGATATGGAACTAGAGATTAAATTCGAGCTTAGTGATAGATTGCCCGATGACTTATCCAGCTAGAAGTTTTTTCGGAAGGACGGGTTTGTGTCCCGCCGGAAGACTTCCGTGAGTCAACAGTACGCAGTTTGTACGAACATTTTTCTGGTCCTTCAAGCAGTACGGTGACCTCGATTTTGAACTTGCGCTCGTCAGAAGTTTTAAACAAAAAACGTGTGGCACTCGGGGACTGCCGCGGTAAAGCTATTGCATAGCATTTATAACCTCCATACTTCCTATTTGTAAACGCTACACTTGGGATGATCATTGGAACGTAATTTTTGTTTTATGTCATCATCCGTCATTACATAGTAGGCGGAGTGGGGGGTGTTAGATTTTTTTCGTTACGGAATTTCTTGATTCGGTCGCCGCGCTCAAAGCCCGCGATAAAAGCTATGCAATAGCTTAAAATCTCATCTTAGACTCATTTGTTTATGTACTTTCATATTTTTTATATCTAATAATAATAGGTAGATATGGGTATTCGTATTTGATAAATAACCAATTATTATTATTGGAACGCATTTATCTAATATTATTTAGAGAAAGAACCTAATTAGGGACCATAAATATGTATCTTTGCAATTAAAAATTGTGCCAATATAGTTAACAATTAGTAAAAAAGGATCGAGTGACGATGTAGTCACAAATAAATTAAAATCAGGAAAGTAAAAAAAACTTGACTACGTTGACCTGCGTTTTTGGAACCGGGCGCCACAGACAGTTCCGACTCACCGCGAATTATGTGGCACCCGGTTCCGACTCACTGGAACCAAAGCTGGCACCGTGAAGCATCTCAAGATTCAGCCCACTATCGACCTCCGGTCTCCGGAGGGGAGTGATGTAGCGGTTACACCTCCACATACGAACTACGCATCATAGACATGACGTCACACAAATCCTGCATCGCGCAGTTAGAGTTTACCGAGCGATCGACATACATACAAGATTTCAACTTCAAACCGATGGGCAGTTGCCCGCCAGACACAATACCCGTCTGGTCGGAGGATCCTCCCTTTTCTATGGTGGATGAGTGAACTTTACACCCTGTTCCTCATACCACTAAACGTTTTCGGTACTGGAGCGTCGAAATAAGTCGCGCGAGCGCGCTACCCCATGTGCCATCACTCCAAATAATTAATGAATAACTTTCGAGTTTGCTCCGTACTATAGAAGGTAACATTTATTTCGTCTACATTCAACCAAACTTATATTGAAAATGTTGAATTCGCCATTTTACTTTTGCTACATAGGGGATACGGCAATGGAATAAGTTTTCGCCTACTTCACAGTGACTTTGTACTGGTTTTAGTGACATACACTTCTTATATTATTATTATATTGCCAAAGTTATTATGTATTATTTTATAGCTTTCATTTTCATAGAATTTCGTTTCAAATAATTTTTAAGCTATTGCATAGCTTTTATCGCGGGCTTTGAGCGCGGCGACCGAATCAAGAAATTTCGTAACGTAACGAAAATAAAACCTAACACCCCACACTCCGCCTACCATGTAATGACGGTGTGAGCCAAGGTGTGTTTTCCCATGACAACATCACGTTGTCATGGGAAAACACACCTTGGCTGTCATGGGAACGTAATTTTTGTTTTATGTCATCACGTCATCATCCCAAGTGTAGCGTTGACAAATAGGAAGTATGGAGGTTACAAATGCTATGCAATAGCTTTACCGCGGCAGTCCCCGAGTGCAACACGTTTTTTTTTTCTTATATTTTTCATTTCATAGAATAATCAGTACGCAGAATACTTTACAGTTTTTAACATAACTAACTATTTACACTAGGTACTAAATTAAAATAACTATCTGTAGGTATATGCATTATAGATATATATATAACATAACAAAACTTTTCACATTAACTTTCCTTTACTTGTGCTATGAGACCTTGCTTCCTGTCAAATTGTATGATTCTCTAGGTCAACGGGAAGTACCCTGTAGGTTTTGATTTATTTGCGAGTATTAAAATATGTCGCATAAATGGCCGTATTTTTTTATTGCGTTGACTTAGAAGCTTGATTTTTTTGAGCTCCTACGTGTTTGATATTAATTTCAACTTGATAACTTCACGCGTTCCTGAGAAAAGGGGTCTTGACAGACTGACGGACGGACATCAAAGTGATCCTATAAGGATTCCGTTTTTGCTTTTGAGGTACGGAACCCTAAAAAAACCTCATTGGATTAGTCTCAATGAATAAGTTATAGATAGTGAACAGGGTCTGGTGATAAAGTAGGAAAGAGTAATGAGGAAATGTTTGTGTCGGGGGTTTTTAAAATTTAAATAGTTAAAATTATACTTGTTGTTTTCTCTTTTACAGATAAGAATAAGTGTTATTGGGTTTTTTCATCAAAAAATTCTTAGCATCCCTGAGTCTGGATTTGTGCCCGATTGATGGAAATAGGCTCGTCTCCTGTTGCATGAGACTTAAACATAAGTGTGCGTACTATAAGTACATCTCTGCCTAACCCTTCGGTGAACACAGGCGTGATGTTAAAGAAAGAAAGAAGAAAGAAAAGGATGTTCAAAATATGAAACCTGAAACTAATCAGAAAATTGTGGTTGTAGAACAATGCCCTTTCGGGAAAAGATAGCACAAAACTATAAAACTACATAGTTGTTCTGGGCTTCGGGGATTACAACGACGATGTTATCATAGGGTTAAAGATAAATATAGATACAATGTGTAACTGAATTAATGCACATTAAGAAAGAAGATTGTTCAGAATCGTTTATTGAATCGATTTCTGTCATCTAAACTAATATTGTAACGAGAAAAGATTTGATTTTTTGTGTGTTTGTATGGTTGTTTGTTTGTAATGAATAAACTCAAAAACTACTGGACTAATATAAAAAATTCTTTCACCAATTGAATGCTATATTATCACTGGCTATATAATTTATAAAGATTTTACGCGGGCAAAGCCGCTGGTTTTTAATATAGATAATTTTTAACTCAAAAGTAATTAAAACTAAGTAAATTACAGTGACACTTCCGCTGTACTGTCAAAACAAACAAAAATGGACGAAGTAAGAAAGAAAGAAAGAAAAAACAGTACCTAACTACTACGCTATATCCTTCTATATACGTATGTGACGGTGACCACATTTTCCTCCCACGATCAGTAATTATAACTAACCAGCTGCGTATTCTAACTTACAGATTTGATAATGATTATATATCTTTCCCGCGTGATTTCGCCGATCCGCTCGGAAGCCGTTTACACCTGCGGAGGTGTTACCGGCTTCCGAGCAGAATGAGAAGATGAAGAGCAAATGCGGGCTCAGCCCGCCATATTTTTGCGGTGCCGCATTTCTTTCGCACGTACCTAAGTATCTGTCGACAAGTTTATAAAGCGTTTCCATTTATTTGTAAATATTAGTTTGCATAATAATATCGTCGCTTGGCATCCAATACCGCGAATGTGACATTTTTTACGAAAATCTTTTTTAAATGCAGGGTCACGTATTTGAACGTGTAGAATGAAATAAAACAAAAATCAGATTTTTGTAAAAAAAAAAAATCGCATTTGCGGTATTGGATGCCGAGCGAAGATATGTTGATTTTACGGGAAAACTAATCCAAAGACCGAAGTAGACCTATTACTGTACGAGTATTTATTGAAAGCGACGATATTTTGCTATAATTCAACTGACTCGCTTGATGACCCGCTACTCGAATCGCGACATAATACAGTGTGTCTTCATAATGTGCACATATCGAAATGAGGGAATCTATGCTTAATTTTATCGACGGAAAAAATGGTCAAAAATTTTTTTTTGTTTTTTTTTTTTATTTTCTTGTACTAATTTTTTTTTTATTCTCTTGGGCGTCTTATTTATAAATTTTACAATAATTGTAAAAATTAATGAAATAATACAGAAATTTGCAAAAAAAACATGTTTATTTTCAATTGAGGGTAGTTTTTTTTCTCAATTTTAATTTTATGTGAACGCCTACTTCCAATCATTATGAAGTTTGTTTCATCGCGATAGCTGATTCAGTTTAAAAGTTACACAGTTTTGTTACAATTTTTTTTTAATTCCATAAAAAATATAAATAAAAATTTAGATTTTTTTAAATATTTTTTCTGTATTTAATATTAAGCATAGATTCCCTCATTTCGATATGTGCACATTATGAATACTCACACTGTATAGTAATATTTTGCAGCGGATACCCTTATGCGGTGTCACATCATTATTTTCGCGTCAGAAGTGTAATAAGGCCCTAAATGATGGCGAAAACCGCACCAATACTATGTATATGCAGATAACTTACCAAGTTCTAAGTTAAAAATGCACTCAACAAGTACACTAGTCATGTCAATTAAAATATATAATAAATTACCAGAATTAATAAAAAATGAACAAAAATTGAATATATTTATAAACAAATTAAAACTATTCCTATTATCTAAATGCTATTATGATATCAATGATTATTTAAATGACAAATAATAATTTACAAGATTTATAAAATAATTACAATAAATAGGTACTAAAAAAGTAACAAAATTAAAAGCCCTCTTCCTCTCTCCTACTTTTGCTGTGCCCGACAGGGTCCACAATGATCATATTATTTTGTTAAACCTACCTAAGTTCACATGTGGAAGCAATAAATATATTGAGTATTGAGTACTGAGTATATTTATTATTTTATGTAGAATATCGATACTTAGATTCAAAAGGAATTGGTTTGATAATTGTTCTCAAAACATGAAAATACTGTCAATACAGTTTGAACAATATTGATTTGAAAAATACTCTTTAATTGAGGAAATTAACTGAACGATTTTGTCCTGTTAGTTAAATGATAAAAACTTCCTTCCGTTTGTGTTTTGCCAAATATTTTTTCGCCAACTCATCGTTCGTCTGTGCAACTTTTAATATTTTACGACGAGAAAAGGCTCGGAACCGGTTTAAAAAATACCGTTTAAAACCGGTTTATTTGAGTTTTACTCCGAACTTTTCTTAAGAACGTGAACTTTTTAAGAACTTTATTTTAACCTAAATTAACCGGTTTATTCGACGAGCGGCATTTCGGTAAACGCGTTGCAACTTGTGATTACTTATGAGGATGTCACGCAGAACAAAAACCAAACAAAAAACCGGTTAATATTGCTCTAAACCGTTTAATTCAATAAAACCATTGTGTAAAGACTCCTTCAAAACCGGTTTATAAAAACCGGTTTATGCTAACGTAACCGAATGAAAAGGTTTTTGCGTTTGCAAAAACATGTGTAGATAATATACATGGTATGATGCTTATTATAGGTGTAACAAAGTATTTTTTGGCTCAACATGTTTGACCATGGCTGGTGTACAAATTTGGTCGAAAGACAATAGGATTTTAAAATTAAGATAGGTACAATGAACAATAATATAAATAAATCAACAATTAACAATAATATTAAATTAAATAACGTCAATAGTCATCATTCAAAATAAATAGATTAGATTCAGTCAGTGTCTTCAGAGGGATTTATCATTTAAAAATTCATTAATATTATAATAAGCTTTTTCTGTCAGTATTTTTTTAAATGTTTTCTTAAACTGGTCTATATTTAATTTCTTAACACATTTAGGGATATTATTGTAAATTATTGGCGCTCTGCATACAACGCTTTTATACAGTAGCGCTGTCTTAGTTGGCGGAACACGAATTTTACTATTATCCCGGCGAACAGCGAAAAGGTTTGAACATTTAACCGGTTTCCGAGCCTTGCGACGAGGCATTGTTTTCCTTCAATGGACTAGCTTGATACCTGCTGTAGGTACTTTTCTTGTGAGTAGAGCCGTGAGCCGTGGGTACAGCCATGAGCATAAATATATTAATATGGACAGCTCGGCAATAATATCTGATTTCATGATTCATCCATTAATATCTGTCGTCAAGATCACGGCAAATATGTGATCAGTTGTGAAAGGCAAATATGTGACATCGAAGGAACACGGAAAGTATCTATTTATTTATCTTTAAATCAGGCACATTACCCATAATTTGTTAGTATTACTTACAACTATGTTAGTATAATTAATTAAGACAAACTTTTACAACTACAAACAATAACAATAATACAACACACTTACAGAACACTATATCTATTAAGCCACCTTCTGGAGACACCTGGCAACAATACATGTACTGCGCACAGGTGCCCCATCAGGTGGCCTTCAGTCTTACTAGCAACAATGCTCAGGAGACTGCCGTCGCTGTGTTGCATCCGACGCAGCAGTGACGCGGATCTTTTTACGCATGATCGCAAAAAAGTCATCTGTACGCGCTGCTGCGAACATCCCTGACGCGCTACAGAAAAGTGGCAGCGACAGTAGTATCCTAAAAGCATTGTTGTATTGCAGGGCATTAGGGGACGGACGGGCAAGAAGGAGATGTCGGGCAAGAAGAATAAAACCATCAAATCGCTGCTTGATCGATAAAAAGAAACAGCGCTAGTACTGCTCAACGCGTCCCACAGACGCGCTAACCGACAGTGGTCCGCCGACCACTTGGAAGTGTAACTTTAAATTCTGTGCGATAAATTACAATTTCGAAGAAAAAATTTGTAAAAAACAGCTGTAAGAACATCGTGTTTGTTTTATTACATTCTTGGATGTCTAAATTACGATATTTTCACTAAAGTCTGTTAATATTAGACGTGTCAATGCCGTACTTTCCTTTTGTTGGTTGCGTCATCTTTTCTAATTATACCTATAATAAGTAAATATATAATAGGTAAATATGTAACCATTTTGCCCGCCCTGGTCGGGCAAAACGGATTATGACAGTTTTTTTTTTAAATGATCTGAGTTGGAGAAGGCTTATTTTTTTCTTATGTTTGATCTCAAATAACAAAGCTAAATGTCCAAAGATTATAATAATAAGTAACTGATAAATATAAATTATGTTACACTAGTTTTTCTTTTTATCCAAAGTTAGTATATCCTTCTTGCCCGTCCGTCCCCTAAACATTTTTTACGTGTATCTGGTCTACAGACTGCAGGTATAAAAAGCCTGGCAATATGCCCTAAACAGTGTTAACTTCACGTTATTGTCACACTTTGCAAATCTGCGGGCCAGCATGTTGCATCGAATGGCCAATGCCCTGCGCTCTCTTTCCATATCACAGTTATCCGTGCTGTATCTGCTGAGACAAGCGATGCCAAATTAATATACAGAGTAAGTTTTTAACCAGTGCGCAAAGTTTAACACGTCACTTTACTCATCATTATGAACAACTTTTACTATGGGACCAAACCTGAAATCGCGAAAAAAAAAATCAGCTGTTCCCTACATTTATGTTCGCATAACTCGTCAAAATGTAGGGACAGCTGATTTTTTTTCGCGATTTCAGGTTTGGTCCCATAGTAAAAGTTGTTCGTAATGATGAGTAAAGTCAAGTGTTTAAGTTGGCGCACTGATTAAAAAAATATTCTGTAGAATGCTGCATTTGCATCAAAAAGATGTGTAATTTAGAATGCATTAATATCATGTCTTGCGTTATAAATTTCTGCCTACTCAGTTAAATTCAGAACCTAAGTACCTCGTTGTGATAAAAAATATCTAACATTACTTTTCCTGCATAAAACCTAACAGTATATTGTTGGAGTTTTCTTCTATATCGCAGCAATGCCGCATATATTGCAAAAATATGTGACATCTCACTAGAAGCATAAAATACTTTAGTTCACTCGTACAAACCAACTGTTTCAAACACGAAAGAGGACACTTTTAACAACTTTTCTTTCTTGGTACTTTAAAAAGCACTTAACACCCCTTTGACGATCCTAAGACCGGTCAAAGGCTAATCTTATTCGAAAATAAGAAAAATGAGGACCTAAGTTAAACGAAACATGTTTTTCTCATTTTATGTTTTAGCTTTTATTATTATTTTTAAGATTCGTTTATGTACTGCCCTTAGTTATAGTGAACAATATCAAAACTAACCAACCACCAACCAACCAACCAACCACCAACCAACCAACCATCAACCAAACCATCCAACCATCTTTACAAAGTGAGACTCCTCCGTGCCTCATAAACTCATAAAGCACGTTAAGCCGTTGGTCCCGGCTGTCATTCGTGGATCTTTGACAGTCGTTACGGGTCGTCAGAAGCCTGAAAGTCTGACAACCAGTCTTACCGAGGAGTATCGTATTACCCAGTTACTGGGTTGTGGAGGTCAGATAGGCAGTCTCTCCATCTGAAATACTGGTATTCAGCTGCATCCAGTTAGACTGGAAGCTGACCCCAATTATAATAAACAATATTATTAGAAAATATAATTTATTTCAATTTCGGTGATAAGCATTTTTGGCGGTGTATATTAAGCCAGTTCTTCGGATTTTCTTCTACATCGGGTGTCCAAATCTAGCGTTGTTTCAGGGTAGGCTTTTCTTGCAAGTAGAAGCAGCGATGCTAAGGCCATTTGTCCACCGCCACCGGCAACGGAGCGTCAACAAGAATGAGATGATGGCGTCGAAGTAGCGATACATATAATACATTTACTATGGCAGCATCTCCACTGCACATCCGTCCCCCAACCGCTATGATCCCGGCCTCCGAATTTTCCAGTAGTTTCGGCGGGACCGCCAGAACTCGGCCCGAGATTGTGACAGGCCGAAGTGCCAGCAATACAAAACACCTTTGATCTTGTGCACGCACTGCCGTCGCACCGGCGCCGTTCGCCCAGAGTTTGTTTTGTCTATCTACATCTATACAAATAATATACCTATAATACGTGTACAGGTATTAATGAAAATGTTTGTGATGACTATTCTTTTATTACCAATTAATCTTTCTGAATGACTATTATTGTATTACCACTTATTAATAATTTTGCATGCAATTGATACAATTATTCTGTATAGCTAAACATGTGGACATTATATCAAACTAGACTGTAACAACTTAATACCATGTTTAAGGCAAATAAAGACTTATCTTAT
The DNA here is from genome assembly GCA_963680765.1 of Agrochola lychnidis. Taxonomy (NCBI): domain Eukaryota; kingdom Metazoa; phylum Arthropoda; class Insecta; order Lepidoptera; family Noctuidae; genus Agrochola; species Agrochola lychnidis. The sequence goes on from OY796858.1 coordinate 21,265,882, forward strand.
CTGTAAACCACCAAGGTCACCGATGTCGGGACGCAGTTGGCGACTGTTTAGCAGGGACTTTAAGCTAACAACTTACTATAAAAACGAGTTGGTGAGCAACAAGTACCGAGTGCGTGACGGCGACGAACGATTATTCTCTGGTATACGTAAGTATTAAGCGTGACTCTCTCAGCGAGTGTTCTACCCGCTAAGCGAGCGTCGTGGAGCGAGTACATACTTTCTTTGATAGCTCTTGTCGCTGCGACAAACTAGTGGAGAGAGAATTCTCGCCGGTGTGGTGTGAGCAGTCAGCGATCAACGTTATCGTTGATCATATCTGTCTATTTATATAAAAATCAGCTATCGTGCATTTTTTGTCTCGCAAAAACTTGAAAAGGGCTCGACCGAATGTGATAAAACTTTGGTAAGTTGTTGGGTGTGCGACAGAGAATGTTCTCAACAAAAAAAGGCATTTCAACGGGCATTAGCTAGTTATGTATAAAAATCAATTGCCTTGCGTTAGTCTCGCAAAGAATTTTGTTTTGTTAGCCTCATTATTAGGGTGGTTTAGGAAAAAATAAATTAGGAAAATCCAAAAGAACAGCTAAAAATCGAAAATATCGAAATTTTGTCTCACGTGGTACGAAGTTCACTGGGTCATCTAGTATAGTATATCTATATATGTAAAAGCGAAAGGTCACTCACTCACTCATCACGAAATATCGAAAACCGCTTGACGTATAAAGATGAAATTTGGCATGGAGGTAGTTTATAGTTAGTAGACGTCCGCTAAGTACGGATTTTTGGAAATTCGACCTTTAAGGGGGTAAAAGCGGCTTTTAGGGGGGGGGGGGATTTTGTTTGTATGAAAAATATTATTCCTTGAGTTAATAAACTTGAAACTTGGCACGAATACTTATCTATATAAATTATAAAATTTGCCATTTTTAGTTTTTCTAAGCTACCCCCTAAATGTGAATTGGAGGGTGTCAAAGTTTGTATGGCAGAATTTTAATGAGCGGTCTGATTAACTCGAAACTGAGTATTTATAATTGAAACTGAAAAGAAATGAAAAATAATATCAGGGATTTTTGAAAATGTACCCCTAACGGGGTGAAACGGGGTATTCATTTTTACAGTGGAGGATTTTACTGTGTGGCTTGATTAACTTGAAAATTGGTATAAATAATCTATAAGTCAAATAATGGAAGCGTCAAAATAGATTTTTCAAAATTATTATAACGCTATTTGCTATGGGGAATGAGCAATATTGCATCATGTTTGTATTCTTCTATAGTTTACCGCAAATTGTATTACCTTTTCATGCCGTAACGACTGAACGTATTTACATGAAAGGCATACACGGATAGGCCATAAGCTGGTTTAGGACATAGGATATTCGGAATTCGGTAGCATGATTCTGTGAGATATTTTCCCACATCCACGCGGGCGAAGCCGCGGGCAAAAGCTAGTTAATTTATATGTATCTCTTTTACTTGCTCAACTTAATCTTTTGTACGTTTCTATACCTAGAAAATCGTTGATAGCTAGTGGCTTCTTCGTCAGCGGTGGGGCAGGAGCCTTAGGGTTCTAGCTGCGAACTCTAAAGATCATTTGTTTTAAATGTATTTTAGCACTGCGTTAGCATAGTTTTAATTTGCATTAATTAGACTCGTTTTATCTAACGGGATAACCACCAAATATTTTCGCTCGACAGTAAATATGTTTTCGAAATACTGATTCTGATATGTAGATCTGATAATCTGATTTTCCTGTAGGATTTCCTAGTTCTAATAAAGGTATAAAAACCCCGTCTCCGTGCCATATTTGGCCCAGTTCATATTTGGTAATCCGACTGATCGGTGATCACACGAAATTGAAAATGAAGTCCATCTTTTTTAATTTGTTTGTGGTGACGTTGGTCGTCTGTTTGTCTGCTAAATATGGTGAGTTTTGAAAATATTATTATAAGCAGATCTTAATAAAAACAAACTAAACAAAGCCGAAGTCGTATGGAAAATTGTAAAGACTAATTTTGCCTGGTTTCCTTTGGGGAGATTTTGGGTTATAAGAATAGCGTGTTTTGGGATGTTAAGTGACGTAATGGCAATCTTTACTCCCTTTAAACCAAGTTTCGAATTATCTGCAATATTAAATATTCCAGATAACTCGAAACTTGCCTTCTGATACTTATATCATTATAATTCAGAAATTCTATATAAATTACTTTAAATATTGCTAAAAGAACCCAATATTTTCCTACACATGTACTATAAAATATGATATTTTTCACCTATTTCACACATTACAGTGTCATCTTTAGACTGCTACAAATGTGACTCCTCTGAATTCCAAGAATGTGATAAGGTCGACAGAAGTATGATCGTGGATTGCGATGAGGACTTTTGTAGCATTTCAAAATTAAAAAGACGTGAGTTTCCATTTTATATCTCTACAGTCCACTGCCAACATATCTATCTATGTTAACTTCATACCTTATTTTATCTTCTTGTCTTATATTTTATTATCTACTAGCTGACCCGGCAAACATTGTTTTGCCATATAAATGTTTGGGGTGGACCATCTTTATCTCTTACTACCCTACCTACCCTACCTGTCCTACCTGCCCTACCTGCCCTACCTGCCCTACCTGCCCTACCTGCCCTACCTGCCCTGCCTGCCCTGCCTGCCCTACCTGCCCTACCTGCCCTACCTGCCCTACCTACCCTACCTATCCTATCTTTCAAGTTGGATCAAACTGCACACGGTGTGCAAATTTGATTAAAATCGGTTAAGTAGTTTAGGAGTCCATCGCGGACAAACAACGTGACACGTAATTTATTATGTTAAGATATCTATACATATTATTATCTATACCTATAAATATGTCCGCGTTGTTCTTCTATTCTATATGTGTATATTACATTAATATTAAAGTTACATATAACTAAGAAATCTCGATGTTTTGTCAAATCATAAAAACCGTGCGGAGCAGGAGCGGGTCGCTAGTTATATTGTAAACTAGCTTCTGCCCGCGACTTCGTTCGCATGGAAGTCGTAAGACACCACAATATACTACAATAATAGCCACATTTTTATAAAACTTACGTTTATAGTTTTATTCTCAGCAGCCAAAATATACAGAGAGTCAGGAATGGTGACTCGGGAGCAAGCGACGTAACAGTTGTCCGTGTGAGAAGCAGCTTGTCCTGAGGTCGACACCCGCAGCCTTCTGCCTTCGGTGTCGGCCCCTGTGACTTGTTGATCGCAAAGCATACGCTCCCAGAGAACTGCACGCGCTTGAACTGGTAATGGTGGGAAATTAGTGGTATACGCGCTATAAACACTGTCTCGCCATCGCCACAACCTGTTAGAATTTCCGTCTCAATGACGTTTCTGTGCAAAGATATGACTTTGAGCCGGGTTCCGTTACACAGATATACAACCAGAAGTCCACTTGCCTTTTGCGAATTGAGAAATTCTACGGGGTAATGTGTGGCATCTTCTTCCTCCACATCAGTATTAATGGAGGTGTATATCAACCACAGTATTCTCTCACAAACTGAAGGGAGTGAAGTGATTCACTCCTTTCAATTTGTGAGAGAATACTGTGGTTGATCACTGCAGCTTGATCATTTTCGGAGTTAAAATGGAAACACGCCCAAGAATTCTCTTGGTACGGTATTTGACTGATGTCCCCGTATACCAGATGAATAAGATCTTCTAAAGTAGGATTTACTCTACCAAGAGTCTCTGGTAGAGTGCCTTCACCAACTTTTAGAAGAACATCGAATAATTCTTGAGCATTTGAATTCCCGTCAAGCCGAGCTCGTATGATGATGGTCAAGCGCAGTCTATGAACTCTCGACCATAGAGTCGACCTTTTCAACGAAGTATTCACTTTGTTTGTCAGAACTGTGACACCACCCATCATATCTTGGTTTCTGCGAATGTCCTGCAGGGTTCTGTTTACAGCTTCTACTGCTTTTCTATTTGCCATAATGCATTCATACCACACGATGAAGCGCAATCCCTATGCACACATCCCTTGTTACTGTTGCGTGACGCCCCACAAACAGGCGTTTCGTTGCTCTCTAAATTGATGGGAATCTTAAACATGGCGTGCGCTGTTTTGTCACCAGGAAGCAGTGTGGCAGCGATTCCAGAAGATCCACACACAGATTTTTAAATCGCTAGAACATTAATCTGCTATCAAAATCTGTAAAAAATCATTTTATTCCTATAGTTTTTAGCTCTAAAATGATCAGAACACACCCTTGAATGTTTTGTGACTGTCAAGTACTTGTAACGTAGTAGTTTCCCATAGCTGACAAAGGTTTCCAAAAAAAAAACAAACATAATAAAAAAAATCGTTTTACAAAATGAAAAAAAAAAAATTAAAAAAAACAGATGAGAATCGAACTTACTACCTCAGGATTGCAAAATCATTCATCCAACCGCTTAGTTATTCGCTTTGTTGAAAGTTAGCTAAAATAGCCGTTCCTATATAATTGTCATGAATTCATGATTAACTAAAGAATCACAAAAAAATACCTTAAATAGTTAATACCTTATAGTTCAATAAAAGTATAGCGTGATGATAATCATTTAAAAAGTTAAATCGATAACCATCTACAATATCCTAATTTAACTTTTTAATGATTATCATTACGCCATACCTTTATATAACTATAAGGTATTAACTATTTAAGGTATTTTTTGTGATTCTTTTTTAAATAATTTTATGTATTTAATAGTTCATGGATCGTATGCATTCGCAAAAAAAGAAAAACTTTGTAAACAATGGGAAATTACTACAGATTTGTCCTAGCGATTTTAAAATCTGTGTGCGGATGTGAAATTTTGAAGTCACTCGACTAAAGTCGTTACGTTTGTACATTAAGACTAGATTTTACGCTTTTACGCTTTGACTGCCTCGTTGGTCTAGTGGTCGCAAGCGCTACTGCTGAGCATGAGGCCCTGGGTTCAATTCCCGGGTCGGGCAAAGTGTTATTTTTTTCTATCTGAAATTTCTCAGTAGCAGCCCTGAGTCTGGATTTGTGCCCGGTTGATGGCAATAGGCTCGCCCCCTATTACATGGGACTTAAAGTCTCCTTCAAACATAACTGGCGAAATGTGGGTGTTCCTGCTAGAGGGACACCTCTGCCCAACCCATCGGGGAAACAAGGCGTGATGTTATGTTTACGCTTAGTAAAAATCGACTAAGGCCCGCTTGCGCGTTAACAACCAACTCGAAGTTAACAGTTAACTCAGGGTTAACCCAATAATTATTTTTAGATTAAACCTGAGTTTTCTGTTAATAACTCTGACTTATTTAGCTAACCCATAAACGCGGAAGTGGGCCTAGGCCTAGGTCCAAATTTTTTTTTTAGTCTTTCTTTCAGATAATAAAAAAATATTGGACACGTATTTTTTCTTTTTTGACGTAATCAAAAGATTACGGCGATACATTGAGTTAAAATGTGGCATGACGTCACGCCTTGCTAGATTTAATACTGCGTTGTGACGTAGTACGCCCCCACTCCCCAACTTTAATGCGTGTTTTCTAAGTTATTTTTGATTAATATGATAAAGCAAAAAATACGTGTCTAATATTTTTTTATTATCTGAAAGACGGACTGAATAGAATTTCTTTTTTTTTACCTAGGAAACTAACCTACGCAAATCACACAGTACGGCTGTTATTGTAGTATATTGTTGTGTCTTACGACTTCCACGTGAACAAAATTGCGGGCAGAAACTAGAATAAAATAGTAATAATGAAAGACTTGTCATGGCATCGCTCAAATGCGTCTTTTGAATCAACGAACAATCATCATCTTCCTGCTCTTGTTCAATGGTACGTGGGGTTGGCGCACCCCGTTTTCTTCCTCCACTCTCCCCTGTCAACCGTTACGCTATCATTCACTCCCTTCTCTTTCATATCTTTCCTCATATAATTCATCCATGTTTTCTTTGGCCTTCCTCTCCCTCTTCATCCATCATCATTATATATTCATCACTCGAAACAACCAACCATACATGGTGTGAAAGACCCATCACCAAGCGTTCATCTACGCAGTCTGATCACCGTAACCAGATTTCCAGGTATTTCCCAGTACCTACAGTATTTCTTTGCATCATGTTTACCGCAAATAAACGAATTTTCTTTCTTTTCTTTCTAAAAATGGTCGCAATGACGTCATAATCTGCATATCCGCATAATTTCACCTCTATTTCGTTTCGCAACTAATCACTTGCTAACTAGCATTTATAAATAAAGATAAGTTAATCATTGATTAAGAGCTAACTAATTGATTAGCTAATCAGTGATTAGCGAGATTTTTTATAAATAGATTACAGCAGGCCAGCAACCTGGTGTAGTTTGTTTGAGCCCGGCTCGCTCTTGACCGTTTTTAGACAAATAACTCGCAATGTCAGTTTTATTATTCTAAATGGCCAGTGGTTTTAAAAAAAATCTTTTTTGTTTTTGCTCGCAGATAATGGAAATGTAGATCTAGTACGAGATTGTGGTATAGAGTCGGAAAGTATAAAAGAACAGTGGGAAAACTTGCACTCGGATCAAGGGGAAATGGTGGTACCTTTGGGCAAAGTTTCATATAGCATTTGTACCACACAGCTATGTAACTGGGGGGTTATGAACAAATACCAAATGATGACGTTGTTTGTAAGTGCAATGTTGTCTTTGTCTGTCTATTGCGCATTTTTTTAGTTTTTTTTGTATGCTTAGAGTTTATTAAACATTGTAAACACGGTGGAAGGTATAGGTACAAAATAGCAGTACCTGCTAGATCAACATCATGGAGAAACGGTTTTTTTTATAAACTAAAGTTATCAATGATGAGGGATCTAGAATCATGTACCTACTGAATCCATGGTACAGTACACGATGTCTCTTCCACCGTGTATAGGAAAAGACCAAAGTTTTCAAGTAAATATTAGGCAATCATGTTTTTTTAATCTAGGTAATCTAATGGTATATCCAGGTTGAAAAATGTTACCAAAGAAGACCAAAGTTTTCAAGTAAATATTAAAGACTTATACAATTAGTGGGTTAACTGACTTTTTCACCAACGCATACTCACTCATTCATACCTTCTGGAAACACACTACCAAACACACACACACACACCCCAATACACACACGCACACATACTCCTTTGGTTTTTTTGTTTTGTTTAATTTTTTATTTTATTTTTTCATTTTCCTTTTTTTTATCCTTGTTAGTATAAATTAATTGTATTTTTGTTTAAAATTTATTCAAAAATTAATTGGAAGTATCAATAACTATCCTAGTTGGTTCGGAGGAAGGTGATGGCATTCGTGATACAGGGTAATCCTAGTACGAGTGCCAAAGCACTCCTTTGACACCTAAGTGTACATTATATAAGACCTTATTTGTATTTAAAGGAGATTTACTGTACCCATTCTTCTAGTAGTTATTATAATTTTTTTTATATTAGGCAATCATGTTTTTTTTATCTAGGTAATCTAATGGTATATCCAGGTTGAAATTGTTACCAAAGTTATTGAATTGTAGTAACTTTGTTTTGATTTTAACCATAGTGTTTTATATAGCAAGACAGACGTGTTGCTGGGGAGTTTGTTCCACCGCTTCTTCTTCCCAGCTCATACACTGGAAGCGGGGAACTGAGAGCATGGATTAGAAAAAACAGAGTGTGCACACACTTGTTCGGGTCGGCATGATTCGGCACAGCCGGGCGGCAAAATCGAATATAAATGTAGATATTTGTTCGGGAAAAAACCGCTCGGTTTAGATCGAATGGTGCAGAACCGGCCCGAACATGATTGAGGATAGATTCCGAATGAAGTTTGCCGATGGACACGAGCCAATTGAAAGCCAAATGTGTGTAGTGATTGCTTCAGGTCGATTTTATTGTTATGCCGACCCGAACATGTGTGTAGCGCCCCTAAGAGATTATAGTGCTGTCTTTTGTGGCTGAATGAGTAGTTTCTAATTGATGGAGTAGGTAAATAAAAGATTTCAATATTACTTATAGTATAGTATGTAGAACAACCCTACTAACGCCTTCTATGTAACATTCTCGAAGAAATGTGTGTCTGAAATAAAATTATATTCATTTTAATTCAGTCTTAATGTTTTACTATCCCCCTGCTGAGCACAGATCTTCAAATCCTTTCCTGCACGACCTTGGCCTGGGCCGGCCTCGGCGGCGCCGTCTCAGTTCTTATCCACAAATATGGCTGGATAAGGCCCGGCGGAGATGAGATGTTTTTCAACTAGGGTATATCTACCGAAGCTGTGCGGAGATGCATACTAGCGATGGGTCGTTGAAGGTTTTTCCGTTAACGAAACGTCAACGTTGATTTACGTTCGTCAACTAGTTGATCAACTAGTTAAATTCGTCAACGAGTTAACGTACACTAATGTCAACTTACAAAGTAAACCGTTAATTCATTCAACGGTTTTTATTCAACACCGCGACGTTCAACGAGTTGAACTCGTCTCTGAGCGATATCTACTGACCAATTATGAAACGTTTCATTGATGGTTCTACTTAGTTGACGAAAGCGAACTTCGTTTCTAAACGTAAACAAACAAACCATGAAACCAATATGAACCGGCTTCTCTCAGGCAGCACGAGCGGCGCGCGCCAGTCCACCAATAGTTGATTTTTGAAAAAGTATGACGATATCATACTTTTCAAAAATCAACTCTTTCGTGCTTTACTTAGAGTTCAATTCAAATTCTATGACATGACCGTCGCTCGCAATGTATGATGTAATTTTCAACTGAAGTTTTTTAATTTGCTCAGTTCGTTACGTTTGCGTTCTCGAATTTAGTTGAATAATAAACGAGTCAAATTCATAAACATCGTTGACGAATTCAACTAGTTGATTCATAAACAGTTAACGTTAATTCGTTGACAGGAGATCAACGGTTGATTCAACTAGTTCGTTGATTCAACGCCCATCACTAATGCATACTGGCTAGACTGGAGTAGAGAGGTGTGCTGGGGGAAATGAGCTGCGTGTGGCGAACGTTGGGTGTTGACGAAATTAAGGCGCCCTCACTGCACGCTGCTCACATCTCTTCTCGTCTCCGCTGTGCGCCGTCGACAGCTTGCGAGGCACAGCTCACATCTCCATTTCGATCACTCAGTGGTATTCACTGAAGCTGAGACAAGATATGGAATAACGAAATTCTATTTTATTTATTTATTTGTTTACTTATATCGAACACAAATGATTCATATTGTTGTTAGTAACACTTATAAAACTATGTTAGTAACATTTAAAAAAAATAAAAACTTTTTACAAAAAAAAAACAACCGACTTTAAAAAAACCACTACAAAGTGAAAAATAACTTTAATTTCGGAAGTCGGTGTTTTTGGTTTTGAATTTTCGTTTTTTGTCACCGACTTCCGAAATTAAAGTTATATTTCACTTTGTAGTGTTTTCTTTGAAGTCGGTTGTTTTTTTTTTTGTAAAAAGTTTTTATTTTTCACTTTTTAGTTGTGATACCTACCCCCCACAAATTCGAATACCACTACCTGCTATGTAAATAACAGTGACAGGAAGTTATCATAATATCATCCACATACTAAGTGAGGTAAAAATACGTATTATTGAAGCTAACTCAAAAACTACCCAAGTAAAGTTAATAAAATTTATATGGGACCACCTCTGAAGTATGATCTGCCAAACAAAAAAGAATCATCAAAATCAATTCATAATTGATGGAGTAATCGCGTAACAAACATACAAAAATAAAACAACATACAGTCGAATTGAGAACCTCCTCCTTTTGGAAGTCGGTTAAAAATAAGTAAAATAAAACTAATTCATGAACCTATAATGTCCGCTTCCCGTTGCACCAGACCCGCAGTTGTGCATAAGGATCCAGTGCCCAAGGAACAGGCAATCAGGCTTATTTACAATCACCTTTAAAATGCTGTTGGTGCTCCTCCGAATCCTTCGCATCAGGGATGCTGTTCTTTTTCGCATAATGGCCTGAAAGCAGTCTGTATCTGCTTCAGCAAACATGCCCGATGCGCTACAGAAACGCGGGAGCCCCAACAGCACTCTAAAGGCGTTATTATACTGTATGTCTAACCCACAGGCTGCTGTGTAGAAGGACTGGCAAAATGCCTTGAACAAAGTGAGTTTCACTTCTCTAGTACATTGCGCAAACCTACGGGCTAGCATATTACATCGGATCGACAACGCTCTTCGCTCCCTTTCTATGTCACTGTTATCTTTGTTTGAAACACACCTTTGAAACACACCTTTCTATGTCACTGTCATCTTTGCTTGAAACCTACGGGCCAGCATATTACATCGGATCGACAACGCTCTTCGCTCCCTTTCTATGTCACTGTTATCTTTGTTTGAAACACACCTTTGAAACACACCTTTCTATGTCACTGTCATCTTTGTTTGCAACCTACGGGCCAGCATATTACATCGGATCGACAACGCTCTTCGCTCCCTTTCTATGTCACTGTCATCTTTGTTTGAAACACACCTTTCTATGTCACTGTCATCTTTGTTTGAAACCTACGGGCCAGCATATTACATCGGATCGACAACGCTCTTCGCTCCCTTTCTATGTCACTGTCATCTTTGTTTGAAACACACCTTTGAAACACACCTTTCTATGTCACTGTCATCTTTGTTTGAAACACACCTTTGAAACACACCTTTCTATGACACTGTCATCTTTGTTTGAAACCTACGGGCCAGCATATTACATCGGATCGACAACGCTCTTCGCTCCCTTTCTATGTCACTGTCATCTTTGTTTGAAACACACCTTTCTATGTCACTGTCATCTTTGTTTGAAACCTACGGGCCAGCATATTACACCGGATCGACAACGCTCTTCGCTCCCTTTCTATGTCACTGTCATCTTTGTTTGAAACACACCTTTGAAACACACCTTTGAAACACACCTTTTTATGTCACTGTCATCTTTGTTTGAAATCTACGAGCCAGCGTATTACATCGGATCGACAACGCTCTTCGCTCCCTTTCTATGTCACTGTCATCTTTGTTTGAAACACACCTTTGAAACACACTTTTCTATGTCACTGTCATCTTTGCTTGAAACCTACGGGCCAGCATATTACATCGGATCGACAACGCTCTTCGCTCCCTTTCTATGTCACTGTCATCTTTGTTTGAAACACACCTTTGAAACACACCTTTCTATGTCACTGTCATCTTTGCTTGAAACCTACGGGCCAGCATATTACATCGGATCGACAACGCTCTTCGCTCCCTTTCTATGTCACTGTCATCTTTGTTTGAAACACACCTTTGAAACACACCTTTCTATGACACTGTCATCTTTGTTTGCAACCTACGGGCCAGCATATTACATCGGATCGACAACGCTCTTCGCTCCCTTTCTATGTCACTGTCATCTTTGTTTGAAACACACCTTTCTATGTCACTGTCATCTTTGTTTGAAACCTACGGGCCAGCATATTACATCGGATCGACAACGCTCTTCGCTCCCTTTCTATGTCACTGTTATCTTTGTTTGAAACACACCTTTGAAACACACCTTTCTATGTCACTGTCATCTTTGCTTGAAACCTACGGGCCAGCATATTACATCGGATCGACAACGCTCTTCGCTCCCTTTCTATGTCACTGTCATCTTTGTTTGAAACACACCTTTGAAACACACCTTTCTATGACACTGTCATCTTTGTTTGCAACCTACGGGCCAGCATATTACATCGGATCGACAACGCTCTTCGCTCCCTTTCTATGTCACTGTCATCTTTGTTTGAAACACACCTTTGAAACACACCTTTCTATGTCACTGTCATCTTTGTTTGAAACACACCTTTGAAACACACCTTTCTATGACACTGTCATCTTTGTTTGAAACCTACGGGCCAGCATATTACATCGGATCGACAACGCTCTTCGCTCCCTTTCTATATCACTGTCATTTTTGTTTGAAACACACCTTTCTATGTCACTGTCATCTTTGTTTGAAACCTACGGGCCAGCATATTACATCGGATCGACAACGCTCTTCGCTCCCTTTCTATGTCACTGTCATCTTTGTTTGAAACACACCTTTGAAACACACCTTTCTATGACACTGTCATCTTTGTTTGAAACCTACGGGCCAGCATATTACATCGGATCGACAACGCTCTTCGCTCCCTTTCTATATCACTGTCATTTTTGTTTGAAACACACCTTTCTATGTCACTGTCATCTTTGTTTGCAACCTACGGGCCAGCATATTACATCGGATCGACAACGCTCTTCGCTCCCTTTCTATGTCACTGTCATCTTTGTTTGAAACACACCTTTGAAACACACCTTTCTATGTCACTGTCATCTTTGTTTGAAACACACCTTTGAAACACACCTTTCTATGACACTGTCATCTTTGTTTGCAACCTACGGGCCAGCATATTACATCGGATCGACAACGCTCTTCGCTCCCTTTCTATGTCACTGTCATATTTGTTTGAAACACATCTCTCCTCTCGTGTCATCTCCGCTTTGGTGGAGTCCGGGCCTACTGCTGATCTTTGCGTTATGTTTGTGAAAGGGTTCTGCCAGTGGTAACTGGTCGTCTTGCTGGTCATGGTTTTGTTATTTGAAATAAACAGTTTATTGTTTTAACTACGACGATGCATGGTTCTAGTTTATCATTTGTGTCTTCCAGTTACGGTAAGTACTGTGGATAGACTCAAGCATGCCACATGTAGGAGGACATTATGGTCCATTTACGTCTAGAAGCTATAATTTATTCAGTTTTGTTTACAATACGGACTGTCTTAAGGCTCCTGTAGAAGGCGCGACGTGACTGTGGACACAATTCTTTTAGATGTATTTCCATGAAGTTTTTTTGGAAATTGTTCTACTAGAGTCGCGTCGTGTTATCGAGTCGCGTCTGTCTGTGGGAGTTTTTATGTAGTGTCGGCGTTCAAAAAGTGGCCAAGCGTTCGTATCCTAGAAGCTATTTTAGTAGTCGGGTAAGTCGACTATCCGGCCATACTTCCTGTCGGCGATTTGTTGGCAAAATGCGCCGAATAGCTGTTGGCTCTTCATTCATATTTCCATGTTTAAAAATAGGGTGATTGAAATGAAATTATGAACTTCATTTAAAAAAATATATATAGTAGTTAGTTGTAAATACGTTTGTGTATATTATTATATGTTAACATAAAGTAGCTACAAATAAAAAGATATACTTGCAAAAAAAAAAAAAAATATATATATTTTAGAATCTTATTCTTCTTCAATCGGTTCCTCATTACTGAGGATCGTGGTCACTGGACCCCTTCAAGCGGACAAGTTGCCTCCATCGACTCCGGTCCGAAGTTGCCATCACCACCTGCTGAAATTTGCTTGACGGACTGGACGTAGCTTCTTTTACTTGGTCGGACCACACAATTTATATTTCGGAAATAACAATTTATAATGATTAGGTAACAGTTACTGAATCTCCCATTTCAATTTGTCGCATGTTTTCAATTTCATCCTGTATACCGTAATATAGTTATATGCAAGCAGTTCATAACCATCGATTTACATTGATTCATAACTGTATTACTAGGAATATAACTATGATACGGGCACGATCTAGTAATATAACTATTAGGGCATCCGACAGTTATGAATCACTTTTATGTAACTATAATACGGTATATAGCTAAATTCCTAGTGGTATAACTATATCACGGCTATAACCATCATACTTTAAAGGACTGTAGTACTGGAGGTATGTATTACTCATGAAAATTAACAATTTTTAAAGTGAGACCAACTCAGAAATAAGAAAAAAAAAACACGGGAGTGCCAACAGAAGTGAAAACTTGAACAATTTTACTGTGCAGGATCGCCTTGGTGTAAGAAAAATACTTGTACAGAACATTGGGCTGTAACCTTATCTAAATAAAGAGCACAATCGCGTTTACAAAAATGAGGTGTCGGTAACGGTGTCGCGAGTTTAATTATTTTTTCCCATCTCAAAAATGCCCAATGCGCAACGCACCTAAAGAAGTTTTCACTTAAAAAATGTCTGCTTTTTCATACAAAAGTAAAATATAGGCACGTTCAAAATGTATGGAACAGCTGTTTTTTATTTCATATGCGGTTAATACTTTGTATATTTGAATGGAGTAGGTACCAACACATTAAAAAGTTTTTTCTTTGCCTTTTATACAGTAATATTGGGTGTACTTGTGACATTTAACCAATCATGACCTATGCGGGTGCCGACTTTGCTCATGCAAAACCCCGTCATATCCATAGGATGCAAACAGTCCAAAATAGATTTCTCCGTAGGGTCACAGGTTCCCCCTGGTTCGTTAGGAACGAGGCACTCCACCTCGACCTAAAGATTCCCACAATCCACCAATTTCTAAAACGCCTTTCCAAGCGTTTCTTTGAGTCCGCGGCCAAACATCCGGCCGCCAGTTATGTCCCGAGTAGAATCAGTCATGTTCGCCGTTCAAGGCATTTCCTCGAAGACCCCGATGACCCCATAACCCTCCTCCAGGAGAGCAATAGGGAAACAAGTACAGTGTACAAGTACAGACGCCTCCCGTCATTCCGACCTCGCCGCCGAGGTCCTTTGCGATCTCGACCGCCGCGCCCCCGAGTAAATAATACTCCCCCCCGACCTTTGCTCGAAAACGAGGTGCCAGCAGTTGTTGCAGTTGTGCACGTAGCTTTAAATTCCCCGTCTAATAATAATGATCAGAACCCTTTGATCCAGCCCGTCCCATCTTTTGATGTCCTCCCTCCGGATAACGCCCTAAGCCGAGGCTCGTACCCCACAGGGGGTGCCCTTAGCGAGCGTTCATCCTAAGCTTTTTATTATTATTATTATTTATTTATTTATTCAGACAAAGTCCATAATTGTTAGTCACATGAATTATCTTATAAGCTATGTTAGTGCAGACATAAATTACAAAAAGGTAGGTACATAAAAGGTGTAAGTAGTCATGAAACCTCCCGCTCGGGTTCAGGATAGATTGCCACGCTATCTGACCAGAATCCGAACGAAAGCCTTCATGACTGCCGAGTCATACTTCTCAGCAATTACCTGAAGGATACTGTTAGTGCTGCCCCGCACTCTGCTTAGTAGGGAGGCGGTTCGCTTGCGCATTATAGCATGGAAGCCATCAACCCGAGCCTCCACAAACATGCCCGAAGCGCTACAAAAACGGGGCAGCCCCAGCAGCATCCTGAATCCATTATTATACTGGACACGCAAGGCATTGATCGATCTTTGAGTACAGCTGATCCACAGGCTGCTCGTATAAAAAGTTTGGCAGTAAGCTTTAAAAAGTGTAACCTTTGCCTGTTTACTGCAGCGAGCGAACCTGCGTGCCAGCATATTACTCTTAACCGCCAACGCCCTGCGCTCCCTTTCAACGTCAACTTGATCATCAAGATCCTCAGTGACATAGTGCCCTAGGTATTTGAACTGGTAGACCCGTTTTAGCTCAACACCATTTAGTTTTATGGCGGGCACACTAGGCGAACACTTGCCAGAGGCCCTGAAGACCATGAACTCACTTTTCTTACCATTATACAACAGACCATGTTTATGGGCATACTTTTCACAGACCAGTAAGAGCTGCCTTGTTGCACTGATAGCTGGACTCAGCAGCACCATGTCATCTGCGTAGCTAATATTATTCTTGCAAACATTATCAATTGAGCAACCGACATGTGTGCTGCTGAGTTCAGCTAGCAGGTCGTTAATGTACAGGTTAAAGAGCTTAGGGGAGGTCAAACCACCTTGCCTCGTCCCGCACTCCAACCCGTACTCTTCGGAGAGGCTTTCTGCCCATCTGACATTATTGGTCTGGTTGGCATACCAGTAGTGGAAGATCCGTTGCACCTGTGCATGCACGCCCGTTTTTTTAAGTTTAGACACAGCAAGTCATATGACACTAGGTCAAAAGCCTTTGAAAGGTCGAGGAAACATGCATACACAGGTGTACGTCTCTCCGTGTAGTATTGTACGGTGTGCTTGAGGCTCAGAATGGCGCTTTCAGTAGAAAGTCCGGGGCGGAACCCAAACTGCGCATCATGAATGCTGAGATGCTTCTCAAGTTCTGAGTCAAGCACAGCGTCCAGCACCTTCACTACTACTGTCGCCAATGAAATTGGCCTGTAATTTTCTTTGTCGGATAAAACACCCGTTTTATTTTTGACAATTGGAACAATAATAGTTCGCAAGAGGTCGGGGGGTAGGTATGAATGACTCATGCATAGTGTGTAGAACATTTCCAGAACGCGCGGCAAATGTACGCCTGCATACTTTAGATGCTCAATGCTGAGCCCGTCATGACCGGGTGACTTACCTCTGGACATCTTCATAATTATACTCGACACTTGTCTGGCTGTTACATTAAATAAGTCACCGGTCACGACTGATCCAGCATCAGGCATCACCTTTGAAGGACCAAGCGGGGAACTCACCCTAAAGTGTTCTCTAAACAGCTCAGCAATGCCCTTACTATCACTCACGCCTCCCACGCTCACAGGTATGCCAGGCCTAGGATTCAGATTACTTGTTGCCTTCCAAAAATCGCCAAAGTTATTTGAGGAACGATGTTGAGCAATTATGTCCATTTTAATTTGCTCATTGTTGTCTTGGCACCATTTCAACTTTCTTTTGAACAATTTTCTACTTTCACACATATCTTTATAAACGTTACCCTCTTTTGGTCTATTATGCCCAACCCAATTCAAAAATTTAAGTCTGGCATCCCTGTGAGCCTCGCTTACATGTTTATTCCAACCAATTACAGTACGATTTCTGCGTAATTTATTTCCATGCCTACGACTGTACAAACATGCCTCGGATAATACCGTAACGATATTCTCATACAGTGTGTCCAGCCTTCTTTTGTGCTCCATAATATTACAAACATCAAAACTACATTCCCTAAATTCATCTGGAAAATCCAAAACCTTAAATTTACTATTACAATAATCTCGGTAGTTTTCGATTTGCTCATTACTTTTATTACCCCAAGCAACCTGATTACACCTCACCTTACTAAAACTAGTTTTACTTATAATTAAATTTAAGTCGCACTCTATAACAAGTGGTAGGTGATCCGACCAAAAAGTGTCATATTTAATAAACACATTTGTAATGGTTTGCCAAGCGGACCGACTAACAATTAAATGGTCAAGCCACCGTGTGCAGCCATGCACGTCACTGACAAATGTATAGTTGTCAGAAACACACCCTAGCTTTTGAATGTCAGCACATATCCACTGTTGGTCCTCACATAGACTATCTAACTCCTTTCCGAAAAGTTCACCGGGGTGAGCATTAAAGTCTCCTAGCACATATATAGCTTCTACAGAAATATTTTCAACTATGGCACATACCTCGCTAAAACTCACTAAACAACAAATAAGTAATGCATGATGTGCTTACCTGTAAGAAATTGGTACACTAGTCTATAAGTTTATTGCATGTATCTCATATCTTTGTATCGGTGTATTCAATTGTTGGTGAGCCAAATAAATAAAATAAATAAAATAAAACAATCCGTAAACTCGGGTAAATTATCCATCCCGTCCGTTGGCATGTAAACACTTAACACAACACTCACGCGGTTATTTGCCGTAGCTTTTATCGCACAAATACGCGGATTATTGCACTCAATGACAGTCACATCACTGAACCTATTTTTGCGCCACAATATCGCTACGCCGCCGAACGGCCTTCCCCTTAGAATGCCTGCAGAGGTATCGACGGCCGACGTACCGGTATACGCGAACTCCTGGTCAATCGTGCCCAACAGTGGGATGTCATGCGGGAGCAACCATGTCTCCTGCAGTGCTACGATATCTGCCGACGCACACAGACTTCTCACACAATCAATTGATCTTTTGATAGATTTACAGTTAAAACTTAAAAACGTAGCTTTAGTGTTATTTTGTACATTCATGATAATTGTTTTGTTGTTTCACCATTCACACTATTCATAAAATTATTCGGTTTGCTAAAATAAACAAAACGACGGAAAGACACACCTTCTGGCCACAGGCTGTCCTCTAAAAACAACGCCAACTTATGTTGTGGTACAAACATTTTGTATGCGTTGTAACTTTTCTGCTTACTCATGTTTATTTTCTTAAGTGTCACTGCTGTCTGTGTCTTAGATAAAATGTACTCAGTGATGTCACTTTCAGAGACCTGCTTATCAACATAGGTAATAAACAGTGGAATCTGGATATCCGCTGCTCGGAATTTCGAATTAGGCTCCAACGCAGCTTTTCCTCTGCTACCAGAAAAACGATACTTTTTTAGCTTAGTTTATGTATGCCCTGGCTGGAGACTTTGAGTGTAGTAGCTTAAGGCAACCACAGGATTGACCGGTAAACAGCCACGGTTTTCGGAACCAGCTGTGAGATGCCCTACAGAAAAAAAAATGTGACATTTCATGTGCAAAATAAACATTTTTATGTTATTTCTTATTGTTCTTTTTCCAATAAAATAGTCTCATAGAATATAATAAGATTGTCAATTCAACAATATCTCTAGCATATATTTTTAATACCAGCAATACTGACATCAAAATCTCGAAGACACGCGGAAGGCACGTTTGTACACGTTGGAAGTCTGAGATTATCCCCTACTCGTGGTTTTCGATCAGTATACTTATTCATGGTAGATTTACAGTATATTTTCTTCGAAATTGTGTATAAAGCTGTGGTTTCGAAACTGCAAGATATTATTTTAGTTTATTGGGACATACTACTATGTCAAGAAAGTACCGGGAATTAGTCAATGAAACAAAAAAATATGTATTATTGTATCGCCTTCAAAGTAGGCCCCTTCCGAAATAATACACTAACGCTAATGAATAACAGAATGATTAAAAAAAATTAAACGCATTTTTTGGAATCGACTTTAGTACTCACCGCGAATTCGCTCTTATGTCATCTATCGACTGAAGAGTTCATTTGAGTTTTGGAAAAAGCAAAAACCCGCCAAGTGCGTGTCGGACCACGCACAATGTAGTTGAAAAATATGTTCTATACACACATACATATTTTTACAACTGCAAAGTTAAGTTGGTCGATTATTACTCGTTAACTTGTAGAGCCTACTTAGCTGTGATAGTTTTCCTTTTAATTTCGTTATATAAATAAACTACTGCTGTGATTTTTTTCACACATCCAAAACCAATCATTTAGCTGGCAGAGGGGGGGGGGACACACTTGACTCTAACAAAAATTAGCACTTTAAAGCTTAATATTTCGCAAACGGATCCTTGAATCTAAAAATGGTTTGCACAAACTCAAACTCACACTCAAATGTTTTCGAAGGACCTTTCCAATGAAACCCCACACCATGGGTTAAAAAAAAAAACATCACCACTTTATTTGTAGGAGAGGTATCCTAAAAAAATATTTTTCATAATTTTGTTTTACCACTTTGTCGGCGTAATTAATATGTATACCTATGCCAAATTACATCTTTCTAGTACTAAGGGTCTCGGAGCACCGCAGACAGACAGACAGACCGACAGACAGACAGACTGACATGACGAAACTATAAGGGTTCCTTGTTTACTAAGGAACCCTAAAAAGTCGACCGGAGCCATATCATGGGAATACGGTGGCTGTTCGATAAGATTTGTTGAGTTTATGGCCAAAAATTCATCCACAATGATGATAGCCTTGTGAGATGGTGCGTTATCAGGTAAAAGTGAAGTCTTCCGGCACTAGTCGCACGGCAACGCGTTTCATGCCCAAAAAATCGTTTAATATGGTACGAATTGATTCATGAGACTGAAATGTATAACAAGTAAACATTACTACGTGTATTAAAGTATTACAGAATACAATTTTTTTTAAATTTTTTATGATTCAATTTATTTTTATTTTATTTTATTGCTGACGTAATCTACTCATTACAATGTTTTTGTTATGAGTTGTATTGCAATTTGTGGTTAGCTAGCGACCTCGACAATTGATCATATTATTTTTTTGCCTGAGTAACCGGCAGCAAGTTCGTCATGCTTTCTGCTTGTGGTAGCGTCGGGGCTCACGTTGCATCCTTCCCTCAAATATGGCGAGGGGGGTAATGGCTGATCTTTGCGTTATGCTCGTGAACGGGTGCTGCTTGTGGTGACTGGTCGTCTTGCTGGTTATGGTTTTGTTATTGTAACTAGTAGGTAATTAACTGTTTATTTATTTTACCTCGATGGTCCTAGTTTATCATTTATAACTTTCAATTACAGCTTTAAATAGCTTTATGTAAGCGTGCACGCCCTTTATGTCTGGAGGCTTTTATTTATATATTTAGTTCTGTTTACGTGTAGTTTTTATTTTTGCTTGACTATAGTTCTCGAAGTTTTTGGTTGGTATATTGGCGTGTGCTAGCTGACATATGGCCAATAATTTATCATTTAAATTATGTTTTGTGTTGCGTCATGTTAATTATTTTGCACTAGCTTTTGCCCGCGGCTTCGCCCGCGTGGATGTTGGGAAATGTCTCACAGGAACGTGCTACTGGGATTCAAAGTATCCTATGTCCTAACCCAGATCATGGCCTAACCGTATGCATAATGCCTTTCACAAAAAAGAAAACTATGTTACATGTGAATTTTAAAATCATCCCCTATTTTACCCTCTTGAGGGATGATATTTGAAAAACACTGAAATACGTAATACTTTATTTGTTACCAAAAGCATAAATTAAATTTTTTATAGCCCTAACTTAAGAAATGATAGGTTTCCCATACAAATTTTCATCCCCTATATCTCCCTCCTTAGGGTTATTTTTTAAACAAATAGTAGCCTATCTCCATTTCTAGGATGCCACCTATTTTCTTGCCAAATTTTATCGAAATCCGTTCAGTCGTTTAGGCGTGAAAAGGTAACATACAGACAGACAGACAGAGTTACTTTCGAATTTATAATATTAGTATGGAAGTATGGATATGGATTATGGATACTATTCTATAGACACGTTTTTTTTTCTAGCTTGTACAGACAGTTGTGCTGCTGGGGAGTTTGTTGCGCCACTTCTTCTTCCCAGCGAAAGGCACTAGGAAGTGGTGAAGGGTGGGCGTTTTGGGGGACGCCTTATGTAATTTTGATGTTCGAAAAGTGCTGATTCTCAGCCTAGTTTGAATAAATGACTTTTGAATTTGAATATTCAATAATGGGGAGAATTACGGGAACTGTCACTGCTACGCAAGCTACGCTGTCGTAGCAATTTGCTACGGCGTAGCTATGTACTCCGTACCATTAAAGAAACAATAATGTTAACTACAAGTGGTTTTCTATTGATTTGTTCAATTGATAGTAGCGTTCATTAATCGATTGGTATAGTGAGTTCACTCCTAAAAGATCTGTGTGTTTATTATTTAGCGGCATTAGGAACAGGGTGTAAAGTTCACTCATCCACCATAGAAAAGGGAGGATCCTCCGACCAGACGGGTGTTGTGTCTGGCGGGCAACTGCCCATCGGTTTGAAGTTGAAATCTTGTATCTATGTTGATCGCTCGGTAAACTCTAACTGCGCGATGCAGGATTTGTGTGACGTCATGTCTTTGATGCGTAGTTCGTATGTGGTGGTGTAACCGCTACAATTATAATAATCCAATTACTTAAAAAAAAAGAAGTACCTTTGCTAAATAGTTTTTTATATTTATTTTTTAATTTATATATAAAAGGTTGTTGAAATATATATTTACAAATACCTATTAACTTAAAGAAATGACCCTCAAGTATTTATTTAGTAAGGTTGAAGGTTTGTATCTAAAAGTTTCTGTGAAATATACGTAAAAGTTTTCAAGGCGAAAGCTTCAGTGTTGTTATTTTGAACGAATCTGTGTTCTACCTACATCAACATAAAGTAGAAATAAATAATAATTATCTTATCTAAACTTCCATCAGAATTTTTGTAATAATTATACTGTATGTGTTTAAGGGGGATCCGTTAAGATTGCCCGCTGAATTCGAAATTCAAATCTGTTTTACGCTGTATTTTTAAAATTCAATGCGCGGCAACTACTTATCTACACTAATATTATAAAGAGGAAAGATTTGATTGTTTTTTTGTTTGTTTGTTTGCATTGAATAGGCTCCGAAACTTCTTGACCGATTTGAAAAATTCTTTCACTGTTGGGAAGCTACACCGGTGAACATAAGCTATATTAAATTATCAAAAAAGTTAGGGATCCATACTAAAACTCCAACAATGTAACCCAAGGTGTGAAAAAATTACCAAAAAACTTTCTTACATCGCGTGCGCTGCGAAAACTATTGATTACAAAACAAAGTAGTATATTACGTCTTTGCAGAACATATAATTCTCTAAAAAAAATATCGCGACAGCATATGTCTAACTATTACAGTTATGATAAAATAATTTCTAAATTATAATCAATCATTCAAAACATCGACGAAGTGTGTATTTATAATACGTATAGTTATAGATGTGGAGCTCGTGTCTAAGTAATAACAGCCGCACGGGTCGATCCATCAGGTTAAGCTACGCTTACAGGGGTTGGTCCGGGGATGGGTGACCATTTCTACATACCGAGACTCCTGCGTGCCTCGGAAAGCACGTTAAGCCGTTGGTCCTGGCTGTCATTAGTAGATCATTGACAGTCGTAACGGGTCGTCAGAAGCTCGAAAGTCTGACAACCAGTCTTAACAAGCGTTATAGTATTACCTAGTTACTGGGTTGTGGAGGTCAGATTGGCAGTCGCTTCATGTAAAATACTGGTATTCAGCTGCATCTGATTAGACTGGAAGCCGACCCCAACATAGTTGGGAAAAGGCTAGGCAGATTGTTTTGTATGGTTATAACATAACATCACGCCTG
Organism: Agrochola lychnidis; assembly: GCA_963680765.1. Classification (NCBI taxonomy): domain Eukaryota; kingdom Metazoa; phylum Arthropoda; class Insecta; order Lepidoptera; family Noctuidae; genus Agrochola; species Agrochola lychnidis. Next base: position 21,288,732 of record OY796858.1, read on the forward strand.
TAATCCCCGAAGGGTTAGGCAGAGGTGTACCTATGTACACCCACATTTCGCCAGTTATGTTTAAGTCCCATGTAATAGGGGGCGAGCCTATTGCCATCAACCGGGCACAAATGCGGGCGGGTTATAAATGTGGAAAATACACGTTTCACGTATTTGCAAAGGTATTTCTCGATACATAACGAGCACGTTCGCAAAATGTTCAGTTCTCGAAAAGGACAAACGATCCTACAAGTAATGTCGATACCTGTCGACAATATTACAATTTACGATTCACTGTACCTTTAGATAAATGAATCTAGTGTTTAGGCTCAGTAGGTCAACCTTTAAATAAACAAACCGGTTTATTTTCAGTAGAGAATAATTAGGTTGGGGCATGGGTTCGATACCAGGGTTGTCAAAAGTGTTATTGGGACTTTCCTTTAAGGGGGAAGCGTCAGGGTAGCCCGCGAAATTCAAATTTTCTTACATTTCTTGCAATTTTGCAGGTCAGTGTCAGGTTTTATGTTGATTAAAATATGATTCGTGGCATAATCATTACAATCAGCAATATAACTTCATAAATTAGCAAAGGTGTCAAATGTCATGATTTCATATCTTCTTCATAATAACTATTATTATTATTTCATCATTATCATCATTTCAGCTGACAGACGTCCACTGCTGGACATAGGCCTCCCCCAAGCAGCGTCACTTCGACCGGTTCTGTGATTCCCACGTCCAGCGGATTCCTGCGGCCTTCATCTTCGGTTCGAAGGCCGGAGGATATATTTTATTTATTAGACATATTTATTTATTACCGATAAATTTATTTATATGACAGCAATTTCTGTCCACAATAGGTGTTAGTAGTACTTAGTACTTTACCTATTATTCCTTAAGCAATAAATATGAATTGAAAATCGAAGACTGAGATTAGATTTTGACAGGAACTCGTGGCTAAGTAATAATAGCCGCACGGGTCGATCTAACAGGTTAAGCTACACTTGCCGGGGTTGGTCCGTAGATGGGTGACCATATTTACATACCGAGACTCCTCTGTGCCTCGGAAAGCACGTTAAATCGATGGTCCTGGTTGTTCTTAGCTCTGATCTTTGACAGTCGTTACGGGTCGTCAGAATCCCAAAAAAGTCTGACAACCAGTCGTACCAAGGGGTACTTATCGTGTTACCCAGAAACTATGTTGTGGAGGTCAGATGGGCAGTCGCTCCATGTAAAATGCCGACAGCTACATCCGGTTAGACTGGAAGCCGACCCCAACATAGTTAGGAAAAGGCTAGGCAGATTGATTGATTAACTAGATTTCTAGTTTTTATGATCTGTTTGGTTTTTGTCTAAAATAAACTTGCCTTCAAAACCTGTTTAACTAACGAAGATTTTATTATCAACATTTGTGCACATCTAACCTGCTGTTTCCTATGTTTATAATATTTAATATCAATACTCTTCAGCATAGTCTCCTATCTACAAGCTTATAAACCAACCACCCCACTATTATGCGACGTAAGGAACACCCAAGTAAAACCTTTTGACTGATAAAGTCCTTCCGACCTCTGCTTAACAAGATATTTAGCGGCGAAGACGTTTTTACGACTGAAGAAGATGAATTTGGCTTAGTATCTTAAGACTTAATTCTAAAATGGGGTAATCTCTGGCGATTTGGTAGTTGCAGTTAGCATCTCGCGTCCGGCACTGGTTCAGGCTATGGTACGGAGCGAGAGGAAATGGGAAGCCGTCACCTCCTTCTGCGAAGCAGTAATGCTCGCGAAGGTGGAGGCGGAACGCGTGAGGGAGAGGCAAATTTTGCGCTCTCGCGCCCCTAACTGCTGCAGGAGGAGACGCCCTGGGCGTCGGGAATCACAGGCAGATTTCCGGCCACCGTAGGCGCGGGCTTGCGGACGGTGAGCAATGGGTAGCTCGCCGTCCGATAAGGACCAAGCCCGGGTCAACGGCGCATTGCTTTCCATGCGCGCCTCAAAGATATGTCAGCAGAATTGACAGAGTCCGCTAGGGTCAATGCCTGCCGGGGTTGCGAATAAGGCCGAAATGGAAATCGAGACCCCCTGGCAACATGGCAACTGAAGGAACACGGGTGGGTTTTAGTCAGTAAGAGTCTGACACGCCCTAGCTCCACCCAGAGCGGGAGAAGTTATTTGATAATTTCCCATCCAAAAAAAAAAAAGTCCATTATCACTGATACGTTGACACAAATCATCTGCCTAGTCTTTTCCCAACCATGTTGGGGTCGGCTTCCAGTCTAACCGGATGCAGCTGCGTATTTTGCGTGGAGCGACTGCCTATCTGACCTCCACAACCCAGTTACTGTTAAGACTGGATGACAGAGTTTCGGGCTTCTACTACTAAAGTTATTTAACTATGAACTGAAGGCAGGTCAATTGATGTTTGCCGACGATTCAAGAAAGGTCGGTGAATGTTTATTTTGTTCAGACAGGGTAGGTATGTAAGCAGCGTTGAACTGTAGATGTACGAATTTTGGTGGAATGGTCTTTTATTTTTTCCTGTTTTTTTTGTATTCTGGGTCAAATCTGGGCAAGTACCACATGTGATTTCAACTTATTATGTACTTTTTGAGTTTATCTTAGATATTACTGACATCGGAGAAGCAAAACATCGTGAGGAAACTGAACTCATCATCTACCTAGTCTTTTCTCAACTTTTTTGGGGTCGGCTTCCAGTCTAACCGGATGCAGATGAATTTTATATGGAGCGACTGCCTATCTGACCTCCACTACCTAGTTACTAGGTAACACGAAACCCCAGGTAAGAGTGGTTTTCAGACTTTTGGGCTTCTAACTACCCGTAACGACTGTCAATGATCTAGTAGTGACAGCCGGACCAACGGCTTACCGTGCTTTCCAGGGCACGGAGGGGTCTTGGTATGTAAAGATGATTACCCATCCACGGACCAACCGCGGCAAGCGTAGCTTAACCTGATCGATCGACCCATGCGGCTGTTATTACTTAGCCACGAGACTATATAAAAATAAGTCTGAAATCGCAGGTTGAACAAGTGTAGTGATCAATGCTCGTGCCTTCTCTGCATGAGAGGAGGCTTTTACCCTTTTTTTTTTTTGGGTGGGAAATTATCAAATAACTTCTCCCGCTCTGGGTGGAGCGGGAGGGCGTGTCAGACTCTTACTAACTAAAACCCACCCGTGTTCCTTCGGTTGCCCTGTTGCCGGGGGCCACGATTTCCCGATCGGTTTTCTTCGAACCCCCGGCAGGCATTGGCCCTAGCGGACCCCGTCAATTCTGCTGACATCTCTTTGAGGCGCGCGTGGAACACAACGCGCCGTCGACCCGGGCTTGGTCCTTATCGGACGGCGAGCTACCCATTGCTCATCGTCCGCAAGCCCGCGCCTACGGTGGCCGGAAATCGGCTCGCGATTCCCGCCCCGGGCGTCTCCTGCTGCGGCGGTTAGGGGCGTGAGGGCGCGAAATTTGCCTCTCCCTCACGCGTTCCGCCTCCTCCTTCGCGAGCATTACCGCTTCGCAGAAGGAGGTGACGGCCTGCCATTTCCTCTCGCTCCGTACCATGGCCTGAACCAGGGCCGGACGCGAGAGATCACCGCTGCCGATCGCCTCTACGAGAACACGGCATGGCTCCGCCCAAGCTGGGCAGACCTCCACCGTATGCTCCACCGTGTCCTCAGGCCGATCCACACAATGGTGACACCCGGGTGTTTCCTCCCGCCTTATCCTGAACAGGAACCTCCTGAAGCAGTCGTGTCCGGTGAGGACCTGTGTCAGGCGGAAGGTGAGAACGCCGTGGCGTCTCTCCAGCCACTCCTCAAAGACGGGTTTTATCGCCGCGATTGTGGCGTGCCCAGCGCGGGGTTGCGACAATCGCACCCTCCATGACGCCATGAGATCCCGCCGGAGCTCTGTCCGCTGTGCCGCAATTTCTTGCGGCATCGGAGTTAAGCCCCGGCGTTTCGCCTCCTCGCGACACTCCCAGACGTGCGCGAGAACCTTTGCCTCCAGATCCCATGGCGGTAATCCGGCAAGGAGGCTCGCCGCCTCGCAGAAGACCGTGCGGTATCCTCGGGCCAGCCGGATGGCCATGACCCTCTGGGACGCGTTCAACCGGCGGGCTGGCCGCAGCCTCAATGAGAGGCTTTTACCCTGTAGTGGCTGGTAGTAGTTATTAGACTGGCTGGCATTATTATATTTTTAGGGTTCCGTACCTCAAAAGAAAAATCGGAACCCTTATAGCATCACTTCGTTGTCCGTTCGTCAGTCTGTCAAGACTCATTTTCTCAGGAACGCGTGAAGGTATCAAGTTGAAATTAATATCAAATACGTAGATCTATGTTTCGTTGGAGCTCTAAAAAAATTAACCGTCTAAGTCAACGCAATAAAAAAAAATATACCTCTAAAAGAAAAACGGTACCCTTATAGGATCACTCGTGTGTCTGTCTGTCTGTCTGTCCGTCTGTCACAGCCAATTTACTACAAATCTAATGGACCGATTAAGTTAAAATTTGGTACCCTTATTCTGTGACTCAAACACGAACGTGTAACGTAAATAAATTAATTTTGAATATAGGGGTCAGTTTTGGGGGGCAAACAAGAAAATTTAAAAAAAGTTTTGCTAACAGTACTGTGTGATATGTCAAATGAAAGGAATTGTTGCGAGAATCTTAAACATATTTTTTATATAATTTTAAAATAAACACTTTTAAAGATATTTAAGGAATTCGATGAAAATTCACCATTCCCCCCTTATCTCCGAAACTACTGGACCTAAAATTTTGAAAAAAACTACAGAAAATGACTCTTAACTCATAGATTACAGGAAAACCTATAAGAAGTCTATGATCTTAAAATAACATGGTAAATCTCTCAAAATTGTGCGTACGAACTTTCATTTGCAGTTAGTTGGAATGTATGGGAGAACATGTATTTCAACTACAATGTTAAGTTTGTTTTCGGGATAATTTCATCTTAACTACGGAACCCTTCTTTGTGCGTGGTCCAACACGCACTTGGCCAGTTTTTTTAATGTAGGTAGGTATCGCTCGTAGAATAATTATTGGTCGTTGGGATCGGAGTGTTGCCAAATCATAGGTGACTTCTCAATGCAGAACGAAGTAAAGAAACGTAAAATTTATTTGCATAGATTGCAGGTACAGTAAATAAGATGTGACAGTTAAAATATGAGTGATCCTTGTACAAACTACCTTATATTAGGTATGCAACATTATTATAACACGAGTGAATTAATATAAAATGAAAAGCAATTATAACATAGATAAATTGTTTTTAAGGTAGGCATTACAGACGAACAATAGTTGGTACCAGGTATACCACCTACATTCATTTAATAAAACATTAATTTACATAATTATCTGCAATACAATAAACACAATAGGAATAAACTTAAATAAATTGAAACAATGTCATAATTAGGTAGGTATGTCAAAAATTACATTAAATTATTCAGTACATAAGTCAGTACCATTAAAAAAGTTGTTCACACAATAAAAGCATTTTACAATTAATAATGCTGTCAATTTGTTTTTAAAGTTTTGAATTGTGTTATTTTTAATTATGTTTGGTATTTTATTAGATATTATTGGCCCATTGATACTAATAACACTTTTTTTTTTGTAAAGCAGTATTACAACTCTCAACATGACGTAGATATTTATACTGTCTTCTTAATAGGCCTCTTTCTATCTTTTGACACTGCAGTGAACAGGTTTATGTTACATTTAACGAAAATTGCGGCGTCTAAAATATACATAGCCGAAGCCCTAGTGATGATCGTGGGAATCCGCTGGATGCGGGCGATGACGACACAGCGGACGTCTTTTGGCTGCAGGTATGATCGACTCAAGCTTGTTCTATCTATGTTCTATGTTATGGGGTTTGGTTTCCGCACTTAGTCCGTCAGGTGGACCATTGTGCGTGGGCCATGGCGGCCGTTTGGTGGTTATTCCAACCAGCCCACCTCCCTCCAGAAGTTAATTAAAACTCCTGGTCTGTTCAGAACGTCAGTGAAAGATCTGGGTGACCCGAGGGTTTCTGTTCTAATCTTAGTAACACCTGTGCATTCGAAGAGTACGTGCGCGACGGTTTCCTCAGCCTCCATGCACGCGCTGCACAGAGGACTGTCCGTTATGCCTATTGTGTGGAAGTGTTTGTTTAGCGAGCAGTGACCCGTGATGGTCCCCGTCATCAGGCGCAGGCCATTCCTGTCAAGGCTTAATAAAGACCTCGTTAGCCTGCTATCCAAGGATGGCATTGCTTCCTTGGACTGCCTGCAGCCCGGTGTCGAGGTCCACCAATTCTCCGCTTGGGTTTGGGTGAACTCCTGTAGCCACCTGCGTATCTGGTTGAATGGAATTGGCACGATAGGCTCGGGTCCACAGACTGCTGTGCTAGATCCTCTTCTACGACTCAAGCTTGTCATTGATTATATCGGAGACAAGAATTTATAAAAGAGAACACACGCCAACACGTGAGGTAGACATACCTAATACATCCGTGGTATATAGGTGAACGATCAGCAAAGTCGGCCGTTCTTAGTCAAAAGTCGGTCACCGACAAAAACCTGTCCTCTCCGTTGGACCTAATAATTTAAACTAAATAGAGCGTAAATATAAAAAAATCCTACCGATTCCTACCTCCTGGCACCTTAAGTGGTCCTTTAGTATTCAATATTTACATTAACTGAATTCGATCGTCTGCTTGTACGTGCGGTATTATTGTAGGCTCTCTTAAAGGTAAAGCGAACTCATTCTGATTGATTCGTACGTGAAATTGATACTTATAAAAAGGTCAAGTGGCTAATGCTACAAGTATTTGATAGACGTATTTGTAAGCACACGTAGGGCGAGATCAAAACCTTTGTGAAAATGTAGGTAATTTTTTTTAAGCTCTTTTGTTACCGTAGTTCCATTTACAAAGTATTGATACTCGACATGAAACTGGTTCATGTAAAGTGCAATAAGTATTTGGAGACTTAATATCGAATTTTCACAAAAAATATTGAAATTTTCACGAGAAGGCACGTCGAGAAAGTTCAGGTGTGGAGGTTTTTGGTTAATAAACAATTTTTTGAAGTGAATAACTTCATTAGGCGCGTTGGACATTTTTGAGACGGGACTAAACTATTGATTTCGCGACACCATGACGACACCTCATTTTTGTAAACGCGATTGAGCTCTTTATTTATATTACGTTACGGATCAATGTTCTATGCACGTATTTTTACTTTAAAGGTTTTGTAAATGCGATTGTGCTCTTTATTTAGACAAGGTTATGGTCCAATGATCCATACAAGTATTTTTCTTCCACCAAGGCGATCTTGTTCAAATTTTCACTTCTGGATTCAGCGGACGTCGGCACTCCCGGAGCGCCACCACTTTTTTTTATCGCCAAATGGGCCTGCTCTTGACCTCGGCTTCGCCTGATAGAAAGCAAAAGACGAGAAGCATGAGGCATCTCTGGGCACGCTCGTTCTATTGTAGGCACGATGACCTGTTCACTCTTGCTTTGAAGGTTAACGGGTTATATGTGGATGGGAATGCAGACGTTGGCAATGATAATTCTAATCTGCGTTTTCACTTAGCGTTTTGAACAGTTCTGAGCGAGCAAGCGTTTGTTCGCGTGGTACCTAAATGAAACACTTGAGTGAGCGAATATGTTTGTTCAATGCCGCTCGGTTGGACTCGGCGAACGAATGAATGCTCGCTCACATGTTCTTTCAGTGAAAACGACGTCACGGCGAGCGAGCATTCGTTTTCCCGTTGTAGTGAAAACAGATGATTTCTTTTTTGAGCGAACATCGGCAGAACAGCAAACATTTGCTCTGAACAAAATGTTCGCTCGGCAGGGTAGTGAAAACGTGGCTTTAGTAGTTATTATACAGGGTGACTGGTAATTAGTGACCCGTACACGTGATTATACTAACCATTGTGAACAACTTTTACGATAGGGCCAACCCTTTTTTTAAGTATAGGTCCCGTGTGTAACGTTACTAATTCATCATCATCAGCCTATAATGTTCCCACTGCTGGGACACAGGCCTCCTCTCTGTGAGAGGGAGTGGGCCGTAATCCACCACGCGGGCCCAGTGCGGGTTGGTAGATGTCACATGTCTTCGAATTTTCGGTTCTAGGACATGCCGGTTTCCTCACGATGTTTGCCTTCACCGTTTTGAGAGCAGTGGTGATGAAATAATTTACACAAAGTAAAGCGTCTGTCTGGGTTCGAACCTACGACCTACAACTCGTAAGTCGCGGCCGTTACCATTGGGCAACCACTGCTCTCCGTTACTAATTAACAGTCACTAAATATAGGTTACGGGGCCGAAACACTCACAGTACGGCTGGTCCATAAATTCAAGGTCGCTCAGTGAGCTATGGAACGGGCTATGCTCGGAGACTCTCTGAGTGATCGAATTCGGACAGAGGTGATCAGGCAGAGAACCAAAGTAGTCGTCTTAACTCACAGAATACGCAAACTGGCCATATTACCCGCGGAACCGATGACAGTTGGGATAGACGTGTTCTTGAGTGGAGATCATGAATCGGCAAACGTAAGGTAGGACGCCCTCAGGCTAGGTGGAGCGACGATCTTTGAAGGGTGAAGCTGAATGAGAGTTGCTGAGAATCGAGCTGTGTCACGTGCAATTGGAGATGCCTATGTCCAGCAGTGGAGTGCTATGTTATGATGATATAGTTTGATTTGGGATGTCTATACACAGCGTGTAACAAAAACCGATCCGTGAGTGTGTTGAATCAAACTGAGAGTCTATTTATGTGAATTTTTTTTGGAAAAAAGAAAAAAAAATCTCTGTATTTTTTCAATGGATAATTTTACCGGGATAGTACATGAGGCGCGTGTGACCATCGTTTAGAGGTTGTTCACAAGTCATAACTAATGACCTGTGTAGAAAATTTGCTAATTTTATATTGAAACTAGCTGCGCCCCGCGGTTTCCCCCGCATAAGTCTCGATCCCGTGGGAAAAAAAAAAAGTATCCTATGTTCTTTTCCAGGGCATCATCTATATATGTGCCAAATTTCATCCAAATCCGTTCAGCCGTTTTAGCGTGAAGGCGTAACAAACAAACTTACTTTCGCATTTATAATATTAATGATTAGGGTAATTTTGGTGCTAAAAATGTGAATTTTAAATAGCAATAACTGTATATTAGACACATTTATTGCACTGTGCAATCTCTGAATTGTTCTAAAATACTAATTTAATATCGAATATAATTATTTAACCTCAACATAAATACTAATTCCCAAATGGATCTTAAAGTCGTTACCCCAATATCATAATCTAAGACTGCCAAATAAAACTACCTATTTACAATATTTCAGGGATAAGGAATATTATATGAAACACCAAGATACTTTGTCATTCATTTATGTGTCTTTGCCAATATCAAATCCAATATTCTACACCATACCATCACATCTCCGGGGCCACATAACATCACTATTTAATCAGTATTCTAATATTTACCATAAAACTAATAGGTTACCTTAACTTACAGTAGATCTCCAACCAATACCATGCCAATCTATCTTTTTACCGACACAGCCATCAAGCACGTCTTATCGTCACGAGCGCTTTTTTTTTTTAAATTACTTTTTGGTAATGTTATTGCGGTATCTATGCGCCCCCTTGCGGATCGGACAGGGTTTTTGTTATATGCTGTATAGGTGTAGGTGATTTGTTGAGATCGAAAGAAATTACCTTAATTTTATTTTTTTATTATTTAAATAAATTTTCCCATTCACAGCAAATAAAAAACCACACCCACCTCTATCCAACATAATCCTTTAACAAAGAAAGTATTGTCATGGCCGTTTATGGTTCTCATTCGATGGCCCATCAGAGCCCATCGTCGATTAACGAACAACTGATAATGGCCCAGTGTGTCGGACAAGGCTTCCATTAATCAAAAACTTACGCCCACAACCCGTATTGTGCTGTAAGCCTTCAGAAATACTAGTCAAACCCGTGCGGTGCTGTTACGGCTCGTTTACACGGGGACAGTTTCTCGCCGTAAATAGGCGATTTTGAAGAAATATGACTGAAATGTGACGGTAATTATAGTGCCGAATGGTGGAAGTCCCCCATTTCATTTCATTTCATTTATTTATTCATTAACAATTAACATTGTGTTGAACATTACATATTATAAAATTATCACATGCAGAAATAATACATTTAAAGCCTAATTAAAATTGAAGTGAAAAGTTAGTTCAAAAGTCAAATTAATTATAATATGACAATTAACAAATACAATGGAGTTTTAATAAGATTAAACTCAACTAATGTGAAGAGAAGTGATGCCCCTAAGAATTTTTTTATACTGCATGTTGACATAATTATTGTATGCCTATTAGGCAGGACATAATGGAACTGTAATTTACCTAACATCTGTCTGTATAACCTATGCCCACAATAAAAAGATTTGATTTGATTTGAAAAAAAAAAAAACAACCGACTTCAAAGAAAACACTACAAAGTGAAAAATTACTTTAATTTCGGAAGTCGGTGTCTTTGGTTTTGAATTTTCGTTCTTTGTCACCGACTTCTGAAATTAAAGTTATTTTTCACTTTGTAATGTTTTCTTTGAAGTCGGTTGTTCTTTTTTTTGTAAAAAGTTTTTATTTTTCACTTTTTAGTTGTGATACCTACCCCACACAAATTCGAATACCACTACATGCTATGTAAATAACAGTGACAGGAAGTTATCATAATATCATCCACATACTAAGTGAGGTAAAAATACGTATTATTGAAGCTAAATCAAAAACTACCCAAGTAAAGTTAATAAAATTTATATGGGACCACCTCTGAAGTATGATCTACCAAACAAAAAAAGAATCATCACAATCAATTCATAATTGACGGAGTAATCGAGTAACAAACATACAAAAAAAAAAACAACATACAGTCGAACTGAGAACCTCCTTCTTTTGGAAGTCGGTTAAAAATAAAGTCTGAATAGTTGTCAAACGTGCTAAAGCAATTACGAGGTTGACTATAGGAAGTATTCATTACGTATTACAAAAGGCCTTAGAGTAATAATAGTATTTAGTTTTTAAATGCAGATTTTTATTAAGCTATTGCATAGCTTTTATCGCGGGCTTTGAGCGCGGCGACCGAGTCAAGAAATTCCGTAACGAAAATAAAACCGTAACGAAAATAAAACCTAACAACCCCCACTCCGCCTACCTTGTAATGACGGTTCCCATGACAACGTGATGTTGTCATGGGAAACGTGATGTTGTCATGGGAACGTAGTTTTTGTTTTATGTCATCACGTCATCATCCCAAGTGTAGCGTTGACAAATAGGAAGTATGGAGGTTACAAATGCTATGCAATAGCTTTACCGCGGCAGTCCCCGAGTGCCACACGTTTTTATTTTTTTAATATATTATCATGAATCCTTCTAAAAATATTTACCTAATCTTGATAAACCTTCTTCAAAAACCTATTCTATCTAAATAAATGATTTTACGGGAAAAATCACACACTCCACCCGAACTCCCATTTGACTTGACAAATATTTAGTCACTCCATCATCTAAAGAGTATTTAAACATCCGGCAAGGGCGCAAGTTAAAACATATTCAATATTTTTCCGCCATCTTGAATCAACATGGTTTGAAGGATGGCTCTTCTGGAACATTTAAAAGTCTGACAATCCAGAAAGTAGGTATTAATTTTATAAGAATTCGCAAAGGAATATTGATCAAAGAAGATTTTGAATAAAAATATAATATTCTGGGCTTCCTTCATTGAAAATTGCCAAGTAAAAAGTTCGGTACTACAAATTAATTATTGAAGAGATCTGGTGTTCTTTGAGTTAGAGCGAAAAGATTTCGAGACAACTTGCATATAATTGTAATTTACCAAAGAAACGATGCATATGGTGTGAAAGATAATATGCATATATATAAAGATGATATGGCTAGAAAGGGAGGGACTACCAAGATGACGACAATTAGAGGAGTATGGAAGAAAAAGACAAATTGCACATACCACAAATTTTAATTAGGTTATGGACAGGAGAGTAATGATAAAGAATATATGTAGAATTGTAGATGGCTAAGTTTTTGAAGTGAAAACTTCTTTAAGGGGGAAGCGTCAGGGTAGCCCGCGAAATTCAAATTTTCTTACGTTTTTTTGCATTTTGCAGGTTAGTGTCAGGTTTTATGTTGATTAAAATATGATAACATAAAACCTGACACTGACCTGCAAAATTCAAAAAAAACGTAAGAAAATTTGAATTTCGCGGGCTACCCTGACGCTTCCCCCTTAAGCGAATTGGGCATTTTTGAGATAAGACTAAACCATTGATTTCGCGACCTGTTACCGACACCGTGAAGTAAAAGACATCAACGCGTTGATTACCGCGGTTTTGCCGATTTTTTTTTTCAAGTTTTCACTTCTGTCGGCACTCCCGGAGTGCCACTGTTTTTTTCTTTGACGAAAAATCCTTTGAAATTATAGAAAAACTTATTTGTAGTTTTGAAAAATCATTTATTGAGTACCAATTGTCATGCGTTACGCTTAAAAATAAAATGTCTGTGTTCAAATGAGTACTTTCCAACGTTGACATGTCTGGCCTTTCGAGGAATGAGCTTGCAGCCATAACTGATGAATTTATTTCATTATTAGCTGCACCCCGCGGTTTCACCCGTACAATCTCAATCTCGTGGGAATATTGGGATAAAAGGTATCGTGCTAAACATCGAAATCCGTTCAGCCGTTTAAAAGCGTAACAAACAAACGAACAAACTCACTTTCGCATTTATAATATTAGTTAGAATTTATTCTTCAGAGAGCTTACAGTCAAATATCTAGGTAAATAATGTACAATAGCGTTTACAGTTGCCATTTACAAGCTTCCACAAATTAAAAACTATGTATGAAAAGTAAAATCAAGACATTAAATATGAGATTATTCAAAAATAAATTGCATGAATGGTTGTGTAGTCATAGTTTTTATAGTGTCAAAGACTTCTTTGAAAATAAATGTTAAATAAATTATGCTTGTGAAAATTTGTACGCTTATGACTGTTAAGCAAAAACATGTATGCTCTTGTTATTTTTATACCATGTTTTTAAGCAAATAAATATTATTCTATTCTATTCTTAAAAACATGGTATAAAAATAACAAGAGCTATTTTTATACCATGTTTATTTATGAGATATTTTTTTTGAATGAGATATTTGTTTAAGTTTTTTTTTTTAGCATAGCAAAGATAAGAAGAACAAGAAGTATAGCAAACAAATAAAACGAAACAAATTCTTCGAAAAGGCAAAACAAAAAAAGTTAAAAGTTATTATGTTTTAATAATTTTGACACAGTTCATTGATTCTGATGGAACAAACAAAGAAAAAAAAAAAACAAAATGCAGTTACATGTTGGTTGTATTGGTATTACGAGCTTTAACAAAGCATTCTTTATTTATATTTCGTTATAATGTGCTTAGGCTGGTTCTGAATAGATCAACATCTAAGTGAGAGAGCAGATTATTGAAGCTTGCTGCGCAACGTGAGACGTAGGCATTCCGTCGGTAGATCGGTTTAGCGATTAATGGCACCCTATGAGCTAAAGCATAAAGTAATAGATAGGGATAAGTGGAAGTACCAGCCTTCACATGACCTCAACATAAATATATCCAGACCTTTGGGAATATCAGGCGGAGTGTGTGGGCATCATACAACGGTCCACGCCCTAGAAGCCAGAAGGGTTACGGACATCCACATTCATGTACTCTCCGACAGCGCCTCAGTACTCCAATCCTTACGGAAAAAATATATTACCTCGAAGCTAACACTAGAATGTCACAATGTTCTAGAACAAATAACGGTATTAGCCGAAACACGGTGACACTGCAATGGATAAAGAGACACAGCGGATCGCTAGGTAACGACGCAGCTGACGAACTTGCTAGACAAGGATCCAACACGGCAGTTCCTATGTGGACCCGAGCCTATTCTACCTATCCCCTTCAACGCAAATACGCAGGTGGCTACAGGAGTTCACCTGGGAACTGGTGGACCTCGACACCGGGCTGCAGGCAGTCCAAGGAATCTATGCCATCCTTGGATAGCAGGCTAACCAGGCGTTTATTACACCTGAATAGGAACGGCCTGCACCTGGTGATGGGGACCATCACAGAACACTGTTCGCTAAACAAACACATCCACACACAATAGGTATAACGGACACTAGTCCTCTGTGCAGGGCGTGCATGGAGGCTGTGGAAACCGAAGCGCACGTGCTCTTTGAATGCACAGGCGTCACCCAGATTAGAACAGAAACCCTCGGGTCACCCAGATCTAACACAGATGTTCTGAACAGACAAGGAGATTTAATTAGCTTCTGGAGGGACATGGGCTGGTTGGAATAACCACCAAACGGCCGCCATGGCCCACGAACAATGGTCCACCTGACGGACTAAGTGCGGAAACTAAATCCCATAACATAGACCATAGGACCAACCTTTGCTCTCCAGTGGAACTGTATGAAAAGCTGATGATGATAATCATCATTGTCATTGGCTCCCTTTGGTGCCATGCTTCCCTGGTCTGTACAAGTCTCCTCCAGGTATTTCATGCGATCTTCTGTAGGTCCACGACCAGGACCATTGGTCTGCCAACGATCTTTCTACCGTTTTCCGGCAACCATTCCATTAGGGCTCTGCTTCATCTGCCATCACCATGTCTAGCCAAGAATCCTGCCCACCTCCATCAAAAAGCTGATGAGTCTCAACTAGTCGCCTAGCGATTGCTGACGATAGTTGCCATTTCTAACGAAACTAAATAAATCATAGACTAAATACAATAATACATAAACATTTTCTGTTACTGCTACATATATTCCGATACCTATCGCATGTCTTTGGTAAATAAACGTATTATCGTTTGCTTACATTTTATTTCGTGTTACTTCCACTGAGAAAACATGGATAGACATCAAAATAATGCGCTAAAATATGATTGCCCACCCTCGTACTGAGCACCATGAGTCTTGATTATTGTGAGAATTTTCTAAAAATATATAGGCTAAAAAGTTAATTACATTTATTTAATGCATACGTCTATTCCGTCAAAATTTGAAAAAAGTACTTAGGTACTGTGCGTTCATTATAACTTGTCCCGTGACGTGATTGGTAGCACTGTTCTGTCAGTCGCCATTTTGAACCCTATTTTTGTTAAAACTAAGCTTAACAAACAATGGTGCTAACATGACGGCAAGGGACAAGTTATAGTGAACGGTCCGATACTATTGACATTTCAAGCACACCTTAGTGTGCTTGAAATGTCAGTAGTGCCAAAATTTTCACGGTGAAATATACCATATCTGGCTGTATTCAGTTGGAAGCATTGCCTACCTAGTATAATATGTATTTCTTAGCAGAAAATATACATTTGAAGTATGTTTTACAAGCGAGCATTCTGAAAGTGGACAACGTCGCAAATAGATGTCAAATATTTCGCTATTTTGATTAATTTGGCAATATAACTGTATGGAAATATGAAATATGGCTAACTAGTGAACTAAAATATTGATTATGAAATTCAATAATCAATATCGTAACAGGTTTATATGTAAAAAAGTATTTAGAAACTTTCCAAATGCCTTTTTTACACCTAAAACGGTTACAACATCAAATACATTGTTAATTGCAATTCATTATTAATATTCTATTTCACTAGTTAGCGATATTTCATATTTCCGTACAGTAATATGGCCAAATTAATCAAAACAGGTGAATATTTGACAGTTATTTGCGACGTTGCCAACTTTTAGAATAAACGCTCCAAGCTTATTGCTGTAAACTGAGTATAAATAGGCCGCGGCCTGCTATTAAGAGTTTCAGTTACTACTAAAGGATAAACAAAAATAACAAACAATTAAAAAATGTTTTCCTGGCAAGCTAGCTATAATTTAAATACATTTCCAGAACTCCACAGAAATCCTAGCCACCGTACTCTCAACGATTTGGCGACACGATTATATTCGGGAGAAGAATTCTCTTTGATGCTATCACAATTTTTTAAATAAAATGATAGAAGACTCTCTTCATGTCTTCTTACGCGTAAAAATTGGTCTCCTAAGAAAACGTTTTTGGCAGTCGGAATCTAACTGATTTTACGGCTTCTGAAGCCTTCTAAATGGCGCTTTGTTAATAAAATAGATACCAGTTTTGACATCTGTCCGCGCCATCTTTCATTCTTGTTTTGACAGTCGTATTATGAGGCGACAGTTGGTTTTCAGGTTTTTTAGTTTTTTTAATGACGTAATAAGTCAATTAATCTGCCTTCACTTTTCCCAACTATGTTGGAGCCGGCTTCCTATCTAACCGGATGCAGTTGAATACCAGTATTTTACATGGGCTGACTGCCTGTCTGACATCCAGAACTCAGTTACTGCCCCTTGGTAAGACTGATTCTGAGACTTTTGGTCTTCTGACTAACCGCAATGACTGTCAACAATCTACGAATAACAACCAGGGGGCCTACCACCAGCTCATAAAGCAGTATTATTTTAATATTACTTCAGTGTGGGAAAGAGATGAAGCTCTACAGGACGTATAGCTCCTTCTCTTTCTCCCTCTGAAGTAATATTAAAATAATACTGCTTTTGAGCTGCACGCGTAGCATGACCACCGTAGAAACGAGTTTTGTCGACGGAAGAATAGACAAAATGACAGATAAACAATCACAATCTGTCATTTTGTCTATTCTTCCGACGACAAAACTCGTTTCTACGGTGGTCATGCTACGCGTGCTGGTGGTAGACCCCCTGTACCAACGGCTTAACTTGCTTTCCGAGGCACGGAGGGATCTCGATATGCAATGGATGTTCCATAACGTAATAAGTGTTGGGTGTAAAACTAAAGGATTAATAAAACGGCCTGTGTCAAAGTAAAATAATTTATTTCATATTGGGACATAAAATGCACTTTTGAACGTCAAAATTTATAAAAATATAGAATTGATTCTAGTCGCCCCTTCCAAAAGGTAGTTTTCGTATGAAGAAGAATGGTCAAGAAACTCCACCGTTACTCTTTTAATAGTAGTTTATGAAACTGTTGCATAATAAGGGGTATTAAAACATGAGTGTGTCTTTAAAAACCGAGTCGTAGGCGAGGTTTTTAATAGTATCACACGAATGTTTTAATACCTAGTTATGTGCAGTTTCATACACTACTTTATCTACTCTCATACATTGGGATTGAACCTAATACTAAATAAAAGATTAAAGTTAAAGATCAAGAATAAATTTAAAAATCCCACGAAATTCAGTAAGTACTACAAAACAAATGAATGTCGCCTGCACCAGCACATCACCGCACATGCGCTACAGCGGGTGCTGCTGTCCCCGCCAAAAGTTGATGGAAACTCTTTGGTGATATTAACTTCTTGGATTAGCGCTGTATCGTAACAGAAAAAAAATTGTTTTATAGTATTATTTTGTAAGAGAAAAAGCTTTATAATATGATTCTATTTTTAAATTTCGGTATTCTGTTTATAAAGTATGTCAATATAAACTCGTTTTGAAGTTCATAATTCGAATATTACGCTATGAGAGTAGATAAAATGTTTTATATTATTTTGTATACTTGAATTATATGTGAAGACGATGCACCTATAAAATTACTATACAAACCAGAAGAGATAAAAAAATAAACAATGACAGGTAAACTAATTATGTGATAAATACATGGTGCTCACATATTTAAAAACATTGTAAAAGTATACGATATTCCTAATTTTTTTACAAGTAATGTACAATACAATAGACGTGGATATATTTAGTAACCTGTTCCGCTTAGCTATTTCTAAAGAGCCATAAAAAACTCTTGAAAGAAATCGACACGTGTTTCACCTCTCAACGAGGCATCCTCAGGATGACGATGGACTTGTTGCGAACTCGAACACGGCGTGTTGCCACACCGAGCGCTGAGTGCAGACGGCATAACGGACAGTCCTCTGTGCAGGGCGTGCACGGAGGCTAAGGAAACCGTCGCGCACGTATTCTTCGAATGCACAGGTGTTACTAAGATAGAAACAGAAACCCTCGGGTCACCCAGATCTTTCACTGACGTTCTGAACAGACTAGGAGTTTTAATTAACTTCTGGAGGGAGGTGGGCTGGTTGGAATAACCATCAAACGGCCGCCATGGCCCACGCACAATGGTCCACCTGACGGACTAAGTGCGGAAACCAAACCCCATAACATACTCGTAGAACATAGAACATGTTCTCCTGTTCATTCCAATTGCAAATGTAAGTTTGTACGCACAATATTGAGAGATTCACCATGTTATTTTAAGACCGTGGACTTCCTATAGTAGATAAGGGGGGGAGATGGTCAATTTTCATCTATTTTCTTAAATATCTTTAAAAGTAAGTATTTCTAAAAATATTAAAAAAAAATGAGATCCTCACAACAAACCCTTCCATTTGAGACGTCACACGGCACAGTTCGCAAAACTTTTTTGTTTTTTTTTTTTCAGTTTGCCCCGAAAAGTGACCCTCTTATTTATTATTATTAAGCCTTTATTGCTGAAGAACTAAACACAAGTATAATTTAATATTAAAAACTTAAATGTAATACATCGGGTTTTCCGGTTTAGTGATCAGCGTGTCCTGTGACACATAGGCCTCTTTCAGCTGTTTCCACTAGTTTCTGTCTCTAGCTTTTCTAGACCAGATAGCGCCTCCAATTTTTCTTATGTCGTCTATCCATCCTGTTAGGTTTCAATTTATTTATACGTAATTGTTGGATATTGTACAGGCAACACTCAAAGATTTGATATGTAAAAATGGGGGTTACAACGATCTTCTGGGTCGGGCGCTCGTGACAGTAAGACGTGCTTAAGAATGCGGCGACGTATGAATTGTTCATACAAACGTAGTACATCAATCATTTGCAATTTGAGCATATTTCCACCATATTATGTTGATATTCGGATTGAGACAGTATTTATCTAGGCTCCTACGTCTTTTGATTTTCAAAAAATTATCTTTAAATGAAGTGTAAGCGAATTGCATTTCGTACATTTTTACAGCGTAAATGACATGTTTTCATATGGTTTTTTCTGTATTATAAACAACAATATTTGTAATATTGTTTCCGTAGAAGCATAGTTTATGTTATCAAGTTACAAATTATCGAAAAAAAAATGGAAATACATTAAGTTTTCATTCATCATTTTTTGTATTACGGAACACATCCAAATTTATCATAATTTTTCGATGCTAGTATTGCCATCGCGTCAAGGAATAATTTGTCAATGTGTGCGTGGTCGTACTGCTCACTGTAGTTGTATATCGCTCCGACAGGCATTCACACGTGCTTGGTTGGAATTCGTTCGGGGTATTTTTTGTCAGTATTATAAGATTAGGTATATTATATAGGTACTTTACTGTGCTTATTTGTTTACTAAATTAAAGCAGCTGCCGACTACTTCTGTTTTGTGCTCGTGATTATATTTAAATCTATTGTTTGATTGTTTTACTCGAGTTAATTATCTTTTTGTATACACGTGTTTCTGAAAAAAAAAAAAATTTCATTCTATCTTTTCTTTCTTTCTATCTTAAGATAACATAAATGTGTTTAAAAACATCCGTATCTGGACAAACGAGTACTTATGTTTCATCAGTAATATTAATCGGTAGGTACCTATTTATGTGTCTAAAGACCCTCAGCGAGTCGTAGAAACATCTAAATTATACACACGGCCGAAACGCGGTAGTCCAGGTATAGGTGGCTTGTTGAGAATCCAACGTGCTGGGACGTACCTACTCTCGTCCCAGCGCGTTGAACAAACACTGTTGGATTTTCAACTCTCGGCGCTAAGCAGAGCGTTGAAAATCAAGTGCACGAAAAATTTCACCGCGATTTTATTACGTCCGTGCAAACGAGGGTTATATGTATTATAGGACCAGGTTTTTATACTAGGTATTTACTTGCAAGTACGCCGACCAAGTGCCGATCCGAAATACTCGCAAGACTATTTTATTTCTTATTTATATTTAGTTACGGATCAATGTTCTATGTAGGGCTTTCAATACCGGGATCCCGGTATTGGCTAATACCGGGATCCCGGACATTATTTGACATTTTTCAATACCGGTATTGAAATGTCCACTACCGGGATACCGGTATTGGTGATTTTATTTATCAGTAGACACTACAGTGAAACAATTTCTTTTTATTACCTACACATTATATTTCCAACCAATTTTATAATTATCTGGGTAAGTTTTAAAAACTGCGTATTTTAATTCGACAGTTAGTTACATTTTATTACTACTTGTGCTACTAACTGGAGGCAGAAATAGAAGCTAAAACTCAAAGGGAAGTTAGGACCCATGCTTCTTCCAGCAGGCCTAACATGACACACGCGATAATTATCCACCCTCGCGCGACTAATTTTTGTCTATTTCTGTAGTGTTATCGTTTTCTGATAGCTACGCCATACAAAATACTTGACTCGTTCTGTCAAACTTGATGTTTTGTCAACAAACCCTAACATGACACGTTATTTATCTCGATTTTTGACAGTTCAACACAAGATAATCAGTTATTTTGTCGTATTTAGTCGTCCTCGATTTTGACGACGAGAAGAGTAGACAAAAAGATATTTTTTTTTTTAATTTTAGGTGTACACCGGTGTACTGTAGTAGAGGGGTGCACTACCACGTAGATGACTATTACTTTCCAGTCACTTTGCCAATTATGGTGATTAAATAAATAAATTAACGAAATCTAGGGATTATAGCAGTATGGTAATATCAAATATTTGCAACATAATTACTAAAATCACCAGTTTATTTCCTAAGGGTGGTGATTAACAATTTTTATGGTTATAATAGCGGAATCAACTCCACCTGCCAATTTATTTGAACGTCAGTCTTTTTGGTGACTGGTGATTAACAAAATTTGCAACGTCATGGACTTTATGGTGACTGTTACAATAATAAACTTCGATTTGTCAAATTGCGATCGTCGGCCCATTTGTCATTTGTGGTGATTATCTAATGAGTATAGGTGCCACTAATTTTAATTTCCGTCAATTTGTATTTTAATTTCAGCATGCCAAAGAAATAATTTAATTTTAATCAAAAAGTCGGTTACACAAAAAACTAATCATAAATAATTAAAAGAGAGAATAATTAAGAGAGACGTTTATTCAATAAAGTACATAATTCCATGCATAAATTGAATGAATGAAACAGAACTTCATGCCGATGTTGCTATCATAAAAATAATTTGTTTTTAATCACTTGCAACATCGGTATCTCGTCGCGCGATAAAGTAGTGTCAAAGTGCCTTTTTCGAGTTTACTCGCCGTTTGCGGTCATGTAAGGGATTAGAATGACGTCAGAATCGTAGACAAATTCCGATAAAACGAGAAAAAGAGCGTTCTCGCGCTTGTCATGTTAACCCTGCAGCACTGATATAGAGTCTATTGTAAGTGTTGAATTGGGCATTTATGATAGTTCTGAAGGCGGCCGAGAGATGTATATTGACATGGCGTATAATTATTTACTGAGCATTCTACCTACGAGCGTGGAGGTAGAGAGAACGTTTTCCTCGGTTACATATTTGTGCAACCGTTTAAGGGGACGATAACCGACTTTTAATGATTTTATACTGAAGATGACGTCTAAACGAGTAGTGTTAGTAATTTGAAAAAAAATATATGTTAAATAAGAGCATTTTCTTAATATTTTAATATAGGCATATTTTTGATTATGTTTATATTAAATAGTGAAATTAATTTGTAAAGCTAGGTCTAACGCGGATAAAAAACTGAGAATGACGCAAAATCTATCAAGCGTTTTTTTTTTAAAACTTCACCATTTAAAAAAAAATTAAATTATTGATCTTTTAGTATACGTGTTTTATTAAAATACCTTTTGTTTTACGTGTAATAAATTAATAATGCGTCTAATTTGGGACAGCGCTCCTTGATGGACGAGTCCTATTACTGGCTGGACGTATGACGCGTTGCATGATCTCAGTACAAAACACGCAAGCTAACCATTCAAGGTCAGTGTCATATATCTGCGTCTTAAGAAGCTCGCTCACAGCTAAAACTTTAGATGCTCTTTCCTTCCTACGAACTCATTTTCAGGAAGAAAGAGCCGAAACAATGTTGATTTTATAGAGATTATATGCAGATATTACTTAATAGCAAAAGATGCATGTTCCACTCAGTAGTAACTGTAATAAATCATGAAGAAAAACCCATAACGGAGAAGCATCAGGGTAACCCGCGAAATTCAAATTTTCTTACGTATTTTGCATTTTGCAGGTCAGTGACAGGTTTTATGTTGATTAAAATATGATTCGCGGTCATAACGAATATGGCTTTACTCAATTATCATCATTACAATCAGCAATACAACTCCATAAGTTAGCAAAGGTGTCAAATGTCATGATTTCATCATGATCTTCTTCTTAATCACTATTGCTGATTGTAATTGAGTAAAGCCATATTTGTTACGACCGCGAATCATATTTTAATCTACATAAAACCTGACACTGACCTGCAAAAAACGTAAGAAAATTTGAATTTTGCGAGCTACCCTGGCGCTTCCCCCTTAAAAGCACGATGAACAATTTTGACTGATTTTTATGTGATTTTATTACTCAAACTCAAACTCAAACTCAAATCATTTATTTCAATTAAACCATTTACAGGCACTTTTGAATTGTCAAGGAATCGGTCAGTCAGAAATAGGTATGAAGCTAGTTGCCCATTCCAAAGCGTAGTAGGTACCTATGGAGAAGAACGGGCAAGAAACTCCACGGACACTCTTTTAAATAAAAAATTGTTACAAAATATTGGTTACATCATTCATGTTGAAATTATACATGTGAGAACAATGTAGAAAGATGTGCACATGAGAAGCGTCCGTAATAAAAAGATAAAAAAGAACAATTCAAAAAAATTAAAAATAAGCTCTGGCAGCTAAGAGATGACCAGTCCCAACTGACGGCGCCCGTTCACGAACATGACGCATGGATTAGCACCATTCAGCTCAACCATTTTGAAGGGAGCTAAATGATCCAACACACGCGCCACCATCAGCGAAACATTTGAGTGAGCATGACATACTCACAGCCGCCAGGGCACATTCAAGTCAATGCAAGACATATTACCCGGTAAATGATAACTCTTTAGTACATAGTGCTCACATAGTGTGCTATGCAATTATATAATACAAAAGAGATTGAGTTTATACAATGCAAAGATGCTCTTACAATCTTCAGCAGCTCCAACAGTATTTGCAAATGTTAATCAATTAGTTGTGGTTGTGGAGCAGGACCAGCATTGAGCCAAGCATTTTTATCAGTGATGTAATCCCCCAACGTATAATATGCCTGCCTGCATAGTGTGCGTTTTATACAAGATTTGAATTTCGTCTCATTCAGTTGAAGTATGTGGGGAGGAATTTTATTGTAACATTTTAAACAGTATCCCATGAAAGATGAATCTACTTTAGCTAGTCTGAAACCTGGTTGAACTAATAGGTCCCTATTTCTAGTACTATAATTATGTCTATCACCTCTTTTGCTAAAAAGATGTAAATTCTTTCTTACGTACATGATGTTTTCATAGATATATTGACAAGGTACCGTCATGATGTTAATATCCTTAAACAGTTTCCTTAGAGAATCGCGCCTGCGGAGACAATATATGGCTCTGATCGCTCTTTTCTGGAGAATAAAAATAGACTCGATGTCTGCAGCCCGTCCCCACAGTAAAATACCGTAGGACATGATACTATGAAAGTAGCTGAAATATACTAGCCTCGCGGTATCTACATCAGTAAACTGACGGATTTTTCTGACAGCATATGCTGCTGAACTTAGCCGTCCTGCAAGAGATGTTAAATGAGGACCCCATTGCAGCCTTGAGTCGAGCGTGATCCCTAGGAAAATAGTTTTATCAACGAATTCTAGTTTCTCTTGATTCAATACTATCTCACAATCACTACTTTTGACATTTGGTAAAGAAAATTTTATGCACTTAGTTTTTTTTCCATTTAATACTAAATTATTAGCAGTGAACCAGTTTTGGACCTGCAGTAGGGCGTTATTTACGTCGTTAAAATTTGTAGCACGTCTATCTACCTTAAAAATTAAAGAAGTATCGTCAGCAAATAACACCATTTGTGGTTGATTTTTTAATAAATGGAGTAGATCATTAATGTATACTAAGAAGAGGAATGGACCCAATATCGAGCCTTGTGGCACACCTAATTTTACTTTTAAACCTAGTGAATTAAAACATATTGTATGATGATTTTAAAGAGATTTATTTTATAAAACACAAAGATAAATAGATCGCTAAATTGTAATTACTTAGATACTGATTATTCAAATTTAAATGTTTTATTTTATCTAGGTACTTTTCTCATACTATGTATCAGATTATTTTGTTATTTTTGTTAGGAGATTCTGTTTGCAATTTAAAGTTGTATAAAAAAGTGACTTCATATTTAAAAAACAGTTTTTTATTATTTTGTAGTGAAACTTATTAGTTGTTGAATAAAAAAACGATATTAAGTAAAAAAATAGTCTCATACCGGGATCCCGGTGTTGGACATTTTCTATACGGTATTAATACCGGTACTGCAAAAATCCGGTATTCGAAACCCCTAGTAGTTCTATGCAAGCGTTTTTACTTTAAAGGATATGGAAGTTTTTTTTTTGTAAACGCGATTGTGCTCTTTATTTATACTACATTACGGATTAAAGGTTTTGGAAGTTTTTTTTTTTAATGCGATTGTGCTCTTTATTTAGATAAGGTCCGTACCAATGTTCTATACAAGTATTTTTCTTCAAAGTATTTTTTTCGGCTACTCGCTCCTTCGACGCTCGATGCAATTCTGCTCCTTATTTATGAGAGAAGTTATGGATCAAAGTTCTATGCAAGTATTTTTACTTTAAAGGTTTTGGAAGTTTTCTTGAAGTGAATACTTCTTTAGGCGCGTTGAGCATTTTTGAGATGGGACTAAACCTTTGATTTCGCGACACTGTAACGCAATTTACCGAAACCGTGGAGTAAAAGGCATCAATGCGTTGATTACCGTGGTAATCTGACGTGTAAAAGTGATTCCGATACTTATCCTATTTACAGAATAAACAATTTCATTTCATATCTACTAGATTTTCTCTACAAGGCCTTTTTTTTTTTTTTTTTGGGTGGGAAATCATCAAATAACTTCTCCCGCGTTGGGCGGAGCGGGAGGGCGTGTCAGACTCTTACTGACTAAAACCCACCCGTGTTCCTTCAGTTGCCGTGTTGCCAGGGGGCCACGATGTCCCTATCGGTTTTCTTCGAACCCCCGGCAGGCATTGGCCCTAGCGGACCCCGTCAATTCTGCTGACATCTCTTTGAGGCGCGCGTGGAACACAACGCGCCGTCGACCCGGGCTTGATCCTTATCGGACGGCGAGCTACCCATTGCTCACCGTCCGCAAGCCCGCGCCTACGGTGGCCGGAAATCTTCACGTGATTCCCGACGCCCAGGGCGTCTCCTGCTGCGGCGGTTAGGGGCGCGAGGGCGCGAAATTTGCCTCTCTCTCACGCGCTCCGTCTCCTCCTTCGCGAGCATTACTGCTTCACAGAACGAGGTGACGGCCTCCCATTTCCTCTCGCTCCGTAGCATGGCCCGAATCAGGGCCGGACGCGAGAGATCACCGCCGCCGATCGCTTCCACGAGGACACGGCGATGCTCTGCCCAAGCCGGGCAGACCTCCACCGTATGCTCCACCGTGTCCTCCGGGCGATCCACACAGTGATGACACCCGGGCGTTTCCTCCCGCTTTATCCTGAACAGGTACCTCCCGAAACAGCCGTGTCCGGTGAGCACCTGTGTCAGACGGAAGGTGAGGACGCCGTGGCGCCTCTCTAGCCACTCCTCAAAGAGGGGTCTTATCGCCGCAATTGTGGCGTGCCCAGCGCTGGGTTGCGACAATCGCACTCTCCATTCCGCCATGAGATCCCGCCGGAGCTCTGTCCGCTGTGCCGCGACTTCTTGCGGCATCGGAGTTAAGCCCCGGCGTTTCGCCTCCTCGCGCCACTCCCAAATGTGCGCGAGGATCTTTGCCTCCAGATCCCATGGCGGTACTCCGGCAAGGAGGCTCGCCGCCTCGCAGGAGACCGTGCGGTATCCTCGGGCCAGCCGGATGGCCATGACCCTTTGGGACGCGTTAAGCCGGCGGGCTGGCTGCCGCCTCAATGAAGGCGCCCACACCGGCGCCCCGTAAAGGGCCATGGACCGCACGACCCCCGCGTAGAGCCTCCGGCAGGAGGCGTTTGGACCTCCCAGATTGGGCAAGAGCCGCTTCAGGGCAGCCCCGGCCCGGTCCAGTCTGGGAGCCAAACGTCGGAAATGCTCCACGAAGTTCCACCGGCTGTCGAGGACGAGTCCCAGATACTTCATCGTCGACTCGACGCCGATGTGAACCCCTCCCGCCATTACCTGGGAACCCGACGGTGGCGCACTACGAGGACCATAAAACCCCATGGCCTCGGACTTGTGCAGGGCCACCTCGAGTCCCAGCTGCCGGATTCTGTCGACGATTGTCGCAACCCCGCATGTCGCTAAGTCGGCCGCCGCCTGGTACGACCTCCCCTGCGCCAGGACCAGCGTGTCGTCAGCGTAACAGACGACGCTGACGCCAGTAGGGAGATCGGCGCGCAGCACCCAGTCGTATCCGATGTCCCACAGATGCGGCCCCAGGACCGATCCCTGTGGGACACCGCACGACATCTTTCGCCGGTGCCACTCTCTTCTCTACAAGGCCTAGATCCAGAGATATTCTAAACCATTGAGATATTGACATTGTAAAGAAATTTCCAAAAAACGCATTACTAGTCTGTACATATACTAACGATTCCCCAAAGTATTCAACAGAAATAAAGCAAGTAATGAACATACCTAATTACTAATAATAAAATATAAATGCCGTCGACTCGTTATGAATGAATGGTAAGTAGCTATCTATCCAGTCACACACACACACGGATGCGCACCGCGTCCGCCGCCCGCCTGCTGTTGTCAAACAGAGATAGCAATATTCCGAACGAATTTTGCAAACGTCTCGATTTGTAGTTGCGAGCCGCGGTCGCAGCGCTCTTAATGGCTGTGTCGGTAAAAAGATAGATTGGCATGGTATTGGTTGGAGATCTATTGTAAATTAAGTTAACCTATTACTTTTATGGTAAATATTAGAATACTGATTAAATAGTGATATTATGTAGGGAATAGGAGATGTGATGGTATGGTGTAGAATATTAAGTTTGATGTTGGCAAAGAAATATAAATGACTGACAAAATATCTTGGTGTTTCATATTATTTTCCTTATCCCTGAAATATTGTAAATATGTAGTTTTATTAAACAGTTTTAGACTATGATATTGGGGTAACGACTTTAACATTAATTTGAGGATTAGTATCTATTTTGAGGTTAAATAATTACATTCCGAATTAAATTAGTTATTTTAGAGTAAGGATGGTTCTTATTTCAATCCTCACCCTCTTATTTAAAATTCATTTATTTACTTTACACGTTCGTGTTTGGGCCACAGAAATTAATTTTTGGACTAAATTGATCCAGTAGATTCGGAGCAAATTACTGTGACAGACGGACAGACAGCCAGCCACCCAGACAGACAGACACACAAGTGATCCTATATAAGGGTTCCGTTTTTTCATTCGGACGTATGAAACCCTAAAAAGAACAAACAAACAATTCCATTTTCAAATCACAGCAGAAAACCGCCGGTACATATTATTCCTGCAACGTTACCTTTAAAAGATAGTACTGCACATTCCCATGGCTTTTATTCGTATTGACAAGCACAATACAAATAATATTCAACCGGGTGCTTCTATTATATTCGCCCTGAATTCTGAATATACTTTTATTCGGTCGTTCACATTCAGTCGTGAACAGGTGAACTACTTATGTTGGTAACATTTTTGCTTTTAGATGTTAGAGTTGAATTCTGGCTTGGAAATGGTTGAATTTTATTGTGTGCTGAAGTGTAACAGGACAAGAGTTTATTGAACCCGAAGTCGTTTTTGGATTTTTTACTTTTGTTTTTGAAAAGAAATTATAGTCATCTAGCTTGTTAGACATAGATCAATCTTTAAGTACTGGGTGGGGCAGGAACATCCACGCGCAACCTGTTACCATGTATTCAGTAAATGAGTTTTTTTTATAAAAAAAAAAAAAAAAAAAACAACCGACTTAAAAAAAAACACTACAAAGTGAGAAATAACTTTAATTTCGGAAGTCGGTGTCTTTGGTTTTGTATTTTCGTTTTTTGCCATCGACTTCCGAAATTATAGTTATTTCTCACTTTGTAGTGTTTTTTTTTTGAAGTCGGTTGTTTTTTTTTTTGTAAAAAGTTTTTTTTTTCACTTTTTAGTTGTGGTACCTACCTCACACACATTCGAATACCACTACCTGCTACCAGTGTCAGAAACTTATCATATCATCTACATACTAAGTGAGAAAAAAATACGTATTATTGCAGCTAACTCAAAAACTATCCAAGCAAAATTAATAAAATTTATATGGGAACAATTTGAGACCATATCCTTTCAAACAAAAAAAGAATTTTTTAAATCAGTCCACAAATGACGGAGATGTAGGTGGACATAAATAAAAAACAAACATACGCTACGACTATATAACCTCCTCCTTTTTGGAAGTCGGTTAAAAATAGTGGTTCATACATTTTGCCCGTGTAGGTATTGTACTTTTGTAAGACACAGCAGTTTTTTTTTATTCCCGACGAAAAATTTCAACGCAGCGTGGTCCAGTATCATGTATCCATAGTTTTGCGTCGATGTCCCTGCCACCCTGTATAAAAAAATAGGAACGAAAAATTTTGTTCGTTTGTCTGCATGTATGTTCCGGATTGGCGCAAAAACGGCTAAAGTTCGGCATACAGATAATTTATAACCTAGCTGAATTAATACATAGGGTACTTTTAATCCCGCTAGTACGTTCTGTGGTATATTTTCCGACATCCACGCGGGTGAAGCCGCGGGCAAATCCTAGTTCAGAATAAAATATACAACAATAATTTTGAAAATTACATTCACGAGTTTTCGGCGCTTCGAGTGTCATTTCTATAGGTATGTTTTTTTCAGAAAACTCACATTAAAAGGGTTCTCTATAATGATCAGTACGGTACCTTAAAAAAAAAAACATGTGGCACTCGGGGACTGCCGCGGTAAAGCTATTGCATAGCATTTGTAACCTCCATACTTCCTATTTGTCAACGCTACACTTGGGATGATGACGTGATGACATAAAACAAAAATTATGTTGTCATGGGAACCGTTAGGTTTTTTTCGTTACGGACTTTCTTGATTCGGTCGCCGCGCTCAAAGCCCGCGATAAAAGCTATGCAATAGCTTAAAAAACAAAATAATCATTGGATGTTTTGTAAAATTGAATACGAAACACATGGAGGCAGCCAACCGTAATGGATACCTTTCAACCCTATTACGTGCCACAAATAAAGCCGTTTTGCACAGCTACTTTTTTACCAGACTACGGCAAAGCCAAAAGGAAGGGTTATGATTTTAGCAGTCTATGTATGTATGTTTGTATGTATGTATGTTTGTATGTATGTATGTATGTTTGTTTTTACGTGTGTTCCACCGTAGCGCCTAAACTACTAAACCGATTTTGATGAATGAGGTATCAATAGATTCCTAATAATAGTCTGGGTGACATAGGCTATATAATTTTTCCCTAAATTTAATTTGGTGGACTTTACACGTAAATTTCTAACCTCGAAAAAAATTAAAATGGAATGATCATGACATGTTTGGTATCAAAAGAAAGGTCTTGACGAGCACATTACAAATATGTATATAATATTATATTTTCAAAGTAAACAAATATGTTTAAATCGTTAAAAACAAGCAAAAGTGAGACTGCGCTACGTAGTATCGCAAGATGTTACCAACGTGCAGTTAATCAAATCTTAATAAGTAGTACCGATTTGAAATTCCACTCTTATAAAAACAAGTACAACGAAATATTTATATTTTGGATTTCTTCGAAGCTCGATATCGATATATGGTGTTGGCGTCGAAATAAATCGCTCTATGGTTTCGTCCAAAGCACTATGCACTGCTATTGGAATTTAAAATAGGTTAATTACTGAACTATTGTATTACTCTACTCTTATTTACGTTTATCAAGTGTAAAAACGGAAAAGTATAAAATAAAAAATAAAGTTTA
Source organism: Agrochola lychnidis (assembly GCA_963680765.1). Lineage (NCBI taxonomy): Eukaryota > Metazoa > Arthropoda > Insecta > Lepidoptera > Noctuidae > Agrochola > Agrochola lychnidis. The sequence continues at coordinate 21,319,051 of OY796858.1, forward strand.
ATAAAAAACTGTAACCCGACTACGAGAAAATAAAAATGATCTGAAAAGTACGAAACAAGCAAATATTTCAGACAGAAATCAAGACATAGGTACAAAAATCAAGACATAGGTACAAAAATGGTCAAGGTACAGCCGTCGTCGCATGCCATTATAATTTTGTAGGTGTTCTTGGCACCAACATGGTATACAGGCATGCGACCACGGCTTTACCTGGACCATTTTTGTACCTATGTCTTGATTTCTGTCTGAAATATTTGCTTGTTTCGTACTTTTCAGATCATTTTTATTTTCCCGTAGTCGGGTTACAGTTTTTTATTAAACTTTATTTTTTATTTTCAGTACTAGTGCTATTTTATTTGTGAAGGACCTTTTCCGGGTAAGTATTACAACCACACATATGTTTCATACCTCAAAAAGAAAAACGGAACCCATATAGGACAGTCTGTCAAGAGCCTTTTTCTCAGAAACGCATGGAGGTATAAAATTAAAATAAAAATCAAATACGTAGGTTTACGGTCCCTTGGAAGTTTAAGAGCTTCTAAGTCAACGCAATAAAAAAATACATTACATACATGTATTTTTTATTGCGTTGACTTAGAATATTGTTTTTTTTTTTATACTACATATTTGATACTCGCAAATAAATCTAAACCTACTTTCCGTTGACCTGGAATCATGAAATTTACCAAGAAGCAAGGTCAGCACAAGTAAAGGAAAAAGTCCGAAATCGTTAGTTTTATAACATACAAAAAAAATATTGTTGTGCAATCATTTGTATAATAATTTTTACTCTCTCTGTTCACAAAATTAATAAATTAATTGAATTGAATCACAAACTTACATTTGCAGTTAGAGAATTAGAATTGTCCGTACCGTAAGTATATCGATGAATGGGAGAAAAAAAAATCAACTACAGAACCTTTCATTGTGCGTGGTCCGACACATACTTGGCCGGTTTTTTTATAGGTGACACATTTTTGTCCAAATATTATTTGCGCGTAGCATGACCACCGTAGAAACGGGTTTTGTCGACGGAAGAATCGACAAAATGACAGATTGTCATTGTTTATCTGTTATTGTGTCTATTCTTCCGTTGATAAAACCCGTTTATACGGTGGTCATGCTACGCGAGCTGGTAGAAAAAGCAGGAAAATATTAACTAAACTAGCTTAGCTTTGAGGAAAATGGGTAAATTGATTGATGGGCATTATTAATAGTTGTGTATACGATCAAAAGGAAACCCACAAAACTAATTAATTAGCAATCTAGTCTATCAATTAAGGAAGTTTAGACTATACGTGGAAAATTAACTGGACTTGTTAATTGTTTTGTAACTAAATGTGTGTGAGTGAGGATATAAATACTCAAATTAAATTCGATAGCGAAATATCGCGGACGTGATGGGTATCGATATTCCTATTTCTATACTATTAAATGAGCAATATTTACATATATGTCGGAGCGCCGAGCTCACAATCATCGTCAGAAGGGTAATTATCAATTAAATTATTCATTATTTAACTGTCTGTCTACTTCGTGGGCAAAGGAAACGCGTGAAGTAATCAGTCTAACTAGAAAAGGCTACAAGTGACTTATAATCAACGCTTTTCTTAAATGAATTAGAAGGGCGTAACGAGTCCGCGGGTCGCGCACAGTCGATCTCGCGGTCTCAATGGAACTGACTGCCTTATCCAGGCTACTCTGATGCTAAACTCTTATCGTCTTAAAACGTTCTCACGAGAAAATGCAAGCCGACCCCCGGCCACGTTCGACGCAATCAGATTTACGTCGGCGCCTTTCATATCGGAAACAATTATTCATTATTTAATATCAATAAGCTCTAAGCGCTAACAAAGACCACCATGGTCTTGAGAGTTAGACGAGGTGTCAACGACACCTTTGTCTCACGCTGATAAGAACTGGACGAGGTGTGAGCTGACATCATCGTCTCGCGCCGACATTACATATATATAATATTTGTAATCACGTTCTGGAAAACAGCTCTAACGATTTCAATGAAAGTTGCAATATAGGGGTTTACGGGGGCGAAAAATCGATCTAGCTAGGTCTCATATCTGGGAAAATTCGTTTTCTCCATATTTTCACCCGAGCAGAGCTCGGTCGTCCAAAGTTTAGAACAAGATGGCTACCTTAGAATAATGACATGGCAGCATGGAATTAGTAAGTACCTACTTACTATCATGGCAGCATGGAATTAGTATGTACTATACATGGAATTAGTATGAACTTTCCTATCCTATTAAATCAGCATTCTCTATATTCATCAGAGCAGAGCTTGGTCGCCCAAGCTACATACATGATGAGACGACAAAAAAATGATCTGATGGTTTTTTTTCGGGTCAAAGACCGCTGGTTGTAGGAGTTGAAGTAAGAGTTGAGAAAATCAGTTTAAAGCCTCTTCCCATACAGAATAGGCACGAGCATTGATCGCCACTCTTGCTCAAGATGGGTGGGCGATTTCAGACTTATAATATTCCAAGTTTCCTTACAATGTTTTTTCTTCACCGATGTCTATAAGGTCCAAGATAAACACAGAAAGTACCCCAAAAATAAAAAAAAACTCAAATCATTTATTTCAATTAAACCATTTACAGGCACTTTTGAATTCTTGAATTCTTTTGAATCGGTCAGTCAGAAATAGGTATGAAGCTAGTTGCCCATTCCAAAGCGTAGTAGGTACCTATGGAGAAGAACGGGCAAGAAACTCCACGGACACTCTTTTAAATAAAAAATTGTTACAAAATATTGGTTACATCATTCATGTTGAAATTATACATGTGAGAACAATCTAGAAAGACGTGCACGTTAGAAGCGTCCGTAATAAAAAGATAAAAAAAGAACATTTCAAAAAATTAAAAATAAGCCCTGGCAGCTAAGAGATGACCAGTCCCAACTGACGGCGCCCGTTCACGAACATGACGCATGGATTACCTACATATGAATTGAAAAAGTCACATTGTAAGGTACTTGCCCGGATTTTAACCCACAACCTCTTACATTAGAGGCGAGGCTTTAACCACTGGGCCATCATGACAAGAAAATAATACATAACATCACCCTTGTTTCCACGAGGGTTGGGCAATTGAGTACCTACCTATAAATAGTACACACATATTTCTCCAGTTATATTTAAGTCCCGTGTAATAGGGGGCAAGCCTATTACCATCAACCGGGCACAAATCCAGACTCCGGGTTGCTACTGAGAAATTCCAGATAGAAAAATCCAGTAAAATTTTGCGCGACCTGGGAATCGAACCCAGGACCTCATGCTCAGCAGTAGCACTTGTAACCACTAGACCAACGAGGCAGTCTAGAAAATAATATTTATGCATAAAAGAGGTTTCTACAAGAAACAAGATCCTTTGATATGACAAACATTATGAGTTGTTCACTCAATTCTGTAATACATTTTAATTTTTTAAATTCTAATTTGGACTATTAATTATTTGAATGCTGGATAAATTTATAATTATTTAATTAAATGTACCTACTACGTATGTTGTACGCCGTTAAGGCAAAACATGACTGTGGTAAAATTTTATTGTAACATCTTGCATGTCATGTGTGTGTATACTCATGTTTTGGACAAATAAATGATTTATCTTTATCTTTACCTCCGTATTTACGTTTCCGAAAAGGAGAGAGATATCATCGGTTTAAAATGTTTATGCGACGCTTTGAATACTCTCATAAATGCCAGGGCAGGATCTTATTTTTTTTTTTTACCAATACGGCTAAGCGCTTGGCCTGCATCTCACCTGATGATAAGTGATGATCAGGCCGAAGGTGGAAGCGAGCTTCACCCGGAATCCTCAACCACAGAGGAACTGGCTATTTTACCTGTAACTGCCGAAATACAACCGTGTTTTTATGGCGACAGACTTAGATAAGATAGTGTTAACTGGCCAGGCGGACTTAGAAAAAGTCCTACCACGAACCAAACCGAGCAGAAAATGTTGCCCCCACTGGGAAACTGTAAAAGCTGTTGCCCGAGGGTTGTGTGGGAAAGTTGGAAAAGTCTGCTCTGTTTTAGCGACATCTATATAAAAAACCGGCCAAGTGCGTGTCGGACCACGCACAAAGAAGGGTTCCGTAGTTGGGATGAATTTATCCCAAAAACAAACTTAACTTTGTAGTTGAAAAATATGTTCTCCCATACGGAATGTATGGGAAAACATGTTTTTGCAACTGCAAAGTTGGTCGATTATTACTCGTTAACTTGTAGAGCTTACTTAGCTATGATAGTTTTCCTTTTAATTTCGTTATATAAACTACTGCTGTGATTTTTTTCACACCTCCAAAATCAACCATTTAGCTGGCAGGGGGGGGGGGGACATCACCACTTTACGTGTAGGAGAGGTACCCTAATAAAAATGTTTTTTATAATTTTGTTTTACCACTTAAAAAATACAGCTTTCTAGTACTTAGGGTTTCGGAGCTAGACCGCAAACAGACAGACAGACAGACGGACAGACAGACAGACAGACAGACGGACATGACAAAACTATAAGGGTTCCTTGTTTACTACGGAACCCTAAAATTACTCATTATGCGGTCAACCTCTACCTTTTATTTACTTGTACTACTCGTTGTACTCATTAATCGCTTTGTATTCAATTTTTATTGTAGGTATTTAACTATTTGACCGATTTCCTCATTCTTGTAACCACAATCTGTATGAATAGGTAGGTTTAATTAAACTGTGGTATCCTATCCTAATTAATCGTCGCTCGGCATCCAATACCGCGAATGTGCTTTTTAACCGACTTCAAAAAAAAAGGAGGTTCTCAATTCGACTGTATTTTTTTTTTTGTTTTTTACCTCAGAACTTTCTACTGGGTGAACTGATTTTGATGATTCTTTTTTTATTTGAAAGTCGGTACTTTCCGTGTAGTCCCATATAAATTTTATCAACTGTGCTTGGATAGTTTTTGAGTTAGCTTCAATAATACGTATTTTTTCCCACTTAGTATGTGGATGATATGTTAAGTTCCTCTCATTGTTATTTACATAGCAGGTAGTGGTATTCGAATTTGTGTGGGTGTAAATACCACAGCTAAAAAGTGAAAAATAAAATCTTTTTACAAAAAAAAAACAACCGTTTTCCAAAAATAACTTTAATTTCGGAAGTCGGTGTCTTTGGTTTTGAATTTTCTTTTTTTGCCACCGACTTCCGAAATTAAAGTTATTTTTCACTTTGTAGTGTTTTTTTTTTTGGAAGTCGGTTGTTTTTTTTTTGTAAAAAGTTTTTATTTATGAAAATCAGTTTTAAATGCAGGATCACGTATTTGAACGTGTAGAACGTGTGAAGTAAACAAAAATCTTGTTTTCGCAAAAATGTCACATTCGCGCGGTATTGGATGCCGAGCAACGTAATATTTTAAATGCGAAAGTGAATTTGTTTGTTTGTTTGTTATGCTTCGGCCCCATCTGTGTCTATCACGAAGAAGCAATGCGTGCCGAAGCTTCGTATGTTTTGCTCGCTAAAAAGTTATCGCGCTAATGCGGTGGCCACTTTAGTGTTAGCTCGCTAAAACCCTTTTATGTACCCGGGCGATAAGCGCTACGCAGCCCGAACTATCGTGACGATAGCCGATAGTGGTTACTGTTGACTATTGAGGAGTGGGCTCTTCTGGAGCCAACCCTGAGTGCAGCAGCCAGGTCATGATGAATTTTAGAACGGGCTATCATAATTGAATGCGTATATAAAATTTTGGGTCTGTGTTATTGACCGCTGAGAAGTTCCCTCTTCTGGAACCAATCCTGGGTGCAGCAGCCAGATCATGCTAAACTTTAGAACGGGCTATCATAATTCATCATCATCATCTGCCTAGCCTTTTCCCAACTATGTTGGGGTCGGCTTCCAGTCTAACCGGATGCAGCTGAATACCAGTATTTCACATGGAGCAACTGCCTATCTGACCTCCACAACCTAGTTACTAGGTAACACGATACCACTTGGTAAGACTGGTTGTCAGACTTTTTGGGCTTCTAACTACCCGTAACGACTGTCAAAGATCAAGGGACCACCGGCTTAACGTGCTTTCCGAGGCACGGAGGGTTTTTACCGGGTTATTAAACCCGGTAAAATCCACATTGAAAAAAAAAATGCGGCGATTCTTTTTTCCAAAAAATTACCACATAAATAGATTCTCAGCATGATTCTTAACAACATTCTCACTGATCGGACAGAGTTTTTGTTACACACTGTTGTATCTTGTTTAAAAACTTTCATTCATTTACTAAACGATATAATCCGATGATAAAACTTATAAATATAGGCAGGTAGCACTGTCGAAACGTGGGTGTATCAAATAAAGAATCTTCCTAGCTCGGCGGGCTGTGCTGCAGGTGCGGAAAACCTCAAACGGCGCAAATACTCCAATCTTATTGGGACTTATATGTTTGAGCCGTTTGGGGTTGAAACACTGGGGCCATGGGGTCCGAGTGCCCACCTTGTTTTTCAAGACATCGCCAAGCGGCTGGTCGACTCTTCACGTGACCAGAGGGCTGGCCTATTCTTTGGTCAAAGAATCAGCATTGCCATACAACGTGGCAATGCTGCCAGCCTTTTGGGCACTTTTCCTACTGACAGCGATGCGGACGAATTTTTTTATGCTTTGTGATTATTTCCCCCCACCCCCATTTTTTAAATACTTGTACATATTATTATTTTAAGTCTGATAGTTTTTAAATAATGTAAATACGTGTGTGTAAATAATAAAAAAAAATAGGAAAAACGGAATTAACAGGAAAAAGTTAAATAGCGTTAAATGGCAACATTATGGCAAAGGAAAGTATCATAACGGCATTAAGTTTTTATCTTCGTCCGCCAAGCAGCGATCGGGACGAAATGTTTCTTCCGGAACGCATAAACGAAAAAAAAAAAACATGTTTTATCGACAAATTATGCCCATTTTTTCACTCAACATCTGCCTAGCCTTTTCCAAACTATGTTGGAGTCGGCTTCCAGTCTAAACGGATGCAGATGAATACCAGTATTTTACATGAAGCGACTGCCTGTCTGACCTCCACAACCCAGTTACTAGGTAACACGATACCCCTTGGTAAGAACGGTTGTCAGAATTCGGGCTTCTGACTACCCGTAACGACTGTCAAAGATCTACAAATGACAGCAGGAACCAACGGTGAAAAGTGCTTTCCGAGGCACTGAGGGGCTATGGATGATCACCAGAGATCGGAATTGGGTGTGTGAAAATACCTAAAGTTTGCAGCGAGACATATCATAGAGCTGTTACAACCACTTAAGTTAACCGGTTTTGAATTGTACCGGTTTAGTTTCGATTTTTTGTTTTACATGTTCTTTACCTTTGAAAAACCGAACTATAAACATTAGCAAGCTGCTAATACAGTTTTAAATTAAATTTTGTTTTGAACTTTTCGGTTCAAATTCGGTTTTTTAAAAAATATCTAAAACTGTATTACAGCTTGCAGATGTGTAAAATTCGGTGTTTCAGACGTACAGAACAAGTAGAACTAAAAAACCGAATTTGAACCGGAAAAGTTCAAAACAAAAATTTATTTAAAACTGTATTAGCAGCTTGCTTATGTTTATAGTTCGGTTTTTCAAAGGTAAAGAACATGTAAAACAAAAAACCGTAAATAAACCGGTACAATTCAAAACCGGTTAACTTAAGTGGTTGTAACAGCTCTATGATATGTCTCGCTGCAAATTTTAGGTATTTTCACACACCCAATTCCGATCTCTGATGATCACCCATCCATGGACCTACCTCAGCAAGCGTTGCTTAACTTTGACGATCGACAGCTGTTATTATACTAACAATAGGATATATCTAAATTAACGCGTAAATATGAATGCACTTTTGAATGTATGTCCTCTCGATGCCGTTCAAAGATATTTACGTCATGACGGTAATTTACCTTGTTTAACCTATCTATACAGGGTGTTTGGCAGAACGTTGAACATACGAAAATGGTGGATAGGTGGGGTCATCTGCTACTTACTCAGCCCTAATTTATTTGGCCCTGGCCCCCTGGATATTTTTTTTTAATGCAGGTTGAAATTAGGATTTAAGTATTTTTTACATCTTTCTGTAATAAGAATCTGCCAATATTAAAGATTAAAAAAAAAATGCCTGTTTTACCCATTTTTTTAATAAAAATTACACTTTAAAGTTAAGAAAGTTGTGAAACTAGAAGAAAGCAAAAAAAAAAATTTAAATGTCCAGGGCGCCAGGGCCAAATAAATCAGGGCTGAGTAAGTAGCAGATGACCCCACCTATTCACCATTTTCGTATGTTCAACGTTCTGCCAAACATCCTGTATATATAAAAAACAATTGCTGTTCGTTAGTCTCGCTAAAACTCGAGAATGGGTGGACCGATTTGGCTGATTTTGGTTTTGAAATGTTTGTCGTAGTCCAGGGAAGGTTTAAACGGTGAGAAAATATGGAAAAATTAACGAAAAAAAAAAAATTATGAAGGAAATTCACGTTCTCATACATTTTGTGTGGATCGGCTTTTTTGATATCTAGGTAGGGTAGGTAAGGTAGGTAAGGTCGGTAGGGTCGGTAGGGTCGGTAGGGTCGGTAGGGTCGGTAGGGTCGGTAGGGTCGGTAGGGTCGGTAGTGTCGGTAGGGTCGATAGGGTCGGTAGGGTCGGTAAGGTCGGTAGGGTCGGTAGGGTCGGTAGGGTCGGTAGGGTCGGTAGGGTCGGTAGGGTCGGTAGGGTCGGTAGGGTCGGTAGGGTCGGTAGGGTCGGTAGGGTCGGTAAGGTGGGTAGGGTGGGTAGGTAGGGTAGGTAGGGTTATGCACTGTAGGAACTACAGTAGCAATAATGCACACGAGGCAAATTGCAATGAGCCCCGCGCGAACGGTCGAGCGCCAGTCGCCCGCGCCGCGCCCTAGTGTTAACTTGTGTCGTAACTATGTATTGTAATCAACCCCACTGTAACGTATTCCTGAATTATCAATACACTTAATATTGGACTCCAGACTTTCATTTACAACCTTCACCAACCAAACAAGAGGTTCCAACATTGGTGACCCCGACGTGATCTCAAGGTTATGGTTGTGGGGATGTAAATCGCGGTAGTGTATCAAAGTGAGCGAACAAGTGATAGACAGTTAAGTGATATTGTACGGCGGCGCGCAAGGCGACTCCCCGTCGACTTGGAACCTATCGGCGGGAATTTCAAAGGTTCTCCAGTATGAGTCCAACACCACCAGCACCACCACCGGTGGCTCAACTGGCCAGCATCAACGTCACGGACAGGATTCCGCAGTTTTGGACCGACATGCCTCGGTTGTGGTTCGCGCAGTTCGAGTCCGCCATGGAACCGCAGAAGCAAGGGGACGCAGCAAAATTCCATTTGGTCATTTCTCGACTGACCAGAGACGCTTTACAACAAGTCAGCGATTTAATTTTTAAGCCCCCTACCGATAACAAGTACGGCGCCTTGAAGCAAAGGTTGTTAACGACCTATGAAGAGAGCGACACATTCATTGACTGTTAGGAGGAACGAAGTTTGCCGGGTCAGCTAGTATATCTATGAAAATATCATATACGTAAGGATAAATCTACATCTTTTTAGTAAAACAGATGAAAAAAACGATTATAACATTATAATAATGAATTAGCATTTGATAATATCACTAACTTATTGATTAGCATTCGCTGCTACAAACTAAATAACTTATCTTAACATCACGCCATTGTTTCCCCAAAGGGTTAGGCAGAGGTTTTCCTGTAGCTGGTACACCCACATTTCGCCAGTTATGTTTAAGTCCTATGTAATAGGGGGCGAGCGTATTGCCATCAACCGCGCACAAATCCAGACTCCGAGCTGCTACTGAAAATTTTCAGATAGAAAAACCCAATAACACTTTGCACGACTCGGGAATCGAACCCAGGACCTCTTGCTCAGCAGTAGCGCTTGCGACCACTAGACCAACGAGGCAGTCAAACTAAATAGATTTGGCAAAAATAAAACCTACAAGTCTATTTGGAGAATTTGTCTCTGCTCAGCCCCTTAACACCAGGGCTCGGAAACGTTATTTTAAATAACGTTTTTAAGACGTTTCAAACAGGTCTTTGTACAACCAGTACAACATTTTGTTCGGAACGAAAACGAAATGAGAACATTTTCAAAAACCGGTTTATTCCGCAGGATGCAGCCGCGCACGGGGCGTGCGCCGAGAAACATGAACTTGTTTAGTCAAATTGTACCTTATCTTCATTTCATTACATCATTGATTCCAATGCGCTTGCCGCTTACGTATTGATTTGGGTTGTGTTGCCAATTTCCTATCGATAAACCCAAAAATGGTTAAAAACGTTTTATTACCCGAGAACGCTATTAAATTTTGTTCTTCTTCAAAAACGTTTTAATAACACTCTGTTCAAACGTAACCGAAACAAATCGTTTCTTAGGTTTTTAAGACGAAACCGTTTCGAAAAATATACCGGTATCCGAGCCCTGCTTAACACAAGAAAATTCGAAACAAACAAACGAACAAAAAACAAACATCCAATGTTTTCCCCATTTCTTGCAAGGGACATTAATCATACTGTTTTTTTCGTTTTCAATGCTAAGTAAGGTAATAAATATTGTAACATTTGGCATTTAAAAACTAGTACAAAGCTACAGTATTCCCGGGTTTATTGAATGGTACAAAAACTGCAGGAAACACACGCAGATACCCATTGTGTGGACGTCGAGTCGGTGACTTATGGCTGTTGCAAAGACTTTATTTCAAATTCGAGACTGACTTTGTAAAATATTACTTTTTGAAAAAAAAAAATCGTTTGAAATGTACGGCACTTTTCTTGCAAGGGGTATTTTTACCCGACTACGACGCAGCAAAAAGGAGGGTTATCATTTTGACCGGTATATATGTATGTATGTTCATCTGTTACGTCATAACTTCTAAACTACTGACCATAATTTGACAAATGTATCTTGTTAGAAGCGTCTTGATTGTCCGCTAGTTATAGGCTATGTGACGTCATATTAAATTCAATATGGCGCCCTCTAGAGGACAAAGTTATGAACTAAAAAAAAGTTTTTAATTTGGTATGCCATATTGGGTGTCAAATGATTGACGAGCACATTTCAAAAATAATATATTGTATCCCAAAATAATTTAAATAAATGATAATAAAAGTTATAAGAACTAAAACCCAACTACGACAAAAAAGTCAACTAAAAATGTATAAACAAGACATTACATACAGACAGACTAATAGATCGAATTTAGATTACGTGTGACTCCGGATTTTTAATTAGTCTGTCTGTCTGTGATGTCTTGTTCATACATTTTTAGTTGACTTTTTTGCTGTAGTTGGGTTTTTGTACTGTTCCGAACGGTGATGACGAATTAATAATAGAGATTTGTTTTTGACTTGTCTTTCAGTGCGACATCTTTTTATCGTGGCTAAATGATTACAGCCAAACCGTTCGGTCGAAGGTTAAGCTACGCTTGCCTCAATCGGTTCGAGGATGGGTGACCATCCATTATGAATCGCTCCGTGCAACAGAAACACGTTAAGTCGCTGGTCCCGGGTGTCATTTCATCTTTGCGCGTGCAAAAGTCGCAATGTGTTATTTCCTGATTTTCGGTTTTTAACCGACTTCAAAAAAAAAGGAGGAGGTTCTCAATTCGTCGGGATATATTTTTTTTTTTATGTGTGTTGCCCGATTACTCGAAGACGGCTGGACCGATTTGAAAAATTCCTTTTTTGTTCGAAAGGGTATACTTTCAAGTTGGTCCCATTGTCATTTGGTTACGATCTGATGATGGGATCTTGGAGAAATCGAGGGAACTCTTCAAATATTAAAGGCACATCTATAGCGATTTGGGTATTTTTGATGAGCAGTTGACATAAGGCTATTGTAACTTAGATAAATTACAAACCAACCCACTAAAAAGTGAAAAAAAAAAACTGTTTTACAAAAAACTAAAATACTGATCTGATCCAAAGACACCGACTTCCGAAATTAAAGTTATTTTTCACTTTGTAGTTTGGAAGTCGGTTGTGTTTTTTATAAAAAAAATATTTTTTAATGCAGTTTGAATCGTTATCTCAATACACACATACTGTAAAAACAGCTAAAACTTCAAATTTGCCTTTCATGTTGAATTTTGGCATTATTAATCATGTTAATGCTATAGGGACATCTCTGCCCAACCCTTCGGGGAAACAAGGCGTGATATTATGTTAATAATGTTATCTATTCAAAAGTAATCTAAAACTACGTCAATTTGTTATTATGTATTAAAGTAAAAGTAAATGATTTAAATACTCTGGGTATTTTTTGAGAATATCAGTTTTTTGCGTCTCCTGTAAAGTGTGTAAAACACAGCGATTATGGAAAGCGCAGCGACGATTTGTAGATCTTTGATCGTCGTTACGAGTAGTCAGAAGCCGAATAGTCTGACACTGTTTTTCAGACTGTTGGGCTTCTGGTTACCAAGCGGTGTCTTGTTACCCAGTAACTGGGTGGGTGGAAGCCAGACAGGCAGTCGCTCCATGTAAAATACTGGTATTCAACTATAAAATAGTCTTCATTTTGTGTGTTTAGTGACTAACCTGGTGTCAGACTTTTAAAGTCTTCCATGGGCTTGCATGTGAAGACATGCCGTCGAGTCTTTCAGGCATGCCGGTTTCCTCACGATGTTTTTCTTCACAGTTTTTGAAGCAAGTGATAATTATACAAACACAATACCAGTATTTTACATGGAGTTAGACTAGAAGCTGACGCCAAAATAGTCGGAAAAAGGCCAGGTAGATTGATTTTTCGAGTTTTTATTTAAATCATTTATTTCAGACAAAAAAGTCCATAGCTGCAAGGTAAGGTTGTAAGTAACAATCGCTTATAACTAATGTTCAGTAACTAAAATTAAAAAGAAGAAACTAGACACACCGTCTACCCCAGCACAGTAGGCTCATCGGTCTCGCAATACATGGAGTTCAGTGAACCTACTGAGCAGAACAGTATCGGTTCTCTCGCCAATCATCCTCAGGACGCTATTCGGGCTCCCCGTACTGTACTAAGTAGGCATTTATATATTTTATAAAACTCTCGATTATCAGGCAACTGAGAGTCTTCTGATCCCTATTCGCTAAATTTATATTTCCTTAATAAACGTTCACTATCATACATACACACACACACCCCACCAGACACGCATACACACACAACACCCACAAACACCCCCCCACACATACGTACACACACTTAAACCACGAATATGAATGTCCAGCCTAGATTTTTTTTCTTTATATTGTTACTGTACCTAGAAAATAATTTAACTTCATCACTTGCGTTTGCTAATTAATCTAAATTAATATGTACATTTTTAAGTATTGGGGGGCCTGGTGACCCGTAACACAGTTATTTTATGCCTTTTTCGGGCACCAGTCTCTCACAAATGTTAACCCAATTTTTAGATTAAGCATTTCCTGTACAAATCTGCATTTGTGATGAGAAAATAAATAAATAAATGAATAAAATAAATAAATTTATTATATCGACAAACATAAATGCCTACTTAGTGTACACAGCTACAAATTACTCTACTTCAAAAATAACTGTCCAGTCATATTTTTTCCTTGTTCACCTTTTACTCCCTAACGGTGACGTCAGGGATAATGAATAAGTAGAACTTGATACATTATTAATAAGCTAGAAATGCTAATTAGAGACTCACGTGTAAGAAATCTTATTATACGTGAAGCAGGCACTTCTGCCAGAATTGCTCTTGCATAAATAATTTTATACTTCTACATACAGGCCTGTTGGGATTATAAGTAAATTTTGTATTCGCCTGACGCCTACGCATTTCTTCTGTAAGTAAACCTACTTGCTTATTACTTAAGACTTAGTTATTCCTGCCTCGTTGATCTAGTGTTTGCAAGTGCTACTGCTGAGCACGAGGTCCTGGGTTCGATTTCGGGTCGGGCAAAGTTTTATTGGGTTTTTTAACCGACTTCCAAAAAGGAGGAGGTTATATGTTCGTCGCGTATGTTTTTTTTTTTTTTATGTATATCCACCGATTTCTCCGTCAATTGTGGACCGATTTTAAATAAATAATTAATTAATAAAAATAATAATAAATTTTATTAACTTTGCTTGAATAGTTTTTGAGTTAGCTACAAAATACGTTTTTTTTCCCACTTAGTATGTAGATGATATGATAAGTTTCTGTCACTGGTAGCAGGTAGTGGTATTCGAATGTGTGTGAGGAAGGTACCACAACTAAAAAGTGAAAAATAAAAACTTTTTACAAAAAAAAACAACCGACCTCGTCGGTGTCTTGGGTTTTGTATTTTCGTTTTTTGCCACCGACTTCCGAAATTAAAGTTATTTTTCACTTTGTAATGATTTTTTTGGAGGTCGGTTGTTTTTTTTTTTGTAAAAAGTTTTTCATTAGGAATTTCTCAGTAAGAGTTCGGAGTATGAATTTGTGGCTTTGTCCATACTCATCCCCGGTTCGAACTCACCCGGTTTATATATGTATATCTACCTTCATGTATAGTTATAAGGCGCAAAAGGACTTATGGTAAGAAAAGTGCTAGTATGATTTATTTTTATTTTTATTCAGTATAATCATTATATGTGGTTTAAAATTAACAGCAGGTAGGTAGGTACTATTAGTATTTTCTCACCATCCATAAATTGAATCAACATTAACAAACAACATAGGTACTAAACGCTCGTTTAAAAGAACCATTCGTTAATCCAACCTCGTTAAAGTCACAGATCGTAAGTACAATAATAAAATAGATAAAAAAAACGTGAAAATATTTCTCTAAAAAATCACAGTCAGTGGTAGGGCCATCGACGAGCCAACTGTAATCATGAATTCAGTGATTCTAGACTATCGTAGATTCTTTGTTCGTTATCAAAAAAAACAGATGTTTCAAAGAAAAGAGTAGTACCAACGCGGTCAAAATTAAGTAAACGCATTTTTTTTTTTTTAAATACCTTCGTAAAGATTCAACGCAGGATGGTTCAGAATCATGTACTAAATCCATGGTAACAGGTTTCACGTCGATGTCCCTGCCACCCTGTATGTAAGTATCTATTTTGCTTACACGGGACCAATCTTTCGTAAGAAAATCGTTGGAATGACGATCGCCGCAAGGGTTCAATAGCGTGAGATTAGAGAGGTCTAACTGTAGACTTCGATAAGCTGATGATCATGAAAAATAAACCTACAACCCAAAGATTTTTTTAAGACGTAGATATATGCCAGTGACCTTGAGTGGTTAGCTTGCGTGTTCTGCATTGAGCTCACGCAACGCATCGTACGTCCAGCCAGTGATAGGACTCGCCCTGCTCGCCCATCAAGGAGCGCTGTCCCAAGTTAAACGTATTATTAATTTATTGTACATAAAACAAAAGGTATTTTAATAAAACACGTATAATAAAAGATCAATAATTAAATTATCTTTAAAATGGTGCAGGTTTCAGAAAAATACGCTTGATAGATTTTGCGTGATTCTCAGATTTTTATCCGCGTTAGACATAACTTTATAAATTAATTTCATTATGTAATATAAGCATAATCTAAAATATTCCTATATTAAGTTATTATTAAAAAATGCTCTAATTTAAAAAATATTTTTCAAAATCATTATGACTTTGTCGTTTAGACGTGATCTTCAGTATAAAATCATTAAAAGTCGGTTATTTTACGTCACCTTAAGACAGGTGGAACAAAGTAATTGTAAAACTTCTCGGAAATTGTTGTACCGGTGTCGAGTCGCGCCTGTCTGCGAGCCTTTTATGGAATCAACTTTTCGAATTATCTTCATAACAACAATCAACGTCTCCCAAAATTAAATGAACATAAAATTAATTATCATACCACATCACACAAATAATAATTAATTTAACATTAATTACTGCCAAATTAATTGCGCCACGCATTTTGTTAACACCAAAGTGCAGCGGGACTAATGAGGGGTAATTCAACAAACAGGGTAATTTACCCTCTCGCAGTACATAACTGAAGGGTAAACAAGGGTAAGCAGAGCTTTAGCATGCGCTCGTTCATTAGTACGCGATTGTTTAAATAAACACGGTTTGAATACATATCATGTTGCTGGAATTGTGTCGGTTTGGGTGTATTCGGAGGTTTCTGAAATTATTATTTGTGGCTCGTGGCTGATGAGGTGTTCGTGGCTAAATGATAACAGCCACACGAGTCATAGAATAAAGAGAGGTAGTAAGCTATCTTCATAGAAACGCACCGCGCGCGGCTTGTATGTGTGGGGCCATAGTATCTATGCGTCGCCACACGCACACTTAACAAAATCTCGACCCGTTTCTCGTGAGAAACCGGTCGAGATTTTGTTTTCGCGGTGCGTTTGTATGAAGATAGCTTACTACCTCTCTTTATACTATGCACGAGTCGATCGAAGGTTAAGCTACGCTTGCTGCGGTCGGTTCGTGGATGGGTACCTTCCATTACAAATCGAGACCAATTTGTACCTTGGAAAGCACGTCAAACCGTTGATCCTGGCTGTCATTCGTAGATCTTTGATAATAGTTAGTCAGAAGCCCAAAAGTCTGACAATTTGTAGGTTAAGTTTTGTTATGTGCGAGTTGTTTTGTCTTAAATGAAAAATAAATAGGTACTTATTAAGTATTTAATGTAAAATTAATTTGCATGCCCTAAACAGGCAAAATATGGACTGTACTAAACCACCAACTTTTACAACTGGTAACACCAATATTTTCTGCAAATAAATGATTCTTATTCTTATTCTAACCAATCTTACCAAGAGATATCTTGTTGTCCAGCTGTTACTAAGTTGTGAATGTCAAATAGGTAGTCGCTTGATGTAAAATACTGGTATTCAGCTGCATCCGGTTAGAGTGGATGCCGACCCCAACATAGTTGGGAAAAGGCTAGGCAGATGATGGTGTTGTTTTGCAGCCCTGTAACTTGTTGCCACTTTGCTGGTAATAACTACCCTACTATTTAAATACATGTGACCATCACGCTCAGAAGTAGTGCTTGATGGTCCATTAACCAAAGTCAAAATTAGGGTTGTGCTGTCCGGTTTACATGTACTGAAGTACTTTGTGGGTTTTTCCGTCATTACAAATAAACACCATCTTTTATGTGGTTAGTAAACCGAGTAGACCGAGAGGTAACGCGCCGGATCAACTCAGGATGGATAAAATGGCGACAGGTCACTGGAACAACTTGTGACCAACGGATGCCCCTCAAGTTAAAGGGGAAAATCTACAAGTCCGTGATAAGGCCTGTCGTATTGTATGGATCGGAATGCTGGGCTTGCAAAAGATTGCATGTAGCGGAGATGAGAATGTTGAGATGGATGTGTGGAGTGACGAAAATGGATAAAGTAAGAAATGAGTATATAAGGGGAAGTTTAAAAGTGGCGCCAGTGACTGAAAAGTTGAAAGGAAATCGTTTGGCCTGGTATGGGCATGTGATGAGGAGAGAAGAAACGCATGTGACTAAAAGAGTGATGAACATAAATGTTGATGGATGGAGCGGGAGAGGAAGACCAAAGAAAAGATGGATGGATTGTGTGAGGAATGATATGAAAGAGAAGGGAGTGAATGATAATGTGACGGTTGACAGGGGAGAGTGGCAAAAGAAAACGTGTTGCGCCGACCCCAAGTAACATGGGACAAGGGCAGGGAGATGATGATGATTTTATGTGGTTAGTAACTAGCCTGGTGTCAGAGTTTTTAAGCCGCCCATGGGCCTCTGACTTAACCACATCAGCTGTAAAATACACAAACGCCAAAAAAAATTGCAATTTTATTCCTAGTCATTTTACCACTTGTTGGATTTAAAAACATGCCTGTAACATATAGATAAACAAATGAGTCGCGAACCAATGTTATTGTTGCTTCAATTTGTAAATCCGAATGGTAATGAAATCGCTGTCAGATATACATTCCTGACGATATTTCTACTGTTCATATGTAAAGCATCGAAAATGCCAAATGCTAAGATTTAGCCGGTACGAAGTCTTGAATTGGAACACCCGAACGAAGAACGGACGAAGTCCTGGGGGCCTACCACCAGCTCATAAAGCACTATTATTTTAATATTCCTTCAGTGTGTAAATAGCTGCAGTGATCGGATCGATTTGTTCTTTGAAAGTTTGGGCAAATTGAAAGCCAATTTTCATAAGTACATTCCTAAATAAGTACATTAATAGATCAACCTTTCATTATCTCACTTAAAAGGAAATGTGTCTACTTAAAATAAGTATAGTATAGTTTGTCATATATATATTGTTATTATTAGGTTTTAACCAGATTAATTTATTTAAAAAAATTGTACAACTTCTTTATGCATGCGGAGTTTACCTATAAGTGATTGTTGCACTGTTGCATATACGTTTTTGCATGCTATTCATAAGCATTATCCGGTGTAAACAATTGTTGGTGAACCTATAAATATATAAATAAAATCTCTTTCTCCCACTGAAGTAATATTAAAATAATACTGAGGTGGTGGTAGGCCTCCTAATACTGTCTTTAGACAGATTCGTTCGTCGTTGCCGATGGAATGGAATGCGCCGGCTGTCGCTGAAAACCAGCGCTGGGGCTCTGTCTCGCATAGAGGTACAGCAGCGTTTGAGCGATGACCGTTTTGCGTGGATGTGACGCATATTTTCCCCCAACTTGTTCTTTTTTGTGTTTGTGTTCTATCTTTGCGTCATGTTTACCACAAATAAACGTGTCTTTTTTTATTTTGTTTTAGATTATCGCTCTATGAAAACAATATTGGCGTGAAATTATTCAGATAATTCCAAAATTGTAGTGAAAAATTTGTTCCGTTCATTTTGACTAGTGGCTGCACTGTTTAAATTGATGTTATTTTGTCATTTTTTTTCCAAACGATATACTGAAAATAAAAAATGTAGATATCAAGCATGATAGCTAATTTTGTAGGTACTAAACTTTAAATAATAATGGAAAATAAAGTTAGCTAAACAAAAAATTAAATTAAAACTTCCCTTTGTATTTTACCTAATAATAGTTATAGAATCAACAGTCTACATAGCTTTTGTCCAACTACGTTGGGGTCGGCTTCCAGTCTAACCAGATGCATTAATTTATATGGAATTCCCTATCTAACCTCCACAACCCAGTTACTGAGTAATACGATACCTGATAAAAGTTTTAGAATCAAAAGAACAATATTCTTATTTTTGCAAGTTCGTCACTTTACGTAGGCACAGTAGCCTAGTCGGTTTGAAGCCAACTTACCGTAAGGCTTATCCGAAATAGATTCCAAACATTTAGAGGAAACCATATTTTGGCTTTTAGCACCCAAAACGGAATGAAGCTGGATTTAATTCAGACTTTTTGGTCATTTAGGTTCGCATAGTCAAAAGAATTTTTAGAAAATGGGTTTGTAGATACAATTTTTTTTGTGTATTGAATCGAATGTTTTAGAAAAACACTGGCTCCTGACAATCGAGATTTTGTATCTTCTTTTGTTTGCCGTATGTAGGTGTACTTTTAATAAATGTTATTATTATTAAGTTATTTTTGGAACAATGGATACCTTTTTCTTCTGTGATTTATGGGTTTCGTATGTCTCTTTTAAGTTTTGAATTCACTGGATGGTATTTGAATGTCAGCTTCATTATGATATGATACCCACGGTTTTCTAGAACAGCGGTGGCCGACATGATTATGACGGCCAAATAAGAAATAAAAAGAGATAACTTATTATTATTATTTTTTTATAAGTTTCTTTTTTATGAAAATCTGTAATTTTCGGTAGTATTTAACAAACAGTGCGACAAATTATACAAAAGTTCGATGAGTATAATCGGCCCCTATGTCTTGCGTTTGTGGACTATGAGAAGACTTTTGACTCTATCGAGATCTGGTTTGATAACAGTACCTGGGCGACTGAGCTCTGCTCTTTTGAAAATAGAGAATGCTCATTTAATAATATAGGATAGTTCATACTAATCCCATGTATAGTACTTACTAATTCCATGTTGCCATATCATTATAATAAGGTAGCCATTTTGTTCTAAACTTTGTGCGACTGAGCTCTGCTCGGGTGAAAATACGAAGAAAAAAAGCTTGTAACAAATTTTCCCAGATATGAGACCTAGCTAGATCATTTTTAACTCTCGTAAACCCCCTATATTGTAATTTTCATCGAAATTGTTAGAGCCGTTTTCAACTCTGTAATTTTCGCCAGTATTTGACAAAAAGTACGACAAATTATACAGAAGTTCGATGAGTATAATCGGCCCCTATGTCTTGCGTTTGTGGACTATGAGAAGGCTTTTGACTCTATCGAGATCTGGTCTGTTTTGGAGTCTCTGCAGCAAGGCCAAGTCGACTGGCAATACATCCAAGTGCTGAAATGTTTTTATGAAAACGCGACAATGACCGTCCAAACTCAGGATCAGTGAATTGAATATATCCCCCTGCGTTGAGGGGTGAGACAAGGGGCCTTAATTTACCCGAAATTGTTCTCTAACGCATTGGAGGATGTGTTTAAGACGCTGAACTGGGAAGGGCGTAGCATTATCATTAAAGGCGAGTACATCTCACACTTGAGATTTTCAGATTACATCATCGTAATTATTATATAGGCTGAAATTGAAAACATGCGACAAATTGAAATGGGAGATTCAATAACTGTTACCTAATCATTATAAATTATTATTTCCGAAATATAAATTGTGAAAAAAAAAAAATCGTGTAATTATCGTCTAAACTAAATTATTGTCTTCACGTAGACACGATGTTATGGCGTTCCAGTAAAATTAAATAAATTTAAAACAAACATTAAAATTCAAGTATCAATTTAAGGCTCGTTCAGACCAGCACGCGTAGCATGACCACCGTAGAAACGAGTTTTGTCGACGGAAGAATAGACAAAATGACAGATTGTGATTGTTTATCTGTCATTTTGTCTATTCTTCCGTCGACAAAACTCGTTTCTACGGTGGTCATGCTACGCGTGCAGCGCGTCACGCGACACGACACAAAGGCACCGCTCGTCGCGCGCAATTTTTTTTTCACAATTTGTATTTCGGAAATAATAATTTATAATGATTAGGTAACAGTTACTGAATCTCCCATTTCAATTTGTCGCATGTTTTCAATTTCATCCTGTACAACTATTTGACATTAAGGTTTCAAAAAACGCAGTGTATTTCGAAAACCGTTATTATGTGAACATTCACCGCTTTCTTAGGACTCCAAGCTTTACAAAACATTTGGGATCTTACCACAAAAATTTTGACATTTATCCAATGCATTTAGAATAACAGACTTACGTCAACAGCATGCAAAAATGTCGTATTTAGCAGTTAAGGCGACGATAACTAACTTCTAATGATTTTATACCGAAGATCACGTTTAGACGAGTAGTGTTAGTGATTTGGAAAAAGTATATGTTATTAGCATTTGATTAATATAAGAGGAATGTTTTAGGTTATGTTTATATTACATAGTAAAATTAATTTGTAAAGTTATGTCTAACGCGGATAAAAAACTGAGAATCGCACAAAATCTATCAAGCGTATTTTCTGAAACCTTCACCATTTTAAAGACAATTTAATTATTGATCTTTTAGTATACATGTTTTATTAAAATACCTTTTGCTTTATGTATAATAAATTAATAATGCGTCTAACAGCGCTCCTTGATGGGCGAGTCCTATAATATTACTGACAGGAGGTATAACGCGTTGCGTGAGCTCAGTACAGAACACGCAAGATAACCACTCAAGGTCATTGGCATATATCTGCGTCTTAAGCTATGGTTTGCTAGAAGTGCGGTGGCCGCCCCATTACGGCCGCAGTGACAGTTTTCATGAAAAAGATGGTAGCGGGGTTTGACTTTACGATATCAAAAAACGCTCTCTAAAAAACACACCAACTTACTTTCATAAATAACGTTTCAGTGACGTCATTCGCCAGTACATTGCGGACACTATGTGATAGCCACCGCTCTTCAAGGAAATCGTAGCTTTACCGTACCGTACGTTTAAGTAAAATAGATTTTTATTTTTATTAATTTATTTATATTTTGTATAGATTCTTTTCTATTTTGTTAAGTACCTGGAACTTGTTTAAATACCTACACTATCCTTCCATACCAACTATCACTGTTATTTGAAAATATTGTAAAATCCAATTATTTTAAAAGAGTTTCTTGCCGGCTCTTCTCCATAGGAAATGACCAATTGGAACCGTACACCTAGTTTCTGACGTTTTATAAGTGCCCGTGTAGGTTTATGTGAAATAAAATATTTTGAATTTGAATTTGTTTTGTGGTAAGTAAGGCATCTGTCTTCTACGACACACGGTTAAAAATACAAAACCCTGACCTATTTGTTGTTTGTTTGCCTGTCCACTTGACTGCAAAGACTTCTCAAAAATAGCTACAAGCACAGATGAATACCTACAGATGGTTCACTCCATCAAAAAATTAATGAAAAAATATATTTAAAAAACAAAAAACCCGACTGCAAAAACACTTAACTGAAAAGAGAAAAACAAGCATTATAATCTATAGAATTTTCAAGTCAATATATCAATATATATTATTTAATAAAACTAAAAAGCTTGAAATAAAAAAATATTTAAGAAACAAAAAACCCGACTGCAAAAACACTTAACTGAAATGAAAAGAGAAAAACAAGTATTATAATCTATAAAATTTTGGTATTGCAAGCGGGACAAACCAATAACCTGAAATGATGTTGTAAATTTTGTTTGTCCCGCCTGCAATACCAAAATTTTATAGATTATAATACTTGTTTTTCTCTTTTCATTTCAGTTAAGTGTTTTTGCAGTCGGGTTTTTTGTTTCTTAAATATTTTTTTATTTCAAGCTTTTTAGTTTTATTAAATAATATATATTGATATATTGACTCATTACTATCTTTTATTTGATGCCAATAATGAAGTTTTTTTTTAAACCAACCCCTCCCTTTTTTTTGTATTTGCAGATGCAATATATAAATATTATATAGCCTATGACACTCCCACAATTAGACAAATCTACCGACACCTCACATGTTAAAATCCATCAAGCCGTTTAGGCTACAGAGCGTGCCAAAGAAATAGACATACATACTCTCGAAAAACATTACCCTCCTTCTGGGGTAGTCGGGTAAAAATGCGACTCTTGCTACGACACAATAAAATGCAATTCAGGTCGAATAGAGCTAATTACCTACAGTTATATTCACCTAGAAGTTGCCTCTCTTGCTATCGCGTAACTCTTATGTCTTCTGACTACGTTACACTCACTGAATTGGCCCGACAAGACGGGCCCGCCGCGTACTTGTAGCTTCAAGCTTCATAAATTTAATATACCTAAAATATTGTTTTATTTAAATAACGTGTTACATAAAAATTTTACATATAGAAAGAAAGAAAGAAAAAACGTTTATTTGCGGTAAACATGACGCAAGAAAAAAAATTTATTATATTACAAAAATGAGAAAAAGTTGGGGGAAGCATGCGTCACATCCACGCAAATCGGCTATCACTCAGCATTATGCTACGACCCTGTGCAAGACAGAGCCCCAGCGCTGGTTTTCAGCGACAGCCGGCGCCGACGTAATGACGTCGACCGGTGCAGCAAACAAATATTAATTAAGACGCTGTACCAGTACAGCGTATTTAAAGAAAAAATAATTTAGATGCAACTAAATACACAACGGATATATAACTGATATAACTGATAATTATCTAATACCTTTAAACGAGCAATTCTTGTATATATGTATATATATAGTCTGAATCTCGGAAACGGCTTAAACGATTTTCATGAAATTTAATATGCAAGGGGTTTCGGGTTTGATAAATCGATCTAGCTAGGTTTCATTTTTAGAAAACTACCAAAAAAAAACCAAGTCATCCAGATATTGTAACCTAACGAGAATACTATCTCTCCTAATATTGTTAGAACGGTAAAATAAGATTCTAATTAAAATGATCGTAATGAATAATTATAGTAATTAAATCATACCAAACCGACTTCTAACAACCTTAATTATCTTGAAAGGATTTATCTCTCAATCCTATCTAAGCATTAGCTAAATACTCCCTCGAGTCTAATTTTAATTAACGTGAAGGTGTAATGATTTTGCGATGATTATTAACAGTACCTGGACGACTGAGCTCTGCTCTTTTGAAAATAGAGAATGCTCATTTAATAGTATAGGATAGTTCATACTAATTCCATGTATAGTACTTACTAATTCCATGCTGCCATGATATTAGGTACTTACTCTACCTACCCTGCCTACCCTGCCTACCCTGCCTACCCTGCCTACCCTGCCTACCGTACCTATCCTGTCTTTCAAGTTGGATCAAACTGCACACGGTGTGCAAATTTGATTAAAATCGGTTAAGTAGTTTAGGAGTCCAACGTGAATTTTCTTCATATTTTTTTTTTCGTGACTTTCTCCATATTTTTTCACCGTTTAAACCTTCCCTGGACTACGACAAACATTTCAAAACCAAAATCAGCTAAATCGGCCCAGCCGTTCTCGAGTTTTAGCGAGACTAACGAACAGCAATTGATTTTTATATATATAGATTTTCGATAGCTAGTACTTAGTGCTATCGCGTCAAGCAATAATTTTCAACGTGTGCGTATTGCTCACTGTAGGCGTATATCGCTCCAACAGGCACTCACACTAACGCAACGTGCGCGGAATTGAATTTTGCAAACATCTCGATTTGTAGTTGCGAGCCGTGTTCGCAGGCCTCTTAACAACTAGAAAGTACCATTTTTATCACAAAAATATTAAATTCAAAGTCTTTAAAAAGTAATCTTGCCAAATATGGCAGCAAGCCAAATCTCGCGACGCGATTACGCCATATTTTACTGCCTCATTATAATTGCCTCACTCCACTCTGTCGCCTGCACGCCTAGGAATTTCTTTAGGTGTCTGAATTCCGTATGTTACAGCCACATTGCAAGAGTCGTGAAAGTTTTAATTTATGATGCATACGTAATATGGAATGTCTCACCATGGCAGGGTGAAAGTGATTTTATGGAAATTAACAAAAACTAAAACTTGACTACTGAAAAAGTATGAAAAAATAAAATATTCAGACAGAAATCAAGACTTAATTATGTACAAAAATGGTCAAGGTAAAGCCGTGGTCGCATGCTATTATAATTTTGTAAGTGTACAGGCATGCGACCACAGCTTTTCCATGACAATTTTTTTTTAAGTTCATGTCTTTATGTCCTCTAGAGGGCGCCATATTGCATTTCATGTGACGTCACATAGCTTATAACCAGCGGACGATCAAGACGCTTCCAATGATACCTCATTTGTCAAATTATGATCAACAGTTTAGAAGTTATGAGGTAACAGATGAACATACATACATATATACATAAATGATAACAGCCGCACGGTTCGATCGAAGGTTAAGCTACGCTTGCCGTGGTAGGTTCGTGGATGGGTGACCATTCATTATGTAGCGAGACCCCTCCGTGCCCCAGAAGCCGGTTGAGCTTGGGGCGTGAACGTCCCTCTTTCTCAAGCTTTTAAGAAAATATTAAAGTTCTATATTTACGTAAGTTTTATTTTGTACTTTTCAGTTCATTAAAAGTTTGTTTTTAAAAAGGTTTTTACTAAATTATAAGTTTAATGTAAGTACTTCTAACTAACTATTACATTGAAATAAGTTCTCCTTCTACTAATAATTCTACTAAGTAATAATTGAACTAACTATATACAGAGGAAAAAATAAAATAAAATATAGTAACAAATCATTGGGCATCAAAAAATTCATCCGAATCGCTGTCGGTGGGAAAGGTGCCCAAAAGGCTGGCAGCATTGCCACGTTGTATGGCAATGCTAATTCTTTGGCCTAAAAATTGGCCAACCCTTTGGTCATGTGAAGAGTCGACCAACCGCTTGGCGATGTCCTGGAATAATCGATGAGCACTCGGACCCCATGGCCCTAGTGTTTCAACCCCAAACGGTTCAAAAATATAGCTACCGGTAAGGTTGTTATATTAGAGGTTTTTAGGTTTTTACTTAAATTTTATTTTAAACACAACTTGTACCTAAATGCTGAAAGTAATTTCAGCTCCAAAGTAATCTGACAAACAATGTAAATGACAGTAAAGTTCTTTAAAGCGTTTTAAATACATTTTATTACCATTCTACATTGTATTTTAAGAGATACTAGTTAACGTTACGAGACAGAATTTAAATGTTATTTCATTCTTTAAGAAAACAACTTTGCAATACTTGCTTTTTAATTATGCCCTCTTGTTTTTATTCCAAGCATTCAAGTTCAACTTTACAACATAACATAACATCACGCCTGTAATCCCTGAAGGGTCAAGCAGAAATGTACCCATAGTTCACCCACATTTCGCCAGTTATGTTTAAGTCCCATGTACTAGGGGGCGAGCCTATTGCCATCAACCGGGCACAAATCCAGACTCCGGGCTGCTACCGAGAAATTACACTTTGCCCGACTTGGGAATCGAAACCAGGGCCTCATGCTCAGCAGTAGCGCTTGCGACCACTAGACCAAAGAGAACCGTGGACCTCAAGAATATTGTGTAGAAATATATTTATGGATAATTTAGTATTAAACGTTGACGATTTTTTCATTTATTCAGATTATTTTGACGGTGGAATTTAATTTATTGTTTTTTTGCGGCAACTTCTATACTAATATTATTAAGAAAAGAAGATTGTTTGCTTGTTTGTTTGTAAGTTTATATGTTGGGGGTAATCTCCGAAACTATCAGACTGATTTGAAAAAATCGTTTTGCATTCTATAGCCCAATTCTTGACGAAGGTTAGAGGCTATGTAATATCACGCTACTACCCTTAGGAGCCGAGCACGAAAGAAAGAACTCCAAGTAAAAACGAATTAATAGCGCGAGCGGGTGAAGGGTATGCGACGGGTGGGTCGGGGGCCCGCGAAATTTCACGCGTACAAAGTCGCGGGTAGAAGCTAGTATTCAATATTTTATACACACACTAGCTTTTTCCGCAGCTTGGCTCGCGTGGAAGTCGGAAATTATCCCATGGAAACGCACTACCATAACATAATGATTGAAATACTATCTTGAATTCATGCAAGCCTAGTACTTTTATGCAAAATTTGAAGTAGATTAGACCAAGGAATCACGTAGTCCCATACAAACTTTGCCCCCCTTTTTCACCCCCTTAGAGGTAGAATTTCAGAAAATTCTTTCTTATCCAATGCGTACGTCATACAAAGAACACACCCTCCAAGTTTCAGGTCTCTACGATCAGCGGTTTAGGCTGTGCGTTGATCCGTCAGTCAGTCATTCAGGACAAAGCATTTTATATGTATAGAAAGATTAAATAACTTTTAACAACAGTATGATTAATTAATATACAACAACAAACAGAAGTTAGGCATCTGCATCGGCAATCTGCCTAGCCTTTTCCCAACTATGTTGGGGTTAGCTTCCAGTCTAACCGGATGCAGCTGAATACCAATATTTTACATGGAGCGACTGCCTATCTGATCTCCACAACCCAGTTACTGATAAGACTGGTTGCCAGACTTTTGGGCTTCTGACGACCCGTAACGACTGTCAAAGATCTACGAATGACAGCTGGGACCAACGAATTGTCGTGCTTTCCGAAGTAGAATCGAAACACGAGTCTTCAATATAAAGGTACAATTCCGTAGCCGACCGCAAGCGGTAACTGCAGGCGAAGTGTCGCCGCGACACAACTGGTTTCTATGTATTCTTATATATTTCTATGAAGGTGACGTGTCGCTAGCTACGGAAGGCATTTCATAGAAATTTATAGAAACCAGTCGTGTCGCGGTGGCATGTCGCCCTCAGTTGCCGCGATGGGAAATTATCAAATAACTTCTCCCGCTCTGGGCGGAGCGGGAGGGCGAGTCAGATTCTTCCTGACTAAAACCCACCCGTGTTCCTTCAGTTGCCATGTTGCCGGGGCCATGATTTCCCTTTCGGACTTCTTCGCAACCTTGGTAGGTGCAGTTGCCGCCTGCAGTCGACTGCGGAATGGTACCTTTAAGCATATTATAATCATTTTAAATCACAGTAGGTAATTTTCATCAACAAGAGTATTTAATATACATAAATTACCCAAAAATGATACGTTTATTTTGTTAAACAGTCTGTCATTCGTGTTTCAACGATATCGAATAACAGAGTGAGTAGCTGTCACCATAACCTGGGTTCACTGAAGTGTGAAGCGACCGTCATTGGCTTTTTGTATGAGTACATTAATTAATGTGGACTCGTAATTATTTTTGACTAGCTGCGCCCCGCGTGGTTTCATTCACAAAAGTCTCGATCCCGTGGTAATATCGAAATAAAAAGTATCCTATATCTTTTTATTTTTTATTCCGGGGTGGAAAATCCACATGGATGTCCTCCGCCCTGGGGCGGACGAAGGGGTCTGTCAGACTCCTACTAACTAAAAACCACCCCGGTGTTCACTTCTCACACTTGGACCGGGGATTATGAGATCTAGTGCGCCTTCCATGATCCCCGACTGGTGCCGGCCCGCTTTTGCGGGCCACTTTATGCCCGCGGGAGGAGTGAGGTGAGACTCCCCCCGCGATGTCAAATAGGGGCGCGCGTGGAACACTACGTGCCGCCACCTCGGGTCCTACTGGATGGGGGGCGGTGGACGTCCCCGAGTCCACCGTCCCTCCGGATCTATTTACGGGGGCTGGAAGAGGGCGTTGTCTGCCCTCCGCCGACGCCCAGTCCACCTGCTACGGATCAGGAGAGTGGTCTCAATCTCCCTCTCCCTTTCCGCAGTCCCCTTCTGCGAAACTATGGTTTCACAGAAGGAGATTACCGCATCCCACTACTCGGCACTCCCGACCATCGAACGAGCGACAGCCGGCAGCGCCAGGTCAGCTTCGACTTCAGATACGAGGGCACGGCGCGGCTCCTCCCATGCGGTACACTCTGTCAGTGTATGCTGCGCCGTGTCTTCCCGACAGTGGATATAGTGATGGCACCGAGCGTCTGGCTCCCTGTTTAAGCGACACAGGTACTTCCCGAAGCAGCCATGCCCCGAGAGCACCTGCGTCGCCCGAAATGACAGGGAACCGTGCCTCCTCCCGAGCCATTCGTCGAGCACTGGTCGGATCGCGTCGACGGTAGCGAGGCATGGTTGTTGGGCGCAGAAGCCTGTCCCGCCATTCCGTCACCAGGACCTCGCGGAGCTGAGACCGACGAAGCTCGATCTCACGCTGCATCGGTCCACCTCCCCGCGTTCGCGCCTCCTCGCGCCACTGGTCTAGTGAAGCGAGGACTCTCGCTTCTAGGTCCTAGGGCACATCATCACATCATCCTATGTCCTAACCCAAGTCATGGTCTACCCATGCGCCAAATTTGATCTAAATCCGTTCAGCCGTTTTAGCGTGAAAGCGTAACAAACTCACTTTTGCATTTATAATATTAAGTTACGATATAATGTTTTTGTTTTTGGAGGAGCTCGTGGCTAAGTAATTACAGCCGCACGGGTCGATCCATCGGGTTAAGCTACGCTTGCCGGGGTTGGCAGTAGTAAAAGTTGTTCAAAATGATGAGTAAAGTCACGTGTCACTAATTACCAGTCACCATAAAGCATGTTATATCAATATGCCTAGCTTTTTCCCACCTATGTTGGGGTCGGCTCCTAGTCTAACCGGATGCAGCTGAATACCAGTATTTTATATGGAGCGACTGCCTGTCTGGCTTCCACAACCCATTACACAATACCCCTTGGTAAGACTGGTTGTCAGACTTTCGGGCTTCTAACTACCCGTAACGACTGTCAAAAATCTACGAATGACAGCCGGGTCCAACGGCTTAACGTGCTTTCCGAGGCACGGAGGGGACTCGATATGTAATTGATGGATACCCATCCACTAACCAACCGCGGCAACCGTTGCTTAACCTTGGATCGACCAGGGTGGCTGTTATTATTTAGCCACTAGCCCCTCCTCATATATCATACCTGCTCCTAAATAGCTTTCTTAAAGGGGAAGCGTCAAGGTAGCCCGCGAAATTAAAATTTTCTTACTTTATAACTCCATAAGTTAGCAAAGGTATCAAATGTCATGATTTCATGAAATCATGACATTTGACACCTTTATCTTCTTCTTAATCACTATTGCTGATTGTAATGATTATAATTGAGTAAATCCATATTTGTTACGACCGCGAATCATATTTTAATCAACATAAAACCTGACACTGACCTGCAAAATACAAAAAACGTAAGAAAATTTGAATTTCGCGGGCTACCCTGACGCTTCTCCCTTCAAAGTTTTTCACTTGTACCAAACAATTTAATCACAAGACAGGGGAAAAATATTTTATTACTCACAAATAGCGAAATAAAATCACAATGAGAATTCTTACATTTGATTGTTTCTTTGTCTCCTACATCTGGTATTTCATTTAAATGTCACCTCTATATGCTTCTTCTATATCTGTACATATAAAAAAATAAAGTAGTTTTTCTTCTGTCTGTGTGCGTTGTTTTTCTAATTACGCTACGGATTTTGGCTTATTCCAGAAATCCCCACCGACAAATCTCCACCAGTGGGGATTGTTATTTTTTTTCAGATATCCCCACTAGTTAAAAGGTTAGGTTAGGTTAGAACAGTGACGCACGAGCCGAGCGAGCGTAGTGAGCGGTGCCGCGGCAGCGGCCGACGAGTGCCAAAAACGACTAGAATATTAGAAAAAAAGGCTGAGTTTATTTAACTAGTGGGGATTTCTGGAAAAAAAATAACAATCCCACTGGTGGGGATTTGTCGGTGGGGATTTCTGGAATAAACCCGGATTTTGATGCGGTTTTCACTATCATTAAGGGTGGTCGCACATGTGACGGAAGATGCGTCGGCCGTAACTTCGGCCGCATCTATACTTATAGTCGCTTGACGCACAACGCATCATCGCGATCGGGTTAAGGTTGAATGTTCTACTATCTACTTGTCCGTTCTAGCGTTTCCTCGACGCATCTTCCGTCAGATGTGCGGCCACCCTTAGAGAATTTATTAATTTCAACTTACATCAATCTGCCTGCCTTGCTTTTTCCCAACTGTGTTGGGGTTGGCTTCAAGTCTAACCGGATGCAGCTGAGTTCCAGTATTTTACATGAAGCGACTGCCTATCTGATCTCCACAACCCAGTAACAGGGTAATACGATACCCCTTGGTAAGACTGCTATGATGTCAGACTTCCGGGCTTCTGATGACCCGTAATGACAGCCGGGACCAACGCCTTAACGTGCTTTCCGAGACACGGAGGAGTCTCGGTATGTAAGGATGGTCACCCATCCACGGACCAACCCCGACAAGCGTAGCTTAACCTCATGAATCGACCACGTGCGGCTGTTATTACTTAGCCACGAGCTCTTCCCAATTATACTAAACTTACATAATATATTAAAGAAATCTCGATATTTTGACAAATCGTATAGACTGTATGTGTATGTGAGCACTGTGGCCATGTTGTACATTCCATAAAGCTACCATTTACTGGGTACGTCTTTCATTGACTTGAATGTGCCCTGGCGGCTGAGAGTATGTCATGCTCACTCAAATGACTCGCTGATGGTGGCGTGAGTGTTGGATCATTAAGTTCCCTTCAAAATGGTTGAGCTAAATGGTGCTGATCCATGCGTCATGTTCGTGAACGGGCGCCGTCAGTAGGGACTGATCATCTCTTAGCTGCCACGGTTTATTTTAATTTATTTAAATTTTTGAGTTGTTATTATATTTTTATTACGGACGCTTTTAACGTTCACGTTTTTCTACATTTTTCTCACATGTATAAGTTCAACACAAATGATGTAACCAATATTTTGTAACAATATTTTGATTTAAAAGAGTGTCCGTGGAGTTTCTTGCCCGTTCTTCTCCATAAGTACCCACTACGCTTTGGAATGGGCAACTAGCTTCATTTTTCTGACTGACCGACCCCTTGGCAATTCAAAAGTACCTGTAATTGGTTTATTTGAAATAAATGCTTTGAGTTTGAGTTTGAGTTTGAGACCGTGCGAATCAAGGGCGGGTTACTAGTATATTTTAACAAAAGAAAACAACTATTTAATTGTAAAGAAAACAAGTCTATTTTTGATACCTACTTTGGCGAGCCTGTTAAGTGCCTTTTACACGGCTGCCAACCGCGTCCCCGATAGAGATGACCTTGGTTGGCGACAGGCAGAGCTGTTTGAAATTTGGTTGTAAACCATCAAGGTCACCTCTGTCGGGACGCGGTTGGCGACCGTGTAGCACGCACTTTAGTTTTAGACCTATTCAAGGTTTTACTATTTAGCCTATCAAATTAAATGTGACATTTTATTTTTCTGAGAAATGTATCTTATTGTACATATTATTATTTTTTTCAAGTGCCTTTTCGAATATATTTTTTTTCGTATTTTTTTACTTATTCAGTTATAAACCTTAATTACAATAAACAAGCTAACATACACAACATCACGCCAGTAATCCTCGAAGGGTTAGCCAGTGGTGTACCTGGGTGTACCTATTGTTCACCCAGATTTTGCCAGTTGTGTTTAAGACCCATGGGCCTTAAACACAACTGGCAAACCGGGCACAAATCGAGACTTCGGGCTGCTACTGAGAAAATTCCAATAACACTTTGCCTGACTTGAAATCGAACCCAGGATCTCACGCTCAGCCACCACCACCACTACACTATAGACCACTGAGGAAAACTACAACTAGTTCACACTACAATATACCGGGTGAATCTTTTTACCGTCTCGAAATTTTTACAGGGTGTTCTACTCATGAATGTAAACAACTTTCACTATGGGAGCAACTATGAGATCACGAAAAAAAATCAGCTGTTTCATACATTTTGGTCAAGTAGGTATTGAACTTTTGTATAAACAGCAGATATTTTTCGTGATTTCAGAGTTGCTCCCATAGTGAAAGTTGTTTATATTCATGGGTAGAACATCCTGTAAAAATTTCGAGACGGTAAAAAAAATCAACCGGTATAAGTATATATAATAATACTTTAAAAAGGGGAAAAGCTCATTGGGCATCAAAAAATTCGTCCGCATCGCTGTCAATGAAAAGTGCCCAAAAGGCTAGCAGCGTTGCCACGTGTTGGATGGCAATTGTTGTTTATTATTTTACAACTTATTTAGTTACAACTTAATAATAAACATCTTTATTATTTATGCAAAACATCACGTCGAACCAATGCTCCGTTGCTGCATGACAAAAAGTTCTTTTTCTTAATCTGTATGTAGGTACAGTTACATAAATAAAGTCTGCCAAATTGCATATCAGTTTGTCGGCAGTTCTCGTCTAGCAATGGATTACAAATTTCGAAATTCAAAAATATTATGTGCTAAAACTTAAATTATGCTAAGTAAACTATAAAATAATATACCTACAGTCGAGATCAAAAATCTCATATTTTACAAAAAAGGCATTTTAGCAAACAATTTATGACATAGGACCATCACTGAGGCAAAATCCGTGCGGGATGCGGGATGCGACTACGTGCGTCTATTGTTTTAAATGATTAAGAAGCCAATTGAACACCTCTATACAATTTAGTTGCACGAGCGAATTTTGTCCCGCATCCCGCACGGGCTTTGCCTAACTTTGACCAGAGTATTAAAAAGCCGCGTTTTAAATTGACTTCTAGAACTCATTTCTGTATTATGGATTCTCAACAATTTGCATAGGTCTCAAGTAAGATACGAGTATTATAGGCATAGAGAGTTAATTCCGATATATTCACCACATAAGGCAATTATGGTCCAATTGCGCAATCAATTGGCACATTCAATCGACTGACCACTATAATTTCAGCGGTAATTGGCACAAACCAACAAATGAACTGCCAGAAATTGCCTTACTGACTATTTTACTGTATCTGAATGAATAAACAAAGAACGCAAAACTACAATTGAAATCCTTTTGTGAATAGATGATTCTATTCACAAAAGGATTTCAATTCTAGTTTTAGTGGTCAGCGAAATAGAATATTTTTTGGGATTAAAATTAAATTACACTGGTCAACACGAATGTTGACTTTGATAAGAGGGTATGAAATACCGATAGATTTATCGATAGATGGACAAAAAAAAATGTGACCTCAAAAAGTTTGCTTTTGTATTCAGGAGTATGGTTGATCAATATTTTAGAAAATCTATCATTAAAATTTTTAAACATAACATAACATCACGCCTTGTTTCCCCGAAGGGTAGGGCAGAGGTGAAACTGTAGTAGGTACACCCACATTTCGCCAGTTATGTTTAAGTCCCATGTAATAGGGGGATACTAAGACAAAAAATGTAATGTATGTAGGCGTTTTGTAATTTTTTAATTTAATGTCCCATAAAAAATTTTGTTTGTTGATAAATCGAAACAAATGTGTTTATGTATTATTTTAATTTTAATTTATTTAAATTTTTGAATTGTTATTATATTTTTATAACGGAAGCTTTTAACGTGCACGTCATTTTACATTGTTCTCACATGTATAAGTTCAACACGAATGATGTAACCAATATTTTGTAACAATATTTTCATTTAAAAGAGTGTCCGTGGAGTTTCTTGCCCGTTCTTCTCCATAGATACCTACTACGCTTTGGAATGGGCAACTAGGTTCATTTTTCTGATTGACCGACCCCTTGACAATTCAAAAGTTCCTGTAATTGGTTTATTTGAAATTAATTCTTTGAGTTTGCATTTGATTAATTTTTATCAACTTTACTAACATACAACACTGGGAAAAAGTTTTAAAGTGAACCTTGTTATTTTTTGTTAAATGTTTATGAGTACTTTCTCTCACTAAGCCCCAAATGTAGTCCCCATCATATTTTCGTTGTACATTGGCCCTGAAAACGTTCTCCTTGTTCTTCTGAGGACACCCCCTTGTTGTTTTTAAATTTATCTAAATGAGCATGCAGCATTATGTACATTTCTGCGACCCATATTTCATTCTGTAACGGTATTTTTCCTTTAGTTTGGAGCGTAATGAATAGCAAAATCTTAAAATAAATTTTAGAACAAAGAAAAATATATTTTTTGTAGAGTTGTGTTATTTAGGTACTCTGTAAACAAACCGTTTTTCTGGAATTTCCCATCGAAAAAAATTACGAACTTCCTGACGAACACTTCCACAGTGGTGGCATCTAGAACGCCACATGCGAACTATGCATCACATTGACGTCACGCAAAATCCTGCATCGCGCAAGGAAAGTTTACAACGTGTCCCAACATCAACCTTTTGTTTCAACTTTTTCATTTAGGTTGTCAATGCATCGGCCATTTGTTGGGCATTGCAGGTATCCATAAACATTCATCTTACCAATATTTAAAAAAAAAAACAGTAAATAAATCACTTTTTAATTAGAAACATCTCATGTTAATTCCTTACGTTTTATTTTCAAAGTTTTTTTTTTAAAGTCTGTCTCGATAGTTTAGTGTTTGCAAGCGCTACTACTGAGCATGAAATCCATGAGGCAAAGTGTTATTGGGTTTTTCCATCTGAAATTTCTCAGGTGCAGTCCGAAGTCTCGATTTGTGCCTGGTTGATGGCAATAGGCTTGCCACCTGCTACATGGGACAACTGGCGAATTGTGGGGTGGACAATAGGGTACTGTTGAACCCTTCGGGGATTACAGGCTGATGACATGATGTTTAATCAAGACAAGTTAAGACAAGTTTATAAACACAAATAAGTTGCATACTATTCGTAAACAGTCCGCCGCGCTCGGCTGCTTGCAGCGTATTGTGCGATGCGATGAAGTGCACGGATGAATAAATTATGACAATGTGTTGGAACATGGAAGTTTGGCATCGTTCAAAACAGGTTTTTTGTTTTTGTTTAACAATGGTCTATCATGCGTCCGTCTCACTTACTCATTTATTTGTCAGTCTTTGTTTATTTTGTGTTGCAATTTTATGCACAATGACATTATTTTTTACCTACATATTCGTAATTTTTATTTATTTATTTTTATCTGACACAAATTTATTTTATTTAGGTATGCATACACACGTTACATTATAAAACTGATTTACATCCGTTACATCACACTTTCAGGTCTAGTTGAAAACCAGCGTCAGGCACTAGTTGTCTGGCATTTTTGCTGAACTGGGCCTATTTGGCGCAGCCATGAGGCACACTCCCCCGCTAATTTTTTACATCGTTCTTTACACTTTTTATTTGATTTTCATTTTATATATTTTTATTTTTATCTGCTGTTAATAATATTGTGTGCCTTTTTTTGGTCCGTGCTAAATAAATGTATTTTCTTTCTTTTCTTTCTTTTCTTTCTTTTCTTTCTTTTCTTTCTTTTCTTTCTTTTCTTTCTTTTCTTTCTTTTCTTTCTTTTCTTTGTTTTCTTTCTTTTCTTTCTTTAATCTAATTCTTGTAATTATGTTATTTCTAATTACTTTGACATTGAATTGATTATTTTATTAAAATATAAGAGTTGTTGACATTATTCTGTAGTACATTTTAATTTATAAATTCTAATTTGGATTGTTAATAATAATGAATAAGTTTATAATTAATTGATTAAATGTAATAACATACCTACTTATATTTGTACGCCGTTAAGGCAAAACATGACTGTGATATAATTTAATTGTAACATCTTGCATGCCATGTGTGTGTATACTCATGTTTTGGACAAATAAATGATCTTTATCTTATCTTTATCTTTTCTTTCTTTTCTTTCTTTTCTTTCTTTCTTTTCTTTCTTTTCTTTCTTTTCTTTCTTTTCTTTCTTTTCTTTCTTTTCTTTAATCAAATTAATCGCAGCAACATTTAATGTGCGTACTCAAACGTAATGATGGCGTAACAAACACCCCTGTCTGTTGGGAGTAAACCGCGAACTTTGCTCTGCTCATACATTTACTCGTCTCTACCGCTATGTAGGTTCCGCTGTTGACCTTTCAGTACAGTATGGAGTGCTTTATTATGAAGTTCCAACTAGTTACTGAAGCGGATAATGTGGTTGTTAACTGTACTGGGTATATCTGTTTGTTTGTCTGTGTTAACTTTGCCAGAAGTAAGAACTGTATTTATTTAATAGTTTATGTACACACATATAAACAGACAAGAAGAAAGGAACAGAAAAAATCGTATCCGTTCCGTAGTAGGTAAACAAGGAACCCTTATAGTTTCGTCATGTCCGTCTGTCTGTCTATCCGCGGCTTAGTTCAGAGAAGCTTAGTACTAGAAAGCTGTAATTTGGCATAAGGTATACATATTAATCACGCCGACAAAGTGGTAAAATAAAATCATGAAAAAAAGAAAAAAAAACAGGTACCTCCCCTAGACGTAAAGTCAGGATGATTTTTTTTCTCTCAATAATCCCTTAGTGTGGGGTGTCGTTGGAAAGGTCGTTCAAAAATATTGTAATTTGATAAGACCATTTTTGGTTTTAGGGATCCGTTTTCGAAATATTAAGCTTTAAAGTACAAATTTTTGTTAGAGTCAAGTGTCCCCCCTTGCAAGTTTAATGGTTGGTTTTGGGTATGTGAAAAAATTCACAGCAGTAGCATATATAACGAAATTAAAAGTAAAACTATCATAAATAAGCAGGCTTTACAAGTTAACGAGTAATATTCGACCAACTTACATTTGCGGTTGCAAAAACATGTTCTCAACATGTTTTTCAACTACAAAATTAAGTTTGTTCTTGGGATAAATTCATCCCAACTACGGAACCCTTCATTGTGCGTGGTCCGACATGCACTTGGCCGGTTTTTTTTAAAGAAATCTCTTCCATTATACCTGCGAAAGGAAAGTAGATAAAGAGATGTTAGACACCTTGTGTAAGAGCAGAAGAGAAACAAAATAGGTACATAAAACAAAACAAGAAACAACTTCATCACATTTACATTCTCAAGTTTAGTTTCCTTGGAGGTTTGAAAGGTTTACGGAGCAAGACTGCTCTCTAAGCCCTTTTGAGAACTAAAATCTAAAAGTTAACAGTAATAATAGTAGGTACTATTTTTGTTTTTGAAGTGAAAACTTCTTTAGGCGCGTTGGGTATTTTTGAGATGGGACTAAACCATTGATTTCGCGTCACCATGACGACACCTCATTTTTGTAAACGCGATTGTGCTCTTTATTTATTACAATTTACGGATCAATGTTCTATGCAAGTATTTTTGCTTTAAAGGTTTTGTAAACGCGATTGTGCTCTTTATTTATATTACATTACGGATCAATGTTCTATGTAAGTATTTTTACTTTAAAGGTTTCGGAAGTTTTATTTTTTGTAAACGCGATTTTTCTTCCACCAAGGCGATCTTGTTCAAGTTTTCATTTTTGTCGGCACTCCCGGAGTGCCACCATTTTTTTTTTTTTGTGAATGTCTTTTAATGTTAGTTAATTTTGGCATACCTAATTATGACATCCTTCTTGTTCACAGTGGCAATTGCAATTTATACAGGGTGTTTGCTAGAAGGACCGCCACAATTTTCTTAGGGATAGGAGGAGTCGTATGCTATAAGTTTTCACCCATAGAAACTATGGTTTAAGTGGCACGGTAATTGAGATATGTTTTACTTCATGTCGTTACTTATAACTTTTTTGTTTGTGGTTGTAATAGAACGTAATAACTTTTGGTGTTTATATTTGCAATACACATTTAATATATCTACAACTGGTTCTAGAAAATGACTTAATTATGAGGTGTTAAAATACGAATTTTTTTTTTTTTTTTTTAATACTCAAACTAACACAAAAAAATGCAGAGTGACGGTAAGAAACTGGCTTCTTGCACTGGACTACGATATGACAGAAAGTTTCCTAGCTTAAGTAAAAACTCACAGTATACACATTGACAATTCACAAATACACGTGCACTCACTAACATAGGTACCTATAACATACAGACACTCTTACAACACCAACAAAACTAACACGAATCACAGCACCATGTATACACCAAGTCAAATATCATAGCAGAAGATGAAACATTATTATTGTTTACGTCTTTTAACGCCTAAATAAAATGTGTCCGTATGGATTGAGGAGCCATGTCTCATATTTAAAAGCTTGGGTCCTGGCCATGGGGGCTCTTGGGCCTCGACTGAGGGGGCTCCTAAGCGCATGCATGGAGAGGGGCCAGTTCCCACTTCGTTGGAAGACGGGGAAACTGGTCCTCATCAAGAAGCCGGGGCGCCCAGCGGACTCTCCGTCCGCTTATCGGCCCATTGTGCTGCTCGACGAGGTGGGCAAGCTCTTTGAAAGAGTTATTGCAGACCGCCTCGTCGGGCAGCTGGTGCGAGTGGGGCCGGATCTGGCGGAGAGCCAGTTCGGTTTCCGCAGGGGGCGCTCTACGGTGGACGCCATCATGCACGTGCGGGCCCTCACGACGGGGGATGCTGTGGCCCGGGGTGGGGTCGTCTTGGCGGTGTCTCTAGACATCGCCAATGCCTTCAACACCCTGCCTTGGAGTTGCATCAGGGAGGCACTCCGGTATCACCGGATGCCAACCTACCTCTGTCGTGTGGTCGAGGCCTATCTGACGGACAGGGCCGTCATCTACCCCGGTCACCAAGGAGAGTGGAACCGGCAAGAGATGTCGTGCGGTGTCCCACAGGGTTCGGTCCTGGGGCCGCATCTGTGGGACATCGGATACGACTGGGTGCTGCGCGCCGACCTCCCTAGCGGCGTCAGCGTCGTTTGTTACGCTGACGACACGCTTGTCCTGGCGCAGGGGGGGTCGTACCAGGCGGTGGCCGATTTAGCGACACGCGGGGTTGCGACAATCGTTGACAGGATCCGGCAGCTGGGACTCGAGGTGGCCCTGCACAAGTCTGAGGCCATGGGTTTTCATGGTCCTCGGAATGCGCCACCGTCGGGTTCCCAGGTAATGGCGGGAGGGGTTCACATCGGTGTCGAGTCGACGATGGATGAATTTCGTGGAACACTTCCGACGTTTGGCTCCCAGACTGGAGCGGGTCGGGGCTGCATTGAAGCGGCTCCTGCCCAATCTAGGGGATTCAAACGCCTCCTGCCGGAGGCTCTATGCGGAGATCGTGCGGTCCATGGCCCTTTACGGGGCGCCGGTGTGGGCGCGTTCATTGAGGCTGCGGCCAGCCCGCCGGTTGAACGCGTCCCAGAGGGTCATGGCCATCCGGCTGGCCCGAGGATACCGCACGGTCTCCTGCGAGGCAGCGAGCCTCCTTGCCGGATTACCGCCATGGGATCTGGAGGCAAAGGTTCTCGCGCACGTCTGGGAGTGTCGCGAGGAGGCGAAACGCCGGGGCTTAACTCCGATGCCACAAGAAATTGCGGCACAGCGGACAGAGCTCTGGCGGGATCTCATGGCGTCATGGAGGGTGCGATTGTCGCAACCCCGCGCTGGGCACGCCACAATCGCGGCGATAAGACCCCTCTTTGAGGAGTGGCTGGAGAGACGCCACGGCGTTCTCACCTTCCGCCTGACGCAGGTCCTCACCGGACACAGCTGCTTCGGGAGGTTCCTGTTCAGGATAAGGCGGGAGGAAACACCCGGGTGTCACCATTGTGTGGATCGGCCTGAGGACACGGTGGAGCATACGGTGGAGGTCTGCCCGGCTTGGGCGGAGCAACGCCGTGTCCTCGTAGAGGCGATCGGCGGCGGTGATCTCTCGCGTATAATAACTACTAAATAATATTTAGTAGAAATTTCTACTAAATATTAGTGCTATTGTTATCCGATTTGATCAATTACTTTAGTAGCTACGTACATATTATTTTCTATAGACCGTCAGGATTGAGGAGCCACATAAAATGTGTTGTATTAGCGAAATTATGTAGTTTTTCCATTTTATTTTTATACTACAAATTAGAACGTATTCACTACTAAATTATACTTAAAATATGTTGTAATTGGTTAATTACTTTTCGAGAAACAGCGCGGTGAAATTTATGGATTTTTATGAAAAATCAAAACATTGTAGCTATCTCAAATTTAGCCGTACAAAACCCATTTTTTTGTAGAGATTACGCATAAGTACTACTAAATTCTACCAAATTTTCAAAAATATCCGTCGGCTAGTTTTAGAGTTGTAAGGTGGCACCTCAATTCAGACGTCTGAATTGAGGAGCCACCTTAAAAGTCGTGTATTTTTTAAAGTGTTTTACTACAAATTCCAGGATCGGGCCTACAAAATCGCCTAATTTACTACTAAATATTGGTAGTATCCGCGTTTAAATATGAGACATGGCTCCTCAATCCATACGGACACAATAAAATGTTGTACAATATCATTAAACAGTCATTAAAATAATTACCACGTGCGTAAAATAGGTAAACTGAGCTTATAATTAATTCAAGCCATGTTTCGTCACCGATAGGCCACGTTCTCGATGACAGCGGCGAGCGGAACGGAAGCGGAAAGATTTTAGGACCAATTTACATGGCGGCGGAAGAGAAAAGAAGGGAAGCAAAGCGATTTATATATTTTTTGAATCACAATTAAGTGGGACAAAAAATTAGATATGATTCCAAAAATGGATAGCAAGAATTCTCAAACATTCCTGGGACTGCTGTCAGTATCTTCGAAGAAATCCACAATAAGTGGTACGAAGAGAGGCGAGCAAGTGCCTATTATACCAGTTATCAGGATTTTCAAGCATTCTCGACTTTTTGCGTGCCTTCTCGCGCATCGAGGCTAAATTAACGCTTCCCTTCCACCGTAATGTAAATAAAATTGACCCATTGCCCACCCTATGGAACCATCCGTCCCCATCCAGCAACCGCCCCGCCGCCGCTTCCATTCCGCTCGCCGCTCTCACCAAGGACACAGCCGTAGGGTCGTGACTAATGTCGTGGTAAGAACACACCCAGATTCAAACCGCAGGGAACTTTTGAGTGAGGTCCGTTCACAGAGGTAATGCGGATGTGTCGCTTTGTACCCCAAACCTAATGGTGGAGAGAAAATAGAAATGAAAGGTACACTGTAAGCTTTGTGGTTTTGGTTCGTTGTCTTACTATGTTGAGAAGACTAATGAACTGTGTTTTGTTTTGTTTGAGTTTGTTTCAGCATTTCTTCTCATACTGCGGCCGCATCTGCGTCTATCGTCACGAAGGTTCGCCCAAAGATACGATACACGCATATGTGACCAACTATTATCGGCTATCGTCGCGATAGTTCGGGCTGCGTAGCATTTATCGCCCGGGAACATATAAGGGTTTTAGCGCGCTAACGCTAATGTGACCACCACAATAGCCATTCGTACGAATTTAATTTATTTGTGGGCGAATCGGCAACTCCAGAAATATGTATAAGGCAATTGGCACATTTTGAATTATATCCAATAAAGTTAGGAAAAAGTACCAACACTAACTTTAGATCCTGCATAAAATAAATCACTCTAATATTATAAAGGCGAAATTTTGTGAGTGTGTGTGTGTATGTTTGTCTCTTCTTCACGCTCAAACGGCTGGACCAATTTGGATGAAATTTGGCACACAGATAGTTTATAACCTGATTTAACACATAGGATACTTTTTATCCCGATATTCCTACGGGATCGACACTTTTGCGGGTGAAACCGCGGGGTGCAGCTAGTTCTGCATAAATACAAAATCACATCCTATCCTAACTTATATACAAGTTAGGATAGGATGTGATTTTGTGTCCCATTTCCCACAATAAACAAAAACAGTACGATCAAACCAGTGGAACATTAGTGAAGAAGGATATAAAGTTACGGGACTCATTACCAGGACGACAGCTGCAAAAAAGCCTTCAGACCAATAGCTTTGGGAAGTGAAGTTCAGATGTCTTTACGAGCCCCACACCCTATTTTTCCTATACATCTTACGTGTTAGCAAACTATTCATGTAACCCTACATTGGGTGTCCTAATATTTTTAAGAATCAAATAAGTTCCGTCAGTGTCCATTGACTGTGTGACGAGGGTAAGCTGACCTGTTGGAGTTAAAGTTTTTTAATGTGGCTGGCTGTAGACCCAAATATGTGAAGGTTTTATGTTAAAAGCGGTAGCGATTAGAAGGAAGTATTTTTTTAACCGACTTCCAAAAAAGAGGAGGTTGTTCGTAGCGTGTTTTTTTTAATGTATTTCTGCCAATTTCTCCGTCAATTATGGACCGATTTTGAAAATTATTGTTTTTGTTTGAAAGGGTATGCTCTCAAGGTTAAACAAAATTAATAATATTTATATGAGGCCACTCATATAAATATTATTAACTTTGCTTGGATAATTTTTGAGTTGGGTTTTTAGTGGCATGAGGAACAGGGTATAAAATTTACTCATTCACCATAGACAAGGGAGGATCCTCCGACCAGACGGGTGTTGAGTCTGGCAGGCAACTTCCCAAAGGTTTGAAGTTGAAATCTTGTATCCATGTTGATCGCTCGGTAAACTCTAATTGCGCGATGCAGGATTTGTGTGACGTCATGTCTATGATGCGTAGTTTGTACGTGGCGGTGTAACCGCTACAAGGTTATTTATTCGTAGCGTAAGTTTTTTTATTTTTCTATGTATTTCTGCCGATTTCTCCGCCAATTATGGACCGATTTTGAAAATTATTGTTTTTGTTTGAAAATGTATGCTCTCAAGGTGGTCTCATATAAATATTATTAACTTTGTTTGGATCATTTTTGAGTTGGGTTCTATTTTTGGTATAGTATTTTTTCCCACTTAGTGTTTGGATGATATGATAAGTTCCTGTCAATATGATTTATATAGTAGATAGTGGTATTCGAATTTGTGTGGGGTAGGTACCACAACAAAAAACTGAAAAATAAAGATACAGAAAATATCAACCGACTTCCAAAAAAAACACTACAAAGCGAAAAATAACTTTAATTTCGGAGGTCGGTGTCTTTAGTTTTGAATTTTTGTTTTTTGCCGTTTAGGTTTTTTTTGTAAAAAGTTTTCATAGCGACGATTCTCACCAGATTTACGCCTTTGATTTGTGATTAGAAAACACTTTTTATCAATGCGTTGCAATTCAGCATCATGATTTTTAACTATTTAAAAATGAAAACTATGGACGCATACCGCAAGGGCTGGTCGGAGACGGCGCGGGAAAAGAGTGCCTGGAAGGACTCAATAACATCAAAAGAATCTTATAATAAGACTCTGCACATATTGCACAACGCTAATGTTTTCCCATTGTTTGTCTTATTATTTTATTTAGTATATTCATGTATTTATTTGTGCTTATTTTATATATGTAATTAGGCCTATATATTATATTTATAGTTTGTAATAAGTATATGTGTATCCTTATATTTGAGTTTTTTTTTCCTCCATTTTCGTAATTGCACCTACCACAGTTTGTCTCTGCATCACCCAAAGGTTGACTGGTAGAGAATGCCTGTGGCATTAAGTCCGCCTCTGTACATTTCTGTGCTTGAAGTATTAAATAAATAAATAAATATTTTGCTGAACCTGAAGTTGTATTGAAGCATCATTACATGATTTATAAACCCTACTTCTCAAAAACCAATTCTCAGCGAAAATGTTTCCTGATTTTATTTTATCTTGTAGGATGTCGAATCCTTTTCCTCACTATTACAACAATTATAATTATGAAGGTATTGCATTTAATAAAACAATGATAATCCAAAGATAATTTAATATAAGCAACTTGAGGAATAACTAAAGATTCTACTTACCAGCAGCTTCTTTTTTGTATAAAAAAGTTACGTGATGGAAGATATTTCTTAATTAAATATTTCAAGCCTCCGTTTCCCTGTTGTAGTATGAAATTACAAAAGGTAGTGTCTGAAGGTATGCCCCGAAATTACTCGTAAAATACTGAGCAAAAATATTTTCAAAGAAAAGAATCTTGGACTAATTTAGTACATGATGTTTCC
Organism: Agrochola lychnidis; assembly: GCA_963680765.1. Classification (NCBI taxonomy): domain Eukaryota; kingdom Metazoa; phylum Arthropoda; class Insecta; order Lepidoptera; family Noctuidae; genus Agrochola; species Agrochola lychnidis. The sequence continues at coordinate 21,363,913 of OY796858.1, forward strand.
TTGCTTACTTTATTTTTACAATATTTTTAATAGGTAACTGTTTTTTCTCTGTTAGTTTTAATCATAATCTGACAGTTTGCAAATACAAATGTTCTTTCTGTGGTATTGTTTGCCGAGTCGTTGAGCTCCTTAAGTTCTGAGTTGAGCTACACTATTACTGACAAATACGTGCACTGACTGGACAGGTCCATTCAAATCTGTGTGGTTCTTTCCTCGAAATACCATCTCAGACACTAATCTACATGGTCCTCATATGGCCTGACCAAGATTGTGTCTGAACTTTAAAAGAGACTGCAACCTCTGAGTTCGTTTCAGTCTTTTTTCTCAGAGTAGTCAGATAGGAAACACCGGACTCTCTAGTTTTAAAACATAAGTTATTGTTTACATGTAAAATTGTTTTTCTTTAATCAATTTACAGAAAAAAATATAATTTATCATTAACAATGACGATTTAAAGAAAGATATACAGATACCTGTTATTGAGGTTTTTGTGTGGGTTAATTACAAGCCCTAACATTATGTACATAATTATTTTGAACCTATTTTTGTCACCAAGCAACGTTTTTATGTTCCGATTTTGCCGGATACCATATCCGGCGCCGGAGTAATTAGGTTCAAGTGCATAAAGATGCCTCGTTGAGAGGTGAAACACGTGTCGATTTCTTTCAGGAGTTTTTTTATAGCTCTTTAGAAATAGCTAAGCGGAACAGGTTACTAAATATATCCAAGTCTATTGTATTTTATAATGGATTACCGCAAGGTCACGCCTGAATCAATGAATTATTTTAGTTTTGTCACTACAGCCACTACATTTTTTTTTTCTGTTGGGCATCTCATAGCTGGCCTCTGAGGCCATGACTATTTAACCGAGCAAACCTGTGGGTGTCTTAAGCTGCTACACTCAAAGCCTCCAGCCAGGGACTTACAAACTAAACTTATAAACTAGGTGAACGCTCGCTAAGGGCACCCCCTGTGGGGTACGAGCCTCGACTTAGGGCGTTTACCGGAGGGAGGACATCAAAGATGGGACGGGTTGGCGCCACTAGAACTGGAGATATATATATAGCTTGCAGACTCGGCTTCTAGTTCTGACAACACGTAACGACTGTCAGAGTTCCACGAATGACAGCCGGGACCAACGGCTTAACGTGCTTTCCGAGGCACGGAGGAGTCTCGATATGTAAAAATGGTCACGCATCCACGGACCAACCCCGGCAAGCGTAGCTAAGTGCTCGTTTTTGGAGACGCGGGGCGTTACGCGGCGCGGTCTGCACTAAATTCAAACATATGGCGTTGTATGAGAGCGTTTACGGAAAAGCGATTTTACACGCGTTTGCTTGAACTGCAGGTGGAGCCCACGGATGGCATCGCCACGGCGCACGCAACGTTGCGGCTACCTATTCATGCAATTCACCATTCACAGTCAAACGTAGTGAAAACCGCGGGGGGGCCCGCAGCGTCATACGCGCCAATACGAACATCGGCGATACCCGCCACTGCGGGGAAATACAGACGTGATGTTATGTATGTATTTTTGAAGTGAAAACTTCTTTAGCCGTGTTGGGCATTTTTGAGATGGGACTAAACCATTGATTTCGCGACCTGCTACCGACACCGTGGAGTCAAAGACATCAACGCGTTGATTGCCGCGGTGCGTGGAGTAAAAGACATCAACGCATTGATTGAGATGCCGATTTAAGTTTTCACTTCTGTCGGCACTCCCGGAGTGCCACTGTTTTTTATATTTATTATATGTCGGTCACGCTTGAATATCAGCTTTCGCTCTCCGCTCCCGATGCCCGCCGCGTGCGCCGCCGTTTGCTACGCTACACGCTAGAAGAGGATCCACCGGGGCGCAGCGGCGGGCACCGCTACTTTTCACGTCCCGCACCACGCGCCGTGCCACGCCCCGCGTCTTCATAAACAACATTGTAAATTGCCATATATGTTTACGCGTGTGATGACGAGTCCCACTGCACGCGCCGCTGCATGCGCTGCCTGTCTGTAAGCTGGAAAAACGTCCGACGCGCCGCGAGTCTCCGTAAACGACCACTAAACTTGATGCAAAAAAGAGAGACGCAAAATTTTTTATTGGAAGCAAATAGTTGTTTAGTATTTATATTTATCACATTTTGTTGTCGGTATTAAGAGAACAAATAATTAAATATATTTATTGTAAAGACAGTTTTATTCACTGTTTTCGACGAATCAAATGCCCTTTTTCGAGTGGCAATGGTAAAAAGGTTGTTTTTGTATGTGTCATATCATTTATTATAGCATGAGGCTGAGTAGTATCTTTAATAGGGAATGAAATGTAAAGCTTTTACTCGTTACATAGTGTCTCTTTGGAATAGCTTAAAAGCTAAGTACCATTATTAAAAATCGGTATTCAAGAGGGTTTTCCAGTAGAACTAATTTTCATTGCTTGCTTAAGGTTAATAAGTCTGATTTTACGCGTAAAGGCCTGTTGTACACGGCACGGTTTCTTTACGGTACGTCGTATAAATCGCGACGTAGAAAAAATGTGATAAGATAGGAGATATATTTATTTGCTCAAACATGTGTACACATACAGAAAAAAAAAACTGGGATTGCATAGCATTTGTAACCTCCATACTTCCTATTTGTCAACACTACACTTGGGATGATGACGTGATGACATAAAACAAAAATTACGTTCCCATGACAACATCACGTTGTCATGGGAACCGTCATTACATGGTAGGCGGAGTGGGGGGTGTTAGGTTTTATTTTCGTTACGTTACGGAATTTCTTGATTCGGTCGCCGCGCTCAAAGCCCGCGATAAAAGCTATGCAATAGCTTAAAAACGTGCATGCAGGATAACATTAAAAAGTATAGGTTCAGACACGTCATGTTTGCCACTGTATATTATGGCGTGCAAATATTAGTAATTATGATTGATAATAATTTAGGTAGTCAAGTCAATATCACTAACCTACCTTGAATTTAGCAAACATGAATAAATTGTAAATGTCAACAGTAAATAAAATAATTTAAAAAATCTATGTCAAAATAAATGGTTCTGTCAGAAATTCCTTAATATTAAAATATGCTTTGGCGGTTAGAAATGACTTTAGTTGTTTCTTCAATTGTATTGTAATTATTAAGCTCCCTCCAACTTTTCGGCAACTTATTATAAATGATGCAAAAAACACTCTTGTGCATAAGTGCAGTCCTACTACTATGCAGACAGAGCAAACTTTGATCACGCCTGTTTTTTCCATTCGTGTCTGTCAACAAGCTTCCATAGATCACTATGGAAGCTTGTTGACAAAAGGCTAGGTGCTATTCGCGCAGGTGCTATTCGGACGGGTGCTCTAAGTGGACTACTGGTCTAATGGATCACCATATAACAGAGACGACCGTGCCTACACACAGCGAATAAACCGTAGTCTTTCCCGGCAAGAAAAACGAAGTAGTCCACTTAGAGCACCTACGCGAATAGCACCTAGCCTTTTCCACGATAAGCACCCAGGTGCTCTTCGTGGATTAAAATTTATTTTAACATTTTAGTCCACAAAGAGCACTTACGACTCACCAGCCTACTGCTGGGATGTATTTGTTTTACAGGATGTTATTAAATGAAAGATATCGATAAAAATCACTAGAATGTTTATTAATTACAAATACTTACGTACATAGGTACGAAATTTGTCTAGGCGACATTTAAAAATAAAAAATAATAAAAATCACTATAACAATAATTATTTGGTCAGTAGCAGCCCGGAGTAATCAGTCTCCACATACCACTTTTATTGCAAAATCAGCCATAATTAAATGTTACCTAATAATAACCTTTCTTATTTTAAATATTTCACATCATAATCAGTCTCCAAATATCACATTTAATGCAAAATCAGCGTTAGAGCCTACGTAGACGAGGGACAATGGACAATGGACTAGGCTAGGTGCTATTCGGACGGGTGCTCTAAGTAGACTACTTCAGAAAAACGTGTAGAAAGGGCCTAAAGGTGACTTAAGTAACTTTGTTTGTGTTATTCTAATGTTACATCGTAATTAAAAACTCATTTCACCGTTATGCGAGTTATTGCTACATTTTAGTATTTAGAAAGTAATTATTACTGCGAGTTAGAATGTTATGTAAAACTGCTTAGCATAAATTTCAGTCGTTCCATGTAAAGTTATTATCATGTTCAGGTTTTCAGCTGAATCCGGTTAGTAAAGAAGTCGACCCCAACATAGTTGAAAAAAGGCTAGGCAGATGATGATGAACTAAGCATAATATGCTGAGGAACACGGTCTGAAATATAATGTGACGAAAAGTCAGTTTATGGTGTTTGAGGCCGGCTCTAAATGTTCTATGACAGTACCTCCCATCAACTTGTACGGGGTTCCCTTGGTAAAAGTGAACCATTTTAAATACCTAGGACATTTAGTTACAGAAGGTCTCAGGGACGATACTGATATCGAGAGGGAGCGGAGGGCGTTGTCAATTAGAGCAAATATGATAGCCCGCAGGTTTGCACGCTGTTCTAAGTCGGTCAAACAAACACTTTTTACAGCTTATTGTACCTCATTTTAAACGTGCAGCTTGTGGGTGAATCACACCAAAAAAGCATACCAAGCCCTCCGCGTCCAATATAACAACGCCTTCAGAGCGCTGATGGGGCTGCCGCGACACTGTAGTGCCTCGGGCATGTTTGCTGAAGCTAGCGTTGACTGCTTCTATGCTACGATGCGTAAGCGGAGCGCGTCTCTGGTGCGCAGGGTGCGCGGCAGCCCCAACTGCGTTCTGATGATGATAGCTGACAGGCTCGACTGTCCCTACATGCGACGCTGCAGTGACTTGCACGTCACCTACAGTCGTCGCTCTTTAATGTTATGTTAGTGTAAGTGTAAGGGGGTTTTTGTTTTGTGTTTTATTGTAATGTTAATGTTTGATGAAGTTATGTGTGTTATATTGTATTTTGTGTATGAGTCATTGTTACTCGAAGAAATAAATGAATAATAATTAATTAATAATCAGCCTATTATGTTCCCACTGCTGGGACACAGGCCACCTCTTTTTGTGGGCCGTAATCTGCCACGCGGGCCCAGTTCGGGTTGGTGAATATCTTCGAATTTTTTGTCCTAGGACATGTCGGTTTCACCACAATATTTTCCTTTACAGTTTTGAGAGCAGTGGTGATGAAATAATTTACACCAAAGTAAAGTGCCTGCTGGAGTTCGAACCCACGACCTTACCACTCGTAAGTCGCAGCCGTTACCACTGGGCCACCACTGCTCACTGAAGTTAATGACGAAGCACTAAGTTTAAACCTCAGGAACTGGAGGTTTTTTTACTCTATAATCAAGTAGTTTTAGAGACCTTTTTTTTTGGGTGGGAAATTATCAAATAACTTCTCCTGCTCCGGGCGGAGCGGAAGGGCGTGTCAACCTCTTATTGAGTAAAACCCACCCATGTTCCTTCAGTTGCCATGTTGCCGGGGGGCCACGATTGCCTTTCGGATTTATTCGCAACCCCGGCAGGCATCGGCATCGGTCCTAGCGGACCCCGTCAATTCTGCTGACATCTCTTTGAGGCGCGCGTGGAACATAACGCGCCGTCGACCCGGGCCTGGTCCTTATCGGACGGCGAGCTACTCATTGCTCACCGTTTTAGGGACCTAAGGTCGATACACACAACTTTTTGATACAAAGGAAGATTTTGATACCAAAAAGCGATTAGCTATCGACGATTTTCTCGCTCAAGAAACGTACAAAAGATTTAAGATCCCGTGTTCGAAATACATATGATGGATATGGTATGTCTCTTTCGTTATTATCAGTCATATTTTAACTACTGTGGGCGAACTGTGGGTAGTATTGGTTATTGCGCAATGGAAAACCGTTTGCAGTTCAGATCACATTATAATTTACTATCAAATTAATCACACTAGCTGTTCGCGCACTGTAGGTATACGACACAACTATACGGTAAACGCGGCAGTTTCTAAACGTGTTCACTGCTTGACCGCCACCGATGAACTCCGCTCAGCACTGGCTCCGGCCGGTCCAAGCGTTATGTTGTAGACTCTATCAAACGCCACTAGGCGGCGCTGGCGTCTCGATTAGTCAACTCAGTAACGTATTTCCGACACATATCATATTAATAGTTAATCGCTGACTGTTCACACCTCCGGAGAGTGCTCTTTTGTCACGGAGACAATAGTTATCAAAGAGAGTACTCACTCGGCGACGCTCGCTTGGCGGGCAGAACACTCATTGACAGACTCACGCTTGGTACATACGCCCAGCCCGTCCCATCTTGATGTCCTCCCTCCGGTTGACGCCCTAAGCCGAGGTTCGTACCCCACAGGAGGTGCCCTTAGCGAGCGTTCACCTAGTTTTAATTAGCATAGTTGAATAACCCCTGGCTGTAGGTTTTAAGTGTAGTAGCTTAAGGCACCCACAGGAAAGCCCGGTTAAGTAGTCATGATCTCAGAGGTCAACTGCGAGATGCCCTACCTAAAAAAAAAAAGGTACATACGCATACCAGCGAGTAATCGCTCGTCGCCGTCGCGTACTCACTGCTCGTTGCTCGTCAATTCGTTTTTAGGGATCCGTACCTAAAAAGGAAAAACGGAATCCTTATAGGATCACTTCGTTGTTCGTCAGTCAGCCCGTCAAGACTCTTTTTCTCAGGAACGCGTGAAGGTATCAAGTTGAAATTAATATAAAACGTAGGTCTATGGTCCTTAGGAGCTCTAAAAAATTCAAGCTTCTTAGTCAATGCAATAAAAAATACGGCCATTTATGCGACTTATTTTGATACTCGCAAACACAGCATATAAAAGGAAAAAGTCCGAAAATCGTTAATTTGTAGATACGCCACATTAAAAAAAATTGCGATTACAAACTTACATTTGTAGTTGGAGAATTGATCGTGACGTATTTCGATGTATGGGAGAACATGTTTTTCAACAACAATGTCAAGTTTATTTTTAAGATAAATTCATCCCAACTACAGAACCCTTCATTGTGCGTGGTCCGACATGCACTTGGCCGGTTTTATTTGAAAACTGTACTTGCTTCTAGTTACTCGCCAGGCGGTGGGACAGGTACTTAAACCGAACTAAAATACATTCGCAGTTTGTTGTTCGTATATTGATTATCTTTGTTTCAAACAAATTATTAGGCATACCGAAGACAAACGCGTTTATACAAACGAATGAAAACGTCGAAACCAGACGCCCTGCGGCATCAATTAAGCTGTTCATAATACATTAACAATGTTGCCGATTCTCTTGTTCACAAACTAAACTAAATTTAAGTTCAGTGCATCTTTTTCTTTCTATTTCATTAAGAAAAGGACAGAGGATAAATTTTAGTTTAGTCCTGTCAAATTAATCAGCGCCTGTCACTCTCCATACAAGTTTAGACGTGATTAAAAACTTGCCGACTAAAATTACGTCAATTTACGTTAAGCGCTGATTAATTTGACAGGACTAAACTAAAATTTATCTTCTGTCCTTTTCTTAATGCAATAGAAAGAAAAAGATGCACTGAACTTAAATTTAGTTTAGTTTGTGAACAAGGGAATCGGCACCAGTATCCTGTAAACTAAATTGCATGCATTACAAACAATTTGATTATGTGCGTGTGTGTACCATAGGTTAACGCATTAGGCTACCTGTTCATTGGAGCGGAGAAATGTGCCAATATTAACCAATAGAATGTAAGCTTCGCTTCAGAGCTTCGCTTAGTATTGGCACATTTCTCCGCTCCGCTGCCTCGCTCTGCTCCAGTGGACAGGCAGCCTTACAGTAATCACAGGCAGATTTCCGGCCACCGTAGGCGTGGGCTTGCGGACGGTGAGCAATGGGTAGCTCGCCGTCCGATAAGGACCAAGCCCGGGTCGACGGTGCGTTGTGTTCCACGCGCGCCTCAAAGAGATGTCAGCAGAATTGACGGGGTCCGCTAGGGCCAATGCCTGCCGAGGCTGCGAATAAGGGCTGAAAGGGAAATCGTGGCCCCCTGGCAACATGGCAACTGACGGAACACGGGTGGGTTTTAGTCAGTAAGAGTCTGACACGCCCTCCCGCTCCACCCAGAGCGGGAGAAGTTATTTGAAAATTTCCCACCCAAAACAAAAAAGGCAGCCTTACAGTCTGCTTTTTAAAATTATTTTTTTGTTATTTATGTATCTTATGCAATGTAATCAATTTAGTTCGTGTAAATTTCCTGATACAATTTTTTTAAATAACATAACATAACGCCATGGCCGTTTACCGCCGAAGGGCTACGCAGAGGTATTATATAGTACGTCCACATTTCGCTAGTTATATTGAAGTCTCATTTCACAGGAAGCGGAGCGAGCCTTTTGTCATCAACCGGGCACAAATCCAGACTCCGGGCTACTACTGAAAAATTCTTCAAAGTCAAGGTCAAATAATTTATTTCAATTAGGCACATAAAAGGCACTTTTGGACGTCAAAATTTAAAAATAAATTATTAGTTTAAAAATCAATAGAAAAACACGCTTGAAACCTGATCGTGTTCAAAATCTATTACGTGGCCTTTCTCACAAGTGCAAACACGACTATGATACGATATTCCATCATGGAATGCCAGTGCCAGTGGCTTCATCATCAGACTTTTTTTTTTTTTTTTTTCTGGGTGGGAAATTATCATATAACTTCTCCCGCTCTGGGTGGAGCGGGAGGGCGTGTCAGACTCCTACTGACTAAAACCCACCCGTGTTCCTTCGGTTGCCCTGTTGCCGGGGGCCACGATTTCCCTATCGGTTTTCTTCGAACCCCCGGCGGTCAGTGCCTGCCGGGGGTACTGTCGAACTGATCTGATGATGGAACCGGAAGATATGAACTGGAACTTCATGGTGGAAAATCGTATCATAGCTGTTTTGGATTTCTTAGAAAAGTCTTGTAATGAACTTTGACCACGATTAGGTTTCAAGGTCTGATGATGTTTTTGGGCACGCTACAATCGCGGCGATAAGACCCCTCTTTGAGGAGTGGCTGGAGAGACGCCACGGCGTTCTCACCTTCCGCCTGACGCAGGTCCTCACCGGACACGGCTGCTTCGGGAGGTTCCTGTTCAGGATAAGGCGGGAGGAAACACCCGGGTGTCATCATTGTGTGGATCGGCCTGAGGACACGGTGGAGCATACGGTGGAGGTCTGCCCAGCTTGGGCAGAGCAACGCCGTGTCCTCGTAGAGGCGATCGGCGGCGGTGATCTCTCGCGTCCAGCCCTGGTTCAGGCCATGGTACGGAGCGAGAGGAAATGGCAGGCCGTCACCTCCTTCTGCGAAGCGGTAATGCTCGCGAAGGAGGAGGCGGAACGCGTGAGGGAGAGGCAAACTTCGCGCCCTCACGCCCCAAACCGCCGCAATAGGAGGAGACGCCCGGGGCGGGAATCGCGAGCCGATTTCCGGCCACCGTAGGTGCGGGTTTGCGGACGGTGAGCAATGGGCAGCTCGCCGTCCGATAAGGACCAAGCCCGGGTCGACGGCGCGTTGTGTTCCACGCGCGCCTCAAAGAGATGTCAGCAGAATTGACAGGGTCCGCTAGGGCCAATGCCTGCCGGGGGTTCGAAGAAAACCGATAGGGACATCGTGGCCCCCCGACAACACGGCAACTGAAGGAACACGGGTGGGTTTTAGTCAGTAAGAGTGACACGCCCTCCCGCTCCGCCCAGAGCGGGAGAAGTTATTTGATGATTTCCCACCCAAAAAAAAAAGGAATACATACACACACCATGACGCTGACCATTCCCGACCACTAATAATGGTCAGCGATAGCCACTTTTCATACATTTAGAGACGGCGCACGACTTGCGAAACGCAGCCAGTTTATCAATGCCAAACAAATATCAACATTGCTGTCCTTAAAATAAAGTTGAAAATCGCCTCGCCAGCTATGCGCCAGGCTCTTATGGAGTGCGAGTAACAGTAGCTACATTGAAAACAGTCGCGTTTAAATTGGCACTTCTCGTGAAAATTACGAAATAATATCACACAAAATATAAAGTAAAAAATTTCTACACAAATTCTTGTCCAGTTGCTTGTTTCTTGTCTTGCTTGTTCTTCTTGTTGTGTGACGGAATCTAAATCACCTCATGCGAACTGCGCATCAAAGACCTGACGTCACACAAAATTCTGACGTCACACAAATCCTGCATCACGCTAGCAGAGTTTACCGTGAGAACAGCATATATAAAACTTCCCCGACATCAATCGTTGGGCTCTTTCCGACCTAGATAACCGAATTACACTCCTCCAGGAGAAGAATAGGACCACAAGTACAGTTAACAAAAACAGACGCCTCCCGTCATTCCGACCTCGCCGCCGAGGTCCTTTGCGATCGCGACCGCGGCCCCGAATAAATGATACTCCCCCTGACCCTTGCTCGATAACGAGGTGTCAGCAGTTGTTGCAACTGAGCACGAAGCTTTAAATTCCCCGAATCATGACGAAAATCCAATTTTGATTCAGCCTATCCCATCTTGCTGTCCTCCCCCAGCGACGTCCTAAGCTGAGGTTCGTACCCCACAGGGGGTGCCTTTAGCGAGCGCTAGCTTAGTTTTAATTTAGCATAGTTTTTTGCCCCTGGCTGGAGGCTTTGAGTGTAGAAGCTTAAGGCAGCCACAGGAAAGTCCGGTTAAGCAGTCGTCATGACCTTAGTGGTCAGCTGCGAGATGCCATAGTTAAAAAAAAAATATCGTTGAGCTGTTTCCCGCCAGACACGACACCCATCTGCTCGGAGGGACCTCCCTTTTCTGTAGAGAATGAGTGAACTTTACACCCTGTCCCTCACGCCTCTAAATCTGCATTGGTGTTTCTTTCCACATATAACCCGTAAGCCATCAAAACAAGAGTGACCAGGTATCTTCTGGGCACACTCGTTCCATCGTAGACTTCATCCATCGTTTTCTATCAGGCGAGATTGAGGTCAAGAGCTGGCCCATATCCCAATAAAAAAAAAACAGTGGCACTCTGGGAGTGCCGACAGAAGTGAAAACTTGAACAATAAAAAATACTTCCAAAACCTTTAAAGTAAAAATGCTTGCATAGAACATTGATCCGTAACGTGAAATAAGTAAAGAATACAATCGCGTTTACAAAAATGAAGTGTCGGTAACGGTGTCACGAGTTCAATTGTTTTTTCCTATATCAAAAATGCCCAACGCGCCTAAAGAAGTTTTCACTTCAGAAACTCGATATATTTTTTTCACAAAATCGTTATTTTCTCTTTACTTGGCCTTCACACGCTGAAGAGCTAGGTTTTAGTAAAGGGTTAGGGTCCTAAGATTTATAGGGTTTATATGGCCCAGACAGCTGTCGATAATGTTTATTCAATCGACTGCCTCAAATACCTTCGGATCTTTCGCAAATAAATATTGTAATTCACGATTCCAGTACACATTGCTTTTTATTTACACTTTCTGTGTAAACGTTTGTATTTACCTACAGGTATTTTTATTGAGGCTATGTATGTGTTTATTGATACATGGCAAGACTAAGAATTTTGTAATTTTGTCAGGGACATTATTGATCTACTTTTTTTTTAAATATAATTTCGGCGAAATGTGGGTTTACTATTGGTACACCTCTGCCTAACCCTTTCGGGAATACTGGCGTGATGTTATTTTATACTAGTAGTTAGCCAAAAAAATATCTATAAAGTCGTAAAACCTGTATACCTCACCAAGTTTCGTCCGATCGTCCAGTATGTATAAACTGACACACGAAAGCAAATGCCAGACTTGAAGCAGGGACGCTTCGCTCACTTCGCTCGCTCTGTCAATTAAATTTAAGTAAAAAAAGGGTTTTATTATTTACACACACGTATTTACATTATTTAAAAACTATCAGACTTAAAATAATAATATGTACAAGTATATAGGGTCTCTAAAACGGTCTCTAGGTTAATTATTTTAATAAAAGTGTTATAATTATGTTAAATTAGTGTATTATAGTCGAGTCTAGATATTAAGTATTCTACCCAGTAAATATACAGTGTTTTTTGTCGCGAAAACTTCGTACAAAAAGGATTTAAAACCGGCTGTCAACTCAACACTTCAACTGTGACGGATTTCAAACTATCATCGATCCCGGGGAGTATTTTGTTTTAATTAAGTGATTTTGTATTAATATTTACAGACCACAGAACATCACAAAGTACTGCTCAGGTCTCTTGAGCTACGTCCATCACACACTGGCACGGTTTATGTCTCCTTTTGCTTGACAACTAGTGGAAGCAAAATCGAAGACGAAAACATTCGCCCAGACAATAAACACTACATAATTTACTATACCAATTATGCTCATTATGAGCTTATACTATAAAATATAATCATTTAATGTGTCACGAATTTTTCACATAAAATCAAGTTGAATAATTGTACCTATATATCTGGTTTTTAAGATAATAACAAGAAAAGCAGTGTTTTTCTATAGTATTTCTCTTCTGTTTAACTTTCCTATCTCACTCTAATCAACTTAATCTAAATGTAACAGCTATTTCTCAATAAATTACTTAATTTACTTTTCCCCCAACTACCTCCTACTTATCCACATATTATCAGAACATCTTTTCTTGCACTGTTATTTAGCTGCATAACTTCACACATTCCAGGTGACTCACAATTATTCAAAATGATGACTCGCAGAGCTACAATCACGGAAATGGAAGAAAAACTGAGAGCTACCTTGAAGGATCTCGAAGCTTCTCAAGCTGAATGCAAACAACTGCTCCAGGAAAGGGAAGACAGTGAAGTGGAAGTGGAGAACATTATCGCCAAAAACACCTTCCTCAAAAATGAGCTAGCTGAGCTGCACACAGAACACATGAACTTAGCCGACCAGTACAGTCAACTACAACACCAAGTGTCAACATTTCAAGAGTGCAGTGACACCCACGAACTGGCATTGAACCATATTTCAGAACTAAAACAGGAATTATGTGAAGCCCATAAGGCCCTATCTCTCTCAGAGTCTGTTAAGGTCAGTGAACAGGTCGCTGACACAAATAACCTATTTGATGATTTGGTAGGCAGTAAGTCAAAATCAGTGTGTGAGCCAGCTATAACAATAGATTTGACTGGTGATGAAACCATACCATTGCGTCCTATTGTTATGAGTCATAATAAATTAAAGAAATATATTAAATTTAAGAAAATAATTAAACGGTCACAGAGAGCAATTAAAAAACAAAAACTTTTAAAATTAAATCTTTCCTTTAGAAAGGAACGTGTTATCCTTTCAAAAAGTTTAAATAGTTGTATTGTTGAGTTAGATGAATGTAGGCAAAAATATGATATTGATACAAAGCTCCTTTATAATGATATTCAACACAAGGAGCACTTGCTGAAGGATATTTTTGAGAAATATGGGACTTCACAACAACAACTAAGTGAGCGCTTGTTTGAGGCTGGAGAACTACTAGATTTGGTGAAGTGGAATGCTGAGAGGTATGAGTCCCTGACTAATAATCTCTCATGCAGCTGTGCCAACCAACCATCACCTCCTCAGCCTCAGCCTGACTTGCCTCCACCGGTGTTTTCTCTTCCAGCAGAGACCTGTGTTAACACACAGAATAATAATAAATCTATATTTTTCTGTGAAGAATTAGGTTCTGGCTTTGGAAAAATATTATTCAATTACCTTAGCCATAGTTTTACCAATCATAGTTATCATAACATAAGTTTCAAACAAATCATTAAAAGAATTGAAAGCACAAACCTAGATAATTATTCTACAATGGTTTTGCTATTAGGTAATAGTACTGGTATTACCAGAAAGGACATAGTGGATGGTGTGGACACCTTATTAAAGTTAAATATAGGAAAGCTAATGTTGTGTGCTTTACCTTACTCTGATACTTTATCAGATTACGAAAATAATTATATTTATAAGTTGAATAGTACTATTCACAGGCTGACATGTTGTCATAGTGACAAATTATTGTATTTTGACACTAACAAGTTTGTTAGTGGTTTTAAGTTAACTCAGAGAACTTTATCTCTGTCTTGGGAATGTAGACATATGATGGCTATGTTGATAGCACATAATATTAATGAGGTTATAGGTAATATAACAAATTGTAGTATTAGTGACGAGTCTGTGTTGTCTAGTTATACTAACAACATAGTAATTAATTCTGAATTATCTTGTTGTACGAAGGAGGATCCACCTACAATACCAACATCTTTGGAGGCCACTACCAGTCAGATAGGGTATTTTCTTCCTGCTGGAACTCATACGGGCATTCTAAACTCTTCAGTTGTAGTTGTGGAGTTCACTCCGGATAACTTTTAAACTAGTTAGTAAGACAACAGAAGTTACCCCTTCAAATAACCAATTATTATTAGAGAATAATAAAAAGGTATCTTCTGGCAATATTTTACATAATAACAATAATAAAAAACCAAAAGGGGGGCAACATACTTTAAAATTATTCAATCAAAATATCCAAGGTTGCTCTTCCAAATTACTGGAAATAGAATTGTTTTTAGAAAATACCAAGTTTGATGTCATTTGTTTAACAGAACATTGGTTAAAAAATCATCAAGTAATGTCAATTCACTATGAAAATTATTGTGTAGTTAGCCATTTCAGCCGAAAACGTATGATACATGGCGGGTCATTAATATTAGTAAAAAATTCGATTCAATCGAAAGAACGAAAAGACATCATAGGACTGTCTGTTGAACACACCATTGAATTGTCCTGTGTTGAGCTTGATAAGCATGTTATAGTATGCGTATACAGACCTCCAAGTTACCAGAATCTACCTATATTTGATTCTGTAATGGAAGATGTACTAAAGAAACTTAGTGCTAGTAGTAAGTCAATAATCATATGTGGTGATTTTAATATTAATTTATTAGAAAATAACTCGAACACTATCAGATTATTAAGTCTTTTTAGGTCATTTGATTTGTCAAATGTTTTTATTGAACCAACCCGAGTGACAGCTTCTTCTGCCACTTGTATAGATAATATATTTTGTAATTGTGATTACTTACATAAACAAATTGTAAATAAGTTGCCATCTGATCACAGTGGACAAACAATAACATTTTGCACCTACATGCCTTTACAAAAAATTCAAATAAGGTTTAGGTCAATTACATGTATAAAATTTAGAGAAATTAGATAATTCTTTGGCAAGTAAATTATGTGTTCAGAGTTTTAATAATATTTTTGACCCTAATGAGTTTTACGCCGAGTTCTTTTCACTATTAAACAAGCAATTTATTGACACTTTTCCACTAAAGACTAAAACTATTTACACAAAGTTCTTATTTAGTGACTGGGCCACTCCAGTTATTCGTAAAAGCAGGGAAAAACTTTTTGAACTTTATGGCCTAAAGCAACATATAAATAATACAAGCTTTCATCAGTATGTCGCAAAATATTCTAAAACTTTTAAAAGTGTGTGTAAAATAGCTAAAGCTCTTTACATTAGCAATAAAATAAAATCAGCTGATGATAAAATAAAAACTACCTGGCAAATAATAAATAATGGAACAGGTAGGAAAAAACAGCGTAATACTGAATTAAATTTAGAGACTGCACATGGCCCCATCAACTCAGATGTAGAAATAGCTCAGGAATTTGAAAACTTTTTTGCTAATGTTCCTCTTAAAACTACCGAAAATTTAAATCATCATCATAATCACCCGCGCTTTCTGCCGCCTTACTTAGAAATAATGTAAAGGCATGCCCTTTAGAGTTTAGGTTTCAGCATACAAACCCCCAGGCTGTTATAAAAGCTTTTAAAGATCTTAAAATTAAATCAACAGAAGATCTATGGGGAATGTCTGTAAAAGTCTGTAAATCTATCATCGAAACCATTGCGCCCTATTTAGCTTTCATATTTAACACCAGTGTAGACCAAGGAGTCTTTCCGGATCTCATGAAACTCAGTAAAGTAGTTCCTTTGTTCAAGTCCGGTGATAGTAAGGAACCCAACAATTATAGGCCCGTGTCAATTCTGCCAGTTCTCAGTAAAGTGTTTGAAAAGTTGATGCTTAATCAAATGTTACGTCACTTTAATAAAAATTCCATCTTTCATGACCAACAGTACGGTTTCACCAAAGGGCGTTGTACCACTGACGCCGGTTTCACCCAAATAAAGATGATTTTTAATGCCTGGGAAGAAGCACAAGATGCCATTGGAATCTTTTGCGACCTTTCGAAGGCGTTCGATTGCGTAAACCATGAAACACTTTTGCTGAAACTAGAACACTATGGGATTAGGAATACAGCTCTTGATTTACTAAGATCATACCTAAAAGATAGAAAGATTAAAGTTCGAGTGAACGGCGTAAACTCGTTGGGGTCTGAAATGGCAATGGGTGTTCCTCAAGGTTCGATATTGGGTCCATTCCTCTTTTTAGTTTACATTAACGATTTACCCCAATTACTTCAAAATCAACCGAAGATGATGCTGATGACACATCATTGATCTTTAAAATAGATCGACGGTCACAAAATCTTGACGATGTGAATAACTCTATTCTTCAGGTCCAAGATTGGTTTACGGTAAATAATTTGGTACTAAATGAGAAAAAAACCAAGTGCATTAGATTTAAATTACCGAATGTTAAAAGTAGCGAATGTGACATCATATTGAATGGAGAAAAACTGGAATTTATTAATCAAACAGTTTTCCTAGGAATCACGCTAGACGAGAAATTACAATGGGGACCTCATATAACATCTCTTGCGGGGCGGCTAAGCTCGGCCGCTTATGCTGTTAGAAAGATAAGACAGTTAACAGATGTAGAAACCGCGCGTTTGGTATATTTTAGCTACTTTCACAGCATTATGTCATATGGCATTTTACTGTGGGGTCGGGCTGCTGACATTGAATCCGTCTTTATTTTACAAAAGAGGGCTGTCAGAGCCATTTATAACCTATGTCGTCGCGAATCTCTCAGGGAACTATTTAAAAAGGTTAATATTATGACGGTACCTTGCCAATTCATCTATGAAAATATTATGTATGTAAGGAAAAATCTGCATCTTTTTAAGAAAATAAGTGATAGACATAATTTTAATACTAGAAATAAAGATAAAATAGATCAACCATTTTTCAGATTATCCAAAGTACAAACATCTTTTATGGGGTACTGTGTTAAATGTTACAACAAAATACCTTGTGATATATTACAGTTAACTGAAAGAAAATTTTAAACTCATATTAAAAGTACTCTTTGTAAACAAGCATATTACAAATTAGAGGATTATATTCTAGATAAGAATGCTTGGAAACATGCTGGTCTAGCTCCATAGGACAATTTAGAGTATAGACAAAATCAAACTGGTTGTTAATTTAATTGTGTAATTAAATATTATAACATATTTTTTTTTTTTTACATTCTGTGATTACTCACACACTGACTAATTAGTATCACCTGTAATTTTTTTAGGAATATCGTACCTACTTTTACAATGCTTGTAAATATGTGAACACCGTGTATCCATTACATAATTTTTTTTTCTGTCATTGCTTCATTTTTAATTATTTTTACCTATTGTGGTATAGTAATCTTATTCCAGGTGCATCGTCTTCACATATAATTAATATAATTAATGTATACAAAATATTGTAAAACATTTTAAAAGAGTAACGGTGGAGTTTCTTGCCCATTCTTCTCCATACGAAAACTACCTTTTGGAAGGGGCGACTAGAATCAATTTTATTATTTTGTAATTTTTGACGTTCAAAAGTGCCATACATGGGCCTATTTGAAATAAATGATTTGACTTTGACTTTGACTTTATAAAAATAGGGGGGGGGGGATATACATAGGGCATCAAAAAATTCGTCCGCATTGCTGTCAGTAGGAAAAGTGCCCAAAAGGCTGGCAGCATTGCCACGTTGTATGGCAATGCTGATTCTTTGACCAAAGAATAGGCCAGCCCTCTGGTCACGTGAAGAGTCGACCAGCCGCTTGGCGATGTCTTGAAAAACTAGGTGGGCACTCGGACCCCATGGCCCTAGTGTTTCAACCCCAAACGGCTCAAACATATAAGTCCCAATAAGATTGGAGTATTTGCGCCGTTTGAGATTTTCCGCACCTGCAGCAGCAGCCCCAGCACAGCCCGCCGAGCTAGGAAGATGGGATGGCGCAAGGGTGTCGACACACGTTGCATCCCACATCAAAGGCTTACCTACCTTCCAAGGCATTATGGTCATTCCGTCTGGTCTCTTCCCATCGTCGCGCGCCAAGCCATTGGGTTCTAAAACAGCGGGTTAAAACATTGGGTTCTCGCAATAATCCCATAGTGTGGGGTGTCGTTTGAAAGGTCGTTTAAAAATATTGTGATTTTCTCAAGACCATTTTTGGATTTAGGGATCCGTTTTCGAAATATTAAGCTATAAAGTGCTAATTTTTGTTAGAGTCAAGTGTCCCCCCCCCCTGCAAGTTTAATGGTTGGTTTGGCTAAGTGAAAAAATTCACGGCAGTAGCATATATGTATAATGAAATTAAAAGGTAAACTATCACAGTTAAGTAGGCTTTACAACTTAACGAGTAATAATCGACCAACTTACATTTGCGGTTGCAAAAACATGTTCTCCCATACAGAATGTATCGGAGAACATGTTTTTCAACTACAAAGTTAAGTTTGTTCTTGGGATAAATTCATCCCAACTACGGAACCCTTCATTGTGCGTGGTCCGACACGCACTTGGCCGGTTTTTCAAAATAGAGCTGTCCATGTTTTGCATATCCTATCCTATCTTCTATCCTTTTCCCAACTATGTTGGGGTCGGCTTCCAGTCTAACCGGATGCAGATGAATACCAGTATTTTATATGGAGCGACTGCCTATCTGACCTCCACAACCTAGTGACTAGGTAACACGATACCCCTTGGTAAGACTGGTTGTCAGACTTTTTGGGCTTCTAACTACCCGTAACGACTGTCAAAGATCTACAAATGACAGCCGGGACCAACGGCTTAACGTGCTTTCCAAGGCACGGAGGGGACTTGGTATGTAAAGATGGTCACCCATCCACGGACCAACCGTGGCAAGCGTAGCTTTACCTGATCGATCGACCCGTGCAGCTGTTATTACTTAGCCACAAGCCCCTCCTCCTCAACTCACCTATATACCGTCTTATAAGTTTAAAAGCTCGTTTTCTTGAATGACGTTTGGTTAAAGTGCGTAGTTACAAAAAAAAGTTACCGCCTTCTTCTTGCAAATATGAACGATTCACAAGGGTAAACTAGTTTATTAAAGTTATTTTTTTTACATGTTATATATTATCTGTAAATGCTTAGGTTTATTTTAATGATAACTGCATAGTTATTATGCTGCCACGCTTAAACGGAATTGGGCTGGACACATCTGCCGCATGTCAAACGATCAATGGGCCAAACTTACGACCCAGTGGGTCCCGCTTAATGGCAAACGACATCGCGGCAGGCCCAGACGGAGATGGCGGGATGAGCTGGACTCCTTTAAGAAATATTGGTCTTTGGAAGCTCTGGACAGAGAGAGGTGGAAAGAGGGTAGGGAGGCCTTTGCCCAACAGTGAGACAATATAATGGCTAAGAAAAAAAAAGTTATTATAAGTGATAGTTATTGTGACTGGAAAAGCCACTTTATTTATTGGTGATGTTCTTCAGAGAGGCCAAGTTGCGTAATACTGGCAACCGGCGTGTGTGTATGACCAGATGTATGAACGTAAACTAGGCAAAAGAAGAATGTAAGGATCGTAGCAGGTAGCGTTCTGTAGTTTCTGCCTACCCCCATGGGAAGAAGGCGTGAGTTTATGTTTGTATATTATGTAGTTATTATAAGCCTAGGACCCAAATGTAAAAAAACACATTGCACGAAGAAATCGAGTTTAGTTTAAAACTAAAAATTCAATTTCAACGCTCAACAAAAACTGATTGACATACCAATAAATTGAAAATTGAATAAACTTGATTTTTTCCAGCTTCAAACTCGATTTACTCTCATCAGTTTAACAGAATAATATTGAGTTAGAACCGTGCTAGTACTTGCTTATCTTATTGACTGAGCGCTGCATTTTTATTTACTTGCAGATCTAATAAACGCTCGAGTCACGTTATCAAATAAAATTTCTTTTTTTTTCGTAAATGACATAATTATTTTCACACAAAAACTAAAACATGTTAAAGCGGTTTCATTAGTAAAGATGAAAGAAAATACATTTATTTAGCACAGACAAAAAGTCACACAACACAACAATCATAACAAGTAAAAATAAAAATAAAAAAGGAAACAAAAACAAAGTGTGAAATAATCATTTAAGACGCAGATACATGACAGTGACCTTGAATGGTTAGCTTGCGTGTTCTGTACTGAGCTCACGCAACGCGTCGTACGTCCAGCCAGTAATAGGACTCGCCCATCAAGGAGCGCTGTCCCAAATTAGACGCATTATTAATTTATTACACGTAAAACAAAAAGTATTTTAATAAAACAAGTATACTAAAAGATTAATAATTTAATTATCTTTAAAATGGTGAAGTTTTCAGAAAAATACGCTCGATAGATTTTAATTAATTAATTATTAATTATTCATTTAATTATTATTCATTTATTCCTTCGAGTAACAAAGACTCATACACAAAATACAATATAACACACATAATCAAACAAAAAACAACATAATCAAACACATCAAACACTAACATTACAATAAAACACAAAACAAAAACCCACTTACACTAACATAACATTAAAGACCGACGACTGTAGGTGACGTGCAAGTCACTGCAGCGTCGCATGTAGGGACAGTCGAGCCTGTCAGCTATCATCATCAGAACGCTGTTGGGGCTGCCGCGCACCCTGCGCACCAGAGACGCGCTCCGCTTACGCATCGTAGCATAGAAGCAGTCAACGCTAGCTTCGGCAAACATGCCCGAGGCACTACAGTGTCGCGGCAGCCCCATCAGCGCTCTGAAGGCGTTGTTATATTGGACGCGGAGGGCTTGGTATGCTTTTTTGGTGTGATTCACCCACAAGCTGCACGTGTAAAATGAGGTACAATAAGCTGTAAAAAGTGTTTGTTTGACCGACTTAGAACAGCGTGCAAACCTGCGGGCTATCATATTTGCTCTAATTGACAACGCCCTCCGCTCCCTCTCGATATCAGCATCGTCCCTGAGACCTTCTGTAACTAAATGTCCTAGGTATTTAAAATGGTTCACTTTTACCAAGGGAACCCCGTACAAGTTGATGGGAGGTACTGTCATAGAACATTTAGAGCCGGCCTCAAACACCATAAACTGACTTTTCGTCACATTATATTTCAGACCGTGTTCCTCAGCATATACCTCACAAATCTGCAACAATGTTCTAATGCCACAAACCGATGCGCTCAGCAGCACCATGTCGTCCGCATAGCTGATATTGTTCAAGCAAACTCCATCAACATGACAACCGACATGATGACTGCTGAGAGCAACAATTAGTGCATCCACATATAAGTTAAAAAGTGCGGGGGAGCTCAACCCTCCCTGCCTCACCCCGCACTCCAACCCATATGGTTCCGACAGAGAACCCGCCCACTTCACGCTATTGATCTGGCCTCCATACCAACATTTAAACAGGTTTATAAGTTCTGTGGGGAAATCGATGTCCTCCAACTTCTTCCATAGTATGTCATAGGAAACCAGATCAAAAGCCCTGGACAAATCGAGAAAGCACGCGTACACTGGAGTAAGTCTGTCCGTATAATACCTGACGGCATGCTTAAGACACAGTATAGCACTCTCTGTAGACAATCCTGGTCGAAAACCAAACTGATTCCGTCATTCTCAGTTTTTTATCCGCGTTAGACATAAGTTTACAAATTAATTTCACTATGTAATATAAACATAATCAAAAATATCCCTATATTAAAATATTAGAAAAATGCTTTTGTTTAACATATATTTTTTTCAAATCACTAACACTACTCGTTTAGACGTCATCTTCAGTATAAAATCATTAAAAGTGGGTTATCGTCCCCTTAACAGGAAAGTGTGCCTCGCGGCTGCGCCAAATAGGCCCAGTTCAGTAAAAATGCCAGACAGCTAGTGCTTGACGCTGGTTTTCAACTGAACCAGCGTAGACACGTGATTGCTTCGCCATTTTATTTATACTCTATAATCTATTCTCTAAGTAATAATTATGGAACAGCAGTGATAGCCTACTGATGTGACCGTCGGACTGCCAAGTCATAGGTCTCGAGTTTAAACCCAAGGCTCTGAACCTCTGACTTTTCGGATTCATGTGCGTATTGTATAATTATCATTTGCTTCAAAAACGCTCAATAAATATATAGTGAGGAAACCGGCCATACCTGAAAGACATTTCTCGACGGCATGTGAAGCCAAGTCAGAGGTCCATGGGCGGCATAAAAACTCTGACACCAGGTTAGACACTAACCAGACGAAAAAGAAAGAATTAAAATATTGGTGACCTGTAATACAGGTTGGTGACCTCGTTGGTGGAGTCTCTTTGTTCGTCAAAGATTAGCATTAAATCCATAACTTGTAAAAAGAAAATAAACATTTTATATTATTACTAGCTGCGCCCCGTGGTTTCACTCGCGTAAGTCTCGATCCTGTGAGAATATCGGGATAAAAAGTATACTATGTGTTAATCCAGGTTATAAACTATCTGTGTGCCAAATTTCATCCAAATTGGTTCAGCCGTTTGAGCGTGAAGAAGAGACAAACAAACACACACACACTTACAAACTTTCGCCAGGGGTAAGGCCTAAGGGCACCCCCTGTGGAGTACGAATCTCGGCTTAGGGCGTCAACCGGAGGGAGGACATCAAGGATGGGACGGGCTGGATCAAAGTTTTGATCATGATTATTAGGCGGGGAATTTAAAGCTACGTGCTCAGCTGCAACAACTGCTGGCACCTCGTTATCGAGCAAGGGTCGGGGAGGAGTATCATTTACTCGGGGATGCGGTCGCGATCGCTAAGGATCTCGGCGGCGAGGTCGGAATGACGGGAGGCGTCTGTTTTTATACACTGTGCTGGTTTCCCTACTGCTCTTCTGGAGGAGGTTAATGGGGTCGTCAGGGTCGATAAGGTTTTAAACCTACTTAGATTCTTCATTCCTATTCAAGTAAGTTCAAAGCTTAACAGTAACTGGAACGCAAAAGATAAAAATACCAAGCACTAAAGGCCTTCGCAAAAAGGCACGACACGACACCGATAATTGTTCTACCGCGAAGTTTTCTTAGAAATTGTTTTATTAGAGTCGCGTTTCGAAGCCCTAAAACGTCAAGTACATTGACACTTGAGATTTGCAGATAACATCGTCATACTGGCTACCTGCAGCAGATACTGGACAGCCTAATTGATTCTTCTATACCCATTGTACTCCGGATGAACTTGGCAAAACCCAGGTTATGTTCAACTAACACGGCATCCCGGGACCGATTGCTGACAATTGTCATGTTCTCAGGCTAGGTGGAGAAATGATCTTCGCAGTGTGGCTGGTAGCAGCTGTATGAGAGTTGCCGAGAATCGAGTTGAATGGCGTGCAATTGGAGAGGCCTATGTCCAGCAATGGACTGCTGAAGGCTGATGATGATGATGATAATGATCAACTGCTAAAACGTATAAGTATTAGGTAAGTACTAGAGTTTGATCGAACTCTATAGAAAATTAGCTGCGCCCCGCGGTTTCACAGGCATAAGTCTCGATCCCGTAGAAATTTCGGGATAAAAATTATGCTATGTCCTAATCCAGGTCATTTTCTAGCCCTGTGTCAAATTTCATTCAAATCTGTTTAGCCGTGTTAGCGTGAAAGCTTAACAAAGAAATAAACTTACTTTCGCATTTTTTATATTAGTTGGGATATTCAATCATAGAGAAAATACAATCAAATAACAACCACAAGCTTTTTTTATTAAGTTTCCAATACTGCTCTGGTTTGAATAATTCAAGATTTATATTGATTGAACTTTCAAAAGGATTTCATCAATGCGTTCTATTTATTATTTGCTGAAGTTATTTGAATTTTAGATGTGTTTGTATTGGTTAAGACTTGTTGAATAATTTTTTAGCTTCCAATAAATCTAAATGAAATTATCAATAAGACGAAGAAGAATTAATCTACTTAGTATGTATTACTTTATTATCAGTCAGTACCTTTCAAAGTATTGGTATTTTTTTAACCGACTTCAAAAAAGGAGGAGGTTCTCAATTCGACTGTATTTTTTTTTGTTACCGCAGAACTTTCGACTGGGTGAACCGATTTAGATGGTTCTTTTTATTTGAAAGCTGGTGCTTCCCATGTGGTCCCATATAAATTTTATTAACTTTGCTTGGATGGTTTTTGAGTTGGGTTCAATAATACGTATTTTTCAGTCATGTGTTTTTGCAGTCGGGTTTTTTGCTATTTAATATTTTTTTTGCTAATGACATTAAAAAACTATCGGGAGGGTGACGTGGGACACCCGGTTGGAACGAAGTTTCTTTTGCTGTATTATGTATTAATACAGAGCCAATATGAGACAGTTTATTTAAGTTTTTAGAAGCTAAAAACTTTTACTAAATGACTCTTTATTACAGAACAAAAACTTTTAACACTTGAAACTTGTGACCTTGAAACTTGTGACCGTGAAACTTGTGACCTTGAGACCTTGAAACTTCTGACCTTGACACTGACTTTCATACATAACGCTTTTTCGTAACGTGATGATTTCCACCAGTCAACTCCTACCACAAGCCGCGTTAAAGAACTTCGTTATAAAAATCACATTGGAACAACTTGTCAGTTTTGAACCCAGAATCCAGTGCTCAAGAAGCGAATCCCTTAAACTCCGAGCCATCAACCTCAATCAATCTGCCCACCCAACTATGTTGGGGTCAGCTGTCAATCTAACCGGATGCAGCTGAATACCAACATTTTACATGGAGCGACTGCCTATCTGACCTCCACAACCCAGTAACTAGGTAATACGATATCCCTTGGTAAGACTGGTTGTCTGACTTTCGGGCTTCTGACGACCCGTAACGACTATTAAAGCTCCACAAATGACAGCCGCGACCAACGGGTTATCGTTCTTTCCGAGGCACGGAGGAGTCTCGGGATGTAGAAAGGTCACCCATCCACGGACCCACCCCGGCAAACGTAGCTTAACCTGATGGATCGACCCGTGCGGCTGTTATTACTTAGCTTCGAGCTCCTCATCACACCTACCTAACAAGGTAATTTAACTTAGTTAACGTATGCACCTTAATATGATCATGATGCTGATAACAATATTTCAAATTTCCTTTTAACATAAAATAACTTCACGCCTGTAATTTCCAAAGGGTTAGACAGAGGTGTACCTATAGTACACCCACATTTCCCCAGTTATGTTCACCCAGTTATGTTTAAGTCCCATGTAATAGGGGGTGAGCCCATTGCCATCGACGGGGCACAAATCCAGCCTCCGGGCTGCTACTGAGAAATTCCTAATCGAAAAACTCAACAAAATTTTGCACGACCTGGGAATTGAACTCAGGACCTCATCCTCAGCAGTAGCGCTTGCAACCACTAGACCAACGAAGGAGTTCTTTTTCTTTTAAGGGAATAGAAAATGTGAATTATTGTTATCAGCTGTTTATCTTCTCACGATGTTGTAAAGTCTACAAACGGGGATTTTGTTACTTTTGGGGTCACAATGGGTCTTATTTACGACTTTATTTACAAGCACCTACGGGCTACGATAAAAAGCATATAGGTACGTATCAGCTGCTTTCTTTTATACTTTAGAAGAATAAAAAGGAAACAGCTGTAATCTGTCAGATATTTATGGTAGTTAGGGATCACCTCTACGAATTTTGGTTCTAAGGCGCGGGATATACACCAGTGGCGAGGGGCGATGGTGTGGCGCGGGCGTAGCGCCGCCGCCGCCCGTTTCATATTTGACACAAAATGTATAAGAACGGCAGCAGCAGTGGTGGCCCAGTTGTAACGGCCGCGACTTACGAGTTGTAGGTCGTAGTTTCGAACCCAGATAGGCACTTTACTTTGTTTAAATTATTTCATCACCACTGCTCTCAAAACGGTGAAGGAAAACATCATGTAGAAACCGGCATGTCCTAGAACCGAAAATTTTAAGACGTGACATCTACCAACCCGCACTGGGCCCGCGTGGTGGATTACGGCCCACTCCCTCTCACAGAGAGGAGGCCTGTATCCCAGCAGTGGGAACATTTATAAGCGATGATGATGATGACGATGTATAAGAACGGCGTGGCGCGGAATAATATACACATGAGGCGTGGCGCGGGCAAGGCAACGGTGCGGCGTGGGCGTTGTGTGTATGTTGTTTGTGCGGCTGCATTACTTATCCACAAGCATAGTCACAAAAAAACTTTTTATAAAAAAAAAACAACCGACTTCAAAAAAAACACTATAAAGTGAAAAATAACTTTAATTTCGGAAATCGGTGTCTTTCGTAATTTTCGTTCTTTGTCACCGACTTCCGAAATTAAAGTTATTTTTCACTTTATAGTGTTTTTTTTTAAGTCGGTTGTTTTTTTTTTATAAAAAGTTTTTATTTTTCACTTTTTAGTTATGATACCTACCCCACACAAATTCGAATACCACTACCTGCTATGTAAATAACAGTGACAGGAAGTTATCATAATATCATCCACATACTAAGTGAGGAAAAAATACGTATTATTGAAGCTAACTCAAAAATTACCCAAGCAAAATTAATAAAATTTATATGGGACCACCTCTGAAGTATGATCTACCAAACAAAAAAAGAACCATCAAAATCAATTCATAATTGACGGAGTAATCGCGTAACAAACATACAAAAAAAAAAAAAAAAAACAACCTACAGTCGAATTGTAAACCTCCTCCTTTTGGAAGTCGGTTAAAAACGTGTGGCACTCGGGGACTGCCGCGGTAAAGCTATTGCATAGCATTTGTAACCTCCATACTTCCTATTTGTCAACGCTACACTTGGGATGATGACGTGATGACATAAAACAAAAATTACGTTCCCATGACAACATCACGTTGTCATGGGAACCGTCATTACATGGTAGGTGGAGTGGGGGGTGTTAGGTTTTATTTTCGTTACGGAATTTCTTGATTCGGTCGCCGCGCTCAAAGCCCGCGATAAAAGCTATGCAATAGCTTAATAAGTATAATAATAAAGTAATCCAGTAATCAGACTAGATTCCATGCGTCATACAGATTTTTTATGACTCAGGGAACCAAGTCTGATTATTTTATATTGCTCTGTTCGGGAACCAAGCGTGATACCAAGTAGTAAGCTTTTGCACCATTTTACGTAGCATCTACGTTTTACGTTATACTACAATCATTTTATAGACTTAAATAACGGAACAAGCAAGACTTTTATTTACCCCTAAACACGCGATATGGCGTGATAGCACGGCTATCAAAATGAAAGTAAATTTTTGTTTTAGTGATAAATAAAAATGGTTCTGTCAATAACTTCATAAGGCTTTTGGATATGATTGATTTATTTTCGCTTCGGTGTTGCAATGATTTTGTCTGATGCTTTTAATCTTTTAATATTTCACTCTTGAGATATCTTATTTTATTTATTTGGCACACCAACAGCAGTTCATACAATTTAATCAGAACAATAACAAAATGAAAGTACTGGTATGTAGGTATGCCTATTAAAGGTATACACAGCATTCACCACAAAACAACGTCGTATTTTTTTTTAAACGTATGAAAACATAAAATACCTACAATAGAATACAAAATTTAAAGTAAGTGGATATTTGCATTCATCATCATCATCTTCAGCCTATAAATGTTCCCACTGCTGGGACACAGGCCTCCTCTCAGTCACAGGGAGCCGTAATCCACCACGCGGGCCCAGTGCGGGTTGGTAGATGTCACATGTCTTCGAATTTTCGGTTCTAGGACATGCCGGTTTCCTCACGATGTTTTCCTTCACCGTTTTTGAGAGCAGTGGTGATGAAATAATTTACACAAAGTAAAGCGCCTGTCTGGGTTCGAACCTACGACGACAACTCGTAAGTAGCAGCTGTTACCACTGGGCCACCACTGCTCTGATATTTGCATTATACTAAATAAAAATAATTCTGCTTAGCCTTTTTCCATGTTCGGGTCGGCTTCTAGTCTAACCAGATGCAGCTGAATACCAGTATTTTACATGGAGCGACTATCTGATCTCCACAACCCAGTAACTGGGTAATACGATACCCCTTGGAAAAACTGGTTGTCAGAGTTTCGGGCTTCTGACAGCCCGTAATGACTGTCAAAGATCCACGAATTACAGCCGGGACCAATGGCTTAACGTGCTTTTCGAGGAACGGAGGTGTCTCGGTATATAAAGATGGTTACATGCATGCATTATCTGTACATATAAAATGCTTTATCCTGAATGACTGACTGACGGATCAACGCACAGCCTAAACCGCTGATCGTAGAGACCTGAAACTTGGAGGATGTGTTCTTTGTATGACGTAGGCATCCGGTAAGAAAGGATTTTCCGAAATTCTACCCCTAAGGGGGTGAAAAAGGGGGGCAAAGTTTGTATGGGACAACATGATTCCTTGGTCCAATCTACTTCAAATTTTGCATAAAGCTTTTTTAACAGAATTGATGGATGACGTGTTTCATATTTTATTGAAATTCATCCCCTAACGGGGTTAAAAAGGAGTAGAAAGTTATTTTGGCGGTGATTTGCTTCGAAGTTGATATCAATACCTACTCCTTAGTGCTTTTAATTTAAATTACATTTTATTTTGACACATGTTTGCAAACTCAATCAGATTTTATTCAAAAAAGGTTGAACTTACTTAAAAACATAAGCAAATACTCTTTTTAGTTTTAATTGTAAAAATATCTGTGTTTGATTTGTTGTGTATAATAATAATACTTACTTATTTAACCTTTAAATCCCTAAACATTAATAAACATTGTTATATTTTATAAGTATTCCAACATTTGAACATAATAATTTATATGTTATAACAAAATTAATAACGTAAAAAACCAATTAAAAATCCTATTAGAACCATTTTCGACTTCTACGCGGACGAAGTCGCGGGAAAAAGCTAGTACTTAATAAAATTATATCATGAAAGGTGGAAAGTGAAACGGTATGAGTGTGAGTGATATTTAAGATTTAATATGGACATGAATTTACAAAAAATATTTACAAATTGGTTAGTTTTACAACATTGTGTAGTCAACAGAAATAAAAAGAGTAGCTAGATCATGCCATTCACAAACAAATTACTCCAAATATTCAATTAAAACTTTTGATGAAGGTTCAATCAAATATGGCTAGACAGATTCGTTGGCCGATCATCATAGAAACAGAACCAGAGTTTGCTAAAATTAAATAGGTGTCGCAATTAATTAAAAATACCTGATCGACCGAGCTCTGCTCGGGTGAAAATAGAGAATGCTCATTTAATAGTGTATGATAGTTCATACTAATTCCATGCTGCCATGATAGTACATACTAATTCCATGCTGCCATGACAGTAGGTATTTACTAATTCCATGCTGCCATGTCATTATTCTAAGGTAGTCATCTTGTTCTAAACAGCCGAGCTCTGCTCGGATGAAAATACGGAGAAAATGAATTTTCCCAGAAATAAAACCTAAACAGATCGATTTTTCGGCCCCGCAAAACCCTCTATTGCAATTTTCATCGAAATCGTTAGAGCCGTTTTCGAGAACGTAATTACAAATATATATACAAATATTACTCATTTAATAGTATAGGATAATACTTTCACAAACTTGAAAAATCGCATTGAACCGTTTTTATAAAGATTTGGTTATTTTTCATTTATTACTCGTCTTTTTCGAGCTTCTTTTTCAACCAAAAGACTCAATGGCATAACGCAAGTTGTCCTGAAACGCGCCGCCATGTAATTGGCACAATAATGGCGGATGCCATAAGGCGAGGCAAAATTAAATTCCGCCAGACTTATCACATTACTGTAAGGACTTTCGTTATCTCGAAGAGACGCAGTGTTAACACAATATTTTGCTTTTCTACCATTTTGCTAGGAACTTTGATGTATTTACTTATTTATTTAATACTCAGAGCTGTTTTTTAACCGACTTCCAAAAAGGAGGAGGTTATTATGTTCGTCGCGTATGTTTGTTTTTTATTTCTTTTTTTTATGTATGTCCACCGATTTCTCCGTCATTTGTGGACCGATTTTGAAAATTATTTTTTTGTTTAAAAGGGTGTGCTTTCAAATTGGTCTCATATAAATTTTATTAACTTTGCTTGAGTAGTTTTTGAGTTAGCAACAAAATACGTATTTTTTTCCCACTTAGTATGTAGATGATATGATAAGTTCCTGTCACTGGTAGCAGGTAGTGGTATTCGAATGTGTGTGGGGTAGGCACCACAACTAAAAAGTGAAAAATAAAAACTTTTTACAAAAAAAAAAAACAACCGACTTCCAAAAAAAAAACACTACAAATTGAAAAATAAATTTAATGTCGGAAGTCGGTGGCAAAAAACGAAAATACAAAACCCAAGACACCGACTTTCGAAATTAAATTTATTTTTCAATTTGTAGTGTTTTTTTTTTTTTTGGAACTCGGTTCTTTGTTTTTGTAAAAAGTTTTATTATCGGTCAAGCTTTGGGTGAAGCAGAGACAAACAGTGGTAGGTGCAATTTCGAAACTGAGAGAAAAAAAATTCGTATCGACTCAAAAACTACCATGGATTCAGGACATAATTTTGAAACCCCGCGTTAACAATTTGACCGCGTAGGTATTGCCTGCCCGCCGCGTAGGTATTGGTAAAGGGAGATCGTGGCCCCCGGCAAAATGGCAACCGAAGGAACACGGGTGGGTTTTAGTCAGTAAGAGTCTGACACGCCCGCCCTCCCGCTCCACCCAGAGCGGGAGAAGTTATTTGACAATTTTCCAACCAAAAAAAAAATTAATGCTTTTCTCTGTGAAGAAGCTGATTTAAAAAAAAAAATGACGGATAATTTCAGTGCAAGGGGGTTCAGAATCATGTTCTGAAACCATGTAAACACTTTTCGCGTCGATGTCCCTGCCATCCTGTATAAACATAGGTACTAAAATACACGCTTCGTATATTTACTTAAATTATTACAACAAAAATCTTTTACCCTATCCATGTTCTCCATGGACAGATGGAACAAACACAGAAAAAAACATGTGGCACTCGGGGACTGCCGCGGTAAAGCTATTGCATAGCATTTGTAACCTCCATACTTCCTATTTGTCAACGCTACACTTGGGATGATGACGTGATGACATAAAACAAAAATTACGTTCCCATGACAACATCAAGTTGTCATGGGAACCGTCATTACATGGTAGGCGGAGTGGGGGGTGTTAGGTTTTATTTTCGTTACGTTACGGAATTTCTTGATTCGGTCGCCGCGCTCAAAGCCCGCGATAAAAGCTATGCAATAGCTTAATAAAATAATATCTAAAGCAGATAGTTAGGATTCGTTTCATTGCACTAGGTACATATAAAAACCATAATTAGAATCTTTGAAAGTTACGTAGGGTGTTACAACGGGCAGTCGCTAAAACGTAATCGTTTACATAGATTACATAACATAACATCACGCCAGTATTGCCAAAAGGGTTAGGCAGAAGTGTACCTATACACACTGTTCACCCACATTTCGCCAGTTATGTTTAAGTCCCATGTAACAGGGGGCGAGCCTATTGCCATCAACCGGGCACAAATCCAGACTCCGGGTTGTAACTGAGAAATTTCAGATGGAAAAACCCAAAAACACTTTGCCCGACCCGGGAATCGAACCCAGAACCTCTTGCTCAGTAGTGGCGTTTGCGACCACTAGACTAATGAGGCAGAGTTAGAAATACAATTAAAAAATTCTATAGCAAAACTCCATGTCTTGTAAGCATAAACTTTTTACGTTCCCGTGTCTATACAATTCCAAAGATAAGACTGTTATTTCTACAAGCCAAGGGCTATTTCATTTAAAACTGTTTATATAAGTTATTCTGAGAAGAAGTAATCTATAACATAACACATAACATCACGCCTGTAAATCCCCGTAGGGTTTGGCAGAGGCATAACTACAGTACACCCAAATTTCGCCAGTTACGTTTAAGTCCCATGTTATAGAGGGCGACTCTATTACTATCAACCGGGCACAAATCCAGACTCGGGGCTGCTACTGAGAAATTCCTGATGGAAAAACCGGCCAAGTGCATGTCGCACAATGTAGGGTTCCGTAGTTGGGATGAATTTATTCGAAGAACAAACTTAACTTTGTAGTTGAAAAAAATAATATTTCATACAGAATGTATGGGAGAAAATGTTTTTACAACCGCAAATCTAAGTTGGTCAACTATTACTCGTTAACTTGTACAGCCTACACAGCTGTGATAGTTTTCCTTTTAAATTCGTTATATAAGCTACTGTTTTGATTTTTTTCACACACCCAAAACCAACCATTTAGCCGGCAGGGGGGGACACACTTGACTCTAACAAAAATTAGCACTTTAAAGCTTAATATTTCGCAAACGAATCCCCGAATCTAAAAATGGTTTTCACAAACTCACAATGTTTTTAAATGACCTTTCCAATGATATCCCTCACAATGGGTTAAAAAAAGAAAAAAAAATACTTCACCACTACGTGTATGAGAGGTACCCTAAAAAAAAATATTTTTCATAATTTTATTTTACCACTTTGTCGGCGTAATTAAAATATATACCTATATCAAATTACAGTTTTCTAATACTAAGGGTCTCGGAGCTAGACCGCGGACAGACAGACAGACAGACGGACATGACGAAACTATAAGGGTTCCTTGTTTACTACGGAACCCTAAAAACCCAATAACATGTACCCAAGTAATCTATAATACTCTTTAATTATGTTTCTTACATACATTATTCAATATGGTTAGGTTTATGGACCATAATTGGATCGCCAGTTCAAAGACTTGAAACATATGTATTATTTATTTGGCTTTTACAAAGCTTTTTGGATAACGAGTTTCCTTGAACATCTTTTATCAGATAAATCTGAGTATTCCACGAAAGATCACGTACTGCCAAAAGGGAGAACGGATATTTCGACAGTTTGACGATATTTTCCATATTGTCGTATAAATTTATGCAATGTTTGTGGTTTCGAAAACACGAGCTTGTTCTCTATAAGTAAATCCACTGTTAATAATTTGACGCAAGTACCTATTTGATCGAACCTCTAATAATATCTAATAAGTTATATTCTGGGGACCTAAAAATACTAAATAGCCAAATAATTGCGACCAAGTTGGATGTAGTGATCGCCAGCTACCGCGGCACTGCTCGCTTCGCTCGCTCGGCTCACAAGCGGTCGGTCACAGTTCTAACTATTTATTTTTTGTTCCTGGTTGGAAAATCCTCATGGATCTCCTTCGCCCTGTGACGGGCGAAGGGGTCTGTCAGACTTCTGCTGACTAAAAATTACCCCGGTGTTCCCTTCCAACACTTGGACCGGGGATCCCCGACTGGTGCCGGCTCGCTTTTGCCCGCGACGTCACATGAACACTGCGCGCCGCCACCTAGGGTCCTGCAGGATGGGGGGCGGCGGACGTCTACAAGTCCACCGTCCCTCCGTACCTGTTTACGGGGGCTGGAAGAGGGCATTGTCCGCCCTCCGCCGACGCCTGGTTCGCCTGCTACGGATCAAGAGAGTGGTCGTCACAGTTCTATACTAACCTAACCCATTTGGTCGGGGTTCCCTAGCTTAGTTATTGAGACCAATTCGGCTCACATGTGATTGGTCACAGTTCCAACTTCTGCAACCTACAAACTGCAACCTCCTGTGGGAAAAGTCCAAAAAAATTAGACCCCAAAAAGTCTTTATAACACATTTGTTTTTTGCCTAGTGCAACTCGGAATCGCATACGAAGGGTTCCGTACCATAGATAGATAGATAGAATATTCTTTATTATGTACACCATAAAAATTACAGACATTAATTTAGAAATTTTACATTGGGTGACACAATGGGCGGTCTTATCGCTAAAAGCGATCTTTTACAGACAACCTTTGGATGGATTTAAATGGAAAAGGAGAGACAATACTGCAGGTAGTCAGTGGTGTACCATTTACATATACAACAGATACACAGATACATAAAGCATATAAACATGAAACAAGAGCAAGGAACTATATGTAATGATGATGTTTAAGGAGAGAGAAAGTGTTTTTTACCAGAATTTTAAATGTGGACAAAGATTGAGCACGCCTTATCGACACGGGCAAGGCATTCCATAACCGTACTGCTTGAACCTTAAAAGATTTGTCATAAAAGCCAGTGGAGTGCATCGGCATCTCTAGTCTCAAATTTTCCGATGACTTCGATGACGAATATCTATTATGTGCGTCATGAAGGAACTTGAAACGTTCTTTAAGATAAAAGGGGGTTAAAGGATTGAACAGAATACTGTAGAGCTGAAATAAGATATGAGAATTCCGGCGAAGACGTATGGGAAGCCACTTGAGCTTTGTACGAAATTCAGAAATGTGATCATATTTGCGCAGGCCAAATATAAATCTTATGCAAAAGTTTTGAAGTCGCTCAAGCTTATCTAGTTGTGCCTCAGTGAGATCAAGATAACTGACATCATCGTAGTCAAGGATGGGAAGTAAAAGGGATTGTGCAAGCGCAGTTTTAGTGGCAGTCGGAAGAAAGTTCCGCAGTCGTCTCAAGGACTTACCAGATGCAAAACTTTTGCGACTTACGTCCTGTAGCTGGGGACCCCAAGAAAGATGTTTGTCAATCCAAACCCCAAGGTTCTTAACCTTTTCGCTTACTGGAATAGCAGTTCCGTTAAATTGAACTTGGGGAAGCTGTGACCAGGTTATCTTGGGGGTCATCCTTGAGCTGCCAATAACAATGACCTGAGTCTTCGAAGGATTAACCTGCAACCCATGTGCCTCACTCCACTCGCAAATTGAACCCAAATCTTTGTTTATGATATTAATTGCATCAGCCAAATCCATAAGGGCAGCTTGTTTATATATTTGCAAATCATCTGCATAAAGGTGGTAGGAAGAAAGAAGTTTTTTGGAAATAGAGTTTATAAAAATTGCGAAGAGTAAAGGAGATAAAACGCCACCCTGAGGTACACCGGCAGAAGTATAACACCAAGAAGAACAAGACTCTTCTATGCATATACGTTGCCGGCGGCCATACAGGTAACTACGAAACCAGTCAATCGCCGTTGGAGATATGTTAAGCGAGCGAAGTATGCTAAGCAGGATATCGAAATCGACAGTATTAAATGCGTTACTGAAATCCAGTAAGCAAAGAACCGTCAGATTTCCTCCTTCCATGCCTAACCGTATGTCATCAGTGACGTTAACTAGGGCTGTAGTGGTGCTGTGACCAGGACGAAAACCGGATTGAAAAGAATTCAGCAGACTATTTTTACAAAGAAAAGCACTAAGCTGATTGTGGACACGGCGTTCTAGGATTTTGGAGAGAAAAGGCAAGATAGAGATAGGACGGTATTCGGAAAAGGAAGTAGGATTAGATTTTTTGGGTAAAGTAGTGATTTTTGCCTCTTTCCACATTGATGGAAAAACACCATAGGTTATAGAGTAATTTAGGATATAGCATAGGATGGGAAGGATTTCGTCGAAGACAGGGAGTATCATTTTCCGACTTACGCAATCACTACCAACTGCGTTAGATGTGATTGAAACTACGCTCTTCTTAACATCACAATCAGAGAATTGACTAAAAATAAATGGGGGATGGTCCGGAGATGGAAGGTTCGAAAGATAGTTTATTGTAGCTGCCTTCATGGTCCCATCACATTGGGTCGAAGATGAGAAGTGTTGATTCAGTAAATCAATATTTAAGTTTTTAGGAATCGATTCTTGGCGCAATTTTCCAACTCCCAAGGATTTAAGAAATTTCCAGACTTTAGCTGGATCTCCGTTTTCAACTGAGGTGTAGATATGGCGGCGTTGGGCATCTCTACACACCTTATTGCAGCGATTGCGAGCATCCACAAGGATCTCCCGATTTGATGACGGGGGCCGACACTTAAATTTCGTTTTGGTTACAGCCTTCCTGTACATGATACTTCTTATATCGTCTGTAATCCACGGTGCCGGAAGATGTTTAATTTTAATAGCACGAATGGGAGCGTGGACATCGTGCAGCTTCACTAGGTTGTCCGTCAGCAGGTTGACTTTATCGTCAATCGACTCAACACAGACTAAAGGAGACCAGTCAATGCTGTTGGCATCTCTTCGGAGATCATCTGAATTCATGCCACTAAAGTTGCGTTGCAAGAGAATTTTAGGTTTTGCCTTAGGTGGGCGAATTTTGTAAGACAGGAATAGTAGGTCATGGTAAGAAAACATGTCAGCTGGGCATTGACCATGCTTGCTGACATGTTGCGGAGAGGAAACAATGAGAAGGTCCAAAAGTGAGGGATTACAGTTTGTTAGTTTTTTACAGTACCATCATCATCTGCCTAGCTTTTTCCCAACTATGATATCCTTTGGTAAAACTGGTTGTCAGATTTTTGGGCTCCTACCCGTAACAACTGTCATTGATCTACAAATGACAGCCGGTACCAACGGCTTAACGCGCTTTCCGAGGCACGGAGGGGTATCGGTATGTAAAGATGATCATCTATCCGCGGGCCGACCGTGGCAAACGTAGCTTAACCTGATCGATCGACCCGTGCGACGGTGGGGCGTGTTGTGTGTATCTTCTAAATATTCCAAAAACAAAGTCGTTATTACAATAACCACACGATTAAACATTTAATTCACACAAACCTTTGTATCGAATACTTGCCATAAAAATAAATGTATCCCACAATCGAGTTGGTTGCAAATAAAAATTCCTTTCAAATCTTTTTAAAGGCAGTATTCAAACGTCTGGAAGCTACGTCAATTAAATGTTTTCATGTACCAACGCTATTCATAAGGAATTTTGCTTTTTATTTATCAAGGGATTTCATGTAATTGGAAACGTTATATTGTGGTTATTTTGAAAGAAAAGTTGTTGTATTAGTATACCGTAGGTATTATCGTTGTTTTACCTTTTTCATTTTTATGTTTCAAACAAAGTTGTACTGATTGCCAAAACATCCATAATAACCTCGAATCGCTTTATAGCGTGGCTATAGCGGTCATTGCCCTTTCGCTAATATCTTTCCGCAGGAACCCAAACAATAAACTATGTATGTTTTTCGTTATTTGAACACGTTGAAGAGTACGATAGATATTGATTCAGGACGTTAACGGACTTTATTTCAGTTTTTTAAATAAAGAATGCCAAGGTGGGTCAATGACCGTTATTGCCACGCTTAAGTGTTTCGGGTATAGTATTATAAACGCGAAAATTACTCTCTGTTTGTCTGTTAACTTTTCATGTCTTAGCGGTTAAACCGATTTCAATGAAACCTTTTCAAATTATGGGTTTTTTCGTTTTTTAAGTTTAAAAAACGAAAAAACCCATAATTTGAAAAGGTTAGGTTAGTATGGGTTTTAAAAAAAACCCATACTGCAAAAAAAAACTTACTTGTAAGTTATTTTTTTCAGCTTTTTAGTTTTTTTAGATTTTTCATTCCAAATTGTACTTAAACATTTAATTTGTATATATTTCTGTAATCACTTTTTTTTTAAACCCACCTTTTGGCGCCAAAAATCTACCAATTTTTATAAATTTAATAAAACCAGTGACATTCACGCAATAAAGACAATTCTAACGATATGTCATTTATCAAAATCGGTACAGCCGTTTAGTAGTTACGAGGGAACATAGAGACGGACATATATAACATTGCGTACCTACCTAAACTTAAGAAACTATGTTATGTTTGCAATATTAGATAAAGGGCAGTATTGACCCAGTGGTAACGGCCGCGACTTACGAGTTGTAGGTTTGAAACCTGTCAAGCGTTTTACTTTGTGTTAATTATTTCATCACCACTGCTCTCAAAACGGTGAAGGAAAACGTTGTGAGGAAACCGGCATATCCTAGAACCAAAAATTCGAAGACATATGACATCTACCAACCCACACCGGGCCCGCGTGGAGCATTACGGCCCACTCCCTCTCACAGAGAGGAGGCCTGTGTCCCAGCAGTGGGAACATTATAGGCTGTGAACGGCCTAAATATCTCTCAGATCGTGCGTTTTTATTACACGTCACGATATTATTGTAGATGTCCACGGCATCACGATAAGACAGTGGAATATATGAAGACGCTTTTAAACCGTCCTCGGTAACATTATAACGTGCATGTATTTCCATACATCTTTTAGATGATAATATTATCCAATACTCAAAATTTATTCTTTGAAGAAAAGTTGTAAAAAATTTAAAGCATTAAGAGATTTTTATCACGATTTCTAGCCATTTGTGCAGATTTAAGAGTTTTAAACCCGGGCTTTATCTGTAAGTGAGGATTTAGCAGTTAAATTGCTCAACCAAGAGATTAACTGAGTTGAGCTTGTTTATTTCTTGATTAATGTTTTTATTTTCATTCGCAAAATAGCGTAGGTCAACAAAATGAAATTATTCATGTCTACAAAGTGATATAATATTTTTAGCCTGGAGTTAGGTACTTAAAATGATTACTTGCTCCTACCACCACGTAAGATGCAGCTTAAGAGCTTCCCCGTCGTCAAGAGTTTAAACTACTTAAGTCAACGAAATAAACCGACTTTTTCATTTTCCTAACAGTGAAAAAGTCAGCGAAATATGATAAACATTTCAGAATATGTTTTTTCTTCCCAGCGCCAACGTCGTCGTCTGTTGCCAATTTTTAGGGTTCCGTAGTAAACAAGGAACCCTTATAGTTTCGTCATGTCCGTCTGTCTGTCTGTCTGTCTGTCTGTCCGCGGTCTAGCTCCAAGACCCTTCGTACTAGAAAGCTATAATTTGGCATAGGTATACATATTAATTACGTCGACAAAGTGGTAATACAAAATTATGAAAAAAACATTTTTTTTTAGGGTACCTCTCATACACGTAAAGTGGTGATGTTTTTTTTTGTTTATTTTCCCCATGGTGAGGGGTATCATTGGAAAGGTCCTTCAAAAACATTGTGAGTTTGTGAAAACCATTTTTGGATTCAGGGATCCGTTTGCGAAATATTAAGCTTTAAAGTGCTAATTTTTGGAGGCAAGTGTCCCCCCCCCTTACCGGCTTAATGGTTAGTTTTGGGTGTGTGAAAAAAATCACAACAGTAGTTTATATAACGAAAGCAAAAACATGTTTTACTATACATTCCGTATGGGAGAACATATTTTTCAACTACAAAGTTAAGTTTGTTTTTCGGATAAATTCATCCCAACTACGGAACCCTTCATTGTGCGTTGTCCGACACGCACTTGGCCGGTTTTTATTTAACTGTTTGCATTCAAAGCCTATCTCTAGGTTTGTAGATGAATCAATTTGTGTAGCCATTTCCCAACAATGGGTTCGGCTTACAGTCTGACCAGATGTAGCCTGAATACTAGTATTTTACATGAAGCGACTGTCTATCTGACCTCCATAACCCAGTTATTGGGTAATACGATACCTCTTGGTAAGAGTGGTTGTCTGACTTTCGGGCTTCTGACGACACTAACGACTGTCAAAGATCAAAGAATAATAGAAAGAGAAAGAAAATCTTAAAGTTTAAATGCGGACCTTTTCCAAATGTTAAGTCAAACCCATTTTTTTACCCTTTTGTTATCTCATTGCCCACAAATATAATGTAAACAAATCCTAATCTAATTTTACCAAATTCGTAGACATCTTGTATTATGGTAAGTAAGTACGTTTATTTTTCTCTCGAAGCGTATCGGTACGCAACCTTTTTAGGCAATATTCTGAAGAAGCTGTTACCGCATCCGGCCATACCATTTATCTTTATGACTGAAGGTCTGAAAATATTTAGGTATTATATATAGCCTTGAACCTTTGAAAGTAGATCGATTCTAATATTGTGTGGGTGTCATAAGAAACCGTAGGTAAGCAGAACAATAATTTATAATTAGATTGTTTGTGTATCACAATTTAAACTTTATGCACGAGAAAAAAACTGTACAAAGGCGGATTTAATGCCTGAGGCATTTTCTACCAGTCAACAATACGGTGATGCAGAAGCAAAACCTGGCAGGTGCATACAGGATAGATAACTATAAAATACAAGAATAAATCCTTATATGTACTTGGATATATACATCAAAAACTTTTTACAAAAAAAAAACAACCGACTTCCAAAAAAACACTACAAAGTGAAAAATAACTTTAATTTCGGAAGTCGGTATCTTTGGTTTAGAATTTTCGTTTTTTGCCACCGACTTCCGAAATTAAAGTTATTTTTCACTTTGTAGTGTTTTTTTGCAAGTCGGTTGTTTTTTTTGTAAAAAGTTTTTATTT
Organism: Agrochola lychnidis; assembly: GCA_963680765.1. Taxonomy (NCBI): domain Eukaryota; kingdom Metazoa; phylum Arthropoda; class Insecta; order Lepidoptera; family Noctuidae; genus Agrochola; species Agrochola lychnidis. Next base: position 21,404,303 of record OY796858.1, read on the forward strand.
TTCACTTTTTAGTTGTAGTATTTACCCCCACACAAATTCGAATACCACTACCTGCTATATAAATAACAGTGAGAGGAACTTAACATATCATCCAGATACTAAGTGGGAAAAAGATCGTATTATTGAAGCCAACTCAAAAACCATACAAGCAAAGTTAATAAAATTTATATGGGACCACACGGGAAGCACCAGCTTTCAAATAAAAAAAGAATCATCAAAATCGGTTCACCCAGTAGAAAGTTCTGAGGTAACAAACATAAAAAAAAAATACAGTCGAATTGAACCTCCTCCTTTTTTTGAAGTCGGTTAAAAACAAAATAAACTTTGTTAAGAAATATAACGATCGCTCGAGGAGAAAAAGATTCCAGCAAATTAGCGCTAAGATGTTTCTGGCAACTCCTTTCAAACAATCATGTTCATGTGTATGAATTAGTTTCATTGATAAAAATAGAGGAATCCTTACTAATATTATAAATGCGAAAGTGAGTTTATTTGTTTGTCATACTTTCATATTAAAACAGCTGAACAGATTTGGATGAAATTTGGCACATAGGTAGACCAGGACCTGGGTTAGGACAAAGGATACTTTTTATCCTGAAATTCCCAAGGGATCGAGATTTATGGTTAAAGAAATTTTATTTCTCAATAAGAAATTGCAAAGATTTAACTTACGTGAGAACATTTATAAAACTTAAAATATAATATTACAAGAACTTTAACACACAAAAAACAATAGCTGCTATTGTTTTATTGCTTTATATATAATTCATTTTGTACGCAAATAATAATAATAATATAAGCCTTTATTCAGACACTTTTTTTTTTTACTTAATTCTTCTATCTTAAAAATATATATCGACGACTCTGGTGAGTCGATGACACCGACAACTTGGTCTGTTTGCCCAACTTTGGCAAAGACCTCCTCCATTTCTTTCCAGTCTGTTTTGTTTATCGCTTTCCTAGTCCATGTTTTCCCTGCTGTGGCTTTTATTTCGTCTTCCCACCTTCGGAACTGTCTACCTCGTTTCCTTTTCCTTTTTTTGGGTACCAAAACACAATATTTTTGTTCCATTTCTCAATGCCTCTATATGGCCTGTCCATTTCAACTTAAGTTTTTTTATTTTCGTTGTACGCAAATAACATTACACAAGTCACAAAACTTATTTATGCGGATGAAACCGCGGGGCACAGCTAGTATTTCATAAATTTATTAAAGAAGAAGTGCAAATTGTGGGAATCTGCTGGATGTAAACGCAAGGCAGCGTATTAGTGAAACTTTGGAGAAAGATATTAATTATTCCTTTAGAGAGCTCTTCTTAAGGACAAACATTTATAACTTTAGTTGCTAGCAGTTTCAGACAACTAAATGCTGCCGACTGATTGTGTAAAAACTTCGGTGAAGTGACCTGTCAATAGTGTCTGTCCATAGAGGTGGAATGACTGCTTATTTCACATAAGTTTTCACGATGAGATTTTTTCAAAATAGACCACCAGGCGTTCTCACAAACGCATGAGACACGTCCCTAAACGCCACAAGAGACGCCCTGGGCGTCGGGAATCACAGGCCGATTTCCAGCCACCGTAGGTGCAGGCTTGCGGACGGTGAGCAATGGGTAGCTCACCGTCCGATAAGGGCCAGGCCCGGGTCGAAAGCGCGTTGTGTTCCACGCGCGCCTTAAAGAGATGTCAGTAGAACTGACGGGGTCCGCTAGTGCCGATGCCTGCCGAGGTTGCGAGGAAGTCCGAAAAGGATATCGTGGCCCCTGGCAAATGGAAACTGAAGGAACACGGGTGGGTTTTAGTCAGTAAGAGTCTAATACGCTCCGCCCAGAGCGGGAGAAGTTATTTGATAATTTCCCATAGAAAAAGAAAAAAAAGTTGTTTTCACAAAATTCTCCTTCACCGTAAGATAGTGACGTCATCGAATATTTTAGACATGTTGGCATTAAAAAAGTCACATATTCATACTATCGATCCAAGGGTTCACCCGTCAAAACACTTGACATCACATCTATTCACACGCACGATAAAGCCTTCCACTACAGACGTAAAACGACACTGGGCCATCATGGGCCATCAATCACCAATCTTTTGATGGATGTAATTCTTTAAGGGTGAGGAAGTGTTGTCGCTGAAGTGTTGACGGTGATACGTCAAAGTTCACCGAGAGGGAATGTTGTGTTCGAGGGGATTGTGAAAGTTACAAGGAAAATAGGTCATCGTGGGTTTTGTTAAGTGGATTGGATGATCTTGAAATATTGTTTACTTTAATGGCAATAACATAACATGACATCACGAGAGGAGCTCGTGGCTAAGTAATAACAGCCGCACGATTCGATCCATCAGGTTAAGCTACGCTTGTCGGGGTTGGTTCGTAGATGGGTGACCATCTTTACATACCGAGACTCCTCCGTGCCTCGGCAAGCACGTTAAGCCGTTGGTCCCGGCTGTCATTAGTGGATCTTTGACAGTCATTACGGGTCGTCAGAAGCCCGAAAGTCTTACAACTAGTCTTACCAAGGGGTATCGTATTAGTAGTTACTGGGTTGTGGAGGTCACATAGGCTGTTGCTCCATGTAAATTACTAGTATTCAGCTGCATCCCGTTAGACTGGAAGCCGACACCAACATAGTTGGGAAAAGGCAGATGATCATAACATAACATCACGCCTGTATTCCCCGAAAGGTTAGACAGAGGTGTACCTATAGGTCACCCACATTTCGTCAGTTATGTTTAAGTCCCATGTAATAGGGGGCGAGCCTATTGCTATCAACCGGGCACAAGTCCAGACTCCGGGCTGCTACTGAGAAATTTCAGATGGAATAACGCAATAACACTTTGCCCGACCCGGGAATCGAACCTAGGACCTCATGCTCAGCAGTACCGCTTTCCACTATTATGTAAATGTGATTTCCTTAGTCCTAAGTTTTACAGCGAAAAACTGCCTCGCACGCGTACGATTCAATTCAATTCAAAATATTTTATTTCACATAAACCTACAAGGGCACTTATGAAACATCAGAAGCTAGATGCACGGTTCCAATTGGTCATTTCCTATGGAGAAGAGCCGGCAAGAAACTCCACGGTTACTCTTTTAAAAATAATTGGCTTTTACAATACTTTCAAATAACAGTGTTTCTAGGTATGGGAGGACAGTGTAGGTCTTTCAATAAGTACCAGGTACTTAACAAAATAGAAAATGGTCAACAGGTCTACAATCCACGAATGAACAACTATGAAAAAGTAATTAAATTGTTTAATCTAATTTATCGAAAAATCTCCCGTATTCTCTATGGGATCACTATTTCACAACATAGTTTAGTTTAATACATAAATAGTCTGGATTTGTGCCCTGTTGATGGCAATAGACTCGCCCCTATTACATGGGACTTTAAACCCATGCAAATTCAGCTTGTTCGCTCTGAGATGACGCACCCGACTACTGCATTTTAGAAAGAAAATAAAAGAAAGAAAAATAGATTTATTTGTCACAGAAACACGTGCATACAAAGACAAGAGTAGGTAAACAGAAAACAAAAAAACTTTTTACAAAAGAAAAACCGACTTTTAATTTTTTGTATTTTTTGGTATTTTTCACTTTTTAGTTGTAGTACCTACCCCAGTCAAATTCGAATACCACTACCTGCTATGTATATAACAGTAACAGGAACTTATCATATCATCCACATACTAAGTGGGAAAAAATATTATTGAAGCTAACTCAGAACATACCCATGCAAAGTTAATAAAAAAATTAAGGGACCACCTCTGAAGACCTACCAAACAAAAAACGAATCTTCAAAATCAATTCATAATTGGCGGAGTAATCGCGTTAAAAACATACAAAAAAAAAAAAAATACAGTCGAATTGAGAACCTTCTCCTTTTGGAAGTTGGTTAAAAATTGGTATTACTTAGTATATTTACAAACATGAGTATAAAACAGAAATAGTCGGCAGCTGCACGTCATGACTGTGACAAGAAGGCTTCCACTCAGTACGATTCTGTGCTATGGGGGACCCACAGCATAGCGCTGATTTTCAGTGGTCATCCGCAAAAGACGAATGGAAATCAAGTCAGGATAAATAGATAACAAAATAAAATAAAATACGCATACGGTAATGCGATAGTGTGGTAGTGGGGCGCGTCATTTCAAAGTGGACAAGCTATACGATAGATACACCTCTGCCCTACACTTTAGACAATACGAGCATGTTGTTATCTTATGCTATACTTATAATCAGTCATTCAAAACATAAATTCCTTAAAATTGCCTCGTATAAAATACAATAGACGTTGATATATTTAATAACCTGTTCCGCTTAACTATTTCTAAAGAGCCATAAAAAACTCTGTCAGAAATCGACACGTGTTTCATCTCTCAACGAGGCATCCTCAGGCTGACGATTGACTTGTCGCGAACCCGAACACGGCGTGTTGCCACACCGAGCGCTGGTCGCAGAGTGAGTGAGTGGTGTGAGTGAGTGAATGTGAGTTTATCAACGTCTTTTGTATTTTTCTATAATGGATTTTCGCAAGGTCACACCTGAATCAATTAACTTACTGCCTCATTAAGGTTGTTCTTCCAATTTACTTTTACTCATTAACCATTAAAATGTGACTATATTGTGTACAACATCACACAACAAAGCATATTAAGATTAAATCTCTTAACTTTCTCCACAAAAAATATATACGGAACGACCACACTGATGTAAAACTGTTGGTTTAGCATTAATTTAACTTTTCGTAAACAACCCCGTTAGCGTAACTTTTTCAAGTCCCCAAAACTGAATTATGAAATTCATTTAAAAATGTTACTGTTATTTTTTTGTTTGTCGGCAAAGGAATTGTTTTTGTGATCCTCTGGGCTTTTGCAAAAGTTTTAGTGTAGTTAACATTGTTGATGACATTTAGAAAATTAGGGTTTGTGGGTTATTTTCGTGGGAGCTAAAGAGTTACTGTTTTAATATTTAATCTTAATTATTTTAAAGGCTTTTTACCAAAATGTTTTGTAAAAAAATTGTACTAAATACTAACGTAATTTTTACTGTTGTCTCTTGTTACACCAATAACAAATATGTGTTTTAATTAAATGCTAATGTAATTCCGTTGGGTATATTATTAACTTAAACTTTCTTAAAAATAAAACTTGGTACCGATATCCATTAAAGTTAGGCATGGTTAAGAAAATGCCTGTTACAACGGTAAATTTATTCCTCTAATATTATAAATCTGTAATTATCTCACCAAGAAAAAAACATTTAAAAAAAAATGTTATTAGTATGGGACCTACAATTTATAACAAAATACCTGACATAATAAAAGATGACACAACGCAATTTTAAAAAGAAGTTAACAGCATTATTGATTGAAAAATGCTACTACTCGGTTAACGAATTTCTAAATGACAATGACTTAGATATTTTATCCTAAAATGTCTAATCTAAAATAATTATAATATTCTTATGCATTTTAATGACATTCAAACTTATTTAGTACCCGTTTTGATTCGTAATTTTGTTTGACATTTTTGACACAATTTAATTTTATTTTTATTACCTTCTCGTTAGTTCATTCATTGATGTTTGCATGCCTAATCTAAGGTAGATTGTACATGGATCACTTTATTTTTTTAATACCTTATGTTATGTACCTACAATCGATGCAAATAAATAAACTTTTACTTTACTTTACTTTAAAGAGTAAAGCCTCCTCCTCTACAGAGAGGGAACGAGCACGCTTGTGCGTTGTGTCCAATTGAAATACCTATTTCAGATCATAAAGATGAGCAGAGGTGGTCAGTGGTAACGCCCGCCACTTACGAGTTGTAGGTCGTAGGTTGGAACCTTGAGAGGCGCTTTGCTTTGTGTAAATTAGTTTATCATCATTGCTCTCAAAACGGTGAAGGAAAACATCGTGAGGAAACCAGCATGTCCTAGAACCGAAAATTCGAAGACATGTGACATCTATCAACCCGCACTGGGCCCGCGTGGCAGATTACGGCCCACTGCCTCTCACAGAGAGGAGGCCTGTGTCCCAGCAGTGTGTGAACGTTATAGGCTGATTATGAAGAAGAGAAGAAAAAAAACCAGCTAAGTGCGTGTCGGACCACGCACAATGGAAGGTTCCGTAGTTGGGATGAATTTATCCCCAATACAAACTTAACATTGTAGTTGAAAAACATATTCTCACATACATTCCAACTGCAAATGTAAGTTTGTACGCACAATATTGATAAATTTACCATGTTATTTTATTATATTCTCTGTACTTTTTCCAAAATTTTAGGCTCAGTTGTTTCGGAGATAAGGTTAAGGGGATAAGGGTTAATGGTAAATTTTCATCTATTTTCTTAAATATCTTGAAATGTATTTATTTTAAAATTATAAAATATATATTTGAGATTCTCGTTACAAGCCCTTTCATTTGATATGATACAGTTTGTAAAACATTTTTATTTTTATTTTCTTATTTGCCCCCCAAAAGTGACCCCCGTATTCAAAATTCATTTATTTACGTCCGGTCACAGAAATACATATGTGTACCAAATTTCAACTCATCGGTCCATTAGATTCGGAGCAAATTGGCTGTGACAAACGGACAGACATACAAACGAGTAATCCTATGAGGGTTCTGATTTTCATTTTGAGGTACGAAACTTAAAATCTATCAATATCAACAATCTTCGACTGGAAAAATGACTGGCGATTATCTCAGGTTTTTTAATTTGTGCTGTTTATATAATTTCTTGTTATGTACTGCTTTTTGTCGTAACGTTTTTAATTTATTTTAATTTTGTATTTGCTGTATCCAAACACACACATTTTCAGTGTACTCTACAACACAATTATACATTTCATATCCACACACACAACCACGTATACCAATTAATGCATTGTACAAATAGAATTGCAGTTATATCAAATGCCAAGATCATTCTTGAACTATTCCAAGCGTTCCTTTATCACAAATATTTATTTTATAAAACACCAATTATATGCGACATAATTTCCAATTATTTTTTCAATGGCTAATAATTCCAATACAATTTTATCAGATTTAGATACTATCTCTGTGTCAAATAGTCATTTTTGTGACCCTGAAACTTGTAATTCTATATTAAATGGCTCTGCGGCGAAGTCACTGAAAATCATAACACAAAACATTCGCAGTATTTACAAGAACTTCGATCATTTTCAGGCACAACTAGCTAGATTCTCCTTCGACATCGACATTATAATCCTCACTGAGTGTTGGCTTAATGAACACAAACCTATTCCTATATTTGATAACTACGAATCTTTTTCTTCCATGACCAGGCTTAATCAAAATGGTGGCATTGTTATTTATGTTAGGAAAAATATAAGATGCACTGTTGAGGAACCTAAATCAAATGACGCTAGTTTTCTATTGCTTCAAGTTTACCCAGATATTAACATATTAGCTGTGTATAGATCCCCATCTACACACTGCACCAATAGCTTTCTCAACTCATTGGAAGCGATTATACATCCAATTAAAGCTAAACACATCATTATTGCTGGCGACATCAATATCGATATTAAGCTGAACAATACTGACCGAAACAGTGCATCTTACCTAAATCTAACTGCGGAATTAGGTCTGCTTCCAGCGCACATCTATCCAACAAGGCTTGCAAACTGTCTAGATCATATTATGCTAAACACATCCTATTCTGCAACGACCTTTGTGATAGATTCAACCGTGACTGACCATGCCTCAGTCCTATTAAGCCTTTGTTGCCTAAATCCTGATATCAGCGGTAACAATGTGTACAAGAAGGTAGATTATGATGCTGCCCTTGCACACTTGCAAACTGTTGATTTTTCCTTTGTCAACAATGACTCTGACGCAAATGATGCTGCCGCTCTTTTTGTTGATCATATTTCAAGTGCATTAACACAACACTCGATCGTAATTTCTCGACCCTGTAGGAAAAGATTGCTTAAACCCTGGCTTACCACTGGTTTACTGCGATGTATCCGACACAGAGATAAGCTTCACAGAATTTTCACAAAAGACACACAAAATACATCTGCTGAATTGATATACAAAAGGTACAGAAACTTTTGTAATACTCTTCTGAAAAAGTTAAAAAGGAATTACGAAAAATCTTTGCTAGAGAATACAAATTGTAATAAAGATAAATGGAATGCTGTCAAATCCATTATCAGTACCTCAAAACAAAAAACTGCTGGGGAACACCTTTTAGTCCCACAGAAAAGTGGTTCAAATACTGTAAATGACATAAACACCTACTTCTCTAATATTGGTAAACAGTTAGCAGACAAAATAACACCAGCTCAAAATAGTGATAAATTAGACATAACCCCCGTCCCAAATTCAATTGTGTTACTTCCGCCAGACGAAACCGAAGTTGAAGCGTTGATTATGAATCTTAAGAATGACTGTGCTACTGGCTGGGATTCTATTTCGGCTAAGTTTCTTAAATTTGCTAGACATATTGTCGTCCCCCATTTGACTAAACTAATTGAGATCTGCCTTACCCAAGGTATTTTTCCAAAAGTGTTCAAAAAGTCCCTTATTACTCCTGTTCACAAGGGGGGGAAGAAGGACGATGTTGGAAACTACAGGCCGATCTCAGTTCTTACGACTTTATCAAAAATATTAGAAAAGGTTTTAAACAAAAGGCTCACAAACTTTCTGCAACATAATAAGATACTGTCTGAAGCCCAGTTTGGCTTTAGGTCGGGGAAAAGCACGGAAGATGCCGTAAGTCAATTGGTAGATCACCTTACACTTAAAATAGATCAAAAGCAGAAATGTGTCGGCATATTTCTCGACCTGGCCAAAGCTTTCGACACCGTCATGATTCCTCTCCTTGTGGACAAGCTAAATAAGATCGGTGTTCGCGGTGATGCTCTGAAAATTTTTGAGGATTTTCTCTGTGACCGTACGCAAAGAGTTAAGATACAGGAATATGTTAGTTCTGATACTTGGGTTACCTACGGCGTCCCACAAGGCAGTATTCTTGGCCCGAGTCTCTTCTTGATTTACATAAATGACCTGTGTCAGCTGCCACTTATAAACGGTAAGATCTTTACTTACGCTGATGATACGGCATTGATATTTCATGGGGGGACCTGGGACGAAGTTCGACGAAGCGCTGAACTGGGACTGCATAAAGTAAGCCATTGGTTAAGATTTAACCGCCTCACTTTGAACCTTTCCAAATCTACATTTCTCCAATTCTCCTTTGCTAAAATTAAACCTGTAAATTTAAATATTCAACTACATGTATGCAACTTCGGTTCTTCAACGACATGTTCATGCACAGCTCTCACTAAGTCTACACATGTGAAATACCTTGGTGTGATTGTAGATGAGAAGCTTTGCTGGCGTCAGCACATAGACCTCACTACAACGCGTGTTAGAAAACTTATTTGGGCATTTAAAAAACTTAGACACGTGGCCGCCTTCGAACTCCTTCGCACTGTGTACTATGCGCTCGTGCAGTCAGTCTTGGGATATTGTGTTACTGCATGGGGTGGTGGTTGCAAGACTTTTATGATTCACTTGGAAAGGGCTCAAAGATCTCTACTTAAAGTCATGACTTTCAGACCCTTTATATTTCCCACCAGAGTCCTATACGAGAAGTGTGAAGTACTTACGGTGAGACAGAACTATATTCTGCAAGTGGTCAACAAGCAGCACAGTATTACACCTTATTATACACAAATTAATAAGAAGCGCACAATAACAAACGTTTGCTCACCTTTGCACTGTCACACGGCGTCCGCCAGGCGACAGCGGGTATATCTTGCCACTTTTCTTTATAATAAGCTGAACAAAATCCTAAACATATATCCCCTAACGACCCGTGAAACAAAAAAGAAGATAAAGATCTGGCTACTGACACAGGACTACAACGCAACTGAAAACTTACTGCAATCAATCTAAATATATTAGAACACAAATCATCGGTATTCGCACACACATACACACACTCCAACACACATGCATACATACACGCACTCACACACACGCTTACCAGTTCCCCATGTTTATTTAATTTTGTTTAATCCTAACTTAAATAATTTGTAATTTGTTTTAATTTTATTCCATTAATATTTGTTCCCGATTTTTGTATTAATCCAAATTTATTTATTCTAATTTAATTTTAATTTAATGAAAGCATTTTATTTGCTTTATTAATTCTAATTAATTTTTCTAATTATTATTTTTTTAACCTTAATTTTAAGTAAGATAATCAACTTTTGCTGCATAAACTTGCAAACAGTAACACAAATGGAAGATGTCACTGGCTCCTGAAATACAGGTACTCTAACTTAGCTCTGGAGCCAGGGTCTCAAATTTTTCTGTAATATTTGTATGGCAATAAAGAATTTATTATTTATTATTATTGTTCACATATCTCGGGACCATTGGGTCCCGGTCCTTTGGAAGGCGTACGAGGGGCCAAAGCCAACTCGCAGAGGCCCCTTGGACAATTTTAAATGTAATGAGGCACCAACCGACGATTATCCCTGTATGCACTATGCAAATGCACCCAAAGACAACCCCCGGTTGGTGTAGGACTATTGCAAAATATGAAAACAAATTTATTGGACTATGGGTTTGGGTGGCTTAAGTTGACTGGTAATCGGGAACTATGGAAGGACTATGGCCCCTGCCTAATCAATGTTTTATACGTACACGGATAAAATGGCAGGGGGTGACTTGCACACTCAATAATGGGCCCCCGAAAACGGTCGCTAGCACAAAGTGTCGTAGCGACAAGGGGGCAACATGTCCTGAGGTGCTTATGAGGAGTGGAGAGGTATTCCACGGCTATCAGGACAATCCCGGAAGTACGGTCAAGATCCCTACCAGCATCTTACTGGAATACTTCCTTCCTCCGAGCACGTTTGCTCTTGCGAATCTCCACTCAAGCCGGCCAATTAAGGCAAGAATGAGGCAGGAGCTCTGTTCCTCGTCAGTGTTCACTCCAACCGGCCAATAAAGGCAAGCCAGAGGTGAGGAACAAGACTTCTCCCTGGAGATAGGGTCCGTGGGGTCGCTACTGCCCAACAGCTTGCCACATGCTGCCCTGCGGGTTTTTGTATCTCTCTTGGTCTGGCTCCTCATCCCAGACCCGTTCCGGCAAAGTAAACCCTACCGGCACAGGCCTAAAGTTTGGAGCGCGCAAGCCCCACCACGACGTCAACGTAGAGATACGGCGGTGGGGTTATTATTATTATTATTATAAAATGAAAATAACATTTTGCACTGACTCCAAATAAATTGGGAAAAGAGCAAGAAAATTATGATGATTTCAGATCATTAATTCTAGATTTCCTTATGACGTTTTCCTTTCATCATGCTGTCCAATGTCAAATTAACAGGCACGATATAACATTAAAACGATTCCTTAGTACCTGAGTACCTACTCAGGTGCTAAGGAATCGTTTTAATGAAAGGTACCTGTTCTACTTTCTGAGACAAAATTCGCCCCCTATTACAGATAGTACCATCCACAAAGACGCGCCCCATTCCACGATTACTGTACTGTAAAGCCGTGTACGCACGTACGAACAAATTTGTTGCGTTGCATGATACGCAACAACTTGGTTCGCACGTGCGTACCACTAACGAACATCGAATACTCTGTTCATCAAACATGTTTGCGGCGATCCTTTTAGTATGTTCTGTATGGACGGTGTTCGAAGAGCTTTAATAAATGTTACGAAACAAAACTGTTCGTATAGATCTTGGCGGGGTGAGGGCGGGGCGGCAGAGGTAGCTAATCCTACCCGTACCTCAATTCTCGACCAGCAGCGACTGTTGTGCGCGAACTCGACTCGAACTATGTTCGCATTCGTGTTCGAATATGCCATCCATACGTACGAACCAAATGTTCAGATTTGAGGTTTGTGTTCGCTATGTTCGTGTTCGTACGTGCGTACACGGCGGTGTACTTTAATACGGAGTGGGCGCGTCTTCATTGATGGCATTTATCTATACATGGGACTTAAACATAACTGGCGAAAAGTGGATGTACTATAGACACACCTCTGCTTAACCCTGTGGGGATAACAAGCGAGATCTTAACAATTTTGCATATTACAAAATACCTATAAAGTTTTAAAAACAGAACAATTAAACATCTCAACAATAAATAACGAATTCCTGTAACTACGGAAGAAATTCTTTTTAAATGAGAATTTGTTCAAAATCCAACTTCGTCCGTCAATAAGTCTTCGTTGTACTAATTAATAATTAATTTAAAAGGGTTGCTTCAAGTCTTTGAATTTTGCGAAAGTATCCACCTTACCCTTCATCCATTAGACTATTTCATTCATCCTACAATTTTGAGTAATCTTATATTTTCATTATTCTTAGATGAATAAACGTACTTGAATTAATTTTATTTGACTTGTGTTTCCTGAAATCTAATTATGGAAGCAATTAAGAAATTGAAGGCTTAGCTTTCCTAACATAGTAATATAAATTGTAACGTCTCTCTCTTTGTTTACATTGTGTTTTATTTTATTTTATTCAGAGTTATTTTTAGCTCGTGGCTAAGTAATAACAGCCGTACGTGTCGATCCATCAGGTTAAACTACGTTTGCCAGGGTTAGTCAGTAGATGGGTGACCATTTTTACATACCTACGAGACTCATCCATGCTTCGAAAAGCACGTTAAGCCGTTAGTCCCGGCTGTCATTCGTGGATCTTTGACAGTCGTTACGGGTCGTCAGATGCCCGAAAGTCTGACAAACAGTCTTAGCAAGCGGTATCGTATTACCTAGATAATGGGTTGTGGAGGTCAGATATGAAGTCGTTCCATGTTAAATACTGATATTCAGCTGCATTTGGTTAGACTGAAAGCCGACCCCAACGTGGTTAGGAAAAGGCTAGGCAAAATTATTGATTTTCAAAGAAATTTTTTCCCAGCTAGTAATTATTCCGAAACATTCTCCAAAGGTGCATAGGTAGTATACCCACTCACCCACCACAATGAATGAAAGAGTGAATGAATGAGTGGGAGGGTGCTCCCACTTATTCATTTACTGCTTAACCTGGCACTTCAAATAAAAGCTGTCTATAGTGATCAAAGAGAAATGCCATAATCACCACGCTTAGCAGACGGACTGGTGATACAGACATAAAAACGGAGTAACTTTAACGTAAATTTTAAAGATTTTGTCATCGGAATCACAACTCTTTTTTGTCATGTGGCCTTCTTTGGTTAAATTTGTATCAACCATAGATAGGAATATAGACTTAAAATTTAGTAAATATTATGTTTGAAATTAGTATTTTCAATTTAAAAATCGTCTGAAAATACATTACGTTTACTCCGCACATTCGTGTGCACTGGATAGATAACACGTTTTTAAGTAGTAAAAGCCTCTCAAACAATCACAAAGATATAGACACAAGAGAACTTTGAATAAACGCTTTTGAATTTGACTTCCCAAACACAGTACAACTTTAGATACCGAACACATTCTTCCCTCCCTTATCGCGAAAACTTTACTTCTAAAGAAAACGTAACTTTACATGATATTTCGCGTTCACTCTTATCTAATGTCCATATATCATTCATACCCTATTTACTCATCTAGACGTCGACTAACATCATAAGTTTGGGCACAGCTTGCCTCAAGATCGATCTCTCAAAGAAAAACAAAATTCCCAAAACGAACCACTCGATTCCAACTTTAACCTCAACGTCATAAAGTTTGTAATAGCTTGGGAGTTTGCACATAACATGTAGTATCAGGTATAACAGAATTCACGAAGAAATTTGCAAGTCAGATAAGTTAAAAGTTCTTTAGTAAACAAACCTACTATGAGGGTTTTGAAGTCAATTAATAAATATGATGCTTTTCCGCTCAAAATCGAGTTATTTTTTCGGAAACAAGTTTAAACTTTGTCAAAGTATATTGCCCTAAAACTTGTTAACAATATTCAAAAATTCAAAAAGTTTTATAAAGGGTTATATAATAAAAAAGATTTGCGCCAAATTGTTTTGCTTCGAAGATTCTTTCACTTGCAATGGTTAAATATTCGCCTTTTAATGTGATTTAACTGTGATTGATGGAGTACCGTTACCTATGCATTTTTAACCGACTTCCAAAAGGAGGAGGTTCTCAATTCGACTGTATGTTTTTTTTTTGTATGTTTGTTACGCGATTACTCCGTCAATTATGAATTGATTTTGATGATTTTTTGTTTGGTAGATCATACTTCAGAGGTGGTCCCATATAAATTTTATTAACTTTACTTGGGTAGTTTTTGAGTTAGCTTCAATAATACGTATTTTTACCTCACTTAGTATGTGGATGATATTATGATAACTTCCTGTCACTGTTATTTACATAGTAGGTAGTGGTATTCAAATTTGTGTGGGGTAGGTATCACAACTAAAAAGTGAAAAATAAAAACTTTTTACAAAAAAAAAACAACCGACTTCAAAAAAAAAACACTACAAAGTGAAAAATAACTTTAATTTCGGAAGTCGGTGACAAAGAACGAAAATTCAAAACCAAAGACACCGACTTCCGAAATTAAAGTTATTTTTCACTTTGTAGTGTTTTTTTTTGAAGTCGGTTGTTTTTTTTTTGTAAAAAGTTTTTTGTTGATAATAGACTGTCTCGTTGGTGCAGTGACTGTAAGCGCTACTACCGAGTGTAAGGCTTGGAATCGATTCCCGGGTGGAGCAGTCCTATTAGGTTTAGGATCGGCTCTCTATAACAATGAACTTAAACAACGTAACAGGCAAATCTGGTAACTCTATACACTTCTGCCTACCCTATTAATGAATACCAGCACGATGATGCATATATTGTTACTAATATAATATAGAGGCCCTTAGCTAAAACCTCTAAAATGAAGCTTACTAATAAAATTGCCTCTATTTTCACAACTCCACTATAAGTTTCAGGCAATGCCTTCATAAAATGGTTTATTGGGTATTCAGGCCCTTTGCCGCATCCCCGTTGAGATGAAACTAATTTTCAGTCGCCATCGGCAAGCTCGGTTTCGTTGTAAATTTTACGAGCAAACGTGTATCTAGCGGAGTATAATATAGGCTAAGCCATCTGCTCTATTGTTGTGCTTCAATCATAAAATATTTATGTATGCTACATAGATATAGGATTATTTATTTGATGTGGGATACACTTAACTACTATACATATAATGTGCAAGTATGTAAAGGAAAAAGTTAAAAATGAAGAGTTCATTGGGCATCAAAAAATTCGTCCGCATCGCTGTCAGCGGAAAAAGTGCCCAAAAGGCTGGCAGCATTGCCATTGGTCATTCCGTCTGGCCTCTTCCCATCGTCGCGTGTCAAGCCATTGGGTTCTAAAACAGCGTGCACCAAGAGCCCGACGGAGCATGTCATTAATGCTTGCGTGCCGTGCTAACCGACCAGCGCTCTTGCTGCAGGAAAGGCCATGGTGTGCGAGGCGGTCGACAGATTCACCGCACTGACAGCGATGTGGAGCCCCGCAAGGAGCACCCAGACGCAGACTTGTAGCGAGCCGGAAACATTGATATTATATATGGTGTAGGCCAAGCATATCCATAGGTTTCATAATAGTTCTCCAGAATGAATTTTGGCCAAATGGCCATGGTGGCTAATCTCAGGGGATACTAGCCATTGGCGCGGGAGATTTGTAGAATTTGTAACAAAAAAAAAACTCTGCCCGATCTGTGAGGGTGTAAAGTTTTGTACTGAGAGCCTACTTAAATGGTAATTTTCAACAAAAAAAACAAAATCACCCCGCATTTTTTTTTCAAAGGGGGATTTTCCGGGATAGTACATGGGGCGCGGACGGCTGTCGTTTAGCGGGTGTCTAAAAATCATATCTTACGACCCCTATTAAAAATTTGCATTTTTTTTATGGAATTGGGAATATTATAATTAGCAGAAGGGAGATAATCTTATTCCTTTGTATTTTATATTTTATATGAAGTCTATAGGACAGATAGTTTATTCTTTACAAAAAGAAATCAACTTCAATCAATAACTTATATGAAATCCCTTTCATTTTTCACATAACTCAATCAACCTTCCTAGCCTTTTCTCAACTATGTTGGAGTCGTCTTCCAGTCTAACCGTATGCAGCTGAATACCAGTATTTTACATGGAGCGATTGCCTATCTAACCTCCACAACCCAGTAACTGACGACTGACTGTTGACTGTAAGACTGGTTGTCAGACTGTCGGGCTCTGACGACCCGTAACGACTGTCAAAATTTCACGAATAACAGCCAGGACCAACGGCTTGGCGTGATTTCCGAGGCACGGAGGAAGTTCAGTATGTAAAGATGGTCACCCACCCACGGACGAACTCCGACAAGCTTAGCTTAACCTGATGGATCAATCCGTGCGGCTGTTATTACTTAGCCACAAGCTCCTCCTTATTCTAGTAACTATACTAGGTAACTAATTATATTTTTTATTCGGGCGTGTTGGCTACATCTATAAAAAGCTTCATAAATTATTACGGCGGTAATAAAGCCAGAGGGCGCTGTCATCGCGATGACGTCACGCCAACGTTAATATTTTAAAACGTAATGAGGTAGTAGCTGTCGTTACCTCGACCTTATGATGTGAGGTAAGTAGATGATTTATACTCTAGAGAGGAGAAGGAACATAATTATTTGTCATGTAACATATCGTTACTCGTGGAGAGACTCGTGTATAAATGATAATAGCCGCACGGGTCGATTTAAGGTTAAGCTACGCTTGCCACGGTCGGTTCGTGGATGGATTTACATACCGAGACTCCTCCGTGCCTCGGAAAGCACGTTAAGCCGTTGGTCCTGACTGTCATTTGTAGATCTTTGACAGTCAGAAGCCCAAGAGTCCGACAATCAGTCTCACCAAGGGGTTTCGTGTTACTCAGTTACTCTATCTATATAATATACTACCTGACCATGCAAACGTTGTTTTGCCATATAAATTTTTGGGGTGGACCATCTTTATCACTTACTACCCTACCTACCGAGATTACCATCAAAAATCATGCAAGCCTAATACTTTTTGTTAGGAATTATAAATTAATACCGGGATATCATAAATGCATAATTTATAAAAACATAATTTTTCTTCATATCTTTTTTTTCCTAAATTAAGATGTAAGCTATCCTATCTTTCAAGTTGGATAAAACTGCACACGGTGTGCAAATTTGATTAAAATCGGTGAAGTAGTTTAGGAGTCCATCGCGGACAAACAACGTGACACGTAATTTATATATATTAAGAAGATTTAACCTGTAAACTACCACTGCTGGGGAAATGCCTCCCTCTCCCTTTTCAAAAAAAGGTCTCTTCTTGTTAGGGTTCCGTACTTCAAAAGGAAAAATGGAACCCTTATAGGATCACTTTGTTGGCCGTCTGACTGTCTATCTGTCAGTCTGTCAAGACCCTTTTTCTCAGGAACGCGTGGAGATATCAAGTTGAAATTAATATCAAATACGTAGGACTGTAGTCCCTTGGAAAATCAAGCTTTTATGTCGACGCAATAAAAAGATACGGCCATTTATATCTGCGACATATGTGTTGATACTCGCAATTAAATCAATAGGGTACTTCAACATTTTTAGCAAGTCGACTTGCTTCAAGTTTTTCCCTTTCATCATAATCAGCTTATAATGTTCCCACTGCTGGGACACATGCTTCTTCTCAGTGAGAGGGAGTGGGCCGTAATCTACCACGCGGGCCCAGTGCGGGTTGGTAGATATTACATGTCTTCGAATTTTTGGTTCTAGGACATGCCATTTCCTCACGATGTTTTCCTTCACCGTTTTGAAAGTTTTCCCTTCCAACTATACATCTATATTTTTTTCAGCCTGCCTTCACCATCATTATCCACAGTCCGAATTAACCCACTGCTGAGCATAGCCCCCTCTCCCTTTAATCCCCAAGCTCCTATGCAAGCTTCATTCAGGATCTACCCGCGTTGGCAAAAATGTCTGTCAGCCTGCCAGCGTCTGATAAATATAAGCCTTCACAATAATTCTTATCAATAGAATGAATGATCAAAGAATAAATTACTAAAATCAAACCTGATTTGCGTATTGGTACCTAAGAGTTGTTTTAGAGGAAACCGGAACCATTGTGAGGAAACCATGTCCTAGAATCAAAAATTCGAAGACATGTTACATCTACCAACCCGCACTGGGCCCGCATGATGGATTACGGCCCACTCTCTCTCACATAGAGGGGCCTGTGTCCCAACAGTGGGAACATTTGTGGCTGATTATGCTAATAAGCAGTTATTTTAGAACTAATATCCCAACAAAATTGAGGCAATAAATGGCTTGCGTCGTCTAAACACTGTTTAGACGATGCAACTTTTATTGTTGCTTCAAGTTATGGTATTATGCCACGGGGAATTAATTAGAACTATGTAAATCAGGCTTTAGGTACCACAATAAGTGCCTTTTCATACGTCCGGGTTGCCGGATAGCCGGTGCCGGGCGCGGCAGCAAATTTATTTATTTCCTTTGGAAGACTTACAGCTAAACAAAACAGACTAAGAGTTTGAAAATGTGACTGACAATTACAAGTCTTCACATATAATTAACAGAATAATAATTAAAGAAATCTGTGAACGACACAGTACTGCCAGCGAAAACAATAAACCGCCAAAGCTATACAAAACTATACATAAGAATACTAATACAATACTACAATATATGTGGTAAAATTAGGCTACTGAGGCTAACATAATCTGAGCAATATCACACATCAGGTGAAAAAGTTAAGGCTCAAGTACTTTCTGGCCACAGATACACCTGTTGTAAACGGATCGAAGTCATGCTGTACATGTGTACAGCATGACTTCGATCCGTTTTATTACTTAAATAGGGTAGGGTTTACTTTAATAGGGTATGTACCCTATTAAAGTTTCTGCTTGCACGCACAAGGAATTGATGGGCATGTAGGTTATCTTTGAAAGATAACGTAATTTTATTTTTATTTTTAGGTGGGAAATTATCAAATAACTTCTCCCGCTCTGGGCGGAGCGGGAGGGTGTGTCAGACTCTTACTGACTAAAACCCACCCGTGTTCCTTCGGTTGCCCTGTTGCCGGGGGCCACGATTTCCCTATCGGTTTTCTTCGAACCCCCGGCAGGCATTGGCCCTAGCGGACCCCGTCAATTCTGCGGACATCTCTTTGAGGCGCGCGTGGAACACAACGCGCCGTCGACTCGGGCTTGGTCCTTATCGGACGGCGAGCTATCCATTGCTCACCGTCCGCAAGTCCGCGCCTACGGTGGCCGGAAATCTGCCTGTGATTCCCGACGCCCAGGGCGTCTCCTCCTGCGACGGTTAGGGGCGCGAGGGCGCGAAATTTGTCTCTCCCTCACACGTTCCGCCTCCTCCTTCGCGAGCATTACTGCTTCGCAGAAGGAGGTGATAGCCTCCCATTTCCTCTTGCTCCGTACCATGGCCCGAATCAGGGCCTGACGCGAAAGATCACCGTCGCCGATCGCCTCCACGAGGACATGGCGATGCTCTGCCCAAGCCGGGCAGACCTCCACCGTGTCCTAAGATAACATACTTGCCTATACACTTAGCCGCCGAGTACCCGGCACCGACTATCTGGCATCCGGAACGTATGAAAAGGCACTAATACTCTGTTTACTAGCCTCTTAAGACCTCGACGTTGCCTATGACAAATAAATAAAAAAATATTAATCATTTAGTGCCTCATTCGATTGTAATTTGTCTAGGGGGCGTCTGCGAGTTGGTTTCGGCCCCTCGTATGCCTTCCGAAGGACCGAGACACATAATAAACTTTATTTATTCAGACTACACTAATATGGGAGAGTAGTTGTATCTCTAAGGAAAAGATCATGTGACCCTTAAAACTAAAATGAGCTCAATTAAGTAAAACATCAGAGTATCGAAATCCCAAATAATGATTCATGTAACTTGAACATTTTACCTTAATTTTACTTTTATGAACTTCGACGAAACGATCAATTTGTAGTCACAAATAACTTATTTATTATATAAGGTTCCTGGAGGCCTACCACCAGCTCAAAAGCAGTATTATTTTAATATTACTTCAGTGTGGAAAAGAGATGAAGCTCTACAGGACGTATAGCTTCATCTCTTTCTCCCACTGAAGTAATATTAAAATAATACTGCTTTTGAGCTGGTGGTAGGCCCCCTGGTCAACTTTGAGCTTTTAAAATTAAAGTTGAACAATACTTTGCTACAATCTGAGAGGCCGGGAAGTATATTTTTTGCTTTATTTATATTTTTATAAGTTTTGAAGTTGTATTGTTGAAAGGTGCCATTGTCGTCAAAATTATTCGTACCCAGTGTAGAAGTTTTCAATAGAACAAAATCACGCTTAAAACT
Source organism: Agrochola lychnidis (assembly GCA_963680765.1). Lineage (NCBI taxonomy): Eukaryota > Metazoa > Arthropoda > Insecta > Lepidoptera > Noctuidae > Agrochola > Agrochola lychnidis. The sequence goes on from OY796858.1 coordinate 21,424,684, forward strand.
TACTTATTGTTATTAATCTTAGCCATAATAGCTCGCTAAGCCGTGGAGCTCGTGGTTAAGTATTCATCCGGTTAAGCTACGCTTGCCGAGGTTGGTCTGTGGATCGGTGATCATCTTTACATACCAAGACTCCTCTGTACCACGGAAAATACGCTAAACCATTGGTCCCGGCTGTCATTCGTGGATCTTTGACAGTCGTTACAGGTTGTCAGAAGCCCGAAAGTCTGGCAACCAGTCTTACCAAGGAGTATCGTATTACCTAGTTACTGGATTATGGAGGTCAGATAGGCAGTCGCTCCATGTAAAATACTGGTATTCAGCTGCATCCGGAAGCCGACTCTAATATAGTTGGGAAAAGGCTAGGCTGATTGATTGGTATCTTAGCCATAATAACTTTAACCATTTTAGAAATTTTGAATTAACATTATTACGCTTGTAATCCCCTAAGGGTCGGGTAGAGATTTACCTATTGTACAACCACATTTCGTCATTTATGTTTAAGTTCCATGTAATAGGGGGCGAGCCTATTGCCATCAACTGGGCACAAATCCAAACTCCGGACTGCTACAGAGAAATTCCTGGTGGGCAAATGCAGTAACACTTTGCCCGACCTGGGAATCGAACCCTCGGACCTCATGCTCAGCAGTAAGGCTTGCGACCACTTGACCAACGAGGTAGTCAAAAAATTTGAATTGTTACCGCAAATTTTGTCATGCAACAAAAACTAAGGCAAATTATATAAACAAACAATATATTTTATGTTTGCAGCAAAATAAATGAATGCAGTGGTTTTAATAAACAAAATGTGTGTGTCCCATATTGCGCGCAGAACTGCATAATTGCCCGCAGCTAATTTAATTTACTGTCACGAGCTGCGTAGTTAATAACCCCGTAGCAAATGCTACGGCGTAGCATCTACGCCGTAGCATTTGCTATGTAGTTATTAACTTATTAACATACTCGTATTTAAGCGAAATATTAACAGCCACCCGGGTCAGTCGAAGGTTAAGAAACCAAGGTCGGGCCATGGATGGAAGAACATTCATAACATATAAATTCCCAACATTGGAACCCTTCAATACCACACGAAAAAGACTTAAAAAGAAATTATCCACATCCTCCATCAAACGCCAGATACCCAGCGAACTCAGTGCCAATTTAGTCATACGTTCATAAACCTACACTATAACCAATTTAGTCATACGTTCACATTTACAACACCTACATCGCACAGATACACGCCATGCACACACTATAAATATTAATAACTAGCTTTTGCCCGCGGCTTCACCCGCGTGGGTGTTGACTACCGAGCAGTACCTATTACATACCTAATAGTCCAGGAAAAGGTTATTGACTCCTACCGCTGCGCTCCAACCATAATTATTTTGTTACGCGTAATTTTGAATCTGTGATATCTTTTAAACCATTCATCTAAATTATATGGTGTCAAGGCATGTTTTAATCTCAATTCAATCTCATGTCCAATTTAAATAACATATTTTATTGGATTTGGATTTGTATGATACCGGTCAATTTAGCTTCGGAAATAACAATGGAATTTTTATCAAATTCTGCAAGATAAAAATGATTACTGTGGACTAGATAGGACAAACAGTTAATGTGGAGAAGATAGACATATTTATTGCAGACTTTTTTGTTGAAAATTTTAAGATCTTCAATCCTGTAGAACATTAATTTGATGTATCTGTAACGGTTTACGCGGCGCACGCCAGTAAAGTTCCCAGTCGGCAAGACTATTTCTGACAATAATCGTCATATTTCAGACAATTTACACAATACCTTAATAAATTAGATCCTAAAAAACTTTCGCAAAAATCACTCCGTCTATTGGTGAAAACCGTTTGAAAATCCGTTCAGTGGTTTTTGAGTTTTTCGCGTTCAGACAGAGAGCCAGACGCGGCGAGGGACTTTGTTTTATAATATGTAAGGATTAGGATTATGTCACCCTCATTATTTCATATTTTTCTGTGTACTTCGTAATGTGCGTAATGTTTATAATAATAATGATACTACTATCAGTTGTGAAGTTACCTTATATTAAATAAATAAATATCGAGACTCCTACGAGCCTTAGAAAGTACGGTAGTCCCGGTTGATGCCAATACGAGTCTATTGGCATCAACCGGGACTACCGTACCTTATAACATGGGACTTAACATATCTGGCGAAATTTAGGTGTACTATAATTGCACCTCTGCCTAACGCTTCGGGGAATACACGCGTGATGATGTTAAGTCTAAATTTATAAAATGGTAAGGGTTATTATGCCTTAAAAGATTAATAACAATAATAAACAGTACCTTAGTTTTAATCGTGATTTTTTTCTATTTAAAACTCCTACACTTTGTACAAATAATTTTGATGAAATCGATGGCAGCTTTCAACAATACCACTTCAAAACTTGTAAAAATATAAATGAAGCAAAATATTTTTCCCGGTCTCTCAGATTGTAGCAAAGTATTGTTCAACTTTAATTTTAAAAGCTAAAAGTTGAGTAAGACCCTTAAATAATAAATAAGTTATTTGTGACTACAAATTGATCGTTTCGTCGAAGTTCATAAAAGAAAATTAAGGTAAAACGTTCAAGTTACATGAATCATTATTTGGGATTTCGATACTCTGATGTTTTACTTAATTGAGTTCATTTTAGTTTTAAGGGTCACATGATCTTCTCCTTAGAGATACTACTACTCTCCCATAGTAGTGTGGTCTGAATAAAGTAATAATTTTGCTATTAGAGACATTTCAAATAAATTAACTCGATATTTGCAAAATCAGGCTTTTACGAACCGTGGTCATGACACAATTAGTTTCGAACTAATTGCTATTGAAATAGTGTTATTATAAAATTATTTTGATTAGCAATGAAAATGTTATTTCGTGTTTTTGTTGGATAATTAATAGTGTAATTAAATCCGGATTATTTCAGTTTGTTAATTAGTAATTATCTTTTGTAATGTTTTGGAGGGGCTCGTGGCAACCGCACGGGTTAATCGAAGGTTAAGCTACGCTTGCCGCGGTTGGTTCGTGGATGGGTGACCATCCGTGTCTCGAAAAGCACGTTAAGCCATTAGTCCCGGCTGTCAATCGCAGATTTTTGACAGTCGGTACGGGTAGTCAGAAACCCAATAGTCTGATAACCACTGTTACTTACCAAGGGACATCGTGTTACCCAGTAACTGGGTTGTGGAGGTCAGTTAGGCAGTCGCTCCATGTAAAATACTGGTATTCAGCTGCATTCGGTTAGACTTGAAGCCAACCCAGACATAGTTAGGAAAAGGCTAAGTAGTCATTATGATTTTTTTAAAGTTGACTACAAGTTACCAGTACATTTCGGCGCTTGGAAGCACGAAAACCACAGTATTAGAAGTTAATTACCATTTTGTATTTCGTGACGATACAAGAGATATAAAGGTCATTTGCAACCAAATTACCCCTGATGGCCAAGGTCAACCATGTTCGAGTATTTTGACATTTTTTTTAAATATATGAAGTAAAAATATTAAATGTATCCACTAACCCCGATATACAGGATTAAAGGTTATACGTAACCATTTTCAAGTAATTTAACATTTTATATTTTCATCATCATCATCATCAGCCTATAAATGTTCCCACTGCTGGGACACAGGCCTCCTCTCTGTGAGAGGGAGTGTGCCGTAATCCACCACGCGGGCCCAGTGCGGGTTGGTAGATGTCACATGTCTTCGAATTTTCGGTTCTAGGACATGCCGGTTTCCTCACGATGTTTTCCTTCACCGTTTTTTAGAGCAGTGGTGATGAAATAATTTTCACAAAGTAAAGCGCCTGTCTGGATTCGAACCTACGACCTACAACTCGTAAGTCGCGGCCGTTACCACTGGGCCACCACTGCTCTCTTAAAACGTATGAAATAAAAATATAAAATGTAACCAATAACCCTGATATACAGGGTTAAACGGTTATACTTAATGGTTATACGTCGGCAATACATTAAAGGGATGTAGAAAGCATCATTTACACCCAAATGACGCCGATTGACTCCTATGCAAATAAATGTCAACAATATTCGCGTAATTTGACATTTTATATTTTTACTTTACATATAAAAACTATGTCGAAAAAAGTGTAACATTTTGACCGTCACGTCACTTTTAAAGTGAAATTTTTATTACACCGTCTCAAACTTTTTCGTCTGTGTATTGCATGTCGCGTGACGGTCGGCCGCGGAGTAAGGATAAAGTGAAAGGCGCTTGTCAGAGCAGCCAAGGCCAATATGGCAGCGCCTATAGTTCGCTTAAAAGTTTCACTTTTACCGTGGTTTCATAAAACCACATAATCCTTTTTTTAACCGACTTCTAAAAGGAGGAAGTTCTCAATTCGATTGTATGTTTTTTTTTGTTGTATGTTTGTTACGCGATTACTCCGTCAATTATGAATTGATTTTGATGATTCTTTTTTTGTTTGGTAGATCATACTTCAGAGGTGGTCCTATATAAATTTTATTAACTTTGCTTGGGTAGTTTATGAGTTAGCTTCAATAATACGTATTTTTTCGTCACTTAGTATGTGGATGATATGATAACTTCCTGTCACTGTTATTTACATAGCAGGTATTGGTATTCGAATTTGTGTAGGGTAGATGAATCACAACTAAAAAGTGAAAAATAAAAACTTTTTCCAAAAAAAGAAACAACCGACTTCAAAAAAACACTACTTACAAAGTGAAAAATAACTTTAATTTCGGAAGTCGGTGACAAAGAACGAAAATACAAAACCAAAGACACCGACTTCCGAAATTAAAGTTATTTTTCACTTTGTAAGTAGTGTTTTTTGAAGTCGGTTGTTTTTGTTACACTTTTTTCGGTCTTAACTCTCATTCGCCAAGTGTACAGAAACGTATGATAAGAAACTGCGTTCTTAAATACAGAGAGTCTAGTGCCCATGCTTAACTAAACTTATATAGTGACTTCCTGAGAAGTAGGAACCATATATCACTACAGAAAAAAAAATACACACACAAAAATGGACCACAATATAACCCTTTCTTCACGAACCAAAGCATTCTGTCCCTCGATAACAGCCACATGCTATATTCCGTAAAAATGTTATATATAAAAACAGTTTTGTAATACAAGAGGAAATGGAAGCACGGTTCCATTTACTACAGTGATAAATTATGCTACCAGCATTAAGTAGAAAGTATTTATGTTGCAAAGAAATAGAGAAAGACGGCATTTGAGTAAAAAACTGAATAGTTCATATTGTTTGGTCTACAGAGCACGGAATTGCCGACAGCAGTAACTGCTGTCTGTAAACGTTGCTCATGCTAGTACTGTACTAATGTTTTTTTTTGTGTTAAAAGGGTGTCAAAAACAATACAAAAGACGCTGAATGGTAATAGATGGACAGATTGTATTAGAATAAAGAAAAAACTTTTTACAAAAAAAAAAAAACAACCGACTTCCAAAAAAATTTTATTAACTTTGCTTTAATAGTTTTTGAGTTAGCGTCAATAATACGTACTTTTTCCCACTTAGTATGTGGATGATATGATAAGTTCCTGTCACTGTTATTTACATAGCAGGTAGTGGTTTTCGAATTTGTGTGGGGTAGGTACCACAACTAAAAAGTGAAAATAAAAAAAACACTACAAAGTGAAAAAATAACTTTAATTTCGGAAGTCGGTGACAAAAAACGAAAATTCAAAACCAAAGACACCGACTTTCGAAATTAAAGTTATTTTTCACTTTGTAGTGTTTTTTTTATTTTCACTTTTTAGTTGTGGTACCTACCCCACACAAATTCGAAAACCACTACCTGCTATGTAAATAACAGTGACAGGAACTTATCATATCATCCACATACTAAGTGGGAAAAAGTACGTATTATTGACGCTAACTCAAAAACTATAAAAGCAAAGTTAATAAAATTTATATGGGACCACTTCGAAAGCATACCCTTTCAAACAAAAAAATAATTTTCAAAATCGGTCCACAATTGACGGAGAAATCGGTGGAAATACATAAAAAAAACAAACATACGCGACGAACATATAACCTCCTTTTTGGAAGTCGGTTAAAAAAGAAAAAGAAGGCCATTGAGCGCACAACTTCTGTCATGGATCGCCTTCAAAGCTGTTAGTTTCTAAACGTCAAATATGTGTCGAAGTGCGAGTAAACGGTGACGCTTGGTTTGCATGGAAAGTGGTGACAACATCTCTAGCAGCGGCCGCCTAAACGTCTCCGCGCTCTGTGGTTAGGTATTTTTGTTCTTTCTCAGTTTAGAAGCACTATACATTTATGGTAAAGGATAATAAGGGAACTTTAAGTAATTTTTCTGGAATCGCCATCTGTTAATGAGTTAGTGGTTTATTAATGGTCGTTTCTTTTCAGTATCAGAAGGTGCTTTGCCCTTGCAGTGAGACAGTTACAGACTCATAGTAAAATAAAACAATTTAGTTTTTGTCTTGAAGTGTGTGTTAGACTAACCCCCATTTTCTTAAAGCCTATTGAATCATAATGATAGTTTTCAAATAATCCAAATAAACTACAAAAATGTAGTTTTTAGCCACATGCCTTATTTTACATTGTCACCGCGACATATACATATGTAAAGGTAAGTGCTAAGTGAAATGTAAAGTGGGGAAAGTGATGTCTTAAGACGTTAATGAGATTAAATGTTTGTATGAAACGGTAACATAGTGATATTTCTTGAGTGTGTATGTACTATAATCATGGTACTGATCTTTGAGAAGTTAGTTGGAATCATAACGGTAAATAGAGATTAGTAAAAAAAAAACAAAATTTTTAATAGTCTATTCGACCTCCAGACACGCTTTCAACAAACATTTTACCCCTCGGAAAAATTATGTAAAACTCAGACACCAGTTAAAAATATTACAAAAAAAAAATACAATTTAATCACAACTCGTGTAAAAACCGCAGCTAATCTAGTTACGTGGCGTAATTTTTTTGAAATATTACCGCCATCTTGTCACGAGAGCATTCATTTTGTTGACTTATGTCAGCCATTTTGTTGTTTCTATCCACGGAAAATTCTACTCTATGTTTTTCACGTTAAGGTGAATTTTCGTTTGAAAAGTGTTCCAGGAGAATAGGGCTCTCATGTGCACGAAGTGTCTGTCGTTATATGAAGTGCAATTGTGTTTAAATAAGTGAGAATTTCATCTCAGTAAAATTATAAGATATACTCGCGTTGACGTATGTTTTTAGAAGATGATTATGCGGGGTGAATATTACGCGAAGGTAATAATTATTATTTCGTGGAGGAGAGAGATGAAGCGGTGACAGATGACAACCTGCAGATTTGACACCATAGGGACATTAAGGGGGATGCAATAAGGTAGCTCGCGAAATTCAAATTTTCTTACGTTTTTTTGCAATTTGCAGGTCACTGTCGGGTTGTACATTGATTAAAATATGATTCGGCAGATAGGATCTTATCGGCGTTTATCGGCGACGGTAGACGCTGATTTGGCGCCGTTTCTACATGAATATAAATTTAGATTTTACTGTTTGAATAAGCAATCTTCAGGTTGTTATCCAGGCTGTGTTAAACCGTCGGTTTTGTTGGATTTTCTATACAGAATGTTCATTTTATCTTTCGTTATACCTTAAATACCGCACACTATGGGATTGCGATAGCTCGGCTCAACATATATTTAGTTCAAAGCTCCGCACACTTGGCGTCGTGTTGCAGAGTCAATGTCGCTCACTCCCGTTACTTGTCGCAGCGACTAGATTCACGGTATACGCGCACACCTGACGACTGTTTTATACGACAGGTTAGCGTCAATATCTAAGTCTAATCGCAGCGACAAGACACAGATGAATACGGCAACTTTGCGTCTTATTGCAGCGACTATACGCAGCGTCAAGACGCGCAATTTGCGCTGTCACTAAAGTCTGGCAACAGTCTATAGAAATTCAGTTGAAGCCGTTCCATTTAGAAACTTTTATGAAACACACTTAATTAGATTGAAAGGCGTCCCTAACAGAGTTAGGAGAAGACACGTCTAATGTAATTACTTGTTTCAATAGAAATATTTGCGAAGTAATTATTACAAAGTTGCTGGAAGTAGTTTCGTTCGGCTAATTACATTAGAGGCCCGATCACACGTACCACAACCGCACCACATCGCAGCGCAGCAGGGTGTGTTTGAGCCCTTAGTTGTACCTTATAATAATATATGTATAACATATTTACAAACATGTAGATAACTGTATGGTTCTCTGAACATGTACTACCATCTGTCACTCCGCATCAGGTACGCACGTGACGTGTACTTGTGTAAACTTGTGTTATATTCAATTACAGAAGTAGGTCATCCTATTTCGGTGAGGAGATGGACAAGTTAGTAGTGAGATATTGTCACTATGTTACCGTCTCTATGATAGATAGTTGGGTGGTGTGAACCTTGAACTGCAGATCAGTGGTGCCAATTTGAGATTGACAGCGCCTTTATTTCATAGCAATAAAGGCTATTTTCGTAGTTCAAATGAAACTGAATCAGCAAAGCCAAATATTGAGATGTCTATACCCGTAATTTTGTATTGTACTGCTGCATCCTTTTTTTAAAAGCTATGTACTTTTAGAGACAAGTTTTTCTATTATTATCACAGCAATCAATTAATAAGACTTTTGGCTGAAAATTATGTATCAATTAATCTAATAAATAATACGTATAAAAATTGACTACTCGACATAAATTTTCCTTAACAGATTCAAAAACCATTAATCTTGTTTGTATCATATGATCGGGCGCATAGAGTCCATGCCAGATGCCTCTTCCAGTTTTTCTTTTTTTTCAAATTCCTGCCGGAGCTGCGAATAAGAGCCGAAAGGGAAATCGTGGCCCCCCGGCAACATGGCAACTGAAGGAACACGGGTGGGTTTTAGTCAGTAAGAGTCTGACACGCCCTCCCGCTCCGCACAGAGTGGGAGAAGTTATTTGATAATTTCCCGCACAAAAAAAAAGGTTTCTCAAAACCATCAATTTTGTTAGCTGAAATATAGAAGATAAGAAAACACCCATGCATTCAATCTCTTAAACCTAAGCTTAAGGAAAAAACAGAAGCCAACACATACGTAATAATCCTAATAACAAATATCCACAAAATCGTCCCATATATTATCATTAAGTCCTCTCCTATCTCCCTCGAACTAACGCCATTTCCCCCTGTCAAGTGCGATAAAAGATACCACAAGGGAAAAAGAATTCCCAAATGTTACTAAAAGCTTCACGTAACCCCGGTTTTATGCAAAAAATCTGCAAAATGCAAGAATTGTGTGAACGCGTTGAATTTTCACTTAAAAATAGTATGTTTTAAATTGAGTTAATTATATTTGCATTGCAATGAATGTTTTGGATGGGGAATTCTCAGGTTTTTATGAATGTAATTGTTGTTATATGAAGCGTAGTAGTTTGTAAATAAACACATAAACATAACATAAACATAACATCACGCCTTGTTTCCCCGAAGGGTTGGGCAGAGGTGTCCCTGTAGCAGGTACACCCACATTTCGCCAGTTATGTTTAAGTCCCATGTAATAGGGGGGGAGCCTATTGCCATCAACCGGGCACAAATCCAGACTCCGGGCTGCTACTGAGAAATTCCAGATAGAAAAACCCAATAACACTTTGCCCGACCCGGGAATCGAACCCAGGACCTCATGCTCAGCAGTAGCGCTTGCGACCACTAGACCAACGAGGCAGTCAAATAAAGTTTGTAAATAAAGTGTGGTGTAAAAACATTTTTAAGCTATTGCATAGCTTTTATCGCGGGCTTTGAGCGCGGCGACCGAATCAAGAAATTCCGTAACGTAACGAAAATAAAACCTAACACCCCCCACTCCGCCTACCATGTAATGACGGTTCCCATGACAACGTGATGTTGTCATGGGAACGTAATTTTAGTTTTATGTCATCACGTCATCATCCCAAGTGTAGCGTTGACAAATAGGAAGTATAGAGGTTACAAATGCTATGCAATAGCTTTACCGCGGCAGTCCCCGAGTGCCACACGTTTTTTTTGTAGTATTTGTTAGAGAAGTTTGACGAGATTTTGGTCTACAATCGTTTTAGTAGGTACCTCCCTCCATACGTTTTGAAATATGGACGTACAACCCGTTTGAGTTAAATAGGCGTTATGGTACTCATCTTGTATCTACAGAAAAAAGCAAGACCCATGGTTATTGTTTGTATGTCAGCAATCTATTAAAGGGATATAGGAGAGGTCATTTACAACAAAATGACCCCTTTTGATTCCTATGCAAATGTCAAATATTTTCGAGTCATTTGACATTTAATATTTTTATTTTATACATTTCAATGCGATGTTTTTTTTTGTTTTTTGATGCGATGTGATGATCTGGATGCGGGAAGCACAGAACCGGTCGAAGTGAGCGGTGCTTGGGAGAGGCCTATCTCCAGCAGTGGACGTCTTTCGGCTGAAATGATGATGATGATACATTTTAAAATATAAAATGTCAAATTACTGGAAAATGGTTGACATTGGCATACGAGGGGTCATTGGAGAGGTCATTTGCAACCAAATGACCACTCATGTTCATTTGGTTTCAAATTACCTCTCCTACATACCCGTATAACCAATAACCCTGTTTATGCCAATAATTGTAAATGCGACATCTTTTCGCGACATGTGTGAAGTTCAGCTTTAGAGAACTAATAGAGGCAACTTTATATAATTGGAGTTTTCATCAAAAATACATCAAACTCACGGCTTCTTCCCATGGGGATAGGAAGAAACTACATAACGCCTCCGAGTACGATCCTTACATACTTTTTTGCTTCGTTTAAATTCATACATTTGGTCATACACGTACGCCGGTTGTGAGTATCTACTACGCACCTGACCTTTATGAAGAACATCACTAAATTTCCTTCTTGGGCGCCCCTCCCATTTCCATTCACATCTGCCTTATAAATATATTTTAATGTTAGTCACCTTTCACCCAAAAATATTTACTTTTACGGGCAGACTAACCGCGTTCTCGTAAAAGATAGCTAAATAATTCAGAAACCATAAAAACACAAACTTTTTACGTCAACCAGAAATCTATAAAGTGCAACTACACAAACACGAATGATTTTCACTCGAACGCGTTTTTCGACTCACTGAACATTCACTAAGTTATGGGCGAAGTGAGAATGTTGTTAACAAGAGTTGGACTAAATTAATTTATTGTTTAAAGTTGAAGTTTAAAATTTATTAGCATTTGTATGTGGGTTGTTTTCAGGAGTTACGTTGAAGTCGAAATATAAATTATTTTATGGCAACGAGAAGCGATTAGGGCTAGGAACTTAAATAAAACGAGTTGACGAGCAATTTGCAGTGAGTGCGTGACGGCGTTGAGCGATCATCGCTAGTATGCGTTTCTACCAATAGGAGTCTCTCTGGGGTATTCTGCACGCCAAGCGAGCGTCAATGAGCTAGTACTCTTTAACTCGCCGGTGATGTGAACAGTCAGCGATCAACTATTCATATACCGGATGATTTTTTTATCGTCTCGAAATTTATTCAGGCTATTCTACCCATGAATATAAACAACTTTCACTATGGGAGCAACTCTGAAATCACAAAAAAATCAGCTATTTATACAAAAGTTACTACCTACTTGACCAAAATTTATGAAACAACTGACTTTCTTTTCGTGATCTCAGAGTTGCTCCCATAGTGAAAGTTGTTTACATTCATGGGTAGAACACCCTGTAAAAATTTCGAGACGGTAAAAAAAATCACCCAGTATGTATCTCTTTTACTTACACGAAACCTTTTGTACGTTTCTTGAGCGTAAAAGTCGTTGATAGCTAGTTGTTTCCTCGTCGGCGATGGGAAAGGTGCCTAAAGATGACAAATTGACTAACTAGCAGAGAGGCGAATCCCACCCGTTCCACCATGCCGTTCAGTTTTATAGTTTTATATAAATTTAGCTAGCTATGTTGATAAATACAATCTCTAGTATTTTGAGGCCTAATCTTTAATAATTACAGCAAAAAGAAAACCCTCCTATGAATCCTAAGTTCTGGCCCTGTCAGAATACCAGCATCATGCTAAGATAGGAGCCTTTTGGTCTCGTACAGGACTTTCTGCTTTTATTTTAATTTTAGTTTGTTTTTTTTATTTTTACTATTGTTTATTTTTATTTTTTATTATTGTTTTAATGAGTGTGTTTTAGTTTAATTTGTGATTTCCGGTTTGAGTCTCAATAAATATTTTTTCTTTCTAAATATTATGTAACAATTTGAGTATTTCAATTTGTTGGATCCTTGGGATGACTGTAGGTGGCTCTGTCCAATCTCCAGACAAAATTTACTCTAGACTGAAGAATACTTTAGATTAATTAAGGTCTTATTCTTATAGAACAGCGTGAATCAGAAATGTGTGGCCAAATTTAAGAATGAAACATTTGGGTCGAGTAGGTATTGAAGTTCTGTATGAGACAGCTGGTAATTTTTTCGAGATATCAATGTTGGTCCAATGGAGGAAGTTGTCCTGTTTGATGGTCTGTACCACACACTTAAACTATGACCACATCTTTCTGATACACGCTGTATTTCCAAAGCAATTTAAAAAAAAAAGAACCGGCTTCCAAAAAAAAACACTACAAAGTGAAAAATAACTTTAATTTCTACTTAATTTTTCACTTTTTAGTTGTGGTACCAACCGCAAACAAATTCAAATACAATTACCTGCTATGTAAATAGCAGTGACAGGAAGTTATTATAACATCATTCACATAGACTAAGTGAGAAAAATACGTACCTATTATTGAAGTTAACTTAAATTTTTATAGGACCACCGCGCAAGTTTCCTCAATCAAATGACAAAATAATTTTCCAAATCGGTCCAGCCGTTTTTAAATAATCGGGGAAATAAAAATAAAAATTCCAAAGAACTGAGAACCTCGTCCTTTTTAGGGTTCCGTAGTAAACAAGGAACCCTTATAGTTTCGTCACGTCCGTCTGTCTGTCTGTCTGTCTGTCCGCGGTTTAGCTCCAAGACCCTTTGTACTAGAAAGCTGTAATTTGGCATAGGTATACATATTAATTACGTCGACAAAGAGGTAAAACAAAATTATGAAAAACATTTTTTTAGGGTACCTCTCATACACGTAAAGTGGTGATGTTTTATTTTTTATTTTTTTAACCCATGGTGAGGGGTATCATTGGAAAGGCCCTTTAAAAACATTATGAGTTTGTGAAAACCATTTTTGGATCTAGGGATCCGTTTGCGAAATATTAAGCTTTAAAGTGCTTATTTTTGTTAGAGTCAAGTGTCCCCCCCCCCCTGCCGGCTAAATGGTTGGTTTTAAGTGTGTGAAAAAAATAACAACAGTAGTTTATATAACGAAATTAAAAGGAAAACTATCACAGCTAAGTAGGCTTTACAAGTTAACGAGTAATAATTGACCAACTTAACTTTGCAGTTGCAAAAACATGTTTTCCCATACATTCCGTATGGGAGAACATATTTTTCAACTACAAAGTTAAGTTTGTTTTTGGGATAAATTCATCCCAACTACGGAACCCTTCATTGTGCGTGGTCCGACACGCACTTGGCCGGTTTTTTATGAATTCGGTTAAAAATCCAAGTGACTTTCTCCCATAGTAGAAACCAACGTTTTACGAAATAACGTCGGGTGTTAACTCAACCCCTGTAGGTAAAACAAAAGGTTAAACTAAATTAATTTTGAACCGGTGCGGCCGTTGATTTTGCAAGCGTTGTGATTTTAGACGTAAACATGGTTCAATTATTTAGTGCTTATTTTTTAACAAATTGTAAAAGCGTTAATGGTGTCAAACCAAATTGTTGTGTTGTTTTACAGAGATTTTGTCTTTTAAGGTTGAACTATTCGCGGGCTCGAACTCATTGGTGGGCTTGATCAAAAAGCACGCTGTGTCACCTGGCATCGTGTCCGACAGAGATAGTATCAGTGATGAGCAGTTAGACGCTGGTCTACATACACAAACTCTAGTTCGCATGCACACAAACACCGGTCAGAACGATTTTAGTAAAACGAGCGCGTAAAAAATTACGAAAAGTCCTTTGGAGTGGAGTTTTATGAAAAAACTACTGCATAAATCAATTACGAATAAAGTTTATTATAATCTTCAACAATTGAGCTTTGTTGAAACGATCTTTGTTTTGGAGATTTTATACTTTTTTATTACTTATTTACTCCCAAAGTTGCGTTAAAATTAGCAGGAAAAACGAATCTTTGTCGGCTCATAACTTTTTAATTGCTTTTTTTTTACTATTCTGCTTCTGTACAGACAAAATTAATAATAAGACAAAACGATTTCATGTTTTACTTTGGATGTACAATGTGTAACAGTGGAGTAAAACCCCTCCGAAATTTGTATGGAAAAAGTATCGGCTAGTTGCGCCTTAAGTGCTTCGTGTCAAAATCAGTCGTTCAATTGTCAGTGAAAGTCGATTTTCTTAGAAGCTGTCTGAATTAATGATGAGTCTATAAAGTGTAATGACCTAGATAACGAAGTTAAATATTAATTCTTGCTTGCTATGTATAATGAGGTTAGAAAATATCAATTTTGACGAGAAAGTTAGGTCATAGTCAGGGTGTTAGTAAGAAAATATGCATAATGAGCCTATAATGTTCCCACTTCCTCGCGTCCTCTTCTCTTTGAGACTCTGGCTGTAATCTACCACGCGGGCTCAGTGCGGGTTGCTAGACGTCACATGTCTTCGAATTTATGTTTCTAGGACATGCCGGTGCAAAATTCACACCCTCACGCCCCTAACCGCCGCAGGAGAAGACGCCCTGGGCGTCGGGAATCGCAGGCGCGGGCTTGCGGACGGTGAACAATGGGTAGCTCGCCGTCCGATAAGGACCAGGCCCGGGTCGACGGCGCGTTGTGTTCCACGCGCGCCTGAAAGAGATGTCAGCAGAATTGACGGGGTCCGCTAGGACCGATACCTGCCGGGGCTGCGAAGAAGTCCGAAAGGGAGATCGTGGCCCTCGGCAACATGGCAACCGAAGGAACACGGGTAGGTTTTAGTCAGTAAGAGACTGACACGCCCTCCCGCTCCGCCCAAAGCGGGAGAAGTTACTTGATAATTTCCCACCCAAAAAAAAGAAGGACATGCCGGTTTCCTCACGATATTTTCCTTCACCGTTTTGAGAGCAGCGGTGATATAATTATTAACATAAAGTAAAGCGCCTGCCTGGGTTCGAACCCACGACCTACAACTCGTAAGTCGAAGCCGTTACCACTGGGCCACCACTGCTCCTCGATAATATGCATACAGCATTATTCTACAACAAAATGTCTTTCGTGTCGAGTCTATTATACTACTTGTACCCACACAGAACTATTTCACAAATATAACTTGTACACATAGCTCCATTAAATAGTTACCCCCCCAAAACACATGTGCGTTGAAATCCATGATAAGCCCAAGTTGGTTTTAGTATTTTGCAAAAACATTTTGTTACATGTATTGTTTTAGTGACCAGGGTTAACATTTACAAAACGTTACTTAACGTCTAAATAGACTGGAAGTTTCAAGACCGCTTGCCATGCATAAGATAGGAGGTTCAAATCGCTGGATAGTTCGTCAAACTGCCGGTATGAGCATGATGACGTTCGGTGATGCGATGGTTCGAAACCAAGTCGAAACAATGAACTCTTTTTAAAGTATTCTTTTGATTTTTCGTAACGAATTCAATGTTATAGCAGTATAATATGTATGTGGGAGACGGGTATGTGACTCTTTCGTTATTATCAGTGATATTTTAACTACAGTGGGCGTAGTGTGGGTAGTGTTGGTTAGCGCAATAGAAAAACAGTTTGCAGTTCAGATCACATTATAATTTACTATCAAATTAATCACACTAGTTAAATTATACACACACTGAGTGTGACGGCGTTTATTAAAATCACCAATTAACACAATGATCACAAATTACAACTAACACAATAACTGAGCACCACGAATCGAGATCAGTTCCGGGACGTCTTAACTCCGATGCGATCAGAGGCTGAATCCCCTCCTCGCCGTGGCCTTAAAATATCACGACTCTGTTGAAGCGCGCTTTCTGGTGTGGGTAAATAAATCATTTGATGTCGCCAGTGGCGCGCTTGCGATTCGTTTCGTGTCCATACTAATGACCGGATCCGACATGTATTTTAAAACTTGAGGGGCTAGCACATACTGACGCTGTGTGTACCGACTTGACTACTTTTAAACTTTCCATTAAATTTTGAATAACAAAGCAATTTTTATAAGACTTTCATAACAAGACTTTAAAACTTACGCTTTACCTTCAAAGGTATATACTTACAACAGTTCACTTTATGCCCAAACAATGAAGAAGTTTTATTATACAGTTAAGTTTTTTCCAACGCTATAGTTTGGACAATAAAAGATATATCAGAAGGCTTATGCAACGGGAATCAATCAACTTAGCCTATCACAGTCCACCGCTAGACATATGCCTCTCCCAGGCTATGCCACAACACTGTCCTAGCCCAGCCACCTCTTAGGAGTCTCGCACTCTAGACGGCCACGACTCCGGCCAGTCATAGCCAACTAGTGTATTGTATGATCTGAGGATAGTTGGCCGTTGTGACCAAGTACGCGATTCGTATCGGTTTTATAATCTAAAAAAAACTTTTTACAAAAAATATAACCGTCTTCCAAACTACAAAGTGAAAAATAACTTTAATTTCGGAAGTCGGTGTCAAAAAACAAAAATACTAATCCAAAGACACCGACTTCCGAAATTCCGAAGTCAGTTGTATTTTTTGTAAAAAAGTTTTTTTTTTCACTTTTTAGTGGGTTGATTTGTAATGTATCTAAGTAACAATAGCCTTATGTCAACTGCTCATCAAAAATACCCAAATCGCTATAGAAGTGCCTTTAATATTTGAAGAGTTCCCTCAATTTCTCCAAGATTCCATCATCAGATCGTGACCAAATGACAATGGGATCAACTTGAAAGTATACCCTTTCAAACAAAAATAAGAATTTTTCAAATCGGTTCTGCCGTCTTCGAGAAATCGGGGAACATACATAAAAAAAAAAATATACCGACGAATTGCGAAACTCTTCCTTTTTTTTTTAAGTCGGTTAATGAATGTTTACTAGTCATTGGATACATGAAGTGGGCTGCTTTTTAGGGTTCCGTAGTAAACAAGGAACCCTTATAGTTTCGTCATGTCCGTCTGTCTGTCTGTCTGTCTGTCTGTCCACGGTCTAGCTCCGAGACCCTTAGTACTAGAAAGCTGTAATTTGATATAGGTATACATATTAATTACACCGACAAAGTGGTAAAACAAAATTATGAAAAACATTTTTTTTAGGGTACCTCCCATACATGTAAAGTGGTGATGTTTTTTGTTTTTTTTTTATCCCATAGCGTGGGATATCATTAGAAGGTCTTACAAAAACATTATGAGTTTGTTAAAACCATTTTTGGATTCAGGGATCCGTTTGCAAAATATTAAGCTTTAAAGTGCTAATTTTTGTTAGAGTCAAGTGTCCCCCCCCCCCTGCCAGCTAAATGGTTAGTTTCGGATATGTGAAAAAAATCACAGCAGTAGCTTATATAACGAAATTAAAAGAAAAACTATCACAGCTAAGTAGACTTTACTAGTTATCGAGTAATAATCGACCAACTTAACTTTGCAGTTGCAAAAACTTGTTTTCCCATACATTCCGTATGGGAGAACATGTTTATCAACTACAAAGTTAAGTTTGTTTTTGTGATAAATTCATCCCAACTACGGAACCCTTCATTGTGCGTGATCCGACACGCACTTGGCCGGTTTTTTTTTAAGAAGACAAAATGTCACGGTGTCTATGACTCAAACATAACTGGCGACACACACCTCTGCCTAAACCTTCAGGGATTACGGGCGTGATGTAGTTAGATATTAATTACTGTGTCGACTGGTACTTCTAAACTTATTTCTTTACTGGCCTCGTTATTAGTTCCACAAAAGAAATCCTCAACTATGTCAGTAGTTGTTAATTGGGGTTTCTAGATCAGATCTTTGCGATCTGATCTAGAAGCCCCCAATTAACACTGTTCATCTATTCAAACAATATATTTTTAATTTGTAACATCTATTTAAATACAAACAAAGGTACAAATGTGTTGTACGATGCTGAATGTGAATTGAATGAATGAATCATGCATGCAGTGATCAGTGTTTGTTTTATACTATAGACTGGACACTAGTAAGTGTGTGTGTGTGTGTGTGTCGCTTGGCTTTGTGCTATACGTGAAACTGTGAACATGATCTGGAAGATGGCTGCATTCTTTCGTTACCAACAGAATATGTATGCATGCATTTAACTTTGTAATTAAATCATGTTCTATTACATCACACCTACTGATTAGTGTTAGTATTAAACAATTTTTTTCTTCAATATCTATTTATGATAGTACAAGTTTAGATAGGTTTGTCCTGAGTGGGAATCGAACCCGCTATATCCCAACGCAGTAATAGGTATATCACTACATAGTATAAAACAAAGTCGCTTTCTCTGTCCCTATATCCCTATGTATGCTTAAATCTTTAAAACTACGCAACGGATTTTGATGCGGTTTTTTTTAATAGATAGAGTGATTGAACAGGAAAGTTTATATGTATAATAACCCGGTTTATACCCGTGCGAAGCCGGGGCGGGTCGCTAGTTATATAATAAGAATCAATAGCTAGTATCCACTAAATAAATAAAAATGCATTTTTTTAAATTAGCGTTTATTGTAATGTATTGTTAGACAAATTAGTATAAGTAGTAAATACTTTATCTATGAGTATGAAGTAACTACATAATATTTACACGTACTTACTAAGGCGTCTTTTATAATTATATAGTACCTATATGTATTAGGTAAGTAAATATTTACGACCTATCTATTCATTAAAAAACACTTTCCAAATTTTCCTGGATCCTAGCTATGAGGTCCTTGGTTGATTGGTATATACCGTCCATCATGGTATGTTTAACAACATGTTGCACGCACAAATCGGCTTTGCATTTGCATGAACTTTCTTCGCGATCGACAAAATCTTTTGCATCGTAAATTTCGATGCGGATTATCTTTGATCCTTTTAAAGGCCGCTTCACAAAACTGTAATGCGTTCCATCATTGGACCTTCTCTTCAGATTCAAACGCCTCGACGATTCTTCGCCAACCTCGTTTTGCACTAGCCGAGGTTCCATTGGGGGGAAAATGAATAGATCTTGAGAATCCTGGAAAAAAAAGAATATTAATTACAATCTCTAATAATTATAGCATGATGCATTGATTTTCTAGTATGCAGTCCTCCATAATGTCATTCACGTCTTTACTATTTAATGTCACAAAAGGTATAAAATAATATTAAGCATTACCTATAAGATATACAAAAGTAACATCTAATAAATCATATCTGAACAATAATAAAAATATTTTCTTACCGACATAACAGTTCCTTATATCCACCCTGCTAACCTGACTGATAATTCGATTTGATTTGATTTTTTTTCTTTATTTTAACAACTTATATATATTTTTAAGCATGTTTTTAAGGTTGAAAATCAAATATTTTTTTGTGGCATTCCCGAACTTCACAGAAATGGTTTGATGTAACAAGACTCTCCCGACGGATCGGCGCCGCCGCTGCTTTGTTTACAATAATTCAATACTAATAACAGAGATCCAAATGTATGTTTGTTCGTTGACAATGTTCTCATACATTTATCATGATATTAATGCAAAAGTAAAGTCAGGGTATAAGACTAGTATGTGTGTTTTCTTACAGCGGCAAATCTTTATTGCGTATGTTTAAGGTTGAGAATTGAACTACTTAATTATGTTAGCGCTAGTTAAGCATTTTCCAAATAACGACAAATCTGACTCAGGATTTTCAGTAAGTCTTACTTTCCTTTTATGGATTAAAAATGACGTAGATTCGTTGGTATTTAAATCGGGACGTGGACACCTGGAGCATCATTACATATCTCTGCCGGCCAATATCAACATCGAGGACTACATCGTTAAAAAAATGTAAGTTATAATTATTAATACATTATTTTTTCTTTACTATAATGTAGTGTATTGATAAGATAATCTTCTATTCATTCGGATGTGAATCTCAGTGACGTTGTATCGGAGTGGTTTATGTCAAGCTGATTAGTTATTATTATAATTATAAATTCAGTGAAAACGAAACGGTTAAATATTCTATCTATTAACTCTAATTTAAACATGTGGCTCATTATAATAAGACTGTTTGTTTTTTCGTCACATTATGCTCCACTACCTAATATAATTTAGTTTTCTTGTTTTCCATTGTTGTTAGTTTTCACATTGAAGTTCTTTCATGAAATTATGTTACAGAACAGAATAAGTAAACATAATGATTGCAAAATGCAAGTCTCCCGTTATTGATTGAAATTTTAATCATATCTATTTTATTTTTCAGGTCCCATCAACTAAATGCTGAAGCGTTGTTCCCATCCGACGAAGAAGTTCAGCTGCGTGAACCTGAGAAGAGATCAAAAAAAAGGAAGCTAGCGGCCTCCCCGTCGTGCTCACCATCGGCACCGAGTACATCACGAGCGAGCCCTGCCCCTATGTGTACGCAGTCATCATCATGGGGTAAGAAGAAACCAGTTATCAAGCCAATCGCTCCGAAGAAGGCAACGGCTCATGATATCTTCGGGAGCGACAGTGAAGACGACGCTGTGGAACAGTCTTCAGCCCCCGGTAAACCTATTCCGCAGCTACTATCCTCCATTAGTAGAAGACTCGCCAATGGACATTCGCGTCAAACATCCGATTATAAACAGGGGACACACTATGTAGAGTTGAAAGTTTATAGTTGTGACGAAATAAATAAGGTGCAACCCATAAATAGATGGCGCCATGCAATTGTCTGCGTGAAAAATCGTACCGATCAAAACACAGACGCGTGGCAGCACCTAACTAACTTCATTACTGCCACCCGGAAAGAGTTTCGCAATTGCCCTCCTACCTTTATCAGTAATTATTACTGACTATTTAGACGTAGGTAATTACTGGTAAAAATATACCTTTTTAATTATTATTATCTTACTTATGATGCCGCTATTACATTATCTTGAATTAAGGCTTCCGTAAATCAGTACTGGTTAACTCTCTGAATTGTGAGAAATTTTATGGCATTTAACAAGTTATGATTTTTACTGCCCGCATCGAGAAAGGTTTGGTTACCGATGACGTTCTGGAGGCCTACCACCAGCTCTAAAGCAGTATTATTTTAATATTACTTCAGTGGGAAAAAGAGATAGAGCTATACGTCCTGTAGAGCTTCATCTCTTTCCCACACTGAAGTAATATTAAAATAATACTGCTTTATGAGTTGGTGGTAGGCCCCAGATCATTCAAAATGCTTGAAAAGATTAACCTTCTTAACCAGGAAGGACGCCTGCATTCAGGATAGTGCATTAACGATATTCCTTTATTTTGTGTATCTTACTTACGAATTACATATAGTACTTTTAGTTACCTAGGTATTGATTTAATGTTAACTCATTCATTATCTAGATCATTTATTGACTTGCATATTTACTCACATGATTATAATTTTGTATTGTGAAATATAAGTTTTATTTACAATAAATACATATAATTAATGTTTATGTTGTATCTTTGTTTACAGTTACACGCCCTTCCATTGCAAGACCTAATAATTTATTGAATTGTATGTACTGTCAAATTGAAATACCTAAAAACGAATTTCAATATCACTTGAGAACGAATTTTCATAAATCGAATTGCCTGTTAAAATCTGAATTTGAGAATGTTGATATAATTGCCACGGCGTTTAAAAAAAGAATAATTACATACCGACTTAATCCATCAGAAGAGTACCTCACACCAGAGGCATTCCTAATGGATAATCAAGAACATGTCATGAAATTAATTAGTGTTTGTATTGTAAAACATATTTGTATTAAAGTGAACTTCGAACTTTTTGCTTACTTTGTTCTACCAAAGTCAGGAGAGCAAGAGCTAAAATCATTTAATACAAAGTATGTATCAATACATCACAGTACCGATATTAATGAATTATATTTAAATGTGATACATACATTTCAAAGAAAATTATCTGAATTTAAACACTGTGAATCTGGTTGGACTTGTCTATTCATGAGTCATCTAGAGATTAATATTAACAAATACAATCCTTTGAGAGGTGGCTCGTATATAGAGTTACCGAGTGAAGTGAAACATTCAAAAAGTTGTATTAATATACAGAACAACGATGATCACTGTTTCCTGTGGAGTATTGTGGCAGCATTATTTCCACAAAAGAGTAATATTTGCAGAACGAATTCATATCCGCATTACTCCACAGTACTGAATATAGATAATATGACGTTTCCACCATCACACACTGATATTAGACATTTTGAAAAGAAAAATTCTGACTTAAGTGTTAATATTTATGGATTAGACAAAAACATTGTAACTGGTCCTTTATATGTGACTAATTCCAGAAAGCGCAATCATGTGAACTTGTTGTATTTTGAGAAAAATGGTAAAGGTCACTACTGCTTAATCAAAAGTCTTTTACGACTGGTTAAACGTCAAATCACTCGTCATAAAGGTAAAATGTATTTATGTGATTTATGTTTGCAATGTTTCACAAGTGAAGTAAAGTACAACTCACACATGTGTAACAAAATATTAACTACACTACCAGAGAAAAATACTATTCTAAAATTCAAAAATTATGAAAGGCAGCAAAAAATTAACTTCGTTATATATGCAGACTTTGAAAGTATTCTATTAAACCATAACGAATTTATAACACAGAGTACTCGTATGTACAAAGTTCACGAACCTTCTAGTTTTGGTTATTATATTTGTTGCTCACATGATCGTCATTTAAATAAATATGTTACATATAGAGGACTGGATTGTGTTGAAATATTTGTTCGAAATTTGCTAAGGGATGTAGAAGAAATTTGTCATATATTATCAAATAAACAACCAATGTTGCCCTTAACGATGGATCAAGAAAATAACTTTAATAATGCCACTTTATGTCATATATGTAAACAGTTATTATTCGATGACAAGGTGAGAGATCATGATCATGTAACATCACAATACCGAGGTGCTGCACACTCCCATTGCAATTTAATGTACCGGGTGTGCCCATTCGTACCGGTATTTTTCCATAACTTGGCAGGTTATGATTGTCATCTATTTATTAAAGAGTTAGCAAAATATGAAGGTGATTTTAAAATAATACCGAAAACTAAAGAAAAGTACATGTCTGTTACGAAAATTATTAAAAACAGTAATATTTCACACCCAGTTCAAATAAAATTTATTGATTCTTTCCAATTCCTTAATACTAGTTTGGATGTCTTATCTAAAAATTTAAGTGATAATGACTTTATTAATTTATCAAATGAATTCCATGAAACAAACTTGGAGAAATTATTGCATCAAAAAGGCATTTATCCTTATGATTATATGGATTCTTTTTCGAAATACGATCAAAAACATCTTCCTCCCAAAGAATGTTTTTACAATAGTTTAAAATGTGAACATATAACCGATGATGAATATAGACATGCACAAAAAATATGGCAAAGTTTTAGAATTAAATCTCTTGGTGAATATACAGATTTGTATTTAAAAACAGATGTGTTGTTACTTTGTGATATATTTGAAAAATTTAGGGATACTTGTTTACGGCATTATAACCTTGATCCAGCTTATTATATCTCCGCACCCAGCTTGAGCTGGGACGCGATGTTGTTGTTTACAAAGGTTCAGCTAGAATTAATTAATGATATAGAGATTTATGAGCTTGTAGAAAAAGGTATACGAGGAGGCTTAGCACAGTGTTCTCTTCGTAATGCAAAAGCCAATAATAAATATTTACCTAATTTTGATGTCTCTGAAGCATCGACTTATTTGATATATCTTGACTGCAATAATCTGTACGGTTACGCAATGACAAAAAAATTACCAATATCTGGTTTCCGATTTTTGTCACCTGAAGAAATATGTACAATTAATATAACTAGCATACCAGATGATTCAGATTATGGGTACATCTTAGAAGTTGATTTGATTTATCCAGACTACTTACATAAGGCTCATCGTGATTTACCTTTTGCAGCAGAAAAATTTACTCCTCCTGGGAGCAAAAACCCAAAATTGATTGCAAACTTATATGATAAATGTAAATATGTCATACATTACGTTCATTTAAAAGCATGTATAAAAAACGGGCTTGTTCTAAAAAAGATTCACCGTATACTAACATTTAGGCAAGAAAAGTTTTTACAGAAATATATTGACTTAAATACTCAATTACGTCAAGCTTCATCTTCGCCTTTTGAAAAAAACTTATTTAAACTACTGAACAATGCTGTATTTGGAAAAACTATTGAAAATAGACGAAAACAAGTTAACATTAAATTAGTGATGACATGGAATGATACAGACAACAAAACAAACAAAAGCCTCGGTGCCGCGAAATTAATTGCGAAACCTAACTTAAAAAATATTACCATTTTTTCAGAAAGCTTTGTTGCTGTTCATTTAAGTCCAGATAAAATATTTCTTGACAGGCCGATATATATTGGCTTTACGGTTTTGGAATATGCAAAACAGCATTTGTACAAATTTCACTATGACTATATCAAAAATAAATATAAAAATAAAGCAAGGCTTTGTTATACAGATACAGACAGTTTGCTTTATTTTATTAAGACTCCAGATATATATCAAGATATGAAAGAAGAAATACTGAAATTTGATACTAGTAATTTTGATGTTAACAATAGCTATCATATGCCTAGAGTCAACGCACAAATACCAGGCCTATTTAAGGATGAGCTTGGGGGTGATATTATTACTGAATTCACTGGGCTTAGAGCTAAGCTTTACTGCATAAACAGTTTAAACGGAGAAATTAAGAAAGCTAAGGGTGTAACCAAGTATGTAACAAAGCGATTACGCTTATGTAATTATAATAAAGCATTAATGAGTAACAAAAAATTTAAATGCAAAATGAATACTATTAAATCAATAAAACACGTATTGTTTTCCCAAGAGGTAGATAAAGTAGTTATTAATAAAAGTGACGACAAGAGACAGATACTACCAAATCAAGTAGATACATTACCATGGGGGCATTGTGACACAATATTTTGAATAAATACAATATTATAAAATGAGTATTACTTATTTGTAAGTGCATTATAATCCACTTTTCAATTTAAAATTACTTTATTTAGTTAATTACATTGAATAATTAATGGAATCATGATTACTAAGCGTTTCTGATAAGCATTATAAATACTAGAACATATTATTTTTCTGATAGATACAAATATGAAGTGGGTCAAGCAACCCGTTTCGTTAGAAGTTAAAAATATTGAGGTGAAGGAAAATAAGCTACACGCAAAGCATAGTGTTCTTCTGCCGAATAATATAAGATGTATAATATGTGGTCCTTCGAATTGCGGAAAAACTAACGTCATGATTAGTTTGTTAGTTCACAAAAACGGTTTAAAGTTTAAAAATGTTTACTTGTATTCCAAAACTAGCTTTCAACCAAAATATAGTTTTCTAAAACAGATCTTAGAAAGAGTGCCCGATGTAAAACTTTTTATATTTAACTTTGACGACGAAGTTATTCATCCTAATGATGCATTACCAAATTCTATTATCATTTTTGATGATGTGGTCTGTGAAAAGCAAATTAACATACGAAATTATTTCACGATGGGCAGACATAGAAGTATAGATTGTTTTTATTTATCTCAAACGTATTCAAAAATACCAAAGCAGTTATTACGTGACAATGTTAACTTTTTGATAATTTTCAAGCAAGATGAAATTAACATGAAACATATATATGATGAACATGTTAGTTCTGATATGGAGTGGTCTAAGTTCAGAGATATGTGTTCTAAAATCTGGATCCATCCTTATGATTTTTTAACAATTAATAAGGATTGTGAATTAAATAAAGGCAGATATAGACAGTCATTTGACAACTTTATTTATTTTGATTAATAGTTATATAAAACATGAATGAAAACAAAAAATAATCATTTGAGCATAAATACTTCTGCATACAAGTCGCATAATGGACCATAACATAACAAATCAATTAATAAACTCTGCGGACGCTATAAGGAAAAAGGTGAAACAAATGAAAGATTATGAATTTAGTACTGACACTCATCTGAAATATTTTTTTAAACCCCTTGCTGACCCTCTTAATGCTATAGCAGGTAACAAGCAAATTTCTATAATAAAAAATGAAGATACTTATGACGACCAACCTAAAAACACTAGTATCTTAGGTTCAAAAATGTTTTTGCGTGAAAAATCACATGATATGTACAAAAATGAATCACCAGAATCAGAAAAGTTTTATTCAGAAGACGAAGAAGGTAACACATTTGAATCAGAAAAAGTTAATAATGTGTCGCTGGAAAAAGAAGATATCTTTGAAATATACGATGATATGAATATACCATTTGGCATACGTAGTGAGAACGATAAGCATATGATTGGAAATACAATAGTACATTTTTCTACCACTCGCGAGAACTCTGATAAAGTGTATTTTATGCGCGTAGCTAATAAACAGTATAAATTAACACCTGGTCTAAAAGAATTATTGCTTCGCAAGAAGCCTGATTTAAGTTTGGTTGATTTAAAAGATAAATTAGTTTATAAAGAAATACTCATCACGACTAATGCTCATAAAAGAGACTTTGACCCTGCAGGTCAAGTTAAAGGTGATAAGGGTCTAAAATATTCTCAAGTGATCAAACCTTTATTTCCCGAGTCTAGTAAACGCTTACAAGAACCTACAGAAGTTAAATCTAAACAAAAACGAGGTGCTGGTCTGCCGTATCTAAAAAAATATAAAAAAAATACCGAGCTTGTTTATTGGGATGATCCTAATGAATTAGTGGACAGGCTTAAACTTTTGATCGCATCTAAAACTGCAGGTAATACTAATCTCGACAACGAAATCTTATCAATTATTGAAGAGTTAAAAGAAGCGGGTGTTATAAAATAATAAAAAGACACATCATACAAACTTAATATCAGTATAATTTTGTAATTCAGAAGTGACAGTTAAGAGAATGAGCAAAGTGAAAAGAGACATTATAAACGAAATCCATAGAAGTGCAAGAAAAAATTTTCCTCGAAGGCATGTAATATTAAAAGATATAGATGATCTCTGGCAAGCTGATTTAATGGATATGCAAAGTTTCTCAAAATTCAACAACAACAAAAAATTTATTTTGGTTATCATTGATGGATTCTCTAAATACGCTTGGGCTATTCCACTTAAACAAAAAAACAAAGAAGCTGTATCTGAAGCTTTTATTACATTATTGAGTCAAGAAAAACGCATACCTAGAAACTTGCAAACAGATCTTGGAACAGAGTTTTACAATAAAAGTTTAAAAAAAATATTAATAAACAATTCTATCAATCACTACTGTACTTATTCGACTAAAAAGGCCTCAATTGTAGAACGATTAATAAGGACGATAAAGAGTAAGCTTTTCAAGGAATTTAGTTTCAAGGGGAATTATAAATGGACTGACGGGACACTTGCAAAAACCATTACTAGATATAATAATACAATACATAGAACAATTGGTTTACCACCTGCTCAAGTAAATCATAGCAATAAAATTAAAGTACTACAGAGATATTTCAATCAAAATCGAACGAAAACAAAATATCCTAAGTTTAAAACAGGCGATTTTGTTCGAATTAGTAAACATAAAGGTTGTTTTGAAAAAGGTTACACTCCTAATTGGTCAACAGAGATATTCAAGATCAGTAAAGTTCAAAACACAAATCCTGTTACATATTTATTACAAGATGTTAAACAACAACCTATTTTAGGAGCCTTTTACGATCAAGAATTACAAAAAACCAAACATCCTGATATTTACCTTGTTGAAAAAGTTTTAAAACGAAAAGGTAGAAAAGTTTTCGTGAAATGGTTGGGGTTATCATCATGCGAAAATAGTTGGATTGACGATAGCAATGTTTCGTGAGTAGTTTATCAATATAACATCACGGTCTATGATAGTGATCTCATTCTGTTTGTATACATGAAAGGAGAAGGACTTATAAATAATTTAATTAATAATTTACCATTTGAGCTCCATTTGCCAGGATATAATTATTGTGGTCCAGGAACTAAATTACGTGAAAGATTAGCTCGAGGTGATAAAGGTGTAAACAAGTTAGACGAATATTGTAAACATCACGATATTGCATACAACAGTTCGAAAAGTTTGAAAGATCGGCACAAAGCAGATAAAATTTTATTAAAAATGGCAAAAAAACGTGCTTTGTCTTCCGATGCAAGCACCGGAGAAAAAATTGCTGCCAATTTAGTTAATAATATCATGTTAACAAAAGTAAGTTCTGGAGCTGGGCTCAAAAAAACCTTTAAAAATTTAGTAACCAATACTAAAAAATACATTAAAAAAGTAAAACCGAAGTGTAGGAAAAAACTAATAGAATTGGCCTACGCTGCTGCTAGAGAATTGAATCATGATTCATCTGCCAGGATTCCACGTATAATACCAATTCCTAAGTCTGGAGGAGTTCTACCTTTAATACCAATATTCGCTGGTTTGTCCGCTGCTGGCAGTATTGCAAGCGGAATTGCTGGAATCGTCAAAACCATAAATGAATATAGAGTTGCAAAAAAGCGGTTAGAAGAAATGAAAAGACATAGTAATAATGTGGAAGGTGTATGTATTGGAAACGGACTGCGGCTAAACCGTTACAAGAATGGACTTGGAATATATACAAACTTAAAGGGAAAAAACTAAATCATAGGCTACCTAATCGTGCTCTTACTAATATAGACATCATGCGTTTTACCAAAAACGTTCCATATTTTCGCGGAGTGTTTATGAGAGATACCTTACCGAAGTCTCCGTTTTTAAAAGAGTGCGGAATCATAAATTTAGATAATTCTAAAAATTCTGGTACACATTGGGTAGCCTATGTAATTTTAAATGAATATGTTGAGTACTTTGACAGTTACGGCAACTTGAAACCTCCAATAGAATTTGTTTGCTATGTAGGTTCTAACAATATTAATTATAATTACAATAATTTGCAAAATAATAACTTATTCAATTGCGGACATTTATGCATTAAATTTCTTAAAGAGTTTTGGAAAAAGCAAAGTTTTAACAAATCATCACTTAAAAGGTTTAAATGATACGTGTCGTCTACATAAGACAACACTTTGACTTTATCTGTCACAAGAGATGAATGTCAATTAAATTGAGAAATTTTATTAAAAAAAAATGATAGTTTATAATATAAAATCAACTGCCAAGCTTAATGGTTTTACTCGTTCTCGTATCTTCAAAAGACGAAGACATATTATACGAACTATAAAAAAAATTACTAAAGAAAATAAAGTGTTTCTTCGAGCTTTAGGATTTAAATTATGAGTATTCTTCAAGTGAATGATTTACCACAATTCGACAACTCTGTAGTGAGTTATGAAATTCATACATATAATCCATATAGCAACAGTTTTAATGAAAATGATGAAATACGTATACCCATAAATCAACAAGATTTGTACGTATTACCTTCAGCTAGCTACATTTACATTGAAGGTCGAGCCACTACGGTTTCGAAAGATGGAGCAGGAAAACTAACACGAAAGGTTGTTAATTTTACCAACAATCATATATCATTTCTATTTCAAGACATTCGATATGAAATTAACGGTGTAGAGATGGACCGAATAAAAAATGCAGGTATTTCTACAACTCTAAAATCTTATGTGTCAATGAACCAGGGGGAAAGTAAAGCTGCTGCTATTTGGGGTTGGAATTTGAGCGGAATGAAAGATAATGATGGTATTTTTAGTGCCCTTATACCTTTAAATAAAGTTTTAGGATTTGCGGAAGATTATAATAAAATTATCATTAACTGTAAACATGAACTTATACTTAAAAGAAGCAGTTCAAATCTTAATAGTGTTATACTTGATAATAATGACTTCATTGAAGTAAGTATAGAGAGACTGCAATGGCGTATGCCTCATATAAAAGTTTCAGATCGGGAAAGATTAACTTTACTTAAACATTTAGAAAAGGATCGTCCTATTCAAATAGCTTTCAGAAATTGGGACTTGTACGAATACCCTTTATTACCTAGAACTACAAAGCATTCCTGGGTTGTTAAAACTGCTTCACAACTCGAAAAACCAAGGTATGTGATCTTTGGTTTGCAGACAAATAGAAAAAATATGAAAAGTAAAGACTGCTCAATATTTGACCACTGTAAATTAACTAACGTTACTCTTTTTTTAAATTCTCAATATTATCCATACGAATCGGTGAATGCGAAATTTTCTGAAGATAAGTATTATATATTATATGAAATGTTCACCAAATTTCGTCAGTCTTATTATAACACCCGGTCTGAACCATTGCTTGGTTTGGACGAATTTAAAGAAAAGGCTCCTTTATTTGTAATTGATTGCTCAAGACAGAACGAAGCCTTGAAAACTGGGGCTGTAGATGTGAGACTAGAAATAGAAAGTTCTGAAGATATACCAGAAAATACATCTGCCTATTGTCTAATTATCAACGATCGTCTATTCGAATATAAACCCTTAAGTGGTATTGTAAAGAAATTATTATGAACGCTATAGTCGATGTGCAAGGGTTTAAGACGGAAAGTAACGAGTTCATCGTGAAAGAAATAGCAGTAGCATGCGGAAATCAAATTATGGTATTATTAATCAAACCACCATACCCATTTTACAAGCTCACAAAAAAAGAAAGATTGCAAGTATATTGGATACAAAGAAACAGAAAAATTTTCTGGAGAGAGGGTTTTATACCATACTTAAACTTAGAGCAATATATTGTACCTTATCTGAAAGATAAAATCATTTATGTTAAAGGATGTGAAAAAGTGTCGTGGCTAAGAAACATTGTAAAACATGATAAAATATATAATTTAGAAGATAAGAACTGTCCTAGTTTAGAGAAATTGTTTGATGATTATAGAATGTCTAGTAATATATTTAGCTGTGTGTATCATTCGAATGTATGTGCTTTAAAAAATGTTACTTGTTTAAAAAGGTGGACTGATAATAAAAGTATTTTTAACAGTAATTTAGAAGACAAGGGCTGCCTTGAAAAAATATA
Organism: Agrochola lychnidis; assembly: GCA_963680765.1. Lineage (NCBI taxonomy): Eukaryota > Metazoa > Arthropoda > Insecta > Lepidoptera > Noctuidae > Agrochola > Agrochola lychnidis. The sequence goes on from OY796858.1 coordinate 21,455,952, forward strand.
AGTTAGAAAGTAATTTGTATAGCTATTTATATCATAACGATATAATCAGAATAAAGGTTTTTGAGTAAAAGGTTTCTTGTTTTATTTCATAACAAATACATTAGAAACAGAATACCACAGCGAACTGTGCTGTAATATTCTAAAGATACCAAAAAAAAGGTCAATAGGTAAGTTCTGCCCCCATAGGTATGACTCGCAGCATATCTTGATAAATTGACAACACCAGATACAAGACTTCATTCTGCTTTCATACATACCCGTATAAAGACTCATAAAATGATTCAAAATTATTCCACCCCACGTTATGAATTATATAATGAATATAAAATTCGATTATGTTCATTCAGACATTATTGGGCTACAGTAGATTCAAAACGAAGATTGGTGATGGAAATGGCCGATGCAGGTTTTTTTTACTGTGGAAGTGGTTTAAACGATAAAGTTATGTGTTTTTCGTGTGGGGGTGGTATCAAAGATTGGGAGTATTACGATGAACCTTGGATGCAACATGCTACATTTTTTCCTGATTGCTTTTATTTAAATGCTGTAAAAGGAACAGATTATGTTGACAAATCAAAACGTCTATTTCATAAACTAACAAAAGTGAAGGAGGATATATTGATTGTCTGCTGAATAAGCTACTCAATGCTATTAGCAATGGAGCAACAAGTAACTATAAATTACTTAGTCATTTTATGAGATACGATTCCTAGAATTGTAGTTAAAAGGTTGAATCAGAAACTGAATTTAACAATTTAAAATAAATTAAATACATTATATTGACTACAATGCAAGATTCAGTGAAGTATACTTCTGAAGGTATTTGTAAAATAATTATTCAGAATACAAAATATTGTTTGAATAGATGAACATTGTTAATTGGGGGCTTCTAGATCAGATCGCAAAGATCTGATCTAGAAACCCCAATTAACAACTACTTATGTCCAAACTCCTATTATTTTGTACAATAGATATCTATTTGGAGACGTACATATAATAGTCTCTTGTAATTTGGACAGTGAGTTTAACTTTTATCCGTAGGTATTTACTTTTGTCTGTCCGAATAGGGCAGGAAACGTATAGAAAAGCAAGTTTTACTCATGCTCGTAATTCTATAGTTAGGGCAAATTGGGGTATGAGAAATAGATTTGTATCCTAATAATACTGTACGAAATGAGAATATTAAATAAAAGCTTCAGCCAGCGATTTCGCCCGCGTGATATCTTTATAAATTATAGTCTATATTACTCAGTGATAATATAGCATTTTACTGGTGAAAGAATTTTTAGAATCGGTCTAGTAGTTTTTGAGTTTATTCATTACAAACAAACATACAAAAAATCAAATCTTTTCTGTTATTGGTTTAGAAGTAGGAACTTAAAGATTTAATATTTAGTTATTCCTTATGATACTGAGAAATACTAATAATAATTCATTTTATTTATTTTCTTTCTTTCTTTCTTTTTTCCTTATCTGGAAACATAATTTGACTATTAAAGTAGAAGAATAATACTTTCTCGCTTTATTGAAATGAAAATTACAAGTTTTTTTAATGACTGCCTCGTTTGTCTAGTGGTCGCAAGCGCTACTGCTGAGTATGAGGTCCTGGGTTCGATTCCCAAGTCGGTCAAAGTGTTATTGGGTTTTTCCATCTGGAATTTTTCAGTAGCAGCTTGTAGTCTGAATTTGTGCCCGGTTGATGGCAATAGGCTCGCCCCCTATTACATGGGAGTTAAACATAACTGGCGAAATGTGGGTGTACTATTATGGGTTGTATTCGGGGAATACAGGAGTGACTTTATGTTACGTTAACTTCATGTTATATTAAGTTTTTTTGTGTTTATACACACACATGTAAATGGTTTACTATGACTTCTTTTTATCTTTTCTCGTGTCTTCAAACAGATGATTGAAAAGATTTAATTACAGCACCTTATCAACTTTCGTTAAAAATAATAAAGTTATAAAAAAAACATACACAAATACTTCACAGCGGCCATCTTTATTTGCATAATATGATTTCATCTGCCTGCTTTTTCTCAACTATGTTGGGGTCGGCTTCCAGTCTAACCGAATGCAGCTGAATACTGGTATTTTACATATGAAGCGACTAGGCAGTTGCTTAGTCGGTGGGTAAATACCCAGTAACTGGACTGACCACGGACGGAACTCCGCAAGCATAGCATCACCTTCGATCAACTAGTGCAGCTGCCATTAAGACACTACTAACATCATCCATCATTATTTAACTATCATCGTTCCGACAAAAATAATGAAGTCTGTAAAATAGTTGAGTTGAGCTCCACGATTACTGACAAATGCTTGCACTGACTGGACAGGTCCACTCAACTCTGAGAGATTCTTTCCTCAACAGACCATTTCAGACATTAATCTACATAGTCCTCATATGACCTGACCAAGATTATGTCTGGACTTTAAAAGAGACTGCAACCTCTGAGTTTGTTTCGGCCTTTCTTCTCAGAGTAGTCAGCAATGCCGAACTCATCTATCTAGCTTATTTTTTTTTATCAATCTGCCTAGCCTTTTCCCAACTAAGTTGGGGTCGGCTTCCAGTCTAATCGGATGCAGCTGAATACCAGTATTTTATATGGAGCGACTGCCTATTTGACCTCCACAACCCAGTAACTGGATAATACGATACCCCTTGGTAAGACTGGTTGTCAGACTTTCGGGTTTGTGACGACCCGAAACGACTCACGTGGCACGAGGCACGGAGGAGTCTCGGTATGTAGAAATGGTCACCCATCCACGGATTAACCCCAGCAAGCATAGCTTAATCTGATGGATCGACCCGTGCGGCTGTTAGTTAGTACTTAGCCACGAGCTCCTCTATTTTTTTTTTTTTATATGACGTGTAAAAGTGATTCCGATATCCAATTTACAGAATAAACAATTTCATTTCAAACCCAGCCTTCTCACATTAATTATTTAGGTATCATAAAACGCAAATCCTACTTTATTCTCTACTATCATAGAAAACAAAAAACCGGGAAACAAAACTCGCTTAAAAATTTCCCGTCACTCTTTTCTCGTCTCGTATAACTGGATCACAAAGCCTGTCACCCCTTTTGTTCGCGTCAGGTAGTTTTACTCTTGTTCGAAACTATAATCTCATTCAGGATACGTTTCCATACTCTTAATTACCAAATTCTATAGAAAAGGCTCTAGAAACTTCCATGGCCGTGGTTTGTGTGTTATAATTATTAGAGTTCACGGTTTAATTACCCGACTACTGCGAAGCAAAAAGGAGGATAAGATTTTGACCGGTATGTATCTATTGTTCATCTGTTAACTCAAAGCTTCTAAACTGCCGATCATAATTTGACTAATGATGTATCATTGGAAGCGTCTTAAGCTATGTGACGTCACATTAAATGCAATATGGCGCCCTCTAGAGGACATAAAGTCATGAACTAAAAAAAAAATCTGCTATGTTGGGCATCAAATTAATGGGATTGACGAGCACATTACAAATATGTATATATTTCATATTGTTTAAGTAAATAAATATGTTTAAATTTAAAAAAAACACACAATAGACGTGGATATGTTTAGTAACCTGTTCCGCTTAGCTATTTCTAAAGAGCCATAAATAACTCCTGAAATAAATCGACACGTGTTTCACCTCTCAACGAGGCATCCCCAGGATGACGATGGACTTGTTGGGAACTCGAACACGGCATGTTGCCACACCGAGCGCTGAGTGTGTGTAAGTGTATTGGACCCAAGCTTAGAGTGTAATTGTAATTTTAAATAGTTTATATTTAAGTATTTAGAATATCGCTAGTCCATGTCCGGACACATATATTGTAGGTATATAAATAGAAGTATTACTTGTTTAATATTATAAGATTTATGTTCTTTTCCGACTTCCACGCAGACGAAGAGGTGGAAAAAATAAGTTAATAATAAATACCAATTAAGATAACGTTAGGATAATGGCTCATAACCTCATAACCAAGTGTCAGATGTTACGGTCTTAAAGGAATTAATAAGCAATACCTAATAACAGGATGCCTATAACTTTGCGAAGTTCCCTTGATAGATTTTCTCAGAATCTCCTTTATTAACCAAGATGCCTCCATCTTACGACGATATTGGATCTAGTCTTGATAGCGTTATTGCTATTATATTTATCTACCTAAAACCTCTATAAAAGTTTCTGAAACAGTTAGCTTATTGCCAACATTAAAACAGCCAGTGTCATAGTAACCATAATATCATCCAAATGAGTGTTATAATGTTATACTAAATTTCATTATGTAACTCGAATTTCAAAAAAGAACATTGTCATGCACGCGCGTTTCACTACCACAGCGCCGTAATTTAAAAAAAAAACTTATAGGTTATTCGAATTCAAGTGGTATCCCGCCATTTTTGTTCGATAATAGTATTGCAAAATTTTATTACTTTGTTGTTCACAAAAATGAGTGATACAAGCTTTGATAACACACCACCAAATATTTCTAAAGCAGTAAAGGACATTTCTAACCAATTATTACCCGAAAAGTCGAGAAAACAATACTATAGAACACCATAAGGTTTCAGAGCCTTTTAAGGATTAATAACATGGGTGTAGATAAAGTCTTGAATGCAACTGTACATAATACAACAGTTGCATGAATAACTATTAAAATATATGTCGGATCCGGTTATTAGTACGGACACGAAACGAATCGCAAGCGCGCCACTGGCGACATCAAGAGTGATTTACCGACACCAAAAAAGGCGCGCTTCTACAGAGTCGTGATGTTTGATGGCCAAGGCGAGGAGGGCATTCAGCCTTTGGTCGCATTAGAGTCAAGACGTCGCGGAACTGTTCTCGATTCGTGGTGCTCAGTTTTGTGTTAGTTGTAATTTGTGATCATTTTGTTAATTGGTGATTTTAATAAACGCCGTCGCACCCAGTGTGTGTATAATTTAGATAGTGTGATTAATTTGATAGTAAATTATAATGTGATCTGAACTGCAAACTGTTTTTCTATTGCGCATTAACTAACACTACCCACACTACGCCCACAGTAGTTAAAATATCGCTGATAATAACGAAAGTCACATACCCGTCTCCGACATATATATATTTTTAATTTTTCTATTATTATTATAGGTTTTGCTTGCTGCTGTTTAATATTATAATTACATCACGACTGTATGCCCCGAAAGGTTAAGCAGTGGTGAATCTATAGAGGTATGAGGAACAGGGTGTAAAGTTCACTCATCCTCCATCCATAGAAAAGGGAGGATCCTCCGACCAGACGGGTGTCGTATCTGGTAGGCAACTGCCCGACGATTGATGTCGGGACGTTGTATATATACTCATCGCGCGGTAAACTCTGCTTAGGATTTTGAGTGACGTCAGTGTGATGCGTAGTTCGCATAGTAGACCCACATTTCGCCAGTTATGTTTAAGTCCCATGTAATAGGGGGCGAGCCTATTGCCATCAACCGGGCACAAATCCAAACTCCGGGCTGCTATTGAGAAATTCCAGATTTAAAACCCAATAACAATTTGCCCGAGCCGGGAATCGTACCCAGGAACTTATGCACAGCAGTAGCGCTTGCGGCCACTTACGTACCGGAAGGGTGCCAAACAGAAACTTATTACTAAGCCTCCGCTGTCCGTCTATGGGTTTATGTATCTCGTGAGCCGTAATAGATAGGGAATAGGAAGGGAAGGGGAAGGGTTCATTAGAAAACCAGCGTCATACAGCCTCTGTCTGGCGTTAATGCTGAATTGAATCTTTTTGGTGCAGCCACGATAATGTTTTCACTATGTTTTTTGTGTTTTGTGTTTCACGAACTGTGTCCAAATAAATGTTTTTCTTTATTTCTTTTCTTTTTCTTTCTTTCTTTTTTTATTTCTTTAATAGGTAAACATTGTAAAAATTTGGTTTTTGATCTAAACTAATATAATAAAAGAAAGATTTGATTTTTTGTATGTTTATTTGTACAAGATAAACTCAAAAACGACTTAACCAATTTAAACAATAGGGTAGTTTCCTAGGTTAAAAAAGAAATTCTATTTAGTCCGTCTTTCAGATAATAAAAAAATATTAGACATGTATTTTTGCTTTATCATATTAATCAAAAATAACTTAGAAAACACGCATTAAAGTTGGGGATTGGGGGCTCGCTACGTCACAACGCAGTATAAAATCTAGCAAGGCGTGACGTCATGCCACATTTTAACTCAATGTATCGCCGTAATCTTTTGATTACGTCAAAAAAGAAAAAATACGTGTCCAATATTTTTTTTATTATCTGAAAGACGGACTAAAAAAAAAATTTGGACACAGGCCTATTCTTTCACCTATAGAAAGCTACATTATCAACGAGTAACATGGGCTATATTTTATTGCCGGCAGAAGTCGCGGGCAGAAGCTAGTCTTTAATAAAAATCTAATTTCTTCACTAAATAAAAATAAATTAAACTCAATTACAAAACTATTGTACTTCAATCCCGTTTTATCATATCAAAGCGTTTGATTACACCAAAATATAGTACAGTACCTACAGTACACGTTACCGAATTCAAATAAATACTATTTGTATAAGAAAATACTATTTTAATAAGGCTGTTTATGTTTCATTATCGTTTCTTAGTAATCGTTCAAGAGTTAATACTGTGCTAACACTTGCGACAGCAAATATTCATTTACATTTTAATAACATTTTGATGTGTGTTAATAGGACTGTTTTTTTTTGGGTGGGAACTTATCAAATAACTTCTCCCGCTCTGGGTGGAGCGGGAGGGCGTGTCAGACTCTTACTGACTAAAACCCACCCGTGTTCCTTCGGTTGCCATGTTGCCGAGGGCCACGATCTCCCTTTCGGACTTCTTCGCAGCCCCGGCAGGCATCGGCCCTAGCGGACCCCGTCAATTCTGCTGACATCTCTTTAAGACGCGCGTGGAACACAACGCGCCATCGACCCGAGCTTGGTCCTTATCGGACGGCGAGCTGCCCATTGCTCACCGTCCGCAAGCCCGCGCCTACGGTGGCTGGAAATCTACCTGCGATTCCTGACGCCCAGGGCGTCTCCTCCTGCGGCGGTGTTAATGGACTTGGAGAGGTTAAAATCAAATCAAACGTATTTATTTGCCAAATTATGGTACAAAGTACAGTCAGAAATGAAGAGATCCGCAGGATAACCTAGGTAACCGACATAGCCCGAACAATTGCCAAACTTAAGTGGCAATGGGCTGGGCACATTGCTCGCAGAACAGATGGCCGATGGGGTCGAAAGGTTCTGGAGTGGCGACCACGTACCGGAAGACGTAGCGTTGGCAGGCCTCCCACAAGATGGACCGATGACCTTGTGAAGGCCGCAGGAATCCGCTGGATGCGGAAAGCACAGAATCGGTCAAAGTGGTGGTGCTTAGGGGAGGCCGATGTCCAGCAGTGGACATCTTTCGGCTGAAATGATGATGATGACAGTAATTTTGATTTCAGTATATCCTGCCATTATATGGCGTGCAAATACATTTCATGTCAGTGACAAAGTCATTCTGATTATTATTATTATAATGATTATTACAAATTTACGAGGGTATACGATGAGCTCATGGCTAAGTAATAATAGCCGCACGGGTTGGTCCATGGATGGGTGACCATCTTCACATACCGAGACTCCCCCGTGCCTCAGAAAGCACGTTAAACCGTTAGAACCCGGCTGTCATTCGTGGATCTTTGACAGTCGTTACGGGTCGTCAGAAGCCCGAAAGTCTGACAGTCCAGACCAGTCTTACCAAAGGGTATCGAATTACCCAGTTACTCGGTTGCGGAGGTCAGATAGACAGTCATCATCATCATTATCAGCCTATAATGTTCCCACTGCTGGGACACAGGCCTCCTCTCTGTGAGAGGGAGTGGGCTGTAATCCACCACGCGGGCCCAGTGCGGGTTGGTAGATGTCACATGTCATCGAATTTTTCGGTTCTAGGACATGCCGGTTTCCTCACGATGTTTTCCTTCACCGTTTTGAGAGCAGTGGTGATGAAATAATTTACACAAAGTAAAGCGCCTGTCTGGGTTCGAACCCACGACCTCAATTCGTAAGTCGCGGCCGTTACCACTGGGCCACCACTGCTCTCCGATAGACAGTCGCTTCATGTAAAATACTGGTATTCAGCTTCATCCGGTTAGACTGGAAGCTGACCCCAACATAGTTGGGACAGGGCTAGGCAGATTGATTACAAAGGTATAGTTTCCCATCGAGTTATCCTCCAAATATGTCTTAATAGTGTAACATTTTTATATAATAGTTTTTAGGGTTCAGTACCTCAAAAGAAAAAAAACTCACTCGTGTGTCTGTCTGTCTGTCCGTCTGTCACAGCCAATTTGCTCCGAATCTAATGGACCGATTAAGTTGAAATTTGGTACATGTATGTATTTCTGTGACCCAAACATGAACGTGTAACGTAAAATTTTGAATATAGGGGTCACTTATGGGGGCAAAACGAGAAAATTTTAAAAAAAAGTTTTGCTAACTGTAACGTGTGACATATCAAATAAAAGGGCTTGTTGCAAGGATTTTAAATGTATTTTTTATATAATTTTAGAATAAATACTTTTAAAGATATTTAAGAAATCAGATGAAAATTTACCCCCCCTTATCTCCGAAACTACTGGACCTAAAATTTTGAAAAAAAAAACTCTCAAAATTGTGCGTACAAACTTCATTTGCAGTTGGAATGTATAGGAGGCCATGTATTTCAACTACAATGTTAAGTTTGTATTTGGGATCCCAACATCCCAACTACGGAACCCTTCACATTGGGCGTAGTCCGACACGCACTTGACTGGTTTTTTTGTTTTGATTAATCGCAATGGTAAATGTTGAAGGTAATTTGGTAAATGGTTATTTATTATAATAGACGTGCAGTAGACATTTCTCTTAAACATTTTAAATTTTATTGGTGGCCACCGTAGTCTGTCTTTATGGCTTGTCCTGCTATTCAGCTTGTTACCAATATTTTCGAATAGGTTGTATTTTTTTTTACAAATATAATGAAGATTGATGTGTCTTTTATTGTTTAGTTCTAAAAATTATTGAGCTTTTGCCTTAGTGATTTTCAAGAAAATAAATATAGAAAAGACTTTTTAGACCAAGAATCAATATAGTCATATGGATAAACACCTTTTTTCATCGCATCAATTCAAATTGTCTTTTATCAGTAAACTCTCTTGATAAGTTTAAAAACCGTTTTCTGATAAACTTTTATGCTGCACACGAGATAAAAAAAACCTCATCCTACCATCTTCCTTTAAACTGTTGTCACAAATAAATAATATTTCCGTGTGTTTCTTGTAGTGTGAACAGACTGAAATAAATTGCAACACGGCGTACACTTATGTCGCAATTTGTGTCGCAGTCGAAATGTAAAATGTCTCCACTTTGTAACATCTCACATATTCTTGGCTCTCAAATAGTACTCTACCATCAGTATCATTATTTGTACATGTGATGAGATTATTTTGTAAATGACAAATAATTTTCTAAATACACACAGTAGGTCGTATTGTATTTCATTACTAAATAATGCTGGTCACATAAATCATTATCAGAGAATGGTTCATTAATTTTAATTGGTGCATAACATATTTCATTCACCCCGACATAAACCATGTATTTTCTCTCACCCTTTCACCACACAAAAGAATTCATCACTCTGCAACCAATTTTGAAGAAGCTTTTTTATCCTCAAAGGGGAGTGAATCGTTAGAAAAATGTTTTTTGAAGCACCTTTCCACTCGGTATAAAAAAGTGCCACAGGAAAAAGAGGTGACAATTTTCCGCGAAACCCATCGAGTTTGGTGTCGTTGCTATTTTTCAGATTGCAATAAACTTGTCAGAAACAGTCTGTTTTTGGTACTTTATCATTTTAGTTTCACATTAAGACTTCAACGTAAATCATTGATATAAACGAAGAGGCATCGCGTGGACTTTATTTTAGGAAACAAGAATGCTACGGCGTAGCTGATATAAAATCACCGCTATGGCTGCTACGCTTGCTATGGCGTAGCAGATAGCTAACACCGCTATGGCTACGCTTGCTACGGCGTAGCAGATAGCCAACACCGCTATGGCTACGCTTGTTACGGCGTAGCAGATAGCTAACCCCGCTACATCACTTTAAGCTTGTCTACGAAACGGGCGTGTATTTCTCTATGGCCAATTTTATTATTCAGGAAACAATATAAAATAAATGCTTTTCAAAAAGTCGTTTTTTCTATCTTTCTTAATGGTTTAAGAAAAGCACAGCATATCTTTTAACACAACGTTTCTATCCGAGTGAAGGGAACAATGAAGCAATTAGTAGAACTAACAATGGCAGCAACTTAATTACATCTCTCAGACGTGCTACTGTAAACGTGTGTGCATTGTTACAGTAGATTCTATTAGGCTTTACAGGTGCACTGTATTTGATAAACCGACATGTAATAAAATGCAGTTACTAAGACCAGTTACAATTCCTATTGAAAAAAAAAACTTCCAACTACCGCTAGAATTAATAAAACCAGACCAGTAGTTCTATAGTACACTCACATTTCGCCAGCTATAAATAAAAAAAATAAAAAAACATTTTATTTCGGATAACAAAAAGATCCATAAATTGTTAGTAACATGTATGCACTTAAACCACTATTGTTAGTAACTTAAAACTAAAGACGAATTTGTGAGAAGACCACCCAACATCTAGACACAATAAAAACAAAATAATAAATAGTCTAACTATGGTATGAGTCTTCTCACAAATTGCCTTATTACGGCGGAGGAAGTATCTGCCGCCACAGCCTTCAGGATACTATTATGACTGCCTCTTATTCTGCTCAGGAGTGAGGCCGTTTTTTTGCGGATGATGGCATGAAATCCGTCGGTATGGGTTATCGCGAACATTTCAGATGCACTGCAAAAACGAGGCAGTCGCAACAGCATCCTAAATACATTGTTGTATTGGACGTGTAGAACATCCAGCGACCTTTTCGAGTAGTTGACCCAAATATTAACGGTGTAAAAACTTTGACAATAAGCTTTAAAAAGCGTAATCTTAACTTGGTCAGTACACCGAGCAAATCTTCGTGCCAACATATTACCCCTGACCGCCAGAGCTCTACGCTCCCTCTCAATATCACTAGCTATGAATCAGTAAAAAAAATATTTAAAAAATCAAAGCAGATATAGATTGCTATAGTTAGTTAATTGATTCAGGCGTGACCTTGCGGAAATCCATTATAAAATACAATAGACGTGGATATATTTAGTAACCTGTTCCGCTTATCTATTTCTAAAGAGCCATAAAAAACCCTGAAAGAAATCGACACGTGTTTCACCTCTCAACGAGGCATCCTCAGGATGACGATTGACTTGTCGCGAACCCGAACACGGCGTGTTGCCACACCGAGCGCTCAACGCAGAGAACGCAGCGCTAGAAATTGCTAAGCGGAATAGGTTACTAAATATATCCACGTATATTATATATTTTTACTGCTAAGCATTTATTAAAGTGAAACTTTTATTACATCGTCTCAAACTTTTTGGTCTTTGTGTTGCACGTCGCGTGACGGTCGGCCGCGGAGTAGGGATAAAGTGAAAGGCGCTCGTCAGAGCAGCCAAGGCCAATATGGCGGCGCCTATAGAAGTTTCACATTTACCGTGGTTTCATAAAAGCACACAACCCTTTTTTTTTCTATTAAACCACTTATAGACACTTTTGAATTGTCAAGAAGTCAGTCAGTTAGTGAAGGTAGCAACCCATTCCAAAACCTAGATCTCTATGGAGAAAAATAGACCAGAAACTCCAAGGTCACTCTTTTAAATCAAGATTTTACAAAATCCTGGGTGCATTTCTAGGCGTATGCTTAAGCTATAAAAACCTCTTGAAGTTTCATGATGAGTGAGACAGTTATATTTCGTTTAAATATAAACTGTGCTGATGAAGTTGTAGGTGAACTGCGATATAACTTCACAGTAAAGATGAGCCCGTATAGTCAAGGTCCACCTCAGTAAGATCCAAACTCGATACAGTAGTCGAATAGTAACTCAACTTTGTTTTGAAACTTTGTCAACTAAGAAATAGTTCAGTTATGCCCATCGTCCACGACGCTTCCCAAAAGTAAAGTGTTACAAACGCATGTCACCAATAAGCAACCAGAATGTCACACTACTACCGGTGGTGGTCCGTACGCGACGCAACCAGTCACGAAATAGCTGATAATTCGTTAAAGTTCATTTGTAACTGACTTCAAAAAAGGAGGGGTTATATGTTCGTCGCGTATGTTTGTTTTTTTACCCGACTGCCCCAGAAGGAGGTGTTTGTATGTATGTATGTTTGTATGTATGTATGTCTATTTCTTTGGCACGCTCTGTAGCCTAAACGGCTTGATGGATTTTAACATATGAGGTGTCGTTAGGTTCGTCTTAATAGTGGGAGTAACATAGGCTATATAATATTTATGTATTGCATCTGCAAATACAAGAAAAAGGGAGGGGTAGGTTTAAAAAAAAACAACATTATTGGTATCAAATAAAAGTTAGTAATGAGTCAATTTCAAATATATATACATATTTATATAATAATAAAACTAAAAAGTTTGAAATAAAACAAATTATTTAATAAAACAAAAAACCCAACTGTAAAAACTCATAACTGAAAAGAGAAAAACAAGCATTATAATCTATAGGATTTTGGTATTGCAGGCCCCGCCTACAATTATAATGCTTGTTTTTCTCTTTTCAGTTATGAGTATTTGCAGTCGGGTTTTTTGTTTTTTTAAATAATTTGTTTTTTCTTTTTTTTATGTATATCCACCGATTTCTCCGTCAACTGTGGACCGATTTTGATAATTCTTTTTTTGTTTGAAAGGGTATGCTCTCGAGGTGGTCCCATATAAATTTTATTAACTTTGCTTTGATAGTTTTGGAGTTAAAATAACTTTAATTGCGGAAGTCGGTGACAAAAAACGAAAATTCAAAACCAAAGGCACCGCTTCCGAAATTAAAGTTATTTTTCACTTTGTAGTGTTTTTTGGACCTCGGTAGTTTTTTTAAATCCCAGAGACCAATTTGACATTTCACAAGTGATTGTTGTTTGTTTTTTTCAATTTGGAGTTTGACATTTGCACCTGTCAAATTAATCTCTGGGATTAAAAAACTAACTTGTAGTTAGTCGCATTGTTGTGACATTCTGGCTACTCATATTCTGGCTGGTCAGTTTGAGTTTGTTTTGGCATCAACATCTACAACGCCACTTGCGAACTACGCATCAAAGACGTATCGTCACACAAATCCTGCATCTCGCAAACAAAGTTATACGCGTGACAACGCGCGTTATCCTCCCGATATCAACCATCATAATTCTCGAACTAATTATTTTTGAAATGTCCTCTTTAAGCCCTTTTATTTGAAAACCAACATGACAACACAATTTTTCTTTTTTCTTTTTCATTACTTTTTGTCCTCTAGAGGGCGCCATAATCAATTTAATGTGACGTCATATAACCTATAACCAGCAGATGACCATGAAGCTTCCAACGATACCTCATTTGTCAAATTATGATGAAGAGTTTAGAAGTTATGAGGTAAGGTACTTCGCCGTAGTCGGGTAAAAAAGGTAAGGTCTTTTTTTCTCCCATTTTTTTCTATTAGTCGTCATCTCGATTTTCGTTTCTTTGGTCTCCCCTTACTCTTACAGCCATCCACATTCACAGTCAAAACTTTCCTCACGACATTTTCCTCATTCCTCCGCATCACTTCCCCATACCATGACAATCGATTTCCACACAACTTTTCAGTCACCGGTGCCAATTTTAATCAACCATCGGGCAGTAAGTAGCACACCAGATACAACACCCGTCTGGTCGGAACATCCTCCCTTTTCTATAGAGGATGAAGAACGTTACACTCTGTTCCTCAAACTTCTATATTGTACTGGTTACTGTCGAGTAGCGTCGTGTACGATAGCCCTAGGAAATAGTTTAGTTACAGATCGCGAGATTTCCATAACTGAAACTGTTTCTCATTTAAAATAGAAACGACATCATCTAAGTTAATTTATTTTATAACTAGTTTAATTATTAATAAATATTCATCTGTCACAGCAATTTGTAAAGTTTGTCGTTGAATTTACATAACAATAGACTTATTTATTAGAAATACCTAAGGGAATGAATACAATGATTAAAATTAGAATTCATATTTCATTCTGGCAACGTAACTTTTAATTAGGTGTGTATTTCTTTTTGTTATTTACATTTACGTTCTTTTCTTTTTACACTTAAACTTTCTCTTCTTTCTTTTACATATTTATCTTTGTTGGGTATAAAAATACATAAGAATCATCAAAGCTTGTTAACGTCGACTGTAAAATGATTAATGAGTGCCAACGACAAGAGAAATTACTGCTGCCTAATACCCATCTTCTTGACAAAAGCCATTGACAACAAGAAGAAAATTACATTTTAAATTCAAACATACCAAATCATATCTCTATATTTTCATCAAATTCAATCTACAGACTTCTCAAACGAAATCCTTACAATATGCCAAGTGAGATGTTATCGAGAGCCCAAATTAAATCCGGATTGGGTCTCAATCAGTCACGTCGATACTCAGTCGAGAACACATTGTTTGTGCAGCGGGACCAATCTTTTGTCAACTAAAGGACCAATCTTTTGTGCGCCAATCTTTTGTGAACCAAAGGACAAATCCTTTGTATTTTCAGTCCTACATGAATTGTTTCGAGAAAACAATTGAATTGAGTTTCAATCAATTATTGTTAGTTTTAATTTATATGGTAATTTGGGAGTGGAACACATGGCGTCGCTGGATGGGGAGATAGATACGGAGATAGTATTGTATTATCTATGAGTATTAGTTTGAATTGTAAGTGCCGTCGCATATCATCTTGCTTGTGGTTCGTAAGATATGCATAAAAAAGTAGCGAGACATAATCGCAAATGGACACAATTCTTGACCACTTCTCTTGTCACTTTTATCGAGACTTGTCGCTCAGTTCGGCTTCTAATGACGTTGGTACCACGTTTTTGTTAACTACTTTCTCAGTAGTCTCTTAGATATATTATGTTATTCATTAAATACAATTAACCATTCACAAACTCCCCTATACATAAAACTTGTCATCCACAAATGCTTGTCAAATTATACCGCCATGTTCATTTCAATACCGAGAAACACAATTCAGAAGCATTTTAGTTATAGCTAAATGGAGTAGGGACATAATACACAAAGTTGTCGATAATAGAGTGGGGATATACGGAGTTATCGATAATAATTCATACGGCATCGTCAGTGGAGCGCGATGAGGATTGTTCGACTAATCAATATTAGTTGGATTCGATGCTGAATACCAATGGAATTCTATTTGTAGACCGTACCATTGTCACGTATTAATAACAAGGGATTTCTGAGATGTGCCTTCGATTTAATTATTTTGGGACGAGAAAATTGCGTGTTTGTTGTCATGTTGTTATTAGAATGTACATTAAGTAATGGAATTTCTTCTAATATTATGTGTTTTAGCTGCACGAGTCGATCGATCAGGTTAAGCTACGCTTGCCGCGGTTGGTCCGTGGATGGGTGACCATCTTTACATACCAAATCTCCTCCGTGCCTCGGAAAGCACGTTAAGCCGTTAATCCCGGCTGTCATTTGTAGATCTTTGACAGTCGTTACGGGTAGTTAGAAGCCCAAAAAGTCTGACAACCAGTCTTACCAAGGGGTATCGTGTTACCTAGTCACTAGGTTGCGGAGGTCAGATAGGCAGTCGCTCCATGTAAAATACTAGTATTCAGCTGTATCCGGTTAGACTGGAAGCCGACCCCAACATAGTTGGGAAAAGGCTAGGCAGATGATGATTATGTGTTTTTATGTCAATCTATTGATTATTAATAGATGTGACGTTGCATGTCGAATTTATTCATCATTTGAAATATTTCTTGTCAAAGCGCGGTAACTTTTAACCCCCGCTACGGTCTAGTGGTTAGACCACCTGTCTCAGACCCAGAGGTCCTGGGTTCGATTCCCAGTGGAGGCAAAAATTTCTGCTCGGTTATTGGTTGGGCTTGTTCTAAGCCCACCTAGCAATCTACCACCATATTTTCTAAGACTGTCGCCATAACAGCATTGTTGTGTTTTAGCAGTTAGATGTAAGATAGCCAGTTCCTCTGTGCTCGAGTATCTAGAGTTAACCTCGCTTTCACCTTCGGCTTGATCATCACTTACCATCAGGTGAGATGTAGACTAAGAAATTAAACAATGCGGTAAAAAAAAATGGTGGCACTTCGGGAGTGACGACAGAAGTAAAACCTTGAACAAGATCGCCTTGGTGGAAGGAAAATACTTGTATAGAACAGTGGTCCGTAACCTTATCTAAATAAAGAGCACAACCGCGTTTACAAAAAAAAAAACTTCCGAAACCTATAAAGTAAAAACACCTGCATAGAACATTGATCCGTAACGTAATATAAATAAAGAGCATAATTGCGTTTACAAAACCTTTAAAGTAAAAATACTTGCATAGAACATTATTTTATTTTTAATGCAATGGTTTTAATGTGTAATGTTTTAATGTATATTCTTTATGTATAATTTCTATGTGATTTGTAGTGCTTAATATGAGAATAATTTCCTGAAATAAATGATTAGTAATAATAATTGATCCGTAACGTAATACACACACAATCGCGTTTACAAAACCTTTAAAGTAAAAATACCTGCATAGAACATTGATCCGTAACGTAATATAAATAAAGAGCAAAATCGCATTTACAAAAATGAGGTGTCGTCATGGCGTCGAGAAATCAATGGTTTAGTCCCATCTCAAAAATGCCCAACGCGCCTATAGAAGTTTTCATTAAAAAAAAAAACTACAGACAACACAGCGACTATTATTCGATACATAATGCAAAACAATAAAATCAAAATGTAGTGGTGTTTGTGCATTTGTCAGTTATTTGCAAACGCGTACGATACGAATACTAGTGTCAAATTAAATCAATCTGCCTAGCCTTTTCCCCACTATTTTATGGTCAGCTTCCAGTCTAATAAGATGCAGCTGAATACTAGTATTGTACATGCGGTGACTGCCTATCTGACCTCCACAAACCAGTTACTGGGAAGCACGATACCCTTTGGTACATCCTTGGTCAGACTGTCAAAGATCTACGAATAACAACCGGAACTATTACGGCTTCACGTACTTTCCGGGGGACGGAGGGGTCTTGATATATAATGGATGGTCACCCATCCACGAACTGACCGCGGCAAGCGTAGCTTAACCTTCGATCGGTCGTTTTTATTTAGCCTCGAGACCCTCATACTAGTGTTATATTGTTATTATTAGAAAATAGAATCTGCATTCGAAATCAACAAAATAATACAAAATCAATTTCAATTTTGATGTATGCAAACAAAATTCGTTCTCCCTATCAATTTAATAATAGGTACTGCGTATAGTGACGTTATAAGCTGGCTGTGCAGTCGAAAATCCAATATCATTCCGTCGTGTGCAAATTAGTTCAATTGAATTGAATTCTCCCTAATACACTAGTATGTTCAATTAGTTTATAGTGACTCCTGAGGTTATTGGAATTGAGAGAGAATATTCAGATTTTAGTATTAACTAGCTTCCGCCAGCGACTTCGCCCGCGTGTTATCTTTATAAATAATAGACTATGTTACTGACAGTGATAGTATAGCATTCTACTGGTGAAAGAATTTTTAAAATCGGTCTAGTTGTTTTGAGTTTATTAATTACCAACAAAAATACAAATATTTTCTCATTTTTAACCGACTTCCAAAAAGGAGGAGGTTATATGTTCGTCGCGTATGGTTGTTTTTTTTTTTTATGTATGTCCACCGATTTCTCCGTCAATTGTGGACCGATTTTGAAAATTCTTTTTTTGCTTGAAAGGGTATGCTCTCGAGGTGGTCCCATATAAATATTATTAACTTTGCTTCAATCGTTTTTGATTTAGCTTCAATAATACGTACTTTTCCCACTTAATATGTGGATGATATGATAAGTTCCTGTCACTGTTATTTACATAGCAGGTAGTGGTTTTCGAATTTGTGTGGGGTAGGTACCACAACTAAAAAGTGAAAAATAAAAACTTTTTACAGAAAAAAAAACAACCGACTTCCAAAAAACACTACAAAGTGAAAATTTATTTTAATTTCGGAAGTCGGTGTCTTTGGTGTTGAATTTTCGTTTTTTGTCACCGACTTCCGAAATTAAAATTATTTTTCACTTTGTAGTGTTTTTTTTCTGTAAAAAGTTTTTAATATTAGTGTAGAGACAAACAAAAATATAAATATTTTCTCTTTATAATATTAGTGATGATGATTGTGATGATGAATTATGTGTTCGAATTAGAATTATGTGTTATGTTGTGTTCATCTCCTTAATTAATTTGTATTCAGTTGTATTTTGTTTGTTGAAGTTTTGTTTAAATGTTTAAATCTCACTTTTAGTTTATGAGCTGTTCCTGTCCAATGTTGTTATTCCTTCAATGTTATGTGCACCTATAATTTGTGTATACATTAGCAGTAATACCTTTCTTAATTCTTATGATTATCTTTAATCCAATTGTTGCATGTATATGATGTTGGTGTTCTTAAATAATAAATAAATGATGAAGTGGTGATAAAGTGTGGCACAGCAAAATAGTCGGAGAGCTTTGAAAACTTAGTTTCTGATAAGCTGTTCTGAACTAAGTCTGAACTTTCTGCTCTAGGAGAATGAAGGTTTATTAATATTCCAAGATGGCTTAAGAAGCTGATCAAACGAGTAGGAATGCACTCTGCTCTCAAAGAGGGCAAGAACATAAAGATACTTATGAATACGTCAAATGCCTTCAATGAAATGCCGTACGGGAGCTCTCAAAGGGACTCGCTACAAAATAACTTTGAGATTTTTCACTCTCATTCATTTCATATTGACTGAATTTTTATAATTCTCGACGTTGATATTTTAAATTTCTAAGATGGTCTTGAGTTTTTTAATTATTTTTTGCAAATATTTTTACGCGACAAGTTCGTTAAAAGTTAGTTTTTCCTTCACTTTACTTCCCTTAGTTTCGTTCATTAAGCTTCATTAGGCTAAGCTAATTACAGGGACGTATTTCTTTGAAAAAAAAAATCACATGCTTGCTTATTACCTGGGGCATTTTACCTATATAAAATTGCAACAGCTTGACAATATGACAGTGTTTCCATAGTGGATATTATAAATCGAAATTGAAATAACACATTTTTTTAAATTTATCAAAGGTTTCACGACATTTTGGAAAGGTAGTATAGAAAATACTCGTTGCTTAAAAAAAAGTGCATCACACTTTCAAAACAAGTGGATCTGCATGCGTAAACACAATATTACTTTTAGAAAAGCTCACAGATCACCATGATTCAAATAGTACAATTTAATAACCCGTGTTCTGTAGCTCGTCCATTTTGAATCGCAAATTATTATCGTAAATAAAACGCCATAACAGCGTTAGTTGACGTTCAGGGTTGTCAAAAAGATTTTGCAATTTTTGTGGAAATATTTTTTTGTTCAAAGATTTAAACCGTTAGATTCGCCCTACCGCGTCAAAAGATAGCCGCGTTTCTATTTCATTTGGACACCTCTAACACACAATGACACAGTGATTTGACTTGCTTGTCATAGAAAAGCTATTTAATAATGTGTGAGCACATTCTTCGCCCTAACTACTTTAGTTACTAGTTTATTTTATTGTGTTTTTTTGTTGAAAAGTTTAAAAGAAATTTTCATATTTTGAGGCTGAAAATAATGTTTGACATCATCAATTTTAGAGTGGTGTAAAAGATTTTCATCGTGGCGGATGAAAAGTGATAAGGTAGGTACAAAAGGGAATCGCGCAAAATTATAATACCTTCCACACAGTTCCATTTAAAGTAACTGTTACATTCGGACGAATGTCAGCATTTCTTGCTCTAACAAACTTATCTTGCATCCCATCTTTCATCCCTCATTTTTTCCTGATTACAATCACCGCTGGCTTTGTTACAAGGCTGAATGCGGTAAATCCTTGGGCTATGATAAATGTAGTGACGTCAGGAGCCCGTTTCCGGTTCCTACTTTATTTTTACTGCCGCTCTAGGACTTTTTGTAATATATTTCGGAAGTTGACAGCCCTAGTTTGTGTAATGACTTGGTTTTGTTAAGAAACTTATCACTTTTTGAGTAGGTAGGTAGTTATTTTCTTACGAACAATAGAGCCTAGAAAGACAATTAAAAAAAAACCTACCTTCATTTATTATGTTATTCAACCACTGTAAGTAGTTATTTTCCTACAAGTAAGAGCCTAGAAAAGATTTTTATGCAAAAAAAGTTTTTTTGAAGTGAAAACTTCTTTAGACGCGTTGGGCATTTTTGAGATAGGACTAAACCATTGATTTCGCGACACCATGACGACACCTCATTTTTGTAAACGCGATTGTGCTCTTTATTTAAATAAGGTTACGGACCAATTTTCCATACAAGTAGTTTTCTTCCA
Organism: Agrochola lychnidis; assembly: GCA_963680765.1. Lineage (NCBI taxonomy): Eukaryota > Metazoa > Arthropoda > Insecta > Lepidoptera > Noctuidae > Agrochola > Agrochola lychnidis. The sequence continues at coordinate 21,476,510 of OY796858.1, forward strand.
CCAAGGCGATCTTGTTCAAGTTTTGACTTCTGTCGACACAACCAGAGTGCCACCACTTTTTTTTATGAATTTCTTTCATAAGAGTAGGTATGGTAGTTAATTTTTTGTCCTAAAATGCTACATGTAATATCTGTATAGTAGGTATACATAATTATGTTCTGTATGTCGAAAAGAAATCCTACTGAAATCATTTCATAATCACCTTTTCCTCCTTCCTACAATATCTGGCCGATTGCCAAGACTAACTAACATTGGGAGCCAGTCGCCGCCTTCATTAGTAAAAGCGAATAATTAGATCATGATTACATACGTACGTTGAATTTCCGATAGGTATTAAATGCAACGTGGAGCAAGCAACTTATTACTTTGCTAAGTAGGTAGGTATAGTCAGGAAAAATTATTGTTATAGTCCATCCGTCGAGAGAATACGTTCTTGACACCTGTCAGTTGGAAAATTTCTAGTAGTAATAAGATTCAAATTCGCAAAACACTTATTCGGTAGTTTGAAAGTGACAAGTGTCACGAACGCATTATTTCGATGGCCGGACTGTAAGCAAATGACACCCTACGTCAATTTGCGTCTTATTTTATACAACTGTCAATAATTGACAATTCCGATTTCAATTTACGGACAGTTTAAGTTGGTGGTCAAGTTTACCTGACTTTATACTGACCGACTGCCAAAAACAGACAGCCTGCATTGAATAGTAATTATAAACATTTGTGAACACAAATGTCATGTACATTGCGAGTCAAATTCTGTCAGCCCCTGATAGTCTAAAGGCTTGTGCAGACCAGCGCGATATCGCGGGCGCGACACTGGGTAGCGCTGCCTGTCGCGCCCGCGATATCGCGCTGGTCTGCACAAGCCTTAACACACCCCTTGTTAGACTGTCAGGACCTACAGAATTTGACCCTGACTTATCAACCAGTACACTATTGACCCTATAACCCTATGGAAACATTAAATTGGACCACCGAAGGTCAATTTCCGTAACGAAACATGATCAAGATCTAGCCGCAATCTCATTTTTTGGGAAAAATTATGAAAATTATAGCTATTTTTGACAGATTAAGACTGAGATTAGAATGCAAACGTTCTTAAAAATACGGGAATTTCCCTACTGGTTTTTGCGATATACCTAATATTAGTCTGTAATTCCGCAAATATTATGTTGCATATTAGCTATGCAACGTAATATTTGCGGAATTACTACTATTAACCCTGAGGTGATGTCCATCAGTGGAGATATGTGCATGTCACTGTAAATTACAAACTAATCCCCTTGTGTTCGTAGGTCGTCAAAGGTGACTTGAGGATTATGTAGGAGGATGGACAACAGTAACTGTCGTCTGCTCAGTAATGTAGATCATTTTTTCGCCCCCGTAAACCCCTATTGCAACTTTCATCGAAATCGTTAAAGCCGATTTCTAGAACGTGAGTAGAAATCTATATACAAACAAATAAATATATATATATACAAATATTGCTCGTTTACTAGTATAGGATAGATCCTTATATTAAAAACAACAACAATATGATACACTAAAAATAAGTTAGCCATAGTCAAGTCCACACAATAGCAAAAAGTTTTATGAAACCACAAACCGTTCAATAGCAATTACTTATCACCGAACTTAATCGAAGAATTTACCGGAAATTGGTTCAAGTTCTATCCAACTTTATTATAACTACGCGTACTTGTAACTAAAGTACCAACGAGTAGTTACGTGAACTTCAGAGAAGTAGTTTTGGAGTTGAGAACTATCAGATAAGTCAACATTAAGTTTAATGAGTATGGAATACATGGAATCAATTAGAATATTGGAAATTGAGTAATTTTCAAATTCAAATTGTATGTACGTGCTCATTAATTATTTTAATTAAACGGGCTAAATATGAATTTAACGGCACAGCAAGTATCGCTGTCTAATTTTATTACGAAGGTACTGGAATCACCAAAAAGGTCGAATAAGAGTGACACTGACTGGACTATCACTCTAGCAGAACGTCGTATAGATGGTTGCGTGGCGACTTTCTTCTGATGACGGATGACGGCAGGGGAGCCACTGTCGTACTAACCACGTCCACGAAGAACAGCTATATTTTGACACAATCCTGATGGTGCTGAACCACTAATTAGAGGACCACTTCTGGTAAATGCTATCCTGCGTTGTTAAAAACAATAACCACTACATTGTGAAAACAGACAAAACAAATTTTCCCAGATATGAGACCTAGTTAGTTCGATTTTTCGCCCCCGTAACCCCTATTGCAACTTTCATCGAAATCATTAAAGCCGATTTCGAGAACGTGAGTAGAAATCTATATCATCATCATCATTTCAGCCGATAAACATCCACTGCTGGACATAGGCCTCCCCCAAGCACCGCCACTTCGACTGATTTTGTGCTTCCCGCATCCAGCGGATTCCTGCGGCCTTCACAAGGTCATCGGTCCATCTTGTGGGAGCCATTCCAACGCTACGTCTCCCGGTACGCTGTTGCCACTTCAGAATCTTTCGGCCATCTATTCTGCGAGCAATATGCCCTGTTCGCTGCCACTTTAGTTTGGCAATTCTTCGGGCTATATCGGTTAACTTGGTTCTCCTGCTGATCTCTTCCGCGAATGACCGCTACATCGCACGGTAAAATGGTCGAATTCAATAACATAAATGATTATGCTGGCCTTTGTATTACCGTAATTCTTTCACGATCACCATCAATATGAGCTTGGTAACGTCCATAAATAACTGGACCAGGACTTTCTCCATAGATTTGAATTTGTTACCTAAGTATTTCTCAAAATCTCGTCAAAACCGCAAATATTGATTACAGGATTATATCAATATTCTGGAGTTATATTTTGGCTGATATGGTGTTGATGATATAGAGGCATGAGGAACAGGGTGTAAAGTTCACTCATCCTCTATAAAAAAGGGAGGATCCTCCGAACAGGTGGGTGTTGTGACTGGTGGGCTACTGCCCGACGATTGATGTCAGGACGTTGTATATATGCTAGTCGCGAGGTAAACCCTGCTTGCGCGATGCAGAATTTTGTGTGACGTTAGTGTGATGCGTGGTATACATGTGGCGATGTATCTACATCGATACCACCACCGCATCGCCACCACAATGATACTGAGTGATATTTTACTGATCAATATATCTATCTGTGTAGCCTTTTCCCAAATACGTTGGGGTCAGCTTCCAGTCTTACCGGATGCAACTGAATACCAGTATTTTTACATGGAGCATATTCTGCCTATCTGACCTCTAAAACCCATTAACTGGATAACAACCCCTTGGTAAGACTAACTGTCAGACTTTTTGGACTTCTGACTACCCATAACGACTATCAAAGATTTACGAATGACAGCCGGGACCAACGGCTTAACGTGCTTTCCGAGGCACGGAGGAGTCTCATTATGTAATGGATGGTCACCCATCCACGAACCGACCACGGCAAGCGTAACTAAGTCTTCGATCGACCCGTGCGGCTGTTATTATGTTTCCACGATTTATATATAATTATAATCTTTATATTTATAATCTTTAAATATATAATTCTTCTGTAAATGTGTTTGTCACCTAACTCCTCCTAAACGGTTGGACCAATTTGGATGAAATTTTCTTTGTATATTTGAATGGGTCCCTGGATGGTTTGAAAATTCAATTGGACCCGGTAGGTGGCGCTGTTCGGGCAGGACAACGTCTGTCGTGTCCGCTAGTTAATAGTAAAATCTACTTTTAAAAATAATGTCTAATTCTAAAAACCGTCAGTGATAACCCTAGATTGAGTCTAACAGATGGTATTCGGGCCACAAAGCTGCGCTATCCTGGATGCAGGGGCACAATAGACCGACAGCGCTCGCGAGATAATGTTTTTCATAACATTGCCCGGCTTAATGGAGGATTCGTTGTAAGCTATGAGTGTCTGTAAAGCTATACGATTTGTGGGAGATATGCGGTGCGATATGAAACTACAATGGGAAAGTATTAGAATGGTACAAAAAGGAGGAGATTTATAATTAAGAAGTTTATTTATTTACAAGCTTTTGACCGCGGCTTGGCCGCGTCGGTCTGAGGTCGGAAATTATCTCACGAAAACGTACTATCGGGATAAAAAGTATCCTATGTCTTAATCCAGGTCATTTTGATACCCATGTGCTAATTTCATTTAAATCTGTTCAGCCGTTTTAGCGTGAAAGCGTAACAAACAAACAAACTCACTTCCGCATTTCATACCCTACTTCTATTTATTTTTCTAAAATTAAAGTAGCCTAAGTTACTCTTTATTACATCAGCTATCTGCTAGTGTTCCGTCAAAATTGGAACAGGCGTTTTGGAGATTAGCCGGAACAAACAGACTGACAGACAGACACAAAAAATATATAGTTTTTTTGGTACCCGTACCGTATATACTTTCTTAAACTGATGTTTTGACATTGCAAACAGGCTCTTAAATATTTTATTAACTTGTATTTATGTATACAGATTCAGTACATGATTCTGAACCCCCAGCGTCGAAATTTTTCGTCAGTTATTAAAAAAAAATCAGCTGTTTCATAGAAAAGTGCAATACCTACGCGGTAAAAATGTATGGAACAACTGATTTTTTTTTAAATAACCGACGAAAAATTGCAACGCAGGGGGTTCAGAATCATGTACTGAATCCATGGTTTCAGTTTTCGCGTCGATGTCCCTGCCACCCCGTATATATAGATGTATAGATTAAAGAACACCAACAGTAATTAGTGGAAGAACAATGTAACTACAAAAGGGTGAACTATTAAGCCATGTGCACATTACTGCCGCAGCGGGCCACAGCACAATGTATTTTCAAACAAAAAACTGCGGTGCGGCTCGCCTGTAATGTGCATAGAAAAAGTACAAAAGTGATGAAGGAAGATTTTAAATGCGTTGCATTGCGGAGCGGTCCGCCTCAGTCTGGTCAAGCCTTTAGATGTTTAATCATAGCCGATTTAATTATGGCTTAGGACTGAGAGGAATTTAACAATTTAAGCGTTATTTAAACTCACTTTAATCAGCAGAGGGATTATAAGAACTAAGGAAGTGTCATGAGGATGGTCTAAAAAGTCTAATAAATAATCTAAGTACATCTTTTGTGATTTCAGCATGAATACAAATGGTTCAGTCTGCATTTTAGGTATGAAGCTACAAGTACGTGGCGGGCCCGTCTTGTCGGGCCAATTTAGTGAGTGTAAAGTAGTTAGAAGATATAAGAGTTAGAAAGAGAGGCAACTTCTAGGTGAATACAGGGTAAGTTTTTAACCAGTGCGCAAACTTTAACACGTGACTTTACTCATCATTATGAACAACTTTTACTATGGGACCAAACCTGAAATCGCGAAAAAAAAACAGCCGTTCCCTACATTTTGACGAGTTATGCGAACATAACGTGCGACCTGACTTGCACTTTATTGTGTCGTGGCAAGAGTCGACTTTTATGTAAATAATTTGTCGGAGTGAATTATCTGTATTCATCTGTGGTTTCAGTACGAACAGAAAGGGGAATAACAGATCCCGTGATAAAAAGATGCATAAGCCTGTCAACAAAGTTTTCAACAGGGATTTAGTTCAGAACTCCTATTATACTGTCATCAAGCGATGAAACAAGAATAAAAGCAATTGGAACACCCTGTACCGAATACAAAACAGGAATAACGGATGTGCTGATTCATTTTTTAAATTTTCTGAAGAATATTCCGTATCTACAGCTGGTTTGAGGTGGCGTGGGGAAACAGCATCTACAAGGACTTGGGAATGGGCCTCTGCCCATCTGTGAGACAGTATGGTCTAAAGTAGAAATGTAAAATAGAGTCAGCGTAATTAACTGTTAAGCAAATTGACGTCCTATGTCAATTTGCCAACAACTCTCAAAGAATGGCAGTTTTAATTTGATTATAAAGTTAGGGTTATGGGGTTAGTTGGTAGTAAATACAATTTAATATTGAATATCTAAATCTAAACTTATTATTATTATAATCTTTATATATATAATTCTTCTGTGAGTGTGTATGTCACTGAACTTCTCTCAAACGACTGGACCGATTTTGATGAAATTTTTTGTGTGTGTTCAAGGGGATCTGGGAATGGTTTAGATTCACAATTTTGTCCGCTGGACAATGTTTTGACAGGACAACGTCTGTCGGGTCCGCTAGTAATATTATAAAGAGAAAAGATTTGATTTTTTGTATATTTGTACGTTTGTTTTTTACGCTCTCACACTAAAACGACTGAATGGATTTCACTTTAATATTTCCTTGACTTTACATCGCCACGCATCGCTTTCACTACACCACAAGCCCAAAGGTTTCAGTGACTCTCATTTTATGCAATGAGTCAACACTTATCCGGCTCACAATGGGAACTTTCAGCCGGATAACGGTTTTTAGTTTTGATTTCTAAACCTCCCTTTGTCAGATATTAAACGAGGACAATACGTGCTCCTAACAAATGTTATGTTACCATAGAGTAGGGATAATGGGTATTCTTTGATATTATGTGTTATGAAATGTGGGTATTATTGATTTAAGGATAGGGACTTTCATTTCCTATGAAATTTTGATGAACGTTATTGAAAAGAAACCTAATTGACTCTGTGGTCTAGTGATTAGACCACCTGTCTCAGACCCAGAGGTCCCGAGTTCAATTCTCATCATCATCATCATCAGTCTATAGCAGTCCACTGCTGGACATAGGCCTCTCCAATTGCACGCCATTCAACTCGATTCTCAGTAACCCTCATCCAGCTGCTACCAGCCACCCTTCGAAGATCGTCACTCCACCTAGCCTGAGGGCGTCCTACCTTACGTTTGCCAATTCGCGGTCTCCACTCAAGAACACGTAAACCCCAACGGTCATCGGTTCTACGGCTGATATGGCCGGCCCACTGCCACTTCAGCTTGCTGATTCTGTTAGCTATGTCAATAACTTTGGCTCTCTGCCGGATCACTTCGTTCCGGATTCGATCCCTCAGAGAGACTCCAATTCTCAGTAGGGGCAAAATTTTCTGCTCGGTTTGGTTTGTGGTAGGTCTTGTTCTAAGTCCGCCTGGCTAGCTACCACCATCTTATCTAAGTCTGTCGCCATAACAACAATGTTAACAGCATTGTTGTGTTTCAGCAGTTAGAGGTAAAATAGCCAGTTCCTCTGTGGTTGAGGATTCCGGGTGAAGCTCGCTTCCACCTTCGGCCTGATCATCACTTACCATCAGGCGAGATGCCGGCCAAGAGCTTCCAAGTTGTGGTAAAAAAAAGACGTATGATAAATGTGAATGGATCGTTGCTTAATTTGGCAGCAATAGTTAACTTTTTTAATTAGTTCTTGCGGTTCTTGCAAATGCAGTGATGACCATAAAATAATCAAGGAAGTCAAGTTTATAATTACGTATCGAACAGTTAACCTACAAAATTCGTACAAAAGATTCATCATGTAAGGGTGTGTCCACATCTGGCGAATGCGCCACGAATGCGCGACTAGCGACCAGCTCGCGAGCTGCGTGCATGCATTTCAAGTTCGCCCGCCATTCCTGCGCGCCACCCGCACGCCGCTAGCGCGCCATCTAGGCGCCGTGCGCGAACGGTGCAAGAACCGCGCGATGCACGTATTTCAGTTCGCTTCTAATATACAGTATGAAAGCAAACGGAACTGCATGCGCGCGAGCTGCGCGCCGCGTGCGCCCACTGTGCAAGCCTTGCTTGAGTTGCGCTAAACAGGCGCACCAAATAATTGCAGTAATTGTACGCGTGCAGCGCTCGAGCAGCGAGCGAGCGAGTCGCGAGCGGCGGATCCATGGCGCATTCGCCAGATGTGGACACACCCTAAGAATTAATGTTAAGAACATAATTATTTGAAATTGTTTGATTGTTACTAAAAAACAATTTAAATTTAAATGAAATTAAAAAAAAAAACAAATTATTGTTTTTTTTTATTTCTTTTTTTTTCATTTTATGAATTAATTTTATACTTCTTGCTGTGCCCTACAGGGTCCGTAATTGTACCTTCGCTTTAAGCCATTGTAACACCTATACCTACATTATAGAATGCAAATAAAGACGAATATGAATATATGAATATCACAAATAAACTTATTTACTTTCCTTATTTCTTTTCTATAGACAAAATTAAACAGGTTCAGACGTAAATAACAATAATAGAAAGACGAAATTGATCTCTATTTAGACCGTTGTAAATGATTTCTATTTTCATCTCCAGTGAAAATACTACATTTTTAAGCCTCGGTCACACAGAGCGAATACTTGCTGCGATTAGGCACTCGCAGCGAGAACTCGCTGTGTGTGACAGGGTATTCGCTACGAATAGATTCATTCGCCGCGATTTGAATTGAGCACGTTCAATTTTACTCTGCGAATGCGCACTCGCCCGAGAATTCGCTGTGTGTAACAGGGTACCTGCTGCGAGTAGCCATTCTGCTCAGTGTAACGCTTCAGACTACACGCCCGTACTCCAAGTCGTTTGTCGTGTAGAACTCGCTGTGTGTGACAGGTTATTCGCTGCGAAAAGATTCATTCGCAACGATTTGAATTGAGCATGTTCAATTTTACTCTCTACAAATGCGCACTCGCCGCGAGAAGTAGCTGTGTGTGACAGGGTACTTGCTGCGAGTAGCCATTCCGCTCATTGCGCCGCTCCAGACTACACGCCCGTGCTCTAGGTCCTTTGTCGTGTAGAACTCGCTGTATGTGACAGGCTATTCGCTGCGAATAGATTCATTCGCCGCAATTTGAGTTGAGTATGTTCAATTTTACTCTCTGCGAATGCGCACTCGCCCGAGAATTCGCTGTGTGTAACAGGGTACCTGCTGCGAGTAGCCATTCCGCTCAGTGTAACGCTTCAGACTACACGCCCGTGCTCCAAGTCGTTTGTCGTGTAGAACTCGCTGTGTGTGACAGGCTATTCGCTGCGAAAAGATTCATTCGCAACGATTTGAATTGAGCATGTTCAATTTTACTCTCTGCAAATGCGCACTTGCCGCGAGAATTCGCTGTGTGTGATAGAGTATTTGTAGCGAGTAGCCATTCCGCTCAGTGCGTCGCTCCAGACTACACGCCCGTGCTCCAGATCGTTTGTCGTGTAGAACTCGCTGTGTGTGACAGGCAGGCAACGAATTGTCGCTGCGAATAATATTCGCAGCGACAATTCGTTGCCTGCCTGTACTATTACTTATTCGGTGTGTGTGATCGAGGCTTTACAAAGTTTACTCAATTTCGTGTTTGATATAAATACTTAGATGGAAAAATATTATTCTTAGGTGATTCTCCCCAAAACTTGCAGTCATTTTATTTTTATCAATTTCTATTGTTACCATAACATAAAATCAAGCCTGTAATCCCCAAAGGGTTAGGCAGAGGCGTACTAACGGTACACACATATTTCGCCAGTTATATTTAAGTCCCATGTAATAAGTGGCGAGCCTATTGCCATCAACCGGGCACAGATCCAGGACTCCGTACTTATAGTGAAATATTTCGGATATAAAACTCAACAACACTTTGCCCGACCTGGGAATCTAACCCAAGATCCCATGCTTAGCAGTAGCGCTTGCGACCACTAGACCAACAAGGTTTTTTTTTCTATTGATAGCTCACAATAAACAAGTCTCGGTATAAAACTACTCAAATATTTTTGTTTTCACTCAAAATGTATTATGAAATTCGGTCGGGCAATCTCCATATCCAATTTTAACCCATTCGCCGCCGCGGACTTTTTAATTATTCGCGTCGTGTCGGTTAAAGTTTTTCGTGGTAAAAATAACTAGGTACCTACTCGCTGTTACCATATCAATCAGTGGTTTTAATTAATAGGTAAATGCTGTGCTGAATCCTGAAAGGAAAATAAAAGATTGCGATTTTGGGTACCCAGCAGTGCAAAATGGTGAATTTTCTGTGGAGGTTTTTTAACTGACATATAGGTTGGCATGGCGTAAAATGGTGGACAGGCTTTTAGTGGAGTTCTTTAACTAGTTTTTGCCTGCGGCTTCGCCCGTGTGGATTTCGAAAAATATCACACGGGAACGTACTATCGGGATTTAAAGTACACTATGTGTTAATCCAGGTTATAAACTTTCTGTGTGCCTGTGAGTTTCATCCAAATCCATTCAGCCGTTTTTGCACCAATCCGGAAAATACATCCAGACAAATAGAAAACTGACAAAAAACAAAATTAAATATAGGTATTTCGGCATTGAATTCGTTCCCACACCTCGTAGCAGTTCCTTGTTTCAAAAATATTCATGTACAGTTTTCAGTTCACTACTATTTTATTATATGTATAGAAGATAAATATGATTATTAATATGATTATAGGTATGTATTTTATTCCATTTTTTTTACCCCGATTATATCTTATTTTATCTAATCTTATCTAATTTTGCTTAATCTTGACTAATTTCATTTAATTTCAACAAATTTTGTCTACTTTTATGTAATTTAATCTAATTTTATGATTGTATGTGTAATTATAATTACTGATAAATATTGACCTATAACTTGTATGTGTGGTGCAAACTGTTAGTATAAGTTGTTTTTTTAAAATAAATAAATCAAATGTTAAAAGTACGTTGGCAAATGAGAAATTAATAAGTACGTCCAGGGCTAACTGATAGATTACCTTTAAATTAAATCATCCTACATTATGTTTTTCTAAATTACACGTTATTTTGGCGTAAACCAAATGCAACAGACATAAACGACGTAAAATACACTGAACTTACTACACTACTCTCTTTACTCTGTGGCTTCAACCCTAAACTGCTACCGTTTAGCCGCAGGCGTGTCGACTTCCTTTATTTTATACGTTGCTCGTAAATGAAAGTCCTAAAAGGTTGTGCCTGACAATTGTATACGAGTGTTCTCGACATTTTGTACTGATACAATCTGAGAGGATTTTCTTTAAGTAACATGTAGGATTTGTGTCTAAACAGTCAAAGCATTTGGAGGAGTTTTTTACTGTAGAAGAATTGCAGGTATTATCCTCGAGATTCATTTTAAGATGTCTGATAAGATAGATTCTATATGCTTATTTGACTAGTAGAATGTCTTAGAACCAGCGATTGTTCATAAAAAAAATACACTCAAAGCAAAAATAAATATAATCGTGAAAACCGTTGAGCGCTTACATGCAAACGACTTCTTACTAGAATACTAGAAGTCGTTTGCATGTAAGTGCTCAACGGTGATCGTTTGACGGGTTTAAGAGCTTGAAATCATAATTGTGTTTTTTTTTTCAATTGATTATTTTGAAGAACTAATAATATCGCCACAATAACCTAGCTTTGCCGACTGTTTGGTAAACATAGTAACTATTTTATTATTAGGTAACTCAATCTCACGATAAATGTTTTCAATCACGTTTATGAAACGCAAAATTGTTGTGTGTTGTCTATTATATTGTAATGTTATTATGAAAACCAAATGCCGCTCCTGACTCGCGACAAAATCTCCGGAACTATAAGCTTATAAACTTGTTATCTTCACACCAAAGGTGCCGCCAAGAAAAAAATATGTCACCCTTGGGAAAGTGAAGCAAGGTTGAAAAGTTAATTCACACGTAAACAAAGCAAGAAATTGTTAGAAACATTCGCCAATTTTTCACCCGACTACGGCGAAGCCAAAAGGAAGGGTTATGTTTTTAGCAGTTTTTGTATGTATGTGGGTTTGTATTTACGTATGTTCAACCGTAGCGCCTAAACTTCTCATTCGATTTTGACGAAGGAGTTGTCAATCGATTATTTTTATGATCCGGTTGACATAGGCTACATTTACACAAAATCAATATGATTCAAACGCTAACTGTTGCGTCTAATCTACATTCAAGACTCGAACCCTCGACCAGTGAAAAAGCTGAGCTACCGTGTCCTACCACAGCCTGCATAAAATCGATCAAGTTTTTTAAACCTCATTACAAAAATACACAAATACGGCAAACTTGAGTTTAACATTATGTAAAATCTTAAGGCGTGTACGCACGAACGAACTAAACATGGTGAACACGAGCATCGAACATTTTTAGGGTTCCGTACCTCAAAAGGAAAAACCTGGCTGTGCCTGGCTGGGTGTCTGTCTGTCCGACTGTCACAGCCAATTTGCTCCGAATCTACTGGACCAATTTAGTTGAAATTTGGTACACATATGAATTTTTGTGACCCAAACACGGTCGTGTAACGTAAATAAATGAATTTTGAATATGGGGGTCAGTTTTCGGGGGCAAATTGGAAAATTAAAACAAAAAAATTGCAAACTGTACCGTGTGACATATCTAATGAAAGCGCTTGTTGTGAGGATTTCAAATATATTTTTTTATCATTTTATAATAAACACTTAGAGATATTTAAGAATATTGATGAAAATTGACCATTCCTCCCTAGTTTCGGAGATACGAAACTACTAAGTCAAAATTTTGAAAAAAAGAAAGAGAATAAATAGTTCCAAACTTATACATTATAGGAAAACTTATAAAAAGTCTACAATCTTAAAATAACATGGTGAATCTCCCAATATTGTGCGTACAAACGTACATTTGCAAGTTTGTCCTTGGGATAAATTCATCTCAACCACGGAACCCTTCATTGTACGTAGTCCGACACGCCCTTGGCCGGTTTCTTTTATTTATTTATTCAAAATCTGTATTAACAATAACTTATATAGATCGGGCACAAATCCAGACTCCGGGCTGCTACTGAGAAATTTCAGATAGAAAAACCCAATAACACTGCCCGACCCGGGAATCGAACCCAGGACCTCATACTCAGCAGTAGCGCTTGCGACCACTAGATCAACGAGAAAGTGACAGTTTGAAAAGATGACATAAGCTCGTTATGTTGGAAAAGAGTTTGTTTCAGCATATTAGCCCACTGTTGGAACACAGGTCTCCTCTCTTCGAGAGGGAGTGCACCGTAATCCACCACGCGGGCCCAGTGCGGGTTGGCAAATGTCACATGTCTTCGAATTTTTGGTTCTAGGACATGCTGGTTTCCTCACGATGTTTTCCTTCACCGTTTTAAGAGCAGTGGTGATGAAATAAATTGCACAAAGTAAAGCGCCTGTCTGGGTTCGAAACCCATGAGCATTCGTGAATCGGACCGTTACCTTTGGCTCACCACTGCAGTGGAGGCACAAAGGACTTAAAAAAAAAAAAAAATAGTGATATAAGAACCATCCTTACTCTAAAATAACTAATTTAATTCCGAATATAATTATTTAACCTCAAAATAAATACTTATACCCAAATGAATCTTGAAGTCGTTACCCCAATATCATAATCTAATACTGTTTAATAAAACTACATATTTACAATATTTCACGGATAAGGAAAATAATATGAAACACCAAGATAATTTGTCAGTCATTTATATTTCTTTGCCAACATCAAATTCAATATTCTACACCATACCATCACATCTCCTATTCCCCACATAATATCACAATTCAATCAGTATTCTAATATTTACCATAAAACAAAAAAGGTTACCTCAATTTACAGTAGATCTCCAACCAATCCTATGCCAATCTATCTTTTTACCGACACAGCTACTAAGCACGTCTTACCGTCACGAGCGCCTGACCTAGAAGATCGTTGTTACCCCCATTTTGACATATCAAATCTTTGGGTATTGCCAGTACAATATCCAACAATTACGTATTAATAAATTGAAACCTAACATTAGCATTTTCGCTTCTTGACGGTACATATATACAAAGTTATACAAACAATATACTGTGAATATTGTTTGTATAACTTTGTATATATGTACACAATAACACATGTATATAATAACACAACAGAAACTAACTTCGCAACAGACCGATGTGTCGATTTACGGTATATGACTTCGTTTACCGTACAAATCGGGTGCGGTTGTATAATAAACTGCTTCCGCGACGTCCCGTTAGATGGGTCGCCGGGACAAATCGACCCGAGCAGGGAACTGTTAAGTGTGCCTTCACTTAGCGGTTAGGCTTCCGATTTGAAGTCGATTTTGTATGTTTATGTTTTAGTTTAAAGACGATGTGAAGGGGTTAATTGATTAAATTGTCGATTAAAAAAGTGGGGGTTTACTGACTTTGGAAAAATCTGTTTTAGGAGTGACGGTATTCAAAGTAATTTTTTTATGGTCATTGACATCGATCACTAATTTATTAGTGATCGATGGTCATTGATAAATAAGTTGACGTCCAGTTAGTTAAGTCCCCGGGAGACATCGACCCGGCGGCGACGGAGTGTTAAGTGTGCCTTCCGATTTGAAGTTGATTTTGTATGTTTATGTTTTAGTTTAAAGCTGATTCGAAGGGTAAATTGATTAAATTGACGATTTTAAAGGCAAGGCTTATAGAAAGCACAAAATCTTTGTTTTAGTAGATTGATTTTTAGAGTTCCGTAGTCAATAAGAAACCCTTATAGTTTCGCCATGTCCGTATTGTCTGTCTGTTTGTTCGTGGTCTAGCTCCTAGACTCTTAGTACTAGAAAGCTGTAATTTGGTATGAGTATATATATCAATCACACCGACAAAAAGGTAAAATCAAATTATGAAAAAAAAAAATTGTGTACCTCGCGCACACGTAAAGTGGGTTTCTTTTTTTTCTATCCTATGGTGGGGGTATCGTTGGAAAGGTACCATTACATCATTATTAGATACCATTTTTCGTTTTAAGGATCAGTTTGCGAAATATTCAGCTTTAAAATGTTAATTTTTGTTAGAGTTAAGTGGGGGTACACTTGACTCTAACACTACCCCTGCCAGCTAAATGGTTGGTTTTGAATATTTGAAAAAATTCACGGCAGTAGTTTATATAACGAAATTAAAAGGAAAACTATCTACTATAAATATTACTAGTTAACGAGTAATAATCGACTAACTTATATTTATAGTTGCAAAAACGTGTTCTCCCATACATTCCGTATGGGAGAACATGTGTTAAGTTTGTTCTTGGGATAAGTTCATCCCAACTACGGAACGCTTCATTGTGCGTGGTCCGACACGCACTTGACCGGTTTTGACGTTTTTTGAATAGCTAATATACACTGTGAGTCTTCATAATGTGCACATATCGAAATAATAGAATCTATGCTTAATTTTAACGACAGAAAAAATATTTTTTTAAATCTATTTTTTTTTAAATACTTTTATGGAATTAAAAATAAATTGTAACAAAACTGTGTAACTTTTAAACTGAATCAGCTATCACGATGAAACAAACTCCGTAATGATTGGAAGTAAGTAAACGTCCACATAAAATTAAAATTGAGAAAAAAAACCTACCCTCAATTGAAAATAAACATGTTTTTTTAGTAAAAATCAGTATTTTTTTCATCAATTTTCACAATAATTGTTGTAAAATTTATAAATAAGATGCCCAAGAGAAAAAAAATTAAAAAAAAGTTGACACAAAAAAATTAAAAAAAAAACAAAAAAAAAATTTTGACCTTTTTTTCCGTCGATAAAATTAAGCATAGATTTCCTCATTTCGATATGTGCACGTTATGAAGACTCACACTGTATGATTTCACTGACGTACTTTAAAACAAGTCGCGGGACAACTCGACCCGACACGAGTGTTAAAAGTATGCGTTTCATGTTGTTGTAAATTGTTGTTTGTTTTTTTTAATGTCCACACTATAACTTCATTTAGTTAGTATAATAGGCGCAGACACGAAAAATTATCCCATACTTCCAGACTTTGCTTCGCGTAAGAATAGTTTTCCCGACCCACATTGAAAATCAAAATATTTTACTAACCTACATGGGCACTTATGAAACGTCAGAAGCTAGGTGCTCGGTTCCAATTGGTCGCTTCCTATAGAGAAGAGCCGGTAAGAAACTCCAAGATTACTCTTTTAAAAATAATCGACTTTTACAATATTTCCAAATTACAGTGTTAATAGTTATGAGAGGACAGTGTAGACCTATCAATAACTACCTAATCCAAAAGTGTGGTGATGATTGAAAAAGAAACGAGCTTTTGCGAAATCAGTTTATGGCGATATCGATTCGTCAACCCTTAACAGTGTGACCCTCAGAATGTAGTTGCGGGCAAAGCTTGTGAATGTTAAATTATAGAACAAAATTAAATAGTGCCCATTCGAATCCATACCTGTATTTTGTCACGTACACAGGTTTATGTATGGGAGGACAGTGTAAGCCTTTCAACAAGTATCAGGTAGGTGCTTAACAAAATAGAAAATGGTCAACAAATCTACAGTCTACTAGGCTTACAACGTTCTCACATTCACAAAATAGAAAAGAATCTAAATAAAAGATAAAATGTAAAAGATTACCTACTCGCCAACCAGCCAACCAGTAATTTACTATACTCCATTTGAAATAAGATTAGACATTCAGACAAACCTTTTTTACGGTCCGTTCAACCGATTCTGACTTCTATACCGTAGGCATAAGGATGGCATTAAAAGCAAAAAACTGGTCACAATACCAACTGTTTACTGCAGTTGCTATTTGCCATGCCATTAACGCAATAGAAGTCAAAATCGGCTGAAGGGACTGTAAAACAAGTTTTGTTAAATGTCTAATCTTATTTCAAATGGAGTTTAGTGTATATCAAATGTGAATTAAACTACTGAGATATTAAAGCGAATTACAAAAGCTTAGTTTTTGTTTACCCTAAACCTCTTAAAGGGTTATTGTACTCATCGTTATGAACAACTTTTACCACAGTGTAAGGTTTATAGACTGTGCTTTTACTATGGGACCAACGCTGAACTCCCGAAAAAAAAAACCGTTATTCCCTTAATAAATTACGTTCGCATATCTCGTCAAAATGTAGGGAGCAGCTGATTTATTTTTCGCGATTTCATCGTTGGTACTATATTGAAAGTTGTTCATAATGATGAGTACAATGACCCGTTAAGAGGTTTAGGGTTAACAAAAACTAAGGTTGTATATTTTTTTCTTGGTACTTGTCATTTTGGGAGATTATCACAACGCCACGCTTGGTAATTGGGTTGGCGATCGCAGTTTGGTGTTAAAATCAATAGAGGACGCTGTATGCGAGAAGCAGAGAATCGGTCGAAGTGGCGGTGCTTGCGGGAAGGTATATCTCCAGCAGTGAACGTCTTTCGGCTGAAATGATGATGATGATACAAATCGAACACTTCAATCAATTACAGCCTTTTACAATTCACTGGAAGTGTACACATAGGCCACTTTCCTACAATAATTTCAGTTCCTATAAAATATAAATTCCTATTAGGAAATTATACGGGATTTACTACGTTCGTTTAAAAATATATCGACGAAGAACCAGTATACATTTTTCCGTTTTTAATAAAAAACGAAGATTTCTAAGCATCGTCACATCAAAGGTTTTCCACGTAGAAATTCTATTTTTTTTTTTCATTTCAACACTGTAAAACGCGCAGGAGTAAAAAGACCCCGCTGCAAATTATTATTAATTATTAAAACTGTAATTGGTCGGGCTCCGTCTGCCGTTGCTTTTCCAGCCCTTTGACCGCTCACCGTATGAAGCTTTCAAATAAACCCGTGGTAATATTTACCCCTAATTAAGGAATTTGTTATTTAATTATCGTTTGGACTTTTATTTATTTAGCGGCAACAGAGAATGTGTTTTATGTTTTGGCATATAGTGTTAATATTGTGTTTGAAGTTCGTAGTGTTTTTTATTTGAAAAATTATAAAATGTTTCAATGTTCTATTTTGGTAGGATGTTTTAAGTGTGCTTCAATATCATAACGTTTTATTTAGAAAATACTGTTATTTTCTTTATTATTTTGTGATGAATAAGGGATCGTTTTCCTACCATTAGACGGTACTAAAATTAAAATGAAATAAGATGTAGTTACAATAAAACATCGTATTACTTTTTCTTGGAAATAAAAATTGGAGAAAGTAATAGAATAAATTTGTTTCTCACTGTATTTCTAAGAACATCACAAAACTTTTTGACTTATTGAAACGGCAAATCTTGTGTGTTAATAAAAATGTGAGAGGTACTTATCGTGGTAATATTTACACAAAACACACACGTAAAAAACGTATTACAAAAAAATAAATCTACACGTAAATATTTCTTCTTTCACATGTAAATCTTTCGAAACAAATTGTGTCAGATATTCCAATAAATTACCCTTAACCCTTTCAACGTCTACGTACTTTAATAAACCCAATATATGTACATATGTGTATGTAAATACCGTGTAAACAGAAATTCGCAACGTTATCAGGACGTTTCCCTTGTTCCTATGGGTTGCTGTAACAACATGGCGTCTACTACCTCGAGCCAAAATTAATGTCGTTCCCCATCATATTTGACAGCTTGGCCTAAGTATGAAGCGAGAGGCTTCGTAAATATTTACGTTTTACTCATTGATAATGTAGAATGGAAAGAATATGTGTGATTTTGTTTATTTTTATTTTCATAAGTTATGTTTAAATTTTAAGTGTTGATGGATCAAAGTCAAATCATTTATTTCAAATAGGCCCATGTATGGCAGTTTTAAACGTCAAAATTTACAAAATAATAGAATAGTAGAATTGATTCTAGTCGCCCCTTGCAAAAGGTAGTTTTCGTATGGAGAAAAATGGGCAAGAAACTCCACCGTTACTCTTTTAAAATGTTTTACAATAGTTTGTATTAGAGATGCAACGAATAGTGATTTGGCCGAATACCGAATATTCGGCGGCGGTCTCAGCCGAATACCGTATATTCGGCCGCCGAATAGTCGGCGGGAGATCCAATACACTTCACGCAAACAAGTTACGACACGTTTTGGTGCAGTGCGTGCGGCGGTGACGAGGCGGGGAGTATTTGGCTCAGTAGCCGGCAAGTCGTGTCACAACTTGCTGTATATCGCAAAATAATGTATATTCTCTAAAATGGCTTCGCTTTGGGAGCTTATATTATTTGTTAAAAAATACCTGTCGTCACCGTGCAGTAGTGTTTATAGTGAGAGACTATTCTCAGAAGCAGGTATTGTGTATGAAGAAAAGCGCAATCGTCTCTTACCAACAAATGCTGAAAAACTTGTTTTTATTCATCACAATTTGCCTTTAATTAATTTTAAACATTAAAAAAACATCAATACTCTTGTTTTCACAATTAATGATTATTTGATAAATAAATGTTTTGATTAAATTGCTTTTTTATTTCCTTTTATAAGATATTCGGTATTCGGCCGAATAGTAAGTAGTATTCGGCCGAATACCGAATACTGGAAAAAATGGCCGAATAGGCCGAATACCGAATAGTTGCCGAATATTCGTTGCATCTCTAGTTTGTATACCCACATTAGTTAAATAATTATATGTGAAGACGATGCACCTAAAATAAAATTACTATACCACAATAGGTAAAAAGAATTAAAATGGCAACGACAGATACCTAATTTAATTATGTGATAGATACATGGTGCTCACATATTTACAAACATTGTAAAAGAAGACGATTTTCCTAAAATTTTATAATTAATAAGTCAGTCGGATCGAGAGGGAGAGGAGGGCCGAAGAAAAGATGGATGGATTGTGTGAGGAATGATATGAAAGAGAAGGGAACGTGACGGTTGACAAGGAGGAATGGAAGAAGATAACACCGACCCCAAGTAACATGAAACAAGAGCAGGAAGATATTCTTCTTTTCTGTGGTTAGTAACTAACCTGGTGCCTGAGTTTTAAAGCCACCCATAGGCCTCTGACTTGGCTTCACAAACCGATTTCCTCACGCTGTTTTCCTTCATCGTTTTTGAAGCAAATGATAATTATACAATACGCACATGAATCTGAAAAGTCAGAGGAGAGGAAGAAAGATTCAAGAAGATGATGTTCCAATGTTTAAATTATAAGTAAACAAGTGCTTACAATATTGTGTTCTTATATTTTTTTGTAAGACGTATATATGTATGTATGTGACGTTTGTGTATATGTAATTAGCTTTACGCGGCGTCCTAACCGAAAGCGACTGTCGCGCCAATACGCGATGGTTTATCAGAATAATGACGTACATACGTGACTTGATTGATCGCGCGAGTATGTCATATTCAATATAAACGAGCGCAACGATCGCGTACTCTGATGACAGTCAGAGTACACAGAGTCAGAGCGCACGTTTCACAGCGTTGAAAGCTTTCAGTTAGGAAGTGGCCTTACGTTACTATCTTTTGGACTCGTTTTCATGATCTGGAGTAATCTTATTCCAGGTGAAATATTAAAAACAAATATTGTAAAACATTTTAAAAGAGTAACGGTGGAGTTTCTTGCCTATTCTTCTCCATACGAAAACTACCTTTTGGAAGGGGCGACTAGAATCAATGCTATTTTTTTTTGTAAATTTTGACGTTCAATAGTGCCTTTTTATGCCTAATTCAAATAAATTATTTGACTTTGAATTTAAATAACTAGTTAAGTAGAAGAATACCAGTAAGCCGACCCAGTTATGACGCAGAACTCTTAGCCCAACAGTTATTTAATCACAGTTCTGCTGTTCCCATTAAAAAAAGACGAAGAGAAGCTTACAAATAAATTCCACCCTAAAAAACACTTTTTCACACCTTGGACCACAATAAAAACAATCGAGCGGCACAAACAAACGACTACTGACCCCAATTAAACCGCGATGACGCGTCATGACGGCACAAACACGTGCGTCACGGCACGCGTCATTTAAGGGTTAACTCGTACAATTATGAATAATTGCAAAATTAATTTAAATGGTCTGTACTGGAGATAATTACGTCAAAGTAATAAGTGTAGCCCAATTAATTATCATACAGTGATTTCCTTGAATTAACTTTAATTATTGTTTATTTACTGGAAGAAGACTTACAGCTAAAAAAAAAAAAACAACAAAAAAGGAAACAATAGTCGACAGAAAGCCAATTATAAGTCTTTATGTTTAGACTTATAATAGAATTTGTGTTGTAAACATACAAAAGCAGCAACATATCACTATATACTTGTGTCTGCAATTCAAAAGTGAGAGAACAAGAAGAAAAAAAAAGTACATATAAAAGCACTGCAGCTATTTAAAAAATTTGAGGCTTAAGCACCTTCTAGATGAGGTCACACTGGTTGTAAAGAGATCCAAGTCGTATCGTTTACATATTTTATTAAAATTGTTGTGTGTTTTTTTAGTAAATCCTTTCGTTCCCATATATGACTCGACTATTATAGGTAAGTATATTATTCTTACAATTGTAGAGTTTTAGATTTGATAAAGCTCAGGCCAACATACTGACTGACATAGCCCGAAGAATTGCCAAAATTAAGTAGCAGTGGGCAGGGCATATTGCTCGCAAAACGGATTGCCGATGGGGCCGAAAGGTTCTGGAGTGGCGACCGCGTACCAGAAGACGTAACGTTGAAAGGCCTCTCCCACAAGGTAAACCGATGAACTTGTGAACGCCACAAGAATCCGCTGGATGTGGGAAGCACAGAACCGGTCGAAGTGGCGGTGCTTGGGGGAGGCCTATGTCCAGCAGTAGACGTCTTTCGACTGAAATGATGAAAATGATGATGAAAGTTCAGAAAAAGACTGCAACGTTAGGTACCTACCTACATAAGGTAGGTGCAGAAAGTAGAACTTTATTCTATTCAGTATTCAGGAAATCGCACTTCATGTTGTTTTGTAACCATTTTTGAAGTGAAACTTCTTTAGGCGCGTTGGGCATTTTTGAGATGGAACTAAACCATTGATTTTGCGACACCGTTACGACACCAGCTTTAGACCATTAAAAAAACATCAACGCGTAGATTACCGCGGTGCTGATTTTTTTAAAGTTTTCACTTTTGTCGGCACTCCCGGAGTGTCACTATTTTTTTGGGATCCCTTCTTTTCGCATAATGTTCTTTGTCCTAATATACTTCGGCATAACGATTTTGGCACAATTTATTTTGGCATAATAATACTTCGGCATAATTTTTTTAGGCATACATTTTATGTTGGCATAATCATCTTAAAGACTAATTTGTTTTGGCATAAATTTGATTCGCATAACGTTACTAGGCCTAATGACTATTAGCATAATAATATGTAGGCATACAATTACAAGAAATAACGGAAATAAATTTGAGTTAATTTGACGTATTTATTTTAGATTTTCATGCAAATGATTTATTATATATGTCACGGCTAAAACCCGAAGTGCGGCTACACCTAGTTTTAGCCGGCTACAACTAGGTGCGGCCGGTAGCAGTTGGTTAAATTTAGTTGTAGCAAATGAAAATGGTTGAAGAGTAGGTTAGGTTAGGTTAGAACTGTGACCACATAACACACCGCACGAGCCGAGCGAGCGAAGCGAGCGGTGCCGCGGCAGCGGCCGGCGAGTGCCAGGGTCCATTTAGGCAAGTTTAACTAACTGCTACCGACCGCACCTAGTTATAGCCGGCTAAATCTAGGTGTAGCCGCACTTCGGGTTTTAGCCGTAACGTATATAACATTATGTAACTTAACTATGTATTTTTATTTTAGGTGTATATTTTTAGCAATTGCTTGTAAATATGCAAGTTTCGAAGTATATTCATCTTTTTTCTAATAATTTTAGTAAAAATTAAAGTATTGTCTTAAAAAATAATTATGTTGTGGTACAAAAGTTAGTGACAGAACCGAATCGCTGCAAAACCGACTCCACGTAGTCTTGTCTGTCCTAACCCTAGAGTGTAATTCAAAATCGCGTAAGCGCGTAGGGGCGAGGCGGCCCGCGGACTGAGGAGCAGGCGGCTGGGAGGGAACCACCGTGGCTGAGGCTGGCCGGCGGAGCCGGCCAGCAAGCCGAAGCTGCGGTGGTGAGCGAAAGCCGTCTGCGACGATTAGCACGCGTGGGGCCGCCGGAGGCCCGCAGCGCCGGAGCCGTGACAGAAACCATGCCTGCTGCATGCTTGCTTGCATGCTGTATGCTTGCTTGCATGCTGCATGCTTGCTTGCATGCCTGGTGTATATGTTTTAATATCATTATGCGTTTTTTTTTTATTATTATTATTTTTTTGCGATGTTTAGTAGTTGACCTAGAGCTGTAAAATTTCTGGACTGTAATATTATTGCGGAGGGCCACTGATCTTCTAAGATACAGGTAATAACCTAGTTTAGAGGTCAGGGTTTCAATGTATTACTACCTAGCATAAGCCTCTCAATGTATGTACTTCTTTCTACTATACCATTGTTATATTATTTTAGGCTTAGTTCAAATAAAGTTTTTTTTTTTTTTTATTTATACTTGTGAATGTTATCCTTAATAAAGTTATGCTTTAGAATGTTATGCTTAGTAAAGTTATGCTTTAGAATGTTATGCTTAATAAATTTATGCTTTAGAATATTATGCTTAATCATTATTATGGTTAGAGAAATTATGCTTAAAAAAAATATGCGTAAGCTGTTATGCGTAATTATATTATGCGAAAATATAATGATGCCAAACAAAATTATGCTAAGTTATATTAGGTCTTAAAATTTTATGCAAATGGATAGGGAACCTATTTTTTTTATTTAAAAGAGTGTCCGTGGAGTTTCTTGCCCGTTTTTCTCCATAGGAACCTACTACGCTTAAGAATGGGCAACTAACTTCATATTTCTGACTGACCGACTCCTTGACAATTCAAAAGCGCCTGTAAATAGTTTCATTGAAATAAATGCTTTGAGTTTGAGTTTATGACTTGAATAAATTTATGCACTATTAGTCATTCTTACTAAAATTTTAATCTAAATTGTTTTCGAAAACAATTCAATTTTAATCAACAATCCAATTAAAAATGTATTTACAAGGCTGATGTAAAGGGAAAGGCCGGGCGGGGTCGCCCTAGGAGGACATATACTGACCTTATTGGTGATGTTCTTCAGAAAAGCCAGGTGCGTAGTACTCGCAACCGGCGTGCGTGTATGACCAGATGTATGAACGTAAACGAGGCAAAAGGACTATGTAAGGATCGTAGCAGGTGGCGTTCTGTAGTTTCTGCCTACCCCCATGGGAAGAAGGCGTGAGTTTATGTATGTATGTATGTCCAATTAAAAATCTATTATTAAAATCAGCTTCCCAATAAACAAAACATGTTTACAAAAGAGTCGTGACCTGAAATCGTCATACGTTATTCAGTTAAGCCATGAAATATGTATGAGAATGGAATTAGCCGGTATAAGGCGCGGCCCAAATGATGGCTGTTTTACATTTTTATTACGACGACACTTTTCTTTTACGTTACATTAAACACGCGTTAGCTATAACCGCATGATTACATTCAGCTTAACGGGAGGTTAACTGCGCGTTATTTGAGGCAGGCGATTATTGGATATCGTTGAGACAAAGGCAATAAAATGTTCCTAAATTAAATTGTCAAACAAAATGAAAGGCAAATAAATAAATCTCTTCAAAGCATTTATTTCAATTAGACTGTTTATAGGGTCTTTTGATTTGTCAAAAAGTTTGTCAAAAGTTATTTTCTCATTGAGAAACGTAGGTTCTTGTAGGGAAAACGGGCAGGAAAGTCCGTGGTTACTTTACTCTACACGTAAAGGTGCGCCTTACCGCATTCGCTTGTAATGTAACAGTTAAGATTCGAGCTTTACCTACATCAGTGAGGGAGAAAAACTGAGCATTACAGTTAGCAACCTGTAATACGATAGTTGCCTAGGTAAAAAAAAAAATTAGACTATTTAGTCCGTCTTTCAGATATTAAAAAAATATTAAACACTTATTTTTTGCTTTATCATATTAATCAAAAATAACTTAGAAAACACGCATTAAAGTTGGGAAGTGGAGGCTCGCTACCTCACAATGCAGTATTAAATCTAGCAAGGCGTGACGTCATACCACATTTTAATTCAATGTATCGCCGTAATCTTTTGATTACGTCAAAAAAGAAAAAATACGTGTTCAATATTTTTTAATAATCTACAAGACGGACAATAATAAAAAATTTGGACCATTACATCAGTGAGGGAGGCGAACCGAGCATTACACTTGGCAATAATGCTCGAAATCGAATCTGAAATATTATGACATCACAAGAAAATGCTCCCGGTGAGGGAGCACCTTAAAGTAATTGGCCTTAATTTTCATACATTCGAGTTTTTTTCATCAGCCTGTACTACTGATGGAGCGTTAGTGGATGGACGACCTGCAGAAGATCACGGAGGAGACCTGGATGAAACTTGCACAGACCAGGGAAGCATGGCATAAAAGGGAAGAAGCCTATACTCAGCAGTGGTAGAACAAGACTGATAATGATGATGATGAGGTACTGCCAAGACATAGGTCTGGAGTTCGAACCCAAAGCACGCACCTCCGACTTTTCGGATTCATATGCGTATTGTATAATTATCACTTGCTTCAAAAACGGTGAAGGAAAACATCGTGAGGAAACCGGCATGCCTGAGAGTTATTTCTCCACGGCCTGTGGAGCCAAGTCAGCGATCGGGCGGCTTTAAATCTCTGACACCAGGTTATAACCACACGAAAAGAAGAAGAAGAACGAAAGTTATTGTTAAAATACCAAAAAAACAGTCACTCCGGGAGTGCCGACAGAAGTGAAAACTTGAACAAGATCGCCTTGGTGGAAGAAAAATACTTGTATAGAACATTGATCCGTAACCTTATCTAAATAAAGAGCACAATAGCGTTTGCAAAAAAAAAAACTTCCAAAACCTTTAAAGTAAAAATATTTGCATAGAACATTGATCCGTAACGTAATATAAATATAGAGCACAATCACATTTACAACAATGAGGTGTCGGTAATGGAGTCGCGAGTTCAATTGTTTTTTCCCATCTCAAACATACCCAACGCGCCTAAAGAAGTTTTCACTTCAAAAAAACACGTCAGTATTAAAAGCTTGACGTTTTATAAGGCTGGGTACCTGTACCTACTAATAAAAGCATTCGTTTGACGACTTTGATAAAAAAATACGCGTATTTTACCAGCGAAGCACATCTATTTGGTTGAGTTCTCATGAATATTCGCGTCTAACCGTGTGTACGAACATTTCGCTTTACATTTTGATAAGTTATTAACAACTTTAGGGAAGTATTTATCGGATGTAACGAAGCTTTCGCCTTCATTATGTATAAATATTAAATTAACTGGTACGCACGACACAAATGACGCCTGTTTTGCATTTTTATTACAACGACACTTTCCTTTCACGGCAGGTTAAACTCACATTATGATTGGCTGATTATTTTCAGAGCATTTTCTGTGTGAAAAAAACCCGACTACTGAAAAATCACGCTCTAAAAAGTATGAAACTAGAAAAAAATTCAGACAGAAATCAAGACATAGGTACAAAAACGGTCAAGGTAAAGCCGTGGTCGCATGCCGTTATAATTTTGTAGGTGTACAGGCATGCGACCACGGCTTCACCCTGACCGTTTTTACATACGTTCATCATGCATATCAAAAATATTTCAGACAGAAATCAAGACAGGTATAAACACCTAAACCTTCCTCATGAATCACGCCATCTATCGGTGAAAACCGTATGAAAATCCGTTCGGTTTATCGCGTTCAGACAGACAGACGCGGCGGGAAAACTTTGTTTTATAATATGTCGTGATTAGAGATCTGAGCCGGGAATGCCGACTATCCTGCCATATTTGGGCAACTAGTCGGCAAAAATCAATTTTAACATCAAAATAAATTCTCAGCGAGAGTTTCTACAACTCTGAATAAAGAACGTACGTAATCTGTTTATTAAATATTTTAGAATCACCAGTTTTTGTTACATAAATAATATTAATATTCCTTCTTAATTGAAATAAATCTACTAGCTGCGCCCCGCGGTTTCACCCGCATAAGTCTCGATCCCGTAGAAAAAAAAAAAGGTAAGGGGCGCAGCAAGTAGATTTATTTCAATTAAGAAGGAATATTAACATTAGGAATATTATTATTTTGTTTATTAGCTGCGCCCCGCGGTTTCACCCGCATAAGTCTCGATCCCGTGGGAAAAAAAAAAAAGTATCCTATGTTCTTTTCCAGGGCATCATGTATATATGTGCCAAATTTTATCCAAATCCGTTCAGCCGTTTTAGCGTGAAGGCGTAACAAACAAACTTACTTTCGCATTTATAATTAAGGATAGTTTGGTCGAGACCGCTATTCCTATGTGCACGGCAAGACGGGGGGCAGTGCAGGGACACACTGATTCGTCAACGCTGCCCCCCGCCTCACCGCGCATTCCTAAGGCACGGAACAGCGATTTCTGTCAAACTATAGGAGTAGTAACTCTTCCTTTGTAAAGCAATGATCGGCGTTGTTGACTAGTCGATCTTTTTGTATCCAACTTATCGGCCAGTTGGCTAATCTTTAAAGCTAATTTCATATTTTAACTTTCGGGGTATGTCGACCAATCAATCTGCCTAGCCTTTTCCCGATTATGCTGTGTTGGCTTTCAGTCTTACCGGATGCAGCGGACCAGCAGTCAGACTTTCGGGCTTCTAATGACCCGTAACGACTGTCAAAGATCCACGACTGACAGCCGGGACCGCCGGGAATAAGTTCACTCATCTGTTA
Organism: Agrochola lychnidis; assembly: GCA_963680765.1. Lineage (NCBI taxonomy): Eukaryota > Metazoa > Arthropoda > Insecta > Lepidoptera > Noctuidae > Agrochola > Agrochola lychnidis. Next base: position 21,504,018 of record OY796858.1, read on the forward strand.
TTTCCACAACCTAGCAGCAAGATCAGATGAGCATCCAAAATTCATGTAGAAACTTCTTAGAAGATCCATAGTACAGTATTTCTATTTTCTTAATATTCCTCGGGTATCATCGGATTTCCGAATACAAACGAATGCTAATTTCTATGTCCATCAATTATTAGATTTATCGTGTATAATAATTTGAATTCAGAACTAAGTACTTTATTGTTGTTTTGTTTTGATTTCTGTGTGAACTATATAGAGCTGGAAAACTATTTTCCTATCTGTCGTGCCTGCAACTTAAGCGGCTTTCCTCCCATTTTTTAAATAAATTATATTATGTGAAAAGAGTATTAACAACTCTATATACTTCCAAGTCGATTGAGAACGTCCGGTCTGCACCAAGTGCAAAGGGCAACCGATAGAAATCCGACGACTGACGAAACACGAGGTTTGCCGAGGGACATTAAGAACATAGTTTGTCTGTACTCGGTTCATGAACCCAACTAGAGATATGTACCATCTTATGTTATGCTTCACGGTGCCAACTGTGGTTCCAGTGAGTCGGAATCAGGTGCCACATAGTTCGCGGTGAGTCGGAACTGTCTGTGGTGATTCCCCAGCGAGTCGGGGTGATGAGGCTGACAGCTTTGATTCCCCAGTGAGTCGGGGTGATGACGCTGAGGGTGATGACCAGGAATGCGCGGTCGCTGCATGCTGGTGGTCAGGTTACCCGTTGAAGCCATGGATGCTGGCCGGCTGTGTGAGTGGCCTCACGAAAGCTTGCGGGAGTGATGATGATGATGACGTCACATCGAAGTATTTGCACGAAGGCTGCGTTGACGTTCATACTCGGGGTCACCAATTTAGGGGCATGAGGAAAAGGGTGTAAAGTTCACTCATCCACTATAGAAAAGGGAGGATCCTCCGACCAGACGGGTGTTGTGTCTGGCGGGCAACTGCCCATCGGTTTGAACTCGAAATCTTGTATGTATGTCGATCGCTCCGTAAACTCTAACTGCGCGATACAGGATTTATGTTACGTCATGTCTATGATGCGTAGTTCATATGTGGCGGTGTAACCGCTACAGACGTATCAAATATCATCACATTAGAAATTATAAAAGCGCACAATAGCAGTGCCGGCAGAAAAGTAACACAAAGATTTGTGCACAAAAATACTAAGTAAATTCAAATTCCAAAGTCATTTATTCAAAGTAGGCTGAGAATCAGCACTTTTGGAACGTCAAAATTACATAAGACAGTCCCTCAAAAACGCCCACCCTTCACCACTTCCTAGAGCTTTAGCTGGGAAGAAGAAGTAGCGCAACAATCTCCCCAGCAGCACAGCTGTCTGTTCAGTTACAAAAACTAGATTCTATACAATAGTAGGTTGGTTCGTACTATAAGTAACAGCAATAAACAAGAATAGTACACACTGTTACTAAAAACACTTTCTCTAAAACCTCGCAATAAAATCTTCACTCCTCAAACACGCCAATCCGCCATACATCATTTTATTATACGTCTATAATCTTCAAGCCATGATAACAACGTGTTTCATTGTTATTGTATCCATTAAGTACTACTTTTCTTTGTTATTTTATCTGTGGTCGGTGATCTGTGCTATCATTGGCCGCTTTATCATTGAGTATTTATGCTTGCTTTCGCTGTGGGTACTTGAGAAGGAAAGAGAATGTTATTTTGATTATGGTAGAGATGTGTAAGTTATAAAAACAACAATTTGATTGCTTGGCGCATTTTAGGGTTAACCTATAATAAATAAATCAATCAATCAATGTGTGTAGTTTGAAGCAATGAACACTATAATATTGGAAGAAACTAAAATAAAAACGAAGTCACATGGGTCGATCGATCAGGTTCGCAAGCCGCAGTTGGTCCGTGGATGGGCAACCATCTTTATAAATCAAGACCCCTCAGTGCCTCGGAGAACATATTAAGCCGTTGGTCCTGGCTGTCGTTTTTATATCTTTGACAGTTGTTACGGGTCGTCAAAAGCCCGAAAGTCTGACAACCAGTTTTACCAAGGGGTATCGTGTAACCTTGTAACTGGGTTGTGGAGGTTAGATAGGCATTCGCACCATGTGTGACTTTGCATCCGTTTAGATTGGAAGCCGACCCCAATATAGTTGGGAAAAGACTAGGCAAATGATGATTTTCTTTTTCAATTTTGCAGTTAATGAAGTGGTGACTAAACTTACGACATTTTATGTAGATATTGGTGCCGATTCTCTTGTCACAAATGCCTCTAAACTAGACTAAAAATCACCAAAATTTAGTTTAATCCTGTCAAACGACGATTTCCCATTCTGAAATAGATTAAAGTGACACAACCTAACTATATTTTAGTTCGACAACACTAAGATGGTACTGAGATATTAGTTTAGTGAAAATGGCAATATTGAAATTCTGAATTTGACGTTTTTCACCAAAAATTTAGATTTTCTAACTAAATCTGACTATTTTTAATCGCGACTAAAAAGGTGTGGAATATAATTGGTTGTCATGAACTTTAAATTCACACCAACATCTCGACGTCAGATGCAAAAACAGTACTGAAACTTTTTTTTTCTTTTGCTTATATCTCGAAAACGGTGTATCCAATCGCAAAAATAATGAAAATTACGACCCCCTTTAAATACCCTTAAAACCCTCACCACTCTACATGTAGGTAATCATTTTTCTTATTTTCCATACAAAAAGTGAAAAATTCCATATAAAACACGTCGAGGCTGCCCCCCCTGCGCGCCTCCGGCTCTAAAAAGATTCACGTGGTTAGGTATCACGTGTGGAGTCGCGATTGTCAAAATTAAGCGGTTTAAATTTAGAGAAATTCAAATTCAAAAGTCATTTATTCAAACTAGGCTGAGAATCAGCACTTTTCGAACGTGATTTTTTTATATTTTTTTATTTATTTATCATCATACATCTACCCTTACAGCTAACCAATGCGGTAAATGTGCCTTAAATAATACTTTAACATAATTGTTCCTTATAACTAATACCTATAACTAATAACAAACAAAGCATTCCTTGTGAATTCAATCAGAGAACAACAGAATTGGTCTGTCTCACTCGCTATGAGGTTGAACGTGCGGAGTGCACGCGTCAGCGGCGCCTCCTTCAGAAGGTTGGTCCTAGCACGCGGTTCCACCAGCAGTCGTGGCTGCCGTCGTCGCCACACGTACCTGTCCGGAACACACAGACTCACCTGGCCTAAAACAACTGCATTATGCACCTTCCCTCTCAGTATTTTAAATATATATGAGGCGAGTGCAAGATCCCTCCTAACCCTTAGCTCGTTGTATCCTACCATACCTAGAATAAATAAGGTTGGATACATTAACGGGTAAAAGGGATAGACTCCGTAATAGCGCATATCTAAATACCTTATAAATTTATTTTGTACCCTCTCCAGCATGAGACTATATTTAATTACATAAGACAGTCCCCCAAAAATGCCCACCCTTCACCACTTCCTAGTGCCTTTAGCTGGGAAGAAGAAGTGGCGCAACAAACTCCTCAGCAGCACAGCTGTCTGTTCAAGTTAGAAAAAAAAAAAAAAGATTATTTTGAAATTATTTTGCAGAATAGCTTTGAGATTCGCATAGTCAAAAGTAAGGAATTTTAGTGATAGTTTAGTTAGTTTAGTCGGTGTACAAGAGAATCGGCACCAATGTCAGTTCTTTTTCCAGCTATTGTTTTTACCGTACTAAACTTGTTAACAGAAAGACGCAGAAAAATAATTATAATGTAAATCACTACGTAGGTAGGTACGTTCCATTACAGCTCTACCTACCAAAAAAAAGCGTAAAGAAACGTATAAATTTCCTCCTAATAACGTGATACAGTACGCGACACGTTGTTGTATCGCATTATAGGAGGAACAAAGAGAATCAATTTTTCATCTTATTGCTTAAGCGTGACATGTTCCAACGAATGGCGTGTGCGGGGACTGGAAAATGGCGGAGAAAACAGAGCGATTTCGTAATATCTTACACTTTTTGACTGTCTTAAACGCAAGCCACACTGGGAGTGTGGATCGCCCGGAGGACACGGTGGAGCATACGGTGGAGGTCTGCCCGGCTTGGGCGGAGCATCGCCGTGTCCTCGTGGTGGCGATCGGCGGCGAGGATCTCTCGCATTCGGCCCTGGTCCAGGCCATGGTACGGAGCGAGAGGGCATGGGAGGCCGTCACCTCCTTCAACGAAGCAGTAATGCTCACGAAGGAAGAAACGGAACGCGTGAAGGAGAGGCAAAGTTTGCGCCTTCACGCCCCTAATCGCCGCAAAAGACGCTCTGGGCGTCGGGAGACGCAAGCCGATTCCTGACCACCATAGGCGCGACCTTGCGGACGGTGAGCAATGGATAGCTCACCCTCCGATAAAGACTAAGCCCAGGTCGACGGCGCGTTGTGTTCCACGCGCGCCTCAAAGAGATGTCAGCAGAACTGATGGGGTCCGCTAGGGCCGATGCCAGCCGGGGTTGCGGAAAAGTCCAAAAGGGTTACCGTGGCCCTTGGCACCATACTGGCAACTGAAGGAACACGGGTGGGTTTTAGTGAGTAAAAGCTCTACCCAAAGCGGGAGAAGTTATTTGATAATTTCCCTCCCAAAAAAAAGGCCACAATGGAAACGAAGCTAAGTTCGTTTAAACATTTTTTTAAGTGAAAACTTCTTTAGGCGCGTTGGACATTTTTGAGATGGGAAAAAACAATTGAACTCGCGACACCGTTACCGACACCTCATTTTTGTAAACGCGATTGTACTCTTTATTTATATTATGTTACGAATCAGTGTTCTATGCAAGTATGTTTACTTTAAAGGTTTTGGAAGTTTTTTTTTTTTTTTGTAAACTTGATTGTGCTCTTTTTTTAGATAAGGTTACATAACCAATGTTCTATACAAGTATTTTTCTTCCACCAAGGCGATCTTGTTCAAGTTTTCACTTCTGTCGGCACTCCCGGAGTGCCTCTATTTTTTTTAAATCCACAACGGGGAATCTTTTAGCCTGCATCTGATGGTAAGTGATGATCAGACCGAAGGTGGAAGCGAGCTTCGGCCGAAATCCTCAAGCCACAGAAAAACTGGCTATCTTACCTCTAACTGCCGAAACACATCAATGCTGTTAACATTGTTGTTATGGCGACAGACTTGGATAAATTGATGGTAGTTAGTCAGGCGGACTTAGAACAAGACCTACCACCAACCAAACCGAGCAGAAAATTTTGCCCCCACTGGGTATCGAACCCGGGACTTCTGGGTCTAAGACAGGTGGTCTAACCACTAGATCACAGAGGTGGTTAATGTCTTGCAAGTATCTTGGTCATGTACTGACTCCCAACCACAAAGACAATGATGACATTGAACAGGAGCGGAGGGCATTGTCAGTTAGAGCGAACATGCTGGCTCGCAGGTTTGCGCAATGCTCACTTCCTGTAAAAATCAGCTCTTTCGAGTCTACTGTACTAGTTTTTACACGTGCAGCCTGTGGGCTAGATATATGCAAAGATCGTATAGCGCTCTCCGCGTTCAATATAACAATTCGTTTAGGATACTGGTGGGGCTGCCCCGTTTCTGTAGTGCGTCAGGGATGTTCGCAGATGCGCATGTAGATTGCTTTTACGCAACAATGCGTAAAAGGTGCGCTTTCCTGGTGCGCAGGGTGTGGGGCTGCTCCAACAGTGTCTTAAGCATCGTTGCGAGTCGCCTGGACTGTGAATACGCGGGTCACTGTTGTGCCCTCTCTCATGGGATGTCGCAGCAGTGATCAACGGTTATTGATTGTTTTGTTTTCATTGTTTTTGTTTAGTGTCTGTGCTTACTAACATAGTCGTAAGTTTTACTAACAATCTTGTTAAGTCTTGGTTATTCGAATAAAGAGAACTTCTATTCTTCTATTAAGGAAAGCCCGTGAAATCAACAATTCGCAAAAATTTTAGGGCCTCATTGAAGGAATCACCTTAAGTAATACTAAAATAGAGTTTGAAAACTTCTCAACTTCAAACTCTCAGTTCAGAAATCGGGTGTAAGTCTATTTCATGGCCTCTAACAGTACCTCATGTAATATGCATGCTCCTGTCTCTACGCTGAAGATCATACACTTTGACATTCACACTACATTTTATTTGGTAACCTAAACAATACAATTCAATTTATTTGTAAGTAGCAAACATCTGGGTCCATTACCGTGAAAAAGGAATCTAAGCATATAAAATAGTAGTTCTTTCTAAATGTTTTTTAAGCATTATGGGTAGAATTTTGATAGAAATGACTTATGGACACGTTGATATACAGATACAATTTGCTTTATTGGACACCGACATTACAAACACTCGTCAACGTCAACTTTTTGAGGTTGACTGAACACTAGGCGCTAACGATATGTGGGTATCTATACTCCGTTTGAAATAAGAATAGACATTTAACTAAACCTTTTTTACAGTCCGTTCAACCGATTTTGACTTCTATTGCGATAGCGGCAAGACAAATGACAGCTGCAGTAAACAGTTGGTTTGTAACCACTTTTCTTGCTTTTAATGCCATCCATATGCCTACGGTATAGAAGTCAAAATCGGTTGAACAGACTGTAAAAAAGGTTTGTTTAAATGTCTAATCTTATTTCAAACGGAGTATAGGTATTATAATATCCTACGTTTTACGTACGTACACACGGCTACAAATCAAGCTAAACAATTTCCAGTATAAGCTGACCTCGCATTGTAAGGAAATCCTATACAATGCGAGATCAGCATTAACTGGAAATGTATAGCTTGATGTGTAGCCGTGTGTACAACCAAAAATCAATAACATTTGATAGTTTTCTGCTTACCTTTGCCTTTTAGGAATTTATTCCGACATAGATTACTAAACAATAACAGCCGCACAGGTCGATCCATCAGGTTAAGCTACGCTTGCCGGGGTTGGTCCGTGGATGGGTGACCATCTTCACATATAGAAACTCCTCCGTGTTTCGGAAAGCACGTTAAGCCGTTGGTTCCGGCCGTCATTCGTGTATCTTTGACAGTCGTTACGGGTCGTCAGAAGCCCGAAAGTCTGACAACCAGTCTTACCAAGGGGTATCGTATTACCCAGTTACTGGGTTGTACAGGTCAGATAGACTGTCGCTCCAAGTAAAATACTGGTATTTAGCTGCATCTGGTTAGACTGGATGCTGACCTTAACATAGTTGGGAAACAGCTAGGCAGATTGATAGATTACACTCACGACTTTGTTTTGCAAGAATTATCATCAATTTATCGTGAAAGTGCTAAATTATCTTATTAGTTTTGCTGATCTTCTTCATTATGTGAGGTTAGTGACTTACCTGGTGTCAGAGTTTTAAAGCCGCCCATGGGCCTCTGACTTGGCTTAATATGCCATCGAGAAATATCTCTCAGGCATGCCGGTTTCCTCACGATGTTTTCCTTCACCGTTTTTGACGCAAGTGATAATTATACAATACGCACATGAATCCGAAAAGTCAGAGGTGCGAGCCTTGGGTTCGAACTTGAGACCTATGACTTGGCAGTCTAACGGTCACACCACTAGGCTATCACTGCCCCATGCTGCAATTTTTGCTGATTAAAAAACTGCTCACAAGACTAGCTCAAAATATAATAATAATAATAATAACCCCACCGCAGTATCTCTACGTTGACGTCGTGGTGGGGCTTGCGCGCTCCGAACTCTGGGCCTGTGCCGGTAGAGTTTACTTTGTCGGAACGGGTCTAGGATGAGGAGCCAGACCAAGAGAGATACAAAAACCCGCAGGGCAGCATGTGGCGAGCTGTTGGGCAGTAGCGACCCCACGGACCCTATCTCCCGGGAGAAGTCTTGTTCCTCACCTCTGGCTTGCCTTTGTTGGCCGGCTGGAGTGAACACTGACGAGGAACGGAGCTCCCATTTCATTCTTGCCTTAATTGGCCGGCTTGAGTGGAGATTCGCAAGAGCAAACGTGCTCGGAGGAAGGAAGTATTCCAGTAAGTGCTCGTAGGGATCTTGACCATCTTCTGGGCTCTGGGATTGTTCTGAAAGCCGTGGAATACCTCTCCACTCCTCAAGCACCTCAAGACATGTTGCCCCCTTGTTGCTACGACACTTTGTGCTAGCGACCGTTTTCGGGGGCCCATTAATGAGTGTGCAAGTCACCCCTGCCATTTTATCCGTGTGCATATAAAACATTGATCTGGCAGGGGCCATAGTCCTTCCATAATTTCAGGTGACCAGTCCACTTTAGCCACCCAAACCCATAGTCTAATATCTTTGTTTCCTTAATTACAATAGTCCTACACCAACCGGGGGTTGTCCTTGGCTGCACTTGCATAGTGCGAACAGGGATAATCGTCGGTTGGTACCTCATTTCATTAAAAACGTCTAAGGGGCCTCTGCGAGTTGGCTTCGACCCCTCGTACGCCTTCCAAAGGTCCGGGACCCCTGGGTCCCGAGAAATGTCAAAGACGTATAATAATAAGACTATTTCAAAATATACTAGAGGTATTATTTTAAACCAAATTACTATCTATTTATCAACCGAGATCAGATTTATTAACAAAAGAAAGGCAAATTAAGCTCAACCAAAAATACGCAAATAAACTGAACAAATTAGAATTAAAACCAAAAACAATTCCACTCATTCAATTATTAAACAATTGTTAGAATTAGACCCCAAGATAATTACTAATTCAGACCGCTACTGAATTCAGATGAAATGAGATTCAGACACGTGCGCGTGCGTGCCCTAGGCTAATAATCTTCATTAGGTACGTAACTACGCACTGACTACGTTAGATACATTTAATTAACCATACAAATATGTGCTGGGGATTATAGTAACAAAAGCTTGTAATTACAGGGCAAAAGCTTCTGAGGCAACGAGCATTTCAGCCAAAAGAAGTCCACTGCTGGACATATGCCTCTCCTAAGCGTCGCACATCGACCGGTCCTATGCTTTCTCCCATTCAGCGGATGCCCACGACCTTCACAAGGTCATAAGTCTACCTTGTGGGAGCCGAAGGCCACAGTTCGGTTTAGGTTTCACAAAAAAATTCGAGAATAAACAAAAAAATATCGTAAGGAAAATTTAAATTAGTGATAATGGATGATGGGAGTTTTAAAACAAGACTTAAGCTTCCTAACCGCCGCAGGAGACGCCCTGAGCGTCGGGAATCGCAGGCCGATTCCCGGCCACCGTAGGCGCGGGTTTGCGGACGGTGAGCAATGGGTAGCTCGCCGTCCGATAAGGACCAGGCCTAGGTCGACGGCGCGTTGTGTTCCACGCGCGCCTCAAAGAGATGTCAGCACAACTGACGGGGTCCGCTAGCGCCGATGCCTGCCAGAGTCGTGGGACAGTCCGAAAGGGATACCGTGGCCCCTGGCAACATGGCAACTGAAGAAACACGGGTGGGTTTTAGTCAGTAAGAGTCTGACATGCCCTCCCGCTCCGTCCAGAGCGGGAGAAGTTATTTGATAATTTCCCACCAAAAAAAAAGCTGGGTTCTTATAAATGCGTCAACGTGTGTCGTGACGCGCCAGAAAGATACCAGTTCAATTTATTTATTATGGTCAGATTCATATTGCTGTGTTACACTGTGTCGTGACGGACATGCGGATTGTGCGAAATGTATGAAACTGATGTCGTTCTTACTGTGCGTTCGCACTGGCGAAACATTTACAACGAAACATGTTGGAATCTCTATTTTCTGTCAATTTTCCATACAAAGTTTGACAGGCACTAGAGATTTCAACATGTTTTGTTGTGATGTTTCGCCAGTGCGAACGCATAGTTACGCGTCACGACACACTCCGACACAACATGACTGGTCCCATCTTTATGGAATGAAAAAAAAATGTAAATTTTATGTAATTTAGGTATACAAAAAGTGTTTAAACTGTGTTATTACAAAGGTACTTTATAAGATTCCATTTAGAAGGCCATTTATTTTGCCCTCACCGAGTTAAGCCATTAGAATAATTATGTTAAACAAATTGAGTTAAGGTCAACATTAGTACTATTAAATCTCTCCCTTGGAACCTATTCTGAATTGAGATTTTCAACGATTTAAATATTTTGTGAAATACATTAGAATAATCTGAAATGCTGAATTTATTTTCAAGTTAACATCGTTAAAGTTGAAATATAGTGCTGAAAGTAATAGATAATTTTACATTTTCAGATGTTTTGTTTAGCAAAAGACGCTTTCATCGAAATTTATTTAAAAAATTGTTTCAAAATGCGTTTTTCAGCATCGTTAAAACAAAAATATCCCAATAATCAACTATGTATTATTTTTTATCAGAGGTTCTTTTATGTATTTTCTTGACAACATAGGTAATTCATCGAGAAAAACATTAGGTCTTAGGTAGGTACTTGACAAAACGAGAAATATATGTATTGTATTTACCATATTTACAAAGGACTCCTCGCTCTCGGTTGTGCAAATAATTATTATAACACATAACATAACATCACGCCTGTAATTCCCGAAGGGTCCGGCAGAGGTGTACTAGTGTGTGTGGTGTGTATAGTACACACCCAGTTTTTAACCGACTTCCAAAAATGAGGAGGTTATATGTTCGTCGCGTATGTTTGTTTTTTTTTTTTTTTTATGTATGTCCACCGATTTCTCCGTCAATTGTGGACCGATTTTGAAAATTCTTTTTTGTTTGAAAGGGTGTGCTCTCGAATTGGTCCCATATAAATTTTATTAATTTTGCTTGGATAGTTTTTGAGTTAGCTACAAAATACGTATTTTTTTCCCACTTATTATGTAGATGATATGATAAGTTTCTGTCACTGGTAGCAGGTAGTGGTATTCGAATGTATGTGGGGTAGGTGCCACAACTAAAAAGTGAAAAATAAAAACTTTTTACAAAAAAAAACAACCGACCTCCAAAAAAAAACATTAAAAAGTGAAAAATAACTTTAATTTCGGAAGTCGGTGGCAAAAAACGAAAATACAAAACCCAAGACACCGACTTCCGAAATTAAAGTTATTTTTCACTTTTTAATGTTTTTTTTTGGAGGTCGGTTGTTTTTTTTTTGTCGCCAGTTATGTTTAATTCTCATAGGGTGCGAGCCTATTGCCATCAACCAGGCACAAAATCAGACTCCGGGCTGCTACTGAGAAATTGCGAAAGAAAAACTCAGTAACACTTTGCCCGACCTAAGAACTGAACCCAGGACCTCATGCTCAGCAGTAGTGCTTGCGACCACTAGACCAACGAGGTATTATATTTGTTCAAAATAACCTCACAAAGCTTCTAGCATCTGTCTAAAAGACGTTGCGTCTAGAATATTCCACTGCATATTGTATTCAGGACCTCGTAAATACATTGCTTAGAGGTACACACAGCTACACACCAAGCTATACATTTCTAGTATAAGCTGACCTCGCATTGTAAGGAAATCTTAAACAATGCGAGATCAGCATAAACTGGAAATGTATAGCTTGATGTGTAGCCGTGTGTACAACCTTTCGCTCGTTCAAGCAGAAATTGATTTCTGCAAATATATACACACTGCTGTTGCATATTGATAGAATCGAGGCTTTCAGATACTTAATCTAATTAATTTATTAATATATTCAGTATATTTACGCAAGGTGGGTAAAATAATATTCTGCTTATGTTCTGCATTAATAGGATGTGTGTGTGTGTGTGTGTGGCGACGCCAAAACATAAATAAATTACTGCATTATTTATTCCAAAAGACACATTTTTTTACAAAAGTGTGTAGAATTTTCTCGATGTTGTTATTTCACCGGCACCTGCTTGTAATGGAACGTTTTAGTTTTTCCGTATATCTATCACTTTTATCTAAAGTAATATTATAAAGATAAAAGATTTGATTATTTGTATGTTCGTTTGTAATGAATAAACTCAAAAACTTCTGACCCATTTAAAAAAATTCTTTCACCAGTGGAATGCTTTATTATTACTGAGTAACATAGGCTATAATTTATAAAGATATCACGCGGGCGTTGCCGCTGGCGGAAGCTAGTCTGTAATATTTTAGCGCTGCAATTCCATATCATAAACCTTCCCCTGTATATTTCAGATTCCAGCATATATTTTAAGCGCTTACTGCGCTTAGTTAATAAGCAATAAGCGTTTGGAGAGCAAACCCAACAATGCTCGTCGAACGATCGATGCAATCTGCAATACAGCTAATGTGTTGCTGAATAGGGTAGCTGTGGTTTTGGTATTTTAGAGTATTGCTGTTTATATTGAAACTTGTTCGTTTGTTAGCTGTAATTAGTTGATGAACTTCTACAGATTTATCTCGCGGTTTTGCCCGGGTGAACCCTAATTCTTTTTCTAAAATAAAAGTAGCCTAAATTACTCCTTATAACATTCGCATCAGCTATCTGCCAATGAAAGTCCTGTCAAAATCGGTCCAGCTGTTTCGGAGATTAGCCGAAACAAACAAACAGACAGACAGACAAAAAAATGATTTTTGTTATAAGTAAATCTTCTATATTTAATAAAATTCTCGTGTTGATCTATTATTATGACGGATCTATTTGTATGTCGGATCCGGTCATTAGTACACGAAACGAATCGCAAGCGCGCCACTGGCGACATCAAGTGATCTACCCACACCAAAAAGCGCGCTTCTACAGAGTCGTGATGTTTTAAGGCCACGACGAGGAGGGATTCAGCCTCTGATCGCATCGGAGTTAAGACTTCGTGGAACTGTTCTCGATTCGTTGTACTCAGTTATTGTGTTAATTGTAATTTGTGATCATTGTGTTAATTTGTGATTTTAATAAACGCCGTCGCACCCAGTGTGTGTGTAATTTAGCTAGTGTGATTCATTTGATAGTAAATTATAATGTGATCTGAACTACAAACTGTTTTTCTATTGCGCATTAACCAACACTGCTCACACTACGCCCACAGTAGTTAAAATATCGCTGATGATAACGAAAGAGTCACATCCCCGTCTCAGACATGTATATTCGGTAGGTCTGAGAATCGGTCGTAATCTATTTTTATACCCCTAAATGATAAAGGTAGTACACCCCAAACATTTATATGGCAAAACAACGTTAGCTAGTATTTTCATAATAATATGCATTCAGTAAAAAAAAATTGACTTTACAGACACTTCCATTTTATTTATTTGTTATGTAAATGTATTTAATTGTATTTGTATACATTAATGACGACTACAAAATGGGTTTGATTGTGACGTCAACAAATTGTCATGATTATCTAGGTATTTACAAATGCCTTATTTGATGGGATGTCTGACGTTTTGAGTTATTTTAATTACACCTTGTGTAAATCTTTAATTGATAAATAGAATAATAATTATACTTTATCGTATCGTACACCAAAATTTTTACAAAGCTTATTTGCGACCAAAACCATTAAGACCATGCACTCCAAAGACAATTTCTACGCAAACTCCGCCCCTATGCATCTCACCACTCCACTATGTGCTAAACGCTAACACATCAGTTATAAAGTTGAATATCGCGTGCGCTCTTTGGTCGTGTTCGAGCATGGAACTAAATGTCGTAAGTCTAGATTCTTATTTCGTTTATAACTAAAGTAATAATTGAACTCGAGAAAAAATATTTTATATTTGGATAATAAACTACATTTTCTTACTATTAATAAATAATTTAGGCATAAAAGCCGAGTAATCTTGTTTTTGTTTCAAATAATCTTTAAAAAAGACATTATTTTCGAATAAAAAATTAATTGATCGAAAATGTTCCAGTTACGAAACTGTCTTAAATTTGGAAAGAAAAAGATCCAATAAATCATATACTAAAGTTCCATTTTGACTGTATGCGTGATTTTTTCAGAATATTAATGCAAATTAATATACAATTTAGGGAGCCAACACTTAATAAAAAAAAATTGCGTATTTTTTTTTTAATGCACACACTGAGTTGCCTGCGGATAATTTTCTATGTTATTTAATCATATTTATTCATATAATTGGTTGTAGAGTAGCATTATATTCTAAGTACTATTTATTTTATTTTATTTTTTTCTATTTATATTTAATTCATTAAACCTAACTTTGTTTCCGTACAACTTTTTTGGGTGACAACTGAAAATCAGCGCTGTGCTGTGGGTCCCCATAGCACAGCATCATGCTGAGTGGAAGCCTTCTTGTCACAGTCATGACGTGCCAGCAGCTGCCGCATATTTCTGTTTTGTGCTCGTGATCATATTTAAATCTATTGTTTTATTTTATTGTTCTCTTCTTTTATGCACGTGTTTCTGTGACAAATAAACTTATTTTTCTTTCTTTCTTTCTAATATTCAGGGTACAAGCGGCGGTCTTATCGCTAATAGCGATGTCTACAACCTTTGATCACATGCTGATGTTAAATCGTTCGAGACTGTCCTCATATAATGACGTCACCACAACAATTCAGAGTGTGACTAGTACAGTTCAGTGCAAACACATGCAGTCATGTTGGACCGCACAATATTCGACGGTACTGCGCTGTGTGGCCTCGGAAGTCGAACTTGTTAACAGAGAGATGGGCTGCTGTTCGGACGTGAACATAATTATGTGCCTATAATAGCACCTGCATCCAGTTAGACTCGAAGCCAACCGCAACATTGGAAAAAAGCTGTTTAATTTCAGTCATCACCAGGTTGGTAGTACCTTCAGCAGAGAATCAGCAGAGAAAATGCAATATATGCTGCTCATTGATACTATGAAATAAAAAAAAAAATCAAAGAACATAAGGATATTGCAAGTCTCTCTGCTGAGCGGACTATTAGAAATAGGTTGTGTGGAGTTGGAGCGGCTTGTTATATTGAGCGTGTAGTGCCTCCGTCATCTATTTATGATTACAAATACAACATGTAAAAAAACCCTGTCCGATTCGTGAAGTTGTTGTCAGGTATCGTACTGTGAGTCTATTTATGTGGTAATTTCCAGGAAAATTGAAAAAAAATCGTCTCTTTTTTTTCAATGGGGAATTTTATATGGGGCGCGGGCGGCCGTCATTCAGCGGGTGTCTACAAACCATAACTTATACCTACCTCTGCTCTCTTTTGCCTGCTTACCTCTGTTAAAAATTTGCTAATCTTTAATGAGTTTGGGGTATTTTTGATACTAAAAATGTGATTTTTAAACAGCAATTACTTATTATTTTCATTTTTTTTTTTAATTACTATTATCTAGGTAATATTATTGCAGTACCTATGATCCCCTTTCGGATCGGACAGAGTATTTTTAACATATTGTATAGCGAAATAAAAACTCAGCAAAAAGAATAGTAGGTAAGCCTGCTGTCATACCTACATTTGTCTAAAACCATACCGACACAACTCATAAAAACAGACAGATCCATTATTTAACAACATACTTCCACTTTATGGAGCAGCTAAAAGCTGTTCCTCGGTTCCATCATTATTTCCAGTGATTATTGTTAAAATTCTCCCCTCCAGTTACCCCCCACTACGGAATATAGTCGTAAACCGCTTTTACGCTCGATATAAAGACCGTTTTGTACGACAAAGTATGAAACATTGTGCGTTTGAGCAGGGCTGGATTGTAAGGGAAAATGTCGAAAGGTGAAAAGGTATTCTTAATATCTTTCCAGTCGATATAATAAACAGTAGTATCACAAAAACCTCTCCTTCAATGTATTTTGTCAAAGCCTCACTGTAGAGAATATTTAAAAAAATTGTATGTCTGTTTCTGTTTCATTTAAGAAATTCATGAATAGTTTAGTGTAACTAAGTGTTATATATAATGTTTACATGTACAATACAAAGTACAATAAGTAAGTACAATTTTAACAGTAAAAATTTGAAAAACCCCCGACACATACATTTCCTCATTTCTCTTTCCTACTCCGTCACCAGACCCTGTTCACCGTCTATCTATAACCTATTTATTGAGACCATTCCAATGAGCCCAAACACGATACCTGTGCTGTAAGTTGGTAAGGGAGTTAGGTATCCTGCAAATTCCAGGTGATGCTGCAGCATCAGTTTAAGGTTACTATGTTCTTTTAATATAAATAAAGTAACAGAATACCAAATTTCAAATCGATCAGACCTGTGGAAGATACTCACATCCATTCATCAACTAGAAAAGAGTTGATAACCTTCCAACGGCTGAACCAATTTTGATAAAACATGTCTAAGAACCATCACTAGAAACAATGCTTTCAAATAAAAACAACCGCATTCAAATCGGGTCACCCGTTTAAGAGCTACGGTGCCTGCCAGAGACAGACACACATAGCGGTCAAACTTGTAACACCCCTCTTTTTGCGTCGGGGGTTAAAAAGGAGCTACGTCTGCCAACAAACTGCTTTGCAGTTTGGCAGAGGTAATATTTATCTTGGAAAAAAATGTATTTCTGTAAATAAACACTTTTTCTTTTTTTTCTTTATAATGGTAATGCGTCACATAGTTACAAATTAAGAGCTACCATTGTCATCAGCCTGCATGTCAGCATGAGCTACACCCGCTACACTTCATCTAATAAAGATATTAGCCAATCAACAAGTTGGACCAGAGATATATGCTCAGGGTGTGCCGTACGATAGTTTACATTATTATATTGTCACTCGTGGATATTTTTAATCAATCAAAATATTTTACTTCACATAAACCTACAGGGGAACTTATGAAACGTCAGAAGCTAGGTGCACGGTTCCAATTGGTCGCTTCCTATGGAGAAGAGGCGGCAAGAAATTCCACGGTTACTCTTTTCAAAATAAATGGTTTCTACAATGTTTGCCAGTAACCTGTCTGGCCTGTCAGTAACTACCTATTCCAAAAGTGTGATGATGAGTGAAAGAGATGTGAGCTTTTCCGAAATCAGTTTATGGCGCTATCGATTCATCTACCCTCAACAGTGTGACCCTCAGAATGTAGTTGCGGGAAAAACTTGTGAGTGCTAAATTATAGAACAGCCCATTCGAATCCATCCCTGTATTTTATCACGTACACAGGTTTACTACCCATCTATACAGAAACAGATTGTTATAAAATGTTTAACATCTTTGATGTGATATACCATTAACATTAGTACTTTTGGGACTGTTAATTTTTTAGGAATTCATTTTAATGTAAGTAGGTACTTCACTTTTTAACATTTTAGTGTCGTTTTTTAAAGACCTTAATATTATGTCTTACGGTTTCCTTGAGTTTTGTGAGTTTTTTTCTTATGTGTAACCTCTTTCCTCTCGCTTTCCTGCAATCTGTGGGAGTGATTTCGTGAAAAGGGACGGAAGTGTGTAACAGGAAGCCGGGGAAGCGTGCGCTATTTGATTTGATCAATGAACGTGCGTGGTGCTAGAGTTGGTCGTCAGAAACGACCTTGACGAAGCTCCACCCCTTTAATGTTGCTTATTACCAAGGTAAGATGTCAGATCATATGCGAGCACTGTAAGGCTCGCTCGTTTTTTTTTATATTTAGAAGCAGTTTAAAAAACTATTTCATTCTCTACCTATAGGTAGGATACTATACTTTCCCCATCTTTCTACCACAGTTTTAACCCCTATTCGTTCCCCTTGCATCCGTTTTTGCATCCACCAACATCCGAATACATAGCATATATTTTCTTCAGCGTTATTATTCCGGATTTTTATCAGGCATACGTACCATAACCATAATAAGCCTATAATTTTCCCACTGCTGGGACACAGGCCTCTCTGTGAGAGGGAGTGGGCCGTAATCCACCACGCGGTCCCGGTGCGTGTTGGTAGATGTCACATGTCTTCCAATTTTTGGTTCTAGGATATGCCGGTTTCCTCACAATGTTTTCCTTCACCGTTTTGAGAGCAGTGGTGATGAAATAATTTACACAAAGTAAATCGCCTGCTTGGATTCGAACCTATAACCTAACATTTACCTAATATTTTAAAACCTTGAATGAAATTCACAATTCGTTTGACCTTAACAATTTGGGGTCTGTCTCACAATTTTGATTGTGGGCTGGCCATGTTTATCAAAGGACCGATGGCCAGTGGAGCAGACGAGTCCTGGAGTGGAGACCGCGTATCAGCAAGCGTAGTGTGGGACGCCCCCCAGCCAGATGAACCGACGACCTTAACAAGGTGGGACAAAATGGGTGCGGAAAGCGGAGGACAGGGAGTTTTGGCACAGCCTGGGAGAGATCCATGTCCAGCACTTGACTGCGATAGAGTGAGTTGAAGACTATAATTTGTTTATACAAGATAAATCTAATAATTAACGGACATGGAAATTAGCATTCGTTTTTATTCGGAAATGCGATGGTTTCCGAGGGACATTAAGACAATAGAAATACAGTACTTTAATATTAACGAAGTCAATATTGAGTGTGTGAACAATAAAAAATTTAGTTTAATTAAAAACTGTAACCCGACTACGGGAAAATAAAAATGATCTAAAAAGTACGAAACAAGCAAATATTTCAGACAGAAATCAAGACATAGGTACAAAAATGGTCAAGGTAAAGCCGTCAGTACTGTATTTCTATGGTCTTAATGTCCCTCGGGAATCATCGCATTTCCGAATACAAACGAATGCTAATTTCCATGTCCATCAATTATTAGATTTATCTTGTTTATTAATTTTATTTCAGACTAATTACTTTATTGTTAATGTTTTGTTTTGACTTCCGTGTGAACTATTTTCCTATCTGTCGTGCCTGCAACTTTAGGAACTTTGCTCCCATTTTTAAATAAATTACATTAAGTTAAAAGAGTATTAACAATTCTATATACTTCCAAGACGATTAGTAGTCAAGAGAGCGTCTGGTCTACACCAAGTAAGTGCAAAGGGCAACTGATAGAAATCCGACGACTGACGAAACACGAGGTTTCCCAAGGAACATTTAAGAACATAGTTGTACTGTAGATAAATGAATAACATAATGAATTCATTTCGCCTGCCAACTGCCGTTAATGAATCTGTTTGATGGCTCTTAAGCCTCTTACTTTAATAATATCATTAACATCGTTATTAAGTATTCATACTTAGGCAGGTACAGGAATATTTTCTCTAAAAGTAATATAGGAAGATTCTATTGTTGTTATGAGTTGAACTTTAAAAAAGTCGTTAAAGTTTGGTAATAATAAATTGTTGCTGTAAATAACTGGTAAATTTTAAGTCCTACCATATCAGGGATGACGCCTTGGTAAAAAGGTAAAAACAATAATACATTATTGCAAAGGCCGGGAAATAGGCAATTGCAGGTCGAGATACGAGACAAGCAATTGCCATTTCCGCCGAGGCGTTTATAGTGCTTTTCTCAAAAGAATGCAGGGAAATAAAAGTAGTTAAATTTCCATAATTTTTCTAGGTAATGCCGTTTTTAATATGAACATTTCACATTGTACATTTCAGCATGGAATAAATTGCCCATAATGTAGATGGCTTTTTAGTTTTAGTAATCTCATTAAAATACGCCAAAAATACACAGTTTATAAATAGAAAATGTTCACTTTATTCTCGTTTTTCCAAATCATACAATTTTCATATACTTTCATGTACTTTTCTTTTGACTTCGCTGGAAGCAGGTTTTTCATTGCTAATTTGGCTTCTGATCTTAAATCTGGTGGAGTACAATCAATCTCCATTTCACTCTCTGAACCGTTGGAACTCATTTTAATTATCTATTATATAAGTAAATAACAAATCAAGACGAATTTTCAGCTTTGCCGCCAATTTTCTATTTATCATCTGTGCCGAAAGGCAAACGCATCTAAGGCTATACAGCCACGTGAACGCAATTTGTACTAAGCAAAGAGAACTTTGGTATGCCAAGAATGATAAAAGAGATCCAATCAAAGAGTATTTAATAACCCCAGCACGCCATTTCATACAACATTGCTGGAGCGTTGTAATGTTCCAAATTAAAAAAACGCGCCTGCAATGGATTTTACTCAAAAATGCATGTAATGTGGTCATTATTTTGACAACCTTGTTTGAGTAAAGTCGACCTTGCCGTTCTGTTTCAAGGAGCGGCTGGCAAAGTTTTACTGGTCGCTCTAACAGGCCAGCAAAACATTGCCGGCCGCTATTTTGACGTTTTAACGTTTTAAAAAATCAAATGCAAAAAGTTTTTATTTAAAACACAGCTAGGATAGAGATAGGTACAAAAAGATTTTATTCCACATTTGGCTGTATAGTTCCAACTACCATTGTTAAAAAAAAAACAAAGAAGTAACAAAAGCGCGGTTCAGCGAAAATTTTATTTTTATTTTGTGACATTTGCTAAAAATGAGCTCTCAAAGCGAAAATTCTTCCGATTCAATGTATTTAACACCGCCAGACATTAAAGATGAAGCTAAATTAGTGGTTGAAAATTTAATACCGCGAAACTCAAAGGAAAAATATAAGCTTGCATATGAAAAATTTGTGCAGTGGAAAATCAGTAGGAAATCTAAATCAGGGACTGAAAGCGGTTACGGTTAAAGGTGAAAATACCTCAAAAATATATCGGTACCGGTTTCAAATAAAGGTTGAGCTATACCGATTTTTTCATGAAAAAGGGTTGAGCTAAATAGTTATTTAACCTTTATACGATTTCGGTACCGAAACACATGCGAGACAAAATCAAAGTCAAATCATTTATTTCAAATAGGCCCTTGTAAGGCACTTTTGAACGTCAAAATTTACAAAATAATAGAATTGATTTTAGTCGCCCCTTCCAAAAGGTAGTTTTCGTATGGAGAAGAATGAGCAAGAAACTCCAGTTACTCTTTTAAAACTGTTTTACAATATTTTGTAAAGGTACACCTACATTAGTTAAATAATTATATGTGAAGACGATGCATCTAATATAAAATTACTATTACCAAAATAGGTAAAAAAAAAACCGGCCAAGTGCGAGTCGGACTCGCGCACGAAGGGTTCCGTATAATGGTACGGAACCCTTCGTGCGCGAGTCCAGAATCTATAAAAACGGCAAAAAAAAATATAATATTTATAATATTTATTTTATTTTGTTTTTAGTATTTGTTGTTATAGCGGCAACAAAAATACATAATTTGTGAAAATTTCAACTGTCTAGCTATCGCGGTTCTTGAGATACAGCCTGGTGATAGACAGACGGACGGACAGACAGCGAAGTCTTAGTGATAGGGTCCCGTTTTTACCCTTTGGGTACAAAACCCTAAAAATGAAGCAACGACAGATAATTTAATTATGTGATAGATACATAGTGCTCACATATTTAAAAGTAGACGAAAACATTGTAAAGCTCAAACATTGTAAAAGTAGACGATTTTCCTAAAATTTCATAATTAGTAAGTCAGTGGTGCCGATTCCCTTGTTCACAAACTAAACTAAATTTAAGTTCAGTGCATCTTTTTCTTTCTATTTCATTAAGTCAGTTTCAGTAGGTTTTATTTCGTTTCGTTTTTTTTCGTAGGACTAAACTAAAAAGTTTAGTCCTGTCAAATTAATCAGCGCTTGACGTAAATTGACGTAATTTTAGTCGGCATGTTTTTAATCACTAAAATTACGTCGCCTGTCACTCTCCATACATGGAGAGTGACAGGCGCTGCTTAATTTGACAGGACAAAACTAAAATTTATCTAATTTACCACGGCGCTTATTTATCACGGCGCTTATTTACCACGGCGCTTATTTACCACGGCGCTTATTTACCACGGCGCTTATTTACCACGGCGCTTATTTACCACGGCGCTTATTTACCACGGCCCTTATTTACCACGGCGCTTATTTACCACGGCCCTTATTTTTCACGGCGCTTATTTATCACGGCACTTATTTATCACGGCGCTTATTTATCACGGCGCTTATTTACCACGGCGCTTATTTACCACGGCGCTTATTTACCACGGCGCTTATTTACCACCTAAATAAAAAATAACGAAAAAAGAAATAAAAAAAAAAAAAAAAAAGAAAAAATTGACGTAATTTTAGTCGGCATGTTTTTAATCACGTCTAAACTTGTATGGCTTAATTTGACAGGACTAAACTAAAATTTATCTTCTGTCCTTTTCTTAATGAAATAGAAAGAAAAAGATGCACTGAACTTAAATTTAGTTTAGTTTGTGAACAAGGGAATCGGCACCAGTGTGTGAGGAAGTAGGTAATCACAGAATGTAAAATCAATTTATTTATTTAATACTTTAAGCACACAAATGTACAGAGGTGGACTTAATGCCATAGGCATTTTCTACCAGTCAACCTTTGGGTGATGCAGAGACAAACAGTGGTAGGTGCAATAAAGAAAATTGTGGAATAAATATTTATTTAAATATAAGATACATATATCTATTAAAAACTATTAATATATATACCTAATCATAAAAACATGAACATACATATAAATTGTAATACCCCATTGTAATAATTTGTATACCCCATGGGTATGCTACAGTGATACAATAATGTTAACTGTAAGAACTGTATTTTCACCAGTGACAAACAATGAATAAATGAATATGAATATGAAGATCATATATAAAATTAACACACATAAATACATAAATATACTAAAACAAATAAGACAAACAACGGGAAAACACTAACGTTGTAATGAAACTGCCAGCTTCTTGCGAATGTGCTCGCGAACTTTAACTTTAAAGGATAATAGGTTGGTTGCCATACTGATTTCCAGGGGAAGCGCATTCCACAGAGAGATAGATTGAACGAAGAAGGAAGAGTGAATGAAGTCAGTGCGGTGAGTGGGACAATGAAGAAGACGATTATGTGATGAGCGTACATTTTTATTGTTGTTTGCGCAAATCTACTGGAAGTGGGGAGCTAGATAACTAGGAGAAGAGGGAGAGACAAGAAACGAAAACAAAATGGTCAGCGCCCTTTGCTCTCTGCGCTGGCGTATGGGCGACCACTTTAGAAGCAATCGATGCGCAAAGACATGATCATATTTACGCAGATTGAATACGAATCGAATGCAATTATTGAGGAAACAGTCTAATTTGTTGAGTAGTTCTGCATTCAGGTCATAATAGCACACATCACTATAATCGATGATTGGGAAAATTAAGGACTGCACAAGCATTGTCTTTGTACTCGATGATAATAAGTTTTTCAAGCGGTACAGAGCCCGATGCGTTCCCTTTTGGTTGGCGACTTGAGTACGCCAGTTTAGGGTAGTATCAATGTGCAAGCCTAGGTCTTTCAAGTCATTGCTAAATGGAACAATCGTACCATTGAAGAGGATTGGTGGCAAGGTTGTACCATCCATCTTACTAATGCTACGAGGACTCCCAATGATGATCGCCTGACACTTTTTAGAGTTTACTGTTACCCAAAATCTATCAGACCAGGTTTTTATGGCTATCAAGTCCCTGTTTAATTTGTCGATGAAGTCAGGTAATTTATCAACCCTCCTCTCGCAGTACAACTGCAAGTCATCTGCATACAAATGATACGCACACTGGAGTTCAGAAGTTATAAGATTTATGAAAATAGAAAACAGAAGAAGAGAAAGTATACCGCCTTGAGGAACGCCAGCTTCTAAATCACACCAGCATAAAAAAGAATCCCCAGCATGAACGGACTGCTAACGTTCCTGAAGATAAGAGGAGAACCATTTCAGTGCTTCGGGAGAGACCACAACGTATGACAGAATGACTAACAGGATCAACCAACACTAGAGCAGTAACTTCGGTATCTTTAAGTCCTGTCCTTATATCGCCAGTTACTTTCAAGAGGGCAGAAACAGTGCTGTGGCCAGACCTGAACCCAGATTGAAGAGGACTAGTGAGTAAATTACAATAAACAAAATTGGAGAATTGTTTGTAGACACAGGCTTCGAGCACTTCGGATAGAAAGGGAAGGATACAAATTGGACGAAAGTTGGTTGGAAGAGAGGGATTAGATACATTAGGTACTGGACGGACATAGGCTTTATGCCACAGAGAAGGGAATACTCCGATGTTAAGGGAAAAATTTATTTTGAGGGTCATACCATGGGTGATATTGTCACATCCCACCGCTTTTGATTTGACGGAAAGAATGATCTTTCTGATTTCTCCTGGTTCAACTTGACGTGTAAAAGTGTTTGTACAAACCTACTTACAGAAATAAAATCATTTATCATTTATCATTTAACTGGAATTAAACTGAAAGGATTAATATGAGGACGCGTTAGACCAAATATTAGAGACAGAGTTTGTTGCTTGGTTAGACGATCCAAGGTAGGAACAGTGGAGAAATGTCGGTACAGATCGTCTAAATCAATTGAGTTAGAAAGGTCTAAATATCGTGATTTGCCGATACCAAGAGTTCCAAGAAATTTCCAAATATCGGCAAAAGAGTAAGAATTGATAGTATTCAGAATGTGGCGGCGTTTAGCATTGCGTATCATCTGATTGTATCTATTCCTTACAGCCTTGAACAAGGTCCAGTTCTCATCAGTACGCTCCCTTTTAAATTTACGGAACGCACGGTCCCTACATCGCATTGCCATCTGTATTCCTCTTGTCATCATGGTGCAGGTGGGCGTTCCATCTTAACTTTTTTGACGGGAGCATGGATGTTATACAGGTTAACTACAACGTCATTAAAGAACGCAACCTTGTCGTCAACCAAATACAATATTATTTACCGTAAACTAATCTTGGACTGTGAGAATAGAGCTATTCACGTCGTCAAGATTTTGTGACCGTCGGTTTATTTTAAAGATCTGTGTCATCTGCAAATAACACCATCTTCGGTTGATTTTGAAGTAATTGGCGTAAATCATTCATGTAAACTAAAAAGAAGAATGGACCCAATATCGAACATTCAGGAACGCCCATTGCCATTTCAGACTAATGAAATTACGCCGTTTACCTGAACTTTAACCTTTCTATCTTTCAGGTAAGATCTAACTAAATCAAGACCTGTATTCCTAATCCCATAGTGCTCTAGTTTCAGCAGAAATGTCTCATGGTAAAATGATAAATGATTTTATTTCTGTAAGTAGGTTTGTACAAACACTTTTACACGTCAATCATATTTTAAAGCTAGATGAGGTCGGCGTTTCCTGACTACTCTGAGAAGAAAAGCCGAAACAAACTCAGAGGTCTCAGTCTCTTTTAAAGTACAGACATAATCTTGGTCAGATCATGTGAAGGCCATATGGATTGGTGTCTGAAGTGGTCTTTTGAGGAAAGCACCACACAGATTGAGAGGGCCTGTCCAGTCAATGCACGCATTTGTCAGTTATCGTGCAGCTCAACTCAGAATTTAAGGAGCTCAACGATTCGATGAACAATACCAAAAAAAGGACATTTGGGTAGGCCACTTAAATTACTCAAACTGTCAGACCATGATTAGAACTAACTGAAAAAATAATAAAAAACAAAACTAAAAGGAATGACATAGTCTTTACATTCACAATAATTAAAATAATAAAATACTTTAAAAGTAAATATTCATGTCATTGTATAAATAAAATTCATTAATGTCAATGTGTATATAAAAACCCGGAAATAATCTTGGTCAGAGCATTTCATTTGAGAACTATGTAGATTTGTGTCTGAAATGGTCTTCTGAGGAAAGAACCATACAGATTTGAGTGGACCTGTCCAGTCAGTGCACGCATTTGTCAGTAATAGTGTAGCTCAACTCAGAACTTAAAAGGAGCTCAACAATTCGACGAACAATACCAAAGAAAGGACATTTGTGTAGGCCACATAAAGTACTCAAAACTGCCAGATTATCAATAGAACTGAGAAAAAAATATATATATGACCCACATAGGCCTCACATTCACAGTAATTAAAATAATAATAATATTATACTTCACAAAGTAAATATTCATGTCATTGTGTATAAAATTTTAAAGTTAGCAACATAAACAAAGTTCCGAAAGTAAAAAATAATAATTGGAGCAGCTTAATCCCAAGCCTTTTTGTCCTCAATGTAATTTTTAACGGTATAAAAAGCTTTAATGAATGATTTAAATTTATTAAGGCTTAGATCTTGTACGGGGCTTGGAAGTTTATTATAAAAGCGTATACATTGACATCTCAACGAGCCACCTATTTTCTTGAGCCTTGTTGTAGGTACAACAAATTTGTGTTTGTTTCTAATATTTATGTTATGGATATCACTGTATTTTTTAAACAATTTTATATTTTATGGGCATATAAAAGATTATCAAAAATATACTGAGAAGGCACAGTCATTACATTAATCTCCTCAAATTTATCTCTGAGAGAGTGTCTCGGACTTAATTTATAAATTGATCGAACAGCTTTTTTCTGCAAAACAAAGATAGTCTGAATGTCGGCGGCATTTCCCCACAACAGAATACCGTACGACATTACACTATGAAAATAGCTAAAGTACACTAAACGGGCTGTCTCTATGTCAGTCAAATTACGAATTTTTGTAACAGCATATGCTGCGGAGCTTAGCTTTTTTGACGATTTATCTATATGTTGGCCCCACTAAAGCTTAGCATCCATAGTTAAGCCCAAGAAAACTGTGCTATCTTCAGGATTCAATACTTCGCCCTTTATTAACACACTAGTTTTCACCTGCCTAACATGAGGTAGGGTAAACTTAATGCATTTGGTTTTTTTTTCATTAAGGAGTAAATGATTAACATTGAACCAGTGAAATACTTTTGAGATCGCGCTATTTACATCGTCAGTAACCAGCTGCTGACGTTTAAGTTTAAACAAAAGTGAAGTGTCATCCGCAAACAACACTATATCATGGTTATCCTTTATGAGGTGAGGCAAGTCATTAATATAGATAAGAAACAAGAAAGGACCAAGAATTGAGCCCTGAGGGACTCCCATTGTCACTTTAGATCCGGGAGATCTTTTTCCATCAACGTCAACGCTCTGAATTCTATTACTCAAGTATGAAATAAGAAGATTCAGAACGCTGTTCCGGATCCCATAGTGGCGGAGTTTCCTGATTAACGTTTCATGAAGAACGCAATCAAACGCCTTGGACAGATCACAAAAGATACCCAAGGCATCGCATTTATCTTCCCATGCATTATAAATATGACCTAAAAGTTCAACACCGACATCAGTAGTTGAACGACCCCTTGTAAAACCGAACTGTTTGCTATGTAATAATTTATGTCTATTAAAAAATATTTGCAATTGCTCTAAAATTAATTTCTCAAAAATTTTACTAAAGGTAGGTAGTACTGAAATAGATCTATGATTTGTGGGGTCTGATGTACTACCTGATTTAAACAAAGGTATACACAATCGAACGCTATTGAGAGGTCGCAAAAGATACCAATGGCATCTTGTGCTTCTTTCCAGGCATGCAAAAATGTTCTTTATTAGGGTGGTACAACGCCCTTTGATGAAACTGAACTGTTGTTCATGAAAGATGGAATTTTTATTAAAGTGACGTAACATTTGATTGAGCATCAACTTTTCAAACACCTTATTGAGAACTGGCAGGATTGACACAGGCCTATAATTTTTGGGTTCTTTACTGTCACCGAACAATGGAACTACTTTATTGTGGTGTTTCACGAGATCCGGAAAGACTCCTTGGTCGACACTGGTGTTAAATATCTAGGCTAATAAATAGGGTGCAATGATTTCGATAATATATCTACAGATTTTTACAGACATTTTCCAGAGATCCTCTGTTGATTTAATTAGATCTTTAAAAGCTTTTATAACAGCATGGGGGTTTGTATGCCGAAACCTAAATTTCAAAGGGCATGCCTTCACATTCTGTCTAAGTAAGGCAGCAGAAAGCGCGGGTGAGGAATTTAAAGCTTCAGTAGTTTTAAGGGGAATATTAGCAAAAAAGTTTTCAAATTCTTGAGTTATATCTATATCTGAGTTAATGGGCCTTGTGCAGTCTCTAAATTAAATTCAGTATTTCGCTGGTTTTTCCTACCTGTTTCACTATTTATTATTTGCCAGGTAGTTTTTATTGCTAATATAAAGAGCTTTGGCTATTTTGCACACACTTTTAAAAGTTTTTGAATATTTTGCAGCATACTTATGAAAGCTTGTATTATTCATATGTTGCTTTAGGCTATAAAGTTCAAATAGTTTTTCCCTGCTTTTACGAATACCTGGAATCGCCCAAGCACTAAATAAGAACTTTGTGTAAATACTTTTAATCTTTAGTGGATAAGTGTCATTAAACATAATTTGTTGGCCAAAGAATTATTTAATTTCTCTAAACTTTTACATGTAATTGGCCTAAACCCTATTTGAATTTTTTGTAAAGGTATGTAGAAGCAAAATGTTATTGTTTGTCCACTGTGATCTGATGGCAACTTATTTACAATTTGTTTGTGTAAGTTATCACAACTACAAAAAATATTATCTATACAAGTGGCAGAAGAACGGCGAAAGAAGACGGCGCGGCGCGGGTGCTTACACAGTCGTGTCCTTCCGATCGGAAATAAAAACCAATAGGTACTGAGTTACAATCAGCAAGTGAACGATAGACAGAGTGTGGCGGCGGTGCGTCAAAGAAAACCCCTATTTATTAAGGTTTGGTACTGCTACCGATATATTTATAAAGGTTAATGGTACTGCTACCGAAATATACCGGTATGCATTACCAACCTCAAAATTCCGCTACTGAAAAAAATAACGGTATCGAAATATTTCGGTAACCCTTATATAACGGTATGACGTCATACTGAAATTTAAAGGTACCTTAATTTTTGGGTAATTCAGTCCCTGATCTAAATCTTTACTTGCTGGTTTTATTTAGATTAGGTAATTTGCATTTTTGAGTAAAGCACTATACAAGCCTTGGCCTACTATGACTGCTTCGCTGGTCACGCTATGATTGCCTCGAGCTAGCCTAGCTACGCTCTAGGCCTTCCAGCTTGGCCATCATTGCAGCCCTTGCTGTCCTCGCTGTAAAGGCCTCGACCTACGGCCTCGGCCTTTTTCTCAGCTCGTCCATCAAGTGCTGCACGCTGACCGCGCTGTGTCGGCCTGGAGCTGCGCTGTCGGCCATCATCAGCGCGACCAGCAAAGTAGTCATTATAGACCGCGGCAGTAATGTACTATTAGTCCATCAGACAGATAATAAAAAAATATTAGACACGTAGGTATTTTTTACTTTATCATATTAATGGGCAGGTAGGTTATATTATTTGTTCTTGTTCTTTATTATTTTATTGTTTTCTCTTTTACTTTAGTCATATAATTGCTAACCAAGTTTTTAAATTGCTTCTCTAATTAAGGCGATGTGTTTTTTGTTTTTTTGCTCACACCATAAATTATTAATAAAAGTCTATACGTGAGAATTTATAATTGGCTCTCTGGTGACTATGGTCTCCTTTTTTATCTGTTTTTATTAGCTGTAAGGCCTTCATGTATGTACTAAATAAATAAATAAAAAATGACTTAGATAAAACGCATCAAAGTTGGAGAGTGGGAGCCGCTACGTTACAACTAAGTATAAAATCTATTTAGGCGTGACGTCATGCCACATTTAGTATCTTTTGATTACGTAAAAAATAAAAAATATGTGTGTGTGTGTGTGTGTGTGTGTGTGCGTATGTGTGTGTATTTCTATATTAATGTCTGTAATTTTTATGGTGTACATAATAAAGAATATTCTATCTATCTATGTGTCCAATATTTTTTATAACCTGACGGCCAAAAAAAATCTTTAGTCTTCATCCCTATAATTATTTATAGCAATCCGGGGTGTGTTGATATAGCCAGGTCAATAGTTTAAAAAATAAGGACTTAAAAGTGTACCTAATTTAAAATATATATCTAAGCTATAATTTATATTTCCTTTCCAAAAAGTCAATGTTTTTTATTAAACATTCAAAAGCCAGCTCTCAAAAAAACATCAGCTCTCCTTCACTGCTTCACATTGCCTTCACAATAAACAGAACGATATCCGGTACACATGTAATCAAAATTTAAATAATTCATACTCCCATTCAAAACACAGAGATTAAACCAAAGACATTAAATATAACAGCGCACGGTTCGGGGCTGGCCACAAAAACTCGTAATCCTTATACAATATGTATGACCACAAACCATAACCTTTTACTCTGGTATGGCTATGAATAAATAAAACTGTTTAATTTTTCAAGGCGACGTGTGTTAGGGTGGTTTTAGAAAGCAGCAGATGTCCCCAGTATTTGTGGTCATGTTTATTTCATTTTTAAACATACTTTTTACATTTTTAAATATTCTTATAAAAATATTTTTTTTAAACATTTAAAAATATAAAAAATAGTAGCCCACCGTTGTCGGGACCAGGGTCCAAGCCACCGGTGGTCAGGGCTCCTGAGAGAGGAACCTCCTAACAATACGCGCCGTGTCCAGGAGTACCGCTTTCTGGATCAAGCCCTTGATCTAGCTGCCTAACGAGAGCCTCCTCAGGTGTTGGTCGAGGCTCTTAGCTATTATGCCATTGGCCGTAACGACGTGCGTAACTATTTCTTATTATTTATTTAAAAAATATATAATGATTAGACAACATTTACACACATACACACACCCCCACTAATACATTATACATACACACATCATGTATATTAAATATCATAAATTATTATTCATACATATATTTTTTCATTATAATTATACATATATTTTATTTTTATTATAATTTCTATTCACCATGAAGTCGTTGATCCTGCCCTCTGTGGTAATACTGTTACAACCATATGCATGCATCTGTGAATGATATCAATTCTTTTGAGATCATATTATGCCATCTATGTTGTGTTCATATATAAAATATGTTAAATCTGTATTTTAGGAAAATAAAGTTATTATTTATTTATTTTTTATTCAAATATATTGCTGGAACAGTAACTATTAAACTAATTTCGATGTTAATAAATAAAATTTTAATAATTAATTATGTATTTTATATTATTTTATGTGCTTTTTAGTCTGTGCTAAATAAATGTATTTTCTTTATTTATTTCATCCCCTTTTCAATTCAAATTCATCCCCTAAATGGTTTAAATAGAGGATTGAAATTTGTGTGGAAGTTCGTCATTTTTGCCGAAGAGAGATCCTATTGGGCACACGACTCGTGAAATAATATTGCCGAAAAATAAACTTATATGGTAGTTCTTTAAGCTCAGCTTCTTTTTTTAAATCATCATTATCTGTCTAGTCTTTTCCCAACTATATTGGGGTTGGCTTCCAGTCTAACCAAAGCTGAATACCAGTATTTTAAATGGAGCGACTGCCTATCTACCTACCTCCACAACCCAGTTACTGTATAATACGATACCCCTTAGTAAGACTGGCTGTCAGACTTTCGAACTTCTGACGACCCGTAATGACTGTCAAAGATCCAAAAATGACAGCCTGGACCAACGGCTTAACGTGCTTTACGAGCCACGGAGGGGTTTCGGTATGAAAAGACAGTCACCCATCTATGGACCGCGGCAAACGTAGCTTAACCTGATCTATCGACCTGTGCGGCTGTTATTACTTAGCCACAAGCCCAGCAATCTTTTTTATTTTTTTATTATTGCTTTTTATTCACACATCCTGTATACACCCTAACGTATCTTACGCATATAAACAGGGTTTAATGTTTTATCTAAACGCAGGGTAACACCTAATATGATTTATTCTCGGATATAATTTTATATTCACTGCGATAACATACGCAATTTATATTCCATATTATTTGTTGTTGCGCTTTATTGCTAAACGAAGATTAAATTGCGTCTGAATATGAAGACATTATTTTCGTATACAGGATGTTAACTTTTAATTTTTATAATTTGTACAATAAATTATTATAATTGTTGTTAATGTTGTCATTGTCGTGTGTTATTTTGTGAATTCCTTAACAAAAGTACACGACATAATTATTATGTATTTACGTAGTAGTTATGTATTATTATTATTGTAACAGTTTTTTGACTCTTATCCTGACAACAATATTAGATGCTTTAATTGAAACTTTTTTAAATATTATTGTTGAATTTATTTGTAATTTAATTGGACATACCTTAAAATCAGTGCAAACTCTGTAAAATTTTCCTCTTCTTCTTTTTGTGTGGTTGGTGACCAACCTGGTATCAAAGTTTTAAAGCCGCCCATGGACCTCTGACTTGGCTTCACATGCCGTCGAGAAATATCTCTCAGGTATTACCGGTTTCCTCACGATATTTTGCTTCATCGTTTTTGAAGCAAGTGATAATTATTAGGGATGAGCCGAAATTCGGTTCACATTCGGTTCAACCGAATTTCGGCAGCTTGAACCGAACTTCGGCATTCGGCCGAAATTCGGTTCAGATGCCGAACATTCGGCACAAGAAAAATTTACTTGCATTATTTTGACTAAAATTTTATAGAATTAGAATAGCATTACTGTAAAATAAAATTATATCTTTTACTCACTCATGGTCATTTATTTTATTTAGGAATATTGTAAATGTCAACCTTAAATTAAATCAGTTCTTCTGATTAGTGTAGAAAATCTGTTCTTATTAGGCCACGCGGTGGAAGCGCGGTGTGCGGGCGGGGTACATCTAGCAATAATTGAAGTAAACGCGTAAACAAGTCACGACGTGTCGCTCTCAAGAAAACGCGCGAAACTGAACCGAATTTCGGCCGAAATTCGGCCGAACTTTTCATTTTTACCGAATGTTCAGCCGAAGTTCGGATTCGGTTCAAACCACATTCGGCCCATCTCTAATAATTATACAAGACACACATGAATCCGAAAGTCAGAGGTGCGCGCATTTTTTAGGGTTCCGTAGTAAACAAGGAACCCTTATAGTTTCGTCATGTCCGTCTGTCTGTCTGTCTGTCTGTCCGCGGTCTAGCTCCGAGACCTCATACACGTAAAGTGGTGATGTTTTTTTTTTTTGTTTTTTTTACCCATAGTGAGGGGTATCATTGGAAAGGTCCTTTAAAAACATTGTGAGTTTGTGAAAACCATTTTTGGATTCAGGGATCCGTTTGCGAAATATTAAACTTTAAAGTGCTATTTTTTGTTAGAGCCAAGTGTCCCCCCCCCCCCCCACCGGCTTAATGGTTAGTTTTGGGTGTGTGAAAAAAATCACAACAGTAGTTTATATAACGAAATTAAAAGGAAAACTATCACAGCTAAGTAGACTCTACAAGTTAACGAGTACTAATCGACCAACTTAACTTTGCAGTTGCAAAAACATGTTTTACCATACATTCCGTATGGGGGAACATATTTTTCAACTACAAAGTAAAGTTTGTTTTTGGGATAAATTCATCCCAACCGACACGCACTTGGCCGGTTTTTTTTTTTTTGGGTGGGAAATTATCAAATAACTTCTCCCGCTTTGGGCAGAGGGCGTGTCAGACTCTTACTGACTAAAACCCACCCGTGTTCCTTCGGTTGCCCTGTTGCCAGGGGCCACGATTTCTGCTGACATCTCTTTGAGGCGCGCGTGGAACACAACGCGCCGTCGACCGGGGCCTGGTCCTTAAACGAATAAAAAAAATCAAATTAACAAATCGAAAATTTTCCTGAAAAAGATTTTTGTCTACATAGTTTGTTACTATATCACAAAATTCCAAATATTAGGTACCTACTTATTGCTCAGTATACCAGAGTTTCAGCAGCTCTTGAAAGTTACAAATGAAGCCATCCATTCGGGAGTCGGAACAACTTTAATATTTCAAAACACATTTTCTGTGTCTTGCCTGAAGTTG
Organism: Agrochola lychnidis; assembly: GCA_963680765.1. Classification (NCBI taxonomy): domain Eukaryota; kingdom Metazoa; phylum Arthropoda; class Insecta; order Lepidoptera; family Noctuidae; genus Agrochola; species Agrochola lychnidis. The sequence goes on from OY796858.1 coordinate 21,537,581, forward strand.
AAATATAAAAGCTAACAGCATTCCTTGTTGATAGCAAGTAAAAAGTGTTGTAGAATATTAAATTAGTTGTAACATAAGTAAAGTGAAATTTGGCACATGGGTAGAACATGACCTGGATTAGGACATAGAATACTTTTTATCCCGATATTCCCACAAGATCGAGACTTATGCGGATGAAACCGCGGGGCGCAGTGAGTAAAACATAATTAAAACTTAACATCAATTACAGTATTCTCCAAAGGTGATATAGTACACCCACATTTCTCCAGTTATGTTTAAGTCCCATGTAATAGGGGGCGAGCCTATTGCCATCAACCGGGCATGAATCCAGATTCCGGGCTGTTACTAAGAAATTACAGATGGGAAACCCCAATAACACTTTGCCCGACCCGGGAATAGAACCCAAGACCTTATCTTATGCTCAGCAGTAGCGCTTGCGACCGCTCAAACAACGAGGCAATATAAAAATAATTTAAAATTTACACATTACCGTAACGCAACATTGAACGTTACGACTGTGACTTCGGATTTAGCAGATATTAAGTGTTATTGCTTTTGCTGTTAAAATGCAAATTAAAAAATACATAAAGTGGGTAATAGACCTTGGATTAGGTAGGTACTCTACGTTATAACTACTATTATGAGGCCTGCGAACAAAGCTCGCAACTACAAATCGAGATGTTTGCAAAATTCAATTCCAAGCACGTTGCGCTAGTGTGAGTGCCTGTCAGAACAATATACACCTACAGTAAGCAATACTACCACGCACACATTGACAATTATTGCATGACGCGATAGCACTACTAGCTTTCGAAAATTTGTGATAAATTTGGACGTGTTTCGTAATACCAAAAATGATGAATGAAAACATAATATTTTTCCATTTTTTTTTTTTCGAGAATTTGTAACTTGATACCTAATTTAAGCTATGCTTCTGCAGAAACAATATTATAAATATTGTTGTTTATAATACAGAAAAAACAGTATGAAGATTAGTCATTTACGCTGTAAAAATGTGCGAAATTAAATTCGTTTAAACTTCATTTAAGGAAAGATTTTTGGAAAAAAAAAGATGTAAGAGCCTAGATAAACACTGTCTAAATCCGAATAACAACATAATATGGTGAAAATATGCCCAAAATGCAAATGATTTAGGTATTACGTTTGTATGGACAACTCATGCGTCGCCGCGTTCTTAACATTACATAACCAACCAGTCAATATGACGGAAAAGGTTTACGAGGTGGAGACAAATGAGACCATGTAAATTGTCAAAATAAAAAATAAAAGACAGTGTTTATACCACGTATACCACAAATTCCTCACAATTACCCCTTCCAGTTTAAGTGTGTGCAGTTCCCTGTGAGCGTAAGCTTTGCGATGATTATCAACAAGTCACAGGGGCAGACACTGAAGGTTGCGGGTGTCGACCTCAGGACTGCTTCTCACTGCGGACGGTGAGCAATGGGTAGCTCGCCGTCCGATAAGGACCAAGCCCGGGTCGACGGCGCGTTGTGTTCCACGCGCACCTCAAAGAGATGTCAGCAGAATTGACGGGGTCCGCTAGGGCCGATGCCTTCCGGGGATGCGAAGAAAACCGATAGGGAAATCGTGGCCCCCGGCAACAGGGCAACCGAAGGAACACGGATGGGTTTTAGTCAGTTAAAGTCTGACACGCCCTCCCGCTCCGCCCAGAGCGGAAGAAGTTATTTGATAATTTCCTACCCAAAAAAAAAGGACTGCTTATCACACGGACAAATGTACGTCACTTGCTCCCGCGTCACCAGTCCTGACTCTCTGCATATTTATCTATCTATCTTTTATGAAAATATGGTTGTTATTGTAATATATTGTGGTATCTTACGACTTCCACGTAAACGAAGTCGCAGGCAGAAGTTAGTAAAAAAAAAAATTCAATAAAAAGAGAAAAAGAGGAATTTTGTAACCATAAACTTACCTATCCCCCGGTAGGTAAGTATTTGGTCACAAAATTCCTAGTAGCACAGTACTCTCCTTGCGAAGCCTTTTTTTTTTAGGTGGGATATTATCAAATAACTTCTCCAGCTCTGGGTGGAGCGGGAGGTCGTGTCAGACTCTTACTGACTAAAACCCACCCGTGTTCCTTCGGTTGCCCTGTTGCCGGGGGCCACGATGTCCCTTTCGGCCCTTATTCGCAGCTCCGGCAGGCATTGGCCCTAGCGGACCCCGTCAATTCTGCTGACATCTCTTTGAGACGCGCGTGGAACACAACGCGCCATCGACCCGGTCCTTGCGAAGCCTGGTGTGACAATCACCGCAGCGGGTGTGCCACGTTGCAGACGCCAAAGATGGTGACGGGCGGCGGATGGTCTCGTCAGACCTGTAATACAGCTCGACGTGGCCACGCGGATAAAATATGTGATCGGCACGGAGCTTGATGATAACCGGAATAGCCCGAAGTTGGTGGCCTGAGACCCAGCGTTCGGATGCCTCCGATAATTTCAGATTGATGTATGTTAAGCAAGGGCTGATCAGAAACTTGATTATTCTTACAACTTTTACCTTTCTTTCAAGTCCTAACTCAACAAAAAACTAACTAGACTATCAAAACTATCAACTAAAATTGTAAAGACTGAACAAAAAGAACCTAAACTAAATATTTCACAGCAAAAACACGTCTCAGACCTTTGAAAGACTCCTCAAATTATTTGAAAAAAACAGCAACATGGCTGCCCGCCTCTCGATAAAATTGTGTTCTCATAAAGAATCGATTAACAACGTGGCTGGGGTCGCGGTGAGGGATGAAACGTCAACTCGATTACAATAGGGCATTATTTAACAAGCCGTAGATGGTGAGGACATACGGGAGATAATTGTAAGCAGGACTGTTGCGGTTATTGGAACATGATTTTGAGGGTGGCTTCTTAAAAATAAATACCCAAAATAAATCAATTACTTGTTTGAATGGATCTGTAAATACTTCGTCTGATCTACAAATTTTCTAGCTTTTACAGAAGACGAGAGCAAAATGCTGAAGTTAAAGCTTTTCTTTTCGTGTATTAAATAATAGCTGGAGGCTTTTTTGCACTAGACACAATTTAGACTTTCCAGTCACATGAATTAAATGCCTTTTCTATCGACTAACCGGAGACCCTACCAGTTGCTGAGTATGGGTAATCGTGTTTGTAATCAACACATTGCTTGGGTTTGTTATTGCAAAACTGTTTTTAGGTTCTACTACACGTATATAAACTCATGGGGGTAGGCAGAAACTACAGAACGCCACCTGCTACGATCCTTACTGTATTCTCATTTTGCTTCATTTGCGTTCATACATCTGTATATAGGTACACGCACGCCGGTTGCGAGTACTACGCACCTGACCTTTCTGAAGAACATCACCAATAGGTGTGTAGCGTATACACCGCCACATACGAACTACGCTACACATCAAAAAGACATGACGTCACACAAATTGTACTTCGCGCAATTAGAGTTTACCGCGCGAACGACATATATAAGACTATCCGACATCAACCGTCGGGCTAAAAGTCCGGTTAAGCAGCCAAGACCTTAGTGGTCAAAACTGCGAGAGGACATAGTTAAAAAAAAACCGTCGTGCAGTTGCCCGCCAGACACGACACCCGTCTGGTCGGAGGATCCTCCCTTTTCTAATTAGTATGAGTGAAATTTACACCCTGTTCCTCATGCCTCTAAAGGTACACTAATAACGCTGCGGTTGTAGTCCAAGTCTTCATCCAAATGTTTCCAATTCTTCAAGTTCCCCGGTGTGGTATTCTTGTGATTTTACGACGCCATTCAGCACTTTCTCAACTCAATTATTCTTTGTCTGATATTCTTTGATGCAACTGATTTTATTAGTGTCTTTAAATTGTCTTTCTTTTTAGACCTTAGAACTTTGAAAATATGAAAACTAATTGAAGTTTCCTTCATAAATAATAACTGGGTTAGGTTAGGTTGATTCACAATATTTTATAGACATAAATATGTCTAGATAGACAGTCAAAGCTGTGGACTTGTCGAAAAAAATTGCGTCCTACTGTTAGCCGCTAAATGCACGCACACTAGAAAAACACAATGACAGCACAATGACGTGGCGCGAGTATAAGACGTAGCTGTCACGCACACCAGTATAACAATGTTGGCCAGTTTGTTTTAGTTCTTTTGCAGCGCGACACTATCTTATCTAGACATATAAAATAATAATCAAAGAGTTGAGCTATGAGATACTCTAAAATTATATACCTATCTAGTATTTATATAGATAACTAAACACAAGCCGAGGTCAAAAAGATTTTTTTGTGGTGTTAGGTTTCAATTTATTAATACGTAATTGTTGGATATTGTACTGGCAACACCCAAAGATTTGATATGTGAAAATGGGAGTAATAACGACCTTCTGGGTCTGGCGCTCGTGACAGTAAGATGTGCTTAGTGGCTGTGTCGGTAAAAAGATAGATTGGCATGGTATTGGTTGGAGATTTACTGTAAATTAAGGTAAATAGGTTAATGGTAAATATTAGAATACGATTAAATAGTGATATTATGTTGGGAATAGGAGATGTGATGGTATGGTGTAGAATATTGAATTTGATGTTGGCAAAGAAATATAAATGACTGACAAAATATCTTGGTGTTGCATATATTATTTTCCTTATCCCTGAAATATTATGAATATGTAGTTTTATTAAACAGTTTTAGATTATGATATTGGGGTAACGACTTTAATATTCATTTGGGTATTAATATCTATTTTGAGGTTAAATAATTATATTCGGAATTAAATCAGTTATTTTAGAGTAGGATGGTTCTTATTACAGTGGTATTTGTGATTTTTACAAGAGACAATTGTGTTTAAAAAGCCACAAAGTTATATGGCACGTGCCCAAAATTGGAACTAACGCCGCCATATTGTTTTTTCCATACAACTTCTGTGACAATTTCACAAATGTTAACCAACAGCGCCCCCCTGTGCAATGTCAGTCAAGCGTCAAAAGATATTTGTTGCACTCTAGGTAAGTACATCTGACTGTAGATCACAAACTTGTACTTACGATTTAGCTTGGAATCAAAATATTTATGTTCCAAATTGAAAAATAAAAAAAAACGTTAGATTTCGTATGGAATCTATTTTTGAACGAAGTGAGGTAATCGTCCGCACCAAAAAGTATACTATTCTCAAATCGTCGTTATTCTCGGCTTATTATTGATCCCGCTCGACATAGATCCGTCACGCTTAACGAGTATCCATCCAATAATGTGCGGATTACGTCAAAGTTATCTGTTATTACGGAATTTTTTCCTTAACATGTGATATAAGAGTTCGATTCGAGCTTTTGAAGATATCGAGTGTCTAGGGAATTATTTCGAGATAGGATTTTCTGTAATATACTTTTCATGTTTGTTGAGCGTGATGTTATTACTTTTTAGAAGAAGTTTTTGTTGTCCTTTCTTCATGCTATATTATAAGAAACCTTTATTAAGTTATTGATCGACATTGCCAATGAAAGAGAGTTCTATAATATTAATAACTTTATGACAGATACCTTTTGACATGCTTGAATTTTATATTATTATTTCTATAGTATTATTATTCTCATACAATTTAATAAAGAATGTGAACCAGTCTTTAGTTTTTGGTTTATTGAATTAATTATTTGTTTGTTATACTTATAAAAAAATTGTACGCCTCGTCAGGTAAAACATATATGGACTTTTTACCTATTTAAGATCTTGCATGCTCGATTTGTATGTAAACGGTATGTTTGACAAATAAATTATCTTTTATCTCTGCCTTAGTAATAGACCGATGTTTTACTAGACTAGTTGTGTTAAGCTTTACTTGCCAGGAAATCTAGCCAGGGAAAATATTATTAGGTAATTAATTGTATAAATTGGTTCTCAAAAGAATCTTCCACCTGGATACACCAGTTGCATTGGGTAACCTGGAAGTCCTTAAACAGACTCTGGACCCAGGTTGGCCGAAGCAAGGAAAACCTGTTCAGATGGAGATTCATAGACGACTCCGCCTTGGTGTGTAAATGTGGTGCTGTTCCACAAACGATGGGACACTTAATGTCGTGTCCTGCGTGTCCTGTCAGCTGCTCGTTACAAGAACTGATGGACGCTAGTGATGGCGCCAAACACGTGGCCCAATTCTGAGCCGAGTCTAATCAGACTCGGCCCGGAATTGGGCTACGTGATTGACATCGACATGCTAAGAAAAAGAACTGATTCTCAAACTACAACCGCAATAGTGGAGGGGAGATATTTCCTTTTTTGCTAAGGATTAAAATACTCTCACTTTGCTTCTAAAAATCTATATATCGCCGCCCCCGCAGAATAAACGCACAAGTGTAAAAAGTCAATTTTACAGGAAAAATAAAAAACCTAAATTGATCCATAACTTTATGACTACACCGAACAGAAGTTTGTTTTTTACGTCGTTTAAAAGATTATTTTTTTATAGATAATCTAATTAATGTTAAATGTTAAACAGGTACTGTTTTTGAGTCATTGATAAAAAAACATTTTAACAGAAATGTTTTAGTTTTTTTTTAACGTTAATGTTACTTTGAGTAATTTTTTCTTATCAACTGTTGTTTTTTTTTGTTTTGCAAAGTAATATTACTTGCGTTTTTCGCAGTACAGAGATACCGTTAATGGCCTATTACGCGTTTATTCTGGTGCAGTCGAAAAAATTCTGATAATGTAATAGGTAATTAAGTTTTTATATCATCAAGGTCGGAATTATAACATTATGTTACGGTATATCGTGTGTATGTAACTTCGTAAATAATTGATGTAAAAATCTGGAAAAATTGAGGTGATGTATTTTGACCGAACGAATATGGATTAACATCAAAACCGCCTCAATAGCACTTACGCGTTTATTCTGCGGGGGCGGCGAAATATAAATAAATAAGTCGTTTATTTATAAAAAGGAGCACATTTACAATAAGTAACTTAATAATTAATAGAGCACAGTTGCTTTATATGTCAATAAGGAGACAATATATACACAAAGTTAAATTGTTTTATAACTACCTTTTCCTATATAAGTTATTAAGGTTATTTTCTTCTACCAGGATCCAATATTCCCAAAAAAAATTGAGGTATTGGACGAACAAATACTGTAGCTTTGAAAGTTTGATCTGTTCATTTTGGCAATTCAAACGCAAACATCAAAACAAAAGATATAAAAAGTTAATTACTTACTTCTTGCTTAATAACAACTTAGTCGCCGCGAGATGGCAGCATATAAAATATGCCTCAATAGAGTTAAACCTCAAATGGCACATAAAAATACCTTTGCCTGTTTGACTTTAATTAAAACCGTATTCTGACACGAATCTCCATTTTTACCTACTTATAATGAAATCTAAATTAAAATCGAGATCCATCCTAATGCTTCGTTCTAGAATACGGACGGCCATTTAATAATATTTTTTTCCTTTATGTCAGCTACCTTAGGTATTTGTTTTATTTTAGAAAAAACAATATTAAAAAAACATGATAAGGCAGTTGCTCCAGCCAAGAGAACACTTCTAAGGGTTTCAAATTTTCCGGAATTAAAAATACGCCATGTAATAATTAAAAATTTATTCAACCTCCGCATTGACATAACAAAAAATAATTACTTACTAAGATAAATAATTACTGTCCTTGTTCCTGACCATGGGATTATATTCTGTACACAATCGTAAATTTTCATCGTTCAAATTTTCGTGTGCCATAATTTTCACTGCAGGAAGAGGGCCCTATAAAAAGGTAATATCGAACATTTCTAATAGAATGTTCCACATATGGGACAATAAAGGTAAAATGGCGGTTGCAATTCGCAGTATGGTGTTATTAGCACACAAAATTGAAACTGCTGATCGAAAATATCGGTCATGGTCGCGGCCGGCCCGTTTCCCGTACGATATAAATATTTTTATGACCTACAGTTTCGGGAATGGGTAAGGTTCAAATCTGAAAACACGACCCACCAAAGGGTAAATAAAATTCTAGAGTCAGTCAACGTCTTTTGTTTGAAATCAATACATATTATAAAACAAAGTTCCCCACGCCGCGTCTGTCTGTCTGAACGCGATAAACTCAACTACCGAACGGATATTCATACTGTTTTCACCAATGGACGGAGTGATTCATAAGAAAGGTAGGATAGTAGAATAAGTAGGATATATTTTATGTTAAAACAAGAAATTTCAGAGGCAGAAGCTATTAAATAATAATTATGGTCTTAGGAAACTATGAAACGGATTATTCTGGGTATCAAACAAACAGACCGTGTTAGTAATACGACCATTCGTTCCATCACGAAGATAACTGATGTCACTTGGAAAGCTGCCACGCTAAAATGGAATTGGGTTGGACACATCTGGCGCATGTCAGACAACCAATGGGCCAAACTTACGACCCAATTAATGGCAAGTGACATCGTGGCAGGCTCAGACGGAGATGGCGGGATGAGCTGGACTCCTTCAACAAGAACTAGTCCTTAACAGCGAGAACGGAAAGAAGTGGAAAGAAAGTAGGGAGGCCTACCTAATAATAATAAGTAACAGTACTTCTGAACACGGCGCGTATCGTTAGGAGGTTCCTCTCTTAGGAGCCCTGACTACCGGTAGCTTGGACCCTGTTCCCGATACCGGTGGGCTACTATTTTTCATATCATTTAATGTTTTTTGAAGTGAAAGCTTCTTTAGGCGCGTTGGGCATTTTTGAGATGGGAAAAAACAATTGAACTCGCGACACCGTTACCGACACCGACATTTTTGTAAACGCCATTGTGCTCTTTATTTAGGTAAGGTTACGGACCAATGTTCTATACAAGTATTTTTCTTCCACCAAGGCGTTGTTGTTCAAGGTTTCACTTCTGTCGGCACTCCCGAAATGCCACCATTTTTTAAAAATGTTTTTATAAATATATTTAAAGTTGTAAATTATTTGTCTATAAATGAAATTAAAGAAATAAATAATTAGGTTAAAATTATAATGATGTAGGAACAATAAATCACGTAGTCGTGTCAAGTCGCGTATTCGTAAAATATCGAGTGATTCCGCAAATAAGTACCGAACAACGAAAACTCCCTTAAAATAAAATTTTCTTTCACGGTCACCAAACACCGGGATTATTAATCAAATTTCTATGCGATGGCGAAGATTAAAGAAATTTTATCGTTACAAAGGAAATTTCACCTTTTTATAACGGCTGATACCTGTTTGATTAACGTTTTTTTACGGTAGGCCCAAGTAATTAAAAGCTTTTGGATTTTTTTGGGGTGGTAGATATTAATGTAGATTTTTATTAAGGTTCATGAAAATTGATGTTTGTTTGTGTTTGGTATTTTAGGACAATAAGCTCTGTATACAGACACAAGATAGGTATGTAGATTACCTACTTTACACGTTCAATTTCAATAAAGCCAGTAGGTACACAGAATTTAAATAAATCGTTGTCTCTATTATCGTCGACGACGTTGAGTGGACAACGTTTGGACTGCTTGTCAAAAGATTCAATTCTGACTGCAAACTTTAAAAGCGGAAATGGCGCACATGTGTGTACACATATGTGTGCATACGTATGTAATTTTTAAGGCTCCGTGCACGAAAAAAACCCTTTTTCGTCAATAAAAAAGACTTAAATAATTGAAACATTAAGTCTGTGTAAGTATAAAAGTACAATTTTTGTGGTGCTATACCATTCGTGTCAGTCACAGCACCTGTTAATAGTTGCATCACTTTTGTGCTCTCGAAAATATAGTTTATTTTGCCTTTGATTTACTGAATGACGATATAAAAAACCATAAAATAAAATTTTGATTTTATTTCATGGATAGCTGAAGACGTGTGTGATTTTTACCCGACTACGGCAAAGCCAAAAGGAAGGGTTATGATTTTAGCAGTCTATGTATGTATGTTTGTATGTATGTATGTTTGTATGTATGTATGTATGTATGTATGTTTGTTTTTACGTGTGTTCCACCGTAGCGCCTAAACTACTAAACCGATTTTGATGAATGAGGTATCAATAGATTCGTAATAATGGTCCGGGTGACATAGGCTATATAATTTTTCCCTAAATTTAATTTGGTGGACTTTACACGTAAATTTCTAACCTCGAAAAAAATTTAAATGGGATGATCATGACATGTTTGGTATCAAAAGAAAGGTCTTGATGAGCACATTACAAATATGTATATAATATTATATTTTCAAAGTAAACAAATATGTTTAAATCGTTAAAAACAAGTAAAAGTGAGACTGCGCTACGTAGTATCGCAAGATGTTACCAACGTGCAGTTAATCAAATCTTAATAAGTAGTATAGATTTGTAATTCCACTCTTATGTAGAAAAACAAGTACAACGAAATATTTATATTTTGGATTTCTTCGAAGCTCGATATCGATATATGGTGTTGGCGTCGAAATAAATCGCTCTATGGTTTCGTCCAAAGCACTATGCACTGCTATTGGAATTTAAAATAGGTTAATTGCTGAACTATTGTATTACTCTACTCTTATTTACGTTTATCAAGTGTAAAAACGGAAAAGTATAAAATAAAAAAATAAAGTTTAATAAAAAACTGTAACACGACTACGGGAAAATAAAAATGATCTAAAAAGTACGAAACAAGCAAATATTTCAGACAGAAATCAAGACATTGGTACAAAAATGGTCAAGGTAAAGCCGTCGTCGCATGCCATTATAATTTTGTAGGTGTTCTTGGCACCAACATGGTATACAGGCATGCGACCACGGCTTTACTTTGACCATTTTTGTACCTCTGTCTTGATTTCTGTCTGAAATATTTGCTTGTTTCGTACTTTTTAGATCATTTTTATTTTCCCGTAGTCGTGTTACAGTTTTTTATTAAACTTTATTTTTTTATTAAATTTCTTGATAAGGTTTGCTAATTATAGGAAAAAATACATTACTAACGGGGTTTAAAAAAAATGGTTATTTCAACATATTGTATGGAAGCTATCATGTCATGTACAAGACAAAGAATTTGACTTTTCAAATCACAAATAATTTTGTTTAATTTCTGTTTTCCTTTTCTCACAACTAATGAACAAAATTGATCAAAATCAGTCGATATCGTACACGGCCCCTTAAAGAAAGACAGAATAACTTTTATTTAGACAATTCACTTCAAAGTTTAACGGACTTTAATGTGACATTTAGTATTGTTACTTACTGTATTTACTTAAATTACATTTGATTTCAATAATATTTACAATTGTTGTATACTCTCAATAAATATACATAGGTATGTAGGTACAGTAAGGTTTACTGTCCACGGAGGCGTAGCTTCATAGCAGGGCCGTAGTTAGACTTGAATTTAAGGTAGGCCAACTGTTGTTACAGGTAGGGCGGCAGTAAAAATGTTGATCTGTTCTGGTCAATTGATTTTTAGCTTTCTTGACTGATATTTGTAATGTGCGAATCAGTTAATACTTAATTATCGAGGGTGATATACAGAGTAATTTATTCAAATTCAAAAGTCATTTATTCAAACTAGGCTGAGAATCAGCACTTTTCGAACGTCAAAATTACATAAGACAGTCCCCCAAAAACGCCCACCCTTCACCACTTCCTAGTGCCTTTAGCTGGGAAGAAGAAGTGGCGCAACAAACTCCCCAGCAGCACAGCTGTCTGTTCAAGCTAGAAAAATGATTCTATGCAAAATAAGTTACATTATGCAACACAAAACATAATTCAAATGATAAATTATAGGCCATATGCTAGCTAGCACACGTCAATATACCAACCAAAAACATCGAGAACTATACTAAAGCAATATTTAAAAAAAAAAAACAGAACGAAAAAAGAACTAAATATCAGTACAAAAGCCGCCAGACATAAAGGGCGTGCCCGCTTACATAAAGCTGTAATTGGCAGTTATAAATGATAAACTAGGACCATCGGGGTAAAATAAATGAACAGTTAATTACTAGTAACAATAACAAAACCATGATCAGCAATTCGTCAGCAAATTCTAACATACATTACTATTTCTCCAATCATACCTGCTCAATACGAGTATAAAGTCTTTCCTTAAAACAACTGAATTCGAATAATAGATTCAGAATAAAGAATTATTTTATTGTGATTGTAAGTTGCCTTGGTTACTTAGATGTCATAACTTAGTTTCACAGTACTTTGCTTATTATTAATTGATATTTAGAGTAATTGTTTTTTTTAAGGCATTGGTATTTTAAGGTAGGGCATTGCCCCACAATGCCCCCCCTTAGCTACGTCCCTGCTTCATAGACGCTTCAAAATACGCCAAACAGCTTGAGCAGCCCAGCGTACTGAACCCTGTCCACGAAGCTTATTACGCGTACGTTTTCAATCATTTGTTGCATTACTGACTAACTGTAATGTTATCAAATGTGATGATAAGTAGGTAGTAGTAGTGATGTAACGAATGTCATATTTTGGACATTCGCGAATGCGAATGCAAATGCGAATATTTGTTGCCAACATTCGCGAATGCGAATATTCAGTTTTTGTTTAAATTTGGCGCCAATTGTCTATGACTTGGTGACTTTAGCGTTCTTTCGTTCCGAGAATAGCCGAGTTAATACGAACGCATCCGATTGAAGTGTCATTCCGCTCGCACCGGTGTTTTTGTAAACAAAACAAGTGAATTTTGAGGTTACAGTGTGAATTTGTACTACACAATGTTAGTTCTGTAGTTAATTTTCTTATATTAACCAACTATTATAACCTACTTAAAAAAATGATACACGCAAAAACATTCGCAATAATTTCGCGAATGCGAATGCGAATATGCAAAAATATGCGAATATTCGCGAATGCGAATATTCGCGAATGCGAATATTCATTACATCACTAGGTAGTAGGTACAAAATACCTACATAAAGTACAAAATTAATAAAGTAGATGCTTACCCATCCATTTTATTTCATGCGCCGCCTCACTCCAAGCGTCTATGAAGCTACGCCTCCATGGACAGTGACACTAACTGTTGGGATTGTGGGCTCGCTACCATTCCGTAACTCGCGTCCCAAACACCTAAATTGTATATTCTTCTTTCTTTACTAATCTATAAATACAAAGCTCAAAATAAAACAACAGACAAAGTAGACAAACCGAAACCCATTTTCAAAATCCCAATTAAAAAACTGGCCAAGTGCGTGTCGGACCACGCACAATGAAGGGTTTCGTAGTTGGGATGAATTTATCCCAAAAACAAACTTAACTTTGCAGTTGATAAACATGTTCTCCCATACGGAATGTATGGGAAAACATGTTTTTGCAACTGCAAAGTTAAGTTGGTCGATTATTACTCGTTAACTTGTAGAGCCTACTTAGCTGTGATAGTTTTCCTTTTAATTCCGTTATATAAACTACTGCTGAGATTTTTTTCACTCATCCAAAATCAACCATTTAGCTGGCAGGGGGTGACACTTGACTCTAACAAAAATTAGCACTTTAAAGCTTAATATTTCGCAAATGGATCCCTGAATCCAAAAATGATTTTCACAAACTCATAATGTTTTTGAAGGACCTTTCCAATGATACTCCACATCATGGGATAAAAAATAAAAATAAAAAAAAACATCACCACTTTACGTGTACCCTAAAAAAATATTTTTTTAATATACATAATTTTGTTTTACCACTTTGTCGGCGTAATTAATATGTATACCCGTGCCAAATTACAGCTTTCTAGTAGTAAGGGTCTCGGAGCTAGACCGCGGACAGACAGACAGACAGACAGACAGACGGACAGACAGACAGACAGACGGACGGACAGACAGACGGACATGATGAAACTATAAGGGTTTCTTGTTTACTACGGAACCCTAAAAACACCACACCCAAAGCATCTCGAACACAAGACTTTACAAAGACAAAAGCCCACACGACAATACACTCATCGAAGTATGAAGCAACGTGTCTTTGTCTCCTACCTTTGTAAGTCTCAGCACCTTTCCTGTTTGCTAATGACAGTCGCCTTAATAACTCTGCTTCGAACTAGCTGGGATGCTTTCTTTGTGACAATGATGAGACAGGGCACATTGGAAATGAATATGTATGTGAAGAGAAATCTCAACACATACCTACGTACAGTATTTCTGTTTCCTTAAAGTCCCTTGGTAAACTTCGTGTTTCGTCAGTCGTCGGATTTCTATCAGTTGCCATTTGCACTTGGTGCAGACCGGACGCTCTCAATCGACTTGGAAGTTTAGAGAGTTGTTAATACTTTTTAACTTAATGTTATTTATTTTAAAAATGGGAGGAAAGCTGTTTAAGTCGAAGACACGACAGGTAGGAAAATAGTTTTACAGCTCTATATATGTAGTTAGTACACACGGAAGTCAAAACAAAACAACAATAAAGTACTTAGTTCTGAATTCAAATCTGATTTCACATACTCACAATATTTTTAAAGGACCTTTCCAATGACACCCAACAACATGGGACAGAAAAAAAAACATCACCACTTTACGTGTAGGTACCCTATTTTTTTTTTTTTATATTTTTTTTTACCACTTTGTTGGCATAACTAATATGTATACCTATGCCAAATTACAGCTTTCTAGTACTAAGAGTCTCGGCGCTAAACCGCGGACAGACAGACAGACAGATATGACGAAACTATAAGGGTTCCTTTTTACTACGGAACCCTAAAAATGAGGCAAATAACTATTTCAATAAGCAAGTCTTATTACTAGCGCAGACTAATGATGAAAGCTACCGAAACATAATTTGGACCTGACAATCACAAACAACAAATTGGCTCGCTATTTCTCTGACACAAACTTTAGAGTATGAATGTGAAAATAGAGCGCTGCTGAAGTAAATTACTGTGGCTACAGTCCTTTGAATATTTTACGTCAGACTTTTCATCACAGTGATCTCTATTTTTATTACATACTTATTTATTTATTTATACTTTATTTTACACCACAAAAATACATAACAAAATAAAAAAACGTGTGGCACTCGGGGACTGCCGCGGTAAAGCTATTGCATAGCATTTATAACCTCCATACTTCCTATTTGTCAACGCCACACTTGGGATGATGACGTGATGACATAAAACAAAAATTACGTTCCCATGACAACATCACGTTGTCATGAGAACCGTCATTACATGGTAGGTGGGGTGGGGGGTGTTAGGTTTTATTTTCGTTACGTTACGGAATTTCTTGATTCGGTCGCCGCGCTCAAAGCCCGCGATAAAAGCTATGCAATAGCTTAAAAAAAATGAAACTCTACAAAATATACAATGGGCGGCCTTATCGCTTTACGCGATCTCTTCCAGGCAACCTTGGAATGGACTGTGATTTGCCTGGACATAAAATGGGGCTGTCGTTGGTGCAAATAATAAATATACTAGAATAGATACACAGATATATACATATCTACAATATATAAGCAACAAAAATAAATGAAGACTATAGATAATTACAGTTACGAGAACAAGATCACAACGACAAGTAATGTTCCTTTATGAGTCTCTTAAATATAGGTAACGATTGCGCGGGTTTTATTTGAACTGGCAATGCATTCCACAAACGAGCGGCCTGGGGCCCAAGTCTGCTATTTTTATAAATTCGTCATTCCAACACGATCCCATTGTCATTTTGCTAAAAGTTCGTAATCTGCTAAATTCATAATAGTTGATCACTGGTCGGTCAATGGTCTCGTAATAGAATTGTGTTATAATGGCATTGTCGTACAATACGACCAATGATACCGCCTAAGTCAATCATTCATTTGTCATTATGTACGAGATTACCAATAAGTGCCATTTCTTTCAATGGAGTGTCAGTGGCTGACCATTGGAAAGTCATAATGACGCCATTATATTAGTAGATTACCAAACTTGTCAAAATCAACAATTATGAAATCAATGATAGACCATTCTGACACTATTGTAATACTGGTATAACAATAGTGTCAGAATGGTCTATCATTGATTTATTACAAGTCTGGACTTGAGGCCCTGGACAGTAAAAGACTTGTCGAGGAAAGTTGTGGCATGCATAGGCAGACTTACATTTTTGCCACGGCCTGAAAAAGGGGCATTGATGGACGAACGTGAAAATGTGGGCCGAGGCACATATACGTGAGTCCATCATTGCCTGGTTACGGCCAAGGCTTGTATAGTACTTTTCTCAAATAATGTCTGGAAATTCAAACTAACTAAACTTATTACTAGTGACTGCCTCATTGGTCTAGTGGTCGCAAGCGCTACTGCTGAGCATGAGGTCCTGGGTTCGATTCCCGGGACGGGCAAAGTGTTATTGAGATTTTCTATCTGAAATTTCTCGGTAGCAACCCGGAGTCTGGATTTGTGCCCGGTTGATGGCAATAGGCTTGCCCCCTATTACATGGGACTTAAACATAACTGGCGAAATGTGAGTGTACCTGCTACTGGGACACCTCTGCCCAACCCTTCGGGGAAACAAGGCGTGATGTTATGTTATGTTAAACTTATTATAGAAGGTCGTTCAATAATATTGTGATTGTGTGAAAATGAAAACCATTTTTCGATTCAGGGATCCATTTGCGAAATATTAAGCTTTAAAGTGATAATTTTCGTTAGCGTCAAGTGTACCATAGGGTATTATTTAGCTGGCGGGGGCAGACCCTGCCAGCTAAAAGGTTGTATTTTTTTTTGGTTATGTGAAAAATTCACAGCAATAGTATATTTATAACGAAGTTAAAAGGAAAACTATCACAGCTAAGTAGGCTTTACAAGTTAACGAGTAATAATCGACGAAATTACATTTGCAGTTGGATTGTATGGGAGTACATGTTTTTCAACTACAATTTTAACTTTTTTCTTGGGATAAATCATCCCAACTACGGAACCAACATGCACTTGGCAGGTCTCTAATTATTTGAATTATAAGACCCATGAGTTTTCTTCGTCGGTGTTCTTCGACAGAGGGACGCGTCACAAATCTTCCATAAACTTTGTTACTTTTTTGTTTAATTAAATTAAACAGGAACTGAGTTCTTTTCTAAACGTGGTGTTAATTAATTATTTTTCCTGGAAGTCGTCGTGTTTCTGGATGTTCTTTTATTGTTTGATTTTCATAAATTGCTAAGTAAGAATTTTATGTTTTATAACTGTGCTGTTGTCTGTTTGTTAGTGAAAGTAGTGATAGCCTAGTGGTGTGTCCGTCAAACTGACAAGTCATAGGTCTCGAGTTCGAACCCAAGGCCAACCTCTGACCTTTTCGGATTCATTTGCGTATTATCACTTGCTTCAAAAACGGTGAAGGAAAACATCGTGAGGAAACCGGGATGCCTGAGAGATATTTGTCGACAGCAAGTCAAGCCAATTTGAAGCCAAGTCAGAGGCCCATGAGTGGCTTTAAAAACTCAGACACCAGTACTCTAATTGCGTAACTCATTTTCGTAAACAATTTCGCGAAATTTGTTTCATTTTGACATTTCAACAACATTCATTGCGTTATTTACGTTGTTGAACAGATTTTTTTTCCAACTTATGAAGCAATGGATAAGCAATCTGTTTCAAATCGAAACAAATTGTGATTGGTCGTGTATTACGCAATTAGGGTACTGGTTAGTCACTAACCACACGAAAAAAGAAGATAACTGTAATTGTGTAGTTACTTTGCTGTCTTCAAGGCGCTCTATATTCATCAATCATACTCCAAAGCCACAAATGACAGAGTTCCAGTTCCAATCTTGTCACCGTATTTGCATCTCAAGGGCCCTAGGATCGATTCCCGGGTGAATACAAAGTGGTTTCCGCATTCGGATGCATTGCTTTTGCTACTCTATCAGGCTTTCTTGCATCTGTCTGTGGCGTTATTCTGTTCCTACTGGGAACCTTTTGTTCTATGCATGGGCTTTGAGTCGAAAGTATGTAGGTATATTGATTGGTATCTCAGACTGAAGTGTCATCTGATTTGATGAGAGAGAGTCTACAGAGGGTGGTTTGTTGTTGATGTTTGATGTGTATAGAACTGTCATTACTGTGGATATCATAAGTCCGCGCGCACTTTGGATGCGTTTTCGTACGAATTTCACTCGTGCGTACGAACACGCACGAACAATCCCGACATTACAAGTACAAAGGGAGCGCGCAGACTGAGTGCGACTTAGTCGTACGTATACGTACGTATAGTTGACATCCGAAAACAATCCGAACTTGTTGGGATTTGTTCTATTTAATGGAGAAAAACGTATCCAGTGTGCCGCACTCAATTCGTACGACCATGGTCGTATGTGTACGCACGAGTGAAATTCGTACGAAAATGCATCTAAAGTGCGTGCGGCCTTATGAATACTTTGTTTAAAATATGTATGGTTATTAGACAGTTTTCTAAAATCGAAAATATATACAGAGTGGCGCTTTAATGGTGACATTAATTTAACACACGTATACGGATTAGCGTGTTCTTTTTATGAAAATATTTTAATTTCATTAAACGTTATTATATATCGATTTATTTTCTATTTTCTAAAATGGCATCTTGGTGTAACCTGTACTTAAAAACTGTAGCGCAGAGGTCATTTACTGAGATCACGGATCATAACATCGCATCAATGTAAATAAAACGAATAACGTGCAAAGAGAAGGCGAATTGAAGGAAAGGGACAGCCCTATGTCGGTGAGCGATTGAAAATTTAAAATTTTCAATTAACGAATTATTTATTCTTATTATATTTTTATGATTACTAGCCACTAGCCCTACCCGTGTGTTAATGTCGCCATTGTAACAGCACGTTATATATATTTTTTTTTAATGGTTTACTTATTTATTTTATAAAAAACTAGCTGCGCCCCGCGGTTTCACCCGCATAAGTCTCGATCCCGTGGGAAAAAAAAAAGTATCCTGTGTTCTTTTTCAGGGCATCATCTATATATGTGCCAAATTTCATCCAAATCCGTTCAGCCGTTTTAGCGTGAAAGCGTAACAAACAAACTTGCTTTCGCATTTATAATATTAAGGATTCATTTTACAGTTTTGAACACAGCTGACTTAGGTACTAAATTAAAAGACTAACTATATATATAAATAAAAATAGTAAAAACAAAACGACACTTAGGCGTCGATGTATTCGTCCGCATCGCTGTTATCCGAAAACGTGCTATATATTTAAGTAGGTATTGTAGTTTGTGATATTATGTGTGCTGGATTATTAATGAAAGTGAATTCTTTATACAGGATTGAAAATAATTTTCACAGAATTTGACCACAAGTCCCGAAGTGAAAAAACAGGATATTTAATATTAATGACTATAAAAATGAAGTAAAGAGGCAAATACATTATGAGTAAATAAATAACTCCTAACTAATTTATAGTTATCTTGTTTGCCGACAATATTTATTGGTTCAAATAAATTACGTTCACGGCAAGAATGACAGGAAAATACGGAAGGCCAGTCGATAGCTTCAGAAATATACGGATGCATATTCTATTCGTGCCCGTGCTAAGAAAATGAAATCTTTATTAGCATTCGGTACCAAAACATTTAAGCAACACATTCTGCCTACTTCATATGGAAAAGAAGAAGAGCCACCCACTGGAAGTCAACTGTTAAAATATTTCTCGTAGGCAACACACGACAACAACAACAACACCACAACATGTAACATGTTTTGGCTATCTGAATGGATAGTTGCTGTACCTACAGTAATTATAATTAGCAGGTAGGAAAACAATAAAACTTTTCTGTTCATAAAATAATGGTAACAGTTTCTTAATACAAGGATTAGGCCGCGTCCTATTTAAAAGCGATCGTCGCGCGAATACGCAATTGGTCGCGTGAATGTCACTTTTTGTTCGAAAAAGCGGGATACGCACTCTGTAAGCGCGACCACGCGTTCAGGGCCTCAAGTCTGCTATTACAATAGTGTCAGAATGATCTATCATTGATTTCATAATTGTTGATTTTGACAAGTTTGGTAATCTGCTAATATAATGGCATCATTTTGACTTTCCAATGGTCAGCCACTGACACTCCATTGAAAGAAATGGCACTTATTGGTAATCTCGTATATAATGACAAATGATTGACTTAGGCGGTATCATTGGTCGTATTGTACGACAGTGCCATTATAACACAATTCTATTACGAGACCATTGACCGACCAATGATCGACCATTATGAATTTAGCAGATTACGAACTTTTAGCAAAATGACAATGGGATCGTGTTGGAATGACGAATTTATTAAATAGCAGACTTGGGCCACAGATTCACTGAACAAAAGTTAGAACGATACGTCGGCATATAACGTAAGCGATCGTCGCCGAATACATGTACTCGGTCACGATCGCTTTTAAATAGGACGCGGGTTAAACAGACAGGAAGAAATTACTGATCGAGCAAGAAAAAGTGATTATTTAGTATGAGAATATACAGGGTGTCATACTAAATAGTCACTTTTTCTCGAAGTAACAAGGACAAGGATAGGAAGATGATGACATACCTACATCTTTATATATATAATTCTTCTGTGAGTGTGTATGTCACTGAACTTCTCTCAAACGACTGGACCGATTTTGATGAAATTTTTTGTGTGTCTTCAAGGGGATCTGGGAATGGTTTAGATTCACAATCGGACCCGATAGGTGGCGGTATTCGGTCAGGACAACGTCTGTCAGGTCCGCTAGTTACTTATATATTTCTACAAAACCAATAATTTCTAATTTAATTCTACTTTAGAACCATGGCGTCTTATTAAAAAATATATGTAGGTTGAATAAGATCCATCATGGGTCTGGCTCATGGGTCTTTTGAAAAAAAAAACTCAGTAGATCCACATCTTGAAATCAGGATCCAATGAGAAAACAATCGTCACCAGATCCATCATGGATCTAGCCAATGGATCTTCTGAGATTGAACGATGTTTATCTAAACCAACCTTAACAGTCTTTCAGTGTTTTAGATTTTATTTTTAGTATTGATTTAAATTTTATGTGATTTTAATAATATTTTTTTGTAATTTTTGTTTTAAATTCAATTATAGATTTTAAATTGGAATTTTGTTGAAATAATAATTATTTTCGGTGAGTATAAGAACTCATCTAATTTTAAGTAGGCACTAAACAACAAATACGTAATGCATGATGTGCTCACCTGTAAGACATTGGTACACTAGTCTATAAGTTTATTGCATGTATCTTTGTATTCAATTGTTGGTGAGCCAAATAAATAAAATAAAATAACTAATAAAACCCATCACAACACCGATATCGACGGACTCGCTCCAAATATCGCTCTCTATATTTCTAAGCCCCAGTATATCCAACGATTTTGTATTTATTCGGCAGATTTGAGAGGTGGGCTACGGAAAATTTATCGTACAACTTATTAGGTCACACGTGGTGTTTTATCGTACGTATGTTAGGGAACAGGTCAAGTGTGATTTATGAGCTGTTGTTGTACTGCTTGGTATACTGTTACAAAGGTTTACTCTGTGGCTATGCTCGTTGACTATTTTATTTGATACTCTGTTATTTTTAGTCTGTGGCGTTTCGAAATATTTGAACGAAAACTGGTTTTGTGATGTTTTGTGTTTGCAATTTAAGCACACATACATAAACTCTCGCCTTTTTTCCCATAGGGGTAGGCAGAAACTACAGAACGCCACCTGCTACGATCCTTACATACTCCTTTTGCTTCGAGTCGGTTGTGAATTAGAATTTAAAGCTGAGATAAATCATCGAGAGAGCATTGGTGGCTTAGTGGTGACTTACGAGTTCGAACCCAGACAGGCACTTTACTTTTTGGAAATTATTTCATCACCACGGCTCTCAAAACGGTGAAGGAAAACATCGTGAGGAAACCGGCATGTTCTAGAACCAAAAGTTCGAAGAC
This sequence comes from Agrochola lychnidis, assembly GCA_963680765.1. Taxonomy (NCBI): domain Eukaryota; kingdom Metazoa; phylum Arthropoda; class Insecta; order Lepidoptera; family Noctuidae; genus Agrochola; species Agrochola lychnidis. The sequence continues at coordinate 21,559,440 of OY796858.1, forward strand.
ACGTACCTGGTACTTGTTGATAGGCCTACACTGTCCTCTCATACCTAATAGCACTGTAATTTGAAAACGTTTTAAACACCACCTATTTTTAAAAAGTTACCATGGTGTTTCTTGCCGGCTTTTCTCCATAGCAAGCGACCATTTGGAACCGAGCACCTAGTTTCTGACGTTTCATAAGTGCCCTTGTAGGTTTATGTGAAATGAAATATTTTGAATTTGAATTGGAATTTTGAATTTGACACGTGACATCTACCGACCATTACTGGGCCCGCGTGGTGGATTACGGCCCACTTCCTCTGACTGAGAGGAGACCTGTGTCCTAGCAGTGGGAACATTGTAGACTGATTATATACGTATTATATTAATAATTTATCGAACACTATGTAAAATACATAGGTACCTAAACAAGCACTATGAAAGTCCAATAAATATTATAAGAATAATATTTTAATTTCATAGCTGGATAAATTCTATGAAAACGATTTCATTTTATATTAACAAGCTGAATTATTTTAATTAAAGTACTTTATTCATTAGTATCTAGAATGTTATAACTATTTACTTAATTAGTTTCAGGTATCTAATTAAAAATTCTCTGGAAGAAATATTTTCCAGCGATCGGACCTCTTAGAAATTCACAAGAACGTGTAATTTTTCGTCTATTTAATATAAATTCTTCTGCTAATTTCTTAGATCGCACTTAAGACTTTATTTTTTCTTTTTTTTATCTGCTGTATAATTATAATAATAATAAATAATTTATTTCCAAAAGTAAATTACAAAGTAGTTATGCGCAGCATTTAAAGCTTAGGACTTACAAGTGCACAGTTTGATCAATGACCCCCATGCTAGGTAGAACTTGTGTTACAGGGGTCATCCATCCCTCCATCATTACGGCACGGTTGGCGCAGTGGTTAAGCGGCTGACTGCTGCGCTGCGTGTCGCGGGTTCGATTCCCGAACGGAACAAATATTTGTATGACCTACCAGTAGTTGTTCCGGGTCTGGCTGTTTGTGTATGTGAGTTTATATGTTTGTAATCGCACCCACGATACAGGAGAAATTCCTAGTGTGGGGCAACGTTTTTAAAAAAAAAAAAAAAAAAAAAAAAAAAAAAAAAAAAAAAAAAAAAAAAAAAAAAAAATTATACAAAAATTACAATTATACATATTGTGTGTCTTTAAGGCGATTATCACACTGCACCGCATCACGCTGCATGTTGCGTGTCAACGATCTGAATGAACGCGCGTGGATGCATGGACTGTGCATGTTTTCTGTACAAACGGAGATACAAGCAACGTTAAAGCACGCATTCACGCGCTACGCTGCATGGTGCGTGACAGTGTGTTAATCGCCTTAGTCTGTGCTAAATGCATTAATTCTTTCTTTTTACATTATGTATTATGTAAAACAGCTGCTACTAAAGTAAAATCTCATTAGCTATCCATCTTTTTTGTAAACAAAAAACAATAAATACGAAAAACCATATTTTAACTTTGAATATTAACTAAATAGTGACACCCAAGAAAAGTTAACCATCTTCGCTAACTATCTCATCAATTACTACGGATAGACGTGAAAATAACTACCCACCATATTGGATGCACCCTCCATCCGGCATGATAGATGTGTTTCCCAATATCGGCCGCCTCGGAACGGCCTAATGTCCGGGCAATACGTCAAATTGTACAATAATGCCAAGTTTTTGTACGTAACACCCGGTTAGGTGCAAGAAAATCTATAGGTTTTGTTAGTCCGCATGGAGATTATCTAGTTATAACATTCAAACTTGTAAATGAGGATTTGAAGACAACTAAAAGCTGGACTGGTAAAGGCGATTTTGTTTCTAAGAATTTATTGAATAGATTGACCTTCCCGGGTTTTGTAAAAGGCAACAAAAATATCGAGGGAAGAACAGTTCCTATCCGAAACGTCAAAATCAAAATATTTTATTTCACATAAACCTACAGGGCACTTATGAAACGTCAGATGCATGTGTGCACGGTGAAAACATTGTAAAAACTATTTATTTTTAAAAGAGTAACCGTGGAGTTTCTTGCCGGCTCTTCTCCATAGGAAGCGACCAATTAGAACAGTATAAAATAAAATAAATATTTAAAAAACTTTTCTTTTTTTTTTAAATTTTATAACTAAACGGTGTAACTTTTAAACAAAATGATCTATCGCGATGAAACGGAGTCTTCCATAATGATTGGAAGTAATTAGGCGTCCTCATAAAATTAAAATTGAGCAAAAAAAACTACCCTCAATTGAAAATAAACATGTTTTTTTGTGAAAATCTGTTTATTTTTCATAATTTTTTACAATAATCGTAAAATTTCTCAATAAGACGCCAAACAGAACGAAAAAATTAGATTATTAGAATTAAGATTTTATTAAATATTTTGCCGTCAATAAAAATTAGGCATAGATTCCCATTTCGATATGTGCACATTATAAAGACTCACACTGTATATTTACTAGCAGCGCCCAGCGGTTTCACCCGCATAAGTCTCGATCCCGTGGAAATATCGAGATAAAAAGTATCCTATGTTATTAATCCAGGTTATAAACTATCTGTGTGCCAAATTTCATCTAAATCCATTTAGTAGTTATTGCGTGAAAGAGTAACAAATGTCCATCCATCCATCCTCACAAACTTTTACGTTTATAATATTACTAGCTGCGCCCCGCGGTTTCACCCGCATAAGTCTCGATCCCGTGGGAAAAAAAAAGTATCCTATGTTCTTTTCCAGGGCATCATCTATGTATGTGCCAAATTTCATCCAAATCCGTTCAGCCGTTTTAGCGTGAAGGCGTAACAAACAAGCCTTCTTTCGCATTTATAATATTAAGGATTAAGTAAGATAGGATAGTAGGATATTTATATTTAATACTAGCTGCGCACCGCGGTTTCACCCGCATAAGTTTCGATCCCGTGGGAAAAAAAAAAGTATCCTGTGTTCTTTTCCAGGGCATCATCTATATATGTGCAAAATTTCATCCAAATCCGTTCAGCCGTTTTAGCGTGAAGGCGTAACAAACAAACTTACTTTCGCATTTATATTAAGGATAAAAGGTCGCCCATCGGCATGTGCCTGCACGAGTTTTTCTAAATATTCATGAAAAATGATCGAAAAGTAACTTTAAAGGGGGGTCTATATTTATATTTTTTCATGTTATTCAATTTTTTATGTTTTGATTAGCGTTTGCCATATCTCCGATGTTGTTAGGGCGCCTTGATAAGCCCTGCGACTTCCATGAAGCACGAACTAAGATGGCTGTTAGGCGTCCTTTTTGGTTTTCTTGAAACTCGTATATTTGTGCGACGAGTGTGTGTGAGGTGGAGGAAAATGAACGACTACACAGAGCAATTATAAAAAAAAACCGGCCAAGTGCGTGTCGGACCACGCACAATGAAGGGTTCCGTAGTTGGGATGAATTTATCCCAAAAACAAACTTAACTTTGTAGTTGAAAAATATGTTCTCCCATACGGAATGTATGGGAAAACATGTTTTTGCAACTGCAAAGTTAAGTTGGTCGATTATTACTCGTTAACCTGTAGAGCCTACTTAGCAGTGATAGTTTTTCTTTTAATTTTGTTATATAAGCTACTGTTGTGATTTTTTTCACACACCCAAAACCAACCATTTAGCCGGCAGGGGGGGGGGGACACTTGATTCTAATAAAAATTAGAACTTTAAAGCTTAATATTTCGCAAACGAATCCCTGAATCCAAAAATGTTTTTCACAAACTCACAATATTTTTGAAGGACCTTTCCAATGATATCCCTCACCATGGGGTAAAAAAATAAAAAAATAAACATTACCACTTTACGTGTATGAGAGGTACCCTAAAAAAAATGTTTTTCATAATTTTGTTTTACCACTTTGTCGGCGTAATTAATATGTATACCTATGCCAAATTACAACTTTCTAGTACTAAGGGTCTCGGAGCTAGACCGCGGACAGACAGACAGACAGACAGACAGACAGACGGACATGACGAAACTATAAGGGTTCCTTGTTTACTACGGAACCCTAAAAACTGTATTGAAACTTTCACAATGACCTTTACAAAAAGTTTTTATGAGACAATAATTTTAATCCTAGTTTCACCGTTCCGTCCACCACCATGACAATTCAAAATTGTTCGCACGCACTTCACTTCACTGAATAATTTCCGGCGGTACCGTCCGCCGAGGAGGGCGCCACCATCAGCGCTGCATTCCGACCGGTTAGATGATTTCGCTGCCATCGCTAGACGGCGTTGGCAGATCAACAAACAGATGTTATTGGCTCGATTTAGATTCTGTGTATTATTTCTAAAAGCTTCATCATCATCATCATCATCGGCCTATAATGTTCCCACTGCTGGGACACAAGCCTCCTCTCTGTAAAAGCTTATGAGTTATTTTATCGGATTAACTAACATTTTTATTAAAATTTGTCAACTATGCAAAAAAAGGGAGGTGAAAACATTGTTTTCAAAAAAAGAGAGAAACGTGTTTAAAAAAAAAACAATAGTGTAAGTTCATAAAATCACATGAAAAAAAAAAGTCAAGATAGACCCTAAAAAAAGTCAAGATAGATTCTAAAGTTAGTTTTCGATAATTTTTCATAAACATTCAAAAAAATGCGATGGGCTGTGTAAATCCTTTGCATTTAAGACGACAATAAGTGACAGCGACCTCGAGCGAGTGGGCGGAGCCACGCGTCACCTCCCCGCGACCCCGCAACTGCACGCACGTAATTTCGTAGGGTAACCTACGTTTCAGATAGTGAGGACTATCCTGTCTGATTTTAGATCACGAACCAATTTTTTTTTTCAATATTTTTTTAATAAGTTAGCTAATATTCTGATAATAATTTAAGATTGTTATCATATTATTTTAATAGTTTGCATTGAATAAGTTGGTTTATTATATTTACGTAAATAATAAATGTGTCCATACATGAATAGGACATACCTACTTAAAATAATAACAGAAGATGACAAAAATATAAAACAAAGATGTGTGGTTTGTCTGCGTGTATGACCAGCACCCTAATTGAATAATAAACGATCAATCACAATCTGAATCATTTAAACAGATTGCCAATCCATTGCTTCATAAGTTCGAAAGAAAACCTGCTCAACAACGTAAATAACGCAATTAATGTTGTTGAACTTCAAAATGAGACAGAATAGTCTTAATCATTTACGAAAAGGTTAGATAGCAGATAATATGAACGTAAACGAAGTAAATAGAATACGTAACTATATAAAGATCGTAGCAGTTGGTGTCCATGGGAAACGAATGGAGCATGGAATGGAGAATGGATTTGTTTATCTACAAAGATTTAACATGATCAAATAAAACATGTGAATTATATATATATTTATAAGGTGTTCTAAACTGTATGGGACAGCTGTTTTTTTAATGCGATTTCAAAGTTGCTGCTATAGCAAGTTATTCAGTTCAATGGTCTAAAGCACCTCTTACAAGTTTGTAAAGTAAATTTTTAGGGTTCCGTACCGGAAGAGTGCCAAACGGAACCCTATTACTAAGCCTCCAATGTTCGTCTGTCTGTCAGCGAGCTAAATCTCATGAACCGTAATAGGTAGACAGTTGAAAATTTCTCGAAATTATTATTTTCATGTATTTTCATGAAACTTTCACCATCTAGAAGACAATTAACTATACAAATTTTATTAAACGGCTTTTATTTGTATTGTGTTTGATAAATCAAGGTGGGTTGTTTTTCGAATAAACTTGGTGCGCGTTGAAGCCGGGCCTCTTGTGGGCACGAGCGGCAGTGCATCGCTAATACTCGGAGCAATTTTATTCGCTTTTAAGTTTTGTGCTAAAAATTGGTGGTAAATCGAAATCATTGAAAAAGAAACGCCTAGCAAAAATAGATTACAGAGTAAGTAACGTACCTATTTTAATCGAACTAATATTATCAATAGTGGTGCCGATTCTCTTGTACACCGAACTAAACTATCACTAAAATTCCTTACTTTTGACTATGAGAATCTCAAAGCTATTCTGCAAAATAAATTCTCTAAATTAAAAAATAATTTTGACACATCTAAATCGAATTTGACAATCGCGACTCGACACGTGATATCTAACCATGTGAATCTTTTTAGAGCCGGAGGCACGCAGGGGGGGCAGCCTCGACGTGTTTTATATGGAATTTTTCACATTTTGTATGGAAAAAAAAAAATTACCTACATGTAGAGTGTTATGGGTTTAAGAGTTTTATAAAGGGGGTCGAAATTTTTATTATTTTTGCGATTGGACACAACGTTTTCGAGATACAAGCAAAAGAAAAATAAAATCAGTACTGTTTTTGCATCTGAAGTCGAGGTGTTGGTGTTAATTTAAAGTTCATGACTACCAATTTTACTCCCCACGTTTTTAGACGCGATTGAAAATAGTCAGATTTAGTTAGAAAATCTAAATTTTAGATGAATAACGTCAAATTCAGAATAGCAAAATTGCCATTTTCACTAAATTAATATCTCAGTACCATCTTAGTGCTGTCAAATTAAAATATAATTGTGTCACTTTAGTCTATTTCAGAATGGGAAATCGTCGTTTGACAGGAATAAACTAAATTTTGGTGATTTTTAGTCCAGTTTAGAGGCATTTGTGACAAGAGAATCGGCACCAATATCCATCGAAAGGTTACTTAAATTATTTTTCACTAGCTTCCGCCAGCGGCTTCGCCCGCGTGATATACATATATAAATTATAGCCTTACTAGCTTTAGCCCGCGGCTTCGCCCGCGTGGATGTCGAAAAATATCCCACGGGATCGTACTACTGAGATTACATACTTACCTAATAGCCGAGAAAAGGTCATTGAGTAATACCGCTGCGCCCGCGTTGCCGTCAACCTTATTTATGTAGTAACGCGTAATTTTCAATCTGTGATATCTTTTAAACCATTCATTTAAATTATATGATGTCAGGCGTATTTTAATCTAAATTAAATGCCCAATTTAAATAACATATTTTATTAGGTATGGATTAATATAATATTGGTCAAAGAAGTGTAATGGTTTTATAATTTACAATATATTAACGTAATAATAATACGTTAATCATTTGTTGTTGTTGTGTTGTTTGTTGTTATTGCAACAGATAATGTAGGTACAAATTCACTCCTAGGTTGTTTCGTTTTATGTATCAGTGTAATTTTTTGTTTTATATTTCCAAATTTATGCACACACATATAAACAGACAAGAAGAGAGGAAAAGAAAAAATACGTACAAAGGAGTGCCTTTGTACGTATTTTTTCATTTCCTTTAAAAAGCAGTGGCTTTTTCTAAAGAAATGTCTTCCAGCATACCTGCGACAGGAAAGTATATAAAACAGATGTAGACAACCTGTGTAACCATAGAAAAGAGAACAAAAAAAAAATCAAAGAAGAAAAAAAAAAACAATTCACAAATTTCAATTATTTATCATTTCTGAAGTGATTGAAACAACATTTACTGAAGAGGAATCCTTTTGTTGTAAATTATGGAACTATCAAACTTTTTTTATCCAAACTAGGCGGTATCACTCTGCGACATGTATTAAAGGCATGGGCGAAAGTAGGAAAATAGTTGGTACGCACGGACGTAATAAAATAGGGGCGCTTTTTTTTCCTGCACGTGCCCACACGAGAGTACGTCCCAGCGCGTTGGATTGTCAACGCTCGGCTTAACACCGAGAGTTGAAAATCTAGTGCGCGATAAAATCCCGCCGTGATTTTATTACGTCCGTGTGAACGTCGGCTAAGTTCGCAAAACGGACACAAAAAAAATAAAATAAAAAAAAACAAAAATCCCGAATGCAAAAACTCATAACTGAAAAGAGAAAAACAAGCATTATAAATATTATAATCTATAGGATTTTGGTATAACAGGCGCAAACCAAAAACCAACCTGAAATTTTGGTGAAACTTTTGTTTGTCCAAATGCCTGCGATACCAAAATCCTATAGATTATAATGCTTGTTTTTCTCTTTTCAGTTATGAGTTTTTGCAGTCGGGTTTTTTGTTTTTTTTTTTATAATTTGTTTTATTTCAAACTTTTTAGTTTTATTTTACTGGCGAAATGTGGGTGTCCTATAGGTACACCTCTGCCTAACCCTTCGGGGATTACAGGCGTGATGTTATGTTTTATGTTATGTGTTAGTTTTATTAATATGGATATATGTATATTTGGAATTGACTCATTACTAACTTTTATTTGTTGTTATTTTTTTAAACCTACCCCTCTTTTGTTTTGTATTTGCAGATGCAATATATAAATATTAAATAGCCTATGTCACTTCCACTATTAAGACGAACCTAACGACACCTCATATGTTAAAATCCAACAAGCCGTTTAGGCTACAGAGCGTGCCAAAGAAATAGACATAAGTACATACATACAAACATACATGCATACATACTCTCGAAAAACAATACCCTCCTTCTGGGACAGTCTAGTAATTACATCTCCGCAGTCAAGGTCATACTACTTACGAACCAAGAACACCCCCACAACTTGTATGTCAATAATAGCATTCAAATATTTTTTGAAACTCTAATCCGGACTGTCCCTACAACGATGTAGTATGGTTACAAAAAAATTACAAAAAAACCTCGTCTCTGAATTTACGACTAGAGAATTTTTATTTGGTGTTGTCCTAAAACAAAAATAACACAATTATTTAAATTAAATAAAAGTGTGGTTACTACAATTCAAAATAATTCAAACTTTCGATAGAGATTAATGATAATTTTATTTCGATTAAAATAGGTACGTTACTTACTTCAGTAATCTATTTTTTGCCAGTGTAAGGCATTTCTTTTTCAATAATTTGGATTTACCAGACATTTATAGCATGAAATTTAAAATCGAATAAAATTGCTCCGAGCGTTAACGTCTACCCGTGACAGTGGTCAGCGATGCACTGCCGCCCGTCGCCCGCAAGAGCCCCGGTTTTAACGCGCACCAAGTTTATTCGAAAAACAACCCACATTGATTTATCAAACACAATACAAATAAAAGCTGTATACTAAAATTTGTGTAATTAAATTGCCTTTTAGATGGTGAAAGTTTCATGAAAATACACCTGATAGCTTTTGCGTTATTATCGTGTTTTTTGTCCGCGTTAGACATTACAAATTAATTACACTATGTTATAAAAATATAATTTGAATTATTCGTATATCAAATTACGAAGAAAACTGTCTAGTACAACATATATATTTTTCAAAGAAGTAAGACTAGTCGTTTAGATGTGGTGTCCAATTTAAAATCATTAGAAGTCGTATATCTGCGCCTTAAAAGGTAGACACGGTCGAGGTCAATTAATCGTTTACCAAATTGACACACCACGTCAATTTGCCGTGTAGAATGACAATTGTGATTTAAATATACGGACAATTTAAGTTGGTAGTCAATTTGATTATCAATTAATTTCTCTGACTTTACACTGGTAAGTTGCTGGTTCATTTTATCTATTCATTAAATAGCTGTAGCTATACAGCAACTCGAAGTAATAACGAGTTGGCCTTAAAATCACAAAACATGAACAAAGTTTCATTGACACGGCTCCACTGGAGTGGTCTGTTTATCTTTGTGCGGTAGCCTATGTATTTGTTTTAGAGTGTTCGCATGAGATGAGGTTATTCGAGCGTAGGTACTCGTGTTTCGTCAGTCGTCGAATTTCTATCAGTTTCCCTTTGCACTTGGTGCGGACGCTCTCAATCGACTTGAAAGTATATAGAGTTGTTAATACTCTTTTAACTTAATGTAATTTATTTTAAAAATGGTAGGAAATCTGCTAAAGTCGCAGGCACGACAGATAGGAAAATATTTTTAGAGCTCTATATAGTTCACACGAAAATCAAAACAAAACAACAATAAAGTACTTAGTTCTGAATTTAAATTATTATACAAGATTAATCTAATAATTGATGGACATGGAAACTAGCATTTGTTTGTATTCAGAAATGCGATAATTCCCGAGGAACATTACGAAAATAGAATTTCTGCCAAAGGTCACACAACACCCTATGATTCTTTTTGCTGATGACAGCACAGCTATTTTCACTGGTGAAAATATGGATACTTTTGAAGCAGACGTAAATAATACCCTTAATGTAATCATAAACTGGCTCACCAATAAATAACCTGGTCATCAATTTAGAAAAAACTAAATTAGTCACATTCCCGCGAAAGAATAAAAACTACTTCAACATTCAACATGATGGTACAGTAATTGAACAAGTAAGCTGCGTAAAATTTTTAGGACTTTGGATAGGTAATGATATGACAACATAGCAAAAACACACATTGACACAGTATGCAGTAACCTGAACCAGTATTCATATGCTCTATATAAATTATCCAAAATTGTCGATCTATCAGCACTATTTTAACTGCCTATCATGCCTACGTATCATCAACCTTAAAATACGCTATTATATTCTGCGGCAACGCCACAAACAAGGAATTAGTGTTTAAAGCGCAAAAAAGATGCGTTCGCGCAATGGCTGGTATCTTTGTTCCAGAATCATGCGATCCATATTTTAAAAACTTTAAAATTTTAACGTTTTCATCAGCTTATATTTATGAAGATACAGTATTTGTTAAAATAAATAAAAATCTATTCGGTGAACTGAAATCAAGAAGATATATATGTACTGAAAATATCTAGTATACCACAAAGAACTGCTCTTATGGGCAAAAGTTTTTTTGGAATGGCATCTAAAATTTATAATAAGATACCTGTGGACATTTTAAGCACCAAAGAACTGCCACTATTCAAACATAAATTGCGTATTTTTTTAATTGACAAAGCTTACTACACGATCCAAGACTTTCTAAATAATTAGTGCCTACTACATCTGTCACCATAATTGTTATTTTTAACTGACTTCCAAAAGGAGGAGGTTCTCAATTCGATTGTATGTTGTTTTTTTTTTTGGATGTTTGTTACGCGATTACTCCGTCAATTATGAATTGATTTTGATGATTCTTTTTTTGTTTGGTAGATCATACTTCAGAGGTGGTCCCATATAAATTTTATTAACTTTGCTTGGGTAGTTTTTGAGTTAGCTTCAATAATACGTATTTTTTCGTCACTTAGTATGTGGATGATATGATAACTTCCTGTCACTGTTATTTACATAAAGTCCCCGTCACGAGAAGCTATAATTTTTGTAAATAAAGAACTTCTACCAAGTTACGTAGCGACAATTTAATCAACAACAAATAATCCCAAATTCAATGAAGTCAAAGTAACGTACGTGTTGTACGAAACTAATGAGCAATTTCACTTGATCGGGTTATATTTTAGCGATATAAAGCGCTGTCGTCTAAGGTTTTGTGGTACTGGAACGCATCTGATTCATGGAACGTAAACATTTGGGCCACGATTTTGAAGTAAGTTCACGCTGACGTTGTCTCTGCTGTCTTTTTAGTTTCGAATGCGTCTGTTTGTTTGTGGTGTTTTCGCGGATTAGGTTATATTGTTTGTTTGTAATTAGATGTGTGTGTTAATATAATTATGTCCCTGTAAAAAAATAGTACAAAACTGTTTTTATTTTATTTTAAGTACCCAAAGATTGCAAACCCCTGAATGTGTGTTTACAAAATTTATAGCTTCTCGTGACGGGGACTTTAGCAGGTATTGGTATTCGAATTTGTGTGGGGTAGGTGTATCACAACTAAAAAGTGAAAAATAAAAACTTTTTACAAAAAAAAAACAACCGACTTCAAAGAAACACTACAAAGTGAAAAATAACTTTAATTTCGGAAGTCTGTGACAAAGAACGAAAATTCAAAACCAAAGACACCGACTTCCGAAATTAAAGTTATTTTTCATTTTGTAGTGTTTTTTTGAAGTCGGTTGTTTTTTTTTTTTTTGTAATCTAGATTTACTTTTTATGTGATGCCTAAGATTTTTTTTTTGCTACGTCTTGACATAATTATTGTATGCCTATTAGGCAGGACATAATGGAACTGTAATTTACCTAACATCTGTATGTATTACCTATGCCCACAATAAAAAGATTTGATTTGAGAAATACAGTACTATACGGTAGTAAAAATTTCAAGTTACGTAAACTAGTAGAAAGTTTTTATAGCAAATATTTTGAATAACTACTTTCTTGAAAATTTAATCGTACTTAAATAATTCTCTAATGGTCATGAGTGCCATGTTGAGTAGAAAGGTTTCTTACACGAATCATGGTAAAAGTAAAACCCGTCAGCTGGATTGATACTGAGGCTGATTGTTTAGGGAGCTTTGGAGGACAGCTTACTAACTATTGTTCACGCTGGAACCCTCTCTCTCTTCCCGTCTATGTACCCCACATGGTGGTGGGGACAGCCTTCCAGGGGCCCAAGTCTGCTATTTTTATAAATTCGTCATTCCAACACGATCCCATTGTAATTTTGCTAAAAGTTCGTAATCTGCTAAATTCATAATGGTCGATCATTGGTCGGTCAATGGTCTCGTAATAGAATTGTGTTTTAATGGCATTGTCGTATAATACGACCAATGATACCGCCTAAGTCAGTCATTCATTTGTCATTGGTGCCGATTCCCTTGTTCACAAACTAAACTAAATTTAAGTTCAGTGCATCTTTTTTTTTCTATTTCATTATGAAAAGGACAGAAGATAAATTTTAGTTTAGTCCTGTCAAATTAATCAGCGTCTGTCACTCTCCATACAAGTTTTAGACGTGATTAAAAACTTGCCGACTAAAATTACGTCAATTTACGTCAAGCGCTGATTAATTTGACAGGACTAAACTAAAATTTATCTTCTATCCTTTTCGTAATGAAATAGAAAGAAAAAGATGCACTGAACTTAAATTTAGTTTAGTTTGTGAACAAGGGAATCGGCACCATTATGTACGAGATTACCAATAAGTGCCATTTCTTTCAATGGAGTGTCAGTGGCTGACCATTGGAAAGTCATAATGACGCCATTATATTAGTAGATTACCAAACTTGTCAAAATCAACAATTATGAAATCAATGATAGACCATTCTGACACTATTGTAATAGCAGACTTGAGGCCCTGGTCTTCCTCTTCCACTTCGCTCTATCCTCGACATCGTCTTCGGATACCTGACACACTTTCATGTCCTTTAGCACTACAGCCTTCCACATTGTTTTGGGTCTGCCTCTGAGTCTTGGGATGGGAATGGAAAGTCATTTCATTTCATGAGAAATTGTACCAACACATTTTGTTGACACATCCGCTAAAATTCTGTAACACATTTTTTTACAAATTACCCACATACCAGTAAATACGGTCGCGATAAGGGACATTTCTATTTCCCGAACGAATCCACCTGTCAAGGGCTAAACAAGAATGATGGTTACCCTTGCCCTCTCATTTGTCCGAACAATTTTCACACAGTTTTTTGGCACCCTACTGCACCGGCCCTGAACCTTTCATGAATTTGATTGAGTTGTCTTGAAAATATAATAATGTTGTTGTTAGAACTTTTTTTTATATATTTTGTTTTGAAAGAAATCTCTTAGATTTTTTGGAAGTGATTGATCGATGTGTATTCTCTACTACATAATAATATTCATATTTGAAAAGAAAATCTTGTATTATTTTTGTAAACTTCTAAAAAAAAAATGTCTCCCGACAGGTACTCGTGTGTGTGTTGTTTTAAAAGTTATATAAGTCTACAACATATCGTATACTATTAAACGAGAAATATTTGTATATATATTTGTACTCATGTTCTGGAAAACAGCTCTAACGATTTCGATGTAAGTAGCAATATAAGGGTTTACGGAGGCGAAAAATCGATCTAGCTAGGTCTTACATCTGGGAAAATTCGTTTTCTCCGTATTTTACCCGAGCAGAGCTCGGTCACCCAAAGTTTAGAACAAGATTAATGACATGACATGGAATTAGTAAGTACCTACTATCATGGCAGTATGGAATTAGTAGGTACTATCCTATACTATTAAATGAGCATTCTCTATTTTCAGCAGAGCAGAGCTCGGTTGCCCAGGTACTGGAGTTAAATCTTTGCAAGATTTAAAGAAATAATTTAATTCCAAATCATTTATATATCTGTTTTTTTTTTTATGGTATGGAAAGAACTTCATTTTATCTTTTGTCACCCTACTGTGCGGTCCCTCTAACTAATCCTTTCAGAAAATTTGATAGAACCGCGAAAATATAATCATCTTTCGGAGATAATTTCACTATCATCTTTTATCAAGCAAATCCCTTTAGGTTTTTTTGTAATTTAGAATCTTAAACTTAATTTAACAATCCTATTGGGACTGCTATGCATTGTAAAATTTATAGTAAGTAATATCATTATTTTTTTGATGTCATAACGAGGTTATGTTATTTACTCAGTTATAAACCATGATACAATATACAAGCTAACAATAAAATATATATAGTTACTAGCTGACCCTGCAAACGTTGTTTTGCTATATAAATGTTTGGGATGGACCATCTTTATCACTTACTACCCTACCTATCCTACCATAATTAATAAAAACATAATTTTTCTTCATATCTTTTTTTTTAAGGCCAGGTGCGTAGTACTCGCAACCGGCGTGCGTGTATGTGTACCAGATGTATGAACGTAAACGAGGCAAAAGGACTATGTAAGGATCGTAGCAGGTGGCGTTCTGTAGTTTCTGCCTACCCCCATGGGAAGAAGGCGTGAGTTTATGTATGTATGTATGTGTATCTTTTTTTTTCCTAAATTAAGATGTAAGCTATCCTATCTTTCAAGTTGGATCAAACTGCACACGGTGTGCAAATTTGATTAAAATCGGTTAAGTAGTTTAGGAGTCCATCGCGGACAAACAACGTGACACGTAATTTATATATATTAAGACTAGCTTCTGCCCGCGACTTCGTCCGCGTGGAGTAGCTACTTTGGGCTAACGCTATCTTTAATCCGCGACTTCGTTTAAATAAAGGTGTTTTTTTTTTTTAATAATGCGTACCTATGTTAGCTATTTTAGGTACCTACATCACGCTTTAATCAGTAAGCCGACGTTCGCACGGACGTAATAAAATCGCAGCGGGATTTTATCGCGCACTGTATTTTCAACTCTCGGTGTTAAGCCGAGCGTTGAGAATCCAACGCGCTGGAACGCACTCTCGTCCCAGCTCGTTGAAAAAACACACTATTGGATTTTCAACTCTCGGCGCTAAACAGAGCGTTGAAAATCAAGAGCACGAAAAGAAGAACCAGATCTCGATAGGGCAACATATAGTTTCCCGTGCGAAAAACACTCTAGGCGTAAATCTATTCCTACGTGCTTAAATGTTTGCCCCTGGGCCTTATTAATTGTTACCCCAAACGATACCTTCACCGGAAATCGCGCGCAGTACTTGATCATTATTTTGCTGCGATGTTATTTTAAAACTGCGATATCTCCTAAGATATTTATTGAAATCGAATGATGTAAACGGCAATTTTGTTTTAAATGAAATACTTGTGATGAATAATGTATTTATTTGGATAAGGATTAATGTCATGTTTATAAAAACACCTTCGTAAATAACGCATTACTTTTGAACAAATTTGGTTAGCATAAAAAAGGTTAGAGTGAGCCAACCTTAAAAGATAGACATATGCTGTCGCGGACTTTTTTTTAGAACTTTTAAAGGGGAACAATTCTGTCATACATGATTTTTGCGAAACTTTAACTGTTTACGCAGCGCACGCAGCGGAAGCTCTCGAAAGGAAAAAATTAATCCCGATTTTGAAACATTCTTCATTGGTGCTCCGCTCCTATTGGTCTTAGCGTGATGATATATAGCCTATAGCCTTCCTCGATAAATGGGCTATCTAACACTGAAAGAATTTTTCAAATCGGATCTGTAGTTTCTGAGATTAGCGCGTTCAAGCAAACAAACAAACAAACAAACAAACTCTTCAGCTTTATATATTAGCGATAAATGGGCTATCTAACACTGAAAGAATTTTTCAAATCGGATCTGTAGTTTCTGAGATTAGCGCGTTCAAGCAAACAAACAAACAAACAAACAAACTCTTCAGCTTTATATATTAGTATAGATTAGTATAGATATAGATTAGTATAGATGTACAAGTATATAATAATAAAATTGCTACTTGGGCATCAAAAAATTCGTCGGCATCGCTGTCAATGGAAAAGTGAAAATACCATTTTTATTTTTAACTTTATTCTAATGACATTGAAGTGCTACGAAATTGTGTAAAAGTGCAAAATAATTGGCACTAATTCTTAATTATAACATAATCTATCTCCTAAAATATTAAGTTGGAGTAAAATTGCTTATTAGTCTATTAGGCTAGATTGTAATAAATTACTAAGAACTTTAGTTAGGTTAAGCAGTGATAGCCTAGTGGCGTGACCGTCGGACTGCCAAGTCATAGGTCTCGAGCTCGAACCCAGGGCACGCACCTCTGACTTTTCGGATTCATGTGCGTGTTGTATAATTATCACTTGCTTTAAAAACGGTGAAAAAAAACATCGTGGGGAAACCGGCATGCATGAGAGATATTTCTCGACGGCATGTGAAGCCAAGTCAGAGGTCCATGGGTGGCTTTATAACTCTGACTCCAGTTTAGTCACTTAACACACAAAAAGAAGAAGAGAACTCTAGTTCCTATTAATAAAGAAAAAAAAGTACCGATAGGAAGTGGTCAACGCAGCCTTAGAAAAATCTACGCTACACATGCGATGCGTTGCCATCCTAGATACAAAGTTTAAATGTTGAAATGTGCTTGTAATTTTCATTAATCTAAGCACGTTGAGCAGGAAAACAAAGGTGCTGCTTGTTGGCAGAAATAGGTAGCTAGGGATGGTGAAAGAAACTACTTCTCTGGACATGGTTCTTCACAAAGAGTTCTACTTATTTATTTATTAATAGGAGAACCAACAGCTATAACAAATGGATAACAGTTATTTAAGAAACATAGAGCCAATAGGCCTGTTTGCATTTTTTTATTTCCCGACAGTACAAGTTTCCGGACAAGTATTTTTTATTTTTTGACGTACCTAATCAAAAGATTACGGCGATACATTGAGTTAAAATGTGGCATGACGTCACGCCGTGCTAGATTTTATACGACGTTGTGACGTAGCGAGCCCCCACTCCCCAACTTTAATGCGTGTTTTCTAAGTTATTTTTGATTAATATGATAAAGCAAAAAATACGTGTCTAATATTTTTTTATTATCTGAAAGACGGACTAAATAGAATTTTATTTTTTTTACCTGGGAAACTACCCCATTACAGGTTCTCACGGGTAAAAACAGAAAAAGTAGTAGAAATATTAGGATCACAAACAAGCACGACAAAAAAGATTATTTATAAATATTATTATTATTATTTATAAATATTAAGCGTGATGAAGTGAGCAATGATGGTTTGTAAATAGCTCACAAATGGCTCTTGGCTAAATAATAACCGCCGCACGGGCCAATCGAAGGTTAAGCTACGCTTGCCGAGGTCAGTCCATGGATGGGTATCCATCAATTACATATATAGACCCATCCGTGCCTCAGAAAGCACGTTAAACTGTTAGTCCTGGTTGCCACTTGTAGATCTTTGACAGTCGTTACGGGTTTTCACAAACCCAAAAGTCTGACAACCAGTCTTACCAAGTGGTATCGTTTTACTTAGTTACTGGGTTGTAGAGGTCCGATAAGCAGTCGCTCCATGTACAATACTGGTATTCAGCTGCATCCGGTTAGACTGGAAGCCGACCCGACATAGTTGGGAAAAGGCTAGGCAGATGATGGTTCGTAAATTATAGTTGTGGATACAATAGTTATTTATGCAACTGTTGTATAATAAGGGGTATTAAAACACGAATGTGGGTTTATAGTATCACATGAGTGTTTTAAAACCTAATTATAACAGTTGCATACAACACTTTATCTACACCCATGATATGAATCCTCTATAAAAATTTCTGAAACCATTGGGTGTTTGTAATTCAAGATCAAGAATAAAGAAATTCCCATGAAATTCAGTACAAGTCCACGTATGTACGTCGCCTGCAGCAGCACATCACACACACATGCGTGCAGCGGGTGCTGCTGTCCCCCTCTTAAACGTTGAAACGAGTTGCGTAATGAAATTTAGTACAACATTGTATCACTCTTTGGGATGAGGTAATGGTTACTATGACACTGGCTGTTTTAATGACAGCAATAAGCTAACTGAAACTTTTATAGAGGTTTTATAGCACAGGTGTAGATAAAGACATTTAAATGTGGAAATAAAATTCTACAAATATTCCCTTCATGTCAAAATCCTGTCTGTCAGTCTGAGTTCGAACTTCTTCGAGCGTTATTCTTTTGTTTAAGATACTACCTGAAATTCTCGTTTAGAGCTGTTTTGTGAGAAAACCCTTTATGCCTCTTTGTATAAATTCGTTTGACGATTTAGGTAGCGCTGCTAGCTTTTAATAATCATTATCGGCTATCGTCGCGATAGTTCGGGCTGCGTAGCACTTATCGCCCGGGTACACAAAAGGAATTTAGCGCGCTAATGCTAATGTGACCACCGCATTAGCGCGATAACTTTTTAGCGAGCAAAATATACGAAGCTTCGGCAAGCATTGCTTCGTCACGATAGACGCAGATGTGGCAGCAGCATGAATTTCGGAAAATATAATCTTAAAAGAATATTTCTTCCATCTTTTATGAAGTTAAATTCACTATGGATGTCTGTAGGCTCTTTATGAGAACTTAAGTTAAAGTAAGTACCTAAGTCAAATAATGATTTCGACAGGAATAGACTTAAGGTACTATTCCGTTCACTAAACAAATCAACATTAAAACACTATAATTAATTAGAACCTATAAAATTCAAACAAGTAGGTACCCCTGTTTTTGTTTTTTTTGGTAGGAAATTATCAAATAACTTCTTCCGCTCTAGGAGGAGCGGGAGGGTGTGTCAGACTCTTACTGACTAAAACCCACCTGTGTTCCTTCAGTTTCCCTGTTACCGGGGGCCACGATCTCCCTTTCGATTTTATTCGCAACCCCGGCAGGCATCGGCCCTAGCGGACCCCGTTAGTTCGGCTAACATCTCTTTGAGGCGCGCGTGGAACACAACGCACCGTCGATCTGGGCCTGGTCCTTATCGGACGGCGAGCTACCCATTGCTCACCGTCCGCAAGCCCGCAACTACGGTGGCCGGAAATCGGCCTGTGATTCCCGACGCTTCTCCTCCTGCGGCGGTTAGGGGCGCGAGGGCGCGAATTTTGCCTCTCCCACGCGTTCCGCCTCCTCCTTCGCGAGCATTACTGCTTCGCAGAAGGAGATGGTAGCCCCCCATTTCCCCTCGCTCCGTACCATGGCCTGAACCAGGGCCGGACTCGAGTGATCACCGCCGCCGATCGCCTCCATGAGGACACGGCGATGCTCCGCCCAAGAAGGACAGACCTCCACCGTATGCTCCACCGTGTCCTCCGGGTGATCCACACAATGGTGACACCCGGGCGTTTCCTCCCACCTTATCCTGAACAGGAACCTCCCAAAACAGCCGTAGCTTTTTAGCTGATTGTTTCTAAAAGTTACGAAGGGAATTGCATTGAAACAAGTAACTTTTAAAAACAATCAGCTTAAAAGAACTCTATAAATAAAACCTTTTTTTGCTCGCACTGCAAGAGAATGTCTTAAGAGTAATCCGGTCAATAAATATCGAAGTAAACCGAAGACCGGCTTAACAAAGGACTGGGCAACTTCGTAAAACATTACTTAAGGCTTACAAGTTTTCTAGTTACGTTAAAGCCTTTCTATAGAAAAAAGTAAGTATAGAAACGAACTAAGGTAATTCCTGAAGTTATTACCGGTCTGAAATACCTAAAGTGCTGTACTCAGTTATTTCAGCTTAACACTGATCTATAACCCATATATGCATACTACCATTATGTTTAAAAATACTCTGAAAGTAGTTTTTCTTGATAAAATAAAATCACTATGCGAAATAAGGGATAAGAAAAGGGCATTTTTATTTTAATGTCATCTCACGGAGTTTGTCCGCTGCTTAACCAGGCTATCCCGTGGATGCCTCAATAAATTAAGACGCAGATATATCCCAGTGACCTTGAGTGGTTAGCTTGTGTGTTTTGTGCTGAGCTCACGCAACGCGTCGTACGTCCAGCCAGTAAGTAATAGGACTCGCCGATCAAGGACTCAAGGAGCATTGTCCTAAATGAGACGAATTATTAATTTATTATACACAAAAGAAAAGGTATTTTAATAAAACAAGTACACTAAAAGATGAATAAATTAAATTATCTTTAAAATGGTAAAGGTTACAGAAAAATACGCTTGATAGATTTTACGTGAAATTC
Organism: Agrochola lychnidis; assembly: GCA_963680765.1. Lineage (NCBI taxonomy): Eukaryota > Metazoa > Arthropoda > Insecta > Lepidoptera > Noctuidae > Agrochola > Agrochola lychnidis. Next base: position 21,579,784 of record OY796858.1, read on the forward strand.
TCAGTTTTTTATCCGCGTTAGACATAACTTTACAAATTAATTTCACTATGTAATTTAAACATAATCTTAAATATTCATATGTGTAGTTATTTAGAAAATGCTCTAATTTAATTTTAAAAAAATCAAATGATTAACACTACTTGTTTAGATGTGATCTTTAGTATAAAATCATTAAAAGTCGGTTTTCGTCGCCTTAAGGCCTTCAGCCAGGCTATAAAACTTTGTGTATAGTCGCTGGTAATAAGACAGTGACAGTAACATATTATTTCGATTTATAAACCATTTTAAATGCATGGTGCATGACAGTAAAATTTTCAGAATTAAACCTTGTGCAGACTGGCGCAACTTGTCGCGCGAAGCGACACCGGTTCTACCGTAAAGTTTTCTTAGAAATCGTTTTATTAGAGTCGCGTCGCGGCTGTTTACAGGAACCTTTAGTCACATTAGGTATTTTATAAGAAAAATACCAATGCCAAAATAAATTTAATATTGCAACAAAACAAAGTAAATACACTTACTACTAAAATCATAATTACCCATTTTAACATAACAGGTATTTCAAAAGCCATCAAATATTGGCGCGCGGGCAACAATGCCATAGCAGAACAATGGTGAATTTAGTTAATTTGACAGCCCCATGGAACAGTGTAATGTAGCACACCGAACAATGATTTTCATGTCAACTGGGGAAACGCCTTGGGGTACAGCCAGTCGAAAGGGATCATTATAATTAGCTCTAAATGAAGCATATCGCGGGTCTCAAACCATAGGGGCGTATCCACAAAACCGTTACTTTTCAGGAGAGACAAAAAACTGAATAACTTTTTTTGTGATTGAGTCAGCTTATTGTGTTTTTGCATGTGGCCATATATTTACAGTTCAGTTCATATGGGATGCTTGATTTTAAGGTATTTCCTCTATAACACCAGTTTTTGGTTCTTACGTCTATTTGGCATGACAGAAATACGGTAAAACTCCATCAAAATTCCCCCAGAAATGCTTGGAATTTATGGACGTAAAACTTTTTTCCTTAAATTATTAATAATTATACCAATATTTATTTGAACTTAGTTGGTAATTTAAAATATTGCAATTTAGGAATGAGAAACCATCAAAATGTATCTTATTTCTGTGATTTTAATAATTTATACGCCTGTCTGGCTTGTCATTAATACTGAGAGGTGTTTGAATTCTAAGTGGAAGTATAGACCATTTTTGTTCTACAATGTAGAAAAAAAAAGAACAAATGGTAGTCATTACAATTTTTTTCGGTGTGAATAAAAATAAGAACAAAAAATAAGCATATAAAAATGTAAAAAATCATAAATCTGAACAAAATTATTTTAATTGATATAAAAACACAAATATACAAAATTGAGCTCATTATTGATTGATACATTATCACAATCACCGAAAATTGGCCGTGGCAACACACAAAACGCGTAAACTCTGGATGGACGAGAAGATCACTGAACTCGAGGAAGAATTGAGCAGGTTACGATCGGGTATTTGGGTTATCTGATGTCCGAAGAGAGGGGGAGGACTCGATAATCCTCAAATCCGGGAACCTACTCTATTTCCGGGAGGGGCGATCAGCAGTCTCAAGGTGATGTCGGGTTTATCATTCATAAGTCCTTTGTAAGCAACGTGCTGAAGATAAGGAGTGTGTCGACCAGGGTGGCGTACTTTATACTCAGAATATTAACAAGATATTTGTTGAAGGTAATACAGGTTTTAGCCCCGACCTCGTCACACCCCGACGGTGAGGTGGAGACCATGTATGAGAAAATTTTCAGAGCCATGTTTGCCTCTAAAACTCACTTCACCGTTGTTATGGAGGACTCAATGCGAAACTGGGCAAACGAGACAATTATGAACTACGAGTGGGTCAATTTGGAGTTTGAAATCGGAACCACCGGGGTCACCTACTGGCCAATTTTATGGAGAATGAAGGCCTCTTTATAAGAAACTCCTTTTTCAGAAAGTATGATGCAACGAAGAAGAAAGAAGACAGATACATCATTATGTCGACGAAAAAGCAAACATTTAATAATGTCTCAGTCATCAATGCGCTGAAAACCGGAAGTGATCACCGTATAGTAAGAATTGCAAATAGTACATTGAATCTAAATATCAAGCTGGAAAGATCTCGACTGATGAAGTCTACGCTCCGTCCAGCACCGATCCAAATCCAAAACCCCGAGAGCGTTCAGCTCAAACTTCAGAATCATTTCAAGTGCTTAAGGAACTCCATGGACGATTATAACGATGGGTTCGTGAAAACTGTTCATACAGTTGGGTCTAAGATTTTCAAGACCCGTCGGAAGCTCTCTGAATCTACTTTACGGCTCATGGAGGAGGCACGTGAGATGATCCTGCAGTCTTCAGACGTTGCGTGCATCTACCGGTAGCTTAATGTATCTGTAAGTTCTTGAAAAGTGACCTTTGGTGCTTTGACTATGTTCGCAGAAGCGCACACCGATGGGTTTCATGCTCTTATAAGGAAGCAGTGTGCGTCGCTGCTGAGTCGTGTTAGGTCCAGTAGCAATAGTATAATAAGCGTGTTCGCGGACAGGTGGGACTCTCCACTGCTGCGCCACTGGATACGTTTGCATACTGCACTGTGAGCAGTGGACAGTTCCTCCCGGTCTTAATGTATGTAACTGTGTCCTTAACTGGTTTTTATTTTGTGTATGTTGTTTTGTTTGTTTTTATTTTGATGTGAATTAGTTGTTTATAAAATGTGTGTGTCGAAATATGGATTTTTTCTGAATTAAATGATTATATTATTATATTTAATACTGACCATATTAAAGACGCAATAAAGAGCGGAACAAGAGCTTCAAGTTCTTTGCAAGAGATCTGTATATTAGGGAAAGCCAGCTTATGAAGATCTTCGAGAAAGAGGTAAATCGTCGACTCCGACTCCTTTGTCCAACTCGGCTGGGGAGCATTCGGGAAGCTGCGTTATATCTTCTCGTTTCACATACCACAGTGTCTCAAGACGAAAGTCTTAGACCAGTGCGTGTTGCCAGTGATGACCTATGGCACTGAAACGTGACGTTCAAAATGGGCCTCAATAAAGGCTGAAAATCATCCTAAGAGCAAAGGAGTAAGCTATGCTTGGAGTTTCCCTACGTGATCGAATCAGAAATGAAAAGATATGTAGGAGAACCAAGGTAACCGACATAACCTGCAAAATTGCCAAACTTAAGTGGCAGTGGGCAGGATATTGCGCGCAGAACAGATGGCCGATAGGACACACGAAGAGAATTAATTCAGCATTAAAATTGACGTCTACTCCATATGGCAGCTCATTGCAGAATGACCGTGTTAGGTATTCTTGATATGACTATATGTCCACATTTTGACGAAATCTTGAGACAGCAATACTAAAATGTGTAGATGTGTACATACGTCTGCAAGTGATGACTAAATATCTTCAGGATTATGTTGAAATGGACAGTCGATGCGCATAAGTCCCTATGGCCCGACACAATTCCCTTAGATCATAATAAAATTGAAGGTCGTACGTGCATACGTCTTTGTGGCACGTTAAAACTGCCCCAAAAAGTAATAATTATTGCTCTTACGTCTACTATACGGCTATATGGCCTAAAAATAATTGCAGATTGTCTAGCTTACGATAAATAATGTTTTGTAATTAATTCTAAAAGTAATTAATATTAAATTATAAGAAAAATTGAGGTTACGTATCGCATATAGTAGAATCCAATGGCATTAAAAACGAAAAATCGCATTTTTGCATGTACGCCCCTATGGTTTGAGACCCGCGATATGTATTGGAAGCTTATGGCGATAGAACTGGGTTAATTATGTGTTGTGTTTTTATACGAGGGGCTAAAATAACCCATTCTATCGAGCTAGTTTTACTCCAGAGCGAGGGAGTAAATGGAAACCGAGTTAGAATAGGTTTTGGCGCCGTGTGTTATACTCTACTTTTCACTACGATTGCGAGAAAATAAAATAATCCAGTACAATATTAAATATTATTTTTTTTTTTAATTTATTCAATCTGAATTTTTAAGGAAACTTTTTATCCCGGTATGCGGTAATAATAAGCTAGTTTTACATAAAAATAAAGACTTTTTCGTTTTTGTAGACTCGTTGGTTACAGGCAAAAATTACTTTTTCCCCTAGAGCAAGATATGCAATTTTTTCCCCGCTCTGGTATGCTACAATTACGGACTTTTTGAGCAAGAGGAGTGAAAAACTTATTTAAACCGTCGTATACGTCGTGCCGACACAAAAGAAACGTTTACTTTTAGTTATCTGTCCGCGTTTCACTTATTTACAGTCAAACAAAAACCCCTAATTTCTGTACACCATTACAGTACTATTGTGAATGTGAGGACTACGTGGATATTATTTTTATTTCTCTGCTAATTTTAGTGATGGTCTGGCAGTTTGAGTAGTTTATGCGGCCTACCCAAATGTCCTTTCTTTGGTATTGTTCGTCGAGTTGAGCTCTTTAAGTTCTGAGTTGAGCTCCACGATTACTGACAAATGCTTGCACTGACTGGACAGGTCCACTCAAATCTGTGTGGTTCTTTTCTCAAAAGACCTTTTCAGACATTAATCTACATGGTCCTCATATGGCCTGACCAAGATTATGTCTGGACTTTAAAAGAGACTGCGACCTCTTGAGTTTGTTTCGGCCTTTCTTCTCAGAGTAGTCAGATAGGAAACGCTGAACTCATCTAGCTTATTTTTATTTTATATTTTTATATGACGTGTAATAGTAGATTGTTATACGAGGGGCTAAAATAACCCACTGTAACGAGGTAGTTTTACTCCTGAGCTGACCGAGGGAGTAAAACTCCAACAAAAATAGAAATCGAGTTATAATGGGTTTTAGCGCCGTGTGTTACACTCTACTTTTTACTACGATTGCGAGAAAATAAAATAATCCAATACAATATTAAATAGATTATTTTATTTAAATGTACAATTCTGGATATTTAACGAGATTTTTTTTCCGGCAACTTAATTTCAGTCCTCTGTGAAGATGTTCTCACTAGATGATGACATTTTTACTTTTGTAAATTATATTACGGTAATTAATTCAATTCGTAATAAGAGAAAAATTCTAAAGATTTCGCGCCAATGCCTTTTTTATTTCTTCTGTAGCCGCAACGCAATGCACGCATACTACCAAAGAGATAGCCGCATTTAGTTCCATTTTCAAAAATAAGTCGAGTCCATAATCATGATTATTCTACATAAGAATAAAGAGTTTTTCGTTTTTCAAGGCTCGTTGGAACAGATAAAAATTAAAAAGAAATTACTTTTTCCCCTAGAGCAAGAAATGCTATTTTTTCCCCGCTCTGGTACTCTACAATGACGGCCTTTTTGAGCAAAAGGAGTAAAAAAGTGATTCCGATATCCTATTTACAGAATAAACAATTTCATTTCATTTCAGTCATGGTATGAGGTTATCCCCCCTACTTCCACCCCCATTACGTGTGACGTAACTACGCTAGGGAACAATAAAGTTTTTTCATAACATGTCACACTCCATGACGTGTACTTATTACTTCGCTATCAGGCCACACGTAGCTGTCCTTTGAAGTGAAGGCTGATGGATGAAGTACCTCCTCGAAATATGAACGAAGTGATGACGTATGATTGAGACCGAGGTTATTTTTTTTTTTGAGTTTTTACCGTACCATTAGGTAGACTTGTCGCTAAATAGATAGAATTCCCTTAACTGTACAGTCGAACAAAGAGTTTGGAATACAGGCAATAATGTTTATCTTTCCTCTGGCAATATTAATTTTGATTGTGTGCGTAACCACTTAGGGCTAATTTCACCAATGAAACTGATTCACGATCAGCACCTCTCAAGATCTGTCAGTGTCATCATTGTTCTGGAATATAATATATATGTCAATGGGAATATTGAACTCTGACACCTCTTGAATGCAGTTTATATGTGCTGATCGTTCTTAGAGATGTTAGATGTAAAAGACTTGACTTCTCAGCACACTCATAATACATTTTAGAAGTGAAATTATCAAATAACTTCTCCCGCTCGGGCGGAGCGGGAGGGCGTTTCAGACTCTTACTGACTAAAACCCACCCGTGTTCCTTCAGTTGCCTGTATTGCCAGAGGCCACGTATCCCTTTCGGACTTTCCCGCGACCTCGGCAGGCATCAGCCCTAGCAGACCACGTCAGTTCTGCTGCCATCTCTTTGAGGCGCGCGTGAAGTTAGCTGCCTGTAAACCAAATAGCTTGATCGACAGTACGTCACAGATTTTTTTTAACTCTTCATTTGATTTTCCCTCGCAGTACACCCTCAGTTTAAGAACTTAAAAACCAAACATAAAGAACTTTCCTTCAGTCTTCTCAAAACATAAAATATAAACAATTTACAGTTTATATACACCATCCATTGGGTGGTAATTACGAAATCTACTCATCTATGAGTTAACTTTACAAATTAATAACAACTCCTTAAACTTATAATGATCTGTTAGCGACAAAACTTTGACCTTTCTTACGTTCAAGTTTACGTGTTGTTTTGGAATAATGTTCACTACATATTATAAAATTTAATATTGGATGGTAGGTATTTCATATACCTTTCTCTAGTTCTTTGAGCTCAAGACAAGTTACATGCGGTGAAAAGGTGAAAAAGTTAGCCAGCCATCAAAGTTGTTAATGAGGCGTACTATCTGAATCTTTAAATATCACGCTGGTATTGCTGATAGGGGTAGACAGACAGATATGGACCGTGAGTGCATAATAGACCTACTAACGACCAAACCTAGTAACCTATTTTCAATAAAAGATAGATCGCTATTGATAGTAGACAGTATAATTCTATCTATAATTGAAAGTCGTCCACAATTCCGTAAGGTCCTTATTCTCTGACAGATAATTTGGACGATAAAACCATAGATAGATAGGTTTTATATCTCGAGTATACAGAAACTGATGATAGATAGGTTATTGGGTTCGACCGTTAGACTATATATTATCCGCAGGAAGAGACGCCCTGGGCGTCGGGAATCACAGGAAGATTTCCGGCCACCGTAGGCGCGGGCTTGCGGACGGTGAGCAATGGGCAGCTCGCCGTCCGATAAGGACCAAGCCCGGGTCGACGGCGCGTTGTGTTCCACGCGCGCCTCAAAGAGATGTCAGCAGAATTGACGGGGTCCGCTAGGGCCAATGCCTGCCGGGGGTTCGAAGAAAACCGATAGGGAAATCGTGGCCCCCCTGGCAACACGGCAACTGAAGGAACACGGGTGGGTTTTAGTCAGTAAGAGTCTGACACGCCCTCCCGCTCTGCCCAGAGCGGGAGAAGTTATTTGATAATATCCCACCCAAAAAAAAAAAAAAAAGACCATATATTATATGTTATTTTTGAAAAATAAATTTCTTTAAGCCAAAGACTAGCGATAGGTGGCCCGTTCCTAAATTTTTGACAAAATTGTGATGATTTTTTGTCACAAATTCAGATAGACCGTACGAATGATTATTTTACACTTTGTTTTTGTTTCCTTTTTTATTTTTCACTTGTGTTATAATTGTTGTGTTGTGTGCCTTTTTGTCTGTGCTAAATAAATGTATTTTCTTTCTTTCTTTCTTTCTTTATAACCAAATCTAGATGCGGAATTGATCGATGATGTAGAATTTTTATAAAAATATGGATATTTCTTGGCAAAACACGCTCTGCAGCTTAACATCAGCATACAAAAGCAATACGTAATTGGCCAATAAATATGAATTTAATTTAATTTATCATTTAAGTACTTAGATTATTTTATATTTTGTGAATGTGAGAACGCTGTAGGCGTAATAGACTAGATTTGTTGACCATTTTCTATTTTTTGAAGTACCTGGTATTTGTTGAAAGGCCAAAAAAGGGTGCTATACAATTTCAGATTATTTAGAAGATAAAAAAGCTTGGGATTGAACTGCTCGCTCTTCTAAGCCTTGTGATGAAACCATAAAACTAGACATTTTAATTATTATGTAAAATCCACATATACCAGTTTTATACAGGATGAAATAGAAAACATGCGACAAATTGAAATGGGAGATTCAGTAACTGTTACCTAATCATTATAAATTGTTATTTCCGAAAAATGTGTATGTATAGTGTAAACTAAATTATTGTCTTCACGTAGACACGATTTTATGGCGTTCCAGTAAAATTAAATAAATTTAATACAAACAAAAAAATTCAAGTATCAATTTAAGGCTCGTTCAAACCAGCGCGAAACGCGACGCGACACAAAGGCACCGCTCGTCGTGCGCGATTTTTTTTACAACAGTTACTGAATCTCCCATTTCAATTTGTCGCATATTTTCAATTTCATTCTGTATACACATTGACATTATTGAAAATTATACCAATTCAAAATGACATGATTACTTTGTAAAGTATTATAATTATTTTAATTATTGTGAATGTGAGGATTATGTGGATATTATTTTTATTTTTCTGCTAGTTTTACTGATGGTCTGGCAGTTTCAGTAGTTTATGCGGCATACCCAAATGTCCTTTCTTTGGTATTGTTCGTCGAGTTGAGCTCCTTAAGTTCTGAGTTGAGCTTCACGATTACTGACAAATGCTTGCACTGACTGGAAAGGTACACTCAAATCTGTGCGGTTCTTTCAAATCAAATCATTTATTTGCATAACACAGGTTTAGAGGATGTTACAGAATGGTTCTTAAGGCTCACTGTATTATAACCATGTGAGGTGTGCAAATACATTAGGAACATTACGACAAAATAAAATTATTCTTAATCAGTTTTCTTATTAAATTACATTGTCATTGAAAATATACACAGTAAAACAGTGGTCAGGAGTAGGGCTGTTCTAATCCTATACCTGGTGTTGAAGCAATATGCTCTGAAGGGAAAAAAGCTATTGTGGATAATGTAGTGCAGCCGAGTCTGCAACTCGTGTCTCGACGGTCAGTCGAGTGGTCATCATCATCTGCCTAGCCTTTTCCCAACTATGTTGGGGTCGGCTTCCAGTCTAACCGGATGCAGCTGAATACCACATACATTTTACATGGAGCGACTGCCTATCTGACCTCCACAACCTAGTGACTAGGTAACACGATACCCCTTGGTAAGACTGGTTGTCAGACTTTTTGGGCTCCTAACTACCCGTAACGACTGTCAAAGATCTACAAATGACAGCCGGGACCAACGGCTTAACGTGCTTTCCGAGGCACGGAGGGGACTTGGTATGTAAAGATGATCACCCATCCACGGACCAACCGCGGCAAGCGTAGCTTAACCTGATCGATCGACCCGTGCAGCTGTTATTGCTTAGTGTTGTTATTGCTTTGCTCAGTCGAGTGGTCTGCCCATGGAAATGGTGCACGGTGAGCCCATTGTGAAATGTGGCACGAATACGGCATGGCGCCGTCCGATGAAGGCTTCGGCCTAATTGAAAGGTCCTTGTGACTCAAGTCAATTTCGTTACACATTATATTATTTCCTCAAAAGTCCATATCAGACTGGTCCTCATATGGCCTGACCAAGATTATGTCTGGACTTTAAAAGAGACTGCGACTTCTGAGTTTGTTTCGGCCTTTCTTCTCAGAGTAGTCAGATAGGAAACGTCGAACTCATCTAGCTTATTTTTTTTTTATATTACGTGTAAAAGTGATTCCGATATCCTATTTACAGAATAAACAATTTCATTTCATTGCTTCAACTATCCTCCCATACCTATCAACACTGTTATTTGAATATACTGTAAAAGACAATTTTTTTAAAGAGTAACCGTGATTTTTCTTGCCGGCTCTTCTCCATAGAAAACGACCAATTGGAACCGTGCACCTAGCTTCTGACGTTTCATAAGTGCCCTTGTAGGTTTATGTGAAATAAAATATATTGATTTTGATGCAGCCCATTGTATACAGCGTGGCGCTAGAATGGACATTAATTTAACACACGTATACGGATTGGCGTTTTCTTTTTATAAAGATATTTTAATTTCAGTAAACATTATTATTTATTGATTTATTTACAATTTTCTAAAATAGCATCTTGGCGCAACCTGTACTTAAAAACTGTAGCGCAGAGGACATTTACCGGGATCACGGATCATAACATCGCATCAATGAAAATAAAACGAATAACGTGCAAAGAGAAGGCGAATTGAAGGAAAGGGACAGCCCTATGTCGGTGAGCGTTTGAAAATTTAAATTTTTCAACTAATGAATTATTTGTTCTTATTATATTTTTTTGGTTAGTGGCTACTAGCCCTACCCGTGTGTTAAATTAATGTCGCCATTGTAGCGGCACGTTTTATATCCAATAAAGTGCATCTCCAATTAACAAATCAAATCAAATCAAAAATATTTATTTAGAATATGGTACATAAGGTGTTACAGTCAAGTTTCAGCATATCCTGCCATAACATGGCGTGCAAATGTATTCACAATCAGCAATGTCAATTAATCTAATTTACAAATAACAGATTCTATTGATTTGTCTTCTAAATAGTCCTTAATGGAATAATATCTTTTAAATAGAAGTAGTTTGAAAAGTATTTTTAACCGATTTCCAAAAGGAGGAGGTTCTCAATTCGACTGTATGTTTTTTTTTTTGTATGTTTGTTACGTGATTACTCTGTCAATTATGAATTGATTTTGATGATTCTATTTTTGTTTGGTAGGTACTTCAGAGGTGGTCCCATATAAATTTTATTAAGTTTGATTGCGTAGTTTTTGAGTTAGCTTCAATTATACGTATTTTTTCCCACTTAGTATGTGGATGATATGATAAGTTCCTGTCACTGTTATTTACATAGCAGGTAGTGGTATTCGAATTTGTGTGGGGTAGGTACCACAACTAAAAAGTGAAAAATAAAAACTTTTTACAAAAAAAATACAACCGACTTCCAAAAAAAACACTACAAAGTGAAAAATAATTTCGGAAGTCGGTGGCAAAAAACGAAAATTCTAAACCAAAGAGACCGACTTCCGAAATTATTTTTCACTTTGTAGTGTTTTTTTTTCGTAGAAAGTTTTTTTTAAACATTGTCAGCGGTAAGTCTTGAAAACTATTTGGTAAATGACAAACAAATGTATCAAACAATATAACCAAACACAATTAAGGTCATTGCAGTATGTCAGCGACCATCTTGAACCCATTACGACGATGTACCGCCTCCATAACACCCGATGAGTACCTCGCGTACTAGCTTAGTGCATTAGCGTGAAACACGATTGCATAGCATGTATGTACCTTATGTATAGTACCGTGGATATATAAGCATGTATAAACTAGTTCAGTTTGGAGGCACATACGAAACCAATAGGTATATCGGATTTACTAAAACCATAACTTAAGCAAATCAGGCACCCACACATACATTCACACCTACACTCACTTGTACATATCTTCACTCACACTTACACACCTACACCCACTCATACAACACACACCCGGTACATAATTAGATACTACCTTTTCCTTATCAATAATGAATTTAAACCCCTTTACTTTCTTCCCCCCTTTTCTTCCAACCAATAAAATTAGTCTAGTTTTTTTTACATAAGTGCACATTACTAAATTGTATGTAACTTTTATAACATCCATAATGGACGAATGAGGGGCTTGTGGCTAAGTAACAATAGCTGCTCGGGTCGATCGATCAGGTTAAGCTACGCTTGCCGCGGTTGGTCTGTGGATGGGTGACCATCTTTACATACCAAGACCCCTCCGTGCCTCGGAAAGCACGTTAAGCCGTTGGTCCCGGCTGTCATTTGTAGATCTTTGACAGTCGTTACGGGTAGTTAGAAGCCCAAAAAAGTCTGACAACCAGTCTTACCAAGGGGTATCGTGTTACCTAGCAACTAGGTTGTGGAGGTCACATAGGCAGTCGCTCCATGTTAAATACTGGTATTCAGCTGCATCCGGTTAGACTGGAAGCCGACCCCAACATAGTTGGGAAAAGGCTAGGCAGATGATGATGAATGGACGAATGGATGACCCCTGTAACACAGGTTTTTCCTAGCATGGGGGTCGTTGCTCAATATTTTGTATCAAGCTATTTCCACGTGTAATTAAGTGTCAACCTGTATCTGTGTACTTTTTACGTCAAATAAACATATTATTATTAGTTGGTAATAATGGAAATAAATATCAGGGACGCAAAACCCAAATGTTAAGATTGGTTAAGCATTTAATCAGCTTATAATGTTCCCACTGCTGGGACACAGGCCTCCTCTCTGTGAGAGGGCCGTAATCCCCGCGGGCCCAGTGCTGGTTGGTAGATGTCACATGTCTTCGAATTTTTGGTTCTAGGACAGGCTGGTTTCCTCACGAAGTTTTCCTTCACCGTTTTGAGAGCAGTGGTAATGAAATAATTTACACAATGTGAAGCGTCTAACAGGGTATGAACCTACGACCAGTTGGAACAACCGTGTCTTATGACTTGTACTCATAATTCGCGGCCATTACTCAGCCACCACTGCTCTAATAATGCAAGGTCGATTTAGACCATTCTCTAACTATGCACATCTCATACAAAATTATTTTTGTGTAAACAAGGACAGAGGATTCTTTCCTATCCATACTAAAATATCACGGCTATCAAGGAAATAATGCTCTTGTTCTAGTTCTGGTTTCATGTTCGTTTGGTGGGTTTTTGCAATGTTCTTCTACTTTTTAAGACTCAGTTCCCCAAAAATCTGCAAGAGCAAACAATACTGTTGCAGATTGTTGAAGAAATACGCTTTTTTTTTGCGTGGTGTATCATCAAATAACTTCTCCCGCTCTGGGCGGAGCGGGAGGGCGTGTCAGACTCTTACTGACTAAAACCTACCCGTGTTCCTTCAGTTGCCTGTGTATTGCCAGGGGCCACGGTATCCCTTCCGGACTTTCCCACGACTCTGGCAGGCCTCTGCCCTAGCGGACCTCGTCAATTGTGCTGACATCTCTTTGAGGCGCGCGTGGAACACAACGCGCCATTGACCCGGGCCTGCATTGCTATTCTGTAACCATCTCACCGTGTTATCTTAAGTGAAGTGAGCGTGGAGTGAACTGTCAGTGTCATCCCATCTGATGCTAGGGATGACCAAGCGTTACATTAAAAATCATAATCGAGATTTTCAAAACATTTTTATGCAAATTCTTTTGATCATTTTATATTATTTCAAAGCTAATATTTAAGTGTCTGAACATGACTATTTATGGTAGTTTTAAATAAAATAGCAAATAGTAAAACAGAAATTCAGTCAGAAACTCAATATTGTTTTATTAAAAAAAAACCTCTATGTACACACGGCTACACATCAAGCTATACATATCCAGTTTATGCTGATCTCGCATTCTAAAGGATTTCCGAATAATGCGAGGTCAGCTACTAGTCCCCTTATTTCAGGCTGAGGTGCGAGCGCGTTACGCACGCACAGACGCCAGCACATCAAGCTACTACAATCTGTCAAATTTATTTAATAGATTTTCAACTTTATCGTTGAAACATAAGGTTCAAAGTTGATTGGGAAAATTTGACAGTTTCGGGTAGCTTGATGTGCTGGAGTCTGTACAATAAATAAAATAAAACACACTAGCTACTAAAGGAAATGTGTCGTTTATTTAATCCATTTAATTGATTAAATAAACGACATCCCTTAACCCAATCGCGATGTGTTTTGAAGAAGCGAATCTAGAGTAAAGTCGAGCCGACTGTCCGACGTTGTTATTTACCCAAATCTATTCAATAAGAAGAGATTCAGTGATCGAGTGCTAAAAGTGTGTAATTTAACCCCACACAAACTATGTGGGAACCTACCTAAACGATGTAATCATTTAGATAAAAGACACATAACATAACATCACGCCTGTAATCCCCGAAGGGTTAGGCAGAGGTGTACCTATTATATAGTACACCCACATTTCGCCAGTTATGTTTAAGTCCCATGTAATAGGGGGTGAGCCTATTGTCATCAACCGGGCACAAAACCATACTCCGGGCTGCTATTGAAAAATTCCAGATGGAAAACCCGAACCGACCCGGGAATCGAACCCAGGACCTCATACTCAGCAGATAAAAAGACGTGCGGATTAAATGTACCTACCTAATATTTTATTGTAGACAAGACAACCTACCTACGGGTTGCCAATAATAAAATAATATTCATCAAAGGTATAAAATTCAACAGATGACATTCTTGCAGCGCGCGCACCAGCTCACTTCACCACGCTGAAGCGGTAAGAATCTCGTGAAGTGAATAAGTTCACGCCACGCTTGCGCGCTAGGCACTGTCCTCAGACAAAAAAAAAACAAAACAAAGCGCTGTCAACTGTGACGTGAGGCCGGTTTCGTAAACATGTGTGCACATAATGAGGTGTAGTTTGATTGTAGTTAAAATGGTTGTAAATGGGTGCGTGTGAGCGTAACTTATGCCGTGTATGAACAGAGCGGAGGTGCAGTTTTGACACGCCTCACGGTATTGTTCGCAGCGCTCTGTCTTGGTTTTTTATTTGGTCTGAGGCACTGTCATTATCACATTGAGGTGTTTTTGCTTACTAGGTACCTACTTGTATCGCGTCAGGTACCTATGCACACTAAATACCAACGTCTAATAATTACCTACAAATGTTTTATTGTAGATAGCTAGGTACCTACCTCCGTAACTAAACGATGCCAATAATAAAATAATATTCATCTAATCTTCATTTTATTAGGTATCATCATTACTAAGTTCAACCGACTCACGCGCGAACCGGCTCACTCCACCTCGCCGTGGTGAAGTGTTGTTACCATGGCAACGAGAATCGAGTGGAGTGATCATTCTCACGCCGCCCGCGCGTGAAGTGCTGTTACCATGGTAACGAGAATCGCGTGGAGTGATGTTACTCACCCCGCGCATGCGCGGTTCCATCAATATCACAGTCTTTTTTTTAATTTTCCCGCGTAGGGGCCATGTCCCTAAGCCTATTCGTATTCAGAGACAATAATTATTAGTAAGTAGATAACTAATAATTTCAATGCTTTTAGACATTTCAATGTCTGAATCATAACGTTTTTGTACACTTAAAAAGACAGTTTATTGCCTACATTTTGTTTTCAATAATTAAACATTGTTTATTTTCTATGTATGTAACGCGTCACTTATGCGCACTCACAACATTATGAAAATGCAATACCAACGTACATTATGTAGGTACAGCTACTACGAAGCGTCTTCTCCAAGGTCTCCTCGTCGTCTGCGCATAGGTACTTACATTGTTTGTTAAAAATATGAAAGAACCTATTGTCAGCTGATGACTTGAATGCAATTCGAAACCTAGCGTGATGAGATGCACTATTATAGGTACGATTTGTGTAGGTAAGATGTGCGGATTATAAATAACTACCTAGTATTTACTTTACCTACTAAACGTTGCCAATAACAAAATAATATTCATCAAATCTTAATCATCATCGTATTATTAAGTACCTACTAAGTAAGACTGACACTTGTAGCGCGCGCACAGACCGGTGCTCACTCCACCGGAGTGCTGTTGCAAAGGTAACCATCGCATAGTTTCCATGGTAACCACCAGAATCAGGTGAAGTGTTCACGTTTATAATTTTCCCTCATTGACGGCCATGTTCATAAGCCTATTCGTATTCGAGTTCAGACACAATAATAAAATTATTAGTAAGTACCTATTTATTTCAATGCCTATAGATATTTCTATGTCTAAATCCAACCGTTTTTTTTATATATACCTTCATTTTGTTTTCAACAAATGGTTTTTACTTGAGATGTGTGATTGATCAACTTCAGAAAATTTGTACCTACTAAGCAAGTAGGTATTCAGTGATTGGTTTATTGTTTGTTTACCTAAATACATAATAGGTAAAAACCACATAGGTAGTAAAATCCCATCATCTAGATTGGTAGATAAACCACAGTACTTACAAGATACAAACCGTATATACCTAACATAAATATTACTAATAGGTACACACACAAATTGCCAACCACTCTTGCAAACAAGAAAATTTTAAATTATTTTAATAATTCATGTATTTATTTCTATATAACTTGTATGTATGTATTTTAAGGTGTTAAAATTACATTTGTTGCTGTAATCTAATTTAACTTTTCCTAGCTGTTTCACATTATGTCTATGTTTCATAGATGTAAATGGTGCTATCGCTATGTCTGTCATTCAACAGACTCTCCTGTTGCAGGTCTGCTGGATAAAATGTCTAATGATTTATGTATTTTACTTTATTAGTGTTTAGTGAGAATTTATTCATTTGTATCACATCAAAAACTTTTGTGAATACATTTTTGCTACTGAGCCAGCGGCCTTCCAAGGTTATGTTTCTTGATGGAACAGAGGAACGGAGTGGCGTCGGATGTGTGTGTACTGCAGGCCACCACCGCTGGAAATAATGGTAAGCATTTATTACTATTTGATTTATTTAATACCTCTACTCATCCAAATACATTTTTTTAAATCATTTTCATTAAACTACTTAAAATCAAATTGTCATTATCATAAGTATGTATAGTGGTATGATTTATTTATAATACTCATTTCAATCAATCATTTTGAGTACAATGAGTTGCAACATTTCTTAGTTCCATGCTCCATGCTTATGTAAATGTTTATCAAAAATAGTGTGTGAAATAATGAATACCTACATACTAGCATTGATGTGATCAAATCAAGTAGAGGCGGTGTTCCTTTAATGTCTTCAGTACTTCAGGCATTACTTAGCAACTGCAGGTTGAATGGGCTCATCTGCTGAGAGGTAGAATATTTATCTGATTAATAACATTCACTTGTTTTGAATGTGTGCCTATTCTTTTTTTTTAGTTAACTTATTTTGTCCTACTGCTGGGCAAAGGTCTCCCCTATACTACTCCAGTTTTCCATAAGTTGTGTGTTCGCCGGTCAATCGTTCCTGACGAACGAGTCCAAATTGTCACGCCGTCGCCTGCCTTTCTTAGACCTGCCTCGGTGACGACGCCCGTCTTCGAGCGAGCACCCACTGTATGTATACTTTTACCTTAAAATTATTATTATCACCAAGTTAACTAGATAGGTAGGTACTATTTTGCATACTTACCTGACTGACCACCACTCGTTCTTGCAAAGCTAACCATCAGACTGATGATCTAGTGTACAGAACTGTAACACAGGAATTAATATTATGGAGTTGAGGAACTCATTTCTTCATCATCATTTCAGCCGAAAAACGTCCACAGCTGGACGTAGGTCGCCACCCCAAGGATCGCCACGGTGCGGCGTCACAATCCGCGCCAAAACGTAGTTTTGAAATTTTTTAGAAAAACTTTGACTAGTACATGTCAACATTATGTCATAATACTATCACTTTCACGATTACACATTAATAACTAACATCGCTGACAAACTAATTCAAAGTAGCTACTAGATTCTAACTTTCATTTGTTTTGTTGTTAGTTTTGGAACTCCAAATTACAGCAACACAATACAACAAGTTGCTGTAGGTAGGTACGTCTCGCCAAGGCTGCGTTGTTGGACGTAGCATCAGTGTTGCCACTTGCCAGATGAGGAAATTGAAAATGCGGCAGTGTTGCTTCAAAAACGCGGATTTTCAAAAAAATATGAATGAATTTCTTGTTTTTACAACGTTTTTTTTTTTTCGCTCAATTCACACGCTTAATGATTTAATGACAATTAATAAATTATATTTATTAAAATATCTTTATATGACTAAACTTCATCAAAGCTTTATAATCTGTGGTGGTAATGTCTATGGTAAGTTTGTGGTTAGTACACACGGCTACATAACAAGTTACAAATCTAAATCTAAACTCATTATAAATCTAAACTCAAATGCACTAAAATCTAAAGTAACAGAGTGGCTGCTCCTTAAGGATTACTCTTACACGGAGTCTTTACTCACCTTTCTTGTATAATACACCTACACACACACATACACTCATACCTACACACGCACACCACTCACATACACTAACACACAACATACAATTTTACTCTATTATTACCAAACAGTAGAATGACACAGTCCACTTGAGATATAAGTTTTTGCTGATTATTGACCGTAAACTACCTCTTATAATACAGGTATACCCTAGCTTAAGAGGTAGTGAATATTATTCTTGTACAGGTTTTGCAACAAACTATAAATGTATTTTCTAAACCAAATGTATTATCACACTGTATTTTCAAACTCTGTATGTTTTTGTATAAATAAAGATTTTATTATTATTATTTATTTTTAGTTTTTAACTATTCTCGGGACCCTGGGGTCCCGGACCTTTGGAAGGCGTACGAGGGGCCGAAGCCAACTCGCAGAGGCCCGTTAGACATTTTTAATGAAATGAGGCACCAACCGACGATTATCCCTATCCGCACTACGTAAGTGCATCCAAGGACAACCCCCGGTTGGTGTAGGACTATTGCAGGATATGGAAACAAAGATATTGGGTTATGGGTTGGGTGGGCTAAAGTGAACTGGTTATCTAGGACTATGGAAAGACTATGGCCCCTGCCTGATCAATGTTTTAAATGCACACGGATAAAATGGCAGGGGGTGACTTGCACACTCAATAATGGGCCCCCGAAAACGGTCGCTAGCACAAAGTGTCGTAGCGACAAGGGGGCAACATGTCCTGAGGTGCTAGAGGAGTGGAGAGGTATTCCACGGCTTTCAGAACAATCCCAGAGCCCGGAAGATGGTCAAGATCCCTACGAGCACTTACTGGAATACTTCCTTCCTCCAAGCACGTTTGCTCTTGCGAATCTCCACTCAAGCCAGCCAATTAAGGCAAGAATGAGATGGGAGCTCTGTTCCTCGTCAGTGTTCACTCCAGCCGGCCAATGAAGGCAAGCCAGAGGTGAGGAACAATACTTCTCCCGGGAGATAAGGTCCGTGGGGTCGCTACTGCCCATCAGCTCGCCACAAGCTGCCCTTATTATTATTACAATTTACCAATATAAGCTGACCTCTCATTGTACGGAAATCCTATACAATACGAGATCATCATACATTGGAAATTTATAGCTTGTTATGTAGCCTTGTGTACCACAGACTACTCACAATAATTCTAACAAACTAATTCAAAGTATGTACCTAGGTACCTACTTTAATCAAGAATTAATTTGTAAAAGTGAAAAACTGCAGTTATTTTTGAAAATTGGAACGTCGCGGCGCGAGCTACCAGTGTTGCCAACAAGAATTATAAATTACTTTGACGTTGTTGAGATTTCTCGCCTTTTCATATCATTGGTATTTTGTTTCCATGAAACTTAGATTAGATTTGTAGCCTTATTCACGACTACGATTGCGTAGCTATATTTAAAAAGGTGGAGCAATCAAATAAAATAAATTACATCTACAGCTTGTAAAGACCACAAGTACGTGGCGAATTATGGAACTACATGAAATGAATACTGGATTTGACAGATGTTTGACATCATCCAGTAACGATTGGTGTTATTATAATTTAATTTTGTTGAATGTTCAAATAAAGGCTCCTTTAAACAGGTGCGACACGCGACGCGACAGAAAGACACCGCTCGTCACGCTATGAGCGGTGCCTTTGTGTCACGTCACGTGTCGCGCCTGTTTGAAGGAACCTTAATGGCTCCAACGCCTTCCGATAGCCGGATCAGACTATCGGATCCGACTGTCTGATGAAAAAAATCAGACGTGTATTCCCAGCCTTAATCGGTTGCTTTACATACATACAATATTCTGAAGCGAAATGTTGTTAGATCATTATCATAAGATGATATGCCTTTCCTCATCTTTTTCCTACACTGTGTGTAAGTTAAAGCAAGAAAGGTATACTTTACAGGCAATATTTCGCATTAAATTCGACCCGTGACGTATCGACTCAATGAGTCGACAGATCGTTCAAGGGGAAGTTCTAAAATTCCAAAATCTACACTTTAAGCTGGAAATAAACAAATGAAAGTCTTAATTTAGTAGGTAGCTACTTTGAATTAGTTTGTCAGCTCTAATAAACTAAAGTGTAATCGTGAAACTCGTGAAAGTATTATGTCATAATGTTGACATGTACTTACTGGTAAAAGTTTTTCAGTTTGGCAGTCCTTGGGGGAGGCGGCCTATGTCCAACAGTGGACGTTTTTCGACTGAAATGATGATGAAGAAATGAATTCCTCAACTCCACAATATTCCTGTGTTACAGTTCTGTGCACTAGATCATTAATCTGATGGTTAGCTTTGCAAGAACGAGTGGTGGTCAGTCAGGTAAGTATGCCAAAATAGTACCCATCTAGTTAACTTGGTGATAATAAAAAATTTAAGGTAAAAGTATAGGCTACGATCGTTACACAGTGGGTGCTCGCTCGAAGACGAGCGTCGTCACCGAGACAGGTCTAAGAAAAGCTGGCGACGGCGTGACAATTTGGACTCGTTCCTGACCGATTGGCCGGCGAACGCACAACTTATGGAAAACTGGAATAGTATGGGGAGACCTTTGCCCAGCAGTAGGACAAAATAAGTTACTTAACTAAAAAAAAGAATAGGCACACATTCAAAACAAGTGAATATTATTAATCTGAAAAATATTCTACCTCTCAGCAGATGAGCCCATTCGACCCTGCAGTTGCTAAATAATGCCTTAAGAACTGAAGACATTAAAGGAACACCGCCTCTACTTGATTTGATCACATCAATGCTGGTATGTAGGTATTCATTATTTCACACACTATTTTTGATAAACTTTTACATTCAAAATGATTGATTGAAATGAGTATTATAAATAAATCATATCGCTATACATACTTAATGTAAGTACTACATTACTATACTGATGATAATGACAAATTAATTTTTAAGTGGTTCAAAAAAGTTGATTACAAAATGTACTTGGATGAGTTGAGGAATGAAATAAATCAAATAGTAATAAATGCTTACCATTGATTCCAGCGGTGTTGGCCTGCAGTACACACACATCTGACACCACTCCGTTCCTCTGTTCCATCAAGAAGCAGAACTTTGGGAAGCCGCTGGCTCAGTAGCAAAAATGTATTTGCAAAGTTTTTGATGTGATACAAATGAATAAATTCTATTTATTTAACTATGTAGACACTAAACACTTTAATAAAGTAAAATATATTTAAAAAGATTAAGAAAAAAATATCATTAGACATTTTTTCCAGCAGACCTGCGACAGGAGAGTCTGTTGAATGACAGACATAGCACCATTTACATCTATGAGACATACCTACGCATAGTGTGAAACAGCTTGGAAAAGTTAAATTAGACTACAGTAACCTAAACATACATAATTTTAACACTTTAAAATACATACTCAAGTAATTTAGAAAAAAATACATGAATTATTTATTTAAAATTTCATAATTTAAAATTTTCTTGTTTGCAAGAGTGGTTGGCAATTTGTGTATATTAGTAATATTTATGTTATACGGTTTGTATCTTGTAAGTACCTACTTACTGTGGTTTATCTACCAATCTATATGATGGGATTTTACTACCTATGTGCTTTTTACCTATTATGTATTTAGGTAAACGAACAATAAACCAATCACTGAATACCTACTTGCTGAAGACTATATTTACTAAACTGACTTGACTGAAATATGTAAAAAAACGGTTGGATTTAGATATTGAAAACATTGAAATAAATAGGTAGGTAAATAATTATTGTGTCTGAACTCGAATACGAATAAGCCTATGAACATGGGGATTCAATGAGGGAAAATTGAAAAAAAAAAACAATATAAAAGCGCGGCGTGAACACTTCACCCGATTCTAGTGGTTTCCATGGAAACCACGCGGTGGTTGCCTTGGCAACAGCACTCGGGTGGAGTGAGCACCAGTCTGTGCGCGCGCTACAAGCAGTGTTACCAACTTAGTGGATTTTCCACTAAAACTGGTGGTTTCGAACCCCCCTTTTGGTGGCGAAATTTTGCTTTTAGTGGCTGATGGTTTTTCTAGTGGCTGATGGTTTTTCTAGTGGCTGATGGTTTTTCTAGTGGCTTAGTAAAATTCAGTTTAAATTACTGTAAATGCTATCACTCAACCACTAAGCCACTAAAACGTTACGAAATATATTATTTTTACTTCACATAATAAACGTTTTATTGATTTCTTTTCAATAATTCTTAACATAACTTTACAGTTTTTAACATAACTTTTAATTATTCTACTAATAATTCTACCAACTAATAACTATTTAAATAATAATTAATTTAAATAATATGTAATATATTTAATTTAAATATATTAATTAAAATTTTAACAATAATAATTAAATTATTTATTAATTTACCAAAGAATCATATAAATGTGAAACCGACGATGATAGTGCAGACAAAAATTTATCTGAAGAAGGTGAATTTTAAAACATCAGTTCAATTTTTACAGTTCTTGTTATTGAATAATTTGTATGTTCCTGGTTTTCATGATATTGTATGTTGATTTACTGATTTTGAATATTTTATTACGTAATAATAAATATTTTTTTTACAAATATAAGTACTTACTGTTTTCTTTTGTAAAAACTAAAAATTAGTGGACATTTTAGAGAGTAGTGGTGATTTTTGTTAGTGGTTTTCTGGTGGTTTTAGAAGTTGAATCTGGTGGAGAGCTAGTTTAACTGTTGGCAACACTGGCTACAAGTGTCAGTCTTACTTAGTAGGTAAAGTAAAATACTAGGTAGTTATTTATAATCCGCACATCTTACCTACACAAATCGTACCTATAATAGTGCATCTCATCACGCTAGGTTTCGAATTGCATTCAAGTCATCAGCTGACAATAGGTTCTTTCATATTTTTAACAAACAATGTAAGTACCTATGCGCAGACGACGAGGAGACCTTGGAGAAGACGCTTCGTAGTAGCTGTACCTACATAATGTACGTTGGTATTGCATTTTCATAATGTTGTGAGTGCGCATAAGTGACGCGTTACATACATAGAAAATAAACAATGTTTAATTATTGAAAACAAAATGTAGGCAATAAACTGTCTTTTTAAGTGTACAAAAACGTTATGATTCAGACATTGAAATGTCTAAAAGCATTGAAATTATTAGTTATCTACTTACTAATAATTATTGTCTCTGAATACGAATAGGCTTAGGGACATGGCCCCTACGCGGGAAAATTAAAAAAAAGACTGTGATATTGATGGAACCGCGCATGCGCGGGGTGAGTAACATCACTCCACGCGATTCTCGTTACCATGGTAACAGCACTTCACGCGCGGGCGGCGTGAGAATGATCACTCCACTCGATTCTCGTTGCCATGGTAACAACACTTCACCACGGCGAGGTGGAGTGAGCCGGTTCGCGCGTGAGTCGGTTGAACTTAGTAATGATGATACCTAATAAAATGAAGATTAGATGAATATTATTTTATTATTGGCATCGTTTAGTTACGGAGGTAGGTACCTAGCTATCTACAATAAAACATTTGTAGGTAATTATTAGACGTTGGTATTTAGTGTGCATAGGTACCTGACGCGATACAAGTAGGTACCTAGTAAGCAAAAACACCTCAATGTGATAATGACAGTGCCTCAGACCAAATAAAAAACCAAGACAGAGCGCTGCGAACAATACCGTGAGGCGTGTCAAAACTGCACCTCCGCTCTGTTCATACACGGCATAAGTTACGCTCACACGCACCCATTTACAACCATTTTAACTACAATCAAACTACACCTCATTATGTGCACACATGTTTACGAAACCAGCCTCACGTCACAGTTGACAGCGCTTTGTTTTGTTTTTTTTTTGTCTGAGGACAGTGCCTAGCGCGCAAGCGTGGCGTGAACTTATTCACTTCACGAGATTCTTACCGCTTCAGCGTGGTGAAGTGAGCTGGTGCGCGCGCTGCAAGAATGTCATCTGTTGAATTTTGTACCTTTGATGAATATTATTTTATTATTGGCAACCCGTAGGTAGGTTGTCTTGTCTACAATAAAATATTAGGTAGGTACATTTAATCCGCACGTCTTTTTATATGCTGAGTATGAGGTCCTGGGTTCGATTCCCGGGTCGGTTCGAGTTTTCCATCTGGAATTTTTCAATAGCAGCCCGGAGTCTGGTTTTGTGCCCGGTTGATGGCAATAGGCTCACCCCCTATTACATGGGACTTAAACATAACTGGCGAAATGTGGGTGTACTATATAATAGGTACACCTCTGCCTAACCCTTCGGGGATTACAGGCGTGATGTTATGTTATGTGTCTTTTATCTAAATGATTACATCGTTTAGGTAGGTTCCCACATAGTTTGTGTGGGGTTAAATTACACACTTTTAGCACTCGATCACTGAATCTCTTCTTATTGAATAGATTTGGGTAAATAACAACGTCGGACAGTCGGCTCGACTTTACTCTAGATTCGCTTCTTCAAAACACATCGCGATTGGGTTAAGGGATGTCGTTTATTTAATCAATTAAATGGATTAAATAAACGACACATTTCCTTTAGTAGCTAGTATGTTTTATTTTATTTATTGTACATGCGTAACGCGCTCGCGCCTCAGGCTAAAATATGGGGACTAGTACTTAGAGGAAAAAAAATTGAATAAAACAAAATTGAGTTTCTGACTGAATATTTGTTTTGCTTTTTGCTATTTTATTTAAAACCACCATAAATAGTAATGTTCAGACACTTAAATACTAGCTTTGAAATAATATAAAATGATCCATAGAATTTGCATTAAAAAAAACAATTAAATCTCGATTATGATTGTTATTATAATGCTTGGTCAATCCCTAGCAGCAGTGAGATGACACTGACAGCTCACTTCACGCGAGTTTTCACGGTGAGATTTTTACAGAATCGACATGCTGGTCCTTATCGGACGGCGAGCTACCCATTGCTCATCGTCCGCAAGCCCGTGCCTGCGGTGGCCGGGAATCGGTCTGAGATTCCCGAAGAAATACGCTTGGCTACACAAAACTATGATTGGCTACGCTTTTTTCGTAGCGCTACGCAAGACTACACTTGGCTACGCTTTTTTCGTAGCGCTACGCAAGACTACACTTGGCTACGCTTTTTTCGACTACGATGTTCTACGCAGTGGGACGCAGTGGAGTATAAACATGTATTTAAATTGTACAACTCTATTTAGGGTTCCGTAGTAAACAAGGAATCCTTATAGTTTCGTCATTTCCGTCTGTCTGTCTGTCCGCGGTCTAGCTTCGAGACTCTTAGAACTAGAATTATATTGTACTTTAACTCTTTTTAGGGTTCCGTAGTAAACAAGGAATCCTTATAGTTTCGTCATGTCCATCTGTCTGTCTGTCCGCGGTCTAGCTTCGAGACTCTTAGAACTAGAAAGCTGTAATTTGGCATATTAATTACGCCGACAAAGTGGTAAAACAAAATTATGAAAAAAAAAAATATTTAGGTTACCTCCCCTTCTGACCCCCCCCCCTGCCAGCCAAATGGTTGGTTTTGGATTTGTGAAAAAAAATCTCAGCAGTAATTTATATAACGAAATTAAAAGAAAAACTATCACAGCTAAGTAGGCTCTACAAGTTAACGAGTAATAATCGACCAACTTATATTTGCAGTTGCAAAAACACGTTTTCCCATACATTCCGTATGGGAGAACATGTTTTTCAACTACAAAGTTAAGTTTGTTATTAGGATAAATTCATCCCAACTACGGAACCCTTGATTGTGCGTGGTCCGACACGCACTTGGCCGGTTTTTACTTTTAAATCCGTCATTCACAAAGACGATTAATTAAACTGTCACTTCAAACAAACTTTAATTATCCAATATAATATAACAGCCCAGTGCACAGTAACAACTGATCAATTGATAAATGAACGCCACAGATGCGCAGAACCGACCACTTTGCTAATTAGTTTTTAATGACCGAAGTTTTGATTCAAGTCTCGTATTCGTGTTTTCATATCATGCGTGTATCTTTAGTAAGAACAATATGAGTGGGTGGCATTGTACTGCTGTAAAAGGAAGGCGGTTCGTTGCCTTTACATGTTGCTAAGAAGTTTTAAAGTGTAATAGAAGTTTATAATGTTTGTAAAAAGGTCATAAAATTCATTCAATAATAAACAGGGTGGTCAAAACAGTGACATCTTAAAAAAAATTGTATCCTAATGCCCAGGAGTATCCGAAAATAATATAAAATAGGTATTGTGCGAATCTTGATAGTTTTCGAGTTATAATTATTTAAAAATAAAATCTTGATACTTTCATGGAAACCGCTTTAAAAAAGAGTATCTTTATTTTTATACGGCTTTTTCACACTATTTTTTTTGCAATTTACATTTCAGACAGACATAAAATAATCATCTTCCTATCATTAATTCAAGAAACAAAAAGGAGACGTTTCATTTTTGTATGGGACTCCGGCCATAACATGTACACTTTAGAAAACCTGGGAAACGTACCCCTAAATACAATAAAGACTGTTTTTTTCCATAATATCTAATACATATTGGGCACAAAATAAAAACAGAAAATGTTTGACGTTTGTCAGGAGAAATACGACCATCGACAGCTAGCCATTTTCGTCCAGAAGTACCTACAAATCTACAATCCACAAAAGCAGTTTTTTATTTTTATGATGAATCACACTTTCTAATTAATCAAAAAAGTTGTATAAGATAGCTATCTTAATATCACGGAACAGAAAAAACAGTGGAAGTGCAATGCAACAAAATTACTATGAGAACCGTTGTCGCCAAACCCTCACAAATAAACTGATAATCATATAATGCACTACAAATAAGCCGATCGTTTGATTTGTCGTTTAAATT
Source organism: Agrochola lychnidis (assembly GCA_963680765.1). NCBI lineage: Eukaryota > Metazoa > Arthropoda > Insecta > Lepidoptera > Noctuidae > Agrochola > Agrochola lychnidis. The sequence continues at coordinate 21,606,543 of OY796858.1, forward strand.
TTAGTCAAAACTAGCATAAGTCACAGATTCTACATTTGGAAAGAAACCTTCATTCTCTTAAAATAGGATTTATTTTGCGTTAGTGCAGAAAGTATCAACGACGTTTTGTAATCTAAAGTCAAACTAGATTCGATCGCCAAGTAAATTCTGCTACCCGACCATAGATGGCGGTATTCTCAGTTGTCGCAATTATAATCTTAATTGCGTTAGTCGTAAGGTTGACGTTCGCGTCATAGGGTCGTGTCTTCTGCTACTCGATCAAGGCAGCAACACATTGAATTTTCAATAACATTATCGATATCGATAGATACCCGATTTCATAATTCGAGAAAATAAGACTTGTTTGGAGTTGAGTAAAACTGTAAGATGAATGACGTAGTATTATTTAAAAATAGAATCTTACATAATGTATAAGATTTTAGTTTTAAATAATATCTTCTATATAATAAAAATCAATTGCTATTCGTTGTTCTCGCTAAAACTCAAAAACGGCTTGACCGATTTGAATAATTCTTTTTTTGTTGTGTTCGCCCGAACACAGGGAAAGTTTAAAAAAATGTCGGGTAGGTAGGGTACGTTGGATAGGAAGGGTAGGTAGGTAGGGTAGGTAGGTAGTGTAGGTAGGTAGGGTAGATAGGTAGGGTAGGTAGGTAAGTACGAAACTAGGATAGGGTGGGTAAGTAGGTACAAAAGTAGGGTAAGGTGGGTAGGTAGGTATATTATTTTTATATGTATGTAGCTATATTATTAGGTATATTGGGAGAAGTACTAATACAGCGCAGGCGGAGCCGCGGGCGGCAGGTACCACAGGTAGTACTGAATAAATTGTGAAAATCATCTTGGGTTAAAATTAAAAATACGTTGTTCTGTCTTTTTATTTATTGTCCTTGAAATAGAACGTATTTGTTAAAAAACTGGCGTTTCGAAAGTCTTATTTTTAATTTTAACAAATGGTGTATGCGAACATTTATATATTTTTCGACTATTGCCTTCATCAAATCAGTGACGTGATTGGACGCAGGAAATTCGCATATTTAATGGGAGGCAATATCATTAAATAAAACAGTTCCAATAAACTTTCGCATAATTAGAGTTATCGCCACTTCCTTTCGAAAAACCCCGATGTCAACGTTTTTTAAAAATTTTTCCGCCGTCTGACATATTTTGACAACATCTGGCGAAGGATACAACAATCCACCTTGATCTCTCGCAATTATTTACTATTACTATAACTTTTTATAAATAAAAAATTTGAAATTATGTACTAATTTAATTATGTATTATCCTTGAGGCGGGCGCCGGCAACCCGGTGTGGAAGCTTTTATCACTGATCTTACACACCGAAATGACTTGAAATTACCGGCTGAACAATGCAACGCGTCTCAAACATTATGTAAAAGTTTGATTACAATTTCGCTATATAGCATCTATGCAACCTTATATTTCGTGTATGAATGTTAGGCGACATTATATCTGTATTGTAATGTTATACAACAATTAATATTAAATTAGGTACTTATTTTCTTTTATCGATAACTATCTATAACATCAATACCCGACCTGACTACATCCCTAATTGAGTAGCAAGAACTTTCGAGAACGAAATAGTGAATATATTCAATCCAATATAAACTTTATTTTAATCGCGTAAAGTTGATTTTAACTAAACGTTCTATTAAATTATTAGTAAATTGACAAAAACTAAGATTTTATTAGAAAATAAATAAAATCGTATTTACTGATGGTACGAAACACCTCCATTTTTAAGATTATTTCTCCTACTATCATTTTTGCACTCCAAAACAGAACAATACGGCATATTTACGGAAAAATAAATTTGTCTCGAGACTAGCAACTCAACGCGTTGTTAAAACACGACTGAAGTAAAGTTGCGTAACAGCGCTTAATTGTGACACGCGTGCCACGCCTACTTTGCACTTCCACTGTTTTTTCTGTTCCGTGCTTAATATAGTACAGAAATACATGCTTTTCATATTTATTTAAATGACGTCTACATGATATTATTATGTTAAAATGTAACATGATTTCTGGACGAAAGCAGTATGCAAGTAAAACGACGCCATGATGAATAGAATATGGCAATAATTTGTTAAACTATTATTTTTTGTGCCGAAGTAATCAGGGGAATAAACAAGAAAGAATATTTTTCCTCAATTCGTGGGATTTTTTCCTTTTTTTACATTAACGTACACTTTATGGCTGAAAATGAAACATCTCCTTTTGATAGAAAAGGAGTAATTTACGTTCGAGTGATTAGTAGTATTTTCGGATACTACTAATCACTCGGAATCGGGCATTATATTATTTGGACTAGCCTGTTTACATTTAAAATAAATGAAAGTACCCACCTTTATAGCTGCATTTCATACCTATGTGGTCAGACTAAAATCAAAAGATGAACTAAAACTTTTTACTAACATCAAACACCAAATACAGTATTTCTATTTTTTTAATGTCCCTCAACAAACTTCATGTTTCGTCAGTCGTCGGATTTCTATCAGTTGCCCTTTGTACTTGGTGCAGACCGCACGCTCTCAATCGACTCGGAAGTATTATAGAGTTGTTAATACTCTTTTAACTTAATGTACTTTATTTTAAAAATGGGAGGATAGCTGCTAAAGTCGCAGGCATGAAAATAGTTTTACAGCTCTACATAGTTTACACGGAAATAAAAACAAAACAACAACAAAGTACTTAGTTCTGAGTTCAAATTTTTATATCTACACGATCATCATCATCTGCCTAGCCTTTTCCCAACTATGTTGGGGTCGGCTTCCAGTCTAACCGGATGCAGCTGAATACTAGTATTTTACATGGAGCGACTGCCTATCTGACCTCCACAACTTAGTTACTAGGTAACACGATACCCCTTGGTAAGACTGGTTGTCAGACTTTTTGGGATTATACCTACACGATAAATCTAATCATTGATAGACATGGAAATTAGCATTCGTCTGTATTCGGAAATACGATAATTCCCGAGGGACATTAAGAAAATAGTCAGACTGTTTTAGGATAATAACATTCTTTACATACGACTAACATAGGTACGGCTATTTCATGTTGGTCTGAGGTTTATCACCTTTACAGCTAGCATACTATGATTGTTCTCAAGACAAATTGCAGCAGGGTTGTAGGGTAGCTTATTCCCCAAAAAACACCGTACCTGTAGTCGTAAAAGTAAATTGAGGTCCGTTATCCTTAATTTACTCTCTAAGCTATTTACTCTCACAGCTTTGCTGGATGACTGGCACTTACGTTTTTTTTTTTGTCGTGTTTCTTCACATACGGCGTCCCGCGTCATCTTTAAGGAAAAATACTCTGTCTTGATAGGAGTTGTAAAAATAATCACAAAAGTAAAGTGCTATTTTCCATCTCATTTACACGTATGTTTGTGTAAAATTAAAATGTTTTTTAACTGATAAAATAAGCTACGTTTTTACTAAATGCTGTTGATATTAAAACAGTTCCGTGATTGACTAATCGTTACAGGCTTAAACATGGCGGAAACATGGGAGTAAGATCACTTCGAAATGATTATTCCAAACTCAACTTTGAGTGAATCTAATATAGGTTTAATTTTTTTTTTTTTTGACGAAGTCAGAATAAAAGAGAAAATCAGTGACACAATTCACAAAAAAATACACAAATTGACTCAAAGTTCTATAAATATACTTATAAATCCGAAGTTATTTGGTTGAGCCATTAATTTTGACAGGCAGTGATGCGGCCCAACCTTGTATTGGATCAAATTAATTTCTCCCGAAAACATCCAGGGATCAACTTGCCTCAGGGAATAAGGTTGGGCCTCATATTGAGGTTATTTTCACCTTAATTGCAGAGAATGGGATACCATGATTTTGCGAATAACAGGCAGCTATTTTTGCGTTAAAAGGTTTGTGGATTTTCATGCGAAAATTTTAAGGGTATCGATTAAAAATGTAAAAACTGTAGGAAGGTCTAGTACTTCTACTATACCATTGTTATAAATTATTTTAGGCTTAGTTCAAATAAAGATTTCATTTTATTTTATTTTACTATTAAAATCTCCCTAACTGTTACGTAATAAAGCTGTTATAATAATACATACGTACATACATAAACTCACGCCTTCTTCCCATGGGGGGAGGCAGAAACTACAGAACGCCACCTGCAACGATCCTTACATACTCCTTTTTTCCTCGTTTACGTTCATACATCTGGTCATACACGCACGCCGGTTGCGAGTACTACGCACCTGGCCTTTCTGAAGAACATCACCAATAAGGTCAGTACCTATAAGTCCTCCTAGGGCGTCCCCGCCCGGCCTTTCCTTTCACATCAGCCTTGTAAATACATTTTGTTAGTCGCCTTACATTCATCCTCTCAGCACACACTTTTCAATTTTTGTCACTACATCTTCTTTTAAATCACACCGCTGTCTTATCATATCATTCCTCAGCCTATCATTCATAGTCAGTGTTATAATAATACCAGCCTATTATTGTCTCTCTGCAGGGCAAAGTCCTCTTCTCATTCAGAAAAGGCACGAGCATTGATTCAGAGCGCTGGCAGTCCGGGGTAATATGTTGGCTCGCAGGTTTGCTCGTTGCTCAGCTGAAGTCAAGTTAGCGCTATTCAAAGCATATTGCCAATCTTTCTACACGAGCAGCCTGTGGGTTAATTATACTCAAAAGGCTTACAGCGCTCTGCGGGTACAATACAATAACGTCTTCAGGATGTTCTTGCGGTTGCCGCGGTTCTGCAGTGCGTCCGCTATGTTTGCCGAAGCACGTACGGACGACTTTTACGCAATAAGACGCAAGCGTGTGTCATCACTGTTGGGCAGAGTACGCGGCAGCAGCAACGACATTCTGAAGATAGTTTCGAGTAAATATCAGCGTCCGATGCACTCGCTCTGGGAAAGCATCGTTGTTGGGATGGTAAAATAAAATGTTTTAATTGTGATTTATATTCTTACCTACTAACATAGTTTATAAGCTCTTGTTGTTACTAACCATAATGGATCATGTTATCTGACATAAATAAATAAATTATTGATCACCACGCTCTCAAGACTGGTTGGCGATTTCAGACTTATATTAACTATGAGAATAAAACTACAAACGTAGTATACAGGGAATTTTTATAAAAATGTGGCTGTTATTGTAGTATATTGTGGTGTCTTACGACTTCCACACGAACGAAGTCACGGGCAAAAGCTAGTATTAACTATAAGTCCAGGTTTCCTCACGATGCTTTTCCTTCACTGATGTCAGTAAGGTCCAAGATAAACTCTGAAAGAAAGGTGTTATCAAAAACAAATTGCTACCACAGACGTGGATTTGACTGCACCATTGTGTTTGTTAAGCCACGTCGCCTACACGATACTTGTATGGAAAGACATATCGCCACACTTAAACTTAGATGATAGTGGTTTTTAGAATTACATATTTTATTTACTTTTGTGTCTTGCCATTGAATTCAAAGTCAGCCAATTTTCTATAATTATAAAAATATAATATAATACAGAGCGTTAGGCAGACGGTTGAGCATACGAAAATGGCGGATGCGTGGGCTGTCTGCTACGTTTTTAGGCGATTATCAAAACTCAGGCCACAAGGATTTTTTAAATGTCTTTTTTTAATTTTGTTCGTAATTCGTCGTTGCTCAAACTTCAAACGTCAATAATTTAATTTAAATATAACAAAACTGGCAACATTTTTATTTTATTTTCATCTAGAGTAACTGTAGAATATAAAATTCGTATTTGACGCAGGTGATTGCTAGAAAATTAAATACGAACCCTTAAACTACAAACTAATTAAAAATAAACACCGAAAGCCCGACTTTAAACTACGTTAAAAAAAGTAAGAGTGATAGAACCGTTCTAATTCTAAGAAAATGTCTTTGGTTTATGTCCGTTTTAACGGTATGCAATAAGTACAATTTCTTTTAAAACAACTAGAATTTTTAAACAATGTTTCGGCTCGCTAACGTGTCTCCGCTTGGGGGCACCTTGTGTTGCTCCGCATCGGTATCTCTGTGGTGAAGCTGTCGACAGTCTCGGGCACCATGGCCTGTCCTGCTGCAGGAGCGCAGGCCGCATACCACGGCACGCCAGCATCAACGACATTACTCGTCGAGCCCTTGTCACCGCCGGCGTACGAACGGTATTAGAACCAAACGGCTTGGTACGTGACAATGGGAAGAGACCAGATGGGGTGACGTTGCTGTCTTGGAAGGTGGGTAGGCCTCTGGTGTGGGACGCAAGCTGTGTCGACACCTTTGCGCAATCTCATGTTCCTAGCACGGCGGGCTGTGCTGGCGCCGCTGCTGCGGCCGCTGAGACCCTTGTAGCGGTTACACCGCCACATACGAACTACGCATCAAAGACATGACGTCACACAAATCCTGCATCGCGCAGTTTGAGTTTACCGAGCGATCGACATAGACACAAGATTTCAACTTCAAACCGATGGGCAGTTGCCCGCCAGACACAGCACCCGTCTGGTCGGAGGATCCTCCCTTTTCTATGGTGGATGAGAGAACTTTACACCCTGTTCCTCATACCACTAAATTGGTGATCCGCCTGTGTGTTGTAAGAACACGATCTCGAGCGCCGATAGCAAGATGCCGACAGATGGAGATACGACGCCCGTGTCCGGAGCGCAGCCGAAGGCCGACAAGCGGCGCAAATACTGTAACCTTATGGGTAACTACAGCTTTGATCCATTTGGGGTCGAATCGCTCGGATCATGGAGCCCAAGTGCGCGTCTCCTTTTTAAGGAAATTTCTCGTCGACTGGTCGACACTTCACGTGACCAGAGGGCTGGCTTGTTCTTTGGCCAAAGAATTAGCATTGCCATTCAACGTGGCAATGCTGCCAGTTTTCTGACCACGTTTCCGGATGACAGCGATGCGGACAAATACTTCGACGCCTAAGTGTCGTTTTGTTTTTATTTTTATTTATACAGATAGTTAGTTAAAAACTGTAAAGTTATGTTAACGATTATTGAAAAGAAATAGCAAACAACTAGAATAATTCGCCAATATTAACTTCCTGGGTCTTTTTTACGGAACTCTACATTTGCGAAAAGTGAAATTAATTACGTACAAGCAAAAATATTTTATACATGTTAGATACGACACGGTGGGTGGGGAGCCAAAATTTCACGTGGACGAAGTCGCGGGCAGAAGCTAGTGTAGTAATAAAAACAGCACATACATTTCAGTGAAAAATGTCAATAATAATACTTGAAAAGAGCCACATGACATTAAACAGGTCAATTGTTATATCTCAACATATCGCAATCTGTTATCAGATTTGTGGTTGGCTTGACTCCAATGCTGCGGAGAGCTTGTGCCTGACGGCGCACGAGAGAATTCGTTTTAAATATCTGACATACTGAAGTTGTGGGTGTATTACAAGTTGGAAAGTTGTAAAATGTTTGAGCGACAGAAATGGAGAGTTAGTATGAAAACCGGCCAAGTGCGTGTCGGACCACGCACAATGAAAGGTTCCATAGTTAGGATGAATTTGTCCCAAAAACAAACTTAACTTTGTAGTTGAAATATAGGTATGTTCTCCCATACGGAATGTATGGGAAAACATGTTTTTGCGACTGCAAAGTTAAGTTGGTCGATTATTACTCGTTAGCTCGTAGAGCCTACTTAGCTGTGATAGTTTTCCTTTTAATTTCGTTATATAAACTACTGCTGTGATTTTTTTCACACGTCCAAAACCAACCATTTAGCTGGCAGGGGGGAGGGACACTTGACTCTAACAAAAATTTACACTTTAAAGCTTAATATTTCGCAAACGGATCCCTGAATCCAAAAATGGTTTTCACAAACTCACAATGTTTTTGAAGGACCTTTCCAATGATACCCCACACCATGGGGTAAAAAAAAAAACATCACCACTTAACGTGTAGGAGAGACCCTAAAAAAAATATTTTCATAATTTTGTTTTACCACTTTGTCGGCGTAATTAATATGTATACCTATGCCAAATTACTGCTTTCTAGTACTAAGGGTCTCGGAGCTAGACCGCGGACAGACAGACAGACAGACAGACAGACGGACATGACGAAACTATAGTGGTTCCTTGTTTACTACGGAACCCTAAAAAATGCGTGCGGATAGATCAGACTTCTTCTATTTCGTATGGTTAGTGACTAACCTGGTGTCAGAGTTTTAAAGCCCCCATAAGGCTCTGACTTGACTTCATATGCCGTCGAGAAATATCTCTCAAGCATTTCGGTTTTCTCACGATGTTTTCCTTCACCGTTTTTGAAGCAAGTGATAATTATAAAATACGCACATGAATCCGAAAAATCAGAGGTGCCTTGGGTTCGAACCGAGTCTGGTTCTGATTATCAAATAATTAACCTATTATGTTTCCACTGCTGGGACACGGCAGACCTGTGTGCTGTGAGACGGGGTGAGTCGTAAACCGTCACACGGCCCAAGTGAGAATTGGTGAATGTCATATTATGTCATCGATTTTTTGGTTCCAGGGGTCCTACCACCAGCTCAAAAGCAGTATTATTTTAATATTACTTCAGTGGGAGAAAGAGATGGAGCTATACGTCCAGCACGCGTAGCATGACCACCGTAGAAACGAGTTTTGTCGACGGAAGAATAGACAAAATGACAGATTGTGATTGTTTGATTTTGTCTATTCTTCCATCGACAAAACTCGTTTCTACGGTGGTCATGCTACGCGTGCTGTAGAGCTTCATCTCTTTTCCACACTGAAGTAATATTAAAATAATACTGCTTTATGAGCTGGTGGTAGGCCCCCTGGGCATGCCAGTTAAATCACACTAATTTAAAAATTAATAAATATTTTTTTTATAAAAATCGTAACAAATGTCAATAATATTTCATACAACAACAAAAAACTCTCACAGCATAAAAATCTTTGAACACACTCGTCTTCTCATATCCATCCACCACGTGCACGTTACTTTGCTCGATATTTATCGTAGAGGTGTCTCCAATATTGCAGTGTAGGCGCAGAGTGGGTGCCTGTGGCGATGATAGGGCGTTCGTTCAGCTCTAGTCTTAGAGGTGAGGTGAGGGACGTAGGAGGCCACTGCACCTCGCTTCCTTCAGGAGTAGGCACGCTGTAAATACAACCATATTAGCAAATAATTTTTACCCGACTACGGCAAAACTGAAACGAAGGGTTATGATTTTAGCAGTCTATATTATATGTGTGTATGTTTGCATTTCCGTGTGTTCCACCGTAGCGCCTAAACTACTAAACCGATTTTGATGAATGAGGTATCAATAGATTTGTAATAATCAGTGATCGGATAATCGGATGCATATTTACCTAAAGTTCATTTTTGGTTAGGAAATTATGGAAGCGGCTTCTTAAAACATATTTTTTTAAATATAAATCCCGGGATTCCAGAAAATTCAGGAACGCGAAACTAGTCTGTAACATGGTGAGGAAACGTCGTCTTTAACAAGTGGTATTTATTTAAAAAATAATACTAACTAAAAAAATAAAAATAAAAAATAATAATAAGTACGTTAATAATCATTAAGAGATTGAATGGTTCTTTTTTGTAATTCTTATTTATTATTCGTTTGAGATAAGTGTTTTGAAAATTGAAAAAAATTAAGAGGAAGTTATTATTTCTAGAGTTTTTTTTTAAATATAAAAGTTAAAATAAGTAAATATACACACGATTTGATTCTATAATAAAAACAATAAATTTGTTGATTACGAAATCCCGGGATTTTTTCGATACAAAAGTCATTCCATAATTTTAGCCAACACCTTAAACTAAGTAAATATTCCTACACCCGATTTGATACTATAGTTAAAAAAAAAATTGTCGATTCCGAATTCCCGGGATTTTTTCGATACAAAAGTGCATTCCATAATAGCCAACACCTACACTTTAGGTAAATATGCATCCGATTATCCGATCACTGGTAATAATGGTCCGAGTGACATAGGCTATATAACAGGTACAAAAATGGTCAAGGTAAAGCCGTCGTCACATGCCATTATAATTTTGTAGGTGTTCCTGGCACCCACATGATAGACAGGCATGCGACGACGGGTTTACCTTGACTATTTTCGTACCTGTCTTGATTTCTGTCTGAAATATTTTCTTGTTTCGTATTTTTTAGATCACTTTTATTTTTCCGTTGTCGGGTTACAGTTTTTTTAACCAAATTTTTTATGCTAACTGTTGCCCGCGGTTTTGCCCGCATGGAAATTGAAATTTATTCCAAGGGAACGTACTACTGGATCAAAACAAATAGCCTATGCCTATGTTCTAAACCAGGTAATGGTCTACCCGTGTGTATTTTTATTCCTTAACTGCTGAACGGATTTTGATGAAATACCTTTCATCAAAATCCGTTCAGCAGTTAAGGAATAAAAATGCTACAGAATTACTTTTTATTTATTAGTATGGATCGTATGGAAGAATGGATTTGGTAACATGGAACGTACAGTCGACTATGAAAGACTTTCTACTACAGCAGTAGCAAATTTTGAATCAGTTGGAACATAGAAAAAGTTTAATTTGATAAATGTATGGGAAGATCGACCAATAAACACTGTGCTAAACATACGACCTACAATTTGTTGGAGCAGCTGCATCAAATGTCAAAATAACATGCATGACTACCGAAGAAGCTCTGTCGATGACCAGATAATGGAATGACCATGTAAACTACAGACACCAGTGTAACCTGTGATGACTCCTGCGTATGCATTTAAATGGATGGATCACTAATGTGCATCAGTGCGACCTTTTTGGAAGGCTATAACTCCCTAGTTTGAAAAAAGAAGGAGATGACGTCAATATACTAACCCGTATTTAGCGAAATTGGTCCACAACGTTGTCATTATTTTAATCATCTTGGTCTCGAACATTGACGGAATAGGAAACAAATTGAATAGGTAGAACAACTCGTCTGCATGCGTAGCTCCGGGTGCGTTCCAAAATGTACGACCCGCTATAAGTTTTGGCAAATTCCTCCGACCATTGTACTGAAACTCATAGTTGTACACAGGCTTATCACTAGTCTTCAAAATAAGCTCAGTCTCAATATACCCAGGTAGGTTGAAGTACGGTTCTCCATGTAATCTTGAAAGTTTTAATATAGTTCCCCACGAGATCTCATCGTCACCCATGTAAAGACTCCTTAAAACCTTAGCAGCTTCTTTCCGTTCTAAATCCGACGGAAAGTCTAAATCATAATCTTCTAATATGGCTGCAAAGTTTACATTTCTCAATGACTCATCAGTATCGCGGGAAGCGAAAAAATAGCCTTCTTCGTTATTAGAACCTATTATTACAGGTATTTTATTATAATCTCCTTTAGTGAGTATATTGTAGGGTGTATCAGTGAGAAATGGTTCAACGCCATCTATTGGTCGCTCAGTGCACGGCACGAATGGCAAACCTGCAAACATCAACTGCCCTTTCTTCTTCGGTAACTGTGTACTAACTAAATCTGTCAGAGACGTGTTCATAAAAACACTGTAAAGCTGGTGAGGGTCTTCAATATTATGTCCCAATTCTTTCGCTAAAGTGGCAGCGTGTGTCATCGGATCCCTCTGTCGTGACCATGACGCGATAGAGGAGCCACTCTGTATTATAGCTCTACGAAATAGCCCTTTAGACATCGGTGAAAGCAGGTGGTAGGAAACTGACACGCCACCAGCACTCTCACCAAATAAAGTGACATTGTCGGGGTCTCCACCAAACGCTCGAATATTTTTTTGGACCCATTTGAGCGCAGCCACCTGGTCTTTCAAACCAGCATTTCCGGGAGCTTCCTTTATACCCAGACAGAGAAAACCATGGACGTTTAATCTGTAGTTAATAGTGACGAGGACGACTCCTTGTGATACTAGATAATCGGGCCCGTAAAGCAGGGCTGACCCAGATCCTTCCCTAAACCCTCCGCCATGGATAAACACCATGACGGGTAGGGGAGCACCATTCCAAGAGTGGTTAGGACTGTATACGTTCAGGGTGAGGCAATCTTCCGAACCAACTACTACTGACTTGCTGTACAGTTGTGGACACCGTATGTTCTCCCTGATAGCTTCGAAAACGCCATCCCACCTCGGTGCGGGGCCGGGAGCCTGAAACAATGGTTATTATTAACTTGGCTTCTAGATAATTATAGTCAAGTCATAAAAATAGATAATAAGAGAGCAAACACCTGGAATCTGTACTTGTATTCCGAGCTGGCGTATGGAATACCGGAATACCGTTGATGAGTGCCATCTGCCGAATATTGGCCCCGCACTAACGATCCATCGTGCAGTCGTCGTGTCGGCGTTGGCTGACGGACGAATCGCGCGGCCCACAGTGACCACAGAACTAACCACTTGACGCGAACGTACATCACTAGTCACAACAAATTCTTTCACATTCACAACACTGCTGTAATCCCTAATATACAACTATATGGCTATGCTGGCAACAGCAGAACTGAAATTGATACATTCGTGAACGTAACTCACCTTGTATCGTGGATTTATAGGTTGATTTGATAAGATACAATTCTCGACCTTATGATACCTGACGTCACTAGTTCAGAAATAAAAACAAAAATACCTCATGCATTTTAATCATTATCTACTTTTTTATAAATTTTTTACTTAAGACAATACTTATTATTTTTTTATCTTTGTGATTACTCATCGCTCATTCGCTTTCTACGAGTAGATAACATTACAAATTGAATTACATCAGGACGGTGACAGAAATCATCATGTTTAGCCAAACATTCGAAGACATGGTGACATCCACCAACACGCACTGAGCCCGCGCGGTGGATTAAGGTTGAACTAGTCGCGGGCTCGAACTCATTGTGGGCTTGGTCCAAAAGCACGCTGTCTCACCTGGCATCGTGTCCGACAGAGATAGTATCAGTGATAAGCAGTTAGACGCTGGTCTACATGCATAAACTCTAGTTCGCACGCACACAAACACCGTTCAGAACGATTTTAGTAAAACGAGCGCGTAAAAAATTACGAAAAGTCCTTTGGAAGGTGGAGTTTTATGAAAAAACTACTTCATAAATCAATTACGAATAAAGTTTATTATAATCTTCGACAATTGAGCTTTGTCGGAACGAGCTTTGTTTTGGAGATTTTATACTTCTTTTATTACTTATTTACTCCCAAAGTTGCGTTAAAATTAGCAGGAAAAACGAATCTTTGTTGGCTCATAACTTTTTAATTGCTTTTTTTTTACTATTCTGCTTCTGTAAAGACAAAATTAATAATAAGACAAAACGATTTCATGTTTTACTTTGGATGTACAATGTGTAACAGTGGAGTAAAACCCCCCCGAAATTTGTATGGAAAAAGTATCGGCTAGTTGCGCCTTAAGGTCCAGAAACGTTAGTGGCTTATGTGGGCATAATAATTATTCAGATTTATTACAGTTGTTTGTAATATATGTACAAAGTTTTAAAGTTTGTAATATACAAAGTTTAGGACTATCTGCATCCGAACTAGGTGGTAAACCTGTATCTCGGATTACATTTGATCCCCTTATATAAATTGTGAATATTTAGTAGCCATGTTTAAAGTTGTAAACATAATTAGATTGCCATGTAAGAATTGATTTGGAAAGATGCATGAAGTATGATTTTTTTTATAAAAAAGTACGTGTGATGTGAGAGTGTGTGTGTGGGTGTGTGGAGGTGTGTGTGTGTATGCGTGTATATGTGAATTCAAGTGTATGCGTAGTTGTAAAGCAATCATGTCATTTTGTTTAAAATAGGTTTTTAATTTATCTTAGATTATTATTTTTCTATTTTGTGAATGTGAGAACACTGTAGGCTTAGCGGAATGTAGATTTGTTGACCATTTTCTATTTTGTTACGTACCTGGTACTTGTAGAAAGACCTACACTGTCCTCCCATACCTATTAACACTGTTATTTGAAAACATTGTAAATACCAATTATTTTTAAAAGAGTAACCGTGGAGTTTCTTGCTGGATCTTTTCCATAAGAAAGGACCAATTGGGACCGTGCACTTAGCTTCTGATGTTTCATAAGTGCCAATGTAGGTTTATATGATTTTTTTAATAGAATTTTTGCATTTTTGAAACCTGTGTCTCAGCAGTGGGAAAATTATAGGCTGATTATGTATGCTATGCTTATGCGATGTGCTATTAATTATTATACTACGAGAGAAGACGAAGAAAATCAAAAGTCAAAAATAAAATTTCGATCTAGCCTTGAAATACCTATCTGTACCTATTACCAGATTAATCATATCACCCAAATACTGGGTTGTGGAGGTCAGATAGGCAGCCGCTCCATGTAAAATACTGTTATTCAGCTGCATCCTGTTAGAACCGACAGGAAACCGACCTCGACATAGCTAGACAGATTGATTGACCTATTACCAGGTTATGGACTTGGGAAAAAATTGCGCGGCAGCAAAAATAGGGCTATGCTTAGACCAAATAAAAACCAAGACAGAGCGCTGCGAACAACACAGTGAAGCATGCCAAAACTACACCTCCACTCTGTGCATACACGCTCACACGCACACATTTACAACCATTTACAATAGAACTACCATCAAACTACACCTCACTAAGTGCACACATGTTTACGAAACCGGCTTCACATCACTGTTGACAGCGCTATATCTTGGTTTTTTATTTGATCTGAGGGGTTATGTTTTTTACGCGTATTTATGTTAATATACCCAAGCATCGTTAGGAAAATTGTCGAACGCTGAGCGTTGAACTATATAGCAAATGTTAGATAGTCAAATCATGAAATGGCCAGGCAGATCACGATAGGCCATTTCTACGATCAAACCACGACACATTATGTAGTTCTATTTTCTAAATGTCCCTCGGCAAACTTCGTGTTTCGTCAGTTGTCGGATTTCTATCAGTTACCCTTTGCACTTGGTGCAGACTGGACGCTCTAAATCGACTTGGAAGTATACAGAGTTGTTAAAACTCTTTTAACTTAATGTAATTTATTTCAAAAATGGGATCAAAGCTGCTAAAGTCGCAGGCACGACAGATAGGAAAATAGTTTTACAGCTCTATATAGTTCATACGGAAATCAAAACAAATCAACAATAAAGTACTTAGTTCTGAATTCAAATTATTATACACGATAAATCTAATAATTGATGGACATGGAAATTAGCATTCGTTTGTATTCGGAAATCCGATGATACCCGAGGGTTATTAAGAAAATAGAAATACTGTACATGAGTTATATTACTTAGCCAGCAGTGTGTCTCAACAACCACTTAAACGAAATCATTCTGTAGTACCCTGGTTTAATTCATGACTTTAGG
Organism: Agrochola lychnidis; assembly: GCA_963680765.1. Taxonomy (NCBI): domain Eukaryota; kingdom Metazoa; phylum Arthropoda; class Insecta; order Lepidoptera; family Noctuidae; genus Agrochola; species Agrochola lychnidis. Next base: position 21,621,882 of record OY796858.1, read on the forward strand.
AGCTACTTGATTTTAAAAGTAGATCCAGTCTTTGTTTTGTTCAACAATAGGCCTTGTTCAAGTGAATTATAGGATAACAAGTTAATTGGACTGAGGTCTAGAATTAATGAAAACCCTCGTTAGTTCTGTGGCAGTTGTGAAAGTGTCTACAAATAAATTAATGTGATAATTTATAAAAAACCCTGAAAGAAATCGACACGTGTTTCACCTCTCAACGAGGCATCCTCAGGATTACGATTGACTTGTCGCGAACCCGAACACGGCGTGTTGCCACACCGAGCGCTGAACGCAGAGAACGCTGGTTTTTTATGGCTCTTTAGAAATAGCTAAGCGGAACAGGTTACTAAATATATCCACGTCTATTGTATTTTTTATATAATTTATAATGGTTTATCATCTGCCTAGCCTTTTCCCAACTATGTTGGGATCGGCTTCCAGTCTAACCGGATGCATCTGAATACCAGTATTTTACATGGAGCGACTGCCGATCTGACCTCCACAACCCAGTAACTGGGTAATACGATACCCCTTGGTAAGACTGGTTGTCAGACTTTCGGGCTTCTGACGACCCGTAACGACTGTCAAAGATCCACGAATGACAGCCGGGACCAACGGCTTAACGTGCTTTCCGAGGCACGGAGGAGTCTCGCGTCTCGGTATGTAGAAATGGTCACCCATCCACGGACCAATCCCGGCAAGCGTAGCTTAACCTGACAGATCGACCCGAACGGCTGTTAGTATTTAGCCACGAGCTGATATGATAAGGAATATATATGAGGAATATCGAGTGACATGTTACCATAATTAGAAGCAAAAGTGAATTTATTATGAGTGTGATTTCACCGGAAATCATACATACATCCACCTGAAAAACCATTTCTTAGACTCATAGTACAGCAAAAAGCTTGAAACTACGGAACCCTTCATTGTGCGTGGTCCGACACGCACAATGAAGGGTTCCGTAATTTGGATGAATTTATCCCAAAATCAAACTTAACATTGTAGTTGAATAACATGTTCTCTCATATATCGATAGGATACGTCATGGTCAATTCTCCAACTGCAAATGTAAGTTGGTGAACGCGCTTTTTTTAATTTTTTTGTGATAAAACTACAAATTAAAGATTTTTGAACTTTTTCTTTTACTTGTGCTATGAGACCTTGCTTCTTGCCAGGAAGTACCCTATATATTTTGATTTATTTGGGATTATCAAAATAATTATGTCGCATAAATGGCCGTTTTCGTGGCTTGTGGCTGAGTAATAACAGCTGCACGGGTCGATCGATCAGGTTAAGCTACGCTTGCCGCGGTTGGTCCGTGGATGGGTGACCATCTTTACATACCAAGTCCCCTCCGTGCCTCGGAAAGCACGTTAAGCCGTTGGTCCCGGCTGTCATTTGTAGATCTTTGACAGTCGTTACGGGTAGTTAGAAGCCCAAAAAGTCTGACAATCAGTCTTACCAAGGGGTATCGTGTTACCTAGTAACTAGGTTGTGGAGGTCAGATAGGCAGTCGCTCCATGTAAAATACTGGTATTCAGCTGCATCCGGTTAGACTGGAAGCCGACCCCAACATAGTTGGGAAAAGGCTAGGCAGATGATGATAAATGGCCGTATTTTTTTATTGCGTTGACTTAGAAGCATAGTTTTTTATAACTCCAAGGGACCGTAGACCTACGTATTTGATGTTAATTTCAACTTGATATACCTCTACGCGTTCCTGAGAAAAAGGGACTCACAGACGGTCAACGAATAAGGGTTGCGTTTTTTTCCTTTCGAAGCACGGAACCCTAAAAATAGTGTCTCAAACGGAGTACCTAACGATATCTACTTTTGGCAAAATCAGACATCCAGAACCATTTTTTTCTGAGTGGGAAATTATCAAATAACTTCTCCCGCTCAGCACGCGTAGCATGACCACCGTATACACGAGTTTTGTCGACGGAAGAATAGACAAAATGACAGATTAACAATCACAATCTGTCATTTTGTCTATTCTTCCGTCGACAAAACTCGTTTCTACGGTGGTCATGCTACGCGTGCTGGGCGGAGCGGGAGAGCGTGTCAGACTCTTACTGACTAAAACCCACCCGTGTTCCTTCAGTTACCTATATTGCCAGGGGCCTCGGTAACCCTTTCGGACTTTTACGCGACCCCGGCAGGCATCGGCCCTAGCGAACCCCGTCAATTCTGCTGACATCTCTTTGAGGCGCGCGTGGAACACAATGCGCCGTCGACCCGGGCCTGGCCCTTATCGGACGGTGAGCTAACCATTGCTCACCGTCTGCATCATGGCAGGGTCTGGAAGTCTGCCAAGACTTCTAGACCCTGCCATGGTTTTGTCGCCATATTTTCCCTCCCATAATAGTAAGACAGTGATGCTTTTGACTATCTTTAAAAGTAACCACCATGACTTCCCTACAAAGTTAATACTACGATATTACCGTAAAACCAAAACATGCACAAATCGACCATAACTTAAGAGGCCGGCGACACGGCTCGCAACTACAAATCGAGATGTTTGCAAAATTCAATTCGAAGCACGTTGCGCTAGTGTGAGTGTCTGTCGGAGCGATATACACCTACAGTGAGCAATACTACTACGCACACATTGACAATTATTGCTTGACGCGATAGTACTACTAGTTTTCGAAAATTTATGATAAATTTGGATGTGTTCCGTAATACAAAAAATTATGAATGAAATCTTAATGTATTTCCATTTTTTTTTTTTTTTCGATAATTTGTAACTTGATAACATAAACTATGCTTCTGCGGAAACAATATTACAAATATTGTTGTTTATAATACAGAAAAAACAACATGAAAACATGTCATTTACGCTGTAAAAATGTACGAAATGCAATTTGCTTACACTTCATTTAAAGGTAAGTTTTTGGAAATAAAAAGACGTAGGAGCCTAGATAAATACTGTCTCAATCCGAATATCAACATAATATGGTGGAAATATGCTCAAATTGCAAATGATTTATGTACTACGTTTGTATGGACAATTCATGCGTCGCCGCATTCTTAAACATCTCATTTTCATTCATCTAAAAGCTGGAATAAATAGGGTTACGTGCATTAAAACGATGGTAAACAGGGTTCCGTACATAAAATGCATTTAATCTTTACACTGCTTACCTTGAGTAATACCTGTCGACGTATGCATTAGTTCAATTGGATTTCTCTCTATGAACCTCGGGGATATGAATACGGTAAAGCCAGAACCGGCGTTAGGTAATTGGTACTGAGCAATATTTTTATGCGGTAAAATACATAAATGGTATTTAATCATTAAATTTTTATATTTTTGCTGAAAGGAACTTACAAGGAAAATAATAGGGATTCGAACTGGGTGAAAAAAACAAAACTATTTAGTCCGTCAGTCAGATAATAAAAAAAATGTGTGGCACTCGGGACTGCCGCGGTAAAGCTATTGCATAGCACTTGTAACCTCCATGACAACATCACGTTGTCATGGGAACCGTCATTACATGGTAGGCGGAGTGATGAGTGTTAGGTTTTATTTTCATTACGTTACGGAATTTCTTGATTCGGTCGCCGCGCTCAAAGCCCGCGATAAAAGCTATGCAATAGCTTAAAAATATCGGACACCATTTTTGTTACTTTATCATATTAATAAAAAATTACTTAAATAAAACGCATTAAAGTTGGGGAGTGGGGGTCGCTACGTCACAAGTAAGTATAAAATCTACATATTCGTGACGTCATGGCACATATCAGCTCAACGTATCGCCGTAATCTTTTGATTACGTAAAAAAAGAAAAAATACGTGTCCAATATTTATTAATAATCTATCTGATCAGATTTTTTTTTTGTCATCTACCCTATTACAGCCATGGCAGGTAGGTACAGGATAAAAAAAAAACAAATAACAAACTACGATCGCCGATCCGTGTTTCTTTAAATCATTGTGTAGTCGTTTTCAGGAGACCAGGAGACACACCCACACCTTACAGCAACTACAACAAAATGCATATCATTCTAAGACTGCCAGAAACAAGGTAAGGTTCCGAAACGATCAATTAATTGCATTTGTCAATTTTTACGTGATTAACGCGCAAATTGATCGTCTACCAAATGCAATTGAAGTGATTGACAACATTACAAATTGATAGCAATTGATATTTTTGGGGACCCCCTACGTTATTATTTCCTGGGTCCTTTACAAGGTATTTATTGCAAAACTAAAGTATGTATATTAAATTTTTATATAATACTGTGATTTGTGTCTTTATGTACGAACGATATTAGTACTTAAAGTACCTGAGCGACCGAGCTCTGCTCTGGTGAAAATAGAGAATGCTCATTTAATAGTATAGGATGTTCATACTGATCCCATGTATAGTATATACTATTTCCATTCTGCCATGTCAATACTCTAGGCAGCCATCTTGTTCTAAACTTTGGGCGACTGAGCTTTACATAGATCAATTTTTCTCCCCCATAAACTCCTAGGTATATTGCAATTTTCATCGAAATCGCTAGAGCCATTTTCATGAACGTGTTTAAATATATATATACGGGTATGTGACTCTCGTTTATTATCAGCTATATTTTAACTACTCTGGGCGTAGTGTGGGTAGTGTTAGTTAATGCGCAATAGAAAAACAGTTTGCAGTTCAGATCACATTATAATTTACTATCAAATTAATCACACTAGCTATATTATACACACACTGGGTGCGACGGCGTTTATTAAAATCACCAATTAACAAAATGATCACAAATTACAACTAACACAAAACTGAGCACCACAAATCGAGAACAGTTCCGCGACGTCTTGACTCCAACGCGACCAGAGGCTGAATGCCCTCCTCGCCTTGGCCTTAAAACATCACGACTCTGTAGAAGCGCGCCTTTTTTACCCGACTACGGCAAAGCCAAAAGGAAGGGTTATGATTTTAGCAGTCTATGTATGTATGTATGTTTTTACGTGTGTTCCACCTTAGCGCCTAAACTACTAAACCGATTTTGATGAATGAGGTATCAATAGATTCGTAATAATAGTCCGGGTGACATAGGCTATATAATTTTTCCTTAAGTTTAATTTGGTGGACTTTACACGTAAATTTCTAACCTCGAAAAAAATTAAAATGGGATGATCATGACATGTTTGGTATCAAAAGAAAGGTCTTGACGAGCACATTACAAATATGTATATAATATTATATTTTCAAAGTAAACAAATATGTTTAAATCGTTAAAAACAAGCAAAAGTGAGACTGCGCTACGTAGTATCGCAAGATGTTACCAACGTGCAGTTAATCAAATCTTAATAAGTAGTACCGATTTGAAATTCCACTCTTATGAAGAAAAACAAGTACAACGAAATATTTATATTTTGGATTTCTTCGAAGCTCGATATCGATATATGGTGTTGGCGTTGAAATAAATCGCTCTATGGTTTCGTCCAAAGCACTATGCACTGCTATTGGAATTTAAAATAGGTTAATTACTGAACAATAGTATTACTCTACTCTTATTTACGTTTATCAAGTGTAAAAACGGAAAAGTATAAAATAAAAAATAAAGTTTAATAAAAAACTGTAACCCGACTACGGGAAAATAAAAATGATCTGAAAAGTACGAAACAAGCAAATATTTCAGACAGAAATCAAGACATAGGCACAAAAATGGTCCAGGTAAAGCCGTGGTCGCATGCCTGTATACCATGTTGGTGCCAAGAACACCTACAAAATTATAATGGCATGGGACCACGGCTTTACCTTGACCATTTTTGTGCCTATGTCTTGATTTCTGTCTGAAATATTTGCTTGTTTCGTAATTTTCAGATCATTTTTATTTTCCCGTAGTCGGGTTACAGTTTTTTATTAAACTTTATTTTTTTTGGTGTAGATAGATCACTCTTGATGTCGAAAGTGGCGCGCTTGCGATTCGTTTCGTGTCCGTACTAATGACCGGATCCGACATATATAAATATCAAATATTGCTCATTTAATAGTATAGGATCAGCATTTTATTAGGGGACTAGTCTTAATTATTAAGCTTTGACATTCGCGTTCCTTATCCTTCGCTTATCAAATTAGTCTAGCGCTAATTAGGAAAAGCTACATTACACTGTCGACCTTCTGTGTTAGTTAGAAATGTTTTGATTTTAGTAGGTACCAAGCGAGACACGTGTAGACGTCGTAATTTTCACGGTACATTGCGACCAATCCCGCCTTCGTTTATCACTAGCTTCTGTCCTCGACTTCACCCGCGTAGTAATCAACTTTACCATATTAATATACCCTATGGCACTCGGCAATAGAGTGGCTTTCTGCGAGTGAAAGAATTTTCGAATTCGGATCAGTACTTCCAGAGATTACCACCTACATCCAAAATAGCTAAGTTTACCTCTCTGTAATTAAAATTAGATACGTTCATAATTAATAATGCAAAGAAAAAGTAATACCTACTAAGATTCCATGAAATCCAATATCATTTAAAGAACCAACAGAATGATAACTACTATTTCAGATTTATTAAGTCGGACAAAAATCGACATCAATACGTAGGTACGCTAACGCACAATGATAAAGTTAAAAACTGTATGTAGGACTGAAAAAAATTAAATACAAGAGCATTTTATCAGTTTCCAACAACGTTACCATAAGCCGACGTTCGCACGGACGTAATAAAATTTCGGCGATTTTTTTTACGTACACTGGATTTTCAACGCTCTGCCTAGCGCTGAGAGTTGAAAATCAAACAGTGTATTTATTCAACGCGCTCGGACGAGAGTGCGTCCCAGCGCGTTGGTTTCTCAACGCTCGGCTTAACACCGAGAGTTGAAAATCCAGTGCACGAAAAAAAGTCGCCGCCATTTTATTACGTCGGTGCGAATGTCAGCTTTATGTATACGATGAAGTCAAAACGGAAGCGCTCTCACAAACTTTTAATTAGAGAAAAGCGTACATTAGCTTTTATTTGTAACGTGACGATATTATCGTTTACGTCCACGTCACGGCATCACGAAAACACAAGAAAGTAAAATGTATGGAAAATAATGAAGACGCATTTTTTCCATTCACGATAAAAGAAAGAAAGAAAGAAAATTCGTTTATTTGCGGTAAACATGACGCAAAAAAAGATAAAAAACACGTAAAATAACAAATTGGGGGAAAATATGCGTCACATCCACGCAAAACGGCCATCGCTCAGCATAAAGCTGCGACCCCATGCAAGACAGAGCCCTAGCGCTGGTTTTCAGCGATAGCCGGCGCTGACGTGATGACGTCAACCGGTGCAGCATATAGTGAAATAACAAATCAAACATAAGATAAATACAATATTAGTCCTAAACGTTTATACAAATATAATATTTAAAATGGCAACATTTCGTGCCGACGGCGACTCACGCGCCGCATACTTATTACAATCTGTGCAAAAAAATAAAATCTGTGTAAAAATATTTGCTTGACGTTTTGACTTATTGGCTAATTATTACATGTACTCGAAAACGTATAACGTGCAACTATTTCCATACATTTTATGGACGCGGACGTTAATACGATAATATTGTCACGTAGACAACAATGTTATAGATAGAAACCTAAGTTACATTAATTTAAACAACTACATAATATTTTAGATAAGCGGTTTTCCGACTGCGTGAAAAGCAGTATTTCCTGTCACCGCTCTCAGGATATTAACACGTTACAAGTTTGTTTTGAGCTCACGGGTTACTTACCTTAATTTCCTTTACCTTCTCAAGGTCTCTAAGATATCAACTAACTCTAGGCTTATAACAGTAAACTAAACGACAATCATAATTATGGATATAAATGAGTTTTATCTTTCTTTACTATGCTATTTTTTTTCCTTCTTTCTTTCTTTCTTTTCTTTCTTTCTTTGCTAACATTTTCAGTTCTTTCCTCAAAAGACCATTTCAGACACCAATCTACATGGTCCTAACATGATCTGACCAAGATCATGTCTGGACTGTGACCTCTGTCTTTGTTTCGGATATTCTTCTTAGCGTACTCGGATAGGAAGTGCCAACCTCATCTAGTTTTTAAAATGTGATTGACGTGTAAAAGAGTTTTTAACCGACTTCCAAAAAGGTGGAGGTTATATGTTCGTCGCGTATGTTTGTTTTTTTTTTATGTATGTCCACCGATTTCTCCGTCAATTGTGGACCGATTTTGAAAATTCTTTTTTTGTTTGAAAGGGTGTGCTCTCGAATTGGTCCCATATAAATTTTATTAACTTTGCTTGGATAGTTTTTGAGTTAGCTACAAAATACGTATTTTTTTCCCACTTAGTATGTAGATGATATGATAAGTTTCTGTCACTGATAGCAGGTAGTGGTATTCGAATGTGTTTGGGGTAGGTACCACTTGACAACTAAAAAGTGAAAAATAAAAACTTTTTACAAAAAAAAACAACCGACCTCCAAAAAAAACACTACAAAGTGAACAATAACTTTAATTTCGGAAGTCGGTGGCAAAAAACGAAAATACAAAACCCAAGACACCGACTTCCGAAATTAAAGTTATTTTTCATTTTATATTTTTTGGAGGTCGGTTGTTTTTTTGTGAAGATGTTTATTATTACGCAATCAAGCATATATGGCTCATTGTGTAAAACTGCGGGCAACTGAACTGCCTACCTAAATGAAGACATTCTAAAATGTAATTAGCAGAATTTTAACTAATTGTAATTTCAACATCACGTCCTTCATTAAGTACAACAGAAATCTAATCAGTTCTCAATAACTCCTTCTATCCTCTTTAAACCCAAAGCGATCAAGTCTGGCCTCCTTATAAATACGGATCGCGTTCCAACACTAAGGATCTCTAAAAATATAATATCTCTACGAGTCGCTTTTTCAATTTAATTAAAAATACTCCGGTGTTTTGCGCCCGGTTTATGGTTTATGCATTTTGATTTTATAGTTTTTAGTGAGGTTTTATGTTAATTCCCGTAAAACAGTTTTCCTTTTCCTACTGATAAGAAATAGTAGGTAGGTAAAGTAATTAAATTATAAGCTAATATTATAAGGAGGTAAAATTTTTAATTTATTTTGGATGTAAGAGGTAATCTCCGAAACTACTAAACCGTTTTTGAAAAAAATATCACAATACTAAGCTTCGTTATTGCCGAGTGCAATAGGATAATTTATGTTATTCAAAAAAAAATCAAACCCCCGTCACAAACAAATCATCTAAAAATGTAAAAAAAATGTGTGCGGCCGGGGGACCCCCGTCAGGAACGAAGTTCTTTCTCACGTATGATTTAAAACAAAAACAAAATTTTTGCAGCCGCCATCTTAGATTTACATTTTAACCTCATATCGGCTTTAGCACCCCCTCGTTTGACCAAATTCACACCTTCTCTCTCTCTCAGGCACACTACGGCCGACGTGTACAATTTTATCCCAGGACACTGTTAGGTATCACTTTACTCTTTTCTTTTCTTTTCTTCTGCCGGCATTCTTTCTCCCTCTCTTTCTTTGTTTCTCTTTGAATTAGAAGAAGACAGTCGCAAGTATTAAGCCTCGTTAAAGTTGTAGGTAATATTTTGATCCAAGCGTTGTCGCGTCGAGGAACGGTTAATTAAAATAGGAAGTTAACAGCAGTTATCCTTTCTACAATAGTATAATACATCAATTATTACATGGTATATGCCTCGTCTGTTTGGCGTTTTCATTAGCCGTCCCCCGACACGACGGCACTTGGATCAAAATATTACCTACAACTTTTAGTAAACTTAAGGGGACATCAAATTTTTTTCTTTTTACAATAGATGTTTTGTTTGTGTCAGGTTTTTTTTTAATTTAACTTTTATTTCCTGCTTTTTAAACTTTATTTATTATATTACTAGTAGACACGCTCCGATTGACACGTGCCTCACCGCACTTCCCACTGTGAAGCTAGTTACTCATTTATTCTGATATCTCTTTTCTACTCCATCATCAGACCCCGCATCACCATCTATCTATAACCTATTTACTGAAACCTTTCCAATGAGCCCAAACACGATACTTCTGCTGTAAGTTGGTGAGGGAGTTGGGTATCCTGCAAATTCCAGATGAAGCTGCAGCGTCTGCTCAAGGTTACTGTTTTCTAATATCATTGAAGTAACAGAATACCATATTTCGACTCGATCAGACCTGTGGAAAATACTCACATCCAATTGTCAGTTAATAATCTTCAAAGACTGAACTGATTTTCTTCTATCATAGCTAAGAACACTTTCGATCAAGTCACCTTTCAAACAAAACAAAATCGGTTCAACCGTTTGGCAGCTACGATGGCGCAGACAGACACACAGATACTGTATTTCTATTTTCTTAAGTCCCTCGGCAAATTTCGTGTTTCGTCAGTCGTCGGATTTCTATCAGTTGCCCTTTGCACTTGGTGCAAAACGGACGCTCTTAATTGACTTGGAAGTATATAGAGTTGTTAATACTGTTTTAACTTAATGTAATTTATTTTAAAATGGGAGGAAAGCTGCTAAAGTCGCAGGCACGACATATAAGAAAATAGTTTTACAGCTCTATATAGTTCACACGGAAATCAAAACAAAACAACAATAAAGTACTAAGTTCTGAATTCAAATGATTATACACGATAAATCTAATAATTTATGAACATGGTAATTAGCATTCGTTTGTATTCGGAAATGCGATGATTCCTGAGGGACATTAAGAAAATAGAAATGCTGCACTCACGTTAAACTTATAACAACCCTCTTCATCCGTCGGAGCATTAAAAACACTCGGACGAAGTCGCGTGCAGAAATTAGTATCACAAAAGGCGTTTGATTGCTTTATGATGCTTTGACAGCTTCCTTTATGCACGTTAACTCCTAAGAGGGGTCTTTGTGCATTAAGTAGTTCGTACGGAAAGTTTTGCAATGCTTCGGCATGATAGAGTGCTGGTGAAATTGGGAAGAGACTACTGGGTAATTTTGCACATAAGGCTGCTCAGTCAACCTTGTCATTAAGGCTGCCAACAGGGAAGCAGGATATTTAACCATTTTCTATGAAGTAGTTCGTCGTTGACAGTCGTTACGGGTCGTCAGAAGCCCGAAAGTCTGACAACCAGTCTTACCAAGGGGTAATAGGTAATAGGTAATAGGTAATACGGGCTGGTATCCGCAACTCCACGTCAAAGCGCGTATTTTGCGTACGGGTGGGAAAATCGATTATTCGATCCACCCCAGCTCCTCAAAGAAGGCCAGCAACGCCTTGGTGTCACTGACAATCTCACGTAGGGTACCTGGGTTACCGAAGTACTTGGCCCTGTATGTGGCGACCACTGGGCAGTTTAACAGCACATGAGCTGCTGTCTCGTCGTCCTCCATGCAGGCTCTGCACAGCGGACTGTCTGTGACTCCTATGACAAAGAGGTGTTTATTAAATGACCCATGGCCAGTTACAGCTGCTGTAATTGTACGCAGCTGCTGTTTCGTTAGTCGGAGAACCTGTTTCGTGAGGCGGCCATCAATCATAGGGAGTGCCTCCTTGGCCTGCCTGCATTCACCGTGGTCCAACCAAAGTTTGTGATGTTGATCCCTGGTTCTTTTCCTTACCAGAGTGCGTAGGTACCCGAAGGGGAGTGGCGCAATGGGTTCAGGCCCCACTGGTGCCATGCTCGACCCCCTTCTGGCAAGTTCGTCGGCTGCGTCATTGCCCCGCGAACCGCTGTGTCCCTTGATCCATTGAATGGTTATATTATTGAGGCTACCCACCTGGTTAAGGCGCTGGTGACACTCGTATATCAGCCCAGAGTCAACAGTGTGACTGTTTAGCGCTAGCAGAACAGCCATACTGTCTGAGAGTATGCGTATCGAGTGGTCCTTAACTTCCCTGGCCATGATGGCTGAAGCGGCAAGAGATACACCCATGCATTCGGCCTGGAACACTGTGTTATGGACTCCCAATGGTGTGGCTATGTGTATGTTGAAGTCCTCCGAGAAGATTCCAGCACCTGTGCCACTACCTGTTTTGGATCCGTCGGTAAAGATACGTAGCTCTGCGGGGCGCAAACCCTCGCATCGACGATCCTCGTGAAGTTGAATCCTGTATTTTTTATCGAAGATAAATTGTTTGGGTACCCGGTCATTTATGGCTTTCGTAATAGGGAACTCATTATTGAGTCCCTCAAGCAGCGCGGTGTGTTGTGTCTCCCTCTTACCCCAGAGATTGATTGCATTAAGACGTACCGCTGCCATTGTCGCTTCCTGCTGTATGAACAGGTGGAGCGGGGGTAGTCCCAGCATGGCTTCGATGGCTGCAGTCGGAGTAGTCCTCATGCAGCCCGTGGTCGCCACGCAGGCAAGCCTTTGCGTGCGTTGTAGTTTATTAGAAGCTGTAACCAGCTGAGTACGGGGCCACCAGACCACAGCCCCATAAGTGATCATGGGGCGGATCACTGCTGTGTACAGCCACAGAATAATTTTGGGGGATAGGCCCCACTTCTTACCTATCATTCTCCTGCACTGCCAGAAGGTGATGCAGGCCCTGTTTAGCTTGTTGTCTATATGACTACTCCAGTTTAACTTACTGTCTAGAATGACCCCGAGGTATTTGACCTCGTTAGCCAACTGAAGTTCTGTATCGAACAGTTTGGGTAGGCGGTAAGGGCCTAATGCTCGTTTTTGGGTAAACATAACTAGTTCAGTTTTAGTGGGGTTCACTGATAGTTCAAATTCCCTGCACCAATTTTCTACGATACGTAGTGCTTGCTGAGTGAGGTTGCAGATCGTTCCCGTCACCTTGCCCGAGACAAGGATTGCGAGGTCATCTGCATACCCTATTGTGTAATAGCGGTTGGCGTTGAGTTTGGTGATGAGGTCATTAATTACCAGATTCCATAGAAGGGGGGAAAGCACCCCTCCCTGGGGGCAGCCTCTGGCTATCATGGCCAACTGCCGCTCATCCTCTAGGCGAACCACTCGTTTGCTTAACATGTTTGTAATCCAGTCCGTCAGTACCTGTTCTACTCCGTGTCTGGAGAGGGCGCTGCTAATGCTGGAGAAGTTGGTTTTGTCGAAGGCTCCTTCGATGTCTATGAAAGTGCCCAGGCAGGTGCCTTTTTGATGAATCGCATCCTCAATCTGGCTGACCACCAGATGGAGAGCAGATTCGGTCGACTTACCTGAGCTGTATGCGTGTTGATTACCGTGTAGCGGTATGGTTTTCAGAGCGCCATCCCTCAGCTCTCTATCACATAGCCTTTCCATAGTTTTTAGAAGAAAGGAGGTCAAGCTGATTGGTCGGTGGGATTTGGCGTTTGTGTAGTCACCCTTACCTGGCTTGGGGATGAATATTACTTTCACTTCCCTCCATCCTTTAGGAACGTATCTAAAGGCCAGGCATGCTCTCATTAAAGGCACCAGTCTTATTGCGACAGATGTACCCCCCCACTGTAGTAAAGCGGGGAACACTCCATCAGGACCAGCCGCCTTAAAAGGATGGAAGCTCCGGATGGCCCATTGGAGTTTCTCCAACGTGATCATCCTGCGTGCGTAACTCCAATCATTATCTGATGGTGTTTGGGTTTCATCTTGCCAGTCGATTACCTGCGCGAAGACACATCCCGGGAAGTGAGTTTCAATTAGGACGCGTCTTGTTTCCTCAGGCGTCGACGTGAGTGTGTTATCAGGTTTGCGGAGGGTGGCGGGCCCAGTTGTGTTCTGTTGCGCCAGAACTTTCCTTACCCTGTTTGCTTGCTGACAAGATTCAATGCTACCACAGAATTTGCGCCATCCCGAAGTGCTCCTGAATCTGATGCATTTTTTGTAGCTGGATTTGGCCGCGTAGTAGTTATCCCAGTCCTCATCCGCACATGTGTTCATGGCTCTATTCAGAGCTGTTCTTACCTTACTGCGTTTGCGCTCCAGATCAGCGCCCCACCAGGGTTGTTTACCCGGTATGTTGCGCGGCGTGGTCTCTGGGCAGGCAGTTTTGTAGCTGTCTATGATTGACTCAGTAAGGTGGCTTACTTGTACCTCAATCTGTGTCGTATCCGCAAATGTCATCGGATCGCTTAGCGTCGCAAGCCTGGATTCAAGACTGCGTGTGTAGGTGTCACGATCCGTTTTACGCGGATAACGCCGTGGTAGTATCGGTGGGACACAGACCTGAATGTCGAAGCGGATCCACCTGTGATCGGAGCAGGAGGCCTCCGTAGAGACCTGCCATCCAGTGGTAATTTCCGCCGCGCCCTCTGTTACCAGAGTAAGATCTATGATTGTGCGGCTTCGCCTGGTTACGAATGTTGGTTCGGAGCCAGTGTTTAGTAGGGATAGGTTAGTCGAGAATAAGTAGTCAACCAAGGCCTTACCCCTCTCGTTTTGCGTGTCCATACCCCACAGCTGATGGTGAGCATTGGCGTCGGCCCCGACAACGACCTCAAACCCGCATCTCTCGCAATGGCTCACGAGGCGGGCGAGTCCGTGGGGAGGCGGTGCCTCCGCCTCGGGCATGTAGGCCGAGGCAAAAACGATCACCATCTCTGTGGCGTTGTCACGCTGTATTATCAGCTTTGCTGCAGAGACATCTCTGCAACAGAATTCAGTTAAGAGCTGTGTTTTAAGGTTACCTGTGACATAGATGCACGATCTGGGATGATCGTGGTCTGTGGTGACCAGGAGCTTACCGCCAAGATTGGAGAGTCCTTGTATGCGGCCCGCCCTAATCCACGGCTCCTGGATCAGGGCAATGGCCGTGTGTTGAACCTCCAGCCACTTGCGAAGCTGAGCCGTCGCGGTCTGACTGTGGTGGAGGTTTGCCTGCAGAACTTTACAGGCCGACGAAAGGGACGCCATCGCTGGTCGAACCCTCGTCCCCCTCAAGCCTAAGCCCGGCAAACAAGTCGCCCTCGTCGAAACCGTCCCCTCCCTGGCCCGAAGCCGGAGACAAAATCATGTCGTCCAGCTCCTCGCCCGATGAAGGGACGGCGCCCACGGTGGCGGCAGCATAGGCGGCCGACTCTGCTACAGCAGGCTCGGCCGCAGACGTTTCCGGGTTGTTTGGTGGGGGAGTATACTCCCCTGCTGGTGTCGGCGGCAGCTGCGTCAGTGCCTCGCAAATGGATCCCGTGGCTGGGTCCCATCCTTGGGGAACATCGGTGAACCTGCCGTTCCGACCCTGAAACTTTACGTACACCGCCCCCAAACCTATTGAGAGACGGCGCCCGGCCTCCATCAGGGTCGGGATTTGGTCCACAGGAACACTGACCACCACGAACCATGCCGCTGCTTGTTGATCGGCATGCAGAAGTAACCACCTCTTTATGTCGACCCAGGGGTTCTGGTAAGACAGAACGCGCCCAATATTGGTCGGCTCTGGAAAGACCCCCTGCTCGTCTGGGATCACGATACCACATCGTGCTCGTTTCTGAATCTCCGACTGACTCTTGACGGCTAACAAGATGCTAGCTGGGAGAGAAAGGTCGGAGACTGTCTTCCTTAGCCAGGCTAAGGTGTGGTCGTTACCGCACCACAGTTTTAAAACACCCCCGGCAAACAGCGGCTTTGCATTGAAGGTCGGCCCTGGAGTGTCTTGCTTGGGGGAGCAGGCCTCGAGAATGATCTGCTTCTGGATAGCAGCGAGTACCTGGTCCGATACGTCCTTGCTGAGGAACCCCGTGCGGTCGCAGGTGATCGCGACGTCGAGGGTAGCACTGGCAGCTTGGGCGTAGCTTCGTTGGGCGACCCGTTTGGACTGATCAAGACGCGGCCGCTTATGCTCTCCCCGAGGTGTCAAAGTCTCGTTGAGAGCTCGCTTGGCCGCAGCCTGATCCTTCCAATCGGGTCGCTGTGTCGTGATGGTCTCTGTAGCCGGCCTCTCAAGAGTACCGGTTGGCGGTTGACTGGGCGCTGGTCGGCTAGTGCCGGCCTCTACCTGCGACCGCTTGCCGGCGGAGAAGTTGAGCTGGCCGCTTGTGACCTGTTTGTTCCCCGAGCCCTTTCCTGCCATAATGCGAGCCTGGCGACGCTCCTGGCGTCGCTCCTTCCTCGTCACTCTGTCCCTCTGTTTGCCCTTATCTAAAGCAGCTGGTGGACCTGAAGGGTCAGCGCAAGGGCAACGGGCTTTTTGAGTGCATTTACCCTTGCCCTTGCGTTTAAGTACCGTGGCTGCCGGTTGACCTGAAGGGTCGATGCAAGGGCAACGGGCTTGTTGAGTGCCTTTACCCTTGCCCTTGCGTTTCTGCACCACTTGCCAGGCACGTGAGAACACGTCCTCGGTGCTGCCGGCCGCCTCCGTATGATGGGTGACGGCCGTCTGATGGAAGGAGGCTAGAGGAGCCACAGGAATGGATGGGTGTATGGTAGAATCCTCGGTACCGGTGTTACCCGGCGCCGGGATCTGTGTGGAAAGGGTCGGACCGGCAGTGGAATTAGTCGTCGCCGTAGTCTTCGCCTGAGTTTTAGAAGGGTCGGTACTGGTCCCAATCAGCGCCGACGTCCTTTGTTTGTTTTGGGACTTTTTGGTTTTGGTCTTAGCTGTGGTTCTCGCCACAGCCGGACCGGCGCCCGCGCTGGTACCCGCGGCGTTAGCCGCCAGGTCACCAGGGGCAAGAGAAGTGCAAGCACCTCCCTTCAGAGTTTCATTGGCTTTCGCCTCCACTCCGGTGTTGGTTTTTTTATATGGCCTTAGATTATCCATGTTTAATTGTCGTTAAAATTCATCTCTCTGGCTCCCACCCTCCATGGAGCCCGCACCTGGGAACGTCTCACTATAAAGAATAAGTTCGAACGTTAGGACTACCAGAGAGATATAGGTGCGCAAGGCTGGTTTACAGTGCGACATCGGGTGCTCGATCGGGTTGGCGTTGGCCAACGATCTGATCAACCCTCACTTACACCGTCAGCATGACCTTTACCTACCGCTTCGACCGTCCGAGGACGACCTCAGCGGACCTCACGCACCTCGCCTGTGGCCCTCTGACGGGACACTATGACCATTTCCCTACCCCTGGCTATTGGGTAGGGCCACCGTTTCGCTTGAAATCCGGACCAAAGGGGGCGTGTTGCCTTACGGGCACATTACAACCAGAGCCGCTCGGCTCAACCCCCCAGGACTCCTTCATCCCCGCTCACGGCGCTCAACTGCGCAGGTCCTAGCGCAGGTGACTGCTTACTCCTACTCGCCATCAGCTGGTTTTAGTGATAGTCGAGCCCGCCACCACCCAGTCACGGGGGATCACGGTTAGGAGTGGAAGATGGAAAGGCGGAAAGGGAGGAGTGGGGATACAGATGGGATAGAGTGGGGAGGGTTTGTGAGATTTGGGACAGGAAGGCATGAGACGGGAAAGAATAAGGTTAAGGGAATTGAGGAAGGGATGCAAAGGCGCCTGGTGGTTTTAGTTACGTCTATTTCTTATGGAATTAGACCAAGAACGGGGTGGCAACCTCGAGAAGGTGCATCCGCCAGACTTGTCTTGAGGATCTACACGACTGTAGCGCTCACCCTCAAGACCCCGCCAACCCTGCCACTTCTGAAGGAGGCGGCAGGGTAGGCCTGCATCTATACTACCAAGCAAAGCTAAGCAAAGCATGTCGTTGTGCAACCGCGAAAGCATAAATCCAGACCCCCCCTACCAAGGGGTATCGTATTACCCAGCTACTGGGTTGTGGAGGTCAGATAGGCAGTCGCTCCATGTGAAAAACTGGTATTCAGCTGCATCCGGTTAGACTGGAAGCCGACCCCAACATAGTTGGGAAAAGGCTAGGCAGATGATGATGATGAGTTCGTCGCCAACTGTTCACATAAAAAAACAACGCCTGTAAATATTGTTACAAAGAGAACTTATACCATAGTATAAGGAGAGGTAGTAAGCTATCTTCATACAAACGCACCGCGCGCAGTTTGTATGTGTGGGGCCATAGTATCTATGTGTCGCCGCACGCACACTTAACAAAATCTCGACCCGTTTCTCGTGAGAAACCGGTCGAGATTTTGTTAAGTGTGTGATAGCTTACTACCTCTCCTTAAACTATACTTATACGAATAATTATCTCATCTATAGATAAGGGAGGATTCTTCGACCAGACGGGTGTCATGTCTGGCGAGCAACTGCCCTACGGTTGAAGTCGGAATCTTGTATATGTCGATCGCGCGGTAAATTCTAATTGCGCGATGCAGGTTTTATGTGGCGGTGTAACCGCTACACATCCAACTGACTTTAAAAAAAACACTACAAAGTGAAAATTACTTTAATTTCGGAAGTCGCTGGCTTAAACCGAAAATACAAAACCATAATCGCCGACTTCCAAAATTACAGTAGTTTTTCACCTTTTATCCAATAATTATTGCAGCCTTGCTGCTGAGTATAGGCCTCCTCCCTTGGTGCCACGCTTCCCTGGTGCGAGTCTCATCCAGGTCTTCAATAAATTTATTTTATGACAGGAATATGTTCAGTTCTTTAAGCCTAACAGCTAGGTACCCACGGTGCCTAGTGGCGCAGAGCAGTGGTGGCCCAGTGGTAACGGCCCTGAATTACGAGTTACAACTCGGTCGTGGTTTCTAGACAAAATCAAACTGGTTGCTAATTTAATAGTGTAATTAAATATTATAACATTTTTTTTTTACATTCTGTGATTACTTGAACTCACACACTGACTAATTAGTATCACTTGTAATTTTTTTTAGGAATATCGTATAGGTACCTACTTTTACAATTAGTGATGCAACGAATACTACTTTTACGAATACGAATACGAATACGAATATCAAACCTACTATTCGGCGAATACGAATACGAATACGAATATCTCGCCATGGTAATAAAAAACTAATAGACTAGTACTACATAGACGCAGCTATTACTAACGTTTGTCTAAGTTACTTAGGACTTACTATCCTACCTTTTGTTCATACAAAAGAAATACAGACCATATAACTACTTATTTGGTAATTTATCGATGTGTTTCCATATGTCACTTTGATCTCGTTTACGAGAAGACATTTTCTATTCAACTTCAACTCCTTTCACTTCGCAGCAATCTCAGAAAATAAATAAAACAATACTCTCTTGCTTGACTTGTGCTTTCGACTGACAAATGAAATGAAAGGAATGAATGAATCAATCAGTCCATGGTTCGTAATGATAGGAAAACTCCCGGGCCGCGGCACTGTATAAACTATGGCCGAGGAGTCCCCCGTTGCGTCGTCGTTGCGGTTAAGGCCCTTGCACACGTCGTATTTTTACGTGCCGACGACGCGCGTTTTCCAAGTCTGCCAGTAATTAGATTTGCGTACAAACATATTAATTTTTAAATATTCGTATTAGTATTCGTATTAGTATTCGCCGAATACGAATATTCGGTAAATGTCTACTATTCGGCGAATACGAATATTCGTATTCGTATTCGTTGCATCACTATTTACAATGCTTGTAAATATGTGAACACCATGTATCCATTACATAATTATTTTTTCTGTCATTGCTTCATTTTTAATTGTTTTTACCTATTGTGGTATAGTAATCTTATTCCAGGTGCATCGTCTTCACATATAATTATATAATTAATGTATACAAAATATTGTAAAACATTTTAAAAGAGTAACGGTGGAGTTTCTTGCCCATTCTTCTCCATACGAAAACTACCTTTTGGAAGGGGCGACTAGAATCAATTCTATTTTTTGTTTTTGACGTTCAAAAGTGCTTTTTTGTGCCTAATTGAAATAAATTATTTGACTTTGACTTTGACTTTGTATCGAACCCAGGCAGACGCTTTATTTTGTGTATTTAATTTTATCACCACTGCTCTCAAATCGGTGAAGGAAAACATCGTGAGAAAACCGGCATGTCCTAGAACCGAAAAATTGGAAGACATGTGACATCTACCAACCCGCACTGGGCCCGCGTGGTAGATTACAGACCACTCCCTCTCACAGAGAGGAGGCCTGTGTCCCAGCAGTGGGGACATTATAAGCTGATTATGATGACCCACGGCCAATGTTGTGTAAATGTAGGTAGGTAAGCAGAAAGGCAGCAACTGTAAGCATAAATGTATGCTTATAACTGCTGCTTAGGTAAATAATAATGTCTTTTATTCTCTTTCATTGTCTTGCATTTGAACTTTGAAGTGGATTTAAAGGAACTTCTAATAGGTAATTATTCCTATAACTCTCTCAGTTAGAAAAACAATAAAATGCAATGAGATAAGTAAAGATCACAAGGACACTAACGTTTGTGGATAATATTGTGATACTATATATACACCAGGGGCGAAATGTCCATATAAGCCGATTCCTACCGGCTTCCCTTCGGAAATTCGGAACACAACCACTCTATCGTCATTGAATATTAAAACTATAAGTATTTGATACACCATAAAATTAAAATGCCCATTACAAAACGCCTACATACATTAAAAATTGTCTTAATAACCCAACAACAAAACACTGCGCTAAAATAACTCGTAGGCGCGTCCGGCTTATGCTAAATTCAATTTCCTTACAAAATAAAGTTCATCATGATGTCACTTCGGTCACGTGACACCACGTTTTCTATGAGCCGGGTAAGCCGATATGTGACGAGTTATTGTAGGCACTTAATAGCAGAAACGTGCGCGCGGGAGCGAGAAGGAATTAGTGCTATTGCACCACCTCTTTCTGGCACACGCATTTGATTCGGTAGTTTTCGTTGAATTTCGTAATACGTTCGGCTAGGAGTTGAAGGAGTTCGGAGTTCGTAAACATTTCATTAATCGTATGACAATGTGTGGTTGTTTTTTGATGTAATCGCATTAGAACCATATTAATTTTCATTTTGTTCGCTCAGTATTAATTGAACTCATTAGTTTATCATTACTACTAGTATTAATATTTGTTTGTAGTTATAGGACAGTGATTAACATAGTGTTTTGAGAATGATTAACATGGTGTTTTGTGTGTTGTGAATGTAAGGTACGTTGTAATTAGATAGTTTAATAAGCTGAAATTACTTATTTAAAGTAGATTTGAAAACTAATTAGTACGATCTCATTAGGATGGCGGCATTCATAGTTTTAGAATGTCGTTTGACAATTACTTTGTGAAGAAACATGCTTTTCAAGGTAAACTTTTGAAAATTCGTGCTCGCCCAGATGTGACTATAAATTACAAACGCCGCGATGGTTTTTTCAAACATTTTAATGTTTCCCTTTACGATAAATATTGACTGACTGGCAGTCGTTTTAATAAAATGTATTGTTCCCGTGTTTACTTTTCTTACATTGTAGTTGTCTATAGAATATAGGGTTTTTTATTTTAATCTGACGAATTCATCAAAAAAAGATGTGCAGATTGAAAAACATATTCGTAGCTGTTTTATGAGTTCGGGACTGGTAGGAATAGAATTATTTTGACTAATTTGCATGAAGCTCATAATAGAAAAGTAGTATATCGGAATAGAATGATTTTGTTTTTTTGGATTCCCTCCTCCATAAAATCAGCCTTCGCTACTGATACACACTTAACGTGTCTTTTATGTGCTTATCCTACTTATATACAATGTCAACCATGGGTATGCGGTCCGCATTTTTCTGAATATTCATGAAAATCTATAGGAAAATTACTTTAAAAGGAGGGGTGGTCTACTTGCCTTTTTTTAAATTTTTCCTATTTCTTTTTTTTTTGAAAAAAATGCTTTCACCTCTTTTTTTTTTTTGTAAAGTCGACAATTTTTTATAAAATGTTAGTTAATCTGATAAAATAACTCATAAACTTTTAGAAATAATAAACAGAATCCAAATCGAGCGAATAACATCTGAGATATGGCAAATGCTACTTAAAACATAAAAAAATTGAATAACATGAAAAATATTAAAGATAGACGAGAGATTTGGCATAAAGATAATATATGATACAACCTGGATTAACACATAGGATCCTTTTATCCCGGTAGTACACACGGCTACACATCAAGCTATACATTTCTAGTTTATGCTGATCTCGCATTGTATAGGATTTCCGTACAATGCGAGGTCAGCTTATACTGGAAATGTATGGCTCGATGTGTAGCCGTGTGTACGTTCCTGTGGGATAATTTCCGACATCCACGCGGGTGAAGCCGCGGGCAAAAACTAGTTTGAAATAAATGATTTGACTTTTGACTTTTTCACTTTTAATATCACGCCTGTAATCCGCAAAGGGATAGGTAGAGGTGTACCTATAATACCCACGACCCATCGCCAGTTATGTTTAGGTCCCATGTAGTAAGCCTATTACTATCAACCGTGCCCAGCCCGTCCCATCCTTGACGTCCTCCCTCCGGTTGACGCCCTAAGCCGAGGTTCGTAACCCACAGGGGATGCCCTTAGCGAGCGTTTTCCTAGTTTTAATTAGCATAGTTGAATAACCCCTGGCTGGAGGATTTAAGTGTAGTAGCTTAAGGCACCCACAGGAAAGCCCGGTTAAGTAGTCATGATCTCAGAGGTCAACTACGAGATGCCCTGCCTAAAAAAAATAAAAAATTAAAAAAAAAACGGGATGCTACTAAGAAATTCCAGATGGAAAAACCCAATAACACTTTACCCGACCCGGGAATCGAACTAAGGCCATAAACAAATACTTACCTATGTCATACTTTCTAAGCTGCACTTCCAAACTTCAGATCCTTTACATACCATTTAAAAGTCCCAAGAAGAAACATAAAAGAACAAACAAGTCAAATACATAATACTTCACAATTTTTACGATAACGGCCCTGTTTTTACAGGCACCATTTAGTGAGAGCACTTAGCACCTGAGAATCTTTATTCAAAAACGATATTAATGTTCTCTCAGAGGAAAGAGGTTTTATTCTATTTTTCAAGACGCGTCTTCTTTTATTCCGTTTCATTGGCTTGTATTTCAAGTGGGTTTAAAGGAACTGCTAATTATTATTCCTGTTAGTCTCTTTGTTTGAAAAACAATAAAATTCAGTGAATTAAGTAGGTAAAAGTAGGTAAGAGCAGTGGTGGCCCAGCGTTGAGCAGTGGTGGCCCAGTGAGCAGTGGTGGCCCAGTGGTAACGGCCGCGACTTACGAGTTGTAGGTCGTAGGTTCGAACCCAGACAGGCGCTTTACTTTGTGTAAATTATTTCATCATCACTGCTCTCAAAACGGTGAAGGAAAACATCGTGAGGAACCCGGCATGTCCTAGAACCGAAAATTCGAAGACGTGACATCTACCAACCAGCACTAGGCCCGCGTGGTGGATTACGGCCCACTCCCTCTCACAGAGAGGAGGCCTGTGTCCCAGCAGTGGGAACATTATAGACTGATGATGATGAAGTAGGTAAAGAGTGTGTCTCACAAGTATTTAAACGTTTGTGGAGGATTTTATGTGGGAGTGGGATTTATTGTGATGATAATCATGAAAAACATAAAGGGGACGTGCGCGAATTACCTGAAGCCTGAACTACCCTCAAGGACACCGCCGCCGTCGAACTGAGTGACTCATACCGACGCATTGACTCTCGCGTCGGAAAAAATTTTATACGAATTTCGACAACACTTACCCCGTCCCATTTCACGCATACTTACAGTTTTTTTTAGCTTAAATGTATGTTGCAATCAGATTTAAAAACTGTGAGCAGCTAAGTAGCACTATAATTATGGCAGGCAAGAGTACCTATATAGAATTATACCTACCGAGAAAAATACTAGACAACAATTTGTGTAACAGTAGTGTAGGTATATAAACATTATTAATAGTCCCAGCCCCGGATCTAGTTTTTTTTGAAGCGGGGCAAAAACTACCGTCTGCCGCCCCCCACCAATCCTGGGTGCGCTAAGAAAGCCCGCGAAACTCAATTTTCTCGAAATGAAAATTTTGGCAGCAACATGAATAAAATTTTATCGATCGAGAATGCGCCCATCCAAAGCCCCGCCAAAGCAATTATTATAAAAAAAGAATGAAATTAAGAAATAGAAAGATTAAATATTATGTGCTGCGCGTCTCATTTATTGCAAAATCGCGGTGTGCTGGGTGGTGCAGTTGTCTGCCACACTTGAATTTGTCGCCCCCTGAGGTTTGCCCCTCCTTCATAATAGTTCTCTTCACCGTATCCGGCGACAGTGATCCAGGCCAGACTACTTTTCTTTTCTTTCGTGAGCTCTCTGATGACTAGCACAACCAAACTTGATCTTGAAAACCTGCACCCTAATTGCGTTACACACAATCAATCAACATCTTAATCATTTTGAAGGATATTGCTAATCAATTGCTTCATATATGTTCGAAAAAAAAAAATCCGCTCACACATAACATCACGCCTTGTTTCCCCGAAGGTTTGGGCAGAGGTGTTCCTGTTGCAGGTACACCCACATTTCGCCAGTTGTTTAAGTCCCATGTAATAGGGAGCGAGCCTTTTGCCGTCAACCGGGCACAAATCCAGACTCCGGGCTGCTACTGAGAAATTTCAGAAAGAAAAACCCGATAACACTTTGCCCGACCCGGGAATCGAACCCAGGACCTCATACACAGCAGTAGCGCTTGCGACCACTAGACCAACGAGGCAGCACAATACAACGACAACGTAAATCCTTACGCAATGAATGCTGCAGTTACACCGTGTAAGGTAGGGTAGGCAGTCAAGATCAGAATATTTTTTGTCAAGCTAGACACTTTCACATCCATTCATCAACTAGAAAAGAGCTGATAATCTTAAAACGGCTGAACCGATTTTGATAAAACATGTCTAAGAACCATCGCTAGAAAACCTGCTTTCAAATAAAAAAAACTGCATTCAAATCGGTTCACCCGTTTAAGAGGTACGGTGCCACAGACAGAAACACACACATAGCGGTCAAACTTTTAACACCCCTCTTTTTGCGTCGGGGCGCGGGAATAAAAAAATCAAGTTGAAGAACATTTAGTACTTTACTTTATATTTAATTATTGCCTGTGCGAAAAAATTCTGCTGACTCCCAGATTACCAACATCATCAATCAAAAAAGTAAAAGAAAATTTTCGAAATACATCAACTAAAGTGAAGTGCCTCGTGAAATAGCGTATCTCACCAAATATTTATGTATGATATTTACTTAGCCTTATTTTCTTACGAAATGGGAAAGTTTCATTACATGCTGAAAGATGGCACCTCATCAAATAAAGTTTGCAAGGAGTTTTTGAGTCACAGGTCGAGAGGACAAATTCGAAATTGATTTTTTTATTGGTGTCTTCGTCGAATTTATGGACTTTGGGAGTGATGATTACGTTGATATATTTATGTATGTTTACGTCGAACCGATCGTCGAATCCGACTCGGCTGGGCGGCGTTCGGGAGGCTACGCAATATCTTTTCGTCCCACATACCACAGTATCTCAAGACGAAAGTCTTGACCAGTGCGTGTTGCCAGTGATGACCTATGGTAGTGAAACGTGGTCGCTCACAATGGGCATTATCAGAAGGCTAAAAGTCACCCAAAGGGCAATGGAGAGAGCTATGCTTGGAGTTTTCCTACGTGATCGAATCAGAAATGAAGAGATCCGCAGGGGAACCAAGGTAACCGACATAGCCCGAAAAATTGCCAAACAAGTGGCAATGGGCAGGGCACATTGCTCGCAGAACGGATGGCCGATGGGGTCGAAAGGTTCTAGAGTGGCGACCACGTACCGGAAGACGTAGCGTTGGAAGGCCTCCCACAAGATGGACCGATGACCTTGTGAAGGCCGCAGGAATCCGCTGGATGCGGAAAGCACAGAATCGGTCGAAGAGGCGGTGCTTGGGGGAGGCCTATGTCCAGCAGTGGACGTCTTTCGGCTGAAATGATGATGATGTTTACGTAGATAGTTAGATAGGTACATATCGTAAATAGATAGAGCAACACGAGCCACTGGCGGACCACCGCACGGACCCGTCTTGTTCTATGGGTAGACCGTATCTTTAATTGGGTACCTTTGTATGTAGTAGGCATAGGCCATATTTGGTAGTTTTATTTTATTTTTTATTTTCTTAATTATTTGTAGCATTACGAAACACCGAAATTTGCAAATTTAGTAAAGGCGGGAATAGTATGGCACTTTAAAGGGCCGATAGAGCCATCTGTTGAGGCTGAGAGTTAGTATTCCAAAGTAACCAGTGCTGCGACCTAGCAGTCGCTACAATTCAAATGCAATGTAGTTCTACGTACTGATGATAGATGTCACTATTTAAAGATTTTCGTTTGCAATTAGTGAAGGCGGGAATAGAATGCACTTTATAAAGATGCTGACAGAGCCATCTGTTGAAGCTGTTAGTAATCATAAGTAATTAGTGGTCACCTAGCAGTCGCTAGGACGTTCTTTAACTATTCAAATACAATATCGTTGTAGTTCTAAACATTGATGACAGATGGTGTTATTTGAAGTTTCAACTTAAAAGTAAATAATAGTAAAAAATAATATTACAACGTATTTTAATATTATAAACTTCAATACACATTTCCAATAAACTTAGAAGTACTTTTCGAGAGGCTCCCCCAATATTTGTTCGAGCTTCCTGATGGCATCTTTTGTAGACGTTTCTATTCTGGAGTCACCATCTTCAAGCAGTTCGGCGAGGAATGGAACGCTCTCAGCCAGGAGTGGTAACCAGCTGCTGCCCAACTGCGTTGCCATGGCGACGAGGCAGTCTAGGGCTGTCAATCTGCAAATAACAAATGCATTTTTTGTTTTAGAATAAGCCACACGGTTCTGTAATGGTCTTTGAAAGTAAACTACATTATTCCTCATTGTGATTTTTTTCTACACAAAATCAAATTAAATAGTCATTTTCATCGGATTGGTTCATTTTATTGCTTGTAATAAAAAAGACTGTTTTAAATAAATACATAGACTGCGAAAATATAACCCTTCCTTTTGGCTTCGCCGTAGTCGGGGATAAAAAAAGAGATAGTTTTTGAATAATACTAACCTTATTTCAGCATCATTATGTCTCGTCTTCAACAGAATCTGATAGTTCAACAACTTCCACAACGAATCGTCTGCAGTTGCAACAGCGAACTGTGACACACACGGGATTATGTACTCTGTAGCCCTCGCTTTAAGGTTCTGAATACCACCCATCGTGTTCTCAAGCTGGTCCACCACAGGTTGCATTAGAGTTTCGAACCTATCTTTGTTCAGGAAACTCTGGCTGTCGTAAAGGAACACTGTATGCAGTGTTTTGATGATGTACTTGATCAGCATCAAGCATTTTTCTTCGGAATCAAAGTATAGGTCTTCATTTTTGCTGTTGTTGCAAGAGTCGAGGAGATCCGAGGCGTTCTTGATGAAGTGACCAGCGAAGAGAACGAATAAGCCCTTCAACTTGTCAGCGATAGCACTGCTTAGTCTGAAAAAAGTTTAAAATTATTTTAAAAGTTTGAAGTATTTTTAGCTTTTTGAGCTCGTGGCTAAATACTAACAGCCGCTCGGGTCGATCTATCAGGTTAAGCTACGCTTGCCGGCGTTGGTCCGTGGATGGGTGACCATTTCTACATACCGAGACTCCTCCGTGCCTCGGAAAGCACGTGAAGCCGTTGGTCCCGGCTGTCATTCGTGGATCTTTGACAGTTGTTACGGGTTGTCAGAAGCCCGAAAGTCTGACAACCAGTCTTACCAAAGGTATCGTATTACCCAGTTACTGGGTTGTGGAGGTCAGATAGGCAGTTGCTCCATGTAAAATACTGGTATTCAGCTGCATGCGGTTAGACTGGAAGCTGGCCCCAATATAGTTGGGAAAAGGCTAGGCAGATTGATTGAAGTATTTTTAGCTTTTAATTTATAAAAGTATTATTGAATCAAAAATTGTTTTATTTAAAGATTTACAGGGTGTATTAGAACGGTGTGGTCAAAAAGGGTGTCGTACAAACCATTAAATTGAACAATTTTCTCCATGGGAGCAACATCCTGGTAATCGAGAAAAAATTATCATCCGTCCCACACATTTGGATCGAGTATTGATGCTTTGTACGGGACAGCTGATATATTTTTCACAATAACGATGTTGGTCCGATTGAGAAAGTACCTAGTTCAGTTTGATGGTCTGCATCAGCATCTGCATCATAAGGGTGTGGCCCTTAAATTTGACCACATCTTTCTGATACAACCTTGATAAGGGCTGATTTTTCTCATAGATTTTTCGTCAGACATCTTTTATCTGAGGAATAACTTTGAATTTTTTACAGTTTTTTCATACGAAAACTGTCAAACGTCAACTTTATTTCAGGGATAAAAACTGACAGTGATGCCATGACAGTGGAAAAATCGGCCTTTAAACAAATATTTATCATACCTGTAGAAAGTAATAGTCCGGTCCTTATGTCCTTCAACATTAGTCCTTATCGCCCAGTCATAGATCTTGAAATAGAACGGCCGGAAGCTGGTCTCAGACAGTTTCAACACCAGACACACCAGTGCATTCACCACTTCATCTTCAGCCCTATCTATGACGTCAGAATCCACGTCTTTTTCTACAGCATCACTTCTTAGTTGCAGTGCATTCAAGAAGAATGATGTTAGGTCCTGCTGTAGCGCGGTAAAATCAGCTGTCGTGACATTTGCGAAGCTGTCAGCTAAGACCGACATCACAGGACCAACTGCATCGAAATCTTCTTTCTCCAAAAGCATTTGATGAGTCTGGTTCACTACAGGGATCAACACCCTAGGAGGTATAGACCCGGCAATTTTCTTCTTGATGGTCAAAAGCTTTGAGACTATTGCCGAGACTTTGCTGCACTCCTGATCTTGACTCTGCCATTTGGCTAACAAAATAGAGTACTCGTAAAGAATTTTCTGCAAATAAGGACTCAGGAAAAGAGGTAGGCTTTCAACTATTTTCGCGATTGCTGTTACTGTGCTGAGCAAGACCAGTTCTTGCGTTTCTGCCTTGCGCTGCTTTTTGAGCACTTTGATAAGAGCTGGCATGAATTTCCGAAGGCTGGCCAAAGCGTGTGCCTTTAAGTTACTGCATAACTCAGCCAGACATAACACAACTGAGGCCATGACATTACCAGGAATGTTTGGATTACAAGTGTAATCAGTGACAGTTTCGAGAACATTTTTGAAAGGCTCAGGATTCTGTGAAGCGAGCATTTTTGTTAACAATTTCAATGACAGAAGAGCAGTTTGTTGGTTCAACTCAAGTTCTTGAGAAGCGATCTCGTTTAAACTCTCATCTCTGACTTCAATTGTTTTAACAATATCTAATAGAGGTGGCAATAACGAAAACAGTAACTCTTTATCGACACCTTCAAACAATTCTGGGCTGAATTGAATTTTGGAGTTGAGCAATTCCATAGACTTCCTTCTGACTGTCTGTAGAGTATGTTTTAGAAGACCTCTGACCACAGACAAGAACATAGGCGCCGTTAGCAAATTATTTGTATGATCAAGTAAGTCATAACTATGATGCAACATTACACGCCAGTATTTAGCAGTCTTATCATCCGAGACTTTGGATATTGTCTGAATGAAAGTCAGAATATTAATAATGAAGGTCTTATAGTTGGTTTCCATTGCTTTATCATCAGTTGCCTGACTGCTATGCTGGATAAACCTGGATGACGCTAAGCAGGTGTTCATAAAGGTGATGATCATGTATTTATAGTGCCTTAGCTGTAATGGAGTGTGTCCAACAACGCTAAATATGTCACCAGGATCAACGTCAGCATCCATTGTGTTCTCATCCTTTTGTAAGGGTAAGGATTTGATGTAAGTAATCAGTTTTATGAAGTTTTCTAGAGCAACTTCTGGTGGGAATTCTAAAACAATGCTTTGTCCAAAATCAATTCTATTGATAGGCGCTTCTTGGTCTGCTAAAGTTCTGGAATGAGGCTTGTCTATCTTCTTGTCTTCACTGAAGTGTGCAACATGAGTTTCTAAGAGTAAAGCTAGGAATACCCAAAGGAACTGACTCGGTCCAAGAGTTTCTATAAGCTTTTTGAATAACGGAAGCCTCCTGTGTTCCGGAACATGTAATACACAATCAGCAAAGATACGCAAAACTGGAACTACACGATTCTGTAACTGTTGAAGTTCCTTATCAGTATAATCCTCGATATTCTTGTCCAGTTTCACCAAAATTGGAATCAAAGTCTCTATAATTTTTATTATTATTTGGAAACTGTAAGCGTCATCATGTCTCAGGACTGAGGTACCCATGAATGTGAAAATTTCCATGGTATGGTGAAGAACTTGCTCTGGTAACATGAACGCAGCATGAGACAAGAGGATCAGAGCATGGTGGTGTGTTTGAGGGTTTTGAGTACCCCTGATACATTGCACAGCCAACTCCACGTCAAAAAAGGATTTGAGTGACTTCATTTGATCTTTATCTTTTTCATCAACGAATTTCTTGCAATAGTACCAGAGAGATGATAGTATCAGCTGTTTTGTATACTCCACGTAAGACTGCTCTTCAAATCTTAGGCATTTGTTTAGAATTTGGAACAAGAGTGACACAAAAGAGTTATCCAACTTCATTTTCTTCTTGCTTTGAACGAATTCAAGAAAAGCAACTCCTAACCTCCATTCATCAGTTTCTGTCACTTGATAAGACAGCATGGAAACAGTAGACTTTTTTTTCTTGGACACGCTCTCAGCAGGATCTACTGCATGTAACATTTTCTCTAAAATAGGCTTGAAGTGACTGAATTTGAGATGGATCTTCTTCATTATTCTGGAAGCGACACTCGATATAGTCGGGTTATTGCTGACAGCACCAGCACAGGCTATCAAGTAGACTAAATCCTTCGATTTCTCCTCAGGAACCTTGTTAAAAACATTCTCGTCTATCTGCTTCATTATCAAAACTGCTGGACTAACGAATGATTGGTCCTCCTGTAAGATACACTCTCTGTACTCCTTCATACCTACCTCTATACAATTCCAAACTTGTTCCTTCGAGAATGTCGAAATAGTCGATTCATTTATGTGACTGTAAACAGTTTTGAACATATTAGACTCGTAAATGTCAAATGTGAATCTTGTATTCAATTGATTTTGTTGCAAAGACTCTTCTAAAGTTTTCAGAGACTGCACAAAATGTGGGAATGCAATGGCATTATTAACTTCACACAAAATCTTCAGAAAACTGGACTTTATGTGAGATGGCGCATCTGAATTCAATATACCCACAAGTTTCAACAGACAATTACGTCTGAACAGTTTATTCTGATCTTTCTGTGTCAGTATAGTATTCAACACCTGTTTTACTTGATTTTGGTCCAGTAACAATTCCTGCTTATGTGCCATCAATTCTTCAAACAGTTGGACGTAAATCAGTTTTTTATCCGGTTCTTCTCTAAGTAATTTGGTCACAATATGAACGGCGCATTCACGAATAGCTGTAATTGGATTGTTGAGGCAAAATAGGACAGTTAATACAACTACATCGGAGTCAAACAACCATTTTTCGGTTTCTTGTGCAGCTAAGAAATTGGACAGCAATTTGAGGCTTCTAAGTTGAAGTTCAGGTCCAATGACGTCTTTAGGATCGGTAGCATACAAAATATGTCCACAAGCAAAGTTAGCAATAAACTCGAATTTCTCTCTAGCATTTCTGAAGAACTTCTCCAGAAGTTTTTGGAGGAGGACAACGTAATTTTCTCCATAACTTGGGATTGCACACCCGATCACACAAATCTCATACAGTCTTCTAATAAGGATCGTTTCAGGAGTTTTACACAAGTCACACCATGGTTTTGGTATGTCACTAATATTCATGTCTTCAATAACTCTGGAGAAAATGTACTCAATGATTTGGAAGAGCATATTCTTCTGGCGACAGAGTTTTATAAATTCAGGCATTATTAGGCTCGAAAATACTTGTCCTTCGGAACTGTGAACTATGGACCTATTCTCAACTGATTCGAGGAGTAAATTCAAAATGGCGGACACTTCCTCAACTGTAGCATTTTTTAATGAACTTATTTTTAACAGCATATAGAAGCAGACATCCAAAGTATTGTTTTTATTCAACAGATGTTCATCAAGTATTTCATCCAAGTTTATCGTTCTATCAACAAACAGTGCTTTGAAAATAACATCGCATAGTTTTGCAGGGTCTGTTTTTATGGATCCTTTAAGTTCTTTTGTTTTGTTAGCAAGTCCGAATTTCTTCCCCCAATCCGAAGTAAGTATCAGCCATGTTAGTTTAGCTGACTCTTCATCATTCGGGAAAAGGTACGGGACTAAACCTAAAACTGTTTCTTGGTTAACAGGCAGGATTTTGATAGAACAAAACTTCGTTATTGCTTTTTTGACAATGTGTCTCCATTTCTTGGATCCTTTTCCGATAATAGCAACAAAAGTGTTGGTGGCATCGATTTCATTTAGAACCTCTTTTAAATACTCAGCAGGGATGTCTAAAGCTGCATTAACCACTTCAGGGGTGTCATCATTAAGCCTGTTAACCATAGACTCTTTCACAAAATCAGCATTCTCAGTTTTCAATGCTTCAAATTCTTTTGCAATATACTTGATAGCTTCTACGCGCAGTTTTGCGTTGACATGGTTAAGGTTTTCAAAGAGATATATGCCACCGACCTTATGTGCGATTGCAGGTTTAAAACCTAACAATTTTGATAGATGGCTCCTTCTTTTGGCAGAATTCTTGCTATTAGAACTCATTTCTATTTTAATTACTTTATCAAATGCGTCCGGGTACTGACGCTCTAAGTTCTTCAAGAATAGTGCATACCAGTTGAGGGTTTTGGAAGAGGCATCATCTTCATCAATGATCTCTACGTCACTCTCATTACCATCATCACCCTCGTCCATTGTGTTTGAGCTTTCAGGTTGGAAGGAGTCCAGAACACACCTGAAAGTTAGAGAAATTTTATGTCAGCAAATGTAGTCTGCTTCAAAATAATAAATAGCTTATTTGTGCAGATACTGTATAATAACTGTAAGTACAAATACTGTGACTGTAAAATATACATATTTAAAAGTGTAATAATAATAGTACAGTGAAAATCGTTTATAACGACTTCGAAGAGACCTTCGGATTACGGTTGTTATAGCTGATAGTCATTATTAACAAATACTATATTAAACTAGCTGACCCCGGCGTACGCAAAATACGCGCTTTGACGTGGAGTTGCGGATACCAGCCCGTATTACCTAGCTGACCCCGGCAAACGTTGTTTTGCCAATTATTTGTTTGGGGTGGACAACCCTTATCACTTAGGGGTATGAAAAATAGATAGTAGCCGATTCTCAGACCTACTAAAAATCAGTAAAGCCGTTTCGGAGGAGTAAGGTAACTAATATTGTGACACAAGAATTTTATATATAAGATAATAATCAGAAATGCAAAATTCGTCGTAATAACCAGTACGTCGTTTTAAGCGAAGTCGTTATAAACGGGTTTCACTGTATTTTCATGCAAGTGTTAGGCCCTTATTACAGAACGTCACTCAATACTCAAGCATTACTTAAAACTAGATTCAAACCATTTGATTGGTTGAAACTAGTTTTAAGTAATGCTTGAGTATTGAGTGACGTTCTGTAATACGGGCCTTACTGGCAAAGAATAAATATGTAAATAATTTAAACAAATACCTACTGAACAACAGGAATAACTAACTAAAACTATATCAGTATAACATAACAAAGACCTACTTACTCAAGCAGGTATTATTTATAACATATAGAAAAAAGTGAAAATATTTAAGAAGAAGTAGTATTACCAGAAGACATACTTAAATAATATAAACACTCTTCAAATAAGCACTCTTCCTCCTCTCTCCTACTATGCTTTGCCCAACAGGGTCTATAACCCATCATCTGTTACGACGCCTAATTAAGGTGGATAACAATTAAAATTCTATTGTGTCTTGTTAATGACAGTTGAAAGGATAATTGTTTAAATAATTTTAAGCCTGGTAGGCTTTATTTACCAACATTATGGAATGCAATAAAGAATTGAGAAATAAGTTTCCTTCAGTCCGGGACAATTAAAAGGAAACAAAGAACCATTGCACTGCAAGGTCATCCTGAATCTTGCTGCGATGAGTGCTGAATTTGTTACTATACAAATAAACCCAATAACAGAACTTCATGGAGTAAAATCAGCAATACATATTAATGTGCTGTCAAGAATTCTTACAAGGGTATAAAAGCATTGTAAACTTACTTGATAATCAATTCAGGCTTCTGCTGCTTCAAATCTACTTCACCAATTAATATTTCTGGCAGTTTACAGTATCTCCAAAAATCTTCACCCTGTATCAATGGCAGGACACTAGATAAGAATGCCATCAAAAAGGCTCTGATGTTGTTACCCCTTTCAGCTAACTTTTTAATATGACCGCATAACGCATTCATTATATCCACGGACATATCATTCAGTATGTCTTCTGACATTCTTGTCACATGATCCTGATTCTCATACATCATCGTAATCAGAATCGCAACATCAAATGAAATATCAAATTCTGTTGTCAATAATTTAAGAACAATTTCATTCAAAGTATCCTCTTTCAGATTTGTTTTAGTGAACAAATATCCAAGTACAATGTACGCAGCTGCTCTGAAGTCCGGGATTGGTGACTCTATAGCCTTTATCACAGTTGGTAACAAAGCATTTACAATTCCTTCGGTAACTTTCTTGCTAGTATCAATAACACCAATAGCTGTTTGGCAGAAGAACGCAAAAACAGTATTGAGATGTGTTGCCCTTTCACCAAACTCTTTCTCATATTTCAAAGTTGTTTTGGCAATAAACTGCAAAGTGCCTGAATTAGACACACATTGGTTGAATAAAACTTGATTGGCTAATGCAATGCCATGTTTGTGAATAGGCATAAGCCAGTTCCATCTATTATTGTTTGATTTGATGTCCA
The DNA here is from genome assembly GCA_963680765.1 of Agrochola lychnidis. Classification (NCBI taxonomy): domain Eukaryota; kingdom Metazoa; phylum Arthropoda; class Insecta; order Lepidoptera; family Noctuidae; genus Agrochola; species Agrochola lychnidis. The sequence continues at coordinate 21,656,652 of OY796858.1, forward strand.
TCAGCTGAACAAAACGGATAAATATTTTTGTACCGTGATACGGCAGAATGAGAGCCATGACAGCATCTTGATTGTACTCATGAATGTGGTACCTGTTAATCAACCATTCTAGAGATTTGTGCGATGATTGTAAAAGAAGGTAAGGTGATAACTGTAGTAGAAACTTCTCTATGGTCTGGTCAAGGTTTTGATTGACTTCCTTGGATTGTACTGCTCTTTCAAAGTCCTTTGAAGATAAGCTGAATAGTGAATCTTCAAAAACACGGAATCCTTCATATAGGGCTATGAGTTCTTTCAACCCACTGATACCAATTTCATAGAACGTGTCCCGATCCTTGTTGGCGGCTTCTTTCGGGTCGAAGAGCAATGAAACAGTTTTGCTGTCATCTTTAAAAACTGTTGATTGCGGTACTGTTAGCTTTTTGAGCTGCTCTGCTAAAGATGTAGTAGCCATGGTTTGTCTTGTTTGTTATTATCTGTAAGCGATCACAAAAATAAAGTGCCATGCCGCCACAAAATAAAGGTTATGTTGTAATGTTGAAAATAAATACATACCAATTAATCATTTATGGAGAGGTAATATCTATTAGTAATGTTTCACTATATTTATTATAATTGCATAATCACATAAAATTAAAATAAAGCCCGATGAGCACGTGGAAATTCGTGAATTCAATGTTTACAACTTGCCTGTCATCAAATGTAAAGAATGTCAATGTCAAATGTCAAACTTATTATTGACAGTTTGCGATTACGTTTAATTTACAATTTTGATTCGTTCGTTTCACAGTACGTACTAGTTTACTTTTTTCTTTAATTTATTAGAGGTATGTAAAGATTTTTTTGTAATAACTTTGTAATAATTTTTCGAGGAACAATAATAATAATTTTCATTCAAACTATTTCTGAACTGTTTAGCGACATCAAAAACCGTTCGACAGAGACAAAAAATGACAATGAATTACGTACGAGTGTTACCAGACCGTCTGTAAAAAGATTTTTCGTAAATCACATCCTCCTTTCAACTGTCATTACCGAGACACAATAGAATTTTAGTTGTTATTCACCTCAATGAGGCATCGTGACAGATAATGAATTAACAAAACATAATCAGCCTATAACGTTCCCACTACTGGGGCACAGGCCTCATCACGGGGGAGGGAGTGTGTCGTCACTCGACATCCACCACGCGGGCCCAGTGCGAGCCAAATCACATATATTGAATTACTAACCGCCACATCAAGCCTCATGGTTATCTACATTTGTATGCTTTCTACCTTCATATTTTGTCTTCAACTCAATTTTATGACATTTGCTTGTCCAAGTCGAAACGTTAGCTTTTAGCTGAGCTGAATTTGAAATTCTGAGAATGCACTATTGTATTCGGAATGGCGCGATGGCGTTACAAAACATATGTAGCGGTTACACCGCCACATACGAACTACGCATCAAAGACATGACGTCACACAAATCCTGCATCGCGCAGTTAGAGTTTACCGAGCGATCGACATACATACAAGATTTCAACTTCAAACTGATGGGCAGTTGCCCGCCAGACACAACACCCGTCTGGTCGGAGGATCCTCCCTTTTCTATGGTGGATGAGTGAACTTTACACCCTGTTCCTCATTCTCCTAAATTGGTGACCCCGAATATGAACGTCAGCGCAGCGTTCGAGCAATTACTTCGGCGTGACGTCATCATCATCATCATCACTCCCGCAAGTTTTCGTGAGGCGACTCACACAGCCGGCCAGCACCCACGGCTTCAACGGGTATCTTGACCACCAGCATGCAGCGAACGCGCATTCCTGGTCATCACCCTCAGCTTCATCACCCCGACTCACTGGGGAATCAACGCAATCAGCCTCATCACCCCGACTCACTGGGGAATCAACGCAATCAACCTCAATCACCCCGACTCACTGGGGAATCACCGCAATTACCACCATCACTACAGACAGTTCCGACTCACCGCGAACTATGTGGCACCCGGTTCCGACTCACTGGAACCACAGCTGGCACCGTGAAGCATCGCAAGATTCAGCCCACTATCGACCTCCGGTCTCCGGAGGGGAGTGATGTAGCGGTTACACCGCCACATACGAACTACGCATCAAAGACATGACGTCACACAAATCCTGCATCGCGCAGTTAGAGTTTACCGAGCGATCGACATACATACAAGATTTCAACTTCAAACTGATGGGCAGTTGCCCGCCAGACACAACACCCGTCTGGTCGGAGGATCCTCCCTTTTCTATGGTGGATGAGTGAACTTTACACCCTGTTCCTCATTCTCCTAAACATACATGCAAGGAGAGAAAAATGTAAGAAAATGACGAACAATATACGATCGCATGTAATTTAAAAATGCCAAAGTTGTGAACACATTATCCATGTTAAAGTAGAGAGAAGGAAACAGAAAAAGGCAATAAGTATATGAAAGTTTCTGACCCAGTAGCGTAGCGAGGGGGGGGGCGGAGGGGCGGACCGCCCCGGGCGCCACCATTAGAAGGGCGGCAAAAAAATATATTTTGTGTGGTCACTGGCTAGACAATTAATTTTTCAACCCACTTGCACATATTAAATATCCCTTCCGCCCAAAACAGTTGTTGCAAATCACGAGTGGCGGTTGGCCCTTGTTTGTGTTTAGACGTGTACAAGCACGGTGTTAAGGTGTGCGCTCGAGGCGTATGCGGGCACGCACACTGTTACACCATGCGTGTACACGTCTAAACACAACCAAGGGCCGACCAAACGCCTCCTGCTGGAGGCTCTATGCGGGGGTCGTGCGCCCACACCGGCGCCCCGTAAAGGGCCACCCCCTTTACGGGGCGCCGGTGTGGGCGCGTTCATTGAGGCTGTGGCCAGCCCGCCGGTTGAACGCGTCCCAGAGGGTCATGGCCATCCGGCTGGCTCGAGGATACCGCACGGTCTCCTGCGAGGCGGCGAGCCTCTTTGCCAGATTACCGCCATGGAATCTGGAGGCAAAGGTCCTCGTGCACATCTGGGAGTGGTGCGAGGAGGCGAAACGCCGGGGCTTAACTCCGTTGCCGCGAGAAATCACGGCACAGCGGACAGAGCTCCGGCGGGATCTCATGGCGTCATGGAAAGTGCAAATTGTCGCAACCTAGCGCTGGGCACGCCACAATTTCGGCGATAAGACCCTTCTTTGAGAAGTGGCTAGAGAAGCGCCACGGCGTCCTCACTTTCCGCCTGACGCAGGTCCTTACCGGACACGGCTGTTTCGGGAGGTTCCTGTTCAGGATAAGGCGGGAGGAAACGCCCGGGTGTCACCATTGTGTGGATCGCCCGGAAGACACGGTGGAGGTCTGCCCGACTTGGGCGGAGCATCGCCGTGTCCTCGTGGAGGTGATCGGCAGCGGTGACCTCTCGCGTCCGGCCCTTATTTGGGTTAGGTACGGAGCGAGAGGAAATGAGAGGCCGTCACCTCCTTCTGCGAAGCAGTAATGCTCGCGAAGAAGGAGGCGGAACGCGTGAGGGAGAGGCAAAATTCCCACCCTCACGCCCCTAACCGCCGCAGGCGGAGAAAATTGGGCCGACCGCGCTCGTGATTTCCAAGAACTTGTACCAGTAACTTCTTCGTCTGCTGCGATGCCGTTTTAATGGTAAGTTTTAGTTTGTTTTTTTATTACAAGTAATTTAATTGTTTAATTTACGAAGTCAAAAGGGCGGCAAATTATGACTCCGCCCCGGGCGACGGTGACTCACGCTACGCCACTGTTCTGACCCCAACCAAGTATTCATACAATTCAATCATAGATTTTATGCTGCATACTAGCTGCTGCCCGCGGTTTCGCCCGCGTGAACCTGAATTCTTTTTCTAAAATAATATAGAAATATGTTAATCCATAAAGCTATCTACCGGTGAAAGTCCTGTTAAAATCAGTTCAGACGTTTCGGAGATTAGCCAGACCAAACAGACAGCCGTTTAAAAAATGTTTGTTTTTTCTAATGAGTACTGTAGGTATATACTTTAACATGCATTTAGCAAAAAGCTGTTATTTTCACAGACCTATATATATGTCTGTGGTTATTTTGACATTTTAAACAGACACTTCAGTTTTATTTATTTATATATTTATAGAATAGACTAAAGAATGTTTAGAATGGAAAATAGATAATTAACTTTATTGTTTGGTCATGATTGCTAAAACTGGAGGAACAAGCTTCTTTTTTACACTTTTAACATGAATAAAAAAAAAATCTTTAAATTTGGTAGCCACAATAGTGGTGGATATACATAAAATGAACAAACACAGCTGTTTTCAGTTTTATCAGGTTGGGTGAATTTGGTTGGCAGAGCTCAATCTGGCAACACTAACAATGACACTGGCTGTACTACTGACTTTTGCAGTTTCGCCAGATGATTCTTGTGATGATTTCTCTGTTTACACGACGCGTTTATAATTTTCAAGGATTTTGCGTGGAATTTACATAAATAATGTTATTGAGTTTTATCAATAACTTAATAATTCGTAAACTATGACGTATACATAGTCTAGTTTTAATTCGTGATTCGTGTTTATATGTGTACTCAGTAATCGTTGAATATTATAAGAGTAAAGTTCTTTGTTCTCGCATTTTATAAACATGGCATTGAAAATAGTATTTTGTGCTGTTCTGTTATTTATTTCTCCTATTTTAACATATAAGCCTGTGGTATTAATCCATGGGGTTATGACTGGGAGTGCTAGTATGGAAATGATAAAATTGAGGATTGAAGAGGTAAGTTCAATGAGAGGTTCTTTAAAAAAAAAAAATTTTTTTGCTCTTCTTGCTGGTAAAGCCAAGGTCAAGTTCATTAATCCAGCGCCTATTTGTCTGATTATGGCTGTAATGACCCATACATTGAAGCAACCAATTGGAACCGTGCACCTAGCTTCTGACGTTTCATAAGTGCCCTTGTAGGTTTATGTGAAATAAAATATTTTCAATTTTCAATTGCAATTTAGGGGGAAGAACCACAATTTAACAACTTAGCACGTACTTCACCCTGTGATAATTTTTATCTTAATTTAAAGTCGAGCACTATTAAAAACCCTGTTTGAATTGTTTATGCCAACATTTGGTCATCCCCTACTCTTAGAGAAGACTATGTGGATGGCAGGATGGCCACATCGACATGCATACGAATCCTATTAATACACTAGTTGTGCCCTGTGGTTTCATATAAAACAAATATTTATGAATTATTTCATTTTTGCTTAGCAGTCTTTCTTTTTATTTTTGCTCGACTCCCAAGGGCTGTAGCGTGATTTTATATAATAGTACATAACCTTCCTCAAAAACTGGGTTATCAAATGCAAAAGGAATTTTTCAAATCCGACTGGTAGTTCCATAAAGTTCGGAATTTCGCATGTTCATATAAGAAAATAAACAAACTCTTCAGCCTCATTAACTTAAGACTTTTTAGATTCTAGAATGTATTGCACCATCAATTGTTTTTAAATACAGCTTGTACACATGGCTACACATCAAGCTATACATTTCCAGTATAGGCTGACCTTGCATTGTACGGAAATCCTATACAATGCGAGATCAGCATAATCTGAAAATGTATAGCTTGATGTGTAGCCGTGTGTACGTACCAGTCTTCACTAAAGTAGGTAATAAAGTTTATAAGATAATGAGCAGGGTTGGCATGACTAAATCAATCAAATCATGATTTAAATCACTATTTAAATCAAGTGTTTTTTTTAATGAAAATTATTGATTAAATCAAATTATATTATTTCTTTCTTATTTGTAACACAAATTAAAATTTCATAATTTTCGATAATGGATAGATACGTAAAAATGTATGATAAAAATCACTTTGTGTTAGAATTCTAATATTAAACAAAAACACCAACTTTCCATTAGAATGTACAAATCCAAAGGTGGAAAAGGTTCTTTCCACTTATGCTGACGATGCGATGGCCCCAAATAATTGTCTCAAAACAAAAACACGTTTAGTTTGATGCATAATTTTAAGTAGATTACAAGGCTCAGCAAAAAAAAAATTTTGATTTTTTTGCAAAAAATCGTGATTTTTTCTAACCCTGTTAATAAGTAGGTAATTCATTTAGCTTAGGTCATTGTGTCGTAATTCCCTGATGGACAATGAATTACAGAAACAAGTATTGAACAATGGATTGTTGTTTTAATTTACTGCCAGCTATAAAAGTATGCTTTTACTTATTATCATTTGTTCATAATATTGTTATTGTAATAAGTCTTTAAGATAATTAATACAAAGTTAATAGTTCTTCAAGGTTTACTATTTATTTCTTATCTGTTGTGCAGTTATTATCAATTAAAGTGAAACTTTTATTACATCGTCTCAAACTTTTTCGTCTGTGTGTTGCATGTCGCGTGACGGTCGGCCGCGGAGTAGGGATAAAGTGAAAGGCGGTCGTCAGAGCAGCCAAGGCCAATATGGCGGCGCCTATAGAAGTTTTACTTTTACCGTGGTTTCATAAAACCACACAATCCTTTTTTTTATAATAGAAGGGGTATCATTTTATTAATGACTAGCGAACGTCACGCTATTTCACCCGCGTAGTTCCCGTTCCCGTGGGACTACGTAGATAAAATATAGCCTATGTAACTCGCTGATAATGTAGCTATCTATTGCTGAAAGAATTTTTCAAATCGGTCCAGTAGTTTTTAAGTTTACCTATTTGTTACATACAAAAATATAAAAATACAAATCTTTCGTCTTTATAATATTAAGTAGTATAGATTGCATGAACTTTATATGAATAAACATAAGTATTATTTTCATATTTTTAAGGGATGTTCTACAACATCTTATGACACCTTAGTTACCTACACCATTAATACAAATTCAAAATTCAAATTCATTTATTTGCATAAATAAAGAAAGGTAAGGTACCTTTATGACCCACACATAAATTAATGAAGAATTATATTTATTTATTTAAATGTTTAATGAAACACAAATCACATAACTAACTCTCTGTTCTGTAATTAATGTCAATTATTAACACTTAAATTCTTTCAATTCACAGCAACATCCAGGTACAATAATCTACAATGTGAACAGATTCGAGAGCTGGTCCAGTTTGGAGACCATGTGGCACCAGGTGTTGGAGATTGGAATGGACATTGCCAACATATCTGCTAAGCATCCTGAAGGAATTAATCTTATTGGTAAGCACAAGAACAAAATGTATTCATACATCTATATTTTGGTTTATGTCCAAATTGAATTATTGCTGTGGCTATGATTCTATGGGAGCCAATTCCTTGCCATGGACTGGCATATGAGCCAGTCCCATAACCCATACAATGCCATGCGAGCCACGAAAATGGAGAATTCTTACCCTTGTAATTTTAGAACATAAAACAAAACTTACGGATGCCAAACATGGGCCTTGACCAAACCCAACAGACAAAACTTCGAACGTGTTAGCGTAGCATGGAAAGGAGTAGGTATGATGGGAAAAGCAAAATAGAAAGAATTGATAATATAATCAGGAAGGCAACAAAAACACAAGATGTAGTACTGAAGCTAAGAAGATTAAAATGGAGATGGGCCGGCCACACTAGTGTTTCCGGAACCGATATTATTTTTGAGAACCGGGAATTTCGGTACTTTTTTTTATTGGAACCGGGATTTCCCGGTTCTTTCGGTATTTTCGGTTCTTTGTAGTTTTTGTTACATGAAACAAGTGATATGCTTGAAAAGTAAACTACAGTTAAGAATTCAAGTAATTTTATTGAAACATTTTTCTTCTATTTTCTATTCTCATACCTAGTAGTAGGTAATTAAATATAAATCAGACTATAATCAATCAGTCTTATTGTTAAGTAAGTATTTACTGTCAATAAAATGGTAAAAATTAAGCAGTCATCTTAGATTCCTTAAATATTTAGAATTATCTTAAACATTTTTCAAAGAAAACAAACAAAATTAAACTTTTTTAACAAAAAATATATAAGCATATTTCTATATAATATCTCCTTCCGAGCATTCATAAAATATGGCGTAACCTCTGAAACTAAATTTTAGCTTTTTAAGAGCTTTTGCTCTCTCTTCTCTAAAATAGGACTTTAAAAACAAAAGCGCATCTAGAGTTTTATCACTCAAACGAGATCTTATTTTGTTGCATAGCAAACCAGCCGAAGAGAAAACTCTTTCTGGCTCAAAACTGGTTGGCGGAATCGTTAATAGATGGTCATATGCCTGAGACAAGTAACGCCCACGATCTCCTCCATTCTCAAAGAGAGCCATTTCAATCCTTACATTCGTAGAGAGATCTTCATTTTCTGGAGCAGAAGATCTAATGCGTTTTCTACTAACAATCTTTGCAAGCTCAGCATTTAACTCATCGCCTTTCGTCAAAGCAATGTTTTGAACTTCAAGCACATCAGAGTCACGTTCACGTTCTCTCGATTGTTCTCCTTGTGAGGTTGGTAGGGGTTCAGCTTGAGATGCCGGAGTTGTTGAGGTTTTGGTGCGACTTAACAATGACAACGCGATAGCGTTGCACATTTCATCGCTGCTTGGGCGAGAAAATACTGATGAATCTTCATCATTTTGTTGAAGGAAATAACTTTCTAGATTTTGCAAGTAATTCAGAGTTGCAGCTGCAACGTTATGACGTCGTTCTGTGTATCATTTTTTTAACATTATGAACATTTTTTCGGCCACATAGTTATTTTCAATATTCGCAATTTTTTTTAATGCAAATTTAATAGCAACGTCTGCTGTCAATAATGTAGAATCGCGACGACATAAAACCTCTAATACAGTTTTAATTATGTCAAGAACGAAGTTCTTTTAGCGCTAAATTACTCACATTAGTTAGTTACTTCTACTATTCAAAAATTCATATTTTTTAATAGTAGAAGGTGTGAACAAATAAAGTAAGAGTAAGTAAACACAGTGTGAATCGCGTAATAAAAATAAAATTCCCGAAAGTTCCGAAAGAACCGGGAATCAAATTTGATTTCCCGGTTCCATTTTAATGACAAAAGAACCGGGAATTCCCGATACTTTCGAGACCGGGATTTCCCGGTTCTGAACCCTAGGCCACACTGTCAGAAGAGAAATGGAACAAAAAAGTGACCCTATGGTATCCTAGGGTGGGGAAGAGAAAGAAATGGAAACCTTTGAAAAGATGGCAGGATGGCTTGGTGAGGACGGAGGGAAAGACATGGACTAGACAAGCAAGGAACAGGGAGAAATGGAAGGTAATGGAGGAGGCCTTTGCCAAAGGGCTCACAGAATCTCAAAACTAAAAAAAAAAGTTTTTTGTAACAATAATGTAACTCTGAAACAAGGCTATATAAATAAATAAGTTAACAAAATACAACATAGTAGTCATGTTGATAAAATATGGACATTCAATACGAGAGTTGACTGCAGTTTCCAGCTTAACATTTATTTATTAATAGGAGAACCAACAGCTATAACAAATGGATAACAGTTGTTTAAGAAACATAGAGCCAATTATAGGTTGTCACGGGTAAAAACAGAAAAAGTAGTAGTAATCATAGGATCACTAACAAGCACGATAAAAAAGATGTATACATATCATTGTGTATACTTAAGGTACAATAAGCACTATGCACTTTTAAAAAAGTCAGCGTTCAGCCGAGCGCGTGCAGAATAGGTTTTGGTTGTAAATGGGTCAAATGAGAACTCTTTACAAAGAATATTAAAGTCCTTACTCGCTCGCACCATGTATGAGTTATTACAAAACTTTTTTTTTTTTGTAAGCAGTTATTGTCCCATTGCTTGGCAAAGGCTTTAGCCTACTCTCTTTCCACCTCTCTCTGTCTAGAGCTGCGAAGAACCAATCTTTATTAAAATAGTCCAGCTCATCCCACCATCTCCGTCTGGGCCTGCCGTGATACAAAACATACAAAGAATTCATTAATTACCAGTAGCGCCACGTGGTTTCAACCGCATAAGTCTCAATCTCGTTTGAATATCGGGATAAAAAGTATCCTATGTGCTAATCCAGGTTATGAACTATCTGTTTGCCAAATTTCATCCAAATCCGTTCAGTAGTTTTTGCCTGAAAGAGTAACAAACGTCCATCCGTCCTTACAAACTTTCGCATTTATAACATTAGTAGGATTATACAGGGTGGCGGGGACATCGACGAGAATACTGTTACCATGGATTCAGTACATGATTCTGAACCCCCCTTCGTTGAAATTATTCGTCGATTATTTAAAAAAAAAAATCTGCTGTTCAATACATTTTGACCGCGTAGGTATTGCACTTTTCTATGAAACAGCTGTTTTTAAAAAAATAACCTACGAAAATTTTCAACGTAGTGGGTTGCAGAATCATGTACTGAATCCATGGTAACAGTTTTCGCGTCGATGTCCCTGCCACCCATTATATTAAGTAGGATAACATCACAAACTTACCAAGAGATGAGCCAATAAATTTTGATACCTTTTTTATTTATAGTAACACTTACAATATTACTATTTACATTCCAGGATATTCCCAAGGAGGCCTGATCGCGCGTGGCATAGTGGAAACATTTCCTAATGTGTCTGTAAGCACATTTATATCTCTGAGCTCACCACAAGCTGGACAATATGGAGGTAAATATGTTGTATTTATTTATTGTCATAATAAGTCATAATATTCAGGATGTTTGGCAGAACGTTGAACATACGAAAATGGTGGATAGGTGGGGTCATCTGCTACTTACTCAGCCCTAATTTATTTGGCCCTGGCCCCCTGGATATTAAATATTTTTTTTTGCTTTCTTCTAGTTTTACCACTTTCTTAAATTTAAAGTGTAATTTTTATTAAAAACGGGTAAAACAGGCAATATTTTTGTTTTTTTTTTATCTTTAGTGTTGGCAGATTCTTATAAAATTATTGCATTATTCAGATGTTAGCTAGAAAAAAATTACGAGTCCTCAAACTTACAGAAAGATGTAAAAAATACTTAAATCTTAATTTCAACTTGCATTAAAAAAAATATCCAGGGGGCCAGGGCCAAATAAATTAGGGCTGAGTAAGTAGCAGATGACCCCACCTATCCACCATTTTCGTATGTTCAACGTTCTGCCAAACACCCTGTATAGACAAAGAAATAAAAACATTAGCACTGCTATGAGGTGTGCATGCGCAAATTGACATGTAATTCGCATGATATGAATGATACATTCGGAAATTACCAATATAGAATCCCAAGCTAACAGCACCATGGAACGATTTGTCTGGAATTCATTATTAGGGGAGAAGTGGTGGCCCAGTGGTAACAGGTAAATTATTTCATCTCCACTGCTCTCAAAACGGTGAAGGAAAACATTGTAAGGAAACTGGCATGTCCTTTTTTTTTTTTTTTTTTGGGTGGGAAATTATCAAATAACTTCTCCCGCTCTGGGCGGAGCGGGAGGGCGTGTCAGACTCTTACTGACTAAAACCCACCCGTGGTCCTTCAGTTGCCGTGTTGCCAGGGGGCCACGATTTCCCTATCGGTTTTCTTCGAACCCCCGGCAGGCATTGGCCCTAGCGGACCCCGTCAAAACTGGCATGTCCTAGAACCAAAAATTCGACGACGTGACATCTACCAACCCGCACTGGGCCCGCGTGGTAGATTACGACCCACTCCCTCTCACAAAGAGGAGGCCTGTGTCCCAGCAGTGGGGACATTATGGGCTGATTATGCTATGCATTATTAGGCAATTGCGCCTACTTTTGGACCTTTGCTTATGAATAGCTCGTGGCTAAGTAATAACAGCCGTACAGGTCAATTCATTAGGTTAAGCTACGCTTGCCGGGGTTGGTCCGTGGATGGGTGACCATTTCTACATACCGAGACTCCTCCGTGCCTCGGCAAGCACGTTAAGCCGTTGATCCCGGCTGTCATTCGTGGATCTTTGACAGTCTTTACGGGTCGTCAGAAGCCCGAAAGTCTTAACAACCAGTCTTTCCAAGGGTTATCGTATTGCCTGTAGCGGTTACACCGCCACATACGAACTACGCATCAAAGACATGACGTCACACAAATCCTGCATCGCGCAATTAGAGTTTACCGAGCGATCGACATATATACAAGATTCCGACTTCAACCGTTGGGCTGTTCCTCATACCACTAATAGGCAGTGTAAAATACTCGTATTCAGCTGCATTCGGTTAGACTGGAAGCCGACCCCAACCGAAAAGGCTAGGCAGATTGATTGTTTATAGATGGAAAATATTGCTCAACTAATCACTGTCAATATTCTAACTTTCAACATTTACAATCAATTTTCCCTCATTTTCCAGCTGGCTTCCTCCACCTAGTATTCCCGGGCCTGGTTAAGGACACGGTCTACGAGTTGTTCTACTCGCGAGTGGGTCAACACACATCCGTCGGGAACTACTGGAACGATCCGTACCATCAGACCCTTTACGAGTCGTACAGCGTTTACCTCCCGTATATTAATAATCATATAACGTGAGTAGCATTATTATTCAATTATTAACTTGATAGGCAAGATTAAATGAGGTGTCGGTAACGGTGTCGCGAGTTCAATTTTTTTTTTCCCATCTAAAAAATGCTCAACGCGCCTAAAGAAGTTTTCACTTCAAAAATGTATGAAAATTTGAATTTCGCGGTCTGTCTTTACCTCAAATTGTTTGATTTTTTTCGGTATTTGCACACTACTTCGTAATTAAGAAATTGTCGCCTTTGATGTTTACCGATTTAAACGTAAATGATAAATGATTTTATATCTGTAAGTAGGTTTGTACAAACACTTTTACACGTCAATCATATTTTAAAAACTAGATGAGGTCGGCGTTTCCTATCTGACTACTCTGAGAAGAAAGGCCGAAACAAACTCAGAGGTCACAGTCTCTTTTAAAGTCCAGACATAATCTTGGTCAGATCATGTGAAGGCCATGTGGATTGGTGCCTGAAGTGGTCTTTAGAGGAAAGCATCACACAGATTGAGAGGGCCTGTCCAGTCAGTACACGCATTTGTCAGTTATCGTGTAGCTCAACTTAGAATTTAAGGAGCTCAACGATTCGACGAACAATACCAAAAAAAGGACATTTGTGTAGGCCACATAAATTACTCAAACTGTCAGACCATGATTAAAACTAACTGAGAAAAATTAAAAACAAAACAAAAAGGAAGTAGTCAGATGTAAGTGATGATGCGTACGGTAAACTATTTAGTATGAATTTCAGACTACCTATATCAAATTTTGCGTATGTATAAATGTATCGGCACTATTCCAAGCCACGTGTAGTAAAAGAAAGTAAACGCGTGGTTGAGATCACGACCTTATGTTAATATTGATAGTGAGAGTGACCGAATTATCTCTCAAGAGCACGAAAATATTATCATTTATTATTGTTTAATTAATCATTTTCCTTACACAAGGGTGTGAGAGTCCAAGGGAAAGATGTTTTGTTGTTATAAAATATTTTTAAGAATAATAAAAAATTAAAACCATTTTTTTTTTAAGTAAATTATTTTATAATCTACAAAAAAAAAAATGTTGTGAATTTGTGATATTATTGTATGTTTTTGTTGTTTATTTTAGTGAAATTTTATCTTTAAAAAGTCGCCAATAGGTATTTATTACGGTTATACAAAATAATTTTACGTAATCATCACACAGAACAGTTTTATTTATAAACATTCAATTTAATCTCCGATACAGAACGTGAATTTCGCCTCAACATTCATCGGTTCCATGGTGTAACGGTTAGCACTCAGGACTCTGAATCCTGCGATCCGAGTTCAAATCTCGGTGGAACCTGAACTTTTTGTGTTTTTAAATAAAATTTTGAAGTATTTTTTTCAATTTTATATAATTTTTGCTTGGTTTTTATGTATAAAAAACTTGTTATTTTTGTAAAAATATATTCTGAGTTATCAATTCTCTGCATTCTTTAACAAAATTCTAAAAAAGTACTTGTTTGATTTTATAAAATAATTAATATTATCATTTTTTTTAAGTTGTAATTTTTTTACCGATATTAACTAAATTTTTTTGCTTACTAGAAAGCAAAAATATTCTAATACGGAATAGCAACTAATAATAACAACTTGCGTCATACTTCTAAACGAGGTCAAGATTATACACACGGCCAGACGCGTCATAATAACTCTCGCGAATTATTAATAAGAATGTTTTGCTGTAAATCAATTGTAATTATGGATACAGTAACATTATTATTTTATTTTATCATGTTAAAATTGTAAGAATACTACAATTTTTGCTCGAATTTGCTATTTTAAAATAAACTTTATGCTAATCTGAATAGACTATATTTTATATCGGCCGAATTATATATATTTGGACAAATACTCTATATGAAGATGAACTAACTGAATAAAAAAACCTTAAAATGTTACTGCTGAAATATGAACACTTATTAAATAAATAAAAACTTAAGTACCATCTGACAATGCATTTTTAAAAATAAGTACACTTTTTCTTTAGAAACTGCAGGTTTACATTAAGATTAATGATAAGAACAATTAACTACATGACAAAAAGAATAATTTTACATCTGACGTCTTTCGTTTGTTTTGCTTACGAAAGATGATGCAGTTTAATTATACCTATATAATGTTTTTTGTAGGTAGGTGTGTTTTTATTGAAGATTTTTTTTGCGTTTTATTTTTTGTTACTTACCTACCTACCTTAAAAATGATTGGCAAATGTATATAATTATGTTATTATAATTTGCTCTTTATCTTAAATTGAGGTGTTAGATCACACCTATGGCACAGATGAATACAGATGGTTTACTCCGCATTTTAGCTATGAAGCTACAAGTACGTGTCGGGCCAAAGATTACGCGATAGAAAGAACTTCTAGGTGAATATAACTTTAGGTAATTAGCACTGTGCGACCTGAATTGCACTTTATTGTGTCGTAGCAAGAGTCGCTTTTTATTTAAATGACTTTGCTGAGTGAACCTGCCATAAGGAAAAATAAAACACTCTAGTAACAAACATTGTAGTTGAAATAATTATGCTGAAATACTCGGAAACGGGCGATGCTCCAGCGGCGCACGGTGCGGCCGCCCCATACTTGGAAGCGGTCAAAATTATTTTTAACAAATTAATGATGTAGAATGAATAAAAACGTCTTAATTATGATTATTTTAGTTTTTTAAAATAAAATAATTTCGAAGAAGAAAGAAACGCTGCCGCGACGATTTAGACTCTTTCTTGACTGATTGGACGGAAAAGACAGCATACAAAGACGAACAGCGAAGTATGGGGAAGACCCTTGCCCATCAGGGAGACAGTAAAGGTTTAAAAATATGTATATACAGACAAACTGATAAACTATGTTCTTAATGTCCCTCGGCAAACCTCGTGTTTCGTCAGTCGTTGGAGTTCTATCAGTTGCTCTTTGCACTTGGTGCAGACCGGACGCTCTCAATCGACTTGGAAGTATACAAAGTTGTTAATACTCTTTTAACTTAATGTAATTTATTTTAAAAATGGGAGGAAAGCTGCTAAAGTCGCAGGCACGACAGATAGGAAAATAGTTTTACAGCTCTATATAGTTTACACGAAAATCGAAACAAAACAACAATTAAGTACTTAGTTCTGAATTCAAATTATTATACAAGATAAATATAATAATTGATGGACATGGAAATTAGCATTCGTTTGTATTCGGAAATCCGATGATACCCGAGTGACATTAAGAAAATAGAAATACTGCATATAGTTTCTAAGAGAAGTGTTCGTTATAAATAGTGTTTTAAGTACGGAGTGAATCATATGTATTCATCTGTGCCTATGGATACTTTGTTGCAGGAAATAGTATTTTTTAAACTCTACAGTACTAAAAAAAAAACAAAATTTAAAAGTCATTCAAACTAGGCTGAGAATCAGCACTTTTCGAACGTCAAGTTGAGACAATCCCCCAAAAACGCCCGCCCTTCACCACTTCCTAGTGCCTTTAGCTGGGAAGAAGAAGTGGCGCAACAAACTCCCCAGCAGCACAGTTGTCTGTTCATGTTAGAAAAAAATTATTCTATACATGTATGCAAAATAATTTACATTACGCAACACAAAACATAATTCAAATGACAAATTATTGGCCATATGTTAGCTAGCACACGCAGCAATAAAAAATAAAAAACTAAACGTAAAATGAACTAAATATCTAAATAAAAGCCTCCAGACATAAAGGGCGTGCCCGCTTACATAAAGCTGTAATTGGAAGTTATAAATGATAAACTGGGACCATCGGGGTAAAATAAAAAATAAACAGTTAATTACTAGTAACAATAACAAAACCATGATCAGCAAGACGACCAGTCACCACAAGCAGCACCCGTTCACGAGCATAACGCAAAAACTACTTGTAGTCATAAACTGTTTCAGAATTTTATTAGTAGTCATTGCAATAAAGGCAGGAGTATGCAGACTTGTATTACCATTAGCTATAGTAAAAAAATAAAAATAAAACGGAATGTGTTTTACGTAATTTCAGGTCAGCAAAATCTACCGACTTCAAAAACAATTTGCTGAGGCTGAAGAGATTAGTACTGATTGGTGGTCCTGATGACAATGTCATCACGCCTTGGCAGAGCAGGTATTAAAAAAACAAATATTAATTTAGTAAAAATATAATACTGCCTCGTTGGTTTAGTGGTCGCAAGCGCTACTGCTGAGCATGAGGTCCTAGGTCGAGCAGTGTTATTGGGTTTTTCTATCTGGAATTTCTCAGTAGCATCCCGGAGTCTGGATTTGTGCCCGTTTGTTGGCAATAGGCTCGCCCCCTATTACATGGGACTTAAACATAACTGGCGAAATGTGGGTGTACCTGCTACAGGGACACCGCTGCCCGACCCTTCGGGGAAACAAGGCGTGATGTTATGTTTAAATATAATAATATATATAAATCCGTATACAACCTTGTCAAGCTTGAGGCTATATGTCTACCCATAGCAAAAAATCCTGTTCATAAACAAGGTAACGTAAACCTACAAACGGTCCTATTAGTGTGAGCTTTAAATATTTAGAAAAATGAGTTTAAGACTAGTTTCACAGCTGTCCGGGAGACCCGCACGGGCCGCCCGCACACGGGAGACCCGTACGGGTAGCGCCCGCAGTGCTCTAAAACGAGAGAGTTAGTACAATTCGGTTGCTAGCGTTGGACGGGCTCTACCCGGAGCGGGTCGCGTACGGACCAATCCATGTCGCTGTGAAACAAAGTTCTAGCGCCTCATGTGTGTCCGTTCCGGGAACCCGTAAGGGTCTCCCGGACAACTGTAAAACCAGCCTTATACCTATTTGGAAAATTAACTGAGAATTTATTACGACTAGAATTTGATGAATTTTCGATTTTAAATATATTTGCTAGAAGCACAGAACCGGTCGAAGTGGCGGTGCTTGGGGAAGGCTTATGTTCAGCAGTGGACGTCTTTCGGTTGAAATGATGATGATATTTTGCTAGTACATTTTATATTCAATGTGTACTCAACAAAAATACTCTAATTCCAGTCAATTTGGATACTACGATGCCAACGAGACGATCGTCGAGATGAAAGGCCAGGACATTTATATGGAAGACAGGATAGGCCTTCGGACCCTGGACGAGAGTGGTCGTCTGCACATAGTGACGGTTCCAGGAGTGAACCACTTCAGTTGGCACATGAATATTAGTGTCGTTGATGATTGTTTGTTACCATTTTTGGATTAAGAGCTTTGGAAAACGAGGGTAGTTGAAAAGTGGAAGGTAGTGCCAGACTTTTTTTTTACTGAAACTGTTCAAGAAGGTTTATTCCAAAAGTTTGCAACATCGTAAATAGCTGTCAAATATTTACTGGTTTTGATTAATTTGGCAATATTACTGTATGGAATTAAGAAATGTGGCTAACTAGGGAACTAAAGCATTGACGAATATTTCATTTTAGATGTAAAAATGGTATTTGGAAACTTTCCAAATGCTTTTTTTACACCTAAAACGGTTATAACATCAAATTCAGTGTTATAATTGCAATTCATTATTAATGTTCTAGTTCGCTAGTTAACCACATTTCTGATTTCCATACAGAAATATTGCCAAATTAATAAAAACAGCGAAATATTTGACATCTATTTGCGACGTTGCCCACTTTCAGAATAAACGCTCTTAAGATATAAAATAATACAGAAAAACATGAGTCAGGTTTCAACGACTCTACCACAGTTGAATAATGTCAGATGAAAATGTGACAAAAAAAAAAAACGAAAATCAATTTTATGTGTTCACAACAAGGTCTATAACTCTTTAACTCCTGTATATGGAATAGTATGCCAATGCAAGATGTTCCGTCGACTACATCACAGTCGATGATTTTGTCGGATTAAATGTGAATATACCAACTGATGGTAAACGAAAATCAACTGTATGTCTTTACAAGAAGGCTTATAATTCTTTAACTTTTACTTCCGGTAGATGTTTGCTCGCTTTGGTGCGTCGATGGAACCTTAAGTTCGTGGTATACTGTACCGATTTGATCTAAAAGTCATTTTATTAAGATATTTTGGTAATTGAATCTCTAAGATACCCTTGTTATTAACAAAACGAATTATAATGAAGCCAAACGAATTTTGAATATTGGACAAAAGTGAGTAATTTTAGAAAAAAAATATTTTCTAAGTAGCCAAATTGTACATTATGTATGTAATTTATTTTATTTTATTTTTATTGCAATACAAAGTGAACTAAATGAGCTTTCTCGAAATATTGTATCTCGATTTTTATAGTTTTTTTTTTTTAAATGCATGTTTAGAATTAAGACTTAGAATTCAATTCAAACTTTTTTAAATTAGTTTTTTGCATTTTACTGTGTGTATGCTCAATATTCTCGCATTTTTAATACTACAAAACTGTTCCTGTGAATGCCAAAAGTTCATAAATTAATAAGATCTTAAAATAGTATAAAATATTGTTCAAAATTTCATAGGTATTCAAATTGTGTTAATATGTAGGTAAGTACTAAAAAGCCTTTACTGCTACTAATTTTAGATAGATTTATATGTAACGGACGACTCATAATTGTCATTTTAACTTTCATACGTCCGTCAGTTTAGTATATTACCATAACTTCAGTAAGTAATATTAACTGATACTGGTGCCGATTCCCTTGTTCACAAACTAAACTAAATTTAAGTTCAGTGCATCTTTTTCTTTCTATTTCATTAAGAAATGGACAAAAGATAAATTTTAGTTTAGTCCTGTCAAATTAATCAGCGCCTGTCACTCTCCATACAAGTTTAGACGTGATTAAAAACTTGCCTACTAAAATTACGTCAATTTACGTCAAGCGCTGATTAATTTGACAGGACTAAACTAAAATTTATCTTCTGTCCTTTTCTTAATGAAATAGAAAGAAAAAGATGCACTGAACTTAAATTTAGTTTAGTTTGTGAACAAGGGAATCGGCACCATTGTCAGTTTAACTGTTTCCATTTAGTCTTATTTATAATTTATAAATAATAATAACAATGCACAATCCCAATTCAAAATCAAAAATCATGAATATAAAAACAGTAAAAAAGTTGTAATTTTTTTAAAAGTAACCAGTGTTGTTTTATAGTAATTACAGTTTTTTAATACAATGTAATTTAGATGGTAAACTATTTTAGATAGTTTTAACTTAGTGCAAATGTGTGATTTATTTTACGAAACACAAGTAGTTAGTAAGCCTAATAATTATTATTAAGCGGCTCTATATTTAACATTTCTAATTTTTTTTTTTTATGTGAAATCGATTATGTCGCGATTCTATTGACCGAAAACCTTTATAAATTACGGTACAGGTATCGAGGAATTTCAGTTACTTCTACGACTAAGGTTACCGGTTACCGCTATCTGGGCAACCAAAAAGAACAAACATGTTACCTCTATTTCACACTCAAGCGATGGGCGCCCTTTGACTAATGCCGACGGCACGTGTAAGGTAATTTTTATTTCGGTAACCGGTGTTAATACTGGTTGTACTCAATTTAAGGTAACCTTTAAAAACACCTGTAAAAAACGAAAATTTAACCGAAAAATACCGGTATTGATCATACCGGGTTCGGTCCCTAATTGTAATATATCGCATAAATTACTCAAAAAATATTTGATAATCAGTTAACAAACATGATAATATTTTTGTATCAATTTTTTTCTCTGTATCCCTAATTTTGTTAAGGCTAATAATATTTCAAACAAAATACTGTCTGGTCTTCGCATAAACTTTAGAAAGCCGTCCAGCACAGAAATATTAGGGTAATTATTTCGTAATTTTAATAAGTAATGTGTAATGATCTGGACAAAGTCTTAATTAATGCAATCTCATAATATTTAATGACTCAATTGAAATATGTACATATGTGTGAAATAATCTCTTGATAATTTGATATTGCTGTAAATCATTTACGATTTATCTACAATGATATGTATACAACGTTAGTTTTTGTTTATACTAAACCTCTTAAGGGGTCATTGTACTCATCTTTATGAACTATTTTCACTGTGGGAATAGCTGATTTTTTTTTCGCGATTCCAGCGTTGGTCCCATAGTGAAAGTTGTTCATAATGATGAGTACAATGACCCCTTAAGAGGTTTAGTATAAACAAAAGCTAAGCTTGTATAATTAAAAAAATGTGTGTCAATAAAACCCAACTACGACAAAAAAGTCAACTAAAAAAGTATAAACAAGACATCACAGACAGACAAATTAAAAATCTGAAGTCACACGTATTAGGGCATAAATTGAACAGATTACGTGCGGATTTTTTAGTCTGTCTGTGATGTCTTGTTTATACTTTTTTAGTTGACGTTTTTGTCGTAGTTGGGTCTTAGTTTTTATAACTTTTATTTTTATATGAATGTGTTTATTAAGCCTTTTCATTTGATACGTCATCTGACGCCACATAGCCTATAATAACCAGCGGACCATCAAGACGCTTCCAACAATACCTCATTTGTCAAATTATGATGAGTACTTTAGAAATTTTGAGGGAACAGATGAACATACGTACATACCGGTTAACACGTTGAACGCCATGGAGGTCAACATATGAGCGACACTGTAATAGCCGATAGGGCCAGGAGAAAATCCGTAAATATGTAAAATTTTACACAATGTTTTTATTGCATTATTAGAGCGGAAATAAGCTAAAACTAAGTTAATGGTGCTGATTCCCTTGTTCACAAACTAAACTAAATTTAAGTTCAGTGTATCTTTTTCTTTCTATTTCATTATGAAAAGGACAGAAGATAAATTTTAGTTTAGTCCTGTCAAATTAATCAGCGCCTGTCACTCTCCATACAAGTTTAGACGTGATTAAAAACTTGCCGACTAAAATTACGTCAATTTACGTCAAGCGCTGATTAATTTGACAGGACTAAACTAAAATTTATCTTCTGTCCTTTTCTTAATGAAATAGAAAGAAAAAGATGCACTGAACTTAAATTTAGTTTAATTTGTGAACAAGGGAATCGGCACCATTGGTTACAAAAAAATCATTTTAGTGTTTAAAATCCGTAGTCGGGTACAAATAGAATTGATATAAGGGCAGTTCTACCGAAAATTGTATACGCTGTTTAATATGATTTGCACCCTAATTGCGTAACACACTTTGATTCACAATCCGAGAGTTTTGAAGAATATTGCTAATTCATTGCTTCATAAGTTTGAAAATTCGTTTGCTCGACAACGTAAAGACGTGAGTGAACTGTTACGCAATTAGAGGGCAGGTATTTTTAATAAAGTTTTTATGTAACTGAAACAGTTCAAAATAATAATTTATAATTTTAATATCGTGTCGAATAGTTTTACTAGTCGATTGACGTGAGTAATAATAACTTTTATACCTACACATTTTGTGTTTTAATTTATTTTTAGTTTTCCTTGATCGGAGTTCTTTTAATAGATTACTATATTTGGTGTGCGGTTTTTAATAGCTTAGTTGTCATTCAAACAGTTTGAATAACGGGGACCAATCATGCAATTTGTCATAGGTCTCGAAACGGATGCGAAACGGTTTTTTACGTTTGCTTGCGTAAAACCACAGGTACCTAAGATTGTGATGTGATTTCTTAATTGGCCTACCCAATTAAGAAATCTCCAGTTTTTTTTTCAAGTTTACAGTCACGAGCAATAAATATATGTATACACTTAGAAACTTTAAAAAGTGATTTTCTCCTACTGTGTTGATTCTAATATTCTAATATTATGTTGCAGTGAACATAGTATTTTGGAACCCATACTAATATGAAATAGGTCCTATCTTAAAGTTGCAGTCGTTATTTCACGATAAAATCGTTTTTTAATTTTGCTAAGTGTATACATAATTATTTATTGCTCGTGACTGTAAACTTGAAAAAAAAAATACCCACAGTTTCCTTTTTTAGGGTTCCGTAGTAAACGAGGAACCCTTATAGTTTCGTCATGTCCGTCTGTCTGTCTGTCTGTCCGCGGTCTAGCTCCGAGACCCTAAGTACTAGAAAACTGTAATTTGGCATAGGTATATATTTTAATTACGCCGACAAAGTGGTAAAATAAAATTATGAAAAACATTTTTTTAGGGTACCTCTGATACACGTAAAGTGGTGATGTTATTTTTTTCTTTTTTTAACCCATAGTGAGGGGTATCATTGGAAAGGTCTTTTAAAAACATTGAGAGTTTGTGAAAACCATTTTTGGATTCAGGGATCCGTTTGCGAAATATTAAGCTTTAAATTGCTAATTTTTGTTAAGAGTCAAGTGTCCCCCCCCCCCTGCCGGCTAAATGGTTGGTTTTGGGTGTGTGAAAAAAATCACAACAGTAGTTTATATAACAAAATTAAAAGGAAAACTATCACAGCTAAGTAGACTCTACAAGTTAACGAGTAATAATCGACCAACTTTGCAGTTGCAAAAACATGTTTTCCCATACATTCCGTATGGGAGAACATATTTTAGCTACAAAGTTAAGTTTGTTTTTGGAATTAATTCATCCCAACTACGGAACCCTTCATTGTGCGTGGTCCGACACGCACTTGGCCGGTTTTTAATTTTTCTAGTTTTTGATGAAGCTTTTAATTTTGTCTCGACATCACCTTGATGGTTAGTTTAGTCATGACTCCGTCTCCATCTTACATTAAATATTACATTATCTGCTATTCAATGATTCTCCGATATACCTGCTTGTCCACAAAAACATAATGATGAGGGTTCCGTTTTTGTTATTCAGGTAGAGGACCCTAAAAAGGTGCAGAGATGGTATTTATCAAAGGCGACGATAAGTAAAAAGTTTAATTTTAAAATGCACACGCAAAAACCGTTTTTTGGGAAGGAACGCACCTAACTGCGGATGTAGGTATTTAAATCCAATTCATTTATTGTTTGTTTTTTTGCAGACTGTCGCGTTGGGGTGGCTGCAAGCGTTACTGTTGAGCATGAGTTCCTGGGTTTGATTCCCAGGATGGACAAATTGTTATTGGGTTTTCTATCAGGAATTTCTCAGTCGCAGCCCGGATTCTGGATTTGTGCCCGGTTGATGGTGATAGGCTCGATTACTTACAGTTATATTCACCTAGAAGTTGCCTCTCTATCGCGTAACTCTTAGATCTTCTGAGTACGTTACACTCACTGAATTGGCCCGACAAGACGGGCCCGCCACGTACTTGTAGCTTCATACCTAAAGAGTGGACCATCTGTGTTCATCTATGCATGTACTACATAACATAACATCACGCCTTGTTTCCCCGAAGGGCAGGGCAGAGGTGTCCCTGTAGCAGGTACACCCACATTTCGCCAGTTATGTTTACCCACGATGGAACAGAGACGGTATATGCGTTTGGGGTGAGAGGATGTTTGTGCAAATCCATGTTGCCATTTTTCTCCAAAACTACTAGTCCGATTTTGATGCAGTTTCCAGTTATGGGTTCGGGTTTGATTGGTGCGTGTTTTTAGATAAGTGTTACGGTGACAACTCACCAGGGGGCGCTGCAGCAAACATTGTTTGTGCAAATCCATGTAAGTCCCATGTAATAGGGGGCGAGCCTATTGTCTGTACTAAACATGTTATATCTTAGAAAATGTGGCTTTTAATTAACTTCTGTATTCGTCTGTGTTGTAGATAATTAGCGCTGTGCGACCTGAATTGCCCTTTATTGTGTCGTAGCAAGAGTCGCTTTGTAATTAAATGATTTTGCGGAGTGAACCATTTGTACCAATCTCATGTTATCTAATGTTATCCACATTTTCGAATTCGTCATCGTGTCAATTTGTTAATTTATGTAAGTAGGGTGCTATTACAATATTAAAAATATAAAACGACTAGCTATGTAGATTTTTGTCATGATTATGACCACTTATCTTGATATATCTATTAAATTAGACCCATGATCTCATCAGATACATAATTAATTATCAAATCGTTCGATTATCGAAAATGATTCCGGAATCAAATCTTAACTTTCTTTGAAAGTCTCATGACATAATAATTGATGTAAATAGATGTGCTGTAATCTGCAATGTAGCTATGAGGATTTAGATTGACTCTTAATTTTACGAAATCCTGCCCGAGATAAAATAAGAGAGTTATAAAATCAATAGAGAGTCAATAGTCTGTTAATGTAGGTAACTAAAGTAGGTAAGTTATAAAAAGCTCTGTCAAAATTGAGTCTCTTGTGGAGGTAAGTACTTTAGCAGACTCAAAATGCTGCATGACACACAGTTTATTCTGACTTCTTTCTGCATCTAATAGTTAACTGATCTCCTTTCAGACCCAATATTTTTCCTAGTTATGATGAGATCTTACGGCATCAAAAAAACGATCTTTGAGACAACATCTCTACACATTATAAAACAAAGTCCCCCCACCGCGTCTGTCTGTCTGTCTGAACGCGATAAACTCAAAACGAACAAACTGATTTTCATACTGTTTTTACCAATGGACGGAGTAGGAAGACGGACCTAATTCATGAGGAAGGAATAGGTGTATAATTCATCAAGGTTTTTTGTAAATTGGCTGAAATATGACGTTGATTGTTGAAGATGTCGGAACAAATCATGCCGACTGGGAGGTTTACGGTGCGCCGCGTAAACCAATAGAGTTATATGAAAACAATGTACTACGAAATTATTCCTCTTAAAAAGATCTGTTGAACTGTAGCAATGCTATATGTCTATCTGCATTTTTCATTTCTCTCTGGACTCAATTCTGAAGTTCACGCAGACGAAGTCGCGAGCACGTTAGTCCTAAAGTGTTAAATAAATGACACTTCAGGTAATGCGATCGCAAATGATAACAGAATGCCTACTATCAGTCATTCTCATAATGACAGCCTACTGTCTATAGACGTCATTACCAACTTCCTCAGGAAATGATAACGTTTTTAGAGTACCTACCTACTTAGACACTTCGTTTACCTGACCATATAAGGTAAGAAGCGAAAACCCCATCATGTTTATTTCTGTTATCAGATATTACTCAATTTTCTAAGAGTCAAGTATTACTCATAGTGTACTCAAACTGTCTTTTATCTAGTTCCGTAAACTGTTATCTTTGTTCGGGCATTCCTTGCGAGCGTCTTACTTTATCGGGACTTATTGACTTATCATGTACTTACTTATGTTAATACAGCTGTGTTTCATGATTGGTTTTTGTAATTTGAATATGGCTCGTGTCGTTGAAGGTTTCGTCTGGTCAAAAAAACTTGGCCACTTAAGGCGACGATAACCGACTTTTAATGATTTTATACTGAAGATGATGTCTAAACGAGTAGTGTTAATGATTTGGAAAAAATATATGTTAAATTAGAGCATTTTATTAATAACGTAATATAGGCATATTTTAGATTAGTGAAATTAATTTGTAAAGTTATGTCTAATCTGGATAAAAAACTGAGAATCACGGAAAATCTATCAAGCGTATTTTCTGAAACGTTCACCATTTTAAAGATAATTTTATTATTGATCTTTTATTATCGGTACGTTTTTTATTAAAATACTTTTTGTGTTGTGAATAATAAATTAATAATGCGTCTAATTTGGGACAGCGCTCCTTGATGGGCGAGTCCTATTACTGGCTGGACGTACGACGCGTTCGGCGTTGCGTGAGCTCAGTACAGAACACGCAAGCTAACCACTCAAGGTCACTATCATATATCTGCGTCTTAACCCATGAGATTATCTTAAAACTGCATCTGTTGTTTTACTTCTTCTCTTCTTCAACAGAAGAGTTACCCCTTGTTGGAGTATGACCTTCCAAATTTCTCTTTTGCGATTTGATTCCTCGACCTCCTTACTTATTAACGTCGTGACCTTTATTTTCTCCTTTATGTGTGGTGTAGCTTTTCCTCGATCTATCTCAAGGCGGTAATCCTTCAATCTTTGCCTTTCCGGTGTACCTAGGTAGGTACATGAATGCATCGCGTCTGTCTTGTTGAACAAGGTCGTCTATTTTCCTTCTCCTTTTGCAATAGAAGTCAATTTTATTGTTTTCTAAATTCTTCCTAGTATGTACCCTGTACGTCTTTCTTTATATCTAGCTGCAGATAATTATATCCATTCTTCTAGAACCAGAAATCAAATTCTCCCAATCTTTTCATAACTTGCTTTGGTTTCTTTGTGATTTGGTCAAAGTCCATATTTGGCACCTGTTTGCTTGCTGCAGTAGGTAAAATCCGCTTTTATGAGCTTATGGAAATTTGTCTATCAACTCGAAAAAAAAACAAGAGTTACTTTTTGTTTTGTAAGTATTAACTTAATCTAATCTGTGCGGGGAATCCCTTACCTGTTTTAGCCATCTGCATCGTTAAAATATACTCTAATTGGTCTTATTAAGCGTTTAAAGGCATCTTTGATCGGATATTTTTGGAAAACCGGACTGGCAAAAATAAACAAGTCACTTTATTTACTGTTAATTTTATTTGCCTCAAAGCCTTTAAAATGTAAACAAACCATTTTTGGAACGAAGTTCTTTAACGCAGCTTGCAAACTTTCAGAAATCGTCACCCTAAAAAGTGTTAATACTTGCGACTGTCTTCTTCTAATTTAAAGAGAGAGAGAGAGAAAAAAAAAACAGAAAAAAACAAAAAGAGTAAAGTGATTAGTGTCGTGGGATAAAATTGCATATATTGGCCCGACTACACTGCATGCCGGAGAGAGAAAAAGTGTGAATTTGGTCAAAATGATTTGATAAAATATTTATCTACTTTTACACCTATGATTATACGAGTACCTATTAACATCTTTTAGGTAGATAAACCTGTATCGGCTGCTGTGTTAAAAAACTTAAAGAATGATAAGTAAAGTAAATATGCTGAAATAGAAAAAGTAATGAGTAATTTTATGCACCTTTATACGAACGCGTCGAACGGGGAATGACTAAAATCACAATTTTCTATCTGCAGGCTCTGCTGATCGACCTTTCAGAAAACAGAAATCTAAGGTTCTTTACAATACACCCAGTCTATTCTGCAAAAACATAGATGAAGTGATCTTGAAAAAACCTGACCATCTGTCATCATCATCATCATTTCAGCCGAAAGACGTCCGCTGCTGGACATAGGCCTCCGCACCGCCACTTCGACCGATTCTGTGCTTTCCGCATCCAGCGGATTCCTGCGGCCTTCACAAGGTCATCGGTCCATCTTGTGGGAGGCCTTCCAACGCTACGTCTTTCGGTACGTGGTCGCCACTCCAGAACCTTTCGATCCCATCGGCCATCCGTTCTGCGAGTAATGTACCCTGCCCATTGCCACTTAAGTTTGGAAATTCTTCGGGCTATGTCGGTTACCTTGGTTCTCCTGTGGATCTCTTCATTTCTGATTCGATCACGTAGGGAAACTCCAAGCATAGCCCTCTTCATTGCCCTTTGGGTGACTTTTAGCCTTCTGATAAGACCCATTGTGAGAGCGACCACGTTTCAGTACCATAGGTCATCACTGGCAACACGCACTGGTCAAAGACTTTCGTCTTGAGACACTGTGGTATATGGGACGAGAAGATATTGCGTAGCTTCCCGAACGTTGTCCAGACCAGCTGTAATGTACTACAATTCTTGCAAATAAAATTTCATTTCGTTCATTTCATTGAATTAAGCTGTCACCCTGATTAGGGTTACCATCCGTCCGGATTTGTTCGGACATGTCCGGACTTCTAGACTTTTGTTCGGACTTTGTCCGGCTCTTTAATTTGTCCGGATTTTTTGACTTATCTATGATCTAAAAACAAAATATAAATCTTTTTTAAAAATCAACTTAACGATATCAAACAATATGTGGATTTTGTGACTAAAATATCCGGACTTTTATTGGAATGTCAGGCTTTTTGTCAGGACTTTTGAAATTTCTAAATGGTAACCCTAACCCTGATATACTAGGTAGGTATTGACAGCACACTTCAAACTGACTTCACATAAGTTTTCACGGTTAGATTCTTACAGAATAGATGAGCTGTTCAAAAGCATATTTTGCTAAGTTACCACAGATAATTAGTCTTCAAGTCATGATGTAATGCCTTTACATCCCCAAAAAGGCTAAGCAACGCTGCAGGCTAGCTCACTCGACCAGCCAGTGACCATTCACCATAACATAATGACGTCATCGCTAATAAAACCTATTTAGACTTTTACTTTTTTGAATACCTACTTGATTATTGCCTTTCTTGTGTGACTCATGCGCACGCCGTATCCGTTGATGTCGCTATGAAGTTTTTTTACGCCATAAGAAGCCATGGAAATCATGATAGCCCATGAATCAACTGCACTGGAATTTCAAATACGTAGTGGCAACAAAAATCTGAGTTTAGTTTTGGACAGAAGCCGATGTCGAATTATACTTAAGTACTTACGTATTACGTATTTTGCATTGATCTACAGATCAATGCAAAATCTGCGAAGATTGAGGTGAATAATGCAGCGCGGTATACCGGCGCTGCATTTTTCGACTACGAACTAGGGTTTTTTTTTTTAAATTGGCCAACTGAAACTGGCTTGAAAAAATCTAAATTATCTTATTAGCCGTGATATAGTTACATCCCTAGAGAAATAGCTATATACCGTAACATACTTATTTGAAAGCGGTTCATAGCTGTCTTACTAGGAATATGACTATGATACGAGCACGATCTAGTAATATAACTATTAGGGCACTCTGATCAAATAGGTAGGTTAAGACTGTGTACAATGACGCTACATCAAAACTGGTAGCAGTAACAAAATTAGGGCACTCAGACAGAACCGCTTTCATTAACTATGTTACGGTGTTATATCCCTAGGGATATAACAGCTTTACCCATCTTACTGTGACATATACATTATAATAATAGATTTATGTAGTATTTTGCCTTTGGTTGGTTTGGTCTTTGGTTTCTTCTGCTTCAGCCGGAAAATCACCTTAATTTCCTCCATTTCATATTAGATATGTTTTTAACCCTGAATTTAATTTATGACCTACCTACATCTTTGTTGACTGTAGGTAATTTCACAGAGAAATCACTGACCCAAAAGACGTCAGAAGTTAACTGGCGGTTTGCGTAGGTATGTTAGAAATTAATTACATACACCTTTCCGGCAAAACACTACATGATGATAACATTACCTAACATCCTATTACATAAGGCTGAAGTGGTAGCTCCACTTCACCTACTAAAACTCTTGAAACTTTTACGTCAATACACGCGAAAAAGTCCCGTACCACTCAATGCATCAAGTTTTCCGATATGATACCGATCAATCGATAAAACAGAACATTTCGATACGGTTCGATAACTCTGTGACATTTTCTATTAAGACGCAGATATATGCCAAGTGTACTGAGCTCACGCAACACTCAAGGAGCGCTATCCCAAATTAGACGCATTATTAATTTATTATTCATAAAACAAAAGGTATTTTAATAAAACACGTATACTAAAATATCAACAATTAAATTATCTTTAAAATGGTGAAGGTTTCAAAAAAATACGCTTGATGGATTTAGCGTGATTCTCAGTTTTTTATCTTTGTTAGACATAACTTTACAAATTAATTTCACTATGTAATATAAACATAATCTAAAATATTCCTATATTAAATTACTATGAATATGCTCTAAATTAACATATATTTTTTCCAAATCATTAACACTACTCATTTGGACGTGATCTTCAGTATAAAATCATTAAAAGTCGGTTATCGTCGCCTTAAATACAGGTAAAGTACTGTTATAATCACACCGTAGGTACTTGTAAGTAAATAGGTACGTTAGGAAGGGGAACCACCAATTGTTTTGATTACTTTTTTATAGTAAGGTGGGTGAGTAGACTGCAGTTTTTGCAACACCGTTTGGATATCCGGCTCTGGTTTGCCAGACGTAGGTAATAATTGGTCATTTGCAAACGCGGATTTGAAAAAGTTAGGTAGAGTCAACTGCTGAGATAATTTATATAATTATGCTGGCAGCTTCAATAACACCTTTTTTATCCCATATACGTGTGCTTACGCGATTGAGTTTGAGTTTGAAAAAATCCATTTGGCATTGCTCGTCTGAGTGTATGCTGAGCGGATGCTCCGAATTCCATAGAGAGCCAAACGCACAAATGTATCTATTCTTTCCCAACTCGACATCAAGAGCCGATTGTCTACAGTTTACCTACAGCGTATTTTGACCTATTTCGCCCACATAATGTGTAGGGGAGATTGTAGCCTTGAAAAGCTGTTCGTTGTTGGTAATACCGAAGGAAAGAGAGCACGAGGCCGGTCGCCAACACGATGGTCCGACCAAGTAAAAGAAGCTACGTCCTCAAGCAGATTTCAGCAGGCGGTGATAGCAACTTTGGACCGGAGTCGATGGAGGCAGATTGTCCGCTTAAAGGGGTCCAGTGACCACGATCCTCAGTAATGAGGGACCGATTGAAGATGTGAAAAAGTCTGAGCGTATCATATAGGTACCAGGTTCACACAGTTCGATTTTAGTTGATCAATTGCTAAGTAGAAATTGATTTGAACCATCTGTACAGACTTTCAATAAAATTGAATTTCAAATTCAAAGTATTTTGTTGAACAACAAAAGTGGTTCAACTTAAATTGAATCGTATGAATCTGGTATTAAGGAAGAACCCAAGCAAAGTCAATTTAAAGAAGCCATTAGATCCATTATTTTAGTACTTAGCATATATCTGTGAACTAATCACCTACCTACCGAAGTAGCAGCCCCGGATCTAGCGAGCGGGGGGGGGCAAGCCGGGGCCCGTGCCCCGGGCGCCAAATTCAAGCGTAGCAGACAAGTACACCACCCAGCACACAACAATTATACTTTGTAATAAATGAGACGCGCAGCACATTTATAATCTTCCTATTTTGTTTCTTTTTTTACAACAGTTTTGGCGCCCCTGTTGAATTGGCGCATTATCGATCGATACAATTTGATTAATATGTTGCTGCCAAAATTTTCAACTTAGCGCATCCCCATAAAAGATTAATGGAGGGCGGCAGACGGCAGTTTTTGCCCCGCCTCAAAAAAATTAAAATTCTAGATCCGGGGCTGCGAAGTAGCTGTCTATAACAAAACGCTGTCACCATTTTGTCTACCAGTTGCCAATTATAGCAGATTTTGAACCTGGACTTGCCCAATATCCGTCATTGTTCATACAAGGAAAGACCTCTAGAATAGAACAATGGACATGGGCTGATGTGGCGTCACTTACAATAGATATCCACGTAATTATAAGAGTCATTAATTTTCCCTATATTACATACCACGAACATTTTGGTCCTGAAATAAAAGGTAACCTACCTTATCCGAAACGTCACGCTCTACGTCACTTTAAAGAAGGTGTACATGACCTAGAGCACATAACATTAAACTTCAAGGAAAACCGAAAAAACTTCAGTTTTTAGAATCTTGAAGGGACCGATAAGGGCCGGCGCCCAATCGCGGCACGGCATAGCAAGGGATTTTTATGCAACGAATAGAAATAAAACTTATATGTATGACAGTCAAATTGAAATTTCAATGATGATGCCTAAAGACGTCGCGGCATGCTTAAGGATACCGCGGCATCGTTGCCATTGGAATTAAAATTTTATTTATATTTCTATTCGTACTGCCTCGTTGGTCTAGTGGTCGCAAGCGCTACTGCTGAGCATGAGGTCCTGGGTTCGATTCCCGGGTCGGGCAAAGTGTTATTGGGTTTTTCTATCTGAAATTTCTCAGTAGCAGCTCGGAGTCTGGATTTGTGCCCGGTTGATGGCAATAGGCTCGCCCCCTATTACATGGGACTTAAACATAACTGGCGAAATGTGGGTGTACCTGCTACAGGGATACCTCTGCCCAACCCTTCGGGGAAACAAGGCGTGATGTTATGTGTTATGTTATTTCTATTCGTCGCATAAAAATCCCTTGCCATGCCGTGCCGCCACTGGGCGCCCCGGCCCTAAATCAACTTTCTAGTATCGTGAGCCTGTCGCATTCAATATTTTTCTGCTTTCTTGATTTGCTTCATAAGTAGGTAACTAGTTATAAAATAAAAAAAAAATATACTAATGAAGGACCCCTCGGCGGATATGTATGTAATTTGTAGTCGACAAATCCTAAGTATAGAGGTGCAATTAAACTCTTCGTATTTCTCTATTATTTGCTCTATGGCATGTTTAAAAGGTATATGGTCCACTGTGCTGAATCCTTTGCGAAAGTCAGGGGGCCTACCACCAGCTCATAAAGCAGTATTATTTTAATATTACTTCAGTGTGTATAGAATGTGTAAGAATGAAATGTATGTCCTAGTTAAATTTTTACTTACATTTTTTTCTTTTCCAAACAAATATAAAATATGAGCACCTACCTTCTTCCCGTGACCCAAGGGCTGGTTTTTACCTTGGCCAGAGGCTAAGCATTGCCATACAACGTGGCAATGCGGCCAGTCTCTTGGGTACATTACCAGTCGACAGCGATGCGGATGAATTTTTCGACGCTATATTTTAATTTGTAAATAGTTCTAGTTAAGTTAGTATATAATATCTATACATATTAATTACGCTAACAAAGTGGTAAAATAAAAGAATGAAAAAAAAAAACATTTTAGGGTACCTCCCCTACACGTAAAAAAGCACCTACACATATTCTAAAAATTCAAATTGTTTATTTGCAAGAAAATACACGATCTAAGGTGCCAACCCTAGTGG
Organism: Agrochola lychnidis; assembly: GCA_963680765.1. Taxonomy (NCBI): domain Eukaryota; kingdom Metazoa; phylum Arthropoda; class Insecta; order Lepidoptera; family Noctuidae; genus Agrochola; species Agrochola lychnidis. The sequence goes on from OY796858.1 coordinate 21,689,769, forward strand.
GGTAGAATCCACAAGAGTTAAAACTAGTGGAATCTGCCCCACCAAATCGAACTAGTGGGGCAGATTCCACTGCAAAATTTTAGGCATTCCATGTTGCCCCATCAGTGGGGCGGCTTGAAAAAAGAGTGAAAGTACTTGGTAGGCCACTGCTTGTTCTGCTGGTTGGTGTTTCTCTATGTCTTTTTTTACTCTATTTTCCAGGTATGGGGCGAACAGCTTACCTACTGGTACCTAATTAGCTAACCATACAATGTTGAACCATGAAATGACAAGTGGGATGCCCCCTTTCACATAAAGACAAACGTATTGAGTTTTTTTCAATGCAAATAGGATTCAAAAGTCGGTCAATGTCACAGGAAAATACTTAAGTACTTGCTACACGCTTGCCAACTGCGTCCCCGACAGAGGTGACCCTGGTTGTCGACCGGCAGAGCTGTTTGAAATTTGGTCGTAAACCACCATGTCCACTGTTGGAACGCGGTTGGCGATCGTGTAGAAGTCGCTTTAATAAGTCTGAAATTGTAATAATCATTCTGTTGGGTCTTTAAATGATATTGAATTTCATGGAATCTTAGTAGGTAAGTATTACTTTTTCTTTGCATTATTAATTAAGAACATATCTAATCTTAATTATAGAGAGGTAAACTTGGTTATTTTGGATGTAGGTGGTAATCTCTGGAAGTACTGATCCGAATTAAAAAATTAATTCACTGGCAGAAAGCTAGTCTATTGCCGAGGGCCATAGGGTATGTTTTTCTTGCTGTCGGGACGCGGTTGGCGACCGTGTAGCAGTCGCTTTAGGTATATAAAAAAAACAGTGCCACTCCGGGAGTGCCGACAAAAGTGAAAACTTGAACAAGATCGACTTGGTGGAAGAAAAATACTTGTATAGAACATTGGTCCTTAACTAAATAAAGAGCACAATCGCGTTTACAAAAATGAGGTGTCGGTAACGGTGTCGCGAGTTCAATTGTTTTTTTCCATCTCAAAAATGCCCAACGCGCCTAAAGAAGATTTCACTTCAAAAAGCATAAAGTTATGGTTTGCCTCTTTTGGACATCAAGCCTCTTGTTATCAGCAATGTTGATATTAATTGTTCCTTCGTAAGAAAATAGCTCAAGGAAAAAGAAGGCCGATTATTATTAAAGAACACCCGTTGACTCTTCTCTGAACAAGTGACGCTCACCTGACTTAAATAGAACACTAATAATGTTACACAAAAAAAAAACCGACCTCCAAAAAAAACACTACAAAGTGAAAAATAACTTTAATTTCGGAAGTCGGTGTCTTGGGTTTTGTATTTTCGTTTTTTGCCACCGACTTCCGAAATTAAAGTAATTTTTCACTTTGTAGTGTTTTTTTTGGAGGTCGGTTGTTTTTTTTTTTTTTTAAAGTTTTTATTTTTCACTTTTTTGTTGTGGTACCTACCCCACACACATTCGAATACCACTACCTGCTACCAGTGACAGAAACTTATAATATCATCTACATACTAAGTGGGAAAAAAAAACGTATTTTGTAACTAACACAAAAACTATCCAAGCAAAGTTAATAAAATTTATATGGGACCAATTCCAGAGCACACCCTTTCAAACAAAAAAAGAATTTTTAAAATCGGTCCACAATTGACGGAGAAATCGATGGACATACATAAAAAAAAAAAGAAAACAAACATACGTGACGAACATATAACCTCCTCCTTTTTGGAAGTCGGTTAAAAAGTAGACAAAATCGATCTTTTAATTTTACAAGGAAAAACCAGATTCTGGTCTAGAATAACGGTGCAGTTCATATATTTTTTGAGGTATGTGCAGGCGCATGATTCATGTTGGTTGAGTTCTCACGGGGGCGTGCCCCTGCGCGTCACAATACATAACTTGATAAATTAGATTAGAGAACTGACTGTCAAAAACACCGTCATAATGTACAAGGAAAACAAGGTAAGATGTTCAATATAAGTTAAAACCTATTTATGTACTGTTATTTTATTTCTTATATATATATTAGATATATTTTTAATAATTTTTTTTCTTTGTTCCTCTCAAACAGAGCACCTGCCATCCAATCTCTTCACCACCCTTGGTTGACTGGTAGAGAATGCCTAAGGCATTAAGTCCGCCTTTGTACCTTTTTGTGTGTGAAAAGTTTAAATAAATAAATAAATACATACAAAATGGATTATTAGAACTTGAGTAGGTACCTGAGCGACCGAGCTCTGCTCTGGTGAAAATGGAGAATGTTCTAAGAAGTTATGAGAAGGTTGCAGGTCGTAGGTTCGAACCCTGACAGGCGCTTTACTTTGTGTAAATTATTTCATCACCACTGCTCTCAAAACGGTGAAGGAAAACATCGTGAGGAAACAGGCATGTCCTAGAACCGAAAATTCGAAGACATGTGACGTCTACCAACCCGCACTGGGCCTGCGTGGTGAATTACGGCCCACTCCCTCTCACCGAGAGGAGGCCTGTGGCTCAGCAGTGGGAACATTATAGGCTGATGATGATGATTTAATAGTATAGGAAAGTTCATACTAATCCATGTATAGTGGTGCCGATTCTCTTGTCACAAATGCCTCTAAACTAAACTAAAAATCACTAAAATTTAGTTTATTCCTGTCAAACGACGATTTCCCATTCTAAAATAGACTAAAGCGACACAACTTAACTAAATTTTAGTTTGACAGCACTAAGATGGCACTGAGATATTAGTTTAGTGAAAATGGCAATTTTGCTATTCTGAATTTGACGTTTTTAACCTAAAATTTAGATTTTCTAACTAAATATGACTATTTTTAATCGCGACTAAAAACATGTGGAATAAAATATGTTGTCATGAACTAAAATTCACACCAACACCTCGACTTCAGATGAAAAAACAGTACTAAATATTTTTTTTTCTTTTGCTTGTATCTCGAAAACGGTGTGTCCAATCGCAAAAATAATGAAAATTTCGACACCCTTTATAAAATTCTTAAACCCCTAACACTCTACATGTAGGTAATATTTTTTCTTATTTTCCATACAAAAAGTGAAAAATCCATATAAAACACGTCGAGGTTGCCCCCCCTGCGCGCCTCCGGCTCTAAAAAGATCACGTTGTTAGGTATCACGTGTGGAATCGCGATTGTCAAATTCGATTTAGATGTGTCAAAATTATTTTTAAATTTAGAGAATTTATTTTGCAGAATAGCTTTGAGATTTTCATAGTCAAAAGTAAGGAATTTTAGTGATAGTTTAGTTAGTTTAGTTCGGTGTACAAGAGAATCGGCACCATTACCTACATAATAATATTCCATGCTGCCATGTCATTATTCTAATGTCATTATTTTAACTGCCTCATTGGTCTAGTGGTCGCAAGCGCTACTGCTGAGCATGAGGTCCTGGGTTCGATTCCCGGGTCGGGCAAAGCGTTATTGGGTTTTTCTATCTGGAATTTCTCAGTAGCAGCCCGGAGTCTGGATTTGTGCCCGGTTGATGGCAATAGGCTCGCCCCCTATTACATGGGACTTAAAACATAACTGGCGAAATGTGGGTGTACCTGCTACAGGGACACCTCTGCCCAACCCTTCGGGGAAACAAGGCGTGATGTTATGTATGTATGTGTATTTTCATTCATTATCTTGTTCTAAACTTTGAGCGACCGAGCTCTGCTCGGGTGAGAATACGGAGAAAACGAATTTTCCCGGATATGAGACCTAGCTAGATCGATTTTTCGCCCCCGTAAACTCCTTTATTGCAACTTTCATCGAAATCGTTAGAGCCGATTTCGAGAACGTAAGTACAAATACATATTATATGAATTTATGGCGTTCAAAAATTCGGAAAAAGAAAAATCACAAGTTCTATGAATTGTACGACGACCGTTCTAAATTAAATTATCTCAGGAAAGAAGTCGCCAAAACATAATTTTACGAAGAAAAACTAAAACTAAAATCATGCGTAGGCAAAGTCAAATTAACAGCGGAGGAAAAACTTGGCAACTTTTCTATGAAATCAACACAACGATCTAAATGTTACCTAAATAGATTTTGATTTGTCAATCGTCGTTTTACGAAGTAAACATGCGTAGAATGTTAAAAAGTTTTTTGAAGTGAAAACTTCTTTAAGCGCGTTGGGCATTTTTGAGATGGGACTAAACCATTGATTTCGCGACACTGTAACGCAATTTACCGACACCGTGGAGTAAAGACATCAACGCGTTGATTACCGCGGTGCTGATTTGTTTCAAGTTTTCACTTCTGTCGGCACTACAGTTAATTGCGTAATACAACACAAACACAATCTGTTTCGATTATAAACAGATTGCTAATCCATTGCTTCATAAGTTGGAAAAAAAAATCTGCTCAACAATGTTAATAACGCAATGAATGTTGTTGAACTGTCAAAATGAAAGAAATTAAGCAAAATTGTTTATGAAAATAAGTTACGCAATTGGGGTATCGGAGTGCTACTGCTTTTTTTTCATAACTAAGTAGGTCAATCTGCCTAGCCTTTTCTCAACTATGTTGGGGTCGGCTTCCAGTCTAACCGGATGCAGCTGAATATCTGTATTTTACATGGAGCGACTGCCTATCTGACCTCCACAACCCAGTAATTGGGTAATACGATACCCCTTGGTAAAACTGGTTGTCACACTTTCGGGCTTCTGACGACCCGTAATGACTGTCAAAGTGCCACGAATGACAGCCTAGATCAACGGCTTAACGTGCTTTCCGAGGCACGGAGAAGTCTCGGTATGTAAAGATAACCCATCCACGGACCAACTGCGGCAAGCGTAGCTTAACCTGATGGATCGACCTGTCCGGCTGTAATTACTTAGCCACGTGCTACTCATAACTAAGTAGGTATGTATTAATACATATTTCAATCGGCGCATGCGATGATTCATTATCAAGACCTCACACGAGCGTGCTAAAGCATCTTCCTGTATCTGCGAATTCACGCAACACTCGATATATTAGACTAGACTAATAAAACAGTCTGAAAACCCAAAAAAAACTCATCAATATTTACAACGAAAAAGAAACTCAGCATTTCTATGAAATAAAACGACAAATCGATCTAAATAGATTATCCAACAAAAAAACTGTCGCCAATTGTCATTTTACGAAGAAAAACATGCGTAGAATGTTTAAAAGTCCGTTTCTTATACAATTTCTGCTAACTGGCGCGTGCTATGCGTGTGCGCATGATTCATTGCGTCGAGTTCTCACGGGGGCGTGCTCCGCGTCTGGTATCGTTGAAACGTTCTTGACATTCGAAGCGGCCCCTGACTAGATTAGTGAGCAGATGCGACGGATTATTCAGCATTGACAGCCCTACAGGGGGGTTCAGAATCATGTACTGAATCCATGGTAACAGTTTTCGCGTCGATGTCCTGTCTTAGTATTCTGCTGGACCATAGCCCTCCAGCCTTTATTAGTCCACTGCTGGGAATAGAAATAGACTTCTCCGCACACCATTTCTTGTTTCGATCTTCGGCAAATCTCATTTAGCTACTTCGTCTGTGCCACCCTGCGAAGATTGTTGCCACCTCGCCTTTTTTTTTGTTGGGAAATTATCAGGTAACTTCTCCCGCTCTGGGCGGAGCGGGAGCCCCGTGTCAGACTCTTACTGACTAAAACCCACCCGTGTTCCTTCAGTTGCATGCATGTTGCCACGGTATTCCTTTCGGACTTTCCCGCGACCCCGGCAGACATCGGCCCTAGCGGACCCCGTCAGTTCTGCTGACATCTCTTTGAGGCGCGCGTGGAACACAACGCGCCGTCGTCGACCCGGGCCTGGTCCTTATCGGACGGCGAGCTACCCCTTGCTCACCGTCCGCAAGCCCCTCGTCTGAGGGCGTTCTTTCTAAGGCTTGCGGATTGACTAATTTAATTATTGATTTTTTTGATGATTGATTCCTCTAGAAGTGTCGCTAGCGTTTTACTGTCATAGTCGCAGTCCCAATTTTTTTTTTTCTTACGAATGTAAGTAATATAAGAGAGTAGTTTTGGAAGAAACGAAGAGGAAATAGGTAGGTAGGTACCTACACAAATAATTACTCGATGACATAGATAAACTCCTTCTCAAATGTAAGAATTGCAAAATATTAAATCACCTGTTGAAAGTCTAAAGATTAAATAGATAAACACTAACGTGTTCCCAATATTTCTGATTACACAATCTTAAATCTAGACATGCAAAGCATGCTGAAAGTGTCGCTATGCATGAGTCAGCGTTTAAACTATTATGCATATTTTTTTTTTTTTTTAACAATGGCTACTCGCAGTGATTGACCACTAAGGTCTTGGCTGCTTAACCGGATTTTTCCTGTGGGAGCCATAAGCTTCTACACTTAGAGCCTCCAGCCAGGAGCTTTTCAACTATTCTAAATTAAAATTAGGCGAATGCTCGCTAAGGGCACCCCCTGTGGGGTACGGACCTCGGCTTAGAGCATCGCTGACGGGAGGACAGCAAGAGGGGACAGGCTGGATCAAATTTATATTTATATCGTGATTATTATTCGGGGTATTTAAACCTACGTGCTCAGCTGCAACAACTGCTGGCACCTCGTTTTCGAGCAAGGGTCGGGGGGGGGATTCGTTTACTCGGGGAGTAGATCGCGTACGTAAAGGACCTCGGCGGCGAGGTCGGAATGACGGGAGGCGTCTATTTTTGTACACTGTACTGGTGGCCCTATTCTGCTCCTGGAGGAGTGTAATGGGGTCATCTGGGTCGGAGAGTTATTATGCATAAAATAACCTGTAAATATTTATAGAAATATTTGAGGCGAAAGCGTCAGGGTAGCCCGCAAAATTCAAATTTTCTTACGTTTTTTGAAATTTGCAGGTCAGTATCTTGTTGTATGTTGATCTAAATATGATTCGCGGCCGTAACTAATATGGTTTTACTCAATTATAATCATTACAATCAGCAATACAACTCCATAAGTTAGCAAAGGTGTCAAATGTCGTGATTTCATTAAATCAAATTTGAATTTCGCGGGCTACTCTGACGCTTCCGCCTTAATAGTATCTCTGACTTTTACGGTCGCATCGCATCTGCATAAAATCTTTATCTATATTCCGAGACCAACTGCCGACATATCGACTCAGGTTACATTACTATGGATGACTCACTCTTGCCTTACATCAATATAGTACCGAGTCAAGTCCACGATATGAATCACCTGCGCCTGAGTTTTATTTCCATCCCTCTCTTTCTCACCAGTCTGAAAGAGACAGTCGTGCAAACATGAATTTTAGGGAAAATCATGCAACTTCTGTAATACATAAGATTATGAATCAATCAAATTTATCATGATTGTGTGTTTTATTACGGAGAAAGTTATCTGTAAAAAGAAATGTATGAACGTAAGGAAGTGAGGAAGTAAAGAAGGAAAACCATTATCAAAGTGTTGGTATTGTCATTATTAGTTATTTCTCAGTAGTCATTCAAATGACACAGTCTATTGTTTATCGTTTTTCATTGATCACAGTCTTCCTCACACTAACATATATAGGGTCCCCCATTTGAGCCTCTACTCTATTACAGGACCATGAACACACCACAGAAGAGCCATAAAGTTAAGGGGGATACGCTAAGTTAGCCCACGAAATTTAAATTAACCCTATTGAATGACTAATTCATAATTATAATCATGACATTTGAGGTCAATTCCAACCTAGAGGGTTGTATTGAATTCTAATCGGTAAGTATATATAATTCTGGAAATACATATTTATTACGATCACGAATCATATTTTTACCAACATACTGTTAAGAATTTATATTATTTACTATTTATAAAATGTTTATGTTTTTATTGTGTTCATTCATATCGACCAGGTTGACTTAATCGATTACTAAATGAATAATATTTTTCTTCTAAGTTTGCAACAATGTGAAAAAAAAGGAGAGATTTATGGTGGACGGAAAGTTGGATCGATGGACATTGATTTTGTATTAATTTTGAAAAGCTTTATTGGAAAATATAGGATTGCAGAACACTTCAATTCAATATAGTGCGTTTTATTTTACGTCTTAATTTATTGACATTTTATTATTATTATTAGCCTAGTGTTTGGCATGAAATTGTAACATGTAATTGACTTTATATTTTTTATTTTATTAATGCGACATTATGATTACCACAACAATTTTGTATGCCTTCTGGAAGGACGTAGTATGGACCAATATTTTTTTGTAAAACATCTGTACAATTTTTACCCTATGTTCACAAAATTAATAAATTAATTGAATTGAATTGAAATTGAATATTTTAAAAATACCTACAACCTAACACTGCACTCACTATCAAGAAAATTGCAAAAAACGTAAAAAAAATATAAATTTCGTGGGCTAGCCTGGCGCTTTCGCCTTAAGTAGATTTTCCCTATCATCTATCACTATTAAGTATCAATATGAAAGACAAGCCAGTGTGGTGATTATGAGCACAAGTTGCCATCATTTTATTTAAAATCACCACGTAGTTTGAATATAAAGTGTGAACCCACCTCTTCACCTGCCATAAAAATAATTAATTCACACTTTGTTATCCGACAAAAAAGGAGGCTTATGTATTGTATTTTTTCAATGTATTGTATATTGTATTTGTATGACATAAGAAAGAATATGTTAGTCATAATATAACAAGAATGAAAACTATAAATAAGACTTGAAAATGTGATTAATTGTTTAGATACTTTACCACTTTCATCAACCGGTAAATCTATAGGTACTTATATAATTATAATTAGGTAGGTATAATAATATTATAATTATAAAGAGGTAAAATTTGTTTGTTTGTATGTTTTTTTGTTTGTTTGTAATGGTAATCTCTATAATTGCTTAATAAATAAATAAATAATTACTTACCATTACAGATTACCCCTACATGCAAACCCCTTAAAGAATTTTTCAAATCCTCCTGGTAAGGCGGATTTCAAAAATTCTTTTTGCATTTGATAGCCCAATTTTTGAGGAAAAATACAGGCTTTTAAGATTACGCTACGACTCTTTGGAGTCGAGAAAATAGAAAAAAAGTCCGAACCAACGCTAAGCGAAAACGAAATAATAGCGCGGATGGGCGATAGAACGCGATGCCGTGGGTCAGGGGTCAAAATTTCATGCGGACAAAGTCGCGCGCTTATGCTAGTAACAAATAACCTCAATCTAGGGGCGGAACAGGTAAACCATATTATTTACTACCTAAGTACCTACTTGTAAACATGAGAACAAAAACAAACTCAAAACAAGTATACAGGGTTAAATTAAATTAGCTAAGTAACGAAACTTCGGAGACGCGATGGATAAAACATAAATAAAAAAAATAAAAATAAATATTACATGTACCTACTACACCTACTATGGACCAATAAGTTGTCTTTTTAAAATAAATGAATTTGAATTTTTGAATTTGGAATATCTAAACATGATCAAACAAAACAAAACAGATTTTCTCAACTCATACTTTAAGTAGGTAACAACACGACCAGCGGTCGTTGACCCCAAAAAAAAAATCATCAAATCTTTTTTTATTTTAAGTAAGTAATAGGGACCGAGCCTTTTGCCATCAAACAGGCTCAAATCCAGACTCCGGGCTGCTAATAAAAATCTACAATCTATACAATAACACTCAATAATAACATGTTAATTTATTCATCAATACTACGCCTAACGCATGCTAAACACCTTACGACGTACCTAAGTATGTAATTTACCTTATACACGATCAAGGCCACTATTACTCCACACACAAGTTTACTAAATAAAGCATAATAATATAAACAAATAAAATAAGGAAATACGGCCATGTTGTTTCCTGGTATTTGAACTATTCTTGTTTGGGATTAATAAATAAACACAATAGACGCTAGGATTCCCTGGCTTCGGAGTGACGTCACGTGCCTAGTATTTAAAAAACCTATACTTATGATGAATGACATGTAAACAATCTGGCATTGGTTGTAAATGTAATTAAAGTGTTTAGTATAGGTACACACGGCTCGGTCCAGTATAAGCTGACCTCGTATTGTACGGAAATCCTGTACAGTGCGAGATCAGCATAAAATGGAAATGTATAGCTTGATGTGTAGCCGTGTGTACCACGTATCTTAGACCAAATAAAAAATAGACATAGCGCTGCGAACAATACAGTATTGAAGCATGCCAAAACTACACCACCGCTCTGTGCATACACGCTCATTCGCACACATTTACCTACAATCAAACTTCGACTTAGGCCGCATTCCGAGTTACGCCAAAAGTGATATTATCGCGAATCCGACCAAAGTCAAAAGTCACGATTATTACTCAGTAACCCTTATATTTTGTGATTATTCAATTTAGTCGGATACGCGATATAATCACTTTTAACGTAACTCGGAATGCGGCCTTAGTAAACTGGCCTCACGTCACTGTTGACATCGATTGGCTTGGTTTTTTATTTTGTCTAAGCCACATATAGATACAATCAATCTGCCTGCCTTTCGCCAACTATGTTGGGGTCGGTTTCCAGTCTTACCGGGTGAAAGGAAAAAGAAAAGAAAGAAAAAGTGTTTATTGAGACTCGCACAGGAAATCACAAATTAAACTTAAACACACTCATTAAAACATTAATAAAAAAAATAAAGTAAAATTTAAATAGATAACAGCAGAAAGTCCTGTACGAGGCCAAAAGGCTCCTATCTCAGCATAAGCTGCGAAATTTAAACAAAAAAAATGTCGCAGCGTTGGTATCTGGGTTGCAGCTACACCAGTATTTTACATGGAACCTATCTGACGTCTACAACCCATTGACTGGAAAACATGATACCTAAATAGGTTATAGGGTCAAATTAAAGTAGCTAGTCAACTCTGCAGAAACTCCGCAGATGTAATGGACATCGATATCTAAACACAATCAAGCAAAAAATAAATTAATTGGATTTTTATTTTTTGGAGTTTATTGTATGTATTTGTGATAAGTATATTGGGACTTAGTAAATAAATAAAGTAACCGCTATGTAGTTGAAATACCTATCAGTTTAAAAATCTGTTTTTTTTTTTTGTTGTAAACTTCACAGACGTGATGGGTAATCGATATCTAAACTCGACAAAACAAAAAAAAAAAAACAGATTTCTCAACTCTTATTTCAAATAACAACATTGCTAGCGGTCGTTGACTCCAAAAAATAAATCATGTTTCTTATTTTGTTTTTATCGTTCGTAGATTCGGGAGCAGTGGTGGCCCAGTTGTTACGGCCCCGACTTTTTAGCTTCGCAGACTGGCGCGACTTCACGGTAGAACAATTGCCAGTGTCGCGTAGTGCCATCGCGTCACGCCAGTCTGCACGAAGCTTTACGAGTTCTAGGTCGCGGGTTCGAACCTAGGCAGGCGCTTTACTTTGTGTCAATAATTTCAACACCACTGGTTCTCAAAACGGTGAAGGAAAACATCGTGAAGAAACCGGCATGTTCTAGAACCGAAAATTCGAAGACAACCCGCACTGGGCCCGCGTGGTTAATTACAGTCCACTCCCTCTGATACTGATTGCTCTGCATTACAAAAGCCAACGAATGAGGCAGAAGTTGTTGTAATTGGGTTATCACCATCATCGGGCGGTTGTTCCACCCACTTTTGAGTAGAAATAGACCTCCTCACATTTGTGCCACACTTTCCTGGTTCATGACTCTGTAAGAGTCTCATCCATCCAGGTCATCCCCATTATCTTCTTCGCAGCCCCGGCAAGCATCGGCCCTAGCGGACTCCGTCAATTCTGCTGACATCTCTTTGAGGCGCGCGTGGAACACAACGCGCCGTCGACCCGGGGCTGGTCCTTATCGGACGGCGAGCTACAAGAAGTCCGAAAGGGAGATCGTGGCCCCCCGGCAATATGGCAACTGAAGGAACACGGGTGGGTTTTACTCAGTAAGAGTCTGACACGCCCTCCCGCTCCGCCCAGAGCGGAAGAAGTTATTTGATAATTTCCCAACCAACAAAAAAAAATCGCCATTACCTGCAGGTCGTTCCCTCATCAGGATATTGGTCTGCCAACGCTCCTTCTACCATAAACTCGACAACCATAGTAATTTGGTAAATAATAAAATAGCAATTTTTGTTGAAATCCAATTAGCAGCAAAAACTTTCCTGAAAAATTATTGTAAGTAATTCATTCCTACAAAACATTATGGTAGGTATTCAATCTCCTGCCGGGGCTGCAAATATGGGCCGAAAGGGAAATCGTGGCCCCCCGGCAACAGGGCAACCGAAGGAACACGGGTGGGTTTTAGTCAGTAAGTCTGACACGCCCTCCCGCTCCACCCAGAGCGGGAGAAGTTATTTGATAATTTCCCACCCAAAAAAAAGGTATCCAATCTCCGTTATATGAGACAGTTATCTCCCAATCAATAGATATTTATATGCAGCATAAACATCAGTCGATACTAACAAAACAATGATTACATAACTCATTCATTATCAATGTCTAATAAACAACGATTTACTTAATTTTCTTTTATCATTTCATCGGGAAGTTACCTTTTTCACTGCATAGCTTGATAATGATAAAACAGCGTGATTATTATCTCTGTATAAAACATACTAGATTTCCACATACCTAAATGTTTACAAACAAAATCATTGAACTTCAAACTACGTCATTATAATATCATTTGCTTATGTAAACGAGTTTTAAATCAGGTAATTTTAAATGTTTTGTCCCGAGGTGATCTAAAACTATTTGGGCTAAAAAAAACAACAATTTGGCAGTTTATAGACTTGGAACAGTGAAGTCATTTGTGTTTTAGAAGTAGTATTCTTACTTGCAACCTAATAATAGGTACCTATAGTATCTATCATCTATGTGTAGGATGTACTTACCTACCCAGGTGTTACATACTTATTAGAGCAGAAAGGTCAATGACTTGAATGGGATTGGCATAACACCTCATACTGCCCATCCCATAAACATAAATTCTATGCTTGTTCTATGCTTCGATACCTACTTATAAATATTGAAAAAAATTATATTTATTAAATACCTACTACTAGAAACTAGTAATTAGTAAATAATATCATATTATGTCAAATATATTATTTCTATAATTAATAAATAATTTATATATTTAGTATTTTTTTTATTTATTTTTTCACGCATACGAGCGTGAAATTTCTTGTTCCCCGTCCCACCCCGTTGCATTGCATCGCCCGCCCGCGCTGTTTCTCTCTGACATTTTTGCTCGCCTCCTGAGGGACGTAACGTGATGTTAAGTTGTCTCTATCCTTCCTTAAGAATTGGTCTATCAAATGCAAAAATATTTTTTTAAATCCGACTGGTAGTTTTAGAGATTAACGCGTTCAAACAAACAAACAATAAACAAACTCTTCAGGTTTATTATTAGTATAGATAAGTAATTAGAATGACATAACAGATAACTTGCTTCGAAGGTCAACAGGTGACTTAAACTTGATTTAATTAATTTTATATGTAGGTACTTACAGTGTAAAATTATTTGTTTCATACATAATTATTATGTACGGGGCTCCCCCTAATCATTAGAATCTATGTAGGAAATTATTTAGATGATAATGTACTTATGTACACAATTTTAAATTATATCATATATAAATATCATAGTGGAGATAGGTAGCTTATTTTTTGAATCTATGACATTCTATGATAATAAAATATTACTTCTATTATTGTAATGTAACCTACTTATCTTAATAAAAGATAATTTTATCATTATTATTCATTGTTTTAGAATGTTTGGCCACGTGTATCTGTTTAAATAAAATATTACTAAAAAGATTCACGTAATTGTAACCTATTTAATGACTTGCAAACAAAGAAACTGGGGATTTGTATCTAAACAAAGAAAATATATTACATAATTACTTACTGATTTTTATCTTACAGTTGTTACAAAAACTCACGCCGATGTTTATTTCAGGATGGTACAGACGCCAGCACATCAAGCTACTACAATCTGTCAAATTTATTTAATAGATTTTCAACTTTATCGCTGAAATTTAAGGTTCAAAGTTGATTGGGAAAATTTTACAGTTTCGGGTAGCTTGATGTGCTGGCGTCTGTACCAAACACACTTAGACATAACGTTACTATTGTTCTTTTATTCACACAATATGAATTAATTAATAAAATGCACCGACCCCAGCGTGGTTTAACCAGACTCGATGAATAGAATGAACCCAAAGATTCGCACTAGCACCTGGAGCCTCATGCTTCATGGGGCTACAGAGGCCATTGCATATCAAGGAGTAGACCGGGAGACGCGGTAATGGTAGGGAAGAACAAAAAGTATAATAAAATAAAATAAACACTACAACTCCTAATTTAGGAGAAATCGTAACAACATGGTCCAAATCAATTCAATATCAAAACCGAATCAAATCCCATACCGTTAAAAAAGTATTTAACCCAAATCGGGGGAATAATTATAGCTAGGTATAATGATAGGTCAGGTGAACGATAGAACAACGTCCGATTCACGTTACACTGAACGAGTGACGCATAGGGGACTCCCTATCAAATGATGAAGCTATGCGCGTGCGCTTATAAAAGCGAGCGCAGCACAAATTCATTCATTCGCACAGCGCTAACAGTGAGCAACAGCCGCGAGTAACACAACTGCCAAATAAAAAAATCGGAATTTCGTCAATTAAATTCCAAATAAAATAATTTCACCAAGTATATCAAACTTTGAATTCTAAAACAGAATTCTCTCACAATTTCTAATTTGAAGAAAGAAAAACAAAACAACATCAACATGAAGAAGTACTCAGTCGTCGGCAACAAGAAGAAAGTCACCATGGAGGTGAACCCTACACAGCTGAGGATTGTGGGGAACAACTGCATCGTGAGGGTTGCTGTCAACCAAGGAGAGATTGAAGTGATCGGCAACGACTGCCGCATTGAAGTGACCGACAACCACGGAGTGATTAACTTAGTGGGGAGCAACGGCATGGTGATCATCAGCAAGCGCTGGAAAGGAGACAAAGTCCAGCTGCTCGGCACCAACTGCCACCTTATGGTAGCCGGCAAGGAGAAGAACACGGGAAACTACGAAGCCCAGCTTTCACCGTTCAGCAAGGATCTGGATGACGTGATTGAATCCATCTTCTCATTCGTGATGCGGTGATGGAAACATAGTGAATTTTGGACTTAAGTGCTGTGAATAGCTTCTTGTGTCAGTTCGCCTTCTGATTCTGAAAAGTAGAATCGCCATTCGTCATAAGTACGGAGGTAAACGAGTTTTCCGCCATAGAATATGTAGGAATTGTTCTATTCTATGTCCTGTGCTATGCTCTAAATATACGCTTTGAATATTACCTTAACAGTATTTTTCAATTGGTTCGATGTTATTCCCCTGAGCTATGCTCGTTAGAATAGATTTGTTTTGTCTTTTTCTAACGCTTGGAGATGAAAGAGACGGATGACAGCGTCATCTCAATTGGTTACAGTTACGTTGCTTTTTCTTTATAGACATCAATCTTCGTACAGACTGTTGAAATGTGAATGGTTTTTAAAAACTGAAAAGAGATTTCATGATTTCGAAATCTTCTTTTATTTTATTGCAAGTCACAACACAACTTTATTACACGTTTAGTAGATACAGATACATATACACTTGTACATTTAATTACAACTAGGCCAAAAAGATAACTCTTAAACCAACACAAAAAACAACAAAACATTATTGGTTTATAGACTCTGACATTACTGTGAACACAGATTATCTGTGCTGTGAAAGAGGTTCTTTAAAGGTGAATTCTGAAAGTAAACGAATTGATAGTCAAAAATGTGTGGTTGATAGATAATAACTGTGTTATCGGCTTATGCCCCACTTACCGTCGCGAAGAAACCACGAAATAATATATTGGGTACTATTCCACTGACTCGATTAGGATTAGGAGTCTATTGCTGGCTCCTAAAGAGAGTGATATTATTTTTGTCAGTACTTTCACAAGAAGCCCGCTTCAAAATGTTGAAACCAAACCAAAGGTCACTAAAACTAGAATTTTTAGAGTCATCCATATGATAGAGTTTGTAGTTCACAATATAATAAAGGTATAGTTGCCGCGATTTACGAGTTTACTTTGTGTAAATTATTTCATCACCACCTGCTCTCAAAATGGTGAAGGAAAACATCGTGACGAAATCTCCTAGAACCAAAAATTCGAAGACATGATGTGACATGTACCAACCCGCATTGGGCCTGCGTGGTGAATTACGGCCCACTCCCTCTCACCGAGAGGAGACCTGTGTCCCAGCAGTGGGAACATTATAGGCTTATTAATTTGTTATGCTTACACATTTCGCAGACGGCAATTGGCAATTGCTGTAGTTACTGTTAAATATGCAAATTTATACAGTCGCTCCATGAAGATACCTATATATTTAGCAAAATCTGGTTAAATTAATAGACGACTGAAAACATATGTAGGTAGTTGGAAATAGCTATGCGGATGATGAAAGATGCTGCTGCTTGTTCTTTTGGTATAGACAGATCCTGGGTATCAACATCACCTTCATTATTTCAGCCGAAAGACGTCCATTGCTGGACATAGGCCTTCCCAAGCAGCGCCACTTCGACCGATTCCCTGCTTCTCGCATCCAGCAGATTCCTGCGGCCTTCACAAGGTCATCTATCCACCTTGTGGGAGGTCTCCCAACGTTACATTTTCCGGCGCATCCTGGATATAATCCATACTAATGCTATTTAAAATGCGAAAGTAATTCTGTTACCCTTCCACGTTTTTAACGGCTAATCGAATTGACCTAGATTAGGCCATAGGTTACTTTTTATCGCGGTAGTAGGCTCCCGTGAAATAATTTCGGACCTTTACATGACCGAAGCTGCGGGCAAAAGCTTGGGTATATCTCTTTAAGTTGGTGTACAGTACACACCAACTGAAAATAAACTATAATGGCCAATGTTAGTCAACGTATGAGGATGGATAGGGTTAGGTAGAGGTGCACCTATTGTACACTACATCCACATTTCACCAGTTGCGCCAGTGATGAATAGAAATATATACATAATCTTGTTCTGAGGCCGTGTTCTCGGCGGCAACGGACAACGGGGCGGCCGGCCGCGGCGGCGACACCGACAACAGAGCGGCGCTTTTTTTTTTAATTGGGGCATCTCGCAGTTGACCTATGAGGTCATGGCTGCTTAACCGGACTTTCCTGTGCTTAGCCTCCAGCCAGGAAACTATTCTAAATTAATACTAGGCGAACGCTCGCTAAGGGAACCCCCTGTGGGGTGTACCCCCTTGTAAGCCTCGGCTTAGGGCATCGCTGGGGGGAAGACAGCAAGAAGGGACAGGCTGGATCGAACATAGATTTTCATCTTGATTATTATACGGGGTATTTAAAGCTACGTGCTCAGCTGCAACAACTGCTGGCACCTCGTTTTCGAGCAAGGGTTGGGGGAAGTGTCATTTACTCGGGGACGCGGTCGCGATCGCAAAGGACCTCGGCAGCGAGGTCGGAATGATAGGAGGCATTTGTGTTTGTGCACTGTACTGTGGCCCTGATCTTCTCTTGAAGGATGGGGTCATCTGGATCGGAGATACACCAGAGCGGCGCGTTCAAATGTATAGTTTTATAGGGACCTGTTCTCACTCCCCGCGCCGCTGCCATCGAGAACAGTTCCATATAAAACTATGCATTTGATCGCCCCGCTGCCACCGAGAATACGGCCTTAAAGAAAGCACTACCTATAACAAAAAGAAAATATTCGGTAAGCAGGTTACTGGTCTTAAAATGACACGAACAGGGGCATGGCAATGATGACGCACATACAGGTCTAAAGTTTTCATTTATGAATAACATCAGATAATATGAATGAGTAATTAAATCTTATCACAATATTACGTACGATGATAATAACTGGCACATAATCACGTGTAGCATCAACAAACAAACACTTGAAATTAACCTTGGCGTGAGTTTATTGACGTTCAGTGGGTACTCTTTTGAAAGCCATTTACCTCTTTTTGAAGGACGATGAAGTTAAATCGAAGAGGAGAAGACAAAGGCGCAGACCCAACTAGTAATTGCTAGAAAAAGTCAAGTACCTAGTCATAAAGTATGTGGTTTCTGAGACAAGTCTACATTCGCCATAAATAATGTGTTTTATTACAGGCAAAATACCCATATACAAAATAATAAATAAATAGTAAAATAGTAATAACATTAAAAATTCAAACTTGGAGGTAAATAGATGCGATCTATAAAATATATATATATAGATCTATAAATAGATCGCAGGAGACGTCCTGGGTGTCGAGAATCGCAGGCCGATTCCCAGCCACTGTAGGCGCGGGCTTGCGGACGGTGAACAATGGGTAGCTCGCCGTCCGATAAGGACTAGCCCGGGTCGACGACGGCGCATTGTGTTCCACGCGCGCCAGAACTGACGGAGTCCACTAGGGCTGATGCCTGCCGAGATCGCGGGAAAGTCATAATGGGATACCGTGGCTCCTGGCAACATTCAGGCAACTAAAGGAACACGGGTGGGTTTTAGTCAGTAAGAGTCTGACACGCACTTCCGCTTCGCCCAGAGCGGGAGAAGCTATTTGATAATAACCCACGAAAAAAAGGTAGGTAAATGTATAGGTACCCATGCCTTCAAAAAACATAGTTTCGTCACTTTTTGGTCTCGCTTTTGTGAACACTGAACAGAAATCCAGAGCACAAATGTGGGGCTTGCTAGGTTGCACGAGACAACCCTCAAAATGCTTTTACTGGAGCGTCTCAAACTTTGCCAAAAAGACGCGACCCGCGACTCTCATGATGGCGTAAGAGTCCAGGACTCTTGCTTCGGCAAACTTGCCCGAGGCACTGCAGTATTTTGTCAGTATCATAAGGGTTCGGTAATTAATTAACTGTACATCCTTTTTGTGAAGTTGCATATAAATCAAATCAATCAAGTTGCACCTTCTTCCTTTTTCTCCGTGTCATTACGAATGGTCTAAAAATTGCTCATGCAATGGCAAAAAGTTGACCCGTTAGCAAGGCCAGTAATTAAAGCGGTGCTGATTACTGAAAGAATGTTAACACTGGTTGAGACTTTGATAGAAATTATAGCTATTTTGTATCCAACTTATCCCTATTTCCATTATTCACCCATTTTCCGCCCTATTGCCTGCATTCCAATCACTTACCTATTCAAAAAATTATGACATGACAATACATCAATCATACAAAAAAATAGGTCTGTCCGTCTGTAGAATGAAGCCATCACGTGACTAGCGTCAATTTAACCACCATAGTTAACACATTTACTATAATTACTGTTAAAGTTGGTGCTGTGACAGTGAATGGGGTGGCCTTAAATAAGGGTAGCAGCGAGACTGTCCCTCAAGAAGAAAATTGTATTGTATAATATTTTGATGGACCATACTCCCTCCGTACCTCAGAAACTAAGCTCAGAAAGCACGTTAAGTCGTTGGTCTCGGCTGTCATTTGTAGATCTTTGACAGTCGTTACGGGTAGTTAGAAGCCCAAAAGTCTGACAACCAGTCTTACCAAGGGGTATCGTGTTACCTAGTAACTAGGTTGTGGAGGTCAGATAGGCAGTCGCTCCATGTAAAATACTGGTATTCAGCTGCATCCGGTTAGACTGGAAGCCGACCCCAACATAATTGGGAAAAGGCTAGGCAGATGATGATGATGACTGAGATCCAGTCAAAGTATCAACAGTCCCTCATAGTTCGGGTGTAAAAGACCAACTAAACAATATAGGAAAGAAATGTGTGTCCTAAAAACGGAATAACTATCGGAAATTAATAATATCTTGGCCAAACATGGTAGTATTGCACCTAAAGCAATCGACCCTCACGATAAATCATGACAGGCCGTAAGAAACATTTTCAACAAAAGTAGCAGACAGATAAGTCAGCACAGAATTTAGATTAATTGGGCGTGACAATTATCACAAGAGATAAAAAAACGAGCGAGATTTACAGTAGTCGCATATGATGTGTAACATCTGACATCTCACCTTCGTAATAAGCAACATTAAAGGGGCTCGTCAAGGTCGTTTCTGACGGCCAACTTTAGCACTGCGCGCGCTCATTGATCAAATCAAATAGCGCGCACTTCCTCGGCTTCCTGTGACACACTTCCGTCCCTTTTCAGGAAATCACTCCCACATATTTGATAATTTCGATTTTTTTTGGAATTTGATTTTGATTATGATTGCAGGAAAGCGAGAAGAAAGATGTACACATCAAAAACTCAATTAAAAAAAAAAAACAATTAATAGCATAGCAAAGTATATTCTTTATAGAAAACTTCACACATAACAGCGAGCAGCGAGCATTTTTTCTAATCTCAATTCACTGGATCAATGTTTGCAATAATATTATTGCTCCCACAATCAGTAGTGAACATTTACAGACTTGTTACCGACTTCTTTTCCATTACGGATTGCAATTGGATCATTCTACAGCTGCGTGACTTGATGATTGTGGGCAAATCTGCCCGTAACTAGCTGTTTCTCGCGCTTCCACTCCAATTCTAGAGAAACAGCTTCATGTACCGGGATGAAAATTATTCTATAAGTTAATCTAAAGCATGGTCTATCTAGATATTAAAAATCAACCAAATCTTTGAGCGTAATTGAGTAACAAACATCTGCATAAACTCAGATTTTTGTAAAATTAGTAATAGACGATGCCAAGTAGGTTAGTATACATAGTTATTAGACACGTGGCAACGGGAAATCCCACAAAAGTGATAGGTCACGATCATGAGCACTGAGATAAATGAGGAATGCTGTGGTCACGGTTGGAAGCGGTACTTCTATTATGAATTGTCTATGGAGTGGGGAACGGCACGGCGGGTAAGATTGAGAAAATAATTGATATAATTAAGAACGGTACAATGCAGTGTTGGTCGGGAATGTATTGAACTATTAGTCTGGTTCAAAGGCTAATTGATGAAGAATACGATGTCCAGAGTGGCCTCTTGGAAGGTGCCAATATTCCTAATATAGTTACTGTGAGTTTATAACACAAAATGCTGTCATCGTTTTGTCGACCTATTAAACTATTTGGCAGTTTTAAATCTCTTTATAATCTGGCAAAAACCACGAGACATAATGTTTACTGCAGCAATCTCAATCTCCGAATTCTTGCACGCAGGGCCACTAATCAATACTAAAATACCGGTAATTTCGGTACTAAACAAGCGTCGTCCCAATTTCCAGCTTTCACCTTCGCACCTTTCACTCCATGTAATTCCCCTGTAGCCTTCAGTTCATCTTACACAACATTACTTAACTCAATATCGACATCCTCCTTATGCAAGACCTTAACGTCAGTAGTTTTATTTGAGGAATTAACCCGTCTGGTCTGGCCTTACTTTGATTTAACCGGATGTCCGAGATGACCAATTGAAAGATGGAACTTTATGTGTCAGCCGGATGGTGGCTGGCCTTAACTAGTCCACAGACGTCTGGGGGATTTTTATTGTGTTTTCGTACTGAGTACTCCTCTTACCTAATGCTAATCATGTTTGATTGAAGTTCATTTGTACCATCGTCTAGTTCTTTAATGTGGGTTTCCTTATCATGTGTTAAATAACTTTTACGAAGGCAATTGGAAATATTGCCTCTAGAATAATATTAGTAAACCTCTTATTAATGTTAATCGTATCTGGTTGAAGTTGAATTGTACCATCGTCTAGTTCTTGAATGTGGGCTTGCTTATCCTCCGCTAAAATAACTTTCATGAGGGGCTGTTGGAAATAATATTGCCTCTATAATAATAAGCACCTGATCCTAATCGTCTTCACCCTCGAATTACTTAAATCTACCAAATTCTTTACCTGTCTAGCCTTTTCAAAACTATGTAAGTTCAGTATATTCTGATACGGTTGAATTATTACATGGCTTGTTTCCTGCATTTTGCTACCAAGTTGATGATATAATTTATTTTGTGTAACGAAAGAAATTGTCGCCACATATTTCTGCACATTGTTTAAACATTACGCTATTTGAAGTAATTTGTCAGGCGATAACTATGAATAATAATCCAAACAAAAATGGTTCTGAGAAAATTAACATAATAGTTTTTCAGTCGATTCATTACAGACTCAAAAATTTCGCTGAACACGATATACATTTCTTGTTAATAAGGTTTTACGTGGCATTTGATAAAGTTCGAGCAAGCGATGCATGAGTTGCTACAAAAAAATTTACCTTATCGTTCTTATCAGAATGTTCAGCATAGTTATCTCAGAGGTTGGTAGCTGAAAATTTGACATTGACTTTGGAGAATGCTGTTAAAACGATAATGTTAGTACTGGTTATGTAATCTAAGTTTATTCAAGGAAGTAAGGACTTACGCAAAAAAATTGAGTCAAGTCTAAAGAATTTTAACGCACGATTTTTATGAAATCATTTTCTGTTACTGATTGTTTGAATATCAGATTACATAATGTGGTTATTCACTTTATTTCCAGCTAAATAAATTTGCAAAAAACGTGCGTTACTTGCAACGTGCATGTTACATGAGTCAGCATAGGTAAATGCACTTTGCACTGCAATAATTAGACCATAATGCCCAAATTTTTACTAGAGTCTATGGCCACACTAAATCTGCAATGGAATAAATGAGCAACCCCAAAAAGTTTTACATATGGTATACTTTTACATCAATCAGTGTCGGGGTTGTAAGTAGATATAATGATTTTGATATTTTGTCTTTTGATTTTTGCATAATAGATTATGTGCCGGACTTATGCTCTACCTCCATAAAAAGACAAAACTGTATCAAATCCACACTGCATCGTGCTAAAGTGACTATTATTTACCAGGAATAAATCGGAATATAAACAAAATAACCTGTCAAAAACAAAAAGACAAACTAAGTATCAAATTCTTTTTTCGTAGTACAGGATGGTGTTGCCGTCTATAAATTTTCAAATTCCACTGTTTTTAGGGTTCCGTACCTCAAAAGGAAAAAAAGGAACCCTTATAGGATCACTCGTGTGTCTGTCTGTCTGTCTGTCTGGCTGTCTGTCTGT
The DNA here is from genome assembly GCA_963680765.1 of Agrochola lychnidis. Classification (NCBI taxonomy): domain Eukaryota; kingdom Metazoa; phylum Arthropoda; class Insecta; order Lepidoptera; family Noctuidae; genus Agrochola; species Agrochola lychnidis. Next base: position 21,712,795 of record OY796858.1, read on the forward strand.
CTGTCTGTCTGTCTGTCTGTCCGTCTGTCACAGCCAATTTACTCCGAATCTAATGGACCGATTAAGTTGAAATTTGGTACACATATATATTTCTGTGACCCAAACACGAATGTGTAACGTAAATAAATGAATTTTGAATATAGGGGTCACTTTTAGGGGGCAAACAAGAAAATTAAAAAAAAAAGTTTTACTAACAGTACCGTGTGACATATTAAATGAAAGGACTAGTTATGAGGATCTTAAATATATTTTTTATATCATTTTAAAATAAACACTTTTAAAGATATTTAAGAAATTCAATGAAAATTGACCATTCCCCCCCCCTTATCTCCGAAACTACTGGACCAAAAATTTTGAAAAAAATACATAGTATGGCTCTTTACTCATAGATAACAGGAAAACCTATAAGAAGTCCATGGTCTTAAAATAACATGGTAAATCTCTCAATATTGTGCGCGCAAACTTACATTTCGTCGCTCGGCATCCAATAGGCCATCTCTCTAGCTATTATAATATCAACAACAAAATATCAAAAGTGTTTGACAGTCTGTTTAATACACAACTAAAAAATAAAACTGTAAATGTTCATGACAACCAATTCGGGTTTCGGCGTGGTTTGTCAACAGAAAGTGCAGTGTTGTGCATACTTAAGCATACTGTCACATACTATACACGGCGTGGGACGCAGATTTATGTTAGCTTCCTCGACTTATTCAAGGCTTTCGATCTGGTTGCTTATGACGTATTGCGGAGAAAGATGGAGAAGGATAGATTGCCAACGGAGCTTATAAACATCTTTAACTATTGGTATGGTAACAAGATCAATAGTGTATGATGGGCTGGAACTTTTTCCAGGCCATACAGGTTGGAATGCGGGGTGAGGCAGGGAGGGTTGAGCTCACCCTCGCTTTCCGAGCGAGCTGATTGGCGAGCTCAACAGCACCAGAGTAGGTAACTATATAGATGGTATTTGTGTAAATAATATTAGCTATGCAGACGATATGGTGCTTCTGAGCGCGTCAATCTGTGGTCTCAGAAAGTTGGTCGCCAAATGTGAGCAGTACGTGGCGTGCATGGTCTTTGAGGCTTGGGGTAGACCAGGTTATGTACCACCTGTATTACTCAATGAGACTCCACTACAAATAGTATTTACGTTTAAATATCTTGGTCATATATTGACCCCTGACCTCAATGACGGACTCGATATTGGCGGGAACGAAGGGTGTTGTCGGTAAGGGCGAACATGCTGGCTCGCAGGTTTGCACGCTGCTCACTTGTCAAAATTAGTCTGTTTTGAGCTTATTGTACAACGTTTTACACGTGCAGCCTATGGGCTAGATATACCCAAAGGTCATGCAACACCCTTCGTGTCCAATACAACAACGCTTTCAGGGTACCTTTTGGTGGGGCTGCCCCGTTTTTGTTGCGCATCGGGAATGTTCGCAGACGCACATATTAATTGCTTTTACGCAACGATGCGAATGAGGTGTGCATCCCTGTTGCGCAGAGTGCGGGCCAGCTCCAACAATATCCTAAAAATGATCACTAGCGGGCTGGATTGCATGTACATCAATCACTGCAGTGCCATCTCCCATGGGGTGAAATAAATTTAAACTAGATTACGTGGGGCACTTGGAAAGTTTTGCGATACTAGAAAAAAATAAACTACAGGTTATATATTTCTTTATTATATTTTTAATACACAGTTTCATACGTCTAAACCAATTTTCATAACACATTTTCCAGTCCACATCAAACACCTCTTCAATCTCCTTCTCAAATGCAGCCAGTGCAGCTTCCGGTGATGAAAACTGTTTTCCTTTGAGTTGGTTTTTTATTTTGGGGAACAAGAAATAGTCGCACGGAGCCAAATCGGGACTGTAAGGAGGATGACCTATAAATTTGACCGGTGTGCTGTCCAAAAATTCCCTTGTTTTGAGCGCCGAGTGAGTCAGCGCGTTGTCATGGTGAAGCAGTAGCCCACGGAGGCCAGTGTTCGGTCGCTTGTTGCTTGCAGCAGTAAAAACTTCTGGCAAACATTTGGTAACATACCATTTAGTATTGATGCTCCTTTGATCTCGAAAGGGTACTGACACCAGATAAACCGTCAAAGAAAAAAAACTTGCGATCAAAATTTTGCCTGCACTTGGTTGCACACTGGCTCGCTTCACTTAGGTAGGCGTTGGTTCATTTTGAAACAGCCACATGGTCGACTGACGCTTCATTTCTGGATCATTCTGATAAAACCAAGATTCGTCAGCCGTAATGATATCTTAAACGTGCCGAGACGAGCCTGCTTCAAATTTTTTATCATGTCTCGGCACCATTTTATCCGAACCTCCTTCTGAGCCTGCTTTGGATTTTGCGTTACCAGCGTGAAACTATCATCCTTACCCGAAGATGTCCATGTAGAATTTCATGCACACTTCCCGGTCAAATCTGCAGTATATGGTGAACCATTTCATATGTAATTCGCATATTCTCTTGAATTAAATGTTCACAGCCAGCACGTTTTGTTATGTAACAGCCGTCATAGGGCGGCCACTTCTTTCTTCGTCCGCCAAAATTACTCGACCACGCATAAATTCGTTGAACCAGCGGAAAACAGTCGCTTTAGAAGGGCTTTTTTCTATGAACACCATTTGAAGTCTTTCAAACAATTCTTCTGGTTTAAGTCGACATTTGAAATCGTACAAAATCATCGCGCGAAAATGTTCTCGTTGTAAATCCACTTTTCAGTAAGACAGAGTATTTTGATTTTGCTCGTAAAAAAATGTGGAGGGAATTTAGAATGTTAAGTTTTTTTTTTTGTAATAAATAGTCATATTTTTTATCGATATCAAAACCAGCCAGTATCCCATAGACAAAAACTGTTAGTCGCAAAACTTTCTGAGTGACCTGGTAAAATAAGCTAACATAGTTCATAAGTTTACTAACACAATGAGTCCTTGTTACTTGAATAAAGAAAAATATCGTGACCATTTTTCTTTTTCAACGACGTTTTCTAAAAATGAAACCTAGCTAGATCGATTTATCGCTCCCGAAACGTCCTGCGTACTAAAGTTCATAAAATTTCTTTGAGTCGTTTCCGAGATTCAGATTATATATATACATATATACAAGAATTGCTCGTTTAAAGGTGTTAGATTTATATTATTTTTATATTAATACCGCGAATGTGAAATTTTTAACGAACATCAGATTTTTGTTTTATTTCATTCTACACAATCAAATAAGTGATCTTGCAATTAAAAAAAAAAAACGTAAAAAAATGTCACATTCGCGGTATTGGATGCCGAGCGACGATTTGTAGTTGGAATGTATGGGAGAACAAGTTTTTCAACTACAATGTTAAGTTTGTTCTTGGGATAAATAAATTCATCTCAACTACGGAACCCTTCATTGTGCGTAGTCCGACACGCACTTGGCCGGTTTTTTTCTTATCCAGACTCTACGTGTGACGTGCGGTGGATGACTAATAGTATTATATTTTCCCCGGGAACTTCACTGATCGATTTGAATCGAATTACGATCATAGTAATGGACGTTTAGGTATTCAGAGCAATATGATGAATAACGATTACAGTACATATATGGGTAAAATCCAATAGAGTCATTAATTTCGCGAGTTTGCTTTCAAATTGTGCACTTGAACGAGAATAATCCCTCTATAAATTCTCAAAGGGTTTTCTCGAGAATCACTTCTACTAGGTACCGAACTACCGACTCAGTATCAATCAATCAATTCAGCCTATCGTCGTCCATTGCTGGACATAAACTCAAACTCAAAGCATTTATTTCAATTAAACCATTTACAGGCAATTTTGAATTGTCAAGGAATCGGTCAGTCAGAAATAGGTATGAACCTAGTTGCCCATTCCAAAGCGTAGTAGGTATCTATGGAGAAGAACGGGCAAGAAACTCCACGGACACTCTTTTAAATAAAAAATTGATACAAAACATTGGTTGCGTCATTCATGTTAAAATTATACATGTGAGAACAATGTAGAAAGACGTGCACGTTAGAAGCGTCCGCAATAAAAAGATAAAACAAAAAACAATTCAAAAATTAAAGTAAATTAAAAATAAGCCCTAGCAGCTAAGAGATGACCAGTCCCTACTGACGGCGACCGTTCACGAACATGACGCATGGATTAGCACTATTCAGCTCAACCATTTTGAAGGGAGCTAAGACTAAGGCATCTCCCAGGCTGCACCACAACACCCTGTCCTCCGTCTTCTTAAGGTCGTCGGTCCATCTAGGTAGGGAGTGTTCCACACTGCGCACTACGCGGTCTCCACTCCAGGACTCATCTGCTCCAATTTCTGGAACTCACTATAGTATAATTATAACCTTCTTTCTTTTTCGTGTGTTTAGTGACTAACCTGGTGTCAGAGTTTTAAAGCCGCCCATGGGCCTCTGACTTGGTTTCACATGACATCGAGAAATATCTCTCAGACATGCTGGTTCCTCACGATGTTTTCCTTCACCGTTTTTGAAGCAAGTGTTAAGGGGTCGTGACTGATTTTGATCAATTTTGTTCATTAGTTGTAAGAAAGGGAAACAGAATTTAAACAAAATTATTTGTGATTTAAAAAGTCAAATTATTTGTCTAGTACGTAGCAGAAAGGGATTTTTCAATTATTAAGCATTCGTGGAAAATCATTAAAATTCGTAACAAGTTTTCCAAAAATTGACGCGAGATTGACGTTTGATCGTTTCGTTAGAGGAAACTACTTTTGATTTTGAAAATTTAAAAATATCATCAACATCATTATATGGTCTACTTGTATACAGGGGAACCACTTTTTCAACTTCCATACACAAGCAGATTTTTTTTTGAAATAACCATTTTTTTTTAAACCCTTTCAGTAATGTATTTTTTCCTATTTATATATCAAACAATATCAAGAAATTTAAAAATTACACATTAGTCTTTAGCTATCCTTGAGATAAACAATATCTTCAATACGTAAATCAAAGGCGAAATAAAACATATTTTAGAGAGCGCAAAAGTGATGCAACTATTAATAGGTGCTGTGACTGACACGAATGGTTTAGCACCACTAAAACTTTAGTTACACACACTTAATGTTTCAATTACTTCAAGCTTTCTTACAACTAGATAAGTTATTGAAGAAAAATGTTTTTTTTCGTCGGAGCCTTAATTATACAAATACGCACATGAATCCGAAAAGTCAGAGGTGCGTGCCTTGGGTTCGAACTCGAGACCTATGACTTGGCAGTCTGACGGTCACACCACTAGGTACTTTTGTTGTTCTGTCTGGTTGATAATATTTTTAACTTCTAGTATGTACTTTTCAACTGCACAGTCATCGGTTCCATGGTGTAACGGTTAGCACTCAGGACTCTGAATCCTGCGATCCGAGTTCAAATCTCGGTGGAACCTGAACTTTTTGTGTTTTGTTAAATGTTATAGAACTTTTTGTGTTTTCATGTATTCAATAATTGACCATTTTCTGACAATAAATTAACATTGTCATTTATAAATATCGTTTATGATTTTTTATTTTGCTATTAAATAAATAATTTCTTGATTTGTATAGAATGCAGGTGTTACAATAATGGTGTTAGTTTCAGATATATTTCCAGTACATTCTGCATGTTGGCATACAAAAATATAGTGGTTAACTTACAGATAATTTAGAAACTAGGTACCTACTTAAATTCAAAATGAGATCATGAACCGGCTACCTAAGTCTAAAATATTATTTACATAATAAATGAGATAAAGTGAAGTAAATATTACAATTTATCATTTATAAAATCGGTAATCGGTATTGTTTTATTAATTAATATTGTTTTGTACCATAATTTAAATTTTTATGATGTTATTTTTTACCTCTACGATATTTTTCCTTCACTGATGTCGATGTATTAGTGATATCTAAGATAAACTTAGAATTGCTGAACTGTCCTCAGTTACACATAAATGATGGTCACCATGCACCACTTGTTACGGCAGTTATTAGGTAAATGGGTAGACAACTACTAGAATGCACACGATAAGCCATAACACACCATAACCACGGATACAGTCAAATTGCTTTGTTACCAGTCTTTCAAACTGTTGGCAATCACATTTGTAAATGGAAAATATTTAACCGCTACATCCAAGTCGCAGGATGTAGCAGTTACTTCGCTATTTAATACTTTTATATAGATCCTACTTTCTACTATAGGTATAATAATATGCAATAGACGTGGATATATTTAGTAACCAATTCCGCTTAGCTAAGCTAAGCGGAATAGGTTACTGAATATATAATCCACGTCTATTGTATAATAATTATAATGGATTTGCGGAAATCCATTATAAGTCACGCTTCGCGCTTGCGGAAATCTAAAAAATCTAAACACTACAGAACGGACTTAGATGAAATTTGGCACACAGATTGTTTATAAGTAACCTGTACCCTAACTGCGTAACTTATTTTCGTAAACAATTTTGCCTAATTTGTTTAATTTTGACAGTTCAACAACATTCATTGCGTTATTTACGTTGTTGAGCAGATTTTTTTAAGCTATTGCATAGCTTTTATCGCAGGCTTTGAGCGCGGCGACCGAATCAAGAAATTCCGTAACGTAACGAAAATAAAACCTAACACCCCCCACTCCGCCTACCATGTAATGACGGTTGTAACGTGATGTTGTCATGGGAAACGGGATGTTGTCATGGAGTTTACAAATGCTATGCAATTGCTTTACCGCGGCAGTCCCCGAGTGCCACACGTTTTTTTCCTACTTAGGAAGCAATGGATTAGTAATCTGTTTCAAACCGAAACAAATTGTGATTGTGTTGTATTACGCAATTAGGGTTCTGTACCCTAATTGTGTAACTTATTTTCGTTAACAATTAAGCCTAATTTGTTTAATTTTGACAGTTCAACAACATTAAACAAAAATCAATCAACAACATTTAACTTTTTGTAAATGTTTTTATGTGATTTAATGTATTGTATGATAATTGAATTAAATAACAATGAATAATGTTTTTAAGTACTTATTAATTTTTAATTGTTAAATTTTTGTTTTATTTGTTAAAGTTTTCTGTGTCTCACATATAGAGGCTTATGAGGGTTACAATGACGGACCTGGCAATTATTCTCATTTAAGTATAGAGTTTTCTCGCTTACCCAGTTCTCACTTACCCAGGTTTGACTGTACTAGTTCAATAATATTTTTAGGAAAGCAAAATGGGATTCACTTGGGGTTCGATTAAATTAAATGCATGCTGAAATGTGGCAAAGAATTTTTTTATTTATTTTTTCTTGGATATATAAGAGTAGCAAGCAGAGCGGAAAATCAACAACATAATGATTTATTTATCATTTCTCGCAACTGTTTATCACATCATAAAAAATCTTAAAAACCCACTTTTCTTTGCCAAATGTCTCAGAAAAACGAATTTAAAAATTACCCATTTCCCAAAAGTTGGCATCGATTCAACCATAAATCTTATAAAAGTATGTATACTTAAGTAGGTATTAGAAAATTTATTTATAGTAGACTAGCGACCCGCCCCGGCTTCGCACGGGTATAAACCGGGTTATTATTCATATTAACCTTCCTCTTCAATCACTCTATCTATTAAAAAAAACCGCATCAAAATCCGTTGCGTAGTTTTAAAGATTTAAGCATACATAGGGATATAGGGACAGAGAAAGCGACTTTGTTTTATACTATGTAGTGATAACACTGTTTATTGGGATTTTGGGAACTTTTGAGGTAATGTTCATTCTTGGCAATGCTGTCACTGTATACTTACATACATGGCGGATTTTGGAGACCTTAAGGGGACGATAGCTGACTTTTAATGATTTTATACTGAAGATGACGTCTGAATGAGTAGTGTTAGTGATTTGGAAAAAAATATATGTTAAATGAAAGCATTTTCTTAATATTTTAATATAGGTATATTTTTGATTATGTTTATATTACATAGTGAAATTAATTTGTAAAGTTATGTCTAACGCGGATAAAAAACTGAGAATGACGCAAAATCCATCAAGCGTATTTTTCTGAAAACTTCACCATTTTAAAGATAATTAAATTACTGATCTTTTAGTATACGTGTTTTATTAAAATATCTTTTGTTTTACGTGTAATAAATTAATAATGCGTCTAATTTGGGACGGCGCTCCTTGATGGGCGAGTCCTATTACTGGCTGGACGTACGACGCGCTGCGTGAGCTCAGTACAGAACACGCAAGTTAACCATTTAAGGTCACTGTCATATATCTGCGTCTTAATCGTTTAGGCTAAAGAAAAACGGTCTTAGGAGACTGTCCTTAACTTTTTGGGACATTTTGATCGGCATTCCCAGATTTAAAAAAAGTACAAGCAGCAAGAAAGTGGGCAATATCCATAAAAACCTTTTTTTATGTAAATCGATCCTGTTTCTCAAATCCGTCCATCCCAAAATCCATCTCAAAAATCCACCCTTTACCTATTTTACAGCAAGGCTATAGCACCAACGTCTGCAAAAGCAAGTAAACAAGCATTCATATTTTATCAATACTTACAATTGTTTGATCTCCATTTTGTCGTCCTCTACATTGTAGGACATCGTAGCATTTCAATGTGACCTTTATTCAAAAGTTTCAAAACTAGTTTCTTCCCGCGACTTCGTCCGCGTGTATGAATATATATTTATCCTATAACTGACTTCAGTTATCGCTTAGCAATTTAGCATTCTTTCTGACATTTTTGTATTTTTGCTTGGCACCGAAGAGTCGTAACGTGATGTTCATAAATAATAATAAATAAAATCATTTTATTTCGGATAACGCAAAAAGATCCATAAATTGTTAGTAACATGTTTGCACTTAAATCACTATTGTTAGTAACTTAAAACTAAAGACAAATTTCTGAAAAGACCACCCAACATCTAAAACATAACGAGAAATGGTAATAGTCTAACTATGGTATAAGTCTTCTCACAAATTACCGTATTATGGCGGAGGAAGTGTCTGCCGCCACAGCCTTCAGGATAGGTACTATTTTGACTGCCTCTTATTCTGCTCAGGAGTCAGGCCATTTTCTTACGAATGATGGCATGAAATCGATCGGTATGGTAACACCGCGAACATTTCAGATGCACTGCAAAAACGAGGCAGTCGCAACAGCATCCTGAAAACATTATTGTACTGGACGCGTGGAACATCCAGTAACGTTTTCGAGTAGTTGACCCAAAGATTACCGGTGTAAAAACTTTAATCCCTAATTACACTTCCTCAAGAATAAGGCTATCAAATGTCAAAAGAATTTTTCAAATCCGACTGGTAGTTTCAGAGATAAGTGCATTCAAACAAAAAAAAAAACAAGTTTTTTTGTAGTATTTGCATACTTAGATGATGTTCTAAAACTTTCCTCGCTAACTGTACTTTACATTGATCGATATCTAACCGAGTCCATTTGGTATATTATGAACTCTGCATAACCAGCTGTAATTGATAACGGAACTATTCAATCGCGTTGTTTGGTCAACTTTTGATAATTGCCACCCACTTTGTAATCCATTTAGATTGATATTTTTGTCGTAGATTGTACTTTTGTTTTTAAGTGGGGCTTTATTTCAAAATAACATCATAAAAATTTTAATTATGGTACAAAAATGGTAGGCAAATATAATAAAAAAAATCTTAAACGATATTTATAAATAACAATTTTAATTTATTCTCCGAAAATGGTCAATTATTGAATAAATAAAAACACAAAAAGTTTTTTATCATTTAAAAAAAATACAAAAAGTTCAGGTTCCACCGAGATTTGAACTCGGATCGCAGGATTCAGAGTCCTGAGTGCTAACCGTTACACCATGGAACCGATGGCTGAGCGGTTGAAAAGTACTAAAAGTTAAAAATATTATCAACCAGACAGAACAACAAAACGTACCTAATTAATATTTAAAAATCTAGTCTAAATAGCCAGCTAAAATCAAATATTTATCATTCTTAAAAGATATTTATAAATAAAAACGAAAAAAAATTGTCAGAAAATGATCAAATAATAAATAAATCAAAAACAAAAAGTTTTTTTATACATCTAAAAAAATGCAAAAAGTTCAGGTTCCACCGAGATTTGAACTCGGATCGCAGGATTCAGAGTCCTGAGTGCTAACCGTTACACCATGGAACCGATGACTATGTAGTTGAAATTGGTCATAGGTTGGTACGCATTTGTGAAGTAGGTAATTGATATTATGTAAACATGTTTATTTTAGAAAGGCAAAAATTATAGCAATGGAATTAAAATTGGGTTAGTTAATTTAGAATGTGGTCGGGCTTTTAGTGTGTGCAGGCTATTAATTTTATTAAGTATGCCAGAAAAACAAAAAATGAAGGGTTCCGTATTTGGGATGAATTTATCCCAAAAACAAACTTAACTTTGTAGTTGAAAAATATATTCTCCCATACAGTATTTATGGGAAAACATGTTTTTGCAACTGCAAAGTTAAGTTGGTCGATTATTGCTTTTTAACTTGTAGAGCCTACTTAGCTGTGATAGTTTTCCTTTTAATTTCGTTATATAAACTACTGCTGTGATTTTTTTCACACACCCAAAACCAACCATTTAGCTGGCAAGGGGGGGGACACTTGACTCTAACAAAAATTAGCACTTTAAAGCTTAATATTTCGCAAACGAATCCTTGAATCCAAAAATGGCTTTTACAAACTCATAATGTTTTTGAAGGACCTTTCCAATGATATCCCACACAATGTGTTAAAAAAATAAATAAAAAAATCATCACCACTTTACGTATAGGAGAGGTACCTACCCCAAAAAAATTGTTTTTCATAATTTTGTTTTACCACTTTGTCGGCGTAATTAATAACTATGCCAAATTACAGCTTTCTAGTACTAAGGATTTCGGAGTTAACCGCGGACGGACAGACAGACGGACATGACGAAACTATAAGGGTTCCTTGTTTACTACGGAACCCTAAAAAGTGCGTCTTACATATATCAGTTTTTTTTGTAGTCAACTGAATACTTGGGTATTCAGTGAGGGTAGGGAGAGACATTACGGTTATAACTTATTTTTAACCGACTTTAAAAAAGGAGGAAGTTATGTACTTGTCGGGTTTTTTTAATGTTGGCTGTACTTTGCAGTCCAACTAACATTTGATACAAGTTCATAAAGTTACTTGCAATATAATTTATTGATAGGTAATTAAAAGAGATAACTTGATATACATATAGGTACATATGATGTCACATGGTATAATAATATATGATGTCAGATGTCTATGATGCAATCATTATCATATCAGGTTCTCTCATGAACAGCTGGTTCAAAGTCATGAATTGCTTCATCGATATTATGATAACGAAGGTCCAAAAGGCAATCGGGGGATTATTAATTGTGGTAGTGAAGGTGAGTAACTAAGTCCATAGGAATTAGTCGACCTCGTAATTGCGTTGCCACTTTTGACAAAAATTCTCAGTAAAAATTAAAACTTCCCTAAGGGCTCTGCCGCTCGTGTACCTATACTCCGTTTGAAATAAGATTAGACATTTAACTAAACCTTTTTTACAGTCCGTTCAACCGATTTTGACTTCTATTGCGTTGGTGGCATGACTAATGACAGCTGCAGTAAACAGTTGGTTTGTAACCACTTTTTTTGCTCTTAATGCCATCCTTATGCCTACGGTATAGAAGTCGAAATTGGTTGAACGGACTGTAAAAAAGGTTTGTTTAAATGTCTAATCTTATTTCAAACGGAGTATAAGTCCACAGGAATTAGTCGCCCTCGTAATTGCGTTGCCACTTTTGACAAAAAATCTCAGTAATTTAAAACTTCCCTAAGTGCTCTGCCGCTCGTGTACCTAGGTATTTGAGTTCGGTGCTCACGGCACGTTGTCGACACCTGCCGCCGCCGCCGCTCGCCGCCGCTGACGCGTTGACGGGTTTCGTTTCCTCTGCCCTTGACGCGTGTCGCTCTTATGTATGAGCACTAAAGTTGAAACTATCTATGTGCTCATATACACGAGGGGCATGTTGTCGACGGCTGTCGTCAACAGTGTCGACGGCTGCAGTTGCCTTGCCGTTGGCAACGTGCCGCTCATGTAGGCGTATAAGCACTTACTGTCACATTAAAAACACAATGTTGGATTTTAAACTGTCGGCGATAAACAGAGGGTTGAAAATCAAGTGCACGAAAAAAGCTCTTCGTTTCTATTTTAGAAATTGCAAATCAAATCCATTTTAAGACATCTTACCTATAACGCAAGTAAGATGACGTTATTGTACCACAAGTGATTAATGCTTACTAACCGCAGGAACTCGCAATTGTTTTCTCTGACGTCACAACTGCATTCTGCTTTAGGTACTTTTCTTTGAATTTTGAGAACTACCCACGGTATTGGGGAAATATCAAGTTCCTAGAGGTAAAAGACGATTGGTCATGCATGTTTCTTGAGGATGTTAACTATGACCATATTAGGGTTTTTTTTGTTATTTATTTCTTTACAAAAGTGACGAAAGTGTTTGATGGCTATCTGATGCTTAGGCATCTATAAAAACATATTTAATTTTACGTAAACCTACATGGGCACTTATGAAACGTCAAAAACTACCTAGGTGAACGGTTCCAATTGGTCGTTTCCTATGGAGAAGAGCCGGCAAGAAACTCCACGGTTACTCTTTTAAAAATAATTGGCTTTTACAATATTTACAAATAATAGGTTTGGGAGGACAGTGTAGGTATTTCAACAAGTACCAGGTTCTTAACAAAATAGAAATGATCAAGAAATCTACAGTACACTAAGCCTACAGGGTTCTCACATTCACAAAAAGATACCTAAATAAATTAATAAAAATTTATTTTAATTAAACACAAATACATGATTGCTATTTATTACAACTGTTACAAATCTGAATAATTATCATGTCTATAAAAGCCACTAATAAAGAGTTGAAATTAAATTGTAGGTATATAATGTCAAATAATACAATGATTATGTCAAGGACGAAAGAAAAAAAAAAAGAAAAAAAAAACAGGGTCATTTGGGAGCAGTTAATAGACTCTTACATAATTTTTCGCCCCCGTAAATTCCTATAGGTATTGCAACTTTCATCGAAATCGATAGAGCCGTTTTCGAGAACGTGATTACAAATTTAAATGTATATACATATATACTACATACAAATATTGCTTATTTAATAGTAAGTAAGTATAGGATCATCATCAGTATATAAAATGTTCCCACTGCTGGGACACAGGCCTCCTCTCTGTGAGAGGGAGTGGGCTGTAATCCACCACGCGGGCCCAGTGCGGGTTGGTAGATGTCACATGTCATCGAATTTTCGGTTCTAGGACATGCCCGGTTTCCTCACGACGTTTTGAGAGCAGTGGTGATGAAATAATTTACACAAAGTAAAGCGCCTGTCTGGGTTCGAACCTACGACCTACAACTCGTAAGTCGCGGCCGTTACCACTGGGCCATCACTGCTCTCCCACTGGGCCATCACTGCTCTCCCACTGGGCCATCACTGCTCTCCTACTGGGCCATCACTGCTCTCAGTATAGGATAGGATAACTATTTACCTCCATTCATCTGGCCTGGCGGTAACACGTGCCTACATACATATTTATGTAGGTATATATATCATTGTATATTGTTTTATCATGTATATAATATGTATAGGTACAGCTGTTTTACGTTCCACCAATTGGACAGAACTATTGTGACGTCACTAACAACACGTCGCAGTTCAATGTTGTTTTTACTTGTGGAGCACATTCTTTGAAATTAATTACTGAAGTTGGTAGTTTTACATAATGTTTTGAAGGTATTTGGTGTGTACAATATGTTATAGTTTTTCTTACTTATAAAAATATTTTCTTTAAAAACTGTTTCTGTCATCTCTAATCAAGTTTTGCTGTTTTCAAAACTATACTCCATTTGAAATAAGATTAGACATTTAACTAAACCTTCTTTACAGTCCGTTCAACCGATTTTGACTTCTATTGCGTTGGTGGCATGACAAATGGCAGCTGCAGTAAACAGTTGGCTTGTAACCACTTTTTTTGCTTTTAATGCCATTCTTATGCCTACGCAACAGAAGTCAAAATCGGTTGAACGGACTGTAAAAAAGGTTTGTTTAAAATATCTAATCTTATTTCAAACGGAGTATAGGTACGGTCAAAAATTCCTCCACATCACTGTCGACTGGTAATGTACCAAGAGACTGGCAGCATTACCACGTTGAATGGCAACGACGACACTACCTTCCGCATCGCTGCTTCCCTGCGAGGAGCTCCTTGTTGTTCTCCTCATCGCTGCCACTGTGGCGAAGTTGTCAACAGCCTCGGACATCACGGTCTGTCTTGCAGCCGAAGTGCGGGTCGCTTAGTGCGGCACGCGAACATTAATGACATCATCCGGCGAGCTCTTGTCACCGTCCGCGTTCCAGCTGTATTAGAACCCAATGGCTTGGCATGCGACGATGGCAAGAGACCGGACGGCATGTCTTTATTTCCATGGAAGGTTAGTAGGCCATTAGTGTGGGACGCAACGTTTGTCGATACTCTAGCGCCATCCCATCGGCTCAGCGTGCTGTGCTGGTACTGACGCTGCGGCTGCGGAAAACCTCAAGCGGCGAAAGTATAATAACCTTCATCATCATTATTTTAGCAGAAACACGTCCACTGCTGGACATAGGCCTTCCCCAAGCACCGCCACTTCGACCGATTCTGTACTTTCCGCATCCAGCGGATTCCTGCGGCCTTCACAAAGTCATCGGTCCATCTTGTGGGAGGCCTTCCAACGCTACGTCTTCCGGTACGTGGTCGCCACTCCAGAACCTTTCGACCCCATTGGCCATCCGTTCTGCAAGCAATGTGCCCTGCCCATTGCCACTTACTTTATAATAACCTTATAGGTCACTATATTTTCGAGCCGTTTGGGGTTGAAACCCTAGGGCCGTAGGGTCCGAGTGCTCACGGTCTGTTCAATGAAATCTCCAAACGACTGGTTGACACTTCCCGTGACCCAAGGGCTGGCTTTTACCTTGGCCAGAGGCTAAGCATTGCCATACAACGTGGCAATGCGACCAGTCTCTTGGGTACATTACCAGTCGACAGTGATACGGAGGAATTTTTCGACGCGATATTTTAGTTTGCTAATAGTTTTAGTTAGGTTAGGATGTTATGTTATGTATTATGTTGTTGTAGCAGAATTGACGGGGTCCGCTAGGGCCCATGCCTGTCGGGGGTGCGAAGAAAACCGATAGGGAAATCGTGGCCCCCGGCAACAGGGCAACCGAAGGAACACGGGTGGGTTTTAGTCAGTAAGAGTCTGACACGCCCTCCCGCTCCTTCCAAAGCGGGAGAAGTTTTTTTTTGGGTGGGAAATTATCAAATAAATTCTCCCGCTCTACCTTCTTAATGGATTAATGAGCTCAGCAGTGGATTTTCTTCATTCCCAATCCTACTAAAATAACTTGACACGTCATCTAAATGTTGTAAAGAGTTACTAATTTCATCACTAGACGGTTCAATTTAAACATTCGTAATTCTTAAGGCCTCCCACAAGATGGACCGATGACCTTGTGAAGGCCGCAGGAATCCGCTGGATGCGGAAAGCACAGAATCGGTCGAAGTGGCGGTGCTTGGGGGAGGCCTATGTCCAGCAGTGGACGTCTTTCGGCTGAAATGATGATGATGAATTCTTAGAAAAACGTGACTTGTTATTTTATATTAGGTTAATGACTTCAATTTAAAAAAAAACCGCTAGAAAACAACTATTTTGTTTTAGAATAATGAACGTTTTTTGTAGGTATAAGGTTTATTATTGTTAAATTGCGATTAATACTCAATATCCGCTATCATTTGAATGATAACAATGTTTTAATATAAATAGATAGAGCTACATAATTTCGACTACTATGTCCCATCCCATTCGGTTCCATGGTGTAATGGTTAGCACTCTGGACTTTGAATCCAGCGATCCGAGTTCAAATCTCGGTGGAACCTGGGCGCACTTTTTGTTGGTTTTTTTTTTATCAAATTTTGTGGATACTTAGTTGGTTGTTTTTGTTTTCATAAGTACGTAGATTTATTTATGTAAGTATGTGTTTTTCATATTTTTCTGGGTAGGAAATTTTTATAGGTAAATTTTTATGTATTTTATTATATGCTTACTATTACTAGTAATATATTTTATATAATCTTTGGTACGAAAGAGAAACCGTTAAAAATAAAAAATAACCCTCAAATTCCACGGGAGTGAATTTTAAAAATAAATATTTTTTTGTACAGACTGACAATTTGACTAGGTACGGAGTTGTGCACATTAAATGCACAATATCTGCCAGAATATAAATTAACAAACAGTTGCAGTAGGTGCAAAGTAACATACAAAACTCACGGTGTACCTATGGTTTCATGTTTCAGATAAAATGCAGGTGTGGGAAGCATTCTGAAACTCAATAAACCTCAACCTATTGTTAGGGATCACAGAACAGAAATAACCAGTCCCATAACGGTGAAAACAATGTGGTTCTTTTTTAACTTACAAAAATGAACCACATTCGTTTTTGAAAGGAAGAAAAAAAAAACAAAGATGCGGTAACGCTCCTTAGTGCCATAAATTGGGTCAAAATCGAAATCAAATCATGACATGCATGACATCTAATAAGAATCAGCCAATTGAACACAATATACGTAGGTAGTATCTCTACTAAGGTAGTCTGTAAACACAATATTGATGACTGGATCATTGAGTCATTCACAGAACAACACAGCACAGTACGTACCTATCATTTAATTAAAAAAACCTTTTCAAACATTGTCGCCCTAAAAACCTATTTACCATAAAAAAATGAAAATACATTCACGAAATATCATTTCATTACTAATAGCCAAGGTTTAAAACAAAAAAAATCGCCTGACAAGTCAAGTTTTGCCAAAACAACACCACTAAGTGCCCATAATTCGTATTAAATACGTCCCCAGATTATTTGGCCGTCGATCACACCCAACTAACCCAGTCCCGCCCAAAAGCCTCCTGGGCATCGTATTACTTTAATGAAAAAGCATCAAATAACGTAATTGACGGTGTGACGGGGTGACACGGTGGGAATGGGTTGCCAGGTAAAAAATATTGAAAAAGGAAGGTTATTTTTGACAAAAATAACCTCTCCTTATGACTTTTCGGATTCATGTGTTTAATGTATAATTAATCACTTGCTTCAAAATAGTGAAGGAAAATATCGTGAGGAAACCGGCATGCCTTTTTTTTTGGGTGGGAAATTATCAAATAACTTGTCAGGAGGGCAATTGTCAGGAGGGGATAACTTGGAGGGCGTGGCAGACTCTTACTGACTAAAACCCACTCGTGTTCCTTTGGTTGCCCTGTTGCTGGGGGCCATGATTTCCCTTTCGGCCCATATTTGCAGCCCCGGCAGGCGTTGGCCCTAGCGGACCCCGTCAATTCTGCTGACATCTCTTTGAGGCGCACGTGGAACACAACGCGCCGTCGACCCGGACACAGATAATACAATACACCCGGGAAACCGGCATGCCTGAGAGATATTTCTCGACGGCATGTGAAGTCTAGTCAGAGGCCCATGGGCGGCTTTCAAACTCTGACATCAAGTCAGTCACTAACCACACGAAAAAGAAAAGGAAGACCTCTCCTTTATCGTTCCTTTGGTGGAGGAAACCAAAGGAACGATAAATAGATTGTTTCGAAGACTATATGGCTAGAAAAAGGGTGAATTGAATACTGAGATGACAGCTGACTATGTATGGAACAAAAAGACATGCTGTTTCGACTTTAAACTATTGGAATAAGAGCAGTCAGCACGTCACAAGAGATCAGTGCCAGTGTCTTGATCAGTAAAATATTAGTAAAATATAAGGTCTATTTATAACCTTGTTTCCAATTAATGTTATTTCCACTTAAACAAACATCAACTTTATTTAAGCTTAAATAAAGTATATTTTAGACTGCCAAGTCCTGTTGAAAAAGTCATTAAAAAATATGAAGTTGTAGCGCAAACTGAACCCTATGTGTAGGCGTTACAGTTGTTTTTCCTAAAACTCGTGTTTGTTTACATGTTTGGCAAATAAATTGCGAACGCAGATTAAACTAATATTTTGCCAACCATTTACTTTTAATAATTTGAATGTAATAACAATAATTCATTTTTTCAATGAATCTACATAATATTGTCTTGCTTCTTGCGTGTACTTAGGAAATCAAGATAAAAACAAAAGATTCCATTTTACTCGGAAACATTTATCAATCATTTGTTATTTCTTTCATCCAAGACCTCTGTGACGATAACCCCGGGTTACTATAAACTACATTAAATAAATAAGTGATAAGAACTATGTAGATTGAAGGCCCACAAAAAAACACGTTTCTCAAAGACATGCAATCGTTCTGGTTGTACTTCATTTCCTTTAAAATTTTCCTACCATTTTCTTTTTTCCTCTAGCAATACCACCGTGACAAGGCGTGACACTGTCGAGCTAGACGTCTCCCGGGACGCACAATTTATTAATCAGAAATAATAATTCACTAGTAATGTGGGCAGCGCGTGAGTTCTATACGATAAACATCGCTCGTAATCGGAAGGGTTAAGTGTAGGGTTGGCACGAAACTTACATTATTAATTTATTATTTTATTTATTGACTTCGCTAAATTGCCATTGGTCTAGGGCTTAGGTATAGCATTAACAGATGATCGAACTTAGTTCGGGCCGGACAACGGATATGGTGATTGGTGCGCTCCGTTCAAAATCTGTTCATCTAGCTAGAGTCTAGAGAGCAGTCTGGCGACAAATTAAGTATTAAGGGGACTATAACTAACTTTTAATGATTTTATACTGAAGATGACGTCTAAACGAGTAGTGTTAGTGATTCGAAAAAAATATGTGTTAAACTAAAGCACTTTCTTAATATTTTAATATAGGCATATTTTTGATTATGCTTTTATTATATAGTGAAATTAATTTGTAAAGTTATGTCTAACGCGAAAAAAAACAGAATGACGCAAAATCTATCAAGCGTATTTTTCTGAAAACTTCATCATTTAAAAGATAATTAAATTATCGATCTTTTAGTATACGTGTTTTATTAAAAAAATATTTTGTTTTACGTGTAATAAATTAATAATGCGTCTAATTTGGGACAACGCTCCTTGATGGGCGAGTCCTATTACTGGCTGGACGTACCACGCGTTGCGTGAGCTCAGTACAGAACACGCAAGCTAACCTTTCAAGGTCACTGTCATATATCTGCGTCTTAAGTCGAACAAATGTAGGTAAAGCTTGTTTATTCTGTAAATAGGATGTCGGAATCACTTTTACAAGTTATCAAAAAAAAAAAATAAGCTAGATAAGTTCGGCGTTTCCTATCTGATTACTCTGAGAAGATAGGCCGAAACAAACTCAGAGGTCGCAGTCTCTTTTAAAGTCCAGCCATAATCTTGGTCAGGCGGACCATGTAGATTAGTGTCTGAAATGGTCTTTTGAGGAAAGAACCACACAGATTTGAGTGGATCAGTCAGTGCAAGCATTTGTCAGTAATCGTGGAGCTCAACTCAGAACTTAAGGAACTCAACTCGACGAACAATACCAAAGAAATAACATTTGGGTAGGCCGCATAAACTACTCAAACTGCCAGACCATCACTAAAACTAACAGAGAAATAAAAATCCACATAGTCCTCACATTCATAATAATTAAAATATTATAATACTTTACAAAGTAATCATGTCATTTTGAATATAATGACGCGCCCCATTCATTACCACGTTTTACGCACACGGTAATGCGGTATTGTGGTGGTGGATCGCGTCATTTCAGAGTGCACAAGTTATACGGACCGAACTATGTCCGCTGTCCAGCCCGTACCAAGTTCGATCTGTTATTAGAGTTCTGTAATTTAAGTAGAGCAGCGGTAGCCCAGTGGTAACGGCCGCGACTTACTAGTTGTAGGTCGTAGGTTCGAACCCAGACAGGGGCTTTACTTTGTGTAAATTATTTAATCACCACTGCTCTCAAAACGGTGAAGATAACATCGTGAGGCAACCGGCATGTCCTAGAACCGAAAATTCGAAGACATGTGACATCTACCAACCCGCACTGGGCCCGCGTGGTGGATTACGCCCACTCCCTCTCACAGAGAGGAGGCCTGTGTCCCAGCAGTGGGAACATTTATAGGATGATGATGATGATGAATTTAAGTAGGTAGCCCCCAGATATGACAATTTGGCGTAAGATGACACAACTAAATTTCTCGTAGCAAAATGCAATTTATGGACGTAATTGCTATGCGAACTAGTCCAGGCAAGTGAGTATACCACCATTACTCTATCAATAATGCTGAAGGTCCAAAATACCAGTGTTAAAGTCTCGGCGAGCGTGCCTCCTGTTTAAGATATTACGCTTGGTCAAGTTCCAATGATCACTGGCACTGGCCACTGAAAAAGTGCCAACGACAGATAGCGAGCTCCCTAGTAAATATCACGCATTTCTTCAGTAATTAATTATAGGCTATTAGACAATAATATATTAGATTATGGTACCAATTAAAATGGCCTTTTACTAAAACAATGGAAGTGGCAGCCCTAGTTCTACGGCAGGTTACACGATTCTTAGTTAAGGTAAAGTTAATTGAAGACTGTAATTTAGAATGTAGTAATAAAGTTAATTATAAATGAAGGACCTAGGAGGCAAAAAAAGAAAACCATTTGAGTTCAATAAAAAATACTTTATGTATATTCAATCGTGGTTATGAATTAAAACGGCAGGAAAAGAAATACTATTGTAAGAAAAGGTAAAGATTGAAAAATGTTGAAGTTATCAGTGTCAGTAATAGTATAGTAAATCTTTCTATGCTTAAGTATTGCTTGTACCTAATCACAAAAAGCACCACTCCGAGCAGTATTCTCTTTATTGCAGAATGTAAAATCCGTTCATTCCTCATGAGATCACCTAATTGACACTACCGGGTGGTGTCACTGGGAATGGACGGAATCACTTTTTCCCGTGACATCACCATGTCCCGTTAAAATATGTATAACATAGTATAATGTTGTACTATATTGTTACTTAAACATAACTGGCGAAATGTGGGTGTACTATAGATGCACCTCTGCCTAACCCTTCGGGGAATACAGGCGTGATGTAATGTTATAATGTTACTTAAACTTACTATTCTATAAAATTTTGTTATTTAAATTAACTCTAGTTAACGCTTCGCTAACTTTTCTATCCACAGTGCCACCGACACATAGATTTTTAATCCACATACTCACGCTCAAACTCCCAAGGCGCCAGCAGCGAAAGAGTTCGCTTTTTTTTAATTAAAGTAATCAGTAAATTCGTTAGGGCGCGGCCAGACTACGTATGAATGCTTAAACATATGCTAATTAGCAAGGGTTTACCATATCGCAGTGTATCAGGGGCTTAACGTTAACTGATAAATTGGAAAGCTACACCCATTTTTTGATTTTGGAATTATGAGGCATTCGGGCCTGATTTTGATGTAGATAGAGATTACTGAGTACAAATAGTGGACAACACGGAAGATGTCAGATTTAGATAAGTGTATTTATTTTAAATCAGTTATTTTCAAGGGAGTTTTTTGAGGTGACTTATAGGTTACCTAGTGCAGTTTATTAGGATAGTGATAACTCATATTCATTCAATTAAACTTCAAGTAAAATTCTCAGTACAGTGCGCGCAAGATATGTCTGCGTGCGGCTGAAATCAGAACTAATCGTATGCCGCCGCCGCCGTCTTGTCTTTTATGTAAGATCAAATTAAGTATAGAATAATTAAATTATTGAATACTAAAAATATTGAGATAAAATTATTAATTTAGAATTCATATTTTACATCCCATCATCTGTTACGACGCCTCATTAAGGTGGATAACAATTAAAATTCTATTGTGTCTCGTTAATGACAGTTGAAAGGATACAGGGTGACTGGTAATTAGCGACTGAAACTTTAACACTTGACTAAATAAACTCATTATAAACAACTTTTAATAAGGGACCAATCCTAAATTCGCGAAATAAAATCAGCTGTTCCCTACATTTTGACGTGTTATCCGATCATAAATGTAGGGTACAGCTAATTTTTTTCCTAATTTCAGGTTTGGTCCCATAGTAAAAGTTGTTCATAATGATGAGTAAAGTCACGGTGTTAAAGTATTGGTCACTAATTTCCAGTCACCCTATATAATTTTAAGCGTTTTTTTTTTCTTTTCTTAGCCGTTATTGTCCCACTGCTGGGCAAAGGCCTCCCTACTCTCTTTCCACCTCTCTCTGTCTAGAGCTTCCAAGGACCAATCATTCTTAAAGGAGTCCAGCTCCTCCCGCCATTTAAAAAAAAATGTAAATTAATTTAAAGTTCATGCTGTCACTACCTGTCACTTTGAGGGCTATAGTCAGCAATTTTTTGAAGTGAAAACTACTTTAAGCGCGTTGGGCATTTTTGAGATGGGACTAAACCGATGATTTCGCGACACTGTTACCGAATTTACCGACACCGTAGAGTAAAAGACATCAACGCGTCGATTACCTCGGTGCCGATTATTTTCAAGTTTTCACTTCTGTCGGCACTCCCGGAGTGCTACTGTTTTTTACCCGACTGCCCCAGAAGGAGGGTAATGTTTTTCGAGAGTATGTATGTATGTATGTATGTTTGTATGTATGTATGTATGTATGTCTATTTCTTTGGCACGCTCTGTAGCCTAAACGGCTTGATGGATTTTAACATGTGAGGTGTCGTTAGATTTGTACTAATTGTGGGAGTGTCATAGGCTATATAATATTTATATATTGCATCTGCAAATAGAAAAAAAGGGAGGGCTAGGTTTAAAAAAAAAAACATTATTGGTATCAAATAAAAGCAAATATCTAATCTAAAAACGAAAGGTCACTCACTCACTCATTCACTCACTCAGTCATCAAGAAAAATCGAAAATCGTTTGACGTATGAAGATGAAATTAGGTAGGAAGGTAGTTTATAGTTAGTAGACGTCCGCTAAGAACGGATTTTTGGAAATTCAACCTTTAAGAGGGTGGAAAGGGGGGATTTTGTTTGTATGAAAAATCTTATTCCTTGAGTTAATAAACTTGAAACTTAGCCGAATACTTATCTATATAAATTATAAAGTATGCCACTTTTAGTTTTTCTAAAGCACCCCCTAAAGGAGGATTGGGGGGTATCAAAGTTTGTATGGAAGAATTTTAACGAGCGGTCTAATTAACTCGAAACTCAGTATTTATAATTAAAATTGAAAATAAATAAAAACGTATATCAGGGTTTTTTGAAAATCTACCCCTAATGGGATGAAACGGGGTATTAATTTTTACAATGGAGGATTTTACTGTGTAGCTTAATTAACTTCAAAATTGATATAAATAAACTTTATAGGCAAATAATGGAAACGTCACAATAGATTTTTCAAAAATTATTATCACGCTATTTGCTATGGGGGATGAGCAATATAGCATTATGTTCGTATTCTTATATAGTTTACCGCAAATTGTAAAAAGACTAGCCAAAAGGTTAGAATATTGCAGATAGTTACGGATTTAACCTTTTGTACCTTTATGGAGCTAAGCAGTCAATCACAGCATATACAGGGTGGATTTTGAGATGGAGCAATAAGGGCAGGTACCTTAACCGTTGTCGCTACAAGAAAACGGTCCTAGGAGACTGTCCTTAACATTTTGAAACATTTTGATCTGCATTCACAGATTTTGAAAAAAAATTACAGTCAGTAAGAAAATGGCCAATTTTCACAAAAACTTTTTTGATGCCAGTCGATCTTATTTCTTATTATTTATTATTAGGATCAAAAAACTATATTGGGCCAACTGAGGTTTGAGTACGAGAAAAGTCAGAAATTGAAAAATAACTCCCATACATTTCGTAGGAAATGAGAGGAGATAGAACACAATACAAAAATACCTTTGTACGTTGAAAAATATTTTTAATGAGGTACTTACTATTATTCAAATGAACACAATATACTATGCAACAGTTGAATTATTCCAATACTTCACTGGGCTGAATAAGGACCGAATGTAGCAGATAGTTACAGATTTAACTTTTAAATGATTATCAATCCGTTATACTTTTATGCAGCTAAGCAGTCAATCATCAATTCATCCATCTATACTAATATTATAAATTCGAAAGTAACTCTGTTTGTCTGTATGTTACCTTTTCACGCCATACCACTGACCGGGTTTCGATAAAATTTGGCAAGGAGATAGATGGCATCCCGGAGAAGGACATAAGCAACATTTTGTCTCAAAAATAAACCTAAGGGGATGAAAGTTTGTATGGGAAACCTATCATTTCTTAAGTTAGGGCTATGAAAATTTAAATTTGTGCTTTTGGTAACAAATCAAGAATGATTATGTTGTAATGTATTAATGTTATTGTTGTTCTTTTTCAATTGAAAAATAACTTTTATTAGAGTAATTAAATACAGACTAAATGTTACTTCAAGACACGGCCTTTGAATTTTTAATCTCAGATTGCAGAAAAAACTTAACTTTGCTGTTCATTATAGAACTATAAATTACCAATTTTCGGATTATCCTCTTTACTTGACCTTACTTCTCGCCAAATTTCATGCTGCTGGACCAACGGGAAGTACCAAATAGACTGGTTTATTTGCGAGTGTCAAAATATGCGACATAAATGGCTGTATTTTTTATATCGTTAACTTTTTTTTTGGGTGGGAAATTATCAAATAACTTCTCTCGCTCTGGGCGGAGCGGGAGAGCGTGTTAGGCTTACACTGACAAAAACCCACCCGTGTTCCTTCAGTTGCCTGTGTGTTGCCAGGGGCCACGGTAACCTTTTCGGACTTTCCCGCGACCCTGGCAGGCATCGGCCCTAGCGTACCATGGTTTGGACCAGGGCCGGACGCGAAAAATCACCACCGCCGATCGTCTCCACGAGGACATGGCGGTGCCCCGCCCAAGCCGGGCAGACCTCCACCGTATGCTCCACCGTGTCCTCCGGGCGATCCACACAATGGTCTCACCCGGGCGTTTCCTCCCACCTTATCCGAAACAGGAATCTCCCGAAACAACCGTGTCCGGTGAGAACCTGCGTCAGGTGGAAGGTATGGACGCCGTGGCGCCTCTCTAGCCACTATTCAATGAGGGAACTTATTGCCACAGTTGTGGCGTGCCCATTATTGCGTTGACTTGGAAATTTGATTTTCGTTACACTTCCAAGAGACCGTAGATCTAAGTTTTTAATATCTATTTCAACTTGATGCCTCCACGCGTTCCTGAGAAAAAGGGCCTTGACAGACACTGAAGTCATCCTTTAAGGGCTTTAATGTTTCATTTTGAGGTACGGAACCCTAAAACAGATTTATTATCAGCCTGTTACCTTTCATGCCGTAACGGCTAAACGGATTTAGATGATAGGCATACGGATAGGCCATGACTTGGGTTAGGACATAGGATATTCTGAATCCCGGTAGCACGTTCTTGTGGGATATTTTCCGACATCCACGCGGGCGAAGCCGCGGGCAAAAGCTAGTTATTTTAATAAAACTAAAAAGCTTGAAATAAAAAAGTTATTTAAAAAACAAAAAACCCGACTGCAAAAACACATAACTGAAAAGAGAAAAACAAGCATTATAATCTATAGAATTTTGGTATTGCAGGCGGGACAAACAAAATTTACACCATCATTTTAGGTTATTGGTTTGTCCCGCCTGCAATACCAAAATTCTATAGATTATAATGCTTGTTTTTCTCTTTTCAGTTATGTGTTTTTGCAGTCGGGTTTTTTGTTTTTTAAATAACTTTTTTTTTAATAAACGACATGTTACGACTGCCTCGTTGGTCTAGTGGTTGCAAGCGTTATTGCTGAGCATGCAGGTCATGGGGACGATTCCCAGGTCGGGTAAAATGGTATTGGGTTTTGCTATCAGGAATTTCTCAGTAGCAGCCCGGAGTTCAGATTTGTGTCCGGTTGATGGCAATAGGCTCGCCCCCTATTACATGGGACGTCAACATAACTGGCAAAACGTGGGTTTACTTGCCATACTAATAATTATGTAATCTAGTCCTAATAATTAAACAATAAATCTTTATTATTCGATATGTCTTATAATCTCCTTTATTTCATTTGAAAATGTGAAAACATTTTAAATATTAAAATATAAAGAGATACAAGAAACATAAAAAAAAAGTAGCCCACTGTTATCGAGAACAGGGCCAAGCCCAAGGGTCAGGGTTAGAGCTCCAGAGAGAGGATTCTCCTAACAATTCGAGCCGTGTTCAGAAGTACCGCTTTCTGAATCAAGCCCTTGATGCAGCTGCCCAACGGGAGCCTCCTCAGGGGTAAGTCGAGGCTCTTGGCTATTAGGCCAGTGGTCGGCAAACCGCAGCTCGGGTCTTTAGCCTGTAGAGTGCGGCTCAGTAAAAAAGGTCGATGAGTGCGACCGTAGATACGCGCGGGGGTCGGGATTTCGGTCATTAAGCAAGATATTAAGTTTTATTCAAACTATATTTCCGAAGTATTTTCACCAAAAATTTACAGAACATCGATTTATCATTGACTTTCAAAATTTTCCAAGGTAAACTTGTTAATAAGTAAGATGCCTTCATCATATTATTATCAGTCGATATGATGATGATGATGAAGGCATCCTACTTCTTAACAAGTTAATTTTAGGAAGCGAAGTGAAAAAGGACAGTTTGGACACACAGAAAGGATTGGCTCTCATAAGAAATCTTAGTCGTTATAATATTGATATTTGGTTCTATTGACTAATGAGTTTCCATTGGCTGTCACGATTATTAGCGCAATGATCGCTGAGTCCACATCCCATATGTCGACAACCTCGCGAGCTAAGTCAAGACACTCCTGCCGGGGTTGCGAAGAAGTCTGAAAGGGAAATCGTGGCCCCCAGTAACATGGCAACTGAAGGAACACGGGTGGGTTTTAGTCAGTAAGAGTCTGACACGTCCTCCCGCTCCGCCCCGAGCGGGAGAAGTTATTTGATAATTTCCCACCCAAAAAAAAAGTCAAGATACTCGATTATTATAAATCTTTGCAGCGCTGATTTGCTGGATTTGTTTTCTCCTCTACCTATCGTTATTTCTCCTGACAAAGTTTATTCGGTTTATATGTATGTATTTTATATCTATTAGTACGTATAAATTTTCATGTTATCTGTCATTTATGTTGCACCTGCCATATTTTGTCTGTGCATCACCCTAAGGTCGACTGGTAGAAAATGCCTTTAGGCATTAAGTCCGCCTTTGTACAGTATTTTTACTTGTGCATAAAGTTTTAATAAAAAATAAATATTATTAAGTAACTCTACCTAACCCTTCGGGGATTACAAGCTTGATGTTGTGTTATGTCATGTTCACTAAGCATTTTGACGGACTACTTTGCGGTCGGGGATTCCCCGTAGCAGGTAAGGGTTGCATGAATTACCTAATAAGTACCCTAAATGAATAGCGATAAGATTCTTCATTGATATATTATATTGAATGACAGATAAAAAACCGGTCAAGTACGTGTCGGACCACGCACAATGAAGGATTCCGTAGTTGGTATGAATTTATCTCAAAAACAAACTTAACTTTGTAGTTGACAAACATGTTCTCCCATACGAAATGTTTGGGAAAACATGTTTTTGCAACTGCAATGATTACTCGTTAACTTGTAGAGCCTACTTAGCTGTGATAATTTTCCTTTTAATTTCGTTATATATACTACTGCCGTGAATTTTTTCACATATCCAAAACCAACCATTTAACTGGCACTGGGAGACTTGACTCTAGACTCTTTACTCTGACAAATTAGCATTTTAAAGCATAATATTTCGCAAATGGATCCCTGAATCCAAAAATAGTTTTCACGCACTCACAATATTTCTGAACGACCTTTCCAACGCCACACCATGGGATAGAAGAGAAAAAAAAACATCCCCACTTTACATGTAGGTACTTACCTACAATATTTTTTAATATGATTTTATTTTACCACTTTGTCGGCGTGATTAATACCCATGCCAAATTACAGCTTTCTAGTACTAGTCTCTGAGCTAAGCCGCGGACAAACAGACAGACAGACATGGCGAAACTATAAGGGTTACTTGTTGACTACGGAACCCTAAAAGAAAAGAAAAGTGGCGCTATGAACAAAAGAGACAAAATATGGTCTAATTAAATATTTAATTGCGTTTTGAATTCTATATCTTGCTGTTTTCTACACAAAACGAATAAAATAGGATACCGGACAGATAAAAAGTGATAAACGAAATAGGGGTCAAACTAAGTAAAACAATATTTTAGATAAAGTATTAACCTACCATAATATTTATAATCTACTCGAAGATACTAAATATTTACAAAACACTATAGGGCCAAAAAGTAACACATTTTACATACTTAATTTCAAAATATTTAAACTATTATTGCTAATAAACATTCTTACTGTACAAAAAAACCTTTAAAAAAATTATCGAAAAGTTAAAAAAGTTCAGGTTCCACCGAGATTTGAACTCGGATCGCAGGATTCAGAGTCCTGAGTGCTAACCGTTACACCATGGAACCGATGAGTGTGCTGGCGAATTTTAGCATTGGTATCCGAATAGAACTTTCACCTGGAGCTAATTTTGTCCAGAGCATTGACCTAGAAACTGGTTTAAAAAAAGAATGTGTGATCTGTGAACGTTTTATTTTTAGAAGAGAATGTAACTGTATGTATGTAACTACGCATCTTTCAAGCCAGTGTTCGTTCGTGTAATAGGAGTAAAATATTGTGACTATAACAGACACATTTGAAACCGGTAAAAATTTAATTAGGTACTTACTTACTTAATTTCCACTCTGTAACTTATTTTATCTGTCATTTATTTTTAATTAAGTACATATTAAGGCGTGTACGCACGAACTAACAAAACATGTTCGTTCGTGTATACACACGCCTTTAGGTATGCTATGCATTCCCAACTAACACTTTAGGCGTCAATTAGAGCTTGTTTTAGAACTTAACGAGATATAGAGGCGCTACAGCAGCAGCACTACAACTTTTGGCGACCAAAGAGTGTGAACAAGCAAGATATTTCATTTAGAGCTATACCACAGAGTTACAAGGGCGATAACAGTGTGAGTTTAAAGGTTAAAGACATACAGCAGCAATTTTAAACACTACAATACGGGCAAAGCATCTTGTGAATCTTACAACTATAAGATCTAAATGAGAAGCAAGCTAGACTACAACCCCTCAAAGTGCTATGCAAGCGATAATAAACTCTCGCCATGGACTAAAAGTTGCACAAAAGCTATGATTACCACTACCAGTTCTACAATGGTGCTCATAAACTCTTTTGTACCACCAAATGCCTAAAGAGGTACAAAACTCTCTTATGTTACTTAAAGTCAAACAGTAGGAACATTTTTCACTATTATAGAACTTGTAGGGCTTAATGTGACTCCTGTATAACTTTAGGTAGAGTAATAGAGCTTAATATCACATCTGTACGCCTTATGTTTGCCCACCATTTAGGTTATGAATTAATTTTATTTGAAGTATTTTGCTTTATTGTGTTCTAATACTACTAGCACGATACCTTAAACTAGAATAGGCAACGTTTTATTAGATTATAACTAAAGTTTTATGTTACTCCATATCTAGTAAAATATTTATTTTCAGTAAATAGACAACAGACATCGGGCGCTTGAATAATTTGTTATTAATACATACACTTATTCACAGTGTAGTTACATTCACAGTAAAAAGTCAACTTCTGTGTCCACTAACTTGAAACTAAAAGATTACTTTTAATTTCACTTACACAAACAAATGGCGGCGTTTTGGATCTTAAGCGTTTTGGTCGCTATTTAGGTAGAGTGTATTAGGGTACTCGTAAATAAAACTAGACTGTACAGAAGAACGATATCGGATAGACTATCTTTTATTTCCTAAAACACCTTATTTTATACTATTCATACATTGATACTCTTAGGCACTAGCATGTAACTTAACAATAAATCGACCAATAGCGATGCGCCGTAGGGCGCGCCGCGCGAGGGGCGCGGTGCGCTGCGTTGCACGCGGCATTATTCGCTGCGAAGGCATAAATAGGAGTCGCGCGCAGAGCTCGCTCTCCTGTCCGTCCCATAATGACCTATGCGGGAGCAGTCTTCGCCCACGCCAAATCCCGTTCCATCCATAGGATGCAGACCCTTCAGAACCGATTCCTTCGCAAGGCCACGGGAGCCCCGTGGTACATCAGAAACGAGATCCTCCATCTCGACTGTAAGATCCCTACGATCCACCAGTTTCTCAAACGCATGGCCAAACGTTACTTTGAGTCCGCTCCTCGACATCGGAACCCTCTGATAGTCGAGGCAGCCAATTATGTCCCGTCCCAAATCAGTCAGATCCGCCGTCCGAGGCATGTACTCTCCGACCCAGATGACCCCATTACACTCCTCCAGGAGCAGAATAGGGCCACCAGTACAGTGCACAGAAACAGACGCCTCCCGTCATTCCGACCTCGCCGCCGAGGTCCTTTACGTACGCGATCTACTCCCCGAGTAAACGAATCCCCCCCCCGACCCTTGCTCGAAAACGAGGTACCAGCAGTTGTTGCAGCTGAGCACGTAGCTTTAAATACCCTGAATAATAATCATGATGTTAATATAAATTTGATCCAGCCTGTCCCCTCTTGCTGTCCTCCCGTCAGCGATGCCCTAAGCCGAGGTCCGTACCCCACAGGAGGTGCCCTTAGCGAGCATTCGCTTAATTTTAATTTAGAATAGTTTAAAAAGCTCCTGGCTGGAGGCTCTAAGTGTAGAAGCTTATGGCACCCACAGGAAAATCCGGTTAAGCAGCCACGACCTTAGTGGTCAAACTGCGAGAAGCCATTTACAAAAAAAAAAAGAGCTCGCTCCTTTTCACCGTGAGCCGTCGTCGAGTGAAGATGTCCATCTGCGTGGTCTCGAAGCGTGAAGATACGGAGGGTGCTGGTGCTTTTGCTTGATTTGCTTGTGCTTACAAACCGCTTCTTTCGAAGCGAACCGGCGAACGAGTGCGGCGTTGTGATAACGCTCGTGCCGCGTCGATTATCTTGTTTCTTTATTAAGATACTCGGTACTCGTCTTTATCAAGATGATTGCTTCTCTATTTCTTGCGGACTATCAAAAACGTGGTAATGGTTCAGTGGTATGTGGTATATGGTAGCTGGTTCGGTGGTATATGGTGGCTGGTTTGGTGGTATGTGGTAACTGGTTCTCAGG
This sequence comes from Agrochola lychnidis, assembly GCA_963680765.1. Lineage (NCBI taxonomy): Eukaryota > Metazoa > Arthropoda > Insecta > Lepidoptera > Noctuidae > Agrochola > Agrochola lychnidis. The sequence goes on from OY796858.1 coordinate 21,744,096, forward strand.
TGACTGTGTGACAGGTACTGTGTCACTACAGATCCGACAAATACCGACGCACTGCTTGCATAAAAAAAAACCTTAGAAGTTAAAAATGTTAGCACCTGGGGCCGTTTTTATAGCCTTTGTGGATCAATACTAGAGCTCAAAGCGTTAATGATCACCTATTTGCCAGCCTCTTCTCACTTAAAAATATAGTGAGCATCATTGTAGTTCTTCTATACCACTTAAAGAGTTAGTATTCACCTATTTGCAATCCACCCAAAGAGTTAATAAATGATATTTTACTCTATTGTATCACTAAAGGAGTTAATTTTCGCCTATTTACCACGTTTTTATTCCTTGTTGTTTCAGTTATCGCTATTATAGCTCTATTACTGCTTTATTATACCTCTTAACACATTCTGTAACTCTGCTTTACCGCAATTAAACAACCTAAGGTGATGAAAAAAGTGTGCCCATTTCGGGGTAAAGGCTTGTGCAGACCAGCACGACACGCGACGCGACACAAAGGCACCGCTCGTCGCGCGACGAGCGGTGCTTTTGTGTCGCGTCGCGTGTCACGCCTGTTTGAAAGAGCCTTAAAGTAGTGTTATAGCGCGCTTTAACTCCGAATGCGTAACACTTATTTATAACTTTAGGATCTGGTTAGCGCTCTAATAGATTTACTATAACTCTTGTCTTAGCGTCTAGGTGTTAAATGAAAAAATACAATTTTACATACTTACTAAATACAATATCAGTCATTTTACTTCCTAAAATACACATTTCCTATTTTCCAGACATGTTTCATTTAAAATCTACAAAACAATAAATCAACAAAGACTAAGTACGTTTTTTATTATTTTATTGAATGAGCTTTACGCGTCGTTTTTGTGAATGCATAATATGATAACATTATCGGAATGGTTAATGAAATCATTGGACAATAAACAAGTGTCGTGTTACTTCGTCGTGTCATTTTGATAACCGTAATATCACATTTACTTTATTAAACTGAGGTAAAATTGGGCTTCAGTTATATTAGACTAAATTACTCAATAATATCTGTAGGTAGTGTTCTAAGAGCGCTCTTTTTTAAGAGGGTTTATCTTAAAAGTTTGCGACGTCGTAAATAGCTGTCAAATATTTACCTGTTTTGATTAATTTAGCAATATTACTGTATGGAAATAAGAAATGTAGCTAACTAATTCCTTAGAATATTAATAATGAAATGCAGTAATTAATATCGTAATACCGAATATTTAGTTTTAGAGATAAAAAAAGAATTTGAAATCTTTCGATATGCATTTTTATACCAAAAATTGTTACAACATCAAATTGAGTGTTATAATTGCAATTTATTATTAATATTCTAGTTCGCTAGTTAGCCACGTTTCTTATTTCTATACAGTAATTTTGCCAAATTAATAAAAAAAGCAAAATATTTGACAAATATTTGCGACGTTGCCACTTTCAGAATAAACGCTCTTAATGTGTGTGTGTGTATTAAAATTTTAATACAACTGGGGTAGGTACCCAATTGGTGCAGCCCACTGTACATATTTGCCAAGTTCAATCTGCCTAGCCTTTTCCAAACTACATAGGTTCGAGTCAGGGAAACTTTACCTCTTATAATATTAATATTAGTATTGTATAGATGAGATCAAATTGACTGTAAAAAAATAAAAAACAATACTTGTTTTACATATTAAATTACCTCTACCAAACTATTCGGCAGTTTGTTGGCAGACGTAGCTCCTTTTTAGCACATATTTTTGTTTTTTCAAATATTTACTAATTTAGGCTTTGACACAACACATTTAAGAGGTACTTATGTATTTTATTTTTAAAAGAGGTTTTTGTGACAGAACTGTCTATATCGACTGGAAGGTTATTAAAAATACTTGGAACTAAAAAACGTCTACTTCTTCGACCATAATAGTTATTACAAGTGGGCACTACAAATCTTTTCATATTATTGTTGCTTTGTGATCTTGTACGTAAAATATTGTTTTTGAATTTATCACTACAATACTGTTCTAAAGCTACTGCGTATCGAAAAGAGAATCGAAGTACTACCTAATAAGATATTTGCGTATATCGCACCTACCTAATCCTTACCCATAAACTAAACACTGAGGTAATAAGAATTAATTTACGTCCCCAATAATCATTTTTGTGTCAGTGGTCTGTCGTAAAAATATGTAAATAATTATGAAAACAAGCAAAACCTAAAAATAATTTAAGGAAAACGTGTAAAAAAACAATTGAGATGTTATTTTGTTCTACTTATGATGAATAGGATTTCCAATAAATAACCGGATCGAGCCAGATTTGATTGATTGATTTAGTTTTCAGATGATATCATCTGAACTATGTTGGGGTCGGCGTCCAGTCTAACCGGATGCAGCTGAACATCAGTATTTCACATGGAGCGACTGCCTATCTGACCTCCACAACCCAGTTGCTGGGTAACATGATACCCATTGGTAAGACTAGCTGTCAGACTTTTGCGCTTCTTACGACCCGTAACGACTGTCAAAGATTTACGAATGACAGTCGGGACCAACGGCTTAACGTGCTTTCCGAAGCACGGAAGGGTCTCGAAGTAGGGATGTAAAACGGTAAAATTACCCTGGTATAATACGATATATAACGTTATTTTACGTAATTTACGGTAAAATATGGCTATTCTCGGTAAAAAACGTATTTAACGTACTAATACAGTTCCCATACCACTAAAACACTACAAATACGGAAGTGAGTATGTTTTTGTGTTTCATGTGGATGTCACTACTTTACTATTAACGGATAAATGGATTTGAATGAAATTTGCCAGAGATATAAGCAGTATTGGAAATAAAACAGAAAACTGGGCTCGTGCAACTTATGCGTACTAAAAATCCCTAAAACTTAATTCGCAAGTCAAGAATTCAAGATATGAATCACACCATGTCATGGATTATAATAATATCATCTATGTACAGAGGCAGAGCAGTGGACAGCACAAATTAAAATTTTAAATTTTATAAGTCGCCGGTAATTTTACCGTAATTTATCTAAATGACCGTAAAATACCCGTATTTTACCAGCGTTTTCCGTAAAATTACGTAATTTTGCAACCCTATCTCAAAGTCTCGATAATGTAATAGATGGTGTCTTATCCACGTACCGACCGCGGCATGCACAGCTTAACCTTCGATCGACTCGTGCTGATGTTATTATTTGAAGAGTTAAGTAAATAAAAAAGCGAGAGAAAGAAAAATAAACAAATTGCATAGCACTAAAGCTCCTATGCACACTGTATTCAATTTACAGTTTCTGTTGCCTCATAAAAAAAAAGAAATAAAGATAATTTTCTTTTGCGGACAATACATAATATAATAAGAACCATCCTTACTCTAAAATAACTAATTTAATTCCGAATATAATTATTTAACCTCAAAATAGATACTAATCCCCAAATGAATATTAATGTCGTTACCCAAATATCATAATCCAAAATTGTTTCATAAAACTATATATTTTCAATATTTCAGGGATAAGGAAAATAATATGAAACACCAAGATATTTTGTCAGTCATTTATATTTCTTGCCAACATCAAATTCAATACTCCACACCATACCATCACATCTCCTATTCCCCACATAATATCACAATTCAATCAGTATTCTAATATTTACCATAAACTAATAGGTTACCTTAATTTACAGTAGATCTCCAACAAATACCATGCCAATCTATCTTTTTACCAACACAGTCACTAAGAACGTCTTACCGTCACGAGCGCCCGACCCAGAAGGTCGTTATTCCCCCATTTTGACATATCAAATCTTTGGGCGTTGCCAGTACAATATCCAACAATTACGTATTAATAAATTGAAACCTAACAATAACATCTTAAAAGAAAGACATTTTCATAAAACTGTATGGCACAGTCTTCAAAACTATGTTTGTAATTTTAGTCGAAAGATAGTTGTGTACAGATAACAGAAATATTGAATGTTTCAGGTGGAAAACTTTTGGATAACTTTTAAACTTTCTAAGGTTTGGTAAGAATTGAATCTCTATGGATCTTTTTGACAAGCATCTGTCAAAGTTATGTCATTGTTTATTGAAATATGGGTTCCGCTAAGGTTATGTAGTGGGGTAGTTTTCATAACTATTTAAGACTTTAGAATATCCTACTAATATTATAAATTAATGTAAAAGTTTGTCTGCTTGCTTATACTCAATCACGCCTAAACAGCTGAACGGATTTTTATGAAAGGCACACAGCTAGACATTTTATCTCGGTATATGATCCCGTGGGATAATTTCCGTCTTACACGCGGGCGAAGCAATTCAATTCAATTTAATTTTTTTTATTTCACATAAACCTACATGGAGACTTATGAAACGTCAGAAGCTAGGTGCACGGTTCCAATTGGTCGCTTCCTATGGAGAAGAGCCGGCAATAAACTTTAAAAGCCACGGGCAGTCTAATAGTAAACCTAATTGAATAAATTACGCACCATGATAAAATGCTCATATGGGTAATCAAATGATTAGGATAATCTTGACCAATTCAGAAAGATTACCTACTTTTTGTGTTTTCCCAATAATAGGTAAGTACCTACAGATTGTACGATCATTGATTAGGTATCTATGGAATTTTATTATTGGGGAAATACACAGTACCGAAATTACGGCCACGGCTATCGCATGAGATTTGAAATAACCAAGTAATAATTTATTAAAAAAATGTAATAGGTAAGTACAATTGATTTTCAAATTCTCACATCTTCTTGCCTTCATTTTATTGCATAAAACAGACTAGTCAAATAGGGAACTCAAAAAACAATTCAATTTCCTCTATAGCTTACCAACCTAACCCTAAAATACGCACGTCCATTCCGAATTCGAAAAGACACAGATATGTCAAATATAAAGTTACATGGAAGTGGCGAAGCGGCCCACAGCGTTTATCCCTCATTGTAACTCTATAACATATTTATTGGCGGGTAACATTCGAAAATGGAATGGCTCCTTGGAGTAACCGACGGTTGTAACGGGCGAGTCGTCCGCCATTTCACATTTTTATTTTGTCAATAGTTAATGTGATGTGAGGAGGTATACGTGAACGGATGGAATATATTGGGATATGGTTGGTTATCTTGAGATGTTTGAGTTTTGTAAATAAAGTATTACAAAAATACATAGTTCGCTGAAGGAGGTGTTTTATCCAAGTTTTCTTTAACTATCAAGAAACCATCCCCACACCAGGTTGATTTGACTTTCTTTGAAACGATAATCAGTTTAATCAAGAAAAAGGAGACAGAAGGATAATCTTTTACCATTTCTAATTGATGTTTAAAACAGGCTTCTGGCCTGCTACTTTAAAAATCGCATCTCTATTGTGCATTTTTCTAGGCAATACAACACACAGAACTCTTTTCCTCCCAAAACACAGAACTCCCCCAAAAGTTGGCGAAAATAAAAACGATATCCGAAGACAAATCCCACACGACCCTAATCCCATGTTATATCCGGAGCGCGACGTCCACGGGCATACATTTGCGAAGTCGCTTAGCGACCGCTATAAAATATTGTTTTTTACCAATATTCCGACCGGGACTACATCTACAAACTGTGTAGGTCAGGAGGCAGGGGGAAAGAGTTTACTTAGATATTTTTAAGTAAATTTTTTGTTTATTTTCGAGAGTGTACGTGGAAATGGGCTATTAAAGATGTAGCATTTATTGTTAGTTTATCGAAGTGAAAACTTCTATAGGCGCACATTGCGTTTGGTCTCTTTCAGATGCTGGGGCCACACCAACGGGAAACGCCATTAATTATCGTAATTATGGATGTTGTTAACCCGTAGGAATAAAGTCCATCATCGCGATAATCAACGGTGTTTCCCGTTGGTGTGGCCCCGGCATGAGCAGTGAACGAAACTGAACCATCAAGCTCGGGTCGGTGACACTGAATCGGGTATATCTACTCGGTTCCAGTCGGTCAGTAACGATGAATGGCGTACATCCTCGGCTCCAGTCGTAAGATTTCACTTCTACCGCTCAGACCAAATAAAAAACTAAGACATAAGCACTACGAACAAGTGAAGCAAGGCAAAACTACACTTTTGCTCTGTGCATATACACGCTCACACGCACACATTTACAACCATTTACAATCAAATTACACCTCACTAAGTGCACACATGTTTACGAAACCGGCCTCACGTCTCTGTTGACAGCGCTATGTTTTGGTTTTTTATTTGGTCTAAGTTCTACCGTGTGGTCATTCATAAGCACACACCCTCTTTTTTGTGCAGGAGTTTCTCTTGTGTGACCGTTACCTTCAAATTGGAAATATGCCCAACATGGTAGACTAACGCTGCAGTTTAGGGTTACCAAAGTCATTAGCTGTCCATGTTTTTTGTGCTAGTTTAGTTGCGTTTCTTATTAAAATATCATTATTTTGAATTTCAAAATCTGTACAGTTTTAAACAATATTAAAACTCAAAATTACAGATCTGCGTTTCCATTGTCACACATGTTTGTAATTTTAAGACTTAGCCGACGTTCACACGGACGTAATGAAATCGCGGCGATTTTTTTTCGTGCACTTGTTTTTCAACTCTTGGTGTTTAGTCGAGCGTTGAGAATCCTACGCGCTGGGATGCACTCTCGTCCCAGCGCGTTGAAAAAACACACTGTTGGGTTTTCAACTCTCGGCGCAAAGCAGAGCGTTGAAAATCAAGTGCACGAAAAAAAATCGCCGCGATTTCATTCGTCGTCGGTCGCGTGCATAGATATAAAAGATTTCTATGGTCGCGTGCTATGTCATTTCTTGTTCGGAAAATCGGAAAGCGCCCTCTGTCGGCGCGACCACGTTCTGTTTCACCGAATAAAAAGTTCGAACGATCGGGGTTATACGACACAACGTGAACGCGTGAAAGTTTTCTGCATCTCTCTAGCTCCCAAACAACATTCGAGTATAGGTGGCAATATGAAATATGAAAACGTGGACCATCGCAACCGGAGCCGCGGAGCCCATATATTGATTGACGGATCTGAATATTTCATACTAACCCATTTCTACTTGGACGCTGAGCTGGATGTGGCATGTATCAGTTTTGAAGTTTTACAAGTCAGAAGTGGGTTATTGAAAGTTATGTGTGATCTTCTTTTGTTTGTAAAAAAGTCGAATTGTTTACCCGAAATTGATTAATAAGTTAGTACTTTTATGACAGCACCCAAATACGTACTTACCCTCCATCGTTTCCTACATTTTAGCTGGGAAGTCCACCGGAACCAGATAAAAATGATAAAAAATTAATCAAGAATTAAGTGCAATCACATTTAAAAAGGCCGCACGTCTGTATGGAAACATTCGAATTATACGAATACGATTTAAGCAAAGATATAAATATGTCTAGATAGACAGTCAAAGCTGTGAACTCGTCGGAAAAAATAGCGTCCAACTGTTGGCCGCTAAATGCATGCACCTTATAGAAAAGCACAATGACAGCTCAATGACGTGGCGCGAGTGTAAGACATAGCTGTCACGCAGACCAGCATAACAAAGTTGGCCTGTGTTTGTTTTAGTTTTTTTGCAGCGCGACACTCTTAATAGACATAAAATGAATCAAAAGTTTTAGGTTAGGTTAGGCTAAGACAGAAATGTGCTGTCAATGTCAACAATATTTACATTGACAGCACAGCACTGTACCGGCCGTGCTGCTGACTAATTACCACGTTGTAGCTGCCATTTATTTAGTTATATAAAAGTTACTTACATATAATAAACATGAAAGCGTTTTTTCTACTGCTTAGTTGTACTTGAGACACTGTCAATCTTCACAAATGTTTATAGTTTACAGGTTAAATTGTGGGTTAAATTCAGTGACTTGTCAAAAGAACTACGCATTATTTAACACCAAATGTACGAAACCGTGTTGAATGTGATTGTTTTTGAAACTATAAATGGAGTCACTCCGTGTTCTAAAATTACTTCTAAATCAAATAAAACCTATATAATTTCAACTTAAATTCACAAGAACATATTTCAACAGTTCGATCCTTCGATCAAAACACCTTTTTCATAAAAACACCACATTATAAACTTGCCAACGTAATAACATTATGACGTCACAATCTCATTGACAACTATTTACTCAAGTGCCATACTTCTCCGTTCATTGCTCCTTTTGTACGCAAAATATTTTTCCACGGGTAACTTAACTGTCAATGGAAGTAAAAATAAACCCAGTGTAGCGACGTAGTACATGCATTGGCTTGTTGTTTTGATACGTTTAGTGACAAATAAGTTTTTCCGAGTAATAATGAAAATAAATTAATATCAATTTCTATGAAAGTAAATGCAGAATTTTCCATTCATTTATTAATTTAAAAAGGCTCACCAATTAAACACATACACAGCATTAACCCAAAGTCTTTGTCATAATAGATCTCGGATATATCTAAATTACAGGAAAGCACGGCACTATCAATTAGCATACTAGAACATTATTTAAAAAATAAAAATATATTTTATAAACTTCAAACAATAATAAAACAATTAAAAAGAAAATAATTTTGAATACTTTTGAATAATATGTTATAGCTTACAAGTGGTGTTTTTTTTACCATAAGACAATTTTTATTAAACATATTTTTTTTTATTTATTGGAGGTGCATTGAAAGAGTCACCAGTCACCGTCTCTTCTAGTGACTGGTGACGATACATTAGAACGTAGGTACTTACGGTGTGGCTTGCGGACGGTGAGCAATGGGTAGCTCGCCGTCCGATAAGGACCAGACCCAGGTCGACGGCGCGTTGTGTTCTACGCGCGCCTCAAAGATATGTCAGCAGAACTTGCAGGGTCCGCTAATCGGCCTTAGCGGGCCCTGCAAGTTCTGCTTGCCGGGGTTTCGGGAAAGTCCGAAAGAGATATCGTGGCCCCTGACAACATGGCGACTGAAGGAACACGGGTGGGTTTTAGTCAGTAAGAGTCTGACACGCAATCCCGCTCCAACCAGAGCGGGAGAAGTTATTTGATAATTTCGCACCCACTGTGTGATAATGGCGTCCTTGCTTTGCTAGGGCTAAAAGCCTTAACTAGATACGATTCAATATTAATGTATGATCATCATATTAGTATCGAAAAAGTATTAACCTTTTATTGGTATATTGTGTCTTTTTTTTGTAAACATGAGTCAAGGGTTTAAAACCAGCGCGCTAGGGGAATAAGCATATGCTAACGGTTGCAATGAACCTTTTGCTTCCCGTATTAGTTTTGTGTATGTACCTACTACTTAGCTATAATATTGAAGACAATAAACGTTTATTCTATTCATATGACAAATACGAAAACTGATCGGCTAAAGAGTCCATTGATAATTAAAACTGAAACTAAGTTGCTGTCTGTAGATTTCAAAGCATGTTCCGTCAAGACAAGTACCTATTGCAGTCTAATTTTTTCCTTCACCAAACCCTCCAAAGACCCTTCCAACTTAATTCCTTGATCATCAAAGAAACCCAGAAAAAACCTAATAAAAATAAAACAATTTACTACAGCAAAAGCTCACTAATTTCCAAGACGACTCCCGAAAAAAAAAGGGTATTTTTCTAACAAATCAGTCACCGGCTTGACACCTCGAAACGGTTGTCACTCTGACAAGTATTTACGACCAAGGGCTGAAAAAAAAACTTTGCAAACTACCCACTTTTCATTTGAAATGTAATCTAAACGACGAACGACAAATGAGGTTCGGACCTGACTACGTTTCCACCTCCTTTGTCCCGTTCATATATTTTTTTCGTGGCTTCATTCTTTTTCTTTTCTGTAGTTTTTGTTTTGTTTTATTTGAATAAAGGAAAACAGAATGCTGTTGTTTTGTGTACGATAACTTATTAGTTCAACTGTCACGAGGACGGATTGGGATCGATAGCAATTAAAATTCTATTGTGTCTCATTAATGACAGTTGAAAGGTGCAATATGTAGACTTTCGTTTCAAAATAGATTAGGGGTATATTGAAATTGAAGAGAAAACTTCTTTAGGCGCGTTGGGCATTTTTGAGATGGGACTAAACCATTGATGTCGCGACCTGTTACCGACACCGTGGAGTAAAAGACATCAACGCGTTGATTACCGCGGTGCCGATTTTTCTCAATTTTTTTTTTTTGTACTCCCGCAGTGCCACGTTTTTTTTAAATTAATTAAATAATCGGGTAGAAAATATATTATGTCTATTCAACCAGACTGTAGTAAGAGAATTGGAAATTGGCTTAATGTATATAATTTCATCGTAAAACTAGGTAGCGTCTAAAGTGCCATATTTTTGAACCAGTTACATTTTACTAATGAACCAGACCCCAAGGTTATAATTTTTTTAACCCAGGGACCAATGTGTCTCGATCTGAAGGTTATAGATAAGCCAAACCTCATAAATCAGACTGAATGTACCGTGATGTATTCACATCACGGTACATTCAGTCTGATTTGATGGAAAATGCGCCATTGTCTGTGGGGAAACTTCCATAAGTACATTCGTACTTATGGAAGTTTCCCCACAGACAATGGCGCATTTTCCATCTTGCGCTTCATGCCCTGTTACCTGCGCACTTGATGACCAGGTTATGACCAGTAAGTGCAGTTCGCCACTGAATATTGGGCCAAACCAAGAATATTTAAATAAATAATAAATTTCAGATAAAATTTTAATATTTCAGAAAAAACACATTTAAGGTTCACAAAAACAAATTTTCGAGTAAAAAAATTTCATTACATAAAAAAGTGTAGGTATCATTATTTTTATTATACATATATATAATTTTTTTTTTATTGGTACCAGTACTAATGAAAAATCATTGTATCACAGACACCAGAAATCTAATATGTCTAGATAGAGTGTCGCGCTGCAAAAAAGCTAAAACAAACAGGCCAACGCTACAACGTGGTAATTACAGTTAGCAGCACGGCCAATCGGCCATGTTGAGTCAACATGGCCGTGCTGTGCTGTCAATGTAAACATTGTTGACATTGACAGCACATTTCTGTCCTAACCTAACCTAACCTAAAACTTTTGATTCATTTTATGTCTATTTAGAGTGTCGCGCTGCAAAAAAACTAAAACAAACAGGCCAACTTTGTTATGCTGGTCTGCGTGACAGCTACATCTTACACTCGCGTCACGTCATTGTGCTTTTATAGTGTGCGTGCATTTAGCGGCTAACAGTTGGACGTTATTTTTTTCGACGAGTTCACAGCTTTGACTGTCTAGAATTCTAGATAGACAGTCAAAGCTGTCAAACTAATATATATATATATATACGTATATAACTGATATATTTATATCTTTGGGCCAAACATACAATATGAAATTTCTGCCATTGATACGCTAAGAAAAAGATGGAAGGTTGTTAAACTTTCCTCATGAACAAAAAAAGACTATCCCAAGCTCCAATTTCTTTCAGAATCGAACTCCTACTTGCCACCCTTTCTTCTAAAACACAACAGCTAAGGCGACAACCGCACAGAACGATTTGTCCGCCGTCTCGCGCGATATTGCGCGACAAGACTGATGATACACCGCGGCGACGCCCTTTTAATAAAATATTTACTGAGAATAGGGATGAGCTGGTTACACTTTGTAAATCGACTTTGAGTTTATTGCGAGCGACTTCTTGGTTGGAGCGTGTTTTGTTTGCGGGTTGACTTCGATTATTGCTTGTAGCTTTTCTTTTTCGTCGATTTAGTCACTGGGTTTTAGACATCAGTAAGTACATCACACATAGGGTTGAATGTGGTGAATGAAGGCAACACAATTACAAGAGGGGATATACTAGACTAGGTAGATGCTTTTCTTATGTAAAACTTCTACATTGATATCTTGAATCCTGTTTTTTAAAATGACCCTAATCTTTAGATTGAATTATTGACATTGTGTATTTCTTTATTATAATTATGATGCTAGTTTTAAATTCTATAAATATATTTTTTTCTTTTTTTTTGTTAATTTTAATTTGACTATGATTTTCATTCGATTTTTTTGCAATAAAATTTACTTTTAATGTTTGCATGCCTAATTGGTAGATTATACAGGGATCTCAACATTTTGTGTACACCTTTATTTATGTACCTACTTTCAAAGTAAGTAAATGATTCACTGCGGAACAAAAAAAATAAAAAAATCTGCGGCACTTAATTTGTTAATGATTTTTGTAAACACTTGTATTAGACATACTCAGTATGTATTTACTTTTTTAGATTGATTCTGGTTCTTGAGATAAACGAAAGACAAGAAATAAACGAAAAAATGACAACTACCCTCCTAAAATTAAATATATTTGTTTACACACTACTAAGTTCTATGATTCTTCTTACGTATTTAATTACAACGATTCTACTAATCAATTATTAGACCCTGAAATTATCAGTTCCTGTCTTATTTCAAGTTTATAAGTACTTTTTGTCTGGAAGAATATGAGTTCTTTACGATAACCTTGTGTAAATAACCCCAACAGTTTTTGTTATATATGTGGAAAATTTTGTACACAAAAACAAAGAAAAAGATCACTGAGTTTGTGATAAAAACCTACAAAGCATACTTTGGGATAAAACTTGCACAAAAGAATAAATATTGGGTGCCTAATATCGTATGTAAGTGTTGTGTAGAATCTTTGAAATACTGGAGTCAAGGAGGACGTAAAGGGCTTAAATTTGGAGTGCCGAAGATATGGACTGAGCCTACTAATCACGTCAATGATTGTTACTTTTGTGCAGTGAATGTAAAAGGTATCAACCGGTATAAAAAACGCACTTGGGTTTATCCTAATGTAGAATCGGCTAAACCCCCAGTACTGCACAGTGATGATTTGCCGATTCTCAGACCCATCTACTTCAAACTGTGATGATATTAATTTTTTTTTGGGGAATCATAGAGCACCAGACTATTCAGAATTTATTGCAAAAATGCTTCAAAATTTTCGAACATTGGGAGCTAATATGAGCATTAAAGTGCATTTTTTACATAGTCATTTGGACAGATTCCCGGATAATCTGGGCGATTATAGCGAGAAACAAGGGGAACGGTTCCACCAGGATATCAGGACAATGGAAGAAAGATACCAAGGTCGGTGGGACCGCCACATGATGGCAGACTACTGTTGGACTTTAATAAGGGATTGTCCTGAGCAAAATCATAATAGAAAACCGTACAGATTTTTTTTTTTGTAATATTTTTTAATATTTAATGAACAAACCAATATATATCTTCGTTTTTTATATATTTTTTATTAAGGTTCTTTATTAAAATATTTATTCCATTAATGTTGGTATTTACTTTAGATTTTTCCTTTGAAATAGCTAATAGTCTTTATCTCAAAAACAAGAGCCAATTTGACAAATCTAATATTTTTCTAGTATTCAACACACAAGTCTAATACATAATTGACATTAATCTTCTATGCCGCAAAATGACTGTTCCCCAGTGTTATGATTATGATCCTTATGATATACATAATAAAGAGTATTCTATTCTATGGGCACGGGCACACAATTTCCAATACCAATATGAGCTATGGAAGTCAACTCATTAATTAGAATTACATTCTCAAGGGATACAGAAAGAATATCGGATCTTATCGAAGATGAAAGTGAAGTTTGTAGCTGTTGTGACACAAAGGATCCAAAAATGAGCTTTATGTCAATGCTGCACTGTCAGAAAAGACAGAGTATAGCTCTACAGTCCGGTCGTCGTGAAAATGGGTTCCTGAAATCTGTCAGTTGGACAGTTTCTAGTTGTAATAAGGATCAAATTCGCAAAACACATACAGTGAAAACCGTTCATAACGACTTAGCTTAAAACGTCGTAACGATTATTATGACAAAATTTTGAGGTCCCAACATTCTTGTTTACTTAAGAGAAGGCTCCCTAAATTGTATGTTAATTTGCATTAATGTTCTGAAAAAAGCACGTATACAATCAAAATGGAACTTTAGTATATGATTTATTGGATCTTTTTCTTTCCATATATAAGACAGTTACGTAATTAGAACATTTTTGCTCCATTCATTTTTTATTCGAAAATCTTTTTAATGATTATTTGAAACAAAAACAAGATTACTCGGTTTTTATGTCTAAAATAATTATAGACAGTAAGAAAATATAGTTTATTATTAAGATATAAGATATTTTTCTCTAGATCAATTATTATTTTAGTTATAAACGAAATAAGAATTGAGACTTACGACATTAAATTCCGTGCTCGAATACGACCAAAGAGCGCACGCGATATTCAACTTTATTACTGACGTGTTAGCGTTTATATAGTGGAGTGGTGGGATGCATGGGGCGGAGATGCGTGGAAATTGTCTTTGGAGTGCCTGGTCTTAACATAGTTTTTGGTTATGCCGACTATCGGCTTTGTCAACCGTAATCCGATGGTCCTTCAAAGTCGTTATAAACCGTTTTCACTGTATTCGTTAGTATGAAACTGACAGATGTCAAAAACGCATTGCTTCTACGGCTGGACTGTAACATTCAAGATGAAGGTATTAAAGCTTCTGTAGGAATGGGGAAACACTGTATCACATGATAAAGAAGAACATCTCAGCTGGTCATCATACGTATTAATTAATTTAAACAAGTCTGTTTTTTTTTGGTTTTTTTCTTCATTAATAAATAATTTGTGTAGAGTTTGAAAATTGACCACTGTAATGTTATTAGATTAAATTCGGGGTGAGAATTTTTTATTCCTGGTGATCCGTCACATAGTATCCTAGTATGGACGCCAGTCTCTCGCAAAGAATCATATTTTACGCACTTTTGTCAAAACGCTATACTTAATTCTTGTCTCTGTTTGTAACTATGTGAACCTTTGTAAATAGAGAAAAAAAAAATTACTATACAAGTCAACTTTGCTTGGAATGTATTTCGTTTATACCTAAGTCCCATCCCTAACAAAATGGATTACATAGCCACAATGATCTTGATATCAGTACTTTCGTACTCAGTTGTAACTTTTTCGATTTCTCTCTCTCTGCTCCTGAGTTTTTCGATTTAATAGTTTGGAGTTTACTCTTCGTTTATTTTTAGGGTTCCGTACCTCAAAAGGAAAAAACGGAACCCTTGTAGGATCACTCGTGTGTTTGTCTGTCTGGCTGGCTAGCTGGCTGTCCGTCTGTCACAGCCAATTAGCTCCGAATCTACTTACTAGACCAATTTATGAATGTCTGTGTCCCAAACATGGACGTGCTGTAAATGAATGAATTTTGAATATGGGGGTTACTTTACAGGGGCAAATAGGAAAAAAAAAATGCAAATTGTACCGTGTGATCAAATGAAAGGGCTGGTTGTGGGGATCACAATAAAAAAAAGATATTTAGGAAAATAAATGAAAATTTGCCATTCCCAGACCTTATCTCCGAAACTACTGAGCCTAAAATTAAAAAAAATACTAAGAATGGCTCTTTACTCATAGCTTACAGGTAAACCTGTAAGTTTGTGGTCTTAAAATAACATGGTAAATCTCTCAATATTGTGCGTACAAACTTACATTTGCAGTTGGAATGTATTATGGTTTTCAACAATGCTATGTTTGTTCTTGGGATAAATTCATCCGAACTACGGAACCCTTCATTGAGCGTAGTCCGACACGCACTTGGCCGGTTTTTATTATTGTGTTTTGAGATTAGATGAGCTGTTTATAGAATCATGTCTAGATAGCTTATTCTATTATCAGTGTCATCTGGAAACTGAATCAATCAATCAAATCTGGCTCAATCTGGATATTTATTGGAAATCCAATTCATCATGATAAGTAGAACAAACAAAATAATATCTCAATTGTTTTTTTACACGTTTTCCTTAAATTATTTTTAGATTTTGCTTGTTTCCTTATTTATCATATTTTTACGATAGACCACTGACACTCAGTCAAAGATGACTTTTGGGGACGTAAATTAAATATAAGTACCTGGGCGACCGAGCTCTGCTCTGGTGAAAATAGTATGGGAAAGTTCATACTAATTCCATATATTTTAATTCACGGGTGACCACTGAAAATCAGCGCTGTGCTGTGGGTCCCCCATAGCCCTGCATCATGCTGAGTGGAAGCCTTCTTGTCACAGTCATGTCGTGCAGCTGCCCCCAAAGTAATTTCTGTTCTATGCTCGTGATTTGTTATGTACATTGTGTTGTTCTCTGATTACTCTTGTCTTTTATGTATGCACGTATTTCTGTGACAAATAAACCTATTTTTCTTTCTAATTCCATGCTGCCATGTAATTATTCTAAGCCATCTTGTTCTAAACTTTAGGCGACCGAGCTCTGCTCGGGTGAAAATACGGAAAAAACGAATTTTCCCAGATATGAGACCTAGCTAGATCCATTTTTCGCCCCCGTAAACCCCTATATTGCAACTTTCATCGAAATCGTTAAAGCCGTTATTGCTCATTTAATAGTATGGGATAGGAGTACCCTGTGGGAAGGAGTATTTAGTTTATGGGTAAGGATTAGGTAGGTACGATATATGCACAACGTCATCGATCCTCCTTGTGGGCCTTCCAACGCTACGTATTCCGGTACGCGGTCGTCACTCCAGTATTTTTCAGCCCTATCGGCCATATCTGTTCTGCGAGCAATGTGCTCTGCCCACTGCCACTTAAATTTGGCAATTCTTCTTACTACTTACTTTGCTTCTCCTGCGGATCTCTTCATTTCTGATTCGATCACGTAGGGAAACTCCAAGCATAGCCCTCTCCATTGCCCTTTGGGTGACTTTTAGCCTTCTAATAAAGCCCATTATGAGCGTCCACGTTTCAGTGCCATAGGTCATCACTGGCAACATGCACTAGTCAATGAATTTCGTCTTGAGACACTGCGGTATGGGAACGAGAAGATATTGCGTAGCTTCCGAAACGCTGTCCAGTTGAGTCGAATTCAACGATTGACCTTTTTCTTGAAGTTGGATCTATCTAATTAGACGGTTCGTCCCAGGTAAACATACTCGTCCACAACTTCAAGTGCAGCGTCTCCGATCTTTATAAGAGTGGGTATTACATGAGCATTTGACATGATCTTTGTCTTGTCCATGTTCATTTTAATACCCACTTTTTTGGAAGCTCTACTGAAGTCATCGAGCATTGTACTGAGGTCTTCCATAGTCTCAGCTATGACAACTATATCATCGGCAAACCGAAGATGAGTGATGTACTGTAGGCGGATTATACTGCCCTGCTAAACCCAAAGGCGCTATCTCAATAGAAGTAAGTTTTGAGAAAATGTACTTTTTGTAAATTGTATTTTCGCCAAATCTCTTAGTAATATTGAGATATACAAAAATTTCTTAGTGGTTTTTTTAAATGTTTTAGGTTAGATAGCGCTGTTTGGCTTATACCATTAGATGCGAAATTGAATGGTATAAAAAAACAAAAAAGGGCGTATCTCAGAGACAGCGCCTTTCGGCTTAGCAGGGCAGTATATTCTTCACAAAATTAATCCAATTATTTTTAGCAAGGTACGTTTTATAATGTAACTCCAGGCCCGATTCATATCCCAGATATTCACTTAACAAAACACTCTTAAAATCTTCAACCTACCCCTTTTCCGTACCAATACATTTCACTACCCACCACGTGAGACATCTCCAGGGAAATTCATACATCAATGCTGATATGACGTCACTCTGCGAGATGAGTACCAATACATCGAAGGAAATCTTAATCCAATAGCTAGCGAC
Source organism: Agrochola lychnidis (assembly GCA_963680765.1). Taxonomy (NCBI): domain Eukaryota; kingdom Metazoa; phylum Arthropoda; class Insecta; order Lepidoptera; family Noctuidae; genus Agrochola; species Agrochola lychnidis. Next base: position 21,761,803 of record OY796858.1, read on the forward strand.
AGCAGAATGATTTATATAGGGAAGCGGTAACGTGATCGGGTGCCTAAGATTGTGTGTGACGGCGAATTGGTTTTCAAGATGGCGTATATTTTGGAGGTTATTAAACCTCCAAAATATAATTAACCACCAAACCAAAAAAATCTGAATAGGTACTAATAATGCCAAAGGTTAACAAAAAATGGGATAAGAATTTATCCCATTTTTTTAACCTTTGTCATAAGCAGTACCTATTCAGATTTTTTTTTAATGTTTTAATTTTGTAATGTTATTTTAATAATTATTTAATTAGATTAATAATAATATATCTAAATATTTGCACACCTTATTAGGTAATGATACAGAGTAGGTACGTACTTTATATTTATTTGTAACATCTGTATTAAACAAATAAATAATTTGATTTGATTTGATTTTAAAGTATCCCAGAGTGGACTGCGACGGGCTGGGTTAATTGATTAATTGCATTTGGTAAAAACTACAGCATCTTACTTTTATAGGAACGAAATTATGCGTTCTCATTTCCTATACTTATGGATTACAAACAAACACACAAATCACTTTTGCTAATATTGAATTTAATAATCAACTTAAGTTAATATTTTACACTTGTATACACGTACACGACAGTAATCATCAACCTTACAAGTCGGCGGTCTAGCTGATGATAGTGCGCTCTTGCGGCAATTTCTGCCGAATGTGTAGGTAATTCAGACAACTGGAAAGCGGCAGTTCAATTTTATAAGATTCAGATTATATTCAAAGCGGTATGTCCGCAGGAAGTCAAAGCCGTGTTTGTTAGAACATTTGTAAAGATAATAAATTACAACATTTACACAGGAAGTCAAAAAATACGCCACATATTTGCTTGCAGCGTGGTGTAATTTTTTTTGGGACAGTTAGTAACCGCTACTGCTTTTGTTACCCTTTATATTTTGACTACCATAAAAACATCATTCTCACCTTCACTTCTCCTTACTGTTTGGTAGATTGGAAACAAAGACGCGAAGAAAAGAATACACTCGCTGCAATCACTCGAAATCAATACGTTTGATACAACAGCTAACTCTAGCGTATTTTGTATTCGTATAACGTTATTTCGTAGTCAGCAATCGTGGGCCATGTTTCACTGCCAAAAATCTCTACTCATTCGCCAGCGAGGCACATTTTAGCGCTCCCGGCCAGTCAGCAATATACTCAGCTCTCACACACCTGAGCGCAATCACATTAGCTCTTCTACACACAGGATTTTTTATATAAACCAAGCTTTTTTTAGCCTTAATATTAAATATAATCAAATTTGAGCAAAATTCGAGGATTTTTTACTATCTGTCTTAGAGCTACTTGGCTTTTTTAATCATAATTATTGGCTTGGCAAGTTCTGAAGTAAATTTTTTGTATAAAACCACTTTTTAGGTTATAGATACTCAGTTTTGGAACCTACGCAAATAGTTGAATGGAAGTGAAAATGGATTTTAATATGCAATGTTGATTTTAAGACCACGGTATTAATATTATAATCGAATCGGAGGAGAGTCGTCGTTTTCTGTGAGAATTTCTAATATTCAAATCCGTGGGATGGTCTCTGCTATAAATATTATATGTTATGGATCTATCCAAAAATACACCTTGACACCTTGTCAATAAGTACAATTTTACCGGTAAATTTTTAAAAAACCCCCGACACAAACATTTCGTCATTTCTCTTTCCTAGTCCATCACCAGACCCTGTTCATCATCTTCCAATGAGCCTGTAGCGACCTACATAAATACGAGCGCATCACGAGTCCGGCTGCCGCCACAGCGCGCTGCGCACTGAGCGACCGCCAGGGCGCGCGCGCGCGCGGCGCACGCACCGTGCCACCTCTCCAATGCGACACCTCTGCGGTCCGCACCCGCGCTGGCGGTCATAAGTAGTAGTTCCAACATCCCTGCGTCGAAGACCATCGAGCACTGACTGTTGGGAGCGCGCCACCTGTATTGCGGTCGCACTCGCACGGTCGCACCGCGAGCGCGTCATACGTCATTCTCGATCCTGATCGTCTATTGGACTACCACCTCCTTGTTCCACCACTACCTTTGCATGCTACCCTACGGAATATATAAGGCGATGTTCTATTGAAATAAAGAATCATTTCGTTACCCATATACGCATTTGTTTTCATTTATAAGTGACCTCTAAATTGGTGACCCCGACGTGATCGACAAAGTCATGTCCGAAACAAGTCAGGAGCCGCGAACCACGCTATCTGAAGAAGATATAGAGATGATCTCCGTCAAGTCTCGGATACCTCCATTCTGGCGTGACAAGCCCAGATTATGGTTCGCGCAGTTCGAAACTATGGTGTCGAACCAAAAGCTCAGCGAAGAAGCGAAGTTTGGACTTGCTGTGGCGCAACTCGACAAGGTGGATGTTGAACAAATTAGCGACATCATATTATCATCGGCTAGGACGGGTAGATTTGAAGCGCTAAAGACCCGTTTATTATCAGTCTACGAGGAGTCAGAGAATAAGCAACTGCAAAAATTACTCAACGAGGTTGAACTAGGCGACCAGCGTCCTTCCCAGCTGCTGCGGCGTATGCGCGATCTGGCTCGTGACAAGATGCCCGATGAAACCCTCCGAATGTTGTGGATGAGCCACCTACCCTCTTCGACGAGAGCTGTTTTAGCGGTCAGTGAGACATCTAAATTAGACTCGCTAGCGGCAATGGCCGACAAGATGAGTGAGCAGATGAAAGAGGTAAATTCTGTGTGTTCCTGTAGTCACGCTAGCGCTGCGTCACAAACATCGACACCATCGCCTAACGATCGAATTTTGAACATGATCGTGGCACTTACGAAAGAGGTCGCAGAGTTGAAAATGGACAGATCGCGTAACTATCACCGTGGACCGCAGCGGGGCAGATTCCGTTCAAGATCTCGTTCCAAGTCCGCGAATCGTGACACATCAATTTGCTATTTCCATCGCAAGTTCGGCAAGGAAGCATTTCGCTGTCGGAGACCCTGTAACTTCGCGAGCAAGATGAATACGAACCAGGAAAACTAGTCCCGACTTTGGCTACGACGGGATCCGAAGTCAACGACATAACTCGACACCGTCTGTTTATTAAAGAGCTGGGAACTGGTCTACATTTCCTCATCGATACCGGCGCGAACGTCTCAGTATTACCTGTAAAGAGGGTACGCGGAGAAAAAACGACGCCGACCGAATATCTCTACGCCGCCAACGGTTCACGAATACCCTCCTATGGGGAACGCGCTATGACATTGAATATAGGACTACGTCGACCGTATATATGCAATTTCGTCGTCGCCGAAGTGACCAAACCGATATTGGGGGCTGATTTCCTGCATAAGCACCAACTCACGGTAGATATACACGGACGGCGGTTAATAGACAAAAAAACAGGCCTATCCGTTGTCGGCAGCGTAACATCTACTTCAGACTTTAGCATCAACTCCGTAGATGACCAGCAGCCATACCACGATCTGCTCGCAAAGTACCCAGACATTACCCGACCGAATTTGAAGCTCTGTCCCAGCGAAGTGGAACACCATATACAGACTACCGGGCCGCCATTATATGCAAAATCACGCCCTCTGCCACCGCACAAGTACAAGGCAGCCAAGGCAGAATTTGACGTGATGATCGAGCAAGGTATTTGTCGGCCGTCGAAGAGTCCTTGGGCCAGTCCAATACACCTTGTCCTAAAGAAGGATGGCAAATACAGAGTTTGTGGTGATTATCGTCGACTCAATACAGTGACCGTGCCTGACCGTTACCCCATTCCAAGATTACATGATTTTACCTACAACTTACTGGGGAAGAAATACTTCTCCATAATCGACATGAAAAAGGCCTATTACCAAGTTCGAACTCGCGAAGAGGATATACAGAAGACTGCCGTTATCACACCATTCGGGTTATATGAATTTCCGAGGATGTGCTTCGGTTTGCGCAACGCTGGGCAAACGTTCCAACGACACATAGACAATGTTCTACGGGGACTACCTGTTTTCCCATTTGTGGACGACATTTTAGTGGCTTCTGAAACAAAGGAACAGCACAGAAGTGAACTAGAAGAGGTATTCAGAAGGCTTAACGACCATGGGCTACAACTAAATGTAGCTAAGTGTACATTTGGCCAACAAACACTCAACTTTTTGGGCTACACTATAAACACCAAAGGAATTAAGCCAACTGACGAGAAGGTCGAAGCCATAAAATCATACCCGCGCCCAGAAACAGTCCTACAATTACGTCGATTCCTGGGAATGATAAACTTTTATCGCGAGAATATCCCACATGCCGCCGAGTATCAGAAAGAGCTCAATGTTTACCTAAAACATTCCAAGAAAAACGACAAGACGAAAATTAGTTGGAGCGAGACAGCGATTCAGGCGTTTGAAAAATGCAAACACGACATCACCAGCGCCGTACTGTTGTCATACCCATCGTCAACACTACCTTTCGTGCTCATGACCGACGCATCCGACAGCTGTGCAGGGGCGGTACTCCAACAAAAAAGTCAAGGCCATTGGAGACCGCTCGGGTTTTTTTCCAAGAAGTTCGACGACGCTCAAAGGAAATACAGCACGTATGACAGGGAGCTTACGTCTATATACATGGCAGTTCGTCACTTTCGCCGGATCATAGAAGGCCGTGACGTCACCATATTGACGGACCACAAACCCCTTACCACTGCACTGCAAGCGAACTATAAAGATGAAACCCCGAGGCGCACAAGATATTTAGAATATATCAGCCAGTTTGTCACCGATATCAAACACGTATCGGGCAAGGATAACTGTGTCGCCGACGCCATGTCACGAGTGGACACAATCTCATGTCCAACACCGATAAATTACGACGAGTTAGCAAAGTCTCAAAAGCAAGATGAAGAACTCAAGCAACTCATGAAAAGCGACAGGTTCAAATTCAAGCGAATAGCAGTGCCCGGTTCAACTACCCAAGTCGTATGCGAGATGTCAACAAAAAGTCCTCGCCCGTACTTACCGTTACAATACAGGAAGAAAGCTTATCAAGCGATACACGACCTAAATCACCCCGGCGTAAGAGCGACGAGAAGATTAACTACCACACGTTATTTCTGGTTGACCATTAAGAAAGATGTCACGGACTGGGCAAGGGCTTGCGACCAATGCCAGCGAGTGAAAGTTCATCGCCACACCAAGGCACCAGTATCCAGTTTCACGCCAGTAGACCGCTTAAGTCATCTGCATATTGACCTAGTCGGTCCCTTACCAACGTCAAACAACTGTCGTTATATACTGACGATGATCGACAGAGCAACGAAGTGGCCAGAAGCTCAACCAATCGAGGATATAACGGCAGAAAAAGTTGCAAATACGTTGTATGGAACATGGATTGCAAGATACGGTTGCCCCGCGACCATAACAACAGACCAAGGCAGACAATTCGAATCTGAACTATTCCATAAGTTGATGCATCGCATGGGAATCCAGCACGTACGAACTACGGCGTACCATCCCCAATCGAACGGGTTGGTAGAACGCTGGCACCGCACACTAAAAGCATCACTCACTGCAAGATTAAATACAACGAACTGGACGTACGAGTTACCCACCGTATTACTTGGTCTGCGCGCCGCATAAAAGCCCAAACACGATACCAGGGGCCCAACTCTGCTATTTTTATAAATTCGTCATTCCAACACGATCCCATTGTCATTTTGCTAAAAGTTCGTAATCTGCTAAATTCATAATGGTCGATCATTGCTCGGTCAATGGTCTCGTAATAGAATTGTGTTATAATGGCATTGTCGTACAATGCGACCAATGATACCGCCTAAGTCAGTCATTCATTTGTCATTATGTACGAGATTACCAATAAGTGCCATTTCTTTCTATGGAGTGTCAGTGGCTGACCATTGGAAAGTCATAATGACGCCATTATATTAGTAGATTACCAAACTTGTCAAAATCAACAATTACGAAATCAATGATAGACCATTCTGACACTATTGTAATAGCACACTTTAGGCCCAGTGCTGTAAGTTGGTAAGGGAGTTGGGTATTCTGCAAATTCCAGGTGATGCTGCAGCATCAGTTCAAGGTTACTATGTTCTTCTAATATCATTGAAGTAAGTAACAGAATACCGATCAGACCTGTGGAAGATACTCACATGGATTCATCAACTACAAAAGAGCTGATAATTTTCAAACTGCTGAACTCATTTTAATAAAACATGTGTAAGAATCATCGCTCTCAAATAAAAAAAACCGCAAATCGGTTCACCCGTTTAAGAGCTACGGTGCTACAGACAGACACACACATAGCGGTCAAACTTATAACGCCCCTCTTTTTGCGTCGGGGGTTAAAAACAGTTGACAATAACAGATTTTCATGACGGCCGTTAATTTAATGACAGCCACCGCTCTTCTAAGAAACCGTAGCTTTAACCATCAAAATGTTACCCAGCCTGGTCAAATACAATAAAGGGTAACTATACCCAATAGGGTAGTACATACTACACCAAATTCAAATAGGGGTATAGCATTGGATTTGGGGCGTGCATTCCAACGCGACGCGACGCTCTGCTATATTATGTCCGTGATTTATAGCATCGAATTCTCGTCGGTAATTAGTGCGTGCCTTCAACGGGGGCTAACGGCGGGTTGCATGATGTTAACTGGAGATTAAAGTTAACTGCAGCTATAGATGCTTGTGAGAGTTGACGTGAGGAATATTTCCAACCATTGATTCTTTGATACTTTGGTTTTTAGTTTGAAAAGACTTCAAAACTAAACTAGTTTTGAAGCTAAACTATAATTTAATTCCAAGAAACACTGTTAGTTAGGTATACAAGTTTTTAGTGAAGACCAGTAGGTACCTGAAAGTAGTTACTTTTAGGAAAAAGTCTTGGTTGGTCTATAGCCAACCTTGCTTATTATAAGACTGACTGAATCAAACATGAAAAATGAAAAACTCGTAACGATGCGATCATGAATAGTCGCAGTTTTCATTTTATCACCCAGTTGCAGAATTGTTATAAAAAAATCATTTGTTTAATAAATTTATCGGCTAAACTTACACATAATAATATTAATTTGAATTTAACTACCCACGGTATAACCGGGCCGCACCACCGCGGATTACCGGAGATTGAGTATAATCGGACGCCCGGGAGCGTCCCATTAATAACGGTACTCCGTTAATTGAACCGGTTCCCGCCTATATTTCAAATATAGAACTCTATAAAATATAGCTTTACTAACGATTGAGCTTAATCGTGGATTACTTGGATAGTGCCATTTGACTTAATTAATTTTTATTGAATATTTTGATTGATGCAGTTGCAAGGAAGCAATTAAGTATGAAATTGAAGAATGACTCTTCAATTCCCTTTCAATATCCTCTAGGTACAATCTACCCACATTATAGCGGATATTGAAAATCCATTATCTTATACCTTTAAACGAGCAATTTTTGTATTTATATAATCTGAATCTCGGAAACGGCTCAAACGATTTTCGTGAGATTTAGTATGCAGCGGGTTTCGGGGGCGATAAATCGATCTAGCTAGGTTTCGTTTTTACAAAACTACCAAAATAAAATAATAAATCGGTCATCTAGATATTTAATCCAAATAAAAGCTGATAAAAATGTAGAAAAAAAATCTATTGTTCTTTAAAAGATTTCAGTTTCAGTATTTTTTGGAATGAGATTTCAGAAAATTGGGTTTTTTTTTGTTTTTTTTTAAATTATTTTGTAATGCAAATTCTTAAACTGATGTTTCTAGTCAGAAACCACCAGAAGGAAGTTTTTCTAAGCTAGAGTTGAGAGGATTTAAAATTAAATAACTTACAACAACATTAGATATACCCAACTCCCCCTTTCTGCGGTTATCGGTAACTTTCCATTACATAATGTACAATCACAACAGATTCGAGTGCTGCAGATCGATTCAAAGCTGGCATCGATTGCAGCTCACAACCCTGTTAAAAAAAAAGAAAACTCTAAATTCAAATAAACCCGCCATTGTAACGGGTGCGTTCAGTACATTTCCCGCGTTCCTCCCTACGGGTTATTTATGAACATTCACTGAGCTATGTAATAATCTGAGGCGGGATTTAATTTGTCGGACTGATTTCACACTAGAGTGCGAAAGGGATAGACTTATAGAAAAATATCTAAGTTAGAAGAGTATAGAGAATCGGACGCTCGAATCGTTAGCGGTTTCAGTAGACAGACCGTAATGGAAAATCGGATGTGAATTTATTTTCCAGGATCTTTTCTGTGGAGTAAATAAAGGGATTTGTGTGTGGGATGTTAGATTTTTCGTTTTTGTTGCTCTGGTAAAGATTGTTTTTCATTGGGTTGGTTTAATTGATTGCATTATTCTACTTCCTCGCTATTTATTTAGTTAGTCAATTTACACTTATATTTTAAATGCAGTACTACTAGTGATATTTCTGTCTCTCTACATTGAAATAATAAATAACTAATCAAACCATTATTTTAAGTTAGCAACTCTCCAAGTATTTGAAACATTAAATGTATACATCTATGTTTATACATACTAATACATATACAAAATAAATAATTTTATTGAAGTATGTTTGTAATGTCAAAATAACAGGTTTTTACTAAATGCACATGAAAGTATATACTAACGATACTTTTTACAAAAAAACAATATTTAAAAATTTTGCCAGTTTTTCTATTTATTCCGGCTAATCTCCGAAACGGCTCAACCGATTTTGACGGGACTCACTGGCAGATAACTGGTATTATAAGGAGTACTTAGGCTAGTTTTATTTTAGAATAAGAATAACGGTCCACGCGGCGAAGCTGAGGGTAGCAGCTAGTCTATACATACAATAAATCGATTAAAAATAAGTCGACACTTTCGTGGGTAGTCTGAATTGTTCGTCGTGTGTGTATGTGTTGCTTTGGGTATCAAACTAAAGTTCGTTTTTTAATCTCAGAGACTAATTTGACATTTCAAGTTGTTGTTTGTTTTTTTAATATGGAATTTGACATTTGCACCTGTCAAATTAGTCTCTAGGATTAAAAAAACGAACTGTAGGCATAATTATATCGGACAGTGTACTGAACCTGGTAATCAGCTGGATTTCTTTATGTGGAAGGAAATGTGTCGAACAAACCAAAAGTAATAAAATAAAAACAAAAAACGAGCGAGCTTTACCAGTGGTCGCATATAATGTGTAACATCTGACATCTTGGCTGTCAGTACCAACCTCTCGGAAAATGGGTTGGTACCATCTGACGGCCAACTCTAGCACCGCTCGCGCGCATTGGTCAAATCAAATAGCGCGCGGTTCCCCGGCTTCCTGTTACACACTTCCGTCCCTTTTCACGAAATTACTCCCACAGATGGCAGAAAAGCGAGAGGAAATATGTTACACATCAAAAATACATTTTAAGTGTTGGGCTCTATAAAATCTAAATGAGATAGTATGTGCGTAACTGTGAACATGGATAAGTTGAAAACAGTAGGGTAATTTAAAAGTTAAACCAAAACTTACGTATACTTGTATTCAGAACCTTAGATAATTTACATTTATTGCCACTTACTCAATTATCAACTATTTCTTTATAAAGTCTAAGTTGATTTTTGTGTGACCATTTGTAATAAAAAGGTACTAATTAATTTTGGTTACAATGGACTTTGAACTTTGTTTTGTATGAAGTTGAGATTGTTGTTCTTTAGCATGATAATTATCTAAGATTTTGAATTGAAGTTTAACTAATTTCATAAAAATGCTTAGAACAGGGCGATCAAAAACAACCAAAAATTCAGAAAAAAAATACAGTTGCACTTCGGGAGTGCCGACAGAAGTGAAAACTTGAACAATAATTTTATTGTGCAGGAAATACTTTTAATGAGGTGTCGGTAACAGTGTCGCGAGTTCAATTGTTTTTTCCCATCTCAAAAATGCCCAACGCGCCTAAAGAAATTTTCACTTAAAAAAAATCGTCCATAACCTTACCGATTTCTGAGGACAGACGCTAAGAAGGTCTTTAAACTTAACTAACACTTAAATTATGAACCAACAACTCAACGATTTAACACCACACTTAATCATTACCAAACTGTCTTCAAGTGTAGTTTCATTAGCAGCCTTAATTGTCCCATTCACCTTGCCAGCAACCTGTGAACCACCCCCAAAATACTTCGACCTCTCAAACAGTTCCATTCTCCCCTGAATCGTCGACAAATCTATGGTGTTGGCAAGGGGTGGGAGGTCAGACAATTTTGGTTTTGCATACGGTGTTGTCGGTTAATTAATCAGACTAAATACCCCATGACACGTCATGACAATAGGATTAAAAGATATTGTATTTGGTTTGTGTTAGCGCAAGTGTTTGTGTAGGATAGTGGGTTGGTTTGTACTTAAATTAATTACTGTTGTATTTTTTTTTTGCTTAAGTAACGCAAGAAATTAAGAAACAATCTGTAGCAAAAAATGTTTTAGGTGTCAAATGACACGATCGAACAGCATGCGTAGCGTGACAACCATAGATACGGGTTTTCTACGGGTTTTGTCGACGGAAGAATAGACAAAATGGCGGATTGTGATTGTTTATCTGTCATTTTGTCTATTCTTACGTCGAAAAAACCCGTTTCTATTGTGGTTATGTTAAAAGCGTGCTGGAGCGTGTTACTACTACTGTTACCTCTCAAAATGCTTAATTTAGCTTTTTTTGTATGTTTTTTTTGCTCCTATTCGATTAGCAATATGTTTGTCAAGCGCAGCTGTGATAATGAAAATGTTATCAGGCGACCAAGAAAATTAAATGTGCATCCACCACTTTGTAAGTAGGCACATTTATATAGGCAAGTCAAAGTCAAATAATTTGCACTTTTGAAAGTCAAAATTTACAAAAAAATAGAATTGATTCTAGTCGCCCCTTCCAGGTAGTTTTTGTAAGGAAAAGAATGGGCAAGAAACTCTACTGTTACTCTTTTAAAATGTTTTACAATATTTTGTATAGGTAAATTAGTTAAATAATTTTATGTGAAGACGATGCACCTAGAATAAAATTACTATACCACAATAGGTAAAAAGAATTAAAAATGAAGTTCATTTTAACCCCATTGAGTACAAAAGTTGCTGCCTGGCGTTTTTGGCAGAAGGAGGTTCTTTCCCGAAGAGCTTGATGTGCTGAAATGTATATTTTTTTTTAAATAACGTAGAAAATTGAAAAGATGTAGGAATTTATTATTTTTCGATTCATGTAGGTGTCTAAAAAGGCGATTTAGGGAGAAACAGCCTTCACCAGTTTGAGTAGCAATCTGTTTGTCAAACGCTGTGGTAGTGAAGATTTTCTCAGGCGGTAGTTTTTTTAAGTGAAAACTTCTATAGGCGCGTTGGGCATTTTTGAGATGGGAAAAAACAATTGAACTCGCGACACCGTACCGACACCTCATTTTTGTAAACGCGATTGTGCTCTTTATTTATATTAAGTTACGGATCAATGTTCTATGCAAGTATTTTTACTTTAAAGGTTTTGGAAGTATTTTTTTTTTGTAAACGCAATTGTGCTATTTATTTAGATAAGGTTACGGACCAATGTTCCATACAAGTATTTTTCAAAGCGATCTTGTTCAAGTTTTCACTTCTGTCGACACTCCCGAAGTGCCACTGTTTAAAAAAAAAAAAATTAAAAGTGCCTCAAACAAATTGGGAATCAAATAAGCACGTGCATCTTGACTTGCTGGTTGCCTTATGTTATTGCCACAGCATAAAGATTTTCAGATTCACAAGAGGTCCACATTTAGATACCGTACCATTGGACCAGGGCCGTCTTTACCCGGGGGTGTAAGCCCTGCGCCTGCGTCTATGGGAGCGCAAGCCAATCGAGTCGATCGATTTGTTTTGGAATCAAACAAAGATTTCAAAACAGACGACATGATATCATTAAAAAGTTTGTCAACATAAAACCCAGAAAAATTTAATTTGAAAATGAACCTCATTTTATTTTGGAGTAGGTATTACTTTAAAAAAAATGAAATACAAAAATTTTGTTTTTTTTCGTTGGCAAGGGGGGTGCAAGCTGATTTTCGCACCCTGGCGCCCAATATGGTTAAGACGGCCCTGCATTGGACGTCATAATTATGTAGCTTTTAAGCGCTAATGTTACTAAGTGAGTTAAATACTGAAACCTAAATTAACTGTCGGGCAATCCGGGCCTCAGCCAACACATGCAAAACCGCAAAAAATAAACACAATTAGAAATACGAACACCCCATTAGTACGAACACTTGTTTCTCCACTCGTTAGGCGACTCCATTTGTTTGCCGCAACGCGACCTAATCCTGGGATTGTTCCCGGATAATCCGGGATCACGAATCATGACACTATTGTTGTAAGTGTGAAACCGACACAAATAGGCCTACGGCTTACGGAGCACCCTTGTTGTAAATACAACGACGTTTGTTGATAATGTAATTTGAATCTTAGTTCTCCAGCTATAAGGTTCTATTTTCATTGGTTGGTGAATTAGATTGCGGTGATGGTGCAATAGTGAATTCCTTTTTCGAATTTTTGCTCATCATTTATAATTCATTTTCAACTTTAATTTTACGTTTCTAAAGTTGATATTCAAATAAGTTTAGAAGCAATGTTTATAACGTTTAGAAGATCTAGTATAAAGTGCGTAGTTCTTTTCAGTACCGTTTATTTGTAATCGCGTATTGTGCGTAGTTAATAACGAGATTATTATTCGAATGACCCTTTTGGGGAGGTTTGTTCAAATATTGGCCGTGTTTGCCAAATGAATGGTGAAATGTGCTCATATTTTGCGTAGAGGGTATCTTTTGTTTGCTTGTTTGTGCTTTTATTAGCTCTCCTAGTTATTTGCTTGTTTCTTTAAGCTTAAGTAGGCTAGTTGCACTTTTCATGAACGATACTTAGGTAGTTGAAGTTGGTCCGAAGACGTCTATTTTCAGTGAAAATCAATTGGGACATATTTTTTTCTTAGTATACTATTAAACAAGAAATATTTGTTTGTAAATAGATTTTTACTCACGTTCTCGAAATCGGCTGTAACGATTTTGATGAAAGTTGCAATATAAGTAGGGGTTTACCGGGGCGTAAAATCGATCTAGCTACCTAGCTAGATCGATTTTTCGCCCCGGTCTCATATCTGGGAAAATTAGTTTTCTCCGTATTTTCACCCGAGCAGAGCTCGGTCTTCCAAAGTTTGGAACAAGATAATGAATAATGACATGACATTATTGACAACAGAATAATGACATGGCGGCATGGAATTAGTAAGTACCTACTATCATGGCAGTATGGAATTAGTATGTACTTTCCTATATTATTAAATGAGCATTCTCTATTTTCACCAGAGTAGAGCTCGGTCGCCCAGGTACTAGTTATAATACTAGCTTTTTCCCGCGAATAGGTCGGAAATTATACCACGGGGACGTACGTACCTACTACCGCGGATAAAGTAGGTAAGTATGTCCTAACCCAGGTCATGGTCAACCTGTGTGCTAAAAATTTCAGCGAAATCCGTTCAGCCGACAAAGTGTGAAAAGGTAGGTAACAGACAGACTAACCGCAATCGTTTCTGGCTCGAGATAGTTTATTATTTAGTCCTAACTAATGCGTTGTTGTGATTATGATCGATTTTTGTAAACGTTTCCTCAGATAATTTTTAAAATTATCTAGAAATAAATTATATTAGGCCTGATCGATTTGTGTTGATGATAAATTTGATAAATCGAACAAAAAAAAACTTGTTTAAAACATTTTGAACTGTTTGTTTTATAAAATTTTAAAAAATACTGTTTTTTTTAACCCTGCCTATTGCTAAGCTTTTTTTTGTAAGTCGAGTATCTTTGAGCGCTTAATATAAGCGTTAAGATACGTTAATACTTAACGTACAATTGATTTTTTGAAATTGAAGATCCACTTCGCTACGTTACGGCGATATTTTCTAAATATAGAAAAAATCAATAAAAAAATGAAAAAATAAATAAATAGAAAAATGTATATAGACATAATCATTATTTTAACCACAAAGCTTAGTAAGTAATGGAAAGCCATCAGCCAACACATTCGAACTCAAGGCAAGCTCTAAGATTAAAAGATAACTTGATATTCTCAAATAGAAGATCCACTTCAATTTATTTAACATAAAATTGGTAAGTAAATCGAAAGCAATTCTCTTAATGGCCAACGACGGTTGCGAAAATAAAAATAAATTTACATCGTATCGAAGTGTTCGTGTCGTGTCGTATCGTTGTCGTGCCGTACGACACCCGGGGGTGTCGTCAAATGTCGTATTGCCGATAATTATCGAACGGTTAGTGTTGATGGGGGGAGTTTGCTGGTGACGGGACGGGTGCGACACGATTTAGGTAGTTAGTCGGAAAATGTGCCTAGAGTTTTCCATAAAGCAATAATTTTTGAATTAGAGAAATCCAACATTTAATTAAATAAAACTGAAAAAAAAAATACAAAAAATTTACGCAACCTCTATGAACGTCGTTACGTTGCGTGAATTAGTATGTAGGTATCGGGTTTTTTTGTCATTAGGTACTAACATAGTTTTAAGAGAATGTAATAGGTACACATGGCTACACATCAAGCTATACCTTTCCAGTTTATGCTGATCTCGCATTGTGTAGGATTTCCGTACAATGCGAGGTCAGCTTATACTGGAAATGTATAGCTTGATGTGTAGCCGTGTGTACTAACAAAATATGGAAAAAAAGTCTGTTTTTTTAACCCCTTTTTCGTTACCTTGACTAAAGAGTTTTGAAGAAGGTTGAGTTTAAAACTAGTTGGGTAATCCGAAAATGCGCCTGAGTAAAACGGCAAACATCGTAGACTGATAAAATAGATGGGTATGAATTACTCATTTTATAGAATAGGTACCTAATTAAAGTTATTATATGAAGATCACCAACCATTATAGCTTAGAATTTCACTGCAATAGTTCTTCGTTTTCTTTTCTCCTCACCATTTTCAATACTCAATCATTTATTGCATTCCACAATGTGTAATTAGCTGGTAACTTAAATTTAATGAGATCATTATGGACCCTGTCAGGCGCGGGCTTGCGGACGGTGAGCAATGCTTGCCGTCCGATAAGGACCAGGCCCGGGTCGACGGCGCGTTGTGTTCCACGCGCGCTTCAAGGAGATGTCAGCAGAATGGACGGGGTCCGCTAGGGCCGATGTCTGCCGGGGTTGCGAATAAGGCCGAAAGGGAAATCGTGGCCCCCGGCAATATGGCAACTGAAGGAACACGGGTTGGTTTTAAGTCAGTAAGAGTCTGACACGCCCTCCTGCTTCACCCAGAGTGGGAGAAGTTATTTGATAATATCCCACCCAAAAAAAAAAGGCACAGCAAAATAGAACGACAGATGAAGCTTTAGAAACTTAACTTAGGTACCTTCTTAACAAAATCTAGGTAATGTTATCTTAGAAAACCCTTCAATCCAATAAGTCGTTGAGCTCCTTAGGTTCTGAGTTGAGCTACACGATTACTGACAAATGCTTGCACTGACTGACAGGTCCACTCAAATCTGTGTGGTTCTTTCCTCAAAAGACCATTTCAGACGCTAATCTACATGGTCCTCATATGATCTGACAAAGATTAGGTATGTCTGGACTTTGCTTGGAAACATGCTGGTCCTGCTCCATAGGACAATTTAGAATCAAGACAAAATCAAACTGGTTGCTAATTTAATTGTAAAATTTATTACTTTGTGTTTTATGACATTGATTTTACATTCTGTGATTACTTCCTCACACACTTATTAATTGTAAAATTTTAGGAAAATCGTCTACTTTTACAATGTTTGTAAATATGTGAGCACAATGTATCTATCACATATTAAATTATCTATCGTTGCTTCATTTTTAATTCTTTTTACCTATTGTGGTATAGTAATTTTATTCTAGGTGCATCGTCTTCACATATAATAATTATTTAACAAATGTATGTACATATACAAACAATTGTAAAACATTTTTAAAAGAGTAACGGTGGAGTTTCTTGCCCATTCTTCTCCATACGAAAACTACCTTTTGGAAGGGGCGACTAGAATCAATTTTATTAATTTGTAATTTTTGACGTTCAAAAGTGCCATACATGGGCCTATTTGAAATAAATGATTTGACTTTGACTTTGACTTTGAAATGTGGAACTCAGGGGTGAGTTTGTTTCGGTATTTCTTGTCAGATAGGAAATGTCGACTCCATCTGGCTTTTTAGGGTTCCGTACCTCAAAAGAAAAACGGAACCCTTATAGGATCACTCGTGTATCTGTCTGTCCGTCTGTCACAGCCAATTTTCTTAGAATCTACTGGACCAATTTAGTTGAAATTTGGTACACATGAATTTCTGTAATCCAAACATTGACGTGTAAGGTAAATAAATGAATTTTGAATATGGGGTCACATTTCGGGACAAATTGGAAAATTAAAAAAAAACTTTTGCAAACTGTACCGTGTGATATATCAAATGAAACGGCTTGTTGTGAGGATATTTTTATAAATCATTTTAAAATAAATACTTTTACAGAAAATATATAAGAAGTCTATGGTCTTACAATAACATAGTGAATCTCCCAATATTGTTGCGTACAAACTTACATTTGCAGTTGGAATGTATGGGAGAACATGTTTTTTAACTACAATGAGTTTGTCCTTGGGATAAGTTCATCTCAACTACGGAATCCTTAATTGTGCGTGGTCCGACACGCTTCAGGCCGGTTTTTTTCTTATTTATTTATTTTATTATTTATGTATACACAGTAAAATACATAGAGAATTTCTTCGAAAAGTGATTCCGATATCCTATCCTATTATATACTTAGTTGTATAGCATCATTTTTTCTAACTTGAACAGACAGCTGTGCTGCTGGGGAGTTTGTTGCGCCACTTCTTCTTCCCAGCTAAAGGCACTAGGAAGTGGTGAAGGGTGGGCGTTTTTGGGGGACTGTCTTATGTAATTTTGACGTTTGAAAAATGCTGATTCTCAGCCTAGTTTGAATAAATGACTTTTGAATTTATTTAGGTACTACAGTCGCAAGTATGAAAAGCACCTTCGAAAGCCATAGGCCTTCATCGTAAACGTGGAGCTCCTTATGGCCTATAACATTTAATGCTGTTTGCATACTTCGGGTGGCTGCATCCAGATGCATATTGAGAATTGAGATGTACAATCGTCAAAAGGTTGATACAAGCATAGCGGTCATGTTTGATAAAGGGGGAATAGAGTTGTTGGTAGGTATACAGCCAAAAGTATTTAATAATATTTGGCATGCAATTACTTAGATCCTTATTTCATTTACAAATATATAATTTATATATAGCAGCCCACTAGTTTCGGGAACAGGGTCTAATCTACACCGGTAGATTAGACCCTGTTCCCGAAACTAGTGGGCCACCGGGTCAGGGCTCCTGAGAGAAGAACCTCCAAAAGATACGTGCCGTGTCCAGAAGTACCGCTTTCTGGATCAAGCCCTTAATTCAACTGCCTAACGAGAGCCTCCTTAGGTCGAAGACTCGAAGCTCTTGGTTATTATATAGGTATGCCATTGGCCGTGGCAATGACTGCTGTATCCACATCCCACATGTCGACAACCTCGCGGGCCAGGTCAAGATACTTAATTATAACAAGATTTTTATTAATTTTTAAGTACCGTAAAATGAGGCTACTTTGCCCCGTGAAGGTAAATATGCTCCAAATTTAAAAAAAAAAGTATTATTTCGAACAAATCTCTAAATCTACAAGGAAATTGAAATATTTTTAAACGCTTCCGATAAATATTTTACATGATTGGCAACATTAAATACATATGCACTTTGGGTTCCCGCCATTTCTTATCTTTGATAGCAGCCATTGTATTGTAGTTAGTGTTTTGGTAAAAAAATTATAGTCTGCAAAATCCAACTCCTTCGACGAATCTACTTGGATATTTGAGGTAAGAAGGGTTTAATGTAGTTCGGTATGTAATTAGCTAACGATACAAGGTAATATTTGTTTGATATGTAGATTTATTTGGGATTTTAATCTCTTTTACTGGTTAAAATTTCCATTATGGTCCATCGATTTATGGGGAGGGAAGGGGGAGGGGGAAGGGGGGAGGGGGTATACCCCCTGTACCATCTCCACCCCGCGCAACCCCATGGTTATGGAGATATCCATGGTTAAAGTTTTAAGGTTAGAATAAAAATTTCCATAAATATCCATCGATTTATGGGGCGGGAAAGGGGGAGGGGCAAGGGGGGGTAGCCCCCTGTACCATCCACACCCCGCGGAACCCGATGGTTATGAAGATATCCATGGTCAAAACACTTTATAGTCGCCTAAAAAGCGCTCTATGTGGCGCAGTCGAAGGAAAGCCGGTCAACGGAGCCCCGCTTCGCGGGGCTTCTACTTCTGAGTGGTTTAAAAAAAAATAACCACGAAGGGTATGGCGCGGTCTATTCGCTCGCTCATTCGACCCCGCCATACCCTTCTAACCTAACCTATCCGTGTCGGGGTGCCCCAAAGCCAGAGCTCGCTTCACTCGCTCTTGCATTAATTACATATTTTATGTGAATACGTGAAAATATATATTTTTTTTTCCGTTCTTGGCAATAAATAAAATTATATTTAAGTAAAAAATATGACATAAAATTGAATTAATTATAATGGTAGACGTCAAAATTGACATTTCACGTTCCGTTGACGTTAGAGGTATACACCTCTAACGTATTATCAATTTATCTAACCTAAAAATTTGCAAATGTCGTGCTATTTTCCAATTTGTATGGAAACTTTAAAAAATTATAACTCGTAAACCGTGAATTTGCGCAACTTGAAAATTTGTAAAAAGCTTTCTATTTATGATTACCTACTATCTACCAAAACAATATGAACTTCCAAATCATTGGCCCATAGTGGAAATTTTATCCCTTTTACTTTCACGTTCCTACTTTGCGCCATGTTTGGGGATATTTTGCTTCTGGAGCAGTCACAAATTATTTTTTTGTATAGGTAAGTAATCTTCTTTGCTCTGTGGGTGGAAATCGAGCAGAAAAAACTTTTGAGTTGGTAAACATATTAGGATATCGACATAATTATTGTCATATTGCTTTGAAAATCCTTGCAGGCTCCTAGAATAATACCGATAGGTACTTATATAATCATCGATTATTAAAACCTGGAGAACGAATTAACTAACATATTTATTTAAATTCAATTCAATATATTTTATTTCACATAAACCTACAAGGGCACTTATGATTATGAGACGTCAGAAGTTAGGTGCACGGATCCAATTAGTCGCTTCCTATGGAGAAGAGCCGGCAAGAAACTCCACGGTTACTCTTTTAAAAATAAATGGTTTTTACAATGTTTTCATGATGGTCCTCAAATGAAATGCTCTGACCAAGATTATTTCCTTATGGGTTTTTTTATATACACATTGACATTAATGAATTTTATATATACAATGACATGAATATTTACTTTTAAAGTAAGTATTATATTATTTTAATTATTGTGAATGTGAAGACTATTTGGGTCATTCTTCTTTCTTATATCTATGGTCTTTCCTTTTTGTTTTATTTTTTCTCAGTTAGTTCTAATCATGGTCTGACAGTTTGAGTAATTTATGTGGCCTATACAAATGTCCTTTTTTTGGTATTGTTCGTCGAATCGTTGAGCTTCTTAAATTCTGAATTGAGTTGCACGAAAACTGACAGGCCCTCTCAATCTGTGTGGTGCTTTCCTCTAAAGACCAACTTCAGACACCAATCCACATGGCCTTCACATGATCTGACCAAGATTATGTTTGGACTTTAAAAGAGACTGTGACCTCTGAGTTTGTTTCGGCCTTTCTTCTCAGAGTAGTCAGATAGGAAACGCCGACTCATCTAGTTTTAAAATATGATTGACGTGTAAAAGTATTTGTACAAACCTACTTACAGAAATAAAATCATTTATCATTTCAAATTACAGAGAACTAAATTACAGAATTAAATTATAAACTCGTGCTCTTTTATGACAAAAAAATAATCAATAAGTTTGCACATAGATACACACACTCAAATTAAAACTCACCTTCAACAATTCCGAAAAAACATAAATAACAATTATTTTTTCAACGTAATGGCATTTTAATTGGCCATAAAACCAGCATCTGCCGGCCACAAATCAATGTTGGCAAATTGTGGTGGGCAAGCAAAATCTCCCGCTCACATTAAATCTTCGTTAGTGGCCGCTAGATGGCGGGACGCACGCGATCTTGTCTGGTGTATTAGTTAAGCACGAAAATATATACAAAAAGTGTAGTTAAATTCTTTCTATTCATGCAGAAAAGAATATTTTAATGATGCTACATTTAAAATATGTAGCTATAATGAAACTGCAAAAAACTGTTTGTAAAAATATTTTGTAGTGCCTGTGAAGTTTGTTATGGCAATAATCTTAAATGTGACTAGAAGTTGTGAAAAAACAGAATCAAGTGTAATTTTAATTGCATCGTGAGGAAACTGGAAAAATGCTTGAGAGATATTTCTCGAAGGCATGTGAAACCAAGTCAGAGGCCCGTAGGTGGCATATAAACTCTGACACCAGGGTCTGTAGGTTAGTCATTAACCACACGAAAAAGAAGATTGGATAATAACTTTTATTATTCGTTGTGTTAGTAATAGGTACAGTACAAAAATATGTTTTTAATGTCCCTCGGCAAACCTCGTGTTTCGTCAGTCGGTCGTCGGATTTCTATCAGTTGCCCTTTGCACTTGGTGCAGACCGGACGCTCTCAATCGACTTGGAAGTATACAGAGTTGTTAATACTCTTTTAACTTAATGCAATTTATTTTAAAAATGGTAGGAAAGCTGCTAAAGTTGCAGGCATGACAGATAAGAAAATAGTTTTACAGCTCTATATAGTTCACACGAAAATCAAAACAAAACAGCAAGAGAGTACTTAGTTCTGAATTCAAATTATTATATACGATAAATCTAATAATTGATGGACATGGAAATTAGCATTCGTTTGTATTCGGAAATGCGATGATTCCCGAGGGACATTAAGAAAATAGAAATAGGTACAGACGCCAGCACATCAAGCTACTACAATCTGTCAAATTTATTTAATAGATTTTCAACTTTATCGCCGAAGTCTAAGGTTCAAAGTTGATTGGGAAAATTTGACAGTTTCGGGTAGCTTGATGTGCTGGCGTCTGTACTAGCTTCTGTACTTTAGTAGTAGGTACTTCTGTCATTTATTGTGTAGAAACATTTTGATAATACCCATTGAATGAATATTTTTAATTTACCACTTTGCACCTGTGCCAACTTCTTAGTGTCTCTAGTTTGTTCTGCAAAAGATACTAATTAAAGCGAGGGAAAAAACGAGCAATCTTTAGTTTTTTAGTGGTATGAGGAACAGGGTGTAAAGTTCACTCATCCACCATAGAAAAGGGAGAACCCTCCGACCAGACGGGTGTTGTATCTGGCGGGTAACTGCCCATCGGTTTTTTGAAGTTGAAATCTTGTATGTATGTCGATCGCTCGGTAAATTCTAACTGCGCGATGCTGGATTTGTGTGACGTCATGTCTATGATGCGTAGTTCGTATGTGGCGGTGTAACCGCTACAGTTTCATAGGATGTGTAACATCTGACATCGCACCTCGGTAATAAGCAAGATTAAACGGGCGGGGCCTCGTCAAGGTCGTTTCTGATGGCCAACTCTAACACCGCGCTAAATGGTCAAATCAAATAGCGCGCGCTTCCCCGGCTTCCTGTGACACACTTCCGTCCCTTTTCACGAAACCACTCCCACAGATTTGATTATTTAGATTTTGATTAACGAGAGGAAAGATGCAACAAATAAAAAAATAAAAAAACTGGCACTCCGGGAGTGCCGACAGAAGTGAAAACTTGAAAAAAATCGGCATCGCGGTAATAAACGCGTTGATGTCTTTTTAATGGTCAAAAACTGGTGTCGTCACAGTGTCGCGAAATCAATGGTTTAGTCCCATCACAAAAATGCCCAACGCGCCTAAAGACGATTACACTTTAAAAAAAAAACTTAATAAATTACCTTATGAAAATAAGTACATCATAGAAAATCCCTTACTATTTTCCCGAGTACTGCTTTTATTCTAGACATTTTGATTTTAACCAAAGAATTAACTTAAAATCCACCAAACATCGCATGTTCAAATGCAATGCGTCGTTCCCGCGAGAGTTCCGAGATCAATTATTCGTGATAACTGTTTAGTTGGACGTGAATGGGCCACTCTCTGCCATCCGTCACAATTTGCACCAGATAATTGGCCCAATGATATTAAAGTTTCAGAGCTTTCTAGTCGTTAAGTACGTCTGTTTGTCAGTGGCTTGTCGAATTAAGTATAGAGAAAAAGTACCTATTGTTGGTAGGAGGATTGATATTAGGAAGATTACCTAAGCAAGTCTTCTACATTAGTATGTATTGTAGGAGTATTTGGTCTTTGTTAGGAGAACTTACAAAACTGCTCACTATAAACTTGTATATTATACTTATCCCTTTATGACTGCGTTCTCTGCGTTATTATACTATTATGGCCATTATACCATACCTACTTTTGATTAATCAAGCTTGCTAATCACCGTGTTATTAATGTAAGTTAATTACAGGAAAGTTTTCAACCCTATTGATGTCTCATTTCTACGAATTAAATCATTTATTTATTACGCAATTTGTTTCGATTCGAAACAGATTGCTAATCCATTGCTTCATAAGTTGGAAATAAAGTCTGTTTAACAACGTAAGTAACGAAATGAATGTTGTTGAACTGTCAAAATATAATCGTTTACGAAAATAAGTTACGTAATTAGGGTATTGGGCGACCGAGCTCTGCTCTGGTGAAAATAGAGAATGCTCATTTAATAGTATAGGATAGTACCTACAAATTCTGCCATTGTAGTAGTTAGGTACTTATTAATTCCATGCTGCCATGTCATTATTCTAAGGCAGCCATCTTGTTCTAAACTTTGGGCGACCGAGCTCTGCTCGGGTAAAAATATGGAACAAACGAATTTTCTCAGATATGAGACCTAGCTAGATCGATTTTTCGCCCCGTAAACCCCAACTTATTAAACTAATTAACAACAACTATTGTAACTTTCGTCGAAATCGTTAGAACCGTTTTCCAGAACGGGATTACAAATATAAATATATATACACACATATACATATATTGCTCGTTTAATAGTATAGGATTTACATTGCTACGCCGTAGCAGCTTGTACCTAAGCTTCAATTTCTTTTGATTGGAAAAAAAGTATATTTTCTATTTATAAATCATCTTACAAAACCTTATATTAAAATACATTCACTTCACCAAACCCAAAAAAATTCAAGATAACATAGGTAATTCGAGTACAGTCAGGCAAAAAATACGATAAAAATACGCTATTTGAATAGAAAGTACCTCTTGCGATCGGAATGATTGATTCTATATAGCTGTGACGTGATGTCGCATAAAATATTGATGCGTCTTCGTCATAAAAAATATATTCCCTTTTTCAAACACTCTCCGATGACCAGGGAAGGCTTTTTGCATAATTTTCTGGATCGCAGCACCTTGATTCCCTGAGTGTACCGTACTAAGGTTTTTTTTTATGTATTCGAAGTGAATTTTTATTGATAGTTTTATGTACCGGTTTTTATGTTTTGATATGGAGATTGGTGACTGAAAATTGAGGGATGTCGCTGAAAAAATGGCGATGGTCATGTACATAGGTAGGAAAGCAAGTAGCTAGAATTAGTTAGTGTGTCGGTAGTTAAATAGGTTAAGTACTATTTTTGTATTTTAATAATTGCAAATCCATTATTAGCTATTATTGGGCATTTATTTACCATAAAATTATATTTTTTTTTGTAGTGAATACTTCTTTAGGCGCGTTGGGTATTTTTGAGATGGGAAAAAACAATATTGAACTCGCGACACCGTTACCGACACCTCATTTTTGTAAATGCGATTGTGCTCTTTATTTATATTACGTTACGGAACAATGTTCTATGCAAATATTTTTATCTTAAAGGTTTTGGAAGTATTTTTTTTTTCTAAACGCGATTGTGCTCTTTATTTGGGTAAGGTTACGGACCAATGTTCTATACAAGTATTTTTCTTCAGCCAAGGCGATCTTGTTCAAGTTTTCACTAGTTAATTTTTACTGATATTGTTTATGCGTTCTATTGCTTTTACACTTCAGACAGGCGTTTTAAAATTTTATTTCCAGCATTCTCATTATTTTTCAAATGTTTTCTAAACTGATTCAGAATACGATTCTGTATCTAAACATAACTATAATAACCCTCTCAAATCAACATTAAACGACGAACCCAAGTCCCAACCCTTTTCTACCAATTCAGCCATCGAACTCAAAGTACTCATAACTCGATAATCATCCTATACCGTTTGATTCTCGTTTTTATATCGTAATAATATCGAGTGACGCCGGAGACGAGAATAAATTTTATCTCTCTATCACTTAGTCTTGTATTGCTATCGTAAATAATACCAAGGTTTACTTTGTCATATTTATGGCAACGTAAAGTATGAGAACGAAGGTTTACTGTAGTTAGTAATCACTTTTCATATTAGGTACTCGTATTGCGGGTTTTATATGATCGTATTTTTTTGTTTACAAAAAAAAAAAACATATTGGGAGTGCCTCCGCTGCCGGCACCGGCTCCCAAAAATAACGCCATTGGGAACCGGCATGACATTACTGCCGGCAGTCGAGGTTAAAAACATCGGCTGCCGGCACATAACATACTCTGTTGCCGGCACCGCCGGCTTTCATAACGGACACGGGCGGCGCGTCGATCTTAAAAAACCCTTCGAGTATTCAGAACTCCCAACTAACTAACCCTAACTAAAATATTTTTTCTATATATTCTAGTCGTTTTTGCCACTCGCCGGCCGCTCCCGCGGCACCACTCGCTTCGCTCGCTCGGCTCGTGCGTAGGAGGCCACAGTCTTTTGCGAGTAAAAATATTTAACCTAATCTAACTAGTTCGGTTCCGGGTACTTAATACTTCATTACTGGAATATGGAAATCATTGATTATGGAAATATAATACTGGAAAAAAATTATGCTTTATTACATGTTTTACAAGTTAAGAGATGACCAGTCCCTACTGACGGCGCCCGTTCGTATACGTTCATACGTACATATGTATATATAAGTACAGGATAAGTTAACCCACAAATAATTACATTATGAAAAAAAATATAGTGTTTATTCGCAGCAATACTTGTTTTTACATAGTAAATTACCTCTGCCGAACTGCACAGCAGTTTGTTGGCAGACGTAGCTCCTTTTTACCACATATTTTTGTTTTTCAAATATTCACTACATTTAGGCTTTGATAAAACAGATTTAAGAGATACTTATGTATTTTATTTTTAAAAGAGGTTTTTGTGATAGAACTGTCTATTTATTATAGAACTGTCTTTTATTTAAAAGAGTGTCCGTGGAGTTTCTTGCCCGTTCTTCTCCATAGGTACCTACTACGCTTTGGAATGGGCAACTAGCTTCATACCTATTTCTGACTGACCGATTCCTTGACAATTCAAAAGTGCCTTTAAATGGTTTAATTGAAATAAATGATTTGAGTTTGAGTTGAGTTTTGAGTCTATATCGACTGGAAGGTTATTAAAAATACTTGGAACTAAAAACGTCTATAGGAAACTTATAACGACGATCTACGTCTAAAAGACGTAACCACACCAACATCTCAAAGACGTTATAGATTCCCGTCACCCCCACATTACCTAGCACAACACGTCTTTGCATATTGGCTCACATTTCTCCACACGCACATTCTTTAAGGAGTAAGGACATTTCTATCAGCGGGAAGATATTTGAATGCTGCCGATCTCCCATCTGTAATTGATTCGTAGTCTGCTCTTTGAATTTCAATTTGAACGATTAAATTGATATAAGTGAGTCCCGGAGACGTATTGTACGTGAGAGGGGAAATCAAATCGTTGAGTTTGGGGGACTGTGTAGGTAGTCTGTTTCCGCTGTAGGGTGAAGAGAGGTCTTTATTTTGGAGTTTGCTGGAAGGGGAATTGTCTTGTGCATTATTTTCTCCTTTCTGGCTGATTTGCCTTCAATTGAAGTACAAATCTTGTCGCAAGTTGAGCTACTGCAGGTTTCTATTTGCTTGATTTTTAGGGTTCCGTACCCGGTAAAAAATACAGGTACAAAATTATAATGGCATGCGACCACGGCTTTACCTTGACCATTTTTGTACCTATGTCGCGATTTCTGTCTGAAATGTTTTCTTGTTTCATACTTTTTAGAGCGTGATTTTTCAGTAGTCGGATTTTAGTTTTTGGACTTACTTTTTATTTAATTTATTTAGGCGTTATCATTTCGTGATAAAGTATTTGCAGAGCAGCTTTATTATGTATTTTTTGGATTTTATTTGTTAATTATTAATTTTACAGCCGCGCCGTACGCAGCACAGTCTCACTTTTGCTTGCCTTTAACAATTTAAACATATTTATTTACTAAGACAATATGATATACATATATTTGTAATGTGCTCGTCAAGCCCTTTCATTTAATACCCAACATGGCACATTTTTTCCCCTTTACTTTATGTCCTCTAGAGGGCGCCATATTTCATTTAACATATAACCAGCGGACGATCAAGACACTTCCAATGATACCTCATTTGTAAAACTATGATCGGTAGTTTAGAAGTTATGAGGTAACAGATGAACATACATACATACCGGAAAAAAAATCATATCCCTCCTTTTTGCTTCGCCGTAGTCGGTTTGGTTTGGTTTTGTTAGTTTATGATGGCATGTCTGGAGCGATCTAACCCTCCAATTTTATATAATTTGTGCATTTATCCAATGTAAAATCAGGCACGCTCTCAATACGGCGAAGGAAAACATCGTAAGGAAACCGGCATGTCCTAGAACCAAAAATTCGAAGACATGTGACATCTACCAACCCGCACTGGGCCCGCGTGGTGGATTACGGCTCATTAACTTTCACAGAGAGGAGGCCTGTGTCCCAGCAGTGGGGACATTATAGGCTGATTATGGTACTGATTAAAATCATCTTTGATTATTGGTTGGTTTCTAAACTTAGATAAAGAAGGATCAATCTACTACTACCCAAATATCATTGAACATTAGGCACCTTAAGGGTACATTTGTCGGTCATTCTTCAATACCAACGTAGTATGGTGATAACTCGTCTGTTTGACGGTGTACGTCAAAAACTAAAATTTATATCAATTTGCCTTGTCATTATCTAGCCCTGTATGGAATCAGAATTGGGAAAAAAGTATTGGTTTGGAAGTTATGAGTGTCGAAACTTCTATATTTCAATACTAATTTTAACTGATGTTTGGGCGTAAATAAATAACTTACTTAGAATGAAAATGACAAAATAGAAACCGTACAGAGATAGATAATTTATTAAAAAGTTAAAATAGTTTTATTTTGATTAGATACATCCAGTCATTTTTCCATAATATCTATGCGCCAAAAGGTCTGTTCATGAAATTTTACGCGCTCGTTTTCGTTATAAATCAGGGTCTATTTCACTAAATAAATAAATAACTTTTTCTCAAACATGCAAGGAAATACTGTCATTATTTTCGAAAAAAGAACACGCGAAGTATCGAATTTACGGTCAAAGAAAATCAAATCCATTGCAGGAGCGTTTTTTGAATTTGAAACATTACAACGCTCCAGCAATGTTGTATGAAATGGCGTGCTGGGGTTATTAAATACTCTTTGATTGGATCTCTTATAACATTCTTGGCATACCAAAGTAAGTCTCTTTGCTTAGTACACGTTGCGTTCATCTGGCTGTGTAGCCATAAATGCGTTTACCTTTCGGCACAGATGATAAATAGAAAATTGGCGGCAAAGCTGAAAATTCGTCTTGATTTGTTATTTACATACATAATAAACAAACATATATGTACCGGGGAAATCAATAACATTTTCTTTTAGTAATTGCCACAATATGACTAATGTAACTATTAATATTAATTAAATTAAATGTATTACATTAAAAGTATGTTTCATTTCCCTGCATTCTTTTGAGAAAAGCACTATATATGCCTCGGCGGAAATGGCAATTGCCTGTCTCGTATTAGTGAAGTCCTCGCCTACGGCTCGGCCTTCAAACTCATACTCGACCTGCAATTGCCTATTTCACGGTCTTTGCAATAATGTACTATACTAAATAGCATGCATATTAGCCACGCCACCAACGAGTTCGAGCCGTCGACTAGTGCAACCTTAAGCAAAGAATAACCTTACTAAAGCCAATCTTTAAGATAAAGTATCCAAAAGTAAACCTAACCCATTTACCTATTGCTACGGCCCAGCCCGTCACACAAACGAAGATAGGCAGCGCAAGAGTACTATTATGTAAATACGAAGATTACGATCGTCTCGCAACAGGATATCATAATGGCCTCCGAGGCCGCCTGATGCGATTGGACCGGTGTAAGGGCGCGTAACTCAATACGCAACTTGGACGCCCCTAGTGGCGGGTAGGGATGGGACACGACACATCGATAGTTTTGAGAGTAGCTATCTAAGTCCCGCGATTATGGCGCATTGGGCAGCGTCCTCTAGCTACTATGTTGATTCATGGCATAGGTTTGCGTCCTTTGTTCCTGGTAGGTACCCCCTGCTCCACCTTATCAGGTTTGCTAGGCTGCTGGAGACGCTATGGTTGTCGGGTTTCTAGGTTGCGCTTGACAGTGTGAAGATTTTCGAGAATGTAGTGCCTGCTATTAAACGGACAATGCATTAGTTTAGTGTTAAATAAAACACCACATTACTGTTAGAAATCTAGTTGAAAACTGTTCAAAATTGGTCATTTGATTCATTTGAGTGTCCACTAAAGTTCACTTTCACGGCAGTAGATATATTTGCCATCACAAAAACAGAAGAAGAAAGAACAGTTTTACAAGAGTCGATGAACCAAACATCGATATCTCCAAATCCAACTCTTCCCATCCCTAACCATCTTGGAACTCCCAAAAACTCTAAACGGATTCGACGTCTGTGCTAAGCGACAGTTTTAAAGTATCCTCCTAACTCGATTCTGATGCTGAAACTCGACATCTTTATGTAAATTGTGCCAACTTTACTTTGCGGGCGACTACCATTCGTTTTGTGTACCTCTAGAGAGTTATTGAGTCTGTGAGTTTGTTGATTTGAAAATGTGACTCTTGTATTGTCTTAGGGTGTATAAAAAAACAGTGGCACTCCGGGAGTGTCGACAGAAGTGAAAACATGAACAAGATCGCCTTGGTGGAAGAAAAATACTTGTATAGAACATTGGTCCGTAACCTTATCTGAATAAAGAGCACAATCGCGTTTACAAAAAAAAAACTTCCAAAACCTTTAAAGTAAAAATATATGCATAGAATATTGATCCGTAACGTAATATAAATAAAGAACACAATCGCGTTTACAAAAATGAGGTGTCGGTAACCGTGTCGCGAGTTCAATATTGTTGTTTCCCATCTGAAAAATGCCCAAAGCGCCTAAAGAAGTTTTCACTTCAAAAATCTGCCTAGCCTTTTCCCAACTATGTTGGGGTCGGCTTCCAGTCTAATCAAATGCAGCTGAACACCGTATTTTACAAGGAGCGACTGCCTGTCTAACCTCTACAACCCAGTTACTGGGTAATACGATACCCCTTGGTAAGACTGGTTGTCAGACTTTCGGGCTTCTGACGACCAATGACTGTCAAAGATCTACGAATGACAACCGGGATCAACGGCTTAACGTACTTTCCGAGGCACGGAGGAGTCTCGGTATGTTAAGATGGTCACTCATCCACGGTACAACCTTGGCAAGCGTAGCTTAACCTAATGGATCGACCCGTGCGGTAATTATTACTTAGCCACGAGCTCCTCCAGGGTGTATCTGTTTTAATGGGAAGAAAAGGGTATCTCTCTACGTACCATCGGGGTAACGCATATCTAAGCATTTTGAAAACAAAATCCCGTGCACACGACCCTTTTTTTGCGTAGGTAAGCGATACTATAGCGGCCGAGCGCTGCAAGCAGAAATAGTCCTTACGGTGTACAGATATTCGTTTCTTATCATTATATTATTTTCCAGCTAATCGAGATGAAAGTGTGTAGCATCAGAATGCAGCACAGTTTTCCATTATATAAGTTTAATGCATATTACATTTTGTCTACCCTGAATTCGTAAACCTAAAAGCGTTTAGTTAATTTTATGCATCTGAACCATCAAGGTTTTACATCACATCAAGTACAGATATTTCCATGTTATTAATGTCCCTCGGGTATCATCGGATTTCCGAATTCTAACGAATGCTAATTTCCATGTCCATCAGTTATTAGATTTATCGTGTATAATAATTTGAATTCAGAACTAAGTATTTTATTGTTGCTTTGTTTTTATTTCCGTGTGAACTATAAAGAGCTGGAAAACTATTTTCCTATCTCTCGTGCCTGTGACTTTAGCGGCTTTCCTCCCATTTTTTAAATAAATTACATTAAGTTAAAATAGTATTAACAACTCTATATACTTCCAAGTCGGTTGAGAGCGTCCGGTCTGCACCAAGTGCAAAGGGCAACTGATAGAAATCTGACAACTGACGAAACACGAGGTTTGCCGAGGGACATCAAGAAAATAGTTTGTCTGTACTTAATGATACTCACCATACCTGGGAATCGAACTCAGATCATTGACACCTCACACACCTACCAATGTCAACTGATCACGTATTTGACTGTTAGCACATCAATACAAAAGACTGCAGACGTTTTCCATTTGCTTTTCTCTAACATATAACATACACAACCCCCCAATCAAAAACCTATCTTAACTCCATTGAAACACCATCGAAACTCCCTTAGCAACAACCAGAAGTAACCATCGAACCTCTGCTAAGAAGAAACGTATGTTATTTTGAGTGGAATAAGAATATCTATCTATAAATTGCAATGTTCGAAATTGGTAAGCCATTTTCCATTGAAATTTCAACCCTATCATAGTTCGATAAGGTCTATTTTCCCGTGTAGTGAATATAAAGCAGGTGCGACACTGCTGTGGTCGCGACAAGGTACAATTTGAATATATTTGATGGTTCCTACCAACCATTGTGGAAGGGTGAAATGATATTGGAAAGTGATATCTGTCGTGATGAAATTGGCTTCCATTGCGGATTATCAAGGCTTCGGAATTGACTTTATTTTATGAGTACTTTGAACCTTTATGGGATTACGATTGGAACGTATGAAGAGGTTTTTGAAAATTACATTTAGGATAAGTACACACGGCTACGCATCAAGCTATACATTTCCAGTTTATGCTGATCTCGCATTGTACAGGATTTCCGTACAACGCTTGATGTGTACCCGTGTGTACTAGAAGGGATATTCTGAATAGTTTTCAACAAAAGAGTTACAACACGCGTAGCATGACAATCATAGAAACGGGTTTTGTCGACGGAAGAATAGACAAAATTACAGATTGTGATTGTTTATCTGTCATTTTGTCTATTCTACCGTCGACAAAACCCGTTTCTATTGTGGTCATGCTAATCGTGCTGAGGTCTTAAGGCATAAATTAAAAACACACTTTTACCGCATTATATTCTTATGTCTTTTACTAACTGTATTGGTCCATGATTAAAATTTTGTAAGAATTATTTTTAAACCAAATCTATTCAAAGGTAATAAAATAGAAGTGTCTGTTTGTAATGTCAAAATAACAGCTTTTTACTAAATGCTTATGAAATTATATTATTATACGGTACTTATCTACAGGATGGCGGGGACATCGACGTGAAAACTGTTACCATGGATTCAGTATATGATTCTGAACTCCCCTTCGTTAAAAAATTTCGTCAGTTATTAAAAAAAAGTCAACTGTTCCATCCATTTTGACCGCGTGGGTATTACACTTTTCTATGAAAGAGCAGATTAAACAAAAAAACCGTTGAAAAATTTCAACGCAGGGTGATTTAGAATCGTGTACTGAATCCATGGTAACAGTTTTCGCGTCGATGTCCCTGCCACCCTGTATAACAATAAAACAATTTTTGACATTTTCGTCTGCCGGTCTGTCTGTTTTTTCCGGCTAATCTCCGAAACGGGTGGATCGATTTTGACGGGACTTTCACTGACAGGATAGCTGATGTTATAAGGAGCAACGTAGGCTACTTTTATTTTAGAAAAATATTAGGCTCCACGCGAGCGAAGCCGCGAGCAGCAGCTAGTTGAATATCTAAACACTGAGTCTGTCTGTCTACTTTGCTTGATCACTATAGAAAACGCAAAATTTGATTGTACGCAAGTAGGTACCATCGGGGTAACGCATATCTAAGCATTTTGAAAACAAAATCCCGTGCACACGTCCCTTTTTTTTCGTAAGTAAGCGATACTATAGCGGCCGAGCGTTGCAAGCAAGAATAGTCCTTACAGTGTACAGATATGCGTTTCTTCGATAGTACCTAAGCTTCAGTCATCGATATTAATGTGCCTTGAATATTAATAAACACATCGCCGCCCCCGCAAAATAAATGCGTAAGTGCTATTGCGGCGGTTTTGCTGTTAATCCATATTCGTTATGTATAGGCTAACATACATCACCACATTTTTTTTTCCACATTTTTTTATCAAGTATTTACGAAGTTCCATACACACTTTATTGCCAACATAATTATACATATTCATTTTTATATAGTTAAGTATTTAACAGGCAATTAAATATATTAACATTAAAATTATTATAATATTATTATTTTTGTTACATTATTCGTTTAATTTATCATAATTAAAAAACAAAAAAAATATACACGATATACCGTAACATAATGTTAAAATTCCAACCTTGATGATATATTATCCAGAACAAAAACTTAATCACCACGTTATCAGAAACTTTTCGATTGCACCAGAATAATTGCGTAATAGCCCATTAACGGTATCACTGTAATGTGAAAAACGCAAAGAAAATTCAAATTATATTACATTGCAAAACAAAAAATAAATAAACAATAATTAAAACTCAAAGTAACATTTATGATAAAAAAACTAAAATATTTCTGTAATTTAAATTTTTATCAATAACTCAAAAATGGTACCTGTTTAACACTTAATATTAATTAGACTATCTACAAAAAAAAAAAACAAACGACATAAAAACAAACTTCTTTTCGGTGTAGTCATAAAGATAAGGATCAATTTAGGTTTTTAATTTTTCCTGTAAAATTGACTTTTTACACTTGCGCGTTTATTCTGCGGGGCGGCGACATGTTTTGTTATCAAAACGACCTAAGATTAGGAATGTCAAGGCATTACTGATAACGTTTTACATGTTTTAATTATTACAGGTACTTATGTACTAAGTTAATACCTAATTAAAGTTTGTGCCAACTGCCTACTGGCATATAATATTAGTCGTCATTAGTACATACTTCACCTTTTACCCATTTATTTATTTGATAAATTAATGATGATAGTTGATATTTGTATCTGTAAATAATAAAAAAAGATTTTAATTTAATTTGTATCTGTAATTTTTTTTTTGACGTCTTTGCGTCAAAAATACCTTTTGTTTTAAAACTAGATGACTTTGGTGTTTCCTATCTGACTACTCTGAGAATAGAGACCGGAACAAACTCGAATTTAGTTATTGTACCCCATCAATAACTAAAATACACAATTAAAAGGACACTTCTATCACTAGATATATAGTACAAATTATGTTAAAGAAAAATAAACTAAGTATTTGTATTTGTAAAATAGGTACAGAATTTAAAATTTAATATTTTAGGTTAGTTTAGGTTGGGGTTTTAAGAAAGCAAAATAGATTTATTTGTCACAGAAACACGTGCATACAAAGACAAGAGTAAGTAAGTAGAAAACAGAATAAGTATAACTTAGTAGGGTAAATTCGTTAGAGATGGCCATAGTTTTTTTAGGGTTAAATAAAACTGAAAATATTGAGATCACAATTAGACTTTTATTTTTAAGAAAATCAGCAACTATCAGTCTTTAGAAAATCAGTATAAAGGTATTTTTATAATGTGAGGAACATCCATAAAAAAAATATTTTAAAAAAAACATCACTGGCCGTCTCACCCGGTACATACGGTAGTGATGGCCGTAGTGGTACGGGACAGATAGCCGGCACTACATTTGCCTCTGCCTTATGCCTTTTCTTTGAGATCTGCTTGCTGGAGCTCCTTTTTATTCTTCTGTCCACATTTAGAGCTCATGTCATCAAAAGGTGTACAATTCTAATGTGGGGTACAGATTAAAGATCGAACATTGAAGCCAATCTTCATGAGATGGGTTTTATAATATTTTTCGCTACATCCAGCACAATTATCAGCTTCATCTTCTGCGTCTTCTTCACCAGATGTATCACATATTATTGGTTTCTTCTTACTGGTATTACTTTCAGAACTTCTTTCTATTTTTTTGACAGCCGTTATATGGTCATCTCTCCTTTTTGTCCGGGTAAGATGGCCACCTCAATTTTTAAACTTACGAATTACAATTATGATGTTCCCACCAAACACAAAGCACTCCCAAAAATACAAATAAGTAATAAAAATACTAGTATTTCCGGATGGTATAAGAACCTACTACAAAATTTCACAAGTACTAAATTCAATTAAGGCCAATTTACTTACTTTTTTACTTATTTTTGCGCAATGTTTTGTTTGGATTTTGTTCGTGGTGGCGCACGAAGTGTATTAATTCAAATACAGCGCCACCTTGTGAATAAATGAGCAAAATATATTGATTGGCCAACTTTCCCGTACGGCCATCTCTAACGAATTTACCCTACATAATATACAAACATGAGTATAAAACAGCAATAGTCGGCAGCTGCACGTCATGACTGTGACAAGAAGGCAAGGAAGGTTAAGGAAGGTTTTGAACATCGTTAGGCCATCATCATTCTCCTTTTGAAAGAAAGAAAAATAGGTTTATTTGTCACAGAAACACGTGCATACATAAAATACAAGAGTAATCAGAGAACAACACAAAGTACATAACAAATCACGAGCATAGAACAGAAATTACTTAGGCGGCAGCTGCACGACATGGCTGTGACAAGAAGGCTTCCACTCAGCATGATGCAGTGCTATGGGGGACCCACAGCACAGCGCTGATTTTCAGTGGTCACCCGAAAAAAAGATGTACGGAAATCAAGTCAGGTTCAGTGATTTTTCTATTAAATATGTAACAAAATAAAATAAACAGTGCTTAGAATATAAGACTAAACTATACAACAATAATAAAAACATTAATAAAAACATAAAAATTAATCCGCAGGCATCACCATACGTGTGGAGGTTTGCCCGGCTTGGGCGGAGCATTGCTGTGTCCTCGTGGAGGCGATCGGCGGCGGTGATCTCTCGCGTCCGGCCCTGGTTTAGGCCATGGTACGGAGCGAGAGGAAATGGCAGGCCGTCACCTCCTTCTGCGAAGCGGTAATGCTCGCGAAGGAGGAGGCGGAACGCGTGAGGGAGAGGCAAATTTCGCGCCCTCACGCCCCTAACCGCCGCAGGAGAAGACGCCCTGGGCGGGAATCGCGAGCCGATTTCCGGCCACCGTAGGCGCGGGCTTGCGGACGGTGAGCAATGGGTAGCTCGCCGTGCGATAAGGACCAGGCCCGGGTCGACGGCGCGTTGTGTTCCACGCGCGCCTCAAAGAGATGTCAGCAGAATTGACGGGGTCCGCTAGGGCCAATTCCTGCCGGGGTTTCGAATAAGGCCGAAAGGGACATCGTGGCCCCCGGCAACAGGGTAACCGAAGGAACACGGGTGGGTTTTAGTCAGTAAGAGTCTGACACGCTCTCCCGCTCCACCCAGAGCGGGAGAAGTTATTTGATAATTTACCACACAAGAAAAAAAAAAAACTTGAGAGGTGTCAAGGGACACCCGGATGGAACGAAGTTCCTTTCGATTAATTAGTGAAGGAATTGTAATAAAATTTAATTTTTTAAAGTTTTTTTATTATTCACTGTTCAATGCGAAATAGAAAGACGAATCGAAAATAACTGGCTTGCTTTCTATGAGAGAGAGAGAGAGAGAGAGAGACAGACAGAGAAACACGCGCACGCCGCACGGCTTACAACTATAGCAAAAAGTGTCGTTACAACTTTTGGTCTTAATTTTTTCCGTCTAGTACTTTCTTTCGCAACGCGCGATAAGGAACTTCGTTCCAAAAAAGGCATCACCATACGTGTATAAATAATGCAGATACCTAACTATAACACTTCTTTTATCCCAATTTATTTGTGGTCGTCGCAACATCTCCTTTTCTTCCATACTTCTCTATTCGCCATCATCCTGGTAGTCACCTCCTTTCTATCCATATCATCCTCACACAGTCCATCCATCGTTTCTTTGCTCTTCCCCTACTCTTATATTCATATTCAAAACTTACGTACATTCATCACGACATGTTCCCCATTTATAGATCACTAGGTATTGAAAATACTGCGAATAAGGGCCGAAAGGGAAATCGTGGCCCCCCGGCAACATGGAAGTGAAGAAACACGGGTGGGTTTTAGTCAGTAAGAGTCTGACACGCCCTCCCGCTCCACCCAGAGCGGGAGAAGTTATTTGATAATTTCCCACCGAAAAAAAAAGGTATTGAAAATAAAAATAACTTTTTTTTGTTATTAAATCAATTAAATGTCTTCCACCTTCCTCTTTAGCTAGATTTAAAAAAAATACCGAGATAAAAAATAAAAAAAATAACATAAAGCACGTGTCAGAACGACATTTTATAATCAATGTACAGAAAATAAAAAACCTTTTTTTTTGTTATAAATTATCTTCCACATTGCTCTCTAGCTAGATTAAAAATGTAACCAAGATTTTTTTTAAATTATTTACATAAGCACGTATGAGAACGACAATATGATCAATGTAAGTACTGAAAATAAATAATAACTTCTTTTTTGTTATAAAAATATATATTTTCTTTATCTTCCACCTCGCTCTCTAGCTAAAATTAAAAATGTAACAAAGATAACAAAAAAATATTAACATAAAGCACGTATGAGAACGACAATATAATATAACAATGTACTGAAAATAAATAATAGCTTTTTTTTTGTATTAAATGTGTTCCACCTTGCTCTATAGCTAGATTAAAAATAATAATTAACATAAATAAAATAATAAAATCCACTAACATAAAGCACATATGAAAAAGATAATAATTATAATCAATAACGAATATTAATTAAATCGATCAACAAACAAAAGTGCTATCAGGTTCCACCGAGATTTGAACTCGGATCGCTGGATTCAAAGTCCAGAGTGCTAACCATTACACCATGGAACCGCTTGACGTGAGTCGCGAAATAGTGCGTCGGTCGGTATCATCCACCGGCGCTTGCGTCATCAACTCTAATATTCCATATTGATTCACGCTATTATCAACTTTATTGCCTGTGAAATAATAATCTTATTATCGTACTCGTATGGAGAGAATGATTTTTGTTTGAAGTCGTGAGTTGATTGACTCATACCACCTATGCATACCTAAATTTGAAATTAGCATGTATGGCGAAATAGTACAAGTTTTTTTTACTGTAAGTAGGTAAAATGTGTAAATAAGTTGATAAGTTTTTGTAATCGAATAATTTAATTAGGTACTTTAGTTACTTACATTTAATATAAATTATTAAGATGTATTATTTACATTACATTTATCGATTTCAATTTTATTGAGAGCATTGAATGGAGTTAAGAATTTCTCTATAAATGTTAGTAACAAATTGACTTGTTTAAAGTTGTTGCTTACTTTGAATTTTAGACAAAAACAACTTATTTCATTTCTAATTTTTTTTATTCAAAAACAAAATCCGTTTTACCTTTTCAATTCAAATAATAATAACGTAAATCTACCAGGGCAGGACTCGGACGCGCAAATCTTCTTCAATCTCGCGGGGCGCACAATCATCGGGCTGGCCATCAATTATTCACAATACTGATTGCGTCCGAGACGCATGTGGATACCAATGAATTATATATGATGCTGACCCGTCAGGGCACGGATTTGGGGTAGTATTTTTTTGTTATTTATGAAAAAAAATATGCTCGCAGTTTTTTTGCAACTATTTGGTTTTGGGCTTGGTAAGCGATGGAGTGCATCAAGCGTGCTGAATCAAATCAGGTTCAACGAGATTTGAACTCGGATCGCTGGATTCAAAGTCCTAGTGCTAACTATTACACCATGGAACCGAATGATGCAACAATTAAAACTTATGTAACGATTTGTATGTTTGCTGAAAACAGGGTAGATGACTTTTACGCAGTCATGAGAAAGTCGCAGGCCTTAGATAGATAGATAGATAAATCATTTATTTAGTGCACACAAAAGACAGCACAACATACAATAGCACGATTAAATAATAACTAATTAGCTATTAGGAAATAGCCGCAAGGTGACAATATACAAACAAATAATAAAATAAAAGGAAGAAAACAAGACATTTTGATGACACTATTGGCTATGACGACACAATGTAAAATAATGGATCAATGGTGCGGTGCGTGTCTCAAGGTTGCACCAAATGGGAGTCCAGCTCAGCATGTGCCAGGCAAATATACCTGACGCTGATATTCTGCTGAATCCCTGCAGTGACATACGGACGTCGAGCAGATGAGATAAATATGCGAGTTATTGGTGTTGTGAAAAGTGGAATGTACGGACGGAAAATGTAAGTATACCCGCAATTATGAACCGAATACATAAATCTGACAATGGAATATTGAGGGCCTTAAACGAGGTTAATTATTTCTTCGTATATGGTAATTAATATTTCAGCTAAAATAATACTTTTCTATTGATTTGTTGTAATATTGATTGTTTTGTAATAATTTGTAATTAATTAATTAATTGATTTTGTAATCTGTTGTGAATTTTACATGGGTGTATTCCTGAATTTAATTATTTGAATTTGAATTGAATTTGATAAATAACAATATCCATTAATTATTGTGTGACCAAATAATTATGTTTTCATTACTGAGAAATATAACTGTAGATTACTTTAACTTTTACGACTGTATTTGCTAACGCAGGTGTTTGATATCTATTAATTCAGAAAAATAATGTTACGCAATTTGTATTTTTAACCGAGTCATAATAAATATATTTCTTAGGATTTGATTAGGTACTTACTTACTGTTTAGAATTTGTTAAGTGTAATAATTATATTTTAGTAGCTATTAGCTATTGATTCTTGAAGGAATTTCGCTTCGTTCGTAAGTAAGAACCACTTATGCAAAGCATTGCATAGAGTGTCCCAAATATCTGTTCACCTGCACCTTTCCTTTACGATCTGAACAAAGCCTCAAT
Source organism: Agrochola lychnidis (assembly GCA_963680765.1). NCBI lineage: Eukaryota > Metazoa > Arthropoda > Insecta > Lepidoptera > Noctuidae > Agrochola > Agrochola lychnidis. The sequence goes on from OY796858.1 coordinate 21,801,206, forward strand.
ATAAACGTGGCAACCTACTGTGCCCAAGTCTTAAGCAACATAGATGTACCGTCGAAATGAAAGCAGAAGACGTTAGAAATAAATATTTTTGCATTGGCAGGGCTCAAATACGTCCATAGGATTTTTTTAAATAAAATCTTGGAGTTCAAAGGTAGATCTTTGAACTTCAAGTATATTGCTGGGGAGTTTGTTGCGCCACTTCTTCTTCCCAGCTAAAGGCACTAGGAAGTGGTGAAGGGTGGGCGTTTTTGGGGGACTGTCTTATGTAATTTTGACGTTCGAAAAGTGCTGATTCTCAGCCTAGTTTGAATAAATGACTTTTTGAATTTGAATTTATTTTTTCTTTTTTCTTCCCAATTTACCATTTTCAAAATCGTGGCTACACGGTAGCCGCACGGGTCGATCCATCAGGTTAAGCTACGCTTGCCGGGGTTGGTCCGTGGATGGGTGACCATCCTTACATACCGAGACTCCTCCGTGCCTCGGAAAGCACGTTAAGCTGTTGGTCCCGGCTATCATTCGTGGATCTTTGACAGTCGTTACGGGTCGTCAGAAGCCCGAAAGTCTGACAACCAGTCTTATCAAGGGGTATCGTATTACCAAAAAAAAAAAAGGCTAGGCAGATTGATTTTACCATTTTCAAAATCCTTCCCTGCATAAAACAACGGTCCAACTCGCAGTTCGTCCCACAGTGCGTGCTAACAGGCGTTTAGCGTTCGTCTGTACCCTCGGGACCGGCTCCTTGCCGCTTTACTACAAATCTAACTAGGTTTTTTGTGTAACGTAATCAAATACAGAATGGAGTTACGGCTTTTGTTCTGGTGAATATAGCGAAATGGCGTAGCGTAGGTATTACCACAGTATAAAAAGTAACAGTATTATTTATCTTCATAGAAAACGCCCGAAACGACGCGACGACGTTCGCAACAGTATCGAATGCGCGGCAGTTACACACGGACGCGAAAGTTTTATCTACCGAACGGCAGTATAGGTAATTATTTCAAGGTCAGTGCCGAGATACAATACTGTTACTTTATTATACTCTGGTATTATTGACTTTTTTTGTTCATGGTTTTTGTTCAGAAGAGTCGGGGCAAAGATGGTTCTTAATAGGGATGATCTTTGTGAGGCTTCTTGTGACGAGATGACACTAAGATTTTTGTTGACATGAGTAGATATATATTTTTTTTGTAATTTTATTATTTGAATTTATGAATGATGCAGTCATCATCATCATCATCAGCCTATAAATCGACGGCCGCAAAGTATATACGGTTATCTACAAAATCATGATTTTACAGGGCAGCGTTTTGAACGCAAAATTGTGAAAATTTGTAGAAGAACAAAGCTATCTTTTTCCATTTTACAACATTAAAATTAATTAAATGTTGTAAAATAGAAAAAGATAGCTTTGTTCTTCTACTAATTTTCACAATTTTGCGTGCAAAACGCTGCCCTGTAAAATCATGATTTTGTAGATAACCGTATATACTTTGCGGCTGTCGAAATGTTCCCACTGCTGGGACACAGGCCTTCTCTCTGTGAGAGGGAGTGGGCCGTAATCCACCACGCGGGCCCAGTGCGGGTTGGTAGATGTCACATGTCTTCGAATTTTCGGTTCTAGGACATGCCGGTTTCCTCACGATGTTTTCCTTCACCGTTTTGAGAGCAGTGGTGATGAAATAATTTACACAAAGTAAAGCGCCTGTCTGGGTTCGAACCTACGACCTACAACTCGTAAGTCGCGGCCGTTACCACTGGGCCACCACTGCTCTCAATGATGCAGTACTTACATAGTTTTAAGACCATAGATATAAGAAAGAAGGAGATATGCCCGGTAGTTGAAAATGTATCGGAACCCAATGTCTCCAATTTGTCCCCACCACGTCGCCACAACTACACACGCAATCAGTAAACCTAAAGGCGGGTTCCCACGGTGCGCGATATCGCGCACGCACGCGCACCGGCCCGCACAGCGCACGACCACGCACCGCGCACGAAGGGTCTTCCGACGGTGCGCGATATTGCGCACGCAAGCGCACCAGCCCACTCAAACATCTGCATTTTTTGTACCTACGTTCTATGCAAGCTACACAACACACACCATGCCTTTTCCGACGGTGTGTGTCGGTCTGTGTGGGCCTCGAGATTCGAAGCCACATTAGCATTGTTCTGTTAGCTTTGGTGGATGCTGAATATAACTTCACATTTGTGGATTGCGGATGTTATGGTAGAATAAATAATGGCGGTGTTTGCAGAAATACAGAGATGTATAGTTTTTTTTTAGAAATGTACAGTATTTTCCAGCATCAACTAATTTGCCCTTCAAGGAGGAATCACTTCCCTACGTGTTTGTGGCAGATAGTGCATTTGCTCTCACTGAAAATATGTTGAAGCCGTCTCCACGCTAAGGGAACAAAAGAAAGATACCTCATTAACGGCATAACAATGTAAATGTCTATTAACTGCTCCCAAATTACGATGATTATTTTATTTTACTTTTTTTACATTCTTCCTTGACATAATCTTTCATTTTTTGACATTATATACCTAAAATCTATATTTATAAAAGGAAAGAGTGACTGACTGAATGACTGACTCAAAATTCAAATTCAAAATTCAAAAGTCATTTATTCAAATTAGGCTGAGAACCAGCACTTTTCGAACGTCAAAATTACATAAGACAGTCCCCCAAAAACGCCCACCCTTCACCACTTCCTAGTGCCTTTAGCTGGGAAGAAGAAGTGGCGCAACAAACTCCCCAGCAGCACAGCTGTCTGTTCAAGTTAGAAAAAAATAAAAATGACTCTATACAATAGTATGCAAAATTATTATGCAACACAAAACATTATTTTAATTAAGTATAAATTATTGGCCATATGTTAGCTAGCACACGCCGATATACCAACCAAAAACATCGAGAACTATACTCAAGCAGAATTAAAAAATAAAAACTAAACGTAAAAAGAACTAAATATCTAAATAAAAGCCTCCAGGCATAAAGGGCGTGCCCGCTTACATAAAGCTGTAAATTGGAAGTTATAAATGATAAACTAGGACCATCGAGGTAAAATAAATGTACAGTTAATTACTAGTAACAATAACAAAACCATGATCAGCAAGACGACCAGTCACCACAAGCAGCACCCGTTCACGAGCATAACGCAAAGATCAGCCATTACCCCCCTCGCCATATTTGAGGGAAGGAGGCAACCCGACTCCCGACGCTACCGCAAGCATTGACATCTAAGGGAGCATGACGAACTTGCTGCCGGTTGCTCAGGTAAAAAATAATATAATCAATTGTCGAGGTCACTAGCCAACCACAAATTGCAATACAAACTCATAACAAAAACATTGTAATGAGTAGATTATGTCAACAATAAAATAAAAATAAATAGACTCGTAAAAAAATAATTAAAAAATTGACTCATAAAGTCAAATAAAATAAAAAAATTATATAAACTTATATAAACTGTCAGTAGGTAAGTTAAATCTGGAGAAAGAACATAAACATTGTCTTGAGTTAATCACAGCGACCAACTATTCTTATCATTTAAGTAGTCGTTGATACAATAGTATGCCTTTGAACAAAGGTTGGATTTTACTTTATTTTTAAACGCATTAAAAGGCAAATCTAGCATAGAAGAGGGTAGCTTGTTATAAAAGGTTATACCAAGCCCAACAAATGAGTTATGAACCTTATGAAGCCGGTGAAAGGGAGCTCGTAGTTTGTCCTTATTTCTAGTGTTAACATTGTGAATATCACTGTTTTTAGTGTATAAGTGTATATTTTGCCTAATATATAAGATGTTGGCGAAAATGAATTGAGATGCCACCGTGAGAATACCAACATCTTTAAAAAAATCTCTTAGAGAAACTCTGGCACGTAGCTGGTAAATTGCTCGAACAGCTCGTTTTTGAAGAACAAATATATTTTGAATGTCAGCGGCTTTGCCCCACAGCAGAATACCATAGGACATAACGCTATGGAAATAACTAAAATAGACTAACCGAGCTGTATCAATGTCAGTGTATTGTCTTACTTTCCTGACAGCGTAGGCGGCCGAACTGAGCCTCCCCGCTAGGCTTGATATATGTGGGCCCCACTGAAGTTTGGCATCTACTGTTATGCCCAGAAAAACTGCAGAGTTCACAGTTTCAAGCACCTCTTTATCTAAGACGATGTTGGGTCCTAGATTTCTAACATTTGGTAGAGCGAACTTTACACATTTCGTTTTCTTGGCATTGAGAACTAGGTTATTTGTCGTAAACCAATCCGTAACCATTGAGAGTGCACTGTTTACGTCGTCAAAATCTTGTCTATTCCTGTCTACTTTAAAAATAAGAGAGGTATCATCTGCAAACAGTACAACGTTACAGATATCCTTTAAATAAAAAGGTAAGTCATTTATATACACTAAGAATAAGAATGGACCCAGTATTGAGCCTTGAGGTACACCTAACTGAACTGGTAGCCCGGAAGATTTCACACCATTAACATCTACACATTGGACCCTATTATGCAAATAAGAATTTATTACTTTAAGAGCTTCGTTTTGGACACCGTAATGACGTAGTTTACGCAAAAGTGTGTCATGGTGCACGCAATCAAAGGCTTTGGAGAGATCACAGAAAACTCCAATAGCATTTTGCGAGTTCTCCCATGCGTTAAATATGTGTTTCATCAGAGCAACACCTGCATCTGTAGTCGAACGACCTTTTGTGAAACCATATTGTTCATCATGAAGAAGTCTGTTTAAATTAAAATGTCTTAGCAACTGCTTGAGTATTAACTTTTCAAATATTTTACTGAATGCAGGTAAGATAGAAATAGGCCTGAAATTGCCAACGTCATTTTTGTTACCCGATTTAAATAATGGTATGACTTTACTACTCTTCATGAGGTCAGGAAAAGTTCCTAAATCAACACATTTATTAAAAGTTACAGCTAAATATGGAGCTACTATGTCTATTATATTACTTAATAGTTTAATGGAGATACCCCAGTAATCACCAGTGTTTTTAGACTTAAGTGTGTTAAAAACATTAACTACATCACGAGGTGTTACATGCTCGAAGCTAAATAAGCTATTACATTTAGGCACACTGCTATGCAAAAGGTTTTCAGCTTTAGACGGGGACGAATTTAAGGAGCGAGTCGTAGTTATAGGTATGTTGGCAAAAAATTCATTAAATGCCTCAGCTACGTCGGCTGCTATATTAACTAATTTACTGTCGACCATAATCTCGAGTTGTTTTTCTTGTTTAACCGACTTACCCGTTTCATTGTTAATAATTTTCCAAGTGGTTTTTACTTTATTATTTGAATTTTTAATTGTATCGCCTAAAAATTTTGATTTTGCAAAAACACAAATATTTTTAAATAATTTTGAATAATTTTTGACATACTCTAAGAAAGGAGTATCAAACCTATATTTTTTCAAACCATATAACTCGTATAGTGTCGCTCTACTTTTATAAATACCTGGAGTAGCCCATTGGTTAAAGCCAACAGAGGTGCTATTAATGTTAATAGTTTTGGTCTTGAAAGTAGATTGGTACTCTTTTTGCACAACATCAAAAAGGGCTCCATAGATTTCATTGGGATTTTCGTGTTCTACTATAGATGGTGTAATTCTATGAGCTATATTATTTTTAAACTTGCTGCAACGACTAGCTGTATAAGGCCTGCATTTTATTTTATGTGGTTTTTTTTGTAATTGCATAGGGAAGCTAGCTAGTAAACCACAGTGGTCAGATGTTAAGTCACTTAAAACTAATTTATTTTTGGCATCACAATCACTAAATATATTATCAAGACAAGTCGACGTAGATGCCGTGATCCTAGTAGGTTCAAAAAACAAGTTTATTAAATTATAAGATTTGAACAAATTGAGAAGTCTAATACTTAATGGAGTATCATCTAAAATATTAATATTGAAATCTCCACATAAAATTATACTTTTATTACTAGATTTTAACCTATTGAGTGAATCCTCCATTACCGATTCGAAACGAATAAAATCCCCAGAGGGGGGTCGATAAACACAAATTATAACATATCGCTCTAGTTCAACACAAGACAACTCAATAGTGCGCTCAATGGAAAGATTAACTAAATCTAAACGTTGTTTACATTTCAACTTGTTTGAAACAAGAACTAAAGACCCACCGCGGATAGCACTTTTTCTTACAAATGCGCTTTGTACAGTAAAAAAATCATCATTGATAAAAACTACTTCATGTTCTTTCAACCAGTGTTCAGTCAAACATAACACCTGAACATCATAGTTCTCCATAAATAAACTTAACTCTAGCTCTTTGCCAGACAGACCCTGCATATTTTGATGTACAACATTCAACATATGCGGCTTATCTGTTGTCGCTCCTAATAGTTTAAACTACAAGGGGTATCAAAAGTAGTATTAGTACCACTACTAACAGTAATCAAAGGTACACTACAAGTACCAGTGTCGCTGTGTATATTGTATGCTAAAAGATTAGCAATATGTCTCCTACAACTAGGTGGCAAATACATTGTATTATTTGTCAGTTTGTAATCAGTAATAAATTGATTACAATCAAAATATAAAATAGCGTCACTGTGACGACATGTCCTATTATAAATTAACATATTTAAATTATAAATGTGCCTATTTTGCTCATCAGACAAATATTTTGAATAAGGCAAGGCACAGAAAATAAATTTACAACTATTGGTCTCATTGAGATGCAACATCAAATGGACACATTCCATTATGTCCTTTTTCCTTACAGTTAAACTATCCCCATATAATAATATAACAGTAGAACTGGGGTTTATTTTTGTCAATTTAATATAATTAATTAATTGGCTAATACTGGCACCGGGTAAACAATTATTAATTACATATTGTTGCGAACACTGATTAAATAGACTACCAAAACCTTGACCAAATTTGTCAGAAAATACATAAGTTGTGTTAGTAAAATTATTCATTTTATTGACATCCATACAGCTACCTACTGGCTGAGCCACTGAGGGTATAGGTGTAACCAGTTGAGGCTGGGGCTTATGGGTACAAGCACAGCTAAAAGAGAGGTTATTTGTCAATGACTCATACCTCTCGGCATTGTACTTGACCAGGTCAGCCAACTCATTGGCTTCCTGCAAGCGCTTACTCAGATCTTGTTGAGAAGCCTCATATTTACTAAAGATATCCTTTAGAGCATATTCCTTAACAAACAATTCATCCTGTAGGTGCTGAGTGTCGTTATCATACATAGTATTACACAATTGTAATTCATTATTACACTTCTTTAATTTTTGAATTAAATTTAGATTTTTTTGCCTAAGTTTTGTATTTAATTTGTTAACTTTTTGGCGCTGTAGTGATTTTTGAATTTTTCTAATTAATCTATTAATTTTAATGTATTTTTTTAACTTATTATGGCTAGTAAATAAGTTGCATTTAGTGATAGTTTCATCAGTTAAGTCTATTGTTACAACTGGCTCAACACATGTGGGTCCAGACCCGCTACCAACCAACTCATCATAAAGACTGCAGGTGAACGCAGACTCTTCACAGGCTTTGACAGATTCCAAACGGGTTATTGTGTTGTGGGCCCTACTTAATTCCAGTTCCAATTCAGATATCCGTCTCAAAGCCAGATCGTGGGTGTCACTACATTGCTGGAAATTTGACACAAGTTGACGGAGGTGTTGATGCTGGTCAATTATGTCCATATGCTGAATATGTAATTCGGCCAACTGGTTCTTCAGCTCAGTGTTCTTGTTATTAATATATTGTACTTCTACCTCGCTGTCATCCCTTTCCTGTAGCAGCTGATCGCACTGGTTTTTACTAAATTCCAACTCTTTCAATGTGGCCTTCAGTTTTTCCTCTAAGGATGCAGCCCTACGGGTCAACATATTGACAAGCCAACCCTAGAGGCACCCTGGAATGAGAGAAGAGAAAGCAAAGTGAGTTAAAGGAATAAGAGAGTGAGATAGGATGTGGATAGTAAGTACCTACTAGAATGAAGGGACTATTGGGACTAAAACTACTGAGTGTATGAGGAATCTAAATGAGTTGAGAACTTGAGAAGGTAGGATGGTAAGACAGCAAGAAATAAATGAACAAAAGATGAAGTTTTTTTAGAAAATATTATGAAAAAATGGAGGTACTCAGAAAGTAGGAAGCTAATTTATTTATTTTGGGGCTTCTCACTTATCAGAATTATTATTGATTACTTAAAAACAAAAAGACATACTTAAGTAAATTACCATTTACGATAATAATATTAGAGCTAATAACAGTTATTTTCCACTAAGAATGTTATGGACATGGGATTAGAGGTACCTAATATAGTTTCATTTCGACAATGCTAATGGTTTTAAACAAGAGTAATAAAACAATTTAGGGATAAACATGTGTGCAGTAAAGTTTGTAGTGTATCCCAACCAACAAAAAGTAGTTTTTAAACTATCTCCAGGAGATCATTTCCCTAGGACTATATGAGACTTATATCCGCATATAAGTCCGGAAAAGGGCCCACTTTATAAGTAAACGTTTACTTATATCGTGTTTATAATAGACCGCTTCAATGCCGTTTACGCCTATATTGCTCCTGTAATAGAATTACGGCAATGCAAGTAGTCCTGCAAATGCCAATATAAGTAAATTATAGGAAAATTTGAGATGAATACGCGCCTCGCAATGCTTCTTTAAGCTCACATTTAGTGAACAGTCGAATTGTGTTGTGTCGGTCCAGGAATTGTTTAAACTTTTTGAATAAGGGTAAGTATAATTTATGTAAATATAATAATAATAAATGTCAACCATAGTAGAAAATCAAAAGCTTATTGTTGTTAGTCTGGTGTATATTCGTAGGGGAATGTGAATTTTCTGAAAATTCTATCATGGTTTTAATTAAAAATTTAAAGCGCTTCTTGTAATTTACCTATTTACATTTTAATATTATTTATTTTATTATGAAAATATCATGAACAGTTACCATTTTTTTCAGTGAGCATTGCCAAGTGTGACTTAGCGCCAATATAAGTAACATTGGTTCTATATTGGCGAGTGTTAAAACCGAAGAAGATTCGCCATATTATTATATATTGTTACCAATTAGGGTTCCACATTGCCCAGATAAAAACAAACTCTATTGATATTCATAGATTATCTATTAATATTGTAAGGGTTTGTTGTGCGTGCTAGGTTAAATATTAGTTTAAACATTGTTTTTATTTAATTTAATGGTTATGTTATAATTAATATCTAATTATTATATTCAGGTTGCCAACGATCGAAATAAAAGTATGGTGATATTCCTGGATATCGATCGATTTTTAACAAAAAATGATTTCCGATCTCTAAAGAACTTAAAATGGCCTTGGAGTGTTACACATTTCTTGTTATCGGAGACATGTCCCGGTTGTCAAGTCTTGGTTTCTACTAACACTAGAGATTTTCATTTTACCAAGAATCGAGACGACATCAAATCATTGCTGAATCAAGATTGGTTTTGGTGTGATAATTGTTCTACCTACGCAGTTTATGATCACTACCCGAGAGACGAGTGTGAAATTTGTAACTAGTACCTAACTAAATATGTACTACGTAACACAATATTTATAATTACCTAGTTTTATGTGAGTCAAAATGAAAGTACCTATACTTACTTATATTTTTACCTAGTTATTTATTAGAAACTAGCATAATATTCAGTATAAGTTGAAAAGACTTCAAGTATCTGATATATGAGCAATAATAAATAAAATCTTAAGGATCTATGTAGATAGATCCTTAAGATTTTATTTATTATTACGGTAATTCCCCGTATTGTGTCGTAGGACACAATACGGGGAATTACCGCGCGCACGCTTTTAATTTGGTGTTAGGTTAGAGCGAGCGAGCAGTATGAATGAAACTGTTGAACAGTGAGGACGTAGTCTCGTTTTTAGTTGAAATTTTTGTGAATATTTTTTTATTATAAGTAGGTACCAGTATTAAGTTTTATTTATTTCAGTAGTTTCAATTCAAGTTTTGTTATTAGTGTTCAGTACCAAAAAGGAAAAACGGAATACTTATGTGATCACCTCGGTGTCTGTCCGTCCCGTCTGTCACAGCCGTTTTTCTCAGAGGATAGGTATTTGGCGTTGACAAATGAAATTTGGAATAGTTGTAGTAAATGGTAACCCAAAATCGGAATCGAACTTTAAAAAATTTTTTTTTTCTTTGGGAGCTTGTTAGGCCTCTGCCTCGAATCTTGCGGGCAGCGGGGTGGCGGCGGCGGCGGCGCGGGAGCGGCAGGATCTAATGCGTAAAATCAAATGGAACGGCCCTCGAAAACAGCGGCGACGCAGCCACGCGGGGGCGGGCAACGAGCGGTGCACTCAAGTCAAGCGGTGACCGCCCGCGCGTCTGCATTGCAGTGTTGTGTAATTTATGTAATATGTATAATGAATAAATTTGAATCAAAAAGATGTTGTCGTCGCTGTTCAGATATTTCGTTCGCGAATAAAAAGAAATATCTCGACGACATAACCACGAACACAACACTACGCCGCTATAGTGCCGCGTGATGTGCCCGCTGGTTTCAAGAACGGGTCTGCGTTGGCCGCCCCGCTCCCGCGCCGCCACCGCCGCCGCCCCGCTGTCGGCAAGATTCGAGGCAGAAGCCTTACAGGAAGTCAAGTCGAGAAGCTAATAATAGTATATTATGCAATTAGTGAATAAAGGACGGATTTAAAGCGAGGTCCATAGATGAATCACGAGCAAGTGAAGGATTCTAACGACTGAATCACGACCGTAGGGGAGTGATTCAAGTGTTAGAATCCTGAGCGTCGCGAGTGATTCATGGCCCTCGATATAAATCCGTTTTATTCAAGAGTTGCATACTATACTTAATACCATGACTACGAGAAAAAGAAAGATTTAATCAAAAATAGACATTCAATGAAGAAAAAAGGACGGTTTACACGTTCAGTGCCGGGAGCCCTCCTGGAGGGTTCACCTAGAGGGAGCCCTAAAATCTGATGTAAACCGTGTTATAAAACACTGTAAAACTCGGGTCTTGTAGATAAACGTAGTTTCCAACCTCTACATTTTTTTGTGAGTATTTGTAACCGTGAACAAAAATTTAAAAAGAAAAATAATACTTGGATTTTAAAACCAACGCATACACTAATAAATCTTGTTAAAATATACATCAGATTTTTTTTCACGGTTTATAATCTGTATTTGCTAAGAAAAATCTACATTTAAAATGAGCCCTCCGCGAGGGCTTCCGCTAGGTGAAACCTCCAGGAGGGCTCCCGGAACTGAACGTATTTACCCTCCTTTTTTCTTCATTAAATGTCTATTTTCGATTAAATCTTTCTTTTTCTCGTGGTCATGGTATAAAGTATAGTATGCAATTCTTGAATAAAACGGATTTATATCGAGGGCCATGAATCACTCGCGTCGCTCAGGATTCTAACACTTGAATCACTCGCCGGTCGTGATTCATTCGTTAGAATCCTTCACTTGCTCGTGATTCATCAATGGCCCTCGTTTTAAATCCGTCCTTTATTCACTTATTGCATAATATACTATTTTTAGGTCATAGTGTGGGATGTCAAATGCAAGCGCGTTAATCTAATACCATGTTCACTTTCAGATTTTTACGATCAAAATGCCGTTTAAAGTAGTGCAGACAATGGAAAGAGGTAGACTGAGATTGACGTCTGTACCCGATCAATGGGAAAAGAATGGTAATTTATTCTGGCCCAAAAATAAACAAGAAAAACTGAGAAGGCAAGAAAACTGTAATCCAGACCCAACTTGGACAGCTATCAATTGTATAGTAAAACGGAGAAATTTAAGAACTTTTAAAGACGCAGAATCTGAAATAGACGCCATGTGTGATAAGTCCGACACCGAGACGGATAATGAGCGTTTTCGAACAAAACAGCTATCTCCAACTATCGAGTCTTTTAATCAGATGGCGCAGGAGTCGGTAGAGGTAAGTTTTACAGTAGTGCTTTATTTACAGTTTATTCAGGAAAGTACTAGCTTTCCGCCCCGCGGCTTTGCCGGCACTAAACCTCGATGACCTCCGTTGAATTTGAGTTATTGCACCTTTGTCGTTAATGCAGAATTTACATAATTATTTTTCAGAATAATGACCAAGAAGCCAGTGCTGCTACTATGCCTCAACAAGAAACCGTAACCCTAGACGACAGTTATGTTGCAGCCCTAAATATAGTTCAAAATCAGGAACCAAACTCTTTCCCAGAAGAAATCAACCTAGGCACTGAAAACATAGATAATCAAAGCATTTTGATCTTGAATCAAGATATACAAATACAGCAAATACAAGCGGATGTGCAGACTATTAAACAGGATGTTAAAACAATTCTTAATAATCAAAGTGCTCTGTTTGAACTTCAAAACAAATTAATATTAAAACATTCTGAGTTTCAGACGCAATTTGAAGAGTTCATAAGACTGTCTTCAAAACCGCCGATTCAAAGACAGGATGACGACGCAATAAAAATAATAAAAAGTTTAAAAGATTTCGATACTTTTGAAAAAAACCTTTCAGATGCAATATTAAAAGAGGAATATCGAAAAAAAATGCGTGGGTTATGTAACAGAGGATCTGGAAAGGGCACTTCGAATGCATACTACCTGATTGATCATTTATTTGACAGAGAGTTTTTGAAAGGTTGTTCATGGACAGGATCGTCAAAGGACAGTGACACCGTGAAAATTTGTTTCAAAGCTTTCCAAAACACTATTAATTTTTTCTTTGATGTTGTTAAGGAATCAGACGAAAGATTTACAAAAGCAGATTGCGAATTTTTTTTAAAAACTGTTTTAAAAAATGCTCGCCAACGCTGTGAGAGCAATAAGAGGACATCTGCTTCAAGACAAAGGATTAAGGGCAAAAAAATAAAGAAAGATACCATTGCAACATCTTCTGTACCCACCATAACTGCAGAACAACCAGGTCCAGCAAATTATGTACTTCCAGCACCTGAATCCTTATCGGAACAACATCAGAGAGGGGTTGCGAATGCGGAGGTGATTAACCAATCACATGATTCTGTTGCTGTGCAGCCGAATAATTAATTACCTTTCTGTCATTTGTTTTTTTATTAGTTTTTGATCTCACCTATAACCCTCCTTTGGGATTGGGTCCTTGTTTATGGTTTATTTGACCATGGGCTTTAAAGTGCTAAAATACTTTTGAAATGATAACTAGTTTTAAGCAATTATTATGTTATTGTCACGTCGTCGTTAATTTGATTACCATTTATGTTACTTATATGCTATTATCTATTTTTTTAAATGTTTACCGGTTTTTAGAGCGCGTTTCCACAAAAGCGGAGTAACGCACCGTTTCCATACGTTTGATAGATGTAACTGTGCGTTTGCACTGGCGAAACATTCACAACAAAACATGTTGGAATCTATATTTTCTGTCAATTTTCCATACAATGTTTGACAGGAAGTAGCGATTTCAACATGTTTTGTCGTGATGTTTCGCCAGTGCAAACGCACAGTTACGTGACTCGAGCTGTGCGAGCACCGAACAGGCTGTCAAATGTTGGTATGAAAATGCCGGTCCACTCCGGTTATGTGAAAACGCACCCTAATATATTTTTGAAATCTTTATTAGGTATTATGGTTACCACTAATGACAGTAGTATACTTAAAAAATGACAATCTTAAAGACCAAATACGAGTATATAGACGGAGTTAAAGAGTTAATTTCTATAATAAAATTATAGTTGTATTACAGAGTTGTTACGTCAGTTATAGTGTAAGCTAATAGATACCTAGGTAGATTAACCGAGACTGATAAAAATATTCATGTAAGCTAAAGTACAAATTACTTCCGCCTACTTTTAAAATGTTATTGTACCGAACTCTGTTATTGATTGAATGATTAATAAAAATAAATGTTAAATTTCAATCTTAGTCTTTTTTATTTATACTAAAGTTGCCATTATTATAAACTATAAAGTATGTAATAATGGCACCAAATATAAATTTGTATTTAACAATACACTGACAAGTTTACACTTAATGTCTGCAGCTTTATACACATTTTTGAACTTATTAAGTTCCTGGCAATCACATTTACAAATGTTTAAAAATGATGACCTTATTGGTTCTTCAAAGGCATTTTGGGTGTTTCTGATATGATAGCCATGTATTTCTATTTCTTGCTCTTGTTTGTCATAATTTGCCGATATAAACTCCACCACGTGATTTGATTTAGTTAGAAACCATTTATCTTGTTTCTTTGCTGACAATATAAACGTCCCCAAATCTAAAACCAAACCAGATTTGCCGCATTTTCCTTTCTTTATTATCGGACATTTCTTGCTTTCTTTAAGTCTCTCTATATCCACTGAAGACATTTCATTTATTCTTCTAGCTACTTGTTGAAGTGCTTTGTTTCCTTGCCTAACCATTTTTTTGATGGAGCAGAGTTTATTCTCAAAGCAATATGCATTAAAATTTTGGAGAATTCCAAATTTTCTTACCTCTTCAACCAAATGTAAGAGGTTATGTATATTACTAGTAATATAGTCTTTTCCATAAATGGACTTAAATTTTTCAACAAAATATGTTAACATTTCTTCAGCGACACGAAGTAACTGGAAATAACTCTCATTGGAGCAAATTGTGATAGCACAATATAAGTGCATGAAATGATTATAAGGTTCAGTCCTTTGGACTTCTTTAAGTATTATAAAACTGAGATAGTAAAAAAAACAACGATACTCAGATCCTTTCCAATGAGCTAGAACATCGACCGATCTTACTGATCTGTGTATCTCTTTAGGCATTTTACAATTTCTCAAAAAATTGTTAACCTTCTCTATATTCTGAGCATTCCATTTCGTAATATATGTTCCAAAATTTCCGTCTCTCCAACCAATTAGAAGCCTCTTCATTAAGCCAAGATCTATTAAATGCAATGAGTCCGATACAGGAAAATCTTCAATCATATCGATGTTTAACTTTAATAACGGTGAATCTTTTTTGTGATGTTGTCCATACTTCTTTGAACGAAACTCGTCATTGTTTCTTTTAAGACAGTGAGATCCAGTAAACGTCACTGTATTCGATTTATGAGAATATTCACCGACGACAGTGCATTTTAGACATCCATGTTTGCTATTAAAATTGGAAACGCCTGAAATATAACAGTATCAGTTAGGTATAAACTTATTTTGATGTATGTGTAATGTAATGCTTAAAATCTGAATGCCTGCCTGGGAACGACCGAACCTACCTTTTCAACTTATAACGTGCACAATGTTACCTATGCGTCGTTAACATTCCGTAATCTGAAGTAATTGTTGTTAGTTAGACAGGCAAAATCTTTTTAATATACACCATTCTGATGTGAGGGGCAAGCAATAAAAAGTACCCATGAACTCAAAAATAAATCATCTACCTTTTATCATTGCCCTGGCTGGTGAATCACAAATGAAAGCTCTTAGTTTTACATGCACTACTTTTTCATCATTTAAATCAGTAGCATTATTTAGTATTAATCCCTGTTCAAGTTGCTTCATTTCTGTCACTAAAGGCCCTAAAAAAGCATCAAGATCTGATGGTTTTCCATCTCCACCATAGATTCCTGTTGAAAAGAAAAATTCATATTTTATGTCATAAAAAGTTAAGGTTATAAGACAGTGTACTTACTTAACTGGCACAAAATTCAAATAGGTAAACAGTAAAAAAAACATACATAGTATACTACTTGGTCATGAAGCTGGTAACTTTAGGTATATTATTAATGTTTAATTTATTTCACTTACCCACAACAAACGGTGCCAAATTTGGTATTTCGAAGATGGTACATAATATAGGCCAAAACTGGTATCGCGAACTGCCGAAGACTGGTAATCCATCAATATTAATATTCAGAGAAACCTCCTTTGGTAGACAGGAAACATTTTCAAAAATTCTTTTCAAACATTTGGTCAGACCATTGTGCCAATAGTGCCCTGGGGGCGAAATAGTAATGTGTAGGTTTTCTTTATTTGTATCTAGTAGTGTTCGTGCATCTTTAGGCAAAACATCGTTTATTCTCACATTTATAACTTCAAGTAAAGAGTTTAATGCAGCATGAGAAATATTGAAGTTTAAAGCCCAGTTTTTAATAGAATAACGCAGTTCTAAATTTTTGTTGTAATCTGAAAGTTCTGTCTCATTATCGCTTTCAGAATCGCTCAATGATTTTTCATTATAACTTTCGTAGTCCGAACCTCTTCCATCTAAAGTATTACTACAGTTATCTTGTCCGGAACCCTCACCAGAATTCGCGATGCGTTCTTCACCAGTTAAATTTAATACATCAGTGCTCACTGCGGTTAACATATCTTGGTAGTTTTTTTTAACTTTTCTTTTATAAGAACCACTTTTTTTTAACCGCTTCCACTTATTTAAATCCATTATCAATATCGTAGACAAAAACAGTTGCAATCTTAATGGCTGATGTCAAATCCTATAATTGAATTTGCGAAACTATATAAAGCGTGTTTTAGCCTATATTGGTCGTTTCAAGCAAAAGTGACCTTATAAGAGTTTTAACCAGGATTGTTTGAGATTACTTAGATTATAAAACTACTATGGAATGCCTATATAAGTGTAGCTAAGGTTATAATGGCATACGATAAAACTATATAGGGAACATTTTATCCTACTGCATGCTGTTATAATCTTAGTGATTTTACTATCTTTGAAACGCGGATATAAAATACACTTCTAAGGTAATGTAAAACCAGACCAGAAATATAAATGCTTTTCAGTAGTTTAACTTGAATTTACTTATATTGGCCATAAAATATTAGCTTATATGAGGTTATAAGTATAAATAACAAGAGTGATTGCGCCTCAGTGTATATATTCCTAGTAGATGCTCCTCGAGGAGTCTTAAGATTTAAATGCTCCTAAGATGTTATCTTATAGGCGCATATAAGTCTGAGTTACCGGATTAATTACTCCTGAGTGCAATTAGTTTTGTTCCTAGCTTTTATAGGACTCTTAATCCAGTAGGAGCCACGAAATATGATCCTATATACCGATATAAGTTCAAATTATAGGATTAATCGTACTGAAGTAAAAACGGCATTCATTAATGCTGTTAAAAGCGCAGTAGCATATACCAAAACCATCATCGGAGCTATATAAGTCCACATAGCATTATAAAATCGCATTCCAGGACTACTTTGCTGGTTGGGTATGTTTTATGTCTGGGGCAAGTGTTTTCGTCGTCGATTTTGCTTCCACAATTTGTCAAGCAAAAGGAGACATAAACGGTGCCTGTGTGTATTGGACGTAGCTCATAACTCTGAGCAGTGTTTACAGGTGATGTATAGTATGTAAATATAACTACAATAATGATAAGTATAAAACAAAATACTCCCCGGGTTTGATGAATTCAAATCCACAATCGAAACGTTGACAGCCGGTAGATGATTTTTCGAAATCTCGATTATTATGAATAATCGCGACAAAAACACGTCACAAACACTGTGTGAGACACTTTATACTTAGATTCTAAGATAAACAGTAGATTTAACACAAAATAAACACAATAAACTAATAATCTAAAAATATTTAACTAAGAGATCGTTTTTTCACGACCTGTCACTAGTGTTGCCAGCCAAAAAAAAAAGTGACTGACTGATTTATCAACGCACAGCTCAAACCACTGAACGGAATGGGCTGAAATTTGGCACACAAGTAGATAATATGACGTAGGCATCCACTAAGAAAGGGTTTTTGGAAAACCGACTTTTAAGGGGGTGAAAAGGGGGGATTTTGTTTGTATGAAAAATCTTATTCCTTGAGTTAATAAACTTGAAACTTGGCACGAATACTCATCTATGTAAATTACAAAGTTTGCCATTTTTAGTTTTTCTAAACTACTCCCTAAGGGAGGATTGGGGGGTGTCAAAGTTTGTATGGAAGACGCGCGGTCTGATTAACTCGAAACTCAATATTTATACTTAAGACTGAAAACAAATAAAAACGTATATCAGGGTTTTTTGAAAATCTACCCCTAACGGGGTGAAAAGGGGTATTTATTTTTACAGGGGAGGATTTTACTGTTTGGCTTGATTAACTTGAAAATTGGTATAAATAATCTATATCAAATAATGGAAACGTCATAATAGACTTTTTCAAAAAATATTATTATCACGCTATTTGCTATGGGGGATGAGCAATATTGCATTATGTTCGTATTCTTCTATAGTTTACTGCAAACTGTAAAAAGACTATCCAAAAGGTTAGAATATTGCAGATAATTACGGATTTAACCTTTTAAAAGATCATAATCACGCCATACCTTTATGGAGCTAAGTAGTCAATCATAACATATACAGGGTGGATGTTGATATGGGGCAATAAGGGCAGGTACCTTAACCGTTATCGCTATAAGAAAACGGTCTTAGGAGACTGTCCTTAACTTTTTGAAACATTTTGATCTACATTCACAGATTTTGAAAAAATTGTACAGTCAGCAAGAACATGGGCAATTTTCACAAAAACTTTTTTGATGCCAGTCGATCCTATTTCTTATTACGAGGGTCAAAAACTATATCGGGCCAACTGAGGTTTGAGTATGAGAAAATTCAGAAATTGCAAAAAACTTTCCATACATTTCGTAGGAAATGAGCCTGAGAGGAGATAGAACAACACGAAATATTATCCGCAACGATCAAAATCCGTAGTGCGCGCTTAGCCTAAGTTTTTAATATCTAGGTATTTCAAATTGATACCTCTACGCGTTTCTGAGAAAAAGTGTCTTGACTGGCAACGATGTCATCCTTAAGGGTTTCCGTTTTTCATTTTGAGGTACGGAACCCTAAAACAGATTTATTATCTTTCTGTTTGTTACCTTTTCATGCCGTAACGGCTGAACAGATTTAGATGAAAGGCATACGGATGGGCCATGACCTGGGTTAGGACATATGATAAGTACTTTGAATATCGGTAGTACGTTCCTGTGGAATATTTTCCGACCTTTACGCGTGCGAAGCCGCAGGCAAAAGCTAGTTTTAATATTGTTTTTATCAAATTAGATTTGTTACAGCTGTAGTGGCAATCACGTTATTTGGTTTAAATAGGTCCTTATTTTTATTTTAGGGTACTTAAGAAACCATTTTTATTGGAACCAAAAGTACTTATCCAATATTGTTATGAAGAGTTGTTTACTGTGCAACTTTTTAAGGCAATCTAAAAATTCACCACGAATACCGGTACTTTTGATACTGAAAATGAAGGTGGAGTGCATCCAGGCTCATGGCCAAATGATCCTCAAGGAAATACTTTCTTGATATCTATGAGGAATCTTCCAAGAAGAGCAACTTTTTTGAACATACAATTTTTTAAATTTTAATATTACATAACATGGGCAGAGGTGTCCCTGTAGCAGGTACCCCCACATTTCGGCAGTTATGTTTAAGTCCCATGTAATAGGGGGCGAGTCTATTGCCATCAACCCGGGCACAAATTCAGACTCCGAGCTGCTACTGAGAAATTTCAGATAGAAAAAAACTTTTTACAAAAAAAAACAACCGACCTCCAAAAAAACACTACAAAGTGAAAAATAACTTTAATTTCGGAAGTCGGTGTCTTGGGTTTTGTATTTTCGTTTTTTGCCACCGACTTCCGAAATTAAAGTTATTTTTCACTTTGTAGTGTTTTTTTGGAGGTCGGTTGTTTTTATTTGTAAAAAGTTTTTATTTTTCACTTTTTAGTTGTGGTACCTACGTACCACAACTAAAATACACATTTGAATACCACTACCTGCTACCAGTGACAGAAACTTATCAATATCATCTACATACTAAGTGGGAAAAAAATACGTGTTTTGTAACTAACTCAAAAACTATCCAAGCATAGTTAATAAAATTTATATGGGACCAATTTGAGAGCATACCCTTTTAAACAAAAAAATAATTTTCAAACTCGGTTCACAATTGACGGAGAAATCGGAGGACATAAATAAAAAAAAAAAACAAACATATGCGACGAACATACCTCCTCCTTTTTGGAAGTCGGTTAAAAACCCAATAACACTGCCCGACCCGGGAATCGAACCCAGGAAATTGCGGCGATAAGACCCCTCTTTGAGGAGTGGCTAGAGAGGCGCCACGGCGTCCTCACCTTCCGCCTGACACAGGTGCTCACCGGACACGGCTGTTTCGGGAGGTACCTGTTCAGGATAAAGCGGGAGGAAACGCCCGGGTGTCATCACTGTGTGGATCGCCCGGAGGACACGGTGGAGCATACGGTGGAGGTCTGCCCGGCTTGGGCAGAGCATCGCCGTGTCCTCGTGGAAGCGATCGGCAGCGGTGATCTCTCGCGTCCGGCCCTGATTCGGGCCATGCTACGGAGCGAGAGGAAATGGCAGGCCGTCACCTCGTTCTGCGAAGCAGTAATGCTCGCGAAGGAGGAGACGGAGCGCGTGAGGGAGAGGCAAATTTCGCGCCCTCGCGCCCCTAACCGCCGCAGCAGGAGACGCCCTGGGCGTCGGGAGTCACGAGAGGATTTCCGGCCACCGTAGGCGCGGGCTTGCGGACGGTGAGCAATGGGTAGCTCACCGTCCGATAAGGACCAAGTTCGGGTCGACGGCGCGTTGTGTTCCACGCGCGCCTCAAAGAGATGTCAGCAGAATTGACGGGGTCCGCTAGGGCCAATGCCTGCTGGGGGTTCGAAGAGAACCGATAGGGACATCGTGGCCCCCTGGCAACACGGCAACTGAAGGAACACGGGTGGGTTTTAGTCAGTAAGAGTCTGACACGTCCTCCGCTCCGCCCAGAGCGGGAGAAGTTATTTGATGATTTCCCACCCCAAAAAAAAAAAAAAAAAAAAGTACCTCAGCAGTAGCGCTTGCAACCACTAGACCAACAAGGCAGTCAATTTTAATATTCTTTTCTGAAATTGCTATTGTTTTTATAATTTTCTCAGTTTTGATGTTGTATTTCCTGTACGTGTCCCAAATAAAAAAAAGATAAATTCTGTTAAATTTTACTATTGGGGCGAGCAATATTATATTATGTTCGTATTTTTGGAAAAAAACGCGCCAAAATGTTAGGATATTATAGATGGTTATCGATTTAACTTTTTGAATGATTATCATCACGCTATACCTTTATGGAACTAAGCAGTCAATCATGAAATATACAATATGTCCGGTTTCGGACTGTACAAACTTAAAGGGGTGGTAGTTTGCTCTATTCTATCAATAAAATTATTCTACATGTAGGGTCGGAACCCACCCTCCTGAATGGCAGCCATTTTTGTGTTTTGATCGCCTTTTATGGAGCGTGCATACTAAAAGTACAGTAACTTTAAAATTTAAAGCTCAATTGTCATAAAAATTATACTTTTAGCAACGGATAAGTATTAACAATGGGTTAAATAACTCAAATAATAACATTGAATGCTACATCACATTGCTTATGCTTAAATTATAAGAAAAAGAATTTTAAGATCAATTTTACGTTAAAAATAACATCGTTTTTAGGGTTCCGTAGTAAACAAGGAACCCTTATAGTTTCGTCATGTCCGTCTGTCTGTCTGTCCGCGGTCTAGCTCCGAAACCCTTAGTACTAGAAAGCTGTAATTTGGCATAGGTATACATATTACTTACGCCGACAAAGTGGTAAAACTAAATTATGAAAAACATATTTTTTTTAGGGTACCTCCCATACACGTAAAGTGGTGATGTTTTTTTTTTATCTCATGATGTGGGGTATCATTGGAAAGGTCCTTCAAAAATATTGTGAGTTTGTGAAAACCATTTTTGGATTCAGGGATCCGTTTGTGAAATATTAGACTTTAAAGTGCTAATTTTTGTTAGAGTAAAGTGTCCCCCCCCCTGCCAGCTAAATGGTTAGTTTTGGATGTGTGAAAAAAATTTACAGCAGTAGCTTATATAACGAATTTAAAAGGAAAACTATCACAGCTGAGCAGGCTTTACAAGTTAACGAGTAATAATCGACCAACTTAGATTTGCGGTTGTAAAAACATGTTTTCCAATACATTCCGGATGAAAGATGTTTTTTTTCAACTACAAAGTTAAGTTTGTTCTTGGGATAAATTCATCCCAACTACGGAACCCTACATTGTGCGTGGTCCGACATGCACTTGGCCGGTTTTTTTTGTTAATCGCGGTTAAGTATTACAAAATTCACCCCGGAGAACTACCTTTTTTTATCTACTTGTCTAACAGATGTTTAGTTCACCTAAATAATGATACCAAAAAATTTATTCTATGACTAATGGTTTAAGAGATATTGTTGTTGGAACAACAGGTGTAGTCTCAATAACTATACTCCATTTGAAATAAGATTAGACATTTAACTAAATATTTTTTACAGTCCGTTCAACCGATTTTGACTTCTATTGCTTTGGTGGCATGACAAATGGCAGCTACAGTAAACAGTTGGTTTGTAACCCCTTTTTTTGCTTTTAATGCCATCCTTATGCCTACGCAATAGAAGTCAAAATCGGTCGAAAGGACTGTAAAAAAGGTTTGTTTAAATGTCTAATCTTATTTCAAACGGAGTATAGAACAAACGGACTGAGAAAAAAAAAAAAACTAGTTAAGTTTTAATTTGATGAATACTTCTTTTGTTTTCGCGTCATCCCCCGAAATGTGTATTTTATCCCTTTCTCAGTTCAATAACATGCAGAAAATCTTTTTTGTACCTGCTACTGGCTGCTACCACATGGAATGCAGCGCTCATTCATATCGCACGTACGGAATGGCTGCGTTCAAGCAACAATATCTCTTAAACTAATTGTCATAGAATCGATTTTTTGGTATCATTATTTAGGTGAACTAAACATTTGTTAGACGAGTAGATAAAAAAAGGTAGTTCTCCGGGGTGAATTTTGTAATAACCGTGATTAACAAAAAAAATGATGTTATTTTTAACGTAAAATTGATCTTTTAGCATTTATTTCAATATGATGCCCCATTGTTAATACTTTTCCGTTGCTAAAAGTATTTTTTTATGACAATTGGGCTTTACATTTTAAAGTTACTGTACTTTTAGTATGCACGCTCCATAAAAGGCTATCAAAACACAAAAATGGCTGCCATTCAGGAGGGGGATGGGTTCCGACCCTACATGTAAAATAATTTTATTAATAGAATAGAGCAAACTACCCTTTAAGTTTGTACAGTCCGAAACCGGACATATTGTATAGGAACGGCTATTTTAGGTAAATTTGAGTGAAGCAATTAACGCAGCGGTTGGACAATTGCTTTGCAAACATGGGGTTGTAAGTTCGATTCCCATCTACGGTTTTGCTGTTTTTCTTTTTTTCACATTTTGTATTACGATTTTTTAATTTTTTTTATTATCTATACACATGATAAAATCGTAGCGAAGTTAAAAACGTACGTTGAATATTTTTTGAAAGAAAGTTATTGCTACGAGGTCTGGGATCGATTCTTATGCCGAAAATATAGTTTTTAGAATGTTTGTCTATTCCAACTGTAGGGTATAGACTATCACGCTATTTGCTATGGGGATGAGCAATATTACATTACTAGCTTCTGCCCGCGACTTCGTTCGCGTGGAAGTCGTAAAACACCACAATATACTACAGTAACAGCCACATTTTATAAAACTTCCCTGTATACTACGTTTGTAGTTTTATTCTTAGCAGTCAAAATATACAGAGAGTCAGGAATGGTGACTCGGGAGGAAGCAACGTAACAGTTGTCCGTGTGAGAAGCAGCTTGTTCTGAGGTCGAGACCCGCAGCCTTCAGCCTTTGGTGTCGGCCCCTGTGACTTGTTGATCGCAAACACTTCTCCATATCATATGCATTGTGACGAAGATAAATTGCTTGGCAATCATAAACATTAAAAAAAAAAATGAAAATTCAAAAGTCATTTATTCAAACTAGGCTAAAAATCAGCATTTTTCAAACGTCAAAATTACATAAGACAGTCCCCCAAAACGCCCACCCTTCACCATATAAAGTAATCAAATTGAAACCGTGAAATACCTACTTATTATTGAGAAGTTCCGTTGGCCATCTGTGTCCTTCATCATCAGTTCTGCTTTACCAAATGGTGCTTTCTGAGAGCAAATCTATGAGTTACTATAAAAATACCCAAATCGCTATAGGTGTGCCTATAATATTTGAAGAGTTCCCTCGATTTCTCCAAGATCCCATCATCAGATCCTGATCAAATGACAATGGAACCAACTAGAAAGTATAACCATAACAATTTTTTTTTTTCAAATTCGACGAAAATATCAAATAAGTACTCGATATTTTCGCTAAAAAATCATAAATAAATAGTTGCATTACCACTTCTTTGTATCTTTACCAATAATGATGCAAAAACTCATAGCTTTGCAGATATGCACATATACGCAAATTATGGAACTACTTAGCTGTCAAAGGTAAAATTAGTAGACATGCGTCAGATATATCGAAACGTATCTAAAATCCGATTTTAGTCACAAATTGTATCGTATCGATAAGCCGAACTAAACAAACCGATTTCACAAAACTACGGCAAGAGTAGATTTGCGTAAGCAAGTATTTGTTTATGTTTGGATAGTTTTGATCGATGCACTTACAACCGAATTATAATATTACTAGAGACGATCGAAACTGCGAGCCGGAGGCGCCAGAGCAGCTCTGGAAATTGATTTCTAAAAACGGATTTTGAAAACGATTTCATAATCTGAAATCGAATATTTAACCGTTTGCGTAAAAATCTATAAACGCCCATGTCTAAAAAAATTCTTATGAATTTACATACATACATATTTATTTTTAATTAATTTATTTAAATCAGATACAGTGATCCATATTAATGTTAGTAGACCTACTTAAAAATTACGTTAGTACTTAATCAAAGATACATGCCACAATAATAAATATTATTATAATCAAAATAAATAACTACATAGAAATTGAAATAGAGATAGACGTATAGACGCCAGCACATCAAGCTACCCGAAACTGTAAAATTTTCCCAATCAACTTTGAACCTTATACTTCAGCAATAAAGTTGAAAATCTATTAAATAAATTTGACAGATTGTAGTAGCCTGATGTGCTGGCGTCTGTACATAAAATCAAATTGTAAAATTAATTAATAAGTTTCATAAAATCTAATTGTAAAATATATTGATCTTTAAATTAAATCAAATCTTTAAAATAATTTACATTCTTTAAATTCATTAAAATTAAAATCCAAAAATTCATTATGTAAAAATTACAAATAATAAAAATAAAAGTCAGAATCAGTCGAACTATGTCTAGATGACTGATTTAACAAGTGACCTCCAAAGCGGGGATGAGATCTTATCGGCTATTGTCTTCTAGATTTTGATGCGGCTGCCACGCATTCTGCAGATCAGGGATACCGTTCTCTTGCGAATGATGGCATGAAAGCCATCAGTGCGAAACAGCGCGAACATCCCCGATTTATATGCCAAGTTGGGCAATAAAAAGGCTACCATTGGTAAGCAAAACGATTCGTTTTTGTTTATAGGAACCGAGCAAAACCTCGCGCACCTTTGAAGTCTACCGACTCGCCGCGGATCGGGCGCACCGCCACGCACGCGTCTGCGCTACCACGCACGTTACCCTTCCCATGGTGCGTGTCCGTGCGAGCTGATCCGCGCCTAGTCGGTAACTTCAAAGGGAATGTATCCAAACTCGGACGCACCGGGACGCACCGCGACGCACGCGTCTTCGCTACCACGCACGATACCCTTCCCATGGTGCGTCGTGCGGGCCGGTGCGCGTGCGTGCGCCATTTCACGCACGCGTTGGAACCCACCTTAATAGATACGAAGTCGCGCTCATACTTGCAATTCATAAATCATAACGTACTACACAGTCAATTATAAACCTTATGCTTTCAAGTACAGCGTGCATTTACAATGCACCGTACAACTCACTCACACGAAAGTTATCGTTGTGCTATGCACAAGCAATTTATTTTACATATACGCTAGTGATTAACTAAATCGGAAACTTATCGATTCTCCCATTAATTATTATTATTATTGTATTAAACATTTTGGAAGTTCCTGAAAAAATTATAAATAAAAACGATTTACATATAATAAGATGATATGAATAAACTGAATAAAGGAAATGGCACAAAAAAAAGTGTGTGTGTCAGCTCCGACGCACGACTGGATTTCAGTAAGAAATTGTTATTATGTTGTGATCTAGGTAGATACATATTAGATTATTATTAGGTTCGTGTTAAAATACTTATTTTGATTCATTAACAGTGTTAAAAGTTAATTTAGAAGGAAATTTTAGCAAATTGAAATTTTCATAATTACGTAACTTGAAAACTCACTTTTTTGTTTGTAAAGATATTTCTTTAATTTTGGTCTTAAATGAAAGGACTAAACTTAAAACCATTTGTCACATTTAGTTCATGAAAATCGGCCCGCGGAACAAAAAGATACGGTCATTTTATTTGTTTAGTTAATAATTTATAAATGTTTGTTCTAAAAAGGTGTAATTACTTAAGTAAATACCTTATATTTGTGTTTTATATGCATTTTAGTAAGCTGAATATACTTTATTTATACACACATACATAAATTTCGAAGTGAAAGGTGCGCAAAGGAACGTAACGCCTCACTTTTAGTTAACGCTCGATTTTACTCCTCATAAAATTTTCATACCGCGGGCTAAATATCAAAATCGTTTCTTAAGGAGTAAATAAATCAATTAATTTCAACATTATGAGAAAATCTAAATCAGTATAAAACAAGATTTCACATCAGTCTTCCAACCCGTCTATAACTGGTGACAAATTGAAGAATAAACTTTCAAAGTAATATAAATTCGTACGACAATCGACATTGTTGTCGAAATCCTACGTTAGTGGATCTGCACAAGCACATCACTAACTCGTCGCAAGATACAGCGGCCGTACTACGCGATGCAACTGCGTAACTAAAGTATCGTTTTGTGATTTTTACATTGCTTGTCCAGTCAGTAAGTGACATACTTAGGTAGTGGTTAAGAAGCAATGTATTTGCTGCAAAAATAGTACAGTTGCTGTGATATATGAAAACAAAAATAACGTAGTAAAGGCAAGAAATATTTTACGATTTGTTATTTTTCATGATTTTCAAGACAAATATAGTAAAATACTTGTCCTGTTAAATGATAAAGGATTCCATGATTTATAAAGATTTTAGTTTGGCTTCGATTTTTACAAGAAACCACTGAACAACACGGTATTCTTAAATGTTGTCACGATCGCGGTCGAAAGCGCACTAGTTCGCGGAAACGGCCATTTGCCTATACCATGAGCATTTTGATCATGGCTCGCGGACACAGACACGCCCCCATGCCACTTCTCCTGTTTTTTATATTTCTATGTTTAAGACCAATAATTATGATAAAATAATCATGGACAACGGTGAAGGAAAACATCGTAAGGAAACCGGCATGTCCTAGAACCAAAAATTCGAAGACATGTGACATCTACCAACCCGCACTGGGCCCGCGTGGTAGATTACAGCCCACTCCCTCTCGATGAGAGGAGGCCTGTGTCCCAGCAGTGAGAACATTATAGGATAATTATGCAGTAGCACTTGTGACCACTAGGCCAATAAGGAAGTCGGTTAAAAGTCGAATAGCAGATAAATAACATTTTTAACAAGGAAAGAGTCGTATCCTATCAAGGGTGATAATCTAAAAAGTGTATTACCTATATAAAGCATTAATAATAAAAACGCTCGATACATCAGCCATTAGGTTAATGATCAATCGATCATGGCGTCGCAAACATTGACGGTTATGGACAAACATACTGTTAGTACGGAATCGGGTGCCAGTTAATTGGATTAATTTAGAGTTCCGCGGTGAAGTTGAAGTGTTAGCAACAATATTGCGGAAAAATTGGGCCTGTTTAAGTCCTGTGTTAGCAGAATTTAGAAAAAGTTCTTATTAAAAGCATCCATTATATTTCCACGTCTACAGCAGGGATGTTAAGGAGCTCCGTAACCGTAACCGAAACTATCGGATATCTGAAATGAAAATCTATCCGTAACCGTAACCGAATCTGCTATAAACGTTTCAGAAAATTTCAGATTGGGGCGGTGTCTAAATGAGACACATTATGACAGGTTTTTCTGCCCAGACGAGTCGATACACTAGCCGCGCGCGTCACTTGTTGTTTATTATTGCTATTGATTTCGGATTGGGGCGATGTCTAAATGAGACACATTAAGACACGTTTTTCTGTCCAGCCGAGCCGATACACTAGCCGCGCGCGCATTACTAGTCAGTCATTGCGGGATAATATTATAACATTACAATTTCAAATGTAATAATCCGTAACCGAAACCAACTGATAATCCGAAATAAACTCATATCCGTAACCGTATCCGAAACCGGTATAATATCATTTCTATATCCTTATCCGTATCCAGATCCGAAATATCCATAACATCCCATTTTATGTTTATGGATTTTAATATTTACAGCAAGATTCTTTGAGTTTTCATTTCCCTCCTTTTCTTAACATGTCACTTTGGATTTTACAACATTTCGAATAAAATACCTTTCGTCACTCCTGCGCAGCTATTAACAACATAACCAATAATGAGACTTTTAATTTCATGCTTCATAATGTGATTCAAGATTAACTTCGTCACTTGGCACAAGATCCTGACTGACAACATCTTCTAATTTATTCAAGAATTATTTATTCAAAATTTTCGATGTCTCCACTGTAACTTTAGAAGCGTCTCTCCGATACTAAATCCTATTCCCTCGCCTCGAGGTAATGGCGAAATAGAATTAAGATCAGCCTTACATCTCAGGGTGTATTTACATAATTATTTAGATAGGCTTTTACTTTGGACTGTTGTGTATTTTGAAAAGGTGCATTGTCTTTGTTTTTACCCGACTACTGTATAGCAAAAAGGAGGGGACAAAAAATCTGGAGTAACACGTAATCTGTTCGATTTATGCCCGACAGTAACACGACGTGCGACTCCTGATTTTTAATTTGTCTGTCTGTGATTTTTGTTATACCTTTTTAGTTGGCGTATTTGTCGTATTTGGGTTTCTTTTTGAAGTGAAAACTTCTTTAGGCGCGTTGGGCATTTTTGAGATGGGAAAAAAACAACTGAACTCGCGACACTGTTACCGACGCCAGCTTTTGACCATTAAAAAGACATCAACGCGCGATACATTTTCTTTAAGATTAATGACATTCCAAACATTGAGACATGACAACGACATGGTTGACATTTCCCTTTTTTTTACAGACTTCAAAAGAGAAAAGTATTTCCTGCACAATAAAATTGTTCAAGTTTTCACTTCTGTCGGCACTCCCGGAGTGCCACAGTTTTTTTTTTTTAGTCAAAAGCTGTATGAAGGTGGCCTGTATTACGGACTATATGTGATGCTTTTACGGTTCTCTCACCAGGAGCATTCGCCAGTATTATAATGTAACCTTTACCTGCAACCCTATCCGTGTTACTTCTACCTATTTCATTATTATGTTTTAACCTATCCTGCTGATTTCAATGATCTCTCTACACTACCTAGCAGTAGGGCTTTGCAAGTAGACGACCTGCGCAGTCTACTTGCAAAGCCCTACGTTACAGTGGAATCTTGGATTCTTACTTTACAGACGAGTGCTAGGTGAGGGAGCGCCTTTAAATTTCGGTTCATAAAGAAAGAAAAGAAAGAAAGAAAATATATTTTTTTTAGCACAGACCAAAAAGCACACAATATAATTAATAGTAGAAAAAAAATTTAAATCAAATAAAAAGTGTAAAGTGCGATGTAATAAATTAACAGGGGAGTGTGCCTCACGGCTACGCCAAAAAGGCCCAGTTCAGCAAAAGTGCCAGACAGCTATAAGTGCCTGATGTTTCATCTTTTCTACTGACCTTTGGATTAGTAGTTAAGTTCCAAAAATAGCTCAACTGCACTATCTTAACATAATTGAGTGTTTTAGGTTATTTCCCTTTAAACAATTGTTTTGGGTTCCGTGCCCGCAGGGTGCTGAACGGAACCCTATTACTGAGCCTCCGCTGTCCGTATGTCCGTCTGTCTATCAGCGGGCTGAATCTCATGAACCATAATAGGTATACAGTTGAAATTTTCACAAATTGTGTGTACCTATTTCTATTGCCGCTTTACTAAAAAATAAATAAAGTTTATAATTAAAAGGGGTTTTATGAAGCGTGTTTTTTTCAGCATTTTTTGCTCGATCTTAATACGGTACGGAACCCTTCGTATGCGAGTCCGACTTGCACTTGGCCAGTTTTTTTCATATTGATCTTCTTTCAAAATATTTTTTTATCAAATTTTGTGAAAAATTTCTTTAATAGAATACTAATAGTATTTACCTGAGTGCATTGGGTCTTCAGGGTGCTGATGCGGCTGCCTCGCTATTGTAGTGCGTCCGGAATGTTTGCGGAGGCGAGAACGGACGGCTTTCTTGCGGTTATACGGAAGAAAGTAGTCTCCTTATTGTAGCGCGTGCGAGGCAGTAACAACAGTATCCTGCAGATGGTTGTATCTCGTGCGGATTGCCCTATCCAGAACAAATGGATGCATATCTGGTACTTATTGAAAGACCTACACTGTCCTCCCATACCTAGTAACACTGCTATTTAAAAGTATTGTAAAAGCCATTATTTTTAAAAGACCAGCTTGCCGGCTCTTCTCCATAGGAAACGACCAATTGGAACCGTGCACTTAGCTTCTAAAATATTTTGTTTTTTTTTTAATATTGTGGTGGGTGTTGACTAACATAGTGCATAAGATTTTACTAACACAATAAGTACCAATAATTGTAATAATTTATTTCTCTGTATTTTATTTAAACTCTGTATTTTTATAATTTTTAATTGTATGGATTAATTTAATTTGAAATAAACTGATCAATATTTAAAAAAATTGGGTGGGTAGATAAAAGAAATAAAATGAAATTTTATTTGTAAGAATTGTAGTACATTGTAAACTCGAACAGATGTTCGAGTTTTTTAACAAGTTCTAAAACAATTCGCTAAAACTAGCATGTAATATTACATAAATTAAATATATAAGAATATTTAGGGCCCAAAAACGATGTCTTAGATCAATGACAGGTCTTAAGTTTACTGAAAGTTGTCAACCTGTATTATATCCCTAAAAATTCTGACATTACCTTGTTTATATATACTAGAAGTGGCCCTATTCGTTAAATTAAATAAATAACTATTTACCTCAATGATTGACATAAGACAACGCACAGCACCAATGAGGTCCCAGTATAAAAACCAATTGCGCACAGGTGGTCATAAAACAGCTTTATTAAAAAATAGCATCCTCTCCATGGGACCGCTTATATATAATAAATTACCTGAAAATTTAAAAGACCTACCCATAAAAATGTTTAAAAAACAATTAACAAAACTATTGCTGGAGAAATGTTATTACACAGTTAAAGATTTTTTAAATGACAAAACTTTATAGGAAAATGCTTTTGATAAATGTACGTTGCCTTTGCAATTTCGAATGTTTTAGATGACATTGACATAATGACATAGCGATTTTATTTTTATGTTTTTATTTTTTTATTGTTGTTGTTATTATTGTAATTTGACATAACAGATCTTGACATTACTAGATTATCTAAATTCTTTATCTAATAATTGTGATTGTTGTTAACGTTTTGGAATATTTTGACATTAAGCTTTTTGACATTACACATTTCTACATTTATATTCTTCATTGTATAATTTGTGAGAGATTTATATGTAATTCATCAATTATTTTGTTTTTTTTTTATTGTTGTCTGATCTGTAACAATCTATTAAATTTGATTATGGCTAATAATGATCATAATAGCTGTATCTATATTACTATTTAATTCAAACCTAATATTTTGCATGGCGTAAGGTAAAATGTATCGGGACACTTAATAAATATTCCAACTTATATGTATACCTACATTATCAGCAAATAAATGATTTCTTTCTTTCTTTCTTTCTTTCTAAATAAATGAAATAATTAGCTAATAAAATTAGAACATACATCCTAGATAATTTTATTAAGAATAAAAATGTCAATCATTTGTCAAGCTGCAGCGATCAACCACAGTATTCTCTCACAAATTGAAGGGAGTGAAGTGATATACACCTCCATTAATACTGATGTGGAGGAAGATGATGCCACACATTACGCCGTAGAATTTTTCAATTCGCAAATGGCAAGTGGACTTCCGGTTGTATATCTGTGTAACGGAACCCGGCTCAAAGTCATGCCTTTGCAGAGAAACGTCATCGAGGTTGAAATTCTAACAGGTTGTGGCGATGGCGAGACAGTGTTTATAGCGTGTATACCACTAATTCCCCACAATTACCAGTTCAAGCGCATGCAGTTCTCTGGGAGCGTATGCTTTGCGATCAACAAGTCACAGGGGCCGACACCGAAGACTGAAGGCTGCGGGTGTCGACCTCAGGACAAGCTGCTTCTCACACGGACAACTTTACGTCGCTTGCTCCCGAGTCACCATTCCTGACTCTCTGTATATTTTAACTGCTGAGAATAAAACTACAAATGTAGTATACAGGGATGTTTTATAAAAATGTGGCTGTTATTGTAGTATATTGTGGTGTCTTACGACTTCCACGCGACCGAAGTCACGGGCAGAAGCTAGTTAAGAATAAAAATGTTAATCATTTGTCAAATTATAATAGTAAAATGTCAGTGTAAATCTTTAAAGTTTAGGTACTCATTCACAGAATAGAATGATTTAATAGAAAGATTAAAACGAAGAGAAGAAGTTTGTTTCGCTTTTCGGTACCTACAGAATGCCTTATGAAACACTCAGAGCAAAGAATCCAAGTAGATATTATTGTATTATCTACCACACTTTGCTCACCTCTTTCTGATAGTATTCTTGTCTATGTATTTGTTGACTTCTCACTATGAGATGTTATATTATATCACGGCTAAAACCCGAAGTGCGGCTACACTTAGTTTTAGCCAGCTACAACTATATAGGTGCGGCCGCACTTCGGGTTTTAGCCGTGACATAATAATATTTCCCGAGATAACAAAAAAGAGATGCACTTTACACTTTTTTTAAGCTATTGCATAGCTTTTATCGCGGGCTTGGAGCGCGGCGACCGAATCAAGAAATTCCGTAACGTAATGAAAATAAAACCTAACACCCCCCACTCCGCCTACCATGTAATGTCAAGGAGGTTACAAATGCTATGCAATAGCTTTACCGCGGCAGTCCTCGAGTGCCACACGTTTTTTTAATCTGCTGTTAATTATATTGTGTCTAAATAAATGTATTTTCTTTCTTTCTATATATACCTACAGTGTAAACGGTTCCATTTAAAAGTACGGTGAGCGATATTAATTTATATCTCGAGATGTAATGTACATAGTGAGAAGTCAGCTTCAGTATGTTTGGACTGCCTCGTTAGTCTCGTGGTCGCAAACGCTACTGCTGAGCATGAGGTCCTGGGTTCGATTCAAAGTAAAGTGTTATTTTGTTTTTCCATCTGGAATTTTTCAGTACAAGCCCGGAGTCTGGATTTGTACCCGGTTGATGGTCATAGGGTCACTGCTGTTACATGGGACTTGAACAAAACTGGCGAAATGTGGGTGTACTGTAGGTACACCCCTGCCTAACCCAGTGGTCGGCAAACTTATTAGTTGATAGAGCCAATTATCAATATTATAACGACTAAGATTTCTTATGAGAGCCAATCCTTTCTGTGTGTCCAAACTGTCTCAATACACTTTTCTGAATCCTTAAAACTCCCATCCTCTTTCACTCCACAACGTTTCCTAAAATTTACTCGCCAAGAAGTAAAATGCCTTCATCATCATCATATCGGTTGATAATAATGTGATGAAGGCATCTCACTTATTAACAAGTTAACCTCGGAAAACTTTGAAAGGTACAATAAATTTTAATTTTCCAAGTCTTGTTAATGATTGGTGAAAATATAACATAATATAACATAACATCACGCCTTGTTTCCCCGAAGGGTTGGGCAGAGATGTTCCTGTAGCAGGTAAACCCACATTTCGCCAGTTATGTTTAAGTCCCATGTAACAGCAGCGACACTATGGCCATCAACCGGGTACAAATCCAGACTCCGGGCTTGTACTGAAAAAATCCAGATGGAAAAACAACTACCGAGATAAATCTTTGAAATATAGTTTGAATTGTGACTAAAACTTGATATCTTGCTTAATGACCGAAACCTCGACCCCCGCGCGTATCTACGGTCGCACTCATCGACATTTGTACAGAGCCGCACTCTATAGGCCAAAGGGCCGCATGCGGCTCGCGAGCCGCGGTTTGCCGAGTACTGGTCTAACCCTACGGGGAATACAATCGCGATGTTACGTTATGTTATGTAGTATGTCTATTAGCCGTCAAAGTGCAACACAGCAACCACTCTTAACTCCAAAACATATTAAAAAAAATAAACTCGCTTTTTGTGTCTGTCTGTGTGATCGCATTGTTCTTATAAACAACACAACGGATGTCGATGCGGTTTTCACTATCATTTAGAGAATTTATTCTGGAAGGTTTAAGTTCATAATACATTAATATTAAACTTATGTATAATAAAGGAATCTCCGTGATTTTTCAAGTCATAAAAACCGTGCGAATTTAAGCAAGGCGGGTTGCTAATAAACTTCATAAGTGGTGGATCTACTACTACTATATAATTATAATAATTAATATTAATAATATAAGAATTATTATAAAGGCGAAAGTGAGTTTGTTTGTTTATTTATTTGTTTGTTACGCTTTCACGCTAAAACGGCAGAACAGATTTGGATGAAATTTGGCACATGGGTATACCATGACCTGGATTAGGACATATGATACTTTTTATCCCGATATTTCCACGGGATCGAGACTGAAACCACGGGTGAAACCGCGGGGTGCAGATAGTTTCTACAAAAAAAAAGAAAGGCAAAATGTTATACATCATCATATTTATTGAAGTGACAGTTGCTTATAATAATAACTCGTAAATTACGACCATAGGATTGCACGTTTTTCTTTGGGATCGTTAACATAACTAGTTTAAAAGTTTTATACAATATTTACAATGAGTTTGTTTACATAATATGTAATATAACATACAAATTTATTTAAAAATTTCGACGAGAAATTGTTTAAATACATTTTAAATATTTATTTACAATGATCAAAAACAATAAAATTTAATTAGGTTTGACATTTTTTTTTTTATTTGGTAAACTCTGATTCAGTTGCATGACTGAAAATTAGCTACACATAAAATTATAGGTATTTGGTATCGAACGTAGGATTTTTTTTTAGTTTTATGATTAAATATCTCATGTTGTCAAAAAACACATAATTATAAAAATAGTGCAATACAAAAACCAGCTCCATATGAAAATCTATTATATAAAATGGAATGCGATACTGTTCTGGAGGCCTACCACAAGCTCATAAAGCAGTATTATTTTAATATTACTTCAGTGTATGCTCTACAGGACGTATAGCTCCATCTCTTTCTCCCACTGAAGTAATATTCGAATAATACTACTTTTGAGTTGGTGGTAGGCCCCCTGGTCTTGATATTATTTAAAAAAAAATATTATTGCGCACACAAATCTACGGAATGTAAGTGGTTATTCTTAAGGAATAGATATTGTGGTGTTTCTAATAAATTGTAAAACTCTATTTTCCTATATGACTTTGGCATGATGGATTTCACATAATATTTTAATATAATTTGTGAATTACTTTTACTATTCAATTTCATAAAGATATTTACAAAAAGGAGTAGATTTTTAGAGCTAGTATTTTTATTGACTCACTCATGAAAGAAACAAGATTAACCATAATGTTAAAATCAACATATTTTTTAAATACAGTGGATTAAATCTATGTGCTATTACATAAGATTACATTACAGCCATAAAAATAGACAACATTTTTTGTACATTTTATACTAATTCTTAAACTATATCTGCTAAATATTTTACATAATTCGATTTCATTTTGATATAATTAAAATTACATGAATATGATATTGATATGCGAGTATTTGTCTACTATAATTATAATCTAATGAAGTTATTACGACTTTAATATGATACATAATTATTATATTGGTTGTACCTATAACTGTTGGGAATGGTGCTTTGGTATAATTATTATATATTTTTTAGAATTTAAACCTATTACAGTTGCCATAGTGTTACTTAAATTTTTCCAACCCTAAATTGGAAAACATGATGGTAGATGCTTAATTTGGTGGTAAATATTTAATATCTTGTTATTTATATTTTTGTCAAACAATAACACGGAATGATGTCAAAAAACAACAAAATATAAAATTGGAATAAACAAAGAAGTTCTAATTAAAGTCATTTCTTAAAATTAAATTGTTCATGTCTAAATAATTATTGGAAAAACATTTGGAATGATTCCATCAGTCCATTAAATATATTTTGTGACTTTATAATTAGGTGCCTAAACTTACAATGATTTTAAATACATAATTATTTTGTGCTCTTTGGAAAATTCCAGCTTAAATAATTGTTTATGTTGCATTTTAAAACATATTGAGTATTTTTGTAAATTAGCTTTTAGTAAAATTTCCGTCCAGTTTTTAAACTATTGATAGATATAATACGTAAAGTAATCTTGGATCATTCAATGTTAAACACATAAAATTTATACATTTTACGCAACACAAACAATTTTTACAAGAATGACACTTTATTTTGTAGTTTACTTTGAGATCAAAAACTCACAATTACAAAGCGTTTATATTTTAATTACAATAGTTAAATCTTAACTACCTGGGCTGCGGTAACATTATATATGTTTTAGGTTTGTATACTTTGTGTTTTCACCTAATATATAAT
This sequence comes from Agrochola lychnidis, assembly GCA_963680765.1. Classification (NCBI taxonomy): domain Eukaryota; kingdom Metazoa; phylum Arthropoda; class Insecta; order Lepidoptera; family Noctuidae; genus Agrochola; species Agrochola lychnidis. The sequence goes on from OY796858.1 coordinate 21,838,136, forward strand.
TATGTACTGCTCTGTGAAGCGATGTGGAATGAATTTAATAATCCTCTTCCTTTGCTGTATTGAGGTCGAGCAAAACGTAAGATTTTTTTTCCCCACATATACAGCATAGGTATCTACTATTAATTTGTATGGATTTACTTATAGAAACAATTTAGCTGCAGACCAATTTGTATGGTTAGCTTGTTGTTTTTGAGTATTTTACAAGGAATTAAAAATAACAATCAACATTTCACAATTTGCTAACGTAAAAAAAAATTACTGGCCCAAAATAGCGTCCAAATTTCAACTATGAAGTTCTTCATAACAGCAACCACAATGTCTTTTTCTTATAATAATTATTTCAATAACAGTTGCTAATATGTCAAAACTCACTACCGAGTTCGTCCCTGTATCCGCAGTTTGACAAATAATAGCGCGGCTACTAGCAATTTCCGCCATTTTTGATTTCGATAGTCAGTATTAACAGACTAGTCTGGCTGCACATAATGTCAAAATCACAACGAAAAAAATCACCAAATATCCTTCACCACCACATCGCTCCACTGTCTTTGGATCCTCTCCATCATCAAGCCTCAACGCCAGCCGGGGGGCGCGAAGGCGGTTGAAGTTCAAGAGGGCAGCGGCTGCAGGGGGGGCACTGCGGTGCTCATGTGGGCCCTGAAGTCTGGGTGCTGGCGTAAGTCAGGGTGGGGGGGACGGAGATCTGTGGGACAAACAAAAATGTGCTGTTAATTTTAAGTACAAAGCAAGCAAAATCGGAGTTTTACGAAAAATTGGTTTTTTAATCAAATAATCCCTTCAAAACATAAGTTCATCTCATTGGCTGAAAACTGGAGGGGCTTTTTCTAAAGATAAGTAGATCGTCAAGAGCAAAAAGGTGTTGATTGGAAAAAAAAAAATACAAAAAAATTAAAAATAATTTTAATTACAGAAGTCGGTGTCTTTAGTTTTAAATTTTCGTTTTTTGCCACCGTATTTTGAAATTTGAGTTATTTTTCACTTTGTAGTGTTGCTACCAAACAAATTCGAATACCACTACCTGCTAGGTACGTAAATATCAGTGACGGGAACTTATTTTAACATCATCCACATGGACGAAGTGGGAAAAATACGTATTTTTGAATCTAACTCAAAAACTACCCAAGCAAAGGTAATCAAATTTATATGGGACCCGCGCGCAACCTTCGATATTTTTCCTCCAAGAATGATCAAAATCGGTCCACAATTGATGAAAATATTGATAAACATACATAAAATAATATATATAAAAATACATAAAGTCGAACATAGAACCTCCTCCTTGTTGGAAGTCGGTTAAAAACAGAGAAAATAAAGACTCAGGTTTAATGCTAAAGCTAGTAGGAACGAAGAAACATAGAAAACGGTCTGGACCACTCAATAGTAAAATCTTTGAATCTTACCTATCCGATGCTGCTCAGCCACAGCATGCATATCAGTAGGATGCATGCCATGTACGTCAGTATGTGGCTGCATATGCGGCGGCTGGGGAGGCCTCAGATCTGCATGTTGGGTCTCCTTATGCCTCCTCAGATCCACCTTCCGTTGGAAGGCTCTTCCACAGAGCTCGCAGGCAAAGGGCTTGAAACCAGTGTGCTTGCGGGAATGGGTGATCAGGTTTGAGCTCTGGCTGAAGGCTTTGCCGCAGACTTGGCATTTGTGGGGTTTTTCACCTGTGGACAAGAGGAAATTACTTTTACTATTGAAGAAAACTGGTTATTTATAGTAATGACACAGTCGACTTGCCAATAATATCTTTCCAACATTCATAACTTCGACTTTTAGCCGAGTAAGCTGAGTACAAATTAATAGGTTGTTGTGAATGTGAGGACTATGTGGATATTATTATTATTTTTATTTCTCTGCTAGTTTTAATGATGGTCTGGCAATTTGGGTAGTTTATGCGGCCTACCCAAATTTCCTTTCTTTGGTATTGTTCGTCGAGTTGAGCTCCTTAAGTTCTGAGTTGAGCTTCACGATTACTGACAAATGCTTGCACTGACTGGACAGGTCCACTCAAATCTGTGTGGTTTTTTCCTTAAAAGACCATTTCAGACACTAATCTACATTGTCCTCATATGGCCTGACCTAATGCCGAACTAATCTAGCTTATTTTTAATATGATGCGTAAAAGTGATTCCGATATCCTATTTACAGAATAAACAATTTCATTTCATTTCATTATGTTACCAAGAGTATTCTTAGATGAAGGCTAGAAAGTGCATTGCGGCTGCATCGTTGGAGATCGATAAACCTAAACGTCTATTTTTGGTCAAAGGCATTGACCATTCTGAGACAAAACTGGATTCAAACGGTTACCAAACAAAACTGGTATTTGGGTCCCAAAAATCACACCATTATTCTGTCCAGCCAAAAGTTTTATTACCGATTCTGAAAGGAATACTTGCAGATTTTCATTTTTCCGAAAAAATAACGTTGTTTTCCTAAAAATATCTACATAACCTTCGTCTGTGTTACCAATGCAAAAAATATAGTTGATCCGGGTAATCGTGGAGCATTTCCGATGGTAATCCGCGCCACATCCACGATATCGATCCGCTGTGACGCGCGACCCTGCAATACCGATAGGGTTGTCGATTGCGAGACATTGGTTAGCTGTGTTTACTCCTACGGAGTATTGTGGAGGCTGCGTTGAAGGGTTCACGGATGTAAGGGTCCTAAATTTGGAAGTTGTAAGTCTTCTTTTGGATTCGATGGCAAATGTATATACTGTATTTAATTAGTTTGGCCCAGTAAGATTTTTCATTGCTCGCAACTTTAAACAAATAAGTTGATCGTCATCCAGCAGGGGCTTAGTTCTATTTTTACGATTCAAAGTACACGACTGTAGCAACTGTCTGGTTTTCAAGGTAGTAATAAATATTATTTTAGTATGAGAAATAAATACCAGAACAGTTGTGATGCTTTGACAACTTACAAATAAAACAAGAGTTCGTTTTAAAAAGAAAATAATTCGTGGAAAACTCGTCCCTGTCAACCCTAGCTATACCGTGTTAATAAACCTTTGCGGAATCTGTTCGCAGTTTTCTCTCTGCTCTGTATTACATATACGATTTATAGAGGCAGCCCTGAACTATATCTACCTACTACGTAGGGTTAGCCCTACTTATACAGATAGAAGCTCACAATATCGTCTATGTAGAGAGAAATCCGGGGAATCTGGGTGTACGCTTTGCTTTTATCGAATGGTAAATAGTTTGTCCGAGCGTATGTGGAAGAGATATATGGTGAATAGTGTGATATGTACTTTCTCTTTTGTGTTGATGTAGAAGTATTAAGAGTAGGAAAGGCGTATAAAATGATTTTCAATTCATAAAACAAGTGGACAGTCTAACTGGCGTGATGATTCCTGGGTCTGATTTCTGAATGTAGAAAAATATTTCTGTTCCGTGTTGGGTCAGTGTTTCTGCTTGAAAGCTTGTTGGTACCTCATATTGGAGACAGTCTCAAATAAAAGACGACTGGCGAAAAGGGATTCAGCTACTTTTCATTAGGTATACATCTCAAACCCTCAAACGGCTCCATCTCAGAATACCAGATTCTCAAAATACAGATTCCAGAGGACAACGCAACTCAACTGTTATAGTCTTGACAATTTGTGGATTTGGTATATAGCCCTACCTATACGTGTGTAAAACTATGTTCTTAATGTCCCTCGGCAAACCTCGTGTATCGTCGGATTTATATCAGTTGCCCTTTGCACTTGGTGCAGACCGGACGCTCTCAATCGACTTGGAACTATATAGAGTTGTTAATACTCTTTTAACTTAATGTAACTTATTTTAAAAATGGTAGGAAACCTAGTAAAGTTGCAGGCACGACAGATAGGAAAATCGTTGTACAGCTATATATAGTTCACATGTAAATCAAAACAAAACATCAGTAAAGTACTAAGTTCTGAATTCAAATTATTATACAAAATAAATCTAATATTTGATGAACATGGAAATTAGTATTCGTTTGTATTTGGAAATGCGATAATTCCCGAGGGACGTTAAGAAAATAGAAATACAGTATAGATGTAGGTAGGGTACTTTTACAATTTTGTAATGCCTGTGTCCCTAAACGCATTTAGAATCTGTGCTATTTACAAATTTATTTTGCGTCGCAGTAGAATCAAAGGTAAGAATAATAAAATCTATGTATTGTTTTTGATATTTCTTATCTTTGCGGAAAACTCGACGTCCATTTTACCACAAATTGATATAAACGCGTAATCTGGTTCGTTATTATAGTGACCTTGTGTTACAAAGTTTATTTTAATTCTGATACTGTTTTCCGATAGGTACAAATTGGGGCCTTTTGAGATAGAGTTATTGCGCTTTTACAAATATTTTGTAATATAATTATTAGTACCCATACCAGGAGGGATACTAGGAGCAGTGGTGGCCCAGTGGTAACGGCCGCGACTTACGAGTTGTAGGTCGTAGGTTCGAACCCAGACAGGCGCTTTACTTTGTGTAAATTATTTCATCACCACTGCTCTCAAAATGGTGAAGGAAAACATCGTGAGGAAACCGGCATGTCCTAGAACCGAAAATTCGAAGACATGTGACATCTACCAACCCGCACTGGGCCCGTGTGGTGGATAACGGCCCGCTCCCTCTCACAGAGAGGAGGCCTGTGTCCCAGCAGTGGGAACATTATAGGCTGACGATGATGACGATGACGATGACCCATACCACTTACATAACAAAACTTCAACACGTCACACGTCAACGCCAGCTGTCACTGAAAACCAGCGCAGGGCTTTCTCACATAGGGTCGCAAATGCTGAGCGATGGCCGTTTTGTGTGGATGTGACGCATATTTCCCCCCAAATTGTTCTTTTCGTCTGTGTTCTTTCTTTGCGTCATGTTTACCGCAAACAAACGTATTTTTTTCTTCTCTTTCTAGGTTTAGTTAACCTCGTAATTACTTTAACCCCCTTAAGGTTGAATGTCACTTGCACGTATAGAATGGCAAGGTTTATTTGTCTATGTAATAGTTATATATTTGCAGCCTAAGAGCGTTATTACACTGACGAATTGCCAGCCTGTTTCCAGCGAGGCGATTTGTGAACGTGCTCTCCGCGGGTGCGAAACGAACTAGCCGCGGCTACGCGACGTGTTGTCCGCGTTTTCACATATAGTGTACACTCGCTTGTTTCGCTCTCTCTTGTACTCCCACGTCAATCACTCTCGTTGCGCAAATGTAGCGAACACGCGGCGTACACGTAGTGAGTGCGTTGAACAATCGCCTCGCTGATAACTCGCTCGCAAATAGCCAGTATGATAACGCCCTTGGTAAAGTTTCTATCTACTGGAATTGTTGTCAAAAGTGACGATAGGCGAGGGCGTTTAAGTTCGTAACAATTAAATGATTGTTTGAACTGAATCACAGAATGGCATGCAATTGCAGGAAATGATGCAATCTTTTGAAATCAATCTTTGTGTAAAGCGGGAAGGATTTTTTTACTAATAGATGATTACAAATTGCTGTGTAGATTGTTTTCGATTTAATTGAAGTAACCTGGGCGACCGAGCTCTGCTCTGGTGAAAATAGATAATGTTCATTTAATAGTATAGGAAAATTCATACTAATTCCATGCTGCCATGTCATTATTCTAAGGTAGCCATCTTGTTCTAAACTTTGGACGACCGAGCTCTGCTCGGGTGAAAATACGGAGAAAACGAATTTTCCCAGATATGAGACCTAGCTAGATCGATTTTTCGCCCCCGTAAACCCTTTTATTTGCAACTTTTATCGAGATCATTAGAGCCGTTTTCGAGAACGTGATTACATATATATACAAATATTGCTCGTTTAATATGTTTAGGATTTAAGGTATTTCTATTTCATTATAACTATTGTTCTAGATTCTTCTTCAACTCAGGATTTATTTCATAAACCAGATGATGTTAATGTCCGATACCAACGAGACCCCAACAGGCTCGTACAAAGCGAGTTTCCAAGACTAACTAAATGTAATAAAAGCTGCCTTGCAATGTGTGTACGTTTATATAATAAGTTACCAAATGATCTCAAAAATTTAAACACTTGATTATTTAAAAATAAAGTTTACGAATGGTTATGTGTTAATAGTTTCTATAGTGTTAAAGATTTCATTGACAAAAAATGTTAATATACAAGTCAAACTTACTGAAAAATTTGCATGCTGATTATTATATTGGCAAAACATGTTTTGTTCTAAATTGTTCTTTTACCATCTTTTATACCGTGTTTTATGCAAATAAATTTATTCTTATACTTCTTAAAACTATTATGCCACAGCTGAGACTACACAAACTAAGATATACTAGATATGTCGTCCACACGTCCGCGTAATCTGTGCGCAGTCCGCTTCTTATTACGCATTCCTCTCATACTCTCCTCTGAACTTTATTTCTTTAGCTAGCATGGAAAACTGTTGTATCTGTATAAGTCCTTTATATGATTTCCAAGCATTATCAAAACTTTAAGAGCGTTCATTCTAAAAGTTGGCAACGAAAGGGGCTTGTGGCTAAGTAATAGCGGGGCTTGTGGCTAAGTAATAACAGCCGCACGGGTCGATCGATCAGGTTAAGCTACGCTTGCTGCGGTTGGTCCGTGGATGGGTGACCATCTTTACATACCAAGTCCCCTCCGTGCCTCGGAAAGCACGTTAAGCCGTTGGTCCCGGCTGTCGTTTGTAGATCTTTGACATTCGTTACGGGTAGTTAGAAGCCCAAAAGTCTGACAACCAGTCTTACCAAGGGGTATCGTGTTACCTAGTAACTAGGTTGTGGAGGTCAGATAGGCAGTCGCTCCATGTAAAGTACTGGTATTCAGCTGCATCCGGTTAGACTGGAAGCCGACCCCAACATAATTGGGAAAAGGCTAGGCAGATGATTCTAAAAGTTGGCAACGTCGCAAATCGTTGTCAAATATTTACCTGTTTTAAATAATTTGGCAATGTTACTGTTTGGAAATTTATGAAATATCGCTAACTAGTGAACTGGAATATTAATAATGAATTGCAATTATTATAACACTGAATTTGATGTTGTAACCGTTTTAGGTGTAAAAAGGAATCTAAAACTAAATATTCGGTATTACGATATTAATTATTGCATTTCATTAGTTAGCTATATTTTATATTTAAATACAGTAATATTGCCAAATTAATCAAAACAGGTAAATATTTGATAGCTATTTGCGACGTTGCCAACTTTCAGAAATTAATGATTCTGGGAACTAAAGAAGGCTGTTTTATCAACATATTATAAATGACTGCCTCATTGGTCTAGTATCATAAGCGCTACTGCTAAGCATGAGGGTTCGATTCCCAGGTCGAGCAAAGTGTTATTGGGTTTTTCCAATCCTCAGTAGCAGCACGGAGTCTGGATTTTTGCCCGGTTGATGGCAATAGGTTCGCCATTTTTTTTATAGGACTTGAACATAACTGGCAAAATTTAAATGTACTATATGGTACTTTCACTTCTGTCAAACTCTTCGGGGAATAGGCGTTATAAATTATGTCAAAATAGGTGAAGCAAAAAGTTAATTTTCGGTTATTTTGATTTGGTTTTCCAGAACATCTCAAGGTTTTTTCTGACCTCTTTTCAGAATTTCAGATAGTCTGAAAGATCTATACTATGCAGTAAGACTGTATGTGAGACAAAATATACTAAAACTTCATTACTATCGTGATTCGTACGAGACAAGAATTTAATATCGCCTTTGTTGTCCTCAGCTTTTGTTTAGAGAAATGCTGCCTCAGGGATTGTTCAGAACTATTCTTCTAAGTAGGAAAAAAAAATCTGATAATATTATTCATTTTGATGGCTATAGTAGTTCAGTAAACTTGTGTCAGAATTTTTGTGCCACCCATGGGCCTCTGACTTGGCTTCACATGTCGTCGAGAAATATCTTTGTTACGTTTATTATGTTATAATTAGTCATTTTAAGATTTCTATAGACAACTAAGTATACCTACATCTTATAATATATGCTCTAGAAGTTTATTACTTCTGACATGTCTGTACAGAAAATTCTCAGAAACTACTGAACCAATGAACTGTTTTATTGTTCTAACGATGATTCAACTTGTGGGTGTTTCTGTAAAAATATTCTAACTCGATTCAGCGGAACATTATTTCCAAAGCACCTAATTGGTACATAAACTCTGAATCATCAAGAGGGAGTGCAAATAAATTGGCATATACATAAATATACCTAACGCGATATCGCATTACATGGGCACGTGATATAATGGACAACAGGAAAATGTAACCACACCTTCATTACTAGCAAATCACGGCACGGCATCGATGCCTAACTGTAGGACCGAAAAAGGGCCAGTCAGTCAATCAAGGGCTACAGAGAGCCGACTTCATTAGTGCGAGCGGGAGGCAAGTCCGTCTCGCTCCGACCGCTGTGTCGCGACAGCAGAGCAATTTATAACCGTCGTGCCATTGGGCCGTGATTGCGGCGGCTCCACCCCGCGTCGCGTAGCAACGGGAGGGGGGCCCCCACTCTTCCCAACCCCCCCACCGACCCTTTCCATCGCAATTTTCCTTTGAATTGGAAATCAGAGTAGCAAGGCCACCTCGTTAGTCTCTCCATCTTCGCGATACTCTACAGATTTTTACTGTGGCGAAAGATGTTTCCTTTGTGGCGCTCGCAAATTGTGATGTTTTGGGATTCTGCCCCTTTTCAACTACCTATACGCAGCGTGAATAAATTTGTGGGGGCATAAATTGTTGGGCATTAAGTTCCGAGTTCCGCTCCTGATTGTGTGATGTAGTCGTTATCGAATTTCGGTGTAGGTATTTCGTATTTACAGTACAAAGTGGTTTTTGGAAATAGGCGCACTGTTTTCTCTAGAAAATTACATTCATAAGATGCTATGTTTTTCACATATTTTTGGACATTAAGTTACATTATCACAGGGATTCATGGAGGTAGAATTTACTATCCTCTTTTTCAGGAGAAAATCAAATACCCATGAAAAATCTCTTCTTACAGGAATCAGTTTTTTTTAAAATATAATTCTTTGTTTTGCTTGTTTTTCCCTTTGGTTGAGATTTTTTTTAAATGTTTTCATTTGTGGACAGTTCTTGCGATTTATACAGTTTACAGGAATCAGTTACAACTCTATTTTTAACTCATAAGGCGTGCGTATTGCGTATTGTATAACAATCACTTGCTTCAAATACGGTGAAGGAAAACATCGTGAAGAAACCGGCATGCCTGAGAGATATTTCTCGACGGCATGTGAAGCCACGTCAGAGGTCCATCCATGATCACTAACCCCACGAAAAAGAAACAAAGAACTTATAAGGCTGTTAAACTATCATAAGCATCTCCCCTCATCAACGTCTTCAAAACGCAATTCCCACTTAAAAAGTTACCCCACGACATACCAACAGCCAAAACATTACGCATTACGCGAACTTATTACGGGCCGTAAGTCGTAACCACTCGTAACACGTAAGTCCTTCCTCTCAGAGCGTAAAATCTTCGCCGGCGTAAATGCGTAATTACGCGCAATACGGCGGTAAGGGTGAGAAGTAGGCCTTAATTGTTTCCGAGGGCATCTCAAGGGGAGAATTCAAGATATAGACTATGAATTTATTGATTCGGTGCTGAAGTTTTAGATTGATTTGTTGGTGAAATGTTGAAACTGAAAGGTGGTTTCAGGGGATGGGCAGAGTTTCTGTGTTCTATGCAAATGGAAGACCTTTTACAATTGTTCATTTTCTTGTTAGTCCTTTACAGAGGTTAGATGGTGTATCTACTGTTGCTAGAGTAGAAATTGGCTGAATAAAATTTAATGTTTTGCTCTCTCCTAATTTTGCTGTGCCCGACAGGGTCTTGATTGTTCTTTTACTTTCTTATACCATCTATGTAATACATTATGGAATGCAATAAAGAATTGAGTAGTAAAGCCAGATGTTTGCACAATTTTTCGATCCTCGTGTTTTTACTAAGACTTATCTTACAGAGCTTTGTTCGAATAGTATTAAACTCCGCTCTAATACTTAGCTCTTATATCAAAACGTGTAAAAGATGGAACATCTTCCTTTAAGGTGACTTCAGAATTGCGCTCAGGAGATAAGCAGTAGCATCCTCATGCACGCTATTATCAACCACGTTCATTCCTGATGTGTACATTTTCTCTTTGACCATCACAGTAGCCAAAAGGAGGCTTAATTCTCATTTCAGCCGAAAGACGTCCACTGCTGGACAAGCTCAAGCGCCACCGCTTCGACCGATTCTGTGCTTTCCGCATCCAGCGGATTCCTCTCAATAATGGACGTTTGATAAATGATATTTATTTCTATGAGTAGTTCAGACTTTTACACGTCGTTTTTAGGGTTCCGTTGCCAAATGGCAAAAAACGGAACCCTTATAGATTCGTCATGTCTGTCTGTCTGTCTGTCCGTCCGTATGTCACAGCCACTTTTTTCCGAAACTATAAGAGCTATGCTGTTGAAACTTGGTAAGTAGATGTATTCTGTAAACCGCATTAAGATTTTCACACAAAAATAGAAAAAAAACAATTAATTTTGGAGTTCCCCATACTTAGAACTGAAACTCAAAAATTTTTTTTTCATCAAAACCATACGTGTGGGGTATTTATGGATAGGTCTTTAAAAATGATATTGAGGTTTCTAATGTCATTTTTTTCTAAACTGAATAGTTTGCGCGAGAGACACTTCCAAAGTGGTAAAATGTGTGTCCCCCCCCCCTGTAACTTCTAAAATAAGAGAATGATAAAACTAAAAAAAATATATGATGTACATTACCATGTAAACTTCCACCGAAAATTGGTTTGACCGAGATCTAGCAAGTAGTTTTTTTTTAATACGTCATAAATCGTAAACCGCAATTTACCTTTCATTCAATGTTACTTGCTGCTACGGAACCCTTCATGGGCGAGTACGACTCGCACTTGGCCGCTTTTTTTACTATTTGATTTTGGTGTTTTCGGTCTGACTACTCTGAGAAAAACATCGAACCAAACTCAGAGGTCTGTTTTAAAGTTCAGACATTGTCTTGGTCAGATCATGGTGTTTATAAAATTCAAACTACAAAATTCGTTCAGTGCATAATAAAAACTTTCATTTAAGTTCTTTATATAACATTTACTTTTGTATAGCGCTTCCAAACGTTATGGATGATAAACTAGTAATAGGTAAAGTGTTACGATCTTAGGAAATGTTCACAGATTTTTACAACAGTCGTTATTTTTATGATTGCAGGTTTTTCGGCCTGACCTTTGGCTAAAAGGTCATTTGGGAGAACTTAAGAAACTGCGTTATAAAGGTGAGAATCAAATGAAAAACACTTTCGAAATAAAAAAAATGAAATCGGAATTAAAAGTAATTATTTTGTTTCTTTGCTTTTTATTTAGGTACAATCACAACAAGTTTTAGTTAGGTATTGCATTTTAAAAAGCAAAACATCAAATATTTTTCCTTTTTTATTATTTAATTTCACACAGTGTGCAAAACGCAAAAAACTCGACGCCAAAATAAAAAAAAAACGCAACCATAAACTTAACCCTGCTTTGCCACGTTTCTTTCAAATCACGTTCAGCGTGATCAATAAAATAAAATACATAAATAATTGAGCACTAAAAACGTATGAGCTTGCAATAGACGCGTTAAGTATTAAGTTCCCAGGTTGTGATTGAACGCAACCCGGGTAGCGATAACCGTAAATCCTGGGTATACGGATCTTGAACTGGGTACAGGGCTGTATCTGGGTATCCCGAAATGCGAGGATAGTTTAATTTTTTAAAGAGAAAAACATTAATATTAGCATAATGATTTAAGACCTTACAAATATTATTTATTTAAAAAATTTAATCTTTTTAGATTGGTTAGATTGTGCCCGTTTGATGGCAATAGGCTCGCCCCCTATTACATGGAACTTAAACATAACTGGCGAAAAGTGGGTGTACTATAGGTACACCTCTGTCTAACCCTTCGGAGTTTACAGGCGTGACGTTATGTTATGATAATATTTCTTAGGTCCTAAATCATAATGCTAATATCAATGATTTAAAAGAAATATTAGGGCAACAAAAAACTAAAGATTTCGTGCCAGGTACCGAAATTACAGGATATTATCTCAGGAACCCTTATAAGAGTGTTTTCAGTTTCGTATTGGTTTTTTTTTTACTCATTATGAATAATAAAATCAAATACGCTTCTAGCTAAGCTCAAAACACCCCCTTTTGTTAATAAAGAATAAAAAATAAAACACATCTACACACATCAAAGACGTGCCAAAAAAAACATTTCTTTACTACCAAATCACACTCCTCCCAGCCCCATAATTAAATAAACCAATCGATAAAATTACACCAGATCTCAGGAAATCACAAAGCCCATAATCGTATAACGAGATTCGCAGTAAAACAGGACAATACAATTAAAATGATTGCGAATGCGTCCCTGGCAAGGCTCATCTGCACAGTATCTGCCTGGATTTTTATGGGGACGTACTTTAGGTGGTCGTGAATTAAATATACGATGGTACAAACTTAAAGTGCTTCCTTGAGTGAGATTTCACGAAATATTGCGTGGTGTGTGCGGTTGGAGGAATTTTTGGGTTACGATTTTTTAGGGTGGTTGGGTGTAAAAATATTCTGTGTGACTACGTATGCTGTGACACAAACCACTTCTGTTAAATTATTTGAACAGGTTTTTAAGTTTTAATATTGTTATATTTTGGTCTTATGAGACAGGGATTTATTTGGTGGTTCTGGCCTTCTTGCGCAACTATGTGATGTAAGCCCTATTTCTATAGTTCATGCAAAAAGGCCAATTTTTTTTTTATCCGTTGACTTAACTCATAAAATCAAAAACTTAACTTCCAGATCAAGTGAGTCAACTCTCAAATGGATCAAGAAAACCATAACAGTAACTTAAGCGACTACTTGTTCTATCTAAATAATTCAACGACTTATAAAAAACGAAGCAAATTGGGGGTGGGGGGAGCTCGTGAATTCACCTTGCATTTACATTCTCATTGATTATTCACCGCGCCTTCCTGCGGAGACACACGGGACACTGTGTCGATGTACAAATAAATTATGTTGAGCACTGTGTTAAATATTGACGCTGCTGGAAAACGTCAACATGGAAGAATTAGAAGATTTAGTAAAGTTTCAGAAGAGTTATCAAAATCCTCGAGAAGAGAAAAAACAGGAGTTCCATTGTGATGTTGATGATAACATTTAGGTAGTGCAGTTCATCTTATAGGAGAAAACTGTTGAAAAAAAACGAAAATTAAATATATAAAACAGTCAATATTAAAATGCCTTAGGAAATGGATCCCTGAAACTAAGTAAAAGATTTCAAAAGTAATCTTAGAAGACACAGCACACAAAAATTGACCAAGACAAAACACAGTGTGCCAGCTGGAAAACACAGCAACGTCGGTTTGCGTTAACCGCTGAGCGCAAACTGCACTTACTGAAACCAGGTGCAGGATTAAAAGTACAAGGCTTTAAGGAAACTAGCCGGGAGCGAGTATTCACTGACACGGTGATAAATTCAACCTTTATATATGTGTTGTCACAGCCTTTACTTTCAATTTTGAGAGAAAGCAGAAACAAGATCTTATTCAAGTGATAAATAGAAGATATGAGACGACTTCTTGTTGAAGCTTAAAACGGATCAGTCTATGGATAGAAAAAGTGTCGAAAAACAACGTTAATTCTAACGTAATCGATTTTCTTATTGAATTATACGTGAAAGCTTAGTCTTACAATGATGAATAAAGTAACAAAGTTACGGTTTTGAACAGCGTAGAAAGTCTTGAGAACGATAAGTGATTGCAGACGAGAAAATGTCGAAGTCTGTAGAGTCGTAAATTCATTACTTCCCAGCTCAGACGGATTTACAAACAAGCTCCCAAATTCTCGTATCACGAACTCTACAATTCTCAGTAACAATCACAAGACAACGTGACTTCAAAAAATACTGCTGAAACTCAGTTCTTGCTGATACGAGCTATATATACAAGCATATAGCGTTATATCTCAACAAATCCACACGGGTTGAGATGCCGGCGTGATTACCGAGGTCGGTAGTGAAGTGCGGATTTTCTCCGGGAGAATCCCGGTTTACGACCGAACCTCCCTACACCCTCCGAGGAGGGATGACCGTATACGTACTTATATGCTAGACGTTTTAACGGACAGAATTGATGGAGATAATGTTTTTATCGGCCTTTATTTTGTTAAAGATGGATGTTGTTTCTGATTTTCTGATGTTTTTCGGGAGCGAAGATTCTTTGGTGTTGATTGTCGAATTTTGAGACCAGACTTTGAGATTGGATAGTACTACAAAGGTCAGCATCATAATGAAAGAAAGTTTTTATGGTTAAGGAAAAAACTCTTGCTTCAGTGAGCTTAAGTTTCTGTGGCTGAATCCACAACAAAATACTCCAAAACCGATTCTACCACAAAAACAAAACCCCATTCAATTTAAATTTACCTACCCACTCAGAAAATCCATCGCAGTAGCAATCTCCAGAATTTTGATTGAGCAAACAAACCTCTAGCCTGCAAAAACATTGTAACAACGATTCAATCTCTCTACATTCTATAACAACACTAGATTCTCGGCTCTAATGGAAAATACGGCACAATCTTGCCTCAAGATCTTCGCAAACAGCCGCCATCTTTGTTTGAAAAACAAAACTAAATTCTCAACGGTTTTCGTTAAGGAAAACTGCTTTGTAATTGTGGGATAATAAATTGAGAGACGAAAAAATGTTGTTTCAATACCGAGGGAGAAGAAAAAATCAAATTGTTACTAAGTATGGGCTGGTGAAATGGTTTCATTTGTTATATTTGTTATGGTCGGCTAAAAGTAAGAAATGTCAAAAATATGGGACCAGATTTTGTCCAAGGGTTTGTTGATTTAGAACACTGTGTACATTCAATTAGAAATTGAAAAACCGATTGCAAAAGATGATTTAACAATTTAAAAACTCACAAATGATGAGAATGTCGTAACAACTATAAAAAAACATAAAACAATTCAAAGTACATAAAACACAACGTTACATTTCCTTTTATCCATACAAACAGAACTTAAAGTTGGGTCACATAACGGGTATAAGCGCTTCACGTAGTAGACGTTTACGATTTGCCTCTTACTCGGAATATATGTGTTGTGTAAATGCCACTTAGACGAAAGATTTATTGTAGTGGCTACCGAAGCTCTTTGCCTACATGAGCAAGTTTTTTACGCTGAAAACGTGGCCAGTTTTTATATGCAATATTTTTAAAATGTGATAGAAAAGTTCGCGTTTACGGGTTCGAGTTTCACGGAAATAGGTATGGTAAGGTGTTTCCTTGTTCGATGTCCGTGATAATATTTAATTAGACTTACGAAAATAACGTATCGGTTATAGTTACGTGATTAAAAAAATAATGATTTCCTGTTATGTAATCAAAACAGGTTAAAAAAAAAGAAATACGATAAAAAGCTTGAAAAAAGCCATATGTGTAATATTGTGTAATTTTTGCGATATGATAGGTTCAAAAATATCACTTCTTGTGATTTAAAGTGACCCTTAACTGCAGCTCATACATAATTCTTCTCTCCAATTTCCCAAAGACAAATTACCCGTTTTAATCACCTCCAATAAAATAAGATACGCCAACATAATTGACATGCCACGGTGAAAATCATCGTGACCCCTTAGAAAAACTCATAAGGTCTTCCGTTGACAGTTGACAAATTCGTTAATTCCACCCCTCGACCCTCCGAGGGTGGGGTACACATGGGAAAATATAGAATGTTTTTGCCCAAGAAAATTACGTTTTTGGAACACTGTCCTGATAAACACGTAATTTTTGGTGATTTTTGGACATAAAATTATCTGAACTTTTGCGTAAGCGCGGACTATAAAAAATCTGACTGCCTCGTTGGTCTAGTAGTCGCAAGCGCTACTGTTGAGCATGAAGTCCTGGGTTCGATTCCCAGGTCGGGCAAAGTGTAATTGGGTTTTTAACCGACTTCCAAAAGGCAGGTTCTCAATTTGACTGTTGTCTCTTTTTATTTTTGTATAACTTTTTCGCGATTACTCCGCCAATTATGAATTGATTTACCTAAATGCTTCTTTTTTTGTTTGATTGGTAAAATTTCAGAAGTGGTCCCATATAAATTTTATTAACTTTGCTTGTTATTTAAAATTTGTATTTTTTCCCACATAGTATATGGATGGTATGATAAGTTCCTGTCACTGGTATTCGAAATTGTGTGGGGTAAGTACCACAACCAAAAAGTGAAAAAAAAAAACTTTTTACAAAAAGTTTTCTATCTGGTATTTGTCAGTAGCAGCCCGGAGTCTAGATTTGTGCCCGGTTGATGGAAATAGGCTCGGCCCCTAACATGGGACTTAAACATAACTGGCGAAATGTGGGTGTACTATAGGTACACCTCTGCCTAACCCTTCGGGGATTCAGTCGAGAGAGTCGTGATGTTATGTTATAAAAATCGTAGGTTTTCTAGCACGTATTTCAAAGAATCACAGTAAGAAATCATGAGCGAATAAGATAGTTCTTCCTATCTTATTCATCACGGAAAACAGTAAATGTCTGACCTATTTGCGTCGTGACCTTAGAAGTGTGCTATTTCTTCGTGATTAAATATTTCCTCCTAGTCTATAATAATCCTATTAAATTTGTATATATATGTATATTTGTAATCACGTTCTCTAAAAAGCTCTAACGATTTCGATGAAAGTTACAATATAGGGGTTTACGGGGGCGAAAAATCGATCTAGCTAGGTCTCATATCTGGGAAAATTTGTTTGCACTAGAGCAGAGCTCGGTCGACCAAGTACAAGTACAGGGTGGCAGGGACATCGACGCGAAAACTGTTACCATGGATTCAGTACATGATTCTGAACCCCCTGCATTGAAATTTTTCGTCGGTTATTAAAAAAAAAACTGCTGTTTCATAGAAAACTGCGCGGTTAAAATGTATGGAACAGCAGATTTTTTTTTCTAAAATAATTATCATTATACCTACAAGAGTACCTATTCAGTGTTTTGTCTCGCAAAGTCGCAAGTGGCAATCGCTAAGCGTTTCATATTTAATTTTCTACTAGCTGACCCCGGTAAACGTTGTTTTGCCAATTATTTGTTTGGGGTGGACAACCCTTATCACTTAGGGGTATGAAAAATAGATAGTAGCCGATTCTCAGACCTATTGAATATGCATATAAAATTTGGTAAAAATCAGTAAAGCCGTTTCGGAGGAGTAAGGTAACTAACATTGTGACACGAGAATTTTATATAACAACTTTCAACAGGACATAAGCTCTTCGGTAGATTATGTCAATTCAATACACTTTTCACTAAGTATTTCATCATCGTTATCACTGATAGAATGTCACTTTACCACCTCACCATGATTGTCACCTAAGCCCTCTGGTTCAAGTTAGAAAGTAAAACCCAGTAAACAAAAACCCAAGGTCTCATAAGTAAACAGAGCACTCTTCTTTCACAATGTCGGTCAGTTGGCACGGAATGCGGCAGATTGCCGTCCGGCCGGATTGCCGGAATCGGCCGGAATGCCACTGTCACTACGTTTATTGCGCCGTGTTAGACGAAGGAATGTTGGATTTTTAGGGGACACCCCTAAAGATTGGCGGTTTGAGAGAGTGTTCTCATTTATAGAGGATAGTTCTTTTGTTCTCGGTTATGAAGTATTGTGGAGTTATTAACCTTGTGCCTGATCTGAAGTGGTATATTTACGTAGGATAGGTTTGGTAGTGGACGTTTATGAACTGATGTTAGAGATTATAATGGCCAATGGAAAGTCATAAATAACCACCGCAAGGATTATTCTTGCTTGCAACACTCGATCGCTATAGATCCGGGGCGGTAACAGATGTGGTCATCGTGTACATGGGATTTTGTTCTCAAAGTGGTTAGTTATGGGTTCCCGCGATGGTACCTACGTTCGAACAACCTGGACAACCGATTTCAGATTTTGGACAGTTGTTCGGTAAAAATGTAATGAGTATTTTATGTAATCAATATCAGTTTGTTATCAGACTTGAAGCTTTCAATCGTTAGTATCACTGTGATGTGTATCATATCATCTATCGACGTGGCCGCAACAGATAGGAAAAACTGCAATCAACCACATAAAAATAAATTTAAACTTTCTATTTTGGTCTAAAAATAAAGCTAGAAATCTCTACAAAAACCGACTCCAATCTTTTCGCAGTTCTGCCAAACTACTGTGGAACAGGATCTTCAAGAATGCGAGAGTCACCACGCTTATTGCTCGGTGACAATTGATGTTTGTAGTTTTGGGCCCGGGGCCCACCCCGCTTTTGTTTCCGGGGGCCATTCTCAATCTGAATGCGTATCTGTTCTAATAGTCTGGTGCTAAAAAAAACGTAAAATAATTGACTTTTGTGCTTTTAACTTTAAAGGTACCTATACTCCGTTTGAAATAAGATTAGACATTTAAACAAACCTTTTTTACAGTCCGTTCAACCGATTTTGACTTCTATACCGTAGGCATAAGGATGGCATTAAAAGCAAAAAAAGTGGTTACAAACCAACTGTTTACTGCAGCTGTCATTTGTCATGCCGCCATCGCAATAGAAGTCAAAATCGGTTGAACGGACTGTAAAAAAGGTTTAGTTAAATGTCTAATCTTATTTCAAACGGAGTCATCTGCCTAGCCTTTTCCCAACTATGTTGGGGTCGGCTTCCAGTCTAACCGGATGCAGCTGAATACCAGTATTTTACATGGAGCGACTGCCTATCTGACCTCCACAACCTAGTTACTAGGTACAACGATACCCCTTGGTAAGACTGGTTGTCAGACTTTTTGGGCTTCTAACTACCCGTAACGACTGTCAAAGATCTACAAATGACAGCCGGGACCAACGGCTTAACGTGCTTTCCGAGGCACGGAGGGGTCTTGGTACCTATGTAAAGATGGTCACCCATCCACAGACCAACCGCGGCAAGCGTAGCTTAACCTGATCGATCGACCCGTGCAGCTGTTGTTACTTAGCCACAAGCCCCTCAAACGGAGTATAGTCAGATAATATAGGTTTTTCCTAACAATATCTGATATTATTTTACAAAGCCGGTGGCAACATCTTACTTCGGAGGTACTGGTAAAATAGGCCTAATATTTAAAAAAAATCCTCAATAATTAGTTCGTAAAATATTAAGTTAGAATTAAATTACTTACTAGACTAGGTTGTAATCAATTACTAAGAACTTTAGTTCTAAAAAAACCGGAAAAAAAAGTTCACTTACACAACAATAAAATATTTCACATCAATACAGTAGCAGGTTTCCATAAACAAGTCCAAATGCGAACAATAAATATTTATTTAATAAGTGGCTGACATAATGTGAAGAGGGTTTCAAGTGATTTGGAGTACACTTGAATTAAGTGGACGGTGTTGACAATAAGTGATCTAATTGTTAAGTGTAGTTTACTATCGCGTTTTAGGGTTAAAAGTTGAAAAAAAAATTGCGTGTAAAATTGAGAAGTTAGAAGAGTGTAATACTAATAAGTATAAATTTTTGTGGGATAATGTAATTTTGGTTAGTTTATTATTTTGTTCGTAGTAAATGGGGTATGTATGCAGGCTAAACACAAATCTTTGCGCTATGCACTACATACTGTCAAAAAGCTGGAATCTGCTTGCATAATCGTCTTGTCATATCATTTATGGAGAAAAATAGCCAGTGCTAAAACTGGCTCTGTATGTAATTACCAGTATTTTGCTGTGCATAATGTCAATGACTAATATTTATTTTTAGATAGAGGTGTTTTCAAAATGATAAAGACTAAGTAGTAACTAAGTTAGACATTCTGTTGATAAATAAGTAGAACAGTAGTAGGTTATTTTTAGAAAAAAGGCAAAAGAAGGTCTCTCATGACCTTCTTTTGCCTTTTTTCTAACAACTATTAATATTCTCAATCATAAAATATCATCATTGACATCCATCCCCATAATCCATGTACCATAAAATCCAATAGAAGAATATGACATAAATAAATTGGTACTCAAATGCAATAGACAATAGCAAGGGTTGGGCATCGTTCAGACGGATTATCTCGTAATAACCGAGTGGTTTTACTGGTCACGATGTACTGCGACTGTTGATTGGAACGGCTTCAATTTGTTGTTGTTGACTGTATTTGTTCTATAGATGTTTATTCGTGGCGAATTGTGTTCGTTTAGGTTACTGTAAGAGGTTGTGAAAAGAATTTGAATGTCCGAGAGCCCGGTTAAGGCAATATGCTCGTATGGTCCTATTACACGGGACTTAAATATAACTTGTGAAATGTGGGTGTTATTATGCCTACACCTCTACATAACCCTTCGAGATTGTAGGAGAAATGTTATGTTATGTGTTGTAAAAATCAAGGACAAAGCAATTGGCTGGGTATGTGTCAACTGTCAAGTTTTCACTTTCATTGTCACTCTTTTCTTCAACACACCCATCTAATGAGGGTTGTAAAAAAAACTGCTTTTTTATTTCAAATATTAACTGTTCTGAGTTTCTTTATAATCTATAATTATTTTCTCTTCGAAACGATTAAAATCACTTTAAACATTAAATAATACTAAATCTCTTTGACAGTCGTATCGTCACCGTATCGCATGTAAAGGGTTAATCGTCTGACGATTACAACTATAAATCTAATATGACAGTTATTGGGGATCGTGGTGAGTGGCTAGACCGGTGGCTTTGCATAATTTCTGTGTGATATCTGACGCCATGTGTGAGGCAAGTCGTTAGAGAAGATTAAAATGTAATAACTCATAAGGCGATATGATTTTTATAAGATTTGAAGGATTTTAGAAGTATTGATGGATAGTTGTAGGATGGATCTTAAAGTGTGGAAGACAAAACGTACGTACTAAGATTCAAATGATCAAGTCCGTTGGTGGATTATTTTGCAAAAATAGATGAGAATGATGAGATAATTTTATAAAGAAGCTGAAATTATGAATTGTTTAAAACGGGTTTAAAATGAAAATCAACAACCCGTTAACACGATTGTGTGGAATGTCAGTTAAAACGTAGGAAAACTGTAGTTAAACTTCTTTAAAAAAGTTTCATGAAAGCTAGGCAAAACTCCCAATTCGATACGTCGACATAGAGGTATAAACCTAAAATCCTTTATTTTTTAGAATCAACAATCATTTTGACCTAACACGATTTGGTGTTATTTCAACAAATGCATCACTTTTGTCAGTATTATTTTTACACTCAAATTGCACCCGCTCTGCACAGAGCTATTACAGACCAAATTCAAACTACCCTCCGTACGAAAACCAACTTTAGCTTTACTCACATAGGGTCTACAATCAGTAGCAGTCCATTGTTTTCTTGGCAAGCGCCGGTTTGCTAAAACACTTGGACAACTGGCGCCATTGTCGCACCGTCAAATCAAAACACTCGGAAAGCGCGCGAAGCGGACCACTGGCCAATCAAAATAGAGGTAATTTGATTATATACGCGGGCTGTTTTGAAAATCGAATGGAGCGTGTGTTTAATTTTTGGTTTAAATATTTTGAATGTTTTTAATGAAGGTATGTCTTTTTGTGGCCATATTTCTTTTATTAGATATAAATTATTTGTTTTTACTTTAACACTTTTAAGGATTAGGTGTCCTTACAAATGTTACAAAAGGTTTATTTTACAGTGTAAGCGGTGTCCATCAATATTAGTCCACAATATAAATGAAATCACATTTTACAGTGACATCTCAAGAATTTTTTGATCATTTCATAACAATGTCTTACTAATTACATTAAAATGCAAATAATCCCATAATCTCTAAATTAACGAAATTGTACAAAAAAGAGAAAGCTAAAAAAGTGCCATGCCACGCGGCCGTCACACGCCGCGCCGCCACACCCCGCCAATGAGTGCCAATCAGCGGATTGCATCAATTAATGTTCACGCGAACTTTACAATTGCAATTTATAATGTTGGTATTATAAACTATAGTGCACTTAAAGGGTAATATTGTTTTATGAGTTGGTTCATTTTCGTTTAGGTGACTGTGTGGTCAGAGCGAAGAGACCAGAAAATTGATCTTTTCGCCTTTGTTATTGACAATAATACAGGGTTACAGACGCCAAGGATATCTAAACATGATAAAACAAAAAAAAGAAATAAAGGACAAATTCAAGTTTAGAATATTTTGTACCCAAAAACTTAAAGTCGCCGACCAGAAAAAAAAAACGGGTTTCTTATGGGAAATAACACCCTCAACATTTTTACTAAAACAATGAGAGTATACAATTAACCCTTCCGCTGCTATTTAAGTTTGAAAATACTAAAATTCATATTTTGTGGGGATGACGATTTTTTTTTTGTTTGGTCACCGACCACAGAAATTGTAGTCACTTGAAATAGGTACCTATCAGTTAAAAAAAAACTGTTTTTTTTTTGTGTAAAATTTACAACCGTGATGGATATCGATATCTAAACACGATAAAACATAAGAAAACAGTTTTTCGTAATTCGTACAAAAAACTAACAACGGACGTTGAGCTGCCAAAAATCTTTCAATTTTTAATTTTATCGTGTTAGATACCCATCGAATCTGCGGAGTATAGCTAGCCAATTTAAATTAACCCTCTTTATAAGGCTATCGTTATTTATAGAATCGGAAACACTGCTTCGCTCTGAGATCCCACTGTCCTACTAATATTATAAATGTGAAAGTTTGTATTTGGATATTTGTTACTTAATCACACAAAAACGGCTGAACGGATTTGGATGGAATTTGGCAGACAGATAGTTTATAACCTGGATTAACACATAGAATACTTTTTATTCCGATATTCCCACGGGATCGAGACTTATGCGGGTGAAACCGCGGGATGCCGCTAGTAATTTAATAATTGTTAATTAGCGTAGAATTGTTTTTTATAGTGATATACCTAATAATCTGGACTGTATCGGTAAACAACAAAATAAAAATGTTTAACCCACCCTAGTTTAGCTTACGCATTATAAAGAGATAGGGATGGGAACTCATTTCAAATTAAATTTATGTTTAAATAATGACATCCCGTCGATGCGCGGGTTACAGGCGTGTGCATAACACCAGTTTAACATGACCTGTGTTGCATTACAACATGTTAAGTACGACAGCTCATGTTAATTTGGTGTTTTTTATAACGAGGGATCTTTCTAGTCAATGGAAGTGTTTTCCATCAGGCTCCGTGGAGGGTTAGTAGTTGAGTAGTAACAAATATTGAGTAACTAAGTTTGATTCCCACGTTGAGCCGTCATGAAACTGTCATGGAGACTGTCATGAGACCGTCATGAGACTGTCGCAAGACCGTCATGAGATTGTCATGGGACCGTCATGAGACTATCGTGGGACCGTCATGAGACTGTCGTGGGACCGTCATGAGACTGTCATGAGACCGTCATGAGACTGTCGCAAGACCGTCATGAGACTGTCGCAAGACCGTCATGAGACTGTCGTGTGAGACTGTCTTGGGACCGTCATGAGACTGTCGTGGGACCGTCATGAGACTGTCATGAGACCGTCATGAGACTGTCGCAAGACCGTCATGAGACTGTCGCAAGACCGTCATGAGACTGTCGTGTGAGACTGTCTTGGGACCGTCATGAGACTGTCGTGGGACCGTCATGAAACTGTCGTGTGAGACTGTCTTGGGACCGTCATGAGACTGTCGTGGGACCGTCATGAGACTGTCATGAGACCGTCATGAGACTGTCGTGGGACCGTCATGAGACTGTCGTGGGACCGTCATGAGACTGTCATGAGACCGTCATGAGACTGTCGTGGGACTGTCATGAGACTGTCGTGGGACCGTCATGAAACTGTCGTGGGACCGTCATGAGACTGTCGTGGGACCGTCATGAGACTGTAATGAGACCGTCATGAGACTGTCGCAAGACCGTCATGAGACTGTCGTGGGACCGTCATGAGACTGTCGTGGGACCGTCATGAGACTGTCGTGGGACCGTCATGAGACTGTCATGAGACCGTCATGAGACTGTCGTGGGACCGTCATGAGACTGTCGTGGGACCGTCATGAGACTGTCATGAGGCCGTCATGAGACTGTCGTGGGACTGTCGTGGGACTGTCATGAGACTGTCGTGGGACCGTCATGAAACTGTCGTGGGACCGTCATGAGACTGTCGTGGGACCGTCATGAGACTGTCATGAGACCATCATGAGACTGTCGCAAGACCGTCATGAGACTGTCGTGGGATCGTCATGAGACTGTCGTGGGACCGTCATGAAACTGTCATGAGACCGTCATGAGACTGTCGTGGGACTGTCATGAGACTGTCGTGGGACCGTCATGAAACTGTCGTGGGACCGTCATGAGACTGTCGTGGGACCGTCATGAGACTGTCATGAGACCGTCATGAGACTGTCGCAAGACCGTCATGAGACTGTCGTGGGACCGTCATGAGACTGTCGTGGGACCGTCATGAAACTGTCGTGGAACCGTCATGAGACTGTCGTGGGACCGTCATGAGACTGTCATGAGACCGTCATGAGACTGTCATGAGACCGTCATGAGACTGTCGTGGGACCGTCATGAGACTGTCGTGGGACCGTCATGAAACTGTCGTGGGACCGTCATGAGACTGTCGTGGGACCGTCATGAGACTGTCATGAGACCGTCATGAGACTGTCGTGGGACCGTCATGAGACTGTCATGAGACTGTCGTGGGACCGTCATAAGACTGTCATGAGACCGTCATGAGACCATCATGAGACTGTCATGAGACAGAAAGTATTGAGTAACTAAGTTTGATTCCCACGTCGAGTATCTCTAGATGGTAAATTGTGATTTCAAGAGACCAGAAATAGAAAGCAGAATAAAAATTCTCCACTTCGTTAAACTATCACTTTCTGAATCACTTGTAATTCAAGGACTTCAAAACGTAATTTATTTATATCAAAAAGTTTTTTTTAACTTATATAATTTACGGATAAATCGTAAAGAGAGTGACAATTAACAGAATTGAATCTGGCGTCCTAGTTAGGTTACATGGTAACCTGTATTGTGGTTCGTCAGCCCAGAGAAGGAGTACATTTTTGTTTTTATGTAGAGACTGTTTAGGACAATATGGTCCAAATGTATGTTAACTCATACCAAAAGTGAAGTAAAATACAATAGACGTGGATATATTTAGTAACCTGTTCCGCTTAGCTATTTCTAAAGAGCCATAAAAATCCCTAAAAGAAATCGACACGTGTTTCATCTCCCAACGAGGCATCCTCAGGATGACGATTGACTTATCGCTGAACGCAGAGACGCGCTCTGCGTTCAGCGCTTGGTGTGGCAATAGTGTTCAGGTTCGCGACAAGTCAATCGTCATCCTGAGGATACCTCGTTGAGGGGTGAAACACGTGTCGATATCTTTCAGGGTTTTTATGGCTCTTTAGAAATAGCTAAGCGGAACAGGTTACTAAATATCTCCACGTCTATTGTATTTTATAATGAATTTCCGCAAGGTCACGTCTAAATAACGCAGTTAATTGAACTATCAAGTGTGAAGTGTTACTTTCTGAGTATTCGTTGCCTCTTGTAGGTAAAACATTCCAAAACGTGTCGTATGAAGTCTCTTGTAGGAGATAGACTGTCAGTTACATACAAGTACTTTTAACAAGAGCGTTCAATAGGGTCCAACTATTTCCATTTGAAATGAATCGACTAAAATACTTAAAAGAAACCGGCCAAGTGCGTGTCGGACCACGCACAATGAAGGGTTCCGTAGTTGGGATGAATTTATCCCAAAAAACAAACTTAACTTTGTAGTTGAAAAATATGTTCTCCTATACGGAATGTATGGGAAAACATGTTTTTGCAACTGCAAAGTTAAGTTGGTCGATTATTACTCGGTAACCTGTAAAGCCTACTTAGCTGTGATAGTTTTTCTTTTAATTTCGTTATATAAACTACTGCTGTGATTTTTTTCACACACCCAAAACCAACCATTTAGCCGGCAGGGGGGGGGACACTTGACTCTAACAAAAATTAGCACTTTAAAGCTTAATATTTCGCAAACAAATCCCTGAATCCAAAAATGGTTTCGACAAACTCACAATATTTTTGAAGGACCTTTCCAATGATACCCCTCACGATGGGGTAAAAAAATAAAAAAATAAATATCACCACTTTACGTGTATGAGAGGTACCCTAAAAAAAAATGTTTTTCATAATTTTGTTTTACCACTTTGTCGGCGTAATTAATATGTATACCTATGCTAAATTACAGCTTTATAGTACTAAGGGTCTCGGAGCTAGACCGCGGACAGACAGACAGACAGACAGACAGACAGACAGACAGACAGACAGACAGACAGACAGTCAGACAGACAGACAGACAGACAGACAGACAGACGGACATGACGAAACTATAAGGGTTCCTTGTTTACTACGGAACCCTAAAAACTGGTCCTGCCCGTATGAAAGGACAAATTCCTGATTGTTACCTCCCTAAAGATTTCCTCAAACTTCCTCGTGTTCAAACATGTGCTCATAATTTAACTGTGGTGGCAATAATTATACTAATCACCATGTTTGTTAATAAGTTGTAATGGATTTACGGCAGGAAGTATGGTGCGGGCGATAACGGCAACTTTTTATACCGACCGGCGTAATAACAATGAATACTTATTAGCCTCTCTGCTTTAAAATAATGAGTCAGTTTTAGGGTTCCGAACCTCAATATGAATAAAACGGAACCCTTAGGCCGTCCGCTGCGTTGAGCGGGTGCACGGAGCGAGCGCCCGCGCGGCATGCTGTGGCCTTAGGGGTCTACAAAACTCAGAAAGTCAACGCAATAAAAAAATACGGCCATTTATTCGACATATTTTAATATTGCGAATATTAAAATAGGTCGCATAAATGGCCGTATTTTTTTAATTAAATCAAAACCTACAAGGTACTTCCTGTTGACCTATGTAGAATCATAAAATTTGGTTGGAAGCAAGGTCTCACAGCACACGGAAAGGAAAAAGTAGTTTTAATACACAAAAACAAAAATGCGATTATAAACTTACATTTGCAGTTGGAGAATTGACCGTGAAGTATATCGATGTCCGGGAGAACATGTTTTTCAACTACAACGTTAAGTTTGTTTTTGGGATAAATTCATCCCAACTACGGAACTCTCAATGTGCGTGGTCCGACACGTACTTGGCCGGTTTTTTAGAGATATGGTTGGAAGGGCCTTTTATGTTATAAAAATCGGAGCTCTGCTGATATTGCGTTTGAAAAACTGAATTTGGACGCCATCGTTGGTTTTTAATGTCGTCCAGGATCGTATACCAGCTGATTTTCTAAGAACACTAGTATGCTGTCTTAAAGTGATATTGCATCATAGCTCTCATATTCAACTAAGCTCAAAGTTCAATAGTGTGCAAAAAATGAGCTTACCAACCCCTTCTGACCTTTGTACGTCAAAGTTATTCAAACCTCTCATTGACCAACGCTTCCCAATGTCCTGTATTTAGATTCAACCCTACAAATTAGAATAAAGAACTAATCATTAATATGGCCGAAATCAGCCGACGAAATCTGTCGTCCCTTCGGGAGTACTTCGGGGCCGCTCGGGTCGTTTCGTGCGCAGCGGGGGCGCGGGACCTAATCGCGATAATGTGTTTATTGAATTACCGGCGCGGCGCGTGCGATGCCACGCGTCGACTCCTGCACATGCTAGATCAGTTAAGTGGTTACTCGTTATGAGTGATAGATTGAAGGTGTGGTTTGATTTCCTCTTTTTTGAGTTTAGAGGGTAGTTGTTTGAGCTTTGATAATGGATTAGAAAATGTTTGTTGAGATTTTATTTAGGTTCAGTATATTATAAGTAAAATGTGGATAAAATAAATGCCTCAAACATTTAAAAGAGTGTATTAGTGCCTACTTAATACTCAAAAGAGATGGCAAAGTTATTTTATATGACCTTAATGCGGTTCGATGTCCTTGACCAAATTTGAATTACCACCATATTGGAAATTCCTTAAAAATCAGAGGTTCATTTAAAAAAATTCACAATTTCCTGCTTCATTCAAAATTTCAGAGGTTAGAATGCGGAAAATGACTAAAAATAACTCTTATCAACAAAAACTTGATAAATATCGATTTTAGAAGCAATTCTATCCACGTGGCTCCAAAGACCATTCTTTTTCTCCCAAACAAAACATAAGAAAATAAAACTACAACGATACTGAGTGAAAACAATGCAGGTGTCGGATTACTGGCTACGAAACGTGGGGCAAAAGAGGGCTGAGGACATTAATTTAATTATCCACCTCTCTTGGGAGCGTCTAATATTATATGGGAGTGAGGCGACCTCCCGGCATACAAATTCAACTGTCATTTTTTCGCGTGAGAAAAAAATCTCGCAAAACTGATTTTTTTCTGTTGGCATCCCCTGTGAGATCAGGTTGCGTGTGGAAAAAATATATAATACAAATCTGGATTTGTGATGTTTATTTTTTGGGAATTGACGTGGAGATAGGAGGTGGAATGTTGAAGATTGTGGAAAAGAATCTTAAAGGTACTAGGTATATGATTCATATCGGTTAGAACTAAAAAAATAAACAAATCTTATGATCTAACGCAGTATGTTTTAAAATAATAATGTTTTGAATATAATGTAGGTTAAGCTTTAGAAGACGCGTATCTAACCTAGGTAGATATTACTAATATTCTCAAGCAAAATTGAAAATTGTGAATAATCTGATCACACAATTAAGTTTTTAATAATGATCATCGATGCAGATCGACTCAACAAACATGTCCAATAGAAAGTAATTAATATTACCACCGCATCAACCACTCAACTCCTCACACAATTCCATTTAATAAAACGTTTTAAGGTATTAAAAGAAAACGCCACTAAAATCGAAGCATTCTAAGATCCAGATCCTTAATTAAACTCAAAGCACGTACCACTCCTTGATTCAGTCCCCCCGGGCAGCGACACCTACCCCCACACCCGGACTCCCCCCTTTCCTTATGGACCGCTTAGATTTCCTCCCCCCAGGTTGTGTGGATGGAATACTTGAAGTCCTGAATCTTGTACGAAGAATTGGTTTCGAGAGATTGGACAGTTAGTTTTATATCTGTTACTTTTTGTTTTGTTGGAACGATTGGAACGAGCTGTTTTAGCGGTAAAAATTACGTTATAAAGCCGGATGTGTGATTGAGTAATTTCTACTAGTAACTGTGATATCATGTATTTGAAATCTGAGATATTCAATGTTATGGAATTATTTATAGATAAAACTTAGTTATCAATCATATTATCGCTGAGACAAATGCTGAATGAATGAAGAGACTGGAATTTTATTAATATCCATGATAACATAGGGTTGCTTATCCGTAATCAGAGCGAATGAAACATTCCTTTAGTAAGTACAAAGCTATACTAGCTGCATGGTGCACACCGAATAATTATTGTAAACAAAGACAGAATTAAATAGAATCAAAAGTATCAATATCATCTCAGTCTCCAACAGAGTCTGTATTCAAATCGTCTCTGAGAAAAACAATTAGAACAATTATAAAGTCTTTATAAGAAAAAATCAAGGGCGTTTTTCTCATTTGCATTTTTCTACAATATCAACTTGAAATTGCTCTTTACGAATCCAATTACAAGAAAGCAAGCCTCTTTGGACTCTGAAGATGTCTCTTTGCTATTTTTGAGTGTGAAAAGGCTTTAAAAAGTAATCAAAGGGGCTGTGAACAGAAAGTTAAGAACATTTGGCTCGGCTCAGACAATAATGAAGAGTTTTATGGTTTCTCATTTTGTTCTTTGAAATCTTTTTTTGAGAATCTTTCTCGTTTTAACTGCTTTCTTCTTAATGTTACATTCGTGTCTTACGAATAATTTTTTAATTTGTATGTTAATTGACTAAAGCTTTATCGTTGATACGGATGATATACCTACTTATGCTACTCGATTAATCAGATGTTTTCTGATCAATTAAGTACACACTAAAAATACTTCAATAAAAAATAACTAAAAATAGACTTAATGCTTAGTTTTATCTAACCATTAAAAATATATATATCTCTCCCACATTTAGTTTCCAGCTTTACGTTTTAATTGAATTTTAAATGCTATCTCAAACCAAACTAATTTTCCAAATGCTTTTTAAATTCTTCACCGCAAACCGAGGCTGGGGAAGTAATGTTGGATAAAAAGAAAATAAAAGAGGCTGGAAAACAGCCACTGTGTAATTATTTCGAGAGCTAATGTGCCACTTGTTTATTCGCCGACTAATTAAGAGAAGGAAGAGTTTTAAAAAAAATACTTCAGCTCAGCCTTTGAGTGAATCAAACATTCATGAGATGGACTGAGAGATGTCTACGTAATTGCGTTACTCGTTTCCTCTTTTTTAATTTTTATTTTCTTAATCTCTGTTAATGGGTGGCCAATTTTATGATGAAAAAGTTTTGATAAGTGTTTTAGAACATGGAGTGCTGCAGGGAGGTGTTTATGGCCCTTCTTTTTTTACAACTAAAACAGACAGTGTATTTTTTTCTAATCACGTATTATAACTGCTTATGTAAGGAACACAATTCCTACATTTGTATAAGGAATCCTGAATACAACTACAACAGTCAGACTTAATGAATAATTTAACTTCCCAATTAATAGCCCCAACTAACTCGAAACTAGCAACTCCAAAATTGGAGCCAACTGCAGGTAGAGTCAAACTTCTGTGCCCAATTACACTCAAATTCAGTTCTTGAGGTGACAAATCGCGAAGCCGTCCTTGACGTTGACTAATCACCCGTTTAATTTAGCTGGCGTAATTATAAATAAAATTTCAACGATAAATTGTGCTAGGGTACATTAATCAAGAAGTTGGGACACTGATTAAAATACCGTTCGTCCAACTATTTGCTAAGTTGATATCGTTAATAATTTACTCGTTGAGGGTAGGTTTAGGGTGAGATCAGGTGTGATGCGTGGTTTAATTTATTTGGTGCCGAGACTAGGAGCAGTTTGTTGGATAGAGAAGGGATTGTAGCTATGTAAATAGAAGTACGTGGAATTTTTGGTATATGATATGGGTTCAGGGAACCCATGTATAATGCTTTGGTTGATTCAGTTCAGTGTGAGAAAATATTCAATGACATATCATGTTAAGGCTTCTATTTTGTCACAATTAATACTCAAAGTGGTACCCACAAGCGTTTTATAGGATACTGTTATATTTCTTAAATAAGTCAAGAAACTGAGAATTATATTTGAAATTGGTTGCATCCACAATGAAACTAAAAAAAAACTGATCAAATTTAAAAATTTATCTAGGAAAATTCATACGAAAAATTATTCATCACTATCTGCAGACCACCCTAAAGCAGAAACATGTGCCCAATAACTAACCCAACCCTTCTATTACATCCTTTTCGCACGTATTGTAAAATGTATTACTGTTTCACTCACACCCACTGTCAAAGCAATGAAAACGGCGAATCTATGCGTCTGAATCACAGAATATCGCACCCCCACCCTTATCTTAAATGAACTGGGGAGAACAGTAGGTACTGGTGAAGGAAGGAACGTCTTTTTAACTGTAAGGGATGTTTTTCACTATGTAGGTGTGTATGTGGGAGTAGTATGTGTAGTTTATGTGGGGTATACAGAGTACAATCACGTAGTTGCAGATAGTGCTAACGAAACAGCGTTGCACTTAATTATTGGTAAATATTTCGTAAGTATTACCAATAGAGAATCAAATGATACAAATGAAGCTACAGACTTTATTCTAGCAGTTGACCTTCACATAAGTATCAAGACTCCTCCGTGCCTCGGAAAGCACGTTAAGCCGTAAATCCGTTGGTCCCGGCTGTCATTCATGGATCTTTGATAGTCATTACGGGTCGTCAGAAGCCCGAAAGTCTGATAACCAGTCTCACCGAGGGGTATCAGTTACTGGTTTGTGGAGGTCAGATAGGCAGTCGCTCCATGTAAATTATTATTCATTTGCATCCGGTTACACTGGAAGTTGACCCCAACATAATAAGGAAAAGGCTAGGCAGATAGACTTTGTTCTAGCAGTAGATAAATATATACAGTTTACTCATGAAAACAGTAGACCAATAAGCTCCGTACAACTAGTATTAGATTAAATAGCATGAATTACCCAGTGCTGAGTGAACCCCGCTGTTAGACAAATTGCTTTATAATAGATCAGCTGTAGTGATAGACAATGAGGGCAAACTGATCATCATTTCCGATAACAGTTCAACTACTTTACTTATTGACGACGTTATTTATTATTTGACACCTAATAAACGTAAAAGTATAAAAACAGAAGGAAGAAGAAGTGAAGAAAGTGTCGAATCAGTATTCCAATCCAATTTCAAGTCTAAAAATAAATTCATCTTTCTAAAGCTTCCAGTCATCCTACATTTCAAACGTCTCAAGTAGGAACTTAAACCGAAAATTACAAGACAATAATTCACCGCGGCACTTCTCGAGTCCATTTACTTATCCAACATAATTCAGGGAGTTATGCTGTCAAAACATCTTAACCAACCCTCCACATAATTAATGTAAGATGAGTTTCTGTTGTTTTATAATAATCGCGTAATGTCGCGGTTACATTATGGAGCGATTGGGTTACGGCTACATAGGGATGGGAAGGATGGGGCGCGGATCGGAGGTTTCATTTTAAGAGCGGATATTATTGGAGAGTGATAACATGACGTAGAATTAATTGCCTAGAAAGAGTATAAACGGTGAAGATTGTATAACATGATTTTATTATATATTGTAGCGTTATTTACACCTCTCAAAATGGTTACAGAAGTCAACCCTAAAAGCTTTTTACCTCAATGTTCTTTAAGGTGCAGCGCAGACGACACACTTTTTGTGCGATCGAGTCTGTGGCGCACGAAAATGTCTTATTTGTCCCCGATGTTTTTCCAAATGCAGTTTATTTTATATAGGACTAGCTGCGCCCCGCGGTTTCACCCGCATGTCTCGATCCCGTGGGAAAAAAAAAAGTATGCTATGTTCTTTTCTAGGGCATTATCTATATATGTGCCAAATTTCATCCAAATCCGTTCAGCCGTTTTAGCGTGAAGGCGTAATAAACAAACTTACTTTCGCATTTATAATATTAAGGATTATGTAATTTCGATAGTAATTTCTGTCAATTTAAAATTTAATTTAGGAACCATTGACCATTCCGTAGCTCACATTACTAATAAGATAGGAATTTGAATGTGCGCCACAGACTCGATCGCACAAAAAGAGTGTCATCTGCGCTGCACCTTAAGGATAGTAAATCTCTAACGAACAACGAAATGAGTTTTTTGAAAGACCAGTTTAATTACTTCTTTAAAATCAAATTCATGAATAGAAGTTACACGGGCCATTATCTTCATAATTTCTTCATCATTAACTGAATTTCTTTCGTCAGAACTGAGTTCTAACGTTATCGTTTTGCTCGCTGCACTTCACGCCCCTATTTCTGAACCCCTTCATGAATGTAAGATGTTGCGGTTTACAACACTATACGTTGGCGTCTCTCTAACACTTAAGTCCGCGGATAAGATTCGCTGGGACTTTGTGGTACCTAAGTGCCATTGCGATTTCATTTGACCGTTCTCACTTCCACAACAGACTTGATTGTGTGTTAACAATAGTGTTCCGGACCCGTATTAAATATTAAAAGTGTGGTGGGGAAAGGTTGTGTCTAAAGCTTTTTGGTCCTTCGTCTCCAAGTAAGGTGAAAGTGAGACTTAGAATATTTAAGTGCTTGCTAAAGTCAAAACTCAAAATCAAAGCGTTTATTTAAAAAAAAACAATTACAGGTACTTTTGAATTGTCAAGGGGTCGGTCAATCAGAAATATGAAGCTAGTTGCCCATTCCAAAGTGAAGTAGGTTCCTATGGAGAAGAACGGGCAAGAAACACCACGGACACTCTTTTAAATCAAAGTATTGTTACAAAATATTGGTCACATCATTCATGTTGAAATTATACATGAGCGAATTGCTGGTCTTGTATATTCTGTCATTGCTAAATATTGTCAAGATGATATTGCAACTTATGAAATTATCAATTTCGATTTGATTTAAGTAGGAAGATACAAGGAACTTCTTGTTTACACTGCCTAAAATGATTTTAATTTTAATTAACCATTTATCATCACAGTAACATAAATACCCCGGTATCGTGTCTTTAGTAAGATATATGTCATAAAATAAAAATACTTATAGTCAAGCACTCACCCGTATGTATGTAAGTATGCTTCTTCATATCCGACTTCTGGTGGAATCGTTTCCCGCAGTACTGGCAGGGATAAGGCCTGGTGTCAGAATGGATCAGAAGATGGGTGGACAACGTGCTGGATCGCTTGAAAGTCTTCCCACACTGCTTGCATTCGAAGACCTTTTCCACGCTGTGCACAGCCCTGGTGGAGAGGGAGAAAATGTTATATTTGGAAGATAGAACAGAATGATCCATATTAAAAAAGATGTTGAAGCTTATGAACTGAGCTTCGTTATGTTTGGAACTAAATTATGATTACGGTTCTAGGTATACTTTTATGCTCCAAAACGTAAATTGAATTCAACTGTACCAAACTATAAAGTTCGTTTTTTAATCGTTTGTTTTTTCGATTTGGAGTTTGACATTTGCATCTGTCAAATTAGTTTCTGGGATTAAAAAATGAACTGTAGCTATGGTTATTTTGTTATCATTAATTGAACAAAAATTAAAACAAAGAACCCATCCATCTTTTCGACATACATTTTTGATACTCACCTATGCTGACTCAAACTGATTTCATGTCCAAAGGTCTTGCTGCACAGCTCACAGGCAAACGGTCGCTTCCCATTATGAGACCGCCTAGCATGCACCTCCAAACCATGAGGGGTGCTGAACATCTTCTCGCATTTGACACAAGAGTACACATCTCCCAACGGCAAAGGTCTGGATAACGGACCAGGAGCTCCAAGGACCGCTGCACGAAGTCGCAACAATTCTGGGCCAGCGGCTTGAACAGCATGAAGGTATAGATTGCTGTACCCTCCCCAACCAGGAAGACCAAGACTTCCAGCATCTCTTAGAAACTCCGCGAAAGGTAGCGGAGGGTAAAGGAATGGTCTTTGTGGCTGCACTCTTGGGGCGTCAGGTCGTAGCAACGCACTGACGGAGAAAGCTTCCGATCTTTTCGGTGGAGGGGAAGTGTCTGGGGGTCTTCTTGGAGAAGATGGGGGGGAGTCAACTTCGAGCTCAGGGGAACTGGAGCGAACTGATCGTGGGGATTGGGGTGATGGTGCCCAACAGGGACTGCCGCAACGAGAGGCTGGTGATATGCCTTCTGGTCGGGTCTCATTATGGTGATGTTCCTCTTCTTCATCTTCTGTTCTGTCCGTCCTCTCGCTGACTAAGCGGTTGATCCCGAATTTGATTTCTTCTGTAAAAAGAAATTTAATTTTAGGTATTTAGCTCGACAATTGTCATTATTTGTACTCGATTGTCCTCTTAAACGCCACGATGAGGAGTTTTGTTTGTATTATTTAAAATGAAGCCATTTCCTTTGTAATCATTCAGCTATTGTTCTGAACAAAAGCGGTCATCATCGAAACTGATGCAAATAATGCATCTAACCCTACAATTGTTTGGGTCATAAAGACCCCACTGCGCAGGTGCCACACTTGTCGCTCCGAACGAAATGGGCCGTATCATGTCGCTGGAGCAAATTGACTTTCATCTGTTCAACCCTCGAAGCCCAACCCCCGTAATTAACACGTCGGGTCGTTTCGACCCCCAATCTTTTTTTACAATTCACTAATCCGCGGGCGCGACTAAACGTAACTATTGCTGTTCAGTTTTGTTTAGCTTTGTTCGTATTGTTCAATGTTTGATTAAGGATTGGAGTGTGAATAGAAATTATGTTATTTGATGGTGTTTAAGCTGGTGCCAGAAAGATGTTGGGTTTGTAACTATATTTGTTGGTGAATTGGCTTATTGGTCAAAATGCACATTGTTTGCGTTTATTGGTTGCTTGCTTGGTCAATAATATTATTATTGTCATAGAACTGTTCCACATTGAAATATGCCATAGATAATCAGATCCAGATCAGTTTTTAACGTGGAAATAAATGGGATTTGCTAGGATACTCAAAGATTATACAACGTACTATTAGTTAGTATGTTTCAATAATAATAACTGCTATGGCCCACGCACATGATAGTAAAAAATAAACACATGACAAAATAGCTACACGTGTCCAAGAAAATCTAAAACAAGATTACACACAATGTCCCACAGAATAAACTTCATACATCATCAAGTAACCATCAACACCTCGTGCTGTCCAAAAACAAACATCCATCTCGAGTCGAGACAAGCTCCACTAATGAAGAGCGACCCCCATCTGAAACGCAGCAGCTGTCGGCATTTGGAGCGGAACCAATCGGGGGACTTCGGCAAAATTCGGCAGTGACTTCGTCATCGGCCGTCCCCTACGAATATTTCACGCTCGGGCCTCTTTTAACAATGCCCAGCGTTTAAGGGTTGCTGCTACACTTGTTTGTTTGTTCCCTACCGACACGGCTTTATCGCCCTATAGTATTTATTACATATTAATGGTTATTTAGATTCATTGTTACGCCCCGACAGTATGC
Source organism: Agrochola lychnidis (assembly GCA_963680765.1). NCBI lineage: Eukaryota > Metazoa > Arthropoda > Insecta > Lepidoptera > Noctuidae > Agrochola > Agrochola lychnidis. The sequence goes on from OY796858.1 coordinate 21,874,848, forward strand.
TCGAATTTATGGCAGTGCCAAATATTGAATGGGACCCTCAATGAATGTAAAGAAAGGCGGTCTATTGTTGGATCGTAATTATGTGATATAATTTTGGGCTTTGATTTATAATTAAGGCAATGTGTATTTGTAATAGGCATCAGTCATTTATTTTTGACCTTTGAAGTTAATAGAAAAAGATTCTTACGTTTCAGATCAAAAACCTTAACCCTAAAATGCACCAGCAACAAAATGTACCCACATCGAAATTAACCTAAAAAATACCTTTTACACTCGACAGAAACTCAAGGCAACTCAAACATCACCTAAAACAGTACCTAAACAAGTAAAACAAAGTCTCTTATTAGCCTTATTTTGGCGTCAACCTGCCAGACGTAAGACAAACACAGAAACACTATCAACTGCAATCGAATTAAGGCATTTTTAGCCGCAAATTGGATTACAAGCTGTCTGTCTGCATTTTTTCTATCCAAACAGAGCATTAGCGTCATTAATGTCGGACTATTTGCAGGCTTAATGCAATTTTAATTATAAAAGGTGAGGCTCGCCGCAAATTGCAAGCGATGCATTCAGATTGTTATTTTTCTGAGAGCTTTTAACAAATTAAAAATATGCATTGCGTATGTGTGCGGACGATTTATAGTTAGCGTTATGTTTTGTAAAATGTTAATACGTGATCGCGGAAATGTCGCTTAGCTAGTGAAAAATGGATAGTGGTATAAAAGGGAAATTAATGCACTTATGTAATTATAATGGACACTGCACACACCATGCATTGGTTTTGTATCTATGGGTGTGACATAAATAAAACACATTTCAAAGAATTTTAAAAAGAAAAATTCTACTTGTCAAAAATTACCTGCCTTGTTTTTCTACACTAATATTATAAAAAGAAAAGATTTGTATTTTTGTTTGTAATGAATAAACTCAAAACTATTGGACCGATTTTAAAAATTCTTTCACCAGTAGGTAGAATGCTATATTATCACTGAGTAACATAGGCTATAATTTATAAAGATATCACGCGGGCGAAGCCGCTGGCGGAAGCTAGTTAATAATAAAGTAAGGCTTTGCTTTTTGGATCCTTTTGGAAAACGAGTGTTTAAAACTTCACAAGTCACGTGTGTGTCATCTTTATTGATTTCTTTCAATAAGTCACTGCTTATTTGATTAAACGGAAATAAAGTACATTAAATGACAAAAATAATCCTCAATTCAAACAACGATTATAGTGAATGTATATTACAGTATGTTTTGTGATAAAGATATTACATCATTCAAAACAACACATGTCGAAAAAACCTCAACATTGATCGATTTTTTTCTTATAAACAACTGACTGTCTCATTCTCTTTTGATTTTTTTTAGAATAATACATGAATCTTATTAGAATAGTAGCAAGATCGTTTTTTAATTGCATCGTTATATCTCCCTAAGCTGTGTTTAACTAAAAACAAAAGCTTTTACAAATTTTTCGAATTAACCAGCAATCCAAATAGCACAAAATTATATGTCATTCATTATTACCTCTTAAAACCCAAGTGAATTAAATACCAATTCATGTCGTAATATAGGTTTATAAAATAAAATGCAAAGTCACGTCCGAATCGTTAATCAAGATTTGTACAAATGAAACTAAATCATACGGGGAGCGTGTCAGATATTTCAAATTTTAATATACTACTCCGGTCTTTTTGACCCCAGTGCGAATTAAAAGTGTTAATATTATGTGTAATCACTTTTATTTATGGGTTGTCCAGCTTTGACCATCTTGGATGTACAAGTGTGTGCGTAACATTAACAAAATCAAAAAGTCTAGAGATGTCGTGGGACATCCGGTTGGAAAGAAGTTTCTTTAGCTTTTGTTAATAAAAAAATAAAAAAAACTCTCAAAACAATAAATTCAAATCTTTAAAAAAAACCAGCAACAAATATTAAAATAAAATAATTCATAAATATTTAAAATTAGTACCTACACACGGCTACACATCAAGCTATACATTTCCAGTATAAGCTGACCTCGCATTGTACGGAAATCCTATGCGATGCGAGATCAGCATAAACTGGAAAAGTATAGCTTGATGTGTTGCCGTGTGTACATAACAAAAATGTGGTGACGGTAAAAATGTTGCACTTTTTTCGCTCTAATTCTCATTCGGCAAATATGCAAAAGCGAAAGAAACTTCGTTCCAACAACTAAGAAGAAATATCAGCAGGAATCGATTGTTTGCCTAAGTTATTAAGCTTTAGAAGTAACCTGCACAGGCAATACGAAAATAACATAAATTAACTGTTCAATATACGCTGACCTACATATATTATATTCAGAGAATAAAGACATGACTAATGATAACATAAATATAATAACAAAAAAATATAGAAAAAAAAAAAATTGAAATAATTTAAATATTTAGTAATAAGCTTCATCTCTCCTCCTTATTTAAAATTTTGCTGTGACTGACAGGGTCTATAATTATTTCTATTTATTTATTGTTACCACCTGTAGGTATGTGTACTTACATTATGGATTGCAATAAAGATAAATTGAAAAGAAAAAGAAAAAAAAAATAGTACCGAAAAACAAACTGCTCGTTTAAAAAAAAATGTATATACACAAAGTGACATTTTAGTCATCTTACAAAAGCAGCCCACTTCATGTATCCAATGACTACTAAACATTTATAAAAAAAAAAATATATCTTTCAACAATTTTTTAATTGCTTCTAGAGGTATTTTATGTCGGGTACATTGAGTGGTCCTTTGTAAGACGACTAAAATGTCACGGTGTAAATTTTTTATTTTTATTAATGATTATATAAAAAAATAAGTACCTTTATTTGTTTATAACAGTATTTGTTCATATGGAAAACTTTTTCTATATTCATCATCATCATCATCAGCCTATAATGTTCCCACTGCTGGGACACAGGCCTCCTCTCAGTGAGAGGGAGTGGACCGTAATCCACCACGCGGGCCCAGTGCGGGTTGGTAGATGTCACATGTCATCGAATATTCTATATTAGTTTATTATAATAGGTATATTTTTGGGGGGGCTTGTGGCTAAGTAACAACAGCTGCACGGGTCGATCGATCAGGCTAAGCCACGCTTGCCGCGGTTGGTCTGTGGATGGGTGACCATCTTTACATACCAAGACCCCTCCGTGCCTCGGAAAGCACGTTAAGCTGTTGGTCCCGGCTGTCATTTGTAGATCTTTGACAGTCGTTACGGGTAGTTAGAAGCCCAAAAATTCTGACAACCAGTCTTACCAAGGGGTATCGTGTTACCTAGTAACTAGGTTGTGGAGGTCAGATAGGCAGTCGCTCCATGTAAAATACTGGTATTCAGCTGCATCCGGTTAGACTGGAAGCCGACCCCAACATAGTTGGGAAAAGGCTAGGCAGATGATGATGATAATAGGTTTATTTTATGTGTTATTTTTTCCATCGATGCGCTAAGACGAAGAGGATGAATTTATTCAAATTAATTTCACATTGAATCATAAATGATAGATACATTAATAAAATAGCAGTACCTAGTCGAATGATCTTTGCTCGGGAAAAAATAGAGAAAACGAATTTTCCCGCATAAGAGTCCTAGCTAGATCGATTTTTCGCCCACATTAACCCCTATATTACAACTTTCATCGAAATCGTTAGAGCCGTTTTCGAGAACGTGATTATAAATATATATTTATACAAATATTACTCATTTAATAGTATTGTATAGGTAACTACTTAATACTTGTTATCACAATTAGTCAAAAAACAGATTAATAACTTGTATAATTTATCTTTAAAACATGTTTGATAATGGCGCGGCGCTGTGATCAATGTAGAGATAATATTATTTACAACTATATCGATAGTACAAGATTTTAGTTTATCAATAAGTTAAATAAATAGTTATGCACTTTGGACCTTCTTGTGATTTATCGTCAACATGTTACCTGAAGCGATTGCATAATATTAAATATGCAATCGCTTCAGGTATATATATTAATAAAATGTTTATGGTAAACATTATTGAATTAATGGTGTTTTAATTTAAATACTTATTAAAAAGGTGGTATTTATGGTGTTTTATTTTAATTTTAATTTATTTAAATGCTAGCTGCGCCCCGCGATTTCACCCGCATAAGTCTCAATCCCGTGGGAAAAAAAAAGTATCCTATGTTCTTTTCCAGGGCATCATCTATATATGTACCAAATTTCATCCAAATCCGTTCAGCCGTTTTAGCGTGAAGGCGTAACAAACAAACTTACTTTCGCATTATAATATTAAGGATTATCATTTTTATTTAAGCCTAGACCTGAACGTTGACACTCAAGACCAATTAATTTTAGGTTATCTTTGGCAAAAGGACCAATAAATTGTCTTATAAAGCATGGTAAAAGAAAGAAAAGTATTTATTGATATTCACACTGGAAATCACAAATTACAATAAAATACACATATAAAATCATAATTAAAAAAAAAAAAACTATAAAAAACTAAGTAAAATTCAAACCAATTTTATCATAAAAGAATTTTGTGTGCCTGTAAAATAAGTGAAAAAGATTCAGAAAATATCTACTGTGACAGACAGACTCCTATAGAGTGATTCCAGTTTTGGTCCTAACCCATATTTTTTAAATTGAAAACTTCTTTAGGCGCGTTGGGCATTTTTGAGATGGGAAAAACAATTGAACTCGCAACACCGTTACCGACACATCATTTTTGTATTTAATTACGTTACGGATCAATGTTCTATGCAAGTATTTATACTTTAAAGGTTTTGGAAGTATTTTTTTTTTTTGTAAACACGGTTGTGCTCTTTATTTAGATAAGGTTACGGATCAATGTTTTATACAAGTATTTTTTTCCACCAAGGCTATCGTGGTTTTCATTTCTGTCAGCACTCTCGGAGTACCACTGTTTTTTTTTTCAACTGGAAATTCTTAAATATAGAAGAGTTGTTATAATCTTGCTGATCAGCGAGCACTCTGTCATAGCCAACATCATTTTCATCATTTTAATATATAGTAGGTAAAACCTCCGTTGTACGTGACCGTACCATGAATGTATTAAATCTGTCACAAGTAGGTAAATATGCATAAATCAAATGTTATCATTCGCTTGTAATCCTTTTATCAATCGTAATAATATGATTTTAATACCCTTTATCGGTTAAGATTAGAAAAATCAACGATTGTAAATAATCTACCACTGTCTTAAAGATTTCTTTTACTTGACTCACTCACACTGTCATATTTTTTATTATTGTGTTACTTACACTAATAAAAAACTTATGTTCTGATTGGTAGACATGAATAATATTATCTTTATTTCATTTTTGTTGCTGTTGAGGCATCCGGCTTTAAGCATCAAAAGTCGCGGGTATTGAATTAAAAATCATAAATGGATTGTGAAAAGTAATAAAAGTGATAGCTCGTGGCTAAGCAATAACAGCCGCACGGGTCGATCCATCGGGCTAAGCTACGCTTGCCGGGGTTGGTCCGTGGATGGATGACCATCTTTACATACCGAGACTCCTCCGTACCTCGGAAAGCACGTTAAGCCGTTGGTCCCGGCTGTCATTCGTAAATCTTTGAAGTCTGATAACTAGTCTTACCAAGGGGTATCGTATTACCCAGTTACTAGGTTGTGCAGGTCAGATAAGCAGTCGCTCCATGTAAAATACTGGTATTCAGCTGCATCCAGTTAGACTAAAAGCCGACCCTAACATAGTTGGGAAAAGGCTAGTTAGATTGATTGGATTGTAAAAAGTGATATTTTTGTATAGTCCGTGCAATCCACGAAGACGCACCCCACTCCGCTCCGCGCCGTACTAGAGTTCAGCTTACAGTACAGTAATCGCGGAGTGGGGCGCGTCTTCGTGGATTGCACGGACTATATAAAGGATGCGTACGATCAAAGCTATATCCAGCCCGTCCCATCTTTTGATGTCCTCCCTCCGGATAACGCCTTAAGCCGAGGCTCGTACCCCATAGGGGGTGCCCTTAGCGAGCGTTTACCCTAGCTTTTTAGCATAGTTTTATGTGTGCCCTGGCTGGAGGCTTTGAGTGTAGCAGCTTAAGGCAGCCACAGGATTGACCGGTTAAATAGTAATAGTCTCAGAGACCAGCTATGAGATGCCATAAAGAAAAAAAAAACATAGCTATGGACGAAATTATATGAAAATTGAGTCTTGTATTATCATCATTTTTCCGACCAGGTCATTTTGCCATTTTCTTCAATGCTTCACTAATAGTCGTAATTTCGGTAGTTACCCCCATATCATCCTCACACAGTCCATCCATCGTTTCCTTGGGCTTCCCCTACTCTTCTATCCATCCACATTCTTACTCAAAACTTTCCTCACGACATTTTCCTCATTAACTCCGCATCACATGCCCATACTATGAAAACCGATTTTTACACAACTTTTAAGTCACCGGTACCACTTTCAGAATTCTTATGTACTCATTTCTTATTCTAACCATTCGCGTAAAATATGGTCTATAAGCTGTAAAAAGAATAATTGGATATTTAACTATTTACCTTTTGTTTTTATTAGAAAAAAACAGTGGCACTCCGGGAGTGCCGACAGAAGTGAAAACTTGAACAAGATCGCCTTGGTGAAAGAAAATACTTGTATGGAACTTTGGTCCATAAACTTATCCAAGTAAAGAGCACAATCGCGTTTAAAAAAAAAAAAAACCGAAACCTTTAAAGTAAAAATAATTGCATAGAACATTGATCCGTAACGTAATATAAATAAAGAGCACAATCGCGTTTACAAAAACGAGGTATCGGTAACGGTGTCCCGAGTTCAATTGTTTTTTCCCATCTCAAAAATGCCCAACGCGTCTAAAACGCGCGCTTCAAAAAAGAACCCTTTGTCTAGATAGCCATTCAAGATTACTTCTTATAAAAAAAGCCTATGACATTATCTTTACTCCGATCCATTGATAAAAATAATAAAATATAGCGTCGTATCAGTTTGTAAGTATCTACGTAGGTACCTACTGCCAATCATGGCTCTTTTAATTGTTGTAATTAAAGGTAATTCGGGATTTTGACAATTTCACCACAGAACGCTGTTTGGCGTAAGACAGCATGAATCATTGACAAGCCTAATCTTTTTTTGCACTTACTAATCTGTACAATTGCCACGTTGGTGTAGTGGTTGAAACCGCTACTGCTGAGCATGAGGTTCTGGGTTCGATTCCCCGGTCGGGCAGTGTTTTTGAATTTTTCTTTCTGGAGTTTCTCAGTAGTGGCTGGAGTCTGGATTTGTGCCCGGTTGATGGCAATAGGCTCGCCCTCTTCATCATCATCATCATCATCAGCCTATAAATGTTCCCACTGCTGGGACACAGGCCTTCTCTCTGTGAGAGGGAGAGGGCCGTAATCCACCATGCAGGCCCAGTACGGGTTGGTAGATGTCACATGTCTTCGAATTTTCGGTTCTAGGACATGCCGGTTTCCTCACGATGTTTTCCTTCACCGTTTTGAGAGCAGTGGTGATGAAATAATTTACACAAAGTAAAGCGCCTGTCTGGGTTCGAACCTACGACCTACAACTCGTAAGTCGCGGCCGTTACCACTGGGCCACCACTGCTTTCCCTCTTGTTACATGGGAATTGAATTATTTTGAATCACATCCTATACTATTATATGAGCAATATTTGTATATACTTATAAATTTGTAATTATGTTCTCGAAAATGGTTCTATTTTCGACGAAAGTTGCTATATAGGGTCGATCAAAAATCGATCTAGCTAGGTCTCATATGTGGGAAAATTCGTTTTCTCCGTATTTTCACCCGAGCAGAGCTCGGTCGCCCAAAGTTTAGAATAAGATAATGAATAATGACATCAGAATATCATAACTGGCGAAATGTGGGTGAACTATAGGTACACCTCTGCTCAGCCCTTCGGGGAAACAAGGCGTGATGTTATGTTAATCTGTACATTTACAAAATGACGTAAGTCTGTCGTTAGTAATACCTACAGGAGTGTTAGAAGAAACGACGCAATTTCAGGATAATCCAGTTAAATGTCAATTTACCTGATTTGAAAATGAGCGAAGAATTTTCAGGAACTGACTCAAGAGGTTGGTGATTTGATTTAGTGGGATGAAAAAGGTTTTTTAGAATTCTTGTTTATTAATTTTATTACATTAGTTATGTTTAGGGTAAAAGCCGGATAGTTGCCACACTTTTTAAAAAAGCTCTTTTATTAAAAATGTGTACCAATAATTTTTTTTATTCAAAGTGTATTCTTAAACATAGTTTATTAATCTTCTAACATAGCCTATTTTTTCAAATATAAATATTATTAGTTTTGAGTAAATCCTGTTTTATGAGACCTCTAAAAAAGGGGATAGTTGCCTACTATGGCGGATAGTAGCCTAACGTTTAAAATGGTTCGGGGGATACTTGCCTAATGTGAGGATAGTTGCCTATTTGTTTTTTTTTTTTGAAATAGAAATGAACTTATATTAATTTAAGTAATCAGTTTTTATTATTGAATACAATCTTTTATTAAGTATTAATTAAAGTTAAATTATAACATAAAATTACAACAAAAATAGACTCAAAAATGGTAATTAGGTATCCAAAATAATATTGAAACATTATTATTTATTTTAAAGATAGAACAATAAACAAAATAAGAATTAACTTTGGCATTAGCATCTGTTAAGTAAGTATTCAGTCCTTATTACTTACTGAGATCCTTTATTAAGTACTAAGAGAAGTTAAATTATTACCTAATCAATACTTAAAAATACTAAGGTTTTTTTAGGGCAACTATCCGCAAAAGACAGATAGGCAACTATCCTTTTTGATACGGATACTTGCCCTTTTTATTTACGAAATAAATAAAAAATATTTAACAATAAAACGTAATAAACAGTGCAATTTGAACTCTAATGCATTCAAAGAAATATTTTTTTTACGAAAATCGCAATCAGTTATAAAAATATTTAACAGAGATTACTTATCAATATAATTCTGACGCTCGTCGAAGTATCGCCGCGGAAGATTTTTACTCACACGGACAAAACACGTGCGCCTACTTCAACGGCTTACGCGGCACTGAGGCCTGCGCGGGGGCCGCTTTCAATTATAACCGAAAAGAAACACTGTCAATACGTCTAACATAGAGCATTTGAAACTGAGGCATGTATCCGTCCGAGGCAACTATCCGGCTTTTACCTATATTATTATACGAGCAATATTTGTAATTACGTTCTCGAAAACGGCTCTAACAATTTCGATGAAAGTTGCAATATAAGGTCGATCAAAAATCGATCTAGCTAGGTCTCATATCTGGGAACATTCGTTTTCTCCGTATTTTCAACCGAGCAGAGCTCGGTCGCCCAAAGTTTAGAACAAGATTATGAATAATGACATAAGAATTAAATAATGACATGGAATTAGTACGTACCTACTATCATGGCAGCATGGAATTAGTAAGTACTATACATGGATTAGTATGAACTATCCTATACTATTAAATGAGCATTCTCTATTTTCACCAGAGCAGAGCTCAGTCGCCTAGGTATTTAAAATTAAATGTGTATTTAGTGAAAAGAATCTTCTGACAATTTGTATATGTGTGTGAGTTATGTGTGTGAAACTCGTTTCTGTATCAGGAGGAAAATAATTATGTACCTACCAATCATTAACAACTTTTTTCTTTCATAAAACACAGTTGTATGAGAAATGGAAACTTAATCTCAATATCCAAGATATCAACAAACAAAAAAAAAATCGGTTCGATATCGTTGGCGTAGGTGGAGAACTAAATAACAAAAAAAATCTTGTTTGGAGAAAATTGTGATTTATTTATGCGGCATGATTTGGGTGTTACGAAAATGGTGAAAAGTCAATTTGACTAAAATCGCAGTTATTTAGTTCTTCACCTACGCCGACGATATGATCTACCTCTATCGATATCCTTCAATAAAACCAAATAAAACTAATTAGAACCACCAAAAAAAAGCTATATTAAAAAATCATTGTAGTTATCGATAAACATCGGGTGTAATCTCATAGGATTTGTTGTTGTAATCCATTTCGGTATGGATTAATAATCAAAGTTATTACCCGAAGGTCTACGATTGATTACAGCGAGTTATTCCACTACCTATAGGTACTCTTAGGTGTAGTGGCATACCTCGATTTTTTGATAATTTAAGGGCTGTGGATTTACTGATTATGTTGCACTTTGTATTCAAATTCAAAATATTTTATTTCACATAAACCTACAAGGGCACTTATGAAACGTCAGAAGCTAGGTGCACGGTTCCAATTGGTCGCTTCCTATGGAGAAGAGCCGGCAAGAAACTCTACGGTTACTCTTTTCAAAATAAGTGGTTTCTACAATGTTTTCAAAAAACAGTGTAAGGTATGGGAGGACAGTGTAGGCCTATCAACAAGTACCAGGTATTTAGTAAAATAGAAAATGGTCTACAAGTCTATAGCCTACAACGTTCTCACGTTCACAAAATCTAAAAGAAAAGATTATGTGAATGTGATAAAAAATAAAAGATAAACAAAATAATAAAAATAGGGACCTATTTAAACCAAATGACATGATTGCCCCTACAGCTGTAAACAATCTAATTTGATTAAAAAAATATAGAAAATTGTAGGTATATAATGTCAAATAATGAAAAGATTATGTCCATGAAGTATGTAAAAAAAAAGTAAAATAAAATAATCATCGTAATTTGGGAGCAGTTAATAGACATTTACATTGTTATGCCGTTAATGAGGTACCAGGGAAGCCACATTGCTGTAATATACATTGAGGAGACGTTACGAGAATAAATGAAAACACTAGCAATACTAATGCATATGATTATTTTTTAAATATCAAATAAATCCTAATATCTAAATTAAAAACATGTTTGCTACAAACAAACTCAATAGGGTGACTACCTATGGGTTTTGTCAATCTTTGACTAGCCCTAGTGACTAAACTATTGAATATATTTGGATGAATTTTTGTATACAGACTGGGAACGTCATTAGATATACGAAGTTTAATTTATATTATTTGTATTGTTGTTATCCTTGTACATACAAATCAAATAAAAATTCAATCCAGACCATTTTTGTCTAAATATTTTTGTATTAACAAGTGAAGTGTATTTTTATGTTTAAATAAGTATTTGAAAAGAGATATGTTATTCTGATGAAATAGTGAAGGCTCCTGAAGACAGGTGCGACGTAACTCTGCTATAATAATATGCATGAAGTTTTTATAAAAATTGTTCCACCAGAGTCGTGTCATGTCTGTCTGCGGGGGAGCCTTAAAGCTGTGCAATACGGGAAAAGAAAATTACTGACGTGTCTCTAAAACTTATCTAGTTTGACATGTGCCACTGTTAAATCGGCGGGCGACATAGCCTTAATATTACCTATTGATTTCGTTATCAACTCATTTTATCTTTACTGCTCTGTTTTTACAAAGAAATATCTTTCAACCTTCAAAGTGCTTCTTATTTTGTCAATGTCAGTAATTCGGAGCTTGGTAATTGATTGTCCACGGGTAAATCACGTAGTTACATTATCAGAGTTTTTCTCGTCGTGGCCTGATGAATAAAAGCCGGCTTGTCACCATGTCAGTTTGAGTGTAAACGTCAGAAGGACTGATTTAAACTTGCTACGTCACATATCAATGGTATTAACAATGTCACTATAAACTCGACGATAAATATGATAAATCTGGTCTTTCGGTACGATCTAAGAAAGTGATATCACGATGGGGATTATGGTGGTCACACCTAGAGGTTTGGGGAGATATCACGGATACGTCACGTTTGTGCAGTTGATAAAAGTTATCAGAGAAATTTCCCGATTTCCAATTCGAAAATAAGAAAAATACCATGTAGTTTTTACTTAGGTGAGTAGGTTTTTCCTCATCAGGAAAATATTAATAAATGCTGATAAAAATCAAATGATCCTCTATTTGTTTGGTATTCGAGTTAATGACAACTTATAAACATAAAAACGTCATTTAATGTTTAGAATTACGTAGCTGAACTTCATAAAATATTGTTTTATAGTGCGTACGCACTTTAACTTCTAAGGCAAAATGTCAAGGCAAAATTGATATCGATCAAATGAAAATCGCCTTGTCATTAGGTAGGTATAACTTAGAAGTTAAAGTGCAGATCGTAGTAAAGACGCGTTTTATAAAGTACATAAATATAAAGATATTGCAAGAAAAATTAAAGGACCTATATTTCATTGTTTAAGATGCTTATCTATTTGATCCGTATAACCGCAAATCACTTAACAGCCTAAACACAATATCTCAAGTCTTTGAAATTACAAAAGACAATAGAATTCCAAATTGAAATCATAACCGTATTTTTTTCCATTATTTCTAAGTTCTTTATTCATTAACTCTACCTCAGTGAGGTTATCAACTCTAGGGTGACCCTGCGCTATCTCGGCGGCGCCTTTGTGTGCGTGCCCCGATTTCTCTTCTTAATGTTTCTAGGAATTATTTGCTGAAACAATAGCACGCTTCATGTTTGTGATGCATACTAACTTAAAAGTGCAGTTCACAACCTCACTTTCAAATTCCAACTCTCCATTCAAGGGTTAAGGTTAAAATTGCCTCGTTAATTCTTGAATTAAATGCCGTTTGAATGTTTGTTTGTCTGTAAACGTTGACGAAACCGCGGTGTCTTTGAGATTAAACTCTCGTTTGATAATTGCCAGTCAACAAAGCGCCAAGATTTGTGATTATGGCCAGTTTACAAGGTTTATTTTTTAATGGTGCCTCGCGTGTGATTGAGGTTAATTTCACAAACTTAATGCTTGCTAATAAAACATGGATTTTTGAAAGAATTATGATAATTGGACAGTGTTTTTTTTGTGCCTTGGCCTTATAAAGTGACGTTTATTTGTGTTTACTATCTAGAAATTTCTTTCCAAATTCTGTGCTAAACTAAATCTTTCCGCTGCCAATTTCATAAAGATACGACCGATTATAACTCTAGCCACTTTTTGATTCACGCACGAAAGCCTTACAAAACAAACACAGTAGGCAGTAGATTTTTGAGATTAGTCACCCCACCAAGCTTGGCAAACAAATAACAAAACAGAATAATGTCAAAAGAGACAAACATCAAACAATAGCCACAAGCAAAAGTCACGCCAACAAAGGTTATCAAGACTTGGCGCGACTTGGCTGGACTTGGCAAACAGTGTTATGAATAATAGGGTAAACAGTCAAGCGGTGTCGTGACCGCTTGGCAAATATTGACGGTTATACCTGGCACGAATTTTACCCTTTGATTGATCGAGCTTTGTGGTTAAAACTTGGCTATTTTGTAATTTAGAATTGCATGTCGCGTTTGAGGGTTGGGTGTCACTTGATTTTACTCGGAAATGAAGTTGTGAATGGTATTTAACCTGGAATTATGTTTGGTAAGTTGTGGATTCAGCTGCGTCATAAAACTATTAAGAGAAATTGTTGATGTGGTCTTTTTAAAACCAATATGAAATAACCTACACTGTCCTCCCATACCTATTAACACTGTAATTTGAAAACATTGTAGAAACAATTTATTTTGAAAAGAGTAACCGTGGAGTTTCTTGCCGGCTCTTCTCCATAGGAAGCGACCAATTGGAACCGTGCACCTAGCTTCTGACGTTTCATAAGTGCCCTTGTGCATTTTGAATGATATATTTGTTTTGATAAATTGAATTTCTGTCTTACTAATAAGATGACCTATTACTAACCTACGCAAAGGTTTTCTTCAACAGGACCATTTTCATCACAGACTACATCATTTTCAAAAAGGACCATTTGTCTAGGTAAAGATTGTCTTCCAAGTATTATTATCCTGCTTGTTTGATTTTCATTTTCATCGTCATAAAAAACAAGATACCATATTTCAGTCGAAAGATGTCCACTGCTGGACATAGGCCTCCCCCAAGCGTCGTCACATCAACCGTTCCTGTGCTACTCGCATACAGCGGATTCCAAGATACCCTAAAAATCCCAAATCGAAAACTCGTGTCACCACAAGATGTTTTATTGGAACTAGCCATACAAATTGTTCGTTTTAATACAACCAGTCGTTATCTGGTCGGCTAATGTTTGCTTACCAGGATACACATGTCCAAATCGGATTTACAACGCCGAGACAACTGTGTGGACGGTCAGCAGTGAAAGGGCCAGTGACGTTTTATTTCTTGGAAAATTTTCGATCGATGGTGTGTGCGAGGTTGTTACTAAGGATTTTTTTTGTTGTATTCTTAAGTAAAACCATACATAGACTGTTGAAATAATAACCAAATACACAATAAATGTTTTTTTTTAGAATAAATTAGATTATAAGATAAACAATAAGTCCTCATCTCTACTATATTTCTTTTGCTGTGCCCAACAGGGTCCACAATTGTTTCTTTTCAAATGTTTACCACCTAAGCACATACATTGTGGAATGCAATAAAGTATTGAGTATTGAGTACCTTTCCTTTTGGCTTTTAAAATATAAACAATTGAGAAATCATTGAATCTAATGACGTAATTTAAAAAAAGATGTAGTTCTTAAGGTTTTTTTTTTATTTGTTTTTTCTACACTTTTCGATGGTTGGCGGTGGAATATTCATTCGAATAGTTAAAATGCAATTCTCATTATCATATCCACAGACTAAAACATGTCCAAACTGCATCATAGTAAGCTTATCAATCCAAAATGGCTACCATTCATAAAGCTATAAATAAACTCATAACACCACACTAATTCTCTATCCCTACCTTATCTACATCGAAATTTGTTCGACACAAAAATTACAAGTATCATAACATGCACGTTTAAACTGTCGATATCCTCCTATCGATATCGTTATCTCACCTTTGTCGTACCGCCAAAATCAAAGTCATAAAACAACGTAATTTTGCCAGTGATATGAGTTGACGTACCGATAAGATACGTCAACCCCAAATCTGAAGCCGTGGGATTTAGAGACCAAATGTTATTGGAGTTTCTACTGGTTATTAAATGTTGGGTATTAGTTTTTGGTCGTTTTATGTGGCCTGCACTGTAATATAGATAATGGACGATGTTTTGAATGAGTTTGACGGCAGTTTTGCTTATGCATGACGTCAAGCCCGTAGTCTGAAAAAAGGGTAAGCAAAGGTGATGCTATGATGTAAGTCCCATGTAAAAAAATCGGTCATGAGCGAGTCGGACTTGCGCACCGAGGTTTCCGTACCATTTTAAATTTTCATCGGCAAGGTCTTTATTCGTCAGAGAATTTTACACTGCACACTGCCGTGTCGAATATTGCAGTTTTAGGTCAGCGCCATCTTTTGGCGGATAGTGGAACTAATATGATTTAAGTTGATGATTTCTGAAAAGTGTGCTATTTAGAGACATCGTTTTATTTTTCTTGTAATCTTTACATAAACTACTATCACATAGAATAATTTCAGATTTTTCTTTATGCAAACTTCGGAGATAATGGGGGCAACGGTATTTTTTTTACATATTTCGTCTTAACTCGAAAACCAGGCGGCGTACTTTCATATGATACCCATGTACCCATGCCCTAGTAGCCCCACTTCGAATTTTTAAGACCCCCGTTCAGTCCCTGTTGCAAAAAATATGTATTTATTTTTATTTCTTTCTTAATTCCAAAATAGTTGGGCAAACGTCATTTAAAACCATTCCAAATTTTAAGTTGATAGCTTTAGTAGTTCTTAAGATATCCAGCTGTGACAGACAGACTGAGTCGCACCATAAGGGTTCCTTTTTACCATTTTGGTACGGAACCCTAAAAACTGCGAGCATATAGAAGAACCCGGTCTCCAGGCGGCGACTGTGATTTTCCTAACTGGGAAACAGAACCCTCTAAGAATGACTGATTGAAAGACAACGTTCAGGCTGAACCAATGAATATAGAGACATAAATTTTGACAGAAGGAGAATTTAAAGCTGCTTTGAGAAAGCAATGTTCAAATCTCAACAACTAAACCAGTCTAACGAATGCTTCATACGAAAAAAATTGTTTTCCTGCAATCTGTGGGAGTGATTTCGTGAAAAGGGACAGAAGTGTGTAACAGGAAGCCGGAGAAGCGCGCGCTATTTGATTTGACCAATGAGCGTGCGCGGTGCTAGAGTTACGAACCCATTTTCCGAGAGGTTGGTACTGCCAGCCAAGATGTCACATTGACATCATAAACGACTACTGTTAAGATCGCTCGTTTTTTTTATTGACTAAGTACTACTACTACTACTACGGAATGTCGTGATGACCCAGTGGTTAAGGCCTCGCCTCTCATGCACGAGGTTGTGGATCAAATCCGGGCAAGTACTAATGTGACTTTTTCAATTCTTTTGTACTTTCTGAGTTTATCTTGGACATTACTGACATCGGTGAAGAAAAACATCGTGAGGAAACTTGGACTTATAGTTAATGTAAGTCTGAAATCGCCAACCCGTCTTGAGCGCGCGTGGTGATCAATGCTCGTGCCTTCTCTGTATGAGAAGAGGCCTTTGCCCTGGAGTGGGACAATAATAGGCTGGTATTATTAAGTACCGGAAATCTAGTATCATTGTTTGTGATCTAGACTTCTTTAAGAACCTAATCTGTTTGGGTGCTTTCAGTTTCACTTGCATGCCAAATTTTATCAAGTTTCTGAAGATACGAGTACATCTGTCTTTTTGGCGGAACACTTGAGATCTAGATAATTTGGCGGCTAGCTCAAAGGGGCGCAAGAGAGGTGATTTTGTAATGGGATTATTGACTTATATGACGTTTTCTGACGCTTTGACACTTTGTAAATAAAAGATTTATGGCGTTTCCTTTTCCTTATGTATATAGAAGTGGAGGTTTTGGTACAACAAGTACAATTTTAACAGTTAAAATTTAAAAAAAAAACCTCGACAAAAAACATTTCCTTAGTTATCTTTCCTACTCCATCACCAGACTCTATTCACCATCTATCTATAACCTATTCATTGAGACCATTCCAATGAGCCCAAACACGATACCTGTGCTGCAAGTTGGTTAGAGAGTTGGGTATCCTGCAAATTCCAGGTGATGCTACATCATCAGTTCAAGGTTACTATGTTCTTTTAGTATTATTGAAGTAACAGAATACCAAATTTCAAATCGATCAGACCTGTGGAAAAGACTCACATCCATTCATCAACTAGAAAAGAGCTGATAAGCCATAGATCACACACGTAGCGGTCAAACTTATAACACCCCTCTTTTTGTGTTGGGGGTTAAAAAATGCTTTTCCCACACTAAGAAGTGGGTGCTGTAAAATACAACTTAAGTTAATTTGGGAGAGAATAAGTAACAGAGTCGTTCTATGTGCTCATACCAGAACTTGCGACAACTAATCCGAAAGTGCTAAGCGTGGTGATTATAAGCAATTTCTTTGTCCATTTTAAATGAAAACGTCATAATTTTGTTTCAGTGCGGTTAGTAGAAGTGCTCGGCACGCGTAGCATAACAATCATAGAAACGGGTTTTGTCGACGGAAGAATAGACAAAATGACAGATTGTGATTGTTTATCTGTCACTTTGTCTATTCCGTGCTAAGCGTGCGGGTGCGGTACAAGTTCTGTTGAAATTAGTGCTCTTAGTGGTATACCTCGACTTTACGCCTTATATCCTCGTACTATTTATGCTGAGCGATAGCCGTTTTGCTTGGATGTGACGCATATTTTCCCCCAATTTGTTATTTACCTACGTGTTTTTTAAATCTTTCTTTGCGTCATGTTTACGCAAATAAACGAATTTTCTTTCTTTTTATAAAAATAAAATAAAATGATAAACTTTTGTCAGTCATCAAGTTGTCACTTGTGTATACTTTCATCACTATGGTCTTACCTCGCACAGGATACGGAGTCTCATGGCTGTGTGGGTGTGGTGACGAGATCCTGGGCTCTGATCGACTCGCCGATGCTCCCCAAAGTGACTGGCACAGCCCACTCCGTAGTGCTTCACTTGCTGATACTCCTGGGGACAAAGAAAGTCAGAGTTAGTATCGAATAATTGTGGTGGTTATTTTTGAATGGAAGTTGGTGGTGATGTATTTACAAGTGCCGGTCGTTTTATTTCTTAAAAACGTGGAGTACTTACTAGTACAAGACAAATCTTAATAATTTACTCCTTATTTGGCTTGAAAATGAAAATTTTTTTTTTGTATGTTTGCCGTTTTTTGCAAATTGTCGACAGATTGTTACAGTACGACACAACTTAGTTGTAGCATCGACAAAATTCGTAAAACCGATCACTATCCGATCTGAGTGCGCCTCCAAAATTACCAATCTATGTGACTGTTTTAGGTGAAAACGATTTTTACGCAAATTCAATAAATTTTAAAGTCATATAACCAAATACATTCGTAAAGAATGAAAATTTTCAAATTTATGCTATATCTAAGTGGTGTCGTACTGTACCTACATGTCATGCAAACTTTTTGTAGATTCACAAAGGTAAATCAACAATGGAAATCCATAAAATCGCTAAAAAATTGTTGAAAATCGGCGACCGCTCCGACAATGAGGGTAAACCAGTCAATATTCATCAGTAGGGCACTTCCTCATTACGGTCTCACCGTAATTATACGAACGCGAGCTATGTGACTCACGCGCATCTGCCAGGCCTATGTGGAAATTGATCTGGGGTTTAGGAATTTGTCTTCTTTAAGCTATGTGGGGATATAAATGCTGTTTTGTTTTTAGTTTTCAGGCTGTGATGGAAGATAAGTCAGTCAGTAAGGTTGGCGGGACTTTGTCCCTCCAGGAGTCCAGGGTGCGACAGACTCGGAAAGAGATTGAGCTACTTATGAAGTCTCATATAATGCATTAAGAATACAAGAAGAACATAAAATGTTAGCTACTAAGTGAACTTCAGATAGAACATGATATTTTTTCCTTTTTCTGGAGACGGATTGGCAAAAATGAATGTGTATAAAATTTGGCCAATAGCCACGTTAAGCCGTTGGTTCCGGCTGTCATTCGTAGATCTTTGACGATCGTTACGGGTATTCCGAAGCCCAAAAGTCTGGTTAGACTGGAAGCCGACCCTAACATACCTACTTGGAGGAAAAAGGCTAAGCAGATTGTAGAGGTATACTTAAATCTTCTTCTAACTTCTCGAAATAAACACGTATTATGATTAGCTGTAAGAAGCATCCCAGTATCTGTAGAACTTTATACTTATCTAAGAAATAACACTTCAATCAATCTTAATTAAAGGTTCTAAATACATATAGAGGAAGAGCAAACATCGCACGAAGCTTATAAACAAAGTGTTGATCCAGTAGGAGTCAAAGTTCTTTGTGAGACGCTAAAATGGCGCTTAGGAACTGCTGCGTAGGGGGTTATAATAATTATCAAACTTTTATTGTTAAACCACAGTGAATCCATACAGTACCTAGTGTTAGTAAAAATAACTTGAAAACTAATCCTAATCCTAACTATCCTTAATCCTTAATATTATAAATGCGAAAGTAAGTTTGTTTGTTACGCCTTCACGCTAAAACGACTGAACGGATTTGGATGAAATTTGGCACATATATAGATGATACCCTGGAAAAGAACATAGGATACTTTTTTTTTTTCCCACGTGATCGTGACTTATGCGGGTGAAACCGCGGGGCGCAGCTAGTATATAATAATTAAATGCGAAAGTGAGTTTGTGGTTTCACGCTAAAACGGCTGATCAGCTTTGAAAGAAAATTTGGTACATGGGTAGATCATGACCTGGGTTAGTACATAGGATACTTTTTATCCCGATATAATTAGCTTATTTTTGATTTAATGCTGAAATGAACCTTTTTGGCGCAGCCGTGAGGTACACACTATTGTTTTAAAAATAATATTTTTTATTTTCACTGTTATTTGTGTTTCACGAACTGTGTCCAAATAAATGTTTTTCTTTCGTTCTTCTTTCTTTCGATATTCCCACGGAATTGAAACTTATGCGGGTAAAACCGCGGGGTGCAACTAGTGTTAGTATTCAAACAACAATCTTATGCTAGGGAGTCGAATCTCACGCTATAATAATGTCGTGGTGAAATACGGCTGGTCACAACATTTTAGTTTTATTCGAGGAAGTAGTTAATATAGGGAAGACTTTCTATATAATATGGACAAGATTTAATGAAAGCCTTTACATATTAGTGTCACATTAGAAACCTAGTTACTGCATTCTGTCATCCGTACACGCACAGCTGCCTGGATGTTTTCCACACAAAAAAATAGTTCTCCTGAAGCTAAAAGATTTGGATGATGAGGCTTCACCAATTTGAGAGTTATTATTTTTATTCAAATTCTCTTAGTATTTATTAAAATATTTATTTATTGACACAAGCTATGTTTACAATATTGAAGAATTTACTATCTCCTGTGCTTGTGTTAATTGTATTACCGTAGCCTCTTTTATTTTATTTTGCTTTTCCTTGTTAAGTTTCGATGTGCTAAAAATATCGGCCCTTTCTCCAAACCCCAGCAACATGTTAGCTGCCCACTTAACATCAAACAATTGAATGTTTGCCTTATCAATGAAATGGTCAGTTATGATTTGGCTCATGCCCTCAGTACCACGTTGGTTGCAAGTCACAAGACATTTAGCTTAACGACTCTATTGCATCCGTACAATTTCTTCAGTCGTGATATTAATTCTTGGAATCTCTTCGTCATTAATTTCTTGGAAGGAGAATGAACAGTAATGAGGTTTTAGTTGGGTTTATCTGCAGACTGCTTGAATGTTTCAACAGAGACTAAAGAATTGGAAAAACAATTGACTATTCGAAGACCCAAAATAAACTGTACCTAAATTAATTAGGTGATGGTTCCGAATGGAATAAAGTAAGTTATTTTAGTGATTTTGGTCCTACATTTTGACATAGTTGACTTTAGATTCGTGTAAATGTGTCTGCATAATCAGCGCATCAGGGATGTTCGCGGACACACATGTGGACTGTTTCTTTGCCACAATGCGTAAGCGCTTTGCGTCCCTGGTGCGTGGGGTGTGGGGCGGCAACAACAGTATCCTATCTTTACTATCTTTAATTTCGAGCAGGCTGGACTGTCCGTACGTGAATCGCTGCTGAGCCATTTCCTATGGAATGGTGCAGCCGCGATGAAGCGTCGGATAGTACTGCTGCTGTGTATAGTGTACAATAATTTGTTTAGGATGTAGTTTGTTTTAATTACTAACATGTGAGTCATGGTTACTTTATTATATAAATTGAATTGAATTGATTGATTGATAATCTGCCTAGCGTTTTCCCAACTATGTTGGGGTCGGCTTCCAGTCTAACCAGTTGCAGCTGAATACCAGCATTTTACATGGAGTGACTGTCTATCTGACCTCCACATTCCACAACCCTGTTCCTGAGTAACACGATACCCCTTGGTAAGACTGGTTGTCAGACTATTGGTCTTTTGGATGTCCTGTGCATAATATCATCTTATTTTCTCAGCCAAAAATTTATATAAAAAAATAAAACGTACTAATAATTGTAGTCATACATATAGATTTTTAAACAAAAAATAGTTTATTACATAACAATCTTCAATAAAAAAATATAACAAGTTAAAATTGATGATTTTACATCGATTATATCGTGAACAATTCCGAAGGGATTATCGATAACAATTATCTGTACATGTATTTAGGTAATCACTGCCGTTGTTACAAGATATTAAAATTATCGATTACATTTATTCCATGTAATTCTGATAGGAAGCCTGATTAAGTAAATAGTCGTTTTTCTGTATGTTTTACGATTTCATTTTTGTTTGATGTGTTGCTACTTACTTGTTATAGTTTAAATTATTTCTGCTTTATTTTGCTATCAAAATCAGGTTGGTAATATGAAAAAAAATAACTACAGATCAACATACCCGTAGCTAAGCTAATAAGTCAATCAATCTGCCTAGCCTTTTCCCAACTATGTTGGGATCGGCTTCCAGTCTAACCGTATGCAGCTGAATACCAGTATTTTACATGGAGCGACTGCCTATCTAACCTCCACAACTCAAGAACTGGGTAATACGATACCCCTTGGTAAGACTGGTTGTCAGACTTTCGAGCTTCTGACGACCCGTAACTACTGTCAAAGATTCTCGAATGACAGCCGGGACCAATGGCTTCACGTGCTTTCCGAGGCATGGAAGAGTCTCGGTATGTAAAGATGGTCACCCATTCATGGACCAACCCTGGCATGGATCGACCCGTGCGGCTGTTATTACTTTAGCTACGAGCTCCTCCCGTAGCTATATAAGTAATTCAATCAATTTAACGTTTTCTAACCGCTGAAATGATCGGATATCCCAATATCCGTTCATTCACTTCATTACCCCTATGCACAAAATATTACCTATGCGTTTATTTTGGCGATATCTACTTGGATATGTGTCCATTTTATTAATACCAGGTTGTTTTCCTCTGCACCTTGTTACCTTATTTTGGTAACAAAACCACTGCTATAGGAAATCGAAGTAAATATTAAGTCACTAGTTACCAGAAATCAAGCGACTTGATGCGACCCCATTTTAAGTTTCGACGAATTTCCTGATATCAAGTATGACCTTCGTCAAATATTCATAGCTTTGATATTTTACGTAACCAATTATCGGTTAGTAATAAAAAAATAAAACTTTTATTGTTAT
Source organism: Agrochola lychnidis (assembly GCA_963680765.1). Lineage (NCBI taxonomy): Eukaryota > Metazoa > Arthropoda > Insecta > Lepidoptera > Noctuidae > Agrochola > Agrochola lychnidis. Next base: position 21,897,511 of record OY796858.1, read on the forward strand.
TGTAAATATGGACTAAGGACGTTTTTATTTACGTGCGTAGACGGCCTTTTATCATGATGATTGAGGTTATAAAAATCATTTATATCAAGTACTGCGTTACAGTTTTGAGCAAAGGGAACAAAACCACAAAAGTTTGGCCAATATTCTCACAGTCACATGGAAAACTTTTCAAAATACCAAAGTTCAATACCTGGTTCAATCCAATTACAGTTATAGGTACAATACACAAAGCATGAGGTGATAATAATGATTTTGAAAATAATTCAAATAGCAAAGAAGTTGCAGTGATCAGTAAGCACACAACAAGCTATACTTTTCCAGTATAAACTGACCTCGCATTGTACGGAAATCCTATAAAATGCGAGATTAGCTTATACTGGAAATTTATAGCTTGATATGTGCACCTATAATATCATTCAAAATAGTCAACTAAAAGAAAGAGTTTTTATTGTTACTGTAGCTAGATAAGGGTGGTAGTAAAGTTGACGTCTTCAGAACAGAAAAAATGCTTATTGACGACTATTACTTACTTTTAGTGTACGATTTCAATAATGTTACAACAAATGCTTCTCTAACTTCACTTAACCCATCAGCTGTTCCAATCGTGATTTTCTCAACATATCAGTACTATCTAATAAGATCTATTGTTCTATCTTCCCGTCAGTTTGTTTGTCCGTTAATGCAGATGGATGGCCGACCACGTGATGATTACATACGGATGGCTGTAAGTGAGGCAATCAGTGCTCGAAAGGAAGAGAACGATTCACTGGCGCCAGCCGACCCTAGTTAAAATTGCGAGTGTATTATGCTTAGAGTACCTATATCTCTTTTAGAGTATTGAATTGTTGATGATTGATTTTGTAGTTTTGAACGATATAGATACACGAATAAATTCTACTAATCGGTTAAATTGATATCGTAAGTGGTATGAAAATATCAATGGTAGACATTTAGAAGCCTACAATAAATCTATATCATACATAATTATAACCGATGAAAAATGTTAACACAGAATCATGTATGGAATCCATGGTTGCGCGTCGATGTCCCTGCTGCCCTGTATACCTATAAAAATCAATTGCCTTGCGTTAGTCTCGCTAAAACTCGAAAATGGTTCGACTGATTGTGGTGAAAATTTGGTAAGTTGATATGTGCGCGCCGAAAACAACGCACTAGCTAGTCTTCGGAAATTTAGGCACGTAACACCAAATATTTTGAATATCGATGTAGATGGCTTGGATCATTGTGAATTGAATAATAATAATAATTGCTAGCAAGCTTCAAAATATTAAAAAGTTTTCTCCACACATAACGGGCCACACGTCATTAGAAACGTAAAACCAAAAGCCCTTCCATATTAATTAGGACCGACAAAGAAGGATAAGAACAGTCACAGAGTAAGTGGCAAGGACAATCAGTGCAGAGGAAGAGACCGATTCGGTGGCGCCAACGGTTTTTAAGGTCGAGAATATCATTGAATTTTTCTTATGTGATGGTAGGATAGGTAGAGGACTCTCTAACAACTACATGGAAAAGTGAAATGTCTTGTAAAAGCACATGAATGAGAAACGTGGACATAAGGACCACGGGTTCGTCTCGTTCGGAGAGATAATAAACAAACGGTTTTACAGTAAAACCAAACGGAGTGGAAGCGAGTTTTTCGAACGATATTGTACAAAGCAAAATTAATTTTATGTCAATTGTCTAACGTACAAATTAGATACGAGCTTGTTGTTACTGCGGTACAGAACTACCCGAGAATGCGCTAGAATTCTCCTGAAGATGCGTGTCCTGTTATTTGACTCAATCTAGTTTGTGCCTTAAACTATTGACATAAAGTCCTGTGCTTTGTACAAAACTGAAGGGGCTCACGGCTAAAAGATAACAGCCGCACGGGTCGATCGTAGGTTTAGCTACGCTTGCCGCGGTCGGTTCGTAGATGGGTGACCATCCATTACATATGGAGACTGTGTCTCGGAAAGCATTTGTAGATCTTTGATAGTCGTTACGGGTAGTTAGAAGCCCAAAAGTCTGACAACCAGTGTTACCAAGGGGTATCGTGTTACCCAGTAACTGGGTTGTGGAGGTCAGATAGACAGTCGCTCCATGTAAAATACTGGTATTCAGCTGTATCCGGTTAGACTGGAAGCCGATCCCAATATAGTTGGGAAAAGGCTAGGCAGATTTATACTTTGTAAAAACAATTCAACGGGATGAACGCGGAACGCCGCGGCACTGTAAATTGAACCTTAATTTATTGGTAAGAAGTTGTTTAATATGAGTGAATGAGCGATTTGATTCTAGTGCCTTTAAGGCTTAAAGTGCCAAATCAATTAATATTGTATTATCTTCGATCTAAAAGTCGATTTATGAGACCACATGTCTTAAACACAGTGCCCGTTTGGCCATCCCATGTAGACGAGTGTAAAACAGGATAGAAACGAAACCGGCAAGGACAATCAGTGCAAAGGAAGAGGGCGATTCGGTGGCGCCAGCTAATGTTAAGGTCGGCTGTCGGGTAAATCACATTCCACCGGTACCGGTTGTACAGTATATAGCTGCTGCTATGCTAGCATTCATCTGCAGAATTATGTTTTTAATAAATAAAATGAAATAATTTTATGTTGGATAACTAAAAAATCCATAAATTGTTGGTAACATGTTTGCAATTAAACCACTATTGTTAGTAACTTAAAACTAAAGACGAATTTGTGAGAAAACTACATCTAGACACAACAAGAAATGGTAATGGTCTAACTATGGTATTTAAGTCTTCGCAAAAATTGCCTAATTATGGCGGAGGAAGTATCTGCCGCCACAGCCTTTAGAATACTATTGTAACTTCTTCTTATTCTGCTCAGGAGTGAGACCGTTTTTTTGCGTATGATGACATGAAATCCATCGGTATGGGTTTCTGCGAACATTTCTGATGCACTGCAAAAACGAGGCAGTCGCAACAGCATTCTAAAAACATTATATATTATGTTGGACGCGTAGAATATCCAGCGACCTTTTCGAGTAGTTGACCCAGTTGATTTTAGTGCGAACATTTTGAAGATTGGTCTTACGGTTCACTTTTTAATTCAAATTGAAATCTAACCTAATATTGGAAGTCTATCAAAGTTAAATTGTTTTCAACAATGATTAGGAGATGAATAAAGTTGGATTAATTGAAAATCACTTGGCAACAATATTATTATGATTACGAAGTAAGATGGACTGCGAATCTAATAAATATTAATATCAAACCATCAGTCAAGATTTATAATTTTATTAATTCTTTGCATTACGTCATGCTGGATAAGGTTCATTGAAAAAAAATCTACCGATAAAGATAAGCCTAAAGCACGATTTTAATTCACCACACTTTAGTTCTTTTCTCGTTCTTGCAACATATAAAACAATAAAAAAAATTAAGACCATTAAATGAACTCAATGCCGCCGACTGACCAACGAAATTGGTAAAATTTGGAGTACATCAATTACTATAAATAGAAATAGATCGTCACTGTGTGAACAGGGATATCTATTTTTAAATGGCCACGCCTGTCATTGCAGCAATGAATCATGATGAGAAACTAGGAAATACTAGTGTAAGTTTGGACATAAAACTAGTGTTTACCAATTATTCAACTATGATCAGAAACCTTAACTTGTAGATCGGAAAAACTTTGCTATCATACAAGTAAGGAACGATAGAACCCTCAGAGAAAGAGTTATGCAACTTACTTTGCATTAAAATAAGCATAGCTACCGAAGAAAAACGTCAAAACATTTCAACCGCTTACTCAGCAAGGAAAGGAACCTTAATATTACAAAATATTATCGATAAATAATTAATGCCCTTAATTTAAATACTACCTGTTTATTAAATTCAGTCCAAAAATATCAATGCTAATGTATTTCAACTCCTAACACCATTGACTACTCCTAAACCTTTTTCACAAAAAATCCAAGAAAAGCATAGCCCATTCTAAAGTCCAATCAAAATCATACAACAAGACTTAAAAGTCCACATACTTGAGCACAAAGTTGAAACAAAAGAGTCGCCGAACGGCGCCAATGTTACGAGAATCAATGACCGTCGTCCGGGCGAAGCAGATCATTAAATTGACGCTCGCCACGCCAATTGTGACATCGCTTCCTGTGATGAGAGGTTGGACAAGCTATGGGATGACAGCGGGACTGAATAGCAAAGTTTCATAAGATATTTGGAATGCAATATTCTAATCAAGATTTAATTATCTTTCAAAAGATCTGCTAATTATTATGAAGACGGATGTGAGATACAACGTGCTTGGAAAAACAAGAGACGACGTAAAAAGAGTTAATAAACTTCGATACTGGGGGTGGTCGAATACAGAAGAAATAACTCTTGAGAGGACTAGAGAAAATTCCACTTTGCTTTAAAGATGGGCAAAATTGAAAAATATCTGGATTTAAAAGATTCTGGTCCAGAAACTGACAATACGGCTAAGGCTTTGAATATATTGACAGTAGTAGAAAATTAATAGTAGATCCTATCAATAATGCTGTATAACGCTAGGAAGTTGAAGCATCCGCTGTCGCCTCCAACATAAGCCTTCAAAGTGTCGCGTGCTGATTCTTCCATGTCGAAATATAACAGGGATTTATCTCAGACATTACTTTAATACGGCTCGGATCATACATTAAGTGTATGTTAGCTTTATATCACTTATGCTGTTGCAATTTGCAATTGATACTGTCTGCAATGTCCCAATGTTTCTTTAGCTGCAATTCTAAGTGGTGTTTACTCTTTTTATTTACTGTTTTATGTAACAGATTCTGCGTCATTGCAAGGTTTCCACTCTGTGTTAAGATAATGGTTTTTTAATCATGGAAAAACTTCGTCACGTCGTTCATTCATGGTTTCTACAAGGTTGTAAATCCTTGTTTTAGTAACAAGTTTAGCTCACTTACAAAATTATTTATTAGGATTTGGGAAGGTATCTGATATTAAACTACTGCAAGTATTTCAAGTGAAATAAATTGGCCATCCTTTTTACTTAATAAAATTATTTGGGAGGGTCCAAAAGTATATATATACCTCGTAATTCAGCTTCTAAGCAAACTAAAAGCAACGCCGCCCCAATATCAGCTTCTATTAGAACAACTACAAACACTCATTAATGTATCAATCATATCAGCTATCCAGACCACACATTAGCACCTAAAATAAGAAAGCTAGATATAATATCGCATCAAATCATGTCGGCGGGCAGGCGCCTGGGGTTCGGCGCCTCAAATGACACGCGTCCGGCTACTGCGGATCGAGTGTCAGATTGTGCTTTATTGAATAATTTTTCGTGTTGTGTCTCCTTCGAATTCGTATATGAATTTCGGAATAAAAAGCTTTTACGGGCAGAAATACTAATGTAGCAGAGCAGTAATTTCATCAAAATAATCCATCACCGTTTCGTTTTTTTTTTCAGTATTATAGATTCATTTATAGATTTCCAGTCAATATTTAACTGCTTCAATTTTATGAATATTGCTGGCATTAACGATAAAGTAATCATTGTTCATCGAACACATTTGTGACTACATCTTCAAACTGAACACCGTCAACATTATTATCTTAATCCAAATAACTGCTTCTATATCCCAAATCATTTACTAAGTAATTATCATCAGCATGATTTTCTTTTACTCCTTCATCATAAAAGTGAAAGAAAATCACCATAGCATCAAAATATATATTACAACCAGCTGCATCACTACTCGTAGATACTCGTGTTATCACAAAAGGCAGCCGCTCAGCATCGATTAGTGTCCGTCGAACAATACTTCACTCAATGGACGGCGGCCATTCATTCGCGTATTATTAGATAGTAATGTGGTCCAATCGTTCGATAGGTTAGAGAGATGAATAGAGTCGGTTGATGGGTTTTGAAAGTTTTTGATACGGTTTTTATCAGGCATTTTACAAATATTTTTTTGCCTTGTGAGGTTTGATTTCTTTGCGATTCACAATTTTCATTCATTATTTTCAACAGTACATTGTTAATTATTGTGATACTCATATGCTTTATCCAAGTTCATTACCATGGCTATTGACATTGTTATTTATATTTTAAATATATATTTACTTTAGAACTAACATAGTATTAAGTACTACTAACACCTACTGTGGACCAGAAAGTTGTTTTTTTTTAAATAAATGTATTTTTATGTTATATATGCATGTTATGTATGTATGTTAGAGCATTTCAATCTCATCAAAATATTGTGCATATAATAATAATATATAAATCTTTGTCACCAAGTCACCATGTCTCAAGTTTAGTATGATCTACCATGTCGCATTGCTAATCGCTAAATCTGAACTCCTTACGGTTTTGGTTCCATTTTTAGTTGTTAACCAAAAAGTCCCCTAAAACTGCAACAAAACCAAGTGCAGTAACTCCAAAGCCACCGAGTTCTAATCCGGGTGTCGCGTTACCGTCCTGGGTGGCCGCATACAGTACATTATTATAATTGGCCAAGAACAACGCTCGACTATCTACAATCTAGAGAATTCTCAACGGAAACTGATCGATGTTATGTCATGATTATATTAATATTATATTAATAACACTTGTTTGTTGGCCGTTTACTGCTGATAGCCCTTCATGTGCGACTGCTATATAATCTTTGTAAATCTCGATCATGCGGTATGGTGGTGCTGCAGTTTTATTGGCAAAGAATATCACCCTTTCAAATATAGACTTACATTCTTTACAATGTCAAAAGGATAACAAAGGAAGCTTATAAGTAGCCAATATTACGGATAATCATCTTTTGCAGAAAAATATAGTAAAATCGAAGTTAAGATAAGACTAGGTAGGTAAAGGTGTATGTATAAGTACTTGACTAGAATACGACAGATAAGGTAACTTGGTCTTATCATTTGCACAACAAATAACAGGCTGATGTAACAAAAAAATAAAACAAATGTAGGAGTTGAGTTGAATTGACATTTTTAAATTAATTCCAAGAGATGCAACTTCATAACTTTTGATAAAAAATCCAGATGAAACAAAAAATTCTAGCAACCAACCAATTATTAAATACAAAGAAATTCATCAGAATACACAGTTCATTATAACGAATACCATAAAAAACAAGATAAACAGAAACGCATGACATTCTTATCTGGAGACAAGCGGTCTACAAGACCCAGATATCTGTAACACTAAGCTTTTGTACGGTATAAAGAATCTTTCATTTTTAACTGCAAAACACGCTGGTCCTTGGGTCAACGGGGTCTCAGCTTCCTCAGTGATTAGCAACAGAAAAATATTTTTTGTTAGCGATAACAAAGTTGCTAATTAAAATAAAGCTTGGAAACTAACGGAGGAAGTCGTTGATTAGGAACGTTGTACCCAATTATTTTTATTCAGATTGTTGCTCGCTAAATTCTAAATGGGTCAGATGGGAATAACAAAAGACGGATTAGTAGCGAACAATGATTTGTAGAGAAAAGGTAACCCATTTTTGTAAAATAAATGGGATGTAGCCCTTATTGAGAATGGGTCATTCCTATTCCTAGTAGTTGATCAGATATCACACAAAATAATGGCTGACGTAGCCCCAATTTGTGCCAAGACAGTTTTTTTTCGCTTTATGCATAGGTTATGATATTTTGCTTCTTCTTTTGGTAATATAACTTTTAGTTTAGTAGGTAGCTTCCTACAGTTATTAGAGTTTTCTTCAATATTCGCACCCCCACAAAATCCAACTTTTGTCTAACAATTCTTTATCATTTCTTACGTCTTACCACACAGGCATGGCGCCTGTCCTATATTAGTCACTCACTCCTGACTCATTGTTGACTAGTCCACTAAGAGTTCCCACGTTCACTCCGCCCACAGCCTCCGTTTTCAGATGCAACGTCCGTGATATCCAATCAACGGGTTTCCTTACTTTAGGAAGGTCAAGATTGGCATCGAAGTTAATTTCTTCGAGATTGTATGAAATTACAGGTTCGTTGTAGTTTTGAATCTTTTGAATTATGTGCTCTTAGTCAGTCTTAGCACACATCCTTGAAACAGTTTTAAAGCTAAGTAAGCAGAGTATGCTTAAAAACTCTCATCGTCATTAGTCGATATCATCAAAATCAGCTTGGATTGAGCTTCCGTTTCATCCATACCCTTGAGGCTTTGCACAAAAGGACCAATTACTTAATAATATAAATATTCTTACCCTTAAAAACTGATATCTTACAACAGTATAAGTAACTTCTTTATTAATTAAATTCTTCTTTTTAGCACAAATTTCAATGCACACGTCTGTCAAAATCAAGTCATTGGTCGTTTCCCACGGAACCACGCCACCTACGCGTGTTCTTAGTCATAGTCATGTCCACTGTTTGTCATCTGCCACTTTAATTGATCCAAAGAGATCTAGTCGTAAATTAAATCGTGGCTCGTAATGGTCGAGTGTGTGAATATTTTTTTTTGTTAAGTATTCGCGATATAAATGGCCTTGGCTTGCCTTGGCCTGACAATGAATGGATGCAGTTGCGTTTATGGGATATTGAGAAGTAGGTTAATGTGATTGGTGATGATTTGTCACTTGAGATTTTGATTAATGATTCATGTTCATGGCGTTGATCGTTTGGGTGTGTGAAATCACACAAACAGATAATTCATTAGATCTCCAGGTTCAGGCGCATCTGCAAACTATACAAGACCTCCTTTTATAAGTACGACTACTTTTACATTAATAAGATTGCAGTATTTTTCTCTTCCATCACAGCATTTAACGCCCAATTTAACCCCAAAAAGTCCCTCCGTTTCTAAATCTTCAAGCACACTTCCATTTTTAATTTCCCAACCCATCGATGTTTGTATCTGGCACAAGAACAGTGTGGCAGCGATTAAATTGTACAATCTTCTGGCTCGTGATTGGCGTGCGAACGCCGGAATGGGTTAAGAGGTGTTAATTGTGCGAGATTGAATGTTTTCTCAGGGCAGAATTTCAATTGGACGCAATTGTTACTTCGTCTGATGTTGCTTTTTTATAGAAGAAAAGGTTTCTTATCTATTTTTTATTAATATTTGTTTGCGGGGAATTAGAAATTTGGATCGGAAAGGTTTTTGTTTTCATTAAAAATTTTGTTCTTTCAATTGAATTCTGTTGCGGTACGGTGTTGAATCAACTTGTAATTAAATCAATAGAAAAAGTTAAATATTAGAAAAATTTATTAAAACCAAATTATTATTGGTAAAAATTATAACACTTTTATTAGTTATTCAGTTTATTTTTTTATAAAAATAGATGAACTAAAATCCCGCCTGAAACACATACTCGTGAGACTGGTCCCAACTGAATTGGGGTCAAAGTCGCCGTTCGGATAGTGTTACACTTCGCAATTCTTGTGCTTTAGACCTTTGGAACTAAAGACCATGTTAACATTTTATGAAAAATTAAAAAAAAAACACATATTATCAACTTACAATATTATGTTATGACTATCTTACTCAAAATAACATCTTAGAATTTAGAACTGTCAATTTTATTTATGGTTGTAACATTATTTTGATGATTAGTTCTTTTTTGATGTCCAAACGAATGAGTTTTGTTAGTATAGTAGCCAAAAACATTAATATTGATTATTCTAGCCAATAAAAAGTTCCAATCAGAATTCAATACGCCGAAAACAAAATATTCCAACCAAAAAATTTTATTAATCAAAATTTTCTAACTAACCGGCCACACACTAAAAATGTTTCATCCAATCTAACCCTATCTACAAAGTCGACCAATTTGACTAAACCGCCAGTAGTCGGCATAATAAAAACAGTTTCAATCAATTCCATTGCCTATGATTCATTGTGCTCATTGGTCAGTTGCGCTTTGATGTCAGCCGCCCGTTTCGCAACAATTGGACACAGGAAGATTCTAATAAGGTTAAGATTTAAAGCTTTAGGGTCAATGAGGAGTGGAGTTTGGACTAGATGGATGTATGGAATCGAATGATTGATGGTAATTATGGAGTAAAAGAATTTGTTTTTGACTTTGATGGAATTCTAGTTGGAGATAGAGATCTGCACGAACATTTCGCACTTGAAATGATTATTTGATAAATTAACATTATTTCAGATCATGAAAATGAAATATGTTTAATTCAGGATGGTGTTATTCTCATTTTAACGGTAAATACTGAATTAACACTCAACATTTAACATGTTGTGATCAAAACAGAAACACGAAAGGTAGTGCTGTTCAGATTTAATGAATAGGATTCTGAACAATTTACTAATTTTAAAATTGTTTCGTCATTTTCGTACTGTAGGAAAATTACGATATGACAATGTTGTGTGTTATATATATACAGTACACGGGTTCATCCCGACGGTCCTAAAACGACCTTTGTTACTAATACTTGAAATTGATATAAAAAAAATTAGGACAACTTCAGCGGATAAATTTTAATGTGTGAAATCTTGAGCATCTAAAAATCTCTCTCAATCAACTAATCATCTGCTTGTTGGGCCAACCACATCAAAGGGTCCATTAATAATTAATTTGGGCACTAAATCGCCTTCACACGACGAAGGGATTTGCCGATCCGGCCACGTGTGCCCCATTAGCGTAATGGCGACCCTGGAATCTTTATCGTTTATCTAATCCTGAGATGAAGTCCCGTTGAAATATGGGACGAAATTTTGGATTTGAGCATTCATAATCTGTGCTTTCATTCCTATGTTTTCGAGTAATTACATTGTTAAAGGTAATAAATTCAATAAAAGCGAAGAAAAGTATGCTATGCTTAATAATTTTGGAATCGTCGCGAGAACTATATGCATGGTTGACACTATTATAAACAAGAAATATAAGTGTAGTATCATATCATATTAAGTATTTTGGATAAAATAAATATCACATATATCATGTGATATTTCTTTTATCCAAAATACTTAATATGATATTTCTGTATCTTTCATAAACCTGATTTTGTCTATCTTTGATACAAGTTCGATTAGCATCACGTCTCCCAAACTCTTTAGAATTTCATCTTCTTTGTTGCACCGTACGCGAATTATAATTTTTATGACCGTAACGCAATGATTTAATGCGTGCAACATTAACTGTGAGAAGCGGATGTAGGATGTTGCCAAGGACGTGCGATTTTAATGTCGTCGTTTTGTCGCGAGTAACACATGTTCGTCTGCTTCGCAATTGATGCTCGCATGTTTTTTTTGTCGTTTGTCAATGGTGTAATAGACGCCCGGATGATTCTCTGTTTATTTTAGATGGGAAGCTTTATAATTAAAATGTTGTGAATGAAATAGTTCATTTCCACAATGTATTAATGGTCGTTTTTGTGTACCTACTTACTACAGTTCGTCCCCGAATGCAATGAGGAAGAGGAAAACGGATTACATATTTTTAGAAATTGTTTTTGGATTTCTAAACAATGGTTTAGTCAACGACATCTATCCACTTTCCTGGAAAGCTTGAAGGTCTTTTATTTATTAAAAAGAACCTAATTGTTTAAAAAACACCCATTAACTTATTTTCCTCCTATTAAAAGCTTTGTAACTGCTTTCTTTCCCGAACACCTCTAAAATGTAGGTACTATTTTGACTAACTGTCTCAATTTCTGATTGTATCTAATTTTTATCTTCAAAAACCTTACTAAACCCTACCTATACACAAGATACATACATTTCTTTTCCGCACAGATGCGTAACATCACATATGACATTGGTAAAAATAAATCGCATAGCTCTGTAGCGTTTCGTGTCGACGGTAATTCATTTAGGGGGCTGCTAGTAGTGCCGAATGTAACAAATTAGATTTCCATCCAGAATGATGGATCGGCTGTGCGGTGTGCACTTCCGCGCACAGAAATCAGGTCTCCATACTATCTGTATGTAGGTTTCGGTAGCTGTGTTGTGATGAAAAATCTGTTTGGATTTACGAAAAAAATGTCTTCACATCTATGAAAAACAACGATTTTAGAGTTGCATGATCATTTAACAAAAATAACTGAAAACACTTCCTCTCTCCTCAAACATCATCATTACATATAGTTCCTTGCTCTTGTTTCATGTTTATAATTTTATGTATATCTGTTATTTATCTAATATATCTTATAAATAAAATTCTCGTGTCACAATGTTAGTTACCTTACTCCTCCGAAACGGCTTTACTGATTTTTACCAAATTTTATATGCATATTCAGTAGATTTGAGAATCGGCTACTATCTATTTTTTATACCCCTAAGTGATAAGGGTTGTCCACCCCAAACAAATAATTGGCAAAACAACGTTTGCCGGGGTCAGCTAGTATATGTATATATTTAAATAGGTAATTATATGCTTTATGTATCTGTGAATCTGTTGTATATGTAAATGGTACACCACTACCTGCAGTATTGTCTCTCCCTTTTCATATAAATCCATCCAAAGGTTGTCTGTAAAAGATCGCTTTTAGCGATAAGACTGCTCATTGTGTCACCTAATGTAAAATTTCTAAATTAATGTCTGTAATTTTTATGGTGTCCATAATAAAAAATATTCTGTCTTCTATCTATCTATAACTAAAACAAAATAATTGTTCTTAGGTACTGCATGGTACCGAAATAGTTTGTTAATTGACATTTATGTATGTACCGACATAGGTTCCAGAGTAAGCAAACTGAAGCGGGTTGGCCATGTTTGTCGAGGGACCGATGGCTGGTGGAGCAGACGAGTTTTGGAGTGGAGACCGCGTATCGACAAGCGTAGTGTGGGACGCCCCTCAGGTAGATGGACTGACGACCTTAAAAAGGTGGTTGGGACAGACTAGATGCGGAAGGCGGTACACAGGGTGTTGTGACAAAGTCCGGGAAATGCCTATGTCCAGCAGTGGACTGCGATAGTCTGAGCAAAAAGTGAGCACACAACAATTTCCTTGATTACCAAATGTAGCAAATATTGTTCGGGAAGTCTTATTTTTTTTCCCTATTCCGCCTTATGACCAAACCCAGAATAAATAAGATATCCTGTTTAAACCATTACCTAATAAGTATAACATTAACAACAACATCTCTACGAAAAATAATCAACGAAATCTAGCAAACAGATTACAGAAAACAATTAATATCTAAGAAGATATTATCCGGATTGTGTCTAATATCCACGTTGGTTGTCGAGACATCTGATCCCAGACATAATCGGATTTGGCTGATCGAACACCGGCCGTTATTGGGTTTGCCATTATTTCTGTACGACACGCAACTAGACATTGATTTTAATGAGATTGCGTGGTTTTTTCTGTTTACTTATTATTATTAATAATTTATTTCAGGAAATTATTCCCATATTAAGCACTACAAATTACATAGAAATTATACATTAAAACATTACACATTAAAACCGTTGCATTAGAAATAAAATAAATGTACAATAATTATTATATAAATAAATGTACAATAGTTACTAGAATCTAGTTTCTACAAATACATGACTAACCACTTACTTTCTAGAATTATTTTTAATGCTAGTTTTTTTTAATAATTTAAATATAAAGCGCATATCAAAAGACCAAATTTTTGTTTCATATATTCAGGGTTTTATTTTGCCTTCTTTTAAAAAGTTTGCAATGCTAAGGAGGCAAATATATCCTGCCAGTATTAAATTCTTAAAAATGGCTGCACCTATTCAAAAGCTGTTTGAGATTGTTCAGTTTTACGTTTAAAACTATAATTAATTACATTTAACTTCCTTTCATAAATTATTTTTAAAATACCAAAACGTATGTTAATTTCTCCCTTATAAAAAGTTTAAATACGCGTAAAACAATTACAATTTTGTAATCCGCTAAAAATGTTCGTAATTTAACAATCGAGCTAACACTTAGAATGCGGAGGGTTAGGCGCGTGCCGGATCTAAGGGACCCGCCGGATTACTGTAACGGTGCTATTGTACTTTGGGTACTTTTTGCCCTTTCGTGGCCGGTGCAGGGTTGATTGGAGTGCTATTTGAGGGATCTTCTTTTTTTAAATTTTGCATTATTTTTGTGTCAGAGTGAACAAAGAAGGGTTGTAATGTCATTTGTGTTTTTTTTTCTGAATCCTTAATTTTTTGGTATTTTTTAAGTGTCATTGATTTTGGTACCTATCTATTGCAAGTATTTATTTCCAATAATTATGGCCTATAGTAAACTTGAATGTTATTTTTAATATAATGTAATTATTTAAATTATAAACAATGCGTGAAGTGAATAATTATCCCTTCTATCATTCCTGTTTAATTAAATGTTTACAATTAATAGATATTAAAATTAAAATGTTTGATTTACCACTAAACCACTGTTGAATTATTCACAATATCAAACTATGACGACTTACTTATACGGCACACGTTATGATTGAGATTTGTTAATTAATCGGATATTATTGTTATTTTCCTTATACATGCCTATTAAAATTATAAAATAATAATACGCCTAGGATTATCTAGTATTAATAATATAATAGTAAGGCTTATCTTTTAAAGGGTTATGTTTTTTGCATGAAACGGTGAAAAATTTAATTTAACAATCTATTATTTTTGCATGGTAAAGTAGTCAACCTAATATAACGCTAATTAAAGCTTAATAAGTATTCTCTCTTTTAATATCAGTTAAAATAAATAATTGATATGAACAACAAACTATGTATGATATGAACACAACATGAAGCTATGAAATCTAAGTAGAGTACTTTGATATTTTTTTTGTACCTACTTACATGATATCCGCTTTAGATATTTTAAGACTGGGAAAAATACTTGAGTATTTTAATCGGTTCTGTTTTTTTTTTTGTTTAAATATTTTTTTAGGTAAGCCTGTGATGATAGTTGTATGTGTTTTTAAATAAAAAATAATAATAAATAAAAAAAATATACTGTCAAAAGTACGGTTCAGTGTCAGGTGTTAGTAGGTACCTATAGTTTTCGAAAACGTGTTTTATTATTGTAATTGCTACCAATAACCAAACCATAAAATTGTATTGGAAAGAAACACATACAACATATTAGAAATTAAAGAAAAACACAGTCATATTAGAAATTAAAGTCGCTTTTTTAAACATTATTTCCAATTCTAATTCAAATTCCAGAAATTTTAAATAATGGAATTGTAGAATAAAAATTTCGTGTCTTCCATAAACGGAGAATGGAAATTCAGAATTAATATTTGGATTGCATAGAGTATCGGTATCCGGTATCGTTTCCTTTGTGTGCTGGTATCCAGGTATCGTGTGAGAACTTTAATTTCCTTTGACCAATCAGAATTAGAGGGCCCGTCTGTGAACGGGAGCTTGTGAAGGGAAATATGGCTACATTTTGTTATGGTACAAGATGTTCATAGTGCAGTTAATTTCGAACGATTTACAAATATTACGGTTATAACGGTGTTAGTATTTTTGCGTTTGGAATGTGCCAGTTAAACGGTTTTTCTAAACTTATAAATAGAAAATAGGGACGATGAAAAAAATTGTTACAAACATTGGTCGTATGAAACTTTTAATGTTGCTAAAAATTTTGAACGAAAACCAGAAGACATTGTAACTTTTCCTTTTAATAAAACATTAAAATAAAATAGGTACCTCATCTTTTTGAGGCAAACCTGTAACAAAGGACTGAACAGGTACCTACCTACTTCTTAAAACTATTTATTATATTTTCATGCATTTTAAAGAGATTTAGGCTTTGAACCCTTGAGATTAAAAAAAATCTAATTGGCATTTCTGTTACTCTTATGTTTTTTTATTTTCTTTTTCATATAATTTACAAAAAAACCGTTTCAATTAGCAACATAGATACAGCAATAACAGAGAATAATAATATTTATTTTTTTATTTACTAAGAAAAATTCTTATTTTTTATCTGCATGCTACAAATACAAGAATAGAAACTTCTCTTTGTATTATCTCAGTACTAATACTAAGTTATAGGTTTGAATTCCCAATAGATCACGTTATAACTTAATTAAAAGTATAGAGCTGCACCCAATAACCTCATAATAATGGTCGGGTGTCATTTGTCAAAGGTCGAGGGGTGACAATTAAGTTTCCTTTGACAGTTGTATTGATTATGTGATCAGCTAGCTCATAGAGAAATTGGATCATTTTGAATGTAATATCAATTTAAAATTGGTCCTCTTGCCCATTTTTGGCAATTGTTTGCTGAAAAATAGATATGTAATTTTTTTCCAGATAATCTAGACTAGGTGGATAGTAATAATATTCTAAAATGTTGAAATGATTATATGCATTCTTTTAAATTGTTTTCAAATACTTACTGGAATTTGGTGCAAAAAACTTATTACGGAAGTGAAATTTATGGTAAATTCTGTTCTTATTACTGCTTTTATAAATCATTTAGTGAGTAATTTTTACATTTCTCCATTGAAACACAATATCAATGAAAATATTTAAAAAGATAACTTCTGAAATCACAAACAACAAATATCAAATTTGAACAGTTTTGAAGCAGATCATTATAAGACCTTTTTTAAATTCTGTTACAATAAACAAGTTGAAAACTTAACAAAATAATCACAGGATAATTCGGTAGGTAGTTCAGTAGAAGTTTTTGAATATTGTATTCATAGAAAAGCCGATTAGAATCTAATCAGAATGGACTCACTTTTCATCAAAGCTTAATAAGGCTAATAAAGCTTTCATGTTTCTATTTTCCGAGAAAAACTCATTATTTTCCATTATTCAGGCAAGGGCGATTACAATTAAAATTTTGGATTAAATAACTTAGATCATGTCATTGAGTTTTAAACACAAAACAACATTTGTTTCAAAACTTTGCGGCTATCATTATGTTGCAACTGATTTATTGTAACAGAAATGAAGAAAGCAAACAATAAATGGAACTTATTCTAATTGTTTGCCTGTTTGACAAACATTTTGTTAGTTTACTAACAAAAACATGCAGTAGAAAAGGAAAGCGGCACTGCAGAGTAAACAATATTTTTTTTAACAATTTCTTAATAGCCGTGCGATGTTCAACGGCATTTATTTTGTAGATCCTGAGGTTCTTATGGAAACTGCCTGAAGGTTTTCAATTAATTTTCAATGACATATAGTCTTTATCAAAAAAATCAAAACAAAAACAAAACATTTTGCAAGCAACTACTAAAGTGATTTTTCCTACCTTTCGGGGTGACAACTCTGAACGCGCTGTTGGAGACAGGCCTCGGGGATCCCTCCCGCAGCGAACCAGGTGAACCACTTCCATTCCTCACCATAGAGAAGTCCAGGGGCATCGGAGGCATCGCACTTACTTCCATTGTCAAAAAAATTACGGCCTCCGACGCATAACACTAAAAACCTATAAACCGACTTTAATTTCTAATAACCGACTTTGGATCGAACGGGCAAAATTTGGAATACCGAATTTAAAAATTCGAGTTCGAATTTGGAATGGCGAGCGTGCGCCCGGCGCGGGTGGCGACTATGTTTTAAGGCAGACACACACTCGCGGCGCGCTCTCGCGGCTTTCTGTTCTGTAAAGCCGAAAATCTCTAGAATCTCCATAGTGATTTCGACCTTATCGCTTGAGCCGTTTTTCTGTGGGCGTGGTGTGATAAGCCCCGCCTCGGGCGTCGCAAGCCGCCATGTGCCCCGAGTGACAATCACTTTGTATAGGTAACACAATAATATGATTCGTGATGGATTTTATTGTGCTACGGATGCATTTATACGCGAGCAATTTTTCGCTAGAAAAAAATTCGCGTTCGCGCGTATAGTATGTAGATATTGATATTAATAGAAGAGGTGTGACATATTTGTTAGTTGTATTGTTTTGTTATTGATACTATAAGTATGAATCCATTCTGTCAAGTTTCTATTTTTAATTTCTGAAAAAACAGGTTAAGTGCCTAGGTAGGTAATTTTTTTTCGGAAACCTACGTAATTTTTCAATAAAAAGAAAAATAAAAGAAATCGTTCACTACGAATTTTCCTTTTTTTTAAATAAATTAAAAAAACTACAATAAACTAAATATTTAGGCATTTTTTTTTTTGCATTTCAATTATTGAAGATACATAATACCTACGTAGGTAAGTACGTTATGGAAGACCTGTTCATTATATTTTGCTGTTTATCACTCTTACTCAGTATAAGAGTCGTTTTAATAAAAATTATTAATGGGCGGTCAACATTGACTTAACAACAGTAGATATTGTTTTTTTCTTCAGTGCTGTCATTGTAATAAAAAGTTGAAGTTTAAAGATGACATTTCAAAAACAACTTTTTTTTTCAAGCTCATCTGAGCTTAGTTGGTTTACCTAGGTATATTAAAATAGCTAATAGGTTAACTTTAAGTAGTTAATATTTTTTTATAAATGTTTTTGAACAGCCACTAAATATGATGCAGGCATTATAATTAAAACACTGTTGTGGTGTGCTGGTTCCAAATAAAAACTACCTATGTTTCGTTATTTTTTTAGTTCGTGTGCGTCCTGATTTTAGCAAAATAATTTATTTCGGTAGCTTTCTCAAAAAAAAAAACTCATTTTTCATACAAAACGTTCAATCACCTTCCCATCGAAGCTGTACCACCTAACCCTGTAATGCCGGTTCCAAAAATCACCAATTCCGAAAACAAACACGAATCGTATCTGTTTTAATAACGTAGCGAATTCGTCAAAAGATGATACAATTATCCGTGGACAGACGCAGTAAGCTCGCCGTCACGATCCGACATTTAAAACAATGAAAGCTTCAATTTTTCACAGCGGATGGCCCCGAATACGGGACGCTAATCCTGACGCGCCTACGCACGCGTATTCTGATTGGGTGCGATTATTTTTTTGTAAATAAAAATGTGATAAAATAGTGCTGTCGCATGAATGGTGGTTAATTTTAGTTTAGATTGAGATTTAGAGAGCATATTAACATATTGAAAACACACAATGCACATATTTTAAAACCTAATTTTTAATATTAGTAAGACTTTGTGCATTTACCTAAATTCTCATTGCTATCAAGATTTTATCGTGTAACAATATTATAATGATTAATTAGGGAATGTGTGCTTACCCTTTACATGAAATATTACCTACTGTATAACTACCTCATAATTACGATTAAAATCTTTAGAATCAGGTGTGATAAACCCTACCGTTAAATCTCTCCCCAAAATACTTTATAAATAAATTATTTTCTTGAAAAAAATATAACAATCACCGGACAAAGGGCACCGTAAATCCCAGAATAAGGAAGCAGAGCTTGCTTTGCGAAAACTAATTACACCTCCACTTCGCAATGATAAAGCAAAGCCGTCGTATAGGATATTTTTATTCGGGACAAAATGAAATTCCCAACCGTTCTATCCAATTCCAATTCCAACCTTATGTCAGCAGTTGTAGGGTTACTTTTGAATTGGCGACGTTCCTTATTTCAAGTGAGCTACGGAAAAATTTTTACTACGTACTCAGTGCAAAATAATCCTGGCATAATCTCGCAGCTAAATCCCATTATTCTGATCATCCCCACGATTGTAGTCGGGGAGCTCGGAAAAAAACGTGGAATATGAAAATCGTAATCGTAATTCGGTCTTCGGACGTTTGATTTTCGGGATTTAGTCGTAAAAGTTGGCGCGGTCAGAAATCAGAATTTATTAGGACGGAAGGTTCTATGATTTCTTTTTTAGATCTTTGTTTTCTTGTGATTTTGTTTCAACTGAAGTTTATTTTAAAGTATCTAAGACCACAAAATATTTTATCTGATTTAAAATGCTGTGCAATGCATCATTTTAAAGTTAAATTTCATTTAAAAAACAAATGATAAAAAAACACGAGAAAAATACACACGAATAATTTTCATTTGTTTTTAATTACCAACATAAGATTTTAACGACCAACCCTTTACAACCGCAGTTTTGCTAATAAAATTTAGCGCAAACCATCAACCTGGGCTCCCAATCCTTTGCTCATTTTAATACAGTTTAAAATTCAAAATATCTGAGGGTCATTTACCCAAATAGCCACTCAAAAGCGAGTGTCAGAAACTCTGAGCAATTTTGTACGGGGCTATAAAGACGAAAAGCTTATTAACCCTACAGTTTTGAAGGGTACACGGTACGTTTTCCAACTGGACACTGTGTGTACGCGCTGTGTTTTCTTTTGAATATTAGTTTCTTGTGCAAAAAAAATATAATTGTAATTTTATTTTGCTGATTGAAATAATTTGATGCTGGTTGAAAACTTATCTAGAAAGTACATACAGATATATTTAGTACCTACTGATAGAGAAAAAGTTAGAATAAGTAAATCATTCTTGCAATCTTTTGATCGTAAATAAAAATAAAATCTTGACAGTAAGCTATTACGGTTCTGAACATGTACCTACCTAGGTAGTTAAGTAGCTAATTAGCAGTTGTTACTTAAATAATTAAGACCGCCTTGTGTCCGAATGCAACTTAACCCTACAAACGCCCACCCACACTAAAATTACTAATCGCATTAAACTAAACACTAACTTTCTTACTTCAACCTAATTACAGCAGAACTTCGCGAACTTACCTGCCTTACCTATGTAAAACCGTGTACGGACCGTGCACGGTGTCCGGATCAAAAAACGTTGGAGTAGCGACCGGGCCAGTGTTGCGCATACCACTTTAATTATACTGAGTTAATTAATACGAAACATTACGACTCGGGCTTTAGAAGCAGCGAGAGCTAAACAGGCTATGTCTCGTATATGAAACTGGACGCGATCAGCGTATCTAAGCTGTATTCAAAAGCTATTATGTCATCATTGTTGTAGAATACTGGCACTGACAGCTCTTGAACGTGGTTTAGATGTGCTGATCTGTGCCGAATGTGCACAGTTTAATTGGTGGAATTCGCCCTAAGAAGAGTATTCAACTTATATTATCAAACATTGCGATTTAATCAGATTGTTAACTATTGCGATTAAAAGTCAATGGTCTTTTGTCATGATTTCAAAATATTAATAAGATTTACTGATTTTAAATACTAAATATAAAATTAAAACTATGTGATTTGCCTCCAATGATTTTTGTATCAGTGTAATTATGAAGTTTAAAAGTATCTTATTTGACAGTTCCGTAAAACTACTGGTTTTTTTTAATGGAACGAAATTGGAAACATTATGTTTGGAGCGTCGCTTAGCTTCTAAGTCAGTTCGTTTTGAGCCTCGAAACCAGAAGGTGTCTTCAAGAAGTCTAAAGTCTATAACGTTATTATATTAAGTACCTAATTAAATAGTTTGTTAAATAATGCTAAAAGTGTTCAAATTTGTGTGTGCAAGATTATAAATACAGAAATATTACTACTGAAATGGTGTATCATTTCATTTTTAATAGACAGCTAATTTCAATAACTCGCTATAGACGATTGACTGTAAGATATTTTTTTTTAATTTCTACATTTTGATCTGTAATCTGTATGGTGTAAATAACAAAGAATGTTCTGTTCTATTCTATGTTTCTCTGTTTATGAACTGACCCAGCAAAGTGACGAATCTTGTAGTATGCATTAACATTTTTTTAGTTAATTGATTCAGGCGTGACCTTGCGGAAATCCATTATAAAATACAATAGACGTGCATATATTTAGTAACCTGTTCCGCTTAGTTATTTCTAAAGAGCCATATAAAACTCCTGAAATAAATCGACACGTGTTTCACCTCTCAACGAGGCATCCTCAGGATGACGATGGACTTGTTGCGAACTCGAATACGGCGTGTTGCCACACCGAGCGCTAAGTGCAACATTATTTTGATTAAAATGATAAAACCTTTTGTAACATTATGGATTTCTAGCATTGCACTTTCCACATTTATGTTTTTTCCACATTTTACTAATTCCACTTTTAATCGCGTTTACTCTGGCCCCACAATTACCCCAAAAGCTTAACTACAAGCAGGTAGTTCTCTCAAAAATCATTTGGTCTTCGCCTACGAGAGGCGTTTTACAGAATAACCCGGTTCTAATGTTTACTTTTAATTCACAGTCAAAATTTTATTTCAACTGGCTTCTGTTATTGAAGCGCTTTCAGTAAATTAGAGCGCTTTTTGGTGATAAAGTAGAAAAAAATCCTTAAGCGGAAAATATTGTAACATTTATGATTTTTATATTTTATTTGGTTATGTTTTCGACACGAATAATAGTTTTATTTTCGCACCACTTTCTTTGCAAGACTTTGCAGTTATTAATTTAAATTTAGATCATAAAATGTACCGAATTTATTTTTGAATAAATGCCCTTAGAATACACTATAATTATTTAAAAATTACTGAAAAAAGACCTATTAATTTCCTCTTAACTTAAAATAAACTGTTCTCAAAACTATAGTTTTTCCAACAGCAGTGTACAACGTAAAGGAGGAAGTATTGTCGCAACTAACTTGTTTCTAAGACATTAACTACTTGAAATTAGTGCAATGCAGTAACTTTGCTGTTCTTTACTGTATTTAGCAATATTTATGTACTGCTAGATGTATTAGTCTGTCCTATAAGAACATCTTTGTCGAAAAAAATTACATAGACTATAGTTGCTACCATAATACATTTATTTCGACAAGGATGTCCTAAAACATGTTGCGAAGCTGTAGAATAGTGACATTTATACATGACATGTACTTGACAGTACTAAACTAATCTAAAACGGTAAACCACTGGTAGGTAAGCTTTTTTTTTGTCCAAATGAGAAAAAAGTCAGTCTCATAACTTTTATAAAAAAACATTTTAGAAATTTTGGAAAGTAAAATAATCCTGTAACGCT
This sequence comes from Agrochola lychnidis, assembly GCA_963680765.1. Classification (NCBI taxonomy): domain Eukaryota; kingdom Metazoa; phylum Arthropoda; class Insecta; order Lepidoptera; family Noctuidae; genus Agrochola; species Agrochola lychnidis. The sequence continues at coordinate 21,920,255 of OY796858.1, forward strand.
GTCAATATCCTTTTCCAACAACATTTACAACCAATTTAACTAAAAAGCGTACTCCGAACGTCACTTTGACAGGACTTTAATAAAAGTGTAAAAAGGAAAAGTTTCAACGTTCAAGCGGAGAAGCGGCTGAACGACCGCCCTTGCGGTATTTACCGCGGGAAATTAGAATTAAAATAAATACCCCCGGGCCGAAACAATTTGCATCTAGATGTGACATTAGTAGGAACAATTTTATCTTTTTGCAGCGGGTAGGTGAACAAATTAGAGACGAATTTGTCCGTTAGAATTTGTAGGGTTATTTTTGGGCGGCTGTTTTAGGGTTATTGGCTTTGTGTGTAGATTAATTTCTTATGTGTTGAATGTATGTCATTTAGAAATTTGGAATTGTATGCTCAATCAAAACTTTGCTTAGCCAAAAAGTATTTTTCTCTTTTTCAAGTACCTACCTACTACTATATTCATTTGTAATAAAAATTTTATGATATTTATTATTGAATAATTTATTTAAATAGATATTCAAAACAGTAAAATCTTTCGTAGCTTTTATAACTCTCGATATAAAAATTTATTCCCTTCATAAAACATACTGAAAACTTTCAAAAAGTGACCTGTCTATTGTCTAATAAACAATTAGGCTATGTAGTTGTAGGTGCCATAAAAAATAATGACTAGGTATGCTAAAATGTATCTTTTAGCGAATAAGCAGCAATAAATCGAATTATTTTATTGCATAATATTATTTTCGTTCCATTCATATTCTGATTCCGAAAACAAGAATTAACAGATAAAATACGTTCTAAATTCCAAAAAAAAAAACATAACTTATTCCGTTACAAAAATAAATAATTCCAACCTCTAAGCTGGCTTAACTTAAAGCATAATCTTAAAAGCAATTGTAATTGAAGTCTAGATGTTCTAGCGGGGGTCATCGACACCCCACCACATGTCACACAGACTTCCTGTGCTTTATTATTTACATGTGCGAATAATTCTATTGCTTTTAATGGAATTAATCTCTGTACCGAGACATGTTGCGTTTGCAGGGTTAAGTTTTAAGAACATGTGTATCTTGCAAGTGGTTTTCTTTTCAAAAATTTTATTATGTTTTTTTTTCTGCGCGTTGTGGTAAATATTTATAAATGTTGATAGATTAATTTTAGTTAATTAGATGTGCATAGTGGGGGATATAGAGTGATGATTTGGTTTGATTAATGTTAGATTTTTGTGCCAAATTTAGCTTGATTTCTTGTGGGGTCAAACTCAAAGCATTTATTTCAAATAAACCAAAGGTACAGGCACTTTTGAACTGTCAAGGGATCGGTTATTCAGAAAGATGAAACTATTTACCCATTCCAAAACGTAGTAGGAGAACCTATGGAGAAGAACGAGCAAGAAACTCCAAGGACACTCTTTGAAATCAAAATATAGTTTCAAAGTGGTCCTTACATATTTTTGAAGTGAAAACTTCTTTAGGCGCGTTGGGCATTTTTGAGATGGGACTAAACCATTGATTTCGCGACACTGTAACAACACCAGCTTTTGACCATTAAAAAGACTTCAACGCGTTGATTACCGCGGTGCGTGGAGTAAAAGATATCAACGCGTTGATTACCGCGTTGCCGATTTTTTTCAAGTTTTCACTTCTGTTGGCACTCCCGGAGTGCCATTTTTTATCCCCAGATGGTAGAAACTAGAAAGAAAAACGAAGGGAAATTGTTTACTGTTTAGTGATAAAAAAACAATAGTGCCCACTGTTATTGTAGACGTAAGAAAATTCCTGAGGGTTGTCGACTACGGATACAAGAGACTAGCACTCTATTTTAAGAAGACTTCTTCAAAAGATAGATCAAAGTTTAATTCTGGTGAAGTTCAGATATCTCAGAGCCTGGAGTAAAAAAAGGCTGAAGATCAGCATGCACTTTCGCAATAAAAAAAAAACAGTGGAACTCCGGGAGTGCCGACAGAAGTGAAAACTTGAAAAAAAATCGGCACCGCGGTAATCAACGCGTTGATGTCTTTTTAATGGTCAAAAGCTGGTGTCGTCACAGTGTCGCGAAATCAATGGTTTAGTCCCATCTCAAAAATGCCCAATGCGCCTAAAGAAGTTTTCACTTCAAAAATTTTATCAGATGTCTTCTCAATTTCCTGGGTGTTTTGTTTTAAATAAAATAATAAATGTAACAGACAAAGTATTCCACAGTTACATAACGAGTGATTCGCGCCGTCTGTCTGTCTGCCCGATAAGTCGACACATGTTCGCGACGTTAATGATCTGGAACAGCTACAAGTGTTTCACACTATTTAGCGTAGACTTAATGATGTATAGAAGAAGCAGTGGACTCGAAAAATCTATTATTTGATATAGAATTATCTCCTGTCAGTTGGTAATAAAAGGCGTCTAAACTATCTGAATTCTATTTTTTTTTTGTGCTTCTTCTTTTCGTCTCGAATTTGTTCTGTCACCACACTATATGGCCGAATCATCCGGCTATGACCATCGTTATGAATAATGGATCGTAGAACATAGTACAATACTTGACACTAAAAAAACTTTTAACAAAAATAAAAACCGTCATCCAAAAACAAAAACAAAATAACTGTCTTCAAAAAAAAAAAACACTACAAAGTGAAAAATTACTTTAATTTGGAAGTCGGAAGTCAACATCACGTTGTCATGGGAACCGTCATTACATGGTAGGCGGAGTGGGGGGTGTTAGGTTTTATTTTCGTTACGTTACGGAATTTCTTGATTCGGTCGCCGCGTTCAAAGCCCGCGATAAAAGCTATGCAATGGCTTAAAATATTAGACACATATTTTTTGCTTTATCATATTAATAAAAAAAAAACAACCGACCTCCAAAAAAACACTACAAAGTGAAAAATAATTTTAATTTCAGAAGTCGGTGTCTTTGGTTTTGTATTTTCGTTTTTTGCCATCGACTTCCGAAATTAAAGTTATTTTTCACTTTGTAGTGTTTTTTTTTTGTAAAAAAAATTACTTTTTAGTTGTGGTACCTACCCCACACACATTCGAATACCACTACCTGCTACCAGTGACAGGAACTTATCATATCATCTACATACTAAGTGGGAAAAAAATACGTATTTTGTAGCTAACTCAAAAACTACCCAAGCAAAGTTAATAAAATTTACATGGGACCAATTTAAGAGCATAACCTTTCAAACAAAAATGAATTTTCAAAATCGGTCCACAAATGGCGGAGAAATCGGCGGACATACATAAAAAAAAAAAATCGTGTGGCACTCGGGGACTGTCGCGGTAAAGCTATTGCATAGCATTTGTAACCTCCATACTTCCTATTTGTCAACGCTACACTTGGGATGATGACGAATGATGACAACATGTTCCCATGACAACATCACGTTGTCATGGGAACGTAATTTTTGTTTTATGTCATCATCCGCCATTACATGGTAGGCGGAGTGGGGGGTGTTAGGTTTTTTCGTTACGGAATTTCTTGATTCGGTCGCCGTACTCGAAAGTCCGCGATAAAAGCTATGCAATAGCTTAAAAAAACAAACATACGCTACGTACATAATTATAACGTCCTCCTTTTTGGAAGTCGATTAAAAATGAGATTTGACACACCAGGTGGTTTGACTTGCGGAGGAGACTATTTATAGATCTATTTAGCGGTATGAGGTCTTCGCCGGGGCGTCACCGGTGCGGCGGCAAGAGTGCGGGAGGTGCGGTCAAGTTTCATCATTCATGGCGCATATTGTACACAATTCTATTATACAAGTTATTATCTATTGAATTGGTCGCTTGATAAAATAGCCACTGACTAATTTATATCGTGATTTTCAGGTTGCCGGAAATTTTCTGATATAACTGCATAAGCTGGCCTATTCTATTTATACATAACTCTTCACACTTGTGTCATTAAAAAGATGCTCATGAATGAACGGCTCAACAGATATAAAACATATTCCTTGGAATATGTGCACGCTATAGACCATTTATATGAATTACTCAGTAACTACTGCTTATTGTTAGTTGCTTTACAGTGGAATTAGTCTTGGAATGGCTTGTAATGTAATATTTTATTCTTCAGTGTTTTTCTTTTGCCTCCTCTTTATCAATTATTAAGCTATTGTATAGCTTTTATCGCGGGCTTTGCGCACGCCGACCGAATCAAGAAATTCCGTAACGAAAATAAAACCTAACACCCCCCACTCCACCTACCATGTAATGACGGTTCCCATGACAACGTGATGTTGTCATGGGAAACGCGATGTTGTCATGGGAACGTAATTTTTGTTTTATGTCATCACGTCATCATCCCAAGTGTAGCGTTGACAAATAGGAAGTATGGAGGTTACAAATGCTATGCAATAGCTTTACCGCGGCAGTCCTCGAGTGCCACACGTTTTTTTTTTATTACAAACTTTATATTAGCTTGCTTCATTCGTATGTGTTTCCAGTTACTTCAATTGTCATCCATTTTTGACCCTTCCTGGCATCCAATTGAGCTGAAACTTGGCATACTACAACTGTGGAGACGTTTTAAAAATATGATATCATAGAGCTGGTCTGATGATGGAGCCCGAAGATGGCCATAGGAACTCCTCAACTAAATAATATGGCGTCGTTGAGTTTGAACTCCTTGGTTTTGTCTTGACAAGAATTATAGCCTAAGATGGTGTTCAGGGTTTGATGATGGAGCCTAAAGGTGGCCATAGGAACTCCTCAACAAAATAAGATAGCACAATCGTGTTTGGATTCTTAACTTGTTTGTGTTCCTAGATTTTTTTTTGCGGTTGCATTGATTGAATGATCTGCTATTGTAACTTTATTATAGAATTGAAAATACTGCCCATTTTTCCAAGGAAATTCCAATATTTCATTTTCATAATTTAACAACATTCATTGCGTTATTTATGTTGTCAAACAGACGTTTATTTTGGACATGTGAAGCAACGGATTAATAGTTTTAATCATCATCATCAGCCTATAATGTTCCCATTGCTGGGACACAGGCCTCCTCTCGGTGAGAGGGAGTGGGTCGTAATCTGCCACGCCGGCCTAGTGCGGGTTGGTAGATGTCACACGTCTTCGAATTTTCGGTTCTAGGACATGCCTGTTTCCTCACGATGTTTTCCTTCACCGTTTTGAGAGCAGTGGTGATGAAATAAATTACACAAAGTAAAGCGCCTGTCTGGGTTCGAACCTACGACGTACAACTCGTAAGTCGCGGCCGTTACCACTGGGCCATTATATTTTGAGTACAACCTTTAATTTGATCGGCCTTTTGTTTTTGGTAAAACTCTCCAACACCACATCACATAGGACTCCTTGGGTTGTGAAAGTGAAATACACGTCTGCTACACGCTGGGCTGTCAGCCCTGCTAAGACTTTAACTATTCTTAATTTCTTATATACTTAGTTCTAGTTTATTTTTAAACCGATTTCCAAAAAGAAGGAGGTTACATGTTCGTAGCGTATGCATGTGTTTGAAGTGAAAACTTCTTTAGGCACGTTGGCCATTTTTGAGATGGGACTAAACCATTGATTTCGCGACACCATGACGAAACCTCGATTTTGTAAACGCGATTGTGCTCTTTATTTATATCACGTTACGGATCAATGTTCTATGCAAGTATTTTTACTTTAGAGGTTTCGGAAGTATTTTTTTTTTGTAAACGCGATTGTGCTCTTTATTTAGATAACATTACGGACCAATGTTCTATACAAGTATTTTTCTTCCACCAAGGCGATCTTGTTCAAGTTTTCACTTCTGTCAGCAATCCCGGAGTGCCACCACTTTTTTTTATGTTTGTCCACCGATTTCTCCTTATTGTGGACCGATTTTGAAAATTCTTTTTTTGTTTGAAATGGTATGCTCTTGAGGTGGTCCCATATAATTATTTTTTAACTTTGCTTGGTTAGCTTCAGTGGCAAAAAACGAAAATTCAAAACCAAAGACACCGACTTCCGAGATTAAAGTTATTTTTCACATTGTAGTGTTTTTTTTTGGAAGTCGGTTTTTTTTTGTAAAAAGTTTTAGAAGAATGACTTGTAATTTATTTATTAACCAAACCAACAAATCATCTTTAGGAGGATATGATGTAACAAAAGCAAAACAAGTCAACGGAAGCGAATCATTGACATGTGGTGCCAAGTCGTCTCATACGAATTGATATGAGTTCATTCATTAAGTACATACCTACTACTTATATCTACGCTGTTATTATTAACGTTTCAGTTTGTTCAATGAGTTGGTCACGTTTGCGATGTCGTTGGGTATTTATAGTACAGCGAATTAAAAGCTTGAATGAAACATTTTGAACATTGTTTCTGTGTTAGTTTGCGTCAATACTGGTTGGTACTGGGTTTCATTACCTTCATATATTATTATCTTTCTCTGTACTAAAATAACCAGTTCTTTTTGGGTCCGTGGCTTAGACCCCAGTGGTCGAGGCACCTGTGGCCAACGCCCCCGATTCGATTAATTTAATTCAAAGCAATTTTTGATAAAATGTACTGTCAGGCACAAAAATGTTTTATAAAAATAATAAATGTATATTGATTGTAAGTATATGTATTATATTAAATCATAATTATATTTATAACATAGAAATGCTTTCACATTGGATCATGTATGTTTTGAAAAATTAAAGTCTTCGTTATTTTTATTATTTATTTATTTATCTCAATAAGAAATCTAGTAAAAAATTGTATGTAAATTACAGTTTTCATCAACTATATAATCAAGAGAATCATTTAACTTAATAATCAGTCTCAAATGTAATAAAATAAGATAATGATTTTAAATAATCAGTCTCAAATGTAATAAAATAAGATAATGATTTTAAATAATCAGTCTTCAAAATTACTGCAGAACAACTAACTTTTTATATAGTGAAATGTTATTTTTATCTTCGTAACAGTAATAATTAAACATAATCAATCGTGAAACCTTAAACAAATGAGAATAATTTTACCTAATTATAACAGTCAGTCTCAATAGCAATAACAGCAAAATAATCAGGCTTAAAAAACTAACGTACTCATAGAGTAACAATTTTTTGTACAATTGAAATTTTGTAAGCATAAAAAAAAATCAACTGTAAAAACTTAAACTAAAATTTAAAAAGAAAAACTAAAAAATAGTACACAAGCAAAATCATCTCTTTTCACTAAGTAAGTTAAAATTACTTTTTTGGACGGCTTGCCTCATATGGCCGGATTTGTTCTAAAAACATGATCGTGGTATTTTTTTGTTTTCATACTGTTCAGTCAAATTGGCAATCATTTTATCATTCTTTCTTGTGTTGTTCTTTCGTCTGCTCAAACTCACAGTAATGTTTTTGGTTTTCATTCTGAAGCATCTGAGCATGCTTAAATTTTGTCCACTGTACATAATAAATATGCTTTTAATGGGGAAAAAGGTGTGTAAGGATAAGGTTAAGTGGCGATCTATTCTCTCTGCTATTTGATAGATAACTTTTGTTTAGAAAGGAAAAATGCAATGAAATGGAATTATTATGGTGAAACACTTTTCTCATTTACTGTACTAAGTGAAAAAGCACAAAAAATAAAGATATTAAATTAATCGAATCGGGGGCGTCGGCCACAGGTGCCTCGACCACTGGGGGCCTAAGCCACGGACCCTTCTTTTTCTGGTTATTGTAGGAAATGTTCAGAATCATGTATATATCCTCTCAATAGGGATGATGACAAAAAATATATTTTTTGTTAATAGTGGGTCCCGAACTAGGCATAGCCTGTATCTTGATGGTGACCCGAACACTACACAAACTTAACAATTTAAAAATTTACGAATAAATGTAAGTTTTAACAGTTAAAATTCAAAAAAACCCCGACACAGACATTTCCTCATTTCTCTTTCTTACTCCATGATCAGACTCTGTTCACCATCTATCTATAACCTATTCATTGAGACCATTCCAATGAGCCCAAACACGATACCTGTGCTGTAAGGGAGTTGGGTATCCTGCAAATTCCAGGTGATGCAGCAGCATCAGTTCAAGGTTACTATGTTCTTCTAATATCATTGAAGTAACAGAATACCAAATTTCAAATCGATCAGACCTGTGGAAGATACTCACATCCATTCATCAATTTGAAAAGAGCTGGTTATCTTCAAACGACAGAACCGATTTTGATAAAACATGTCTAAAAACTATCGGTTGAAAACCTGCTTTCAAATAAAAAAACTGCATTCAAATTGGTTCACCCGTTTAAGAGCTACGGTGACACAGACAGATACACATAACCGTCAAACTAAAACAGTTGAGGCGAGTAAATGTGGGGTGTAAGTGTGGGTGTAGTTATGTATTTTATCAGAGAATGTGGTGGGTATTAACTGAAGCAACAAAGTAAACTTTCTGTTTCCTCAGAACCGGCCCAGCAACCATTTTTTATGTTTAGTTTGATGCCACCCAACCCAAATGGTGATTTCATCACGTCATGAAAAAAGTTTCATCAACTATTATATCAACATTAAAAATAAATAAAATAACCCTCTACTGCGACAAGCAAAAACTCTAAACCACATTACCGTATATCGTCCTTTGTACCCCCCAACAATTCAAAATAAGAACGTCGCTAAACGTTTCATTTAGCACGTTCAAAAACGAGCGTGGATTATAAAAAGAGCAAAGAAAACGTTCAACAATGGATTATTGTCGTAAAGAGAGGCAAGGTGAGTGTCGCGTTCTTGTTTTACCTATAAAGTTACCGTTTATTGTGGTTTTTTAACGCATCGTCGGGCTCAGCGTTTATAAACTCGCTTTATGTTGGAGTATGGTGGGTGTAGGGACTGTGTTAAGATGCTGCGTTGTTTTTCTGTTGGTGCTTGGATTAGTGTTCAATGTTCCATTGAAATTTGACGAAAACTGTGTTAGCTGCTTTAAATCACTTTCTTAAATAAATAGATATAGATAGTAAAAGAATGTTTAGATTATTTATGATAAGTTTATCTATGTTCATCAAAAAAATTAGATAAATTGATCACATAGGTATAGTCACGAGCGCTTATATGTATCCTCATACCAAAATTCAAAAGCGATTTTCTCTTGGAAAATTGACTGCAAGTTTGAGATAAGACCTATTCCATATTAGTATGGAATCCAAAACATTACATTCGTAACAATTTAAAATAAGAATCAACACAGTAGGAGAAAATCACTTTTTAAAGTTGATAAGTGTTTACATAATATTGCTCGTGACTGTACCTCCATAGAATAAAAAACATCCAAACTTGAAAGAAATTTCCCCGAAAAGCAAAACTCGTACACGTAATTTTTCACTCACAATTTAACCCCCAAACTTCGAAATCATGCAAACTAAAGGAAATCCTTCTGCCGATTTCTGTAACAGACATCAAAGTGGCGATAACAAAGGAACCCTAAAAACATAATGAGACGGCGATGGGCGCAAGTGCTCCCGTTCGCATGGTCCCGTAGCAATTTTAGGATCTCATAAATATGTATAAGGCGGTACTCTTCTTTTCCTTTACTTATCAATTATGGGGTCGTTTAGGCGACACGCGGGATCGCCCCGCGGAAAATATGCTCTTGTATTGTAAGGGTTAACCGTTTTGATGTGGTATTGTGCTTTGAAGATTTTGTTAGTTTTGAATATATTTTGTACGGTTGTGTTTATTTAGCGTTGAACGTTTTTATATAAATGTTTTTTTTTTCATGTAGGTAATGAAAATAAAAACACGGAAGCATAAAAGTAAAAAATAAGAATTATTTATAAACTTACATTTTCTCTGATAAGTTATGTTATGATTGATCTGTTTTCCTACCTTTTAGCTACAACGAGTTTCTGATATTCGCTCTGTACATTAACATACAAAAATCTAAAGAAAACTTCACCTAAGAAAATATCGATAACGTACAAAAGCTTCGCATTTACATAGTTTACCTGTTACCAACAGTATTATCCCTACTTACACGAAATCATTTGGAATACGTCAACACAGCTCTGTAACCCTTAACCGCCCGGGGCGTGAACGACCCCTTTTAAAGCTAGGGAGCAATTTTATTGCAAAAAATACTCGGCAATTTTACGGGCACAACAGACCCGATGTCCCTGAGGTAGTTTCGATTCAGACTCGATTATGTTTAGGGTTAAACGTCATTGATATTGCCGATCGGTGCCCACTGGAGGGTTATTGAATTTTTTTTCGGGGCCTCTAATTTGTACGGCCGCATTCGAAGGGTTAGATTGAAATGATATTGTATATTGATGATGTTTTAATTAAATTTAGTTTTTTTTATTGAGCTTATAAATAAATAATGTCAGGCCTGTCTGTCTGTGATCGATTTGCGCACATGGCGATCTTATCAGAAAAATTAAATGATTTAAAAAGCCTAAGGCCGTAAAAGAAAAAAGAAAGAAAGAAAATACGTTTGTTTGCGGTAAACATGACGCAAAGAAAGGTAAAAAAAACACATAAATAATAAATTGGGGTAAAATATGCGTCACATCCACGCAAAACGGCCATCGCTCAGCATAAATGCTCCAACCCCATGCGAGACAGAGCCCCAGCACTGGTTTTCAGCGACAGCCGGCGTTGACGTGATGACGTCAACCGGTGCAGTATATTGTAAAATAGCAAATAAAAAATAAAATAAATACAATACTTGGTCCTAAATGTTTATACAAATCATCATCATCTGCCTAGCCTTGTCCCAACTATGTTGGGGTCGGCTTCCAGTCTAACCGGATGCAGCTGAATACCAGTATTTTACATGGAGCGATTGCCTATCTGACCTCCACAACCCAGTAACTGGGTAATACGATACCCTTTGGTAAGACTGGTTGTCAGACTTTCGGGCTTCTGACGACCCGTAACGACTGTCAAAGATCCACGAGTGACAGCCGGGACCAACGGCTTAACGTGCTTTCCGAGGCACGGAGGAGTCTCGGTATGTAAAGATGGTCACCCATCCACTATCCAACCCCGGCAAGCGTAGCTTAACCTGATGGATCGACCAGTGCGGCTGTTATTATTTAGCCACGAGCTCCTGAATGTTTATACAAATATAATATTTAAAATGGCAACATTACGTTCCGTCGGCGACTCACGCGCCTCAGACAGCGGCGGCGGGCAGCGGGCAGCGGGGCGGCAGCGACAGCAGCGTAAGAGCGGCGCGATCAAATGCATAATTTTATATGGAACTGTTCTCGATAGCTGCGGCGCGGGGAGCGAGAACAGTTCCAAATAAAACAATGCATTTGAACGCGCCGCTCTCGCATCACTGTCGCCGCCGCCGCCCCGCTGCCCGCTGCTGCCGAGGAAACGGCCTTAGAGTTATCATTTATCTAGAGTTATTTTTAGTCTACTACCTACTCTATCAATGTGGTTATTACTTAACATCAGAGAGCAGTGGTGGCCCAGTGGTAACGGCCTCGACTTTCGAGTTGTAGGTCGTAGGTTCGAACCCAGACAGGCGCTTTACTTTGTGTAAATTATTCCATCACCACTGCTCTCAAAACAGTGAAGGAAAACATCGTGAGGAAACCGGCATGTCTTATAACCAAAAATTCGAGGATATGTGACATTTACCAACACGCACTGGGCCCGCGTGGTGGATTACGGCCCACTCCCTCTCACCGAGAGGAAGCATGTGGCCTGTGTCCCAGCAGTGGGAACATTATAAGATGATATATTTATTATATTATTATCATGATAATCGATTGAAGAGTTATATGGACTGGGCGGACATCAACATTTTTTGGAACCATCAGGCGTCTATTCGAATCTATGAGAAAAGTAGACCTGAAGGTACAAGATGCTACACTACAAATAATTACGATTACAATCTTTAAGATTCCCGCAAACAGGCGCGACGCGACTCTAATAAAACAATTTTTGAGAAAACTTTACGGTAGAACAATTACCTACCACTGTCGCGTCGCGGGACAAGTCGCACAAGTCTACACGGGCCTTTAAACACAGTTCAAATTCAATGCGTAACATACATTTGTGTTACTTTGTGCGTTATTGATATATCTGGTGATAAACCCTCACACTACCCCACTGAGAAACCGATAGAAAACCATTGTTTAAACATTACCACCATACCTATAAACTTAATAAAAAATACGTTGAACAACACAAAAAAATCCAATAACCCGCATTTACTAAAAAGAGCAATCTTTTTTAATCTTCGTACGGAATCGTAAACGCATCGGACGAATCAGACTCAACTGTTTTAGCAATTTACTGTGAATTTAGTGTCGGGGGCCTTTTTTACCAATTGTCCGTAGCAGAGATGGACCGATAACTGCTGGGGCCCGCATGTGCGCACACGCAATGGTAACATAGATCAGGTGGGGAAAGAGATGGGTTGACGTGTAGCCTGTGGGTCTTTAAAGGGCTGTATATGGGAATGTGGGATGCACAATTGCACATTACTTACTGGTTACGCTCAACAGGTTAAGCTCGCTTGCTTCGGTTAGTCCGTGGATGGGTGACCATCCATTGCATACCGAGACCCCTCCGTGCTTCGGAAAGCACGTTAAGCCGTTGGTCCTGGCTGTCATTCGTGGATCTTTGACAGTCGTTACGGGTCGTCAGAAGCCCGAAAGTCTGACGACCAGTCTTACCAAGGGGTATCGTATTACCAATGCTGTTAATTAAATGACTTAAATAAGATGGTGGTAGCTAGCCAGGCGGACTTAAAACAATCCTTACCACCAACCAAACCAAGCAGAAAATTTTGCTTCCACTGGGAATCGAACCCGGGACCTCTGGGTCTGAGACAGGTGGTGTAACCACTAGACCACAGAGACAGTTAACGTATTTTTGTGACTGCTGTCCATAGTCCATCCAGTACAGCTGGAACTATATCATAATCATCATAATCAGCCTATAATGTTCCCACTGCTGAGACACAAGCCTCCTCTCAGTGAGAGGGAGTGGGCTGTAATCCACCACGCGGGCCCAGTGCGGGTTGGTAGATGTCACATGTCTTCGAATTTTTGGTTCTAGGACATGCCGGTTTCCTCACGATGTTTTCCTTCACCGTTTTGAGAGCAGTGCGGTGATGAAATAATTTACACAAAGTAAAGCACCTGTTAGGGTTTGAACCTACGACCTTGATTGACTCGTAAGTCGCGAAAGTTACCACTGGGCCACCATTGCTCTGAAACTGTATCGACGATGGAAATTTCAAATGTCATAAGGGAAATTGTATTCCCTGTCCCTTACGACATTTAAACACCGTCGATGTGTCGTATCTCTCTCATACAGTAATCTTTGACTTCCGCCCTCTGTGCTGTCGCATCGTAATTAATAAATCGTTAACATTGATGTGTATTGTTTCATGGCGGCGCAAGCGCAACTGTATCGGTAAAGGTGGCTTTATGATTTATTTATTGTTATTTGGTGTCTATAACAATGGGAAATATGGTTTTTAGAGATAAGGGCTGTTTACCTTTTGAACAGGCGAAAATGAAACTTGAAGGTAAAATGTTTAGTGGTATGAGGAACAAAGTGTAAAGTTCACTCATCCACCATAGCAAAGGGAGGATCCTCCAATCAGACGGGTGTTGCGTCTGGTGGGCAACTGCCCGACAGTTGAAGTCGGGATCTTGCATATATGTCGATCGCGCGGTAAACTCTAATTGCGCGATGCAGGATTTGTGTGACGTCATGTCTTTGATGCGTAGTTCGTCCGTACGTAATTAGCATTAATGATAAATAAACGATAAACATGATTTTATTTTTTGCACGTTTAGTCGGGTTAAATTAATAAATGTAGAGTTTGTAAACTTGGAGTTAAGTAATAAACATTTTAACTTCTTATTACTAGTTATTTAGAAAAACCCATGAACGCGCAAGTGGACCTAAGTAGGTTTGTACAAACACTTTAAACGTCTATAAAGAAAAATCAGTAACGTTTGAAGACAAAAGTGTATAATTGTGTAGAGTAAAAATACAGAGTCTGAAAATAATCATAATCATATTTTATTTGCAATAGGTAAATAGACTTTCTTTTTAGAACATGGTGATTTGTACATAGTAATCAGGAAAGCGATGTATTGTTCGTTTTTCTTCCACATATTTATTTTGATCATTATGACCTTCCCTCTCACTAATGACCTTTAGCTCTATTTGAAATAGCTCTCTAGGTATCCTTCTTTCTCAGATCGCTACAGACATTATTTGACAGCTACTCGTCCCCCCGGTACAATCCCTTAGTCGCCACCTACGACCCCCATGGGGCGCGGAAGGGCGATGTTATTCGTAAACGGGAACCATGCGAGTGGAATGGTTTATTAACTTTGTAGTACCTACGAACTAACTTTCCTTAGGCCTTCCTGTTTCAAACTCTAACTCAAAGCATTTATTTCAAACTAGCGACCCGCCCCGGCTTCGCACGGGTATAAACCGGGTTATTATACATATAAACCTTCCTCTTCAATCACTCTATCTATTAAAAAAACCGCATCAAAATCCGTTGCGTAGTTTTAAAGATTTAAGCATACATAGGGACAGAAAAAGCGACTTTGTTTTATACTATGTAGTGATAAACCAATTACAGGTACTTTTGAATTATCAAGGGGTCGGTCAGTCAGAAAGATGAAGCTAGATCCCCGTTCCAAAGCATAGTAGGTACCTAAAGAGAAGAACGGGCAAGAAACTCCATGGACACTCTTTTAAATCAAAATATTGTTACAAAATATTGGTTAAATCATTCATGTTGAAATTATACATATGAGAACAATGTAGAAAGACGTGCACGTTAAAAGCGTCCGTAATAAAAATATAAAAACAAAAACAATTTAAAAATTAAAATAAACCGTGGCAGCTAAGAGATGACCAGTCCCTACTGACGGCGCCCGTTCACGAACATGACATATTCTTCTACATACATATTCTTCTTGTCGTTGTTTGTTGCTAGTATCTTCTTCAGTCCAATACTTTATAGTACGAAAGGTCTTTTCGTTTTTTTAAAATAAACACACTCACAGAACAAAAAAGACTAGCGATTTTCAAATACTCATTTGCCACATAGCGGGCCCATAATGTCACCTTTTTGAACTGACTATATTGCCAATATTGTGTATACAAATGTATGCAAAATGCTGGCAATATAGAATAAAATAATCGGAGAAAAGTTATCTTGCACGGTGCATGAGCCTTTTGTTTTTGTGGTTGTGACAAGGTGGTGGGTCAAGGGTGACTGATAGCACTTGGAGAACAGAATCTGAGGATCGAGTTAGATGATGTACAATTGGAGAGGCCTACGTCTTATGTAGTTGACTGATATAGATTGATTATGATGATCATTATGAGTAATTAGCAGATACTAACAATATACCACAGTTCATACTAATTTCATGTATAGTACATACTAATTCCATGCTGCCATGATAGTAGGTACTTACTAATTCCATGCTGCCATGTCATTATTCTAAGGTAGCCATCTTGTTCTAAACTTTTGGACGACCGAGCTCTGTTCGGGTGAAAATACGAACAAAACGAATTTACCCAGATTTGAGAAGGGCCTAGCTAGATCGATTTTTCGCCCCCGTAAACCCCTTTAATACAACTTTCATCGAAATCATTAGAGCCGTTTTCGAGAACGTGATTACAAATATTGTGCATTTAATAGAATAGGATTAATTGTTGGTCCGTGGATGGGTGACCATTTCTACATACCGAGACTCCTCCGTGCCTCGGAAAGCATGTTAAGCCGTTGGTCCCGGCTATCAATCGTGGATCTTTGACAGTCGTTAGGGATCGTCAGAAGCCCGAAAGTCTGACAACCAGTCTTATCAAGGGGTATCGTATTACCCAGTTACTGGGTTGTGGAGGTCAGATAGGCAGTCGCTCCACGTAAAATACTGGTATTCAGCTGCATTTGGTTAGATTGGAAGCCGACCCCAATATAGTTGGGAAAAGGCTAGGCAGATTGATTTGAATGTTGGCAGCATAGTCACAAAAATAATCGAATAATAATTAAGTTATCTTACACGGTGCATGACACATTTTTTTATGCTTGTGACAAGATGGTGGGTGAAGGGTGACTGATAGCACTTGAATATGAAAATCCGAGGATCGAGTTAGATGACGTACAGTTGAAGAGGCCTACATCTGATATAGCTGACTGACATAAGCTGATTCTGATGATCATGAAGA
Source organism: Agrochola lychnidis (assembly GCA_963680765.1). Taxonomy (NCBI): domain Eukaryota; kingdom Metazoa; phylum Arthropoda; class Insecta; order Lepidoptera; family Noctuidae; genus Agrochola; species Agrochola lychnidis. The sequence continues at coordinate 21,936,406 of OY796858.1, forward strand.
GTAATTAGCAGATACTGACAAGATCAATCTTAGTACCTGGGCGACCGAGCTCAGCTCGGGTGAAAATACAGAATGTTCATTTAATAGTATAGGAAAGTTCATACTAATTTCATGTATGTAGCTGCATCCGGTTAGACTGGAAGCCGACCCCAATATAGTTGGTAAAAGGCTGGGCAGATTGATTGAATTACGATAACATAACATTATGTAGGTACTACCAATATCACAATTAGCATGTGCCAAACAAAGTAAGAAGTCAACTAGTAAAAGCCGGCCGCCGCCGTGAGAGCGCTCTCTTGGTCCACATCAACTAATTACGCGTTATTCTCACTGATTAAAGCACAGCTTGCGACTAATGAGTGACTCATGTAACTATCGGTTCAGCCTAACCTTTAGAGGGGACGATACGGATACGATTTTTTTTAAACTCGAAGAGAAAATTTAGAGGGATGTTAAGAAACAGGTAAATAGGTGGGCTGCCTTAAGGCAGGAAAGGAAAGACAAATTGAAACACATTTATTATTAGTTCATCTTGAACATATTGAGTAGGTGCTTGAATTTAGATTCTCAATTAGGTATCTTAATGTTCATACTGTACCTATATTTAATTCCATGCTGGCGCCGCTGAGATCCTCAAGCGCCGCAAATACTGTAACCTTATGGGTAACTACAGCTTTGAGCCATTTGGGGTCGAAACGCTCGGATCATGGACCCAAGTACGTGTCTTCTTTTTAAGGAAATTTCTTGTCACTTCATGTGACTAGAGGGCTGGCTCGTTCTTTGGCCAAAGAATTAGTATTCACATGCCATTCAACGTGGCAATGCTGCCAGTCTTCTGGGCACGTTTCCGGATGACAGCGATGCGGACGAATACTTCGACGCCTAAGTGTCGTTTTGTTTTTATTTTTTTTATTTATACAGATAGTTAGTTAGTCTTTTAATTTTAGTACCTACCTAGTGTAAATAGTTATGTTTAAAACTGTAAAGTATGTCAACGATTATTTGATTAAATAAATAACTAAACGTTAAAAAATATAAAAAGGATTGTGTGGTTTTATGAAACCACGGTAAAAGTGAAACTTCTATAGGCGCCGCCATATTGGCCTTGGCTGCTCTGACGAGCGCCTTTCACTTTATCCCTACTCCGCGGCCGACCGTCACGCGACATGCAACACACAGACGAAAAAGTTTGAGACGATGTAATCAAAATTTCACTTTAAAAAACATATTTAAGACACGTGTAGTTACACAAGGATTTGTAAGAACATTTTTGCAATGAAATATGCAGAGGTCAATCGCAAAATCCAGGCGAAAGATCTGCCAAACGCAGGCGATAGAACTACTAGATTAGTCACTATAAAGAATCCATTGCGTTGGTTTCAGTAACAAATGAAATCATAGTACAATCCCACATTAACACCACGCCATTACAAACTTAAAAACCCAATTAAAAACTTTAATGACAATCGTAAACAGTAAAACGCCCTTATAATCTGACGAACATCGTTCTCACAGCCAGAAGTCATCTTTCTCAATCAACGACCCATTGGTTGTCCACGATTTTTATTGTTTTCAAACTAAACGTACGGGTACATATGACCACGACGAGTTTTCTCCCTTTTTCTTAACTTGGATAATTAATTTTACAACTCCTTTATTAAGCTTAACTATCTTAAAATCTACTAAAATCGTTGGTAACTCGTTTTTTATTTTCTTTGTTACTGTCGTTTTTTATTGCGAATAAATTGATGTTTGTTATTTTGTTAGTGGTATCGTAAAATGGTGTTATTGTTCGATTAATGTGAGGGTTGGGTTTGTGGAAAATTATTATTAAATTTCTAGGTTGTAAATAATTTTAGGGTTAAAAAAAATAAATAAAAATAAAATAAAATCTTTATTTGAACTAAGCCTAAAATAATATAACAATGGTATAGTAGAAAGAAGTACATACATTGAGAGGCTTATGCTAGGTAGTAATACATTGAAACCCTGACCTCTAAACTAGGTTATTACCTGTATCTTAGAAGATCAGTGTCCCTCCGCAACAATGTTACAGTCCAGAAATTTTACAGCTCTAGGTCAACTACTAAACATCGCAAAAAAATAATAATAATTAAAAAATAAAAATAAAATGAAGGGTATAATTTTACAATTGGTTAAAAGGTGACTTTTTATTTTGATCTGCGGTTTTGGCTTTGAAATCGGTTGTTCATTTTGGGGATCCATATTATTAAGTTTTAGGATTTTATGGCCACAGCCTGTGTACCTACATTAATTCTTGACCATGTGAAAATTTGGGGCTGTGTTTCCGCATCTTCACATCCAAGGCGCGTATTTTACGTTCGGAACTGTATAGTTTTACTAGGTAGGTACCTACCTACCACTTATTCCATCAAACGAAGAATAGCATATGTGAAGTGAAAATAATAGGGAATTGTAAAGAAAAAAAAACAATTTCCAAAAAAAAAAAACAGTACGTAGTGAAAAATAACTTTAATTTCGGAAGTTCTTTGGTTTTGAATTTTCGTTTTTTCCACCGACATCTGGAATTCTTCTAGTGTTTTTTTATGAAGTCGGTTGTTTATTTTTTGGAAAAAAGTTTTATTTGTCACTTTTTAGTTGTGGTACCTACCCCACACAAAATCGAATACCAATACCTGCTATGTAAATAACAGTGACAGGAATTTATCATATCATCCATATAATATGTGGGAAAAAATACATATTGTTGAAGCTAACTCAAAAACTGCCCAAGCAGAGTTATAACCTACCTAAAAAAAAAAGAATCATCGAAATCAATTCATAATTGGCGGAGTAATCGCGTAAAAAAAACACAGTCGAATTGAGAACCTCTTCCGTTTGAAAGTCGGTTAAAAAGAAGGGAGAAATGAGTTGAAAAGATGTATGATCTTTCCAACTCATTTCTCCTTTCTTTTCCCGGAAGAGTCCACATCTCTTATGACACTGGTTGCTCCAATAGCACCTACTGCTCGAAAAGACAACGTCATGTCCCCATTTCCTGTTGTAACCATCAGTCTAGACTTTTTGTTTCTACACCACAGGAAAATGAAATAAACGACTGATTACTAAACTCGAAGAAAAGAAGTTCCTATCGAAACCAATTTCGCTATAGTTGTCGTTCAGAAACTTGCCAGTTTCTGACTGACAACTAGAGCGGAAATCTTTACAGACATTTTTCAGCCGAATATTTTTTCCTTTTTTGACCAACCAAGTATTCAAACGTCTCCATCCAGGCTGGTATCTATTTGCATACTCCAATTGATATAATTACCAGACCCCTTTAAGCTTATTTTGTAATGAAGAGTTCCACTCATTGCCCAATCATCATCAGTCCAAAAACAAAAGGGTGAATGTACGGTTTACAAAAAAACAAACAATGAAACTGTACCCGCATGTCGTTATTATCACTTAAAACTGATTACAGAGTTAATTATAGTGACGTGTCAGATTGCTTATTAAGAACCCTTGATGAGACAATCAATTCGTTGGTGCTTTGTTTATACGCTGCTTCAAATGTGGGATAGGCAGAGATACATTAAGGCGATGATAACCGATATTTAATGATTTTATACTAAAGATCACGTCAAAACGAGAAGTGTTAATGATTTAGAAAAAATACATGTTAAAATAAAGCATTTTTGTAATAACTTAATCTGTGAATATTTTAGATTATGTTTATATTACATAGTGTAATTAATTTGTAAAGTTATGTCTAACGCGGATGAAAAACTGAGAATTACGCAAAAACTATCAAGAGTATTTTTCTGAACCCTTTACCATTTTAAAGATAATTTAAATAATTATCTTTTAGTATACGTGTTTTATTAAAATATCTTTTGATTCATGTATAATAAATTAATAATGCGTCTAATTTGGGACAGCGCTCCTTAATGGGTGAGTCCTATTATTGGCTGGACGTACAATGCTTTGCGTGAGCTCAGCACAGAATACGCAAGCTAACCACTCAAGGCAACTAACATATATCGGATCTTAACATAGTAAAGGAAGGTTCTGAGCGAACAGTCAGAGCTCAGGCAGGCATAAGTCAGAAAAAACTAATTTAAAATGTAGTTCTGACACACAAAGAAAGATACAATCATGCTTTTGATAAATTTTAAACGCGATAGAAGGGAACTCAAAATTACATGATTCACAACACAACATCTTTTTTGTGGTATCATAGGTCTCATCCTACCACATAGGTAGGTACATAAGTTAGCAAGTCACTGTATAGTTACAAAGCCTATTGCTAATTTTATTGAGAAGATAAATAAATAATAATAACTTTATTTTCAAATTTACAATTTACATAGGATAGGTTAATATTATGACAATATTGTTTTTAAATTGCTTATATCACTGACTATCACCGAAAGGGGCCGAAAGGTTCTGGAGTGGCGACCGCGTACCGAAAGACGTAGCGTTGGAAGGCCTCCCACAAGATGGACCGATGACCTTGTGAAGGCCGCAGGAATCCGCTGGATGCGGAAAGCACAGAATCGGTCGAAGTGGCGGTGCTTGGGGGAGGCCTATGTTCAGCAGTGGACGTCTTTCGGCTGAAATGATGATGATGATGATGACTGACTATCGCCACCGGCACCCAAGCTAAGATTAAACTTGTGTTATGGGTACCAGTACCCCTAATTGCATAATGCAACACAATCACAATCTGTTTCGATTTGAAACAGATTGCTAATCCATTGCTTCATAAGTTGGAAAAAAAATCTGCTCAACAACGTAAATAACGCAATGAATGTTGTTGAACTGTCAAAATAAAACAAATTAGGCAAAATTGTTTACGAAAATAAGTTACGCAATTAGGGTACCGGGCTCTCTCTATTTATACAAACTAGTACGGAGCTACATTGGTAACAAGCTATAGTTGAGTACAATTTTTTTTAAAGTTATACAATAAAGAAAACATAAAAATAAACTAAATAAAAATAAAACAAAGTAAAGATATAAAAAATTATCATCTGCAAATGCAAACGGATTGCACACGTGCATTTCATGTAGTCTTGCCTTTACTCAGTCCATACGAACACAAGGTGAAATACAGTAATCATTCAATAATTCAAAAATTAGTCCACATTCTAACTTTACCCTACAAGCCTACATTCTATCCTCTATAAAGGCTAACTAGCCCAAACGACATTACAGGCAATATTTCACAGCAAAATTAATATGTCGCTTAAGCTCTTGGGGCCATCACTCAAGCGGAAAACGGAGCGTATTATAACGCTATTGTTTTTTAGTTCAGTCGCATTCAATTCCCATTAGAACGGGCTAATGAATGGTTTTTTTTGTTGACTGACAAGCAGCGATGGCTGATGAATAAAATCGTCGTTTTTGGGTTATGTTGTGTCAGTTTTTAGGCGATTTGTTATAATAATCTTCGTGTGAGCTTTTTATGTTGTTTGTTTTTTTAGAGTGTAGGATTTGCTTTTGGTGTGAAGTTTAGCGATTGTGATGATTTCGGAGACTTGATTGATATTATAGTACGTACCAAGGCTAGAGGTCTAATTTATTATCGAAATAGATTCCGCCAGCAGCTTCACCCGCGTAAAATCTTTATAAATTATAGCCTACCTATGTTACTTAGTGATAATATAGCATTCTACTGGTGAAATAATTTTTAAAATCGGTCCAGTAGTTTTTGAGTTTATTAATTACAAACATAAATACAAATCATTTCTCTTTATATATTACTAGCGGACGTCACGCGGTTTCACCCAAGTAGTTCCCGTTCCCGTGGGAGTACGGGAAAAAAATATAGCCCATATTACTTGCTGATAATGTAGCTATCCATTGCTGAAAGAATTTTTCAAATCGGTCTAGTAGTTTTTAAGTTTATTCGTTACATACAATAATATAAAAATACAAAAATACTAATCTTTCCTCTTTATAATATTAGTATAGATAGCATTCTAATGGTGAAATAATTTTTAAAATCGGTCCAGTAGTTTTTGAGTTTATTCATTACGGACATAAATACCAATCATTTCTCTTTATGTATTATAGTGTAGATAAGTCACAGAAAATGAACAAACTTACGATGAAACAGTGATATATTACTCCTTTGGTTAGGTATTGGTATCATAACCAGAGATTTGCCGGATATCCGTATCCGTATCCGTATCTGCGGATATCCGAGGGAGAAAAATAATCTGTATCCGTATCCATTACTTTTTGGCGGATCTTGAACGGATCTTTTACATAAATACATTTTATTACGTAAGAAAATCGATAGGGACATCGTGGCCCCCGGCAACAGGGCAACCGAAGGAACACGGGTGGGTTTTAGTCAGAAAAAGTCTGACACGCCCTCCCGCTCCACGCAGAGCGGGAGAAGTTATTTGATAATTTCCCACCCAAAAAAAAAAGGTAGCATTTAAATACACGGACAAATGAACTTCAACCCAAACTAGTTTTATTTCTTAATTTTTTTATCACACTTATTATAATTAAAGTAGAGTACTAGACTGCCTCGTTGGTCTAGTAGTCGCAAGCGCTACTGCTGAGCATGAGGTCCTGGGTTCGATTCAAGGGTCGAGCAAAGTGTTATTGGGTTTCCTATCTGAAATTTCTCAGTAGCTGCTCGGAGTCTGGATTTGTGCCCGGTTGACGGCAATAGGCTCGCCCCCTATTACATGGGACTTAATCATAATTGGCGAAATGTGAGTGTACCTGCTACAGGGACACCTCTGCCCAACCCTTCGGGAAAACAAGGCGTGATGTTATGTTATGTACTACTAAAGTAAGTTATAATGTAGTTTGTAGTGAGACCAAACCTCTAATCTTTGTGCTATGCTAATTGAAATAGTTATCAAGGTGTTAACATCAATAAAAACAATGTTATTTTCAAGAACTTAAAAAGAGTAACTTGTCCCCCTAAAGTCTGTTACGATGAGGATCATAAATAATTCCCGCTGAAGCTGAAGAAAGTTGAGATCCGTATCCGGATCCGTATTCGCGGATCTAGACCCTTATGATCCGTATTCGTATCCGTATCCGCGGATCACATTTTTTAACGATCGAAAAGACTGTGATATTTTACTCCTTCTTTTCTTATCCTTAGCTGGCCAATATGGCGGCCATTCCTAAGGAGTCCACTTGTCTAAAGATGTGGAATGCCATGAAATAGGTGGACTCATTAAAAATGGCCGACTACAAATCTGTACCTTCAGTGAAAAGTGATATATCTTGACCTATATCAGTTTTAATATTCTTACACTAAGTTTAACAGTAAAAACAATGCAATTTTTTGGTCTAATTGGTACCCCTCTAGGATTAAAATTGAGCAAGCTTATTTTGGTGTAAAGTGCTCTAACTTTTTTACATTTATTAATGTGTAAAAAAATACATTTTAAATAATATCAATGTGAACTGAACAAATATTTCAAGTACCATAATGTATATTAATACAAATGTATGTGACTCTTATTACGCGATCTATGTGAATTAGTACAAACTGATATATTTAGGTACACATAATCATCCAACACCAACCAATAAATAATGTGTAAAATGGTTCAAGTCATTTTAAATTAATTTACACATAAAACGACTTTAATATATGTTGTGTTAGGTGATACAATTGGATTTCTTTTGAAATCATAAAAAACTATACAAAATAATCTGTTTCTTCATACACTAAATCGTGCTCTAAGATATTGTTTACCAATATCTGTAATCAGTACTCATTTTAGTGAAGTAGACAAAGAGCCAGATTTTTTTTAAACTTTAACATTAATTTTCTCAAAATCATGATTTTCCAGTTACATCACTTTTCACTGAAGGTACAGAAATGTCATTCAATCCACAACACAATCTCTTATCATGAACAACAAAACTAGAAGTTTTACTAACAGCCACTAAAATTAATTACTTAGTTATATTACTGTGTAATCACAATATCACGACAATTCACTCGTCATTAGGATAGATTAGGAATGGGCCCTCCCTGATGTCAATTTTGCGTGTTTTTTGTTATAACACGGATTGACTGTAATCTGTTAATAACTTTAGATTAATTTGGGGAAAATGATTTGTTTGTTTTATTTTTAAACTAGGAATTATGCAAGTTCAAAGTCTTTGATTTTTTTTTCTGAACCGCAAATATTAGAGCAGTTAGACTTGCTTCCTTACGAGTAGGTACTTAGAGTACGAGGTCGTGAGTACGAACCCAGGCAGACGCTGTACTTTGTGTGAATAATTTCATCGCCATTGCTCTCAAACAGTGATCAATTCCCCAAATGAAGTTTACATTTTTCTCATTCTTAAGTTTTTAACTTAAGGCTCTCACAGACAGGCGCGACGTGACTCTGTTGGAACAATTTCTATGAAAACTTCACGAAAATTGTTAAAAGGATCCGCTTTATTTGCATTATATTTGTTATTTCTTAAAAAAAACTTTTTTACAAAAAATATAACCGACTTCCAAACTACAAAGTGAAAAATAACTTGGAAGTCGGTGTCAAAAAACTTAAATACTGATCCAAAGACACCGACTTCCGAAATTAAAGTTATTTTTGAAAAAAATGACAATGGGACTAACTTGAAAGTATACCCTTTCAAACAAAAAAAGAATTTTTCAAATCGGTCCAGCCGTCTTCGAGTAATCGGGGAACATACATAAAAAAAAAAAATCCCGACGAATTGAGAACCTCCTCCTTTTTTTGAAGTCGGTTAGTAACTTATTGAAAGTTGTAGAGATGTTTAAGAAAACATTGATAACATAACTAGTTCTGATCCTATTTAAATCCCAAAAAAAATCCCAATTATTTGTGATTTCTAACCAAAACTGTCCATAAGCCACAAATCGAATGAATCATACTCCCAACCTTACACAATTCCACACAGTCAAAGGGTTGCCAATTAAAATTTTCATTATTGACAAAAAGCTTCGATGGGCGAGTTTTATACCGCATGACACTATTACCATAAAAACTCCACGTAAGGGTGGGTAAATAAAAATTTATCCGCGACACAGCAAACAAGGGTGAAATTACCCTCATTTTTACAATATTTTGATATATTGCCCCTAATAACAGCCGCGGGGGTAACCAGTGACGTTTTACAGTAAAAAATCGGACTTAAATGTGTTTACTTTGTAAGGAAATGCCGTTTAAGCGCGATAGGTCGGAGTTTTGTTTGAAGTTAGGTGGGTACTTTTTGTTTTCGGTTCAGAAAATAGGGTGAATTGAACTCGATTACGTATTTTGTGCAAACTCAAATACTTATAGGAAGTTATCTATAGTTACCTATATTTGACCAAATTTGTAAGTACTTAAAAGTGCATAGATGCAATATTGCATATTTACTTATAAGAAAAATTACCAAATATTTACAGTAATTTTTTTTTATTTGTTTCTAAAGTTTCTTGTCACATACAAAAAAAGAGCTCAAATTGACACATATTGCATTATCTCATTTAATTGCGCTGAAATCTCATCTGAAAGTTACTACTATATTGAAATCGTAATTTATATTTAATTTACAACTTTTTAAAATTTATATTTAATTGTAATTTTTATTAGAGCTAACTTCATTACATGGTGACTTCTCATCGAGTTGAAACAAATGGTAGCCTAAGTGTTTAAATTTTTCAATGGCGACCATTACGTTCTCATTGTTTCCGTAGATATTAAATAATAAAACAAACGATATTTGTACAGTCGGCACACGCCGGTTTTATGGCCACACCGTGTGTCCACGATTGGACGTATATTTGCTTAAAACAATGAAATAATTGAACCTTTTTTGATGATTTTAGATTGATATGTTTTCTTAGACCACTTCCTCAATTAAGTTAATTAAAATTGCCAATGAACTTCCTAAAAGTCACCAATCAATCTGCCTAGCCTTTTTTCAACTAGTTGGGGTTGGCTTCCAGTCTAACCGTATGCAGCTGAATACCGTATTTGACATGGACAGACTTTCGGGCTTCTGACAACCCGTAACGACTGTTAAAGATCCACGAATGACAGCCGGGACAAACAGCTTAACGTGCTTTCCGAGGCACGGAGGAGTCTCGGTATGTTAAGATGGTCACCCATTCACAGACCAACCCCGGCAAGCGTAGCTTAACCTGATGGATCGAACCGTGCGGCTGTTATTACTTAGCCACAAGGTCCTTCAATTAATTAAAAAAAACATTCTTGTTTATTAAATACTAATACCCACTAATAAACTTATTGGTGATGTTCTTCAGAAAGGTCAGGTGCGTGCGGCGTGCGTGTATGGCTAGATGCATGAACGTAAACGACGCAAAAGGAGTATGTAAGGATCGTAGCAGGTCGCGTTCTGCCTACCCCCATGGGAAGAAGGCGTGAGTTTATGTATGTGTGTGTAAATATGATAATTATGATAATGGCCCAAACTTACACCTACAAGCTGTGACCATCCAAATTTTTTAATCAGACAGGTACTTTCAAAGGGTTTTGGGTAAATTATTAATTCGGTGCTAAATTAGAAATAGTGCCATCTTAATTATGAGAATGCTTACCTATTTACTTATGCTACTTGATTTTGATTATTTAAATGTCTAGATAGAGTGTCGCGCTGCAAAAGAACTAAAACAAACAGGCCAACTTTGTTATGCTGGTGTGCGTGACAGCTACGTCTTATACCCGCGCCATGTCATTGAGCTGTCATTTTTTTTGGAACGAAGTTCTTTAACGTGACTTGTAAACTTTCAGAAATCGTCACGCTAAAAAGTGTTAATACTTGCGACTGTCTTCTTCTAATTCGAAGATAAAGACAGAGAGAGAGAGAGAACACCGGCAGAAAAAAACAAAGGAAAAGAGTAAAGTAATTACAGTGTCGTGGGATAAAATTTTCAAAATTTTCGTAATGAGTGTCGTTTTCATACTTTTTGATATTGCCGATATGAGGTCAAAATGTAAAATCAAGATGGCGGTTGCAAAAATTTTGTTTTTGTTAAATCATACGTGATAAAGAACTTCGTTCCTGACGGGGGTCCCCCGACCGCACACGTTTTTTGTCTAGTGTGCGTACATTTAGCGGTCAACAGTTGGACGGTATTTTTTTCGACGATTTCACAGCTTTGACTGTCTATCTAGACATATTTATATCTTTGCTACTTGGTTTGACATCGGTCGGTACTCATAATTCTATGGTGTTTAAGTTTGCAAATAAATCAGTCAGTCTTTGACACACGTATAGTCTGACTATTTTCTTAATGTCTCTCGGGAATCACCGCATTTCCAAATACAAACGAATGCACATTTTCATATCCATCAATTATTAGATTTATTGTGTATAATAAATTTAATTCAGAACTAAGTACTTTATAGTTGTTTTGTTTTAATTTTCGTGTGAACTATATAGAGCTGTACAACTATTTTCGTGCCTGCGACTTTAGCAGCTTTCCTCCCATTTTTTAAATAAATTACCTACGTTGAGTTAAAAGATTATTAATAACTCTATGTACTTCCAAGTTGATTGAGAGCGTCCGGTCTACACCAAGTGCAAAGGGCAACTGGTAGAAATCCGATGACTGACGAAACACGAAGTTTACCGAGGGACATTAAAAAAATAGTTATACTGTATTCCATTGGCGTTACACTTGGTACGATTATTTCAGAAGGATCACTCTGCAACTTTAAAAAACAAACCGTGGCGTGACTGATGACCTGCCACTCAAAGCCAACATAATTCCTTATGACCCATAATTGCCTCAGATAGACCAACTATAAAAAATTACACACACTTCACACAAAATAGTTCACCCAACCCTAGTTAATAAACCCGATGACTCTATTAAACCCGAAGCTGTTTACCTAATAGAATAACTACCTATCGTATAATAAATTGGGAGATTTCCATACTCGATAACGGCCTACGTTTGTCATTTTAATACCCAAAGTGCCTTGGGGCATCCTTCAATGACGTCATTATGAAAAACTTGCAACACCCTCCACCTATCAAACTCGAAAACATTAGATTTTCAACTCTAACGTTTAAGCTTCAAGAGTGGGTGTAAGTTTTGGGGGTGGTAAAGTTAAGTTGGTAGGGTTGTCTGTAAAAAGGGGGTTCGAAGACTGACAAGGACGTATTATTAAATTTCCTGATGGCGGCAATGTGAGGCTATGATTAGTATTTATAATGTTGTTATGAACTAAATTATGGGTTATTATCGCGCAATATGGGATTTTTTTGGCAGGTGTGGCTTGATGTTCAGCTGATATCCTATATGAGCAATATTTGTAATCACGTTCTCGAAAACGGCTCTAACGATTTCGATGAAAGTTGCAATGTAGGGGTGTGTATTACGGGGGTGAAAAATCGATCTAGCTAGGTCTCATTTCTGGGAAAACTCGTTTTCTCTATTTTCACCCGAGCAGACCTAAGTCGATCAGGGGGCCTACCACCAGCTTTAATAGCAGTATCATTATAATCTTACTTTGACACCCCGTACCATGACGTCCACAAAATAAGCTTATTGTAATGTTGAAACAATCTTATTTTCTTAGCAGTTTTGGTGACATCACCTCTAAAAGTTCATTCAATTCGTACCACGACGTGACTTTTGACAACTAGCAGTATTGTTTTAATGTCAAATTTAGCAATCTTAAAAAAGTTCCTCGGACTCGACTGAAATATTATTGTTTTGCAAATTTATATTAAGAAAAACATTTTCGTGTTATGTAAAGTTAGTAAAATGTATTTATTTACGTAAACTTGCCGAGTGAATTGTGTACCTAGAGATTTTAGTACATATGTAATTAATTTCTTGTTTGAAGGCGAATGCATACGAAACATTTGAGTTTTTGGAAGCGGATAAAGCAGAAAAATAAAAAAATTCCAGAGTAGGTACCTCTAAGTTGAATTCCAGCACGGTTCGTATTACAACTTAACCCGCAATGGATAAAAGGACACAGCGGATCGCTAGGTAACAGCGCAGCAAGACAAGGAACCAGCACGGTAGTCTGTGTATCCCCCTTTAACCAATTACGCAGGTGGCTACAGGAGTTCACCCACACACAAACAAGCGGAGAACTGGTGGACCTCGACACCGGGCTGCAGGCAGTCCAAGGAAGCTATGCCATCGTTGGATAGCAGGCTAACCAGGCGTTTATTACGCCTGGACAGGAAAGGCCTGCGCCTGGTGACGGGGACCATCACGGGACACTGCTCGCTAAACAAACAACATAACATCACGCCTTGTTTCCCAGAAGGGTTGGGCCGAGGTGTCCCTGTAGCAGGTACACCCACACAATAGGCATAACGGACAGTTCTCTGTGCAGGGCGTGCATGGAGGTTAAAGAAATCGTCGCGCACGTGCTCTTTGCATGCACAGGCGTCACCCAGATTAGAACAGAAACCCTTGGGTCACCCAGATCTTTCACAGATGTTCTGAACAGACCAGGAGAATGAATTAACTTCTGGAGGGAGGTGTCTTGGTTGGAATTACCATCAAATGGCCGCCATGACCGACGCACAATAGTCCACCTGACTAAGTGCGGAAACCAAACCCCATAACATAGAACCTAATTTGACCCGTAACGCGATTGTCAGCACTGAATTTTGTATTCTAAATTTCAATACTAATAGAGTTCAAAATGGCGACTAACAAAACAGTACTACGAATCACATGACTGCAAAATTCAGTGCTATCAATCGCGTCACGGGTCAAGATATAATGAACGTACTGCATATCTGAAAAAAAAAAAATCCTATTATTTTCTTTCATTCTACCGCAAGAAAGAGATCCTATATTATCATAGCACAACACTGACGTATTTCATTTCGTGCAAAAACTCGTTTTGCACGAAACAACTCATCTTGCACAATGCACGTCGCAGTTTCCACTAAATTGAACTTAATTTTAAAACTGGCCACACACTGTTTTTGTATCGCGTGCCTTGGAGATGGGTTATACGCGGAATTATTTTGGGGCGTGCCTGTAACGGGTTTAGATAGCCCAAAAGCACAGACTTTGTGGAAATCCCATGAGGTCCTCTAAACTCAGTAGTAAGTGAACTTGGCTTGAACTATAAAATCAGTCTTAGATTTTCGGACTGTTGTATAAACGCTTTAATATTATCCGTCAGTAATCTTGTCGTTTTTTCAAGAGTTCTCATTTCCAAAGATTCGTTGACGCAACCGCAGCGATTAATCACCAACGAAGCCCCCGTAAGTTTCCATCAACACGGAACGTAATTCAATTTGGGAGTAAAGCGGTTATTTGTTGTAACAGAACTCTGTTCTGTCTCATTTCGGGTCTAGTTAACCCTGCTTCAAAGTATAATCTACTTAATTGGAAATTTTTGAGGGGAATGCGTTTAAACGTGTACGGGGAACACCGGGACTTTAAACTACTGCAATTTATTCTGTCTTCGGAAAATAAAGAGGAAGGCAGCTCCGTAAGCAAGGAGCAGGTAATCAGAACACTATGAAGAGTGTAAAAATTTAAAGACGCGTTAAACGTAAAGTCAGGTTAATTAATTGGTAAGCAAATTGCCCACCAACTTAAATTGTCCGTATATTCAAATCATCACTGTCATTCTTTGACAGTTATATAATCCTATATTATTAAACGAGCTCTATTTGTATATTTGTACTCACGTTTTCGAAATTAGCTCTAACGATTTCGATGAAAGTTGCAATATAGGGGTGAAAAATCGATCTAGCTAGGTCTCATATCTGGGAAAATTCGTTTTCTTTATTTTCACAGCCTCGGCAATGTGATACGTCGTTGGTATACTTGAACGATATGTTTATTTCTATTTTCACCCGAGAAGAGCTCGGTCGACCAGTAGTGTAACCATCTCACCGTGTATCTTAGGTGAAGTAAGCGTGGAGTGAGCTGTCAGTTGCTAAGGATTGACACTATTGGCAGCTCACTTCACCTAAGTTATCACGGTGAGATTTTTACAGAATAGCACTACAGGTACTGGTAATAACACGGCAAATTGACGTAGGGTGTCAATTTACTTGACAATCAATTTACCTAAATATAGATATAGGGCTTGCCCTAATAATATTAAAAAAAATTGTTTTGTCTCTGCATCTTCTTTTAAAATTTTAGAAATGAAAACTTTGAGAAAGAGACAGTAAGTTACTTTTTCAGAATTTCCAACTGTAAGTTTTGAATTATTTCTTGGAATGATTAACGTTAACAATCTGGTTATAAACTCTGAGGCTTACTAAGAGACACCCATCCGAATCATTCGGCACCTAAAGAGTGAGTCAAGTAACAAGAATAGAATAATCTGATCTATTTTTAACTCGAGACCACACACGAACTAACTCATAAACTCATAATCACAAATTGATGTCACGATCCACACGATGTAAAAGGCGGTGCTATAAGTGTATCAAATTCACATGTCATTATTAGTCTAATAAGTATAGATTTTAGAGAAGATTATAAAACCGTTTCGTGCTTGACTACAGTCATCCACTGCAGCATACTGGGACACAGGCCTCCTCTCGGTGAGAAGGAGTGGGCCGTAATCCACCACACGGGCCTAGTGTCGGTTGGTAGATGTCACATGTCTTCAAATTTTTGGTTCTAGGATATGCCGGTTTCCTTCACCGTTTTGAGAGCAGTGATAATGAAATAATTTGCACAAAGTAAAGCGCCTGGGTCGAGCCTACGACCTACAACTCGGAAGTCTCGGCCATTACTATTCAGCCACCACTCCTCCATCAGATCTAGGAACAAGGAATTTGGACGATATTTTTCTATTTATTTAATGTTAATAGCTAGAAAGCGATAAATAAATAGGAAATTGCACAAAGGCAAACTTTAATGGAGTTGATAATAGTGATCACTTTGGAGACAAGTAGCACAGGCCAGAGATATCTCATAGAGATAGATCATCCCGGGGTTCTTGTAGATTAAGCAATTAATATTTAATAATTACTAACAAAAACTACTACAAATACTTAAATATATGAAATGTATAACTAACAAAACTAAAATGAAAATACTAATACTAGAAATAAGATACTGTTTAAATAAAAATCTACTTGAAATAGGTAAACATACTGCTACTATTCGACTAGATTAGATAGACAATGGTGCCGATTCCCTTGTTCACAAACGAAACTAAATTTAAGTTCGGTGCATCTTTTTCTTTCTACTTCACTAAGAAAAGGACAGAAGATAAATTTTAGTTTAGTCCTGTCAAATTAATCAGCGCCTGTCACTACTCCATACAAGTTTAGACGTGATTAAAAACTTGCCTACTAAAATAACGTCAATTTACGTCAAGCGCTGATTAATTTGACAGGACTAAACTAAAATTTATCTTCTGTCCTTTTCTTAATGAAATAGAAAGAAAAAGATGCACTGAACTTAAATTTAGTTTAGTTTGTGAACAAGGGAATCGGCACCAATATAGATTTGTATTAAGTATACAGGGTGGGCAAAAAATCGTGGATCAAACGAAACATGGCGATAGTTGGGTTTATTTGCAGTAAAAATATATGACTGTTTATTAAAGAAAATACAAAAAATAATAATAGGCAATTACCTATTTTAAAACAATAAATGGTGTTCAGTTGCTTCTAGGAAATGTATCATCACTACAAAAGTGCTTTTATGACAGTGGGTACCATGATGTATGAGTATTGGCACTTTTTAAAATATCTTGGAAGTCTCACGAAAAATTATTTTTAATATATTTTAATTAATATTTTATCCAATCGGTATAGAAATTGTATAATCCACAAGAAATAGAAGGCTTTTTTTATTTTGTTTTATTTATTTTTCTAATACCTAGTGATTATGCTGGTGCTGTTGACGTAGATAATGGTGCTCTAAGAAAGGATTTGTTGATAATGGTGCCGATTCTCTTGTACACTGAACTAAACTAACTAAACTATCACTAAAATTCCTTACTTTTGACTATGAGAATCTTAAAGCTATTCTGCAAAATAAATTCTCTAAATTTAAAAATAATTTTGACACATCTAAATAGAATTTGACAATCACGATTCCAGACGTGATACCTAACCACGTGAATCTTTTTAGAGCCGGAAGCGCGCAGGGGAGCAGCCTTGACGTTTTTTATATGGAATTTTTCACTTTTTGTATGAAAAATAAGAAAAAAACAATTACCTACATGTAGAGTGTTAGGGGTTTAAGGGTTTTATAAGGGGGTCGATATTTTCATTATTTTTGACATCATTCATTCTGAAATCAGAATGGGAAATCGTCGTTTAACAGGAATAAACTAAATTTTGATGATTTTTAGTCTAGTTTAGAGGCATTTGTGACAACAGAATCGGCACCATTATATCTCTAAAGCTTTGGCTTCCTTTTTTTTTTTGGTGATATGCAAGCCAAGAGCAACCCCGTTGTGGTAAAAAAAAAATGACCAATAAAATTATTTCCTGTTGTTTATGGAGAGGTACCTGGAGGTACGTATCCTGTGTCTATAGATTCTACTATAGGAAGTTATGTGAGGGACACAGCGTTCGAAAATCGTAACATACGAGGGTACGCTAACATCGACAAATGCTTTAGGTTTTAGATTTGTAGGGTTGTCTGTACATATTTTGGGAAGGATTTGATATATTTTAGCTTTTTGGCTGACATAGCACAGATTTGCATTTCCAGCAGGTGCTCCCCTTTTACTCTTGTCATTCTTTCCTTGTTCTTCTGCTTCACATTTTTAATCCAGACCTTTGCCAGAGACCATCCTCCTGGAAAGATTCTCATCATTTACTATGTTAACAACTTTTAGTTAGTTTCAAAATTATGGTCTCGTACTCTCATAGAATCTTAATATTATTATCCTGTTTCTATGAACTTACGTGGTCCACATTATGTCTTTATCATATCTTTTTCATCTTCTTCTTTGTCTTAAGTCTCCATCAGACTTGCTTTGTTTTTATATTTCAGCACAAGGCAGCCCTATTTGACATTTTTAACAGAATTGGGTGCCCAGGTGCGGAGGGCTGTTAACTCGTGATTTTCGTTAATCAATGGATTGGGCCAAAGTGATCGAAAGAGGAAGCAATTTCTTAGCTCTTTGGTACACATGCGTTCTAAGGGTACGTCTAATTCACTAAGAAGGGTTAGTGTTTTCCTTATTTGCTGATTTGATTAAAGTGTGATTTTTTTGAGAGGTGATTGGTTTATACTTTGTAGGTTTTGTTTGTAAATAATTATGGTTTTGAAAGAAAGAAAGAAAATACGTTTATTTGCGGTAAACATGACGCAAAGAACAAAAACACGAAAAAACTTTTTACAAAAAAAAAACCTACTTCCAAAAAAACACTACAAAGTGAAAAATAACTTTAATTTCGGAAGTCAATGGTCTGAAAAAATATATTATTTGATATAGAATTATCTCTAGTCAGTTTGTAATAAAAGGCGTCTAAACTATCTGAATTCTAATTTTTTTGTGCTTCTTCTTTTCGTCTCGAATTTGTCCTGTCACCACACTATAATGGCTTCTGAACCATCCAGCTATGACCATCGTTATGAATAGTGGATCGTAGAACAGAGTACAATCCGTGCTACAAAAAAAAACAACCGTTTTTTATTTTTCACTTTTTAGTTGTGGTATCTACACCACACAAATTTGAAAACCACTACCTGCTATGTAAGTAACAGTGACAGGAACTTATCATATGATCCACATACTAAGTGGGAGAAAGTACGTATTATTGAAGCTAACTCAATAACTATCCAAGCAAAGTTAATAAAATTTATATGGGACCACCTCGAGAGCATACCCTTTCAAACAAAAAAAGAATTTTCAAAATCGGTCCACAATTGACCGAGAAATCAATGGACATACATAAAAAAAAACAAAAAACATACGCGACGAATATATAAACTCCTCCCAGTCGGTTAAAAATAACAATTTTGGGGAAAATATGCGTCACATCCACGCAAAACGGCCATCGCTCAGCATAATGCTGCAACCTGTTTTATAGAACTATAAGTTTGACTGTTGTTTGTTTGTTGCCATCGCGGGCAAAACCTGGATAAGGCTGGCTCAGGAGCTTGAGGATGGGCACAAGAAATGAGAAGCCTGTGCTCAGCAGTGGTTGAATTCTGGGTGTGGATGATGATCATGATGATGAAGTTTGGCTGTAAGGAGAGAACAGAATTTCATATCTGCTGCTGATTGCAGGTTATAATAACTGTCTAGACTCTCCACATAAACTGAATAACATAAAATAAAGCCTTCCCCCCCCCTCCCCGAAAGGTATGCAGGGATATACCTGCCTACCTAATCATAGCCCCATGTAATAGGGGACGAGTCTATAGCCCAGACTGAAACTTATCCATATAAATGAAAAAGCTTTCCATATTATGAATTAATCGCACGTGTTTCTGTGACAAATTAATCTATTTTTCTTTCTTTCTTTTCTTTCTAATTTCGATTGGAAAGTTGTCTTGGGCTCAGTACAATTAGCGAAGTGCTTCGTCACTTTGAATCATTTACCGCATCTTTCAAGCCATGGAACCATTACACATTCATATTTATATCTGTAATTTTTACATACATAAACTCACGCCTTCTTCCCATGGCGGTAGGCAGACACTATAGAACGCCACCTGCTACGATCCTTATATTTATTTATTTAAACTTTTCACACACAAAAAGGTACAAAGGCGGACTTAATGCCTTAGGCATTCTCTACCAGTCAACCAAGGGTGGTGAAGAGATTGGATGGCAGGTGCTCTGTTTGAGAGGAACAAAGAAAAAAAAAATATTAAAAATATATCATTAGAAATAAAATAACAGTACACAAATAGGTTATAACTTATAACACACATACATACATACATATTTTACACTCCTCCTTTTTATACTCCTTTTGTTTCGTTTACGTTCATACATCTGGTCATACACGCACGCCGGTTGCGAGTACTACGCACCTGGCCTCTCTGAAGAACATCACCAATTTATTTTTGATTAATTCATTGTAATTTTTACGGTGTACTTACTGAAGAGCTTTCTATCTATCTATTTATAAGAGCTCGTGGCTAAGTAATAATAGTCGCACGGGTCGATCTATCCGTGTCCGTGGATGGGTGACCATCTTTACATACCGAGACTCCTCCGTGCCTCGGAAAGCACGCTAAGCCGTTGGTCCCGGCTGTCATTCGTGGATCTTTGACAGTCGTTACAGGTCGTCAGAAGCCCGAAAGTCTGACGACCAGTCTTACCAAGGGGTATCGTATTACCCAGTTATGATAGGCTGTCGCTCCATGTAAAATACTGGTATTCAGCTGCATCTGGTTAGACTGGAAGCCGACCCCAAAATAGTTGGGAAAAGGCTAGGCAGATTGATTTCTTCTATCCACCTATCTATCGTAGCCACGAAGCACTGTCAGTTTTGCTAATGAAAAACAGAAACTGTGTCTACAATAAGCAGGCACTAACATGTTATGCCTAAGATCCTCCTCGCATCTCACTTCTTTTTTTTAAGCTATTGCATAGCTTTTATCGCGGGCTTTGAGCGTGGCGACCGAATCAAGAAATTCTGTAACGAAAATAAAACCTAACACTCCCCACTCCGCCTACCACGTAATGACGGTTCCCATGACAACGTGATGTTGTCATGGGAACGTAATTTTTGTTTTATGTCATCATCCCAAGTGTAGCGTTGACAAATAGGAAGTATGGAGGGTACAAATGCTATGCAATAGCTTTACCGCGGCAGCCCCCGAGTGCCACACGTTTTTTTTTGTTTTTTCTTTCGTGTCCATTAAAAACTCTGATCCATCCCGATATGATCACAGAGTCAATTGCTAATGTCCTCGCGTCCCGATTACAACCACTTCCCGGGGATTTGTTATGATCCCGCTAATTGTTCGCATCCTGGTCGAGGTTCGTTCCTTCCTCATTAACGCGCGTGACGTCACTGCGCCCGCGCAGCTAATTGATATGTGCGAGGAAGTGAGATTGGACGGAGCGTGGGTGTATTTTTTTGCATCGTGATTAGAAGTTTTGGAATGTATTTTTTTATGCGATTTTTGATTGACTCATATACTTTACATGATTGGTTAAAATGTCAAATTTGTAACTCATTAAATTATATATAATAAAAACGTTTGACGACATGTTCACGACGTGGTATATTTTTGTAAGTTTCTTGCTTGGCAACATAAATATGTACTTAGTTACTGCAAAAATAAATGCTATAATAATATAGATAAGTAAGTATAAAGATTTATTTCTTTAGATAAAGATTAGATACAGAATGATAAAACACAACAAAGTTATGTACCGATCATCGTTTTTAGGGTTTCGTGGCCAAAGGGTGCCTATGGGACCCTATTACTAAGGCTTATTTGTTCGTCCGTCCATCTGTCACAGGGCTGTATCTTTTGAACCGTAATAGGCTAATACTTGAAATTTTCAGAGTGCTACACATCAAGCTATACATTTCCAGTTTGTGCTGATCTTGCATTGTACAGGATTTCCGTACAATGCAAGGTCAGCTTATACTGGAAATGTATATCTTGATGTGTAGCCGTGTGTACTACCTGCTAAAGCCGATATAACAACATAATTATAATAAAAATTAAATAAAGTCAAAAATTAAAATTTCCCATCTTTTGTATGGGACCCCCATACAAGAAATGTGTGTTTTTTAACTAAATTATTTATAAATATGTAGTATTCAATATTGTACTGTGGTACGGAACCCTATGTGTGCGAGTCCGACTCGCCCTTGGCCGCTTTTTATCGATTCCTATTTAGCGTGATAATATTATTTTTAAGAGTAAAATACAATAGATGTATATGATGGATACAATAGATGTATATGATGGATATATTTAGTAACCTGTTCCGCTTAGCTATTTCTAAAGAGCCATAAAAAACTCCTGAAATAAATCGACACGGCGTGTTGCCACACCGAGCGCTGAGTGCAATCTGCACTCAGCGCTCGGTGTGGCAACACGCCGTGTTCGAGTTCGCAACAAGTCCATCGTCATCCTGAGGATGCCTCGTTGAGAGGTGAAACACGTGTCGATTTATTTCAGGAGTTTTTTATGGCTCTTTAGAAATAGCTAAGCGGAACAGGTTACTAAATATATCCACGTCTATTGTATTTTATAATGGATTTCCGCAAGGTCACGCCTGAATCAATTAACTATCTTTTTAAGAGTAGTTTTTTTTAGTATCTGAAATCCTTATGGCACATGGGTAGACTATGATGAACTGGATTAGGACATAGGATACTTTTTATCTCGATATTCCCACGTAATCGAGAGACCCGGGTGAAACCGCGGGGCGCAGCTAGTAAAACATTAATTATTCAATAGTACACGTCTTTGTGTCACAAAAATCTACAAATAAGCCTTGACTATACAGGGTGGCAGGGACATCGACGCGAAAACGGTTACCATGGATTCAGTACATGGTTCTGTACCCTAATTGCATAACTTATTTGCGTAAACGATTATATGACTAATTTGTTTCATTTTGACAGTTCAACAACATTAATTGCGTTATTTACGTTGTTGAGCAGATATTTTTTTCCAACTTGTGAAGCAATGGTTTAGCAATCTGTTTCAAATCGAAAGAAATTGTGATTGCTCGTGTATTAGGTACGCAATTAGGGAACTGAACTCCCGGCGTTGAAATTTTCCGTCGGTTATTAAAAAAAATCTGCTGTTTCATAGCAAAGTGCAATACCTACGCGGTCAGAATGGAACAGCAGATTAAAAAAAAAAAACCGATGAAAAATTTCTACGCATGGTTCAGAATTATGTATATTCAATACATGATTCTGAACCATGCGTAGAATTTTTTCATGGTAACAGTTTTCGCGTCGATGTCTCTGCTACCCTGTAGATAAAACCATCAATATGCATCTATAATAATCAAAATAAAGTTCAATCCTGCATTTCCAACACTTCTAACCAAGAATAGCCTAATGACATTCATAGGCCTCTTCCACTAAGCCTTCTAGACTACAGTAAATAATTTAAAACTACAAATAAACTAAGATGAAGATAAAACGAGCAGATTGACTAGCTAATACATAAAGATGATGCTTCAAAGGATATCAGAATTGAATATTGCGCGTAAAAAGATGGCCGATGGTTCAAGTGGAAAGGTTCAAGAGAATCTAAACGCTCAACCATCTGACAAGTCTATACCTTCAGTGAAAAGTGATATATCTTGACCTATATCAGTTTTAATATTCTTACACTAAGTTTAACAGTAAAAAAATGCAATTTTTTGGTCTAATTGGTTCCCCTCTAAGATTAAAATTGAGCAAACTTATTTTGGTGTAAAGTGCTCTAACTAAGCATTTTTTACATATATTAATGTGTAATAAAATACATTTTAAATAATATTAATGTGAACTGAACAAATATTATGTATATTAATACAAATGTATGTAACTCTTATTCAGCGATCTATGTGAATTAGTACAAACTGATATATATAGATACACATAATCATCCAACACCAACCAATAAGTAATGTGTAAAATGGTTCAAGTCATTTTAAATTAATTTACACATAAAACGACTTTAATATATGTTGTGTTAGGTGATACAACTGGATTTATTTTTAAATTATAAAAAAACAATACAAATTAATCTGTTTCTTCTTACACTAAATTGTGCTCTAAGATATTGTTTACTAATGTCAGTAATCATAATCAGTACCCATTTTAGTGAAGTAGTCAAAGAGTCAGATTTTTTAAACGTTAACATTAATTTTCTCAAAATCATGATTTTCCAGTTACATCACTTTTCACTGAAGGTTTTATCTTACTAACTTAATTAGGGTTCCGTACCAAAATGGTACCAGTCTGTCTGTCCGTCTATCTGTAACAGCTGGATATCTCAAGAACTATTAATGCTTTCAACTTCAAATTTGGAATAGTTTTAGATGATGTTTGCCCAACTATTTTGTAATTAAGAAAGAAATAAAAATATGTAATTTCTTTTTTACAACAGGGACTGAACGGGGGTCTTAAACATTCGAAGTGGGGCTACTAGGGCATGTGGGATATCATATGAAAGAACGCTATTTGCACATTCTCAAACATTTTTTAATTTTTTTTAGGCCGCAAAGTTTTCGACTTTTGACGAATAATGAATAAATACTGTAATCTCCAAAGTTTGCACAGAGAAAAATCTAAAATTCTATGTGATAGAAGTTTATGTAAAGATTACAGGAAAAATAAAACAATGTCTCTAAATAGCACACTTTTTCAGAAATCATCAACTTAAATTATATTAGTTCCACTATCGGTCAAGAGATGACACTGACTTAAAACTGCAATATTCTACACGGCAGTGTGCAGTGCTAAAATTCTCTGACAAATAAAGGTCTCGCCGATGAAAATTTAAAATAGTACGGAACCCTCGGTTTTTTTCCTTTGCCTAAGTACGCCAACCTGAAGAACGCAACTAGAAAAGGCAAGAGCCTCCATATCTTCACAAATTTACAGCCAAAGCGTATTATGAATATGAATGAAGTCTCTAGTTCTGAAGAACTTAGATGGGTTTGTAATTTGCAACCGACTTGCAATGTGATGGGAACATTCATAGCAAATGTATTTCTAGAAGATTTAAGCTGTTATGCACACTTAACACTATTAAATATACAAATATTGCTCATTTAATAGTATAGGATATGTGCAGGAGTATGAAGACGACTGATTCTGAAATTCTGAAGAACATATCATATTTGTTTTACAATTTTATCAATTATAGACCGCTATTTACTTAAGAATTGCGCCACGTCCAAAAGCCGAGAGCGTAGCGGAACTTAAATTCGAAATCTTTGAGATTCAAATCGCCACAAACGTTGTTATAGCACCAGACGGAAGGATTTCAAAGAGAGGCTGTTGGTTAAGAAGTATCTCGAGCTACAGCTGTGGCAACAGTGCTGCCTACTTTAAAATATCTTGCAATTAAGTTAAGAGTTTAACTTATGCTGGTATTAAGAGGAGGTCGTGGCTAAATAATGACAGCTGCACGGGTCGATCCATCAAATAGTTAATTGATTCAGGCGTGACCTTGCGGAAATCCATTATAAAACACAATAGATGTGGATATATTTAGTAACCTGTTCCGCTTAGCTATTTCTAAAGAGCCATAAAAAACTCCTGAAAGAAATCGACACCTGTTTCACCTCTCAACGAGGCATCCTCAGGATGACGATGGACTTGTGACAACTAAGACAAGTGAGACGAGTGAGGGGTGTCTGCACTCAGCGCTCGGTGTGGCAACACGCCGTGTTCGAGTTCGCAACAAGTCCATCGTCATCCTGAGGATGACACGTATCGATTTCTTTCAGGAGTTTTTTATGGTACTTTAGAAATAGCTAAGCGGAACAGGTTACTAAATATATCCACGTCTATTGTATTTTTTGTTTCGATCCATCAGGTTAAGCTACGCTTGCCGGGGTGGGTTCGTGGATGGATGACTATCTTTACATACCGAGACTCCTCCGTGCCTCGGAAAGAACGTTAAGCAGTTGGTCCTGGCTGTCATTCGTGGATCTTTGACAGTCGTTACGGTTCATCAGAAGCCCAAAAGTCTGACAACCAGTCTTACCAAGGAGTATCGTATTACTCTGTTACTGGGTTGTGGAGGTTAGATAGGCAGTCGCTCCATGTAAAATACTGGTATTCAGCTGCAACTGGTTACACTGGAAGCCGACCCTAACATAGTTGGGAAAAGGAGTTGCCGACGGCACGATATGTTGCCATTTTAAATGTTATATTTGTATAAACATTTAGGACTAGTATTGTATTTATCTTATTTTTGATTTGTTATTTCACTATATGCTGCACCGGTTGATGTCATCACGTCAGCGCCGGCTATCGCTGAAAACCAGCGCTGGGGCTCTGTCTCGCATGGGGTCGCAGCTTTATGCTGAGCGATGGCCGTTTTGCGTGGATGTGACGCATATTTTCCCCCAATTTGTTATTTACGTGTTTTCTTATCTTTCTTTGCGTCATGTTTACCGCAAATAAACGAATTTTCTTTCTTTTCTTTCTAAGGCTAGGCAGATTGCTTGTATGCTGGTATTAATATTTTACCTCTTTATTTGGAAGAACTGAAAGAGTATCTAAAAGGTAATACGGATTTAGTGAGTTTCTGAACCTGCCTAGCACAGTCTTCTGTCTCTTCGAGTTACAAAACAACCACCTCATTCTATTACAAGACATGTTTCGGCCATAATAGCAACTGCTTTTCCTAGCTGTTAAAAAAAACATTGATTTTGTTATCTCCATTGCTCAGGTCAGTCACGCGATTTATATTAAAGCCACCACAATCAAATATCCCGACAATTATCATATTCCTTACCCTCAAACCTTTATCACCCATGCATCCACTGGGACCAGTTATAAACATGCCCGAAACAAAGCTTCGAAATTCCACCTAAAAACCTTCATTTCGAAAAATCGTTGGAAAAATCTCACGTGTATTATAAAGCGGGACGCACACGGTATACATTTCATAAAAATAAACACTTAGGTAATGGGAATCGCACGCACGTTGCCGCTGCCGCCCCGCAGACGTCCCGCTGTCGCCGTTGGCTTGCCGCAGTCGGAATAATGTGAAAAAGTAAAGCGGACGTAGAACGACCCCCGTGGGGCCGAGAATCGGTTATTTGCCTGTGGATTGTTTTGAATACGACAGTGCCCTGGATTGGTAAGTATGCTGGATTGGACGTAATATTGCTGATCATTTACTTGGTGTGTGGTGCAATGAGTTTCCTTTACACCACTTGTGCACTGAATAAGCTTTACTGTGTTTACCTGGAATTATCTATTCTAGTTTGGGGAGACATATTATGTCTCCGCGACTGCTTTGTAACCTCAACAATACTTACACCTGCAACTCGGATATGACGTAAAGAATGCCACTGATGCTGCAATCAACGCCACCTAACCTACTGGGCTCAAACAATGGTAAAACAACTAAGAAGAGATAGTTAATTGATTCAGGTGTGACCTTGCGGAAATCCATTATAAAATACATTGTTCGGGTTCACGACAAGTCAATCGTCATCCTGAGGATGCGTCGTTGAGAGGTGAAACACGAGTCGATTTCTTACAGGGTTTTTATGGCTCTTTAGGAATAGTTAAGTGGAACAGGTTACTAAATATATCAACGTCTATTGTGTTTTTTTAACTAAGAAGAGTACTATCGACACGAAAAGAAGAATAACAATACCTACACAAAAGTGTCTCATGTTTTATACCTGCCCATAACCTCACAGTGCAGTCGAAATGTCACGTAAAAATTATATAAAACTAGGCTTCCGATATTCTTTGTTCTCATCCACGTTTCTACATTCCAGTGCTCACGCAATCGGCGTACTCCATGCGTAGTCGCCATTTATAATGCATAGTACAAGACACAACTACACAAACTAACGTGCGGCTGTGTACTCCTGTGCCTTTGGTTTGCTATTCATTTTTTAAACAGTTGAATCGTACCTTTTCCTGCTCACGCATGACAACTACAGAAACGGGTTTTGTCGACGGAAGAATAGACAAAATGACAGATTGTGATTGTTTATCTGTCATTTTGTCTATTCTTCCGTCGACAAAACCCGTAGAAAACCCGTTTCTGTAGTTGAGCATGACAACTACAGAAACGGGTTTTCTACGGGTTTGTGTTTGTTTATATGATTGTTATTGTTTATCTGTCATTTTGTCTATTCTTCCGTCGACAAAACCCGTTTCTACTGTGGCCATGCTGAGCGTGCTGGAAATGTCGAATGTTCTTTGGTTCATCCATGTAGTTTTAACCTAGAAAGAATTGGGTATGGCTGGTTATGTTTCATATTAATTGGGCTTCAGTAACTTCTATCCCATCCAGCTAGATGGACCGACGACCTTAAAAAAGTGGCTGGGACAAACTGGATGTGACAGGCGGAGGACAGAATATTGTGGCACAGCCTGGGAGAGGCCTATGTCCAGCAGTGGACTGCAATAGGCTGAGTTAATTAATTGATTGGACTTCTATCCCGTTTAAAGTTGAATATTAATTCCTGCTCAAACTTGAACTTTTAGCTCCAAAAGAGTTTAAAGCTCTTCTAAGGCTCGAAATTCAAAAGTGTTTGAAACTTTTTACCCCGGGTCCACAGTCTCGCGAGTGCGCCTCGTCGAGGCTTTTGCACGAGCCGCGGCAAGCGGAGGCTACAAGAGTGTTACCCATCCAACTCTCGTTTTATTCAGTTGCCCGCCACGCCTCGCGCCTCGCGCCTTGCGTCTTTTGACTCTGGTAAAAAAAAAGACAACGAGCGGAGCGCGTGCAAGGCGAGGCTAGAGACGACGAGAAGAGACGAGGGCGCCATCCACACTATCGCGCTCGCTTCACCTCGTCTTGCCTCCTGGAGAGTGTGGACCCTGGCTTACAATTGGTGATTGCATAGCCCATTGTCTTACGCCAGCCAGTGGAGGTACAAGTTGCTCATTTCTCCGAATTCAACATAATATCTGACGCTCTGCTTTCAGGCTGCAATGGCTACCGCTGAGAATTCAGTTTTCATTCATCGTCCACTCAAATCATGGTAGTGTTTTAACACCTATGTATCTAAATTATGAATGAAAAATAACGTAGGTAATCCTATTCCTTATTTCTCTCGTTCTTTCATTTTCAAATCGCCATTAATGTTTAATACGAAATATAACAGGTAATCTCATACATTTTCTTATATAACCTACAGTGGAGGATTACTTTCTTCATGGGAATAATATTATCATAAAATCCATTTCGCAAGAAACGTACACTTGGCATCGCGATTTGTTGCCAAGATTAAACCGGAGATTAACATACACGCTATATTTTGTTTTATTTATTGTTATTTTTTGCTTATTCCTTGGTATATCTTGTGTTATTCCTTCGGGAAGGGGAGTCTCAATTTTTCAATGTCTGGGCAGAAAATGATAGGTTTCGTATTGAAATACTTTTCTGAGATAATGGCGATTAGGTTTGTTGGTGGTACCTACTTGTAGGTACATAAAGAACTTGTAATTTGTACTTTATATATTAAAGCAACATGGATAAACGTACGACATTTGGTCAAGCTAAACTCTCAAGATGCTGAGACGAAATAAGTAGACAAGAAAGTAAGTAATCTGAAAGAATTGTCGCACTTCAGGGCAAAGCCCTCCCTTTCCTTTTTCCACCCAACCCGGTTCTGAGCCAATATGGACCAATCCCTCCTATAAGCGTCAAGTTCGTCCCGCCATCTACGCCTGGGTTATCCAAGACGCCGCTGGACGTTTTTCGGAACCCATATTGTAGTGGTCTAAGCCCACAATGCATCCGATATGCGGCAAACGTGTCCGGCCCAGTCCCACTTGAGCTTGGCTGCTGATACCAGGGAGTAGAAAGTCTCCCTCTGTTCTGAAAATTCATGAATATTAACATATTAATGAAGGTATTTTTGACCACCATTCCAGAACGAGCATTTAGGAAGTAGCCTACATTTCTCAAAAAAAATAAAAGTTTTTTCTGTGCCAACTATAACAATAACAATCAAGCCAACAATGTACCGATGGCAAAAAAAAAAACAAAGTCATAGAGGAACTGAACGTATTTTCCTTATGGCTTTAATTAAGCCGCGTCCGCCGGTAGGACGGCCATTTTTGCGCACCGTACCGCTCGTGCAGATTGATTAAAAGTCTATGGCCCATGCTTTATAGCGCGTTTCCACTGTTTTTATGCTGGGATATTTATGTATCTGGACTTGTAGTGCTTGCAGCCATTGTTTAAAATAAAGAAATTATTTTTTTTTGTCACAGAAACACGTGCATACAAGAAGCAAATGAAAACTAAAGCTAAATTATTGACTTAATATACCTAAGTAATATCTTAGATTTGAATAGTTTTTAGTGGTATGAGGAACAGGGTGTAAAGTTCACTCATCCACCATAGAAAAGGGAGGACCCTCCGGCCAGACGGGTGTTGTGTCTGGCGGGCAACTACCCATCGGTTTGAAGTTGAAATCTTGTATCTATGTCGATCGCTCGGTAAACTCTAACTGCGCGATGCAGGATTTGTGTGACGTAATGTCTTTGATGCGTAGTTCGTATGTGGTGGTGTAACCGCTACATCACTCCCCTCCGGAGACCGGAGGTCGATAGTGGGCTGAATCTTGCGATGCTTCACATAGTGCCAGCTGTGGTTCCAGTGAGTCGGAACCGGGTGCCTCATAGTTCGCGGTGAGTCGGAACTGTCTGTGGTGATTCCCCAGTGAGTCGGGGTGATTGAGGTGATTTCCCAGTGAGTCGGGGTGATGAGGATGAGGCTGAGGGTGATGACCAGGAATACGCGTTCGCTGCATGCTGGTGGTCAGGATACCCGTTGAAGCCGTGGATGCTGGTCGGCTGTGTGACTCGCCTCACGAAAGCTTGCGGGAGTGATAATGATGATGACGTCACGCCGAAGTATTTGCACGAAGGCT
Organism: Agrochola lychnidis; assembly: GCA_963680765.1. Classification (NCBI taxonomy): domain Eukaryota; kingdom Metazoa; phylum Arthropoda; class Insecta; order Lepidoptera; family Noctuidae; genus Agrochola; species Agrochola lychnidis. Next base: position 21,966,834 of record OY796858.1, read on the forward strand.
GCGTTGACATTGATACTCGGGGTCACCAATTTGGTGGCATGAGGAACAGGGTGTAAAGTTCACTCATCCACCATAGAAAAGGGAGGACCATCCGACCAAACGGGTGTTGTGTCTGGCGGGCAACTGCCCATCGGTTTGAAGTTGAAATCTTGTATCTATGTCGATCGCTCGGTAAACTCTAAATGCGCGATGCAGGATTTGTGTGACGTCATGTCTTTGATGCGTACCTAGTTAGTATGTGGCAGTGTAACCGCTACAAGTTCATTCGTTTCTTTATTGATCGTCTTGAAGTGTAAAATAAGATGGTATTTAAATTCGACAAATAACTCTACCACTGTATAATAAATGACTAAATACAGTCAAACCTGGGTAAGCGAGAAAACTCTATAAATGAGAGTAATAGCCAGGTCCCGTCATTTTAACCGTCTAAAACCTCTATAAGTGAGAAACAGAAACCTCTATAAGAGAAAATCGTGTTTACATTCGTGATCCTCTATAATTGAGACTACTACTTGCCTATACCTCTATAAGCGACAGTCGAGTGTAATTTAACATCTGCTATTTATGACTCATTCTTAAATTTCGTGGAGATAACATATTTTTTTCCTCTCTACCTTTCCCAACCAGCCTCAACCTCTATAAGTGAAACAGACTACACCTGTACCTCTATAAGCGACAGTCAAGTGTAATTTAACATCTGCTATTAATGACTCATTCTTAAATTTCCTGAAAATAACATTGCCTTTTTTTCCTCTCTTCCTTTCCCAACCAGCCTGAATCTCTATAAGTGAGACAGACTACACCTGTACCTCTATAAGCGACAGTCGAGTGTAATTTAACATCTGCTATTTATGAGTAATTCTTAAATTTCATGGAAATAACCTTTTTTTTTCCTCTCTACCTTTCCCAAACAGCCTCAACCTCTATAAGTCAGAAAGGCCGCTGCTGTACCTCTATAAGAAAGAAACTCGAGTTACTGAGAAACCTCCATAAGCAAAAAAGAGATGGCGGTCCCTTGAACTCTCGCTTATCCAGGTTCGACTGTATATAAACTCACTCACTCTCGAAATGAAGATATCTGACCTATCTTTCTCATCCTTAATTTTTTTTACATGCCGTTTAAATCAAGTGCTGGTGCAGTGTACCTTTAAATCATTCTTGAAGCTGAGAAAGATTGGTATAATCTGTAAAAATCTCAACAGCACTACTGATGCAAGGGATTGACACAATTGGCAGCAATTGAAGTAATCAAGCTCATTTCACGGTGAGATTTTGACTATGACATCGTTACATGCATGTCCAATTGCGCAGAGCAACCATTTATTTAAATTATCCTTGAAAATAAGGCTGAAAACTGCGAAGTGATTACAAACGGCTCTGTAGCGGACACCATAAATGATTTATCCTCAACAAAAATACGATGACCTCATAAAAAATCCCGTGACACATTGGACACAAACTCAACCCGTGTAGTGGGCAAGCAGCATCTAATTTATGGTCGAGGTGGGCTCCCGGCCCGATAGTTATGGCGGGCGCTAATTCAGATAGACATGGAGTTTGTTACCGTAGCGTTCGCAGGGTTAAGCATTTAATTAGGGACGTTTGAATCGATTTACATATGTATTGCTTTGCAAGTTGGGGTTGATGATTTTAGTTGTGTCGTTATAATTTTGGATTTAGGTCATTTAGAGATTGTCTTTGTGTTGAAAAGTGGAGTAGATTAATCATTAGTACCAACATAGAGAATGCTCATTTAATAGTATAGGAAAGTTCATACTAATTCATGTATAGTACCTACTTATTCCATGCTGCCATGATAGTAGGTACTTACTAATTCCATGCTACCATGTCATTATTCTAATGTCATTATTTTCATGTCATTATTATTCATTATCTCGTTTTAAACTTTGGGCGACCGAGCTCTGCTCGGGTGAAAATACGGACAAAACAAATTTTCCCAGATATGAGACCTAGCTAGATCGATTTTTCGCCCCCATAAACCCGATTTCGAGAACGTCAGTACAAAAATATTGCTCATTAAATAGTATCTTAGTACTAGAAAGCTGTAATTTGGCATAGGTATACAGATTAATTACGCCGACAAAGTGGTAAAACAAAACTATGAAAAACATTTTTTTTAGGGTACCTCTCCTACACGTAAAGTGGTGATGTTTTTTTTTTTAACCCATGGTGAGGGGTATCATTGGAAAGGTCCTTTAAAAACATTGTGAGTTTGTGAAAACCATTTTTGGATTCAGGAATCCATTTGCGAAATATTAAGCTTTAAAGTGCTAATTTTTGTTAGAGTCAAATCCCCCCCCCCCCCTGCCAGCTAAATAGTTGGTTTTGGATGTGTGAAAAAAATCATAGCAGTAGTTTATATAACGAAATTAAAAGGAAAACTATCACAGCTAAGTAGGCTCTACAAGTTAACGAGTAATAATCGACCAACTTAACTTTATAGTTGCAAAACCATGTTTTCCCATATATTCCATATGGGAGAACATATTTTTCAACTACAAAGTTAAGTTTGTTTTTGAGATAAATTCATCCCAACCACAGAACCTCTCATTGTGCGTAGTCCGACACGTACTTGTTGTTTACCTTTATTTAACTTCCTAAACCTATAGAGTATTTTATAGGAACGTCATCTTACGTCACAAAGAAAACCTCAACTCCATTCTTTAGTAACAAACCCAACTATAACAGCTCCATCATCTATATCCAAGTAACAGATGACCACAAAAAGCTCAACATTAATCCTCGTATGACGGTGTAAGGCGGGCTGCACACTCTCTCGCGACGAGGATTGACTGTGACAAATATACGTGTGAATCCAGCCTGCGATGTTACACTATTCGCGGTTTGTGAGTTTCTTCTGGACGGTTGGGCCCTGAAATGTGGGAGGAAGCGATTTATTTAGAGTACAAATCGAAGTGCTTTTAAAATACTTTGACAGTCTCTCAGAGTAAGTGCATTAGTGGTATGAGGAACAGGGTGTAAAGTTCACTCATCCTCAATAGAAAAGGGAGAATCCTCCGACCAGACGGGCATCGTGACGAGTGGGTAACTGCCCAAACGATTGATGTCGGGACATTGTATTATGTTACAGCGATATTGTCAAACCAGTGATATTATAATTTCACTGGTGAAATTATAATTGCACGAAACTTTGTCAACCGCCTCCATTTCTCACAATTTAACGGGCTCATTTCAGTGACATTATACCTAATTCTACTGGAACGCTGTAGTGAGTTTATAATAACCCAAGGTATATTATCTATGAGTCAAGTTTATAGTCAGGTCTTTGTGCGTTTTGATTGGTCAACTCTTCTTCATCCGCCTTTAAGATCTGCAGGTCGTCGGTTATAAAAAAAAAACGTGTGGCACTCGGGGACTGCCGCGGTATAGCTATTGCTTAGCATTTGTAACCTCCATACTTCCTATTTGTCAACGCTACACTTGGGATGATGACGTGATGACATAAAACAAAAATTACGTTCCCATGACAACATCACGTTGTCATGGGAACCGTCATTACATGGTAGGCGGAGTGGGGGTTGTTAGGTTTTTTTCGTTACGGAATTTCTTGATTCGGTCGCCGCGCTCAAGGCCCGCGATAAAAGCTATGCAATAGCTTAAAAAAAAACAGCTGTTCCATACATTTTGACCGCGTAGGTTTTCTATCAAACAGCAGATTTTTTTATAACCGACGAAAAATTTCATCGCATGGGGGTTCACGGTAACAGTTTTCGCGATGTCCCATGCCACCCCATAAATATTAGTTTAGATAAACTCCGCTAACTTCCAAGCCCCGCTAAACACCTAACGTAGGCAGCTATTAAGGTTTATTCATTTGTCACCCGTCAGCGCATCGTTTGGGTGACGCCCAACAGATGTCGCTAGTGCGATTATGAACCACTTTCGTGGACCAATCGAGAGAGTGGACAAGGAAAATATCACTAAGTAATGGTGGAAATTGGCAGTTGTGGAAATGGATCCTGTAAGCATGGGAAATAGTTCCTATTACGTTGTTGCAGTTTGAAAATGAATAATGGAATTGGAGTTTTGTCTCTGTTAAAGGTTATACAGGTAACATCGAAACTTCAGCAAACACAGAGGTGAGCCCGTAGTCTGCTTCAATACTGCTTGCTATCCATAATTTTTTTTAAGAACTGAGGATAGTTTTAAAGATAATTATGTCCGATACACGTAATGACAAACATAAGTTGTTTCAATGAAAGAAATTAGCAAGATACATTAGGAATATTTAACAACAAAAAGTACACTTGAATAATTTTTTTAAGCTATTGCATAGCTTTTTATCGCGGGCTTTGAGCGCGGCGACCGAATCAAGAAATTCTGTAACGAAAATAAAACCGTAACGAAAATAAAACCTAACACCCCCCACTCCGCCTACCATGTAATGACGGTTCCCATGACAACGTGATGTTGTCATGTCGTTTTTTTTTTTTGGGAGGAATTTGTGCAGAATATTTTTTTTTCCTTTATTATTTTTTCAACGGGTTTTAGGTACCTATTCACCAAAGTTTTTTAAAGAAACGGCGATCTCACAAAACATATCTATCACGTCGGTAATGAGCTTCGTTCGCTATCCAAGAGACATAATTAAGCTGACGAACGGAAGGACCACTAGGCCGCGAAACAATAAGCAATCAACGTCGAAACGAGTCATAAATCAGGCAGAATCTTTGGTGGGAACCGTCAGCTGCTGTGACAGCGCTGAATAGCTTTATTTGCCATGGAGAATTGGTTTGGGGATAGGATCGAAGGAAAATAGTTAAGTAGTGTAAGAATCAATCTTTCACGAAAGACTAAAGAGAAAATAAAGAGATGGCGAACTTGATGGGTTTTGGGATTCTTATAGTACCTATACCTACCTAATTTCAAGCAGTGCAACTCAGCAGACCCATGAAAAGATGGAACCAGTACCATAATTGCGTAATACAACACAATCTGTTTCGATTTGAAACAAATTGCTAATCCTTCATAAGTTGGAAAAAAAATCTGCTCAACAACGTACCTAAATAACGCAATGAATGTTGTTAAACTGTCAAAATGAGACAAATCAGGCAAAATTGTTCACAAAAACAATCGTAAGTTACGCAATTAGGGTACAGGTCCTAACCACGTTGCTAAGCACATGCGGCATACTTAAATTAAGATGGCTGAAGAGGATGATGCCCTACATGATAATTACTTTCTCCACTAAGCGAATGCTAAACTGAATAAAATAATTTGAGGAGAAAAGTACCTATAGGCTTCTCCTAATTTTTGAGGATAAAATGCCATCCAGATTCTTTAATTACCTTAGGGCCTGTACACACCACGTTTTTTAAACGAGCCGTCGACGCGGCGCGTTTAAACGGCGCTTTTATCTTACAGAGCAGTTTGGGCTGCGTCTGATTCGCGTGCGTATCGCGTCTGTATCGCTACAAACGCGCGTCGATGGCGCGTTTTAAAAAACGTGGAGTGCGTAGGCCCTTAGTCGGTCCTAGACTCCTAGTTACATATAAGTAGGTACACTATTTGTCCACCGTCGACGAGAGACGAGATTATTCGTCCCAATCGTGACGGGACGGGAACAACACCCGTGGTGGTGTTCCACCCCACAAGGGGTGGTGTGCGGTGAACGCACGGCCATAGAAAATGTACTGTCATTACTTCGTCGCCGTCATCTCGTACTCGCACCGTGAACGGGCGTCAACACCCGTTCACGGTGCGGTGGACAAACCGCTTAACACTTCAGTGAACCCTAGATAGGCTTATAGCAATTGGTAAAACAACAACAATTGGTTGGTACACACGGCTACACATCAGACTATACATTTCCAGTTTATGCTGATCTCGCATTGTATAGGATTTCCGTAAAATGCGAGGTTAGCTTATACTGGAAATGCATGGCTTGATGTGTAGCCGTGTGTACTAACAAAAGTAAAACACAGAAACATTCTACACACAACCTTTACTTTTTCTAACCCCCTTTTAGATGTAAATAAGTGTCAACCGATAGGGTTGCGACACCGTTCGTGGTGACTGTTTGTATAGAAAACATGGGAGCCACGCGAATACTGTTTACTTTGCTCCAAACCTTTTACTTTTCGTTGATTGTGTTTTTAAATCATCTGGCTGAGATGAAAGAAATAAAAACAACGGGAATACTTACTTATTTATTTAAATTCCGTGTTTAAGTAAGTTGGCAAATGTGAGTTACATTATTTTATGCTTGGAGAAACAGGGGTAATTAATTCAGTTTTACATTATTTTGCTAGTAGATAGCTACTAGCAAAATAATGTAAAACTGAATTAATTTGATGTAAATAACTGGAATAGTGGGTCAAGTTAAAATTAGTTTAATCCTGGAACGGTGGGCAGACATCATAATAGATAATAGATATCATTATGACTGGACTCCACTACCTATTTTCTTTACCTAATCGACGGTCTCCTCGTTTCTATCTTTCAGTATCTTTTTGTCCTGGAGATCTAATACCACAGCATAAAATCCGTCGTTTCGACCGCAGTTACGGACGATTTTGACTCCTTATCACCTACGAACATAAGATTAGTTCGGGGCCCGATCTAAAATTGAATGACATCACGATTTGACATTTGTCCTCCCGATATGTTTTTGACCGTCCAAAAACGTTAATTAATTAGGTGTAATGTTCACTCCGAAGTTTCGAACTACTTTTGGACGGGCTCCGTGTCTTCGTTGACGGAGTTAGAGAGTAAGCTCCCTGGGCAATAAATTACTAAGTACCTAACTACTTACAACGATTAAAATAATCAGTAAAAGGGTACGGTCAATCACACGTTTTATACTAACTTAATCCTGTGGGTCTAGGTAGGTACATCTAACAAGGCAGCTTGAAAAAGAACCCTGCAAGTCTACAGTTACATAGATTTTTAATGCAAAATAGATTTTAAATTGATGCTTAAAGTTTGCTACGCTGGGTATATTCCACACCGTCTATCAGGCGGAGTGTGTGGGCATCATACAAGCAGCCCACGCCATAGAAACCAGAAGAGTTACGGACACTCACATACGTATACTCTCCGATAGCGCCTCAGTTTTCCAATCCTTACGGAAAAAATATATTACTTCAAAGTAAACACTACTAGAACAAGTAAAGGTATCTAGCCGCAACACGGTGACTGCCCATGGATAAAGGGACACAGCGGATCGCTAGGTAACGACGCAGCTGACGAACTTGCTAGAAGAGGATCTAGCACGGCAGTCTGTGGACCCGAGCCTATCGTGCCAATTCCCTTCAACCAAATACGCAGGTGAATACAGGAGTTCACCCACACACAAGCGGAGAACTGGTGGACCTGGACACCGGGCTGCAGGCAGTCCAAGGAAGCTATGCCATCCTTCGATAGCAGGCTAACCAGGCGTTGGGCACGCCACAATTGCGGCGATAAGACCCCTCTTTGAGGAGTGGCTAGAGAGGCGCCACGGCGTCCTCACCTTCCGCCTGACACAGGTGCTCACCGGACATGGCTGCGGGAGGTACCTGTTCAGGATAAAGCGGGAGGAAACGCCCGGGTGTCATCACTGTGTGGATCGCCCGGAGGACACGGTGGAGCATACGGTGGAGGTCTGCCCGGCTTGGGCAGAGCATCGCCGTGTCCTCGTGGAAGCGATCGGCGGTGGTGATCTCTCGCGTCCGGCCCTGATTCGGGCCATGCTACGGAGCGAGAGGAAATGGCAGGCCGTCACCTCGTTCTGCGAAGCAGTAATGCTCGCGAAGGAGGAGACGGAGCGCGTGAGGGAGAGGCAAATTTCGCGCCCTCGCGCCCCTCACCGCCGCAGCAGGAGACGCCCTGGGCGTCGGGAATCACGTGAAGATTTCCGGCCACCGTAGGCGCGGGCTTGCGGACGGTGAGCAATGGGTAGCTCGCCGTCCGATAAGGACCAAGCCCGGGTCGACGGCGCGTTGTGTTCCACGCGCGCCTCAAAGAGATGTCAGCAGAATTGACGGGGTCCGCTAGGGCCAATGCCTGCCGGGGGTTCGAAGAAAACCGATAGGGAAATCGTGGCCCCCTGGCAACACGGCAACTGAAGGAACACGGGTGGGTTTTAGTCAGTAAGAGTCTGACATGCCCTCCCGCTCCGCCCAGAGCGGGAGAAGTTATTTGATGATTTCCCACCCAAAAAAAAAGAAAAAAAAGGCTAACCAGGCGTTTATTAAGCCTTGACAGGAACGGTCTGCGCCTGATGATGGGGACCATCACGGGTTTCTGCTCGCTAAACAAACACTTCCATACAATAGGCATAACGGACAGTCCTCTGAGCAGGGCGTGCATGGAGGCTGAGGAAACTGTCGCGCACGTGCTCTTCGAATGCACAGGCGTTACCCAGATTAGAACAGAAACCCTCGGGTCAGCCAGATCTTTCACTGATGTTCTCAACAGACCAGGAGTTTTAATTAACTGGGCCGGGGTGGGCTGGTTGGAATAACCACCAAACGGCCGCCATGGCCCACGCACAATGGTCCACCTGACGGACTAAGTGCGGAAACCAAACTCAATTTAAAGTATTTTTTTTATTAAGTAAATAAAAAGTCGATTAAAAGGAAAACTCATGATCAGTCTGTCATCTAGCGAGTAAGTACTTAACTAAGAACAAAATAATTCAAACTCAAAGGTAAAATACTAACGCTAATCTAACACATCATGTTCACATTGCGATCATCCTGCCATCTATAGGACAAAGTCTAAAATTAAATCAAAATCAACAAAAACTAAACCTTCAAAAAGACGATCTGTATGCCACATTATCTATTTTAAGTTATTTAGTTATTTTTAATAAATTACATTGGTGTTAATCAAACACAATTTTATGGCTCAAAATACTGGGTTCCAAGATTGAAAAACAATATTTGACATGCTTCAATGACATAAAAACAATTGATTGTTATTATTGTTTGACGTTTTGTGGCTTGGTGCAGCAGCATAACCTAAAACAGTCGGCTTTGAGGTTAAAATCTCACGTATCTTTGGATTTTTGTGTGAAAATACTGTTAATTTTGAGTGCAAGAGGTGTCAATTACTATAAACTTGTAGATAAGACTCAATTACTGGGTCTTATGACCCGCGTGTGCGCGTTCCGCGTCAAAGTTATTTTTAACGTAGTGTAAATAAACCTTTGTTTATTGTTTTGTATGTTTATCTCTTAGTTTCCTTCTTATTAATCTTCGGATAATTTGTAGTTCCTTTTTTTAATTAAATGCTTAGTTTTTTCAAAACCATAGCTAGTAGAGCAATTAGTTTTAAAATTAAATTTTCTGTTTCGCGTTTCAATTTTAGAAATAAATTACCTATGGCCAGCGAGGGTCTTAAAAGTAAATGCGATTCAAAAATGGATCACGAGCCAATAAAAAAAATGAAGCTTGATAGTGATGACCAGTCAGTGGTGACAAGAACAGTGGCTACTATGTGTGGGGCTTGGAGGCCTGAAGAGGAATATGGCGGGTTGATCTTCGTGTTCAAGACCAGGGAGGCGTGCCTCAGTCCTGATCCCACTAATGAGGCTGACTATCCGGAGAACATCCAGGATTTTTGGGAGGCGACCTTTCCGGCCAGCGATGATGAACAGGTATGAATGTTTTCTCTATTATGAACACTATACTGAATATATTCCGTGTGTGTTGTTATTTAAGGCGATAGAAACTTCAAAAAATATTAGTATTTATTTTGAATAAGGTTTTTTTTAAATTGTTGGGTTACTAACGCCATCTATTCGAAGTTATTCAAACTAGGATCTTCCAAAGGTTTCTGTTGAGTTCAAGATTTAGCATATAAATTGGTAGATGGCGTTGTTACAAATTTCCTCATAGGGACTCGAGGCCTATGTGGTAGTTAGTAAAGCTTTTGCTAGATGGCGCTAAATTCAGTAAGTTTTACTGCAAAAATGTTGCGAACATTTTCCATTGTTTATTTTTACAGAGGAACTAAAAGCCTGCTGTGCACGCTCAGTTTACAGCATTTTCCTTATGGCTATACCGCTGAGTATTAAATGGAATTTGGCTAGTATTTACCGTAGTTCTGCTGGTTGAGCAATCTAAACACCAACCTACATACTAAGTAAACAATGTATTTCTAGTGCCAAGTCAAAGTATTATCAGCTAATAAACTCAATTCCTCACGATGTTTTCCTGCTCTAAAAACGGTGAAGGAAAACATCGTGAGGAAACCGGCATGTCCTAGAACCGAAAATTCGAAGACATGTGACATCTACCAAACCGCACTGGGCCCGCGTGGTGGATTACGGCCCACTCCCTCTCACAGAGAGGAGGCCTGTGTCCCAGCAGTGGGAACATTTATAGGCTGATGATGATGATGAAACTCAATTCCTTACAAACAAAGCCCATTTATAATATAATGATTCGTATTGATTACCTACCAAACAGTCTTGGTTTCTCTATCTGAGTTGTCTTGTCACTAATCAGTAGTAATCAGTAAAATATACCCTTTCTGACATTTATTCTCTAAGGGGGTATTACACTATCATATCTATGGTCATAGATCTATGACAAAGATATACTTACTTAATCTTCTTCTTCTTATTTATAAAATTCTCGTGTCACAATGTTAGTTACCTTACTCCTCCGAAACGGCTTTACTGATTTTTACCAAATTTTATATGCATATTCAGTAGGTCTGAGAATCGGCTACTATCTATTTTTCATACCCCTAAGTGATAAGGGTTATCCAACCCAAACAAATAATTGGCAAAACAACGTTTGCCGGGGTCTGCTAGTCTACATATATAAAAATCAATTGCTGTTCGTTAGTCTCGCTAAAACTCGAAAACGGCTGGGCCGATTTAGCTGACTTTGGTTTTGAAATGTTTTTCGTAGTCCAGGGAAGGTTGAAACGGTGAGAAAATATGGAAAAACTCACGAAAAAAAAAATTATGAAGAAAATTCACGTTCTCATACATTTTGTGTGGATCGGCTTTTTTGGTATCTAGCAAGGCTCGGAAACCGGTTAAATTTTCAAACTGTTATTATGTGCTTGACGCAAAAACCTTTACATTCGGTTTCGTTCGTATACACCGGTTTTTATAAACCGGTTTTGACGGAGTCTTTACATAAAGGTTTTTTTTGGATTAAACGATTTAGAGCAATATTAATCGGTTTTTTGTTTGGTTTTTATTCAACGTGACATCCTCACAAGTAATCACATGTTGCAACGCGTTGACCGACATGCCGCTCGTTGAATAAACCGGTTAATTTAGGTTAACACACATAAGGGATAATCACAAGATCGTATTATTTGCAGATGATACTTCCCTCATTTTTAAAATCAAACGTCAGTTAGAACGTAACTTTGAACAAGTTAATGATGCACTCTCTAAAGTTGTGCATTGGTTTAATGTAAATAATCTTCTCCTGAACGAAAAAAAAACTAAATTCATTAAATTTTCAATGCCAAATGTCAGGCAGCTATCTACTAATGTTCAGGTTAATGGAACAGAGTTGGATCCTGTTGAGTCTACAGTTTTTCTTGGAATCACTATTGACGGTAAATTACAATGGGGCCCACACATCGAGAAATTGTCAGGAAGGCTAAGTTCGGCCGCCTATGCTGTTAAAAAAATTAGACAGATAACTGACGTGGACACAGCCAGAATTGTTTATTTTAGTTATTTTCATAGTCTTATGTCATATAGGATTCTTCTCTGGGGAACCTGTGCGGACATTAATGCTATCTTTGTTCTACAGAAAAGGGCTGTTCGAGCCATTTACAACCTATACGTAGGTCCAAGAGATTCCCTTAGAGAAAAATTCAAAGAAATAAATATTCTGACTGTAGCCTAACAATATATTTTTGAAAACCTATTGTATGTACACAAACATATATCAAATTTTAAGAAAATGTCCGATATTCATAGTTTAAATACCAGGAATAAACACAACCTTGCTGTACATCGCACACGTCTCCACAAAGTAGGCAACTCATTCATGGGTCAATGTATACGCTTTTACAAAAAACTCCCTATTGACATTCGAAACTTACCCATTAAACGATTTAAAATCTGTATTAAAACCAAACTTTGTAAAAAAGGGTACTATACAATTTCATATTATTTAGAAGATAAAAAAGCTTGGGATTGAACTGCTCGCTCTGCTAAGCCTTGTGATAAAACCATAAAACTAGACATTTTAATTATTATGTAAAATCAACATATACCAGTTTTATAAACACTTTGACATTGTTGAAAATTATATTCAAAATGACATGATTACTTTGTAAAGTATTATATTATTTTAACTATTGCGAATGTGAGGACTATGTGGATATTATTTTTATTTCTCTTCTAGTTTTAGTGATGGTCTGGCAGTTTGAGTAGTTTTTGCGGCCTCCCCAAATGTCCTTTCTTTGGTATTGCTCGTCGAGTTGAGCTCCTTAAGTTCTAAGTTGAGCTCCACGATTACTGACAAATGCTTGCACTGACTGGACAGGTCCACTCAAATCTGTGTGGTTCTTTCCTCAAAAGACCTTTTCAGATACTAATCTACATAGTCCTCATATGGCCTGACTAAGATTATGTCTGGACTTTAAAAGAGACTGTGACCTCGGAGTTTGTTTCGGCCTTTCTTCTCAGAGTAGTCAGATAGGAAACGCCGAACTCATCTAGCTTATTTCTTATTTTTAATATTTTTACGTGTAAAAGTGATTCCGATATCCTATTTACAGAATAAACAATTTCATTTTATTTTATTTGATTTAAAATAAAGTTCTTAAAAAGTTTACGTTCTTAAGAAAGTTCAGAGTAAAACTGAAATAAACCGGTTTTAAACGGTATTTTTTAAACCGGTTCCGAGTCTTGGTATCTAGGTAGGGTAGAAATTTTAAAATCCTAAACATGCACATTCATTGACTGTTAGGCGGAACGAAGTTTGCTGGGTCAGCTAGTTTTATTATAATAGTGTAATACTCACATATAGTTCGTTTTAATCCCAGAGACTAATTTGACAGGTGCAAATGTCAAACTCCAAATTGAAAAAACAAACAACAATCACTTGAAATGTCAAATTAGTCTGTGGGATTAAAAAACGAACTTTAAGGCATGTTGGTTTATGCATAGACTAATATTTATAAACGAGGTGACTAAACGCTTGGAACAATGACATAATCAAAAATAATTTAGTATATTCCCAACTTAATTGAACATTAAAAGCTGGGTCTTAAAGTAATTAACCTACATCCTTTGTTGACATGACCTTTTCATATTAATTTGATGTTGAAGTCAAGTGTTTTGATAATAGGTGGTACTAAGGTACCTAGTTCTACCTTCTCTCGTTTCCTAATAATATCAGTAAGTACTTGCCTAAAAATTAATTGAAGGATGTTGGATGCTCTGCTTTATGATAAAAACATAGAACTCGCTCTGTTTTTAACCCCCAGAACGTAATTTTTGTTTTATGTCATCACGTCACGTCATCATCCCAAGTGTAGCGTTGACAAATAGGAAGTATGGAGGAATAGCTTTACCGCGGCAGTCCCCGAGTGCCACACGTTTTTTTTATTTGTTTATTATTTCAATCGCCTTTTACAAAATTTGTTCGTCAGTTTTGTTGATAGTGTTCCTTTGTTAGGCAAAGGGCTCCTTGGCCATGCCACCACAGACGGGAACTTACAGCAAAAAGTACACGGACTTTTTCTCACTCAATCAATCGCCTAGCCCTTTCCTATGTTGGGGGTTCAGCTTCCAGTTTAATCGGATGCAGCTGAATACCAGTGTTTTACATGGAGCGACTGCCTATCTGACCTCCACAAACCAGTAACTGGGTAATAAAATACCCCTTGGTAAGACTTGGTTTGTAAGACTTTCGGGCTTCTGGACCCGTAACGACTGTCAAAGATCCAGGAATGAAAGCCGGGACCAACGGCTTAACGTGCTTTCCGAGGCACGGAGGAGTCTCGGTATGTAAAGATGTCACCCATCCACGTACCGACCTTGGCAAGCGTAGCTTAACCTGATTTATCGACCCGTGTGGCTGTTTTACTTAGCCACGAATTCGTTTTCTCACACGTACGAAATAAAAATAACCTCGTTATTAAAGAAACCTCTGCAGATTTTTCCGCTGATAATAATGAGGTGCGACCCCAGCTAAATGAGGCAGCCGTGTACTTACAAATGGCGTCCATTAACTATACAAACTCGGTAAAGTTATGTTTAATCTTAATATATGACGTCGTTAGGTGTGTAAACGAATCCTCTGCTTTGTAGTGAAGGTGGAAGTTTTGAAGGATTCAGAAAGATTAAGAGGATATTGTGCAAAATAAGAAAGAAAGAAAGAAAAATATTTTATTTGGAACACGCACAGGAAATACAACATTAAAACTAACAAAATTATGAAAACAATAGTAATTTAAGAAAAGAACATTAAAATAAAATAAACATTGTGAAAACAAAAAAGAAGACTTGTGCAAGGCCAATCCTGTCTCACTAAAAAAAAGAAAAGAAAGAAAGAATGCAAAGAAAGAAAGCAAAGAAAGAAAGCAAAGCAAAGAAACAAAAGCAATAAAGAAAATACGTTTATTTGCGGTAAACATGACGCATAGAAAGAACACATACACGAAAAGAACAAGTTGGGGGAAAATACATCCACGTAAACAAGGCATTGCTCAGCATAATGTTGCGACCCTATGCGAGACAGAGCCACAGCGCTGGTTTTCAGCGACAACCAGCGTTGACGTGATGACGTCGATCGGTGCAGCAAATAAGGCCGCTGTAACAAATAATAAAAAATTTATGGTGTATTTTTTTCACAAGTTGAAAAATATATGTAGTGTTAACACTACATATATTTTTCACTACATATATATTGTACGGTGGGTATGTATATCCCTTCGTTTGCGAGTCCGACTCGCACTTGGCGGCTTTTTTACGGATGTGATTTTTTACTTCATTCATCGTAAATCAAAAACTCGACATCTCCAAACAATCCTCGGACCCGAAACTTTCTTCTCGAATCCAAGCTAACCCAAGTATCTCAGGTGTAAGCAACTTTGAATCAAGTTGCAGTCTATCAGTACCCCTGCATATTACAGAATGTAATCACACTTACAAACTGCTAAATTATTGATATACTCCTTCGCTAAATATTCCACGGTTTCGGTTACTAAGTTGCATTTGGTACACTAATCAGTTTGGGATACGTTCCCGCTACATTATGCAGTCCTGGTACAGGGTTGGCAGTTTTATAATTTTTCCTTATCCTTGACGCCCGTTGGTTTCTTTGCCCGCGTCTTCGTCTGCGTGGATGTCGGAATTATAAAAAACTAGCTGCGCTCCGTGGTTTCACCTGCATAAGTCTCGATCTCGTGGGAATATCGGGATAAATAGTATCTTATGTCCTTCTCCGGGTCATGGTCTACCCACATGCCAAATTTCATCCAAATCCGTTTAGCCGTTTTAGCGTGATGCCGTGACCAAGGGAAATAGGGATTCATTTTTATATATATTTTTTATATATATAGATGCATTTTTGCGGCGTACGCTTCGCACTATCTGGACGCACCTTTAGGTGTTTTTAAATCTCATGTTATATTTGTGTTGTTACATATTTTTTTGCCAATCTATCAAAACAGTTAACATTGTACTTACTCATAGCGGATTTATTTGTCAAAGTTTTAACCGAAAGTTTTCAATTGTTCGCAGCAATTTGATCACGAATCGAAACAGTCGTGAAGCCTAAATTACTGAAAATGTGCAGTCAACATTTATATACTAGCTTCCGCCAGCGGCTTCGCCCGCGTGTTATCTTTATAAATTATAGCCTATGTTACTTAGTGACAATGTAGCATTCAACTGGTGAAAGAATTTTTAAAATTGCTGCAGTCGTTTTTGAGTTTATTCATTACAAACAAAAATAAAAATCTTTTCTCTTTATAATATTAGTGAGCATTTTGTGAGCATCAATATTTACTTATTCTCTTACAAAGATTTTCATGTCTCTAATTTATCCCACCTTTAATTTCCGGACGCTTAACTTCCCTTGCATTCTCAAAGAATTTTCCGCTTTCAATGAGAAAATTCCGGACGTAAGGCAACCCTAGGGAGGAAACATGTGATGTGCAATTTTGTACAACCAGATGTTTACCAACCATATGTGCAAGCAATTAATATGCATTTTGTATGCGTGCCAAAGATATGGAGACACAATCCTGTGGTGTTGGAAGTTATTACATGTAAAACTGCCTTAAATTGGCAAGGCTTGTGCACGACCATATTTTATTTTGTTTGGTTAGCAGTAAAGGATTGTATACAATGAAATGGTAAAATGGGTGACATTGCCTGGGAACAAAGTGGGTTATGCAATTTAAAATCAATACCTAACCCTGTCGTTGATATAAGCATAATACTTAGGTCCGCTCTAAGTTAAGACCTTAGGGGAGGCTTATGCTAAGTAGCAAGACAATCTTCGCAAAACTAGTGTCTATGTTAAATATTTAATTTAGTATATAATGTGTGTTTTATAAGATTGTTCAATAAAGGCTTATTATTATTAAGTTAAGACCGAGTTGTATAGTGTCACTTTGAAAATTCGAAGGAACC
The DNA here is from genome assembly GCA_963680765.1 of Agrochola lychnidis. Classification (NCBI taxonomy): domain Eukaryota; kingdom Metazoa; phylum Arthropoda; class Insecta; order Lepidoptera; family Noctuidae; genus Agrochola; species Agrochola lychnidis. The sequence goes on from OY796858.1 coordinate 21,983,434, forward strand.
TACTTACTTCATCATCATCGTCATTTCAGCTGAAAGACGTAGGCCTCCCTAAACGCCTCCACCGTCACTTCGACCGGTTCGGTGCTTCCCGCAACCAGAGGATACCTGTGGCCTTCTGTGGGAGGCCTTCCAACGCTACGTCTTCCGGTACGCAGTCGCCACTTCAAAATTCAAAAAAATTCAAAATTCAAAATTCAAAAGTCATTTATTCAAATTAGGCTGAGAACCAGCACTTTTCGAACGTCAAAATTACATAAGACAGTCCCCCAAAAACGCCCACCCTTCACCACTTCCTAGTGCCTTTAGCTGGGAAGAAGAAGTGGCGCAACAAACTCCCCAGCAGCACAGCTGTCTGTTCAAGTTAGAAAAAAATACAAATGACTCTATACAATAGTATGCAAAATTATTATGCAACACAAAACATTATTTTAATTAAGTATAAATTATTGGCCATATGTTAGCTAGCACACGCCGATATACCAACCAAAAACATCGAGAACTATACTCAAGCAGAATTAAAAAATAAAAACTAAACGTAAAAAGAACTAAATATCTAAATAAAAGCCTCCAGGCATAAAGGGCGTGCCCGCTTACATAAAGCTGTAAATTGGAAGTTATAAATGATAAACTAGGACCATCGAGGTAAAATAAATGTACAGTTAATTACTAGTAACAATAACAAAACCATGATCAGCAAGACGACCAGTCACCACAAGCAGCACCCGTTCACGAGCATAACGCAAAGATCAGCCATTACCCCACTCGCCATATTTGAGGGAAGGAGGCAACCCGACTCCCGACGCTACCGCAAGCATTGACATCTAAGGGAGCATGACGAACTTGCTGCCGGTTGCTCAGGTAAAAAATAATATAATCAATTGTCGAGGTCACTAGCCAACCACAAATTGCAATACAAACTCATAACAAAAACATTGTAATGAGTAGATTATGTCAACAATAAAATAAAAATAAATAGACTCGTAAAAAAATAATTAAAAAATTGACTCATAAAGTCAAATAAAATAAAAAAAATTATATAAACTTATATAAACTGTCAGTAGGTAAGTTAAATCTGGAGAAAGAACATAAACATTGTCTTGAGTTAATCACAGCGACCAACTATTCTTATCATTTAAGTAGTCGTTGATACAATAGTATGCCTTTGAACAAAGGTTGGATTTTACTTTATTTTTAAACGCATTAAAAGGCAAATCTAGCATAGAAGAGGGTAGCTTGTTATAAAAGGTTATACCAAGCCCAACAAATGAGTTATGAACCTTATGAAGCCGGTGAAAGGGAGCTCGTAGTTTGTCCTTATTTCTAGTGTTAACATTGTGAATATCACTGTTTTTAGTGTATAAGTGTATATTTTGCCTAATATATAAGATGTTGGCGAAAATGAATTGTGATGCCACCGTGAGAATACCAACATCTTTAAAAAAATCTCTTAGAGAAACTCTGGCACGTAGCTGGTAAATTGCTCGAACAGCTCGTTTTTGAAGAACAAATATATTTTGAATGTCAGCGGCTTTGCCCCACAGCAGAATACCATAGGACATAACGCTATGGAAATAACTAAAATAGACTAACCGAGCTGTATCAATGTCAGTGTATTGTCTTACTTTCCTGACAGCGTAGGCGGCCGAACTGAGCCTCCCCGCTAGGCTTGATATATGTGTGCCCCACTGAAGTTTGGCATCTACTGTTATGCCCAGAAAAACTGCCGAGTTCACAGTTTCAAGCACCTCTTTATCTAAGACGATGTTGGGTCCTAGATTTCTAACATTTGGTAGAGCGAACTTTACACATTTCGTTTTCTTGGCATTGAGAACTAGGTTATTTGTCGTAAACCAATCCGTAACCATTGAGAGTGCACTGTTTACGTCGTCAAAATCTTGTCTATTCCTGTCTACTTTAAAAATAAGAGAGGTATCATCTGCAAACAGTACAACGTTACAGATATCCTTTAAATAAAAAGGTAAGTCATTTATATACACTAAGAATAAGAATGGACCCAGTATTGAGCCTTGAGGTACACCTAACTGAACTGGTAGCCCGGAAGATTTCACACCATTAACATCTACACATTGGACCCTATTATGCAAATAAGAATTTATTACTTTAAGAGCTTCGTTTTGGACACCGTAATGACGTAGTTTACGCAAAAGTGTGTCATGGTGCACGCAATCAAAGGCTTTGGAGAGATCACAGAAAACTCCAATAGCATTTTGCGAGTTCTCCCATGCGTTAAATATGTGTTTCATCAGAGCAACACCTGCATCTGTAGTCGAACGACCTTTTGTGAAACCATATTGTTCATCATGAAGAAGTCTGTTTAAATTAAAATGTCTTAGCAACTGCTTGAGTATTAACTTTTCAAATATTTTACTGAATGCAGGTAAGATAGAAATAGGCCTGAAATTGCCAACGTCATTTTTGTTACCCGATTTAAATAATGGTATGACTTTACTACTCTTCATGAGGTCAGGAAAAGTTCCTAAATCAACACATTTATTAAAAGTTACAGCTAAATATGGAGCTACTATGTCTATTATATTACTTAATAGTTTAATGGAGATACCCCAGTAATCACCAGTGTTTTTAGACTTAAGTGTGTTAAAAACATTAACTACATCACGAGGTGTTACATGCTCGAAGCTAAATAAGCTACTACATTTAGGCACACTGCTATGCAAAAGGTTTTCAGCTTTAGACGGGGACGAATTTAAGGAGCGAGTCGTAGTTATAGGTATGTTGGCAAAAAATTCATTAAATGCCTCAGCTACGTCGGCTGCTATATTAACTAATTTATTGTCGACCATAATCTCGAGTTGTTTTTCTTCTTTAACCGACTTACCCGTTTCATTGTTAATAATTTTCCAAGTGGTTTTTACTATGTTATTTGAATTTTTAATTGTATCGCCTAAAAATTTTGATTTTGCAAAAACACAAATATTTTTAAATAATTTTGAATAATTTTTGACATACTCTAAGAAAGGAGTATCAAACCTATATTTTTTCAAACCATATAACTCGTATAGTGTCGCTCTACTTTTATAAATACCTGGAGTAGCCCATTGGTTAAAGCCAACAGAGGTGCTATTAATGTTAATAGTTTTGGTCTTGAAAGTAGATTGGTACTCTTTTTGCACAACATCAAAAAGGGCTCCATAGATTTCATTGGGATTTTCGTGTTCTACTATAGATGGTGTAATTCTATGAGCTATATTATTTTTAAACTTGCTGCAACGACTAGCTGTATAAGGCCTGCATTCTATTTTATGTGGTTTTTTTTGTAATTGCATAGGGAAGCTAGCTAGTAAACCACAGTGGTCAGATGTTAAGTCACTTAAAACTAATTTATTTTTGGCATCACAATCACTAAATATATTATCGAGACAAGTCGACGTAGATGCCGTGATCCTAGTAGGTTCAAAAAACAAGTTAATTAAATTATAAGATTTGAACAAATTGAGAAGTCTAATACTTAATGGAGTATCATCTAAAATATTAATATTGAAATCTCCACATAAAATTATACTTTTATTACTAGATTTTAACCTATTGAGTGAATCCTCCATTACCGATTCGAAACGAATAAAATCCCCAGAGGGGGGTCGATAAACACAAATTATAACATATCGCTCTAGTTCAACACAAGACAACTCAATAGTGCGCTCAATGGAAAGATTAACTAAATCTAAACGTTGTTTACATTTCAACTTGTTTGAAACAAGAACTAAAGACCCACCGCGGATAGCACTTTTTCTTACAAATGCGCTTTGTACAGTAAAAAAATCATCATTGATAAAAACTACTTCATGTTCTTTCAACCAGTGTTCAGTCAAACATAACACCTGAACATCATAGTTCTCCATAATTAAACTTAACTCTAGCTCTTTGCCAGACAGACCCTGCATATTTTGATGTACAACATTCAACATATGCGGCTTATCTGTTGTCGCTCCTAATAGTTTAAACTACAAGGGGTATCAAAAGTAGTATTAGTACCACTACTAACAGTAATCAAAGGTACACTACAAGAACCAGTGTCGCTGTGTATATTGTATGCTAAAAGATTAGCAATATGTCTCCTACAACTAGGTGGCAAATACATTGTATTATTTGTCAGTTTGTAATCAGTAATAAATTGATTACAATCAAAATATAAAATAGCGTCACTGTGACGACATGTCCTATTATAAATTAACATATTTAAATTATAAATGTGCCTATTTTGCTCATCAGACAAATATTTTGAATAAGGCAAGGCACAGAAAATAAATTTACAACTATTGGTCTCATTGAGATGCAACATCAAATGGACACATTCCATTATGTCCTTTTTCCTAACAGTTAAACTATCCCCATATAATAATATAACAGTAGAACTGGGGTTTATTTTTGTCAATTTAATATAATTAATTAATTGGCTAATACTGGCACCGGGTAAACAATTATTAATTACATATTGTTGCGAACACTGATTAAATAGACTACCAAAACCTTGACCAAATTTGTCAGAAAATACATAAGTTGTATTAGTAAAATTATTCATTTTATTGACATCCATACAGCTACCTACTGGCTGAGCCACTGAGGGTATAGGTGTAACCAGTTGAGGCTGGGGCTTATGGGTACAAGCACAGCTAAAAGAGAGGTTATTTGTCAATGACTCATACCTCTCTGCATTGTACTTGACCAGGTCAGCCAACTCATTGGCTTCCTGCAAGCGCTTACTCAAATCTTGTTGAGAAGCCTCATATTTACTAAAGATATCCTTTAGAGCATATTCCTTAACAAACAATTCATCCTGTAGGTGCTGAGTGTCGTTATCATACATAGTATTACACAATTGTAATTCATTATTACACTTCTTTAATTTTTGAATTAAATTTAGATTTTTTTGCCTAAGTTTTGTATTTAATTTGTTAACTTTTTGGCGCTGTAGTGATTTTTGAATTTTTCTAATTAATCTATTAATTTTAATGTATTTTTTTAACTTATTATGGCTAGTAAATAAGTTGCATTTAGTGATAGTTTCATCAGTTAAGTCTATTGTTACAACTGGCTCAACACATGTGGGTCCAGACCCGCTACCAACCAACTCATCATAAAGACTGCAGGTGAACGCAGACTCTTCACAGGCTTTGACAGATTCCAAACGGGTTATTGTGTTGTGGGCCCTACTTAATTCCAGTTCCAATTCAGATATCCGTCTCAAAGCCAGATCGTGGGTGTCACTACATTGCTGGAAATTTGACACAAGTTGACGGAGGTGTTGATGCTGGTCAATTATGTCCATATGCTGAATATGTAATTCGGCCAACTGGTTCTTCAGCTCAGTGTTCTTGTTATTAATATATTGTACTTCTACCTCGCTGTCATCCCTTTCCTGTAGCAGCTGATCGCACTGGTTTTTACTAAATTCCAACTCTTTCAATGTGGCCTTCAGTTTTTCCTCTAAGGATGCAGCCCTACGGGTCAACATATTGACAAGCCAACCCTAGAGGCACCCTGGAATGAGAGAAGAGAAAGCAAAGTGAGTTAAAGGAATAAGAGAGTGAGATAGGATGTGGATAGTAAGTACCTACTAGAATGAAGGGACTATTGGGACTAAAACTACTGAGTGTATGAGGAATCTAAATGAGTTGAGAACTTGAGAAGGTAGGATGGTAAGACAGCAAGAAATAAATGAACAAAAGATGAAGTTTTTTTAGAAAATATTATGAAAAAATGGAGGTACTTAGAAAGTAGGAAGCTAATTTATTTATTTTGGGGCTTCTCACTTATCAGAATTATTATTGATTACTTAAAAAGAAAAAGACATACTTAAGTAAATTACCATTTACGATAATAATATTAGAGCTAATAACAGTTATTTTCCACTAAGAATGTTATGGACATGGGATTAGAGGTACCTAATATAGTTTCATTTCGACAATGCTATTGGTTTTAAACAAGAGTAATAAAACAATTTAGGAATAAATATGTGTGCAGTAAAGTTTGTAGTGTATGTTTTATGTCTGGGGCAAGTGTTTTCGTCGTCGATTTTGCTTCCACAATTTGTCAAGCAAAAGGAGACATAAACGGTGCCTGTGTGTATTGGACGTAGCTCATAACTCTGAGCAGTGTTTACAGGTGATGTATAGTGTGTAAATATAACTACAATAATGATAAGTATAAAACAAAATACTCCCCGGGTTTGATGAATTCAAATCCACAATCGAAACGTTGACAGCCGGTAGATGATTTTTCGAAATCTCGATTATTATGAATAATCGCGACAAAAACACGTCACAAACACTGTGTGAGACACTTTATACTTAGATTCTAAGATAAACAGTAGATTTAACACAAAATAAACACAATAAACTAATAATCTAAAAATATTTAACTAAGAGATCGTTTTTTCACCAAGAGATCGTTTTTTCACCAAGAGATCGTTTTTTCACCAAACTACAGACACTACAGAACCTTTCGGCCCCATCGGGCATCTGTTCTGCGAGCAATGTGAACTATTTACTTACCTTCTAGTAAAAAACCTGCAGTAAACGACAATAATGTTTTTCTGCTTATTAAAATCAATTCTGACTAAAATATCCATCTCTGGAATTTAAAAAATGCTTTCTTGTAGACATTCTGAAAGTATTCTTTCTTTTTACTCTCTCAAGCCTCCAAAGCAGATTACAAAACTAAAAAAATAATAACTTCGCAAAACAATGGCGTATTTAAAACGCGTTGTCAACGAAAATGTTATGACAAAGGCGAATTCCTACGCCTCCGTCCCTGTACAAAATTGCGGGCATTCCCGCGAAACTCGGCGACGTGAATTCTTTAAAACAACTTTGTGTTTTATAAGGCTCAGCGCATGTTGTTGAGTATCGTCGACAATCGTATCTATAATCTTGCTTGCGATTGTCACACGAACTTTGAAAGTAAGAAACTTAGGCACTCCTGCTTAGGAGTGCCTAAGTTTTGCCAGCCAACCCAATTAACTTCAGTGGTTTTTGAAGTCTCACCATTTTCGTCGAATCACATTTGATGCTTTCCTCAATTGTTCCAGAATCTGACAGTAAAATGTTTTGGACATTCTACTTGGCACCGACATCCTACTTCTATCCATCCTAGTTCTATCCATCCTAGTTCTATCCATCCTAGTTCTATCCATCCTAGTTCTATCCATCCTACTTCAAGATATCTCGATAGTACTTAACAATAATTTCTTCTTCACAAGACAGTATTTTAGTACCCCACATTTAGAAATAGGCAACACCTGGAAACATTACTTCAAGGTAAAGTCACTACTCAGTAGCAACAATTTAGTCTCTAACTTGTTAGATAACTTCCGAATGTCGTTAGTAAACTCTAGTTACCTTCACGTTTATTTTATTATCACTGTGTAGTTCCTTGGAGACAGTTTGTACTATTACGAGTTTGAAGTAACATTTTGCATATTCGTGATTCCGTTTCGCTGTTGCCGCTTCAGTATGAAAAAGGAGGTTTTCTCCAGTTACCTTCAAACTGCAAACGTCCTCCGTTGATGATTATTGACCTGCATATTGTAGTCTATACAGAGTCAAAGGGTATAAAACCTGTTCCGCTTAGCTATATCTAAAGAGCTATAAAAACCCTGATAGAAATCGACACGAGTTTCACCTCTTCACGAGGCATCCTCAGGATGACGATTGACTTGTCGCGAACCAGAACACGGCGTGTTGTCACACCGAACGCAGAGTGAGACTTATCGTTTTTTTTTGTTTGGCGTCTTGCAGGTCAACCTAGGAGGTTGTCGGCTGCTTAACCGGACTTACCTGTGGCTGGCTTAGTAAATTAAGGCCTCCAGCCAGGGCATAAAACTTAGAAACTAAGCGACTACACGCTAATGGCACACCCTGTGGGATACGGACCTCGGCTTAGGGCGTCGCTGGTGGAGGACAGCTGACACTGGATCGGAGTAATGTGAGCCTTATCGCCCGTCAAACTCCCTTACATACTGTTCGGTCCACTTCGGCTCGGACCGTTATCCGCGCGATAAGGGGCGAACAATCGCAGTAAAGGTGACCTTGGTATACTCGGGATAATGCCATAATCACCAAGCTTCGCAGATGGATAGGTCATAATCATAATAATAGTTTTTATTTCTCTCTTCACAAAGGTTCACATAGTAATAAACATAGCGACAATAATAATAGAGTTTTGACAAAAATGCATAAAATATGATTCTTTGCGAGAGACTGGCGTCCATACTAGGATACCCTGTGTGATGGATCACCAGGCTCTCACCCCGAATTTAATCTAACTAACATTACAATGGTCAATGATCAATTTTTAAATTCTAGACAAATTATTTATTGATGAAGGAGAAAACAAAAATAAAAAAAACAAAAAACAGACTCTTTAAATTAATTAATAAAAATAAAAATTGTATAGTGTTAAAGTGTAGGTGAAGTGTGAGGATAAGTAGAATGATGGTGTGAGTGTGGGTGTGTAGGGATTTTGTTACAGTCAAGAACCCGAAGTTATTAAATATTACGAGGAAACAATGAGTAGCTGCTCCGTGGCATCATAGTTCAATTTTTGTAACCAGGCTGAGAGGGCGATTGCCTATCTGACCTCTACAGCCTAGTTACTAGGTAACACGATCCCCCTTGGTAAGACTGGTTGTCTATTGGGCTTCTAACTACCTGTAACGACTGTCAAATATCTACAAATGACTGCCGGGACCAACGGCTTAATGTGCTTTCCGAGACACGGAGGAATCTTGGTATGTAAAGATGGTAACCCATCAACGGACCAACCGCGGCAAGCGTAGTTTAATCTGATCAATGGACCCGTGCGGCTGTTATTACTTAGCCACAAGCCCCTTTTAACAGATTGCGACTAAAAGTCGGAAATGCACGTTCAAACTTACCGTCACGCCACGAGTCTGTATCTCAAGTGTTTTAAGTTATTTGAGCCCGATATTACATTTTAAGTGTGGTGAAATGGAATTATCCAGGTAGGTATGTCGTTTGCACAAGTTTTTTATGTTAAAATGTTAATGCTTGTAGGAATTCAAGTTATGGCCTGACATTTTACGTCTTTCTCATAACAATTGATAGGGTTTTAAAACCCTGGGTGTTGTGACCTTGTGGAAGTATTTTGCTTTTACTTGTACTAAATCTTGTGCGGTTGTAGGAATGTCACTTAAAGTTTTCTTAGTACGTTCTTTGTGAAGAAACACAGTTAAAAAAAAAAAAACTGCTTGGAAGCTCTGACTGCGTCTCACCTGATGGGAAGTGATGATCAGGCCGAAGATGGAAGCGAGCTTCACCCTCTGGCTATCTTACCTCTAACTGCCGAAACACATCAATGTCGTTAAAATTGTTGTTATGGCGACAGACTTGATAAGATGGTGGTAGCTTGCCAGGCGAACTTAGAACTGGCCCTACTACCAACCAAACTGAGCAGAAAATTTTGCCATCACTAGGAATCGAACCCGGGACCTCTGGGTCTGAGTAAGGTGGTCTAACCACTACATCACAGAGACGGTTAAAAATTTAAGTTGCGTATTTGTTACGGTGTTAAACAGTACCTATCTATTAGATTTCAACATACCCGCATCAATATCGACTGTAAGGACTGTACCCAATAGTCAGACACGTTCTAATTATAGGTACTTTGAAAGGTCAGACATAACTTTTTGGCCTTTACAAGTGCCATAGACACCCACAACCCCAAGTAACCTTCACAGTATCCAATTCATGGAAATATTAATATCATCAATACTTTTAAAGCTTTCCTTCCATATCGATATAAAAGATTTTATACTTAATACAAAAAAGGGTCGGCCGTATTATGTGGGAATATAACATTAATACGACGAATCACAAATTTTAACTTCCTCAATTTCGTTTATGGACGTAAATTGGGGACCGTTAAGCCGGGATTAGGGCCCCAATGTTTGCTGATAACCCAAATTACATTCGCCAAAAGTACTTTAATGATATAAGTAGAAGTTAAAACGGTATTGATTGAAAAAGTCAAATTAATGAAGTGCTAAATCCTTTTTTTTTGCTCCTTCAAAGTTAATATTTTTAGTTTTCTCGTGTAATAAGGCCAATTTCACTGCTTCGAGGATGTTTTGGGGCTCGAATGACGTTGACGGGGGGGTTATTCCTCCTTCTGCGAAGCAGTAATGCTCGCGAAGGAGGAACGTGTGAGGGAGAGGCAAATTTCACGCCCTCACGCCCCTAGCCGCCGCAGGAGACTCCCTGGGCGTCGGGAATCCCAGGCCGATTCCCGGCCACCGTAGGCGCGGGCTTGCGGACGGTGAGCGATGGGTAGCTCGTCGTCTGATAAGGACCAGGCCTAAGTCGACGGTGCGTTGTGTTCCACGCGCGCCTCAATGAGATGTTAGTACAACTGACGGGGTCCGCTAGGACCGATGCCTGCCAGGGTTGCGGTAAAGTCCGAAAGGATTACCGTGGCCCCTGCATACAGGCGACTGAAAGAACACTGATGGGTTTTAGTCAGTAAGAGTCTGACATGCCGCCCAGAGCGGGAGAAGTTATTAGATAATTTCAACTTTAAAAAAAATTGGTTGTCTGTAAAGTCGGTTTACGGACGATAATTTTACGTGATAACGTCACAAGCCGAACGCTTAGGCCGATCGTGCCTCTCTATCGCTTGTTCCGCGCTCTCGCTTGCACGCTCGGCTCAAGCGGAACGTGACACTGTCGTGCGTGCAGCCGGCGTTCATCGATTTATAAGACGTTATCACGTCAAAAAAAGAAAAAGGGCACTGTTGGGCAAACATTTGTGTAATGTATTGAAAAAGCGATGGGTGGCCTTAATTCCGATTTTGGCCAAGCGCTAAAATGTCCTTGTAAAAGTTTTTCACAACTTTGCCCTTTTTTGACATCTTTCAGAGGAACTAAAAACCTTCTGGCGCTTGTCTTTTGTTTGCTTTTCAAATTAAATATTGGTGCTGCATTTGAAACACACTTCTAAATATATAAAACTAGCTGCGCCCCGCGGTTTCACCCGCATAAGTCTCGATCCCGTGGGAAAAAAAAAGTATCCTATGTTCTTTTCCAGGGCATCATCTATATATGTGCCAAATTTCATCCAAATCCGGTCAGCCGTTTTAGCGTGAAGGCGTAACAAAGAAATTTACTTTCGCATTTATAATATTAAGGATTCTCGTGTCAGTGTTAGTTGCCATACTCCTCCGAAACGGCTTGATCGATTTTTATGAAATTTTATATGTGTATTCGGTAGGTCTGAGAATCGGTCGTAATTTATTTTTTATACCCCTAAGTGATAAGGGTGGTCCACCCCAAACATAAATAATTTATATGGCAAAACAACGTTTGGCAGGGTCAGCTAGTTTATCTATAAAAGGCAAAATATTACTGCTGGCTGTATTCAAAACAGGACCATACCCTGCATGTTTAAATTACCACTTCAATTTGGTTCGCAAATATTTTTGGCCCAATTCAATATTGCTAAAACGTCTACCTACCTGGTTTTCACTTAGCAATTTAGTTAGATATTTTTGTACTGAAAGTATTTTTCAGCTCGCTTGTGTGGGGCTTCCAAAAGTAGGTATTATACTTTAAAGACTTTTCCAAAAATAGCGCAGACTTTTGAGAAAAGTTATGCCTTAACAATTGAGAAATTCGGTCTGAGATGTACTTAATAAGATTTCCTTTTCTATTAAAAGAAGTTTTTTGTTAAGAGCTTTTTCTTTGATTAACACATACTTGGTTTTTATGCTTTCTGAGGTCTTTCGAGTTTTGCTTGTATTGAGTTTCTTTTGGTATTCTTAGGATGCATGTCCACTGGAGCGGAGAAATGTGCCAATATTAACCAATATAATCTAAACGCCGCTTCAGAGCTCCGCTCCTATTGATTAATTTATTTTATTTTATTAATTTTAGGAAAACTTACAGCTAATACATTTTAATATCAAGCACAATGTGTAAACGATGGCCAATTACAAGCTTCCACTAACGATTAAAGTGAGTAACATTAACAAATACGTGAAAACAGCGACGTAAGAGATACGCAAATGAATTATCTCACGCTCGAAAATAACAATTATAAATAAAAGAGAAAAAAAAAACAATAATAAAAAAATGGTTATACATTGAAAAAGCAATTGTTCAAACTTTTCTTTACTTCCTTAACGCTAGTACTAAATAAATCTAACTCTAATATTGGCACATTTCTGCGCTCCGCTACCTCGCTCCGCTCTAGTGGACAGGCAGCCTTTTATTCTTGCAATGTTTATGAGTATAACCCATTCAAATGTAAAAAAAGTAATTTGAAGTAGGTCTTACGCTATTTCAAGTTGTATAAAATCCATTTTTAATAGTTATTATTTTGAAACTTTAAAATCACGATTTCGCTTTATATTTGACTATTTCCAAATGTTGTTAAGAACTCAAATGCTCTAATTTTCTCATGATTTAAATATTCTTATATTTGTATTAAAATTGAATAAATAAATTCTGGGAAAATCCAATCTAAGTGAAATTGATAAAGTTGTTTCTCATTTCGTTGAGTCAATGACTTGTAAAAATAAGATATTGTATTTTTATCGCAACTGTCAAAATGATATATTGGAAGTTTCTTAACGACAGTCTAGACTAAACTATTTAGAACTACACAATTTATTTAAAAAGCAATTTAGATAAAGAAGTCGTTGGAAATTCTGTCGATTGTAAGTTTTATTTTTGTAGTGATGTAAACGCACCCCCGTGTAACACTTCAAATAGATTGACGAAGGCATCGAAGCACCCCACGTGAAAGTGTAATAAATTGCTTTTTAAGAAATAAATGCAAAGAGAGAAAAATAATGGAAGGGGTTTCGTGTAAGCATTGTATTTTTTGTATTTAATTTTTTAAGTGCTTTTAAAGAACATTGCCGTATTCATCTTGTCTTATGATTTAGATAGCACATTCCCTGTGTGTACTTACACACACAAATATGCTTAATTCTAGTTTTATTTTAAATATCGATCCAAACCTGGATCACAAAACAAATTGAAAGCAAAGCGTAGCTCAAATCAAAATAACACCAACGGATCCACACTACGTATAAATTCCTGCTGACTCCATGTTCCAAAATGCTCGATGAATACACGATACATTCACCTGCCAGTCTTGGCATCAATCATAGTGCCAATCGCTGTCAGCTGCCAGCAATCTTGGCTGAATCGCCAGTAACTGGCATTGGCTGCCGAATTCGTGCCAATATCCTGTCATGTTAATGCAGTGGGTTCTCTTCTCCCTTTTGTTTTTCCTAATGTTCTTTTGTTTTGTAAATTGGTTCTGACAGTGTTTTGTTTTTGCGACAGTTCTGTTTGTATGGAGTGATTGATTTGTTGTAAGTGGGTGTCTATTGATTGATTGTTGTAATTAAGGATGCTTTAAGACTTTATTGCTTGAAGTACGTTTTCATAGAATAAATAACGGAAGTAGTCTACTTTTGGGAACATTTGTAGCTATTAAGCTGGTTTCACAGCTGTCCGGGAGACCCGCACGGGCCACCCGCACACGGGAGACCCGTACGGGTAGCGCCCGCAGTACTCTGAAACGAGGGAGTTAGTACGATACGGTTGCTAGAGTTGTACGACCTGCTCCGGGTAGACCGGAGCGGGTCGCGTACGGACCAATCCGCGTCGTTGTGAAATAATGTTTTAGCGCCTCATGCGTTCCAGGAGCCCGTACGGGTGGCCCGAACGGGTTTCCCGGACAGCTGTGAAACCAGCCTTAAGTTTGTGATGTTTTTAAAAGGATGTCTATCTTGTAATTCTTAAGTTTGGTGATTACTAATAGGTTTACATTTTTCCACTAGGTCCACGCCCATCAAACTACTATTTATTTTCAATAATCTGCGAAGTAAAAGGGTAAAGATCGTATTAAGGTGGCGTTCTGTGGTTTCTGTCTACTCCTATAGGAAGACAGCGTGAGTTTATGTTATACTAGCTACGCCCCGCGATTTCACCCGCATAAGCTTCGATCCCGTGGGAATATCGGAATAAAAAGTATCCTATGTGTTAATACAGGTTGTAATCTATCTGTGTGCCAAATTGTATCCAAATCTGTTCAGTAGTTTTTGCGTGAAAGAGTAACATCTATCCATCCATCCTCACAAACTTTCGCATTTATAATATTGGTAAGGATAAGGATATAATAGTCTGCGCCATCTTTGAGATTGATTTGCAGTTCAATTTACCCTTATTGAAGCCCTCTAGTATTAACACCCAATCTAATACTCCTTCAAAATAATACATGATCCGTTTAAACCACAATTTAATCTGAAATGATCGTCTCTTGATCCAAATCCGACTTGAAAGCAGTCACCTGGGACGTGTAAGACAATATACTGAACCCGAAATTACATAATCTACTAAGTTACTATGTAAATATTAATGCTGTACGCTTCCGTGTTCTAGCGTTTGATTCCCGGGAGAGTAGGTGGATATGTTTCTAAATGCGATTATAATTTGCGGCTGGTGAGGTATGGAAATAGGTGTTTCTTTGATTACATTTGTTTTATGGCGAAATGATGGTGTCAGTTACTCCTTACAGTTCTTTGCCGAAACTAGGTCAATAGGAATCTACTTAGTAGTCTACTTGAATCCCTTTACGCTCACCACCATAATTGTCAACGTTCAATTTTGACCCACTGCAGAACATAAGACTCGGACAAAACGGAACCCTTATAGGATCACTCGTGTGTCTGTCTGTCTGTCCGTCTGTCACAGCCAATTTACTCCGAATCTAATGGACCGATTAAGTTTAAATTTAGTACACTTATGAATTTTGAATATAGGAGTCACTTTTGGGGGAAAACAAGAAAATTCAAAAAACAAGTTTTGCAAATAGTATCGTGTGACATATCAAATAAAAGGGCTTGTAGCGAGGATCTTAAACATATTTGTTTCCATAATTTCAAAATAAATAATTTTAAAGATATTAAAGAAATTCGATGAAAATTGACCATTCCGCCCTTATCTCCGAAACGACTGGATCAATTTTTTTTTTAAATCCATAGTACTTATGGCTCTTTACTCATAGATTACAGGAAAACCTATAAGAAGTATATGGTCTTAAAATAACATGGTAAATCTTTCAGTATTGTGCGTACAAACTTACATTTGCAGTTGGAATGTCTGGGAGAACATGTTTTTCAACTACAATGTTAAGTTTGTCCTTGGGATAAATAAATTCATCTCAACTACGAAACCCTTCATTGTGCGTAGTCCGACACGCACTTGGCCGGTTTAGTTTTTGATCCGGATCTTCCCGTTTCTTCTTTTTTTAGGGTTCCGTAGTAAACAAGGAACCCTTATAGTTTCGTCATGTCCGTCTATCTGTCCGCGGTCTAGCTCCGAGACCCTTAGTACTAGAAAGCTGTAATTTGGCATAGGTATACATATTAATTACGCCGATAAAGTGGTAAAACAAAATTATGAAAAACATTTTTTTTTAGGGTACCTCTCATACACGTAAAGTGGTAATGTTTATTTTTTTATTTTTTTACCCCATGGTGAGGGGTATCATTGGAAAGGTCCTTCAAAAATATTGTGAGTTTGTGAAAACCATTTTTGGATGCAGGGATTCGTTTGCGAAATATTAAGCTTTAAAGTGCTAATTTTTGTTAGAGTCAAGTGTCCCCCCCGGTTTTTTTTCTATGAACACCATGATTTGACGGCATGCCGGTAGTGTAGATTGACTGGTTAAGTGAAGGTTGTGGGAAACGCGGCAAGGCATTAGTTAGAGGTCGACATAAAAGAGTCTGACGTGGTGACATTTGAAACTAAATATTTTACTGAAGTAATGCAGACCTATGATGATGGCACTACTTTGCAGACAAGTGCTAGTAGGTTTTGAGTCACCCACAAGCAGCGTTTTTAACAATTTGTGTAAATTATTTTACTTATTTCTCATTCGAAGTGACCTAAGTGCGATAGTGGCGCCTTCATTTCACACAGGCTCTTTTACGTCGACTGACTTGATCATATTTGCACGGTGCATAGCCTTTTGTCGCCTTTGACTGCAACTCTTCTGCCTCTGTAAAAGAAAAATTTGTGGTTATTTTTAGGTCATCTTACACAAAGTAATTTAACTCAATCTTGAGAAATGAAATATTGCAGAATTAATACAATAACCTTGCTAGAGTTTCATAATTAACGGGAAGAAGTTTCATTTCCTATCAAACGTTTCCTGGAATTTTAATTAAATTTTCTGTGAATTAATTTCTATAAATTGCCCTCAAAGGTGACTTTGTTTGTACAATGTTATATTATTACCAACTTTGCTTGACAATTTTGTTTAGCTTCGAGGATTTCGTTTTGATACAATTTGTTAGAAATCATTGTTTTAATTGCTTTCTAAAGCTTAAAGATAAAAACTGTTCAAGCCCAGTTTTATTATAAAAAACACATATTATTATAACCTCGTTGGTCTAGTAGTCGCAAGTGCTACTGCTGATTATGAGGTCCCGGGTTCGATTCCCGGGTCGGGCAAAGTGTTATTGGGTTTTCCATTTGGAATTTCTCAGTAGCAGCCCGGAGTCTGGATTTGTGCCCGATTGATGGCAATAGGCTCGCCCCCTATTACATGGGACTTAAGCATAACTGGCGAAATGTGGGTGTAGGTACTATAAAGTTACACATTTTCCTAACCCTATCATCCCTACAGGCGTGATGTTTTGTTATGTTATATTATTATCAAGCTTTAAAAACCTGAAAATATTCGACCCAGTGACATTTAAATTAATCACGCTTGCACAAGCACATCCTCGAAAATAACCCAAGCCAAGAACACCCAAATTTCCTAGGACTACATCATACCCTAAATCCAGGACAAAATATATCAATAACCTAAACTGTTGGTGCCATTAAAACCGCGACAGGGCCCCAGCCATCAATGGCGACATTGATAGATACCCTCAAAGTTGGTACATAATAAATAATTAAAATTCCCCAAGAGGTTCTTGGCTCGCCGAAAAGGTTCCACGCTAAAGTAAATTTATAAGCAAATTGGCCTTTACCGAACTGTTTATATTCTTTCTGAAATTTGCAAGGGTCTTGTGTAGTTAAAATATATATTTTAGTTGAGAAAATCATTTGATAGATATAGAACGTTAAGGTGGTGAAGTTTGTCTTTTAGTTCTTTGTTCACAATGGAAGAAGTTTTGAGATATAAGTCGCACAACTTAGGAATAACAGTGCGGTTAGATAGAATTGATCTATATAGTCCTAAGATACTAAAGTTAAAACACAAATTCAAAGTTATAAACTCCCAAATTTTTGGATTTGAAAGACCTGAAAGTTTCCAAAAGTAACACAGTACTTTGAAATTAAACTAAGGATCTGTGTCTCCATAAAGTTAGGAGAGTGAAGAAATATAATTAAAAAAAAAACGAATATAAACTGATAATTACGATGTTGATGTTCACCATATAAAAAATAATCTGTGCAGAAATACAAACACTCACTAAATTTCGTGTCCTCTTCCGTCAGACAGAGATAAATGGAAAATTGGAGAGCGGTCCTTCTCTCACCATCCATCACACGAAAGAATGCATTAATGTTCAAGTGCTTCTGCATGAAGACTGGCACACAATTGATTATTTTACATAAGTTAATAAAACTGTAGTAGGCGGACCTTATTATTCGGAATTCTCGTAAAATCCAAATGGTTCTTAATATAAAGGAAATCTTGAAAGAAGGGAAGATAGACGAACAACAAAGTGTGAATAAGAATTCTAATTGTTTTTTGACATGCAAAACTTCAAAAGTAATAACTACAATTTACTTAAAAATAACTGGGAAATAACAAAAAAATATCTATCTATATTATATTTAGATCTATTGAAAAGTTTCAAGCATAGCCATAATATACTGCAATGGCTAAAGCTATGCATCTATTTAAATTGATACAACAAGTTAAAGCGATGATGTCGGCCTTGTACCCGAGCCCTAAGAACGAACAGATGCTTCAAACTGTTGAAGTTTTGGCGACAATTATCTTTTTAGGTTAGCGAACGATTAAGGGGAATCTTTCGCCTTTTTCACGCAAACTTTGTTAGGATGATTTGAGAATTTGTTGAGAGTCTAAAGAGTTTGAAGATGAGTTCGTTATTAAGGGATTTTGAAAGTTTTTTGTTCAAGTTCAAGATGACGATGTAAATAATTTGAAAATTGTTAGGAGCAACATTTTTGAAGCAGAAATGCCTTTTCAAATAGGATTCCTGGTAAGCTCTTAAATAGAACTTTCCTAAAGTCTTACAAAAATTGCAATGAATAATCGTAAAATATCGAGTCATTTCATTTTCTACCCTTTTATATCATACCAGAAACAACCCGATACTAAATTCTCCCAATATTGAATATCCACAATCCCAAACACCATATATATGGCTCGGAATGTTTTAAGTTAAGCGTCCAATAAATATGCAATGAAGAAGGCCACGGACGATCAATCTACGCCAGTCTCAAGTGAAAACTGTTTATCATAATCTTCTGGGAACATGAAAATTTTCGTGTTCCCCTCTTGTCGATCGTCCGGTACGATTGATGGACGTTTTTATGGTCGGACGACGAACATCTTGAAATAAAACTGTTTTGGCGTGTCTTTTTGATGCTGTGTTTACTATTTTCGTTTTGGGTATCGTATCGGTAAAGTGCTGTAAGCGCGTTTTTGTTGACGTTTTAGCAGAATATATTGGAGTCTTCATGGGTCTTAATCATTTGGTGCGACTATAGTGTCTATTATATTAACTTTACCTTTGACTGGGAATGGAGAAATAAAGTTATACATTCCGAAGTTATGTTTTTGAATACAGTAAGATTTGTTATCTTACCTACACTTTTTCAAATAATCATGAAGCTCCAAATCATCGGAACGTGACTTAAGTTTTTGTGCTAGAGAGGTAGTTGGTCGTTCTTCATGAGAGCATCGTAAAAGTATACAGAAATATCCCTGATCAAAATCATGTGAATGCCCGGTATTGTTCGTGTATCTCCATGCAATACTGGTAGCATTTGTGATACCTTGCGTTCTTTATTAGTGTTAACGAAAATGATTTTCGTTCCTTCACTGTCATCCATAATCCAGTACTTTTCGGACTGGAAAAAATACTTGGTTTTATTTTGTTTTGTTCGTAGCGACTCCTCTTACTTCTTCGCACCACTTAATTTATTATTTTCATTTCCCAACCCGTCTTCAAACACAACATCTTCCAGACATACTCTCACGCAAAAAAGCTTACTAAATTTCATCTAAGTGACTATTTATATACGCTTAACATTCAGACATACCTTGCTAATGAGAGTTCCCCGCAGACGTTTCTTTTCGTCCCTCTTCTAATTATAGGAACAAAGCCTTTACAAATTAAGATGGCGGACGTATAAGCGTTTCATTTTAAGTCAAATGGATATTGTTATGTTTTTTTTTGTAATTAAATTGTGTCAAGTTGAGAAGTTGTTCTTTAGACAATCAAAATTTACTGAATTGGTTTTGAAAATCAAAACATTGTTTTGAGCCAAAAAATGCTGTTGAAAATTTGCTTCAAAACAACCAAATTTTCAGCAGCTCCCTAACCTTACTAACTTTTGTTTGTAGCACCATGTGTGATGATTAATATAGGTACTATAACCATAAAATCAATCATAGTGATTGATTTTATGGTTATTTATGGTAAAGTATTCATTAACTCCAGATTTAGAGATCCCAGCTTACTTTGATGCGTGCTTACTTTCTATAAACATATCCTTCACCTTTTACGATATTCAAGAAAGAGCTCGCAATACCTTAAGAACCAAACCGTAAACGTTGCGTTCACTTACAATTTCCATCCTAAGTCTCCATAAACGCAGAACTATAAACAGAGAACCATCCGTAAACAGTTCCCAAACGAAATGGAGTAAAAATAAAGACACATAAAACCTTCGTATTGTAGCTGCAAATCGTTTTACTGACCGCTCCAGCATAAATTAGAATTGATATACTCGTAAACAAGTTTATACGTTGAGCTTTAGTCGCACATTGAATATTAATTTTATGTTTGCTGTTACTGTGTCTATTCTTGGTGTTACGTTTTGTTTTAGATGTCGTCGATGTGCTTTTGTTTGATTTGGGAAGGGATGGCTTACGTTTACTAAACAAAGTTTTTACAACCTTAAACAGGTGGCTGATATAGATTGGCTACGGAAGGTGGTGAACTTAAGAGAAGCCTATGTCTAGCAGTAAACTGTTGTAATAGGGCGGCAGGGACATCGATGCGAAAATTGTTACCATGGATTCAGTAGAACGTGATTCTGAACGCCCCGTGTTGACATTTTTCGTCGGTCATTTAAAAAAATAAAAACAGTGGCACTCTCGAAGTGCCGACAGAAATGAAAACTTGAAAAAAAAAATCGGCACCGCAGTAATCACCGCGTTGATGTCTTTTACTCCACGCACCGCGGTTATCAATGCGTTGATGTCTTTTTAATGGTCAAAAGGACCATCATCATCAACGCTGGTGTCGTCACATGTCGCGAAATCAATGGTTTAGTCCCATCTCGAAAATGCCCAACGCGCCTAAAGAAGATTCGCGACACCGTTACCGACACCTCATTTTTGTAAACGCGATTGTGCTCTTTATTTACGTTACGGATCAATGTTTTATGCAAGTATTTTTACTTTAAAGGTTTTGGAAGTATTTTTTTTTTGTAAACATGATTGTGCTCTTTATTTAGAAAAGGTTACGGACCAATGTTCTATATAAGTATTTTTCTTCCACCAAGGCCATCTTGTTTAAGTTTTCACTTCTGTTGGCACTCCCGGAGTGCCACTGTTTTTTTTTTTCAACGCAGGTGTGTTTAGAAATATGTACTGAATTCGTGGTAACAGTTTTTGTTTCGAAGTCCCAATACAGGGTGGCACCCTGTATTGAGTTTATTGAAACAAAAACACATAGTTTTCGTAGGAAAAGATATGCTAGACCTGGAGACAGATGAGCGTAACTCAGATGCGGTAAACCAAGTAGATAGACCAAACATCACTTAAAAAGTGAAAAAGACTTTAGAAAGAAAGAAAGAAAAATAGGTTTATTTGTCACAGAAACACGTGCATACATAAAAGACAAGAGTAATCAGAGAACAACACAAAGTACATAACAAATCACGAGCATAGAACAGAAATTACTTAGGCGGCAGCTGCACGACATGACTGTGATAAGAAGGCTTCCACTCAGCATGATGCAGTGCTATGGGGGACCCACAGCACAGCGATGATTTTCAGTAGCCACCTGAAAAAAAGATGTACGGAAATCAAGTCAGGTTCAGTGATTTTTCTATTAAATATGATTATAACAAAATAAAATAAACAGTGCTTAGAATATAAGACAACTGTATAAAAAATTATAAGAAACACAAAAAAACTATCCGCAGGCATCACCGTACGTGCATAAAAAATGCAGTTATCTAACTATAACATATTACCAATACCTAGCAATAATCCATTTCGGACTGTATGAAATAACCAAAAAACGTAATAAAGGCAAATCCAATATCGGTCCAAAAAATTAAAGCTGAATCCACTGGTCCAATATAAATATCAGTGGACACCTCTCGAATGTTCGATGACAATGTTACAATAGTGTCGGGCTCAATATAGTCCGGTGTGTTATATTGCATATTGAGTTTTTATTATCTGTGACGTATAGAGGTTCTATTGAATATCGGTACTTAATTTTGTTTGACGTATTGAGAGAAATAGATGTGGCATTTTCCGTGTATTGTGCATTCGTCGATGATAGTGAAATGATTGGCAGGAGTTTTACCTTAGCCTTTATCCTTATAGTATGTAACCACAAGACGTAGCGTTGGAAGGCCTCCCACAAGGTGGACCGAAGACCTTGTGAAGGCCGCAGGAATCGGCTGGATACGAGAAGCACAGAACCGGTCGAAGTGGCGGTGCTTGGGGGATGCCCAGCAGTGGACGTCTTTCGGCTGAAATGATGATGATGATAATGTTGTATTTAGAAAAAAAATAAACGGTCACTGTCTTTACACATAATGTAAAAGATGGAAAAATTTAACTCTAAAATAATTATACGTGGACAAACCAGAATTACCTGTGTGCTTTAAAAACATTTCGTAACGGTTCCGTTCATAGTAATTTGGTTTAGAAAAGCGGTTTTTTCAGAGCTGTAAGGTGGCAGGGACATCGACGTGAAAACTGTTACCATGGATTCAGTAAATGATTCTGAAACTCCTTTTTTTTTTGGGTGGGAAATTATCAAATATCTTCTCCCGCTCTGGGTGGAGCAGGAGGGCGTCTCTTACTCTTACTGACTAAAACCCACCCGTGTTCCTTCAGTTGCCATGTTGCCGGGGGCCACGATTTCCCTTTCGGCCCTTATTCGCAGCCCCGGCAGGCATTGGCCCTAACGGACCCCGTCAATTCTGCTGACATCTCTTTGAAACGCGCGTGGAACACAACGCGCCGTCGACCCGGGCCTGGTCCTTATCGGACGGCGAGCTACCCATTGCTCACCGTCCGCAAGTCCGATTCTGAAACCCCTGCGTTTAAATTTTTCGTCAGTTATTTTTAAAAAAATCTGTTGTTTCATAGAAAAGTGCAATACCTATGTGGTCAAAATGTATGGAACAGCAGATTTTTTTAATGAATAATTGTCAATAGTTGGTAATCAGTGACCAAAAACAATTATACCGACAAACCCTCTTAATGGGGCATGTATTGTATTCGTCTGATTTACCTACCCACTCATGTACTAAGTATAGCCTGGGTATGCGGTTATATTAACTTGGTTTGATCTTCAACTACTTTCAAGAGGTTGGTGATCTTTCAAAAAGATTTTCTCAATATGTATAATAAAGTATCACACAGACAGTCCTAAAAATGTCTACCCTTCACACATTTGGAAATAGGTCGATGTTTCTGTTCAAGGTCTAATTCATAGAAATAGTAGATAAGTCAGCCCAGTTTTTTTCCCAAATCCCTTTGGTATAAATTACGGCTTCATAAGTTTATGCTGTCCTGACTTGCAACGACTTCATTCATCCACAACAAATCATCCCTCCCAAACATTATTAAACAATAATTTGTACCACGTAATCTTTCATTTTTCTTTCATTAACCGTAATCGTAACGTACGGCAATTTTTGGCACGTTCCGGTACCGACTCACCTAATATACGGTTTGCCATTCCTTGTGCATTTTCGTGAAATTAATATTGGCTGGGGCCACGTGAGCCGAATCTTATGAAGCCCTATATTTTCTTTTATGGTATTCGGAATCGTTCCATTTCTTAACTTTTAAAAGTAATTTTTCAAACATTATTTGAGTTGGAGTACAGTTTGTTTCGAAATAATTTGTTCGATGAATTTTGTGCTTACATTTTGTAAACGGGGGCTGAATACTAATGGGATACGCAATTGTTTCGTTTCGAAGAGGTGACTAGAAACTTCTTTAGCGGTACTTTATTTGAGTGGAGAGTTTATCCCGATACAATCGTATTGTGATCACTAAACTGCTTCCCTGAACAGTGAGGTCAGCTTATAGAGCTGTCAACTATTGACGTTCATGGGTAGATTTATGTCTAGACTGTTACGTGGTTTGTATGATGGTCTCACGAATGTATTGGCTAAAGACACCCACATAAAATCTAAACACATGTGTCGCAAATTAGCATCACATTAACCTCGATTATTTCAGTTTCAGATCATCGTTATAACTATGGATCAATGGGAAAAGCATCATTTCTTGTTTCGCGAGACAAAAACAAAAGAGCAAAACAGACAAAAGCTTAACACCACCCAAGTCCTTCTTAAGGCCCGGACGCCACCAAAGCGGAGACAAGACAAGAGGAGAGGAAATGTGTTTTAAACAACCAATAGAATTTCGTTATTCACACATTTCGTCCCTACTCATCTTCAGTGGATATCATTGAGCGGAGATGTATCATTTATATGGCGCGATCAAATTGGAGATGTGAGCTGTGTCGCGCAAGCTGACGATGGCGAGCAGCGGAAACGAGAAGAAATGTGAGTGGTGTCCAGTGAACGGCGCCGCTAGTGGGCCCCAGATCGCTCAACCCGCCCGTCCGCTCTAGCCAGTACACATCTCTGCTCCGGTCTAGCTAGTACGCATCTCCGCATAGCTTCGGTGGATACACCCTATCTGAAAAACATCTCTCCCCGTCTCCGCTTCGGACATCGTGGAGTCCGGGCCTTAATAAGGATGTGTACGCGTTTTATTCCTAAATTCTTACACAATGAGTTTTATCTCGCTATTCACATTTTTTCTTTTAAACGTTTCGCACTGCATTTGACATGAAAACCTGAGAACGCACCCTACTCGCTTATTAAACACGTTTTATTCACAAAATGACGTGATATACACCGGTTTATGTTTTTGATTAAAAAGCTGCCATGTTCAATCTCTTTAGAGTTTTACGGCGATGAGTAAGGGGAGCGCACAAAGTAAGAAAATATTTAATTTTGTTGATGGTCATTGCTGAACTTGAATAGGTGATTATCGATTTGTTTCTTTGATATTTTTTCTTCTCTAATGGTGACCTAAGTTAGATACAAAAATATAAGTCGTATTATTTTATAAATATCAGCTGATGTGGCTGATTATCCTACTAATGTAATATTATAAGCGCAAAAGTTTGTGTGGATGGATGAATGTTTGTTACTCTTTCACGCAAAAACTACTGAACGGATTTGGATGAAATTTGGTACACAGACAGTTTATAACCTGCTTTAACACATAGGATACTTTGTATCCCGATATTCCCACGGGATCGAGACTTATGTGGGTGAAACTGCGGGACGCTTCTAGTCTGTTAATATTTTGCCATTAAGAATGCGGCGACGCATGAATTGTCAATACAAACGTAATACATAAATCATTTGCAATTTGAGCATATTTCCACCATATTCTGTTGATATTCGGATTGAGACAGTATTTATCTAGGCTCCTACGTCTTTTTATTTCCAAAAACTTACTTTTAAATGAAGTGTAAGCGAATAGCATTTCGTACATTTTTACAGCGTTAATGACATGTTTTTTTATTGTTTTTTCTGTATTATAAACAACAATATTTGTAATATTGTTTCCGCAGAAGCATAGTTTATGTTATCAAGTTACAAATTATAGAAAAAATCATGGAAATACATTAAGTTTTCATTCATAATTTGTTGTATTACGGAACACATCCAAATTTATCATGCATTTTCGAAAGCTAGTAGTGCTGTCGCGTCGAGCAAAAATTGTCAATGTGTGCGTGGTATTGCTCACTGTAGGTGTATATCGCTCCAACAGGCACTCACACTAGCGCAACGTGCTTGGAATTGAATTTTGCAAACATCTCGATTTGTAGTTGCGAGCCGTGTCGCCGGCCTCTTAAGGTAAGTTACGAGTATAACAGCCATTTCTCAGATTTTTGCGGTTACTAATCTATAATCTTATTTATCCCTATTTTACTATAATCGTTGGCGTTAATCCTGACTAACACAAATGGATCCCTGTAATAATCGACCTTGAAAATTAATCAATCCCGACAAGCAATATCACGTAACAACTACGGCTTTACACATACATTCGACACCACATCTCTCCTCGATTTACATACATACATAATCACATTCTCCCCCCATATCACACTACGTGCGTAAATAATTATCCTGGATTCTCGCGTCGCATTTTAATGGCGTTACACCCAGTCTGTCTGAACGCACCCTTGCCAGATGAAAATTAAGTTGGATTCAACGCTGAATGAACAGTTTAAATTTTGCGCTCGAAATTAATATCTTGCCCTGAGCTGTTTTTCGTACGCAATTTTCTTACCGAAGGCTATTTTCCTGTTTAATTGCCGAACTGAGTTAGGACTTTCTTGGAAATATATGTTTTTTGGATTAATTTTCGGGATAAAGGTGCGATAATCAAGATGGAGAAATTAATTCTGCTTCAGTTAAGTTAAGCGAGAAGGTGACAGGAGATTGCTAGATTTAGTAGCTCCAAATCTTGGTAAGAATTAATGAAAATCTCAAGGTTTTCCAGTAAATAATTGATGGTTCCGCCGCAATCACCTGATCTTAATACCTGCATAATTAAGGTTAGAATAGACTTGGACCTTGACCTTATAGATATCATTGAAGACAATTAAGAAATCCTGCCGAAGAGAAAATCCGGTTTGAATCCAATCTTTGTCTCAGCGGTCTGACGTGTACCTTAACACTTATATACCTGCCTAATTAAGGTCAGAATAGACCTTGACCTTGTAGATATAATTGAAGATAATTAAGAAATCCTGTTAGAGAGAAAATCTGCTTTGAATCCAATCTTTGTCTCAGCGGTCTGACGTGTACCTTAACACTCATATACCTGCCTAATTAAGGTCAGAATAGACTTTGACCTTGTCGATATCATTGAAGGCAATTAAGAAATCCTGCCAGAGAAAAAATCAGCTTTGAATCCAATCCTTGTCTCAGCGGTCAGACGTGTACCTTAACACTTACCTACCTATTGTTACTCAAATAAACTGTAAATGACTGAAGTCAACAACATATGTTAAATTAAAATAGACATAACATAGCTTCCTTACGACATTTTATTCAGTCAATGCTCTTGTCGTGAATATGATAATTTTATAAGCCATGAAAAAGCAGTAAAACTTCATTGTTTATGTCCAATTGCAGTGGACAAGTCTTTGTTATTGTCGTTCGATTCGCTGCTGGCGGTATTTCACAGTGTACTGTTGATGGCTTTGGTAATACTTGGAATTTATTGATTTACTTATAAGTCTCTTTATTGTGAATTGGTGTGACAACACGCCGTGTTCGGGTTCGCGACAAGTCAATCGTCATCCTGAGTATGCCTCGTTGAGAGGTGAAACACGTGTCGATTTCTTTCAAGGTGTTTTACGGTTCTTTAGAAATAGCTAAGCAGCGTCTATTGTATTTTATAATGGATTTCCGCAAGGTCACGCCTGAATCAATTAACTGTTTTTACTCTGTTGTATGTTGTTAAATTATGTCTCTTAATTCAGCATGCCTCTTGGCAAAGGCCTCCTCTAACTATTTCCATCGAATTCTATCTCAAGCCACTCTCCTCCAGTAAAGGTTCGCTGTAAGTTTTATCTCGTCCTCCTGTCTCCTTTGTTGTTTTCCTCTTTTCCGTTTATATATTTCTGGGATACCAATCAGTCATTAATTTACACAATTTTTCTTGTTTTGTAGTTAGAAACGATAGTTCTATAAGCTGTTATCAACTGCTACCATTTTGCAATCTAATAAATTATACAAAAAAGTTTTTCGGAAGACCTTGACAAATGGCAATCGCTTTCATAGCGTTTCGTATTTCTCCAACGATTTTCAACAGGATTGACATAAGCTTTTCGATATCTAGCTTATAATGTCTATCTTATATATTTTTTACTTTTTCATCGTAACTATCGCATCATCGTGTTGGTTATAGCAGTCTTCTCTATCAATCATTCTAAGGGTCACGGAACCAATATATGTAATAATCTCAAAAAGGCTAAATACATACTTACACACACACACACGCACACACACCCCCCCACACACACGCACCCCAAACACAAACCCCCACACTCACACAGTCACTCACACACTTTTTTTTTTTTTTATTGCTGTTAATTATATTGTGCTTTTTGGTCTGTGCAAAGAAGATAACAACATCTAAAGTTACTCGTATATAACAAGTAGATTCTGTGAGGTACCTGTTCACATCCTTTTAGACGAGATTTAATTCAGTCGTTAGCAAGGAATCTGTTTTCATTACGATATCAAAGTCATGGATTTAAGAATACCTACTTGGAAGTGTGCCGTATTTTTTTATAAAATATTCTACGAACGTTACGACTAAACTTATTTCTTAAGTCATGTCATGATACTTTATGCTGCGTATGAATCGTATAGGTACATACCTAATACATAGAAGTTATCAGATAGGTTACATAAAGTAATCTCTATAAGTAGTTACTATTGTACTTGACTGGTCAAGTATAATAACTTCTCCCGCTTTGGACGGAGCGGGAGGGCGTGTCAGATTTTTACTGGCTAAAACCCATTCGTGTTCCCTCAGTTGCCATTTTGCCAGGGGCCACGGTATCTCTTTCGGACTTTTCCGCAACCCCGGCTGGCATCGGCCCTAGCGGACCCCGTTAGTTCTGCTGACATCTGTTTGAGGCGCGCGTGGAACACAACGCGCCGTCGACCCGGGCCTGGTCCTTAGCGGGCAGCGAGCTACCCATTGCTCACTTTCCGCAAGCCCGCGCCTGGGGTGGCTGGGAATCAGCCTGCGACTCCTGACGCCCAGGGCGTCTCCTGCGGCGGTTATGGGCGTGAGGGCACGAAATTTAACATCACGTTGTCATGGGAACCGTCATTACATGGTAGGCGGAGTGGGGGGTGTTAGGTTTTATTTTCGTTACGTTACGGAATTTTTTGATTCGGTCGCCGCGCTCAAAGCCCGCGAAATTCAACATCACATTGTCATGGGAACCGTCATTACATGGTAGGCGGAGTGGGGGGTGTTAGGTTTTATTTTCGTTACGTTACGGAATTTCTTGATTCGGTCGCGCGCTCAAAGCCCGCGATAAAAGCTATGCAATAGCTTAAAAGTTCGAATAAGGGTAGAGACAGGACCTTTGCTCTGCAGTGGGAACGAAAATAAATAATAATAAATAGGAGATTAAAAAAAAAAAAGTTCTCCTAAAAATAAAATCCACGTCTCTTAAACTGTCAGCGTAAAGATAGCTTAAAAGCAAGATTGCCGTATTCCATGAAAGGTTAAATTGTTGAGTTAACGAGCCTATAATTTTATCTCGTTCAGAAGTTGAACGCACCCCCGTGCCTGTGACTCGACAACTTTCCCTTTGACTAGTAACTACTGAAGTAAATTTCTATAGGTTCCTTCGCGAAATTCCGCGAACAATTTCTCAACATCAAAATAAATTATTGCTGAAGTTAACTCAATGATGCCTTCGAGTTTCTAGTATATTTTCCTGTGCAAATTGATTTTAGAGTGATTCGGGCGAAATTTTTGATTAATATTTTGACGCTATGTGGTTACATCAAATTTGTTAGTTGTTATCCTTTAGGTTCTTCGCTCTAATTTGTAATTGTGCTTTGCCGGTCAGGGCTGATATAATGGAGGTTCAAATCAAATCAAATGTTTATTTGCCTGAAGTACATTGTTTTGGTACAGGTGAGATCTGATAACCTAAGTGTCATTGTATTCTGCCTGCAAGCAAGCGTGCAATTTTTTTTATTAAGTTTACATTCAGTAAATATGTTTTCTTTTTGTCACAATTATCACATTCATCACTTTTTATAGGTAGGTAGGTATTAGTGCTTATATCATAATTTAATCAATGAAGATTTAAAGTTTCCTCTGACACTGTCAGTGATACAAATATCTCGACGGCCCTCACGTATACTATCGAAATTACAAAAAAGCCATTTTCGTTTTATTGCACTAATAGCAAGTAGAGATAAAGATATATGATTTCATATAAAAATTATGTACTAATTTTTATGCTTTCAATTGTTTTTCAATTGAACAAAGCCGAAATTGGCATATTTGGTAAAAAAGTAACCAGCAGTAACCAAGTAAACTATCGAATGTGTAATATTAGAAAAAGTATAATAATTATCAAAAACTATAGTAGACAGTATAAAACGGTCAAATTTTTCACTTTCGATACATCGGTAATATAAAATTTTCGAATTTCATGTTCGACAAAAATCTAAATCTTAACTTAGAATCGCTCTCCTGTAAAGTAGAGGTTTTGCAGTTTCAATACTTTACGTGGTGGCCGTCGATCTGTACTTGGCTTGTAGTTATTTTGATCATCATCATCATCATAATTTCAGCCGAAAGACGTTCACTGTTGGACATAGGCCTCCTTCAAGCACCGTCACTTCGACCGATTCCATCGGTCCATCTTTTGCGAGGTCTTCCAACGCTACATCTTCCGGTACACGATCGCCACTCCAGAACCTTTCGGCCCCATCGGCAATCTGTTCTGCGAGCAATCTACCCTGCCCATTGCCACTTAAGTTTGGCAATTCTTCGGGCTACTTTTTGGATTAAGTGTGATTATTCTTCTCTGCTGCTTTTCCGTTCGACGGTATATCTATGTTTCCTATATTGTTAGGGCCCAGTAAGTGGCCACATTTATTGCGACTTCAGAGGCGTTGTTCAGATCGTGATTGTGATTATTATAAACCACTTAACTTGACTATTCTTCGGGCTATGTCGGTTACTTTGGTTCTCCTGCGGATCTCTTCATTTCTGATTCGATCACGTAGAGAAACTCCTAGCATAGCCCAAGTTATTTTGATGATTCAGTATTATAACTTGGTTACTACAAAACATTTCTTAAAGCCGTAAGACTTTTAATAATTTGAAGAATACCAATAAGTATTTCCCACAACAATATTGTCTGATCTCCAGTGATTACTTCCTACGTACACCTACTTATAAATTATGTAGGAAATCACCAAAATTTCACATGTTTAATATAACTCCTCGCTTGCCTTATTAACGACGTGGCGGCACTCTTTAATAAGTCGGCGACGTTGCAGAATTTTGACAGCAAAGGGGGGCGGGGAGGGGAGGCGAAGCATTGAAATATGGATGTATGAACGACGTTTTATTAAAGCTGCGCGGATGGACAGATTTCGCGTTTGAGAGCGTTTCTGATGAGCTGAAAGGTTTTTGTTTTTGTTGAAAATATTTACGTAGCTAAAGAAATATTTTCGGTGGCTGGTGAAACATTATCGTTGACAGATATACCGATCAATCTTTTATATAATAAAATCGTAGTGAAGTCAAAAGTGTAAATAAATTACCATTTTCGAAAATAATAAGCAGAAACCATACTGATGATGAAAAAGATTCAAAGGATGATCATAAAACTGATCAAGACGGAAAAGGCTGTTGTATTTTCCCTGGTGCTTCAGGTTTTAATCCTAGTTGTAGATTGACGAAATAAATATATCTTGGTATTAGAATGAAACTTAACCACCGACTAACTTTCAACAGCATCAAATTTTAATAAACGAAGTTCCCAGAAATGAATGGAAACTGTCTCGTATTCAAACCCTTTTATTGAAGTCCCTAATTAAAGTGTCTTTAAACACATACTTTACAGCACATTTCATACAACACGTGCTTCCAAACTTCGCTCGAAACTTCGCAGCGTACGACGATATCCTTGTCGTGACTTGGCAGCCGTTCGATGTTGCGCTGTGTACTTGTACTCGCTGTACTTATACTGAAGGCTTCAACACATTACACGGCTGATGGAGTGATCAACAGGCGACTGTAGAATTTAATGGCTTTTACGGAAATGACTGCCTCGTTGTTCTAGTGGTCGCAAGCGCTACTGCTGAGCATGAGGTCCTGGGTTCAATTCCCGGGTCGGGCAAAGTGTTATTGGGTTTTTCTATCTAGAATTTTTCAGTAGCAGCCCAAAGTCTGGATTTGTGCCCGGTTGATGGCAATAGGCTCGCCCCCTATTACATGGGACTTAAACATAACTGGCGAAATGTGGGTGTACCTACTACAGGTACACCTCTGACCAACCCTTCGGGGAAACAAGGCGTGATGTTATGTTATGTTATGTAAATTCAACGGGGTAGTTGGCGTCAGTTACAGCAAAGTTAAAAGAGAATTATTTGTATGGACATCTGATGAGGAGGGATGAAACGCATGTAACTAAAAGAGTGATGAATATAAATGTTGATGAATGGAGAAGGTGAGGATGACCAAAGAAAGAATGGATGGATTGTGTAAGGGTTAAAATGAAAGAAAAAGGAGTGAATGATAGAGTGACAGTTGACTGTGGAGAATAGTGGAAAAAAACGTGTTTCACCGACCCTAAGTAACATAGGACAAGGGTAGAAAGATGATGATCATGACGGTTTCAGTTATTCGTATGACATTCCATGAGAGTATCTCTGCTAAAAGACTTCCCCTGCTAATGTAGGCCCAACAATCATCATTACGACCGGTTTAATTAAAAACATCAAATATGTATAGGTATAGTGTAAAACGTTTGCCTAAATGCAATCAAACGGTTCTGGGAACGGCAAAATCGTTCATTTGAGGTTTGAAAATGAATCGTATCAATATTAGATATCGAAGTAAAAATTGTCACTAACAAACAAAATATGGAAAAGCAAAACATTAAGTATGTTCGGGATCAGCGAAATAATTGCGTAATACGCTTACAATGGCTATGGAAATCATAATGATAGTTAAACAACGTTCATTGCGGTATTTAAGTTGTTAAGCAGGCGAATTTTTCAAACCTATGAAGCAATGGACCAGGAATTTCCTAAAAATTCCTTCGGATTGTGATGCGAGTGTGTTACACAATTGGGGTGCTGGATATAGTACACACGGCTACACATCAAGCTATAAATTTCCAGTTTATGCTGATCGCGCATTGTAAAGGATTTCCGTACACTGAGAGGTCAGCGTATACTGGAACTGTGTGTACATTACTGCCGCGGCCTGCAACAAAGGCATTGATGGGCGATTTCGCTTTGGCCCACATAAAAATGTGAGTCCATCAATGCCTGGTTGCCGCCAAGGTTTGTATAGTACTTTTTCAAATAATGCGCGGAAATTCAAACTAAGTAAATCCTTAATATTATAAATGCGAAAGTAAGTTTGTTTGTTACGCCTTCACGCTAAAACGGCTGAACGGATTTGGATGAAATTTGGCACATATATAGATGATACCCTGGAAAAGAACATAGGATACTTTTTTTTCCCACGGGATCTAGACTTATGCGGGTGAAACCGCGGGGCGCAGCTAGTTAATTATAAATTCCAGAATCAATGATGAACAACGATAATTTTTCACGCGCCACACACGTTTCTTCTTTATTTTAAACAGCTATATTTGCAAACCAAATGGAAAAATAAATATAAGTTACGTCCTTGTTTGCCATGTGTCGAAGTAAAAAGTTCGGTCCATTTTAAAATAACACGAGTTTTCATAGTAATTTATTGGGCCGCGAAACACGACATTTATGGATTTTCATACAAACATTACCGGCCGGTTCGCATGTGTTCGGCCAGTGCAGCAATTTCGATTTATCTCGAAGAAGGTTGTCAAAAAAAATGCTCGAATTTCCAAGTATGAGAAAAAAGATTTTTCTTCATTTTTTACATTGCTCTACGCCACGCGATAGGAAACGCGTGATTTTATACATCATACAAATTCAATTAAAAAAAAACGTGTGGCACTCGGGGACTGCCGCGGTAAAGCTATTGCATAGCATTTGTAACCTCCATACTTCCTATTTGTCAACGCTACACACTTGGGATGATGACGTGATGACATAAAACAAAAATCACGTTCCCATGACAACATCACGTTGTCATGGGAACCGTCATTACATGGTAGGCAGAGTGGGGGTGTTAGGTTTTATTTTCGTTACGTTACGGAATTTCTTGATTCGGTCGCCGCGCTCAAAGCTCGCGATAAAAGCTATGCAATAGCTTAAAAACTTGTGTAATGTATAAATGCCTTTTTTTTGTCGGTAAAATACGCGCTCTCGCAACGATTCTAAAAATGTAGTGTGATGTAGTTACTCAAGAAGCGGATGCCTTAACCTCTGAATTATCACTTAAAATGTTCGCAGATATTTCTTTCGAAGCTCCGAACAGTGTTAAGATGGTTTTCTGATCGTAAAAGCAAGTTATAGGCATTTTATTGCAAATTGCATGCGTGGATTTTTCCACCGAAGACTTTGATGGGCGCGAGGATCGATATGTGGATTGTTGACATGTTGTTATTATGTTTATTACTAAGTTATAGATTCGATTTGTGTGGTACTATTATGTTGAAACTGACTTATGTATCCACCTTATCAGTTGATAGGGGAAATATTTAATGGATCCTCTAAAAACTTATTGGTTTGTTAATGATGATTGCTTTTTTAAATAGATGAGCCTCTAAAAACATTTTGGTCTGCTAATGATGATCACTTTTTTAGGGTTCCATACCTCAAGAGGAAAAAAATGAATCCTTATAGGATCACTCGTGTGTCTGTCTGGCTGTCTGTCTGTCTGTCCGTCTGTCACAGCCGATTTGCTCCGAATCTAATGTACCGATTGAGTTGAAATTTGGTACACATATCAATTTCTGTGACTCAAACACGGAAGTGCAACGAAAATAAATGAATTTTGAATGTGGCGGTCACTTTTCGGGGGCAATTTGAAAAATGCGCATATGATGTGTAACTTCTGACATCTCACCCTGGCAATAAGCAACACTAATAGGGCAGGGACTCCTCACGGTCGTTTCTGACGGCCAACTCTAGGACCGCGTGCGCTCATTGGTCAAATAAAGTAGCGCGCGCTTCCCCGGCTTCCTGTAATATACTTCCGTCCCTTTTCACGAAATCACTCCCACAGATTTGTTACATGTTCGACGGAACCTAACCATTTGGCGAGTGAAAACGACAGCGCGGTCTAGCGCCATCTAGTGATCTTATATGGAAAAAAAAGCGGTAATCAACGCGTTGATTACCGCGGTGCCGATTTTTTTCAAGTTTTCACTTCTGTTGGCAGTCCCGGAGTGCCACTGTTATTTTTTTTTTAATGTTATAACAAGAAATTTCACGCAGACGAAAGGCAGAAGTTAGTGGTTAATAATTCAAAAGTCATAAATCAGTGTCTAAATAAATCCATTAGAGCAAGGAAATGAAAGACAACCGTTTAATTACTGCGCATGTTTCATATGTCAGTAGGTATGTCTTCGTTCAAATCAAAACTGGATACTTAGGAAAAGCGGGTACAAAGTGGCTTACTGAAGTATTACATAGTTAGCAAAGTGAGTAATCATAGGGGTTGAAAGTTTCCTTTAGTGGAGAAAACTCATTTTGAGGAAATTGCGATTTTGCTCAGAACTGTTGTACTTAGTTATTTTAGAAGGCAAGCTTGTTCATTATTTCTTAGTTGATATTTATCACTCTCGGTACCCTATAAGTTACTGGTCTTGTTAGTTGTTTTGAAAAGAATCTATTTTATTACTAAAAATTTATGTATAATCAGAGATAAATACAGACGGTTCACTCCGCAAAATCATTTAAATAAAAAAGAGACTCTTGCTACGACACAATAAAGTGCAATTCAAGTCGCACAGCGCTAATTACCTACATTTATATTCACCTAGAAGTTAGTTACCTCGGTATCTATCGCGTAACTCGTATATCTTCTGACTACGTTACTCTCACTGAATTGGCCCGACAAGACGGGCCCGCTGTGATCTAGTAGCTTCATATCTATAATGCAGAGTGAACCATCAGTATTCATCTGAGAACTTTTTAAACGACTGATGATACTGATTCCTGCATATTATTGACCCAGTGAGCCTGAAAACTTTCCAAATTTTTTGAGGTTTGAAATAATATTTAGGGTTCCGTACTTCAAGAGGAAAAAACGCAACCCTTATAGGGTCACTTCGTTGTTCGTCCGTCAGTCTGTCAAGACCCATTTTTAACCGACTTCCAAAAAGGAGGAGGTTATATGTTCGTCGCGTATGTTTGTTTTTTTTTTATGTATGTCCACCGATTTCTCCGTCAATTGTGGACCGATTTTGAAAATTTTTTTTTGTTTGATAGGGTGTCCTCTTGAATTGGTCCCATATAAATTTTATTAACTTTGCTTGGATAGTTTTTGAGTTAGCTACAAAATATGTATTTTTTTCCCACTTAGTATGTAGATGATATGATAAGTTTCTGTCACTGGTGGCAGGTAGTGGTATTCGAATGTGTGTGGGGTAGGTACCACAACTAAAAAGTGAAAAATAAAAACTTTTTACAAAAAAAAAACAACCGACCTCCAAAAAAAAAAACTACAAAGTGAAAAATAACTTTAATTTCGGAAGTCGGTGACAAAAAACGAAAATTCAAAACCAAAGACACCGACTTCCGAAATTAAAGTTATTTTTCACTTTGTAGTTTTTTTTTTTGGAGGTCGGTTGTTTTTTTTTGTAATCTCACGAACGCTTGGACGTATCAAGTTGAAATTAAAATTAAATACGTAATTTTATGGTTCTGTATGAAGCTCTAAAAAAATCAAGCTTCTAAGTCAACGCAATAAAAATTCGGCCATTTAAGTAACATATTTTGATACTTGCAAATAAATCAAAACCTACAGGGTACTTCCCGTTGACCTAGAATCATGAAATTTGGCATGGTGCAAGGTCTCACAGCACAATTAAAGGAAAAAGTCCGAAAATAGTTTTTTATCGTTTTATCGCTTAAAAAATATTTATTTGTAATTACAAATTTACATTTGCAGTTGGAGAATAGACCGAGACATATATTGATGTATCGGAGAACATGTTTTTCAAGTTAAGTTTGTTTTTGAGATAAATTCCTTCCAACTACAGAACCCTTCATTGTGCGTGGTCCGACAAGCACATGGTCGGTTTTTTCACCAAAACATGCTGTTTAAATTTTGAGGTATGATCGTGATCACCTGATCACACTGAGACTTTTAAACGTCGGATATTATGGGTGTAGCTACAACTTTATAAGGATAAGCCAGCTCTTTCAGTCTTTGCTATTCAGTCGTAGAACCTCACTGAAGCTTGTTTTTATAAGTTAAGTATATAACATAACATCATGACTGTATTTCCTTCAAGGTTAGGCAGAGGTGTAACTATGTAAACCCTTTCGACAGCTATGTTTAAGTCCCATGTGATAGGGGGCGAGCCTATTGCCATCAACCGGGCATAAATCTAGTCTCCGGGCTGCTACTGAGAAATTCCTGATGGTAAAACCCAACAACACTTCGCCCGACCTGGAAATCGAACCCAGGACCAATCAGAAGCAGCGCTTGTGACCACTACACCAACGAGGCGGTTTTCATAAATTGTATGCACCTATACTCCATTTGAAATACTCCTCCGAAACGGCTTTACTGATTTTTACCAAATTTTATATGCATATTCAGTAGGTCTGAGAATCGGCTACTATATATTTTTCATACCCCTAAGTGATGAGGGTTGTCCACCCCAAACAAATAATTGGCAAAACAACGTTTGCCGGGGTCAGCTAGTAATATTTATAATTCTTTTGAAATAAGATTAGATATTTAAACAAACCTTTTTACAGTCCGTTCAACCGATTATGACTTCTATACCTTAGGCATAAGGATGGCATTAAAAGCAAAAAAATGTGGTTACAATACCAACTGTTTACTGCAGCTGCCATTTGTCATGCCACCAACGCAATTGATGTCAAAATCGATTGAACGGACTGTAAAAAAGGTTTATTTAAATGTCTAATCTTATTTCAAAAGAATTATAAATATTACTAGCTGACCCCGGCAAACGTTGTTTTGCCAATTATTTGTTTGGGGTGGACAACCCTTATCATTTAGGGGTATGAAAAATAGATAGTAGCCGATTCTCAGACCTACTGAATATGCATATAAAATTTGGTAAAAATCAGTAAAGCCGTTTCGGAGGAGTAAGGTAACTAACATTGTGACACGAGAATTTTATATATAAGATTAAAACCGCCATACGTCTGTCATCACATATTAACCTAAGCCGCTCAAAAGAAATAGTGGCACATCCTTTACCAACAAAATGAGAAACTCGCACTTTTTGTTACAGCTTAAGGTGTAATAACGCGTAAAAGAAAGTGTAATTACGCGTGTTAGTCGGTGAAATAACTCCTTTTTTCGTATAAAGTAATTCATATACGTATACGTAAGTGCGCGCGTGCGCGTGTGTACGTGTACGTATATACGTATTTCTGTGACAAATAAACCTATTTTTCTTTCTTTCTTTCTTTATATAGGTACTGAGCCTACGAACGTGTGGATATAATGTGCGAATATACTTGTATGTTTGAATTTTTCGACGGTGTTCCCAGAGAAGCAATTTATCTTAATGTTCTATGGTTTGGTTTCCGCACTTAGTCCTTTAGGTGGACCGTTGTGCGTGGGCCATGGCGGCTGTCGGTGGTTATCCCAACCAGCCCACCTCCCTCCAGAAGTTGATTAAATCTCTTGGTCTGTTCAGAACATCTGTGAAAGATCTGGGTGACCCGAGGGTTTCTGTTCTAATATGGGTGACGCTTGTGCATTGCCGTATGTTATGTTGGACCTTCGTAATTTTTCGATAATTTTATAAGACTCGGTCGGATTGCCTTGCTATTATTTCGGATAAATAATTTTAATACTGGTCCATTTTAGAACAGTTTAACTCAGTAGGTAAATAGTTTGCCCTATGTAGGAACCGAACCCATAACACCTCACGTTCTGCAGCAAGTTTTTGACGTGATAACGTCTTATAAATCGATGAACACCGGCTGCACGTACGAAAAACGTCACGTTCCGCCTGAGCCGAGCGTGCAAGCGAGAGCGCGGAACAAGCGTTAGAGAGGCACGATCGGCCTAAGCGTTTGGCTTGTGACGTTATCACGTAAAATTATCGTCCGTAAACCGACTTTATAGACAACCATTTTTTTTATTTCTTCAGAATTTAGGGTAAAGTTATTACCCTAAATTCAAACCCATTAATAAAACGTCACTCAAAAACGTCCATGCAAACCCGCACATAATTTCACAATCCATTACTCGTTTGGTTCAAACTCGTAAGATTAAATTCACCCACGTGCCTATTAGAGTGGAGATGTATTGTATGCGAAATGGGTGCGGGCTGCTTACGCGCCAACGATTTGTTTAAAATGGTTCGGGATAAGGTTTGAAATGTATCGTAAGGTTAGTACAGAGTAGTGTGGTGAGACAGACGGAGATGATAACTGGC
Source organism: Agrochola lychnidis (assembly GCA_963680765.1). Lineage (NCBI taxonomy): Eukaryota > Metazoa > Arthropoda > Insecta > Lepidoptera > Noctuidae > Agrochola > Agrochola lychnidis. Next base: position 22,022,294 of record OY796858.1, read on the forward strand.
GGTGAAGTCAGCTGTCAACACATTGTTTCTATGGTCTCAATTATACATGGAATTTTATTAGCAGGAAAGTTTTTAAAACTAGCGACTTGACATTTTTAAGGTTAATACTTATATTTTTAAATATATACAGGGTTACTGGTAACTCGACGTATTCCTTGCAGGACGTCATAGTAGGGTTAAAATGCAACAAATTAAGCCACCAAATGTTGTACCGAAATTCAGTAGTTTTTGAATTAGTTAAGAGTTTTAGTTTTTTATGAAAAATCCCAGATTAAATCATTTGAAACCAATTTAAAAATGATTTACGGCGCGACTGTACTGAAATTTAAGTTATTATCATAGTTGACGCCGTAGCAGACCTTTGTTAATAATAAAAAGTTCAATAATGCCTAAAACTTTGGCAAATATCACTAACCAAACATTTAATTTTTTGTAATTTTTGCTATTACGTCATAAAAAATGTAGTCTAGTGCAAAAAAAAAAATGCTACACCTGGTGTACAAATTACTAAGAAAATATCTTTGTCTTATCAGCTATCCAAAAAGGTACGAAAGTTAATACAAAATCATGAGGTATTCCATGAAGCACACCCAAACGAAGCACACCCAGACGAAGCACACCTAAAGTATTCCACTTAGCACACCCGTAGGTGGGCTTCAAATAAAAATTTAATATAATTAATTTCCTATTCCACGAAGCACACCTACGAATATCACTCGCATAGTGCGGGGACTAAGAAATAAAAATATGGACTACATTATGAAGATCGTTTTTGATTTAGTACAGGCGTGCGTTTCACAAAAAGGTGATTATTCGAAAAATCAAAAACAAAATCGTGAACATTATTATTCTTTTTAATCAATATTAAAAACTTTAATTACACACATTTCACACGTCTTGTTCGATGTGCTGCCCTCGGTTTCGAATACATGTTCTTATTCGCTTCCTTACTTCGGTTTTTGTTATTCTTGATGTGATTGTTGCCCTCATCTGGTCCGCCGCATTTGTAATTCTCTCCCTTAGTTCTTCAATTGAATTTACTGGGGTCACATAAACTAGATCTTTCATATGACCCCAGACGTAAAAGTCTAGCGGCGTCAGATCAGGGCTTCGTGCAGGCCACGGAATCGGCCCACCGCGCCCTATCCATCGGTTTGGATAGTTTTCATCCAGCAATTGTCGAATTGTGATTCGGAAGTGGACTGGACATCCGTCATGTTGGTAAATCATGTTTGCTCTTCTTTCTTCCGGTACATCCGTGAGCAGTGCTGATAAATGATTTCTGAGGAAATCTTCATAAAGTTCCCCATTTAGTGTTCGGGGTAAAAAACGTGGGCCAATTAATTTGTCGTCAATAATACCCATCCAAACATTAAGCGAGAACCTTCGCTGGGATGCGGTTGGTTTCAGTTTTTTAGGGTTTGCTTCTGCTTTCGGTGCCCAGTAATGTAAGTTGTGGTAATTTGTGATACCATCACGATCAAAACATGACTCATCGGTCCACAGAATGTTTTTTAAAAAGTTTTCGCTGTCGGCGTCGGCACTTAGCATAAAACGACAAAATTCAAGCCGTCTCGGCGGATCTCCTTCTTCTAATGACTGGACTGGTTGGTAATGGTATGGATGTCGGCCTGACAAGTGAACTACAGACCAGACTTTCCACTGTGACATACCAAGCTCACGCGCTACGATGTTTGTCGATGTGTTAGGATCGTCAATAAAACGTTGAAGAATAAGCTCCTCGTCCTCAGCCGTGTATCTCCGGGAACGACCAGTGTCAACTTGTCTGCTTCTTTGGACGCTGCCAGTTTCAGATATTCGCCGATAAGTCGATCCGAAGACACTAACGTGGGGGAGTCGGCGGTTGGGAAAGCGAAGTTGATATTCTCGCCGCGCCTCAGCAGCGTTACCGTCACAAAGTCCGTAACAGTACATTATGTCAGCGTATTCAGGATTAGAATATGCAGCCATAGTCAGCGCTTATGAAGGCACAGCACAGCACAAGAGCAAAATACGCAGCAACAGTTAGGGAAATAGCCAGTAACAAAACACGAGCTTGCTCGACGTAGAGTTGAAACTAACTAACGCTGACGACCAAATTTTGCAAAATCGCACCCCCTGTCATGCCGAGAGAACAATAGCGACCAATCACAAAGCTCCTCGAGTGTTTGGAGTTCAAGCGCAGGTAAAAACTACGAATAATACGAATACGAAACAATAGGTTGACCGTCTCGCAATTTTACCTTTTTTTTTTTTTTTTTTTTTTTTTTTTGGGTGGGAAATTATCAAATAACTTCTCCCGCTCTGGGCGGAGCGGGAGGGCGTGTCAGACTCTTACTGACTAAAACCCACCCGTGTTCCTTCGGTTGCCCTGTTGCCGGGGGCCACGATTTCCCGATCGGTTTTCTTCGAACCCCCGGCAGGCATTGGCCCTAGTGGACCCCTTCAATTCTGCTGACATCTCTTTGAGGCGCGCGTGGAACACAACGCGCCGTTGACCCGGGCTTGGTCCTTATCGGACAGCGAGCTACCCATTGCTCACCATCCGCAAGCCCGCGCCTACGGTGGCCGGAAATCGGCTCGCGATTCCCGCCCCGGGCGTCTCCTCCTGCGGCGGTTAGGGGCGTGAGGGCGCGAAATTTGCCTCTCCCTCACGCGTTCCGCCTCCTCCTTCGCGAGCATTACCGCTTCGCAGAAGGAGGTGACGGCCTGCCATTTCCTCTCGCTCCGTACCATGGCCTGAACCAGGGCCGGACGCGAGAGATCACCGCCGCCTATCGCCTCTACGAGAACACGGCGTTGCTCCGCCCAAGCCGGGCAGACCTCCACCGTATGCTCCACCGTGTCCTCAGGCCGATCCACACAATGGTGACACCCGGGTGTTTCCTCCCGCCTTATCCTGAACAGGAACCTCCCGAAGCAGCCGTGTCCGGTGAGGACCTGCGTCAGGCGGAAGGTGAGAACGCCGTGGCGTCTCTCCAGCCACTCCTCAAAGACGGGTCTTATCGCCGCGATTGTGGCGTGCCCAGCGCGGGGTTGCGACAATCGCACCCTCCATGACGCCATGAGATCCCGCCGGAGCTCTGTCCGCTGTGCCGCAATTTCTTGCGGCATCGGGGTTAAGCCCCGGCGTTTCGCCTCCTCGCGCCACTCCCAGACGTGCGCGAGGACCTTTGCCTCCAGATCCCATGGCGGTAATCCGGCAAGGAGGCTCGCCGCCTCGCAGGAGACCGTGCGGTATCCTCGGGCCAGCCGGATGGCCATGACCCTCTGGGACGCGTTCAACCGGCGGGCTGGCCGCAGCCTCAATGAACGCGCCCACACCGGTGCCCCGTAAAGGGCCATGGACCGCACGATCCCCGCATAGAGCCTCCGGCAGGAGGCGTTTGGATCCCCTAGATTGGGCAGGAGCCGCTTCAATGCAGCCCCGGCCCGCTCAAGTCTGGGAGCCAAACGTCGGAAATGTTCTACGAAGTTCCACCGGCTGTCGAGGACGAGTCCCAGATACTTCATCGTCGACTCGACACCGATGTGAACCCCTCCCGCCATTACCTGGGAACCCGACGGTGGCGCATTCCGAGGACCATGAAAACCCATGGCCTCAGACTTGTGCAGGGCCACCTCGAGTCCCAGCTGCCGGATCCTATCGACGATTGTCGCAACCCCGCGTGTCGCTAAATCGGCCGCCGCCTGGTACGACCCCCCCTGCGCCAGGACAAGCGTGTCGTCAGCGTAACAAACGACGCTGACGCCGCTAGGGAGGTCGGCGCGCAGCACCCAGTCGTATCCGATGTCCCACAGATGCGGCCCCAGGACCGAACCCTGTGGGACACCGCACGACATCTCTTGCCGGTTCCACTCTCCTTGGTGACCGGGGTAGATGACGGCCCTGTCCGTCAGATAGGCCTCGACCACACGACAGAGGTAGGTCGGCATCCGGTGATACCGGAGTGCCTCCCTTATGCAACTCCAGGGCAGGGTGTTGAAGGCATTGGCGATGTCTAGAGACACCGCCAAGACGACCCCACCCCGGGCCACAGCATCCCCCGTCGTGAGGGCCCGCACGCGCATGATGGCGTCCACCGTAGAGCGCCCCCTGCGGAAACCGAACTGGCTCTCCGCCAGATCCGGCCCCACTCGCACCAGCTGCCCGACGAGGCGGTCTGCAATGACTCTTTCAAAGAGCTTGCCCACCTCGTCGAGCAGCACAATGGGCCGATAAGCGGACGGAGAGTCCGCTGGGCGCCCCGGCTTCTTGATGAGGACCAGTTTCCCCGTCTTCCAACGAAGTGGGAACTGGCCCCTCTCCATGCATGCGCTTAGGAGCCCCCTCAGTCGAGGCCCGAGAGCCCCCATGGCCAGGACCCAGGCGCCAGGACCCAGGCTTTTCCGGGTATGCCGTCGGGTCCTGGGGCGGTATTCTTCGCACTCATCTTGCGTACCGCCACTCTCATTTCTACCTCAGTCACCTCAGGAGAATCGTCGTCGTCGGTGTGGTCCGCATCGGGCATCGCAGTAGGCGGAGCCATGGGCGGAGCAGTATGATCCCCTCTAGAGGGGAACAGAGCGCTCACCACGTCCCCCACAAGCTGGGGCCGGAGACTCTGCGTCAACGGGGGAGCCCATGGGCGGAGTTTCTCCCGCACCATCTTGTATGGGCGCCCCCACGGGTCCCGGTTGAGAGTCTCCAGCATCTCCTCGCGGGCCAGCGCCCTGGCCCGCAGGATTTCCGCTTGGAGGGCGGTCTTCGCCGCTCTGTACCCCTCGTACAGCTCCGCCTCAATGGCTTGCGTATCCGGAGGGCGGATACGGAGCCTGCGATGCCTGGCGTACCGGCGTCGCGCAGCAACACACGCCTTGCGCAGAGCCTCCAGCTCTTGCGACCACCAGTACAGCCGGCGCGAAGCATGTCTAGGATGGACCCGGGGCATTGCCATGTCACACACATTGGACATGGCCTCCCGGAACCACTCCGCCTCGTCGTTGATGTCGGCAGGCCTGTCCGGTGATGACACCCAGGCCTGCACGATCGAGGCTTCCAGGAGAAGCTCCCGGTCCAGCTGCTTCAGCGCCCACCGCGGACCACTCGGGGCCTGTCGGACCGGCGCACTCGAGGTCTGGGTGGAGACGTCAAACCGGATGTACCGGTGATCGGAGTAGGTCTCCACCCCCTCCATGACGCGCCAGTCAATGACACGCGGCGACAGAGCGGGGCTGGCGAACGAAATGTCAACCACCGATTCGCCCCGCATCCGCACACACGTGGGGACAGAACCCCGGTTTAGGACGACCAGGCCTGTCTCCAGAGCCCAGTCCTCCACCATCCTGCCCCGTGTGTCCGTATACCGGGAACCCCAAGCCAGATTCTTGGCATTGAAGTCCCCGAGCACGAGCACGGGGAGGGAACCAAACCCGACGACGACGACTCTTAACTCCGCAAGGGAGTTGTGGAACTCGGCAAGAGTTCGGTTCGGGGAGAAGTAAACACCCACCACGACAATCTCCCCGAACCGTGCTGCAACGCAACCCCGTCCTCTCTTGACCGACTCGAGGGACGGAGTACCGGCGGCGGCCGATGAAATGAGGGTCACTGAGCCGCTCAGGTCCTCCACCCAGTCATCCCTGGGCGGGACAAAGTACGGCTCAGCGACCACGGCGATGTTGATCGACCACTGCGCCATGCTCTGGAGCAACAGATCCTGAGCGGCGGCGCAGTGGTTGATGTTCGCCTGGAGGAGGCGAAATGGGGCCGTTATTGGCATTCCATCTCTACCTCCCCCCGAGCCCCCTGCGAGGGCCCTGCCGCGGCGGAAACGGCAGCGGCGACAGCGACGGTGGACGCGGCGGTGGCCACGGTGGAAGTGGCGGCGGCTGCGGCGGTGACGGCGGTGGTGGCGGAGCGCTTGCCCCTGCCTCTGGCCTCGGCGGGTGGAGCGCAGGCCCTGCTCCCAGCCCGGTGATCGGCCGGCTTGCCAGCCGCCGCACATACGACACAGTGCGGCGTGGCGTTGCACGAGCCGGCCTTGTGACCGGGCTGACCACAGCGGAAGCAGAGGTTGCTGCGGTCTACCTCCGAGGTGCACTTGGCCCCCACGTGGTGGCCCACCTGGCACCGGAAGCACCTCAGAGGTCTGGGCTCCAGCAGTTTGACCTGCGCCGAAACCCAGCCCACCAAAAGCCTTTGGCCCTCCCCGGCTATCTTTTTGGCCGCCGTCACGGGGCAGCTCACCCTGATGGCTTGCATCCCCGTGTGGTCAGGATGGAAGGTGCCTGCCTTGACCTGCTCGACAGAGCACCCTCCAGCCTTAGCGACGGCGGCCACCACCTTTGCCTCCGTCACGGAGTCGTCCAGGCCCTGGATGCGCAAGTCAGCGCACTTGGTGGGCCTGGAGACTCGGGCCTCGTCCGCATTTAGGGCCGCCCTGAGCTTTTCAGCCAGAGCGTCAGCGGCTGGGCCACTGGCCGCACCAGGGACCTCCAGCATCCGGGCCCCGGTCGCCGTGATTTTAATTTTAATCCCCTTGGAGGCACCGATCTCCTCCAGGTTCATCACCTGGTCCACCGTCGCGAACACGTGCTGGTAGGACACGCCCCTTTTCTCCGCTTCCGGCTGCAGTGTGACCACCACAGCTGCGGACTTCGGGGCGCGGAGCCTAGCCGCGACGGTTCTCTCTTTGCGCCGCTGCCGCCTCGCCCTCTTTTTGGCCGCCCTTGCCTCCTTACTGGCCTTCTTCTTCTCCCCGGCTACTTGCCATCCGGCGTCAGCTGGAGGAGAAGAATTAGGAGGCGGAGGTGGCCGTTTCGCCGCCGCCTGGGCCGGAGCCCTCACCATCAGGGCCGGGGCCTTCGCTGCCTTCGCAGCCGCTCCACCCTTGGCTTGCCCCTGCCTGCCTTGGCCTGGTTTGGCCGCGGCAGATGCGGCGGCAGCATACGAAGCCGCCTTCCGCTGATCTATGGCCGGCTGGCTCGCCGCTAGCGGGGGGCGCAGGACAATAGCCTCTAGGGCGGAGAACCTGCTCCGCAGGGCAGCCATCTCCTGCCGCACCAGGGCCAAGACCCGGTCCTCCGCAGGCACGGGCACGGGCACCTGCCCATGCCGCTCCCCTCTCTGCGGCGCCTCCCGGGGGCCGGCTGCTCGCAGCCCAGCCAGGTCCGCTCGGAGCTTCTCGTTCTCCTTTCGGAGAAGCTCCATGGCGGCAGTTAACTTTGCAACCTCCGCCCGCATCTCGGACATACCGTCCGACGGAGGCCCAAAGTGCAGCTCCTTCGCTGCCGCCAAAATAGAGGCCGCGGCCGCAGGTATGGCCTTGTCCTTGGAGGATTGAATCCTCTTCACGGCCACTGCCCTGATCGCGGCTTCCACGACCTCCGCGAACCTGACTTCCTGCTGTGGCTTGTCCCCGCCGACAGCGACGTCCGGCTCACCACCAGAGGCCTCTGAGAGGACCGGCCCGCTGCTGGTCTCTCCCGGGTGGTGCTCCTCCGTGGCGAGACTCTCAGTTCGCCGGGCCTGTTCAACAGGGCCGGCCTGGCTTGTCTCACCAGCCTTCTTGGTGGTGAGCCCTCTACCCACACCTTTCCCCTTTTCTCGGGCCTTACCCCGCCGGCTAGTGTGGATTTTCCGCCTGCTGTCAGCGGAGGACCACTCCCCATCGTCCGATTTGGGGCGCTTTCGGAATAATTTGCGGATTATTCCGTCAGCACCCACGACTTCGCGCCCCGAGCTAGAGCCCTCTGCGCCCGATGCAGCGTCGGACTCCGACCCCGCATCGCTCCCCTCCTTTTGTGTTGTTTTGTTTTGTATTTTTTTTACCATATTGTTCCCACGAGTATTAAACTTTGTATTTCCCAAAAAATGTGTGGTTCGCACTAGTGACTAATTAAGCTACCCATTAGTCAAGCTAACAACCTCCCTCACGGTGCGCCGCCGCTTGGAGGTTTGGGGTGATTTTTTATAGAGGTTGTCTACCTCGCGGCCCGGGCGGTTAAGCCAAGACCCTCGACCCCCGTCAAATGCCAGAGACATGACCTTGACACTCTTCGGGGCTACGAGACCAACGGTGACAGGAGAAAAGACTTCCCCCTGCCCGCCCGACGGCAGGGTTAGTGCACGCCGAGCCCGTTCCTACTCTAACGCTGCTCAACGAGTGCTCTCTACAGAGTACCCGTTAGAGCGTTCCTCCGACAGGATATTGGCATACGGACAATGAGACCCCTAACTGGGGAGTCATTGTCCGCACCCCAGGGTGCACCGTCCCGGAGACTGGCCTTCCCCCCGGACGCATCCATAAGGGAACTCCAGCCCCCAGGCACGCGGGGAGGTTTCCTGTCCAACCTGCCCCCCATAAAACTCTTCTCTTCCCTGGCACACATGCAAAAGTATTTACAATCATACCTTTCTGAATAACTGATAAGACAAGGATATTTTCCTAGTAATTTGTACACCAGGTGTAGTATTTTTTTTTTGCACTAGACTACATTTTTTATGAAGTAATAGCAAAAATTACAAAAAATTAAATGTTTGGTTAGTGATATTTGCCAAAGTTTTAGGCATTATTGAACTTTTAATTATTAACAAAGGTCTGCTACGGCGTCAACTATGATAATAACTTAAATTTCAGTACAGTCGCGCCGTAAATCATTTTTAAATTGGTTTCAAATGATTTAATCTGGGATTTTTCATAAAAAAACTAAAACTCTTAACTAATTCAAAAACTACTGAATTTCGGTAGAACATTTGGTGGCTTAATTTGTTGCATTTTAACCCTACTATGACGTCCTGCAAGGAATACGTCGAGTTACCAGTAACCCTGTATACATAAAAAATATACGTGTAGTGTTTTCCGTTGGGAAGTGTGTCTGTTTGTCGTTGGATTGGACACACAATGGATTAATTTAAATTTTCTTCTATAAGTTTTCTTTCATTCTTCGGATGAGCTTTATTGATTCGAAAAATTGATGAATATTCTTAGACTTTTTTCCGTCAACATGTTTCTGTCTGTGAGGCGTGCACTTTTGATTTTCCAATTTTGTTTATCTTTGAGACCAACTGTCGAATTCTCAAACGAAACTCAATTTAAATCGCCTTTATTCCACATCTTCTAAGTACTTTGTTTTTGAGGTCCTATTTTTGAGAACGTATTTAAGTAAGAATTTGGATGTTAGAAGTACTTATATATCTACTGTTGTTTGTTTTGCATTTTATGACAATAAATAGAATTAACAAGGTTTCCGCATGGGTGAATAATTATTCTATGTAATATATGTATTTAGTTAATCCCTTTGACTGAGTGATCTTAATAATAGATTAATGTAACATTATATATAGACTGCCTCGTTGGTCTAGTGGTCGCAAGCGCTACTGCTGAGCATGAGGTCCTGGGTTCAATTCCCGGGTTGGGCAAAGTGTTATTGGGTTTTTCTATCTAGAATTTCTCAGTAGCAGCTCGGAGTCTGGATTTGTGCCCGGTTGATGGCAATAGGCTCGCCCCCTATTACATGGGACTTAAACATAACTGGCGAAATGTGGGTGTACCTACTACAGGTACACCTCTGCCCAACCCTTCGGGGAAACAAGGCGTGATGTTATGTTATGTTATGTTATATATAGACGCCCGGTAAGCACGTAAAGCTGGTACTTTCCGAGACACGGGTGGAAGGGCTACGAATGATAACCAGGACCAACGGGCCCTAGTTGTCATTCGTAGATCTTTGACAGTCGTTACGGGTAGTCAAAAGCCCAAAAATCTGACAACCAGTTTTACCAAGGAGTATTGTAATAAATAATAATAAATAATAAATATCTTTATTTCCAATTTACAATTTTACATATGCCACTTGGTATAACATAATATTTTCATATAAAATTGTAGGTTAATGCAGAGTTATACACCTCTGACACCCAAGCTAAGATTAAACTTGTGTTATGGGTGTCAAGGCTCTCAAGTTAACACCATTTAGAAAATAAAAAAAATAAAAATTCGAAATTTCTCTGTGTAGATTTACACTCTCTAGAAAATAAAGATTTTAAAGAAATTAAAAACAAAATAATTAAGATAAAAACCATTTGTATAGTGTGTGTTGTGATTGTGTTTTTTGTGTTGTGATGTGTAGTGTTTGGTTGTGTTATGTTGTGTTATGTTATGTAGTGTTGTGTTGTGTTGGAAGGTGGGTGTATTTGAAGGTGTGTCGGACGGGGTACTGTTTGGGTGTGGGTTAAATCTACGTATTGAGTATTTTTTCAACCTCGTCATAGCTAAGCGTCATTAACCATTTACAGACTATACCTTTACAATCAAATTTATTTAAAGTGTAGATGTTGCATTGTTTGTTTACAAAGTTGTATATTCGGCTACCAAGGATTCTGAAATGACGCTCTGCAAGTTTCGTTCTGTGCCTCTCTATGGTACACACATCGGTGGTCCTACGTTTTGTCAAGCGATTGAGATCCAGCTGCAAAGAAGCATGTCTGCGCAATGTACAGTTTAGCACAAAGAGCTGCCTCACGGTCAAAATCTGACATTCTTTGTACAATTGAGTCGTACTATGCCGATAGTGTTTAAAGGTCATGACCTTGAGGACAGCTCTCTGCGCCCTTTCCAGTTGAATCATACCAGTCTTCGAAGCACCGCCCCAGACCGTTATGCCAAACGTTAATATTGACTGACAAAGGGAGAAATAAACCATGCGTAAGGTATCTACGTCAGCACTATACCGCAGGCCCCTAAACACGGCAATTAGTTTTCTAACTCTGCCAGACAATGCCCCAATCTGGGCATTCCATGATAAGAGGTTGTCTATTTGTACGCCAAGATACTTCACACTAGTTTTTCTTGTCAGGGGAAGGCATGAGCACTGGTTTGGGTAAGCATTACAATGAGCATGAGCTTTAACTGAAAATGTGTTGTCGGGTTGCGAACTAGATTTAAGAGAGAAAGTGATGAAGTTGGTTTTATCCACATTTAAAGTTAAACCATTTGCCGATAGCCAAGACATAACAATGCTAAGAATAGATTCCGCTCTCTCCCGGGCCTCACTCCAAGTTTCAGCATGGATCAGAAGGGCCGTATCATCAGCATACGTGTAAATGGAACAATTTGGGAGCACCAAATCACATAGACTGTTCACATATACTAAAAAAAAGTGTAGGCCCCAAGATGGAACCTTGAGGCACTCCGAAGGACAATCCACACTCGCCACTAACACATGCGGTGACTTTAACACACTGAGTACGCTCAGAAAGATAGCTCGCTAAGATAGCAAGGGCAGGGCCTCTAACTCCAATTCTCTCCAATTTTTTGAGTAGGATGGGGACAGAGACAGTGTCAAATGCCTTGGATAAGTCTAAGAAAATACCCAGGCACTTAGACTTTTTATCAAGAGTCTCAACAATATCATCAGTCAGAGCCGAGAAAGCGTCCTCACATGACTTTCCCCTACGAAAGCCAAATTGATTGTTGGAGAGAATATTATGGCTTTCCAGGAAAGACACAAGACGATTGTTCAGGACCCTTTCAAGAACCTTCGACAATGCTGGAAGGACCGAAATTGGTCTGTAATTGTTAACACTGCCTCTGTCTCCCCCCTTGTGAATAGGGTGAACGACCGCTCTCTTTAAAACTTTTGGGAATACACCCTCAGAGATACAAAGACCACATATGCGAGCGACGAGGGGCACAAGAGTCTGTCTGCTCATTTTTAGAAGATGTGAACTAATGCCATCCCATCCCGGGGCAGAATCAGTTCGAAGACCCATTATAACGTCTTCAACTTCCGCATGATCCGGAGGAAGAAGAACAATTGAGTTCACCTGGGAGTCGTCCCTGATATATGACTCATGTAAAGTATCAGCATTTGTATGCTTAGCTGCAAGTTCCTTGCCAATATTCGCAAAATAATTGTTTACTAAATTTAATGAGGACTTGCAGTCTAGCTTGGACATGGACAATAACTCCATAGGAGGAGATTTTGAATTTCGTTTATTAATTATGGTGTTTATGATATTCCAGGTCTTTTTAGGATTATTTTTAGCTTTTACCAATTCGTTTTTTTCGTGATAATTTTTTAGCCTAAATAGAAGCTTGTTGCAGAAGTTGCGATAACGTATGTAAGTTAATTTTAAGGTATAATTGTCCGGTGTCTTTTTGTGTTCTCTATGCATGTTGTCCCTATTTCTAATGCATCTTAGTAGCCCTGGAGTGATCCAAGGCTTGATTATTCTCAGCCTAGAAGGAATGCAACTGGTGATGGTGTTTTTATGTATTATAGAAACAATTGTATTAATAAGAAACTCAGTAGCCCAGTTAGGATTGGTAGTAGTCAAGATGGTACTGAAGTCGGTTTTTGCAATTTCAGTAACAACCTTAAGCAGATCTACTTTCGAGAGAACTTTAGTCGTTTGACGTTTTGCTACATTCTTTATACAAACGAGTACTGGGACATGGTCAGTAATGTGACTGTCCAGGACAAAAGATACTACCTCCCTCCAAACTTTAATCATGACATGATCCAGGCAATTCTTTTCTCTGGTAGGAAGAGTATAGGCTGGTAAGAGTCCGTGTGATGCAGTCAAAGTCATGTATTCGTTGTAATTTGGATCATTATTAGTTGTGCTAATGTTAATGTTCATGTCTCCCACCAGAAAAATATTTTTATAAGAGGTTACCGATGCTAGCACAGTATTGAGACTGTTTAAAAAGTTATCTATTCTGCGAAAGGATGGCGGCCTGTACACGGCAATAATTACGATATCAGTGAGTTTGCAGACAAGGCAGTTTGCATCAACAATCTCCGGCTCAACAATGTTATGTTGTAAATCCGAAAGAACGTAGATAACCAGACCATCGCTTTTATTTAGGCTATTTGCAGACGAATATGTCGAGTATCCCTGCAGAATCGGAATATTTGTATTTTTGTTCAGCCAACATTCCGAAAAAATTATAATGTCACATCTGATTTTTAAAGATGATAATAACACAAGAACGCTATTGAAATTCTTACCAATACTACGTATATTTAGATGCAGCAGATTAATTGTTTTTAAGGGGTTTCCTAAAATTTGAAGGCATTTTTCAGGGGGGCAACTGAAAGTTTTGTGGGTCCCATATGTATCCAAGCTATTGATTATATCATTTACGTTGTTCATTTTTGTTTAATTTAATATCATGTACACTTAAAGATTTTACGTTTGGAGACGTTTTTAGCTGTAGGACATTACAGAACTGGTCATTAGTGTTCCCTAATATAACCTGGGATAAGCAAAATGTTCGATATTGTGTCGGAAAATTATTTCCTAAAACCAATGAACTTTGTGACTTGTGCGTGAATGAGTTGTGTATTAGAATGGTGAATTTTAGAGTTGTATTAAGTATTAGATTTTTGTAAGTGCATGAATGTGACTGTGTAGAGAGGATACAAAAAGTTAAAAAATAACAAATAGGATTATGGTTACAGAATATAGAAGCTAAAGCTACTCGAACAATTAAGATATTACATATTATCATGCAGTAAGTTTTGAAAGCTGGATTCAGAGATGATAAGTACTGGTTTTACCCCTTCCTTCTTGCGAATAAAAATTTTTCCATTTGCCGTCCAGCAGTATTGGCATCCATTACTTTTAGCAAATTTACGTGCGTCATAGAAAAGTTTCCTGGCAGTTGCCGGAAGACGATCAGCAATGTAGATAGGGGTGCGCTCACCATTCAAGCCAGAATGTTCACTATTTAATTTTTCGGAGGGTGGCTTGCCTTTGTTAAATTCACGCACAGCGCGAAGTACTGTGGTTTTCAGAGTGACTGATTGAAATTCTGCAATAATTTGCTTAGAAGGACCTTGGCTACTATGCACTCGATAAATGTCCCGTATCTCTTCCGGTTTTACCTGCACCTCTAATGATCTACACACGCCCATGACTATTTCCGTTAAGTCACTTGCGTTTTCATTTGGCTTAGGGGAGATATTACGCAGCTCGATTACGGCAGACCTATGATTTTCTTGATTATCTTTTATTTGTTTTTCTAGCTGGTCTATATATTTACGTTGCTCTGAGCGTTCACTTTCCAACCTTCCCACACAAGCTCTTATCTCCTCATATTTGGCATTCATCAACGTAGCAGAGTCCTCAATCTCAGTCTTGATATTCCGTAGCTCTTCATTTTGTGCTTTTAAATCAACCAACTCAAGCGTAATTTTAGACATAAATTTTTGCAAAATAGTTTCCTGATCTGTATTCAATTTAGTTAGCATTGCTCGAATTTCCTCTTCAAAATCTTTATTGTGTTATGTAGTAACTGGGTTGTAGAGGTCAGAGAGACAGTCGCTCCATGTAAAATACTGGTATTCAGCTGCATACGGTAAGACTGGAAGCCGACCCCAACATAGCCAAAAGGCTCGGCAGATTGATTGATCTCGTAGTTACATTTTGGTACAAACAATTTGAATGAGATTTTATTCAAATTTTTTCTAAAATGTTTTTAAAAGACAAGGCAAGGTTACATGTTTTACTATGCATTACTATTCCCTAGTGGTTTGTGATTAGTATATCGTCTAAAAGGCTGTAATAGTACGCAGTTACGCTCTGTCGTTATAAGCCTTTTAGTTGATAGCATCGTACAACTTTTATGCGTTGAACTAGCCATGGCATTTTAGTAATGACAAACCGTAACCTTGGTTGAAAGAATCTACTAACTAGATTGTCTAGACAGATTATTGAATTTTTAACGTATCAACTTATTTTATAAGAGACTTTTAGGCGCCATCTCCACTGCCTTCAAATTATCGCCGCGATGACATCACTGTGTGGAGATTGATTTATAGAGTTTCTATTGAACTTGATGTCATGCCGAGACTATCGCCGCCATTTTCTCGCCAGTGGAGATGGCGCCTTAGGTCTACCTGCACCACAAATGATTAAATGCGTTTATTGCTAAACATATTTAAAACATAATTCTGTCTCTATTATTTATTTCGTGATTTATGCCCTATTAATCACAAAATAAGCAAGTCTTAAGGTGAAAGCTACAGGGTAGCCCGCGAAATTCAAATTTTCTTACATTTTTTTTTTCAATTTGCAGGTCAGTATCAGTATGGACGGCGGCGCCAAGTTCGGCCCAGGAAGAGGTGGCGAGACGACCTGGACGCTTACCGCAAGGGTTGGATGGAGGTGGCCTTGGTAAAGGATGCATGGAAGGATTTGGGGGAGGCCTTTGCTCAGCAGTGGGATAGTGAAAGCTAAAGAAAAAAAAAGGTCATTATCAGGTTGTATGTTGACCAAAATATGATTCGCGACCATAAAAAATATGTATTTATAAAATTACTAGCTGCGCCCCGCGGTTTCACCCGCATAAGTCTCGATCACGTGGGAAAAAAAGAAGTATCCTATGTTCTTTTCCAGGGCGTAATCTATATATGTGCCAAATTTCATCCAAATCCGTTCAGCCGTTTTAGCGTGAAGGCGTAACAAACAAACTAACTTTCGCATTTATAATATTAAGGATAACCATTAAAATCATCAATACAACTTTCTCACCTGACCTGCAAATTGCAAAAAAACGTAAGAAAATTCGAATTTCACGATTTACCTCAGCGCATCCATTTTAGTATAATTTGAAAGTGAATTCTTAAAAACACTGAAATAAAATATTTATATATCAATCAGGCTATTCTAAAATTAGAGTAGCATTATGCTACGTAAATGCGATGAATAAAAACCTGTAGGTAATCAATCATAGTAGCATATACTTGAGTAGCTTTCTGTAGTTTTTTTGTATCATTAATGAACAATAAAACAGCTTATAAACGTAACATGGGCCACCTATTGAACGCTTCAATTGATACTTAATCTTTGGAAATATTGCCATTAGTTCATGTTTTGTCTCTACATCACCCGAAGGAAAAGTAAGAGAAAATGCCTAACGCATCAAGTCTGCCTTAGTACAGTATTTCTTTTTTAAATTTATAAGAGCAATCGGATGGATTCGACAGTGTGGCTCGTTATATAATCAGAGCCATCCTTTTGCCTTAAACCTCTAAGGGATTATACGGTTCGCAAAACCTTTTTACCCGACTACGGCAAAGCGAAAAAGAAAGGTTTAAAAAGTGAAAGTTATCTAAAAAGTACGAAATAAGAAAATTATTTCAGACAGAAATCAAGACAAAGGTAAAAAAAATGGTCTAGGGAAAGCCGTCGTCGCAAGCCATTATAATTTTGTAGGAGTGCCTGGCACCAGCATGGTATACAGGCATGCGACCACGGCTTTACCTTGATCATTATTGTACTTATGTCTTGATATCTGTCTGAAATATTTTCATGTTTCATACTTTTTAAATCACTTTTATTTTTCCATAGTCGGGTTAGTTTTTTAAACTTAATTTGTTATTATTGAAAACTTTCGCTAAAACGTCAACCATTCAAATACATAGATCAGATATTTAACACTCGTCAGGAGCCGTCAAAGCCTTGCCAACTGACGTCATCACGGCTTGTGCGTCGCTCGCAAATTGCCACGTCAGTCAGACGTGTTGATCAAACTACCCTCTATGTGTGGTTTACTGATTTGACAGTGTTTATTGAGTCTTTGCGCTTTGTCGTTTAAATTGATGAAGTTAATTGTGACAGCGGCGATTCGCGGTGATCCGTTTTGTTAGGACAATTACTGTTAGTATTCAATGATCTCAAAAATAAATCGAATCTAATCAGTTTTGAGTAAAATTTCGTTACACACTTTCAATCACAATTCGAAAGATTACAGGTACAATTTTAACAGTTCAAATTTATAAAACCCTCGACACAAACATTTCCTTATTTCTCTTTCCTACTCCATCACCAGACCCTGTTCACCATCTATCTATAACCTTTTCATTAAGACCATTCCAATGAAACCAAAAACGAAACCTGTGCTGTAAGTTGTTAAGGGGGTTGGGTATCCTGCAAATTCCAGGTGATGAATATCAGTGAAGTAACAGAATACCAAATTTCAAATCGATCAGACCTGTCAAAGATACTTACATCCATTCATCAACTAGAAAAGAGCTGATAATCTTCAAAGGGCTGAATCGATTATGATAAAACATATCTAAGAACCATCCATAACCTGCATTCAAATGAAAAAAAAAACCGCATTCAAATCGATTCAGCCGTTTAAGAGCTACGGTGCCACAGATAGACACACATAGCGGTCCAACTTATAACACCCCTCTTTATGCGCCGAGAGTTAAAAAGGAAGGAAATTGTTAGTACATTGCTTCATATGTTTGAAAAATTTGTCTCCAGAGCAACGTAAATAACGCAATGAATGGTGTTGAACTGTCAAAATCAAAAGCAGTGCCATTGTAAGGCTACAAACACGGAAGTCAGCGGGCGCGGGGCGGCGGCGGCGGCGGGGCGCACTGTGGGAAAGCCCCATACAAAGCCGTCTCAAAACCGTTTTA
Organism: Agrochola lychnidis; assembly: GCA_963680765.1. NCBI lineage: Eukaryota > Metazoa > Arthropoda > Insecta > Lepidoptera > Noctuidae > Agrochola > Agrochola lychnidis. The sequence goes on from OY796858.1 coordinate 22,039,721, forward strand.
CGTGAAAGTCGTTGTAATGGAATAAAATTAATAAATTAATATAGTCTAATAAGTAAGCTTTCTTTTCGCAATTTTTTTGTTTTTTTAAATTTAATCATAATGTATATAAATAGGCATCAAAGCTAATTCATGTTCAATGAGGTAATTAAAACGCAATACGTTACTATAATTCAACGCCACATTACTCAAAAGTTTTAGATATAAATGTACAAGTATTATACAGTTTTGGAATGCTTATAATGTCCTCATAACGTTTAGTAAATAATATTATATACATTGGTTAATAAAATAAAATTAACCAATATAGTTTAAGATGGTATATTTTTTGTGTATTTTTTAGTTTTAATGAGACTTTTTCCCTTTACCGCTGCTTGCCGCTGTCGAGATATTTGTTGTATTAAGATCTTTATACATTAGTATATACAAGGAGAAAATAAAAATTTGCGCATACTTGCGCTTTTTCTGACACGGGATCAAAACATATCGCGAGATAAAATTATATATTTTTTTCATTTTCGTTTTATTTCTCATAAAATTATTTTTTATCTATTAAGGTCAAATTGATAAAAAGTTAATTACAGTGATGAGTATTATTAATGGTTTTTTGTGGTTTTGATACAGTTTTGACCACCTTACTTGATGAAATATGGCCAATTATCTATTAGGGTCGAATTAAAAACAGGTTGGTTATGGGAAGAGTGCAAATTATCAGTTTCTTATCTTTTTGCACATTGCACTATTTCATTGGTCAATAAAAGGAAGGCGAACCCTGAAACATTCACAGTTGTTGGTCAGATATTCAGTTGCCCTAAAAAGCAGTTATTGCTTATTTTAAAATATTCGCAGAAATTGACTGATTTGAAAAATGGGTGAATTTGTTTGTAGTAAACGAGAGTTGTGCAATTTGTTGATAAATGAGTATAATGTAGAAGACTACTTACAAGAAAATTTCAATTTGTCACCAGAGGATATGGCTACTGTGGTGGTCTCCTACATTCAAATAAACTTATTACTATAGTACAGTACGTAAATAATTATAACGTATTATATGCCTTCCTCTGTGCATAAAATACTTATTTACGGCGAAAAAATCATTGAGTACTATGCTATTTTACCTATCGGACAATTGTGCGAAGACGCGTAAGAATCCCGAAATAAGGATTACAAAAAATTTTTACTTCATCATTCTAGAAAGTGTTCAAGAGCGGCTACCAATGAAGACGTGTTCCATACCTTATTGTACACTTCTGATCCATATATATCAAGTTTGAGAAATATCTCAGAAACAATATCGAAAGAACTTTTAAATGAAGCCAAGGCCCTTCTTGTTGTCAATGAAAATCTGTAGGAGCTTGATAAATTGTGTACATATTTTGTTTTCTCGTTTGGCACTATGTATATTCCGTTTTATGTAAATTAAACAAACATATATTGTTTTTTTTTTCATAAAAAATGCATGTATTTTTTTAAGTTTAATTTTAAAATTAATTAATAAACAGAATTTTTAAAATCAAAATTATTTCCATTAAACTTTATACATCCAAGTATATGTGTGCAAAATTACAGCTCATTTAGTTTTGAAACAACTGAGATACAGAGTTTTGAGACGAAACATACGCGATTTTCCCACTGTGCGGCGGCGCGCAGAGTGGTTTCGAACCCAAGCAGGCACTACTTTGAGTAAATTGTTTCATCACCACTGCTCTCAATAAAAAAAATAAAGTTTAATAAAAAACTGTAACCCGACTACGGGAAAATAAAAATGATCTAAAAAGTACGAAACAAGCAAATATTTCAGACAGAAATCAAGACATAGGTACAAAAATGGTCCAGTTAAAGCCGTAGTCGCATGCCTGTATACCATGTTGGTGCCAGGAACACCTACAAAATTATAATGGCATGCGACGACGGCTTTACCTTGACCATTTTTGTACCTATGTCTTGATTTCTGTCTGAAATATTTGCTTGTTTCGTACTTTTTAGATCATTTTCATTTTCCCGTAGTCGGGTTACAGTTTTTTATTAAACTTTATTTTTTTATTTTATACTTTTCCGTTTTTACACTTGATAAACGTAAATAAGAGTAATACAATAGTTCAGTAATTAACCTATTTTAAATTCCAATAGCAGTGCATAGTGCTTTGTACGAAACCATAGAGCGATTTATTTCAACGCAAACACCATATAACGATATCGAGCTTCGAAGAAATCCAAAATATAAATATTTCGTTGTACTTGTTTTTCTTCATAAGAGTGGAATTACAAATCGTTACTATTTCTTAAGATTTGATTAACTGCACGTTGGTAACATCTTGCGATACCTACTACGTAGCGCAGTCTCACTTTTGCTTGTTTTTAACGATTAAAACATATTTATTTACTTTGAAAATATAATATTATATACATATTTGTAATGTGCTTGTCAAGACCTTTCTTTTGATACCAAACATGTTATGATCATCCCATTTTAATTTTTTTCGAGGTTAGAAATTTACGTGTAAAGTCCACCAAATTAAATTTAGGGAAAAATTATATAGCCTATGTCACCCGGACCATTATTACGAATCTATTGATACCTCATTCATCAAAATCGGTTCAGTAGTTTAGGCGCTACGGTGGAACACACGTAAAAACAAACATACATACATACATACAAACATACATACATAGACTGCTAAAATCATAACCCTTCCTTTTGGCTTTGCCGTAGTCGGGTAAAAACAGTGAAGGAAAACATAGCGAGGAAACCGGCATGTCCTAGAACCAAAAATTCGACGACATGTGACATCCACCCAGCCGCACTGGGTCCGCGTGGTAGATTATAGCCCACTTCCTCACAGAGAGAAGGCCTGTGTTCCAACAGTGTGAACATTAGAGGCAGATTATGCTAAAACCACAGATGTACAATAATTTAAAATAATAAAATTTAATCATGTTGAAAAATTAATGAATTCACAAAAACAGCTTACGTGCGCTCTGTTAATTCAGTTAACCGACGGAAAAATGAAATCTCTATTTATAATTAATCCTATACACTCGCCAACTGGTTTTGGATTAGGATTATTTGTTTTCGGGATTGGAGGCTTGCAATTTAAAACGTGTAAAATATTTAGTAGGTACTTTATGTCATTAGTACTACCTACCGTCGAGGTAGACCGCGGCGAAGGTGGTGTGATGATCTAGTTATGTTTGCGGGGCCAACATGGCCTGAAATCGCACAAAGCAGAGAGATTTGAAAGGAAAAAGGGGAGGCCTTTGCCCAGCAGTGGGACACAATATAAACTAACAAAAAAAAAGTATGTCATTAGCATTATTGAAGATAACAACTAGAGAAAAAGATAAGATGCAAGAGGCTATATATAGTTTGAAAAATATTGTTTACATTAAAGTTTAATGTAAACAATATTAAAGACATCGCCACCTGCCGTGGCAGACATTTCACGTTTTTTACTTTATATCGTTAAAACATGTATAAAAAATCAAGCATATTTTTAACCGACTTCAAAAAAAAGGAGGAGGTTCTCAATTCGTGGGGATATTTTTTTTTTAATTTTTTTTTTTTATGTATGTTCCTCGATTACTCGAAGACGGCTGGACCGATTTGAAAAATTCTTTTTTTTTGTTTGAAAGGGTATACTTTCAAGTTGGTCACGATCTGATGATGGAATCTTAGAGAAATCGAGGGAACTCTTCAAATATTAAAGGCACATCTATAGCGATTTGGGTATTTTTGATGAGCAGTTGACATAAGGCTATTGTAACTTAGATAAATAAGAAAAGTGAAAAAAAAAACTTTTTTACAAAAAACACAACCGACTTCCAAACTACAAAGTGAAAAATAACTCTAATTTCGGAAGTCGGTGTCAAAAAACTTAAATACTGATCCAAATACACCGATTTCCGAAATTTAAGTTATTTTTCACTTTGTAGTTTGGAAGTCGGTTGTATTTTTTGTAAAAAAGTTTTTTTTTACTTTATATCGTTAAACATTTGTATAAAAATCAAGCATATTTTTGTAGAGGCAACTATGCTTCTCGTTAAAATTTTATAGTTGGTCGACCAAGCTCTGCTCGGATGTTTTTAAATTTTTCGAATATTCCCAGGTATGAAACCTAGCTAGATCGATTTTTAACCGTAAACCCCTATATTGCAACTTTCATCAAAATTGTTAGAGCCGTTTTCGAGAACGTGATTTCAAATATTGCTTATTTAATAGTATAGGATATCTTATTTATAGCGCAGCCTATCTCATAGAATCTCGTGATTAGAAACAAACTAAGGATTTCCGTAGGCACTAACGTTATCCCCGGCTTCCATTTTAATTGTAATTCCGCCAATTTCCGAAAGGAATTTAATCATCGCATTTCAGTTTGCAGCGACTGAAAAAAATATCCGCAGACAAAGTTCGTCATAAAATAATTCCACTTTTCATTCATTCCCTTTTATGAAGAATGCTGTGCGGCAGTTTAAAAATTCCCAACTCTGATGTAGTTTGAAGGTAATAATAAATATAGTTAAGTAGGAGTTATATTCCTCTGTTTGGTTCTGTCTGGAATTATGGGTAAAAAAAGACTCATTGTAGTTTAGAATTTGCACAGACGTATCTGCTCTGTTAGGGTTCCGTACCAAAATGGTAAAAGGAACTCTAATGGTGCGACTCAGTCGTCAGTTTGTCTGTCACAGCTGGATATCTCAAGAACTACTAATGCTATCAATTTGAAATTTGGAATAGTTTTAAATGACGTGACATAATTTTTTTTGCAACAGTGACTGAACGGGGGTCTTAAAAATTCGAAGTGCGGCTGCTACGGCATGTGGGGTATCATATAGCAAGAGCGCTATTTGCATATTCTCAAACATTTTTTTTTTAGGCCGCATAGATTTCGAGTCTTGACGAAAAATGTAAAAAAAATACCGTTCTCTCCTTATCTCCGAAGTTTGCAAAGAGAAAATCTGAAATTACAAAAAGTACATTAGTTCTACTATTGGTCAAGCGATGGCGTTGACTTAAAACTGCAATATTCTACACCGCAGTGTGCAGTGTTAAAATAGGCCTGTGTCCAAAAATTATTTTTTTGTCCGTCTTCTAGATTATTAAAAAATATTGAATATGTATTTTTTCTTTTTTGACGTAATTAAAAGATTACGGTGATACATTGAGTTATTATGTGGCATGACGTCACGCCTTGCTAGATTTTATACGACGTTGTGACATAGCGAGCCCCCACTCCCCAACTTTAATGCGTGTTTTCTCAGTTATTTTTGATTAATATGATAAAGCAAAAAATACGTGTCTAATATTTTTTTATTATTTGAAAGACGGACTGAATAGAATTTCTTTTTTTTACCTAGGCAACTACCAAATTCTCTGACGAATGTAGGCCTCGCCAGTGAAAATTTAAAATGGTACGAAATCCTCGGTGCGCGGTGTCTGACTCGCTCTTGACCGGTTTTTTTATTTTGCCATTTTTTTAAGTCAGACGTCTGCAGTGTATGCTTACGTATGATAAAATTAAGTTTAACGTCTGTATTGTTTAGTTATAGTAACATGACGGTACATAGAGGTCAAATATACTACGGTAATATAACCACAATATACTTGAACTATTTGAGAAACTAATTATAGGTATCCTCAGAGCTAAGTCTCTCATAGTTGAGCAATATACAACGTAGCTATAATTTTGTACTGAAACTATAAACTCTAGCTCTACGTACTATCGTAAAACACAATGTAGGTAAGTACTAGGAATATGTTTGGTAGATGTTATGGGCAATACTGGCCTTAGAAGCCGACCACAGATCCTTCTAAATTATGAGCCTTTAAGCCGCGCATTCATTGGGAAACAAACTTGCGCATAATAGGCCTGTGTCCAATTTTTTTTTAAAATTAATAAAAAATATGGGACACGTGTTTTTTCTTTTTTGACGTGATCAAAAGATTACGGCGATACATTGAGTTAAAATGTGGCAAGGGTGGGCGTTTTTGGGGGACTGTCTTATGTAATTTTGACGTTCGAAAAGTGCTGGTTCTCAGCCTAATTTGAATAAATGACTTTTGAATTTTGAATTTTGGCATGACGTCACGCCTTGCTAGATTTAATACTGCGTTGTGACGTAGCGAGCCCCTATTCCCCAACTTTAATGCGTGTTTTCTAAGTTAGTTTCGATTAATATGATGAAGCAAAAATTACGTGTCTAATATTTTTTATTATCTGAAAGACGGACTAAATAGAATTTCTTTTATGCTATTGCATAGCTTTTATCGCGGGCTTTGAGCGAGGCGACCAAATCAAGAAATTTCGTAACGTAAATAAAACCGTAACGAAAATAAAACCTAACACCCCCCATTCCGCATGTATAGTAGTGGTTGTCTGTATTTAAGTTATGTGACGTGCCTATATTAACTTAGAACACGCCACATAACTAATGTATGTGTACATTTGTGGAGTCTTATTATTTCGAGTAAGCTGCGTGTAACCTGGATGCAGCTTACCCGAGGCGTCAATCCGGTGCGATGGGGTCAGGGTCCGCTACCAGGTCGCGGGGCAGGGCTTTCGCGTCAGGCGGCCGCGCGTGCAATGGCGCTATCTGCCTGACATGGGGCCAGGCAGAAGCGTCGGCCCGCGCGAACATAGCCTTCGCGAGTCGCCCCACAAACTCATCCAGGCTCTCGATATTGAGGTCCCGCTGTATGACGTCGTTCCTCACGAAACGAGGGGCGTCTACTATGGTTCGCAACGCAATGTTTTGCTGAGTGCGGAGCAGCTTTCTGCTCGGCTCGCTCGTGAGGGCGTACCAAGCGGGAGCGGCGTACGTCAAGACTGAGCGCACGTACATTTTGTACACGCTCAGCTTGACGCGCACCGGGATGCGGGACGAGAGCACAGGCCTAAGGAGGTTGCGGGCGACCATGCCCTGTGCGGCGACCTTGCGGACGTGGGGCCCCATCGTGAGGCGGCGGTCGATGGTCACACCCAGGTATTTGACCCGGGGCGACCAATCGACGTCGACGTCCTGCAGCTTCAAGGGTGGTGGGAGTGGCGCGTTACCGGTGATCATCGCCTGCGTCTTACCCACGTTAACGGAGAGCCGCCATTTAGACAGCCACTCCGGGAGAGCGTCTAGTGCACGCTGCATTTTAGACGCCGCGTACTTCGCATTGAGCGATTTTGTAATGTACGCGGCGTTGTCCGCGTAGAGCGCAAGCATCGCGTCTACAGTGGTGGGGATATCATTGGTGTAACGCGAGTAACACGCAGGCGATATGCAGCTACCCTGCGGCACGCCGGCGAGCACCGGGCGGGCGCTAGAGAGCGCCCCGTCGACCACCACCCTAATGGTCCTGTGGGAGAGAAAGCTAGACACCACCCTTACGACGCGACGGGGCGCGTCTGAGGTGGCGAGTTTGAAGAGTAGGCCCTCATGCCACACGCGGTCGAAGGCCTTCTCCATGTCGAGGAATACTGCCACCGAGTACTCCTTCTTGTTCCTAGCAGTCGCGAGATGGTGCAGTACCCTCGACAGCTGGAGCGTCGTGCTATGTTCCGGCCGGAACCCGAACTGCTCCGGTCGTGGCTCGATGTATTTTTGTAGATGTCGCAGCAGGAGTGCTTCGAACTAAAAAAATATAAAAAATAAAGTTAATTGCGTATGTAGGAGATTGGAGTATGTAAGCACATTTAAATATTTAGGCCTTAGTATTGATGTTTATTTTAATTGGAAAACGCATATTACTGACATATGTAACAAGTTGAGATCTGTATTGGGGAAGTTCTACCAGTTGAACAAGGTGGTGAATAAGCAGACGTTATTGGTCGTGTATTATGCACTTGCTGACTCAATAATCAGTTATGGACTTATTTTTTATGGGCGAACGTTAAAGACGTACTTACAAGACATAAAAAAAATACAGATAAGACTAATCAAGTTTCTAGTCAACAAAAAGGTTAAGAAAAAATGTAACAAAGAATATGAAAAATTATTCCCTATTTGTAAAATTCTACCAATAGATAAGAAGGTCGATTACTTAATAAGCCTAGAACACTATTTTAGTGATGAGTTTAAGGTACCTATTCAAAATAAATTTAATACAAGAAGTGTAAGAGAGAGAAAAATGGTTGAACCAAAGGTAACAAATTATTACGGGGAAAGAACTTCAAAATATTTAGTCCCTAAGGTATTTAATAAATTAGATCTGTTAAGAGCGCTGCGACCGCGGCTCGCAACTACAAATCGAGACGTTTGCAAAATTCGTTCGGAATATTGCTATCTCTGTTTGACAACGGCAGGCGGGCGGCGGACGCGGTGCGCATCCGTGTGTGTGTGACTGGATAGATAGCTCCTTACCATTCATTCATAACGAGTCGACGGCATTTATATTTTATTATTAGTAATTAGGTATGTTCATTACTTGCTTTATTTCTGTTGAATACTTTGGGGAATCGTTAGTATATGTACAGATTAGTAATGCGTTTTTTGGAAATTTCTTTACAATGCCAATATCTCAATGTTTTAGAATATCTCTGGATCTAGGCCTTGTAGAGAAAATCTAGTAGATATGAAATGAAATTGTTTATTCTGTAAATAGGATAAGTATCGGAATCACTTTTACACGTCAGATTAAAAAAATCGGTACCGCGGTAATCAACGCATTGATGACTTTTATTCCACGGTTTCAGTAAATTGCGTTACAGTGTTGCGAAATCAAAGGTTTAGTCCCATCTCAAAAATGCTCAACGCGCCTAAAGAAGTATTCACTTCAAGAAAACTTCCAAAACCTTTAAAGTGAAAATACTTCATAGAACTTTGATCCATAACTAAATATAAATAAGGAGCAGAATTGCATCGAGCGTCGAAGGAGCGAGTAGCCGAAAAAAATACTTTGAAGAAAAATACTTGTATAGAACATTGGTACGGACATTATCTAAATAAAGAGCACAATCGCATTAAAAAAAAAACTTCCAAAACCTTTAATCCATAATGTAGTATAAATAAAGAGCACAATCGCGTTTACAAAAAAAAACCTTCCAAATCCGTTAAAGTAAAAACGCTTGCATAGAACTACTAGGGGTTTCGAATACCGGATTTTTGCAGTACCGGTATTAATACCGTATAGAAAATGTCCAACACCGGGATCCCGGTATGAGACTATTTTTTAGGGTTCCGTAGTAAACAAGGAACCCTTATAGTTTCGTCATGTCCGTCTGTCTGTTTGTCTGTCTGTCTGTCTGTCCGCGGTCTAGCTCCGAGACCCTTAGTACTAGAAAGCTGTAATTTGGCATAGGTATACATATTAATTACGCCGACAAAGTGGTAAAACAAAACTATGAAAAACATTTTTTTTTAGGGTACCTTTCATACACGTAAAGTGGTGATGTTTATTTTTTTATTTTTTTAGCCCATGGTGAGAAGTATCATTGGAAAGGTCCTTCAAAAATATTGCGAGTTTGTGAAACCATTTTTGGATTCAAGGATCCGTTTGCGAAATATTAAGCTTTAAAGTGCTAATTTTTGTTAGAGTCAAGTGTCCCCCCCCCTGCCGGCTAAATAGTTGGTTTTGGGTGTGTGAAAAAAATCACAACAGTAGTTTATATAACGAAATTAAAAGGAAAACTATCACAGCTAAGTAGGCTCTACAGGTTAACGAGTAATAATCGACCAACTTAACTTTGCAGTTGCAAAAACATGTTTTCCCATACATTCCGTAACGGAGAACATATTTTTCAACTACAAAGTTAAGTTTGTTTTTGGGATAAATTCAACCCAACTACGGAACCCTTCATTGTGCGTGGTCCGACACGCACTTGGCCGGTTTTTTACTTAATATCGTTTTTTTATTCAACAACTCATAAGTTTCACTACAAAATAATAAAAAACTGCTTTTTAAATATAAAGTCACTTTTTTATACAACTTTAAATTGCAAACAGAATCTCCTAACAAAAATAACAAAATAATCTGATACATAGTATGAGAAAAGTACCTAGATAAAATAAAACATTTAAATTTGAATAATCAGTATCTAAATAATTACAATTTAGCGATCTATTTATCTTTATGTTTTTATAAAATAAATCTCTTTAAAATCAACATACAATATGTTTTAATAAAATCACATAAAAATCAGTCAAAATTGTTCATCGTGCTTTTATGGGAGAAGCGCCAGGGTAGCTCGCAAAATTCAAATTTTCTTACGTTTTTTGCATTTTGCAGGTCAGTGTCAGGTTTTATGTAGATTAAAATATGATTCGCGGTCGTAACAAATATGGCTTTACTCAATTATAATCATTACAATCAGCAATAGTGATTAAGAAGAAGATAAAGGTGTCAAATGTCATGATTTCATGAAATCATGACATTTGACACCTTTGCTAACTTATGGAGTTGTATTGCTGATCGTAATGATTATAATTGAGTAAAGCCATATTCGTTATGACCGCGAATCATATTTTAATCAACATAAAACCTGTCACTGACCTGCAAAATGCAAAATACGTAAGAAAATTTGAATTTCGCGGGTTACCCTTATGCTTCCCCGTTATGGGTTTTTCTTCATGACTTATTACAGTTACTACTGAGTGGAACATGCATCTTTTGCTATAAAGTAATATCTGCATATAATCTCTATAAAATCAACATTGTTTCGGCTCTTTCTTCCTGAAAATGAGTTCGCAGGAAGGAAAGAGCATCTAAAGTTTTATCTGAGAGCGGAGGAAAACGTTCTCTCTACCTCTACGCTCGTAGGTAGAATGCTCAGTAAATAATTATACGCCATGTCAATATAAATCTCTCGACCGCCTTCAGAACTATCATAAATGCCCAATTCAACTCTTTACAATAGACTCTATATCAGTGCTGCAGGGTTAACATGACAAGCGCGAGAACGCTCTTTTTCTCGTTTTATCGGAATTTGTCTACGATTCTGACGTCATTCTAATCCCTTACATGACCGCAAACGGCGAGTAAACTCGAAAAAGGCACTTTGACACTACTTTATCGCGTGACGAGATACCGATGTTGCAAGTGATTAAAAACAAATTATTTTTATGATAGCAACATCGGCTTGAAGTTCTGTTTCATTCATTCAATTTATAAAGATTACGGTGATACATTGAGTTATTATGTGGCATGACGTCACGCCTTGCTAGATTTTATACGACGTTGTGACATAGCGAGCCCCCACTCCCCAACTTTAATGCGTGTTTTCTCAGTTATTTTTGATTAATATGATAAAGCAAAAAATACGTGTCTAATATTTTTTTATTATTTGAAAGACGGACTGAATAGAATTTCTTTTTTTTACCTAGGCAACTACCAAATTCTCTGACGAATGTAGGCCTCGCCAGTGAAAATTTAAAATGGTACGAAATCCTCGGTGCGCGGTGTCTGACTCGCTCTTGACCGGTTTTTTTATTTTGCCATTTTTTTAAGTCAGACGTCTGCAGTGTATGCTTACGTATGATAAAATTAAGTTTAACGTCTGTATTGTTTAGTTATAGTAACATGACGGTACATAGAGGTCAAATATACTACGGTAATATAACCACAATATACTTGAACTATTTGAGAAACTAATTATAGGTATCCTCAGAGCTAAGTCTCTCATAGTTGAGCAATATACAACGTAGCTATAATTTTGTACTGAAACTATAAACTCTAGCTCTACGTACTATCGTAAAACACAATGTAGGTAAGTACTAGGAATATGTTTGGTAGATGTTATGGGCAATACTGGCCTTAGAAGCCGACCACAGATCCTTCTAAATTATGAGCCTTTAAGCCGCGCATTCATTGGGAAACAAACTTGCGCATAATAGGCCTGTGTCCAATTTTTTTTTAAAATTAATAAAAAATATGGGACACGTGTTTTTTCTTTTTTGACGTGATCAAAAGATTACGGCGATACATTGAGTTAAAATGTGGCAAGGGTGGGCGTTTTTGGGGGACTGTCTTATGTAATTTTGACGTTCGAAAAGTGCTGGTTCTCAGCCTAATTTGAATAAATGACTTTTGAATTTTGAATTTTGGCATGACGTCACGCCTTGCTAGATTTAATACTGCGTTGTGACGTAGCGAGCCCCTATTCCCCAACTTTAATGCGTGTTTTCTAAGTTAGTTTCGATTAATATGATGAAGCAAAAATTACGTGTCTAATATTTTTTATTATCTGAAAGACGGACTAAATAGAATTTCTTTTATGCTATTGCATAGCTTTTATCGCGGGCTTTGAGCGAGGCGACCAAATCAAGAAATTTCGTAACGTAAATAAAACCGTAACGAAAATAAAACCTAACACCCCCCATTCCGCATGTATAGTAGTGGTTGTCTGTATTTAAGTTATGTGACGTGCCTATATTAACTTAGAACACGCCACATAACTAATGTATGTGTACATTTGTGGAGTCTTATTATTTCGAGTAAGCTGCGTGTAACCTGGATGCAGCTTACCCGAGGCGTCAATCCGGTGCGATGGGGTCAGGGTCCGCTACCAGGTCGCGGGGCAGGGCTTTCGCGTCAGGCGGCCGCGCGTGCAATGGCGCTATCTGCCTGACATGGGGCCAGGCAGAAGCGTCGGCCCGCGCGAACATAGCCTTCGCGAGTCGCCCCACAAACTCATCCAGGCTCTCGATATTGAGGTCCCGCTGTATGACGTCGTTCCTCACGAAACGAGGGGCGTCTACTATGGTTCGCAACGCAATGTTTTGCTGAGTGCGGAGCAGCTTTCTGCTCGGCTCGCTCGTGAGGGCGTACCAAGCGGGAGCGGCGTACGTCAAGACTGAGCGCACGTACATTTTGTACACGCTCAGCTTGACGCGCACCGGGATGCGGGACGAGAGCACAGGCCTAAGGAGGTTGCGGGCGACCATGCCCTGTGCGGCGACCTTGCGGACGTGGGGCCCCATCGTGAGGCGGCGGTCGATGGTCACACCCAGGTATTTGACCCGGGGCGACCAATCGACGTCGACGTCCTGCAGCTTCAAGGGTGGTGGGAGTGGCGCGTTACCGGTGATCATCGCCTGCGTCTTACCCACGTTAACGGAGAGCCGCCATTTAGACAGCCACTCCGGGAGAGCGTCTAGTGCACGCTGCATTTTAGACGCCGCGTACTTCGCATTGAGCGATTTTGTAATGTACGCGGCGTTGTCCGCGTAGAGCGCAAGCATCGCGTCTACAGTGGTGGGGATATCATTGGTGTAACGCGAGTAACACGCAGGCGATATGCAGCTACCCTGCGGCACGCCGGCGAGCACCGGGCGGGCGCTAGAGAGCGCCCCGTCGACCACCACCCTAATGGTCCTGTGGGAGAGAAAGCTAGACACCACCCTTACGACGCGACGGGGCGCGTCTGAGGTGGCGAGTTTGAAGAGTAGGCCCTCATGCCACACGCGGTCGAAGGCCTTCTCCATGTCGAGGAATACTGCCACCGAGTACTCCTTCTTGTTCCTAGCAGTCGCGAGATGGTGCAGTACCCTCGACAGCTGGAGCGTCGTGCTATGTTCCGGCCGGAACCCGAACTGCTCCGGTCGTGGCTCGATGTATTTTTGTAGATGTCGCAGCAGGAGTGCTTCGAACTAAAAAAATATAAAAAATAAAGTTAATTGCGTATGTAGGAGATTGGAGTATGTAAGCACATTTAAATATTTAGGCCTTAGTATTGATGTTTATTTTAATTGGAAAACGCATATTACTGACATATGTAACAAGTTGAGATCTGTATTGGGGAAGTTCTACCAGTTGAACAAGGTGGTGAATAAGCAGACGTTATTGGTCGTGTATTATGCACTTGCTGACTCAATAATCAGTTATGGACTTATTTTTTATGGGCGAACGTTAAAGACGTACTTACAAGACATAAAAAAAATACAGATAAGACTAATCAAGTTTCTAGTCAACAAAAAGGTTAAGAAAAAATGTAACAAAGAATATGAAAAATTATTCCCTATTTGTAAAATTCTACCAATAGATAAGAAGGTCGATTACTTAATAAGCCTAGAACACTATTTTAGTGATGAGTTTAAGGTACCTATTCAAAATAAATTTAATACAAGAAGTGTAAGAGAGAGAAAAATGGTTGAACCAAAGGTAACAAATTATTACGGGGAAAGAACTTCAAAATATTTAGTCCCTAAGGTATTTAATAAATTAGATCTGTTAAGAGCGCTGCGACCGCGGCTCGCAACTACAAATCGAGACGTTTGCAAAATTCGTTCGGAATATTGCTATCTCTGTTTGACAACGGCAGGCGGGCGGCGGACGCGGTGCGCATCCGTGTGTGTGTGACTGGATAGATAGCTCCTTACCATTCATTCATAACGAGTCGACGGCATTTATATTTTATTATTAGTAATTAGGTATGTTCATTACTTGCTTTATTTCTGTTGAATACTTTGGGGAATCGTTAGTATATGTACAGATTAGTAATGCGTTTTTTGGAAATTTCTTTACAATGCCAATATCTCAATGTTTTAGAATATCTCTGGATCTAGGCCTTGTAGAGAAAATCTAGTAGATATGAAATGAAATTGTTTATTCTGTAAATAGGATAAGTATCGGAATCACTTTTACACGTCAGATTAAAAAAATCGGTACCGCGGTAATCAACGCATTGATGACTTTTATTCCACGGTTTCAGTAAATTGCGTTACAGTGTTGCGAAATCAAAGGTTTAGTCCCATCTCAAAAATGCTCAACGCGCCTAAAGAAGTATTCACTTCAAGAAAACTTCCAAAACCTTTAAAGTGAAAATACTTCATAGAACTTTGATCCATAACTAAATATAAATAAGGAGCAGAATTGCATCGAGCGTCGAAGGAGCGAGTAGCCGAAAAAAATACTTTGAAGAAAAATACTTGTATAGAACATTGGTACGGACATTATCTAAATAAAGAGCACAATCGCATTAAAAAAAAAACTTCCAAAACCTTTAATCCATAATGTAGTATAAATAAAGAGCACAATCGCGTTTACAAAAAAAAACCTTCCAAATCCGTTAAAGTAAAAACGCTTGCATAGAACTACTAGGGGTTTCGAATACCGGATTTTTGCAGTACCGGTATTAATACCGTATAGAAAATGTCCAACACCGGGATCCCGGTATGAGACTATTTTTTAGGGTTCCGTAGTAAACAAGGAACCCTTATAGTTTCGTCATGTCCGTCTGTCTGTTTGTCTGTCTGTCTGTCTGTCCGCGGTCTAGCTCCGAGACCCTTAGTACTAGAAAGCTGTAATTTGGCATAGGTATACATATTAATTACGCCGACAAAGTGGTAAAACAAAACTATGAAAAACATTTTTTTTTAGGGTACCTTTCATACACGTAAAGTGGTGATGTTTATTTTTTTATTTTTTTAGCCCATGGTGAGAAGTATCATTGGAAAGGTCCTTCAAAAATATTGCGAGTTTGTGAAACCATTTTTGGATTCAAGGATCCGTTTGCGAAATATTAAGCTTTAAAGTGCTAATTTTTGTTAGAGTCAAGTGTCCCCCCCCCTGCCGGCTAAATAGTTGGTTTTGGGTGTGTGAAAAAAATCACAACAGTAGTTTATATAACGAAATTAAAAGGAAAACTATCACAGCTAAGTAGGCTCTACAGGTTAACGAGTAATAATCGACCAACTTAACTTTGCAGTTGCAAAAACATGTTTTCCCATACATTCCGTAACGGAGAACATATTTTTCAACTACAAAGTTAAGTTTGTTTTTGGGATAAATTCAACCCAACTACGGAACCCTTCATTGTGCGTGGTCCGACACGCACTTGGCCGGTTTTTTACTTAATATCGTTTTTTTATTCAACAACTCATAAGTTTCACTACAAAATAATAAAAAACTGCTTTTTAAATATAAAGTCACTTTTTTATACAACTTTAAATTGCAAACAGAATCTCCTAACAAAAATAACAAAATAATCTGATACATAGTATGAGAAAAGTACCTAGATAAAATAAAACATTTAAATTTGAATAATCAGTATCTAAATAATTACAATTTAGCGATCTATTTATCTTTATGTTTTTATAAAATAAATCTCTTTAAAATCAACATACAATATGTTTTAATAAAATCACATAAAAATCAGTCAAAATTGTTCATCGTGCTTTTATGGGAGAAGCGCCAGGGTAGCTCGCAAAATTCAAATTTTCTTACGTTTTTTGCATTTTGCAGGTCAGTGTCAGGTTTTATGTAGATTAAAATATGATTCGCGGTCGTAACAAATATGGCTTTACTCAATTATAATCATTACAATCAGCAATAGTGATTAAGAAGAAGATAAAGGTGTCAAATGTCATGATTTCATGAAATCATGACATTTGACACCTTTGCTAACTTATGGAGTTGTATTGCTGATCGTAATGATTATAATTGAGTAAAGCCATATTCGTTATGACCGCGAATCATATTTTAATCAACATAAAACCTGTCACTGACCTGCAAAATGCAAAATACGTAAGAAAATTTGAATTTCGCGGGTTACCCTTATGCTTCCCCGTTATGGGTTTTTCTTCATGACTTATTACAGTTACTACTGAGTGGAACATGCATCTTTTGCTATAAAGTAATATCTGCATATAATCTCTATAAAATCAACATTGTTTCGGCTCTTTCTTCCTGAAAATGAGTTCGCAGGAAGGAAAGAGCATCTAAAGTTTTATCTGAGAGCGGAGGAAAACGTTCTCTCTACCTCTACGCTCGTAGGTAGAATGCTCAGTAAATAATTATACGCCATGTCAATATAAATCTCTCGACCGCCTTCAGAACTATCATAAATGCCCAATTCAACTCTTTACAATAGACTCTATATCAGTGCTGCAGGGTTAACATGACAAGCGCGAGAACGCTCTTTTTCTCGTTTTATCGGAATTTGTCTACGATTCTGACGTCATTCTAATCCCTTACATGACCGCAAACGGCGAGTAAACTCGAAAAAGGCACTTTGACACTACTTTATCGCGCGACGAGATACCGATGTTGCAAGTGATTAAAAACAAATTATTTTTATGATAGCAACATCGGCTTGAAGTTCTGTTTCATTCATTCAATTTATGCATGGAATTATGTACTTTATTGAATAAACGTCTCTCTTAATTATTCTCTCTTTTAATTATTTATGATTAGTTTTTTGTGTAACCGACTTTTTGATTAAAATTAAATTATTTCTTTGGTATGCTGAAATTAAAATACAAATTGACGGAAATTAAAATTAGTGGCACCTATACTCATTAGATAATCACCACAAATGACAAATGGGCCGACGATCGCAATTTGACAAATCGAAGTTTATTATTGTAACAGTCACCATAAAGTCCATGACGTTGCAAATTTTTTTAATCACCAGTCACCAAAAAGACTGACGTTCAAATAAATTGGCAGGTGGAGTTGATTCCGCTATTATAACCATAAAAAATATTAATCACCACCCTTAGGAAATAAACTGGTGATTTTAGTAATTATGTTGCGAATATTTGATATTACCATACAGCTATAATCCCTAGATTTCGTTAATTTATTTATTTAATCACCATAATTGGCAAAGTGACTGGAAAGTAATAGTCATCTACGTGGTAGTGCACCCCTCTACTACAGTACACCAGTGTACACCCACAATTAAAAAAAAAATATCATTTTGTCTTTTTGTCTACTCTTCTCGTCGTCAAAATCGAGGACGACTAAATACGACAAAATAACTGATTATCTCGTGTTGAACTGTCAAAAATCGAGATAAATAACGTGTCATGTTGTTGACAAAACATCAAGTTTGACAGAACGAGTCAAGTATTTTGTATGGCGTAGCTATCAGAAAACGATAACACTACAGAAATAGACAAAAATTAGTCGCACGGGGGTGGATAATTATCGCGTGTGTCATGTTAGGCCTGCTGGAAGAAGCATGGGTCCTAACTTCCCTTTGAGTTTTAGCTTCTATTTCTGCCTCCAGTTAGTAGCACAAGTAGTAATGAAATGTAACTAACTGTCGAATTAAAATACGCAGTTTTTAAAACTTACCCAGATAATTATAAAATTGGTTGGAAATATAATGTGTAGGTAATAAAAAGAAATTGTTTCACTGTAGTGTCTACTGATAAAATAAAATCACCAATACCGGTATCCCGGTAGTGGACATTTCAATACCGGTATTGAAAAAAGTCAAATAATGTCCGGGATGCCGGTATTAGCCAATACCGGGATCCCGGTATTGAAAGCCCTACATAGAACATTGATCCGTAACTAGATATAAATAAGAAATAAAATAGTCTTGCGAGTATTTCGGATCGGCACTTGGTCGGCATACTTGCAAGTAAATACCTAGTATAAAAACCTGCTCCTATAATATATAGCCTTCGTTCGCACGGATGTAATAAAATCGCGGCGAAATTTTTCGTGCACTTGATTTTCAACGCTCTGCTTAGCGCCGAGAGTTGAAAATCCAACAGTGTTTCTTCAAAGCGCTGGGACGAGAGTACGTCCCAGCACGTTGGATTCTCAACAAGCCACCTATACCTGGACTACCGCGTTTCGGCCGTGTGTATAATTGAGATGTTTCTACGACTCGCTGAGGGTCTTTAGACGCATAAATAGGTACCTACCGATTAATATTACTGATGAAACATAAGTACTCGTTTGTCCAGATACGGATGTTTGTAAACACATTTATGTTATCTAAAGATAGAAAGAAAGAAAAGATAGAACGAAAATTTTTTTTTTTTTTTCAGAAACACGTGTATACAAAAAGATAATTAACTCGAGTAAAACAATCAAACAATAGATTTAAATATAATCACGAGCACAAAACAGAAGTAGTCGGCAGCTGCTTTAATTTAGTAAACAAATAAGCACAGTAAAGTACCTATATAATATACCTAATCTTATAATACTGACAAAAAATACCCCGAACGAATTCCAACCAAGCACGTTGCGCTACTGTGAGTGCCTGTCGGAGCGATATACAACTACAGTGAGCAGTACGACCACGCACACATTGACAAATTATTCCCTGACGCGATGGCAATACTAGCATCGAAAAATTATGATAAATTTGGATGTGTTCCGTAATACAAAAAATGATGAATGAAAACTTAATGTATTTCCATATTTTTTTTCGATAATTTGTAACTTGATAACATAAACTATGCTTCTACGGAAACAATATTACAAATATTGTTGTTTATAATACAGAAAAAACCATATGAAAACATGTCATTTACGCTGTAAAAATGTACGAAATGCAATTCGCTTACATTTCATTTAAAGGTAAGTTTTTGAAAATCAAAAGACGTAGGAGCCTAGATAAATACTGTCTCAATCCGAATATCAACATAATATGGTGGAAATATGCTCAAATTGCAAATGATTGATGTACTACGTTTGTATGGACAATTCATACGTCGCCGCATTCTTAAGACAAAACCCTAAAGTAAGTAAAGGCATGTTAAAGTCAAAATTAAGGAGTTTATTTCTCGATAAAGACGATTCTGCCTGTATCGAGAAATAAACACCTAATAGT
This sequence comes from Agrochola lychnidis, assembly GCA_963680765.1. Classification (NCBI taxonomy): domain Eukaryota; kingdom Metazoa; phylum Arthropoda; class Insecta; order Lepidoptera; family Noctuidae; genus Agrochola; species Agrochola lychnidis. Next base: position 22,059,220 of record OY796858.1, read on the forward strand.
ATAATTATAATTTATTACGAGTAATCTGTGATTCACACTAAGGGTTTGGTCGGACCGGAGCACAGTGGGCTGAAAATCGATCTTCATAGACTTAGGGATCAACTTAGTAATTTTTTTCTTTTTTCGGCGGAAATGGGTTTAGGTATCGTATATTGATGAATTTAATGCTATTTCAGTTTTTCAATAAACGTTTTTCTTTACTTTATAGCACTTGGTTGAAAAAAATGTATGGAGAAATATGTAAAAAAGGATATATTTCGACTTTGGTACAAGTGCGACTAATTTCCTTTGGCACGATTATACCCCTTATTTTTCTGCATTTTTTGACATATAGCACAATGCGCGGACGCGCTAGATTTTGGGAGAAAAAAAATAAAATGTGTTTTTAGAATATAAAAAGGTTTTAATCTGTTTATAATTGACATTAGGTGCTAAATGATCATAAAAGCGTTATAAAAAAATATATGAATATAAATGAAATTCCAATTGATTCAACATAACTACTACTTTCGAGGTACATGGTTATTATCTAAAGATAGAGAAAAATACAAAAAAAAATTTTTAATTAATATTGATTAGATAAAAAAAGGTGTGAATGGCGGACTCACAATTAAAAAGAATCTTAAACAATAAAAAAATCTTAAAATTAAACAAATAAAAAAACAATTAAAGCTACAAGCACCTTAAACATCTATATCAGATTCATCAGATTCTGTGTCATAATTAATGTCATCTATGTCACAGAACTCGATATCATCCTGTTGCTTCGGCACAACAATTAAAAGATCCAAGGTTTCTTGCCTCATCTTTGTTTTATGTTGAGCACGATGCATTATTGGCCGTGTTGCAGAAACGTAAGGATCTGAAGTCAGAAGCATCATCTTCATTATATCCTCATTCGTGCTCGTCCTATTTATTTTACGTGAATGGTGCTCTCTGTATCTGCGAAAGTCTTTGTTACGCGCTTCAGATGCTTCTTCAGACAGATTTCCAATCGGTACAATGGAATTTTTGATGATATCAGCTCCGTGAATCAACAGTTTATGTACTGTTGCTGACATATAGTACCAATGATAGAACTGTAGGTATCTATCTGCGGTCGTACGGGTATAAGCTCGAAATTTTTCAACATCGATGTTTTCACCTGATGTAATTGCTTGTAAAATAACTGCGAATCTGCGCACTATTTCTTCATCCAAGCCAGTAATAGCTGCCGTTCTTTCAGGAAATTCGAAGAATTTCCTTGCCGTATTTCCGTCATTTGTTGTCCCTGATCCCTGCTTCACGATATCTATCAAAAGCCCTAACTCCTTTCGAAATCTCTCTTGTATCTGTTTCTTCCTCTGCTGCATCACGGATTTGTTATGTTCTTCTTTGACAGACCAAGTTTTAACATCTTGTTTGTATGCTATGTGCAAAAGACACTCCATGCTATTAATTTGAGCATGCAAAGGTGACAAGCCAAACTTGATCATATCAGATGACACTTCTTTACGCAATACTGCATCGAGATCGTTCATCTGAGATGGTTTCGCCAAACACAAGTAACAAACAGCACTGGAGCGAGCTTCTGATAGATACGTGCACACTTTTCCATCAATCATCGTCAGGACGAGATTGTGTTCAACTTCAATGCCATCAACACATTTGGATGGGCTTAAAGTTTTTATTTCTGCTTCCATTTTAGTCATTTCGTCTTTCACTACCAACTCACTTTCTTTGACGAATATAAATTGAACAGGTCGACAGTATAGTGTAGAACACGGCTTAGGATTTTCCCATATAATTACTTCCTTTCCAACTGCAGCAGTTAGTTTTAAGGGAACTAAAGTCGTCATAAAAATGGCTTCATCAGTCTTTCCTTCTTCCATTTTTTGTTTATATCTACTTTGGCTTGATGACCCATCGAAACCCCATTTTGACAATAAATTTAAAGACTGATGAGGCGGCTTATCTGGTAGACTTTTGAGTATACGTTGCACAGTTATGTCAAGAAGAGCTTGAAGAGATACTTTGACCATTGTATCTGTTAAACTAAATGCCTCATTTGGAGGGTAACATACTAATTTAGCCTGCTGCACTTTATAATACGATGGATAAATATCAGATGAACCCTCGCGGATTGTAGATTCTCGCAATGTAATATATTGCCACTTCGATAGTTTAATTGATAGCAGTAATCCAAGCGCTTTCTCCGGAGTAAAAGTACATTTCTTGTGCTTCTGAGTTTTAATTAGTTGCGAAAATGTTGCTACCTCTTCAGGATTTTTCATTAAATAATCAATGACTTCAGTCAAATTTTCTTTGCCATCTTTCTTTAACTTGCTTACTGTAGCATAAGCTAGTTCGTCACTGTCTTGTTGATTCTGTTCTTCAATCCTCCGTTTTTTCTGTTTAGTACACAATTCTACGAATGGTTTACGAGGAATTAAACGCTTAGTTAGTGTTCCAACAGATACAGATTGGCTGGTTGAAGGTGCCTGATAATCTGTAATAGTATCTTCTGCAGCTTGTTGCGGAACAATACAAGATGGCCAATCCACTGTAAGCGCCAACCAGTCTCCGTATTGTTTCTTAAATGTTTCAGAGTTTCCTTTGGCGGTCTTCCATCTTTTTATGACAGCCTGGCTGAATCTTCGACAAAATTCCTTTAAAGTGTCGCTGTCTTCTTCCGAAAGACTTAAATTGAACTGAGACACGACAGTTTGCAGCAATGCAAGGTAGTTACCCAGCTTGCCAGACTGCTTTAAAACAACATACAAGTCAAGGTTATGTACTAAATTCACTTGTTCCATTTTAGAAAAATAGATTATCACTCTTTGAAAAAACAAAGTCAATTGAAAATAGTAATTAAATGCACACGATTTATACTTAAGGTTTGAAAAAATTATGTAGGAAGGGGGGTAGTTAGTTAATGAGATCTAATTATCTCAGTAATAGGATATTAGATTTCATTATTATAGATAATGGCCAATGGATCATAAGATCTCATTATTTAACCATCCTCGTTACTAAATTACAAAAAATATTAATTAATTTCCATAAAATTTGTTATGTTTAACCGGTAACTACTAAATTTATGTTCATTATAATTTATTAATAACCATTTAAATACCTAATGTCAATTATAAATAGATTAAAACCTTTTTTATATTCTAAAAACACATTTTATTTTTTTTCTCCCAAAATCTAGCGCGTCCGCGCACTGTGCATTATGACAAAAAATGCAGAAAAATAAGGGGTATAATCGTGCCAAAGGAAATTAGTCGCACTTGTGTCAAAATCAAATTATGTCCTTTTTTAGATATTTCTCCATACATTTTTTTCAACCAAGTGCTATAAAGTAAAGAAAAACGTTTATTGGTAAACTGAAATAGCATTAAATTGATCAATATACGATGCCTAAACCCATTTCTGCCGACAAAATAAAAAAAACACTATGTTGATCCCTAAGTCTATGAAGATCGATTTTCAGCCCACTGTGCGGCGCGGGCGGGTTGCGGACGCGGCTCCGGACGCGGACACCTCCAGACAGATAGGTACATACTTAGAATCTGTCAGTGTCCGATGTCCGCGGCTCGTCCGCAATCTGTCCATTCCGGTGTGACTGATCCTTGAATGAAATTAGTGCATAGTTGATAGTTTTAAGGTTAATTTTGCTAGATTTGTGTACCTATACCTGTAAACAAGCGCTTCTCGCCATCAAACTGGAAAGTTTGGCGAGTAATACTGTAGAAGCAAAAAATAATGTACCTATTATAATAAAAAAAAAAAAAAAGAACACCTTGGAGATTGTCGGCAACAGTGTGATCGGCCGATAGCTCTCCGGCTTCTGTGTGTTCTTTCCCGCCTTGGGCAGCATTATGACGCGCCCCTCCTTCCAGGATTCGGGAAAGGTCCCCGTGCGCAGTATCGCTGTGAACAGGCGCGCCAATGCCGCTACCATTCGGTACGGCAGGTGGCGCAGCGCTGAGTTCGCGATACCGTCGGCACCGGGGGCCTTCCTGGGCTTGGTCCTCAATATGGCGCGTCTAACTGCGCCAGGCGAGAAGAAAATCGGCATCTCATCGGGAGCTATCGGCGGTGCGAAGTAGTCCTCCAAGTGTTTCTCGACGGCTGCGACATGCTCGTGGTCGTTGGTCGGGTTCGGCTGAAACTGATGCTCCAGGTGCTCCACGAAGACCTCCGCGCGGTTCTCTGCTTTGTACTTGAGCGCCCCGTCGCTATTAAGTAGAGGGCGTACCGGGGCTGGGGTATTCGTCAGCTGGCGGCAAAGGGTGTGCAGCGACGGCCAACTGTCCGTCGTCGCGTCGATTCTCTCCTCCCAGCCCGCGGCGGTGTGGGCCGATAGCTCGGCCTTGACCTTCTCCGCGAGACGGTTCAATTCGGTTTTCAGTGACGGGCATCTAAGCTGTTGCCACTGCTTGCGAAGGCGCCTCTTCTTGGCGATCAACTCCGTTATACGTACCGGCAGGGGCGTTAGAAGCCCTCTCCCCCCCGGTAGTGTCGTCGTAGTCGCCACTTGCAAGGCGCTTTGAATGCAAGCAGTGACGTCACCCGCCATCTGGTCCACGTCCGCGGAGGTGACGATGGGCCGAGTGGGCGTGGTGGTGTCTAGCGTCTCTCCGAAGGTAGTCCAATCCGTACGTCGGCGTGGCGCTATAGGCTTCAGTCGGGTCGGCACACCCGATAGGACGACGAGCACAGGTTGGTGGTCCGACTGTAGCTCGTCGTCGATCACTTGTTGTGTGATCTGGCAGTGTAGCCCTCGGTGGACTACGACGTCCAGCACATCTGGCATCTGCAAATTGGACCCTGGGTAGTGGGTAGGCGTCTCCGGGCCGGACACCGAGTACCCGAAGGCTTCCGCGTCCGCGACGAGCCGCCTCCCCCCGTTGTTTGTGTTCATCGAGTTCCACGCCGGGTGTTTGCAGTTCAGGTCGCCGGCAAGGAGGGTAGCGTTGCCGTCCAGCGCGCTAATCAGTGCCCGCAGCTTGACCACATCCAGGGGAGCCGCGGGCGGTTTATAGCACGCATAGACGTTGACGTCCTCGCCGGCAACATGCAGTTGCACACCCAGCACGTAGAAGCTGTTGAGTGATGGCAGGGGAAGCTCTTGATGGACGACTCTTCGCCTCACCAATACCGCCAGACCACGGTAGCGGGAGTGTAGTGCCGACCTTTCATCCTTCCGGTAGACATGGTAACCTGGGAACCTGACCCTATCTTTGGCCCCCAGGTGTGTCTCGCTGATCAGCGCCACGTCGACGTTTTGATCCCGAAGGAGATGGCGAAGGGGTGCTACCTTTCTCACAAAAAATTAACATTTTAGCGGACGTCATTAGATCATGGAGAATCTTGACACCGCGATTCAGAAAGATGACGTATTGCGACAACGCCATCTAGTGTCGAGTAGTCGTATTTTGTAGTCGCTTAACGATTCGTGTTGGTGGTTTAAAAGGTAATATAAACTTAATTTTTTAAACTAGAAGTTTAAAATGAATATAAGGCCTTATGAGGCTCTAAACTTACATAATAACTAGCTGACCCCGGCAAACGTTGTTTTGCCAATTATTTGTTTGGGGTGGACAACCCTTATCACTTAGGGGTATGAAAAATAGATAGTAGCCGATTCTCAGACCTACTGAATATGCATATAAAATTTGGTAAAAATCAGTAAAGCCGTTTCGGAGGAGTAAGGTAACTAACATTGTGACACGAGAATTTTATATATATGTGGCGCAAAAGATTAACACGGCATGAGCTATTACTTCTCGTGAGAATACGTGGGAAGAAGAAACGATTCAAGATATTACAACTAATTATCAACATTATGAATGGAATAGAATAAAATTGACAATTATCATTGAGATGCATTTGCATATCCTAAGCAACGGGCGTTCTAAAAATCAATCTATCAGACTATACTTCTTCATAATTTGTTATAGGATAATGACCTTCAAAGGCAAAGCGTTGAAAATTCCAGAAATTCATAAACAAAACACTGCTGTTGACCTTCTACCCGCTGCGGTTTCCGAGACATTTCCTGCGGTGAACCGCATACACTTTTATCAACCCTGCCTTTGAATAGACTGTATTTTGAAGAGTCGCAAAGGAATTGTGTGAAAGGGTCGCTTTTTGCTGCAACCGTCCTGTTATTTTTTACTGAAAGTATTTAGTACTTAGAATTTAGTTGTTGGAGAAAATCTTTGAATTGTACTGTTCTGTTTTGATAATAATTTAAAAAAAACCGGCCAAGTGCGAGTCGGACTCGCGCATCGAGGGTTCCGTAAAAACCGCGTTCATGAAGAAAGGGGTAGTAAGTTTAAAATCGGTGGAGTTTCTTGCCCATTCTTCTCCATACGAAAACTACCTTTTGGAAGGGGCGACTAGAATCAATTTTATTATTTTGTAATTTTTGACGTTCAAAAGTGCCACACATGGGCCTATTGAAATAAATGATTTGACTTTGACTTTAAATTATTAAAAATATTTTTATTATATGATGTAACTGAAAATGTATGCTTTTCGCAATTTTTCCTTTATCTGTGCTATAAGACGTTGCTTCGTACCAAATTTCAAGATTCTGAGTTCACGGGAAGTACCCTGTAGGTTTTGATTCCCTTGCGAGTGTCGAAAATTTGCAGCATAAACGGCTGTATCTTTTGATTGCGTCGGCTTAGAAGTTTGAATTTTTCATAGCTCCAAGGGACAGTAGACCTGAGTATTTGATATGAATTTCAGCTTGATACCTCCACACGTTCCTGAGAAAAAGGATATTGACAGACAGACGGACAACAAAGTGATCCTATAAGTGTTCCGTTTTTTTTCTTTTGAGGTACGGAACCCTAAAAATTATAAAAACCACCCTTTCTGAATGTAAAATAAGTTTCTATTCTAATAACCTTCATCAAAAAACATGATTATGCAGTAGCATGTTCCAAGGGAGTAATGTCATTACACCGCTACGGTCACTAGCTACGAGAGCTACGCTTGCGTAGCTGTGACGTCATCGCGTCAGCTACGCCGTAGCAACAGCGCAATTTTTTGCTCCCTCAACATTTTTGATAGGTTTTCGGTGACGGACGTTGATATATCTACAGCCAATGTTCTTTATAATGATTTTATAATTTTAAAAATATGTTTTGCATCGCTAGAGGAAAGTATTTAACCTTGAAAGTCTGTTGCTCTGCGTACAAAAGTAAGTATATTATTATCCTGCGTATTTGGTGATAACATTTCTATAATAAAACTACTACGGCAATATATTACATGTTCACTCTTTTAAACATTAATGTTAGTACACCACACAAATAATCATTTCAATTTACAGAACTATACCCAATAAGCCATTCCACGTGAATTCCCAATTACTGATACCGTTCATCAATATACCGTCCAATATTACTCCAAAATTCACGGAAACAGCGCAAACACATAACATTATCAATCCATTGCGGACATATCCCATTCGAATATTTCCTAGTTGATGCATTAGAGTAACACATCTATCCGTACCGTACAGTCTTCCACCAAATTACAGTTTCAACCGCTCAAAACTTTCGAAGCAAATTCATCCCAATCTGTAAGGGGTCAAGGGTGGAAATCCCGTGTTATGTTTTCAGCAGAGGTCGATAGCTACGTTATGGAGTGGTGTTCCGTTGGGTGGTGACATGTCCAGCTGAATTAGTCAAGGGACGTTTCCATGTAAAATTTTGATCGATGATTGTGTGGTATTAGTAATTTTCAGATGTTTTTGTGTTAGGTTAAGTATATTTGGGAATCTAATTTGTTATTTGAAACTTTGTGGTATTGTTGGCATTTGGAATAGAGAAGGTTATTAAAAAAAAGCAGTGGCACTCCGGGAGTGCCGGAGTGAAAACTTCAACAATTTTATAGTGCAGAAAATGTATCGCGCGTTGATGTCTTTTTAATGGTCAAAAGCTGGTGTCGGTAACAGTGTCGCGAGTTCAATTGTTTTTTCCCATCTCAAAAATGCCCAACGCGCCTAAAGCAGTTTTCACTTCAAAAGTTCGTTGTATATGATTATTTTTTGTAGCGTTATATTTTTATTTTATTTTCAGCCTGTGATTATACATTTTTTAGGGTTCCGTACCCGAAGGTCGGAATAATGACTCCATAGAGCGTCTAGTGGTGCAGGGCAGAGTGGAAGGTAATAGGCTACGCGGGAGGTCACCAATGAGGTAAACCGATCAAATAAAATCCGCGGTTGGAGGCCCTGTTAATGAATGCGCCAGACTGTCATGTAACAGAACCAGATGGAGGGAGATCGTGAGGCGGGCAACGACTACACCTGCGATTGGACATTTATTGTGACCACGACCGCTCTGTCAAGAGCGATACGAAGAAGAAGAAGAAGACCCGAAGGTCGCCAAACGGAACCCTATTACTAAGCCTCCGCTGTCCGTCCGTCTGTCTGTCAACAGGCTATATCTCATGAACCGTAACAGATCGTGTATTTTTATTGCCGATATAACAACATATAATAAACTTTTAATTAAATATGTACAATAAACTATTGATTCGAAAAAAAAATCTTACCCTGGCATGTGGGGTGTCATTGTCTAGAGCTCATCGAGTAGACTTCAAATATATATATGTCGGATCCGGTCATTGTACGGACACGAAACGAATCGCAAGCGCGCCGCTCGCGACAGGACGTGATCTTCCCACACCTAAAGGGCGCGCTTCTACAGAGTCGTGATGTTTTAAGGCCACGGTGAGGAGGGATTCAGCCTCGGATCGCATCGGAGTCAAGACGTCGCGGGACTGTTCTCGATTCGTGGTGTTCAGTTATTGTGTTAGTTGTAATTTGTGATCATTGTGTTATTGGTGATTTTAATAAACGCCGTCGCACTCAGTGTGTGTATAATTTAGCTAGTGTGATTAATTTGATAGTAAATTATAATGTGATCTGAACTGCAAACTGTTTTTCAATTGCGCATTAACTAACACTACCCACACTACGCCCACAGTAGTTAAAATATCGCTGATAATAACGAAAGAGTCACATTACCGTCTCCGACATATATTTTTTTATTTACTTCAAAAGTGTAGTTATGGAACCATCAAAGTTGTCAGTTTGAGACTATTATACAAGCTCTATCGCAACAACTAAACAAGTAAGGAATTTGAAACTTCTGTATATCATTTACCATAATACTGTATTTAATAAAAATAATAAAAAGGCGATTCATAAGGTATTTGATTTAAATACGGGCGATTTTCTGTAACTACAAAAAATAACGTTGAAATTCACAGTATCATTATGAAATACAAATATTTATCTTTGCGATTTTTTAAATTTAAGATGAAAGTTATTTTTCGTTTAGTGTTTTCATTTATTTGCTAAATATTATTGTACAGTGGCACGGAACCCTTCGTGTGCGAGTCCGACTCGCATTTCGCCGGTTTTGTTATTAAACATTAATAAAAAGGTCCTGCATGTTTCATAGTTGATGATCATAAAGGGATTTGCGCAAAACATAGGTTTAAAAACAATCTGTGTTTTTACTTGTTTGTTGTATTTAATACCTTTACGTTGTTATAGTTTTCTAGTAAGAAGGGCTCGTGGCTAAGTAATAACAGCCGCACGGTTCGATCCATCAGGTTTAGCTACGCTTGCCGGGGTTGGTCTGTGGATGGGTGACCATCTTAACATACCGAGACTCCTCCGTGCCTCGGAAAGCACGTTAAGCCGTTGGTCCCGGCTGTTATTCGTGGATCTTTGACAGTCGTTACGGGTCGTCAGAAGCCCGAAAGGCTGACAACCAGTCTTACCTAGGGGTATCGTATTACTCTGTTACCGGGTTGTAGGGGTCAGATAGGGAGTCGCTCCACGTAAAATACGGTATTTAGCTGCATCCGGTTAGATTGGAAGCCGACATCAACATAGTTGGGAAAAGGCTAGCCAGAGACGAGACATTATCATAGTTTTCATAAACATTATGTCAACCAAAAGACGTCCACTGCTGAATATAATAGGCCTTAACATCACCACATATAATGGCTTCATAGAAACGGTCGACTGTCAGCGCCATTCTAGCCCTCTCTGAACTTAATCAAATAGATTAAGTAATCCTAGCATGTTGTATCACAATAAACGGAGTCCCACGTAGTCCCAAATGTGGGACGAGCCGTAACAATTAAGCTGACATGAGTAAAGTGAAGTGTACCGTTTAGTTTTAGTACGCACCGGCAGGCGAGTCAAGGGTCTAGGTCATATAGAAAGAAATTAGAGGGTATAGTCTATCTCAGCCATTAAAAAGATGTATGATGACATCGAAGAATTTATCGAATTGTCTGCAATAATTAGCTTTAAGAACGCGGCGACGACGCATGAATTGTCCATATAAACGTAATACCTAAATCATTTGCAATTTGGGCATAATTCCACCATATTATGTTGTTATTCGGATTTAGTGTTTATCTAGACTCCTACATCTTTTTTTTCCCAAAAAACTTTTCTAAAATGAAGTTTAAACGAATTTAATTTCGCACATTTTTACAGCGTAAATAACATGTCTTCATATTGTTTTTTCTGTATTATAAACAACAATATTTATAATATTGCTTTTGCAGAAGCATAGCTTATATTATCAAGATAAAAATTATCGAAAAGAATATTGAAAAATATTAAGTTTTCATTCATAATTTTTGGTATTACGGAATACATCCAAATTTATCATAAATTTTCGAAAGCTAGTAGTGCTATCGCGTCAAGCAATAACTGTCAATGTGTGCTTGGTAATATTGCTCAATGTAGGTGTATATTGCTCCGACAGGCACTCACACTAGCGCAACGTGCTTGGAATTGAATTTTGCAAACATCTCGATTTGTAGTTGCGAGCCGTGTTCGCAAGCCTTTTAGCCCGCGAAATTTCGCGGATAAATATTTTTATTTCATATTCTTTAGGACACCTATTTAGGTCATGTGCCATTCGAATATCAAACAAGTACAATTTTAACAGTTAAGATTTGAAAAACCTCCGACACAAACATTTCCTTATTTCTCTCTCCTACTCCATCACCAGACCCTGTTCACATATAACCTATTCATTGAGACCATTCCAATGAGCCCAAACACGATACCAGTGCTGTAAGTTGGTTAGGGAGTTGGGTATCCTGCAAGTTCCAGGTGATGCTGCAGCATCAGTTTAAGGTTATTATGTTTTTCTAAAATTGAAGTGTCAGAATATTACATTTTAAATCGATCAGACCTGTGGAAGATACATCCATTCATCAAATAGAAAATACTTATCTGTTAATCTTCAACTTGGTTCAACCGTTTAAGAGCTACGGTGTCACAGACACACACACACATAGCGATTAAACTTATAACACCTCTCTTATTTCGTCGGGGCTTAAAAATATTTGGCCTTGGTCTTAAGGAGGAGACGTGAAAATTGATTAAATGTTACAATGTATAGAAGATATTTGTGCCGCATGTAAGCTTTTGATGAGTTAAGTCATTGTGGGCGGGGTAAAATTAATGAGATGACTTTCTTGTTGAATGAAATTGATTGGAAATAATGTGAGTCGATTGGTTATCTTTTTGGTTAAATGATGCTTCTACAAACGCTTTTATGGGCAAAACGGTTGAAGGTACTATAAATTTCTGCCAACCCTTTCGGGGAATTTCCCAGCCCGTCCCATCTTTTGATGTCCTCCCTCCGGATAACGCCCTAAGCCGAGGCTCGTACCCCACAGGGGGTGCCCTTGGCGAGCGTTCATCCTAAGCTTTTTAGCTTAGTTTATGTATGCCCTGGCTGGAGGCTTTGAGTGTAGCAGCTTAAGGCAGCCACAGGATTGACCGATTAAACAGCCACGGTTCTCGGAACCAACTGTGAGATGCCATATAGAAAAAAAAAAAAAAAATCAGGGAATTTGGAAGTAATGTAATATTGTATGGTTTATAAAAAAAAAAGGTTTTTCTTCTTTTCCGTCGTGGGATCAATTCCTGCAAGGCATAAACTATTCGTATTGCCTGCACTTTAATATAGTGTTGTGGTCGAAGTTTTCAGCTCTTGAGATGTGTGTTTTTGTGAACGCCCGAATAAGAAGAAATTACAGAAGAGGATAGCACTTTTTTTATTCGTTTTTTTTTCCCTTTTTACTTGTGGTTGACCAAGGTTTTGAGATGTTTGACACCACACCTGTAGCTCGTATCAATAAGCCAAGCCGTCACACTTACACATATTAGTCCATATTTTGAAAACGACTGAACCGATTTTGATGAAACTTGCACTGTTCCCTAAGTTGAAGTAAAATATTGGCTTACAATAAAAAAAAATCACAATCCGATTATTAGTTTCAGAGAAATGCGTGGACAAACATAGATACATACATACGAATATACACGTACAAAATTTTGTATGTTTGTTTGGAAGCCCTAATAGATTATCATATGTGAATATATTGCAGTTCTAAAAATATTACATACATACGTGTCAAATTGACAACCTCCTTTTTTTAAGCCGTATGGAAAATACCCTCAGCAACAGTTCAACTATTCAAATTTCGAAGTCAAACTTCAAAGTTAGTCACGCCAAGCTTAAGCAACTCTAATTAATGCAGAAAGTCATTTCAAACATGTTATGTAGGTACGTTGTGAATGTCTTCCTGACGTGGGTTCTCTCCTATTATCTATTAACAGTCTCTAATAGATCGGTAATGGGTAGTATTTCAACGCCCTATGACGTCACAACTTGTATTAGACGAACTAGATTCGTGTGGGGAGTTAGATTTGATTAATATTGTAACGTGTAGGTATGGATTAGCTTATCTGGCTCAATATTACATAGGTACTGTTCCAATTTTGAATGATCTACATTACATCACGCCTTGTTTCCCCGAAGGGTTGGGCAGAGGTGTCCCTGTAGCAGGTACACCCACATTTCGCCAGTTATGTTAAAGTCCCATGTAATAGGGGGCGAGTCTATTGCCATCAACCGGGCACAAATCCAGACTCCGAGCTGCTACTGAGAGATTTCAGATAGAAAAAACCAGTAACACTTTACCCGACCCGGGAATCGAATCGAATTTTGAATGATCTGTCTGGTAGAAAGAGCCTATTTAGGTATGGTCGAGCAGGCAGGCTCTCAAAACGGTGAAGGAAACCATCATGAGGAAACCGGCATGTAGGTACTAAAGCCAAAAATTTGAAGACATGTGACATCTAACCCGCACTGGGCCCGCGTAGTAGATTACAGCCCACTCCCTCTCGAAGAGAGGAGGCATGTGTCCCAGCAGTGCGAACATAATAGGCTGATTATGCAAGCAGGCAGTTGAATGCAGGTAATCTTCAGGCCTTTCAGTTATTTTAACTCTGATTTCGCATCACTGTCAAAATCACAGTGATCAAAATAAGGTTGCTGTTGGGTTGCCGCCACTGACAAATCTGTCAAAATCATAGTAATCTTTATTCTTTTTGCAATAAAGTTCCTATTGGGTTGCTGCACAAATAACTGTGAAGACTGTACGCATCTTATGCTTAATCCAAAAACTAAGACGTTACATAACCAAAAGACGTCTTATAAGAACTTTATGCATAGCTCTACTTTTCGTTTTTCAAATTGGCGTGAACGGTCTGTAAGTAGCTCATTATGTCATGGTAAAAACCTAGTCACCAAGATCTTAGTGGAGCTGTTTGATATGTTCCACTTTTCCGACAAACTGTACCCTTGCAGCTGATAGGCATATGAAAAGCGGGCGAGTTCGAACTGGGGATGAGTATGGACGAAGCCCATGTAATAGGGGGCGAGCCCATTGTTATCATCGGGCACAAATTCCAGACTCCGGGCTGCTACTGGGAATTCCAGATGGAAAACCCCAATAACACTTTGCTTGACCTGGGAATGGAACTCACGACACATTTCGCCAGTTATGTTTAGTTACATGTAAGAGGGGGCGATCCCATTAAAGTTATTTTTAGCACAAGACCTTTCATAATACAGTTACAATTCTATTATTTTACCACCCACATTTCAATGAAATATTATTTCACAAGGGATAAAAATAAGTAAAAACACGAGCAAAGGATTACCAAAGAATCTAATCGTGTAACGTTTCTAACCGACTACGCAAGAGACGTATTTCGACACACAGATATGCTAATCCTTTAGAGTTAACACGATTACTGGAAGCCTCTTAGGTTGTATTCTTGGGCTTTGTGTGCTTGAGTTGATTTTGCACCTGTGCTTGCACGTTCGTAAGGTAAAATTTCTAAAATTTTATGGCAGTGATTTCTTCCTACAGTATTTGGAGGAAAATTGATTCTAAGAAATAAAAAAAAACTTTTTACAAAAAATACAACCGACTTCCAAACTACAAATTGAAAAATAACTTTAATTTCGGAAGTCGATGTCTTTGAATTGGTATTTTTGTTTTTTCCACCGACTTCCGAAATTAAAGTTATTTTTCACTTTGTAGTTTGGAAGTCGGTTGTATTTTTTGTAAAAAAAAACGTGTGGCACTCGGGGACTGCCGCGGTAAAGCTATTGCATAGCATTTGTAACCTCAATACTTCCTATTAGTCAACGCTACACTTGGGATGATGACGTGATGACATAAAACAAAAATTACGTTCCCATGACAACATCACGTTGTCATGGGAACCGTCATTACATGATAGGCGGAGTGGGGGGTGTTAGGTTTTATTTTCGTTACGGAATTTTTTGATTCGGTCGCCGCGCTCAAAGCCCGCGATAAAAGCTATGCAATAGCTTAAAAGTTTTGTTTTTCACTTTTTAGTGGATTGGTTCGTAATTTATCTAAGTTACAATAGCCTAATGTCAACTGCTCATCACCTTTTACAAAATATTGCTTTCCCGATGCAGGGACTTTAATTGTTGAGGAGTTCTCCAGGTGCTTCACCATCAGCTCCACTGCACCATATGAAGTGTGACGAGCATCAATTGCTTACCAACCATATTAAAGTATTCGAATCGCAAACCGTGAAGTACATATGATTGAGTAGTTCTTGTGGCCATCTGTGCCCTTCATCATCAGTTCAACTTTATCAAATGGTGCTTTCCGAGAGCAAATGCATGAGTTACTATAAAAAAATACCCAAATCGCCATAGGTGGTGCCTATAATATTTGAAGAGTTCCCTCAATTTCTCCAAGATCCCATCATCAGATCGTGAACAAATAACAATGGGACCAACTTGAAAGTATACCATTTCAAACAAAAAAAAAAAAATAAGAAAAATTGTTTCACTTAAGAAAATGATTAAGCAATCATTTTCTTAAGTAAACCAATTTTTCTTATTTTCATTTTTTTTAGCAATAGTTCTTATTTTTTTGGTTCTGTACCTCAAAAGAAAAAACGGAACCCTTCTAATCACTCGTGCGTCTGTGTCCGTCTGTCACAGCCAATTTGCGCCGAATCTACAGAACCAATTTAGTTACAATTTGGTACACATATGAATTTATGTGACCCAAAAACGGACGTGTAACGAAAATAAATGAATTTTAAATATGGGAGCTTTTTGGGAAAATTAAAAAAAAACGTGTGGCACTCGGGTCTGCCGCGGTAAAGCTATTGCATAGCATTAGAACCTCCATACTTCCTATTTGTCAACGCTACACTTGGGATGATGACGTGATGACATAAAACAAAAATTACGTTCCCATGACAACATCACGTTGTCATGGGAACCGTCATTACATGGTAGGCGGAGTGGGGGGTGTTAGGTTTTATTTTCGTTACGTTACGGAATTTCTTGATTCGGTCGCCGCGCTCAAAGCCCGCGATAAAAGCTATGCAATAGCTTAAAAGTTTTATATACTGTGCCGTGTGACATATTAAATGAAAGGGCCCGTACACCTACAAAATTATAACGGCATGCGACCACGGCTTTACCTTGATCGTTTTTGTACCTATGTCTTGATTTCTGTCTGAAATATTTTATTGTTTCATACTTTTTAGAGCGTGATTTTTCAGTAGTCGGGTTTTAGGTTTAGAACTTACTTTTTTACATGTTATGTTTTTAATGGGATTTAATGAACTGTTCCAAACGTTATTGTTTTGTTGTACGGAAGAACCAGCTTCGCGTGCTAATTATTCCCCATGGATCATTGATTGATTATAATCAATCATGATGGGACTACCTTTCCCACGATACATGCTCAAATTGTGATCGATCGAACGAGGTGGCAGGGGGTAGCGTTGGGTTATTACATACTACGTTCTCTGTGAGTGCTGTGGCATTATATTGGTCGTGATGAATAAAATTAGAACTAAGGAATGTACGTGATATTTCCTGTATAAATTGGAATTTAAGTCGTCGTAGGTAACTCTGTTTTACAAGTCATATTGTCTCATTGCTGATTACCAGTACCCTAATTGCGTAACTTATTTTCGAAAACGATTGTGCCTAATTTCTTTCATTTTGACAGTTCAACAACATTCATTGCGTTATTTACGTTGTTGAGCAGATTTTTTTTCCAGCTTATGAAGCAATGGATTAGCAATCTGTTTCAGATCGAAACAAATTGTGATTGTGTAGTATTACGCAATTAGGGTACAGGTTGTGATTGAGTGTTAACAATTAATCCTATACTATTTAAATGATAAATGATTTTATTTCTGTAAGTAGGTTTGTACAAACACTTTTACACGTCAATCATATTTTAAAAACTAGATGAAGTCGGCGTTTCCTATCTGACTACTCTGAGAAGAAAGGCCGAAACAAACTCAGAGGTCACAGTCTCTTTTAAAGTCCAGACATAATCTTGGTCAGATCATGTGAAGGCCATGTGGATTAGTGTCTGAAGTGGTCTTTACAGGAAAGCACCACACAGATTGAGAGGGCCTGTCCAGTCAGTGCACGCATTTGTCAGTTATCGTGTAGCTCAACTCAGAATTTAAGGAGCTCAACGATTCGACGAACATTACCAAAAAAAGGACATTTGTGTAGGCCACATAAATTACTCAAACTGTCAGACCATGATTAAAACTAACTGAGAAAAAATTAAAAACAAAACAAAAGGAATGACCCATATAGTCTTCACATTCACAATAATTAAATAATATAATACTTTAAAAGTAAATATTCATGTCATTGTATATGTATATAATTTAACGAGCAATATTTGTATGTATATATATTTGTACCTACTCACGTTGTCGAAATAGGCTCTAACGATTTCGATGAAAGTTTTAATATAGGGGTTTACAGGGGCGAAAAATCGAATCTAGCTAGGTCTCATATCTGAAAAAAATAGTTTTCTCCGTATTTTCACCCGTGCAGAGCTCGGTCGCCCAAAGTTTAGAACAAGATGGCTACCTTAGAATAATGACACGGCAGCATGGAATTAGTAAGTACCTACTATCATGGCAGTGTGGAATTAGTAAGTACTATCCTATACTATTAAATGAGCATTCTCTATTTTCACCAGAGCTGAGCTCGGAAGCTTTTAACTTTAGAATATTTGCCTTTAAGTAAAATAAGTTTACTTAAATATAATTTAAAAAAACCAGTTTTTTTATTGGTTTTGTTCTTCGTATGACATTCTATCACATCCCTGGTTTTGGAAAAGTGAACAGAAGCGGCAACAGGAAAAAAACTAGAAATTGTAAAACTTGTAGGTACAACTATTACTCTATTACTAACTGTGGAGACTTGTAAATGGCTTGTCGTTAATTACCTCAATATTACTTTTGTGTTGTTAGCTGTAAGCTACCCAAACACAGTAAATTAATATAAATAAAATAAAAAACAGTGGCACTCCGTTAGTGCCGACAGAAGTGAATACTTGAACAATTAAAAAAATACTTCCAAAACCTTTAAAGTAAAAATACTTGCATAGAACATTGATCCGTAACGTAATATAAATAAAGAGCACAATCGCGTTTTTCAAAAATGAGGTGTCGGTAACGGTGTCGCGAGTTCAATTGTTTTTTCCCATCTCAAAAATGCCCAACGCGCCCAAAGAAGTTTTCACTTCAATTATTCTCTTTCAAACATTTCTCCAGTTTGGTGATGACACAAAATTGTTGAATTCAGTCGTCTCAAATACGAGATTCCCAGTAATTTTGCACAGTTTTCCGAGTGAGAATTTCCCTAACTTGTCAAACAATTTCAGCGGGATTAACCGTCACTTGTTTTTCTCCTATTCGCAGACCACAATGGGGGAAAATGGTTATTTTCTACTATATACTGTACTTGGTTTACCTGTGGCTTTGCTTGCATAATATAAGTTTCTTGGTTAGGTTTGTAATTTTTTAATTGGATTTTGTTTGGCATATTTTCCACGGCTCATAATGCGAAGCATTAGAGAGTGCTCTGCGATCGAAAAAATTGTTTTGCCTCCTTTCTGCAACTGTTTTTATTGTTACACTCCTGCTACTACACAGAACCTAATTAATTTATGTACCATTGTATAGATACTTGAATGGATATTAATACTGTACGTTTCAAAAATTTATTGAATGCAGCAGAAACGAAAAAAAACATCAAAATAGTTTTTAAAAAGATCCCGTCAATCAATGTATGAAACCTAAAAAACATTGTAGCTTGCGAGAAAATCAATTAATTGAGTCATTATTTTTTAATAGATTTGTTTCAGCCACTTAAGAACCCTATTGAAACTGGCTCTTTTATTTAAAGTAATCAAAGTATAATTAATAAAAAACTAACTAATATAATATTTCCAACTTCGACCCTCTTTCGTTGCCTAGCAACCAATAAAGCAAACCTAAATAGTCTTTGACAGTACGTAAAGATTGCGAGGTGAGAAAGTTTACCCATATTGATGGGTAAAAAAGCAGTCTTCATGAAACCTCGTTTAAATACTTTTTTGTTTTTGAATGAGCGTTATGAGGCACTTTGGATTTACCAAAAATATGCCTTTGCCTTCGTATACCCACATGCATTACATAGTTATTGTTATACTTGCATTCAAAGCAATTAGGTAACGGCCTTGTTCGTCTAATGGGTGCTAACGCGACTGCTGATCGAAGTCCGATCCACAGGAGAGGTTAAATATTATTAGATTGGGATGTATCTCTGTTTCTATTTAGCCCACAATGTCCTACTGCTAGAAAAATGCCTCTCTTTCCATTAGGTACCTATATGAAATTCAATAGAATCTCTGTTTTGAAAAATATCAACATCAATATTATTCATGTGTTCAAACAAACTTCCCCATTCTTCATACTACTAGATATTTAT
The DNA here is from genome assembly GCA_963680765.1 of Agrochola lychnidis. NCBI lineage: Eukaryota > Metazoa > Arthropoda > Insecta > Lepidoptera > Noctuidae > Agrochola > Agrochola lychnidis. Next base: position 22,078,419 of record OY796858.1, read on the forward strand.
CTCTGTCTACGGAACGAGTGTGGGGGATGAAGATATGTGAGGAGTAGAAAATTTAAAAATATGAGGTAAAAAATGTTAGTTAATCCTCACACAGAATGTGGAGCAGTGACAGGGTTGACAACTTTTTTTGAGAAAAGTAACGTAACTAGGTCTTTGAGAAAAAAAAAAACGTGTGGCACTCGGGGACTGCCGCGGTAAAGCTATTGCATAGCATTTGTAACTTCCATGACAACATCACGTTGTCATGGGAACCGTCATTAGATGGTAGGCGGAGTGGGGGGTGTTAGGTTTTATTTTCGTTACGTTACGGAATTTTTTGATTCGGTCGCCGCGCTCAAAGCCCGCAACAAAAGCTATGCAATAGCTTAAAAGTATCTGGAACAAAAAAAAAAGTATTTCCAAATGTTTTTATTTTGATTAAAACTTCTTTTTGGGTGCTTTTAGCAAACGCTAACAATTTTTTGTTGTATGTATTTGAATGTTTCAAAGCTAGTTTTATTACCAAAATTTTTATTTAAATAAATAAATAACTAGTTTTTTTATGGTCGATCTGTGTCTCTTCTCACCACTTCAGATTCATTCACGAAAAATCTCTCAGTGAAAGCTAAATAGAGAGTAAATAAATCAGATCCATTTTTAACATTGCCATTTGTCAAAAGTGTTTATCTCTGAATTCTTTATCAATAATAATAGATTTTCTTTTTTAACATATAGGTATCGACAAATAGTTCAGTAATCACCCATAGGTAACACTGTGAGTGCTTCGTTTAACGCATCATAGTAAAGGTAAGAAATAAAGTATTTTTGCATACTTTATTTTCATGAAAAAAGTAGAAAGTATACTTATCGAAAATAAAGTAGGATACGTTATTATAAAGTATGGTTGGCAACCCTAAGCAGTGATGTGAGATGAACATTTATACATTTGTTCAAAATTTTAACATTTAACTTTTGTATGCACCTGATTTATTTTGAGTTAGAAGTGTTTATACATGTCATATTTTTGTATATAAACGCACCCAAGCATAAAAATATTACACTTGTATTCCCCGAAGGGTTAGGCAGAGGTGTACCTAGTACACTCAAATTTCGCCAGTTATGTTTAAGTCCCAAGTAATAGGGTGCGAGCCTATTGTAATCAACAGGGCACTAATCCAGATTCCATGCACGCTGCTATTGAGAAATCTCAAATGGAAAACCCAAAAACACTTTGCCCGACCCATTAATTTAACCCAGGACGTAATGCTCAGCAGTAGCGCTTGCGACCGCTAGACCAAAGAGACAGTCGACGATGCACCTAAGGTTTAGTTAAAATGGTTTCGGATTATCCCTTTAGTTTTGCCTCGGTGTCATTCTAAGACCAAAAGTTATTCCGAGAACTAAAAGAATAATCCCATCAAAAACATAACATGTAAAAATGATCTAAAGAGACATCTACCCACTGCCCCATGTTTCTATAAATATCTTTTTAATATTCTTTGTAAAGAGCTGTCAATTACATGAAAAACGTGGGTAGTGCTTTGTTTACGGTAAGAGCCGGTTTTCATGTGATCGGGATGATGAAAACTGTAAATTATGATACTCAGGCCAATACACTGTCTGTAAAGAGACTTTCATTAATGGGACTTTCATTGTCACTGTAGTTGTCACTCTAGTTGTCATTCTTATTTTATGTTATCCGTCATTCGTTGGAATGCATTATACTTATATCTGTCATCCTTTCTAATTCCTGATGATAAAAACAACTATTAAATAAATAAAATTTAATTTAATTTACAAGAATTAATGTCATGTTTCTTGTTACTAATAGCTACTAACGATTCTTATACATCCAAAATTGACACTTGGCCCACTGCCCAACCTGTAAGCCACAAAGCTTGAAGATAAATGAACAAAAGCGACAAACTCGTGCGCCGATGGGTGAGAATATTTCTAAATGTATATTTTAGTTTCTGGGACAGTCTTGTCTGTTAAAACAGATGCTTCGTCTATTTTGAACCAAAGCAGTTTCGGACGAAATAAATTTGGGAATCCCAAAAATGAATGCGACACTTTTATCTTAGGTTAAAATAGAATGGAAAGCTCTTCCGCGGTGATTCTCGAGACTAAGCGACTACGGGAGCTTAAAATAATATTTAAGGTACATTTCTATCGGCACTCGTGATCGCAATAACAGCCGCACGGGTCGATCCATCAGGTTAAGCTACGCTTGCCAGGGTTGGTCCGTGTCAAAGTCAAAGTTAAATCATTTATTTCAAATATGCCCATGTATGGCACTTTTGAACGTCAAAAATTACAAAATAATAAAATTGATTCCAATCGCCCCTTCCAAAAGGTAGTTTTCGTATGGAGAAGAATGGGCAAGTAACTCCACCGTTACTCTTTTCGTGGATGGGTGACCAACTTTACATACCGAGACTCCTCCGTGCCTCGGAAAGCACGTTAAGCCGTTGGTCCCGGCTGTCATTTGTAGATCTTAGACAGTCGTTACGGGTAGTTAAAAGCCCAAAACTCTGACAACCAGTCTTACTAAGGGGTACCGTTTTACCCAGTTACTGGATTGTGGAGGTCTGATAGGCAGTCGCTCCAAGTAAAATACTGGTATTCAGCTGCATCCGATTAGACTAAAAGCCGATCACAACATACTGGGAAAAGGCTAGGCAAATTGATTGTATCAAGCACATGCCTTTGGTATCAGCACCCTAATTACGTTACACGCTTTCTTGAATCACAAATCCTAGGGTTTTGTAGGAATATCCAAATTTATTGGTTAAAACAATTCGTTTGCTGTTGAATTGTTAAAATTTAAGGCGTTGTCATTGAAATGTGATACGAAATTACCCCGCTGGTCTGACGGCATTCTACAATTCGATTAGCTGACAATAAAATATTTAAGCAAAGTGTTATTGGGTTTTTCCATTTGGATTTTCTCAGTAGCAGCCCGGAGTCTGGATTTGTGCCCATTTGATGTCAATAAGCTCGTTCCCTATAACATGGGACTTAAACATAACTGGCGAAATGTGGGTGTAGTACTATAGGTACACCTCTGCCTAACCATTTTAGGGAATACAGGCGTGATGTTATTCAAATTATTTATTTCAGACATGAGTCCATAATGTAAGTATCAACAAAATAACTTAATAACTAGAGTTAGTAATAAGGAGATAATACAAAAAAAATATCAACTGGTTTGGATTCTTACCCAGTGGCGCAGCAGAGGGGAGTCCCACCGATCTGAAAACACGCGCAGGAGACCGTTGGTAGTGGCGCGTAACCGGCCGGCTATGGAGTCGGTTCTTTTTCTTATAATGGCGTAAAAATCGTCTGTGCGCGCCTCCGCAAACATTGTGGACGCACTACAACGCCACGACATCTCCAACAGTATCCTAAACGCGTTATTATATTGGACACGCAGATCGCTGTATGTCCTCTGCGTATAACGGTCGAAAGACTGTTATATTGTTAAAATATTCAGGAACATAACAAAAAAAAACCGGCCAAGTGCGTGTCGGACCACGCACAATGAAGGGTTCCGTAGTTGGAATGAATTTATCCCAAAAACAAACTTAACTTTGTAGTTGAAAAATATGTTCTCCCATACGGAATGTATGGGAAAACATGTTTTTGCAACTGCAAAGTTAAGTTGGTCGATTATTACTCGTTAACCTGTAAAGCCTACATAGCTGTGATAGTTTTCCTTTTAATTTCGTTATATAAGCTACTGTTGTGATTTTTTTCACACACCCAAAACCAACCATTTAGCCGGCAGGGGGGGGGACACTTGACTCTAACAAAAATTAGCACTTTAAAGCTTAATATTTCGCAAACGAATCCCTGAATCCAAAAATGGTTTTCACAAACTCACAATATTTTTGAAGGACCTTTCCAATGATTCCCCTCACCATGGGGAAAAAATAAAAAAAATAAACATTACCACTTTACGTGTATGAGAGGTAGGTACCCTAAAAAAAAAATGTTTTTCATAATTTTGTTTTACCACTTTGTCGGCGTAATTAATATGTATACCTATGCCAAATTACAACTTTCTAGTACTAAGGGTCTCGGAGCTAGACCTCGGACAGACAGACAGACAGACAGACGGACATGACGAAACTATATGGGTTCCTTGTTTACTACGGAACCCTAAAAATATTTCTAAATTACAACTTGTGTTACAGTCAACCGCGCATCAGTGCTAATAAAATGTTTGAATTTATTTTTGTTACTTATTGTTGTTTATTTTATTAAACTGACAGCGCCTTTATGTCTTACTACGTTCTGCCAGCGATTTCGTCCGCGAGCCTATAAACCTTTCCTCAAGAATTGGGCTATACAATTCAAAAATATTTTTTCAAATCCGGCTGGTAGTTCCGGAGATTACCCTACATACAAACAAACAAATTTTACCTCTTTATAATATGAAGTATAGATTATTAAGGGTGATTTTCGTAGTGCAAATGTTAACATTGAAAATTTGTGTCGCATAGTGCATATAAATATTTATGCTATTGAAGTATTAACCAATCAAATGTTGACTGAAATGATGTTGTCTGTCAGCATGATTGGCGCTACAGTCGAGTGATTGGGCTTCTATGGTAAGCTTTGCGTGTCATCATCATCTGCCTAGCCTTTTCCCAACTATGTTGGGGTCGGCTTCCAGTCTAACCTGATGCAGCTGAATACCAGTATTTTACATGGAGCGACTGCCTATCTGACCTCCACAACCCAGTAACTGGGTAATACGATACCCCTTGGTAAGACTAGTTGTCAGAATTTCGGGCTTCTGACGACCCGTAACGACTGTCAAAGATCCACGAATGACAGCCGGGACCAACGGCTTAACGTGCTTTCCGAGGCACGGAGGAGTCTCGGTATGTAAAGATGGTCACCCATCCACTAACCAACCCCGGCAAGTGTAGCTTAACCTGATGGATCGACCAGTGCGGCTGTTATTACTTAGCCACGAGCTCCTCCAATCAAGCTTTGCGTGTACAATTCATAAAAAAAGGACAGATTGCATATTAGGGAAAAACCCTGTGCCACATTACATTTAAGTGCAAAAAAATAATAGGAGTGCTTTTTTAATTAATCATTACCTACATGTAAAAGAAGTGAAAAGCTGCAAAGGTCCTTTGTCAAAGTAATAAAGTTAACTTTAATTTTATTATAGTGTCGACGGATGTGGTATTGAATATTGTTAGTAATATTTCAAACCGAAGTCATTGGCCGTCATCCAAGCGCCCAGATAAAGCGGTCCATTCAATACGCGACTTGTGCGATTTCAAGTGGGAAAATACAAGTCTGCTCTAGTTTTTAAGAAAGTGTTTTTTTTTGTGCTTTTGGTGTTATTGTCAGCATTCTTGACTTGATTATAAGTATCTACACGATTTAATTTCAGATTTATCTTTAGTAAATTGCATTTAACATTAAGATAATATTAATAAAGGTTTAAAAATCATGTCCAAATCTTGAAAACCTTGCACTAATGCAAGAACTGTTATGACTTCGCAATTTGCACGCAAATCACGTGCCTCAAGCTTGTTGTTTTAGCTAACGAAGCCCCAGCTAGCTTTGATAGTCAACCTAGTCTCATTAATTTTCTAGCACTAGCCTTTCAATTCTAAAGTTATGACCAGTATTTGAATGGAAGTTCGTTACAACCTATGGGTCAAATTTTATAAAGACGGTTTTACACTAGTGTCAAAATCACACCATGATAAAGACTATTAATGAAACACTCGTATTATTGAGTAGTTTCTGTAGAACTGTTAAAAGTGCAAACGTAATCATCATCTGCTTAGCCTTTTGCCAACTATGTTGGGGTTGGCTTCCAGTCTAACCGGATGTAGCTAAATAACAGTATTTTACATATTTTACCAGTATTCTGATCTCCACAACCCAGTAAAGCAACTGGGTAATACGATACCCCTTGGTAAAACTAGTTGTCAGACTTTCGGACTTTTGACGACCCGTAACGACTGTTAAAGATCAACTAACAAGGGAACAACGGGTTAACGTGCTTTCCGAGGCACGGAGGAGTCTTGGTATGTAAAGATGGTCATCCATCTACGGACCAACCCCGGTACTTAGCCACAACCTCCTCCCAAAGTGCAAACGCCATCTAATATAAATTTGACAACATACAAATCATAACATAGAGAGAGAGAGATAGAGAAGCTTATAAAAGAAAAGCAGTTCAATGCGGGCTGCCTCCAATTTGTTTCTTATCAAAACATATATCGCTGTGTAAAAAACATGCAATAAAAAGTCACAACAGCAGCTCCCAAACTCCAACTAAATCATGACTAATCGTCCCAATGCTTGCATTAACAAGCGGATCCGCTAAACAATCGCATATAATTCAATTGGAAATGCTACGACGTTGCCAGATCTCTCTGTGACGTAATTGTCCACGTATTTCGAATGTTGCCAATTCTCTAGATAATCGTACGTTTAAATAGTCGGGAGTGTTTTCAAATATGGCAGACGTAGCCGGGAATTCCTATGACGTAATGTGCACACTTCAGACTTTTTCTATACAGTGCATTTTATTTTTATGTTTTCTGCAATCTAGTTTTTACCGGTGCAGACACGTAGTTTTCCTTAGTGCCAAGTAACGTAAAGAAAATTGACCTTTGGTGCATACTACACAAAAAATGTGAATATGTGTGTTCGACAGCAAGGAGACTGACCAAAATAGTCAGATGGAAATTAACAGACAAACTCACAAAATATATTGGTACAGTCAACCGCACACAGTGGTAACATATATACATTGACAGCGCCTTTATGTCGTAATAGCAGTTTTTGTTTTGCCAGGTGGGGTGTCTTGGTTTAGATTGTATGTGCAATAAAACAGTTAATATCACTGCGTTAGGCGTGCTATCGCTACGACTGCTTGGACAAGACTGCGATTGTGGCGCATCGCTCCGCACTCCCTCTACCGCGCAACCCCCACCATAGCACGCGTAACTTATTTATTAGACGTCACACAAGTGTTACCACTGGTGTGCTGTGCGATGACAAGTTGACAACCAAAAACTTTTCTTATGAGTTTTCATTTCAAATGAGGTCAAACCAAGCATTCACAGAAAAAAAAACACTACAAAGTGAAAAATAACTTTAATTTCGGAAGTCGGTGTCTTTGGTTTTTAATTTTCGTTCTTTGTCACCGACTTCCGAAATTAAAGTTATTTTTCACTTTGTAGTGTTTTTTTTTTAAGTCGGTTGTTTTTTTTTTTTTTAAAAGTTTTTATTTTTCACTTTTTAGTTGTGATACCTACCCCACACAAATTCGAATACCACTACCTGCTATGTAAATAACAGTGACAGGAAGTTATCATAATATCATCCACATACTAAGTGAGGAAAAAATACGTATTATTGAAGCTAACTCAAAAACTACCCAAGCAAAGTTACTAAAATTTATATGGGATCACCTCTGAAGTATGATCTACCAAACAAAAAAGAACCATCAAAATCAATTCATAATTGACGGAGTAATCGCGTAACAAACATACAAAAAAAAAAAAAAACAACTTACAGTCGAATTGAGAACCTCCTCCTTTTGGAAGTCGGTTAAAAATACAGGTGAAGCAACTGGTCGCATACGTGCTTGCCAACTAGAGAAATCGGTTCATAAAAGTGAAGTACCGACAATAACCTGGCACCACTCTACCTAAAAGAAAACACTTCTCGCCAATGCAGAACCCATCAAAGCACAATATTTCAACATTTACAACACTATAAAGTCCCACCGCACAAGTTTTTAAACGAGTTGTCTTTATGCAAATACTTATTTACATACTTTTTTCATGTTCTGGCTTCGTCCCAAACTTGTGACAAGTCCCGATCATATAATAAACCGTACGTTTCACGATGTCACGATCTGCGTCTATTTCGAGGGGAGAATTATTTTTTTCAATGAAAGTTGTCTTGACGGATTCTGTGTTTAGTGTTATGAATTGATTGGACGTGTTCTGGTTCTTGATAGGCCGGAAGATTGGCTGGACTGGAAAATGTCCTATCGTCTGGTTTCAAAAGTTTGTGACCGTTTAACTCAGCGAATGTAACTTTTGGAAACCCTTTAAACTATTCAAGAGACTATTTTATAATATTAATAGTCTAAGACATTGGGTATTCTTCTTCACTTCGCTATTGAGAGAGCTGCCGTGGTCACGATGAGTTTTGTCCAATCGCAGGTGTAGTCGTAGCTCGCCTCATGATCTCCCTCCATCTGGTTCTGTTAGATGACAGTCTGGCGCGTTCATTAACAGGGCCTTCAACCGCGGATTTAATTTGATCGGTCCACCTCATAAGTACTATTGTATAGAATCAAGTTTTTCTGACTGAACAGACAGCTGTGCTGCTGAGGAGTTTGTTGCGTCACTTCTTCCCAGCTAAAGCACTAGGAAGTGGTGAAGGGTGGGCGTTTTTGGGGACTGTCTTATGTAATTTTGACGTTCGAAATGTTCTGATTCTCAGCCTACTTTTGAATTTTATCGGTGACCACCCGCGTGGCCTTACCTTCTTACCTTCTACTTTGCCCTGCAACATTAGGTTTTAGACAGACATAATCCAAAATTGCAGACGAATATAAATTCCGAATAATTTATAGCCCCAAGGCTTTTAAAAACTCAACTGTAGCTAGATTCCTTTATGACTGGTAAATCAATTTGCAACTTTTCCGATATAAGTGCTCTCGATAGCTCAAAAGAACTTTCAGAAACTCCAATAGTCGCGACTTTTGAAAAACTTTGCAGTTGTAAATTACTCTCGAATAATAAATGCTCCGTAATTTCGTTTACTGGTATCGCTAATTGGTTTTGGCATCTATAATTTTTGCTTTTTCGTGTGGTTAGTGACTAAAACCTAGTGTCAGAGTTTTTATGCCGTCCATGGGCCTCTGACTTGGCTTCACATGCCGTCGAGAAATATCTCTCAGGCATGCCTCCTCCTCATGTTTCCTCACAATGTTTCACCGTTTTTGAAGCAAGTGATAATTAAAAGACAATACGCACATGAATCCGAAAAGTCAGAGGTGCGTGCCTTTGGTTCGAACTCGAGGCCTATGACTTGGTAGTCCGACGATCACACCACTAGGCTATCACTGGTACACGGCATCTATAGTAATTTTTGTTTGACCGCTATGTGTGTCTGACTGTCTGTGTCTGTCTATGTGTGTAACTCTTAAACGGGTGAACCGATTTAAATGAGGTTTTTTATTTAAAAGCATGTTTTCTAGCGATGGTTCTTAGACATGTTTTATTAAAATAACCTTGAACTGATGCTGCAGCATCACCTAGAATTTACAGGATACGCAACTCCCTTAACAACTTATAGCACAGGTATCGTGTTTAGGCTCATTAGAATGGTTTCAATGAATAGGTTGTAGATAGATGGTGATACAGGGTCTGGTGATGGAGTAGGAAAAAGAAATGAGGAAATGTTTGTGGTTTTTCAATTTTAACTATTAGAATTGTACTTGTTGATGCTTTGCGATGTTGAAAGCACATGTTGTCTATTCTTCTTACGGGTGTTATCAAAGCTAACCTGTGGCGAAGATAGCGCCTAGCCATGTCGGTTAAGTCGACCCGTTTCCTAGATATTAGTGAAGGTGAGATGTCTTTTACAGTGAGTCACTGCTACAAAACATTGTTAAAATCAAGCGAAATGGACGAGAATGATACACAAAGCTGTCCTCATCACCAATAACTAGGGTTAACTTAAAATACTCGAAAATATAAAGAGAATTAGAAATTATAAGAAAGTCTTCCATTCCTTTGACACTCTTACAATAAACTAGAAAATAAAATCACAACAAGGATTTTATCGACAAAAATTCAATCTGTTTACGTCTTGTTTACGCTCAAACGGTTTATCATCGGGAACAGAAAAATATGGAGTCGTCATTCACTACAAAGTTAATATCTCCGCTACCGCTGCGGCTAAATCTTTTCGATCTCTACACGTCCTCATTTATCTTTCTTATAGATTTATCTTAATCTGTTTCGGGTGGTTTGTAAGTTTCTATCAATTTTATTGCTTTGATCGAATCCTCTCTTTGCAAGTTTCTTCAAAATTCATAGTAATTTGACTTTTTGATCAAATTGGCAACGTGCTATTTTGGTTATCTTTGCATTCTAATCTCAGTCTCAATCTGTCAAAAAGAAGTTTTTGTCATTGATTGTCGTTGTTGTTGTTATCATTGTTTGTTGTCTGAGATGATTGTGATTGCGACTTTGAACATTTTTAAGTACGAGAATTGGCCTTCAGATTTTATTTAAGGTAGGTAGAAAAAGCTAGACTTCCTACATTAATAAATGTATACCTAACTTTGAGACTTCCACAACACAAAATAATCGTTAAACTTACTAATTGGTAAAACTTGTAAATAAACGACAGCATTTACCATTTTATATACAGTAAAGTTAACTAAAGTAATAACTTCGAAAGTACAGCCATGACAGTTACAAAACGGTGCGCCATGAAAATATTGTCAGGTAGCAATTTTACTTTAATTACAAACGACTGTGAACTTTACAAGTTTCCCCTACTATTGATAAAGTTCTCGTGTTTATTTCTTCCGAAATTACCGCTATGAATTTTGAAACTCATGTGGTACCTGTACCTGGTCGACCGAGCTTTGCTCGGGTAGATAAACATATCGTCCAGGTGCCAACATTGTATCACATTCCCGAGGCTGTGAAAATAGAGAAAACAATATTTCCCAGATATGAGACCTAGCTAAATCGATTTTTCGCTCCTGTAAACCCCTAATAAATTGCAACTATCATCGAAATTGTTAGAGCCGTATTTCGAGAACCTAATTTTGTTCATTTAATAGTATAGGATGTATGTTAAAAATTCGTTGCTAGATACAAGTTTCTTTCTAAGTAGGGTCATTCTTACAACCCCATCTATACTCGCCTACTTTTCCTTCTACACTCGGGTGAGGGTAGTTAGAATAAAGTAGTGATATCCTTCACAAACCATGGAATCTCTTAAGAATCTTATAGGCTAATCCACGTAGCTACAGAAGTTCAGTTGCGGTTAAATTTAGATTAAAATAACGCTTTTCTTATTCTCTACCGCTATAAGATACGCTCGCGTCAAGTTCGCGTAAAGGTGGTTTTACACCGGCGAGGCGAGGCGAAGCGCAAAGCCACCACCACACCCCAGCTCAGCGACCAGCGCTCGGTGTGGCAACACGCCGTGTTCGGGTTCGCGACAAGTGCCATACAAATTTCAATTCTCGCCCATCCCATCCACGCCTCGCCTCGCCGGTGTAAAACCACCCTTACGCGAACTTGACAATCGTCATCCTGAGGATGCCTCGTTGAGAGGTGAAACACGTGTCGATTTCTTACAGGGTTTTTTATGGCTCTTTAGGAATAGCTAAGCGGAACAGGTTACTAAATATAACAACGTCTATTGTATTTTATAACGGATTTCTGCAGGGTCACGCCTAAATCAATTCCTTTACCTTTCTTAATATAGCTTGTCCACTCTGAAATGTCGTGCCCCACTACCGCATCTACACCGGTAATGCGGTAGTGGGGCGCGTCATTTCAGAGTTGACAAGCTATACCTTAGTAAAGTCCACAATAAAACAAAGCGGTAAACAGTGCAAACTAGCAAAGGGACATCAGCATACGTTCCGGGAATTCAATTTGTTAGAGTCGCCTGTCATATTAGTGGTTCTGCGTACAAACGCCAATTGAATTTGTCGGTGCAGCGTTATATTACCCGTGCCTAGTTGGCAGAAAATTTATTAACATCAAGAGGGAATTGTGTTGGGTACTTGGCATTTTAGTGGTAAAATACCGGATTTTGACGTTAAACTTAGTTGAATGAAAAGTTTTGTTGGTGGTTTCGGAGTGACCTCACTTATTGACCGGAGTGACCACACTTTTGTATAGAATCAAGTTCTTCAAACTTAACAGAAAGCTATGCTGGGGAATTTTTTGCGCCACTTCTTCTTCCCAACTAAAGCATTAGGAAATAGTGAAGGGTGGCGTTTTGGGGGACTCTCTTATGTAATTTTGATGTTCAAAAGTGCTGATGCTTAACCTAATTTGAATACATGACTTTCGATTTTTGTTTTATCGACGCGGAATCGGATTGAGCCGGTCAGAAAGAGCTTTATGTCCATGCAGTAAAAGTGAAAAAGACGTCATTAGCCTCGTCTCGTTTCGGACGACGCGACTCGACACCGCGTCGAATTATATGCGAGAAGTGTTGGAATACGTGATCGGCTCAAACCGATTCTGCGTCGATAAGTGTGCTCGCTTCCTTATTTATTCCTAGTCGGTCTTGCTCCAGTGCGAGGAAAAAACATTCCTCTGGTTTTTTTTTCGCTTAATGTGGGTTTAGTCTGCGGTTACTATTTTAGGTAAAAACGTTTGGTTTAGTTACAACAGGGAATTCGAAAAGGCTGGAAACTGATGTCGGTACGGTCCTTTAGGAGTAGTAAAAGAAAAAGCGGTCATTGCCTAGCAGTGAGACACCAGAGACAAGAATAAATCAGTCTTGACTTAAATTTTTCTGCAAAATTGGTGTAAAAACATAAAATAAAAATAAAACTGCATAATGCACAACCTCCTCCTAAGTCAGTTGAAAAGTAGGCGGTTGTAACATATGTCGGAGACGGGTATGTGACTCTCGTTATTTTCAGGCATATTTTAACTACTGTGGGCGTAGTGTGGGTAATGCGCAATAGATAAACAGTTTGCAGTTCAGATCACATTATAATTTACTATCAAATTAATCACACTAGCTAAATTATACACACACTGGGTGTGACGGCGTTTATTAAAATCACTAATTAACACAAATGATCACAAATTACAACTAACACAATAACTGAGCACCACGAATTGAGAACAGTTCCGGGACGTCTTAACTCCGATGCGATCAGAGGCTGAATCCCTCCTCACCGTGGCCTTAAAACATTACGACTCTGTAGAAGCGCGCGCTTTAGGTGGGGGTAGATCACGCCCTGTCACCAGCGGCGCGCTTGCGATTCGTATTCGTATTTCGTATCCGTACTAATGACCGGATCCGTCACATATAATATATATGTCACTTACAGGTTAAACAAGGTATTGACGCAACAAGGTGTGGTGGTATTCCTTACTTATATTTAATTTCCCCATTTATTATAATTTTCTACTATTCATATAAATCTAAGTCAAATTCAACCACCCATCGGAACATCGCCCGGAATGTCAGTAGTACTCCGGAGTAGTTTCATAAGGTATTCTCATCAAGTATTGCTCGCTCAAACGGTCGTAGCTCCTCGTGACAAACGATTGACGAATCGTTCACAGTTATGCGTTTGAGTTTCTGTCTGACTTGCTCCAGAAATGTTTTGAACCGATGGTTGTTGCAGATCGTTGAGTTTGAGGGTCTTAACTTGTCTCAGTTTGTGTAGAAATTTTCAAGGGTGTTGGATATTTGGTGGAGAGATACAATTTGATTGAATTTTTTGTCGCGCTTATTGGAAAGTGTTTAATTGCGTGATGTCTAAGGTTCAAGTTTTTGTTCCTAATCCTAAGTATCTTCACCGCCGTTATTTATGAAGTCTAGTTTTCTTATACGTACATAGTACTTCTTTCAATCTCTAGACAATCAATTTGCCTATAAAGCCTTTTCCTGACAATATTGGGGTCGGCTTCCAGTCTAACCGGATGCAGCTGTATACCAGTATTTTACATGGAACGACTGCCTATCTGACCTCCTCAATCCAGTAATAGACTTTACGGCTTCTGCCGACCCGTAACGACTGTCAAAGATCCACGAATGACAGCCGGGACTAATGTCTTAACGTGCTTTCCAAGGCACGGAGGTGTCTCGGTATATAAAGATGGTGGACCCATCCACGGACCAACCCTGGCAAGCGTAGCTTAACCTGATGATAGACCTGTGCGGCTGTTATTACTTAGCTATGAGCTCCTCTTTTTTTCTTTTAATCTCTACACATCCTCTTGAAATGAATGTCAAAGGCCAGCACCTTGATGTTGTAGTCTGTTTCACATACATACATATAGATCTCTCAACTTGGGTAGAAACTACAGAACGCCACCTGCTACGATCCTTACATACTCCTTTTGCCTCGTTTACGTTCATACATCTGGTCATACACGCACGCCGATTGCGAGTACTACGCGACTGACCTTTCTGAAGAACATCACCAATAAGGTCAGTATATGTTCTTCTAGGGCGTCCCCGCCCGGCCTTTCCCTTCACATCTGCCTTTTATATACATAGTAGTCTGTTTTCTACTAGCTTTATATTGACTAGGCTTAGTAGAGAAAGGTCCCCAGAAGTAGTTTCCATATAACATATCCACTCTACCAATGATTTCGAGAAACGTGCCTCTTCCTTCCATCTTTTTAACGTTTTTCTCTGTTCCAATTCGTGTAAAGTTCTATCATGTTTCTTTCTACATAATATTTATATTTTCGACGCCCTTAAAAGAGAGTGAAAACACACACTTTTATTTGCAAATGTCGTTTGATTAATATGAAAGGGAAAGATAACGAACATTGAAGGTTTTTACGCGGAGAGTCGTGCTCAGTCACGTTCTCAACATTTCAAGAAAAAAAGAACCTAAAAAGACTTGACAGAATTTGAATATTTCTAACACGATAAAAAAAAATACTTTTTAAAGTTGAAATAGTATTCATTAGAACTAGACTTTAGTACGGTAAGTAAAAAGTGTTAAGTTTATCATCAAAATCACCATCATCGACTGTCATCGGCCTTTAGTAGTCCACTGCCAATCATAATCAGCCTATAATGTTCCCACTGCTGGGACACAGGACTCCTCTCTATGAGAGGGAGTGGGCAGTAATTCCCCACGCGGGCCTCGTGACGGTTGGTAGATGTCACATGTCTTCGAATTTTTTGATTCTTGGACATGCCGTTTTCTTCACGATGTTTTCCTTCACCGTTTTGAGAGCAGTAATGATGATATAATTTACACAAAGTAAAGCGCCTGATTGGTTCGAAACAAGAAAAGTTGGTTTGCAAAACATGGACGGCGTACAATCCCTGCTTGGAGAGAAATTAGTCGTTATGCGACAGGTTGTACAAGGAAGTAAGGAGAACAATACCTTAATTGATGCGATAGAGGCCTGGAGCGACGATCCGTATGGCAATTGTCGCGAATTTTCACTTGTTTTTTAGAGTTTTAATGCACGAGTTGCACTAGCGACGCGGTTCGAACACAGACTTTTTCGTCATCTTTCTTTCTTCTCAAGTTGAAAGAATGTTGCGACGAGATTGCACGGGGTTGTGCCACTTTGGTGTAGCTATCCTGTTCCCACGCGAACGATAGGCAATGTGCGGGAATGGGATAGGGAATAGGAAATTGCTAACCAATCACTATAATGTATTTCAACATACCAAAGGAAGGAAATGATAATATTGTAATTATAGTCGAATCAGCGCAACCACCACCATTGCTTTTGGTACTGCCAAACGTAAGTCGCTCCAATTACTGCCAACGAGCTCTATTTATTAATTTCAAGATGTTCTGTGATTTCAACCATTTTTATCCCTGAGCTACCAGCTATCCCCAAGGCCGTTCCTCCGCCTTCACTGAAAGCTTTTGCAGACTACATTCCGTTTGTTTGTAACTCACAATCCAAGAGAATCAAAGTGATTTAATACACGTCAATTCACGTTGAAATATTTACGACTACATAAGTTCTCCCCGATAACTTACAAACCGTTATCGTGTCGAAGTACATCGAAACATTTATCAAAGTTATGCAGAGTTTAAATTATGAAACTAGTGTCGTGAAACCTATAAACTACTGTTTCGTGAAACAGTAGCTTCACTGTTCTGTTTCGGGCTTTAGGTAACTAACACCCGGGTTTTGAAAAGCTGATAAATTTAACTAACACGCTGTCACGTCTCATGTTAAATGCTCGGATTAGTTGGCTGAAATCCTATACTATTAAACAAGCAATATTTATGTATATATTTGTTTGTATATATTTGTGCTCACGTAATATAGGGGTTTACAGGGGCGAAAAATCGATCTAGCAAGGTCTCATACCTGGGAAAATCAGTTTTCTCCGTACTTTCACCCTAGCAGAGCTCGGCCGCCCAAAGTTTAGAAAAAGATAATTAATAATGATTTAAGCATGGAATTAGTAAGTACCTACTATCACGGCAGCATGGAATAAGTAGATACTATACATGGATTGGTATGATACTATACATGGATTGGTATGGTCAATGTATACGCTTTTACAACAAACTCCCCATTGACATTCGAAACTTACCCATTAAACGATTTAAAATCTGTATTAAAACCAAACTTTGTAAAAAAGGGTACTATACAATTTCAGATTATTTAGAAGATAAAAAAGCTTGGGATTGAACTGCTCGCTCTGCTAAGCCTTGTGATAAAACCATAGAACTAGACATTTTAATTATTATGTAAAATCAACATATACCAGTTTTATAAACACGTTGACATTGTTGAAAATTATATTCAAAATGACATGATTACTTTGTAAAGTATTATATTATTTTAACTATTGTGAATGTGAGGACTATGTGGATATTATTTTTATTTCTCTTCTAGTTTTAGTGATGGTCTGGCAGTTTGAGTAGTTTTTGCGGCCTACCCAAATGTCCTTTCTTTGGTATTGCTCGTCGAGTTGAGCTCCTTAAGTTCTAAGTTGAGCTCCACGATTACTGACAAATGCTTGCACTGACTGGACAGGTCCACTCAAATCTGTGTGGTTCTTTCCTCAAAAGACCTTTTCAGACACTAATCTACATGGTCTTCATATGGCCTGACCAAGATTATGTCTGGACTTTAAAAGAGACTGCGACCTCTGAGTTTGTTTCGGCCTTTCTTCTCAGAGTAGTCAGATAGGAAAAGCCGAACTCATCTAGCTTATTTTTAATATTTTTTTATATGACGTGTAAAAGTGATTCCGATATCCTATTTACAGAATAAACAATTTCATTTCATTTCATTTCATGAAATTTCCTGTACTATTAAATGAGCATTCTCTATTTTCACCAGAGCAGAACTCGGTCGCTCAGGTACTTACTAATTGTTATTATTTCTCTAAAAAAAACTGCTGTTCCCTATATTTATTTATGTTTGCATAACTTGTCAAAATGTAGGGAACAGCTGATTTTTTTTCGCGATTTCAGGTATGGTCCCATAGTAAAAGTTGTTCATAATAATGAGTACAATGACCCCTAAAGAGGTTTTAAGTTTTTGAAATTACACCTTGTATATGACAGCGTGTTAGTTGAATTTATTATCAGCTTTAAAAAAAAAACTGGTAAAAAAAGTGGTAGCAGTTCCGTCAAGCTACTGTTTCACGACACTAGTTTCATAATGTAAACCACGCTTTATATAACATGGCGTCATTATTCAAAGTTCAGCGTTTGCACCTTTATTTGCGGAGTCGCATTTGAAATTAGTTTCTACAACAGTTTTATAATCCGCTGTCACGGAACCACTTCAGTGGTGCCGAGTGTAACGCTTTTTGAGCGCCGTTAACATAGATCATAGAAGTTTGGAGATAGGACATAAAGCACCAATATTTTTAAAACTTATTTACAAAAATGTTACTTTAAAATGCGTATATGTAGCTGCGCCGTAGAAAAAAAAACTTTTTACAAAAAAAAAACAACCGACTTCAAAAAAAACACTACAAAGTGAAAAATAATTTTAATTTCGGAAGTCGGTGACAAAGAACGAAAATTCAAAACCAAAGACACCGACTTCCGAAATTAAAAGTTATTTTTCACTTTGTAGTGTTTTTTTTGAAGTCGGTTGTTTTTTTTTCGGCACTCAAAAACTACCCAAGTAAAGTTAATAAAATTTATATGGGACCACCTCTGAAGTATGATCTACCAAACAAAAAAAGAATCATCAAAATCAATTCATAATTGACGGAGTAATCGCGTAACAAACATACAAAAAAAAAAAAAACAACATACAGTCGAATTGAGAACCTCCTCCATTTGGAAGTCGGTTAAAAACGTGTGCGGTCGGGGGACCCCCGTCAGGAACGAAATTCTTTCTCACGTATGATTTAAAACAAAATTTTTGCTGTCGCCATATTGGATTTACGTTTTGACCTCATATCGGATTTAGCACCCTCGAAAACTATGAAAACGACACCCATTATGAAAAATTTTAAAACTTTCAGAGCCGCCATCTTAGATTTTCATTCTGACCAAATTCAAACTTTCTCTCTATGCTGTGTACTCGAGCTGATGTGTACAATTTTATCCCACGACACTGTAATCACATTACTCTTTTCTTTTTTTTTCTGCCGGCGTTCTCTCTCTCTTTTTTCTCTTTGAATTATAAGAAATAGTCACAAATATTAACACTTTTTAGCGTGAAGATTTAAAAACGTATAACGAGAACTTCGTTCTAAAAACGTATCTGTCAACAAGCTTCCATAGTGATCCACACATCACTGACGACCATAAAACGTGCCTGCACACGGCGAATAAACCGTAGTTTTTCACGGCAAGAAACACAAAGGGCCTAATAGTTATTCAGTCTGTGTTCATCAATTTCACTATCAAAAATATATTCATAGAACCGAAATGTTTTAATTTTGAAAGAAACTAAATATCGTCTTCTTTTTCCGCACCATTCTTTTGAACTTTTTATACTTGCTAGGTAAATCAGATAAAAGGAAATAATCCTCTGAAAATAATTTAGCAACAGTATTTAGCGTTCATAGATTTCTTTTTCATTTTCGCCCGAGAAAATATTAATATTTGTCGCCAAAACAACGCTTATATTTCATACCATTTTTAACGACCCAAAAATATACGAACCGTACCCGACTGCCAAATAACTATGATTTCTAGCCTAAACGTGATATTGCTTTGTCTCGTGCCTAATAAAAATATATTTTGGGATGTAGAATATTATCCAAATGTCTATTTTATTTGGAGTTTGCGTTCGTTTTTCATTGGCAAATATGGTGAAAATTGTGCTGTATTTTTTGGCATACGGTGTGCATGAATTTTTGATGCTTGAAAATAATATTTACTAACTTTTGCCTGCGTGGATGTCGAACAATATCCCACGTGAACGTACTACCGGGATTACAGACCTAATAATAGCCGAGGCAAGATCATTGACTAATACTGCTGCGCCCGCGTTGCCATCAACCATAATTATGTAGGTACGCGTAATTTTAAATCTGTGATATCATTTAAACTATTCATTTAAATGAAATGATGTCAAGGCATATTTATTAATACGGTATTTTTCGTGCAAAGTATGATGACTTTTTTTTTTAAGTTCTGACGCTCACTGACAACGATATTTACCTAAATTTGTATTTTCAACCAGAATCAGAGGAAATGTCGCGTCTGCACTATTTGCAACCTCTTTGACGGCATGCCACAAACTTTATTAGCGATATCCGATTATTTTTCAACTCTGTTGCGATTCGTCGGCTCGGAACTTTTCGTTGAACGGTCGATGCAGTGCCTTTCTCCGAACATTAAATTGCTCTATCTAGTGTTCGTGTTTCGCGAACGTGGAAACTTTGATTACAATTTTAATTTTGCAACAGCAACCGAGCAACGAATGTTTTTTAAATTGGCTTGATGCAGTTTTGTAATGTTTTCGCTAGAGGTTGTGTGCCATTTTATTTTTGATTATTCTGTGAAAAAATTGTGTGATAGTAATTTTTGCTTTTATTTTATGTCGTCGCCGCTCTGTCTGGATTATTATACCCAAGTTCTTTAAAGAAAATGCCCGTTTATTTCTATTTTCCTACCCATTCCACGAAGCTACTTACTTTCGCAAAACTCGCTTGTTATATGCTTTACCTTTATTCTTTTCTTTTTTACATTCTATTTCTCTCTATTGTACACATTTTCAGCTCCTTAATTGATTAAAATTCACGAGTCTAACACAGAAAACCTTTCACTAAATCGATGTGGTTTTTGTTTCAGGTATGTCACTGAAAGCTCGATGTCTATTGTCCTGGATGGAGACAAAGAGTGAGTTTATTTTCATACTGTTATGTTTCTTATAGCAATGAAAATAAGGTTTTTATTGCTGTGTAAACTTAAGGGCTATTGTTAAGTTTTTAAACACACTTCTTCTGACAAGAAAGCTTCCTTGTAAAAATAAATAAAAGGCGGAACGAAAATACGAATAACAAAATGAATTTCAGCTTTGCCGGCTATAAGTACCTACGCCTTTTTCCTAATCAGGGGATAATAATTAAAATAAGTGATCCTTAATGCCCATTGTTCAAACAAATCATTAAGAAAAATCTGCGGTAAATGAGTTCAACCGTCTTTATTTGCACCAAATCGGAAAAAAAAGTGTGCGGTTGGGGGACCCCCGTCAGGAATAAAGTTCTTTCTCACGTATGATTTAAAACAAAATGTTTGCAGCTGTCATTTTGGATTTACATTTTGACCTCACTATTGGCTTTAGCACCCTCGGAAACTATGAAAACGACACCCATGACGAAAATTTTGAAATTTTTCGCAACCGCCATCTTGGATTTTCATTTTGACCTCTTACTATCGGCTTTTGCACCCTTAAAAACTATGGAAACGATACTCATGATGATTTTTTTAAAATTTTCCGAACCCCCATCTTGAATTTTCATTTTGACCAAATTTACACTTTCTGCAGTGTACTCGGGCTGATGTGTACAATTTTATCCCACGACACTGTAATCACTTTACTTTTTTCTTTTGTTTTTTTTCTGCCGGCGTTCTCTCTCTCTCTCTCTATTTGAATTAGAAGAAGACAGTCGCAAGTATTAACACTTTTTAGCGTGACGATTTCTGAACGTTTACAAGCCGGGTTAAAGAATTTCGCTCCAAAAAAACATTTCCTCTAAAAATGGTCTTGCAAGAAAATCATGAAACCTGCATATCACTTAAATAACTCCAAGCAAAGTCGCCATTTTGAATTATTTATAGGTACAAGCCAAATCAAACGTACGTAGTACTTAAGTACGATTAGAAATGATAAAACCAGCATATCACTTAACAACTATAGACAAATACTAATCTATTCTTCTCTATAGCCGAACTCATATCAAAATCTTCTCTCGTTTAAGTTTTTTATACTTGAATAGCTCATACCGGCGTAAAAATATTGAGTAATTGCAATGAAAATCAACATAATTATCAAATACGTAATCTATGTTGGTACGATTGGAAATCCCAATCGTGTGTGCCTAAAGCAAGCAAGCTATTCACTACCCTTAGCGATAGCATCAGGGGAAAACCATAACCTTGTGGCTACGGTGCGCGGCGCATAGACTGTGGCGAGCATAAAGGCTGGCACAGTATAATAAAGTAACAGTATTATGTCTCGGCAGTGACCTTGAAAAAATTACCTACGGCCGCTCGGTAGATAAACCTTCCGCGTCCGCGCGTAACTGTGGCGCACTAGGTACTGTTGCGCACTGATATATAATATATATCAGTGCGCAACAGTACCTAGGCGGTGCCCGCCCGCATTTTTATGAATATTCATGAATAATTCTCGCAAAATAACTTTAAAAGGGGGGTCTTTTTTTCGAAATTAACCCCCTATGATTTTACGAACTTACACTTGTGTTTGTTAAAAAAAACAGCATTATTTTGTTGAAAAAAAACAAATTTTTCACTTCGGTTTTTTTTGCATTGTTGGCAAATTTTTATAAAAATGTTAGTTAATCCGATAAAAAAACTAATAAGCTTTTAAAAATAATAAACAGAATCCAAATCGAGCCAATAATATCGGAGATATGACAAACGCTACTCGAAACATACAAAATTGAGTAACATGAAAAATATTAAAGATATACCTTTTAAAGTTATTTTTCGATAATTTTTCATGAGTATTCAGAAAATTACGGTCGGTCACATGCCGATGGGCGACATTGTATACTCTGAGATTTCGAAGCGCCTCGTTTCGGCCGTTTTCTATGAAGATTTAATACTGTTATTTATTTATTCTGTGCCAGTGGTTTTACTGTTTGGATTTGTAGCGTGATATGACGGGAATGGGACATTGATTCCTGCCGGGGAGTGTGTGTTTAATCCTTGGTTCGCTATAGAACCTTACGCGTTTAAACCTCATTCATGTTTGGTCATATTTCGACATCTTATTACGAAGTTTCACTATTCAATGTATGAAGTTAGATTATCCAAGTTAGTTGCCAGTCGATGGCCTCACAAAAACTGTGCGCCACTCTGATATTTACATCTTTTTGCGGGATTTTATTTCGTAGAAGCAAATAAATGTGATATACCTATCTTCAATGTTATGCTATACAACTTTCTTTCAACTCTTAAAACCTAGCCCGAACTGCAAATTTTATTCGTGTGGTTTATATTCAGGGTACGACATTGCAACGAGCGCGAATTTTAAATCGCCATTACCAATGCGTGTAGTTACATAAGATACCATGTGTTACAAAATATCTCTCGATTTTTTAATTCAATTCAATTCATTTATTAATTTTATCGCAGGTAATTCAGTTTTTTATTAGTCCTAAATCTTAAAAACTAGATTTTCCTTAAGGCTCCGTGCACGAAAAAAATCCTTTTTCGTCAATAACTTATTTAATTGTAAGAAAGCTTGAAGTAATTGAAACATTAAGTCTATGTAAGTATAAAAGTAGTTTTCGTGGTGCTAAATCATTCGTGTCAGTCACAGCAACTGTTAGTAGTTGCATCACTTTTGCGCTCTCGAAAATATGGTTTATTTTGCCTTTGATTTACGTAATGAAGTTATAGTACAATAATCATAAAATAAAATTTTGATTTTATTTCAAAGATAGCTGAAGAAGTAATGTTTGATTTTTAAATTTCTTGATATGGTTTGCTAAATAATAGGAAAAAATACATTACTTACAGAGTTTAAAAAAAAGAAGGTTATTTCAACATTTTTTTCTGCTATATTTTGTAAGGAAGTTGAAAAAAGTGGTTCTCCTATGTAAAAGTAGACCATATAATGATGTTGATCATATTTTTCATTTACAAAATCAAAAGTAGTTTCTGCTAACAAAACGATCAAATGTCAGTTTCGCGTCAATTTTTGAAAAACTTGTTGCGAATTTTAGTGATTTTCCACAAATCGTTAATTTATTTGAAAAATCCCTTTACAAGACAAAAAATTCGATTTTTCAAATCACAAATAATCTCCTTTTCTTCCAACTAATGAACAAAATTGATCAAAATCAGTTGATTTCGTGCACGGCCCCTTAATCGTAATTCTGATTTTCGTATTCCTCATCAAAATCCATCTCGTCGTTCCCTACCTTTCCCTCAATCAAAGCCCAACACTAATTCCGTTCACTCAAACGAAACTCTTTCGTCCGTAAACTGTAGAGAAAGATGTCTGCCAGACGCCATTTAATTACCGTGAAAATGGCTGAAAACGAGTGAAACGTTGGCTGTACACGGACATAATTATGGACGCACTTTGTTTGAGTTTGTGAGGCCGGTTATTACTGAAACTCTGTATTTCAGCGTAGTTCATTTTGTTGTGTGGTGCAAATGTGAGAGCAAGCGGGTGTGGTTAATTGCTTTTTTATTGCTTGCTTATTGTTTCAGTTAGTTAATTGATTCAGGCGTGACCTTGCGGAAATCCATTATAAAATACAATAGACGTGGATATATTTAATAACCTGTTCCGCTTAGCTATTTTCTAAAGAGCCATAAAAAACTCCTGAAAGAAATCGACACGTGTTTCACCTCTCAGTGAGGCATCATCTGGATGACGATGGACTTGTTGCGAACCCGAACATGGCGTGTTGCCATACCGAGCGCTGAGCGCAGTGTGTGTCTGCGCTTTTATGGTTCTTTAGAAATAGCTAAGCGGAACAGGTTACTAAATATATCCACGTCTAATGTATTTTTTGCTTGCTTATTTTATGTCATGCCTCTAGATTAATTGATTTATTGATATGCACACTTCACCAATTTACTTACTAAAACATACACAAAAAAATCTCTTACAGTTTTAGGTATTGTGAATTCGTCACTTACAGAAGTGTAGAGTACTAGCAGAGAACTTAATTATTTAAAAAAAAGCGGCCAAGTGCGAGTCGTACTCGCCCATGAAGGGTTCCGTAGCAGCAAGTAACGATAAGTTTACGATTTATGACGTATTAAAAAAAAACTACTTGCTAGATCTCGTTCAAACCAATTTTCGGTGGAAGTTTACATAGTAATGTACATTATATATTTTTTTTAGTTTTATCATTCTCTTATTTTAGAAGTTACAGGGGGGGGGACACACATTTTACCACTTTGGAAGTGTCTCTCGCACAAACTATTCAGTTTAGAAAAAAATGATATTAGAAACCTCAATATCATTTTTGAAGACCTATCCATAGATACCCCACACGTATGGGATTGATGAAAAAAAAAAATTTGAGTTTCAGTTCTAAGTATGGGGAACTCCAAAATTATTTGTTTTTTTTCTATTTTTGTGTGAAAATCTTAATGCGGTTCACAGAATACATCTACTTACCAAATTTCAACAGCATAGCTCGTATAGTTTCAGAAAAAAGTGGCTGTGACATACGGACGGACAGACAGACAGACAGACAGACAGACAGACAGATAGACAGACAGACAGACAGACAGACAGACATGACGAATCTATAAGGGTTCCGTTTTTTAACGGAACCCTAAAAAAGACGTGTAATTATGCGTTTGCACCAGAAAACATTCAACATGTAGACAATATGTTTTATTAGACTAATAGTTTAACTCTTCATAATCTTCTCTGTCTACTCGATTGTAGACTATTTTGTTTTGTTAGATAATTTCAAGAAATTGCATGTATATTGTTATAAAAATCTTTCTACCCGTCGTGCTATGACTAAAAAAAAATTGATAAAAAAACAAAACTCACGCCTTTCCCATATATCAGAGAGAAACTCCAGAAAGTCACCTTTTATTGCAAAGTGAAAGCCTCTTTTCCTTTCACACGTTTCATAAAAGACCAAAAGAAAAAAAAAATCCTCTACCCGCTATCAGCTTATGCCTTGCACGAAATAATTACAGAGTGTAATGTTACAAATGAAATAAATGCACAGCCTACGAGTTACGTATGTACGTTTAACTTAATGAAGTTATATGATACCCGACATGGATATTACAGCCACACACGGTTGTGTACTGTGTATTTCTGTACGGTGTCGGCAATTCTGGTTGGGTTGGAAAAAAGGCGTTGATGAGTGTTATATTGTTTTTGCTTTGTAACATAAATTTTCGTTTTATCTAATGGTATGGATTTTTATTTAGAAACTAACATAGCTTTAAGTTTATTAACAGTATTGTGTGGACTCACTGTGGTCTGAAATAAAGGTTTAGTACCTGCCGATCTATTCTGCAAAAATTTCACCGTGAAAACTTTAGTGAAGTGAGCTGTTATTCCACCTGATGTTAGGGATTTACTCTATTGACAGCTCACTTCACCTAAGTTTTCACGATGTGCTTTTTACAGAATACATCGGCTAGTCGACCGAGCTCTGCTCGGGTGAAAATAAATAAACATATCGTTCAGGTATAACTACGTTGTATCACAACGCCGAGGCTGTGAAAATAGAGAAAATGATTTTTCCCAGATATGAGACCTAGCTAGATCGATTTTTCACCCCCGTGAACCCCGATATTGCGACTTTCATCGAAATCGTTAGAGCCGTTTTCGAGAACGTGGTTACAAATATATATACAAATATTGCTCGTTTAATAGTATAGGGTTATTATTATGATGATTCGCAGTTAGCATGGTTAAAATTAATGGGATACGGGTAAAGTCCCAGAAGTCTTTTTTTTTCTTTGTTCCTCTAAAACAGAGCACCTGCCATCCAATCTCTTCACCACCCTAAGGTTGACTGGTAGAGAATGCCTAAGGCATTAAGTCCGCCTTTGCACCTTTGCATTAAGTCTGAAAATGCTTTATAGTTACGCAAAATTCAAAAGCAATTTTTGTAGTAAAAAATGGATTGCCACTTTGAGAAAAGACCTATCTCATAAAGGTATGGTTTCGATAATACTTTGTTCGTAAAACCATAAAATATCTATCAGTACCATAGAAGAAAATTGCTTTTCAATCTTGTGTAAGTGAAAGGTATTTTTATACACATTGTATGACTGTACAACCCCATTAAACATGAAGGATTTCTCACTGCCTCACTTTTTGACTGCCTCGTTGGTCTAGTGGTCGCAAACGCTACTGCTGAGCATGAGTTCCTGGGTTCGATTCACGGGTCGGGCAATGTGTTATTGGGTTTTTCAATCTGGAATTTGTCAGTAGCAGCCCGGAGTCTGGATTTGTGCCCGGTTGATGGCAATAGGCTCACCCCCTACATGGGACTTAAAACATGCGAAATGTGGGTGTACCTACTACAGGTACACCTCTGCCCAACCCTTCGGGGAAACAAGGCGTGATGTTATGTTATGATTTCTCACTGTCAAGTATACAATTATACATATCTTACGCTTAAAACACAACTCAACACTTTTGACAATCAAAACAGAATAAATGAAAACCGAAACCTAACTCATTGTCTTCACTGTAGATATAAATAATAAGCAGTACTTTAGGTAGAATGTTTACCGAGTGCAAAGTGACAAGAGCGTCAAATGGTGTCAACAATGTCAACGCTAACAGTGCGTGGGATGTGTCAAAGTGTCATTCAAGAAGGGCGCTTTAAAGATCGTAAAGCTGGTGCCATACGGAAGACTGAACAAGAAATAATTAATGGTTTTTACAAATCAGATATATATTTTAATCGGTACTAATATTGTAATGAGGTAAAATTTGTGAGTTTGTATGTAGGGAATAATCTTCGGACCTGTAGGGTCCGATTCTAATTATTCTTTCACTAATGGAGCTGCTATATTGCCGAGTGTAATAGCATATATCCTATACTATTAAACGAGCAATATTTTGTACTCACGTTCTCGAAATCGGCTCTAACGATTTCGATAAAAGTTGCAGTATAGGGGTTTACGGGGCGAAAAATCGATTTAGCTAGGTCTCAATATCTGAGAAAATTTGTTTTCTCCGTATTTTCACCCGACCAGAGCTCGGTCGCCCAAAGTTTAGAACAAGATAATGAATAATGACATGAGAATAATGACATTAGAATAATGACATTGCAGCATGGAATTAGTAAGTACCTACTATCATGACAGCATGGATTAAGTAGGTATTAGTAGGTATTCTCTCTCTCTCTTTCTTTCTCTTTGAATTAGAAGAAGACAGTCGCAGGTATTAACACTTTTTAGCGTGACTATTTCTGAAAGTTTACAAGCTACGTTAAAGAACTTCGTTTAAAAAAAAAATATTACATCATGATAAAAATTAAAATTAAGTCTCTACAATAAAAAATGTCAATGTCAACTCATTCCTCACATAAACCCTCCACTCTCTGCACAATAATCAAGGTATGATTATCGTGCCATGTGTATCCTGCGTAATAATGTTTATTGAATACCTTATGTGCCATAATATCAGTGCTGCATAATTTTGTTTAAAATATGAATCCAACAAAAGGCCTATGCATCGCTATACCTACTGATAATAATTCTTTAAAACAGCTCTGCTCTCTGCTTCCTGCGCTAGCAAAAACGAGTAAGAAGATAATACAGGGATGATAAGCAGGTTGTTTTCCCTCGACGAAGCTCATCGACTTAACGTCAAATAAAACAAACTACCCTCCAGCTTAGACCGCGACCCACATGAAAAATAGCAAGCTAAAACTTTCAGTTGAAAATTTTTCATTTTTATGA
The DNA here is from genome assembly GCA_963680765.1 of Agrochola lychnidis. Classification (NCBI taxonomy): domain Eukaryota; kingdom Metazoa; phylum Arthropoda; class Insecta; order Lepidoptera; family Noctuidae; genus Agrochola; species Agrochola lychnidis. Next base: position 22,106,212 of record OY796858.1, read on the forward strand.
ACATTCCTCCGGCCAAGAAAATATACTACCCTCCGCTCGCCGCCCGCTCTCGGGAGAATTTTAATTATGTTTACATTCTTTTGGTGTAAAAACAACGCACTTGGCTATTTTTCACGGCAGCGGACGGGTTGCAACTTGGCTGTGTTTAATTTAATAGAGTCGGTACATTTTTCAAGTGCAGTGGGTTTAAGTGTTTTTTTGTTTGTTTTTTTATGGGAGGCTTTAAAGGGGTTGGCCTTTTTTATTTTAATTGCTTTCCGTAATATTACTTTTCTTTCTGGCCTACTAATGCAGTCACTTCTGTTCTATAGTATGTGAGATCATCATACCCTTTCGTAAGACAATCTTACCTTTTCTATATTACTTTATTTAAATCGTGTGAACCACAATGATTATAAGGAGATAAATAGTAGGTGTGAAATAAATATGCCAAACTTGGGTTCACATAATTATTTTATGTTTAAAAACATTCAAAATCACAACAATAAACATTGTTGCATAAAATAAAATATAAATCATAGTACTTACATTTTGCAAGTTTAGACTCAGAGGTGCGCACTTTACAATCACTCGAACTCAACTCGCGTGTTTGCTTGTGCAACAACCGTTTATATACGCCTTCTTAATGGCGGGAGTTATGAATCACACAACATGTGCGTTTGCAGCTGCAGACGCACGTTTTGTTTTACGGTGAGCACAAACATACTTTGTTTTACATTTATTTTATTATTTAACCCTTTTAGTATTTTATATTTAATTATACATCTGTATTGTCTACTCTATTATTAAGTTACACATTCTGACAAGTAGGTATGAAGGTTTAATCCTATACTATTAAATGAGCAATATTTGTATATGTATATAAATCTTTAACGATTTTGATGAAACTTGGGGTTTACGGGGGCGAAAAATCGATTTAGGTCTCATATCTGGGAAAATTCGTTTTCTCCGTTTTTTCACCCGAGCAGAGCTCGGTCGCCCAAAGTTTAGAACAAGATGGCTACCTTAGAATAATGACATGGCAGCATGGAATTAGTAAGTACCTACTATCATGGCAGCATGGAATTAGTATGAACTATCCTATACTATAAAATGAGCATTCTCTATTGTCACCTGAGCAGAGCTCGGTCGACTACTAACCATTGAATTAATTTATTAGCAATTACAAGCATTATTAATGAATATTTATGTAATAAAACCACTTTTTATACTAATTGATTGTATATTACTTACTAATATCAAAATGGACACACATATAATATCGATATAACAATCAGCATAACCTTAATATAATTTTACTATTATAACCTGTTACTTAGAACGTCTTACTAGGTCGACCGCTCTCTGCGAACTGAACGAGCGACTCCAAGCTTGAGGCTAGTCTCAATTTCACCCCACCATGATGCTGTTTCAAAAAGCTTGGCGGTTGGCTGTGTTGCCAATCGAAATAAATAAAATTCCAGAACATAATACCATAAACAAGAAATCATGACATTTAGATGTTGTCAGTTGTATTTCAGGATATACCTATGGTACCAAATTTATTTGTAGTATTTTCACTATTTCCTAAATACTCTCCTTGTTTCTTATGTAGGTGAATCACGAAAAACAAAAAAGAAACTCAACCCACCTTTATATCTATCTATCTAAATCTCATTAGAAAACGTTACTTAGACCAGTTTTCTCAGCGCCTCTCGCGCAGACGATAAAACAGAACTTTAAAAGAACAAAACTTAATAAAACTGAAATGAAGTTAAGTCCTGTACGGAGGCACACACCTATGTAATCCCATTGCTTATCTTTAAGTGGCTCTTAGCCAAGTTTGTGAGAGATAAAAGCGGAGAAGTCAGCGTTAACTTACTTCACACTTTATTACTCCCTCCTTACCTTAATAACATTTAATTAATTTTGTGGTTATTACTGCGTGTTTTGTTATGCTTATCAAATTCGTATTATGATTGCCTGGACAAAAACAAAACCTATCAACCCTTGTCAGTGGCGAGCCTAGGGGTCAAAATTAGGGCAAGCCGTCAGATTATTTACGATGGAAAAAAAAATCTGCTAATTGAGGGACAACATGAATATAATTTTGGTTAGAAAACCTTTTAAATGCGAAGAGGTCCACATATTACTTCAGGTATTAGTACGTAATTGTCATAAGCGCCATCTATATTAATGAATGCGCGTAATCACACCGCTTCGCCAAACCTTTTTACCATAATTCATATTCGGTTGTCACATGCAAATTTTTTGTCACATGCAGACCTTTGCCCCACTAATAAATAATGATAATAATTATCATAACAGTTATTTAAAAATGTTGCCAAAGTACAATAATACATTCAGTTGCCATAATAAAAATACATTTAATTTTAAAAGTCTGTTCCAATGTTAATAATTTGTACTTTGACAGTGTTGCCACAGTGGATAATAATTATTATAGTTCGACATAAAAAAAAAAAACGTGTGGCACTCGGGGACTGCCGCGGTAAAGCTATTTGCATAGCATTTGTAACCTCCATACTTCCTTTTTGTCAATGCTACACTTGGGATGATGACGTGATGACATAAAACAAAAATTACGTTCCCATGACAACATCACGTTGTCATGGCAACCGTCATTACATGGTAGGCGGAGTGGGGGGTGTTAGGTTTTTTTCGTTACCGAATTTCTTGATTCGGTCGCCGCGCTCAAAGCCCGCGATAAAAGCTATACAATAGCTTAAAAATATTTTAAAAAATCAAAGAAATCACGACACTCGGTTATTGAGCCAGACTGATACCAGCAAATCTGGTATTCATTCTCATTTTCGATGTCATGATTGGTGGACAGAAATAGTAGCGACCAAACATAGATATTGACATCAGATTAAAATAAATAGACGTACAGTACGGACGTTCGTTCGAGTTTTTAAGCTATTGCATAGCTTTTATTGTGGGCTTTGAGCGCGGCGACCGAATCAAGAAATTCCGTAACGTAACGAAAATAAAACCTAACACCCCCCACTCCGCCTACCATGTAATGACGGTTCCCATGACAACGTGATGTTGTCATGGAGGTTACAAATGCTATGCAATAGCTTTACCGCGGCAGTCCCCGAGTGCCACACGTTTTTTTAATTTAGGATGGTTTTCACAGACAATAAATTATCTTCACTTACCGTTAATTATAGCCACTGCTAAATAGTGTGTCCTCATTGACCCCTAAATTTCAAGTTAATACAATTAATATCTGTATGTAGGTAATTGTCCTACCACATATTAAATGCTTACCTCTTTTAGAAAAAAGCATTAATCACCAGGCTTGCTCACTGCGCGTTAACTATTTTAAAGCAATATAAAATGAAATATATTCCTAGGTTAGTTTAAAGAGTTTCCCTACTGTTTTAATATCTTACATAGTTGTAACAGAGTCTATAAAGTCGTAAACCGATGAACTACATTGCACTAATGCGTCATACTTTACAGTGAATAAAACCACTGAATAGAATAGGTACAGAGGGTCAGCTCCTTGCAGTATAAAACTGATTTACATCCGTCACCTCACACTTCAGGTCCAGTTGAATACCAGCGTCATGCATTAGTTGTCTGCCATTTTTTCAGAACTGGGCCTATTTGGCTCAGCCGCGAGGCACACTTTACACTGTATCTTACTTTACACTTTTTATTTGTTTAATTTTTTTTATTTCTTTTTACTTGTAGTATAATCTGTTGTGTTGTGTGCCTTTTAGTCTGTGCTAAATAAATGTATTTTCTTTCTTTATTTCAACTAGCGGAAGGGCACACATAGACACGTTTCCCGTACAGTGAGTGCAAGTGCACTTGTACTAGCGACAGGCATTCGATTGAAGATTGCCGTACGTACGCGTTTATTTGTGCGTGCATTTGCTTTCGATCGTTGTACGGAGTCGGCCTTCATCAACATTCAACAGTCCACTGTTGGACATAAGCCTCTCCGATTGCACGCCATTCAGCTTGATTCTCGGCCGCTCTCATTCAGCTGCTACCAGCAACCCTGCGAAGATCGTCGCTCCACCTAGCCTGAAGATGTCCTACCTTTTACGTTTACCGATTCGCGGTCTCCACTCGAGAACACGTCTATCCCAACGGTGATCGGTTTTACGGCTAATATGGCCCGGCCACATAACAGTACTTTTTTATTTTTGTTTATTTGGTTGTATAATTGTGTAGATATAAATATTTTTTAACTTTTTCATGCCGTAAGGTAGAGTGTGTTGGAACTGCTTTTACAATGTTAACATCTTATTTTGTACCCACATTAATTGCAAAATAAATGATTCCGATTCTGCCCATTGCCATTTCAGCATGCTTATTCTGTGAGCTATGTCGACAACTTTAGAGTTTGCCTTCTGTACCTACTATTCGGTGGTAATACGATCGTAAACTATATTAAAACATAATCCCGTTGCTTTGTTGCAGCGCCCAGCTTACGCTAACGGCTTTGGATTATATAATTTTACTTTAGTACTTATCTGAAGGTTTGCACTTACAAACTGGGGTGTTGATCTAAGCAAGATTGGACGAGATAGTATGAATAAATCAAATCGATACTGAATGGTCTTTAGGGACACCTAGGACCCTACTGCTATGCTTCATTACCGTCGTTTTTAGGGTGTTTAATGATAGGTATAGCATTGAATATTTCGTGACCATGTGATGCATATTAAAGAAATCGGTTACCCGCTTTCTTCTAATACATATACATAAACTCACGCCTTCTTCCCATGAGGGTAAGCAGAAACTACAGAACGCTACCTGCTTTGATCCTTACATACTCTCTTTGCCTCGTATACGTTCATACACGCACGCCGGTTGTGTACTACGCACCTGACCTTTGTCCTCCTAGGGCGTCCGACGTTTCCACTCACATCTGCCTTGCAAATATATTTTGTTAGTTGCCTTTCATTCATCCTCTCAACACGATCGAAATATCTAAGCAATCTTTCCAAAAAAAATTAATGGATCTAATGTGTTGACGAAAACAACATCACAATAAGACTAACAATATATTCGCCAAGCGTGGTGATTATTGCAATAGTCCCAAAAAATGAACCATATAATATACAGGGCGTCCCAAAATTATGGGACATGAAGGAAAAGTACCTTAAATATCGTAGATAGGGTATATTGCTGAAAAAAGACTTTATTTTATTTTTAAAAGTTAGTAATTCTGCATTCAACGATTTTCAAAAAATTACTTGCCTCGTCTGGGAATCGAACCGACTTAAATGTAAAAAAAAAACACCCCTACTTTTATGATGCCAATCGAAAGAATGGCCAAAAAATAATAACTCTTCTTAAGTAACATAGTATTTTAAAAGAAAGGAACAGCGTGAAATTAATAATTTTAATCAAATTAAAAACATACATAAAACTGCCGCAGTCAATTAAGTGGGTATTTTTTTGTAAATTAATTAATTAAATGCTCAAAATGTGATCCCTCTTGTCTTACGCAAATCGCCAATGTTTTAATGAGTCCGCTGCCTGTTGATTTTCTTATCATTTTATGGTGAATACTCGATATGATATGGCACAATTCTGTTTGTAACTCGCCCACGTCTCTCGTATTGCTTTTTGTATAGCATATCTTTCACGTATCCCCAAAAGAAGAAATCTAGTGGTGTAAGGTCCGGGGATCTGGCCGGCCATCTAATCGGTCCATTCGTACCAATCCAAGTAGGAAAACATTCATTTAGAAAAACTGCTGCTCTCCGACTATTATAAGCCGGATCAATAATATTGCAATCAATAACTTTCTTGAAATTTGACTCAAACATTTTACGTTGTTCGTTTCTTTTAAAATACTATGTTACTTAAGAAGAGTTATTAGTTTTTGGTCATTCTTTCGATTGGCATCATAAAAGTAGGGGTGTTTTTTTTTACATTTAAGTCGGTTCGATTCCCAGACGAGGCAAGTAATTTTAGAAAATCTTTGAATGCAGAATTACTAATTTTTAAAAATAACATAAAGTCTTCTTTCAGCAAAATACCCTATCTACGATATTTAAGGTACTTTCCCTTCATGTCCCATAATTTTGGGACGCCCTGTATAGATACTAGCTGACCCTTTTTTTTTTTTTTTTTTTTGGGTGGGAAATTATCAAATAACTTCTCCCGCTCTGGGCGGAGCGGGAGGGCGTGTCAGACTCTTACTGACTAAAACCCACCCGTGTTCCTTCAGTTGCCGTGTTGCCAGGGGGCCACGATTTCCCTATCGGTTTTCTTCGAACCCCCGGCAGGCATTGGCCCTAGCGGACCCCGTCAATTCTGCTGACATCTCTTTGAGGCGCGCGTGGAACACAACGCGCCGTCGACCCGGGCTTGGTCCTTATCGGACGGCGAGCTACCCATTGCTCACCGTCCGCAAGCCCGCGCCTACGGTGGCCGGAAATCCTCTCGTGACTCCCGACGCCCAGGGCGTCTCCTGCTGCGGCGGTTAGGGGCGCGAGGGCGCGAAATTTGCCTTTCCCTCACGCGCTCCGTCTCCTCCTTCGCGAGCATTACTGCTTCGCAGAACGAGGTGACGGCCTGCCATTTCCTCTCGCTCCGTAGCATGGCCCGAATCAGGGCCGGACGCGAGAGATCACCGCCGCCGATCGCTTCCACGAGGACACGGCGATGCTCTGCCCAAGCCGGGCAGACCTCCACCGTATGCTCCACCGTGTCCTCCGGGCGATCCACACAGTGATGACACCCGGGCGTTTCCTCCCGCTTTATCCTGAACAGGTACCTCCCGAAACAGCCGTGTCCGGTGAGCACCTGTGTCAGGCGGAAGGTGAGGACGCCGTGGCGCCTCTCTAGCCACTCCTCAAAGAGGGGTCTTATCGCCGCAATTGCGGCGTGCCCAATACTAGCTGACCCTGGCAAACGTTGTTTTGCCAATTATTTGTTTGGGGTGGACAACCCTTATCACTTAGGGGTATGAAAAATAGATAGTAGCCGATTCTCAGACCTACTGAATATGCATATAAAATTTGGTAAAAATCAGTAAAGCCGTTTCGGAGGAGTAAGGTAACTAACATTGTGACACGACAATTTTATATTTAAGAAGATAGAAATTGTTTTGCAGTGGAAGATTGTTATGTGATATTTTTCTTTAAGGTTCAATAGCACCGCATTCACATTGATTTATCCCATAAATAAAAAATAAAGTTTAATAAAAAACTGTAACCCGACCACGGGAAAATAAAAATGATCTAAAAAGTACGAAACAAGCAAATATTTCAGACAGAAATCAAGACATAGGTACAAAAATGGTCAAGGTAAATCCGTGGTCGCATGCCTGTATACCATGTGGGTGCCAGGAACACCTACACAATTATAATGGCATGCGACGACGGCTTTACCTTGACCATTTTTGTACCTATGTCTTGATTTCTGTCTGAAATATTTGCTTGTTTCGTACTTTTTAGATCATTTTTATTTTCCCGTGGTCGGGTTACAGTTTTTTATTAAACTTTATTTTTATTTTATACTTTTCCGTTTTTACACTTGCTAAACGTTACAACAACGCCACGCGCAACGTCTCACTGAAAATTGAATTTACAACGAGAACATTTTCGCGCGATGATTTTGTACGATTTCAAATGTCGACTAAAACCAAAAGAATCATTTGAAAGACTTCGAATGATGTTCATAGACAAAAGCCCTTCTAAAGCGACTGTTTTCCGCTGGTTCAACGAATTTAAGCGTGGTCAAGTAACTTTGGCGGACGAAGAAAGAAGTGGCCGTCATAGGGCTATGACGGCTGTTACATAAGAAAACGTGCTGGCTGTGAAAAATTAAATTTAAGTGAATAAGCGAATTACACATGAAGAGATTCAGCATATACTGCAGATTGGATCGGGAAGTGTACATGAAATTTTACACGGGCATCTTCAGGTAAAGAAGATAGTTTCACGCTGATTACCACACAATCTAACGCAGAAGGAGGTTCGGGTAGAATGGTGCCGAGACATGATAGCAAAATTTGAAGCAGGCTCGTCTCGGCGCGTTTACGATTTCATTACGGAATCATGGATTTGTCATTTTTGTTCCCCAAAATAAAAAATCAACTCAAGGGAGAACAGGGATTAAAGAGGTGTCTGATGTGGACTGGAAAATGTGTAATGAAAATTGGTTAAGACGCATGAAACTGTGTATAAACGCCAATGGAGAGTTATTTGAAAAGATTTAATAAATAAAATATAACCTGTAGTATATTTTTTTTTATTACCTATTGCAAAATTTCCTGAGTGCCCCGTGTATAAATATTAATATTTCGTTGTACACAGTGCTACACATCAAGCTATAAATTTCCAGTATTAGCTGACCTCGCATTGTACGGAAATCCTTTACAATGCCAGATCAGCTTAAACTGGAAATGTATAGCTTGATGTGTAGCCGTGTGTACTTGTTTTTCTTCATAGAGGAATTGAGGATGGAATCACAAACCGTTTTTATTTATTAAGATTTGATTAACTGCACGTTGGTATCATCTTGCGATACAACGTAGCACAGTCTCACTTTTGCTTGTTTTTAACAATTTAAACATATTTATTTACTTTGAAAGTATAACATTATTTACATATTTGTAATGTGCTCGTCAAGACCTTTCTTTTGGTACCAAACATGTCATGATCATATCATTTAAAATTTTTTCGAGGTTAGAAATTTACGTGTAAAATCCACCATATTAAATTTAGGGAAAATTTATATAGCCTATATCACCCGGACCATTATTACAAATCTATTGATACCTCATTCATCAAAATCGGTTCAGTAGTTTAGGCGCTATGGTGGAACACACGTAAAAGCAAACATACATACAAACATATAAACATACATACATAGACTGCTAAAATCATAACCCTTCTTTTGGCTTTGCCGTAGTCGGGTAAAAAATGAAAACAGCATTATGTAAGCTCACGTTTCGCCATACCCATGTCAAAACATATGAGAATATAGAATTTAGCACGATAAATATCTTTCATTATTTCCCTGACATATCACAAGCTAGGTTAGAATTTCACAATAAAATAAATACGATCAAGTCACGCGATATTTTCTTACACATTTCGTAGTTTTTCAAATAATTTGTCAGAAATCCAATGATGAATGTTCCACGGTTGGAAATACTTTTTGATATATGATGCCTCGTCTTATGGTGCCCATATTTGCACCCTAATCTGTTAGTTCAATCTGATTTGCCATTTGCGGTTCCAGTTCGCTTATCATTAGTTAGAAATGTTGTTCTGCTGATGTTATCGTGATCATTACGGCTGACAGATCGATTCGAGATCGCTGTTTGTTGTTATGAGCTAAAAGGAAGTCGTTTCTGTCCCTTTTTCGCTGTTTAAGATATCCACTAGTTTGGGCCTGCAGCTTTTTTGTCGCAAGGTCTACATTCAGTTCAAGATACTTCACATCTAATGTACGAATTACAAAAGAAGTACATGAACATTTGACCAGTATCAGTAACCCAACTCTCTAAACCATCGGGAAATCGTCACTATGAACCTGAGAAAACCCTCTCACAAATTCTGCCATCAGAAAAATATACACCAAAAACCCACTCCTCAGGAGAAACCAAGAACATAAACATAATACAGCAAGCATTCAGTTGAAATGTAAGATCCTCGTTCTAACAGTTTATATATTTACGCTATCCATCAAGCGGGGTGGATAGAGGAACCTACCATTTGTTCTAGTCATAAACTAGTGAGTGAAACCGCTAGGAATTTTGGTAATGAACTTAACAATCTCGAGATTGTTAGAGAATCTTTGTGAGTTTGGTACAGGAATTTGAAGGTTAAACTAAGTTCTGGTTTCTATGTACATATTTCTATGAAATACCTTCCGTAGCTAGCTACACATCGGTTTCATAGAATTATAGAAACTAGGGATTGCAGTGTCAGTTCCAATCCGGCCGGATCCGGCTGGATTTTCATCGATCAGGCTGGATCCGGCGCGCCGCGTGGAGGGGCGGAGGCGACTTAGCGTCGAACGACTCGCATGCATACGCACCACGCATTTAAAGTACCAACTCATGCAACGGCACGATTATTTTGCCGAAAATGGTTATTACCGGATCCGGTAAACGTTTAATGACGCCGGAATCCCGGATCCGGTTTTCCGGATTGCAATCCCTAATAGAAACAAACCGTGTCGCGGCGACACGTCGCCTGTTGCTGTCGCCTGCGGTCTGCTACGGAATTGTACCTTTAGTTTCAAAAATAAGGTGTTAAGGCCGCCTTTGTACGATTATTGTTACTTAAAAATATTTGAAAAACTGTTGTATTTAATATTTTGATAAATAAAACTCTTGCGATCACAGAGTTAGTATTTCATAGGAACTCATGTTACTTCAGCTGTCTAGCTATACCATACCAATGCGTTTATATCATCATCATAATGATCACATGACTAGTGCTTCATCATCAGCCTGCAGCAGTCCAGTGCTGGATACGCCTGTCCAATTGCACGCCTGTCAGCTTGATTCTTGGCAACTCTCATCCAACTGTTACCAGTAACCCTGCGAAGATCGTCGCTGCACCCATCCTGAGGGCGTCCTACCTTATGTTTGCCGATCCTTACTAGTGCTTCATATTACCTGTGAGACTATGATACTGGCTATAAATCCTATACTATTAAATGAGCAATATTTGTATGTATACATTTGCAATCACGTTCTCGAAAACGGCTCTAACGATTTCGATTAAAATTGCAATACCGGCGCGAAAAATCGATCTAGCTAGGTCTCATATCTGGGAAAATTCGTTTTCTCCGTTTTTTCACCCGAGCAGAGCTCGGTCGCCCAAAGTTTAGAACAAGATGGCCATCTTAGAATAATGACATGGTAGTATGGAATAAGTAAGTACCTACTATCATGGCAGCATGGAATTAGTATGTACTATCCTATTCTATTAAATGAGCATTTTCTATTTTCACCAGAACAGAGCTCGGTCGCCCAGGTACTGTATTTTATTTAAAAGGAATGTAGGAACTAGGAACCTACTACACTTTGGAATGGGCAAGTGGCTTCAGCTTTCTGACTAACCGACGCGACGCCTTGATAATTCAAAAGTGCCTGTAAATGGTTTAGGTAATTGAAAAATATACTTTGAATTTGAGAAAGAATGTATTGTATTGATAACGGTCCGAGCCGAGGTGGGCCGAGCAGTATATAAGTGGGTTTGACGGGCGATAAGGCTCACTCTGAGTTCAGCGCTTGGTGTTGTAAAACGCCATGTTCGAGTTCACGACAAGTCAATCGTCATCCTGAGGATGCCTCGTTGAGAGGTGAAACACGTGTCGATGTCTTTCAGGGTTTTTTATGGCTCTTTAGAAATAGCTAAGCTGAACAGGTTACTAAATATTTCCACGTCTATTGTATTTTTTTTTGTATTGTGTTTGTTTACAAATTACCGATGCCATACCTTAGTAGGGGATATCTAGGAGCCATATGAATAAAAGAGGCCCCTAAAATCCTCGCAAGCCTCGGTTCGCACCTATTCAGCCTAGACAATACGTCTAGATCGGGCAAATAAAACCTCCTTTTGTATCCTTCCTATCTGAAGAAAAGATGTTTTGTTTGTTTTTGTTTCCGTGGAGTGGCGCTGTGGGAGCTGTTTGAGATCGTGTTGTGATTCTGGCGTAACCTATTTCCGATATTGGCAGCTTACAAATGCAGTTGAATTGTGGCCTCTAGATATAGCTAGATTTTGACAAAAAGGGATCGCTTGTAAATCATTAATCTAATTATTTAAAAAAATTAGCAATAATTTATATTTTTCAAATAGGCAGATGACAGAGTAATCGAAAAGTTTGTGATGAATTCACTTTTATGTTTTACTCATTTGGTGTTGCCAACTGTAAATAATTCACGTATGGTATGGTAGGCGTTTGATTTTAAGAGTTGAAATACAGTTAACTGTATGAATATTAATCAAAGCTTGCTTATTCTTGCTTTATGTACATACGGCTTTTCTAATAACGTAAAAAAAGCTAAAAGTTTTTTGTTTTTATATTGGGATATGAGTAAGTAACTCATATCAAAATATTTAAAAATAATCCCTTTGTTTAATATATTCTCTTGATCCGAAACAACAATAAAGACACGAATTTTCACCGTTAAAAAAATAAACAGAAATCTTCCCAAACAATATAAATTGAGTTCACAATCATAAGATCTCACAATATTGTGAAGAATGACTCTCATTCATCTCGAATGTGTTATTTACAAGAAAATAATTATTTCGAGTCTATTTACAGTCCGTGAAATGATTTGATGTAGTAAAAATATTTTTCTAAATTTTATTCCTAAATGTTGTCAATTTTATTTTAATTATTTATTGAAATGTATTTTTAAATACGAGACTGAAAGATTCCGGCAATACCTATTTTTTGTGAACATCAGAGTATTTTTGGTATTTTTAACTTGAATAAAAGTGCTTTTCTCTGTATCGCGTAAAGGCTCCGACAGAGATCCACCTATACATTAAGGCTCTCGCAGACAGGCGTGACGCGCCACCGCTAGAACAATTTTCGTGAAGTTTTTATAGAAATTGTTCCACTAAAGTCGCGTCGCGCCTGTCTGCGGATTTTCAACGGTGATAAGTGTGATAAAAGAGCGAGACACAGACAGACAATTTTTATTGTCGTCTGTGAGTTTGTCACTTAACTCAAATCTGTGTTATACATTTGGACGAACAAAGAAATTGATGGCGTCTGCGTTAGTTTTTAATACGTTTTCATTTACTAGAAAAAACTTTTTTACAAAGAATACAACCAACTTCCAAACTACAAAGTGAAAAATAACTTTAATAAGTCGGTGTCTTTGGATCAGTATTTTAGTTTTTTGACACCGACTTCCAAAATTAAAGTTATTTTTCATTTTGTAGTTTGGAACTCGGTTGTATTTTTTGTAAAAAAGTTTTTTTTTTCACTTTTTAGTTGGTTGGTTTGTAATTTATCTAAATTACAATAGCCTTACGTCTACTGCTCATCAAAAATACTCAAATCACTATAGATGTGCTTATAATATTTGAAGAGTTCCCTCGATTTCTCCAAGATCCCATCATCAGATCGTGACCAAATGACAATAAGACCAACTTGAAAGTATACCCTTTCAAACAACAAAAGAATTTTTCAAATCGGTCCAGCCGTCTTCTAGTAATCGGGGAAAATAAATAAAAAGGATTGTGTGGTTTTATGTAACCACGGTAAAAGTGAAACTTTTAAGCGAACTATAGGCGCCGCCATATTGGCCTTGGCTGCTCTGACGAGTGCCTTTCACTTTATCCCTACTCCGCGGCCGACCGTCACGCGACATGCAACACACAGACGAAAAAGTTTGAGACGATGTAATAAAAGTTTCACTTTAAAAAAATAAAAAAATATCCCGACGAACTGAGAACCTCCTCCTTTTTTTGAAGACAGTTAAAAAACGAGAGCTTGAGGCCTTTCTCAACTAGCTAAAAGTATTACTTGCTATCACTTAACCGATAATATATTGTCACCTTGGATGTCCTTTATATTCATGTAGATACCTAATTTGTTATCTTTTAATTGTGCTTTTTTGTGTTGTGCTATTTCTTTTGTGTGTATTAAATACATGAATGGTATATCTATCTATCTATCTATCGACCACGAATCGACAAACGTAAGGTAGGACGCCCTCAGACTAGGTGGAGCGGCGATCTTCGCAGGGTGGCTGGTAGCAGTTGGATGAGAGTTGCCGAGAATTGAGCTGAATGGCGTGCAATTGAAGAGGCCTATGTCCAGCAGTGGATTGCTATAGGCTGATGATGATGATGATAATCTATCTATCTATTAAACAAAAAACATTAATACAGTAGACTCATATTATTAATGTGAAAGTTTGTATGTTTACTCTCAACTCCCAATTTGTGACCCAATTCTGAAGACCACGCAGACGAAGTCACGGGCAGAAGCTAATACAGTAGCTAAATAGTGAGGGTGTAGCAAATCTCCTATAACCGGCACAATAACCGGTTTCCTTTCACTGACTTTTACAATTTCCGTCGAATGATAAGCAAAAGCTGCTTACACAATAATGTCCCTTTGTTACTCTTCTTCATTTTAACGTGTATTCAGTAATTTTTCGAACCAATTTTTGCCTTGGCTGCTTGGTCATGCATTTCTAAATAAAAGCTCGCCCATTTATTTGAAAAAAATATTCTAATAATATGTGAAGTCGGTAAAGCTTATTTTATGTCAATTATTGACGTTAACGTCAATAATTATCTGTTCAAGTGCCGTAATGACAGAATGAGTGTACTATACTACATCCTAAATTCCTACGAGTAATAACGCATCATTAAAAAAAATAAAAAAACGTGTGGCACTCGAGGACTGCCGCGGTAAAGCTATTGCATAGCATTTGTAACCTTCATACTTCCTATTTGTCAACGCTACACTTGGGATGATGACGTGATGACATAAAACAAAAATTACGTTCCCATGACAACATCACTTTGTCATGGGAACCGTCATTACATGGTAGGCAGAGTGGGGGGTGTTAGGTTTTTTTCGTTACGGAATTTCTTGATTCGGTCGCCGCGCTCAAAGCCCGCGATAAAAGCTATGCAATAGCTTAACAACTTTTTACAAAAATAATTTTAATTTCGGAAGTCGGTGCGTCAACAATTTTTTGTTACCGACTACTGAAATTAAAGTTAGTTTTCACTATGTAGTGTTTTTTTTTTTGAAAAAAAAATTCTTTTTCTTTCTTTTTCGTTGTGGTACCTATCCCACACCAATTCGTATACCATTACTTGCTATGTAAACAGCGGTGACAGGTAGTTTTATAGCATCATCAACCTACTTCACTAGATACCTACGTATTATGAAGCTAACTCATAAAGAATTTTCAAAATCGGTCCGATATTTTAAAAAATATCGATGAACATTATGTATATAATAAAAAAAACCGGCCAAGTGCATGTTGGACCACGCACAATGTAGGGTTCCGTAGTTGGAATGAATTTATCCCAAGAACAAACTTAACTTTGTAGTTGAGAAACATGTTCTCCGATACATTCTGTATGGGAGAACATGTTTTTACAACCGCAAATCTAAGTTGGTCGATTATTACTCGTTAACTTGTAAAGCCTACTCAGCTGTGATAGTTTTCCTTTTAAATTCGTTATATAAGCTACTGTTGTGAATTTTTTCACATATGTGAAACCAACCATTTAGCTGGCAGGGGGGGGGGGACACTTGACTCTAAGAAAAATGTTCACCTTAAAGCTTAATATTTCGCAAACGAATCTCTGAATTCAAAAATGGTTTTAACATACTCACAATGTTTTTGAAAGACCTTTCCAATGATATCACACATGGTGGGATAAAAAAATAAAAAAAAACATAATCACTTTACGTGTATGGGAGGTACCCTAAAAAAAATGTTTTTCATAATTTTGTTTTACCACTTTGTCGGCATAATTAATATGTATACCTATGCCAATTTACAGCTTTCTAGTACTAAGGGTCTCGGAGCTAGACCGCGGACAGACAGACAGACAGACAGACAGACAGACAGACAGACAGACAGATAGACAGACAGACAGACAGACAGACAGACAGACGGACATGACGAAACTATAAGGGTTCCTTGTTTACTACGGAACCCTAAAAAAGTGGCACTCTGGGAGTGCCGACAGAAGCGAAAACTTGAAAAAAAATCGGCACTACGGTAATCAACGTGTTGATGTCTTTTACTCCACGCACCGCGGTAATCAACGCCTTGATGTCTTTTACTCCATGGTGTCGGTAACAGGTCGCGAAATCAATGGTTTAGTCCCATCTCAAAAATGCCCAACGCGTCTAAAGAAGTTTTCACTTCAAAAATATACTGACGAATTTAGGACCTCTCCACTTTTGAAGAAGTCGGTTAAAAAAGGTGGCCATGATTGATTCATAATAACCAATATGGTGATGAATCATTGCTTGCATGCAGAGTTTTTGAAATGGTACTGCCCAAGTTAAAACTATAAAGTACGACATGAAAAATTGCAAAATATAAAGCCTTGGGCACGATTTCGGACATAACACGTAATAAGTAATATAACCCGACAGTAAATACATTGATGAAAATTTCCCAAAATCCAGCTTCCATTTTCTTTTACATCCCCAATGTGATATTTGCAAGAGCAATTCAGAATACCAACGCCGCATCACAGCAAAATATAATTACTCATCCAATTAACGATACAATTGACTGGCAAGCTGATTGCATTGTTATTTTCGGTACATTCTGCCAACATTACTTTATTTTAAATATTCCTCATCTGTAAACGGAGGAACATTATTGGGAAACTTTTCACTGGTTAATCAAAGCATTTATTCTCTTTTGAGTGGCTATCGCTATAGCCACAATAAATTCATGTCGGAAATACGTCAATGATTTTGACTAATCGGAGCGCCAGCGCCACCTAGCGACAGAGTCTACAAGATAACGCTCGGACCGGGCAGAGTTGGTTGGTGGCTGTCAAGCAGTGAGCACGTTTAGAAACTGTCGTGCGGTCCATTTAGTGTGAATTGTTAGTGTGATTAATTTGATCTGAACTACAAACGGTTTTCATATTGCGCAATGACCAACACTGTCCCCAGTATGGCCACAGTAGCTAAAAAAAAAAGTGGCATTCCGGGAGACAGAAGTGAAAACTTTAACAAGATCGCCTTGGTGGTTCTATACATGTATTTGTATAGAACATTGGTCCGTAATCTTATCTAAATAAAGAGCACAATTGCGTTTACAAAACCTTTAAAGTAAAAACACTTGCATAGAGCATTGATCCGTAACGTAATATAAATAAAGAGGACAATCGCGTTTACATAAATGAGGTGTTTCAGTGTCGCGAAATAAATGGTTTAGTCCCATCTCAAAAATGTCCAACGTGCCTAAAGAAGTTTTCACTTCAAATATGACTGATAATAACGAATGAGACATATCCTCCTCTACACTATAAACTCACGCCTTCTTCCCATGGGGGTAGGCAGAAACTACAGAACGTCACCTGCTACGATCCTTACATACTCCTATTGCTTCGTTTATGTTCATACATCTGGTCATACACGCACGCCGGTTGCGAGTATTATTTACCTGACCTTCATCACCAATTTAGTCACAATGTTATAAATTAAATTTAAGTCTTTGAAAGTAATATAACAACACTTCAAAGGGAAAAGTAGAGGTATGCCAGTAGGTACTGTAATGGTACTCTTCCGAAGGCGACCGTAACCGCAAACCGCAGCGACAACGCCGCCCAATCGCAACGACATACCGCAGCGACACAACTAGTTGCGACACGGGTAGTCAGAAGCCCGAAAATCTTATAACCAATCTTATACTAAGGGGTATCGTATTACCCAGTATTTTGATTGTGGAGGTCAGATAGGCAGTCGCTCCATGTAAAATACTGGTATTCAGCTGTATCCGGTTAGACTAGAAGCCGACCCCAACATAGTTGGGAAAAGGCTAAGCATATGATGAATTTTCTTCACAGCAAGTACTAATAAACACCTTCAGGATTAAAAGATCAAATTCCGACCACCATCGCAAAGAAAATTGTTAGAACAAAGATAATATATGTTCTAACAGAAAGGATAAACTCGAAACTTGCCTAATTCCCTCAGTATGTAATGTTCACAGTTACAAGGACGATGATCTTGGATTTAGCGTAGGTAACTGTAGGGTTTAAACATTACGAAAATTAGATCGAGCTCTTTTACGGCTCGCGTACACCTAATCCGTCATCGGCCGAACTATGTATAATCGTACGTCGTTGGCCGAACACGTCCGATCGCACTAAACATATGTAAAAGAAATTGAGTGCGTACACCTAGTTATCGGACGTCATCAGAGGATGTTGGTTGATATAGTGTAAGCAAATACTTTCTTTTCATACGAGCATAGTTCGGCCGATGACGGATTAGGTGTACGCCTCTCGTTAGGGTAATAACACTTTCAAGGGTGTACATCGTTTATGCCTCCACTTTTAAAGGATGTTCAAAACTTTGAGCTGTTTGTAATTTAAGAGCAGAATTTAGGCTCTGAGATTATGTTTGAAATCTTTAGTTACAAATTCATTATTTTCGTAACTAACGTAACTTGAACGTAGAAGTTCGTAGAAATGGAGAATGGAGATAATTCTAACGAAGAAAATATTGCAAGAATAAGGCAGTATTTACTTATGACTTCTTTGAATCATAACTAAGCATTAAGACCTTCCATTTCTTTACTGCAGAGTTCTATAAGACTTCTATAATTGGTTTGAATATTAAGAATCTTCATACTTTATGATTTCTATTAGGTTTCATTTTTTATTTTGAAATACGAATGGTTTATTTATTTATTTATTTAAAGGCTTACCAACTAAACACATACACAGCATTAACCCAAAGTCTCTGTCAAATATAGATCTCGCATGTATCTAAATTACAGGAAAGCACGACACTATCAATTAGCATACTAGAACATTAAAACACAAACCGCTCAACGCGCCTAAATAAATTTAAAAACATCAAATAATATAATAGTAATAAAACAATTTCAAATAATAATATAAAATTTTCAAATAATAATAAAACAATTACAAAAATAATTTAAAAAAATAAATAATGAGTTATAATGTTGAATATTATGAATACTACGGTATAACTTACAAAAGCTGGGATTTTTATAATAACACTACATTTTATCAAATATATTTTTCTTAAATGTACACAATACGTTTTTTATAAAACAACTAGCTGTTGCTCGTGACTTCGTCTGTAATCCAGGGTAAAACTATGAGCTGGATGTCATGGGGAGAGCTTTTGCCCAGCAGTGGTACAATCTGACAGTTATCAAATTGTATATTGTTTTGCTACCACCGATCAACACTACAAAAAATCGTGTCAGGATTGCCCATTGCCATTAAAGCAATGCTGGTGGTAATGGATTACTGTCCAAATTATTTTATAACTAGCTGTAGCTCGCGATTTCCTCAGAAATCCAGGATAAAAATAATCTATGTCGTTGTCGTTGTCTATCTATGTTGTTGTCTATGTCTATGTCGTCTATGTCGTACCCAGGACATGGTCTATCCGTGTGCCAAATTTCATCCAAATCCGTCCAGCCGTTTTTGCGTGATTGAGTTACAAACAAACAAACTCACTTTCGCACTTATAATGTTTTTTTAATGATAAATGATAAATGATTTTATTTCTGTAAGTAGGTTTGTACAAACACTTTTACACGTCAATCATATTTTAAAAACTAGATGAAGTCGGCGTTTCCTATCTGACTACTCCGAGAAGAAAGGCCGAAACAAACTCAGAGGTCACAGTCTCTTTTAAAGTCCAGACATAATCTTGGTCAGATCATGTGAAGGCCATGTGGATTGGTGTCTGAAGTGGTCTTTATAGGAAAGCACCACACAGATTGAGAGGGCCTGTCCAGTCAGTGCACGCATTTGTCAGTTATCGTGTAGCTCAACTCAGAATTTAAGGAGCTCAACGATTCGACGAACAATACCAAAAAAAGGACATTTGTGTAGGCCACATAAATTACTCAAACTGTCAGACCATGATTAAAACTAACTGAGAAAAAATTAAAAACAAAACAAAAGGAATGACCCATATAGTCTTCACATTCACAATAATTAAAATAATATAATACTTTAAAAGTAAATATTCACGTCATTGTATATGTATATAAAAATCATTAATGTCAATGTGTATATATAAAAAAAAAAAAAATCCGGAAATGATCTTGGTCAGAGCATTTCATTTGAGGACCATGTAGATTTGTGTCTGAAATGGTCTTTTGAGGAAAGAACCATACAGATTTGAGTGGACCTGTCCAGTCAGTGCACGCATTTGTCAGTAATCGTGCAGCTCAACTCAGAACTTAAAAGGAGCTCAACGATGCGACGAACAATACCAAAGAAAGGACATTTAGGTAGGCCGCATAAAGTACTCAAAACTGCCAGATTATCATTAAAAACTAATTGAGAAAAAATAAATAAATATATATACATGAACTACATAGTCCTCACATTCACAACAATTAAAATAATAATAATGTTATACTTAACAAAGTAAATATTCATGTCATTGTGTATATAATTTTAAAGTTTGCAAAAAAAAACAAATTTCAAAAGTAAAAAATAAAAATAATAATTGGAGCAGCTCAATCCCAAGCCTTTTTGTCCTCAATGTAATCTTTAACGGTATAAAAAGCTTTCTGGCACAACTTACGTTTAATGAATGATTTGAATTTATTAAGGCTTAGATCTTGTACGTGGCTTGGAAGTTTATTATAAAAGCGTATACATTGACATCTGAACGATCCACCTATTTTTTGAGCCTTGTTGTGGGTACAACAAATTTGTGTTTGTTCCTAGTATTTATGTTATGGATATCACTGTATTTTTTAAACAATTTTATATTTTTATGGGCATATAAAAGATTATCAAAAATATACTGAGAAGGCACAGTCATTATATTAGTCTCCTTAAATTTATCTCTGAGAGAGTGTCTCGGACTTAATTTATAAATTGATCGAACAGCTCTTTTCTGCAAAACAAAAATAGTCTGAATGTCGGCGGCATTTCCCCACAACAGAATACCGTACGACATTACACTATGAAAATAGCTAAAGTACACTAAACGGGCTGTCTCTATGTCAGTCAAATAACGAATTTTTCTAACAGCATATGCTGCGGAGCTAAGCTTTTTTGACAATTTATCTATATGTGGGCCCCACTGAAGCTTAGCATCCAAAGTTAAGCCCAAGAAAACTGTGCTATCATCAGGATTCAATTCTTCGCCCTTTATCAACACACTAGTTTTCACCTGCCTAACATGAGGTAAGGTAAACTTAATGCATTTGGTTTTTTTTTCATTAAGAAGTAAATTATTAACATTGAACCAGTGAACTACTTTTGAGATCGCGCTATTTACATCGTCAGTAACCAGCTGCTGACGTTTAAGTTTAAACAAAAGTGAAGTGTCATCCGCAAACAACACTACATCATGGTTATCCTTTATGAGGTAAGGCAAGTCATTAATATAAATAAGAAACAAGAAAGGACCAAGAATTGAGCCCTGAGGGACTCCCATTGTTACTAAAGATCCGGGAGATCTTTTCCCATTAACGTCAACGCTCTGAATCCTATTACTCAAGTATGAAATAAGAAGATTCAGAGCGCTGTTCCGGATCCCATAGTGGCGGAGTTTCCTGATTAACGTTTCATGAAGAACGCAATCAAATGCCTTGGACAAATCACAAAAGATGCCCAAAGCATCGCA
Organism: Agrochola lychnidis; assembly: GCA_963680765.1. Classification (NCBI taxonomy): domain Eukaryota; kingdom Metazoa; phylum Arthropoda; class Insecta; order Lepidoptera; family Noctuidae; genus Agrochola; species Agrochola lychnidis. The sequence continues at coordinate 22,127,533 of OY796858.1, forward strand.
TTTATCTTCCCATGCATTATAAATATGACCTAAAAGTTCAATCAGTAGTTGAACGACCCCTTGTAAAACCGAACTGTTTGCTATGTAATAATTTATGTCTATTAAAAAATCTTTGCAATTGGTCTAAAATTAATTTCTCAAAAATTTTACTAAAAGTAGGTAGTACTAGCGGACGTCACGCGGTTTCACCCGCGTAGTTCCCATTCCCGTGGGATTACGGGGATAAAATATAGCCTATGTTACTCGCTGATAATGTAGCTATCCATTGCTGAAAGAATTTTTCAAATCGGTCCAGTAGTTTTTAAGTATATTCATTACATTATTACATACAAAAATACAAATCTAAGGCGTAACAAACAAACTTACTTTCGCATTTATCCTTGAAAGTAAGTTTGTTTGTTACGCCTTCACGCTAAAACGGCTGAACGGATTTGGATGAAATTTGGCACGTATATAGATGATGCCCTGGAAAAGAACATAGGATACTTTTTTTTTTCCCACGGGATCGAGTCTTATGCGGGTGAAACCGCGGCACGCAGCTAGTAATATTATAAGGATTAGTTAGGAAATTAGGATAACCAGCCAAACAGAATGTATTTTTAAACTAGGAGCGCCCCGCGGTTTCACCCGTGAGAATATCGGGATGAAAAGTAACCTATGTGTTAATCCAGATTATAAACTATCTGTGTGCCAAATTTCATCCAAATCCGTTTAGTAGTTTTTGCGTAAAAGAGTAACAAACATCCATCCATCCATCCTCACAAACTTTCGTGTTTATAATGTTAGTAGGATAATAGGATGATAAACTAAAATGTTCTGCTAATAAAACAATGCAAGAAAAACGAATAAAAAACACATTTCTGAATACCGATCTCATGGAGATGAGACATTTAAATTAAAGTGACAGTTATCTGATTTCGTATTAGTCTTTAGTCTTTGTTTATTAATATAATAGAAATGTCATTTCCGTTAAGGAGTGAAAATATACGGAAAGACGTTCTGGACGGAGCCGTCAATGCACTTGTGAGTAAGATTTATCAGCAAATTACGTCCTACATCAGGCACCAGGTCTCACAATGTGAATTCATATAGTTCAAAACTGTTAAGTGCTACAAAACCATTGTGAGAAAAAATAAATAAACTTATTTATTTATTTTATTAAATAGGGTATTGTTGTCATTAAGAACTAGCATCAAAAATCGCTACTATAAGCTAGCTAATAACACTATGCAATTCACCATGCACAGTCTACTAACCTAGACAATCTGACAAAAAAAAAAAAACAGTGGCACTCTGAGAGTGCCGATAGAAGTGAAAACTTACACAAGATCGCCTTGGTGGAAGAAAAATACTTGTATTGAACATTGGTCCGAAACCTTATCTAAATAAAGAGTACAATCGCGTTTACAAAAAAAATACTTCCAAAACCTTTAAAGTAAAAATACTTGCATAGAACATTGATCCGTAACGTAATATAAATAAAAAGCACAATCACGTTTACAAAAATGAGGTGTCGGTAACGGTCGCGAGTTCAATTGTTTTTTCCCATCTCAAAAATGTCCAATGCGCTTAAAAAAGTTTTCACTTCAAAAACTATTTACAGAAATAGAAATTAGATGAGAATTTAGAGAAGAGAATAAAAATATACCTACTTCTTATTTAGTTACCTACTTTTAATGTCATGCCTAGAAAAATACACGACATTTAAAAATCTATGACAATCGCAGCGTGCTCTTCCAAAAGCTCAACTCATATAACCCATCCGATGAATCTCGATTTAGAAATCCACAACTGTAGCACGCAATGTGAACGCAGCGGTGTCGCTAACAAAGAAACGTCCATCCATGTGTCAATCACGCAGTTGCCAACATGGTGTATTTTTAGATCGTTTCAATTAGCTTTTAGAATCCTAGTGTAGAATTACTTAAATGGCATGGTACCGTGAAATTGGGTTTAGCCGCCGGGAGAATCTTGATGAGAATATTAAAACTTGTGACGATGGGAATCATGCTTGATTTAATTTAAAAGTTAATTATAACAAGTTTATAAACGGTTTGGCATATTATCTTTGACATGATATCAAAGAAGATGCATTACAAGACAGTTTGTTTGGTGCTACCAGGGAATCCTAAAAGTAGCTGCAGTGATTCTGGAAGGATTTAAATTTAGAGGGATCAGTTTAAACTGTCATGAACTGCGGGGTAATTGACTAACACTCATGGTCCCAATATTGTTCAATTTGATAATTCAACAATTATCATTGCCTTATTTACGTTGTCGAGCAGACGATTTTTTCAATCGTATGATGTAATGGATTAGGAATTCCCTTCAAAATCCAAAACTGATTAACAACAGAACTGTCACTGATACAATGTCCTCAACGATATTTTTCTCACCATCTTCGACAAAAAAAATAGGCCCATTTCCAAGTACGTAACTAATATCTCCCCTGCCGTCCACTCCGTTGTTGTGTTAACTACGTCTAAATCCCAATCGTACCCCAGTCAATCCACAGTCCAAACTTAGTCCACAAACGTTTCTCACCACATATCAAATTGACTCGACGTTTGCAGATGTCTGCTTGTCAACACTGACTGTCAATGAATTTGTGGCATTCCAACTGCTTTGGCAGTGTGTGAAGGGTTTGAGATTATTACAATGAATTACATTTTTGGTAAGTTAATGTTTTGTGACGACGTTTCCATTTAGTTTTTGGCGAAATACTTATGATCTTTCTATGAGTATTAATAAAAATGTTTTTTTTTCGTTGGTGGATCACTTAAAAACGGCTGGACCGATTTGGCTATTTTTCATAAAGAAAAAACGGAACCCTTATAGGATCAATCGTGTGTGACCAATTCTAGCTGGCTGTCTGTCTGTTTGTCTGTCCGTCTGTCACAGCCATTTTGTTCCGACTCTACTGGACCAATTAATTTATTGAAATTTGGTACACATATGAATTTCTGTGACCCCAATACGGACATGTAACGTAAATAAATTAATCTCCTATATTCCCAGTCACTTTTCGGGAGCAAACAATAAAATTAAAAAAAAAAAAGTTTGGCACTCGGGGACTGCCGCGGTAAAGCTATTGCATAGCATTTGTAACCTCCATGACAACATCACGTTGGTTTCCATGACAACATCCATCACGTTGTCATGGGAACCGTCATTACATGGTAGGCGGAGTGGGGGGTGTTAGGTTTTATTTTCGTTACGTTACGGAATTTCTTGATTCGGTCGCCGCGCTCAAAGCCCGCAATAAAAGCTATGCAATAGCTTAAAAGTTTTGCAAACTGTACCGTGTAACATACGAAATGAAAAGACTAGTTGTGAGGATCGCATTTTCTTTCAAATAGTTTCAAAATGCTATTAAAGATATTTAAGAAAAAAACTTTTTTACAAAAAACACAACCGACTTCCAAACTACAAAGTGAAAAATAACTTTAATTTCGGAAGTCGGTGTCTTTGGATCAGATCAGTATTTTAGTTTTTTGACACCGACTTCCGAAATTAAAGTTATTTTTCACTTTGTAGTTTGGAAGTCGGTTGTGTTTTTTGTAAAAAAGTTTTTTTTTTCACTTTTTAGTGGGTTGGTTTGTAATTTATCTAAGTTACAATAGCCTTATGTCAACTGCTCATCAAAAATACCCAAATCGCTATAGATGTGCCTTTAATATTTGAAGAGTTCCCTCGATTTCTCCAAGATCCCATCATCAGATCGTGACCAAATGACAATGGGACCAACTTGAAAGTATACCCTTTCAAACAAAAAAAGAATTTTTTAAATCGGTCCAGCCGTCTTCGAGTAATCGGGGAACATACATAAAAAAAAAACAGAAATATCCCGACGAATTGAGAACCTCCTCCTTTTTTTTGAAGTCGGTTAAAAATAGATGAAAATTATCCATTTTGAAAAAAAATACAGAGAATGATTCTTTGCTCATAAATTACAGGAAAGCCTATAAGAAGTCTAAAGTTTTAAAATAACATGGTACATCTTTCAATAAGTATTGTGCGTACAAACTTACATTTGCAGTTGCATGGAATTTATAGGAGACCATGTTTTTCAACTACAAAGTTAAGTTTGTTCTTGGGATAAATTCATCCCAACTATGGAAACCTTCATTGTGCGTGGTCCGACACGCACTTGGCCGGTTTTTTATTTTATAATGTTCGTAATAGTTTTTAATTAGGTTTTTATGGAAAGAAAAATAGGAAAATATTTTTAAATTCGGGAATAACTGAACGTCCTCTTTTTATATTGTTTTTTTACAAGGCAACGTCTGTCGCGTCAGCTAGTTTAAAATAAAATAGTTCAGGGTTCGGCTTGTAGCAAGGCAGCCCGGTCTTGATATCATTCCTAGCATGATAATAATTTTAAAATAGTACCTCCACGTATACTTTGCAACGAACTAATTAGCGTTCCTTTGCTAGACAAGTCTGGAAGAAGTATCGTAGATTGTAATTAAAAGGGTTAGTACCTTACATTTTTGACAACCTCCAAATAACTACCAAATACCTACACGTTTGTTTTCTTTTGAAGTTTTCAAGTTCTCCGCACTTAGTTCAAATTCTACTAAACTTAGACAGCATTTAAATATAAATCCAAAATTATAAGGTGCCAGAAATAAATAATCCTGTCCCTACAAAATCGAATAACTTATTTAAACAAAATACCTCTTTACGTATTAAGATTACGGAGCTTTTAACGCCCTCAAGTGATCTCCTTTGGGAGTCTTTAAAACTGATTTGGGCTATTTCAACCTACATGAATAATTTTGTAGTAAGTTTATTTCCAAAAGGTGTACGTCAATAAATCTTGTTTGTAAAGACTTAGGAATAATTTAATATGCTTATATTTCAACTTTGGTAAGTTTATAATCTGGTTTTCGTACAGTTCAGAAAAAGTTCTGGAGTTAGTAGTATTTCTTTCTTAGTTTTTTTGTGTTTTATCGTTGTTTATGTTTAGTTTACTAAGAAAAATCATTATTCATACAAAACGTCGTCTAAAATTAAATCACTGGCATTGATGGATACACAACCGAATGTAGTAAAATGATATAACATGTAAAACAATGGTATAGAGCTTTATCCATGGGATATCATCGCTTGACATCTCCATACGACGTAAAAACACGCGTAAACCAACACCTTCCATAATAGACTACGTTCCAAAGAAAATATCCCATCTCACGTCATTGTATACACCGCCTCAGGCAATCCTCACAGTTATAAAGACTAGTACAGGCTGTCAAAGAGGCTACTCCATATGTACAGCTTAGAAGCTTCAAAAGGCCCCGACCTTCCTCCGAACGGCTAATGGCCTTCCAACTTTCATAATAAGAGTTTATGTTACAACCTACCCTCTTTAATGACTTAAAATAACAACAAATTTCGATGGCGAAGCAATTTGGAAGTAATTTAGATGACGATAAAGCAACGCTTCGTGTTTTTGGCTTGTCTTTTGATTCTTTGATGGGCTTCAACAATTAACCTTTGTCGTTAATGCTTATCCGCTATTTTGGGCTGTTGTTTCGAACAATATAGTGTCTTGTTCGGACGACTTAGCTGATTTCCATCGCGTTTTTGGCTATTAGGTAGACATCTAAATCTGCATTACTACAAAGGTGTCGTTTGAAAATAACTAAATAAAAAAAAACGTGTGGCACTCGGGGACTGCCGCGGTAAAGCTATTGCATAGTATTTGTAACCGTCATTACATGGTAGGCGGAGTGGGGGGTGTTTGGTTTTATTTTCGTTACGGAATTTCTTGATTCGGTCGCTGCGCTCAACGCCCGCGATAAAAGCTATGTAATAGCTTAAAAATACACTTCTTAGTTCTTACTCCATCTTGCTCGTTTTATTCTCTGTCATCCTTTCTAATTTCGAGATCTCCTGCTTTGTTTTTTTAGATAAAGATCATTCTGTAAATAGCCACAGATAAAGCTGCATTCAGACAACATGCTACCTTATTAAAACGGCCACTATTCCCATTATTTATCAACTACTAGAATTCCACTTAGCTTCCAAAATGATGCAAGTTTTTCACCCCCTACGGCAAATAATTGACACGCAAGGAGTATGGCTGCATTAAGTAAAAAAATCATGCACTGTTTCAGTAAAAAAGGTACTCTTAAATTAATATAACTATCACTAGATATAACTTTTGTATTACGCTATGCTGAAGCAGCTGCGTTTTTTACCAAAAATTTCCACCGAAATAGCGTTTAAAAATAAGGTATTTAGGTAAATATTCTCCTAACATAAACGAGGGTCCAAAGGGTCAGATTATTAAATTTACCAATTTACAGTACTACACAAACACACTACATTCGAAATTAAATGACTAGATATTTTACGGGCTGATTACAGGCTGACCCGACGAATTATAATCATATTTTTGCCCTTCACCGATTAGGGTTTTGTTTTACAACAATATTTTCAAGCGAAAATTGCTGGGATGAACTCGAAATTTTCAAGAGGTTTAATTGGCTTTATTCATGAATAAAGCCAATTAAACCTCTAGCTTGTGTTGTGGCTTGTGGCTAAGTAATAACAGCTGCACGGGTCGATCGATCAGGTTAAGCTACGCTTGCCGCGGTTGGTCCGTGGATGGGTGACCATCTTTACATACCAAGTCCCCTCCGTGCCTCGGAAAGCACGTTAAGCCGTTGGTCCCGGCTGTCATTTGTAGATCTTTGACAGTCGTTACGGGTAGTTAGAAGCCCAAAAAGTCTGACAACCAGTCTTACCAAGGGGTATCGTGTTACCTAATAACTAGGTTGTGGAGGTCAGATAGGCAGTCGCTCCATTTAAAATACTGGTATTCAGCTGCATCCGGTTAGACTGGAAGCCGACCCCAACATAGTTGGGAAAAGGCTAGGCAGATGATGAAACCTCTAGCCACTAGCAAGTTGCAACACCACTATACTCCGTTTGAAATAAGATTAGACATTTAATTAAACCTTTTTTACAGTCCGTTCAACCGATTTTGACTTCTATTGCGTTGGTGGCATGACTAATGACAGCTGCAGTAAACTGTTGGTTTGTAACCACTTTTTTTGCTTTTAATGCCATCCTTATGCCTACGGTATAGAAGTCAAAATCGGTTGAACAGACTGTAAAAAAGGTTTGTTTAAATGTCTAATTTCAAACGGAGTATAGGTGGAACGAATTTCACATGTGAAATTCGTTCATCTTTACTTGTACACTTGCTAGTGGTCGGCAAACACATTAGTCAATAGAGCCAAATATCAATACTATAACGACTAAGATTTCTTATGAGAGCCAATCCTTTCTGTGTGTCCAAACTGTCTCAATACACTTTTCTTAATCTTTAAAAATTCCATTCTTTTTCACTCCACAACGCTTCCTAAAGAAAATTCATTTGAAATTGGAAAACTTTGAAAGGTACAGAAAAAATTATAAAAATAGACATGGACATCGATATGTCTAAATATTTTACAAGTACAGTCAAACCTGGGTAAGTGAGAACTGGGTAAGCGAGAAAACTCTATAAATGAGAGTAATAGCCAGGTCCCGTCATTATAACCGACTAAAACCTCGATAAGTGAGAAACAGAAAGCTCTATAAGAGAAAATCGTTTTACACTCATGGACCTATAATTGAGACTGCTATTTGCCTGTACCTCTATAAGCGACAGTCGAGTGTAATTTAACATCTGCGTTTTATGAATCATTCTTAAATTTCATGGAAATAACATTGTTTTTTTTCCTCTCTACCTTTCCCAACCAGCGTCAACCTCTATAAGTGAGAAAGGCCACTGCTGTACCTCTATAAGCTAGAAACTCGAGTAAGTGAGAAACCTCTATAAGTAAAAAAGAGATCGCGGTCCCTTGAGCTCTCGCTCATCCAGGTTCGACTGTAATACTAATAAGTTACTGTGTGAGTTCAAGTAATCACAGGATATAAAATCAATGTTATAAAAATAATAAATTATACACTTAAATTAGCAACCAGTTTGATTATGTCTAGACTCTAAATATTGTCCAATGGAGCAGGACCAGCATGTTTCCAAGCATTTTTACCTTGGATATAATCCTCTAATTAGTAATATGCTTGTTTATAAAGTGTGCTTTTAATATGACTTTTAAATTTTCATTCATTTAATTGCAATGGTCACGGTTTTCATTCCATCCATTAGACCCCTCCGTGCCTCGGAAAGTACGTTGAGCCTTTGGTCCCGACTCTCAATCAAGGTAGTTGATCGTCATATACCGAAATCAAAAATGGCGACGTAAAAGTAACAACCAATAGCGAAAACATCATAAAATTATATTTTCTACATAAAAGTTTCACGATTCTCGCGTAATATTATGCAAATAAGGACTCAAACACATAGGGGTTTTATGATCAGACCCATTTGTAGGCACGTTTGCACGGAAATAAAGGACAAAGTTTCGTTGCCATTTAGGCTGTTAATATTAATTTCGTTGTTTCGACATCTACTTAATATTTCCCGAGTGAGGGAAGAGAGCGTGCACCTATGTCTTTGCACACACTTGTGCACTATAATATCTCCCGCGCCGAAGGCTGGTCTCCGCTGAGATTCGTCGCCAAAGCCGAAATTCGGTCTGGAGGACTGTTATTACTATTTCTCAGAGACTTTTCTTCTCTTGAAAACAATTTTGGCTTTTACAGCTTACATTTTTTCACCAGCTATGTTTAAATATAACATAATATCACACTTGTAATCCCCGAAGGGTTAGGCAGAGGTGTAGTACTGAAGGGGTCCGCTAGGGCCAATGCCTGCCGGGGTTGCGGGTTTGTCCGAAAGGGTTACCGTGGCCCCTGGCAACATACAGGCAGCTGAAGGAACGCGGGTGGGTTTTAGTCAGTAAGAGTTTGACACGCCCTCCAGCTCTGCCAAGAGCGGGAGAAGTATTTTGATAATTTCCCAACAAAAAAAAAAGGCAGACGTGTAGGTTCTTAAATAGTTCACCCACATTTCGCCAGTTATGTTAAGACCCATAGAGTGCGAGCCTACTGCCATCAACCGGGTACAAATCCAGACTCCAGGCAGCTACTGAGAAATTCCAGCTGGAAAAACCCAATGACACTTTTCCCGACCCGGGAGTCCAACCCAGAACCTCATGCTCAGCAGTAGCGCTGGCGACTACTAGATCAACGAGGCAGTTATGTTTAAAGTCCTATATGAAAGAAAAGAAATAAAGAAAATACGTGTTTTTGCGATAAACATGACGCAAAAAAGAATACAAACACGAAAAGAACAAGTTGGGGAAAATATGCGTCACATCCACACAAAACGGCCATCGCTCAGCATGATGCTGTGTCTCTATGCGAGACAGAGCCACAGCGCTGGTTTTCAGCGACAGCCGGCCATGTAACAAGGGATGAGCTTATTCCCATTAACATACTAACTAAATAGTAGGCAAAGGCTTTAAGGAGGCAGTATGGAACATCTGTTTCGTTAATCCATGACGTCCGTTCATGAAGATATATTGGGACTAAGGACCACACCTGTTATGCGAATAGTCAGCTGTGGTCCTAAATCAAAGTGATATGTTGTATTTATGTCTAGGATGTTTCAAGCATATTTATTCCGAAAAAGCAGCTTCCCGCGGTTTCACCCGCATTAGTCTCGATCCCGTGGGAATATCGGGATAAAAAGTATACTATGTATTACTCTAGATTAGAAACTATCTGTGAATTAGCAAATACTATCCTATACTATTAAATGAGCGTTCTCTATTTGCACCAGAGCAGAGCTCGGTCGCCCAGGTACTGTTAGTAATATTAACAAAACATTTATTTTTTGTTAAAGGCAACAGAAAATAAATCGAAACATCTACTTAAAATTCTTAACAAAAAACCGATTACAGAAGTTTCCACTCGGCTGAAACTTGAACTATTACTGAAGAGGCTTTTTTGTATTCGTTCATCCGGCTGAAATTCCATGAACGTAACGGCATGGCGTGGAAAACTTGTGTAAAAGACTGGCTGTCCTACTGAAAACTTTGAAACAGTAGGGAGCAAAAACCGTAGTACGTGTTCTGTAGTCCCGCTTTGTAATCTATATTTTCTATATCTATACATAATATAAATTGAAGTCGCTTTACCTGTCTGTTTGTATGACCGCGTTGTTCTTCTAAACTGCGTAACGAATTTTGATGCGGTATTCACCACCATTTAGAGAATTTATTCCGGAAGGTGTATGTGTATAATAATACTCTTATGGATCAGAAGCACATTTAATAATTTTAAAAGAAAAGCAAAACTGACTAGAAGTATTTATTTAAAAATAACAGAATAGAAAATGAATCGTAGTAACGTGAAACCGTTAGACACCGTTATGATATATTTTTAATATTTTTTTCTTTGTTCCTCTCAAACAGAGCACCTGCCATCTAATCTCTTCACCACCCTTGGTTGACTGGTAGAGGAAGCGACGGACGAGTATTAGGAACTAAATAATTGAAATCTACAGTTCCTAATACTCGTCCGTCGCTTCCGAGCTCCCGAGTCAAAGTGACCGAGGTGCGTAAGCGCCCCTCTAACGTCGTGTCGCCCCTTCCACTCGCTGCGTTACAATAGTCACGTGCTATCCCTGTCGTCTCACTCGACAAATCCTCTAAACAATACATTAATATTAAAATACATCGTTGTTTTATGTTTTATGTTGGACGCTCGAGCTAAATGAACTGACCTTAAGAAGGTGAGTGGGACTAACTGGTTGCGGAAGGTGGAGGACAGGGTGTTGTGGTGCAGGCTGGGAGGCCTATGTCCAGCAGTGGACAGGCGCGATAGGCGATTGATGTTTTTGATTGATTGTGATTGATGTTTTATCAAGTACATACCGTACAAAGCTGGGGCGTCACGCTTGTTTTGAAATAAAATGAATCTATGGAAATGGGTCAGACTTTGAAGTTGTGTTTTTAATTTTTCATACTGCTGTTCAAAGTTTTACTTGGAGTGCATATTTATTGTTGGGTTTTGTTCCTTCCTACTTGTTCAAGAGTTTTGTGTGGAGAAGGCACCATTTTATTATAAACCTGATCTTTCCTGGGTTGTTTTTATGTAGCCTTACTAAAGGATAGTGATTAGATATTGATGTCGTCGTTGATTTTAGTGTTCTGATCCGATAAATTCAAGTGAAGTCTACGTCGCTTTCTAAATATCATGACTATAAAGGTTTGATTAAAATCTGTCAATCAGTCAGCTGGTGTCAAGGTTTGTCAATAAACGAAAGCACATAGATCTGTTATTCAATCAGTTACCATGTCACATAATTTGAGGTCAACAGCACTTGTCCGAACCGCACCACCAAACAAAATTTTGATAACTGCGGTTCGGTTGAACAGTTCATTAATACCTTCTTACTTTAGAAAGATGATAGTTTTTGATTTTTTAAATATCTAATAGATGTGGTATATAAAATGTGATAGTTATTATGACACAGATATTGGGAATTTATTCACAACACAACACACACATGTATGTCACTACAGTATATTTGATTTTGTGAGCTATTTTTTTATATTAACCTATCTTTTATTACATTATATTTTATTCTGATGTCTAATTTATTAAAGCGGACACACACTTTCCTGTTTATTATTCTAGCGTATGGCACTCGTGGGTTGCAGCTGAAAATCAGCGTCAGGTGGTACACTTTGTGTTGTCATCTGACAATATGCTGAGCTGAGGCCCTTTTGGCATTATAATCATTGTTTTTATAGTTATAAGGTGTATTTTCTCTGCTGTAATGCCAATAAACGCATTTTTCTTTCTTTCTTTCTTTCTTTCTAATATTATTTTCAGTCCCCGAACGGCACCTGCATGTCGTTTGCAGTGATGGGACATATGTATTCTTTGTTCAGGATATTACTAACTATAAACATATTGATACAGCAAGTGCGTGTCGAACCACGCACAGTAAAGGGATCCGATATCGTGCGTAAAAATTCTCCCCAAATAATTAAGTCGTCTCACCCTCTTACCCTAATCTGGGGAAACCCTAAAAATGATTCGGCATACTCCACTACCCAACAAACCTATAGAAAAGTTAACATTGAAATTATACATAGTTTCAATCACATGAAAATGGGGGAACTTCCAAGTTTTGTAATACTTTGGAAACACTCAAGGAAATTTTCATAATATTTCACGTTTCGCTTTCAATCAACGAGAAATCTAAAGGTGAAATAAAATATGTTTTCAAAGAAATGGTTGCAAGGTTTTAACTTGGAACAATGTACCTATTTGATGTTCAAGGGTGGCCGACAAAACAATTTATTGATTTGTGTTGCCTGGCGTGGGGTTATTGAAGTGAAAACTTCTTCAGACGCGTGTGGCATTTTTGAGATGGGATTAAGGGATGTCGGAGGGTTAAGGAAGCTATTAAGTATCTGTGAGACCTACGCTGAGGGTCACGGCAGTACAACGATAGAAAGAGTGAGTATAGCTCATCAGAGGTAAAAATAAACAATTTGAGCATATACCACAAGTGTATCTCAACGGGGTATCTTTGAGTCGGATCTCTCAGTTTAGGTACCTAGGGCATGTTGTGACCGAAACCCTGCATGATGACGCAGACATTGAGAGAACTAACATGTTGGTACACAGGTTTGCGAAGTGTACAGCACAGGCAAAGGTAACTTTATTCAAAGCCTACTGCCAAAGTTTTTACACCAGCGCCCTATGGACCAACTACACGCAGCGTGCCTACAATGCTCTCAGGGTCCAATATAACAACGCTTTTAGGATTCTGGTGCAACTACCTCGATTTTGCAGTGCCTCGGGCATGTTTGCCGACGCGAGGGTGGATGACTTTTACGCTATAATGCGCAAAAAGTCAGCCTCACTAATTCGTCGAATTAAAGGAAGTGGCAACGGAATCCTAAAGATGATTGCAGACCAACCAGTATCGCCAGCTGTGGGAAGGCTCATCAGGCTGCATGTTGCCTAATGAATTTTTGTATTTTATTTTGAATTATTTAGTTTCACCGTGTTTTAATTTATTTTCAATTATTTAATTTAATTTTAATTTATTTCATTTAATTTTAATTTATTTCATTTAATTTTAATTTATTTAATTTAATTTTAATTTATTTCATTTAATTTTAATTTATTTCATTTAATTTTAATTTTTTTTTTTTTTATTTAATTTAAATTTAATTTCAATCATTTATTTTCTTTCAGTCATTACTAACATAGTTTTAAGAGAATGTAAGACGTACTAACAAAACATAGACAAAAATTGTCTGAATTAAATGTTTTTTTTAATTTTATTAAACCATCGATTTCGCAACACCGTTACCGAATTTACCGACACCGTGGAGTAAAAGACATCAACGCGTTGATTGCTGCAGTGCGTGGAGTAAAAGACGTCAACGCGTTAATTAGCGCGGTGCCGATTTCTTTTTCAGTTTTCACTTCTGTCGGCACTCCCGGAGTGCCATTGTTTAGGAATAGATACCCGTCGCCTACGTTTTTTTCTGATCAGATACAAAGTGCTGAGAATGGCCAACGTGTGTTTTAGCCCGTAAGAGAAAACACACAAAGGAGGCAGCATGATAAACGATCAACTTAATTTAATCTGCTTTCAAAAAGCCCGAAATCTAAACAATACAGTTATCCAAGCACTTAAGAATATGTATATGTCTTCATCTTTACTCACAAAACAACATCAAAGTCACTACTCAACCATAAAAACTAAGCCACGTGTTCCGAGAAATTTTACAGCCCGAACAGATTTTCCGGCACTTAAAAACAAGTCACCTGTACGAGTACCTACCTATCATCTACACATGATTTCCTTATCGGAACTTTATAAGCCAAGTTCAAGTTTATCGTCGATAAGATCTGGTCGGCCTCCAAAACTTAGACGGCTGTACTTTTATGGGTTCTTACTTAGACAAGGTAAAAAATTTGTTTCGTAAGTTGGAAGTAAGATCTTAAAAGTGGGTGGAGTTGATCACGTTTTTGGTGTTGCTACTGTCTAAGCCTAGGTTGAAGTAAAGCAAGAAATGAAATGAACTGAAATTATTTATTCTGTAAATAGGATATCGGAATCACTTTTACACGTCATAAAAAAATAATTAAAAATAAGCTAGATGAGTTCGGCGTTTCCTATCTGACTACTCTGAGAAGAAAGGTCGAAACAAACTCAGAGGTCGCAGTCTCTTTTAAAGTTCAGACATAATCTTGGTCAGGCCATATGAGGACCATGTAGATTAGTGTCTGAAAAGGTCTTTTGAGGAAAGAACCACACAGATTTGAGTGGACCTGTCCAGTCAGTGCAAGCATTTGTCAGTAATCGTGGAGCTGAACTCAGAACTTAAGGAGCTCAACTCGACGAGCAATACCAAAGATAGAACACTTGGGTAGGCCGCAAAAACTACTCAAACTGCCAGACCATCACTAAAACTAGAAGAGAAATAAAAATAATATCCACATAGTCCTCACATTCACAATAGTTAAAATAATATAATACTTTACAAAGTAATCATATCATTTTGAATGTAATTTTCAACAATGTCAATGTGTTTATAAAACTGGTATATGTTGATTTTACATAATAATTAAAATGTCTAGTTTTATGGTTTTATCACAAGGCTTATTAGCAGAGCGAGCAGTTCAATCCCAAGCTTTTTTATCTTCTAAATAATCTGAAATTGTATAGTACCCTTTTTTACAAAGTTTGGTTTTAGTACTTAATAAAAGTTTGGTCTACTTTGTGGAGACGTGTGCGATGTACACAAGCGGACTGTATTATAAAAAGGTTTAATAGGTGGTTCACAATTACAGCAACCTAAGTACTGGTCAAAAGGTATGTCCAAGCGCGGTTGTGTCGGACGTTGCACTCATGATGCTGTCGCCTCCCGGTCCCCGCACCGCCGCACAGTGGGAAAAAAATGACTTTTTTTTGTTCAAAAATCTGCCTACACCACAATTTTAGACGTATTGCTGCCATTTTTTTTTATGCACTCCTGAGATAACATACTTTGGTGTGTTACTGCCACTTTTCCAAAATCGAAATTTCTTTTGTAAAAAAATTCTTTTAAAAATCGGGAAATTAATAAAGTTTTTTTTTGGGCCGCCTTTTCCTATTCCGCCATTTTGAATTTTTATAAACAGACAATAAATTCATGACCAGGGACCTGAAAAACCCCTGAAAATTGATTTTTGTTAAAATATTTTTTTAGAAATTGTTGTTTGCTTCAATTCCCGATTTTTTGAGGTTATAGTATTGAGTTTTATGGAAAAGTGGCAGTGACACACCAAAGTGTTATCTCAGGAGTGTAGCAATACGTCAAAAATTGTGGTGTAGACAGATTTTTGAACAAAAAAGTCATTTTTTTCCCACTGCCGCACAGTGGGCTGGGATTACAAGGTTGGGTCTTAAGAGATCAAATGTATTTTTTTGGTATCTAGGCATAAATTTAAAACGTTTTTATTCTTTGACTTTTTTTAATTTAACGAGTACTTTCGGAGATATAGCCATATCAAATTTGTATGAAGAGTCATGTTATTTTAGTTAAGCAATTTATTCCAATTAAATTGAAATTGAAAATAATGTTTACTAAACGGCCTGAAAACCTCAATACCTACTTAGTTCTTTAAAAAAAAAACAATGTTCGACATTTTCCACTACCATAGGTAGGTATGACGTAATTTGTTTTGAGACTTATTTCCGGGAATCAAGGGATAAGAGTGCGCGAGCGCAACAACAAGTTATGACGTATCGTAACGTGATTGGTGCAACGATAAGGTATCTACGGAATGTTCGGTTGCATTCAAACGTACTTCAGTGTTCTATTACCCACCATAATAGACGCACTACCCCCACACATTCATTACTTACTTATTTGTTATTTTGTATTTGTGAAAATGTTTGAAAATTTAGTGACAAACCTTGATCTTTTCGTTATTTTAAAAAACAGTGGCAGTATTAAAAATAATGACAGTTTGTGTAGTGAGATAAGGTCTAAATTTTTAGTCGAATTAAGTGATGATCACGAAAAGACCTTAAAGTTGTTTTGTGCAAAATTTTGTTATAATTTAAATAGAAGATGGGAAAACGCTTATCGTAAAGAAAATATATTCAGAACTTAAAATATTGAATGGTTACAAGAAAACATAATATGGCCAGACTTTATTAAGTGTTTAATAGGCAGTAATGAAGATCAACCAGCACCGAGTACATCAACTCAGTATGTATCACCGTCAAAAGTTTCTGTCGGTGTCTCCACCGAACAAAGCCCAAGAAAACCTTTTTGTGAATTAGCGCCTAAACAGAAAAAAAGACGTGCAGAAAACTTTCATTTATCTTCGGACGAAATAAAATATGCATATTTTGAGCAGTTGAAAGCGGATGGGAATGAGGAGGTTGCTAAAATACTAGAACATTTACTAAAGAATCCCCAAAATGTAAAAAAAGTAAAAAAGTGCATATCTGTTAAAGAAACAAAATCTGTGTTTTCTCCGGATGAGGCTTTAGGGTTATTTTTATCACTTAAGCTGACCAAGTGGCAATACAATACTTTAAGAAAAAGTGTTAACGAAAAAGACAGTAATATATTTCCATCTTATTATCAAGTGCAACATGCGAAACAGAAATGCTATCCACCAAAAGATGCTATTGCAGTGACAGAAACCTCAGCTAAAATAAAGTTACAAGCTCTATTGGATATAACGACAACAAGAATAATGACGTCACTCGTCATAGATAGTAGTTGTAAAGAATTTACACTAATCAGTAAGTGGGGATTTGACGGTGCTTCTAATCAAGCCAATTACAAACAAAAAATGCAAACAGACGATGAACAAGAAAGTCAACTTGACGATTCAAGCATATTTATGGGTAGTTTAGTGCCAATAAAATTAGTGTGCGGCGAACAAGTTATCTGGCAAAACGATTCACCAAATTCATCTTACTGGTGTCGTCCAATCTTTTTCGAATTTGTGAAAGAAAATAAAATAACGATATTGCGGGAAAAAAGTGCTATTGAGGAAGAGATTGTAAATTTAGTGAAAACAGAAGTTGGAGAAATAAAAATTTCACACTCTTTATTAATGACTATGATAGACGGAAAAGTAACATCAATTTTATGTGATACTTCATCTCAGAGATGCGACATTTGTAAAGCCACTCCAACAGAGATGAATAATTTGCCCTTAATTGCATCAAAACCGACTGATCCAGATCTCTGTAAATACGGATTGTCATCATTGCATACCTGGATACGAATGATGGAATGCATTCTGCATATAGCCTACAGATTAACGATACAGACATGGACAGTAAAGGGAGACAACAAGTGCATCATGGAAAGAAGAAAGAAAGACATATAAGACGCTTTTGAAAATAGAATGGGACTTCTGATTGATGTTGTTAAACAAGGGCACGGCTCCACGAATGACGGAAATACTGCTAGAAGATTTTTTGCAAATCCAAACATGACTGCTGAGATAACTGGTGTTAGTGAAAAATTAATAAGGCGATTTGCAATCATTTTAGAGGCAATTTCATCAGGTAACCACATTGGCACAGCGAAATTTCACGAATATGCTCACGTGACCATGCAGCTGTATTTGGAATTATATAGCTGGTATTATATGCCTTCAAGTGTTCATAAAGTTCTTATGCATGGTGCAGCTATTATTGAAAGTTTTGGTCTAATACCAATTGGACAGCTATCTGAAGAAGCTGCTGAAGCTAGAAATAAAGACTTTCGTAGGTACCGCCAACACCATTCCAGGAAATGCAGTAGAAAAACTACAAATGAAGACATTTTAAATAATTTATTGACCAGCTCTGATCCACTCATCTCAGCGAAACGTCACAAACTTCGCAGAAAACATAAAACTTTGTCAGTAGAATATTATTATATTATTATTATTTGATGATGACGAATACGAAAATTTTGCATTCGTTAATGTGGATACCCTTGACAGTGATTAAATTAAAACAGTGCAGTGGCCAGTAGTGATTGTGATTTTTACTTATTTATTTTATTAGTCCTTAGTGGATTAGGCCTAAAGGGGAGACCACTACATAAAAAAAAACGCGCCTAGTTCTTAACCTCTATGGTGGTGTGGAATAGAGAACAAAATTTGAAATTGCGACCAAATCGCAGAAAATCGCAACCCGAGAATAGGCGCTAAAATAGGACAAATATACGTACTATGCATACGTAGAGTCAATTCTTTGAGAAAATTTGAGAATTTCGAGATTTTCACATTTTTTTCTTTTGCTTCATACAAAAATTACTTTGGATATTTATAACTCCGAAAATACTAAGTTATCTGAACGACCCTCATAGAAATAATTACTTATAATCGATAGATAAATCCAACACAATATTTAAAATTTCAGAAAAAGAAACTTTTTTTTTTTAAATGCTAAGTCCTTTACCGGCCCGTTTCAGCCCACTGTGTGCCGGGACGCTCGTTGACGACATCGTAGTGTGTTCGTTGGATTTGGATGTATGTGTGTGAATAGCTACCCTTGATTATACTTTCGAATTACTTAATAGCAGTGATAGCCTAGTGGTGTGGCCGTCAGACTTCCAAGTCATGCCAGGTCTCGAGCTCGAACCCAAGGCATGCACATCTGACTTTTAGGTGTAAAGTTCACTCATTCTCTATTGGAAACGGAGGATCCTCCGGCCAGACGGGTGTTGTGTCTGGTAGACAACTGCCCGACGATTGATGTCGAGAAGTTATATAGTGTGTCCGGACATGGACTAGCGATATTCTAAATCTTCTTCTTCTTCGTATCGCTCTTGACAGAGCGGTCGTGGTCACAATGAACTGTGTCCAATCGCAGGTGTAGTCGTTGCCCGCCTCAAGATCTCCTTCTATCTGGTTCTGTTACATGACAGTCTGGCGCATTCATTAACAGGGCCTCCAACCGCGGATTTTATTTGATCGGTCCACCTCATTGGTGACCTCCCGCGTGGCCTATTACCTTCTACTCTGCCCTGCACCACTAGACGCTCTATGGAGAGATATTCTAAATACTTAAATATAAACTATTTTAAAGTACAATTACACTCTAAGCTTGAGTCCAATACACTTCCCCGTTTTTGTGGTAATTAACAATTATTTGTTGAATTTCACAAGTTTTGGAATTGTGAATACATTGTTTTGTAATGCAAACGGTAGACAATATTATTGTCTTTCGAATAAGCCTATTTTTATCTCAGTGTGACTAAAACTTTGAGAGATATGATTTTTTTTTGTACTCGCATAGAGTAAAACAAAATGGCTGCCACATAGCGGGGAAGTGTATTGGACCCAAGCTTAGAGTGTAATTGTACTTTAAATAGTTTATATTTAAGTATTTAGAATATCGCTAGTCCATATCCGGACACATTGTATATATGTTGATCGCGCGCTAAACTCTGCTTGCGCGATGCAGGATTTTTATGACGTCAGATCTTTTGATTCTTCTTTTGTTGTAGATGCCGCCACAATCATGTATGTATTGTCTATTATCTTAAATGATCCATCCTCAAACAAAGGACTGAATTTTCCTTCGATAAAATATTGTTCTTGAAAACAAAAACACGTGTATCGGTTTTCCTGGAAAGGAACAATTCTCTTGAACCTTAAAAGGAAGCAGGCGAAATATGTTGGACTAACTCGTTGAATTTTATGATCGAAGTTTGCTATAACTTAAGCTTCTCCATTGCTCGCGAATATCGTCAAAATAAGCAAATATGTTCTTCTTTATTTGACGACAGGTATAGTAAAGAAATTACATCCAGGGATGGCGTATTTTCATTGTCAAAACAATCGAATAAATCTTTTTCTGACCGAGACTTCCTCCGCGTGAAATTTCATCCCCGAACCACTGCATCGCATCCCATCGCCCACCCGCGCAGTTATTACAAGACTAAAAAACCGGCCAAGTGCATGTGGGACCACGCACAGTGAAGGGTTCCGTAGTTGGGATGCATTTATCCTAAAAACAAACTTAACATTGTAGTTGAAAAAGAACATGTTTACAACTGCAAATTTAAGTTGGTCGATTATTACTCGTTAACTTGTAGAGCCTACTTAGCTGTGATAGTTTTCCTTTTAATTTCGTTGTATAAACTACCGTCGTGAATTTTTTCGCATATCTTAAACCAACCATTTAGTTGGCAGGGGACACACACATTACTCTAACAAAAATTAACACTTTAAAGCTTAATATTTCGCAAACGGATCCAAACGGTTTCCAAAACTGGTACTCAAAAACTTGTAATATTTTTGAACGACCTTTCCAACGGCATCCCACACCATGGGATAGATGACAAAAAAAAAACATCCCCACTTAACATGTAAGGGACCTAAAAAAAATTTTTTTTAAGCGATTGCATAGCTTTTATCGCGGGCTTTGAGCGCGGCGACCGAATCAAGAAATTCCGTAACGTAACGAAAATAAAAACCTAACACCCCCCACTCCGCCTGCCATGTAATGACGGTTCGGACAACATCACGTTGTTATGGGAAACGTGATGTTGTCATGGGAACGTAATTTCTGTTTTATGTCATCACGTCATCATCCCAAGTGTAGCGTTGACAAATAGGAAGTATGGAGGTTACAAATGCTATGCAATAGCTTTACCGCGGCAGTCCCCGAGTGCCACACGTTTTTTTTTAAATTTACCGCTCTGTCGGCGTGATTAATTAGTATACCCATGCCAAATTACAGCTTTCTAGTACCAAGAGTCTCTGAGCTAAGCCGCGGACAGACAGACATAGACCGACATGGCGAAACTGTAAGGGTTCCTTGTTTACTACGGAACCCTAAAAAGGTGCTATTACTTCGTTTTCGCTTAGCGAGCTTTCTGACATTTTTTTAATTTTTATTCAGCTCCTAAGGGTCTGAGCGTGATGTTAAATAACTTATAACCTTCCTCAAGAATTGGGCTATCAAATGCAAAAAGTATTTTTCAAATCTGACTGGTAGTTCCAGAGATTAGCGCGTACAGACAAACTCACAAACAAAAAAAACAAACTCTTCAGCTTTATTGTTAGTATAAATAGATATAGATAGATTTCGATTGAAGGCTACCTAGAAAAGTAATTTAATAAACCCTGATTCGGATTGTTTGCTTACCTTATAACAATTCATTGTTATTATTGGCTTGTTTATATTCTCCTATTGGTAATTTATTTTTTCATATAAAACATCGCAGATGGAGTCCTTAAGGACCACATTCCAAATAAATGTTTCACAGCAATGATAGTTACGTTGATTCAGGCGTGACCTTGCGGAATTCCATTATAAAATACAATAGACGTGGATATATTTAGTAACCTATTCCGCTTAGCTATTTCTAAAGAGCCATAAAAAACCCTGAAAGAAATCGACACATGTTTTACTTATCTGTGACTTGTCGCGAACCCGAACATGGCGTGTTGCCACACCGAGCGCTGAACGCAGAGTCAGCTCTCTCTTCTCTTTCTTTCTCTGTGGTCAGCATTCGGTGTGGCAATACGCCGTGTTCGGATTCGTGACAAGTCAATCGTCATCCTGAAGATGCCTCGTTGAGAGGTGAAACACGTGTCGATTTTTTCAGGGCTTTTTATGGCTCTTTAGAAATAGCTTTGCGGAACAGGTCACTAAATATATCCACGTTTATTGTATTTTACAGCAATGATGACGTAGTCCCAATGCTAATTCCCAGACGGTTTCCTGCGTCCTAACATCAACACAAACCACCCTACGTTCAATGTAACTGCACGTTTCTGTAATTCAGTGAAACAATGTATGTTCGATGTCCACCTTGGCTGCGGTTTCCAAACTTTGGAGACCTGTGAATAAACTTGGTAATTTCGGATGAGACCGTTGGTTTTAGGTTTCAGCTACACACCTTTGCTTGGACCACTTTGAGAAACTTTGGCGTCGACGAGGATCTAGAGGTGGTGGGTTTTCTTTTGAATTGATGCCAATGATTTATAAGGATTTGACTCGCCCTTTATTACATGGAACCTAAACGAAATGCGAAATGTGGGTGTACTGTAGGTACAAGTCTGCCTAACCCTTCGGCGAATACAGGCGTGATGTTATGTATGTATGAATTTATTTTTTTGATAAAACCATCACTACATAGTATAAAACAAAGTCGCTTTCTCTGTCCCTATATTCCTATGTATGCTTAAATCTTTAAAACTACGCAACGGATTTTGATGCGGTTTTTTTTAATAGATAGAGTGATTGAAGAGGAAGGTTTATATGTATAATAACCCGGTTTATAGCCGTGCGAAGCCGGGGCGGGTCGCTAGTAAAGTATAAAAAAGCATAAATATCTACAGTATTTCTATTTTTTTCTTAATGTCTCTTGGCAAACTTCGTGTTTTGTCAGTCATCGGATTTCTATCAGTTGCCCATTACACTTGGTACAGACTAGACACCCTCAATCGACTTGGAAGTATATAGAGTTGTTAATACTCTTTCAACTTAATGTAATTTATTAAAAAATGGGAGAAAAGCTGCTAAAGTCGCAGGCATGAAAATAGTTTTACAGCTCTATATAGTTCACACGGAAATAAAAACAAAACATCAATAAAGTAATTAGTTCTGAATTCAAATTATTACACACGATAAATCTAATAATTGATAGACATGGGAATTAGCATTCGTTTGTATTCGGAAATGCGATGATTCCCGAGGGACATTAAGAAAATAGAAATACTGTACATGTTGGCCTGTAAACGCCTACTGCCAACATTGGGTTTTTCAATAACCGGTCCTTTAAAATAATTAATTTTAACATAAATTTCAAGTACTTTTTATAGTTATTTCTTCCTCTCTAGGAGGAAACCCCAATGATTTATAACACGCGGGCGCAGTGAGTGTAATTTAATTAAGTGTCATACGCGACATGGTTTAAGATTGGGCTCAAACGTTATGGTTTTAAACGGTGAGCCTTCCGGTTTTAGAGCTTTCCGCAGATCCCTATTTTTTTGCTATTTTTATAATTTTTATTTTCAGCTAATACTTAATTATTTTCAACAATGAATTTGACAACTAATGACATTTTACTATGGTACAGTCAGCTGCAGAGAAATCTCACCCCCTGGCAATGTAAAAATGTATCGCTAGGGGGTGAGATTTCTCTGCAGCTGACTGTACTTTAATACTCTGTTTAAAGTAGGTAATAGTATAGTCCAAAAAATATTTAATTTTTTTTTCTATAAAATTTTACGGTTCGTGATCAAACTATGTATCTACACGTATTTATTTACCAAAGACACTATTATTTAATAAAGTACCAATATGATATGTAGGTTCACATTTTGTTCTGCTGTCTTACAATATCCAGGACAGTAACTTCCCGAACATACGGTTGGCCATAATACCCTCATTGCTATTGATACAGACTTGGAACGCAAGCGATCTCAGTGATCGATAGCCCGTATAAAGGTTCATTTACATTTGTTTACAACTCGTCATGTAACAGCAAAACACTCTTCATAAATAAGCGTCAAGAAGAGTGAGTATTTTCTCTGAAGAGTGTTCAGTTGCTCATTTCGAGGTAGTTTTTAATGCTGCCAGTCTTTACTTGCACTGAATCAAGCTTATATCTTTATCGTTAATAAGTTTTAAGCTTGATGTGTTTTACATTTTTACTTCCGTGACAACACGATACGCCAAAATATTTGCTTACAAGCGTTGCATGTGGATGGATTTTATTGCCGAACATAACATATCATAACATCACGCGTGTAGTCCCCGAAGTGTTAGGCAGAGGTGTACTTGTACTACAGCCACATTTCGTCAGTTACGCTGGAGCTCCATGTAATAGGGAGTAAGCCTATTGTCACCACCCGGGCACAAAATCCAGACTCCGATATCGACTCGGATTGGCGAACTTACCTCACCAAAAATCTTGTGTATCACCTGGATTTTTTAAGTGAAAACTTCTTTGGTTTTCGTTGGGTATTTTTAAGATGGGAAAAAAATAATGAACTCGCGACACCGTTACCGACACCTCATTTTTGTAAACGCGATTGTGCTCTTTATTTATATTACGTTACGGATCAATGTTATATGCAAGTATTTTACTTTAAAGGTTTTGGAAGTTTTTTTTTTTAGACGCGATTGTGCTCTTTATTTGGATAAGGTTACGGACCAATGTTCTATACAAGTATTTTTCTTCCACCAAGGCGATCTTGTTCAAGTTTTCACTTCTGTTGGCACTCCCAGAGTGCCACTGTTTTTTTTTAAGTGTATTTGATCAGTTAAAGCGTATTGACCAATGTGTACACACTTTTATTCATTGCGAACACTTGAAGGGAACATGTTTGGCCGATTGGCCTTTTGGAATCGCGAAGCAATTCGGATCACTCACAAGGCGCTTTGCTCCGAGCCGTATTGTGATGTATTAAACTATGCTGTGGTGCAAGTTTGGCTTGGCGATCATTAGACTGTAGACTACTGTATGATTGATTGGTTTAATTTGTTAAAACTTGATGTAGAACAATCTTTTGTGTCTGCAATTACTGTACAACTGATTGAATAGGTTCTTATTGACAGGTGTCAAAATAACAAATCAGTCGCAACAAAGCGGTAACCATGGCAACGAACCTAATGACACAACATTGTCTCATCATTTGATAAAAAATGTTGATGCAACGTTATTAGTGTTTTGCGGTGTAAATATTCAAAGTAAAATGAAATCTGTTCCTTATGAATATTACTCATTGTTAAAGTGTGTGAATACAGAAAAATTATATGGAATTTAATTTGGTTTACTTTTTTATTTCGTGTTAATGAAGTTCAAACATAGTTTTGGTCATCACGATAATCTGAAACGTCATGAATCCTATTCAATTATTTGAACAGTTCGATGAAACTGAAGTTAAAACTGTATTTAATAGTCAATACAGTGGGAAGCTTAACTCGATAGTGAGTTTCATAACAGAATAAAGAAATTGCATTGATATAAAAGTGCTTCTTCAATTTTATGTCAATGCAAATTCTGCAAGAATCCAAACCCAAATTTAAAACAAAATACAAATAATAAACGCAACGTCTGCGCCCCTCCTGATCTAAGAGCCGCGTCATGGTGAGACGACCGACGTCATCACGCCATAGCAGAAATTAATATTGTTGCTATGTGCGCCGCGCCTATACATGTGTGAATATGTTTGTCACTCGCATAAGGGAATTTTATATTAAATAAAATCTTTTTTTTAAAAGCCTGGTGTAAGTACTTCAGAAGTTGTATGTCCTTTAAGCTTGGGTGTGTTTTGTTTCAAATAAATTCAGAATTTATGATTAAATCTTTATAGGCTGTGTTAAAGAAAAGTGAAGCTTTTGAAAAGTTATTTCCGTTTAATATTTATGTTTTGTAAAGAAGACGTCTCATTCATTAATCTTTCTCCTATTTTAACACTTTGAGGGACATTAAACGCCCATAGACATTATAACAATATAACTCTATTGTGTCTCGTTCAATGTCCTTGAAGGCGTCAAGACATTGAACTAAATAAAAACAACTATGGCTGTTACATCAGTAGAAGTCCGAAACTTGAATAAATTCTCATATAAAATGTATGAAAGTAAGCGAGTCTCGCTTTTATGCCTGTTCTTAATTCAGCCTAGAATTCTAGATTCCAAGTCCCAAGACACAGTCAGCCAGATCTAATTTAGTTCTAGTTTTTTAGGGGTGCTACACACAGCTTCGGGTCGGCATGATTCGGCAAAGCTGAGCGGCAAAGTCGAATAGGTATATTTTAGATTAATGTTCGGAAAAAAGCCGCTTGGATTAGTTCGAATTCTGTCGAGCCAACAGAAACATGATTCAGCGAGAGTAGATGCCGAAAACGGATGCTCGAAAAGGTGAAGGAAAACATCGTGAGGAAACCGGCATCAACATGTGACATCTACTAACCCTCACTGGTGGATTACGGTCCAATCCTTCTCACCGAGAGGAAGCCTGTGTCCCAGCAGTGGGAACAATTTAGACTGATTATGCTAGATACCGAACGAAATTTGCCGATTGGCACGAGCCGAATGCAACACGAATATGTAGTAATTGCTTCGGGTCAGCTTTTTCGTCCAACAAAAATGCTGCCGAATCGAACGTGTCGACCCGAACAAGAGGGTAGCACCCCTTATAGGCAAGTTGTTTTAAATCGAGTAGATCTAGGAATAGATACCTACCTACGATGGGAAGGTGTTTACCTGAACCTAAGTTTCAATTGGATAGTCGTTAGATCGTTCAATGTAATGGACTAAAGGTGGTTGGTAAAGTAGGCCAATGGTCGCTTAATGATTGTAGGTAATGAGTTTGGTTTGTTAAATTGTAATGACGAATTTAACTGTAGTCTTATTAATGATTTGTAAGCAGTGTCCATAGTGTAAATGTAATGACGTGATAGCCCAGTGGTGAAGGCCTCAACCTCATGCGCGAAGTCGTAGGTTCAAATCCTGGCAAGCACCAATGTGACTTTTTCAATTCATATGTCATTTCTGAATTTATCTTGGAGATTGCTGACATTGTTGAAGGAAAAACTTCGTGAGGAAACCTGGACTTATGGTTAATATAAGTCTGAACTCGCCAACCCGTCTTGAGCAAGCGTGGTGATGAATGCTCGTGCCTTCTCTGTATGAGAAGAAGTCCTTTGTCCTGTACTGGGATAATAATAAGCTGGTATTATTATTATTATTTAAATGTCTTTGACGTATCTCGGGACCCTGGGGTCCCGGACCTTTGGA
The DNA here is from genome assembly GCA_963680765.1 of Agrochola lychnidis. Lineage (NCBI taxonomy): Eukaryota > Metazoa > Arthropoda > Insecta > Lepidoptera > Noctuidae > Agrochola > Agrochola lychnidis. The sequence goes on from OY796858.1 coordinate 22,154,243, forward strand.
AGGCGTATGAGGGGCCGAAGCCAACTCGCAGAGGCCCCTTAGACATTTTTAAGTGTTGAGGCACCAACCGACGATTATCCCTGTATGCACTATAGAAGTGCACCCAAGGACAACCCCCGGTTGGTGTAGGACTATTGTAAGATATGGAAACAAAACATATTCGGCTATGGATTTGGGTGGCTATAATGGATTGGTTACCTGGAACTATGAAAGGACATGGCCCCTGCCTGATCAATGTTTAAATGTACACGGATAAAATGGCAGGGGGTGACTTGCACACTCAATAATGGGCCCCCGAAAACGGTCGCTAGCACATAGTGTCGTAGCGACAAGGGGGCAACACGTCCTGAGGTGCTTATGAGGAGTGGAGAGGTATTCCACGGCTATCAGGACAATCCCGGAAGTACGGTCAAGATCCCTATCAGCATCTTACTGGAATACTTCCTTCCTCTGAGCACGTTTGCTCTTGCGAATCTCCACTCAAGCTGGCCAATTAAGGCAAGAATGAGGTGGGAGTTCCGTTCCTCGTCAGTGTTCACTCCAGCCGGCCAATAAAAGCAAGCCAGAGGTGAGGAATAAGACTTCTCCCGGAAGATAGGGTCCGTGGGGTCGCTACTGCCCAACAGCTCGCCACATGCTGCCCTGCGGGTTTTTGTATCTCTCTTGGTCTGGCTCCTCATCCCAGTCCTGTTTCGGAAAAGTAAACTCTACCGGCACAGGCCTAGAGTTCGGAGCGCGCAAGCCCCACCACGACGTCAACGTAGAGATACGGCGGTGGGGTTATTATTATGATTACTTATGAAATAGAATCACCAGTTACGTCCCTCTCATCAAAACATTCATCAACAATTAATAACAACGCAATCGCAGTACCATTGATGCGAGAATATTAATAAGTCAAGAATAGGGAGGGGACATTATCGAAGTCTCGATACCATTCAGTGGAGTGGTCCGATACTTAAACATCGATATAGGGTAGGTACAGTCGTCTACTAATGGAGTCGCCTCGTCTACGTTCATATTGTAATACCTTGCAACTTTCATTAGGTATTAGAAGTCGAGATTTGTAAAGTACAATGAGAATGGGATTAGAAATGGGGGCTCTATTGTTATTGTTATTTGCCTCTCGCTTGCACGTACGTATGAAAGTGAAAGAGATATAGTGGAGCGGCTTTTTCTAATTCAAATGTTTAAGTAGACGGCTTTTGTGCACAACATAACATTAGAATTGTCTTAAGTAGATAGAAGAATGCTAGATACTTTAAATTATACTATCGTGTACGTATACATGACTTTAATGCCAGTATTGGGACTAAGGACTATTGGGACACGATTTTCTTGCCACGAAAATTTACGGTTTATTTGTCGTATGTAGGCACGGTCGTTAGTGTTGTATGGATCATTATGGAAGTTTGTTGACAGACACGTTTTTTTTACGTCAAGCGCTGATTAATTTGACAGGACTAAACTAAAATTTATCTTCTGTCCTTTTCTTAATGAAATAGAAAGAAAAACATGCACTGAACTTAAATTTAGTTTAATTTGTGAACAAGGGAATCGTGGCACCACTACCTTTTTTTTTAATACCAAAAAATTAAATATAAGGTGGTAAGTAAATAACGGGGTTGACTACACCATAAAAAGTGACATGCCTACTAGTGAGAGTCTACCAAATTGGAATTGGACTATCAGACCATAATAATCCGAATATCCGACACGATACAAATCCATGCCTATTTTCGTTCCGACCTTTTCATTATCTGTTTTTTCAGTGCTAAGTTATGCAAGAATATTCCGGTATAATACAAAGCCTACACTGACCAGGGAATTAAAAGTGGAGTGGTTTATCCTTTTATCGTGCTGTACCACGCAAAGCCACTCAGTGGTTTTTGCAAGTGGCCGATATAGCGACGGCAGTAGGTTGCTAACGACTGAAACTGTACTTTCGAAGTGCCTTATTTATTACGTATATGATTTTAAGTGCAACACTGCGTTCAGGAAGTTATTAGAAAGGAAACGCGAAAAAATCAGTCTGCCTAGGCTTTTCCTAACTATGTTGAGGTCGGCTTCTAATTTAACCGGATGCAGCTGAATACCAGTATTTCACATGGAGTGACTGCCTATCTGACCTCCACAACCCAGTAACTAGGTAATACGTAACCCCTTGGGAAGACTGGTAGTCAGACTTTCGGGCTTCTGACGACCCCTAACGATTGTCAAAGATCCGCGAATGACTCCCGGGACCAGCGGCTTAACGTGCTTTCCGAGGCACGGAGGAGTCTCGGTATGTAAAGACTAACCCCGGCAAGCGTAACGTAACCTGATGGATCGACCCGTGCGTTTTTTATTACTTAGCCATGAGCTACTCGTTGGATAGTTTTAAATGATGCTTTCTTTGCGAGATTTGTTGATGAAACGACATTGTTAGTGATGCAATAATACAAGTAGAATTTCCTGCCAGAATAACATAAACACAACCATAATTTCACGCGTGTAATTCCCGAAGGGTTGTGCAGAGCTGTACCTTTTCCTAGTGGTATTATTATTAACTATATGTATTTTACTTGCTCTTTTTCACCAAAAGAAGGATGACCTTACGTCACTTTATTGTTTTATTATCATCTTTCACTGCCTTACCACAAGGTGGCTCTTTGAATGGATTAACAATGAAGGTCGTAAAGAAACAGCCTTTCAAAATATTTTTTCGAATAAATCCATCCTTGTCTCCAGATATACTTCAAACTGAAACTCAAACTCAAAGCGTTTATTTCAATATTTAGATCTTAAGTTTTAAATCTTAGTGTAAAAACTGTAATCCTGCATATGTTCTCGAATTTTTAAGGACGGAACTGGTCACGTCCTTTTGCACTAGAGTTCCTAAAAAAAAATATAATAGACGTGGATATATTTAGCAACCTGTTCCGCTTAGCTATTTCTAAAGAGCCATAAAAAACAATGAAAGAAATCGACACGTGTTTCACCTCTCAACGAGGTATCCTCAGGATGATGATTGACTTGTTGCGAACCAGAACACGTGTTGCCACACCGAGCGCTGAAAGCAGAGACTCTCTCGCAGGGGCTCTGCGAGAGAGTCTCTGCAATAGAGGATAAAAAGTTCGTCATTTTTGCCGATGGAAAATCCCATTGGGCTCACGGCTTGTATATTAATAAGTTTTTGAATTTAAATATAAGTAAATCATCTAATAATTATTATTTTTCTTCTACAGGTAAGCACCAAGTTAACAAAAGACTCGACTATCAATAACGACTGTGTCAAAGAGTCGGTCAGTAAGTCAGAAAGTTGAAGCTAGTTGCTCATTCCAAAACGTAGATCTCAATGGAGAAGAACGGGCAAGAAACTTCAAGGACACACTACCAAAAAATAGATTCGGTTTTTGATAGGGCAACTCTAAATCTAATTAGTATCCTTGTTCATGATTACAGATACTAAGTTGTAATCTTACATATAACGCATACAACATGACTTAGAATTCCACAAAACAAGGAAAAATAAGTTCCACCTCAGAAAAAAAACTTTGCTGAAGCCGAGATGTAAGTCTCTAGAGATACCAAAAAATGGTACCAAAATACAACTCAAAACCGAATTAGTGTCTCTTCCAAGATTACAGGTGTTAAGTTGTAATCGTATATTATGCAAAGAACATGACTTAGAAGTACACAAAACAAGGAAAAAAACAAGTTCCATCACAAAAATAAAACTTTGCTGAGACCGAGACATGTCTCTCTCTTGAGATACCAAAAACTGTAATAAAGGACAAAACTAATTAGTGTCTCTCCCAAGATTGCAGATGTTAACTTGTAATCGTATATTAACTCAAGTGGCACTTGAGTGTAATAGCGCTGTAAGTGAACGAGCGAAGTGGAAACTTTTCAAGCTATTATTATTTTTTAAGTGTTTTTCTGCATAAAGCGTTATCTTGGCGGAGTGCCTGTTCCGTTTTATAAGAAGGTTGCACAACTTCGGGGATTTTTGTTCAAGAGATTTTTTTTTCCGCTGTTGAATAGAATTTGGTTTCCGCTTCGTTGGGTCCTGTGTTTGTAAATAAGATGTGAATTTTACTTAAAAAAATGGGATGGGATTTTAAGTAAGTAGTCTTTTCATCCGTAGAGTCTGTTTTTACACAATTATTTGTTTATACACGGTCACTCATTAAAAATAAAATGATGAATTTTATATGTTACTAGCTGGCCGGACAGTCGTTGTCCTGTCCAATTTTCAATCATTCATACAAAATTTTCATAGAAAATGCACTTTCAGTTCTCTCTAATTTTTCTCGGCAACTTTTCCAACTTTTCTTTTCGTAAGAACCTAATTCGGATTATTACGACGACTTTAAAACAAAAAAAATCCAAATCGGTTCAGCCTTTCTCAAGTTAACGCTATACAAAGTAGCAAAAAAATAAAATCGTGTGGCACTTGGGGACTGCCGCGGTAAAGCTGTTGCATAGCATTTGTAACCTCCATACTTCCTATTTGTCAACGCTACACTTGGGATGATGACGTGATGACATAAAACAAAAATTACTTTCCCATGACAACGTGATGTTGTCATGGGAAAGTAATTTTTGTTTTATGTCTTTGTTAACCGTCATTACATGGTAGGCGGAGTGGGGGGGTGTTAGGTTTTTTTCGTTACGCAATTTCTTGATTCGGTCGCCGCGCTCAAAGCCCACGATAAAAGCTATGCAATAGCTTAAAAAAAAGTGTAACGTTAAATGTGCAAAACCTAAAAATAGTTTGATCAGAATAACGAGCAGAATCAATTGAACCACTTTTTAATATAGGTCACATTTTTCAAAAAATCTTCATTAAAAACGTTGCCGTGTCTATTTATTAATAGGTCAAGTCATCACATGTGCAAACCCGCCAAAATGGGTAAACAAACACAAATTGTTGTCGACCAATTAAAATTTTCTCATACGCGGGATAATAATAGCTTTTATTTCAATGCAAATACGAATCTTACGAACTAAAACAGCACATAAAACCTTTACAATTTTTTTAATGATTTTTTTTCTCTTTGAAATAGGTCAATTGAATTAAAAATCAGTTGGGGTGTCTGAGGTTTTGCGCATTTAACATAACACGTTGTCTAGAAAATATGTTCTTGGTACGCCTATACCTATCTTTTCACACAGATACACATCAGAATTATCAACTCAAGATTATACTGCTCAGATTTCTAGCCATCATTAAAGACAAATTAAACTTCAACATCAGTCGAAGTTTTGACCACTAAGTCAAAAAAATCGTGGAAACTTTTTTCTTCCAGTAGCCAAGTTAGAACGCTAAGTGAAAATATTTCATAGCGATAGTTGGTCGTACGAAGCGATTATCGGTGGTATAATTACAGGCAATATATATAATATGTAGTTGGTTAGTTACCCCACAATACGGGAGAAGTAATGGCGACGCTTAGAATTTTCTAAGAATATTGTTGGGCCGAATATATGACTTTTTAATGTATTTTCCTTGTTTTTGTGGGCATTAACTAAACTATTCTATTCATAATAGTATGTTAAGATAAAATCTAGAGAGTATTATAGACAATATGGACATCCGCGGGTAAAATTAATGTTACAATTGTTTTTACGGCTAGCTCTTCTGTCCACAATAGTCCACAATATCTTATTACGTAGAAAACGAAAATTAAAAACTTTCTTACTTAACTGTTCAAGGACATCTTTTCTGCGAATTTTATTAACATTAAATTGCTTACCTATATACAATTACTATCTGCGCCCCGCGGTTTCACCCGCATAAGTCTCGAACCCGTGGGAAAAAAAAGTATCCTATGTTCTTTTCCAGGGCATCATCTATATATGTGCCAAATTTCATCCAAATCCGTTCAGCCGTTTTAGCGTGAAGGCTTAACAAACAAACTTACTTTCGCATTTATAATATTAAGGATTACACGACTAACTATTTACATTCGATACTAAATTAAATGACTAATTAACTAACTGTACAAATAAATATAATAACAATAATATTCAAAAAATAAGTTCAAATAACCTTGACCGATGACCTTGTGAAGGCAGCAGAAATCTGCTGGATGCGGGAATCACAGAACCGATCGAATTGGAGGTGCTTGGGGGAGGCCTATGTCCAGCAGTGGATGTCTTTCGGCTGAAATGATAATGATCTTCCTTTCTTTCGTGTGGTTAGTGACTAACCTGGTGTCAGAGTTTTTATGCCGGCAATGGGCCTCTGACTTGACTTCACATGCCGTCGAGAAATATCTCTCAGGCATGCCCTTTTCCTCACGATGTTTTCCTTCACCGTTTATGAAGCGAGTGATAATTATACAATACACATATGAATCTGAAAAGTCAGAGGTGCCTTGGGTTCGAACTCAAGACCGATTGAATAACGACGATGATGAAGTTCAAATACTAGAAACGTATTCACAAGTCTTTTATACGCTCCCGGGTCGACGGCGCGTTGTGTTCCACGCGCACCTCAAAGAGATGTCAGCAGAATTGACGGGGTCCGTTAGGGCCAATGCCTGCCGGGGCTGCGAATATGGGCCGAAAGGGAAATCGTGGCCCCCGGCAACAGGGCAACCGAAGAAACACGGGTGGGTTTTAGTCAGAGCGGGAGAAGTTATTTGATAATTTCCCACCCAAAAAAAAGTCTTTCATACGCTAAGCTGAAGCCCCACATTTCAATATATGTACTAAACTCAATATTCCACGTTTCCCTCCCCTTTGATATGGGGTGTATAAATTTTGCGTGAATACAGTGTGTTTGTTAATGCTCTACGTTGGGGCTCGTTAGAATCCATATTAGTAACACACGGAAGAATTTTGTGCTGAAAAATGCGCTATAAAAGTGCTTTTATAGGGTAACTTAAAATTAAGCCGTAAGTAGGTAGGTATAGATTAAGTCTCTAAAGACCACATTATTTCTAATAGTGTCCGAAATATCAAGTTGTTTTAACATGTCCACAATATCGAGCTTTTACCACCTTCCTTAGTTCGAAGGGCTCGTGGCTAAATAATAACAGCCGCACGGGTCGATCGGAGGTTAAGCTACACTTGGCGCGGTCGGTTCGTGGATGGGTGACCATCCATTACATATCGAAACCCCCGTGCCTCGGTCATTCTTTGGTCAGATAGGCAATCGCTTCATGTAAAATACAGGTATTCAGCTTCATAAGCAAATAGTTTTATGACAGGTACGCGCACAGATTGCAATGAGTCTGCGGTACGTGAGTCGCCGACGGAACAAAATGTTGCCATTTTAAATATTATATTTGTATAAACATTTAGGACTAAGTATTGTAGCAGTTACACCGTCACATACGAACTAGGCATCATAGACATGACGTCACACAAATCTTGCATCGCGCAGTTAGACTTTACCGAGCGATCGATATACATACAAGATTTCAACTTCAAACCGACGGGCAGTTGCCCGCAAGACACAACACCCATCTGGTCGGAGGATCCTCCCTTTTCTATGGTGGATGAGTGGACTTTACACCCTGTTCCTCATACCCCTAAAGTATTGTATTTATTTAAATTTTTCATTTGTTTTTCACTATATGCTGCACCGGTTGATGTCATCACGTCAGCGCCGACTGTCGCTGAAAACCAGTGCTGGGGCTTTGTCTCGCATGGGGTCGTAGTAGTATGCTGACCTATGGCCGTTTTGCGTGGATGTGACGCATATTTTCCCCCAATTTGTTATTTACGTGTTTTTTCAATCTTTCTTTGCGTCATGTTTACTGCAAATAAACGAATTTTCTTTTCTTTCTTTCATCCGGTTAGACTGGAAGCCGACCCCAACATAATTGGGAAAAGGCTATGCAGATCCGACCACCTTCCTTAGCTGGCTAACCCTTGAACCTTTTCGAATATTATGTTCAGCCAAATAAATTTCCATATCTACAAACGTAGCTGTAACGTCTTAATTCAACCACTTTAAACTCCCATCGCTAAATCATTTACTGGGCTCTGAAAATACCCACAAAAATACAACTAAAGGAAATGGTTCATTCGGATTACGCACGATATTTTCGCCATAAAATAACTATAAAATTTATATTTATAGTTCCAGCTATACGCTACAATTAGAGAAACAGTCGCTCCCCATTATTATTAAGTGTTGCCACCGAAATAATTATGAATTTATGACGGAAATTCCCTAGTGTTGTTAGATTTTGGTGTTATTTGTTTGGTTGTAGTTATTAACGCTTTGTAATTAAATTGTGTGAATTAATAGTTTATATTTGAGTACAATTGAACTGGTATACAAATGCGATATGGTGATAATTACGGTTTTAAATGATAAATAATTAACATATCGATTAAATATCGACATCATACAGTGCATATTAATTATATGCTATCTAATAACAGTTGCAATTTACGGTCAAGACAGTTTTTGTAGTAAACAGAAAAGATAAGCTCTACTGACTATTATCCGTCAGAACCCTAGGACACCCACGGGTAAGGTGTGTTTGGTCTTGCGGGAACCATGCCAAATAAAACAAAAACCACAATGACAATAAACCACACTAATACTTATATAATTCTTATATATGTTTAGAATAATTGTTATATTACATAATATTATATAATTCATTGTAATTCTGCTTACAGGTTATTAATTTGGAAATTTGTGTATATTTTGTGACTTATAACATCGCCTTGGATGAATCTGTAAAGGTGTTATAATTGTGATTTAAATAAATAAATAAATAATTGCCAGCCTAATCCTATCCTATACTATTAAATGAGCAATATTTGTATCCTACTAATATTAAAAAGGCGAAAGTTTGTGAGTGTGTGTGTATGTTTGTCTTTTCTTCACGCAAAAACTACTGAACAGATTTGGATGAAATTTGGCACACAGATAGTTTATAACCTGGATTAACATATAGGTACTTTTTATCCTGATATTCCCACGGGATCGAGACTTCTGCGAGTGAAACCGCGGGGCGCAGCTAGTATTTATATATTTGTAATCACGTTCTCGAAAACGGCTCTTACGATTTCGATGAAAGTTGGAAATTACGGGGGCGAAAACCCGATCTAAGTCTCTTATCTAGGAAAATCGTTTTTCTTCTTATTTTCACCCGAGCAGAGCTCGGTCGCCCAAAATTTAGAACAAGATGGCTACCTTAGAATAATGAAATGGCAGCATGGAATGATCATAAACTATTAAATGAGCATTCTCTATTTTTACCAGAGCAGAGTACTTATTTAATTAGGCTAGCAATTAAAAACAAACCCAATGTTATAAAATAAATAAAGCTAAGTGTTAAGTGTAAAATCGGGCATTTGCTTCCAAAACTGTTTACTACGCAACGTTAGACACGGGTTAATGGTACACTACACTGCGGATAAACTGTAAACATTCACCGTTCCATTCACCATGATGTTTGGGTATCAGTCAATCAAATCGATCTATCAAAGTCTTGCTTTGACATCTCTCGGGCCACGTTACTCTCTATTTGCTGGTTTCTGCCAGATTCATTATGCCTTCGTAGTTCATCGACCCAAGAATCATCTCACACTCCATTTTTGACTCATATATAAAACACCATGTAGGGAGATACTGCCGAACACCACCTGCTACGATCCTTACATGCTCCTTATGCTTTGTTTACGTTCATACATCTGGTCATGCACGCACGCCGGTTGCGAGTATAGATAGTGCAATCCACGAAGACGCGCCCCACTCCGCTCCGCTCCGTACTAAAGTACAGCTTACAGTGCAGTAATCGCGGAGTGGGGCGCCTCTTCGTTGATTGCACAATCTATACTACGCACTTGACCTTTCTGAAGAACTTCAACAAGGTCACTAAGTATATGTAATTATTGACTTGTCTTCTCGTCTTTTCTTCTCGTCACGTTAGGAACAGCTAAATAAAAATGTGCCCAAATGCTTACAAAATACAAGCTACCTACTGTTATTATGGAACAAGTTGAGTTTTGGGCCACTGCTGTGTGTGCACTAAGATGTGCAGCTCCCAAAAATGAAATCTCGAACCCCGTACCCCGTAATAATCAACCACTCTTATCATAGCGCCTGAAAGTAAAATAAAAGCATATCATGAGACATTAAAGATACCAATTTTTTTTATACGGTCTTCTTGGTAAACCTACTTTTAAAAGCCTCCTCATTAATATAGTTATACCAAGCCAGACAATATTCCCATTACTAAAACCAATGAACATAACTCAACAACTGGACTCTATCTTAAATTTTATTCCTGCGATGTACCAAGGAGATTTTTCTTCAGGGATTTGTTCCGACATCTGCAGTGCTGCCCGCCCCCACACGAATTTACCGTGAGCGTAGTACGTGGGTGTGCTAAGACGTGTACCTATTATTCTTTTGAAGATATAGTTCAGGTGTGCAGAAAAATATAATTAAAGTTGAATATATTTTCACAGTCTGCTAGATATCTCAAAATTAAAACGGAATTTGTCAAAACAGAAAGCCTTTTTTTAGTAACCAAAACACTGTGCATGAACCCCAGGACAATGTAATTATATTGTGACAGTCTTTTTGTAAAACTTGATGACATGTGTCGTCTGTAGTTGTGTTTATTATAGTCTATTCCAAAATTATCTGATGAAAGTGTAAACAGGGCTGTTCAGGTTAAATTGTTACTCTAACACTCACCAAAGGAACTTAGTAATTAATCTGTATTTAGACGTTTCAACTTTAAATCTCAAAACTTTTGCTCACAATTTTTGTTTTGATTATTGTTTTGTATTCTTGAAAAATGATCTACGAAAATTAAGATAAACTTCAATTGTCAAATGATAAACATATTTAAGGTGATTTAATTAAGAATTTCGGCTTAAAGTATTAAAAACAATCAAATAAAAGCATTTAATTTGTATGTGGTACTACAAACTGGCATCCACATTTTCGTTTTCTTATCCATCTGTTTACATTTTTTTCAAATACTTTTGGAACAGAACATACTATCTGAATGTACAGGCAGCAAGACAAGGCATTATTCCTGAATGTACTGAATTCGACAGATTATTTTCAACAGTGCCACCATAACACTCAAAGATAACCCGACAAAATGTCAGGTACTCGAAGTACAAATTCTACCCTACTTCTGTAATCCCGCTAAACAGGAGGTTTCGAGTAAAGCAGGTTAATCAGGTGCTTGTCATTCTGCTCGAGTTGTAAGTCTACTAAAGGAAATTGGCCATTAGTTTCAGTTGACACTACAATACCGATAGCGCCACTCGCGGTACTTTCTCGCTCGCGTTCATTTCTTCCAGAATATTTGCAAAGTACCGGAGATGTAAGTGATACTTTTTGTCGGGAACTATTTCCATTTACATTATAACAATATTCTTTTTTACAGCAAGAAGTCCCGGTAGTATTACTATTTTCTAGAATAGCGGTGACCGCCACATAACGGTCGCAGTGACGGTGACGGTGTCAAAAAACGCTCTCTAAGAAAATACACCAACATACCTTCCTAAATAACATTTCAGAGACGTCATCGCCAGTAAATTACGGACGCTATGTGGCGGCCACCGTAGTTTTAAGAAACAGTAGTTTTACAGTTTTATCAATCTTCAAATTGTTAAAGATTAATTGGTTTATTCACCAAATCTTTCGCTTACTGGAGTGCCATAGTGTGTCTTCTTTCATAATATCGCTATCCCTAAAAATATTACTTTCTAGAATTCATATTTCTCCATTATTCTTCCAAAAACACACTTCAGTTCACTACAAACATTATAACACAGTTTAGATCAGAAAAACTGAATTTATACCACCGTTTGGTCACGATAAAGTGCACCTGTTCTCCTTTGCCGATCCAAATATTATAAACAGATTTTCGATCGGCTTACTTGTTGTATTTACACATCTACCAATTGATTTTGAACTCTGTTTACTGATGTAGATGGTTGGAAATGAATTGATGGTGAACGAACTTTTTGGGTATTAAAGTTGTTAAGTGACCAGTGACTTTGTGAGGGTTCGTTTGCACGTGATTTTGAAGTATTACGTAGTATGACATTCTGTCGATCGATAGAGAAGACTGCTCGATTTTGAATTCGCTGATTTTCTATGTGTATATTGGTTTGAAGATGTTAGTGAGAAGAAATAATAAAGTTATGAGCTATATTCACATCTTTTTAAAAAGAAATATTTGAATTCAGAATCAATTTTATTAAAGAAAGGACTTGAGAAAATTGGAAATTTTCTTGTGAGTATTTCCATCCACTAGTGTAAAGCATTTTCATTCAACGCCCGATGTTATGAAACTTTACTGTAGCTTTGAACGACTTGAGTACACTCTAGCTTGGAAAATAATCAAACAGAACTCAAATGAAAACACAGACTCTACTGTTATCCTATTTTCTTTTAGGTCTCTTAACAACCCGGAATTTGGCGTGAACAAACAGCTCCATCCAATCAGAAATCTATCTCATATTTAACATTGAATTTAGAGCGGGATTTTAAACATGTTCCGCCTCCCGGCTAGCAGTAAAACTGTCGTAAAATTGTCTAACATGTCGCCTCTAACCCACAGAAGCAGAGGTGGCGAATCTTTTGTACAAGAAATGAAATAAAATTGTAAATTCTGTAAGTTTGACATCGGAATCACTTTAGCAGGTCACATGAAAAAAAAAACAGCGGCACTCCGGGAGTGCCGACAGTGAGAACCTAAATAATTTAAAAAAATACTTCTAAAACCTTAAAAGTAAAAATACTTGCATAGAACATTGATCCGTAACGTAATATAAATAAAGAGCACAATGGCGTTTACAAAAATGAGGTATCGGTAACGGTGTCGCGAGTTCAATTGTTTTTTCCCATCTCAAAAATGCCCAACGCGTCTAAAAAAGTTTTCACTTAAAAAAATTAAAAAAACACATTAAATTAATACAAAGTAGCCAAAAGCAGTACTTGGGCACTGTTTCGCAAGAGCAAACATTTTCTTTGACCTCTCTCAAGACCTAAAGTTTTCCACCCCTGCCTGATACTATCTATAAACGAGGACAGTGTTAGAAACCTCATTCCGTTAGCTTGTTTATTTTGTTCCCAGTGCGGATCGAATTTTCGGTGGAATTGAAAACAGGTGGGATTGTAAAAGTAAAACCTTTGACCTTGATGTGATTTTTACGGAGTAGGATGTGAAAGAATCGGGTTTTGTAACTGAAATGTTTGTTGATTACAGATTAGGTGGTGTTAAGACTGACGCAACGATAGGCAAGGGGTACTTGCTACTTGTTGAATTATTTACAGAATTTATTTAAGTTATTTGGTAACGTTTTTTAACTCGCTAAAAGACTTAGGCTGTTTGTCCACCGCACCGTGGACGGGACGTCAACGAGAAACGAGATAACGCGGCTATAGTAAATAGAAATAAAAGAAAAATAGATTTATTTGTCACAAAAACACGTGCATACAAAGACAAGAGCAAACATGAGTATAAAACAGAAATAGTCGGCAGCTGCACGACATGACTGTGACAAGAAGGCTTCCACTCAGCATGATGCTGTGCTATGGGGGACCCACAGCATAGCGCTGATTTTCAGTGGTCACCCGAAAAAAACGAACGGAAATCAAGTCAGGTTCAGTAATTTGTAAATAATAAATAGGTAACAAAATAAAATAAAATAAACAGTACTTAGAATTATAAAACAACTATACAACGAATTGTAAGAATAAATATGATTAAATAACATAAAAATTAATCGTCAGGCATCACCGTGCATAAATAATGTACCTATCTACTTGTGACATATTACTACTACACGAGAATATCCAGTGTTTTGTCTCGCTCCCACCCTCACCTAAATGTATATCGCTACTTCGGCGTCGACGTCTGGTTCTCGTTGACGTCCTGGTCACGGTGCGGTGGACAAACGGTCTTCAACTTAATAGGGCCTTACATTTGGTTAGATAGGAAGCCGACCCCAAAAAGGTTGGGAAAAGGCCAGGCAGATGATGATGAGGGCCCGACAGCTGTGCTAATGACCTCAACAAGATAGTTCTATAGATGCCATAAATTAAAGCTATTTCAACAAATTATTTATTTATTTAACAGTTTATGTACACACATAAAAACAGACAAGAAGAAAGGAACAGAAAAATACGTACAAAGGTGATGCTTATTTCTATAGAAATCTCTTCCAGCATACCTGCGATAGGAAAGTAGTTAAAAGAGATGTAGACAACGTGTGTAAGAGTAGAAGAGAAAACAGAATACATAAAATAAAACTAAACTATTACTATTAATATGTGAGCTAAGAACAACAGTTTATTACTCCTTATACCTAAACTTTAAAAGTTATCTCTTAGAAGTAATTTTGACCGTAGAGCTTGAAGTGGGTTGAATGTCTAGATCAATTTATGACGTCTATTCGTTTTCTATGAAAACTGTTTCTTCTAATGAAGACTTTATTTCAAAAACCACCTTTGTCAAAAATTTCATAATGAGTTAGTTATGCCAGTTATGAAGTTGTGAAGAAGTTTTTTTACTCTACTGTAAAACTAACTAATTTGACTAAGGTGGTTTTTAAAATAATGTCTTCAAAGTACTCTCTTAGAAGAAACAGTTTTCATAGAAAACAAATAAACGTCATAAATTGATCTAAACATTCAACCCACTTCAAGCTCTACGGTCAAAATTATAAAATGCAAAATAGCTTGCATCGTAAGCACAATGCATCAAAACTTGATGTATGCATTGCGTACAATGAACTTCGAAGTTGACGTTTGATATGAACTTTTAAGTGAATCATTGAAATTAGAATGTATAGGGATTCTACAAGAGACTGGTGGTCTAGCCGTCTCAGAACATTCACCTATTCTAGGGCTGTCCTGACGATTTTCATGTTTCGTTTACCATCTTGTTACATTTCTTGTTCTAGTTCATTTCAATTATTTTAGAGTAAAATGTGGCTACCTGAACAACACTACGAGTGGCCATATCATGATCGTACTGGTGTTCGGACATAGTTCGGCAAGTGTGAGATAGGCGGTATTTTTCAGCGCTGACATATTCAGTACGACCGATGATTTCATTTCTGAAATAATAACGGCCACTTTTTGGGATATTTTGAAACTTAGTAAAATTTTAGATGGTAAACATCCATGGTTGACAGAAAGTGAAATACAACATTCTTGGGAAAACCCAAAGTTGATTTATAAACACACATTCTTGACCGTATTCTATAAAAAAAACCAAACCCGCAAAGTTTAACAAAAACCTAAAGCTCCTGCTAAATGTACTTGAAGTCCATAAAAAAACTGTAGGTACCAGCTTAAAATTAGATCGTCGGTATCAAACTGACAGTTGACAAAATGCTTAAAATTAAAACTTGTTTGAAAAGGTCAGGTTTAAAGAATCTATTTTGGTGTAATTGGATTCGTACTTGAAATAAATTATTAGGAGTTCAGAGCGATCTTCGTTTTCCCACGGAACTTAGCGATCGTTTCCCTAATTCCTTTTTTCTTGTTCGGAATCATTTCAAGTTTTCAATATTCCTTTATTTTATGCATTCATTTTCTGAACATAGATCCCTTATTTTAGGTCAGTATAATATGTACTTATAATAATACTTTGAAACAAATTGATCCCATTTATTACTTTAGTCCCAATATTTAAAGACACAGCAGATGATAAAATTACTCAGAACATCAATTGTCGTTCACGAAAATCTCGAACGTCACTAAGGGCAGTATCAACCATGCCAGAAATGGTGAACAGTTACAGGATGTGGGTTTCACGGCTGGTTGACACTTCCCGTGACCTAAAGGCTGGCTTTTACCTTGGCCACAGATAAATACAGATGGGTCTCCGCAGTTTAGGTATGAAGCTACAAGTTCGCGGCGGGCCCGTCTTGCTGGGCCACTTCAGTGAGTGTAACGTAGTCAGAAAATGTAAGAGTTACGCGATAGAAAGAGAGGCAACTTCTAGGTGAATATAACTGTGGGTAATTAGCGCTGTGCGACCTGAATTGCACTTTACTGTGTCGTAGCAAGAGTCGCTTTTTATTTAAATGATTTTGCGGCGTGTCCCTATCTGCGTTAATATGTGCCTTGGCCAGAGGCTAAGCATTGCCATATAACGTGGCAACGCCGCCAGTCTCTTGGGCACATTATCAGTCGACAGCAATGCGGATGAATTTTTCGACGCCATATTTTAGTTTTTTAATAGTTTCAGTTAAGTTAGGATAGTATTATTGTTATTTCAACAAACAGTTTTGATATGCCGTTGGTAGACACTGTGCCAACCCTTAAAGATACTGACCACAGCACGGAGTAGATTTCACTCCGCCCTCCCAGCTTGTAACTAATGAATAAAGAGTGTTACATGTTAATAAGTTCTGAGATTTTATCGCGTACAAGATACTTCGGAGTTTTTCTTTTATTAGATTTGCTTCTAATTACGAGGTTAGGTTGAGTTGTGGGTTTAATAATTGTGTTAGGTCTTGTATCTAGTTTTATGTGGCTTCTTATAAGGCTATCCTGGCTATCGTTATTCTCCTCACAATTTTATCGATAGGAACCCAAGAAATCCATGTATACGCCTGGTAGTATTTTTGCTTTCATCATCTCCTATAATCTCTCATCCGAGCCTTTTTAAAGCCCGACGCAAAAAGAGGGGTGTTATAAGTTTGACCGCTATGTCTGTCGGTGTGCCTGTCTGTGGTACCGTAGCTCTTAAACGGGTGAACAGATTTGAATGAGTTTTTTTATATTTGAAAACAGATCTTCTAGCGTTGGTTCTTAGACATGTTTTATCAAAATCGGTTCAGCCGTTTGAAGATTATCAGCTCTTTTTTAGTTGATGAATGGATATGAGTATCTTCCACAGGTCTGATCGATTTGAAATTTGGTATTCTGTTACTTCAATGATATTAGAAGAACATAATGACCTTGAACTGATGCTGCAGCATCACCTGGAATTTTCAGGATACCCAACTCCCTTACCAACTTATAGCACAGGTATCGTGTTTAGGCTCATTGGAATGGTCTCAATGAATAAGTTATAGATAGATGGTGAACAAGATCTTGTGATGGAGTAGAGAGAGAAATGAGGAAATGTTTGTGTCGGGGATTTTTTATTGTACTTGTTCAACCATGTAACTATAGGGTCGGCTTCCAGTCTAACCGGATGAAGCTGAAATACCAGTATTTTTAAGTCCGGTTTATTGCATCAACTGGTAATATTTTTCCGGGAACTGTTTTTATTTCCAAAGCCAAAGTCAAATACTTACCTTATTTATTTCGATTAGGCACTTTTAAACGTCATATTCTTGTAAAAATGGAATTGATTATAGTCGCCCCTTTCAAAAGGTAGTTTCATATGGAGAAAAATCGATCAGAAATTCCGTAATTACATTTTTTTTAATGTTTTACAGTACTTAATTATATGTATAAATAATTATACGAGGTCAAACCAAATTAGCCATCGAAACTCCGCAGACGCGATGGAAATCAATGTCGAAACAAGAGAAAACAAAAAATAAAAACAGTGGCACTCCGGGAGTGCCGACAGAAGTGGAAACTTGAACAAGATCGCCTTGGTGAAAGAAAAATACTTGTATAGAACATTGGTCCGTCACCATATCTACATAAAGAGCACAATCGCGTTTACAAAACAATAAAGTAAAATACTTGCATAGAACATTGATCCGTAACGTAATATAAATAAAGAGAACATTCGCGTTTACAAAAATGAAGTGTCGGTAACGGTGTCGCAAGTTCAATTGTTTTTTTAAATCTCAAAAATGCCCAACGCGCCTGAAACAGTTTTCACTTCAAAAAATGATTTGATATTTTTTTCTTTTTAGGATCAACGACTTATCACACCACCTACGGTCATGATAATCCGAAGAAAAAAAAAACGGTTTCTACGCAAAACAGAGAACATTATTAAATTAAATACGACTCAAAACAAAAAAAAAATGCAGTAAACAAAACAACAGCTGACCCATTAATATAATACGACTATGCAAACCATTTTAAAGGCAGTCTTAAAGTCTAATAACTTTCGCCGTCCACTGTTCATTTCAGAAATTGGATAACAACTGGAGTAAGCTACAATTAAGTCAATTCATTTCAATTGTCCGTCTTCAATGGCAACAGTTTGTTAGTTTTAGTGCTATCAACGTTTCGTGGAGTATCATCAAACGTACCTATTTGGGGTAATTGTTTTTGGGAGATAGGTTTGTGGAAAATTGTTCACTTTACTCGATGGATCGAGGGTGGTGGAATCGAATAGTGATCATATACTCATGCTAAAATAAAAGGAGTGGTGAGGGCAGGTATTGCGTGATAATAGTCGCTAAGACTTTTATACATCCCTTCGCCATTTTGAGTTATCTATATTATAATGATAATTACAAAAGAGGTAAAATTTGTGATTTTGTATGTATAGGCTAATCTTCGAAAATCCTGATCTGATTCCGAAAGTTCTTTCACTAATGAGAAGCTATATATAGTACTAAAGAGTCTCATAGGTGTGTATATTTTATCTTAAAACAATAAATTTCACGCGGAAGAAGTCGCGGGCAGAAGCTAGTGTATTAGAAAAAAGCCATTTGTGAAATGAGAAATTCAAGCTTAGAATTTCATAAACAGAACTTAAAAGGCTTCATAAGCATTCAAACCCTCTACCTTAAATAAAAAATACTAATAGAAGGAGTAGACTTGTGTCGATAAATAATATGCGATCGATTTTTCCAAAAAAAAAGTAAACAAAAATCCATGAAAAATTCAAACATCGGTGCTTGAAAAACTAAAGATAGAGAGACCTTTGTCAACAGTGAAAGTATGTTTAGATCCCAGATCGCTTACCCGAAAAATGGACCCGAAAGGATCCAATAAAAAATAAACGATTAATCCTTTTAGTAATTCAAAATATCCTGCCATTTTTTATCCGACAGATTTTAAGTTCAGGGGATCCCGACACGAGGAAGGCTGATCTCATCTTAATAAATTCCTTTGATACTGATATTTCTCATGATTCGACTTGCAAATTTTTGCCAAGTGGACTCTTGATTTTCGCTTTAACATAGTTGAACGAAAAACAAGAAATGTTTCCAAAACAACGGGCATTTGAAACGCAAATTTTATATTTTGGTGCGAAGTTTTGAAGTGGAAACTCGGACACGCAATCTGGGTTGTCAACTTTTATTTGACGAATGAAAACCAAGACTGAATGGTATCAAATACTTACAAACTTTTCATCGGACACCAAGTACTTACAATCGGACACCAAATACTTACCAATTCTTATCACCTCTCATCATCCATACAGTGACATTAACCATGTTTGGTTTCACTCTAACACCACGTCTATCTAATATGATCGATGGCAGATATCGAACAACTTTTCCAATGTGTGTCCTACTAGGGGTAGCTGAACCCGATCATAAGTGTTTGTAACTAAATCCTAACACCGCCTTTATAACGAACATCATCTACAATTTTATATAATATTTGTAGATCCTCAAATTCGAATAGCTTCTGAAGAAACTTGCGTAAAGGAAGAAAACAATAATTTCTATGTAAATTGTTATGTAAACTTATTATAATTGATAACTCAATACATTTAGAACTAATAATTGTTGAAATTATGGAGTTCGTAAAATTTATTGTTCCAAACTGAATGTATTAAAACAATTGTTAACTAGTTTGCCCTTTGTAATCGGTTTATGAATAGTTTCGAAATTGTTTCATAGTTATTCGTATACTGTTAGTAAAGGAAAGAAACCTTCCAATATCGTGTAAAGATCTGTAGGTTCTCTGAATGGAGTAACTATACTATTTTGGTGGTGTTCAATGCTTAAGATATGGGCTCCTTCATATTTAAGCGAGTGGGTACTTATATTCATAATAGTTACTCATACCTTAAATGAGAAATTACTGGTCAAGAATGGTTAGAGAAACTTTCATCAAGTGCATCTAACTCTGTTATCGTCTTGCTAGTATCTATGTGATTGTACTCATCAGAATAAATGAATTTATTTTAATGTTTTGTTACAATCTAACTTGGGAAATTTAACAAGGACAAGCAATTTAAGTTTGCACAAACTTGGTTTCTTTTAAATTAAATTGTGTTTTACAATGGTACGAAAAACTTTTATTTACGTTTGATGGTTATCTCGCTATTCCAAAATACGTATTTCGTGTCGTATCAACTTTTATTAACTAGATAGCTATTATGTGTACCAAGTTTTGTTACTGATATCGTCGATACAAATATTATTCCACTTCGAACTAAGTAAAGGTCAAAACGGGACAAAATCGAGCATGGAACACACCAAAGCTTTTCACCAGATGACATTCCATTACTCCCCTTCATTCTGCGGTCCATGTAAACCCGGATACATAAAGTTTTTCCGTAGACTGTTTCCACCGAAGGTCCCCGGCTTATCTGCGGGGCGTTTGAACGTATGTAGAGCTCATAAAACTGGTTTATGTGTGACCGCAGCCGTCTGTACTATGTGGATGATGTCTTAGTATTGTTTTATGATTTCTGAGGCTATTTGGTTCATGTTACGTTTTTGTATTTTATTTAAATTTTTTGAGTGTTTTTATTTGTACTAATTGTGTTAATATGACTTAATACAGAACCAGTTACATGATGTCTGGGATTTGTATACCTACCTAAATCGTCTTGCCTTTTATGACCGAATACTAAATGCACATTACCAACTGCGAACATAACAGATATATTGTAACGAAGCTGAATAAACTCAATAGTCATACGCTTTAAATGATTTGTTTGAACAAACAAAGAGAGAAATTAAGTGTGGCCCACTTAACCGCCATAATTTTTCTGAGAGTTGAGTACAATTTCAAAAACACCCTTATCATAGATTTGGATTTATCGTTAAACCTTCAGATAAATTCGGTGACACCGTTAATCCCAAACTAATTTATATAATGGTCCGAGGAAATCGGTATTTCAGTACTTAACTGGAATGGGACAAAGTGTGGAACGTGAAAATAATTACAGCATTTAAAACGATGCGAATAATAAAATTGATTCTGTAATTTAAAACGGACAGCTATCAACCACATAAAGTAGAAGATTTTTTTTTTTCAGAAATCTTTACCTTTTTGCTTCATAAGTATTCTGTCAAGCCTTCAATCTTACAAACAGCTTGAGTCTATCTTTTAAATGAGATCTGGGATCGCAAGATTTATGTTTCAGGACACGTGCAACTTTTTGTAATCATCACTTCTTGCAAAACTTGAAACCTATTCCACAATTCGCTTCACTAGCCCCTAACGACCCATTACCCGAAAATACCCGAAGATAGCCGACGCATCGTGTTCATTACAATCAAAAGGGTGCCAGCTATCGCGATTGACTCAACAAACGTCTTTGATCTGCGTTTTGTAATGAATAGGTGTTGCGTGCCACCAGCGATACTATCTTAGATTGTGAAGCGTATTCTTGGTATTAAAATAGAATTAATCTGATTTCAGTGGGTAGAAATAATTAGCGATTTATTCTTGTAGGTTCTAATACAAGGATCAGTGATAGCCTAGTGGTGTGACCGTCAGACTGCCAAGTCATAGATCTAGAGTTCAACCCAAAGTGAGGTGCGTTCTCTGTCTTTTCGGATTCATGTGCGTCATCATCTGCCTAGCCTTTTCCCAACTATGTTAGGGTCGGCTTCCAGTCTAACCGGATGCAGCTGAATACCAGTATTTTACATGGAGCGACTGCCTATCTGACCTCCACAACCCAGTAACTGGGTAATACGATACCCCTTGGTAAGACTGGTTGTCAGACTTTTTTTGGATTCATGTGCGTATTGTATAATTATCACTTGCTTCAAAAACGGTGAAGCATAATGTCGTAAGGAAACCGGCATGTCTGAGAGGTATTTCTCGACGGCATGTGAAGCTAAATCAGAGGCCCATGAGAGGCTTTATAACTCTGACACCAGGTTATTCACTAACAACATGAAAGTAAGAAGTATACAAGGAGACAGTGTTTTATCCGTTGCTTTAGTCTGTTCTGCCAATAGCGTTGTTTTCATTCATTTTATAAATAGCTCTTCGATCGATTCCTATTTCTGTCTATGATATAGCTTGACTAAACTTAGAACTACGCTTAGAACATTGTCGTATTCGAAACGAACTGTGACATCAAAGAGTAACAATTTTAACGTGACAAAATAAAAAAGTGACCTTTTCGTAAAGTTTTGTTCTGTTCTAGAGATTATTATAGCGTAGCATCATCATAGCAGCATCAAATTTTGAATGTCACACAATATTCTCCGAATGACACATACATCTAAATGACAGTGGCAAACTCTCAAATTCTCAATACAGAAACATAATCCCAATATCATGTATCATCATGCACCATTTAGGTAATTACTAACAGATCCATTTAGTAGATGAATTTCTGCATAATAGAAGTCCTGTCTATCTGTGACAGGCTGTAACGGGGTGTTTTGATGTGTCATGCCATGTTATTAAATTAAAATGCCACAGTAGACACCAGAGACGTTAAAGCTAACAGTAATTTTAAACTAGAAAAAACTGCAGCTGCAGTATAAAAAGTATTTTTGACGGTACTTGGCGTTTGAAGGGTTGTTCAGCTAGCGGATGCCCCGTGACTTTGTTTACGTTGAAAATGTTATGTTTTATTTTTATAAATTTCATAGTTTAAAGCGAATATTGTGTTGTTCGTGTGTGCATCTAATCCGTTCTTGTATGGAATAGAGAATCGTAGAATTACCAACTTAAAATGATGAAATTGAAGATCTTCTTTGCCGGTGCAGTCACTATATCCAGTTTTCCCCATAACATCCTAAAACCTAATAAAGAATAGCAGCCCTTACAAAAAAGATATATAAACTGGAGCTAAACGTAATAAAAATACTTGTTCACACGATATTCAATCGAATTTCATTCGATAGTATGCAAACTATAGCTACCAACGACACAATTCGATTTCACCTCGCGTGTTCTCACAACCCATATCCAATAACAAAACCAGGTCTTTAGCTTGCAATGACGTAACCGATGGTATTCCTATACAAAGATTTAAATCTTTAGATTAGCCCTCACCGTACGTAGTCGCTAGAAAAAGTGTCAATACTGAGAATAATATGTGAGCTCTACATAATAATAATGGCGTTTCCATGACAATCAAGTCAAGTCACTGCGTCAATGCGTAAAAGGTGAAAATGAAACAAAAATGCGACCATATTTAACGCGGTAGGGTGAATCTAACGATTTAAATCTAGTATTCCTAAAGGTACCAAAAAATAAATTAGAAAACAACAATAGAAATGGATATTCGATAGCTGGTGACTCACGTTTGGGTTTTAATTCACCTTCACGACTCGCGAATCGTACAAGTAACTTGATAAGACTAAAAAAATCTTGTGATAAAAAGATTCTATACACCACTAACATGCCATGGCAAATTCAACCATAGTTTGGGAAGTTATAGTTGAAATTCCTTTGCTGGAAAGTTTGGAGTTGGTCAAAAAGCCATGGTGTTTTCAGTATGGCGTGTGGCACGCAAAGCAAGTTGCATAGACTAGCTGCATCGTACTTGATGTCGGCCAATACAGATTTCTTTATACCGATATACGCAATTATAACTTTTTTGCATTTGTAAGGTAGGTGATCATGGATAACTAGGTGCTATCTTCGATTAATTAAAATTGTTGAGGATATTACTCGTTGGCTTATAGCTGGGTGGTCCATATCTAAGAATAGCCTTGTATCTACTAATTAATGTCCCAGTGAAGGTACGATTAAAGAATTGGATAAGCGGAAAAAATAACTATGTTTTGCCGGATTCATGTGCTTGAAAACGATAATCGTTTTGCAGTAAACAGACCTAAGGAAATTGATACAGCAAGTGATAAAAAAAGTGTGCGGTCGGGGGACCCCCATCAGGAGCTAAGTTCTTTCTCATGTATGATTTAAAACAAAAACAAAATTTTTGCAGCCGCCATTTTGGATTCACATTTTGCCCTCACATTGGCTTAGCACCCTCGAAAATTATGAAAACGATAACCATGACGAAAAATTTGAAAATTTGCGCGGCCGCTATCATGGATTTACATTTTGACCAAATTCACACTTTCTCTTTTTCCGGCATGCAGTGTACTCGGGCCGATGTGTAAAATTATATCCCACGACACTGCAATCACTTTACTCTTTTCTTTTATTTTTTTCTTGCGGCGTTCTCTCTCTCTCTCTTTCTCTCTTTGAATTAGAAAAAGACAGTCGAAGTATTAACACTTTTTAGCGTGACGATTTCTGAAAGTTTACAAGCCGCATTAAAGAACTTCGTTCCAACTAGTCACCGCAGGTTAATAAGGTTTTACAAACCTTTACAATATTTTTTTACACCTTGCCAATTTTCCTTCTTCAGCAAAAACATTAAATATTACCCTCCTTCTGGGGCAGTTGGGTAAAATTGTGTGGTTTTATGAAACCACGGTAAAAGTGAAACTTCTATAGACGCCGCCATATTGGCCTTGGCTGCTCTGACGAGCGCCTTTCACTTTATCCCTACTCCGCGGCCGACCGTCACGCGACATGCAACACACAGACGATAAAGTTTGAGACGATGTAATAAAAGTTTCACTTTAAAAAGACACTGAAACTCCTCTTTTGTCTTCAAAATTTTAATATTTTTCCTGTGACCATCATAATGAAACCAAACCAGATTAATTCTTATTCCTCAACCATGATTTAATAGAAAATCTGAACGGAGCCTTTCATAAATCCGTCTTTCAATAATACGGAGGAACTATCGTGGCAATTAATTAGTTCTTAGCCGCTCTTCCCTCCTTCCTCACCCCTGCTACACCCTCGCGTCTACCCCTCGATTTATAAGTGGCATTAGCATACAGATTGGAAAGTTATCAGCCGTTTTCAGTAGTAGTGAAACCGTATAATTCACGGTGTAAGTATTGTTTCGATACTTGCCTTGATAATACTGAGTTGCACGAAGTGAATTGTGTAGGAAATTGCGAGGAAAAACCTTTTATAAATAATAGGGGTTGAATTTTTTCATCATAATCGCTTTGTTGAATATTTTGTTTTTGTAAGTGCTGTGGATTAAAGTTAAGATATACTCGGAAACTTGCTATATACTCGTATTAAGGAATTTTTTTATCAAGTGACCAGGAAAATAAAAGAACAAAATATAATACTTTTCTTTTTCGTGTGGTTATGGACTAAACTGGTGTCAGGTGTTTTTTGTCCCCATGGACCTCTGACTTGGCTTTACATGCCATCGAGACAAATTAAAATAAATAAATAATTAAGACTATTTTTGTCTATAAAAAACATTTAATTAAGACTATTTTTGTCCATATTTTGTTAGTACCTATTACATTCTCTTAAAACTATGTTAGTAACGACGAGATCAATTAATACATTTAGGTAACATAATGTTATACTCAAAATTAATAATTGAAACAAACAACAAACAAAACAAAATATTTATTTCAATTACAAAAAGGCATTTACATACATATGATCGGAGATCACCTTTTAAGCAAGGAATTGCTTGTGTTAGGAGACTCCGCGCTTCCACTTATCATCATCTTCATCAAAGTGAATTAAAACAAAATTGAAATAATATTGTTGAAAATAAATCAAAAATTAAATTATATAATTGAAAATAAATTAAAATAATTGAAAATAAATTAAAATAATTGAAAATAAATTAAAATAATTGAAAATAAATTAAAATAATTGAAAATAAATTAAAATAATTGAAAATAAATTAAAATAATTGAAAATAAATTAAAATAATTGAAAATAAATTAAAATAATTGAAAATAAATTAAAATTAAATTAATTAAAATATCTCTGAGGCATGCCGAACAAGTCTTCTTCTTTTCGTGTGGTTAGAGACTGACCTGGTGTCAGAGTATTAAAGCCGCCCATGGGCCTCTGACTTGGCTTCACATACCGTAGAGAAAATATCTCTCAGGCAGGTGTGTTTCCTCATGACGTTTTCCTTCACCGGTTTTGAAGCAAGTGATATGCAATGTGATATTATGCAATACGCACATGAATTCGAAAAGTCAGAGGTGCGTGCCTTGGGTTCGAAAGAAGCACACAATAAGCAAGCATATTGTTTTAGCAAAACCCATAAGCTCCAAAGCTTAACAGCTAAATAAATTTCACCAAATTGTTTTAATCTAATTAGGAAATCTCAAAGTTAATTAAGCGGAACTTCGCACGGGGCCCTATTAAACATTTTAGTCAAGGTTCATTGCTTTTCACAATCCTCTTCCCCCAATAAATGCCTAAGTCTTGGGCATTTTTTTTCTCTGGCAGATAAACCGTTGCAAAACTTTGATTAAAAATACAGAAGACTTCTCCTCTTCACAATATTCTTTAACTTCTGTTTTGAGATTAATTTACCTAGTTTCAGCTTTGTACGATTTCTGTTCGAAATTAAATAGATCAGCGTTTTTGAAATTTGTTTTTGTGTTCCTTGACGACTTGAAAATTATTGTGTTTTAACGTTTTATATAAAACTAGCTGACCCGGCAAACGTTGTTTTGCCATATAAATTATTTATGTTTGGGGTGGACCGCCCTTATAACTTAGGGTATGAACAATAGATTACGACCGATTCTCAGACCTACCAAATACATATATAAAATTTCATAAAAATCGATCACGTCGTTTCGGAGGAGTATGGCAACTAACATTGTGACACGAGAATTTTATGTATAAAGATAGATTGTTCGTTTCAAAGTTAGAAATTGTAGGTTAAACATTGTCTGCTACTCGGGTGGAAACTTCACAGTTTCCAAACAGCCAGTGTATGTTTACTGCGACAAACGTGCGGTAAGGTCGCTTGCTCGTCATAATTGTCGTAAACCAAACAATTGTGGGCATGAACAAGTTTTGAATGTACGATATACGTCACGGTCAATTCTCCAATTGCAAATGTAAGTTGGTAGAAGTGAAAACTTCTTTAGGCTCATTGGGCACTTTTGAGATGAGAAAAAATTATTGAACTCGCGACACCGTTACCGACACCTCATTTTTGTAAACGCGATTGTGCTCTTTATTTATATTACGTTACGGATCAATGTTCTATGCAAGTATTTTTACTTTAAATGTTTGAAGTATTTTTTTAAATTGTTCGAGTTAAAACCATACTTACCTACGTATACCTTACCTGGTACCGTATTTTTGTAGCAAATCATTGCCTAGTTCTTTTACCAAGTGACAAAAATATAAGTCCTCAACGTTTCCGACACTCAAAAATCTCAAGAGATACCTACTTAAAATTCGTCCTCCCTTAATAGAAAGGGAGTGATTCCCATTCATTACTAAGACAATGGTTAGCTTGCCCTTCGAGCACCATTTTACTTGCTACTAAAACAATTAGCAGTCGGGAGCAACGAAGGCCGTTCGGAAATTGAAACGATGTCATTTGGACCTCGTAGATAGGTTTGCTTGCTATCGGTGAAGTTAAGTTCCGTTTTGACACAGTTGTAATAGGGTTTAATTTTGGGTGTGAGAACTGTGAGTTACGATTTAGCTTTGCTCTCCAATTCAATGGTTTAAGCAACAAATCTTATGATTCCCTAATTACTTTATATATTTTTAAACCATTTTGAAATCGAGCAGTTGCCTTGCTTTCATAACATTATCTTACTATAACAGTAGTTAAACCAGCGGCACTATATGATGGCGCCTGCGACAGCTTACGAATTATAAAAACATAGCTTAAAAATTCGATAAATTATATTTCAAGCGGTACGTTATTTATTACGTAGGTATGTAGGGTAGGTAGGGTAGGTAGGGTAGGTAGGGTAGGTAGGGTAGGTAGGGTAGGTAGGGTAGGTAGGGTAGGTAGGGTAGGTAGGGTAGGTAGGGTAGGTAGGGTAGGTAGGGTAGGTAGGGTAGGTAGGGTAGGTAGGGTAGGTAGGGTAGGTAGGGTAGGTAGGGTAGGTAGGGTAGGTAGGGTAGGTAGGGTAGGTAGGGTAGGTAGGGTAGGTAGGGTAGGTAGGGTAGGTAGGGTAGGTAGGGTAGGTAGGGTAGGTAGGGTAGGTAGGGTAGGTAGGGTAGGTAGGGTAGGTAGGGTAGGTAGGGTAGGTAGGGTAGGTAGGGTAGGTAGGGTAGGTAGGGTAGGTAGGGTAGGTAGGGTAGGTAGGGTAGGTAGGGTAGGTAGGGTAGGTAGGGTAGGTAGGGTAGGTAGGGTAGGTAGGGTAGGTAGGGTAGGTAAGGTAGGTAAGGTAGGTAAATAGGGTAGGTAGGGTAGGTAAATAGGGTAGGGTAGGTAGGTGCGCCATAGATAAATACTTAATGCTACCCGTGCGTAGCCGGGGTGGGCAGCTAGTTACCTTATAATTATTAGTAAAATACTTGACACTACAACAAAATGTTTTTAACAATTTTCGAACTATCACCGCTATGAAATATGGGACACTATTAAATCAACCGACTGTTGAAGCCTAGTAATTGACAATGATGTATCGCCGGCTGGATATCGTTTCAGCTGTTGTTCATATCAAAATAAAACGCAATGGACTGTGAACCGCGAAATCCCGTTTAAAAAGCGAATGTCATTTGTTTTCGCGGTATATTTTGGTTTGGTCCGATAACTAGGTAAATGTTTTGAATCGCTTTTGTTTTGTCGGGGTTTTTAATGAAAATGCAGTGTTAACAAAGCTTAAGGCAGGTTTACACGAGCCCAGTAATGTGGCAGTACAGTAAGGCTGCGTTTTCATCAGAGATGTGTGAGGTAGCTAAGCGGTGCGAGGATGCGTAACGAAGCTGTGAAACAATGTGAGTGTTTCCACCAGAGATGTGGTAGGCCGCTGAGCGGTGCGAGGATGCGTAGCGACGTTGTGAAACGGTGCGTAGATGAGCGGTGCGAGGATGTGTAGCGGCCTCTTTTCAGATACGATTTCTCCATCCCTAACACACATCCCTCGCACACATTTCTCGCACACATTCCTCACACACATCTCTTGCACACATCCCTCGCAACCCATCCCTCGCTTGTTTTGTACGTACAAAATCCTCGCACCACTAAGCCGTTTCCACCAGAGCTACGCTGAGCGAGGCTAAGTAAATAAAGCGATTCTACTAGTTCTTAACAAACACATCCGTCGGTACGCATCCTAGCACATCTCTGGTAACATGGCCTTCGTCAGTCCAGCGCTGACTTGCAACTGGGCTCTCATGATATAGGTAACCTAGATGATGAGTAATAAGGAAGTATGGAAGAAAGGGACATGTTGCGCCGACCTCAAATAAATCGGGGTATGGGCTGGAGAATGGTGTCAGTTATTGAAGTGAAAACTTCTTTAGGCGCGTTGGGCATTTTTGAGATGGGAAAAAACAATTGAACTCGCGACACCATTTCCGACAACTCATTTTTGTAAATGCGATTGTGCTCTTTATTTATATTGCGTTATGGATCAATGTTCTATGCAAGTATTTTTACTTTAAAGGTTTTGGAAGTATTTTAAGCTATTGCATAACTTTTATCGCGGGCTTCGAGCGCGGCGACCGAATCAAGAAATTCCGTAACGTAACGAAAATAAAACCTAACACCCCTCACTCCGCCTGCCATGTAATGACGGTTCCCATGACAACGTGATGTTGTCATGGGAACGTAATTTTTGTTTTATGTCATCACGTCATCATCCCAAGTGTAACGTTGACAAATAGGAAGTATGAGGTTAAAATAGGAGGTTACAAATGTTATGCAATAGCTTTACCACGGCAGTCCCCGAGTGCTACATTTTTTTTTTTGTAAACGCGATTGTGCTCTTTATTTAGATAAGGCTGCGGACCAATGTTCTATACAAGTATGTTTCTTCCACCAAGACGATTTTGTTCAAGTTTTCACTTCTGTAGGCACTCCCGGAGTGCCACTGTTTTATGCCCAATTTTGCTGAAAAATCGTCTGTGAATATTGTGGTAGGTACAATTTTCACGTAGTTACCACCATTTAGCGAAAAGTTTCATTGAGTTAATGTTTCTCTTATCCTAGGCCTGTGAAAGTTAGTGAAAGTTTAGAACATAATTTGCGTACATTTCCCTTTCTCTGGAATTTTCGAGCCAGCTTTATATTCAAACAAATACGTATTACTGAAAATAAATTGTTTTTGCCTAATACTAACAATTTACTATCCTCAACCAATATCCTTTACAAATACTCGAAATAAATAAAACTTCGCTACAAACCCGCCATGCACTAGAAAACTTAAACGAAATATTTATCATACCAGACAATTGAAATCCCTTTCCATTTTCCTTGCCGTAACAAAATATCGGGACACGTCATTTCCGCGGGATCCCACGAATCCCGGGCTCTACTCTGGGGATCCCGCGGTCACGTGCGGGTTTCCCGTAGTGTGTTGCCTCTCGGATAAGGATTTCAGTGCCGTTATTGTTGGAATTGACTGTTGGAAGTTGATCAAAGGTTTTGTATAAATACAGTGATTTATCGTGGTCCTATCGTTTATCGCTACAATTATGATAGCATGTAATTTTTAAAGTGAAACTTTTATTACATCGTCTCAAACTTTTTCGTCTGTGTGTTGCATGTCGCGTGACGGTCGGCCGCGGAGTAGGGATAAAGTGAAAGGCGCTCGTCAGAGCAGCCAAGGCCAATATGGCGGCGCCTATAAAAGTTTCACTTTTACCGTGGTTTCATAAAACCACACAATCCTTTTTTTTCTATTGTAGGTATTCTAATATGGCGGCGCAATGACTCCCTACAGTCCTTTCACAGTTAAGGCTCCCACAAAAAGACGCAACGGTGTTACGCGATTCTGGTAGAACAATTTCCATGAATTTTTCATAGAAATTGTTCTACTAGAGTCTAGTCACGCCTGTCTGCGGGAGCGTTTACTTTACCTCAGACATCAGCTACCCAAGAGCAACCTTATTGCAACGAGAATAAATATCACTGTGAAAATAAAATTGAAGCATATATTTGTAATGTCAAAATAACAGCTATGTAATAGATTTTTCACTGGCCCAAATCTAGGACAAAGAAAAATCTTGTATTAGGTGTGTACCTCAGTAAACTTTTCCAGGTTAATCCCAATTTAAGCCACTAGTTGCCCAAAAAGCTTTCGTTGAGAATAAATAAGTTGAAAATCATGCCCCGGTCGACTTAGCATACTAAACAGTTGGAAATTGTTCCTAAATCTGCCCCTTTTAGGTCCAGATCGGTAGGTAGGTACTTATATGTATTGTTACAAAATATTTTTTCTCAAACATGCTTGGAAATTCGAACATTATTTTGACAACCTTCTTCGAGATAAATCGAAATTGCTTTATCGGCCGAATACATACGAGTGCACGGCCGGCAATGTTTGTATGAAAATCCATATCTGTCGTGTTTATTGGCCGCATAAATTACTATGAAAACTCATTTCTGTCGTGTTATTTAAAAATGGAACGAACTTTTTACTTCAACACATGGCAACCAAGGAGGTAACTTATCAAAGATTTTAAAAATTATCGTTGTGCGTTAGTGATTATGGAATTTACAATTAATTTACTTAGTTTAAAATCCACGCATTATTTGAGAAAAGTACTACACAAGCCTTGGCGGCTACCAGTCCAATACCCTTGTTACAGGCCGCGACAGTAATGTACTATATTACCTACTTACCAATACGGGTGAAGACCACCCTTAGGGCGCTAGCCCACGGCGACTTTTTGCAGCCATTTTGTAGCGATACAATGGCAAAAAGACCGCGACACAGTCGTGATGCTGCCACTGGTTGAATACCTGCGCCCACGTAACCACGATTCTACATCGCTACTACCGCGATACAGGCGCGATTCGGTATCGATACAGTTGCGATGCAGAATTCATTCCATAGTATCGGTACAGTTGTAGGTTGTAGTTATAAATACCTGTCTATGCCGCACAGCCGCAACACATTGTTCCCCACTTTTCCTTTAACCGATGCCGCCCAAAAAATCGCGCGTTACTAGCGATGCTAAATCAATACAGTCGCGCGTTTGCATCAATGCAGAAGCGCGATACTATATTATTGTATCGCTGCTGAATGGCTTCTGTCGCGCGTTGCAAATGCGACTAACGGCCAAAATTAGCGATGCAGACGCGCGTTAACGAAACGCGTTACTGAATCGCTGCAAAACGTCGCCGTGGGTGACCGCCCTTAGTTGGCAAAAAAAACATGAGCATCAAAATCAAAAGGATTACCAACGTTATTGTAGTAACTTAATTTAAACACGTAGGTAAGTTTGAGATAAAAATGCTCAAGATAAATAAATATAATATCAGTCTGCGATGTAGGCCAAAATCTTAACCGGTTCACAGTCCAATGTACCATATGTGGTCTGTTCAATTGTTTTAACTATTGTGTCTGCATATGGAACAGTGAATATGTTAAATAAGCAAAACGGTTCTTTAAACTTACTAAGCTACCACCAACTTACCAAGTACAACTAATAAATAACACAAAAACACAGCTAATTAATGACTGGTGTACATATGTGCACCGTGTAGTTTCGGCACGTTTCGTCACCCATTCGGGTCGGGTGCGAACGCGAGATAGCCGGCACGCATCACCGGCTGGCTCTGGAACTAGATGTAGAATGCTGGAAATGGTCTCTTTAATGACAAACTTGGCCAAATAAGATAAAAATAATAGTTGTTAACGCCTCCGCAAATTAATGTTTCTGAAATATTTCTCGGCTGTTTCTCTTGTTGTCACGCTAAATGAAAATTTGAGGTATTCCACTTAGAGTACTGATTTGAACAGTTCCAAAGCTTTAGCTTAGCTTTAGCTTAAATAGCGCATTATGCTGATTATGACCGTTTTGCGTCGATACGACGCATATTTTCCCCAGCTTGTTCTTTTTTGTGTTTTTTATTGCGTCATGTTTACCGCAAATGCCTAAACGTATTTTCTTTCGTTTTCTATCCGATAACAAAAAAAAAACGTGTGGCACTCGGGGACTGCCGCGGTAAAGCTATTGCATAGCATTTGTAACCTCCATACTTACTATTTGTCAACGCTACACTTGGGATGACGACGTGATGACATAAAACAAAAATTACGTTCCCATAACAACATCACGTTGTCATGGGAACCGACATTACATGGTAGGCGGAGTGGGGGGTGTTAGGTTTTATTTTCGTTACGTTACGGAATTTCTTGATTCGGTCGCCGCGCTCAAAGCCCGCGATAAAAGCTATGCAATAGCTTAAAATCTTCAACGCAGGTGCCGTTCGTGGCTTGAAAACAATATAAATAAAGTGATCCACCGAACCGAACTTATTAAATTTTTTGTTACAGTGCGGATATTAGAACAGCTTAGGTGCCGTTCGGTGAAGTGCCGTTGAAATCAGTGCTTTGTGTGGAATACCTCGAAAAGATAACCAAGCATTAAAATATTACCTACAGGCCAAACATCTGACTGCTACAATGTGATTAATAGTAGAGTTAGGGTTAACAGCCCAAAGCGAGCCAGGCCTACAATAGTAGGTTGTTATACGAGGGGCTAAAATAACCCATTCTATCGAGGTAGTTTAACTCCCGAGCTTTAGGAAGGGAGTAAATAGAAACCGAGTTATAATGGGTTTTAGCGCCGTGTGTTAAACTCTACTTTTTACTACGATTGCGAGAAAATAAGATAATCCAATATAGTATTAAATAGTTTATTTTATTTTAAAAATATACAATTTGTTCAATCTGAATTTTTAAGGAAATTTTTATCCCGGTATGTGGTAGTACGTTTCCATGAGATAGTTTCCGACTTCGACGCGAGCGAAGCCGCGGGAAAAAGCTAGTTTTACATAAGAGGACTTTTTCGTTTTTGTGGGCTCGTTAGTTACAGAAAAAAAGAAACTTTTTCCCCTAGAACAAGATACGCTATTTTTTTCCTGCTCTGGTATGCTACAATGACGAACTTTTTGAAAAAGAGGAGTGAAAACAATATTAGGTGTTTTCTTTTCTTTAAATTAATTCAAAATAGGAAGGAAGGGTGAAGGGTGGGCAACACGGGCTTGCGGACGGTGAGCAATGGGTAGCTCACTGTCCGATAAGGACCAAGCCCGGGTCGACGGCGCGTTGTGTTCCACGCGCGCCTCAAAGAGATGCCAGCAGAATTGACGGGGTCCGCTAGGGCCAATGCCTGCCGGGGGTTCGAAGAAAACCGATAGGGACATCGTGGCCCCCGGCAACAGGGCAACCGAAGGAACACGGGTGGATTTAAGTCAGTAAGAGTCTGACACGCCTTTCCGCTCCACCCAGAGCGGGAAAAGTTATTTGATAATTTCCCACCCAAAAAAAAAAGGGTGGGCGTTTTGGGGTACTGTCTTATGTAATATTGACGTTCGAAAAGTGCTGATTCTCAGTCTAGTTTGAATAAATGACTTTTGATTTTGATTGATTTTGAATAGCATTTAGCGTCTTATTATAATTACCTACTTAACTGCCAGATTGACAGTTTAATTAATCACCCTCAGTTAATTTTGAAATGCAAAATTAACAGCCTGCAGAAAGCAAAAAAAAAAGAAACCGGCCAAGTGCGTGTCGGATCGCACAATGAAGGGTTCCGTAATTGGGATGAATTTATCCCAAAAAAAAACTTAATATTGTAGTTGTAGAACGTGTGCTCCCTTTCAATATTCGTCACGGTCAATTTTCCAACTATAAATGTAAGTATTTGATCGCAATTTTTTTTTTGTTTGAATAAACTAAAAATTCACGACAGACTTTTTTTACTTGTGCTGTGAGACCTTCCTTCTTGCCAAATTTTATGATTGTAAGTCAGCGAGAAGTACCCTATAGGTTTTGATTTATTTTTGAGCAGCAAAATATTTATTTATTTATTTATTAAAACTATGCACAAGTAAAAAATACTGTACAAAGGCGGACTTAATGTCTGAGGCATTTTCTACCAGTCAACCTTAGGGTGATGCAGAGACAAAACATGGCAGGTGTAACATAAGTGATGTGTAACTTGAAAATGAATACATACTAATATATAGATACATACATACATATAAACCGAATAAACTTTGTCAGGAGAAATAACGATAGGTAGAGGAGAACACAAATCCAGCAAATCAGCGCTGCAAAGATTCTGCCAACTTTTCACGAATATGTTCATGTGCTTTCACTCTGAAAGATAACCGACTGGTTGCCATCCTGATGTTCAGAGATAGCGCATTCCAAAGAAATAAATATAAAAACCAAACAAAGTAAATATGTCGCATAAATGGCCGTATGTTTTTATTGCGTTGACATAGAAGCTTGATTTCTCTTAGAGCTCCAAGGGACCGTAGACCTACGAATTTGATATTAATTTCAACTTCATACCTCCACATGTTCCTGAGAAAAACGATCTTGACAGATTTATAGGCAGACGGACAACGAAGTGATCCTATAAAAGTTCCGTTTTTTGCTTTTGAGGTACGGAACCCTGAAAAGAAAAAAAATCTTGTGAAATTTCGGGATAAGTAGGTATCATAAAACTCGCGGACCGGCGCTGAAACGAAAATCTTGACTTTGACTCGTTAGAAGGGGTTCAAACAAAGTTACTTTTAATTAATTGCAAACATTTAATTAGGACTTCTGAAGAAAGGTTTCGCTTTTTTGAAGTTTTAAGCAGGTTCTCGAAATGATGGTGCGGTAAGCAATCATATTTAGCAAGATCTGCTAAAATATAATTAGGGATTCTACCGTGTTTCCGTTGGTGCAAAAAATGGTAAGTCAGGCAGTATATTTCTGTGTCTCCATCTCCAGGGATAGGATGGGGGTGCGTCAACATCATCATCCAACTGCCTTGTCTTTTCACAAATATGTTAGGATCGGTTAATAGTAGAATAAGGGAACATACTGCTAATTCTATCACTAGATTTTTTTTCCATTTGTGATATACATTGGACTTTCCCTTAAAACTATTTGCAACAGTCTAGAGAAGGTCCGGGCTGTTTGTCATTCTATGTATAGTGCATCAAAGAGCTTGATTGTAATTTAGTCTTTATTCATTCCTGTTGATCGCAATATCTTTTCGTCCCAGTGTCTCAAGACGTGAAGTGATGACCTATGGTATTAAAACGTGGTCACTCATAACGGGCCTTATCAGAAGGCTAAAAGTCACCCAAAGGGCAATGGAGAGGGCTATGCTTGGAGTTTCCCTACGTGATCGAATCAGAAATGAAGAGATCCTCAGGAGAACCAAGGTAACTGACATAGCTCGAAGAATTGCCAAATTTAAGTGGCAATGGGCAGGCCACATTGCTCGCAGAACGGATGGCCGATGGAGCCGAAAAGTTCTGGAGTGGCGACCGCGTACCGGAAGACGTAGCGTTGGAAGGCCTCCCATAAGATGGACCGATGACCTTGCGAAGGCCGCAGGAATCCGCTGGATGTGGAAAGCACAGAATCGGTCGAAGTGGCGGTGCTTGGGGGAGGCCTAT
Organism: Agrochola lychnidis; assembly: GCA_963680765.1. Lineage (NCBI taxonomy): Eukaryota > Metazoa > Arthropoda > Insecta > Lepidoptera > Noctuidae > Agrochola > Agrochola lychnidis. The sequence continues at coordinate 22,190,680 of OY796858.1, forward strand.
GTCCAGCAGTGGAGGTCTTTCGGCTGAAATGATGATGATGATAAATTCCTGTTGTATTGCAAGTCATAGATACAATGTATGCATTGTAGACGATTTTAATTACTTACGGAACTTAAAAAAATTAATACGAGCAGTTTCTTGTTAAATACTCTGACTTTTCATAAAGTTACTCTGTAGTAAAGTTCTGATCTCAGACTGATAGCAATTTTTCTTCGTTTATCTAGAATCTCTATAGCTGGGTAATGATGGTCGCACATCGTTTACACAGTGCCACAGCCGACGGTAATTAAAATGCTGGCGTGTATCAAACTGTGTGTTTTTGTTAATTCAGCTACCGAGCCTACCACATGTGCTAACTTGGATGGTACGAAGACTAGACCAGGATCTGTATAACAAATTAAAGAGTCGCCCAAAGCCTGTTTTAAGATAAAACAGTTCCCTTGAGAAATTGCTTTATAACTTTTGTTTTCAGAATGAAGCTGTCTGCGAGAAATCCGTTCATTGGGATAAAATATTCCGACTACCGAAACTATCAGCAATTTAACGTCCGAATACTAAAGAAAATACAAATAACAAGGTACGCAGCTGAAATAAATTTCGCCAAAACTGCAAATATGAACGTGAGTTGCCCCAAGTCACATTCAGACGTCTCATTTTGATGGAAAACTCGCTGTGGTGGATTTTTATTTTCACAGAAATATTACTGTAAGAAATGTCACATAAGCGTTACTTATTTCTTGAAATATATTTCACACCTATTTATAAAAAAAAAATACTTATATTACTCCACAGATAGATACACAAAAAAACAACGACAATGTTTATAAAGTAAAAGAAGAAATCGGACAGAATAGATAATTGCATGAAATAAAATACACATAAATTATTGCTACTGTTAAGGAACACTAGAGAGATCCAATATATTGGCCATTAGACCTGATAGTAGCTCCATAACCTTCAAAAAACGAAGAGATTATGAATAATAATATGCCTACTTAAGTAATGTGTACGTGATAAAGATTTTAATGTCCAAAAATCTCCAGTTTTGATTTTTCGAAAAACTGGACAACAAATAAAATAAATTATAAGCCAGTATCGATGCTATAAAGAGTAAAATAGAAAACACTTGATGCACTCGAAATGCTCGCTTCGCATCTCAAAATTAAACTTCACTCATTCGACGGAGAAACTTGGTGGTGACTTGGGGTCCCTTACTGTGGGTTTAAAATTCGATCGAATGGTGGAATATCGTTTCGAATGATTCCGTATTCGAGAACTAATTAGTTAGATTGCTTTGAAAATTCGTTATATTTAATAGATAAAAACCACGCCACCACTCACACCTGGTAAAACTTACTCTCTGAACGGCTTGGGAAACCTACGATTACTAAATTAACAGTGATTTATAAATACGTTGGTAATGCATAGTGGTCTAGTGACTTGACCAATAAAATTGTTGTCCTTGGTTAGATATAGTTTGACGATATATCTCTGCTTGGCTCTATTCTGTTTTCCTTTCTTGAGGACAGTCTTGCTACCGAATCATGATCATCCACCGAGCTGACAGCTAGATTTACGACTGCTTTGCAGTCCTGACTAACCTCTAATGAAAGTAAGCTGTCACTAATTCCTAATCCAAAAAGTTTTCTCGATGTCCGATAATTTTTATGATGAATATAATATAAATTAGTAGGGGTCTCGCTGTCAGCTAAAGTTACATACGCTCTACTGTTTTAGCTCAACAGTGAACTCAAAAATTCTGCAATGTTCTTCATTTTGATCATTATTGTGGCAACTGGGTGAAGACAATCTTTGTTATATTTTGTTTTATGACAAACTGAAAGAAATTTCAACTCTGCTTACTTTGAATCATAGGCGTGATTTGTTCGATTGCTTGCTGCAAAAATCAGTTCATGGTCACATTGTTCAATATCATCATTGATAGCCATGTTTCCTCCACTCCACCTTTTTTGTACCATACTTCCCTTGTTTGTACTAACTACATTTTACCCCAGTCTTATATATCCAGCCTAACCATCAATCATAATCACATTCTTCATCATAATTGATAGATATTGTAGTACCTTTTCGTTTACTGCTTAGTAAAATCCTCCTTCTTTAGTGCCATGCTTGCCTTGTTAGTTGAATAATATTACTCCATCCTTTCATTACACTTATTTAAATTTTATGATTTTTGGTAAACTTGCAGCTAGCATGCGTACAGTAGTGCATTTGTTAATAACATGAATTTGGCAAATTACAAATTTTCACAAATATGAATATTCAGCCTCATCGTCATCATCGTCACATTTTTCATTATCATTGTTCTACAGCCTTGTTTCCTCTAGTGCAATACAAGCAATCCCGTATTGGCAATGGTCTGGGAGAATTACAAGAGTAATAACTTCAACCATATATCCAGCCTTCAATTATGACTAAACTCTGTCTCTCAAAATTTATCTGTAAACCCGAACCTCATCTATCACATTGGCACAGAAACCATTTATCAAGATAGTTTATACAGCATTCGGCCTTTGACCCCACGTTTGAAGACAAAGACGGAATACCAATGGGATACAAGATTAGTCTTTGGAAGGCAGTCGCAAGAAATTACTAGTTAGTATGGTAATTTCTGAAGGAAGGGTTTCGGTGCCTTCTTTGAGTTGTTTTAAGTTATTTAGAGCTTTCGTTTTATTCTTCGACAGGATTAGGTATCTGAATTGAATGTTAGTATGGTTTAATAATACATTACTGTCGCGGCCTGCAACTGGGGCATTGATGGACGATCGTGAAAATATGGGCCGAAACGAAGCCGAAGCACACATATTTCAGTCCATCAATGTCTTTAATATAGTACTTTTCTTAAATAATCAGCGGAAATTAAAACTGAGTAAATTAATTATAAATTCCAAAATCATTGACGCACAACGATATTTATCGCGCGCCAATATGTTCATTAGTTTCTTCTTTACATACAAAAAAACAGTTTTATTTGCAAGCTAAATCGAAATTTGAATAAAATCTTTGATAATTTACCTCCTTGGTTACCATGAATGTTCGTTCAATTTTTAAATAACACGACAGATATGAGTTTAAATACAAACATTGCCGGCCAGGCGCTCGCATGTATTCGACCACAATCCGAATCGTACCGCAATTTCGATGAACCATCTCGAAGAAGGTTGTCAAAATAATGTTCGAATTTCAAAGCATGTTTGAGAAAAATACACAGTAAATCAAAGATTTTGTTTCCGTAACTCTGTTTCATTTGCATACAATATTTTCTAAACTTATTCGAGTAAGCTACTAGATAATGCAACTATCTAGAATTGACTTGCAATGGTGTTTGGGATGGTCAATACAGGGTGTTTGGGAGAACGTTGAACATACGAAAATGGTGGATAGGTGGGGTCATCTGCTACTTACTCAGCCCTAATTTATTTGGCCCTGGCCCCCTGGATATTTTTTTTTAATGTAGGTTGAAATTAGGATTTAAGTATTTTTTACATCTTTCTGTTATAAGAATCTGCCAATATTAAACATTTTAAAAAAAATGCCTTTTTTACCCATTTTTTAAATAAAAATTACACTTTAAAGTTAAGAAAGTTGTGAAACTAGAAGAAAGCAAAAAAAAAAAATTTTATATCCAGGGCGTCAGGGCCAAATAAATTAGGGCTGAGTAAGTAGCAGATGAACCCACTTATCCACCATTTTCGTATGTTCAACGTTTTGCCAAACATCCTGTATAATTTTTCAATTAACATCCGTCTCATAGAAATCTAAAGATGTTAATCAAAAATCTTTCGGGATAGTGTCTACTTTATAAAGTTGCATTTAATTTTCATTGAAGATCTATAGAAGATTCTAAGTTTAGATACTAGATGGCATAGACCGAATCATTCTGGCAGGCACGTAACTCTTGAAAATAATTACGATAAAGAAGCAGACATAGCGACACAATGTTCTCATGTAACGTCCTTATGTAATACGACATATGACACAAAAGGTCCGACGCAAATACAACGTGTAACAGGTATTATTAGTGTCGGGGTAGAAGTCTAGTCCATCTTTCGTAATAGGGTTTTATGAGAACTCTAGAAAAATTGGATGACACTGATACGTGTGTAGGTATTGTGCCATTTTCTGGCTAAGATTGTTTTAGCTGGTCACGAAAATAATTTAGAAGCTTCAATGCCATTACCAAGAATCTGGAGATAATGCAAAACCTATAATCTGATAACTAGAGATGTTCTGACTAGTCGGTAAAGCAGACTATCCGGCCACTTTCTTAGTCGGCGACTATTCAGCAAAGACCGCCGACTATCCGGCTTCTTACTTTGTATATTTCTCAATAAAATGTATATAGGAGGAATTACATTAAATATAAAGCTTGATTGTTAATTAATATTTTTATTTTGGGAGTGCCTCCGCTGCCGGCGCTAGCTCCCAAAAATAACGCTATTGGGAACCGGCATGACATTACTGCCGGCAACTTATATACTCTGTGGTCGGCACCGCCGGCTCCCATAATGGACACCAGCGGTGGCGGCGCGGCGTTTATGGAATCCCTTCCAGTATTCAGAATTCCAACTAACTAACTCTAACTAAAGTATTTTTTAAAGTCATACTCGGCACATCTCTACTGAAAACCACAAAGAAAAGTCGTATATCCAACTGCCTTTTTCAGTGACGCGAGTGTCTTGTTATTGACCATGGAAAATGTTTACTTATTTTACCAATTTTTTTATTAATATCCTCGTGAAAATTGTGGAGTCCTTTATGTAGACCATTTTATCCTACTCAAACTGCATGGTTGGTCTGTCTTTGCCGTTACTATTTAGTGCTTAAACACGACACAACAAGGAACGCACTTAAAACAACAAACTTAATAAAGGATAACTACAACCCACTTCCATTCAACATATCCTTGCAAATCTCTGCCTACGCATTTCCCTAACAAACACAATCACTTAAACATGCTAACACACACTTTGACACCTAGCTTCAAGCCTTCCACTTCTGATACGACACCGTGACGGATACCCACTGGTTAAATATAGGAATAGGAATATACTCCACTATGTAAATTCTCATCTGCTACCGAAGTGCCACCGACAGCCAAATATGCTAATTGGAGCACCTACCTTGGAAATGTAAATCAATGTTTTTTGGTGAAGGATGGATGTGATTCGGGTATCTTGATGAAGGGAAATGTTGGTAGATGTTGCTGTTATTTTGGGTAGATAGATGTTGTCTTGCATATTCAGTATGTTTAGTAAGTTCAAGTTTGTTGTCACTTCAAGGAAAGGTACAAGAACCGTCGCGGAATCTATAAGGGGTAGGCGCTCCATAAGAATAGCGATGAAGACTAAAAATTTTTTTTTGTCCGACAGGCAGATTATTAATAAAAAAAAAAAATATTTTGAAGCTATTGCATAGCTTTTATCGCGGGCTTTGTGCGCGGCGACCGAATCAAGAAATTCCGTAACGAAAAAAACCTAACACCCCCCACTCCGCCTACCATGTAATGACGGATGATGACATAAAACAAAAATTACGTTCGCATGACAACGTGATGTTGTCATGGGAACGTAATTTTTGTTTTATGTCATCATCCGTCATCATCCCAAGTGTAGCGTTGACAAATAGGAAGTATGGAGGTTACAAATGCTATGCAATTGCTTTACCGCGGCAGTCCCCCAGTGCCACACATTTTTTTACCGTTATCAAAAGATTACGTCGATACATCGAGTTAAAATGTGCGGTGACGTCATGAGTATGTAGATTTTATACTTACTTGTAACGTAGCGACCTCTACTCTCCAACTTTAATGCGTTTTATTTAAGTAATTTTTTATTAATATGATAAAGTAAAAACTATGTGTCCAATATTTTTTATTATCTGATTGACGGACTAAATAGAATTTCTTTTTTTTTGACCCAGGCATCATCCTTCTACTGAGTTTTCGCTATTTATCTCAAGAGGACATGCTCACTTTTACGCGCCTATCGCATAACTGTTGTTTTATGAAAACGATCGCCGCATATTCAATTATGAAACGAGTTTTAAATTCGCTTGAATAATCTAATGCAACCAGAGTCATTTTTCTTCCAGCCTGCATGATGTAAGGTTCCCTTTTGCAGACACACTTTAGACACATTCTTTAGTACCGATTGTGCACCATTATATCTTCGTTTATAATTCGTGTTTTTTTCTAGTCCCCTGCCTGTAACTCTTTTATCCAATAGCATAATTATGCTCAAATATGTCTCATAATAGTGTCATCTAGTGATGAGACATTTATGTTATCATAATACGATAGGTTGCTATGGTTTGAATCTTTCTTAGAATAATGCCCACAAAACGCAGAATTCGTTTTACATTTTTTGTTTTTTTCGTTTGAAAATTTTATATCATTAAAAATAGTTTTTGTGTACAAAAATAGATTGCCCTCAATTCTATTCAAATGAAAATTCTAGCGGTGAAATACATGTCATCAGTTTAATTACAAATGTTTTGTAACTCGCATCGCATTGCAGCTGGGGGCATCGTTAGCTTATGTTAATTGTACCGGTGATTACTACTGTATTCGTGTTCAGCTTTAGTTTGGTTGCAAAAATTGTTAAAATGCAATTTAAAAACTAATTATAAGTGGTTTTAAAACCATTGAAACTGGCTTCTTGGTTAGTAGAGGTGCAAACATTAAGTCTGCATGGCTAGAGTAAGTTAGGAAAATAAATATTATGTCTGCCTAGCTATTGGAGGAAAAAAATTATCCCACGGGATCGTAATACCGGGGTAAAAAGTATTAATTAAGTATATGATGTGTTAATCTAGGTCATAAATTAACGGTGTACCAAATTTCATATAAAACCGTTCAGCCGTTTTTGCGTGATTGAGTAACAAACATACCTACAAACGTTCACATTTATAATATTATCGTTATTATATACGTAAAATAAAATGTCAAAAAAATATATACCTATGTATAAGTATTAGTATAGTAGGATACTAACGACCCACCCCTCCTTCGCGCGATTTTTACAACTTGACGAAACTTTTTTTTATAATTTCTAAGATTATATATTAATTTATTATACACGTAAACCTTCCGGAATAAATTCTCTAAATGTTGTTTGAAACCGCATCAAAATCCTTTGCGTATTTATAGAAAAAACAACGCTGTCACACGGACAAACATGAAAAGTTACTTCAATTTAAGTAGGTATAGATTCTGTACATATTATAACAGTGATAAAACATTCGCAGTATGATAACCATTTATTGTCTGCCTTTTAATCCCCAGATCACCTAACAAACATTACCCCACAACAGTTACAATACTCGTATTTCACCACAAAATCTTAAGAACAGCACAAAAGTCTTAACTAAACCCTTTCTAAAATCTCAAGATGAGAACAATAATGACACGGAGTCTTAATAACAATATATTCTCGCCATTATCCCGTTCTCAGACGATGGAACAAGCCTTAATTATTAACATTTAACATAATATTGCGTGTTACGCTTCAAAATAAGGTGGGGTTTCAAAACCGCGACAAAACCACCGCAACGCAGCGGTATCTGACGAACGAATAAAGAACAGATTTTCAAATCATTTAAAATTCGATGTTGTGATTAAAATGGAGCCTTAAATTCGTGTTTTTACGAATTATTTTTCATTGTGCCTGAAGGTTTATTTTAATTTGTCGGAATGAGTATCGAGAACTAATGTAAGACTATCTTGTATATGTCGCTTTTGTTGAGTGTTATCTATCATATAATAGAACCTACACAAACACTCTTCGAATTCAAAATTTTACATCAACAAATACATTGGTGCCGATTCCCTTGTTCACAAACTAAACTAAATTTAAGTTCAGTGCATATTTTTCTTTCTATTTCATTAAGAAAAGGACAGAGGATAAATTTTAGTTTAGTCCTGTCAAATTAATCAGCGCCTGTCACTCTCCATACAAGTTTAGACGTGATTAAAAACTTGCCTACTAAAATTACGTCAATTTACGTCAACCGCTGATTAATTTGACAGGACTAAACTAAAATTTATCTTCTGTCCTTTTCTTAATGAAATAGAAAGAAAAAGATGCATTGAACTTAAATTTAGTTTAGTTTGTGAACAAGGGAATCGGCACCATTTACTGCCAACTCAGCATTAGCTTACACTGACTCCAAAAGAAAAGGGCTTGAATACAAATGAAGACAATTACTTCGAATTGCAATCGCATTATCATTTTATTTGTCGCCTTAACAATATGCACCCTTAACTCGAACGACATTCTCTTTGTGTTACAAGATATTCCACATTAAGTAAACGTTTTGAATTAATTTTAGTAACAACGAAAACCGATGGTGGAGTGACAATTAAAGGGTAACTGCTTCGGGAATTCGGAATACCAGCAGAAACATCCGAGAAGTGGTTTGTAGTATCAATATTGTTTTGATCGGAGTTAAGTTCGGACGGTTGTGTTTGCTTTGAGCATTCGTGTTTGAATGCAGGAAACTAGGAAGCTAGTATACAAATAGAACTATAGGAGTTACTTCGACGTATGTTCACTTAAACAACAGCAATTTTTTGATAAGATATACTCGTGATGAATTTTTAAATCAGTTCTATTCATATCATCATCGTCTAACCGGATGCAGCTGAAAACCGGTTGTTTACATGGAGCTACTGCCTAATCATATGTAAAAAAATTGGTATAAAGGAAAGCTTTCAAGGTTAATACATCCTGTCATTCTTAGTTAGTCTAACGTGCATATGATAGGTGCTTTTATCGAAGTGGAGCAAAATATCTATGAAAGGGATGAAGTGTATGTATGTCACATATGCTCACAACACTCATTTCATTACACGACATCACACAACAAACACACACACACACAACATACATAAATACATGCATCACCAATACAAATCTGCACTTACACGTCTTATTTTTTTTTGCTTTTAAGCTATTGCATAGCTTTTATCGCGGGCTTTGAGCGCGGCGACCGAATCAAGAAATTCCGTAACGAAAAAACCTAACACCTACTCCGCCTACCATGTAATGACGGTTCCCATGACAACGTGATGTTGTCATGGGAACGTATTTTTTGTTTTATGTCATCACGTCATCATCCCAAGTGTAGCGTTGACAAATAGGAAGTACGGAGGTTACAAATGCTATGCAATAGCTTTGCGGCAGTCCCCGAGTGCCACACGTTTTTTTTCTTTCTTTTCACTAGTACATAACCTTATCTTTGACAATTCTCTAACTCTAAATCAACTTATATGCTCACAATAATCGCTCGACCCTATTGTTATCTACGCAAAGACACTGCCGCCCAAGATACAGGATTTTCCTAGTTTGGGGGCAGGCTACATATTCTTCTTGGACTTTTGTATAATTATACTTAACAAATATGTTTAATTGAGTCTGATTTATTGATCTGGCAGTCACATTAACCTCTATGGGTCCTCGATTTATCCAACCAGACGAATTCTTCAATGTTTTAATATTCAAATTAAGCTTTTTAAACTGGCAACTGGCAAGCTACTTTTTACCCGACTGCCCCAGAAGGAGGGTAATGTTATTATAGAGCTTGCACACCTTCTTCATCGTCTGCCCACATTTCGTTACAGTGCTGTTAGTGGAAGTGCTAAGGTGTGGTTCGGTCAAGTGCTGTTGAAATCAATGCTCTGAGTGGAATACCTTACCATCCGTAAAACAACTTTTTTTAGACTGCCTTTTTTTCCTTTCGTCATCCCTATTTTTAGGGTTCCGTAGTAAACAAGGAACCCTTATAGTTTCGTCATGTCCGTCTGTCTGTCTGTCTGTCTGTCCACGGTCTGGCTCCAAGACTGTTTGTACTAGAAAGCTGTAATTTGGCATGGGTGTACATATTAATCATGCCGACAAAGTGGTAAAATAAAATTATAACAAATATTTTTTTTTAGGGTACCTCTCCTACACGTAAAGTGGGGATGTTTTTTTTTTTCTATCCCTTGGTGTGGGGTATCGTTGGAAAGGTCTTTCAAAAACATTCTGAGTGTGTTAAAACCATTTTTGAATTCAGAGATCCGTTTGCGAAATATTAAGCTTTAAAGTGCAAATTTTTGTTAGAGTCAAGTGTCCCCCCTGCCAGCTAAATGGTTGGTTTTAGATATGTGAAAAAATTCACGGCAGTAGCATATATAACGAATTTAAAAGGAAAACTATCACAGCTGAGTAGGCTTTACAAGTTAACGAGTAATAATCGACCAACTTAGATTTGCGGTTGTAAAAACATGTTCTCCCATTCTTTCTGTATGATAGATTTTTTTTTCAACTACAAAGTTAAGTTTATTCTTGGGATAAATTCATCCCAACTACGGAACCCTTCATTGTGCGTGGTCCGACACGCACTTGGCTGATTTTTTTATATTAACATCAGCTATCGTTTCTTGACCAAACTTACCCCGACCTGACCAAAATATTCTAATACTTGCTTTCTATGCGAATGCTTGGTTTTAGTGCAATTAGTATGCAATGTCCAAGAGTAAATATTTGCTTTGATTCTTGGGGCAGTGTTTGTTTACCAGATACGTGTTTAGCTGTTGTATGTGGTCCTTACGTGGGTCAGGTCAAGGGGAATGTAATTGTATTAATTGCTCTAATATGATGTTGGGAATTTCATATACCATACAATCTCCCTAATCCAGCACTAATTCAGGTGTGTATAATTTCTTATTTCAAATACAGTGAACTTAATGTTTCTTGAAATAATCCGTTATAATCTTTTGTTTATGCCCACTAGCCCTGGTTTAAAAACTTTTTCACGTAGATTAGAAACTCTGTTTTCTTCTGCCCAAGTTACATATTCAGTGAAATATTTTAAAGCTACATCAGCTTTGATGCTAGGTTCACATTCGGATATCTGCATTTCTTCTGCTTCTATTTCTTCATCTTCTAATGCTCTACTACAAATTTCTTCTTATACCATTAACTGCTCTATTTCGTCAGTGCTTCCCTGAAACCAAACTGTTAACTCTTCTTCATTTATTTCAATGTTTTTTTCCGCAAAAAGTTCCACCCATGCATATATACGCAGATAATCGTCTTCATCACATTCTTCTTTAACGTATTCCCAATTTTAAGAAGGTATTTCAGCTAACCTAATGAATACTATTCTAAAATTATCTGCAACCCACTGGAGCTAAACCCAGGGCCACACTCTAAAAGAATAAGTTCGTACAAAGGCCTCGAGAAACCGGCCAATGCAGCTGAATAGAATAGGTAGATATTATTACATTTCCGAATGCAGTCCCCTCTTCGTAACTTTATTGGATATTACCTATCTCCTTGAAGTTATCACACCTGTGCCCAATGATATGGTTCCGACGATATTACGAGTGGAAGTTGTAAGCGCTTCTGCATCCAATTTCCGATATTGTGCTTACTCTGACATACATGCACAGATTCATCTCGTTAGGCCACCTGAATATGAAGCTTCCAGTGACCACTATCATGAATTATCAAAGGAGAAAATACCATAGTCACCATGTTTCGTAGACAAATTGGCTGCTTGTCTTCTTGGTGGAGTAACATCTCTTAGACGTTTTTCACCAAAACCATGGGTACCATATTTTTCACAACAACATAACATAACACCTGTTATCCCCGAAGGGTTAAGTAAAGGTGTACTTATAGTACACCCACATTTCGCCAGTTATGTTTAAGTCCCATGTTATGGGGGGTGAACCTATTGCAATCAACCGGGCACAAATTCTGACTCAGGATTGTTACTGAGACATTCCTGATGTAAAAACTCAATAGCACTTTGCTCGACCTAGGAATTGAACTCAGGAACTCATGCTCAGCAGTAGCGCTTGCGACCACTGAACCAACGAGGCAGTCCATACCATACCTATTTTTTTGTTAGGATTCAATTGGTAAGACGATATATGATTGTCAATATTTTCCAACATAAGTATTTAGCTTAGTCTAAGCAAGAGTTAAATCTTACCTTCTAACTATTATCGTGACAAATTATCTAGCTCACGATCATGTTTAAGAGTCCCGGAAAACCCAAAAAGAACTACAGACAAAAGTAATAGCTATTATCACATTAATGGGTCCAAGTACTCATAAATCTCATGTCGAGATCCCTTGGAACAAAATAAAAATGCCAAAGGGACAATAATATGTCAAGTCGACCCAGACAGAATTAATTAAAACACAATAAAATCGCAACTATTTCGTTACACATTCATGTCAAAATCTTTTGAAGTACAAAATGTTAAATGCTCTTCATAAATTGTGGCAGTTGACGTGACATTAATACCACCTAAATGTTTAAAATAACGTCATTTTCATGCCTTTGAATAAAAGTTTTGTTATAAAACTTTACGAGGCTCCGTACATCGATGTTTGGAGCAAACTTTTTAATGTGTTGTAAGCTTGATTTAACTTCGGCTGTTTCGGTGGTGAAATGAGTGATTCTATTAATTAACGTTAAAATATTTACTGTATGAGATACTTCAACTGTTTTTTTCAATGTGCTGTTCGCTAGAGCGAAGAGAAATAAAGAGGAGACGATTAATATACTACTACTGCACAAACATTGTCAAGAACATCAATAAGCCAGCTCCTTAATTGCGTAACACACTTCCAGTCACAATCCGAGATTTTTGAAGGATATTGCTAATTCATTGCTTCACAGGATTAAAAAATTCGTCTGCTCAACAACGTAAATAACGATGAACGTTGGTGAACTGTCAAAATGAAACCCTTTGCGATCAATTGTCATTTTATGTGTGTTACGCAATTACCACGCAGATTTGGGAACTTGGTTGTATTACCTCTACCTAGATCTTAGACTATATCCGAAAGTACAACACAAAAGCTAAGCTTATAAAAAATACACAACTGATAGATCCATGAGCAAACTTGATATAAAAAAGAAAACCGTAACAGAAAGACTTTTATATTCTTCGTCACTATTTACACAATAGAAATTGATGAATATAAGTGAATTGTGTCTCAAGTCTTTTATTTCCTTTCTGTCATATATCTGTGAGAGTTTATTTGTAATCAGGTTCCATGTTTGATAGATAAAGGATTAGTTTTCCTGTGTTATGACAAGAATCGACTTTTATTGGAATTCGTAGGAGGAACGAGCATTATTGTACCTACTGAATAAAATATTAGTTTCCAAGAACCGACAAGAAGTCTCCGTTTTTGGAGTATGTTTTTGCGACGCCTGCTTTCGATGGTTACCGATTTGCACCTCAATGACGAGTGCATTCAATTTAATGCTTATATCAAGTTTGTTGTAATCTAAACATTTAAGCTAACAATATTAAAACCTTCTAAATCAACATTTTCGAACCCTAACCAAATACATAAAATACAAAACTCAGTAGCAGAAGCAACAGTTTGCTCGCGTTTAAACAAAAAACAAAAGAACCATGCTGAAATAACACGTTCTTCCAATACTTCAAGTCAGAACGGAGTAACTCTTCGACAAGCAAAGGAAAATGGAAATAAATCGCCTATACTGTTGCTCCTTTTATATTATTCAACGGCTGAGGCAGTTTAAGAAAGACAAAGAAAGGGATGTTGAGATTTGGTGCGATTTTTTTTGCCCAAATTTGGATTTATTTCGCCCACGACTTATGGATAGTTTGGGCCTTGAATCTACCGCAGAGGAGAAATATGGTGGTCTATGGCATGGGGTTGGACACCATAAACTTGGCATTTGTTTGGTAGGGTTCGAAAAATTGCTGCTAAATTATTAAACAGATTGATAGCAGGACAAATTCGGGGCTGAAAATATTGCTATTGCAGAATTTTGATACAAAATTCCGCTTCTAATCGCAAAATTTACTGATTCACAAAGAAAAATCTAGAAAAATCTTTAATCAGCGATAAGTACCTACTTATACTGTGACCTTACTGAGATTGATTATTCATTTGGCATATTGGCTGAGCATAAAGAAAATCAATATTTTCTGAACACAAGGGTGGTTATTTCACGATCCTTGAAGAATTGACAGAATAGTGATAAAGAAAAACGACGCTTTCTTAAACGAAAAGTTGAATAACGTTATATTTCCTTTAATTCTGTTCCACTATATAGAATCTCATTTTCTCCGAATCTCGACCTCACAAGTGAGTAGACATCTTGTTATTTTTATATATTAACGTCAATGGACGTTGAATATTGTATGGAATGGGTTTGTCCCGACGCCTCTCGGTTGAGTGGCTAGATTCAATTCTTGCTTGGACGGTTATGGCCGTTCTGGTCCTAAGATCACAGTTTGGTACTTTTATAGTGATGTCCTTTGGAGATAGCTTGTTGTTTATGATTATCTTCGGTGGTATTTTTGGTAAATTCTTGCTTTATTGAATAACTTATCTCATCACATCATCTGCCTAGCCTTTTCCCAAATATGTTGAGGTCGGATTCCAGTCTAACCGGATGCAGCTTAATAACAGTATTTTACATGGAGCGACTGCTTATATGACCTCCACAACCTCCTCCAGTAACTGGGTAATACAATACTCCTTGGCAAGACTGGATTCTGACGACCCGTAACGACTGACAAATATCTACAAATGACAGCCGAGACCAAACCGCTTAACGTGCTTTCCGAGGTACGCAGGGGTCTTGGTGTGTAAAGACGGTCACTCGTCCACGGACCGACCGACCCGTGCGGCTGTTATTATTTAATAACTTATCTGCAGTAGGTAATTGTAAGCAGTGATAGCCTAGTGGTGTCAAGCGGAGTACCAAGTCATAGATCTCGAGTTCGAACCCAGGGCACACACCTCTGACTTTTCGGATTCATGTGCATATTGTATAATTATAACTTGCTTCAAAAACGGTGAAGGAAAACATCGTGAGAAAAACGCCATCTTTGAGAGATATTTATCGATGGCATGTGAAGCCAAGTCAGAGGCCCATGGGTGGCATAAAAATTCTGACACCAGGTTAGTCACTAACCACACGAAAAAGAAAGAAGTATGTAATTTGATAAAGTATCTGATTGATATGTTAAGTCACATTGCTAAGCTCTCAAATCAACGTTTGTTTGGGGGATAACTTGTAAACTTTTGTGTGGAACGTCCAGCTAGAGTGATCGTCCATCTTTCAAGAGTCTTATTGCATTGCTACTCATCAGAAATTGAATAACACTTCGTCAAAACCTTTACATATTCCGACAAACCACAATATTACCCTCACATTGAGAACATTTCACACCACTTCCACAAGCTTTCTTCGTTACAGCCCACCAAAATAGAAAGGCCCCCTTTTCTCTTGCAATATTAAACATTTCAGAGGTCTATCAAACTTAGGCCCCTTAGCTCCCCTCTGAGCCTTTAATGGACCTTCAGATTCAAGAGTAAAGTAAGAAATATGACGTTTAGTCGTAAGATTTTATACGTATGGATTCTTTGATGCGGTTTTTAGTTATATTATGAATGAATTATGTTTTCATATTACATGGAGTCGTAAGTCACAGTTAAGGAGGAGATATCTTATTTTGTTCTTGTTTCTAGAAAGGTTTTTTTAAAGTGAAAACTTCTTTAGGCGCGTTGGGCATTTTTGAGATGGGACTAAACCATTGATTTCGCGACACTGTGACGACCCCAGCTTTTGACCATTAAAAAGACATCAACGCGTTGATTACTACGGTATCAATTTTTTTTTTAAGTTTTCACTTTTTTTTAAACGATTCAGGTGTTTAATTTGAATCTTGTTTTTCTAATAATAACAAAATAGCTTTAATAAATGTAATATGTGCAATGTGTTGAAAAGTGTGAAAAGGAATTTAATTTAGATACATAGATGAAAATCTGTTAGTTACGCTTGGTATCTCCTTTTTTTGTTACCTTTACAGCAGAATCAAATCACTTATTTCTTAAAATTTCTTCGTTATTTTAATATTAATAAAATTCTTCTCTGTATTTCGTCTTCCATTTTATTTTGTGTACAATAATAATTCTTACTTTTATTTCCAGGTAAATCTTCACAAACTTCATAAAACATGATTGTAAGTACTCATTGACCTCTCTGTGGGTAATTAAATTACGTGAAAATATTTTTCATGGAAGGTAACATCAAAAAATCAACGGTACCTAAATGTTTCGTACATTTTTATTACGGCTTTCATAAATCCTCGCCATCGTCGGCGTTATACGTTTTTTTTATTCTATACTCCCCAGTCAACTGTCCCCTGTAACAGCAAAAAAAAAACTTATTTTCTAATAATAACCAGTAAAAATAAAGCTATCCATAATCCCTAGGGCAAAAAAAATCTAGCTAAAGCACAAAATTGAAATTTACTGTGTCAAATGTTTGGTCACTCCATCAAGCTGTCGGTGTCACGTACAACGTGCGTCCGGGAAAAGAGAAACTGTTTTCAATATGTCTTGTGTAAGAAGACAGACTTCATACGGTCTGTGGTAAATTTTTGTTAGTGAAAAGTGATCTCTACTGGGTATTGGAAACGGCTGTTGATAATGATGGTGATGAGACATTATGACCTTCCGACATTAATAGTCCTTTAGACTGAATTTCGGCCATGGAGACCAGCCTTCAGCGCGGGAGATATTATAGTGCACAAGAGTGTGCACAGACACAGGTGCACTCTCTCTTCCCTCACTCCGATGGGACGGTAATCCGACACGATCGGAGAGAGATCAGGTGCAGGACCAACGTCTTAACGTGCTTTCCGAGGCACGGGGGTATCACATCGCCATTTTCCAAACTCCGGACTGTTAGGCACTAAGAAATTCCCAATGGTAAAACCCAATAACACTTTGCCCGACCCGGGAATCGAACCCAGGACCTCACGCTCAGCAGTCGCGCTTGCGACTACGAGACCAAAGAGGCAGTCAAATATTATGATGAACAAAGAGGGTGCTAAAAAAAATCGTGGACGTTCCAACTATCAGTAACTATGTTTTTTTGATGTCAGCAAATGTTAATCAAGTTTGTAACATTAAAACGTTCTACTAACTATAGTGGGTATTCATCATAATCAGCTTATAATGTTCCCACTGCTGGGACACATGCCTCCTCTTGGTGAGAGGGAGTGGGCTGTAATCTACCACGCGGGCCCAGTGCGGGTTGGTAGATGTCACATGTCTTTGAATTTTTTGGTTCTAGGACATGCCGGTTTCCTCTCGATGTTTTCCTTCACCGTTTTGAGAGCAGTGGTGATGAAATTAAATACACAAAGTAAAGCGCCTGCCTGGGTTCGAACCCACGACCTACAATTTGTAAGTCGGGGCCGTTACCACTGGGCCACCACTGCTCAGTCGGGGCCGTTACCACTGGGCCACCACTACTCCAGTGCGGTGCTGCTGCACCAGTGGGTATTAGTGGGTCACAAACAGGACGGTGGACGATTATGGTAGGTGCGGTCGGCTGACATCTTATTTTATCGAAACTTCGTACTACTGTAATGATTAAAAAACATCAATTACCATTATTAGGTCTGTAGTGTCCTCTTGTAGCAAATATTAATAGTCATGGTAAAAGTTTACTACTAACTCAACTAGGTGGCGCTACGGTCCAATCGATTAAAGGATAGTAACCGCTGGGTAAGCTGATGAGTAGGAAAAACTATTTCTACACTACACTAGGCCAGCTTAAGGTGCGGCTGACTGTACTATCGAAGAAATATATCTGTACACTGTAAGGACTATTTTTGCTTGCAGCGCTCGGCCGCTATAGTATCGCTTACCTACGAATAAAAAGGGTCGTATGCACGGGATTTTGTTTTCAAAATGCTTAGACATGCGTTACCCTTTTTTTTTGTTACTTCAGTTGTCATGTTGCCGGGGGGCCACGATGTCCCTTTCGGCCTTATTCGCAACCCCGGCTGGCATCGGCCCTAGCCAATTCAATTCTGCTGACATCTCTTTGAGGCGCGCGTGGAACACAACGCGCCGTCGACCCGGGCTTGGTCCTTATCGAACGGCGAGCTAAGACATGCGTTACCCTGATGGTACTTCAAGATATAATCTGTTTTTGTGCACTATTACTTGAAACCTATTATCTATCCCACTTTTCATCTCTCAAAGCCTTCTCCCAACTTCACTCATTGAAAACTTAACAAAACATCTACAAAATTTCGAATATCCAAGTCAAAGTCAAAACATGATGAATTATCTTCACATAACAGAGGTACTTTTTGAACTTCAGTCACTTTTCCATTAAGGTGTCGACTTTAGAAGAGCCTCTTTTGCTTACACATGTCGCTATGGCCGTAGGGGGCTGAGCACATAAATCAAAAACTTGTGAAACGACATTGAGTGCGGCAGATATCACAACTTGTATCGTTATGTTTAGGGTGACGTACATTTCTTAACATTTAGGGACTTTAAATAAATTAATTTGAAGGAAAATGTTGTTAAAAGTGTGAATACTAATTAACGGAAAGCCTTTGATAATTTATGGACCAGTACTAGCTTTTCCTGTCTACTGGGTAAAGATCTTATTCCTTGCATTGATTTTATAAAAAAGTGTAACTCAAGATGCAGTAGTAAGCTACTTATAGTCAACAGCATCCTTTTAAGCAGTAGTCCCATTTCCAGCAATCGCTAATGAAATAGAATTTTTCCGTAATAACAAATTTTCATCATTTGTATATTATTATGCTGACATTAAAAGTACTGTGACAAATGCAATATTTGCACGACGTCACCACTATCCGTCTGTATCCGTGAATGTGACTATCCGTCAAATTCAAGCACACCTACCCTCCCTACTCAACACTAACATTGCAAACTACCCTCAACTTTTGAGTAAGAAACGCCAGTGTTGCCATATATTCACATCCTCGGACAGTGCGCTTTATGTAAGGAAGATTTATGACAATCATGACACAAAGTGTAGAAAGGCAAACATAACTTTTCGTCATGCAGTAATGAAATAGAATACATATAGGCCCGTCATTTAAAACATCATAGTTCGCAAAAAATTGCACTGTACTGATTTTTGAAGTGAAAACTTCTTTAGACGCGTTCAGAATTTTTGAGATGGAAAAAAATTGAATTCGCGACACTGTTACCGTTACCTCATTATAAGTATTTCCTGCACAATAAAATTGTACAAATTTTCACTTCTGTCGGCACTCCGGAGTGCCACTGTTTTTGAAGTGAATACTTCTTTAGGCGCGTTGGGCATTTTAGAAATGGGAAAAAACAATTGAACTCCCGACACTGTTACCGTTACCGACACCTCATTAAAAGTATTTCCTGCACAGTAAAATTGTTCAAGTTTTCTCTTCTGTCGGCTCTCCCGGAGTGCCACTGGTTTTTTTTTTTTGGATGGTGTCAGGATATATACCAATAGTGTAAAACCAAGTTTGCAGCTTCGAAAGACTGTTTTCCTTTTTACAAAACTGCCCAAAAAGGAGTGTAATTTTAATGTGGCATCTTGTATTCTTATCTGCTAGTAGGTAGGCGACTTTTGAAGGTGTCCAAAGGAAAAAAAAAAGACAGAGGTGAAAACTTGAACAATTTTATTGTACAGGAGGAAATCCTTTTCTTTTTTGAAGTCGGTTAAAAAAAGAGAAATGTCAATCATGTCGTTGTCATGTCTCAATGTTTGGAATGTCATTAATCCCAAAGAAAATGTATCGCGCGTTGATGTCTTTTTAATGGTCAAAAGCTGGTGTCGGTAACAGTGTCGCCAGTTCAATTGTTTTTTCCCCAACTCAAAAACGCCCAACGCTCCTAAAGAAGTTTTCACTTCAAAAATACCTTTCCAATATTGAAAGGAAGCAAAAGGAAGATATTTAAATCTTAGAACTAATATTCATGTGTACTTCCCCATTAAATGAAGGTAATACATTAGTAAGGAACCTCAATGGAATAGGACTGCCTTAGATATTTCCTCGAAGGTCGAACGAGACGCTTGCTTTTGAAGTTAGACGCTAGCCATGTCATGGATGACTGGCCTGTATGCTTGCCAATGACCACAGCTATTCCTTTGAAGACTACGAAACTTGGTTCCGCTATGTATGCAAGAAGCGTGGATAGAGATCTTTGTACTAAGAATACGGTCTACTTACATAAGTTACTTACTATGAAAAATGAATTTTCTGCTTCTTGTTAATATCCAAAATCACACGCTGAAAATATTATATTTGTCGGAGACGGGTATGTGACTTACGTTATTATCAGCGATATTTTAACTATTGTGGGCGTAGTGTGGGTAGTGTTGGTTAATGCGCAATATAAAAACGGTTTGCAATTCAGATCACATTATAATTTACTATCAAATGAATCACACTAGCTAAATTATACACACACTGGGTGCGACGGCGTTTATTAAAATCACCAATTAACAAAATGATCACAAATTACAACTAAACAATAACTGAGCACCACGAATCGAGAACAGTTCCGCGACGTCTTGACTCCAATGCGACCAGAGGCTCAATGCCCTCCTCGCCTTGGCCATCAAACATCACGATTCTGTAGAAGCGCGCCCTTTTTGGTGTCGGTAAATCACTCTTGATGTCGCCAGTGGCGCGCTTGCGATTCGTTTCGTATCCGTACTAATGACCGGATCCGACATATTCATTTACTATTTTGCATTTTATTATTTTGACCGTAGAGCTTGAAGTGGGTTAAATGATTAGATCAATTTATGACGTTTATTCGTTTTGTATGAAAACTGTTTCTTCTAAGAGAATACTTTATAACCCCCGACGCAAAAAGAGGGGTGTAATAAGTTTGACTGCTGTGTGTCTATCTGTGGCACCATAGCTCTTGAACGGGTGAACCGATTTGAATGCGGTTATTTATTATTTGAAAGCAGGTTTTCTAGCGATGGTTCTAAGACATGTTTTATCAAAATCGGTTCAGCCGTTTAAAGATTATTAGCCCTTTTCTAGTTGATGAATGGATGTATCTTCCACAGATCTGATCGATTTGAAATTTGGTATTCTGTTACTTCAATGATATTAGAAGAACATAGTAACCTTGAATTGATGCTGCGGCATCACCTGGAATTTGCAGGATACTCAACTCCCTGACCAAATTATAGCACAGGTATCGTGTTTGGGCTCATTCGAATGGTCTCAATGAATAATTTATAGATAGATGGTGAATAAAGTCTGGTGATAGAGTAGGAAAGAGTAATGAGGAAATGTTTGTAAAGGGGTTTTAAAAAAATTTAACTGTTAAAATTGGACTAATTTTATTTGACCTTGCATAACAAAGAAAAGTCTTTTCAACCGGAGACATGTAATCAATCTGCCTAGCTTTTTCCCAACTATGTTAGGGTCGGCTATTAGTCTAACCGGATGCAGTTGAATACCAGTATTTTACATGGAGCGACTGCCTATCTGACCTCCACAACCCAGTAACTGGGTAATACGATACCCCTTGGTAAGACTGGTTGTCAGGCTTTCGGGCTTCTGACGACCCGTAACGACTGTCAAAGACCCATTTTCAAATCAAAAAGGCATTAGTTTAAGCAGGCGAGAGGCAGCTGAGCTTTTAAACACGAATTCGTTCGTGACAAAGCAGGTTTAATATCCTCACAGTATGATAAATGATTTTATTTCTGTAAGTAGGTTTGTACAAACACTTTTACACGTCAATCATATTTTAAAAACTAGATGAGGTCGGCGTTTCCTATCTGACTACTCTGAGAAGAAAGGCCGAAACAAACTCAGAGGTCACAGTCTCTTTTAAAGTCCAGACATAATCTTGGTCAGATCATGTGAAGGCCATGTGGATTGGTGTCTGAAGTGGTCTTTAGAGGAAAGCATCACACAAATTGAGAGGGTCTGTCCAGTCAGTGCACGCATTTGTCATTTATCGTGTAGCTCAACTCAGAATTTAAGGAGCTCAACGATTCGACGAACAATACCAAAAAAAGGACATTTGTGTAGGCCACATAAATTACTCAAACTGTCAGACCATGATTAAAACTAACTGAGAAAAAAATTAAAAACAAAACAAAAAGGTAACCCATATAGTCTTCACATTCACAATAATTAAAATAACATAATACTTTAAAAGTAAATATTCATGTCATTGTATATAAAAATCATTAATGTTAATGTGTATATAATAAAATAAAAAAATAACCAGAAATAATCTTGGTCAGAGCATTTCATATGAGGACCATGTAGTTTTGTGTCTGAAATGATCTTTTGAGGAAAGAACCATACAGATTTGAGTGGACCTGTCCAGTCAGTGCACGCATTTGTCAGTAATTGTGCAGCTCAACTCAGAACTTAAAAGGAGCTCAACGATTCGACGAACAATACCAAAGAAAGGACATTTGGGTAGGCCGCATAAAGTACTCAAAACTGCCAGATTATCATTAGTAGTAACTGAGAAAATTAGCTACATAGTCCTCACATTCACATCAATTAAAATAATAATAATGTTATACTTAACAAAGTAAATATTCATGTCATTGTGTATATAATTTTGAAGTTTGCAAAATAAACAAAGTTCCAAAAGTAAAAAATAAAAATAATAATTGGAGCAGCTTAATCCCAAGCCTTTTTGTCCTCAATGTAATCTTTAACGGTATAAAAAGCTTTCTGGCACAACTTACGTTTAATGAATGATTTAAATTTATTAAGAATGCGGCGACGTATGAATTGTCCATACAAACGTAGTACATCAATCATTTGCAATTTGAGCATATTTCCACCATATTATGTTGATATTCGGATTGAGACAGTATTTATCTAGGCTCCTACGTCTTTTGATTTTCAAAAACTTACCTTTAAATGAAATGTAAGCGAATTCCATTTCGTACATTTTTACAGCGTAAATGACATGTTTTCATATGGTTTTTTCTGTATTATAAACAACAATATTTGTAATATTGTTTCCGTAGAAGCATAGTTTATGTTATCAAGTTACAAATTATCGAAAATAAAATGGAAATACAATAAATTTTCATTCATCATTTTTTGTATTACGGAACACATCCAAATTTATCATAATTTTTCGATGCTAGTATTGCCATCGCGTCAAGGAATAATTTGTCAATGTGTGCGTGGTCGTACTGCTCACTGTAGTTGTATATCGCTCCGACAGGCACTCACACTAGCGCAACGTGATCGGTTGGAATTCGTTCGGGGTATTTTTTTTCAGTATTAAGATTAGGTATATTATATAGGTACTTTACTGTGCTTATTTGTTTACTAAATTAAAGCAGCTGCCGACTACTTCTGTTTTGTGCTCGTGATTATATTTAAATCTATTGTTTGATTGTTTTACTCGAGTTAATTATCTTTTTGTATACACGAGTTTCTGAAAAAAAAAAAAAAAAATATTCTATCTTTTCTTTCTTTCTATCTTCAGATAACATAAATGTGTTTACAAACATCCGTATCTGGACAAACGAGTACTTATGTTTCATCAGTAATATTAATCGGTAGGTACCTATTTATGCGTCTAAAGACCCTCAGCGAGTCGTAGAAACATATAAATTATACACACGGCCGAAACGCGGTAGTCCAGGTATAGGTGGCTTGTTGAGAATCAAACGTGCTGGGACGTACTCTCGTCCCAGCGCGTTGAAGAAACACTGTTGGATTTTCAACTCTCGGCGCTAAGCAGAGCGTTGAAAATCAAGTGCACGAAAAATTTCGCCGCGATTTTATTACGTCCGTGCGAACGAGGGCTATATTATAGGACCAGGTTTTTATACTAGGTATTTACTTGCAAGTACGCCGACCAAGTGCCGATCCGAAATACTCGCAAGACTATTTTATTTCTTATTTATATTTAGTTACGGATCAATGTTCTATGTAGGGCTTTCAATACCGGGATCCCGGTATTGGCTAATACCGGGATCCCGGACATTATTTGACATTTTTCAATACCGGTATTGAAATGTCCACTACCGGGATACCGGTATTGGTGATTTTATTTTATCAGTAGACACTACAGTGAAACAATTTCTTTTTATTACCTACACATTATATTTCCAACCAATTTTATAATTATCAGGGTAAGTTTTAAAAACTGCGTATTTTAATTCGACAGTTAGTTACATTTCATTACTACTTGTGCTACTAACTGGAGGCAGAAATAGAAGCTAAAACTCAAAGGGAAGTTAGGACCCATGCTTCTTCCAGCAGGCCTAACATGACACACGCGATAATTATCCACGCTCGCGCGACTAATTTTTGTCTATTTCGTAGTGTTATCGTTTTCTGATAGCTACGCCATACAAAATACTTGACTCGTTCTGTCAAACTTGATGTTTTGTCAACAAACCCAAAACATGACACGTTATTTATCTCGATTTTTGACAGTTCATCACGAGATAATCAGTTATTTTGTCGTATTTAGTCGTCCTCGATTTTGACGACGAGAAGAGTAGACAAAAAGACAAAATGATATTATTTTTTTAATTGAGGGTGTACAACGGTGTACTGTAGTAGAGGGGTGCACTACCACGTAGATGACTATTACTTTCCAGTCACTTTGCCAATTATGGTGATTAAATAAATAAATTAACGAAATCTAGGGATTATAGCTGTATGGTAATATCAAATATTCGCAACATAATTACTAAAATCACCAGTTTATTTCCTAAGGGTGGTGATTAACAATTTTATGGTTATAATAGCGGAATCAACTCCACCTGCCAATTTATTTGAACGCCAGTCTTTTTGGTGACTGGTGATTAACAAAATTTGCAACGTCATGGACTTTATGGTGACTGTTAAACTTCGATTTGTCAAATTGCAATCGTCGGCCCATTTGTCATTTGTGGTGATTATCTAATGAGTATAGGTGCCACTAATTTTAATTTTCGTCAATTTGTATTTTAATTTAGCATGCCAAAGAAATGATTTAATTTTAATCAAAAAGTCGGTTACACAAAAAACTAATCATAAATAATTAAAAGAGAGAATAATTAAGAGAGACGTTTATTCAATAAAGTACATAATTCCATGCATAAATTGAATGAATGAAACAGAACTTCAAGCCGATGCTGCTATCATAAAAATAATTTGTTTTTAATCACTTGCAACATCGGTATCTCGTCGCGCGATAAAGTAGTGTCAAAGTGCCTTTTTCGAGTTTACTCGCCGTTTGCGGTCATGTAAGGGATTAGAATGACGTCAAAACAACGGCGACAAATTCCGATAAAACGAGAAAAAGAGCGTTCTCGCACTTGTCATGTTAACCCTGCAGCACTGATATAGAGTCTATTGTAAGAGTTGAATTGGGCATTTATGATAGTTCTGAAGGCGGCCGAGAGATGTATATTGACATGGCGTTTAATTATTTACTGAGCATTCTACCTACGAGCATAGAGGTAGAGAGAACGTTTTCCTTGGTTACATATTTGTGCAACCGTTTAAGGGGACGATAACCGACTTTTAATGATTTCATACTGAAGATGACGTCTAAATGAGTAGTGTTAGTAATTTGAAAATAAAAAAATGTTAAATAAGAGCATTTTTTTAATATTTTAATATAGGCATATTTTTGATTATGTTTATATTAAATAGTGAAATTAATTTGGAAAATAAGCGTATGAATAAAAAAATCCAAATCCTCACCACTGAGTCTCGCAAACAAAGGATGGGTCAATCAATATGGCAGCTTTACTTTGGGAAGAGAAAGAGAAGGTGATGACAAATGAAAATCATAATTTGACATATTACCAAACTCTCTCTCCCGTGGCGCGGAGGCGCGTATTTAATTCTGGACACACAGAATAAAATACGCGGCAAAAATACGCCGCACGGAATTACGGATCTAGAAGTAGTTCTTAAATAGATGTTACGGTAAATAACTCACTAGAGGGCGCTGCAGTAATATATCTTTATATTAGTTACTTATATATTTTTATTCTTTTTTTTCTTATTTTTTTTACCGGCCGTGGAAAATAAGCGCCGTGGAAAATAAGCGCCGTGGAAAATAAGCGCCGTGGTAAAAAAGCGCCGTGGAATATTAGCGCCGTGGAAAATAAGCGCCTTGGTAAATAAGCGCCGTGAAAAATAAGCGCCGTGGAAAATAAGCGCCTTGGAAAGTAAGCGCCGTGGGATATAAGCGCCGTGGAAAATAAGCGCATTGGAAAATAAGCGCCGTGGAAAATAAGCGCCGTGGTAAAAAAGCGCCGTGGAATATTAGCGCCGTGGAAAATAAGCGCCGTGAAAAAAATGCGCCGTGAAAAATAAGACCCTTGGAAAATAAGCGCCGTGGAAAATAAGCGCCGTGGAAAATAAGCGCCGTGGAAAATAAGCGCCTTGGAAAGTAAGCGCCGTGGGATAAAAGCGCCGTGGAAAATAAGCGCATTGGAAAATAAGCGCCGTGGAAAATAAGCCCCTTGGAAAATAAGCGCCGTGGTATTTTGATGGTTTTTAAAATGCTTTTTGCTTTTTGCATTTTGAAATTCTAATTTTGCGAGCTACCCTGGCGCTTCCCCTTTAAAAACACGATGAACAATTTTGACTGATTTGTTTTTTTTTTTGTTGAGAGAGAGAGAGAGATGATTGATTGTTGTTGTTTTTTTTTAAATAGATCGCTGAATTAGATACTGATTATTCAAATTTACAAAAAAAACAAACAAACAGAAGAAACAGAAGTTTGCAATTTAAAGTTGTATAAAAAAGTGACTAGTATTTAAAAAGCAGTTTTTAACTACTACTACTACACTTTTTTACTACTTAACTCATTAGTTGTTGAATAAAAAAACGATATTAAGTAAAAAAATAGTCTCATACCGGGATCCCGGTGTTGGACATTTTCTATACGGTACTGCAAAAACGCTTGCATAGAACTCTATGCAAGCGTTTTTACTTTAAAGGATCTGGAAGTTTTTTTTTTTGTAAACGCGATTGTGCTCTTTATTTATACTACATTAAGGATTAAAGGTTTTGGAAGATTTTTTTTTAATGCGATTGTGCTCTTTATTTAGATAAGGTCCGTACCAATGTTCTATACAAGTATTTTTCTTCAAAGTATTTTTTTCGGCTACTCGCTCCTTCGACGCTCGATGCAATTCTGCTCCTTATTTATATTTACTTATGGATCAAAGTTCTATGCAAGTATTTTTACTTTAAAGGTTTTGGAAGTTTTTCAGACTTCTTTAGGCGCGTTGAGCATTTTTGTGATGGGACTAAACCTTTGATTTCGCGACACTGTAACGCAATTTACCGAAACCGTGGAGTAAAAGGCATCAATGCGTTGATTACCGCGGTACCGATTTTTTTAATCTGACGTGTAAAAGTGATTCCGATACTTATCCTATTTACAGAATAAACAATTTCATTTCATATCTACTAGATTTTCTCTACAAGGCCTAGATCCAGAGATATTCTAAAACATTGAGATATTGGCATTGTAAAGAAATTTCCAAAAAACGCATTACTAGTCTGTACATATACTAACGATTCCCCAAAGTATTCAACAGAAATAAAGCAAGTAATGAACATACCTAATTCCTAATAATAAAATATAAATGCCGTCGACTCGTTATGAATGAATGGTAAATAGCTATCTATCCAGTCACACACACACACGGATGCGCACCGCGTCCGCCGCCCGCCTGCTGTTGTCAAACAGAGATAGCAATATTCCGAACGAATTTTGCAAACGTCTCGATTTGTAGTTGCGAGCCGCGGGCGCAGCGCTCTTAAGGCTTAGATCTTGTACGTGGCTTGGAAGTTTATTATAAAAGCGTATACATTGACATCTGAATAATCAGTGCACAGCCACTGTTCTTTGACTTGTTTTTGGGATCACATACAGCTGTGAAGTCACGGCTCTAATTAGTCAAACGTTAATGTAAATGAGACTTGATTTGGGTGGAGGATTTTAAACTTTATTGCCGGGAATTTTTGGTTTAGTTTATTTTTATTCAAGCAAAAATTTAGCAGTCACTGATTCTTTTATCCACACCCATGCTATAAAACCTCTAACAGTTAGCTTATTGGCAACATTTTAACAGCCAGTGTCATAGTAACCATTACCTCATCCCAATGAGTGTTACAATGTTGTACTAAATTTCATTACGCAACTCGTTTCAACGTTCAAGCGGGGGACAGCAGCACCCGCTGCACGCATGTTTGTGTGATGTGCTGCTGCAGGCGACGTACATACGTGCAGTTGTACTGAATTTCGTGGGAATTTCTTTATTCTTGTTTTTGAATTACAAACACCCAATGGTTTTAGAAATTTTTATAGAGGATTCATATCATGGGTGTAGATAGATGAAACGACCAATTGAAACCGTGCACCTAGCTTCTGACGTTTCGTAAGTGCCCATGTAGGTTTATGTGAAATAAAATATTTTGATTTGATTCGATTTGATAAAGTATTGTATGCAACTGTTATAATTAAGTGTTAAAACACTCATGTGATACTATTATCACACTCGGCTTCGCCTCGTGTAATAAACCCACATTCGTGTTTTAATACCCTTTATTATACAACAGTTGCATAAATAACTATTATCATGCCTGGTGATTGAATAAATTAATTTAAAATAATAATTTACGAGGGTGTCTGAAATAATCACACGATCTCCTGCTGGGTAATTCCATAACACACTAACTGTAGCAATGGCTTTCATTTTGACAGTTCAACAACATTCGTTGCCTTGTTTACGGTCTACCCATGTAGTAAATTACATGCAAATCCGTTCAGCCGTTTAGCGTGAAAGCGTACAAATTCACTTTCGCATTTATAATATTACAGTTAAGATTATGCTCGTATTAACACACCCATGACTCGTCAAATTGGTACACAGCTGCAGCACTGCTTGAAATTACTTTGAGCTATAAAGCTGTCCATTATTCATTTACTAGCTGCGCCCCGCGGTTTCACCGGCATAAGTCTCAATCCCGTGGGAAAAATAAAAAAAGTACCCTATGTTCTTTTCCAAGGCATCATCTATATATGTGCCAAATTTCATCCAAATCCGTTCAGCCGTTTTAGCGTGAAGGCATAACAAACAAACTTACTTTCGCATTTATAATATTACTAGCTGCGCCCCGCGGTTTCACCCGCATAAGTCTCGATCCCGTGGGAAAAATAAAAAGTATCCTATGTTCTTTTCCAGGGCATCATCTATATATGTGCCAAATTTCATCCAAATCCGTTCAGCCGTTTTAGCGTGAAGGCATAACAAACAAACTTACTTTCGCATTTATAATATTAAGGATAAGGATTATAAGGATTGCCAATTTTAATTAAATTACTGTCAGTGTTCTATTGATGTCCAATAAAAGATACTTAATTATAATAATAGCCTCCTTTACTTACATTATGCCACCATCCGCACCTAATCTCCCCGAAACGATTCAATCAAAATCATCTACGTATATCTACTTGTATATACCTAGTAGCTACAGACTACCCTTCTCGGGCCTTTCAGCGTCAGTTGTGCACTAATTAAACTGCACAGATGCTATGTAATATGGTTTGTAGACTGGGCTGATGGATTAAGATTTTAGTTGTAGAGTTGAGTATAAAATTATCTAGAGATAAGAATGAGTTTTTGATAGGTTGAAGTTTGGGAAATATTTAAATGATTCTCTAAAAACTTTTGACTTTCTCTCTCCCTTTTTAACTTTCTGGTCGTTTCTCACAGTTGGTTGCAATAACTAAGCTAGGGCACCCTGATTAAATGGGTTACGTTAGAACTATGCCCGCGCGCGAGCCGAGCGAGCAAAGCGAGCGGGTCAGCGGCCGGCTAGCACTACATCCAAGCTGGTCGCAATTACTTGCCTATTTAATATTTTTAGGACCGAAAATAGGAATTATTTGAGGTTCACAAAAAGAGGCGCAATCATTTTACTAGAGTAGAGAGTATTTAATAATGTTTTATGAGCGTAAAATGGGAATCATTAGAGGTTCGATTAAATACATTCATTTACAGATTAGTCAAGAAACCGATTTACTGAGGAGACGGTAACGTTAGCAAAAATTGTTCAATATAACGTAGGCAGTACTTTTTAAGAAAATGTTGTCGAAACATGGATTTTTTTCTGTTTTCAACGTCTTATCAGTTAGGCTCTCGAAGGGTTACGTCGAGAGTCTGCAAGTCATAAAGTAATCGTGTCATGCGGAAAACAAACCGTTATTTTTTTCGCTCTTTTGTTTTTAGTTACAAGTAGGTATGTTGAATAGGCCAGTGACCAAAATTAGTTTTGTCCGTCTTTTCGATTATTAAAAAATATTGAACACGTATTTTGTCTTTTTTGATATACTTAATTAAAAGATTACGGCGATACATTGAGTTAAAATGTGGCATGACGTCACGCCTTGCTAGATTGAATACTGCGTTGTGACGTAGCGAGCCCCCACTTTACGACTTTAATGCGTGTTTTCTAAGTTATTTTTTATTAATATGATAAAACAAAAAATACGGGTCTAATATTTTTTTATTACCTGAAAGACGAACTAAATATATTTTTTTTTTTTTTTACCTAGGCATCTACATTGCATTTCAATGATGTTAAAAAGTGGTATATTTTCACAAAAACCTATGAACGAGTGGATCCAAATAGCTGTTATATCCTAACATTTTAGATCCTACCAAACATCGTGTAGTAATTTCCTGGTAGCTTTCCTTTACAAGCTAGAACATTTGTTCTTCCGAAAACTACTTCAAAAGCAAAGCTTCACAAATGCAGCTCTTCGTTTGTCAGTTTCAGTCAGCGTCTGTTGTACTGTAATTAAACTACGCCGATGTTCTGATGTCGTTGTGTGGTAGTTTTAGTGGATGCATGTTAGGTTTTGGAAGTATCGTGTTTTGACTTTTAAATTGAGATTGGTCGTATTCTCTTGAACTAACTATGATGTAATGTGAAGTAATGTATCAGGCTTGTAAATATTCCTATAGGTTCAAAACGATTGAAACGATATCATTGAACGATGTTAATCATCGAAATATCAGCTTCCATTGTTGAGTATGAATTAATGTGGATGGCTATAAGAGTAGGGATGACCAAAAAAACGATGGATGGACTGTGTGAGAGATGATATGGCTAGAAAGGGGTCGACCACTGAGTTGACGATTAATAGAAAAGTATAGAAGAAAAGAACATGTTGCTCTGACCCCAAATAAATTGGGATAAAAGCAAGAGAATGATGATGATAAAGAAAGTAAGAAAAATATTTTATTTGGGACACGCACAGGAAATACAAACAGTAATAACAACTAAACAGAAGCATCTAAAACTAGCAAAAAATTTCGAATTATCGACAGGAAAAAAAAACTATATATAACAAATGATCTGTACGAGGCCAAAAAGGCACCTATCTCAGCATAGGCTGTGATATTTAAAAAATAAATACCGCAGCGCTGGTTTTTTGATAGGGCCCGCTGTGATGCCACGGACACATAAATCCCACTATGGGATTACAATAAGAATAAATAAATAAACAGTAATTTTTAATAAAAAATAAATATAAAAGTTTATATGAAAACCGTAAATATTGCAATCGGCTCATACGTCCGACGCGCGCTCCAACATCACTTGTCCATGGTATAGACTTTGTCTATGGCATGGTGTATGACAAATAAAGGGACTCGGGCGCACTGCATGATGTTATAGTCTGTGGTATAGTTAACATTGTGTATTGTAGATGATGATCAACTTCCATTTTTGATTAGAGTAAGAAGTTCTTAATACAATCAACCTTTTGGAAGTGAACAAATAATGCTACAGCTCCAAGCTTATGCTAGCAGGCATACATAGTGCAAGCAACTTCAACCGAAACTACGAATCATCTTTAATATGACATCAGAATCCCAACAACAATGCCACACTATTCCTAAACCCGACTATATCGTCATAAGGCTCGTCTGAATTCAGTTGACATCCAAACCCTTTTTACCCGACGTTTGCAAAGCCAACTGAAGCGTTATGAATCTCATAAGCTTCGAGTACCTCTATTTGTACATTTGTTTGTTACCTTGTATACATAACCTAGAATCTTTAGCTGATTTTGCCGAATGTGGATTTAATTACAAATACGTTCTGTTTGATGTCATTGGAAAATCAATATGGCGGAAGCAAAATGTCGTGATATTACGTTAAGTACGCATCAAGTACGAATCTCGATTCAATTCAATTCAATTCATTTATTAATTTTGTGAACATATGGTAAAAATTGTACAGATGTTTTACAAAGAAATATTGGTCCATACTACGTCCCTCCAGAAGGCATACAAAATTGTTGTGATAATCATAATGTCGCATTAATAAAATAAAAAAATAAAGTATAAAGTCAAGAAAATAACATGTCACAATTTCATGCCAAACACTAGGCTAATAATAATAATAAAATGTCAATAAATTAATACGTCACTTATACAAATAGGTAGTATTCAGTCACAATTTCGTATACAATAATAAATTAAATAGGAACATTTTAAACAGACGGATGTAAAATTATAAAAATATTATTTAAATTTGTCATTGAGATATTCATTAACAGAATAATACGCCTTGTTAGTTAATAATTTAAAAAGCTTACGTTTGAACTCATTCATGCTGTTGCTTGACACAATTACATCAGGTAATTTGTTGTAATGTTTTGGTGCCATTGCGTATATACTATTATATAGAAATTTAGTTTTTGTGCCTAATTGGTGCAACTTTTTTGAGCGTTGTTGACTTTCGACAGCTTTAAATAAATACATGTTGTTCTTTACAAAGATACAAGCTTCATAGACATAAAGTGATGGTACAGTCAATATTTTTAAGTTTTGGAAATGTGGCTTGCATGAATCCGTTCGTTTGATTTTACATATAGCTCGAATACAATTTTTCTGCGCTAATAATACTTCCTCAACTTTAGTAGCATTACCCCAAAATATAAGGCCATATCGCAAAGTGGAGGCGACATACCCATGATACGCTGCGTTAGGAGCGCTGTCTTATTCGCAACTAGTTTTTAATCTTACTTTCCTTATTATTTTTCTAGAATACAAGCCGTAACATTCGATTTTTCATAGTTGTAGGGTGTAAACGCGGCTTTTAAATCCCCGCCATCTTAATTCCATTTCGGCGGGAAATTACGAACGCATGCCGCGTGCTTCAGTGAGATGCATTCACTTAATTAAGGGCAAGGCTACATGTACAGTAATTGGTCTGGCTTTACTGTGAACAGACGCTTTTCGTGTTCCGAGGTTTTGTTTAGGAATTGTTGGAGTGGTAACTATTGGATTTGTTACATAATGGCGGTTGGAGATTGAGTTTAGAAAGAAAGAAAAATTGTTTACTCTGCACAAAATAAACGCACATTACACAAAAAAAAAAAATTACATAAATCATAAAATACACATTCACCAAAAGCCAAAAGCCTCGTATTCAATATTCGAAAACTAATAAGAAGTCCGAAATTGTTTGTCTATTGCTTATGTCAAGGTCAGATACCAAAGACAATGTACAATTTTATTTGTATTATCAAATAAAAACAACAAATACTCAAAACATAAACAAAATGCCGATTGCTTAGTAGAATGGTAAAATTTTCTGTAACAAGCAAACAACAATAATAAGAACAATTAATCTGTGCGTCGCATCTGTGCAAGAATAGGTCATTGTATGTGTATAGTTTGACAATTATATTTTCGTTTGACAATCATAGTTTTACAATTATTGACACCCGTTTTCTATATTTATGAATTCACAGAATTCAGAGTCTCTGAAAGTGTTAGTTTAGCGTTTGACCGAAAAGAACCCCGATCTGTCTGAATTAAAAAGATTCTTATAACTTATGATGTCACAAATATGACCTCACAAGTCTTGTGAATTCTTAAAACACAACTTATAATTTCTTGTTAATGATAAAGAGTTGTCAAACTTAGTTGAGCTTTCCTTTGAAATCAGTAAAGATATATTATTAATTAATATTAAAACATCAGCCGACACCAGCTTATTGTTTTGTTACCCCGTCTCGGTATTTACACAGTTAAAATGGCGTCGAAATTAATTTCATCGTGTCACTTTAATATTTTGCGATATTATTTGGCATAGTCCGTGTATTGTAAGGCGAAATTATGCAAACTCAAACTCAAATTCAAACTCAAATCATTTATTTCAATTAAACCATTTACAGGCACTTTTGAATTGTCAAGGAATCGGTCAGTCAGAAATAGGTATGAAGCTAGTTGCCCATTCCAAAGCGTAGTAGGTACCTATGGAGAAGAACGGGCAAGAAACTCCACGGACACTCTTTTAAATAAAAAATTGTTACAAAATATTGGTTACATCATTCATGTTGAAATTATACATGTGAGAACAATGTAGAAAGACGTGCACATGAGAAGCGTCCGTAATAAAAAGATAAAAAAACAATTCAAAAAAATTAAAAATAAAAATAAGCCCTGGCAGCTAAGAGATAACCAGTCCCAACTGACGGCGCCCGTTCACGAACATGACGCATGGATTAGCACCATTCAGCTCAACCATTTTGAAGGGAGCTAAATGATCCAACACACGCGCCACCATCAGCGAAACATTTGAGTGAGCATGACATACTCACAGCCGCCAGGGCACATTCAAGTCAATGCAAGATATATTACCCGGTAAATAGTAACTCTTTAGTACATAGTGCTCACATAGTGTGCTATGCAATTATATAATACAAAAGAGATTGAGTTTATACAATGCAAAGATGGTCTTACAATCTTCAGCAGCTCCAACAGTATTTGCAAATGTTAATCAATTAGTTGTGGTTGTGGAGCAGGACCAGCATTGAGCCAAGCATTTTTATTTACTTGGTAAGATAAAAAAATAAACATTTAAGTTCGTAATGTCAAAAACAAAATTAAAAAAAGAAAAGGGAAAGCAACTCTTCCAAATATTAAAATTTTAACTAGTGAGCCCAAGTGGCTGTGGAGCAGGACCAGCATTAAGCCAAGCATTTTTATCTACGATATAATCATCCAACTTATAATATGCTTGTCTACATAGTGTGCGTTTAATGCATGTTTTAAATTTCTTCTCATTTAGTTGAAGAATATCGAGTGGTATTTTATTATAACATTTTACACAGTACCCCATAAAAGAAGTGTGAACTTTAGACAATCTAAAACGTGGTTGATCTAATTTATTCCTATTTCTAGTGTTAAAATTATGCCTGTCACTTATCTTACTAAAAAGGTGTAGATTTTTTCGAACATACATAATGTTTTCATATATATACTGACAAGGTACCGTCATGATGTTAATTTTCTTGAACAATTCCCTTAGAGATTCGCGTCTGCGGAGGTTGTAGATGGCTCTGACGGCCCTCTTTTGCAGAATAAAGATAGAATCAATATCTGCAGCCCGTCCCCACAGCAAAATACCGTAAGACATGATGCTATGAAAATAACTAAAATAGACCAGTCTCGCGGTATCCACGTCTGTTAGTTGGCGGATTTTCCAAACAGCGTAAGCGGCTGAACTTAACCGCCCTGCAAGTGATGTTAAGTGAGGACCCCACTGTAGTTTGGAGTCAAGCGTTATCCCCAGGAAAACTGTCTTTTCGACGAATTCTAGTGTCTCCTTATTCAATACAACGTGACATTCACTACTTCTAACATTCGGTAACGCGAATCTTATGCATTTAGTTTTCTTCTCATTTAATACCAAATTATTTACAGTAAACCAATTATGGACCGTAACCATAGCGTTATTTACGTCGTCAAGCTCCTGTGCACGTCTGTCTACTTTAAAAATCAGTGATGTGTCATCAGCAAATAACACCATTTGTGGTCGATTTTTCAGTAAATTTGGTAAATCATTTATATATACTAAAAAGAGGAATGGACCCAATATCGAGCCCTGTGGTACACCCATTTTGACTTTTAAACCCAATGAATTTACACCGTTTATTTGAACTTGCTGCAGTCTATCATTCAAATATGATTTTACTAAGCTCAGCGCAAGTTTATCCAGACCGTAATGCTCAAGTTTCAAGAGCAGTGTTTCGTGATCCACGCAATCAAATGCCTTGGATAGGTCGCAAAAGATGCCTATTGCATCTTGTGCCTCTTCCCATGCATTAAAGATGTGTTTCAATAAGGTGACACCGGCGTCGGTTGTGCAACGTCCTTTGGTGAAACCATACTGTTGATCGTGTAGGATGTTATTACGATTAAAATGATTGAGCATTTGATTTAACATTACTTTTTCAAACACCTTGCTGAAAACCGGCAAAACTGATACGGGCCTATAATTATTAGTGTCTTTGCTGTCCCCGGATTTGAAAAGTGGAATAACTTTACTGTATTTCATTAAATCCGGGAATATCCCTTGATCTACACACAAATTAAATATTAAAGCTAAATAGGGTGCAATTGTCTCAATAATTGATTGACAAACTTTAGTAGACATGCCCCACAGATCTTCGGTAATTTTGATCTTAAGTTGCTTAAAAGCCTTTATAACGACCACAGGGTTTATATGTTTAAATTTAAATTCCACAGGGCAGGCTGAAACATTCGCTTTTAATAAATCAATCGCAAGTGAGGGGGAGGAATTTAGAGTTTCTGTAGTTTTAATTGGAATATTGGTAAAGAAAGTTGCAAATTCTTGAGCAACATCGATGTTGTCGCTAATAAGACCGCCGGAAGTGTCTAGTGTGTAATCTGTATTATGTCTTTTGTTCTTGTTTGTTTCATTGTTAATAATTTTCCAAACTGTCTTTATTTTGTATTCTTTGATTTTGATAATATGCTTTTATATTCTTTGATTTTGATAAGGTGTATCTAAGAAACTGTAGGTATCTTTTTCTTATTTCAGTCTTTTCAAATCTTTGTGTGAATATTTTTCTCCTTGAATAGTATTTTGCGAATCACTCAGATTTCAAGTTTTTTGAGGTTTCTGCTCCAGTGTTATTTTCTTTAACTTTGGTACCTATCATTCATTATTATTCAAAATCTCTTCTTGACTTTGGAGTTTAAATCAAATCTGTCTAGCTTTCAGAAGTCTTAACTTAATTGAAAGTGCTGCCATCTACGAACCGTAGCTCGAAAGTGGACCTTCAAAGTCAAACATTCGAGTTTTGAAGTAGTAGAGTTTTAGTACCGTAAACACCGAAAGGGTAATCGTTAAGTATACCTATTGACCTACGTTTGTATAACAAGAGAGATTCATCCATGTAACCTTTTATTAGGTAGATAATTATCCTGATGCTAAGTTACTTTACTTTTTGTAAATTATTTCATCACCACTGCTCACAAAACGGTGAAGGAAAACATCGTGAGGAAACCGGCATGTCCTAGAATCAAAAATTCGAAGACATGTGACATCTACCAACCCGCACTGGGACCGCGTGGTGGATTACCGCCCACTCCCTCTCATAGACAGGAGGACTGTGTCCCAACAGTGGGAACATTATAATCACCTGTATATAGACATCTGCCATACCTACTAGAGTAATTGTACATCCGCTGCCATCCCAATTGCCTTTAATACACAGTCAGCTACACCAACTCTTCAAACTAGAACACAGTTACGCTGCTTGTGCGTGGCAAAAAGTATAAGAAATTTCCTACATAAGCAATTGTACGATTGTTTCCATAAAATAAAAATCATAAACTCCATATGACGCAGTCGGGCACTTAAAACATTGAACCGTAAAAACTTTTATGTAAACTGTACTTTCCTTCAATTGTTTTACAGCATTTAAGAGTGCTTGGGAAGTACCCCCTCTGCAGCCTAACTCCTAGAGCTTCAGAAAATGGTTCAGTTTAGGTAAAGTCCAAGGTGCCTCGTACAAAAACTCTTTACTTTTTTAAAATTCAAATTCACCAACAAAATGCTTATGCAAAAACAGATTCATACACGAGTTTTGAGGAACTCGCTAAGTTATTTCCAATTTACATTAAGTGTATGTCGGTTTGAACATGGTCGACCACTCGTACACGCTATTCGCGAGTATTTGAGCGGCATACCATTTGAATAACCGTTTCAATTAATTTACATGAGTAGTTATTAAGTACTCATACTCGTTATAGAAATATGGTAGTGGTAGGAATGGGGTGCATTAGTGCATTGGGTGAAATGTTTTGCTACTAAATATGTCTTCAAACGAACTTTTTCACCACGTAATCAATTGTTGATGCAGTTCTTGTGAAGTTTGTGCTGAAATGAAATGAAATAATGTTAAAAATTAACGAAGTTATGCATCTTCTGCATTGGTCCTTCAATGCTACATTAGTGCTCAGGGTGACGACGTCGTCGCTGCGCTGCCACCGTGCCGCCGCCGCACCTCTAAGCTGTGTATATGCAACGTTGCCAGACCGCTGCCGCGTCGCCGTCGCTGATTGTAGAGTGATATGGCAAAATCAAGCGCAGACGGTGTGGTGGCAGCGCTTCAGCGTTCAGTCTACATGGTTACGCGAAGCGGTGTCGGCGCGGCTGCGATGCCGTTTCCACGAGCCCTTAAGGCAGTTGTCAAGTATTTATAACATAAGGGTATCCCATGCAAGGCTTTGGCAAAGACGCGCTACCAACCATAACTGACTGGCTATTCTCTTCACTGTATTATGTATTTTCGTTAATTCCATGCCAACACAAGAGGAGATGTAAAAATACACGCCTAGTCTGTTCCCAACTAAGTTGGTATCGACTTCCAGTCCAACCGGATGCAGCTGAATATCAGTATTTTACATGGAGCAACTGTCTATCGGACCTCCACAACCCAGTTACTGAGTAACACGATACCCCTTGGTAAGACTGGTTTTGTACCAAATCCAGTACGGCTCGCCAATCCCTCCATATCCTAAGGGCACGTCTTCCCTACCATTACCACGCCCCCGGTCTACTCCTTGATATGCAATGGCCTCTGTAGCCCCATGAAACATGAGGCTCCAGGGGCAAATCTTGGAGTTCATTCGATTTATCGAGACTGGTAAAACCACGCTGGTGTCGGTGTATTTCGTTCATTCACAATGGTCGGTAAATAATAGAAATGGGCTATTAAACCGAATCAGCAATATATTAACGATCACCTACCTATAAGCCCCAATATCTAACAACCAGGTCATATTAACAGACTACGCACACACGTACGCACATAAACGCCAATTAATTCGCAATTCTGGGTAGATTGCGTAAACGCCGCGTCGAAGATATGTGACGCGTGTATTGATAGATTCAGGCTTGCCACGGTCGCCACAGTCGGTCAGCGATGAATGATTGATGCTGAGCCTTTGTGAATTAAGGGCGAATGAGATTCTGTAGGGTTTGTTCGTTGGTGAACATAGCAACATTGATTGGTTTTTAAGGTTATATTTTATAGGTTTCATGCAGAGCTACATTAAACGTTTTGATATCAATTAAATCCTTACCTAATCCAGAGGGCACAAGCGGCAATCGCTTTTAAATCATTTCGTTTTTCAACAAAGATTTTCAACTGGATTTTCTATATTGTTGAGTACCTGCTACTTGTTGACAGGTCTACACTGTTCCCCATACATATTAACACTGTAATTTGAAAACATTGTAAAAGCAATTTAGTTTCAAAAGAGTTACAGTAGAGTTTCTTGCTGGTTCTTCTCCATAGGAACCGACTTATTGGAACCGTGCACCTAGCTTCTGACATTTCTTAAGTGCCCTTGTAGGTTTATGTGAAATAAAATATTTTGATTTTGAATGACATACCTAAGCTATTCGGTAGCTTAATGTCAGTACAATACACTTTTGCCTTCCTATTGTCGTTATTCCTTATAGAATGTCACTTTGTCTAAGCCCACAGGTTCTGTCGTAGAGACCGCGCTACCACTGACATCCGGCGGAAAATTGTGGAACTAAATTTTTTTAAGTGAAAACATCTTTAGGCGCGTTGGGCATTATTGAGATGGGACTAAACCATTGATTTCGCGACACCATGACGTCCACCTCATTTTTGTAAACGCGATTGTGCTCTTTATTTATATTGTCTTACGGATCAATGTTCTATGCAAGTATTTTTACTTTAAAGATTTTGTAAACGCGATTGTGCTCTTTATTTATATTACGTTACGGATCAATGTTCTATGCAAGTATTTTTACTTTAAAGGTTTCGGAAGTATTTTTTTTTTTGTAAACGCGATTATGCTCTTTATTTAGATAAGGTTACGGACCAATGTTCCATGCAAATATTTTTCTTCCACCAAGACGATCTTGTTCAAGTTTTCACTTCTGTCAGTACTCCCGGAGTGCCACTGCCATTTTTTTTAATGCAATTTGATGCAATGACATCGACACTAGCGTCGTGTCTATCAGACTTGAATGGTGACGCGGACTCTACGTAAGTACCAACTTGTCGCAATGACGACGACATCAGAGTGTCTTGTCTTTCGCAGTCCGCAATGACGACGACATCAACTGATGTTGCCTTTAGTTGTCTAGAAAAGTCTTAATTTAGCAAATAATGAAGAGTATTCTATTTATTCCTCGATCTTTATTTCTTTTTCGTGTAGTTAGTGACTAACCTAGTGTCAGAGTTTTAATGTCGCTCATGGGCCTCTGACTTGGCTTCATATATGCAGTCGAAAATTATCTCTCAGACAGGTTTCCTCATGATGTTTTTCCTTCACCGTTTTTTAGGGTTCCGTAGTAAACAAGGAACCCTTATAGTTTCGTCATGTCCGTCTGTCTGTCTGTCCGTCTGTCTGTCTGTCTGTCTGTCTGTCCGCAGCTTAGCTCAGAGACGCTTAGTACTAGAAAGCTGTAATTTGGCATAGGCATACATATTAATCACGCCAACAAAGTAGTAAAATAAAATCATGAAAAAAAATTCTTTTTCAGGTACCTCCCCAACACGTAAAGTGAGGATGTTTTTTTTTCTCAATATTCCCATAGTGTGGGGTGTCGATAAAAAGTTCGTTCAAAAATATTGTGAGTTTGCTAAAACCATTTTTGGATTTAGGGATCCGTTTTCGAAATATTAAGCTTTAAAGTGCAAATTTTTGTTAGAGTCAAGTGTCCATTACGCTTGCAGGACCTGCCCTGCAAGCTTAATGGTTGATTTTGGGTATGTGAAAAAATTTAGGCTAAAATTTTGGCTTTACAAGTTAACGAGTAAGAATTGACCAACTTACATTTGCGGTTGCAAAAACATGTTTTTCAACTACAAAGTTAAGTTTGTTCTTGGGATAAATTCATCCCAACTACGGAACCCTTCATTGTGCGTGGTCCGACATGCACTTGGCCGGTTTTTTTTAAATAAATGATATTATCATACAATATGCACATGAATCCGAAAAGACCGTCTCTATTCTTCTATAATAATTAATGAGAGAAAACGTATTGCGGACAAAATTTAGGATTTTCGTACCGTTGTAGACACTTTTCCGAGTGCACCGAAAATGTGTAATTCATCCTTCAAGCTCCTAATTTATTCAAGCGACCCTTGTTGAAAATTGGTTTTACGATTTCCGTGAACCATTCCGTAGATTTGATTTGGATGTAAAACTGGAAAACTTTAAAGTTTCAAGACAAAGGGAAAATTTCTACTGCTCTGAAAATTTAAATTGAGGTTCACAATACCTACTTTCTTGTTTATTTCTTACCTTCGGTCACTTTGTAAACAGAATATTAAGTTTCGACGAAAATGTTAGAAGTTAGAGAACTGATTTCCATGAGTCCTTTGATATCGCTTAAATGTTTAACAACCATGTAAGTAATTGTCTGTGGTCGTCTAGAAATGGGTGGGCTTTTATTTCTTGTTTTCAATAAAAAAAAGAAGAAAGAAAAGAAAGAAAAAACATTTATTTGGACACAGTTTGTGAAACACAAAACTTAAATAACAAAAGGAAAAAAAAAAACTTTTTTCTGTGTCAAAAAACTAAAATACTGATCTGATCCAAAGACACCGACTTCCGAAATTAAAGTCATTTTTCACTTTGTAGTTTGGAAGTCGGTTGTATTTTTTGTAAAAGAGTTTTTTTTTTTCACTTTTTAGTGGATTGATTTGTAATTTATCTAAGTTACAATAGCCTTATGTCAACTGCTCATCAAAAATACCCAAATCGCTATAGATGTACCATTAATATTTGAAGAGTTCCCTCGATTTCTCCAAGATTCCATCATCAGATCGTGACCAAATGACAATGGGACCAACTTGAAAGTATACCCTTTCAAACAAAAAAAGAATTTTTCAAATCGGTCCAGTCGTCTTCGAGTAATCGGGGAACATACATAAAAAAAAAAATATCCCGACGAATTGAGAACCTCCTCCTTTTTTTGAAGTCGGTTAAAAAGTGAAAATAATGATGTAAATAGTGTGCAATAGCGTGCGAGTGTATAGCACAAAATGAGGATGATAGAATTCATTGACAATAACACGAACCAAAAAAAAACAGCCACTGAAAACGATGATGACGAACTGTCTTTACTTAAATTCCAAATAAAGAAAGAAAGAAAAGAAAAAAAGAAAAATTGTTTATTCTGCACAACCTAAACGCACATTACAAGAAAGTTACTTAGAATACGCATTTACAAATTAGCCTAAAGCCTCGTATAAAGTCAACTTTTTCTTTAATAATAGACCATTTTTAAATACAAATCAAACAAATATTCAGAAAATATCAACATCTAACTCACTTCCGTATCGTCACTGTCAGTTGTCAGCGTCCAAACACTGTTTTCACTACGAAAATCTCGATTGTGGGTTTTTACAGAATAGCACCGCTGCTCGAACACATTTTGATGACGTCATCCGTTCGATTTTCAAACGC
Source organism: Agrochola lychnidis (assembly GCA_963680765.1). Taxonomy (NCBI): domain Eukaryota; kingdom Metazoa; phylum Arthropoda; class Insecta; order Lepidoptera; family Noctuidae; genus Agrochola; species Agrochola lychnidis. Next base: position 22,233,352 of record OY796858.1, read on the forward strand.
GTTCTCCATACATCAAGCTTGTATCGATGCTATTTCAAATGTGAACATTCACTTCGAATTCGGTTGAACGCACACTGCTTCGAATCGCTTTGCGTGCGCAACCCTCAAATATTAATCTTATCTGTGTACGCTTCGCTTGTTTGGGATTTTGAATTTTTATTGCGGTGTGTTATTTTCTAGTTTATATAAATTTGTAGGATGAAATGTAGTGATAATTTTTAATTCAGAGTAAGAGTTTTGCTTGTCAAAGCCAAAATGCTTAAACACGTAATTTGGTAACGAGAAATTCTCGAGTACCTATAAGTCCAAAATATATTCTCGAGTATATTATTCTATATCATTCTCGAGTATATTTTTAAAAGAGTAACCGTGGAGTTTCTTGCCGGCTCTTCTCCATAGGAAACGACCAATTGGAACCGTGCATCTAGCTTCTGACGTTTCATAAGTGCCCATGTAGGTTTATGTGAAATAAAATATTTAGTTTTCTTTTTTTAAAGACAATATATTTCTGCCTTTCCTTTTATAATCAATCTGCCTAGCCTTTTCCCGAATATGTTAGGGTCGGCTTCCAGTCTAATCGGATGCAGCTGAATAGATATCAGTATTTTACATGGCACGACTGCCTATCTGACCTCCATAACCCAGTTACTGGGTAACACGATACTAAGAGGTTCCGGATGTGAGGATCATATACTACAAATCCAAGGTTTTCTGTCATTACTTTGTGCGTCAATGACAATTATATAAGTACTATCGAAGAAACGCATATCTGTACACTGTAAGTACTATTCTTGCTTGAATCGCTCGGCCGCAATAGTAAAGTTTACCTACGAAAAAAAAAAAAAAAACAACCGACCTCCAAAAAAACACATTAAAAAGTGAAAAATAACTTTAATTTCGGAAGTCGGTGTCTTGGGTTTTGTATTTTCGTTTTTTGCCACCGACTTCCGAAAGAAAAAGTTATTTTTCACTTTTTAATGTTTTTTTTTGGAGGTCGGTTGTTTTTTTTTTTTGTAAAAAGTTTTTATTTTTCACTTTTTAGTTGTGGTACCTACCCCACACACATTCGAATACCACTACCTGCTACCAGTGACAGAAACTTATCAGATCATCTACATACTAAGTGGGAAAAAAATACGTATTTTGTAGCTAACTCAAAAACTATCCAAGCAAAGTTAATAAAATTTATATGGGAAATTCGAAAGCACACCCTTTCAAACAAAAAAAGAATTTTCAAAATCGGTCCACAATTGACGGAGAAATCGGTGGACATACATAAAAAAAACAAACATACGCGACGAACATATAACCTCCTCCTTTTTGGAAGTCGGTTAAAAACGGGTCTTATGCACGGGATTTTGTTTTCAAATTGATCAGATATGTATTACCTCGATGGTACCTATCTGTCGATCATAATTTGATCAGAGTCGATTAATATCCTAAACTATTAAATGAGCCATATTTGTTTATATGTATATTTGTAATCACGTTCTCAAAAACGGATCAAACGATTTCGATGAAAATTGCAATATAGGGGTTTACAGGGGCGAAAAATCGATCTAGCTAGGTCTCATATCTGGTAAAATTCGGTTTCTCTGTATTTTCACCGGAGCAGAGCTCGGTCGCCCAAAGTTTAGAACAAGATGGCTACCTTAGAATAATGACACGGCAGCATGGAATTAGTAAGTACCTACTATCATGGCAGCATGGAATTAGTATGTACTATACATGGAATTAGTATAACTTTTCTATACTATTAAATGAGCATTGTCTATTTTCACCAGAGCAGAGCTCGGTCGCCCAAGTAATGTTTGTTAATTACGTGCGATAATTAGATTTCCGATAACATTATCGATGTAGCTAATTATGCAGTCCTTTGAAATTACCAGTCTATATAATACCAATTAATTACTGTGCGTGGCAAATTCAATTTAATTACAGCAATATATAACAGTATTTTATTTACTTAGGTACTGTAGAGGTTCTGCTTGGATGGCGTTTTTAACCAACCTCCACGAATACAAGTACAGATACAAAAAAATAATTGAAATGTCTGTTTGTACCTAATGTCAAAATAACACCTTTTTACTATGCCTACAATGAAAGTATTGTACGGTACTTATAACATATATTTTTTCGTTTTATCTGTCTGTCTGTCCGTTTGTTCCGGCTAATCTCCGAAACGGCTAGACTGATTTTGATGGGGACTTTCACTGGCAGAAAACTGATTTTATAAGGAGTTACTTAAGATCCACGCGGGCTGCTGCTAGTATTTTATATGTTAGTGGCGTATTTTGAAAATAAAAACTACTTATTTCATATTTAGAAGAGAAATTAGGAGAGAAAAGATGGAATTGTCAGCTGCGTTGGTTGACAGTAGTGATGCAACGAATACTACTTTTACGAATACGAATACGAATATCAAACCTACTATTCGGCGAATACGAATACGAATACGAATATCTCGCCATGGTAATAAAAGACTAATAGTCTAGTACTACATAGACGCAGCTATTACTAACGTTCGTCTAAGTTACTTAGGACTTACTATCCTACCTTTTGTTCATACAAAAGAAATACAGACCATATAACTACTTATTTGATAATTTATCGAAGTGTTTCCATATGTCACTTTGATCTCGTTTACGAGAAGACATTTTCTATTCAACTTCAACTCCTTTCACTTCGCAGCAGCCTCAGAAAATAAATAAAACAATACTTTCTTGCTTAACTTGTGCTTTCGACTGACAAATGAAATGAAAGGAATGAATGAATCAATCAGTCCATGGTTCGTAATGATAGGAAAACTCCCGGGCCGCGGCACTGTATAAACTATGGCCGGGGAGTCCCCCGTCGCGTCGTCGTTGCGGTTATGGCCCTTGCACACGTCGTATTTTTACGTGCCGACGACGCGCGTTTTCCAAGTCTGCCAGTAATTAGATTTGCATACAAACATATTAATTTTTAAATATTCGTATTAGTATTCGTATTAGTATTCGCCGAATACGAATATTCGGTAAATGTCTACTCTTCGGCGAATACGAATATTCGTATTCGTATTCGTTGCATCACTAGTTGACAGGCGATGTTATTTTTTATATGTAATAGTAATTCTCTTATAGTTAACTTATTATCGACAGTATCTGGTCGACCGAGCACTGTTCGGGTGAAAATAGAGAATGCTCAATAGTATAAGATAGTTCATACTAATTACATGCTGCCATGTCATTATTCTAAGGTAGCCATATTGTTTGAAACTTTGGGGAACCGAGCTCTACTTGTTTGAAAATACGGAGAAAATGATTTTTTCCAGATATGAGACCTAGTTAGATCGATTTTTTGCCCCGTAAACCCGTATATTGCAACTTTCATCGAAATCGTTAGAGCGGTTTTCGAGAACGTGATTACAAACATAAAATATATTATGTATATATAAATATTGCTCATTTAATAGTATAGGATATAGGAGGTTCAGTCTGGTAGATTATTACAGCACCCCGGACCTAATATCACCTATAGATAAATGTATATATGTCAGTGTATAATTATGAACTTTGTAAGTTTATAATCTATCGGTATTATTTCCGTTAGATTATAAACTGTCGAAAAATTGTGAACTGTGACAAATCATTTACAATTTAACGCATAATTTTTCGATAGTTTATAATGTATCCATTAAAAACTGACAAACTGGTATCAAACTTGCTTGCGACGTAACGCACCTTGCGCTAATATTAAATAGCCTGCCTGGCTGCGAGCAACTTGGAAGTAGTGCTCGCCAGCCGCTACCGCAGCACCGCTCGCTTTGCTCGCTCGGCTCGCTTCGCTCGCTCGGCTCGCGCGGTTGGTCACAGTTCTAACCTAACCTAACCCATTTCACCCAGTTCACAATTTTTCGACAGTTTATAATCTAACGGAAATAATACCGATTAATTATAAACTTACGGTTCTCACAATCTTACGGTGACATGTATAATGAAATGTAACGAGTACCTAAGCTTATCTGGTTCTCAGGTTCATATCTAAGTAGGTATACAGGGTATATCGGAAAGGAAATAATCAGTCGTCCCATACATTTGGGTCGAGTAGATAGGATTGAAGTTTAGTATGGGGCAGTTGATAATTTTTTCGCGATTACGATGATGGTCCCATGGAGGAAGATGATCAGTTTGATAGTCTGTACCACACTCTTAAATATGATCACACCTTTCTGATACACCCTGCAGATCATCATCATCATCATCATTTCAGCCGAAAGACGTCCACTGCTGGACATACTCGTAGGCCACCCCCACACCACTACTTCGACCTATTCTATGCTTTCCGCATCCAGCGGATTCCTGCGGCCTTCACAAGTTCATCGGTCCATCTTGTGAGAGGCCTTCCAATGCTACGTCTTCCGGTACGCGATCGCCACTCCAGAACCTTTCGGCCTCATCGGCCATCCGTTTTGCGAGCAATGCCTGTAGATAAAAGTGTATAAATCATGAAATTATAACGAGTAAGCTCATCTGGTTCTCGGTTTCGTCTCTAAGTAGGTATATAAAACTAAATGTCTCAAAATAATGGAGATGTTTTGCAAACTAAGAAATATAAAGCTGAAGCTTAATTAGATGAAAGGTCTCTTCACAGAGGGTACCTCTTCGGTTGTCATGGCAACAGAATATGATTGCCCTGCTATGCGCGAAGTGGAGCTTCGTGTACCGAAATTGGTTTAATAAAAGCAATTCCAGAAACGGCTTCAGTGCACCCATTTAAAATTCACCATTTTAAAATTATTATCGAATACTGGGTTCTTAATCAAGCAGGCGGCCCATCTGGAGCAATAAAAATAAAAATAAAATTACCCACGTTAAGGCACACAATAGAGGGTAAAATAAAATAAGGTAGCTAAATTTCGTAGACGGGTTATCGAAAACATGATGAAGCAAAAAAATTAATTAATTAAATGTATTTTTTTGTGTTTCGGTCACCAACCGTAGTTTTTGTGTAGTTACTTGAAATATCAATAAAATCGTTTTTTTTTTTTAACTTCATTGAGTAATGGGTACCGATATCTAAACACGATGAAGCAAAAGAAACCAGATTTTCTGAATTCATACTTTAAAAACCATTAAATCCATTTTTTAAGCTATTGCATAGCTTTTATCGCGGGCTTTGAGCGCGGCGACCGAATCAAGAAATTCCGTAACGAAAAAAACCTAACACCCACAATTCCAAACAAAAAATTGAAAAATAACTTCAATTTCGGAAGTCGGTGTCTTTGGATTAGTATTTTAGTTTTTTGCCATCATCGACTTCAGAAATTAAAGTTATTTTTCACTTTGTAGTTTGGAAGTTGGTTCTATTTTTGTAAAAAAGTTTTAAGCTATTGCATAGATTTTATCGCGGGCTTTGAGTGCGGCGACCGAATCAAGAAATTCCGTAACGAAAATAAAACCGTAACGAAAATAAAACCGTAACGAAAATAAAACCTAACACCCCCCACTCCGCCTACCATGTAATGACGGATGATGACATAAAACAAAAACTACGTTCTCATGACAACATCACGTTGTCATGGGAACTACGTTCCCATCATCATCCCAAGTGTAGCGTTGACAAATAGGAAGTATGGAGGTTACAAATGCTATGCAATAGCTTTACCGCAGCAGTCCCCGAGTGCCACACGTTTTTTTTTGGAAGATGGTTGTATTTTTTTCTAAAAAAGTTTATTTATTAAAAGATATTTAAACCTATGTCGATTACGGTAAAAATCGCATTTTCGTTAAAAAAACTCAAATCGTCGGTCAGGGCTCGATAATATGTACGGTGGTACTGGTAGTACTTCCCCGGCCAAGCTCCTAATCTCTTCTAATCGTTTGCAATACCGCCCAATAACTAAATGGAGGGCATAAAACGTAACTGCACGAGTGCATTATTATTAATTATTACTACTAACATAACGGAGCGCATCTGGCTTTCGGTTTACATTGAATCTAAACCTAGTCATTACTCAAAATAATGGATTTCTATTATCTGTTGCATTAACATAAACCTGGCACTAAGGAATATGATCACAACAGTAGATTTCCCCATTGAGTCCATAGTGCATTTTGTATACAGCTTGGTCTGTGGATAATTATGGCAGGACTGTGACGTATTTTTGACATTTAACATCTTTTCTCTCGCTTTCCTGCAATCTGTGGGAGTGATTTCATAAAAAGCGACGGAAGTGTGTAACAGGAAGCCGGGGAAACGCGCGCTATTTGATTTGTGGAATGAGCGCGCGAGGTACTAGAGTTGGCCGACAGAAACGACCTTGACGAGGCGCCGTCCCTTTAATGTTGCTTATTAACAAGGTGAGATGTCAGATGTTGCAATCGTATGCGACGACAATAAGGCTCTTTTTTAACATTTAAAAGCATTGTAGGCGAAAACATGATGAATTTCCGTCAAGTAATTTTGGCTGGCCGCTACGCTGAGTTGATACACGTGCACGATCGAACCTTACGCAACATACGCGCTTTGACGTGGAGTTGCAGACACCAGCCCGTACTACCTAAGACCTAACTGTATGTATGTAACTTTTTACAAGTTAACAAACATTACTTATTATTGCTATCTCTATCTCTAGCTAGCTGACAGAACAAGAAAGTTATAGAAAGACTATACCTACATCATCATTATCATTATTTCAGTCGAAAGACGACCACTGCTGGACATAGGCCTTCCCCAAGCACCGCCACTTCGACCGGTTCTGTGCTTCTCGCATCCAGCGGATTCCTGAGGCCTTCACCAGGTCATCAGCCTTCCAACGCTACGTTTTCAGGTACGCGGTTGCCACTCCAGATCTTTTCGGCCACATCGGTCATCTGTATGCAGATGTAGAAATTCCATACCTACCTTTATCATCATCATCATTTTGCTTCCCTTATCCCAATTTATATGGGGATGGTGCAATATGTCTTTTTCTTCCATAATAAACAACTTTATACAACTGTGACTAATTTCTGAACCAGGAAGTTAACGTTCAGCTTAATTTTATAACTCTCCTATTGCTTCTGTCCTCTCAACGTCATTAATTTTAGTTTAATCAGTGCCTGCTGTTATAGCCTATATTTCGTCCCAAATTAATTTTCAATAGGTACAGTAACTTCGGTACTGTTTAACTTGTCAAATGTTATCAACAATTTAACGTAGGTTTCTGCTAATTTCCACACCTTTGACGGGGTACCTACTAAATTATTCCTGGACCTAGTCAATATATTGTCAACCCTCTTTCTACCAGTCCTAGGTTACAAGAACAAAAGCCCTAATTTTCAATTCTCGGAGCTGCAAACTTGCTAGACAGACGATTTTAGCCTATCGTGACCCCCAGACTAAGTTCAGATCGTTATTAGATTATGTTGTTGGATGGATATAATTGCTACCTAAAATCAGCGTGGCACCCTGACGACTAAATTGGATGTCGCGGGTTTGTATGTCTATATAGGGATGATCCAAGATAATATCGGTAAAAGAAAAAAAGAAAGTAGTCCTACAATAATTGGTATTATGTAGGGAACAAAGAAAACAACAGCTTTGTTTTTTTGAAGAGAATATTTCTTTAGGCGCGTTGGGCATTTTCGAGATGGGAAAAAACAATTGAATTCGCGACACCGTTACCGACACTTCATTTTTGTTAACGCGATTGTGCTCTTTATTCATATTACGTCGAATCGTCCGAATCTGGAAGACCATTCCTAGCGTTCTCGTTGACTTCGAGTCGTTCGACGCTTTCGGCTCGGATAAGTGTGCGTTCGCCTTTAAATGGCATTTCAATCCATTAAGTATAATCTTTGAAATATGGTTCTAGTGCATCTAATGTATGGACGCATTTTTAGGAAATGTCACATGTATAAATTAATATCCCGAGCTGGAAAAGGAATCGACGTTTTTCTTCGCTCAAACAAACCTGCTTTATCTATACAAGGTGAAATTGAATTCATGGGCATCCCTCTTTAGGGGGCATTATACTCATAATTATGGACATCTTTCACTACGGGACAAATCAATCACGAAAAAAAAAATCTGCTGTTCCCTACATTTATGTTGGCATAGCTCGTCAAAATGTAGGGAACGGCAGATTTTTTTTTCGCGATTTTAGAGTAGGTCCCGTAGTAAAAGATGTTCATAGGGAAAGTTGTTCATAATGATGAGTACAATGACCCCTTAAGAGGATGCCCAGGAATTCAATTTCACCCTGTATAAAACGTCAGCAATGTGCTTAACCAATGTGACAATCTACTCGTCACTGTCATCGCTATAGCCAAGTTATGATAGAGTTTGTCTTTATGATGCTGCGTTCAAATGAAAAACTCAACGGTGAATGTTGAACACTGTCTTACTTGAATAGGTAGACAAACCTTCGAAGAATCTATATAAAATAAATAGAATTAAAATATCTGTTTGTAGTGTCAAAATAACAGCTTTTTACTAAATGCATATGAAAATATACAAGGTGTTCCTTTTGATATCCCATAACTCTAGGGTATTAATGAAACCATGTCAAAGAATCAACTGGCATATGAATTTTAATTTTTTCTTATCTCATAAACTCACGCCTTCTTCCCATGGGGGTAGGCAGAAACTACAGAACGCCACCTACGATCCTTACATAATCCTTTTGCCTCATTTACGTTCATACATCTGGTCATACACGCACGCCAGTTGCGAGTACTACGCACCTGGCCTTTCTGAAGAACATCACCAATAAGGTCAGTATAAGTCCTCCTAGGAAGTCCCCCGCCCGGCCTTTCCCTTCACATCAGCCTTGTAAATACTTTTTATTATTAATAATATATTTCTCATTCAAAATAATTCGACAAAGTCACGATTATTTATGTAAAACACACCAACGTGAAAAAAAAAGTTAAGTTTGGACTATTTTTGTCCATAAAAAAAAAACATGTGTGCAATTCACACGTAGTAGAAGTGAAACCATCAAAAATTAAAAAAAATATGTTTTTGTACGCGCACAAACACGTATTAACACACGTACACACGGCTACACATCAAGCTATACATTTCCAGTATTAGCGGACCTCGCATTGTACGGAAATCTTATACAATGCGAGATCAGCATAAACTGGAAATGTATAGCTTGATGTGTAGCCGTGTGTACAACGCTGAGACCCAAGCAAACTCCCACTATGCCTTGGTAAACACGAGTGGAGGGGGTACGAAGCAGAGCATAAAGAGAATCACGAACATAAGAACACACACAGACACACCCCCACACCCCCCCACATACACAGACACCCCCACAAACACACAGACACACTCCCACATACACACCCCCACACACACCCTCAGACACCCCCACATGCACCCTCAGACACACCCCCACACACACCCTCAGACACACCCCCACACACACCCTCAGACACCCCCCCCCACACACTATAATGCTTCCTATCTCATTTTCTCCCACGTTAAATCTTATGAATTTATGTGTCTGTCTCTTTTTACTGTCGCTTTTTCGTTTCATCGTCTTTCAAATCACAACGATGCTAAAGAAGTTTTCACTTCAAAAATGTTACAACATCGTATTTTCTTAACTTTCAATATGAATGATTGGTTTGAATGAAAATAATTTATTCGTAGGTATCAATGAAACTTAGATGCACACATCGAAAGTCTAGTGTTAGGTTATCATCGATACTATGTATTTTTGGAACACTTCTTTTTCTAGGACTATATAACCTTAGAGTTATGGAACATCAAAAGGAAGACGGTACATATAACAAAAAAATATTTTTTAAGTATTTGTCTATGTGTCTGCCTGTCTGTTCCGGCTAATATCCGAAACGGCTAGACCAATGTTGACGAGACTTTCACTGGCAGATAGCTGATGTTATAAGAAGTAACTACGGCTAAGTACTAAATAAAATCTCATGTCGTTTACTATCATTAGTATATCACCATCATAAGACGCGCAGTACAAAAAAACTGAACAACCACAACAGCTCCTTGTGTATTCTCTTTTATTAGTCACCTAAACTTCTCAAAGTAGTTAGTATCTTTGATCAAGTATCCCTGTTTTCCCAATCCGGACGTACAAACTTAGCACCCAACTAAGTTTACACTCCTCTTAATGGCCACACATCTTAATAGCTTTCACCTCGACACTAGTTCTCTCACTTGTACAAGTACTAAACTAATTCAAACACAGCACAAATCTACCGCAAACACATCACGAAATATCTGCGCATCCTGGAATTGATCACACTCAGTTTTCAACCTTATTCCTTAAGAAATATAGCCCATCGTTGAACGTGTGATGTGTCGAACGTGAATTCAAGCGTGTGTTCCATTAGACACAATTAATTTGTAGACGAAGGGGTGGAGTGTGTAATCAGCTCATCAGTTCGAGAATGTCATGACCCTTATTACCAAAGATTAGGGTTCAAAATTCGGGGTAAAATTATCTTGTTACGATGCGAGAGACGCGAGAATTTCATCCAAAATTGACTGATTTGTGTTTATATTTATCCATGCTGTTTATTTTAATACTCTCGGAATCTATTTTAGGATATTAATATTAATGAAGGAATTTATTAATCCTATGTAGAGTTAAGAGTTGCAATTTTGGGTAAAAATTATAGCTGAAATTTTACTGAATGTCGAATATCTCGGTTGCTGAAATATATCATAGTCTTATCTTTCTCTGATTGCATGTACAGTGGGCTGCATCAATTGGTTATCCCAGTTGAATTAAAATTTTAATACAACTAGTGTACCCAATTGATGCAGCCCACTGTACATTTTGATGGAGTTAAACCGTTTTGCATTGAATTGTGACCCTAGAGAAACTAGAACAAAAGGTATGCCATATTGAAATGTAAACTTCTTTAGGCGCGTTGGGCATTTTTGAGATGGAAAAAAACAATTGAACTCGCGACACCGTTACCGACACCACATTTTTGTAAACGCTCTTTATTTATATAACATTTGGGATCAATCTTCTATGCAAGTATTTTTACTTTAAATGTTTTGGAAGTATTTTTTTTAATTGTTCAAGTTTTCATTTCTGTTGGCACTCCCGGAGTGCCACTGTTTTTTTTTAACTATTTAGAACCTCAGTCAGCTTAGGATACATAACGAATACTAACGATGGTGAATGTAACCTAAATTCTGGTTGCTTACAAAGAATACATAACTTTTATGTCGAAATCTACCAACCTGCCCTGGGGCTGCGTGGTAGATTACGGCGTACTCCGTCACTGAGAGATGGCTTGAGTCCCATCAGAGGGAACATTATAAGCTGATTATACTATGTCGAAATATATCCTCCTATGGACCATAATCAACTTTATTCCATTAACAACCCTTCTCACACACACAATACTTCCTTTTCCTTCTATAACTAATAAAATAAGTATCGCAACAAATCAGTTTTCTCGAACAATTAAATATCCCGAATCCCGAAACTTACTAAAGCCATTATTCATATAAATGTTTATACAATATCCCGTAAATTATATGGGTAATTGTTTTTCCTTATTTCTCTAACATAATGTGGGTAGTAGGTACGTGAGTGGTCCATTTAGTTTGTAGGTACACTTAGATTCAAGAGTACAAGATAAGGAACACCGATTATGTTTTCGCTTCTATTGCCAAATATTTTGAGTGGCTATCGTGGGTTGTTGGCGCCATTTAAGTGTTTTCATGTGATCTATGGAAGCCTTGAAGGTAAAATGAAGTGAGCATCATTTTGTGGTGCAGTGGTTTATTTGTTTTCAGTAAATAGAACTTGCCAGAAGTTTGCAAAAATAATTGGGGTCTGCCGCATGTAATTCTTATTCAAGGTACAATTTTAAACGTACTGAATTCATATCAACACAGTAAAAAAGCGGCAGAAGGGTTCCGAGCCACCGTACAATTTCAATTTTTTTTTTTTATCATTTATTTTAAAGAAACACGTTTCTTGTATCAATTTTAATTTTTAACTTTATATTATTTTTTATAATTTGTTATTATAGCGGCCATAGGTACTGTGAGGACTTATTGGAATTCAACCTCACACATTATGCAGGCTGGCAAGAACGCTATGGTAGCCGAACATTCGAACGTTATATATTTAAATTAGGATTTTTATATGGTGTGCATTTGTCAATGTAAGAAAAACGAGTTGAGCCCATGGCGTCGGTCGCGTAATATTGTCTTTTGCTTTATACTGTTGGTTTAATTATAGTCTGTTTTTCCAAAAGCTTCTTTAATTTATCACACTTCACACGATCCCGACTACCGCAGCCAAGTTAGTTGCTCACAGTACACACTCTGTGAAAATTTCAAGTGTCTGTCAATTATGGTTCAAAAGATACAGTCTTGTGACAGACGGACGGATGAACGGACGGATGGACAAACAGCGGAACTTTTGTAATAGAAAAACAAAACAATAATAAAAAATATAAAAAATACCTTTATTCCCTGATTGTTCACTAATGCAAACCATTTCGGCTTAGAGCCGAAGTCTTACGAAGTTAATTGTTCGAAATTTGATTTGGGTGAGTTCGAATATTTAGCTAGTCGCCCATAAGTCTACCCTACAGCTATTAATAATACCTTCTTACCATAACGACACAATCAATTCTACTACCAATATTATTATGACCTAATGAATAAAACCATTAGTCTTTCCTCGTAACAGATACTTCAACCTTCCTAAACCTGATTACCAGACACCATTATTGTAATAACTATCAAACGTTTTAACAATACAAAATTTAAATTATTTAAATCAACCTCACATCACGCCATTATCCGTAAATTGCGTGTCGTCCTGCTCACGGCACGGCATCTTAATGTCTTAATGAATACGAGTAATATGGAGTCCTCAGAAGGTAGGTATAGTTTGTTCCAAAATTATCTGATGGAAATGTAAACAAATGGATCAGAAAAAAGTACTTGTGGATACCAATTCGTAGTGCCACTTGTACAAATTGGGTGCTTTGGCTTGATTATTTTAATACTTAATAACTTAAACACGAAATTCTAAATTTATATTACATTAAAGACTTATTTCGCTGTCCCCGGCGAATAAAATGGTAATGTGCTATTACGATAGTTTTAACTTTATTGCATATTCGATATTTAGAGGTCCGATTACACTCTGTCAATTTTTTTCATTCATTTCCTACGGTTATTTCATAAGTTACGAGATTTTAAGGTGTATTGTTATGGATGTAAGAAATCACTTTTCTTTTGGTATTTGAACAATTCCGCTATGTAGGTATATAAGTTAATAAGATTTTCACAAAAAACAGTTTTTTTATTTTTCCTGTAAAATTTGGTTTTTACGATTACGATTTTATTCGCCGGGGACAGCGATTTGATTTTTTATGACCTCAATTTTCGTCGATGATTTTTCAATTACAATTTTCTAAGCCTATTCTAACAATAATTTTTGGAAAAAGTGGTGAGATATAATGTTAAAACGTTGGTAATACAGATGAATGTGAATTCCCTTTAGTGAGTGGTTGTGTAGGAATTTAACCTGCACAGGTTTTGCTTACACTTTCATCAGATATTTTTCGAACAAACTGTAAGTACCAACATTGATTGCGTGCAGTTCCTTAATGATTCAACCACGGCGTAGTGAATGTAATTGTGGAGTAGATTGACTCATCTTTATTGTGATTGCTGTAAACGATTAAACAATTGCAGGTGTTGCAGTATTACTTTTGTGGGTAGTCATTTTATCTACTATGTCATTGTAGTTTTATTTTGTTGTAGGTTAGATTGCTTATTTAGCTTTGAAAGCAAGTCTGTTGATTGGCCAGTGCCTTTAGTTTTTGGATTTCGTTCCTACTGAGTAGCAAACTTATCCTTATCTATGCCTATCTGTTTGTCCGTCTTTCACATAGGTCTATCTAAATAAAGTGAAGAGGAACAATTTTCACAGCTTTCGTCTTTTTTCGGTATAAACGTGTATAAAATAGTATGTGTAATGTGGGTTACACATGGTACGGAATTACAAATAAATCCATAACAATGTCACCCCAAAAATGATTTATGCGTCAACTCAAACTTCGTATGTTATTATTCCGACGACAATCGCACCCGAAAAGTTTCACCTACCCTTTCCCAAAAATTCCGTATCCACATTTTGTTTTATCCACGCGTGCGGTCTGCACAGTGTTTCGCGTGGCAACAACAACTGCGATAAATCCAACCTTTTGGCACAATGCGCACTATTGGGGATATTAATAAGCGGTCGTGCTGTGAATGGCCGGCTTTAGGCTTGTTCGATAACACTGCGGTTTTGGATTAGACTCGCGGTGTTAATTGAGTGTGTGGGTTTCTTGTGAAGTGAATAGAGGGTGATATATTGGGCATTCAATTTGTTGATGCTACAAGTGATCTTCTAGTTCACTAGTTAGCGATATTTTATATTTCCATACAGTTATATTGCCAAATTAATCAAAATAGGTAAATATTTGACAGCTATTTGCGACGTTGCCAAATTTTTGGATGAACGCTCTTAAACAGTAAAAAAACAAGCTAAATATTGAAAACAAAAAGACCCATATGAGGCCAGAAGGGATAAATTCCTAACTTAATTAAATACAAACAATTTCAATTAAGTTTTAGCGTTAGAAATAGCATAATCAAAGAATACACCGTGAAATTGTTCAGACCATGGTCTACTACCATTCTACAGTATCTAATAAAAAAAAAACAGAATTGGTTTTTGAAAAAACACAAAAAAAAAACAAAGTTTAAAATGTCAAGATTATCTACTGCTTACTAAATTTCGTTTATGGAGGTACATTTCCCTGTAAACAATGCTGTGTCCCCTGCGTGGTGTCTATGTTGTAGGGAGTAACGATAATCTTGACATTTTAAACTTTGTTTTTTTTTGTGTTTTTTCAAAAACCAATTGTTTTTTTTTTTTTGTTGGGTGCTGTAGAATGGTAGTAGACCATGGTCTGAACAACGTTTGTTCTAGCAAAACTGTGATTCAAATTTCACGGTGTATAATAAACATTTGAAATCCGTTTCTGAAAGCTCTTAAAAGTATTTTCCACACGCAATATCAATTACATTAATTACGAATCTAAAATCTAACGAAAAACACTAGGTAATTGACGACAAAAAAATTGCTTAGCATTTCCTAAACATCAAATGCATTAAGTTTAACGAGAATGGCAGGAATATTCAGTTAGTTGTTCGATAATAAAATTGATGGAACACAGCGGCGTCGTAGAATAAGAATGAATTCTTTGTATAGATAGGAAACTCCTGCTCCGATTGAATACGAAATGCGTACAGTTTCGGGCACGTCTGACAGATCAACCTTGTCAGGATTGTCATAGCGTTTGCGACGCACATCGCGCCTTCATTCTTTGACAATCATTTGAGATGGCTATGACGTGGATAAGGCTAAGCGTATGCTGAGACGCAGATGACACAACATTATAGATTTTGCAGGGTAGGGCAAGCGAGGCAGACATAGGCCGCGAGCGTATGCTGCGACGCAGCTACACAGATAAATGAATCAGTGGTAAAAAACAAGTGACGACCTGCACGCGTCGCGCAGAAATCTGTGCCGACTCTACAACGAGACGCAGAGCAGGTCAGACATATGCCTGCGCTGCAGCGTACGCTACGGAGCTGCCAGTACGTTCATGCATTATAAAATCTGCACTGCCCTGCACTGCGTGGACCTGCATCACCTGCGTCTCAGCATACGCTTAGCCTAACTGACGTAGTGTCAATCTGCTTAGCGATTCCAGAGCTGTCTAGAAAAGTGCAGTAAGTACGTGGACGTCAATGTTGACATCAAGAACCTATTAACATAAAGTTTGCCTTTGGAAAACGTCATCTTTGTTAATTATACTTGTCTGATCTATACTAATACCTACTACATAGTAGTTCTGCGAACATTAGACCTCGCGATCACAAACTTTTTTGCAACAATTAATATACCACTAAAGTTATTTAAAACGGGATCCCGTTTAAAATTTTAGAATTCTCTAGTTTTATGATGAGAAGGTGGTCGCAGGTTCTCCATCAATCTCTACCTAGTTAGCTAAAGGGCCGATTCCGCTAGTAGAAATTAACTATTTTTAAACAGCTATTCTGTTCATCGCGCCGAAGATCCTCATCAGATCTTCTGACATTCAGTTAAATTTTTTATGAGTCCAACTTAAACTATCTTTCAAATAAAAAACCGGCCAAGTGCGTGTCGGACCACGCACAATGAATGGTTCCGTAGTTGGGAAATTTATCCCAAAAACAAACTTAACTTTGTAGTTGATAAACATGTTCTCCCATACGGAATGTATGGCAAAACATGTTTTTGCAACTACAAAGTTAAGTCGGTCGATTATTACTCGATAACTAGTAAAGCCTACTTAGCTATGATAGTTTTCCTTCTAATTTCGTTATATAAACTACTGCTGTGATTTTTTTCACACATCCAAAACCAACCATTTAGCTGGCAGGGGGGGGGGACACTTGACTCTAACAAAAATTAGCACTTTAAAGCTTAATATTTTGCAAACGGATCCCTGAATCCAAAAATGGTTTTCACAAAATGTTTTTGTAAGACCTTTCCAATGAAACCCTACACTATGGGATAAAAAAATAAAAAAAATAAAACATCACCACTTTACGTGTATGGGATCTAAAAAAAATGTTTTTCATAATTTTGTTTTACCACTTTGTCGGCGTAATTAATATGTATACCTATGTCAAATTACAGCTTTCTAGTACTAAGGGTCTCGGAGCTAGACCGCGGACAGACAGACAGACAGACAGACGGACATGACGAAACTATAAGGGTTCCTTGTTTACTACAGAACCCTAAAAAGGACCACCGAAATCGAATCTCATAAGGCGAATATATCAATTATCCCCTTTTTGCCCCTCCAATAAAAAATCACCGACGACAAAAAAGTCGTAAAACCTGAATACCAAGTTTCGTCCAGATCGGTTGTAAAATACGACCTGTAGAGGAATACCAACCAACTGACACACGAAAGCAAATTTTGGCAGACTTGAAGCAGAGACGCTTCGCTCGCTCGGTCAAAGAGAGAGAGAGAGAGAGCGAATTTTGTGTACATGGGCAGGGTAGTCTCCGGAGTCAAAGCGACAGGATTTTAATCACATAAATCGTTAATGTAACTCTCTAAGTTCCTATTACCCTATTAAATTAGGTACTACTTATTTCATACACATTATGATTTTATGACATTTGAGGCCAATTCTAACTAAAGGTGTTGTATTGCTAATTCTCATCATCGTCATCATCATTTCAGCCGAAAGACGTCCACTGCTGAACATAGGCCTCCACCAAGCACCTCCATTTCGACCAATTCTGTGCTTTCCGCATCCAGCGGATTCCTGCGGCCTTCACAAGGTCATCGGTCCATCTTGTGGGAGGTTTTCCAACGCTACGTCTTCCGGTACGCGGTCGCCACTCCAGAACCTTTCGGCCCCATCGGCCATCCGTTCTGCGAGCAATGTGCCCTGCCCATTGCCACTTGAGTTTGGCAATTCTTCTTCTTTGGAATTGCTGATTCTAATGATAATAATTTGAATTCCGCGGGCTACCTTAGCGCATTCCCTTTAAGAGGCCAGCTGACTGGTTTTGTTACGCTCGAATATCGCTTCTGTAAGGTATTATTATTCTATGATGGCATGCTCTGCCAAGATCTAATTATATGAGCCTTTGTTGTAGAAATGGTCTATAGGCGACAAATGAAAGAGGTCGAACGACGCGACCGCAACACGATTGCGAATCGAATGTCGTGTTTATTATTTTGTTGATCGATTTAAACGACTTGATTGGTGGTTAATTGTGAATTTACGCTACGTTTTTGGAAGTGAACTAATATTTCGGCCTTCCGATGTAGGTATGACTTTGCATCTTGTTGATATTTAAAGGTTTTCCGAAAGTTGTGTTTGGTCACAGCTGAATGCATGCCTTCCGCAAAATCATTTAAATTAAAAGCGACTCTTGCTACGACACAATAAAGTGCAATTCAGGTCGCACAGCGCTAATTACTACAGTTATATTCACCTAGAAGTTCCCTCTCTTTCTAACGTGTAACTTTTATATCTTCTGACTCTGTTACACTCACTGAATACTTGTAGCTTCATACCTAAAATGTGGAGTAGGTAACCCACCTGTATTCATTTGTGATTTGGTTCAAAAAGCTGAATCAGTGTTTTGTAAAACTTGTAAAACGTAGAGAAAGTGTGACTGTCCAAGCTTCTTTCCTGGGGGCCTACCACAAGCTCCTATAGCAGTATTATTTTAATATTACTTCAGTGTGAGAAAGAGATGAAACTCTACAACACGTGTAGCTCCATCTCTTTCTCCCACTGAAGTAATATTAAAATAATACTGCTTTTGAGCTGGCGGTAGGCCCCCTGTTACAAAATCCTCTGTATCAAGCTGAAGTTACCGCCAAACTAATACTAGCACAGTTACTAAACAAATACCAGGAACATGTGTTCCTATTCCTTCGGGAAATTATGTAATATTAAGGTAACTACAATAATTCTGATTAAAATCTCACAAAATAATACCTACATAATAACCAGAGGTCGGAATTAGGTAGAGTTATTTATGTACTGATAATAATATGGATCTTCCCGGGATTTCTAATAGACAATCCCGTGTGACCAACAATATTACAAATAAATAATAATAAAAACCTCAGAGATAGATAAGAAAAATAAAACAAAGATAATAATTAACATACAATTTTATTAGTATTAAATTCACAATGGAACACACGTATGCGCATTGGAATTTTGCAACTTCGGACATCCGATGTCGTTGGTGTAAATTTGGCAACGTCGCGCGTGCAATGGTTTAAATTGTGTAAAAGTAAATAACTTTTTATTTAATAGATCACGGGATTTTTCTGCTCTTCAAAATTAATCCCGGGATTTAGGGTATATCCACTTTATTCTTTCGTTGTATGAAATCAGTGTAAGTACATAAATAACTCTACCTAATTCCGACCTCTGATAATAACTCTACCTACAATACGGCCGATTTAACTTTACAGTTCCGAACTTCGCGCAGAAGGCTGCGCTATAACATTTTTTGAAGTGAAAACTTCTTTTTTTCGCGACATCATGACGACACCTGATTTTTGTAAACGCGATTGTGCTCTTTATTTATGTTTACGGATCAATGTTCTATGCAAGTATTTTTACTCAAAAATGCATGTAATGTGGTCATTATTTTGACAACCTTGTTTGAGCAAAGTCGACCTTGCCGTTCTGTTTCAAGGAGCGGCCGGCAAAGTTTTGCTGGTCGCTCTAACAGGCCGGCAAAACATTGCCGGCCGCTATTTTGACGTTTCAACGTTTTAAAAAATCAAATGCAAAAAGATTTTATTTAAAACACAGCTGTTTGTATTTATAGAGATAGGTACAAAAAGATTTTATTCCATATTTGGCTGTATAGTTCCAACTACCATTGTTAAAAAAAAAAAACAAAGAAGTAACAAAAGCGCGGTTCAGCGAAAATTTTATTTTTATTTAGTGAATTTTTTGCTAAAAATGAGCTCTCAAAGCGAAAATTCTTCCGATTCGATGTGTTTAACACCGCCAGACATTAAAGATGAAGCTAAATTAGTAGTTGAAAATTTAATACCGCGAAACTCAAAGGAAAAATATAAGCTTGCATATGAAAAGTTTGTGCAGTGGAAAATCAGTAAGAAATTTAAATCTTTACTTGCTGGTTTTATTTAGATTAGGTACTTGCATTTTTGAGTAAAGCACTATACAAGCCTTGGCCCACTATGACTGCTTCGCTGGTCACGCTATGATTGCCTCGAGCTAGCCTAGCTACGCTCTAGGCCTTCCAGCTTGGCCATCATTGCAGCCCTTGCTGTCCTCGCTGTAAAGGCCTCGACCCACGGCCTCGGCCTTTATCTCAGCTCGTCCATCAAGTGCTGCACGCTGACCGCGCTGTGTCGGCCTGGAGCTGCGCTGTCGGCCATCATCAGCGCGACCAGCAAAGTAGTCATTATAGACCGCGGCAGTAATGTACTATTACTTTAAAGGTTTCGGAAGTTTTTTTTTTTGTAAACGCGATTGTGCTCTTTATTTAGATAAGGTTACGGACCAAAGTTCTATACAAGTACTTTTCTTGCACCAAGGCAATCTTGTTCAAGTTTTCACTTCTGTCGGCATTCCCGGAGTGCCACAGCCATTTTTTAACCGACTTCCAAAAGGAGGAGGTTCTCAATTCGACAGTATGTTTTTTTTTGTATGTTACGCGATTATTCCGCCAATTATGAATTGATTTTGATGATTCTTTTTTTGTTTGGTAGGTAAATAGGTTTTTATTTTCACTTTTTAGTTGTGATACCTACCCCACATAAATTCGAATACCACTACCTGCTATGTAAATAACAGTGACAGGAAGTTATCATATCATCCACATACTAAGTGAGAAAAAATACGTATTATTGAAGCTAACTCAAAAACCACCCGAGCAAAGTTAATAAAATTTATATGGGACCACATCTGAAATATGATCTACCAAACAAAAAAAGAATCATCAAAATCAATTCATAATTGACGGAGTAATCGCGTAACAAACAAACAAAAAAAAACAAAAAAATAACTTCAAGTCGAATTGAGAACCTCCTCCTTTTGGAAGTCGGTTAAAATACAACCGACTTCCAAATCCGTACCTATTTTTTTTGTAAAAAGTTTTTTTTTAGAACCAAATGGTGACACGAGGAGAGTGTGAGTGAGAGAACATGCGTGAAAGTTCGCAGAGCCTATGTTCAGACCTGCCAAGTTATATCGGCTGTATTTTACCTCCAATCCTCCATTTAATTGTTGATCACATTGACGACGGTAGCTCCTACCCTCGGGCCATTCAACAATCGCTTCCTAATTTATGCCTATTATAAATTTAAGGAGAGGACAGTGCTATTTGTGGTCGAACAAGGAAGTACCATGGAGGCACAAAAAAGATAGGTTACAGAAGGTCAGCTCCATAGAATGAGCGGAAACGCACGCACACATAAAATATTTAAAAAAAAACAGTCCGATCCGTGAGAGTGGAAAGTCTTATTCATAGTGACTGTCATTTCCAGAAAAAAAAAATTGCGCAATTTTTTTTTGCCCTTGGTTCATAATCACACACATAACATTACTTTGACGTTCGAAAAGTGCTGATTCTCAGCCTAATTTGAATAAATGACTTTTGAATTTTGAATTTTTGGAATTTATGACCTCTGTTGAAAATTTTTGCATCTTTTTAATGAAATTGGGGTAGGTAATTTATGTACTAAATTCGTGAATTTTAAATAGCTATAACTTTTTTATTTTCAATAATAATTTGATTTTTTATAAATTTTCAGCAACGTCATTGCCGTATCTACTACCTATGTGTTCCTTTTGGATCGAACAGGGGTTTTTTTACATATTACTAGCTGACCCGGCAAACGTTTTGCCATATAAATGTTTGGGGTGGACCACCCTTATCACTTAGGGGTATGAAAAATAGATTACGACCGATTCTCAAAACTACCAAATATACATATAAAATTTCATAAAAATCGATCAAGCCGTTTCAGAGGAGTATGGCAACTAACACTGTGACACGAGAATTATATAAATACCGGATGGTTTTTTTTTTTACCGTCTCGAAATTTTTACAGACTGTTCTACCCATGAATATAAACAACTTTCACTATGGGAACAATTCTGAAATCACGAAAAAAAAATCTGCTTATACAAAAGTTCAATACCTACTTGACCAAAATGTATGAAACAGCTGATTTTTTTTTCGAGATTTCAGAGTTGCTCCCATAGTGAAAGTTGTTTATATTCATGGGTAGAACACCCTGTAAAAATTTCGAGACGGTAAAAAAATCACCCGGTATAGATTGTAGATACGCATTCATTTACAGCGAAATTTCTGTTTGTAATGAATAAACTCAAAAGGTACTGAACCGATTTAATGGTTTTATGAAACCACGGTAAAAGAGAAACTTCTATAGGCGCCGCCATATTGGCCTTGGCTGCTCTGACGAGCGCCTTTTACTTTGTCCCTACTCCGCGGCCAACCGTCACGCGACATGCAACACACAGACAAAAAAGTTTGAGACGATGTCATAAAAGTTTCACTTTAAAAAAATCACCAGTAGAATGCTATATAATCACTGAGTAAGATAGACTGTAATTTATAAAGATACCATGCTGGCAAAACCGCTGGCGGAAGCTGGTAATAAATCAATAGTTTGAGATCTCCATAAGTACGCGTGTATGTGTGCGTGCGCCTGTTTTCGCTCGTTGTATGGAGCTGACCTTCTGTACCTATGTATTTTGTGACGGAGGTAAGAAGTACGATTTGTAGTCGTACGACGTTTGTCGCACGATTTGTCTTGTCAATTATAGCGGCGCCATCTTTGATTCGCTTTCTTTTGTTTTTACAGTATTTATATTAAGAGGCCTGCGAACACGGCTCGCAACTACAGATCGAGATGTTTGCAAAATTCAATTCCAAGCACGTTGCGCTAGTGTGAGTGCCTGTCGGAGCGATATACATCTACAGTGAGCAATACTACCACGCATACATTGACAATTATTGCTTGCACTACTAGCTTTCAAAAATTTATGATATATATTTGGATGTGTTCCGTAATACCAAAAATGATGAATGAAAACTTAATATTAAAAAAAAAAAAAACGATAATTTGAAATTTGATAATATAAGCTATGCTTCTGCAGAAACAATATTATAAATATTGTTGTTTATGATACAGAAAAAACAATATGAAGACATGTCATATTAGTACGCTGTAAAAATAT
This sequence comes from Agrochola lychnidis, assembly GCA_963680765.1. Lineage (NCBI taxonomy): Eukaryota > Metazoa > Arthropoda > Insecta > Lepidoptera > Noctuidae > Agrochola > Agrochola lychnidis. The sequence continues at coordinate 22,256,176 of OY796858.1, forward strand.
GCGAAATTAAATTCGTTTAAATTTGATTTTAGGAAAGTATTTTGGGAAAAAAAGATGTAGGAGATAAACACTGTCTAAATCCGAATAACAACATAATATGGTGGAAATATGCCCAAATTGCTAATGATTTAGGTATTACATTTGTATGGACAATAATTCATGCGTCGCCGCGTTTTTAATGGGTGTTGCATAAATATATTTTGTGACGTCTTGTTTTTTTTTTTACTGTGTTCGCCAGATCATTTGCAAATGTTAATTGTTTTATTAGAACTCATTGGCTTGCAGAAATATTCAGTAGTATTTCATAACTAACAGTTATATCGATCTCAAACTGGGCATGACTGACTTTTAGAGAAAGAGGAAGCTGTAACTATCGTAAGAATTTTTTTGATTAAATAATAAATGATTTTATTTCTGTAAGTAGGTTTGTACAAACACTTTTACACGTCAATCATATTTTAAAAACTAGATGAGGTCGGCGTTTCCTATCTGACTACTCTGAGAAGAAAGGCCGAAACAAACTCAGAGATCACAGTCTCTTTTAAAGTCCAGACATAATCTTGGTCAGAACATGTGAAGGCCATGTGGATTGGTGTCTGATTTGGTCTTTAGAGGAAAGCACCACACAGATTGAGAGGGCCTGTCCAGTCAGTGCACGCATTTGTCAGTTATCGTGCAGCTCAACTCTGAATTTAAGGAGCTTAACGATTCGACGAACAATACCAAAAAAAAAAGGACATTTGTGTAGCCACATAAATTACTCAACTGTCAGACCATGATTAGAAATCACTATCTCGCCGTGGGCTAGTATGATCATAGATTACTTTTCTTTTCTTTTGCGACGTGAAAACGTATTTAGATTTAATGATAGGATGGTACAGTAGCTTTGGCCGCACGTCATCATCATCATCATCATTTCAGCTGAAAGATATCCACTGCTGGATGTAAGCCTCCCCCAAGCACCGCCACTTCGATTGGTTCTATGCTTCCCGCATCCAGCGGATTCCTACGGCCTTCACAAGGTCATCGGTCTATCTTGTGGGGGGCCTTCCAACGCTACGTCATCCGGTATACGGTCGCCACTCCAGAACCTTTCGGCTTCATCGGCCACCTGTACTGCGAGCAATGTGCCCTGTCCACTGCCACTTAAGTTTGGTAATTCTTCGGGTTATGGTGGTTACCTTGGTTCTCCTGCGGATCGCACGTCAATAGTAATAAAGCTGGTGTCGGTAAATTGCGTTACAGTGTCGCGAAATCAATGACTTAGTCCCATCTCAAAAATTAAATTAATGGCCTAAAGAAATTCTCACTTCAAAATATTTTTTTATTATTAATAGTGATTTTGACTGTATTGTTAATGATTTGACATTATTATGAATTATTTTGATATTATTAGTAGGTAATTATTACCGCCAAATGTCATCTGAAAATTATGACTAGCAAATTGTGTGTGTTCAAGATGTGTACATAATTACAAAAAAGATGGATTTTATGATCTGGAAAATAAATTTATTGATTGAAAAAAATAATTTACACGAAACTTTTCACTATTCTTAAACCAAACCTCTCAAACAAACTGTAAAATAATTTCACTGAAAATCATTCAGAATATTTTCACTGAAAGTACTCAATGAAAGTACTTCACGATTGAATTCTCATCAAAAGCTCTTAACTACAGATGAATATTATTAGTAGAATCATTCCAATAAAATATTCAGTGGCTCGTAATGAGAATTACTTACTTAAACACAGAAATATATATTTTACTCGATGCAAATTAAAATGAAGTGTTCCTAATTAATTTAATTAATGCACCGTTTCAAAAGCATTTATTTTATGCTTCAGATGGCTTTTAATATTTTCCGAGTTTATAGTTCAATCATTAAAACTGCTTGTGAATGTCTGTCGCTAAACATACATACATACCTTACGTACGTACCTACATACCATATTTGGACCCTGTTAATCAGAATAGATCCAACCAACATTTTTTATAAAATCGAGTCACGTACATGACGAGAATCTACACTTCGAGTTTTATATTTGCACAAAAGATCCTGGCGGTCTGATGACATTGCCCTAACAAAAACGACCAGATGATTATTATTATTTATTTATTTATTATATCATTTATTTCAGGCTACGCCCATAGTGTTAGTAACAACGGCCTTATAAACTAGTGTTAGTAGACATACAAGTTTTAATTAGTGTGGAGTTTCATCCAATGTCGCAGCATTGGAGACTCCCATCTATCTGCGAATAAACTCAAGATAGTGTTGGTGCCGCCACGAAGACGAACAAGCAGAGAGGCACTTCTTCTACGTATGATGGCCGCAAAACCATCTATATGCCTTTCCGCAAACATCTTTGATGCGCTGCATCGCCATGGCAGCCCCAACAGTATCCTGAGTGCGTTATTATACTGGACTCGTAGATCGCTATATGCACGCAAACTATAACTAGTCCACAGGCTGCACGTGTAAAATGACGAGCAAAAAGATTTAAACAGAGTCATCTTGACCGCCTCTGTACATCGCGCAAACCTGCGGGCCAGCATGTTGCAGCGTACCGACAGCGATCTACGTTCCCTGTCAATGTCCATGTTGTCTTTCAAATCGTCGGTAACCCAATGACCCAAGTACTTAAAACTGGTCACCCTATTTAAGGGTGCTCCGCAAAGCGATATGTCTGGTATAGTTGAGTAACCTATAGCACCTGCTTTAAAAACCATAATTTCGCTCTTTTTGGTGTTATACTTGAGTCCTTGAGCTACCGCGTATGCTTCACAAATTGACACCAATCGCCTCAAGGCACCGATCGATGGACTCAGCAACACCATATCGTCAGCATAACTAATGTTGTTAACACACACTCCATCTATATGACAACCGATATTTGTGTTGCTGAGCTCAACGATCAGCCGATTCATGTACAGATTGAAAAGTCGAGGTGAGCTCAATCCCCCCTGCCTCACCCCGCACTCCAACCGATACACATCAGAGAACGACCCCTCCCACTTCACACTGTTTTGTTGATTATCATACCAATATTTTAACAATTTTATGATGTTACTAGGCAAGGCAGTATCTTCTTGTAGCTTACGCCACAGTACTTTATAATTAACCAGATCGAATGCCTTTGACAAATCCAGAAAACAGGCAAACACAGGCGTTTTTCTGTCAGTATAGTACTGTACAGTCTGCTTGAGGCATAAAATCGCACTCTCTGTGGAGAGCCCTGGTCTAAAACCGAACTGACTGTCTTCCAATATAATATGCTTCGATAACTGTTTGTCAAGCAGACTGTCCAGCACCTTGGCTATGACAGTCGCCAATGATATAGGCCTGTAATTGGAAATGTCAGAGGCATCTCCGGTTTTATTTTTAACAATAGGCACTATAGTAGTGTTTATAAGGTCATCAGGTAAATAGCAATGACTAACACAAAGGTTAAAAAACATAGCCAACACTCGCGGCAGGTGTACGCCAGCGTGTTTCAGATGTTCGATGCTAAGGCCGTCGTGACCGGGCGACTTACCTCGTTTCATTCCCGATATCACCGATGCAACTTCCTTTGCAGTGAAGTGGACAGCTACGTCACCCAAAACGGCCTCAGCGTCGAACATCTGAGTCTGATCTCTAAGTAGTGAGTCAACCTTAAAATGTTGTTTAAAAGCATTGGCTATACTTGTTGGTTCATGCACACCCGCTACACTCACGGGGCGGCTCGACTTTGGATTCAAGCGATTTGTGGACTTCCAAAATGACCCAAACTGTTTCTTTGAATGGTTATTTGCTATTATGTCCATTTTTATTTGCTGTTCATTATCTTGACAGTACTTTAGTTTGCTCTTAAATATATTTCGAAACTTACACATATTATCATAAATATACCCTGTCCTGGGTTTATTGTGCAAAAGCCAAGTTTGATACCACAGTCGAGCCTCCCCGTGAGCGCCACGAACATGCCTGTTCCAACCAGGTACATATTTTCTCTTATTATTTACAGCTCTTCCACAACCCACATATGTAAACTCAGCACCCTCTGTTAATATATTAACCAAACTAGTATACATCTGATTTAACAGTGTGACGTGGTGAGTATCAGAACACATTCCATGAGCACAATTAATGAACTCTACAGGAAAATCAATAAGTTTTAAATTGGAATGACAATAGGCCGAATATTCAATAATCATATTATTATCCCTTTCACCCCATATAACTTTATTACATTTATTTATTTTGGATACTAATTTAGGTATAATTAATCTTAAATTACATTCAATTATCATCGGAATGTGATCAGATGAGTACACATCATACATAACAGACGCTTTCACAACTAAATGTCTCGCAGCACTACTCACCACAAAGTGGTCCAACCATCGAGATGCACCATTAGCGGTGCTTACAAACGTATACGTGTCCTGTGGTAACAATTCCATGTCCACACATGACCACAATTGCTCCGCACACACCGTCATTAACTCGCTTGCAAAACGTTCACCGGGGTGCGCATTAAAATCCCCCAATATAAATACAGACTCCGTATCACTATTCTCACATATTGCTATTATCTCACTGAGACAGTCTGTAAACACTATTAGATTTTCTGTCGAATTCGTAGGCATATACACTGAGAAAACCAATAGAGAACTATCCGCATAATCAATTTTAATAGCTACTAAGCGATCACTTTGGCACGACAACACAGTTACCGTTTGGAACATAGTCTTTCTCCACAACAGTGCCACTCCACCGTAAGGTCTTCCAATTAAAACTCCGGCTGATGTGTCCACGGCGGATTTGCCAGTAAACGCGAAGTCACTGTGTAGATTCCCCAAGTATGCAACGTCATGAGGAAGCAGCCAGGTCTCTTGTAATGCTATGACGTCACTAACTTCACATAATTTTCGCACGCAATCAGCTGATCTAACAATATTGCTGCCTGCTAGCTTGGCCTGATATTTTGTTCACATTTCTAAACTTCAAATCGTGTTATCGCCATATACATGGCTGATATCCAAATCTACCTACTACAAATCTTTTCAACTTTAGTATATTAGAATGTGGTGGTAGTAGGTATGTTTCCCATCAATCACCTTCCTTCCCATTCATTCCTGCAGCGTCTACCATAGGTCAGAGCGAGACAGCAATACAAGGCTCGAAAAAGATTGACCTCAACGGACGCCATTTTTGAAAGGAGTTTAAGTTCGACCTAATCCGCCGCAGCGGAAGCATCTCTCCAGAGCTTTTACCGCTATTATATCTGGATTTCGTGATAAATCCAGGTTTTCGGGTCTTTATATGAAACTAGACCTATCTACTTATCAAGTTATATTGATTTTGAAGTGCTGTGTAAGAAATAGGAATCGTTTATCCGTGAAACCACGCTGGCATGCCGCGTGGTTAACCTACACATCGAGGACCTACGAAGTCCTAGCATCAGGAAGGCGACTCCAGACTTCTAGAAAGGTAAGGCGCTGCATCCTGTGTCCTTCTCTTATTCCTGTTTCTCCATACCAAAATAGCCTCATTCCAAGTCGATGTATACTGCCACATAAAGTTTATTACAGTCCACAAAACCGCCGATTCTCATAGCAAGGCTTTGAATCACCGCTCCAGGCTTTTAGAAGCCTGCTGTTTAGGCAGTTCTATCCATTCTATGGTAAATTTCCCGCACCCCCTCATGTTAGCGTTTAAAGGTTTCACAGTGAGCTCAAGGCGCTAACATTTTGGTCCTCCGTAAGCCGGATTTATTTTCTATTTACAATCTACTATATACGTATATTGGACGATCTTCATTTCATTCCCTAGGGAACCCCGCACTCGGATCTGAATTCGTTCAGATTCAGCTAAGTAATTAATTACATTCGTGTCATTAAATTCATCTAATCAAATCTTAGATTAGTTTATAAAAATACGTTTAACAATACGTTTCAATTGTATCTAATATTCAGTCATTCTTCAACTTCATTCAAAGTTGCATTGCATCGTAGTACAAAGAACCTACACATTCCACTAAAAAGAATACCCGCGGTTTAATTTATCAGTTTTCTACATTAGCTGCTTGTTACCGCGCGCATTATAGTTATTGAATATAGGTTGTTTACGCACTAACTAAGACACCTTTGAGAATTCACTCAGTGCATTCCGTTCTAATTACTTGAGCAGATTCGATGCATACCTACATATTTCATTGTAATAAATCAAGATGCCTCGACCTGCGGCTGATGCTAAGGATGGGAAAACTGATGAATACACCTCATCGCATTTAAGTTTTAGAAATTAATCCATCCGCGAAGCCTAACTATCAATCATTGATTTCGTTTGATGATCTTTACTGTCGTATCAAACGTGTGTTAAAGCAAGTTGAGCCTGTGCCTTCGAGGGTGAACGCTGACGATGATCAGAAAGTCATTAGGTCTAAACGGCCTACTTTAGCGCCGATCGAAATTGTGTCATTTGACGGAGACGTTCGAAATTGGCCCTTATTCTATGAAAGCTATAAATCCACAATACACGAGAATCCATCGTTGACAGACGCTGAGAGACTGTACTATTTGATAGGAAAGCTTTCCACTAAAGCACAAGCGGTATTTTCAGGCATCGCACCGTGTCCTGAAAACTATCAAATAATCTTAAAGTGTCTCGTGGATAGGTATCAAGATAAACGCATACTCGCTTCTACGTATCTAGATCAGATGATCAATCTTAAAATAAATGGCCCCGCTTCTGCATCTAATATGCAAACATTTAAGTTCTGCTATGTTCTGCTATGTTCTGCTATGTTCTGCTATGTTCTGCTATGTTCTGCTATGTTCTGCTATGTTCTGCTATGTTCTGCTATGTTCTGCTATGTTCTGCTATGTTCTGCTATGTTCTGCTATGTTCTGCTATGTTCTGCTATGTTCTGCTATGTTCTGCTATGTTCTGCTATGTTCTGCTATGTTCTGCTATGTACTGCTATGTTCTGCTATGTTCTGCTATGTTCTGCTATGTTCTGCTATGTTCTGCTATGTTCTGCTATGTTCTGCTATGTTCTGCTATGTTCTGCTATGTTCTGCTATGTTCTGCTATGTTCTGCTATGTTCTGCTATGTTCTGCTATGTTCTGCTATGTTCTGCTATGTACTGCTATGTTCTGCTATGTTCTGCTATGTTCTGCTATGTTCTGCTATGTTCTGCTATGTTCTGCTATGTTCTGCTATGTTCTGCTATGTTCTGCTATGTTCTGCTATGTTCTACTATGTTCTGCTATGTTCTGCTATGTTCTGCTATGTTCTGCTATGTTCTGCTATGTTCTGCTATGTTCTGCTATGTTCTGCTATGTTCTGCTATGTTCTGCTATGTTCTGCTATGTTCTGCTATGTTCTACTATGTTCTGCTATGTTCTGCTATGTTCTGCTATGTTCTGCTATGTTCTGCTATGTTCTGCTATGTTCTGCTATGTTCTGCTATGTTCTGCTATGTTCTGCTATGTTCTGCTATGTTCTGCTATGATCTGCTATGTTCTGCTATGTTCTGCTATGTTCTGCTATGTTCTGCTAGTTCTGTTAAATCTCGCAATAATGTACCAAACCCGCAGAATTATGTAGCCATCGCGACTGCTAACAAAAAATGTTTATGTGAAAATATTGTGCATGATCACTTCTTCAAGTGCCAAAAGTTCATTGAGATGACACCGTCTGCACGCTTCAAATGCGTGAAAGATAAAGGTGCATGTATTAATTGTTTAAGCATTAAACATAAATCACGCGATTGTAATTCAACGCTCAAATGCCGCAACTGTCATCAAAAACACCATTCTTTATTGCATTTCAATACGGCTCAAAACAGTGGATCGGTGCCGGTGTCCAGACCCGAACCTACGATCCTTAGCGAGCGCACCCCGCCGTCCGCGCCGCAGCCGTCGCCGTTAATCAGTGCACCCGTACCGGCGGCGCCAGCGCATTCTGCGAGCGAGCCGAGAGAATATTCCTTGCACACATCCATCGCTGCGCCATTGCAGTTTAGTGCTAATGACAGCGACCGCGCCGCGCGATGTATTCGTCACACAACGATATTGCTATCAACCGCTGAAGTTGTTATCTGCGATCGAAGCGGACAAAAGCATATTGTAAAATGCCTTTTAGATTCTGGATCGCAGAGCAATTTTATAAGTACAGAATGCTGTAACCGGTTAGGTTTGAATTATAATAAAAATACGCAAATGATTGTTCGAGGGTTTGGTGGTTCAGAAAAACCTATCAAAGGTTCCACTGACTTTAAAATATTTTCTCGCTTTGACAAAAACGTTTATTTCGATGTATCGGGATTTGTAGTAGATCGCATCACGGATGACCTGCCCACAGTTCCCGTGGACGAGACTGCCTTTACTCACATCGTATCATTGCCGCTCGCGGATAGTACGTTCGCCACTCCCACCGCCGTTGATGTTTTACTAGGGGCATCTATTTTTCCGCACCTGTTGATGCCTGATACGGTACATAGCAGCATGCATGGAATACCGCCCGCCATACAAACAGTGTTAGGGTACATTATTATGGGTTCCGCGCCCGCACTGCTCCCCTATAAGACTACTGCCGCATGTTGCGCTATCGTAAAAGACGATTTAGGCCACCTCCTCAAGCGTTTTTGGGAACTCGAGGAAATTTCCGCTCCAACCCCGACCAGTCAAGATGACAATGAATGTGAAATTCATTTCCGCACTACCACTACGCGTGATTCTAGTGGTAGGTACACCGTTGCATTTCCATTTCGCGACGATGTTTATAAATTGGGAGATTCTTTCTCCACAGCGCGTCGACGTTTTTTGTGCTTAGAAAAGAAGTTGGAGTCATCAAGCTTTCTACGCACTGCCTATAACGATATCATTCGTGAATACATTGAGAAGGGTTATGTAACCGAAGTAGGGCCTATTGACAGTAATAGTATAATATCCACCGCCGCTTCCTACTTCGTACCACATCATTGTGTTCAGCGTCTAGATAAGGCATCCACAAAGGTCCGCATGGTTTTAGACGCTAGTTGTAAAACTAGCACAGGTTTATCTTTGAATGATGTTCTTCATTCAGGCCCTAATTTACAGGGTGACTTGAATAACATTCTTTTGAATTTTCGGCTATTCAAAATCGCCGTTTCAGCAGATTGTAGACAAATGTTTCTTCAATTGGGAATGTTAGAGCGAGACCGCAAATATCAAAGGTTCATTTATCGCTTCCATCCGGAAGATAAATTGACGGTTTTTGAACTGGCTCGTGTTGCGTTCGGCATGAAGTCATCCGTATTTCACGCAATCCGCGTTGTTCATCAGCTGATTGCTGATGAAGGTGAGAAATTCCCAACTGCAGCTGCCATAGCATCCACTTCCACGTACATGGATGACGTCTGCTACAGCATTATGTCAGATGATACAGCGCAGGAAAACGAGAACGTCGCTATCAATGCATGTATCGAACTTATACAATTATTTAAATGCGGTCAGTTCGACCTCGTGAAGTGGACAACTAACTCGGCCGCTGTCCTTCGCGCTATTCCCGCCTCGCATCGAGCTTCGTCAGATCTCGAGATTGATAAAAATGTACCTGACAAAGTTTTAGGTACACATTGGGACAAATCCGATGACGTCTTTAAATTCAAGGTCGCAAAACCTGACTCAAGCTGTACTAAGCGCAGTATCTTGTCCGTCGTAGCGCGCTTATGGGACAATCTAGGGCTGGTGGCCCCCGTCATACTTTATGCCAAGCTCCTGATTCAAGAGCTTTGGTTATTGAAATGCGACTGGGACGATGCCCGCCCGGAACGCATCGTAATACTCTGGAGGCAGTTCTGTAGCGAACTTCCCGCACTCAACGAGATACGCGTTCCGCGGCATCTCGGGGTAGTGCAGGGTTGTGTAGTAAACCTCTTAGGATTCGCTGATGCAAGTGAGCGTGCTTACGGTGGCGTTATTTACTTGCAAGTCAAAGATAACGCTAATACGACCGTTAGGCTTGTATGTTCAAAATCGAAAGTTTCGCCGCTTAAAACTATATCGATTGCTCGCTTAGAATTGTGTGCTACTGTTTTATTATCCACGCTTATGCGTAATGTGCTGAACAATTTTGAGCCAAGGTACAAAATTTCGAATGTCTTCGCGTTTACCGACTCGAAAATCGTTCTTTGTTGGATCAATTCGTCTCCGCACCGCTGGCAAACTTTTGTGGCAAATCGCGTCGCAAAGGTTGTCGATAACATTCCCGCAAGTTGTTTTTATCACGTGGAGGCTGTTCATACCTCGAAGGATGGCACAACGCGGTCTCTTACCGTTAGAACGGCTAAAGGTAGCCTGGTCCGTCCAGTTGTCCGTGTGTGCCTTTTACCGAGCCAGTGGGAGTGTAGCTCACTTACCTTAGGTTAGTTTAGAGATAGGTATATTGCAAATAGGTAAATTTATGTTATATTCTCTGACTCTTTTTAGAGCAAACGATCCCGCAAATAAATTGTTGAGGACTGACTCTGTCAGGATCAGATCCTATCGCTTAGTTGTATAGCGGTAAGCTTTGTAAATTTTAGGGTTCACATCTTTAAAGGCAACCCTTTAAGGCCGGGAGAATGTTATCGCCATATACATGGCTGATATCCAAATCTACCTACTACAAATCTTTTCAACTTTAGTATATTAGAATGTGGTGGTAGTAGGTATGTTTCCCATCAATCACCTTCCTTCCCATTCATTCCTGCAGCGTCTACCATAGGTCAGAGTGAGACAGCAATACAAGGCTCGAAAAAGATTGACCTCAACGGACGCCATTTTTGAAAGGAGTTTAAGTTCGTCCTAATCCGCCGCAGCGGAAGCATCTCTCCAGAGCTTTTACCGCTATTATATCTGGATTTCGTGATAAATCCAGGTTTTCGGGTCTTTATATGAAACTAGACCTATCTACTTATCAAGTTATATTGATTTTGAAGTGCTGTGTAAGAAATAGGAATCGTTTATCCGTGAAACCACGCTGGCATGCCGCGTGGTTAACCTACACATCGAGGACCTACGAAGTCCTAGCATCAGGAAGGCGACTCCAGACTTATAGAAAGGTAAGGCGCTGCATCCTGTGTCCTTCTCTTATTCCTGTTTCTCCATACCAAAATAGCCTCATTCCAAGTCGATGTATACTGCCACATAAAGTTTATTACAGTCCACAAAACCGCCGATTCTCATAGCAAGGCTTTGAATCACCGCTCCAGGCTTTTAGAAGCCTGCTGTTTAGGCAGTTCTATCCATTCTATGGTAAATTTCCCGCACCCCCTCATGTTAGCGTTTAAAGGTTTCACAGTGAGCTCAAGGCGCTAACAAATCGCATTAACTCAAAACTAACAAAATGTTGGTTGGATCTATTCTGCTTAACAGGGTCCATTTATAGGATGCATACATATTTTTGTGATGGGAAATGATAACCATGCTTTTGTGAGTGGATTAATTACCGCAATAATTACTTCGCCCCTTTTGAATTCAGTCTAAAATATTTCATTATGCTTTGTAGTTTTCTTCCATTCTATTCTATATTATATTTTCATCAGTTATTTTATATTCTACTAGATTCTGCTCGTGACTTCGTCCGAGAGAAATTTTACCTATATTGATGGGTAAAAAAGCAGTCAAAACATACTTCATGAAAAGTCGTTTAAATAGTTTATTTTTCTGTTTTTTAATGAGCGTTATGAGGCGTGCACTTTTGGATTTTCCAAATAGAAACTGGCTACGCTAAGTCTGCATAAGTAAAAATACGGTGGAATTTGAAAATCTATAGACGGCAAAATCGTGCTGTCCTACGAAACAATAATTTGATACTTTGTTTGTCGGAGGAGTTCGTGGCTAAGTAATAACAGCCGCACGGGGCGATCGACCAGGTTAAGCTACGCTTGCCGCGGTTGGTCCGTGGATGGGTAACCGTCTTTACATATCGAGACTCCTCCGTGCCTCGGAAAGCACGTTAAGCCGTTGGTCCCGGCTGTCATTTGTGAATCTTTGACAGTCGTTACGGGTCGTCAGAAGCCCGAAAGTCTGACAACCAGTCTTACCAAGGGGTATCATATTACCCAGTTAGTGGGCTGTGGAGGTCAGATAGGAAGTCGCTCCATGTAAAATACTGGTATTCAGCTGCATCCGATTAGACTGGAAGCCGACCCCAACATAGTTAGGAAAAGGCTAGGCAGATTGATTTGTTTGTCGTTTTGTTTATGATAGGTTATTTTGTTTATATTCTGATTTATTCCTGGTAAAGAATAGTCACTATAGCACGATGCAGTGTGGATTTGATACAGTTTTGTCATCGTATGGAGGTAGAGCATAGGAACGATACAGTCTATTACACATAATCTATTAGGCAAAAATCAAAATCATTAGATTAACTTACAACCTGACATAACTGACTGATGTAAAAGTATACCATATACAAAAAAAATTGAGGTTGGCCATTTATTCCATTGCAGACTTAGCATGACCAGACTATATTTCTTTTTGCTCGGCTCCTAAGCCTCCTAAGGCTTTCTTAAAAATTGAGCTATCAAAAACAAAAAGATTTTTTCCAATCTTACTGTTAGTTCCAGAGATTAGCGCGTCCATACAAACAAACAAAAAAAAAAAACAAACTCTTCAGCTTTATTATTGGTATATATTTGATAACATTCGACATTTATATCATTTATTTATTAAATTTTCATGCGGAAATAAAAAAAACAGTGGCACTCCGGGAGTGCCGACAGAAGTGAAAACTTGAAAAAAAATCAGCACCGCGGTATTTAACTCGTTGATGTCTTTTACTACACGGTGTCGGTAAATTGCGTTATAGTGTCGCGAAATCAATGATTTAGTCCCATCTCAAAAATGCCCGACGCGACTAAAGAAGTTTTCACTTAAAAAAATACTGTACTTAAGCGGAATTAATACCTTAAGGCACTTTTCTCATGTAACATCAGCCCTGTATACCAACCCCGAAGGGTTAGGTTAGGTTAGAGGTGTGTACCTTATAATACACCCACATTTCGCCATGATACTTTTCCCATGTAACATTTATTACATTTGTTATTGTTTATTTGTTTATATTTGTTAAACTGTATGAATCTCTTACAATGTCCTTTTTAAAAACCGGCCAAGTGCGAGTGGGACTCGCACATGAAGAGTTCCGTATCGTATTATGATCGAGGAAAAAACGCCAAAAAAAACACGTTTCTTTTATGGGGGGGATTGTCCCTTGTAATATATAACTTTTTTTTATTATTTGTTGTTATAGTGACAATAGAAATGCACAATCTGTGAACATTTCAACTGTCTACCTATTGCGGTTCATGAGATACAGCCTGCTGACAGACAGACGGACGGACGGAGAACGGAGTCTTAATAATAAGATTCCATTTAGTATCTTTCTTGTACTTCGGAACCCTAAAAGGTGCACACGGCTACACATCAAGCTATACAATTCAGGATGTAAAGTTCACTCATCCACCATAGAAAAGAGGGGATTCTCCGACCAGACGGGTGTTGTGTCTGGCGGGCAACTGCCCATCGGTTTGAAGTTGAAATCTTGTATGTATGTCGATCGCTCGGTAAACTCTAACTGCGCGATGCAGGATTTGTGTGACGTCATGTCTATGATGCGTAGTTCGTATGTGGTGGTGTAACCGCTACATGCTAATCTCGCATTGTATAGGATTTCCGTACAATGCGAGGTCAGCTTAAATACTGGAAATGTACAGCTTGATGTGTAGCCGTTTGTACCTACATGAGTCTCGCTTCTAAAGTTTTTCTTCTCTCGGTTCAATTACCGGATAGACTGCTGGGGTGTCCCAACAGAGTCCATTCGATAATTGAACCACAAAATCCAATTAATGAATTAGAAATCTCGAAAACTCACCACCAAACAACTTAGCAATACCTTCTAATTGTGGGATATCCCTTCATAAAATATGAACAGGGATCCTGAAAAATACCGAGTTTCAGTGGATTATTCATTCATTGGAATTACCACAGAAAAAGGATGGTATAGACCGGAAACTCAGTCCGAACGCATTAATTTATTTAGGAAAATATGCACATAATTGCAGATACTAATCTAAATAAACGCGCAACACGGGCTTGCGGACGGTGAGCAATGGGTAGCTCGCCATCCGATAAGGACCAGGTCCGGGTCGACGGCGCGTTGTGTTCCACGCGCGCCTCAACTAGATGTTAGCAGAACTGACGGGGTCCGCTAGGGCCGATGTCTGCCGAGGTCGCGGGAAAGTCCGAAAGGGATACCGTGGCCCCTGGCAACATGGCAACTGCAAGAACACGGGTGGGTTTTAGTCAGTAAAAGTCTGACACGCCCTCCCGCTCCGCCCAGAGCGGGAGGAGATATTTGATAATTACCTACGTAAAAAAAAAAATAGATCGAAAGTCAAGCTACGCTTGCCACGGTCGGTTCGTGGATGGGTGACCATCCATTATATATCGAGAACTGCTACTAGAATACTTTTAAAGATATTTAAGAAAATGCATAAAAATTGACCATCCCCACACCTTATCTCCGAAACTACTGAGTCATTTTTTTTTTCTAAACTATAGAGAGAAACGATTTGATTTTTTGTATGTTTGTTTGTTACGCTTTCACGTTAAAACGGCTGAACGGATTTGGATGAAATTTGGCACATGAGTAGACCATAACCTGGGTTAGGACAAAGGTTACTTTTTATTGCGATATTATCACGGGATCGAGACTTATGCGGGTGAAACCGCGGGGCGCAGCTAGTTTTAAATACAGAGAACGGTTCTTCACTCATAGATTAGGCAGGTATAAGCCCTTCTGATTAACCTTTGCAGCTGTTATTATTTAGCCATACGAACCCCTTTTAGTACCTACATGGGTGTCACTTCTATGAAGTTTGCTTATTCTATGGTTATACCAAGGTATCACGGTCGTCCCATCTGAAAACCCTTACTGAAAGGGTCGACTGTTTGCACGCCTGAAAACGAAATGGAGATAAATGAATTTCATAATTTTAATCTACCTACACACCATCTTTGTTAGATTACGTATTGTTATTGAGTGTTTTTAATTATAATTACGGTATGCTTTATTTATGTTATATGAGATGGAAAAATCTGCATCTTTTTAAGAAAATAAGTGATAGACATAATTTAAATACTAGAAATAAAGATAAAATAGATCAACCATTTTTCAGATTATCCAAAGTACAAACATCTTTTATGGGATACTGTGTTAAATGTTACAACAAAATACCTTGTGATATATTACAGTTAACTGAAAGAAAATTTAAAACTCATATTAAAAGTACTCTTTGTAAACAAGCATATTACAAATTAGAGGATTATATTCTAGATAAGAATGCTTGGAAACATGCTGGTCTAGCTCCATAGGACAATTTACAGTATAGACAAAATCAAACTGGTTGCTAATTCAATTGTATAATTAAATATTATAACATATTTTTTTTTTTTGCATTCTGTGATTACTCACACACTGACTAATTAGTGTCACCTGTAATTTTTTTAGGAATATCGTACCTACTTTTACAATGCTTGTAAATATGTGAACACCACGTATCCATTACATAATTATTTTTTCTGTCATTGCTTCATTTTTAATTATTTTTACCTATTGTGGTATAGTAATCTTATTCCAGGTGCATCGTCTTCACATATAATTAATATAATTAATGTGTACAAAATATTGTAAAACATTTTAAAAGAGTAACGGTGCAGTTTCTTGCCCATTCTTCTCCATACGAAAACTACCTTTTGGAAGGGGCGACTAGAATCAATTTTATTATTTTGTAATTTTTGACGTTCAAAAGTGCCATACATGGGCCTATTTGAAATAAATGATTTGACTTTGACTTTGATAATTATTATGTTGGCTACGAATAGGATATTCTTATGATTATTTTAACACGTTCAGTGCCGGGAGCCCTCCTGGAGGGTTCACTTGCAATATGTATGGTGGCATGGCATATGAGCTCTATGAAAAGTGAGTGGTTGAAAGTGTTAATTACTGACCTTCGCCTTAGACCAAGGCCGTAAACCCCTATATTGCAACTTTCATCGAAATCGTTAGAGCCGATTTCGAGATCGTGAGTAGAAATCTATATACAAACAAATAAATATACATTAAAATATTGCTCGTTTAATAAACAACCCGTGTTTACCTGTCATTTAATTTAATTCGGTTGACCGAGTTGGCACGATGAACGATTGGCGCACACTCGATTGTGTACCGAGGTACTTTACAAGCCATTGTTTCCCGAGCTGTTTTGTTACTGTCTGTGTCGTAATGGTGTTAAAATTGGCTTGTCGTGATCTAGATTTGGTTTTCTGGAGATTATCTTTATTGATATCATCTGTTGCCTCAGTTTCTATTAAAAAAATACCATCGCCACTTTTTTCGTCAAATACGGTCTAATGAAAGATTTTCTGCACAATAGACTGATGTTATCCTAAAAGTAAAGCCTATCTCTCCTCAGGCTATATTATTTTATGACAAAAGAAATGATGACGTTTCTGCGTCTTCAGTTTGACTCAAAACCTTGTCACATGAGCTTCTTCTGAGTTGAAAACTAGTCAGAATATCTTGAAACGTGTAAATTAAATTTTTGACCTAAGCACTGTTATCAATAAATAAAAAAGTGACACTCCGAGAGTCACTACTATTTGGTGTCGTAATGGTGTTAAAATTGGCTTGTCGTGATTTAAATTTGGCTGTCTGGAGATTATCTTGATCGATATTATCTTTGGCTGTAGTTTCTATTCAAGAGTTTAGATCACTGCTACTCTTTATGTGGGTTTCGTCAAAGTCGAATAAAAGATTTTCTGGACAACTCCGCTGCGATGTCTTTAAAACTCATTAATGGCTTTATAAATTCTCCATTAACATATACAACCATAACTGGCGAAATGTGGGTGTACTTTGTATACCTCTGCCTAAGCCTCCGGAGAAAACGGGCGTCATGTTATGTGTATATGTAAATTCTCAATTCACGACAAACAGAAAAAAAAACTTTTAAGTGTGGTCCCCATTTCCACTTGAGTCCTCGCCAAGTGAAAAACCTTGTAATTCGTTGCTCACACTAGTTGAATAATCCTTTAACTATCGTTTCCGATTCGGTTTACGACCTTGCCGCGTGAAACAGCTTCTTTACAGTTCAAAACCTTGTCAGTAAATCCTGAAACATCTAGATAAAATTGTTAACAATACTAAAAACTTGTCACCATAAAGAGTTCCTAAATACTACATTCCCTGAACAATTTCCAGAAATACAACGAACATTATCAACTCAATATTACTTGTATTGATTAAGACATTAAAATGCCGTGTTTGCTGTAGACGGGACGGCACGGAATTTATAGCAAACAGCGTGATATTACAGTTTTCTAAATAGTTTATACTGCTGAGCGTTGAATTTACTACAAGCTATTTAAATTGTAATGGAAATACTAGAAAATTCTTTAGAGAAGAATGGCATCAGCGTTGCAATGATTCTTCTGTTGATATGCGACGGAATTCAGTCTTCTTACAAGAGACCACTGTTTTATCATGTTATGAGCCTTTTTTTTGGGTGGGAAATTATCAAATAACTTCTCCCGCTCTGGGCGGAGCGGGAGGGCGTGTCAGACTCTTACTGACTAAAACCCACCCGTGTTCCTTCGGTTGCCCTGTTGCCTGGGGCCACGATTTCCCTATCGGTTTTCTTCGCACCCCTGGCAGGCATTGGCCCTAGCGGACGCCGTCAATTCTGCTGACGTCTCTTTGAGGCGCGCGTGGAACACAATGCGCCGTCGCGTCGACCCGGGCCTGGTCCTTATCGGACGGCAAGCTACCCATTGCTCACCGTCCGCAAGCCCGCGCCTACAGTGGCCGGAAATCGGCTCTCGATTCCCGACGCCTAGGGCGTCTCCTGCGGCGGTTAGGTACGTGAGGACGCGAAAGGAATGTAATTTCTAGGATTGCAACTGTTGCAAGAGAATAGGCCTTCCACAGCAGTTGACACTTCCTACATTTTATCTTCTTCAGCATTAAAACTATACATAGCATATGCTATACGGCTAGATGCAGTTTTCTAGTGATTGTGCTGTTGTCTCTTGCATCGTACTCGTACATTGTTTTAACTTTTTCCAACTGCTTTGAGAATTAATCAGTTACAATGCTGCTGTGGCCGTTATTAGTCTCTTCTGTTGTTTTTATAGTCTAGCTGTAATTTTAAATATGGCTGCTATGCTGTGTAGCGAAGTAATGCTGTATGGCGATCTATTTCTAAATCACACCTTTTGGCTACTAAAATATCTATTCATACGATCAAATTTCCATTTTCCAAAACCTTCACGACTAACTTTCACCAGAAAAGAACTGCATGAATATAAAATGAAGTAAGTGTCATAAATTCTACCGTCTTTGTCCGCTCATTAAATTCCATCCCTTTCAAAAGGACGAGATCACATCGACGATAGCGCTATAATTTCAATAAACGTCTATTGCAGTCCCTCGAACGAAACGTTTTGGTCCTTCCATTAGATCTTATCGAGGGAAGTGTTATTTTAGATTCGAAGTTTCGGTGGCTGTTTTTTTTCGGCAGTGAAATTTTGTGAGGTCTTGGTGGAAAGGGTAGTTTTGATTTTAGTTTTATACTATCAAGGTTTCCAGCAACATCTACTTCATCGTCATCGTGAGAAGTCGCAGATTTTCACTGCTGGGTATGGTCCCAGCATCTACTTAAATATTTGTAATACAATTTCATTAATGATTCTTGCTTTCTTGACACACATAACTCTCCTTTTTTGGCTACACTGCAGTCGGGTAAAAAAGCTAACTAAAAGATATTATATGGGTTCTGTCCAAAATAGATAACCTTAACTTATCCTGAGTGGCCACCCACTTTTACCCGACTGCGGTGAAGCCAAAAAAGGAGGAGTTATGTGTTTGACCTGTATGTATGTATGTGTGGCCGTCTCTATGTTCCCTCGTAACTACTAAACGGCTAAACCGATTTTGAATGATAATGTCGTTAGATTGGTCTTAATTGCGCGAGTGTCACTGGGTATATTAAAATTATAAAAATCATAATGGTGGATTTTTGGCGCCAAAATGTTTGTTTAAAAAAAACTCCCTACCTTATCGAGTGGGGTATCAAAATTAACGGTTTTCAAAGGTGATTACAAACATACAAATTATGTGTTTGAATGTAATTTGGAATTAGAAATGATAACAAACCCGACCGCAGTTGTCAAACACATATCTGCGGTCGGGTTTGTTCGTTTTTTTGCGTTCTGTACTTACAGTTGCCCAAGACATACAGTAAACTAAACTCTGACATACACAAATGCACTAACATATACAGCATATTGTATCAAAAATTCAAGACGGTTGATTATTTCTCGCGATTACGATATTGGTCCCAATGAGAAAAATGTTTAGTTTGATGGACTGCACCCGACCCTTAAATATGACCTTTCTGAAACATACTGTATAAATACATTTCCAACTCAGAATTTTAGGGAATCAAAAGAAATTAATGCAACTCTCATAAACGTGTTCAGTAAACTAAAAGCTATATTAATTCGAGTGCTTATCTCAGATCAGAGTGAGCGAAAACTTTCTAATTGAGATTATCAAGCGAAAATAAATGCTAAGTTGGGCGAAGTTTGAGCTTTTTGTACTTTCCTAAAACTGAGGAATTATATTTCACACTAAGCCATTATAAGTTTGTAGACATGTTAATCCATAGGGCAAATGTTACATAAAGTAACAATAGGCGATGGAAAATACAGATCTTCACTACATAGTATAAAACAAAGTCGCTTTCTCTGTCCCTATATCCCTATGTATGCTTAAATCTTTAAAACTACGCAACGGATTTTGATGCGGTTTTTTTAAATAGATAGAGTGATTGAAGAGGAAGGTTTATATGTATAATAACCCGGTTTATACCCGTGCGAAGCCGGGGCGGGTCGCTAGTTAAAAATAAATAACAATGGCATTCCGGGAGTGCCGACAAAAATGGAAACTTGAACAATTTTATTATACAAGGAATAATGTATCGCGCGTGTCTTTTTAACCGACTTCCAAAAAGGCGGAGGTTATATGTTCGTCGCGTATGTTTGTTTTTTTTTATGTATGTCCACCGATTTCTCCGTCAATTGTAGACCGATTTTGAAAATTCTTTTTTTGTTTGAAAGGGTATGCTCTCGAGGTGGTCCCATATAAATTTTATTAACTTTGCTTTAATAGTTTTTGAGTTAGCTTCAATAATACGTACTTTTTCCCCACTTAGTATGTGGATGATAATAATATGTTAAGTTCCTCTCACTGTTATTTACATAGCAGGTAGTGGTATTCGAATTTGTGTGGGGGTAAATACCACAACTAAAAAGTGAAAAATAAAAACTTTTTACAAAAAAAAAAACAACCGACTTCCAAAAAAAAACACTACAAAGTGAAAAATAACTTTAATTTCGGAAGTCGGTGGCAAAAAACAAAAATTCAAAACTAAAGACACCGACTTCCGAAATTAAAGTTATTTTTCACTTTGTAGTGTTTTTTTTGGAAGTCGGTTGTTTTTGTTTTTATAAAAAGTTTTTAATGTTCAAAAGCTGGTGTCGTAACAGTGTCGCGAAATCGATTGTTTAGTCCCATCTCAAAAATGCCCAACGCGCTTGAAGATGTTTTCACTTTAATAAATACCTATTATCGATATCGGTCCCTTTTAATGGCAAGTGACATCGCAGCAGGCCCTTCAATAAGAACTGGTCCTTAGTAGCTTTAAACAGAGAGAAGTATCACAGGCTTTTTATAATAATAATAATCGATATCGGTACCTACCAACCTGTCTCTTATCAAAGAACATTATTTAAGTGAAAACTTCTTTAAGCGCGTTGGGCATTTTTGAGATGGGAAATACAATTGAACTCGCGACACCGTTACCGATGCCTCATTTTTGTAAACGCGTTTGTGCTCTTTATTTATATTACGTCACGGATCAATGTTCTATGCAAGTATTTTTACTTTAAAGATTTTGGAAGTATTTTAAGCTATTGCATAGCTTTTATCGCGGGCTTTGAGCGCGTTGACCGAATCAAAAAATTCCGTAACGAAAAAAACCTAACACCCCCCACTCCGCCTACCATATAATGACGGTTCCCATGGTAACATAATTTTTGTTTGATGTCATCAAGTCATCATCCCAAGTGTAGCATTGACAAATAGAAAGTATGGAGGTTACAAATGCTATGCAATAGCTTTACCGCGGCAGTCCCCGAGTGCCACAGGTTTTTTTTTTTTGTAAATGCGTTTGTGCTTTTTATTTAGATAAGGTTACGGACCTATGTTCTGTATAAGTATTTTTCTTCCACCAAGGTGATCTTGTTCAAGGTTTCACTTCTGTCGGCACTCCCAGAGTGCCACTGTTTTTTTTTTTTCTACTGCCATACGTTGTTATCGTCAGCGACAACTACGTAAAATTGTGTTCTAAATTATGATTACATTCGACTGAAATTAAATTAAACTTACAAATCTCAGGTGTGTCCGACACCTGAGATTTGTTAAATATCCAGAAAAAAACTGATTTTCAAGTCATATTATTAAATTTAATTTACTAAGTCCCACGAGACGTTATATACGAATAGGGATGATGCTATTTATTTTTTATTTTTGTCCGGCTGGTATATTATTAAAAAAATATTGGACGCGTATTTTTTTTTCTTTTTATACGTAATCAAAAGATTACGGCGATACATTGAGTTAAAGTGTTCCAAAACGTCATCAGTATGTGGATTTTATACTTACCTACTTGCGACGGAGCGAGTTTATCTGTTATTTTTTATTAATATAATATAGCAAGAAATACGTGTCTAATATTTTTTAAGCTATTGCATAGCTTTTATCGCGGGCTTTGAGCGCGGCGACCGAATCAAGAAATTCCGTAACGTAACGAAAATAAAACCTAACACCTGCCACTCCGCCTACCATGTAATGACGGTTCCCATGACAACGTGATGTTGTCATGGGAACGTAATTTTTGTTTTATGTCATCACGTCATCATCCCAAGTGTAGCGTTGACAAATAGGAAGTATGGAGGTTACAAATGCTATGCAATAGCTTTACCGCGGCAGTCCCCGAGTGCCACACTTTTTTTTAATTATCTGACTGACGGACTTACTAGAATTTCTTTTTTTTACCCAGGCCTCATCCCTATTATTTACTACGTACTAAATCTAAAAGTTCACAAAATCATAAAACAAGCCACAACACAAACAGCTTAGGACGTTTTCAACAATATCCTTAGAATGTCGAAACAGAGCAAATTACAAATTGGATACCCTAACAACGTTGAATGTCCGTAGCAAGACATGTGAATATGACATAACATACCCACTGTAGTGACATTCTTCAGAAATTACAAGGCATCCCTTTTCTGTTTCTGAGAAACAGTCCAATTAGACCGAAATGCTATTTATGGGGCAGTCCAATTTACTGCAGACTTGTCTTGACCTTCAAGAATCGTAAACCTAGTATGTATCTCCTTTCAAAAGCCGTTTATTTACGGTCACTGTTCTAGGCAAAGTTATTAGCTTGTAATGTAAATTCGGTGTCTAAAATTTAAGGTTCCTGTCAATTCCAGCAAGTTTCAATAATGTGCCAATGTTCTGAGAAGGGACAGTTTCCATTAAGTTGTGTGGTTATTTCACTAAAGGGATCGATAGATACGGTGTCGACCTTGGCACGTCTGGCTTCTGACAGTCCTTTTCAAACAATGAGGCTAAAGGACGATGTTGTTTTAATGTTGGGACCGAATCGTGCTGCTGCAGGCCTGCCTTGCTTAATAAGCCCACGTTCGCACGGACGTAACAAAATCGCGGCGATTTTTTTTCGTGCACTGGATTTTCAACGCTCTGCTTAGCGCCGAGCATTGAGAATCCAACGCGCTGGGACAAGAGTGCGTCCTAGCGCGTTGGATTTTCAACGCTCGGCTTAACACCGAGAGTTGAGCCTTAAAATCCCGCCCGATTTTATTACATCCGTGCGAACGTTGGCTATTTTTTTATAAATACATTCATATCATCACGCTTGTAATAACCGAAAGGTTAGATAGGGGTATGCCCTATTGTACACCCAAATTTCGCCAGTTTTGTTCAGGTCCCATGTAATAGTTGGCGATTTATTTATATCACAGAAAATAGTTATGTTTAAAGAAATATCTCAACGAAAACTCTCAGACGAAAAATATTCGGCTCCGATTTCAAAATAAATGTTTGTGAATACCTTTTACCAAGAACAGTAACACAATACTACCGCAGAAACTCATTGACTACCTCTCGGCTTCGTCGAATCAATAAGAAATTTAATTCCCACAAAAGGGGCTGGTCTTCCAACTTTACAAACAAGTTTGGATGTTTCTTTTTCTTCTCATTCCGGATTCCCGGACATTGGAGTGCTCTGAAAGAATGCCGGGATCGATTCTTGCCCCTTTTAATAGTTTTTCATCTGGCAACTTTTAGATTACGTGATAATAGACCGACGACTGCGTGGATTTTCGGTTGTCATTATGTAGGGAAGCAAAGAAATAGTAACCTATATGTTGAACGGATTTATAACAAAAATATTTATTCATTAAAATTTTATGTATACAAGTAGAAAATACCGTACAAAGGTGGACTTAATGCCTGAGGCATTTTCTGCCAGTCAACCTTAGGGTTATGCAGAGACAAAACATGGCAGGTGCAATATAAGGGATAGTTACATCGAAAAAGAATACATACTAATACATAGATACATACATATAAACCGAATAAACTTTGTCAGGAGAAAACAATAGGAGGAGAAAACAAATCCAGCAAATCAGCGCTGCATTAATTCTGCGAACTTCTTACAAATATGTTCACGTGCCTTCACTCTAAAAGACAATCGACTGGTTGCCGTCCTGATGTTCAGAGGGAGTGCATTCCAAAGAAATACCGCCTGGACAAAGAAAGAAGAGTGAATAAAACCAGTACCCTAATTGCGTAATACAACACAATCACAACCTGTTTCGATTTGAAACAGATTGCTAATCCAATGCTTTATAAGTTGGAAAAAAAAATCTGCTTAGCAACGTAAATAACGCAATGAATGTTGTTGAACTGTCAAAATAAAACAAATAGGGCATAATGGCTTACGAAAATAAGTTACGCAATTAAGGTACAGAGCGGTGAGAAGGACATCGTAGAAGACGAAATATGTGTTTGTTATAAAACTTATTAATTATGCCTCGTTGGTCTAGTGGTCGCAAGCGCTACTGCTGAGCATGAGGTCCTGGGTTCGATTCCCGGGTCGGGCAAGTGTTATTGGGTTTTTCTATCGGGAATTTCTCAGTAGCAGCCCGGAGTCTGGATTTGTGCCCGGTTGATGGCAATAGGCTCGCCCCCTATTACATGGGACTTAAAACATAACTGGCGAAATGTGGGTGTACCTGCTACAGGGTCACCTCTGCCCAACCCTTCGGGGAAACAAGGCGTGATGTTATGTTATTAATTATGTTCAATCTGCTGCGGTTTTAGATTACCATCATATAACCGCCATCACGTGCATGATCTACAATAAAAGCCACAGACTTGCAACTTGTTTTTTTTTAAGCTCAAAATATTTGCGTAACACCCCTCTAACGCGATCCGCTCTTCTGGGACACCAGCTAGACCGATTCGCTAACGTTAAAAGAGATAGTACGCATCTGTTATATCCGGCTCGAAGGACCACTTTTTATGTATGGCTCAGAGGTAGCCAGTTAGTTACAGTTGAGTTGTCGGATGTAAGTTGACGAAAACCACAGACTTCACGATAATTTAGTTTATTCGTAAAAGTTACACGAATGTTCCGATGGTTGCTAATCCGCGGTTATAGCGCTACGGCAGCTATTGGTTAACTAAACATAGTTATAAAAGTAAATAAAATGTGTAGTGAAAAGTAGGTCGCGGCGTTAGCAATTTGCCTGTACGTGAATCGTACATGAATTGTCAAATTATTTACCTTAATACAATGCAGCATAATGCTACACAACTTTATAACTAAGCAATCAGCAGAACGAACCAAAAATCTGCAAGCCAAAGTCTATATTTCCGATCGCTAAAATATCCATTAAAAAAGCATTAAACAACAGCCAAGTGGGTGCATTACAAGAGTATGAATGCACACAGGTTTTACTTGGCAATTTTCCTTGGCTAGCTGCCATGGCAAGCCAGCAGGTTTTGATACATGGAGTTGCAGGTGGTTAAGTAAGTTTGCTTAACTCCCTAGGGTGTAATCATGTCGGGAACTTGAGTTTATATCGATTTAAAAGAACATTTTGTATTTGAGGAGGTTCTAGATGTATTTTTGAAGTAAAAATTTCTTTAGGCGCGTTGAGCATTTTTGAGATGGGAAAAAACAATTGCACTCGCGACACTGTTACCGACACCTCATTTTTGTAAACGCGATTGTGCTCTTTATTTATATTACGTTACGGATCAATGTTCTATGCAAGTATTTTAAGCTATTGCATAGCTTTTATCGCGGGCTTTGAGCGCGGCGACCGAATCAAGAAATTCCGTAACGAAAAAAACCTAACACCGGGGGGTGTTCGCCTACCATGTAATCATCACGTTGTCATGGGAACGTAGTTCATGACAACGTGATGTTGTCATGAGAACGTAATTTTTGTTTTATGTCATCATCCCAAGTGTAGCGTTGACAAATAGGAAGTATGGAGGTTACAAATGCTATGCAATAGCTTTACCGCGGCAGTCCCCGAGTGCCACACGTTTTTTCTTTCTCCAAGGCGATCTTGTTCAAGTTTTCACGTCTGTCGACACTCCTGGAGTGCCACTGTTTCTTTTTTTCATGTATTTGATTTTATATTATTTTACACGTATTTTATAAAGAAAATACTGTTCATTTACATCCCTCTTCAGCTTGTAAGTACGTAGGTATACAATTATGTCTCACGTCCATTCAATACGAGATGAAAACTCAGGCAGCGACAACAAAAGATACTTCCAATACCAGTTGAAACTATGCTTCACAGAACTGCTGCTTATTTGTTTTCGTTTTCATTCATTTCAGCGAACAACTTTTTATTTATTTCATACGAACATCATGGAATGTAGGTATTGGTGATTTCGGAAAATTCGTAATTAAAAATAACTGTGTCGCTTTTTCAATATTATTAGCACAAATTGGAAAGCCTCATAAGCACTAGGTAGGTACCAGTCAGGTCCACCGTAGGCGCGGGCTTGCGGACGGTGAGCAATGGGTAGTTCGCCGCCCCATAAGGACCAAGCCCGGGTCGACGGCGCGTTGTGTTCCACGCGTGCCTCAAAGAGATGTCAGCAAAATTGATAGACACGCCCTCCCGCTCTGCTCAGAGCTCCAGAAGTTATTTGATAATTTCCCACCCAAAAAAAGGGGTGTTGTAAGTTTGACCACTATGTGTGTGTGTCTGTCTGTGGCACCGTAGCTCTTAAACGGGTGAACCGATTTGAATGCGGTTTGTTTATATTTGAAAGCAGGATTTCTAGCGATGGTTTTTAAACATGTTTTATCTAAAACGGTTCAGCCGTTGAAGATTATCAGCTCTTTTCTAGTTGATGAATGGATCTGAGTCTCTTCCACAGGCCTGATCGATTTGAAATTTGGTATTCTGTTACTTCAATGATATTAGAAGAACATAGTAAACTTAAACTGAGGCTGCAGCATCACTTGGAATTTGCAGGATACCGAACTCCTTAACCAACTTACAGCACAGGTATCGCGTTTGGGCTCATTGGAATGGTCTCAATGAATAGGTTATAGATAGATGGTGAACAGGGTCTGGTGATGGAGTAGGAAAGAGAACTGAGAAAATGTTTGTGCCGGCGGTTTTTTAAATTTTAACTGTTAAAATTGTACTCGATTTATCGCCCCGTGAAACCTTTCTTCGTGAAATATTGCAACTTTCATCGAGATCGTTAGAGCCGTTTTCGAGAACGTGATTTAGTAATCACGTTCTATATATATATATTTATTTATATACGAATATTGCTCATTTAATAGTATAGGATAAAAATTAGTATTAAACATTAAGAAAGAGGTCAAAGTTGTTAACATTATAATCAAATGAAACATTAATTACAGTATCTAACGGTCGTATCTCTTCAGTTGTTGCACAGTGGAGTCCCGGACCTTACTTGTTTCTGAAGGCTTGGAGTTCTTTAACACGCTACGACAAGATCTAGTGTTCCCTACTTCGGAGTCGCCGTTGTAAAGTTACTGATTACATAACTAGATGAACTTATTTTTGTGATATTTTAAAGTGAAACTTTTATTACATCGTCTCAAACTTTTTCGTCTGTGTGTTGCATGTCGCGTGACGGTCGTCCGCGGAGTAGGGATAAAGTGAAAGGCGCTCGTCAGAGCAGCCAAGGCCAATATGGCGGCGCCTATAGTAGTTTCACTTTTACCGTGGTTTCATAAAACCACACAATCCTTTTAGTGTTTCTGTTCTTTGATATTTGGATCGTTTTGAGTACTTTTTCAAAGATTGCGTCAAAAGTAGGTTGTTACTATAATACCTACCTAATACTTGCTTGGAAATTCTTGGGAAAAAAAACAAAAATCTATTAAGAAATGAAATAGTAACGAAGTCAAAACTGTGCAATGAATATTTTTGAAAAAAAAAAATTGCTACAAGGTAAAAGGAACGAGTCTGATGCCGAAATGATGATAATAATGATGTTTTTAAATTTTTTGTCCGTTTGTCTGAATCTACAATAAGTCCCAAATTGGCGCAAAAACGGTAGATTTGGATGAAAGGCCCAAATAGGCCCAAAAATGTTTGGAGTCTGAATGATCTATTCAGGCTCCAAACATTTTTGGGCCTTTTCTGAAAGAGCCGGCTAACGAAAAAAAACGGTACGTGTGGTTGGTACTAGTCATTTGGAGCAATAGTTAATATGGCGCAAAAGTTGTACGATTGCTCTCAGCCAAGTTATACAAGTTCGATGATTCTTCATTAACCGACTTCAAAAAAAAGGAGAAGGTTCTCAATTCGTCGGGATATTTTTTTTTTTAATTTATGTTCCCCGATTACTCGAAGACGGCTGGACTGATTTGAAAAATTCTTTTTTTGTTTGAAAGGGTATACTTTCAAGTTGGTCCCATTGTCATTTGGTCACGATCTGATGATGGAATCTTGGAGAAATCGAGGGAACTATTCAAATATTAAAGGCACATCTATAGCGATTTGGGCATTTAAAAAAACTTTTTTACAAAAAATACAACCGACTTCCAAACTACAAAGTGAAAAATAACTTTAATTTCGGAAGTCGGTGTCTTTGGATCAGTATTTAAGTTTTTGACACCGACTTCCGAAATTAAAGTTATTTTTCACTTTGTAGTTTGGAAGTCGGTTGTAATTTTTGTAAAAAAGTTTTTTTTAATACATTTATTGACTTCTGAAAGTGCAGAAAAACATAAAATAATGATAAATATGTCTTTACTTTCAGAAAAGGCCCAAAAAAAATGATCTCCTTTGGCACATATGTGCCGCAACATAGGGTACTATAATAGTGGTAGTACGTTCCGTGGGATATTTTACAACACCCACGCGGCTAAAGCCGCGGGCAAAAGCTAGTATTATTGTAATCTTCAGTCAGATAAAAACAGAGACAAAAACCGGCCTAGTGCGAGTCAGACTCGCACGAAAGGTTCCGTAACATCCTTAATATTATAAATGCGAAAGTAAGTTTGTTTGTTACGCCTTCACGCTAAAACGGCTAAACGGATTTGGATGAAATTTGGCACATATATAGATGATGCCCTGAAAAAGAACATAGGATACTTTTTTTTTCCCACGGGATCGAGACTTATGCGGGTGAAACCGCGGGGTGCAGCTAGTTATTTATAAAAACGGCAAAAAAATCATGTCTGTTGTATAGGAGCCCCCTTAAATATATTTTTTTATTCTGTTTTTTAGTATTTGTTGTTATGGCGGCAACAGAAATACAACATCTGTGAAAATTTCAACTGTCTAACTAACACGGTTCATGAAATACAGCCTAGTGACAGACGGACAGACAGACGGACGGACAGCGGAGTCTTAGTAATTATTTTTTTTTTTTTAATGTCTTTGACATATCTCGGGACCCTGGGGTCCCGGACCTTTGAAAGGCGTACGAGGGGCCGAAGCCAACTCGCAGAGGCCCCTTAGACGTTTTTTTATTATTATATTCATTTATTTCGGATTTTTTAACATACATCTCCATATAGTTGTTAGTAACACAGAAATGCTTATGAGAAACTAATGTTAGTAATGACAAAACAAGACACTTTAAAAACTAAATACAAAATACATAAGACTATCGGAAACTCCGATACCCGTGCGCGTGTTCACTTGACCGCGTGCATTCGTATCCAGCGCTCAAGCATGGGAGAATCCCATCGGTCCGACAAAACACTCAAGATGCTGTTGGTATTAGCACGCATGCGCGTTAGGACGGAAGTGCAACGCTTGCGCATGACTGCAGCGAAGCTGTCTACGCGGGCCTCAGCAAACATGCCAGAGGCACTGCAATATCGCGGCAGCCCCATCAGCATCCTGAATGCATTGTTGTACTGCACTCTAAGGTCACTGTACGCCCGCTGCAAATAGTCAACCCACAGGCTACACGTGTAAAAGGACTGACAGTATGCTTTAAACAACGTTACTTTAACTTTATGTGTACACCGTGCAAACCTGCGAGCTAACATATTACATCGTACAGACAATGACCTTCGCTCTCTCTCAATGTCAGTACTGTCCTTTAGGTCATCGGTGACCCA
The DNA here is from genome assembly GCA_963680765.1 of Agrochola lychnidis. Taxonomy (NCBI): domain Eukaryota; kingdom Metazoa; phylum Arthropoda; class Insecta; order Lepidoptera; family Noctuidae; genus Agrochola; species Agrochola lychnidis. The sequence goes on from OY796858.1 coordinate 22,286,009, forward strand.
GTGACCCAAATACTTAAATTTTGTAACTCTTTTTAAAGAGGTACCACCCAAGTGAACTTCATGTACATGTTCATAACATTTAGTCCCCGCCTTAAAGACCATTAGTTGCGATTTCACTGAGTTGTATTTAAGGCCATGGGCCTCCGCATATAATTCACATACATTTAGAAGCTTTCTCAATGCACAGACCGAAGGGCTCAGCAGCACCATATCATCAGCGTAGCTTATATTATTAATACACACACCATCTACGTGACAACCGATACTAGTGCTACGGATCTCCTCGATCAGTTCATTGATGTAGAAATTAAAGAGATGAGGGGAGGAAAGCCCCCCTTGCCTCACCCCGCAATCCAGCTTGTACTCATCCGAGAGTGTGCCTGCCCACCTTACATGATTTCTCTGCTTATCATACCAATGCATCAGTACAGACACAATTTCCCTGGGTACACTGGTATCCTGAAGCTTTACCCATAACTTATTGTAAGACACTAGGTCAAAGGCCTTAGATAGGTCCAAAAAACAGGCATAAACTGGAGTTTGTATAATACTGGACAGTCTGTTTTAGCGACAGAATAGCACTTTCTGTTGAGAGGCCTGGTCTAAAACCAAACTGCATCGTTCAGTTTCAAGTGTGCCCCTAACTGTCGATTAATAAGACTGTCCAGTACCTTGGCTAAAATTGTAGCCAGAGAGATCGGCCTATAGTTAGAAACATCTGAAGGGTCACCCGTTTTATTTTTAATAACAGGGACTACTATGGTTTGCATCAATTTCGCAGGTAAATATGAATGACTTAAACACACATTAAAAAGCAACGAAAGCACTCTTGGAAGGTGGAATCCAGCGTACCTCAGATGCTCGATGCTGAGACTATCATGCCCTGGAGACTTTCCTCTCACCATTTTCCTTATTATGGAAGCTACTTCTGCTGCAGTAAATCTTACGCTTAACTCCAAGTCATGGGCCCCAGCATCAGGCATCGTTGGTGAAGCCGGCCCCAGAGGAGATTCTACATTAAAATAGCAGCGAAACACATTAGCTATATCACCAGAATCATGAGCCCCAGCAACGCTCACGGGAAGGCTAGGTCTAAGATTCATCTGGTTAGTCGACTTCCAAAATTTCTTAAAATCATTATTTGCGTGGTGTTCTGCAATAATATTCATTTTTATTTGTTGTTGATTATTTTGCACCATTTTAACTTGCATTTAAAAGATCGTCTAGAATCACACATGTCATTGTAGATACCACCGGAGGACGGTTTATTGTTAGATAACCATATGTGGTAACAAAGTCGCGCCCTCTCGTGAGCGCCGTGCACATATCTATTCCAGCCCGTAACATATTTTCCCCGCCGTTTCATTCTAACATTGTAGCTACATTCTGCGGCCTCAGAAAGTACCAACACAATATTATCATACATTTTATTTATTATTGATCTATGTGTAGGATCATTACACATTTGATCGGCACAATAGGTGAATTCACTAGGAACTTAGAATTACAGCAATCATGATACATACCAATCTGTTCCTTGTCACGCTCGCCCCATTTTATTTTATTTTCAAGAACCGTGCTAGACATACTAATACCACTAACCTTAGGTTTTAAAAGATTAATATTACATTTTATTAAAATGGGTAAATAATCAGACCAGTATGTATCATGTAAAACTGAGCTACTTAGTACTGAATGACACGCAGCTTCAGTCACGACACAATGATCCAACCAACGCCGGCTACTGTGCGCATCACTTACAAATGTAAATGTTTCTATTGGTAGCAACTGCATATCAATACACGACCAAGACTGATCGGCACAAAAACTTAATAATTCAGATGCAAACAACTCACCAGGGTGGGCGTTGAAATCACCTAGCAAATACACTGATTCTACATTGTGACTTTCAATTATGGCATTAATCTCACCTAAACATTCTGTAAACTCAATTAAATTGTCTCTTGAATCGGTAGGCATATAAACAGAAAATATGATTGCCGAGCTATTACTACATAATTCAATTTTTATAGCGGCCAGGCGCACACTGTCACACTTCACAACGGTAACGACTGGGAACACAGACTTTTTCCACAACAAGGCGACGCCACCGTACGGTCTACCTCGAAGTATGCCCACAGAGGTGTCGACCGCTGACGTACCCGTACATCCAAAACCGTCGTCAATATCGCTGAGGTACGTGAGGTCATGCGGCAATAGCCACGTCTCCTGCAGTGCAATGATGTCGGCAGTACCACATAACCTTCTTACACAGTCTACAGATCTCACAAAATAGGTAATAGGGTCCCGTTTTACCCTTTAGGTACGGAACTCAACTTAAGGGGGCGCCCAATGGTCCACTAGCGCCACTCCTTTAAAAAAACATTATCTCCTCACTGAGAAGGAATTATGAATAACGGCTAGTAAGGACCCTCGGTAAGTGTGTCTAGAATTTTCTAATACCTTTTATAAAGTTTCATATTGAGACACGAAGCAACAAAATTCGATCTAATTCCTTCTTAGTCACAAGATAATATTGATTTAAAGGAGTGGCGCTAGTGGATCATTGGGCGCCCTCTTTAGGTACCCTCCTATTGGGCTTCGCGGCAGTCAGGTAAAAAGTTCATACTATGAAAGCTGTCTGCTCGACAGCTCGATCTAAGTAATGAAATGAACTAACTTGATTTAAGGTTTTTTTTTTTTGTTTAATAACTTTAATTTGTCTCATTTGATAGCTTGCTTTAATGATTACTTGAGACATAAAATACATACTTATGACGGGGATCGGAACTGTTTCTCCTAAAAACAGGTTATTTTGTTATTTTGTTGTTAACTATGTAGATTAAGAAAATTTATGCTTGTGCTTTATAAATTACCTTGCCATGTAATCTAGTCCTAGTTGAACAATAAATCTTTATTTATTTACCAATTACTGAGTTGTAAAATCAAAGCTAATGCAGTAACCAATCTATTACGTGATCAAGCTTCATAAAGCTTACTTAATTAATCTCATCTTTAATTACAACTAGTTGCTGCCCGCGACTTCACCCGCGTGGATCCTAATTGTTTTTCTAAAATAAAAGTTCTAAAGTTAAAGAGTAACTTAGGTTAATTTACTCTTTAAACCATCAGCTATCTGTCAGTGAAAGTCTCGTCAAAATCGGTCCAGCCGTTTCGGAGATTAGCCGGAAAAAAATACAAAAAAGGAATAAAAACGTTTTTGTGTATACTTTCATAGGCATTTAGTAAAACGCTGTTATTTTGACATTACAAACAGACACTTCAATTTAAAATATTTCTGTAGAAAATACCTGTTAAAATCAGGTAAAATTTGCTATGGATTCCTTTACTAGGTAGAAGTACTCGTACCTAATGAAAATTATATAACCTTATAAAAACATGAAGTAATTTCATTAGAGCAATATACATTAAGAAGGCATTCGATTCCTACGCCTCTGGTCTGATATTAAAAAGCCTACACTATTTATAAAGGCGTAAGTACACAAGCGATGGTGGCAATTTTTTTATAAACCTTCAATGCTAAACTAATTTATTGTCTTTCTTTGTTTCCAGGTAAGGAAGTCCGATAAGGATGCAAGCAAAACTGAAAAAGCCGAGATGAAAATACTGCAGGAAAAACTTTCTCGAAGACACGTTATGTGCGTGACATAATATTGTGTCGTTGTCCAAAAATGCCTTTGTTGGCGAAACACGGCCGGTTTATAAAATAATTGTCCATTTACCTTCAATTCCTCAACATAAGCTTAAAAATAACAAATTAAATCAATATCCGCATTGGTTAAATATTATTTTTAAATTGAGAGAAGGCACACCAATTTCGAAAAGATGTCGCTAGCTAACAATGACGATATAACTAATAAAGCTGACTACTTTTCATCATGAAGAAACCTGGACTTGAGGGTCCTATTAAATTTTTTACGGAAATTCATGATTTTTTGACGTTGGTATTTTCAGCAACGGTAAGATATTTTAATTATTTGATTTTAATAACGATCGTAAGTTGGAGTTACACATTCTTTTTAAGTGATTTGCTGAATTGACGCGGAATACATAGTACTTTAATTTTATTATAGTAATTTTGTCTTATTACATTGAGAAACAAAAACTAATGAAACGTATTCATTGTACATATAAGTTTTATATCTCATTAGTTTATTTGATAAAATTTTGTTTATTTGGAACATGATGGACGCTGAATCAAAACATTTATTGCTTTTCTGTATGATTTTTTCCGTGAAAATTCAAGGAATTTAAAAAAAATCTTGAACTCCAATAAACAAGTTAAACATTCAACTTATCTTTTAGTAATTTTTAGCTTTTATTAGAATTGAATGGAACAATATGAATTTGAGCGTCAAAGTTCCATCGCCGACGGATTTTCTTGTAAACTGAGTTCGTAAAATATTTATAGTAAATTACACGAAAAGAAATTTTTTAATGTGTAGCTGTGTAAGAGAATGATACTATCGTTATTCATAGTCAAATAATTAAAATATCTCACTGTTGCTGAAAATTACAACGTCAAAAATCATGAATTTGCGTGAACAGTGTAATAGGACTCTTAAAGTTAATTTATCTCTGAAATCGCCAACCCACCTTGAGCTAGCATGGTGATTAATAAATCGTGTCTTCTCTGTATGAGAACTGGCCTTTGTCCCACAGTGGAACAATAATAGACTGGTATTATTATTATTACTTTTCATTATAAATACATTTCCAAATAAATACGTAAGTAAACCACTTGCATTGTAAATCAAAAACTACATCTTAGAACTGCATCTGTCTGCCCTAAGCTTTAGGTAGGTAATCTAGACGTGCGTTACGATCCCCCTGAGTCCTGTGTAGATCCGTCGACCAGCCGCCGTAGCGTCTGTGTGTACATAGCTGTAACATGTTCATGTAAAGCGGGCCTTACACCTACAATCATATTGAGCAATATCACGACTGGCGCAATGTTTTTGACCGTTTACGGTTACTATTGTAGATTGCAAAATAATTAAACAAAGTTTTAGCGAGTTTCAATTTTATTGCATAACTAGTGACTCCCTGCTTCGCACGGTTTTTCTACTTGACAAAACCTCGAGATTTCTTTATTATATGCAAGTTTAATATAAATATACTGTACTTAAATCTTCCGGAATGAATTGATTACGTAAATAATGGTGAAAACCGACTCAAAATCCGTTGCATATTTTAGAAGAACAATGCGGTCACACAAACAGACGCGAAAAGCGGTGCCGCGGCAGCCGGCGACCGCTACTTCCAAGTTGGTCGCTTTCCTTATTATCATAATATTTGAAAATCCAATAAAAGTCCATGGACTTATTTTGCGTTGTCACCATACTTTGTTTGATTTGTTGTATGCCGCCGCCATGATCCACAACAAAAACAAAGCTAACGCCTCTACCGGTGGATAATCGAACTATTTTACGATATGATCACTAATGTTTAGCCACATATCGTCAAACATTAAGTATTTAATTATCTAGCCAGACCACATCATGATATGACTAGGGATCGGTCGGGGGTCGGGTTGCCTCCTTCCCTCAAATATGGCGAGGGGGGTAATGGCTGATCTTTGAGTTATGCTCGTGGACGGGTGCTGCTTGGTCGTCTTGCTGATCATGGTTTTGTTATTGTTACTAGTAATTAACTGTTAATTTACCCCGATGGTCCTAGTTTATCATTTATAACTGCCCATTACAGCTTTATGTAAGCGGGCACGCCCTTTATGTCTGGAGGCTTTTATAAAGATATTTAGTTCTTTTTACGTTTAGTTTTTGTTTTTTTTAAATATTGCTTGAGTATAGTTCTCGATGTTTTTGGCTGGTATATTGGCGTGTGCTAGCTGGCATATGGCCTATAATTTATCATTTGAATTATGTTTTGTGTTGCATAATGTAAGTTATTTTAAATACTATTGTATAGAATCATTTTTCTAACTTGAACAGACAGCTGTGCTGCTGGGGAGTTTGTTGCGTCACTTCTTCTTCCCAGCTAAAGGCACTAGGAAGTGGTGAAAGGTGGGCGTTTTTGGGGGACTGTCTTATGTAATTTTGACGTTCGAAAAGTGCTGATTCTCAGCCTAGTTTGAATAAATGACTTTTGAATTTTGAATTTGAATTTTGATCGATTTTCTATTTAATGAAATACAACCATTTCATGAAATGGTCGAACACTTCATGAAATGATTCATTCTAAGGTCTGGCCACGACATAGGTATATAGATATATCCATTACACCGTGTTATATCAGTATTTCGCAATATTTTACTATACTAGCTAGGCAGGTCTTGTTCACGTGAAAACTTTGACGCTTACGGGCCGTCAATGATAATGCGTGAAAATAATTGATTGTTTGAGTGCAACGGCTGATTCAATCATATTGCGCAATAAAAATATTGCTCAAACTTACTGTAGGTGTAGAGACCGCCTAACTTTGATGTCTATAGCTACTTGTATTTGTATCTGCTCATCGTGAACGTAGTATCACGGTCAGGGGATTACTGATGTTGAGTCTGATTTTTCTTAGTGAGCATTTTTGTAAGACATCGCTTTTTACTTAAAAATTAAGATGTTTTTAAATACGACTATTTATTGACAAAGTAAAGTTAATGATGTAAGTGATGTGCTCACTTTTCAACGGGCTAATTAATGGAGCAGTGGTGGCCCAGTTGTAGCGGCCGCGACTTACTAGTTGTAGGTCGTAGGTTCGAACCCTGACAGGTGCTTTACCTTGTGTAAATTATTTCACAACCACTGCTCTCTAAAACGGTGAAGGAAAACATCGTGAGGAAACCGGTATGTCTTAGAAACAAAAAATCGAAGACATGTGACATCTACCAAGCCGCACTGGGCTCGCGTGGTGGATTACGGCCCACTCCTCTCACCGAGAGAAGGCCTGTGTTCCAGCAGTGGGAACATTATAGGCTGATGCAATTGCATCATTATGGGCTTTACAATGGAGAATTTTATACATTTTCCGCCTTTATTTTATCTACATTGCCTTCGTCTTTCTATTTCAAGACGAAGGAAAAGTCCTTAAGTATTGGCCACTGTCATTTGCTGATTTAGCATAATCACAACTACTGAACATGGTCATATCTAGAAGGTCCCCAATAATCGTTCCTGATAGGTAATATTGTTACCTACTCGTGATATTGTTATAACCACAAAGCATCCCCATTAGTAATTGATATTGCGCATAAAATAGATTACTAGCTAATCGCTTAAGAGCACCACTAAGCACCATTTCCGTCAGTTAACTTCGGTCTTCCCAAGGGGGCTAACGTTGCTGTCCGGATTGTGAATCTATGTTGATACCTACTGTTACAAGATAGTGCATGGGTTATTAAAACATAGAAACAGAGAGGAGCTCGTGGCTAAGTAATAACAGCCACACGGGTCGATCAGGTGAAGCTAGGCTTGCCGGGGTTGGTCCGTGGATGGGTGAACATTCTTTACAAACCGAGACTCCTCCGTGCCTGAAAGCAAGTGAAGCTATTGGTCCCGGCTGCCATTCGTGGATCTTTGATAGTGGTTACGGGTCCTCAGAAGCCCGAAAGTCTGACAACCAGTCTTACCAAGAGGTATTGTGTTAAGGCTCTTTCAAACAGGCGCGACACAGACATCGCTCGTCGCGCAACGAGCGGTGCCTTTGTGTCGTGTCGCATGTCGCGCTGGTCTGCACGAGCCTTTACCCAGTTAATGGGTTGTGGAGGTCAGATAGACAGTCGCTCTATGTAAAATACTGGTATTCAGCTACATCTGGTTAGACTGGAAGCCAACCCCAACATAGTTGGGAAAAGGCTAGGCAGATGATGAAACAGACTATAGCAAACATTATGTACACACGGGTAGCCGTGTGTACATAATGTTTGAATGTTGGAAATATATAGCTTGGTGTGTAGACATCAAGCTATGCATATTCCAGTTTATGATGATCTCGTATTTTATAGGATTTTCGTACAATGCGAGGTCAGCTTATACTGGAAATGTATAGCTTGATGTGTAGCCGTGTGTACATTCTGACTCTGAGCTGTCAGATGAACTACCAACTTTATTGATAGCTATGCTGCTTCATAAACCTTTTTCTGTGCGGCATAATCAGCCTATAAGTTCCCACTGCTGGGACACAGGCCTCCTCTGTTTGAGAGGGAGTAGACTGTAATCTACGACGCGGGCCCAGTGCGGATTGGTAGATGTCACATGTCTTCGAATTTGGTTCTAGAACATGTTTCCTCACTATGTTTTCCTTCGCCGTTTTGAGAGCAGTGGTGATGAAATTATTTACACTAAGTAAAGCGCCTGCCTTTTTTATTTTTTTTGGGTGGGAAATTATCAAATAACTTCTCCCGCTCTGGGTGGAGCGGGAGGGCGTGTCAGACTCTTACTGACTAAAACCCACCCGTGTTCCTTCAGTTGCCATGTTGCCGGGGGGCCACGATTTCCTTTTCGGCCCGTATTCGCAGCCCCGGCAGGCATTGGCCCTAGCGGACCCCGTCAATTCTGCTGACATCTCTTTGAGGCGCGCGTGGAACACAACGCGCCGTCGTCGACCCGGGCTTGGTCCTTATCGGACGGCGAGCTACCCATTGCTCACCGTTCGCAAACCCGCGTCTACGGTGGCCGGAAATCTGCCTGTGATTCCCGACACCCAGGGCGTCTCCTCCTGCGGTGGTTAGGGGCGCGAGGGCGCGAAATTTGCCTTTCCCTCACGCGTTCCACCTCCTTCTTCACGAGCATTACTGCTTCGCAGAAGGAGGTGACAGCCTCCCATTTCCTCTCCCGAATCAGGGCCGGACGCGAGAGATCACCGCCGCCGATCGCCGCCTGGGTTCGAACCTTCGACCTACTAACTCGGTAAGTCTGGACTTTACGGGGGCCACCACTGCTCTCTCTCTCTCTCTCTCTCTCTCTTTGTATGCGGCGATTGTGGCAATTCTGCAGTATTACCTCTCTTTTATTAAACACCGCACGATAATAAACTACGTATATGAACGTTAAAAACCTTTACCTAACTAATATATCAGAGCAAGTTTCGCGGCATAATTCACACCGTAAAAGTGGCGTTGGTAACCACAAGCGGTGTAATTGCGGCAGTTCATCAATTTTTATTACAGAGTTGCGTGTGGCGATATCATCACGACAGTTTGGGGTTCGGCAGAATTGAGTCAATATATCCGTGGTTGAGGTGTTGAAGGGAACAGTTAGTTGGGCTTTAATGTCGGTATTTGAAATTTATGATTAAATTTTTGGTTTCTTACCAAAGTATCTCCACATCAATAACACTGAAAAGCTTGCAAATTTTAAGTAACCAATTGAACAGAACATTCATACTTTACATTCACGTCATCCTCTGTGGTGTGTTGGGTGTTAGTGGTGGTATGTGGTGTTATGGTACCAGGTTAGTCACCACACGAAAAACAGAAAGATGTGATAAATCTGAATTTCTTAAAATGACATAAGGGTTAAATCAATGGAATCTCAATGAATTCCAAAGACAGGTAAGAATAAGTAATACCTTGCCTGGCTGACTTGTTGAGAATGCTGCATAAATTCCGCCATTGTCGTCATTTCATGTTGTTTAAAGTTTTATAAATAAACTAGCTGACCCCGGCAAACGTTGTTTTGCCAATTATTTGTTTGGGGTGGACAACCCTTATCACTTAGGGGTATGAAAAATAGATAGTAGCCGATTCTCAGACCTACTGAATATGCATATAAAATTTGGTAAAAATCAGTAAAGCCGTTTCGAAGGACTAAGGTAACTAACATTGTGACACGAGAATTTTATATGTAAGAAGATACTCAAACATTTTAAAGATACACGACACTCAAGCTCATCTACTCCAAACAAATTATATGAAACAAAGAACAACAATTTTCACCCCTAAATTCACCCAAATTCTCCATAATCTAGCATCAATTTCCAAGATCCTCCACACATACAAGAAAATGATTTAATCCAATCCATTATTAAATTACCACGCATAATGCTTATGAAGCGATCAGACAGAAACCTCTACTTTCCAAATCGAATACTAATACACGGAGAATGCCGCCCTTCGTCACGACGCCGCCTGCCCTCAGTGTTGCTAGTGAAGGACGAAGGCGTACGATGTGGGGGAGATTTTATTACTGAAGTGTAGGAACTAAGTTTGTTTTTGAAAGGTGAAGTTTTGGTGCGAGTTGGTTTTGAATTTGTATTTGGACGTAGATATCTATAGTTAAGGTCCTTAATTATTGAGCTTGGTAAATAGATTTGAGTTTTCAATTTGTTGTAATTAGCAGGCAGGAATTGGCTGCTGCTGTAACCATTCTATTGATGTTATCTAGATAACTAATTATGGATCTTCGAAAAATCTTTTTGGTTAATCACCTCGATTATCGACCGAAAAAGAGGGTAGTGCAGGATTTGTTTCTGTGCCATTGTATTTGTAACTCAAAGAGTCTTCATCTTACTGCGGGCCAAATGGCGTAATGTTCTAAGTTTTGATTCTTTTAACTTGATATCAATGCTTCAAGTAATCTAAGCGTGAAAAAGCTACAGAGAGACAACTTGAAAACTTTCCTCCACTGCAGCATTACAAAACTATGCCTACTTTTACCCACCCCCTAGAAAGCCTACTTTGGTTGACAATAACATAATTCCCGTCTACGGCTGGTAACACTGCCGCCCGCCTAACAGTACTCGTCACGCCGCCGCCCCGGACGCACGTCCGTTGAAACCCGCCCGCGTGTTAGTGACGTGAAACAACGTGTTACACCGTGATAGGTACACCGTGTTTGTGTGTTTCTCGTGAGTGGCTAACGTTGAGACAGTTGCGAGATCAAGGTATGTGTTTCTCGTTTTTGTCTACGCGTTCTCGCGTTTGGTATTCTGGTATTGGCGTTTGTTTACATAGGATGTTTGGTCTGTCTGTTAAGTGTCTAGGATGTCAATGGAATGTTGAAATATTTGCAAATAGATAAATGTTGATGTTTTCGTGTTCGTTTGCATGACGTTTCGACATATGTATTTCTGAATAGACTATGAAAATGTCATGTATTTTAGACTCAACCTTGATGACAACTGAATTTTCATATATTTGGACTACATAGAGAGTAAATAACACGAATTCTACATAGGCCAAAGTTCAATAAATCATAATATTTGGTTCTCATTTAGTCATTGACCGAATAGTTTCAACCCACGTATATGTACTTGAGATACTAAAACATGAAGTTCAAAGGCTCATAATGTTATTTTAGGACAAAAGTAATTCATTAATGATATTACATTTATTATCTCTTGGGACGGAACACGGTAGAACCTTATTTACGATAATATTCAATTGCCTAATGCCTAAAAAAATAAGTTACAGAGACCGTTTTCAGTCGCTTGAAATAATATGCGAAAAGTTTGTAAGGAAAAAGGTTCTAAGTGGTTCTGAAAACCGAAGAAAACCCGTCTTGTAGGGTTTAAGTTAATCCTGAACTTTTCAGAATTCTATCAGGTTCTTTTTTATAACTTGAAGAAAATAAATATTATTTCTTCTCTACTCTAAAACTATTGGAACTGGAAAACAGGTTTATTGTAAAGGTAAAATCAGCTTGTTTATCTTTATAGATGTATACAAAACTGCTGTTTTTGCGAGAGACCGTACAAGTCCCAGCAGCGAGTCAACTCAATATGTAATGACGAAACTCTGTAATGGAAAATGATGAAGATAACTCTTCAAACTAATCCTCTTTTAGTAATAAAGCCCATATTGTTTACTAGGTGCATCAAACTCATGAAAATCGTATAAAACTCACACAAGTTACGAGTGGGGTAATAACGTAACCCTCTACATTACGCTTAAAACTTTTAGTAGTTATAACAGTTGATTCTCTTAGATACATATTCTCGGATTCTTTTATAGCTGTCTCACTCTTTCTTAAGATGCGGGAGAACTAGACAATCGTTTTTATTGTTGACAGTTGAGCAATAGTCATTGCGTTGAATGGATTGTCTAGAAGGTGACTTCTTAAAACATAAGACGCAATGGACTTTGTTGAACTGTCAGAATGGAAGCTATGGAGATTGGTACTGTGGTACGTAATCATCATCATCTGCCTAGCCTTTTCCCAACTATGTTGGGGTCGGCTTCCAGTCTAACCGGATGCAGCTGAATACCAGTATTTTACATGGAGCGACTGCCTATCTGACCGCCACAACCTAGTGACTAGGTAACACGATACCCCTTGGTAAGACTGGTTGTCAGACTTTTTTTTTTGGGCTTCTAACTACCCGTAACGACTATCAAAGATCTACAAATGACAGCCGGGACCAACGGCTTAACGTGCTTTCCGAGGCACGGAGGGGACTTGGTATGTAAAGATGGTCACCCATCCACGGACCAACCGCGGCAAGCGTAGCTTAACCTGATCGATCGACCCGTGCAGCTGTTATTACTTAGCCACAAGCCCCTCCCCTGTGGTACGTAATCAAGGTTTTGGAAATGACTAAACCGAGTTGTTCATAGAGTTGAGCTCCTTAAGTTCTGAGTTAATCTCCACGATTACTGACAAATGCTTGCACTGACTGGACAGGTCCACTCAAATCTGTGTGGTTCTTTCCTCAAAAGCCATTTCGGACACTAATCTACACGGTCCTCATATGGCCTAAATGTCATGAATGAATATGTCTGGACTTTAAAAGAAACTGCGACCTCTGAGTTTGTTTCGGCCTTTTTTCTCAGAGTAGTCAGATAGAAAACGCCGAACTCATCAAGCTTATTTTTAATAAAATAAAAAATTAAAAAAACGTGTGGCACTCGGGAACTGCCGCGGTAAAGCTATTGCATAGCATTTGTAACCTCCATACTTCCTATTTGTTAACGCTACACTTGGGATGATGACGTGATAACATAAAACAAAAATTACGTTCCCATGACAACATCACGTTGTCATGGGAACCGTCATTACGTGGTAGGCGGAGTGGGGGTGTTAGGTTTTATTTTCGTTACGAAAATAAAAACGAAAATAAAACCTAACACCCCCCGTGTTAGGTTTTATTTTCGTTACGGTTTTATTCTCGTTACGGAATTTCTTGATTCGGTCGCCGCGCTCAAAGCCCGCGATAAAAGCAATGCAATAGCTTAAAAATTATATGACGTGTAAAAGTGATTTCGATGTCCTATTTGCAGAATAAACAATTTCATTTAATATGACGCAGGTATTAAAGTAATGAAAATTATACTAGTTGGAGGAGGATCCATATATTTTTTCAACAGCAATAAATAACATTCTGTGGCTGACGGTAATTCGCCATTCATAAGATATGCTCTTAGTATGTTGCAGGGAACAATTTTTGACCCGTACTTATTCTTTACAAATAACATTACAAAAATAACTCTTATGCCTAGTTAATACGATGGCATGAGTGATTGGATCCAGTGACTTGGAATTTCAGACCCAGTCAATGGGTTCATGTGGACGAGATCGACAGTAAGTCAAGCGGGGGAAGCTACTAGCCCCGAAAATAGACGGGTAGGCAAGTTAACTGGACTGACTTGAGGGCGCGAAGTCAGCAGTAGACTCGGTCGAAACCAGTGTCTACACGAGCCCAGTTGCAAGTCAGCGCTGGAATGACTTACTGTACTGTCACATTACTGGGCTTGTATAAACCTGCCTTTAAGTTAATTGCTCGGCTAAACTGCCAAATGACGTTGAATAATATTGACAGATCAGTAGTACCTACAGTCCTTTGTAAAAGAATATTAATTTAAATTGAGGCACCAACAACATCAAAATAAACCCATAGGAAAACATATTCTCTTTCTACGTAAAATATTTCACGCGAACCCCAGCTAGGTCGTACATAAATGTACCTATTCAAAAGCCCATTATTTTTCTACATTATTCATATTTGCTATTCAGGTTACATCTTTATACCCCCCGCTGAACTTCACCCTGTATTTTCATTAAGTTTTCACCCCCAGACTTTCGAAAGTCGTTTGTATATTGTTTATGCATTCTCCTTTACAAGACTTCAGTTTAGAGTGATAATGGCTCGCGCCAGTGATACTTTATTTAGAGTAAGATATTGTTGAATTAATTTTATTTATAAGCAATTTTGTTAAACAAGGGTCTTTTAATAAGGCAGTTAGTATGTTGGTGGAACACAACATAACATCAAGCCTATATTCCCGAAGGATTAGAGGTGCACCTATAGCACACCCACATTTCGGCAGTTATGTTAAAGGGGTGAAAATTATAGATTATAATTATGTATTGTAACTAAACCTACGACAGTGATATTGAGTTACAAGTAACGATAACTATTACCAACCAGGGAATACTACTGAGAATTAATTTGCCACCGTCAATTGATACTGCTTTAGATAACTAGAAATAGAAAACAGAGTGATGCTTATATCCTAAACGAGCAATATTTCTAGGTACATATTTGTAGTAACTTTCTGGAAAACGGCTCAAACGATTTCGATGAAAGTTGCAATATTGGAGTTTAAGGGGGCGAAAAATCGATCTAGCTAGGTCTCATATCTGGAAAAAGTCGTTTTCTCCGTATTTTTACCCGAGCAGAGCTCGGTTGCCCAAAGTTTAGAACAAAATGGCTTTGAATAATGACATGGCAGCATGGAATTAGTATTTACTTATACATGGGATTTGTATGAACTATCCTATACTATTAAATGAGCATTCTCTATTTTCACCAGAGCAGAGCTCGGTCGCTCAGGTACAGTCAGCTGCAGAGAAATCTCACCCCCTAGCGATACATTTTTACATTGCCAGGGGGTGAGATTTCTCTGCAGCTGACTGTACTAATAGTAATACATTTTTTTTGTGGGAAATTTTCAAATAACTTCTCCAGCTCTGGGCGGAGTGGGAGGGCGTGTCAGACTCTTACTGACTAAAACCCACCCGTGTTCCTTCGGTTGCCTTGTAGCCGGGGCTACGATGTCCCTTTCGGCCTTATTCGCAACCCCGGCAGGCATCGGCCCTAGCGGACCCCGTCAATTCTGCAGACATCTCTTTGAGGCGCGCGTGGAACACAACGCGCCGTCGTCCCGGGCCTGGTCCTTATCGTATGGCGAGCTACCCATTGCTCACCGTCCGCAAGCCCGCGCCTACGGCTAGTGACCATCTTATCAATAAGTTGATTATGTTTAGTTTTATTTAGTAATCGAAGTCATATTTTACACCCGAAGTCGAAGTCATATTTTACACTCGAAGTCATATTTTATTTTATAACGAAATAAGTTTAAATAAAATAGTCTCTTTGTCATCTTCCATGGATTTCCAAACCACACTTCAAAATCACTTCTTACAACCACAAACGCTGCAACACTGACGATCACATGTGGTCACCAAGTACCACCTACCACCCTATTAATTCAGTGGTACGTCCACGGAAATGTGGTCGCATGGTTCTGAGTTAAGTGGCAAATAAATTGCCTCGACTATCCTCAATGGGCGTTTAATATCCGCTGCCAGGTGCCTTTAGAGATGGCCCGATGCGTATATTGGATGCGGATTATATCCGCACGGCTTTTATGTCTGTATGTTTATTGAGGGCTTTTGTCGGATATTTTGTGAGTAGAGTTGATGTGGAATGAAATAAGTAGGGTTATTGTTTATTGATTTATGTATAACGTTATTTATGTCATTGCAATCGGAAAATATCTGATATTTGTACTTTGTGAATGAATGAATAGGAATAATGTACCTATTTGCTGAAACTGTAAGTTATACCAGAAGTAAAAAAAAATGGTTTATGCACAGTACATATTTAGCCTGTTTAGGGCATGCAAATTACTTTTAAATTAATAATACCTACTTAAGTACTTAGTTTAGTACATTTTTCAATTATGTACATAAACTGTATATGTATGTAAATTACAAAACGACCTTATTTTTAACCGACTTCAAAAAAAGGAGGAGGTTCTCAATTCGACGGGTTTTTTTTTTTAATGTATATTCCCCGATTACTCGAAGACGGCTGGACCAATCTAAAAAAAAACTTTTTTTGTTTGAAAGGGTATACTTTCAAGTTGGTCCCATTGTCATTTGGTCACGATCTGATAATGGGATCTTGGAAAAATCGAGGGAACTCTTCAAATATTAAAGGCACATCTATAGCGATTTGGGTATTTTTGATGAGCAGTTGACATAAGGCTATTGTAACTTAGATAAATTACACACCAACCTACTAAAAAGTGAAAAAAAAAAACTTTTTATCGCCTGTTCTTTGTACTTTTTATATGAAGAATCTTAGAGTAGGTAGGTAGGTAGTTACCATTCAACCCCTTTATATTTTCAAGAAAATTATACGAGAATAAATTGAATTCTTTCAATTTATTCAATATATCATTTTGATTCAATATTCAAATTGTGATTACTTAATACACAAACAAACAAATAAAAAACACATACCTACAAAAGTATAGTTTACCTAAAAAACCACGGCTGTCAAAAAAAGGTAACATCAATATTTTCAAAGATAGGCCGTCAAACAAAAGATGGTTAACTTCAAACCCAACTTAACCCACTTCAAAGAATAACTGTCCAAACCAATCCGTACGTTAATTTGAATCCTATAAAGCATAATTTTATCATATCTCCCTACGAATATTTTCAGTGACTCAAACCTCTAATATAAAATTAGTCACGTATTCAATTTAAAATTGAAGCGTTACGTTTCGTATATCCCATTTCGCGACGACTTAACTCGAGTACATCACTATTCTATTTAGCTTTTCAATAAAAAAAGGGGAAAGTTAAAATGCCAATGTATTATCCAACAGGTGGTTTCTTTTTTATTAAAAAATAAAAGAAAATAAACGGTCGAATAACGGTTTATTGCACACTGCTTTTTGTGCACTTTCGCCGCTGACCTTATTATTAATTAATAGAGCTATTGACAATATACGGTAGTTACAGTTTTTAGGGTTCCGTAGCCAAATGGCAAAAAACGGAACCCTTATGGATTCGTCATGTCTGTCTGTCTGTCTGTCCGTCCGTATGTCACAGCCAGTTTTTTCCGAAACTATAAGAACTATGCTGTTGAAACTTGGTAAGTAGATGTATTCTGTGAACCGCATTAAGATTTTCACACAAAAATAGAAGAAAAACAATATATTTTGGGGGTTCGCCATACTTAGACAATTTTTTTTCATCAAACCCATACGTGTGGGGTATCTATGGATAGGTCTTCAAAAATGAAATTGAGGTTTCTATCATTTTTTTCTAAACTGAATAGTTTGCGCGAGAGACACTTCCAAAGTGGTAAAATGTGTCCCCCCTGTAACTTCTAAAATAAGAGAATGATAAAACTAAAAAAAAATATGATGTACATTACCATGTAAACTTCCACCGAAAATTGGTTTGAACGAGATCTAGTGAGTAGTTTTTTTTTTAAGTCATAAATCGTAAACCGCAATTTTTTAGATAATGTTACGGAACCCTTCGTGCGCGAGTCCGACTCGCACTTGGCCGGTTTTTTATTTTAACTATATTTATTGGAGATTTCTAATACTAAGTACCAACGAAAATGCCACGTTATTTATTTATTTATTCAATAAGAAGTTTGAAGCTAATGATAAATATATATGTGGTGGTACATATATATTTATCATTAGCTTCAAACAGTATTTAAGTATTACTTTTAACGTAGCTAGGTATACACAATTTAGAGGTGTACATAATATTAAAAGAAAAAATACAGATTAGTAAAGGGGACAAATACCTACCTACAATGTATAGTTATATAGGTAACTAGCTGACCCCAGCAAACGTTGTTTTGCCAATTATTTGTTTGGGGTGGACAACCCTTATCACTTAGGGGTATGAAAAATAGATAGTAGCCGATTCTCAGACCTACTGAATATGCATATAAAATTTGGTAAAAATCAGTAAAGCCGTTTCGGAGGAGTAAGGTAACTAACATTGTGACACGAAAATTTTATATATAAGATGTAGGTTCATAGGGGTTCATATTAACGTTTATTTTTAAATACACAAACTGCTTAGAAGTTTGTCATGAAAAATGCCATTATTTTCACACTACGCTGAGTTACATTTATAAACTTTACGCATCCTTACGAGATTTTCCGCCTTCTAAAACAAAACCCAAGTTTCCAATTCCCCTTATCAAATTGATATAAAAACATACCCCCATCAAAATATATTTACGTACATAAAACAGTGAATAACCCAACCATGCACCAACATCCCTAAATCCAAAGAATATATTTAGATCGAACTGCCCTATTTCCGGGTAGTTTTTCCTTGTATATCGCCTGCGGGGATGATCGAAAGGGGTACGTTGTAACAGATGTATTCCTGAAGAGGATATCCTCCACTTTATCGGTTACGGGTGGTCGAGTTGCTTGCTAAGATATCTCAGGGTAAGTACATAGCGTTATGGTAGTAATTTTGGCTTGTTTCTGTTAAGAGATTAGCCCCCCCCCCCCCGCCTTCCATATTTGTTTTCAACTAAAGTATTGTTGACAAGAGGATGACGTCAGCATTCTATTCTCAAATTCAAACAATTTTATTTCATATAAACCTATATCATGGGCACTTATGAAACGTCAGAAGCTAGCACGGTTCCTATTGGTCGTTTCTTATCGAGAAGAGTCTATATTTTTTAAATAATATGAATTAATCATTGTCCGTTTGAATTAAACATTAAATAATCGTAACTAACATCATAAATGAATCTGATGGAGAAGTATCTAGAGAACAGTTAAAGTCCCTGCATCGAGAAAAGCAATATTTTGTCAAATGTGAGGAGTAGTTGACATGAGACTACTGTAACTTAGATAAATTACAAACCAACCCACTAAAAAGTGAAAAAAAAAACTTTTAATCGCCTGTTCTTTGTACTTTTTATTTGACGAATCTTAGAGTAGGTAGGTAGGTAGTTACCATTCAACCCCTTTATATTTTCAAGAAAACTACGAGAATAAATTAAATTCTTTCAATTTATTCAATATATCATTTTGATTCAATATTCAAATTGTGATTACTTAATACACAAACAAACAAATAAAAAACACATACCTACAAAAGTATAGTTTACCTAAAAAACCACGGCTGTCAAAAAAAGGTAACATCAATATTTACAAAGATAGGCCGTCAAACAAAAGATGGTTAACTTCAAACCCAACTTAACCCACTTCAAAGAATAACTGTCCAAACCAATCCGTACGTTAATTTGAACAAAGAAAATCTATTTTATGTGTATTTGTTCTTATATTATTAATTCGAAACTTTAGTTCAGAAAATATTATTGCTTTGGGTGGCTTCCAGTCTAACCGAATGCAGCTGAATGCCAGTATTTTACATGGAGCGACTGCCTATATGACCTCCCAACAACCCAGTTAAAGAGTCCCACGATACCCCTTGGTAAGACTGGTTGTCAGACTTTCAGGCTTCTGACGACCCGTAACAACTGTCAAAGATCTAAAAATGACAGCCGGGTCCAACGGCTTAACGTACTTTCCGAGGCATGCAGGGGTCTTGGCATGTAAAGATGGTCACCCATCCACGGACCTGATCTTAACCTGATCGATCGATCCGTGTGGCTGTTATTATTCATAGATATACAAAAGATATATGTAATGTATATATCCTAGGGTTATTTATTAGTTTATTTGCCATCTATTTAGCAAAAGAGCTCTTCTCTTTGTGTGTCCTATACAAGAAAAACTTGCCCGTTTTCATTACGTAAGTCGTAAGCGGCATTTCCTGTCGTGACAAAACTGCGTCCTGACCGACATACGAACTATTTTATGTACGTATACATCCTATACTTATGTAACAATGTAGAATGTAGGAAGGAAGTACTTCGTTTGCCTTCATTCAGAATAAATCTTTTTTGTAATCAGGTCTTGAAATGTGTTTTGAATTGTTTGGACTCAAAACAGGTCAACATTTCAGCAAAATTTGCGACGTGGATGAGTATAAATTTAACCAGTATAAACTGGCCTCTTAGTCTTTTAGAGGTGTGAGAAACAGGGTGTAGAACTTTACATCTCACTCATCCTCTATAGAAAAGGGAGGATCCTCCGACCAGACGGGTGTCGTGTCTGGCGGGCAACTGCCCAACGCAACGGTTGAAGTCGGAATCTTGTATATATTATGTCGATAGCGCGGTAAACTCTTATTGCGCGATGCAGGATTTGTATGACGTCAGGTCTTTGATACGTAGTTCACATGTGGCGATCTAGATGCCGCCACAGTTTGTTGAAACTCTGTACAATACAAATATATTCTTAATGTCCTTCGGCAAACCTCTGTGTTTCGTCAGTCGTCGGATTTCTATCAGTTGCCCTTTGCACTTGGTGCAGACCGGACGCTCTCAATCGACTTGGAAGTATATAGAGTTGCTAATACTCTTTTAACTTAATATAATTTATTTTAAAAAAATGGGAAAAGCCGCTAAAGTAGCAGGCACGAAAGATAGGAAAATAGTTTTACAGCTCTATATAGTTCACACGGAAATCAAAACAAAACAACAATAAAGTACTTTGTTCTGAATTCAAATTATTATACGCGATAAATCTAATAATTGATGGACATAATAATTAGCATTCGTTTGTATTCGGAAATCCGATGAAACCCGAGGGACATTAAGAAAATAAATTGTACTACGCTAGGCCAGCTCAAGGTCAAAGCACCTACGTGCAGTAGACTGTATCAATGTCTGCCGACAGAATAGTGATCAATGCACATCGATTTTGTATGAGAACATCTTTTTGCCCTGCAGTAAGATAATTACAGCGGCATCATTATAAAAAAAAACGTTCACGTAAATTATCCTCATATCTTTCAAGGAAAAAGGCATAATTAGTCGGATTATGGGAATTTACATTTTCTGCTTAATTTATGGAGGCACGTGCGTCGTGCACACTTGTACCTATGTATATCAAGTAGGTAGGAAAAATAATTATTTCCCAGTACCTTCTAGTTTTTCCTCTACAAGGTAGTTAACAAAGGAGATGTTTCATTTTCGGCCATAAAGTGTACGTTAATGAAAAAAAAGGAAAAAATTCCACGAATTGAGGAAAAACATTCTTTTCTGTTTATTCCCCTGATTACTTCGGCACAAAAAATAATAGTTTAACAAATTATTGTTATATTTTATTCATCATGGCGTCGTCTTACTTGCATACTGTTTACGTCTAGAAATCATGTTACATTTTAACATAATAATATCACGTAGACGTTATTTAAATAAATATGAAAGGCATGTATTTCTGTACTATATTAAGATAGCTATCTTATCAAACTTTTTAGATTAATTAGAAAGTGTGATTCATCATTTAGAAAAAAACTGCTTTTGTGGATTGTAGATTTGTAGGTACTTCTAGACGAAAATGGATAGTTGTCAATGGTCGTACTTCTCCTGACAAACGTCAAACATTTTCGGTTTTTATTTTGTGCCCAGAAAGTATTAGATATTATGGAAAAAAACAGTCTTTCTTGTATTTAGGGGTTCGTTTCCCAGGTTTTCTAAAGTGTACATGTTATGGCCGGAGTCCCATACAAAAATGAAACGTCTCTTTTTTGAGGTATCAGAAATACCGCACAAATACCACTCCGTTTGAGACAGCGGGTTATTTCTAATTTTATAAAGTAACTAGCTGACCCCGGCAAACGTTGTTTTGCCAATTATTTGTTTGGGGTGGACAACCCTTACCACTTAGGGGTATGAAAAATAGATAGCAGCCGATTCTCAGACCTACTGAATATGCATATAAAATTTGGTAAAAATCAGTAAAGCCGTTTCGGAGGAGTAAGGTAACTAACATTGTGACACGAGAATTTTATATATAAGACAAAACCTCATTGGTCCTGCGGTCGCGAGTACTACTACTGAGCATGAGATCCTGTGTTCGATTCCCAGGTCGGACAGCCCGGAGTCTGGATTTGGACCCGGTTGATGGCAAGCTGCTTGCCCCCTATTATATGGGACTTAAAAATAACTGGCCAAATGTGGGTGTACCACAGGTGCACCTCTGCCTAGTGCAGTGATAGCCTAGTGGTGTGACCGTCAGACTACCAAGTCCATACCTAGGTCTCGAGTTCGAACCCAAGGCACGCACCTCAGACTTTTCGGAGTCATGTGCGTATTGCAAAATTATCACTTGCTTCAAAAACGGTGAAGGAAAAAACCATGAAGAAACCAGCATGCCTGAGAGATATTTCTCGACGGCATATGAAGCCAAGTCAGAGGCCCATGGGCGGCTTTATAACTCTGATACCAGGTTAGTCACCAACCACAGAAAAGAAGAAGACCTCTGCCTTACCTTTCGGAGATTACAGGTGTGATGTTATGTCAAACCCAACACTTATACAACTAGCAGCCTTTTTTTTAGGTGGGAAATTATCAACTAACTTCTCCCGCTCTGGGTGGTGCAGGAGGGCGTATCAATCTCTTACTGACTAAAACCCACCCGTGTTCCTTCAGTTGCCTTTATTGCCAGGGGGCTCGGTAACCCTTTCGGACAATAACCGCAACCGGCGGGCATCGGCCCTAGCGGACCCCGTCAATTCTGCTGAAATCTCTTTGAGGCGCGCGTGGAACACAACGCGCCGTCGACCCGGGCTTGGTCCTTTTCGGACGGCGAGTTACCCATTGCTCACCGTCCGTAAGCCCGACAACTAGCAGCCTAAGCTGGGTGCGGCTACTAACTTTGAAAAGCCGTTTGCGACCTAAACGCAAAATTTTCTTGAGAAAATCGCATAAGTTAAACATGTTAAGCTGGAATTTTGCTCCTAGCTTTAATGCTTCTTAGTAACCTATACCTAGTGGATACAAGAAAAAAGGAAGAAATTCTGTTAACAACCTTATACCAACTTTAATAAAGACAACAAATTCATTAATATTCCCTTACAGTGCTACAAGGATTTTTTGCGCTTGAATTACAGTGTAGGACCCCGCGCTGTTGGTTAACATTTGTGAAATTGTATAAAAAAAAAAAAACGTGTGGCACTCGGGGACTGCCACGGTAAAGCTATTGCATAGCATTTGAAACCTCCATGACAACATCACGTTTCCCATGACAACATCACGTTGTCATGGGAACCGTCATTACATGGTAGGTGGAGTGGGGGGTGTTAGATTTTATATTCGTTACGTTACGGAATTTCTTGATTCGGTCGCCGCGCTCAAAGCCCGCGATAAAAGCTATGCAATAGCTTAACTGGCCAAGTGCTTGTCGAACCACGCACAAAGAAGGGTTCCGTAGTTAGGATGAATTCATCCAAAAACAAACTTAACTTTGTAGGTGAGAAACATGTTCTACCATACATTGATATACGTCACGTTCAATTCTTCAACTGCAAATGTAAGTTTGCAATTCCAAACTATTTTTTTTAATGTGATAAAGCTACAAATTATCAATTTTCGGTATTTTTCCTTTGTTTTTGTTGAAAGATCTTGCTTTCTGCCAAATTTCATGATTCTAGGTCAACGGGAAGTACCCTGTAGGTTTTGATTTATATGCGAGTATCAAAATATGTCACATAAATGGCCGAATTTTTAAATTGCTTTGATTTAGAAGCTTGATTGTTTTAGAGCTCCAAGGGAACATAGACCTACGAAACTGGGTCTTGGTACCTTACGAAATGGGTCTTGATAGACTGACGGACGGATAACGAAGTGATCCTATAAGGATTCCGTTTTTTTTAGCGGTTAATCCGGTTTGTAAACTTTCAGAAATCGTCACGCTAAAAAGTGTTAATACTTGCGACTGTCTTCTTCTAATTCAAAGAGAAAGAAAGAGATAGAGAGAGAGAGATAGAGAGAAAAGAGTGTCGTAGGATAAAATTGTAACATCGGTCCGAGTACACAGCATGCCGCAGAGAGAGCGAAAGTGTGAATTTGGTCAAAATGTTAATCCAAGATGGCGGCCGCGAAAATTTTGTTTTTGATTTAAATTATTCGTGAGAAAGAACTTCGTTCCTCACGGGGGTCCCCCGACCGCACACGTTTTTTTTTCAAGATGGCGGTGTCAGTTCCGGTTTTGCCCATGCGCCAAATGAATTTTTCACGACTATAGACACCATTTATGTATTTGACGTATTGATGGGCAATGAAAATTAAAACGTAGTCAAATATATTATTACCACTATCGTCAAAGATAAAATGGGTTTGTCCAGTTGGCGATCAAATTTATGGGTTAGGTGTGTCTAACACGCAGTAATTTGTTAGCAAAATGTTTGAGGGTGGTCTGAAGAATTTATGCTAAAACTACAAGTCTGATTAATTGTTAGTCAGCATTTGAAACGGCTAAATGTTGTTAAGTATATACATACCTATATACAATCAGCTAAGCCTTTTCGAAACTATGTTGGGGTCGGGTCCAGTCTAACCAGATGCAACTATCTATCTATCTGCCTAGCCTTTTCCCAACTATATTGGGGTCGGCTTCCAGTCTAACCGGATGCAGCTGAATACCAGTATTTTACATGGAGCGACTGCCTATCTGACCTCCACAATCCAGTAACTGGGTAATACGATACCCCTTGGAAGACTGGTTGTCAGACTTTCGGGCTTCTGACGACCCGTAACGACTGTCAAAGATCCACGAATGACAGCCGGGACCAACTGCTTGGGGACCAGATGCAACTGAATACCATTATTTTACATGGAGCGAGTGCCTATCTAACCCAGTTACTGGGTAACACACATATATACTTACATAGCCTGTTAAAATCATAACCGTCCTTTGGCTTTGCTGTAGTCGGTTTAAAACGCGAATCTGACCTGAATGCGATTGGAATTCTAAAACCACTAGTGGATTTTGAAGGCTTTGCATGATTTATTTATTTAGTAACTGGGCGATCGGGCTCTGCCATGCTCTGGTGAAAATAGACAATGCTCATTTAATAGTATAGGAAAAACAATACTAATTCCATGTATAGTACATACTAATTCCATGCTGCCATGATACCTGTAGGTACTTACTAATTCCATGCTGCCATTCTAAGGTAGCCATCTTGTTGTAAACTTTGGGCGCCGAGCTCTGCTCGGGTTAAAAAAAAAAAGGAAAAAAGCGAGTTTTCCCAAATTTGAGACCTAGCTAGATCGACGGCCGACAGGGATTTTTCGCCCCCGTAATCCCCTATAATGCAACTTTCATCGAAATCGTCAAGAGCCGTTTTCGAGAACGTGATTACAAATATATATCTTAATATATAGGTATATAAATTACGTGTCACGTTGTTTGTCCGCGATGGACTCCTAACCTACTTAACCGATTTTAATCAAATTAGCACACCGTGTGCAGTTTGATCCAACTTGAAAGATAGGATAGCTTACATCTTAATTTAAGAAAAAAAAAAGATATGAAGAAAAATTATATTTTTATAAATTATGCATTTATGATATCCCGGTATTATGCCATAATTTCTAACAAAAAGTACTAGGTCTGCATGATTTTTGATGATAATCTCGGTAGGCAGGGTAGGCAGGGTAGGTAGGGTAGGGTAGTAAGTGATAAAGATGGTCCACCCCAAACATTTATATGGCAAAACAACGTTTGCAGGGTCAGCTAGTATATATATATATACAAGTATTGCTACTATCTGAAAGCTTTTTAATCAAACTAGAATTTGAAGAGACAAGACTCTTGACACAATGTAAGTACTCTTGATACTTTCAAGAAATAAAACTAGATTAATTTTGAAACCTAATATCAAGAAGTACTCAAAGGAGATATTCCCAAGGCGTCCTAATCTCGAAAATTTATTAAAATTAAATATGCTTCACGTAAAGAAACATTCAGGTTTTAAGACATTTACAACACCGTACACGCGCGCTCATTGGTAGATTGATGAAATGTTGTCACACGTAATGAGATCCATGCCTCGTGGCATGACGTGTTCTATTCTCAAGATTCCTTTCTAGACACGACGTGTACATGTAATTATATTAACAAATTCGAAGAAAGTGTTTCAGTTTGTTCGGGTAACACAATTTATGAAGCGGAGCGAAAGTTTTCTGTGTATATTTTGTTTGTCTATTGAGTGGGTAGGGCTGTTCATGTCCACGTTTGAGGGTGTTCAAACATTTTCAGCATTGTTAAAAATATATTTGACATGAGTACCTAAGGTAGGTTACCTACTACTATTTTACATGACAAGTTGGTATTATTTTTAAGCTCCCTGCATAAATACAGTTGAACTTTTCAATAATAGATTTTTATGGTTTAAGAAGTGTGTTTGCTGCAATCTCTAAATCAAAGATGGAAATGGAAAATGGAGGAATGGAATGGAAAATGGAAATGGAGAATGGATAAGTGCAATTGTGGGTTCACATACAATGGGTAGGGCCATAATAACAAACAAAAGTTTTGCAACTTCTAAACACTTACACTGTTTCTTTATACGATATGAAAATCTGTATCTTCTATGAACTTGAAAGATTTGTCCCTTCACCACAGCTTTCCAGACCTTATTCATTTGTATAACAATTAGAGACGTCGCAGATTCCTCTCCATCCCTTTATTCCTTTTCCAGCATACTATTGTAATACGCGCAATTATTCAAACCACAGACGAAAATCTGCATAATTCTCGCCGAATCCTGCCGGAATGTGCCAGTCCTGAACAAGGGCTGTCGAAGTTGAGAACAATGTTTAAACTGTTGGAATTGTGACCGCCTCGGAATTTTTGATAAAGTGAATACACGAAGCGCCTTTAGGCAGTGCGCAAACCAGCGTCAAAAGAGTTTTGATAATCTGCCGCGGTGAGAGCAGTTTTGACTTATGTCAAAAGATTTTTGACTTATATCAAAAGATTTTTGACTTATGTCAAAAGATTTTTGACTTATATCAAAAGATTTTTGACTTATTTCAAAACATTTTTGACTTATGTCAAAACATTTTTGACAAATTTGACTAATTGTTGAGCTCCTTAAGTTCTGAGTTGAGTAACCATGCATGCACATGCGTGCACTGACTGGAGAGGTCCTCTCGAATCTGTGTCCTTTCCTCAGAAGACCATCTCAGGAACTAATCTGCATGGTCTTCACATGATCAGCTGACCAAGATAATGTCTGGATTTTGACAGAGACCTCTGAGTTGGTTTCGGTGTTTCGAGAACAAGAAACACTGACCTCATCTGAAATCAATTTACAAAATAACACACATAACATCACGCCTTGTTTCGGGTTGGGCAGAAGTATCCCTGTAGTAGGCCCACCCACATTTCGCCAGTCATGTTTAAGTCCCATGTAATAGGGGGCAAACCTATTGCCATCAACCGGGCACAAGTCCAGACTCCGTGCTGCTACTGAGAAATTTCTGATAGAAAAACCCAATAACACTTTGCCCGACCTGGGAATCGAACCCAGGACCTCATGCTCAGCAGTAGCGCTTGCGACCACTAGACCAACGAGGCAGTCAACAAAATAATCATCATTAATAAGTTTTGCTGCAAGTGTGCGCGCTATCATTATTATGTTTTCATAGAGTGAGTCTGTCTAAGACAGTCTTGACTCAGTTCTGCGCACAGCCTTATAGTTTAAAGGTCAGACAATGTTTCTGTTAGTTTGAGCCATGCATATTTTGGTACCTTTGCTTCGGAAGTTTTGACGGATCTATGTTCCAGAAATAGATGGGGGGATGAGGACTCCTTCTTTAAAAGATTGGTCTGCAATAGCAGTAGCCCGGAAAGTGAAAAGAGGTAAGGGAGGCCTTTGCCCTGGAGTGGGACAATACAGGCTTTATTTGTCTATATTGTGTCCCACTGCTGACCAAAGGCCTCCCCTGTTTCCTTCTAAATCTCTCTGTTTTGTGCGATTTCAGGCCATATTGGCCCCGTAAATATGATTATATTGTCACACCATTTGCCGCGGTCTACCTCTGCTGTCCTCCTTCAAGCGTCAAGTGAGTGACGATCTTTGCCCATCTCTCCGGGTGCATTCGTGCAACGTGGCCGGCCCACTCCACTTCAGGCTAGCTGTTTTTTCTCCAACATCCGCTACTTGAGTTATGGAGCGCAAGGTGGTGTTACTAACGCGGTCTGTTCGGTTGACACCTATTATGCTGCGCTCCATTGCCCGCTGGCAAATCTTGAGTTTGGACTTCTGTTGTTCAGTAAGTGACACAGGTAAGTAAATTATTTAATAGATACTTAAATTATAACAGCTGGATCAAGGGCTTTATCCATAAAGCGGTACTTCTGGACACGGCGCGTATCGTTAGGAGGTTCCTCTCCCAGGAACCGGTAGCTTGGACTCTGTTCTCGATACCGGTGGGCTCTATGTTAATTTTATTTTTAAATGTTGTATATCTTTTTTTGTATTTAATCTGGAAAAAATAATAATAAAACGAAATAATATGTTGGGTGTTAGTGGCCTAGTTCTTGATTTTTTCTATTTCATTATCAGTCCAGAATATTTATTGAAATATTACACAAATGGGCTAAAACGAACGAAGACTATAAAACAACACGGATTTAGAATTATTGTAATAAAGGTATCCCAGACGAACTTAATGCCATTTCATTACGATGTATTCGTTGGTTTAAACAAATTCATAATATTCTATTTCTATAGTTATTTCACCGCATTAGTAGTAAATGTCGAAATACTAAATATTTAAAATGTTACAATATGTCCAGTTGACTTGCAAAAGACTTTTAAGTATTGGATTGATATGTATGAAAAGTTAAACATTGTAAAATTTTCATGATTCCCGCTATTTTCAAAGCCTGACGTTCTATCTGAAACGATACGGAAGTATAATTACAAGTTTTGGCGGGATACTACAGTTACATCGTATCATTCGAAGTAAAGTGACTTCGAATGAATATTAGTACGATGTAACTGGAGAGAATGTCATACAAACTGACTATTATCTATTAAAACTAAGTACGAATGATACATTTTATAAAGTTATGTCCATTTGCAATAATCAACGATTCCTTATTAATTTTGTAGTGAAGACAAAGACGGTCTTAAAGATAGTAAGTATTTACGGAACTGTTCTTTTCGTGCAAATGACGTTGCCTTGCCCGTTCTAACCCCGCACCAGATAATCAGAAGCAACTTCCATAAATATATACTTACAAAGTCGCGAACCTATTTGAGCATGTTTGCAAAGTTTGAATACATAAATAATTATTGTATAAACGATATTTCTCCTTTCGCCAGTTATGTGTAAGACCCATGTAATAGGGGACGAGGCTATTGCCATCAACCGGATACAAATCCAGACACCGGGTTGCTACTGAGAAATTCCTGATGGAAAAACTGTGTTAACTAGACTAGGCCATCCAGGTATAGTCATTGGCTGGAACAGTCTTGTCATAATCCAACGTATTTTATCGGTTATATGAATTTGAATTTTTTTGAATCGGATATGCAATGTATTTTTCCGTCTTTTGGTCTCTCATCTTCTGTGACCAATCTCGCATATCTCATAGCCCCGCATTTTCGCCAGAATTATAGCTGTGGAGTCCTAAGTTTTGTCAGTTTGCCGCTCTGTATGCGACTCGTGTTTTTGAGTCCCATGTTTGTTTGTTAACTAGCAAGTTCTTTAATTAATTAGTGTTACTTTCGCTTAGTTCGGTGTGGCAGATTTTCTTTAGTAATTATTTTAGTTTGTGTTTTATTACGTGTTCTGCTTGTTAAGTATTTGTTTGTAATCTTGGCATCTGAAGTTTCGTCTCTTAGGGGTTTTGTTTTTGGGCAGGAGATATGGATTTCCTTTTACTTTTCATGATATATATATTGGTATTGATTAATTAAGGAAAAGTAGTCATGATAAGGAGGCTATGCACAAGGTTTTGCTGCGTGATCGAATCAGAAATGAGGGAATCCACAGGAGAACCAAGGTAACCGACATAGCCCGAAAAATTGTCAAGTTAAGTGGTTTATAATAATCGCAATCTGAATCACAATCACGATTCTGAACAAATATGACGCCGCAATAAATGTCGCCTACTGGACCCAAATAATATAGGAAACATAGATGTACCGTCGAAATGAAAAGAAGCATAGAAGAATAATCACACATAATCCCAAAAAGATGAAACATTTTTCACAGAAATAAATGTTCTCGTCAAAAACAAAACAAACATTGTCTCCTTCGACCTTTGAGATCACTCTGAAAATAGAACCTCCGATAATCTTGGTAGAAATGTTCCCAAAATACCCTCACAAATTAAGAATAATTCCTTCCCCTTACTTGGCGAGGGGTGGCCCTCAAGGCTTTAAATGATAACTTGGCGAGTTCACAGCTACAGCTAGGGTTACCACTTAAAATATTTCTTTGGGATTTTTTCTTTCGTCACGTTTTAATGATGTAACTTTAGCTTTTCAACTTGTTGCTTTTCGAAAGCGCTTTAAGATCTAAAATGCACAGAAATACTAAAATAGTAATACCTTACTAAATTCTAAGATTGGTGAACGAAAATAACGAGTTTTTGGCTAAAAACTGGGGCTATGAAATTTGATGCTCCACTTATAACTAACAACCCCCCTTCCTCTGCATAACCCTTTTTGGGAATAAGGGTCTGATGTTATGTTATGTAGTGTGTGGTATTGATAAATAAAAGTAGATGAAATTCATGACAACCTACCTATTTTATTTTATTATTCTTTTTGTTAGACAAAAATAAAATATTTAAACTAACCCTTCTGTTGCTAGAACCAAACTGGTAACAGTGAATTTTTTATTAGTCCTGCTCTTCAAATCAACATTCCTGGCACGTATTACTGCTAAAACCAGTGATGTAACTCAATTACAGTACACACACGGTGGGAAACTATTGTATGAAAACATGTGGCAGTATTTGCATGGTCAAAAAATAAAACTGCCAAAGTTGACAAGAATTTAGGAAAATATTGGTGTTTGCAGGTGACGAGTTCTAACGTTTTCCATTCTGGATATTGTACCTACTACATTATTCTTTCTACATCAAATTCTTGAAAAAAAAAATGTCTGTTTAAGATGTTGAGTGTAGTGCGGTAACCATACCGTACCTTTTATCCTTCAATCAGCCACAGATCGTAATGTATTAGATCTCAACTATTTGATTTTTGTTAACGGGATCACTTACAAAACACACATACTTACATACATAAACTCATGCTTTCTTCCCATGGGGGTAGGCAAAAACTACAGAACGCCACCTTCGACGATCCTAACATAATCATTTCGTTAACGTTCATACATTTGGTCATACACGCACGCCGGTTGCGGGTACTACGCACCTGACCTTTCTGAAAAACATCACCAATAAGGTCAGTAAATATCCACCTAGGGCATCCCCTCCCGGCATTTCCAACAAGGCTCGGATACCGGTTAAATTTTCAAACCGTTATTATGTGCTTAACGCAAAAACCTTTACATTCGGTTTGTTCGTATAAATCGGTTTTTATAAACCGGTTTTGGAGGAGTTTTCATAAAGGTTTTTTTCGGATTAAACGGTTTAGAGCAATATTAACCGGTTTTTTGTTTAGTTTTTATTCAGCGTGGCATTCTCACAAGTAATCACAAGTTGCAACGCGTTTACCGACATTTCGCTCGTCGAATAAACCGGTTAATTTAGGTTAAAATAAAGTTCTTAAAACGTTCACGTTCTTAAAAAAAGTTCGGAGTAAAACCCAAATAAACTGGTTTTAACCGGTATTTATTAAACCGGTTCCGATCTTGGTTTCCACTCACATCTGCGTGCATCTGCCTTGTAAATACTTTTCATTAGTCGTCTTTCAATGATTCTCGCAATATGACCAAACCATCTACGCACTCATTTTTTGTCACTACATCTTCTAACTTTCAAAATGTACCAATTAGCAAATATCATCACTTTAATTCTACTACTTGGTCTCGAAATACATGTATGAATGTTCCGGTGCATATTAAAAAAAAATAAAGTTTAAAAAACTGTAACCCGACTACAGGAAAATAAAAATGATCTAAAAAGTACGAAACAAGCAAATATATCAGACAGAAATCAAGACATAGGTACAAAAATGGTCAAGGTAAAGCCGTGGTCGCATGCCTGTGTACCATGTTGGTGCCAAGAACACCTACAAAATTATAATAGCATGCGACCACGGCTTTACCTTGACCATTTTTGTACCTATGTCTTGATTTCTGTCTGATATATTTGCTTGTTTCGTACTTTTTAGATCATTTTTATTTTCCTGTAGTCGGGTTACAGTTTTTTAAACTTTATTTTTTTATTTTATACTTTTCCGTTTTTACACTTGATAAACGTAAATAAGAGTAGAGTAATACAATAGTTCAGTAATTAACCTATTTTAAATTCCAATAGCAGTGCATAGTGCTTTGGACGAAACCATAGAGCGATTTATTTCGATGCCAACACCATATATCGATATCGAGCTTCGAAGAAATCCAAAATATAAATATTTCGTTGTACTTCTTTTTCTTCATAAGAGTGGAATTACAAATCGGTACTTCTTATTAAGATTTGATTAACTGCACGTTGGTAACATCTTGCGATACTACGTAGCGCAGTCTCACTTTTGCTTGTTTTTAACGATTTAAACATATTTGTTTACTTTGAAAATATAATATTATATACATATTTGTAATGTGCTCGTCAAGACCTTTCTTTTGATACCAAACATGTCATGATCATCCCATTTTAATTTTTTTCGAGGTTAGAAATTTACGTGTAAAGTCCACCAAATTAAATTTAGAGAAAAATTATATAGCCTATGTCACCCGGACCATTATTACGAATCTATTGATACCTCATTCATCAAAATCGGTTTAGTAGTTTAGGCGCTACGGTGGAACACACGTAAAAACAAACATACATACATACATACAAACATACATACATAGACTGCTAAAATCATAACCCTTCCTTTTGGCTTTGCCGTAGTCGGGTAAAAACTACAGTATTAAACCATTTCTACGTTTGATTTCAACGATCGATTTATCTTATATCATGTTACGACCTAGTGGCGCGGCGAAGATATATTGAATGTTGAGAATTTGTTACGGTGACTGGAACTCGATAAAATACCTTTGCTTACCCGGAGGAAATAAAATGAAAATATAAATAACGGTTTGTATTGTCTGGGATAGCCGACACGAAAGCGTAGTGATGATGCAATTTCCTACTAATTAAAATTAATTTACTATTAAAAGTAATTTCTGTTCTATGCTCGTGATTTGTTATGTACTTTGTGTTGTTCTCTGATTATTCTTGTCTTTTATGTATGCACGTGATTCTGTGACAAATAAACCTATTTTTTTTTTTGACGTGACAACGTCTTATAAATTGGTTTGCCGGGTGACACTTCAAGAAACTGCGTTACGCTCCGCTCACGTTATGCGCTCACAATGAGAGCGAGTGAGAGGCACGCGTCTCTTCCACTCGGGCATGGTTAGCCCGCCTAAGAGCGAGAGAGACAGACATAAAAAGTGAAAGGCACGCGTCCCTTCCACTCGAGCACAGTTAGCCCGCCTAAGAGCGAGAGAGACAGAGCGAGAGAGAGAGAGTGAGAGCCCATCCTCATCATCGCCCTATCCTCAACAAAATCACTCAGATAGGAACAAGTTAAGTTGTAGTAAACGCTGTTTCATTGTACGCAAATGTATTGCAAGTTATTGTATGTATATTTGTATATAAATACGTATGTATGTGTAAAGGTAAAAATAAAATTTTGTTAATATGAAATTCAGTGCGAGATTCTTTGTATAAATTAATGTTTTAAATATAATTCTTTGTATAAATAAATGTTTTAAATTGTTACTATTATTTCATCCTTCTTCCTACTATACGAATGAATATTCACATTAAAATTATTTTACCACTCAAAGTCGTTGTCACGTAAAACTTTCGCCCGTATACCGACTTTACAGGCAACCAATTTTTCTTTCTTTCTTTCTTACTTTGTACAAGAAGAGGTCATTTTGCATTTTATTTGGAAAACTTACTTTACAGTTAACTACTGATTTTATTACCGCTACCGACATGCAGACAAATTCCATTTTCCACGTATTTCGAAACAGCCTTTACAAGCTTAAAAACTACTAAGCTTTTTATTATTCTGAAGTCGCAAAATGATAATATAATTTACAAACCCAAATCTCGGAAACTAGATTTCAGCTCATAATTTCTCAAAAAGCCACGTTTAATTTTAGACGCAAGTCGCCAAAAAATTTGTACCGTTTTTAATTTTAACCCCTTTGTCCTACAGCGTCCCATTTTATGCGGACCCTACTAGAACTAATGAGGTAACGAGTCAAGCCCGAAACGGTTACACTTAATAAATATTCAGTTTATTCACAAACGTTACTGCTGGCTAAATTAATTATCTTTAAGTGGGCCTGTTAGTGACTTTCATACGCTAAAGTATAAACATGAATTAATTATTCGTACAGATCGGAGTTTTGGGCTCGGATTTTTGGAATTAAATAAGAGCCTATTAATTAAGTAATCGAGTTGTAATCATTTATTAAGAATAAAGTATTTATTATTTACATATTAAGTTACTTTATGTGGGTTTGATTTAATTTGCTAGCTATAATAATATTATAAATGGGAAACTGAGTTTGTCTATTACGCTTTCACGCTAAAACAAATTTGAATGAAATTCGGCACATGGGTAGACCATGACCTGGAAAACGACATATAGGCTACTTTTCGTTCTGGATCTTAGACGAAATCGCGGGCAACAGAGCTAGTATATCAATATTTAAAAATAAAAAAACGTGTGGCACTCGGGGACTGCCGCGGTAAAGCTATTGCATAGCATTTGTAACCTCCATACTTCCTATTTGTCAACGCTACACTTGGGATGATGACGTGATGACATAAAACAAAAATTACGTTCCCATGACAACAACACGTTGTCATGGGAACCGTCATTACATGGTAGGCGGAGTGGGGGGTGTTAGGTTTTTTTCGTTACGGAATTTCTTGATTCGGTCGCCGCGCTCAAAGCCCGCGATAAACGCTATGCAATAGCTTAAAAAATGTGTTTCTTTATGGTAGCCACACACGTAATGATTTGCTTGCGGATTTGATTAGGCTTACGCAAGCAAATTGTTACGTGTGTTGGAAGAAATTTGCGTAAATTTCTAGCCTTGTGTGGTTTTCAATTTTCGATGCTTATGGAAATTTGAGTTTGCGCATATTTGCTTGAGCTTGTGTGGGGCATGCGTTCAAGTTTCAGTAGAATTTTTGTATCAACAATGAAGCACACCTGGACGGTCAATAAACAGAAATAGTGTCGTTGCAAGCAAACTTGAGCCGTGTGTGGTCAATACCGGGTCAAGCAAATTTGCGCAAGCCTTTTGTGCAAATAAATCTTGACGAGTGTGGCTAGTTAGGTATAAATAATGGGAATCTATGAAAAGGATAATGTTTGTATTTGCCTTTGGCGCACTCTATGCAATCTGCCCCGCTTCTACCTTGCCGATGATAAGTTATTCTATAACACATCAAAACTATTAATACTAGAAAAACAAGTTAATAAAAAAACTGGCACTCCGGGAGTGCCGACAGAATTGAAAACTTGAAAAAAAATCGGCATCGCGGTAATCAATGCGTTGATGTCTTTTTAATGGTCAAAAGTTGTGTCCCATCTCAAAAATGCCCAACACGCCTAAAGAAGTTTTTCTTCAATAGTCAAATTAATAAAATACCTTGTTTGCCTTACTTGGGAAGGCAAACAAGGTATTTTATTCACGACACAGGGAATCTTAGTGTGGGGTCCAGGAAATTTGTAAAAAACTAGCACCTAAGGCTCCTATATAATCTTTTACTCGTCTTTTTTTTACCCGACTACGGCAAAGCCAAAAGGAAGGCATTAAATCGTTAAAAACAAGCAAAAGTGAGACTGCGCTACGTAGTATCGCAAGATGTTACCAACGTGCAGTCAATCAAATCTTAATATAGTAACGATTTGTAATTCCACTCTTATGAAGAATAACAAGTACAACAAAATATTTATATTTTGGATTTCTTCGAAGCTCGTTATCGATATATGGTGTTGGCGTCGAAATAAATCGCTCTATGGTTTCGTTCAAAGCACTATGCACTGCTATTGGAATTTAAAATAGGTTAATTACTGAACTATTGTATTACTCTTATATACGTTTATCAAGTGTAAAAACGGAAAAGTATAAAATAAAAAAATAAAGTTTAAAAAACTGTAACCCGACTACGGGAAAATAAAAATGATCTAAAAAGTACGAAACAAGCAAATATTTCAGACAGAAATCAAGACATAGGTACAAAAATGGTCAAGGTAAAGCCGTCGTCGCATGCCATTATAATTTTGTAGGTGTTCCTGGCACCAACATGGTATACAGGCATGCGACCATGGCTTTACCTGGACCATTTTTGTACCTATGTCTTGATTTCTGTCTGAAATATTTGCTTGTTTCGTACTTTTTAGATCATTTTTATTTTCCCGTAGTCGGGTTACAGTTTTTTATTAAACTTTATTTTTTTATTAATATATTGTACCGTGTTTTTGTGAACTGAATAAAGCTTTTTTACTTTTTACTTACCTTATATAAAAATTGGTGGAAAATAAAAACTTCTCTTTTCAGTCGTAACCAAACGGAAGTAACAAACCGAGATAAACTCTAGCAATTAGTTTATAAACAAGTTGAAAAGTCCACTCACAGTTGGACTGACCGATCTTCACTTCCCATTCAACAAATCACTTGTCTTTCTGACAACACCCTTAAGACCAAACCAGCATAAGTAAGTAGCATGTTAAGTATACTCGTAAGCAAAGAAACAAGTAAACAAACGTACACAAACTGATGACCAGTGGCAAGTCTTAATGGACAAAGTTTTTCCACCACAAATCCTGGCCCCTGGAGAGCTTAACTCTTCAAAGTGTAGGTCTGTGGTACAAGTTACAAGAAAAAGATGTTGTTGTTGGTG
This sequence comes from Agrochola lychnidis, assembly GCA_963680765.1. Classification (NCBI taxonomy): domain Eukaryota; kingdom Metazoa; phylum Arthropoda; class Insecta; order Lepidoptera; family Noctuidae; genus Agrochola; species Agrochola lychnidis. The sequence goes on from OY796858.1 coordinate 22,322,925, forward strand.
CTTACCAAATGGTCGCTCTCTACTTATGTTTTCTTGGTAAACACATCTACCATGCAAATATTAAGGGTGCATCGAGCTATTTAGCGTGTGGGAAAGCGGGTAAGAATGAATTAAGAGGTAAGAGGAACAGGGTGTAAAGTTTACTCATCCTCTATTGAAAAGGGAGGATCCTCCGACTAGATGGGTGTCGTGTCTGGCGGGCAACTGCCCATCAGTTGGAGTCGGGATCTTGTATATATGTCGATCACGCGGTAAACTGTAATTGCGCGATGCAGGATTTGTGTGACGTCAGGTCTTTGATGCGTAGTTCACATGTGGCGATGTAGATGCCGCCACAGGCGGTTCGTGCGCTAATTTAGGTATTTCCTTCGTATTATTAAAACAAATACACATTTAAAAAATGTAAAATGTATAAATTATAGAAAACGTAGTTTTATTATTATTAAAAACCGGCCAAGTGCGTGTCAGACCACGCACAATGAAGGGTTCCGTAGTTGGGATGAATTTATCCCAAAAACAAACTTAACTTTGTAGTTGAAAAATATGTTCTCCCATACGGAATGTATGGGAAAACATGTTTTTGCAACAGCAAAGTTAAGTTGGTCGATTATTACTCGTTAACCTGTAAAGCCTACTTAGCTGTGATAGTTTTCCTTTTAATTTCGTTATATCAGCTACTGTTGTGATTTTTTTCACACACCCAAAACCAATCATTTAGCCGGCAGGGGGGGAGGACACTTGACTCTAACAAAAATTAGCACTTTAAAGCTTAATATTTCGCAAACGAATCCCTGAATCCAAAAATGGTTTTCACAAACTCACAATATTTTTGAAGGACCTTTCCAATGATACCCCTCACCATGGGGTAAAAAAATAAACATTGCCACTTTACGTGTATGAGAGGTACCCAAAAAAAAAATGTTTTTCATAATTTTGTTTTACCACTTTGTCGGCGTAATTAATATGTATACCTATGCCAAATTACAACTTTTTAGTACTAAGGGTCTCGGAGCTAGACCGCGGACAGACAGACAGACAGACAGACGGACATGACAAAACTATAAGGGTTCCTTGTTTACTACGGAACTCTAAAAACTAATGACCTCCCGTGAAGTATTTACGCCGTACTAAGGATTTATTTTGTATTTCACAGATTACTTTGGATTTTTTTCTGTAGAGGAAACTACAAGTAATCGTGTTTCTAAAGTGTATGATTTATACAGTGAATCTTTAAATGTAAATATTAATTGCATAACTAAAGGTTAACTAATAACGATGCAGCAAGAGATCAAACGAACGCAATTATTTCGCAATTACGTTTCATTTTCGGTGTGCCCTTAAAAGCCTGATTTACACGGTGCTATTTAATTACTTGTGGCATACCACAAGTTGAAGTAACTATAAAACTTGCACTGTGTAAACAGTGTTTAGTAGATGCAAGTCATTTGTTGCTTCAAGTTTATTGTATGACATAGGCAAGAAACTAGCATCGTGTACATGAGGCTTTAGTTAGACTTCAGTACAACATTTCTCGATGGTAACTACTTTTGATAACATCATAATCTTGACAGTATCTTTTTACCCGACAGCTTCACATGCTTTAGTTAAATTTTCTCAGCTTACTCATACATTTCCCATTGTTACCTTCATGTGTGTGATGCACTATAGTATCATCAAAATGCAAATAAATTATTTTTTACGCATTACCAGAGTAGACAAAGAGACATTCTATCAGCGATCTTCTTCTTTCCGTATGGTTAGTGAATAACCTGGTGTCAGAGTTTTAAAGCCACCCATGGGCTTCTGTCTTGTCTTCACATGATGTCGAGAAATATCTCTCAGGCATGCCGGTTTCTTCACAATATTTTCCTTCACCGTTTTCGAAGCAAGTGATAATTATACATTACGCACATGAATCGGAAAAGTCAAAGGTGCGTGCCTCGGGTTTGAATTCGAGACTTAGGACTTGGCAGTCCGACGGTCATACCACTAGGCTATCACTGCTATCAGCGATTACGATGATGGAAAAGTCAAAAATGTATAGAATTGGCAAAAACTATTATGTCAATCTTGTTGAAAGTCATTGAAAAAATACGAAACATTTTGAAAGTAATTGCCGCTTCTTTAAGAAAATTAAGACTAACCAATTCAGGATCACAAATTCAGGACCACGTCTTGTAAAAAAGAACCCATACAAGAAGAATTCTGGTTGATCGCTTTCATCTTGCGCCACACCATAATTCCATTCAAGGTGTAGGTGTAGTGTTTATGGTTCGTGTGGGGTCGGCTGTTTCCGTGGATAATCCGAGAAGTGTTGTTTATGCGCCCTTATCAGTTGCCATGGTGATCAGCTTCCTGACCATAAGGTTTTAAGAAGCGACTTTTTATGTGTTTAGTTTGCACATTTGCATTGAACATAGACTCAATCAATCTGCCTAGCCTTTTGCCAACTACGTTAGGGTCGGCTTCCAGTTTAGCTGGATGCAGCTGATTACCAGTATTTTAAATGATCTAAAAAGTACGAAACAAGCAAATATTTCAGACAGAAATCAAGACATAGGTACAAAAATGGTCAAGGTAAAGCCGTAGTCGCATGCCTGTATACTATGCGCCAGGAACACCTACAAAATTATAATGGCATGCGACGACAGCTTTACCTTGACCATTTTTGTACCTATATCTTGATTTCTGTCTGCAATATTTGCTTGTTTCGTAGTTTTAAAATCATTTTTATTTTCCCGTAGTCGGATTACAGTTTTTTATTAAACTTATTTTTTATTTATATAAAAAATTACCATTGTCATTCACGAATATCATTATATTTGACACACGCCCGTCTGACACCAAAAATTCAATAACATTGTCCTTTTGACGGCCACTCGGCCGGCCGTTTCATACCACTTTTGCCAGGGCTTATAGCGAAAATTTTGCTTTTTAAAACTACACTTTTTAAGCTCAGCTTCCACAAAGAGGCAGGGGAGTCCACTTATTTTTAATGCTATACAAATAAACTGTTAGTTGTTAACGATATAACTTTACGTTTTGTTGGAAACCACCCCTAAAGGTGAGCATCCTATGAGAGAGATTTCAACTTGCTTTATGTTTTGTTTATTTATGGGGCCAATACTAATTTGTAAACGTTGCAATGGTCTTGGAGAGACTAGCTTCTCCCGCACTGGGCGGAGCAGGAGGGCGTATCAGACTCTTACTGACTAAAACCCATCCGTGTTCCTTCAGTTGCCTGTATGTTGCCACAGGGGCCACGGTATCCCTTTCGGACTTTCCCGCGACCGCAGGCATCGGCCCTAGCGGACCCCATCAATTCTGCTGACATCTCTTTGAGGCGCGCGTGAAACACAACGCGCCGTCGACCCGGGCCCGATCCTGAGCTACCCATTGCTCACCGTCCGCAAACCCGCGCCTACGGTAGCCGGAAATCAGCCTGCGATTCCCGACGCCCAGGGGCGTCTCCTCATGCGGCGGTTAGGGGCGCGAGGACGCGAAATTTGCCTTTCCCTCACGCGTTCCGCCTCCTCCTTTGCGTGCATTACTGCTTCGCAGAAGGAGGTGACGGCCTCCCATTTCCTCTCGCTCTGTACCATGGCCTGAACCAGGGCCGGACGCGAGAGATCACCGATACCTGCACCTACTATACCTGCATACAGGAATATGGAGGTATCACATCTGTATGGGTGATATTGTGATTAGATGTGCAACCAGAAGTCCAGTCACAAAGTTTAAACTCAAACTAATTGTTTCAAATAAACCAATTACAGGCTTTTTTGAATTGTCAAGGGGTCAGTCAATCAAAAAGATGAAGCTAGTTGCCCATTACAAAGCATAGTAGGTGAACCTTTGGAGAAGAACGGGCAAGAAACTCCACGGACATTCTTTTAAATCAAAATATGATTTTAATTGATTGAACTGTGTATTTAGAACTTTATGATGAAATTACCGTTTCAGAATTTACAGACTGAGTTATTATTTTCATTAATTGCTATGCTACCGCCTTCCTTGGAACACAAGGTTAACATAAAAAAATCGGTCAAAAACGAGTCGGACTCGCGGACCGAGGGTTCTGTACCTACCCATTATACAGCTATAATAAAACTGGTATCATTTTTACCCACGACGGAACGGAGACGGTATATGCGTTTGGGGTGAGAGGATGTTTGTGCAAATCCATGTTGCCATTTTTCTCCAAAACTACTAGTCCGATTTTGATGCAGTTTTCAGTTATGGGTTTGAGTTTGATTGGTGCATGTTCTTAGTTAGGTGTTACGGTGACAATTCACCAGGGGGCGCTGCAGCAAACATTTTTTGTGCAAATCCATGTTGCCATTTTTTTCCAAGACTACTAGTTCGATTTTGATGCAGTTTTCAATGAAAGGTTTGGGTTTGATTGATAAATGTTCTTAGATAAGTGTTACGGTGACAACTCAGCGGCGCTGCAGTAAACATTTATTTGTGCAAAAGTTTTATCCTTTTTCAATTACTTTTTAACCGTCGTGGGTTTTTCAAAAAATTTATTTTGCTTTTTATAAATATCATTTTTAAATGTCTTTGACATATCTCGGGACCCTGGGGTCCCGGACCTTTGGAAGGCATACGAGGGGTCGAAGCCAACTCGCAGAGGCCCCTTCGACATTATAGAGTATTGAGGCACCAACCGACGACTATCCCTGTTCGCACTATGCAAGGGCACCCAAGGACAACCCCCGGTTGGTGTGGGACTATTGCAGAATATGGAAACAAAGATATTGGACTATGGCTTTGGGTGGCTTAAGTGGACTGGTTACCTGGAGCTATGGAAGGACTATGGCCCCTGCCTGATCAACGTTTAACTGTACACGGATAAATGGCAGGGGGTGACTTGCACGCTCAATAATGGGCCCCCGAAAACGGTCGCTGGCACATAGTGTCGAAGCGACAAGGGGGCAACACGTCCTGAGGTGCTTATGAGGAGTGGAGAGGTATTCCACGGCTATCAGGACAATCCTGGAAGTACGGTCAAGATCCCTACCAGCATCTTACTGGAATACTTCCTTCCTCCGAGCACGTTTGCTCTTGCGAATCTCCACTCAAGCCGGCCAATTAAGGCAAGAATGAGGCGGGAGCTCTGTTCCTCGTCAGTGTTCACTCCAGCCGGCCAATAAAGGCAAGCCAAAGGTGAGGAACAAGACTTCTCACGGGAGATAGGGTCCGTGGGGTCGCTACTGCCCAACGGCTCGCCACATGCTGCCCTGCGGGTTTTTGTCTCTCTTGGTCTGGCTCCTAATTCCAGACCTGTTCCGGCAAAGTAAACTCTACCGGCACAGGCCTAGAGTTCGGAGCGCGCAAGCCCCACCACGACGTCAACGTAGAGATACGACGGTGGGTTATAAATATTATTATTAGTAAAAAGATATAGGCAAATTTAGATTTTCGCGAAAACTTGTAAGTACCAAAATTTCCCTTAATTTTCAACTTTTTTATTTTTCGCAATTTTTCCTTTATCTGTGCTATAAGACATTGCTTCGTACCAAATTTCAAGATTCTGAGTTCACGGGAAGTACCCTGTAGGTTTTGATTCCCTTGCGAGTGTCGAAAATTTGCATCATAAACGGCTGTTTCTTTTGATTGCGTTGGCTTAAAAGTTTGATTTTTTCACAGCTCCAAGAGACAGTAGATTTGAGTATTTGATATGAATTTCAGCTTGATACCTCCACGCGTTCCTGAGAAAAATGGGTCTTGATTGACAGACAGACGGACAACAAAGTGATCCTATAAGGGTTCCGTTTTATTCTTTTGAGGTACGGAACCCTAAAAATATTTCATGCATATTCACAATACAGATATTAATTAAATGAAACGATATTCGTTTGCATCCCGCAGTTATTGTTCCAATTGATTGCTATTTATTGCCTCGAATATAATTTTTGTGGGTTTTGCCTGCCGTTTTGCTCGTGTAATATTTTTTAATTATTATTTGGAAACTGATGCGCGTTTACGCAAGTTGTATTAACGTGGAAAAAGCAAAAGGAAAATTAAGGAATGCGCAAATGTGTCATGCGCCATGGGAAAAGGGCCTATCATACCGTATCATATCCCAATCTACTGTTATATTATTCTAGTGATAACTGTTCGTCAGGAATACTCTGTAAGAACGTATCAGTGTTGTCATTATGTAGTAGGTATATGCAGGAACAAAGGCGTTCATTAATTCACTAAAAACGAAAAACTTTGCAAGAAGTTTTTTTTGCACGACGGTTCGCACAATTGCGCTGGATTGGAGGGTGGAGAACGACAGGACACTAGTCACTGTGAAGACGGACGGTGGTTCAAAGGTAGCGAGTACTGAATAGTCTACTCGACTTACTGTTCCGATCGCTACTGAATTCTGTGGGACGAGCTGCTGCAAAATGTGACTGTTATTTTAGAATATCGTGGTGTCTTACGACTTCCACGCGAACAAAGTCGCGGGCACAAGCTAGTTTTCCATAAATGAGTTCATTAAGTTACCTTTTAAGCAGAAACTACCTTTTCATTCAGCAGTGTGTGTCGTGCTATGAGTACTCAAGCGACTGTCATCATAAGCCATTGTGTGTCCACTGCTGGGGCACAGGCCTCCTCCTGTTTATCTTCACTGTTTTGAGAGCAATGGTAATGAAATTATTGCCTGTCTGGATTTGAACCCTCGACCTTACAACTCGTAAGTCGAGGCCACTACCACTGGGACCACTGTAAGACTGGTAACGCGGTCTCAGTTGCCCGTGACATTTTTTTGTTATTTTTCTTCAAGCAACTAGGACCTCTCGCTTCGGAAAACAAAAGACAGTAAGTACTTAATTTGTTTAAGAACTTGTAACAAAAAATAATTATTTCCTCGCAGCTAATTATTCCGTCGAAACTTTACGCACAATTTTTACAAAAGAAATTATAATTCCTTCGTAATTAATAAGTTTCAAATTCCGTTTGACTCCTAATCGTCTTGTCGTTTTTACCTATATAATTTCAGGAAATTACCTGCCGTACCATTTTCAAAGTTTAATCAGAATTCCTGTAACAAGTAACGGTTGGCACTGAAATGATTTATGACAAATTGTAGTTAACAATTTTCGCAGTTATTAGTGTATGTTGCTGTGAAATTAATTATCCATCACGAAAATATCAAAGCATAACATCACGCTCGTTTTCCCTGAAGGGTTAGGTAGAGGTGTGAAACCTCCATTTTTAACTGACTACCAAAATGAGGAGGTTCTCAATTCAACTGTATGTTTTTAAGCTATTGCATGGCTTTTATCGCGGGTTTTGAGCGCGGCGATCGAATCAAAAAATTCCGTAACAAAAACCTAACCCCCCACTTCGCCTATCATGTAATGACGGATGATGACATAAAACAAAAATTACGTTCCCATGACAACATCACGTTGTCATGGGAACGTGTCATCATCCGTCATCATCCCAAGTGTAGCGTTGACAAATAGGAAGTATGGGGTTTACAAATGCTGTGCAACAGCTTTACCGCGGCAGTCCCCGAGTGCCACAGGTTTTTTTTTTTAAGTTATTGCGTAGCTTTTATCGCGGGCTTTGAGCGCGGCGACCGAATCAAAAAATTCCGTAACGAAAAAAACCTAACACCCCCTTCACTCCGCCTACCATGTAATGACGGTTCCCATGACAACGGAATGTTGTCATGTGATGTTGTAATGGGAACGAAGTTCCAATTACAACATCAAAGTCGATGGCATAAAATCGAAGTCGGTGGCATAAAACGAAAATTCAAAACCAAGGACACCGACTTCCGAAATTAAAGTTATTTTTCACTTTGTAGTGTTTTTTTTTTGTAAGTCTTTATATTTAAGTCTTTCCACCACAGACCAATTATTTAGTTCGGCACACGTAAGTAAAACTCGAAGGCTTACGTCCGAACTCTACCAGTGCTCAAGTCAGAATGTCATTCGGCGTCGCCGCCAAACCCTTCATATTTTAAAACGTTATTTAAAATTACTTCCTGCTGAGCACGTGTATTCATTCAAATGTTGCCATAAAAATAAACTTTAAATCAAATTAAATACTAAAATTCTTAAAGAACCTAACAATATCTACAACATAAATTACTAGTAACGTTTCAACAACCGTTCTAATTACCTTTAAAGACTAATGTTCTGGCGGCACATTATACCTATGTTAAATATACAATTATTTAGTAATTAATATTAACACAAACAAAACGCCACGTCACTAAACTTTGTAATAATAATTATGTAGTAAGTTCTAGATTTTCTTGAAATTAGCCTAAATTCTAGACATTATTCAGCCTAAGTTACCTCAACACGTGTAGGTTAGGTAATTTGACAGGTTGGTACTTTCTTTGTTAACAAGAATTAATTAATTGGGAATTTGCTGTGTTGGTCTTGCCTTTATGTACCTGCTAAAAGTCAATAGGTAATTATAAAAGTAATGAGTCAAGTTATTTTGTTAGAATAGGTACATTGATATATCAAATGAACATAATATTCTAGAAACAATTTATTTTGAAAAGAGTAACCGTGGAGTTTCTTGCCGGCTCTTCTCCATAGAAAGCGACCAATTGGAACCGTGCACCTAGCTTCTGACGTTTCATAAGTGCCCATGTAGGTTTATGTGAAATAAAATATTTTGATTTTGGAAAAGCCATAAATGCCACTCATCGTCATCATCATAGCAGTCAAAATAAAAACTAATTTTAGTTTTTATGATAACTTTTGTTTTGATTGAAGGGAAAACTTCTTTAGGCGCGTTGGGCATTTTTGAGATGGGAAAAAACAATTAAACTCGCGACACCGTAACCGACACCTCATTTTTGTAAATGCGATTGTGTTCTTTATTTATATCACGTTCGTTACGGATCAATGTTCTATGCAAGTATTTTTACTTTAATGGTTTTGGAAGTTTTTTTTTTTAATTGTTCAAGTTTTCACTTCTGTCGGCACTCCCGGAGTGCCACTGTTTTAATTACATTATTTTAGGGTTATAAAATACATATTTGTAAAATGTGCAAGTTAAGCCAACATGGCATCATATTTTTTGAGGTCATGTCTTTATGTTTTTAGAGGGCGCCATATTCAACATCTCATAGCCTCTACCTAGCGGACGATCAATACGCTTCTAACGATACCTCATTTGTCAAATTATGAAAAGGAGTTTAGAAGTTAAGAGCGAACAGAAGAACATACATACCCACATACGTACATATATACATACCGGTCATAATTATAACCCTCCTTTTTGCTTTGCCGTAGTTGGGTAACAAATCCACTCATAAATATCGGCCTCCTAAAGATTGCTAAGTATGTACAATGTACAAACACTGATCTAGCACTTTCACAACGAATTTCTGCGACCTTCACTAACAGTCACTTATTGTCAAAATCATAAAGAGTTCGGCAGGCATGTCGTTTTTGCTGAAAAGAGACACTTTAAGATTTTACCCCTTACGATTGTACTTTGAAGGGGGTGAACATATCTAAAAAAAAACACGAAAGTTTCCCAAATCAAAATAAGAAGGAGGATGAAATTGTAACACAACGAATAGCAACAGAGAAACGGCAAGTTATTCCAAGAATTACATAACATAGTTACATTTGTGGAGCTCCATACTTGTGATCCATCACAATTACTACAATCTCACCTGAGCTCTGTTTACTTACCGTATTACTACGAAACAAGTAAGTTACAGAAGTTTTGCTAGTATTTCCATTTTTGATGTTACATGCTGAACAATAACATTTGGAACCAAAGCATGTATTGTGGTGTCCCATTGAAGGGCAAAGGTCTCCGTTTACTCTCTTTTCACTTAAGGACCTAGACATCCTGCTCATCCCATCTCTTTCTGGGTCTGCCGCAATGTCGCTTGCCATTAAGAGAGAACAAATACAAAAAAATACCTATGTATTCCTGAGAGTTTCCTCGCACTGAGCGTACGACGCTGCTTTAAGGCGAAAGCGTCAGGGTAGCCCGCAAAATTCAAATTTTCTTACGTTTTTTTTCAATTTGCAAGTCAGTATCATGGTGTATGTTGATCTAAAAATGATTCGCGGCCATAATAAATATGACTTTACTCAGTTATAATCATTACAACCAGCAATAGTGATTAAGAAGAAGATAACCAACTTATGGAGTTGTATTGCTGATTGTAATGTATAATTGAGTAAAGCCATATTTGTTACGACCGCGAATCATATTTTAACCAACATAAAACCTGACACTGATCTGCAAAATGCAAAAAACGTAAGAAAATTTGAATTTCGCGGGCTACCTTTTTTTTTTTGGGTGTGAAATTATCAAATAACTTCTCCCGCTCTGGGTGGAGCGGGAGGGCGTGTCAGACTCTTACTGACTAAAACCCACCCGTGTTCCTTCGGTTGGCCTGTTGCTGGAGGCCACGATGTCCCTATCGGTTTTCTTCGAACCCCCGGCTGGCATTGGCCCTGGCGAACCCCGTCAATTCTGCTGACATCTCTTTGAGGCGCGCGTGGAACACAACGCGCCGTCGACCCGGGCTTGGTCCTTATCGGACGGCGAGCTACCCATTGCTCACCGTCCGCAAGCCCGCGCCTACGGTGGCCGGAAATCGGCTCGCGATTCCCCCCCCGGGCGTCTCCTCCTACGGCGGTTAGGGGCGTGAGGGCGCGAAGTTTGCCTCTCCCTCTCGCGTTCCGCCTCTTCCTTCGCGAGCATTACCGCTTCGCAGAAGGATGTGACGGCCTGCCATTTCCTCTCGCTCCGTACCATGGCCTGAACCAGGGCCGGATGCGAGAGATCACCGCCGCCGATCGCCTCTACGAGGACACGGCGTTGCTCTGCCCAAGCCGGGCAGACCTCCACCGTATGCTCCACCGTGTCCTCAGGCCGATCCACACAATGGTGACACCCGGGTGTTTCCTCCCGCCTTATCCTGAACAGGAACCTCCCGAAGCAGCTGTGTCCGGTGAGGACCTGTGTCAGGCGGAAGGTGAGGACGCCGTGGCGTCTCTCAAGCCACTCCTCAAAGAGGGTCTTATCGCCGCAATTTGAATTTCTCGGGCTACCCTGACGCTTCCCCCTTAAGAGAAGGCTCCCTAAATTGTAATTTGCATAAATATTCTGAAACAGTCACGCATACAATCACAATGAACTTTAGCATATGATTTATTGGATCTTTTTCTTTCCATAATAAGACAGTAACGTAATTGAAACATTTTCGCTCGATTAACTTTTTATTCGAAAATCATGTCTTTTTTAAAGATTATTAGAAACAAATACAAGATTACTCGGCTTTTATGTCTAAAATAATTATTGACAGTAAGAAAATATAGTTTATTATCCAGATATTTCTTCTCGTGAGGAGCTCGTGGCTAAGTAATAACAGCCGCACCGGTCGATCCATCAGGTTAAGCTACGCTTGCCAGGGTTGGTAAGTGGATGGGTGACCATCTTTACATACCGAGACTCCTCCGTGCCTCGGAAAACACGTTAAGCCGTAGGTCCCGGCTGACATTCGTGGATCTTTGACAGTCGTTACGGGTCGTCAGAAGCCCGAAAGTCTGACAACCAGTCTTACCAAGGGGTATCGTATTACCCAGTTACTGGGTTGTGGAGGTCAGATAGGCAGTCGCTCCATATAAAATACTGGTATTCAGCTGCATCCGGTTAGACTAGAAGCCGACCCCAACATAGTTGGCAAAAGGCTAGGCAGATGATGTAAGATATTTCTTCTTTACATCAATTATTACTTTAGTTATTAACGAAATAAGAATTGAGTTTTACGACATTTAATTCCGTGTTCGAACACGACCAAAGAGCACACGCGATATTCAGCTCTATTACTGACTTGTTAGCGATTAGCACATAGTGGAGTGGTGGGGTGCATAGGGGCGGAGTTTGCGTGGAAATTATCTTTGTAGTGCCTGGTCTTAATGCTGCGTTTGCGTCGCATAAAAGCCATTGAATCAAAACTACGTCTCCTACACCAGATGTGAGGCAAACATTCCCATTTATTTCGTATTTCTCAAAATCCATCTCGCTCACCTTTCTAGTATACCTTTTGTGAATATTTCTTTTTTGTAATACGATGTATAACATAATACATTACGGAATTTAGAGATCGTTTGGGGATGAATTCGTTTATTATTTAAGTTTACTTATTCGTTTAGAAAAGATAACAGTGATTCTGCATTAAATAATAAAATTCACATTAAAACTTTCTTTTTATTGGCATATAGCCACAGAACCCAGTTACTGAAATAATGAAAATATTATTGAGTCAATTAAAAAGCCGACCGATGAAAGAGAATGATATGATAATGTGGCGACAGACGACTTCCGTTGTTACAACTACACAATAAACGTAACAACGGCAGATAGCTGTACAAGTTCTGATGAATCATATTGAAAAATACAAAGATTTTTATTCAGAAAGTTAGAATATGTTGGCTTATGTAGAAATTATTTGGTTTGGGAATTATGTTGTCCCCTAGTTACCTGGCAATCTCATCTCAGCTACAAACAAGTCAAAAATTTGCTAAAGTGGTAGGTATATTTTTGACAGATTGCGACCGAAAATTTAATGTGAACTTTCTTAAAAACACGGGAATAGGGATGATGATAAAAAAATCCCATCAAAAACATAAATGTGAAAATGGGAGCCAAATTCCATAAATATGGTTGTCGACTTCGCCGACAAAAGAATTGAAATCTAAATGGGTGCCAAGTTCTGTAGATAATCCTGAAATTTATTTATAAGAACATGCAACTTTCTAAAATAAAATTAAAACACAAATTCTTGTTTTTTCTGCTATAACAATGTTTGCTATTTAAAAATATTACTTCTTAAATTTGAACAGTCGAATTATTTACACAAAGCACTTAGGATAAATTGAAGCTCAAGATTTGACTTGGCTAGTTTTTACATACAAGTTATCTTATATTTGGCTAATCAATTTATAATCTTTATATTTGTCTACAGTGTCGCGGTGCAAAAGAACTAAAACAAACAGGGTAACTTTTTTATGCTGGTGTGCATTACAGCTACGTCTTACACTCGCGCCACGTCATTGTGCTGTAATTTTACTTTTTTAGTGTGCGTGCATTAAGCGGCTAACAGTTGGACGCTATTTTTTTATCGAGTTTACAGCTTTGACTGTCTACCTAGGCATATTTAATTATTATTATTTAATTTTAAGTAGGCACTCAACATCAAATAAGTAATTCATGATGTGCTTACCTGTAAGAAATTTGTATACTAGTCTATAAGTTTATTGCATGTATCTCATATCTTTGTATCGGTGTACTTAATTGTTGGTGAGCCAAATAAATAAAGTAAAATATTCATATCTTTGTTCTTTATGTTATGCGCAAGTTACTGTTTCTTATTGTAACTGTTTACAGCTTTGACTGTCTACCTAGGCGTATTTATATATTTGTTCTTTATGTTATGCGCAAGTTACTGTTTCTTATTGTAACTGTAAGGTCAAAATATCTTCTTTCTCTAAAATTTCAGCTTGCTGGTAAAAACTAGCCAAGTCAAATCTTGAGCTTCAATTTATCCTAAGTGTTTTGTGTAAATAATTCGACTGTTCAAATTTAAGAAGTAATATTTTTAAATAGCAAACATTGTTATAGCAGAAAAAACAAGAATTTGTGTTTTAATTTTATTTTAGAAAGTTGCATGTTCTTATAAATAAATTTCAGGATTATCTACAGAACTTGGCACCCATTTAGATTTCAATTCTTTTGTCGGCGAAGTCGACAACCATATTTATGGAATTTGGCTCCCATTTTCACATTTATGTTTTTGATGGGATATCATTACTTTTTGTAAAGAAATTATTATTATTCGTCAATCAAACGTGATCTATTAAATTCTTTTTGTAAATATGCGTAGCAATATTGTGTAAGAATGTAGGTATTTCTTTCGTAACAATTGTTACAATTTTCCGCAATGATGTCAGATCGCTGAGCCGGCGCGGCAAGTATTATTATTAAAAAAAACGTGTACAGTCGGGGAGGGGAGCCTTATGTCGTATGGTATTTTACTGTGGGGTCGGGCTGCTGACATTGAATCCATCTTTATTTTGCAAAAGAGAGCTATCAGAGCCATTTATAATCTACGTCGCCGCGAATCTCTCAGGAAACTTTTTAAAAGGATTAATATTATGACGGTACCTTGCCAATTCATTTATGAAAATATTATGTATGTAAGGAAAAATCCACATCTCTTTAATAAAATAAGTGATAGACATAATTTTAATACTAGAAATAAAGATAAACTAGATCAACCATTTTTTAGATTATCTTAAGTACATACATCTTTTATGGGGTACTGTGTTAAATGTTACAACAAAATACCTTGTGACATTTTGCAATTAAATGAAAGAAAATTTAAAACTCATATTAAAAATACACTTTGTAAACAAGCATATTACAAATTAGAGGATTATATCCAAGATAAGAGTGCTTGGAAACATGCTGGTCCTGCTCCATAGGACAATTTAGAATCAAGACAAAATCAAACTGTTTGCTAATTTAATTGTAAAATTTATTACTTTGTGTTTTATGACATTGATTTTACATTATGTGATTACTTCCTCACACACTGACTTATTAATTGTAAAATTTTAGGAAAATCGTCTACTTTTACAATGTTTGTAAATATGTGAGCACCATGTATCTATCACATATTAAATTATCTGTCGTTGTTTCATTTTTAATTCTTTTTACCTATTGTGGTATAGTAATTTTATTCTAGGTGCACCGTCTTCACATATAATTATTATTTAACAAATGTACGTACATATAGAAACAATTGTAAAACATTTTAAAAGAGTAACGGTGGAGTTTCTTGCCCATTCTTCTCCATACGAAAACTACCTTTTGGAAGGGGCGAATAGAATCAATTTTATTATTTTGTAATTTTTGACGTTCAAAAGTGCCATACATGGGCCTATTTGAAATTAATGATTTGACTTTGACCCCGTCAGGAACAAAGTTCCTTCTCACGTATGATTTAATTATTTAATTTTTACAGCCGCCCCTTTTTTTTGAAGTATCTTCTCCCGCTCTGGGCGGAGCGGGAGGGCGTATCAGACTCTTACTGGCTAAAACCCACTCGTGTTCCTTCGGTTGCCCTGTTGCCGGGGGCCACGATGTCCCTATCGGTTTTCTGCGAACCCCCGACAGGCATTTGCCCTAGCGGATCCCGTCATTTCTGCTGACATCTCTTTGAGGCGCGCGTGGAACACAACGCGCCGTCGACCCGGGCTTGGTCCTTATCGGACGGCGAGCTACCCATTGCTCACCGTTCGCAAGCCCGCGCCTACGGTGGCCGGAAATCGGCTCGCGATTCCCGCCCCGGGCGTCTCCTCCTGCAGCGGTTAGGGGCGTGAGGGCACGAACTTTGCCTCTACCTCACGCGTTCCGCCTCCTCCTTCGCGAGCATTACCGCTTCGCAGAAGGAGGTGACGGCCTGCCATTTCCTCTCGCTCCGTACCATGGCCTGAACCAGAGCCGGACGCGAGAGATCACCGCCGCCGTTGCAGCCGCCCCTTGGATTTACATTTTGACCTCACTATGGACTTAACTATTCCCAAGTTTATATAAAAAATTAAACGACAATAGTCCCTAAAACAATAGTCATACGATCTATCAATTCAAAAACGTCTCAAGCATAGTACCAACCTACCAACTACCTTGAACATACCAACCTGACGTTTGTAACAACGTTTTTCGAGATCAGAGAATGAATGAAATGAATTCACTGCCGCCTAACATTAGGGACCAAGATTTTGACACGTGACACATCAGTTGACTCGACGGGGTGTTTTGAATTCAGTCATGAAATTCAGGAATTTACATCAACTTTTGGCATTCGAATCAAAAATGTATAGTTAGCTGTCAAATTATAAGACGCTGGAGATCAGCGCCATCTGAAGTGCGCAAGTGGCAGTTTTTAACCCCATTTGAAAATTTGTCGTCATGACTGTCATTTTCATAGTTTTCGGGAGATAGTGCTGATATCGAATTAGATGGACATTCTGGATTTTAAGATGGCGGCTATTCCAAATAATAATAATATTGTAGATCAATTGTCATAGACAACAATTTCATGCCAATTGTAAACTTGATAATCAAAATCCGTAAAAAAACGGACCTCTTAATTTCGTCAAGTTCGTCTGTCCGTGCGTCCGGATGTCATACAGTCATTTAACATGGAGACTATTTACACTCTATCGATGAAAATTTTGAAAAAGGTGTATTTTTTGCACCGTTAAACAATGGTGTAGTGAAATTACGATAAACATAATAGTGGGGGTGGCATTCTCCATACTTACATATAACCGAGAGATGAAAAAAATCTATGCATATAAAGCGTGTATTGTTGGATCTCATAATTAAAATGTTAAGATGTTTCTAAGTGACTTTGCTTTTGAAGTCAATAATTTTTGAGATACAGTTTATTTTCGGTTACAACCGCAGAATTAACTTTGTTTGTTATAGTTTTTTCGAGAAATACAAACTTATTTTTGCAGTCGATAAAATTGATACTATGAAATGTTTATGCGTAAATATTCATCCCAATTACGGAACCCTTCACTGTGCGTAGTCCGACATACACTTGGGCAGTTTTTTTTAAATTTCGTTTTGAAACTACCTCAAAAATAAACAATTTCTATTACTCGAGTAAGATTATCCTATTAAAAACAAATACTATCAAACTCATACAACTAAAAAAAAAATGATTGTTGGTTTTATGAAACCACGGTAAAAGTGAAACTTTACACGGTCAGCTGCTGCGAACTATAGGCGCCGCCATATTGGCCTTGGCTGCTCTGACGATCGCCTTTCACTTTATCCCTACTCCGCGGCCGACCGACACGTGACATGCAACACACAGACGAAAAAGTTTGAGACGATGTAATAAAAGTTTCAATTTAAAAATATAGACGTCATTTAAAAGTGTTTGCGGAATACCTACCTAATTTATATAATTAATTTAACATCATTCCCAAACAAAATTTTCTTAAGCCTACCTAAAAAATGTATACTAGGCATTCTATATCAGAAAGTATCAAAAATAAAATCCACAGTAAATAATTGTCCAATAAATTAAAAATAATTTTGAACAACGTTCCGAATTTAAATTCAAATAAATAGAAACAATTCGGCGCGAAATTCAATAAATGAGGTAAGTATCTATCCTCGTTCTATGTGTTGACTCGTTTTATATTGAATGTCCTAAAAACGATTAAACACTAGAAAAGTATAAATAATTATTTTAAACAATGTTTATTGTATTTAATGCTTAAAACAATTTTATTTTAATTTTCAAGTATAGATTTCAGACATTCGACATAATTATAAATTAATCGAGACAATCAAAATGAAAAAAAAAAAAACGTTTGGCATAATCGTTTTCGCACATCATTACAATAAAAAAAAAAACAATGATCGACGATTTTTAACACAAATTGAGTAGTAGTAATGAATATTACGTGTTATTGAACATGTGTTCGTATAATAAGTAAAGATCTGGGCATTTTCTAGTTACTTATAATATTTTTAATCACATTTGTCACATTTAAAGTCGTATCAGATATGTGTATGTGTGTTAATTGTGAAAAGTTAAAATGTAAACACGCACGATTGGCGCGAATCTTCGACTTTTGATATCAAAAACTTCATTACTACTACTTATTTAACTTGAAAAATGGATGAATTCGTCAAATAATTAAATGTTGTAATAGTCGCTGTCCTTATGGTGGAGTTTGGATGTTCGCAATCCCCAATTTTTATGTTTTTTAGCCTCGACCTCGACTGTCATCAAAATGGCGATTATCGCATTTACAGACTTGAATTTTATAAAGGTAAATTAATAATCTTGCGCGCTAAATATGAAAGATTTAATGGCATAAACATTATTTTAGCCAACTCTCTTAATTAAAGATGAATAATCTCATTGGCAGCAGCATTTTCAGTGCTTCTATAGGAAGGTTTACTTTAACAAATAACACAACAATACCTAAATACTAAAAACATTTTATTTCTCATAGAATTTAAAACGGCTTCAGCTTCATTCTCATAACGTAGTCATGGTATGAAAGCAGCGTAGCCAGATTATTGTTTTGATCTATTATGGGTAAATCTTTTACAGTCTAGGGTGGCTCTGTTTTTATCATCACTTGCTTGCCTATAAACATCTCTGGTAGCAGCCTCTCTCAGTAAGCATGACAAACTTTATCCAAATGTATACCTAACCTAGAAAGTAAGAAAATACTCTTATTGTTGTTTATTTACTTTTGTATAATAATTATATCACTCATAGTAATTCTGCCATTTTAAAAACACTAACCTGATGACTTCTGTGACTTGCAGTTGACATGCCACATACATAACATAATATGCTTAGATTTTGCTGAGCAAGTAATACTTGGGATAGAGTTGTAGATAATATAATCAATAATGTCAAGTCTTGCAATAACACATGTCATCGTCATACCTGAAAAAGGTAAAAAAATTCAGTGTATTTACTTATCCTATATAATTACATCATACTATAGACATTTACAGCTGACGACGCGCGACGTACCCCTGACTGAACATAGGCCTTCTACTAATAGGCTGCTAAAATCAATGAGGTTATACAATACGACGGTGTTTATAAATATTTAGAGAACATAATAAACTTACCCAGGGCCATGGAAAGATAAGCAATAGTTCCTCTGGCTTCAATTTAAATTGACAGCATTAAATCGTAACGTAATATAAGTATAAAGTAAATACGGAAAAATAAATTCAAATCAACGTAAAACAAACAGCTAACAATGCCATTGATCTGACAGATTATTTTTGACAGTTTGACATTATGCATGGTGTCAGTGTTACCAGGTTTAATTATTTTGGTAATCGATTGACGAAATCGATTGGGTGATTATCAGTGATCGGAGTAGGTAGATTGATTTTACGTACTCGCATCATGAATAGTCATAGAAATCATAACATGGATAAGCCTTTTTTCCGGGATTTCATTTTGGTACTTACGGGATTGAATCAAATATTGTTAAAGTAAGGATTTTTAAACTACTACATTAGAAATTTATAGAATGCGATAGATAAATATTTAAAATATATTATATTGTTTTATAGTATATCTATCCTTTTCTTGGAGTCCGATCACCTATATACTATTAAACAGACAGCAAAAGGGTTGAACATTTCTTATTCATATTGATGTATTCTTTATTCTACACATTACAACATTTGAAATTCCTTAAAAAATCTTAATAATTTCAAAATCCCGGAATCCCGGAGGCGTA
Organism: Agrochola lychnidis; assembly: GCA_963680765.1. NCBI lineage: Eukaryota > Metazoa > Arthropoda > Insecta > Lepidoptera > Noctuidae > Agrochola > Agrochola lychnidis. Next base: position 22,342,238 of record OY796858.1, read on the forward strand.
TCCATACTAATATACGTGCCAGTTCATTGACCTCAAATCAATCTACTTACTCTGATCACTGGTAGTTTATAAAATAACATTACTGCCTCGAAACACTTTTAAGTTGTTGAGTATATTCAGCCCATATAATATTTTATTTATTGTAAAATCATAATTTTACAGTATTTGAGTATAATAAATAGCATTTAAAACATACTCGTGTAGTGGATACTCCACCTACTCCATGTGGGTTAGTATCGATATTTTCAATCGATTACAAATTATTTTATTGGATTAGTCTGTCATCTGGCAACATTCAGGTTAGGATTGAATGGCGGATGTAGTTCTTTAAGTATCAACAAAATAAATATTTATTAGGTTCTCTAATGCTAGAAGAAATAAATTTTCATAAAACGACTTGAAAAAAATACGACATAATTTTTGATAAATAAGCTTTGACACAGTATCATACCATGGGCCTGCTTTCGGGAAATCTCTTTTCAACTTTCTAGGTCACCCGGAAATGGGTTAAATGTTTTTGATGTCTAGTGACGGGTCGTTGATAAAAATGCCGATTTTTATACGTTAATATCTCAATAACCGTTTGAGTTTTATTTATGAAATTTGGAGTTCTAGTTAATCTAAGGGGTTTTTATAAATAAACCAAATTTCATGAGTCTATGTTACATGGATTTTGAGTTATTAAGGGGTCAAAAGTGGCTCCAAATGGTTCGTGTAATATAACACACTGCAGCCGTGTCTTGCCTAGTACTTGGCTCGACACGCTGCCGCGTGTCTAGATATGTTTTGTCCGTCTTGTAGATTATTAAAAAACATTGGACACATATTTTTTCTTTTTTTACGATGCCAAAAGATTACGGCGATACATTGAGTTAAAATGTGCCGTGACGTCACTTGTATGTAGATTTTATACTTACTTGTGACGTAGCGACCCCCACTCCCCAACTTCAATGCGTTTTATCTAAGTCATTTTTAAGCTATTGCATAGCTTTTATCGCGGGCTTTGAGAGCGGCGACCGAATCAAGAAATTCCGTAACGTAACGAAAATAAAACCTAACACCCCCCACTCCGCCTACCATGTAATGACGGTTCCCATGACAACGTGATGTTGTCATGTGTTGTCATGGGAACGTAATTTTTGTTTTATGTCATCACGTCATCATCCCAAATGTAGCGTTGACAAATAGGAAGTATGGAGGTTACAAATGCTATGCAATAGCTTTACCGCGGCAGTCCCCGAGTGCCACACGTTTTTTTATTAATATGATAAAGCAAAAAATACGTGTCTAATATTTTATTATTATCTGACTGACGGACAAAATAGAATTTCTTTTTTTTGACCCAGGGATCATGCCTTTGAAGCAGTTTCGGAGCCCACAACTATAAAAGTACCTATTGCTCGTATATGTAGCTCGAAACTGAAATAACAGTTTCGAGCTACATATAGGCATAACCTAATCTCATTCAAATTATCATCGTCACCATTTCAACCAAATGACATCCACTGCTCGATATATGCCTCCGCCCCCCGCCAAGCGTTGCCACATCGACCGGTCCTGTGCTTCTTACATCTCATTCAAATTACACAACGCATTTATCTATCGTCAACACATCACATTACTAAACGCTCTGTCTCTCATTGATCTATTCCCAACCAAGACTCACAGATCCATCATCTAACTGCCAAAATGATCTCCTAACCAAGATACAGTGTGTTCATTTTAAAATTACATCAATATCTAACACCAAACAATTCCACAGGATTACGGACAAGTGCTAACAAAATCCCATTTATCTCGACGTGAAATAGTTCTGAATTTAGTATATCATTCGCTGCCAAATGTGCTGGGATACCGCGGCCGAGCGCACGCGGTGAATGCGCGAAATCGAATTGTCTCGCGTTTTACTTCTCTACTTACTCTATGGATTTATGAAGTCTGTATACTTTTCATCAGTTTTGTTTGACGCATAGGTATTGGAATTTTAGGATAACATACGAAAGCTATTGTTTTAAAAACGAAACTCATGATACAAAGATTCATTCGTTTGTAAACGCTCTTATAAGGAATAACTTTAACGTCTGTTCTATGTTTTTATGTGGAAAAATTGTCCTTGCCTCTCGCAGAAAAAATCTCGCTTAAATCTCCTTACAGTTACGGAACTTTATCATAAAGCCTGGGATACACTAGGGGGCAAATGAAGAAACATGTTGCGGAACATGTCCCTCAACAACTACGTGAAGTGTCCCGAGACAATTGTCGCGGAACATTTTGCCGACCACACTAGACAGTGTTCATAGAAATGTCGCCCGAGGAGGTTGTGGCTATTAGTGCTGCATACATAGTAATTATATCGAGTGTGTTGTAACGTAAGAGAAAGAGAAGGTGGTGGATGCGGAATTTCTTACTACAACGAGAAAGAAGAGTTAATATTCTAAGTGATCTCCGACTACACTCGGTGACAAATGGCGCGACACTGACGCGAGACAGGTGCGCTCGCTCTCGAGGCGGGAGCAAGCAACATGCCTCGCGTCACGTACAATGTTGCGGGGCATGTTGCGGGACACTATGCAACGTTGCAGCGTCACGTAGATTGGACGTTGCGCGTCATGTTGGGGGACATTTTGTTCCCTAGTGTATTCGGGGCTTAAAGATATTCTGCTACATCGGTGCGCCAAGTACCTAGCTATAATATTACACAAATTACCATTCGTCTGGCAAGTGTGATCCAAGACAATTATTAGATATCTTCCCATCTGAATCCGCCGGCAATATTTTTTGCTGAACAATAATTATCTCTGGCTAATCGTCGAGGAATAAATAGAGCGAATCAATCAACTGTTAATTACTATTCTGTCTAGAGTTTAAAATTATTATCTGCCCGAGTGCCAAATCGTTTCAAGACAAAATCGTCTGAGAAGTGTTTCATTTGAAAACAGAAAACTATGTATGAGAAACATTTTTGCCCTAGTAATGTTTTTCCCAACTTTTAAACATAACCCGTACCAGAATTTTATAATCCTGCGCATCTTTTGCCAACGCACACTATACCTGAAAATATTCTGCTCTGATCCTACAACATCCAAATATCGTCACCAATGTTCCAATGGAAAATCCCCATGTCCTGTCCATAGGTATTTAAACTGTCCATTCTACAAATACGTTCCATCACACGTCAGGGGTGCTACACACTAGTTCGGGTCAACATGATTCGGTACAATCGGGCGCCAATATCGAATATAATACGTAAATATATATATGTAGATAAATTCACCCCTTGGTCTTAAACTACAGAACGCCATCTGAGATCCTTACATACTCCTTTTGCGTCATTTACGTTCATACATCTGGTCATACACGCACGCCGGTTGCGAGTACTAGGTACGCTCCTGACCTTTATAATGCTGTATATTTGCTTGGGCTTAGTTCGAATTGAGTCAAGCCGACCCGAACGTGATTCAGCGAGAGTAGATCCTGAGGAGAACTTGCTAATCCGATAATGAAACCCGAATATGACATGTGTAGTAATTACTTAGGATTGGCTTTGTTGATCAACAAATACGGTCGAATCCAATGTGCTGAGCCAAAAAAGTGTGTAGCACCCCTGAGTGTATGCCGAACGGTCTTGTCTTGTCACGGCGGCCCCATTACGATAGTTGACGTGCGCACACGCATACGGACGCGTAAGATTTATTGCGAACCTGTGAAATTGGGTATTTGTTTGAACTGTACCGGTTCGTTTTGTTTTGGTTACGTGTTCGAGAGTCGGGAGATTAATGTCAATAAATATTGAAGTGAAGTTTTGCTAATTTTAAAGCGGAAAAAATACGACTGGAGCCGAGTATACGCGATTCAGCGTCACCGACCGACTGGGGCCGAGTATACGCGATTCAGCGTCACCGACCGACTGGGGCCGAGTATACCCGATTCAGCGTCACCGACCCAAGCGTGACGGTTCCGTTTCGTTCACTGTTCAGAAAGAGCGCGAAGTGCGTCTCAAGAAGTTTTCGCTTCAAACATCTTAAATTCGAAGCATGGTTCACTCCGCATTTTAGGTATAAAGCTACAAGTAGGTACGCGATAGAAAGAGAAGAAGGTAATTAGCGCTGTGCGATCTGAATTGCACTTTATTGTGTCGTAGCAAGAGTCGCTTTTAAGGGTTCTGTAGTAAACAAGGAACCCTTATAGTTTCGTCATGTCCGTCTGTCTGTCTGTCTGTCCGCGATCTAGCTCAGAGACCCTTAGTACTAGAAAGCTGTAAGTTGTTGCATAGGTATACATATTAATTACGCCGACAAAGTGGTAAAACAAAATTATGAAAAACATTTTTTTTAGGGTACCTCTCTTACACGTAAAGTGGAGACGTTTTTTTTTTTAACCCGTGGTTTGGGGTATCATTGAAAGGTCTTTTAAAAACATTGTGAGTTTGTGAAAACCATTTTTGGATTCAAGGATTCGTTTGCGAAATATTAAGCTTTAAAGTGCTAATTTTTGTTAGAGTCAAGTGTCCCACCCCCCTGCCAGCTAAATGGTTGGTTTTGGATATGTGAAAAAAATCACAGCAGTAGTTTATATAACGACATTAAAAGGAAAACTGTCACAGCTAAGTAGGCTCTACAAGTTAACGAGTAATAATCGACCAACTTAACTTAGCAGTTGCAAAAACATGTTTTCCCATACATTCCGTATGGGAGAACATATTTTTCAACTACAAAGTTAAGTTTGTTTTTGGGATAAATTCATCCCAACTACGGAACCCTTCATTGTGCGTGGTCCGACACGCACTTGGCCGGTTTTTATTTAAATGATTTTGCGGAGTGAAGCATCTGTAGGTACTAATCTGTGCCCTTACACAAGTCACCTCTGAATTATCGAACGTTTCTCCCCCGACATTTTGGTAATATGTATTAGCAGTCGTCCTCAGACGAGCCTTTATTTCACTTCATCTCACATTAGGCACGCAATTAGACGAACAGACTCACGTATATACGTTGACACAAGAAATTGAATACGTGAAGGAATGTGCGATATATATTTTTTCCATTTCTCAGACGTGTTTGATCCTTTGACGACGAAAAATTAATCAGCATGTGTTTTTTTGATTAGAAGGAATTGGTGGAGTGAGAAATAAAGTAGAATTTTATTGAGCTTGTAAAGTAAATAGAGGTCAATATTGGTTAAATCCTATGCTATTAAACGAGTAATACTTGTTTCTTTATATATAACTAGCTGACCCGTGCCCACTTCGTTGGGCGGTAAACATTTTAACTTGTGATGAAATTATGAGTGTGGTTCGGTTAGTACTTTTGTTTTTATTGCATATTCCCGAGCACGGGCCTGCGATGTTCTCGCGCTTTGGCTAGCGAGCCTCTGCGAGCGCTCAGCGCTAGACGCCCAATCCCTTGTTGCAGAGACATGCTGCCTTGAATCACTGAGACGCTGCGCACGTTCAGCGCAAAATAACCGAGCACGGACCTGCGATATTCTCCAGCTTTGGTTAGCAAGCCGCTGTGAACGCTCGGAGCTAGATTCCCCAGCGCGTGCTTGCGAAATATTTTCTCTATTCCTCGAGAGGCGCTGATGATTTTCAAGAGCACTCTTCTGTACGGCGTACTCGAGCTGCTCTTGTCTGGGATGTCTGACGGGAAAGTTGTGATTTCCTTTTAGGCATGATAAACAATCGCTAAAACTGTCCGATATCCCAAAAACAGAAATAGCTTCGAACTTGAAGAATGAGAACGAAGTACCTAGTATTTGTGTTTTAAGAAACCGAGCAACCAAAACAATTTTAAAGACTAACAACATTTATCATCCAACCAACTGCGTACAACTCTCTTGCCAAATGAAGAAAATTTAAAACGATAACTGGAGAGGGTCATTAATCCGCGGAAAATCTTAACACCGCGATTCAAAAAATGACGTAATTGCACAACGCCATCTATGGGTAAATGGATAAAACGTCCGTACAAAGCATGTTCTAATGCGGTTCGTGAATGGACGGCGGCATTTTGCGATTTAGTAATTTTATATTATCTTCGAAACTATTTAACCAATTGACATACTGTTTTGGGCAAATCGTATCTCTATGATGTTCTTGTGATCATAATAATATTTTTTTCGATAAGGTTTAATATTTTGTTGTATAAAAAATCGTCCAAAGGTAAGTACGTCGAAAAATACTTTTTTTAACACATAAAAGCTACTATATCTGCTAAAATACAAAAGATAGAAATATGGTGTCGTGGACTTTTTTGTAGAACTATTTAAAGCGGACCAGGTTGCCATACATTGTTTTCAATTATATACAACTGTTAATGCAGCGCATGCAAATAACTCTATTGTAAGAGCTATTTTTTTCCGCCTGGCTAGACAAAAATTGAGATAGTTCGGCTAATATGCATGATATCTTTATAATTTATAGCCTATAGCACTCACGAATAATGTAGCTTTCTACAAGTGAAACAATTTTTAAAATTGGTTCATTACTTCCAGAGATTACCCCCTACATACAAACTTACAAACATACAAACTTACAAACAAATGTTACCTCTTTATAATATTAGTATAGATATTAGTATAGACTAGCTGACCCTGCAAACGTTGTTTTGCCATATAAATGTTTGGGTGGACCATCTTTATCACTGACTACCCTACCTACCCTGCCTACCCTACCTACCCTGCCTACCCTACCTACCCTGCCTACCCTACCTACCCTGCCTACCCTGCCTACCCTGCCTACCCTACCTACCCTGCCTACCCTACCTACCCTACCTACCCTATCTTTCAAGTTGGATCAAACTGCACACGGTGTGCAAATTTGATTAAAATCGGTTAAGTAGTTTAGGAGTCCATCGCGGACAAACAACGTGACACGTAATTTATATAATTATATATATATTAAGATTTTATACACTTGTACTCACGCTCTCGAAATCGGCGCTAACGATTTCGATGAAAGTTACAATATAGGGGTTTACGGTGGCGAAAAATCTATCTAGCTAGGTCTCATAGCTGGGAAAATTCGTTCGAACAAGATAATGAATAATGACATGACATTATTGACATTAGAAAAAAATACTTTCCAATACTATTAGATGAGCATTCTCTATTTTCACCAAAGCAGAGCTGGGTCTCCTAGGTACTGATTCAATTAAATTAGCAGATAAGCCTCCAGAATTTATCATGAAACGTTCCGAGAAACATTCAAGTTAAATTATATATTTCTTGAAAACCAAAGAAAAACATTTGTACTAAAATACTCATAATATTTGCAAGAGAACTTCTTGTTATGACTACCATGACGTAAAGTAAGAAATTGAAGACTTAAAATCAACTTTGCAAAGAACCAGACTTTCCCAAGCAAATGTTGACCCCAAATCTGTTCTGGGATCGAACAAATAACAGGTACCAAAAGTAAAATGTCTTACTTTGAATCGTACCCTGTTGACACTCCAAACGAGATGGCGCAATGATATCCGAAGTGAAGCGTATCTCATTAATTCGATTATATTTCTTCTTCTCCAAATCCTTCCGAAACTACAGCACCCTCACACAATATCAACCCTTACATTTCTTATTATAAAGGTGTGAATAGCTTGGAAGTATTCAGGATAATTTCCGTACTCCCGTAGGCCCAGTTATGAGGGAAAAATTGGAGAGGTCGTCCAATGATTGTGTGGGCTTGCTTCAATGGCAGTGGTTACGTTGTGATTCCTTTATGGCTGCCAGTGGTGAGACGTGAATTAGTTAGACGGGTTGTCGCAGAGCAGCTGAAGAATTTTAACTTTTGGGAATGGAAGATAAAACTGTTAAGGGTAAAGTTCACTAGGGTCTTCAAAGTATATCCTATACTTATAGAAACTTCTTTGTCTTGAGATTTTCCGTCGAAAGACGTTCAATACTGGACATAGGCCAAGTAACGACAAAACTACAGGTCCTGCGCTGCCCGCCATCAATCATCCTACTTATAAATTATTTATGGGCCAAAAAATACCCAATGCTGAATAGGTCCCCAAATGGTCGCCACCTTTATCGGGTTAAGTTATAACACCAGAATCATCGTAACTGGTGATGGCAATTCTATAAATTTATACCACATGCACAAATCTAAAAACCACAATTCTAAAGTAAATCAGACTCAATTCAGATTCAATTTTGAAGTTACTCCTGAAATGTTTCAAATATGAGCTTACTCATTCGCACAAAGTGCCTAATGTACGGAGATGAGATACCGCCATGAGTTATAGGATCCTTGTCGAGATAATTTAAATTGTGCCACGCTTTGTTGCGTATATGATATTTTGTTGTATTTGATATGGCGAAGATCTTTTGTGTAGTATGATACCTATTACAATGTATCATGGGTGGATTTGAGTAATGGTGCAAAAGGATGTAGAGGTGCAACTGTGGGAAGGTCTACCTACAAATATGCGATGTAGACTTTCTGTTGCAGTTTTTGTGCTAAATTATTATCAAACTTCGTTCTACTTTTTCTTTTTTTCGTATATTTATCAATTTTTTTTAATTTTTTTTTATTTTGTTAGTTTTAAAATGTTCCTTTTTTACAGATTTTTTGACGCGTAGTTAAAAATAGTTCCCTTACAAAAACTGCCTCGATGGTTGAAACCATGTCGAAAGAAAAATCTTGTTTTGTAAAAAGTCTGAGTTAGCTCAGTAACTTTTAATTAGTCTCTACAAAACTTACAGAAACTAATATACAAGGAATATTTGCAATGTTTTTTCAAGAACCCGATAAATTCTATCTTCATGACACTTATGAACTGTCAGCCTCGCGACCTCTTCATATTACCCTGTGCCTGCATTCTCGATAAAGAATTCAGGAAAGGCCATCATAATCAAAGTCTTTTAGAAGTTACTGGAAAACTTTGAAGTTTAACAAAGTGTTACAGATTTAAATACAGGATGTATCAGAGAGGTTTGGCCAAATTTAAAGGTGGTACAGACGATCATCCTGAACAACTTTCTTTATGGGACCAACATCGTAATTGCGAAGAAATTTTCTACTGTCCTGTAAAACTATATACAAATATGTTCTTAATGTCCCTCGGCAAACCTCGTATTTCGTCAGTCGTCGGATTTCTATCAGTTGCCCTTTGCACTTGGTGCAGACCGGACGCTCTCAATCGACTCGGAAGTATACAGAGTTGTTAATACTCTTTTAATTAATGTAATTTATTTTAAAATGGTAGGAAAGCTGCTAAAGTCGCAGGCACGACAGATAGGAAAATAGTTTTACAGCTCTAAATAGTTAACACGAAAATCAAAACAAAACAACAATAAAGTTGTTTTGTTTTGAGTCCTTCGGCTATCATCGCATTTCCGAATACAAACGAATGCTAATTTCCATGTCCATCAATTATTAGATTTATCGTGTATAATAATTTAAATTCAGAACTAAGTACTTTATTATTGTTTTGTTTTGATTTCCGTGTGAACTGTATATAGGTGCAAAACTATTTTCCCATCTGTCGTGCCTGCGACTTTAGCGGCTTTCCTCCCATTTTTTTAATAAATTACATTAAGTTAAAAGAGTATTCACAACTCTATATACTTTCAAGTCGATTGAGAGCGTCCGGTCTGCACCAAGTGCAACTGGTAAAAATCCGACAGCTGACGAAACACGAAGTTTACCGTTGGACATTAAGAAAATAGGAATACAGTATAGAGGTTTTTTTTCGAGTACCGTAACAAAAGAGTGTCAAAAGGACCCTATTACTAAACTAGAACCGTCCGTCTGTCTGTCTGTAAGAGAACAGAGCTTTTGAACCACAATCGAGGTAAACACATAAATTATTGACATCAGAAATTATTCAAGCAAACAACTTTAAATTTAATGAATTCTTAACACATCTAAAATAACTTTACGCGAGCCATTCCTATTTATATAATAAATGGCTCCTGAAATATTCTTAGCTATCGTTTTCAGGCGTAAAAATAGAACCTCATCAAGACGATCCGTTTTCAATGGAAGCCCTTTTCACGCCCTACTGGGCTTGACCGGAATTTATTTACACTACACTCGGGGGAAATATCATTATAGTCAAGATATGTAGCAACGAGATAGTTTATTTAAATAGAACCCTAAAAAAGTTTATTTTTAAAAAATACCACGAAAACTACAGAATTTCTCCCAATATTTGTTGCACGATCTTCGGGTCAGCGCTATAACAGTTGCACGTTTTTTTTGCCAAACTATTTAGTCCCACTGCTGGACAAAGGTCTCCCACATAATTTTCCAGTCTTCCTTATGGCCTAAAAAGCACTGGTGTGATAATCTGAACTCATTTCTGACCGAATGGCCGGAGAAGGCACAACATAAGGAAGACTGGAAAAGTTGCACGATAAACAAAAAAAAAAAGTGGCGCTCCGGGAGTGCCGACAAAAGTGAAAACTTGAATAAGATCGCCTTGGTGGAAGAAAAATACTCGTATAGAATATTATTCCGTAATATTTTCTAAATAAAGAGCACAATCGCGTTTACAAAACCTTTAAACTAAAATACTTGCATAGAACATTGATCCGTAATGCAATTTAAATAAAGAGCACAATCGCGTTTACAAAACCTTTAAAGTAAAAATACTTGCATAAAACATTGATCCATAACGTAATAAAATAAAGAGCACAATCACGTTTACAAAAATGAGATGTCGTTACAGTGTCGCGAAATCAATGGTATAGTCCCATCTCAAAAATGCCCAACGCGCCTAAAGACGTTTTCACTTCAAAAGACCTATGCCTCTTTGTACAGGTGACCGACCTTCACAACTAAATTTCGTATTGTTTTATGTACAAGAATTTAAAAAAAAACAAGAAGAAAATAACAAGATATCATTTTCTTTAAAGCGTAGGCGTCAAGTTTTACTTCGGTGAAAAACTTGGCGTAGGCGCGTAGCCGCGTGGCGTAGGTCGAGGTGAATGGCCGATCATGTGATCGGCGTAGGCTTCGCGTAGCTCGTAGCTAAATAAGTCTTCTTTCTACACTCTTGTATTACATATAGACGGGTAACATTTTACTTTATTGTTCTATTATGTTTTCAGATAGTTTAGGGACAGGGTTAGGTAAATTATTAAGTAACAACCTGAGGCAATCTTCAGTTAATTATTGTATGCCAGGGAAATCCTACGAAGAGATAATTTCATCAATAACAGGCCGTAAATATGATCCGAAAGCCATTATTTCTGTATTTGTAGGCAATAGTACTAATGTAAAAAAAGATGACATCACTGACAGTGTCACCGAAATCTTGAAGATTAATTGTCAGAAAATAATATTGTGTGCTTTTCCATACTTTGAGCACTTGTCAAGTAGGCAAAATCATAATATACATATGCTAAATAACCATATGCATTTATTAGTTAATCACTATAGTGACAAACTTATATTTTTTGACACCAACACTTTTGTTGAGAAATTAAAGTCGACTAGGGATACTGCGTATCTGCCTATTAGTTTTAGACGTCAAATAGCATGGCTATTAGCTTTTAATATAAACTCAGACATAAGTAGTATGTCGAAGTCTTATGTAATTAGCACCACAAAAATTAGTAATAATACTAATATTAAGGTGGTTAGTAATTTAAACTAGTCAGTAAGACAACAGAAGGTACCAGTAACAATGTTTTTAATCTCACCATCAACAAGGTATCTTCTAGCACTCAATTAGTTAATTGTAAAAAAGGGGCTAAGCAGAATTCCTTGAAATTGTTTCATCAAAATATTCAAGGTTTTTCTTCCAAATATTTAGAAGTTGAATTGCTTTTAGAAAAAACAATGTTTGATATTATTTGTATAACTGAACATTGGTTGAAAGATTGTGAAATGTTAATTAATTTTGAGAATTACAGTGTGGGCAGTTGTTTTAACCGAAAATCAATGCTACGTGGAGGTTCACTAATTTTAATTAAAAATTTTATAAAATCTAAGACTCGTAATGACATAGTTGAACTATCGGTGGAACATAGCATTGAACTGTCCTGTGTTGAGCTAGATAAGCATTTTATAGTGTGTGTATACAGACCTCCAAATTATCAAAACTACTCTATATTTGAATCAGTAATGGAAGATGTTTTGGCAAAACTTACAACTGGTAATAAATCAGTAATTATTTGCGGTGATTTTAATATTAATATTTTGGAAAATAATTCAAATAGCAGTAGATTATTAAGTCTCTTCAAATCATTTAATCTGTCAAATGTGTTTTTAGAACCAACGCGAATAACTTCGACTACTGCTACATGTATTGATAACGTCTTTTGTTGCTGCGACTATTTAGATAAAGCTATTGTAAATTATCTCCCTTCTGATCACAGCGGTCAAACCGTTATTTTTGAGTCCAACACACCAATACTAAAAGTGCAGATACAAACTAGACCAATAACATCGGGTAATTTAATTAAGTTTAATAGCACTTTAATTAGCAAGTTAAGTGCTCAGGGTCTAAATATGTCCAATGGCAATATTTTGTATGAACAATTCTTTTCATTAGTCCAAACAGAGTTCAATAAGTCTTTTAAGAAAAAAACTAAAACTATTTGCCCTAAGTTTTTATTCAGTGACTGGGCAACTAAAGGCATCAGGAAAAGTAGGGAAACATTATTTGAACTGTATGGCCTTAAGCCGTATATTAACACAGAAACTTTTAATAAGTATGTTGCTACTTACTCTAAAACTTTTAAAAATATCTGCAAAGCAGCTAAAGCTTCTTTCATTAGCAACAAGGTTAAATCGGCAGATAATAAAATAAAGACAGTTTGGAAAATTATTAACAATGAAACAAACAAGAACAAAAGACATAATACAGATTACACACTAGACACTTCCGGCGGTCTTATTAGCGACAACATCGATGTTGCTCAAGAATTTGCAACTTTCTTTACCAATATTCCAATTAAAACTACAGAAACTCTAAATTCCTCCCCCACACTTGCGATTGATTTATTAAAAGCGAATGTTTCAGCCTGCCCTGTGGAATTTAAATTTAAACATATAAACCCTGTGGTCGTTATAAAGGCTTTTAAGCAACTTAAGATCAAAATTACCGAAGATCTGTGGGGCATGTCTACTAAAGTTTGTCAATCAATTATTGAGACAATTGCACCCTATTTAGCTTTAATATTTAATTTGTGTGTAGATCAAGGGATATTCCCGGATTTAATGAAATACAGTAAAGTTATTCCACTTTTCAAATCCGGGGACAGCAAAGACACTAATAATTATAGGCCCGTATCAGTTTTGCCGGTTTTCAGCAAGGTGTTTGAAAAAGTAATGTTAAATCAAATGCTCAATCATTTTAATCGTAATAACATCCTACACGATCAACAGTATGGTTTCACCAAAGGACGTTGCACAACCGACGCCGGTGTCACCTTATTGAAACACATCTTTAATGCATGGGAAGAGGCACAAGATGCAATAGGCATCTTTTGCGACCTATCCAAGGCATTTGATTGCGTGGATCACGAAACACTGCTCTTGAAACTTGAGCATTACGGTCTGGATAAACTTGCGCTGAGCTTAGTAAAATCATATTTGAATGATAGACTGCAGCAAGTTCAAATAAACGGTGTAAATTCATTGGGTTTAAAAGTCAAAATGGGTGTACCACAGGGCTCGATATTGGGTCCATTCCTCTTTTTAGTATATATAAATGATTTACCAAATTTACTGAAAAATCGACCACAAATGGTGTTATTTGCTGATGACACATCACTGATTTTTAAAGTAGACAGACGTGCACAGGAGCTTGACGACGTAAATAACGCTATTCTTACGGTCCATAATTGGTTTACTGTAAATAATTTGGTATTAAATGAGAAGAAAACTAAATGCATAAGATTCGCGTTACCGAATGTTAGAAGTAGTGAATGTCACGTTGTATTGAATAAGGAGACACTAGAATTCGTCGAAAAGACAGTTTTCCTGGGGATAACGCTTGACTCCAAACTACAGTGGGGTCCTCACTTAACATCACTTGCAGGGCGGCTAAGTTCAGCCGCTTACGCTGTTTGGAAAATCCGCCAACTAACAGACGTGGATACCGCGAGACTGGTCTATTTTAGTTATTTTCATAGCATCATGTCTTACGGTATTTTGCTGTGGGGACGGGCTGCAGATATTGATTCTATCTTTATTCTGCAAAAGAGGGCCGTCAGAGCCATCTACAACCTCCGCAGACGCGAATCTCTAAGGGAATTGTTCAAGAAAATTAACATCATGACGGTACCTTGTCAGTATATATATGAAAACATTATGTATGTTCGAAAAAATCTACACCTTTTTAGTAAGATAAGTGACAGGCATAATTTTAACACTAGAAATAGGAATAAATTAGATCAACCACGTTTTAGATTGTCTAAAGTTCACACTTCTTTTATGGGGTACTGTGTAAAATGTTATAATAAAATACCACTCGATATTCTTCAACTAAATGAGAAGAAATTTAAAACATGCATTAAACGCACACTATGTAGACAAGCATATTATAAGTTGGATGATTATATCGTAGATAAAAATGCTTGGCTTAATGCTGGTCCTGCTCCACAGCCACTTGGGCTCAGTAGTTAAAATTTTAATATTTGGAAGAGTTGCTTTCCCTTTTTTTTTTTTAATTTTGTTTTTGACATTACGAACTTAAATGTTTATTTTTTTATCTTACCAAGTAAATAAAAATGCTTGGCTCAATGCTGGTCCTGCTCCACAACCACAACTAATTGATTAACATTTGCAAATACTGTTGGAGCTGCTGAAGATTGTAAGACCATCTTTGCATTGTATAAACTCAATCTCTTTTGTATTATATAATTGCATAGCACACTATGTGAGCACTATGTACTAAAGAGTTACTATTTACCGGGTAATATGTCTTGCATTGACTTGAATGTTGCCCTGGCGGCTGTGAGTATGTCATGCTCACTCAAATGTTTCGCTGATGGTGGCGCGTGTGTTGGATCATTTAGCTCCCTTCAAAATGGTTGAGCTGAATGGTGCTAATCCATGCGTCATGTTTGTGAACGGGCGCCGTCAGTTGGGACTGGTTATCTCTTAGCTGCCAGGGCTTATTTTTAATTTTTTTGAATTGTTCTTTTTTATCTTTTTATTACGGACGCTTCTCATGTGCACGTCTTTCTACATTGTTCTCACATGTATAATTTCAACATGAATGATGTAACCAATATTTTGTAACAATTTTTTATTTAAAAGAGTGTCCGTGGAGTTTCTTGCCCGTTCTTCTCCATAGGTACCTACTACGCTTTGGAATGGGCAACTAGCTTCATACCTATTTCTGACTGACCGATTCCTTGACAATTCAAAAGTGCCTGTAAATGGTTTAATTGAAATAAATGATTTGAGTTTGAGTTTGAGTTCTTGTTATAATTGCTTGTGGCAATCTGAACAGTATTTACGTAACACACATTACGAAAGATTTTGAAGGAAATTGCTAATCCATTGCTTCATACGTTTGAAAATTTCGTCTGCTCGACCACGTAAATAACGCAATAAATGTTGTTGAACTGTCAAAATTAAAGGCATTGCCATTGTAAGTGTGTTAGTCAACGCTGAACAATTACCTGTAAAAAACGGGTTACAATTTGTAGTTTATCGACTGCAGCCACCGGTGGCTGTCGCGCGCCACGTCCTTTGGTACCGCGCAAACGAGAGGCTTGTGGCTAAGTAATAACAGCCGCACGGGTCGATCGATCAGGTTAAGCTACGCTTGCCGCGGCTGGTCCGTGGATGGGTGACCATCTTTACATACCGAGACCCCTCCGTGCCTCGGAAAGCACGTTAAGCCGTTGGTGCCGGCTGTCATTTGTAGATGTTTTACAGTCGTTACGGGTAGTTAGAAGCCCAAAAGTCTGACAACCAGTCTTACCAAGGGTTATCGTGTTACCTAGTAACTAGGTTGTGGAGGTCAGATAGGCAGTCGCTCCATGTAAAATACTGGTATTCAGCTGCATCTGGTTACACTGGAAGCCGACCCCAACATAGTTGGGAAAAGGCTAGGCAGATGATGAAACGAAGGTGGACGGTGACTACCACTAGTAGTCGGGGTGGCCGCTACAATTTGTAACACTCCTGCTCTGCAGTACAGTTGCGAGCCGCGAGTGGCCGCCACCGGTGGAGTGTCGCGGATACTGAGTCGCGAGTGGACGTCACTCGCTGCACGTGTGCGACGATTCCATATAAAACGTATTAAAAATCATGAACAGCTTGTCGCCAGCCACCGGTGCCTTAGATTTGCTTAAGAACATCTGATTCGCACAGTGATTTAGCTGTTGCTTTTCTGCGATACTATTCTTGGTCTTAATTACGCCCGACAAGAATATTTCTGGCGTTAACTTGTTGAAGTTCTTCAAAAAAGTCAGGTGCTTGATATTCGTAACCAACGTGCGTGTATGCCCAGATGTATGAAGTTCATACACGCACGCCGGTTTCCCAGATATGAGACCTAGCTAGATCGATTTTTTGCCCCCGTAAACCCCTATATTGCAACTTTCATCGAAATCGTTAGAGCCCATTTCGAGAACGTGAAATACATAAATGTACAAATATTGCTCTTTTAATAGTATAGGATAGGATATTAAAATATCTCGTTTCGGCGTCCCAAGACTCTATTTAAAACTGTACGCGTACAGCTAATACCGCCATGACACTCTTAGCCTGACTACCCCTTCCTTTTCCCACATCCCCTTTTCCACGCTCGCAACCGCATCGCACTACCGATATATTTACAGGCGAAACCTTTAGAGGCTCGTCCGGGGATCATTTAGAGTTTTAGACAATCCCTCCTCCTATTCTCACGAAAACTCACGGGAGGGAACCTTCTGCCTTCGTTTCGTAAGATGGTTTTTGTGTTGCTATGGAGTTTGGGTGTTGCAGGGAAAAGCGGAAATGTATCAGGTTGTTGAAGAAATAATTAAACGTTCTTTGTCCTATACTATTAAACGAGCAATATTTGTATATATATTTGTACTCACGTTCCCGAAATCGGCTCTAACGATTTCGATGGATCCTGCAATATAGGGATTTACGGGGGAAAAATCGATCTAGCTAGGTCTCACAAACCTTCAACAGTCCAAAAAAAAAACAATAGAATTATAATTGTTATCGATCTCCAGGAGAGCACCGGACTGTCAAGAGGATAAAAAAAAAGGTAAAATGTAAGGTTTGTAAATTGTCTTTGGTATCTGGCCTTGACATGAGCAATAGACAAAATTTATCGAACTTTTTATTAGTTTTCGATTCTGAATACAAGGCTTTTGGGTTTTAGTGAATGTATATTTTATGATTTATGTATTTTTTGTGTAATGTGCATTTGTTTTGTGCAGAATAAACAATTTTTCTTTCTTTTCTTTTTTCTTTATATATCTGAGAAAATTCGTTTTCTCCGTATTTTCACCCGAGCAGAGAGTATTGATTAATGACATGAGAATAATGACATTAGAATAATGACGGGCCAGCATGGAATTAGTAAGTACCTACAATCATGGCAGCATGGAATAAGTAGGTAGGTACTATACAAAGATTATTTTATAAAGAAAATAGTGAGATTAGTACACGAGTTTCTGTTGGGGTTTAAAAAACAGGAAATAATATCTACAGAATGTAGTGCCAGGCTATTATTATCTCTTATCTGATTCTACTCGACGCTATAATATCAATTGGGTTTAACATTTAAAATAAAAAATAAAGTTTAATAAAAACTGTAACCCGACCACGGGAAAATAAAAATGATCTAAAAAGTACGAAACAAGCAAATATTTCAGACAGAAATCAAGACATAGGTACAAAAATGGTCAAGGTAAAGCCGTGGTCGCATGCCTGTATACCATGTGGGTGCCAGGAACACTTACAAAATTATAATGGCATGCGACGACGGCTTTACCTTGACCATTTTTGTACCTATGTCTTGATTTCTGTCTGAAATATTTGCTTGTTTCGTACTTTTTAGATCATTTTTATTTTCCCGTGGTCGGGTTACAGTTTTTATTAAACTTTATTTTTTATTTTATACTTTTCCGTTTTTACACTTGCTAAACGTTACAACAACGCCGCGCGCAACGTCTCACTGAAAATTGAATTTACAATGAGAACATTTTCGCGCGATGATTTTGTACGATTTCAAATGTCGACTAAAACCAAAAGAATCGTTTGAAAGACTTCGAATGATGTTCGTAGACAAAAGCCCTTCTAAAGCGACTGTTTTCCGCTGGTTCAACGAATTTAAGCGTGGTCAAGTAACTTTGGCGGACGAAGAAAGAAGTGGCCGTCATAGGGCTATGACGGCTGTTACATAAGAAAACGTGCTGGCGGTGAGAAATCAAATTTAAGAGAATAGGCGAATTACATATGAAGAGATTCAGCATATACTGCAGATTGGATCGGGAAGTGTACATGAAATTCTACACGGGCATCTTCAGGTAAAGAAGATAGTTTCACGCTGATTACCACAAAATCTAACGCAGAAGGAGGTTCGGGTAGAATGGTACCGAGACATGATAGCAAAATTTGAAGCAGGCTCGTCTCGGCGCGTTTACGATTTCATTACGGGTGATGAATCATGGATTTGTCATTTTTGTTCCCCAAAATAAAAAATCAACTCAAGGGAAAACTGGGATTAAAGAGGTGTCTGATGTGGAGTTGGTTAAGACGCATGAAACTGTGTATAGACGCCAATGGAGAGTTATTTGAAAAGATTTAATAAATAAAATATAACCTATAGTATATTTTTTTTATTACCTATTGCAAAATTTTCTGAGCGCCCCGTGTATAAATATTAATATTTCGTTGTACACAGTGCTACACATCAAGCTATAAATTTCCAGTATTAGCTGACCTCGCATTGTACGGAAATCCTTTACAATGCCAGATCAGCTTAAACTGGAAATGTATAGCTTGATGTGTAGCCGTGTGTACTTGTTTTTCTTCATAGAGGAATTGAGGATGGAATTACAAACCGTTTTTATTTATTAAGATTTGATTAACTGCACGTTGGTATCATCTTGCGATAAAACGTAGAACAGTCTCACTTTTGCTTGTTTTTAACAATTTAAACATATTTATTTACTTTGAAAGTATAACATTATTTACATATTTGTAATGTGCTCGTCAAGACCTTTCTTTTGGTACCAAACATGTCATGATCATATCATTTTAATTTTTTTCGAGATAGATAGATAGATAGAAGATAGAATATTCTTTATTATGTACACCATAAAAATTACAGACATTAATAATAATCGAGGTTAGTAATTTACGTGTAAAATCCACCATATTAAATTTAGGGAAAATTTATATAGCCTATGTCACCCGGACTATTATTACGAATCTATTGATACTTCATTCATCAAAATCGGTTCAGTAGTTTAGGCGCTATGGTGGAACACACGTAAAAGCAAACATACATACATACAAACATATAAACATACATACATAGACTGCTAAAATCATAACCCTTCCTTTTGGCTTTGCCGTAGTCGGGTAATAACAACAGGACTATCTCGGCCGGGTGAACTTTTCCAGTCTCCTTAGCAGTTAAATTATACTTTTATAAGCTGATGCCCGCAACTTCATCTGCGATCCAGAGTGTAAAGTAGCCTATGTCCTTTTCCGGGTCATGGTTTACCCATGTGCCAAATTTCATCCATATCCGTTCAACTGTTTTAGCGTTAAAGCGTAGCAAACTAACTTACTTTACTCACATTAGTAAGGGTGAAATACCAATTACTCTAATTCATTCCCCGCATCACATATCACCATAAATATTTTTTATATAACCGCATTACGGGAATACGAATCTCCAACAGCTCTCCAGGCATTTCCTCAGTCCAATATTTATACAATACCTAACTTCCTTACTTACACAACAATATCCCAGTAGAGAATAGAATATCTAACGCAGACAAAAGGTTTTGAACTCCAGTCGAATATATGTTCTTCTGCGGGATCCGCTTGGACTCCGAATAATAGAAATTGAAAGGACGGGTCTGTGCTGGCGAGATTTAAGCGCATAGAGTAGTATATGGAATAATGGGCTTATTGACTGTAGGTATAGTTATGTTTCACTAGCAGAAGTATTGTTTTCGTTTTTAGAAACATTTTTAAGGATCAGGTTTAATTGTTTTGGCTACGTTCGACAATAGACAGAAAAAAAAAACGTGTGGCACTATACTTTTACTAATACTTTCATAGAACATTGATCCGTAACGTAATATAAACAAAGAGCGCAATCGCGTTTGCAAAAAATGAGGTGTCGGTAACGGTGTCGCGAGTTCAATTGTTTTTTCCCATCTCAAAAATGCCCAACGCGCCTAAAGAAGTTTTCACTTCAAAAATACAATAAACTACTCAAATTACTCGCGATGCTTTATTTGGAGGAATCAGCGTTGCCTTTGAGTTTTTTGTTATTTTTTATTTTTGTACTATCCATTAAAAATATATTTTTTTTTGTTCCCTGTAACTCTCATATAAGATTGACCATCGGCTTCATTCCACTTCTTAACAAATACAGTATCACTAAGGGTATTTTCAACTGGTATAAAGTACAAAAGATCCCAAAACTAAATAAAATCTATGAAAACCTCATCATTCCAAATCTTTCTCCAGAGAGATTGTAAAATTTACATATAATTATTGAAAGAGATTGTATGAACAATGTCACTCTTCGACATAAGCCGACGTTTTTGCAGACGAGTGTCGTGAGAGTGATGAGTACTTAAGAATTAAGTACCTATGTACTTGATGAGTGAGTACATAATGGAGACTTTATTCAATACTAGCTGCGCCCCGCGGTTTCACCCGCATAAGTCTCGATCCCGTAGGAAAAAAAAAAGTAACCTATGTTCTTTTTCAGGGCATCATCTATATATGTGCCAAATTTCATCCAAATCCGTTCAGCCGTTTTAGCGTGAAAGCGTAACAAACAAACTTTCGCATTTATAATATTAAGGATGTGGGAGTAAAGTTGTAAGGTTTTGTTGGTGTCATTGCTTGACAAAGCAGATGTGTATTTCCGGCCATCGTAGGCGCGGGCTTGCGGACGGTAAGCAATGGGTAGCTCGCCGTCCGATAAGGACCAGGCCCGGGTCGACGGCGCGTTGTGTTCCACGCGCGCCTCAAAGAGATGTCAGCAGAATTGAAGGGGTCCGCTAGGGCCAATGCCTGCCGTGGGTTCGAAGAAAACCGATAGGGAAATCGTGGCCCCCGGCAACAGGGCAACCGAAGGAACACGGGTGGGTTTTAATCAGTAAGAGTCTGACACGCCCTCCCGCTCCGCCCAGAGCGGGAGAAGTTATTTGATAATTTCCCACCCAAAAAAAAAAAGGGGCAAAATGACATATTGTATTTAACAGGATTGATTGATTATTTATGAGGAGCTCGTGCCTAAGTACTAACAGCTGCACGGGTCGATCCATCAGGTTAAACTACGCTTGCCGGGGTTGGTCTGTGGATGGGTGACCATTTCTACATACCGAGACTCCTCCGTGCCTCGGAAAGCACGTTAAGCCGTTGGTCCCGGCTGTCATTCGTGGATCTTTGACAGTCGTTACGGGTCGTCAGAAGTCCCAAAGTCTGACAACCAGTATTACCCAGTTACTGGGTTGTGGAGGTCAGATAGGCAGTCGCTCCATGTAAAATACTGGTATTCAGCTGCATTTGATTAGACTGGAAGCCGACCTCAACATAGTTGGGAAAAGGCTAGGCAGATTGATTGATTGACTATTTATCAATACATATTATAATACTCGTAATGTCGTTTTTCGTGTCTGTGTGAACGCGTTATTCTGTTAAACGCAATGGATTTTGATGCGGTTATCACCATCGCAATCGATGCAACTGTTTTTTTTAACCATTACGGGGAAGCTTTTGGTCTGTATCTCACGGGATGGTAAATGATGATCAGGCCGAAGGTGGAAGCGAGCTTAATCCGGAATCCTTAACTACAGAGGAATTGGCTATCTTACTTTTAACTGCCGAAACACAGCCATGCTGTTAACATTGTTGCTATGACAGACTTAGATAAGATGGTGGTAGCTAGCCAGGTGGACTTATTATTATTATATATCTTTACTAGCTGACCCGGCAAACGTTGTTTTGCCATATAAATGTTTGGGGTGGACCATCTTTATCTCTTACTACCCTACCTGCCCTACCTGTCCTACCTGCCCTACCTGCCCTACCTGCCCTACCTGCCCTACCTGCCCTACCTGCCCTACCTGCCCTACCTGCCCTACCTACCCTACCTATCCTATCTTTCAAGTTGGATCAAACTGCACACGGTGTGCAAATTTGATTAAAATCGGTTAAGTAGTTTAGGAGTCCATCGCGGACAAACAACGTGACACGTAATTTATATATGTTAAGAAGATATCTATACATACTAGCGGACCCGACAGACGTTGTCCTGTGTACACGTCTTTAATTTGAAAATTTCAAACTTTTTTTTTTTTTTGTGAATCTAAACCATTCCCAGATCCCCTTGAACACACACAAAAAATTTCATCAAAATCGGTCCAGTCGTTTGAGAGAAGTTCAGTGACATACACACTCACAGAAGAATTATATATATAAAGATTTCAGACATACGTCCATACATTTTAACACAAATAAAACGGTAGTAGGGTTGTTAGTAGAACACATAAAAATACAACTAAACAGGGTGTTAGTAACTTGTTAGTACAAAAATCAAGATCAGTAGTAGTAGTAGTATATTACAGTCTATTTCCTTTTACTGAGTAAGTGAACACTCGCCCAGTAAACCGTAAACGGACCGTTTATTTTGCACGCTAACGTTCTGAGGACAGTGTTGGTGCTACCACGGACCCTGCTCATCATGGACTTAGAACAAGCCCTACCACCTACCAAATCGAGAAGAAATTTTTACCCCTCTGGGAATCGAACCCGGGACCTCTGGGTCTAAGACAGGTGGTTGAACCACTAAACCACAGAGGCGATTAAACTTTCTGAGATAACCGCTTAGTTGACGGCATTTGCATCCACAAACTGTTCCCGTGGGCGTTCTATTTGTGTCCTTAGCAATCAAAATATGTATAAGTAGAATATCAGTACTGATAAAGTCATGATTAATAACAAGTGATTATCAACGTTTCCTCGGTCCTGTCGCGAGAACATCGAAAGCAACAGGTGAGATTCTGGCGGAGAGCCAGCAACTGTCAACCTGTGTCGGTCAACAGACTCTCAGAAAAACACAAGCAGTTTTAAACGTTATTAGAACTTATTAAGGTTTGAAATTGGTTGTGATAATGACGCATCCGTCTATTATCAAATTAAGAATTTTAAATCGTATGGAAAAGCGGTAGAATTGAAATTTGCGTGCTCCAACTTTAGATCCGTCTGTCATCACTCTGCAATTAATTGTAAATCTTAGTGAAAAGTGATAAGGTCGTGATTCGGGTGGAGTGGTTAACAATTGATAGGTTGTTGACACTTCGTTTTGAATGTATTGCACCAAAATTTGAAGAAAGACGATTTCGATGAAGATGTCTGTCTTTAAGCTATTCCGGTCTCGGTCACGGCAATTATTCTTTTTCTAGTTGAGTCATTTTAGTTGTTAAAAACCGGCCAAGCGCGTGTTGGACTACGCACAATTAAGGGTTCTGTAGTTGGGATGAATTCATCCCAAATACAAACTTAACATTGTAGTTGAAAAACATGTTCTCCAATACATTCCAACTGCAAATATAAGTTTGTACGCACAATATTGAGAGATTTACCATGTTATTTTAAGACCATAGACTTCTTATAGGTTTTCCTGTAATCTATGAGTGAAGAACCATTCTATGTATTTTTTTCAAATTTTTTAGGCTCTGTATTTTCAGAGATAATGGTCAATTTTCATCTATTTTCTTAAATAACTTTAAATGTGTTTATTATAAAATTATAAAAGAAAATATTTGAGATTCTCGTAACAAGTCCTTTCTTTTGAAATGTCACATGATACAGTTTGAAAAACGATTGTTTAAATTTTCTTATTTGCCCCCCAAAAGTGACCCCCATATTCAAAATTCATTTATTTATGTTACATGTCTGTGTTTGGATCACAGAAATACATTATGTGTACCAAATTTTACTTTAATCGATTCATTAGATTCGGAGCAAATTGGCTGTGATAGACGGACAGACAGACAGAAACACGAATGAAACCATAAGGGTTCCGTTTTTTCCTTTTGAGGTACGGAACTCTAAAAATGAATCATGCAAAAATAAATCTATTAACTTCACCACACTATATCTGCCACCCAGCAAATTTGCCGATTTCTCGTTAGAAAGGTTTGTTCATTCGGTGGGTCCTTAACCTGTTTACTGAAATGCTCACTTGTCACATAAGAAATACACTATACTCCTTAAATTATTCAAATCATCCTCACTAACGACAGACCTAGTAAAATAGTGAGTTATGGACTCAACTCATCAAAGAGCTTCATTTCTTAAAGTTATGTGGCAGTCCCCGCCACATCTCATCCGAAGAAAGTCAAACCCAATTTAAACCCCACATCTCCGAAGCGCCGGCAGATCGAAGTGTTGCCAACACAATAACGCGACAAAATCCATTATTTATCCACGTCCATTGTGTAACGTGTTCAGCCATCAACCTCAGGCGGACATGTTGGATTGTGGCCAGCATGGCCACAACATTGCTGTTATGTAGGCGTGTCAAACAATACACCTTCGATGGGCGTAGCTAGAGACCAGCCAATCAAAGTAGAAATTAATGATCGACATTTTTAGCATAGCAACCGTTTGAGTCACGGAGTACCTAGTGGCTCAGATTAGCGTTGGGGCCGGGGGTCATGTTGCTATTCAAAGTAAACTGGCATCCGAAACTGTTAGGACGTTTGTGGCTGTTTGGCTTCCGGCAGATAATGAATCTTCTTCAAGATGAAAGAAAAGGAACAGCACCGTCAACTTAACTACTAGTAGGTAACAATAAACAGCGATCAAATATCTGTCTGCAAAGCGTGGTATTTCACTGTCACCGATCATTGTAGCAGTAGGTATAGGATTACGAAAAACAACAGGCAATGTTACAAACTATCAAGTTACAAACTAACGACCCAGTGGGTCCCGCTTAATGGCAAACGACATCGCGGCAGGCCCAGACGGAGATGGCGGGATGAGCTGGACTCCTTTAAGAAAGATTTGTTCTTGGAAGCTCTAGACAGAGAGAGGTGGAAAGAGGGTAGGGAGGCCTTTGCCCAGCAGTGGGACAATAACGGCTAAGAAAAAAAAAATGTTACAAGCGCTGTTGTGATGACGAATGTCAAAATCGTTGAATCGCTGCATGGAATAAATAACTATTTCCATTCCAATTCTGAATCTATAGATATAGTCGTCGAGTCTAAACGCGACTTTATGATCGTTGAAACATTTACTCCAATTAAACTATTTACATGCACT
The DNA here is from genome assembly GCA_963680765.1 of Agrochola lychnidis. Lineage (NCBI taxonomy): Eukaryota > Metazoa > Arthropoda > Insecta > Lepidoptera > Noctuidae > Agrochola > Agrochola lychnidis. The sequence goes on from OY796858.1 coordinate 22,367,676, forward strand.
TTTGAATTGTCAAGGAATCGGTCAGTCAGAAAGATGAAGAGGCAAGAAACTCCATAGACACTTTCTTTTTTTAACCGACTTCCAAAAAGGAACAGTTTATATGTTCGTCGCGTAGGTTTGTTTTTTTTTATTTTTATGTATGTCCACCGATTTCTCCGTCAATTGTGGACCGATTTTGAGAATTCTTTGTTTGTTTGAAAGGGTGTGCTTTCGAATTGGTCTCATATAAATTTTATTAACTTTGCTTAGATAGTTTTTGAGTTAGCTACAAAATACGTATTTTTTTCCCACTTAGTTTGTAGATGATATGATAAGTTTCTGTCACTGGTAGCAGGTAGTGGTATTCGAATGTGTGTGGGGTAGGTACCACAACTAAAAAGTAAAAATAAAAACTTTTTACAACCAAAAAAAACAACCGACCTCCAAAAAAAAACACTACAAAGTGAAAAATAACTTTAATTTCGGAAGTCGATGGCAAAAAACGAAAATACTAAACCCAAGACACTGACTTCCGAAATTAAAGTTATTTTTCACTTTGTAGTGTTTTTTTTTTTTGGAGGTCGGTTGTTTTTTTTTTTGTATCTGTCTATTCACGACGTAATAATATAATCTCTTAATCCATGATACTTGGTCTTCTTTACCGGATATGTTTATGGGTCAATTGCTCAACGTGTCATCGATTAGTCTCGGTCAATAGACGACGGTTAAACACAATAATTGGCACTCTTTATAGAGATAGGCGTGCTCTGAGCATGAGGGCGAGTCTATCAGTATTGTATCGGGCAGAGGTCCAACCTATCGGCTAATTTAAGTTTAACAGGAATAGAGTTCTTTAAGACGCTGCTCGCTCGTCCGGAGACGAATTACCACTGTACCTATTTCTGCTGCCAAGCAGCGTTGTTGTGTTCCGACTTGAAGGGTTTGTGAGCTGGTGAAATTATAGGGTCACATCAGTTTTGCTTCTCTTCACGAACCTACGATACGTCTGGTCTTATGTAGCGTTAAATGCGCAAAACCTGAAAACAGTTTGATCAGAATAATGAGCAGAATCAATTGAACCACTTTTTAATATAGGTCACATTTTTCAAAAAATCTTAATTAAAAACGTTGCCGTGTCTATTTATTAATAGGTCAAGCCATCACATGCGCAAACCTGCCAAAATAGGTAAACAAACAAATTGTTGTCGACCAATTTAAATTTTCTCATACGCGGGATAAATCATAGCTTTTATTTCAATGCAAATACGTATCTTATGAACTAAAACGGCACATAAAACCTTTACAATTTTTTACTTATATTTTTTCTCTCTGAAATGGTCAATTGAATTAAAAATCAGTTGGGGTGTCTGAGGTTTTGCGCATTTAACGTTACACGTTGTATATATGTCTTCTTGTTAGCGTGTCGCTGGCAATTTAAATGGACTCGGCCCAGAATTCGGCTACGTGTTTGACGCCATCATTATAGCGTCCATCAGGTCCTGTAACGTGCAGCTGACAAGACACACAGGACATGATATTAAGTGTCCCATCGTTTGAAAAACAGCACCGTATTTACACTCTTAAGCTGAGTTGTCTACAAATCTCCACCTGAACAGGTTTTCCTTGCTTCGGCCAACCTAGATCCGGAGTCGTGTTTGAAGACTTCCAGGTTACCCAAGGCAACTCATGTCCAGGTGGCACTTGGTAGTGTATGTGCAAAACCACTTAATATCAGGTCAATGCCTTGAACGCTTATTGACTATTCAAGAAAATAAAATAATACTACTATTCAACCTCTTAAAGTATCTTAGTTACCTATTCTACAAAGCTAAATGTGATCACCATCATCATCACCTTCCTGCTCTTGTCCCATGTTACTTGGGGTCGGCGCAACAAGTTTCCTTTTGTGATCTTTCTAAATGTGATCACCATGGGAGTTTTTATACACCATTATTGTTTTTTTTGTTTTTAGGTTTTTCCATTTGGAATTTCTCAATAGCAGCCCGGAGTCTGAATTTGTGCCCGGTTGATGGCAATAGGCTCGCTCCCTATTACATGGGACTTTAACATAACTGGCGAAATGTGGGTGTTCTATAGGTACACCTCTGCCTAACCCTTCGGGATTTACAGGCGTGATGTTATGTTATTGTTTTACTGGTGGTTTTCGAATCACTCACGTACAGGCCTTTAAACTAATATCGTTTTAACATTTTTTCTATGTCACGTACATTTTTATTTAACTTTACTTCATTAATTTTCTTCTTTTACTTTTTTCAGGTAAGCTTCAGTTTTACGAAAGTCTAGTCTGGACGGCTGAAAGCAGTGAGTACTAACTGAAAAATAATTAAGAACGGTTTTAACGGAAAACGGGAAGCGTCATAAAATGGCTTTCCAAGTGATGTAGACATTATAAACAGCTTTGGATTAAGGGTTAGGGTTTATACAAAAGACGGATTTTCAGACAAAAAAAAAAACAAAACAAATTATCTATCATCATTAGGACTAAATAATTATAATGTACTTTTCTCGTTAAATTTTAATGCATCGCTACTACATACATACATACATAATCTCACGCCTTCCCATGGGGGTAGGCAGAAACTAAAGAACGCCACCTGCTACCATTGTTCTAACAAAGATCGATGTCAGCCAATTATCGAAAAACGATACCAAAACATTAAAAATGTGGGCTGAAATATTATCAGTCCATTGTTTGTATCGATTTGGAATAGTACAGTACTGTCGTAGCCTGCAACTTGGGCATTGAAGGACGATCATGAAAATGTCGGCCAAGGCGTAGCCGAGACACACATTCGTGAGTCCATCAATGCCTGGTTACGGCCAAGGCTTGTATCCATAGTACATTTCTCAAATAATGCGCGGAAATTCAAATTGAGTAAATAAAATAAACATTCCAAATCAATGACGAACAATGTTAATTTTTTACCCGCCAAAATGTTCATTTATTTCTTCTGTACCATAAACAGCTCTATTTGCAAGCCAAATCGAAATTAAAATTAAATCTTTGAAAAGTTACCTCCTTGGTTGCCATATTATGTTGAAGTAAAAAGTTCGTTCCATTTTTAAATAATACGACAGATATGAGTTTTCATAGTAATTTGTTTGGCCGCTAAACACGATAGATATGGATTTTCATACAAACATTGCCGGCCGTGCACTCGCATGTATTCAACCAGTACCGCAATTTCTATTTAACTCGAAGAAGGTTGTCAAAATAATGTTCGAATTAAAATAAGGTTAATTAGTTGAATTTCCAAGAAAAAGCCTTATCAAAAAAAAATTCAGGCATAATCAGCATCCTTTCTAAAATAAAGATAATTTCGAACGAGACTATTAATTATTATTTTAACATGAGAAAGGAAGGTAGCGTTTCATTTAATTAACTTCAAAATTCGCTCCAGTTCCTCTAAAATACTTAATAAGCGAATATTTCCCGATGTAAAAAAAAAGAAACTCATTCCCTCCCCACTGTAATTAGAAAACTCTGCGGTAATAAGCTTTAAAAGCAAACTTTCTCATGTTTTTTTTGGGGGTATTTATAAGGTAATCGATGGGTTACGTTATGAACGCACAGCGGGAGTTTGTTTATTGGCTAACCTAGGTTCAGAGTTGTGCCGCCCATGGGCCTTTGACTTGGCTTCACATACCGTCCAGAGATATCTCTCATTTATGCCAGTTTTCTCACGCGGCTTTCCTACATTGTTTAATTGCAAGTGATAATTATACAATACACAAGACCTATGACTTGAAAGTCCGACGGTCACATCACTAGGCTATCACTGCTTGTCCAAAGTGTCCGTAAAACAGAAACAAGTAAATTAAAAAAATAAGAATTAAGTACCCCAATTGCTTAACACATTTACAATCTCAATCTGAAGAATTTTGAAGGAAATTCACATCATCCATTGCTTCATATTATGTTTTAAAAATTCGTTTGATCGACAACGTAAATAACGCAATGAATATTGGTGAATTGTCAGAACGATGTTGCGCATTTAGGCTGCAAATTAAACAAACAAGGATATTAATTTAGATACTTAAATACATGTATGTAATTGTGAAAAAAAAAGTGCGTTATCTGCAAAGTAACACATGACAGAAGCATTTAATTTCCCGCTTCAGCGTCTTCCTTGCACCAGAACAAAATTATTTAATTTATAAAGGCGTTTTAATCGCTCGCCCCTTTAACGCAAAAAACCCAGTCACAGCACTAAATAAAAATAGATACGTAGTCATTAATTAGTTCCCAGACATTCATGGAACATTGTCTCCTGAAAATTTATTGCGTTCAGCTGTTCTTTCCTTCATCAAAGTGTATTTCTATGTTTTAATGATCGCTCTGAAATATCATGTCATTGTAATATTTCGCTTCTATTTTTTGTACGGAAACTCGTAAAGACACCATTTTGATTTTGATTGACATAATTATAGTGTTAGACTACGGTGTTTTATTGCTATTTTATTAACCTAAAAATACAGAGAACTTAATAAACTTTTGAAATTTTTGACGTGTCGGTTGTAATAATTCTTCAATTTGTTACGTCATTTCCGCTTGGCGATTGCTTCCTAACCGGAGACGATGTTTGTAATTGCAAGCAGACCACGGAAAATGTTCGTTTGGCTTATAAGATATCTATCTAGTGTTGAAATTTTAGTTTTTATATCACCTACACGAGTTTCTGGCACTAACATCGAAAGATAAAATAAATAAATATGACATCGTCATTATATCCGTTATAAATTATAGTTACACTGAGATAATTGGTTACCAGCATGTATTAGATAAATAAAACTTGTGCATTTTCATATAAAACATTGTCAACTCTAGCGTAACATTCTGAATTGATAGCCTGCACTTTGCAATGGGTCATAAAATATAGGAATCTGTCTAAGCTCTGTATAGACTACATGTTGACATGAAACGTCTCTCTATCTGCGATAGACGGTTTTAAAATTTTCTGTATTCACTTCATGTGATATTTCGGAATGCATATTTTAGGAACTGTTAATATCACTAAATTTTTCTTCACGTTTGATCTCCCTATCCTGTATTTTGAAAATCTACTGCTGGACATAGGCCTCTCCAAAGTTGATTTTCAAAATAAGCAGGATTCCTCCTCCTCGTGGAAGCGAACGGCGGCGGTGATCTCTCGCGTCCGGCCCTGATTCGGGCCATGGTACGGAGTGAGAGGAAATGGGAGGCCGTCACCTTCTTCTGCGAAGCAGTAATGCTCGCAAAGGAGGAGGCGGAACGCGTGAGGGAGAGGCGAATTTCGCGCCCTCAGGCCCCTAACCGCCGCAGGAGGAGACGCCTTGGGCGTCGGGAATCGCAGACCGATTTCCGGCCACCGTAGGCGCGGGCTTACGGACGGTGAGCAATAGGTAGCTCGCCGTGCGATAAGGACCAGGCCCGGGTCGACGGCGCGTTCTGTTCCACGCGCGCCTCAAAGAGATGTCAGCAGAATCGACGGGGTCCGCTAGGGCCGATGCCTGCCGGGAGTGCGACGAAGAACGACAGTACGGAATCGTGACTTTCATCTAAAAATCAATGATGTAGATATTAAGGCAGACGTGGAGGTGGCAACTGAGTTTGAAAATTTCTTTACTAATATTCCCATTCTAACAACCAAAACTCTGTCATCGTCGTCCTCCACTTCTGCTTACTCAATACTTAAAAAATGTGTACCAGAATGTGACAAACTTTTTGAATTCACAATTATTACTGCTAAAGACATTATAGAATCTTTTAAAAATCTTGATGTAAAAAAAACTGCTGACCTTTGGGGATTATCAGTACATACCGTGTCCTCAATAATTGATGTTATTTCACCCTTTTTAGCAATCGTTTTTAACTCTTGTATTGCATCTGGTGTATTTCCTGATCTGATGAAACTTAGCAAAGTGATTCCACTGTTCAAATCTGGCAGCACAACTGATCCTACAAATTTTCGGCCTATTTCGATATTACCCACATTGAGCAAAATCTTTGAAAAATTATTTTTAAAACAAATGTTGGGACATTTCAATACACATAATTTACTTCATCTGAAACAGTTTGGTTTTACAAAGGGTCGTTCAACTACAGATGCGGGCGTGGAATTACTAAAGAACATATTCGAGGCCTGGGAGGAGTCGCAAGATGCTCTTGGCATTTTCTGCGACTTGTCCAAGGCCTTCGATTGCGTACATCATGATACACTCATCAGGAAACTGTACCACTATGGTATGAGGGACAAGGCTCTTGACCTTCTGACTTCTTATCTGAACAACAGAATTCAGAGGGTCGATGTTAATGGCAAGAGATCTGCAGGATCTGCGGTCACCATGGGCGTTCCGCAGGGTTCAATTCTTGGTCCTTTTTTATTTCTAATTTATATAAATGACTTGCCCTATCACATAAGGGATAATCACAAGATCGTATTATTCGCAGATGATACTTCCCTCATTTTTAAAATCAAACGTCAGTTAGTCAACTTTGAACAAGTTAATGATGCACTCTCTAAAGTTGTGCATTGGTTTAATGTAAATAATCTTCTCCTGAACGAAAAAAAAACTAAACTCATTAAATTTTCAATGCCAAATGTCAGGCAGCTATCTACTAATGTTCAGGTTAATGGAACAGAGTTGGACCCTGTTGAGTCGACGGTTTTTCTTGGAATCACTATTGACGGTAAATTACAATGGGGCCCACACATAGAAAAATTGTCAGGAAGGCTAAGTTCGGCCGCCTATGCTGTTAAAAAAATTAGACAGATAACTGACGTGGATACAGCCAGAATTGTTTATTTTAGTTATTTTCATAGTCTTATGTCATATGGGATTCTTCTCTGGGGAACCTGTGCGGACATTAATACTATCTTTGTTCTACAGAAAAGGGCTGTTCGAGCCATTTACAACCTAGGTCCAAGAGATTCCCTTAGAGAAAAATTCAAAGAAATAAATATTCTGACTGTAGCCTCACAATATATTTTTGAAAACCTATTGTATGTACACAAAAATATATCAAATTTTAAGAAAATGTCCGATATTCATAGTTTAAATACCAGGAATAAACACAACCTTGCTGTACATCGCACACGTCTCCACAAAGTAGGCAACTCATTCATGGGTCAATGTATACGCTTTTACAACAAACTCCCCATTGACATTCGAAACTTACCCATTAAACGATTTAAAATCTGTATTAAAACCAAACTTTGTGAAAAAGGGTACTATACAATTTCAGATTATTTAGAAGATAAAAAAGCTTGGGATTGAACTGCTCGCTCTGCTAAACCTTGTGATAAAACCATAGAACTAGACATTTTAATTATTATGTAAAATCAACATATACCAGTTTTATAAACACGTTGACATTGTTGAAAATTATATTGAAAATGACATGATTACTTTGTAAAGTATTATATTATTTTAACTATTGTGAATGTGAGGACTATGTGGATATTATTTTCATTTCTCTTCTAGTTTTAGTGATGGTCTGGCAGTTTGAGTAGTTTTTGCGGCCTACCCAAATGTCCTTTCTTTGGTATTGCTCGTCGAGTTGAGCTCCTTAAGTTCTAAGTTGAGCTCCACGATTACTGACAAATGCTTGCACTGACTGGACAGGTCCACTCAAATCTGTGTGGTTCTTTCCTCAAAAGACCTTTTCAGACACTAATCTACATGGTCCTCATATGGCCTGACCAAGATTATGTCTGGACTTTAAAAGAGACTGCGACCTCTGAGTTTGTTTCGGCCTTTCTTCTCAGAGTAGTCAGATAGGAAAAGCCGAACTCATCTAGCTTATTTTTAATATTTTTTTATATGACGTGTAAAAGTGATTCCGATATCCTATTTACAGAATAAACAATTTCATTTCATTTCATTTCATTTCATTTCATTTCATTTGCGAAGAAAACCGATAGGGAGATCGTGGCCCCCCGGCAACAGAGCAACCAAAGGAACACGGGTGGGTTTTAGTCAGTAAGAGTCTGTCACGCCTCTCCCGCTCCGCCCGCTCAGAGTGGGAGAAGTAATTTGATAATTTCCCACCCAAAAAAAAGGCCTCTCCAAAGTTACAATAGCACCAACTTTATTTTTATTAGATAAATATTCTTAAAATAAATTATTCCATCCTAAATAATTAGAATGAATAAATTTTAATGACTAATAACCGACTACTTTGCCACTTTTTGACAACAGTCCTAATAACCGGAAGAAAACTATAATCATGATGAAATTATTAGCCTTCTACAATCTGGATCATCAAAGCCATAATATATTTACAAATAGTTAACTGCTATATATTTAGAGCTACCTCTTTACTAGAGGAAACGACTGTTTTAAAAATAGGTCAAATTAATCGTTTACAAAACGCCGAATTAAATAAAAGTTAAAAGGTTTACGGATTCTTTGTTGTAATAAATTGCCCGAATGCTGCTAATTGAAGTGGTGTTATGTTGCTAGTTCGATGGCAGACAATAGAAATGCCAAATAAATTACGGTAGCAATCAAATTTTTATTTATTTATTCGACTATCTACCGCTATAGCGAAGTGATAGCTATTTTAAAGCTGGTAATACCACCAATATACTCGTAGATAAACTAGTTCACAAGAAAAACTCGATGACCTAATTATTTATGTGTACATTCTGTTTAAAACGAGAGTATTATCTTTATATATATAATTCTTCTGTGAGTGTGTATGTCACTGAACTTCTCTCAAACGACTGGACCGATTTTGATGAAATTTTTTGTGTGTGTTCAAGGGGATCTGGGAATGGTTTAGATTCACAATCGGACCCGATAGGTGGCGGTATTCGGTCAGGACAACGTCTGTCAGGTCCGCTAGTGTAAATATAATACTTTCGATCTTAAACACGATAGTTAATTTAATTAGTGAGTAAAAAAAAAACTTCTTTCTAACCCTAGCGATTATTTTCACTGTTTTGTATCCTATATCCGTGAACAGCGTTGTGTGCTGCAATATTGTCTATAAGTTTTGTGTATTTCTTGTTTCTCTGTTTTATATTGTAGCAAATAAAACTGAAAAACATAAAGCGATCCATCTTACGATTTCGAAATTTATTTGATTTTGGATAATTGAAAAATGGTTGACCGCAAAACAGTTTTTGTTTCCTTTTTCTGATGCAATCTGTCCATCTATTGACATTCAGCATCTTTTGTGTTGTTAGTCTTTAGTCATTCTTGTTAAGCGCCCACTGGCTCATCCACATCAAGTCTTGTGGAGCCAATCTTATAAGCTTCCTAAATGTATTGGTTTTCATAAGGTTTGATGCTAGTTTATTACTTAATTAGCAATTGCCAAATATTTTTGTAGTAGTTAAACAGATAGAAAATTATCAAGTGCTCATTGAAGAAATTAGCAGTTCCACAAAGTTTATCCGTAAAAGATTTTTTGACAATGAGTACAAACCCACTTAGATTAAATCCATCGCATCGCTTCCCTTTTTCCATGTAGCAGACACACATTTTCTGTCGAATTTAGGTTGCTAACAGCTGTTCCATATAACTCACACCAACCATTACATGAACTATTAGAAACTAACACTGTACCGATTAATTACTTCTTCAACTCTAGTAAATGTGTGAAAAACTGAGTATTAACAACAGTTTGAAAAAACCGTATTCCTACCTTCTTTGATTGTTAACATCTCTGTTCAAATCTGGCAGCAAATGGCTAGGTGTAGAGCAAAGAAGATATATTTATTGAAAGCATTGAAGATCTAACATTTCGTCATCGCCACAAATAAAATAACCACTCTACTCCTCTCCTCTCTCTTTCTCGCTCTCTCTCTCTCCATCTCTCCCGTTCTCTTTAATAACCTTAACGACCATTTCACAAAACTAACAATAATTAATTTACACAATAAAAAATTAAGTTTAATAAAAGACTGTAACCCGACTACGGGAAAATAAAAATGATCTAAAAAGTACGAAACAAGCAAATATTTCAGACAGAAATCAAGACATAGGTACAAAAATGGTCCACGTAAAGCCGTGGTCGCATGCTTGTATACCATGTTAGTATCAGGAATACCTACAAAGTTATAATGGCATGCGACGACGGCTTTACCTTGACCATTTTAGTATCTATGTCTTGATTTCTGTCTGAAATATTTGCTTGTTTCGTACTTTTTAGATCATTTTTATTTTCCCGTAGTCGGGTTACAGTCTTTTATTAAACTTAATTTTTTATTTTATACTTTTCCGTTTTTACACTTGATAAACGTAAATAAGAGTAATACAATAGTTCAGTAATTATCCTATTTTAAATTCTAATAGCAGTGCATAGTGCTTTAGACGAAAACATAGAGCGATTAATTTCGACGCCAACACCATATATCGATATCGAGCTTCAAAGAAATCCAAAATATAAATATTTCGTTGTACTTGTTTTTCTTCATAAGAGTGGAATTACAAATCGGTACTACTTATTAAGATTTGATTAATTGCACGTTGGTAACATCTTGCAATACTACGTAGCGCAGTCTCACTTTTGCTTGTTTTTAACGATTTAAACATATTTGTTTACTTTGAAAATATAATATTATATACATATTTGTAATGTGCTCGTCAAGACCTTTCTTTTGATACCAAACATGTCATGATCATCCCATTTTAATTTTTTTCGAGGTTAGAAATTTACGTGTAAAGTCCACCAAATTATATTTAGGGAAAAATTATATAGCCTATGTCACCCGGACCATTATTACGAATCTATTGATACCTCATTCATCAAAATCGGTTTAGTAGTTTAGGCGCTACGGTGGAACACACGTAAAAACAAACATACATACATACATACAAACATACATACATACAAACATACATACATAGACTGCTAAAATCATAACCCTTCCTTTTGGCTTTGCCGTAGTCGGGTAAAAAGACCTAATCATGATGTCATTGACATTTACTAGAATACTCTTGACATATGTAATATTACGTTATGGAAATAGTTCAGAATTTTGTGTCCCACTTAAGACACGTGCGCACATTTTGTCAGAAGCAATGAAAATAAAAAACGTCCTAAACACCACTACGACACTTATAGATGCGTTTGAGTAAGTCTAGTTGGAATAGAAATAGCGTATCGAGCGATATAAAAATAATGTCCAATGGTTTCCGTCTGTGAGGATCGGGGATAAAGCAATCAGTCTTGTGAATGTTTAATAGAATATGAATGAGTGCACAAGTTTTAACATTCAATACGGATAGTATTTTTTTTCCACAACCTTCTTCGAGAGAAATCCAAATTGCGGTACTGGTCAAATACATACGAGTACACGGCCGGCAATGTTTGTATGAAAATTCATATCTGTCGTGTGTAGTGGCCGAATAAATTAGATAAGGTAGATACAAGGTACAAGGTAGATTGTACAAGGATCACCCATATTTTAACTGTTACATCTTATTTACTGTACCTGCAATCTATGCAAATAAATTTTTACTTTACTTTACTTTACTTTACTTTACTTTATGAAAACGCATATCTGTAGTGTTATTTAAAAATGGAACGAACTTTTTACTTCAACACATTGCAACCAAGAAAGTAATTTATCAAAGATTTTATTTGAATTTCGATTTGGCTTGCAAATAGAGCTGTTTATAGTAAAGAAGAAACAAATTATAATATTGTCGCGTGAAAAATTATCGTTGTTCGTCATTGATTCTGGAATTTATAATTAATTTACTTAATTTGAATTTCCGTGTATTATTTGAGAAAAGTACTATACAAGCCTTGGCCGTAACTAGGCATTGATGGACTCACGTATGATTGCCTCGGCTTCGCCTTGGCCCACATTTTCAACGTTCGTCCGTCATGCGCTTGTTGCTGGCTGCGACATTAATGTCCTATATATTTTGACCCAGGTTAAGACACACAATAAAACGTGTGCCTCACGGCTGCGACAAATAGGCCCAGTTCAGCATAAATGCCAGACAACTAATGTCTGGCACTGCTTTTTAACTGGACCTTATGATGTTACGAGGACTACAGATATAAATAGTTCGTATGCTATAATATACAACCTTTACAGGGCATTGACATTTGATAATAGAGTCTGACCAATCGACTAAATCGTACATAGTAATTACATGACTAGATCCTTAAGGAAAGTCAAGCAGAAAAAATCTGATATTTGATGACATCATCTCCGAATCCAAAATATTATAAACGTTTTCAAATAATGCTATCTTCATTATAATAAAGGCTTATGGCATCTGGCCTATTTTTTATTGTCATTGTTTCCAAATTAATTCAAAACAGAAGATCTTTACTCAACAAAAAATCGGACCAAGAAAATGCAAACACAACCCCAGCCGATCCAATCACCATTACTTTGCCATCAACGTGCCAGATTCCCATGACACGTGCTAAATTAATTCCCAGTTCCGAACACGTGCGTCTGTCCGTGTCACTCGTAATGATAGTAAAAACTGTCTTTATGTTAATAAACCGATCAGGATCGGAATAGAGATGTTTGGAATGTCCGGGGGGGCCTCGACCAAATTAGCAACACTAATTTGGTTACCAACAGACTTTCGTATTAAAATTAAACACCAGGGTATAGTTTGACCACTCTGAAATGACGCGCCCCACTACCGCATTATCGTGTGCGTAAAATGCAATACTTGGACGTGCCATTTTAGAGTGGACAAGCTTATAAATACAAAGTGTAAAGTGAAAAATTGGTAGTTGAAGAGAAGAAAGAAAGAAAAATATTTTATTTGGGACACGCACAGGAAATACAAACAGTAATAAAAAACCGGCCAAGTGCGAGTCGGACTCGCGCACCAAGGGTTCCGTACAAACCGCGTTCATGAAGAAAGGGGTAGTAAGTTTAAAATTATAAAAAATAATTTTATTATATGATGTAACTAAAAATTTATGCTTTTCGCAATTTTTCCTTTATCTGGGCTATAAGACGTTGCTTCGTACCAAATTTCAAGATTCTGAGTTCATGGGAAGTACCCTGTAGGTTTTGATTCCCTTACGAGTGTCGAAAATTTGCAGCTAAACGGCTGGATCTTTTGATTGCGTTGGCTTAGAAGTTTGATTTTTTTCACAGCTCCAGTAGACAATAGACCTGAGTATTTGATATGAATTTCAGCTTGATACTTCTACGCGTTCCTGAGAAAAAGGGTCTTGACAGACAGACAGATGGACAACAAAGTGATCCTATAAGGGTTCCGTTTTTCCGTTTGAGGTACGGAACCCTAAAAATATAAAAAATATGAAAGGAGCATTTTAAACTAACAAAACAAAAATAATAACAACCTGAGCGAGCATCTCAGCATAATGCTGTGATAGGGCCCGCTGTGATGCCACGGACACACCTACAGACATATAAATCCCACTAGGAGATTACAAAATTAATAAAACAATAAAAAATAATAATATAAAAAAAAAACAATTGTATAAACTAAAAGAATCGATGTACGCCCGACGCGACGTTCCAACAGCACTTGTGAAGAGGGTGATTAAGTACGTGAAACTGAAAAGAAAAGTCCATTCCAACTTTACTATAAACAAACAATTTGATAAGGATGCATTTAAACTGGCAATTTTTCATGCTCTCAGAATAACATATCCACAATTCTAAAACCACTATTCAAATGATTTCGTTATTTTAACAAAACTTAGAACCACTACATTATAGAATACTTTTTGACTTGTCTAAATCACTTTAAATATTTAATTCATAAAATTAACCTGCGTCTGCCTTCCCCGCGCAATAAAAAAGATCTCGCTGAAGTCTTGTAAAAAGTCTGGCTAGACAGTATAATTTTAAATGAAGCAAATTGTCATTAAGTCATTTTACTACTTACCTTTATATCATTTTCTTTGAAAGAATCTGGAAAACGTAGCGCCAATATTTTATCTTAGAAACTTTTATATCCAAAGCAGACAGTTTTTTTTATGAGCTTCAAAACTTACATTTTGGGTGAACAATATTTTACTTGTTATAATGGTAAATAGGTTAATCTCGTATTTATCCTGTTTAGTGTCTCAGATTACGTACTGACGTTCCAATTCCATGGCTCAATTAGTAGAGCATTTACTGGACCGTATTTTCCAATAAGAGATATCGTCTCGTGTTTCTTTAACCATTTCCATGAAATTACCCGGGTCCAAGCTGTCTGATTGGCTGTGGAAATTAGAGAAGGCTTTAATACGAAAAACTTTGTTAATTAAAAAGCGGCCAAGTGCGAATCGGACTCGCCCATGAACGGTTCCGTAACAGCAAGTAACTTTGAATGAAAAGTAAATTGCGGTTTACGATTTATGACGTATTAAAAAAACTACTTGCTATTTCTCGTTCAAACCAATTTTCGCTGGAAGTTTACATGGTAATGTACATCATATATTTTTTTTAGTTTTATTATTCTCTTATTTTAGAAGTTACAGGGGGGGGGACACATTTTACCACTTTGGAAGTGTCTCTCACGCAAACTATTCAGTTTAGAAAAAAAAATATATTAGAAACCTCAATATCATTTTTAAAGACCTATACATAGATACCCCATGCATATAGGTTTGAAGAAAAAAAAAAAATGTTGAGTTTCAGTTCTAAGTATGGGGAACCCCAACATTATTTGTTTTTTTTCTATTTTTATATGAAAATCTTAATGCGGTTCACAGAATACATCTACTTACCAAGTTTCAACAGCATAGCTTTTATAGTTTCGGAAAAAAGTGGCCGTGTCATACGGACGGATAGACAGACAGACAGACATGACGAATCCATAAGGGTTCCGTTTTTTGCCATTTAACAACGGAACCCTAAAAACCAGTTTATTTTTGGTGTTTCTGCACCAGTCTTGGACCCAATTAACTCCAAACCCAATATTCTCCAAATTTCCTGATTGAAAGTTACACCAGTCACGGTTATAAGGATTTGTTTTCATTTCTCCACTTTGACTGGCACTCTGCCAAATGATCGATACGTTTTGGCGACGTGCCAGACCATATGGCGACTGGCCGAAAAAAAAGAAGAAAAAAAAAACAATAGTTTACTTGTAGTACATAATTTAAGATTCATTTGTGGACACTGATTAAATATAGGGCTTTATTGGAGACGATATTGGCTAGGAGTTTTTTAGCAGACCGGTAAAGGTTTATGATAATACCGACGATGTAAATAATGATTTCGTTTGAGATCCTGGCTACCTTGCAAAAAATAATATGGCTGTATCAATTCTTGCAGACAGTCAACAACGAAAAATATGTGGCATCATGACAGTCTCAAGCTATGTTAATAGTCTCTTGTCTTGCAATCAAATCACATATTTCATTGCCAATCAAAATCTTACAGCAAAGATGTCGTTATTCATAGAATATAATATAAAATAAATTAATCTATGAGGTAATGACGTCAGTAAAAAAAATATTGTGCGAGGTCATGGGCTCAAGGCCGCTGAACGTAAGGAAATAGAATATAAAATATATGCTTTTACCCGTGATCTTGTTCGTGTAAGATTAAACATATATTACGAACATTATCATTATGGCCGACGTCTTTATAAATCGTTGCTTAAGCTTTGATGTTTGGAAAAGACGGAATTTTGTAATTGTGTCAATAGAAATAAAATTATTCTTCTACGATATCTTTGAGATGTAAGAGCAAAGAAGTTTGGACCAAAGATGGATGAATAGAGTTTGTGAAAGTTGATGTGGCTAGAAATGAGGTGAATACTGAAATGACGGCTGATAGAGATGATTGTATGAACCAAGACATGCTGCGTCTACTCGAAATAAATTGTAATAACGGCAGGAGCATGCTGATGAAGATCTCTGAGATTAGCTCCCGCATTATCATGGTCCGCTAGGGTAACTTACTAACTTTTCATACGTTACTAACGCATAATCTAGAGATACCCGACAAGTTTTATGCTTGAGCGGAGCATATTCCTGATTTTTTCTCTCTCTTAGTGTTTCTTTTGTAGGGATCATCTACTCCTCATATAGCAGTTCATATTCTATAATAATCCCTAAATTAACTAAAATAAATTCACATTATGTAGTAATCTCCATCCATCGTCCCTTTTCGACTGTAGTTTTACAATATTGTTTTGTTATTTCAACAAATAATATCTCTCTTGTGTTAAACATTAATTGGTTGTCATCTTATGAATTGTTTGGCACTGTATGTACTTCGTCTTAGTACTGTATAATGAACGAGACAAACTCGTGTATTTATACCAGTTTTCAATGGATTATGCTCACTCAATATATCACATGTGTAGGTGGTTTGAACAACTAATAAGATACAGCTGATGCGGAATATCATGGTTCTTGCTTGATTGATATTATCGTCTCTAGTTCCTTTTCAGCGGGTTTAGAATTCAATTCCGGATTAATCGAATACGATCAAAATGTTTTTTCCAACTTGCATTTTTCTTTTACTCAGAATAGATGGCACTGCAGAAGCCGTCATAAACTTGAAAAAATTCGGTGTTTTGTTTATTGACCTTATTATTAGCTGCCTGAACTAGGTCATCATTATGAAACTCGACATGGCCTACCCTTATATTTTCGTAACGCTTTTCTCATGTGGCTTCCGTGATTCCTCGACAAGATCTATTCCTTATATTACGATCTACATAGATTCCTTGAACATTTAAGATACAGTATACAAAAATCCCATAGAGACATCTTAATCGTTCACCAATCCATTCTAAAAACTTTTCTAAATTCTTCCATCTGTAGTTCTCACATAAGCATTTGCCAACCCTGTCCTCGACCAAAATCCGGTAAAGAAAATCGTCTTCATTTTAACTAGAGTTCACCCAATTGGCAAGGCGCCACAACAGTTACAAGCATCGATCCAAACATTAATATTCGTTCATTTGATGCACATTCAATAAGAAATCTGCTTTATGTCGGGTTAAAGCCAGACAGCGGTAAATATTGATTAATTTCGAGCCAAATAATGAAAGTTTTCGTGTTTCTGGAAGGGTTGGCACGTGCAATGTAATTTTGGATTTATGTTTCGCCAATGACATTATACAACTCAGTGTTTTTTTTTCCAACTATTTAACTAATCGAAGCAACCCTAATCTAACAGGCAATCACACATGATGCCACGTGTTAATAATTACTCATTTGATATTAGCAGTTTAAACTACCTATAAATAGAGCTGATATTTTAGGTGGCTTAGAACAAAATCCCGAAGTTCCTAAAAGTGACCCATTTCCCGCAACCAGACTGTCTGTATATTTGATAGTTGTGCCCACAATCAATAACACAGTAAATTAAAACAAAGCAAATAATGTTGCAGCAAAAGTAAAGAATGCACTGACTGACGTTGAGTAAATGTTGGAATATTTCACATGAGTTTGCAAAGGTGGGATGTTGTTGCTATGCAGTAGTTTTGTGGGCGTTATTTAAATAAATAAAGTGAGTAATGCACAACTCAGTACTTATTCGTATTTATTAAGCGGATGCAGCATTTTGTTGGCGTAATATGTTTCAATAATTGTAAACGCGTGTTCATTTCAAATCTGACTGGGGATATTTATGTACGCAATAAATCAACATGTTACCGAGCTATGATTTAAGAAAGACATGATAGCGTTAATATAAAAAATAAATGTTCCTAAATGTCCTTTTAGTTCCTTCACACTGTGACGTGATCCACCCAACAAAAAGCTCTATAAATTCGCACCACAGCTGCAGTTCCAATCAACTGGTTTCCTTTCAACGCAAGCATTTCCATCATACTCGTGTCACAATTTCTTCGATTCAAAAAATCTTTCAATCTGCCATCTCGCTCATCTATCACTAGTTCAACAAGTGCGACGATGACAAAAAAGTCGACAATCGTGTTCAACACATAATACAGCGACGTGAGGGGGAGAGGCTTAACAATGAGGCTCTAATGCAAACAGCGACGTAGCAAAAACGATCAGCGATTGTTGGGAACTTTTGAACAAATACCACGAAGGGTGGTGCTGCGAAACAATGGGGATGCCGAGGTAGGGGGGCGTCAATGCTGAATTATCATCTATATAGAAGACTGCAAATAGACATGAATGAGAGCCGAATAAAAGCGGAACTGTCAGATTATGGGGGCATCAGTTATTTGCCAGTAATTCCGTTCCGGATTTTGTGCAACTGGGTTTTCTGTTGCGTGGGCTGTGGCTAAATATAATCGCAGAGGCGTCTGAATTTATGTAGTACAACTAGTAAATTCCATTGCATTTGATGCAAATTGCTCTGTGGTTGTGTTTTGTTTCCGTGTTTCTACGGAATTGATTGAAATATAGCGTGCATCAGAAGCTGTTGCTGATCCGATGTTGGTTAAAATATAGAATTTTATTTTACCAGTATCTTCACTTTTTTGCAATCGTTTTGTGTACTTTTAAAATCATCGTTTTACATAAAGTAACGGCCAAACCGCGATAAAATGTTAATAGTTCAGACACGAAAATATTTCATTTACTCCGATATCCGAAATATGTAGTTGAACAAAATGTTGTACCAAACAATAAATTGAAAATCACAAAAGTTTTAATGGCACTTACATTAAAAAGTTCTATATTTTCAATAACATTAACAAAGGACTGAAACCGTTCAGAAGTTTAGGTGTTTGAAATTCAGGCCCTAACCCTTGTCATATATATATTGCCTATAGATTCAGAATAATAGCCTAGATTTATGAAATTGGATTTATGAATTATCCTTTGATGTTTGTTCCTACCAATTTCTACCCGGTTCATAAATAATTTAAATGAAAATGATTAGAATAGAGCGATATTTGCTAAAGTATACTAAGCTAAAATTAAACATGAACCAGAGTTTATAGAAGCCATAACAGATTCAGAAGTTGTTCTGTGTGCTGAACCATAGAGCGTTTAAAATATAGAATAGACCTGTGTCCAAAATATTTTGTGTCCGTCTTGTAGATTATTAAAAAGCGGCCAAGTGCGAGTCGTACTCGCCCATGAAGGGTTCCGTAGCAGCAAGTAACATTGAATGAAAGGTAAATTGCGGTTTACGATTTATGACGTATTAAAAAAAAAACTACTTGCTAGATCTCGTTCAAACCAATTTTCGTTGGAAGTTTACATGGTAATATACATCATATATTTTTTTTAGTTTTATCATTCTCTTATTTTAGAAGTTACAGGGGGGGGGACACACATTTTACCACTTTGGAAGTGTCTCTCGCGCAAACTATTCAGTGTAGAAAAAAATGATATTAAAAACCTCTATATCATTTTTGAAGACCTATCCATAGATACCCCACACGTATGGGACTGATGTTTTTTTTTTTTTTGAGTTTCAGTTCTAAGTATGGGGAACTCCAAAATTATTTGTTTTTTTTTCTATTTTTGTGTGAAAATCTTAATGCGGTTCACAGAATACATCTACTTACCAAGTTTCAACAGCATAGCTTAAGAGCTATGCCACTTTTTTCCGAAACTATAAGTAGTTTCGGAAAAAAGTGGCTGTGACATACGGACGGACAGACAGACAGACAGACAGACAGACAGACATGACGAATCTATAAGGGTTCCGTTTTTTGCCATTTGGCAACGGAACCCTAAAAAATATTTTTTATTTATTTATTTATTTATTGAACACGTATTTTTTCTTTTTTGACGTAATCAAAAGATTACGGCGATACATTAAGTTAAAATGTGGCATGACGTTACGCCTTGCTAGATTTAATACTGCGTTGTGACGTAGCGAGACCCCACTCCCCAAATTTAATGCGTGTTTTCTAAGTTATTTTTGATTATTTGATGAAGCAAAAAATACGTGTCTAATATTTTTTTATTATCTAAATAGAATTTCTTTTTTTTACCTAGGCAACTACCCTATTGCCTAGCGGTATTAATATCTAATTGCGCTCAAACAATCCTATGTAATTTATGTTCGCAATTTATTTGCCAAACATGTAAATAAACACAAGTTTTGGGAAAAATTACTGTAATGCCTACACATAAGGTTCAGTTTACGCTACAACTTCATATTTTGATTATTTATATGACTTTTTCAACAGTACTAGTCAGTCTAAAATCAACTTTATTTACACTTTATAAAGTTGATATTTGTTTAAGTGGAAATAACATCAATTGGAAACAAGGTTATAAATAGACCTTATCTAATTTCGTTCAAGAAATTTTATGTATAGTCAAAATCATATTATTTTCGGGAATTTTCCAGTCGCCTGTGTCAGATGTCAGATGATGTAAAAAATGTTTTGCTAAAAATTGCTGATGTACTATAGTGTCATCGGGGCAAAATTATCGGCATCAATTGGTTCCCGTACATAAACAAGAATAAATATTGACAACTCTTATAATTTAAAATTATCTATGTGCAGAATCAATAAATTGTATCATCAGGAACATACATAATAGCATGTACGACGTGTTGCAGGTTTAAAAAATCTGCCATAATATTCCTAATATTTATAACTCTGTGATTAAACAATTCCATACTATTTTAATCAAAAATTATTTTAATGAAAGCGTTTTAAATATTAAAAAGCATGTTTATACAAAGTTTCAGTTTTAAATTAACACGAGAATTCATAATAAATTGGCTCACTTTGAGCGTATGAAATGTTTTGATTAGTATGATGGGTCTTGTTTTGAAATTTTAAAACTTTGCCTTCACAGTGTGATGATAAATATTTAATAAATGATTATGTTACTGGAATGTTTTGACGGGACGATATAGTGCGAAAGGTGATTTAATTATAAGCATTTGTTCAGGTTCTAGAGACAAAAATGAATAATGGACGTTATTTTTTGTTCTCGGTCGTCGTGTTAAATAACTCAAATTCTGAAATATGTAGGTATAAAGTAGCACTGGATACTGGAAATTTCTTTCAGAGCCCAGATATCATTTTCCCTTTCTTGCATAAAGAAACAGAAGAATAGCTACTAAATTCATAATAGCAAAACAAAGAGAAGAATATTATTATTTGAACAACATTTGGATGAATGAAAATACTCTGCAAACAACTCATTCACAAACTATTTCCAATAACAAAGCCCATTTGCGAACCATACAAAATCAATAGGCTGCAACCTATGCGCGGACATAAAATATAATGTCTTCACTTCGGTCCACAAGTATCATTAGTAGTTAGTGCACACAAGACGAAGTTAAATTGCGATGTAAAGTCTCAACTAGGGTTAGCAGCAGACGTGCCGATCGGGGAATAGGAGGCACTATTAATATGTGGGTAGTTCAATTTTATGCACATGCTCTAGAATATTATGTGATTTAAGTTTATCGTGGCTAAATAATAACAGCCGCATAGGTCGATCGATCAGGTTAAGCTACGCTTGCCGCGGTTGGTCTGTGAATGGGTGATCATCTTTACTTACCGAGACTACTCCGTGCCTCAGAAAGCACGTTAAGCTGTTGGTCCCGGCTGTCATTTGTAGATCTTTGATAATTGTTACGGGTCGTCAGAAGACCGAAGTCTGACAACCAGCCTTTCCAAGGGGTATCGTGTTACTCAGTAACGAGGTTGTGGAGGTCAGATAGGCAATCGCTCCATGTAAAATATTGGCATTCAGCTGCATCCGGTTAGACTGGAAGCCGACCCTAAAATACTTGGGAAAAGGCTAGGCAGATGATGATGATGAGTTATATTTTATTCACGTGTACTAGAAGATTATGTGATTTTAAGTTGTGATGTAAGATTTTGCATTGTAGATGGTGAAATAGAACATATTGTTGTTATATATAGACATTTTGATGACAGCACAGATTTCAGATTACGAGGCTGACTTAAATCAATCTGATTTAAACTTTCTTGCAAATAAATCATTTCAGTTTCTAATTCGAAGAAATTGAAAGTTAGAATAAAGACATTTCACGGTATTAACATTGTATAAATACTGTGATAGTTATTTGAAAATTTTGGAATATAAAAGATTTTGACAAAAGTCAAAATATTAAAGGAATACTTGTTGATTTTCAACCCTAATAAACTACGGTTAAGAGCATTCTCAGCTTTTACTGTTTTAGTAGTGAATGAAATATTTAAAGCTGCAGTGTCTGTCGTAAAAGACAACTATAGAATCATGCTACTTGTTTTAGCTCTTCTTTTGCTTTGTTGTCACGTACTATGCTTTACTCAGTTGTAGTTTCAATCACCAATAATTAACAATGAGCTTATGAGCTTCAACTTTCTGAATAACTGACCGACTCCTTGATAATTCAAAAGTGTCTGTATATAATAGTCTTTGAGTTTGATCCTTTAACTAATTGTCATTGTCTCATAAGCTCAAAAGAGATAGATAGTTGATTTTCTAGCCCAGTTTGTGCTACAATACAGTACATTGTTTGTTTATTTTTTATTCTGACACGTGTGAAAAGCTGCTTTTTAACCCCCGACGCAAAAAGAGGGGTCTTATAAGTTTGACGCTATGTGTGTGTGTCTGTCTGTGGCACCGTAGCTCTTAAACGGGTGAACCGATTTTTTTTTAAGCTATTGCATAGCTTTTATCGCGGGCTTTGAGCGCGGCGACCGAATCAAGAAATTCCGTAACGTAACGAAAATAAAACCTAACACCCCCACTCCGCCTACCATGTAATGACGGTTCCCATGACAACATCACGTTGTAATTTTTGTTTTATGTCATCACGTCATCATCCCAAGTGTAGCGTTGACAAATAGGAAGTATGGAGGTTACAAATGCTACGCAATAGCTTTACCGCGGCAGTCCCCGAGTGCCACACGTTTTTTATTTGAAAGTAGGTTTTCTACCGATGGTTCTTAGACATGTTTTATCAAAATCGGTTCAGCCGAGTGAAGATTATCAGCTCTTTTCTAGTTGATGAATGGCAGTGAGTATTTTCCACAGGCCTGATCGATTTGAAATTTGGTATTCTGTTACTTCAATGAGAAGAACCTTGAACTGATGCTGCAGCATCACCTGAAATTTGCAGGATACCCAACTCCCTTACCAACTTACAGCACAGGTATCGTGTTTGGGCTTATTGGAATGTTCTCACTGAATAGGTTATAGATAGATGGGGAACAGAGTTTGGTGATGGAGTAGGAAAGAGAAATGAGGAAATGATTATGTCGATTTTTTTAAATTTTAACTTTTAAAAATGTGCTTGACCAGAGTATCATTGGAAGTATCGTTGTTATGCAAATCTATACAACAATCCACATAGAAATCTGTTTGGTATTTTACCATCTTCACATCACGATTGTATTTAACAACCCCTATTCATAGTACAGAAGATACTAGTATTACTAGTACATCTTCATAGTTAGTACTTGCTTTTATATGCTACATATGTCACCTCGCTTGCACGTTGAACTTAATTGCAAGACTATAGTAACCACCCACCTATGTCTCACTTGATACGGTAGCAGGAGTTAATTTGAAACTGTATAGTCCTGTTATATATCTCAATCTAAGTTGGGATTTACTTTAGAACTAGCGATAGTCTAGGTAGATTGACATCCTTGTTGGGTGATCGAAGATGGATCGTGTGTTAGTTGGGTGTTTGTGAATATTTAAGGGTTTGATTTATCAATAGATAGCTGTTGTTTAGTTTAAAATTTTGCTGTTCTATTACTTTTGAAAGAGTTTGCAGGGGCGACGAAATTTTTAGGGTTCCGTAGTAAACAAGGAACCCTTATAGTTTCGCCATGTCCGTCTGTCTGTCTGTCCGCGGTCTAGCTCCGAGACCCTTAGTACTAGAAAGCTGTAATTTGGCATAGGTATACATATTAATTACGCCGACAAAGTGGTAAAACAAAATTATGAAAAACATTTTTTTTAGGGTATCTCTCATACACGTAAAGTGGTGATGTTTATTTTTTTATTTTTTTACCCCATGGTGAGGGATATCATTGGAAAGGTCCTTCAAAAATATTGTGAGTTTGTGAAAACCATTTTTGGATTCAGGGATTCGTTTGCGAAATATTAAGCTTTAAAATGCTAATTTTTGTTAGAGTCAAGTGTGGGGGCCCCCTGCCGGCTAAATGGTTGGTTTTGGGTATGTGAAAAAAATCACAACAGTAGTTTATATAACGAAATTAAAAGGAAAACTATCACAGCTAAGTAGGCTTTACAGGTTAACGAGTAATAATCAACCAACTTAACTTTGCAGTTGCAAAAACATGTTTTTCAACTACAAAGTTAAGTTTGTTTTTGGGATAAATTCATCCCAACTACGGAACCCTTCATTGTGCGTGGTCCGACACGCACTTGTTTTCCTTTTGTTAAGAGAATGCGTAGTTACTATTTCATTTTTTTTTTTTCATGGAAAACTTTTGTGTGGTTTTTGCTATCAACTAATATCAACTGCCGCTTCTTCTCTATTTAAATTTCGTAATAAGAAACAGAATTACCAATGGCTGAATTTTTATTCGGTTTTTTTTTCTGCTTGCCTCAAGTTCTATCTGTTTTACTCACTCCAGTCATAAAAAAGTTAATATCGCTCTTGGTTTGCTCTTGCTGATCATGCAATTATACCACAGTTATAATAAAAAGGAAATCATCAATATTAATCTCCAAACACAAAAATAAACAATGACTTTCTATTTTAAGAATACGCAGGTGTAACCAACACGCGAGGCAATTTCTAAAGTTTCTTCAACAAAAAATCTTCCGAATCACAAGCCTGTCTAATTTAGTTAGGTGAGTTGAGCAATCTTGTCTGAGATTGTTCAGGCTTTGTTTACATTATGTAGTGGAGTTTCGCGACGTTTCCCTCCAACGTTGTTAATTTTCAAACAAAAGTTTTGGAGCGAAGGTACGAAGGAGGCTATCTACCGCTTGTTCTTGTTACTGTTTTGTATTAGTAGATCTAGGTATAATAATTAAAATGTCACCAAAAATATTGAAATAAAATGATCTCATACTACTTATATAATTCTGAAACTGTGTTATCGGGAGGAAATGTCAAACTCCCTCAAAAGCAAACGTCCTGCACTTACTGTAAGCTGATTACGCACACTGGTACAAAATTGTAAAAAAAATATTTTGTTTTGAAGAATTAGATGGTTCCTAAATATATCTATGAACCATTGAACCTGTCCCTCTAATAATATTAGGTGATTCTGCAATAAAAATTCTTATTTATTCTTTTAAACTTCATATAAGCTTATTTTCTAGTAGGTGATTACACTGCTCGTGCTGGGAATCAAAATCGAATCTGCACGAACGTGAAACAGAGATATACTTACTATCTTCAAGCATATCTCTGTCTGCTTTCGAGCGTGATATGAATTTATTTATATTTATATCAGTACTGACATTTTTAGTACCCCCGTGTAGTCTAGCGTCCATCTATTATTTGTTTTCACATTTGAAGGTACCATTTTCAAAGCTAGAAAAGAAAATAATGGGTAAGTCGATTTTGTTACGACTTGAACTGGCTTTCCAAATGGTTTCCAGCGTAAATTGTGGAAGGTAATACAATTCGATTGAGATGCTTACCGTTTCCGTTCGACTGTGTGATTTGATTGTAGTACCTATATTAGTCAATGAGCGAGAAGTGTAAGAGGTAACGCCTCTTGTGGTTTCTTTTGTCATTGGTTTTAGTGATACCTACTCGTTAGCTGGTCTTCAGATGAGTGTCAATCTTTGGTATTGTCCCTGTAAATGGTATACTTAAAAAGTCCACTATTTCATGTGATTCGTCCATTACATAAGATAGCGTATCATATTCTTATCTACGTAGAGAATCATCATCCTGACTCCAATACAATTAATGTGGTTTAAAAAAAAGTTTATTTCAGATAACATAATATACAGGGTGTTTGGTGGCAGAACATTGAACATACGAAAATGGTGGATAGGTGGGGTCATCTGCTACTTACTCAGCCCTAATTTATTTGGCCCTGGTCCTCTGGATATTTAAAAAAAAAATGCTTTCTTCTAGTTTCACCACTTTCTTAACTTTAAAGTGTAATTAGTTTTAATAAAAATGGGTAAAACAGGTTGCTTTATGATGGCTGGAAAAAAGTTATGAGTCCTCAAACTTACAGAAAGATGTAAAGAATATTTAAATCTTAACTTAAACTTGCATTAAAAAAAAAATGACAGGGCCAAATAAATTAGGGTTGAGTAAGTAGCAGATGACCCCACCTATCCACCATTTTCGTATGTTCATCGTTCTGCCAAACACCCTGTATAAGTGCGTTTCTTTACAATATTTGGAGTCACATTTTAGTTTAAATCATATAGTAGCACGTACCTCCATCGGACTAAAAATTGTACTTCCACTTTGCAAATAATCTAAACTTAAAACTAGAAATTTCATAAAAGCATACTGTCCGAACTAAACAGGATAATTTCCTACAAGAAAATCTTTCTATACAACGCAAACGCTCCTTTTGTAACGAAATTGAGTTTCATGCTCCAAAGAATCGAGAATACGGTAACAAACTGGTCAAGTGATTCTGACTGGACCGTTTCCCTGGGGAATACTGGGGAAAACGGAGGAATACAGGGGAGAATGGGGGAACACTGAGGAATAGGTACGGAAATTGTGTGTTTCTTACAAATGCGAGTCTGATATCTAGATTGTGTTGTTACATTGTTAGTCTTGATTTGAGAAAGATAAAATAATATTTGTTAAGAGAATATTATGGAATAGAAAGAATATTGTAGAAAGTAAACTTTTATTTTAGGTAGTTTTTTTTTTACTCTGGGGATTTAAACACGTGCCACGCGGAGGTATAACTTTGAAGAGCGCCTGTTGTCAGTCAATATTTTTTAATTTATGGATTGTCGAATATTTTCTGAAAATCTGTGTATCATTTTAATGCGATCTTCGTAAGAACAAAGTTCTTAATAATTGATTACGATCCAACATAAAAAACGAATAAGCTTTTTTACTGTAACTTATTACTTTTCGTGTTAAGTGCCTTTCAACATCTCACAAGATTTATTATTATTTATCATCGTGTTTTTTTTAAACTGTAACATAAATCAATCTCTAGGGTATTTCCTCTAGAAAATTAATGCAATATAAATTACCTCACTTGCATTTACAAAACAGTGACGTGTTGAGTTAAAATGTCGCCTAAACCCATTAAAACTTGACGAATTTATGAAGCCCAAACACCCTTTCAAGAAGTTTATTTTTACAAAAAAATTATCACCCACCCCACTGTGTATTATGAACTCACATAATCATATCTTGTCTTGAACAAAATCTGACACTGAGTTGTCATGACACTCAGTAGACGTAGAAAGACTGAAATCCTAATATTTTGAAAAATTCTGGCATGACACTTGAATTTTAAAATTCAACTTTAGGTGACCGACTTAAAGTTTAAAGTCGCCTGTTTTTGAAGTAATGACAGTGGTACATTAACTTTTCAAGTTGAATATGAGAAAAGCAGGGGACGATATTTTTATGGTGACGTTGAAAAATTTACTTTAAAATGGCTAGGTGGAAGATTTATAACGGGGTGTCAAAATGCATTTGACTATGCATATGATCTAGGCTAGGCTATGACTGTTTGCTTGTGAAGAGACGCAATAAATCTGCCTTTTCCCAACTAACTATAATCGGTATGACGTTTCAAGCGAAGTCGTTATAAACGGTTTTCACTGTAGATAATATAGGAAAACAGAAATAGAAACAAAAATAGATAGAAAATAAAGGAGATTACCTAATTGGCTCTCATAACTATAACTACCTACTCACATTTTACGAACAATATTTTCACCATTCAAGTTGTTTTTATAAGCCCGACAAATATATTTTGCTGCATATAATAATCACTGCACTTATTGATGAAAAAGGTACAGAAAATCTCGTAAAAACATTACGTCGCAAAAATATCTACGATATTCATGTGTTTTCCTCTTTGATATCGAGTTTCGCATTCAGTGAAATGCTTGTTTTCTACGCCGAGTACATTCCTTCCGTCGAAACTCCTATAAAGCTCATGTGTGCACATATTTTTCTCAACCAGTTTGAAACAGCGGGTAGGCTAGAGTAATTCAGCTGAGCATAACGCAGGGCTGCGAGATCAAACGCTTGAGGTTTATGATATTTGTGTCTTTTCATATGAATTGAAATACTTTTGCTTTTATGGATGTGTTATAGGGAATTGAAGTTATATTAAAGGGTTTATGGGAACGCTATAGTTTATCTGAAATTAAGGTTTTATGCTTGCGTTGTTTCTTGCTTGTACACTAACAGCTTTACAAATAAACGTGGTAAGTATAACAGTTATACTCGAGAATTAACTAAGAATAAGCAAAATGTCTTGGTTGTACGAATAGAAATGTCAACGCTATATTTGGTACCTACACTTATCATTATAATATTTAATTTATACAAAATATTGTAAAACATTTTAAAAGAGTAACGGTGGAATTTCTTGCCCATTCTTCTCTATACGAAAACTACTTTTTGAAAGGGGCGACTAGAATCAATTATATTTTTTGTAAATTTTGACGTTCAAAAGTGCCTTTTAAGTGCCTAATTGAAATAAATAATTTGATTTTGACTTTGGTATAAGTTATTCTTTGTTTATTTGTACAGCCTTAAACGTTTTGTTGACTGTACCCGGACACACTGCCACAAATATTTCGCTAAGCAACAAAAATATATAAATTTTTATTGTTAACTGTTATATTTTCCTGTTAGGGACACCTCTAATATAACACTTGGATATGATTAAAATCGACAAGTGTATTAACGTAAACTTCGTAAATATTCATGGTAAATTGGAAATTGTATATGGTTAAAAAAACTATTACGGAAATTTGTCTTCAAATTGTTAGAAATATTCGGACATATTTACCTACATTCCTAAGTACAGACGCCAGCACATCAAGCTACTACAATCTGTCAAATGTATTTAATAGATTTTCAACTTTATCGCTGATGTCTAAGGTTCAAAGTTGATTGGGAAAATTTGACAGTTTTGGGTAGCTTGATGTGCTGGCGTCTGTACATAACATAAGCAATACAATTGGGTAAGTGTTGTTAAACAAAAAAATATGATTTATCTTTGATTCAGGAATATTCTTCAAGAGTAAGTTAAAAACTAAGTAAGTACCTACGTACTACGTTACTTAGTTTAACAATCGTCTTTATCATTAACCTGTACATTTACCTTCTTCTAAACTTGGACTTAATCACTACCTACGTTCACTGTATCGATTGACCTGTTGAAAATAAACCAGCCTTCTGCACTAATATTATAAAGAATACATTAGACATTGGAGTTGGATTTGTATGTTTGTTTGTAATGAATGAACTCAAAACTACTGGACCGATTTTAATAGTACATTATGATACAAGTGTGCTGTGTTGGTCATTACTCTCGAGGCGGTATTATTCGCGCGAGCCGCAGACAAGCGCGATAAGGTATATAGCCGAGTGTGTAATGATCAATACACACGCGTTTCATACGATGTTTTTCAACATACTTGCGAGAAGAAAGCAGACTTGTTGTAAAAAATTATGCTACATTAACAACTATAGAGATACATTTAGATTTATAAAGTTCAACTGACCTTTGTTGCCTGGTACCGACAAAACGGAGCTTCTTTTATAAACTTTTCTACGTCGGGTGACAATACTTTAGATTTCGTATTTTTGATATTAATTAATCACACAACGAATATGATAAGAAATATTTATGGAAAATGGCGCGCTGGTTTTATTTTTTTCGCTAGCGATGCGCGCGCAGGTGTAATTAAAAGCACTGGCAAAATCGCTGAACAGCCTATTTAAAAAATATAATAAATACAAAATAATGTGTTGAATACGCAAATTAAGATTAATATGCAGTGAAAAATATAATAATTTGTTGAATAATTATGTTAAGATATCATATTTTATTGAGACAGCGGAATTAAAAAGGCATTAAGTCTCTTTGATGAGATTAAAAAAGCGCAAATCTCTGCTCGGGTGAAAATAGAGAATGCTCATTGAATAGTATAGGATAGTTCATACTAATTCCATGTTTAGTACACCACTGACCTGCCCATGGGATTTTTTATCATAACTGGACGCCCCTGATTTGCCTTTAATATTTTTTTTACAAAAACTTGCTTTTGATCGCTTGCCTTTTGATAAAAAGCTTCACCAAAGATAATTTATATTAAATACAAATTCCTGCCATGCATTACTCCGACTAGTAAATAGTTATCTGTGGCGCACATTACCGCACTAGTGCGGTAATATAAATTAAAAAGCAGGCGTGTTTAATACACTGCATTATGAACCTAAAAGCGGTTAAATAAGAGTCATTTTACGAGAAAGTGTGTTGAAAAATTTTTTTCACCAGTAAAATGCTGTATTATCACTGACTAACTTAGGCTATAACTAATAAAGATATCACGCGGTCGAAGCAGCTGGCGGAAGCTAGTTCAGTTATAATACGACTGAAAATATCTACACCTACTTAACAAAGACTCAATCTGTCGTTCAACATATCGACTGATCGGGGTCCTATTCTCAGTAATCTTAGCCATGATTAGATATATCAAAGAACACTGTTTCTCACTATTTTGTCACTACGCCGTCCCATATTAATACGTGCAGTAAAAGGCAAGTACGAAATAGAATAAGAACCTTTCTACTGCAGTGATTTTTCCTGGAACCAGGCAGCAATAGAGTGCTGAAATAAAGAATAAAACCTGCATTAAAAATAGCTCTCAGGGGACAACGCTGAAAGCAAAATAAAGATTGTAAAATGCTTATAAAAGAAAAAGTTCATCTGCTATACAGAATAAATAAACTCAGTCCCAGGGGAAAAATTTAAAAGAAAAATAAAAAAAAATTTTTAGTTGTGACAATTTTGACCATACTCCTTTTTACGGTTTTTTTTAATGTTTTTTTGAAGTGAAAACATCTTTAGGCGCGTTGGGCATTTTTGAAATCGGACTAAACCATTGATTTCGCGATACTGTTACGACACCAGCTTTTGACCATTAAAAAGACATCAACGCGTTGATTACCGCGGTGCCGATTTTTTTCAAGTTTTCACTTCTGTCGGCACTCCCGGAGTGACACTGTTTTTTTTAAAAATTTGGTACCTAAGTATTTATGCAAACCAACATTTAATATTGTAAATGAATAAACAAAAACTGAAGGCCTTTGCAAGCAATATCATTATTTAATTTTGTTTTTAATTTCTAACATCAAAGAGTAACTGAATTACAAAGGTTAAAAATATAGGACAAGCGTAAAAATTGTTAGACAAAAATGTCTTAATTCTGCCTTACCTTACTTACAGAAGTTGTCACATAATATTTCACAAGATTATAAAATATGAGATATTTTTCGGCATGTAAATAAATTTAATAAACTATGCTCAATATCACAGATGTATGTTTGTTTTCCCAACTACAATAACTTCAGAAATCTGACTTCAGAAACTGCTCCATTTGTTTTCCAGCCAGATGCTTTCGAAATAAACTTTGGAATAGACACAATTTTGTTTGTTATTTCTTTGTTTTTTATTTACTATGCGTTATGATCTGTTACTATTATGATCCAGCCAATACACAATGCAAATTATTATTGACAGATTAACTCATGGCTAAATAGTAACAGCCGCACGGGTCGATCCATCAGGTTAAGCTACGCTTGTCAGGGTTGGTCCGTGGATGGGTGACCATCTTTACTTACTGAAACTCCTCCGTGCCTCGGAAAGCACGTTAAGCTGTTGGTCCCGGCTGTCATTTGTGAATCTTTGACAGTCGTCCAATCAGTCAGTCGGAAAATCTGACAACCAGTCTTATCAAGGTTATCGTATTACCTAGTTACTGGGTAGTGGAGGTCAGATAGGCAGTCACTTCATGTAAAATACTGGTATTCGGCTGCATCCGGTTAGACTGGAAAACGACCCCCGACGAAGTTCTTTAACGCGGCTTGAAAACTTTCAGAAATCGTCACGCTAAAAAGTGTTGATACTTGCGACTGTCTTCTTCTAATTCAAAGAGAAAGAAAGAGAGAGAGTGAGAACGTCGGCAGAAAAAAACAATAAAGTAAAGTGATTACAGTGTCGTGAGATTAAATTGTACACATCGGCCCGACTACACTACAGAGAGAAAGTGTGAATTTGGTCAAAATGAAAATTCAAGATGGCGGCTCTAAAAATGTTCAAATTTTTCTTCATGGTTGTCGTTTTCATAGTTTTCGAGAGTGCTAAAGCCGTTATGAGGTCAAAATGTAAATCCAAGATGGTGGCTGCAAAAATTTTGTTTTCGTTTTAAATCATACGTGAGAAAGAACTTCGTTCCTGACGGGAGTCCCCCGACCGCACACGTTTTTTTTTATGTTGTGTTGATCAAACATTTGCCAATCGCCGATTTGACAGCGTGACAGTTAATTTGTGATTATCTCTCTGAAATCGGGCGTTAATATTTATTTACATAAAATATTTTCAATAAATATTAGGAATTGAAAATGTTGAGTTTCAGCAAGATAAAAGAGTTATGTGAAGAAAACAGTTTACCTGGACTGTTTGCTAGTAATACATTGGCTACATTTTTACTGCTCTATTTATAGATGTACCTACATTGTTGCTATTTCCGATTCACTAAATATTTTTATTGTTGAATCGTTCCTATGAATTGAAATGTTTTGTTCCGAGAAATGGAAACTTTCAACATTCCCGGGCAAAGAAAAGAAAAAAAGTCCTTAAAAATGACATGAAAATTTATTTTTGAAAACATAACCTTTACTTTACAAAGGTGAAATCATGACCCATGGGATTGTATGTTCTTAAAAAGTCATATGGGTTTTTACAAGGTCGACGGCACAACGTTGCGCTCTCTAGGGAGTTTTTAGTCGCAAACGTAAACATGTGCCATGTTTCGCTTAATTTTACATTGAAAAAAAAGCGGCCAAGTGCGAGTCGTACTCGCCCATGAAGGGTTCCGTAGCAGCAAGTAACATTGAATCAAAGGTAAATTGCGGTTTACGATTTATGACGTATTAAAAAAAAAACTACTTGCTAGATCTCGTTCAAACCAATTTTCGGTGGAAGTTTACATGGTAATGTACATCATATTTTATTTTTATTTTATCATTCTCTTATTTTAGAAGTTACAGGGGGGGACACACACATTTTACCACTTTGGAAGTGTCTCTTGCGCAAACTATTCAGTTTAGAAAAAAATGATATTAGAAACCTCAATATCATTTTTGAAGACCTATCCATAGATACCCCACACGTATGGGATTGATGAATTTTTTTTTTTTTGAGTTTCAGTTCTAAGTATGGAGAACTCCAAAATTATTTGTTTTTTTTCTATTTTTATGTAAAAATCTTAATGCGGTTCACAGAATACATCTACTTACCAAGTTTCAACAGCGTAGCTCTTATAGTTTCGGAAAAAAGTGGCTGTGACATACGGACGGACAGACAGACAGACAGACATGACGAATCTATAAGGGTTCCGTTTTTTGCCATTTGGCAACGGAACCCTAAAAAGCCGTTTTCGCCTGCAGGCATTTGTTTAAAATATTTGAATGTAGAATGTAAAAATGGAAATACAGAATTTGGGCTCAATAACGCTGTTGAGCCAAATTGTTTTACATATTTTGTGAAGTGTTTAGTAAATAGGGTAGTTGCCTAGGTAAAAAAAAGAAATTCTATTTAGTCCGTCTTTCAGATAATAAAAAAATATTAGACACAAATTTTTTGTTTTATCATAATAATCAATAATAACTTAGAAGACACGTATTAAAGTTTGGGAGTTAGGGCTCGCTACGTCGCAACGCACTATTAAATCTAGCGAAGCTCGACGTCATGCCACATTTTAACTCAATGTATCACCGTAATCTTTTAATTACGTCAAAAGAGAAAAAATACGTGTTCAATATTTTTTAATAATACGATATTTACGTACGTGGTTTTTTTTAATAGACGGACAAAAAATAAAAATTTTGCTCGAAGGCCTATCTTTATATATATAATTCTTCTGTGAGTGTGTATGTCACTGAACTTCTCTCAAACGACTGGACCGATTTTGATGAAATTTTTTGTGTGTGTTCAAGGGGATCTGGGAATAGTTTAGATTCACAATCGGACCCGATAGGTGGCGGTATTCGGTCAGGACAACGTCTGTCAGGTCCGCTAGTTGTGTTATAAATTTTCTAATAGTGCCTATGGAACCAGTTATGTTTCTTTTTAAAATACCAAGCCATTTTAAGTTTTCAGTAATATTCGGCTCTCGTCAGACTCAGTCCACCAGTAGTTTCCGACCCTGTTTATAATTTCGGTGGGCTACTATTAAGATAATAATAAAACTACTAATAATTAACTTGTAAATACCTGAAAACCAATTCCTGTAATTAAAAACGTTCAAAATGTAGTCACTATCTCATCTCAGCGACAATTAATATTAAAAAGTTGTCAAAAATGAAGGGAAATTAGAGGTAGGTATTTTTTGCAGATTAAGAGTGTAATCAGACTGAACGTTCTTGAATCTACAGGAATTGCCCCTCTGGCCTCATTTTAAGGAATTTTTGTTGCAGGTGGGACAAAAGTTTCACCAAAATTTCAGGTTATTTGTTTGTCCCCATCTGCAATACCAAAATTCTATAGATTATAATGCTTGTTTTTCTCTTTTCAGTTATGAGTTTTTGCAGTCGAGTTTTTTGTTTTTTTAAATAATTTGTTTTATTTCAAACTTTTTAGTTTTATTAATATATAAATATGTTTATATATTTAAAATTGACTCATTCCTAACTTTTATTTGATACCAACAATGTTGTTTTTTTTTAAACCTACCTTTCCCTTTTTCTTGTATTTGCAGATACAATACATAAATATTATATAGCCTATGTCACTTCCACTATTAAGACGAACCTAACGACACCTCATATGTTAAAATCCATCACGACGTTTAGGCTACAGAGCGTGCCTAAGAAATAGACATACATACAAACATATATACATACATACAAACATACGTACATACATACTCTCGAAAAACATTACCCTCCTTCTGGGGCAGTCGGGTAAAAAACTACTGGACCGATTTGAAAAATTCTTTCAGCAATGGATAGCTACATTATCAGCGAGTAACATAGGCTATATTTTATCCCCGTACTCCCACGGGAACGAGAAAGACGCGGGTGAAACCGCGTGACGTCCGCTAGTTTGTAGTATTGTGGGTTCGCCTACACGACGGAATTTGTATACATTGTAATGTCATACAATCTTCATTGATTTGCATGTGTGTCCGTTAAAATGTAGCACCGTTTCCTGTCTGTTAGAAATAGTTTAACTATCGCATTAATATTGCAATAACTAGTTGTCTGAAATATTGTATCGTTGTTTAAAATATGTCAGTTATAGTTTCTTGACCTACTGATGCAAAGTATGCTTAGATTTGAAGAAAATCAATATCAGCCTGTGTCGTAGATAGAGTTTTTTATAGATTCACTGTCAGCGTATATGAAATAGCGGTAGTTTTTGATAGTCACTTGTAAACTGGTACTATCAAATGTAATCGGGTAATATTTTCCGAAGAAATCGTACCGCGACAGCCGTTTCTTGGGCCCCAGTTGTTGGCTAACAACTCTGGGGTCAGACATAAAGTTTGCGTACGCGAAGGAGATAGAAAAAATATATTTCTTTCTGAAAAGAAATGAAATTATTTATTCTGTAAATAGGATATCGGAATGACTTTTACACGTCATATTAAAAAAAAAAAATAAGCTAGATGAGTTCGGCGTTTCTTATCTGACAACTCTGAGAAGAAAGCCCGAAACAAACTCTGAGGTCGTAGTCCAGACACAATCTTGGTCAAGCCATATGAGGAACATGTAGATTAGTGTCTGAAATGGTCTTTTGAGGAAAGAACCACACAGATTTGAGTGGACCTGTAAAATTAGTGCAAGCATTTGTCAGTAATCGTGGAGCTCAACTCAGAACTTAAGGAGCTCAACTCGACGAACAATACCAAAGAAAGGACATTTGGGTAGGTGGCATAAACTACTCAAACTGCTAGACCATCATTAAAACTAGCAGAGAAGTAAAAATAATAATAATATCCACATAGTCCTCACATTCGCAATAATTAAAATAATGTAATACTTTACAAAATAATCATGTCATTTTGAATATTGTAATGTATTGAAAATATCTAGTATACCACAAAGAACTGCTCTTATGGGCAAAAGCTTTTTTGGAATGGCATCTAAAATTTACAATAAGGTACCTGTGGACATTTTAAGCACCAAGGAACTGTCACTATTTAAACATAAATTGCGTAATTTTTTAATTGACAAAGCTTACTACACGATCCAAGATTTTCTAAATAAGTAGTGCCTACTACAATCTGTCACCATAATTGATATTTTCTAAGATTTACTTTTTATGTGATGCCTAAGATTTTATTTTTAAGTTATTGCATAGCTTTTATCGCGGGCTTTGAGCGCGGCGACCGAATCAAGAAATTCCGTAACGTAACGAAAATAAAACCTAACACCCCCCACTCCGCCTACCATGTAATGACGGTTCCCATGCCAACGTGATGTTGTCATGGGAACGTAACTTTTGTTTTATGTCATCACGTCATCATCCCAAGTGTAGCGTTGACAAATAGGAAGTATGGAGGTTACAAATGCTATGCAATAGCTTTACCGCGGCAGTCCCCGAGTGCCACACGTTTTTTTTTATTTTAACTGCATGTTGATATAATTATTGTATGCCTATTAGGCAGGACATAATGGAACTGTAATTTACCTAACATCTGTATGTATAACCTATGCCCACAATAAAAAGATTTGATTTGATTTGTAATTTTTTCTCGTTTATTATTATTTAGTGACTGTCTTGTCTATTGCTATATTTATATGTCTACGGTCTGTATGTAGGAAGTCAGATCGATAGTCATTTGTGTTTTTTATCCGTGTGCCTATTTGAGAAATGTATGTTGTATCATTTTTATCGATACCCATAGAATATCTTAAACGACTACTATTTGCCAGAACCTACATTGTTTTAATTACCATCATTGGCGATCCACATTGTCTGTAAAAATCTACAATAAAGTTTCCTGGGTTTATTTAGCATCCTAGAATTGGTTTCCTTGTCAACAAAACTGATACTTACTTCATATGGTCTTCATCAAACTGCAGCTTCACCTTTCAAATTTGAAAACACAACCACATAAAATATCAATCACAGTATTTAACTTTAGCACCCTTTGTTCAAAAAACTTTAAAAGAAAGATGCTCAATAAATGGATGCTCATTCGAAAACAAATGTTCATTTATTTAAAGGAGGAATTTCCAGACAAAACTATAGGGTTTTTTAAGAATTTCTAGCTGTCCAAAGAGATGCCGAATGTGTAAAAATATATAGTGTTTGGCAGTGCAATAATGCCTGAATTCCTTAGCTAGTTCATTCAAGACATGAACGTTATCTACGTACAATATTTTATTTTCTTAACGTTCCTGGGGAATCATCGCATTTCCGAATACAAACGAATGCTAATTTCCATCTCCATCAATTCTTAGATTTATCGTGTAAAATAATTTGAATTCAGAACTAAGTACTATATTGTTTTTTGTTTTCCATGTGAACTCTATAGAGCTGTAAAACTATTTTCCTATCTGTCGTGCCTGCGACTTTAGCAGTTTTCCGAATAAATTACATTTAAGTTAAAGAGTGTTAACAACTCTATATACTTCCAAGTCGACTGAGATCGTCCAGTCTGCACCAAGTGCAAAAGGCAACTGATAGGAATCCGACGACTGACAAAACACGAAGTTTGCTGAGGGACATTGTGAAAGCACATTTTGGATTGCCTTGTTGGTCTAGTGGACGCAAGCGCTACTGCTGAGCATGAGGTCCTGGGTTCGATTCTCAGGTCGGGCAAAGTGTTATTGGGTTTTTCCGTCAGGGATTTCTCAGTAGCAGCCCAGAGTCTGGATAAGTGCCCGGTTGATGCCAACAGGTTCGCCCCCTATTACATGGGACTTAAAAACATAACTGGCGAAATGTTGGTGTACTTTAAGTACACCTCTGCCTAATCTTTTAAGGTTAACAGGCGTGATGTTATGTAATGTGAATAGTACATTACAAAGCATTGGGCATTTAAATAGTTTCGCGAGTGGCGAAACTTACCTCGGCTCCACACGTTGGTCCAACGCTCACCACCAACATTGGGGCCAATGCTATTTTCTAGATGTATAAGTTGGATGTGACATTGGGGCCAACACTGGGGCCAGCGCGTGGAGTCGGCCTTAATGTACTTCCGGCAAACCTTTGGTAGTCAGCACCGACTACAAAGAATACCATTATACAATGCATTCTCATCATAATCATAGTTCCTTTTGATACGAGAGACGAAAACAATCAATCTGACTAACCTTTTCCCAACTATGTTGGGGTCGGCTTCCAGTCTAACCGGATTGCAGCTAAATACCAGTATTTTCCATGTAGCAACTGACTATCTGACATCCAAAACCCAGTAACTGCGTAAAAAGATACCCCTTTGGTAAGACTGGTTGTCAGAG
Source organism: Agrochola lychnidis (assembly GCA_963680765.1). Lineage (NCBI taxonomy): Eukaryota > Metazoa > Arthropoda > Insecta > Lepidoptera > Noctuidae > Agrochola > Agrochola lychnidis. The sequence goes on from OY796858.1 coordinate 22,406,138, forward strand.
TTTCGGGCTTCTGACGATCCGTAACGACTGTCAAAGATCCGTGGATGACAGCCGGGACCAACGGCTTAACGCGCTTTCCGAAGTACGGAGGAGTCTCGGTATGTAAAGATGGTCACTCATCTACGGACCAAACCCAGCAGCTTAACTTGATGGATCAACCCATGCGGCTGTTTTAAACTTTTAACTTAGCCACGATCTCCTCAAGAGACGAAGACAACTTACTAATAAATAAATAGTACCATTTACTTTTCAAAAATCTTAATTTGTATAAGAGGTCCTTATATTATTACAAAGATGAGCTCTAAGGATTTTTTTAATTCATCCTCTGAATATAAAAAAGGGGACGAAAGTTTGGATTAGGTATTCCATTTTGCCCCACCAGTGGGACAAAGTGGAATGTTCATAATTATGTCGTGCACTGTCTCCCACTTTTGTATGTTCTATAGTTTTTGCTTATGGGAAATCCCATTAAATATCACAGTTTCTCCGCCCTAAAAATATAAATGTCCTAAATGAAAAGGTTGTGAAAACGGAATGGAACTAAACAATTTAAGTGCATCACACACTTGCACGCACACCACTGCAACGGATCGCAGCAGTCCGGATTTACGAGGACATTCACACACCGCCCGGCTAACACGGAACGGTTTACGATTCACCCCGTTTAAAAACGGACATTACCCGAAATGTACATTACACGGTAAGTGATTCGGATGAATATGGGGTTGGTTTGTTCGGATAATCGCCGGAAGGTCGTCGGTTAAACTGTTATTGCGGTGAGAGTTCTTTTATTATTGTTTGTTTGTAAAAATAAAAGAATTAATACGAAACGAAGAACGTAGAAGAATAAGAAAAGAAAGAAGACAAGGAAAAAAAAAATATTGTAAGAAAGAAAAAAAAGAAAAAACAGTGGCACTCCGGAAGTGCCGACAGAAGTGAAAACTTGAACAAGATCGCCTTGGTGGAAGAAAAATATTTGTTTAGAACATTTGTCCGCAACCTTATCTAAGAGCTCAACTTTCATTAATGAGACAAAATAGAATTATTTTAATTGTTATCGATCTCCAGGAGAGCTCGTAATAGTTAAGGGGGCTAAATTAAGAACACAACCGCGTTTACAAAAAAAATCTTCCAAAACCTTTGCATAGAACATTGATCCATAACGAAATATAAATAAAGAGCACAATCGCGTTTACAAAATAAGGTGTCGGTAACGGTGTCGCAAGTTCAATTGCTTTTTCCCATCTCAAAAAGCCAAACTCGCCTAAAAATGTTTTCACTTCAAAAAAGAAAGAACTATATTTAACCTACCTATACATAGTTTTTGAGGCCGAGGCCCCTTCGTGCCTCGCAAAGCACGTTAAGCAGTTGGTCCCCGGCTGTCATTCGTAGATCTACGACAATCGATACGAGTAGTCAGAAGCCCAAAAATCTGACAACCAGTCTCCAAAGGGTATCGTATTACCCAGAAACTGGGTTGTGGAGGTCAGATAGGCAGTCGCTCCATGTACTATACTGTTACTGTTATACAGATGCATTCGGTTAGACTGGAACCCGACCCTGACATAGTTGGGAAAAGGCTAGGCAGATTGATTAACCAATCAATAAAGGTCAATCATCTGCCTCTGTCTGTCTCCGAGTATCATGTCTTTTTTTAAACGTTTCCATAACGTTTACGTGAGTTATTATCAAATCAAATTACACAATTTGTGCATAAAGGTTGAAACTCGTTGACATGAACAAAACGGATGTTCGCTTGATAAAAACGTGTTTCAAATCGATGTGTTTCCGTTCTGAATAAATATCGGTGGAAAACAAGAAAACCTTTGATACGCTTTGACTGACAGAATTCTAACCTTGCCTGTACCCTAATTGCGTAATACAACACAATCACAATCTGTTTCGATTTGAAACAGATTGCTAATCCATTGCTTCATAAGTTGTCAAAAAAATCTGCTCAACAACGTAAATAACGCAATGAATGTTGTTGATCTGTCAAAATGAAACAAATTAGGCAAAATTGTTTACGAAAATAAGTTACGCAATTAGGGTACTGGTCTTGTGTGTATTGCTAAATAAACGGTTCATATTTTCAGAAAGACAGGAAACAAACTTTTTGAAGTGAAAACTTCTTTAGGCGCGTTGGGCATTTTTGAGATGGGACTAAGCATTGATTTCGCGACACTGTAGCGCAATTTACCGACACCGTGGAGTAAAAGACATCAACGCGTTGATTATCGCGGTGCCGATTTTTTTTCATGTTTTCACTTCTGTCGGCACTCCTGGAGTGCCTCTGTTTTTCTGTGCTTATAATTACCCAAACCATTCGTTCCATCTGCTGAAGATCTCCCACCTGGACATGAGTTGCCTTGGGTAGCCTGGAAGTCTTTAAACAGACTCCGGACCCAGGTTGGCCGAAGCAAGGAAGACCTGTTCAGGTGGAGATTCATAGACGACTCCGCCTTGGAGTGTAAATGTGGTGCTGTCCCACAAACGATGGGACACTTAATATCATGTCCTGCGTGTCCTGTCAGCTGCTCGTTACTGGAACTGGAGAACGGTAGTGATGTCGCCAAACACGTAGCCGAATTCTGGAAAGAGTCCATTTAGATTACCACCGACACTCTACGAAGATTACTCAGGCAATTTATAGCTATAAAATAGCATAGCGTTGTTACCACCAAGATTCTATACCTTTTGTATTCTAATCATCGAAATGCCTCGTTGGTCTAGCGGTCGCAAGCGGTACTGTTGAGCAAAGGATTCCTGATATCGATTACGCCCCTAACTGCCGCAAGAGACGCCCTGGGCGTCGGGAGTCGCTGGCCGATTCCCGGCCACCGTAGGCGCGGGCTTGCGGACGGTGAGCAATGGGTAGCTCGCCGTCAGATAAGGACCAGGCCCGGGTCGACGGCGTGTTGTATTCCACGCGCGCCTCAAAGAGATGTCAGCAGAACTGACGGGGTCCGATAGGGTCGATGCCTGCTGGGCTTGCGGTTTTTGTCCGAAAGGGTTACCGTGGCCCTTGGCAATATAGGCAACTGAAGGAACACGGGTGGGTTTTAGTCAGTAAGTGTCTGACACGCCCTCCCGCTCTACCCAGAGCGGGAGAAGTTATTTGATAAGTTCCCACCAAAAAAAAAAAGTTCGAGCAAAGTGTTATTTGTTTTATTCCATTAGGAATTTCTCAATAGCAGCCCAGGTCTTTGTGCCCGGTTTATGGCAATAGGCTCGCTTCTTATTACATGGGACTTAAACATCTGCCTAACCTTTCGGGGATCACTAGCGTGATGTTATGTTATGTAGATTCAATATTGTCTTCTAAGTAAAAACAATCCCAAACAGAAAAACAGATCGAACTAAAAAAAATATCCAATAACATTTTCAACAAAGAAAACTCAACAGATTATTACAATATCACCAATTCCCAAGCAACGTTAACAGTTACATATAATATTTTTTGCTTGTAGCAACACAGATTGGTGACAACATCACCGATTCCCAAGAAACCTTGTTTAAGGGGGATACGCTAAGGTAGCCCGCGAAATTAATTTTTTTTTTAGTTTTTTTTGCAATTTGCAAGTAAGTTTCAGATTATATGTTGATTAAAATATGATTCGCAACCGTTACAAATATGGCTTTACTGAGTTATAATCATTAGAATCAGCAATACGTTACATCCTCCTCACGTTAGCATAATCCTCAAATGTCATGATTTCATGAAATAATCATTCAATAGGTTTACATGATCTTAGAGAGTTGTATTGATGATTTTATGATTATAATTCAATAAATAAACATTTGATACGGCCGCGAATCATATTTAGATCAACATACAAACTGACACTGACCTGCAAATTGCATAAAACGTAAGAAAATTTGAATTTCGCGGGCTACCTTGACGCTTTCGCCTTAACACTGGCATATAATATTTTTGCTTGTGGCAACACAGATCGGTGTCGGCTTCGCGTCGATATGCATATTTCATTACGCGTTTACTCGGCATGTTTATTTTAGTATGCATTTTAACTTCACCTACTTCCGTGACGTGGTGTGGCGTAGTGTCAATGTAAAAACTGTGAGGGTGCGGCAGTAACATGTAAATGTAATTCTTCTGTTTGTAGAAAGTACGCAATGGTTTGTTTTGCTTTTAATTCTTACTAAAGTTACGTTTGTATTTTTGTACTTACCTAATTGTTGGTGTTGTTGTTTGTTCCTCTGCCTAATACTTCGGGGAATACTGGCGTGATGTTATGTTATGTAATTTGTTATTTACACTTAGTTGCAGTTATAAATTTTGAAATTCATAGTGATGAGTAAAGGCTTTTGCAGGCAGGCGCGACGAGTCACCGGTAGAACAATTTCCGTGAAATTTTCATAGAAATTGTTCCACCGTCGCACCTGTCAAGGTTTCCCCTTTACCCGTCGGTCCTTTAACCTGCTATATGAAGACAGCTGTGTAGAAAGAAAAAAAACTCACTCAATTTGAAAGTAATTAGAACGTGAGTACAAATATACATGGGCACGCCGCAATTGCGGCGATAAGACCCCTCTTTGAGGAGTGGCTTGAGAGACGCCACGGCGTCCTCACCTTCCGCCTGACGCAGGTCCTCACCGGACACGGCTGCTTCGGGAGGTTCCTGTTCAGGATAAGGCGGGAGGAAACACCCGGATGTCACCATTGTGTGGATCGGCCTGAGGACACGGTGGAGCATACGGTGGAGGTCTGCCCGGCTTGGGCAGAGCAACGCCGTGTCCTCGTAGAGGCGATTGGCGGCGGTGATCTCTCGCGTCCGGCCTTAGTTCAGGCCATGGTACGGAGCGAGAGGAAATGGCAGGCCGTCACCTCCTTCTGCGAAGCGGTAATGCTCGCGAAGGAGGAGGCGGAACGCGTGAGGGAGAGGCAAACTTCGCGCCCTCACGCCCCTGACCGCCGCAGGAGGAGATGCCCGGGGCGGGAATCGCGAGCCGATTTCCGGCCACCGTAGGCGCGGGCTTGCGGACGGTGAGCAATGGGTAGCTTGCCGTCCGATAAGAACCAAGCCCGGGTCGACAGCGCGTTGTGTTCCACGCGCGCCTCAAGGAGATGTCAGCAGAAATGACGGGGTCCGATAGGGCCGATGCTGATGTTCGAAGAAAACCGATAGGGACATCGTGGCCCCCGGCAACAGGGCAACCGAAGGAACACGGGTGGGTTTTAGTCAGTAAGAGTCTGACACGCCCTCCTGCTCCACTCAGAGCGGGAGCAGTTATTTGATAATTTCCCACCCCAAAAAAAAATAGTACAAATATACAATATAGTTATAAATATATATACAAATATTTCTCGTTATAGTATAGGTTGGAGATGTCATAGAAATAGGTATATAATTAAAGCTGTGTGAGATAATATTGAAAATATACCTAGCTATGATTGTATTATGTACTATGGCCACGTCTGTGATGAGCTTATGAAACTTAATTCACGTCCCAGCAATCAAGCTCTGAAATAATTCTCAAACAATAGAATGTGGCTAAACAAAACACACAAGTATAATTTGGGGCGCACACTTAAGACAAGACTTGTACCTAACGCAAATATTTAAACAGCGTGTACAAATCTCGGTCTCTATTTGAACTTACGATCGTCGCGTCACGTTTTAATAATAATTTATGATTCGCTCCGCACTTGCGTTTCATTCGCTTTTATTTTGTAGAATGTTGAAAGAAAGGTGGAGGGTGGTTGAAATATAGCCGTTATTTAGATGCTATTGAGTTATAATCGTTTTTATTGGCAGCTATAGATTTACTTTACAGTATTTTGCAGTATTATCTCTCCTCTCTTAATCCATCCAAAGGTTGTCTTTTAAGGGTACACTAGTCGGTTATTTTTCCATAGAAACGTAGTATGGTGATATGGTATACGGTGTTCGTTCAAAGCTAAAAATTATATCAATTTGCCTTGAAAAAAAAAAAGAAAAACTAGTGTGGCACTCGGGGACTGCCGCGGTAAAGCTATTGCATAGCATTTGTAACCTCCATACTTCCTATTTGTCAACGCTACACTTGGGATGATGACGTGATGACATAAAACAAAAATTACGTTCCCATGACAACATCACGTTGTCATGGGAACCGTCATTACATGGTAGGCGGAGTGGGGGGTGTTAGGTTTTATTTTCGTTACGTTATGGAATTTTTTGATTCGGTCGCCGCGCTCAAAGCCCGCGATAAAAGCTATGCAATAGCTTAAAAAAACGAGCGACCCTTACAGTAGTCACATGAAATGTGTAACATCTGACATCTTCATCATCATCATCATCATCCTGTTTACAACCTCTCGGAAAATGACATCGCGCGCTCTCATTGTTCAAATCAATTAGCGCGCGCTTCCCGGCTTCCTGTTATACACTTCCATCCCTTTTCACGAAATCCCACAGATTGCAGGATCGCACGGATTATAGATTGCAGGAAAGCGAGAAAAAAGATATTACTGAGATCAATTTGTAAGAAGCAATTTGCCCTTGTACACATAGTTTAAAGAACAGTTTATGCTGTGCCTATGCAGTTAACCTCGGCTACATTGTACTCAAGACTGGGGGCATGTAAACAAGTTTCACTATTTTATAGCTTCGGCAGAAACTCAAACACAACCTAGTTCAAGCTTATTAACTGTGCCTAGTTAACAACATTGACACGTCCTATTTTCCTATACAACCTGTATCAGAAAGTTGTGGTCAAAATTAAGGGTGTGGTTCAGATCATCAAACTAAACAACTGTCTCCACGGGACCAATATCAAAATCGCGAAAAAAATTAAAAACCTACTCGACCCAAATGTATACCACACCTTTCCAATGCACACTGTCATCATTTCAGCCGAATGACGTCCACTGCTCGACTTAGGCCTCCCCCAAGCACCGCCTCTTCGACTGGTTGTAAGCTTCCCGTATCCAGCGGATTCCTGCGACCATCACAAAGTCATCGGTCCTTGGGAGGCCTTCCAACGCCACGTGTTCCAGTACACGGTCGCCACCCCAAAATCTTTCAGCCCTATCGGCCGTCTGTTCTGCGAGCAATGTGCCCTGCCCACTGCCACTTAAGTTTGGCAATTCTTCGGGCTATGTCAGTTACTTTAGTTCTCCTGCGGATCTCTTCATTTCTCCAAGCTCCAAGCATAGCCCTTTCTATTTCCCTTTGGGTGACTTTTAGCCTTCTAATAAACTCACGCTGTACTGTAATGACCTGAAGAACGGTGTTGGGTCGTTTCGCCTGCCATTTGTTTATGAGTAATTGCCGTAACAGCTCAGGACAGAGCGGCACAACCGACTATTGATGTTTATTGCGTGTCCAGCCTTTACCTACGTAACTGCTTTTGTCTAAGTATCTTTTAGTACCTAAACGTAGAGGTACGAGGGTCATTCAATAAATACTTAGCCTACAAAAAGTAAACGAAAATTTTGGAAAAGTGGCAATTTATTTTTCAACATAGTCTCCTTTTAGTTCGATACACTTAGCCCAGCGATGCTCCAACTTTTTTAACCCTTCCGAAAAATAGTTTTTGTCAAACTCTGCAAAATAGGCCTCCGTGCCGGCGATGACCTCCTCATTCGATCCATATCTATTCCCGGCGAGTGATTTTTTCAGATTAGGAAACAGAAAGAAGTCACAAGGGGCCAAATCTGGAGAATAAGGTGGATGGGGCAGCAATTCGTAGCGTAATTCGACCAATTTGGTCATGGCAACGGCAGACGTGTGAACCGGTGCGTTGTCGTGGTGAAACAGCACTTTTTTCTTCGCCAGATGGAGTCGTTTTTTCTATAATTCGGCGTCGAATCGGCCCAATAAATCGGCATAGTAAAGCCCTGTAATTGTTTTACCCTTCTCGAGGTAATCGATGTAGATCACACCTTGTGAATCCCTGAAAACGGTGGCCATAACTTTTCCGGCCGATTTTACAGTTTTCGCCTTCTTTGGAGCACGTTCCCCGGTCTGGATCCATTGTTTTGATTGCTCCTTGGTCTCTGGTGTGTACCAGTGGATCCAGGTTTCATCGACGGTCACAAAACGACGCAAAAACTCCGCTGGATTCTGCTTAAACAGCGCCAAACACGTCTCCGATGTGGTCTCACGGTTGCGCTTGTTTTCTGGTGTGAGTAAACGCGGCACCCATCGCGCCGACAGCTTTCTCATGCCGAGTTCCTCGTGAAGAATATGATGCACTGTTCCTTCTGAAATGCCTACAGTCTCAGCTAGCTCCCGAACCTTCAATCGGCGATCTGCCAATACGAGATCATGGATTTTTTTAATGTTTTCCTCCGTAGCAGCTGTTTTCGGTGCACCTGGACGTGGTTCATCAAAAACCGACGTACGGCCACGTGCAAACTCGTTGAACCAATTCTTGACGGTGGCCATCGATGGAGAAGAGTCACCGTACACAGCATCCAAGCGCTCTTTGATTTCGATGCGCGTTTTCCCTTCCAAAAATAGGAATCGAATCACCGAACGATATTGCTCTTTTTCCATTTTTGTAAAATCGATCGACACGTTCGCTTCCATAAGTTGTCAAATTAAAACAAATGAAGGGATTGGAATGAAAATTTGAAAAAAGAATTAAAAAAGAATGTGCTACACTGTGGTAAAACTCTTTTGAAAGTACAGCGCCCTCTGGCGATGAGGCTAGGTACTTATTGAATGCACCTCGTAAACTGTCGTAAAAGTAGGTTTTCAAGTTAATTTTGTTCCGAATGGGTAATTAATTACTTAGTTGGGTTTCTTGTTTAGTGAAGGAAATTGTAGAAAGTCATAGTAGATCTTTAGCTTAGAACCCAGGGGCAGACAATCTATATTGAGTTTATAAAAATATTTTTAGAACAGAACGAGACAGATTATGGTTATGTACAATGTAGAATAAGATAAATTATCTTCCAATGAAACGGCACATTTTAGTTCCACGTTTCAATATCCCAATGACGTCAATACAAACCATTTCCATTACATTACATCCCATCACAAACAGAAAACATAAAAACGTTAACGCGGTCGTTTAAAAAATGTGACGACAAATCGCCTATGTGTGCCAACGCTAATACAGATTACGATAAATGATAAATGATAAATGATAAATGATTTTATTTCTGTAAGTAGGTTTGTACAAACACTTTTACACGTCAATCATATTTTAAAAACTAGATGAAGTCGGCCTTTCCTATCTGACTACTCCGAGAAGAAAGGCCGAAACAAACTCAGAGGTCACAGTCTCTTTTAAAGTCCAGACATAATCTTGGTCAGATCATGTGAAGGCCATGTGGATTGGTGTCTGAAGTGGTCTTTATAGGAAAGCACCACACAGATTGAGAGGGCCTGTCCAGTCAGTGCACGCATTTGTCAGTTATCGTGTAGCTCAACTCAGAATTTAAGGAGCTCAACGATTCGACGAACAATACCAAAAAAAGGACATTTGTGTAGGCCACATAAATTACTCAAACTGTCAGACCATGATTAAAACTAACTGAGAAAAAATTAAAAACAAAACAAAAGGAATGACCCATATAGTCTTCACATTCACAATAATTAAAATAATATAATACTTTAAAAGTAAATATTCACGTCATTGTATATGTAATTACGACGTAAGATGTAAGATTTGAATGGATATTCTGTTTTACGCACACCGCACGTCGACGCGTACAAATATGAATAAGAATGTACTAAGATCCTGTATTTCTGGATACGGTTTTATTTTCATTATGTTCAAGAGAGCAATATCGCGAATGTTCTTCATTTCGTGTCACTGAATATTATTTACTTGTGTGAATGTGGCGAAAAGACAAAAGCTAAGTTTTTGTGTCAAATGATCGTTTGTTGCAAAGTAGATACGATTTTGAAGAAAGACTCTAATGATATTTTAAGTAAAAGAGGTAGTAGATATTTAGGTTTCACATAGACACATAAGGACCTTAACACACTTGCAATTTGCAAACGAATTATCAGCGAGGCGATTATTCAACGTGCTCGCTGCGTATACGTAGCGAGAAAGTCACGTATGGGCAACGCGTTCGCTGCGTTCGAGATCGATTGACGTGAGTGTACAAGAGAGAGCGAGACAAGCGAGTGAACTGTATTGTGAAAACGCGGCCTATACGTCGCGTAATCGCGTTTAGCTCACTACGCACCCGCGGAGAATGCGTTCACTGATCGCCTCACTAGAAACACGCTGGCAAATCGTCAGTGTAATTGCGCTCTTAATAACATAATATTGTACACTATATTGGAAGCAGTACGCCATGTGGTTATTATCAGGAGCGAAAAGGAGACAAGCATGTGTTGCTTCCGTTGATGCCAGCGTGACACTGAGCTCAGGTTTGCCAACTAGCTTAGTTTTACCGTGCCACTTGCGGAGCCGCTTATGTCTCCATATAACTAATAACTTCGTTAGTTTATAATCTGTCGGTATTATTTCCGTTAGATTATAAACTGTCGAAAAATTGTGAACTGCAACAAACCATTTACAATTTAACGAATTGTTTTTCGATAGGTAGTTTATAATCTATCCATGGGAAATCGACAAATTATGAGCTGGTATTAAACTTGCTTGTGACGTGACGCACCTTGCGCTAAAACTAAATAGCCTGCCTAACTGCGAGCAACTTGGAAGTAGAGCTTACCGGCCACTGTCGCGGCACCGCTCGCTTCGCTCGCTCGGCTTGCGCGCAGTCGGTCACAGTTCTACCCTAACCTAACCCATTTCACCAAGTTCACAGTTTTTCGACGCTCATGGGTTTAACTTCACTGAAAATGTAAAATTACAGTTAGCGTGCTAGAATTAATTTAAAAAAGCAACAAAACCAATAAAAATTTAACATTGTAGACAATAATCGTGAACTGACTTTTTTACGCGTAATACTTACTGCCTTTAACGTTGCAACGTAAACGTTGACGCGCACTTTTATTTCGCCATTGTCATTTAATGTGACAGCAGAAATGTTAGGAGTTATTGCAGCTAAGTAATGTCCAACACGTTGCGTTTGTGGTGTTGTCTTGTATCCGTTCAGACACGACGGGAACACGTAAGGCCCCGGTCACGACCTCGGGTAATGCGACACGGCATGCGTCAAGGGACACGCGCGCGCATCACCTTTGTTTTCTCCACAGCCGCTCTGTCGCAAGGCCCGTGTGTCTGTGGGCACGAAATTAGCGGCGTCCGAGCGATGGCGACAGCGGAGCGGCGCGGGTCGAGGCGATCCGGCAGCGGTCTAGGCGTGGGCATGAAACTGGCGGTAAAAAAAAACAATATAATACTGGGACGAGCGGCCATCGAGCGGCGAAATCAAACAAGTTTGTTCCTGTCGCTACCACCCCACCACCGCCCGTGTATCACTCGACCGCCTCGCGCCGCTCTCGCCCGTTTCGTGTGCGTCACTTCAGAATGCTATGCTTTTTTTTACGTCGCCGCCTCTCCGCGCTGTTACCATCGGCCACCGCTTATTTCGGGGCCGCAGACTAGACGCGTTTATCGGGTGGTTGCCGTTTTGTTCCCGCCGTCTAAACGGATACTTATAAGTGGCAGCTGTCAAAAATTAACGGTAAAGGTCATACATTCATGTTTATGACTCTTTATAGTTAGGAGTGCTACAGACATGAACGGGTGGGTATGATTTGGTACAGCTGGGCGACAAAATCAAATATGTATGAGAATACAGGGTGGCGTGATCGAAATTGATCAAAAAAAATTTTGCTGTTCCGTACATTTTGACCGCGTAGGTTTTGCACTTTTCTATGAAACAGCAGATTTATATTTTTGATAACTCATGAAAAATTTCCACGGTCTAGAATCATGAGCTGAATTCGTGAATATAGTTTACTCGTCGCGTCAATGCCACTCTGTATATTCGGTAAAAAACCGCGCAGTATTGTGTCGAGCCGACCCGAACACGATCATGCAAGGGCACGAGTCGAATGCAATCCAAATATTCACATATGTATAGTAATTGCTTCGGGTCGGCTTTCTTGTTGAACAAATACTGCCAAATTGAATGTGCTGACCCGAACATTATGTGGAGTACCCCTTACACTTAGGTAGGTACTAAGTGTCCTCACCGCAGAAACACCTCATGCATTTGGCGGTCCGTTTGAGCTTATCTTATCGAGCAATTTTGCACCATGCGTGTGAGCAAACCCACAAACATGGCCAGAATCTAATAACAGAGGTGTTTATAGAATAGGCTTGACTTTTTAACAAACTTCCAAAAAGAGGTGTTGACGCGTTAAGGTTTTTTACGCGATTACCTGCTACAGGGACACCTCTGCCTAACCCTTCGGGGAAACAAGGCGTGATGTTATGTTATGTTATGTGTATACTCCGCCAATTATGAATTGATTTTGACGATTCTTTTTTTGTTTGGTAAGTCATACTTCAGAGGTGGTCCAATATAAATTTTATTAACTTTGCTTGGGTAGTTTTTGAGTTAACATCAATAATACGTATTTTTTCCCACTTATTATGTGCACGAGCAGCGAGCTGGCCGACTTGAGTGACACAGCTTTTTGTTGGCGAGAATCTGTCCGACTTTTTAAGCTATTGCATAGCTTTTATCGCGGGCTTTGAGCGCGGCGACCGAATCAAGAAATTCCGTAACGAACAAAACCTAACACCCCCCACTCCGCCTACCATGTAATGACGGATGATGACATAAAACAAAAATTACGTTCCCATGACAACATCACGTTGTCATGGGAACGTAATTTTAGCAAGTGCAAGTGTAGCGTTGACAAATAGGAAGTATGGAGGTTACAAATGCTATGCAATAGCTTTACCGTGGCAGTCCCCGAGTGCCACACGTTTTTTGTTCGTCCATATTAAGTATCAATTATTCAAGTAATAAATAAGTCTAGTTGCACACTTAACTCTCTCAATTGCCAATAAACGCAGCCATTTTTCATATTACAATACCAACCACCCACCCACGTCCCATCAACTTCATTCAAAAAAATAAAATACAAAACGTTCAACTCCATTTATCTGTCGTTCAGATATTATATGAAGCGTGAACATGGTATGTACAAACAGTAAAATAGCCTTTAAAAACATTTAGTAATTTATTACGGTCTAGAAAATAAATACTAAAAGTTTGTAAAACGTCAGATATCTATAACTAGGTATACTAATAATAAATCTGAATAGTTTGTTTGTTTAGATCGCACAAAAATCTGGAATTACAAAAAAAACGTGTGGCACTCGGGGACTGCCGCGGTAAAGCTATTGCATAGCATTTGTAACCTCCATACTTCCTATTTGTCAACGCTACACTTGGGATGATGACAGATGATGACATAAAACAACATCACGTTGTCATGCGAACGTAATTTTTGTTTTGTGTCATCATCCGTCATTACAAGTTAGGCGGAGTGGGGGTGTTAGGTTTTATTTTCGTTACGGAATTTCTTGATTCGGTCGCCGCGCTCAAAGCCCGCGATAAAAGCTATGCAATAGCTTAAAAAAAAAATTGCATTTGATAGACCTATTCTTGAGGAAGGTTATAGTTTATTAACATCACGGTAGCCTAACCTTAGGAGCCGAGCAAAGAGAAAAAAGACAGAAAAAATTGCGCGGGCGAGCGATGTGATGCGACGCGATGGGTCGGGGGACAAGAAATTTCATGCGGACGAAGTCGCGGGTTGAAGCTGTATTTAAAGGAATGTCCACAGTTTTATTACGTCAACATCAATTTGTGACATGAACGATCTATCAATTAACCATTGAACTACTTTTTCTTTCCATTAGTTTTATTTGATGCTGTAAAACGCTGAAACTGGAGTATTTATTTTTATGAGCTGCTGCCCATGGCTTCGCCCGCGTGGACCCTGTAGCCTAAGTTACTCCTTATAACATCAGCTATCGCCAGTGAAAGTCCCATCAAAATCGGTCCAGCCGGTTCGGAGATTAGTCGGAACAAACAGACAAAAGAAAAAACAGTGGTACTCCGGGAGTGCCGACAGAAGTGAAAACTTGAACAATTTTATTGTGAAGGAAATACTTTTAATGAGGTGTCGGTAACAGTGTCGCGAGTTCAATTGTTTTTCCCGTCTCAAAAATGCCTAACGCGCCTAAAAAAGTAGGCGCCTAAAATACATAGTTTTTGAGGCCCCTTCGTGCCTCGCAATGCACGTTAAGCAGTTGGTCCCCGGCTGTCATTCGTAGATCTACGACAATCGATACGAGTAGTCAGAAGCCCAAAAATCTGACAACCAGTCTCCAAGGGGTATCGTATTACCCAGTAACTGGGAACGCGCCTAAAGAAGTTTTCACTTAAAAAAAAATAGGTTTTTTTTTTATAAGTAACTACCGTTTAGACTTTCATATGCATTTAGTAAAAAGCTGTTATTTTGAGACTACAAACAGACACTTCAGTTTGATTTATTTGTATAAATGTATAGATAGATCAATAAAATATGGTATGAGTGAGTATATCTACTTGTCTGTTCTTGTTGTGTTTATTTATTTATGTACACACATCCCACAAGTAATCAAATAAACAGGAAACACACAGGAACAGGGAACATAATTATTTAGTTTGTGTTTGTTTAGTTAATTCTGTTACTTGACATAACTTTAGTCGGTCAAGGTCCTTTGTTCCTTCCAACAAATAATTTCCTGAAAACTTGATTTTCAGGTTTATTTTAGTTTGCAGCTTTTCCTCTTTTTTAAAACTCAACCTTTATGCTAAACCCCAACCCTGAAGGTTCATTGACTAGTCAAAAACACAAAAAACGTGTGGCACTCGGGGACTGCCGCGGTAAAGCTATTGCATAGCATTTGTAACCTCCATACTTCCTATTTGTCAACGCTACACTTGGGATGATGATGTGATGACATAAAACAAAAATTACGTTCCCATGACAACATCACGTTGTCATGGGAATCATCATTACATGGTAGGCGGAGTGGGGGGTGTTAGGTTTTATTTTCGTTACGGAATTTTTTGATTCGGTCGGCGCGGTTCAAAGCCCGCGCGATAAAAGCTATGCAATAGCTTAAAAAAAAAACAAGTGCGACTCGGACTTACAAACGAAGGGTTCCGTACCACTGTACAATATTTAGCAAAAAAAACGCCGAAAAAACACGTTTCTTGGAAATAATTTAAAACTTTATTATTTTTTATTATTTGTTATTATAGCGATAGCAGTGGTGGCCCAGTGGTAACGGCCGCGACTTACGAGTTGTAGGTCATAGGTTCGAACCCAGTCAGGCGCTTTACTTTGTGTAAATTATTTCATCACCACTGCTCTCAAAACGGTGAGGGAAAACATCGTGAGGAAACCGGCATGTCCTAGAACCGAAAATTCGAAGACATGTGACATCTACCAACCCGCACTGGGCCTGCGTGGTAGATTACGGCCCACTCCCTCTCACAGAGAGGAGGCCTGTGTCCCAGCAGTGGGAACATTTATAGGCTGATGATGATGATGATGATTATAGCGACAATAAAAATACACAATCAGTGAAAGTTTCAAGTGTCTACCTATTACGGTTTATGAGATACAGCCAGCTGAAAGACACACGGACGGACGTACGGACAGCGGAGACTTCGGAAAAGGTTTCCTTTTGGCACCCTTTCGGAAAAACCCCAAAACCAAACAAAGCATAGCAA
The DNA here is from genome assembly GCA_963680765.1 of Agrochola lychnidis. Lineage (NCBI taxonomy): Eukaryota > Metazoa > Arthropoda > Insecta > Lepidoptera > Noctuidae > Agrochola > Agrochola lychnidis. The sequence goes on from OY796858.1 coordinate 22,421,766, forward strand.
GTACTTGCTGAAAGCACACATATACACCTACAGAACTCATGTTATACAAAACAATGAATCATTTCATTTCTCGTCGGTCTGCGAAGTAGGCGTATACCACATGTCCCAGTTGTTTCACAAACTTTCTGTGAAACTATAAACTGAATGTATGTATTATATTTACACAGAACGTCAGTTTTAAATGCCGGTATGAAATACAATGATTTATGGGACTGGGAATGCGACAGATGGTTGACTGTCCACTAGGAGAGGAGAGGAGAGGAGGGGAGCGGAGTTGTGCCAATATTAACCAATGAAATTGCATAGAGGGGCTCGTGGCTAAGTAATAACAGACGCACAATTCGATCCGGCAGGTTAAGCTACGCTTGCCGGGGTTGGTCCGTGGATGGGTGACCATCTTTACATACCGAGACTCCTCCGTGCCTCGAAAAGCACGTTAAGCCGTTGGTCCCGGCTGTCATTCGTGGATCTTTGACATTCGTTACGGGTCGTCAGAAGCCTGAAAGTCTGACAACCAGTCTTACCAAGGGGTATCGTATTACACAGTTACTGGGTTGTGGAGGTCAGATAGGCAGTCGCTCCATGTAAAATATTGGTATTCAGCTGCATCCGGTTAGACTGGAAGCCGACCCCAACATAATTGGGAAAAGGCTAGGCAGATTGATTGGAATTGCATAAAGTCTGGACTCCGCTTCAGTAAACAGGGATTTGCGAACTATGTGGTTTAAAAAATCCTACAAATCCGGGAAGTGGAGTGAGAAAGCGGAATGGGAAAGCGGAGCGAGGTAGTGCGGAGCGGGGAACTGATCTCCCGCCGCCGCACGCTCAAATTACTCGTCGCGTGAACTCGGCCTAGCTCCGCACAGTCTGCCACTCCGCTCCGCATTACCTCGCTCCGCATCAATGGACAGACACAGTCTGCAACTCCGCTCCGCATTACTTCTCGCTCCGCTTCGCTGCCTCACTCCGTGTCAATGGACAGGGAGCCAAGAATGGTATTACGAAGTTCAAAACTAACTACACTCGCGACAATCAAAGACGTCAAATTTGACGTTTCGTAATCGTACGTATAATAAAACGATGTGCCTCGAGAAGCAGTTTTAAGCAATGTAGATTAATCGTCGATTACAAACTCTCTAAGTATGATAAATCGATGTCTCGAGAAACGGTTTTTAAAGCAACGGATTTTTTTTCCATCACTGCTCAAAGTATTTTTAAAGCTGTCAATTCGGACTTCTTAGATTGTCACGAGTTTAGACGAATTATTTTGAGAAGGGAAGGGACTTTTTATTTAAGAATTTAATTTATGGAAAAAAATGTTGAAGTTATTTAACAGATTATCTACATTCGGTTGGTTAGTCTTACCAAGGGTATCGTGTTACCCAGTAACTGGGTTTTCGAGATCATATAGGCGGTTGCTCCATGTAAAATACTGATATTCAGCTTCATCCGGTAAGATTGGAAGCCGAGTCCAACATAGTTGGAAAAAAAAGGCTAGGCAAGTGATGATGATGATGGTCTACATTCAGTTGGTTCAAAGGCTTTTGCTTTGATCCATCTACTAACCCATGTCATGGTGTACCCATGTGCCAATTTTCATTGAAATCAGTTGGTCATTAAGGGTTCATAAACACACATCAGTCACGTGAACGTAAAGTCGCCGATCAGTCACGTCAAAAAATATAGTTACGTAGAAGTTGTAGAACGTTGGCTACACACAGTCACGTCACTACCGGCGCGTCTCAGTCGACGTTGCGTCACCGGTAATAATAAAGACAATTTGCTACCGAGGCGTTGCTATATGACTGATTTACTGACTATCTGTTCACACACGTCCCTGAAATTGACGTAGCTGATCGGCGACTTGACGTGACTGATGTGTGTGCATGAACTTTAAGGCGTGAAAAGGTAACAGGCACACATACTGACAAACAGACAGACAGAGTGATTTTCGCATTTACTATATTAGTATGGAAATATAATTATCATTAGGACAATAAACCATGCTAAACCATGACGCCGCATACGGAAATACCGCGTTCAGCAAAGCAATAAAAACGGAACAGAGCAACATTATGCGTTTATTACATATCGATCTCCAAACAGTAGTTAGTTATAAATTAATTGCTACTTGATCCAACGGGCGGGCATTAATCATATCATTTGTGATTAGACTGACTGATTCATGTGTAGTCTACGGCAGAGAGATAAAGGGTACTATCTAAAATAATTTGATGGCCATTATTGTGGCAAATCGGTTTATGTTAGCGTTATTGGATTTTTGTATTGATGTTTTGAAAATTCTTGAAGTTTTGGACATCTCATTATGAATTTGACCATTGACTTTCATTACATTTTATAGCTTTTTCAATTAATCACAATAAAAAAAACGTGTGGCACTCGGGGACTGCCGCGGTAAAGCTATTGCATAGCATTTGTAACCTCCATACTTCCTATTTGTCAATGCTACACTTGGGATGGTGACGTGATGACATAAAACAAAAATTACGTTCCCATGACAACGTTATATTGTCATTACCGTCTAGGCGGAGTGGGGGTGTTAGGTTTTATTTTCGTTACGGAATTTCTTGATTCGATCGCCGCGCTCAAAGCCCGCGATAAAAGCTATGCAATAGCTTAAAAAAAATACTTACTACCAACATATCGTCGGCGTAGGTAGAGAACTAAATAATTGCGATTTTGGTCAAATTTACTTTTCACCATTTTCGTAACACCTAAATCATGCCGCATAAATAAATCGCAATTTTCTCCAAACAATATTGTTTGTTATTTAGTTCTCCACCTACGCCAACGATATTTGTACATGTATACAATCAGCCTGACTCTGAGTTAGATCCAATTTTATTAATTGTAACCTACATATCGATACTGGAAATTTCAAATGTCATAAAGGACCTTGTATTCCCTGTCCCTTACGACAATTGAAATTTCCAGTATCGATATCCTTAATATTATAAATGCGAAAGTAAGTTTGTTTGTTACGCCTTCACGCTAAAACGGCTGAACGGATTTGGATGAAATTTGGCACATATATAGATGATGCTTTGGAAAAGAACATAGGATACTTTTTTTCCCCACGGGATCGAGACTTATGCGGGTGAAACCGCGGGGCGCAGCTAGTATTAAATACAGTAAAGAACACACTCCACGCCATTCCTTATTCTCGGCCCGATAAAAATGAATTCAGTGGAATACCCAGTATGACACGTGTTTTTAGCATAACGAAGACAATTTATTCGTTTTGAATAGGTACCTACATAAGTGTTACTGGGTTTTTAAAGTGAAACTTTTATTACATCGTCTCAAACTTTTTCGTCTGTGTGTTGCATGTCGCGTGACGGTCGGCCGCGGAGTAGGGATGAAGTGAAAGGCGCTCGTCAGAGCAGCCAAGGCCAATATGGCGGCGTCTATAGTTCGCTTAAAAGTTTTACTTTTACGTGGTTTCATTAAACTACACAATCCTTTTTATTTCTCAGTAGCAGCTCGGAGTCTGGATTTGTGAACGGCTGATAGCAATAGACTCTCCTATTACAAGGGACTTAAACATAACTGGCTAATTGTGGGTGCACCTCTACCTCACCCTTCGGGGGTTACAGGCGTGATGTTATGTTATGTTTTGAATACAAACCGTACAAAACTACAACAAAGCTTAATTTATGTAAGAGCCAGTTTGTATACAAAACATCAGCGAAATTGTTTATTCTCAATCTATTAAAACAAGTATAATTTTAACAGATTTTTTTAAACCCCCGACATTTACATTTCCTCATTTTTCTTTCCTACTCTATCACAAGACCCTGTTCACTATCTATCTATAACCTATTCATTGAGACCATTCCAATGAGCTCAAACACGATACCTGTGCTGTAAGTTGGTAAGGGAGTTGGGTATCCTGCAAATTCCAGGCGATGCTGCAGCATCAGTTCAAGGTTACTATGTTCTTTTAATTTCATTGAAGTAACAGAATACCAAATTTCAAATCGATCAGATCGTGGAAGATACATCCATTCATCAACTAGAAAAGAGCTGATGATCTTCAAACAGCTGAACCGATTTTGATAAAATATGTTTAAGAACCATCATCGCTAGAAAACCTGCTTTCAAATAAAAAAAACGGCTTTCAAATCGATTCACCCATTTGAGAGCTACGGTGCCACAAACAGACACACACACATAGCGGCCAAATTTATAACGCCCTCTTTTTGTGTCGGGAGTTAATGACCCATTGTCTTCCATTATTGACCTCACTGATTTGTACTACTATGTAATAGTTGAAATTGATCGATTAAATTATTATGATACTGAATATTCTAGTAGATGGAAATAATTTTCCTCCATAAAGAAAGCTTTTATCTTTTAAGAATAACGAAGTTTGTTTTTCATAAACAAATGTAAATTTTAGCAATTTTCATGAAAATTTACAACTTTTAGTGGCATGAGGAACAGGGTGTTAAGTTCACTCATCCTCTATAGAAAAGGGAGGATCCTCCGACCAGGCGGGTGTTGTGTCTGGCGAGCAACTGCCCCACGGTATTTTTCTTTTTATGGCGTCTCGCAGTTTAGACCACTAAGGTCTTGGGTGCTTGACCGAATTTTCCTGTGGGTGCCTTAAGCTACTACACTTTAAAGACTCCAGCCAGGGGCAAAAACTATTCTAAATTAAAGTTAAGCGAACGCTCGCTAAGGGCACCCCGTGGGGTACGAACCTCGGCTTAGGGCGTCGCTGGGGGGAGGACAGCAAGAAGGGACAGCTTGGATCAAAGTTAGATTTCATCATGATTATTATGCGGGGTATTTAAAGCTACGTGCTCAACTGCAACAACTGCTGGCACTTCGTTTTCGAGCAAGAGTCGGGGTGGAGTATCATTTACTCGGCGGCACGGTCGCGATCGCAAAGGACGTCGGTGGTGAGGTCGGAATGACGGGAGGCGTCTGTGTTTGTGTACTGTACTGGTGGCCCTATTACTCTCCTGGAGGAGTGTTATGGGGTCATCTGGGTCGGAAAGGTGCCCCACGGTTGAAGTCGGATAGTCTTATATATGTCGTTCGCGCGGTAAATTATAATTGCGCGATGCAGGATTTGTGTGACGTCATGTCTTTAGATGCATAGTTTGAATGTAGCAGTGTAACCGCTACAAACTCATTATTGTATGCAGACTTATGCCCATAATCCACGACGCTACTCAAAACTAACGTGTTATAAACACAAATCACTAGCAATAGCAGTCCGTACACGATGCGACTTACTAACGCGTTATTAACTAGTTTCACCTATCCTCTCCATGCCCGCCATTCAGCTCGATTCTCGGCAACTCTCATCTAGCAGCTACTAGCCACCCTGCGAAGATCGTCGCTCCACCTAGCCTGAGGGTGTCCTACCTTACGTTTGCCGATTCGCGGTCTCCACTCAAGAACACGTCTACCCCAACGGTCTTTTTTTTCTGTAGGGCTTCTCACAGCAGGTTCCGAAAACCGTGGCTGTTTAACCGGTCAATCCTGTGGCTGCCTTAAGCTGCTACACTCAAAGCCTCCAGCCAGGGCATACATAAACTAAGCTAAAAAGCTTAGGATGAACGCTCGCTAAGGGCACTCCCTGTGGGGTACGAGCCTCGGATTAGGGCGTTATCCGGGGGGAGGACATCAAAAGATGGGACGGGCTGGACCCCAACGGTCATCGGTTCTACAGCTAATATGGCCGGCCCATTGCATCTTCAGCTTGCTTATTCTGTGAGCGATGTCGACTTCTTTGGTTCTCTCCTGGATCACCTAGTTCCGGATTCTTGCCCTCAGAGAGATTCCAAGCATAGTTCGCTGAGCGACCTTGAATCATCATTTGAGTTAGTTACACGTTACTTTTGAGAATACCATCGAGGATGATGGGCCTTACATAAATACTCTTTAGTCGATTGGCCAGTAACCATTGCACTAACCAGTGACTAAAATAAAAAATAAAGTTTAATAAAAAACTGTAACCCGACCACGGGAAAATAAAAATGATCTAAAAAGTACGAAACAAGCAAATATTTCAGACAGAAATCAAGACATAGGTACAAAAATGGTCAAGGTAAAGCCGTGGTCGCATGCCTGTATACCATGTGGGTGCCAGGAACACCTACAAAATTATAATGGCATGCGACGACGGCTTTACCTTGACCATTTTTGTACCTATGTCTTGATTTCTGTCTGAAATATTTGCTTGTTTCGTACTTTTTAGATCATTTTTATTTTCCCGTGGTCGGGTTACAGTTTTTTATTAAACTTTATTTTTTATTTTATACTTTTCCGTTTTTACACTTGCTAAACGTTACAACAACGCCGCGCGCAACGTCTCACTGAAAATTGAATTTACAACGAGAACATTTTCGCGCGATGATTTTGTACGATTTCAAATGTCGACTAAAACCAAAAGAATCATTTGAAAGACTTCGAATGATGTTCATAGACAAAAGCCCTTCTAAAGCGACTGTTTTCCGCTGGTTCAACGAATTTAAGCGTGGTCAAGTAACTTTGGCGGACGAAGAAAGAAGTGGCCGTCATAGGGCTATGACGGCTGTTACATAAGAAAACGTGCTGGCTGTGAAAAATTAAATTTAAGTGAATAGGTGAATTACATATGAAGAGATTCAGCATATACTGCAGATTGGATCGGGAAGTGTACATGAAATTCTACACGGGCATCTTCAGGTAAAGAAGATAGTTTCACGCTGATTACCACACAATCTAACGCAGAAGGAGGTTAGGGTAGAATGGTGCCGAGACATGATAGCAAAATTTGAAGCAGGCTCGTCTTGGCGCGTTTACGATTTCATTACGGGTAATGAATCATGGATTTGTCATTTTTGTTCCCCAAAATAAAAAATCAACTCAAGGGAAAACAGGGATTAAAGAGGTGTCTGATGTGGACTGGAAAATGTGTAATGAAAATTGGTTAAGACGCATGAAACTGTGTATAGACGCCAATGGAGAGTTATTTGAAAAGATTTAATAAATAAAATATAACCTGTAGTATATTTTTTTTTATTACCTATTGCAAAATTTTCTGAGTGCCCCGTGTATAAATATTAATATTTCGTTGTACACAGTGCTACACATCAAGCTATAAATTTCCAGTATTAGCTGACCTCGCATTGTACGGAAATCCTTTACAATGCCAGATCAGCTTAAACTGGAAATGTATAGCTTGATGTGTAGCCGTGTGTACTTGTTTTTCTTCATAGAGTAATTGAGGATGGAATTACAAACCGTTTTTATTTATTAAGATTTGATTAACTGCACGTTGGTATCATCTTACGATACAACGTAGCACAGTCTCACTTTTGCTTGTTTTTAACAATTTAAACATATTTATTTACTTTGAAAGTATATCATTATTTACATATTTGTAATGTGCTCGTCAAGACCTTTCTTTTGGTACCAAACATGTCATAATCATATCATTTTAATTTTTTTCGAGGTTAGAAATTTACGTGTAAAATCCACCATATTAAATTTAGGGAAAATTTATATAGCCTATGTCACCCGGACCATTATTACGAATCTATTGATACCTCATTCATCAAAATCGGTTCAGTAGTTTAGGCGCTACGGTGGAACACACGTAAAAGCAAACATACATACATACATACATACAAACATATAAACATACATACATAGACTGCTAAAATCATAACCCTTCTTTTGGCTTTGCCGTAGTCGGGTAATAACTAAACATCAAGCGCACTGAGCAATTAATCCTCCACACTTCCGATTCTGCAAACTCGTAAACTAAAATTTGTAAATCAATCTGCAGAGTAGTGCAGAGGGCTTAGCTAAATATTTACTTTTACACACATGTTCCAGTAAGGAAATGTTAAACTGCCATTAAATATTTAACGATCATTTGTACAACTTTATACAGTACAAAATTTATTTCTTTCTTCATTCGTATCTGTCTTAAAATACCAATAACCGTTAGAGGATTCTCTCGGGCGGAGAATGGAAGATCCTGGCTACAATAGCATTAGATCATCTCTACCAAACCAATGTATTGCCATCGAAACGGTATGAGATATTACAAAGTTTCAACAGATAAGTCAAGAGAATGATTTCCTAAATTGAAATATACATTTATTTCCAGGTAATACAGTTAAATACACAGGTACAGACGCCAGCACATCAAGCTACCCGAAACTGTCAAATTTTTCCAATCAACTTTGAACCTTAAACTTCGGCGATAAAGTTGAAAATCTATTAAATAAATTTGATAGATTGTAGTAGCTTGATGTGCTGGCGTCTGTACCTGAATGAATCATTTTATGTAGTAAACACTTAACAGTAAAAGTATTTATACCTACAGCTATTTTACACAATTAGTATTGCCAGTGAGCCCCAAACAAGATAGTTACTGTATCTTGGCTCTCAAGATGTGATTGAATTAGTTTGCAAGAAAGAAAGAAAATAGGTATGTTTATTTGCGTTAAAACATGACGCAAAGAAAAGAAACAAACACAAAAAAGAACAAGTAAAATATACGTCACATCCACGCAAAACGGCCATCGCTCAGCATACTACTGTGACCCTATGCGAGACAGAGCCACAGCGCTGGTTTTCAAAATAAACTAAACAGTTAAAGCTAAATAAAAGGTACTGTTTTTTTTTAATGAAAACCACTATATACGTCTTTCAATTTGTTTTAAACATAATAGAAAATTTAATGTCGCCAATTTTGCGCTTTTCAATATTAAAATAAATAATTTTGTTTGACCCTTGTAATAATATTACAATGAATTCAGAATACTTTTCAAAACTATTTCATCCTCAACCTCTGCTTCTGCCGTAAAGGATAATGAAGGACCAAGTAACATTACATAAAGGTGTTTTCCTGAATGCAGTAATGAACTAATTTGTCTCGGGTATAATGGACCCAAATCTAGTCCCGGATGCCAAATGGAGCAACAATGGCGTAGATTATGTTAACGTGAGAATACTGTTGCGGACGTGTGAGGAAAATTTGTGGACGCTCGTCGTGTGCAAGAGGCGCTTGAGATGAATTTGCTTACTGTTAGGTAAGTGTAAATGTAGGGTGTTAAGAAGATGATTCGGGGTTGGTATCTTTTTAGCATTGTGAGGAAGAATATGACTTCTTTTAAATTTTATTTGATTTACCTTACAGTGATAACTAGAAAGCCACAAAAAAGCTTGTGCTAGAAAGTATAAACACGAATTAAATGTACCTCAATGTAGATTGCAAATATTTAGGATGAATGTCACCGGACATTGAAGAGGATACGTGAATGTCATCCAAATGTAAAACAAGTTACTTAACTCATTTAAGAAACTTACCATTCCCATGTTCAAGAAAAAGCTGACAAGTTGGTTTTTGGATAATTGCTTTTATGACATTGGTATAAGGAACATTGTGAAAAACCAAGATAACACGATGAACACATGCTGTCATGATTTTGATATTGATTTTAAAGGGTAATCGGTGGTTTTATTTATTTTATTTTAAAGTAACTATTATCTAACTATAATAATTTTAATTCATATTGGACTAAATGTAAATAAATAATCTTAAAATTAATTGTACTTAGTTAAGAATGGCACTTGAATACTTGCAAACGACAAGTCGTGGTAGAATATATAGACCTTAAAAAATATTAACACCATACTATGTAAAACTAAATTCCTACAAATTTGAATTTTGATTCTGATTTTGAGAGTAAATATTTAAAAATCTCAGCACCTACGTTTAAAGCCCTTGGTGGTTTGTTCCAGATTGTCAATAAGATCAGAAGGGCAATTTCCGTATTCTAATTCTCAATCTCCATCTGTCAAAAAATCCTATAATTTACTCACATTTTGACGTTTTTGACATTGATTTTCGCTGAAATGAGAATGCGACTAAACTTTGAACGTTTTTTAAATAGGATAACTGGCCTTCTGAAGCTTAACATTTGCAAAAATATTCTTACAATTTGTAACTTAGCACTGCCTTTACATTGTAAGCATGACAATACATTTGTACAGTACAATACATTTGTAAGTAAAGTAAGATAACACAGGCAAGTAACCTACTTACAAACACACAAACAAACAAAAACACACTAATATAACAACGCTACAGAAACGTTAACATTTCGTTTGCTTAAAAACGAAAAAAAAAAAGCGACTGGAATAGAGCAAAACGCTCATTAACCCCTAGCTTGCAGGGCAAGCAGTCGAGCCTCCTCAATGGAGGGTTAAAGAGGGCAGAGGAAGCGAAAATATTACGCTAACCAACCCAGTTGCATTGTGTTTCTGTGTGCACTTTTGAGGGTTAACTTGTGGAGCGCGCTGTCGTGAATTTATTGTTGTTGGTTGAATTAAGGGAACGGGTTAAAATATTTAGTTATTTGAGCTTTTTATTTTATATTTTAGGTAGTTGGTTGTGTATTTTTGGGCACATTTGTAGAACATTGGTCGCACAATGTCCTAAAATAAACTTGGTGTTATTACAAGTCACGATGTTCAACTAAGATTCTGAACATGTAGTTTCAAAATTCTCTTCTTTGTAATCAGATCCGGCTAGGGAAATATTTACACTGTTAAACGTAGGTAAGTGAAATGTATAGGAGTTCCACAAAGAAAACCCGACGCGCAAAATAACTTGAAATAACACCACTCATCATCTGCCTAGCCTTTTCCCAACTATGTTGGGGTCGGATGCAGCTGAATACCAGTATTTTACATGGAGCGACTGCCTATCTGACCTCCACAACCTAGTGACTAGGTAACAAGATACCCCTTGGTAAGACTGGTTGTCAGACTTTTTGGGCTTCTAACTACCCGTAACGACTGTCAAAGATCTACAAATGACAGCCGGGACCAACGGCTTAACGTGCTTTCCGAGGCACGGAGGGGACTTGGTATGTAAAGATGGTCACCCATCCACGGACCAACCGCGGCAACCGTAGCTTAACCTAATCGATCGACCCGTGCAGCTGTTATTACTTAGCCACAAGCCCCTTGAAATAACACCACTAATTACTGAAAAAACTTCTAACTAGTCAACGACTTTGAAAGTGTCTGCCAGACTGAAAAAAAAATGGCTAAAATTCTAAGCTCTTACAAAATTTTATGTGGAAAATTCTAGAAAATAAAATCAGGCTCGTTAACTAGAGGCATCGGAGCGAGAACTAACGTACTGAATAGACTCTTAGGCTAGCAGGAGTAGAGGCTCTTAAACGAGGCCAAAGGACATGATTTTTTTTTTGGCTTTTTTTTCTTTTGTCGTTTTGTTTGTATGTATTTAGGACAGAGGTTCTTGTTTACGATGGTTGTATTTTATAATAACTTATTTTTATGATTTACTATTGGAAGAAAGAAATGATGGATGGACTGTGTAAAAGGTGATATGGCTAGAAAGGGTGACCCCCTTTCTAGCCATATCACCTTTTACCGAGATGATGACAGTAGAGAAGTATGGAAGAAAAACCGGCCAAGTGCGTATCGGCCCACGCAAAATGGAGGCTTCCGTAGTTGAGATGAATTCATCCCAAATACAAACTCAACATTGTAGTTGAAAAACATATTCTCCCATACATTCCAACTGCAAATGTAGGTTTGTACGCACAATATTGAGAGATTTGCCATGTTATTTTGACACCATAGACTTCTTATGTTTTTCTGTAATATATGGGTAAAAAACCATTCTCTGTTTTTTTTGTTTTCAAAATTTTAGGCTCAGTAGTTTCGGAGATAATGGTCAAATTTGATTTATTTTCTTAAATATCTTTAAATTTATTTATTTTAAAATTATGGAAAAGATGTATTTGAGATCCTCGCAATAATTCCTTTCATTTTATATGTCATACGGTATAGTTTGCAAAACTTTTTTTTTTAATTTTCTTGTTTGCCCCCAAAAAGTGACCCCCATATTTAAAACTCATTTATTTATGTTACATGTCCGTGTTTAGGTCACAAAAATACATATGTGTACCAAATTTCAACTTAATCGGTCTATTAGGTTTGGAGAAAATTGACTGTGACAGACAGACAGACACACGAGTGTTCCTATAAGGTTTCCGTTTTTTCCTTTTGAGGTACGGAACCCTAAAAGACATATTGCGCCGACCGCAAATAAATTGGGATAAGGGCAGGCGAAATGACTATTAATAATTCGCATTTAAAATAGCGTTTGTGGTTCTAATCTCAAAGAGCTAACAACGTCACATTTTTTTATCAGTGCTACAAAAAGCTTTTGGCATTTGAATGACATTGACAGGGGGGCGTTGTTTGTAGACATTTGTGAAATTGTTTCGTGAAAATATATTTAAAAAAAACTGGTCAAGTGCGTGTCGGATCACACACATTGAAGGGTTCCGTAGTTGGGATGAAATTATCCGAAAAACAAAAATTAACTTTGTAGTATTTGCGAGTATCAAAATATGTCACATAAATAGCCATATTTTTGAAGTGAAAACTTCTTTAGGTGCGTTGGGCATTTTTGAGATTGGACTAAACCATTGATTTCGCGACACTGTAACGCAATTTACCGACACCGTGGAGTAAAAGACATTAACGCGTTGATTACCGCGGTGCCGATTTATTTTCAAGTTTTCACTTCTGTCGGCACTCCCGGTGTGCCACTGTCTTTTTTTATTACGTTTGCTTATAAGCTTGATTTTTTTAACTCCAAGGGACCGTAGAACTGCGTATTTCATATTAATTTCAACTTGATACCTCCACGCGTTCCTGAGAAGAAGTGTCTTGACAAACAGACAGACGGACGGACGGACAACGAAGTGATTCAATAAGGGTTCCGTTTTTTCCTTTTGAGGTATGAAACCCTAAAACAAAATGGCGGCGTAAGTTCTGATTTTAGCAACGCTCAAAGTCCTAGTACAACTGTTCTATACTTCAAATTGAAAATTAATTAAGAGGCAGCTCTCATATTGGAGATACTTATTCATTCAAATAAATCCTCAAAAAATAAATTTTTTCTCGTCCACAAGGCCACTGATCACCACATACACTTCACAAATAGTTCTTCTCTCTTCATCGGCAATCTTCGGAGATAGTCGGAACACGTTCCTAAAGCACGTACACACTCGCAAACACGAATGCACGTAATGGAATCAATTACGGTTATCGAATTGTCGTTGTATACCTTGACCTTTTGTGGATAACCTTATAAGTCTTATAACAGGTGACAGCTAACCTTTTTTTTTGACATTTCTGAAGTGAAAACTTCTTTAGGCACGTTGGGCTTGAGATGGGAAAAAAACAATTGAACTCGCGACATCGTTACCGACACCTCATTTTTATAAACGCGATTGTGCTCTTTATTTATATTTTGTTACGGATCAATGTTCTATGCAAGAAGGTTTCGGAAGTTTTTTTTTTGTAAACGCGATTGTGCTCTTTATTTAGACAAGGTTATGGACCAATGTTCTATACAAGTATTGTTCTTCCACCAATGCGATCTTGTTCAAGTTTTCACTTCTGTCGGCACTCCCGGAGTGCCACAATTTTTGTTTTCAATTAGATACGTAGGATCTTTCTCTTTCGTGTGATTAGTAACTTACCTGTTGTCAGAGTTTTAAATCCGCCTGACTTGGTTTCACATTCCGTCAAGAAATATGTCTCAGGCAGGCCGATTTCCTCACGATGTTTTCCTTCACCGTTTTTGAAGCAATTGATAATTATACAATACGCACATGAATCGTAGTATGATAGTACGATATGATAGGTAGATAGTACGTAGGATGTGATAAACAGATAATAGGTAACCGGCACTGTTATTTTACGTAAAGGTTTTTTGAAGTGAAAACTTCTTTAAGCACGTTGGGCATTTTTGAGATGGGACTAAACCATTGATTTCGCGACACTGTAAAGCAAATTACCGACACCGTCGAGTAAAAGACATCAACGCGTTGACTACCGCAGTGCCGATTTTTTTTCAAGGTTTCACTTTTGTCGGCACTCCCGGAGTGCCACTGTTTTTTTTTTTTAAAGATCAATTTGATTAATTATTTCTCGATATCTGGGCGTCTTGTCATTTTTCAATCCTTGTCAATATAGGTAGTCTGCATTGCTTTTCAAAACAAAACAGCTAGGTACTTATACACTAATGCATCCATTTGTGAATAGGGTTATATTTCAGGGTGTAAGATGGGCACTACTAGAGTATCAACAGATCTTTGTTTTCTGTAGGATAGAGGCTTCCACAGACAGGCGCGACACGACGGTGTGACATGACTCTGGTGAAAAATTTGTATGAAAACTTCACGAAAATTGTTCTACCATTGTGGCATCGCGCTTGTCTGCGATAGCCTTAATATTTTTCTTAATTAATCTTTTAGTCTTTACTTACAAGTGATTAAAATTCTAATTTAAAAGTTTGAATTGAAAGTTAAATGTGAGAGGGATTGAATTACAATTTAATCCTCTCAACTGACAGGCCAGCTATGCTAGGAACTTATTTCTGACTCATCCCAATTTTTCTCCTAAAAACCCTAAATCATGCGCAAGCGTTGACAGCCACCATTCATAATAAAATATAATACAAACAACTTTTGATGTACGGCATCATAACTGAGATAGTTCAAATGCGTCACTTGTAATTTATTTGCAGTTTTAACGTCTCGACCCACAGTTACTGTTAGACAGTAAATCAATTTTGTATCGCCTTTGTAATGCAGAATTTTGAAACGTGTCCGTATGATGGGTAGTTTGAGATTGTTGTTTGAAGCTTGACAGCTGTTAAGTTTACGCTTTTAGTGTTGACAAGGAATATGAGATATGGTTGAGCTATTTTTGTTTTGGTATGTGACTTATTGCGCTGTGTGTAAGGTTAGTTTCGTAAAACTTAAGAGTTAACTTTTAATACGCGTTAATATATAACTATCCTTGGTTTAAAATAATCCAGAATTCCGCTTAATTAAAATGGATGTCGAACAGAAAAAAAAGGGTTTTTTAAGTTACTAACTAAATATTCTCTCTGAAATATTAAAAAGGCACGTGTAGAAAGGTCGGCACGTGTCAGAAATTAATGAAAAAAACGTTCTCCGAAAACTGAAAACATTTTTCTTTCTGTTTGACTTTGAACTGTGTCTATATATCTTATAGTTTAAGCCTGAGCTAAAATAAATGTTAATCTTGGAAATGAGATGTGCACTGGTTTGTAGGAAAGTAACATTTAACATGCCATGCCTCATTGCTATCTTAATTGAAAATATCTCATGAAGATGTCAGAGTATAACATTTAAAGATGATGGATGAATGAGTTAGTGCTGTAATTTTCAGTCTTGAATTCTGTGTTAAACAGACTTCAAGATCAATCCAAAGTGACAAAAATCCTGAAATTTTTACCTTCTTAAAAAATATGAGTCAATATTTTAGTACCGTCTTTAACTACCGATAAATACATAATATAACTAGCTGACCCTGCAAACGTTGTTTTGCCATATAAATGTTTGGGGTGGACCATCTTTATCACTTACTACCCTACCTACCCTACCTGCCCTACCTGCCCTACCTGCCCTACCTGCCCTACCTGCCCTACCTGCCCTACCTGCCCTACCTGCCCTACCTGCCCTACCTGCCCTACCTGCCCTACCTACCCTACCTACCCTACCTGCCCTACCTACCCTACCTACCCTACCTACCCTACCTGCCCTACCTACCCTACCTGCCCTACCTACCCTACCTGCTCTACCTCCCCTACCTGCCCTACCTGCCCTACCTCCCCTACCTGCCCTACCTCCCCTACCTGCCCTACCTCCCCTACCTGCCCTACCTACCTTACCTGCCCTATCTTTCAAGTTGGATCAAACTGCATACTGCATACGGTGTGCAAATTTGATTAAAATCGGTTGAGTAGTTTAGGAGTCCATCGCGGACAAACAACGTGACACGTAATTTATATATATTAAGAAGATTAAGAAGATTTATCATAACGAGTGAGAATCGTATTTAGTATTACGGAATATTTATGACACGCTGCGTCCCGCGGTTTCACCCGCATAAGTCGCAATCCCGTGGTAATATCGAGTTAAAAAGTATCCTATGTCCTAACCCAGGTTATGGTCTATCCATGTGGCAAATTTCATCCAAATCCGTACCGTATCGTACTTCTAATATTAATATTATTAATTAAGGTAGCACCCATGACTTCTAGTTAAAACCATTAATTTCCCTTTGCAATATTATCGTGTTGTAAATAGGTACGTAAAAGTACAAAAGTCCCAAAAAGTCTTAAATAATATTTTTATTTGTAAAATCAATCTGCCAAGCCTTTTCCCAACTATGGTGGGGTCGGCTTCCAATCCAACCGGATCCAGCATTTTACACGGAGCGACTGCCTATCTGACCACAACCCACCCAGTTACTGGGTAACACGATACCCCTTGGTAAGACAGGCTGTCAGACTTTTGGGCTTCTACTACTCGTAACAACTGTCAAAGATTTACAAATGACAGATTTATTTGTAACTAAACTTCCATAATAGTAGTTTATGAAACTGTTGCATAATGAAGGGTATTAAAACATGAGTGTGTGTTTAAAAACCGAGCCGTAGGCGAGGTTTTTAATAGTATCACACGAATGTTTTAATACCTAGTTATATGCAGTTTCATACACTACTTTATCTACTCTCAAACATTGGGATTGAAACAAATACTAAATAAAAAATCAAAGTTAAAGATTAAGAATAAATTTAAAAATCCCACGAAATTCAGTAAGTACTACAAAACAAATGAATGTCGCCTGCACCAGCACATCACCGCACATGCGCTACAGCGGGTGCTGCTGTCCCCCGCCAAAAGTTGATGCAAACTCTTTGGTGATATTAACTTCTTGGATTAGCGCTGTATCGTAATAGAAAAAAAAATGTTTTATAGTATTATTTTGTTAGAGAAAAAGTGTTATAATATGATTCTATTTTTAAATTTCGGTATTCTGTTTATAAAGTATGTCAATATAAACTCGTTTTGAAGTTCATAATTCGAATATTACGCTATGAGAGCAAATAAAATGCTTTACCTCAACTAAAACAATATAATAATTCAATTTCATCTCAGTGTGCTCACCGTATTTCTCCAGACATTTACATAAATAGTGTTGAGACAGATTTTCATAATAGCACCTTTTGAAAACAAAACTTAGATGCAACTTTGTGAAACCGCTATGTGTGTTTGTGACACTATAACTCTTAAACGGGTAAACCGATTTGAATGCGGTTTCATTTATTTGAAAGCAGGTTTTCTAGCAATAGTTCTTAGACATAAACACACAACAACATCACGCCTTGTTTCCCCGAAGGATTTCGTCACCCACATTTCGCCAGTTATGTTTAAGTCACATGTAATAGGGGGCGAGCCTATTGCCATCAACCGGGCACAAATCCAGACTCGACTGCTATTGAGAAATTCCAGATAGAAAAATCCAATAACACTGCCCGACCCGGGAATCGAACCCAGGACCTCATGCTCAGCAGTAGCATTCTTAGACATGTTTTATCAAAATTGGTTCAGCCGTTTGAAGATTATCAGCTCATTTCTAATGATAAATTGGGATAAAGACAGGGGAATGATGATCACTTGCTACACCAACATTTGGACTCCCACAAACATCACAACAAACTAATAAGCAAAACTTAATTTCCCTCCTTTGACACATTCAAAGTTGCACATTCTTATCCTGCATCACACAATCTAAGATCAAAATGTGTAGCGAGATGTCTGCGAGAAACTTTCAATGGCTACGTGCTACGTATCAGTCTGAAAAGTTAGACCTAACTTCAGACTTAACCGCAGACTTATTCACCACGCGAAATCTATCTCGTTCTGCGTTGTTAAAACGCTGTATTTAGTTTTGTTGCTGCTTTTTCGACTCAATGGCTAGATTTAATTAAAAGCGAAAGAGTAATAGAAAATATATATCACTTCAGAAGCTTTAATTACCCGACTACGGCAAAGCCAAAAGGAAGGGTTATGATTTTAGCAGTCTATGTATGTATGTTTGTATGTATGTATGTTTGTATGTATGTATGTATGTATGTTTGTTTTTACGTGTGTTCCACCGTAGCGCCTAAACTACTAAACCGATTTTGATGAATGAGGTATCAATAGATTCTTAATAATGGTCCGGGTGACATAGGCTATATAATTTTTCCCTAAATTTAATTTGATGGACTTTACACGTAAATTTCTAACCTCGAAAAAAATTAAAATGGGATGATCATGACATGTTTGGTATCAAAAGAAAGGTCTTGACGAGCACATTACAAATATGTATATAATATTATATTTTCAAAGTAAACAAATATGTTTAAATCGTTAAAAACAAGCAAAAGTGAGACTGCGCTACGTAGTATCGCAAGATGTTACCAACGTGCAGTTAATCAAATTTTAATAAGAAGTACCGATTTGTAATTCCACTCTTATGAAGAAAAAGAAGTACAACAAAATATTTATATTTTTGATTTCTTCGAAGCTCGATATCGATATATGGTGTTGGCGTCGAAATAAATCGCTCTATGGTTTCGTCCAAAGCACTATGCACTGCTATTGGAATTTAAAATAGGTTAATTACTGAACTATTGTATTACTCTACTCTTATTTACGTTTATCAAGTGTAAAAACGGAAAAGTATAAAATAAAAAAATAAAGTTTAAAAAACTGTAACCCGACTACAGGAAAATAAAAATGATCTAAAAAGTACGAAACAAGCAAATATTTCAGACAGAAATCAAGACATAGGTACAAAAATGGTCAAGGCAAAGCCGTCGTCGCATGCCATTATAATTTTGTAGGTGTTCTTGGCACTAACATGGTACACAGGCATGCGACCACGGCTTTACCTTGACCATTTTTGTACCTATGTCTTGATTTCTGTCTGAAATATTTGCTTGTTTCGTACTTTTTAGATCATTTTTATTTTCCTGTAGTCGGGTTACAGTTTTTTAAACTTTATTTTTTTATTTTTAAACTATTATTTAGTTTCCATACATTTCGTAACTATTTTTTTAAGCACTTAAATAATTATTATCTAATTAAAACGTCGAACTGTTTGGAATATGTATACACAATTCCTTGAAAAAAACGTCATTACTTAGCGAACAAATTCTAAAACTCAGTCAAGCTTACAGCAACAATTAATCAGACATTAAAAATCCCTTTGGCAAAATTTTACAAGTCGTATTGAGTTTTGTGCAGGTTATTTTTAAAGGAAAAATTTTGCATAGAAATCAGACAAAAAAAAAAACAAAAAACTTCCGCTTTCTCCTTCAAAAGCAAACTGCTTCGAACAGACGTTAACAAATGAAACCACGATACCCACAAAACAGCGAAATGTCTTCAAGCCGTCAATATCCATTAATTCGTTCGATCAATGGGAACACAACAATACACTCCATCACGTTACAGCGTCACGGTGTGGTATAGCTAACAACGGCTCTTTAACAAAACAACTGACGATCAATATCAAACTAAGGTTGGTACATTTGGAATCCTAGTTACTAGACACTGACAATCAATTGTTTGGTTCAGAAAATCTTTTCATCACAATCTTATAGAATCTGTATCTATTATGAAAACTGCTTATTGCATCAACTGAGCTTATTGCGGTCCACTTCTGGCCATTTGGGATACCAAGTTGCAACACAATACCCATCTTCCGTCTGCCTCCTTAACTCCTTTTGCATGTCAGCCTTTCTAAGGTTGTCGGTTCATCCAGCTGAGGGCGTTCCACGCTACGTTCGTCAAGTCGTTATTTCTTCTTCTGGACTCGACTGCTCCAACAGCCATCGGTTCTTCGACAGACATGGTCGGCCTACTGTCTCTTCAGCTTGCTAACAATGCTAGCTATATCGATAAATTTATTTCTTTTCCGGATAATTTTATTCCTGGTCTTGTCCTTCAAAAGATCTCCGAGCAAAGCAGCGAGATGTGCTGCCATTTCGTTATGAGTGAGTGAGTGACCTTTCACTTTTATATATTTAGATTAAAACATGGAATTGTTTGGAAGCACACTTAGCATCTTTAAACCTGAATTGTAGTTTGTGGTTACCTTCCATTATCCATTCCATACATAATCAGCCTATTCCCACTGCTGGAACGTGGGACACAGTTCCCTCTCGGTGAGAGGGAGTGCGGGTTGATGTCACATGTCTTCGAAATTTTGGTTCTAGGACTTGCCGGTTTCCTCACGATGTTTTTCTTCACCGTTTTGACAGCAGTGGTGATGAAATAATTTACACAAAGTAAAGCGCCTGTCTGGGTTCGAACCTAAGACTCGTAAGTCGCGGCCGACACCACTGAGCCACCACTACTCGACACCACCCATTCCATAATATAGTTTATTAACCATCTGACATTAACACCTACGATCTTCCAAAATGTGCCAGTTGTACTAAAGAATACAGTACTATTTATACAAAAGATTATTCGAGACCTGATTCCCTTTAGCAAGCCAATAAAATCATTTACACTGGTATCAGGCAAAATAACAATTTGTCTACACCAAAGCATTTTGTTACGCAATCAGTTAGAATGATCTATAATAATCTAGGACTTATTGGAATTTGTTATTGGTTAGATGAATACAGATGTTTCAGTCCGCAAGATCAATTAAATAAAAAGCGACTCTTGCTACTACACAATAAAGTGCAATTCAAGTCGCACAGCGTTAATTACCCACAGTTATATTCACCTAGAAGTTGCCTCTCTTTCTATCGCGTAACTCTTATATCTTCTGACTACGTTACGCTCACTGAATTGGCCCGACAAGACGGGCCCGCCGCGTTTTTGTAGCTTCATACCTAAAATGCGGAGTGGAGCATCTATAGGTATAATTCATCTGTGGTTATAGATTCTCGGCTAGCTAGGAAAGGTATTGAACACAGATGGAAAAATTATCTTTATAATATCTAAACATTCCTGTAATTTCGTTACGCAATTAAAAAAACACTATCCTAGGTAGCTAGGATACAGTGGCCGAAAAGTACGGTTACTTGAAAATAACATTCTCAGTAGTTCATACCATGTTTTCTCTAGAAAAAAACTTACCAACAACTACGAAAAATCTGCCTAGCCTTTTCCCAACTATGTTAGGGTCGGCTTTCAGTCTAACTCATGCAGCTGAATACCAGTATTTTACATGGAGCGACTGCCTATCTGACCTCCACAACCCAGTAAATGGGTAATACGGTACGCCTTGGTAAAACTGGTTGTCAGACTTTCGGGCTTCTGGCGACCCGTAACGACTGTCAAAGATCTATGAATGACAGCCGGGACCAACGGCTTAACATGCTTTCCAAGATACGGAGGAGTCTCAGTATGTAAAGATGGTATCCACGAACCAATCCCGGCAAGCGTAGCTTAACCTGATGGATCGAACCATGCGGCTGTTATTACTTAGCCACTACTAAGGTGAATAAAGGTGAATCCTGTATTAAAAGTAAGCATATAAGCACTTTACTCAATAAACGTCCTGCAAGCTTCATCCCATCCCAACGTGGAAATTTCTATATTAACTCAACAAAAAGGCGAAAAAGGTACAAACACCTTTTCAACAAAGCTCGTCTAAAATCCATATTCCGTGCACACACCTTTATTTCTGCCCCAATATAGATTTATTGTTTATTTTGCTCCGATATTTGGCTCAAGTCGGTATGAAGGAATGTTTGGCCCAGGAATAAATCATGATGGCTCGACCTGGCTGTTCTGACCTCTCCTAGGACTTTAGCTAAAGGCTGGAATGCTGAAAACGTTGTGCGGAATTATAATTGTTTTGTGAGGATTTTTGGGTATGGTTTTGTAGAATTTGTGGTTTAGAATCATTTCAATTAAGGTTTGTATGCTGTTACTAGAAAACCTACGTTGAGTAGTGTGTTACAATCTATATATATAAAAATCAATTGCTGTTCGTTAGTCTCGCTAAAACTCGAGAACGGCTGGGCCGATTTAGCTGATTTTGGTTTTGAAATGTTTGTCGTAGTCCAGGGAAGGTTTAAACGGTGAGAAAATATGGAAAAACAAACGAAAAAAAAATATGAAGAAAATTCACATTCTCATACATTTTGTGTGGATCGGCTTTTTTGATATCTAGGTGGGGTAGGTAGGGTGGGTAGGTAGGTAACATCTTATCACTGATAACGTCAACTTTAAATAAAATTGAAATCATTTTCACTAACAACAATACCATTAGGCATCTATTGAATATTCTATTCGACGCACCCCAGTTAACATGATAACATTATTTATAGAAACATCATTTGCCACTTACATATACCCCAAAGCATCCCCCCTACTCTCTAAAACTCCACGACCACGAATTCTAGGTATCTACACTACACCCTCTATTTACTCAATTTCCTCGTCTCCTAGCAACACATCAACAAGTATCTTCTGTAAACGTAAACACAGATTTAGGAAACAACAAATTTTATGCATTTAGGTATAAATCTCCGGGTTTATTGCTTTTCGTTCCCAATCTTCTGTAACTGTATTAGGGAAAATTTCCGGGAACGTCTCTTAAATCGCTTTATTGGTGAAATTGTAACATGTTTATTTACTTGTTTTCTGTAGATGTGTTTGTGTCTGTGTATTTGTGTGTCGCTGATACTGAATCCCCGACGCAAAACTACGCAACGGTCAAACTTGATAACACCCCTCGTGTTATCAGTTTGACCGCTGTGTGGGTGTGTCTGTCTGTGATACCGTAGCTCTTAAACGGGTGAACCGATTTGAATGCGGTTTTTTTTATTTGAAAGCAGGTTTTCTATTGATGGTTCTTAAATATGTTTCATTAAAATCGGTTCAGTCATTTGAAGATTATCAGCTCTTTTCTAGTTGATGAATGGATGTAAGTATCTTCCACGATCTGATCGATTTGAAATTTGGTATTCTGTTACTTCAATGATATTAGAAAAACATATGCTGCAGCATCAGGTTATAGATAGATGGTGAACAGGGTCTGGAGATGGAGTAGGAAAGAGAAATGAGGAAATGTTTGTGTCGAGGGTTTTTTAAATTTTAACAGTTAAAATTGTACTTGTGTTAAGATTCACTTTCCGCTTTAAGTACCAATAAGTTTCCATATACAGGTGTTGGTGTGTGGTTGTGTGTTAAAAAATAAGTCTTGAGGAGATTTTTACAGCTTTGACTTACACTAGGCGACACCTAAATTAATGTTAAAAAAGCGCTCTGTTGGATTGATTGGTGAAAACGGGCATTTATGCTTCAATGCCTCTTAGCATCTCTAATAGATACAAATAGATGTAATCTTTTCAGGGCTTATTAGTATTTAAAACATTAAGATACATTATTAAAATCTGGCCTACAAACTTGGAGCACCTGTCTAACTTCTACGAAACAAAGCTCGGTCGACCAGACAGTACATTAATTACTTAGGCACAGTTTACCCGAAGTATTAAACTTGACTGATGTAGATACAGTCAACGGTAAACACATGTTACTTAAACATACGAGTATAGTGAAATTCAGCAATGATTTCTTCGTAAAGGATGGTAATTGTGAGTTGTTGTGCATAAGTACCTAAGATTTGTTCTACATTCGCCTCGCAAAGTTTACTCCACATTTGATTTCCTTTTTCGCCCCACATTTAATTCTTTAGTAGTTCCGAAAATCATTGCATCTTCCCACAAATACCTTTTTTAAAATGTGTTACAACATTTTTCTACATTTGAAACGATTCTCTAACTCAAAAGTCAGAAACCCGCTTACCTATGACTTTTTAGTGGTAAGAGGAACAGGGTGTCACTCACCCACCATAGAAAAGGGAGGATCCTTTGACCAGACAGGTGTTGTGTCTGGCGGGAAACTGTCCGACGATTGAAGTCGGATAGTCTTATATATGTCGTTCGC
Organism: Agrochola lychnidis; assembly: GCA_963680765.1. Classification (NCBI taxonomy): domain Eukaryota; kingdom Metazoa; phylum Arthropoda; class Insecta; order Lepidoptera; family Noctuidae; genus Agrochola; species Agrochola lychnidis. The sequence continues at coordinate 22,445,636 of OY796858.1, forward strand.
GCGGTAAACTCTAATTGCGCGATGCAGGATTTGTGTGACGTCATGTCTTTTGATGCGTAGTTCGTATGTGGCGATGTAACCGCTACAATTTTGTTCCACATTCGCCTCACAAAGTTTTGTCCACATTTGATTTCCCTTTTAGCCCCACATTCAATTCTTTAGTGGCCTCGAAAATCATTGCATCTTCGCACACTACTTTTTTGAAATGTGTTACATTTTTTTACATAGAAATGATTCTCTAATTCAGAAGTCAGAAACTGGCTTCAAATTTTCAATTGATTGTCTACTAGAAACTCGCTTCTGAACTTTGTACATATTTTTGCCCTTGACTGTACGTAGGTATAACGTGTAGGTACCTCGTGAGGAGTGACGTCACCGCTGTCACGCTTATTACTCGGTTTCCAGTTCGGTTCGCGACAGTTGTCTTGTACACACTTTGTTTGATGCGGGTAAGGGAGGGTTTAGACGGGAGATTTGTTCGACTGGTTTCAGCACCAACAAACGTTTCGATAATAGGTGAAAAAGTTTCAAGGATTCAACCGGTTTGCATGACAGATTACTAACAGATGACTAAATATAATTAGCACTAAAAAAAAAAAAAACTTTGTCAGTTATCGTTCAAACCGGCCTCGATAAAGGATTTATCTTCTCTTCAAACAGTCGACGGTAACTTAACGGACAAGGGTTAGCCGAGCAATTCCAAAAAGTCAAAAACGGATCCAAACACTACATATCTGCTATAATTTTTTCAAGAGTGTACTAGTGCGCTGGATATCCTGGCTGCAGCATCAGCTCATCGTGTTGCCACCATTGCATTGTATGTTGAATTAAATACTGATCAAAATGAATCCAATCACGACATATGTGCTGTATTTTTTTTTTGCAAGAGTGCACTATTGTGCTGGATATCGTGGCTGCAGCATCAGACCAAGAATTCCATAATCTTGCATAGTTACCATACATGGGCGATAAAAATTTTAGGTCACGTTTGAAAATAAAGTAATTACCCATGATGCGTCTAAGATCCCTACTGCAGCTAACACAAATGAGCTTATGACCTTGAAACGGCTGAACCGATTTTAATAAAACATGTCTAAGAACTGTTGCTAGAAAATCTGCTTTCAAATAATAAAAAACCGCATTCAAATCGGTTCACTCGTTTAAGAGCTACGGTGCCACAGACAGACACACGGGCACACACATAGTGGTCAAACTTATAACACCCCTCTTTTTGTTGCGTCGGGGGTTAAAAAGAACGATTACCAAACAAATGAATTCATTAGTAAATAAAATCATTTACTTTTTCCTTCCAAAAATTAAACCAGTGTCACAATCGTCGCGCCGGCTGAACCCACCACTAACCATGCGTCGACACACGCTGTCAAAGTTACCGACGCGACGCCTCAAAACTCGATTCACACAACCGTACAATACAAGTTCACTTTGTTATTGTTAAACGAACAATTCGTACGAGTTCGTGTATTATCTTTGGAAGCTGCGTGTTGACTCCGCGGCATTAACGGCTACATCAAACGAGGATGGATGGACTTCAACCGTGATGTAATCTCTGGACTAGATACAATGGAAGTTTCTTGCAAATTTAGCTTTGTAGAAAGCTTACATAATGCATCACGGTTATCTTCCCCGATGGAAAATGTCGTGAGTAAAAAAAGTTTTGAGTATGTATGTGGATGGCTTAATGAGTAAGGAAGACCAACAAAACGTTGGATGGATTGTATGAACGATGATTAGGCATATAAAGGGAGTTGATTAGTGTAATGACGGCTAATAGGCATCTATGGACGAAGAAATCATGCAGCGACAACCCCAAACGAATTGGGGAAGGGAGGATGATAGAAAAGTAATAGAAAATTGTTAAGCAGGTACACAGATTTTAACCTGCCTAGCTGCGAGCATGTTCAAATCCTGGTTTTTCCTATGTTCCTATACGATGCTGAGATGTAAACGCTGCGTAAGATCGAGAAGAAGAAGACAGACGTTCTAGAAATGTGGTGCTGGAGAAGAATGCGTGGATGGAGTTTCGCACCAACACCTCTATACGCCAAGAACTCCGCGCATCCTCAAATACTTCGGCTACGTCTCGAGGCGTGAGGGTGACTCTATAGAGCGCCTTGTCGTGCAGAGAGTGGAGGGCACTAGACCACGCGGACGCTCACCCATGAGATGGACTGACCAAATTAAATCCACAGTGGGCCAACCCGTCTATGAGTGCACTAAAAATACAAAAAATCGGAGTAGATGACGAGAAATCGTGAGGCGAATCACATCAGCCCATGGACAAGAAACTACATAAGACCACGACCACTCTGTTAAAAGTGCTACGAAGAAAAAGAAGCTGCAAGCAACTTGGAAGTAGCGCTCGCTCGGTTGCTGCGCCCGCGCTGTTGGTCACAGTTCGAACCTAACCTAATCCGTTTCGCCCAGTTCATAATTTTTCTACAGTTTAATAATACTAATAGATTTAAAACTAACGCTTCTCACAATCTTACGGCGACATATAATGCAACCGTAATAACTATTTCATAATCCTTGAAGAATTTTTTGAAGTATTGGCTTTTCGACAAAACTTCTCATATGAAATAAAATAGAACAAAGAAACCTTAGCTATGATAATTTCGCTTTAAATAATTTTGTGCAAACTTTAAACCTGAACTGAGATATTTTATTCATATTTCAAGACGTTCAGATCTAACTTTATGTATACAGTGGTTCTCAGGTATTTTATCCGTTTAATGGCTACTCGGAACTTCGTCCCACAAACGATAGATTCCTTGGATCGCGAGCTATATTGTGGTGAACAAACCTATTTATTGTGACCATGATTTGAAAGTTAAAGAAGACGATTCTTTAGAATAATTTATCACAATTATTGTGACAATGGTCCATTGCGACTATTAGAAGCTTGTATGAAGGTTTTGACCTGGCAATGGGCCTTAGTTATTAGAAGGCTAAAAGTCACCCAAAGGGCAATGGAGAGGGATGCTTGGAGTTTTCCTACGCGATCGAATAAAAATGAAGAGATCCGCAGGAAAATCAAGGTAACCGACATAGCCCGAAGAATTGATGAACTTAAGTGCCGAAAGGTTCTGGAGTGGCGACCGCGTACCGGAAGACATAGCGTTGAAAGGCCTCCCACAAGGTGAACCGATGTCCTTGTGAAGGCCGCAGGAATCCGCTGGATGCGGGAAACAGAACCAAGTGACGGTGCTTGGAGGAGGCCTATGTTCAGCAGTGGACGACTTTCGGCTGAATGAATTAATGAAGGTTTTACAGTGTAGATATTTGAGTTGTTAAAATAAGTATTTCTAATACTACGACGTTGACAATTAATACCAATGTGTGAGCCAAGCATTGTTGTCATGATGAATTCCGTGTTCATCATCCGTTATTGTGGCGGTCACTCAAAGGCTCAAGTTTAACCGTGGACATTTATGGGGTGACAATAGAAGAAAAAGCCATCACATCGTACACGTTTGCAGATATATCAGAATATAAAGATTTTAATCTTTAGATTTGCCATAACGCGTCAAAAGATCGTCGCGTTTCTGTTTCGTATTGACATCTCTGACACACAATGTCGCATGTTGCCATGGATACGCCATTAATGCGGGATATGTGAGCTCACTCTTCGCAGTATGGACGCTTTTCGCGCGACATAAGTACCTACAGTAAGGGCAAATCTACGATTTAAATCTTTGATCAGATTATAAGTTTAATTTCTGACTGAAACCTTTTAAAAACTTATTTCAACATTAATGAAGATGAACTTGCTACGAACCTTATCCTATTTAATACCTAAAAGCGTCAATTTTCCTCAAACGTCTGACATAAAACTTTAATTCCCTTGAAAGGTCGTAGACCTACAGGAAGGCTATAACATCTTTACAGTACTCATCTTGCAAATACTTACATCTGAGTGCTTCTAATACTAACCATATTTTTCCACTATCTTCATACTCGCCATTTCCTACATATGTGCAAGTTTATTGACGACATATTTCGCGTTAAATTGATATCACCTTTGAACGGCCCGCGGCAGGAATGGGTGATAGTATTAAATGTGAAGGTAAATAGTAAATATTAGAGTTATTAGAATAAGTGGTGGAGTTGGCTGATAACCTGTGAGATGTTAGGAGATAACCTCTAACTATTACAGACTATTACAGCTTGTGAAGGCCGCAGGAATCCGCTGGATGCGAAAAGCACAGAATCGGTCGAAGTGGCGATGCTTGGGGGAGGCCTATGACCAGCAGTGGACGTCTTTCGGCTGAAATGATGATGATGATTACAGCTGGAATGCCCCGTAAATCACTGGAAGAGTCTTCTACACTACATACAATATGTAGCTGTAATATATTCCCCTTTTAAACCAGTACAGAGTCAAGTGTAATAAAAAACTTATTGCAATTATTTCAACAGCAATTTTGAATTCTCAAGGGGACGGTCAGTCGGAAATATGAAGCTAGTTGCCCATTACAAAGTTTAGTAGATTCTTGTAGAGAAGAACGGGCAAGAAACTTCATGAGCACTCTTTTAAATCAAAATATTGTTACAAAATTCCCAAAGCAATGCTGATTGGTGGCAGAAATTGATTATGGTGGTGTGGTATTGCCACATGCGTAGTTGCTGCCACGGTGGTAACTTCTATCATCTTCTTCTTTTAGCGTGTCAATGGCGTCTAAATAGAGTTTGCCCAAAATGGGCTACGAGTTTGGCACTTGCAGTAACTTCCATCAGCTCCTTTAACGTGTACACACTGTCGTGCACACACAAATAGGTGACCGGAACAACTATCTATAGGCTATATAAATATTATTTCGATGTGCAAATCAATATCGTGATTCGTAGCACAAAACCCTCTGAACATCAGGACGGCAACCAGTCGGTTATCTTTTAAAGTGAAGGCACGTGAATATATTCATAAGAAGTTGGCAGAATCATCCCAGTGCTGATTTGCTGGATTCGTTCTCTCCTCTACCTATCGTTATTTCTCCTAATTTTATTTTGTTTATATGTATCTTTGTCATCATCTGCCTAGCCTTTTCCCAGCTATGTTGGGGTCGGCTTCCAGTCTAACCGGATGCAGCTGAATACCAGTACTTTACATGGAGCAACTGCCTATCTGACCTCCACAATCTAGTTACTAGGTAACACGATACCCCTTGGTAAGACTGGTTGTCAGACTTTTTGGGCTTCTAACTACCCGTAACGACTGTCAAAGATCTACAAATGACAGCCAGGACCAACGGCTTAACGTGCTTTCCGAGGCACGGAGAGGTCTTGGTATGTAAAGATGGTCACCCATCCACAGACCAACCGCGGCAAGCGTAGCTTAACCTGATCGATCGACCCGTGCAGCTGTTGTTACTTAGCCACAAGCATGCAAGCATGTATCTTTGTATTAGTATTTACTCTTTTTCGAGTTATAAAGAAAGAAAGAAAGAAGAAAGAAAAATAGGTTTATTTGTCACAGAAATACGTGCATACATTTTTATGTATGTGTCACCGTAAAATTATAAACTTTGTTAGTTTATAATCTGTCGGTATTATTTCCGTTAGATTGCAAACTGTCGAAAAATTGTGAACTGCGACAAATCATTTACGATTTAACGCATTATTTTTCGATAGTTTATATTATATCCATGAGAAACGAGCGTAGTAAGCGCTGCCACTTCCGCGGCAGCGCTTACTACGCTCGCTCGACTCACGCGGTTGGTCACAGTTCTAACCTAACCTAACCCATTTCACCCAGTTCACAATTTTTCGACAGATTATGATCTAACGGAAATAATACCGATAGATTATAAACTAACGGTGCTCACAATCTTACGGTGACATATGCACGTATTTCTGTCTTTTGACAAGAGTAATCAGAGAACAACACAAAGTACATAACAAATCACGAGCATAGAACAGAAATTACTTCGATCGATCAATTATGTTGCACCTGCCATGTTTTATCTCTGCATCACCCTAAGGTTGACTGGTAGAAAATGCCTCAGGCATTAAGTCCGCCTTTGTACAGTATTTTTTTTTACTTGTGCATAAAGTTTTAATAAATAAATAAAATAAAAAAACCGCTTGCTTACTGCTCAGCCACTGCATGAATGATGCCGCAAATATTAAAGTTGATTTTGTGTTTGGGCAATAAAAACTTACCAAACATTTTCAGTATAAGTTAAGCTTTTAACCCTTTTCGCAAAGTCTCAACAAAATCCGATAATACAGTGACCCTAGCTTTAAGAATCCAGTCAACACTACCGCTTGTGTAGACATACTCAAGAATTCTCCACTTAGCGCTGTGTAGCTATTAGCTAGTTTGAACTTCAAGGAAAACTAAGATTTTTATTCTATCATTGCGTTTAAAAATCTTAGAAGCCTTCAATGCTAAAAGTTGGTCTATTTGTCTGTCAATTTTGGAATCAAAACCCAACAATATAATATGCTTTTAACCCTCTTCGCGAAGTCTCAACAGAATTCGATACTATACCGACCCAAGTTCTAAGAATCCAGTTTACAATACCGCTGGTGTAGGCATACTCAAGAATTCTCCTCTTATCGCTGTGTAGCTACTGACTAGTTTGGATCTCAAGGATACCTCGTATATTGAGAAATATATCTCAAGAACGTTGTTAGTTTCCGTTTGAGAGTCTTTGAAGCACATAGTTCTGATGTTTCAGTAATGTCAGCACGAAGTTTCCGTATTTTCGTTAAGGACTGCCTCGTTGGGCTAGTGGTCACAAGCGCTACTGCTGAGCATGAGGTCCTGGGCTCGATTCCCAGGTCGGGCAAAGTGTTATCGGGTTTTTATCAGGAATTTCTCAGTAGCAGCCCGGAGTTTGGATAGGTGCCCAGCTGATGGCAATAGGCTCGCCCCCTATTGCATGGGACTTAAACATTAGTAGCAAAATATGGGTGTAATATAGGTACACCTCTGCTTAACCTTTACATTACAGGCGTGGTTATGTTATGTTAAAATAACTTGTTTATTACGACACAAAATCACGCGTGTATCTCTCAAAGGGCTGTCGACCCCTTTGAGAAATACAAGCGTGCAGAAGCAAAGGACACCCACATTTGGTCAGTTATGTAAGTCCTATGTAGTAGTAAGAGCCTATACAGGTTGATGATTTTGTCACCTGCATCCATCAAGGGGGTGATTCTACCTGTCATACTGAACAATTTTCGCTATGAAACTTATCATCATCATCATCATTTCAGCCGAAAGACGTCTACTGTTGGACATAGGCCTCCCCCAAGCACCGCCACTTCGACCGATTCTGTGCTTTCTGCATCCAGCTGATTCCTGCGGCCTTCACAAGGTCATCGGTCCATCTTGTGGGAGGCCTTCCAACGCTACGTCTTCCGGTACGTGGTCGCCACTCCAGAACCTTTCGACCCCATCGGCCATCCGTTCTGCGAGCAATGTGCCATGCCCATTGCCACTTAAGTTCGGCAATTCTTCGGGCTATGTCGGTTACCTTGGTTCTCCTGCGGATCTCTTCATTTCTGATTCGATCACGTAGGGAAACTCCAAGCATAGCCCTCTCCATTGCCCTTTGGGTGACTTTTAGCCTTCTGATAAGACCCATTGTGAGCGACCACGTTTCAGTACCATAGGTCATCACTGGCAACACGCACTGGTCAAAAACTTTTGTCTTGAGTCACTGTGGTATGTGGGACGAAAAGATATTGCGTAGCTTCCCGAACGCTGCCCAGCCGAGTCGGATTCGACGATTGACCGATGAAACTTATATTCAATTCGTAAAAAAGAAACATAGATGTATCGAAATTGTCTACTTTGTCTAGGATATTTTTGTTATTTTTCTCCGAGTCGGATATGAGTTTCATAGCGAAAGTTGTTTAGTATGACGGGTAAAATCACCCCCTTTACGGATACAGGTGACTAAATCGCCCCCTCTATAACCAAGCATACATCCGAACTAATTTCAGAATCAGTGGTTATATACATTATCTAATAATTACTCGTAAAGCCACAATTCTATTTCAACTCTGCACTAAAGTTGTTATAGGAGCTATAAAATGTCCATTATTCCTTATTGTTTAGTTCTAAATAGACACGTGACAGTGCTACAATACCTATTCATACCGATGGCAACACGACGCGGCGACGTTTACTGTAATTATGCTATTTCAATACAGATGCTTCTTGACATAAACGGGTTGTAAGGTATATTGATCAGTTTGATTTTCAACCGACTTCAAAATAAGGAGGTCTCAGTTCGTCGGGATGTTTTTTAAGCTATTGCATAGCTTTTATTGCGGGCTTTGAGCGCGGCGACCGAATCAAGAAATTCCGTAACGTAACGAAAATAAAACCTAACACCCCCCACTCCGCCTACCATGTAATGACGTTTCCCATGACAACATCACGTTGTCATGGGAAACGTGATGTTGTCATGGAAACGTAATTTTTGTTTTATGTCATCACGTCATCATCCCAAGTGTAGCATTGAGAAATAGGAAGTATGGAGGTTACAAATGCTATGCAATAGCTTTACCGCGGCAGTTCCAGAGTGCCACACGTTTTTTTTTTTTATGTATTTTCCCCGATTACTCGAACACGGATGGACCGATTTGAATAAATCTATTTTTGTTTGAAAGAATATAGTTTCAAGTTGGTCCTATTGTCATTTGGTCACGTTCTGATGATGGGATCTTGGAGAAATCGAGGGAACTCTTCAAATATTATACGCACATCTATAGCGATTTGGGTATTTTTGATGAGCAGTTGACATTAGGCTATTGTAACTTAGATAAATTACAAACCAACCCAGTAAAAAGTGGTGTCAAAAAACTAAAATATATATGATCCAAAGACACCGAATTCCGAAATTCAAGTTATTTTTCACTTGTAGTTTGGAAGTCGGTTGTATTTTTTGTAAAAAGTTATTTTTTTCTTGTAGCTATTTCTTGATCAAAGTAAAGGCAGAGCAATTATTTAGAAGACATTAGTTCAAATCAAACCGTTTTCCGTTTGGAGAGCGGTTGGATTTTTATCCAGATGCATTTGGTTCAATGTTATGTAGGGAATAGATTTTCTGTTTTGAATCTTCTAAATAGTTATCATAGTTCTATTTAAGTTTACAGTAGGCACTAATTTGACTGATATGAAAAAGTGCCTTTAACTGTACTTTCAAACCTAATGAGAACTTTTCGATATTGTTACAAAAAAAGGTTATTTTTAAACCCAGGTTAAAATAAGAAGCTATTTTTAATTTTACACTCTATTTCGACAAAATTACATTAAACCATGTGAATTGCTGTATAACATGTTAAAATAATTATCAAAAGGAAAATCAAAAACATCTAAGACATGTATTTTCTAAGCAGTTTCCTAGATCTATGCTAAAATACCAGATGTTCACTAATATGCAGAAACGACGGAAGCTGTCATCTCTTTGACATGTTTGCGTTGCGAAATGATTTTAATATCTCTTGCCTTTGATTAAATGTTAATTCATCATGCCATGGTTTCCAAATATTATTAAGATTTACTGATTTTAAATACTAAATATAAAATTAAAAGTATGTGATTTGTCTCAAATTATTTTTAAGCTATTGCATAGCTTTTATCGCGGGCTTTGAGCGCGGCAACCGAATCAACAAATTCCGTAACGTAACGAAAATAAAAACAACCTACCTCCAAAATAAACACTACAAAGTGAAAAATAACTTTAATTTCGGAAGTCGGTGTCTTGGGTTTTGTGTTTTCGTTTTTTGCCACCGACTTCCGAAATTAAAGTTATTTTTCACTTTGTAGTGTTTTTTTTGGAGGTCGGTTTTTATTTTTCACTTTTTAGTTGTGGTACCTACCCCACACACATTCGAATACCACTATCTGCTACCAATGACAGAAACTTAACATATCATCTACATACTAAGTGGAAAAAAAAACCTATTTTGTAGCTAACTCAAAAACTATCCAAGCAAAGTTAATAAAATTTATATGAAACCAATTCGAGAGCACACCCTTTCAAACAAAAAAGAATTTTCAAAATCGGTCCACAATTGACGGAGAAATCGGTAAAAAAAAAAAACAAACATACGCGACGAACATATAACCTCCTCCTTTTTGGAAGTCGGTTAAAAACCTAACACCCCCCACTCCGCCTACCATGTAATGACGGTTCAACATATTCGCCACGGTCAATAAGAAACCCGAAAACCGATCGGTCTCGAGGCTCAACGGTGGATCGACATTTCTTGTCCTGGGGTTCGATCCCGGCCACAGGGATTTCTTATTGTACTTGTTCAAAGATATTTTATTGCATGTTGTTTACTTTGATTTTGTTTTTCATTGTTATGGTTAATTTTCCGTTAAAGATTTTGTTAGTTTTTCGTTTCCGATGAAGATTTGTAGTTGTTAAAGTGTTAGTTTGTATTTAGATTTTAAAATTAAATTGTTTGTGCCACCTATGTTCTTCTTTCATTAGGTAGTCAGTTTACTTGGAACCCCGGTCATCACGTTGTCATGGGAACGTAATTTTTGTTTTATGTCATCACGTCATCATCCCAAGTGTAGCGTTGACAAATAGGAAGTATGGAGGTTACAAATGCTATGCAATAGCTTTACCGCGGCAGTCCCCGAGTGTCACACGTTTTTTTTTTTGTTTTAATTGTTAGTTTGTTGTCATTTGCCAATGTCGCAACAGTAATTACGCATTGTATATTGTCTTGTCTTTGTTTCTTGGCCCCGACATCAAGCAATGGACAAAATGGTCAAACTTTTATTGCTTGAATACGAGGCTTTTGACTACTTTGTATGTGTGTGTTTTATGTCTTATTTAAGGTTCCACACATCTGAATGAAAAAACGAAACCCTTCTAGGATCATTTGAGTTGTAACGTGCGTTTTGTTTGTACAGAACAAACAACTTTTCTTTCTTGCTTTTCTTTTAGTAGTTAGGTCACTTGCACTTACGTAACACACATAAAATGGCAATCGATTGCAATTCCTTTCATTTTTAACCGACGAAAAAAAAAAGGAGAAAGTTCTCGCGTATATATATGTATATATCTACTAACGGACCTGACAGACGTTGTCCTGACCGAATACCGCCACCTATCGGGTCCGATTGTGAATCTAAACCATTCCCAGATCCCCTTGAACACACACAAAAAATTTCATCAAAATCGGTCCAGTCGTTTGAGAGAAGTTCAGTGACATACACACTCACAGAAGAATGATATATATAAAGATATAATGTATTTACAATTAGTGCAGGACTATTTGTTTCTGTGACAGTAGAGATTGTTTCAACCTTAGTGTAGTTATGACAAATACTGTTTTTTTTATTTTTTTCAAAAGTTGTGTAAAATGAAATCGACTAAACCTACTTACCTAGAATCTTGTAACTTAATCTGGCTTTCAGTCGACGTCTTAACCTTTAAGGAACATTTTTTTTTTCTATTTTTACAATATCTAGAATTTAGCAGTGTCGATTTAAAGCTCCTACAGACAGGCGCGACGTGATTCTGGTGGAACAATTCTATGAAAACTTTATGGAAATTGTTCAACCGGAGTCGCGTACCGCCGTCGAGTTGCGTCTGTCAACGGGACCTTAAGGATTTCGAAATTAAGTGCTTCAATTAAATTATATTTCCCAGAATATCAAACTCAAATTACTTTTTTCAAGAGAATTTAGAAGCTGGTAGTTGCCTAATTGTGACGGAGTGTACTGTAGGCCGCACGTCAGTGGTAACAAAACCTTTATAAACTTACCTCTTATTCTATTGAAACTCGCTAGGCCAGCTCAAGGTCATAATGTTACCACGTTCAGTCGACTGTACCTTAATCCTGAATAAATATTTTCCAAGACTTCGTTTTAGGTAAACTTCAAAACATTTTCTAGAAACTGATCGTGACCTTTAGCTGACTCTGGAGGTTTTGTGTCTAAGCAAAAAATGTAATTCTTACAGAAAGCTACGCCCGACTGACCTTTAAAAAGTCTGTTACATTATTATTCACGTTATCTTCATCCGATATAATGTTATGTTTTTTTTTTAATAATTTCCCAGAGTAGCAGTTGACTTGAACTCTAGGGTTCAGATTCTACGACAAAAGTTCGATTAGATAGAAAACGTGTCCAATTTAAGCGATAATAACCCATCGATTGAGACACCAACTGTCGATCGAGTTTTTGAGTTTGATCTGCACTGCACTTTGACTATTGACCAGGCGGGAGAATAGCGTAACACACTTACAATGGCATTTTTAATTTTGACAGAGGTAATTCAACAACATTCATTGCGTCAGCAGACAAATTTTTCAAATGTATGAATCAATTTCAAATTAGCAATTTCAAATTAGCAATTTCAAATTAGCAATTTCAAATTAGCAATTTCAAATTAGCAATTTCAAATTAGCAATTTCAAATTAGCAATTTCAAATTAGCAATTTCAAATTAGCAATTTCAAATTAGCAATTTCAAATTAGCAATTTCAAATTAGCAATTTCCTTCAAAATTTTAAAGTTTCTGATTGAAAGTGTGGTACGCAATCAGGGTGGATCCCTTCCACCTACAACAGGGGTTCCCAACCTTTTAACATACGCGCCCCCCCCCTAACTATCTTTTAAAATCATTACGCCCCTGAGACAATTTTCGACATAAGCAAAAAGCATAAGAACGCAAAGCGAGCGAAAAAGAGGTCGAAAATTTTGGCACCCTCTTGGCTAGGTTAGATTTTCTTTTAATCATTCATACAGAAAAAGGAGTTACTTTGTCGACTTTTGCAGAAAAGTTGAAGAATCAAGAGAATGTAAACGAAAGAGCAAGCAAAGTAAGCACGAAAATTTTAGCACGCTGCCTCGGATAGGTTCGGTTTTCTTGAGTCTATTCATACAAATGTAGGAAAACTTATTTGGTCGACTTATGCAGAAAAGCTGACGCTCATTTTATAGTAGGTTTTGAAAATCAGAACATAAAATTTTATAATTATTAGAGCCGCCGCGCCCCCCATTAATCACTCTACGTCCCCCGAGGGGGCACGTCCCACCAGTTGGGAATCCCTGAACTACAGTCACATGCATTTTAGTTGGAAAGGCTAACAGGAATTCCTACTAGTAGTTATGTGTAGGTAAGCAACTTCAGTAGACAAAGTTTTCACAAAAACGAGCATGTCTTATAGTAGTCGATAAAGATGTGTAACATCTGACATCTTGGCTGTCAGTAAACCCAACCTCATAATCTCTAATGAGCTCAACAGTTCACTGCAATCTATCATTCCACTCAAGATCTTGTGGAGAATGATGCAGTCCAGTTTCTTCCTACGACTGGCTAGTGTATCCATGTTATAGTGTTTCAACCGGTCGGTGAAGCTAGTGAGTTGTTTAGCCAAGTGATCTCCATAGCACAGATGGTAAAGGAACCGCTTTTGGACGCTCTCCAATCGTTTAGAGTAAACTTCGTAATGCGGATTCCATACTACGGAACTATACTCTAGGATTGGACGGACTAAAGTGTTGAAAAGCTTTATCTTAGTAGCGGGCCTTTTAAATTCCTTACTATTACGTAAAACAAATCCCAGTATCTTGAAAGATCTTGAGACAATATTCAGGATATGCACATCGAACTTTAACGCTTGATCGAGTTGAACACCCAGGTCGCGAATTTTGCTCAGTTTCTGTACCTCAACTCCCTCTCGGAAAATGGGTTGGTACCATCTGACGGCCAACTCTAGCACCGCTCGCGCGCATTAGTCAAATCAAATAGCGCGTGCTCTTCCGGCTTGCTGTGTTCCTTCCGTCCCTTTTCACGAAATCACTCCTACAGATTGTAGGAAAGCGAGAGGTAAGATATGTTACAGATGAAAAAAAAAACGTGTGGCACTCGGTGACTGCCGCGGTAAAGCTATTGCATAGCATTTATAACCTCCATACTTCCTATTTGTCAACGCTACACTTGGGACGATGACATGATGACATAAAACAAAAATTACGTTCCCATGACAACATCACGTTTCAACAACCGTCATTATATGGTAGGCGGAGTGGGGGGTGTTAGGTTTTATTTTCGTTACGTTACGGAATTTCTTGATTCGGTCGCCGCGCTCAAAGCCCGTGATAAAAGCTATGCAATAGCTTAACTGTTACAACAATTCAGTAGCCTGAAAGTTAAAAAAAAATACAAAAGAATAAAAAGACAATACGTTTAATAAACCAAAACAAGTTGACAACAGCTCTTAAGCTAAGTGCACATGACCCCAGCACTGGTCGTAACATTTTTATGTCACCAGAAAGCTTTTAATCCACAATTATTGTGGTCCGTGATGTCAACGGGACGTTTTTATTTGTACACAGAACCTTGAATTAATATAACTCGTTTTTTTGTGGAAAAAGTCAACCGTTTTTTTATTGACGTAGATATTATTTTGTTTACAATGGAAAGGGCCACACGTACAGGATGCGTTAGGACAGATGGGCCAGGGTTTTCAGGCAGTGGGTGTGCTCGCGCAAGTTTTAGTAATATTTTTTTTTTATTATAATCCGAACGCAGTTTTGAGCTATATTCCTTCCTTCCCAATTCCCGTACAACAGAACGCGACGGACGCTCATCGCACGCACCAATCAGAGGCTGCCGCTGTAGTGAGAGCCAATCGCATCTCCTGTGATTTGAGGGAACTTCTCAAATTTTGGACACTTGTCAGTGACCGCTCACCGCTAACACCCACGCACCGCGCACACACCGCAAAATGGCCGATACAATTGTGACATTTAAATACCCAATAAGTGCACCACAGTGAGTTGAATCAGTGAACACCAGGATAGCCAGAGCTGTCCTTGAGTCAACGTGTTTCGTCCAGAAGATTCCCAAGTAAGTCCATCCATTCCTATTCCTTATTCATACCTGTGTGTAGCTCAATTCTGTGTCGGCTAATATTCCACCCCACGTAAATTATTTTCCCGCGTATGGTCCTTCGAGAGCCGCTTCAATTTATACACCAGGGTGTCTGAAGACGGGCGTCGATTCTTGACTGATTGGCCAGAAAAAGCAGCAGGCAAAGATGAATGGCGAAGTATGGGGAGACCTTTGCCCAGCATAGGAACAGGGACAACATTAAGGTAGTAAGCAACATTAAAGGGGCGGGGCGTCAAGGTCGTTTCTGAGTAACTCTAACACCGCGCACGCGCATTTGTGAAATTAAATAGCGCGCCCTTCTCCGACATCTTATTACACAATTCCGTCCATTTTCACGAAATTACTCCCACAGTTTTTTTTTTTAGATGTAGTTTTAAATTGCAGGAAACCGAGCGGAACGATGTTACACATAAAAAAAACAGTGGCACTCCGGGAGTGCCGACAGAAGTGAAAATTTGAAAAAAAATCAACTTGAAAAATAATCGGCACCGCAGTAATCAACACGTTGATGTCTTTTACTCCACGGTGTCGGTAACAGGTCGCGAGTTTAACGGTTTTTTCCCATCTCAAAAATGCCCAACGCGCCTAAAGAAGTTTGCACTTCAAAAATGTAAGTGGAGTAAGCAAGACAAGGGACTACGGATTAAAAGTTAAAGGCTGTAGGCAAAGAAGGTTTTAATTTGAAAGATCTATCAACAACCTGTAATCTAACTGCAGGGAAAAAGCCTTTCTCTCCGTTTTCCACACAATTCTTTCATTTTTTAGTCATTACGGTAGGAGTCCTGTTCGTCCTTCCATCTTTGCCTTGGCTTCCCGCGATGTCGACTTGCGTTTTATGGGATCCATGTGCAGATTCTTTTAGCCCATCTATGAAACAATAATTGCAACAAAATTTAATATTACTCTTACAAAAGCCGAGTACTGAGATATCACGTGGAACACAAGCAGAAAAAACCTTTTGATAAAATTCTTTATCTGATGAATTTTCACGACAAAAATAATTTTCCCGTAACATAGGCAACCCCTACTCATGTCATGTCAAATACACACTGTCTTTGATGTAAACACAATATCATTTTCAGCGTCCATATTTTCGGAGACAAACGTGGAATGGAAAATTCAGCTTCAAAATTACGTGTACATATCCTATATATTACATGAACAATATTTGTATATATATATAAATATATTTGTAATCACGTTCTCGAAAACGGCTCTAACGATTTCGATGAAAGCTGCAATTTAGGGGTTTACGGGTGCGAAAAACCGATCTAGCTGGGTCTCATACCTGAGAAAATTCGTTTTCTCCGTATTTTCACCCGAGCAGAGCTCGGTCGCACAATGCTTAGAACAAGATGGCTACCTTAGAATAATGACATGGCACCATGGAATTAGTAAGTACCTGCTATCATGGCAGCATGGAATTAGTATGAACTTTCCTATACTATTAAATGAGCATTCTCTACTTTCACCAGAGCAGAGCTCGGTCGCCCAGGAACTACATAATTATATAAGGAAGTAATAGTGAACTATTTAAAACTGCCTCGTTGGGGTACTGGTAACAAGCGCTACTGCTGAGCATGAGATCCTGGGTTGAATTCCCAGGTCGTTCGAAGTGTTATTGGGTTTATCCATCCATGGAATTTCTCGGTAGCAGCCTGGAGTCTGGATTTGTGCCGGGTTGATGGCAACAGGCTCGTCCCCTATAACATGGGACTTAAACATAACTGGCAAAATGTGGGTGCACTATAGGTGTACCTCTGCCTAACCCTTCGGGAAATATAGGCGTGATGTTATGTTGTGTTATGTACTCAATAACAACTTATTTTTTGATTTTGCAACAATAGCAAAAACAATATTTCAAGATTAATACAGTGCGAGTCTATAAAATGTGCACATATCGAAATGGGGAACCTATATGCTTAATTTTATCGACGGAAAAATAATCAAAAAACTTTATTTTTTAATGGGGCGTCTTACTAAGAAATATCGATTATTGTAAAAATGTATGAAAAAAAAAACAGATTGTTGTTAAAAAAATGTTTTAAGCTATTGCATAGCTTTTATCGCGGGCTTTGAGCGCGGCGACCGAATCAAGAAATTCCGTAACGTAACGAAAATAAAACTTAACACCCCCCACTCCGCCTACCATGTAATGACGGTTCCCATGACAACGTGATGTTGTCATGGGAACGTAATTTTTGTTTTATGTGATCACGTCATCATCCCAAGTGTAGCGTTGACAAATAGGAAGTATGGAGGTTACAAATGCTTATGCAATAGCTTTACCGCGGCAGTCCCCGAGTGCCACACGTTTTTTTATTTTCAAATTAGGGTAGATTTTTTCCACAATTTTCAGTTTATGAGGACGCCTAATTACTTTCAATTATTATGGAGTTTGTTTCATCGCGATAGATCAATTAGTTAAAACGTTTTGTTAAAAAATTCCATCAAAATATTTTATCCGTCCATAAAAATTAAGCATAGATTCACTCATTTCGATATACTATTATAAAGACTCACTGTATTTCGTAAATATGGTGAACGAAAACAGGAAATTCAAATGTTTTGCAAGTTATATCGATTGTTCAAGTTTCAATGGAAGACGCCATTGTCCGTTTCCAAGTTATAATGGTTTTCCTTTTTCCAACTATTGAAAACTATATAATATATGCTTGCTGTTTTGTCATGTTCAGAATAGCTTAGTGTTTTTTTTTTTGTTGTGCACCTTGTTAGTTCATAATCAGCCTATAATGTTCCCACTGCTGGGACACACGCCTCCTCCTGAGTGGGCCATAATCCATCACGTGGGCCCAGTGCGGTTTGCCGGATGTCACGTCTTCGAATTTTTGGTTCTAGGACATGCCGGTTTCCTCACGATGTTTTCCTCCACCGTGTTTTGAGAGCAGTACTGAAAATAATTTACACAATATAAAGTGCCTGCTTGGGGTCCGGCCCTGTGGTAACGACCACGACTTACCGAGTTGCTCCTTGCACTGCTCCTTGTTAGTTCGAAGAATTAAAATCAATGGTCATAATTATATTATTATGATTTGAAAGAAAAATCAGTCCAGAAGGCACAATTAAATATGAAATCTCAGGCTGGTTCCCGACTACTTCGGTAATGCTCGCGAAGGAGGAGGCGGAACGCGTGAGGGAGAGGCAAATTTCGCGTGCTCACGCCGATTTTTTTTTTTTGGGAAATTATCAAATAACTTCTCCCGCTCTGGGCGGAGCAGCAGGGCGTGTCAGACTCTTACTGACTAAAACCCGAACCCGTATTCCTTCAGTTGCCTGTATATTCCCAGGTGCCACGGTATCCCTTTCGGACTTTCCCGCGACTCCGGCAGGTATCGGCCCTAGCGGACCCCGTCAGTTCTGCTGAGTAGTCCTGGCAATCAGTTGGCCACTGAGTGAGGGCGTAACTTACTTGTATACAAAATACTGGCGACTTGGCTATGCGCCGCCAAGTCGCCAGAGTATCCAGTCTCCACGTGGGGCCGGTCGGTAATGGCTACGCTTCCAAATTGGCAACATCGCCAGACCGAAGCCAAGTGAGTTAACTGTCATACATTTCAATACGAATTGTTTGGAATATTAGAGCAGTGGTGGCCCAGTGGTAACGGCCGCGACTTACGAGTTGTAGGTCGTAGGTTTGAACCCAGACAGGCGCTTTACTTTGTGTAAATTATTTCATCACCACTGCTCTCAAAACGGTGAAGGAAAACATCGTGAGGAAACCGGCATGTCCAAGAACCGAAAATTCGAAGACATGTGACATCTACCAACCCGCACTAGGCCCGCGTAGTGTATTACGCACACTGTTGTCCTAGCAGTGGGAACATTTATAGGCTGATGATGATGATGATGATGTTTGGATACTTAGCTGGCGACATCGACATGGCGTCCCAGTGTGTTAACGCTCTAAGGGTGACTTGTTGTGAAACATTACTTCATAGTTTTAAGTTTTCAACTCCTATCGGCAGTCCTCGTGACTGCAAAATACTCGTATGTTTTTTTTTGTTGTATGGGCATTTATACCTACTCTATTTGAGCATAGGCAGTCATATAGCTGTATAAGCATTATAATTTAATTACGTTTCATCAATCACGAGCATATTAGTGCATGTTAGTATCTGTTGCTTGACTTGAAGCAACAATAAGTTATTGCGATCGAAACTATACTCCGTTTGAAATAAGATTAGACATTTAACTAAACCCTTTTTACAGTCCGTTCAACCGATTTTGACTTTTATTGCGTTGGTAGCATGACAGATGGCAGCTACAGTAAACAGTTGGTATTGTAACCACTTTTTTGCTTTTAATGCCATCCTTATATACTTACGGTATAGAAGTCAGAATCGGTTGAACGGAATGTAACAAAGGTTTTTTTAAATGTCTAATCTTATTTCAAACGGAGTATAGGCCAGCAACTGTTGCTGCCAGACGATACCCTACCATCTGTACCGTATTTTAATAAGTTACTACAACTTCAATCTTATTGTACCTTTATTTATGAGAATCTAGAATAGTATAATAGAGGGGGTCATGGCCAAATAATAACAATCGCACGGGTCGATCTTCAAGGTTAAGCAACTCTTGCCGAGGTCAGTCCGTAAATGGGTGACCATCCATTCTGAAACCCCTTCGTGCTCCGGAAAGCACGTTAAGCCGTTGGGCTCGGCTGTCATTCGTCAATCGTTGATAATTGTTACGGGTAGTTAGAAGCCCAAAAGTCTGACAACCAGTCTTACCAAGCGGTATCGTTTTACCCGTAACTTGGTTGTGGAGGTCAGAATATGCAGTTACTTCATGTATGCATGTGTGTGTTGCTTCTTTTTTATATTTGTTAATTTTTAATTTTTTTATTACTTTTTTGTATTTCCTGTGCGTGTCCCAAATAAAATATTTTTCTTTCTTTCTTTCTAAAATAGTGGTATTTTGCTGCATCCGGTTACATTGGAACCCGATCCCAACATAGTTGGGAAAAGGCTAGGCAGATTTGTGAGTCTAGAATCTGTACGTTTGTAATGGTGAAGGTGAAATTTGTCTGGGAAACATTGCTAAGCAAAGCCATCCTACGTTAATTCGCCATGGTAAAGCCATTTGATACAACTGTCAAAAAGTGACGGTTGCGATATATTTGGAAAAATTGTAAGTAGTAAATTTGCTTCACAATTAATTTTAAAAAATATTTAAAAAAATGGAGAGCAGTGGTGGCCCAGTAGTAACGGCCGTGACTTACTAGTTGTTGGTCGTAGATTCGAACCCTGACAGGCGCTTTACTTTATGTACTGCTCTCAAAACGGTGAAGGAAAACATCATGAGGAAACCGGCATGTCCAAACCAAAAATTCGAAGAAATGTGACATTTACCAACCCGCACTGGACCCGCATGGTGGATTACGGCCCACTTCCTCTCTGAGAGAGGAGGCCTGTGTCCCAGCACTGGGAACATTATAGGCTGATAATGCTTATGCTAAGGAAATATTGGGTAGGTACCTACACAGGGTGCCCAGGACATCGACGCGAAAACCTTTATCATGGATTCAGTACATGATTCTGAACCCCGTGCGTTGAAATTGTTCGTAAGTTATAAAAAAAAAATCGACTGTTTCATAGAAAAGTGCAATACCTAAGTGGTCAAAATGTAAGCAGTTTTTTTTTAAATAACCGACGAGAAATTTCAACGTAGGGGGGTTCTTATTGGGGGGTCCCTGTCACCCTGTATATAGTCGTGTGGGGGGGGAGTTCGCTGCATATCCAAGTTATAATTTTGTTCCATTCAAAGTAGGTTTCCAATTTCCCTTTCACGGGTATTCAGTTAACACTGTTCTTGTAGTAGTGGCTAAACTTGCTATAACTTTAGGAAATTATCACTAGCTCTGTAAATGTTGGTGTTTTAAAGTTTGTGTGCATTATTCTGTGCCATTGTATTCTCTTTGTAATCTCGGGAAATAATTTAATCGGGGTGTGTATGATACGATTGTGTGTGAACTTTATGACTGTATTTGTTCAGTTAAAATCTTGCTTTAGTTATTTATTTATTTAATTAAGACGGTTGAAAAGCAATTACAAAAATTAAAGACAGTTTGTATACAGGGTGGCAGGGACATTGACGCGAAAACTGTTACCATGGATTCAGTACATGATACTGAACACCCGGCGTTGTTTTTTTTTTTTATACGACGAAAAATTTCAACGCAGGGGGTTCAGTATCATGTACTGCATCCATGGTAACAATTTTCCCGTCGATGTCCCTGTCATCCTGTAAATACACATTTACATAAAAGAGAAAATATAAAATAATCAAGTTCAGGTAGAAAGTTAACAATTAAATTTTCGTAAATCCCTCACACAGCTGTACTTCTGAAATGTCAACAAAATCTTCATCCATTCGTTCGTTATTTGTTATATGTATTTGTTTATATTTTATACAAAACTGGATAGTGACACAAAAAAATTGAAAGCTGCAGTGAGACAAAAAATATTGTGGTAGGTGATAATGGTGACGTGAATCAATATCTCATAATTATTATTGCTGTAGTATCAAAAATCTGTCACAGACTTACAATACTCATACTTCATAAAAATAATAAATTATATAATATAAAAATAAGAACATAGCCATGGCCATGCCGTAACTTTTCAGAAAACGCCGACGTGGTCTGTCCTCCCGCATAATTAAACCTTTCCCTCGGGAAAAGCGGCCTAGATGACAACAAATTGTCAACGACACAAAAAATATTTCAGCAACAAAAGACAATCCAACTCACGACCTAACCCTAAAATTATAATTACAGACAAAAAATAAAATGGTCCACAGTCATTAAGATGAGTACCCAGTTCAGCTAAAATTCAGCCCTAATTTCTGTCCCTCGACAACCTATCTAAATACACCCCCAGATAACCCTCAAAGATAATATTTTTAATTTTGTTAACCCTTACCCAACCAATTTTGTCAAGGAAAAAAGTAAATAAGATGGATGCTGCATACGAATGAGGCTCCAGAGATTTGTGGTACATAATACCCGCTGCTTGCATTCAAAGTGTTGAAAAAGACATTTGTTATCCGAAGGGTTGGTGTGTCGTGGGACACGGTTTGATGTTGAAGGGATGTGATTTCATTAGAATATTGGAGTACATTTTTTTTTACTACGAAATATTTTCGGTTGAAGGGACACGAATAATGTTTACATTGGATGGAGCATTACAAAAGCTCTGTAGATTTTTAAGCTATTGCATAGCTTTTATCGCGGGCTTTTAACTCGGCGACCGAATACGACCGAACACCCCCCACTCCGCCTACCATGTAATGACGGTTCCCATGACAACGTGATGTTGTCATGAGAACGAAATTTTTGTTTTATGTCATGACGTCATCATCCCAAGTGTAGCGTTGACAAATAGGAAGTATGGAGGTTACAAATGCTATGCAATAGCTTTACCGCGGCAGTCCCCGAGTGCCACACGTTTTTTTTACAAAACT
This sequence comes from Agrochola lychnidis, assembly GCA_963680765.1. NCBI lineage: Eukaryota > Metazoa > Arthropoda > Insecta > Lepidoptera > Noctuidae > Agrochola > Agrochola lychnidis. The sequence goes on from OY796858.1 coordinate 22,468,026, forward strand.
ATTATTAAATTGTAAAGGGATTTTTATGGAAGACTAGCTCTTGCCAACGACTTCGTCTGCAATCCAGGATGAAAAGTAACCTATGTCCTTCTCCAGGTCATGGTCTACCCATGTGCCAAATTTCATCCAAATCCGTTCAGCCGTTTTAGCGTGAAAGCGTAACAAACAAACTCACTTTCGTATTTATCATATTAGGATACCAATTTGCCTAGCCTTTTCCCAACTATTGTGGGGTCGGCTTCCAGTCTAACCGGATGCAGCTGGATACCAGTATTTTACATGGAGCAACTGCCTATTTGACCTCCACAACTCAGTAACTAGGTAGCATGATACCCCTTGGTAAGACTGGTTGTCAGACTTTCAGGCTTCTGACTACCCGTAACGACTATCAAAGATCTACGAATGGCAGCCGGGATAACTGCTTGACGTGCTTTCCGAGGCATGGAGGGGTCTCGGTGTGTTATGGATGGTCATCCATCCGCTGACCGACCTCGGCTCGGTAAGCGTTGCTTGACGTTGCAGATCGACCCGTGCGGCTGTTATTATTTAACCACGACCTACAATATCAATGGAGAGGGCTATGCTTGGAGTCGAATCAGAAATGAAGAGATCCGCAGGAGAACAAAGGTAACCGACATAGCCCGAAGAATTGCCGAACTTAAGTGGCAATGGGCAGGGCACATTGCTCGCAGAACCGATAGCCGATGGGGCCGAAAGGTTCTGGAGTGGCGACCACGTACCGGAAGACGTAGCGTTGGAAGGCCTCCCACAAGATGGACCGATGACCTTGTGAAGGCCGCAGGAATCCGCTGGATTCGGAAAGCACAGAATCGTTCGAAGTGGCGGTGCTTGGGGGAGGCCTATGTCCAGCAGTGGACGTCTTTCGGCTGAAATGATGATGATGATGACCTACAATACTGGTACAGTATTGGTTAAATATCCTAATATTATAAATGCGAAAGTGAGTTTGTTTGTTAGTTACGCTTTCACGCTAAAACGGCTGAACGGATTTTGATTAAATTTAGTACATGGGTAGAGCATGACCTGGAAAAGGACATAGAATACCTTTTATCCCGATGTTCCTACGGGATTGAGATTTTTGCGGGTGAAACCGCGGGGCGCAGCTAGTGGTTTATTAAAATAACCGTCACTTATTTATAAAAAGGTAGGTTGCACCTAGTTATAAAGATTCTCATTAAGATTATAAGCATAATTCTGTTTAGCTAAACATTTTTAGATATTATCACGGTACTTTTTATTTAAAAAAAAAAAACAATTTAAGCCACTGAAAAAAGGTTTGCTTAGTTAAAAACTAGTTGGAAACTTTGTAATATTTTCAAAGAATAACTTATTCAACGAAAATTAACTAGTGTACATCTTAGTTTTAAACAGTTTTGCAGTATTTAATTATAATATACTTGTTTTTTGCTTGATTAATTATTCTACTAGCTTCTGCCCGTCACTTCGGCCGCGTGTTTCGGCTCCCGATTCACCGCGTCGCATACCCATCGCCCGCCGCGCTATTACTTCGTTTTTGCTAAGCATTCTTTCAGACTTTTTTCTATGTGCTCGGTTCTTAAGGGTCATAGCGTGATGTTGTATACCTTTCTCAAAAATTGGGCTATCTAATGCAAAAAGAATTTTTCAAATCTGACTGGCATTTCCAGAGATTAGCGCATTAAAACAAACACAAAACGAACTCTTACGTTTATTAAGCTATTGCATAGCTTTTATCGCGGGCTTTGAGCGCGGCGACCGAATCAAGAAATTCCGTAACGAAAAAAACCTAACACCTCCCACTCCGCCTACCATTTAATGACGGTTCCCATGACAACGTGATGTTGTCATGGGAACGTAATTTTTGTTTTATGTCATCACGTCATCATCCCAAGTGTAGCGTTGACAAATAGGAAGTATGGAGGTTAATTTTCCGTTAAAGATTTTGTTAGTTTTTCGTTTCCGACGAAGATTTGTAGTTGTTAAGGTGTTAGTTTGTATTTAGATTTTAAAATTAAATTGTTTGTGCCACCTATGTTCTTCTTTCATTAGGTAGTTAGTTTAATTGGAACCCCGGTCATCACGTTGTCATGGGAACGTAATTTTTGTTTTATGTCATCACGTCATCATCCCAAGTGTAACGTTGACAAATAGGAAGTATAGAGGTTACAAATGTTATGCAATAGCTTTACCGCGGTAGTCCCCGAGTGCCACACGTTTTTTATTAGTTTAGATTAAGTTACTGGTGATTTTTAATCGTTTACTCTTTTTAACTTTTTTATGTTCCTGAAATTTCTATATTAATATTCTCTTGTCATCTTTCCATAATATAAAATAGCACGCTGATTTATCTTGAGAGTTTTCTTACACCTCATACAAATTCCCAAAAACTTCTCCTAAATGTTCAAGTATTTTACGTCCTTATTCAAAACATGTTAATGCCAACGTTTCCTTCACCTTTCAGAAATTCAAAACCTCCACATGTCAATGTATTTCCCCTCTATGAGCATATGTCAAATGTGAAGACAGCCCTACACGAAAACAAGGAATGTCAACGCCGAACTCACAAAGAACTTTTCGATCGAAAATGTAACCTTTATCAAAGAAGGGACAGAATGAAATCGAATTGAAACAGTTAATTAAATTCATTTCTACGCTTTTAACACAGAATAGTAACTACAGAAGGTCGACTCCATACAGCGAGTGAAAACGGACTCACACGTAGACATGATTTACGTACAGCGAGTGCAAGTGCACTCGCTGGAATCGGAAGGAGCCCGTGACTAAATACTAACAGCCGCTCGGGTCGATCTGTCAGGTTAAGCTGCACTTGCCAAGGATGGTCCGTGGATGGGTGACCATTTCTACATACCGAGACTCCTCCGTGCCTTGGAAAGCACGTTAAGCCGTTGGTCCCGGCTGTCATTCGTGGATCTTTGACAGTCGTTACGGGTCGTCAGAAGCCCGAAAGTCTGACAACCAGTCTTACCAAGGGGTATCGTATTACCCAATTACTGGGTTGTGGAGGTCAGATAGGCAGTCGCTCCATGTAAAATACTGGTATTCGGCTACATCCGGTTAGACTAGCAGCCGACCCCAATATAGTTGGGAAAAGGCTAGGCAGATTGATTGAGTGCAAGTGCACTCGCGACTAATAAGTAGTACCAACCTATTATTGTTCCACTGCAAGGCACAGACCTCTTCTCAAACAGAGAAGGCACGAGCATTGATCGCCACGCTTGCTCAATACGGGTTGGCGACATCAGACCTAACTCACTCGTTTTACGAAGCTGACCTTCTGCACCTACCTATACTCTATAACTTCCATCGAATCGCTTTTCAATGGTTTATTAGTAGAACAGCTCATATTTACTGCTAGTGGAAACTTGGTCGTGGAATGAAAACATTATTTACAGAGTTTTGGTCGTAATATTCATTTGGTTCAGCATAAATTTTGCACTGGCGTTTATTTGCTGTTGAAAGGAATACCAAGTTTGGATGGTCGTGCTCTTGCATTCAAATATGGAACTATGTAAAAGTATTATCTCCTTACACTCATACTATGAGGTGATTATGCTAGGTCTTAAAAAAAAAAAATTAAAGTTCTTAGAAAGTTTTGGTTCTTTGACTGATTTCTACGAGTCTCCTAGGTCTTCTTGAACTTTTTAAACACCTCTAAGTATAAGGCCCGATATCCTAACTACATATAAACGTGAAAGTGACTTTTTTGTTTTTAAGCTATAGCATAGCTTTTATCGTGGGCTTTGAGCGCGACGACCGAATCAAGAAATTCCGTAACGTAACGAAAATAAAAACCTAACACCCCCCACTCCGCCTACCATGTAATGACGGATGATGACATAAAACAAAAATTACGTTCCCATGACAACATCACGTTGTTCATCATCCCAAGTGTAGCGTTGACAAATAGGAAGTATGGAGGTTACAAATGCTATGCAATAGCTTTACCGCGGCAGTCCCCGAGTACCACACGTTTTTTTTTGTTACGCTTTCACGCTAAAACGGCTGAAAGGATTTAGATGAAATTTGGCACATGGGTAAACCTTTAGGAGATGAGGAACAGGGTGTGAAGTTCACTCATCCACCATAGAAAAAGGAGGATCCTCCGACCAGACGGGTGTTGTGTCTGGCGGGCAACTGCCCAACGGTTGAAGTCGGAATCTTGTACATTATGTCGATCGCGCGGTAAACTCTAATTACGCGATGCAGGATTTATGTGACGTCGTGTCTTTGATGCGTAGTTCGTATGTGGCGGTGTAACCGCTACAGATCATAACGTGGTACGTTCCTGTGAAATAATATCCTTCCGGTTGTGACTATCTCAGAAATCATGCAAGAGTATTTAACATCAGATTCACACGTTCAATCAACTTACCCTATCGCAGGTCATTGCTGGACAAAGGCCTCTCCCAAGCTGTGCCACAACACCCTGTCGGGAACGGAACCCTTATGGGATCACTTCGTTGTCCGTTTGTCAGTCTGTCAAGACCCTTGGAACGCGTAGAGGTATCAAATTGAATTTAATATCAATTACGTAGGTCGATCGTCTCTTGGAGATCTAAAAAAATCAAGCTTCTAAGTCAACGCAATAAAAAATACGGCCATTTATGCGAGATATTTTGGTACTCGCAAATAAATCAAAACCTACAGGGTACTCCCCGTTGACCTAGAATCATGAATTTTGACAGGAAGCAAGGTCAAGGAAAAAGTCCGAAAATTGTTAGTTTGCAGTTCCGTCAAATGTAAAAAAAAAATATCAAAAACGTAGATCTATGGTCACTTGGAATTCTAAAAAAATCAGCTTCTAAATCAACGCAATAAAAAAATACGGCCATTTATGCGACATATTTTGGTACTCGCAAATAAATCAAAACCTACAGGGTACTCCCCGTTGACCTAGAATCATGAATTTTGGCAGGAAGCAAGGTCTCACAGCACAAGTCCGAAAATAGTTAGATTAGTTTTATCCACTGAAAAAATAACGTTTTTTTTTTGCGATTTCAAACTAACATTTGCAGTTGCAGAATTGACCATGAAGTATATCGATGTATATGGGAGAACATGTCTTTCAACTACGATGTTAAGTTTGTTTTGGGATAAATTAATCCCAACTACAGAATTCTTCATTGTGCGTGGTCCGCCACGCACTTGGCCGGTTTTTTCGACGAGTTCACAGCTTTGACTATCTATCTAGACATATTTATGTATTTGATAAAAGGTTCAAACCTCCCATAAAGCATTATAATCCTTTTGCATTTTCATAAGTTGAGGTTATAAAAAGTGAAAAATAAAAACTTTTTACAAAAAAAAAAACAACCGACTTCAAAGAAAACACTACAAAGTGAAAAATAACTTTAATTTCGGAAGTCGGTGTCTTTGGTTTTTAATTTTCGTTCTTTGTCACCGACTTCCGAAATTAAAGTTATTTTTCACTTTGTAGTGTTTTTTTTTAAGTCGGTTGTTTTTTTTTTGTAAAAAGTTTTTATTTTTCACTTTTTAGTTGTGATACCTACCCCACACAAATTCGAATACTACCTGCTATGTAAATAACAGTGACAGGAATTTATCATAATATCATCCACATACTAAGTGAGAAGAGCAGTGGTGGCCAAGTGGTAACGGTCGCGACTTACGAGTTGTAGGTCGTAGGTTCGAACCCAGACAGGCGCTTTACTTTGTGTAAATTATTTCATCACCACTGCTCTCAAAACGGTGAAGGAAAACATCGTGAGGAAACCGGCATGTCCTAGAACCGAAAATTCGAAGACATGTGACATCTACCAACCCGAATTGGGCCCGCGTGGTGGATTACGGCCCACTCCCTCTCACAGAGAGGAGGCCTGTGTCCCAACAGTGGGAACATTTATAGGCTGATGATGACTAAGTGAGGAAAAAATACGTATTATTGAAGCTAACTCAAAAACTACCCAAGCAAAGTTAATAAAATTTATATGGGACCACCTCTGAAGTATGATCTACCAAACATAAAAGAACCATCAAAATCAATGCATAATTGACGGAGTAATCGCGTAACAAACATACAAAAAAAAAAAAAAACAACATACAGTCGAATTGAGAACCTCCTCCTTTTGGAAGTCGGTTAAAAATAGTGCTAAGTGATTGAATTTAAATTATCACGTGGAAAATATTTCCTCGTGTAAAATTCCAGTGACGTCGCTTACCACAGCTAAAAGCGCCTGCACTCTTGGGATTTTAAATTGATCCCATAATTCTTAGAACCTTTTGCTGACTACCCTCATTTTTCGAAGAAATACGTTGCAAACAATATATTGGGTTCGTTTAGGGGAATTTTATTTTGCAACCGACTTCCTCATAAACCCGTTTAGTGCTATGTTCAGCTTTTTGAAATACAACTCTATTCTGTAAAAACCGGCCAGGTGCGTGTCGGACCACGCACAATGAAGGGTTCCGTAGTTGGGATGAATTTATCCTAAAAACAAACTTAAAACAAACTTGTAGTTGAAAAATATGTTCTCCCATACGGAATGTATGCGAAAACATGTTTTTGCAACTGCAAAGTTGGTCGATTATTACTCGTTAACTTGTAGAGCCTACTTAGCTGTGATAGTTTTCCTTTTAATTTCGTTATATAAACTACTGCTGTGATTTTTTTCACATACCCAAAACCAACCAATTAGCTGGCAGGGGGGGGACACTTGACTCTAACAAAAATTAGCACTTTAAAGGTTAATATTTCGCAAACGAATCCCTGAATCCAAAAATGGTTTCCACAAACTCGCAATGTTTTTAAAGGACCTTTCCAATGATACCTCACACTATGGGATAAAAAAATAAACATCACCACTTTACGAGTAGGGGAGGTACTCAAAAAAAAATGTTTTCATAATTTTGTTGTACCACTTTATCGGCGTAATTAATATGTATACCTATACCAAATTACAGCTTTCTAGTACTAAGGGTCTTGGAACTAGACCGCGGACAGACAGACAGACAGACGGACATGACGAAACTATAAGAGTTCCTTGTTTACTACGGAACTAAAAAGCTCACCGTGAAATCTTAGGCGAAGTAAGCTGTCAATGGTGTCAATCCCTAGTAGATTCTACACTATTCTATTTTTAATAAATTGTAAGCAAAGCCGAAGTTGACTATTCTGCCAATGTCGAAAGTGAGTTTTAAAAAGCAAGTGTGCATGATAAAAAAAGGAAAAATTAAAAACAAATAAAATTCTTCTATTGATACAGTTGAACTCAATGTAGATATTATTGGGTCAGTACGGGACTGAAACAAACAAAAAATATAAATAAATATATATTTTGTTAAAACATAAAATATACGCAATCCCTAGTAGATCTGAGCTTGAATTGAGCTGTCATTCAACCTGATGCTAGGGATTGACACTATTGACAGCGCACTTCACCTAAGTTTTCACGGTGAGATTTTTACAGAATGGAGTGACAAGTGGATTGACAGCTCACTGCAAGCTCATTTCACCAAAGTTTTCACGGTGAGATTTTTACAGAGTAGATGAGCAGTACAATGATCTTTTGGCACGTGGGAAAAATCGGATTTATCGCCGCCATCTTGTTATTCCAAAACATTTAAGCTATTGCATAGCTTTTATCGCGGGCTTTGAGCGCGGCGACCGAATCAATAAATTCCGTAACAAAAATAAAACCTAACACCCCCCACTCGGCCTACCATGTAATGACGGTTCCCATGACAACGTGATGTTGTCATGGGAAACGTGATGTTGTCATGGGAACGTAATTTTTGTTTTATGTCATCACGTCATCATCCCAAGTGTAGCGTTGACAAATAGGAAGTATGGAGGTTACAAATGCTATGCAATAGCTTTACCGTGGCAGTCCCCGAGTGCCACACGTTTTTTTTTTGCTGTTAACGCACTCATGTCAATGTCAATCAAGCACCAAAAAATCCTTGAAGCTTTATAACTTTCATGATAAATGATTTTATTTCTGTAAGGAGGTTTGTACAAACACTATTACACGTCAATCATATTTTAAAAACTAGATGAGGTCGGCGTGTCTTGTCCGACTACTCTGAGAAGAAAGGCCGAAGCAAACTCAGAAGTAACAGTCTCTTTTAAAGTCCAAACATAATCTTGGTCAGATCATGTAAAGACCTGAAATGGTCTTTTAAGGTAAGAAGAACCACAGAGATTTGAGTTGACCGGTCCAGTCAGTGCACGCATTTGTAAATTTTAAATGTAGGTCTGTACCTACGTCAGGCATACCCTGGGCAGTCACCCCACTACCACCTCGCTGACAAACTAATATTTTAACTTTTACCAAAGGCTTATGCTATTCTGGTCGTGTAAATACGACAGAGATATATTTGCAACACCAAGAAAATTCCAACCCAGAAACGAGAATTTCCTTATAACTTGGACCAAAGATTAAACCAGATTATTATGACAGCCGTTCCCTTGCTCCTTCCTTCCTTTTGCATAGATTTGCGACAGATAACAGGTCACAGCTTTCGGATGAATAGTTCCTGCAATTCGCAGACGTGATCAGAATTTTTAACGAGATCCTGCTCCGTGGTTGAAAATCGGACGCTGGAAATTGTGTTAAAGAGATATCTTCGCAGTTGCTATTGAGAAATATCCCGGGTAACAGATTGCTCGGAAATTGATGTTTCTTTATTTGAGATCACAAACACTGCCGATATGTGTTTTTCTGATCGGATTTACACCTCATTGAACTATTCGACCGTTATTAAGAGGGTTTATTCTTAAAGTTGGCAACGTCGCAAATAGCTGTCAAATATTTACCTGTTTTGATTAATATTACTGTATTGAAATATGAAATACTAGCTGCGCCCCGCGGTTTCACCCGCATAAGTCTTGATCCCGTGGGAAAAAAAAAAAGTATCCTATGTTCTTTTCCAGGGCATCATCTATATATGTGCAAAATTTCATCCAAATCCGTTCAGCCGTTTTAGCGTGAAGGCGTAACAAACAAACTTACTTTCGCATTTATAATATTAAGGATTAAGGATTGCGAACTAGTGAACTAGAATATTAATATTGAATTGCAATTATAACACTCAGTTTAATTTTGTAACTGTTTTAGGTGTAAAAAAGGCATTTTGAAAGTTTCCAAATACTTCTTTTTTTACATCTAAAAATAAATATTCCGTTTTAAGATATTAATTATTGCATTTCATAATCAATATTTTAGCTCACTAGTTAGCCACGTTTCATATTTTCATACAGTAATATTACCAAATTAATTAAAACAGGTAGGTAAATATTTGACAACTATTTGCGACGTTGCCAGCTTTTAGAATGAACGCTCTTAACAATGCGAGGTAAAAATCTAATTGTGACACTCACAAGCAGCACAAACACACTACGCACTTGAAGGTAATACATATTTTAGTAACAAATGCTACATTCGTATAGTAAGTACACACGGCTACACATCAAGGTATACATTTCCAGTTTATGCTGATCTCGCATTGTATAGGATTTCCGTACAATGTGAGGTCAGCTAATACTCGAAAAGTATAGCTTGATGTGTAGCCGTGTGTACAAGGAAGTAGATAGGTACCTATTCAAATACAGGTAGTCGGCATACAGTTTAAAATTGGACAAAAATGCATATTTCCCAGCAACATGATGGCCGCTCTGCTCTGTACAGCCATTCTACCCCCAATTTTGTTCGTGTCAGACTTCTGGGAGTGCCTTAGAAATATTTTTAAAGGCTATTTTATTTGTGCTACCGTTTTAGAATTTTCGACCATGTCATTCGACGGTAAAATTTTCTTTCTTGTTGATCGTTTAAACTTTAAACTGTAGAGAAAAAAACTTTTTACAAAAAAAAAAAACAACCGCCTTCAAAAAACACTACAAAGTGGATAATAACTTTAATTTCGGAAGTCGGTGTCTTTGGTTTTGAATTTTCGTTCTTTGTCACCGACTTCCGAAATTAAAGTTATTATCCACTTTGTAGTGTTTTTTTGAAGTCGGTTGTTTTTTTTTTTGTAAAAAGTTTTTATTTTTCACTTTTTAGTTCTGATACACCTACCCCACACAAATTCGAATACCAATACCTGCTATGTAAATAACAGTGACAGGAAGTTATCATATCATCCACATACTAAGTGACGAAAAAATACGTATTATTGAAGCTAACTCAAAAACTACCCAAGCAAAGTTAATAAAATTTATATGGGACCACCTCTGAAGTATGAAATACCAAACAAAAAAAGAATCATCAAAATCAATTCATAATTGACGGAGTAATCGCGTAACAAACATACAAAAAAAAAAAACATACAATCGAATTGAGAACCTCCTCCTTTTGGAAGTCGGTTAAAAATAGATCAGATTCACTTGAATAAATGTTTTGTTGCTAAATATAACAACAACAAATTACGTCTACCAACAGTCTATAATGACAAGTTATGTCCAATAACAAATAAACTAAATTATTTTCAGAAAATAACAGATTTATAACGTTTCTGTGCTGAAATTGAGCGGATATTGGGTAGCTTTGTTTACTCAATAAACAGACCGAGTCCATTTCTACCGGCTATATACTATGTTATAGACATTAATTACCAGCTAATGGTTTAGTTGGTAGGAAGTTTTGTTAGCAAGAACCAATATTTTGGTAATGTAAAAGGTAGATTTTGAGGCAAAGATGATTATAGAAAATATATCCTTTGTCATTTATTCGGGTCCAAATTATTAGATGAGAAATTCCCTATGTAATTGCTATATTTATCATTTAGTCCAATTTTCACAATCTGCCTGGTCTTAACCAGGCACTCCAAAGACATCTTCCACGCAAACTCCGCCCCAATACACCCCACCACTCCACTATGTGCTAAACGTTAACACATCAGTAATAAAGTTGAATATCGCGTCCGCTCTTTAGTCGTGTTCGAGCACGAAACTAAATGTCGAAAGTCTCAATTCTTATTTCATTTATAACTAAATTAATAATTGATCTAGAGAAAAAATATCTTATAACTGGATAATAAACTATATTTTCTGACTGTCAATAATTATTGTAGACATAAAAGCCGAGTAATCTTGTTTTTGTTTCAAATAATCTTTAAAAAGACATGATTTTCGAATAAAAAATGAATCGAACGAAAATGTTCAAATTATGTAACCGTTTTATATATGGAAAGAAAAAAATCCAATAAATCATATATTAAAGTTCTATTTTGACTGTATGCGTGACTTTTTCAGAATATTATTGCAATTTAGGGAACCTCCTCTTAATCCACATGAATAATAAAGCTGAAGAGATTTGTTTTGTGTTGTTTGTTTGTTTGAGCGATCAAACAAACAAAAAAAGTTGCGAAACTGCGATAACTTATCTCAGGAACAGCCAGTCAGATTTAAAATAATCTTTTTGCAGGCAATGCAATGTGGCGGGATGGGTCGGGGATCAAGAAATTTCACGTAGACGAAGTCGCGGACAGAAGCTAGTAATTAATATAAGTTTAAGATATTTTTGTTCTGTATGCATTAAAGACGAATGTAATTTTTGAAGTGAAAACTTCTTTAGGCACGTTGGGCATTTTTGAGATGGGAAAAACAATTGAACTCGCGACACCGTTACCGACACCTCATTTTTGTAAACGCGATTGTGCTTTTTATTTATATTACGTTACGAAACAATGTTCTATGCAAGTATTTTTACTTTAAAGGTTTTGGAAGTATTTTTTTAAATTGTTGAAGTTTTCACTTCTGTCGGCACTCCCGGAGTGCCACTGTTTTTTTTTTCACATGAATACAAGGCAAATAACTATGGAGTAACGTTGGGAGAACTTGTAAGGTTCCAATAACTTACGGTTATTAATTAATATATTTACAAACATATCCCATGTTACGTTGCAAGTCATGCTACATCTAAAGATGTACCGTATGGACCGCATCTCAATGTTTCAAGGAATCGATCGAGAAAATAAGCAAGGTGGAAAGTGGAAATAACTGTACGAGGAATCAGTTTTTGTTTATCAATGTGATTTGTTTCTTAGTAACGGTGAAACTGCTAAACGATTCTACTGGTGGTTCTATTTTCGTTTATAAATCTAGTTAGCAAGCTATTGTATATTGCCATTATAAACTAATCTCGCATTGTATAGGATTTCCGTACAATGAGAATCAGAAATGAAGAGATCTGTAGGAGAATCAAGGTAACCGACATAGCCCGAAGAATTGCCAAACTTAAGTGGGCAGGGCACATTGCTTGCAGAACGAATGGCCGATGGGGTTGAAAGGTTCTGGAGTGGCGACCACGTACCGGAAGACGTAGCGTTTGGGGGCCTCCCACAAGATGGACCGATGACCTTGTGAAGGCTGCAGGAACCTGCTGGTTACAGAAAGCACAGAATCGGTCGAAGTGGCGGTGCTTGGGGGAGGCCTATGTCCAGCTGTGGACGTCTTTCGGCTGAAATGATGATGATGAGAGGCAGCTTATACTGGACCTGTATAGCTTGACATGTAGTCGTGTGTACCTATGTTGTTTTTTCTTAGAGTTTCAAAACAACACTTTAGTTTCAATACGTTCGGACGACTCTGAATATAAAAATTTGGAGCCAAAGCGCCGTAATATGACATTAGTCATGTCACAACCTAAGCTTATCGGGGCCAAAAAGGAATTAAATGTAGGGCGAACAAGGAATATCATGTTTAGGGTGAAATTTGTGAGGCGAATGCGGAAAAAATAAAATAAACCAGAGACCAAAACTTATATATGTGTCGGATCCGATTATTAGTACGGACACGAAACGAATCGCAAGCGCGCCACTGGCAACATCAAGAGTGATCTACCGACACCAAAAAAGGCGCGCTTCTACAGAGTCATGATGTTTTAAGGCCACGGCAAGGAGGGCTTCAGCCTCTGGTCGCATTGGAGTCAAGACGTCGCGGAACTGTTCTCGATTCGTGGTGCTCAGTTATTGTGTTAGTTGTAATTTGTAATCATTTTGTTAATTGGTGATTTTAATAAACGCCGCCGCACCCAGTGTGAGTAAATTATAATGTGATCTGAACTGCAAACTGTTTTTCTATTGCGCATTAACCAACACTACCCACACTACGCCCACAGTAGTTAAAATATCGCTGATAATAACGAAAGTCACATGCCCGTCTCCGACATATGGAAATTTTAAGGTACCTACAATAAAGAGTATTCTATTTATCCATAAATATTTACATTGATCCACACTGCTAAATTCTTACAGCACAGCATAGCTGAATATCACAACACATCCAGAAAAGATAGTTCCCTTACCGTACAAAGTAGCAAAGACAGCACCGCAAACTATTTGCCCAGCACTGGGTATTGTACACAAGTACACATGTTTGTGGACGTGGGCAAACATACCACCAATCAGCGGGATTTGTGTGCTTACTGCGTTTGTTATTTGAGATATATTGGCCATTTGTTTGGACGGTTTGAAACTCTAGAGAACGTGGATTGGTTACTTTAGTTTAGAATTTAGAATGAAGTCTATGATTGTAATGGAACTGTGTGTGCTTTCGGTTGTATTACTATTACGTACTATATTGTCCGTAGGGATAAGAAAGGTTGTACTTACATCAATATTTTTCTAATAGTATTTACCTTTCAGCTCATTACTATGCATAGCGAGCAAATTGCCTTAATAAAATTGGCATTACGGGAATCATATTAAAGGAATGATTTATATTCGATACAAATCCAACCTTTGGGGTTTTCTCTTATGGCTTAATTGCTCATAAGGTTAAGAACGTTTATATAGAAAGTTAGCAACGTTGCAAATAGCTGTCAAATATTTCGTTGCTTTGATTAATTTGGCAAAATTACTGTATGGAAATAAAGAGGGGCTTGTGGCTAAGTAATAACAGCTGCACGGGTCGATCGATCAGGTTAAGCTACGCTTGCCGCGGTTGGTCCGTGGATGGGTGACCATCTTTACATACCAAGTCCCCTCCGTGCCTCGGAAAGCACGTTAAGCCGTTGGTCCCGGCTGTCATTTGTAGATCTTTGACAGTCGTTACGGGTAGTTAGAAGCCCAAAAAGTCTGACAACCAGTCTTACCAAGGGGTATCGTGTTAACCTAGTCACTAGGTTGCGGAGGTCAGATAGGCAGTCGCTCCATGTAAAATACTGGTATTCAGCTGCATCCGGTTAGACTGGAAGCCGACCCCAACATAGTTGGGAAAAGGCTAGGCAGATGATGACTGTATGGAAATAAAAATATAGCTAATATTAATAATGAATTGCAATTATAACACTGAATTTGATGTTGTAACCGTTTTTGGTGTAAAAAAGGCATTTGGAAAGTTTCAAAATACTTACTTTTTTACATCTAAAACTAAATATTCCGTGTTACGATATTAATTATTGCATTTCTTAATCAATATTTTAGTTCACTAGTTAGCCATATTTCTTATTTCCATACAGTTATATTGCCAAATTAATCAAAACAGCGAAATATTTGACGGCTATTTGCAACGTTGCTAACTTTCTGTATAAATGTTCTTAAAGCCTTGGTTAAGAAAAAAGACTATAAAATTGGATATAAACACAAACGTTAAAAAATCGTGAAAAAATCGAAATATCAGAAATTCGCATATTGCGTTGAAGTTTTTACACACAGTATATCAAAAACTTTGAAGACACGTAATTGAACAAACGAACATTTATTTTTTTCATTTTTAAACAAAACGCTCGGAACTGCTATCCAATGAAGAGTTTCATAATGATATATGGACTATATCGAAACAGTCGACTCATGTATCGTCGTAACACAGCGGAAAAATCCTCCGGACGACGACGTAACGAAGAGGAATCGCTTTCCATATCATAAATCAAAGCATATTGTATTACTGGACATGTGGCTGCTACTAGTGTGTTTTCGCCTTTTTTCGAGTGTTGACTTGTGGCGTATTTGTTTTCAAACGAGTTTGGGGTTTGAAAGATGATTTTATGTAAGGATCAAATTATTTATGTGAGCAATGTTAATGTTTTAGATGTTTCAAACATTAATGTTCTTTTTCCTTTATTTTCAGGTAAGCATCTTATAACCATTTTTATATTTGGATTGGGTGGTGCTGATAGCAGTAAGTATATTAACAAAAAATCACCTATAATTTTTTAATTATACTGGTTGATTTTTTTTACCATCTCGAAATTTTCACAGGTTGTTCTAACCATGAATGTCAACAACTTTCACTATTATGGGAGCAACACTGAGATCACGAAAAAAAAATCAGCTGTTTCATACATTTTGGTCTAGTATTGAACTTTTGTATAAACAGCTGATTTTTTTTTCGTGATTTCATAGCGGCTCCCATAGTGAAAGTTGTTTATATTCATGGGTAGAACATCCTGTAAAAATTTCGAGACGGTAAAAAAAATCATCCGGTATAAACAAAATGAAGAAATAAATAATTGGTTTTATTCAACGGTGTTGAAGCCACACTCAATCTGGATTTCGGGTAAGCTCCGTTTTACCTTCATTTTCTGACTGCCTGAATTTCATAGGAATCGGTACTAAACTGACCTTCATAGAAAACCAGCCTAAATACCTACCTCATAATCGTTTATCATCATAGCGTTATTTTATACAATAATGATTTATTATGAGTTATATTTTATATTGACTTGTCTGGACGGGATGTAGACGGGCGCCAAGGGGAAGTCGGGCGTCTACGCAGAAAAATATATATTATGAAGCTATTAATAGATTATTTCGATATTCCATGTTTGTCCGTGGTGATGACGTGGGCAATATATAATTTCTTGGCAAATCTTGCAGGGAAAGGGGGCAGTGGAAATAGTGTTATTCCAAATTCACAGTACCTAGTTCAAAACAGTTGGAACGAAGTTCCTTATCGCGCGTTGCGAAAGGGGGCTAGACGGAAAAAATTAAGACCAAAAGCTCTAACAACAGTTTTTGAAGTGAAAACTTCTTTAGCATTGTTGTGATTTGAAACTCGATGAAACGAAAAAGCGACAGTAAAAAGAGACAGACACATAAATTCATAAGATTAAACGTGGGAGAAAATGAGATAGGAAGCATTATAGTGTGTGTGGGGGGGGGTGTGTCTGAGGGTGTGTGTGGGGGTGTGTCTGAGGGTGTGTGTGGGGGTGTGTCTGAGAGTGTGTGTGGGGGTGTGTCTGAGGGTGCGTGTGGGGGTGTGTCTGAGGGTGTGTGGGGGTGTGTCTGTGTGCGTATGTGGGGGTGTGTCTGTGTGTTTGTGGGGGTGTCTGTGTGTGTGGGGGTGTGTCTGTGTGTGTTCTTATGTTCGTGGTTCTCTTTATGCTCTGCTTCGTACCCCCTCCACTCGTGTTTATCAAGGCATAGTGGGAGTTTGCTTGGGCCTCAGCGTTGTACACACGGCTACACATCAAGCTATACATTTCCAGTTTATGCTGATTTCGCATTGTATAGGATTTCCGTACAATGTGAAGTCCGCTAATACTGGAAATGTATTGCTTGATGTGTAGCCGTGTGTACAATTCGCGTCAAATAACTTTGCCGCTCTGAAGTAGGCTACAATTGACTGCGCAGTAGTCAATCTTACTTATAAAACAGTAACGCGCATGCCAGCACGCATGCGCAGCCTAGCTTCAGAGCGGCAAAGTTATTTGACACGAACTGTACGTGTGTTAATACGTGTTCGTGCGCGTACGAAAACATCTTTTTTTAATTTTTGAAGGTTTCACTTCTACCACGTGTGAATTGCACACATGTTTTTTTTATTGTATTACACTTTTTTTTAATTTTAAATATCTCGGAAACGGCTGGGAATATCAAAGTTTTGATAAAATTTACCCCCCCCCCTCGTACCCCACCTCTACAGCTAGAACCTACATTCAGTTAGACTCCTTAGACCCCATTTTTGACCCCCTTTTCTTTTGACCCCCAATATCTGTAATTAAGTATATCTTACAACTCTCTTATATATATAACCTCCCCCGAACCCCCCTCGATATCCTCCCGCGACCCCCTGATCCCGATACATCCCCTGCATACCTCCCCCTTCCCTCCTCTTCTCCCCCCTGCCCCGTGCCCCTTCAGGGTTACCTCACCCCCCCCGGGTCTTAACTTTGGAGCCAGAGGTCGTAGACCTATCAAGTTTGGGGTCCCCGAAATCAGGAGAAAAGATTTTTGGCTCCATTAAAATCACGAGAAAACGCCGCATTATTCCCTATTTTGGTATTGTGTGGTGCTGCGGTGTACGCTGTGTGTGTGGCGTATGTACTCACTTACCTACTCATTTTATTACAATTTCTTCACTAATTAATCGAAAAGAACTTCGTTCCATCCGGGTGTTCCATGACACCTCTCAAGTTTTTTTTTTTTTATTGATATTGTAATAAATGTTGTTAAATCTAGAGAGAAACAGAATACACTATGAATCAAAATGGCTACAAAAAAATATAGCACAGCTTCTGCCCTCAACTTCTTCCGCGAGCCTATAAACCTTCCTCAAGAATTAGGCTAGCCAATGCAAAAAAAAAAAAACAATTAAAACCCGACTCGTAGTTCCGGAGATTACCCCCTACATACAAACTTACATACAAACAAACAAATTTTACCTTTTTTAACCGACTTCCAAAAAGGAGGAGGTTATATGTTCGTCGCGTATGTTTTTTTTTTTTTTTTATGTATGTCCACCGATTTCTCCGCCAATTGTGGACCGATTTTGAAAATTCTTTTTTTGTTTGAAAGGGTGTGCTCTGGAATTGGTCCCATATAAATTTTATTAACTTTGCTTGGATAGTTTTTGAGTTAGCTACAAAATACGTTTTTTTTTTCCCACTTAGTATGTAGATGATATGATAAGTTTCTGTCACTGGTAGCAGGTAGTGGTATTCGAATGTGTGTGGGGTAGGTACCACAACTAAAAAGTGAAAAATAAAAACTTTTTACAAAAAAAAAAAACCGACCTCCAAAAAAAAACACTACAAAGTGAAAAATAACTTTAATTTCGGAAGTCGGTGGCAAAAAACGAAAATACAAAACCCAAGACACCGACTTCCGAAATTAAAGTTATTTTTCACTTTGTAGTGTTTTTTTTTGGAGGTCGGTTGTTTTTTTTTTTTGTAAAAAGTTTTTATTTTATAATATTAGTATACAGGGTGTCAGGGACATCGACGCGAAAACTGTTACCCTGGATTCAGTACATGATTCTGAATGCGGCGTTGAAATTTTTCGTCGGTTTTTTTTTTAATCAGCTTTTCCATACATTTTGACCGCTTAGGTATTGCACTTTTCTATGGCACAGCTGTTTTTTTTAAATAACCGACGATAAAATTCAACGCAGGTAATTTCAAAATCATGTACTAAATCCATGGTAGGTAACAGTATTCGCGTCGATGTCCCTGACACCCTGTAAATATAGATGGCAAATTAAATAGTTTGCCAAAAAAAGAAAAACCTGTGTGCAATTCACACGTGGTAGAAGTGAAACCTTTAAAAATTAAAAAAAAAAATGTACGCGCACAAACACGTATTAACACACGTACAACGCTGAGGCCCAAGCAATCTCCCACTATGCCTTGGTAAACACGAGTGGAAGCAGAGCACAAAGAGAACCACGAACATAAGAAACACTGTATAATGCTTCCTATCTCATTTTCTCCCACGTTAAATCTTATGAATTTATGTGTCTGTCTCTTTTTACTGTCGCTTTTTCGTTTCATCGACTTTCAAATCACAACGATGCTAAAGAAGTTTTCATTTCAAAAAATGAAACTCACAAAACTCTCGCGAATAAAAGCAGTAGCGGACCAACAGATGGTTCGTCACACATTTCCAATATCGCTGTATTGTATCGTTTTGATGGTCAGCGTCGACTTCCATTTGTTAACGGCGTGGCTGCAAAGTCATACTGTGTGGAGGCTCGTGTGAAAAGCTTTTTTGGGTATTTTATCCTTGTGACTTTTGATTGGATTCCTTGCTCCGCATATAGTTTTAATTTCTAGGTGTAGTTTATTGAATGAAAAGAATACCGGTTAATTTTTGGGTATTTCTTAGTAACTTTTAATTGAATTCCGTGCAACTCGGGTGAAAATAGATAAACATATCGTCCAGGTATACCAACGACGTATCACATTCCCGAGGCTGTGAAAATAGAAAATACTAATTTTCCCAGGTATAAGACCTAGCTAGGTCGATTTTTCGCCCCGTAAATCCCCCATTTACAATTTTCATCGAAATCGTTAGAGCCGTTTTCGAGAATATAATTACAAATAAATATACAAATATTGCTCATTTAATAGTATAGGATTTTAAGAAAAATGGTATAAAATTTATTTAATTGTTGTATTATAAGCGATGAGTTAACGGTTCGTTTGTCATAAAACTTGTAAAGGTGATTGCTCTATAGCATGATCTGGTCACACAGCCATCTTGGATAAGTGGTAAAAATAACTTCTAAAACACATTCAAACTCTTATCAAAGCGAAATCACTAAAATAATAAAGCAAATTCCTAATTTCTGAAGTAACTATTAAAATGGACTAAAACAATAAAACTAAACTCAAAACATCAAACATTCCATTTTCAAAACATAATCATTCAAGTTTCGAATTTAGATTCACTTTTTTAAATTCAAATAGAGAATGATATTTATTTAAACCGCCAATCATTAAGACGTTCGACCTCAAGGGAGTTTTATTGGTCGTTTCTGAGCTATTTGCTGCTCAATGATTTGTTTTCAGTCTGACGTTTTGCCGTTTGAATTTGTACAGTTAAAATAATCGTACTGACGCGATACAGATGGTTTGATGGCAGAAAAACACGTGGAAATTATGTGATGAGGTAATTTTGCGGTGAGTTTGAAGTGTGATTTTAGATTTCATGGGTAGTTACGAAAATTACTGACTCATTCATTTTTATGGGTGTTCTAAAAACAATTACTACGGCGCTTATTAAGTGGGAAGAAATATTCTATAGCTTGTCTAACCACTGCAAGGTAGTGATAGAGGCAAAGATATAAATATATCTATACTAGCTGACCCTGCAAACGTTGTTTTACCATATAAATGTTTGGGGTGGACCATCTTTATCACTTACTACCCTACCTGCCCTACCTACCCTGCCTACTTTGCCTACCCTGCCTACCCTGCCTACCCTACCTACCCTACCTACCCTATCTTTCAAGTTGGATCAAACTGCACACGGTGTGCAAATTTGATTAAAATCGGTTGAGTACTTTAGGAGTCCACCGCGGACAAACAACGTGACACGTAATTTATATATATTAAGAAGAAGATAAGAAGATTTACAGTGAAAGCTGTGAACTCATCGAAAAAAATAGCGTTCAACTGTTGGCCGCTAAATGCACACACACTAGAAAAACACAATGACGTGGCGCGAGTGTAAGACGTAGCTGTCACGCACACCAGCATAACAAAATTGGCTTGTTTGTTTTAGTTCTTTTGCAGCGCGACACTATCTAGACATGGATAATCAAAGGATAGAGGGCTCTTTTAATTTAAGTTTTAGATTTAAAAAAATTAAGACGTATTTGTAAAAATGATCAGCTGTCCCATACATTCGGGTCAAGTAGGTGCCGCTTGAAGTTTTGTATGAGACAACTGATTATTTTTATTATTTTTATATTTATTTATTTTTCGCGATTACGTTGTTGGTTCTATGGAGAAAGTTGTTCAGTATGATGGTCTGTACCAGACCCTTAAATATATGACCACTCATTTTTGATACTGAAGCAGTATGGTTTTTTTATTTTTTTATTGAATGGCATCTCGTAGTTGACCTCTGAGGTCGTGACTACTTAACCGGGCTATCTTATGGCTGCCTTAAGCTACTAACTTAAAGCCTCCAGTCAGGGCATAATTCTTTTTTTATTTTTTATTCAAATACACAACTGCCCTGCCAAAAAACGAACAAAAAGTAAAAAAAAAGAAATAAGTTGTATTGGTTGTGGTGTATATACGTCACGGCTTAAACCCGAAGTGCGGCTACACCTAGTTTTAGCCGGCTACAACTGCGGCCGGTAGCAGTTGGTTAAATTTAGTTGTAGCAAATGAAAATCGCTGAAAGGTAGGTTAGGTTAGAACTGTGACCACATAACACACCGCACGAGCCGAGCGAGCGGTGCCGTGGCAGCGGCCGGCGAGTACCAGGGTTCATTTAGGCAAGTTTAACCAATTGCCGGTCGTGCCTAGTTGTAGCCGGCTAAAACTAGGTGTAGCCGCACTTCGGGTTATAGACGTAACATATACAAAGCGAAAGGTTAATTTACTCGCTGACTAAAAAGATTTTAAGTTATTGCATAGCTTTTATCGCGGGCTTTGAGCGCGGCGACCGAATCAAGAAATTCCGTAATGAAAAAAACCTAACACCGCCTACAATGTAATGACGGTTCCCATGACAACGTGATGTTGTCATGGAGGTTACAAATGCTATGCAATAGCTTTACCGTGGCAGTCCCCGAGTGCGTGATGTTGTCATGGGAACGTAATTTTTGTTTTATGTCATCACGTCATCATCCCAAGTGTAGCGTTGACAAATAGGAAGTATGGAAGTTACAAATGCTATGCAATAGCTTTACCGCGGCAGTCCTCGAATGCCACACGCTTTTATTTTTTACCATATAAATTATAGCCTATGTTACTTGGGATGATGTAAGGATTCTAACGATACATCCAAATCTTTTCAGGCATTTTAAAGTTATGGTGGAACAAAGAAACACACATACATACATACATGAACCCTGAAAATATTACACTCCTTTTGGGCAGTCGTGTATTTATAAACTAGACAACTGCACGCTAAGAGCACCCCTCGTGGGGTACGAACCTCAGGGCGTCGCTGGGGGGAGGACAGCAAGATAGGACAGGCTGAATCATAGGTAGGTAATTATTAGTAAGGGAGTTTAAAGCTGCAGGCTCAGCTTCGGCGCGGGATAGCGCTTCAAGGGTCGGGGGGTGCTGTATGGTAGTAATTATTGGCTCTTATAAGTAAGAATTAATGGTCTTTCAGTCAAAATTATGTATCTTGATTATGGCCCAAGGTTACAATATTCAAGACCCATCAACATTCCCAAATAGCTTTTCCTTCGTTAACCTCGTTCGACATTCAACAGACAGACACCCATTTTGACGTAGGTAGACTGAAACCAGAACAAACTGCTGAATAACAAATCGCAGTGCCAGTTCTGTCATTTGAGCTATTTTAATATCCTATGAAGTTTCACGCCGCTGCAGGTCGGTGTCGTAAATACGTAAGTCATTTGTCCAGAGTATACTGCAGATATTGCCCATTATTAGCTGTTGAGTGACTGAAGCTCTTAAATGATGCGTGATATTCTCAAAGTCACTTTGGTCACCTCAAATTCAAATATAGTATTAAATATAATTATGTCTATATCCAAAAATAATTTGGCAAAAAGGATTGTTTTCGCCAATAATGATACCTACTAGCTGAAACACTGTTCATTAAAAAATAAATTAGAAAATAGTGACATAACAACAATAACAATCTTTATATATATAATTCTTCTGTGAGTGTGTATGTCACTGAACTTCTCTCAAACGACTGGACCGATTTTGATGAAATTTTTTGTGTGTGTTCAAGGGGATCTGGGAATGGTTTAGATTCACAATTTTGTCCGCTGGACAATGTTTTGACAGGACACCGTCTGTCGGGTCCGCTAGTAGAACATAAAACAATAACAAGACACACAGACACAGACATAGACACAAAACATTCCACGCACACATAGACACACAGACACACACAGGCATAGTAACATTCCCACTAGATGAGCTTACAGATGTAAAAAGATACTGAACTAGACAGATAGATAAAACATTTGTTCAGTGCATACAAAAGACACACAAAAGCACAGTAAAATGATAACAAATTACATGAATATATCTAAAAACAGAGCAGTGGTGGCCCAGTGGTAACGGCCGCGACTTACGAGTTGTAGGTCGTAGGTTCGAACCCAGACAGGCGCTTTACTTTGTGTAAATTATTTCATCACCACTGCTCTCAAAACGGTGAAGGAAAATATCGTGAGGAAACCGGCATGTCCTAGAACCGAAAAATTCGAAGACATTGTGACATCTACCAACCCGCACTGGGCCCGCGTGGTGGATTACGGCCCACTCCCTCTCACAGAGAGGAGGCCTGTGTCCCAGCAGTGGGAACATTTATAGGCTGATGATGATCTAAAAACAAGATGCCAATAAACAAAAAAGAAAAGACACGTATGGAAATGGAGTGACATTATGACATACTTCAAAACAAATGTACAAGGTGCGGTGTGCGTCTTAAGGTTACACCAAATGGGAGTCCAGCTCAGCATGTGTCAGACAAATATACTTGACGCTGATATTCCGCTGGATTCCTGCAGTGAACTAAGTGCAACAGGTAAAATAGCACATCTAGTACATGAAATTAAGTACCAGCGTTCATGTGTGGCGAACCGCACGATCGGTTCTCGGGTCTATGTGAAATATAAATTGAGTGTATATGGATATATCTTTTCATATATATTTCTATCCATGTTCTCATGAAGACTTTTTGGCTAGGCTGCTGGGAGTTTGTTGCGCCACTTCTTCCCAGATAAAGCACTAGGAAGTGGTGCAGGGTGGGCGTTTTGTGGGACTGTCTTATGTAATTTTGACGTTCAAAAAGTGCTGATTCTCCACTTAATTTGAATAAATTACTTTTGAGTTTTGTTTTATATTCCTTATTTCGTGTAATAATTGTGGTTTCTTTTATTGGATTAGCACATACATCGTATTGACTTTTACCAACGTACACCGGGTGATTTTTTTACCGTCTCGAAATTTTTACAGGCTGTTCTACCCATGAATAAAAACAACTTTCACTATGGGAGCAACTGTGAAATCACCAAAAAAATCAGCTGTTTATACAAAAGTTCAAAACTTACTAAACCAAAATGTATGAAATAGCAGTTTTTTTTTTTTTTTTAACGATACAGAAAATAGATCGTATCTATCTATTCTCTCTATTTTCTGTATCGTTCAGAATCGTCAAAGTAAATTATTTGATTGTCTGAAAACGCTCCTTTCACGAGAATCCTAGATCATAACGTCTGTCACTAGACTTGTCCTTCAAAACAAGAATTCTTGTTATTTTCGTATCGACGGTACATCAGCTATAGGCTATATACTGTCTGGGACCAGTACGTATCCACGTCTATTGCGAAGGCGTTGTTCTGAACGTCAAGGGTGCATTTGGCATTTGGGACTCTCCAGCAAATGGGACATAGTCTGATCACGTGCACCGCACTCGCAAAACAATTTTAAAAACGTATTGGAGTTTATTGCACCTTTTGGAAGGGGCGCGGCGCCTAGGAATCAATTACATTTTTTTGTAATTTTTTCATTCAAGTGCCTTTTAACCCTTGAACGTGGATCCACGCGAGACATAATGGTTTTTTAATTGTTTCTGTAATTACGGCATTCGAGAGGTTAATCGCCTACTTGAAATAAATTATTTGACTTCGACTTTGAATAATTGAAACAACATAAACATAATAATTATTATACAGGCTAAAATTGAAAACATGCGACAAATTGAAATGGGAGATTCAGTAACTGTTACCTAATCATTATAAATTATTATTTCCGAAACATAAATTGTGAAAAAAAATCGTGTAATTGTCTTAGATAGTGCAAACTAAATTATTGTCTTCACGTAGACACGATTTTATGGCGTTCCAGTAAAATTAAATAAATTTAAATCAAACAAAAAAATTCAAGTATCAATTTAAGGCTCGTTCAGACCAGCGCAACACAAAGGCACCGCTCGTCGCGCGCGATTTTTTTTCACAATTTGTTTTTCGGAAATAACAATTTATAATGATTAGGTAACAGTTACTGAATCTCCCATTTCAATTTGTCGCATGTTTTCAATTTCATCCTGTATATAGTAAGCAAGTAAAAAAAAAACCAATATCGTCGCACTCCGCAAATTGAGCGTGAACTTTCACGAGGCGAGACCAGTTTTTTATGATTTCAAATTTCTTTTTTGAAAACGTTTTAAATTTAAATAAATCCTCAAAGCTCCTCGTTTTATTTACACTGATATTGTGAAGAGACTTTGTCTGTTTGTTCGGTCTCAGTGGAACGGGTTTTGATGTTTATTTTGCGAATTTTAATTCTTTTTTTGAATCCGTGATAGGTTTGTGTGGGAACCGTGTATGTAGCATTTTTATTAGCACGTGTACTTGTACTTTTAGTACATTTTTCTTGGTATATTTTTTCAAGTGGAAGGAGAATTGAGTTTGGTTTGTAGTTGCCAATTTTTACACCTCTGTACTAACAAATATTTGTAAAATAATTATTATCGTTCCAAAACATATTTTGCTGCTCAAAAATCGTTAGGGATTATAAAGTCATTCTGAAGATTCATTTAAAGAATATCAATATCACTTGTGAAAATATTTTACGAACATGCTATCATACAACTATGTAGTTAAACATCTCGTTTTATAAAAAATGCCAAAGAATCTCAAACACGATTCCATCACACCAAAATTCTATCGATATGTATAGGTATCTTTCTTTTACTCAGACTTTCAGTCATATCCACACACACCATCTTCCCTTTCAATAGTATAAAGGCACAAACAAATGTCGGTACGTCAAACAACTAAGTAAACAGTATTACCAGCTATATCATCAAAAGAACCAATACATCCTTTTCTATTCAAAAACCCTGTTTGGTACATATGATCTTCAAAGTGAAATAGTGAATGGAATGAAGAGTAGGTTAGTACCATAGAATCATACAACTTTGTAGAAGCGACAGTCCTGCCCAAGTCTGCTATTTTTATAAATTCGTCATTCCAACACGATCCCATTGTCATTTTGCTAAAAGTTCGTAATCTGCTAAATTCATAATGGTCGATCATTGATCGGTCTATGGTTTCGTAATATAATTTTGTTATCATGGCATTGTCGTACAATACGACCAATGATACCGCCTAAGTCAGTCATTCATTTGTCATTATGTACGAGATTACCAATAAGTGCCATTTCTTTCAATGGAGTGTCAATGGCTGACCATTGGAAAGTCATAATGACGCCATTATATTAGTAGATTACCAAACTTGTCAAAATCAACAATTATGAAATCAATGATAGACCATTCTGACACTATTGTAATAGCAGACTTGAGGCCCTGTACGTACGTCGATGCCGCTAAAATAATCAACTATCGCCCAGTGGTTATTATAAAGCCTCTCTCATGCATGAGGTTGAAGGTCAAGCACCAATGTGGGTTCATATGTACTTTCCGAGTTTATCTTGGACTTTCCTGATATCGCATCGGTGATGGAAAAACATCGTGAGGAAACCTGAACTTTTAATCGCCAATTATCATACTTCCTCTGTATGAGGCTTTTACCTTGCAGTGGGACAATAATGAAATGATGTTCATTAGATGGCAGCACTGAGACGTCAGGTCCGGATACCTGTCAAAAGTGTCAAAGCGCCTATATTTTCTTTAGTCGTGACAGAATGATGAATGAAATGAATGATGAACATTATCATATTATATTTTATATTCAAGGTTGAAATGGAAGACCTCTTGTCAAAGTGGCGCCAACTGGTGGCGTCAATTTTCATGAAAACTCTCATTCAAAACAGAGTTGTCAATATCGTTAAAGATCGAGCATGGAGTGAGCAACGTGGGTGGTTTTAGCCGCAAGACGCTTTATTTTATACTCAAGTGACAGTATGGCGGGGCTTATGACATCCTGACAGTTGTGTCACATTTTAGCAGCTATGGCTGCGTTCACACATAAAAACTTCTTATACAACAAGGTGGTAACACAATTTAATTATGAGATTGACTATATGAACCGGTATTAATTTACCACGAAATTGAAAGCTGTTTTGTTATTAAATGAGACGAGACTTGATAATAATAAAGACTAGCTGATCTATTTTTATAATAATAAGGTCAACTAGAAACCTTTCAATTGATTTATCGTTATAGCGATATATCTGGAAATAGATCAGCTTGGATTATTAGTAGTGCATGTGCACGTGCATCTGTTGATAATCTAACGGGTTGATTTGGTGTAAAGAGTTTATTGTTACAAGGACCGTCCCGGTAAGTAATGCCAACACTCCAACATACCATAAAATCACACCATAACACTATAGTACATCCACATTTCCCAAGTAAAAGGGGGCGAACCTATTGCTATCAACCGGGCACAAATCCAGACTCAGGGTTGCTACTGAGCCGGAGTCGTGGGAAGGCCCGGGGTTGCGGAAAAGTCGGAAAGGGATACCGTGGCCCCTGGCAACATACTGGCAACTGAAGGAAGACGGGTGGGTTTTAGTCAGTAAGAGTCTGACACGCCCTCCCGCTCCGCCCAGAACGAGATAAGTTATTTGATAATTTCCCACCCAAAAAAAAAGGTCGGCGTGGGAGTTTCCCATCTATACGTTTTTAAGTCTGTGGCAGTACCTCACGTTTCTTTGAAAGGGTCCTGTTAAAGGAAATCTGGGATTAATATCTTAAAAGGTTTAAATAACGGAGGGTTAGGACTGTTTTCATATTTGTAGGTTGTCTTGTTACCTGAACCTATTTGAAGTAAATCTGTGGCTGCTCTCGAGGGTGGAAATGTAAATAGACTACAGAAACTGTTTTATTATGGGGTTCCTTTTTGATAAAATAGGTACAGTCACGAACATCTTTCGAAGCGAATAGATATTTTATGGTGTTACGAACATAGTATTATCGAAACCATACTAATATCAAATAGGTCTTTCGTTACAGTTGTAATTTTTATATCACGAGAAAAACGCAATTTAATTTTGCGTAACTGTAAGGTACTTATGCTTGTGACTGTACAGTAAATATTACAAAATTGCTATATGGTTTTTAAGCTATTGCATAGCTTTTATCGCGGTCTTTGAGCGCGGCGACCGAATCAAGAAATTTCGTAACGTAACGAAAATAAAACCTAACACCCCCCACTCCGCCTACCATGTAAAGACGGTTCCCATGACAACGTGATGTCATGAGAACGTAATTTTTGTTTTATGTCGTCACGTCATCATCCCAAGTGTAGCGTTGACAAATAGGAAGTATGGAGGTTACAAATGCTATGCAATAGCTTTACCGCGTCAGTTCCCGAGCGCCACACGTTTTTTATTTATTTATGTCTTAAACTTTATGCAACATGAAAAGTACAAAGGTGGTTGTTTGTCCTTGGTTTCACGCTTTCATTCGTTGTTAAGTTTCTAAAGCGACTGCTACACGGTCGCCAACTACGTCCCGAAAGCGGTGACCTTGGATCAAATTTCAAACAGCTCTGCCGGTCGACAACCAGGGTCACCTCTGTCGGGGACGCAGTTGGCAACCGTGTAGTAGGCACTTAATGCATTGCTTTGGATGCTTCGTACTAATCACTACCTTGTAACAATACACACGTATATTTGAATATGTAGATAAGTAAATAGGGATTCCCGGCTCTCACTGCCGTTTTTGGTCATTGAATATTCTGTAGAAAAATAGAACAAAAAGGATTGTGTGGTTTTATGAAACCACGGTAAAAGTGAAACTTTTAAGCGAACTATAGGCGCAGCCATATTGGCCTTGGCTGCTCTGGCGAGCGCCTTTCACTTTATCCCTACTCCGCGGCCGACCGTCACGTGACATGCAACACACAGACGAAAAAGTTTGAGACGATGTAATAAAAGTTTCACTTTAAAAACCGATGGGAGGCTTTTGCCCGCGGCTTCGCCCGGGTGGATGTCGGAAAATATCCCGCGGGAACGTGCTACGGGGATTAAACGTACCCTATGTATTAATCCAGGCTATAAACTACCTGCATGTCAAATTTCATCCAAATCCGTTCAGCTGTTTTTGAGACAATCCGGAATATACATCCAGACAAACAAACAAATAGACAAATATTCTTCGTTACTATTTTATTATCTTATATATAAAATTCTCGTGTCACAATGTTAGTTACCTTACTCCTCCGAAACGGCTTTACTGATTTTTACCAAATTTTATATGCATATTTAGTAAGTCTGAGAATCGGCTACTATCTATTTTTCATACCCCTAAGTGATAAGGGTTGTCCACCCCAAACAAATAATTGGCAAAACAACGTTTGCCGGGGTCAGCTAGTAATTATGTAAAGATGCAATATTTTATCATCACAATCATAGAATAACCAGGTGTTGTCAAGATTTTACATTCAAAACTTAAAAGTCTAAATTAATGCACGCTCATTTTACTACTAAAGTTTCTGAGCTTTTAAGGTAAAACCGTCTAAGTGCAAGTCAGCCTTCGCGTGATTAGGGTTCCTTATCCCTCAAAGAAAGATCCTCTACCGCAGAACTATGTTAAGTTAGACCGCTGTGAAAGAGAACATGTATGAGGATGCGGTGCAAGTTATTTGGGTCACATCCATCCAATCTTGTTTGGAGACCAAGGTGCAATTTTTAAACTTTTACAAAAAAATTTAGACGTTGTTATCGGAAATGGTTTAAAAAGTTTAAACATAATAATAATATTTAGCACTAGCTGACCCGATAAACGTTGTCCTATCCAAACAGGATAGAAAAAAGCAGTTTCAGTTTTTCCCAAATTTTCCGATTTTCCAGGCAACTATTCCAAATTTTATAAAAAATACAATTTCCCATTTTCCGTGCAACTATTCGTTTTTTTTTTCCAAAATCCAAAAACCCAATTCGGAATATTACGATAATTTTAAAACAAAAAATAGCCAAATCAGTTAAACCGTTCTTAAGTGATCCGCTTACCGACGAACAGCATTTCATTTTTATTACAGAAAAATCATTTTTAAACATTTTTCCTCCCAACTCAAAAATGGAATTCAACAGTCCGTCACGCAATCCACAAGAAACACGAAAACCCGAATTTAAAAAAAGAAAGAAAAATGAATCCATCACCACACATTCCGATTCGTTTAATCCAATCTGTCACAACACTGCTGTAATGAAAAACCGAGTAACAAAAGGTTCGAAGCAAAAAGGTTACAAACTCGCGATCTGTCAGACAATGCGTACGTTCAAGACTTGGCGCCGCTCAGTATTGTGAGGGTAATACTGCTCCTGAAAAGGTTTCACAATTGAAAAGCCAGAGGGATTAACAGAGTTTAAAAGGAGGGATTTACTTGCTCGTCCCGACCTACATTCGACGAATGGTCGACTGTGGGATTTTTTTTAGTCTAGTGAACGATTATGTATTTTAAATGGTGGATACTCGGTTTTGATTTACAGCTTTTTACGTTCGTGCGTCATTAAATTTGCATGTTAATTAATTAGAAAGTGTGAGTAAGCTTATAAATTAGGTGCTTACTGTATTTCTAGCAAATTGAATTAGACAGAGTACCTACAATGTAAGCCAGTGAGGAAGGTACTAACAATTCATTTGAAATAATAACAAATCCACCCACGCACAATTTCATAGCATAATAATTATGACTTACATCCCACGTGACATAGCGTACCTACAAAAGTATGTTATTAGGTACGTTATTACGAACAGAGAAGGTTAGAAAGAAAAATAAAACATTTACCTATTTGCAATAAACAACACATGACGCAAAAAAAAGGCAAATTGGAGGAAAAAATACACACAGGGTGGCAGGGACATCGACGCGAAAACGATTACCATGGATTCAGTACATGATTCTGAACCCTCATTTTTTTTTTTTATTGGGTGCGAAATCATCAAGTAACTTTGCCGTGTTGCCAGGGGGGCCACGATTTCCCTATCGGTTTTCTTCGAACCCCCGGCAGGCATCGGCCCTAGCGGACCCCGTCAATTCTGCTGACATCTCTTTGAGGCGCGCGTGGAACACAACGCGCCGTCGACCCGGGCTTGGTCCTTATCGGACGGCGAGCTACCCATTGCTAAAAAAAAAAGTGTGGCACTCGGGGACTGCCGCGGTAAAGCTATTGCATAGCATTTGTAACCTCCATACTTCCTATTTGTCAACGCTACACTTGGGATGATGACGTGATGACATAAAACAAAAATTACGTTCCCATGACAACATCACGTTGTCATGGGAACCGTCATTACATGGTAGGCGGAGAATCAAGAAATTCCGTAACGAAAAAACCTAACACCCCCCGTGTTAGGTTTTTTCGTTACGGAATTTCTTGATTAGGTCGCCGCGCTTAAAGCCCGCGATAAAAGCTATGCAATAGCTTAAAAACAGTAGCCTTCCGGGAGTGCCGACAGACACAAAAAAAAACAGTTCTGGAGTGCCGGCTGATAGAAGTGAAAACTTGAACAAGATCGCCTTGGTGGAAGAAAAATACTTGCATAGAACATTGGTCCGTAACCTTATCTAAATAAAGAGCACAATCGCGTTTATAAAAAAAAACTTCCAATACCTTTACAGTAAAAATACTTGCACAGAACATTGATCCGTAACTTAATATAAATAAAGAGCACAATCGCGTTTACAAAAATGAGGTGTCGGTAACGGTGTCGCGAGTTCAATATTTTTTTTCCATCTCAAAAATGCCCAACGTGCCTAAAGAAGTTTTCACTTCAAAAATTATCAATATCATTTTCCTGTTCTTACCCCAATTTATTTGTGGTTCATCACGTCTTTTTCTTCCATATTTCTCTATTAGTCTTCATCTCAGCAGTCACCCTCTTTCTAACCATATCATCCTCACAGTCCATCCAACGTTTCTTTGGTCTTCCTCCTCTTACAGCCATCCACATTCATACTCAAAACTTTCTTGACTTATCATAGTATCCAATTCTCAGTGAAACAAAGAAAACAAAAACGTCTACACTATATTTTCAGATATTCATGAACACTATCCGATAAAGTTGTACTACGAGCACATTGGCATGTGTTGCACCAATAACAACATTTCCACACTGAAGCAATAGGTAGATAAAAAAGTCGTAAACAATATTCGCACATAAAAAAATCTAGTATGAACCGTTTCAATGTACCCCTCGTAAGTACGTACCTACTATTGTTTCTCGATCGGATATTGTTTCACGTTGTTTGTTTCTCAGCATTTTCTTTTGAGGTAATATCTTGATAGCCTAATGTGTAAGGCCTCGCTTTTAATGAACAAGTTTGTGAGCTCAAATCTGGGCAATTACCAATCTCACATGTACTTTCTGAGTTTATCCGGGGCATTACTGACATCGGTGAAGGAAAAACATTATGAGGAAATTTGGACGTAAAGTTAAATCTGAAATCGCCAACCCGTCTTGAAGAAGGGTGGTGATTAATGCTCGTGCCTTCTCTGAATGAGAAGAGAAGAGGCCTTTGCCCTGCAGTGGGACAATAATGGGCTGGTTTTTTTTTTTTTTTGAGGTGGCATTGTTTTAATAACCAAATGCACGTAATATAGTTTTGATATTATGCTAAGTTATATGTAAATAAATTATTTCAATAAACGATTGCAATTGAAGCTAGATAAAGATAGCAATAACTAGTAGTAATATTGATTTTCACTTTATTCTCCAACTGTTATTAATTTAAAAAGCTCTCAATTTGCAGTTGCTAATAACCTGATTCATTTTGATTCAATTATTAATTAAACATAAATACCAATAACTGTTTTCAGAAACAGTATGGGTACACATGAAGCTTTACATTTCCAGTTTATACTGATCTCGCATTGTTTAGAATTTCCGTACAATGCGAGGTCAGCTTATACTGGAAAAATATAGCTTGATGTGTAGCCGTGTGTACAGATAACATTTGTAATTAAATCCAGGAATCGGCATTGAATTGAAACTGTATAGTAATATGAGCGTAAATCAATTAGCTTCACTCACTAATTATCGTATCAATGTTTCAAATAGGAGTGAGGCGTATTTATCGTAACAGGTAGAAATAACAGATATTTAAAAATAACAAATAACAATTGTTCCTAACAATATAACTTACCTGTTACTTAAAATAACAGACTCTCAAAAACTGTTACCGCGGCTGTTACTGTTAATTCATACGGCTGTTACTTCCATACACATTCACACAAAGGAAGAAATATTGTAAGGTTATCAATTTCTCTCTCTTCCCCATTAAGAAATAACTCGCGGTTAAACTACGCTAAAAAGAGAAGTACTTAGTATTTATTATCCCTAAAAATACAGTTGGTGGTCTTACAACAACAACAAACATTTACGAAAAAGTGACTCCTAAATTAGGTCGTGTTACCTGTTACTGACCAGTTACCATTATAAAAAAATCTTAAAACGAATAGAAGTAAAGAAGATATTCAGTTGATATCTAAATACGTTTTTATCGTCCGTACAAAAATAACAGGCTGTTATTTAATAACAGATATTTGGATCTGTTATTTTTGTGTAACCGTTACAGTGATAACAGATATCGTGTTTAACCTGTTACAACCCATCTCTAGTTTCAAAGTGAGTACTTACCAGTTCCTATATAGGAGTAGCTAATATTAATGCTAAGTGTAGATGTAACTAAGATATTCTCTGAATTTTGCGGTAATTGGTTTTGCAATGCTGAGAAAATCACATAGATTGACAAAGTTACATCAAAGTTATGGAGGCGAGTCGAAATAGAATGAATGAATAGAATCGTCTCAATATCAACTTGAAGAAAGGTTTTTTTAATCCATTATTAAATTATTTTCAGTATAAAAATAATCTTGCATAACAGGCGGAAATTTCCATTTAAACGTTTATTCTTTTATTTAACGATCGCGATGGTAAAAACCGCATCAAAATCCTTAGTAGTATGTTCTTAGTCAGCGTAGTTTAGAAGATAAACGCGGTCACACAGACAGAAACGAAAATAAACTTTAAATTATAATATGTTTTTTTAGTTTAAAACAATCTTGTATAGCAGGCGGATATACCCATTTAAAAGTTTATTCAATAACATAAAACAATTTTCAACGACCTCTTAGCAACTAAAAATAAAAACTCCAATTTCAAAACTCGAACAGAAACCATATTCCAATTCATTCATTCGAGTTTCAAAAGTAGACTGCAAAAGCGAAGCGCCTGAATGGAATTCTGACGTCACGGCCAACGATCTTGATTTATGATATTTTAAAAACTTTTTTTTCTCTCTACGCCCATGGACCGCTTCCAACGTACACGTTCGCATCACGCGAGCACATCATGACATAACCGTGTGAGATGACGTAGTTGCCTCGAAGTCGGGAGTCTGCACGGTATGTTGATTGGAAAACCGTGTTGGAAGACTTGAGATGTTTCGCGTGTGACGTCACTTGTACAGAGTAATGATTTCAGTGTTGTGTGTGATGAAGTGTGGGTGGATAGGGTTTATTTTATGGTTAAGTTAAATATAACTATATTGCTGGAACAAGCAGTGAATGAAGTATAGTTGGTCTTCAAAGTGCGATGTCCGAATATGATTGCATTAAATTTTTCAGTCATGGCCCGGATTTTGGAGCGCAAAAAGTATTTGGTTCACTGTTCACTGCATTTACGAATTCTTACTAATCCTACAGTAATCTTATATAATTCTCGTGTCACAATGTTAGTTATCTTACTCCTCCGAAACGGCTTTACTGATTTTTACCAAATTTTATATGCATATTCAGTAGGTCTGAGAATCGGCTACTATCTATTTTTCATACCCCTAAGTGATAAGGGTTGTCCACCCCAAACAAATAATTGGCAAAACAACGTTTGCCGGGGTCAGCTAGGATATATTATAAACGCGAAAGTTTGTAAGGATGGATGGATAGATGTTTGTTACTCTTTAACGCAGAAACTACTAAACGGATTTGGATGAAATTTGGCACACAGATAGTTTATAACCTGGTTTGACACAGAATACTTTTTATCCCGATATTCCCACGGGATCGAGACTTATGCGGGTGAAACCGCGGGGTATTACTAGTACAATTTTAATAGTAGAAATAATTCCGCCCTTCAGAAAATGCAGCCGGGAAATAAAAACGTTTTCTTTTAACTAGAGTGACGAAAACAACGATTTCTACACGTGTTTATAATTAGAAACGGTACGGTTAAGAATATTTTTGTTGAGCTCAACACTGATGGGTGTGCCTAATGGCGTGTGGCATTGTATTCTGACAAATGACAAAGAAAATACTATATAAAAATTCGTCTGCTTTCTAAGCTTTGATGTTGTAAAAATATAAATAATTGAATGCTTCACGGAGTGATGTAGTTTGTTCGAAGTCTAGACTGAAATATTTCATTTGGTAAGATCCGGTTCTATTGAAACTTAAAATTATTTTGTGTTTTTTGTTTGGACACTCTCCCTCTGAAGAAAATGGACGGTCCTGTTGGCTGAATCCTGAATTAAAGTCCGACCGAATATCGTTTTTAATTTTCAGCAACTTTCGGCCTTAATAATACATTTTAGGTCGGACTCTATTCTGAATTTAATCCGTAAATTTTGCATTTAGCAGCTGTGCTTTCGGAAGTACATAAACAAAAACTAACGTATATACCTGCCTAGTATATGTCTGTAACTTTTTCCATACTTGCATTCGGCGATAATCAAACATGAACTACCGTATCTGATATATGCCTGAAGGTTTTTGAAAACTGATGTACTGCCTATTCTTCTTTTCGTGTGATTAGTGACTAAAATGATGTCAGAATATTAAAGCCGCCCATGGGCATCTGACTTGGCTTCTCATGTCGTCAAGAAATATCTCTCGGACATGCCAGTTTCCTCACGATGTTTTCCTTCACCGTTTTTGAGGCAAGTGATAATTATACAATACGCACATGAATCCGAAAAGTCAGAGGTGCGTGTCTTTTTTTTTTTTTGTTTTTTTTTGGTTGGGAAATTATCAAATAACTTCTCCCGCTCTGGGCGGAGCGGGAGGGCGTGTCAGACTCTTACTGACTAAAACCCACCCATGTTCCTTCGTTTGCCCTGTTGCTGGGGGCCACGATTTCCCTATTGGTTTTCTTCGAACCCCCGGCAGGCATTGGCCCTAGCGGACCCCGTCAATTCTGCTGACATCTCTTTGAGGCGCGCGTGGAACACAACGCGCCGTCGACCCGGGCTTGGTCCTTATCGGACGGCGAGCTCACCGTCCGCAAGCCCGCGCCTACGGTAGCCGGAAATCGGCTCGCGATTCCCGCCCCGGGCGTCTCCTTCTATTGGGGCGGTTAGGGGCGTGAGGGCGCGAAATTTGCCTCTCCCTCATGTGTTCCGCCTTCTCCTTCGCGAGCATTACCGCTTCGCAGAAGGAGGTGACGGCCTGCCATTTCCTCTCGCTCCGTACCATGGCCTGAACCAGGGCCAGAGGTGCGTGCCTTGGGTTCGAACTCGAGACCTATAACTTGGCAGTCGGACGGTCACAATACTAGGCTATCACTGCTACTACTGCTTATTCTATACAACTATACTCCATTTGAAATGAAAAAAGATTAGACATTTAACTAAACCTTTTTTACAGTCCGTTCAACCGATTTTGACTTCTATTGCGTTAGTGGCATGACAAATGGCAGCTGCAGTAAACAGTTGGTTTGTAAACACTTTTTTTGCTTTTAATGCCATCCTTAAACCTACGCAATAGAAGTCAAAATCGGTTGAACGGACTGTAAAAAAGGTTTGTTTAAATGTCTTACCTTATTTCAAACGGAGTATAGGTATCTGCTATACAACTCAGAAAAGATTGCTAGCAGAAATCGTACCTACCTTTAAAAGTTAGTTGAAGTACACCTTGCCCTTTTTTATATCCATCTCTCCAAGAGTTTCCAGTGATTTTTCCAAGAGTTTTTCCTGGGAAAAGCGTTTGTTTTCCACCTGTAGGTACTTCTATTTACAGCCCTCAATAAAAACTTTGAAAATAAACCCTGAAAGTGCTTCACGAAGGTACAAAAAGTATTTTTATTAAATTATGCTCATGATCTCTGTAGTAGAACGCTGTTGGAAACAACTTTTGGGACATGTTTCACGGCTCGTTTAACATGGGTATGTGGTTAATTTGGCAAAGAATCAGGAAACCTATTAGTATTCAATGCTGTGGGTTGTCTATTAAAATTCCGTAAAGCAATAAAATCGTCGTTTATTCGAATTACTTATATTAAAAATTATATTTAATACTTGTTGAAAGACGCGTTGTATGAGACACATCTATACTAATATTATGAAGAGGTAAAGTGAGTTCGTATGTAGGGGGTAATCTCCGGTACGGCTCGCAAATCCTCCCTTATCCTGAGGGCACGTCTTTCCTACCATTATCGCGCCACCCGGTCTACTCCCTGATATGCAATGGCCTGTGTAGAACCATGAAACATGAGGCTCCAGGGGCTAGTGCAAATCTTGGGGTTCATTCGATTTATCGAGTCTGGTTTAACCACGCTGGGATCGGTGCATTTCATTCATTCATACATTAAATCATGAAAGACGCGTTGTACGAGACACATCTTTAATAAAATTATGAAGAGGTAAAGTGAGTTTGTATGTAGGGGGTAATCTCCGGAATTACTGATCTAATTCCGAAAATTCTTTCACTAATGGGAAGGTACACTATTGCTGAGTGTCATAAGATATATTTTATTTTAAAACAAGAAATTTCACGCCTACGAAGTTGCGGGTAGAAGCTATCTTCGATTCGACGGAAAATACCTAGACTAGAAATGCTAAAATTCCGTGGAGACATGCACAAAAATAGGGCAAAATTTTCGACGTGAGGTGATAAAGAAAATCACTAGAAAGCAATACTTTTAGATATACAGTATGTCAATGAACGAAACGCATTCCCGTTAACCCGCAATAGTATAGCGTCCATAAATAAATTAAAAAAACAAAAACAAACTATTGAAACGTAAAAGAAACACTCTGTTCACGCGCACTTGTCGCACTTGTCTTTACACGTTGAAAGACAAGTGCGCGTAATTATATGCAAGTGATGTTGGAGCGTCCGGCGTATGAGTCGATTGCAATAAATATGTACATATTTTTATTTTTTATTAAAAATTATTGTTCATTTATTTTGTAATCCACATCTATCCATTCATCCATCACAGCGAGCCCTATCAGAATACCAGCGCTGCAGTATTTATTTTTAAGCTATTGCATAGCTTTTATCGCGGGCTTTGAGCGCGGCGACCGAATCAAGAAATTCCGTAACGTAACAAAAATAAAACCTAACACCCCCCACTCCGCCTACCATGTAATGACGGTTCCCATGACAACGTGATGTTGTCATGGGAACGTAATTTTTGTTTTATGTCATCACGTCATCATCCCAAGTGTAGCGTTGACAAATAGGAAGTATGGAGGTTACAAATGCTATGCAATAGCTTTACTGCGGCAGTCCCCGATTGCCACACGTTTTTTTTTTAAATATCGCAGCCTATGCTGAGAAAGGTGCCTTTTTGGCCTCGCACAGGTCGTTTATTATTATTATTTTTATATATATATTTAAATATCTCGGGACCTTAGGGTCCCGGTCTTTTGGAAGGCGTACGAGGAGCCGAAGCCAACTCGCAGAGGCCCCTTAGACAATTTCATATGGAATGAGGCACCAACCGATGATTATCCCAGTATGCACTATGCAACTGCACCCAAGGACAACCCCCGGTTGGTGTAGGACTATTGCAGAATCTGGAAACAAATCTATTAGACTGGGTGTGGGTGGCTTAAGTTGACTGGTGACCTGGAACTATGGAAGGACTATGGCCCCTGCCTAATCAATGTTTTGTACACGGATAAAATGGCAAGGGGTGACTTGCACACTCAATAATGGGCTCCCGAAAACGGTTGCTAGCACAAAGTGTCGTAGCGACAAGGGGGCAACATGACCTGAGGTGCTTATGAGGAGTGGAGAGGTATTCTACGGCTATCAGGACAATCCCAGAAGTACGATCAAGATCTAGATACTAGCATCTTACTGGAATACTTCCTTCCTCCGAGCACGTTTGCTCTTGTGAATCTCCACTCAAGCCGGCCAATAAAGGCAAGAATGAGGTGGGAGCTCCGTTCCTCGTCAGTGTTCACTCCAGCCGGCCAATAAAGGCAAGCCAGACGTGAGGAACAAGACTTCTCCCGAGAGGTAGGGTCCGTGGGGTCGCTACTGCCCAACAGCTCGCCACATGCTGCCCTGCGGGTTTTTATATCTCTCTTGGTCTGGCTCCTCATCCTAGACCTGTTCCGGCATAGTAAACTCTACCGGCACAGACCTAGAGTTCAGAGCACGCAAGCCCCACCACGACGTCAACGTAGAGATATTATTAATATTTTCCCTTCGGTAATTCGAAAAATTTTGTTAGTTTTAGATGCTCCTTTTTAATTGTGATTACTGTTTGTATTTCCTGTGCGTGGCCCAAATAAAATATTTTTCTGTCTTTATTTCTTTTATTCATATATGTATAGGTAAATATATAGGTAAAACTTGAAGAAACTCTCCCGAATCAACGTGGTAGATACAAAAATATCTACAAGTATAAGAAATCCTATTGAAAGTAATTCGAATGTTACTAACTTTGTCGGGTTTTGCCAAAGCCGACATTTCCCGATATCCCAGGGGAAACATTTTTTTGAAGTCGAAGCCTGTAGGTACCCCAAGCCTTTGTGGTCTCCCGATGTCAATACACTGTTCCGGTAAAGCCTTTAATTCTTTAAGGCGTGATGTTTTTCTGCTTAGATCAGAATTGAAGGTATACTTTGTTATTTTCTGGTGAGAAAATTTATATTTTTATAAGATTTGGAAGATATTTTCTTGGTTTTAAAGCTCAAATCTTAGGCACCTGTTCGGTTAGATTTTTCGCTGGATTTGAGCGAGTCCGCGAGTGCGGCGAGTGGAATGACTGCCCAGTTACTTGCTGGTTTCCGTATGGACCAAGCTAGAGTCTCTCAGCGAGTGTTCTGCCCGCCAATCGAGCGGCGTCGCTGAGCGAGTATTTTCTTTGATAGTTCTGGTCGCTGTGACAAACTAGCGGAGAAAAATTTCTCGCCGGCAGTGTGAATTGTAAGCGATCAACTGTTAATATAGTATGCATCTCTTTTGCTCTTCTCTCTCAACTGACACGAGACCTACATCTATTGTACGTTTATTGAGAGAGAAAATAGTCGATAGTTAGTCGCGTCCTCATCGTGAGTAAGAGTGGCTTATCGTATACTGATCAAGTGCTACTCCTTTTTAGTAGCCGTCAAACATACTAAGACGGGCAAGAAAATCGCAGGCACAGTCTCACTTTGCCATCAAATTCAATAGAACCTCTATGAATCAATCTCCACACGGCGATAATTTGAAAGCACAGCGTGACTATCACCGCTATTCTCTCATCCGTGGAGATGGCGCCTGAGAGTTTTTGTAACGAGGAAGTGTTTCATCGTCTAGTGCGCTGTTAACATGTTTGCCTACATCATCTCAGAAAGCCATTCGATTACAGATGATCACAAATTTTAGCAGGCTCTCTAGCGGTTGTTTGTTTAGTACAGGCAACAGCATTTACCTTACAGTTACGCAACATTCAAAAGCGTTTTTCTCGTGAAATTAAAATGGCAAATAGTATGGTTTCGAGAATATCATAGTCTTAACCCTTTTAGGAGATAATTGCTTTTGAATTTTGTGTAAATGTAAGGTATTTATAATTGTGACTATACTTACTTTTAATTCCGTGTCTACGTCTGAAAATTGCCATCTCATGCATACTGACATCGTCTTCCAGTATTATCAAAAAATACTGAATAACTGACAATCACAAGTCCTTGTTTATCTTAATCTTCAAACAAGAAACTCTCGCACAAAAACAAAGGCCATTCCAACATCTCAGTCCCCTGCAACCCAGATTAAACAAAGTTAAAGAAAAACTAAAGCACCACATTAGGGTAACTGAAAAAGCGAGTCAAAATACAAACAGTGAAACAAAAGATGGAATCCCACAAACACGCTTTGTAGCCAATCTCCTTAATGCAAATGCTTTTATAGCTGAATGTGAACGTAGTTTCCTAGTGCACTAGTGTATTAAGAAATGTAGTATTATAAAGAGTAGCTATCAAGATGGGTGTGTTTGATCAAAGATATACAAGGTGTACCAGTATAGGTATAGACGTATAAAAAACAGGGTGTAAAGTTCACCTCATCCTCTATAAAAAAGGGAGGATCCTCCGACCAAATGGGTGTCGTATCTGGTGGGCTACTGTCCGACACAATTGTTGGGACGTTGTATATATGCCAGTCGCCCGGTAAACGCTGCTTGCGCGATGCAGGATTTTGTGTGACGTCATTGTGATGCATGGTTCGCATGTAGATGCTGCTACATAGGTACCCACAAGAGCTGTTTGTCGTTTGTTCAGAATCGGCTTCTGTATCGATTTCCGTCATTATTTTACAAGTACATATTTGTACTTTTTCGCGAAATCACCTCACCGCGTCATAACAAGTTAATAAAATCTTTCCTTTAAGGAAATTTAAGCTTTATCTCAGAGCAATAAAGTGTACTTACTTAAATGCACGATCGAATTTAGGTTTTTTTTACAGTTTTTTTGTTTTCAGGACAACAAATTTATAAAAAACAAAAACGTGTGGCACTCGGGGACTGCCGCGGTAAAGCTAT
This sequence comes from Agrochola lychnidis, assembly GCA_963680765.1. Classification (NCBI taxonomy): domain Eukaryota; kingdom Metazoa; phylum Arthropoda; class Insecta; order Lepidoptera; family Noctuidae; genus Agrochola; species Agrochola lychnidis. The sequence continues at coordinate 22,509,555 of OY796858.1, forward strand.
TGCATAGCATTTGTAACCTCCATACTTCCTGTTTGTCAACGCTATACTTGGGATGATGACGTGATGACATAAAACAAAAATTACGTTCCCATGACAACATCACGTTGTCATGGGAACCGTCATTACATGGTAGGCGGAGTGGGGGGTGTTAAGTTTTATTTTCGTTACGTTACGGAATTTCTTGATTCGGTCGCCGCGCTCAAAGCCCGCGATAAAAGCTATGCAATAGCTTAAAAATACATGGTTTAGTATAACGAAATTAAATTAGCTACAAATGTTACTTTGGTCACATACTTTAATATTCTAATTGGGGGTGTTTGAGCTCTTGCGTGTATACTATTACATGTTGTACCTAAATGCTGATAGTTACCAAGAAATATATTCTCCTTTATCGTGAACCAATGCCAAAAGCATTGTAATTTGTGTATATCGACGGCCCCCACGTATACTATCGAAATTACAAAAAAGCCATTTTCGTTTTATGGCACTAATAGCAAGTAGAGATAAAGATGTATGATTTTATATAAAAATTATCTACTAATTTTATACCCTCAATTGTTTTTCAATTGAACAAAATTGAAATTGGCATATTCGGTAAAAAAGTAACCAGCAGTAACCAAGCAAACTATCGAATGTGTAATATTAGAAAAAGTATAATAATTATCAAAAACTATAGTAGACAGTATAAAACGGTAAAATTTTCCACTTTAGATACATCGGTAATATAAAATTTTCGAATTTCAGGTTCGACAAAAATCTAAATCTAAACTTAGAATCGCTCTCCTGTAAAGTAGAGGTTTTGCAGTTTCGATACTTTACGTGGTGGCCGTCGATATGCGTTCTGTTCGTGTTACTGCTGTAGTGTCTCTATCACCCTAGTACTCTTTCATCGGACACAGCCTTTATTAAATGAACTTTTTAATGTAACATCACGCCTTTATTCCAAGGAGGGTTAGGCAGAGGTACAAACATATCGTACACCAACATTTTGCTAGTTAACAATGCCACTTAAACAAGTCCCATGCAGAGGGGCGAGCCTATTGCCATCAACCAGATTCAAGGCTATTACTGAGAAATTCCTGATGGAAAAACCCAACGACACTTCGCCCACCTAGGCATCGAACTCAGGTCAGCAATATGTAGCGCTTGCGACCAGTAGACCAACGAGGCAGTCCTAACGATTTAACATATTATATTAAACTAGCGACCCGCCCCGGCTTTGCACGGGTATAAACCGGGTTATTATACATATAAACCTTCCTCTTCAATCACTCTATCTATTAAAAAAACCGCATCAAAATCCGTTGCGTAGTTTTAAAGATTTAAGCATACATAGGGATATAGAGACAGAGAAAGCGACTTTGTTTTATACTATGTAGTAAAGATGTTTAATAACGGGTACTAAGGATTCAAAAGAATCCATTATGATAAACATGTTGCAGTTCTCATAACAATTACTTATAATGAAAGGCATTCTAACAAAATAAAAACTTGCCTCCTCGTTCACATAATAAACCAAGGCAATTACTCACACAGTCAGCAGTCAAAACAACCATTATTTCTGTCAAAATATTTTCATTAGCTGCCGTTCTCAATATTGCAAACATTATTTAAGATTTATAACAGCACTACGTTGTTTTTAAGCCCTTCTATTATTAATTAATTGTTTTACAGTTTCATGTACTACAAGTTCAGAGTCGTAGACGATTCGGACAATAGAACGGAAAATTATAGAAGTTCTCGAGATGTGGTGTTGGCCAAGAATGCTTCGCATACCATGGAGCGCCAAGAGAACGAACAAATCTGTCCGTAAACAACTACAGACTATCCACGATCTGTTAAAACTGACCAAAGGATTCTCAGTTACTTTGGTTACATTTCCCGTTGGAAATCAGGTAACCTCGAAATGTTGGTGGTGATGGGCAAGGTAGAAGGGAAAAGACCTTGCGGCCGGTTACCTGGTCAGAATAAGTATCATCCTCACTGAAGTCTTTATTACGATCGCCTTGAGAGAAGCCGAGAACCGAACGAAATCGAAGAACATCTAAAGCCACAAAGATTTTTCAGGGACACGATTTTCAGTAATGAAGTATGCGACCAAAAATAAAAAAAAACGTGTGGCACTCGGGGACTGCCGCGGTAAAGCTATTGCATAGCATTTGTAACCTCCATACTTCCTATTTGTCAACGCTACACTTGGGATGATGACGTGATGACATAAAACAAAAATTACGTTCCCATGACAACATCACGTTGTCATGGGAACCGTCATTACATATTAGGCGGAGTGGGGGGTGTTAGGTTTTATTTTCGTTACGTTACGGAATTTCTTGATTCGGTCGCCGCGCTCAAAGCCCGCGATAAAAGCTATGCAATAACTTAAAAGTATAACAAACATAGCTGAAGTTGTTTATGCAGTTAAAGAGTACTTTACTTTTTAACCAGAAAAAGTTTCCAGCATTTTGACAGTGAAGGGTAAACCGCACCAACTTCGCGAGTTACTTCGGTTTCTGAAATCCTGATCATATTATGTAAACTAATCTGTCGAATCTTAAGTAAGCTCCTGTTTTGATAGATTGACAGAATAAACAAAAGCCAATCAAATCATTTGACAAGAGATTTGACATCAGATCCAATTAGAAAACATTCAGAAATCATATTCCATTTTCACAGCTAAATTGTGCCCGATTGCGATGAAAATTGGCACAGAAGTTCCCAACTATGTTGGGGTCGGCTTCCAGTCTAACCGGATGCAGCTGAATACCAGTATTTTACATGGAGCGACTGCCTATCTGACCTCCACAACCCAGTAACTGGGTAATTCGATACCCCTTGGTAAGACTGGTTGTCAGACTTTCGGGCTTCTGACGACCCGTAACGACTGTCAAAGATCCACGAATGACAGCCGGGACCAACGGCTTAACGTGCTTTCCGAGGCACGGAGGAGTCTCGGTATGTAAAGATGGTCACCCATCCACTAACCAACCCTGGCAAGCGTAGCTTAACCTGATGGATCGACCAGTGCGACTGTTATTACTTAGCCACGAGCTCCTCTGATCAACTAGGACCATCGAGGTAAAATAATGCTTGTTTTCTATTATCAGTGACTGTAGCGATAAAAAAGTAAATACTGCATTAAACATCAGTCTTTTGCCATCTTCTTCTTCAAAAGAAAAGCTGACACCTCACTGACCTAGATACAATTTTTCACCTCACCACATCAAAACAACGTAAGCCATTACTTTACGAGCGAACGAACAAATACGTACGTTATATATATAGCTTTTACAGCTATTTATGAGTTAGACGAGTAATAACAAACAAAGATTTACTATGTTGCGGACATTGGAGCTCAAAAATAGATTATTTTTATCTACCTTTCTATATGTTCTGGTTGCAGGAAAAGAATTATGCTAACTTTTCCTTAATCTTGTTTAGCTCAAATGGGATTTATTATCTCAAAATTCTACCTCCTTCAGGGCGTTTGTCCACCGCCACCGTCACCACGACGCGCGACGTCACCGAGAACGAGATGATGCCGCCGAAATAGCGATACATATATTTACTATAGCTACATGTCCACTGCACGTCCATCTACCAAGCGCCGTCATCTCGACCGCTGAAATTTGGAGTAGTTCTGCGCGACTGCTAAAACTCGGCCCGAGATTGTGATGGGCCGATGTGCAGGCAATCCAAAACACGTTTGATATTGTCCACACATTGCCGTTGCACTGGCGCCTTTCACCTGGCTTTTGTTTTGTCTATCATAATACACTGAACTGCCGTGCCGAGTTCAGTCGCGGTAGACAAAGTATCGCCGTCACCGAGATGTCACGTTCGGTTCGAATAATCTCGTTTCTCGGTGACGTCCCGGTGACGGCTGCGGTGGACAAGCGCCCTAACTGATGATGTCAACCACGACTACCGAGCAAAATATCAGTCTCCCCTCCATATTTGTTTTTATCAGAATATTCTTTACAGTACCGCAGTCGATAATTACGTCGCAAATGGCGATATATATGAATAACCAATACTTAATACCTCTGTTAACCTTTTTGGCGAATTCTAGCGCCATGTATATTTTCCTTTAAAAATCCATCTATCAGGTAGAGGAAAGGTCAGATGGTAGGCTATATTTAGCCATGAATAGGTTTCGGGCTCACAGGCTATTTTAAGCACTTACAACGTTGTGCACTTACATGAAACGAAAAGCGACCAGCACCTTGATACTTTTAGCTCCATTCTAGCAAAAAAAAAAAAACTCAAAATTACAACTACATATTTTAAGGTTTAGTATCCAGAATTCACCGTCTTACCAAGGGGTATCGTGTTACCCAGTAACTGAGTTGTAGAGGTCAGATAGGCAGTCGCTCCATGTAAAATACTGGTATTCAGCTGCATCTGGTTAGACTAGAAGCCGACCCCAACATTGTGAAAAGGCTAGGCAGATTGATTGATTTTTGTCCAGAATAAACAGAAGGCTGCTTGTTTACAACATGGAAAATTTGATAAAAAGAGTAATAACACTATCAATCAATATTAAAATCTTATCTAAATCAATTCCAGAATGCAGAATCCTAGCTTTCTTTTCGCTCTAAGCTGCCATTTTTATAAAAATGTCAGAGTTTTTATAGCAAAAAAAAAAACTACAGTCTACACAAAGAAAAGATTCCCATGAGAAATTCAAAAGAAACCGGACCTCCTTGGCTCGACAAAAATAATTTCATTTTCAAAACAATAGACTGAACACCATAAAAACGTGCATCCACGTTGTAAATCGCCCTTATTACCATAACTTTGTTTCGTGTAATAAAATCCATGGGGTTTTCTGTCTCTTTTGTTCTTATGCCTTTCCATAAACTTATAGCATTCTGTCTCCCTCTAAAGTGTTATGTTTACGATTGTGATAGCACCACTTCCCTTAGTATATCGTCTAAATGATTATGCTATTGTATGAATGATGATAGGTATTATTTTCATGGTTTCTTATTGTGGAGATAAGGAAATGTATGGGTTATTTGATTGGTATTTGCCGTCAGTAATGTTGAGATGGTGACCCATTTGCGGACGGTGAGCAATGGGTAGCTCGCCGTCTGATAAGGAACAGGCCCGGGTTGACGGCGCGTTGTGTTCCACGCGCCTCAAAGAGATGTCAGCAGAATTGACGGGGTCCGCTAGAGCCGATGCCTGCCGGGGTTGCGAAGAAAACCAAAAGGGAGATCGTGGCCCCAGCAACAGGGCAACCGAAGGAACACGGGTGGGTTTTAGTCAGTAAGAGTCTGACACGCCCTCCCGCTCCGACCAGAGCGGGAGAAGTTATTTGATAATATAACACCAAAAAAAAGGTGGTGACCCATTTAGTTTTAACGAAACTTATACGAGCCAAATAAAGTGAGTCACACATAAGTCAGTCCAGCGCTGATTGTAGCAACTGAGCTCGTGTAAACACTAGTTTCAACCCAGTCGAGTGCTAACTTCGCGCCCTCAAGTCAGTTCAGTTGACTAGCCTACTCATCTATTTTCTGGCCCAGTAGCTTCGCCCGCCTGACTTACTGTCGATCTCGTCTACATGAACCCACTGACTAGGCCCGAAATTCCGAGTCACTGGGTCCAGTCACTGTCATCATATAAACCATATATTAAGTCAGAATTTAGCTCTATGAAAACAATGATGGTGTTAGGAGCTGAGGCGATTAAGACGCAGATATATGACAGTGACCTTGAATGGTTTAGTTTGCGTGTTCTGTACTGAGCTCACGCAACGCGGCGTACGTCCAGCCAGTAATAGGACTCGCCCATCAAGGAGCGCTGTCCCAAATTAAACGCATTATTAATTTATTACACGTAAAACAAAAAGTATTTTAATAAAACACGTATACTAAAAGATTAATAATTTAATTATCTTTAAAATGGTGAAGTTTTCAGAAAAATACGCTTGATAGATTTTGCGTCATTCTCATTTTTTTATTCGCGGTAGATATAACTTTACAAATTAATTTCACTATGTAATATTAACATAATCAAAAATATGCCTATATTAAATATTAAGAAAATGCTCTTATTTAACATTTTTTTTTTTCAAATCACTAACACTACTCGTTTAGACGTCATCTTCAGTATAAAATCATTAAAAGTCGGTTATTGTCCCCTTAAAGGAAACGACCAGTTCAAGGCATTAAACGGTAGTGGTTTTTTATTTCAGAAAAGCTTAGCTACTAATACAAATTCTTTATAATATAAAAATCATTTGCGGGCAACTTAAAAAACATATAATTTGGAATGGAACAATCACGACGGGGACGCCACCATCGCGGTGGCGGTAGCAGAGCGCTAGGGCTCCGCGGTTGGCCACTCAGTCGGCGCGCGCGGCGCGTGTTGTTTGGAATGATGATGCAGCTACAATGGGAACCACAAAATAATTGCAAAATTAATAAAATAGTTTTTTGTCAGCGATTGACGAAACTGTTTTGAAAGGACTGCGTATTCTTTAAGTGAAAAGAAAAGAAAAAAACGTTTTTTTGCGGTAAACATGACGCAAAGAATAAACACATACACGAAAAAACTTTTTACAAAAAAAAACAACCGACCTCCAAAAAAAACACTACAAAGTGAAAAATAACTTTAATTTCGGAAGTCGGTGTCTTGGGTTTTGTATTTTCGTTTTTTGCCACCGACTTCCGAAATTAAAGTTATTTTTCACTTTGTAGTGTTATTTTTGGAGGTCGGTTGTTTTTTTTTGTAAAAAGTTTTTATTTTTCACTTTTTAGTTGTGGTACCTACACCACACATATTCGAATACCACTACCTGCTACCAGTGACAGAAACTTATCATATTATCTACATACTAAGTGGGAAAAAAATACGTATTTTATAGCTAACTCAAAAACTATCCAAGCAAAGTTAATAAAATTTATATGGGACCAATTCGAGAGCACACCCTTTCAAACAAAAAAAGAATTTTCAAAATCGGTCCACAATTGACGGAGAAATCGGTGGACATACATAAAAAAAAAAAAAAAACAAACATACGCGACGAACATATAACCTCCTCCTTTTTGGAAGTCGGTTAAAAAGAATAAGCGTCACATTCATGCAAAACGGCCATCGCTCAGCATAATATTGCGACCCCATGCGAGACAGAGCCACAGCGCTGGTTTTCAGCGACAGCCGGCGTCGACGTAATGACGTCAACTGGTGCGAATATGTCTGTTCGTACAAAAGTTTTGCAGTATTTAAAATTTCTACCTAATTGGTATAGTGTTTGCAATGGCGACTGTTGCGCGTGATGTCCTGGGTTCGATACCAGAGTTGGGCAAAGTGTAATTGGGTTTTTTCATAAGGGATTTCTCAGTAAGATCCCGTAGTCGGAATTCGTGTCTGGTTGATGGCAATAGGCTCACATGGGACTTAAACATAACTGGCGAAATGTATTCTACTGGTACAGGACCTATGCCTAGCCCTTCGGGGATTACTAGCGTGATGTTATGTAGCTAAAACATTGTCTGACATTGCCAAGTATTTTACACGTGCAGCCTGTGGACCAACTATACTCAGCGGGCTATCAGCGCCCTACGGGTCCAGTATAATAACGGGTTCAGGATGTTGATGGGGCTGCCCCGTTTCTGCAGTGCATCAGGTATGTTCGCACAAGCACACGTCGATGGCTTCCATGCCATCGTCAGACAGAAATCTACCTCTTTGCTCTGCAGAGTACGGTAAAGCTCCAACTCTGAAGTCCGTAGCGGGGAGGTACGATTCTCCTTTAAGAGGTGATGTTGTTCGAAGATGCATTTCAAACGACAGCCTTGTTTCCAAATAGACAATAAGTTTACTAACATAGATATAAGTTATCTTTTTGTTTGCTAACCCATATGGATGTTGCCTACCCTGCCTACCCTGCCTACCCTACCATAATTTATAAAAATATAATTTTTCTTCATATCTTTCAAGTTGGATCAAACTGCACACGGTGTGCAAATTAGATTAAAATCGGAGTCCATCGCGGACAAACAATGTGACACGTAATTTATATATATTAAGATTTTTGAAGTGAAAACTTCTATAGGCGCGTTGGGCATTTTTGAAATGGGAAAAAAACAATTGAACTCGCGACACCGTTACCGACACCTCAGTTTTGTAAACGCGATTATGCTCTTTATTTATATTACATTACGGATCAATGTTCTATGCAAGTATTTTTACTTTAAAGGTTTTGGAAGTATTTTTTTTAATTGTTCAAGTTCTCAATTCTGTTGGCACTCCCGGAGTGCCATTGTTTTTTTTATTTTTTTTACTCATTATCTCCTTTCAATTATTATTCTTTTATTATTTGAATGTACAGATATCCTGCTCTAATCAAGCAATGTTTTTATAATTGTCTGTTTTGGAAAACGAAGTCTTACTGAACAATGGTTATTATGGAACCCGTCTTGAGATAACAGACGCACGTCCATTGCAGAGTATTAAATTTCATTCAATAGCTTGACGAGGCCTGTGCCTGGCACGTTATGACAGTTGGATTGGCCATATCAATGCATGTAATTAGAAGCTGCTGTCTACACTGAAGCTTATCGTGGCCCATAGGCATTAGGCTTCTCCTAGTATTCGATGTCAGTATTATTGACAGCTCATGAAGACGACATTGCTGTAGGAAAATGAGGGTGCCCATAATGAGCATCATAAACAGCTTGACTGCCTCTATCAGCGCGGGAAGCAAGAAAAGAGTGGACTGTATTTTTAAGCAATGGTTTATATAATCTTTACAAATTATAACCTTCCCGGACAAGCAATTAAATAAGAGAGGGATATCGTCTGTCGCGGTGGAGTCCGTGGAGGTGAGTAGTCATCGGACCGAGCTGTCTCGCCGTCGCGCCGCACCTCAGCTTAACAATGACGCGCTGATCACAGTGCCTGCGCGTGAAGACCGCGTGCAAGGTATTATGTTGGGTTCGGTTCCCAACAGCCTCGTAGGTCTAGTGGTTACAAGTGCTACTGTTGGGCATGAGGTCCTGGATTCGATTCCTAGGTCAGGAAAAGTGATATTGGGTATTTTCATTAGGAAATTATCAGTAGTCGCTCGGAGTCTGCATTTCTGCTGGTTGATGGCAATAGACTCTTCCCCTATTACATGGCATTAAAACATAACTGAGATGATTTTTTTTGTACTGGACCTGGAACCTTCGGGATATTGAAGGTCGAAATTCTAACTTTTTTTGTTTTTTAAGCTATTGCATAGCTTTTATCGCGGGCGCGAGTGCGGCGACCGAATCAAGAAATTCCGTAACGAAAATAAAACCTAACACCTCCCACTCCGCCTACCATGTAATGACGTTCCCATGACAACATCACGTTGTCATGGGAACGTAATTTTTGTTTTATGTCATCACGTCATCATCCCAAGTGTAAATAGGAAGTATGGAGGTTACACAAATGCTATGCAATAGCTTTACCGCGGCAGTCCCCGAGTGCCACACGTTTTTTTTTTTTTTACGAAAACCAAGTTTAAATGTTAACTTTAAGTTTAGCGTTGCATGTACCCAAAAGCACAATATTTGCGTGCGTTGCGTTGCACCCTACCGAATTTTCACACCATAAATAAACGTAGTTTCCAAAAATAAAAAGCTTCTTATTTTGATGTACAGAATGCGTAGATGACGGTTTCATTACACCATGTATGTACACCCCTGCCCAACCCTTTGGAAATTACAAGCATGATGTCATGGTTCGTAAATAGCGTTTAAATAGCTTCCACGTAGTTCTTAAATGTAAGTCCAGCGCATTCTGATACATATCTACGTCACCTATTTCTAAAACAAGTTGCTTTAGATTAGAAGATGTGTAAGTTTTTGGCCCGGGAGCATGTACTGTTAAACCAGCATTTTTACGTAACTTCAATAATTAATATTAATCGAGCAATTAGTACATGATTAGCGGTTAACGCGTGTGCTCCCATCGCTTCTTTTATATTATAACCTTAGGTCCGTTAAATACATTTTATTTTACCTTAAACGCAGTGACTATTTTTCAACCTTCTACACGGTCCTTCGAGCCGGATTAATTCACTAAGTTCAAGGATGATCCGTCTGCTGACTGGCCAATATTTTCAACATTATGTAGCATTAGTAATAGCATTAGCATATATTAATTCTTGATCGAGAGACCACACAAGACCTTTAGATATCTAAGATTATCCATATTCACCTAGACTTGCTCAACTATGTTGAAGCTTTTCCAACTTTGCATAGGAAGATAATTTTTAAGCTATTGCATAGCTTTTACCGCGGGCTTTGGGCGCGGCGACCAAATCAAGAAATTCCGTAAATAAAATAAAACCTAACACCCCCCACTCCGCCTAACATGTAATGACGGTTCCCATGACAATGTGATGTTGTCATGGGAACGTAATTTTTGTTTTATGTCATCACGTCATCATCTTAAGTGTGGCGTTGACAAATAGGAAGTATAGATGTTACAAATGCTATGCAATAGCTTTACCGCGGCAGTCCCCGAGTGCCACACGTTTTTTTAAAATATTTCTTAAAAAGGTTTCCATTTCTCCTGTGTAATTAAACCCGCGTATAAAATCTCGACTCTACCCACCTCTTGTTCTGTAAAACACACAATACAATTTAAATTAGCCAACCTAAGCTACTGCAAATGAAACTGTTATCTAAACGAATAAAATTAAGAGCAGAAGTTAGTTTTTATTACTTGAGTATGAAACAGCTTGCTTCGTACTGATAAAACTTGGATTATTTGAATAGTTTTCTCAGAGGAACAAATTTTATGATGGTTTGTTTTCTAATGTTCTCTGATTTTCTTTTTGTTGAAAAACATAACATAGGCAGAGAGGTGTACTTATAAGTAAACCCACAATTTGCCAGTTATGTTTAAGTCCCATCCGAGCGAGCCTATTGCCATCAGCCGAGCACAATTTTAGACGCCGCGGGCTACTACTGAGAAATTCCAGAAGCAAAAACCCAATAACACTTAGCCCGACCCAGAAATCGAACGGGGACCTTCTCAGCAGTAGCTTTTGCGACCACTAGAGTAACAAAGCAGTTATTTTTTGACTGTGTAGAAAAACCTTCACAGCTTTCCAATAAATGAAGATTCAGATCTTTGTAGTCGCCTGTTCTGAGGATCCATACATACTAGTCTTTTTGAGTAGGTACAGGTTCTGAAAGTAGTGGTGGCCCGGTGGTAACAACCACGAAGGAAAACATCATGAAGAAATGAAGGCATGTCCTAGAACCAAAAATTCGAAGATAAGTGACATCTACCAACCCGCACTGGGCCTGCGTGGTGGATTACGGCTCACTCCCTCTCACAGAGAGAAAACCTGTGTCCCAGCAGTGGGAACATTATAGGCTGATTATGCATTTTATGCAGGTTCTGGTGAAAATGCCTGAAATGCTATGGTAAATAAATTTGTAACAAATCGGGAAGCATTAGGACCACAAATTTTGGCGTGCAAAAATCGACAAAAATCGTCTGTTATTCCATTGTAGATGAACAAAGCCACGCTTTTAACATGACCAAACAAATTAAAAGGCCATCTTTAAATTTTCACTTTTCAATGTCACCCCAAAAATATTTCGTTGGTAAAACAAATTAATTTCATATATAATAAATCCTTCGTTCAAAAACCCCTTTGTGTTCTCACATAATACGTCACACGTACGCGTCTCATTATTCATGACTTCACTAACTGAGTGGTGACGTCAGAGAGTTGTGTTACAGATTTTCGCGTCAATATTGAGTTTTTTCGTCGAAATGAAAAATGGTATTACATTTTGTTATTGGAAGTTTTGATGGATTTCAGGTTTGATGTTTGAGCTTCCGTTTTTTAACGGTTAGTAATTAATGTGAAGGAAAAGCAGGAATTCTGAGAATTGGTTATAATTTGCTGCCGCGTAGGTCTAGTTGTCGCGAGAGCTATTGCTGAGCATGAGGTCCTGGGTTCGATTCCCGGATCAGGCAAAGTGTTATTGGGTTTTGTCATCTAGAATTTCTCAGTAGCAACCCAGAGTCTGGATTTGTGCCCGGTTGATGGTAATAGGCTTGCCCCTTATTACATGGGACTTAAACATAACTGACGAAATGTGGGTGTACTATAGGTGCACGCCTGTGCAAACCTTCGGGGAATACTGGCGTGATGTTATGTGTGAATTAGGCCAAAATAAAAATCCAAGATAACGTCTGCGAAAATTTTGTTTTTGTTTTAAATCATACGTGATGGAGCGGGCTATGCTCGGTGTTTCTTTGAAGGATAAAATCAGAAATGAAATTATCCGGAAAAAAACCGGAGTTGCCGACATAGCTTGCAGAGTAAGCAAACTGAAGTGGCAATGGGCTGGCCATGTTTTTCGAAGGACTGATGGCCGGTGGAGCAGACGAGTCCTAGAGTGGAGACCGCATATCGGCAAGCGTAGCGTGGGACTTCCCCCAGCTAGATGGACCGACGATCTTATGAAAGTAGTTGGGACAGACTGGATGCGGAAGGCGGAGGACAGGGTATTGTGGTGCAGCCTGGGAGAGACTTATGTCCAGCAGTGGACTGCAATAGGCTGAGTTGATTGATTGATTGGGGGTCCCCCAACCGCACACGTTTTTATTATGTAGAAACTGTTAATACTGTTAGTTTCAACTACTTATGTTTATTTTTTGCGATGCTTTGTGCTCGTTCAACCTGAAAGCCAAGTAGGTTTCAAGAACTAACAGGAAATCATCACAATTTAACTTTAGGGACATGTTTACAATTTCATCATATTCTGGGAAATATGATGAAAAATCAAACAAAACCTCAGCAGCAGACGAAGATGAACTTTTAATTGAAGACGGCTACCTTCCGCGTCTATACGCGAACTTCTTTAATAATTACTGTCTGCGGGTTCAGAATTGGTCTAAGTGGTAAAAGAGAGCGATTGTCAGCAAATGTTGGTAGTGTAGTCGGAAAAAACATCCGTAACTATTGAAGCATTCGGCAAGATGAAATCTTACGAAACAAACCATACAACTCTCAAAGGAGCTACAGAAAATCATAATCATTATCACTTTTGACGAAAGACATCTACTGCTGGACATAGGCCTCCCCCAAGCACCGCCACTTGCTTGACCGGTTCCGTACTTCCCGTATCCAGCAGATTTCTGTCGCCTTCATAAGGTCATCAGTTCACCGTGTTCCGAGGCCTGCCAACGCTACGTCTTCCGGTACGCGGTCGCCACTCCAGAACCTTCCGGCCTCATCAGCCATCTGTTCTGCGAGCAATGTGCCTTGCCCACTGCCACTTAAGTTTGGCAGAAGATGCAGAAAATCGATTTAACAAAAATCTTAAATTCATTCATTTACTGACAGACAAGGCCCAACCGAAACCGCTGGATCTAGAGGCATGAAGTTTTGCACATGTTTCTTATACAACGAAAGTGAGTAGGAAGGATTCTTGAAAATTCTTCCCCTAAAGGGCATGAAAGTCTGTATGGAAGTTCGTCATTTTGCCAATAGGAAATCGGGCACATTGCGTTATCTCGTAGATCGAGGCTTGATATGCTAAAACGTGGTCATCAAATATTTTTGACGATCCTCGTCATTTTGACAAAGAAGCAGTTAACAGTGTCACCAGTGAGAAATACTCGTAATTATGCTTAGCAGTTTAACTTGGGCAAAAAGAAGCCAAAACGATACAATACAAATTGTAAGCAAACTCTATGGAAATACGTTTGTTTGCACATAATTCGTTGAATTCATAGCCGATGACGGATGGACAGATCACCGCAATATATCTAGGCGATGGACTTTGAACTAACACTGAATAGTTTACTTCATGTGGTATGGATGACGCTGATGCAGTGACGTCATTTATAGTAAGCAGTAACATTCCTTTGCCTTCATTTGTTTGAATAAACTTTGTCTATATTTTATAAAACCTTCAGTGATAGCTGTTATGGAGATCTTTGTTTTAAATCTTAGCCTGTATCAATTAGGTACTTAGAATTAAACCATGTTTAACATGTATCCATCAACTTCTATACTTCTCTTTCATTTTATTTTCTCTTTTTCTTCTTGTCAGCATCGTGTCATTGTCTTTTGCCTCCATCTTTTCTAGCTATTTAAGTTCAACACTTCAGTATAATTTTACAACTTTTTTTAAGCTATTGTATAGCTTTTATTTCGGGCTTTGAGCGCGGCGACTGAATCAAGAAAATCCGTAACGAAAATAAAACCTAACACCCCCCACTCCGCCTACCATGGAATGACGGTTCCCATGACAACGTGATGTTGTCATGGGAACGTAATTTTTGTTTTATGTCATCACGTCATCATCCCAAGTGTAGCGTTGACAAATAGGAAGTATAGAGGTTACAAATGCTATGCAATAGCTTTACCGCGGCAGTCCCCGAGTGCCACACTTTTTTTTTTGTGTTATAAGTAAAATTACTTCTTATTTTGACCTGGTAACATTGCTAGACTTTTCTTCTCATCTTCTTCTTGTCCAGATCGTTTCATTACCTTTTTTCTCCATTTTTCTCCAGCTGTTAAAATTCAAGTCTTATTAAATCAACAATGTTTATTCCTTCCTCCATTGACTTCCCAGTACTCTAGTCTTGTATAATACTAATATTTGAATTCACTGTTCCCTATTTAGACTCCAGCATCATACATTTATGATCTCCGTAAACACAAAAACCGATTTCAGTCCGACATTTATTTACTACAGCCGTTTTATCTTGAACTAGTGTTTAGATAAATGGGCCTCTGTCTATCTAGCTGGCTGAATTGATTTTAATAAGGTTTATGCCTTGAGGAGTTTGTTTCGCTAATTTATTAGAACAGGGTTGCACTTTGTCTGTGCATCTTCCATCATCCTTCCTTTGCAGAGTAATAAAGCAGAATCTAGTTAAACCTGCTTTGAAACATACACACATTCACCAGTAATATGCTAAGAGTCTTTTCCATGTTCAGGTGTTTGACTTGTTACAACTATGTCTATAATGTCCACACCAGCACCACAATTGCGTAACACAATTTCTATTTCAATCCGAAGGATTTTGAAGAAAATTTCTAAGCCATCGCTTCAAAAGTTTGAAAAATTCGTCTGCTCAACAACGTAAATTACGCAATGAATGTTTTTGAATTGTCCAAATGCTATGCCAAAATGCATTGCCATTGAACGTGTGTTACGCAATTACCCCGCTGACCGAATCTCTCTGTAGAATGCTTTTGAAAATATTTTCGTTAACAATTCCTTTTTGGACTTTTTGGGAATCCTACCAATATTATAAACGCGAAAGTTTGTGAGGATGGATGGATGGATGTTTGTTACTTATTCACGCAAAAACTACTGAACGGATTTTGATGAAATTTGGCACACAGATAGTTTATAACCTGCATTAACACATAGAATAATTTTTATCCCGATATGCCCACGGGGTTAAAACTTATGCGGGTGAAACCGTGGAGTGCTGATAGTCTTAAATAAATCAAAGAAAACTGCATTTACGTAGATTAAAAAATTGATGTTTGGTGAGATTTCCTGTCTCCTTTGTCGCTCCCTTGCTCGCTTCCGCTTATGTCTTAAACCACAACCCTGCGACTGGGGTAAGCTGATATCCCATCGGGAACAGCAATTAAATTCCGTACCTATCAATGTCCTGTGCAGCGCCATCTTCTGAAGTTCATTTTAACTTTGAAGAAACCATATTAATTTGTTTCTTTTGTCTTTTAAACAAGACAAAACAAAACAATGGCTCTTAGTTCTTCGGAGAAAAGTTTTAGGTTTTGTTTTGTTGTCATTCGATGTGGAAGAAACAAATGGTAAATTGCGACTAAAATGGAAAATTCTTAGTAAAAGCTGCCTATCCATTGACGCTGAGCAAGGTAACGGAGCGGAGCGAGGGAGTAATGTGGAGCAGAGTTGTGGACTGTGTCTATCCATTGATGCGGAGCGATGTAGTACGGAGCGGAGTTGTGGACTGTGCGGAGCTAGGCTGAGTTCACGTGACGAGTAACTAGAGCGGGCGGTAGTTCCCCGCTACGCTTGCCCGCTCCGCTTACCCGCTCCGCTTCCTCGCTCCGTTTCCCGGTTTTTTAGGATTTTTAAGCTATTGCATAGCTTTTATCGCGGGTTTTGAGCGCGGCGACCGAATCAAGAAATTCCGTAACGAAAATAAAACCTAACACCTCCACTCCGCCTACCATGTAATGTTGTCATGGGAACGTAATTTTTGTTTTATGTCATCATCCGTCATCATCCCAAGTGTAGCGTTGACAAATAGGAAGTATGGAGGTTACAAATGGTATGCAATAGCTTTACCGCGGCAGTCTCCGAGTGCCACACGTTTTGTTTTTTTTTGTGTGGGAAATTATCAAATAACTTCTCCCGCTCCGGGGCTACTGAGTCTGGATTTGTGCCCGGTTGATGGCAATAGGCTCGCTCCCTATTACATGGGACTTTAACATAACTGGCGAAATGTGGGTGTACTATAAGTACACCTCTGCCCATCCCTTTGGGAAATAATGCTTTATGTTATGTTAATTGTCAATATTTTGATGGCCTCGAGATATCGTGGCAAGGTGTTTCATTACATAAATATAGTTCACTTTTACTAACTGCAGAATAAAATACATATTTTTCTGTGGTAACTTTTTGTGAATTCATTGGTTCTTGGAATAAAAGCTACCGATTACCAACTATTTCTGACTTAAATACCATTCCTGTAGTGCAGTTTGAACGGGTACCGGTGAAATGTATACTAGAGTTTAATTAGGATCTTATGGCGCCTGAGTGACATTGACAAGGGGACGTTGTTGGTGAACATTTGTGAAATTGTCACTTATATTGTATTGTAAAATACAAAATGACGGCGTTAGTTCCAATTTTGACCACGTGTCAATAGATCCTTGTACATGAGATTACATTGTCTCGGAATGGAATGGAAGCAAAATTTCTCACGAAATTGAGTCAAAGCAAAATGAACGTTATGTCAATTGTGTGACGTACAAACTAGATAGGTATGAGCTGAAAAACATGTCGCACGTCTTCCGGAGAATTCTCGCGCATTCTCGGGAATTCCCGCAGCTTGCAGCTCGGATCTAAACATAACATAACATAATGTTTAGATCGGATCTAGTTTTTACGTTAAGCAGTTGACATAAAGTTCATTATGCTTTACACTATTGCGTTACAAAATTCGCTTCCACTCCGTTCCATCGCAATGTAAATTGTTTGTATTTTATTATAGTTATTTTCGTGTTATCAGTCCCATGTATCACCTGCCATGTAAATGCCTCAGACATTAAGTCCGCCTTTGTACAGATTTTTTTTTAAGCTATTGCATAGCTTTTATCGCGGGCTTTGAGCGCGGCGACCGAATCAAGAAATTCCGTAACGTTACGAAAATAAAACCTAACACCGCCCACTCCGCCTATCATGTAATGACGGTTCCCATGACAACATCACGTTGTCATGGGAACCGTAAACGTAATTTTTGTTTTATGTCATCACGTCATCATCCCAAGTGTAGCGTTGACAAATAGGAAGTATGGAGGTTACAAATGCTATGCATTAGCTTTACCGCGGCAGTCCCCGAGTGCCACATGTTTTTTTATTACAGTTATTTTCGTGTTATCAATCCCTTATGTTGCACCTGCCATGTTTTGTCTCTGCATCACCCTAAGGTTGACAGGTAGAAAATGCCTCAGGCAATAAGTCCGCCTTTGTACAGATTTTTAAGCTATTGCATAGCTTTTATCGCGGATTTTGAGCGCGGCGACCGAATCAAGAAATTCCGTTACGAAAATAAAACCTAGCACCCCCCACTCCGCCTACCATGTAATGACGGATGATGACATAAAACAAAATTTCATCCGTTATCATCCCAAGTGTAGCGTTGACAAATAGGAAGTATGGAGGTTACAAATGCTATGCAATAGCTTTACCGCGGCAGTCCCCGAGTGCCACACGTTTTTTTTTTTACTTCTGCATTAGTTTGAATAAATAAATAAATAATAAATTGAGCCTAAAGCTTTCAATAGATCAGCATGGATACCTATAGTAAAAATCAAATAAAATATGTACCTAATGGATGTTAGTATAATTACGACGTCCATTTAATTACGTATACAAAGATGTCTACGCTGAGAATTTTACTCATTTATAGAGAAAAAGCTCTTCAAGTTTATTGATTACGTTCTCCTCGCTAATGAAGGTCGAGGGCTGTTCATTAGCACTTTTAAGTAATGTTCCGGGAACTAGCATATTAAAAGGCTGGTAATAGAAAACCATGACTTTATGCCAAAAAGTGACCTACAATGATTTATAACATAACATCACGCCCCTTTCTTCATTCACGCTTCCCTAAAGGGTTGGGCAGAAGTGTACCTACCTACCTACCTATAGTTCACCCACATTTCGTCGGGGGCGATTCTATTGCCATCAACCGGGCACAAATCGAGACTCTGGGCTGCTAAAGAGAAATTCCAGATGGAAAAACCCAATAACACTTTGCCCGACCCGGGAATCGAACCCAGGACCTCGTGTTCAGCAGTAAAGTTTGTGACCACTAGACCAAAGAGACAGTCTTACTTACAATTTATCGACCCCTAATTTTCATTTCAAGAATATTGCAGAATTTTCTCTTCAAGAAGGTTTACTTTCATTCTCAGCCCATTACAACGATGCCTGTCATAACCTAATCATGTCCTATTCAAACATTTCTCTCAATGTTCTTTAACATAGCCTTTATCCTGTTTTGTTAAGGTTCAATTTGCCTTAATACAATCTCTCATTATGTCGCCTGAGACAAATTAAAGGGAGTCGTTTGTAAGAAAATGAAGCCTAATGATACGTTTTTAAGTTAGGAATTTTCTTGATTTATGATAATGTTGAAATCAACGTACTTTCGTCTCTACAATAAGTTAGAAAGTAATTTTATTTGATTAAACTGTGTTTTATTAAATAAATATTTAAGTAAAAGGCAAAGAAAATTTCAAGAAACAAAGTAAAGGAAATGTTTATTTTATATTACTTTGTACAAATTTTAAATTAGATCAAGAAACAACAGTCAAGGTATTTTGATATATTATCAAAAAACCCGCTATCTGACTGAAATAGATCTGGGAAAAATTCCTATTGTAATTTTCCTGCCGTTAATCCTTTTAAAACTCATATGAATGCAAGGAAAATATTATACAATAATAATATTATTATAAAATATGTTCATGTTAATATTTTTTCAAAATATAATCTTCTACAGTTATCTATACCTATTCGAACTCTATAAATGTTAATACTTATTTATATTTATCATAGTAATATAATCCCAAGTCAATAATAGAATTGATAAAAGGTACTTAATAGTTATTTTGATATCTTTTTAAGCACTTATATTACTGACAATAGTGGCCTAAATTGATACCTACGTACCTTTTCCATAAAGTAAACCCATTTATTTTTAGGTATTACAGAAATTCCAGACGTACACTGTAATTATTTTAAATTGGAATTTTGTAACTGTAATTTCTAACCAAATTATTTTTTATTTGTTTCAGGTATGTGTACACATTCAACGATTGAACAGAATATATATTTTAGTATTTTCCGGCATTTTTCATTAAACGTAAGTAGCAGTTAAGATAAATATTTAATACTAACACCACCACAGTTTTTAAAAACGGTATACTTCAGAGGGCCTACCACCAGCTCATAAACAGTATTATTTTAATATTACTTCAGTGGGAGAAAGAGATGGAGCTATACGACCTTTAGAGCTTCATCTCTTTCCCACACTGAAGTAATATTAAAATAATACTGCTTTATGAGCTGGTGGTAGGCCCCCAGTGCATGTAAAAGGTAACCAATTTTATCAGTTAACAAATTGTTACGTGTTTAAAATAATAACACTGTTTACTTTGAAACATTCTAAGAACTTAATTTGTTATTAGAAACTACAAAATAAACACTGATTAGCGTGCCAGATATAAAGGATCGAAGGTTTTCCTTGAATGCAACAGTTTACCGTCGCCATTTTTATAAACAAAATCTGTAAAAAAAATCCGGTATACCAACAATGCTTTCCCTTAATCTATCTAAAAAGAAAGAAAGAAAATTCGTTTATTTGCGGTAAACATGACGCAAAGAAAGATAAAAAAAAAAACGTGTGGCACACGGGGACTGCCGCGGTAAAGCTATAGCATTTGTAACCTCCATACTTCCTATTTGTCAACGCTACACTTGGGATGATGACGTGATGACATAAAACAAAAATTACATTCCCATGACAACATCACGTTGTCATGGGAACCGTCATTATATGGTAGGCGGAGTGGGGGGTGTTAGGTTTTATTTTCGTTACGTTACGGAATTTCTTGATTCGGTCGCCGCGCTCAAAGCCCGCGATAAAAGCTATGCAATAGCTTAAAAACACGTAAATCACAAATATGCGTCACATCCACGCAAAACGGCCATCGTTCAGCATAAAGCTGTGACCCCATGCGAGACAGAGCCCCAGCGCTGGTTTCCAGCGATATCTATATGCAGTTACATAATAGTCGGCGTAAAATCTCTTGCTTTAACATAAAATATATCCTTTGACACACGCCAATACTGCAGCTTCCCAATAGGAAAAGATTTTACGGTATCGGACCAGAAATTCCGAAGATATTACACAAACTACATACAAACTTACACATTTTACCTCTTCATAATACCTAATTATTATTAGTGTAGATAAACAAAGAGCGCCTGCTAAGACGCTCGGTTAGAGCGAACATGCTGGCTCGCCGGTTTGCACGATGCTCACTTCCTGTTAAAATCCTCTTTCGAGCTTACTGTACATATTTTTACACGAGCGAAGATATACGCAAAGATCGTACAACGCTCTCCGCGTTCAGTATAATAACGCGTTTAGGATGCTGGTGGGGCTGCCCCGCTTATGTAGTGCATCAGGAATGTTCGCGGATGTGCATATAGATTGTTTCTACACAACCATGCGCAGGGTGTGGAGCAGCTCCAACAGTATCCTAAACATGATTTCAAGTCGCCTAGACTGTGCTTACGTGGGTTGCTGTTGTGCCATCTCACATGGGTTGTCACAGCGCAGATCCTCTACTATTTGTGTCAGTTTTTACTAATTTTTTTTAAGCTGTTGCATAGCTTTTATCGCGGGCTTTGAGCGCGGCGACCGAATCAAGAAATTCCGTAACGAAAAAAACCTAGTTTTCCTTTTAATTTCGTTATATAAACTACTGCTGTGATTTTTTTCACACATCCAAAACCACCCATTTTTCTGGCAGGGGGGGGGACACTTGACTCAAACAAAAATTAGCACTTTAAAGCTTAATATTTTGCAAACAGATTCCTGAATCCAAAAATAGTTTTCACAAACTCATAATTTTTTTGTTAGACCTTTCCAATGATATCCCACACTATGGGATAAAAAAATAAAACATCACCACTTTACGTGTATGGGAGGTACCCTAAAAAAAATTATTTTTATAATTTTGTTTTACCACTTTGTCGGCGTAATTAATATGTATACCTCTGTCAAATTACAGCTTTCTAGTACTAAGGGTCTCGGAGCTACACCGCGGACAGACAGACAGACAGACGGACATGACGAAACTATAAGGGTTCCTTGTTTACTACGGAACCCTAAAAATTACGTTCCCATGACAACATCACGTTGTCATGGGAACGTAATTTTCATCCCAAGTGTAGCGTTGACAAATAGGAAGTATGGAGGTTACAAATGCTATGCAATAGCTTTACCGCGGCAGTCTCCTAGTGCCACACGTTTTTTTTTATTATGTAGTCGTTAGTGTTATTAATCATTAGTGAGTCATACGATACTTGAATAAAGATAATTCTATTCTATTTTATTCTAAGACATATATATGGGTACTACCATTTACCTCAAGCTTCTCGAAACTCGTGAATTTTCCGAGAGTCGAATCGAGTCTTAGTAATGAACATTATTGCGGCCTGCAACCGGCAAATCCCCTAGCTCTAAGTGTAATTGCAGTGTTATGTTACACTCCTCGTTTTCTATCGGAAAATCATTTTATAACCAGTATTGGAACTGTGCCCGATACATAATAATAAGATTGTCACTTATATTGGGATATAGCATCAGATTTAACC
This sequence comes from Agrochola lychnidis, assembly GCA_963680765.1. Lineage (NCBI taxonomy): Eukaryota > Metazoa > Arthropoda > Insecta > Lepidoptera > Noctuidae > Agrochola > Agrochola lychnidis. The sequence goes on from OY796858.1 coordinate 22,531,694, forward strand.
CTGAAATGCTGGCGTAACATGTAAAGTGGACAGTTTTTGTAGTGGCGAAAAATTAAAAACATGTCGTGAAGTGACAGAAGCATGACATGTCCTGTTTATACAAAAAAAATCGTTTTTGTAATAAATTAAAAAAATCCGCTGCAGGGCAAATTGAAATAATTAAAACCGAATCATATACAAAACCATACACTTGTTCAGTTCATAACCCAATTGTAGGTTATTTATTTATTTAAACTTTTCACACACAAAAAGGTACAAAGGCGGACTTAATGCCTTAGGCATTCTCTACCAGTCAACCAAGGGTGGTGAAGAGATTGGATGGCAGGTGCTCTGTTTGAGAGGAGTTAGGTTTCATAAGCTATTATTTATTTCCTTATTAAACAATGAAATATGTTCCATATAACGTGACGAGGGTTTTCATAAGGGTCAACTCACACCGAAAGAGCGGCGAAGGGCAGCGAAGCGGAGCGCAGTTTCAGTGTCATATGAATTTTAACATTATTATAATACTTATTATCGCATGAGAAACTCGAACGAATCGCGCGGATGCCCGCGGCACCGCGGGAATTCCGGCGAATTCCATAAACGGGCGCCTTCTCTGCGATAATAAGTATTATAATAATGAAAATAAAGTTAAAATTCATATGACACTGAAACTGCGCTCCGCTTCGCTGCCCTTCGCCGCTCTTTCGGTGTGAGTTGACCCTAACAGTAGTTTTGTAATTACAGTGGCGGACATCGTGAAGCATGAAAATATAATTTGCTCGTTTTATTAATGACTATTAATCCTACTTTTACCTGTGAATGTTTACGACTTATGTGTGGAATTTGATTTTAAATCGTTAAATCGAGGTTTTATCTTCGTGTTCATTTTACGAACACTAGTTATACCTACGTTATTCACATAATTTAGTTTCTATGGTGTCAATGCCCCGAATATCAAAATAAAATATCAAAATAATAATATTGAAGAACACATTTTCACTCTCATCTAGCGATGAAGAAGTAATAAAACGCATGTTCTTTTTGATGCCCCGCTTCCTGTGCAAGCTGTAAAAATTCTTTAAAAATATACAACGCGAAAATGTCAACTGTCGACACGTATTGTTGTTTTACGAGAAAATGACACACAGTAGATTTAATAAAACAGCGCGCGTGCATACTAGCCGACTTTTTATGTTTATTTAAAATATAAAAAAGTTCTTTCAAAGTTTTATGGTGATGCAGAGGAAATGTGTGACTACGACACTCGTTGATACAGAGCTGGCAGTATGCCACTAATTTTGCACTTCTTTGTAATTTTTTAGATGCGATTTTATTAAAATTTAAGAGATTATAAATAATTTAATCCACGTGCATTAAATTAGCGTACGATTTAATTTAAAGATTCAATTGACGGACGCTTTGAAAACTATTTTAAACATATTTACTGTTATTTTATATAAAAAATAGACACTAATGTGTCTAAAAAATATATAACTTTTATATAATAAAATAACAGTTCTAAATAGAAAAACTTTGCTATATAAGCTTCATTTTTACTACCTACATTTGAACAAAAAGCCGGTAAAAGTTTTTATTTCCCTCCATTCCATACAAATTATACGTATACAAAAGACGAGCGTGTCCAACTCACATTTGGGTGTAATGATCACGCAGCCAGGTTTTCCTATTAATTTAATGTCTACCACTGAGCGCTGAAGTTCTTAGGTCAGGAACTTACAAAGTGTAATATAGGACAGGCCATTCCATTCACAAAATGTACTAGAATTTTACGAATTAAAACACGTTCCTTATAAGATATTTCGTGTTTGATGATGAGACGTAAAACCTTAAGACGCAGATACATGACAGTGACCTTGAATGGTTAGCTTGCGTGTTCTGTACTGAGCTCACGCAACGCGTCGTACGTCCAGCCAGTAATAGGAATCGCCCATCAAGGAGCGCTGTCCCAAATTAGACGCGTTATTAATTTATTACACGTAAAACAAAAGGTATTTGAATAAAACACGTATACTAAAAGATTATTAATTTAATTATCTTAAAAATGGTGAAGTTTTCAGAAAAATACGCTAGATGGATTTTGCGTCATTCTCAGTTTTTTATCCGCGTTAGACATAACTTTAGAAATTAATTTCATTATGTAATATAAACATAATCAAAAATATGCCTATATTAAAATATTAAGAAAATGCTCTAATTTAACATATATTTTTTCCAAATCACTAACACTACTCGTTTAGACGTCATCTATCGTCATCATTAAAAGTCAGCTATCGTCCCCTTAAAAGTAATCTGTTAAAGTCTGGCATAAACGTGACTAAAAGCCGGAAAAACATTAGTGTTAAAGAAAATGTTATATTAGCAAGTAATGTTAGTAATCTGCGGCAAAACCTACAGTAATTACCTTAGTCATAATGGCAAAGGAAACTAGTTATCAAAGAAAATACAAAATATAATAAAGCTGAAGAGTTTGTTTGTTTGAACGTGCTAATCTCAGAAACTAAAAGTCTGATTTGAAAAATTCTTTGTATCTACGTTTGATAGCCCAATTCCCGAGGAAGGTTATAAGGCTATTTAACATCACGATACGACTCTTAGGGGCCGACCAAAAATAAAAACAGTGGCACTCCGGGAGTGCCGACAGAAGTGAAAACTTGAAAAAGATCGCCTTGGTGGAAGAAAAATACTTGTGTAGAACATTGGTCCGTGACTTTATCTAAATAAAGAGCACAATCGTGTTTCCAAAAAAAAAACGTGTGGCACTCGGGGACTGCCGCGGTAAAGCTACTGCATAGCATTTGTAACCTCCATACTTTCTATTTGTCAACGCTACACTTGGGATGATGACGTGATGACATAAAACAAAAATTACGTTCCCATGACAACATCACGTTGTCATAGGAACCGTCATTACATGGTAGGCGGAGTGGGGTTAGGTTTTATTTTCGTTACGTTACAGAATTTCTTGATTCGGTCGCCGCGCTCAAAGCTCGCGATAAAAGCTATGCAATAGCTTAAAATTCTACCAAAACCTTGAAAGTAAAAATACTTGCATAGAACATTGATCCTCAACGTAATACAAATAAAGAGCGCAATCCCGTTTACAAAAATGAGGTGTCGATAACGGTGTCGCGAGTTCAATCGTTTTTTCCCATCATAAAAATGCCCAACGCGCCTAAAGAAATTTTAACTTAAAAAAACCTGAAAGAAAGCTAAGCTAAATCGAAGTAATAGTGCAGACGGGCAATACGATGCGACGCAGTGGGTCGGAGTAACAAGAAATTTCACGGATGAAATCGCGGTCAGAAGCTTGTACAAAATAATAGCAAAACTCAATAACTCCTTTTTCTGGTCTACAGTATACTTCTACTAATGGATTCTGAATGACACAGTCGAGAAGTCCAGTTCATTACTCGTTCGCGAATCATTTATCTTAATTAAAAGGGAACCGAGACGTGTACGGAACTAAAAATGTTTTGACTGAACCCTAAACTTCTATAATTAACTACGATAGATGAAAACTGGCGCCTACAAAGCCAATTCGACTTTGCATACACAGGAGTTTAAACTTTATTACGTAAGTTACAGAGTTTATTATAGTTTTGTGATCTGATGAAATCTGGCGCCTAATACAAAACCAATACGAGAAATAACGATTGCATTTTGGACTTTATTGTGTAGAAAATAGGGTTTATGTATGGAAATGTATGCTTCAGTTATTGGAAATAAAGTTTTGAGTAAATTCCTTTTTGTTTGGGGATCGCTTTAGGGTATTGCTATGTGTATTATTCTGCTTAATTTACCGTGAAATAAATTCTTAACTTTTGCCTAAAAGTAAATACTTGCAGTATTATTTTTAGCCATCTATAATAATTGAGCTAAAATATATCCTATACTATTAAATGAGACATATTTGTATGTATACATATTTGGAATCATGTTCTCAAAAACGGCTCTGACGATTTCGATGAAAGTTTGTTTTGGGTTTGCGGGGGCGTAATATCGATCTAGCTAGATCTCATATCTGATAATTTTTATTTTTTTTTATTTTCACCCGAGCAGAGTTCGGTCGACCAGGTACTGGTACTAAAGTACACCATATATTTTCAACCATTTTATCACCTATCCAATTTTGTGTTATCTTATCTAAAAAAGAATATAATTGAACTTTTATTAAAGGTGATATCTAATACACTCCTCATCGTCTGTGAGTCAGTTATGTGGCGACGATATTGTTTAACCCTCTGAATTTCAGTAGAGATTATGCAGCTATAAATCGTTTAAATGAATGTGAAATATAACTCGTTCGTAGCATAGGATATTAAATAATTCACCAAAACTGTTCCAAAATTATTTTCTTGTTGAAGTGACAACTTCTTTAGGCACACTGCGCTGCGCTCTTTTTGAACTGTGAACGAAACTGAACCGTCACGCTCGGGTCGGTTAAAATTCAAAATTCAAAAGTCATTTATTCAAACTAGGCTGAGAATCAGCACTTTTCGAATGTCAAATTACATAAGACAGTCCCCCAAAAACGCCCACCCTTCACCACTTCCTAGTGCCTTTAGCTGGGAAGAAGAAGTGGCGCAACAAACTCCCCAGCAGCACAGCTGTCTGTTCAAGTTAGAAAAATGATTCTATACAATAGTATGCAAAATAACTTACATTATGCAACACAAAACATAATTCAAATGATAAATTATAGGCCATATGCCAGCTAGCGCACGCCAATATACCAACTAAAAACATCGAGAACTATACTCAAGCAATATAAAAAAAAACTAAACGTTAAAAGAACTAAATATCTAAATAAAAGCCTCCAGACATAAAGGGCGTGCCCGCTTTCATAAAGCTGTAATTGGCAGTTATAAATGATAAACTAGGACCATCGGGGTAAAATAAATGTAACAGTTAATAACTAATAACAATAACAAAACCATGATCAGCAAGACGACCAGTCACCACAAGCAGCACCCGTTCACGAGCATAACTCAAAGATCTGCCATTACCCCCCTCACCATATTTGATGCTGAATCGCGTATACTCGGCTCCAGTCAATCGGTGACGCTGAATCGCGTATACTCGCCTCCAGTCAATCGGTGACGCTGAATCGCGTATACTTGACTCCAGTCAATCGGTGACGCTGAATCGCGTATACTCGGCTCCAGTCAATCGGTGACGCTGAATCGCGTATACTCGGCTCCAGTCAATCGGTGACGCTGAATCGCGTAAACTCGGCTCCAGTCAATCGGTGACGCTGAATCGCGTATACTTGACTCCAGTCAATCGGTGACGCTGAATCGCGTATACTCGGCTCCAGTCAATCGGTGACGCTGAATCGTGTATACTCGACTCCAGTCAATCGGTGACGCTGAATCGCGTATACTCGGCTCCAGTCAATCGGTGACGCTGAATCGCGTATACTCGCCTCCAGTCAATCGGTGACGCTGAATCGCGTATACTCGGCTCCAGTCAATCGGTGACGCTGAATCGTGTATACTCGACTCCAGTCAATCGGTGACGCTGAATCGCGTATACTCGGCTCCAGTCAATCGGTGACGCTGAATCGGGTATACTCGGCTCCAGTCAATCGGTGAAGCTCAATCGCGTATACTCGACTCTAGTCGTAAGTTTTCACTTCTATCGTGTGATTATAAGCACATACCCTCTTTTTTTCTCCACGATCCTCTATCAATCTGCCTAGCCTTTTCCCAACTATGTTGGGATGCAGTTGTATATCAGTATTTTACATAGAGCGACTGCCTATCCGACCTCCACACCCAGTAACTGGTTCATACGATACCCCTTGGTAAGACTGGTTATCAGACTTTCGGGCATCTGACGACCGTAACAACTGTCAAAGATCCATGAATGACAGCCGAGACCAACGGCTTAACGTGCTTTCCGAGGCACGGAGGCGTCTTCAGTATTTAAAAAAGCGGCCAAGTGCGAGTCGTACTCGCCCATGAAGGGTTCCGTAGCAGCAAGTAACGATAAGTTTACGATTTATGACGTATTAAAAAAAAACTACTTGCTAGATCTCGTTCAAACCAATTTTCTGTGGAAGTTTACATAGTAATGTACATCATATATTTTTTTTAGTTTTATTATTCTCTTATTTTAGAAGTTACAGGGGGGGGGACACACATTTTACCACTTTGGAAGTGTCTCTCGCACAAACTATTCAGTTTAGAAAAAAATGATATTAGAAACCTCAATATCATTTTTGAAGACCTATCCATAGATACCCCACACGTATGGGATTAATGAAAAAATTTTTTTTGAGTTTCAGTTCTAAGTATGGGGAACTCCAAAATTATTTGATTTTTTTCTATTTTTGTGTAAAAATCTTAATGCGGTTCACAGAATACATCTACTTACCAAGTTTCAACAGCATAGCTCTTATAGTTTCGGAAAAAAGTGGCTGTGACATACGGACGGACAGACAGACAGACAGACAGACATGACGAATCTATAAGGGTTCCGTTTTTTAACGGAACCCTAAAAATGGTCACCCGTCCACGGACCAAACCTGGCAAGCGTAGCTTAACCTGATGGATCGACCCGTGCGGCTGTTATTACTTAGTGACGAGCTCCCCCACGGTCCTATACTATCATAATTCGAGTTAACTTATCGTTCTATAATTATGCACGAGTGTGTGTAGTGTGTGTGAAAGAAAATAAAGAAAAGTTGTTTTATTGTCACAACAATAAAACAAATTTTCTTTATTTTCTTTCTTTCTTTCTTGGGAAAATACTTCAAATTCTTTCAATAGACCTAATTGGAATGTCCTCATTTTTTTGCACAACAGATAACGAATACGGAACCTTTGATACGAAAAGATTTACAGTGCAAGTAAATTTTATCGGCGCAAGAGACGTTTTTATAACATAATATCAGTTTTACAACTGTCGTAAATGATTAAAACACTATTTGCGTTCAGTTTGATGCCTTTAATTTTACTTTGAAGTGCCTACTGGCGACAGTTTCAGTGATATGATACGCCTTTTTATGATCTACTAGCAACGCGCCCCGGCTAAGCACGGGTCAAAGCATATATGCCTTCATTTTTGAAGTGAAATCTTCTTTAGGAGCGTTGGGCATTTTTGAGACGGGAAAAAACAATTGAACCTCATTAAAAGTATTTCTTGCACAGTAAAATTGTTCAAGTTTTCACTTCTGACGGCACTCCCGGAGTCCCATTGTTTCATTTTTTTGCTGTCGTAGTGTAGTACCTATCTGCCTATTGCGTCAAGCATATAGGTTAGATTAAAATGTAACTGATGTTCATCGTACTTGGAATATTTTACATCGTCATATTTTAGTAAATTTACATAAAAACCTTCTTCATTTATCACTCCGTCCATTGTTGAAAACTGCATGAAAATCCGTTCGGCTGTTTTTGAGTTTATCGCGTTCCGACAGACAGACGCGGCGGCGGGCGGCGGTGGGACTTTGTTTTATATAATATGTAGTGATGTAGTGACTAGCAGATCCGACAGACGTAGTTCTGTTCTTTCAATAATTCATAGAAAAAAGGACTTGCAGTTTTTCCGAAATTTGAACATTTGAAAATTTTTCTTTCCATTAAATCTAATTCGGACTAGAACATTTTATAACAAAAAAAAAGTAAAATCGGTCTATAGCCGAATGCATTTCATTATTAGTACCAGGGCGACCGAGCTCTGCTCTGGTGAAAATAGAGAATGCTCATTTAATAGTATAGGATAGTTCATACTTATCACAGGTACATACTAATTCCATGCTGCCATGTTATTATTCTCATGTAACCATTATTCATTATCTTGTTCTAAACTACGGGCGACCGAGCGCTGCTCGGGTGAAAATACGGAGAAAACGAATTTTCCCAGATATGAGACCTAGCTAGATCGATTTTTCGCCCCCGTAAACCCCTATATTGCAACTTTCATCGAAATCGTTAGAGCTGTTTTCGAGTACGTGATTAAAAATAAATATATGCATATTATATAATATTGCTCGTTTAATAACATAACATAACATCACGCCTTGTTTCCCCGAAGGGTTGGGCAGAGGTGTCCTTGTAACAGGTACACCCACATTTCGCCAGTTATGTTTAAGTCCCATGTAATAGGGGGCGAGCCTATTGCCATCAACCGGGCACAAATCCAGACTCCGAGCTGCTACTGAGAAATTTCAGATAGAAAAACCCAATTACACTGCCCGACCCGGGAATCGAACCCAGGACCTCATACTCAGCAGTAGCGCTTGCGACCACTAGACCAACGAGTCTCGTTTAATAGTATAGGATTTATATAGATTATGTGTGAAGTTAGTTGCAAGTAGGTCTCTAATAAGTTTGCAAAACAACGAAGGATGAATGATATTGATTTTGCCTCCATTCGAGCATTCCTCGTTACATAGTTGGGTTAAGGGGCTTAGGGCAGTTGCCTCCATTCGAGCATTCCTCGTTACATAGTTGGGTTAAGGGGCTTAGGGCAGTTGCCTCCATTCGAGCATTCCTCGTTACATAGTTGGGTTAAGGGGCTTAGGGCAGTTGCCTCCATTCGAGCATTCCTCGTTACATAGTTGGGTTAAGGGGCTTAGGGCAGTTGCTCGTACAGTATCTGGCCAATAATTCTAAACGAGGCATCAGGTAAGTTAGGCAAGTCATTTTTATTAAGGAATATCTTTCTGTGACTATCCAATTACTATATCAACATCATATTAAACTTTGCCGAAATTAACACTTAGTTCTAATACCTATAAATAATTATTGGGTGTGTAACCTTAACACTTAGATAGGTCATTTTTTTAAGCTATTGCATAGCTTTTATCGCGGGCTTTGAGCGCGGCGACCGAATCAAGAAATTCCGTAACGTAACGAAAATAAAACCTAACACCCCCCACTCCGCCCACCATGTAATGACGATTCCAATGACAACGTGATGTTGTCATGGGAAACGTGATGTTGTCATGGGAACGTAGATTTTGTTTTATGTCATCACGTCATCATCCCAAGTGTAGCGTTGACAAATAGGAAGTATGGAGGCTACAAATGCTATGCAATAGCTTTACCGCGGCAGTCCCCGAGTGCCACAGTTTTTTTTTTTAGCCTACGCTGTCCCACTCCTGGGCAAAGGCCTCCCTCCACTCCTTCCACCTTTCGCGAGCTCGCGCGTCCTCCTTCAATCCTTCCTTAGGTAGGTCATTTACATTATTTAAATTAATAAGACTGAACTTACCTAGATGAGCTAATAGCTTAGATCACTGTAAGGATTCATGCATAAATAGATTCAATTGCGCCACTATATTCCATATTATACAACTCACAATAACCATTACTATGTACAGTTTTAGGCTGCCTGTCCACTGGAGCGGAGCAAGACAGCAGAGCGGAGAAATGTGCCAATATTAACCAATAGAATCTAAACTCCGCTCCTATTGGTTAATATTGGCACATTTCTCCGCTCCGCTACCTCGCTCCACTCTAGTGGATAGGCAGCCTTAATCAGGGATGATCAATACGGGTATTTTTTCGGTTACAATAAATTTATAAACTCAAATTCAAACTCAAAGCATTTATTTTAATTAAACCATTTACAACCTTTTCAATTGTCAAGGAATCAATATATATTTTTACAGGTATTTTTAAAGGTTATCTTTAATTGAATACAATCAGTAGTAATAGGTACTGGTTACCGAAATAAAAATCACCTCTATCTTACACGTGCCGTTGGCATTAGTCAAAGAGCGCGCATCGCCTGTTTTGTGTGTAACCGGTATTAAAACGGTAACCTTAAAATAGGTAACATATTTCTTCTTCTTGGTTACCCAGATAGCGGTAACCTTAATCGTAGAAGTAACCAAAATTCTTCGATACCTGTACCGCAATTTATAAAGGTTTTCGGTCCCTGAATTTAATATACATTTAAAAAAAAAAAAACTGAGATCTTCATAGTAACTGACCATTTTAATATCAGTCCGTTTTCCTGCGATTATAAAAACCTTAGCACGTCCTTGCATTGTTCTAAACATAGATTTGTATCAGTGCTAAATAAGAATTGCATTTACAAAGGAATCAATTATTAAAGCAATTAAGTTTTGTTTATTAACAATCTTTGTTGCAGATTTTTTGTTATTGTGTGAAAAAACTAGAAATGTTGGCAAGGATGGCTTTTATGTAGGTCAATTAATCTGTCTAAGCCTTTTCCCAACTATATTGAGGTCAGCTTCCTGTCTAACCGGATACAACTATACCAGTACCATGGAGCGACTTGTAATCTGACCTCCACAACCAGTAACTAGGTAACACGATACCTTAGTAAGACTGGTTGTCAGAATTTTGGGCTTCTGACTACCCGTAACGACTGTCAAAGATCTACGAATGACAGCAGGGACCAACGGCTTAACGTGCTTTCCGAGGCACGGGGTGTCTTGATTAAGTATTTAATGGATGGTCACCCATTCACGAACTGACCGCAGCAAGCGTAGCTTAACCCTCGATTGACTCTTACGGCTATTATTATTTTGCCTCGAGCTCCTCTATGACTTTTATGTAGGTAATGTTATTATTTAGCCTTCGAATGTGTCTAGACAACCAATCTTTATTATGGCGATAACATTTTCTAGGTCTTTTACGATTATAACAAATTGGTATTATAAAACGTAGTACCTGGGCGACCGAGCACTGCTCTGGTGAAAATAGAGAATGCTCATATAATAGTATAGGATAGTACTTACTAATTCCATGCTGCCATGTCATTATTCTAAGGTAGCCATTTTGTTCTAAACTTTGGGCGACCGAGCTCTGCTCGGGTGAAAATACGGAGAAAACAAATTTTCCCAGATATTAGACCTAGCTAGATTGATTTTTCACCCCCGTAAACCCCTTTATTGCAACTTTCATTGAAATCGTTAGAGCCGTTTTCGAAAACGTCATTACAAGTATATACACCGTGAAATTTGAATCACAGTTTTGCTAGAACAAACTTTATTTAGACCATGGTCTACTACCATTCTACAGCATCCGATAAAAAAAAACATAAATTGATTTTTGAAAAAACACAAAAAGACTAAGTTTAAAATGTCAAGATTATTTACTGCCTACTAAATTTCGTTTATGGAGGTACATTTCCCTGTAAACAATGTTGTGTCCCATGCGTGGTGTCTGTGTTGTAGGGAGTAACGATAATCTTGACTTTTTAAACTTTGTTTTTTTTGTGTTTTTTCAAAAACCTATTATGTTTTTTTTTTTATTGGATGCTGTAGAATGGTAGTAGACCATGGTCTGAACAACGTTTGTTCTAGCAAAACTATGATTCAAATTTCACGGTGTATATATACAAATATTGCTCGTTTAATAGTATAGGATATAATTCAGCCCGACAACCTACCCTTTATAAGTTTAGGCATAGTTAAAGGAATAAAGTAGGTAAAGACAAAAATCTATTAATTAATCTTAAAGAGAAATTATACTGACCAACTACGATTGTAGATGGATCTAATCTAAGCCAATTACGGTGGCCCCTATTTTTGCTCTCATATCTGTTCCGTCTTTTCTGCTAATGAGGATTTCTTTCATGTTTAAATTTTTCCGTCAAAATCTTTGTCAATTTTGGAGAATTAATCGGATTTTTGTCGTCCCTCCAGTCTAATTAATCACTACCCCGATTTGTATGTCTATTTAGTAGCTAATCCACCCTATATCCCTAATGCTGCACTAAATTTTGAAACACTCAAACGTATTATATAATGCCCGTCATTACAAATTTTCCCATTCACTACGCACGCTACGCAAATTACTATTATAATAATACGCCTGGACGTAATACGCCAGCTTTGTGATACAGCCATGGGCAAAAGTATTTGGCAACCCTTTATATTTTAGTTAGTTGATTTTGCCATCCTGTTGTATTTTCCACCATGAGAATCCTCCTGCTCTTATCATTCGTGTTTTTCATTGGAACTTGAATTTGAATTATAAACAAAAATATTTTTATGTGAATTGTATTATTAGATGGAATGGTATCGATGGTAAAATACCGTTCAGTTGCTGTAATTGTCCATTAAAACAATTTTCAATCGTAAGTCTTTTGTAAACTAATGCAGAATATTTATCTCACACTTTTGCACATGCCTGTATAGTATAACTGAAATATTATAAAGCAGGGGTCGATATTTTTTACATTTTTATACGACACGTTTCCGACCTGTCACGGTGGGTCAACATTAGCATAATAGGCACATTAATACGTGCCAGGTTTTACTTTCGTTGAGTGATGTAAGTTTCGTAATCCGGACGATCTAGGTCGAGATTTGATGGCATTAAAATTAGAATGATTGACAGTTTATTATTTTACGCTGATTGTAAATTTGATATTATAAAGGGATTATTGCGTATTTATTTAAGAATTTGCGTAGAAATAATAGAAAACTTACTAAGTGATGAAGCTAAATAGTTGCGTAGAGAAGTAAGTGAAAGCAGTAAATAAAATAAAGGTTTTGTATCTTCAAAAAATAACTATTGAGTAAATAGTACAAAAGCTTTGCGTGTGTGTGAGGAATAATAATTGATTCAGCGTATCGGGACTCTGAACCCATGATAAGTTATATGACGTGTTGGTTTTATCTTTCTATCTTTAATCAAATTATCCCTCGGATTAGCATGATGTACGTTTTTCGACGTTTATTTTTATTATAGGTGGATAATTCATTTATCATTTAACGCGCATTGCCACAAATGTTAGAAATATTATAATTATTGCACACAACTTGCTTCCTCGAAAATAAACAAGTTTTAAACTTACAATATAACAATAATAAAAATGAATGTTTTGTTTTTTCTACTATTTGCAAGGTTAACGTCAAAATATAACGATAATGTTGCACTAGCTCATTATTTGCTACTAGCTTCTGCCCGCAACTTCGCCCGCGTTGTAGTCAACTATTTTCTATAAAGCATACCATATGGCACTTTGCAATAGTGTAGGTTTGTGCCAGTGAAAGAATTTTCAATATCGAATCAGTACTGCCAGAGATTACCTCCTAGATCCCAATTTACGAAGTTTACCTTTTATATTATTAGTGTTGATGTATAAATGTAACCAACTACCTACCATGCTGTACCTTTGTAATATCTTAATTTTTATCTTGTGTTCTAAGTGCTCATTATTTTTTATCAATTAACCTCCAAAGAAGGGGTAATTTATATTTAATTGAAGTAATAATTTTACAAGGCGAACTTTTAATGACTGATAATAAAAACTCTTAAAAACACTATTCACAAAAAATACGTTTCTTTACGTTGTTACGAGTTTTGATGTCTTCATGTGCTAGGTAGGTAATTAGGTACTATACCTAGATTATTCACAAATTAAACCCGTAACTACCGTTAATTATTGTATTTCCTAGATGTTAAAAACTAAAATTAAAACTGTAATGAAATAAGCCTCGAAAACAAGAAAACTAATTACTATAATATTACGCCTGTTTACACGAAGGATTAGGCAAAGGTGAAAACAAAAAACTGTAGGTAAACATTTTTAGTTTTTTAAATTGACGGCCCTAAATTTGATATACAGGCTGCATATAAAACTTAAGGCCATCAACTTTCACCAGGTGGACTCGATACTAGCTTAACCATAGATAATCTGACATATAAGTGAACATCTTTCAATAATACGCCAGTGTTGTCACCACTTATATGATTTAATTTAATTTGATTTTATTTGTAAAATTTCTATTAATTTATGTTTGGCAATGGTCGTTATTTACCTGAAATAAATGAATTTATTATTATATATTGTATTCAAAAACTGACGTAAGATTACACAAATAGACATCAACTATATACAAAACACTCAAAAACATGGTAATATAATTTCTTAAATATTCATTAAGCTGAAGAGCAGCCTTGGCTGGTCAAAATTAATGGGAAAAAATCTACTACGAGCAACAATGGACGACCTTGGCCTGTTTCAAACACGTAATTATTTTAACGGCACTATTCTTGTACTAACTGTTAAAATCATCACGGTTTCTGCTCTTGTGATTTTGGTGGATTTTTAAGTGCGATGATTATTATCGTCATTCCAAGTTTTGGGAGCTTTATATCTTGCTCGGGGCGGCTGGTTTAATTTTCAAAAAATTATAACTAAACCATTATTTGCTTTATAAACAAAAATCTTTCCGTCTTTGTGTTCCATCGCAGTGACTCTTTTCCCGCCTTCTTCATATTCCAAAATTTTGACAAAAAAAATGAGCAATAACACTTACCTTTAATAAGGTGTGGTGAGAACTTTGCCAATCACCAAGACAGCAATCAAGGGCGACTGCCAAGGTATATATACAACCAATTGAACCACACTTTATTTAGGAACTGCACTTCCCGAAATTGATAGTCATACCTGAATGTCTGCTCACGCCAAAACCAAACCAGCGCAATCAATACCCCTATATTTACACTTCGATTTTTACAAGTAGCGATCGTATCGCTGTATGTCAGAAATGGTGATGGATTAACAGCAGGGTGGCTCCTGTATTAGTCACGGTTGAGTGGGCAAAAATAATTGTAACTACGGGTATAAGTGGGCACATGGAAGTGGCTATTGTGGTTTCTGGTGGTTTGAACAGTGGTTGTTAGTGGTAAAGGAGTTGGCATTTGATTGTTATGTAATAATGCTAAGGTAAACTATACGTCTAAGCGCACACCTTTGACGTTTGAACTCCGGAACAATGCGAAATGCTAATGAAAACTGTTATTTTAGTTTTATAACGTAACCGCGGAACCACGTAACATACAAAGGGTAATATAGAAAACATAAAATTTATTCAAACTCTTAAAAACTGACCAGTCAAGACACGACGTTTTACAGAGCCTTCCTCAATAATAACTAGCTTAAATAATAATACGCCAACGTTTGGCATAGCATCCCTGCAGGCCATTAAAATTCCCGTATTTAAAAAAACGTTCATAATCTAGTCGCAATGTCATTGCAGTGGTAATCAGTGTCAAAAATAAAGGAAAATAAGACTTATTTTGGACCGACTGAGATTCTAATACGAACGCTTTTCAAAATACGAGAATTGCTATCCTGTTATTTGTAGCACAGCCATAGTATTAAGAAGAAAAAAAGGGTCCTTCTGGAGACAATAACAACATTTCCTTCTATTCATCCATCCGTTACTTACTCCTCTATTTCCCTTTCATTAAAACATGATCAAATCAAATCATAATTCATAGTTGAACTCTGCTGCTATAATTACATTACTTTTAATTTTACCCTGACGTCAATCAAAAGCGAAGTTAATTGTTTAAACGCAGCGGTCTGTAAAATAAGTTCCATTGTTTTAAAATGTGAAGTTCTCACATAAAGTATATCGTCCAGTAACGATGCGATATGGGCGTATCATCCATCATTGATGTCAGAATATGTGTATTTTTAGCTTTTTGTGTAGAATATTGTTTAATGGACTAATGCTAGGTTTTTCTTTTTATGCACGTATGAAAGAAAGAAAAGAAAGATCGTATCGTTCTGGTTACCAATCGTAGTAGCTTAAATGCTCTGTCCTCGGAAAAGATTGTAAACAGTGCCTAATTTTCCCCATTTAAAACTTTAAAAGGGTCTACCATGATCAGTTTAGCAGACTATTTGAAAACTTATTATACCGGATATATTATTGTAACTACATTAAAATTATAGAGTGCAACCTGAAAGTCATTTTCCTCTATTTTCTTTGTTACACTATCACTCGTCATCACGAAGATTTCACTTCGTGATCACCATCCACCAAGAACGATTCTGCTTGATATTCAAAGAGCTTACGGCCATTGGTTTAATTTTGAAATGAATAAAATAGACGATACCGACTGACAGTTTTATCTTATTATAAACTTAAGATAATCGCTTGATCGCCTCCATCGATCTTCGTAAAGTATTCGCTGTCTTAACGTAGTAAAAACTACAAAGAAACAGTTCAAAACGAGCAGAGTGTAATACAAAATAGTTTTAATACTTTAATCCAATAATAATACGCCGTAATAGTTCGTAGTACGCTGCCGCCACGTCGCGTCGTAAAACAGGTTAACTTGATGTACTTAACTTTCAACTTTGGGGCTGCTTAAACAACATGTTGTTTTCATAAATGTTTAAGGATTATACTTAAAAGTTTAAGGCTTCATTATTTCATTATCCTTTTAACATTAAATGGTAGTGATATAAGGCCATTATGGTTCAAATTGGTTTATTTTGATTGAAAGACATAAATACGAAAGGTCTTCAACTTTATTGATGTTGGATGCAGCTAAATACCTAGAAGTATTTTACGTGAACCGACTGCCCGTCTTCACAACCCAGTTACTGCCTTTGGCAAAACTGGTTATCAGACTTTCTAGCTTCTAACTACACGTACCAATAAAGACCACGATATCAAAGGTATAATGGCCTACAAATGATTTTATATTTACTGGATTCAATTTGGTTGATTCATCTAAATTAAAAGGCACAAATGAACCGTGTTGTACTGCCATTACATTGTTGTTAAGCCCATGACGGGAATCAAGTGACGCGGCGTTTTTTGAGTTTCTCTATGCCAAACACCGCATACCTAGTGCATAGAAAGTCTTTTGGAAAAAATTTTTGAGTAAAAATAAATGAAAATCCACCAATAATAACAATGAATAGTTTAAAAAACACTAGAAAAACACGCTTTTATAAATGCACGTACCAGAGCCTATCTTCTGGCTTCATCATCAGACCTAGAAACCTAATCGTGGTCAAAGTTCATTACAAGACTTTACTAAGAAATCCAAAACAGCTATGATACGATTTTCCATCATGAAGTTCCAGTTCATATATTCCGGCTCCATCATCAGATCAGTTTGACAGTACCATATTATTGTATTGTCATCAGAACTACATACAGCTGCCAATTTTCATTACGCTACGACCCTCGGAAGATGGTTAAATTAGTTACCTTAGATTCCATTACATAGTTAGTTACATACAGGTCGACCTAATAAAAGCGTGTTAAAAATAGACTAGTGCCCCCGTGATTTATAAAAAAACAGGTGTGACTCGGATTTTTAACCTTTTATTTTCATAACGCGCTGATATTTTGAAATAGCTGTCAGTGGAAACACGGCTTAATTTTCAATGGACCAATCAAAGCCTTTGTAAATCTGAAAATAATTAGGTACTCAGATGGTAATAACATGACATTATCGTCGTACCTACATTTTTGTTAATTATTAGGAATAATTTCCTTGAATTTAATTTTCTTTTGTATTATTTTTCTTAGGCAGGTACCCAAGCACATTATTTTTCAAACCATTCAGTTTCAATTCGAGGTCGTGGCTCTTTTTTCATAGGTTTTTAACCTACATTTAATAAAAGTGAATGCTTCAGTAATTAGTTTTATGAATGATTTATTATTTAATAATGCCAGGGTCGTGCACATCATTACTCATAATGAATTTGTATTTTTATTAGTATTATATAAATCTTAATATGTCAATCTTGTTTAAATCCAGATCCAATTAATTCTTGAATACTAAGTAATTTCCTGCATCTTTTATTATTTATCGATATGGATATAGAGCTGTATAGGACGTATAGCTCTATGTATTTCCCAAACTCAAGTAAGATTGAAAAAATATTGCTATAAGAGGTGATTGTAGGCTTCCCTGCTTATCGCAAATAATCAGCCTTCTTTTGTTTTCATTTTATTTACCTAAAAACTGTGCACAACGACATTCGTGAAAAGTTTGAACCCAATATCTTTCAAGTTCCAAGTTACCTCTGCCAAATATCATCGAAATCTATTTGGTAGTTTGGGCTGGCAAATGACAGAGATACTTGCTTTTGCATATCAGGAAAAATGATTGCTTAGAAAATTGACTTCGGTATTGCAAATGAAATTGTCCGTAAATTCAAATCACAACTTTCATTCTTTTACAATCGTGTGAAAAAAATACAATAGACATGGATATATTTAGTAACCTGTTCCGCTTAGCTATTTCTAAAGAGCCATAAAAATCCCTGAAAGAAATCGACCCGTGTTTCACCTCTCAACGAGGCATCCTCAGGATGACGATTGACTTGTCGCGAACTCGAACACGGCAATTCAATTCAATTCAAAATTCAATTCAGTTCAATTCAATTCAAAATATTTTATTTCACATAAATCTACATGGGCACTTATGAAACGTCAGAAGCTAGGTGCACGGTTCCAGTAGGTCTCCACGGTTCAGTTCAACTCTGCATTCAGCGGTGGACATAGACCTTTCTGAATCTGACACATTATTCAGTAGGTATTAAAATAATTATAGTTAGTTCATAGCTACCTAAATGATAAAATTATGAATGAACAAAAACATAATTCTATGCGTTACTCATTGAACTAACGCAGCGTAGTCACTGGGAATTCCCAACAGACGATTCGATGTTCCCAATTAATACGAGCACGTAATGTTGTTTCATTAATTATGCATTGCTTATAATAACTTAATGCATTTCTGTACTAGTATTTTAATCGGAGTATTACCTACAATTCAAACTGCAAGTAATATAAATGTAGGTAAGCATGTAATTTGCCCGAAGTCTGAAACAGAAAAATGTAGGAATAGTTATTTATGCAACTGTTTAATAATAAGGGGTATTAAAACACGAATGTGGGTTTATCGTATCGTGGGATAATAGTATCAAATGAGTCTTTTAATACCTAATTATAACAGTTGCATACAAGACTATCTACACCCATGATATGAATCCTCTATAAGTTTCTGAAACCATTGGGTGTTTGTAATTCAAGATCGAGAATAAAGAAATTCCCACGAAATTCAGTACAACTGCACGTATGTACGTCGCCTGCAGCAGCACATCACACACACATGCGTGCAGCGGGTGTGCTGTCCCCCAGTACTACTACCTACACGTGCGAGTGTCGCCTGCAGCAGCACATCACACACACATGCGTGCAGCGGGTGCTGCTGTCCCCCAGTACTACTACCTACACGTGCGAGTGTCGCCTGCAGCAGCACATCACACACACATGCGTGCAGCGGGTGTGCTGTCCCCCAGTACTACTACCTACACGTGCGAGTGTCGCCTGCAGCAGCACATCACACACACATGCGTGCAGCGGGTGCTGCTGTCCCCCAGTACTACTACCTACACGTGCGAGTGTCGCCTGCAGCAGCACATCACACACACATGCGTGCAGCGGGTGCTGCTGTCCCCCAGTACTACTACCTACACGTGCGAGTGTCGCCTGCAGCAGCACATCACACACACATGCGTGCAGCGGGTGCTGCTGTCCCCCGTTTGAACGTTGAAACGAGTTGCATAGTGAAATTTAGTACAACATTATAACACTCGTTTGGATGATGTAATGGTTACTATGACACTGGTTGTTATAATGTTGCCAATAAGCTAACTGTTTCAGAAACTTTTATAGAGGTTTTATGGCATGGGTGAAGATAAACTTATTTATGAATCGTTTGCTTTGTATTTCACATCGACACAAATTATAGGAGAATATCTCAATACATCTGCCTAGTTTTTCCCAACTATCTTGAGGTTGGTGTTCAGTCTAACCGGATGCAGTTGAATACCAGTATTTTATATGGAGCGACTACCTATCTAACCTCTACAACCCAGTAACTGGGTAATAGGATATTCCTTGGTAAGACTGGTAGTCAGACTTTCGGGCTTCTGACGTAACGACTGTCAAAGATCCACAAATGACGGCTGGGACCAACGGCTTAACGTATTTTGCGAGCACGGAGGAGTCTTGATATGTAAAGATGATCCCCATCCATGGACTAGCCCCGGCAAGCGTCTGCCGGGGGTTCGAAGAAAACCGATAGTGACATCGTGGCCCCCTGGCAACACGGCAACTGAAGGAACACGGGTGGGTTTTAGTCAGTAAGAGTCTGACACGCCCTCCCGCTCCGCCCAGAGCGGGAGAAGTTATTTGATGATTTCCCACCCAAAAAAAAAAAAAGCCCCGGCAAGCGTGTAGGAGAATATCCCAGTCAACAAGGTGGTTAGCGATGCAAAGCACAAAAATAACATGGACATGAATGAAATATTTTTAAGACTAAATAAATTGCTATAAAACTTTATCATACACACATATATGTACTGTAAGTGCTTTATTTCCAGTATCTAACATATATCAAAACATCAGTTCAGGGTGAAGATCGAGGTTTCGTAAATTCAATCAATCTGCCTAGCCTTTTCCCAACTATATTGGGGTCGGCTTCCAGTCTAACCGGATGCAGCTGAATACCAGTATTTTACATGGAGCGACTGCCTATCTGACCTCCATAACCCAGTAACTGGGTAATACGATACCCTTAGTAAGACTGGTTGTCAGACTTTCGGGCTTCTGACGACCCGTAACGACTGTCAAAGATCCACGAATGACAGCCGGGACCAACGGCTTAACGTGCTTTCCGAGGCACGGAGGAGTCTCGATATGTAGAAATGGTCACCCATCCACGGACCAACCCCGGCAAGCGTAGCTTAACCTGACAGATCGACCCGAGTGGCTGTTAGTATTTAGCCACGAGCGGTTTACGGTTTCGTAAATTGTATAACAAATAATCCCTTTTTCTTTGCACAGCTCAGTTGACGGACGTCAGACTGTTGTTGTCAAAAAAAGGGTCTGTTTCTCACACGGCTTCTAGAACATTCTAGAAGCTACGAGCGGATTGTGGCGGGAGTGGTTTGAAGTAGGTTCGCGCAACATTAGGTTATCCAGCGTTTTTGTGTTTTCATTGTTTGTGGATTCAAACAATGGATGCCCAGATTTAAAAGGAGAAATAAGATACTTAAACTTTAGGAAGCTTCTGTTCCAAATTAGATTTAATCAGGAAAATCTACATTGTGAAAGTAAGTCTCATTGTTTGCTACGTTTTCACGTCTAAAATAGAAAATTACGGCTGACATCTAATGCTCGGTTCCTATAAACAATAACGAATCGTTTTCCTTACCAAAGGTTTCTTTTAAGCTATTGCATAGCTTTTATCGCGGGCTTTGAGCGCGGCGACCGAATCAAGAAATTCCGTAACGAAAATAAAACTTAACACCCCCCACTCCGCGTACAAAAATTACGTTCCCATGACATCGTGATGTTGTCATGTCTTAGGAACGTAATTTTTGTTTTATGTCATCATCCGTCATCATCCCAAGTGTAGCGTTGAGAAATAGGAAGTATGGAGGTTACAAATGCTATGCAATAGCTTTACCGTGGCAGTCCCCGAGTGCCAGACGTTTTTTTTTTTTTTACTGCCAACCTGGGCACATAAATAGATTCGTAAGCTAATTTTACCTGTGATAGATAGATCGTTTATTTGGTGCACACAAAAGACAAAGTAAAACATACAAAAGCACGATTAAATAATCACTAAATACATGAAGGAATATAGCTACAAGGTGCCAATATACAAAAAAAAAAGAAGTAAACAAGACATTGTGATGACACTATTTGACTATGACACACTTTAAAAAATAATTAAACATACAAAGTGCGGTATGCGTCTCAAGGTTGCGCCAAATTGGAGACCAACTCAGCATGTGTCAGGCAAATATACCACAGTCATATGGGAGGGTCTACTATGCAAAGCTATGAGGTCTTTGCAAGATACAAGAAACTTAATTTTAAACAATAACAGTCCGTAATTATATCTAATAGTAATACCTTTAAACGAGCAATTTTTGTATATACGTATATATATATTCTGAATCTCGGAAACAGCTCCAACGATTTTCATGAAATTTAGTTTGTTTCGGGGGCGATAAATCGATCTAGCTAGGCCAGAGAGTCATCCAGATATATTGATAAAGGGATCACTATAAGTGTGTTGGTTCATTTTCGTCATACAAAATTATAAATCCAAGCAAGCACATCTTTCAATTATAGACATTTATCACATCAAATAAAAGCATAATAAAACACACACGCTCATCCAGTGCTGGGGAAAAACTAGTACAGTGCAGAAACAGCTGTTTTTTACCGCAAGCCACTTACTGATCATTAGGTCGTAAGCGCGGACTCAATGATTCTCTGAAATGTGACGTCATCAACTGGGTCTGTTTCATTGGCTCCTTGTGTTTGTTCACAAGAGTATTTCGTCTTTTGTTTAATTTTGGAATTTGTTGAGTTTGAAGTGGTAGAAGAGCGGAGAAATGTGCCAATATTAACCAATAGGAGCGGAGCTCTGATGCGGAGTTCTATTGGTTAATATTGGCACATTTCTCCGCTCCGCTGCCTCGCTCCGCCCTAGTGGACAGGCAGCCTTACGATTACGATGTTTAAAGGTAAAGGTATAGATTTAATTCATCATCGTGTCGACGCTTCCCAGGGTCGGTTTGTGGATGGGTGACCGACGATTACATAATATCGAGACCCCTCCGTGCTTCGGAAAGCACGTTAAGCTGTTGGTCCCGGTATCATTCGTAGATCTTTGACAGTCGTTACGGGTAGTCAGAAGCCCAAAAGTCTGACAACCAGTCTTACCAAGAACTGTCGTGTTACCCAGTAACTGAATTGTGCAAGTCAGACAGGGCCTGATTAATCCTTAGGCTAATTAGGCTGCAGTCTAGGGCGCGAGGATCGGGGGGGGGGGGGGGGGGGCGCACTGAAATCGTGTCTTCGCATGCACTAATCTAGCATCATTGCATCTACCCTACAAATTTCAACTAGACCGAGACAAAACACTAAAACTAAATGCACCCTTAGGTTGAATGTCATGCAGATTAAAGAACAGCGTTAGTTTCGTTTGAAGATCGATCTGAAAATATAAATAGGTATAATCTTTTATAGGTAGTATGAACCATGTTAAAATTTTCACACTACTACTCTACTCACGTACCTACTACTTTTTAGGCCGTCCGTACCTAACACACCTGGCGGGGGCGCGTCCTCATAATTAGCCTAGGGCGGTTAGAACTCTTGATCAGTCGTTGAAGTCAGATATGCAGTTGCTCCATGTAAAATACTGGTATTCAACTGCATTCAGTTAGGCTGAAAGCCGGTCACAACATAGTTGGGAACAGGCTAAGCAGATTGATTTGTGTCAGCCTGTGAAGTTTGACTACTGTTACATGTCGAATCCAAATCACTGAAACCTTTAAATTAAAGGAGATACAATCTTATGACGCCTAAGTTACGTTTGTTGTTTGTTTGACAATAACTTAAAGCCAGTTGAACCCAAGTGACATGTTCCACAAAACTATTCACCTTGTGGAAACGAGGCTGACCTGACGACCTGTCCATTATAGTTAGTTGATACTTCACGGTTCTACGAAAGTGGGTACTAGTAGAACTTAAAATGGTAGGTACTGAAGTTTCGCATAGTATTTGAAGAGTTCGCTAATTAACGAGCGTGCGTATAATTAGGTTCAACCTAGTTTTAGTAATATGTTTCAGAATACTAATGTTTTTGCCATAGAAATCTTCTGAAGCTGAACATAGAAACAAGTAAAAAAAATATAATATTTTTGCCATGTTTTAGCAACATTGGTTAATGATTCGCACGGATTTACTCGCCCGAAACGGACGAATCGACATTTTTAAATATTTTAAGCTATTGCATATCTTTTATCGCGGGCTTTGAGCGCGGTGACCGAATCAAGAAATTCCGTAACGAAAAACTAACACCCCCCACTCCGCCTACCATGTAATGACGGTTGATGACATAAAAACAAAAATAACGTTCCCATGACAACATCACGTTGATGTTTCACGTCATGTTGATGTTTTATGTTATTATCCGTCATCATCCCAAGTGTAGCGTTGACAAATAAGAAGTACAAATGCCATGCAATAGCTTTACCGCGGCAGTCCCCGAGTGCCACAGGTTTTTTTTTTTGTATGCGATTCGCAGGAACTTAATTTATTTGTCAGCGAATCGACAACTCCAGAAATACATATTAGGCAATTGGCATATTTTGAATTTTATGCAATAAAGTTACACTTTACTGCATAAAAATTCAAAATGTGCAACCAATAAGCCGTCTATTTGGTTACTTAGGTGTTAATAGCAGAGGATTTTTATGCCCTGGCTGGAGGCCTTAATATATCAAGGTATCCACAGGATAGTCTGGTTAAGCCCCCAGTACACATTGGGCGAGCTGTCGCTCGGTAAACGTATTCTGGGCCTTTTTGCGTCATATGCCGTTTGATTTGCGTGTATTTAAATAACCACTTACTTTGTTATACCTTTTGTATTTTCACATGATGCACTCTGTGTTTCCCTTTAATTCATAAAAAATTGTGAAGGAAAAATGTAACATTCCGAAGTTTGACTTGGCAGGGATTTTTTACTGAGATTTAATATTTTAAGAAGCTGCAAAGATATCTTCAGACAACAACCACGTTTGCCAGCTTATGAAAAGACTTTGGTGTTTTGTGGAACGAAGTTCCATATCGCATTCTATTCTTTGCACATCTTGGCAAACACCGTACGCCGCTTTTGTTACGTAACAAAAGTGACGTGACGGTCAAAATGTTTCACTTTTTAAGTTTAGCTCTCATTCGCCAAATTTGCAAAAGCGAAAGGAACTCTCGACATCTCTCGACTGATCTTATCAAGTAAGTGGGGAATATTGGGAACATTATTTGAAAAAGGTAGTCTTGATAAAGTACCTTAGACCTCAATAAGCTTTTCATTTGGCAAACTGCAGTCATCCTGCCTTTGTCTCATGGTACATGGGGTTGGCGCATTCGTTTTCTACTCCCATTCTCCCCTGACAACCGTCATTCACTTCCTTCTCTTTCATATCATTCCGTAAACTGCAGTCATCATCATCATTTCAGCCGAAAGCCGTCCACTACTGGATATACCAAAGCAAAAACTGCAGTAAACTACAACTGCAATTCAAAATGGCGTAAGCACCATTACCAAAGAATGGAAATTATGTAACTTTTCTGCATTTAGTTGCATAATTACACATACACAGTGATTGTACTATAAATACACAATCACAAACCCGTTACACGATCTACAAATGAAAATGTCTATCGAGTCAGTATTCCGCGTTGGCAATAAATAGTTGTCATTTTTGTATTTTAATTAATACTAGCTGGCCTTTTACTTTTACCCGGCCCGGCTTAGCATGGGTATCACTTATCTAAAAGATCATCAAAATCGGTCCAGCCGTTCTTGAGTTATAAATGGTGTAACCAACCCGACTTTGTTTTATAGATTAGTTCAAATGACACATGAAACTATTGTTGTGGACAGAATTAGATTAGAGCAGCGTCCTAGACAGTGTAGGTACAGTCAAGGATAGACATATTTGTAGCTACACTTTACGAAATTCAAAAGTGAGTTTCTCAAGGCATCGGTTCAAATGTTGAAATGAGTTAGGTATATGATAAAATTTACATAATAAATGCACAAAACCTTAGATATAAATATAAAAATAAAAAAATATTTTATTCACAGACAACGAAGGCCCATTGTGTTAGTCACAAAAGCTTAAAAAGTATGTTAGTAGTTACAAAAGTTAAAGTGAAAATATAATTTCGATTCATCAACCCGCACCTGTCACATGCAGATTGATGAATCGTTTGAACACAGCCGCGTCCAACCTATCTGCTATCATTTTTAGGATACTGTTGCTACTTTCCCGCACATTTTTCCAAACTGACGCGCTTTTTTTCGCATAATTGCAGAGAAATCATCTATATGCGCGTCAGCAAACATGCCTGAAGCACTACAAGACCGCGGGAGCCGCAACAGTGCCCTAAAAAAAGATATAACTTAATCGATACTGTATTAAAATCAATTACAAAACAAGTAAAATTTTAACAGTTAAAATTTAAAAAAAACTCCGGCACAAACATTTCGTCATTTCTCTTTCCTACTCCGTCACCAGACCCTGTTCACCATCTATCTATAACCTATTCATTGACCATTCCAATGAGTCAAAACACGATACCTGTGCTGTTAGTTGGGTATCCTGCAAATTCCAGGTGATGCTGCAGCATCAGTTCAAGGTCACTATGTTCTTCTAATATCATTGAAGTAACAGAATACCCAATGTCAAATCTATCAGACCTGTGGAAGATACTCACATCCATTCATCAACTAGATAAGTACTGATAATCTTCAAATGGCTGAACCGATTTTTATAAAACATATTTAAGAACCATCGCTAGAAAACTTGCTTTCGAATAAAAAAAACCGCATTCAAATCGGTTCACCCGTTGAAGAACTACAGTGCCACAGACAGACACACATAGGGGTCAAACTTATAACACCCCCTTTTTGCGTCGGGGGTTAAAAAGAGCAAAATTTCAGCTCAAACGGAAACCGGGAAGTGGGTCAAATTTAACTTACAAAATTTTATCACATACCGGGACAGGTGAAACTAAATAAAAGCTTGTAAAATTGAAGGAATTCGTAGCTAAATAATAACAGTCGCCGGGGTCTATCGAAAGTTAAGCTATGCTTGCCGCGGTCGATTTGTGGATGGATACACATCGGGAGGCCTCCGTGCCTCGAAAAGCACGTTAAGCCGTTGGTCCCGGATGAGATTCATAGATCTTTGACAGTCGTTACAAGTAGTTAGAAGCCCAAAAGTCTGACAACCAGTCTTACTGAGGGGTATTCAGCTGCATCCGGTTAGACTGGAAGCCGACCCCAACATTCTTAGTTGAAAAAAGGCTAAGCAGATTAACTGTTTTAGACAATTTATTGACACTAACAGAAAGTGAACACATATGTTAGCAATTATAAGTATTGGATCTTCTTTGTTTTTGCGCTATTCTTTTGTTTTCCTTCATTTAAGGGGACGATAACCGACTTTTAATGATTTTATACTGAAGATGACGTCTAAACGAGTAGTGTTAGTGATTTGGAAAAAATATATGTTAAATTAGAGCATTTTTTTAATATTTTAATATAGATATATTTTTGATTATGTTTATATTACATAGTGAAATTAATTTGTAAAGTTATGTCTAACGCGGATAAAAAACTGAGAATGACGCAAAATCTATCAAGCATGTTTTTCTAAAAACTTCACCATTTTAAAGATAATTAAATTATCAATCTTTTAGTATACGTGTTTTATTAAAATACTTTTTGTTTTACGTGTAATAAATTAATAATGCGTCTAATTTGGGACAACGCTCTTTGATGGGCGAGTCCTATTACTGGCTGGAAGTACGACGCGTTGCGTGAGCTCAGTATAGAAACACGCAAGCTAACCACTCAAGGTCACTGTCATATATCTGCGTCTTAACATAGTAACTAGCTGACCCGGCAAACGTTGTTTTGCCATATACATTTTTGTGGTGGACCCACGCACCCTTATCACAAAATTTCATAAAAATCGATCAAGCCGTTTCGGAGGAGTATGGCAACTAACATTGTGACACGAGAATTTTATTTTCCATAGTAATATTAATTTCTGAAGGAGAGGTGTTGGATTTGATATCAGTGCGGTCTTTTTTAATTTAAAATGCACTAGTAGTATTTCTTCGATTCAGTTTTTACTTCAGTGGTAAAATAAAGCCGAAAAATTACTTACCTATTGTTAAAAACAGATTTTCATACACATTTAAGCCTTCAAGGTTTTCTAAGACGTCGATAAAAGTTTAAAAAAAGCTTAAAAATATTTGAAACTTTTCCTCCTGAACTAATCACAAGCGATCGTCCCCATTTACATTAAAAGGCCTTAACTTCATTAACTTAACGAGAGAGTAGCAACGAAAATGTCACATCGAGTTTCCTTCTCGAACAAAAGTTATAATTCAAGCTATTGTCCCAGTCTTCATAATGCAAAATACATACCTATTCATTCGCAGCTTTGTACAAACTCGCCCCTTTCCTCAAAACTGCTTCACCCCCCTTTGGTAGGTACGGAAGCACGTGTATCGTATATCCTGCTCTAGCTTGTACTATCTGTAATCTCGCCCTCTCTTTCCAGCGCCGCCGATCAGCGCACGCATTGCAGGTGAACTGATGATTTTCGTTCAGTCGTGTTCTGAACGTCGCGTGGGTGGAACGCTGTCGCGCGCTCTCCGTTTCCCGCGAAAATTTTACGTACGATTTAAAATCGCAATTTTCTAAGAAAAGACGTTGATATCGCGTTCTGCTATTGTTAATGTTCAGTTGATGTGTGGCGTTGATTAATTTGTTTAAATTGTACTGTGGTTAAGAGAATTGTGTGCTTCCACCGCCAGGAGCGGCTGTACGGATTAATTTTTTTTTTGTGTCCTTTTATCTAAAAGTGAGTACATGTTTTTGTATTTTTGTAGGATTAGTCTAGGATAATGAAATGATCGCGGTAAAAACAAAAAAAAATCCTATGCTACCTTAATGTAAACAACAAATGAAAAACCTGATAAGAACAAAATACTTATACGAAAATTCTGTTCGAACTTAAATAACCCAATTTCATATAATGTTCAGTAATACCGACTCAATATATTATAGCATTGAATAATTCCAATGATAATTCCTTTATTTACAACTAGCGACCCGCCCCGGCTTCGCACGGGTATAAACCGGGTTATTATACATATAAACCTTCCTCTTCAATCATTCTATCTATTAAAAAAAACCGCATCAAAATCCGTTGCGTTGTTTTAAAGATTTAAGCATACATAGGGATATAGGGACAGAGAAAGCGACTTTGTTTTATACTATGTAGTGATTCAACAAAATGATCTCAAATTTTAAAATTCGCCGCAAACTCGCCAGCGATAACACGAATTCCCAAATGTTTATTTTTTCAAACCCAAAACCATCAATGTATAATGACAGCAATAGAATATTCATTTGCGGACCCAAAAGTTTAGTTCATAAAATATTAACGCTATATCTCCACGGGGTCGGTTCAAATTTGCGTCTCGGACTTAATAAGGATCGTAGAAAATCCAAGTTTATGTTTACAAATGCTATGTTCCAATAAATAATCAAATTAACGACGATACCAAACTTCGAACTTTGAAGTCTCGTTGCGCGCCATTCTTATTTGAATAATTTTGATTCCAAACTCAAACGTGTCTACTACAACAGACAGATAATTTCATATTCCATGTTCTTTATTTAATTTTCATAAAATTAAATTTAGAAAGTAGTCCAGTAATCGAAAAATAAAATAAAAAAGACATGTTTTGTGTTTTTTTTTACTCTATGGCCTATGTCCTCGATGTTATAAATTACCTATTTATTTTAATTCTGTCTGTAATCTTTGTGACGGGCTTAATGCCAAATTGTTTTTATTCTTTTTTCCAAAGCATTAGAATTGTGTTATTGCCTTCAATTGTTTACAGTACTCTGCAATTTACATCGAATTTGTGTAATTGGAGCAGATTAACGAAACCACAACTTACAGCAATTAATTCGAGATATTTTATTGTTAAAACAAAAGAAAGTTATGACACATCGTATAGTTTATTGCAATCATTTATTTTCACTAGAAAACCGTGTCTGTGTTGACAAAAATTCTCGTAAATAACACGCCCGATTACTTCCGACGCATGAGAACTATAAAATTAAAGTAATAATCCATGAAAGTGTGTCTAAAAAGACGTAGTGAGTACTAAATGATGGTAGCAGGTGCATGTGTCCAGCAGATAATCGAATTAGACTGTCTAACAGTAACAAAGAGCTCTGTTCAAATGAAACTATATAATCACTACATATATATATAATAAAACAAAGTCTCCCCCGCCGCGTTTGTCTATCTGTCTGAACGCGATAAACTTAAAAACAACTGAACGGATTTACATACGGTTTTCTCCAATGGACGGAGTGATTTATGAGGAAGTTTTTGGTATATAATTCATAAAAGGTTTTGTGTAGGTACGATAATTTATCAAGTGCTAAAAACTGCGCGAAACGGAGCGGGTCGCTAGTTATAGGTAGGTATATAATAATCAAAGTCTTTACAAAAACATCTTAGCGTATAAAATATGCAGCAAAGAATCCCTATTTCATCTCGTCTAAATTCATTAGTATAATCATCATACATTATACTCTGGGCTTCTCGCCTTGTTACGAAAACCCGACGAAGCAAATTTTTCTCAGTATTCACTTCATTTCTATTTTCGTCTACAGTTTATTCACTTTTTGTTATTAGAAAAATGAAAACGTACTATCATTTGTGATATTTTCACTAACTCGTCTGACTAGGTTACTTTACTCTGAGCAGACGATGAACAATTTGTCCATGGATAATTTATAATCACATGGAAATATTGTCCGCGTGCGCGTTAGATTTCCATACGATTCCAAATTGTCCTCATCCATATTGTTTAGTTAGTAATACAATGTTTTATATTTTATATCTTCAACACATTGTACAACTTCATATTCATTGATTTCAAACGTTTATCGACATGCAATGTTTTGAGTTTCTATTCAAACTTATACATGCAGACGATCTCCAACCTTGAACAATTCAATTATTTATTTTGCAGACCAGTCACATAGAAAATAAGACAGTTATTATCCAGTAGCAGTTCAAATGAGATAGTTAACGTCTCAAAAACGATACAACAAAAAACTTGATTACGGAAACGCAAGCGCAACATTGAACGAACCACATGTTAGTAGTGTAGGTACCGTCAAATTCATTATGCTATAAATAACAATCACTACACGACCAGCAGACGGACAAAAAGACAAACTAAATAATACTAATGTATGCCTAACGATTGTCGCTTTGACTTGCAAACTCGAACTAGAAACTCCGGGCTATTTTGGACACACATCCGACTGACTACACCACGACAGATAGTTGGCTGTCGCCAAACTTTCCTGATTTTATTTTCGTTAAGAAAAAATACATTCTTCTCTTCACAAACCTTTTGTTACAGCATCGGTCTTTATATATTTTTTTTAAAATCTGTCCACGTTGCCAAGCTATAGTTATATCGGAATTGTTGAAGAGATTTCTAATATAATTTGTGAGGTATACAGCTGCTATCCCCATTATTATCTTGAAACACTAATGGTCTGGAATGCTCAACGCTTTTGTTAATGTTGTGATAATTAATATATATTTATAAGAGCACGTTGTTCTGAAAGTTAACTGTATTACTGAAGAATTCAAGAGAAAACGCAAAATTTTACAAGATGGCATAGTTTTTGGAATTCAAGATCATTGTGAACTAATTAATTGCTGACATAATTGAATCCTACGATCGTTTAAACATATTACAGTTGACAAAACGTAATCTCACTATTGCATAGCTATTTTGCCACTGTTTTCTTAGTATTCTTCATCTTATCTGATTGTTTGCAAGAGATTGATATATTTAGGTTCATCAAGATTATGAAACCAAAACATTAGTCTTACGAATTTTCGAAGTGTAATCCGCCTGCATTTTCATCTAAGATTTATTTCTTTCCAACTAGATTTATATGATTACAAAAACTCGCCGACTGGCTTTTGTATTTGTTGGAACGAGTATTTGAATAGTCCGGAAACCTTTCATATCGATACCATTCCATCCATGATACGAATTCCATGATCTAATTCACGCAGTAAAAGTTAGGTTAGGTTAGCAATCCCGACGTAAACTCGGTAATCATTAGAGTTTAACCAAAACTGCAGTATTGGCGTTAAACTCCACCCTAATTGCGTAACACAGTTTCAATCACAATCCGAGAGTTTTGAAGGAAATTTCTAATCCATTGCGTCATAGGTTTGAAAAATTCGTCGGCTCAACAACGTAAATAACGCAATGAACGTGGCTGACCTGTCAAAATGAAAGGCATTGTAATCGATTGCCATTATTATATGTGTTACACGATTACCCCGCAAGTTTCACAAAGATTCCTTCGATTTGGACTGTTTCTATTTGCGAAACTGATGTATCATTGAAAATGTTCCAAACCGTTTCAGAAGTTACTTTTATTGCATAAACAAGCTGGAAATTAAAGCTCAAAACTGAAAATATTTAACTTTGATGTCGTAATGTTATTAGTTGGAAATATAAGCCAAATATTGATATGATGGATTGGTTGGATGATGAGTGATAATCTGATCTGGAACAAAAATATACAAATGTATCAGTTGGTGGTTCGAACGGCTTGCAGTTCGAGGAAAATTAAACTGTTTTAGTTACATAAGCTAACATGTGTGATCACCATGCAAAAATGAGATATAGGTACGCGCCTAAAATAGAACTCCAGTTTTTTAGATCCATCAAAATCTGTAACGATACATACAAAAATATCCGCATTAAATAATTAAATAAACATCGCAATAAAGAACAAAAATATGTAGGCACAGCAGTAGCGAAAAAGGTAACAAACAATATTGTTAATGCGCCATTTAACCTCAATAAAAATAACCCCCAAAATGAAATTGCCCGAGGCAATCTTGGAATTTAAAGAATACTTCGCGACCTCATTGCGTTTGTAAAAGAGAATAAAGAAATAGGCACTTTTGGTAACTGTTCTAAAGAAACGTCTGTCAAAGATGATAGCACTTTTGTCTTCAGCTTCAATGTTTGACTACCCTTCATGTACGACAAAATAAAAAATAAAGGATCATGAAAAACGTTTGTTTGCTTGTCATATGTCAAAAATTCAAACTATTTTTACAACTAGTACTAGTAGCGAGTTGGAATTTGTTCAGGTCAATGCTTTTTCATTGAACATTTTTTTTTCAGTTTGCTCCGAAACAGATTTATAAATATCGTTCCTAGATTTTTGCATTTAGTTAACCGAGTTTTCTAGTTTACCAGTTTCCGTACCATGTTCGAATAGAATAAATGACATCAACCGGCAAATATTCTCTACTGGGACATCCCAATGACCGGTGGAACAATAGATAGGAAAATTGCTATTATGACGTCAGGCAGGAATCATATATCGCAGTAGGTATTTTGTGATCAGCAGACGAGTACACTGCAGCCTAGGCTTTAGCACCTTTAAGTGTTAGGTACCCACTAATAATTTTCATTCCTCAGATGATACTAAACAAACATTTAAAACAGTTTTGTCAACAATTTACTGGTGTGCCTGAATAAATATTAGAACAAAACGAGATTTTGAGGATAAACCTAAATTTTCCTGTTAACAACAAAAACACCTACTTATGGTATATGAGATCACTTCAAAACAAA
The DNA here is from genome assembly GCA_963680765.1 of Agrochola lychnidis. Lineage (NCBI taxonomy): Eukaryota > Metazoa > Arthropoda > Insecta > Lepidoptera > Noctuidae > Agrochola > Agrochola lychnidis. Next base: position 22,564,785 of record OY796858.1, read on the forward strand.
ATGGTTTACTTGTCTTTCAAAATATTTCATTTCATTATATGTTATCGCTTCTATCGTTTTAACTACTTCATTATGACTATCGATGTAATTACTTTATTGATGTACAGCGGTATAAATATGAATTCTAGCTTTAATAACTTCGTTTTTCAATTAATATTCTCACGCACATTTGGCATGCTATAAACTGGTTATCCCATTTAGTTCTTATGGTCTAGGTTTATTTGTCTTTGCATACATTAAGTTATTAAAAGACACTTCTTTCTAGTAGTTAGTTTACTCGTTTACGTCAAACAGAACTTCGATTATTTAATCAAGATCATTAACATCAAAAACCATTATGACAGCATCATTTACTACATAAGAATATGTTTCTTCCTCTTCTAATTCATCGTTTTTACTTTTTTAATTTGTCAATTTATATTATCTTTAATCTCCCATCAATTTTCACGTCAAAATATTGAAGAAATTAATCCATTAAAATTCATTTGGCTATACGTTTAAAATCCCATCGATGATTGTTATTCTAACACGATATTGTGTACTTTAAACGTTTCATGTTTATTTCAACGATCTATCACATCCCATAAACGTGCGCCTACTGTGCGCGCACGCATTTAAAGTTGAAATGTTTATAAAATAGTGGTTTTGTTTAGATGTTTTATTTTATTTATTTTTTATTTTACCTGTCTCTGTAGTTTATTTTAGTTGTTATATAAAATAATTAGGTTTTTATTTAAAAGGATAAGTTTAGTTTAATACTATTATTATAATATTAATATTAATTATAACCTTTTATTTCATTTAAATACTTATAAATTATATTTTTAAATATTAGAATAAAGAATAATAAAAAATGGGGTCGTGTGGTTTATCTTGCAGTTGTAACAGGATATTTAGGAATATTTTTTCTAGATAATCTTTGAAAACATAAAAAAGTAACTAACTGCCTTCTTGGGCGCAAAAATATCAAGTTGCACGCCTGTCTGTGAACGTCTCGTTCATATAATTTTTATTATCATTATATTTTTACTCTTCTTATTTTATTTTTTGTGGTTTTTTTTTTATCTCTCCAGGAAACATCTGAAACGAACTTGTTTTTTTTGTTATTTTTTTTAGTTTTAGAAGTTGCGCCGACCCCAAAAAAAATTTAATACTTACAAGAGAATGATGATGCCTATGAAGAATAATTTACTCTCAATATCAAAACGAATATTTTAATTAAATGCTCATCGGCAGATAAGGAAGCACAAGCGTAAATACAATGTAGATGCTACCTACTGGTTTGAGATAACCTTGAACGAACATCACGAAATCAGTCATCCTCACATAATCCAACTTATCAAGGCCTTGTATAGTATAGATTAGCACTTAATCCAAACAAAAAAAGTAATTATTTATGTAACGAAAATGTTGATAAAAACTATTAACATAATATCAACGAAGTATAGCTATGCCACAGAGTAGCAATGTAGTTCATGCAGTGCATTTAAAATGACGTTATTGAACGTATTTATGGGTTCGAGTGTGTTGATGATTTTTAACCTATTCGTTGGTTAACTGCATATAGTTTTTAGACTGTGTACCTATATTTTACAGTTCATGGAGGTATAACCATAAAGCAAAATAGTGCCAACGTATATATAAAGATATCAGAGAGAATTAACACTTTGTAAAAATACTTACCTACTCTTGTAAAGAGAATCGAGACTATTCAAACTCAAACCATTTATTTCAAAGAAACCAATTATAGGTACTTTTGAATTGTCAAGGGGTCGGTCAGTCAGAAAGATGAAGCTAGTTGCCCATTCCAAAGCGTAGTAGGTACTATGGAGAAGAACGGGCAAGAAACTCCGGCGATTGGCGCGAGTAGCCAAGTTCTAAAATCAATTTATTATATATTTTATCAGCCTTCTAGTATCCCACTGCTGATATTAAGGAAAGTCATGGTCACTTCTGAAAAACTCCACAACAACAAACACTACACAAATAATAATGATTGGTACTTTTAATAATATTTAACAAAAGAACATCTAACAACGTTAAAAAATATTATTATTTTAATTAGATAAGATATTTATAAGATTTATTTTGTATTATATACAAGTAAGTACACTTATTAAAAGTGCCGTGCTTTCCTATAATGTAGATATATACGAGATCTACAGGATGAAATTGAAAACATGCGACAAATTGAAATAGGAGATTCAGTAACTGTTACCTAATCATTTTAAATTGTTATTTCCGAAATATAAATTGTGAAAAAAATATCGTGTAATTATCGTCTTAGATAGTGCAAACTAAATTATTGTCTTCACTTAGACACGATTTTATGGCGTTCCAGTAAAATTAAATAAATTTAAAACAAACAAAAAAATTCAAGTATCAATTTAAGGCTCGTTCAGACCAGCGCGACACGCGACGCGACACAAAGGCACCGCTCGTCGCGCGCGATTTTTATTTTTTCACAAATTATATTTCGGAAATAACAATTTATAATGATTAGGTAACAGTTACTGAATCTCCCATTTCAATTTGTCGCATGTTTTCAATTTCATCCTGTATAATGATGATAAAAATTGTGCGTAAATGCTGTGTATTATTTAATTGGTGATACCCATAAATAAATAAATGTTCTCACAAAGATTCATTTTCACAAACCGTCTTTGAAGTCGCTGCCCTAAATAAAATCGTAAGATGCACGTGCCTATACAAAATACATAGTACACGTTACATGTGCAGGGCAAGGTTCATGCACTTGTATTTCTGTAGTGCACGACGCTGTAACAGGTTATGAGACGCCCACGATTGCCATAGTAACCCATTTAGGATCTACAGACTACACTATTGGATGAACAGGTGAATTATTTTGTGAATGAATGGAGTATGGAGTGAAGTAGTCCACTTAGAGCACCCGTCCAAATAGCACCTGCGACTCAGCAGCTGGGATGTATTTGTTTTACAGGACGTTATTAAATGAAAGATATCGATAAAACAAATTTCGTATGTACGTAAGTATGTGTAATTAATAAACATTCTAGTGATTTTTATCAGGACCTAGCTAGATTGATTTTTCGCCCCCATAAACCCCTATATTGCAACTTTAATCGAAATCGCTAGAGCCGTTTTCGAGAACGTGATTACAAATATATATAAATACACAAATATTGCTCATTTAATAGTATAGGATACATAACATCACGCCTGTATTCCCAGATAAGTTAGGCAGAGTTGTACCTTTAGTACACCCACATTTCGCCAAGTCCCATGTATAAATAGGGGCCTATTGCCATCAACTGGTTGCAAAGCCTCAGGGCTTCTACTGAAAAATTCCATATAGAAAAATCCAATATCACTTGCAATTTAGTTATTCACGATAATTCGTGTTAGAGCGGTTTCACACTACGTCCGATCCGAATCCGAGAAATGTCGGTCCAACATAGCCATAGTACAATTTGTATGAGGGGTTGTGCACTAGATCTGATCTTTGTCCGTCCGAATTCAGAACATTGCCACTTCGGATTGAATTCAAATTCGGATCGAACGTAGTGCGAAACCGCTCTTACACTGCTAAATAATCATAAATCTATATTCCAAAATAAACTGCTGCACACTATTTTTTTTAATATTTTTGCGATTTGCGTTTACTTTCACTATACAACGTGCCGCTACAATGGCGACATTAATTTAACACACGGGTAGGGCTAGTGGCCAGTAATCATAAAAATATAATAAGAACAAATAATTCGTTAGTTGAAAAATAAAAAAAATTCAATCGCTCGCCGACATAGGGCTCTCCCTTTCCTTCAATTCGCCATCTCTTTGCACGTTATTCGTTTTATTTTCATTGATGCGATGTTATGATCCGTGATCCCGGTAAATAAACTCTGCGCTACAGTTTTTAAGTACAGGTTGCACCAAGATGTTATTTCAGAAAATTGTAAATAAATCAATAAATAATAACGTTTAATTAAATTAAAATATCTTCATAAAAAGAAAACGCTCATCCGTATACGTGTGTTAAATTAATGTCACCATTAAAGCGCCACGCTGTATAGTCCACACGTCTAATGACGATAATTTCAAATAAAAGTCTATCTACCTGCCTAGACCATGGCGCAAAAAATACGACCAATCCACCAGCATCCTTTAAAATAACTCCACCAGAGAAACTCTACACTTTCTTACTGAAATACTTTACAATAGACATACAATTTTCCATAAATATCTCTGAGACTATGGCGGACACTTCTGCTCACAGTTTGCATTTAACATCTTTATTTATAGCTCAATTATTACCATTATCTAGTGTAACAACGGCGACGACTATTTCATTATAATTTAAAGCGTTTGAAATTGTTAAGATCGGTGTTCACTGTGGGGATGTGGATTTAGATGCTTTTAATATTCGTGATTTAATTTAGAGCTAAAATATAATGCACTGTCTATTCCGTATTATATTACCGGATTCGGCTAAAATATTTTACCTATAGAATTCTTTGAGAAAGATGACTGAAAGATAGAGGAAAAACGAGGTCAATGCTCAAGCCGTTGACATCTAAAACATGTCGTACATTTCTCCATAGCTTATCTCTATTTATAGTTTATTTAAACCAAAAATAAACTCCTACTAATGGCTTCAGATATAGTTCGCACCTAAAACTAAATTCGTCTGAAACTTTATTTACCTCGTCATGGAAAAAACTATTTAAAATTTGGTTTGTAAAATTAGTTTTCGCTGTTAAATAGTTTAGGCGATTAAAAAGTTACGTGCTTGTCAGTAAACGTGCAGGGAGTCATAAAAACTTTGTTTAGTTGAATTTTAAATTACTGCTACTAATAATATTTTGCTGTACGAAAAACTATCTTATTTATGTGAAAATTAAAATGAAATACAACCTTATACATGTGAAATAATACTTGGTATTCGTTTTATTAATGTTTTTGGACTGAATTTAATTTCGGTTTATATAAAATGTGGGTATGTGCTTCTGTTAAAATAAATACAAAATAGAAGATTTAACTGTCTGCCTACGTGACAACGAGCGTATTAAAGGGCTCGCCATGTTGATAAATTAAAACAAATTAACAATAAACATGATTTCATACCACTGAACATCGCTCATAAAGTTGAGTTTTATTTCATAGCAAGCTTTATTTCAAAATATCCAGTTACTGTAATCCCGTGTCTCCCATATAAAAATATATTGCGTACGACGAAATAAACAGGGCCACAATTAGTGGAAAAAAGTTTTCTTTGAAATCCTAGAAGACAGACGTAAATATTTAGGGCAAAGAATTTATACAATTAGGCCTATTTTCCTTTGACAATTTGTGACGACGGCGAGATTACAAAATGTAAAAAGACTGTATGGTTTTATTCAACTTTGAGATCGTCAAACCAGCTTTAATCAACAACTGTTTAACATCGTAGCAATTTTTTCCCGTCAATGTTTATTTTTTCTAATTTTCATTCAAGAATCTCGATGCATAACTACTAAGAAACTGGTTTAGAAATAGTATATTATCGGCTATTTTTGTACCGCATAAATTCTCGCATGAAAAAGGGCGGTCTCGAAAGCCAGTTATGTTTATAAGCAGGTGATCGGCTAAACTGTATGTTAGCCGCGTTCGCACGCATGCACTAAACTTAACGTCTATTAATAAAATACCTATAAGGACTTAAAAGAACTATTCTATATATTATACGGACATTCTGAAATATTTTATCCTTCGTGGTGGAATACCTTAAAGGGCATTTCCTTCGGTTAATTGGTCTTAGTCGCATACCGTTGACGATAGAGATGGGAGTCAACGAAAAACTAAAGCTTATTATAAACGATTCGACTCGACTTCTAATTCGATTTATGCGAATGTCAAGGTGATAAACTAGTGATTTAAATTCAATTCGTATCGATTATATTAGAACATGACAAATAAATAAATCGATTTGAATTAAATATGGATTCAAAATTATTCTCGTGTCCAAACGCAATGGCGTAGAAAGAACCTGATTATTAAATCATACAGTTGGTATTGTTAGGTGTCAAATTGGAGATCGACAGAAGCTGAAGTGCGGGTGGAATTTTTATAAATAAAATATACAGAGACGGAACGGTTCGACAAATCTCGACTAAATTCGTGTAAGCCAACGTCGGTAACGTTTGGCTTAACAGTTCCACGAACCAATATTCTTACTGATATTTTATTTATATTTTTAGAATAGACATTTTTTTCCATCGCTCTGTTTGAGTGTGTTCTCGGTCTAATAGATTTTGTATATTGATCTAGGCTGTTTATTCAACCAAAAATATTAATGGATTTCTGTCTATATACTTTTCTTAATTTGTGGAGATTGTCATTTCACTTCCTTATAGTTTTTCTAATCTTTTGAAGAAATAATATTATATTGTGAATGATCACGAATGGTGACATTTTACGTCAATTTATTAACAGTAAATATTGCGTGTATTTTTCGTACATGGCATTTTATGTCGTGTTCTTTATAAATAAGGGCAGGTTTTTCAATGAGTCACGCTGTCACACATAAATGACCTTTTTCTATCATGCTCAAAAGTTCAATGAAACATCTGTTGCAGATACTTACAACTTGATCAGTAGAAAAAACTACTCGTCGTGCTATATTTTTATAATTGTTTATTTCATCCATACAAATAGATCAAATTGAATTGTCTGTTTGTAATGTCAAAATGTCAGCTTTTTGCTAAATAAGAAAGGAAGGAAGATAGAGGAGGAAAAAAGAAAAATCTTATTTGTCTGGTTGTTCCGGCTAACGGCAAAACCGATTTCGAATGGATTTTGACTGACAGATAGCTGATGTTATAAGGAGTAACTGAGGCTACTTTTATTTAAGAAAAAGAATTAAGGTCCACGCGGGCAGCAGCTCGTTTGGAAATAAATAAAATACAATAAAGTCTACTTTCTATAGGATCAATTTGCAGAAAGTCAAAAAGTTTAGAGACAGGTGAAGACATCAACTATCTCTGAACTCTTTCTTGCTCTATAAAGCAAAAGCCTAAATTTAAGCGAATGTCTCAAAATCAAATAAAAAAACGCCTTGATGGAAGAAAAATAATTGTATAGAACATCGGTCCGTAACCTTATCTAAATAAAGAGCACAATCGCGTTTAAAAAAATTAGGTGTCGGTAACGGTGTCGCGAGTTCAATTGTTTTTTCCCATCTCAAAAATGCCCAACGCGCCTAAAGAAGTTTTCACTTCAATAAATTAATTACATATGTGACCAATCTACCACTAAATTTCAAACATTAGTGACCGCAAGAGTCATGAATTCCTTATTTATAAAATCTCGAAAAAAAAAAGGTCGACACCCATTTGTAAACCAGAATATCGACACGGACAATCTCCCATCCCTATTCTGATAGTAGTTTGCAGTGTAGCAAAGCAATAAATACCCTTCTAAGTTGAATCGTATGGCTGAAGATCACATCATTAATTATGGCGTTGATGTCTCTGACTAATTAGCTTCGCTTATCTGTTTGCGCACGCAGTGTAGCTTGAGATGGCATTTTTTCTAGCCTTAAAAATAAAAATGGTAGAATTAAATGCTGATTCATCTTCTTCTTTCCGTGTGGTTAGTGACCAACCAGTACCCTAATTGCGTAGTACACGATCAATCACAATCTGTTTCGATTTGAAACAGATTGCTAATCCATTGCTTCATAAGTTGGAAAAAAATCTGCTCAACAACGTAAATGATGCAATGAATGTTGTTGAACTGTCAAAATGAAACAAATTAGTCGTAATCGATTACGAAAATAAGTTACGCAATTAGGGTACTGAAAGAAAGAAAGAAAGAAAAAAAAAATTTGATTTGGGATATGCACAGGATATACAGACAGTAATAAAAAATGAAATAATATACTTTTAAATGTTTTTTTAATGATTTTTATAAAAATATTTAAAAATGTATTTAATATATAAAAAATAAAATAAATGAAAAATAAGAAAGGAGCATTTTAAACTAACGAACTAACAAAAATAAACATCACCACTTTTCGTGTATGAGAGATACCCTAAAAAAAATGTTTTTCATAATTTTGTTTTACCACTTTGTCGGTGTAATTAATATGTATACCTATGCCAAAATACAGCTTTCTAGTACTAAGGGTCTCGGAGCTAGACCGCGGACAGACAGACAGACAGACGGACATCACGAAACTATAAGGGTTCCTTGTTTACTACGGAACCCTAAAAAAATATTAACGACCTGTGCGAGTCCAAAAAGGCCCATATCTCATCATAATGTGTCAGAGTTTTAAAACCGCCCATGGGCGATGGGCCTCTGACTTGGCTTAAAATGCTGTCGAGAAATTCAAATTCAAAGTTCTTAAGTACCTAGCATGGTATGAAATTGTCACTAACAGAAGACTTAGAATATTAGCAGCAGGTCCCAAACTGGCACAGCCTGTTTCTTGGTGACACAAACACTACACAACGTTAACAATTTAATGTGTTCTCTCAGGCATGCCGGTTTCCTCACGATGTTTTCCTTCATCGTTTTTGAAGCAAGTGATAATTATACAATACGCATATAAATCCGAAAAGTCAGAGGTGCGTGCCTTGGGTTCGAACTTGATACCTATAACTTGGGAGTCTGACGGTCACACCACAAGGCTATCACTGCTAATCCTGATTTATAGGTGGTTTTAAATCAACATTTACATGGTTATCTAGAACCGCTTCTAGTCAACTCATCTTTTACACAGTCAGTTTATCATTTTAAGGCACTTGTCACACTGGATGCGTTCTGCGTCCTACGGTCCAGTCAAATCGAAGATAACATAACATAAATGTTCGAGTTGACCGAACCGTAGGACCCAGAAAGCATCAAGTGTGACAAGTACGCTGTACTGGTACAGCGTATTACTATTTGATAGATAGATAAATTGTTTATTTAGTGCACACAAAAGACAGCACAACATACAGTAGCACGATAAAATAATAACTAAGTAGCTATTAGGAAATAGCCAGCTAAATGGTTGGTTTTAGATATGAGAAAAAATTCACAGCAGTAGCTTATATAACGAATTTAAAAGGAAAACTATCACAGCTGAGTAGGCTTCACAAGTTAACGAGTAATAATCGACCAACTTAGATTTGCGGTTGTAAAAACATGTTCTCCCATACATTCTGTATGAAAGATTATTTTTTTTCAACTACAAAGTTAAGTTTGTTCTTGGGATAAATTCGTCCCAACTACGGAACCCTACATTGTGCGTGGTCCGACATGCACTTGGCCGGTTTTGTGTTTAAGCTCTTTTTTGCTTCATGTTTACCGCAAATAAACGTTTTTTTCTTTCTTTTTTAGGATTCCGTAGTAAACAAGGAACCCTTATAGTTTCGTCATGTCCGTCTGTCTGTCTGTTTGTCTGTCCGCGGTCTAGCTCCGAGACCCTTAGTACTAGAAAGCTGTACTTTGGCATAGGTATACATATTAATTACGCCGACAAAGTGGTAAAACAAAATTATGAAAAACATTTTTTTTTTAGGGTACTTCTCATACACGTAAAGTGGTGATGTTATTTTTTTTATTTTTTTAACCCATAGTGAGGGGTATCATTGGAAAGGTCCTTCAAAAACATTGTGAGTTTGTGAAAACCATTTTTGGATTCAGGGATCCGTTTGCGAAATATTAAAGTGCTAATTTTTGTTAGAGTCAAGTGTGTCCCCCCCTGCCGGCTAAATGGTTGGTTTTGGGTGTGTGAAAAAAATCACAACAGTAGTTTATTTAACGAAATTAAAAGGAAAACTATCACAGCTAAGTTGGCTTTACAAGTTAACGAGTAATAATCGACCAACTTAACTTTGCAGTTGCAAAAACATGTTTTCCCATACATTCCGTATGGGAGAACATATTTTTCAACTACAAAGTTAAGTTTGTTTTTGGGATAAATTCATCCCAACTACGGAACCCTTCATTGTGCGTGGTCCGACACGCACTTGGCCGGTTTTTTTTTACAAGTCCCATAAGTATCGACACCCGTCACCACTCCTGGGTTTCACTTACTAATTTTATTTTACCCTGTATTTTATTAAACATTTCTTAATGTTTTCCAAACAGTGGTAGGTCTTCATGTTTTACTTCACAGGATCCATACCTACGTGTCATAAGTATAACAATGTAAACCAATACCATTATTATTAAGTATATTCAATTTACTAAACAAAGAATATTATAACTAACTATACGTACATTATTTGTCAAACAATTTTGTTCTTTTATTGTTTCCAGCTGTTGCAATAAAGTTTACATATTGCATAGCGGTTAGAACATATGATATTGCAACCATGTGTTATTTATTTAAATAATGAAATAGGTGTCTTGTGATACATAGACGTCATTTATTGTTTATAATATCCTTTGTAAATAACAGAATAGAAAAATATTGTTTGTCCGTCTTGTAGATTATAAAAAAATATTAAACACATATTTTTTTACCTTATCAAAAGATTACGGCGATACATTGAGTTAAAATGTGCCATGACGTCACGAGTATGTAGATTTTATACTTACTTGTGACGTAGCAAACCCCACTCCCCAACTTTAATGCGTTTTATCTAAGTAATTTTTTATTATTAGGATGAAGCAAAAAATATGTGTCTAATAATTTTTTTATTATCTGATTAACAGACTAAATAGTTTTTTTTTTTTGACCTAGGCTTCATCCCTATTATACTCAGTGTAGGGGACATTGACGAGCAAACTGTAAACAAGAATTCAACCACCAACCACCATGACCCACCGCAGCAGCAACCGTAACCTACCAGCGTTGATTTTTTCTTGGGTTATTAAAAAAAACATCGATCAACTCTCGCTTGGTCCGCGTGGTGGATTACAAACCACTCCTTCTCACAGAGAGGAGGGCTGTGTCCCAGCAGTGGGAACATTATAGGCTGATCATGTCCTTTACACGCTGTAAATTACTTATATTATAAAATCTGTGAAAAATTTTTGATTGCCTTACCAGTTACTATTTTAGGACGATAATACACGGTTTAACCAATTTGACTAACTTTGGTTGAATGGCAATTGGTTTACCGATATCTTTATATATATAATTCTTCTGTGAGTGTGTATGTCACTGAACTTCTCTCAAACGACTGGACCGATTTTGATGAAATTTTTTGTATGTGTTCAAGGGGATCTGGGAATGGTTTAGATTCACAATTTTGTCCGCTGGACAATGTTTAAAGACTTAAAGACGTGTAGACAGGACAACGTCTGTCGGGTCCGCTAGTTTAATTATAAACTTTTATGTTTACACACAATTAATTCAATTTGATTATTTCATCCGAATTGAAAGGTATAGTACTTAAATCGTGTGTTACCAATTTTTATTAGGTACTAGCTGACCCCGGCAAACGTTGTTTTGCCAATTATTTGTTTGGGGTGGACAACCCTTATCACTTAGGGGTATGAAAAATAGATAGTAGCCGATTCTCAGACCTACTGAATATGCATATAAAATTTGGTAAAAATCAGTAAAGCCGTTTCGGAGGAGTAAGGTAACTAACATTGTGACACGACAATTTTATATATAAGAAGATAAGTAATTATAACATAAACCTTCGCTGCAGTTAGGTAAAATAGGTGACTTCAAACAGCAGCTACGTAAATATTTAAAGGTTAATTAAAAAACTGCGTTTTTCAGTGGAATTTGTTTACTTACTAAATTACATACACGTACATAAACTCACGCCTTCTTCCCATGAGGAGTAGGCAGAAACTACAGAACGCCACCTGCTACGATCCTTACATACTTCTTTTGCGTCGTTTATGTTCATTCTGGTCATACACGCACGCCGGTTGCAAATACTACGCACCTAACCTTTCTGAAGAACACTACCAATAATTTGTATTATTCTGGGTATCGAAGAAAATTCACGCCACCAGATGGCGCCACTTTGACAAGAGGTCTTCCATTTCGATAATGAACATCCTTATTATAATATTATAAATGCGAAAGTAAGTTTGTTTGTTACGCTTTCACGCTAAAACGGCTGAACGGATTTAGATGAAATTTGGCACATATATAGATGATGCCCTGGAAAAGAACATAGGATACTTTTTTTTTCCCACGGGATCGAGACTTATGCGGGTGAAACCGCGGGGCGCAGCTAGTATTTAATAAAAATAATATTATAAAGAGGAAAGATTTGTATTTTTGTATGTAACGAATAAACTTAAAAACTACTGGACCGATTTGAAAATTCTTTCAGCAATGGATAGCTACATTATCAGCGAGTAACATAGGCATATTTAATTCCCGTACTCCCACGGGAACGGGAACTAAGCGGGTGAAACCGCGTGACGTCCGCTAGTAAAATATATATGCCTACGTTCATCATTCGCTCTTCATTCAATCGCGACTAAAGAAAATATAGGTGTTTTGATACTTGACAGGTCCTGGTGAACATCATTCCAGAAAACCCTCATTTCTAAAATGGTTCATTTTAAAGACAATAGGACGGTGTCCAAAAAAAAAAAGTTGTCCGTCTTGTAGATTATTAAAAAATATTGAACACGTATTTTTTCTTTTTTGACGTAATCAAAAGATTACGGCGATACATTGAGTTAAAATGTGGCATGACGTCACACCTTGCTAGATTTAATACTGCGTTGTGACGTAGCGAGCCCCCACTCTTCAACTTTAATGCGTGTTTTCTAAATTATTTTTTATTTATATGATAAAGCAAAAAATACGTGTCTAATATTTTTTTATTATCTGAAAGACGGAGTAAATAGAATTTCTTTTTTTACCTAAGCAACTACCATATTATTGAACTAAACTCATTGTCTATGTTATGTTTTTTTTACGTCTTTATTATAACGACCACACGCGATGCTTTTGATTCTTATTTAACTTTATTGCCTCCGATTACTATAAAAATAACATAAAGGCAATAAGATACCTCGTAAAAATTACCCATAATTATCACCAAAACATGGGTTAAAACCGTGACTGTTACTGTTTTAAACGATTTATCAAAAGTGCCGCCATTCAAATTTAACCGGTTTCAATTCATTTAACTGACTCGTTCAAAAAGCTAAAAAGACGAGTCACGGTTTGATGATGCGGGTAACATTGGTAATTAATCTAGTGTTAATTGTATGTTTACGAGTACTTTTATGTGGGGTAAGTAACCGTTTACTATTCAGTACCTGGGTGACCGAGCTCTGCTCTGGTGAAACTAGAGAATGCTCATTTAATAGTATAGGATAGTACATACTAATTCCATGCTGCCATGATAGTAGGTACTTACTAATTCCATGCTGCCATGATAGTAGGTACTTACTAATTCCATGCTGCCATTTCATTATTTTAAGGTAGCCATCTTGTTCAAAATTTTTGGCGATCGAGCTCTGCTCGGGTGAAAATACGGAGAAAACGAATTTTCCCAGATATGAGACCTAGCTAGATCGATTTTTTGCCCCCGTAAACCCCTATAATGCAACTCTCATCGAAATCGTTAGAGCCGTTTTCGAGAACGTGATTACTAATATATAATATGTAAATATACAAATATTGCTCGTTTAATAGTAGGATAAGGATAGGATTTAGGTACTACTGGCGATATAAATACGAAACATGAAAAAGGTTTATCCCGTGTCTGTTTCTTTGCTTCTTGGTTAAAGTAAACAAGGAATTTTTATGAATTACAGCAAATGAAACGAGAATTTAGTTTTAATATTACCTACATGAAAATATGCATGCGCTTACGCATACGATAAGCATGATAACTAATACCAGCCTATTATTATCCCACTGCAAGACAAATACGTCTTCTCATACAGAAAAGGCACGAGCATTGATCACCACGCGCGCTCAAGACGAGTTGGCGATTTCAGACTTGTATTAACTATAAGTCCAGGTTTCCTCACGATGTTTTTCCATCACCGATGTCAGTTATGTCCATGATAATCTCGGAAAAAACATGTTAATTTAAAAAGTCACATTGGTCCTTGCTCGGATTTGAACCCACAACCTCGTGCATAAGAGGCGAGGCCTTTAACCACTAGTCCAGGCCCGTCCAACATACGGCCCCCGGGCCACCATGTGTCCCGTGTAAGTCTTCCATCCGGCCCGCGACCTAGTTAAAACTTTATAACACATCAATAGATATATAACGCGAACAGTATTAAATTCTACCAATGTCAGTTATTCGATGATCTATCTATCGACTTTGAGTAAAATGTACATGTTTGTAGGTATTACAACGAATGGACCTACAATATTTAAATCTCACTTTGGCATTGGACATTTCTTTTGGCCCGCTATGGTTACAAAAATATCAAACCTGGCCCTCCTTAAGATTATGTTGGACACCCCTGCACTAGTCCATCTCGATGTATAATCTCACAATAATTTCAATCATACTCGTAAATGTAAAATTAGCATTCACTCATGCTGTAAAAACACAATAAAGTATATCATAAACTACTTAATATTAATTTATGCTTAGTAAGTGTTTGGCATCTGCGCGTAAAGTCAAATTCAATTATTTTAAAATGCTTCTGAGTTTATATAATATTTCCATAACCTTTAATCATTTTAATTCATGCGTCTTTATTGAAAGAAAGAAAGAAAAAACGTTCGTAGTTTATAATCTATCGGTATTATTTCCGTTAGATTATAAACTGTCCAAAAATTGTGAACTGCAAATCGTTTACAATTTAACACATTATTTTTCGATACCTAGTTTATAATCATTGTATGGGAAACCGACAAATTGTGAACTGGTATCAAACTTGCTGGCGCTGTAATGAACCTTGCGTTAATACTAAATAGCCTGCCTATCTGCGAGCAACTTGGAAGTAGCGCTCGCCGGCAGTTGCCGTGGCACCGCTCGCTTCGCTCGCTCGGCTCGTGCGCGATTTGTCACAATTCTAACCTAACCCATTTCACCGTTTTTTCGTCAGTTTATAATCTAATGTCTTTCACACCATGTATGGTTGGTTGTTTCGAGTGATGAATATAAATGTTGATGGATGAAGAGGGAGAGGAAGGCCAAAGAAAACATGGATGGATTATAAGAGAAGGGTGTGAATGATAGCGTAACGGTTGACAGGGGAGAATGGAAGAAGAAAACGGGGTGCGCCAACCCCACGTAACATTGAACAAGAGCAGGAAGATGATGATTGTTCGTTCGTATAATACCTATATATTATAAACTAACGGTTCTCATAATCCTACGAGCCAGTATAACTATGCTATAATTATGTTGTAAGTATATATTTATTGTTTAAGTAAGTGGTACACCATGGATTATCTGCAGTATTATCCTCTCCTTCTCCTTTTAAATCCATTCAAAGGTTGTCTTTAAAAGATCACTTTTAGCGATTACACCGCCCATTGTGTCACCCTATGTAAAATTTCTACGTTTATATCTGTAATTTGTGTGTTGTCTATTCTATTCCATAAATTCTGTACTTATAGTTTTAAAAAATACCTGCTAGTATTAAATGAGCACTTTAAACTAATTCATGATACTTCTCTCTGTTCTAAACTACTGTAGACAGACAGACAAATCGAAAACAGTTGTTAAGAAATAAAATAGACGATAAATAAAATTAATCGCTTACCATCGAGCATTTGTTACAAACTAACTGACCGTAATTTTATTTAAACATTTATAATTGTATATTCTAAGAGATTGGTCACAGTATTTATTTAAGTAACAGCTTTTTGTTCATTTTGAGTAGGTAAATGTTTATTTTAATATATTTTATTTTTTATAAAATTATTATGACTTTTATTATGTTTAAGTGACAATTCTTATAATGCGAGAGATAAATAGTTTTTCTTTAATTTGTAGGAAAAAATATTATCTGTTAAATGTCAAGTACCAGGGGGCCTACCACAAGCTCATAAAGCAGTATTATTTTAATATTACTTCAGTGTAGGAAAGAGATGAAGCTCTACAGGACGTATAGCTCCATCTCTTTCTCCCACTGAAGTAATAATAAAATAAAACTGCTTTTGAGCTGGTGGTAGGTCCCCTGGTCAACTGAGCTCTGCTCGGGTGAAAATAGATAAACATATCATCCAGGTATAGCAGCGTTGTATCACGTTCCCGAGGCTGTGAAAATAGAGAAAAAGAATTTTCCCAGATCTGAAACTTTTATCGAAATCGTTAGAGCCGTTTTCGAAAACGTGATTACAGATATTGCTCATTTAATAGTATAGGATATACTCTTAAAACAATTCTTTAAATTCTCACAGAATAGAAATTATCACGTGCGTTTGCGTAAATCCGACATTCATGAGATTCGTTTAAAATTAAACCTTTGTCATTGGACAGTGGGCCACATCCCGCCATTCAGAGTCTATTTATTGGCCACTCGAAATAATAAGACAACATCCACAAACAAAAAAATTACGTGTAAAAGTGTCTTCATTTGAAATGTTAAATTAGAAAACTATTTGCATTTTGTATTTAAATACTTTTTCAAATTTTGAACGTCTCTGAACTCAATAGCACTTTACCCGACCTGGGAATCGAACCCAGGACCTCATGCTCTGTGGCTTCTTTTAAAAACTCACAAGTCTCTATCTACACGACAAACAGTCACACTTCCTCAAACCACCCGAAACATTTCACATAGCTATATTTAGCGAGCCATCGCGCATGGCCTCTGAATTTATAATCAAACGTTTGTTGCTTTGTATACAAACTGTGAATCTTGTGTGATTTAAAACTTTGCACGTCATAATACATGGGTGCTACAGGTAATTCTCGCTGCTTTTGGTTTTTACCCGACTACGGCAAAGCCAAAAGGAAGGGTTATGATTTTAGCAGTCTATGTATGTATGTTTGTATGTATGTTTGTTTTTACGTGTGTTCCACCGTAGCGCCTAAACTACTAAACCAATTTTGATGAATGAGGTATCAATAGATTTGTAATAATGGTCCGGGTGACATAGGCTATATAATTTTTCCATAAATTTTATTTGGTGGACTTAACACGTAAATTTCTAACCTCGAAAAAAATTAAAATGGGATAATCATAACATGTTTGGTATCAAAAGAAAGGTCTTGACGAGCACATTACAAATATGTATATAATATTATATTTTCAAAGTAAACAAATATGTTTAAATCGTTAAAAACAAGCAAAAGTGAGACTGCGCTACGTAGTATCGCAAGATGTTACCAACGTGCAGTTAATCAAATCTTAATAAGTAGTACCGATTTGTAATTCCACTCTTATGAAGAAAAACAAGTACAACGAAATATTTATATTTTGGATTTCTTCGAAGCTCGATATCGTTATATGGTGTTGGCGTCGAAATAAATCGCTCTATGGTTTCATTCAAAGCACTATACACTGCTATCGGAATTTAAAATAGGTTAATTACTGAACTATTGTATTACTCTACTCTTATTTACGTTTATCAAGTGTAAAAACGGAAAAGTATAAAATAAAAAAATAAAGTTTAAAAAACTGTAACCCGACTACGGGAAAATAAAAATGATCTAAAAAGTACGAAACAAGCAAATATTTCAGACAGAAATCAAGACATAGGTACAAAAATGGTCAAGGTAAAGCCGTCGTCGCATGCCATTATAATTTTGTAGGTGTTCTTGACACCAACATGGTATACAGGCATGCGACCACGGCTTTACCTTGACCATTTTTGTACCTATGTCTTGATTTCTGTCTGAAATATTTGCTTGTTTCGTACTTTTTAGATCATTTTTATTTTCCCGTAGTCGGGTTACAGTTTTTTAAACTTTATTTTTTTATTGGAAAGTGAGTTTTTATGCCTCAGCTTAAAGTCACTTTTCAAAAATCATACAACATATTTTTATGTCTTCTTTGCAATGTGTGGAGAATTCGCTTTCCTAATAAATTCATTCTCGATTTATAAATTAAACTTTTAATCTTTTCTAATATATTTCATCTAATATATGTATTGTCCTATAACTCAAGATTTTATTTGAATATCCAATAAAACTGGAATTAAATCGGGTCTCTCTTCGGGAATTCAATCAACTCAACCTATTGCAGTCCACTGTTAGACATAGGCCCCTCCCAGGCCTATCCTCCCACAACACCCTGTCCTCCGCCTTCCGTGTCCAGTCTGTCCCAGCCACCTTTTTAAAGTCGTCCCACACTACGCTTGTCGATACGCGGTATCCACTCAAGAACTCGTCTGCTCTTACTCTGCAAACTATGTCGGTAACTCCGGTTCTTTTCAGGATTTCGGATAATTATTTTTAGACACCTTCATGTGCCTACGTAAATCCTAATCTCCTTTCAACTTTCTAGGTCCGGAAATGGGTTAAATGTTTTTGATGTCTAGTGATAAGTCATTGATAAAAATGCCGATTTTTAGACGTTAATATCTCAGTAACCGTTTGAGTTTTATTTATGAAATTTGGAGTTCTAGTTAATCTAAGAGGTTTTAATAATAAACCAAATTTCATGTGTCTATGTTACATAGATTTTGAGTTATTAAGGGGTCAAAAGTGGCTCCAAATGGTTCGTGTAATATAACACACTGCAGCCGTGTCTTGGCTTAAACTTGGCTCGACACGCGGCCGCGTGTCTAGATTTAACCTTGACCACGTCAGCGATTCTTGTAGTCTTGACAAACGGAAGGCTATCCCCGAAAAAAAGACACACAATTTTATTAATACCTACACGTGCCCCGCCTGCATGTTTAATGAAAAAACTTCATATCTTCCTTTACAACATACAATAAATTCATCTTAATCTAAAAAGAGTCAACAGATTTATTGGTTCCTCTCTCATCGCTCTCTTATATTTATTTTAAAAGTTTTACATAAAATATACTGTCTCCAATATTTTTCATCTCTTATTTGTTTTTTTGTATGAGATCTGCCTCGTTAGTCTAGTGGCTGCAAGTGCTACTGCTGACCATGCGGTCCTGGGTTCGGGTCCGGGTCCGTCAAAGTGTAATTGGATTTCTCCATCTGGAATTTCTTAGTAGCAGCCCGGAGTCTGGATTTATACCCGGTTGAAGGCAATAGGCTCGTCCCCTATTACATAGGACTTAAACATAACTGGCGAAATGTGGGTGTACTATAGATGCACCTCTGCCGAACCTTTCGGAGAATACAGACGTGATGTTATGTATGAGAAAAGCCTATGTCACGGTTAAATGTTAGCTTGTCAGAAATGTGGTAGCGAGCTGTCTATAGTACGCCGGCCGTATACAGCGCGTATCAGAAAGGTGTCGTCATATTTAAGGGTATGGTATAGATCATCCAACTGAACAACTTTCTCCATGGGACCAACATTGTAATCGCGAAAAAATAATCAGCCGTCCCATACATTTGGGTCGAGTAAGTATTGAATTTTTGTATGAGACAATTGTTAATTTTTTCGCGATTACGATGTTGGTCTCATGGAGAAAGTTGTTCAGTTTGATGGTCTGTATAACACCCTTAAATATGACCACATCTTTCTGATACATGCTGTATACGGCCGGCGTACTATAGACAGCCCGATAGAAGCTATTTTAATACAAATTAAAAACATCTTTTTAGATTTTTCGTATAATTTGTAATTATATTTTAACGTGCCTCTAATTGCCTCACGTCCTACATTGGCCCGCACGCGATCGACAGGTATTTTAATGCATTCACAATTATTTTCCTAATTGTATTATAATATTCAAGTAATTAATTCAATAGTACTTATGCGGCTTCATTTTAAACACGTTGCTGATTGTTAAAGCAATTAAAACGTCTTGTTGGTTTTTGAAACCCACTTTACATTCTCCAATCGAAAAGGTGTGACAATTAATAATGATAACAACACAAATATGTTAACTTTCAAGCGCAATTTATTTAGTGGGAATTGTCTTTTATTTAAGCAATTAACATACTTTCAATGTATTTGTGGAATGGAATTGATATAAGCTGTTGTAGAACCAATTTTCACCGGCATTTAAAATAACTATTTCTATCCATATCCATACGGCGCTCAAACCTGGTCTTTGACAGTTCAACAAACGACCGGGCGAGCGATGGAGCGCAGTATCCTTGGAGTTCGACTTACCGACCGGATACGGAACACGATACTGCCCTCTAAGACACAAATCGCTGACGTCACCCAAACAGCAGCCAAGCTCAAGTGGGACTGGGCCGGACACGTTTGCCGCATGTCGGATGCATTGTGGGCTAAGACCACTACAACATGGGTTCCGGAAAACGTCTAGTGGCGTCGTGGAAGACCCAGGCGTAGATGGCAGGACGAACTTGACGCTTATAGGAGGGATTGGTCCATTTTGGCTCAGGATCGAGTTGAGTGGAAAAAGGAAGGGGAGGCCTTTGCCCTGCAGTGGGACAATATGAGCTAATTTTTATTAAACTCAACACAATAGAACAAAAGACAATTTTTTTTGTCCGTCGGTTGTTAAAAATATTGGACACGTATTTTTTTTTTTTTTGCATTATCAAAAGATTACAACGATGTATTGAGTTAAAATGTGCCATGACGTCACCAGTATGTAGATTTTATACATACTTGTGACGTAGCGACCTCCACTCCCTAACTTTAATGCGTTTTATCTAAGTCATTTTTTATTAATATGATAAGGCAAAAAATACGTGTCTCATATTTTTTTTATTATATGACTGACGGACTAAATATATATTTATATATATATTTTTTACCTACGCATCTTCCCTATTCTAAACTTCAAGGTAAGTACAACGTAGAAGAGAAAAGAAGAATGGTCATAAATTATATTTATTTCTGTAAGTAGGTTTAAACAAACACTTTTACCCATCAATACACATACATACATAAACTCACGCCGTCTACCCATGGGGGTAGACAGAAACTTCAGAACGCTACCTGCTACGATCATTGCATACTCCTTTTGCCTCGTTTACGTTCATACATCTGGTCATACACGCGCGCACGTTAATTTGAAAAAACTAGATGAGGTCCTACTGGAAAGGTGTATGTATGTAACTCTGGACTTATTGGTACTAGAACTAGCTGACCCGGCAAACTTCGTTCCGCCTAACAGTCAATGAATGTGCATGTTTAGGATTTAAACATTTCTACCCTACCTACCCTACCTACCCTACCTAACCTACCTACCCACCCTACCTACCCTACCTAGATATCAAAAAAGCCAATCCACACAAAATGTATGAGAACGTGAATTTTCGTCATATTTTTTTTTCGCGAATTTACCGGTTATTATACATATAAACCTTCCTCTTCAATCACTCTATCTATTAAAAAAACCGCATCAAAATCCGTTGCGTAGTTTTAAAGATTTAAGCATACATAGGGACAGAGAAAGCGACTTTGTTTTATACTATGTAGTGATACTGCATTTATTACCACAACACACTATAACCACAGTTCTCGAAATACGCCCTCAATAAATTACGTCATTTAATAACAAAACTTAAAAAAAGAAAATGAAAGTGGTCAAACACGCGCCGTCCTGTTTGACAAACACGGCGCTGGACTTGTTTAACGAGTCGCTTGTCAAACATATACGTTTGACAGACCGTCAGACCCTGTTGACAAACGCACAGTGAAACAGCAAATAAAGATGATCCATTTGTTTGCCCTTTGTTTTAAAAATAAAACTGAAAGGGTGCGTTTGGGTATTAAAAGCTTGGGATCGGAAGGTTTGAGGAAATATTATCTTTCTGTATTAACACCTTCAACTAAACTCAATAGAGTTGTGATAAGGCTAAAATGTAAGACTTCTCGATAGACAACCTGTTGTCTTATTGGTGGAGCTGTTAATGACCTGATACACGGTTCCACCAATATGATTAATTTTGGTTGAAAGTTGAAAAAAAGAAGAAAAAAAGACACACATTAAACATTACAAAATAAATATAAAATAATCTAGGTATCGAAAAGAGAGAGTAGAAAGAAAACAGAGAAAGAGTGTAGCAGAAATCAAAGTTGTGGCCGACTTTGGATTAAATTCTCCTTTACTTGTATGTTTACACGAATCAATTTGGTTGCTTCATCCAAATTGGAAAGCATATAAGTGATCCATTACCTCTTTATCATCAATTAAGTTTATCAAATGTTCTTATCTATCTATCACCATTTCTTTTACCTCAATCAATCTGCCTAGCCAAATCTAGCCTTTTCCCAACTAATATTTAACATGGACCGACTGCCTATCTGACCTCCACAACCCAGTTACTGGGTAACACTGCACGTCTACACCCCTTGGTAAGACTGGTTGTCAGACTTTCGGGCTTCTGACTACCCGTAACGAGTATTAAAGATCTACGATTGACAGCCGGGACCAACGGCTTAACGTGCTTTCCGAGGCACGGAGGAGTCTCGATTTGTAATGGTCGTCCATCCACGAACCGCTATTTGTTTATCTTATCTTACAAAAAGAATGTAATAGCTTTCAAAATACACATTTCGATTCACATAGGGATTATAGTAATGAAGTTTACTCGTTAAAATAATATACTAGTATATTGTGTAAAGAAGACGTGTACTAATGATAATGTGGGCGATTTCTTTGCTTATCTTCAGAATTCCGATGTGCGTTCGATAGTGTAAGAAAAAGTGGTTCATTATTTAAAAAACAAGGTGGCCTACCTAAAATTTTGGTTTCCTCGAGAAGATGGTAGGCTAGATTAATAAAATTACAGAAGAAGTATGGTCGTTCTAGTAGTAATTAATAACTTCGGCTTAATAGCTTTAACAACTGTAGTAAGGCCAGACTGTTTAAATTTTACAACTTTACGAGGAACTTTAATGAATACAAATTGCTTTTATTTTAATGTATCATTTTTTCAGTGAATATAGTAAATTTCTTAATTGAATCTTCTTCTTCTTCGTATCGCTCTTGACAGAGCGGTCGTGGTCAGAATGAACTGTATCCAATCGCAGATGTAATCGTTGCCCGCCTCACGATCTCCCTCCATCTGGTTCTGTTACATGACAGTCTGGCGCATTCATTAACAGGGCCTCCAAACGCGGATTTAATTTGATCGGTCCACCTCATTGGTGACCTCCCGCGTGACCTTCCATTCTGCCCTGCACCACTAGACGCTCTATGGAGTCATTATTCCGCCTGGAGACATCTTAATTGAATACCTATTTAAAATAAATCATTCCACGCATCTTTACTTTTACGACACACTAAAAATCCATGCCAATCACTTTAAAATCATCTTCAAGACAAACAGTTAAAATAAATTAGGATGCTCAATATATTATCAAAGGAATAAAAACAAATCGGAAACTCATCAGCCACACGATCATGACTCTGTGACGTAGTAATTGACGTTAAATTACTTTCTGACGTCAGATGCGCACGCGTCCATCTATAAACCAAATGAACCAGATGTCGATTTGTTTGGTATGATGATGCTAATGTATTTGTTTTAGCGTAATTAGAATTGAAATGTATAAATAAATAGATGGAGGAAGTTGAGATATTTAGCAAAATTCTGTAATTTAAACTTTTAGTCTTCTGTAGTGCCAAAATATTGCAAAATTTTATCTCATTAATATCGTGGCAGTTGTTACATATCTAAATACACGCCTGTTTTGTAAATGTCTATTTCATCAAGTTCTGTAAATAAAATTTCATATTGTTACCCTAGCATAATTAGGTCATACCTAATTACACGAATAAAAAATATTCCCAGAAAAAACGACTAAACACTTTGTTCCACTTAGTTCCCTTGTTTTGTACCTTGCGTGATATTTCGTCGGGCGCCACTTAACGGAAACAAAATGCCTGGAAATGGCTTCCCTTTTTGTAACGAATAAATACTTCTAGTTTCGATAACGATTGCCATTTTTTTTAAATCAAATGCCTGATTTGTCGGACAGAAGTCAGAACAGGGGGGATCGTTGAAAATAAGACATAAAAAAAGCATTTTCTTAGTTCATGTTTTTGTTTCCCACATGATGCATTTTTCGACATACGGGTACAACGAAATGAAAACATGCAAAGGCCTACAATTTCACTGTCATAGATTTTGCCTAGAACACTGTTGATTTGCACGCTAAGTGGTCTTTTTGAAAAGCGCAGCTATTTATTTTTGTTGTTCTTACTAAATTAGTTAGTAATAACGTGTAGATTTACGAGTTTCTCCTTACTTTAGGAGCTATTTTCTACGTAACCTGTGGTATGTTCCGGCGATTTAGTAAATTGCTGAGGCAGTCCAGTTTGAAGAAATATTCTTATTTTAATATTAAGAAACTGTAATTTCATTTCGAAAAGTAATTCAGACTCGACGCAACTTCGTTTTTTTTGTAGAAAAAAAGGCCATTATTCTACCAATTATGACATGACAAAATATCGTAATAGTCATTCACGCATGAAACCACAAAAACGACATTTCGACCTTCGCTTATCTTTTTAACGACATCATTATTTCAAAGGGACAAAGGTCATGGGTTTTTCTTCAAAAGATTGCATTTTGACCTTTCTGTTTCTTTTGAATGGATAATCCTTATTCATACTTGAATAGACTTGGAAACTGACATAAATATACAGTATTATATTTCTGAATGTCATTCAACGTTAGCAAACACGAATTTTGTGTATATTTGTATACAATGCTCTACGCGTTAGCAAACGATTAAACCAAGTTCGTTGTAAAGTAGCAATGGATACAATTCATTTGCTTTGGCTGACCGGCGAATGGTAAGTTTACTTGTACGAACAATAAATGAGCATTGCAACCATCTTATTGGTATTTCGTATTTAAAGACGTGTTAGGAATCGTGCGTTTTATCTTAATATGAGGTTATTCAAAGATCTGCAACGATCAATATATTGACGCAAAACATTTTAAAAGTCAAAGCCTGCTGCATTTAAACTTGTTAATAATATGTTGATCTGATCAAAATGCAATAATCGCATCCTTGCATATTTATCAAAAGATTTCCATCTAATGTTAATAATATTGAAACCATCCATATGCAAATATGAGGTACAACATTTTATTCATTTCTTATCAAAAAATTGTATTTTCCACTTTATTGGTACATTTTTTTTTTATTATTCATATGATATGGTTACATAAAACATGATAAAATAATAATATATGGCTAAAGCGATAAGTGTGTTGTAAAATTCAATTGAGCGAATCGAATTATTATATTGCTTGCAGGTCATGTATTTACAATCTGATACAATTTTATTGTTTTCGTTAACACCGTGACTTCATTTTATTGCATTTTCATATACTACATGGATGCCTAGTTGGTCCATTATTATATGAAAAGAGTACAATGTCTGAACTATAATTATTATAATAGCAGTTTTGAATATGACTGACCACGAGTTCTTTTTATATATTTTTATCGAACTGCGTTTCGTTATACGCCAACATTCTAGGTATTTTGTATTTGTTTGCATTTCTTATTTAACGACGGTGTTAACAACTAAAGTAAGTAGGTACACAGTTTTTCCTCGTTTTTCGTTTACTCAGTCACAAAAATTTTTTTCGTCCATTTCATACAAACGACATCACAAATTCAAGTCTCTTTCAGTTCTCCTATCTCTGTGTAGTGGCCATTTCGTGACATTATGCCACTATTTGGGTCACCGGCGCAGTCTGCGATGACACAGGGTGCGCTTCATTGTTCACCTACCCTACATTATGTACCTTTGCTACATTTTGTGATATTTTCTTTTTTTCGTCCACCGAACTTTACTAATGGACGATATGTGGGTCAAGTTTTTTTGTTAGAACTTTTATGAGCCTGACCTTTTTACAGGTTATGGAGGGAATAAATCGGTTGCGGGTTTTAGTTTTTATTGTGATTGGCATGTTTGTAAATATAGGATGGAGTTTCTTTTAGACGTCGATTTAGATTGGAGAAGACAAATGGTACGAATACCACAGACAGATTTAATATTACGTCAGAACAATCTCGGTAGGTTTACGTTTCTTTTATGAGAAGCCCTTTCGCAATGTTTCAGTATTAAAACTAAATAAATATCTCTTTACGCTTGTACCTCATATCGTGATATATGATGAACATAAATCGTCTTTATTATTAAAGTCAAATACAGGTTGTTTTGATCCCCATTAACGATCTACAATTTATCACTTGCTTCGGGCAATGGGAACCCATTTGGTGATCTATAGCCCAGCTCTGGTCTTAAGGGCTTATTACTTTGGGTTCAAGTACAGGTTAACTGACGGTTCACTGGTTTTTCTCTTTCTGTAGAAGCTAACATGTAACATTAACATGTTTTGCCCAAAGTATAAGGCAATACTGATTACCTTATGGTTTTTCGTGATTTCCCATTGCATCTTTTTCAACGTCATATTATTTTATTGTTACTGTGTCTGGGTCATCGTCGAGGAGCTCGTGGCTAAGTAATAACAGCCACACGGGTCAATCTGTCAGGTTAAGTTACGCTTTTCGGGGTTGGTCTGTGGATGGGTGACCATCTTTACATACCGAGACTCCTCCGTACCTCGGAAAGCGTATCGTATTACCCAGTTACTGGGTTGTGGAGGTCAGATAGGCAGTCGCTCCATGTAAAATACTGGTATTCAGCAGCATCCGGTTAAACTGGAAGCCGACCCCTACATAGTTGAGAAAATGCTAGGCAGATTGATGTGTCTGGGTCATGACGGCCCAGAGGTTAAAAGTCTCGCCTCTCATGCACGAGGTTGTGGGTTCAAATCCGGGCAAGTACCAATGTGACGTTTTTTCAATTCATATATACTTTCTAAGAATATCTTGAACTTTAATAACAGCGGTAAAGGAAAACACCGTGACGAAACCGCCAACCCGTCTTGAGCAAGCATGATGATCAATGCTCGTGCCTTCTCTGCATTTGCCCTGCAGTGGGATTGTAATAGGCTGGTATTATTATTTATGTGTCTAATAAACCATGTTAGAGGACAGTATCTTGGTGAGAATCCTTGAACTTACTTGTCCCAGATAGCCAGTCCGCACTTACGTGTATGAGAAGAAATAGACTGATTTATAAATGTCTTTGGTGCTCAAAACAGATGTTCCAAATTGAAGACCTAGTTTAAGCTAAGCGTAAATATCAAATTTAATGTGAATATTTCTTTAAATATAATTTACCAATTGTTGTAATTTATTTACACAACTGATTTCATGACCTTTTAATTATGAATCTATTTAATATGTGTACAATTTCATTTAGGTATGATTCTGATTGTTTTTTTTTTGTTTATCCATAGATAGTTCAAAACCACGATTCTTTTTTTCATTTTCCTAAAATTATTTACCTATAAAGATAAGGTTTTCCCTTTTAACGTTTCGTATAAAAAAAAAGCTATACTTTGAGCAAATTAGTTGAAATTAATTTGGGCAGTTCGTCGTTTTCTATTTGTTTCGTCCATTTCAATAAACGCGTGCAAACAAGTGCTTTTATTTGGGTCCTGTAAACATTGTCTCGGCACGGATTAGTAAGATATTTTAGGTAGATTTAAAATAACAACTTTTAGTTATTAACGTTAGGTTGACGCATTAAATTTTCTGCGAGGTAATCTCAAACAATAAATGGAACAACTACATACATAATCTACTTCAAAACATTTTCTACTCGTAATCACTAACCACACGAAAAAGAAGATTCGTAATAAGTAGTTTATTGCGTACATGCTTAACATTAAAGGATGAGAGACCATCACACGGCTCCCAATGTATCTCAAGCGTGTCCGACACACTCGACGATCCATCGGCCAGGGTCAAGAAGATTGTTCAAGTTTGTTCGGGCTCAAACAAAACAACAACATGTATAGTACATAAACAGTTGCTATGCTATCTTAGGAATTATTTGGTGATTTATCCAAGAGCTAATATAAATACATTAACATACGTTTCACCTAAACCTTTCAATTTGGATGAATCAACCAAATTGAATCAATCTTGCCTTTCAAGGTGATTAATTTGGTAGAACCGTGTGTTAGTAACTTAATGTGACTCTTCCAAAGTGAAACGCAGTGTCGATTGTCTTCATGCTCAGTACCTAAAGAGTTGAAAAAGGTTATATCATAGTTTTTTAAATCAGGCTTAAGGCTGCCTGTCCACTGGAGCGGAGGAGAGGAAAGGAGTGGAGATGTTTAAATATTAACCAATAGAATCTAAACTCTGCTCCAGAGTTTAGATTCTATTTCTAAATACGAAACTAGACTGGCAATGCCTAGAACTGCCTGTTGTGAGTGGGCAAGTCGGTAAATCAAACAATCTGCCTAGCCTTTTCCCAACTGTATACTGGTCGACTTCCAGTCTAACCGGATTCAATTGAATACCAATATTTTACATGGAGCGACTGCCTATCTGACCTCCGACCTATATGAACATAGGGAGTTGTATTGATGATTTTTTACACCAGAAAGTCTGATAACCAGTCTTACCAAGGGGTATCGTATTATCTAGTAACTAGATTGTAGAGGTCAGATAGGCAGTCGCTCCATGTAAGATACTGGTATTCAGCAGCATCCGGTTAGACTGGAAACCGACCCCAATATATATAATTGGGAAAAGGGCAGATTGATTGATTTCTGTAATTAGGGTTGTAAATACTTTTACACTTTGCTGATTTCGGTGTTTCTTATCCGAATACTCGCTAGGTACTTTTAAAGTCCAGACATAATCTTGGCCAGATCATGAGAGGACCATGTAGATTAGTATCTGAAAACGTCTTTTGAAAGAACCACACAAATTTGAGTGTACCTGTCCAGTCAGTGCACGCATTTACCAGGAATCGTGTAGCTCAACGCAGAACTTAAGGAGCTCAACGTCTCGGCGAACAATACGAGAGAAGAACCCAACTTCTCAAAGCTCACAATATCTCTAGGAAGTTCAGATTCAATTGACTAACTAACTAGACGATTGGCTGGTGTGATGAAGCAGCCAAAACACTATATTTCTTACAACCCTAGATTAACGTGGCAATGCTGTACACATATTATTAGACCGTAGATCGTGCTGGCTGAGCGCCAATCAATACACGATTGTGTTATGTTTTTATGTTCCCAAGGCTCACACGATACTGACTGTCCTTATAATTTAAGTAATTATAGCATTGTAGATAATTACGAGTTGTATACATTATGTCATTCAAATTTTATGGGAAATTATAACGCTTGTATCCAGGGTTGACAATAAGTTTTGTCGTGCTAAACCCGAGCAACCAGTATTCAAAATTAAACGTATTAGACACTATTATTTTCAATACTACAAAATATTTCAAATTACCGGTCTTCTTTCGTAAAAATTATAAAGTAGGCAGCCCTATTTTCTAGCCGTTTTAGTCGCGTGATATGTAATTACGTCTGAAACTTATGTAATATCTACTCGAACGTATTACAGTTAACTGCAAAAGAACTTCATATTAATCGGCAACAGAATTTGTGTTATATTGTACTAAATTAATCTTGAACACAATTAGTAGAAGTGCGTGTAATTATATAAAAAGCATCACATATGAAAAAAGTGAGGAAATTAAGATTCATAGAGAAGGATGAGATTTGTCAAGAATTGATCCCTACAGCCTACTGCAGGTCCGAAATGGGAGATTTCTAATAAAACTTCTTAGTTGAAAAACCAAACAAAAGTAATATAGGTATATAATAACTTTATTTCAGACTATCCATTACAGAATCATCCATATTTGTGTTAGTGAATACTTAGGAACTAATTCAAACTCAAAGCATTTATTTCGAATAAACCAATTACAGGCACTTTTGAATTGTCAAGGGGTCGGTCAGTCAGAAAAATGAAGCTAGTTGCCAATTCCAAAGCGTAGTAGGTACCTGTGGAGAAGAACGGGCAAGAAACTATGTTAGTAAACCACAAAAATAAAACAAACGACATCAAATTGACACATGGAGTGCGATCTAGTGTCTAAGAAAAGGACCGTCTAACCGGTCCGCTATTACTTTCAGAATGCTGTTGGAGCATGCTCGGATACGGTGCAATATGGAGGCCGCTCTCTTTCTCATGATGGCATGAGAGCTATCAATCTGAGCCTCCATAAACATGCCGGACGCATTACAGTATCTCGGCAGCCCCAACAACATCCTAAAAGCATTATTATATTGTACACGAAGGGCATTGAGTGATATGTACTCGAAATCTACAAAATCAAAGTTTCCGGCAAAAGCTAAAATCTTATTTAAAAAAAAAAAAACAGAAAAGTAGGATCAACTTTCTATGGGTTTTAGATAAACGATTTTATTTCTGTAAGTAGATTTGTACAAATCTTTACACGTCAATCATATTTTAAATACTAGATGAGGTCGGCGTTTCCTGTCTGACTACTTTGAGAAGAAAGGCCGAAACAAACTCAGAAGTATAGAGAATAATACATGTGTTTGTACTTCGGTGAAGGAACGAGGTACTTACACAACAATAAACCCACAAATAGGAAACAACTCGAGACTTGTATCGATATCAATTCGTTATTCTATTAAGGCAGAAAAAAATACCAATTTGTTTGTTGGTAGTTAACTATGCAAAACAAGTTTTTACTTATCGACTGTTTGTAAAAAACGTTACAATAGGAGTTAATTATCTACAACCTATACGAAGAATTGCAAAAAAGCCGGACTGGCCCTCTTCGTTTAATTGATTACTAGAACTTGCTCAAATTATAATGAATATTTTTTTCAATATTAATTGATAGCCAATTGCATAATAACATGACAGACTGTTCAATTCTCAGACTGACAAAAACTTACTTTTTCTCTTCTTCTATATTAAAATTAACTGTCAGAATGGGCTAAGACCGATCTTTGTGGGATCATACAAAATCTGACAACCAGTCTTACTAAGTGGTCTCGTATTACCCAGTAACTGGGTTGTGGAGGTCAGATAGGCAGTCGCTTCATGTAAGACACTGATATCCAGCTGCATCTGGTAAGACTGGAAGCCGACTCCAACATAGTTGGACAAAGGCTAGGCAGATAGAAAGAACAGAAATAAAGAAAAATATTATTTGTCACAGAAACACGTGCATATAAAGACAAGAGTAAGCAAGCAGAAAACAAAATAGATATAACTTAGGACATAATATACAAACACTAGCTGACCCCGGCAAACGTTGTTTTGCCAATTATTTGTTTGGGGTGGACAACCCTTATCACTTAGGGGTATGAAAAATAGATAGTAACCGATTCTCAGACTTACTGAATATGCATATAAAATTTGTTAAAAATCAGTAAAGCCATTTCGGAGGAGTAAGGTAACTAACATTGTGACACGAGAATTTTATATATAAGATGAGTATAAAACAGAAATAGTCGGCAGCTGCACGTCATGACTGTGACAAGAAGGCTTCCACTCAGCATGATGCTGTGCTATGGAGGACCCACAGCACAGCGCTGATTTTCAGTGGTCACCCGAAAAAGTCGTACGGCAATCAAGTCAGGTTCACCAATTTGTAAATAATAAATAGGTAAAAAAAGAAAATAAACAGTACTTAGAATGAGAATGCGGAAATAGGAATGATGATGGTAATTTCGTAACACCCTTAAAATGTCAACTGATCGCAATTTATTTCATTTTGACAGTTTAGCCACATCCATTGCGTAATTTACATTGTTGAGTCCACGAATTTTTCAAACCTGTGAAGCAATGTATTAGGAATATCCTTCAAAAAACCTGTTACGCAGTTAGGGTGCTGGTCTACCTACCTAATCTCTTTCGACAAGCAATGCGGTAGTCTATTCCGAGCTAGGTCGCACACGGTGCACAAATCTGTTCCTATTCAAATATGTCAGAACGTCTTCGTATTTCAAATTTGTCAGAAGTTCCTAACGACCATAAATGAGTTGATGACAAACGTTTATAGCATTCGAAGTAATGGCGTAGTTACACTTGGTCGTTCGCCCGCATTCGGGTGCAGATGGAATGCGAGCAGCCAAGTGAGTCTTATTTTCATTGGTCGATAGGGCTCGTAAGGGTCTTTGTACACGGCATGGCTTCTTTCTATACAGTACGGCGTGTTAACCGCGCCTTATAAAAATCATGTGACCTTGTATATGACACGGTTATATGGTATACTGACCTTGTATATGACACGGTTCAATGATATACTGACCTTGTATATGACACGGTTCAATGGTATACTGACCTTGTATATGACACGGTTCTAAAGTATACTGACCTTGTATATGACACGATTCTATGGTATACGGCAACGTCGCCGTGTCGTTATGCCGCCGCCGTGTCGTCAAAAATCTTCCATAGTTATCCATGCAACACTGACGACCATGCCCGGCAAGAAAAACGTTTGTGCACAAAGAATGAGCAATAAATTATGAACAATGTCGAGTAGTATCCGTCTTCGGAAAAGTTCGTTCATCTTCGTCGGCCAAGACTATAGGCACTTAAACTCGTCAAGGCAGCTTGTATAAAAACTTCCCAGGTGTCAGATTTCGGGTACAGTTTTATGGAATATAGTTACCCGAATGCAGGCTTACAGCCAAATGTAATTTCGCCTTTCTTCGTGTTTGCCTTCTTACTTTATATTCAAATGCCTATAATAAATTATATACGTATCTAACAATAGATGTGGGAGAATTCGGTTTATGTAAATCAAGTATTGTGTTAATATTGTTGCAGATTAGTTGTGCGAATGACTTTTCAGTTGCCAGTCTGTATTTCTGAACTGTTGTTGCAGTTTGAAGTATTAAATCCGAGTTATTAGTACTTGTTGACTTATTTAGTCTCTATGTGGGAGACAAAATAAATAAAATAAATGCATATAAGAACTTTGTGTAGGCTACTAATGTTCTTATCTGAGTTACTAACAACAATTTAGCAGAATAACAAGCAACTTGTCACGTAAAGTTTTTTTTTGCATATTTCTATAAATATTCTTTCGTGATCTTCAAAGCTATAATTTCACGCATGGCCTTTCCATAAAAATTTTAGTCCATTTACGAGCAACTTTTTGTTGCCACACTGTTGCTTAAAACTGGTCCGTCTGACCTTTTAAATTTTGACATTCCCCATACTTTGTATAGTATTTCCTTTGTGTGTTGTAACACGCGATCCAGCTATTAAGAGACGTGTCAATAACTGGAATTATGTAGCTTTGTTTTGTATTCATTGATGTTTTTGTTCACCTTCAGTTTTTGTTTGGCTTTAATTTTCGGTAATGTATTGCGTAAATTCATTTCGTTATGGAAGGTTAATTTTGAGTTGACTTTGTGAATGAACCTCGTGGGATCACACACTAGGCTATGTCATATTAAAATTCAACTGATGTATTCCAAAGAATATTGTAGAATACTACAAACGCTTTTGTATACAGATTCCGAGCTATTATTAACCGCTGTAGTTAACAAAGAATTTAAGGTGGATCCGCAGTTGTAGCCCACAAAATTCAAATATTTTTACGTTGTTTTGCAATTTGCAGGTCAGATTTGTTCCTTAAGAACAAATTTCTTGTGGAAATGTTCTTATGGAACAAATCTAACTTAAATATGTTAATGATTCCAATGGTAATAATTCTGTAAATAGAAATCTGTTAAAGTCGCGAATTATATTTTGATCAAGATACAAGACCTGCAAATTGCAAAAAAACGTAAAAAAGTTTGAATTTCGCGGGCTGCAACTGCAGATTCACCTTAATTGTTATTATTATTCTTCCTAAACGGTTCAAACGATGCAGAAACACCGAAATTTGAAACCACATCTGCACAATACTCAGGCAAAACCAGACGTAGAATGACGAGATAGAATGGGAGATTACCCATTCAATCCCATTGATCACCAAGCTTTTGAAGTCCAAATATACGTGCAATAAAATTTCCATCCCACAATTACTGGCCTGGATCTTTTTGAAGTGCATGGAACAAGTGGCCGATCAGATGTTTTACGATCGACGGGAATAGAACCATTTTGTGGCAAACGTATTGGTAGTTTAGGAATAATAATTTTTCGTAATATATTATTTTAATGGTTTCAAGCGACTGTTGAACCTGCTCTGAGTGGAGCGGGAAGGCGTGTCAGACTGTTACTGACTAAAACCCACCCGTGTTCCTTCAGTTGCCATGTTGCCGGGGGGCCACGATTTCCCTTTCGGCCCATATTCGCAGCCCCGGCAGGCATTGGCCCTAACGGACCCCGTCAATTCTGCTGACATCTCTTTGAGGCGCGCGTGGAACACAACGCACCGTCGACCCGGGCCTGGTCCTTATCATACGGCAAGCTACCCATTGCTCACCGGCCGCAAGCCCGCGCCTACGGTGGCCGGAAATCTGCCTATGATAAGCGACTGTTGAACCTGGGGTCTTGGATTCACTTTCCATCAGGAATTTCTGAGTAGCAGGCCGGAGTCTGAATTTTTGCCCAGTTAATGGCAACAGGCCGCCTATTACATGGGACTTAAACATAACTGGCGAAATGTGGGTGTACCTCTGCCTAACCCTTTGAAGAATATAGGTGTGATGTAATGTGTGTGGGAATTTCTCATGAACAGCGCAGTCTGCATTTGTGCCCAGTTCATTGCAATTTACAATTGGCTCGCCCCCTATAAATGGAACTTAAAGAACATAGCTGGTAAAATTGAGATGTACATCTTTGCTTAAGTGCCTGCTACACGGTTGCCAATCACGTCCCGATAGAGGAGACCTTGGTGCTTTACAACCGTGTAGATGGTGGTTTACGACCAAATTTCAAATAGCTCTGCCGGTCGACAACCAAGGTCACCTCTGTAGGGGACGCAGTTAGCAGTCGTGTAGCAGGCGCTTTACCCTTCAGAGGAGAATACAGGATAATGTTATATTATCATTGTCATAATTATGGTCGGTTTTTAGCAAGCAGGGTGTGCGTGATAGAATGCTGGCCATGCAAGCATCGCCGATAGTTTTTAGAGGTCATCTAAAGGATATGTTCTACACCTAAAGTTCGTTTTTAATTACAGATAGTAATTTGACATTTCAAATCTTTGTTGTTTATTTTTTCAATTTGGAGTTTGACATTTGCACCTTTCAAATTATTATTTAGGATTTAAAAACAAACTTTATGTAGATACTTAGTACTTACCTCCTCATAGTGTAACTTTTTTGAGGGTAAATTCGCGTGTATATTTTCTTTCTTTTTGCCAAACTTAACATTGCCACTTTAGTTAACGTAACAGGGCAAATTGCTCGCAGAACAGATGGCCAATGGGGCCGAAAGGTTCTGGAGTGGCGCCCGCGTACCGTTGCGTTGGAAAGCCTCCCACAAAGTGAACCGATGACCTTGTGAAGGCCGCATGAATCCGCTAAATACGGGAAGCACAGAACCGGTTGAATTGAGGATGTTTGGTCCCAGGCCTATGTCCAGCAGTGGACGTCTTTCGGCTGAATGAATGTTTCTTTCAGATGTACTGACTTTTACGAAGTTTATTTGAATAATCTGATTGTCTTCTCCTTGATCTTTAGAGACCGTTTCACAGACCACAAAAAGATTATATTAAAATCTCGTTTATAAGATAGTAACTTTCCGCTTAATTAATTTTACGATGTGTTATTATTATGCAGTGCGATACCAGTTTTCGTATGCATCATACGAATATTATCTGTCTATTAAAATAAATTGTAACCACATCCTGAAAATTTACATTTCAACGGGCTGTAACTGCAATTATCGCGGACTGAAAAGTGTGATTAAATGGACTGTCAATTCATCAATAAATATGCTTTATTATAAATCATTAGATAGTATCAAAATTTATACAATATAGCTGAAGAGTTTGTTTGTGATGTGTAAAATTTTTCCTCTCGCTTTCCTGCAATCAAAATCAAAATCTAAAAAATAAAAGTAATCAAATCTGTGGGAGTGATTTCGTGAAAAGGGACGGAAGTGTGTCACAGAAAGCCGCTATTGGATTTGACCAATGAGCGCGCGCGGTGGTAGAGTTGGCCGTCAGAAACGACCTTGACGAGGACCCGCCCCTTTAATATTGTTTATTACCAAGGTGAGATGTCAGATGTTTCGTTGTCGTTTTTTTCTTGTTTGAACGTGTCATGCTATTCTCTGGAACTACCAGTCGGATTTAAAAAAAAATATTTTTTCTTTTGATAACCCAATTCTTGAGGAAGTTTTAAGATTATTTAACATCACACTACGACCTAGGAGACGAGCAAATAGAAAAAAGTCAGAAAGGACGCTAAGCGAAAACGAAGACTTAGCGCGGGCGGGGGATAATTTCACGCAGAAGAAGTCACGGGGAGAAGCTAGTAACCAATAAAATGTATTAATTTATTTATTTATTATTAGGCTCTTCAACAATGAGTACACTATTACTTTATAATTAATACATTGCAAACTTAAGTCTAAGCGCCTCATTACTTATAGGAGAGCACAGCATGCACTTCATTATGCGCAGATAATAAACATAATTAATTAATGAAAACAAGTAATACATAGTTTAGATGAAAATAAATGATTAAAAGCTAAATTGATTACAATAAATAAATTAAATTAGTTTAGATTTTATGTTTGATAATTTTTATATAAGATCAGGTTAATATTTGAATTTATTCTACATAGAGACACCCGTTGAATGGCAAGTGAGGCTTTTTTAGAGCAGGTACTGATGAATGAAAGAGGTCTATGTCGACTTCATGCTCTTTGTATGCAGTATACATTACAAAATCTTATACTTACTCAGATTTTTAATTTTGTAGACTAAAATGACATTTGATGTCGACATAAAAATAACCTAGTTGACCGAGCGAGCGTAGCGTCTCTGCTTCAAGTCTGGCAAAATTTGCTTTCGTGTGTCAGTTTGTTGGTATGGGTATTCGCACTTCGTCCCATTCACTCTTCGTACCGCGTTCGCAGTTGGTCCCATTCGCACTTGGTCCCATTCGCACTTGGTCCTATTCGCACTTGTTCCCATTCGCACTTGGTCCCATTCGCACTTAGTCCCATGCAAGTAGTTTGTAAGGGAAGAGGTTGGTTAATGGACCAAAATAACATCACGCTACGACCAATAGGAGCAAAGCATCAATGAAAATGTTGCAAAAACTTGAAAAATTATTTCTTTTGAGAGCTTCCATTGCGTAGGCTGCGTAAACGGTTAAAGTTACGCAAAAATCATGTATGACGGAATTGTTCCCCTTTAAAAGTTAAAAAAAAATCCCCGACAGCATACGTCAATATTTTAAGGTTGATTCACTGTAACCTTTTATAGAAATCTTTGTTCTAAAATAATTAATTATTTGCGAAGGTGTTTTTATAAACATGATCAAAATGCAGAAACATAAAACAACAACAACAACATACAACAACACATGGACAAAATTGTCAAAATTACAAACTACTTGCATGGGACTAAGTGCGAATGGGACCAAGTGCGGATGGGACCAACTGCGAATGGGACCAACTGTGAACGCGGTACGAAGTGCGAATGGGACGAAGTGCGAATAACCCGTTGGTACTCCTCTACAGGTCGTATTTTACAACCGATCTGGATGAAACTTGGTATACAGGATTTACGACTAAATAATCTAATTACCGAGTGACTCTCACCAAGGACCACTGAATCATTATCTGCAGGAGGACCTTCACTGTTGTCGGGTTGTCTCTGTAATATGAATTATTTGTCGTGTTATTTTAAAAAAGGTCGATCGCTGCTGTCATTTTTGTCTAGATAATTAAAAATCTGAGTTCAGTGTTTATTTCCAAACCTGTTTAAATTATGTTTTGATGCATCTCGTCTAGTTTTATGGCCGTTGTGACATTTGTAGCTTGTAGAGCATGACCTTGGCCCAATGCAATAGATTAATAATGGTCTTGTAAAGTTACGTAAATGAAGTATTATGCACCGACTAGCTTTTGCCCGCGACCTTGCCGTTGTGAATGTCTTTACTGGGATAAAGGTATCATAACATCACGCCTTGTTTCCCAGAAGGGTTGGGCAGAGGTGTCCCTGTAGCAGGTACATCCACATTTCGCCAGTTATGTTTAAGTCCCATGTAATAGGGGGCGAGCCTATTGCCATCTGGAATCTGCATATGGATAAAGGTATCTTATGTGTTAATCCAGGTTATGAACTATCCGTGTGCCAAATTTTATTAAAATCCGTTCAGCCGTTTTTGTGTGATTGAGTAACAAACGTGAAAACATCCAAACATACACACTTTCATATTTAAGCCTCCCGCAGATAGGAACGACACGACACCGGTAGAAATATTTCCGCGAAGTTTTCATAGAAATGGTTCCACTAGAGTCGTGTCGCGCCTGTCGGCGGGAGCCTTTACAATATAAGTAGGATGATGTTGATAGAATCCGTGATTAGATTCCGTTCATATTTTATGATTGATTGATCTGCAAGGTTAACTTACGGTTACCTTGGTTAAGTTTGTGGGTTACCGTTCTTTTACATATCGCAACCCTATCAAGTAGGTACCTACTTATGGAGGCAATAATTGTGACTGTTTAATGTGAAAAAGGAAGAAAAAAAGTACCTATTTATATAGATTCGCACAGGAAATCTAAACTAAAACACAACCATTAAAACATTAATAAAAATAAAAAAAACAATTAAAAAAACAGAGTAAAATAAAAATAAAAGCAGAAAGTCCTGTACGAGGCCAAAAGGCTCTTATCTCAGCATATGCTACGATATTTAAAAAATTATGTCGCAGCGCTGGTATTCTGATAGGGTCCGCAGTGATGTCACGGATAGATAGATACAGAAATAAATACTAAATAAAAAAATGATGTGTGAAATACATAAAAAAATTAAATATATATAGTCCGCATGTCTGCACCCGACGTAACATCAATTACTTGCCTATTCCTTTAGTGTCTGTGGTTAGTCTTTAGTGAATGTGCCTAATACATCTGACATGCTATGTATAAAGTCATGACTTTATTGACATTAGAATAATGATCATAGCAGCATGGAATTAGTAAGTACCTACTATCATGGCAGTATGGAATTAGTAGGTACTATCCTCTATTAAATGAGCATTCTCTATTTTTCCCAAAGCAGAGCTCGGTCGCCCAGGTACTCTATCCCTTAGTAATTTCGATCACAGAAGACCGTTCATACCCGTGGAACTCCTTCAAGAAAAGTCAACTTACTAATTAAACTACATAGTTCAAAAAACCTATAAACTTGCAAAACTATCTATACAAATAAATAAAATGGAAGAGTCTGTAATGTCAAAATAACAGCTTTTTACTAAATGCATAATTATGAAAATATATACGGTACGTACAACAAAAACATTTTTTTTTTTTAATTTTTTGTCTGCCTGTCTGTTTGTTCCGGCTAATCTCCGAAACGGCTGGACCGATTTTACCGGGACTTTCACTGGTAGATAGCTGATATTATAAGGAGTAACTTAGGCTACCATTGTTTTAGGAAACTATACAAATAAATAAAACTGATGTATAGATTTCCACGCGGATGAAGTCACGGGTAACAGCTAGTTTAAAAATAAAATCTCAAAAAAACATATCTCTGACTATAAAAACGCCGATCGTAACCCACATACGACCAATGTCAGCTGTCACCGATTACGCGGTGTTACGCAAACCGGCGCGTACGCAAGCCCCTCGCATTTCTACTGACCTCGAAGCTGCCGGCACTTTCGCTGGAAACGATCTGCGGTGTACACTGGAAGTGGTCTGTTTAAGTGCACGCATGTGTAATATGATGATACTTTACACATAATTCTGCACATATGTTTACAATGGAGGTTTGTCTCACACCTAGGTGCAGAATTATGTGTGAAGTAGAGGATGCAATGCAGTTTATTGCTGTTATTATCATGCGTACTTTTTTTTCGTTTACAAGAAATATCAGTGTAGTGTAAATTAATTGGTAAAAGAGTTAGTGTGTTACTTAAATGACTGTACACTGTAGTGCAATCGTAATAAAAAAACGCATTTGATTTATTTGACGTGATGGATGGAGTTGTTTGCTGATAAAAAACAGTGGCACTCCGGGAGTGCCCACAGAAGTAAAAACTTGAACAAGATCGCCTTGGTTGAAGAAAAATACTGTATAGAACATTGGTCCGTAACCTTATCTAAATAAAGAGCACAATCGCGTTTACAAAAATGAGGTGTCGGTAACGGTGTCGCGAGTTCAATTGTTTTTCCCATCTCAAAAATGCCCAACGCGCCTTAAGAAGTTTTCACTTCAAAAACACAGACACTTGAATTGAAGTCGCTTCCAGCAATTTTATACATTTCGGTGGCCTGGTAACTTGTCTTGCTAAGTTGTTTGACATTCGAAGAAGCTTGAACTCAATCGAGCAAGGCACCAGGTGTATAGTACCTATAAGTATTATTTGAGTAGCCCTTTCTCGCTGTTTTATGGCAAAAAAATGATACATACGTTTATTTTAGGTATGTCCGTGGCATCACAGCGGGCCCTATCAAAATACCAGCGCTGCGGTATTTGTTTTTTCAAATATCATAGCATTATGCTGAGATGCTGCCTTTTTAGCCTCGCACAGGTCTTCTTTTTTATTTTCACTATTTTTTTAATTTTAATTTTCTTTTCTGAATCTGCTATTGTTTTTATAATTTTCTTAGTTTTAATGTTGTATTTCCTGTGCGAGTCCCAAAAAAAAAACAATGGCACTCCGGGAGTGCCGACACAAGTGAAAACTTGAACAAGATCGCCTTGGTGGAAGAAAAATTCTTATATAGAACATTGGTCCGTAACCATATATAAATAAAGAGCACAATGGCGTTTACAAAACCTTTAAAGTAAAATACTTACATAGAACATTGATCCGTAACCTAATATAAATAAAGAATACAATCGTATTTACTTAAATGAGGTGGCGTTACAGTGTCACGAAATCAATGGTCCCATCTCAAAAATTCCCAACGCGCCTAAAGAAGTTTTCACTTCAAAAATTCTTCTTTCATTTTTACTTTCATTAAATGGATCATGTTGTCTGAATATGTCTCAAATTTTCTTTCTAGCCAGCATAATGCCTAATCAGCGAAATAATGGCTTACAATGACATTATCAGTGTTCGACTAAACATATAAATAAAAGCTAATATTTACAAAAGGAGCAAGGTCTTACAGACTCATCGTTGGTATCGGTACTCGTTATGTCGAAACCGGTTTAGATACCAAGACGATCGACACAATTAGTCATTGCGAAAAATACAATATTTTTTCGGAATGGTTGTATGTTTGGGTAAGACGAAAGAATCGTTTCGTTGAATGGACTGTCTAAAAGATGATATGGCAAGAAAGTGTGCACGACACTCGCGACAGTTTAAGACGTCCGATTTGACGTTTCGTACTTGTACGTGTAATAAAACGATATGCCTCGAGAATAAATTTTAAGCAATTTAAATAAATCATCAATTATAAACTCTCGAAGTATGATCAATCGATATGTTTCTAAAATTGGTTTTTAAAGCAACCGGTTTTTTTTTCGCATTGGGCATTTTTGAGAAGGAAAAAACAATTGAACTCGTGGCACTGTTACCGACACCTCATTATTGTAAACGCGATTGTGCTCTTTATTCATATTATGTTACGGATCAATGTTCTATGCAAGTATTTTTACTTTTAAGATTTTGGAAGTATTTCTTTTTGTAAACGCGATTGTGCTCTTTATTTAGATAAGGTTACGGACCAATGTTCTACGAGTATACACGTATTTTTCTTCTACCAAGGCGATCTTGTTCAAGTTTTTACTTTTGTCGGCACTCCCGGAATGCCACAGTTTTTTTTTGCCATAAATAAAATCTAAGTATTCTTATAGCTGTCAAATCGGACTTCTTAGATTGTC
Source organism: Agrochola lychnidis (assembly GCA_963680765.1). Taxonomy (NCBI): domain Eukaryota; kingdom Metazoa; phylum Arthropoda; class Insecta; order Lepidoptera; family Noctuidae; genus Agrochola; species Agrochola lychnidis. The sequence continues at coordinate 22,606,546 of OY796858.1, forward strand.
GTGAGTTTAATAGAGAAGTATGGAATAAAATGTTACGCTGACCTCAAATAAATTGGGATAGGGGCAGGAGAATGATGATGATGATGATGATGATGATTGTATGATCTAGCTGCAATTTTGTTAGGCCACGTTCCGACATACGCGATTTATGCGCGTATACTCCCAAAGGTTATTGCAATTTTGAGTCCTATGCTAATTACATAAAGCTTATTTTGAAATCCTCCTACAAACACCACGTATGCGCGCAGCCACCGAGCAGCAACCGCGAAGTCAGTCAATAAGCTTTATGCTTTATGTAATTAGCATAGGACTCAAAATTGCAATAACCTTTGGAAGGGAAAATTAATCACACTAGTATTCTAAAGGCGAAAGTTTGTGAGTGTGTGTGTATGTTTGTCTCTTCTTCACGCTCAAATGGCTGAACGATTTGGATGAAATTTGGCACACATATAGTTTACTAGCTGACCCCGGCAAACGTTGTTTTGCCAATTATTTGTTTGGGGTGGACAACCCTTATCATTTAGGGGTATGAAAAATAGTTAGTAGCCGATTCTCAGACTTACTGAATATGCATATAAAATTTGGTAAAAATCAGTAAAGCCGTTTCGGAGGAGTAAGGTAACTAACATTGTGACACGAGAATTTTATATATAAGATAACCTGGAACATAGGATACTTTTTATCTCGATATTCCCATGGGATCGAGACTTATGCGGGTAAAACCGCGGGGCGCAGCTAGTGAGGATAATACAAGCCAGTTATTGTTATATTGCAAGACAATAACTTCTTTTTTATGTAGAGACTAAATAAGTATTGATCACAGTCATAGTCACAACTTCACTAACTTTGGTCGCCACGTGCTAACTGCGTCATAATTATTCCATTATGGGCACACGGCGAGCAAACTAAAATGAAAGTGAAAACACAAGTATAAAAATTAATTATAGTTTGGTGTGTGAGAAATGAAAAAGAAAGGGAAACTATCAGTATTAGAAACTGCAAGCGAAATGAATAAGTCTTAGGCATTGAGCAATTATCACAAAAAAAAAAAAACAGTGGCACTCCGGGAGTGCCGACAGAAGTGAAAACTTGAACAAGATCGCCTTGGTGGAAGAATAAATACTTGTTTAGAACATTGATCCGTAACGTAATATGAAAAAAGAGTACAATCGCGTTAAAAAAAAAAACGTGTGGCACTCGGGGACTGCCGCGGTAAAGCTATTGCATAGCATTTGTAACTTCCATACTTCCTATTTGTCAACGCTACACTTGGGATGATGACGTGATGACATAAAACAAAAATTACGTTCCCATGACAACATCACGTTTCCCATGACAACATCACGTTGTCATGGGAACCATCATTACATGGTAGGCGGAGTGGGGGGTGTTAGGTTTTTTTCGTTACGGAATTTCTTGATTCGGTCGTCGGGCTGAAAGCCCGCGATAAAAGCTATGCAATAGCTTAATAAAGAACACAATCGCGTTTACAAAAATGAGGTGTCGTTACAGTGTCGCGAAATCAATGATTTAGTCCCATCTCAAAAATGCCCAACGCGCCTAAAGAAATTTTCACTTCAAAAACGAGCAAGCCTTACAGTAATCGCATATGATGTGGAACATCTGACATCTTACCTTGGTAATAAGCAACATTAAAGGGGCGGGGCGTCGTCAAGGTCGTTCCTGACGGCCAACTCTAGCACCGCGCGCGCTCATTGGTCAAATCAAATAGCGCGCACTTCCCCGGCTTCCTATTACATACTTCCGTCCCGAAATCACTCCCACAGACTGCAGGAAAACGAGAGGAAAGTTGTAATACATCAAAAACACTCAACAATCTAAGTTTTTCTCAACCATCAAGATTGAAATCAAAATTGAATAGTAGTAGCTTAATTAATTCAAAAGTACCTGGTCGACCGAGCTCTGCTCGGGTAAAAATAGATAAACATATCGTTCAGGTATACCAATGTTGTATCACATTCCCGAGGCTATAAAAATAGAGAAAACTAATTTTCCCAGACTAACTAATTTTCGCCCCCGTCATCTGCCTAGCCTTTTCCCAACTATGTTGGGGTCGGCTTCCAGTCTAACCGGATACCGCTGAATATCAGTATTTTACATGGAGCAACTGTCTATCTGACCTCCATAACCTAGTTACTATGTAACACGATACCCCTTGGTAAGACTAGTTGTTAGACTTTTTGGGCTTCTAACTACCCGTAACGATTGTCAAAGATCTACAAATGACAGCCGGGACTAACGGCTTAACGTGCTTTCCGAGGCACGGAGGGGTCTTGGTATGTAAAGATGGTCACCCATCCACAGACCAACCGCGGCAAGCGTAGCTTAACCTGATCGATCGAACCGTGCAGCTGTTGTTACTTAGCCGCAAGCCCCTTTTTCGCCCCCGTAAACCCCTATTGCAACTTTCATCGAAATCGTTAGAGCTGTTTTCGAGAACGTGAGTACAAATAATATTGCTCATTAGAATACCTACTCAACCTCTCAACTCTAGATGATGAAAAAAAAAACATCTCACTCCTCACACGCTCATTTCTATGCATACAGTATTACGTCAAGAACGCAGAAAAAGAAACAGACCTAATGTATTTATAATTTTTGCATAAAAACGAGGATTAATGAGCTCATGTCATTTTGTAAAAGAATTCTGCTGCTACTGATAAGGTCGAGGTTAGACTGCAAGCGGGGATGTGAAAATCGCTGGAAGCGTGAGCGATTTAAACTAGTGTTTTAGTGGCAGATTTCCGGTGTTATTAGTTGTGAAAATAGTGGTTTCTTTTGCACTTACACACCACGACATTTATTACTAATATAGTATATTGTACTTGCTTTATACGTATTGTCATTCTGGCTTGTTCAAATCTACTTAGGTAAGTACCTGGGCGACCGAGCTCTGCTCTGGAGAAAATAGAGAATGCTCATTTAATAGTGTAGGAAAGGTCATACTAATCCCATGTATCATCACATCATCTGCCTAGCCTTTTCCCAACTATGTTGGGGTCGGCTTCCAGTCTAACCGGATGCAGCTGAATACCAGTATTTTACACGGAGCGACTGCCTATCGGACCTCCACAACCCAGTTACTGGGTAATACAATACCCCTTGGTAAGACTGGTTGTCAGAGTTTCGGGCTTCTGACGACCGTAACGACTGTCAAAGATCCACAAATGACAGCCGGGACCAGTGGCTTAACGTGCTTTCCGAGGCACGGAGGGGTCTTGGTATGTAAAGATGGTCACCCATCCACAGACCAACCGCGGCAAGCGTAGCTTAACCTGATCGATCGAACCGTGCAGCTGTTGTTACTTAGCCGCAAGCCCCTTTTTCGCCCCCGTAAACCCCTATTGCAACTTTCATCGAAATCGTTAGAGCTGTTTTCGAGAACGTGAGTACAAATAATATTGCTCATTAGAATACCTACTCAACCTCTCAACTCTAGATGATGAAAAAAAAAACATCTCACTCCTCACACGCTCATTTCTATGCATACAGTATTACGTCAAGAACGCAGAAAAAGAAACAGACCTAATGTATTTATAATTTTTGCATAAAAACGAGGATTAATGAGCTCATGTCATTTTGTAAAAGAATTCTGCTGCTACTGATAAGGTCGAGGTTAGACTGCAAGCGGGGATGTGAAAATCGCTGGAAGCGTGAGCGATTTAAACTAGTGTTTTAGTGGCAGATTTCCGGTGTTATTAGTTGTGAAAATAGTGGTTTCTTTTGCACTTACACACCACGACATTTATTACTAATATAGTATATTGTACTTGCTTTATACGTATTGTCATTCTGGCTTGTTCAAATCTACTTAGGTAAGTACCTGGGCGACCGAGCTCTGCTCTGGAGAAAATAGAGAATGCTCATTTAATAGTGTAGGAAAGGTCATACTAATCCCATGTATCATCACATCATCTGCCTAGCCTTTTCCCAACTATGTTGGGGTCGGCTTCCAGTCTAACCGGATGCAGCTGAATACCAGTATTTTACACGGAGCGACTGCCTATCGGACCTCCACAACCCAGTTACTGGGTAATACAATACCCCTTGGTAAGACTGGTTGTCAGAGTTTCGGGCTTCTGACGACCGTAACGACTGTCAAAGATCCACAAATGACAGCCGGGACCAGTGGCTTAACGTGCTTTCCGAGGCACGGAGGGGTCTTGGTATGTAAAGATGGTCACCCATCCACAGACCAACCGCGGCAAGCGTAGCTTAACCTGATAGATCGACCCGTGCGAGTGTCATTACTTAGCCACAAACCCCTGTATAGTACATACTAATTCCACGCTGCCATAATAGTAGGTACTTACTAATTCCATGCTGCCATGTCATTATTCATTATCTTGTTTTAAACCTTGACGAACGAGCTCCGCTCGGGTGAAAATACGGAGAAAACGAATTTTCCCAGAAATGAGACCTAGCTAGATCGATTTTTTGCCCTCGTAAACCGCTATATTGCAACTTTCAACGAAATCGTTAAGAGCCGATTTCGAGAATGTGAGTACAAATATTGCTCGTTTATGATAAAATCTTAAATTCATTTATTCACTGAGAGACAATGCTCAGCCTAAACTGCTGGATCTAGAAGTAAGGAATTTTGCACCCGAGTTCCTTTTGTGAAAGTGAAGGAAGGTTTTTTGAGAATTCACCACCTATATGTTAAAAAAATAACAGTATTGACAGCCCTTTAAGTAACGCATCTTTTGATACTATTTTCATTTCTCTATCTTAATAATTGAGCCCCCAGTCGCACTTTTCTTGAAAACGGGTACTACCCACCATACTGAAGCGATAAAGCATGCTTAAAGTCACCTAAAGTCACCAACAGTTATACTCTAACCACATAGAGCGATTTTTTTGGGCTGGTTCAACAATGCAATAAAAAACAAACGTATGAATTAATCTCACGCTCCTCAATAACAAGCGTTTGGGCTCTCAATTGGTAGCCAACGGCTAAGCTTGAGGCTACTCGCAATATCACACGTACGTTAAATATCAGAGGTATCAATAGAACAGTAGAAATGACTGTAATAATAAACAACTAATAAGCCCACGTTCACACCAAACGTATATAGTCAGCCGTCGCCAGCTGATTACTGATTGTTACGGCGGTTTCCAAAGCCTGCGGTGACCGCCACATTTACCGTCGAAAGTCACCAAAACGTTATTTATGAAAGTAGGTGTGTTTTTCTAAAGACCATTTTTAACACGCTTTTATTAGGTCAACTTGTATGTAACTAACTATGTAATGGAATCTAAGGTAACTAATTTAACCAACTTCCAAGGGTCGTAGCGTAATGAAAATTGGCAGCTTTATGTAGTTCTGATGACAATACAGTAATATGGTACTGTCAAACTGATCTGATGATGGAACCGGAAGATATGAACTGGAACTTCATGATGGAAAATCGTATCATAGCTGTTTTGGATTTCTTAGAAAAGTATTGTAATGAACTTTGACCACGATTAGGTTTCAAGGTCTGATGATGAAGCCGGAAGATAGGCACTGGCATTCCATGGTGGAATATCGTATCATAGTCGTGTTTGCACTTGTGAGAAAGACCACGTAATGGACTTTGAACACGATCAGGTTTCAAGCGTGTTTTTCTAGTGTTTTTTAAACTATTAATTTATTTGACACCATAAAGTCAAACCCCGGTGCCATTATCTTTATGACAGTAGCTGTCACTGCGGCCGTTATGTAGCGGCCATCGCTCTTCTAGAAGACCGTATCTTTTAAGCGAGCGTTTCGTTTATTGTAGACGCGGCCTAGTACTCTTAATAAGTAGCGATAGACAAGTGGACAACTATCAAAACTCGTTTCGATTTGTTTTGCCTTCAAGCGATGGGTCTTCAAGTAAGCAAGTAGCTAGCAAGTAAGTCGCCTAGTTGCTACTTATTCAATTGAAACTACTAGAAACCCTTTAGGCTACAAATTATTTGCCGTAAGTAATGTCTTCTTGAAACTAGAATAATTACAGTAACAGGAATATCTAGCACCGTTAACGCTTCGATATTGAAGTGTTTTTTCAATGGAAATTGTAACAACATTGTATAACTTAACAAGTATTGGCATCAAGGTTAAGTAAACTTGACGAATGTATGAGAATTGATAGCAAAAAATATGTTTGACGTATGGTATCGAGTTTTACGAAAACGGACAATAATAAAGAAACAATAAGAAAAATACGTTACTATAATGTAACGTAAGTCCACGTAAAGTCAGGAAAATTAATTGTGACTACCGCCTTAAATTGTTCGTATATTCAAATCACAACTGTCATCCTTTGACAGTTGTATGATATAGCTATAATACGGCAAATTGACGTAGTGTGTCACTGTCAAGGAATGTATGTAACAACTGATATACTTTGACCAGAACCACAGTACCGCGCTTTAGATATGTGTGTGGCGAAGACGGGGCAGTGCAGGCCGGTCATTCGTCAACACTACCCCCGCCTCGCCACGCATTCCTAAGGCGCGATATAGCGATCTCGGTCAAACTATAAGAAAAACAATTCAATAATTAGCAGAACACGAAGAGCACTCTCTTAAATAAAATATGTGATAAATTAAAAAGTGTCTAATTGATACTAATGTGTTAGTGCATTCTTAGAATTCAGTGTTTTGTTGGCACACATTTAAGCTCTTGAAATTAACTAGTTCAACTAAAGTACTGCCGTAATCTGATCTAAATTGCCAACAGGCAACTATTCCTAATATTTATGTTACGTCGAGTGCTTTGTCGCAGAAAATATGTCACTCGCGGGATCAGAATTTTAATTGTTCGTATCGCTAAGGAGTGGAACCCTTTGTCAGAGTTTATAATATACAGTGTGAGTTTTTATAATGTGCACATATCGAAATGATATAAAGAGCTCACCTCCTTCTTGTGATAAAAATGACATGGAAATGAAATACCAGAGCTAACACTTTCTCTCTATTAGAGTTTATCATTACTCGCTCAGCCGGCAATGTAGCATCACCTTACATTTTAAAGTGCTGTTTAATTAAAAATATGGTAACTTAATATCGTGTATTTTCTTTTTTTGTAAACATACTTTTCGGTGTGATTTTAAAGAAATTGCAGAGTAGGTATATTATTTCATAAAATAAATATAATATAACTTTTGATTATGGAGTATCTTGCCCATTCTTTTCTATATGAAACTACCTTTTAAAAGGGGCGCCTAGAAACAGTTCTATTTTCTTTTAAATTTTCACGTTCAAGTGCCTTTTAAGGTCTAAAAGAAAAATAAGATTTGACTTTGACCTTCCTTCATAGGTAGGTAATTATCAGTAAAAATTCATGAGAATGGCAAATATTCTTTTCTTAGGCTACCAACAAAACTACGTCTAACTCGAATCCGTTAGCCCGAGTTCGCACGGACGTAAAAATATCGTGGCGGGATTTTATCGCGCATTCGATTTTCACCTATCGGTGTTAATAGGTAATACGGGCTGGTATCCGCAACTCCACGTCAAAGCGCGTATTTTGCGTACGGGTGGGAAAATCGATTATTCGATCCACCCCAGCTCCTCAAAGAAGGCCAGCAACGCCTTGGTGTCACTGACAATTTCACGTAGGGTACCTGGGTTACCGAAGTACTTGGCCCTGTATGTGGCGACCACCGGGCAGTTTAACAGCACATGAGCTGCTGTCTCGTCGTCCTCCATGCAGGCTCTGCACAGCGGACTGTCTGTGACTCCTATGACAAAGAGGTGTTTATTAAATGACCCATGACCAGTTACAGCTGCTGTAACTGTACGCAGCTGCTGTTTCGTTAGTCGGAGAACCTGTTTCGTGAGGCGGCCATCAATCATAGGGAGTGCCTCCTTGGCCTGCCTGCATTCACCGTGGTCCAACCAAAGTTTGTGATGTTGATCCCTGGTTCTTTTCCTTACCAGAGTGCGTAGGTACCCGAAGGGGAGTGACGCAATGGGTTCAGGCCCCACTGGTGCCATGCTCGACCCCCTTCTGGCAAGTTCGTCGGCTGCGTCATTGCCCCGCGAACCGCTGTGTCCCTTGATCCATTGAATGGTTATATTATTGAGGCTACCCACCTGGTTAAGGCGCTGGTGACACTCGTATATCAGCCCAGAGTCAACAGTGTGACTGTTTAGCGCTAGCAGAACAGCCATACTGTCTGAGAGTATACGTATCGAGTGGTCCTTAACTTCCCTGGCCATGATGGCTGAAGAGGCAAGAGATACACCCATGCATTCGGCCTGGAACACTGTGTTATGGACTCCCAATGGTGTGGCTATGTGCATGTTGAAGTCCTCCGAGAAGACTCCAGCACCTGTGCCACTATCTGTTTTGGATCCGTCGGTAAAGATACGTAGCTCTGCGGGGCGCAAACCCTCGCATCGGCGATCCTCGTGAAGTTGAATCCTGTATTTTTTATCGAAGATAAATTGTTTGGGTACCCGGTCATTTATGGCTTTCGTAATAGGGAACTCATTATTGAGTCCCTCAAGCAGCGCGGTGTGTTGTGTCTCTCTCTTACCCCAGAGATTAATTGCATTAAGACGTACCGCTGCCATTGTCGCTTCCTGCTGTATGAACAGGTGGAGCGGGGGTAGTCCCAGCATGGCTTCGATGGCTGCAGTCGGAGTAGTCCTCATGCAGCCCGTGGTCGCCACGCAGGCAAGCCTTTGCGTGCGTTGTAGTTTGTTAGAAGCTGTAACCAGCTGAGTTCGGGGCCACCAGACCACAGCCCCATAAGTGATCATAGGGCGGATCACTGCTGTGTACAGCCACAGAATAATTTTGGGGGATAGGCCCCACTTCTTACCTATCATTCTCCTGCACTGCCAGAAGGTGATGCAGGCCCTGTTTAGCTTGTTGTCTATATGACTACTCCAGTTTAACTTACTGTCTAGAATGACCCCGAGGTATTTGACCTCGTTAGCCAACTGAAGTTCTGTATCGAACAGTTTGGGTAGGCGGTAAGGGCCTAATGCTCGTTTTTGGGTAAACATAACTAGTTCACTTTTAGTGGGGTTCACTGATAGTTCAAATTCCCTGCACCAATTTTCTACGATACGTAGTGCTTGCTGGGTGAGGTTGCAGATCGTTCCCGTCACCTTGCCCGAGACAAGGATTGCAAGGTCATCTGCATACCCTATTGTGTAATAGCGGTTGGCGTTGAGTTTGGTGATGAGGTCATTAATTACCAGATTCCATAGAAGGGGGGAAAGCACCCCTCCCTGGGGGCAGCCTCTGGCTATCATGGCCAACTGCCGCTCATCCTCTAGGCGAACCACTCGTTTGCTTAACATGTTTGTAATCTATCGGTGTTATGAAGAGCGTTGGGAATTCAACAGAGTGCATCCCAGAGCATCGAAAAACACACTGTTAGATTTTCAACTCTCGGTGCTAGACAGAGCGTTGAAAATCCAGTATGCAAAAAAATTCCTCCGCGATATTTAGCAAACGTGAACTTAGTCGTATTTTTTATATTTTTTTGTAAAAATATTTATGAAGTTGTTCTACTATGCAAGTCGTAAATGCAAATTGAGGCGCCATTGCATTAACTGCGTATCATACTAAAAACTTGTAATCAACTCGGTTAAAAATAAAATAACTTATTTGTTATGCTTAATTTAACTCATACCTACATTTTTAAGTAGAAAAACTATATTACGGTTCTTTACTTTATTACAACCTGTTTTTACAGGTTGTTTACTTTTGAACTCAGGTACCTAACACAAAAAATATAAGACTATCATAAAAAAGAAATACAAAATACACAAAAGAAATCAAAGCAGATTTCCAAATCGCTCAAAAACAACGAAAAATGCATACGATCTACCTAAAATAACATGCAAAATACATTAAGTTAGTTACAATAATTTAAACGCATTCGTGACGGTCTGAATAACGCCTCTGACATCGCAATAAACTTTTATGGACACCTACTGGCCATGTTCATGGCTACCAAAACAGTGTAAACTAAAAGAAGAAGAACTATTTAAACTATTGTTTAACAATAAAAACCGCCTTCCAAAAAAACACATACAAAGTGAAAAATAACATAAATTTCGGAAGTGTATTTTCATTATTTGCCACCGACTTTCGAAATTTATGTTATAAAAAATAAAAATAAATATAAAAAATATATATACGGTCGAATTGAGAAACCTCCTTTTTTTGAAGTCGGTTAAAATGAAACTCAATTTCTCCGCTCCCCGCTCCCCACTCCTAACTTGCACCAAACAGTTCTATTACAACATCGAACGATCAAGTTTTGCACCACCAAACATCTATTGACTACATTGCAATGCATGAGGCACCTCGCATTTATTATCTTCGGTCAATGGTTAAGTGTTTCGACGGATACAACAGCTGGTTTTTATAAATACTTATATATAGACGTTGAATTTCTTGTTTTTTAATAATAACGTAGTTTGACTAGTTTAGGTAGAGAGAATCAGGTGTTACAACAAAAAATGGAGACGTAATTTTCTTGTTGGGTACGTTATTTTTGTTTAAAAACTGGATCGTATGAAAACAGGATTGAAAAAGTAAAGAAGTGTTACATGTTACGGTACTGCTACTTCGGACAGGCTCGACAACCGATGAAAAAGTTAATACGTTGTAGATATTGAGGAGTTTGGTGGTAGTTTTCTGTTCTGTGGAGTTTCTTGCCCATTCTTCTCCATACGAAACTACCTTTTGTAAGATTAGAACCAATTCTATTTTCTTGTAAATTTTGACGGTTAAATGTGCCTTTTAAGTGCCTATTTGAAATCAATTATTTGACTTTGACTTTGACCTTTCTTGCTGCTCGAGAGCTTGACGAAGTGAAGATGATGACACGAAGATTTCTGTGATATTAATGTTCGGGAGAGGTATGAGGAACAGAGTGGAAACTTCCTCAATCCTCCTCTGTGTTTAAGAGTTACTTTGAATAGGCTTAAAATTCTAGCTATAGATAATGACTTTTCCAGCTGTGGATGATGGAAAGTTACCAATTGTGTTGACTGTAGTTGCACTGATCGATTCGTATTTGTCAGCTACTAGACGAATCATAACTATTAAACGAACAATATTTGTATTATATATATTTGTGTTCTCGAAAATGGCTCTAACGATTTCGATGAAAATTGCAATATAGGGGTTTACGGGGGCGATCAATTGATCTAGCTCATAATTTTTTTCTAATTTGGACAGACAGCTGTGCTGCTGGGGAGTTTGTTGCGCCACTTCTTCCCAGCTAAAGGCACTAGGAAGTGGTGAAGGGTGGGTGTTTTGGGGGACTGTCTTATGTAGTTTTGACGTTCGAAAAGTGCTGATTCTCAGCCTAGTTTGAATAAATGACTTTTGAATTTGAGCTAGGTCTCATATCTGGAAAAATTCGTTTTCTCCGTATTTTCACCCGAGCAGAGCTCGGTCGCCCAAAGTTTAGAACAAAAATAATGACATGGTGGAATTAGTATGTGCTTTTCTTATCTATTAAATGAGCATTCTCTATTTTCACCAGAGCAGAGCTCGGTCACCCAATAAATGAACCAGTGAAGTAGTGAACGCAAATCTTTGCTTACAGTTCTAGCCTGTTTGTTACATAATACGGAGATGCTATTGAAATCTAGCAAACTACCTGTAGAGCCCATTTCAAAACAGCCTATAAACTTAATCAACCGCACCCAAAGTTTTCAAAACAAGCAGGTATTACATGAAGCAAATAAAAACAAAAGATTTGCTAAAATCAACTCACAAAACATCCGGCCGGTTCGCTCGTAAAAGTCGGAATGAATCCGGCCCGGATCGCCGGTTCGCCGGATAGCATTAGCCGTGACTGAGTAATCACCGTCCGGGGTCATATGACACACCTGACGTATTCAAATTTACCTCATAATGTATTGAAATTGGGACAAACATGGAAGCTTAAAATGGCGGGGTAAACATGTGTTGTTTTTGTTTACTCGGACAGCGGATAAGCTGATGAAGTAGGGTTGAAAATTTATTATTAATGTTTTTAAGAAACTAGAACTCTTTTTTTGTATCTACCTAATTGTTTTTAAGCTATTGCATAGCTTTTATCGCGGGTTTTGAGCGCGGCGACCGAATCAAGAAATTCCGTAACGTAACGAAAATAAAACCTAACACCCCCCACTCCGCCTACCATGTAATAACGGTTCCCATGACAACGTGATGTTGTCATGGGAACGTAATTTTTGTTTTATGTCATCACGTCATCATCCCAAGTGTAGCGTTGACAAATAGGAAGTATGGAGGTTACAAATGCTATGCAATAGCTTTACCGCGGCAGTCCCCGAGTGCCACACGTTTTTTTTTATGAAGTTTACCTATCTGTATGGACTCATAGTGCTTAAAATAGATAAATTCACTACAACGTTTAAATAGTTATGACTTTTTATACAATAATAGCTATCGCCTAGTATTATTTCTATGCTGGTATACCACAAGCAGCTTACCTACTCGTACCAATATTATAAGTAAAAAAAAATCAGTAACTAATTAAAAAACATGTTCAGTTAAGGCATATCGTATGTTTAGATTAGCCCGTTCGTTTGTTAAATGATTAATAGCGTACATAATCCATTTTCTTCAATTATTTTAACTTGTGCGATTTGATTAATTTTTTATATGAACATTGATATTTTTAAATTAATCTTACTTTCGTTTTCTCCTACAGGGAAATGAGCTGATTACGATCATGATTTATTTCAAATTAAATTGAAAATGTGTCTTAAAAATGAACTAAAAGATTCACAGTCTGCCTGATTAGCATAGGTACCTAATAATATTAAGGCTTTATTTAAAATAGGCAAGTAATCATTATTTATAGAAATATTTAAAATGTGCTGTCATTTTCATACTAATCGACATTATTTTTTATTAAAACCGGTGCCTACTAAGTCTTAAACGTCAATAATATTATTTTTAATTTATATATAACGTTGTCACTATTAAACAACCTCTACTCAACCAGCGGACTCTTAAATCACGTAAATTCAAAATTAATCTTTATAATTTAATCTTCTGCGCATTGCATAATAATATTGACATTAAATACTTTTATTTAAGTAGCATACAATCTCTAGAAATCTATATTTGAAATACGACCCAAGGTCGTAAAGGTACGTTCGCACTAGCGCAAAGTTCAAATCTCTGCGTGCGGTATACGAATGCGGAAAAAAATGTCGATGAAATAAAAATAAACAATGAAAACAGGTTTCATTTATCACAAGTATCTTTAACTGCCATTGATATCTCATATCTGCGAAGGTATTATTGCAGATAATTTATATGGTTATAAAAGTAATGACACTTCAAATGTTTATTTCATGATGATTCTCTGGTACTTACCTACTTGGTAAGTACTTATCGTTTATAACCGTGACGTAAGTTACGGATAAGAGCGTGTATGAGTAATTTGTGCAGTAAAACATGGTTTTAGCACGTATATCACGTCGCAGTTTACTGGCCATTTTAGGAACATTTATTGCGAAAGTATAATTTTAATTTTGAGTTTCATGCTTATATGGCAAAGATAGTTGTATTTTTATTGACTGTAAACTTTTCTTAAATGATGAGCTTATTATTATCCTTATTTAAAAACATAAAAAGTTAAACATAATTATTAAAGTTTTATTATCAGGTCGTCTAATTAATGTCAGTAGGTACGGTGACTAGAACCTTCCACATATCCTACTCTATCTATATAGCATAATATCATAATCGCGAAATAATAATACATTTGGATCGAGTAGGTATTAAAGTTTTGTATGGGACGACTGATTTATTTTTTCGCAATTGCGATGTTGGTCCCTTAAAGAACTTTGTTCAGTGTAATGGTTCTGAACCACACCGTACTATCGCAAAATACACTACATAAACCAAAAATATCACCAAGTCCATGCTTCTGCATATAACAGATTATGTTACAACCTTGAACCCATGTTTGTAGGTGAGCGATGAATAATTCAGAGTGCTCTCATTTCGCGCGGAATCAAGCAGAATCTAACACAAATGCGGAATAACGGTACAGTGTGAACAGAGCTTTATACCTATTTAATTCTCAAACAATATAAAAACTTCAAGTTTTTATATTGTTTGAGAATTAAATAGGTATGTATGAACTATGTAGTAATGCAATGGTAAATATTATTTTTTGTTTTGATGTAATGGTTTATGACATCCAATTTTAATGACAAAAAAGCGGCCAACTGCGAGTCGGCCTCGCCCATGAAGGGTTCCGTAGCAGCAAATAACATTGAATGAAAGGTAAATTTCTGTTTACGATTTATGACGTATTAAAAAAAAACTACTTGCTAGATCTCGTTCAAACCAATTTCCGGTGGAAGTTTACATGGTAATATACATCATATATTTTTTTTTAGTTTTATTTTTCTCTTATTTTAGAAGTTACAGGGGGGGACACATTTTACCACTTTGGAAGTGTCTCTCGCGCACACTATTCAGTTTAGAAAAAAAATATATTAGAAACCTCAATATCATTTTTAAAGACCTATCCATAGATACCGCGTCTGGGATTGATGAAAAAAAAATATTTGAGTTTCAGTTCTAAGTATGGGGAACCCAAAAATTGTTTTTTTTTTTCTATTTTTGTGTGAAAATCTTAATGCGGTTCACAGAATACATCTACTTACCAAGTTTCAACAGCATAGCTCTTATAGTTTCGGAAAAAAGTGGTTGTGACATACGGACAGACAGACAGACAGACAGACATGACGAATCTATAAGGGTTCCGTTTTTTGCCATTTGGCAACGGAACCCTAAAAATTAAATCTAGGTATCATAAGACTAAATCTGGCGATTTCTTTTATTTTTGTGCCTTTCAACAATATTGGTTGAATCGTGTTTTACTACCTTAAAAGTGACTTTTATTTTCTAGTTTTGTTTTCAAACTGGTTGACAAATTTATGATTGCGGAACTCTATCACACAACAACAGCTGCACGGGTCGATCGAAGGTTAAGCTACGAATGCTGTAGTCGGTTCGTGGATGAGTGACCATCCATAACTCAAACTCAAAACATTAATTTCAAATAAACCAATTACAGGTAGGTACTTTTGAATTGTCAAGGGGTCGGTCAGTCAGAAAGATGAAGCGAATTGCCCATTCCAAAGAGTAGTAGGTACTTATGGAGAAACTCTATCCATGCTGACTTGTACTGGAAATAAGAATAAGATTAAATTTATTTTCATAAAACACGGTATAAAAAAAGATGGTAAAAGAACAATTTAGAACAAAACATGTTTTGCCAATATAATAATTAGCATGCAAGTTTTTCAGTAGGTTTGACTTGTACATTAACATTTTTTGTCAATGAAATCTTTAACACTATAGAAACTATTAACACATAACAATTCGTAAACTTTATTTTCAAACAATCAAGTGTTAAAATTTTTGAGATCATTTGTTAACTTATTATATAAACGTACACACATTGCAAGGCAGCTTTTATTACATTTAATTAGTCTTGGAAACTCGCTTACTACGAGCCTGTTGGGGTCTCGTCGATTTCGAACATTAAAAACACTATTAGGTATTTGCATTTCAATTGGCACAATAGTGATGTATCTACCAAGTTTGCTCAAATATTTATTAACCTTGTAGACATTTGGTCTAAACATCGAATTCAAGATGTAGACAGAAATTATAAGACACCAGTAAATATCAGGAATTCTATACATGAATTGAAGATGTATTTTTTTTAATCATTGTCGAAAATCAAGTAGGAATGCATTGCTTATTTTATTGTTTAAATAACGTCATCATCATTATTTCAAAGGCGTCCATTGCTAGACCCTCAATCACCGCCACTTCGACCGGTTCTGTGCTTCCCGCATCCAGTGGATTCCTGCAGCCTTCACCAGGTCATCGGTCCACCTTGTGCACCTTCCAACGCTACGTCTTCCGTTACGCGGTCGCCACTCCAGAACCTTTCGGCCCCATCGGCCATCTGTTCTGCGAGCAATGTGACCTGCCCACTGCCACTTAAGTTTGGCAATTCTTCGGGCTATGTTATCTTGGTTTTTTCTTTAAATAACGTGTTGTTGACTTATTACCTAAATTGCGGCTGAATGTAAAGTCAATTGATGTCAGCCGTGAAGTCGTTTTGCTATCCCGTTTACTTATTTTAACTCAGCGTTAAGTGTATTGTATTTATGTGATGTCACATAGCCTATTACCACCGGACGATCAACATACTTCCAACGATAGGTACCTCATTTGTCATGAAAAGTAGTTTAGAAGTTATAAGGGAACAGATGAACATACATACATACCGGTCAAAATCATAACCTTCCTTTTTGCTTCGCCGCAGTCGGGTAAAAAAGTTTCAAAATATAGCATCGTTTTCAGTATTTGGCCATAAACTGGTACAAACATTTAGTCATGCCAAAAACTTCTAAAAACAATACTAACCTTGTTCCTATCAACATCGTCTAGACTAGAACATGCCCTGGTCTATTATATTGAGTACTACATGAGCACTTATCTTCATACTTAAGTGGGGCCTTGACAAACCTGTATATCATTCGATGTGTGTTCAAAACTGCAGTGTCTAGAATAAATGTCTTCTATCGATGGCTGGTTTTCTAAGTATTGGTCTGGGTGTTGTCTGTGTTTTGCTTATGGATATTAAATAATTGTTATGGGTATGTACTCTGTTCATTTCGTTATTATGGATTTCGACATCACATATACATACAAAACATAATTTTACGCTATTTTACTAAACCTGCAACGTGGAAGTGAGAACCTCCATGACTCGTTCTTAGCCAATAATTAACTTTCAAATGAGGTGTAAGGTGTAATGTCATTAACCGACACGTATTAAACTTAGGTACTTTGATAAAAGACTAGAGTTTGCAACTGCGCCCGCGTCACTTGTTACCAACTCTTACCCCGTGGCCACGAGCACACGCTCAAGTGACTCGCGTCGACAGCAACTGCGGAGAACACAAATAAAAGAAGTTGTTTAGAGCATGCCACGAGTCGCATCGCTCGAGGCTGTAGACTTGCGTCGACAACGACTGCAGAGAACACAAATAAAAGAAGTTGTTTAGAGCCTGCCACGAGTCGCATCACTCGAAGCTGTGGACTCGCGTCGACAGCGACTGCGGAAAACACAAATAAAAGAACTTGTTTAGAGCCTGCCACGAGTCGCATCGCTCGAGGCTGTGGATTCGCGTCGACAGCGACTGCAGAGAACACAAACAAAAGAAGTTTTTTAGAGCCTGCCACGAGTCGCATCGCTCGAGGCTGTGGACTCGCGTCGACAGCGACTGCGGAAAACACAAATAAAAGAAGTTGTTTAGAGCCTGCCACGAGTCGCATCACTGGAGGCTGTGGACTCGCGTCGACAGCGACTGCGGAAAACACAAATAAAAGAAGTTGTTTAGAGCCTGCCACGAGTCGCATAGCTCGAGGCTGTGAACTCGCGTCGACAGCGATTGCGGAGAACACAAATAAAAAAAGTTGTTTAGAGCCAGCCACGAATCGTATCGCTCGAGGCTTTGGACTCGCGTCGACAGCGACTGCGAAGAACACAAATAAAAGAAGTTGTTTAGAGCCTGCGACGAGTCGCATAGCTCGAGGCTGTGGACTCGTGTCAACAGCGACTGCGGAGAACACAAAATAATTTGTTTAGAGCCTGCCACGAGTCGCATCGCTCAAGGCTGTGGACTCGCGTCGACAGCGACTGCAGAGAACACAAATAAAAGAAGTTGTTTAGAGCCTGCCACGAGTCACATCGCTCGAGGCTGTGAACGGAGCCTTAGTGCCATCGGCCATTGCACTTGCGTTTGACCTAGTGTTGTCCATCGTAATAGTATGTGCAACATAGACGCTGCGCCCTCGCCGCGTACGTTAAAGTATTCACTGTAACTATTAGGACATCAAAAGCGAATACAAAGTAAACGCTAGAATGTTACCTAGATTTTTGTTTAACTGCAGTTGTAGTAGTTGAAGTAAAAAATCAATAGAACTACATTTAACATAGCCTATGCTGACCTTTAATCGTTAAAGTAATGGCAGATGCAGTTATTAAGGTTAATGATGATTTCTCGCCTATCGTTAGATATATTCCATGACCAATTAAATCTAAATAAAGCTAGAATCTTGCATTAGTGTTCAAGATTTCTAAATAACGATATCGACCTTGGTACTACAAGCGTCGCAAATGTAGCAGTAGTCACGACTTCTAACCGTCTTCATTTAATCACTAGTAGGTTTATTTCTTTATCATTAATCATTAGGTACATAGCATGAGGAAAAACGTTTTTATTTCCTAGAAAAAAATCCGTGCCTAGCTTTTTTCCGCGAGTCGTAATTACTCTTAGTACCAACCGCTAGATTATAAGTAATTGTGCCTGAAGTACATACTCTGTTTCGCGAGGGATGCCTCTTGAGATTTTTATAGAACTGATTCGCGGTTCAATGTTTTTCAATTTGAATGAAAAAGCCGAATTGACTCGATACATCATATAGATAAAAGCAAGCATTGAATGAAGCTTTTAATTTTAATTTCCGCGCCTTTTCAAAATATTTTATTTCACATAAACCTACAAGGGCATTTATGAAACGTCAGAAGCTAGGTGCTCGGTTCCATTTGGTCGCTTCCTATGGAGAAGAGCCGGCAAGAAACTCCACGGTTACTCTTTTAAAAGTAAATGATTTTTAAAATGTTTTCTAATAATATGTTTTTAATCTGAGTGAATCAATTTGGTTTACTGTTTACTGAATTAGCAAAAAAAAAAAGTGTGGCACTCGGGGACTGCCGCGGTAAAGCTATTGCATAGCATTTGTAACCTCCATACTTCCTATTTGTCAACGCTACACTTGGCATGATGACGTGATGATATAAAACAAAAATTACGTTCCCATGACAACATCACGTTGTCATGGGAACCGTCATTACATGGTAGGCAGAGTGAGGGGTGTTAGGTTTTTTTCGTACGGAATTTCTTGATTCGGTCGCTGCGCTCAAAGCCCGCGATAAAAGCTATGCAATAGCTTAAAAACAGAAAACAATGATTAAAATGCCAAAAGGGCCTAAGCTCAGCATAATGTCAGATGACAACACAAGGTACGCCATAATAAACACGTAGGGAAGTGTGTGTCTGTTTGAATAAATTAAGAGAATAAACTAAAGGTAAATTAAATGTTGTGACATACATGTTTGTTGTGATTAATGAGAAACTAAAATGATTACCCAATATCTGTGTATTGCCTACACAAAAATAATAAATATATAAATAGAAAGTACTTTCAAGGCAAAATCATGTGACTGCGTTATTCTTCTAAACTACGAAACGTATTTTGATGCGGTTTTTATTATCAGTACCTGGGCGACCAAGCTCTGCTCTGGTGAAAATAGAGAATGCTCACTTAATAGTATAGGAAAGTTCATACTAATTCCAAGTACGTACTAATTCCATGCTTCCATGATAATTGGCACTTACTAATTCCATGCTGCCATGATAGTTGGTACTTACTAATTCCATGCTGCCATGATATAGTAGGTACTTACTAATTTCATGCTGCCATGTCATTATTCTAAGGTAGCCATCTTGTTCTAAACTTTGGGCGATCGAGCTCTGCTCGGGTGAAAATACGGTGAATTTTCACAGATATGAGACTTAGCTAGGTCGATTTTTCGCCCCCGCAAACCCCTATATTACAACTTTCATGGAGATCATTAGAGCCGTTTTCGAGAACGTGACGTGAGGAGCGAAAAATCGATCTAACTAGGTCTCATATCTGGGAAAATTAGTTTTCCCCGTATTTTCGCCAGAGCAGAGCTCGGTCGCCCTAAGTTTAGAACAAGATAATGAATAATGACATGATAATAATGACATTACAATAATGATCATGGCAGCATGGAATTAGTAAGTACCTAATATCATGGCAGCATGAAATGAGTAGGTACTATACATAGATTAATATAGTATTAAATGAGCATTCTCTATTTTCACCAGAGCAGAGCTCGGTCGCCCAGTACTGACAATAATAATTGACGTTTTATATAACTTTCTTCAAATGACAGGTACTTCCATATTCTTAGATATTTAATTAAAACTAACACTTTTAAAGTTTTAATCAATATCCTCTATATAAACCAATTAACTGGCATCGGATCATACAGTGTGAGTCTTCATAATGTGCACATATCGAAATGAGGGAATCTATGCTTAATTTTAACGACAGAAAAAATACTTAAAAAAATCGAAATATTTTTTTTAATACTTTTTATGGAATTAAAAAAAAATTGTAACAAAACTGTGTAACTTTTAAACTGAATCAGCTATCGCGATGAAACAAACTCCATAATGATTGGATGTAAGTAGGCGTCCACATAAAATTAAAATTGAGAAAAAAAACTACCCTCAATCGAAAATAAACATGTTTTTTTAGGAAAAATCTGTATTTTTTTTCAACAAGTTTTACAATAATTGTAAAATTTATAAATAAGATGCCCAAGAGAATAAAAAAAAATTAAAAAAAAATTTTGATACAAAAAAAATTTTGATCCAAAAAATATTTTTGACCATTTTTTCCGTCGATAAAATTAAGCATAGATTCCCTCATTTCGATATGTGCACATTATGAAGACTCACACTGTATAATTTTAATAGGTGGTACCCTGTTTATGAGACACGTGCGGGTCCATCATTATAGCCATTATTAAGGTGCCCTGGGCATCAAACCTTCTTATCTACTGTTAATACTAGAAGGAGCTCGTGGCTAAGTAATAATAGCCGCAAGGGTTGAAGCATCAGGTTAAGCTACGCTTTCCAAGGTTGGTATGTGGATGGGTGATCATCTAAACATACCGAGATTCCGATACCGAGATAAAGCACGTTAAACCGTTGGTCCCGGCTGTCATTCGTGGATCTTTGACAGTCGTTACGAGCTGTTAGAAGCCCGAAAGTGCCAACTAGTCTTACCAAGGGGTATCGTATTACCCAGTTACTGGGTTGTAGAGGTCAGATAGGTAGTCACTCCATGTAAAATACTGGTATTCAGCCGCATCCGGTTAGACTAGAAGCCGACCCCAATAGTTGGGAAAAGGGTAAGCAGATTGATCTACTGCTACTACAAGGCTTGCTGCACGCGTTGGTACCTTTTTCCCCTTTTAATTCCCCCTTTTAAAACACCTGACACAGTTTATTTGCGAGTGTCCTCGGTACCATAAAATATACAATGTATATGACTAGATACTTATCGATCCAAGTCTGGGTCACTAAGGACACTGAAAGACAAATAACTAGATCTATTTAGTTAATTCACACGCAACTGGTTGGCTGAAGGTAACTAATCGGTCGCTTTGTTAACTTAATGGCCTAGTAGCCAGTTATTATTGTAGGAAAACTTTGTTATTAGGAAACAACAACTACTTATTATTGTGATTATTATCAAGAACTGGTTGATTGGTGGTTGGAGTCTTACCCAGTAACTGGGTAGTGGAGGTCAAATCAATCAAATAATTTTTTTATTAAGTGAAAACTTCTTTAGGCGCATTGGGCACTTTTAAGATGGGAAACAACAACTGAACTCGCGACAACGTTACCGACACCTCATTTTTGTAAACGCGATTGTGCTCTTTATTTATATCACGTTACGGATCAATGTTCTATGCAATTATTTTTACTTTAAAGTTTTTTTTTTTTTTTGTAAACGCTATTGTGCTCTTTATTTAGATAAGGTTACGGACCAATGTTCTAATACAAGTGTTTTTCTTCCACCAAGGCGATCTTGTTCAAGTTTTCACTTCTGTCGGCACTCCCGGAGTGCTACAATTTTTTTTATTTCACATATACACATGGGCACTTATGAAACGTCAGAAGCTAGGTGCATGGTTCCAAATAGTCGTTTCCTTTGGAGAAGAGGCGGCAAGAAACTCCACGGTTGCTCATTTAAAAATAATTGGCTTTTTTACAAAAATTTCAAATAACAGTGTTAATAGGTATGGGAAGACAGTGTAGGCCTTTCAACAATTACGTGATGATGGTCAGATAGGCAGTCGCTCCATGTAAAATACTGGTATTCAGCTGCATCTGGTTAGACTGGAAGCTGACCCCAACATAGTTGGGAAAAGGCTAGGCTGACGATGATGGTGATCAAGAAATGGTTAATCATTATATGGAATAATGTTTTGGTTCTTTATTCTTATTTAGGTATTTTTATTGCTGTCGTAACTATGTCTAAGTCTTATCTTCAACAAAAATTTAAAAGAAAAAAAGAAAGAAAAATACATACATACGCTACGCACATAGAACCTCCTTCTTTTTGGAAATCGGTTAATAAAAGCTACGTCTATTGTCATTACCATTTGCTACGTGTGAAGTAACCAATTTTCATAAAAAAATGTTAAACAGTAGCAAGATAAATTACAATACAAAAAAATTAACTTCGCTTGCGACTATCAACGAGTAATTTATAATCCAGTACTTACATTTACATTTAAACAACAAAAAGACGTTTATCTACTCTTCATATTAAAACTCGTCCAAACCGCAGCAAATATTCCCACATCGCGGAAATAATCGTAAGGCCAACTTACACAGACGAGAAAACCCTATTACGATTATTTTTTAATTGAGTACGCTCCCTTTTAACTGATATTCAAAATGGCGATGGTTGATTTTGCGGTCAGCTATGGTGTACGTTTAACTAAAAGTACATAACCTTAAAAAAAATATTCCAGTAGATCTACAGTACTAGATACTTATTTAAAATCGTACAATAATTAATTAAGGAAAAATACGAGGTTCCTAAAGAGTTTTTAGAAGAAACACAAATACAAACAAGAACCAAAGTTATTTTTTATGTTAAATAAAGAAAGAAAATACGTTTATTTTCGGTAAAACATGACGAAGATCTAATGATGTCACTAGTAAGTGTTGTTTTACAATTTAATATTAAGGAACATTTTGGCATGCTGTAGTAAAGTAAGCAAAACATGTGGAAGCATTAAAATTTAAATGTATGTGTACAATAAATATATTCTATTCTATTCTCCAGAAATACTTGATATCCTTTTAAAAAATCCTACCATTTTCACCCAACATTGTAAGTAAACCCAACACTATCCCGCGGGTCATTTAATACCGCGTCGTTGGTAATATCGCCTGCACAACCACGTAGTATTTATCGGCAACTAGTTTTTAATTGATTCGATGAAGACCCTGTTTTATTGTGGAATTCTTTGGTATAGGAATATAGGATTCTGAGAGGGAATGTGTCTGGGAAAGTAAAAGTTTGTAAAGGAAAAAAAAAATATGTGGTTAGGTGTGAAGCTGTATAGTGTTTTTTTCTGGTAGGTATACATAGGAATTTGGGTAAAAGACAAGCTCAAATAAATATAGAGTTTTTTTGGCTTTATTTAAAATTAATGACTTTAGAGCGACAGAGTAGAACCTCAAAAAGAACTGTCAAATTGTAAACATCATCTGAAGTTTTCTTTATATTAGAGGCATGATATTGTTTCACTTTTTTAATTACTAGCTCCAGTCCGTCTGCGTAAAAAAATGGTTTTAACATAAAATATATCCTTTGACACTCGGCAATTTATACTGTAGATTTCCGATTAGTGAAATAATTTTAAGAGTTGGATCAGTAGTTCCAAAGACTAAACCCTACATGCAAAATCACAAATGTTACTTCTTTATGATATTAGTATAGATTTGATGTCATAATGATCATGTTAAATCAGCATCTCGTACAAAAAATCATAAAATCGTAACTGCGGCCCGAGAGTGATTTATTAGCGAACTTATTATGATAACTATCTCTATTTGCCCCTTTCACACACACACACACACACCCCCATACACTTTAGAAACCGACAAAATATAATACCTAACTTTCACTAGTTTTCTCATGGCACCACACCAAAATAAAACATCCTCTATACAATTATAGCCACTAAGACTTACCATAATTAATTCTCCGCCACATAGTATCATAATTTTAAGACAAATTTAAACAAGTTCGGATGACAGCAAAAATGTTGATCTTTCATTGGTGAATAAATCTCATAATAGCCAATAATTTTCTGTCAGCCCCTGCCTAGGGAACTAAAGGGAAGTGTCCATTGGAGTCATAAAACGTTTTTCCTTTTAAGGACGAGACTGCACTATCGGTTTCAACATGGTTGATCGTTTTTTTTTTTCTTTGTTCCTTTTTGAAATGTCAGACGATGTGTGTTTTTTCTGTGTGCATGTGCATTTGACACTTAATTTGAATTATTAAAAACTTTATTGTTTTATTGTGTCTGACTACATTGGTGTTTTTTTTTATACATAATTCCTAAGAGTTTTTAATGGGACGAAATATTTTATTAATGAAAACTGGAACGGTTTATTAAAAAAAAACTGCGTATATTCGACTTCTCGGAAATGTTACCGATTATCGTTAAAGTCGAGATCTCCTTAATCGAAATCGGGAACACTTAAAACTTTTTTTACAAAAACCGCGGTGTATATTCGCAATTTGATCCTCCTACCTTTACCTGCATTTATCGCCACACCATGTATGGTTATGCCTACTAGTCTCATCTATCAATGGTTTTTTCTTGCCTTTCAGGTAAGTCCTGATCAACCCGATCAACTGGCTGGGACGTGTTTATGCGAGGACCTGCAGCTGTTTCCTCGCGTTTATGCTAATATTGTACGTTTAATATTTTATGTTCATTAATTCTGTTTTGCTGATGGTTCAGTTTTTAATAAGTTGGCTGTTTGATGTGATGTGTGGGTGGTTGGTAGTTGCATTAATAAATGTGTCGTATAATTGAACGGGTAAATGACACGTTAATTAGTTTTTCTTTTTTCAAAGAAACTTGTTGATATTACTGTCTCGTTCTAGTCATGAAAGATTAACTAAATGAAAAAAAAAATGAATTGCACACGTACTGTTTAAATAATTTAAAAACTTACAGATTTAAAATAATAATATGTACAAGTATATAAAAAAGGAAGGGATATAATCATAGGGCATCAAAAAATTCGTCCGCATCGCTGTCAACAGGAAAAGTGCCCAAAAGCCTGGCAGTATTGCCACGTTGTGATTGTATGAGAAAAATATATTTTAATTAATTATAAATTGGGGTGATTTAGTTTTATAAAAAAAAAATTCACAGATAGTTTGACGACATCTTAAGCAGAAGCCATTATGTTTGAGTACAGACGCCAGCACATCAAGCTACCCGAAACTGTCAAATTTTCCCAATCAACTTTGAACCTTAGACTTCAACGATAAAGTTGAAAATCTATTAAATAAATTTGACAGATTGTAGTAGCTTGATGTGCTGGCGTCTGTACATGGAATTAATATCTAGGTATTTAGATAACGTTTGGTACATTATTTTGAAATATTCAATACAAAATCAAAACTAACCAGGTAATTACAGGTCGATGTCAGAAATAAACGGACAGACATTGCTGAGAACTTTATTTATAGGTATTCAGTGGTAAAAGTGCAAATTAAAATTTATGGCAACTACATATTTATTCATACTCCATAAAAGGTTTGCCATAAAAGTGCATTAAATGATCAAGCCAGGTTTAGTGCGTCTCACTTTCAATTTAAAATTGGCCGTGTGTAACCCAATCTTTATAGTAATGAATTATTACTACCGTAGTTCTTTTCACCGAGTAAGTAACTTGAAGAAGGTTAGATCTATCAAATAAATTCACAAAACTTTAAAACTTTGAAACTTTCCCTACACCAACCGGCATTCAAGATAATAAACTAGCTTAGTACTACAAGATGCTATAACACACACACACAAATACACACTACAAGCACACCCCCACACACACATACATAAACTCATGTTTTCTACACTCTTTTGCTTCGTTTACGTTCATACATCTGGTCATACACGCACGCCGGTTGCGAGTACCACTTACCTGATCTATCTGAAGAACATCACCAATTAGGTTACTCATTTTTGTTTTTTTTTTTTTTTTGCCTACTTGCTTGCTTGTTTTTTGGGGCCTACTCTTGACCTCCGTCTCGCCTAATAAAAAGCGATGAACAAGGCCTACGATAGAACGAGCGTGCCCAGAAGACGCCTGTTCACACTTGATTTGAAGGCAGATAATGACTTTCTAGGGCGTAAGAGGCCAGGCGTAGAGGTACTTATGTAGATATCTAGGAAAAAAGCCACATTAAGTAATTCTGTAGTGCCATTTGAACAATTAATTAACGTTAGAAGACTTCAAACGTAGGCAGTTCAGAGAGGTTTTTCTTTTATATATTATGATGCCAAAAAACGGGTGTCGTCGCCGTGGGAGGCCTAGGAAACGATAGCGTGATGACTTAGAGGCGTTTTTTGGAGATTGGCCGAAGAAGGCAACACACAGGGAACAGTGTAAAGCTATAAAAGCTTTTTCCAGCAGTGAGTCAAAATAGGTTGAAAAAAAAAAATAGTACATTAGTGCGATGTGTAACTTCTGTAGGCATCACTGTACTTTGTGGCCAGTACTTACTTAGAACGATAGTAATCTTCACACTCGCTACCATACAATACGGCTTAGTATTATATTTCTTAAAACTCAACACTTTTTTACGACTGTTTATAATTGTAGGAAAAGCGATAATTTTACCGTAAAACGGAGTAAAATGTTATCAAGAATTACAACAATCTTGTTACAATAATTTTGTTGTAACTTTGAAATTATTTTCAGTGTGATATTTAGTTAAAGAAAGAGTTTTTTTTTTGACAATCTTCACACTTACATAAAGAATTGGCTTATTTTCGAGGTAGTTAACTTTGAAAATAAAACAGCTTGTGCTAGTAGTCAGTCGCTTAGCATTATGTTTGCAGCAGATGCAACTAACACCAGTTTGCTGGCTGCGACGCCAAAAAAAGAAAATTTATTCCCAAAAACGCAGCTAATTAAACGAGTATTTTGTTTCTAGTTGGTTTTTTAGGCGTGCAATCGTTTAAAATAACATTTAACCTGCATTACCATATGATAGGGACACCTTTATTAGAGTTAGCAGAGTTTATTTCACTTATTCAAACACTTCTTCATCATCTTTGACAGCCTCTTTTCCAACTTTAGTGACTAACTTGGTGTCAGAGTTTTAAAGCCGCCCTTGAGCCTCTGACTTGGCTTCACATGCCGTCGAGATATATCGCTCAGGCATGCCGGTTTCCTCACGATGTTTTCCTTTACCGTTTTTGAATCAAGTGATAATTATAAAATACGCACATGAATCCGAAAAGTCAGAGGTCTTGGGTTCAAACTCTAGACCTGTAACTTGGCAGTCCGACGGTCTCCGAAGCTATCACTGCCATCAACCAATGCTATGTACAGGTCTTCTTCCTTTTAAACCATGCGTTCCTGGTCTGTGCGAGTCGCATCCAAGTTTTACCTACTATCTTTGGTATGTCCATCTATCCTTCTGACTGTTGGTCTACCAACACTTCTTCCCCATCTCTCGGCAGCCATTCAGTCAAGTCTTTGGTCCTACTGCCATCACGTTTATTCACTGCACTTTCTCATAATCTTTGACAGCCTCTTTTCCAATCACTGCTAAGTACAGTTCTCCTTCCTTTTGTACCATGCTGCCCTGGTCTGTGCGAGTCGCATCCAAGTTTTACCTGCTATCCTTGGTAGGTCCATTCACCCTTCTGATTGTTGTTCTACCAACAGCTCTCGGCAGCCATTCAGCTAGATCTTTGCTCCAACTGCTATCACTTTTATTCACTCCGTGCAAACTAAATCCTTACACGAAAGCCATCTTACCGCTTTATCTCCAAGAATCCTCAGAATTCTATCCCATGTAATTGTCTGCCCTTTAACTAGCATTTAAAATATAACGTTCTCACATACTAGCGTTTATATTACATGCGTTAGAACCGGTTCCGAATTGATTTATCACAGTTAACTGTTCCCGAGGCTTAATTTAATGTTCCTAGCTACTTGTTGCAAATACTCGAAGCTAGAACTCGAATCGCATTAACTGATGGGTAGGGCTGCGAGAAATTATACTTGAATACTGTAATGTAAATTAATAAATGATTTTAAAAGTTACAATTGCGGACATCCTTCAGTAAATATTTGTGATTAAAAATGGTAGGTTCGAAAGGGTTGATAAAGTATTTATGCGTGTAAAAATAACGTGTATCAATATTCTTCTATCATAGTCAACGGACTATTATAGAATATTGATAGATTACTGTAAATATAACTTGTATATTGGCAATACCACGGAGTCCGAGAATACTTAAATTCACTCCGCACATTCCACTTTTCGCAACACCAGTAATTCGCATATTTATTATCTCATCTGCTCGACGTCCCTGCAGGGAACCAGCAGAATATCAGCGTCAGGTGCCGGACACATGCTGAGTTGGACTCCCATTTAGTGCAACTTTGAAACGCTCACCGCACTTTGT
The DNA here is from genome assembly GCA_963680765.1 of Agrochola lychnidis. Taxonomy (NCBI): domain Eukaryota; kingdom Metazoa; phylum Arthropoda; class Insecta; order Lepidoptera; family Noctuidae; genus Agrochola; species Agrochola lychnidis. The sequence continues at coordinate 22,634,985 of OY796858.1, forward strand.
ATGTTTAATTATTTTATAGTCAATAGTGTCATCACAATGTCTTGTTTATCTCTTTTATTTTATTTTGTATATTGGCACCTTGTAGCTATATTCATGTATTTAGTTATTATTAAATCGTGTTTTTGTATGTTGTGCTATGTTTTTTGCGTACACCAAATGAACGATCTATCTATCTATCGACTTAGGTAAAAGCTTTCAACTTGGTAACATTTTAGTTTTTCGTGTTTTTCTACAGCATTGTATTAGAAAGATATAGACCATCAAACTGAACAAGTTTCTCTACGGGACCAGCATCGTAGTCGCAAAAAGATTATGAACTGTCCCATACAAACCATCAATACTCGACTCAAATGTATGGAACGGCTGATAAATTTTTCCATTAAATTTTTTCGGCGTGTGTATATGCATGGATCACTCTAAGTAGGAGAGACACTCAAGGATGGAAATCAAAATCGATGCTAGATTAATCTCAGACTGATGTAGGTCTATTTCCCTATCGTAGACTTAGAGCTTAAAGATAACAATTTTTAATTAAACCAGCTCCTATTACTCAGAAATCACCCTTAATTACATTTGGCATATGTCCGATTACTAGATAAAACTGTAAGAAAAAATAGCCGCAAAGGAAATCCTTAGATAAAATAAAGAAATTAATTGAAAGCCGTGCGTCCCGATATGCTCCGATAAAATTGTAGCACAACCCTGCAATGATTAGTACTGGTCGTAATTAATTTAACTAGACTATTAAACTTTTAATTGCAACAGCCAATGGAACTGACGCAGTTTTTACATAATGCATTTAGATATTTATTCTGTTAATGTTGGGAGATCTTCCTCTTATACTTTTTGTTGAAGGTAAATTGAGATTTATTAATACTTTGTTAACAGGAAGGTTTCCCAAGTAGTAGGAGACTATGTATCTTCAAGATGTTACCTTGTGGAGTAGGTAGGGCTCTACTATGTGTAACTGAATTAATGCTTATTATGAAATTAGTTTGTTCAGAATCGTTTACTGAATTGATTTCTGTTATTTTTAATAAAGGTAATTTTTTATCCCCAAAATAATTAAAACAAACCCAAATGGACGAAGTAAGTACCTACCTACTACGATAGACACTTATTATACGTTTGCTCCTGTGTGCGTGTGTAGATTTGTATGTGACTACAATTTTCTCGCACAATCAGTATAACTAATTTAATAAATAAACAATGTTTTATACATAATAATAAAAATTCAGTGTACCTATGTATTATGATTATAAAATAATATTTTAATTGGTGTGTTTGGTGGTGTGCGTTAATTCTGGGACATGTCGTTTAAGTTTGAATTTGACGTTGAATTTGAAGTTGAATTTGATTTCAATTTTACGACGGATTTATTAATGATTATTTTAAAGTACCTGGGCGACCGAGCTCTGTTCTGGTGAAAATAGAGAATGCTCATTTAATAGTATAGGAATGTTCATACTAATTCCATGTATAGTACCTACTAATTCCATGCTGCCATGATAGTAAGTACCATCGACATCAATGGTAGGTACTTACTTATTCCATGCTGCCATGACATTATTCTAAGGTAGCCATCTTGTTCTATACTTTGGGCGACCGAGCTCTGCTCGGGTGAAAATACGGAAAAAACAATTTTTCCCAGATATGAGACCTAACTAGATTGATTTTTCACCACCGTAATCTCCTATATTGCAACTTTCATCAAAATCGTTAGAGCCGTTTTCGAGAACGTAATTACAAATATATATAATTTTACAAATATTGCTCGTTTAATGGTATAGGATAACATAATATTCTGATTGGGGTGTCTAGTGGTGTACTTTAACTCCGGGACATGTCGTATAAGGTTATTGAATTTGACTTCAAATTTACGACGGATTTAATGTCGATTCTTTTAAATATAACATGATATTTTTTATGACAGGATCTCTCACTTGATAGTGTTGGGGTTATTGAGCTTTAACTACCATAGACCATCGTATGCATGAGTATACTACAATACCAGCACTCATAAAACGACTTCAAAAAGAGGAGGTTCCATTCACGATGATTTTCCGGTCGATAAAACTTCCATTATCTCCCAAAAAATAAAGTCTAATTCTTCATATTTTCCATAATACGCAACATACACGCATTCAGGCCTTAGGGTGATAGCAACTAACGGCCCTTGGTTAGACCCTTACACTCTCAAATGGCCAATAATCATCATACTTCATGTTAAATTGATAAGCAGGGGTTATTCGATGTTTAAGTACGATTCACTGAATCGATTACTTACCTAATACAGGGATCGAGATTACGAGGTAGAATGTAAAATAAGTAGTTGAAATTATTGGGATGGGAATAAAATAATGCTTTTGGAAATTTAACTTAATTTTGTGGTATGAAAAGTTGATCAAAAGGAATTCTATATTTGAGATCTTTGCATAATTCTGATAAAATGATGACGTAACACGAAACCCCTTGGTAAGACTGGTTTTCAGACTTTTGGGCTTCTGGCTACCCTTAACTACTGTCAAAGATCTACGAATGACAGCCGGGACCAACGGCTTAGCGCGCTTTACGGGACACGGACATGATGACAAAATATTTTGCAGAAATGGATAATGTTACATCAGTACTAACTTCAGCTTAACTATACATTATTCGACGTTTAGGCTGCCTGTCCACTAGAACGGAGCGAGACAGCGAAGCGGAGAAATGTGCCAATATTAACCAATAGAATCTAAACTCCGTTTCAGAGCTCCGCTCCTATTGGTTAATATTAGCACATTTCTCCGCTTCGCTGCCGCTGCAGTGGACAGACAGCCTATGTTTAGCATAACTTTAGTCCTGGTTTGTTAGTAAGGGAGTTTGGGTTTTATACATCCCTAGTTGTATTCAATTTTTCATTTGATATACTACTGTACTATTACTGTAGTTCAGCGATTTTCAAAATAACAACAATTTCAGCTATGAGAAATTTAAATGATCGTTTTATAGCGGGTGTTTGGAAATAGGCCTTCATTGTCACTGTTCTTAGTAGATATGAAAACCAGTATTTTTGCAATACAGTACAAATTCTAATAAGTATCATTTAAGAATACAAAACGTAAATAGCTATGTGTTGAAGTCTTAACCTTGTCTCACCTATTATGAGGTTCTTATAGTGTACTTGACCAATTGTATTTAATATATAATTGGTCAGGCACCCATAAGTGGTTAAGTACCCTATAATAATGCACGAGAGTCGGTCATTCATGACCACTTTACGACCATTTTGATATCATTAAATATTTTGTTAAAATTAGCGGTTGACAAATGCGACCCGAAAAAAGTTAAAGCGTGTGTCAAGATAAAGTATTGGACATAAAGACTAAATAATTAGTATTATAGACTAAAGGTATGTAAACTCAATGATCTTTCCGATAGATATTACGGCCAATGGACGAATAGTCAAGAACCTGGACCAACAGGCCTTGAATAAACCTGAAGAGGCTCTTTTTAGGCAGTTGAGTCAAGGGCTTGATGCAGAAAGCGGTACTCATTGACACGGTTCGAATTGTTCTATTCTTTTCTCTAGATCCCAAACTGCCAGTAGCCTAAATACCTGATGTAGAAATATTTAAAACTATTATTACTTACGTCAAAGCTGAGAAAACTTCCAAAATCTGAAAAATAAATACCAATAATATATTTAAAATAAATAAGAAGATACACGTACAGCCAAACGTAGGAACGCCGGTGTCAAGTCGTAATTCTACAGAGCGTCATTCCTTTCCAACAAACTACTCAACTGGTAATGATATTTCTCAGCCCCGTAATGAGCATGAAGTAGCTACACCCTTTGTACGAATAAGTAGAGAAATGATGTAATCACAAACGTATAAAGCTATTCTTTGTAATGTCAGGTCACGGCCACTAGACTATGAATTAGCTTCTGTTACATTCAATTTGGTATCATTACAATCAGTTTTTACTGCATGCTCCTCGCCATTTGATTTATTACTTTGTAGCTTGTTACTGTGGTTGTTTTCTTGTTTATTTTTATTAACGTTCTTAAGAAAATCGGTGTTTTTACGTGCTTTTGTTCTTGTGTGTTACTTTTTGTTTTGCGTCATTAGTACTTAAATATTCATTGTGTTCTTTGTACCTGAGTTTGTAAGTAAGAAAGGATATGATGCTGTTATCCCCAAGGTTAAACTTTAAGTTTATAATAAGTTAATTAGTTGATTTACTTGAAGCTACGTATTTTACTATTTTTTTGGTTTAACTTAGCCATTATTTCTGTTACGGTCTACTTGTTCCAGAAACTGATACCTACTACCTGATCTCAGTTTATAATTACATATCCATTACCGTCCAAAGAGTATTTTCAACAAAACGTGAAGTTTATACTTTTTTATTGTTATCTTCTTCCATTGCTCACGTCTACGTCTCTGTTTTACATAAGACTCAGCTTGTCCCAAGTTTTTCATGCTTCCAAACCCACCATATCATAAATAATATCTGCGAACATCTTAGAATCGCCAAAAAAATATGTCCATCGCGTGCCGGACGAACATATTTTTCTTGCTTATATTTTCGGAGGGAAACTGTCCGCCATTTATTTTCACCAGCCAATGGGGTTAAAAACTGAAAGCTCATAGCAGATGGCAGCACAGTTGTGCGTCTTTAGTCCGCCATTATTGTTTATGTTTTCACTGTATGTCGATATCGTTTATACGAAAACTAGACAAAAATGTATGCGATTTGGAGTGTAGTACAACTAAAAGCGGAGTTAAGGAAAAGAGATACGTCTACCACGGGTAAAAAAGCAGCTTTAGTGGAAAGGTAAATAAATAATGACCATTTTATATTTGATAGATTGTTTTGTTTACATTATTTAAAAGTCCTTTTTTTGTTGAAGACTGGAGGCATACGACAGGAATAACTTGATCAGAGTTGAAGAAGAGCTTGAGGATGATAACCCTAACATTCCTGCCCTGGAATAGTTCAGGGATGTCAATTCTAGCACTGATCTTCCAGCGCTATCTAAAACCCACATTCAAGAGTTTGCTGAAGGTAAGTTTTCATACAGTGATCAACTGATGATGCATTCGACATCTTCCTTTGTGAATTCAACTATAAAAAAAGCGCGTAATATACTTAAGTTAATGTTATTCCAGGTTTCAAATACCTCCTAAAGGGAAAATCCTCTATGAAAATAGGAGCTTGGTCAAGCTAATGATCGTAACTATAATTATTTTCATGCACAGTGCAAGGCACAAACGAAAAGATTAATGTATAATGTTATACTCAAGATGAATAAAACCTGGTATGATATGTGAAAGTCATTGTGGATGTGCAGCTGGAAGTGGCTTGGAAGCACACTGTAAACATATCTTCACAGTCCTCCACGGTATAGAGGATATAGTATGTACAAAGATTATAATTACCTATGCATAAAGTATGCACAGAAAAATTAATAATGTTCAAACAACCAAAAACAACATCATTTTATACTGAGTATCTCCAACCAGCAATTTACGATAAATACTTATAAATATTATGATACTGTAATAAAACCAAATTAATATTATATACAATGTTTTATTTATCTCCTTATACACAATGCATATTACATAATACATTCTCTAAAGTTACAGCACATAAGACAAACAAAAAATATCTTTGATGCGAGGGGCACAAAATTGTGATGTTTTTGGCAAACCTAGGTAGGTAGGTAGGTAATACGGGCTGGTATCCGCAACTCCACGTCAAAGCGCGTATTTTGCGTACGGTTTGGCAAACCTAACAAACGTTCAACATGAACGCATTGACTTATTTATTTATTTATAGGTTAGCCTACAATTGTTTTAAAACTACACAATATACATTTATAAGTGCAACAATTACTTAAAAGCTAACACCACATGCGCTGTATATTTGAATTTTACATTTTCATGACTGCAATTAATTTCTAATAATGGCTGATCTAGAATTTTGTAAAAACAAAGCAATAATGCAATAAACTAGGATCAAATATTTGGTTGAAATTAAAAATTAAATTACATTGAAATAAATAATTTTCAATAGTAATATTCTTCACATGACTTCCATAATACTTTATTTTGTGAGCCATTACACTTAATGTTGAACACACAAAATAGAACTTTTGATAGGTTTTAAAACCTGTGTAGAAAGCAATGATACTGTCATTGTTTTTATAGTTCTTCATAGATCCATAAATGTACACAAAATTCACTTGAGTAAGTCTTGATGATACAGTATGTTGGCCCCGCGTTGGCCCATCATCTGGCTCCAATGGTGTGCTAGGAAAAATTTCTATTTTGTTAAACATTGTAAGTTCCTCGTCTTTATATTGCTCTTCATAACTATCACGGGTTTGAACATGGCTAGGTCCAGCAATTTGATTACTATATGTATCAAAACATTGTTTTTTCTCATTTCTCTGTAAGTCTATTTGCTCTGTCTTCAGCTAAGGGGTTGACTCGTTTGACTTTAATAAAAGAAAAATAGAGGGTACAGTAGTCTTCTTGAGCCTTTTGTAAATATTTTCATCACCTAGAACAGACAAAAAGGATCTATGATCTACTTATCTATGTGCGAAACATAAAATACAAATATGATAAGTGGAAGATATATTTATCTATTTAGCCCGTAATGTCCCACAGCTAGGCAAAGGTCTCCCATTCCCTTTTCCACACACGTTTGTCCACTGCCACTGCGGGCCAGTCCTTTCGGTAGGATTCAGTGCAGGATATGTGTTAATATTAGGTAGTTTGGTATGAAGGTATTAAATACAATGCAATAAAGCGAATGCTGCATAGATGCTTGCTACTTAGACATACGAGTATTTATTTTGGTCGATTAAAAGATAATCTTAACAACACAACCTTAGTATAATGTATATAAATAAATATCCACAAATGCCTATAATGAAAACACAGTTAAGTTCTCTGTATTATGAAAAAGAGCATCACCTGTATATGCATTTGTCTGATAGAAGTCTTCAGGTTTAAAATGTATAGCACATAACCTCGACGAATTATTTGGTTTCCAATTTTTTCTTCGGAGAGCTCTCTCCCACACTTTTCTTCTTTTAAGATCTTTGGGGAATACATGGGTCCCCGGATTTTTGCAGTCAACAGCTGCGCAAAGGGGCATATTAATTAATTAGGCGTAAAAGAAGTTGATTGTTTACAAAAAATGTATGGATATTGACAGCTAGCTGTCAAATTTACGGACGGACAATGATAGCGACATCTAAAGTGAGCAAATGGCAGTTTTTATCCCCATTTGTTTGGCTTTGTTATTGATGCTGTATCTTTTTACACACTTGTTGTTTCTTCCGTTTGTTGAATTTAATAGCCCATGAATTTGGAGGATTATTTTGACCATTGGACCATTGATTTGGTTAACATTGAGACTTTGATTTTGGTCATCAACATTACAATCAAAAGTATAAAAATACTAGTATTTAAATGCAGATTTTTACATGGATACCTAAAGTTTGTAGAAATTTCACACACATACCGAACATATGGTACTCCATTTAAAAAAATCTTAACGTAGGTTTACACAAAACTTTCTCAATTTTTTACCAGCTGGGAGTTTCTCAAGTTCCGGTCACATAATCGTTCGTTCATCGACTTATTAGTTTATCATAAACATCTTAGTTCTTCGCTTATACATCTTGGAGATTCTTTCTCAGCGATATTACCAAGTTTTCCTTTAGCTTCATCTCGAGTTTCGTTTTCAGCCTGTTGTGGTAAGACTTCATTTTCTATGCCACGAAAAGATAAAATAAGACTATTAAATGATTCATGATCAAATGTTTTACCTATGTCATTAGATCTTTGCCCACAATTTATTCTTCCTTCTATAACGTTGGAGACTTCAAAAAGCTTAAACTTAAGTACATTAGACAAGACTGAGAATAGGTATTTACAGCATAATAAATCGCTACGATAAACTATGGCAGATGTATGCAATCAACGAGTTTTATAAGGTTGCGAAATTAAGGATTGCCATGTTTAGTAAAACCCATTAATTTGTTATAACTCCTTTCATTGACATTAACGGTGACTACATTCCAAGATGCAGTAACCATTTGTATGTATGTATGTATCTATAGTAGTAGATACTAGATACACCGTAAACAAAGCGTTTGAAACTGATAAGTATATAAGTAGGTACTTTAATAACACAAAATCTTGGCAATTTGCCTCAGAAGCACTGAACTCAAATGAGAATATTAAAAAATGCATATTAATCGTTCATTCATTTCTAAAACAATAGATGCTAATTGTATATCATCCAAGTTTTCACTGGAAAGAAATTTCATAGCTACAAACAAGGACGGTTCTAAATCATGACCCGAATCAAACTCTTTAAAATACCCATATCCATGCACACCATCAAATGTAACATTCAATATTACTTCCTCAATATAGTAGGACTATTTTTGAGAAACTTCTTCATCGGAATGACTTGAACATTTTATTTGTATAAGCGGTCCGATGATAGATTACATAAAGTGTGTACGTGAGATACATACTGAGCCACGTTTTGAATATTTTGAACCTCTGTATTTTGACCTTTGAAGAGTAGCTCTGTGAATTTTATCAAATAGAACTGTTATTTTTCTACCACATAGTTTCTTCTTGGCTTACCGCCAGTTGCCAGTGTCCTTTTCAATTGCATCTTTTTCACTTCGCTTGATCTCGCTTTTAGCAGTCTGATCGCACTTAACTACTTTGGAATCTAGTTATTCAGATTAACTACGTTTGAGACTAAGTACTTTCAGAACTGTTGCATTCTTGTTGTGGTCAATTTTTTTTTTTTAATTAATCGCTTTTGCAGAGAGATTATGACTTGTAGGTGTATAGATTTTTTTTTTTCAATTCTCTCTAAAAATTAATCATAATTTAATTTTCATGACAACGGAGCGTTAGCTTTAGAACTGAATGGATATAAGACGACGCTGTCTTCCTATCTCAACTTGAATCCTATTCTCACCCACTCGCACAAACGCTAAAATTTCTTCGAAAAGAGCACACTATCACCCCATTTCAATATTTCCACCCTCAAAGTTGCTTCCCGAACTAAAATTATTACTTTATTGAAATCTAACTCAGCAGAATTTTCGTCATAAAACCTTGCATTTCATAACTAGAGCAAAATGTAAAAATGTCGTACCTCAGAGTTTTGCACTTGCATAAAACCGGGTTCACATCGATAAGGCCCGACCTTAACGAATTTATTCCCGACGCTCTAGGGGATTAGTATTCCCTTACCGTTCCCTCACGGATGAATACCTCTATGAATATAAACTGATTGAAATATCGGCGTTTAAATATTTGTGTTCATTTGGGGAAGAATTACTTTTTATGGGGTATCTGTTAATTTTTGTTGGAATTTTGGGAGAAGTAGAATCTTCATTGAAATGTAGGAAGCATTTTGTTGAAACTCGTGTCAGAGCTTCGAGACTTCGTTCTATTTTCGGGGTTCTAGATTTAGCTCTAAATTGAATGGATTTAGCTTGCAACTTTTGGAAGATTTAAAAGTTCTTTTGTGATATATATTGTTCAAATCATGTCTTGAAATATTTCTAATCAGAATAAATGGGTTATCAATTTAACCCTCAATCTATAACCACGATGCATTCTGGAATGAATAACAATACTTATTCCAGAATGCATCGTGGTCAGGTTAAAATTAAACATTTAGAATTAAATAGTTTACACATTCCTAGATCCCTACATGGCATCTTCTTAAGAAAAGTCACAGGGGGTGACCAGTATGGAATATTTATGACAATACCGGACATTAACCGATCGAAGCTTTATTATCGTTCGATATACTTACTATATTGCAGTACCCCATAGTGCCTTAGGCATGACCACATATAGCAAGGAATACAAAATAACTAATTGCCAGATCATGTTAATAACACTCGTTATCGAAGAGACAGCAACGTCCTGTCGGGCGAAATATTACTAATTTTTCTTTTGTTTTTTAGTTTTGTAGACAAGCAACTGTTGAGCGATGGTTTGTGGCTGAGTTGTTGCACTACCTGTGAATGGGAGTAATGGTAAAACAAAAGTTTTGTCTTTACTACATCAAAAATTACTACGTCATTAAACAGATAATAAGCTTAGTCTAAGGAATCTAGAATTTCAAATGCAAATTCCTAAAAAGGTCAGGATCGTATTCTAAAATTATAAAACGCATAAAATAACGCAATAAGTGGTACAGTAATGTTTTTATTAGGCATTAAAGTGTTACAGACCATTGGATATTAGATAACAGTTACTAAAATTAGCCATATAACACGGATGCCGTTAAATTCTGACGTAATAATATCCCGTATAAGATTTCACATTTGAGGCCTGTCCATTAATATTCAGCGACTTTTTAATGGCATACGTGTGGTCCCGAAGTCGTCCGTCTGTACCAAAGCTAAATACCAGACTTGAAATATGGTCGCTATTGTAATTAATAAATTATTATTCTGTTCGTTTGTCCTCATGTCATTTTTAATATATGCATGTTTTTTGTGTCTATTTTAAATATTACTGCCGTTAGTGTTTATTTTTCAATTGTAATACTTTATTATTATTTCTTATTATTCGTTTGTCAACTTTTTTATTTAACGTTTATACCTATTGTCTTATGAAGTTATGATTTACGTAACGTACATATTAATGTTAATTTATTATTTATTTTATTATTTATGTACACACAGTAAAATGCATAGAGATGCGACATAATTATAATTTTGAGTACAAAGATACTGCTTATTTCTTAAGAAATTTCTTCCAGCAGACCTGCGAAAGGAGAAATGAGAAAGAAATGTAGACAATAGTGTGTGAGAACAAGAAGAGAAAAATATGATTATGCGAAGCCTTAAACTAAAATATTAATATATACCTACACGTATAACGCAACAAATTAACATATACTTAAATAAATACATAAAACTTAAATTTATAAACATACATACTAAAAGTATATAAATACTCACAGTTGACAGGAAAAGTAAATAATAAATAATAAATTCTTTATGGCCATAAAAAGGTTACAGAAAAATTTGAGACACAGGTACTCGTACCCAGCTATGGAGCCTTTTGTTTAAAATACAGATTTCAGGAGCTAAAAAAAAGTAAAAGTAATGTTCTTTTACTCGATACTTGAATTGAGAAACAGTTTTTTTTTTTAAATCACGACTGCTAGGCGGAAGTGAGTTCCACAATCTTACTGTTAAATATGTTTGTTGTTTTAGCTAAGTTTTTACATCACACATACTCATTATTATAATAAGTATGAACCTTGGTTTTTTTTTCTGTCTACTTATTAGACATTCAGCGTTATTAACAGCCTTTGAACATCAATTTCCATACACACTATTACAACACCTTTTCAACCAAGACTAAGCTAGTTTATTTCTAAATATTCACAGTTCTCTCTGTTATTCAATGTAATGTAAATCATTTCTCTCCGGGGTATCATCAGATGATTGCCCTATTGAACAATTGTGAGCCTCGCACTTGCTACAAACAATAAAATTGTCTTGGTGTCTCTATTGGGGTCATGAGCAATTTATACTATAAATAGATTCAGAGAATTGAACAATAATAGTCCTTATGGACTCGGGTGAGTATGTCGTTTATGATTGCAGCTGGGATGAATCTGGATGTTTCATTTAGCGAAAGTGTTATTTAATGGGAGATCGTTTGTGGTTTTGTACATGTGCTATTTTTACTTCTATTCTGGCTTTAAACTTTAAGTCTAAAATTTTATTAATATAGTCTTAATTGGTAGACGCATGTATTCAAATATTATCATGTGGTTGCCGCTTATAGTCAACATCACTTTGCATGGACACTTTTTAAATATAATTATTGTCACTGGTATACAAGGTGGCAGGGACATCGACGCGAAAACGATTAAATACCATGGATTCAGTACATGATTTAAAAAATATCTGTATTTTTTTAAAATATCTGCTGTTTCATAGAAAAGTGCAATACCTACGCGGTCAAAATGTATGGAACAGGTGATTTTTTTGAAGTGAAAACTTCTTTAGGCACGTTGGGCATTTTTGAGATGGGAAAAACAATTGAACTCGCGACACCGTTACCGACACCTCATTTTTGCAAACGCGATTATGCTATTTATTTATATTACGTTACGGATCAATGTTCTATGCAAGCATTTTTACTTTAAGGTGTAGGAAGTATTTTTTTAAATTGTTCATGTTTTCTTTTCTGTCGGCCCTCCCGGAGTGCCACTGTTTTCATTTTTTTAAAGTAACCAACGTTAATATTCAACGGAGGGGTTCAGAATCATGTACTGAATCCATGGTAACAGTTTTCGCGTCGATGTCCCTGCTATCCTGTATGTGTTGACTACCTCGACTGACTGCCTCGCTGGTCTAGTAGTCACAAGCGCAGCTCCCGAATATGATGAGGTCCTGGGTTCAATTCCCAGGTCTGGAAAAGTGTTACTGGGTTTTCTATCTCGAATTTCTCAGTAGAGGCCTGGAGTCTGAATTTGTGCCTGGTTGCTGGCAACAGGCTCTCTCTCTATCACATGGGACTTAACATAACTAGTGAAATTTGGATGTACTTTAGATAAACCTGTCTAACCCTTCGGGGTTTATAGCCGTTATTGTATGTTATGTTAAGTATGTAATGTATCAATTTTGAAAAGGACCGTCATAATCTAAATAATGCAGGTTCTTTAAAGCGTTGTATTTTATAGTAGGTATACAAAACAAACACAAAGGCACTGCCCTACCATCTTTTCTCGAAGCCATTCAGGACGTTTTCGACCCCCATTTAGAACCCTGAATTTATTTCTTTAGTAAATAGAATGACTTGGCAATTGCACACGGCCATAGAATCTACATTCTACTTACAACAAAATCTACCTAATAAAAAACTTTTTACAAAAAATACAATCGACTTCCAAACTACAAAGTGAAAAATAACTTTTATTTCAGAAGTCAGTGTCAAAAAAGTTTTTTTTTTTCACTTTTTAGTGGGTTGATTTGTAATTTATCTAAGTTACAATAACCTTATGTCAACTGCTCATCAAAAATACCCAAATCGCTATGGATGTGTCTTTAATATTTGAAGAGTTCCCTCGATTTCTCCAAAATTCCATCATCAGATCGTGACCAAATGACAATGGGACCAACTTGAAAGTATACCCTTTCAAACAAAAAAGAATTTTTCAAATCGGTCCAGCCGTCTTCGAGTAATCGGGGGACATACATTAAAAAAAAAATATCCCGACGAATTGAGAACCTCCTCCTTTTTTTTTTGAAGTCGTTTAATTAGCGCTGCGCTTTATTTAATTAGGACTATTTAAAATAGTAGATTATTCTCATATGATTATGTTGTCGTGCGATGGCCAAGTCATTCTATTTAGTAAAGAAATAAAGATGACAAATATATAGGTACTGAATAAATTAACAGACTTGGTTTTACATTAGGTCTTTCATTTTTTTTACGGTAGAAGAACTGCATTGCGAGACTTGCATTTTTGTACATGTTATGTATGTTCTTGATGAGATTTGCAATTTCAGTACACCAAATATGAAATACACACCTACCAACAGCCTGATTTTTCTGAAACCAATTAATCAATTTCAGCGAAACTCTTTCATAACGTGCTTTTAATGAAAAACGAAATTAATTGCATTGCACTATTGTTCCGGCGAATTTACGGGTTGACTGATAATTCTGATTTGTTATCTCTGTTATCAGCTTACATAAGATCAAATCAAATCAAATTTATTTGTAAATGTAGGTTTCAATACAATAGGATTGTTACAATAAGATGGTCAGTTCGGTACATTTTACTCGGCCATTGCCATATCCATTGTATTTTGGCCAGTGTCCAGTTAGATTATGGGACTATGTTTAGGTATTTAAGTGTTTTGTACAACTCTGAGCAATTATGTTTCGCAGAATCAGAACCTGTATTTCTAAAAAATTATCAAAACTGCCTCATTGGTCTAAGTGCCGCAAGTGCTACTACTGAGCATCGTTCCATCTGAAATTTTTCAGTAGCTGCCCTGAGTCTGAATTTATGCCCAGTTGATGGCAATAGGCTCGCTCCCTTTTACATGGGATTAACATAACTGGCGAAATGTGGGTGTACTATAGATGCACCTCTGCCTAACCCTTCGAGGAATCCAGGCGTGATGTTATGTTATGTAATCAATACTGAAAATACCTAATATAATAAACAAATAAAAAAACGTGTGGCACTCGGGGACTGCCGCGGTAAAGCTATTGCATAGCATTTGTAACCTCCATACTTCCTATTTGTTAACGCTACACTTGCGATGATGACGTGTTGACATAAAACAAAAATTACGTTCCCTTGACAACATCACGTTGTAATGGGAACCGTCATTACATGGTAGGCGGAGTGGGGGGTGTTAGGTTTTATTTTCGTTACGTTACGGAATTTCTTGATTCGGTCGTCGCGCTCAAAGCCCGCGATAAAAGCTATGCAATAGCTTAATAATCAAGCTATTCCAGAAGCTCTAGAGAACAAAATTCTAGAACAATAAATCTGCCTAGCCTTTTCCCAACTATTTTGGGATCGGCTTTTAGTCTAACCGAATGCAACTGAATACCGTATTTTACATGGAGCAACTGCCTATCTGACCTCCACAACCCATTAACTGAGTAATATGATACCCCTTGGTAAGACTTTCGGGCTTCTGACGACCTGTAACGACTGTCAAAGATCCACGAATGACAGCCAGGACCAACGGCTTAACGTGCTTTCCGAGACACGGAGGAGTGTCGGTATGTTAAGATAGTCACCCATCTACAGACCAACCTCGGCAAGCGTAGCTTAACCTGATGGATCGAACAATGCGGCTGTTATTACTTAGCCACGAGCTCCTAGAACAATTCCAAAAATATCTTAATTTAGAGAAACACCTGAGAATCCAGACAAAACCATTTAATTTGCATTGTAATGAAGTTATTCTTATTGGGCCATCAATGTTCTGTTGTAGTATATGTAAAAGTTTAGATAATCTCTCTCTTGGGGACGGTTCATCTCGGTGAGACTGAAAAGGTCACATGTTACTAGTACTACTATTTAACCTTTGTGTGGAATGTTTTTACTTTTTTAAGCTATTGCATAGCTTTTATCGCGGACTTTGAGCGCGGTGACCGAATCAAGAAAGTCCGTAACGTGACGAAAATAAAACCTAAGACCCCACTCTGCCTACCATGTAATGATGATTCCCATGACAATGTGATGTTGTCATGGGAACGTAATCCCTGTTTTATGTCATCATCACGTCATCAACCCAAGTGTAGCGTTGACAAATAGGAAGTATGGAGGTTACAAATGCTATGCAATACCTTTACCGCAGCAGTCCCCGAGTGCCACACGTTTTTTTTTTTTTTTATATTGTACCTATTTTGGATTTGTTTCAAGTAATACTATTAGATGAAAAAGGTGTACAAAATTTAATGCAGCTGGTAATCGTTTATACCATGGCTATACAGACGGTTTCTTATGGCAGATTTACATCTGTCAATGGTACCTATTTGCGACTGATAGATGTTATTTGACATACTTAATATAATTTTTTTTATTTTTTTATTATTCTTTGTTTTATATTTTTATTACGGACGCTTCTAACGTGCACGTCTTTCTACATTGTTCTCACATGTATAATTTCAACACGAATGATGTAACCAATATTTTGTAACAATTTGTTATTTAAAAGAGTGTCCGTGGAGTTTCTTGTCCGTTCTTCTCCATAGGTACCTACTATGCTTTGGAATGGGCAACTAGCTTCATATTTTTGACTGACCGATTCCTTGACAATTCAAAAGTGCCTGTAAATGGTTTAATTTAAATAAATGCTTTGAGTTTGAGTTATAGCGAATCTTTACTGAATTTGCAAATACTGTTTGAGTGACTCGTTCGTCTAATGGTCGCAAAGCGCTACTGCTGAGCATGAGCTCCTTGGTTCGATTCCCAGGTCGGACAGTGTTAATGGGTATTTCTACCTGGAATTTCTCAGTAGCAGCCCTGAGTCTGGATTTGTGCCCGGTTGATGGCAATAGGCTCGCCCCGTATTACATGGGAAATTTGGGTAGACTATAGGTATAGTGTTATAGTGCGATGTTATGTTATGTTGGAGTGTTAGCATTACTTACCGGGACGACCCTTGTAACAAGAAACTGTACTACATCAAACCAACCCGTTTGATTATTATCAACAGATACACGTGCACATGCACTACTAATAATCCAAGCTGATCTATTTCCAGATATATCGCTATAACGATAAATCAATTGAAAGGTTTCTAGTTGACCTTATTATTAGAAAAACAGATCAGCTAGTCTTTATTATTATCAAGTCTCGTCTCATTTAATTACAAAACAGCTTTCAATTTCGTTGTAAATTAATAACGGTAGATATCGTCGACCTCATAATTGTGTATACCTTGTTGTATAAGAAGTTTTTATGTGTGAACGCAGCCATAGCTACTAAAATGTGACACAACTTAATGCTCGCGAAGGAGGAGGCGGAACGCGTGAGGGAGAGGCAAAATTCGCGCCCTCACGCCCCTAACCGCCGCAGGAGGAGACGCCCTGGCTGTCGGGAATCGCGAGCCGATTTCCAGCCACCGTAGGCGCGGGCTTGCGGACGGTGAGCAATGGGTAGCTCGCCGCCCGATAAAGACGTCTGGTCTTTATCGGTCGACGACGCGTTGTGTTCCACGCGCGCCTCAAAAAGATGTCAGCAGAATTGACGGGGTCCGCTAGGGCCGATGCCTGCCGGGGTTGCGAATAAGGCCAAAAGGGAAATCGTGGCCCCCGGCAGCATGGCAACTGAAGGAATATACGTATTCCTTCAGTTGCCATGCTGCCGGGGGCCTTAGTCGGTAAGAGTCTGACACGCCCTCCTGCTCCACCCAGAGCGGGAGAATTATTTGATAATTTCACACCCAAAAAAAAAGGATGTCATAAGCCCCGCCATGCTGTCACTTGAGTATAAATAAAAAAATAAAAAACATTTATTTGACACTTAAAATACAAGTTACAAACAAGTAGGTCGTAATAAAATAGCACAAAAATGTATAGCCAAGATTCTGATCCTAACCCCCAAACTAGGCCTGGACCTGTATTTTGGGGGCATAAAATAAAGCGTCGGTTCGTAAACCACTTCCATAGGTATTACTTGCGTTCCTCCTACATACTTAACACACCCTCTGATTGAATGTCGCTTGTACGTCATAAAACAAGGTCTATTTGTCTATTTGACAGTTAGATAGTTTCAACCATCCCACCGCGACGAGGAAGCGACTAACTATCGACTATTATCTCGCCCAAGAAACGTACAATATTGAGAGTTCTCGCCTACAGTGTGAACAGTCAGCGATAAACCACAAATTTATAAAATAAAAAGAGAAAGCATACGCATAATAAGCATAGGGAGTGGGCAATATAATCCACCACTCGGGCCAAGTCCGCCAAGAATGAAAGAAAAATTGTTTATTCTGCACAAACAAAGGCACATAAAAAAAAAGTGGTGGCACTCCGGGAGTGCCGACAGAAGTGAAAACTTTAACAAGATCGCCTTAGTGGAAGAAAACTACTTGTGTTACTAATGGAACTTTGGTCCGTAACCTTATCTAAATAAAGAGCACAATCACGTTTACAAAAAAAAAAACTTCTAAAACCTTTAAAAGTAAAAATAGTTGCATAGAACATTGATCCGTAACCTGATTAGTATTTATCTTATTCGAGTTATCTATCAATTATGTTGCACCTGCCATGTTTTGTCTCTGCATCACCCTAAGGTTGACTGGTAAAAAATGCCTCAGGCATTAAGTCCGCCTTTGTACAGTATTTTTTTTTTACTTGTGCATAAAGTTTTAATAAATAATAAATAAATAAATATAAATAAAGAGCACAATCGCGTTTACAAAACCTTTGAAGTAAAAATACTTGCATAGAACATTGATCTGTAACGTGATATAAATAAAGAATACTATCGCGTTTACAAAAATAAAGTGTCGTCTTGGTGTCGCGAAATGAATGATTTAATCCCATCTCAAAAATACCCAACGCGACTAAAGAAGTTTTCACTTAAAAAAAAAAACATATAATACATACTTACAAAGTATTCAACCAATAAAAGTTTTTCAATTTGGTCCATTGCTTGATGTCAAGGCCAGCCAAGGACCAAAAACAATACACAATAATTATATTACATGTAGTATGTAGGTATCTCATATGACACGGGACAAACATTTATTGTACGTTTCTTGAGCGAGAAAGTAGTCTAATTGCTTCCTCGTTGGCGGCGGTGCTACAGGTGTCTTAGTGACGGTTTAATTTACGGGGAATTATTGTTAAAAGTGATAACCCAATTACGAGGTCGACTGTACCCTTGATAAATAGCTACACATGAAAATTAATGGACAATTCATTCCGGTCCTAATTATTCGTTTTAACTGCTCATTACTCTTAATAATCAGTTATTATGCATAATACACGTAGTTGTACAAAATGTCTGGTTTATTGTGTTACTAAATATTCTGGTTTTAATTATCTGCCTTATTGGTTTAGTGGTTGCAAACTCGTAGTCTAGGCTGTGGAGTATGAGGGGGTTTGATTAACGGTTTTAAGCTATTGCATATTAATAGCTTTTATCGCGGGCTTTGAGCGCGGCGACCGAATCAAGAAAATCCGTAACGAAAAAAACCTAACACCCCCCACTCCGCCTACCACGTAATGACGGTTCCCATGACAACGTGATGTTGTCATGGGAACGTAATTTTTGTTTTATGTCATCACGTCATCATCCCAAGTGTAGCGTTGACAAATAGGAAGTATGGAGGTTACAAATGCTATGCAATAGCTTTACCGCGGCAGTCTCCGAGTGCCACACGTTTTTTTTTATTTGGTTGGTTTTGCTGCCCGATAAATAAAAATAGTAGTTATGTATTTCCAATTAAAGATTTCTAATTCTGCATCTAAATCATTATTTAAATGCTGATACTAAATGAATATTTCAAATTGATTTATAGCATATTATTATAATTTTGGAGCTAATCATAATAATTATAATTATTTTACTAGATTTCATAATCATTGGCAAGTTTTCGTTCATATCACTTGAAATTTTTTATACAATCGTCGTTTAGTTTCTTTACCCATTGAATGTGACGTCGGATAAAAGTCAACGACGTCCATGACAGGGCATTACTCCTCAAGTAGAGTTGGGCAGGACATCTGCCTAGAAGCAGAAACGGCCGATGGAGTAAGGCTTTGAGAGAGAACTTTCTCCAAAAGGCCCTTCCAGACATAGCCTTACATCATTTAGACTTTTAGAAACCTCTGAGTTTTTCTTCGGCATTTTTTCAGGAATCAGTCAGTTGGGGAAAGTCGGAGATTTTTTTTTTTTTAATCGAAATTTTTAGACGCGTTGGGCATTTTTAAGATGGAAAAAAAATTGAACTCGCGACACCGTTACCGACACCTCATTTTTATAAACGCGATTGTGCTCTTTATTTTTTATATTACGTTACGGGTCAATGTTCTATGCAAGTATTTTTACTTTAAAGGTTTTGGAAGTATTTTTTTTAAATTGTTCATGTTTTCACTTCTGTCGGCACTCCCGAAGTGCTTTTTTTTTCTTGCGACGTCATAGAACTAACGAAAAAGAGGTATTCCATTCAGGGCATTGATTTCAACAGCTTATTTAAAGTTATAATATTCTAAAGGCTTTTAAGAAAGAAGTAAGTTTTAGTGTCCCAAAAAAAATCACGTAATTCAGGTTAGTCAAAGAATTCACCACACGTATCAGCAGGCCCCCTAGTGGGGAGGCCTGGTGATACGTGGAGACCCCCGGGGGGTTAAGAAGTCGCTAAAAATATCACGTGATTAATAGACAACCCCTAACCCCACTGAAACAAAAAACAGTGCCCTGCGTGGAATACCTCGAATAAAACTACGAACTGCTAACATTCAAAATAACTACCCAATCCATAAATTGAAAACGTGTGCATTAGAATCCTAAATGTTTACTTGTAACACGTCTGGCCACGATTGACACACAAACAAACGCTAGATTTTATAGGTAATGGATTGCACATGTTTAACGATTGCCTTGAAGTTTAAGTACTTGTTCTTAGTAATAGTTACCCTAACTTGGAAATGTTATAAGGAAAAGAGTATTAAAAAAGTGCTACTGAATTCTCTGTTTTTTTAAATTTTATTTGTAAAATCAGAAAAAGTAGTGTATGACCACACGATAGAAGTGAAATCTTACGAATGGAGCCGAGTATACTCGATTCACCGTCACCGATTGACTGGAGGCGAGTATACGCGATTCAACGTCAACGATTGACTGGAGGCGAGTATACGCGATTCCGCGTCACCGATTGACTGGAAGCGAGTATACGCGATTCAACGTCAACGATTGACTGGAGGCGAGTATACGCGATTCCGCGTCACCGATTGACTGGAAGCGAGTATACGCGATTCAACGTCACCGATTGACTGGAGGCGAGTATACGCGATTCCGCGTCACCGATTGACTGGAGCCGAGTATACGCGATTAAGCGTCACCGATTGACTGGAGCCGAGTATACGTGATTCATCGTCACCGATTGACTGGAGCCGAGTATACGCGATTCAGCGTCACCGATTGACTGGAGCCGAGTATACGCGATTCAGCGTCACCGATTGACTGGAGCCGAGTATACGTGATTCATCGTCACCGATTGACTGGAGCCGAGTATACGCGATTCAGCGTCACCGATTGACTGGAGCCGAGTATACGCGATTCAGCGTCACCGATTGACTGGAGCCGAGTATACGTGATTCATCGTCACCGATTGACTTGAGCCGAGTATACGCGATTCATCGTCACCGATTGACTGGAGGCGAGTATACGTGATTCATCGTCACCGATTGACTTGAGCCGAGTATACGCGATTCATCGTCACCGATTGACTGGAGGCGAGTATACGCGATTCAGCGTCACCGATTGACTGGAGCCGAGTATACCCGATTCAGCGTCACAGACCCGAGCGTGCGGACAGTTTCGTTCACTGTTCAGAAAGAGCGCAAAGTGCGTCTAAAGAAGTTTTCACTTCAAAACATCACGTTTCTGTCTCTGCTACCCAAAACATATTTAAATTATTAATTAAATACAACTAGATATAGATGTGGCAGCATCTACAACGTCACATGCAAACTACACATTAAAGAACTGACGTCACACAAATTCTGCACTGCGCAAGCAGTGTTTACCGCGCGATCCTCATACCTCTATAAATGTTTCTGCAACGCTAAAAATAAAATCAATCAATCTGCCTAGCCTTTTCCCAACTGTGTTGGGGTTGACTTCCAGTCTAATCGGATTGAACTGAATACCAAATTTTACAAGGAACGACTGCCTATCTGACCTCCACAACTCAGTTACTGGGTAACACGATGCCCCCTGGTAAGACTGGTTATCAAACTTTCGGACTTCTGACGACCCCTGTCAAAGATCCAAGAATGACAGCCGGGACCAACGGCATAACGGGCTTTCCGAGGCACGGAGGGGTGTCGGTATGTTAAGATGGTCACCCATACACGGACTGACCGCGGCAAGCGTTGCTTTACCTGATCGATCGACCCATGCGGCTGTTATAACTTAGCCACGAATGCAACGCTAAACTTAAACAGGTTTAATTTAATTCAACATTATGTATGAAGAATACTTTAACGAAAGTCAATGTCAATTTAGATTATTACACAACTTACCACTGATTTAAACTTGTTCTAGATTTGAAGGATGTTGCATAATTATTTATTACTTATGTACTGCTGTGTAATAAGTATTTATTTACCAAATTAGAGTTATTAATTATATTATACTAGCTGACCCCGGCAAACGTTGTTTTGCCAATTATTTGTTTGGGGTGGACAACCCTTATCACTCAGGGGTATGAAAAATAGATAGTAACCGATTCTCAGACCTACTGAATATGCATATAAAATTAGATAAAAATCAGTAAAGCCGTTTCGGAGGAGTAAGGTAACTAACATTGTGACACGATAATTTTATATATAAGATTTAATAAGGCATCTAGCCCATTTAATTGATTTATTTATTTGATATTTGCAAACTTTTTTTACCCAGTTTCCTTCAGTCAATTACGTTGAAGTTACTTAATGTGAAAATACTCTTTGTGTGTTAAATTAAGTATTATTTTCTGTATTTTTTTTAAATAAATTGTCGTACCAAAAAGAAATTAATAAATTTGTATAAATAAGAATTCGACTTTAATTATTCGTAAATATAAGGCGAGCTTCACGATTGCGGTTTTATCTTAACCAAATTATAAATTTAAATGTCTTTGTTCATAGCCTTGCATTATGAAAATGAATCGCGATGTTATTCGGTGTTTTTTGTCTACATCTGGCGCATGCATCGATTAAGACCCGCTTAGATGTTGCGATTTTACGACTAAATAGACGTGGTTGACGGCAGCTGTTTTGATATTATTAATAATAATAGGTACCGGTCTTTTATTGTCCTACTGCTGGGCAAAGGCTACTTGATCACCACGATTGCTCAAGGCAGGAAGGCGATTTCAGACTTATATTGACTAGAAGTCTAGGTTGTCCAAGATCGGACGATGAGCAATAAGTAGCTCGCCGTCCGATAAGGACCAGGCCCAGGTCGACGCCGACGGCGCGTTGTGTTCCACGCGCGCCTCAAAGATATGTAAGCACAACTGAAGGGGTCCGCTAGGGCCGATGCCTGCCGGGATTGCGGGTTTGTCCGAAAGTAATGTAATAACCATTAATAATACAACGACTAAGCAAAAGTTCACACGATATTATTATAGTACGTAACCTTTTATCTTTTTCGAAATGATTGTTAGAGAACATAAATAAACCCTACATGAAAATTATGGCATTGCTCCCTCGGTCTGTAATGAAAAATTAATTATGAAATAGTAAATTATTAATCCCCGCTTAATCCATTAAGTGGATGCAAACACTGTTCATATTATCAATTTTCAGAAACAACAGCCTGCATGTTTACAGATAATTTTAATTTAAAATGTGAATACCTATTACGACAGTTATATCTTTTGTATTTTTATCAATGACTAGTGATCTGCCCCTGCTTCGCACAGGTGTAACGGCAACAATGTCATGTCAAAACATAGAGATTTCTGAGATATATCTAAGGTAAATACTATTGTATTATACTTATAAACCATCCGATAAAAACTCTCTAAATGATAGTGAAAATCGCTTCAAAATCCGTTGCGCAGTTTTGAAGAACAACGCGGTCATACAGACAGACACGAAAAGCAATTTAAATTTAAGTCCCCGGCTGCGTCTATCTGTCTGTCTGTCTGAACGCGATAAACTCAAAAACTACCCAACGGATTTTCAAACGGTTTACACCAATAGACAGAATGATTCATGCGGAAGGTTTTTGTGTATAATTCATTAAGGTTTTATGTAAATTGGCTAAAATATGACGGTTATTGTTGAAGAAGTCGGAAAAAATCATGCCAACTGGGAGCTTTACTGGCGTGCGCTGCGTTAACCGAAAAAGATACATCAGATTTATGTTCTACGGTATTGTTCATCTTAAAAAGTTCAACAAAAAAGTGCGCTGGTATATGTCTATCTTCTAAGGATATAACCATTTTTATCTTTCAGAATTTGATAAAAATTGAATTGTTATTTCCGAAGCTTTGACTGATATAGTATTAATCCTTATCCAAAAAAATAAGTTATTTAAATTGGACATTTAATTTTGATTAAAATATGTCTTTGAATTATATAATTTAAACGAATAGTTTAAAAGATATCACAGTTGCAAAATTACGCGTAGCAACGCGGGCGCAGCGGTAGGAGTCAATGTTTTCTTCTGTTATTAGGTATGAAATCTCGGTAATACGTTCCCGTGGGATATTTTCCGAGATCCACGCGAGCGAAGCCGCGGGCAAAAGCTAGTATCCAATATCTAAAGAGCCATTCAACAAACAGAATATACCGGTTCCAATAAGTTTCAAACGAGTGCCTTCTTCAATTTAGTCGCACGCTTTCTACGTGCCAAGTGTCAATGTTATATTGTGATTTGTCGCACAAAAAGACACGTTCTTGTCGTACTGTCGTACCGTCAGTACACCCCCTTACGACACAATACATTATATCCTTTGCGATATGCATCTGAGTGTGATGTATTTATGTATTCGTTCAGCTCAAGGATTTTTCTTTTGTTAACATTGTTTATTAACTGTTTTTATTTCGTTTGTTATGGTTAGCTCATTGATAATGTATTTTTGTTTTGGAGATTAAGTATTATCTTTCACTAGCTTTTGTCCGCAACTTCGTTCACGAGGAAGACGTTACATTTTTATAAAACTCCCTCCACCCCCGACTTGCCGCGCCGCATCGCACTTTCCCGCCCGTGCGATTATTCCATTTTCGCTTAGCGTTCTTGCGGACTTGTTTTTTTTAAGCTATTGCATAGCTTTTATCGCGGGCTCTGAGCGCGGCGACCGAATCAAGAAATTCCGTAACGTTACGAAAATAAAACCTAACACCCCCCACTCCGCCTACCATGTAATGTCGGTTCAACATATTCGCCACGATCAATAAGAAACCGATCGGTCTCGAGGCACAACGGTGGATCGACATTTCTTGATCTCGGGTTCGATCCCGGCCACAGGGATTTCTTTTTGTATTTGTTCAAAGATATTTTATTGCATGTTGATTACTTTTATTTTGTTTTTCATTGTTATGGTTAATTTTCCGTTAAAGATTTTTTTAGTTTTTCGTTTCTGATGAAGATTTGTAGTTGTTTCATTAGGTAGTCAGTTTACTTGGAACCCCGGTCATCACGTTGTCATGGGAACGTAATTTTTGTTTTATGTCATCACGTCATCATCCCAAGTGTAGCGTTGACAAATAAGAAGTATAGAGATTACAAATGCTATACAATAGCTTTGCCGCGGCAGTCCCCGAATGCCACTCGTTTTTTTTTTACTCGCCTCCTAAGGGTCGTAGCGTGATGTTAAATAGCCTATAACCTTCCTCAAGAATTGGGTTATCAAATGCAAAAATAATTTTTCAAATCCGACTGGTAGTTCTAAAGATGAGCGCGTTCAAAAAAAAAACAAAAATCAGCTTTACTGTATTAGTATAGATGGATAGTCCTTAATCCATTTAATAAACTTTGTTAAAGAGTAAATAAACCTATCTGTTTTTGTTTTTAATCTATGGAATTATAATTAATCTCCACAGCAATAAAGTTATGTAATCCATACCCTATAGCCTGCTATACTTAGAATATTACTTGCCAACCCTGGGTCGGCAAGTAATTCTAAGTGTGGTCCGGATACTGTTGTAAAATTTTAACGAAATCCAGAAAAAAAAACTCATAATTCTTTCAAGTTGATGTCTTTTATTTTGATAATTGAAGAAATTATTGTA
Source organism: Agrochola lychnidis (assembly GCA_963680765.1). Lineage (NCBI taxonomy): Eukaryota > Metazoa > Arthropoda > Insecta > Lepidoptera > Noctuidae > Agrochola > Agrochola lychnidis. The sequence goes on from OY796858.1 coordinate 22,660,499, forward strand.
TGCAGTTTTATAAATATTTGCACCCGCACCCCCGCACTTAAACGCTCTCTCTTGCGCCACACAGCTCTAGCTAGATGCCCAAAAGTCTGACAACCAGTCTTACCAAGGAGTATTGTGTTACCTAGTAACTAGGTTGTGGAGGTCAGATAGGCAGTCGCTGCATGTAAAATACTGGTATTCAGACTGGAAGCTGAGCCCAACATAGTTGGGAAATGGCTAGGCAAATGAGATCGGCTGGTCAACATGACAGTAATAGTCGCACCGCACATGGTTCAAAATCGCTTGACACTTCAAATTACGCCCGCTGTTTTGACAGTTCTTGACTAAAATTGGCCTTCTTTATGAGTGCATGGTAACTCCCGGGTTATAAGAAGTACTTGACTTACAAAACGGCTTATTGAGTTCAAAGCTTACTCGTTTCTAAGCCCCATTCAAGTGTGAGAACCGAGTGGCCTTGGTATAATTTCTTAGTTAACAAGGTTATTGATACTGAAGCAATTAAAACAGGTACGAGTGCATCGATGGCGGACTTATTTGGGTTCACAACCGGTTTCTGGAAGGTCATGATTTCTTTACCGATTTTGTTCAAATTGCAAACCGGTTTTTGCTTTCGAGTAACACTGATGTCATTATTTTTGGTGGTTTGCTTGTTTCTTCTGAGAGATTTTCTTAGTATGATTACTTTGTAGGGATCGTACTAGTGGTTGGATACAACGGGAAGGATACGACGCCCTAGAAAGACATTAATGATGATGTTCTTCAGAAAGGTCAGGTGCGTAGTATCCGCAACCGGCGTGCGTGTATGACCAGATGTATGAACGTAAATGAAGCAAAAGGAGTATGTAAGGATCGTAGCAGGTGGCGTTCTGTAGTTTCTGCCTACCCCCATGGAAATAAGGCATGAGTTTATAAAGGTATGTATATAAAGTGTGAGTTTATGTTGGTATTTATGTATTTCTGTACTTAGGTAGTGAGTACTAAGTACGTAGTTAAAAAGTAGTAAAACCTCACTACTCACTAATTATAATCCTATACTATTAAATGAGCAATATAAATATATATATTTATAAATATACACCCAACTATATATATATTTGTACTCACGTTCTCGAAAACGGCTCTAATGATTTCGATATAAGTTGCAATATAGTGGTTTACGGTGGCGAAAAATCGATCTAGCTAGGTCTCATATCTGGGAAAATTCGTTTTCTCCGTATTTTCACCCTAGCAGAGCTCGGTCGTCCAAAGTTTAGAACAAGATGGCTTAAAATAATGACATGGCAGCATGAAATTAGTATGAACTATCCTGTACTATTAATGAGCATTCTCTATTTTCACCCGAGCAGAGCTCGGTCGACTAGGTACTATATTAATACAACCATATTTTATTTTGATTGTGATTACAGATATAAAAATACCCCATAAAAGGCGAAACGAACTTAAAAAAGCCGATTACGGTTTATAAAATCATTTGAAATATTATCTTTGATTCAAACGCAATAAAAAGTAATGGCTCCATTAATTTATTGGTCTTTATTTTTAAAATATTATAAAAGCATTTATGGGTTTTCAGGTAGGTACTTAAGGTTTACATCAATCCTGTAAATTCTTTTATTATGATGAATCTTATATAACACTCAAATATATATAAATAATATTATGTACAAAAGGTAATAAAAGAAAAAAGAGGGGAAGAGCTCTTCTTCTTCTTCCTAGCCTTTTCCCAACTAAATTGGGGTCAGCTTCCAGTCTAACCGGATGCAGCTGAATACCTGTATTTTACATGGAGCGACTGCCTATCTGACCTCCACAACCTAGTTACTAGGTAACACGATACCCCTTGGTAAGACTGGTTGTCAGACTTTTGGGCTTCTAACCACCCGTAACGACTGTCAAAGATCTACAAATGACAGCCGGGACCAATGGCTTAACGTGCTTTCCGAGGCACGGAGGGGTCTTGGTATGTAAAGATGGTCACCCATCCACGGACCAACCGCGGCAAGCGTAGCTTAACCTGATCGATCGACCCGTGCGGCTGTTATTACTTAGCCACAAGCCCCTCAAGAGGGAAGAGCTCATTGGGCATCAAAACATTCGTCCGCATCGCTGTCAATGGGAAAAGTGCCCAAAAGGCTGGCAACATTGCCACGTCGGATGGCAACGCTGATTTTTTGGCCTAAAAATACGCCAGCTTTCTGGTCACGTAAAGAGTCGACCAACCACTTGGCGATGTCACGAAATACTCAATGAAAACTCGGACTTTAAATCCTTGTTTCTAATTGATTTTATTTCTACTTAAACAAATAGTTATCAACTTTGGGCTAATGTAAATTATACATAATATAATCTTGATTTTAGAAAGTTTATTAAGTACTTACTTATGAAAATGTCATAAAAAAGTGTTGAAGTTGTTGCAATTTTCTTTTGAAATAACGATTGCAACTTTTAGAAAAAAACTTATTTCATAACAGTATGGTTTCGAAAATACTGGTTCGTAACACCGTGAAATTTGCATCAATCTTTTCGGAGATAATCGCTTTTGGATTTTGCATTAGTGCAACATATTTATGCGAGCGTGACTGTACAAAATATTTTTATAAGCTTCAGTAGGTTTTTTTTGTTTTAAAGCTATTACATAGCTTTTATCGCAGGCTTTGAGCGCGGCGAATCAAGAAATTCCGTAACGAAAAAAACCTAACACCCCCCACTCCGCCTACCATGTAATGACGTAATTTTTGTTTTATGTCATCACGTCATCATCCCAAGTGTAGCGTTGACAAATAGGAAGTATGGAGGTTACAAATGCTATGCAATAGCTTTACCGCGGCAGTCCCCGAGTGCCACACGTTTTTTTTTATGCACAACGGGGAAGCTCTTGGCCTGCATCTCACCGGATAGTTAGTGATGATGAGGCTGAAGGTGTAAGGAGGAACTGGCTATCTTACCTCTAATTGCCGAAACACAACGATGCTGTTAAAATTGTTGCTATGGCGACAGACTTGGATAATTATCAGAGATAATGGAGCCACTAATTAGAGCGATTCAAGGGCGTGTTTGTGAAAGTCCCATGGAAATATCTTTTACTTTGTTCACAATACACTAGTATGCTAAAATTAAACTTATTTTATAAACAGTAAAATTTTAAAAAATAATTAATCAAGTTGATTTACTCACTACAAAGAAACTGTGGTCCATTTTTCGATGTGTACCTAACAATGATTTAAGACAGGATGCCGAGATGGGAATTTTTCATGGGCATGATTAATAAATTCATGGGTGCCGAGATGGGACTAAACCGCATTTTCGGCCAAGAAACGAAAACAAAATTCGGTCTAAGTCTATAAACAGATAAACAACAACAGTATTTAACACTATTAGGTACCAACGATTTAAAAAATAATATAATTACATAGCTACAATACCTACGACCTATTAAAAAGACGAATTACCACATACCTACCTGCACCTGCGCATAAGCATTAACTGAACAATCATAATAATTGTGAATAATTCTGCGAATTAATCTCCGGATAAAAGGCGTAACGATACACGCGTGCTGAAGTTTTAACGTGCTCCTAATGTGTATTATGTTATTGCAATGGATTTCTTTATGGTGTTTTAGGGCTGTCAATATCAATACTCAATGGTCAAGATTTCTTTTAAAGTGAAAACTTCTTAAGGCGTGTTGGGCATTTTTGAGATGGGAAAAAACAATTGAACTCGCGACACCGTTACCGACACCTCATTTTTGTAAACACGTTTGTGCTCTTTATTTATATTACGTTACAGATTAATGTTCTATGCAAGTATTTTTACTTTAAAGGTTTGGAAGTTTTTTTTTTTATGAACGCGATTGTGCTCTTTATTTAGATAAGGTTACGGACAATGATTGGACAATGATTCTATACAAGTATTTTTCTTCCACCAAAGCGATCTTGTTCAAGTTTTCACTTCTATCGGCACTCCCAGAGTCCCACTGTTTTTTTTTTTTTTTGTGGTATTTACATACGGAATTCCATTTCGAAATATCGAATAGGAGAAAATTTTGAACCAAGAACCTATAGTGTGATGGATCCTTGATTTTCTATGGATTTACAGATTGTGCAATCCATGAAGACGCGCCCCACTCCGCGATTACTGTACTGTAAGCTGAACTCTAGTATGGCGCGGAGCGGAGTGGGGCGCGTCTTCGTGGATTGCACTGTCTATAATGCTTTCGAAATTCTGAATCAATATTTCCATATGTATGTGGCCGGCCTAAAGATTCTTAAGAACAATATTTGGATATTCAAAATCTGCCTAGCCTTTTCCCAACAATGTTGGGGTCGGCTTCCAGTCTAACTGGATGCAGCTGAATATCAGTATTTAAGATGGAGCGACTGCCTATCTGACCTCGATAACCCAGATACTGGAAGGATACTCCTTAGTAAGACTGGTTGTCAGACTTTTGGGCTTCTGACTACCCGTAACGACTGTCAAAGATCTACGAATGACAGCCGGGACCAACGGCTTAACGTGCTTTCCGAGATACCGAGGGGTCTTCATAATGTAATATGTCATTGGACGGTTACCCATCCACGAACCGACTGAAGCAGGTGTAGTTTAGGCATGAGCCGAATTTTGGATATTCATTCTCATCTTAATGACCACTAGCTGCTGCCCGCGGCTTCGCCCGCGTGGACCCTAATTCTTTTCTAAAATAAAAGTAAAAGTTACTCCTTATAACATCAGCTATCTTTCAGTGAAAGTCCCGTCAAAATCGGACCAGCCGTTTCGGAGATTAGCCGGTACATACACACAGACAGACAACCAAATTTAAAAAAAAATTGTTTTCGTTGTATGTACCGTATATACTTTCATATGCATTTAGTAAAAAGCTTTTATTATATTTTTTTTTTATGTATCCTATAGATGACCATGGCTACTGTACGATTTCTCTGTACAGGTCAGATTTGTCAACAGAAAATGGCCAAAACAATAAGTGAACTTCTGTAAAATGTAGAGAGCAAGTAAATTAGGTTTAAAAGACCATAAGAAAAAAAGAAAGAAAGAAAATACATTTATTTAGCACAGACAAAAAGTTCCAGCATAACAGTTCCAGCCCCTAAGTAGAGATGTAAAACGGTAAAATTACCCTGGTAAAATACGATAAAAAACGTACTCATACAGTCATACCTACTAAAACACTGCAAATACGAATGTGAGTGTGTTTTTGTGTATCATGTGTATGTCACTACTTCACTATTAACGGGTAAAAGGATTTGAATGAAATTTTACAGACATATAAGCAGTATTGGAACTTGAAAAAAAAAACAGAAAACGGGACTCATGCGACTCATGCGTTCAAAAAAATATTAAAACTTAATTCTCAAGTCAAGAATTTAATATATGAATCACACCATTTCATGGATTATAATAATATCATCTACCTATGTGCAGAGGCAGAGCAGAGGACAGCACAATTTAAAATTTAAAACTTCATAAGTCGCCGGTAATTTTACCGTAATTTATATAAATGACCGTAAAATACCCGTATTTTACCAGCGTAAAATTACGTAATATTGCAACCCTACCCCTAAGCCTGGCTGAAGCCATGAATGGAAACAATTCTGTTCTCATTGACACAATCTATCACAGTGACCTCATTTGCGGTTTTCCTGCATCTTTTCCTCAAACGCCCTAACTGAATTCTATGTTATCTTTTTTTCTTTTCAATTTGAGTACCTACAACACATATATTATTATGTAGGTATGTGAAATATGTTTTTTTAGTCTTCTTTGAAAAATAAACTAAAAATTTTATTCCTTTGTGAAGTTTTTAAATTTGACCTGGAATTCAATAAGTTTGACTGAACTTTTAATATATAAATATAAACGTTTTATAAATTAAAGTCGCTTTTCTTGTCGTTCTGTATGACCGCGTTGTTCTTTTAAACTACGCAACGAATTTTGATGCGGTTTTCACCATTATTAAAATAATTTATTCCGGAAGGTTTATACTAAATAATAATACTGTTTTATATTTTTAAATGTTATTTTATTCTTTTTAATTTAAGAAACATAAAAAAATGTAAATAAATAAGAAACAAAATGAATTTAACGACAAGAATAATAATAATAAGATTTAAAGATAATAATAATAGTAAGATTTTTTAATATCTGACTTAGTTATAGCACAGTTATCTGGATATTTTGCCATGTCATGCCTTTGGACCGGTGTGAAAAACAGAGAAAGGTCGCTAGTTTTATAAAAACGAAGAAAACCGATCATATTTTAGTAAAAGACAAATTCAAATTATTTCATTTCACGTCACGTGCACAAGAGCATTTATGAAGCGTCAGAAGCGAGGTGCACGGTTCCTCTTTTAAAAATAATTATTTTTACAAAATTTAAGTAAAATAAAAGTATATTTTAATACAGGGCACATCCCTAGACTGCTATAGTTATTAGCATCTTATCATCGAACAATGGAAGGAACAAAAAACTAAAGAGCCGACGTTAATCTTTGTAGTCATCTCGCTAGCGATACGCCCACGACTTCGGCTGCTTTTTGTAGGCATATTACCACGCTTAATTTCTTGCAGAATAAGTACAGGTATTTTGCATTATTGTAATATTAATAAGATGTTTTTAGACTGAGCCGTCCTCCCTCTTGATTATCTTACCTCCTTTTTTTCGTGGGTGGGGAGATCTGTCTGACCTTGCACGTCTTTCTACATCTTTCTCGCATGTAAAATTTTAACTTGAATGATGTAACCAATATTTTGGAAAAATATTTAGATTTAAGAGAGTGTCCATAGAGTTTCTTGCCCGTTCTTCTCCAGGGTACCTACTACGCTTTAGAATGGGCAACTCGCTTCATCTTTCTGACTGACCGATTCCTTGATAATTCAAAAGGTTTCAATTGGTTTAATTGAAATAAATGCTTTGAGTTTGAGTTGCATAACTTCTCTATGTACAGGGTGTCTCAAACGTAGTGGTCCAAAGGCAAATGGGGTAAAGCGGAGGTGGCCACCTATCATTTAAAATGTTTTTTGGATGTCTATTGTTTTATTTTTCTAAAAAGTTTTTTTTTGTGATAGCTACCTCACATAAATTCAAATACCACTACCTACTATGTAAATAACAGTGATACGAACTTATCATATCATCCACATACTAAGTGGAAAAAAATACGTATTATTGAAGCTAACTCAAAAACCACCCAATCAAAGTTAATAAAATTTATATGGGTCAACCTCTAAAGTATGACCTACTAAACAAAAAAAGAATCATCAAAATCAATTCATAATTGGCGGAGTAATCGCGTAACAAACATACAAAAATAAATACTTAAAGTCGAATTGAGAACCTCCTGCTTTTGGAAGTCGGTTAAAAGAGGCCTTTACCCAGCAGTGGGACACTAATAGGCTGTCATTATTATTATAGGCAACATTATTTGGTAAAATTAAAGAACCAACTTAGTAGGAAGATAATCTTTGCAAAGATCTTGGCAGTAAAACACCCATCATCCGTTTCCTTTGTGTAACTTATCGTAACTTGTTTTAAAATTGGCTGAATTACTTTTGTCGGTAGATTGTGTAATACATATTTCACACTTGACATACATAACATCACGCCTGTCTTCCCCGAAGGGTTAGGCAGAGGTGTACCTATAGTACACCCACATTTCACGAGTTATGTTTAAGTTACATGTAATAGGGGGTGAACTTATTGCCATCAACCGGGCACAAATCCAAACTTCGGGCTGCTACTGAGAAATTCCAGAAGGAAAATCCAAATACCACTTTGCCCGACTCGGGAATCCAGGGCCTCATGCTCAGCAGCAGCGCTTGCGACCAGTAGACCAACGAGGCAGTTGAGTGTTTGCAAATTTTAATATAGATGCAGTAAGTAAGTACTTTAGTATTAAGGCTAGTTTCACAGGTGTCCGGGAGACCAGCACGGGCCGCCCGCACACGGGTCACCTGTACGGGTAACGCCCGCAGTGCTCTGAAACGAGGGAGTTAGTACGATACGGTTGCTAGCGTTATACGGGCTCTACCCGGAGCGGGTCGCGTACGGACCAATCCGCGTCGCTGTGAAACAACGTTCTAGCGCCTCACGTGTGTCTCCGTTCCGGGAGCCCGTACGGGCGGCTCGCACGGGTCTTCCGGACAGCTGTGAAAGCAGCCTTACTGACGAAGTAATGAAGAGGCAAATTTCGCGCCCTCACGCCCCTAACCGCCGCAGGAGACGCCCGGGGCGGGAATCGCGAGCCGATTTCCGGCCACCGTAGGCGCGGGCTTGCGGACGGTGAGCAATGGGTAGCTCGCCGTCCGATAAGGACCAGGCCCGGGTCGACGGCGCGTTGTGTTCCACGCGCGCCTCAAAGAGATGTCAGCAGAATTGACGGGGTCCGTTAGGGCCAATGCCTGCCGGGGCTGCGAATATTGGCCGAAAGGGAAATCGTGGCCCCCGGCAACAGGGCAACTGAAGGAACACGGGTGGGTTTTAGTCAGTAAGAGTCTGACACGCCCTCCCGGTCCACCCAGAGCGGGAGAAGTTATTTGATAATTTTCCACCCAAAAAAAAAGTACTACTATATTTGCGTTGATCTGTGACTCTTGTTGCCGACCATACTTCGAAAAAGTAGGATTTTTTGTCAAATACATTACGAAGCACACAGTCTGGGCTAATTATATAACAAAAGCATGAACTTTTTATACCCACACTTGCAGAAAATTTAATTATGTATGATACGATCAAATAAAATGGCCATGTGTAGATACATTGAACAAAAAACTTTGACGAATCCGTTTGAAATGTAAAAGCAAATCTCTTCCTTATTTTAACACAATAAGATTCAATTTTGTGTGTATGTGTTGAAACCATTGTATTAAATAGCACTATGTGTTTCGATTCGGAATTTAAAGTAATTCGATGGCTAACAAAAAATATAGTACAAGCTATGTATTTGAGTTCGATACGGACAGCAAAAAGTTCTAATTACTTAATTCAATTAATGAACAATAAATATATTGTTATGGGGAATTAATAGTGCAAAAACAGCAAAAGTATATTCCCTTGAGGGTGGTCAAAGATTAATTAATCATTAAAATAAGTTTTGTTTTACCAAGAGGTTACTTTCAGAGTTAAAACTGGACAAGTTGGACACTACTGAATTATTAACCAAGCAGGGCTTTTAAGCTATTGCATAGCTTTTATCACGGGCTTTGAGCGCGGCGACCGAATCAAGAAATTCCGTAACGTAACGAAAATAAAACCTAATACCCCCCACTCCGCCTACCATGTAATGATGGTTCCCATGACAACGTGATGTTGTCATGTGTTGTGATGGTAACGAAATTTTTGTTTTATGTCATCACGTCATCATTCCAAGTGTAGCGTTGACAAATAGTAAGTATGGAGGTTACAAATGCTATGCAATAACTTTACCGCGGCAGTCTTTGGAGGGGTGAAAAATTATCAAATAACTTCTCTTCTTACAAAAAATGAGATGTCGGTAACGAACGGTGTCGCGAGTTCAATTGTTTTTTCCCATCTCAAAAATGCCCAACGCGCCTAAAGAAGTTTTCACTTCAAAAGACACATCGGCTGCAGAACTTTAAAAAAAACAAGGCAAGCCTACTGAACAAAGCTTTTAATAAAATACTTCATCCCCTCCTAAGGAGTTCCTACACTATTCATATCATAATTTATCCAGCTACGACCACAGAATCATTTAACCCGAGGTCTGCCTTAGTTGGCTTGACATTATTACCACCAAAACCAACGCTTGACAAGAAACCTTACAAATGTAATCACGGAACATCGAATCAATGTACTTTGTGTGCCGCGACCTAAAATAGGGTGAGAGCATCAGTCATCGGCCTAACGCCCAATCGATGGATGACGTCATTCGACTCATTATCGCGTGATTAACACCACCATGCTTCTATGGCCTTGATGTTAACGTGGCGGGTAATTATTTTGTAGCATACAAAGATAATATTAATATTGGTTGTTTAATTGATCTCGTAAAAGGATGTCAGTTCCTTGATTGTTTAGTAATTGAGAAAAACCGGCCAAGTGCGAGTCGGACTCGCGCACGAAGGGTTGCGTACCATTATCTATAAAAATGGCAAAAAAATCATGTCTGTTGTATGGGAGCCCCCTTAAATGTTTATTTTATTCTGTTTTTTAGTATTTGTTGTTATAGCGGTAACAGAAATACATCATCTGTGAAAATTTCAACTGTCTAACTATCACGGTTCATGAGATATAGCCTGGTGACAGACGGACAGATAGACGGACGGACGGACAGCGGAGTCTTAGTAATAGGGTCCCGTTATACCCTTTGGGTACAGAACCCTAAAAACGAAATAATTTGTGTGTAGTCAGTGTTGAAGCTTTATCTAATTTTGCAGATACAGTTTAAAATTAACATTAATACACACACACATTTTTTACATTATTAGTTTGGATTTAAACATCTTATATATAAAATTCTCGTGTCACAATGTTAGTTACCTTACTCTTCCGAAACGGCTTTACTGATTTTTTACCAAATTTTATATGCATATTCAGTAGGTCTGAGAATCGATTTCTATCTGTTTTTCATACCCCTAAGTGATAAAGGTTGTCCACCCCAAACAAATAATTGGCAAAACAACGTTTGCCGGGGTCAGCTAGTTATAATGCAAAATTAAAGTAAAAGACGTCCTAAAAAGAGTCACTCAAATAATCTAGTTATTATTCAGCAATTGCCAATTATTCATGAATTTAAATTTACTTAATCATGTACATACCTAGTGACCATAATTTAACCAATTTCGTTAAAAATCGGCCCATAATTATAGATTTTAAACGCACTTTTTTGTGTTGATGATTTCAATTACGACAGTGATGCTATAATTGTCAAGTATTAAGTGTCGAAATAGCTTCGGATCTTAAAGGCCGCTGTTTAATTAAGATGGTAACAGGAATGTTTAATAAAACAAGTTTGTTGCAAATTTTTTACTGGCTTTGTTAGTTGCATTGAATTTTTTGCTGTGTCAATGACGTAAGTAAACGACTGTTTTTTTGTTTCATATGAAGCTTAAAAGCAAAATGGAGTACCTACTTAACGAGTATTCTGAATACCTAATGTACCTACAACAAAAAACATGTAGTCTAACTTAACGATCCCCAAAACATTGGAAATTGAAAATGCACACACAAAATAATGTAAACAAAACATAAAAATCAGAGTTTAGGGAGGAACATCCTGCCAATTTTACGGGGCACAGGTATTCGACCCTTTTCAATCGATAGAACTGTCTATTTATATTTCGGCCCTTCCGGCAACAGTGTCTCTCACCCTTCATAAAGTCCGTAACACACAACCTTTGTCTAATTTATTTATTTAAATGAGGTCCCGTTTCGAATAATCGAAAGTTTCAAGTAACATTTCGTATGACCTATATAATATTATTTTATTTTCATCGTGAAAAAACGTTTGGTTGTAAGTTTTCAACAAAACTTTCATATTCAGATTTTGAACTTATTGCCACCTAAATATTTTTTAAGCTATTGTATAGCTTTTATTGAGAAGCTCGTGGCTAAATACTAACAGCCGTTCGGGTCGATCTGTCAGGTAAAGCTACGCTTGCCAGGGTTGGTCCGTGGATGGGTAACCATTTCTAAATACCGAGAATCCTCCGTGCCTCGGAAAGCACGTTAAGCCGTTGGTCCTAGCTGTCATTCGTGGATCTTTGACAGTCGTTACGGGTCGTCAGAAGCCTGAAAGTCTGACTACCAGTCTTACCAAGGGGTATTACCCAGTTACTGGGTTGTGGAGGTCAGATAGGCAGTCGATCCATTTAAAATACAGGTATTCAGCTGCATCCGGTTAGACTGGAAGCCGACCACAATATAGTTGGGAAAAGGCTAGGCAGATTGATTAATTGCATAGCTTTTATCGCGGGCTTTGAGCGCGGCGATCGAATCAAGAAATTCCGTAACGTAACGAAAATAATACCTAACACCCACCACTCCGCCTACCATGTAATGACGGTTCCCATGACAACGTGATGTTGTCATGGGAAACGTGATATTGTCATGGGAAACGTGATGTTGTCATGGAGGTTACAAATGCTATGCAATAGCTTTACCGCGGCAGTCCCCGAGTGCCACAGGTTTTTTTTTTTTTTTTATAGAAAAAAGAAGAAAAATCTGTAATACTTCTAGGTCTTGAATCCTAAAGAATATTAAAGTACTTAGTATGTTAGAACATAACGTGGAACAAAATGTAAGTGAGGCTAAAAATTTTAATGCGATGAACTCATGGCTGCGGTCTGTACAAGTTTAATTGGCTTATTTTCGTCTACTGCTGTATAAATACTGTATAATAATTAGTAGTGATGCACATGTTGGGTAATGTAAGTAAAGGCGCACGCGCATGGGTAATGCCTAGCCTCACTGCCCAATTAAAACCCGCGTACGTATTACGCTCGTTTACAATAGTTGTGGAAATATTTAGTAACCTGTTCCGCTTAGCTATTTCTCATACGCAGAGCTCTGCGTCCAGCGCTCGGTGTGACAACACGCCGTGTTCGGGTTCGCGACAAGTCAATCGTCATCCTGAGGATGCGTCGTTGAGAGGTGAAACACGTGTCGATTTCTTTCAGGGTTCTTAATGGCTCTTTAGGGATAGTTAAGTGGAACAGGTTACTAAATATTATATCAGCGTCTATTGTATTTTATAATGGATTTCCGCAAGGTCACGCTTGAATCAATTAACTATGTGTACGTACCCTAAGAATTCTTCCGTAAGAACATTTGTTTAGAATTTTAAGATCACGGTACTTACGTTGTTTGGTCGGCTGCACAATATTAGCATAATGTAGACTAAGTATCCTTGCTTTAAATGTTTTGATGTAAAAATATTACTGACTTGAGAAACTTGGGACTAAACATTTTCAGACATATTCAAGGTAATTTGAATCCTAACTATAATCCATCTATCTGTATATATAAAATTCTCGTGTCACAGTATTAGTTGCCTTACTCCTCCGAAACGGCTTGACCGGTTTTTATGAAATTTTATATGTATATTCGATAAGTCTGAGAATCGGTTGTAATCTATTTTTCATACCTTCAGGTGGTCCACCCCAAACATTTACATGGCAAAACATTGTTTACCAGGTCAACTAGTCCTTAATATTATAAATGCGAAAGTGAGTTTGTTTTTTACGCTTTCACGCTAAAACGGCTTAACGGATTTGAATAAAATTTGACACATGGATAGACCATGACCTGGGTTAGAACATTTTTTATCTCGATATTCCGACGGGATCGAGACTTATGCGGGTGAAACTGCGGGTCACAGCTAGTAAGAAATGAACGTGTCTATTTGCAAAGTTCTGTAATTGTATAATATCAAGGCTTTTGCGAATAACACAAGTATTAGAAGCACGTGCACAGGATCTGGTTGAGTTTGCTCATTTATCATCATCAACTTCATTTAAGCAGTCATTGAATGTACATGATCAAATTTCATAATAGGTTTTCCGTTCTTCAGTAATTAGGCATTTATATCCATGTCTACTGTACTCATACCTACTAAATAACAATCTACTTAATAAAAATAGTGAAAAAAACAGTGTCACTCCGGGAGTGCCGACAGAAATGAAAACTTGAAAAAAAATCGGCACCGCGGTAATCAACGCGTTGATGTCTTTTTAGTGGTCAAAAGCTGGTGTCGTCACAGTGTCGCGACATCAAAGGTTTAGTCCCATCTCAAAAATGCCCAACAAGCCTAAAGAAGTTTTGATTTAAAAAAAGATTATGATGTTGAATGATGGTTCTTCAGAAAGGTCGGGTGCGTAGTACTCGCAACCGGCGTGCGTATATGAACGTAAACGAAGCAAAAGGTGTATGTAAGGATCGTAGCAGGTGACGTTCTGTAGTTTCTGTCTACTCCCATGGGAAGAAGGCGTGAGTTTATGTATGTATGTGTTAATAAAAATGTTAAATTCATTAATTCATTCACTGACAGACAAAGCACATGCTAAACCTTTGGGTCTTGAAACATGAAATTTTACACAAGAGTTCCTTAAAAAAATACAATAGTCATGGATATATTTAGTAACCTGTTCCTAGTCCTGAAGAGCTATAAAAAACCCTGAAAGAAATCGACACGTGTTTCACCCCTCAACGACGCATCTTCAGGATGACGATTGACTTGTTGCGAACCAGAACACATGTTGCCACACTGAGCGCTGAACGCAGAAACTCTCTTGCAGGGCCTCTGCGAAAGAGTCTCTGCAATAGAGGATAAAAGTTTGTATGGAATTTTGTCATTTTTGCCGATGGAAAATCCCGTCAGGCTCACGGCTTGTTTATTATTAAGTTTTTAAATTTAAATATAATATAACTCATCTAATAATTGTTCTTTTTCTTCTACAGGTAAGCACCAAGTTAACAAAAGACTCGACTACCGATAACGATTGTTATAGTGAGTACTGAAAACTTTTACCTTTTTGGCGATGAGCCAGTAACTTCTCATCCGTGATATCACGAGCTTTAAACTAGTTCTTAAATGAATAAAGAAAATGTACATCTTAACTTGAAACTGAGTAAAGTACATCAAAATATTTGGCACTTGAATAATTTCGCTTGTAAATAATTGTCTTTCTGCAGGGCAAACGATCTTCAGTATTATGATAATCACTTGATTTTGGAAATTTCTGGCCATTGGCACACGTTTCCTCATGATTAAAAAAAATCGGACATTTAGTTATCTACACAAGGTGAGACATTAAAAACTTAATATATCTAAGGAAATTCCCAGTCTGCATACAAATTTAATTCGATCCTGCCTGTCCCTTGCCGTCCTCCCCCAGCGACGCCCTAAGCCGAGGTCCGTTTCCCACAGGGAGTGCCCTTAACCTGTAGTCACTGAATTTCTAAGTTTAATGTCCTGGCTGGAGACCTCAATTTATTGAGGCACCCACAGGAACGTCCAGTTAAGCTGCAGACAACCTCCTAGGTTGACCTGCGAGATGCAGTTTAAAAAAAAAGGATTGTGTGGTTTTATGAAACCACGGTAAAAGTGAAACTTTTAAGCGAACTATAGGCGCCGCCATATTGGCGCCGCCATATTGGCCTTGGCTGCTCTGACGAGCGCCTTTCACTTTATCCCTACTCCGCGGCCGACCGTCACGCGACATGCAATACTCAGACGAAAAAGTTTGAGACGATGTAATAAAAGTTTCACTTAAAAAAAATTGCGTACAAAAATGTAACAAAAATATTTTTAAATGTCAATGTTAGGATTTATTTGATAGTTCATAAATACTCCTATGCTAGTGTATATATTGCTAGTGTATATATTGTCATCTCTACATTGTGCGCACCAAACCTGAAATCGTAAAAAAAACTGGTGTTCCCTACATTTTGACGAATTAAGCGAACATAAATGTAGGGAACAGCAGATATTTTTTCGTGATTTCAGGTTTCGTCCCAATAGTAAAATTTGTTCATAATGATGAGTACAATAACCCCTTAAGAGGTTGTGTTAGTGTTTTACCAATAACCCTGTTTAAGAAGAAAAAAGAAGGAAAATTAGAAAAATTAAAATTTAAGAAAAATTTAGGTTACGTTTTAAATGTCATATAATCCTATGACATTTAAAACGTAACCTAAATTTTAAACCCGCAATCCAGACTTTATGCTTAGTAAACACATAACGACCTCAACAGTTACTTACTGCAATAAAAACAAAAGCTCGCTGTGCACCCAACCTTACTTTAAGGTATAGTCACCAGTTAATAGCACAGGAAATAAAACACGTATTTGTTTTTGCATTAAATCCAAGTAAATAAATCTAAGAACATTAGACTTCGTGCTACTGATGACTTCATGGCTAAAGTTCCCAGGATACCGTCACTCAGACCACGATCATTCTAATTGCTTCTATAATTATTTTGCTAAGGCTTTATGTAGGAAAAAACAAGAAAATTGATCATTATTGTAATCATGAAGAGTTATTATTTACCACCGTTTAATGTTAATCAGTTAGTTATCTTTTTCACGGTCTTAGGTAGTTGGTTCTAGGTTTATTAGTAATTATATACAGTGATCTTCTCTAGATTCCCGGTGTTTTCAAGGTAGATTGGTACATTATACGATTGTATTATTCATATATATAAAATCTTATTTTTTTTTTTAGATTTGCATGGCTTTTGGCCGTGGCTTCAACCGCCTAGAGGTCGGAAAAATATAAAAACCTTCTCCTTGAAAAATACTTAAGAGCATTTATTTTGAAAGTGGGCAAAGTTGCAAATAGATGTCAAGTATTTCGCTGTTTTGATTAACTTGGCAACATTACTGTATGAAAATAAGAAATGTGGCTAACTAGCGAATAGAATATTAATAATAAATTGCAATTATAACACTGAATTAGATGTTGTAACCGTTTTAGGTGTAAAAAGGCATTTGGAAAGTTTCCAAAAACTTTTTTAACATCTAAAACTAAATATTCAGTGTTACGATTGTTTATTACACTTCATAATCAATATTTTAGTTCGCTAGTTAGCCACATTTCTTAATTCCATACAGTAATATTGCCAAATTAATCAAAACTGCTAAATATTTGACAGCTATTTGCGACGTTGTCCACATTCTGAATAAACCCTCTTTAATATGTGCTAAGTTTCATGGTCAAACGTCATTTGAGTCTATCAATTGAATTATTTTTGGTATCGCCGCCCCCGCAGAATAAACGCGCAAGTGTAAAAAGTCAATTTTACAGGAAAAATAAAAAACCTAAATTGATCCATAACTTCATGACTACACCGAATAGAAGTTTGTTTTTTACGTCGTTTAAAAGATTTTTTTGTTGATAATCTAATTAATGTTAAGTGTTAAACAGGTACTGTTTTTGAGTCATTGATAAAAAAACATTTTACAGAAATGTTTTAGTTTTTTTTTAACGTTAATGTTACTTTGAGTTATTTTTTCTTATCAACTATTGTTTTTTTTTGTTTTGCAATGTAATATTACTTGCGTTTTTCGCAGTACAGTGATACCGTTAATGGGCTATTACGCGTTTATTCTGGTGCAGTCGAAAAAATTCTGATAATGTAATAGGTAATTAAGTTTTTATATCATCAAGGTCGGAATTATAACATTATGTTACGGTATATCGTGTGTATGTAACTTCGTAAATAATTGATGTAAAAATCTGGAAAAAATTGAGGTGATGTATTTTGACCTATACATACAATATGGATTAACATCAAAACCACTTCAATAGCACTTACGCGTTTATTCTACGGGGGCGGCGATATATACAAGGTGTTCCTTTTGATATCCCATACCTCTAGGGTATTAAAGAGACTATGTCAAAGAATCAACTGGCAAGAATATTTTTTTTTTCGTTTTCATTTTTCATACAAAATAATTCGACAAAGTTACGATTATTTCTGTAAAACACTCTTACGTGAAATATGACAACGTCGCATTTTTTTAGCTTTAAATATGAATGATTGGTTTGAATGAAAATGATTTACTCGTACTTATCAATGAAACTTATGTTAATTATGTTTGATGTTATCTTCGAAACTATGAATTTTTGGAACACTTGTTCTAGGACTTTTGTATTATTTTTACTTATAGTATGAATATAACCTAACAGTGAGATTTCCTGATGTTTCGGACGAACAACCTTTTTATTGCTATCGACTCATTGTAGTAAACACAGACAACTAATAAAAAAGTCGATATATCTTATATATAAAATTCTCGTGTCACAATGTTAGTTACCTTACTCCTCCGAAACGGCTTTACTGATTTTTACCAAATTTTATATGCATATTCAGTAGGTCTGAGAATCGGCTACTATCTATTTTCCATACCACTAAGTGATAAGGGTTGTCCACTCCAAACAAATAATTGGCAAAACAACGTTTGCCGGGGTCAGCTAGTGCTATATAAATTCCTCTCTAACACATAGGAAGAGATAAAAATATCCCTTTTAGACCACACACGCGACCAGGGCTATCAAGAACCTAGATATGACCGTTCCGACGCGTTGGACATTGAACTAAACCCCTAGAATGTGCACTTGTAACGTCTAGTACAAGCTGTAATTACAGAAAACTTGTATTTCTGTTTACCACGACCAAGATTATCTTAGTGTCATCGCATTAACAACCGTTTGTATGCAGCTCTAGAAAGTTAGAACGAGCTCAATTATATTGCGTATATTAGTTTTTTTATGATGATTTAGTTGTGGTGATAAAATTTAATTTTCGTAAATAAGTAAGTTTTGCGCATCTTTATTTCTGCTTGAAATGAAATGGAATTGTTTATTCTGTAAATAGGATATCGGAATCACTTTTACACGTCATATTAAAAAAATATTAAAAACTTTTTACAAAAAAAAAAAAAACAACCGACTTCCAAAAGAAACACTACAAAGTGAAAAATAACTTTAATTTCGGAAGTCGGTCTTTGGTTTTGTATTTTAGTTTTTTGCCACCGACTTCCGAAATTAAAGTTATTTTTTACTTTGTAGTGTTTTTTTGGAAGACGGTTGTTTTTTTTTTTTTGTTAAAAGTTTTTATTTTTCACTTTTTAGTTGTGGTACCTACCCAACACACATTCGAATACCACTACCTGCTACCAGTGACAGGAACTTATCATATCATCTACATACTAAGTAAGAAAAAAATACGTATTATTGTAGCTAACTCAAAAACCACCAAGCAAGGTTAATAAATTTTATACGGGACCAACTTCAGAGCTTCTTTCAAACAAAAAAAGAATTTTCAAAATCGGTCCACAAATGACGGAGAAATCGGCGGACGCACATAAAAAAAAACATACGCTCCTCCTTTTTGGAAGTCGGTTAAAAAATAAGCTAAATGAGTTCGATGTTTCCTATCTGACTACTCTGAGAAGAAAGGCCGAAACAAGCTCAGAGGTCGCAGTCTATTTTAAAGTCCAGACATAATCTTGGTCTGACCATATGAGGACCATGTAGATTAGTGTCTGAAATGGTCTTATGAGGAAAGAACCACACAGATTTGAGTGGACCTGTCCAGTCAGTGCAAGCATTTGTCAGTAATCGTGGAGCTCAACTCAGAAGTTAAGGAGCTCAACTCGACGAACAATACCAAAGAAGGGACGTTTGGGTAGGCCGCATAAACTACTCAAACTGCCAGACCATCATTAAAACTAGCTGAAAAATAAAATAATAGTAATATCCACATAGTCCTCACATTCACAATAATTAAAATAATACAATACTTTACAAAGTAATCATGTCATTTTGCATATAATTTTGAACAATGTTATGTGTTCATAAAACTGGTACTCTATTCTCAGTTTGCTGAAATTATAATTTATAGTTGAAAATTGTGTTCGACAATCAAATATTCTTTGCATTCAACGCGTTCAGCTGATGAGAAGCATAATAGTTTGAACGAAACTTCTTTATTTTCTGGTCTCTAATAAAACCTTTTTCGAAATTATCTGCTTAAAGTACGCCCTGTATAGAACGTTGGCATATTTTATTTTTTTAATCAAAATCAAAATATTTTATTTCACATAAACCTACATGGGCACTTATGAAACGTCAGAAGTTAGGTGCACGGTTCCAATTGGTCGTTTCCTATGGAGAAGAGCCGGCAAGAAATTCCACGGTTACTCTTTTAAAAATAATTGGCTTTTACAATACTTTCATATTATTATTTATTGTTTATTTATTTATTTAATAACTTAAAAAATCCTAAAGCTAGGTTACATTGCCCCACAAAACTGCTTACGCAGTTTAACTGTGAGATAACAGTGTTTCTAGGTATGGGAGGGCAGTGTAGGTCTTTCAATAAGTACCAAGTACTTAACATAATAGAAAATGGTCAACAGGTCTACAATCCACTAAGCCTACAGCGTTCTCACATTCACAAAATATGTAGAAAAGAATCTGTACAAAATATAAATAAATTAATAAAAGTAAAAAACCTATTTTAATAAAACGCAATTATATGATTGCTATTACAACTGTAATCAATCTGAATAATTATCATGTCCACAAAAGTCACAAAAAAAAAAGTTGAGATTAAATCGTAGGTATACTATAAATACTAATATACTACATTAATAAAACAATATAATTAATAGCAGCTTTATTTAATAAAATACATTACGTAGATATAATAAAAAAATGATAACGACTTCCGCTTACACATAAAATAAGAAAAGTAATCTTACCATAAATATATTAACTAGTTTATATCGAGTACTAGCAAATTACACGTATTATCATAAAAATGCCATAGGTTCACATATTAAGCTAATCCACATGCATTATATAGAAAATATGGACATTTGTAAGCAGAGCTAGGAACGACATGTTAATTTAGTTTTATTAGTCCAATAGAGAATTTCTCGCACGACATTGATAAAAAAATATTGCTCTTTTTATTGCAACTCCTATATCTTAATTTCAAATGGTAAATTACCCTTAAGGGGAAATTTACGTAAGTAAGTTATAAAATACGTAACTTATAATACCAGCCTATTTTATTGTCCCACTGCAGGGCAAAGGCCTCTTCTCATACAGAGAAGACACGAGCATTGATCATCACGCTTGCTCAGGACGGGTTGGCGATTTCAGACTTATATTAACTATAATTCCAGGTTGGTTCACGATGTTTCCCTTCACCGATGTCAGAAATATCCAAGATAAACTCAGAAAGTACATAATTTTATAAATTTAAAAAGTCACATTGATACTTTCAATGATTAACACAACCTTATCATTTCCAAAATGACTTCATTCCGTCTTCGGATGACCCCTATCATTAGTAAGGTGAAAGTCCCAATTTTCGACACACACGTCCCATCTTTTTTTTTTTGGTCACAGTGTAACTAGGATGCCACGGAACGGAAAGGACATGTGCTTGTAGTACCTAGCATTATAAATCATCATCTTGTAAAAGAGACGAGCGTGTGTAGCACTCACGACTTTTAGTTTAGCTGTTAGTGATGATGCCATTATGTGTAGTCTGTGGCGTTCATGTACTTAAGTATTGTTGGCGTGATGATTAAGTATTAGCTGGAAGCGGATGTTAAAAATAGAATAGGCAACACGCCATAAAAATGACGTCACGGAAATTATTTTGAAGTAATTTTAATTTAATCAACATGATGGTTCGTCTTAGATAAATAACTGTATGAAAAACTTAAAAGTACTAGTATAAAGATATTTCCAAAAAATAAAATATATATTATACAAAATAATTCTTCAATTATTTTTAAACATTGTTCTTAAAACCGCAGTTAAAACCACATTGGGATCGCAATTACAATTTAGTACCATATTAAAATTATAATTAGCTACGCAGTCGTTTTATTCGCGTTATTATCAAAATGAGTTTTTCCCACGTTGCATACAATGTCAACTTACTTTTTGCTGACATCATAATTATCTCATTAGTATACTGGTTCTCCATTTTATGACTATGTTAAGTGTGCTGGTACCCATTGGCATGTAAGCGAAGAAACAAAAAAAAAACTTTATTTTTGCCATTGTTATTTTATAGCTTGGAAAAGTAGAGAGTAGGTAGGTATGAAGTACATTAAATACTAAAATCGCACTTAGGTAATTATATACTTTATAAACAACAAAGACACCGAACGTGTGTGTTTTTTGTAGAGCATTATGTAAATTACATGTACCATTGGAATGAAAGTCATTAAGAACATTAATGTCCATAATCTTTCTGTTTCATCTTTCATTCTCCGGACCACAAAATGTGGAGTTAGTACCACAATTACTTATACCACATCACATAGAACACCACGCAATTAGCAAAACCTCCCTCACAAAACAACATTAACGACAGAAACATGATTACAACAACACAAAAAGAATAATTCTCTGACGAACGCTTATTATACGTCTCCGTGAGTCCGTGACGTCATCGGGACGTGTTGATTGCACCTCATTACTGTGTCCCGTGTCGTCTGTAATTGAATACACGAGGTCGACAATATGAACATTCACCCTGTTCCTTAAGAGTGATCACTGCGATTAGGTTTAAATTTATTTATTTAAAAAATTTAAATGAACGGGTAAGACACAGATGTATAATTATGTGCTGGTAGCTTTTGGCAATTTTCATTCGTTGATATGCAGGCGAAATATTGAACATTCACCTTCGTTCTGTTCAACGAAAGTTTTGTCTCCAGATGTTAAGGTCAGCAGTCAAATGTCAAAATGTTTCTGAAGTTGGCTAAAAACACAAAAACTAAAGTTTTTATAAATAACCTTACCGAAAGGCAAATGTGAGAGCTTTTCTTAACTAGTTTGACCTGTATTCCCCAAAGTGTCTACTGATTTACAAGAATAGTTGCTCTAAAACAGAGGTTCACAACCTTTTAACATATGCGCCCCCGAAACTTTCTTTTAAAATCACTCCTCAGTTACTTTGTCAACATAAGTAGAAAAGCATAAGAATGTAAAGCGAGTGAAAGTGAGGTTGAAAATGTTTGCACCCCTTGGATAAGTTAGATTTTCTTTTGATCATTCAAACAGAAAATTGAAGCAAACCGCCTCGTATAGGTTCTGTTTTCTTTAGTCCATTCATAAAGAAATAGAAAACCTAATTTTGTCGACTTATGCAGAAAAGCTGAACCTCATTTTACAGCACCTAAGTAAGTATTATGAAACGTTTAGGTTTTGGAAACTAGTCATAACATAAAATTTAATAAATCTATACTTTATTATTGGAGCCGCGTCGCCCCCCCATTGGTCACTCCACCCCACCGGTTGGATATCCCTGCTCTACAAGGTAGTAAAGTTCATCCATCCCATCAAATGTGTTGCTTGTCAATTTATGAAACTTCATTTACACGATGCAAGTTTTAAGCAATTTTAGCCTGTAGAATACTATAAAATTGAAGCAACAAATGACTTGAATCGTCTGAACACTGTTTAGACGGTGCGACTTTTATTGTTGCTTCAGCTCATAGTCGAAGCGCACCGTGTGAATCAGTCTTAACCTTTCAAGTCAGCTTGTCAACATCCGTTACAGAACATATACTCCTCATACTTCTGCCCAAAAGTCTGACAACAAGTCTTACCAAGAGGTATCGTGTAACCCAGTAACTGTGTTTTAAAGGTCAGATAGGCAATTGTTTCATGTAAAATCCCATCCCATTTCTATATAATTCTGGTATTTAGCTGCATCCGGCTACGCTGGACATAGCTGGAAAGGATTAAGCAGATTGACTGACTTCTGTTGAAAAGAACGATAAAAATTTCAAAAAAAATTGGCACTTGACTCTTTTCTGATAACATATTCATGAACGTGACCCGCATACACACATCCAAGATAAAGTTTTTGTCCATTCCCTCATAAAGAAATAAAACAAAACTCATAATAATATGTATCTATGCGTAAAATATACGGGTCAAATTAACCTCCTTACTTGAAGTAGGTTAACAAATTGCCCACTTATCTTCGCCCCAGCTCGTAAAATCGACGAAGGGCGAATCAGGTCAGTGTTATGGTAGGCTTTGGACTGGCAACCAAACTCACCTTATTTTAACAAGGGGAATGAACCTCCTAAATGCTAGCAGTCAGTTTAAAACGGTATAATTATCTTTGTCTCGACACCTTGCAAATATTAAACTGGGCATTACGAAATAGGTTGTAAAAATAACACCTGGTTTCTGAATTGAGAATCTCAAAATGACATTGTTAAACTTCATTCCTTCAGCTCAGCCTATCGCCGTCCACTGCAGGACATAGGCCTTTCCCAGGCTGCGTCACAACACCCTGTCCTCCGCCTTCCGCATCCAGTCTGTCCCAGACAACTTTTTAAGGTCATCGGTCCATCTAGCTGGGGGGCGTCCCATACTACGCTTACCGATACGTAGTCTCCACTCCAGGACTCGTCTGCTCCACCGGCCATGGGTTCTTCGACAAACATGGCCAGCCCACTGCCACTTTAGCTTGCTTACTCTGCAAGCTATGTTGTTAAGTCATCTTAAGTAATGTTAAAGTAGAATTTGCCAAGTTCTCTTCTTAAAATTCTGAATTCAGATCTCTGGATATTATGTTTAAAGGAGAACAGAGTTTCCAACTTTCTTGCAGTATGTAATAATGAATTTTTAATCTATTGCATAGTTTTTATCACGGGCTTTGAGCGCGGCGACCGAATCAAGAAATTCCGTAACGAAAAAAACCTAACACCCCCCACTCCGCCTACCATGTAATGACTGTTCCCATGACAACGTGATGTTGTCATCACGTCATCGTCCCAAGTGTAGCGTTGACAAATAGGAAGTATGGAGGTTACAAATGCTATGCAATAGCTTTACCGCGGCAGTTCCCGAGTGCCACACGTTTTTTTTATTGTATTGCTCTCTCTCTCTCTTTGCTTAGCCTTATCCCATTTCATTTGAGATCGGCTCTCCTCGTCATTCTTCACCAAATGTTTCGATTCTGGGTCATCGAGTCATTCACTTGGCCTATGATGGTTTTGTAATAGTATTTACTTAACACAAAACAAAACCTTTACATAAATAAAATGACCTGTAATGCTACGCAAAGGTGCACTGTGTATTGTTTACCCGCAGTTCACATAATATGTCAGGTCATATGCAAATGTAATTGGCTAGCTTATGCTATTGTGTTTGTTATTGTCTGTTAGGTACTTGTGAACAAGAAGCTATCTACTACTACAATACTCAATAATAACTACCTAATAGACACATAACATCACGCTTTTAATCCCGAAGGCTTAGGCAGATAGTATGCCCACATTTCGCCAGTTACGTTAAAAGGTTTAGGGTTTTTGCGTGATTCTCAGTTTTTTTCCACGTTAGTCAAAACTTTACAAATTAATTACACTATGTAATATAAACATCGACGGTTGAAAGGCTAATTGATCTAAGCGACATCTTACAGGAGGATGGATTGGTTGTTTTTTTTTTTTATCATAATAAGATCTTATTATGATTGATTGATTTAAGTAAATAAAAGTCTATCAAATAGTTGTTTTTTATGATTTAAAAAAATAAAAAATAACTATGATCCGTCTAAGAGGACGAATCATAAAATTGTAGGAGTAAGTTTTACAAAATGTCGCTTAGATCAATTAGCCTTTCAACCGTCGACATAATCTAAAACATTCACAGATTAAGTTATTAAGAAAATGCTCTTATTTAGCATATTTCTTTTTCCATATCATTAACACTACTCGTTCAGATAATTTTATAATCTTCAGTATAAAATTATTAAAAGTCGGTTAGTATCGCCTTAAGTTTCTTGTAATAGAGGACGAGTTATGCGGTACTACTAAGCATGAAATCCTGGGTTCGATTCTCAGATCGAGCAAAGTGGTGGGTTTTTCCATTAGGAATTCCTCAGTAGCAGCCCAGTCTGGATTTGTGCACAGTTGATGACAATAGGCTCACCTCTGTTACGTAAGAAATATAGTCCATTTCCAACTAAGACATCTTCTGAGAAGACGTGCGGGCTGAATATATGACCCATTTCAAGGCAGAAACCATAAGGCACTTGCGCTTGCCACAAATAATGCCTAACGTTAATATAGATTCATATGGCACGTTGTAGGTCACCTCGCCTCGGTTTTGCTCGTAAATTGTTATAAAATAAACGGTCTATATCACTTATGAAGACGTTAATATAATTTTGTGCCTTAATAAATTGTAGGAGGCATGTTTTGTTCATAATATTGGCATTTATTATTTAATTAGTGACACGACATTGCTTCGCACGGATTTTCTTCTTCTTCGTGCTGCTGGCAAGAAGACAGTTATTCAAATGTTTGATGACCCAAGACTTCGCCACTTCCACAGCGTTGCCGGTCGTCACTTATGCACCACCTTCACGAGCGAGAGAATCGCAGCGATAGTCTCGCCGTACCATCAAATTCTCGCCGCGATGATATCGCCGTGTAGAAATTGCTTCGAATTTGATGCCACGGCGTAATTATCGCCGCAATACTCTTGCCAGTATAAATGGCGTTTTGAGGCACAGAAGGCAGGATTGGAGGTTAAGTATAGTTTGTGATACAGCTCCACATCCAAACCCTGCCGCCGTTCAATATACTGATGTGGAGACATGTCAAAACATCGTGAAAACAGCATCAAAATACATTGTGCAGTTTAGAAGAACTAATGGGTCACACAGTTAAACACAAAAAGAGACTGTTTTATATACGTGTAATAGATAATTTGCTTCGTTAGCAGTTGCATTGAAATCAGTCCCAGTAAATTTTTGTTCAGTAAACCGCATCATGCTCTACCATTTTGGGAAACCGCGGATAAACTGCTGAAATTGTATTAAATTCGTGTAAACCACAATAGTAATCGGTAGGCGTGCAATATACAAATAAAGCTAAATTTTCTGAAAACTTTTCTTACCAAGTATTTCTTCGTGATTATAAATATCAAAAAAAAAAAAGTGTGGCACTCGGGGAATGCCGCGGTAAAGGTATTGCATAGCATTTGTAACCTCCATACTTCCTATTTGTCAACGCTACACTTGGGATGATGACGTGATGACATAAAACAAAAATTACGTTCCCATGACAACATCACGTTTCCCATGACAACATCACGTTTCCCATGACAACATCACGTTTCCCATGACAACATCACGTTTCCCATGACAACATCACGTTTCTCATGACAACATCACGTTTCCCATGACAACATCACGTTTCCCATGACAACATCACGTTTTCCATGACAACATCACGTTGTCATGGGAACCGTCATTACATGGTAGGCGGAGTAAAATAAAACCGTAACGAAAATAAAACCTAACACCCCCCCCGTGTCAGGTTTTATTTTCGTTACGGAATTTCTTGATTCGGTCGCTGCGCTCAAAGCCCGCGATAAAAGCTAAGCTTAAAAATATGTGTCATCCTAATACTAACTAATATTATAATTGTGAAGGTGAATTTGTTTGCTTGTTACACTTTAACGTTAAAACGGCTGAACAGACTTGGATAAAATTTGGCTCATGGGTAGACCATAACAAAGGATACCTTTTTATCCCGATATTCCCACGAGATCGAGACTTACGCGGGTGAAACCGCGGTGCGCAGCTAGTTCAAAATAAATCTCCATGATATAAAACATTTTAACAAAAATCTCTGTTTACAGGACATATTTTTACTTTTAAAAAGGAACAGAACCTCTGCCCCACAAATAAATTATCTTATGACGTCAAACCCCGCAAACCCTTTGCATATTCATTACATTATAATTCGTATTCCGATATTTTTACGACTGGACCCTTTGGCAGCAAAAAAAATAAAATTTGCGAACCGACATGTTCTCATCAAAGCAGACTTCGAAAATGTTCCTCTAATCAGAATCCCTTAATACTGTAGGTACCAGAGTACGACTTGTTAGGGAGATGATACATGTGATGAGATAACGCTGCGATATGCTTCGACAGTTATTTGATTTGCTTTGTTAAGGGTGTGAAAAGACTTCAAAAAAAGGAGGAGGTTATCAATTTGAAAGTTTATGTATATATTTTATGTATGTTCGGGCATAACTCCATCATATACATACGGTTTCACAAAATTCTTTTTTTGTTTGAAAGGGTATGCTCTTGAGATGATCCCATATAAATTTTATTAACTTTGCTTGAGTACTTTTTGAGTTAGCTTCAATAATACGTATTTTACCCATTTAGTCTATATGGATGATGTTATAACTTCCTATCACAGTTATTTACACAGCAGTTAGTGCTATTCGATTATTTGTGGGGTTAGTACCACAACTAAAAAGAATAAAAACATTTTTCCAAAAAAAATATCAACGGATTTCCAAAAAAAAAACACTACAAAGAGAAAGATAACTTTATTTCGGAAGTCGGTGACAAAAAACGAGAATTCAAACCAAAGACACTTGACACACAAGACTTGTTTTTTTTTGGAAGTCGGTTTTGCATTTGAGGAAGAAAGTCGATAGCTTGACCTGTTTTTCCAGGATTATAATAATAGGTAATAGTTACGTACCGGATACATTATTAAAAGAGGAAGTCTAAAAGTGACAGTGAAGTGCTTCATTTTTAATTATTTTTACGTATTGTGGTATAGTAATTTTATTCTAGGTGCATAGTCTTCACATATAATTATTTAACTAATGTTAAACAACTGCTATACAAACTATTGTAAAACATTTTAAAAAAGCCCATTCTTACCCATTCTTCTCCAAACGAAAACTACCTTTTGAAAGGGGCGACTAGAATCAATTTTATTATTTTGTAAATTTTGACATTCAAAAGTGCCATATGGGCCTATTTGAAATAAATGATTTGACTTTGACACTGGTGACTGAAAATTTGTTGGATATCGAGTGTCATGGCATCTTGTGTGATGCGGAAGAATGACAAAAATGTCGTAAGGAGAGTTTTGAGTATGAATGGCTATAAGAGTAGGGGAAGACCAAAGAAACGATGGATGGACTGTGTGAGGATGATATGGGTAGAAAGGGGGTCGGTGACTGCCGAGATGATGACGAATAGAGAAGTATGGAAGAAAAAACAGTGGCACTCCGGGTGTGCCGACAGAAGTCAAAACTTGAACAAGATCGCCTTGGTGGAAGAAAAATACTTGTATAGAACATTGGTCCCTAACCTTATCTAAATAACGAGCACGATCGCGTTTACAAAAAAATAAAATAGTTCCAAAACCTTTAAAGTAAAAATACTTGCATAGAACATTGATCCGTAATGTAATATAAATAAAGAGCACAATCGCGTTTACAAAACCTTTAAAGTAATAAAAATACTCGCATAGAACATTGATCCGTAACGTAATATAAATAAAGAGCACAATCGCGTTTACCAAAACGAGGTGTCGTCACAGTGTCGCGAAATAAATGGTTTAGTCCCATCTCAAAAATGGCCAACGCGCCTAAAGAAATTTTCACTTCAAAAACACATGTTGCCGATCCCAAGTCCATTGAGGTTTTACGTCGTTTAGAAAAAAAATGTTCTTAGACATAGTACTATAATAATTGGATATACTACATTTTTCAACAAAAAGAGTCGCTTAAACAAAACGGTTTATTGTAAACCGCCTGTCGAACCTCACTGTCTGTTGAATTGAGTTATTAACTTGTTTCAATCAACTTTATCAACAACTCGTATTTATATCTACCTTCTATCATTTTTACCCACACAGAGGAGTAAACTGATTTTGTTTTTAAGCCAATTAACACGTTCTGAGATTTATTGATACACACATACATAAACTCACGCCTTCTTCCCATTGGGGTAGGCAGAATAACAGAACGCCACCTGTTACGATCCTTACATACTCCTTTTGTCTTGTTTACGTTTATACATCTGGTTATATACGCACGCGAGCATTACGCTCCTGACCTTTCTGAAGAACTTAACATCTAAAATATGTCCTCCAAGGGCGTCCCCTCTCGGCGTTTCCATTCACATCTACCTTGTAAGAACCTTTTATATTTATTGATTTAATAATTTCTAGTCCAATCTGCTTAGCCTTTTTCCAACTATGATGGAGTCGGTTTCCAGTCTAACCGGATGCAGCTGAATACCAGTATTTTACATGAGCGAATGTCTATCTGACCTCCACAACCCAGTAACTGGGTAATACGATACCCCTTGGTAAGACTGGTTGTCAGACTTTTGGGCTTCTAACTACCTGTAACGACTGTCAAAGATCCACGAATGACAGCCGGGACCAACGGCTTAGCGTGCTTTCTGGCACGGTGGAGTCTCGGTATTTAAAGATGATCATACATCCAAAGACCAACACCGGCAAGCGTAGCTTAACCTGTACCTTAATTGCGTAATACAACACAATCACAATTTGTTTCGATTTGAAACAGATTTCTAATCCATTGCTTCATAAGTTGGAAAAAAAATCTGTTCAACAATGTAAATAACGCAATGAATGTTGTTGAAATGTCAAAATGAAACAAATTTCGCGAAATTGTTTACGAAAATGAGTTACGCAATTAGGGTACTGATTGATCGACCCGTGTGGCTGTTTTTACTGAGTCACGATTTCTTTATTTACCGTCTCGTTATCACTGAAAATCGCAGCCTTTTCTCAGCAATCAAGCAATCCCCTTAATGCCATCCAAAAGTAAATGTCAAACCTAAAATTTATTTCGAAAAAGTATCCTTATTGTAATTTATTGTATGCGAAATAAGTTTCGAGGCAAAAAGTCGTTACGGCTGGTCGCAATTTGCAAACATTATGCATCACCCCGGCCTGCACCGATTTACGAGGCAACGCCATCTTATTCTGTTGCTTTTTTTCAACCCATTGTGTTACCTAATAAGCTGGATAAAGGACGAAGGGATTAATAAGTCCCCATTTAGTTGGCACAATGAAATCTTAAAAAATATATTCTTTTGGCTTTGGTGCTGGCCTTGGTTTTAACCCTTTAGACCTCTGGCCAACGCCTACTTATGTTCAAAGCTTCGTCATAAAACTTTGATGAAATTCTTTACAACAAGAAAACAGAGAATTTATCTTTATGCCCGCGATTAGGGTTACCATCTATGTAAGGGAGGATGCCTGTCTAGGATATACAAAATGCCTGATTTTTCAAAAAAAACTGGATGGACACTTATTCAGAATGAAAAGTATGAACAATTTACGACCACTAAACTAATTTAGAAAAAACGAACTTGTGTAGTAAGTTGATTGATTTTAGCAGTTTTGTCCGAAGTGTGAGGCTTCTGTAACTTTTTAACGCCGCGCAGGTTGGTTGTTTGTAATAAGCTTACTTAACCCTTTCAACTGAGCTAAAACGCTTTGTAATAGGATTGGGTTACACGTCAGTAGCCCCGACTTACCAAGTTGTAGGTCGTGGGTTCTAACTCAAGCACGCAAAACTTGAACAATTTTATCGTGCAGGAAATAATGTATCGCGCGTTAATGTCTTTTTAATGGCCAAAAGCTGGTATCGGTAACAGTGTCGCGAAATCAATTGTTTAGTCCCATCTCAAAAATATCCAACGCGCCTAAAGAAATTTTCACTTCAAAAAAACTCTTATCACTTATCCCAATGACCTGAACCACGCAATTCTACCAACCGAAAAGAATAAAACCACTAGTAAAAGTGGTTACCACTGGTGAGAGTGGTCTCATTACAGAAAATAAAGACTACATACGACCCGTCCATCACTCCATCCAATTCTTGTCCAAATTGTATGAAGGCTCATAAAGTAAATGGACTTGCTCTCTAGGTCATACCTATTTTATTACCTATAAAACCTAAAACGTTTGACATCATTTGACAGGACGCTTTTTAGGGCACTTTACTTAGATTACATTACATAATATGTAAAGCGCTACAAGGTTGTTACGGCGCGTGGCCAGATTTGAAATGCCGCCATTTTGTTTTTGTATAGTGTTAGGTTTCAATTTATTAATACGTAATTGTTGGATATTGTACTGGCAACACCCAAAGATTCGATGTGTCAAAAAGTAACGCGATAACGTCCTTCGGAGTTGGGCGCTCGTGACGGTAAGACATGCTTAGTGACTGTGTCGGTAAAAATATATTTTTACCGACACAGCATATTAGGCATAGTATTGGTTGGAAATCTACTATAAATTAAGGTAACCTATTAGTTTTATGGTAAATATTAGAATACCGATTGAATTGTAATATTATGTGGGGAATAGATGTGATGGTATGGTGTAGAATATTTAATTTGATGTTGGCAAAGAAATATAAATGACTGACAAAATATCTTGGTGTTTCATATTATTTTCCTTATCCCTGAAATATTGTAAATATGTAGTTTTATTGAACAGTTTTAGATTATGATATTGGGGTAACGACTTTAAGATTCATTTGGAGATTAGTATCTATTTTGAGGTTAAATAATTATAGTCAGAATTAAATTAGTTATTTTAGAGCAAGGATGGTTTTTATTATAATAGGTACATTTCAAGTGATGTTTCACAAAACAATTGCATAAATGTTTACCAGCGCCTTCCGTCAACGTCATACGAGCACCTAAAGATCTTATAGCAGTGTACCTACGCCGTAGAAGTTGTGTAGTGTCAAATAACACTAATGCCACGATTTACGTGTCAATCAACTCAGCTTATCGTAGTCCACTGTTGGACATAGGCCTCGTCCAAGCTGCGCCACAACACCCTGT
Source organism: Agrochola lychnidis (assembly GCA_963680765.1). Classification (NCBI taxonomy): domain Eukaryota; kingdom Metazoa; phylum Arthropoda; class Insecta; order Lepidoptera; family Noctuidae; genus Agrochola; species Agrochola lychnidis. The sequence continues at coordinate 22,692,692 of OY796858.1, forward strand.
CCTCCGCCTTCCGCATCCAGTCTGTCCCAGCCCCCTTCTTAATGTCGTCAGTCCATCTAGGTGGGGGGCGTCCCACACTACGCTTACCGATACGCGGTCTCCACTCGCGGACTCGTCTGCTCCACCGGCCATTGGTCTTTCGCCAAACATGACCAGCCCCCTGCCACTTCAGTTTGCTTACTCTGCAAGCTATGTCGGTAACTCCAGTCAATAGACTAACTCGTTTTAAACTATTATGAAACCTGAAAGGCCTTAATTATGGTCACTTTAAAGGTTGTTACCTAACGTTTTATAGTTTAGCGATATGGACTTTATCCGCAGTATTTGTGGTTGGAGGGGCTTGTGGCTAAGTAATGACTACCGCACGGGTCGATCTATCGGGTTAAGCTCCGCTTGCCGCGTTTGGTCCGTGGATGGGTGACCATCTTTACATACCAAGACCCCTCCGTGCCTCGGAAAGCACGTTAAGCCGTTGGTCCCGGCTGTCATTTGTAGATCTTTGACTTGTTGTTACGGGTCGTCAGAAGCCCGGAAAGTCTGACAACCAGTCTTACCAAGGGGTATCGTATTACCCAGTAACTGGGTTGTGGAGGTCCGATAGGCAGTCGCTCCATGTAAAATACTGGTATTCAGCTACATCCGGTTAGACTGGAAGCTGAACCCAACATAGTTAGGAAAAGGTTAGGCAGATGATAATTTGTGGTTGTGGATAATAAGGAACCGTATACGGGTCTTATTTTTTTTTTCTCAAACCCATTCCTTCAGATCTTCTCTGGCCGAATTTGCTGGAAAGAACCGTGGGAGTTTTAATCGGTAAAAGTCCGACATAACCGTTCGTACTCCTGAGATGGAAGGCATCTATTCCCCACATATAAATTATAATCAGAATATAGAAGAGAAAGTATGCGATTCAGCGTCACCACCCGACTGGAACCGAGTAGACCCGATTGAGCGGCAAAGAGCGCCTAAAGAAATTTTCACTTCAAAAAGACGTTTAACCGCATACGGACGTGCCAAAACATCGCAACGTGAGTTCGGCCTCTCGGTGTGACGTCACTCATTTCAGCAGATTACGCCGACCATTTAACTTATTACTTTGCCAGCAAGGATTAAGCCACGTGACCTTACTAGTCAGCACTATTAATAACTACCGGGTTGTATCCGTTCCCCTTGGCTAAACACACGACCCTGACTACAAACCTTATATATTATTAGTATTTCAACACAAACATACATACATATGTGCTTATAGTGATGTTTTCCGGTTCTACCCGATGGTTTAACAAGGGTTTACGCATCAGTGGGCACAGACCCTCTGAACGACCGTCATTATGACTAATACGTGTATTTTCGTTTGTATGCAGTTTCTTAATACTTTTTTCGGCTATATTTGGTAAGTAAGGAACTTGTGTGATGATGGGCCTGGTAGTAGAATTATGATCGTAAAGAATCGGCCTATCAAAAATCAGGAAACAATTTTAAACTATAAAACTATCGATAAGGTATTGAAGCACAAAAAAAATCGAACAACGTCTATTATTTTCCTATTAATCTTTCAATAAACTTAATAATTTCCCGCTAACAAGCAATGAAATATTAAACAAAATTGTTCGAACAATATAAATTTTTAACGAAATTGTTGGAACAACCTCTAAATCCGTTCTTTGCCCTTCGATATTAAAAAGAATACGTCGTAAACTCGAATCGAATGGAACAAAATATTCGAGTTGACCCATAAACGAAATGGGATTCGTTCCCACGATTTTTAATTATAAAAAGAACGTTACACTAGTCCACATTGTTATGTGGGAGGAACTGCCCATAAATTCCGGTCCGATAATTGTACCGATCCCTATTTGTAACCGATTAGTCGAATTTCTAAATCGATGTATCGATTTAGTGATACGAATCATTGAGGCGTGGTGGACGTTTGAATTCCGAATGATTGGAATGAATTGGGGAATGATCTTTATTTGAATTTCAAAATATTGGCTTATAGAACTGTCATTGACTAACATTCTAGTGATGTGCTTTTTGTATTGTTTGGATACCGGGTATACAAATAGGTACCGGATACTCATTCAATATTATCATGTTAGTTGCTCATGTGATGGAGATATGACTGAACACCAAAAAGATCTACCTACTTTTATACTCCATTTTCTACTATTTCAGTATATTATGTTTTTAGGTAACATAAGAGTTAAATAATTGCCTACTAACAGTCGTGTCCCTAGAACGAGTGCCTATTTTTGTTGCTAAACAAACACTAACCTTATTCACACAAATATTAACAGGGCCGTAAAAAAATAAACAACGAAGTACTTTGACGATTCCGTATGTTATTTCACGCACATTGTCGAAACCGTCTGGTTGTAATACTTTCTTTCTACAACTTTGTTGACAATGTGCCAACATGACAGTTATAGTTTAACCTAATTCCCTCAATTAACAGTTAAAATACAGAAACCAGACGTAATGGTTTTATACCCAATTGACTTGTGTTTGTGAGTAAGGGATTGAACCTATGCATACTTCAATAAAATTGTAATTTTCAATTGAGGAGTTTAGAGGTCTACCTCCTCAGCTTTTACTTATCGCTACTAAATTCCTATCAATTATCATATAAATAAATTAGTTTCGGCGTGTAAGATTGTGTGATTTGCTTTAATATTAAGGGCTAATTTGGTTTAATTTTATTTAAAAAATCTTTTTGTATCTATACATTTTCAATTACATGTTTGAAGCTAAATATAGGTACTTAATCATTTAACATGAAAGCCTAATTATCGTTTTCATAAGTTACATGAAAATGTCAACAAAGTTACAAAGCGATGTTTGATTAAACCACATTTATTCACAAATAACTGCATCATATTGATACCCGAACAAAACCATCGTAAATAATAGGGATGCAAACAATACGGTACCAAACAATTGAAACCGAATAATGAATATCAAATCAAATATCTCGATCATTGAACAATACTCGGTACCGATCCCAGATGGCATTTGGACGCATTTAGCATTCCGTAATGAAAAGACCCAATCAGGCATGGGAAGCATGATCCTAGGTAATTGGGTACCGGTTTTGGTTTTCATCAATATTGAGACTATTGTTCCGTCTGGAAATTGACGATAATATCGGAATGGAATCCGGGTTCCCAAAATTATATCAGACAGTAATTTTTAAGGTATCTTTTGGACAAAGGGGAAGGTCAGTGGCGCTATTCAAAATATTCCTTTGCTATGAAAAGATTCTTTACGAAATTAGGTTGAAAGATTTTTATGTTCTTTATAGAATCTAGCCATAACTCAGACTCAAATACCTCGTTAAGTGTCTATTTCTTAAAAGAAACTCTTGATTTTTAGTCGGATTTTCGAACACAAAGAAGTTAATTATTTAAAGGTAATCTAACCAATTGGTAAGCTAATCTAATCAACAAGACTCGGGAAAATTTATTTACATACATACATACATAAACTCACGCCTTCTTCCCATGGGGGTAGGCAGAAACTACAGAACGCCACCTGCTACGATCCTTACATAGTCCTTTTGCCTCGTTTACGTTCATACATCTGGTCATACACGCACGCCGGTTGCGAGTACTACGCACCTGGCCTTTCTGAAGAACATCACCAATAAGGTCAGTATATGTCCTCCTAGGGCGTCCCCGCCCGGCCTTTCCCTTTACATCAGCCTTGTAAATACATTTTGTTAGTCGCCTTTCATTCATTCTCTCAACATGCCCAAACCATCTCAGCATACCCTTTTCAATTTTTGTCACTACATCTTCTTTTAAATCACACCGCTGTCTTATCACATCATTCCTCAGCCTATCATTCATAGTCAGGCCACACATGCTTCGCAAGGAACGCATTTCCACAGCATTTATTCTACTTTCATGTTGTTTTTGCCACACCCAACATTCACTACCATACATAAGCAAAATTTATTTACATTTGAAAAATTACAGAAATATGTAAAATCTGTTTTTTTTTTTTTAAATGACACACATGAACTCACGCGTTTTTCCCATGGGGGTAGGCAGAAATTACAGAACGCCACCTGTCACGATCCTTACATACACTCCTTTTGCCTTGTTTACGTTCATACACCTGTACCCTAATTGCGTAATGCACGATCAATCACAATTTGTTTCGATTTGAAACGGATTGCTATTCCATTGCATGGAGCAATGGATTAGCAATCCGTTGGAAAAAAATCTTCTCAACAACGTAGGTAAATAACGCAGTGAATGTTGTTGAACTGTCAAAATGAAACAAATTTGTCATAATCGCTTACGAAATTATGTTATGCAATTAGGGTACTGGTCATACACGCCGGTTGCGAGTACTACGCACCTGGCCTGGCTTAGAAAAAACGATAGAAATAAAACATCTTTTCCCATCATTAAACTCAACTTTTTAAACTGTTTAATGACACAACGCAAGTATCGGTACCACACTTGCGTGTCTCATCCCTACGCTTGGTTTCGACGTCGCGTCATCGCTCGCATCCAACAAGCGAACAAAACTCCTATTGTCCCGTAATAGCCCATCGATCTGTTAAGTCAACTATGTATGACCGACTTTGTGGATATTTACACCGACCAACACAGTTCCAGCTGAGTGGAACCATTTTGATTTTATATTGTAAGTCATAAAGAGTGTCATTATTTTGTATTGTCATTGAGTTTATTTCGCTTTGTTTAATGATTTATGTCATTGGTATCTGTTGTGTTAACGTTTTAAGCGTATTCATTTAGCGTTAATAAACTGCATTTATATCTGATTTATGGAATCACCAGCATATTAATAATTTACTGATAAACTGCATATAGCTTAAAGTTCTGTCGATGTATACTGTAAAAATCTCAACGTGAAAACTTATACTGTCGAGGATGTCGTCGTCACCGTTGCCGTAACAAAGAAGACCAGTAGTTGAATATGACGAGGATTTTAATATTTATAAACATACACGGTACAATAATAATACAGGACGAGCTCTCGTCTCCCTTTCCCAGAAGGGACGAAGGAGGGGAACGGGGGTTCTCTAAACAAAAAAATGACAAAAGTCAAATATGGCTCTTAACTGAGCAGTGGAGTCTCGTGAAAGTCCAATTAGGACGTAGCCTACGAATGCACCACTTGTTCAGTCTCACATAAAACTAACATTTTGGCGGAGGTCATTAGATCATGGAGAATCTTGACACCGCGATTCAGAAAGATGACGTAATGCGACAACGCCATCTAGTGTCGAGTAGTGGTATTTTGTGGTCACTTAACTATTCGTGTTGGTGGTTTAAAAGCTTTGTTACAATACTCATAATAAGATTAGACATTTATATAAACCTTTTTTACAGTCCGTTCAACCGATTTTGACTCCTATTGCCGCCCATGATGGGCCTCTGACTTGGTCTCACATGCCGTCGAGAAGTATCTCGCAGGCATTTCCGATTCCCCTTGTTATCTGCAAGAGAAGATTATGATCTAACTTTCTGTTAGTCTCTATCTTTCATTGACGTATTTTCTTTCTATTTCTTCGTTTATTTCCAATTGATCACTTAAATAATAATAAATACGCACTGGAAAGCAGCTATTATTACAAATCCTTCATGCTCTTCTCTATGTTTCGTCGTTGGTGCGTTTCAAGGAATACTTTTGGTGCGCTTCATTTGGTGCGTTTCAACTTTAAAGTTACGAATTCAGGATTCAGTCAGTAGTTATGTTTTTTTTTAATTATTATTTATGTACACATAAATACAATAAGAAACGAATATATCCGTGATACTTTTAAAGTCGCAAAGATACACGAGAAACTTAGTGAAAACCGCTTGCGCTGGTACGGACATGTGATGAGGCGAGATGATGACCATATGACTAAAAGAGTCATGAATGTAGAAGACGGAAAGAGAGGCCGTGGACGACCACCAATGACTTGGCTAAACGATATGATGACGAGCAACACAACAAAAGAGACAACCCACAACCGTACGGTGTGCCGCAGAAGAACTAGGAGGGCTGACCCCAAATAAATTGGGATAGTAGCCAGGAGAAAGAAGAAGAAGATTATTTATGTACACACAGTAAAATACATAGAGATACGACATAACTCTTAACTATTTATTAATGAAATAATTCAACTACCCTGACAGCCTGATTCTTAGGTCAAGTCCACAGATGGACCAAGAGATCAAATAAATTGCTTTTCATCAAAGCTTACCTAAAAGCTCCATGTTCAAGCTTCCTTTATTTCCTCAAAGTAAGAGGGAAAAACCATAAGAATACATAAATCCTTTCTCGTATAAACCGAACAACTAACAGTGCTTTGATGTCACAACCTCAACACTCAACCACCCGGAGTAGCCCAGTAATGTTTATTCAAAAAGACACTTAAGCCAATTTACAAAACTTCCCTATAGAAATGCTTCCTTTAAGGGGCATACTGCCAAGCTAATACCATTACTGATTTTACCCTTTAAACCACCATCGAGAAAGGGTAAGAAGGCTTAAGCCTGCAAAGAGTAATAAGGTATGCTGGGGTAAGTTCGGCGCTGGGATAAGATCGTTTGAATAAAATTCTGTGCCATATTATTCTGGTCCGACAACGCTTGGGAGAAAATAAAATGGCGCAGAACACAATGTCAGCATTTAACCCCAACATACTCTATCTAAGTCTCTATTACTACGCTCAAACATACGAGGAAGCAGTCCCAAGCATACCTACCAATGTACGGTAAGTACCCTACATTGGTTCTACTCTGTATTTTAATTGTGTTAAGTGCTTAAACCAACAATTACACCACGACCTTGAAATCAAAACAGTTCAAGAAGAGATTAAACACTCAATGAAATCGTACAGGAACAGACTGGACAAGCATCCAAACTTACTAGTTACGCACTTAATGAATAATAATTCAACAGTCAAAAGGCTAAAACGAAAGTCCCCTAGAGATTTATAGGGAATATGATACGTAAAGGGTGCATGTCACTGGACTGACTGCCCGTCAAGACAATTAATAAATTCCTAACCATATGCTGAATGTTCACACAGAACAAATTGCAAGTACACGAACAAAAAAAAAATCAAAAAAAGTGCCTTCTTCGGAGACATGAGCCAATAGTTAAGAGCGTTTATACAGAAAGTGGGCAACGTCGCAAATAGCTGTCAAATATTTCGCTGTTTTAATTAATTTGGCAATATTACTGTATGGAAATATAAAATATGGCTAACTAGTGAACTAGAATACTAGTAGTGAATTGCAATTATAATACTGAATTTGATGTTGTAACCTTTTTGGTGTAAAAAGGCATTTGGAAATTTTCCAAATACTTTTTACATCTAAAACGAAATATTCGGTGTTACGATATTAATTATTGCATTTCATAACCAATATTTTAGTTCACTAGTTAGCCATATTTCTTATTTCCATACAGTAATTTTGCCAAATTCATCAAAACAGCGAAATACCTGATAGCTATTTTCGACGTTGCCCATTTATAGTATAAACGCTCAACGTGACTCCTGAATGTAATACAAAATACTCCATAAATATTGATCCGATTAGTGTCTTCTCGTCTTCAATATACGTCAAAATAAGAACTTTTTTGTGAGATTATAACATGTTCTTGTTGTTTAATACAACTTTTTTTTAATCTGAAAATTCTGTTTTTTTTTTCTAAAGATAGAAAACTGTTTTTCAAGTTCCATGATCATGCAATGATAGATAATTTAGAAATAGATTTATGGACTTCTGCTGACTTCAGATTAAAATTAAAATTGACGCACAACTAAAAGTTTTTCTTAAACCTCGCATCCGGTTCTCAACCTAGAAATATTTAGCACATAATTAATTTAAATTGATGAATAACGTGCGCAGTGTTGCCACAAACAAGAAATACGTACCATATTGTTTCTGGAAACATCGTAAAGTAATCAAAGAACGACTTTTACGGCTGCCATTTTGACAAAATGGCGCGTGCTGTCAGACATTTTTTTACGTAAACTACATAATTTATTTTTTGAAAAGTAATCAAAGAAGCGTCTGTGATTTTGTTTAACACAAGTTTAACGATTTATGTTTTAAAATTGTTTAGTTAAATTGTTGATTTTATGCATTTTTTTTAAATTTTGCCTGGATCACAAATAGTACATTACTGCCGCGGTCTATAATGACTACTTTGCTGGTCGCGCTGATGATGGCCGACAGCGCAGCTCCAGGCCGACACAGCGCGGTCAGCGTGCAGCACTTGATGGACGAGCTGAGGTCGAGGCTTTTACAGCGAGGACAGCAAGGGCTGCAATGATGGCCAAGCTGGAAGGCCTAGAGCGTAGCTAGGCTAGCTCGAGGCAATCATAGCGTGACCAGCGAAGCAGTCATAGTGGGCCAAGGCTTGTATAGTGCTTTACTCAAAAATGCAAGTACCTAATCTAAATAAAACCAGCAAGTAATTTCAATAAAATATATATGACCGATCTCTATAAATACAAACAGCTGTGTTTTAAATAAAATCTTTTTGCATTTGATTTTTAAAACGTTGAAACGTCAAAATAGCGGCCGGCAATGTTTTGCCGGCCTGTTAGAGCGACCAGCAAAACTTTGCCGGCCGCTCCTTGAAACAGAACGGCAAGGTCGACTTTGCTCAAACAAGGTTGATAAAATAATGACCACATTACATGCATTTTTGAGTAAATTAGTTTTTATTTAGCTTGTCGGTTATTTAGCTTTGAAACAAAAATCTTACTTTGCCTACTGAAATTACATGTGTTTTGATGTGTAACATGTTTCCTCTTGGTTTCCTGCAATCTGTGGGAGTGATTTCATGAAAAGAGACAAAAGTGTGTAATAGGAAGCCGGGGAAGCGCGCTATTTGATTTGACCATGAGCGCGCGCGGTGCTAGAGTTGGCCGTCACATGGTACCAACCCATTTTCCGAGATGTTGGCAAAGGTTTTAGATATATCACATAAATATGGAACTACTGTAAGGCTCGCTCGTTCTTTTTAAATCATTTTTTGTTTCACTTTATCTTGCAACTCTTGTAGTTTGTCAAAAAAACAGTGGCACTCCAGGAGTGCCGACAGAAGTGAAAACTTGAAAAAAATCGGCACCGCGGTAATCAACGCGTTGATGTCTTTTACTCCACGCACCGCGGTAATCAACGCGTTGATGTCTTTTTAATGGTCAAAAGCTGGTGTCGTCACAGTGTCGCGAAATCAATGGTTTTAGTCCCATCTTAAAAATGCCCAACGCGCCTAAAAAAGTTTTCACTTCAACAATAAAGTTTAAATTGAAAATCTTAAACAATAATATCAGTCAGCAGTGGTGGCCCAGTGGTAACGGCCGCGACTTACGAGATGTAGGTCGTAGGTTCGAACCCAGACAGGCGCTTTACTTTGTGTAAATTATTTCATCACCACTGCTCTCAAAACGGTGAAGGAAAAAAAACATCGTGAGGAAACCGGCATGTCCTAGAACCGAAAATTCGAAGACATGTGACATCTACAAACCCGCACTGGGCTCGCGTGGTGGATTACGGCCCACTCCCTCTCACAGAGAGGAGGCCTGTGTCCCAGCAGTGGGAACATTTATAGGCTGATGATGATGATGAAGAAATAATATCGCTATTAAATTACGCAACAGCTGTAACATGGTACAACTACAATTTTAAATAAAACACTAGACTCAATAGAATTAGTCACTATCTTATTATTTTCTTTGTTAAAATTCTTGGACGGCGCTCAAAACATCGATCTCATTTGGACGCCATTTATAAATAATACGGTTACATAAAATGCTTTCAAATCTTTTCAATAGGAATCGGTCTATCTGCCTAACCTTTTTCCAACTATGTTGGGGTCGGCTTCCAGTCTAACCTGCATGCAGCTGAATACCAATATTTTAGATGGAGCTACTGCCTATCTGACCTCCACAACCCAGTAACTAGGTAATACGATACCTAATAAGAATCGGTGAAGAAGAAATATTAGTAAAATGATCTTTACGTACTTTCTGTGAAGGGATTCTTATTTTAATCTCCAAATCCTTTATATCTTTAGTCTAAGATTTCGGAAGTAAGAATTCCAGGCCAGGCATGCTCACATTCAATTCGTTAGTATTTGTTGTGACGGATATGGGACTACATAATACTAAAAAAAAAGAAATAAAATGGTACACGATTGGCCAAAAAAAAAAACAGTGGCACTCCGGGAGTGCCGCCAGAAGTGAAACATGAAACAAAATCGGCGCCGCGGTAATCAATGCGTTGATGTCTTTTACTCCACGGTGTCGGTAACAGGTCGCGACATCAATGGTTTAGTCTCATCTCAAAAATGCCCAACGCGTCTAAAGAAGTATTCACTTCAAAAACAAAATTTTATCGGCAGTTGTAATGGCGTCTTCATGTATTAACAATTCATTATGGCCTATCATTACCGCCAAAATCTACGGTGGGTACCGCGATAGACAAAAACTACATAAGACCACGTGCTACGGTATTTACGGACAAACTGTTTGGAATTTTGCGTACCTGTAAGATTACAGTTACGCAAAATGACTGTAAGGTTACAATTCCAAACCGTTTTTCTCGTGTAACAAAACAATTACAACTTTGTGAAAATACCTATTTCATAATAGTATGGTTTTGATAATACATACTATGTTCGTAATACCATTTTAATATATATCAATATCTTGCGTAATTGGAAGGTATTTGTGCTCGTGACTGTACATCTGGACATACACGCGCTGGTTGCGAGTAAAAAGCAGTTCGAAAACAGTGTGAATTTATGTTTATGGTTATAAAAATAAATTATTTTTATGGAATTTATGTTAATGGTCATGTAGGTCTAAGCATATATGTATTTTATAAAGTACTCAACCATTTCCGTGATAATCCACCCTAATCATACCAATTAGCTTTGAGCTGCTGTTCTTCAAAAAGTACATTCGTGACAAAAAGTGTGTGTCAAACAAATTAAAACACGGCAAAGTTACGCTGCTAATTGGAGTCCCTTTCAATTTCACTCCTCCAAGCGGGACATGTGATGCCAACGACATCAAAATAAAATAGTAAAACAAAAGTTTAACTTTGTAAAGAACATGAAAGGTGTTTGTATTTTTAACGCTGGATTAATTTATTAAATAAATAGGGCAACCATGTCAAGTCTTCATGGACAAAACAAATTATGAAGTATTTAAAAATAAGTAATTATCGTTTTTTATTTATTGTCGCCACTGCTCACAACAACAGTAACTTTCATTTACTCAAAAAACCATCAAACTACATTAAAACAGCCATAAATCTCATTCTAACTTCCTTAAACGAAGGAAAATACAAACCGTCAAACCTAAAATTGGTAACTCAAACAGTCTATTTCTATGCTTTCAAAACGATACGACTAAGTACTATCCATCTTTTACTCTGACGCGCGTATTTCGAGCGTTTTCTTTCAGTTTTCCGCTCCAGTAAACGCACACGCAGAGAGTCGCAATCTCTTTGATCTATACGAATAGACGTTTCCGATATTATGCTAAACAAATGAAATAGGTTGTGGAGCTTTTTTTAGAAACTTTCCTACTGTCTGGTGGAAGGAAGGTGTAATTTGCGTAAACAGTTTTGTTGGTGAAGTTACTTTTATTGTGTAGTAGATTTATGTTGGTGTATTTTTCCGCGTCTATTATATACTAGTAGAATCTAGCATTTTTCTACCTATTCATAAAATATTGTGAGTTATTCTATATTTATTATCTAAGGTCGCGTCCTATTTAAAAGCGATCGTCGCGCGAATATGCCATCGCCGCGTCCATATGTCACTTTTTGTACAGTGAACCTGAACGCGTCGCGCCGACAAAGAACGCTTTCCGGTTTTCTGAACTAAAAGTGATATATGAATGCGATGATCCTTTTTAAGACGCAGATATATGCCAGTGACCTTGAGTGGTTAGCTTGCGTGTTCTGTACTGAGCTCACGCAACGCGTCGTACGTCCAGCCAGTAAGTAATAGGACTCGCCCATCAAGGAGCGCTGTCCAAAATTAGACGCACTATTAATTTATTATACGTAAAACAAAAGGTATTTTAATAAAACACGTATACTAAAAGAATTAACATACATACATACATAAACTCACGCCTTCTTCCCATGGGGGTAGGCAGATACTACAGAACGCCACCTGCTACGATCTTTACATAGTCCTTTTGCCTCGTTTACGTTCATACATCTGGTCATACACGCACGCCGGTTGCGAGTACTACGCACCTGGCCTTTTTAAATTTCTCTTTTGCTCTTTTTTTCTTTAAAATGGTGAAGGTTTCAGAAAAATACACGTGATAGATTTTGACGCGTTAGACATAATTTTAAAAATTAATTTCACTATGTAATATAAACATAATCCAAAATATGCCTATATTAAAATATTAATAAAATGTTCTAATTTAACATATTTTTTTTTTCCAATTCATTAACACTACTCGTTTAGACATCATCTTCAGTATAAAATCATTAAAAGTCGGCTATCGTCGCCTTAAATAGGACGCAGGGTAATGCTAAAGAGTTTGACAGTTTAATATACTTCCCTTAGTTTAATATACTTACTTCAGTTTAATTTACCTTCCTTGGAGTCTTTTCAATTTATGTTTCTTTGAGAATTGTCCAAAGGTATTTATTTCATGTAACATTTACGACCCAGTTTTACGCCGACTCCATCTAACTTGGGACAAGGACAAGCAGAGGAAGTAAGCTTTACTTTCCGTTTTGGATCATAAGAACCAAACAAAAAATATTATTTTAACATAACATTACGCCTGTAATTCCCGAAGGGTAAGGCAGAAGTGTACCTGTAGGACACCCACATTTCGCCAGTTATGTTTAAGTCCCATGTAATAGGGGGCGAGCCTATTGCCATCAACCGGGCTCGAATTCAAACTCCGAGCTGCTGCTGAGAAATTCCTGATGGAAAAACCCAAAAATATTTTGCTCAGTAGCTCTTGCGAAATTAATATTTTAACAATTCATATTTTCTTTTTGAAATACATCCTTAGATATACTTTTATCAATAACGACTATCGCAACATCGAATTCCACACCACATTTCCGTGAGAAGTCGATGTGCATCCGGAAAGTCAATAAATCCTCAGATTCACATCTAATGTGACAGTTTAGTGATGAGCAAAAGTTATTTCTATAAAAACTGGCTCCTGAACCATATGAACGTAAACTCATACAAATACTGGAACCTGTTTGCATTATGGTCATGTAGGCAAACAGCTTGACATGTCATGCTGTGTCTTTGCAATAATTTTGATACTTATCTTTATTTTGTAATAGATTTAGAACAGAATGATAACTAGGTTAAATTTAACACGATTTACAGGAAATCTCGTAGTCTTAGTACCTAAATAATTGTTATGATCAAATGATCAGTGTTCGATAACATAGACCCTAAACAAAAGACTTAAGGAAGCTACAAAATTAAGGATGCAGCTGATGAACTACATCTTTTAGTTTCTATGTTGAAGAAACTTGATGGTCTAGATGTAGCCAACCACGTTTCTTATGCAACAATTCTTACGAATCCTGTTGAAAATATTAAGCTTCCATCTCTAGTGAGCTTACAATCAAATCAATTCGCATAACGTTTGATTACACTCCCTGTGTGAATACCTATAGTTATGTTAACTCAACTAAATACTACTACACAGATGTGAGTGGAAACGTCGGGAACGTATGAGAACGCCCTAGAAGGACATAATTATAGTGACCTTATTAGTGATGTTCTTCAGAAAGGTCAGGTGCGTAGAACTTGCAAGCGGCGTGCGTGTATGTTCAGATGTATGAACGGAAACGAAGCAAAAAGAGTATGTTAGGATCGTAGCTGGTGGCGTTCTGTAGTTTTTGTCTACCACCAAGGCAAAAAGGTGTGGGTTTATTCATGTGTATTTAACTCAACTAATAATGTCCCTCTTTTGTCCCCAGGTACAAGTGAAGTGTTACAACTACATGTCAAAAAAGTCCTTTCAACGATAACAGTGTTAGTGTTCATGTGGGGTGCCAGTAGCTGATCGCACTGGCGTGGTACGGGCCCGGCGGGGGCGCGATGCAGGCGGGAGGGGGGTGGTTCCTACCCTGGACCATGGGCCTGCAAAAGTTTGCAGTAGCCCTGCCCATGGGTGGGGTGGTACCACTGGTACCGCCACTCCTGGCTGCAATGCCCCAAGCCCCTCCGCCGCTGAGGCTGATCGCGCCGCCTCAGTTGCAGCATCAGCAGCCTAGCAGAAAGGTACGGGTTTTTATAAGAGAATTGTAGAGTGTTTATATTTCCAGAAACAACAATTCAGTAGAAAAACAAATAATATGTTCTACGTTTAACGAGTCTCTATTGGGCTCAGTATATCCCAGTGGGACACTATTTATTACCGAAGAATTATTCTTAAAAACAAACTATTTATAATCAACCGTTTTCCTTTGCCAACATCATTCCCACTAGGGTTGGTTATAGGATTATTCAACATCCTTCATGACAACTACTTCAATGTACCAATGTTGTATAGTTGTTATAACAATTAGCCAAATATAATGAAGGATGAAACAAAAAATTTAATAGCTTGGAGGTCGAACGATGATTTCTAATAATAACCTCTGACGCTACTAATTTAAGATTTAAATTAAGTCAAAGTCATCTTATCTTGGTTAGTACCAGGATTATAGCTGCAAAGTCAAAGCATTTATTATTTCAAGTAGGCCATTAAAAGGCACTTTCGAACATCAACATTTACAAGCAAATAAAATTGATTCTAGGCGCCCCTTCCAAAACATCCAAGGTTCCAAAGAATGGGCGAAAAGCTCCATTGTTACTTTACCAAAATGTTTTACAATATTTTGTATACTGCTACCTAAGCTCATTATGAAAATTAATGTTAAGCAAATTGCATCCAAACCATCTTTATACTTAACTTCATCGTTTCAACGATATCGCTTTTCTCAAGTCTAACAGACTCCTTCTGCCGATCAATTTGTTGGCGTAAATTCCCTCATTGGGTCTGATTGATTCGATCTAGTGACTTGCGATTTGTTGAAAACGTATTAGCAGTTGGGGATAAATGATTGCTGTCATTACTCAAATGCTCAGCGTTATTTTCTTTACGCTTTTATTGGAGTTCTAAACTGTACAGTAACATTTTGAGTTAAGCTGTCTTCATGGTTGCTGTTCTGCTTCCATTTTTCCTGGAGCCTAAATCTGCCAAAGCAATTATGTCAGGATGGCCGATCAGTAACACTGTAATTTTGACAGTTTTGGGAATCTGTTCATTACCAATGAAGGTTTTCTGAAATGACGATCACTAGGTGGCAGCACTGAGATGTCAGGTCCGGGCACCTGTCAAAAGTGTCAAAGCGGCTATATTTTCTTTAGTCGTGATTGAACGATGAACGCATGAATGAAACGAATGATGAACGTCATCATATATTTCATATTTATTGTCAAAGTGGCACCAACTGGAGGCATGAATTTTCATGAAAAGCGTCATTATGGTTTTCTCATTCATAATGACAAGTTGTAATCTCCTATTATTATTTTGACATTTTTTGTGAACACTGACATGCCATTATGAATCTAGGAGATGACGAACTTTTGGCGCAATGGTAATAGCGTTGTCTTAGTATGGTTGTCATATGATCAGTCATTGAAAATAGCAGACGTTGCCCTTTGAATGACAGAATGAGTCTGCTTGGACTTCATACTGCACGCTTAGTGCACATTACCAATATTTCCCGTTAACTTCTCCAACTAAACTTATTATGGTTATGAGAAGAACAGGTTCACGGGGTTTCAAGTTTGGACTGCTGAGCTATCGCCGTTATAATCAATTCTTATATCTTAAATTGAAATAGTTTCTTGTACATCCCTCTGCTAGCTTATATAGTCTGCTAGATTTAACAATGATATTCCTGCCCTCTTCAGCAGACAGTCTTTCATTTCATTTATTCATGAAATCATGACTAGATTTTCAATATAAGAGAGAACCGAGAATAATTTCGTCTTTGTTGATCTTTTGGTAAGTGCAAACAACAATCGGGCTGATTATTGTTTGCAATTTATTAATAGTTGGCAATAGATATATTATTTAGATGAGTTTTTTTTTGTTGGTATTGTCCACATAAGCCATAATTAGTGGCATTGAGGACCAGCCTGTTGTAAATTATTAAATTTTTAAGCTACCGAACTTAAAAGAAACGAAATCTTTTTACACCTCTTTTTTTGCGACACTTAAAATTGCTGCAAAATATTGAATGAAATTTGCCAGCAGTATGACAGAAAACTGGGCTCGTGCGACTCTACAATAAATACCAAAAATAGGTGCTCACTTACAAAGGCCTATAAATTTTAACCAAAGTCAAATCATTTATTTCAAATAGGCCCATGTATGGCACTTTTGAACGTTAAAATTTACATAATAATAAAATTGATTCTAGTCACCCCTTCCAAAAGGTAGTTTTCGTATGGAGAAGAATGGGCTAGAAACTCCACCGGTACTCTTTTAAAATTTTTGAATGACCCATGTGGAGTATGTTCTGTTAATCTTTATCAAATAAAAATTGAGTTGGGTCGAGGTGGTTCTGGAAAAGGATTCCTGGAAGGATTTATGGGAGGCCTTTGCTCGGCAGTAGAACAGTGTACACTAACTAAAAAAAAATATTAGCTGAATCATATAGTGCAGATCATTTTTTTCCTTGACACTTTAGATATATAGTTTTGAAGCAAGTGCAGGTTTATTAATTACACGCAGAACAGTAATTACGGCTGGCCAGTGACCGTTCCACAGACTGCTGAGTTTTTGGATCGGAACCTTAATTGCGTGAGAGATTTATTTCAATCCTTATTACACGGGTTCTTTAATACCAGCATATCATTGTCCCACTAAAGGGCAAAGGCTTCTCATACAGAGAAGGCACGAGCATTGATCACCAGAACTAAAGTCCAGGTTTCTATAATATAAACTCAGAAAGTACAGGAATAAAATCACTTGGTACACACGGCTACACATCAAGCTATAATTTCCAGTATAAACTGACCTCGCATTGTACGGAAATCCTTTACAATGTGAGATCAGCATAAACTGGAAATGTATAACTTGATGTGTAGCCGTGTGTACTTGCCCGGATTTGAATCCAAAAAATCATCTAAATCCAGAAACATCCGTTTTATAAGACGACAAAGATACGAAGACGGTAATAATTTTATCAGTCTGGAGTCTTTGTACGAAAGCCTAATAGAAAAATACGTGTCCTGACATGGGTCTGGTATCAATTACTAAAGGTAATTTAGGTCTTGATTACCCAGACTGGAATATTGGACCTTCGACGGACAATGGATAATTTATAAAGAGATAAATTTTGGAGGAGGTCGAGAATTTTGTCTTTATTTCGTTTTGTCTTAAGCATTTGGGCGAGAGTCACTATAGTCTATGCATATATCTTAATTTGGATAGACAATCGTCACACATTCGGCATTCGTACACTCCATTCGGCTGGACAATGCCGAATGTGTGCAAGCTGGATAACCCTTTACGACTTAACCATACTGTCATCAGCAGACTATTTTTGAATCGTGTTGATTATAGCAACATCATCTCTATCGACCTTTCTCTGTACCTCCCTACCCTCGCTAAGTTCATCACCAATAAGATCACCACGCGTGGTGATTTAGACAAAATTATTATCACCACTTTTGTAACAGTCTTAATGTCATCAATACCCTATTTTTGAAGCGTGATGATTATAGTAACATCATTGCTATCGACCGTTCTCTGTACATCCCTACCCTCGCTAAGTTCATCACCAATAAGATCACCGAGCGTGGTCAATGTGAATGAGAGTTTAGAAATAGTTAAAAGTACACTGCACTAAAGTGCACTGTTGTACGAATTAAATACGAGTATGCCAAGGTCACCTTTACTGCGTTTGTTCGCCCCTAATCGCGCTGATAACGGTCCGAGCCGAAGTGGACCGAGCAGTATAAGTGGGTTTGTCGGGCGATATGGCTCACTCTGCGCCCAGCGCACGGTGTGGCAACACGCTGTGTTCGGGTTTGCGAAAAGTCAATTGTCATCCTGAGGATGCCTCGTTGAGAGGTGAAACACGTCGATTTCTTTCAGGGTTTTTTTATGGCTTTTTAGGAATAACTAAGCGGAACAGGTTACTAAATATATCCACGTCTATTGTATTTTATAAGGGTGGTGTAAACAGCCTCTTACGGTAATTATTTGGTGAAATCCTGTTCTTCTCTGAAGCACGTGGTAACGCGTCATTATTTTTTTGTGTAACCGCCGAGTTCTTTGATAATAGGTAGGTTCTTGTTTACGGAAAACAATTTTTTTTTTTCTTTGAGAACTTTACACGGAAGAGGTTATTATTAATTTGTAACGCATGTGTAAGGTAAAGAGAGCAGTGGTGGCCCAGTGGTAACGGCCGCGACTTACGAGTTGTAGGTCGTAGGTTCGAACCCAGACAGGCGCTTTACTTTGTGTAAATTATTTCATCACCACTGCTCTCAAAACGGTGAAGGAAAACATCGTGAGGAAACCGGCATGTCCTAGAACCGAAAATTCGAAGACATGTGACATTTACCAACCCGCACTGGGCCCGCGTGGTGAATTACGGCCCACTCCCTCTCACAGAGAGGAGGCCTGTGTCCCAGCAGTGGGAACATTATAGGCTGATGATGATGATGATGTGTAAGGCAAATCGTAATTATCGTGTAACAGTGACTAAAGATGTTTTTTAGGAAGTTAATTATCTGACTGCCACGTTCAGATTGCCTCGTTGGTATAGTGGTAGCAAGCTCTACTGCTGAGCATGAGGTCTTGGGTTCGATTCCCCGGTCAGGCAAAGTTTTATTGGGTTTTCCATCAGGAATTTCTCAGTAGCAGCCTGGGGTCTGGATTTGTGCCCGGTTGATGGCAATATTCTCACCCCCTATTACATGGGACTTAAAAATAACTGGTGAAATGTGGGTGTACCAATTAGGTCTCCTCTGTCTAACCCTTCAAGGATTACGGGCGTGATGTTTTGTTATGTTTTGAATTATCAGTTATCACCTATGTTTTTATGTGTGCATAGGTTTTAGTAAGTTCCTTTGAGTAGGTACTGTAGGCAGGTACTTTAAATAAGCTCATAATTTGTAAAGTTATGAAACATAACATTTTCTGAAAGCTTTCACTTTTATTTGATCGATCAAAATTATTGGTCCAGCGTTTATTTTATTTCCACAAAATATTATCTTAGCAAAAACTCTATCAGTTATCACGAATGACGTCATGTTTTTAGTATTACGTGTTCATTTTCTGTTCCCGCGTAAAATACTTTCTTAATTCTGCTAGGCAAACGTTTTTCCACATTATTTTACATACCTACATTACAGAATCAACATTAAATAAAAATAAATTTTAATCACGCATCGTCGAGTCATCTAGTGACAATGTTATGCAAAACTAAGCAGCTGCAAAACTTTTATACTTATTTCATGCAAACACATTTTCTATTCAGCCTTAAGGGGGATGCGTAAAGGTAGTCCGCGATATTCAAATTTCCTTACGTTTTTTTGCAATTTGGAGGTCGGTTGTCTGTTGATTAAAATATGATTCGCGATCGTAACAAAATTATAGCTTTACAGCATTATAATCATTAGAATCAGCAATACAACTACTTAAGTTAGAATTATCCTAAATGTCATGATTTCATGAAATAGTCATTCAAAAAGATTTAAGAACTTAGAGAGTTGTATTGATGATTTTTATGATTATAATTCTATAAATGAATATTTTATACGGCCGCAAATCATATTCAGATAAACATACAACCTGATACTGACCTGGAAATTGCAAAAAAACGTAAGAAAATTTGGATTTCGCAGGCTACCCTAACGCTTTCGCCTTAAATAAAACCAGGTGCACTAACTGTCAAAATGAAGCCAACAGCCCGTCTTTTACTAGAAATGTATTATTTTATCTTAGTAAAAAGATCCACTAAGATGTGCACAGACTAATGTCCTCCCTTGCTGCCACCATAACAGGCATGTCGTCTCTTTCGTTTTATGTTCCGTCTCACTCTTTCAATGGTGTCATGTTTGCTATTATTATCTGTGGGACTAGTTTAACTTGTACAGAAATTAGTGTGGTTCATGTAACGAGCGTCAAAGTTTTAAATAGTATTTTGAAAAAGTTTTCAATTGCAAACATTGTTTTAAATTTTTAATGGTTTATTTACACCGGTCCAAATATCAGCACCCGCACTAGGAACTGGTGGAACCGTTTTTGACGGTAAAAAAATGCTTATTCTCAACTGAATTTTAATAAATAATTATAGAATTTATACTTATCATAATTATCCTATTTGTGAAAACTTGTAATTGGCAATATTCGTGTTATTAATAAATGCACTATTGTACATGCACGCTATAAGTTTTCCAAAAGTTATAAAATAAAATTAAACAAAAAAAACTCATTACACGAACCTTGCTGAAAATGCTTTTATATAAAATTCTAACGAATTACTCAAAATATTTACCATAATAATTATAATTAGAAATAAAGAAAGAAAAAACAAGAATGAGAAAATTAACAAAACACACACCCCCTCACACACACACACGACGTGTGTCATGTGTGTTCTCACTTGACATGTGAGAATTACACTCACTTCATAATTCAAGTTGAAAACCGCTTTCCCTTACAAATTTCACCACACACTAAGTAATTGGTTCTAGTCTAGCCTATGTAAGGCGTTTAATAGTCCGGGCATCATGTCATCGGATTAACTACGTTTACAGTATATAGGCTACCCCTTAATACGGCCAAGACTCTATTGTGAAGCCTTTAATAGCGTTACAGTGTTGACAGAATAAATTCGGTTCCGCTTATCGTAGGATGAGTGTGCGAACTTGGCTGTTTACACTACTGTGCACATATTTTGTGTATAGTACAATATTGTGATAAGGGTTTATGGATAGTTTTAAGGTATATTTCAGCAGAATTGGTACTTAACATTTACATGTTAATTTAGGCAAAGAAATAACTTTTTTTGATGTGTCATTTTTCCTCTCGCTTTCTTGCAATCTGTGGGAGTGATTTCGTGAAAAGCGACGGAAGTGTGTAACAGGAAGCCGGGGAAGCGCGCGCTATTTGATTTGATCAATGAGTGCTAGAGTTGGCCGTCAGAAATGACCTTGACGAGACCCCGCCCTTTAATGTTGCTTATTACCAAGGTGAGATGTCAGATGTTACCCCGGGTCCACACTGTTGTGAGTGCGCTTCGTGGAGGCCCTTGCTTGAGCCGCGGTAAGCGGAGGCTACACGAGTGCTACCCATCCACACTCTCGTTTTATTCAGTTGCCCGTCACGCCTCGCGTTCGAGCGGAGCGCGCGCGAGGCGAGGTGAGAGATGATGAGAGGAGGCGAGGGCGCCATCCACACTATCGTGCTCGCTTCACCTCGTTTTGCGTCCTAGAGAGTGTGGAGGTACACATCATATGCGACTACTGTAAGACTAAGTCGTTTTTTTACCGTCCCTTTTAGAATGTAGGGCAGAATTGGGATTAAGCTCAATAACAGACGTAGGACACACCCGTTTACTCCGTAATCAAATGTTAACGTCGACTAACTGCGTCCTTAACCCTTCGAGAATTACCCTGAGTTATGTTACCCTTCATTTAAATGGGTTTCTACCAGACAGACTTGAATTATTGGACCGTTCTTTCACTTCATTTCCGAAAAGTCTGAACAGTAAATCTGCCGTTGAATATTTAATTAGTTCAAATACTTCTTTAACCAATCAAATTTTATCAGTAACGAGCGACCCGCTCCTGCTTCGCACGATTTTTACGACTTGACACAAATCCGAGATTTCTTTATTATATGTAAATTTTATATTAATGTATTATACACACAAATCTTCCAGAATAAGTTCTCTAAATGACGTTGGAAACCGCATCAAAATTCGTTGCGTAGTTTAGAAGAACATCGTATTACCCAGTAACTGGGTTGTGGAGGTCAGATAGGCAGTCGCTCCATGTAAAATACGGTATTCAGCTGCATCCAGTTAGACTGGAAGCCGACCCCAACATAGTTGGGAAAAAAGGATAGGCAAATTCAGTTTAGAAGAACAACGCGATCATATAGACGGACACAAACTGCGACTTTAATTTATCAAAAAATGAGATTTGACATCAAATCATTGAAAACTCAGTCTTAACGGCGTTACACAAGGTTAGTTTTTCAAAGCAAGGATAGCAAGCTAGAACCTCGGTATACTATCCTTGCTTGGCACATGCTAGTGCTGTTTAAATAATGCTAATAAATTTTAAGCCAGCGGTGACTTAGTCCGTAGAGTAAAATGATTCGGTTGAGTATTTATTTCGCCGGCCACATGAGGCTAGTACAAGCCAGGATAGTAAAATCGGTGGGGGGTGCTACTAGCTCAAACATAGAACCCCATCTTATTAAATTATCATACTAGCTAACTATCTTTCTCACTAGCTTACTAGCCAATAAATTAATAGTTTAAAAAACACTAGGAAAACA
This sequence comes from Agrochola lychnidis, assembly GCA_963680765.1. Lineage (NCBI taxonomy): Eukaryota > Metazoa > Arthropoda > Insecta > Lepidoptera > Noctuidae > Agrochola > Agrochola lychnidis. The sequence continues at coordinate 22,715,271 of OY796858.1, forward strand.
CGCTTGAAACTTGATCGTGTTCAAAGTCCATTACGTGGCCTTTCTCACAAGTGCAAACACGACTATGATACGATATTCCATCATGGAATGCCAGTGCCTATCTTCTGGCTTCATCATCAGACCTTGAAACCTAATCGTGGTCAAAGTTCATTACAAGGCTTTTCTAAGAAATCCAAAACAGCTATGATACGATTTTCCATCATGAAGTTCCAGTTCATATCTTCCGGCTCCATCATCAGATCAGTTCAACAGTACCATATTATTGTATTGTCATCAGAACTACATACAGCTGCCAATTTTCATTACGCTACGACCCTTGGAAGATGGTTAAATTAGTGACTTTAGATTCCATTACATAGTTAGTTACATACAGGTCGACCTAATAAAAGCGTGTTAAAAATGAGGATAGTTCTGTATACCCGAAGCTGGAGTGACTAGCTTGCTAGCTTACTAGCACTATCTTGCTCTAGCCACAAAAACTAACCTCCTGTAACCCGGGCATTGAGGCTGCCTGTCCACTGGAGCAGAGCGGAATAATGTGCCAATATTAAACAAATAGAATCTAAACTCCGCTTCAGAGCTCCGCTCCTATTGGTTAATATTGGCACATTTCTCCGCTCCGCTGCCTCGCTCCGCTTCAGTGGACAGGCAGCCTAAAGACCAATTTTCGAAACGAAAGTTCTTTACAACTTCATAAAAACAAAACACAGTGTAACATTTAGAATCCTCGCTATAAAATTAAAATGTTAAAGGATCTCAGTTGGCATCCACTATAATAAAGCAGTGTTCACATCGTAAATCATGGGGTAATTACCCCCATGGGACTGTACTACGGTCATTACCCCACTCACTTGCGAATTAATGGCTGATGCTTTCTTTGGGCGTGTTGGCAACCATTTTTAAACGAATGGGGTAAGTAGAGCAATTGGGGTAAATTGAGTTATGGGTATTTTCGAAGATACCATTATTATTATGGGTCTGCTATGTAAAGTGATACTGCTGTCTAAAATGATATATCATAATCATTTCAGCTGAAAGACGTTCACTGCTGGACATAGGCCTCCTCCAAACTTCCCCATTTATTTCTCCTTTTCTTTTACTCCAAAACAAAAATAGCTGACGTAGCTCAAAAGGTACCCAACTTAAATGGGACTGGATAGAACAATGGCGGGACGAGCTGGATAGGTTCCGTCAAAACTGGAAGGAGGACGCGCGGGGTCGCGAAAGTTGGAAGTCGTACGCTAGTAAACGCCTTAAATAGGATTCCTTCTGACTATTGTAAAAACTAGCATAATAATTGTCTGACGGTGCAAATCCTATAGATTCTATTTAAGATACGAACACGGTAGAATGTGAGGGTTGTAATACCGCAGAGAAGTAAAAAGAAAAAAGGAATAAGTAAAGATTTTAAAGAGGCCCACTGCTGGACACAGGCTTCCCACAAGTACCGCCACTTCGAGCGGTTCTGTACTTCTCGCGTTCAGCGGATTTCTTCAGCCTTCCCAAGGTCATCAGTCCACCTTGTCTGGCCTCCAACTTTACGTCTTCCGGTACGTGGTCGCCACTCCAGAACCTTTCGGCCCCATCGGCCATCTGTTCTGCGAGCAATGTGCCCTGATCACTGCCACTTAAGTTTGGCAACTCTTCGAGCTATGTCGATTACCTTGGTTCTCCTCAGAATCTTTTCATTTCTGTAAATATTATATTGAACTAGCCACCAAATAAAGTATTTATTTGATGTTATTTTATCCAGCATCGTACATTAACGAGCAAATAAATTGTATCACTCAAAAATAATAGACCGTCAAAAACTTCTTATTTATAGCTATATAAAAGTAATATCTAGTCGCTAGATCTATTTAAATTCATCTAGTGATATTAAACTTTAGAAATTAGTATTAAAACATAGACGAAGATATTAAACCAACATTTATTAAAAAACCAACAGCGGCTTAAAATATTAATTTAAAATAAAATAAAAAATACAATATCTCTTATAAACTTTTACGCAGCATAAAAGTATGAAATTGCACGCCTCTGGACGTAAAACCAAATAAAATAAAAGCAACCGTAGAGTGTGTTAAAAATTCTTAATATTTCACCACGCTGGCTTCACGTCGTGTTATTAACGATTTTTTTCATGAAGCCACGCCCTTAATAATCTAAAAGATTAATCCATTTAATCTCAACACTGCTACACATCTATTACTTCGAGTAATTTTGTTGCAATTACCGTCACTATAGCGTTTAAAGAAGAAGATTACTAGTGAAGGAATTAAGTGAAAAGTCGGCTTGGAATATGAGTCAATTTATTTTGCACCAGGTGTACCTGACAAGTTCGAGCTTAATAAAATTAAAAAAGTATTTCACCTCAGAGTCAATAAAATTATTCATCGTCTGCCTAGCCTTTTCCCAACTATATTGGGGTCGGCTTCCAGTCTAACTGGATGCAGCTGAATACCTGTATTTTAAATGGAGCGACTGCCTATCTGACCTCCACAAGCCAGTTACAGAATAAAACGATACCCCTTGGTAAGATCAGTTGTCAGACTTTCTAGCTTCTGACGACCCGTAACGACTGTCAAAATTCCATGAATGACAGCCGGGACCAATGGCTTAACGTGCTTTCCGAGGCACGGAGGGGTATGTAAAGATGGCCACCCATCTACTAGCTAGCTTAACCTGATCGATCGACCCCTGCGGCTGTTATTACTTAGCAATGCCAAGGCCGGTCAATAAAATGATTAATTAACATACGTAATTAATAAATGTTAATGCTTATTCATTGGATGTTGTATAATAATTAGAGTTGAGAAACTTACAGACTATGCATTCTTCTAAAGGCTTAGAAATACTTGGAACGTTAGGACTTATTTACTATTCATTCTTAGGTAATTACTGCATACATACATATTCGCGAAGGAGGAGACGGAACGCGTGAGGGAGAGGCAAATTTCGTGCCCTCACGCCCCTAACTGCCGCAGAAGACGCCCTAGACGTCGGGAAGCGCAGGCCGATTCCCGGCCACCGTAGGCGCGGGCTTGCGGACGGTGAGCAATGGGTAGCTAGCCGTCCGATAAGGACGATGGCCCGTTGTGTTCCACGCGCGCCTCAAAGAGATGTTAGCACAACTGAAGGGGTCCGCTGAGGCCGATGCCTGCCAGGGTCGCGGGTTTGTCCGAAAGGGTTACCATAGCCACTGGCAACGTACAGGCAACTGAAGGAACACGGGTGGGTTTTAGTCAGTAAGAGCCTGACGCTCTGCCCAGAGCGGGAGAAGTTATTTGATAATTTCACAACCAAAAAAAAAGGAAAAACGTAAATACTGCAACGTCTGCTACTAATTACTGTAATTAGAATTAATGTAGATACTTTTATTTATCAGAGTAAATATCATGAAACTACATCAAACTGGAATGAAGATGTATTCATTCCAGTCCTAATAAATAATTAATTAACCAAAGTCGTCATGGTACGCAATTTGCGATTTCTTTAATTACAGCCTCCTCACTAACACAGATACCTGTATAGGCATGTCTCATGGGCCCCGTTCTTAAAATAACTCAGTATTAATTAGGTCCCCAATGATCGTGAGATGAATTGTCCCGATATCGAGGCCTAATTACGAGAAATGTACCAGTTTTAATGACAAAAAAAAAGTGGCCAAGTGCAAGTCAGACTTGCACACGATGGGTTCCATTCCACCGTATAATATTTCACCCAATTTTTTTTTTACTTTTTTTTAATACTTTTTTTTTTTTGTAAACACGTTTCTTGTGTCTAGACCCCCTTATATTTCTTACTTTATTTATTTTTGAAGTGAAAACTTCTTTAGGCGCGTTGGGTATTTTTGAGATGGGACTAAACCATTGAGTTCGCGACACTACAACGCAATTTACCGACACCGTGAAGTAACAGACATCAACGCGTTGATTACCGCGGTGCCGATTTTTTTTCAAGTTTTCACTTCTGTCGGCGCTCCTGGAGTGCCACTGTTTTTTTATTATTTGTTTTTATAGCGGCCATAATAGTACCTACTACACACTCGTGAAAATTTCAAATGTCTACCTACTACGGTTCAAAATATACAGCCCTGTGACAGACGGACGTACTGACTGACAGCGGAAACTTAGTAATAGGGTTTACACCTTTTGGGTACGGAACCCCAAAAATAAATCTGGTTCGCGAGTCAATGTAAGTTAATAGGCTGATCTAAATTTGCTCGCCCTTCGGTTTTATTTGTCTCGACGCATGTTCTACAAAGTCGTAATTAAAAATCGTTGGTAAGGTATTTTTAAAGCTCTTTTGCGTGACTTTAAATGTGTGGCCGAAAAGATAATGTGTAGAATCTGCTTAAGCTTTACCTCGAGCGTAAAGGCTTGTTTACGCGTCTCTAGTCTTGAGTCGAGTACCTTTTTACACGACTGCCCAAAAAGGAGAGTAATGTTTTTAGGCTCATGTGTGTATGTATCTATGTGAGTTTGTTTTGTTCCGCCATAACTTTTAAATGCCTGAACAGATTTGGATATATGGAGTATCGTTAGAATCCTTACATTATACCGAAATCCACCTCTTACATTTAAAAAGTGTTCCACACAACGACACAACGGTCCCGCGACAAGAATGACAATTTTATTTATCTGTTTAGTCAGCGAGTAAATGAGTGAGCTTTCGCTTTGTATATCGGGGGGCACGGTAGTGTCCTCGCCAAGTCGAGCGCGAAGCAAACACTGCTGTACCATCCTTTACTGGAACCATTTCGCCGCATTTTCAGACCCCTATTTGAGAAACTCTGGATAAGACCAGAACGCAGAAATTTTCGTCATCCAGTAAGCTATAATCACATACTTTAAATCCAAAATTTCAAGTCTGTAGGTCATTTAGCTCCAAAGTTAAGTGAAAGCAAAGTTTCGCATTTGTGACACTCACTCACTCACTCATGATCATCAGAATACAACTAGTACTTCCCATAAACTCAGAGAGCTGAAATTTGGTACAGAGTTAAGATTTAACGGCCACATATAGGGAAAACTATAAAAACTAAGATAATCGAAGATCTGGAGTACCTGGTGGCCTTGATTAGAAAACACAAGAGCCCAACCAAACTATTAGAGATCGACATACCGCCTTTACAACAATATTCAACTTGGTGAGCCGCTTCATTTGATCTCAGCTGCATTAGAGATATGGTAATGCCCCCTTCTACTATTGGTACATAAAAAAATCGACTGTCTTTGCAAAAATCTAACGTAGTGGGACACATCTTCTAATCTAATTTAATCTAGCCTATAGCGTCTCACTGCTGGGCGAATGCCGCCCCTTCTGCTTTTAATACGCATATAATAAAATTAAAGGAAAACTCTGGATAAGACTAGACTGGCTTTTATACTTATACTTACAAGTTTACAAGAAGAAATAGTCAAACGATTAACTTTATTCTACTTGAACATTACACAAATTAAATAAACAAATTACACTAAAATATTAATTTCGCTCAATTTCGCTCAAAATTTGGTCAAAATATAATGCATTGGACTAAGAGTGGCGGTAATACCCGCACACGTCGCTAGATAGCGCTGACTGTATTTTAATACGCGCTTACGTTTGTTTTTCCGATAACCTTATATGGCGAAGTGGCAACCGGCCGCGTTACAGTCGTTTACGACATTCTTCTACTGCGCTTGAAAACGTTTGCTAGGGATTAGGAGGGATTATTTGCATTTCGTTGATTTCGCTTATTATTTCGTGAGGTTTGTAATAATAAAAAAACTACTCCTAAAAAGAAAAAAACTGTGTCAAATAAGAAAATCTAATAAAATAAATCAATATGCACACGTTTCTACAAAAAGAAGTGAAATCCCACCAAAATCATTCTGTAAAAAACTAGCCAAGTCTCGATGGAGCTGCTTGTTTCTCTAAAAAGTAATGAAATCTAGACAAAGTCGTGCCAAGTCTAAGGTTCCTTACTGCGATTTCTTTATTATTATAGTTAATGTTGTGTGACTTGGCCGTTGAAGGGTACACAAAGGTACAAAACCAGGTGTTCCATGACACCATTGCACCAATCTGTCGCCAGAAACGCTACCCATTGACGATGGAAAATTGCCACTTGGAAAACGTTGATTCAATAACCAGTGTATGACCTACAAGTAGTTGTTCCGGGTCTGGCTGTTTGTGTATGTGAGTTTAAATGTTTGTAAACGCACCCACGATACAGGAGAAATTCCTAGTGTGGGGCAAAGTTAAAAAAAAAAAGAAACAACAGCCTAAAATGAGACACTAGCGTCCAATTACCAATACCGGTATGGGCTATTATCTTGCTTAACAAACATAGGTAGTTACAACAGATATAACATTACGTGTAAACAAAAACCCACTAACGTATAAAGAATGTTCAACGGCCAAGTCACACAACATTAACTATAATAATAAAGAAATCGCAGTAAGGAACCTTAGACTTGGCACGACATTGTCTAGATTTCATTACTTTTTAGAGATAAACAAGCAGCTCCATCGAGACTTGGCTAGTTTTTTACAGAATGTTTTTGGTGGGATACAGATTAACTAATACAACTTCATTTTTACTTTTCGTTTTCTGGCAATAATTTTTTTTTTTTGGTTACGGTTGTAAATCATACTTTGTTCAACATTAAACCTGATACTGACCAGCAAATTGCAAAAAAACTAAGAAAATTTAAACGTCTTTTTTAATGCATATCTCTTAATAAATGTCGCCCATATTCCTGCCTTACAGCTTACTCTCAGTAATGTACACAGCTTGATAGCAAAATTGTTCAATTATGTAAATGAGAAAAATTGCCCACATTTATTGTATGATAACACACAGACGGACACATTACTTGTGATTTCTAAAACGATTACGGGACCAAAATAGTATTACCTGTATGTTTTACTGTATATGGAAATGTCTATAAAGGAAGGTATATTGGAATATACGTCTGGAGATTGCCTTATTGAAGTGAAAACTTCTTTAGACGCGTTGGGATTTTTGAGATGGAACTAAACCATTGATTTCGCGGCACTGTTACTGAATTTACAGACACTGTCGAGTAAAAGACATCAACGCGTCGATTACCGCTGTGCGTGGAGTAAAAGACATCAACGAGTTGATTACCGCGGTGCCGATTTTTTTTTTCAAATTTTCACTTCTGTCGGCACTCCCGGAGTGCCACTGTTTTTTTTTTCTCAACATAACTGTGTATTAGGTAAAGGTCATAAAGAAAATAAAATTCTAACGCCTCATAATAATATGTTATTGAGGTACTATCGAAAAAACGCATATCTGTACACTGTAAGGAGGACTGTTCTTGCTTGCAGCGCTCGGAAGCTGGTGTCGTAACAGTGTCGTGAAATCAATGGTTTAGTCTCATTTCAAAAATGCCCAACGCGACTAAAGAGGTTTTCACTTCAAAAATAAATAAAAATGTGACTCGTAGAATTATTTAGAATTAATTTAAAAAAATTCAAGTATGAGCTAAAAACGAAGAAATTTGTATCTTTACCTTTTATGACCTATCGGCTTTTTCTCATTTCAATGTCACCTTTCTTCGGCGTCTTGAACTTTAATGATATTAGGTACTTATGTTAAGAGCGTTTATACTGAAAGTTGGGAACGTCGCAAATAGCTGTCAAATATTTAGCTGTTTTGATTAATTTGGCAATATTACTGTATGGAAATAAGAAAACTAACTAGTGAACTAAAATTTTGATTATGAAATGCAATAATTAATATCGTAACACCGAGTATTTAGTTTTAGATATTAAAAAAAATGTGTGGCACTCGGGGACTGCCGCGGTAAAGCTATTGCATAGCATTTGTAACCTCCATACTTCCTATTTGTCAACGCTACACTTGGGATGATGACGTGAAGACATAAAACAAAAATTACGTTCCCATGACAACATCACGTTTCCCATGACAATATCACGTTGTCATGGGAACCGTCATTACATGGTAGGCGGAGTGGGGGGTGTTAGGTTTTATTTTCGTTACGTTACGGAATTTCTTGATTTTGTCGCCGCGCTCAAAGCCCGCGATAAAAGCTACGCAGTAGCTTAAAAGAGTATTTGGAAACTGCAGAGCAAAGCAAAGTCGGGCAAAGTGTTATTGGGTTTTTCTATCTGAAATTTCTCAGTAGCAGCCCGGAGTCTGGATTTGTGCCCGGTTGATGGCAATAGGCTCGCCCCCTATTTACATGGGAGTTAAACATAACTGGCGAAATGTGAATGGTCACCTCTGCCAAACCCTTCGGGGAAACAAGGAAACTTAAAAATTTAATTCTAGTTTGTTCAAACGGGTAGAGTTTTTTTTACCTCTTACCAATGGGTATCGTATTACCCAGTTACTGGGTTATGGAGTTCAGATAGGCAGTCGCTCCATGTAAAATACTGGTATCCAGCTGCATCCGGTAAGACTGGTAGCCGACCCCAACATATTTAACCTTATCTTGAGCCGGATAGCTATCGATCTCAGTCTAATTAGTCTATATTACGTGCTGACCACAAACTGGAAAAAGGCTTAGTTGCTGACGAAGAGTCTTAAGCCGGAAACTGTACCCTGTATCAACTCCAGAAATTAAATAAAAATACTTGTATCGAAGTCCCATCATTCATTACACAAGACCATAAGACGACACTTCAAGCTATAATTTCCAGTTTATACAGAGCTCTCATTGTACGGAAAGCTTATATAATCTGAGGTCAATTCATTCTGGAAATTACCTAATAGCTTGAGGCATCTGTCCTACCGCAGATGAGGAAGCGCTCAACAATTTTCTCGCTCAAGAGACGTATTCCCATTTTCTTTATGTCCCTCCAGAATCATCGCATTTCCGAATACAAACGAATGCTAATTTCCATGTCCATCAATTATTAAATTTATCGTGTACAATAATTTGAATTCAGAACTAAGTACTTTATTGTTTGTTTGTTTGTTACGCTTTCACGCGAAAACGGCTCAACGGATTCGGATGAAATTAAGGTATGATTCCGAAAAACGCCGCACGCGGCACTACTGGTCCCCGTACATTTTCTATAGGATTATATGAGATTATATTCCGAGTACGGCTGCAGTGCTGCGCGTCATTGTTGCGACGGCACTGCTGCGCTGCAATGACGCGTCGCCCTGCATGCCGCGGCAGACCAGTAGTGCGGATGGTCATCACAGCGATAAAATGTGTTGTTGCCAACTGTTGAGTTGTAAACCACGAACAGCAGTGCCGCGATTCGGAATCATACCGTTAGGCACTTGTGTAGACCATGACCTGGGTTAGGACATAGGCTACTTTTCATCCTGGATCATAGACAACAACAGCTAAATATTTACATACTTTCCACAATATTTACAACAAATAATGACAACTGACAGCTAACAGCTTACTTAGAATATAAAAGACGTCCATATAATTTAAACTGCCCGCTAAAAGCTGACTAGTCACTAGACTCACTAGCTCCATTACTTGTAAGCAAGTAATTATAAGAGTATTCTAATTACGCCTGAACCCGTTCCTAGATGCGCGCAGCTTACACGTAGATGTACGATAAATATTGCAGACGCGAAGGGTGTTAATATTCTTTTAGATTAAAAATATGACTTTAGATTTTTTGTAAGAGACTTCCCTTCACAACTAGTGCCAACAGTATTTTACGCGTGTGAAAAACAATGTGTTATTAAACAAAAAAAAAATGTTTTTAAGCTATTGCATAGCTTTTATCGCGGGCTTTGAGCGCGGCGACCGAATCAAGAAATTCCGTAACGTAACGAAAATAAAACCTAACACCCCCCACTCCGCCTACCATGTAATGACGGTTCCCATGACAACGTGATGTTGTCATAAGAACGTAATTTTTGTTTTATGTCATCACGTCATCATCCCAAGTGTAGCGTTGACAAATAGGAAGTATGGAGGTTACAAATGCTATGCAATAACTTTACCGCGGTAGTCCCCGAGTGCCACACGTTTTATATTTTTTTATTTTAATTTTTTACTAAACGAAAATCATTATTAGCTCGAGCTCGTGGCTAAGTAATAACAGCAGCACGGTTCGATCCATCAGGTTAAGCTATACTTGCTGAGGTTGCTCTGTGGATGGGTGACTATGTTAACATACCGAGACACCTCCGTGCCTCGGAAAGCACGTTAAGCCGTTGGTTCCAGCTGTCATTCGTGGATCTTTGACAGTCGTTACGGATCGTCAGAAACCCGAAAGTCTGACAACCAGTCTTACCAAGGGGTATCGTATTACCCAGTTACTGGGTTGTGGAGGTCAGATAGGCAGTCGCTCCACGTGAAATACGATATTCAGCTGCATCCGGTTAGACTGGAAGCCGACCCCAACATAGTTGGGAAAAGGCTAGGCAGATTTGATTTAACGAAAATCATTATTGTAAACTGTTGTGGTTCTGTCTGACCGGACAATGGGGTTTTTGGCCATGACCACTACTATTGCGAGGCGAACTAACTTTCTTTTGAAACTTGGTATTAGGGGAATCAGAAATTAAAAGATCCGCAGAAGAACGAAAGTAACTGACATAGCCCGAAGAATTGCCAAACTTAAGTGGCAGTGGGTAGAGCACATTACTCGCAGAACAGATGCGGGCACGAAACTAGAGAGTGATGGCCGAGCGGGGCGGTGGCGACGACGGAACAATTTATGCCCGCAGCCTAAGCGGGCTTCACAAGGTCATCGGACCACATTGTGGGAACAAGGTGGACCGATGACCTTGTAAAGACCGCAGGAATCTGCAGGTTGCGAAAAGTACAGAACCGATCGAAGTGGCGGTACTTGTGAAAAATTAAATAAAGTTAACAATTTAAAAAAAAACCCATAAGTACAAGAAACGTGTTTTTTTCGGCATTTTTTTGCTCGATCTTATACGTCACGCAACCCTTCGTGTGCGAGTCCGACTCGCATTTGGCCGTTTTTTTTTTTCACTTTTTTGTGGTACTACAACCCTCACATTCTACCGTGTTCGTATCTTAAATATCTATAGGATTTGTATCGTCAGACAATTATTATTCTAGTTACGATAGATAGGTAGGTATCCATAATAATTATCTTTAAAAGATCCTATAAAATATAAGGAATCCTGAGATTACAATACCAAAAAATTAATGCACATTTTAAATAGTTAATCCCTTGTCATTATACAAGCCTAAACAACATTAAAACTTCTTAGTGTCCACTCAATTATTTTTCTAATTTAACCCTTTTATGCGCGGTGAGTAAGATCAAATTTCCATGCAAGATGTAGGTGCAGACTTGGTCTTTTATTTTTATTTTTCTGGAGTAACCGTGAATGTTGATTTCTGTATGTATACTAGATTATATCGCACATGTTCTAGACGTCTACTACGATTGCGTGTGGCTGTGGATTATTAATTGCTTCATTTTTTATTTTTGCAAAGATGACAGACTTGAACTAACATGAAAACTGGTTGTCAGATCTGTTACAGTAGTTTTTTTTTTTGTTTAATTGTACAAACGGGTTAATAATTTGTACGCATAGGTATTACCTCTGCTAAGCTCTGTAGATACTTCGATGTTATATCCTATGAAAACACCTGTATCGCTAAAATATCAAGTATCCTTTGCAGTGTTTGTAATCAAAATATAATAAAGCGGTCAGAATTATACGGTAAAATCAAATACATAATGAAAACCTATTAATGTAAATAATAAACCAGAATAATCTTCTATTTAACCCACAAATTATAACATTTTCAGCAAATTAACGCGATATTATTTTACCAAATCGAAATAGACAGCTATTTAAAATTCGAAACACATTCGCTCCCACGCGAGCGTCAGGTTAACAAGAGAGAATCGAGTGCTAAAACGATTGTGAATCGGTAATCGTTAATCGATTGATACACACAGCCTAATTTGCGTTGAAACAACCATGTTTAATTAGAATTGAAAATGCGATTCGTGGTTTCTGATTGTTTTACGTGTTGTACATTATTAATTTGTTAGGTTTTTTGTTGGTCTGTTTCTTGATGAATTGTTAGTATAATGGTTTTTTTGTGCCGAAAAGGAAGTTGCGCGATGAGTGATAAATTCTTGTTTCTGGTCCTAAATGCCGTAAAAACAATGAAGTTTTTTGTAAGTAATTGGACCGTGACCTTTTTCTTTTATAAATATCGTAACTCTGTGGGAATAAGGTACCTAATCCCATCAAAAACATAACATGTAAAAAAATTCAAATCTCGCAACGCAGTTCTACTACCTAAAAAAATATGAGATCTAATGTCTAACCAAGTCTTTTAATCTATTCAGTACCTATCTATTTGCCATCTTTATTTCTTTACTAAATATAATGACTTGGCCATCGCACGGCAACATAATCTCATAAGAATAATCTACTATTTTAAATAGTCCTAATTAAATAAAGCGCAGCGCGAATATTAGATAGATTTTGTTGTATGTGGATTCTATTTTAATGTGAAACTTTTATTAAATCGTCTCAAAATTTTTCGTCTGTGTGTTGCATGTCGCGTGACGGTCGGCCGCGGAGTAGGGATAAAGTGAAAGGCTCTCGTCAGAGCAGCCAAGGCCAATATGGCGGCGCCTATAGTTCGCTTAAAAGTTTCACTTTTACCGTGGTTTCATAAAACCACACAATCCTTTTTTTTATTAATTAAATTAAGGCTTCTAGATTTATACAAAGAAAAAAAATTTTTTTCTTTCCTTTATCCACAACGAAATTAAAGGGGTTAAAAATGTCTTGAACGGCTTCGAGAAAAGACGGTACGGTTTTTTTTGTCATCATCCGTATTACAGCTACAAAGCTAACATTTCAGTGAAGCAACGGTTTCTTAGTAGAGTGGTGGCCGCCACATTACGGCCGCAATGACGGTTATCATGAAAATGATGACAGCAGGGTTTGACTTTACGGTGTCAAAAAACGTTCTCTAGGAAAACACACCAACTTACTTTCATAAATAACGTTTCAGTGATGTTATTCACCGGTAAATGGCGGACGCTATGTCGCGGTCACCGCTCTTCTTGAAAACCGAAGCTTTACCAATGAATAATTTAGTAAGTACATATAATTTTATTGAATAAATACAAATACCTATATTGGAAAGTCAAATAACTGTATTTATAGAAGAATAGATAATAAAGTAATTACGTTCAAACTTTCTGAATTGGACGATATTTATTGAAATCGGTTCGGCAAAGAGTTATTATTTATTATTATCATTTGGTTCGTAATTCTCGTAATTCATACCTTTTACTGATATTGGGATTCTGGAATAAAATATGGTTTCATAAATGTCAGTTGCTTTGTGCCAATTGAACCAATTTTTTTTTTTTAATGATGTTTTACTAGAAATTGAATCAGTGTAATTAAAAATAGTTTCAAATGATTATATTCAACAATCCTCCTTCACACAGTTTTACGACTTGCAAAACATCGAGATTTATTTATTATGTAAGTTATAATCATTACAATCAGCAATACAACTCCATAAGTTAGCAAAGGTGTCAGTCATGATTTAATGAAATCATGACATTTGAGACCTTTATCTTCTTCTAAATCACTATTGCTGATTGTAATGATTATAATTGAGTAAAGCCATATTTGTTACGACCGCGAATCATATTTTAATCAACATAAAACCTGACACTGACCTGCAAAATGCAAAAAACGTAAGAAAATTTGAATTTCGCGGGCTACCCTGACGCTTCCCCCTTAAATGATGTTGAAAACTACATCAAAATTCGTTGCGTAGTTTTGGAGAACACCGTGGTTACATAGACAGACACAAACATGAACTTAATTTATAATATGTTGTATAGATAGCACGTAGCTTAAAAAAAACCTTTTTTTAGTTTTAGTTATTTTTCACTTTATACTTTGGAAGTCGGTTGTATTTTTTGTAAAAAAAAATTTTTTTTTTACTTTTTATTAGGTTGGTTTGTAATTTATCTAAGTTACAATTGCCTAATGTCAATGCTCATCACCTTTTAAACGGGGAATATACATACAGTAAAAAAAAGCGAACTGGAAACCTCGTCCTTGTTTTGAAGTCAGTTAAAAAAGCATAGTTTTTAGCATTAAATTTGAAGTTGGAACCGGACAGAAAATGATCGAAGTTATTTTCAGTTTGGTAGGCAAGTAATTTTAAAGTACCGATTTTCCATAATACTGATATTGAAAAGCACGATGTGATTGAATGCTAACATTTCTGCAGAGCACACATTTCTATTTCAAAATCAATTTCATTTCTCTGCCCATAACTATCCCATCATTTCCGTGTATTACATGCATCATAGGTTTTTCAATAAAACATTAGTAATCTGTCATTATATCTCATTGAAGTGGGCCTAACCCATCCTGCACAGCCCACCAACTTAGTTTTGCGTAACAAAAACATATTTTATTCGCAGCCACGCCTTTATTGTTATTGTGTTAAATGTCAATATTGAATGGTGTTTTTTTGGTTGTGTGCAAGTTTATCGTGGTGAATCGATACAAATCGTGGGGAAGCATTCATGGGGAGTCGTGTGCTTGGAAACCAATTTCCTGTTCTCTTTCATATTGAAATGTAAGTGCCCTTCAATACGTATACCAGACGTGGGATTTATAGTTCCTAGTGTAGGTTTTGTGTGCAACTTTTGGGGCCGCATTTGCAGGGTTGACTGACGGGTCAGTTTTAAATGGGACGCATTGAGGTGTGTATTTGGGTAGTGCTAAGTAAAATATTTATTAGGCTTTGAATTGACATTTCGTAGAGGTTAACAAATATTGGCGACAATTCCTCAAGCGGCAATGACGGTAATTATTTTTTTTTTTTATTACAAGTGAAACTTTTATTACATCGTCTCAAACTTTTTCGTCTGTGTGTTGCATGTCGCGTGACGGTCGGTCGCGGAGTAGGGATAAAGTGAAAGGCGCTCGTCAGAGCAGCCAAGGCCAATATGGCGGCGCCTATAGTTCGCTTAAAAGTTTCACTTTTACCGTGGTTTCATAAAACCACACAATCCTTTTTTTATAGTTTTTAATCTTTCACGATGAATTTCCTCGCTAAATATATTCTTCGCTCGATTTACTGCGCTTAAGCGCTAGTATTCGTGTTAACCTTTCAAACGTAAACATTAATACGCCTGAAATAGGTGTGGCTTCACTGGTTCAATAGTGCAAAGGGTGACGTTCAAAGTCATGACCTCTTGCTTATCAATCTGACCCTTCAGCCACAATATAAATATGTAACAGTATTATGTCTTCATAGAAAACCGCCGAAACGACAAGCTTCGAAATCTCAGTGTATATCAGTAGGTACGCAACAGTATCGAATACGCAGTAGTTACCCACGGACGCTGAAGGTTTATCTACAAAGCGACGGTAATTATTTCAAGGTTACTGCCGAGACATAGTACTGTTACTTTATTATTCTGTGCCTCAGCTGTCGGACTATTGCCGCTTTGTATTAATAATTGTTTCCATATCCTGCAATAGTCCTACACCAACTGGGGGTTGTCCTTGGGTGCACTTGCACAGTGCATGCTCGGGATAATCGTCGGTTGGTGCCTCATATAATTAAAAGCGTCTAATGGGCCTCTGCGAGTTGGCTTCGGCCCCTCGTAAGCCTTGCATGGGTCCGGGACCCAAGAGTACCCCAAAATGTCAAAGAAAATATATATTTTGATATATTTTTTATGATTTTTTTTACATCTTTTTATCTTAAGAAATGTTTAAAAAAAATCTCCTATAATATTCATCATCATCATCATCATCAGCCTAAAGCAGTCCACTGCTGGACATAGGCCTCTCCAAATGCACGCCATTCAGCTCGATTCTCGGCAACTCTCATCCAGCTGCTACCAGCCACTAAACACTGCTACTATTAAATGAGCAATATTTGTATACATATATTTATAATCACGTTCTCGAAAACAGCTCTAACGATTTCGATGAAAGTTGCAATATAGGGGTTTACGGGGGCGAAAAATTGATCTAGCTAGGTCTCATATCTGGAAAAAATCGTTTACTCCGTATTTTCACCCGAGCAGAGCTCGGTCGCCCAAAGTTTAGAACAAGATGGCTACCTTAGAATAATGACATGGCAGCATGGAATTAGTGAGAACTATCCTATACTATTAAATGAGCATTCTCTATTTTCACCCGAGTAGAGTCTCGGTCGCCCAGGTACTTAAATAAGAATGTAAATTAATAATTAAAAAAAAAAAAACGTGTGGCACTCGGGGACTGCCGCGATAAAGCTATTGCATAGCATTTGTAACCTCCATGACAACATCACGTTGCCATGGGAACTGCCATTACATGGTAGGCGGAGTGGGGGGTGTTAGGTTTTATTTTCGTTACGTTACGGAATTTCTTGATTCGGTTGCCGCGCCCAAAGCCCGCGATAAAAGCTATGCAATAGCTTAAAAATTGCCTTGTTTTCACATTAACCAGTAATTTTACAGTGCCTACGAAGTTGACAAATGTTCCTAAAGATAAGTTAATTCCTTTGGGTACAATTAGCCCCACAATTTATAAGGATTCCCCTTTGTAAGGATTTGGTCGTGTAGGCGATTGTAGATAGTGCCTGGTAGATGTTATCTCCACAACTAATATGTGTATTTATACCTACGTTTTGTTATTCATAAATGTTTTCTTTCCTTCTTTGTTGGTATATTTTCTTTATTTATGAGGTTTTGGTACGGTTTATTTCATTGTTGTTATAACTGGAAGAAGACTGATAGTAAGTAATTAATTTCGCCCCCTTGTGTGGGATTTAAACATAACTGGCGAAATATGGGTACTACTGGTAATACGTAGATTAAACTCACCCGTTTCTCTCTAATAGAAAGAACAAGGACCAAACATGAAATCGCGAAAAAAAACAGGTCTTTCCTACATTTATGTTCGCATGATTCGTCAAAATGTAGGGAACAGCTGTTTTTTTTTTTCGCGATTACAGGTTTGGTCCCATAGTAAAAGTTGTTCATAATAATGAGTAATTTCACGTGTTTAAGTTTGTGCACTGGATAAAAAAAAAACGTGTGGCACTCAGGGACTGCCGCGGTAAAGCTATTGCATAGCATTTGTAACCTCCATACTTCCTATTTGTCAACGCTACACTTGGGATGATGACGTGATGACATAAAACAAAAATTACGTTGATAACGTGATGTTGTCATGGGAACCGTCATTAGTTACCGTCGTTAGGTTTTATTTTCGTTACGTTACGGAATTTCTTGATTCGGTCGCCGCGCTCAAAGCCCGCGATAAAAGCTATGCAATAGCTTAAAAACCTGTTTTTAAATATATTATACAAATATTGCTCTAGGATAGGATAATTACTGTGTAAAAAAGAAAACGTTTAAAAAAGAGAAACAATTCCATAACTGCATCATAACAAAAACACCTGTGGAAAAACAACCGTTATGTAAAAAGAAACAACATATAAAACGAACTGCCAACAGAATCACTTTGACCAGGATCCTTCCCGGAGCAATTTGCAAAATGTATTCAATATAGCCCCATACTCTGGAGATGGGCAATTTGTTTCTTTGATCATTCAATCTATCTCGTCCGGAGATTCCCCTTTGTTAAGATTATCAATCGGCTGCCGATCTTACCGTGGTCAGTTTTGATTAGATGGGAATGGATAAAGTAGAAATTGTAGGTGGGATGTTATTTTTGTTGGGAAAATATTTGTAAATTGAGTACATATTCTGCGTTCGCAATTTATTTGCCAAATATGTAAACACAACCTAAGACAGACTAACACAGGATAAGTAATAACAGCCACACGGGGCGATCCACCTGGTTAAGCTACGCTTGCCGGGGTTGGTCCGTGGATGGGTGACCATCTTTACATATCGAGACTCCTCCGTGCCTCGGAAAGCACGTTAAGCCGTTGGTCCCGGCTGTCATTAGTGGATCTTTGACAGTCGTTACGGGTCGTCAGAAGCCCGAAAGTCTGACAACCAGTCTTACCAAGGGGTATCGTATTACCCAGTTACTAAGTTGTGGAGGTCAGATAGGCAGTCGCTCCATGTAAAATACTGGTATTCAACTGCATCCGGTTAGACTGGAAGTCGACCTCAACATAGTTGGGAAAAGGCTAGGCAGATTGATTTTGATGTAAACAAACACGAGTTTTAGGAAAAACAAATGTAATGCCTCCACATAAGGTTCAGTTGGCGATACAACTTCATATTTTTTTATGAAATTTTCAACAGTACTAGTCAGTCTAAAATCAAGTTTATTAACAGTAGCTTAAAGTCTATGTTTGTTTAAGTAGAAATAACATCAATTGGAAAGAAGGTTTTAAATAGTCCTTAGATGTATTTGGCGTATAAGATGGAGTTACGGTAAAATGCTCATGATAAACTCTGTAAAGGCTCAAGCTAACAGGCGCGACGCGACTCAAGTAGAACGATTTCTATAAAAACTTCATAGAAATTGTTCTACCAGAATCGAGTCGCACTATCGCATCGCGCCTGTCTACGAGAGCCTTAATTCTTCTTCATTCCTCATATTTCTTTCAATTGTATTGTTATCGGAATGATATTGATTGTGTTAGTGGTTTCCATTGTATGAATATTTTCTCGAGGCTAAAATTTTGGAGTCGCATTTTTAAAGTATATTTATAATAACCCTTATAATACCAGCCTATTGTTGTCTCACTCCAGCACGTTTAGCATGAGCATATTAAAAACGGGTTTTGTCGATGGAAGAATAGACAAAATGACAGATAAACAATCACAATCTGTCATTTTGTCTATTCTTCCGTCGACAAAACCCGTTTCTGTGGCTGTCATGCTAAGCCTGCAGGGCAAAAGTCTCTTCTCATACGGAGAAGGCACGATAGCTATGGTGGTAAGCTGAAAGTCACTAAAATTCTTCTAATGAATTTAATATGACTTTTAAAGAAATATGTACATGTAGATAGGTATTTCTGTGTCATTTTGTACATTGGTTTCTGAAACTGCAAATCTTGAAGGCCACGCGTGTTTATAGTTTGGGTAAAAACGACATAGTTATAAACCGCATACTTCGTAAACTAGAACTATAAATAATCAAGAATGTACAATAACTTTCATAACTGCACATAAAACACGAGACTTTAAAACAAACACATAAAATTCCAACATTTATGAATAACGAAACGCACGTTCCAACATACCTACGTATCACTAAAAGAAATACCGAGATATTATTGCGAATTTATAATAAATATTTTTCGCGAATTCTCCGTCAAAAGTTAGTCAAAAAACTACCACAAAATGGAGGATCACTACAAAAAGACGCCTTCTCCGATAAGGGTCAACCGATACGCCCTTTAATATTTTTTTTCCTTCAACTTTTACTAACCAAACGGCAGCCATGTTTTTGTGTGACAAAATGGCCGCTGCAAAGTTTTGGCGGGAATTCGGTCAGAAGTTTTGTTTGTCTCCCAATTAGTTTGGCTGGCTTTCGTGGACTCTTTGTCTTCAGAAATGTTGCCGCATTTTTTACTTATGTAACCAAGTACCTAATGAAAACGAAGGGAATCTTTTATTTTCTTTGTTATCTTAATGAGATGTAAAACATTGAATAAACAGAAGTTTTATCGACAATTCCGAATCAATTAAAAGTAACCTGCTTAGAGACGTAAAACTTCATGAATTTGCTCAATCTTAATAATTACTAGGTATCTGTATATCTACTAAGTAAAACTTCCGTTTTATTTTACGAATTAAATGTATTACTACAACTTAAGAATCTCCCGCCATGTTTTTTGTACGCTTCTAAATGGCCGCCACAATTTTTTCGCGGGAAACACAATTTAGAACAGCAGAAACGTTTGTTTCTAATTAAATTAATCAATTTTCTTTATTTGAATTGAATGAAAATCGAATCTACAGAATATCAGTAATTCTGTTGGTACTATTTTAATTATTTATATTAAAATATGCGTGGATGTGACGCATAAATTTTCCCCCAACTTTGAATTTTTTGTGTTTGTGTTTATTCTTTGCGTCATATCTTAACACAATAAACGTATTTTCTTTCTTTCTTTTCTTTTTCTTTCTAAAAGTTATTGGCGTGAAGTTTTGGTTGAAATTCAGTCAATTTAGGTAAATTATATACGACTATTCCTTTACTCGAATTTTTTTTTTCATCATTGAATTCATAGTCTCAGCTAACGAGAATGTTTTAACAACACCATCCCGTCGGTAACAGCTATTTATAAACAGGCCTCGCTCAAAGATATAATTTCTCCATAATTATAGAATAGATAAATATAATAATATAGTAGAGATAGATACAATATGTATGCCAGATAGAAACAGAACTAGAATATTACAATCTTCAAATTCTATTTTATTTATTTATATTTATTTAACCATTTATGTACACACATATAAACAAACAAAAACAAAGTAACAGAAAAATACGTACAAATTTGATGCTCATTTTTAGTTGTTTGACAAAACAACTACCTCTTCACCAGTAAAATTAAATCACTAGGTTCCACTCGATATTTTAGGCAATTGTATGTTATCAATTATACTTTAAGAAACTCAGTAGGTAAGTGAAAACATAAAAACACAAAAGAAAAATATTTAAAAAAAATTACCTGTCATGGGAACTGCCGACAGAAACGAAAACTTAAAACTATGAAATAACAGCGGTTATAACTCAACCAACATTAATCATACTCAGCTTCAGATATAATTTTAACAATATTAGCATGTCGCGTATTGGTGACGCGAACCCATAAAATTTTCCCCTACCAAAAAAAATCGCTCAACGCGCCTAAGGTGCGGAACATACACAAGAGGCGACGATACGTGAAATATACACAGGCGGCGGGACGCGGGCGAGGTGCGGGTGGGGTGTGTATCGTTGCTCCTAATACATTTTAATGAAATTTGAAATCGGCAGCACCCGTGCGGCCGCGTCCCACTGTCACTTCGCCCGCGCCCTTCACCTCTTGTGTATGTCCCGCGTCTAAAGAAATTTTCACTTAAAAAATCACAACCAAAAACAAAACAACATCATGGACTCTCTATACCTGCTTTTGTTCTGTGATTACGTACACCGGTCATAATTCGATTAATTTGTCTGTCTGCAATTAGTCGATTCTCGTTCGTCGAATCGATTTTTTTATCGAGTCATCTCGATTGCGCTGGCTCGCAAATCGAAACGTGAGTGTATTTGTCGTTGCGTTTGAGTTGCAATGAAATTAGCCGACACGTTGAAGACTTGTGGTCCTTCTAAAGATATGTACTTCAGAGAGATATGTTTCCCTGGTACCTGAGATTGATTTTCAAATATTGTTATTAGTTTGTCCCAGCGTTTTTATCTCTTAAAACTTGTCGGTCATTTGTCTCAAAAAACCTAAAACTAATTGCCCTGAAAGTGTGAAAATAAAAAATATTTTTTCATGAAAACAAAAAAAAAATTGAACGGCCAATATAACCTCTTTTGTATTAACAAATATGAATTAATCAATGGGGATGCAAAATTGCAGACCGTTTGGACAAATTGAACTCTTCGTAATATGAAAAAAATCGGATGAAGGAAAAGAGCATTTTCTTTTTCATTACGGACTTCGATTGTTAGATACATATCGTTCCAGCAACTTTCAAGATGAACTCTTGCTTCAGAAATATTGTTTGAAAACCTGAACAACTTTTTCCATGGGAATTATCAACTGCCCCTTCCTTCAAACAGAACTTAAATACCTACTCGACCCAAATGTATGGGACGGTTGATAATATTTTTGCAATTACGATGTTGGTCCTATTGAGAAAGTTGTTCAGTTTGATGTCTGTACCCTTATATACAGCGTGCCTTTTTAATGGCAACATTAATGTATCACACGTATACGGTTTCGCGTTTTCGTTTTATGAAGATATTTTAATTTCATTAAACGTTTATTATTCATTGGTTTATTTTTCATTGGCTGTTCACAATGGTGTGCTGGTGCCCACGCTTATGTATGGAAGTGAATGTTGGGTGTGGCAAAAACAACATGAAAGTAGAATAAATACTGTGGAAATGCGTTCCTTGCGAAGCATGTGTGGTCTGACTATGAATGATAGGCTGAGGAATGATGTGATAAGACAACAGTGTGATTTAAAAGAAGATGTAGTGACAAAAATTGAAAAGGGTATGCTGAGATGGTTTGGACATGTTGAGAGGATGAATGAAACGCGACTAACAAAATGTATTTACAAGGCTGATGTAAAGGGAAAGGCCGGGCGGGGACGCCCTAGGAGGACATATACTGACCTTATTGGTGATGTTCTTCAGAAAGGCCAGGTGCGTAGTACTCGCAACCGGCGTGCGTGTATGACCAGATGTATGAACGTAAACGAGGCAAAAGGACTATGTAAGGATCGTAGCAGGTGGCGTTCTGTAGTTTCTGCTTACCCCCATGGGAAGAAGGCGTGAGTTTATGTATGTATGTATGTTATTTTCAATTTTATAAAATAGCATCTTGGAGCATACTATACTTAACTATGGGTCATTTGCCGGGGTCACGGAAACGAATAACGTGCAAAGAGTATACGAATTGAAGGAAAGAGAGAGCCCTATGTCAGCGACGTTTGAAAAATTGTATTTTTAAATTTACGAATTATTATATTTTTTATATTTTTATGATTACTGACCATTAGCCCTACCTTTGCGTTAAATCAATGTCGCCATTGTGGCGGCACGTTGTATACGACACAAACACCTCTCTGATACATGCTGTATGTTATTCAACTTTCTTTATAACAATGATGGCCACCAGACCACTGTCTTTCACGTGACATTTCAATAGGCACTGTAATTATTATTAAATAATAGTTGTTTTATTATGTCACCAATGTTATTTAAATATCTTTCACAAGAGGAACATCCCACTGCGAATCAATTACAATATTACGCGTGGTTCATTATTTAATAACATCATCCGTATCGATCAAGATAATAATTTTCATATAATAAACATGACTTCTTGCCCCAGACAATTTTTAACTTTATCCAATGGTCGTTAAAGTTCATATTAGCTTGTAAGATGGACCCACTCATGAGACTACCGACTGCCGTCAGATAAATTAAAACATAATGTAGGTAAGTAGAAAAGTTTTGGTAACAAAGTTAGCTTGGAAGCTGAAGTAAGCAACCGTGAAACGCGTCAAGGGTCATTAGGAGCAAGTGGGGCAGAACTGCCAAAAAGATTGCACCTATCTTGTGAAATATCTTCCTTTGAAAGAATTTTGTTGGAAAAATGGCGTGGCTAAATGATACCAGCCGTACGAGTCGATCGAAGGCTTAGCTGCGCTTGTTGCGTTCAATTCGTGGATGGGTGACCATCCATTAGATATCGAGACCCCTCCGTGCCTCGGACTAACCCGTTGGTCCCGGCTGTCATTCGTAAATCTTTGACGGTCGTTACGGGTAGTCAGAAGCCTAAAAGTCTGACAACCAGTCTTACGAAGGAGTATCGTGTTACCCAGTTACTGGGTTGTGGAGGTCAGATTCGCTCCATGTAAAATACTGATAATCAGCTGCATCCGGTTAGACTGGAAGTCGACCTCAAGATAGTTGGAAAAAGGCTAGGTAGATTGAGTGGGTAGTGCAATCAGCTTGGCCGATTTGTTGGTAGGCCGGATAGAGTAATTCGCGAGTCGTCGGCCAGTTTTTTATTGGATTATGGTCTGAAATCAAATCGTCGGTCGCCTTTGTGTGTGGATAGTTCACGGATTCAATACTTACAAACGGGTATAAAATACAACTGATTCCTTAAAATTCGTAGATGATAATATAAATGATAGTTCATTGAATATAAAAATGTTGGTAATTAATATATCTCCTCATTTCCTCTTACCTCATTAAAAAAATAGAGCAGAAAAGTTCACTATAGTGATGGGAAAAACTTTAAAAAATCCGAACCGATTAAGTATTCGTCATCCAATCTTCGCCGACTCGCCTATCTGAATCAGGGACACAGTCACAATTTCGCAGAAGCTCGCTATACACATATCCATCTTATTTTAATTCC
Organism: Agrochola lychnidis; assembly: GCA_963680765.1. Taxonomy (NCBI): domain Eukaryota; kingdom Metazoa; phylum Arthropoda; class Insecta; order Lepidoptera; family Noctuidae; genus Agrochola; species Agrochola lychnidis. The sequence continues at coordinate 22,739,297 of OY796858.1, forward strand.
TCAGCCGTCGTCACAGTTTAGCATTGTTGACTTTTTTCGGTTTTCAAAGTCGTTAGGAGCCGAAAATTCGTCTTTTACGTTTTTTGTGGCCGCGGTCCGCCGCCGTCGCGCCGTCGCCGATTTTCGTATCGAATATCCGCGTGGCGTTTCACTTTTGGACTTTTTACTCGCTCCCTTTGTTAGAATTTTTTAGTCGATTTTTGCAACGTATTGGCATGAATGTGAGCAATGTTGAGTACGCACACGAAGGGTTCCGTACCATCGTACAATATTTAACACAAAACACGTTTGTTTTAGGCAAGGCGATTTTTTTTTAAACTTTATTTTATTTTTATAGTGGCCGTAGTGTAGTACACACTCTGTGAAACTTTTAAATGTCTACCTATTACGATTCAAAAGATACAACCCTGTGACAGACGGACTGATAGACGGACGGACGGACAGCTGAGCCTTAGTAATACCGTCCCGTTGGCATCTTTTGAGTACAGAACCGTAAAAATGAAACAGAATTCGGAAGCGTGTTTTCTTGTTAGCGATAGCGTTCGTTGATATGAGACTGAAATCTCTTTGAAAAAGCACTGCACATTTAATCGCTTTTCTGACTTGTTAGGTGTGTTTGCCTAATAACAATAACTTTCACATCCAAAGAAGACATGTCTTTGCTATTTTTTAACATTATGAATTTATTTTGTATTCCTTATCTATCCTATTTCCTATTCCATTCTTCTTAGTATCCCACTAAGCATATCTCAGAAAATAATATTTCCCATCTCTATTTCTCATACTACGAAATAAATCAAAATAAAATAAGACCTAGGTATGTATGTATTCACTAAAGCGGTTACAGGACAACAAAAACCAATTGGAACTAAGGCCAAACTCATAAAATATCGTTTTTGTGTACCTCGTACGTCATAACCCTTTTCTTGTGAAACGTAAAACTGATTTCTTGGTTTCTTTAAATTGTCGTGTTCTGTCAGTTCGTGCCTTACTAGTGTAACTCGATTTTTTTCGTCTTGTCTGTATTTGATTTAAAAAAGGAGGTTCTAGAAGCTTTAAAAATAATAGGACTTTCTTTGGACAAAATTTACGGTCTGTCGTTGGCATGAAATCACAGAAAAACCCCACTCATTTGTCCAGCGTTCATAATATGTATTGAATTTCTTTTCGCACGATCTAGGGCACTCTGGATAAAGACCAATCCACGAACATATAACTTGTTGAAATCGTTTTAGTGGTTTAGGCTGTACGAAATAACAAACTAGCTCACATGCAAATATAGGCAGTGAAATTGCTATCCCCTAATCATCATTTTATCCGAAAGATGTCCACTGCTGGTTATGGGCCTCCCCCAAGCATCGCCACTTCGACCGGTTCTGTGATTCCTGTGGTCTTCACAAAGTCATCGGGAAGAAGAAGGAAAATGTAGCGTTAGAAGGCTTCCCTCAAGTTGGTTGAGGGAAGCCTTCTAACGCTACATTTTCCTTCTTCTAACCTTTCGGCCCCAACAGTCATCTGTTCTACGAACAATGTACCCTAGGTTGGCAATTCTTCGGGCTATGTCGGTTACTTTAGTGCTTCTCCAGATCTCATCATTCCTGGTTCCCTTAATACCAAGTTTTAAAAGAGTAAGTTCACCTCCTTATAGTAGTGGTCATGGCCAAAAACCCCATTGTCCAGTCGGCGGTGTCAGACAGAACCACAACAGTTTACAATAATGATTTTCGTTTAATAACACATTGTTCCTCACACGCGGGGCTCGTAAAATACTCCTGGCACAAGTTGTGAAGAAAAGATATTATCGAGTATAGTTTTCTTAAGGATTGGATGTAGCGATAGCTGTTATTGGTTAGACAACAATTGAAATCGAAACAATAGACTTTGATAGATCGTAAAACGATACATATTTTCTTTAACAAGATAATATTTCAAAAGCGCGCCGTATCAAAGCTAAGACAACCGGCAAACGTGAAGACCATTATGACATGCATAGGTTGTAAGTTGTCTGTCAGTGAATTTAAGATTTTTGTTAGTAAATGTTGCACCACATTTTTGAAGCGAAAACTTCTTTAGGCGCGTTGAGCGATTTTTGGAAGGGGATAAACTGTTGGATTCGCATCATTGACATGCTCGCGCCGTAGTGCTGTAATTTAGAATATAGATGGCGCTAATCCCAGTTTTAAGTTTTCAATTCTGTCGGCAGTTGTCATGTCTGCCATTTTTTTTTTACTCACCTATTTTGTCTCACTGTCGCCATACAACATTGCTATAATATTATTGTTTCCTCAGTCCCGCTGTCCGCCTCTCCTTTAAACCACAGGTCACCTTTTAACCCGTCAACTTGACCTTGTCTGGAACAAGCGTCAGGACCACACATTACTCCAGTACTTATTTTATTTTCTCCACTTTACCCTTTCTTCGAGAATGAGACTTCACTTCCAATTTAGGTATTGAAAATGGAATAGAATAGACGTTTTTGCTAAGTGGTTTTTTGGTATAAGATCGGTTACATTCGTGTTATTTGCTTTTAATGTATTGTATCTACCTGAAGACTCATAAATTATGAAAAAATGCCTGTCATCATATAAAGTGCTATTAAATAATGTTTTACAAAAAAACTTGTATTTTTTGTAATTTTTTTTTTTTTTTTTCACTTTTTAGTGAGTTGATTTGTAATTTATGTAAGTTACAATAGCCTTATGTCAACTGCTCATCAAAAATACCCAAATCGCTATATATATATATGTGCCTTTAATATTTGAAGAGTTCCCTCGATTTCTCCAAGATCCCATCATCAGATCGTAACCAAATAACAATGGGACCAACTTGAAACCAAACCTTTCAACCAAAAAAATAATTTTTCAAATCGGTCCAGCCGTCTTCGAGTAACCGGGGAAAATACATAAAAAAATAAAAAACGTGTGGCTTGCGGGGACTGCCGCGGTAAAGCTATTGCATAGCATTTGTTACCTCCATGACAACATCACGTTTCCCATGACAACATCACGTTTCCCATGACAACATCACGTTTCCCATGACAACATCACGTTGATCATGGGAACCGTCATTACATGGTAGGCGGAGTGGGGGGTGTTAGGTTTTATTTTCGTTACGTTACGGAATTTCTTGATTTGGTCGCCGCGCTCAAAGCCCGCGATAAAAGCTAAGCAATAGCTTAAAAAAAAAATATCCCGACGAATTGAGAACCTCCTCCTTTTTTTTGAAGTCGGTTAAAAATGGTCTTGTACCGAAATCTCTACCCCCCGAATTTATAAAAGTTATGATTAGCGTCAACTCAACCATACATTTTTGACGTTTAAACATCTCTTAAATTTAAGCAACAATTATAAATAGAGGGCACTTCCATTTAAAATAAAATAGAAAGAACCATATTTACCCTAGCTCAAACAGCATTACGCTTAACCCTACGATTTTGCTGTGAAAATGCGAATTCTTTTTCATACATTTTGGTTAGTTTTCGCATGCATTTGCGTCACTATGCCAACAGCGATCACGGTGGAAATTAAAACGTATAACACTACGTGCTTCGACATAAAATTTTCAACGCAATTGACACCCCTTTTTGGGCGGCAAACAAAACGTTAAAAAAATACGTATTTCACATGCAATTTTTCCATTCGTTTGGCGGGCGACGACTAAAAATTCTGTGCTTTTGCTACATAACTGTCTGTATGTAAAATCGGTTTTTTATAAGCTACGAGTGGTTATGCATTGTGGATTCGGGTCAAGCATTTAGGAACGAGTAGCTGGAACGTACAGTACTTGAATGTTTTTCTTTTTCTATTTTCCATTTGCAACTTTGAAATAAAAACAAAACACTGCTGACTTTTTCTGCTCCACGGTTTTTTAACAGATTCAATTTGTTTCCTACCAATCCAACTTTGTTACTATTTTTTACAAAACAAAAAAAGCAGTGGCACTCTGGGAGTGCCGACAGAAGTGAAAACTTGAACAATTTGATTATGCAGGAAATACTTTTAATAAGGTGTCGGTAACGGTGTCGCGAGTTCAATTGTTTTTTCCCCATCTCAAAAATGCCCAATGCGCTTAAAGAAGTTTTCACTTAAAAAAATATTTGTGTCCATCAGGTAGATTATTTAAAAAAAACGGGTGGCACTCGGGGACTGCCGCAGTAAAGCTATTGCATAGCATTTGTAACCTCCATGACAACATCACGTTGTCATGGGAACCGTCATTACATGGTGGGCGAAGTGGGGGGTGTTAGGTTTTATTTTCGTTACGTTACGGAATTTCTTGATTCGGTCGCCGCGCTCAAAGCCCGCGATAAAAGCTATGCAATAGCTTAAAAATATTGAACATGTATTTTTTCTTTTAATATGTAATCAAAAGATTACGGCGATACATTGAGTCAAAATGTGGCATGACGTCGTCGTCGTTGACATCACACCTATGTAGACATTATATTTTGTTGTGACGTAGCCAGCCTCCACTCCCCAACTTGAATGCGTTTTATCTAAGTAATTTTTTACTAATATCTTTTATTATTTCTATCCACGTGTCTAATATTTTTATTATCTGACTGACGGACAAAATAGAATTTCTTTTTTTTTTTTATCCAAGCATCATCCCTATTATTAGTAATATGTAACTAGTCTTTTTTATCGATTTAAAAACGGCGAACTTTTAAAACTATGTCCTTGCGTATTACTTACCAAGCCTCTAAAATTCTAAATCAATCACAATCGTAATGCGTCTATGCACCTGATTATTTGGATCAAAATACCTAAAGGGCATACCTTCGTGGTATGCCATGTATTTTGTCTGTGTGCTAAATAAACAGATCTATTCGTGATTAGAGAGTCGATGATTGACAAAGCTATGTGGTGACAATCACGTTGCTCTTGATCGACTGCTTTGATCGCATGGAATGTTCCATGAGGTTCAGACACTAAGCCGATGTCAGAGGCTACTTTTTGTTCATTTTTGCTTCATTCGGCTATCTTTCAATCGAAGTGAAAATCAAATCAAATCATTTATTACTTTGCAAACATGGGTAATTATTACATTGATGTTTTATTAAGAAAGTCCTTCATGTTCTACCGTCACATGGGCATGCAAATCATGTTAATTTACACAAATTTAAAGACATAGTTAAATAACAAGTAGGAAATTTTAACAATACATAATAAAAATTAATGTCAAATCGTTCAAATTACAGTAAATGTCAAATTAATACAAAAAATACATACATAAATTCACGCCTTCTTCCCATGGGGGTAGGCAGAAATTACAGAACGCCACCTGCTACGATCCTTACATAGTCCTTTTGCCTCGTTTACGTTCATACATCTGGTCATACACGCACGCCGGTTGCGAGTACTACGCACCTGGCCTTTCTGAAGAACATCACCAACAAGGTCAGTATATGTCCTCCTAGGGCGTCCCCGCCCGGCCTTTCCCTTTACATCAGCCTTGTAAATACATTTTGTTAGTCGCCTTTCATTCATTCTCTCAACATGCCCAAACCATCTCAGCATACCCTTTTCAATTTTTGTCACTACATCTTCTTTTAAATCACACCGCTGTCTTATCACATCATTCCTCAGCCTATCATTCATAGTCAGGCCACACATGCTTCGCAAGGAACGCATTTCCACAGCATTTATTCTACTTTCATATTGAAAAAAATGTCAAATTAATACAAAAGCAGTAATCAAAAAATAAAAAAGTCAAATGGATTATTAGCATGTCAATCAGTCAGTGATACATCATCAAGAAATTCGTCAATTGTGTAATAACTTTTTTGTAAAGTATTTTATTTAGTGCCCTTTTGAATTTGAAAACAGTCATATTTTTAATAACATTAGGTACTTTATTATAAATGCGGGGGGCAAAACCAAAAAAACTTTTTTGCATTAGTGCGGTTTTACATTTTACTTGACACAATTGATTTACGTATTGAGTCCGTATTGGATTCTTTCTTACTGCCGACAATTTCTGAAAGGGATTTGGATTGTTTTTACAAAGTCTGAACACTAAATTAATCAAAAGTGAAAAATGAACGATCTAACGATGTTGGATTTTGTCACTCGGCCATCTTGCACTCGCCTACCAAATGATCGAGAAACTAAATGAAAGCAGATGAATGTTCATTCCTACATAATTTTGTTGGTGTCGCGTAAAAGTGAATGTGAAGTTAAATAAAAACCGGCCAAGTGCGTGTCGGACCACGCACAATGAAAGGTTCCGTAGTTGGGATGAATTTATCCCAAAAACAAACTTAACTTTGTAGTTGATAAACATGTTCTCCCATACGGAATGTATGGGAAAACATGTTTTTGCAACTGCAAAGTTAAGTTGGTCGATTATTACTCGATAACTAGTAAAGCCTACTTAGCTGTGATAGTTTTCCTTTTAATTTCGTTATATAAACTACTGCTGTGATTTTTTTAACACATCCAAAACCAACCATTTAGCTGGCAGGGGGGGACACTTGACTCTAACAAAAATTAGATAGATAGAATATTCTTTATTATGTACACCATAAAAATTACAGACATTAATATTGAAATTTTACATTGGGTGACACAATGGGCGGTCTTATCGCAAAAATTAGCACTTTAAAGCTTAATATTTTGCAAACGGATCCCTGAATCCAAAAATGGTTTACACAAACTCATAATGTTTTTGTAAGACCTTTCCAATGATACCCCACACTATGGGATAAAAAAATAAAACATCACCACTTTACGTGTATGGGAGGTAACCTAAAAAAAAAAGTTTTTCATAATTTTGTTTTACCACTTTGTCGGCGTAATTAATATGTATACCAATGTCAAATTACATCTTTCTAGTACTAAGGGTCTCGGAGCTAGACCGCGGACAGACAGACAGACGGACATGACGAAACTATAAGGGTTCCTTGTTTACTACGGAACGCTAAAAATGAAGCTTCACGAGTAAAGGATTTGATGATGGTTTCAGATAAAAAACTTAATACATTAGGTGACCTATATTAACTGTTTCAATAATATAATATTATTAAATCACCTAATTGTCAGAAATCTAAAGGTTATTTAAATTATTTAGCATAAAATAAAACAGTAAATATAAAAATACGGTTTTTAATTTAAATAATTAGGTCGTATTTTGATCTTTTATTTAGAAATTAAAACTATGACCTTTTGTTTATTTTTAGCAATATAAATTAGAATGCTTATCACTTCGTCGTGCAGTAATTTACACATGATACCATTTATTACGATAATTAATGCAAAATGTAATTTTTTTATGAATAAACCAATCAGTCAAAAGATGTTTCATTATTTTAATTAGTTCTTATAAATGAGTTAATAGCAATCAATCTGCCTAGCCTTTTCCCAACTACGTTACATGGTGCGACTGCCTATCTGACCTCCACAACCCAGTTACTGGGTAACCCCTTGGTAAGACTGGTTGTCAGACTTTTGGGCTCTTTTGGGCTTTTGATTAATACCATGTAGGTACTCAAATTTTGAATTACGGATTTTTTGTGTATAACTTTCTGTGCAATGTACATTTCTGCAAATAAATTATTAAGTCTGAAAGCGGGCCCGCTTTAAGCTCCAAGGCTGAAAACATAAGTTTTCATAAATACTACTGCAAGAAATTTTAAATGTGACAATATAAAGTGTTAAATAGGTACCATCTGCTGGCAGAGATTTTAAATAATTAAAAAGAGGCTACAAAGAGGCTCTTTTCCCACAGCGGCTACATCTTATAGCCGAGATAAATAGCCTATTAAACTAAGTTGTTGTCGGAATGCATAAACGCTATTTGATTTATTTTTTTCTCACATTTATGTGATAAATGATAACAGCCGTGCGGGCCGTTCGTTAGTTAAGCTACACTTGACGCGGTCGGTTCGTGGATGGGTGACCATATTATTGAGACCCCTCCGTTCTTCGGAAAGCACGTTAAGCCGTTGATCTCGGCTGTCATTCGTAGATCTTTGACAGTCGTTACGGGTAGTCAGAAGCCCAAAAGTCTGACAACCAGTCTTACCAAGGGGTACCATGTTACCCAGTAACTGGGTTGTGGAGGTCATATAGGCAGTTGCTCCATGTAAAATACTGGTATCCAGTTGCATGCGGTTAGACTGGAAGCCGACCCCAAAATAGTTGGGAAAAGGCACGGCAGATAGACTTAGGTGACTTTAAACCCATTTATTAATTTCATCGATTTACTCATCAACCTTGTAATCATTTGAGCTACCAAATATGGTATTAGACTATTCCTAGGCTCAAGTTAAGTCAGTCTGCCTAGCCTTTTCCCTACTATGTTGGGGTCGGCTTCCAGTCTAACCGGATGCAGCTGAATACCATATTTTACATGGAGCGACTGCCTATCTGACCTCCACAACCCAGTAACTGGGTAACACGATACCTCTTGGTAAGACTGATTGTCAGACTTTCGGGCTTCTGACGACCCTTAACGACTGTCAAAGATCTACGAATGACAGCTGGGACCAACGGCTTAACGTGCTTTCCGAGGCACGGAGGAGTCTCGAAATGTTAAGATGGTCACCCATCCACAGACCAACCTCGGCAAGCGTAGCTTAACCTGATGGATCGAACCGTGCGGCTGTTGTTACTTAGCCACGAGCTCCTCCGAGGCTCAAGTCAAGTAATAAAATAATTAAAAGAAATAATAAAAACCTAATTGCTAGTAATAGTGAGGAGTTTCAGCAGTTTGCTAGCACTTAAATTTTTTACAAATGTTATTATCTAGGAATGTAATTATTGCCAACAATATCAAACTACCCAGTAATAGCTTTTATTATTTAGAAAATTAAATGGCATTTCACTACTGCGCATCAAAATTAATGGCGTCTTTGACCTGATGGACCCGAGTAGTTTTTGACACGTTAAATAAAAGTCTTTGATTTTCAAAACGTAACTCAGTGCTCTGGACCAAAGACTCGTAAAGACATTACCCTCCTTTTATGCGTCGCTGCAGTCGGGTTAAAAAGAAACAATGCAATTCTCTTTTTCTTTAAGATAAACTAGAATTCCCTTGCTGTTTAATTAAGAGAACGTACAAGATTTTTACGAGTATTCTTGCTGTAAGTTTCCTGATTATTGTCTAGAGGATTCTCTGCAGACTGCAGCGTTTCTCCAATCTTGTGGTCAACTAATATCGTAGAAACATGATCAGGCTATAATTTTCCCACTTCTGGGACACAGTCCTCTTCTCTGTTAGAGGGAAACGCCATTACCCATCACGCGGACCCAGTGCGAGTTGGTGGACGTTACAGTCTTCGAATATTTTGTTCTACGGAATGTCAGTTCCTTATATTTCCTTCGATTGTTTTCAATTTCGCAGAAATTATCTAGGATGTCTAACATTTTCATCAAGCAGCCGTGCTCAGTAGGCTAGGTTTTCATTTTCATATTATGAAAAAACTTTTTACAAAAAAAAAATACAACCGACTTAAAAAAAAAACACTACAAACTGAAAAATAACTTTAATTTCGGAAGTCCGTGGCAAAAAACGAAAATACAAAACCCAAGACACAAAAGTTTTTATTTTTCACTTTTTAGTTGTGGTACCTAACCCACACACATTCGAATACCACTACCTGCCACCAGTGACAGGAACTTATCATATCATCTACATACTAAGTCGGAAAAAAATACGTATTTTGTAGCTAAGTCAAAAACTACCCAAGCAAAGTTAATAAAATTTATATGGGACCAATTTGAGAGCATACCCTTTCAAACAAAAAAAGAATTTTCAAAATCGGTCCACAAATGACGGAGAAATCGGTGGACATACAAAAAAAACAAACATACGCTGCGAACATATAACCTCCTCCTTTTTGGAAGTCGGTTAAAAATAGGAACTTAAAGATAAAAATCGAGGCAACATTGCTTGATTTGATTTGGGTGTACTATGGTACACCTCTGCCAAACCCTTCAAAGTATACAGTCGTGGTGTTACGTTTTAGACTAGTAGACATGTTATGAGATAATTCAACTAAAGTGATCGTTGATGAAATTGGTATTTGAGCATCATCAGGTTATGCTTTATTGAAGCAAGCACTCCAAGAAATTATCTTTTGTAACAATGTTTTGATTTACAAGTACAATTTTAACAGTTCAAATTTTAAAATCCCCCGACACAAACATGTCCTCATTTCGCTTTCCTACTCCATCACCAGACCCTATTCACCATCTATCTATAACCTGTTCATTGAGACCATTCCAATGAGCCCATCACGATACCTGTGCTGTAAGTTTGTAAGTTGGGTATCCTGCAAATTTCAAGTGATGCTGCATCATCAGCTCAAGATTACAATGTTTTTCTAATATCATTGAAGTAACAGAAAACCAAATTTCAAATCGATCAGACCTGTGGAAAATACCCACATCTATTCATCAACTAAAAAAGAGCTGATAATCTTCAAACGACTGAACCGATTTTGAAAACACATGTCTAAGAACCATCGCTAGAAAACCTGCATTCAAATCGGTTCACCCGTTTAAGAGCTACGGTGCCACATACAGACACACACATAGCGGTCAAGCTTATAACACCCCTCTTTTTATGTTGGGGGTTAAAATGAGTGTCCATGGGGCTTCTTGCCCGTTCTTCTCTATACGAACCTACTACGCTTTGGAATGGGCAAATAGCTTCATGTTTCTAGCTGGCCGACCGCTTGACAATTCAAAGTGGTTTAATTGAAATAAATGCTCTGAGTTTGTATTTGTTTGGTCTTATCAACATACTTATATTCTATTTGAAATAAGATTAGACATTTAAATAAACCTTTTTTACAGTCCGTTTAACCTATTTTGACTTCTATTGGTGGTATGACAAATGGCAGCTGCAGTAAACAGTTGGTATTGTAACCACTTTTTTGCTTTTAATGCCATCCTTATGCCTACGGTATAGAAGTCAAAATCGATTGAACCGACTGTAAAAAAGGTTTGTTTAAATGTCTAATCTTATTTCAAATGGAGTATAGGTATTATTGGTTTGGAATGCGATACACACACACATAGCTGCTGTTCCATTGTGGCGTACTACAGTAGTGCACCAGTAACATTTAACTGAAGTCTTGGCAATCGAATTAGCAGTGCGGTTAACGGAACTACGCATCACAAATACGTCACGCAAAATCCTGCATCACGCAAGCAAGGTTTACCGCGCGACTCGTATATATACAACGTCCCGACATCAATTGTCGGGCAGTTGCCCACCAGACACAATACCCGTCTGGGCGGAGGATCCTCCCTTTTCTATAGAGGATGAGTGAACTTTACACTCTCATACCTCTATATCCTCAGTAAAATGTAAACCTATCTATCAGGTATGCTGGCGGTGCTCCAAACCAATAGGTCAGACAAACATTCTTTGATATAGATTAGTAAGATTACTCGTCTCTCTGGAGATATGATTTGAATTGTCTTCAATACCTGAATTGGAATTTTATAGTTTAAATTTAATGGAGAATTTTTGGAATTGCGTTATAGAGAAACAATTTTTGGCCAAGAAATAAATCAATCGGTGGCTTTCGTAATAGTATGGTTTCTCCCAATTTGTGCATAGTCTTTATTATTTTCGTTGAATAACCAACATCTGGAAAAATATTTATTAGATCCTCTCTTCTATAAACTCCAGTGAAACAAATTAGGCTGTTAAAAAAAGAATGACAATATATTTATTTAGCACAGACTAAAAGGCACACAACACAACATAATAAAATAAAAAAGTAAAAAAAAAATAGTATAAAGTGCGTTGTAAGAAATTAGCAGGAAAATGTGCCTCGCGGCTGCGCCAAATAGGCCCAGTTCAGCAAAAATGCCAGACATGTAATTCCTGACGCTGGATTTCAATTGAACCTGAAATGTGAGGTGATGGATCTAAATCCTATAATATTAAACGAGTAATATTTGTTTACATAATTTCGTTCACGTTCTCGAAATCGGCTCTAACGATATCGATGAAAGTTGCAATATAGGGTTTACGAGGGCGGAAAATCGATCTAGCTAGGTCTCATATCTGGGAAAATTCATTTTCTCCGTATTTTCACCCGAGCAGAGCTCGGTCGCCCAAAGTTTAAAACAAGATAATGAAAAATTACATGGGAGCATGGAATTAGTAAGTACTTACTATCATGGCAGAATAAGTAGGTAGGATGGAATATTATACTATTAAATGAGAATTCTCTATTTTCACCAGAGCAGAGCTCGGTCGCACAGGTATTCAGTTTTATACTGCAATGTGACGTAACCGATACTTACTTCCTCGTCCCATTAACAAAACAAAGTCAAAAACACACAGTTATAGTTAGATTAATGTCCACATTGTTAACGAACTAATCTCCAGGTTGTGTACTCATTCCAATGACTGCAGACACCATATTATTTGACAACCGAGTCCCGGTACCAATAAATCATTCACTCAAGACTCTGAATCACGTTGGGAATGCCATTGGCATACGCCTAGTCGTGGACCGCCACATGCCTTCGTTGATGCCAGCAAGAACGTCTGGCTGGCTAGACTATAATGAAAGTCTGAGAAATACTGAGACGTGTAGGTAGTAAATATTGAAATAAAGATCTTGTGTAGGAAATTGTAGTATACAATGCCGCCCATGGGCATATGACAGCCCGTATTATTCTGAATAGGTATACAAAATTACAAAAATTATCGAAAATTTACTTTAAAAGGTCTAGCAAAATTTTTTTTTTCGTTATTCATCCCCCTATGATTTTATGGACTTACACTTTAAATAAATACAGTTTTTTTTACCTATTATAACTAGCTGACCCCGGCAAACGTTGTTTTGCCAATTATTTGTTTGGAGTGGACAACCCTTATCACTTAGGGGTATGAAAAATAGATAGTAGCCGATTCTCAGACCTACTGAATATGCATATAAAATTTGGTAAAAATCAGTAAAGCCGTTTCGGAGGAGTAAGGTAACTAACATTGTGACACGAGAATTTTATATATAAGATATGTCTTCACCTTTTTTTTTCATAGTCGACAAATTTTAATACTTAAATAAAAAATGTCAGTTAATCCGATAAAATAACTTGACAGGTCAACGTCTATCGGGTCGGTTAGTGTATGAATAGAAATACTATTTCAAATCACAAATGTTAGCAACTCGGTATTTCTAGCAAGTGCAACCGTGCAGTAAATATATCACAATAATGAGACCTTGGCACATCGTAAACAGCACGTTTACGTATACAATTAGGGATTTATTTATAAACTAACTTCTGCCCGTGACTTCGTTCGCGTGGAAGTCGTAAGATCCACAATATACTAAAATAACAGCCACTTTTTTTTATAAAACTCCCTTAGCGCACCCACCGCGTCGCATCGTATCGCCCGCATGCGCTATTACTTCGTTTTCGCTAACATTAAATTAAATTATTTTTATGTAAGCTAGCACACGCCAAAATACCAACAAAAAACATCGAAAACCGTCGCTAATCATTACTTAACTTTAAGGCTCGTGCAGACCAGCGCGATATCGCGGGTGCGACATGAGTCGCGCTGCCTGTCGCGCCCGCGTTATCGCGCCAGTCTGCACGACCCTTTAAGCAACGATTGTTAAGTTTTGCTAATGAAATACTTAAAAAATAAAATATAAAAAAACATACATTGTTTAAATTGTCCGCGTTTTTAAGACTACCCATGTTGCTGTGTCTCGATAGCCGATTACAAGAAACGATAAATTGAAATCAAAACACGTTTGTATGCTTGTAAAGTAAGCTGTAATGCCTCGGCAATTAAAGCTGCGCAACACACGGGCAACTTTTTTGTTGTAAAATCGCACGTTTGTCCACCGCTACGTCAACAGGACCTCAACGAGACCGGCGATGACGGCGCCGAAGCAGCGATACATACATTTACTTTGGCCGCGTGTCCACCGCACGCCGTCACCGGGACGTCACGCTCGGTTCGAATAATCTCATCTCTCGTTGACCATGTCGGTTGGACAAACGGTGTAAGGTTAAATGTCACTTGCACGTCATAAAACGTCGAAAGTACGACTGTATTTTTATGTTAATTGTGTAACCTACCTATAAATTCATTGGAACAATTTATTTTGTCTGAATAAATAAAAACAACTAACTTATGTAATAGGTAATGCGGGCTGGTGTCCGCAACTAAACGTTAAGGCTGCCTGTCCACTGGAGCGGAGAAAAGAGGAGAGGAGTGGAGCTGTGCCTGCATTAACCAATAGAATCTTAGTTTGTTAATGGTTTTAGTTAGGTTAGGGTTAATATGATAAAAACTGAAAATATACTATGGAGAACTGTAAAAAAAAATGGCAGTGGCACTCCAGGAGTGCCGAGTGAAGTGAAAACTTGAACAAGATCACCTTGGTGGACGAAAAATACTTGTATAGAACATTGGTCCGTAACCTTATCTAAACAAAGAGCACAATCGCGTTTACAAAAAAAAAAAAACTTCTAAAACCTTTAAAGTAAAAATACTTGCATAGAACATTGATCCGTAACGCAATATAAATAAAGAGCACAATCGCGTTTACAAAACCTTTAAAGTAAAAATACTTGCATAGAACATTGATCCGTAACGTAATATAAATAAAGAGCACAATCGCGTTTACAAAAATGTGGTGTTGTCATGTTATCGCGAAATCAATGATTTAGTTCCATCTCAAAAATTCCCGACGCGCCTAAAGAAGTTTTCACTTCAAAAATCTATCTAAACTCCGCTTCAGAGTTTATATTCTATTGGTTAATATTGGCACAGCCCCGCTCCTCTTCTCGCTTCTCCGCTCCAGTGGACAGACAGCCTAAAGCGCGTATTTTGCGTAGCTTATGTAACAGCTGAAAAATATCTGCTCGTTATTTTACAAATGTTTTGTAAACACATTATACATTCCCACAAGGCGACGCGTAACATAATGTAACGTTTCATACCCAAACTATGTAAATGAACCACACAAAAAAACAAGAAGAGCCACGTATGTTATTGCCAAAAATGCATAAAAAAAACTTTTAACTTTCACACAAAGATAATTGAACAGGCTCAATCGGGACTTTATAATAAAAGATGAGTTGACTGTATTAAAATAGGTTTAATACCGTAATTCACATAAGCAACGTATTGAAATATAGGTACAAAGAAATGCCCGTAGTGGAGCGCGTCTGTGAGCTGAGTGGTGTGGCGGGCACGCAGCGGTCGTTGGTAGCGGGTTCAGCACCCCAAGACCCGCGCTTTCCCCGCAATGAATCGTGCGCGTATGTGATGCGCCGACATAATCTTATATATAAAATTCTCGTGTCACAATGTTAGTTACCTTACTCCTCCGAAACGGCTTTACTGATTTTTACCAAATTTTATATACATATTCAGTAGGTCTGAGAATCGGCTACTATCTATTTTTCATACCCCTAAGTGATGAGGGTTGTCCACCCCAAACAAATAATTGGCAAAACAACGTTTGCCGGGGTCAGCTAGTTAAAATATATTATCACCTACCACTGTTTTGACCCTCATTGAGAATAGAATAGAATACTCTTGATTATGTACTGCATACGAATTACAGATACAGGAAAAAAAATATCCAGTGCGCAAACTTAAACACGTGACTTTACTCATCATTATGAACAACTTTTACTATGGGACCAAACCTGAAATTTCGAAAAAAAAAATTTGCTGTTCCTTACATTTTGACGAGTTAAGGCTCGTGCAGCAGACCAGCGTGATATCGCGGGCGCGACAGGTAGCGCGACCCGTGTCGCGCCCGCTATATCGCGCTGGTCTGTAAGAGCCTTAATGCGAACATAAATATAGAGAACAATAGATTTTTTTTTTCGCGATTTCAGTTTTGGTCCCATAGTAAAAGTTGTTCATAATGATGAATAATTCACGTGTTTAAGTTTTCGCACTGGTTAAAAAATTTCTCTGTATAAATTAAGAAATTTAACATTGGTTGACATAATGGGCGGTCTTATCGCTAAAAGCGATCTTTTAAAGACAACCTTTGGATGGGTTAAAGGCAGAAAGACAGACAAAACTGCAGGTAGTCTGTGGTGTACAATTTACATAAACAATAAACACATACACACATAAAGCCTACCGTACAAAGAGGAAAAATTAAAATCGCTTCCACTGTTTTGACGCTCAAATCGACCCAGTACTCCATCATTACGAATCGTTGCAAAATAACACCTAATTATTCAAATCGTCTCATTATTAAATGGTACAAAATTGTACAGTCAAAAAATCGATAATAGTTTCGAAATAAATACGAAATGTACTCGTAAATACGATACATCAGCTTCTGCCCGCGACTTCGTCCGCGTCATATTTCTTGTTCTAGCACACAATATAGACGTGGATATA
This sequence comes from Agrochola lychnidis, assembly GCA_963680765.1. NCBI lineage: Eukaryota > Metazoa > Arthropoda > Insecta > Lepidoptera > Noctuidae > Agrochola > Agrochola lychnidis. The sequence goes on from OY796858.1 coordinate 22,755,659, forward strand.
TTTAGTAACCTGTTTCGCTTAGCTATTTCCAAAGAGCCATAAAAAACTCCTGAAAGAAATCGACACGTGTTTCACCTCTCAACGAGGCATCCTCAGGATGAAGATTGACTTGTCGCGAACCCGAACACGGCGTGTTGCCACACCGAGCGCGCAAGTGTCTGCGTTCAGCGCTAACCCTAGAGTTATGGGATAATATAAATATATTTTAAATATTTTTCTAATAAAAATAAAGTTAAGAAATTATTAAAAATTTTAATTCATAAAATTTCATAATAATTAACATGAATTTGTAAATTATAATATTTATTTATATTGAGATCAGTTACACTTATTACATTATGTAATACAATCATTAGAAAAATTACAAACACGAAAATCAAAGTGACTAACAATTTAGTAAAAGTTATAGCATAGTGTAACTGTAGATACAGGTGGTCTTGAATTACTTGGGCCCCAAAATTGCGCACATCGGATGTCGGAATTGCCTCTTTCTGTTTTTAATGAGCGCACATCACGGGCGTCTTTTTCTGTGGCCCAATTTAAAAGAGTTGGCAACCATCTTATTTAGTTTGTCTGCGAGTTTATAGCTTCGATTATTAAAAGTAAACAGATAAATCGTGTGAAACGCTAAGATGGGTTATGTGGTGGTACGCAAATAGATAGAATAAAAAATGAGCACATAAGTGGAAGTTTGAAAGTGGCACCGGTGACTAAAAAGTTGTATGGAAATCGGTTGTCATGCTGTGGTCCTGTAGAATGAGGAACATATTGTGAGGAAGGTTTTTAGTATGAATGTGGATAGGTATAAGAGTAGAGAAAGACCAAAGAAACTATGGATGGACTGTGTGGAAGATGATATGGCTAGAAAGGGGGTGACTACCGATGGGGGGGGTGATCAATAGAGAAATATGGAAGAATACATGGGGCGCCAACCACAAATAAATTGGGAAAAGAGCAGGAGAATAAATGAGGAGATAGTGCCGTTTTCACACTATATGTATACTCATTTGCCGACAACTGTAAAAATGAATGAAAAACAACGGACAGTCATTCGGCAGCTGATGTTGTTTATTCATACATTTTGAACTTGAAGCTCATTGTTGGCGGCCGACTGTAAGTTTGGGGTGAACGCGGACTATAAGTAAAGTAATTTGAAGGAAAGAAACCAATTAAAAGTTGTATAATTATGAAGTAGAGCAATAATTCGCAACTCGTTTGCCAAATTTTTACGAAGAATTTTGCAATTTTTCGTCTTCTTTTTCATCATCGTGTTTCCGTGTACTGCACATATAATAATAATTTAAAGTAAGCCAGTTACAATACTCTTTATTATGTACACCATAAATTTACAGATATAAATTTAGAAATTTTAGTTAAGGTGACACAGTGTCTTATCGCTAAAACCGATATTTTAAAGACAAATTCAAATTCAAAAGTCATTTATTCAAACTAGGCTGAGAATCAGCACTTTTCGAACGTCAAAATTACATAAGACAGTCCCCCAAATACGCCCACCCTTCACCACTTCCTAGTGCCTTTAGCTGGGAAGAAGAAGTGGCGCAACAAACTCCCCAGCAGCACAGCTGTCTGTTCAAGTTAGAAAAAAAGATTCTATACAATATTTTGAAAAATAACTTACATTATGCAACACAAAACATAATTTAAATGATAAATTATTCGCCATATGTCAGCTAGCACACGCCAATATACCAACCAAAAACATCGAGAACTATACTCAAGCAGAATTTTTAAAAATAACTTAACGTAAACAGTACTAAATATCTAAATAAAAGCCTCCAGGCATAAAGTGCGTGCCCGCTTACATAAAGCTAGATAAAGCTGTAATTGGAAGTTATAAATGATAAACTAGGACCATCGAGGTAAAATAAATGAACAGTTGATTACTAGTAACAATAACAAAATCATGATCAGCAAGACGACCAGTCACCACGAACAGCACCCGTTCACGAGCATAACGCAAAGATCAGCCATTACCCCCCTCGCCATATTATTCCTTACAACAACCTTAGAATTACGTATAATAAGTTTAATTAAATTCATACAACCTTTTAATCGCACTACTCTCTTATAACTTACACCACACACGAACTTGCTGATATCTAAAGGTACGGAGTCACGCGATTTTGTGTGATCAGGTGTCTTTGAACTGGTGCACGAACATGTTTTACCGTGTTCGAGTCAACACCGACAGGTTTCGGCTGCTTTCGGTCAACAGTAGCGCAACTTTTTCATCGCCCGTGTACAAGTTTATGCGGACGGTAGTTTGATGGTGATTTATGGCTCTATTTGCAACTAAATGTAGTTAATGTAGAATGTTTTTGGACGTAAATGGTACATCGGTACAAGGACTCATAGTGACCTTATTGGTGATGTTCTTATAAAGTTCAGGTGCGTAGTACTCGCACCCGGCGTGCGTGTATGACCAGATGTATGAACGTAAACGAAGCAAAAAGAGTATGTAAGGATCGTAGCAGGTGGCGTTCTGTAGTTTCTGCCTACCGCCATGGGAAGAAGGAGAGTTTATGTATGGTAGGTACATGAATGAGGAGACATAATGTGAATTCTGAATTCAACAGTAGATTCAATATGTCAAAGATTATCCTTTACAATTAAACAAGCCACATTTGTACATACATTTGTTTGTATATAGATTTGTACTCACGTTCTCGTAATCGGCTCTAATGATTTCGATGAAAACTGCGTTATAGGGGTTTACGGAGGCGAAATATCGATCTAGCTAGGTCATCATATCTGGGAAAATTCATTTTTTCCGTATTTTCACCCGAGCATTAATGACATTGTAGCATGGAATTAGTAAGTACCTAATAATTCCATACTGCCATGATAGTATGTACATACTATCATGGCAGTATGGAATTAGTAGGTACTATCCTATACTATTAAATGAGCGTTCTCTATTTTCACCATAGCAGAGCTCGGTCGCCTAGGTACTTATATTTAGAAAGATAATTATTATGGAAAATTATTTTAACTTCTACTCAAAAATACATCCAGTTGATGAGCATCAGTGCTTGGTTTGTAACCGACGCACCACTGAAGACCATTTGAGGTGGCGCTAGTGTTTATGGTATTGCATCACATTGAATTTAAAAAAAATAGTTCCACAATTTTCCGCGGGCCTTCTTGCGTGGCACGCACTGACGCACTCTACTAAATATTCTTGTCGGTCCATAAATAAGATTTATTGACAATAATTAATTGTCCTTTATTATCTGCCGTTCATTTGACAACTAATTATAGACTACTGTCCTGCCCTACTATTATTTCGTGTCGTTGTAACAGTTCATTGATAGCAATCCATATTAATTGTTATGTACGGTCGTTGATTGATAGGTTCAGGTCAATTATTATAGTACTCATATAATATGTATAGTCCACCTCGTGTTTGCTTTATATCACCATTAAGGCTCCTACACACAGTGCCGGTGGCAATGCCGCCAACCTTGCCGCCGGGCAAGCCGCGTTGCGCCCGGCTTGCCGCACAAATTGGCCGCCAAACAAAGGCGTGCCACTCGGCAAAAGCCGGCGGTTCTTGCCGCCCGGCATGTGTGTAGTAAGCCTTTAGAATGAATGTCGCTTGCTCGACATTTAGATTGTTTCAACCTGAGTGAAGTTTCAAAGTGCTGGGAATTAAAACAAAACCGAGTGCCCAAGTGCGTGACGGACCACGCACAATGAAGGGTTTCGTAGTCATGGGATGAATTTATCCCAAAAATTGTAGTTGTAAAACGTTGTCTCCCATACATCGAATATACTTCACGGCCAATTCTCTAACCGCAAAAAAAAATTGTGTATTTTTGGAATTTTTCTTTTACATGTGCTGTGAAAACTTGCTTCCTGCCAAATTTTATGTTTCTAGATCAACGGGAAGTACCCAGAAGGTTTTGATTTATTTGCGAATATCAAAATATGTCGCATAAATAACCGTTTTTTATTGCGTCGACTTAGAAACTTGATTTTTTTAGAGCTTCAAGAAACCATAAACCTACGTATTTGATATTAATTTCAACTTGATACCTCTACGTGTTTCTGAGAAAAAGAGTCTTGACAGACTGACGGACTGACAACAAAGTGATCCTATAAGGGTTCTGTTTTCCTTTTGAGGTACGGAACACTAAAAACAATTCATATGTACTTTCTAAGTTTATCTTGGACATTACTGACATCACTGAAGGAAAACATCGTGAGGAAACCTGGACTTATAAGTCTAGGTTTCCTAGGGTTTCATGATGGTTTTCTTTTACTATAATTAATATAAGTCTGAAATCGCCAACCCGTCTTAAGCAAGCGTGGTGATCAATGCTCGTGCCTTCTCTGTATGAGAAGAGGCGTTTGCCCTGCAGTGGAACAATATAAGGCTGGTGTTATAAAAAAATTTAGTGGCACTCCGGGAATGCCAACAGAAGTGAAAACTTGAACAAAATCGCCTTGGTGGAAGAAAAATCTTGCATAGAATATTGATCCGTAACGTAATATGAATAAAAAGCACAATCGCGTTTGCAAAAGTGAGGTGACGGTAACGGTGTCGCGAGTTCAATCGTTTTTCCCATCTTAAAAATACCCAAAACGCCTAAAGAAGTTTTCGCTTAAAAAAAAAACAACTTTATTTGCCAAATCAATATCGCCATAATTTTTCACAATTTAACTCAAGGTGAAATTATAACCAGTGTGTATTGTACTTATTGTGCTTGTTAGTACGGTACTGATTCACCATATTTCCCTAAGGCGATTTGACATAGGTAATTATTTTCTATTCAAAATATGTCAAAGCACAATTTAAAAATGGGTTTTTAAACATTGAAAAATTGGCTTCAAATTAATTAATACTTACCAATCGATTTTGTAAGTTCCTACTTCAAATCACATAATTTTGTAAACACTGTGGGAGTCTTTTGAATTAATACGAGTATCAACAATTCTACATTAAAACTTACTCATCATCAATTTTAATTTAATCTAATCATATAATCAATATATTTAATGACATAATAATAGGCCTAATCAAAATCTTCTCTTTGAAACGATCATCATACAAAACGTGCCCACAATAATAATTATATAAAGTTATTTTATCCATTCTCGTACAAAGATCTTGACCCGTATAAGGTATAGTATCGTATTCATACATGGAATGCTAGTAATGCCCTTACTTGGTGAGGCGTTCACTAAAGTACGGTTCCAATGCTGCGATTTATATCAAAAATCTATTATACATTGTAACAGCGAATCAATTTTCACGCCTCCCCCTTAAGACATACGCTAAATATTTATTGATATTCGGATAGCTCATGACCTAAAGAGATACCATAAAGAATTTGAATAAAGAACCTATAAAAAAAAGAACGCGTTTTGAAAAAAAAACATTCCGCTAAGATAGCCCGCGAAATTTAAAATTTCCTACGTTTTTGCAATTTACAGTTCAATGTCAAGTTGTGTGTTGATTAAAGTAAAAATGTGATTCGCGACCATAACAAACATGGCTTTACAGAATTAGAATCATAAGAATCAGTAAATAATACAACTCTTTATGTCAGAATTGGCCTCAAATGTCATGATTTCATGAAAGAGTCATTCAATACTATTAAACGATCAATATTTGTATATATTTGTTTATATATAGATTTGTACTCACGTTCTCGAAAACGGCTTTAACGATTTCGATGAAAGTTGCAATAAAGGGGTTGCTAGATCGATTTAGCTAAGTCTTATAACTGGGAATATTAGTTTTCTCCGTATTTTCACCCGAGCAGAGCTCGGTCGCCCAAAGTTTAGAACAAGATGGCTACCTTAGAATAATGACAGCATGGAATTAATATGTACTATCATGGCAGCATGGAATTTGTATGAACTTTCTTACTATTAAAAGAGCATTCTCTATTTCACCAGAGCAGAGCTCGGTCGCCCAGGTACTATTCTAATATAGATAATTCATGAGACGCTATAGTTTCTTGGAAACTTTACTATCGAGCCAAGTCTGAGGACATATATGTTGAATATCTAATGTCACATCTGTTACCTATTGTTTGTTTAAATGTCGTCTTGTGTTTCTTTCACAAGCTTTTCTTTAAGTGTCAGATTTTACAGGCAAATTTTGAACACTCCATTTGGTCTGTAAAAACAAACCTTCCTATATGTCGTTGACGATAATGTATTCGTTTGGGATGACCTGACGGATGAACGATTCTCGTAGGTATTTAAAAACGTTTAAAATATAGTCGCAATGTCATCTCAACGACAATCAATGTAAAAAACTTGTCAAAAATTTATAGAAATTACAGGTATTTTTGACAGATTGGGGCAGAGATTAGAAAGCGGCCGTTCTTAAAAATACGGGAATTGCTCTTCTGATATTTTTTGCCAAAATTTAATGTCTAAGGGAAATCTGTAGTAAAGATTTCCGGTATCATCTTACAATCTATTCTACGAATCTAAAATAGATATCTTATCAAAATGTAATGATAATAATGACCTTGGTAAATCTAAATAGTTAATTCAGATTCAAAGTAAGACAAAATAAATAAATTTTAATTCTTTATTAAAATGTTTTAACTTTTAAATAAAAAGGATTAACATAAATAAACATGACTTAGATATTAAATCCAAAAAAAAACGTACAATTCTACCTTTTCAAACTAAGCGCTTTTGTTGTATTTTGTTTTCATATACGCTTTATATATGGTTAGTCCAGGTAGGTTACCCTTTTCGTACCAATCTTCTTTCTCCAGTGTATTCAACCATGCCTTCACTTTGGTAAACTTATCATCCACCGGCACCCAGAAATCTGTAGAAGAGATGCCAGCTACACATGAGATATCAGCTATGGTCACATGGTCGCACGCTACGAACTTGGTCTTCTGCAAGTATTTGTCCAAAATTTCATACGTAGCAATCACGTCTGCGATTTGTTGAGGAGTAGGTTCTTTTTGGCCATGATATAAAACTCCAGAGACGATCGCGCTGGATGCCTTACTGAGGACCGTAGCCTCGAAAAACAACCTCTGGTTGATTGTCGCACGTGTTCTCAAGTCACTAGGGTACAGTTTCGATTGTTGTTCATCACCATATTTTGAAGCCAGATACGTAATGATGGCATGACTGTCAGCAAGAAAAAAACCATCTTCTTCTAATAAAGGGACGGAGTGCGCGGGATTTTTCTCCAAGTATTCTGGTGTCTTGTGTTCTCCGGCCTGTAGATTCACATTTTGAGTCTCGTAGTTTAACTGCAGAGCTTCAGCCGTCATCAGGACGGCCCGAACCGGTGGACTGCCGTCGATTTTGTATAGTTTGATCGTCATGTTGACTGTGTCGAAGTAGAGGATAGCACGGAACTGAGTAATACTAGTGCCACCAATGGTTTATATCTGTTCGTGATAATACAATGACTATGCATATTTGGTGATGTTTTCCTATTAAGTTTTGATACATAATAAAACTTGGCATGACGAGGCAATTATCGTCTCGAGATATAGTTTGAGCGCCATGGTAACTATGCCGTAAGCAAGGATAGTGCGGAACTGAGCGATACCAATGCCACCAACGGTTTTATCGGATTGTGATAATACAATGACGATGCATATTTGGTGATATGATTGAAACCTTATCTCGTGTGATAAATAAAACTTGGTCACGAGGCTGAAGACATAGATTTTTCAAGAAGGCACAAAGTAAAATTCTATCAGCGATGACGATGATGCAAAAGTCAAAAATGTATGGGACATGTAAACCACTCGAAAACTTATGTCGATCCTATTGAAAGTCATTCGCCCCTGCGTTGAAATTTTTTGTCGGTTCTTTTTTTTTTCTAAATCTGCTGTTTCATAGAAAAGTGCAATACCTACGCGGTCAAAATGTATGGAACAGCTGATTTAAAAAAAAATAACCGGCATAATAAAGGCAGGGTTCAAAATCATGTACTGAATCCATGGTATCAGTTTTCGCATCGATATCCCTACCACCCTGTATACTAGCTGACCCGACAAACGTTATTTTGCCTACGTAAGTAAGTAGGTAGGTAGGGTAGGTAGCCAGGTAGGGTGGTTAGGGTAGGTAGGGTAGGTTATATAGCCTATAGGTAGGTTATGACAAAATAATTAAATTCATTAAAAAGTATTAACTTTTAAATAAAAATAATTAGTATACAATTAACTATAAATAAACATGACTTAGGTATTAAATACAAAATACAATTCTACCTCTTTAAACTAAGCACTGTCACTGCTTTTTTTGTATGATTTCATATATGCTTTATATTTAGTTAGTCCAGGTAGCCCCTTTTTGTACCAATCTTCCTTCTCCAGCGTATTCAACCATGCCTTCACTTTGGTAAACTTATCATCCACCGGCACCCAGAAATCTATAGCAGAGATGCCAGCTATACATGAGATATCAGCTATGGTCACATGGTCACACGCTACGAACTTGGTCTTCTGCAAGTATTTGTCCAAAATTTCATATGTATCAATCAAGTCTGTGATTTGTTGAGGAGTAGGTTCTTTTTGGCCATGAAATAAAACTCCATAAACGAGCGCACTGGATGCCTTATTGAGGACCGTAGCCTCGAAAAACAACCTCTGATTGATTGTCGCACGTGTTCTCAAGTCACTAGGGTACAATTTCGATTGTTGCTCATCACCATATTTTGAAGCCAGATACGTAATGATTGCATGGCTGTCAGCGAGTACAAAATCATCTTCTTCTATCATAGGGATGGAGTGCGCAGGATTTTTCTCCAAATATTCTGGTGTCTTGTGTTCTCCAGCCTTCAAATTCACATCTTCAGCTTCGTAGTTTAGTTTAAGAGCTTCAAGCGTCATTACAACGGCTCGGACCGGCGGACTTGCGTCAGCTTTGTATAGTTTGAGCGTCATGATGACTGTGCCGTAAGCAAGGATAGTGCGGAACTGAGCGATACCAATGCCACCCACGGTTTATATCTGATTGTGAAAATACAATGACCATGAATATTTGGTGATATGATTCAAACCTTATCTGGTGTGATAAATAAAACTTAGTCACGAGGCAGAAATCTTCTAGATTTGTTCTAAAAGTCTGCTGCCTACACAAAGTGAAATTCTATCAGCGATGACGATGATAAGCTACCGGAAAGCTTATTTCCGAAAGTAATTGTAGAAATACGAACCGCTTTGAAAGTGATTGCCATTTGTCTAGGATCACGGGAGTAGGTACCTACATAAATCTGAAATCGTCAAACTCGAAGAGTCGTTTGCCATAAACTAGAACAATTAAATCTGTTATTCATTTTCTATGTTCATGCAATTAATTGGAGGAGGGATACAACGCACGCATGTGACTAAAAGAGAATATAAATGTTGATGGATGGAGGGACGAGGGCGACCAAAGAAAAGATGGATGGATTGTATGAGAGGAGATATAAATGAAAAGGGAGTGAATGATAACGTGACAGCTAAGATACGAGAATGAAAGAAGAAAACATTTTGCACCGATCTAAGTACAAATGAGACAAAGGCAGGAAGAGTTTATAAACTTTGATAATTTCCTCAGTCAATTTCTATGATATCATAATCGTTTTTTGTTGTTTTCTGTTCTTATCATAACTACCTTTTTTGCTACATCAATCATAACGTCAGTTATGCAATATTGTTTTTTGTGCCTTATCTTTTGATTTGTTACAAAATAGAGGCAGTTATTATTACTTGATATCATTCTTATCTCTTGATAAGCTGACCTTTATCTTTACAAACTGTTAGCGATCCCCACATTTATTAAATTATTTTGTAGGTAGTAATAAGTTGATTTGACAGATAGTCGGAGGTGAGCCGACGATTATGAATTGGAACGTTAGGCCTAACGCTTGTAAACATTTACCTATCAGGAAATTGAAGACCGTGTATAATTTGACTTAACACCGCTCACAAAACTAACCTATATATTTAGAGTCCATCATTGATGACAAGCAACATTTCAACTTTGTTAACATGGACATTGGGCGAAAATGTATGAGGCTTGGTCCAAATGTCAACCACAAACAAGACCTGAGTCTATACAGGATGTTAGGCAGACGGTTGAACATACGAAAACACAGCCTGTATAAAAGAAGCAACTTTTACTAAAAAATCCATTAAAAAAACTTTGTCATTGAAAGTTATAGTTGAACGAAAAGTTTTTGGTATGACTGTGCATTCATACCAAACTAAGAAATGGTGGATGGACTGTGTGAAAGATGATATGGCTAAAAAGGGGGTGACTACGACGAATAGAGAAGTATGGAAGAAGAAGACTTCTTGCGCTGACCACAAGTAAATTTGGATAAGGGCAAAATAATGATGAAGATTACTTGCGTAGGTACTACAGTATTTTAGTACAGCTAAATAGTGATAAATGAATCAATCATTGTTAAATTTTAAAGGTGATTGTAAGTAAGCCAGATTGCCCGTTCCTGGGGCACTGGACCAGTGTGCACAGCTGCAAATCTGGTGCAGCGGGAAGCGGACATAGTTATAGGTTCATGAATTAGTTTTATTTTATTTATTTTAAAAATGTTACTAACGTAGTTTTATAAATGTTACTAACAGCAATATGAATAATTTGTGTTTGATGTTAATAAATAATAATAAAACTTTATAACGTTAAAGTAAAAAAAAGGTAGGTATAATTTTAAGCTTTAAATAAACATTTATTTTTAACAAATAACTTATAATACCAACTTTTTTAAACAAAGCACTTTTGTTCATTCTTTATTTCAAATACGCTTCATACGCTACCAGTCCGAGAAGATTTCCCTTTTTGTACCAATCCTCTTCTTTTAGTGTTTTCAACCATGCTTGCAACTTTTTTTTTTTTTTGGGTGGGAAATCATCAAATAACTTCTCCCGCTCCGGGCGGAGCGGGAGGGCGTGTCAGACTCTTACTGACTAAAACCCACCCGTGTTCCTTCAGTTGCCGTGTTGCCAGGGGGCCGCGATGTCCCTATCGGTTTTCTTCGAACCCCCGGCAGGCATTGGCCCTAGCGGACCCCGTCAATTCTGCTGACATCTCTTTGAGGCGCGCGTGGAACACAACGCGCCGTCGACCCGGGCTTGGTCCTTATCGGACGGCGAGTTGCCCATTACTCACCGTCCGTAAGCCCGCGCCTACGGTGGCCGGAAATCTTCCTGTGATTCCCGACGCACAGGGCGTCTCCTCCTGCGGCGGTTAGGGGCGCGAGGTCGCGAAATTTGCCTCTCCCTCACGCGCTCCGTCTCCTCCTTCGCGAGCATTACTGCTTCGCAGAAGGAGGTGACGGCCTCCCATTTCCTCTCGCTCCGTAGCATGGCCCGAATCAGGGCCGGACGCGAGAGATCACCGCATGCTTGCAACTTGGGATATTTATCATCTACGGGTACCGACACAGCTATAGTAGAAATGCTAGCCACACATGATATATCAGCTGCCGTCACATGGTCGCATGCCATGAACTTCGTCTTCTGCAAGTATTTATCCAAAACTTCATAAGAGGCATTCACCTGTTCCAGTTGTTCAGGCGTAAGTGCTACAGTTCCGTGTGCTACCGCCCTGGTCGCAGAAGTAACGATCGTTGCTTCGTAAAACATCCTTTGTTCGATTGTAGCACGTATTCTTAATTCTTCAGGGTACAGTTTCGATTGTTGTTCATCACTATATTTAGCAACCAGGTATGAAATGATTGCATGACTGTCAACAAGAAAAAAAATATCTTCCTTTAATAAAGGAGTGTGCAGGATTTTTCTCCAAGTATTCTGGTTTCTTGTTTTCTCCGGCCATTAGGTTCACATTTTGAGTCTCGTAGTTTAGTTTGAGGGCTTCAGCCGTCATTAGGATGGCTCTTACTGCTGGACTGGCGTCGATTTTGTATATTTTGAGCGTCATTGTTGACGATGTCAGTGTGGTTTGCTGGGAACTAATAGATATTGAAGACACCTGCGGTTTATATCTGATTGTGATAGCATTATGACTTTGCACTATAGATGCAAACACCTCCAGATGAGGTTGATATATAAAACGTGTAATGACGAGGCAATAACTGAAGTTTCTTTTTCTACACTTAACAAATTAATCTTCTGAACACTGCACGCCCAGTGCCTATTCCCTTTATCATATTCGACTGTATCCTATGATATCATTATTTTTTTAAATTTAGCCTTATTAAATCTTATCTTTACTTCATGGGGGTTCACATAGATTGTCAGTTTTGTTTTAAGCATTATGACTGCTTTTCTTCAATCTTGGTTCCACATACGCTTTGTATATAGTCAGTCCAGGCAGGTTACCCTTTTTGTACCAATCTTCCTTCTCCAGCGTTTTCAACCATGCCTTCACTTTGGTAAACTTATCATCCAGTGGCACCCAGACTTCCGTAGAAGAGATGCCAGCTATACATGAGATATCAGCTATGGTCACATGGTCGCACGCTACAAACTTGGTCTTCTGCAAGTATTTGTCCAAAATTTCATACGAAGCAATCACGTCTGCGATTTGTTGAGGAGTAGGTTCTTTTTGGCCATGCAACAAAACTCCATAGACGATCGCGCTGGATGCCTTACTGAGGACCGTAGCCTCGAAAAACAACCTCTGATTGACTGTTGCACGTGTTCTCAAGTCACTAGGGTACAAATTCGATTGTTGTTCATCACCATATTTTGAAGCCAGATACGTAATGATGGCATGACTGTCAGCAAGAAAAAAACCATCTTCTTCTAATAAAGGGACGGAATGCGCGGGATTTTTCTCCAAGTATTCTGGTTTCTTATGTTCTCCGACCTGTAGATTCACATTTTGAGTCTCGTAGTTTAACTGCAGAGCTTCAGCCGTCATCAGGACGGCCCGAACCGGTGGACTGCCGTCGGTTTTGTATATTTTGATCGTCATGTTGACTGTGTCGAAGTAGAGGATAGCACGGAACTGAGTAATACTAGTGCCACCAATGGTTTATATCTGATCGTGATAATACAATGACTATGCATTAAATATGCATAGTCATTATATTATCACGATAAGTTTTGATACAAAATATAACTTGGCATGACGAGGCAACTTCAGAGATATTATTAAGATTTTTTTTTCTTCCTCTTTTTTATTCTAAATACGTGACTAATGTGACTATATGATGACCATGTTTACATTTGGGTGACATTATACCGGATAAGGTTTGATAAACATAATATTGCATGACTAGGCAATTACAGAAGCTTTTCTAGAATAACCTTTGCCATGACTAAACTGTGGTATGAATTATCTCAGTTGGTAATGAATCTGCCATATTCGTTTTATGGACGCAATGTTCAAAAATCAACACTTTGCATCCACTGAGGAAAACTGGACTTTCACTAAGTATCGCCAATCCGCCTTAAAGAACACACCTCTACCATGGCCTTCGCCTTGTCTTTGCCACGATGCTTGCTCAAGGCGAGGCCTTTGCTTTTTCGGGTTCTATTAAAATAGGTTTCAAGCATCCATTCATTATTTCCTTAGTCACCTTTTACGATACAATGATCTTTTTCACACGTTTTTATCATAATTCTTATCTTTTCTTCGCGGGGAATCTTATTGGAAGAATTTACTGCATAGCATTCAGATAATCAATATTATTTATAGTCTAATCTCTTTCTTCAACTTGTTGGCAGTAATTCAATTATCACATATTAATATTATCTTATGTCCTGATAAGCTAGACCTTATCATTAATCTGACAATGGAATATTGAGGGCCATATACGAGGTTAATTATTTCTTCGTATATGGCAATTAATATTCCAGCTAAAATAATACTTTACTATTAATTTTTTGTATTTTTGATTGTTTTATAATAATGTATAAATTGTATTAATTAATTGAATTTGTAATCTGTCGTGAATTTCATATGGGTATTCCTGAAATAAATTATTTTGAATTTGAATTTGAATTACGTATAATCTGATTTTTAATTAATACATAATTGACATTAACGTGTTTAGTCCAATTCTTTAAATTCATTTCAACATAAATTTTTTCATTGTTATCATTTTAATCAGTCCTATTGATGCTTCCCGAATGCCTAAAACTATCTACAGCAAAATCTTTCTCGTATTCTTGATTCTTAATGTCTTATTTGTTGGCCTAATTGAATAAGCGATAATTTTATTCTTTCATCTTGACTTCAATTTATTAGAGTAGAAACTGAATAATTATTAATATCTCGAAGAAAGACTATTAAAAATACAAGATGTCTAAACAACAGGTGTTGTTCGTTTCTCTGTCTATCCTTGAGTTGTCGTCTCCCAAACTATTTATTGACCATTACTAATCGCAGGTTTGTGAAACCGCGAGATTAAAAGTCGTTTTATTATGGGCTATAAAAACTTCATTGTTTCGCGATCAAGCGTACGTCTTTGTAAAAGTCTTAGTTTTATTTTTTTGCAATATCAAGGTCGTCTGGACAGGAAAAATAGGCCAAAAGACCGAAACCCAAACGGGAAATGGTCTGATCAATGTCGTACCAACTGGAGTAACTAACGAGCTATTTATTATCTCATAAATCCTAAGTTTTTCTACAGAGAGGCAATTCCCGTATTTTTTAAGAACGGTCGTAATTGTAATCTCAGACTCTACTTCTTATTTACCTACGTTTTTGACAAATTTTTGACATTTGATTTGATTGTCACTAAGATGATATTGCGACTAAATGTGGAACGTTTTCAAATACGGAAATTGGCTTTCAGATCAATAGTTAAAGCTTCAAAAGCCAGCATTTTGTTCATGAGGAAAAGGTCACCAGTAAAATTGATAATAATAGGTATATAAAAGTCGGATATATTATGTGCTTATCAGAAATCTAACAATTAAGTGCTACATAAATAAACAAAATAACTGACTATAGAATATTTAATGATAAGCCCTTTATTCTGAATATCGAAGTTAGTATTACATAAATGACAGTGTTGAGATTTTTCTAAAGAATATCGCGTAATTCAGAGTGCCTCTTGGCATAGATCTTCTCTAGCGTTTTCCATTGCGTTCTGTCCCGCGCTGTCCTTCTCCAGTGATGTCCAGCCATGAGCCTCAGGTCATCCGCCCATCTCGCTTGTTGATATCCGCTATTGCATTAACCGTTTCTGGAGTACCAGTCAGTGACGGTTGTACTCCATTAGCCTTGCTTGTCTCGAATCATGTGACCAGTCCATTTCCAACTCTAGTGACAATGTCAGCTACTTTAGTTTTTTCTCTTATTACACTGCTTCTTGTTTGCTTTAAATAGAAAATATATTGTAAACCTATTATCCCTGCCAAACGTGTCTGTAAGCTGGGTTTGTACTAATTGTTCGTCCCAAATGAATAATGAGCAAGATTTTATGTATGTTTAATTTGTTTGTTGGCCCAGTCTTCAGAGTCGAGCTGGCTATAAAATCATTACTGCCGCAAACATCCCTAGTTACTACGGAATGTTTGTAAATAACTCCTCATTTAATGTTACACTAACTTTTGCTTGACGTTGACTGCAATTATTGTTATACCTTCATAATTTTGCGTAATATTCATCTTTGACAATATTTTTTTATTTTCACCTTTTCTATCTTGTGATCCGTTGCCAATTTATTTGAAATTAAATGTGTGTTTGATATAATTTTCCGCGGACCAATTTTTATATGACCAGCTATGTAATTACATAATGCGTTTTCTTAAATGATTATGACTAATCTAATTAATTTTGACAGTTAAACAACATTCATTGCATTATTTACGTTGTTGAGCAGATTTTTATTTCAAACTTATGAAGCAATGGATTAGCAATGTGTTTCAAAATTATTTAGATTGTGATTGATCTTGTATTACGTAATAATCGTCATTAGGAAGAAGAGTGGGGCACATTTTCGTGGATGGCACTATTTATACCCATCTTGATTATTGAGCTAGAATAAGAATAGTTTATTTACAAAAAATATAGGTATTATCAGTTGTAAAAGTTGGTGGTTGAATTTACAGTCCACATTTTTCCTGTTTAGGTTATGCAAATTTAATTTACATTAATACCTGCTACTAAATTTATCAACTCAAAGTCAACCTTATCAGAAAATTTAAATACAGAACTATAGTCTTGGAAAAAAAAGAAACAATGTATACGAGCTCTTCCGTTCAAATATTATAAATATGCAAAGAGAAAAGATTTATATTTTTAAGCTATTGCATAGCTTTTATCGACTCGTGGCTGGAGGCTCTAAGTGTAGAAGCTTATGGCACCCACAGGAAAATCCGGTTAAGCAGCCACGACCTTAGTGGTCAAAACTGCGAGAAGCCATTATAAAAAAAATAAAAAATAATAGCTTTTATCGCGGGCTTTGAGCGCGGCGACTGAATCAAGAAATTCCGTAACGTAACGAAAATAAAACCTAACACCCCCCACTCCGCCTACCATGTAATGACGGTTCCCATGACAACGTGCTTTACCGCGGCAGTCCCCCGAGTGCCACGTTTTTTTTTTTTTGTAATGAATAAACTCAAAACTACTGGACCGATTAAAAAAAAATTTTCACCAGTAGAATGCTGTTATCAATTTATCACTGATTAACATAGGCTATAATTTATAAAGATATCACGCGGGCGGAGCGGCTCGAGGAAGCTAGTTTATAAATATAACTTTTCCTTCTCGTATACAATGTCGGTTAACAATATTTCCTGTTCTATTTCAACTAACTCATACAAAATATTCTTAGAACTTTCGGCCTGATTAGCAGAAAGCTACTGTTATGTCATTCTGTTCTGAAACTATTGTTATTTTTGGCCACGGCGCCCTTGCCCAGTCGACTTGTTGATTTGTCGTGAAAGAGACGGAATTCGTTCGTCTCTCTCTCGCTTAAACAAAGTTTATCGGTTATGTCCTAATTTTTTTTAATGGATTTTTTTATGTCTTGCTGTTCGTTGTTGAAGTGTTGAGATTTGATTATTTGCGGTTTGAAAAGGATGGCGCTATTGTGTGTTGTCTCTCTTTCTGTCTAAGTAGGTATTTGTTTTTTAAATAAGATGTCGTTTCTGGGGACTCTTAATAGCAGATAGATTTGTTCTAAGTCTAGGCTAAATCTCATCGCATCACATAATATATATACCTAAATTAAGCCTTACCGAAAAAATATAGTCAATTCTCTAACACTGCGAACGCCTGAAAACGAAACAAAATACAATTTACTTTTCCGCCTGATGTGTTCCGAAAACCCGTGTCTTTCAATCTTGAGACAGACAGCTAACACATTTCTTTTTCATTCATCTGTCATCCATATCTTGACATAAAAATATCATATGTATTGTTTATGGCCACTACGTTGATCACGTTCTTTATTCAAAGATATTATTTTATAGGGATATTCCAAAAAAAAAAAAAGAATTATAGTAATCTAAGTCATTTGTAGGCAAAATTTGAAAATGGAACAGATAGGTACCTACTGTTTATTTTAAGCTGGTAATTATGATTCTGTTTTTGAAATATCATTCCCGTTTCGTTCGAATATCTTCATGTCCAAACAAACACAACAATACACAAACACTAATGTATCTTCCTAATAAAAAGCGCCTTTCAATTTTAACATAGCAACAACGCACATTGTCGTCAGTGAATATTACTAAAGGCGTCTGTCGTCTAAAAATGCGTCGTGTTGAAGCGAAAATTAATCAAGCTGAGTAAAGCTTTCGACGGCTCAAGACTTTAACTTGTTTGCTTCCCTACCAATTTGTCAATATCCAAACTTTGGAGCTGCGTTGCTCAAATATTTTAATCACTTGATGAAAATCAATCAACTTGGTCTATTACAGGCCATTGCCGGACATAGGCCTTTCCAAAGTTGCTACACAGTATCCCACTCAATAACTTTGGTAGTATTTTAGGGTTCCGTACCTCAAAAGAAAAAAACGGAACCCTTATAGGATCACTCGTGTGTCTGGCTGTCCGTCTGTCACAGCCAATTTGCTTCGAATTTAATGGACCGTTTAAGTTGAAATTTGGTACACATATGTATTTCTATGACCCAAATACGAACGTGAAACGCAAATAATGAATTTTAAATATGGGGGTCACTTTTAGGGGGCAAATAAGAAAATTAAAAAAAAAAGTTTTACAAACTGTATCGTGTCACATGTCAAATAAAAGGGCTTATTACGAGCATCACATTTTTTTTTTTAAATAATTTTAAAATAAATACATTTAAAGATATTTAAGAAAATAGATGAAAATTTACCGTCCACATACGGGTTATCTCCGAAACTACTGAGCCTAAAATTTTGAAAAAAATACAGAGAATGGTTCTTCACTCATAAATTACAGGAAAATCTATAAGAAGTCTATGGTCTTAAAATAACATTGGAAATCTATCAATATTGTGCGTTGAAACTTATATTTACAGTTGGAATGTATGGGAGAATAATGTATTTCAACTACAATGTTAAGTTTGTATTCGGGATTAATTCATCCCAACTACGGAACCCTTCATTGTGCGTAGTCCGACACGTACTTGGCTGGTTTTTTTTTTTTTTTTAGAAACCCTTGTAGTTTAATACGGAATAATATGAATGAACGAATAGAATTTATTTAAAATGAATTCTTATTTAAGATGACTAATCTTTGTATATCTAGGTAAAGTATTTTCAGGTAGAATGTATTTATCAATATGTATTAAAAAAAAATACTTAAAAAAGAGAGTGTGTGCATGACCACAGGATGAAAGTAAGACGAGCCGAGTATTTGGGATTCAGGGCCGAGTATACGCGATTCAGGGCCGAGTATACGCGACTCAGGACCGAGTATACGCAATTCAGGGCCGAGTATACGCGATTTAGCGCTGAGTACACGCGATTCAGGACCGAGTATACGCGATTTAGCGCTGAGTACACGCGATTCGCGAGTCTTCTCGAACCAAGCGTGACGGTTTAGTTTAGTTCATTGTTCAGAAAGAGCACAAAGTGCGCCTAAAGAAGTTTTCACTTCAAAAATAGCCCCGAAATCCTGAAATGTCTGAAAATCTTTTTAAATCCCTCCCTGATCAACCAATCAGAACTTTAACAACGACTGTCTATCAATATCTAACACTGAATTCATTATTCTGAGGTCAAACTCTTTCAATTAAAACTTTCCTAATTGATGTTGTTTTCATTCGGTTCTTCAATGTTTACAATGTCAACGGAACGACGGACAAATAAAATTATGATATCAGATTGTTTGGGTTACTTTGGACTGATGATGATGGCATATTTAACTAGGCTTTTGTTATCTAAAATATTATTTATTTTTGTTATTTCTTTGATGATTGAGGGAAGATTCTTTTGTAAAATAAATAATTCAATTTTATTTTGATATAAGGTGAAATATGGTAATAAAGAAAGAAAATATATTTGCACTAAACGTGATGTATTAAGGAAAAAAAGGATTGTGTGGTTTTATGAAACCACGGTAAAAGTGAAACTTCTATAGGCACCGCCATATTGGCCTTGGCTGCTCTGACGAGAGCCTTTCACTTTATCCCTACTTCGCGGCCGACCGTCACGCGACATGCAACACACAGACGAAAAAGCTTGAGACGATGTAATAAAAGTTTCACTTTAAAAAAAAAACAGTGGCACTCCGGGAGTGCCGACAGAAGTGAAAACTTGAAAAAAAAAATCGGCGGTTATCAATGCCTAAGGGCCGGTCGCCCAGTGGCAGCACGACATGGCATGGGATTTTTATGCGACGAATAGAAATATAATTTAATAGCATGACAATAAAATTTAAATTCCAACGGCAACAATGCCGCGGTAAGCTTAAGCATGCCGCGACGTCCTTAGACATCATCATCATTGAAATTTCAATTTGACTGTCATACATATAAGTTTTATCTCTATTCGTTGCATAAAATATTCTAGCCATACCGTGCCGCCACTGGGCCGGCCCTTATTGTCTTTTATTCCACGCACCGCAGTAATCAACGCGTTGATGTCTTTTACCCCGCGGTGTCGGTAAACTCTGTAACAGTGTCGCGAAATCAATGGTTTAGTCCCATCTCAAAAATACTCAACGCGCCTAAAGAAGTTTTCACTTCAAAAATTAAGCACACAAACAAAAAAAAAAGTAAGTGATTGAAAAATGTCTTATTATTTCAACCATAATTAAAAAGTATACATACTTGTTTGCTCGGTAAATGCTCGTTACAATACGCTCTCAATGTGTGTAAAATACTCATATTATTTTTATACACAAGTTGCAAATTGTTTGCTACTCAATAGCATCTGCTCGAATTACACTCGAATAGTACTGCTTTTGCGATTACATAGAGTTGTCACAGTTACAAAAGAGTTTAGTTAACAAAAAAAAAAAAACGTGTGGCACTCGGGGACTGCCGCGGTAAAGCTATTCCATAACATTTGTAACCTCCATACTTCCTATTTGTCAACGCTACACTTGGGATGATGACGTGATGACATAAAACAAAAATTACGTTCCCATGACATGATGAACATGACATGACAACGTGATGTTGTCATGGGAACCGTCATTACATGGTAGGCGGAGTGGGGGGTGTTAGGTTTTATTTTCGTTACGTTACGGAATTTCTTGATTCGGTCTCTGCGCTCAAAGCCCGCGATAAAAGCTATGCAATAGTTTAAAAACTTATTTTTTAATTTAAAATATCTGAATTACACCTTGATAATGGGATTATACCGAACTAGTTTTTTTTCCCCGAAACTTAGTCCGCGTAAAATTTCTTGTTTTAACATAAAATATATAAACACACTTGGCAAATTCAGTAGCTTCCCATTAGAGAAAGAATTTTCGGAATCGGATCATTAGTTTCGGAGATTACCTCCTACATATAAACTCACAAACTTTACCTCTTTATAATATTAGTATTGATATCTAATTAAAATACATGAACCGTGCCAGAACAATCAAAATATGAACATTCATTTTCAGTATGCTCGTACCCAATTACAACTCTGCTCATCACTTCACACATAACCGGCGTAATACTGACGTCACACTTTATTTACATCGCCTACACGTGTTTCCTCAAAATATCAGCTGTTCGTAGCACGGCTACGCTCGTAGCGCGTAGGCCGGCTCGTAGCGTATTGATCGTAGCGGTCGTCCCACGCGTCTACGATTCTAAGCTTTTAAGACGCAGATATATGACAGTGACCTTGAAAGGTTAGCTTGCGTGTTCTGTACTGAGCTCACGCAACGCGTCGTATGTCCAGCCAGTAATAGGACTCGCCCATCAAGGACCATTGTCCCAAATTAGATGCATTATTAATTTATTACACTTAAAACAAAAAGTATTTTAATAAAACACGTATGCTAAAAGATTGATAATTTAATTATCTTTAAAATGGTGAAGTTTTCAGAAAAATACGCTTGATAAATTTTGCGTCATTCTCAGTTTATTATCCGCATTAGACATAACTTTACAAATTAATTTCACTATGTAATATAAACATAATCAAAAATATGCCTATATTAAAATATTAAGAAAATGCTCTAATTTAATATATATTTTTTTCAAATCACTAACACTACTCGTTTAGACATCATCTTCAGTATAAAATCATTAAAAGTCAGTTATCGTCCCCTTAGCGATTATTTTGTTTTATGGGTGGATTTCTTTGTTTTATAATACTTATTTATGTTTAGAATAATGTATTTTTTTTTTTATTTAAACAATAAATGGTAATGATTTGAGTCGCATTTATCATAAAATGTCTCAAATGTGCAGGTTGTTACCACGCATGTGTCATGGATCAAGGCATTCACACATACATTAAATTTTATACGTGTTCTATGGAAAGTACGCTATTTATATTTTAAACCTTTTCAAAGACATTTTCAAGTTTTTTGATTTGAGTACAATCACTACTATCAAAACTCAATCAATCCGGCTGCAACTGCACACCAGTATTTTACATGGAGTGATTGCCTATCTGACCTCCACAACCCAGTACTGGGTAACATGATACCCCTTGTTGAGACCGGTTGTCAGACTTTTGGGCTTCTGACTTCTCGTAACGATTAAAAAACTATCAAAACTATTCAGTGAAATGTAACTTCATCGAAAAATTTAGAACTTAATTCTAAACTAGCCTCTGCCCGCAACCAACCCAACAGCAACCTTATGGCAAAGAAAATAAAGATTACTGTGATTTTGACAGTGATGCAAAACTGAGGTAAAGTAACTGAAAGGACTCTACCTATATTAATATATCATAATTCACGACATACATCACGATCAAAATAAAATTATATCCCCATTTTTTCCCAAGATATGAATGACGATCAATCATGACAGTTATGCCTGACAGTTTCGCTTGACCCATATATTGTGCCTTTCTGAATCTTATGAGCTTGATGGATGGCCTAGCTTCTTGAGGGAAGTTATATAAAGCTTTGTGACCATATGAAATATGGTTCTTATTTCGTTACTTTACCATTCGGACGAATTTAAGTAGCTTTTACGTATGGGCTCGTGAAACTCCGTCACATAAGATAGGTGACATATTTTATGTATTATTCTCAGTACCTGGGCGATCGAGCTCTGCTCTGGTGAAAATAGAGAATGCACATTTAATAGTATAGAAAAGCTCATACTAATCCATGTATAGTACCTACTAATTCCATGCTGCTATGATAGTAGGTACTTTCTAATTCCATGCTGCCATGTCATTATTCTAATGTTATTATCTCAATCATTATCTTGTTCTAAGCTTTAGGCGACCGAGCTCTGCTCGGGTGAAAATACGGAGAAAACGAATTTTCCCAGATATGAGACCTAGCTAGATCGATTTTTCGCCCCCGTAACCCCTTTCATTAAAATCGTTAGAGCCGATTTCGAAAAAAAACCGTGTAATTATCGTTTTAGATAGTGCAAACTAAATTATTGTCTTCACGTAGACACGATTTTATGGCGTTCCAGTAAAATTAAATAAATTTAAAACAAACAAAAAAATTCAAGTATCAATTTAAGGCTCGTTCAGACCTGCACGACACGCGACGCGACACAAAGGCACCGCTAATCGCGCGCGATTTTTTTTTCACAATTAATATTTCGGAAATAACAATTTATAATGATTAGGTAACAGTTACTGAATCTCCCATTTCAATTTGTCGCATGTTTTCAATTTCATCCTGTATATTTACAAATATTGCTCGTTTAATATTATAGGATAATGGTGGATTAAAAACATATTTTTTTATGTTTTTGGTCTCATTGTACATGACTAGTATTTGTATATTTGATTATCTTCAAAATTATATACATCACCATCATTTTCTTGCCCTTAGGAACCCCAATTTATTCGAAGTAGGCGCAACATATCCCATACAATTATTTAACCAATGTAGGTACCTATACAAAATATTGTAAAATATTTTTAAAGAGTAATGGTGGAAAAGAATGCATGGAAGGATTTGGGGGAGGCCGGAGTTTCTTGCCCATTCTTCTCTATACGAAAACTACCTTTTAGAAGGGGCAACTAGAATCAATTCTATTATTTTGTAAATTTTGACGTTCTAAAGTGCCATACATGTGCCTATTTGAAATAAATGATTTGACTTTAACTTTATCTTTTTCTTCCATACTTCTCTAATAATCATCTCGGCAGTCACCCCCTTTCCAACTATATCATCTTTCACACAGTTCATCCAACGTTTTTTTGGAGTAGGGGAAGCCCCTACTCTTATAGCGATCCACATTCATACTCAAAACTCTCCTAACTACTTTTCCTCATTTCTTTATATGCCCATACCATGACAACCGAATTCCAATGCACTTTAAAAAAAAAAAAAAAACTGGCACTCTGGGAGTGCCGACAGAAGTGAAAACTTGAAAAAAAATCAGCAACGCGGTAATGTCTTTTTAATGGTCAAAAGCTGGTGTCGTAACAGTGTCGAAAATAGTTTAGTCCCTTCTCAAAAATACCCAACGCGCTTAAAGAAATTTACACTTCAAAAAATATATATACACGTACTCTTTTTTTATTATATTACGCTGTACAAACATACTGTATAAATATTATTATCTATTTTTCCACTCCGATACAATCCACTACTATTGTGTAACCTTACCCAACCTAGCTACACACTCAATTCAAAACCCTCGACCCATTTGACATATAACCCTAAAATGGCAACGCATTGTTCACTCAACCCTCCGCTGACACGTGTGCAATCACACCCCCACCACACATACACAACATACACTCCCCACATTGACTGTTTGTTAGTCAAAGTTTGTAGCTTGCTAATTGCGTGGTACACTGTCCGTGCCGTGCTTTTTAAAACTACTTTGTCAGGGTTGACCTTTTTTATTATTATTGTGACGTGTTGTGCTGACGTTTGATGTTTTGTATAGATACGGTGTTTAGATTTCAGAGCTGATAGTTTTTTTTTTTTTGTCAGGGCTGTCATTTCTTTTAAATTTTGTATTACTATGATACAACTTTAGCAAAGATAAGAAAAACACAATTTCGTGTCATAAACAGCTTCTCTGTTTGATTTTCTTAAGTTAGTCTTAACACTGCTGCTTGATCACTAGCCAGGAAAATAACGATCACTGATGTAGAAAAGTTTTAATCATCTACCAGGTTGCACTTAGTACAAGAATCTCTTAGTTAGGTATTGCTGCTTCTAATTCCGGCAATAAAAGTACGTTACACTAATATATTTTTAAACACTCCCAATCAATCTGCCTAGCCTTTTCCCAACTATGTTTGGGTCGGCTTCCAGTTTAACCGGATGCAGCTGAATACCAGTATTTTACATGGAGCGACTGCCTATCTGACCTCCACAACCCAGTAATTGGGTAATACGATACCCTTGGTAAGACTGGTTGTCAGACTTTCGGGCTTCTGCGTACCCGTAACGACTGTCAAAGATCCACGAATGACAGCCAAGACCAACGGCTTAACGTGCTTTCCGAGGCACGGAGGAGTCTTGGTATGTAAAGATGGTCACCCATCCACGGACCAACCCTGGTAAGCGTAGCTTAACCTGATTGATCGACCCGTGCGGCTGGTATTACTTAGCCACGACCTCCTCAATTTTTAAGCACTCCCAAAAGTACAAATGATGTCTTAAATGACAAATCATTTAATTAAATGTTGTTGTTTGTAGGTAAATTGTAATTATTTTGTTATCATTGTTGTAATTCTAAATATTTATATTATTGTAATGTTATCAATATAATATTTTTGATAATTTATAATCTATATATTCGATATAATTATTATTATGTCATGTTAGATTCTTTTGTTTGGATTAGTTTACCTACTGTTTTATTAAATACCTAATTAGAGAGGAGGTAATAATAAAATTGATATAACAAGATTAATTCAAATAAATAAGGTAAATGTATCGTGTGTATTTATAAACATTCAATGTTATCTATATAACTAAATACATTATGAGCAAAAAATTTGGACGAGACAGTCAATTTGTAACCAGGACCACGACAACACAATAAAAATATAAAAAAATAAATAAAAAACACGTCCAAACACAATGCAATTTGTTTTACAAACAAACAAAACATTTACGAAACGAATCGCGATGGAAAACATTTGCGCTTAGTCGACTATTTTTGTTTGTCTGCTATCAACCCTAGGTTAGTAATTCCGATCAATTGTTTTCGTTCGAGCGTTTTGATTGGTGATTCCGATTGGTTTCGAAATTCGAACGTAGATGTGCTTTATTTAAAATCGGGTCAATTGGTTGTTGATAGAGATGTGTGAGTGTTGTTGTGGTCGGGATATCGTTGGTTTTTTTGTTGTTGACTCTAGAGATAATTTAGATGCTTAGCTAGAGTTTTCAATGTAGGTTTGAATTTTATTTGAGATGAAATTAAATTACCTTTAATGTTATAAACGATCAGTGAGCAAGCTAGGTGATCAATTAATTAATTCTCGTAACTTCTCTGTAAAGAAGGCTTTGCAGCGATACAATTAAAGACTCGTATCGGATAATAGGTTTATTAACTTATACTAAACTTCACCTACTTTAGAAATTGTTAAACAGGAATGAGGAAGAGGGTGTAAAGTTCACTCATCCTCCATAGGAGGGAGGATCCTCCGAGCAGACGGGTCTTGTGTCTGGTGGGCAACTGCCCAACGATTGATGTCGGGAGGTCGTATATATACTCATCGTTCGGTAAACTCTGCTTGCACGATACAGGATTTATGTGACATCAGGTCTTTTTTGTAGATGCCACATTGTAATAAATACCTTCAACAGTCAATAAAGCAATGATTTCCAATAATTCTTTTTCCTCCCATTCTTAAGATCAGCGCAAAGGTCCGTTCATACAATTTGAAATATTTCATTATAGGGATGTACCTGCGACCCACAGGGCTGCATTAATATAACATTCCGTTGCCCGTGGTCGCTCGTGGCGAGGGGCCAGGGGGCTACCTGCATTCCTACTCGTTCTTCCGCCCTTCAGTTTTACATTAACCTTTGTAATGTGTTCTGAAGTATAAAAGCGGAAATCCTTATAGGCCTAGTTGAAGAGTAAATTTTGTGAAAGAAAAAAGAAGTGGTTTTACATACATACATAAACTTACGCTTTCTTCCTAGGGGGGTAGGCAGAAACTATAGAATACCACCACCACCAGGTTTTCCAACCTACATTTTAGTTTTGAGTAAATGCGATTTGAATTTTAGAAGTGTAAACAAAAATATCAGGCCAAGTTATAATCATCAGGTAGTTTTTGTTAGGGCAATGTCATCAGACCGCCAGGATCTTTTGTGCAAATATTAAACTCGATGTGTAGATTCTCGTCATGTGCGTAACACAATTTCATAAATTTTTTGATTGGATCTCTGCTTAACAGGGTCCAATTATTGTGATGAAAGGAATCTGTCTCTTTGTTTAGCAGGAACCCAAAAACGACTAGTTTCGATTTTCACCACACAAAGTTATTAGATTTTCTTGAGGTTTTTTTAATGTTTTTTTTTTCTTTTTTTTTTCAGGGAGAAAAAGACAACGGAAAGAACTGCATATTATCCTGTGAGAAAAGGAAAGCAGATGACACTGACATTAACAAGGACTTGAAAAAGGTAAGATATTATTTTTATTATAACATAATAACATCACGCCTACATGCGATCCTCGAAGGGTTAGGCAGAGGTGTACCTACCTATATTAACACCCACATATCGCCAGTTATGTTTAAGTCCCATATAATAGGGGCGAGCCTATTGCCATCAACCGGGCACAAATCCAGACTCCGGGCTGCTACTGAGAAATTCCTGATAGAAAGTCCCAATAAAACTTTACCTGACCCAGGAATCGAACCCAGGATCTCATGCTCAGCAGTGGTTTGCGATCACTAGACCAATGAGGCACATTAAAAGATCTTCTTCTTTTAATGTGGTTATGGTTAGTGACTAACCTGGTGTCAGAGTTTTAAAGCCGCCCATGGGCTCCTGACTTAGCTTCACATGCCGTCGAGAAATATCTCTCAGCCATGCTGGTTTCCTCACGATATTTTCCTTCACCGTTTTTGAAGCAAGTGATAATTATACAATACGCACATGAATCCGAAAAGTCAGAGGTGCGTGCCTTGGGTTCGAAATCAAAAAATCAAAATCAAAATCGAGACCTATGACTTGGCAGTCAAAAAAAAAACGGTCATAAAGAATCATGTTAATTCATGTGGCTTCAGCAATCTAATTCTCTAGTCGACTAAACACCATCTTCCACAATAAAGAGTTATCCACTTGTTAAGAGCTGCAGAAAGTACACCAAGTACAAAAGTAATGCAAGTACTACTCAGAATTTCAAATGCTCACTCCTGAGTGTACTAAGGATAGTGCTCGTCTACAATGAGGTAGTTGTAAGATATTGTATGTACAGGTATGTCTGCCTTTATCTAAGATTGTAATCAAAATATGGGATGGTAAAAGTTAGGAAAGGAACGTTTGATTTGATTATTACTTAGTGTTCCGAACAGTTCTGAGCGAGCAAGCGTTTGTTCGCACGGTAAATGAAAACACTTGAGCGAGCGAACATGTTTCATCGCCCTCCCCGCAACTGTCGTAACTAGCAATTGATATTTTTCCAGGGCAACAGTTTTTCGGTCGGGCGCTACAATCATGTTAATGTAGTTGCGTTAGCTGTGGCTTCATTAATGAATTAATAACTTTTTATAAATAGCTCTTGACTTAATCTTTAACTCACTAACTGTAGATGTGTGCATATACGACAGGTGGTGAGAATATTTTTTCCCTTCTTTTGCACTTCGCAAAACAAAATACTTGATTATCTTCTAAACAGTAAACGACACAGACACGACGATTAGAGAGAACTTTTTCGAAACAAAGTTCTGAACACGTAGGTAATGTCAGTGCAGATACGTCAGTTTATGAGATACGACAGTTAGCAGGGAGGGCGACGCGCGACGGTTTGTTCAGTGATGATCGGTTGGACTCGGCGAACTAATAGACGCCGCCGCTCATTCTTTCAATGAAAACGAAATCACGGCTAGCGAGCATTTGTTTTCTCTTTGTGGCGAAAACAGATGTTTTCTGTTTTGAGCGAACATCGGCAGAATAGCAAACATTTGCTCTGAACAAAATGTTCGCTCGGCAGGATAGTGAAAACGCAGCTTTATGTGTATAACGTAGTTCTACGAAGAGGAACTATAGTTCCATTGCAAAAATATAATTCTATAGTGTATCTGTTTATTACTTCTTGAAACTTCTACTACTTAAAGCTTTGGTTTTCTAAGAAAGCTGTGAACGGTCACACAATTACCGCTATCCAAATACAGAGTGTTCTTTGACAGCTTATTAATGTCAAATACAGGTGTAAATTTAATAATTGTAATTTTTAATTTTCATGACGGCTTTATAATATGATGGAACCGCTTTCCTAAGAAACCAAAACTTAACCAATTTCAACATAAGTAATGAAGGTTTTCTTAAATGATGTTCGGTAGGTGGCAGCACTGACACGTCAGGTCCGGGCACCTGTCAAAAGTGTCAAAGCGCCTTTATTTTCTTTATTCGTGACTGAATGATGAATGAATGAAACGAATGATGAACGTCATCATATATTTAATATTCATTGTCGAAATGGAAGACCTCTTGTCAAAGAGGTGCCAACTGATGGCGTTTATTTTCACGAAAACCGTCAGTGGGCATAGAGTTTTAAACACGGACTAAAGAGGGACACAGGATACTTTTTATGTGAGTGTATTTGGTAGTTGGTTGGTTTGGTAGGGGGGCTTGTGGCTAAGTAACAGCAGACGCACAGACGCACGGATCGATTGATCAGGTTAAGCTACTCTTGCCGCGTTGGTCTGTGGATGGCTGACCATCTTTACATACCGAGACTCCTCCGTGCCTCGGAAAGCACGTTAAGCCGTTGGTCCTGGCTGTCATTCGTGGATCTTTGACAGTCGTTACGAGTCGTCAGAAGCTCGAAAGTCTGACAACCAGTCGTACCAAAGTGGTATCGTATTACTGTCACTCCATGTAAAATACTCAGCTGGTAATCAACTGCATCCGGTTAGACTGGAAGCTGACCCCGACATAGTTGGGAAAAGGCTGGGCAGATTGATTGATTTGGTAGTTCCCCGAGGGTCGAAGGGCAACCGCGTTAGCAGAAACTACTTGAAAAATTCAAATTCAATCATTTTATTTCAGACCAAGGGATCCATATAGTGTTAGTAAAAACTTAGCCTATGTTAGTAAACTCAATAATTTAAAAACAATAATCATTAATTGGCTACATGGACATGTGCACGCACATGTCTGCTAGCCCAGAGCCTGATAAATGGTCCATCAACCTTGTCCGCCAGTGTAGCTAAATTACTGTTAGGGCTTTAGGAGTATGAGGAACAGGGTGTAAAGTTCACTCATCCACCATAGAAAAGGGAGGATCCTCCGACCAGACGGGCGTTGTGTCTGGCGGGCAACTGCCCATCAGTTTGAAGTTGAAATCTTGTATGTATGTCGATCGCTCGGTAAACTCTAACTGCGCGATGCAGGATTTGTGTGACGTCATGTCTTTGATGCGTAGTTCGTATGTGGCGGTGTAACCGCTACAGGGCTACCCCTGAATCGCCGCAACATCGATACGCACCACTTGCGCATGATGGCATGAAAGTCATCTATTCGCGCTTCCGCAAACATGCCCGATGCACTGCAAAACCGAGGCATCCCCAACAATCCTTGAAAAATCCGTGTGCATTATGTTTATGGCATTTTTCATAGCGTGTTTCTTGGATTCTTTTAGTAACGACTTTCGGGTCAAGACACCCTGAAAAAGCTCAAAAAATTCACCCAGCACGAACCGTCTGCTCATAAAATTCACCTCAACACTACACTGTCGTGTGTATAAATAAAGACATTACACTGGTGAGCACATAAAGACGGCATTACTACACATCGGGACAAAATAACTTCGATCACGCGATCAAATGTGGTAAAACGGTATTACTTGGAGTGCCCATAAAATGTGAACACAGAAAGTGAGGAGCTGGTGAATTATAAATTGTAAATTGTGAATTTGTGACCACTGAACACTACAGTTTATGTTTTGTTAAATATGTGTAAATGATACTGGTTTTGCGGTGGGTTAAGTGGATTTTCATGTTTTTAGCCAATGATTGGCAGCAGTTTATTTGAATGTAAATTTTAATTTAATTGCCCACTGCACTGTAAATGCTTGTGGATGGAAAACCGTAAAGCTGGTAAATGTTATAACGATGTTCGTCGACATTAGATAGTAAATAAAATCTATTGCATAGGAAACAAGCCTCAGTTTCATATATCTTGAAAGTTTATGTCGTGTAAAATACGGAATTTCTTATTTTTAGCGGCATTTGAACGACCACCACGTTGGTCTAGTGGTCGCAAGTGCTACTGCTGAGCATGAGGTCCTGGGTTCAATTTCCAGGTCAGGCAGTGTTATTGGGTTTTTCTATCAGGAATTTCTCCCGGAGTCTGGATTTGTGCCCGGTTGATGGCAATAGGCTCGCACCGTATTACATGGGACTTAAACATAACTGGCGAAATGTGGGTGTACTATAAGTACACCTCTGCCTAAACCTTCGAGAATTACAGGCGTTATGTTATGTTGCTTGAACAAGAAAAACTTTGGAAGTGAAAACTTCTTTAAGCGCGTTGGGCATTTTTGAGATGGGACTAAACCATTGATTTCGCGACACTGTAACGACACCTCATTGTTGTAAACGCGATTGTGCTCTTTATTTATATTACGTTACGGATCAATATTCTATGCAAGAATTTTTTTTTAAAGGTTTTGTTAACGCGATTGTGCTCTTTATTTATATTACGTTACGAATCAATGTTCTATGCAAGTATTTTTACTTTAAAGGTTTTGTTAACGCGATTGTGCTCTTTATTTATATTACGTTACGGATCAATGTTCTATGCAAGTATTTTTACTTTAAAGGTTTTGTTAACGCGATTGTGCTCTTTATTTAGATAAGGTTACGGACCAATGTTCTATACAAGTATTTTTCTTCCACCAAGGCAATCTTGTTCGTGTTTTCACTTCTGGTGGCACTTTTTTTTGCTTCAACAACTCTATGAATAGGTATATTAACGCAAAGCAGTTTGCACATAACCGCAAACTCAGATTTTCTTTGAACGTGTTGTTAGTGTCAATTTAAATATAACGGTATTACGTATTTCTGAGTTGCCATGGCAACAATATTTTCATACACACTTAAACAATGTGACGCGATGTGAACTGAAACAAACCTACATAATCTTTATCTGTACTATGTTTTTCTTTTGGTGTCCCATAACTCTAACGTTATAAATGCTATAAGTAAAAAACTTTTTTACAAAAAATACAACCGACTTCCAAACTACAAAGTGAAAAATAACTTTAATTTCGGAAATCGGTGTCTTTGGATCAGTATTTTTAAGTTTTTTGACACCGACTTCCGAAATTAAAGTTATTTTTCACTTTGTAGTTTGGAAGTCGGTTGTATTTTTTGTAAAAAAGTTTTTTTTCTTCACTTTTTAGTTGGTTGATTTGTAATTTATCTAAGTTACAATAGCCTTATGTCAACTGCTCATCAAAAATACCCAAATCGCTATAGATGTGCCTTTAATATTTGAAGAGTTCCCTCGATTTCTCCAAGATTCCATCATCAGATCGTGACCAAATGACTTTTTGAAGTCGGTTAAAAATAATACAAAAACTCCTAGAACAAGTGTTCCAAAAATACATAGTAATATAGTACTGCTACTTATTCATTATGTGCCTAACCCCATTTAAAACGAGAGTACCCAATCCAAACCAAAATCAATATAAAAACAAGCCCGAACAAAAACAAAACAAAAAAAAGTCTCAAACTCGAACTTTTCGTAGTTCTTCAAGAGCGAGGTCATTTTGTTTTCATTATCTCCGCAGGGGGCGAATTTACGACAAAGACTGCACTCCACCTTAATTTAAATACATTACCTACTCGTTTTGAAAGGCTTTGAGAACATCTTTGCGGTGCTAGATGATAATTGTACCGTCAGGGAGATTAATTGATGCGAAGCAGTAATGCTCGCGAAGGAGGAGGCGAAACGCGTGAGGGAGAGGCAAATTCCGCGCCCTCACGCCCCTAACCGCCGCAGGAGACGCCCTGGGCGTCGGGAATCGCAGGCCGATTTCCGACCACCGTAGGCGTGGGCTTGCGGACGGTGTGCAATGGTAGCTCGCCGTCCGATAAGGACCTGGCCCGGGTCGACGGCGCGTTGTGTTCCACGCGCGCCTCAAATAGATGTCAGCAGAACTGACGGGGTCCGCTAGAGCCGATGCCTGCCGGGGTTGCGAAGAAGTCCGAAAGGGATATCGTGGCCCCTAGCAACATGCAACTGAAGGAACAAGGGTGGGTTTTAGTCAGTAAGAGTCTGTCACGCCCTCCCGCTCCGCCCAGAGCTTAAGAACGTGTTTTTTTGTGAAAAAAAAGGGAGATTAATTGTTCAGCAAATTGACAGCGTGCGTCAATTTGCCGTGTTATACGCATTTCATACAACTATCAAAAAATTACAGTTGTGATTTGAATTATCTACTGCGCAGCCCTTTTCCAACTATATTGGGTCGGCTTCCAGTCTAATCAGATGCAGCTGAATAACAGCATTTTACAAGGAGCGACTGCCTATCTGACCTCCACAACCCAGTTACTAGATAACACGATACCCCTTGGTAAGACTAGTTGTCAGACTTTCGGGCTTCTGATGACCCGTAACGACTGTCAAAGATCTTCAAATGATAGCCAGGACTAACTACTTAACGTGCTTTCCGAGTCACGAGGATGGATGGTCACCCATCCAAGGAGCGACCTCAGCAAACGTTGCTTAACTTCGCGTTGGTCTAGTGGTCGCAAGCGCTACTGTTGAGCAAGAAATTCGATTCCCAGGTCCGGCAAACTGTTTTTGGGAATTTCCATCTGGAATTTCTCAGTAATAGCCCGGAGTCTGGATTTGTGCCCGGTTGATGGCAATAGGCTCGCTCCCTATTATATGGGACTTGAACATAACTGGCGAAATGTGGGTGTACACCCACATTTCGCCAGCTATGTTTAAGTCCACCTCTGCACAACCCTACATTCAGACGCATTCGCACTCGCTCGCAGAACAGATGGCCGATGGGGCCGAAAGGTTCTGGAGTGGCGACCGCATACCGGAAGACGTAGCGTTGGAAGGTCTCCCACAAGGTGAACCGATGACCTTATGAAGCCCACAGGAATCCGCTGGATGCGGGAAGCACAGAACCGGTCGAGTGGCGGTGCTTGGGGGAGGCTTATGTCCAGCAGTGGATGATGATGAAGATGATCTTTATTCGTAAATCCGAACAAAGCCACGTGCAAAAGTCAGCAAACAATAAATTGAAAGTAAATACTAAAATACCAATAGAAACTGAATACTTAAGTGGACATTACCATATGAGGTTCAACTCGAATGCCGTTAATAAATCAAATGGGAACTAACTTATGTTTGTTTGTTTGTTGTTAGCTTCGAGGGGAATATGTTTAGCGTATTTTACCTAGGAGAAATATTGATAAGAGTTATCTGTGTGTAAGTAAATCTTATATACAAAATTCTCGTGTCACAATGTTAGTTACCTTACTCCTCCGAAACGGCTTTAGTGATTTTTACCAAATTTTATATGCATATTCAGTAGGTCTGAGAATCGGCTACTATCTATTTTTCATACCCCTAAGTGATAAGGGTTGTCCACCCCAAACAAATAATTGGCAAAACAACGTTTGCCGGGGTCAGCTAGTAAAGGTATATAATTATTGTTTAAATGCTAGTTTAGTATAAGGCAACGGAGTGGTTTAAAAGAAGATATAGTGACAAAAATTTAAAAGAGTATGCTTAGATGGTTTGGTCATGATGAGAGGATGAATGAAAGGCGATTAACAAAAAATATTTACAAGGCAGATGTGAGTGGAAACGTTGGGAGGGGACACCCTAGGAGGATATATACTGAATTTATTGGTGATGTTCTTCAAAAAGACCAGGTGCGTAGTACTCACAACCAGCTCTTTATGAGAATGAAGTACTTACGAAATAATCACGATACCTATATTATTTAATTATGCATCATCCATTAAAACGGTATAAGTTTCGGTAAAATTACTGGCATTATGAGAACTTACAAGTTTGTCTGGGTTCAAACAAACAACAAACTTGCAAGTATAGTGTAGTAGTTTAGTATAGTATAGTCTTCAGACTATATCACCCAAAGTGACCTTAATACGCTGTCAATGTCAGTGAATTGAATTGCACCTTTAATCTTTACGTAGATATACCTAATATCTCTATAATATATATCTTATATATAAAATTCTCGTGTCACAATGTTAGTTACCTTACTCCTCCGAAACGGCTTTACTGATTTTTACCAAATTTTATATGCATATTCAGTAGGTCTGAGAATCGGCTACTAGCTATTTTCCATACCCCTAAGTGATAAGGGTTGTCCACCCCAAACAAATAATTGGCAAAACAACGTTTGCCGGGGTCAGCTAGTATAATATAAGAACTCTATAAAAACAAATTATATCTATTTAAGAATTTATAATCCTGGCTTGACCCACTGCTCCCGAGATTAATAATTAGCAAGTACAGTACCTGTGAGAACCTCAGTCGCTAGGAGACGTGACCTAGGGAGTTATTCAGTTCAGGCAGATCTTATCATTAAACCCGAAAGTCTAACAACCTGTCTTACCAAAGGGTATCATGTTACCCAGTAACTGAGTTGTGGAGTTCAGATAGGCAGTCACTCCGTGTAAAATACTGATATTCAGATTCAGGTGCATCCCATTAGACTGGACGACCCCAACATACAGTCCGGCCGTCGAAAGAACTTTCCTGACACCTGTCTGTTACACAATTTCTAGAAGTAATAAGGATTAAATTCGCAAAACACATATTCGTTAGTATAAAACTGAAAGAAAGGAAAGAAAGAAACTTGTTTATTCTACACAAACAAAACGCACATTAAAAAAACTAGACATAAAATACACACAATACAAAAGTAGCCAAAAGCCTCGTATTCAATCCAAAAAAGTTTGACATTGTTGTTTATAGCTTAAATATAACACTGGTTCATTGGTTGACGTCAAGGCCATGGACCAAAGACAATATTGCGGTATTACTGTTGCAACATTGGCGAATGACAACAAAAACAAAATGCTGATTGCAAACTTAACTACTTTTGTAACAAATAACCAGAAAAATTTCGCTGTGCGTCTCATCTGTGCAAGAACAGGTTATTGGTCAGCAAAAAGCTGTGAATTCGGACGAACCTAATGTCAACAGCGCTGGTTTTTAGCAATTACCTAAGGAATGACGTAATGACGACAGGTGTCTAAAACGCATTCTCTCGAAGGATGGTCTGTAGTTGAAAAAAGGCTAGGAAGATGACGATGAATCTTATCATTTAACTGCAAGACTTCTGACGAAAGTTATTTTATGTCTCTTACTCAAATGACCACAGTTCATAACAATTTAATGCTTAAATAAATACTAACTTTACTACTGTTAAGACATGCACACATTTTACGACTCACACTGTCTCTTAGTTCTAAAACCGTCGTAAAATGACTTCCACACGTTTGCACCCGTCATAAAATCGATAATTGAGTCTGAAGTCAACAACCGTCCGAGACATAATCTAAGTAATAACTCTAACTAATACTCACTCTAGTATTTATTTATACAACATGTAAATAAAACTCTGTCCGATCCGTGAGGTGTTGTTTTAAATATCGTACTAAAAGTCTATTTTTGTGATAATTTTCAGGAAAAAAAAAATTTATTTAGTAAACCGATGTCATTGTATGTCTTCGAATTTTTAGTTCTAGGAGATGCCGGTTTCCTCACAATGTTTTCCTTCACCTTGAGAGCCGTAGTGGTGAAATAATTCGAGACCGAAAGAATAAAAAAAAAAGTGGCGGCACTCTGGCAGTGCCGACAGAAGTGAAAACTTGAACAAGATCGCATTGGTGGAAAAAAAATACTTGTATAGAACATTGGTCCGTAACCTTATCTAAATAAAGAGCAAAATCGCGTTTACAAAAAAAAAAACTTCCGAAACCTTTAAAGTAAGAATACTTGCGTAGAACATAGATCCGTAACATAATATAAATAAAAAGCATAAACATAGAACACAGAACATAGAACATTGAACCGTAGCCTAGTATAAATAGAGAGCACAATCGCGTTTACAAAAATGAGGTGTCGTCATGGTGTCGCGAAATCAATGGTTTAGTCCCATCTCAAAAATGCCCAACGCGCCTAAAGAATTTTTCACTTCAAAAACACAATTCACAAATACTTTTTATACAAAATTAAATGCAGCCTACCAAAATGCACAAAGAAACGGCCCCCATTTAATGTCCCACCATGTTCGAATTAAAAAGCAATATGGCGGTAATCCCAGTGATATGACGTCAGAGTTGATCGACCAATCAACGCTAAGCTTCAGCTGTTGTACAGTTTTAATCAGGACACCAGAAGAGACAGTGGTTGTATTAAGTGTTATTGTTTTATGACTATTTGAAATATGTACTGTAAGATATTATACGAGTATTGGTAGGTAGGTAATAAAAAGCAAAGATTTCTTACTATACCATTTTGTGCTAAATTTGAATTTATAATTGTCTTCTAACTTGGAATAAGTACCTACCAACCTACTTAAACCTCAATAGCTGTGCCCGTGGCTACATTCGCGTATAATTTTTTCTTGAAACAATCCTATAACTGGGTACTCAGCTACTTTCACCAAATTCACCCAATCATTTCGAGTTCTATCATAAAAGTATATTATTTCACATTTACAACACCACCGTTAGCTACTATCTACTCGCCCCAAAAACCAATCACTCACCTCGATTCTAAACAAAAGTTTCCAACTTTCGCCATCAAACTACTTTACCAGTTTATCGCTTATCAACAAAACTTTGATATTAAAAACTAAATCGTAACTCCTAAACTATCTTCGATCCAAACACAGGAATAGTTTTGAAACATGATTCGTATCATGAACGACAAAATGTTGTGCGAATAAAAATCAATAGTAGACTAAGAGCCTTCGACGTGTTGGTAAAACGATTATGTTATGGTAAAATACAGGTTGAATGTATTGACGTTTGTTTTTTGATGTGAAAACTTCTTTAGGTGCGTTGGGCATTTTTGAGATGGGAAAAACAATTGAACTCGCAACACCGTTACCGACACCTCATTTTTAACCGGCTTCAAAAAAAAGGAGGAGGTTCTCAATTCGTCGGGATATTTTTTTTTTATGTATGTTCCCCGATTACTCGAAGACGGCTGGACCGATTTGAAAAATTCTTTTTTTGTTTGAAAGGGTATACTTTCAAATTGATCCCATTGTCATTTGGTCACGATCTGATGATGGGATCTTGGAGAAATCGAGGGAACTCTTCAAATATTAAAGGCCACATCTATAGCGATTTGGGTATTTTTGATGAGCAGTTGACATAAGGCTATTGTAACTTAGATAAATTACAAACCAACCCACTAAAAAGTGAAAAAAAACACTTTTTTACAAAAAACACAACCGACTTCCAAACTACAAAGTGAAAAATAACTTTAATTTCGGAAGTCGGTGTCAAAAAACTAAAATACTGATCTGATCCAAAGACACCGACTTCCGAAATTAAAGTTATTTTTCACTTTGTAGTTTGGAAGTCGGTTGTGTTTTTTGTAAAAAAGTTTTTTTTGTAATCGCGATTGTGCTCTTTATTTAGATAAGGTTACCAAGGCGATCTTGTTCAAGTTTTCACTTCCGTCGGCACTCCCGGAGTGCCACTTTTTTTTTCATCACGCCTTTAATCGTCGAAGGGCTAGGCAGAGGTGTATCTGTAGAAGGTACACCCACATTTCGCCAGTTATTTTTTAGTCCCATGTAATAGGGGGCGAGCCTATTGCCATCAACCGGGCACAAATCCAAACTCCGGGCTGTTACTGAGAAATTCTAGATGGAAAAACCCAATAACACTTTGAGCGACCTGAGAATCGAACCCAGGACCTCATGCTCAGTAGTTACGCTTGTGACTACTAGACCATTGAAGCAGTCAATTAGGTTTTTTTCGTACGTTTGAAATTTTTTAAGCTTTTGCTTTAGAAAATCGGTACGTTACTGTTAATTTACTTATTTTTTTAATTAAATGTTTACTAATCAACTTAAAGAAGTCACAGTTTCTTTTAAAATTTTACTAACAAGATTTTTTTTTATCGTAAAAAAATATATATTAAAACCGGATATTTTAACCCATTCGTAATGTTTAACAATTTAAAGAAAAGGTTACATTTCATATGTCAAATAAAATACTGATTTACCGAGTCATAACATACTGTCAAACAGCAAATTGAATTAACAATCGAGTAATTTATATCGATTGGTAAGCCCCTCGATAAATGGGTCAGCTTTTGCTAATGTATTGTTGCCGTAATTCTACACTCTACTGTAACTTTCTGAACAGCAGGCTAGTAATGGATAGGTACTTTTTAACCGACTTCCAAAAGGAGGAGGTTTACAATTCGACTGTATGTTTTTTTTTTTGTATGTTTGTTACGCGATTACTCCGTCAATTATGAATTGATTTTGATGATTCTTTTTTTGTTTGGTAGATCATACTTCAGAGGTAGTCCCATATAAATTTTATTAACTTTGCTTGGGTAGTTTTTGAGTTAGCTTCAATAATACGTATTTTTTCCTCACTTAGTATGTGGATGATATTATGATAACTTCCTGTCACTGTTATTTACATAGCAGGTAGTGAGTGGTATTCGAATTTGTGTGGGGTAGGTATTACAACTAAAAAGTGAAAAATAAAAACTTTTTACAAAAAAAAAACAACCGACTTCAAAAAAACACTACAAAGTGAAAAATAACTTTAATTTCGGAAGTCTAATCAAATGCAGCTGAATACCAGTATTTTACATGAAGCGACTGCCTATCTGACCTCCTCAACTTAGTTACTGGGAACATATTGGTATGACTGGTTGTCAAGACTTTCGAAATTCTGACTTTTTTTTTCTATTTTAATTTGGGACTTTTATAATCGCAATGCATAGGACAGTCCCATCATACCCTAAACAAAGAAATTCTGACTTCAGATTCGATTGTTGTTATTATCGATACAAAAATATATTAACGAAAATGTAAACAAAAACAATAAGAAAGGCTTTCAAACTTTCCATTACACAGTATTACTCCAATCAATAAAAGGCTGTAACATACTCGATTGTTTCGCTTTAAAAAAGAAACTTTTCTAATTTTCTCGCCGCCTCAACGTGTCCCTATAGATTCAAGTTTTTATTGATCGGTATTGGATCCAATGTTTTCACAATTTTGAAAAACCTTACAAAATGTTGGATGAAACACTGGAACCAACATTAGGCACCCCAACCCAATATGCGAACTTGTTATGAACAGAAGTTTTTCAACACACGTTTCAAAAGAATATTCACCGCTGTTATCTGTTATAGTTTCCAAAGAAATTCTCGAAAATGTTTTTCGTAAAGGACCCTTATTTTCGCAATCCTTTGTCTTTTCTGACAATGTTTTTTTGTATAGTTGTGCTTTTCTATGTTAAATTTTATTACATACTAGCGGACCTGACAGACGTTGTTCAGCGCCACCTACCGAGTCCAATTGTATGTTCGAACCATCCAGGTACTCACTCAAATATACGCACAAAATTTCATCCAAATCGGTCCAGCCGTCTAGGAGAAGTTAGGTGACAAACACACGTACAGAAGAATTATATACCGAGTGATTTTTTTTTACCGTTTCGAAATTTTAACAGGGTGTTCCACCCATGAATGTAAACAACTTTCACTATGGGAGCAAATCTGAGATCACGAAAAAAAAATCAGCTGTTTCATACATTTTGGTCAAGTACATAGGTATTGAACTATTGTATAAACAGCAGATTTTTTTTTTCGTATGTTAAAGAAGATTTTAACTATCTCTGTGGTCTAGTGGTTAGACCACCTATCGCAGACCCAGAGGTCGCAGGTTCGATTCCCAATGGGTGCAAAATTTTCTGCTCGATTTGGTTTGGTTGTTCTAAGTCCGCCTGGCTAGCTACCACCATCTTTTCTAAGTCTGTCGCCATAACAACAATGTTAACAGCATTGCTGTGTTAAGATAGCCAGTTCCTTTATGGTTGAGGATTCCGGGTGAAGCTCGCTTCCACCTTCGACCTGATCATCACTAACCATCAGGTGAGATGCAGGCCAAGAGCTTTCCCGTTATGGATAAAATAAATAAAAAAGAGTAATATTTTCATTACGGTCAAAAGACCAGATAATGAATACCATCAGCTAGTTGACATCAGTACCTTAACTTGACTTACAAGTAGGTCACCACTTTATGGATATGATGTAGGTGTACAACCTGGTAGGTCATGGCATCATCTGTCTCCTAAGCCTGTAAACTTTTAGATGTTTTGATTTGTTAACCATTTTCTGTTTCGTTAAGTACCTGGTACTTGTTGACATGCCTACACTGTCCTCCCATACCTATTGTAACATTGTTATTTGAAAACATAGTAAAAGCCAATTATTTTTAAAAGAGCAACTGTGTAGTTAGGTAGGAAACGACCAATAAATTGGAACCGTGCACCTAGCTTCTAACGTTTCTTAAGTGCCCATGTAGGTTTATGTGAAATTACGTATTTTATACTGCCTCATTTATCTAGTGGTCGCAAGTAGTACTGCTGAGAGGTCCCGGGTTTGATCCCTGGGTCGAGCAAAGTGTTATTGGGTTTTCCACCGGAATTTCTCAGTAGCAGCCCGGAATCTGAATTTGTGCCACGTTGATGGCAATAGGCTCGCCCGCTAATTACACGGGACTTAAACATAACTGTCGAAATGTTGGTGTAGGTATTATAGTAACACCTCTGCCTAACGCTTCGGAGAAATACAGGCGTGATGTTATGTAAATCTTTTGAATTTTACTTATAACAACAACCTGAGCTAACAAAGCAAGAAAAAGGATTGTGTGGTTTTATGAAACCACGGTAAAAGTGAAACTTTTAAGCGATCTATAGGCGTCGCCATATTGGCCTTGGCTGCTCTGACGAGCGCCTTTGACTTTATCCCTACTCCGCGGCCGACCGTCACGCGACATGCAACACACAGACGAAAAAGTTTGAGACGATGTAATAAAAGTTTCACTTTAAAATCCATTCATTCATCAAAGCCATTTTTGAATATACAGACGCTTTCGTTAGTCCATACACGTGACATAGTACATACCCTTTACTTTTACTCCAAAGCTTTATCTCTGTACAATTCATAAAACTTCATAAAGGCCCGTGAATACAATGGTTTTATTATTTTTTCCCTTTTGTTTCAGGCAAAGTTGGAAACAAAAGCTCTGAAAGCGAAAAGGCCGGGCTTCACAGATGACCGGTACAACGAAACGTCTTATTATATGGAAAATGGTGAGTGTTTTTAAGTAAATAGTCTAGTAAATAAGAACAACTTGATAGAGTACTTGAAGGATAGACAGCAGTATCCAAATTTCAACATAAATAATAAAATAAGAAACGATGACAGAGGAAAAGAACAAGAAAAGCAACCTAATGTCGATGACATAGCAACAATAATTGGAATCAAAGAAGAAACAACTCCAAATCCATAAACAAAGATCAAAACTCACAAAGCAATCAATGAAATAGAAACCAAAACAAATAATTTATCAACAGTACAGTATTATGTCTTTTCTATAAATATTATTTCTCAGTAATCTCCGCACAAAACCATCGCCAACGTCGTCTCCTCGAAATATCTTTTTTATTTCCTGTAAGTACGGTTTTGACAAACCTCGCCTGATATTGGATTA
This sequence comes from Agrochola lychnidis, assembly GCA_963680765.1. Lineage (NCBI taxonomy): Eukaryota > Metazoa > Arthropoda > Insecta > Lepidoptera > Noctuidae > Agrochola > Agrochola lychnidis. The sequence goes on from OY796858.1 coordinate 22,798,041, forward strand.
CATAAATACCTATCTTCAATCACGAATCCGTTCCTTTAATTTTTTTCTTTCCATTGATTTGATTCTTATTCCTGATATCTTTTTCTTTTCATGATTTGGTAGCTAGTCTCTATTATGTGGGTTTATGATGTATCCAATTTAATTGATATAATTTCGTAACGTGATTTTTGATTTATGCTTTTGTATCGTTTATGTTTTGTTCCATATTTTCGTCAGCATTATTTAGGTAATGTATTAGTGCTAAGATTATAAACATAGTATTAAAAAAAATTGATTAAAAAAATCTCGAATTTGAAAGAGATAAATAAATTTATTGTAGCATAAATGTTTAAAATACTTAGTTGAAAATGAAATGTTATATTTGAGTACATTTAATAAATTAACATTTTGTCCTTGTAATTTTAACTAAATTGGCTCTACTAGAACCAAACACATAAATTGCGTAAAAACTAATTATGAATAGTATTGTAATGGAAGAAATCTGCTAAAAAGCATTAGCTGAACATAAATTCCACTCCTAATAAAAAGTGACTAGCAGCGTATCAACCCATTACGTAACCTACGTTGACACTAAGTGGATGAAACAGCGGCCACGCTAGTTTTCAATATAGCTAATGTCAAAAAAGCCCATTATGATCTAATGGCCTTAGTCATCTAACCGCAATGGCGCTTTCTTCATTCAACCCCCGTTGTGCTTTACGGCTATGCAGATATTTCGAGGTAACGACTTATAAATTGCGATATACCCGCTATTTAAAATGTTGGAAATGTTTTTGTAGTCGAGAGTTTTCTTTAATAAATTGGAGAGTTTCATCATTTTAAGTGAGATGTAAAGTTTGCTGTGCGAAGATTTTAAATCTGAAATAAAACATATTTTAAAGTGATTACGTACATTAATAAAAGGCAAAATAGTAAAAATCTCCAATATTTTTTCGTACTTTGATGCTGCTGCTGTTTTGTCCATTATTATTCATCTCTGTGACTTTATTTTAGGAGTACTTGTCAAGATATATGTCTATACTTATAGTATTTCTGAATTTCAGGCCTCAGAAAAGTCTACCCATACTACTTTACGTTTACAACATTCACCAAAGGAAGGTGGGTCGGTGAGAAAATTCTCGACGTCTTCGCGCGAGAGTTCAGAGCCCATCCTGCAGCTGAGTACGAGAGGTGCATCAGAGCGGGGACCCTGACCGTTAACTACGAAAGAGTTGACCCTGACTACAGATTAAAGCACAATGACCTACTAGCAAACGTCGTCCATAGGTAATAAAACAGCATTCTAATATTCAACGTCAACGGTATCCAGTAGTCCGCTTCAGATAGCTACAGCACCTTAGACTCAATATATGTACACAAACCCCAAACACATCAACATTTTCTGTTTTACACAATACTCGTACAAACTCAGTTGTTACTTTGATTTCAGTATTGTAAATAATAACTTTATTTTTCTTGCCTTATATGTATTTATTTTACTTGTCCTTACATACTATCACAGTTACTCTAACTATATTTTTTTTAATAATAATGTGACGTGCGTCGAAGCTTGATTGTATTTCAGGTCTAATTTGTATTTAGTCCACTGTAACACAAATATAATCTTCAATAACGATATCTTGAGCACCGAATGAGCATGTGAGTGCATATTGGCCGTTTTCCAACAGAGACACAGAGTTCTTTATCACTTGATATCTTTAAAGTTGCAGCTGACAATAGTCCGACACCGTGTCTAGTTCAAAACGGCGTGCATCTTCACACGATACATTTTAAAATTTCGCTCACGCATGTTCATTTGTTGTTTGGTTCTCGTCTAATCTTTATTTCATACGTCACGAGAACTGATATTTAAACGAACTCTGAGCAATAATGTTCTACATTTAGTAAATAATAATATTGAAGGAGTATCGGCGTCAGGATGATTCAGAAGGTGGCTATAAATTCTTATTCAGACACGAAACACAAACACAATTATTTCTACTTTAAACAATACTAATGTTCTCTAAACACTTCTTTGCCAAAGACTAAAATATCTAAACAATTGTATTTTTCTTCCTCACAAAAACGAAAATGTCGTCTACATAAACGTAATTTTCGCCTTCTTATATGTGGTTTTGCTCCGAGTCCGTTGCCCAGAAGCCGTAAGCCTGACGTGTGTATCGTTGCAGGCACGAAGTACCGGTCACCAGCCAACCGATCACCCTCGTACATATCGACGAGGACATTGTGGTTGTCAACAAACCGGCCTCTATCCCCGTAAGTGGCAAATGAGACAGCCATGTTATGTGTACGCTTATCATACATCAAGTACTTGTATGTCACCCTTATGTGTCGCATGTTATGCTAATATAGATTTTAGTAGTGCACTAACCAAGCTTTCCATATACTTCATTGTAAATAATTCAACATCTTTTTCCACTGTACTTTCTTTATCTGACCAAAAGTGAACCAAATTGTTAGTAAAAAGGATTATAACTCACAAATTGAATTTCGGTGAAATACTTTAGAGAGCAGACAGACGATAAAGAACATCGCATCTAATATCTAAACCGTCCAGAATTTAATTTAGTTGGTCCCACAATTTTAGTGCGACTATCATATTGTAGGTTTCCATTCCACTGAAATCCGCTTTCCTGCCCCTAAAAGCTAGCTTCTCAAAGTCCTTTGCGTTAACGTAGAGCAGTCCCTTTTGCAAGAAATACTCTGCAACGTTATATGACGGAGGACACCTAATATTATGAAGCACTTTCATATCGGCTTTTACGGAATAAAACAGGAATGTTGAAGGTAGGTGTTAGAATTTACATGCAAAGTAGGCGAAGGCGGGCAAACTTGATTTTTTTCAGCACTCACTCAAGTTGAACATCGGGCTCAATATAGAACGTGTATTTTTAGATGCAGGTTCTAAATTATTATTCTCTACTCTGCTTTGAAGTTGCTTTTCAATCAGAAAATGTGTTTCTTTAATAATATGATCAGGTAGAACTTTGAAATGCAAATGGGGTATTCAAATGAGTTCTGCGTCAGTTCTCATAAAATAGTTTAAATCCAAACTGAATCCCATGGTAAATTTATATCGTTAGGGGTCAATAGTGCACCTTATTGATGCATCTGAAGTAGCTTAATGTCAAAGAATATGCTTTAACAATAATACTGCCTCATCTTATACATATCAATGTGGTTTTCAATTACCGTTGGAGGCAGACAGCCATAAAACAGTTGATAGCCGAATGAAATCCATAGTAAGCTCTATTTAATGTGCAAATTGTATTTTTACGATTGGTTTCTTTGTTACCTCTGAGGAGAACCCATGTTTTCAATTTCTTGCTCCTATAAAAGAGCTTTTTGAAAGTCATTAGAAATCCTTTTGAGCATTAAAACGCTGTTTGAATGAAAACGAAGCTTTATTTAGGACCCCATCAAATTACCTTATAAATTCTATCTTTTGTTGATACAATATATGATTAGAAAGAAGAAAGAAAAAATGTTTATTCTGCACAAACTTTACGCATGTTATAAAAAAATTACATAAAATACTCTTTTTACCCGACTACGGCAAAGCCAAAAGGAAGGGTTATGATTTTAGCAGTCTATGTATGTATGTTTGTATGTATGTATATATGTATGTTTGTATGTATGTATGTATGTATGTATGTTTGCTTTTACGTGTGTTCCACCGTAGCGCCTAAACTATTAAACCGATTTTGATGAATGAGGTATCAATAGATTTGTAATAATGGTTCGGGTGACATAGGCTATATAATTTTTCCCTAAATTTAATTTGGTGAACTTTACACGTAAATTTCTAACCTCGAAAAAAATTTAAATGCGATGATCATGACGTGTTTGATATCAAAAGAAAGGTCTTGACGAGCACATTACAGATATGTATATATTATATTTTCAAAGTAAATATGTTTAAAAACAAGCAAAAGTGAGACTGCGCTACGTACTATCGCAAGATGTTACCAACGTGCAGTTAATCAAATCTTAATAAATAGTAACGATTTGTAATTTCACTCTTATGAAGAAAAACAAATACAACGAAATATTTATATTTTGGATTTCTTCGAAGCTCGATATCGATATATGGTGTTGGCGTCGAAATAAATCGCTCTATGGTTTCGTCCAAAGAACTATGCACTGCTATTGGAATTTAAAATAGGTTAATTACTGAACTATTGTATTACTCTTATTTACGTTTACCAAGTGTAAAAACGGAAAAGTATAAAATAAAAAAATAAACTTTAACAAAAAACTGTAACCCGACTACGGGAAAATAAAAATGATCTAAAAAGTACGAAACAAGCAAATATTTCAGACACAAATCAAGACATAGGTACAAAAATGGTCAAGGTAAAGCCGTCATCGCATGCCATTATTATTTTGTAGGTGTTCCTGGCACGAACATGGTATACAGGCATGCGACCACGGCTTTACCTGGACCATTTTTGTACCTGTCTTGATTTCTGTCTGAAATATTTGCTTGTTTCGTTCTTTTTGGATCATTTTTATTTTCCCGTAGTCGGGTTACAGTTTTTTTGTTAAACTTTATTTTTTTATTTACTACTTTATTCGATTAGACGCCGACATTCTGTAAAAAAAATTCGGAAGAACTTTTTTTTACAGAATGTCGGCTCAGTTTGCTCAAAAATGGTACCACAGACACTAGATCAATATCGTTCAGTAATCAAAAACCTATTGTATTACGTAATAAAATCATTAGCTCTTACAAATAAGATTCCTAAATTCCTCACTAAGCGTTTCGCACCCAAATATTCCAAATCCCTTTGAACCTTTAGAGGGCCCAACATGGCTGCCAAAATGAAACAACAATGTCGACCAATTACTCGTGCCAGCGTATTTCTACGTAGGTCCTCATTAAGCCTCTTGTTACACCCATACAATAAGCTGTATAGATGTATACATATCTAAACTTAGCACATATGCCCGTTTAGCTCCCTACCCACGTACTGTTTCAGCAAAGTGGAAATTTCATCGAGGATATTGCAACGTACGTTTTTGTCTGTGTTTTGAACACTTATTGATATAATTCGAATTGTTGGGATTGACTTTTGGCAGTTGCAAAATCTAAAGAGAAACTTTACTGAAAAGTGACTATGGAATTGGAAATAACGAATATAATTAAGTTGAGGGACCTTTAGAAATTTGACTCTGTAGAAATACGTCACGTGGATACTAGATATAAGTAGATATTAGATACTACCAAATCAACTTTGAAGTAAAGAGTAATAAATTAAGCTTTTAAAAGGTTCGAAATTTCAACCATTTTTTTAAATAACCTCTTGTCCCAAACTAAATCGTAAGTAACAAATTCAGAACAGAAAGAATCGGTCAGAAGAAGGAATCAATATAGATTATACGAATGTAATTGTAAGGCGGATGCCGTAGAAAAGAAATATTTCTTCAGTTCGAATGTAAAAGGGTCTAAATGATCGACCGTCCCCCATCATAGTGATTGATATTACGGCTCAATGCTGGATCCCTAAGCTGAACGGTGCAAAGTAAAATATATTTTCTCTGGCCTACATTCGCCCTTATAAAACATGGCAATCAATTCTATTAAAATATTGGTTACCGGGATTCGGTCAGTTTACCCGTCATAGCTTAGGTTTTACTGAATTTTAGATTTCTAGTTTAGTCACTGTTATTACTAATACACCTAATTCTTCTCTAGTTTACGCCTATATATTTAATTTTAATAGCTTTTTTTACTAATCTATTTCTTATTCTAACATAACAATTTAATCTTCTGAAAACACAATCATACAAAAAGAAATACACGAGATGAAGGTTTCATACCACTCAATTATACTTAGTTTAAAACATACCCAAGTCTACGATCACAGATTTAATTACCTACGTTTGTATCTTCCACACAAAAGTTTACAATCTCAACACAAACCAGAATACTGACGAACTTATATGTTAGATATGAGAATCCCGCCATCAAATCAACCGAGATTAGTACCCTTAGAAAGTCATAAATAACTTCATGCACAGTTAAACAGTTGTCCTTTGTATACGGTCCTATTTTGATTCTGAATTCAAACTTATTCCAATTACGTTTAAGAACACTTCCATCCATTCAACCATTCTTGCACGCTACAGAAATATCTCCAAATTTTCCATTGGTAATATTAATGAGTTGTTGTGACACATTAATATTTCATTAATTAGAGTCCAACAAAATGACTTCAACAAAATGTCATGCATACAAAAGTAGGACCCTATATACTGTGCCTCCAGTGTATTAAGTATTTATATTGTCTATGATGTTGTAATGCACTTTGAGTATCTCATTAATGTTAATGCTCCCTTCCTTCTGTGCATATTAGAATAAGCCATTAAAATCATCTTTGTATCGCTGTTTTGTACCCTATATCCCAAAATTTTATACCTTTCCTAATAGATTGTCAAAATGTTATGCTTTTAGATGTTAGAGATTTTGTGCTTAACATTATAAATCCTCCATTTAATTTGGATGATCAGATATTACACCTCCACTGACCAATAGATTACAAATTTAAAGCTTTTGTGATCGTCCTACAATGTTTGTAACCAGGCCTTGTAAATAACCTGTACATCAATAAACTTCACTTTGAAGTCCAGTATTCTCGATCGAAATATTTATAAAAAAGATTTTTCTGCATTAAATTAAATAATATTTAAATTCTTCAGCAGACTCCGCAAAGAGGATATTGAGTTATTAACAACAAAGTATTTATATAAAACCTTAAGTTTGTATTTTGTTTGGTGTGATCACAATCCAAATTCCTGTACCAAACCAAAGAATTTTTTTACGTCAAAAAGGAATAACTGTGACGTGATACAGTTGTTCTTGAAGGCAATTGCAACATCATAAGACTATAAAAAGTCCGTAATGAAACATTGTTGTGTCCGTGGTGGGCCAGGCACGAGACGCCAGTGCTCGCTAGTCCCTTGCGCATCATACACGTGGATGAAGAGCTTCTCGTGCTCGACAAGCCTTGCTCGCTACCGGTGAGTCATGCGTTGGGACCGTTTTGTCATTATCGTCAGGCTCTGACTGGCGTTTAGACCCTGAAACACTTTTTACTGCAACAAACTTAGCACATGTTGCAAAATTTTCATTCCCAATTCATCACCGCTACAGGGAGAAATGTAAGAGCTTTTTTCTCTAAAACCCAAGCATGCCCAAATAAAGAAACCTTTGTGAAAACGCAGAAAATCGTTGACAATTAAATAATCCCTCAAGTTTGTAATACCTTTTTGTAACGTAATGATTTTTGCTACAATAGAAGACTTTATTTTTTCAACAAAGAACGTAACGTAAAAGAAAGACCGTTGAAAGTACAATGAAAGAGAAAATAAATCTCCGCAAAGATAGCTCACAGAAATTCAGTGGGTTCATATTTTTTTTCGCGATTCAAACAAAGTACGCCGTCAGAGTCTGACTAGATTGTGATCTGCACAAAAGTTTGAAACATAATACCACAAACAGAGTTGAAAATGTGCGGTCTTGTCGAAAATACCACTTGAAAGTGGTCCCGATTCGGTATTGCGAGCCCAAATACTTCCTATTTTATTTCATTTCTTTCAAGCGGGTACCGTGTTATCCAAAATATTTTAACCTGATCCAATTATTGTTGCTCAGGAATAACTTTCACAATATTTTCTCTTACATTTTGGTAAATTGAGTTGCAAAAGCTTACGTCGATTCAATTAGGAGTTTGTCGTACGTCCCTTTTTGTCAATTCTGAAAACTTTTTGCCCAAATAATGTTTACAAATTCTAAGGATGGTGCCGGTTTATACCGCCTATAAATACATACAAACTCGAATTTACTACATAGAAGGTATTTATGAGAAATTCGTAAAAGGGTCAACGATTTGCATGCAAAGTTTCGTTTTTAGAATTTAAACCCTTGAATATGTAGGATGATATATTATTACGGCATTATTTTACCTTCCAGGCATGCATGTACTATGTACTTTGTTCCTAATTTGTATTAAAACAGGACGTCTAATACTATACTAAAAACATATTCATGAATCAATTAGCTAATTTCGCTCAAAATCTAGTGCTTTCCTCCTAGCGCTGTCTGTATTAAGCAAGATTCGAAGATACGCGTAGAATGCAATTCAATCTCTCAAAATGTCAAAATTCCTTCTTACATGGCTCGGTACTCGCTTCACTATACTTTATCTACACTCTTAGTACTATAGTTTTGCTTTTATATTTCCCTATGCATGTACTTCCACAACTAGCAATATATTGATTTTGCTGTGTTACTTGTACTGTGGCGTTTTTTTATCGTTTGGACTGCGTAATGTATTATCTTGTTTTGTGTGCACATCAACGTTTAATTTTAATACTCATGTTTTAAACTTGCTTGCTTCATCATCGTTGCTTTATTCGTTTTTAACTTTATTTTTATCATCATCAGGTACCTTGTGAGCATTATGCGACGTGTTTCTAAGTTTTTTTCAGTTACTTGAATTTGGTAAAATGGCAAAATTTTGATTTGTGATTCCAAATTGTATTTGAATAAATTGCCAATCATGTTCCTTATCTGGACGATATTTTCTTCTTAATTAAAAAGCATGATAAAGGTCGATCTTAAAATTAACGTCCAATTTAATAAAAAACTATTTCACTAGGTACATCCATGTGGCAGATACAGGCACAACACAGTCGTTTTCATACTCGCAAAAGAGTACAACTTGAAGAACTTGAGGACCATTCACAGACTCGACAGGCTGACGTCAGGTGAGCTTGCTCTAAACTGTAAAAAATTTCTTCGCGGTTTCAAAAAGATCCTTTTAAAAAATTACACCCGCTGGTTTTTTAATTGGTGTAAATGCAAATCTGATTTCCGTTTTTCTTTTGAAATGTTGGACGGGATTTTGATTTTGATAAATGGTAAAAAGTTGGCAGTCGGTTTAATTTAGAATGGTTTTTTAATGTGATTTCGTAGGAAGGTGGCTTGAGATTTAAATAAAGCCCAGCATCATTAATCTAGACACGCTTTTGGTGATACCATTTACCCCATGATGCAATTAAAATGGTTAAAAATTACCTTCTGTACAAATAATCGTTTACCGAAAAAAAAGTAAATTTGTGAAGAAAGACTTCTGGCGCAATGATGAAAAATTTGATGATGATGATGACGATTGTATCCGATGAGATCCAACAGAATAATAATCTTGTAATTCTACACCCAGGTCTCCTACTATTCGGGAGGAGTCCAAAGAAGGCGCGACAGATGGAACATCATATCAGGAACAGACAAGTACAGAAGGAATACGTCTGCAGGGTGGATGGAGAGTTTCCTGAGTAAGTGACTTTTTTCAACCAGTTTTATTTCTACAAGTAAAATTTGTGTTTTGTGAAAAGAACCACGCAGATTTGAATGGACCTGTCCAGTCAGTGCACGCATTTTTCAGTACCGAATCGTGTAGCTCAACTCAGAACTTAAGGAGCTCAACAACTCGACGAATATTACCAAAGAAAGGACATTTCGGTAGGCCGCATAAAGTACTCAAAGAGTTAGACCGTAATTAAGACTAACTGAGAAAGAAACAAGTTATCCACATTAAGTCCTCACATTCACAATAATGAAAGTATTTACTAAATCTTTTTTTCCAATTTAAGTTTAAATTGTTATTACAGATAAAATCTGTAGGATAAAAGCTGTAGGAGTTTATGATTGTTTGGTTTTTATTGTTACTTTTTAGAATAACAGATAGTGGTGCCGATTCCCTTGTTCACAAACTAAACTAAATTTAAGTTTACTGCATCTTTTTCTTTCTATTTCAATAAGAAAAGGACAGAAGATAAATTTTAGTTTAGTCCTGTCAAATTAATCGGTATTACTAAAAAGCGTTATGCCCGAAAAAGTCAACTGTTTCAAGTTTCAAAAGTTATTGTTTTTTAATATAGAGCCATCTAGTAAACGTTTTTAGAGGAACATTGTTCCAACCGAGTGACCCACGACATCTCCCGACTTTTTTGACAGGTTGAAACTGAGATAAGAATCCGAACGCTCTTAAAAATACGGGAATTGTCCCTAAGGTTTTCTTAGGCCAAGTTGCTGTCATGCGGTGCAGCGTTGGAATGTAGAGGCTAGTTCACTGACTTCACTATTTATTTTCACTAGTATCACAGTGCGCAACAAAATCACAACTAACTCGTAGCTAAATTAAATTACTACAAGTGTTGATCTTTTATGGAGCACTGAACTCAATATCGATCTTGGAAAAGTCCTACAATAATATTAATGACGCGACTACTTATGTACCTTCAAAGGAATTTAAACTCTAACTCGTTGAAGGGAAGTTTATTTTGCTGTTGGCCTCTCTAACTATAGCCAATCAAAATGTTTATTGATTCATGAACAGTCTCTTGGTTAGGTAGGTCTATCGTCCACGATTCCACTCAAAAGTAAGTTGTTACAAACTCAGGAAGTCAGTCAGTTGAAAGGAACACGGGTGGGTTTTAGTCAATAAGAATCTGACACGCCCAGAGCGGGAGAAGTTATTTCATAATTTCGCACCCAAAAAAAAGGAAGTCAGTCAAGTCAGAAAGATAAAGACGAGAAGGACGGGCAAGAAACTCCATGAACTTTTTTCAACTTTCATCAAAATATAACATCATAACATCACGCCTTGTTCCCCCAAAGGGTTAGACAGAGATGTACCCATAGTACACCCACATTTCGCCAGTTATGTTTAAGTCCCATGTAATAGGGGGCGAGCCTATTGCCACCATCGGGCATAAATTCCAGACTCCGGGCAGCTACTGGGAAATTCCAGATGGAAAAACCCAATAACATTTTATTCGAGCTGGGAATTGAACCCAGGACCACAAGGTCACCAGTAACGCTTGCGACCACTAGACCAACGAGGAAGTCAGTTAAATCAAAATATTGGTAACATCATCCATGTTGAAATTATACATTGTATGTGAGAACGATGTAGAAACACGTACACCTTTGTTGTCCAGAGCAAGAGTAGTTTAAAAAACGGTAGCAGCTAAGAGATAACCAATCCCAAATAATAAACCAAATACTAGTGCTTGTGACATTCTGGTTACTTAATGGTGATTTGAGTTTGTGACTGGTTACTTTTAAATAGAATCGTGGACGAGGGGCTTAAGTGTTTTAGTTAAGTTGCATCTTGGAATGTTAACTTTCATAAATGCTTTTTATATAAATACCTACTTTCGTAGCACTAAGTTCTTAAAGTATATTTGACTTTTTTAGTGTATTTGTCTTTCAAATATTTTATTAGTGTGTTTTAAAAGTTAAAATTTATATTCTTTTATTTACTTCTAAGGTGCTAGTCTCTGATAGCCGTTTAAACCTAATAATTTAGTAACTATTTTAAAAGAAATCAATCAAATATTTTCGTTGACCTGAAAGAGAGCGATTCATTAATGTTTTATTTTCTATTGGTCCCTCAATAACGAGTTTTCAGTAGATTTGCAATCTTCCAGTCGAATCAACAGCTTCTAGTCAAACTAGGTGTAAATTTGCGCTCCATCACACGAGAATAGCAGTACCTAGGTTTTTTTAGTTAAAATGTTCTTACTAAAGACGAATTGATAAATCATTGCTTGGCGATTTATATTTTTTTTTTTGTTTTTAGGGTTTGTACCCGAAGGGTGCCAAACGGAACCCTATTACTAAGCCTCCGCTGTCTGTCCGTCCGTCTGTATGTCAGCGGGCTGTATCTCATGAACCATAATAAGTAGACAGTTAAAATTTACACAGATTGTGTATTTCTATGGTCGCTATAACAACAACTAATAAAAATATAATAAAGTTAAAAATTTAAGGTCCCCATACATACAAGAAACGTGTCTTTTTCGGCGTTTTTTTTTGCAAAATATTGTACGGTAATACGGAACCCTTCGTGTGCGAGTTCGACTCGCCCTTGGTCAGTACAAAGATATAACTTGGCATGAAATTAAAACTAATAGAAATTTTAAGACAGATTTACCAGCCGGTCCCAAACTAGACACAGCTATCTTATGCCAGCTACACACGTAACGATATATCGTAGCGATTAATCTGTGCAAACTGATTTGTACAGATTTATCGATCGTGTGTACGAGAAATCGTCGCAGATTATCGTTCATCGGTGGCAGTTGCTATTAGATAAATCGTTGTCGATTGCGTTTGCACAGTTTTCATTCTCTTTCTCTCTCACTCCTCATTCATCCTCATATAATTATGCCAATCTTTCGGAGCGAATTTAAACTCATTTAATAAGTTGATGTGAGAAAATAAAAAAGGATTGTGTGGTTTTATGAAAACACGGGTAAAGTGAAACTTCTATAGGCGCCGCCATATTGGCCTTGGCTGCTCTGACGAGCGCCTTTTACTTTATCCCTACTCCGCGGCAGACCGTCACGCGACATGCAACACACAGACGAAAAAGTTTGAGACGATGTAATAAAAGTTTCACTTTAACAGCTTCCTTTTCATGAGCCAGTCTTTACACCACACACTCCGCGCTTTTTTTTTCTTTAAACATATAACCAGGCCTAATATCGCAAGTACGTCATCATCTTCCATCGTGGATGACATGTTTCTTGCGTGAGCTTCTGCGGAGAACTGACGATCGACGTCGATATCGGAGGCGTGTGGAGACACTGGGAACGTTCGATTTATCTGCACAGTCTGAAATCGCTACGATATACACCGTGAAATTTGAATCACAGTTTTGCTAAAACAAACGTTATTCAGACCATGATGGTCTACTACCATTCTACAGCATCCAATTAAAAAAAAAAAAAAATGGTTTTTGAAAATACACAAAAAAAAACAAAGTTTAAAATACCAAGATTATCGTTACTCCCTACAACACAGACACTACGCATGGGACACGGCATTGTTTACAGGGAAATGTACCTCCATAAACAAAATTTAGTAAGTAGTAGATAATCTTGACATTTTAAACTTTGTATTTTTGTGTTTTTTCTAAAAACCAATTTATGTTTTTTTTTATTTTATTGGATACTGTAGAATGGTAGTAGACCATGGTCTGAATAACGTTTGTTCTAGCAAAACTGTGATTCAAATTTCACGGTGTATAGTTATGTGTGTAGCCGGCATTAGTGAGCCAAAAACTACACAAAATTAATAATTTAATCTAAATTACAGTGACGAAATCGAATGCCTTGAGCCAATAGAGGTGGTGAGCTACAAGATCGGAGTGTGCAAGGTGTCACCGAAAGGCAAAGATTGCTCGACGGTGTTCAAGAGGCTGGGGTACAACATGGCGAGCAACACGAGCGTGGTGCTGTGCAAACCGAAGACTGGCAGGATGCATCAGATCAGAGTTCACTTGCAGTATTTGGGTAAGTTTTGTAAAAAATACTAACAGGCTAGCCTTTTCCCAACTATGTTGGGGTCAGCTCCCAATCTAACCGGATGCAGCTGAATTTTACATGGAGTGATTGCCTATCTGACCTCCACAACCCAGTAACTGGGTAATACGATACCCCTTGGTAAGACTGGTTATAACGACTGTCAAAGATCCACGAAACAACCGGTACCAATGGCTTAACGTGCTTTCTGAGGCAAGGGGCTCGGTATGTAAAGATGGTCACCCATCCACGGACCAACCCCGGCAAGCGTAGCTTAACCTGATGGATCGACCCGTGCGGCTATTATTATTTAGCTACGAGCTCCTCGAATTATGTTTTATGTAGAAAGAGGTAGATAGGTTATCTACCCAATATTCGATTTAAAAAAATGGCACACTATTTTATTACCATTATATTCACCGTAAAAAGAAATTGCCTAAACTATCGGCGCCTTGGAGCCTTCTCCCCGCCGCTCAAAGTCTCTCACGCTGTCCACAAGTAGTAGATTGCGAGCGAGATAAAAAAATTATTTGAACTGAGGTTTTATGGACTCTTAATATTGTAATGCCATACTATAGAACGGCATGTCGTAATGATGACACGTGGAAGTAGGACGGCATGTTATAATTATCGGAAGCGAAAAAGAGACAAGCATATGTTGCTTCCGTTAAAAGTCGGCGCGACTCTGAATTCAAGTGTGCTACCTAGCCTAGTTTTAACTGGCCATTTGCGGAGCGCGTATAACCTATTTACCTCTATTTACTTATGACATCATTGGGTACAAGCCAAGAAAATCAGGGTGCAAATTTTTTCTGCTTAGAGAGTCAGACCCTCAGTAGGAAATGTTTAAGCCGCGTTTTTTATGAACGTGGTGCCGTCATATAACAACCGCAATGTGAAGGCTGTCATAAAAAAAAATAGTGGCACTCCGGGAGTGCCGACAGAAGTGAAAACTTGAACAATTTTACTGTGCAGGAAATATTTTTCTTTTTTGACGTCGGTAAAAAAAAGGAAATTTCAATCATGTCGTTGTAATGTCTCAATCCCAAAGAAAATGTATCACGCGTTGATGTCTTTTTAATGGTCAAAAGCTGGTGTCGGTAACAGTGTCGCGATTTCAATTGTTTTTTCCCATCTCAAAATGCTCAATGCGCCTAAAGAAGTTTTCACTTCAAAATATCGTAATTTTCAATGATGTTTACACATTGTGGTACCAGGAAATGCTCTCTCTGTGGAAGGCGTTCATTTTGGCACCGTTTTGTTGGGAAATCCAAGCTAGTAGAATAAAACTTATTTCCTTGGACTTCCCGTCTTTTCCATTGCTCGTTCACACTTAAGATTTTCTCCATTAGAAGATGCAGCTGGTCACGTCTCCATAAATTATCATCACACACGTCATTGGTTCAAAATCCATCATTCCATTCTTTCAATTTGAAGATGTAGGTATGCTAAAGTTGGCTGTTTCTTCCATCAGGTTACCCAGTAGTAAACGATCCTCTATACAACCACCCAGTGTTTGGCCCGCTCCGAGGAAAGGGGGGCGATACGGGAGGCAAGACAGACGAACAGCTGGTCAAAGACCTCATAGCCATCCACAATGCTGAGAACTGGCTCGGAGTAGATGCTGCTGACGATGATCTGCTGTTCTCCAAACCTGTGTCGGATGATAAAGGTAAGTTTTAAAGAAGTGTGATAGTATAAACATATTTAAGGCAAAACTTAAGAAACATGGTACCCTGTAACGTCACCAAACCCAGAGGCAAAAATGATAATTATTACCACTTTGTATCAAATTTTAAGTGAACTGTTACTTAAGTTCTTATCAGAAATAAAAATTCTTTAAACCTAAGTTCAACTCTATTGGGGTCGGTTTCCAGTCTAACTGGATGCAGCTGAATACCAATATTTTACATGGAGCGACTGCCTATCTGACCTCCACAACCCAGTTACTGGGTAACACGAAACCCGTTGGCAAAACTGGTTTTCAGACTGTTGTTGTTTAGAATAGCGAGTACAAAAAACAAATAAGACTTTAAAGCTCAGAGACTCCTGATAATTTTCGGTTAAGTTTTTTGACAGATATTTTTAAATACTAATTCGGGTCCTGTGTTTTTTTTTTCCTGGACTTTGTGAAACAGCCTTTTAGGCTTCTTTGTGACGCTGACGCTGGCGCCGCGTAGATTTTACACTAATTCAGAGATATTCTGAATTTTATCCATCTTGCGGTGCGGCTCATAGGTGAAATTCATTCGTATTCCGACACAAACATGCAGCTCCTGCGTCATGTAGACTTAGCGTTTAGATGACATCTATATTGGATTTTTAACCTGGCAAGACTTGACTATTATAGTTCCGTTTGTAATAGTATCAAGCTATAATACTGGAGACAATAAATGTTTATTCTATTCTATATTTATGAGGTACTGCTGAGCATGAGGTCCTGGGTTCGATTCCCGGGTCGGGCAAAGTGTTATTGGGTTTTTCTATCTGAAATTTCTCAGTAGCAGCCCGGAGTCTGGATTTGTGCCCGGTTGATGGCAATAGGCTCGCCCCCTATTACATGGGACTTAAACATAACTGGTGAAATGTGGGTGTACCTGCTACAGGGACACCTCTGCCCAACCCTTCGGGGAAACAAGGCGTGATGTTATGTTATTTAATTATTTATCGTTTCGTCACTTCCGAGAGTCACACGTCCAGATCTAGATCTCCTGACAATTTAGTCTTTATTGTGTTTTTTTACTCTTTGATCAATATTGTTTCCTCAGTCGATTTAAAAGAATGATTAATCTCGCTATTAATCTACTTGAAGGTAGTCGAATATCGGCAGTTTGGTGGCAAAGCTTACTATGTCAGTTTCAACAGTTGGTGAGGATGACTGCGACACTGGAATTGCTTCAAGGGAGTCTTCACCAAGACTGGAGTCACCTGCACCAGGAGTCACGCCTTCATCTATAATGACCCGTAAGTATTGAAACCGTCATTATCATCATCATCATCATCAGCCTATAAATGTTCCCACTGCTGGGACACAGGCCTCCTCTCTGTGAGAGGGAGTGGGCCGTAATCCACCACGCAGGCCCAGTGCGGGTTGGTAGATGTCACATATCTTCGAATTTTTGGTTCTAGGACATGCCGGTTTCCTCACCCATTGAAACCCTATAGTTATGAAACCACATTGGTTCTAGTACATTACCGTTCCTCACATTATTGTATACTCGTAGAATTTGATCCAGCCTGTCCCATCTTGCTGTCCTCCCCCCAGCGACGTCCTAAGCCGAGATTCGTACACCACAGGGGGTGCCCTTAGCGAGCGTCGCCTAGTATATAAGTTTAGTTTACGCCCCTGGCTGGAGGCTTTATGTGTAGTAGCTTAAGGCAGCCACAGGATAGCCCGGTTAAGTAGTCACCTCAGAGGTCAGTTACGAGATACCCTAAAAAAAAAACGTGTGGCACTCGGGGACTGCCGCGGTAAAGCTATTGCATAGCATTTGTAACCTCCATACTTCCTATTTGTCAATGCTACACTTGGGATGATGACGTGATGACATAAAACAAAAATTACGTTCCCATGACAACATCACGTTTTTATGGGAACCGTCATTACATGGTAGTTGGAGTGGGGGTGTTAGGTTTTATTTTCGTTACGTTACTTCTTGATTCGGTCGTCGCGCTCAAAGCCCGCGATAAAAGCTATGCAATAGCTTAAAAACTGTATTGGATCAAAATTAATTTTATAACTGCACGGACTGACGTGTTGCTAGGGAGTTTATTGTGCCATTTCTTTTTCCCAGCTAAATCACTAGAAAGTGGAAGGGCAAGCGTTTTGGTGGACTGTCTTACGTAACTTTTGATGTTCAAGAAGGGCTGATTCTCAGCCTAAGTTAAATAAAGTAGTCGAAACCGTTTATAACGACTTCGCTTATAACGACATACCGGTTTCAACAACGAAATTCTGAGGTCCCAGCATCTCTGTTTACTTAACATAGTGTTTGATTATAACGAATATCGGGTATAACAACCTTAATCCGACGATGACTTAGAAGTCGTTATAAACGGTTTTGACTGTAAACGATTTTTTATTTTTTTTAGCCCGCGACTTCGTTCACGTGGAAGTAGATAAAATACAGCCTATGTAAATCACTGATAATTTAACTTTATATAGGTGAAATGATCTTTAAAATCGGTTAAGCATTTTTCGAGTTTATCCATTACAAATCAACTCTTTTCTCTTTTTAATATTAGTTTAGATTACAAATACTATCCGACCCGGCAAACGTTGTTTTGCCATATAAATGTTTGGGGTGGATCACTTAGGGGTATGAATAATAGATTACTACCGATTCTCAAACCTACCAAATATACATTTAAAATTTCATAAAAATCGATCAAGCCGTTACGGAGGAATATGGCAACTAACACTGTGACACGAGAATTTTATATATTTAACTCATTATCTGTTACGATTAGGGCTTTCAAATACCGGATTTTTTCAATACCGGTATCAATACCGTTATTGGAAAAAACAATACCGTGATCACGGTATCAATACCGGTAATCCGGTATTGCTCGCAAGTTCAATTAGGACATTAATAAAACCATTAAAATACGTGTTTTTATTTTCAAATCAGTCTTTACTGTTCTTATGTTTTGAAAATAATAAAATAAATACCTTTTATACATAGTTGAAATCGCGAAAAAAAAAAACAACTGTTCCCTATATTTTGACGAGATATGCGAACATAAATGTAGGGAACAGCTGATTTTTTTTTCGCGATTTCACGGTTGGTCCCATTGTGAAAGTTGTTCATAATGATGACTACAATGACCCCTTAAGAGGTTTAGTGTTAACAAAAACTAAGATTGTATACTTAACAATTTGGTATTGGTTGATTATTTAGGTAGGACTAGGAATTAGGAACGTAATCAAAACTTTATCTAGTCTTTTTGTAGGAAGGCATTTCACATAGACTTTGTAAAGTACTGACATTGAGTTTGAGACTGACATCGAAAACGACAACGCTGATGTCAGTCTCAAACTCACATTATTTAGCGGTGAGGCGATTGAGATAGAAGGAACAGCAGAAAAAGTCAGTTGAAACGATGTGAATCACATCTAAAGATTGTAATACCGTAATCACGGTATTGGGGCGTCAATACCGATATTGAAAAAGGCCAAAATAAAATCCGTGATCACGGTATTACGGGATCCCGGAATACCGGTATTGAAAGCCTTAGTTACGATGCCTCATTGAGGTGGATAACAATTAAAATTCTATTGTATCTCGTTAATGACAGTTGCAAGGATATAGATATTTAGTATTATCAGTTCTCTTTTACGTCACTCTTGATCACACTTTTTTATATAGTTAGCTTTCGGTTTTCAAACAGAAGAAAATTGATAACTTTTCATCACCAAAATCATCAACTCATCTCTCTCTAAAACTCATTCAAATTCATCACTTCCGTATTCTAATCACCACTTATTTCACCAGCGACCCTGCCGAGCCCATCGAGCGGCGCGGAGGCACCATCGGAGGTGAACTCACCAGCTCCGTGCACCATGGCGTCGTCGCCCGTCGCATCACCGTCATTCAATGAGGACTCCAATGATGCCAAGGTACAATCACCTTTTTCTTTTTTTAGGTGGGAATTTCTTAAATAACTTCTCTCGCTCTGGGCGGAGCGGGAGGACGTGTCAGACTCTTACTGACTAAAACCCGTCCGTGTTCCTTCAGTTGCCTGTATGTTGCCAGGGGCCACGGTATCCCTTTCGGACTTTCCCGCGACAGCAGGCATCGACCCTAGCGGACCCCGTCAATTCTGCTGACATCTCTTTGAAATGCGCTTGGAACACAACGCGCCGTCGACCCGGGCCTGGTCCTTATCGGACAGCGAGCTACCCATTGCTCATCGTCCGCAAGCATATGTTAGTCACCTTAAAGGCTATTTTTGTCTGCTCGTTGCACGATAAAAACTGATTTCTGCGCACCAAAACTCCTAGTTGGATTTATAATCATCTGACTAGCCTTTTTCCAACTATGTTGGGGTCGGATTCCAGTCTAATCGGACGCAGCTGAATACCAGTATTTTATATGGAGCGACTGCCTATCTGATCTCCACAACCCAGTCACTGGGTAATACGATACTCCTTGGTAAAACTGGTTGTCAGACTTTCAGGCATCTGACGACCCGTAACGAGTGTCAAAGATCCACGAATGAGAGTCAGGACCAACGGCTTAATGTGCTTTCCGAGGCACGCAGGGGTCCACGGACCAACCGCGGCAAAAGTAACTTAACCTGATTGATCGATCCTGATTGTACGGCTGTTATTACTTAGCCAAAAGTTCCTGGTGGGATTTATAATAATAAGTTTATTTATTTAGTTATCAACAGGTCTTAACCTCTGACCAAATAAAAAACTAAGACATAGCGCTGTCAACAGTGACGTGAGGCCGGTTCCGTAAACATGTGTGCACTTAGTGAGGTGTAGTTTGATTATAAATGTGTGCGTGTGAGTGGAGGTGTAGTTTTGGCATGCTTCACTGTATTGTTTGCAGCGCTCTCTTGGTTTTTTATTTGATCTGAGGTCTTAACAAATTCATTGCAGAGGCCTTCTTTTAAGTATGGAGATTCTTGTAACAGAAGACTTCATAATTTAGTCCGTTTTAGATTTTCGCAACCTCCTTTAATAGGATTCGAGTAACAAAAAAAAACAGTTGCACTCCGGGTGTGCCGACAGAAGTGAAAACTTGAAAAAACATCGGCACCGTGGTAATCAACGCGTTGATTTACTCCACGGTGTCGGTAACAGGTCGCGAAATCAATGCTTTAGTCCTATATCAAAAATGCTCAACGCGCCAAAAAAGTTTTCACTTAAAAAAAAAAACTGATCGTAGTTCGAGATCAAATTCGACTAACCATTACCTTGTCTCCCAACAGTCGGATAAAGTGACAGTGGCAACGCAGACGGGCTGCACACCGGCGGCACCGAGCCATGCCAGTGGGCTGGCAAGTAGCTCGGCGAGTGGCTCGACCGACGGACTGTCCACAGACCCGCACTGCTACGAGTGCCGCGTCAGGTACAGGGATCCCAGACCCAGGGACCTTGTTATGTACCTGCATGCCTGGAAATACAAGGTAAGGGCTGATTGGTTCTTTGTCTTTCTCTCAAGGTATGCTGCCAAGGTAATTGCGTTACACACATGAAATGGAAATCGATCTCAATGGCTTTCATTTTGACAGTTCAGCCACGTTCATTACACTTTCTCTTTAAATTTTACTTTTCATAAATCTCTAAATTTTCTTGGATGGATAAGGATGTCATTAATTCCGATTTTTTTTAACTATCAAATAATTATTTTAAAAACTCATAATTATGTTACTGACTTTGTTGCTAACTGTACTTAACGGTACTTTACTAATGGTTATACAACTAAAGCAATTTTTTTTGAGTTCCTATTACTTTGGTATTAGAAGGCTTCGATGCAATACCTCGCTGACATAACTGGGCACAAAAAAAAATCCTTTATAATATGGAAATTATGTAGCAGTATCCGAATATCATTTTCAATTAATTATAATAAAAACATATAATTTTATAATTAAAAATATAATTATAATTTAATCATAAAATTATATAATTTAATAATACAATTTTTTTTTTTTTAATAAATTGCCTTTTATTAATATTACATAAAGTACACGCCTGTACTCCCAGAAGGGTTAGGCAGAGTTGTACCTAGTAGACTCACAAGTCCGGAAAAACTCAATAACACTTTGCCTGACTTGAAAATCGAAAACAAGACCTCACGCTCAGCTGTTGCGCTTGCGACCACTAGACCAGCGTGCTATTTGTATTATTACAGAAAATAACTAATTAGATTTGTGTTTCACAGGGCCCCGGCTGGGAGTACGAAACTGAGCTGCCACAATGGGCAAGCATCGACTGGGACGAGCCGGAGAGCTCATAGTTACTGGAATTGACACCACTGAGGAAGCGCCTCGCCTCGGCACTGGTCATCACGAATTAGATCCATTATAATATATTAAATTCAACACAGAATAATTTAAAGTATTTTTACTGAATAGTTCGAGGCTTTGTCGAAATCGAAATTGTATTAACTTCAATATCATTCGAGTTCGAGGTCGCCTATAAATTTTTTACAAACTGTTAGTTAGTTAGTCGGAATGTGAAAAACAAAACAATCATTCTACCTAGCCTAAAACTATGTTGAGGTCGGCTTCCAGATGCAGCTTAATACCATTATTTTACATGGAGCAACTGCCTATCTGACCTCCACAACCCAGTAACTGGGTAGCACGATACCCCTTGGTAAGACTGGTTGTCAGATTTTTGGATTCTGACGATCTATAACAACTGTCAAAGATCTATAAATGACAACCAACAGCCAACGGCTTAACGTGCTTTCCGAAGCACGGAGGGGTATTGATATGTAATGGATGGTCACCCATCCAAGAACAGACCGCAACAAGCATAGCTTAACCTTCGATCCACCCGTGCAGCTGTTATAATTTATAGCCACGAGCAAATGAAAAAAACAAGCTCTGAAATATTCAGTAAATTATTTTAAATTCATTTATATTTAATTACAAACACGTTAAATCTTATGTACTTTATTCATTTGTTAGTATTTGCAATGTGGATTAAGCCTAATTGTATTTTTTCTTGTTTTAAGAATAGGTAAAATTTTTACACGTTGTATTGAAACTATGCGTTAACAATAGTATAAATAAATGTTAAAATATTGTTCAATCGATTTGTTAATTTCCGTTAACAATCTGTTATATCAGTAACTAGTTTAAAAATGACCGTTATTCACTTGAAAAGTGTCACTGGCACTTTAAAAAGTGTCACTGGCACTTTGAAAAGTGTCACTGGCACTTTAAAAATGTATATCCAGCCGATGTATTCTGTAAGAATCTCACCGTAAAAACTTACTGACCGTTCACTATAACTTGTCCCTTGCCGTCATGTTGGCACCATTGCTTGTCAAGCTTAGTTTCAATACTAATAGAGTTCAAAATGGCGACTGACAGAACAGTGCCACCAATCGAGTCACGGGACAAGTTAAAATGAACGCACTGGCTGCGTTCCGAGTTACGCTGTAATCGATTTGAGCATGCTAACACCTGTTCCGAATTAGCGTGAGCATGATAACGATGTCCCGTGAATCATCATAGATGACATGCGCCATTTCGCGATAACGCTGACCATGCCCAAAATTAATATCACCGTGAGCGCTGTCAAAAATTAAACTTGTGCTGTTTTGTTTTGAGTCGCATCATAACTATAAACCAACGTGGCATTTTCGAAATTGTATTTCTGGCTACCATTGCCTCCTAGCCAAAGAAGAAGAAGAAATTTGTGGTATATACACAAAGAAATTATGATTTGTTATTAGTTTTGACGTTGAGCGAACATTGTGTTCGCGTTCCGAATTGTTGACAGACCTCAACTCTCATAATCGTGGTATCTAAATCGGAACGCAAAGTATTGATGTGAGCGCTGTGAGCGATTATGGCTTAATTCGGAAAACGGCCACTGTAGGTGAATTGAGCTGTCAATAATGACAACTTAACTCGATTTTTACAGAATACATCGGCTGTTCTATATTCAAAAATTGCTTCGTACCATATAAAGCCGATGTCACACTAAAATAATGATCAAGTACCAAACTGCGAGGCGCCCTAAAAAAATTACTAACTTGGCTGTTACTACGACAGTGCTCTAAGGTAAGTTTTGTAATTAACATAAGTGAGAGTTAGTCTAAGGATACAGTTACGTTATCAGCGTTGAAAATCGCAGTTCTGAAAAAAAAAAACATTGAAAAAATTTTAGTCGACTTTAGAGCACATTTCGATTTCCTCTTTAGCGTTTTTATTTTCAATTCTTTTAGATTTTTATCATTTTGTCCGTTCAGTTCCTATCGGCCTAAAAATATTTGGTCAAAGCTTTTTAGTGACGTAGTTATTATAAGGAAAATGTAACAATTTGTAATATGTACCATTAAAATAGTTATATCGCTTAAACGAGGCAGGGTCAGAACCACAATCATAAATGAATTATATTAAAATGATAATCATTTAAAAAAGAAACAATGGGATAGCTCTTCTAATGTTACGACGGCATTTTGGCGAAATTTTTACTGAATGACCCGCCAAATGTAATTTTAACAGTGACTAAATGTCAAAATATATTTTAGTCATTTTTAAATAAATTTTAAAGCTGGGATATCTTTGACGAAAACATTTGTGTAAGTCGTTTTTAAAATAACGTTTGGAAGGGTTCAAATAATTTTATTTCAATTGAATATTGGACCACTGCTATATTTTCTTATTATCTTGAAAAAAAAAAGTATAATAGGACCACTGTTTAATAGAAAAGCTATCTCTGTAATATTAGATGCGTACGTTTACAATAAATGCATAGTTAAATAAAGCAACAATAAAAATATTATGTCGCATTTTTGTAGGTGGTGTTTCTAGCAACACCACCATTTTTGGCTTCCATAGTTTTGAAGTAGTGTTTTAAAGTATTTGGAAAATAAACCATAAAGTTTTGTACCTACTTTACATACATCAAAGGAAATTTTAATAATTCATCACTGACGTTTGAGGCCAGTTGTGATATGCATTTAATGTATCTATTATTTTTTTAACACCATCTTTTAAAAAGACAGCTTACAAAACGGTTTTTTTTTAAACATGGCAAGTAAAGACAGGGAGGGTAATTCCGCAAGACAGTTTACAGCAGCAGATCCTAAAGACATGTAAAAAATCGTTTGTTTTTTCTTTTTTTTAAGTTTTTCGTGTGTAGGGTTAAGTGAAAAGGCGTATACAGTTTTGGTTTTTAGTCAATTTTTAAATAGGTTCTTTTGAACCTGTGTAATGTATATGTCCTTGTCAGTTCCAATTTTGTTTTTCTTTTTCTAAAATTGGATTGTTTTAGTACTCTTTGACACGGGAACGTGTATGATCGTTTGTATATCTATTAGTGTATTGTAGTTATTAAAAATGTAAAAGACATTTTCTTGTGACACTAAAGTTTTTGTGTGCGATGATTTTTACAGTTTCTCAAAAAGTACTTGTCATCTTCATTAAAAAAAGATATTTCTTGAAAAAAAAAAAATCAAAATTTTTCCTTCATGAAACAGTTGACATTATTAGAGCGTTGTAACTTCAAAAAGCATCGCACACGAAAATACCCTAATATATTATCTCACGAGCTTTCGTAATATTAGTTTGATAATATGAAAAGTATATATTTTTCTTACATATAGCGTAGTGGTAGCGAGCGATATACATTGTTTTTGTTATTTACTATGAAATTGCCTATGATTTTGGAATAAAATCTTCTATGGGAAACTCCTGTCTACAGTTATTAAAAAGTAACAAGTTTCGTTTTATAAAATATTTTTTTATATTTTATTTCCAAAATATTAAATCCGTCAGTTTTGGTTTAACAACCAAATATTTTATCATTATTTTGTCTTTGATGTTTTCGGACTTATTCCATGTCATAGGAATTTTCACTGTTATTGCTATCGGCTATACATGTACTGTACATACGCTGATTGTTATTCTGCTATCAGATCAAGCTAAAATCATGCTGGCAAACCATTGTCTGTTTTGGGAACAAAACCATTGATATTTAAGAAAAGGTAAAGTTTGAGTAAAAAAAAAATATATTTAAAAAAGTCAAACAAAATACCTCTGTTTTAGTTCAATAATCCAAATATTTGTGTTTTAATTTTTATATAATATAGAACATTGTAAAATACGGTAGTGTGTACAAAATAAGATATTGTCTGTGGCATATCAACTAGGTACCACTCGAATTTGTATGACGTGTTGACTTGTTGCAAGAGCCTTTGGAGGGAGAGGCTCTCTGTTTTAATAAAGGTTCTGGCAAATAATTTGGTGAAACAAAACGACAGAAAACAGGCATATATGCTCTGCTACTCGTGCGAAGCCGGGGCGGATTGAAACATATACATATTTTTCTACAAATTCTGTAGAAAAATATTTATGTTTTTGGTTCATAAACATATACATATTTTGGTCTTTTTATCCTTCCAATTTACCACGTAATGTGTCAAAATTTAAAATATTAATGTATCCACTACGGCTTTATTCCTTTCAAACAACCAGCTTGACATTACTTAGCAATCTCTTTTGCCTTCAAGTAACAATCAACATGTCAAACAATTTTTATCCGAAAATATATTGTTGTATTTTTATATAGTATGTAAGATCCGTTCATAATATATATGTATATATATATATACTGTTACAAATAAAGTGAATACAAGAACGGTAATTGAGCTTGAAGAAAGGCTGGTGACGTATTTGCGATTTTCTTTAAAGATACACTTGCGACTATTTAATCGCAACCCAAATAAAATATTAATATTTATCTTCGCTTTTTAGTGAACACTAGAATGAGTTAAAAACTTAAAGGTTTTGTTCGTCGCGCTGTCGATTCATTTATTTATAAGAAAATTTTCATGTGCCTTCTCAAAATAATGGTAAAAAAATAAAGATAAAATTGTAAAATGTTTTTAATTACAGTTACATATAATTGTTACACTTTTAACATAAGTAGTGTTACATTTGGCACTGACGAGCTTCGTTTTGTAAAATATAGGTAGAGGACAACGTAAAACAAGCTAACTACGAAATATATTGCAACGAAAAAAATAAATTTTTACATTAGTTTTTTGAAACTCACCAGAATTTGTAACTACATCAATTATTTCCTGAACCCATTTAGAAACTGAGTTATTGAAGGCCTTAAATAAGGAGAACATAAGAATAATTGAAAAAACAAATTGTATTTTTATTATTTGGTCATTTTTACAAAAAAAAAAAAGTTGTCCTCTACTTAATTTAAGAGAAAGCTCGCTTTCGGCACAATTTTGCAAAAAAAATCAATGTTTGTGATTATATTTTGCATAATTTATTTTGTAATATTCGTTTTTTTTCTTGTTTTTGTTCCGATTTATTATTATTGTCATTGTGGTCGTAATTCGTGCCATAAATAATGGCTTGCGTTTCTTTTTAGTTGACACAAGTTGTGTTGTATTATTTGAACGATGACAAAATGAAAGACAATTTGTTAATTTAATAAGTATTTCGTAATTAAGAATATAATAGTGTTTCCTTCTTTAGATTCGTGTTATAAGAATTCATGTTTCCACTTAAATTTAATTAGAATAAAAGTCATCATTGAAATCGTTGTTTTATTTTTTCCCTGTTGAAATATACTTAAAATAGGTAACCAATTTTTTCTGGATAAAGACAATTCCAACACCTAATTAATTAGGAAAAAAAAATCTAATTTACACACATCACAAAACATACACAACACCCTCCTTTCCCCTCCACTGTAGTCGGGTAAAGAAGGACATCGTTAACTTGTAACTAAGTACCTAATACGTACCCCACTAGTGTCGGATCACACTTCTGGCCCTCAGCGTGAGTGGCAACCCCTAGTGTCCGGTTTCAATTACATGTTCGAGAGGCGAGCACTTCAATTGAAGCCGAAGCATCACGGAAACGTACGATGTAAGGAAAATTCGGGAAAAATTGAGAATAGGTACAGTCTAGTCTTTTATATCTTCGTCAGTTTTCAAATTCTTTTCTAAACTACGGCACTAAATGATAAATGATTTTATTTCTGTGAGTAGGTTTGTACAAACACTTTTACACGTAAATCATATTTTAAAAACTAGATGAGGTCGACGTTTCCTATCTGACTACTCTGAGAAGAAAAGCCGAAACAAACTCCTTTTTTAAAATCCAGACATAATCTTGGTCAGATCACGTGAAGACCATGTAGGGTGAATTAAATGGAGTCAGTGCACGCATTTGTCGGTAATCGTGCAGCTGAACTCTGAACTTAAAGAACTCAACCGTGAAGACTCTTGCATAGAAAACTATATTTAATCATTTGAAAATAAAAATGAAAATAGCTCATCACCCTGACATCAACCAAACACCATTTCATAAAATATAAATAAAAAAATGAATAATCGGGTGGCACGCAGTGCCTCCGCCAAGTCGAGCGCGAAGCAAACACTGCCGTACCTTACTGCTTTACTGGAACCATTTCGCCGCATTTTCAGGCCCCTATTTGAGAACCTCTGGATAAGACCAGAACGCAGAAATTTTCGTCATCCAGTAAGCTATAATCACATACTTAAAATCCAAAATTTCAAGTCTGTAGGTCATTTAGTTCCGAAGTTAAGCGAAAGCAAAGTTTCGCATTTATGACACTCACTCACTCATGATCATCAGAATAGAACTAGTACTTCCCATAAACTCAGAGAGCTGAAATTTGGTACAGAGTTAGGGTTCAATGGCCACATAAAGGGAAAAGTATAAAAACTAGGATAATCGAAGATCTGGAGTACCTGGTGACCCTGATTAGAAAACACAAGAGCTCAACCAAACTATTAGAGATCGACATACCGCCTTTACAAAAAATATTCAACTTGGTGGGCCGCTTCATTTGATGTCAAAAATTGAAGGTCTGACGGCCAAGTCACACAACATTAACTATAATAATAAAGAAATCGCAGTAAGGAACCTTATACTTGGCACAACTTTGTCTAGATTTCATTACTTTTTAGAGATAAACAAGCAGCTCCATCGAGACTTGGCTAGTTTTTTACAGAATGTTTTTAGTGGGATCGTATTGTCAGAGTTTGTCAGTCTCACATTTTTATGCAGTTGCGATTGTCGCAACCCCGCGCTGGGCACGCCACAATCGCGGCGATAAGACCCCTCTTTGAGGAGTGGCTGGAGAGACGCCACGGCGTTCTCACCTTCCGCCTAACGCAGGTCCTCACCGGACACGGCTGCTTCGGGAGGTTCCTGTTCAGGATAAGGCGGGAGGAAACACCCGGGTGTCACCATTGTGTGGATCGGCCTGAGGACACGGTGGAGCATACGGTGGAGGTCTACCCAGCTTGGGCAGAGCAACGCCGTGTCCTCGTAGAGGCGATCGGCGGCGGTGATCTCTCGCGTCCGGCCCTGGTTCAGGCCATGGTACGGAGCGAGAGGAAATGGTAGGCGTCACCTCCTTCTGCGAAGCGGTAATGCTCGCGAAGGAGGAGGCGGAACGCGTGAGGGAGAGGCAAACTTCGCGCCCTCACGCCCCAAACCGCCGCAATAGGAGGAGACGCCCGGGGCGGGAATCGCGAGCCGATTTCCGGCCACCGTAGGCGCGGGCTTGCGGACGGTGAGCAATGGGTAGCTCGCCGTCCGATAAGGACCAAGCCCGGGTCGACGGCGCGTCGTGTTCCACGCGCGCCTCAAAGAGATGTCAGCAGAATTGACGGGGTCCGCTAGGGCCAGTGCCTGCCGGGGGTTCGAAGAAAACCGATAGGGAAATCGTGGCCCCCGGCAACAGGGCAACCGAAGGAACACGGGTGGGTTTTAGTCAGTAGGAGTCTGACACGCCCTCCCGCTCCACCCAGAGCGGGAGAAGTTATTTGATAATTTCCCACCCAGAAAAAAAAAAAAAAAAAAGAGTTTGTCAGTCTCACATTTTTTATGCAGTTAAAATTCTGTGAAAATGAATTATACGTATTTTGCTGTTTCTGGCACAATCTAATTGAACTATTAAATAGATTTACGATCACACTTCTTGAACAGCTTTTGGCAACTTCATTCACATTTAGACCAGTGCCCTAATTGCGTAATACAACACAATCACAATCTGTTTCGATTTGAAACAGATTGCTAATCCATTGGTTCATAATAAGTTGGAAAAAAAATCAGTTCAACAACGTAAATAACGCAATGAATGTTGTTGAACTGTCAAAATGAAACAAATTAGGCAAAATTGTTTACGAAAATAAGTTACACAATTAGGGTACTGGTTTATACAGTGACTGGGCCATGTGACTCGGAATTTCAGACCCAGTCAATGAGTTCATGTGGACGAAATCGGCAGTAAGGCGATTGTCACACTGCATCGCGCTACGGGACAGACCGCGTTGCAGTGTGCTAATCGCCTAAGTCAGGCGGTGGAAGCTACTGGGCCTGAAAATAAACGGGTAGGTTATTCAACTGAACTGACTTGAGGGCGCGAAGTCAGCACTCGACTGAGTTGAAACTAATACTACACGAGCCCAGTTGCAAGTCAGCGCTGGACTGACTTACTGTACTGTCACATTACTGGGTTCGTATAAACCTGCCTTTAATGCCGAAACTTCTTTATACGATCGTAACAAAAAACAACTGACTTTGACTGCCACCTTGGTCTAGTGGTTGCAAGCGCTACTTCTAAGTATGAACTCCTGGGTTCGATTCCCAGGTCGGGCAAAGTGATATTTGGTTTTGCCATGAAAAAATTCTCAGTATACCTAGTAGCGCGGAGTCTAGATGTTAGATTCTTATTATCGAATTGAGGGTAGTTGGTAAAAAATCATCACCGAACCTGCTCACGACCTAAATCGCGACTAGAGTACATCTAAACTATCTATGAAATGCCGTGCACGCTGAAGCTCTCCTGCTGACCCGGGAGTTGAGACAAGGTAGGTGGTGTCCAATTGCCTTCTTGGAGATAGTAGGAACGAACGATTTCCACCCACAAATACTTTACTTTCAACTTTCTAAGGTACACAAGCCGCCAGCAAATATTTTCTAGAAAATGGTTGGTCAAAAAACGAACACTATATTTGTGCCCGGTTGATCAATAGGCTCGCCTCCTATTACATGAGACTTAAACATAACTGGCGAAATGTGAGGGGTGACTACTATAGCAAATTTCTGCCTAACCTTTTGAGGAAAAGGCGTGAAGAAAAAAACAACCGATTTTTGTAAAAAATATATTTTGCTAACAATGCTTAAATGAGGCCCTTACGCACTTAACCTTCGATTGAACTCAATACAACTGAGTTCACTTGACACCTTAGAACACCTTTGTAAGGTTTAAGTGAAGTTTTGGGTCAGTTCGTTAGAGTATCATTAAAGTCGAGCCTCCGAGGGGTAGACAGAAGTGGTTGATAACTGACTGAGATTGGTTACAAAGTGGTTTGATAACTGATCTTAAAGCTGTGCATTCTGAACGTTAACAACGTCGCAAATAGCTATCAAATACTTACCTGTTTTGATAAATTTTTGCACAAATCACATTATTGACCAGCGGGTTATAATCAAATTCAGTAGAATATTATTGCCCGGCTAGAGCTAGAGGCAGTTGTCCCACTGCCGGCGATTAACGAGTAGCGAGTAGAGCTAGCAACTGAAAAGGAGTTGGCGAGCAGCGAGCAGCGAGTGTGTAGTTCCGATAGTTTGTATGGAATGAGTAAGTACCTACTATCATGGCATCATGAAATTAGTATATAATGTCACCGTAAGATTGTGAGCACCGTTAGTTTATAATCAATAGGTATTTTTCCGTTAGGTCATAATCTGTCGAAAAATTGTGAACTCGGTGAAATGGGTTAGGTTAGGTTAGAATTGTGATCAACCGCACGCGAGCGGTGCCGCGGCAGCGGCCGGGGAGCGCTACTTCCAAGTTGCTCGCAGCCACGCAGGCTATTGAGCGCAGTGGTGGCCCAGTGGTAACGGCCGCGACTTACGAGTTGTAGGTCGTAGGTTCAAATCCAGACAGGCGCTTTACTTTGTGTAAATTAATTCATCACCACTGCTCTCAAAACGGTGAAGGAAAACATCGTGAGGAAACCGGCATGTCCTAGAACCAAAAATTCGAAGACATGTGACATCTACCAACCCGCACTGGGCCCGCGTGGTGGATTACGGCCCACTCCCTCTCACAGAGAGGAGGCCTGTGTCCCAGCAGTGGGATCATTATAGGCTGATGATGACGCAGGCTATTTAGATAATATAAGCGCAAGGTGCGTTACGTCGTAAACAAGTTGGTTACCAGTTCACAATTTGTCAGTTTTACATGGATACATTATAAACTAACGAAAAATTATGCGTTAAATTGTAAATGATTTGTCGCAGTTCACAATTTTTCGATACCGATGGATTATAAACTAACGAAGTTTATAATTATACGGTGACATATACATACAATACATGGAATTAGTATGTACTATCCTAAACTATTAAATGCGATTCCCTATTTTCACCAGAGCAGAGCTCTGTCGCCCAGGTGCTTAGTATTAATTATAAATGAAGCTGCTAGCATCAAATCACATCCTATTCTTACCCAGGCCACGTCAACCCTACTCAAATATAACATTTAAAAAAAGAACAAATAAAATGGCCGCCACAATTTCTGGTAATTTGTTTTATAAAGTGAAAATGTTAGATTAATGGTTGGCGTAAGGGGCGTCAAAAATGTAACACAACTAAAGGCTTGTAATCAGGTTTGCGTGACCAGCCCCCCTTTTTCACCCCCTCCCCCTTTACCCCGAAGGAAGTGTCGTGATGGATGACGCTACGGTTACTATGCATGTTATTTTTTTTTGTTTCGTAAGGGCTGCTACGTCGGCTTTTTGTCTGAGTTGATCCGGGTGCTGAGGAAAATTTATATTAGCAGCGATATAAAATATTGTTGGTGCTAAGGTATGAGGTAACGCAGTTTTGAACCTACTTGGAAGAAGAATAATGTTTCCAATTGTAACTAGATTTTTTTCGATTATGTTAACTTCACTTTCCAGCATTTCGAGTTTTTAAGCTATTGCATAGCTTTTATCGCGAGCTTTGAGCGCGGCGACCGAATCAAGAAATTCCGTAACGTAACGAAAATAAAATCTAACACCCCCCACTCCGCCTACCACGTAATGACGCGTGATGTTGTCATGGAGGTTACAAATGCTATGCAATAGCTTTACCGTGGCAGTCCCCGAGTGCCACACGTTTTTTTTTTTTTGTATGGCATCTTGCAGGTCAACCTAGGAGGTAGTCGGCTGCTTTACTGGACTTTCTTGTGGCTGCCTCAATAAATTAAGGTCTCCAGCCAGGGCATTAATCTTAGAAACTAGGCGACTACACGCTAAGGGCCTCCCTGTGGGGTAAGGACCTCGGCTTAGGGCGTCGCTGGTGGAGGACAGCAAGGGACAGGCTGGATCGGATTAATATTATTATTAGGGGAATTTATAGCTACAGGCTCATCGGCGTGGGCTGGCTCAAGCAAGGGTCGGGGCGGGGATGGACGGGGACGTCGCGGCGGGCCTCGGCGGCGAGGACGGAAGGACGGCGGCGCGCGGCGGTCGGTTTTTGTTTTTGTGTGCTAGCATTTCAAGAGGAGTATTGGATACTTTTTATTAATTTTTAAATCTAATTCAAGATAGTAAAATAGCAATGTATTCTACATTTGCAAACCTTTATTTATTTAATATATTTACTTAAATTTATTAACTTAAATATATTTTGTAACAATAGTTTTATTTAAAAAGTGTCGGTGGAATTTCTTACCCGTTCTTCTCCATAGGAACGGGCAACTAGCTTCATTTTTCTACCCCTTGACAATTCAAAAGTGCCTGTAATCGATTTATTTGAATTAAATGATTTAAGCTTTAGTTTGAGTTTGACTTCTGAACGTAACTAAACGTCCACAAACGTGTAGATACAGTATTTTATCTCACGAAACGACGCGCGCTTTACTTGTGGTAACCAAGTGTACTGAATATGTGCGTGAAGACGAGTAACGTCACCACATAACGCACACACTCACACACTTCCATCTTCACCCGTATGTCGGATGGTACCAAGAGCTCCTGCGCTTACACACACATTCACAGCAATATTTGTGAAAACCAAGTGTTTGTACACTTGGTTACCACAGGTAAAGCACGCGTCGCTTCATGAGAAAAAAAAACTGTAGTATACATAATATGTTCAATTCCCTTTTTCTTTTAATATTCATAAGCTAACATTACAAAGAAAAGAAAAAAGTCGAACTAAAAACTTTTTACAAAAAAAATCAACCGACTTCCAAAAAAACACTACAAAGCGAAAAATAACTTTAATTTCGGTAGTCGGTGTCTTTGAAAGAAAGAAAGAAAAATAAGTTTAATTGTCACAGACACACGTGCATAAAAAAAGAGAACAATACAATAAAATAAAACAATACATTTAAATATAATCACGAGCACAAATAGAAATATGCGGCAGCTGCTGGCACGTCATGACTGTGACAAGAAGGCTTCCACTCAGCATGATGCTGTGCTATGGGGGACCCACAGCACAGCGATGATTTTCAGTGGTCACCCGGTGGTCCTTTGGTTTAGACTTTTCGTTTTATGCCACCGACTTCCGAAATTAAAGTTATTTTTTTTGGAAGTCGGTTGACCTACCCCACAAATTCGAACACCACTACCTGCTATGTAAATAACAGTGACAGGAACTTAAGATATCATCCATATACTAAGTGGGAAAAAAATACGTATTATTGAACCTAACTCAAAAACCATTCAAGCAAAGTTAATAAAATGTAAATGGGACCACACGGGCACACCACACCAGCCACACCAGCTTTCAAATAAAAAAATAATCATCAAAATCGGTTCACCCAGTCGAAAGTTATGCGGTAACAAACATAAAAAAAAAAACAAAAAAAAAACATACCTACAGTCGAATTGAGAACCTCATCCTTTTTTTGAAGTTAGTTAAAAAATAAACACTTATCAAAGAAATTTTATTTTATTTTATTTTATTTGTATATGTATAACCCTGATGCGTGCCAGCCAGTCAGCCTTACAGTAAATAATACTTAAGTCGGACATATCTCAGAATGTCCATATCTCTAGATCTAACACGTCATAGCATAATCATGTTTGTTTTTATAATGGAAACATGGAAAGAAAACAAGTTATTAATACATTTTATGGAACACTGGACTGCCTCGTTGGTCTAGTAATTGTAAAATTTTAGGAAAATCGTCTACTTTTACAATGTTTGTAAATATGTGAGCACCATGTATCTACCACATAATCGTTGCTTCATTTTTAATTCTTTTTACCTATTGTGGTACAGTAATTTTATTCTAGGTGCATCGTCTTCACATATAATAATTATTTAACAAATGTACGTACATATACAAACAATTGTAAAACATTTTAAAAGAGTAACGGTGGAGTTTCTTGCCCATTCTTCTCCATACGAAAACTACCTTTTGGAAGGGGCGACTAGAATCAATTTTATTATTTTGTAATTTTTGACGTTCAAAAGTGCCATACATGGGCCTATTTGAAATAAATAATTTGACTTTGACTTTGACTTAGTGGTCACAATCGTGACAGCTGAGAATTGGTTCGTGTGGCTGACACTGGCATGGCCACCATCAGGGATTTTAATTTTGAAAACAGGAAAAAATTGTCGCTTATTAGTCGAAATTTGTCGCCAAATATCAGAATTTGTCGGTCACTGGTTCAAAACTTATAAAGGCTAGTCCAAGATTTAGTCCAAGACCTGGATCGATGAGTTTTAAGTCGTGGGTTCGAACCCAGGCAGGCGCTTTAGTTTGTGTAAATAATTTCATCACTACCTACTGCTCTCAAAATGATGAAAGAAAACATTGTAAGGAAACCAGCATTTCCTAGAACCAAAAAAATTGAAGATATGTGACATTTACCAACACGCACTGGACCCGCGTGGTAAATTACAGCCCTCTCGAAGAGAGGAAGCCTGTATCCCAGCAGTGGGAACATTGTAGGCTGATTATTATGATGAATTCGCTAATAACATTGTGATTTTAGTCAAATTAGGAAGGGCTCCTTAGATACTGTGGTAGATCCCATTAGAAAGTGATATCCGCAGCTTTTCCTTAACATAACTGCATCATAAAATATTCTTGATCCGAAGCAACCTTACACCAGGTTCCTGAAAGAAAGAAGATACCAAATTATTAGAAATAGTAACGCTATTACTAATGTACTCGCATATGTTCTGTTCCTTAAGTATCTGCCAAAAGTATAAACAAACCCTGTTCGGAGAGCTTAGACAAGAGGCAATCGCTTTCGAAGCGTTTTGTACTTCTATGACTTTCAAGCTTTTCGGTAGCATACCTATGTCAGTCCCATACATTTTTGACCTTAAAATCATCATTGTCGCTAATGTTAGCGAAAAAGTGACATTATACAACATGTAAAAAAAACCCTGTCCGATCCGTGAGGGTGTTGTTAGGTATCGTACTGAGTCTATAATATATATGTGGCAATTTGAAGTTGTGTAATTTTGTATGAATGGGGAATTTTGCCAGGTTACCACATGGGGCGCGGACGGCCGTCATTTAGCGGGTATCTACAAGTCATAACTTATGACCCCTGTTGAAAATTTTAAAAGTATTAATGAATTTGGAGTAATTTTGGTACGAAAAATGTGAATTTTAAATAGCAATAACTTTTATTTTTAATAATAATAAGATTTTTTATTAATTTTCGGTAATGTTATTGCAGTAGGTAACTATGAACTCCTTTCGGATCGGACAGGTTTTTTTTACATATTGTATAATGTCATGTCATGTCTAGTCGCTCCGGTTAAATTCTAACGCAATCACTCACTAAACGGAATTAGTAACACATTTATCTGAATCACTTTTTCCAACAATTATTGTTTCAACAACATTATCAAATCGTCGAAAATTTAGGTTATTAAACTAACCTCAATTGCCAAATGAAAAACATCTTTAAAAGCGTTTATTCTGAAAGTGGGCAACGTCACAAATAGATATCAAATATTTCGCTGTTTTCATTAATTTGGCAATACTACTTACTGTATGGAAATAAGAAATGTGGCTAACTTAGTTCCCTAGAATATTAATAATGAATTGCAATTATAACACTGAATTTGATGTTGTGTGTAAAAAAGGCATTTGGAAAGTTTCCAAATACTTTTTTTTACATCTAAAACGAAATATTCGGTATTACGATATTAATTATTGCATTTCATAATCAATATTTTAGTTCCTTAGTTAGCCACATTTCTTAATTCCATACAGTAATATTGCTAACTTAATCAAAATAGGTAAATATTTGACAACTATTTACGACGTTGCCAACTTTTAGGATAAACCCACTTAAGGTGTTTTAATATTAGAATTTAAAGAATAAATGAAATCACTCAACTTGTACCTAAGTGGCACTACAAAGTGCTGTCATCCACAGATGACTATCCATTCTTTTTCTGACGGTGTTTATATTTTCATCAGATTCTTTTGGAACAAACTGTAGTACAAAATCTGTATTTAAGCCTAAACCCAAAATATCATCTTAAAATACAACAGCAGTAATTAAAGCACCATTTCAGAAGCGCAAATTATTTGCGAATAATTTAGCCGGACCGGCGTGAGGTCGATGAGTGGTTGCTAATGGCCGCCGGAAGTCCGGATCAGCCAGCAAATGATCCGGACACAATGCCGGACGGTGTGTACAAGACGGCAGTAATTACACCTGGGTGTTTACATGTACCTGGGTAGGTAAACTTGGGTGTTTAAGTTGAAGACGTGTAAATTAGAATTTGTACTTACCGGTACGTAATGTTTCTTAAGAGGTTGTTCAAGAAAATGTTTATTTCGATGGGTTTTTATAAAAAGATGAATAAATTGTGAGTTTGTAGGGAGGGAGTAATCTTCGGAACTGCTGATCCGATTTCGAAAATTGTTTCACTAATGGAAAGGGAAGCAATGGTGGCGCAGTGGTAACAGCCGCGACTTACGTGCTGTAGGTTCGAACCCAGACAGGCGCTTTACTTTGTGTAAATTATTTCATCACCACTGCTCTCAAAACGGTGAAGGATAACATCGTGAGGAAATCGACATGTCCTAGAACCAAAAATTCGAAGACATGTGACATCTACCAACCCGCACTGGGCCCGCGTGGTGGATTACAGCCCACTCCCTCTCACCGAGAGGAGGCCTGTGTCCCAGCAGTGGGAACATTATAGGCTGATGATGATTGTTATGATGAATGGAAAGCTATAGTCTACAGTATTGCCGAGTGTCATCATAGGATATATTTAACCCTCGACGCAAAAAGAGGGGTGTTTATCATTTTGACCGCTATATGTGTCTGTCTGTGGCACCGTAGCTCTTAAACGAGTGAACCGATTTGAAAGCGGTTTTTTTTATTTGAAAGCAGATTTTCTAGCGATGGTTCTTAGATATGTTTTATCAAAATCAGTTCAGCCGTTTGAAGATTATCAGCTCTTTTCTAGTTGATTAATGGATGTGAGTATCTTCCACTGGTCTGACCGATTTGAAATTTGGTACTCTGTTACTTTAATGATATTAGAAGAACATGGTAACCTTGAACTGATACTGCAGCATCACCTGGAATTTACAGGATACTCAACTCCCTTACCAACTTACAGCAGAGGTATCTTGTTTGGGCTCATTGGAAAGGTCTTAATGAATAAGTTATAGATAGATAGTGAACAGGGTCTGGTGATGGAGCAGGAAAGAGAAATGAGGTAATGTTTGTGTCGGTGTTTTTTTTTTTAAATTTATCTGTTAAAATTGTACTTGTTTATGTTAAAACAAGAAATTTCAAGCGTACGAAGTCGCGGGCAAAAGCGTGTGTTTGAAATAAACTCACTGCGATTGTTTCACGGCACTAAATGGCAATATTAGTGGGGCTACACCCTTGCCTACCCTTTTGAAAAATACATGAATGATGTTATGAGAAATATGTAATAATTTCAATATAGACGTTTTACCACTTAAGAACTTTTATTGACCATCTTCTTTTTTTCGTGTGATTAGTGACTAACCTTGTTTTTTGATTGGGAAATTATAAAATAACTTCTCCCGCTCTGGGTGGAGTAGGAGGGCAAGTCAGACTCTTACTGATTAAAACCCACTCGTGTTGCCTGTACTAGCGGACCCCGTCAATTCTGCTGACATCTCTTTGAGGCGCGCGTGGAACACAACGCGCCGTCGACCCGGGCTTGGTCCTTATCGGACGACGAACTACTCATTGCTCACCGTCCGCAAGCCCGCGCCTAAGGCGCTAAGGCGCGAAATTTGCCTCTCCCTCACGCGTTCCGCCTCCTCCTTCGCGAGCATTACCGCTTCGCAGAAGGATGTGACGGCCTGCCATTTCCTCTCGCTCCGTACCATGGCCTGAACCAGGGCCGGACGCGAGAGGTCACCTCCGCCGATCGCCTCTACGAGGACACGGCGTTGCTCCGCCCAAGCCATTCAGCCTGAAAAACATATCTATATCTAAATAATTTTATTGGATCGCACTTTTACAACTATCTTCGCACCTCGATAGCCCTCGATACCTTATCAATGAGTTATCAGAGCCACTCTTATCAAACAGTACTGCTTTAGTCCATCCGTTGTATCTACCGGCTCAACATATACAAATATCTGACATTAGAATATTGTGTTTTGGTTCAGTTTTGATTGCAATTTAATTGCAATACTTATTGAAGGAGTTTTTAAAGTGGTTGAGTACCTACTCTTCGAGCATTAGCAATGGAAAACATGGATGAAAGTTCGCCGGATATAAAAGGTTTTAATTTGAAGCCTTCAAATACGAGGTAATTATATGTATTTTATTAGCAGTCCTGCAAACTGAATATCATGAATAGCATGATCGAAGCTTTTCCTAATCCACTTCAACTGCAAAATATTTGGTAGACGATATTCCTTCATCTTGTTTCCAACTTATCAGTTGGTACTTTTGACAGTCAGTTCGTATGTTTTTTTTTTTTCTATGTGCATCATCACGCATGTGCGAAATTGCATGACACACTTATAATGGCAATGCTTTCCATTTTGACAGTTCAACAACATTCATTGCGTTATTTTAGTCGCTTAGCAGACGAATTTTCCAACTTAAGAAGCAATAGATTAGCAATTTCCTTCAAAATCCTTCGGATTGTGTTACGGTATAGGCGTGCTGGCAAGACTAATGATTTGTACGTATTCAACCTGTTCGATCACGTTAACGTAAACTAAAATTTTTACTGAATTGAATGATCGCCGTTTGGTGACAATAATGGTATGATTCCGAACAACGCCGCACGCAGCATTCCTGCCGCAGCATTGTAGCCGCGTCACTACTGTTTTGTGACACGCCAATACTAGTCCCCATACATTTTCAATAGATTTATATGAGATTACATTCCGAGCACGGTAGCATTGCTGCGCGACATTGCTGCAGCAATGCCACGTGCGGCGTTTTCCGGAAAAATACCTTTAAAGTAATGGGAAAAACAACTATTCCATACTAATTGACGTAAGTGAAACGCGATCGAATAGGTAAGTATAAAAACTCGAGCTGGGCCCTTAGAATGTGACCAATGGAGATAGGAGGTTTCTCTTAGATCAATGGACAGATACAATTCGCTTTCTGTACGCAGACGACCTGGGATTAACTTGCCAAGCCACTGACTTTGGACAGATTGTAGCCAACCTTTCCACCAGATTCCAGCCATTATTATGTTGCTGACAACGTCCTGAAACTAAATCCCTCAAAAACGCAGTCATGCGCCTTCCACCTTCGTAACACAAAAGCAGGTCGATCACTCAATATCTCATGGTTCCAATCATCCACAGTACTCACCCAAAGTATCTCGACATTGCTTTGGATAAGTTCCTTAACTTCCAGAAAAACTGCGAGAGTATTAAACAGAAAGTGCATATCAGAAACAACTTACTCCGTCGTCTAACATCCACCTGATGGGAGGCATCTTCTCAAGTCCAGGGAACAACTCGAATGGCTTGTTTTGCTGGTCAATATGTCTGTCCACTATAGAGCCGATCTACCCACGCTAAATTTGTGGATACAGTTCTAAATGAAACATGCCGAATTATTACTGGTTGCTTAAAACCGACCCCGTTCCAAACGCTGCGTCCATTAACTGTCATTGTGCCTCCAGAAATTTGCAGGACTAGCCAGCTGTATCGATAGGTCGAAGTTATAGGATAACCCACGCCACGCTTTGCACAACTTTAACCCAGTACCACAGAGGCTTAAAAGGTGCAAAAGTTTTTTTTTGAGTTCGTGAGTCCAAACGATGGCAGCACCACGAGAAGATGTGAACTTTGGCAAGAGCT
Source organism: Agrochola lychnidis (assembly GCA_963680765.1). Lineage (NCBI taxonomy): Eukaryota > Metazoa > Arthropoda > Insecta > Lepidoptera > Noctuidae > Agrochola > Agrochola lychnidis. The sequence continues at coordinate 22,838,434 of OY796858.1, forward strand.
GCTGAGCAAATCCTCTTGATTTCTTTATTGATCCATCAGAGAGCCTCCCATCTGGCACAAGTTACCATGGCCAACCTTAAACAGACTTCTTACCCAAGGAGGCCGCAGCAAGGACAACTTCCAGAAGTACGGTTCATGGACGGCTCAGATCTCCGGGGCGTATGTGGCGTCTCTCCACAGACAATAGCTGACCTCCCATCCTGCACTGCATACCTTGTCACCTGTATACGTGAGAACCTAATGGCTACGTCAGCAAACGGTTTTCCGCGTTGGTGAATTTTAAGCCAGATTTTAAAAGTCGAAAACAAAAATTCGTTAAATTTTTGCCATCAACACGTTAAGAAAAAGAATGGACAGATTTATTCAAAAACCTACTTAACCACACACTACCTACGTTACATTTTCAGTAATCCTGTCCTCATTCCTGACGAAGGATTGAAGTTTGACAAAGATGCGTTGTACTATGACATGAGCGGCGAGAAGTATCTCATCATACTGAACCAGCACACGTTTAAGAAGACCATATTCTTCAAGTTTGTATTCCATTTTACTTTGTTTTCTGTCTCGTAACACTCAGAGGGGCTCGTGGCTAAGTAACAGTCGCCGAGGTTGGTCTGTTGCCTGACCATCCGTTTCATGCTGAGTCCCTCCACGTATCAAAAACAACGCTGTCATTCCTAGATCCTTGACGGTTGTTACGGATAGTCAGAAAACCGAAAGTGCTGAAGAGCACAGCACTCCCGGAGTGCCACTGTTTTTTTTTTTTTTCAAATCCGACTTGTAGTTCCGTAGATTACCCCTACATACAAACTGACAAACAAACAGTTTCTCCTTCTCCCTTTAAGCCATCAAAAGGTTGCCTTTAAAATATCACACCGCCCATTGTGCCACTCACTCTATGTAAAATTTATTTTAATATCTGTAACGTATATGGTGTACGTAATAAAGAGTATTCTATATATCTATCTAATGATTACAGGAATCAACAGCCGTCCACGAGAAACGGCACCGACAATGATGTAAAGAGCCTAAAGAAGGTGTTCGGAAACCTCGGCTTTAAAGATGACAATATTATCGTGTTTAGAAACTTGGAATATGAGGGGATTATCAAAAATCTTACTGCAAGTAAGTTTTCTATTGCTTTTATTATGGCTCAAACTCAAATCGAGCCATTTGGAGTTGAAACACTAGGTCTGAGTGCTCGCTTAGTTTTTTGAGACATCGTCAAGCGGTAGGTTGACTCTTCTAGTGACCAGAAGGCCGGTCAATTATTTGGCCACACAACGTGGAAATGCTACCAGCCTTTTGGACAATTTACCTATACAGGAAAAAAAATTAACCATTGCCCAAACATCACAGACTTTACTCATCATTATTAACAACTTTTACTATAGGACCTAAACTGAAATCGCCAATAAAAAAAATAAAGTTTAATAAAAAACTCTAACCCGACTACGAGAAAATAAAAATGATCTAAAAAGTACGAAACAAGCAAATATTTCAGACAGAAATCAAGACATATGTAAGTACAAAAATGGTCAAGTTAAAGCCGTCGTCGCATGCCTGTATACCATGTTGGTGCCAGGAACACCTAGTCGGGTTACAGTTTTTTATTAAACTTTATTTTTTTATTTTATACTTTTCCGTTTATACACTTGATAAACGTAAATAAGAGTAATACAATAGTTCAGTAATTAACCTATTTTAAATTCCAATAGCAGTGCATAGTGCTTTGGACGAAACCATAGAGCGATTTATTTCGACGCCAACATCATATATCGATATCGAGCTTCGAAGAAATCAAAAATATAAATATTTCGTTGTACTTGTTTTTCTTCATAAGAGTGGAATTACAAATCGTTACTATTTATTAAGATTTGATTAACTGCACGTTGGTAATATCTTGCGATACTACGTAGCGCAGTCTCACTTTTGCTTGTTTTTAACGATTTAAACATATCTATTTACATTGAAAATATAATATTAGTTACATATTTCTAATGTGCTCGTCAAGACCTTTTTTTTGATACCAAACATGTCATGATCATCCCATTTTAATTTTTTTCGAGGTTAGTTATTTACGTGTAAAGTCCAACAAATTAAATTTAGGGAAAAATTATATAGCCTATGTCACCCGGACCATTATTACGAATCTATTGATACCTCATTCATCAAAATCGGTTTAGCAGTTTAGGCACTACGGTGGAACACACGTAAAAGCAAACATACATACATACATATGTATGTATGTGTGTATGTTTGTTTTTTTTTTGTATGTTTTTTTTAAAAGGAAGGGTTTATGGGAAGCAGTCTACATAGACTGCTTCCCATAAACCCTTCCTTTTGGCTTTGCTGTAGTCGGGTAAAAAAAAATCTGCTGTTCCCTACATTTTGACGAGTTATATTTTTTTTTAAGAATTGGGCTATCAATTGAACAAAGATTTTTCAAATTCGACTGATAGGTTCAGAGATTAGCGCGTTCAAACAATAAAAAATAAAGTTTAATAAAAAACTGTAACACCACTGTATACCATGTGGGTGCCAGGAACACCTACAAAATTATAATGGCATGCGACGACGGCTTTACCTTGACCATTTTTGTACCTATGTCTTGATTTCTGTCTGAAATATTTGCTTGTTTCGTACTTTTAGATCATTTTCATTTTCCCGTAGGTAGTCGGGTTACAGTTTTTTTATTAAACTTTATTTTTTATTTTATACTTTTCCGTTTTTACACTTGCTAAACGTTACAACAACGCCGCGCGCAACGTCTCACTGAAAATTGAATTTACAACGAGAATATTTTCGCGCGATGATTTTGTACGATTTCAAATGTCGACTAAAACCAAAAGAATCATTTGAAAGACTTCGAATGATGTTCATAGACAAAAGCCCTTCTAAAGCGACTGTTTTCCGCTGGTTCAACGAATTTAAGCGTGGTCAAGTAACTTTGGCGGACGAAGAAAGAAGTGGCCGTCATAGGGCTATGACGGCTGTTACATAAGAAAACGTGCTGGCTGTGAAAAATTAAATTTAAGTGAATAGGCGAATTACATATGAAGAGATTCAGCATATACTGCAGATTGGACCGGGAAGTGTACATGAAATTCTACACGGGCATCTTCAGGTAAAGAAGATAGTTTCACGCTGATTACCACACAATCTAACGCAGAAGGAGGTTCGGGTAGAATGGTGCCGAGACATGATAGCAAAATTTGAAGCAGGCTCGTCTCGGCGCGTTTACGATTTCATTATGGGTGATGAATCATGGATTTGTCATTTTTGTTCCCCAAAATAAAAAATCAACTCAAGGGAAAACAGGGATTAAAGAGGTGTCTGATGTGGACTGGAAAATGTGTAATGAAAATTGGTTAAGACGCATGAAACTGTGTATAGACGCCAATGGAGAGTTATTTGAAAAGATTTAATTAATAAAATATAACCTGTAGTATATTTTTTTTTATTACCTATTGCAAAATTTTCTGAGTGCCCCGTGTATAAATATTAATATTTCGTTGTACACAGTGCTACACATCAAGCTATAAATTTCCAGTATTAGCTGACCTCGCATTGTACGGAAATCCTTTACAATGCCAGATCAGCTTAAACTGGAAATGTATAGCTTGATGTGTAGCCGTGTGTACTTGTTTTTCTTCATAGAGGAATTGAGGATGGAATTACAAACCGTTTTTATTATTTATTAAGATTTGATTAACTGCACGTTGGTATCATCTTGCGATACAACGTAGCACAGTCTCACTTTTGCTTGTTTTTAACAATTTAAACATATTGATAAATGATAAATGATAAATGATTTTATTTCTGTAAGTAGGTTTGTACAAACACTTTTACACGTCAATCATATTTTAAAAACTAGATGAGGTCGGCGTTTCCTATCTGACTACTCTGAGAAGAAAGGCCGAAACAAACTCAGAGGTCACAGTCTCTTTTAAAGTCCAGACATAATCTTGGTCAGATCATGTGAAGGCCATGTGGATTGGTGTCTGAAGTGGTCTTTAGAGGAAAGCATCACACAGATTGAGAGGGTCTGTCCAGTCAGTGCACGCATTTGTCATTTATCGTGTAGCTCAACTCAGAATTTAAGGAGCTCAACGATTCGACGAACAATACCAAAAAAAGGACATTTGTGTAGGCCACATAAATTACTCAAACTGTCAGACCATGATTAAAACTAACTGAGAAAAAAATTAAAAACAAAACAAAAAGGTAACCCATATAGTCTTCACATTCACAATAATTAAAATAATATAATACTTTAAAAGTAAATATTCATGTCATTGTATATAAAAATCATTAATGTCAATGTGTATATAATAAAATAAAAAAATAACCAGAAATAATCTTGGTCAGAGCATTTCATATGAGGACCATGTAGTTTTGTGTCTGAAATGATCTTTTGAGGAAAGAACCATACAGATTTGAGTGGACCTGTCCAGTCAGTGCACGCATTTGTCAGTAATTGTGCAGCTCAACTCAGAACTTAAATGGAGCTCAACGATTCGACGAACAATACCAAAGAAAGGACATTTGGGTAGGCCGCATAAAGTACTCAAAACTGCCAGATTATCATTAGTAGTAACTGAGAAAATTAAATAAATATATATACATGAGCTACATAGTCCTCACATTCACATCAATTAAAATAATAATAATGTTATACTTAACAAAGTAAATATTCATGTCATTGTGTATATAATTTTGAAGTTTGCAAAATAAACAAAGTTCCAAAAGTAAAAAATAAAAATAATAATTGGAGCAGCTTAATCCCAAGCCTTTTTGTCCTCAATGTAATCTTTAACGGTATAAAAAGCTTTCTGGCACAACTTACGTTTAATGAATGATTTAAATTTATTAAGGCTAAGATCTTGTACGTGGCTTGGAAGTTTATTATAAAAGCGTATACATTGACATCTGAACGAGCCACCTATTTTCTTGAGCCTTGTTGTAGGTACAACAAATTTGTGTTTGTTTCTAGTATTTATGTTATGGATATCACTGTATTTTTTAAACAATTTTATATTTTTATGGGCATATAAAAGATTATCAAAAATATACTGAGAAGGCACAGTCATTACATTAACCTCCTTAAATTTATCTCTGAGAGACTGTCTCGGACTTAATTTATAAATTGATCGAACAGCTCTTTTCTGCAAAACAAAGATAGTCTGAATGTCAGCGGCATTTCCCCACAACAGAATACCGTACGACATTACACTATGAAAATAGCTAAAGTACACTAAACGGGCTGTCTCTATGTCAGTCAAATTACGAATTTTTCTAACAGCATATGCTGCGGAGCTTAGCTTTTTTGACAATTTATCTATATGTGGGCCCCACTGAAGCTTAGCATCCAAAGTTAAGCCCAAGAAAACTGTGCTATCTTCAGGATTCAATTCTTCGCCCTTTATTAACACATTAGTTTTCACCTGCCTAACATGAGGTAGGGTAAACTTAATGCATTTGGTTTTTTTTTGATTAAGAAGTAAATTATTAACATTGAACCAGTGAACTACTTTTGAGATCGCGCTATTTACATCGTCAGTAACCAGCTGCTGACGTTTAAGTTTAAACAAAAGTGAAGTGTCATCCGCAAACAACACTATATCATGGTTATCCTTTATGAGGTAAGGCAAGTCATTAATATAGATAAGAAACAAGAAAGGACCAAGAATTGAGCCCTGAGGGACTCCCATTGTTACTATAGATCCGGGAGATCTTTTTCCATTAACGTCAACACTCTGAATCCTATTACTCAAGTATGAAATAAGGAGATTCAGAGCGCTGTTCCGGATCCCATAGTGGCGGAGTTTCCTGATTAACGTTTCATGGAGAACGCAATCAAACGCCTTGGACAAATCACAAAAGATACCCAAGGCATCGCATTTATCTTCCCATGCATTATAAATATGACCTAAAAGTTCAACACCGGCATCAGTAGTTGAACGACCCCTTGTAAAACCGAACTGTTTGCTATGTAATAATTTATGTCTATTAAAAAATCTTTGCAATTGCTCTAAAATTAATTTCTCAAAAATTTTACTAAAGGTAGGTAGTACTGAAATAGGTCTATAATTAGTGGGGTCTGATGTACTACCTGATTTAAACAAAGGTATTATTTTACTATTTTTCATCAGGTCAGGAAACTCCCCACAGTCGATACAATTATTAAAGATAAGAGCTAAAGTAGGTGCTACAATGTCAATAATAGACTTAGCAACTTCTACAGAATTACCCCACAGATCTGCAGTCTTTTTTACATTTAAAGTGTGAAAGGTTTTAATTATGTCTCTACAGGTAATATGTTCAAAAAGAAAGTCCGAATCGCAAACATTAACATTTTCCTTTAGCAAAGACTCAGCAACAGAAGGTGATGAGTTTAGGGATTTAGTAGTTGAAACTGGAATATCTGAAAAGAAATTTTCAAAGGCCGCGGCGACTTGTGAGTCTGATTTTATTATGTTGTCATTAATAGACAGGCTGTAGTCAGCATTTCGGTTATTAGACCTTCCCGTTTCACTATTAATAATATTCCAAGTCGTTTTAATTACATTACTACTATTTTTAATCTTCGAACTCAAATAACGCGACTTGGCCATACAACAAACTTTTTTAAATAATTTTGAATAATTTCTAACATATAAATTAAATTCAGCTGTGTTTACATAAGTCCTTTCATTGTACAGCTCATAAAGCCGTGTTCTACTTTTATGAATACCAATGGTAGCCCAATCACTAAAAGATGCGTTACTATTAACCGAAATAGTCTTGGGAATAAAGGTGGAATTAAATTGCTTACAGTATATATTAAAGAAATCATCATATAGATTATTAGGATCAGCATGAATAGACAAAACTGGTAATTTATTAATAAGTTTAACTTTAAAAGTCTCCAAGCGACTTCCAGTTTTGGGGTTAACCGTGATATCCTTTTTAGACACTTTGTTGTTTTGGTTTGGGATAGTAATCCTCTGCCCGCAATGATCAGAATCTAGTAAATTTATAATTTCTTTGTGGCTTGGTATAACATCTGTATAAATATTATCTAAGCATGTGGCACTAGTAGGGGTTATTCTTGTGGGCTCCAAAAATAGGTTTACAAGATTGTAGGACTGAAACAGACTTACTATTTTACTACAAGAACCTGAGTTTTCTAATAAGTTAACATTAAAATCACCACCAATGATAATGGACTTATTCGAGTTACAAATCTTGTGCAACACTTCATCCATTACCTTTTCGAAACAGTCATACAATCCTGAAGGGGGTCTGTACACACTTAATACAATAAACTGCTCCAATTCTATACAGGCTATTTCAACTGTCCGCTCAACAGATAGGCTCACAATATCCTTACGGTCTTTAAATTTAAGCTGGTTACTTACTAAAATTAATGAGCCACCATGTATAGCGTTAACTCTGCTGAATGAACTACCTACCTGGTGATTATTAAAGTTGAACAAGAACTGGTGGCTTTTAAGCCAATGTTCTGTTATACAAAGAATATCAATACTATTAAAATTCAAAAATAATTCTACTTCTAAATCTTTGTTCATAAATCCTTGAATATTTTGATGCACCAGGTTAATACTATTTACAGATTTTAAACTTTTATTTGATTTTATAATACTATTTACAGATTTTAAACTTTTATTTGATTTTATTTTGCAATTTTGTACACTGTTGCTAGAGGTTGCCTCTATTGTCTTAATTTAAATTATTATCAATGTCAATTTTTGATACTGAATTATTTAACATGTCATATTTATTTACTTTGAAAGTATAACATTATTTACATATTTGTAATGTGCTCGTCAAGACCTTTCTTTTGGTACCAAACATGTCATGATCATATCATTTTAATTTTTTTCGAGGTTAGAAATTTATGTGTAAAATCCACCATATTAAATTTAGGGAAAATTTATATAGCCTATGTCACCCGGACCATTATTACAAATCTATTGATAACTCATTCATCAAAATCGGTTCAGTAGTTTAGGCGCTATGGTGGAACACACGTAAAAGCAAACATACATACAAACATATAAACATACATACATAGACTGCTAAAATCATAACCCTTCTTTTGGCTTTGTCGTAGTCGGGTAAAAAACCGAACTCTTCAGCTTTATTACATTACTAGCTGCGCCCCGCGGTTTCACCCGCATAAGTCTCGATCCCGTGGGAAAAAAATAAATAATGTATCCTATGTTCTTTTCCAGGGCATCATCTATATATGTGCCAAATTTCATCCAAATCCGTTCAGCCGTTTTAGCGTGAAGGCGTAACAAACTTACTTTCGCATTTATAATATTATATAAGGAAGGATAATATATACTGGGTGACTTGTAATTAGACGTATTCTTTCCAGGACATGAAAGTGTGACCTATTTGCAACAAATAAGCACCCTATAAAGCCTAGGCATGATGGGATTCGATAGCACAACTTTCAGGAATTTTTGAGTTTCCCAGAATTCGTCACTAAATATCACTTTTCTCCAAATTCTCAAATTAAAAATGTGATGCAGTTTAAAAAAATAATGGGCTGATTACCTATGTTTTCCAAATTCCAGTCGCCACTAAAGACCACTCGAAGACATCGTGCATCTGTATCACAATCCTCACACATGGAGACAAAGGAGGTGAGGTCCATGCTGCAGACAGACCGTACCTACTGACTGATGTCATCGCCATCTTTGAGAAGCAAAGAAGTCTTGTCAACAAGCCGAAACTGTTCTTCGTTCAGGTAGATTTGACATACTTAAGATGTGTGAATTAACCTATAATGTTCCCACTGCTGGGACACAGGCCTCCTATCTTTGAAAGGGTGTGTGTTGTAATATACCATGAGGGTCCAGTGCGGGTTGGTAGATAGCACATATGTCATCGAATTATTCGTTCTAGGACATGCCGGTTACCTCACAATGTTTTCTTTCACCGTTTTGAGAGCAGTGGTGATGAAATTATTTACACAAAGTAAAGCGCCTGCCTGGGTTCGAACCCACGAACTACAACTCGTAAGTCGAGGCCGTTACCACTGGGTTACCACTACTCCCTACATAGGATATATCAATCAATCTGCCTAGCCTTTTCCCAACTGTGTTGGGGTCGGCTTCCAGTCTAACCCTCCGGTTAGACTGGAAGCCGACCCCAACACAGTTGGGAAAAGCCCAGCAAAGCAGTTGGGAGCAGCTGCCTCCGCAGCTGAATATCAGTATTTTACATGGAGCGACTGCCTATCTGACCTCCACGACCCAGTAACTGGAGAATACGATACCCCTTGGTAAGACTGGTTGTCAGACTTTCAGGCTTCTGACAACCCGTAACGACTGTCAAAGATCCACGAATGACAGCCGGGACTAACGGCTTAATGTGCTTTCCGAGGCACGGAGGAGTCTCGGTATGTTGAGATGGTCACCCATCCACAGACCAACCTCGGCAAGCGTAGCTTAACCTGATGGATCGAACTGTGCGACTGTTATTACTTAGCCACGAGCTCCTCTACAACGACATAATTATTGTAAAGAAACTAAGTTACAGCTGCATGATTCGATCGATTAAGGTTATGATAAGCTTTCCACGGTCAATCCAATCAATCCATGGATGGGTGACCATCCATTTCGTACCGACACCCCTCCGTGCTTTGTAAAGTAAGTTAAGCAGCTGTTCCCGGGTGTCATTCGTAGATCTTTGACAGTCGGGACGTGGTCAGAAGCCCGAAAGAGTTCATAACCATTGCTCCTAAGCGGTAGAGGAAGACATCGTGAGGAAATCGACATATCCTAGAACAAAAATCCGTCATCCGCGCTGAAGGGTTACGGGCCATCCAACCAGCTCTCTCTCACAGAGATGAGACCTGCTGATCTATTTTGTAAAAATCTCACTTCCACGGTAAGATTTTTACAGAATGTACCAGCTTTTTTTTTGGTGGGATATTATCAAATAACTTCTTCCGTTCTGGGCGGAGTGGGAGGGCGTGTGAGACTCCTACTGACTAAAACCCACCCGTGTTCCTTCAGTTGCCTGTATGTTGCCAGGGGCCACGGTAACCTTTTCGGACTTTCCCGCAACCCCGGCAGCCATCGGCCCGAGCGGACCCCTTCAGTTGTGCTGACATCTGAAGCGCGCATGGAACACAACGCGCCGTCGACCCAGGCCTGGTCCTTATCGGACGGCGCGCTACCCATTGCTCACCGCCCGCAAGCCCGAGAATATACCAGCTGGTCCGGCCTTACACCTTAAAAATATACCCTCAAAACTGAAGAAGCTTCAGCCCAAATAGTTGTACTGTAGTGTTCACGATTTTTAAATGTATTTTCAAAGTTCTAAAATCAATTTAACGTCACCACAGGCTTGCAGAGGTGCTAATATGGATGCTGGTAACACTGTATCTCTAGACAGTCATAGTGACAGTGTTCTCACTATACCAACACATGCTGACTTCCTTGTGCTGTGTTCTACAGTTGAAGGTAAGAAACTTGCGTGATCTATACTTATGTAGGTATAAAATTAAATTTAAAAAGAAGTTGCAGTAACCCACTGTGAACGTTCCGTTACTTCGATCGTGGCATCGAAATGATTCGGTCAAAGCCATGGCGGTGTACTCCAGCTATGTCTTCAACCACTTTGGTAAGAATATAGCTAGATTTTCGATGGATACTCGTAAGATGCAGCTTTGAGGAGTAGTGCTCCTTTTAGCTGCAATTATATCTATAACTTTTCACTTTTTGAAACAGAAATGCGGGCTTCTTTGACTAGCTATATCTTCGCAACCAATAGGTTTAGAGTTCTTAGGTTGGGCTCAGGTTGTAGCAAATTTAGCTTGCGTCACAAAAATATGCCAATAAGATTACCTAAAACGAAATACTATACGATACTGAAACGTGTCAGAATTTCGCAGTTTTTCGAGCACAGTGGGAGTTGCACAAGGTTTTCAGGGTTGCAAACTTGGGTATGAACTACTCTCAGGGGACCTAACAACATTTAAAAAATCGTAGTTACATGCGCGTTTGCGACGTTTGCATTGTTTTGTGTCGTTTTTGACTGGGCTTATAGACACCAAGAACCAATTCGAACCCAGTATAAGTTACTTCTAATGGTCATTCATCTAATTGAGGCAATTATCTAGTAGTCGCAAACACTACTGTTGATCATGAGGTCCTGGGTTCGATTGCCAGCTCGGGCAAAGTGATATTGAGTTTTCCATCAGGTATTTCTCAGTAGCAGCCCGGAGAGACTGGGTTTATGTCCGATTGATGGCAATAGGCTTGCCATCTATTACATGGAACTTAAATATAACTGGCGAAATTTGGGTGTACCATAGGTGCAACTCTGACATACCCTTCGAGAATTACAGGCTGTTATGTAATTAGAGTAATTGTAATAATGCATAAGTACATGTTATAAACTTCACTTGCATCGAGTCAAACTATGAATAAATGAAGGCGTTGCAGAAGATTTCTAACATAACTTTGTTACTTCTTTCCGCAGACCATCTATCCTACCGAGACATGAATGGATCCTGGATGATTCAAGCTCTCTGCCACATCATCCAGAACTATCACGAAGACTTGGACCTCTTGCATATGATCACCCTTATGAACCGGTCGGTGGCATACGATAAGAGCACCTACACTCCTTCTAATAAGGCGATGAACAATAAGAAACAAATGCCGGAGACAAGGTTCACTTTGACGAAGCTGTTGAAATTTTGAGTCAGTTCCGAAGTCTACGTGCTTCGGATGTCGATTTTGTTAATATAATTAAAGTTATTTTGTCGGTTTTCTGTTTTATTTGTTGACATCACTAAAATCATTTTCAGATAATTATAATCTTGGTAATTAGCGCTATGCAAATGAATATATATAATGAACATGTCGGAGACGGGTATATGACCCTTTCGTTATTATCGGCGATATTTTAACTACTGTGTTGGTAGTGTGGGTAGTGTTGGTTAATGCGCAATAGAAAAACAGTTTGCAGTTCAGATCACATTATAATTTACTATCAAATTAATCACACTAGCTAAATTATACACACAGGGTGCGACGGCGTTTATTTAAATCACCAATTAACACAATGATCACAAATTACAACTAACACAATAACTGGGCACCACGAATCGAGAACAGTTCCGCGACGTCTTAACTTCGATGCGACCAGAGGCTGAATGTCCTCCTCGCCGTGGCCTTAAAACATCACGACTCTGTAGAAGCGCGCTTGGTGTGGGTAGATCACTTAATGTCGCCAGTGCAGTGGCGCGCTTGCGATTCGTTTCTTGTCCACACTTATAACCGGATCCGACAAATATATATGGATATATTTATATTCATGCGACCACGCAGAAGCGCTGCGCGTCGTTTATGCGCAGAGTGCGGGCCAGCTCTAATAACGTTCTGAATATGATAGCAAATAGGTTGGACAGTCCTTATGTACGACACTGCTGTGACAGACAAATTACATATATAGTGTCGCACGTAAAGACTATTGAAATTATTGAGATCTAATTAACTAATTATGATTGAGTGATTAAATACAATTTGAATTAAATGTATGTATGTAATTTGTGTATTGATGTTGTATTTATATTGTATTTATTCGTTTGTTTTTATTTATGTGTGATTTCGTATTTATTATTTGTGGTACCTGAAATCAATGAATTTTAATTTAATTTTATAGCAGTTGTGGCTCAGTGGTAACGGCCACGACTTACGAGTTGTTGTAGGTCGTAAGTTCGAACCCTGTCAGGCGCTTTACTTTGTGTAAATTATTTCGTCACCATTGCTCTCAAAACGGTGAAGGAAAACATCGTGAGGAAACTGACTCTCCTCAATCGACAACCTAGCCCTGAATCCTCCAGCAGTGTGCTTAGAGGATTTAAGGCTAATCAGAACCAAAGTGGACTCAAACTGTCACCCTGGAATATACCTCGCTCGATCCTTATCGGCTCGTTATTCCTCAGGATATGTCGACATCCTGGATAGCGAAGCACCGTCCTCCATTGCCCCATACATGACATCAGGAAGGTGCGTAGAGTTGCATCTACTTTATACAACTCCAGCACCCTCAAGAGCCATGTATGTGGCACCGAGTCATAAACCTTCTTATAATCTATCCAACATGTCGACAGATCCCTTCGGGAACGACGAAACTGCTGGCTAATGGCCATACATCGATTTTGAGAAGCAAACATGATGGAGTTGGTGTCTATATGTTTGTTAATTTTAGCTCTCAAAATGGATGTAAAAACTTTATAGACCGTCGGTAGACAAGTGATCGATCTATAATTTTTGGGTTCCGCAGTACTACCAAAGTCAAAGTCAAATCATTTATTTCAATAGGCCCATGTAGGTATGGCACTTTTGAACGTCAAAAATTACAAAATAATAAAATTGATTCTAGTCGCCCCTTCCAAAAGGTAGTTTTCGTATGGAGAAGAATGGGCAAGAAACTCCACCGTTACTCTTTTAAAATGTTTTACAATTGTTTGTATATGTACGTACATTTGTTAAATAATTATTATTATGTGAAGACGATGCACCTAGAATAAAATTACTATACCACAATAGGTAAAAAGAATTAAAAATGAAGCAACGATAGATAATTTAATATGTGATAGATACATGGTGCTCACATATTTACAAACATAGTAAAAGTAGAAGATTTTCCTAAAATTTTACAATTAATAAGTCAGTGTGTGAGGAAGTAATCACAGAATGTAAAATCAATGTCATAAAACACAAAGTAATAAATTTTACAATTAAATTAGCAACCAGTTTGATTTTGTCTTGATTCTAAATTGTCCTATGGAGCAGGACCAGCATGTTTCCAATCACTCTTATCTTGGATATTATCCTCTAATTTGTAATATGCTTGTTTACAAAGTGTACTTATTATATGAGTTTTAAATTTTCTTTCATTTAATTGCAATATGTTACAAGGTATTTTGTTGTAACATTTAACACAGTACCCCATAAAAGATGTATGTACTTTAGATAACCTGAAACATGGTTGAAACATGGTTGACCTTACCTGATTTATGGAGCAGGTGGGTTATTCCTGTCGTTAGGAATTGGGGCAGCGACCCTGACTCTACAGCTGATTGGAACTGGGATGCCAAAGGGGCATGCGACCTTTGCAACCACTTTATCCAAAAGTTGAGCAGCCCATCCGGCCCTGGTGAATTCCAGTTAGGTAACGGACGGACTGCACGAGCTACATCTTGGGGGCTGATGGTGAGTGCCCCTATTTCTGTTATTTGCTCGCACGCTTGTTCGATCTTCCTAATCCAATCACCTTCGGTGTAATTGACAGGCGCCGACCAGATGCTTCGCCAAAACGAACACATGGCGTCATTATCCGGCAGGCGCGTGTCAATCACACCTGGTCCGGTCGCTCCCAAGCCCTGTAAACCCACCTTTCATCGCTCTGGAATGTGCGATTCTGAGTGTACCGCTCCATTCTCCGCCTGTATTGTCGAATACGGTTTGCCCATGCACAGATCTTCTACTTCAGGAAGTCGATACGCTCTGTAACGTGGGTCAAATAATCTCAAGAAAAAATATCCATTCCCGAGAACGCCCCCTTCACAAAGCGCATCACTCTAGGTGGAGTATTGCCCTGTCTGAAGCAGATTAGCTTGCCAATGAGTACTCTAGGCTCACCAATACGACGCTCAATCCTGCACTGCCAAGCTGGTTTTGGTCGTGGAGCTCTGTCACTGTTGGGAAATTTAACATGAGCTACACGACATGCCGCTACAGCAGTACAGTACAAGATCGAGTGGGTATCGGCGAAGTCTTTGCTGCCGTCAAAACAGTTTGACAGCAGCGAGTCTAGAGTACACACCAGCGCCTTGTTTTTCTTGTAGCATAGGCAAACGAGGTAAATGTGGTCTAAGTCCAGGCGGAATGGAACAGAACTCCCGGAAAGCATTCTCCAAAGCGCTGCTCAGTCGTACATTGCATTGGAAACTCACAGATTCAATCCCGACATCATCCTCTTCACCAACGCAGTCGGGTCGCGGTGAAGAACTGGGTAAATTTTGTAATTGCACCGCGACCAGTGGCGAAACAGGTGTAAAATGGATATTCCGTAATTCGAGGCGTAGTCGATCAAGTACGGCGTCATCCAGCATATGGTTACGCTGGATGACCCGCACCTGATCCGACAGTCGTTGCGCCGACACGTTGACAGCTGGTTCAAGCACCTGAAACAGAGAGAGCATCCGACCACGGTACGCAGTTAGGTTACTTCCCCCCTCTGTAGCCCCAAAGTATGCGCGCATGACATTTTCGTTAACATTTTGTGTCCACCTCATGCGCTGCATACTTCCACCGGGAGCGGGGACCCTACCAGAGGCCGGTGGACTTCGGAGTCCTAAGCTGGCCGATGATCGGCCTCTTCCGCGCCGACGTACTGGTGTCGTCGGCAGCGAGAAGTATTCGTCGCTCGAGCTCGACGCAACTGCAGCGGCCGGTATCACTGGACTCACGTCTGGAGCAGGATCCGGCAACTGCGAGGCGGAGCTGAGCGACGAACCCGAGTGGTGGTGTCGTCATTATAATTATTATAAATACTTAGGTAATATGGTATCATTAATGATAATTGCTCTCCACAACTTCCGAGAATTATGTTTATCGCCGCAGTAGATTCAGGGCATTTACGGCTATACAAGACTTGTGAATCAGCATCCAGTAGCATTCCGATCTAAAAATTTCACTATCGTATTAACGATTGGGGCTCGATTGCCATCAACATTAGATCGATATAGAATAAGAAATATCGATCTGTACACACAATAAGTTTGCCGCATATTTTTAATGCGCATTATTATTAAATCACCCTTTGCACTCAAGCGTTCAATTAATTATCACGCAATAACATGCCTGCCCAAAAAGTCTGACAACCAGTCTTACCAAGGGGTATCGTGTTACCTAGTCACTAGGTTGTGGAGGTCAGATAGGCAGTCGCTCCATGTAAAATACTGGTATTCAGCTGCATCCGGTTAGACTGGAAGCCGACCCCAACATAGTTGGGGAAAGGCTAGGCAGATGATGAACATGCCTATCCAAGTTCCAAAAATTTTGCATAAACAAGGAATTGTCTAGAAACGGTATAGTAAAATATGGCACAATGAAAAAATGTGGTGCAATCAAATTTTAATAACTCACTCAAACTTTAGTTTTATAAATGCGCAATCTTCAGTACTAAAACTGCAATTCGTGATACTGCGCAATATCATCAAAGACCCAAAAAGATGTTACCAATACCTAACTAAGAGCATCGACAGCAGAGCCATCTCAGATGATTTGCGATGCCAGACGTCAGATAATCTGTACAAATCTTTTAACCTGACTTGGTTTCTGTACGTCATTTTCGGGTGATCACTGAAAATCAGCGATGAGCCCATAAAACAACATCATGCTGAGTGAAAGCCTTCTTGTTACTGTCACGACGTGCTGCAGCTGCTGACTATTCTGTTCTGTGCTCGTGAGTTTTTTTTTTCCTTACATTTATGTTCACATAGCTCGTCAAAATGTAGGGAACAGCAGATGAATTTTTCGCGATTTCCGAGTTGGTCTAATAGTGAAAGTTGTTCATAATGATGAGTACAATGACCCCTTTAGAGGATGCCCATGAATTCAATTGCACATACATGTCCTTAAACCGGAACTCAACAGTACCGCTAGACGGTAGAAATAGGTATAGTGATAGTTGTTCCCCAGACGGGATTTTTCACTAGAAGTCTACTACTAAATACATAGATAATTGAGTCGTACAACCATAGGTATTGCACTCTGTTTCTGAAAGGATTAGTAAAATAAAATGTCAAGAGAAATACTTTTATTATATTTACACCCTTTGGGAAATACAGGCTTAAAAAAAAACAGTGGCACTCCGGGAGTGCCGACAGAAGTGAAAACTTGAACAACAACTTGGTGGAAGAAAAATACTGGTATGGAACATTGGTCCGTAACGTACCTAATATAAATTAAAGAGCATAATCGCGTTTACAAATATGAGGTGTCGGTAACAGTGTCGCGAGTTCAATTGTTTTTTCCCATCTCAAAAATGCCCAACGCGCCTAAAGAAGTTTTCACTTTAAAAAAATGTGTAGGTATGCTTAAAATTAATAAGTTGGTTTACAATAACAAGATTCAGAATATTCAAAATATACTAACACAACCTATCATGTTGCGTTTTTCGGAACTTTTTATCATAAAGATTTTTATGGAATCATAGTACCTATATATCGACAATCTGGTAGGTATACAATCTTCTATTGCCCGTATATGAGTTCCAATGTCCTTTAGTTAATTGTGATTACGAGCATTTCTTGAAATTAACTTGATTTTTTGGCAATAATGAAAAAGTAACCTAATGACTCTTACGCAGCTACTTATTAAATATATGAAATTAAACTAATGACGAAATTTTGAAGCTAGACTAGTTAGGCTTTTCCGTGGAACAACCTCAAAATTTCAACTGCTTAGTAAAAGTAAATCTTGCCTCCGGCATCTGCTTTTTGTTATTCATCGCCCTCCATTCACAGCGGGTGATCCTCTCGTAGGCCACTGCCCGGTTCATTTGGATAATCATATCTAGCAGATTAAGATCCTCGTGATGGTCTTGAATAGCATCACAGAGCCCTTGAATCATCCAGGATCCGTTATCATCGCGGTAGGATAAATAGTCTGTTGAAAGAAGTACAAAATTAATGATCTGGTACTTTAGATTTTAAGGTCGATAACCTGAAGTAGTCCACTTAGAGCACCCGTCCAAATAGCACCTAGCCTAGTCTACGATAAGCACCCAGGTGCTCTTCGTGCATTCAAATGTATTTTTACATTTTTGTCCACGAAGAGCACCTATGACTCAGCAGCCTACTGCTGGGATGTATTTGTTTTACAGGACGTCACTAAATGAAAGATATCAATAAAAATCACTAGAATGTTTATTAATTACACATACTTACGTACATACGAAATTTATCTAGGTGACATTTAAAAATGAGAAATAATAAAAATCACTATGACAATAAATTATTAATCTTACCAAATAATAACACTTCTTATTTGTAATATATCACAATCAGTCTCCACATATCACTTTTATTGCAAAAATCAGCCTTAATTAAATCTTATGTAATAACAACACTTTCTTATTTTTAATATATCACATCATAATCAGTCTCCACATATCACATTTATTGCAAAATCAGCCTTAATTAAATCTTACCTAACAATAACACAGGTAAAACAGGAGTACAAATTAAAAACTAATTATATTATTATTATTATAGGATTGCACCAAGAGAAAGGGAAACGAGTAATCTGCTAACTAGGCTAGGTGCTATTCGCGCAGGTGCTATTCAGACGGGTGCTCTAAGTGGACTACTTCGATAACCTTTAGGTTACGCTTGTTAGTTACCTTCAACCGTAGAACACAGCACGAGAGTGTCAGCATGTGTAGGAACAGTAAGAACACTTCGACTTTGACTGTCTAAGCGATCAGTGCTGCCAGCATCCTGGAATTATAAAATGTTTAGTTCAAAACGCGACTTCATCATCAGCCTATAAATGTTCCCACTGCTGGGACACAGGCCTCCTCTCTGTGAGAGGGAGTGAGCCGTAATCCACCACGCGGGCCCAGTGCGGGTTGGTAGATGTCACATGTCTTCGAATTTTCGGTTCTAGGACATGCCGTTTTCCTTCACCGTTTTGAGAGCAGTGGTGATGAAATAATTTACACATAGAAAAGCACCTGTCTGGGTTCGAACCTACGACCTACAACTCGTAAGTCGCGGCCGTTACCACTGGGCCACCACTGCTCCCTAAACCCGCGTTACATAACCTAAAAATTAATTCATTTAAATACTTACCCTAAATAAATCGAGTAAACAACAACAACCAAGAAAGTGAGAATCAGCTTGCCGTGGATCTTCCTCAGAAGAAAAATAGCGAGAAGGCATCTCAGAAGAAATAGTGTGAACACTGTCACACTGACTGCCAAAGTACACAGTGTGACCAGCATCCATACTGCCGCCTCTGCAAGCCTGTGATAATATTAAATTCAGATTAGAACTTTAAATAGAATAGAATGGAATACTCTTTAATATGTACACCATAAATATTACTGATATAGATGTAAAAATTTTACAAGAGTGACATAATAAGCGATCTTATATCTTATTTATCGCTGAAAGCAAATTTTTAAGAAAAAAAATTTCACAATAAAAAACAACCGACTTCCAAAAAAACACTACAAAGTGAAAAATAACTTTAATTTCGGAAGTCGGTGGCAAAAAACGAACAACCAAGGACACCGACTTCCGAAATTAAAGTTATTTTTCACTTTGTGGTTTTTGTTTTTCACTTTTTAGTTGTGGTATTTACCCCACACAAATTCGAATACCACTACCTGCTATGTAAATAACAGTGACAGGAACTTATCATATCATCCACTTACTAAGTGGGAAAAATACGCATTATTGAAGCTAACTCAAAAACTACCCAAGCAAAGTTATTAAAATTTATACAGGACTACCTCTGAAGTATTACCTACCAAACAAAAAAAGAATCATTAAAATCAATTCATAATTGGCCGAGTTATCGCGTAACAAACATACAAAAAAAAAACATACAGGTTTTGGAAGTCGGTTAATAACCTCTGAATGGATTAAGTGAGAAAGGAGAGACAATAAGTCTATGGTGTACTATTTACATAATAATCATCATCATGCTGGACATAGGCCTCCCCCAAGCACCGCCACTTCGACCGATTCTGTGCTTCCCACATCCAGCGGATTCCTTCACAAGGTCATCGATCACAAAATAATATAATTATGTCTGCGCGAGACGATGGTGTCAGCTCACACCTCGTCCAGTTCTTATCAGCGTGAGACGAAGGTGTTATTCACACCTCGTCTAAATCTCAAGACTATGGTGGTCTTTGTTAGCGCTTAGAGCTTATTCATATTAAATAATTAATAATTGTTTCCGATATGAAAGGCGACGACGTAAATCTGATTGCGTCGAACGTGGCCGGGGGTCGGCTTGCATTTTGTTGTGGGAACGTTTTAAGACGATAGAGTTTAGCATCAGAGGAGCCTGGATCAGGCAGTCAGTTCCATTGAGACCGCGAGATCAACTGAGCGCGACCAGCGGACTCGTTAAGCCCTTCTAATTCATTTAAAAAAAGCGTTGATTATAAGTTAAATGTAGACTTTTTTAGTTAGAGTGATTATGTTTACTTCACGCGTTTCCTTTGCTTACGAAGTAGACAGACAGTTACATAATAAACGATTTAATTGATAGTTACCCTTCTGACGACGATTGTGAGCTCGGCGCTCCGACAAAAATAATAAACAAATACATACACAGCATGTACAACTAATTGTACTAAAGAATCTTCAATTTAAATTACATGTTTAGTCAGGTACCACAAGTACAAAGGCCAGGCGAGAGCCTGGACAAAGTAACATTCTATCAGCGATCACGATGATGAAAAAGTCAACAAGTCGGGTTTTAAATAGAAAATTTAAAAAACCCCCAAGCGAAAAAAGTTAAAATGAATATTTAAAAGTCAAAAACGAATCCAAACACTACATATCTGCTATAATTTTTTCTATACTGTACTAGTGTGCTGGATATCCTGGCTGCAGCATCAGCTCATCGTGTTGCCACCATTGCATTGTATGTAGAATTAAATACTGCTTAAAAAGAATCCAAACACGACACATCCATAATCCAGAATTCCATAATCTTGCATAGTTATATAGCATACTAATAGCGTTTCAAATTTTAGGTCACATTGTAGTCACACATATATGTTTGAAAATAAGTAAATACCCATTATGCGTCTAAGATCCCTACCGCAACTAACACAAAAGAGCTGTTGACATTGAAACGTCAGAACCGATTTTGATAAAACATCTAAGAACTAGAAAACCTGCTTTCAAATAAAAAAACCGCATCCAAATCGGTTCACCCGTTTAAGAGCTACGACGCCACAGCCAGACAGACACACACACATAGCGGTCAAACTTATAACATCCCTCTTTTTGTTGCGTCGGGGGTAAAAAATGTATTGGAATGACGTGAACTACCGAAAATAATCAATCCTGATGACAGTTGTTGTAGAAATACGAAACGCTAAGAAAGCGATTGCTACTTGTCGAGGCCCTAAGGCTCGAACTCAGGTGCTGTGACCACTTCTTGTTAAGTGGTTACAGCTATTTCACAGACCAATTATTTTCTTCACTTGTGTGAAGGAAATAATTGGTCTTTGAATCGGAGAAAGGCATGAGAAAATTAACCAACACTAGTAAAAAAACAAATATCAAATCTATTAAACTACCTGAACGAAGAACAGCTTTGGCTTGTTGATGAGACTTGTTTCCTTCTCGAAGATGGCGATGAGTTCACTCAGTGGGTACGGTTTGTCTTCTGCAAAGATCTGACCGCCTTTGTCTCCATGTGTGAGGATCGTGACACAGATGCACGATGTCCTTGTGTGGTCTAAAGCAGCAACTGGAAAGTATGAAAAAAAACATAATATTTAGCTGATTAAATTTTTTTGACTGCCTCGTTGGTAGTAAGCGCTACTGTTGAGCATGAGGTCCTGGATTCGATTCCTAGGTCGGGCAAAATTAAAAAATTAATTTATTAACTTAGACAACAATGATCCATGTGTTTAGTTGGTTAGATACAAAAAATAAAACTTAAAAGATATACAGGGTTACTGGTAACTCGACGTATTCCTTGCAGGATGTCATAGTAGGGTTAAAATGCAACAAATTAAGCCACCAAATGTTCTACCGAAATTCAGTAGTTTTTGAATTAGTTAAGAGTTTTAGTTTTTTTATGAAAAATCCCAGATTAAATCATTTGAAACCAAATTAAAAATGATTTACGGCGCGACTGTACTGAAATTTAAGTTATTATCATAGTTGACGCCGTAGCAGACCTTTGTTAATAATTAAAAGTTCAATAATGCCTAAAACTTTGGCAAATATCACTAACCAAACATTTAATTTTTTGTAATTTTTGCTATTACTTCATAAAAAATGTAGTCTAGTGCAAAAAAAAAATACTACACCTGGTGTACAAATTACTAGGAATCTATCCTTGTCTTATCAGTTATTCAGAAAGGTATGATTGTCAATACTTTTGCATGTGTGCCAGGGAAGAGAAGGGTTTTATGGGGGGCAAGTAAAATTGCGAGACGGTCAACCTATTGTTTCGTATTCGTATTATTCGTAGTTTTTACCTGCGCTTGAACTCCAAACACTCGGGGAGCTTTGTGATTGGTCGCTATTGTTCTCTCGGCATGACAGGGGGTGCGATTTTGCAAAATTTGGTCGTCAGCGTTAGTTAGTTTCAACTCTACGTCGCGCAAGCTCGTGTTTTGTTACTGGCTATTTCCCTAACTGTTGCTGCGTATCTTGCTCTTGTGCTGTGCTGTGCCTTCATAAGCGCTGACTATGGCTGCATATTCTAATCCTGAATACGCTGACATAATGTACTGTTACGGACTTTGTGACGGTAACGCTGCTGAGGCGCGGCGAGAATATCAACTTCGCTTTCCCAACCGCCGACTCCCCCACGTTAGTGTCTTCGGATCGACTTATCGGCGAATATCTGAAACTGGCAGCGTCCAAAGAAGCAGGCAAGTTGACACTGGTCGTTCCCGGAGATACACGGCTGAGGACGAGGAGCTTATTCTTCAACGTTTTATTGACGATCCTAACACATCGACAAACATCGTAGCGCGTGAGCTTGGTATGTCACAGTGGAAAGTCTGGTCTGTAGTTCACTTGTCAGGCCGATATCCATACCATTACCAACCAGTCCAGTCATTAGAAGAAGGAGATCCGCCGAGACGGCTTGAATTTTGTCGTTTTATACTAAGTGCCGACGCCGACAGCGAAAACTTTTTAAAAAACATTCTGTGGACCGATGAGTCATGTTTTGATCGTGATGGTATCACAAATTACCACAACTTACATTACTGGGCACCGAAAGTAGAAGCAAACCCTAAAAAACTGAAACCAACCGCATCCCAGCGAAGGTTCTCGCTTAATGTTTGGATGGTTTGTTTGGATGACGACAAATTAATTGGCCCACATTTTTTACCCCGAACACTAAATGGGGAACTTTATGAAGATTTCCTTAGAAATCATTTATCAGCACTGCTCACGGATGTACCGGAAGAAAGAAGAGCAAACATGATTTACCAACATGACGGATGTCCAGCCCACTTCCGAATCACAATTCGACAATTGCTGGATGAAAACTATCCAAACCGATGGATAGGGCGCGGTGGGCCGATTCCGTGGCCTGCACGAAGCCCTGATCTGACGCCGCTATACTTTTACGTCTAGGGTCATATGAAAGATCTAGTTTATGTGACCCCAGTAAATTCAATTGAAGAACTAAGGGAGAGAATTACAAATGCGGCGGACCAGATGAGGGCAACAATCACATCAAGAATAACAAAAACCGAAGTAAGGAAGCGAATAAGAACATGTATTCGAAACCGAGGGCAACACATCGAACAAGACGTGTGAAATGTGTGTAATTAAAGTTTTTAATATTGATTAAAAAGAATAATAATGTTCACGATTTTGTTTTTGATTTTTCGAATAATCACCTTTTTGTGAAACGCACGCCTGTACTAAATCAAAAACGATTTTCATAATGTAGTCCATGATTTTGTATTAACTTTCATACCTTTTTGGATAGCTGATAAGACAAGGATATTTTCTTAGTAATTTGTACACCAGGTGTAGAATTTTTTTTTTGCACTAGACTACATTTTTTATGAAGTAATAGCAAAAATTACAAAAAACTAAATGTTTGGTTAGTGATATTTGCCAAAGTTTTAGGCATTATTGAACTTTTAATTATTAACAAAGGTCTGCTACGGCGTCAACTATGATAATAACTTAAATTTCAGTACAGTCGCGCCGTAAATCATTTTTAAATTGGTTTCAAATGATTTAATCTGGGATTTTTCATAAAAAAACTAAAACTCTTAACTAATTCAAAAACTACTGAATTTCGGTAGAACATTTGGTGGCTTAATTTGTTGCATTTTAACCCTACTATGACGTCCTGCAAGGAATACGTCGAGTTACCAGTAACCCTGTATTAGTGTGTTACAATTATAACTAAGTATTAAATCACAGAAAAACAATATTTACATAAATTCACCGGATGTGCATGAAGTGATTCATTTTCGGCGAGTCAAATTTATCCACTAACATCTTTAGAATGCTGTTAGGACTTGACCGCGTTCTCTCTAGCAGCGACGCCGTTTTTCTTCTCACCATTAAGTATTATTGGGTTTTTCTATTTGAATTTTTTTCAGTAGCAGCCCGAAGTCTGGATTTGTGCCCAGTTAATCCAGTTAATGGCAATTAATAGGCTCGCCCCCTATTATATGAGATTTAAACGTAACAAAATGGGCAAATCTAATGTAGGTACAATTTTGCCTAACGCTTCAGAGAAACAAGGCGTGATGTTATGTTATGCTTTTTAAATGTATTTTTTTTTTATTATTCAGACTAAATGCACTAGGAAGTGGTGAAGGGTGAGCGTTTTTGGGGGACTGTCTTATGTAATTTTGACGTTCGAAAAGTGCTGATTCTCGGCCTAGTTTAAATAAATGACTTTTGAATTTTGAATTTTTGAATTAAATTTTTTGGGTTCGATCCGTGTTTAACATCCATTATAATATAACGGGACCCCTCCGAGCTTCGTAAATCTTTGACGGTCGTTCCATAGTCTATTGGTATTGTATTACCTAGTGACTGGGTTTTGGAGGTCTGATAAACAGTCGCTTCATACTGATATTCAACTGCATCCGGCTAAACTGAAAGCCGGCCTTGACATTGTTGGGAAAACTCTAACCAGATAATGGTGCCGACAAACTAAACTAAATTTAAGTTCAGTACATCTTTTTCTTTCTATTTCATTATGAAAAGGATAGAAGATAAATTTTAGTTTAGTCCTGTCAAATTAATCAGAGCCTGTCACTACTCCATACAAGTTTAGACGTGATTAAAAACTTGCCTACTAAAATTACCTCAATTTACGTCAAGCGCTGATTAATTTGACAGGACTAAACTAAAATTTATCTTCTGTCCTTTTCTTAATGAAATAGAAAGAAAAAGATGCACTGAACTTAAATTTAGTTTAGTTTGTGAACAAGGGAATCTTCACCACTGTTGACTAAAACTCGTTGGGAACGATTCTTGGGTTGAGCATAGTATTATTACAGTTTTAAGTATTTTTCACAAACTATGGGAATACAATCGAATAACAATCCAATGGAATGGAATGTTAGCTGTTCCTTGTATGGTATTTTTTTTGTTCTTGGTGTTTTTTAGGACAGAAGAAAACTTACTTGCTGTAAGATAATCGAAAATATTCTGATATTTTAAGTCTCTAAACACGAAGATTTGAAAGCCGAGTTTATAGAACACCTCTTTTAAGCGACGTACGTCATTCTGTGTACCGTGTCTCGTGGATGGCTTTCGCCTGTAATAAGAAATACACCTATATTATTATCTACAGTGAAACAAAAATTACAAAAAAACCTGTGGAATTCGGGGACTGCCGCGGTAAAGCTATTGCATAGCATTTGTAACCTCCATACTTCCTATTTGTCAACGCTACACTTGGGATTATGACGTGATGACATAAAACAAAAATTACGTTCCCATGACAACATCACGTTGTCATAGGAACCGTCATTACATGGTAGGCGGAGAGGGGGTGTTAGGTATTTTCGTTACGTTACAGAATTTCTTAATTCGATCACCGCGCTCAAAGCCCGCGATAAAAGCTATGCAATAGCTTAAAAAAAAAACAACAATAAAGAACATCCCATACACACACACATCACAAGACACATCACATCACATACACACATCAACACACAATCGATCGATTGTATGACTTTACACTTTTTATTTGTTTCCTTTTAGGGTTCCGTACCCAAAGGGTAAAACAGGACCCTATTACCAAAACTCCGCTGTCTGTCTGTCCGTCTGTCACCAGGCTGTATCTCATGAACTGTTAAAATTTGAAATTTTCACAGATGATGTATTTCTATTGCCGCTCTATAACAACAAATACTAAAAAACAGAATAAAATAAATATTTAAGGGGGCTCCCATACAACAGACATGATTTTTTTGCTGTTTTTATAGATAATGGTACTCGCGCTTGGCCGGTTTTTTAATTTCTTTTGTTACTTGTGTTATAATTATGTAGTGTTTTGTGCCTTTTTGTCTGTGCTAAATAAATGTATATTCTTTCTTTCTTTTCTTTATCATCACATCTACAAGTATATATAATAAAGTATGCCTGGAAAATTGTGACAGGTTTGCATAAGGCGGCCCCTACACCTACAATAAATAGCGCAATATTTTTATTGCGCAATATTAATTAATCAGACTACTCTTGCACTCAGACGACTTATCGTTTGAGTGTTTAATTTTATTGCATTATATTTTAACCACATGGAAGCTAACTTCAGTGTAATTAAAATATTGTGCAATAATTTGAAACTCGCCAAAACTTTTGTTCAATAATTGGGCAATATTGCAATATTTTTTCTTGTTATTTTTACGTTTGTTGTTTTATATGTTTTGTCTTTGTTTTATATTGTGTGTACGTTATGATAATTATGTGCCAAATAATCATATATTTTTTTCCTTTCAATCTTCTATGCTAACCCTGCTAAAAACATAACGCAATTTGCAATAAAATTGATCGTCTAGGGCTCGCCATGACCTCAAGTTACAAGATATTGCCAATCATATTACGGTATAAAAATATTGGGCATCGCTAACTTATTGGTGTCGCCAGTGAAGAAATTTCGAATTTTATTTCAGTACCTTTATTTTACTATCATTATTATCACCATATAATTTCAGCTGAAAGACGTCCACTGCTGGATATAAGCCTCCCCCAAGACCTCATTTTGCTATAGAGAAATATAATAAAACCCGCCCTTGCACGAATTTTACGAGTAGAAAAAACATCGAGTTTTTTTTTTTATTATGATATACAATATACTAATAGCAAAGAACACAATTTTTTTTTTTTTTTTTTGGTATATTTTAGTGAACAAACCTTCTTACAAACACATTGATTGATTTCTGATTAAATAAAGAACACAATAATATAAAAATATGAGCAAGTGATAACTAAGTATAACGATAGCGCTGTGATGCGACCGTGAACGCTGCTGTCTCGAGCAAAAAGGAGTCCGCACCAGGTGCAACGTAATGTCATTTCCTTGGTTGACACGTGAGTTGAGTGTGTCAAACTTCAAAATCAATGTTGTCCCCTTATAATACATAAATCTTCCGGAACAAATTCTCTGAATAATGGTGAAAACCACATCAAAATACGCTGCGTAGTTTAGACAAACACGAAAAGCGAGTTTAATTTATAATTTGTTTATAGAATGATGTAATACAAACTTAAAATGTTTGGTCTTCTTGAATCTGTGCTGGTTCAGAATGATCAGGAACTTATCACCGCTCATGTCATAGAACGATGCGTCTTTGTTAAACCTTACTCCTTCGTTTACCGGCTCGATGGGACATTTACTAAGTTTAAAAAAACAAATAAAGAATATTTAGTGTTGGTTTATCTTTGATTAATGAAATAAACGAAGGTCGATTATTAATCAAACCTAATTGACTGTACTGAAAATTAGTAAGTCGCTCCACGCGTTATTTGCAAACAGTGCAAATTTGCCAGCATTTTTCCATCAATGTTAATGCCAGTTAGACTGTTAATATTCCAGTCATCTTAGTAAGTTCACCTCGGAATTTGAGATATCCAGCTATAAACTCGTATAAACTTGTAATTTTGACATCCTAAAAGTTGTATCAAAACCTACATATGGTAGGGTGTACGCGACGTCGTTTTTTTCCTCGTTCATCATTTTTTTTTTGCAAATATCTCGTTTCCCATGGGTTTTTCGCTAAACTTTACATGGTGTGTTTTTGACCGGGACTACCAGTTGACCTTAAATGATGCTCTAACCGCACGCTCTTCGCCCTCTATCTCGAAAACGATTCAACGAATTTTTTTTTTTTTTTTTTTGAAACTTTGTAGGGAATTTAATCCTGTACAATATTGATAACAAATACAAATAGCGAAAACCCATAAGAAACGAGATATATTAAAACAAAATGCAAAAAATCGTTTTTTGTGACCTAAACCTTAGATTTTAATCGTTGCGTACACCAAGCGTACACCCTACCATATTTAGATTTTGGGACAACTTTTAGGATGTCAAAATACAAGTTTATACGAGTTTAAAGCTGGGTATCTCAAATTTCGACATACCTAATTTTTAATAAGATAACTGGACTGTAAGTCTGAGGCCGCATTTCCACATACTATGAAACTTCCGAGAATGTCAAGCGCTTTCGAAACCTACTAACAAATCATGTAATCTGCGTAGCAAATGTTTTTTTTTAATAATAATAATTTGCTATCGCATTATCTGTCTGAATTCGCACAGAGGTTTTATTGAGTGGCAAACGGACATCTGTAATACCGGAAAGGTATCGCAGGTGTGTTGCTATCCCAGAGACCAAGCTGAAATATCTCAGTGCCTGAAATTACAGCGGCTCCAATACTCTTTCAATCGCCGCACAGCAAAGCTGCATGACGGCGGAAATAGATAAGGTGGTAGGAAATACACAACATGTAAAAAAACCTGTCCGATTGATTAGGTATCGTACTGAGAGTCTTTATGAAAATCGGAAAAAAAATCGTCTTTTTTTTTCAATGGGTAATTCCATCGGGTTATTACAGTCTTGCAGTCTGTAGGCTCATTATACTCACAAATCATACGGTGCCCTTCTCGTTCAACACAATAACGCATTCAGGGTGCTGATGGGGTTGCCTCGATACTGCAGCGCATCAGGGATGTTTGCTGAAGCACGCGTTGACTGTAGACACTGTGATGCGGAAACGGTGCGAATCCCTGGTTAGTAGGGTGCGGGGCAGTACCAACAGCATCCTGTCTATGGTAGCAAGCAGGCTAGATTGTGCGTTTGTGAACCACTGCTGCAAGGTATCGGCTGGGCCTGTCACCTTGCAGCAGTGATGTCACAAATTGTTTCTGTGTAATTTTTTTCTGCGTTTTAATGTTTTACTAACGTATTTTGTAAGTTACTAACATTATGAGTCTTGTTGCTTGAATTATTGAATAAAATTACAAAAGGCGCGGGCGGCCATCGTTTAGCGGTAGTCAACAAGTCATAACTTGTTAAAAATTTGCTAATTTTTAATGAATTGGGGTAATTTTGGTACTAAAAATGTGATTTTTAAAATAGCAATAACTTTTTATTTTCACTAATAATTAGATTTTTTAATACTTTTAGGTTATTTCATTGCAGTAGGTACCCTTTCGGATCGGACAGGTCTTTTTTACATATTGTACAAAAATACAGTTCCAATAACTTAATAGTATAACTGTCACTAACAAGATACAATCGATTTTTTTATTGTCATTGACTTCGAAAAGCAAATCGACGTAATTACAATATTAGGTACTACTAGAAGATTTCTTGGTTGTGGATATACGGCCTAAGCTGCTGACTGTTTCTTCACATGACGTCATTGTCATTGCAAATTGTACACAATGCTTCGCAGGTATCACAGAGAATAGGTATATTTCTTTTATTCCGAGAGTGATATAGTACAATCAGTAAGTATATTGCATCACTTAACAAATATACCAACAGAAATATGGTCCTTACCTTGAATTCGAAGGGCGTAGGTCATAGGCGTTTGAATCCGTCTGAACGGATGGCTCATAACTTTTAACCATTGTAAATGAACGTAACAAACTCAACATTAAAACAATTAATAACACTTAAGGTCACACTAGATTGCCAACTGTATATATTATGTTTCGTAGAAGTGGCCGAAACGTTGCATTAGTCATCATTCTCAATATTTATCAAAAACAAAAAAAAACAAAGCGTGTGATCGTGTTACACACGAACACGAAGAAGAATAAGCAATAAAAAGGATGTGAAACCCAGAACAAAAATTTGTGTGTTGTAACATTTAAAATAATTCGTCATTTTACTAAAAATTGTTTAGTCGATTATCATAATTCAGAGTGGCGATTGGGTTATCACACTTATCACATTACCTAAATAGTACAGCGGTTATTACAAGTTGTTATCAGTCTGTTAAAATATTTAAATAAACAATTTTATACCAAATTGAATGACTGAATTTTTCATACAATATAATTAGCGTAAAAATTTGCACGAAATAAACCACCCTTAATAATTTAAGGCATGCGCGTAGCGATGATATCAACAATTCAACACAAACTTTATGGTATTGTTGTTGTTGTTGTTTGTTGTTGGTTTGTTGTTGTTGGTGTTGTTGTTGTTGTTGTTGTTAGTTAAATATTTAAACAAAAAAAAAGGTCCTACGGCTAGAATATTAATAATTTTAATTTTATTTTACACTTAATATTATTGAAGCAAGAAATTGTTTCGTTCGATAAAAAGTTACCGCAGAGAAAGACATCGAGAAAATATTTGAGTGTTGTAAATTCTAACACCTATATTTATATAATTTAAACTTTGAGAACACCAACCAGTCTTACTAAGGGGTATCGTATTAACCATTAACTGTGGGTTGTGGAGGTCAGATAGGCAGTCGCTCCATGTAAAATACTGGTATTCAGCTGCATACGGTTAGACTTGTTGCCAACCCAAAAATAGTTGGGAACTAATACTAATTTTTAATAGAAGTTAGTAAGTTATCGAATCGATTTTTTATAGAACGTTGTTCAATAATATCAAAATGTTTGAATTAATTATGTGAACAAAACATTTTGTCAAATCAATGGTTTACAGCTACATGAAATTCAATATAAAAATAATCAATACAGTAACCAAAAATAAGACAAAAAAAAATAAAAAAAGATAAATAAATAAAGATAAGATAAATTAATTATAATATTGCCAACACAAAAAATTTAAAACGCCTATATTATTTTTATCGTATAATTCGTACGAGCCAGGTTTTAGAAGGCCATACCTACCATCAGTTTCCTCATCCGTTGTTTATGCGATTCAAAATTAATAACACAAATAATATTCAATAGTACACATATCGTGTTTTGGTGGATGGTTATATATCAGAAATCGGAAAAAAAACTTTTATTTCGTATAAAAAACAATAATCATAATGCAAGAAACAGGTGCTTATTCCGCCATTTCAGAGACACTGTCATTCCGCTTCGTCATAGTTCCGTGTGTATTTATTATTTTAAATTATATTTATTACATTTAGAAGACTGTATGTATGTAAGTACCTTTATTGTGTGTTTTATTTAAATTATACGTGAATAGTTTTTGGTTTTTATGTAATATTGTGTCATGATTTCCAAATATTAATAAGATTTACTGATTTTAAATAGGGTAAACCAGGCAAACGTGCCCCACTATTCGAAAACTAGAAATAAAAATCATTTTTTGTTCAGAACATGTTTATTCAAGAAATCAGTCTTAACCTCTGACTCAATTGGCATAACAAAAACTAAAAAATCTTGTAAAATATAATTAAAAATAACTGAGATCAACAATTTTGTGAAACTTAGGGTGGGGCACATTACAAGGATAGATCCGTCTTATGTGCCCCAGCAAAACCTCTCATTTAGAGGTTCTTTTTCTTTTCCCTTTCCCTTTTTCTTTGGTACCGCAGTTGTTGCATTTCTCTCTATAACTTGTACAGTCTTCATATAATCAGCCAGAACACTGCAAACAAATTTCATATAAACGACTCGCTTCATTTACCCCCATTTTCTTATTTATCACATCCTCCACCGCCTTCTGCATATTTTCTTATGTCCATTTTCTTGGATCAACAGCTTTAACCTTTCCCATTTCCTAATAAAATAAAAAAATTTGAAACAAATCAAAATAAGAACTAAGGAATAATCTCCAAATGGGGCACATTAGCCGAAAAAAATTGGGGCGCATTAGACGATGTACAGTGTAATGTGCCCCACTTAAGTAATTCTGATTTTTGTTACGAAAAACGGAACTTAATTATAGGCAAACAAAAGTTAAATGAGGTAAGTTTTCTATAAAAACTTTAAAAACACGAAATAATATCGAGCAAATACTTTTAATCAACCTGAAAATAGATATAAAACAAATTCATGTAGTTATACAAACCTTTTAATCACTTTTTCTCACTCAAACTAAATAAAAACCAGCACAGTGTTGTTTACATCGCGGCCATACTTGGGTTACTGACCAGCTAGGATCAAATAAGCGCCAAATTTAAAATGCATCACTGAGTTTCGCGAGTGGGGCACGTATCCGACTGGGGCACGTTTGCCTGGTTTACCCTACTAAATAAATATAAAATTAAAAGTAGGTGTGATTAGCCTCAAATGATTTTGTATCAGTGTAATTATGAAGTATAAAAGTATCTCATTTGACAGTTCCGTAAAAGTACTGGTTTTTTAACGAAACAGAATTGGAAACATGATGTTTGGAGCGTCGCTTAATTTCTAGTTCAGTTCGCTATGAGCCTCGTAACCAGAAGGAGTCTTCAAGAAGTCTAAAGTCTATAACGTTATTATATTAAATACCTAATTATATAGTTTGTTAAATAATGCTAAAAGTGTACCAAGTTTGTAGTGTGCAAGATGATAAATACAGAAATATTAGTACTGAAATGGTGTATCGTATCAATTGCTAAATTAATCAAAATAGGTAAAGTTTTGACAGCTATTTACGACGTTGCCAACTTTTAGGATAAACCCTCTTAATGCGTTGCATTGCGTCGCCGCAACGGATCAACGCATTATATGCTGAACCTGCGTTGCGACGACGCAAGATGTCGCGACGCGCGTTGACGTATATATGATATAAACAATATTCATCATCACCATTACCATCACCATCATCGTCATCATCATTTCATCGAAAACATTCCTAAGATGCCTTTCCCAAAGGTTATACCATTTCTTTCCGTACATGTACCCTACCAACTATCTTTTAGGGACGTTAGGCTTTAACTCGTTGGAGGTAAGAAGAGGTCTTGGTCAGTTCACGGTAGCCTGTAAGGACCTTACGGGGACGTATCGACTGTCCAGAGCTCCATGGCCTTTTCTGCCGATTATTTGTGCCCGACAAATACATTGGACACCGTCAGAGCCGCCGACACAATTTGTTTGCGCAACTGTCATGCAAAACTGTAGCCAGAGCCGACTCCCCAGTTTGTCGTACCCTAAAGATGCTAAATGCTCTTCTGACTGTCAACCCTGAATGTAATGTGTTTGCGAATGAATGGAGTATCTCAAATCAAATCTCAAATCTCAAATTCTTTATTGCGTACCATAATGTATATAGTTGGTAGGGAAATAATTATATTAGTCACAATTATGGACCCTGTCGGGCACAGCATAGATCAAGTAGGAGAGAGGAGGAAGAGCACTGGTCGTTTAATGTAACAATTGTATTATTAGTTAAGTAGTTAGTTAGTTATATATTTAGTAATACAGAATTCAATTTACGAATTATAATAATATTATTATTTTATAAATTATATACGTTTATTTATTTA
Organism: Agrochola lychnidis; assembly: GCA_963680765.1. Classification (NCBI taxonomy): domain Eukaryota; kingdom Metazoa; phylum Arthropoda; class Insecta; order Lepidoptera; family Noctuidae; genus Agrochola; species Agrochola lychnidis. The sequence goes on from OY796858.1 coordinate 22,872,101, forward strand.
TTAATTCAGAATTCAATTTACGAATTAATAGTAATTTTATTATTTTATAAATTATATACGTTAATACGTATAATTATGCGTAGGTATATGTCTGGTATTCTGTGAGAGAAAGTATGCTAGGGAGTCCACTGTTCCATGTTAGTTTTAAATTAAATTAATGTCAAGATTGTTATTGTTTCTATGTTAATTAATGTAACTGGTGTTATACCGTTTTAATTAACTATAAATAAATCATCGTCATCATCATCATCTTCATCATCGTCCTGTTCACAACCGCCCGGAAAATGGGTTGGTATCATCTGACGACCAACTCTAGAACCGCGCGCGCTCATTGGTCAAATCAAATAGCGCGCGCTTCCCCGGCTTCCTGTTACACATTTCCGTCCCTCTTCTCGAAATCACTCCCACAGATTGCAGAAAAGTGAGAGGAAAGATGTTGTACACATCAAAAAGAACAAATTCCTATCAAACACTGCCCTCGTACGGTGAAAGGACTTAAATAATATTTTTCTTTAAATTTCACTTCCGTCTATACTTACCTACTGTCATATACTTAAAAGCAACTTTGACGTAGTTAGGGTTTTACCGAATAACGGCAGAACAGTAGACAGAATATTACCACAGTGTAACTAAAAGTAATTTCTTTTTAATTTTTATCTGTTCCAACGAGCCTTGTAAAACGAAAAAGTCTTTATTCTTATGTAGAATAATCATGATTATGAACTTGACTTATTAATGGTTCACAAAAAAAGAAGAACATTTTATTTTTGAAAATGGAACTAAATGCGGCTATCTCTTCGGTAGAATGCGTGCAAGAAATAAAAAAGGCATTGGCGCGAAATCTTTAGAATTTTTCTATAATTATGAATTGAATTGGTGACCGTAATATAATTTACAATAGTGAAAATGTCATCATCTAGTGAGAACATCTTCACAGAGGACTGAAATTAAGTTGCCGGAAAAAAACATCTCGTTAAATATCCAGAATTGTACCTATAAATTGTACATTTAAATAAAATAAACTATTTAATATTGTATTGGATTATTTTATTTTCTTGCAATCGTAATGAAAAGTAGAGTGTAACACACGGCGCTAAAACCCATTATAACTTGGTTTCTAACTACCTCGTTACAATGAGTTATTTTACCCGTCGTATAACAATCTACTATTTCACTTCTCTTGCTCAAAAAGTCCGTCATTGTAGCGTACCAGAGCGGGGAAAAAATAGCATATCTTGCTCTAGGGGAAAAAGTAATTTTTGTCTGTAACCAACGAGCCTACAAAAACGAAATAGTAGATTGTAACACACGGCGCTAAAACCCATTATAACTCGGTTTCTATTTACTCCCTCGCTAAAGATTGGGAGTAAAACTACCTCGATAGAATGGGTTATTTTAGCCCCTCGTATAAAAATTTACGATTTTTTTTACCTATTGGATATGAGTTTCATAGCGAAAGTTGATCTGTATGACAGTAAGAATCACCCCCTTGACGGATGCAGGGCACTAAATCGCCAGCCTGTATAAATACAAGAAATCTAATACCATTCAGAAATGAGGTCTATCAAAATGGCAGGAAATGAGTTGCCAGTCAAACCGCTACTTTTAAGACTAATCAGAAAAGTGCGGCTTTCCCATTAGAAAAGAAACCGATGATAATCAAATTGTCATCAATCAAAAAATGGTCCTTTGCTCCGGGGAAAAAGTTATATCCGGGGGGGGGAAATCAAGTTAGTTATCGGCGGTCGATTACCGGGATTTGCGGGTTAAGGGATAAGATTCAAGCGTTATACTTAGGAACAGTATGGTAAGTAAAGACAGACGTGGTTATAAGGGGGGATGCAACGGGTGCATTTGACCCCCCTGGACTTCGACCAAACTAAATCTAAAGGTGAGTATAGGTGGTGGTAGGGTGAGGCTTTTATTTAGATATTTAGTTCTGTTTACGTTTAGTTTTAATTTTTTATTTCTGCTTGAGTATAGTTCTTGATGTTTTTGGTTGGTTTATTGGCGTGTGCTAGCTGACATTATAGCCAATAATTTATCATTTAAATTATTATTTTTCTAACTTGAACAGACAGCTGTGCTGCTGGGGAGTTTGTTGCGCCACTTCTTCTTCCCAGCGAAAGGCACTAGGAAGTGGTGAAGGGTGGGCGTTTTGGGGGACTGTCTTATGTAATTTTGACGTTCGAAACTGCTGATTCTCAGCCTAGTTTGAATAAATGACTTTTGATTTGATTTATAAACTAGAGCATTTATTTGTTACAAAACATCGAGCCACTCTAATGTGTCATCCTTTCACGAATTAAACAATAAGCACGACGCACGATGCTCTGTTGCAACTTGATTTTGTAAACAAACGAGCGATTTTGTGTAACATTTCATCGTGCAAGATAAACGCACCTGGAGTAGTATTCAACGACGAGTCAACGCAAAATTGAAAGGAATGATACAGGTAAACGCTCACTCGCCGTGAGCATTACTTCGAACACCGTGTCGAGCATTCGCAAGAACGTTACATTACATGGAAATGCTCGACAAAATGCTCTAGTGTATTGTACACCTTAAACTCTAAATAACACATAATTTAGTTTAATAACCTGTTACTACGACATAGATAAATCGTAGTTATTCTCGAAAAGGGGCCCCACATTGTTGAGTTTGCAGAAAATAGGTGCAGATGTTTTTTTTAAGGGTTTTCACGGCTAAATTCGCCCCCTCCCGCAAGTCCCAGAGAGAAACATTTCCCCCCCCCGTTGAGCAAAAAATTTGAAGTACCTACATCTATAATCAAAGGTTCCATCGGTTATCCTCGGAAAGGCCTAAAATAAAAAAACCGGCCAAGTGCGTGTCGGACCACGTACAATGAAGGGTTCCGTAGTTGGGATGAATTAATCCCAAAAACAAACTTAACTTTGTAGTTGAAAAATATGTTCTCCCATACGGAATATATGGGAAAACATGTTTTTGCAACTGCAAAGTTAAGTTGGTCGATTATTACTCGTTAACTTGTAGAGCCTACTTAGCTGTGATAGTTTTCCTTTTAATTTCGTTATATAAACTACTGTTGTGATTTTTTTCACACACCCAAAATCAACCATTTAGCCGGCAGGGGGGGGGACACTTGACTCTAACAAAAATTTGCACTTTAAAGCTTAATATTTCGCAAACGGATCCCTGAATCCAAAAATGGTTTTCGCAAACTCACAATGTTTTTAAAGGACCTTTCCAATGATATCCCTCACTATGGGTTAAAAAAAGAAAAAAGTAACATCACCACTTTACGTGTATGAAAGGTACCCTAAAAAAAAATGTTTTTCATAATTTTATTTTACCACTTTGTCGACGTAATTAAAATATATACCTATGCCAAATTACAGTTTTCTAGTACTAAGGGTCTCGGAGCTAGACCGCGGACAGACATACAGACAGACGGACATGACGAAACTATAAGGGTTCCTTGTTTACTACGGAACCCTAAAAATGTACCGATCCAACAAAGGACTCTTACTCTTATTCTCATATTCATGTACACAAAACTTTTCTGACGATATGTTCCGCATTCCTGCGCATCAAACGATAACAAACACAAACGATTTCCACACAACATCCCGTAACTGCAAAAATCTCACCGTTAAAGTGAATTTGAAGTAGTCAATAGTGTTATCCCTGGCATCAGTGGGGCAACCTAGGAGCAGTGGTGGCCCATTGGTAAAGGCCCCGACTTATGAGTCGTGGGTTCGAACCCAGACAGGCGCTTTAAATCGTGTAAATAATTTCATCACCACTGCTCTCAAAACGGTGAAGGAAAACATCGTGAGGAAACATCTCCTAGAACCAAAAATTCGTAGACATGTGACATCTACCAACCCGCACTGGGCCCGCGTGGTGAATTACAGCCCCTCCATCTCACAGAGAGGAGGTCTAGGTCCCAGCAGTGGAAACATTATAGGCTGATTATGCTATATGCTATGCCTAGCATCAGGTGGGGCTTCAGGCTTTATAGAATAGACCACAGCAGGTCACTGGCGCCACTTTCACAGCTCCTCTTACGTTTGAGAAAAAGAAAACATCAGACCGTTATTAAATATTGCAAGTAGAGTTGGAAAAATCATCGACATTTTAAAATCATTTCATCATGCAATGACAACGACAAAATCATGAATGCTTTTAAATCATTTCATGAATGAACGCGAACTTCGGTGATTCGGATGCTACGTTGCGAGGCTGCGTGATCGGCGATACTTAAGTCACAGAATTCATAGTTTCGATAAAATGCCCGGTGCTAGGCACACGTCACTGCAACAATGCTGTCACTTGCGTTGTTTAAGCGCGGCAAGCATTATTCTGTTTCGTAAATCATTGTTTTGATTAGACGAGGACGACTGTTTTAATTAGACACACTTATACAAAAAGCTTGAAGTTATGATTGGAATATTATGTAAGTACTTGTAGGGAAGGTGCGTATTTACGCGATCAAGTTTTTACACCAGGTATTTACTTGCAAGAACGCAAGATTGCCATGAAATACAAAAAAAAAACTTCAAATATAGCTAATTGAAACATATTGAAAATTTCCATGATTATTAATCAATTATATTCTAAATACACTGCCATGAATGTCGTAAACAAAGAAAAATTTAATTTCGCAATCTAACTTAAAGGATCACCGACCATAGGCATTGGTCGGTGATCCTTTAAGTTAGATTGCGAAATTAAATTTTTCTAAATATATAATGATAATTTCACAAAGCCGTTCCGCAATCCTTTCAGCATTCATTTGAAGTAACGTGATCATATTCTCAAATAAAAATCACTGATGATTTTGTCATTGTTCCCATCATCAATATTTTTATTGTCATTGTCATGCAGTCATTGATACAGAAAAATCATCACTCAGCCCATCTCTAATTGCAAGTTATTATAACCCTTATAAGCTTATAGCTTAGGTCCTACCGCGGGGGACTAACAGAAGGAAATGGAAAGTATGACAATCGACCCTCAAATCATCGCTTCATAGCGGCGGGTCTATTAGAATACCATTGTGTACATAAAGATATATAACATAACATAACATAACATGACGCCTTATTTTCTCGAAGGGGTTGAAGTACTTATAGTACACCCACTTTTCGCCATGTTTAAATCCCATGTAATAGGGGACGAGTCTATTGCCATCAACCGGGTACAAATCCAGACTCCGGGCGCCTACTGTGAAATTTCAGATAGAAAAACCCAATAACACTTTGCTCGACCTGGGAATCGAACCCAGGACCTCATGCTCAGCAGTAGCGCTTGCGACCACTACTCCAACGAGGAGGTCAAATAAAGAAATATATAGTCATATATTTGTTTATTAATCCACTTGTCATATCAAGGGATATCATGTTACCCAGTAACTGGGTTGTAGAGGTCAGATAGGCAGTTACTTCATGTACCTAAATATTGGTACTCAGACTGGAAGCTGACCGCAATATAGTTGGAAAAAGGCTAGGCAGATGATGACGTATTTGTATAATAAAAATAATAAAAATCGTTTATTCTCTCGCCACAATATAACAAAGAAAATAGAGCAATCACAGTTGTAAAATATATAGGTATTTGTTATTTAATATTGTGGGAGGCTGGTGCCTAAACTAGGCTCGAGGTCTATATTTCAGAACACCAGGATCTCCGCCATTTACAGTTATTCTACTATGTACTTGTACACCGACCATGAGGAACACTATATAATATCATGGCAGGAAAAAGAAATATTTTGTGACTCAAGTAAATTTTGATACAATATATTTAGCTTATTACTTTTAAAACAAGCCTTGCTGCTGGTAATCTGCTGAAAACAAGTTTTAAACCTTATACCTCAACTTTAAATACTGACGGATATAATCTCTGTACCATTACATGCAATCACAAGCACAATGTTTAGCGTGCATTACATTGGGCACTACCGTAAACAGCGAATTTGGGCACCAAAGCGGGTGCGTGTCGGGCGCGGGTCGGGACGGCAGTACAGCGGGCTTGTATATAGGATGACTGATAAATTAGTGACCAATACTTAAACACGTAACTTTACTCTTCATTATGAACAACTTTTACTATACGACTAAACCTGAAATCGCAAAAAAAAATATCAGCTGTTCCCTACATTTACATTCGAATTAACTCGTCAAAATGTAGGGAACAGCTAATTTTTTTTTGCGATCTGAATAATTTTAAAGGATATTTATTACTAATCCATTGCTTGGCCGGTCACAGTTCTAGCCTCACCTAACCCATTTGGTCGAGGGACCACTGGCTTAGTTACCGTGACAAACTGTGGAAAATGGCCAGAAAGTTAAAAAGAGGCTCAATTATTAAAAAGTGGTCATCATTAGAAGTACAAATAGTTTTTAAAAGTTCACTAATTTAAATAAGTGTGCGAAAGCATTCAATGTTTCCCATTTTTTGTGTTGATTTTCTTCCGAGAAACCGAATGTTTACCGTCAATAACCGTTAAGGACCTGGTCCACCGAGCTCTGCTCGGGTGCAAATAGAAATAAATATTTCGTCCAGGTATACAGACGTTGTATCACATTCCCGAGGCTGTGAAAATAGAAAAAACGAATTTTCCCAGATATGAGACCTAGCTAGATCGATTTTTCGCCCCCGTAAACCCCTATATTGCAACTTTCATCGAAATTGTTAGAGCCCATTTCGAGAACGTGAGTACAAATATTTCTCGTTTAATTGTATAGGATTCATCATCATCATTATCATCATCAGCCTATAAATGTTCCCACTGCTGGGACACAGGCCTCCTCTCTGTGAGAGGGAGTGGGCCGTAATCCACCACGCGGGCCCAGTGCGGGTTGGTAGATGTCACATGTCTTCGAATTTTTAGTTCTAGGACATGCCGGTTTCCTCACGATGTTTTCCTTCACCGTTTTGAGAGCAGTGGTGATGAAATAATTTACACAAAGTAAAGCGCCTGTCTGGGTTCGAACCTACGACGATCTAGTAAGTCGCGGCTGTTACCACTGGGCCACCACTGCTCTAGTATAGGATTAAAGAAACAAATTTAAACATGATCAAAAATTTCCCCCATTTTGAGTTCGTCGACGTTTTCAGTGAATAAGTAACAAAGTCAATTTAACTTGCGTTATGACTTCAGGAGCGGATGCCTTAGGGACCAGATGTCGAGTGTTTAGTAATCTAAAATTATGGAGAGGTTAATGTGCATTTGAAGGGGTTGTGGAACCCTCACTAGAAAGAGATAGAACATAACATAACATCACGCCTTGTTTCCCCGAAGGATTGGGCAGAGGTGTACCTATAGTACCTACATCCACATATCACCAGTTAGTTATGTTTAAGTCCCATGTAATAGGGGGCGAGCCTATTGCCATCAACCTGGCACAAATCTGGACTCCGGGCTACTACTGAGAATTTCCAGAAAGAAAAACACAACAAAACTTTGCCCGACCTGGGATTCGAACCCAGGATCTCATGCTCAGCAGTGGCGTTTGCAACCACTAGACCAACGAGACAGTCAAACAGATAAAAATACAGCACGTACGTATCAAAAGTCTGGTACAGAACATCATACTGAACAACTTTCTTACCCTTGCTCGATAACGAGGTGCCAGCAGTTGTTGCAGCTGAGCACGTAGCTTTAAATACCCCGCATAGTAATCATGATGAAAATTTAATTTTGATCCAGCCTATCCCTTCTTGCTGTCCTCCCTCCAGCGACACTCTAAGCCGAGATTCGTACCCCACAGGGGGTGCCCTTAGCGACCGTTCGCTTAATTTTAATTAGCATAGTTGAATAACCCCTGGCTGGAGGTTTTAAGTGTAGTAGCTTAAGGCACCCACAGGAAAGCCCGGTTAAGTAGTCATGATCTCAGAGGTCAACTACGAGATGCACTGCATAAAAAAAACAACTTTGTCTATGGGACAGATTATCAGCTGGCCCATACATTTATTTGGCTCGAGTAGGTATTGAGTCCCACAAGATGTACCGATGACCTTATGAAGGCCGCAGGAATTCGCTGGATACGGGAAGCACAGAATCGGTGGAAGTGGCGGTGCTTGGAGGAGGCCAATGTCCAGCAGTGGACGTCTTTCGGCTGAAATGATGATGATGAGGCATTGAAGTTTTGTATGGGACGGCTGATATTTTTTTCGCGATTACGATGTTGGTCCTATAGAGAAAGTTGTTCAGTTTGATGGGTTGTATCACCCTTAAATGTAACCACAACTTTCTGCCACTTGCTGTATACACAATAGTACAGAACACGACGAACTGATACCTATACATCGTTTTAGAAAAAGTTATGTAAAGGTCACCGCTAATTACCTAACTTTTTCTTTGGCTACCAAATAAAGATATTCCGCGAATAAAAGATAATTTTGGTACATTAAAATCTACGGTTGTCGCAGTAATGGGTTGGCTCGAATGCAACCACTGATTTAGTAAGAATATACGAACAACACGTAAATTGAAATGGATTAAAAATTACTGCAATCACCCTAATTTTAATTATTAAAAAAAAAACTAGTTCATTCTAGTCCAGTGCTGTAATGGCGGTTGCAGACAACGACAGATTACGATAGACTTACAACAAACAAATATGGCGTCAATTGCACAGGTGACAAAGGAGAAAGGGACGAGGGGCGGTTGTCCTTTTGACGAGTTTTGCCCATAGACAAATACGTCTATTAAGGGGACGATAGCTGACTTTTAATGATTTTATACTGAAGATGACGTCTGATCGAGTAGTATTAGTGATTTGGAAAAAATATATGTTAAGTTAAAGCATTTTTTCAATATTTTAATATAGGCATATTTTTGGTTATGTTTATATTACATAATTAAATTAATTTGTAAATTTATGTCTAACGCGGATAAAAAACGGAGAATGACGCAAAATCCATCAAGCGTATTTTTCTGAAAACTTCACCATATTAAAGATAATTAAATTACTGATCTTTTAGTATACGTGTAATAAATTAATAATGCGTCTAATTTAGGACAGCGCTCCTTGATGGGCGAGTCCTATTACTGGCTGGACGTACGACGCGTTGCGTGAGCTCAGTACAGAACACGCAAGCTAACCATTCAAGGTCACTGTCATATATTTGCTTCTTAATGCCAGGATTTTTTGTTCCGAGATAAAAAGCCGTACCCAACTCAGATTCTGATAAATGTCAGTATTTATGATATCTGTAGCCAGTACATACTTACTCCATGCTGTAGTCACAACCAAAGTGTAGAATCCTGTCAATCCCGTATTTAAGCTGATTATATCTACTATACTGGCTCATACATTCTGAAGTGGCAGTGGACTGGCCATGGAAGGACTGATGGCCGGTGGAGCAGACGAGTCCTGGAGTGGAGACCGCGTATCGACAAGCGTAGCGTGGGAGATCCCCCAGCTAGATGGACCAACGACCTTAAGAAGGTGGATGGAAGGTGGTGGCAGGGTGTTGAAGTGCAGCCTGGGAGAGGCCTATGTCCAGCAGAGGACAGCGATAGTCTGAGTTGATTAATTGATTGACACTGGCTCATCACAACACCAAGCCTTTCGTGCAGGCACGCTTCACTTTCCACCATTTCCCGCCATTCGTGGTGATCTGACAGTTGACATTAGTGACAGCTACCTCACAACTATTGTTTATGAGATTATATTTTTTTATGCACTTGTTTCTGTGACATATAAACTTATTTTTCTTGCTTTTCTTTCAGATAGTGTTTAAAACCTTTCAACTGTCACTATCGAGACACAATAGAATTTTAATTGTTATCCGCCTCAATGAGGCGTCGTAACAGATGATAAAGGAGAATGGCCAAAAAAAAACCCAGGCCCGGCGCGTAAATTTTATATCTCAGATTTTAAATTTAAATTAGTATAGCTATTCTCAATTGCTGCATATTTTATTTGCCCATTTTAGTTGCTTAGCTGGCGGTCAAGGCAAATAATGCAATTTTTTGTAAAAGCTATCAATACCTAATTGTCATTATTTCTTATAACTACCGTATTAGGTAAACCTGCAGAAAGTTAAAAGTATTGTAATTAGTACTACATACATACATATCAATTATTGACAGCTTTAAAACCAAAACATTATTGGCCTTGAGCGCCTACGCAAATTTAATGGGCAAAAAAAACATGTTAGCCACTGGATTTGGCAATGATGACAACTGAGAATAACTATATTAAATTTAATCTTAAATCTGAGATATAATTTTTTTGCGCCGGGCCTGGGTTTTTTTTTTGTATGGACCGTGACCATTCTCCTATATATTAAAGAAATACACTATACTTACTTAGCAAAATACAGACCGAAAAAACCGAAATCACAAAATACATTTCACAAAGCTACCAATTCCCTTAACACTTTCACTGAAAATAGCGCATTCATGCAATGTAGTGTCAAAATTATTCGCCTCTCGTTATATGGAACCCAAAGCAAACCAGAAAAGGGTTTACCACAGTATTTCAAGTTGAAATACGGGATTAATTCTAAGAAAGCCTGGTGCATATTACGTCAGCCGACGTATTTGCTCATGTAGCCTCGAAGAACTTCGATTTAATAACTGCACACGTATTCGTATAACATGAATTGCATTTCAAGACAGTAACTTGAATTTGTAATTGGAATCTTAAATTGTTTTAAGACAGGAGTCTTTCATCGAATACCGGATTGTTTATGGACGTTTGTCTATTATCTATGTTGTGTCATTTCTTCAATAGATGCCTGGGTAAAAAAAAGAAATTCTATTTAGTCCGTCTTTCAGATAATAAAAAAATATGAGACACGTATTTTTTGCTTTATCAAATTAATAAAAAATGACTTAGATAAAACGAATTAAAGTTGGGGAGTGGGGGCGCCACGTCACTAGTGAGTACAAAATCTACATACAAGTGACGTCATGGCACATTTTAACTCAATGTATCGCTGTAATCTTTTGACTAGGTACGTAAAAAAATAAAAATCTGTGTCCAATATTTTTTTTAATAATCTACCGATTTACTAAAAAAAATATTTTTCTCATCATCCCTGTTGGGTGCTTTATTCCACCTGCGTCATCGCTATGAAAACTAATTTTGAACATATTCTAAATGCAATTGAACAACTCATTGTTAATCCGGTTAAAGTTTAAAGAATAAAACCGGCCAAGTGCGTGTCGGACCACGCACAATGAAGGGTTCCGTAGTTGGGATGAATTTATCCCAAAAACAAACTTAACTTTGTAGTTGAAAAATATGTTCTCCCATACGGAATGTATGGGAAAACATGTTTTTGCAACTGCAAAGTTAAGTTGGTCGATTATTACTCGTTAACCTGTAGAGCCTACTTAGCTGTGATAGTTTTCCTTTTAATTTCGTTATATAAACTACTGTTGTGATTTTTTTCACACACCCAAAACCAACCATTTAGCCGGCAGGGGGGGGGACACTTGACTCTAACAAAAATTAACACTTTAAAGCTTAATATTTCGCAAACGAATCCCTGAATCCAAAAATGGTTTGCACAAACTCACAATATTTTTGAAGGACCTTTCCAATGATACCCCTCGCCATGGGGTAAAAAAATAAAAAAATAAACATCACCACTTTACGTGTATGAGAGGTACCCTAAAATAAAATGTTTTTCATAATTTTGTTTTACCACTTTGTCGACGTAATTAATATGTATACCTATGCCAAATTACAGCTTTCTAGTACTAAGGGTCTCGGAGCTAGACCGCGGACAGACAGACAGGCAGACGGACATGACGAAACTATAAGGGTTCCTTGTTTACTACGGAACCCTAAAAAGGATAACAAGACTTCTCTTTAGAAAAAAATAAGTATTCCACTCAGAGCACTGATTTCAGCGGCACTTGAACGAACGGCACCTAAACTGTTACACTAACCGCACGTATCAAAATTTTGTTTCAGTGCGGTTAGTGGAACAGTTCAGGTATAGCGGCGATAGAAATACACAATCTGTGAAAATTTCAACTGTCTACCTATTACGTTTCATGAGATACAGCCCTGTGACAGACGGACGGACGGCCCGCGGAGCCTTAGTAATAGGGTCCCGTTGGTGCCCTTTGGGTACCTACGGAACCCTAAATTCAAGTTGTTGGCGTTTGTTCCGATTTTGAAGAACACGCGCCAAAACATCCATTTACGTTGTATTTCTATTTTCTTAATGTCCCTCGGGTATCATCGGATTTCCGAATACAAACGAATGCTAATTTCCATGTCCATCAATTATTAGATTTATCGTGTACAATAATTTGAATTCAGAACTAAGTACTTTATTGTTGTTTTGATTTGATTTTCGTGTGAACTATATAGAGCTATAAAACTATTTTCCTACTATTTTTTTTTTAATAAATTACGTTAAGTTAAAAGAGTATTAACAGCTCTATATACTTCCAAGTCGATTGAGAGCGTCCGATCTGCACCAAGTGCAAAGGGCAACACCGACGACTGACGAAACACGAGGTTTGCCGAGGGACATTAAGAATAGTTTATCTGTAGGTATATGGTATTCACTTGCCGAACCGAGAAGTGACAAGCGACACATTTAACTTACTAACCTCTTTAGGATTGGTTAGTTTGTTGCGAGATCACTGACCTGTCAGGGGGTAAGATTAAACTGTTGGATCAACCAACCTTTCATCTTATTAGGCGATGCTGGGACGCCTTTGCAGATGTGATAACTACCGGTTGGATCGCTTGTCCCTTAGGACGAGATAGTAATGTCCGATCGGAAATTAATTGAGGTAATATTGAAATGTAATTAACATTATTAAGATATAGTTATTCCTTTTTATTCACCTTTTTAACCGACTTCCAAAAAGGAGGAGGTTATATGTTCGTCGCGTATGTTTTTTTTTTTTTTTTATGTATGTCCACCGATTTCTCCGTCAATTGTGGATCGATTTTGAAAATTCTTTTTTTGTTTGAAAGAGTGTGCTCTGGAATTGGTCCCATATAAATTTTATTAACTTTGCTTCGATAGTTTTTGAGTTAGCTACAAAATACGTTTTTTTTTCTCACTTAGTATGTAGATGATATGATAAGTTTCTGTCACTGGTAGCAGGTAGTGGTATTCGAATGTGTGTGGGGTAGGTACCACAACTAAAAAGTGAAAAATAAAAACTTTTTACAAAAAAAAAACACTACAAAGTGAAAAATAACTTTAATTTCGGAAGTCGGTGGCAAAAAACGAAAATACAAAACCCAAGACACCGACTTCCGAAATTAAAGTTATTTTTCACTTTGTAGTGTTTTTTTGGAGGTCGGTTGTTTTTTTTTTTGTAAAAAAAATTTTTATTCCTTTTGTAAGTCGCCTTTCAATCCTCTCAACATGTCCAAACATACTCTTTTTTTTTTTAAACGTTATCCTGTGTTATTTATCCTGTATTGTGGGTGCTTTTACAAACATTTAAAGTCACAAACACAAAAAACTTACGAGTTGTAGATCGTAGATTCGAACCCAGACAGGCGCTTTACTTTGTGTAAATTATTTCATCGCCACTGCTTTCAAAACAGTGAAGGGAAACATCGTGAGGAAACCGGCATGTCCTAGAACCGAAAAATTCGAAGACATGTGACATCTACCAACCCGCACTGGGCCCGCGTGGTGGATTACGGTCCGCTCCCTCTCACAGAGAGGAGGCCTGTGTCCCAGCAGTGGGAACATTTATAGGCTGATAATGATGATGATGATGACACAAACAGCCAGACCCGGAACACTACTTGTAGGTCATACAAATATTTGTTCCGTGCGGGAATCGAACCCGCGACACACAGCGCAGCAGTCAATCGCTGAACCACTGCGCCAACCGTGCCGTTTTATATTCTTGGCACTACATCTTTTAAACCACAACGTTGGCCTTCATATCAACACATCTTGTCACATTTCATCATTCCTTGATATGACAAGGCAGATGTGAATGGAAACGCCGCGAATGGACGTCCAAAAGAACATTTGTTTATACTGACCTTATTGGTGATATTCTTCGGAAAGGTCATGTGCGTCGTACTCGCAACCGGCATCCATGTGTGACCCAGATGTATGAACATTAACGAGGCAAAAGCAGTATGTAAGAGTAAGTAGAAGGTGGCTTATCAGGTGGCAGTTAAGAGGGATTATCCTAAAAGTTGGCAACGTCGTAAATAGCTGTCAAATATACCTGTTTTGACTAAGTTGCAATGAATATTAATAATGGTCGACTCTTCACGTGACCAAAGGGTTGGCCAATTTTTAGGCCAAAGAATTAGCATTGCCATACAACGTGGCAATGCGCCAGCTTTTTGGGTACCTTTCCCACCGACATCGATTCGGATGAATTTTTTGATGCCCAATGATTTGTTCCTATATTTTATTTTATTTTTTCCTCTGTATATAGTTAGTTCTATTTACTTGGACACTAATATTAAGGCATTAAGAATTAATTAAAAGATTACAATAAGAAAAAATTAAAAAATTGCAATTATAACACTGAATTTGATGTTGTAACCGTTTTAGGTGTAAAAACGGCATTTGGAAACTTTCCAAATGCTTTTTTTACATCTAAAACTAAATATTTGGTGTTACAATATTAATTATTGCATTCCCTAGTTAGCCACATTTCTTAATTCCATAAAAATATTTGACAGCTATTTACGACGTTGCCCATTTTTAGGATCCAGTGTAGGATCACACTTAAGATGTTATAACTACTTAACACATAACTACATTAATTGACTGACTTTTTTAATCCGTGATTAAAAGTAAATTATTTTTTTGATTTGATTAAGTAATTTTAACGTGTTATGATAAAAATTGTTAACCTTTATAAAAATATTGTTACATAATAGTATTACATACAGCTAAATATTAACTATGCGCAACACAAAAAATCTGCAACGCGTTGCGCGCCTACCCGCATTGCGTGAAATATACTACTAGAATAAGCTCCCTAATTAACTCGAAATTTCTAGTTCCAACCGGTTCCGACCGGTTAAAAGCGGTTTAATCCGCCACCCGCACCTTTGTCTGTGGTTTAATACGTTCTAATATTTATGTGCGCGAAAAAGTGTGGTTTTGTTTGTTATGGTACACGAACGTACAAACCCCATTTCATTTTTGTTTCTAAAATAAAACTATTGGATTTTATTTATTTATAAGTGTTGAAATGGTTTCATATTGACTAGTCAAAGAATTATATGTGGCGCAGATATGCACTGCTTATAATATGCAATATTCATCGGGAATCATGTTTTTGTAGGTCTGACTCCGACATTATGAATTCAGCCCCGGATCTAGGGGAGGGCAAGCCGGGGCCCGTGCCCCGAGCGTCAACTTCAGGGGGCGACAAATTCAAGCGTGGCAGTCAAGTGCACCACCCAGCACACAGTAACTTTGCAATAAATGAGACGCGCGGCAAATTTATAATCTTTCAATTTTTTTTTCTTTTAACAACAGTTTTGGCGCCCTTGTTGAATTGGCGCATTATCGATCGATACAATTTGATTAATATGTTGCTAGCAAAATTTACATTTTGCAAATAAACGAATCTGAATCTGAATCTGAGAAAATTTTAATTTCACGGGGTCTAACTTAGCGCATCGCGAATACAAGATTGGCGGGGGGCGGCAGACGGCAGTTTTTGCCCCGCCCCAAAAAATTTTTAGATCCGGGGCTGTATGAATTAAATGAAAATGGAATTTACTGGAAAGTAGAACTTATGATATATTTTGAAATGCGATTGTTTCACACAAATAAAGTATATTTAGCCTGCCAAAGTTAGACCTGAAGGTCAGATTTCATACATTTGTCAACGTGTTTGACCATTTGGTACTTACGGCGGGTATAGGTACAACATGTAAAAAAACCCTGTCCAATCCGTGAGGGTGACTGAGAGTCTGTAATGAACTGTACCACATATTATATGATACAGTTCGTTTTTTAATCCCAGAGACTAATTTGACAAGTGCAAATGTCAAACTCCAAATTGAAAAACAAACAACAATCACTTGAAATGTCAAATTAGTCTCTAGGTTTAAAAAACGAGCTTTTTAACTTTCAGGGGAAAAAAAGTCGCCTTTTTTTTTCAATGGGGAATTTTGCTGGTTTATTACATGGGGCGCGGATGCCGTCGTTTAGCAGGTGTCATTGAAAATTTACTAAATTTTAATGGATTTGTAGTAATTTTGATACTAAAAATGTGAATTTTAAATAGCAATAACTTTTTAATTTTCAATAATAATAACATTTTATTCACCTCAGCACCTCAAACAAGCAGGTTTTGCTGTGTGTAGACAGTGAGCAAAATTCGATTTTGCTGCGAGCGTGAGGCAAAGTAACTTTTTTTATGCCGAGAACTGTGCTGGGTCTACTCACAAAATTCGAAAGATATGAACTTCACTTTGTTCTGTCACTTTCACTTCGATACGAAAAGAGCGAGAGATAGAAACAAGTCGAATCGAAGTTCAATTTTAAAATTCCATAGCTAGTAGACCCAAAAACCGTAAAATTGCAAATCATTTGTTAAGGTTTTATTTAAATGCTGTTTTATTTTTAGAACGAAGCAGTAGGAGTGCACTGGCTGACATCGTCACGCGAAAGGGCGCTTGCGACTGTCTTCTTCTAATTCAAAGAAAAATAATGAGAGACAGAGAGAGAGATAGATGGTGTGAATTTGGTTAATAAGTTTTCTTAGTTTTCGAGGGTTCCCGATCGCTTTTTGGTAATGTTATTACAGTACCTTGTGCCCCTTTATTAGGATTGGACAGATTTTTTTTTACATATTGTAGACAAATCCACTGAAGGTCAAAAACCCTAACAGTGAACCATCGCAGAACCCTGTACGTGACGCTTTACAAATTATTCGGTCCTGTCCAGTGAATTAATTGCTTTCTTCAGAATACCAATTTGTCTAGAAACTCGAACGGACAAGGGACAAAAACGTGTAATTAATTTATATGTCTATTAGCAATAGGTACAAGGGGAACCACAGATCTGAAAGATGTTTTTATACTGGTAATTAATCGGGGTTGCGAAGAAGCCGACCCGATCGTGGCCCCCGGCAACATAGCAACTGAAGGAACACGAGTGGGTTTTAGTCAGTACCTAAGAGTCTGACACGCCCTCCCGCTTCGCCCAGAGCGGAAGAAGTTATTTGATAATTCCCCACGCAAAAAAAAAGAAAAGAAAGAATGTATTAATTAATACAAAATGTAGCTTATACGAAGCCGTGAGGTAAGTCCGTAACACACTAAGAATTGCACCGCAATTTTGACAGTTCAATAACATTAATTGGGTTAGTTAGGTACGTTGTCGAGCAGACGAATTTTTCAAACATAACAATGTGAAGGAATTAGGAATTGATTGATCAGGAATTTCATTCAAAATCCTTTGAATTATTAAAGAAAGTGTGTTTCGAAATTGGGGTGCTTATTATTATAGAGAGTATTTTAAAACAAAAATATAAATGCATTTAGTCACGATCCTCTTCTTGTTGGTCTAGTGGTCGCAAGCGCTACTGCTGAGCATGAGTTCCTAGGTTTAATTCCAGGGTCGGGCAAAGTGTTATTGGGTTTTTCCACCTGAAATTTCTCAGTAACAGCCCGGAGTCTGGATTTGTGCCCGGTCGGTGGCAAGAGGTTCGCCCCCTGTTACACATGGGCCTTAAACGTAATTGGCGAAATGTGCTTATCTGGCCGGATGGTACCATCGGGGTAACGCATATCTAAGCATTTTGAAAACAAAATCCCGTGCACACGACCCTTTTTTTCGTAGGTAAGCGTTACTATAGCGGCCGAGCGCTGCAAGCAGAAATAGTCCTTACAGTGTACAGATATGAGTTTCTGCGATAGTACATACTATAGATGCACCTCTGCCTAATCGGCATGATGTTAAAAGAGTATTTTAGAAATAAAAAATTATAGCCGGAGAACGGGTGTAAGAGAAACGCATGTGACACTAAGAATGACACTATAATTACACGAATCACATAAATTCACGAATCACTGATGGGTAGCTTACTTGACTAACTGACGATTACAATTCGAACTTACTGGGGCTTGCGCGGGCGCTCTCAGACGGGCGGCCGGGTAACCACTCTGGGTTGCCATCGTAGCATTTATATACTGCCGCACGCAATAAAATTAAGTCCTTGTCGGGATGTTGCTTGACAGCACACTCAGCACAAGCTATAAGATTTGATTAAATGAAAGTGGAAAGATTAACCAATCATTAAAGTTAGTCTCTTTTAAGGTCCAGACATCATGGTAAGTACAAGAAATCACGATAATCGACATTGAGGGATCGACTAAGAAGTAAGAAAGATGTTCAATGTTACCTTTGGACATTGACTCAGCACTCGGCCCGGCCCAGCCCGTCCCATCCTTGATGTCCTCCTTCCGGTTGACGCCCTAAGCCGAGGTTCGTACTCCACAGAGGGTGCCCTTAGCGAGCGCTCACCTAGTTTTAATTAGCATAGTTGAATAACCCCTGGCTGGAGGTTTTAAGTGTAGTAGCTTAAGACAGGAAAGCCCGGTTAAGTAGTCATGATCTCAGAGGTCAACTACGAGATGCACTACCAAAAAAAATAACAAAAAAAAACTCGGCCCGGCTCACGCACGGCCCAGTTAAAATATTGATTTGGGTGCATCATACACGTATAGAACACTAAGAATTTATCTAATAGTGTGTGTTAAGTAATTGTAGTATATAAGCTGCAACATATTGTCAATAAATCAGATTTTATATTCTTGTCTCATTACCCCTCACTGTGGCCAAGACACCTTTAGCCATCTCTGATCAGTCTCGTGAGTCTGCGGGACTGGCAGTGAGAGTACTCTTCCCGAACCTGCAAATCCTGTCTACCATCCGTCTGTAACCTTAGGTCGCATGGTGCAAACATCCTGAACGTATTTATATATTTATCTATCATACTAGGTATATGATAGTTTAGGGCTGTAGGACTTATAGGACGTACAGTCGTAGGGACTGTTAGGCTTGTAGGTCTTAGCAACTTCCTTAACTTATCATATATTTTCATGTATTATCACACCCTTAACAGTATTGCGGCCTTACGTGACGTTTGTTAAAGTGGATGTACAAAAGTTAATAAAATAAGATCACACCTAAGCTGTAATCCCCGAAAGGTTAGGCAGAGGTGTACCTATAGTACACCCACATTTAGCCAGTTATGTTTGAGTCCCGTATATTTGGGGGCGAGCCTATTAGGTACCAAGAAACTTAATGTTAGTCAGTATTGTATTTGTCCACTCTGCACATGGTGTAAGTCACTTAAAGTTAACACATAGTTCTAGTTGACGTGTGACGTCACGGAGCCGACAAGTTGTACTGCTTGTGCATGTTACTTTATATCTTAACATGCTGGTACTACGGGTCTAAGGTTGAAAATAACGTTTTATTCATTTTAAATAGGCTTATAAGTACGATAAAGGCTAGTTTTACAGGTGTACGAGAGACCCGTGCGGGCCGTCCGTACGGGCTCCCGGAACAGAGACACATGTGAGGCGCTAGAACATTGTTTCACAGCGACGCGGATGGGTCCGTACGCAACCCGCTCCGGGTAGAGCCCGTACAACGCTAGTAACCGTACGCTGTCGTCATACGGTGAAAGGCCGTAACTAACATTCTTATCAAAAATTTGTTAAACTGGTATAGGGATGGATACAGCCATAAGATCTCTATATTTCTGTCTATACGGTGATACTTCAAACTGCTTTTAATTCTTAGCCGCAGATACATACTGTTAAAGTTAAGACTATCGATTGAGCTTGAAACTTCACTTCAGACAAAACTGTCATTTACTCAAAATCTTTGAAGTAGTTAGGCCTTTCACCATATGACGGCAGTACGGGTCTCCAGTGTGAAACCAGCCTAAAGCTGACAATCTGCCTGTCAAAAGGGGTCTAAATGTTTTTAGATAAGATTAAAACTAAGATATCTGCATTCTAAATGAGGTCTGGTTGTCAAAACTTTTTCTTCTTGGATGCCATAAGCATGAAAGAAAACAATTGAATTTAGCAGATTGAAGAAATGGTCGGGATTCATAGGATTACGTGGGATTACGCTGTTCAAAATATATGTAGTTCCAATCTAATTACAATGGTGCCGATTCTCTTGTCACAAATGCCTCTAAACTAGACAAAAAATCACCAAAATTAGTTTATTCCTGTCAAACGACGATTTCCCATTCTGAAATAGACTAAAGTGACACAACTTAACTATATGTATTTTAGTTTGACAGCACTAAGATGGTACTGAGATATTAATTTAGTGAAAATGGCAATTTTGCTATTCTGAATTTGACGTTTTTCACCCAAAAAGATTTTCTAACTAAATCTGACTATTTTTAATCGCGACTAAAAACGTGTGGAATAAAATTGGTTGTCATGAACTATAAATTCACACCAACACCTCGACTTCAGATGCAAAAACAGTACCCATTTTTTTTTTCTTATATCTCGAAAACGGTGTGTCCAATCGCAAAAATAATTAAAATTTGGACCCCCTTTATACCCTTAACCCTAACACTCTACAGGAAGGTAATAATTTTTCTTAGTTTTCCATACATCATCTGCCTAGCCTTTTCCCAACTATGTTGGGGTCGGCTTCCAGTCTAACCGGATGCAGCTGAATACCAGTATTTTACATGGAGCGACTGCCTATCTGACCTCCACAACCTAGTTACTAGGTAACACGATACCCCTTGGTAAGACTGGTTGTCAGACTTTTTGGGGTTTTTGGTTTTTTTTCTTAGTTTTCCATACAAAAAGTGAAAAATTCCCCCCTGCGCGCCTCCGGCTCTAAAAAGATTCACGTGGTTAGGTATCACGTGTGGAGTTGCGATTGTCAAATTCGATTTAGGTGTGTCAAAATTGGTTTTAAATTTAGAGAATTTATTTTGCAGAATAGCTTTGAGATTCTTATAGTCAAAAGTAAGGAATTTTAGTGATAATTTAGTTAGTTTAGTTCGGTGTACAAGAGAATCGGCACCAATGTCGTTTATTTCAAGAATTAAGGTCTTCTCGAAGACAAAAATATCGTGTCTGACATCCCAACAGGAAAAGGCAAAAATAAACTTTAAGATTGGATGTTGCAGTCAAGGTTGCTGGTCCCGGAGAAATGATTGACATTTTTTCCTTTTTCCTGTTCCTTAAATGAATTCGTAAGAATTACCCTAAATCTATTGTGCTATAATTTGTATTTTTTTTCTATTACGTTCATAGATAGAACCATCCTATTTGCCTTGGGATTGACAATTTATATTAATAAGTCGTGTAAAAAATGATTTTCTAGATTTGTGATCCAGGCCTGAATATACTCTGTGTTGCCGCGTATTATCTAGAAATATTGTCTTCTAGAGAGGAGAGGAAATTCAAAAATCCCCATACTTATAAATAAGACAAAGGACTGAAAACAAAAAAAAATTGCCCGTCATGTAGATTTTTAAAAACTTTTAAACAAAAAAAACGTTTTTTGCCACCGACTTCCAAAATTAAAGTTATTTTTCATTTTGCAGTGTTTTTTTGGAAGTCTGTTGTATTTTTTCTTGGTAAAAAGTTTTTATTTTTCACTTTTTAGTTGTGGTACCTACCCCACACACATTCGAATACCACTACCTGCTACCAGTGACAGGAACTTATCATATCATCTACATACTAAGTGGGAAAAAAATACGTATTTTGTAGCTATCTCAAAAACTACTCAAGCAAAGTTAATAAAATTTATATGGGACCAATTCGAAAGCATACCCTTTCAAACAAAAAAAAAATTTTCAAAATCGGTCCACAAATGACGGAGAAATCGGCGGTCATACATAAAAAAATAAAAAACAAACAAACCAACATACGCTACGAACATTATAACCTCCTCCTTTTTCGAAGTCGGTTAAAAAATATTGCACACGTATTTTTTTTTTACGTGTTCAACAGATACGGCAAAAGTTAAAATGTGCCATGACGTCACGAATATGCAGATTTTATACTAATGACGTAGCGACTCCCACTCCCCAACTTTAATGCGTTTTACCTAACTTATTTTTATTAATATGATAAAGCAAAAAATACGTGTTTAATTTTTTTTTTTTTTATCTGGCAGACGGACTAAATAGAATTTCTTTTTTTTGACCTCATCCCTATTAGATGTTATTGTAAATATGTGCTAAATATGGATTGTCTTAACTTACAAATGAATTTACACCTGAAAATCGAGTAAAAACCGTGGTACCGTCAGCAACCAGAACCGAAGTAGAAATCTAGACGTAACGGGAAACAAGATAAGCACGAAGTTTATGTCCATAGAGTTAGGTACCTGGAGGGCTTTAAACTTTTTTTTGCTGACGCACGCTTGTGGTGGGAACTTTTGTACGCGTAATATTTTCTTTTTTTTTTTTCGTTTGTCCATCTACCGTTCAAATGTTTACTAGGGGTTTGCGCTTAGCGGATTTTTGAAGATAAATAAAAGTAACTTTTCTGGTTGGGCTGCCATTTAGGAAATACTTTTCATCAGTACGAGCTTTTTATGGGGCTCAACACGTTGAGATAATTATTTAAAAAAATATGATTCTGGATTATGTGAATGTATTTTCAATGTTATGTGTTGTAAGGTAATTTATTTAATAGAATAGATTTTAAATTCATATTTATTACTTATGGAATAACATAGTATTAAGTGCTACTAACACCGTCCTGTTGTGTACTAAAATAGTCGCCTTATAAATACATTATTTTTTTAACTTTTATTTCATTTATATAAATCATTTACATTTTCAATACTTTTATAGAAACAAAAAAAATATTATTAACTAACACACTACACAGTATACCATTTATTATTATTAATCCCTTTATTTCGTTTCTAAACATATTATTTACATTTTTAAATATTAATATGAAAACAAAAAAAACATAAACATTTAAAAATATAAAAAATAGTAGCCCACCGGTATCGGGAACAGGGTCCAAGCTACCGGTGGTCAGGGCTCCTGAGAGAGGAACCTCCTAACAATACGCGCCGTGTCCAGGAGTACCGCTTTCTGGATCAAGCCCTTGATCCAGCTGCCTAACGAGAGCCTCCTCAGCTGTTGGTCGAGGCTCTTGGCTATTATGCCATTGACCGTCACGACTATCGGCACAATGATTGCTGTATCCACATCCCACAAGTCGACAACCTCGTGAGCCAGGTCAAGATACTTAATCTGTTTATCTTTTTCAGCTTTCACGAGGTTCTCGTCATGCGGGACCGCTATATCAATAATCATTGTGCGACGCTCTAATCGATCTATCACCACTATGTCTGGCTTATTGGCAACAATAGTCCTGTCAGTGATGATAGATCGATCCCAATACAACGTGATATTGCCGTTTTCGAGGACTGGGTCGGGCACATATCTATAGTACGGTACTTCCGATTCCACAAGACTGTATTTCAGAGCAAGTTGCTGGTGGATAATCCTGGCTACAAGGTTGTGCCTATGCAAGTACTCTCCGTTAGCCAGACGAGAACAGCCAGAAATAATGTGTCGGATTGATTCTCCGGGACGGTGGCATGCCCGACAGATGTCAACCGTGCCGTCCTTCACAATATATTTCCGGTAGTTGTTTGTCATCATAACTTCGTCCATAATCGCAAAGACAAAACCTTCGGTTTCCCCAAAGAGGTCACCGAATCGCAACCAGGATACGGACGCTAGCAGGTCTACATCGGGCCCATGTAAGGCCCGGTAAAAGCGCCCGTGAAGCTCTTTGCTCTGCCATACCTCCCTGCGGTCATTAGTATCTAATACGATAGGTTTGCGCCAGTTCTCGTTAGCCAAGGATAGCGGGGTAAGGCCCTTGTCCACTGAGACGACATCTCGATGCATCCCCACGTCGGTTTCTAGGAAGTATTCCCTGAGACTGCATACCTCACGGTTGTGCAGGGTCTTAGCATTTAAGAAGCCTCGACCTCCGCACTTCCGCGGGATATACAGTCTCATCACCGATGAACGTGGGTGATGCATTCGATTTGCGGTCAGCAGTGTGCGGACCCTCCTATCCAGGGCGTCAAGTTCCGTCTGAGTCCATTTGAGTATGCCGAAAGAGTACATCAAAACCGGCATGACCCAACCGTTGAAGGCGCGCACCTTGTTTCCGCCTGATAAAAGACTATTTAATACTTTATTCAGGCGGCTAAAGAAGCGCTCCTTCAGCGATTGCTTCATGTCAGCAGCGTTGATACCTAACGCTTCCGACATACCCAAATACTTGTAGGTTTCGATTGAGGAGAGGGATCTTAGGTGTATGGAATCTGAGAGGTGGGTTTCCACGGATTCCACAATCTCCCCTCGTTTTACATGCATGACCGCACATTTGTCCACACCAAATTCCATCCTGATGGCACTACTGAAAGTTTCGGTTACCTTCAGTAGCTCCAGCAGTTGCAAATTGTTGGGGGCAAAGAGTTTCAAGTCATCCATGTAAAGGAGGTGAGATATAACCTGACCACCTCTTCTCAATCGATAGCCCAGCCCTGAATCCTCCAGCAGTGTGCTTAGAGGATTCAAGGCTAGGCAGAACCAAAGTGGACTCAAACTGTCACCCTGGAATATACCTCGCTCGATCCTTATCGGTTCGCTATTCCTCAGAGTATGTCGACATCCTGGATAGCGAAGCACCGTCCTCCATTGCCCCATACATGACATCAGGAAGGTGCGTAGAGTTGCATCTACTTTATACAACTCCAGCACCCTCATGAGCCATGTATGTGGCACCGAGTCGTAGGCCTTCTTATAATCTATCCAACATGTCGACAGATCCCTTCGGGAACGACGAACCTGCTGGTTAATGGCCATATCGATGAGGAGTAGCTCCTTAGTACCGCGGGACCCGTTCCTACATCCATTTTGAGAGGCAGACATGATGGAGTTGGTGTTATTATTAATTATTATTATTACGTGTGATTAATATCATGTGTTCTTTCTTACTAATCTTGTTGATTATCTTTGACTAAACTGCCTTGTAGAAAGGAAAGAATTGGCAAGAAGTTAAAAAAATGTACATAATATTTTTTTTTTATTCATTTTTATATTGTTTAAATTGAATGTTTTTTTCAATTGTTTCTAGTTAGACTTATTTGTAAATTCATAATTATAAAAGCTGACAATATTATGTCGTTGGGTAGTCGAAGTAGTAAATGGTTGCTATAATTTATGAATGACTCCAAGCTTCTACGGCAGGAATATTTTAATAGAGCACTATGACACAATGTATGGTGTTACATTTAATTATGGCTTTGTATCGAAATACACGTTTATTCTTAAATATTTCCTTCTTTCATTTTCACATTCATTTATTGAATAAGTAGACACAGTTAAATTGAAATTTCTGAAACTTACTTTCTACTGAGATATTAATAAACTCTACGAGTACTATACACAGGTATATAGGCTGATGATGGACTACATAATCAGCCTATAACGTTCCCACTGCTGGGACACAGGCCTCCTCTCTGTGGTGTGGGAGAGTAGGCCGTAGTCCTCCGCGGTTTCCTCACGGCGCTTTTATTCACCGTTTTTAGAGCAGTGGTGATGTACTGGTGATGAAATAACTAAATTGTTGTACAAAGTAAAGTGAATGCCAAGTTTTTACTCCTTTAAGCACCTGTCCCACCGCGACGAGGAAGCGACAAGCTATCAACGATTTTTTCTCTCAAGAAACGGACAAAACGTGTATAGGTACTTCCCGTGTCTACACGAAAGAGAGACATATATTAATAGTGCATCGTTAACTGTTAACACTGCCGTTGACTGCTTGTTTGCTGCAGCGACAAGAGATATCAAAGACTTGCTCAGCGACGCCCGCTTCGTGGGCAGAACTCTCGCTGAGAGACTCACGCTTAGTACACACGGCTACATATCCAACTACATTAGCTGGCATTGTATAGGATTTCCGCACAATGATCAGCATTATAATGGAAATGTACAGCTTGATATGTAGCTGTGTGTACATATCAGCGAGCAATCACTCGTCGCCGTCATGCACTCGCTGCTTGTTGCTCATTGCTCGTCAACTCTCTTTTAGTTGCTAGCTCTACTCCCTCCTCGTTTATCGCTGGTGTTGGGACGGGTGCCTAACTTCAGGTAAAGAAAAGAAAGAAAGAAAAAGAATAATATTTATTTGGACACAGCTCGTGAAACACAATTTGTAATGTAATGTAATTTGTGTTTTTAGGTAAGACTTGAAATTTATAATTTCTTTTTTCATATCACAATACTCCTATTCGTGACGAAACACCATTAAACAACACATTTCGGAACCATCGAAATAAAAATAATTTCTAAGTGAAAACCCGCGTACCCGTTCCATAAATCTACAATATTATACACAGTAAAATTAGATTTTACAAGCATTCAATATGTTTTTGTTAATTAATTTTATGCATGTTCCGTGGCCTGCCGCCATTTCTTTTGATTACAATCAGTATCTTAATCTTTCTAATTTTACGTGTACCGTACCTAATTACAGTCACATTAAACATCTATTAATCACGTTGTAATTTCCTTTTTATATTTTTTATGTGGGGAATTAATATAAAAGAACATGCATTAGATTGTTGTTTTCGAGCGATCGATCTGCTGTCTCATACATTTGGGTCGAGTAGGCATTGAAGTTTTGTATGGGACATTTCATTATCAAAGTTGATAATTTTTCATCAATGTCGGTCCCATGAAGAAAGTTGTTTAGTTTGATGATCTGACCCTTTCTGATTCATGCTATTATAGATCAGTCTTTCTCAAACTGGGCAATAACGCCTCTTATGGGCGCTGGAGGCCTAAAAGGGGGCGGTGAGGCCCCCAGAAAAACTGGGGGGTGGTGAAGTGGTTTAAGGGGGGCGATGGCTGATTTGTAATTTCATCTACTTAATATTTTAAAATTCACTGAAATTAAAACCTACCTAATACACAACATCGATCATTTAATTCATATTTTTGCCCTGCTTGATTGTATAAAAACTAAAAATATTATATTCAAACCTGATATCAACAAACTTGTTAAAAATCATTAGATTCATTTTCAATTTCAATTTTAAAACTAATCTAAAGGAGATTAGATTAGTTTTAAAATTGATTATGTTTGTTTTAATTTGAATAAAAGACACTCTTAATATTATAAAGTTGTGTTTTAATTGCTCTCACTGGTAAAAAAGTCTCGTTTAAAATGAAAGTTTAAACTCCAGACCAGACTAATATAATTAAATTAATAGCACACTATAATTAAATTAATTAATGTCATTGTGGTTTTTAATAAGATGTGGTACGGTCAGCTATAAAAGTCGATTGACACT
Source organism: Agrochola lychnidis (assembly GCA_963680765.1). Lineage (NCBI taxonomy): Eukaryota > Metazoa > Arthropoda > Insecta > Lepidoptera > Noctuidae > Agrochola > Agrochola lychnidis. The sequence continues at coordinate 22,899,434 of OY796858.1, forward strand.
GCAGTTTTTTCAATATTATTTATTAAGCATAACATCCATAAAAAATCTGAACTGATATAAAATTTAAAGAGCATTAACTTATGGCTATTATATAAAATGTTGAAAAACAAAGGATCAAACCATTTTGTATCTATTTAGTTGATAAACATCAAAGTAACAGTGTTAATTGACTCTTGATGCTGACTGTACCTAAAATAAAATAAAATGGGAGGTACTGAAAAATAATTGATTTTCAAAGTGGGCGATAGATTAAATAAGTTTGAGAACCTCTGCTGTAGATGTAAAACACGAATTGTGGTTTAGGTACTCTATGCCATGGCGTACAGGTCATTTAATTTTAAGTGACAAATTTTCCCCATTAGGTTGAGGTCCTAATACCTACGTAAAACTCGTAAAAGTTACACCTAGTCAGATGTTATCCATTGCATCATCAAAAGTAGGTTTTTTATCAAGTCAGTTCAAAACATTAAATTCTAGATTATTTAAGATAAAGATGAATGATAAAGTGGTTGAATGAGTGCAGCTTACTTAGAATTTATGGATAAAAATGTTGATGTACGTTGTAACATTTTCAATTACCCACAAATTTTGCATGCTATGTTTTAACGTAGCTAAACATGTTTGTGCCATTATAATTATATTTTAACAGCATTGTATGCAATGTTTTATACAAATAAATTATTTATTTATTTATTTACGATTATATAATAATTATGTGACTCATATTGAATCCTTTAATTAATTTAACTTTAAACTCATATCTCCCAACACTTAAATAAAACGATCATCCATCTACGATCTGGCAACACTGAGGTCGCATCCGTTCTGGCCGGATGTGGCGCCATCTGGCAGCAGCTGTTGACATCGAGCCAAATGCATTGTAAGCTTTGTTCCATAATGTAAAGTTTATTAAATATTCATCCGTGTTCTGTGGTGGTTAGTAACTATTACATAGTGCTTTAGTTATTCAAATGAAGATAAATCTAGGTATTATTTAAGACTGTAAACATTGTGTTTATAACAATACGTTTGCCAATTTTATAGGTGTGCATCTCAGACGAAATAAAAAAACCAAGACAGCGCTGTCAACAGTGACGTGAAGCCGGTTTCGTAAACATGTGTGCACTTAGTGAGGTATAGTTTGATTGTGCGTTTCTTAACGCTACCAATCTCATTATAACGTTGAATAGTGCGATGCACAAACTTCTCGTTCAATTGAAGATTTGGCAGCGCTCGACGTATTTCGATATTCGATTTTCCCTCCAAATGAAGAGCAATCACTGAATTTCGTTTTAAATCCATTGTTCTGAATTCGAATGTGTTTCTCTCACAACGGAATCACTTCAAATGATCATAGAGAACATGTCAAAGACCAACATTTGAAATTTTGGCGGCGTTCGATTCAGTGGTTCGAATTTTAAAACAGTTAGATAGAGACGGACAGTTCAATCGCCGCACTCGGTAGTGTCATTGTAAATGGTTGTAAATTTATGCATGTGATCGTGTATGCACAGAGTTGAGGTGTATTTTTGGCATGCTTACTGTATTGTTCGCAGCGCTCTCTCTTGGTTTTTTATTTTATCTGAGGTGTGCATGTAGTAACACGGGAAGGCTCTTTTAATGCATTCCTAATTCCCTAATAATCCCTAATTGTCGCCTTATATCGAGAGAAGTGGAAATAGAGTAGAGAGGCCATTGCCCAGCAGTGGGACAATACGTCATCATCATCCCTTATCATTTTAAATTGTCTAAGGAGCCTGTGCGAGTTGGTTTCGGCCCCTCGTACGCCTTCCAAAGGTCCGCAAACACACGGATGAAGTCGCGGGGAGAAGCTAATAAAACCTTCAGTTAAACGCTAAACCAATAGTTGGTGGTGTTCCGTCGCTTCCGCGGACAAGTGCCACAGGATAAGGACAAGCTAGTGAAGTGCTACTAACATAGTTTTAAGCTATGTCTTAACACAAGTTTTGTTTAAAATATTACGACACCTGAAATAAATGGTATTATTATTTGTTATAGACAAAAACAAAAGCACACAAAAACTTTCTTTTCTAACTGATAAAGATTTAACGCATTAAATCTCAAATATCACACCTAAACGAAATGAGTGCCTAAAATGGTCGAAAAAAATAAATAATACAAAATCTTAAACTTTTCCTAAAATCTTCAAATCTTTTGCTGACAGACATCACACAGCTTATCCCGCTGGGTCTATCCTCCATTTATCATAACATTAGAAAAATAACGGCAAAAGAAAAACAGTTATTGGATAACATTGTTGAAATGACAGCATTTTCGTGTTCCTTTAAATATAAATGGTAAATAGATTATATTGCTTTGTACTTACGCTGAAATAACGGAGTTTATTATACATTTATATCGAAATAACGAAAGGGTAATAACCGCTATTTGTCTATTGTTATAATAAATGGAGTATAGTAGCAATGAGGGTGAGCAATAAGGAAGATTGAAAATTCATCCCCTAAGGAGTTCAAAGGAGGATAATAGTTAGGGGTTATTCCATTTATCCACTGCAAAAAATCCACCCTAAGGTGGTTACTCGGAAACGTATGTCCAAGTCCGTTTACCCAACTGGGCCTGTTTTTTTTTTGGTAGGAAATTATCAAATAACTTCTCCCGCTCTGGGCGGAGCCGGAGGGCATTTCAGACTCTTACTGATTAAAACCCACCAGTGTTCCTTCGGTTGCCCTGTTGCCGGGGGCCACGATTTCCCTATCGGTTTTCTTCGAACCCCCGGCAGGCATTGGCCCTAGCAGACCCCGTCAATTCTGCTGACTTCTCTTTGAGCCGCGCGTGGAACACAACGCGCCGTCGACCCGGGCCTGGTCCTTATCGGACGGCGAGCTACACATTGCTCACCGTCCGCAAGCCCTTACCTACGGTGGCCGGAAATCGGCTCGCGATTCCCGATGCCCTGGGCGTCTCCTCCTGCGGCGGTTAGGGTCGTGAGGGCGCGAAATTTGCCTCTCCCTCACGCGTTCCGCCTCCTCCTTCGCGAGCATTACCGCTTCGTAGAAGGAGGTGACGGCCTGCCATTTCCTCTCGCTCCGTACCATGGCCTGAACCAGGTCCAGACGCGAGAGATCACCGCTGCCGATCGCCTCTACGAAGACACGGCGATGCTCCGCCCAAGCCAGGCAGACTTCTGCCCAACTAGGCCCAGGGTGGATTTTCGGACATTTACGTTTCCGAGTACCTATCTACCTTAGGGTGGATTTTGTTTGTATGGAAGTTCGTCATTTTATGCCGTTGGGAGATCCCATTGGGCACATGGCCTGTAACAGTCATAGATATATTACCTATACGTTTTAATAATACATCAATGGTTACAGTATAAATTCTAAAAACAAATGACCTCCATAAAGTAAAAAGACACTTAACATGACCAACTGAAAACAAATGCCAACGTTATATACCCGAAAACATCTTAGGAAATAGTAAGGGGTCACGTCATTACGGTTCCGTAGTTATACAGGGCGTCCCAAAATTATGGGACATGAAGGGAAAGTACCTTAAATATCGTAGATAGGGTATTTTGCTGAAAGAAGACTTTATGTTATTTTTAAAAGTTAGTAATTCTGCATTCAAAGATTTTCTAAAAATTACTTGCCTCGTCTGGGAATCGAACCGACTTAAACGTAAAAAAAAACACCCCTACTTTTATGATACCAATCGAAAGAATGGCCAAAAAATAATAACTCTTCTTAAGTAACATAGTATTTTAAAAGAAAGGATCAGCGTGAAATTAATCATTTTAATCAAATTAAAAACATACATGAAACTGCCGTAATCAATGAAGTGGGTATTTTTTTGTAAATTAATTTATTAAATGCTCAAAATGTGATCCCTCTTATCTGGTACGAGTAGTACGGTACGAATGGACCGATTAGATGGCCGGCCAGTTCCCCGGACCTTACACCATTAGATTTCTTCTTTTGGGGATACATGAAAGATATGCTATACAAAAAGCGATACGAGAACGTGGGCGAGTTACAAACAGAATTGTGCCATGTCATATCGAGTATTCACCATAAAATGATAAGAAAATCAACAGGCAGCGGACTCATTTAAAAGATTGGCGATTTGTGTAAGGCAAGAGGGATCACATTTTGAGCATTTAATTAATTAATTTACAAAAAAATACCCAATTAATTGACTACGGCAGTTTCATGTATGTTTTTAATTTGATTAAAATTATTAATTTCACGCTGTTCCTTTCTTTTAAAATACTATGTTACTTAAGAAGAGTTATTATTTTTTGGCCATTCTTTCGATTGGCATCGTAAAAGTAGGGGTGTTTTTTTTTTACATTTAAGTCGGTTCGATTCCCAGACGAGGCAAGTAATTTTTAGAAAATCTTTGAATGCAGAATTACTAACTTTTAAAAATAACATAAAGTCTTCTTTCAGCAAAATACCCTATCTACGATATTTAAGGTACTTTCCCTTCATGTCCCATAATTTTGGGACGCCCTGTATGTCATATTTTCCCCCAATTTGTTATTTTACGTGTTTTTTATCTTTCTTTGCGTCATGTTTACCGCAATTAAACGAATTTTCTTTCTTTCTTTCTTTCAAAATAATAATAAATAGAACGTCTATAATATTTACTCTGTTAATTATTATTAATTCATTCATTCAGTAGTACACAATACACATACATTGAAGACGGTTTATCTTAAAAGTTGGCAACGTCATAAATAGCTGACAAATATTTACCTGTTTTGATTAATTTAGCAATATTACTGTATGGAAATAAGAAATGTGGCTAACTATACTCCATTTGAAATAAGATTAGCCATTAAACTAAACCTTTTTTACAGTCCGTTCAACCAATTTTGACTTCTATTGCGTTGGTGGCATGACAACTAGCAGCTGCAGTAAACAGTTGGTATTGTAACCACTTTTTTGCTTTTAATGCCATCCTTATGCCTACGGTATAGAAGTCAGAATCGGTTGAACGGACTGTAAAAAAGGTTTGTTTAAATGTCTAATCTTATTTCAAATGGAGTATAGTTCCTTAGAATATTAATAATGAAATGCAATACCCCCCTGCTGATTTTTTTTATGAATTTGGGTACTAAAAATGTGATTTTTAAATAGCAATAACTTTTTTATTGTCAATAATAATTAGATTTTTAATTACTTTTAGGTAATTTTATTGCAGTATCCATGAGCCCCTTTCGGATCGGACAAGGTTTTTTTTACTTATTGTAAAAGGGTTAGCCAGGCATCGAAGTTGGTAGCGTTGTAGTAACTATTAAAACAAATTGTTGGCTCCACAGATCCCTAAAAAATATTTATATTTTCTAAAAAAGCTTAATACATTGTAACTTACACTTCCTTAGGGGATTTCTGCGTTACTTTGTTATATTTTTGCTTTTATTCTAAAAAATAAGCGAATGTCTTGAGAAATTAATGACCCTTGCCTTACAAGCTTCTTATAGGCTTACGGAAAAAGAAAATGTCTTCTGAATATAAAAGAAAACTGTGCTGTTTTTTTCTAAATGAATGCTTTTTAATTATCTTCTAATTTGATTGTAGGATTTGTTGATTGTATTCTATAAGTCCTCTAATACTTATTGCTTTCTGTTCTGTCTAGATCTTTTTGGTCAAGGCAGGTAGGGTAGAAATATCTTAGCCAGAAGATAGAAGAAAGAAAGAAAAGTATTTATTGGGACTCGCACAGGAGATCACAAACTAAACTTAACACACTTAAAGAAACAAAAATAAAAAACAAACTAAAATGAAAATAAAAGCAGAAAGTCCTGTATGAGGCCAAAAGGCTCCTATCTCAGTATGATGCTGTGATATTTAAAAAATAAATGTCACAGCACTGGTATTCTGATAAGAGATGTCACGGATAAATACAGAAATAAATAAAATTGTAATGTGAAATAACATATTATAAAAAATAAAGAAATGCCCAGACAGACAATTTTATTGTTCAATTTAATCCAAGTTCAAAAGTTAAGAAGTACAGACGCCAGCACATCAAGCTACCCGAAACTGTCAAATTTTCCCAATCAACTTTGAACCTTACACTTCAGCGATAAAGTTGAAAATCTATTAAATAAATTTGAGAGATTGTAGTAGCTTGAAGTGCTGGCGTCTGTACATCTACATCTATTTCAATAAATACTTTTTCTTTTTTCTTTTATACAGGGTCAAATTAAATGGTTAATAATTAGATACCTATGCAAAAAAAAACACTACTAAGTCAAAAATAACTTTATTTCGGAAGTCTGTCTCGGCTTTTTTTTTGTAATAAATTTTTCATTGGTGGAGGAGCTCGTGGTTAAGTAATAACAGCCGCACGATTCGATCCATCAGGTTAAGCTACGCTTGCCGGGGTGGATGGGTGACCATCTTAACATACCGAGACTCCTCCGTGCCTCGGAAAGCACGTTAAGCCGTTGGTCCCAGCTGTCATTCGTGGATCTTTGACAGTTGTTACGGGTCGTCAGAATCCCGAAAGTCTGACAACCAGTCTTACCAAGGGGTATCGTGTTACCTAGTAACTAGGTTGTGGAGGTCAGATAGGCAGTCGCTCCATGTAAAATACTGGTTATCAGCTGCATCCGGTTAGACTGGAAGCCGACCCCAACATAGTTGGGAAAAGGCTAGGCAGATGATGACAGGGTCAAATTAAATTAAGTAGCGAAACGCCGCAGACGTGATGAGTATCGATATCTAAACATGATAAAACAAAAAATATATTAATTTGGTGACTTTTTTTTTTATGGTCATCAACCGCTGGTTAGTTTAGTCACTAGTCACTTGTGACTATACTATAACTCCGCCCGATAAGGACTAGGCCCAGGTCGACGGCGCGTTGTGTTCCACGCGCACCAGATGTCAGCAGAATTGACGCGGTCCACTAGGGCCTATGCCTGCCGGGATTGCGAAGAATACCGAAAGGGAAATCGTGGCCCCCGGCCACAACATGGCAATAGAAGGAACACGGGTGGGTTTTAGTCAGTATGAGTCTGCACCCGCTCCGCCTAGAGCAGGAGAAGTTATTTGATAATTTCCCACCCAAAAAATAAAAAAGTACACTATAACCCATGTGCCAAATTTCATCCAAATCCGTTCAGCCGTCTTAACGTGAATGCTTAACAAACAAACTCACTCACTCGCACTTAAAATATTAGTTAGGATTAGGTGCCCATTTTCACCACATCTTCCAAAAACAGTATGAATCAATTGACGCCACAAGCATATTATTCTATACAGTTTGTGCTGATTGAATTGCGGTGTGATTGGGGGTGTGAATCTGTGTCCCACGGGACATGTGTACCCCTCCCTATACTAGGGGAGTGTTACAATATTAATAATAATAATATTTAGTTATTTATTCATGAATATGAGACAACCATATAGAGTAACTTAATAATAAGCCCAGGATGGACCAAAAATCGTTTAAAGTTATTTTGACAATAAAATTTAAGCAGGTCAACAGATGGAGAATGTGAAGTGGTAGATTGTAAAAAAAATATGGATTGGTTGTCTTTGGACTGATTCGCCCTATCTCCTCGTACTAGTGTTACTGTATCACGAGCGGATAGTCTTCCTCAACCTTAGAACAACAGATTCCCCCAAGTTTTCAGTTACAAGTCACACAGTTGCCAGTATTATGCCAGTTGTCTATGGTAGGGACAGGACAGATGAAAGACTATTGTGAGCCTTTTAGGAATAGTTGCGAGAAAAACTGGAGAAAAATTACGTCATCCATCCTAAGGATTTCGTAATTTTTAACTGACTTCAAAAAAAGGAGGAAATTCAAATTCATTTATTAATTTTGTGAACATAGGGTAAAAAAGTTATATAGATGTTACAAATAAATATCGGTCCATACTATGTTCCGCCAGAAGGCATACAAAATTGTTTAGGTAGATAAATAATCAAATGTCACATTAACAAAATAAAAATATAAGGTCAAGATATATGTCACAATTTCACGCCAAACACTAATAGTTACTAATAATAATAAAATGTCAATAAATTAACACGGCACATAAACAAATAGGTATTTATTTAAATTATTTTTTATTTTTATATATGGTTTTTTTATAGGTATTGTTTTTTTATAGTTTATTAACTACTAGCTTCCGCCAGCGGCTTCGGCCACTTGATGTCTGTATAAATTATAGCCTATGTTACTCAGTGATAATATAGCATTCTACTGATGAAATAATTTTTTAAATCGGCCCAGTAGATTTTCAGTTTATTCATTACAAACAAACATACAAAAACCCAAATCTTAGCTCTTTATAATATTAGTTTAGACTTGCTGCCCAACAAACATTGTCCTGTTCAAACTTCAATAAAAATATGGTTGGTTTCGAGTTCACACAAAATATCAATAGAAAAAAGCGCTTTCAGTTTTTTCCATATTTTCTGAACAACGTTTCCAATTTTTTCCCCCTTTTTAACCGACTTCCAAAAAGGAGGAGGTTATATGTTCGTCGCGTATGTTTGTTTTTTTTTTTTTTTTTATGTATGTCCACCGATTTCTCCGTCAATTGTGGACCGATTTTGAAAATTCTTTTTTCGTTTGAAAGGGTGTGCTCTCGAATTGGTCCCATATAAATTTTATTAACTTTGCTTGGATAGTTTTTGAGTTAGCTACAAAATACGTATTTTTTTCCCACTTAGTATGTAGATGATCTGATAAGTTTCTGTCACTGGTAGTAGGTAGTGGTATTCGAATGTGTGTGGGGTAGGTACCACAACTAAAAAGTGAAAAATAAAAACTTTTTACAAAAAAAAACAACCGACCTCCAAAAAAAACATTAAAAAGTGAAAAATAACTTTAATTTCGGAAGTCGGTGGCAAAAAACGAAAATACAAAACTCAAGACACCGACTTCCGAAATTAAAGTTATTTTTCACTTTTTAATGTTTTTTTTTGGAGGTCGGTTGTTTTTTTTTTGTATACGAATACGGACGACTATTACGAACATTTAAAAAAAATATAACCAAAACGGCCCAGCCGTTCTTAAGAGCGTTTATTCTGAAAGTGGGCAACGTCGCAAATAGATGTCAAATATTTCGCTGTTTTGTTTTGATTAATTTGGCAATATTACTGTATGGAAATAAAAAATGTAGATAACTAGTGACCTAGAATATTAATAATGAATTGCAATTATAACACTGAAATTGATGTTGTAACCGTTTTAGGTGTAGAAAAGGCATTTGGAAAGTTTCCAAATACTTTTTTTTAAACTTTAAATTCGGTGTTACGATATTAATTACTGCATTTCATAATCAATATTATAGTTCCCTAGTTAGCCACTTTTCTTAATTCCATACAGTAATATTGCCAAATTAATCAAAACAGGTAAATATTTGACAGCTATTTACGACGTTGCCAACTTTTAGGATAAACCCTCTTTAGTAATGCGCTTACCAACAAACAGCATACCTACTAACAGTCAGAAGGAAACTATTGTAAACTTTAGGAACTACTTGATGATACAAACACCACATCTACATCTAAACCACCCTAAAAACTCTATTACGTATAAAATCAGAGCCTGATTGAGTCTGAAGTTCCCCCTGAAAGACGCTAGACCAATTTAGCATCGTTTAAAACATGAAAAATCGAAAATGCGGGCGCCGAAGCCTATAATCGGAAGCCATGCTTCGGGTGACGGCGGAGCTTCCGGGCCAACGAAAAATTATCTTCAGAAGTTTCAGTTCGTACAAAAGAATCCGGGTTCTGAGCTCATCAAAGAAACACTCAAATCTCAATAAGCGATGCGACTTGCGACAGGCGACACGTGCGCGTCACCGTCCGTCGCTGCGCAAGTCGCGTCCTGGCCGGGTGAATCGTGGCTCTAAACTTCATTCATTTGTTTTCTCCGCAATCGCTGTCGTAAGACGCGTGTCGTTTGAGTGTGGGTCTCTTGGCCACGAGGAGCTACCCCGTCTATTGGTTGATGATGAGATATGGATTCGACAATTAAAGGCTCCTACAAACAGGCGCAACACGCGACGCGCCACAAAGGCACCGCTCGTCGCGCGACAAGCAGTGTCTTTGTGTTTGTAGGAGCCTTAACGAAGTTCACCCTTAACTGAGGGTTCAGAATGTAAATGTCTCTAGATTTCGATCCAATTCAAATAATACCACAGAGCCAGCGGGTTCGCTGAGTGCAAACTGACTGTTATTTTTGTCTAATTGATATTTTCTTCTCTTGTGAATTTATTAAGTACCCACGGCACTTGTATTCAAGCCAGCTCATTCTTCATAACCTAGCTATGTTAGCGACAGAAATTCGATAACTCCACTCTTCATCTTCTAGGCTAAAACATCACTTTTAGGCTCATAGTTTAAGAGTCGTCAATACCTCAAATTGCTTAACACAATCCTCCGTTATATCGAAAATACTGCAGCATTGATTTTGCAATAAATATATGTCGGAGACGGGTATGTGACTCTCGTTTATTATCAGTGATTTTTAACTACTGTGGGCGTAGTGTGGGTAGTGTTGGTTAATGCGCAATAGAAAAAACAGTTTGCAGTTCAGATCACATTATAATTTACTATCAAATTAATCACACTGGCTAAATTATACACACACTGGGTGCGACGGCGTTTATTAAAATCACCTATTAACAAAATGATCTCCAAATTACAATTAACACAATAACTGAGTACCACGAATCAAGAACAGTTCCGCGACGTCTTGACTCCAATGCGACCAGAGGCTGAATGCCCTCCTCGCCGTGGCCTTAAAACATCACGACTCTGTAGAAGCGCGCCTTTTTTGGTGTAGGTAGATCACTCTTGATATCGCCAATGGCGCGCTTGCGATTCGTTTCGTGTCCGTACTAATGACCGGATCCGACATATAATTATGGTAAAGTTGAGGATTAATGTTAAGTACTATTTATTATGTTTGACGAAAACAAGATGTTATAAAAAATTCTCCACAGAAAAAAACAAAATCTTATTGTTCGGTTTGGAGGTACCAAACCAAACAATAAACCGTTACTATTAAAAAATACTTCAAATTAGATCATGAAACTTTGCATAATAATTGAACTAAATATAAAGCAGATACTATGTTTTATTTTTATTTACCATTATTTTCACCGTAAAAAGAAATTACTTAAACTACCGGCGCCTTGGAGCCATTTTCCCGCCGCTCAGAGTCTCTCTCACTCAGTCCGCGAGCAGTAGTATGATAAAGATAAAGAGTGAATTTAAGCTGAGGTATTATGAAATCTTAATAAGCTATATTATGTTGTCCTGGAAACCAAAGTAAAAAATCTAAAGTGAACTTCTGCAAACTGTCTGCGACACGCCCCTCTCGTGATCTCAACAAATTCACGAGATTTTCACACGCATTTACACAAGCAAATATGGGAGGAAATTGTGCTTTTTTTGTTTAAGCGGTACTATTTCTTTACATGGAAGACATTTTCTATCAGTTTTACTGAATATCTTTTTTATTTTAGATTAGTTTATTTTTTATATGAGTCTCCTCAGACTAGGTACTCTCACCCTGTGGCTTAAGCAAACTGCCTCATCTGTCTAGCGATCGCAAGCGCAGCTGCTGAGCCCGAATAAGGCCCAACCGGGCCGGACCGGGCCGGGCCGGGTTAACTGGTATTAGAATGGCTCGAAAAATGGTAAAGTAGACACTTTACCATTTTTCGAGCCATTCTAATACCAGTTAACCCGTTACGGATTACAAAAGGCACATTTCATCCCAATTGACCGGACAAATCCCGAGGATATGGCTAGTACAATCAACCGCACGTCACTTGAACTACGAAAAATGCGCCCTTAAGGGGACGATAACCGACTTTTAATGATTTTATACTGAAGATGCCGTCTATACGAGTAGTGTTAATGGTTTGGAAAAAAATATGTTAAATTAGAGCATTTTCTTAATATTTGAATATAGGCATATTTTTGATTATGTTTCTATTACATAGTGAAATTAATTTGTAAAGTTATGTCTAACGCGGAAAAAAAACTGAGAATGACGCAAAATCTATCAAGCGTTTTTTTCTGAAAACTTCACCATTTTAAAGACAATTAAATTATTGATCTTTTAGTATACGTGTTTTATTATAATACTTTTTGATTTATGTATAATAAATTAATAATGCGTCTAATTTGGGACAGCGCTCCTTGATAGGCGAGTCCAGCCAACAGTTCAGTCAGTTCAGTCAGCCAGTAATAACTGGCTGGACGTACGACGCGTTGCATGAGCTCAGTATAGAACACGCAAGCTAACCATTCAAGGTCACTGTCATATATCTGCGTCTTAAGAGCCTATAACTACCTCAGCTCAAATTCACTTTTCATCTCGCTCACATCATACTGCAAGCGGTCTGGGTGAAAGCGAGACATAGTGGAGTGCTGATTGCTTTTACAGCAAAAATAATGAAAATTAAAAAAAATAGTCGCTGCTTTATAGTTTGTTCAGTTATTAATTTATTATGCAAACTTTCGTGATCTAGTTTGAAGTATTTTTTTTTTAATACCAGCTGTTTATTGTTCGGTTTGGAGGTAACTTTGGATTTTTTATAGATTTTTTTTATAGAATCGTGTTTTCATCAAACATAGTATTCAACTTTAACATAATTATGTTTATTTAAAAAATGCAGCAGTATTTTTGATATAACGCAGGGTCATGCTAAGCAATTTGAGGTAGTATAGGCTCTTAAGCGACGGTTTCCTAGTAAAGCGGCGGCCGCCACATAACGGCCGCAGTGACGACTGTCATTAAAATGATAGCAGCGGGGCAAACCCCGCTGTCATCATTTAAGTAAGTTGGTGTGCTTTCCTAAAGAACGCTTTTTGATAATGTAAGGTTTTGGACCTTACAGTATCAAAAAGCGTTCTCTAGGAAAGCACACCAACTTACTTTCATAAATAACATTTCAGTGACGTCATTCACTGGTAAATTGCAGACGTTAGGAAGTGGCTACCGGTCTTCTAGGAAATCATAGTTTTAGCGCTAATGTCAAAGTCAAATCATTTATTTCAAATAGGCACATATATAAAAGGCACTTTAGAAACGTCCTTAGTCGCCCCTTCCAAAACGTAGTTTCGTATTGAGAAGAATGGGCAAGAACCTCCACCGTTACTCTTTTAAAATGTCTCACAAATTTTTTATGTATGATATGTATATATGATGTATGGAACAACAGTTTTTTTTTATTAACAAAATAAAATAAAAATAAAATAAGTAGCCCGTATTGACCCACTGCAGGGCAAAGGCCTCCCTTTCCTTTTTCCACCCAACCCGATCCTGAGCCAATATAGATCAATCCCTCCTAAAAGAGTCAAGTTTTTTAAATAACCGACGAAAAATTTGGGTTTCGAATCATGTACTGAATCCGTGGTAACAGTTTTCGTGTCGATGTCCCTGCCAACCTGTATAAGTATATTATTATGTGAGGACGATGCACTTAGAACAACGACGGGTAAAAAGGATGATTAAAATAAAAGTGCTGTGTGAAAGTCAAGTTGTTACCATGAGTTGACTGTACAATAACAGGTCAGGTTGACGAGAGACGACATAAGTCTACAATCAACCAATAATCCCGGGATTGAGGCACAACCGACGTCACAGGACTGTGACGTGTTGTAGGGCTATGAGGGAAGCGGGTTAGAGGGGGTATAATAATAATAATAACAATCGTCGGTTGGTGCCTCATTCCATATAAAATTGTCTAAGGGGCCTCTGCGAGTCGGCTTCGGCCCCTCGTACGCCTTCCAAAGGTCCGGGACCCCAGGGTCCCGAGAAGTGTAAAACAACTAAAATAATAATAATAACTCCACCGCCGTATCTCTACTTTGACATCGTTGTGGGGCTTGCGCGCTCCGAACTCTACGCCTGTTCCGGTAGAGTTTACTTTGCCGGAACAGGTCTGGGATGAGGAGCCAGACCTAGAGATATACAGAAACCGGCAGGGCAGCATGTGACGAGCTGTTGGGCAGTAGCGACCCCACTGACCCGACCCGACCTGATCTCCCGGGAGAAGTCTTGTTCCTCACCTCTGGCTTGCCTTTATTGGCCGGCTGGAGTGAACACTGACGAGGAACGGAGCTCCCACCTCATTCTTGCCTTAATTGGCTGGCTTGAGTGGAGATTCGCAAGAGCAAACGTGATCGGAGGAAGGAAGTATTCCAGTAAGATGCTGGTAGGGATCTTGACCGTACTTCCGGGATTGTCCTGATAGCCGTGGAATACCTCTCCACTCCTCATCAGCACCTCAGGACATGTTGCCTCCTTGTCGCTACGATACTTTGTGCTAGCGACCGTTTTCGGGGGCCCATTATTGAGTGTGCAAGTCACCCCCTGCCATTTTATCTGTGTATTTTATATAAAATATTGGTCAGGCAGGGGCCATAGTCTTTCCATAGTTCTAGATAACCAGTTCACTTAGCCACCCAAACCCATAGTCCAATATCTTTGTTTCCATATCCTGCAATAGTCCTGCACCAACCGGGGATTGTCCTTGGGTGCACTAGTATAGTGCGAACAGGGATAATCATCGGTTGGTGCCTCGTTTCATTAACGGGCCTCTGCGAGTTGGCTTCGGCCCCTCTTACGCCTTCCAAAGGTCCGGGACCCTAGGGTCTCGAGAAATGTCAAAGACGTACAAAATAATAATAATAATCATAACCTGAGAGACGAGGTTCCTCTCTCAGGAGCCCTGACCACCGGTGGCTTAGACCCTGTTCCCGACACTGGTGGGTTACTATTTTTTATATTTTTAAATGTTTTTTAAAATTATTTTTATAAGAATATTTAAAAATGTAAATAGTATGCTTAAAAACGAAATAAAGGATAATAATCATTTTATTATCAGGCAACTAAGACACACATAGCTACTTACATAACACAGGCAGTTGATCAAATTCTGCTGCAATCTATTGAGCTACACGATTTCTGAGAAATGTGTGCACTGACTGGATAGATCCACTCAAATCTATGTCGTTTTTTCCGCAAAAGACTATTATCATCTGCCGAGCCTTTTCCTATGTTGGAGTCGGCTTCCAATCTAACCGGATGCAGCTGAATACCAGTATTTTACATGGAGCGACTGCCTATCTGATCTCCACAACCTAGTTACGAGGTAACGCAATACCCCTTCCCCTCCTCAAAAGACTATCTCAGACTTTAATCTACACGATCCTCATATGGCCTGACCAAGATTATGTCTGAACTGAGACTGCGACCTCAGAGTTTGTTTCGGCCTTTCTTCTCAGAGTAGCCGATAGGAAACACCAATTTTTGTTTTTTTTACCAATTTACATAAATAAATATCATTAACAATTTATCAATCATCATCTGCCTAGCTTTTTCCCAACTATGGTGAGGTCGGCATCCAGTCTAACCTGCGCGGCAATTGCGTAACACACATAAAATGACAATTGATCGCAATGCGTTTCATTTTAACAGTTCACCCACCATTTTTTGCATTATTTGCCCTTGTTCTGTTTTCTAAACTAATATTAAACAAAGAAAAAAAATTTTTTTTTCGTGTGTAAAAACTAGCTTCCGCACGCGGCTTCACCCGCATAATATCTTTTTATATTATAGCCTATGTTATTCAATGATATAGTTTTCAATTGGTAAAAGAATTTATTAAATCGAACAGTAGTTTTTGAGTTTATTCATTACAAACAAAAATACAAACCTTTTTCTTTATAATATTAGTGTAGATAACACTGTAACAATATCAATTCAATTCTGTTACTTATTTAAATTCTATTGTTTGAAAATTTTGCATAAAAAAGGTAAACTAAATCGGGACTTATTACTAAAACTTCCATCTTATCTGTACACATCTATACATAATAATAAAACAGTAAAAAAATCGTGTCTGTACATTGAATATATTTAAAAAAAATGATTGAGGGGGGTTTAGAAACAGTAATAGAGCACGAAACCAAAAGTTATTTGCAATATTATTGTTAATTCAGTGTACCCTTGGGACACGCTGCGGAATTACGGGAAGAAAAGTTTTTTGTTGTATAGGTATTAAGTCTGAGCAACATATAGGCTATAATTTATTTTGGAAAATGGAACACCTGATGCAGAACCGCAACAGACCAGCTAAAAAGTATAAGAGATATAAAAATGGTGCCATAGCAAAAATTGTTCCACGTGAAGAGCATTTTTTGCTCTGAGAATAAATTTGAAGATCTGAAACAACTGTTGTGGAACTCCAAAGCCCAGCGACACTATAACATATATAGAAATGACGTCTTAGCAAAAGTTGTTTAGTCTGATGGACATTTCCTTTTGACTTACAAAAATGAAAGATCTGGAACGTCTCGAATCGTCTCGCGCATCCCGTTGTTTTCCCGTCCCCGGGCTCTTATAATTCGACATCAGACGTTTCAGATCTTTGATTTTTCTCTCCCTTGTCGCTGGCATAAGCAACAGGATCCGCGTACGAAGTCGCGGGCAGAAGCTAGTTCTAAGTAAATAAATAAATGACTTCTATTTATATTTGCGAAACTTATAGAAAAACAGCCGTTAGCCATTCACAATGCACAGGGGGCTTACCACCAGCTCATAAAGCAGTATTATTTTAATATTACGTCAGTGTAGGAAAGAGATGAAGCTCTACAGAACGTATAGCTCCATCTCTTTCTCCCACTGAAGTAATATTAAAATAATACTGCTTTATGAGCTGGTGGTAGGCCCCCTGATCTACATGTTACCTAACTAGCCATGATCCCCTCACAAAACTCTAGAAATTAGTGTCTTGTATATCCGCTGTTTTCATAGCCAAACATTGATTGAACCCACATCCAACCATATTTGACACCTTACCGTTCGACGCCATCTTTCATACCATTGTTAATTTATTGCTTCTTTATGTTATTTATTCCATATACAGGGTGTCTCAGAAAGGAATGGTAAAAGAGGTACAGACCATCAAACTGAACAACTTTCTTCATGGGTCCAACATCGTAATCGCGAAAAAATCATCAGTTGTCCATTTATTTTTATTTTTTTATTTGATTTACATGGCTTAAGATACCAATTACATAAATCAAAGTAAATTTAAGTACAAACATAACACATAAACGAATAACAACAATTAAATACAATTATTATCACAAAAATGTAGGCACATAACCATTAAATTGTCGAATTTATCATCGAACAGATCGCAATCCGGGTTGGCTTCCACGAGCTTATTTAGTGTGGTCATAGATAATATAAGTGTGGTCAACACGCGCGGTAGACGCAGCACGGGCTGCTATCCGACACGAAGGCACGCCTAGCAGTCGATGTTTTCTGCCACGGAGATAATTATTAGGTGTGTATAGTCGAATCAGCTCATTTTGGATATCAGGCGCATCTGTCATACCCATACAAAACTTCAACCAAAAAATACAACCGGATGCATCACCCACGTTCATCGGTGATGAGACTGTACATCCCGCGGAAGTGCGGGGGTCGAGGCTTTTTAAATGCGAAGACCCTCCAAAACCGCGAGGTGAGCAGCCTCAGGGAATATTTTTTTTAAACCGATGTGGGCATGCATCGTGATGTGGTCGCAGTGGACAACGGGCTCACCCCGCTCTCCATGACTAAAGAGAACTGGCGCAAACCTGTAATACTTACTACATATGACCGCAAGGAGGTATGGCAAAGCAAGGCGCTTCACCTACTTGATCTAAATGTACCTAATGTGTGTGATAATGTGGGCCGAGGTGAAGCTGAGGCACACATACGTGAGTCCATCAATGTCTGTTTGCGGCCAAGGCTTGTATACTTTCCTCAAATAATGCAGGGAAATTCTAATTAGTAAATTAAGTACCTAATTATAAATTCCAGAATCAATGACGAACACGATTAACGATATTTTTCACGCACCAATATATTCCTTTGCAAGCCAAATCGAAATAAAATCTTTGATAAGTTATAATTTCCTCTTTAGTTATTGGGATGGGACCATCATTAGTAAAACCATTGACAGCAACTTCGTTGACGACAAATTACTATTTTAATATTTTTGTGGCGATTCGCCTCTGCAACCCTATTAACACCATTTCACCCAAACATTCATATCCAATCGAACAGTTTTCAAAAACAAAAGAACAAATTCGAATTTTAAAAATCTGATGTTACCCACAGACACTCAATTGGCCCATATCCATTAGCTAATTGTGATTGGTCACGACTCTGGCCACAACTCACTGTTCACCAATCGAATGAGGTTCGAATTTTAAATCATAAAGTAATTGAAACTTTGTTGTATGCGGGTTACGAAACGAATTTCGATAGTGATTAAGGTTAGTGTTTTTAAAGTGTGCGTTCACTATACTGTAACTTGTCCCTTGCCATCATGTTGGCACCATTGCTTGTCAAGCTTAGTTTCAATCATACGGTTTATGGTTTTTAATTAATTATATTATAATGGCCGTACAGGTCGAGTGTCTTAGATGGAAATATAGAAAAGTAATTTAAATAATCCACAATAATGCTAAAGTTTGACATTGGTAAAAGTAATGACGAAAACAGGAAACTCCAGAACTTTTTTTTTAAGTTAAAACTTCTTAGGCGCGTTGGGCATTTTTGAGATGAGAAAAAAAAATTAAACTCGTGACACCGTTACCAACACCTCATTTTTATAAACGCGATTCGATTGCCAACGCGTGCTCTTTATTTAGATTACGTTACGGATCAATGTTAAATGCAGTATTTTTACTATAAAGGTTTTGGAAGTATTTTTTTAAATTGTTCAAGTTTTCACTTCTGTCAGCACTCCCGGAGTGCCACTGATTTTTTTAACCACAACGCGGAAGCACTTGGCCTACATCTCACCTGATGGTAAGCGATGATCAGGCCGAAGGTGGAAGCGAGCTTCACCTAAGATCCTACATTACCTCTAACTGCCGAAACACAACAATGCTTAACATTGTTGTTATGGCGACAGACTTAGATAAGATGGTGGTAGCTAGCCAGGCGGACTTAGAATAAGCCCTACCACTAACCAAACCGAGCAGAAAATTTTGGCCCCACTGGAAATCGAACCCGGGACCTCTGGGTCTGAGACGGGTGGTCTTACCACAACACTAAAGTAGCGGTTAAAAATTAAATTATATCAATTGCATCTTACAGTAAATATCGACAATATTTTCCCAACAAAAATGAAGGGTATTTTAAAGCTGAAGTTGAACGTCTGGTAGACATAGCCGTTCGAGAGCGCTCGGAGCTGTATGAGAGCTGTTAGTACCTAAGTAGGTAATAGTGGCTTACGTCACGAGGAAGAACGAATATGTGGAGAAGATAAATTAGTTAAAAATCAAGGCTGATATTTGCTGACGAAAATAAAGCAGCCTGTACCTATTTCATTGCATTGGAAAAAAGGAATCAGCGTAGCCTCCAACTATATTGGAGTCAGCTTCCAGTCTAACCGGATGCAGCTGATGACCAGTATTTTACATGGAGCAACTGCCTATCTGACCTCCACAACCCAGCAATTGGGTAATACGATACCCCTTGGTAAGACTGGTTTGTCAGACTTTCGGGCTTCTGACGACCCGAACGACGTCAAAAATCCACGAATGACAACCGGGACCAACGGCTTAACGTGCTTTCCGAGGCACGGAGGAGTCTCGGTATGTAAAGATGGTCACCCATCCACGAACCAACCTCGGCAAGCGTAGTTTATGTGGATGGATCGACCCGTGCGGCTGTTATTACTTAGCCACGAGCTCCTCTATTTTGCATTGATCAATCCTTTAAAAAAAGTGGCTTTTCAAAGGAAATAAATATTTTTGCCAATTTTCTCTTATTAAAACACCACTTTAAAAAAAGCTAAAAATACACCTGACAGGTGGCTCAAGAAATGCAAAGAAACCTGAAAGAATACCAAGTATCTACCTATTATTTTATTTTCTCCACTTTATTCTTTGATAGTTTTATGGCTCATTGGGTGCAAGAACTAAAGAGGGCTCTCGGCTCATCAAGCGGTAAGCCCTCAAACGATTTAAGTTTCCCCTCTTCGTTTTAATAATAAATAAAGCATATTTCATTAAAATTGCCTTCACGACTGGTACGTTCAGCAGGGGCTCCTGCCTAAATAATAACAGCCGCACGGGTTGATTGAAGGTTAAGCTACACTTGCCGCGGTCGGTCCGTGGATGGGTGACCATCCATTACATAACTCCCCTCCGCGCCCCACGGAAAACACGTTAAGCCGTTGGTCCCGGCTGTAATTTGTAGATCTTTGACAGTTGTTACGGGTCGTCAGAAGCCTGAATATCTGACAACCAGTCTTATCAAGGGGTTTCTTGGTACCCATTTACTGGGTTGTGGAGGTCAGATAGGCAGTTGCTACATGTAAAATACTGGCATTCAGCTGAATCCGGTTAGACCGGAAACCCCAATAAATAGAGGAAAAGACTAGGCAGATTTTTTGTTGTACGATCAACGCTGCCTTGATTGTCATCCGCGCCACCATAGTGTGTATTTAAATAGAATTAGCCAGGGCCAAGCCATTTTTAAATAGAAAAGAAGATAATGATCTTAGTTAACTGTAAATGGAAGGGTTTATATAAAAAAATTGCCAAAAAAAATTACATTTTATCTGTAATTTATGACAAAGAATTTAATGTTATCTTGTTTTTTTGAGTTTTAATTTTGATTTAAATCTTATTTTTATTAAATTTTATATTATTTTATTTCAATTCGATTTTAGTTTTATTTGTAAATGTGTATGCCTATTCTAATAATAATATGTGTCTGTCTATGTTACTCGAATTAAATGATTTGAATTTGAATTTAAGTGACGTTCAAACGTCAAAAATGTATGGTTTTGCAGTCGCTAATTATTACTTAAAGGAGATGTTTCATTTTCGGCCATAAAGTGTACGTTAATGAAAAAAAAGGAAAATATTCCACGAATTGAGGAAAAATATTCTTTCCTGTTTATTCCTCTGATTACTTCGGCACAAAAAATAATAGTTTAACAAATTATTGCCATATTTTATTCATCATGGCGTCGTTTTACTTGCATACTGCTTTCGTCCAGAAATCATGTTACATTTTAACAAAATAATATCATGTAGACGTTATTCAAATAAATATGAAAGGCGTGTATTTCTGTACTACAATAAGATAGCTATCTTATACAACTTTTTTGATTAATTAGAAAGTATGATTCATCATAAAAATAAAAAACTGCTTTGGTGGATTGTACATTTGTAGGTACTTCTGGACGAAAATGGCTAGCTGTCGATAATCGTATTTCTCCTGACAAACGTCAAACATTTTCGGTTTTTATTTTGTGCCCAAAAAGCATTAGATATTATGGAAAAAAACAGTCTTCATTGTATTTAGGAGTTCGTTTCCCAGGTTTTCTGAAGTGTACATGTTATGGCCGGAGTCCCATACAAAAATGAAACGTCTCCTTTAAGCAACATTTATAAATAAACCCCTGAATGTGTAGTATCTGTTTATATCTGTAGCAGGGCTGTTATCACGATTTACTCACAGGAGTCACAGGCTCACCATCGCATCCAAGTCCAAGTCCGGGGCACGCTTCACCTTCAATTTCCCGCCATTCGTGGTGACTGACAGTTGACGTTAGTGACAGCTACCTGACAACTTGAGTGTGTGTGACAGTTTTCAGATAATCCTATTATACTATTAAAGCAATTTGTTTATGTCTCAGGGATATTGTCAAATCACTGACTAGTGAAATTATAATTGCACGAAACTTTGTCAACCGCCTCCATTTCTCACAATTTAAGGGGGATGCGCTAAGGTAGCCCGCGAAATTCAATTTTTTTTTAGTTTTTTGCATTTTTTAGGTCAGTGTCAGGTTTTATGTTGATTAAAATAAAATTCACGACCGTAACAAATATGACTTTTCATAATTATAATCATTACAATCAGCAATACAACTCCATAAGTTAGCATAAATGTCATGATTTCATTAAAACACTACAGAATATATTATTATAACAAACTTCCTCCAAAAGAGCATTTTGGGGCCCATTTTTCAATCGTCAGTTAACTTTTATCATTTCGATACAAAAAAGCACGGCTCGCCTGTACTGTGTGGTGGTTTATAGCAAATGTACAAAAGTGACCTTGGAGGTTTTTTGACGACGCGGTACCGCCCGCCCAAATGTACGTCAGCCTTTAATGAACAACCAAAATACAAAATCAAAGCGCATTTTTAATCCCCTCACATTAAATCCATTCCATCGATCTCTAGAGTATTCAGTAATTAAGCAAGTTTAGAATACGAATACCATTTAAACAAAGGATTCCGTGAATTTCCATTGAACCCGCAAACTATTCGGCTTGTGCAAACTGCGGTCCATTTAACTTGGCCTGCTCTGAGATAGTGTGCGATCATTTCCTTTGCAAGGCCCACTCTCAATATGGGTTTGTGTTCCTCGTGTAACTGATAACGTGCATAATGATATTATACCTGTATTTTTGCCCAATGAGGTAGATACAGGTATTATTTATTTATTAAAACTTTATGCACAAGTAAAAAATACTGTATAAAGGCGGACTTAATGCCTGAGGTATTTTCTACCAGTCAACTTTAGGGTGATGCAGAGACAAAACATGGCAGGTGCAACATAACGGATAGTTCAATCGAAAAATAATACATAGATAAAGTCCCCGTCACGAGAAGCTATAAATTTTGTAAACACACATTCAGGGGTTTGCAATCTTTGGGTAAAATAAAATAAAAACAGTTTTGTACTATTTTTTACAGGGATATAATTATATTAACACACACATCTAATTACAAACAAACAACATAACCTAATCCGCGAAAACACCACAAACAAACAGACGCATTCGAAACTCGAAAGACAGCAGAGACAACGTCAGCGGGAACTTACTTCAAAATCGTGGCTCAAATGTTTACGTTCCATGAATCAGATGCGTTCCAGTACCACAAAACCTTAGACGACAGCGCTTTATATCGCTAAAATATAACCCGATCAAGTGAAATTGCTCATTAGTTTCGTATAACACGTACGTTACTTTGACGTCATTGAATTTGGGATTATTTGTTGTTGATTAAATTGTCGCTACGTAACTTGGTAGAAGTTCTTTATTTACAAAAATTATAGCTTCTCGTGACGGGGACCTTAGATACATACATACCTTAGTGTATATATCACTGGAGAAGCCATAAGCGCAATATTCCGAACAAAAAATTCTGTCACTTTTGGCGGGGGACGCGAGGTAGTTTCTACGAAAAAGAACGATGGCTATTGTTGTTTCCGACCCCGGAAAGAGAAGTCCGTACCATCGTTTTTTTTTTATCGATATCGATAATCATTCGGAATTTTGATTGAATCCAGAAATGAAACAGCTGATGCATAGAAAAGTTAAATTTTAATAATAAGAACTCTTAAATAAAACTAAAAAATAATGTTATAGTACCAACAAATAATACATCCTTAAAAAATCAGTAGGTTCATAACAACTACTGATTTTTAAAATGAATCAATTTGGAGTACATATGGCGAATACATTTTTGAGGGTCCCTTTATTTTGTAATGTACGCAATTCTTGTATCTGTATATTTGGTCATTACGGCTTTAGCTAGTTCTACCTCATGATTATTTAAGGCCGGTATCATGATCTTGTGAGAATAATGTTTTCCCAACAAGATTCCGCAGAGCCTGTGTTACGAACTTACGACAAAGGTGATATTTAATACTTAATTTTTTGCGGTCATCCAATCCAAGCCTTATTAACTTCTCATATTGCTGACATAAAGAAATGGATTTTGATTTTTTCTTTCTCTCTCTCTCGATCGAATTAGAAGAAGATGGTTGGAAGCAGCCCCGGATCTAGATTTTTTTTGAAACGGAGCAAAAACTGCCGTCTGCCACCCTGCCCCTCACCAATCTTTTATGGGGATGCGCTAAGTTAACCCCGCGATATTTAAATTTTCTCAAAATTAAAATTTTGGCAGCAACTTATTCAAATTGTATCGATCGATAATGCGCTAATTCAACAGGGGCGCCAAAACTGTTGTAAAAAAGAAAAAAAATAGAAAGATTATAAATGTGCTGCGCGTCTCATTTATTGCAAAGTTGCGGTGTGCTGGGTGGTCACTTGTCTGCTACGCTTGAATTTGTCGCCCCTGAAGTTGGCGCACGGGGCACGGGCCCCGGATTGCCCCCTTAGATCCGGGGCTGGCTGGAAGTATAAACGCTTTTTCACGTGACTTTTCTGCCAACTTACTCCTACCGCAAGCCGCGTTAGAAAACTTCGTTCAAAATAAATTTTCTTAAACAACAAAAAATACTAATTCGCCCTAAGAAATTATCGACATGTCAATTTTGGTTTCATACATGACCCCAACCCTACGGTAGTCTCGTTATCATTTTTGCTAGAAGACATAATCGCATGGCAAGTGCATGTCAATTTAGCTGATTTGACATACATTTTCGTAATGCAAAAAAATATATTTTGAACCTTATGAACATAAAAACGAAGTGTAGCGAGACATGGTGACGTCACGAAAGCAATGCGAGAAAAATACTCGATTCATGCCGTGTTTTATATTGAATCATGGTTGAATCGAATGAAAAGTCAAAATGTATTATGAGGTTAGGATTTAAAAAATCACTGAAAACATGACTAGATATTTAAAAAAATACTTAAATATGGAAGGTTATTCCGTCTTTATTTAAGTTTGACGTATTTGAACGCTTTTTACATGTTTTAACAGCAGAACTAGGCATTTTCACGGAGCACTGATGAGAACCCCGCGACTCGAAAACGATTAACGTTGTGCGTTCGAATCGATTTGAAAGTAGTTTTTATGAACGTGTTAGAGCATTTGCTCTTGTACTTTTACAGAGGGGGAAGTGTTCGTATGGCTTCTCCAGTGATATATACTCTAAGATACATACACATAAACCGAATAAACTTTGTCAGGAGAAATAACGATAGGTAGAGGAAAAAACAAATCCAGCATGATTTGCCAACTTCTTACGAATATGTTCACGTGCCGTCACTTTAAAAAATAACTGACTGGTTGCTATCCTAATGTTCAGAGGGAGTGCATTCCAAAGAAATACCGCCTGGACAAAGCAAGAAGAGTAAATAAAACCAGAGCGGTGAGAAGGACAACGTAGAAGACAATTGTTCGTAGAACGAAGATTTTTACTATGGGCAGAGCATTGGTATTGAACATGGGAAGTCAGGTAAGAAGAAAAAGTGAGTCTGTCGAGTATAGAATACAACATCTAAACAGAGCCCTCAACTCTCTGCGCTGACGGATGAGTAACCATTTTAAAAGCAATCGCAGACATGATCATACTTACGAAGATTGAAAACAAATCGAATGCAATTTTTTTTTTTTTGCTGGTATCAAGTACCTACAACCACAATTCATCAATTTTATTATACTTAATCGTGTAGGGCGAGTCTATCGCCATTATCAGGACAGACATTCAGATTCTGAGCAGCTATGGAAATTCGATCCCAAGATCCCACGGTCAGCTGTCCCTTGCGACAACTAGACGAACAACAAAACAGGCATATTACTAGCTAATATAAGAACAGGAATTCGAAAATGAAATAATAACAGCCGCACGGGTAGATCGATCAGGTTAAGCTGCGCTTGCCGCGGTTGGACCGTGGAAGGGTGACCATCTTTACATACCAAGACCCCTTCACAGATAATATAATTTCGTGCCTCGGAAAGCACGTTTAAGGCGCTGGTCCCGGCTGTCATGTGTAGATCTTTGACAGTCATTACGGGTAGTTAGAAGCCCAAATTCTAACAACCACTCTTACCAAGGGGTATCGTGTTACCTAGTAACTAGGTTGCGGAGGTCAGATAGGCAGCCGCTCCATGTAAAATACAGGTATTCAGCTGCATCCAGTTGAACCGGAAGCCGACCCCAACATAGTTGGGAAAAAGCTAGGCAGATGATGAAGTAATGGGAGTATGTAGGAACCGTAGGGTTGCGTTCTGTACTTTCTGGGAATGGGAAGAAGTGTGAGTTTATGTATGTGTAAATTCGAAGACGGATTACGGCCCGTTCTCTCTCTTACAGAGAGGAGGCCCATGTCCCAGCAGTGGTAAAATTATAGGCTTATTATGCTATGCTTGAAGCAAATGTATACCGGTGACACGAAACAAACTATACTCCATTTAAACAAACCTTTTTACAGTCCATTCAACCGATTTTGACTTCTATTGCGTTGATGGCATGACAAATGGCAGCTGCAGTAAACAGTTGGTATTGTAAACACTTTTTTGCTTTTAATGTTATCCTTATGCCAACAGTACAGAAGTCAAAATCGATTGAACGGGCTGTAAAAAAGGTTTGTTTAAATGTCTCATCTTATTTCAAATGGAGTATAGTTTCATCCAAAAACGTTCTGTTCAAACAAAACTGAAACGGGCCACAGTTGGGAAAATATATTGAAAACTGTTGAAAGTTACAACTGCAACTAGTTTCAGGACAACAGCTGTACAGTATTTCTATTTTCTTAATGTCCCTCGACAAACTTCGTGTTTCGTCAGTCATCGGATTTCTATCAGTTGCCCTTTGCACTTGGTGTAGACCGGACGCTCTCAATCGACTTGGAAGTATATAGAGATTGTTGCAGGAATAAGGTTGACTATTGTTAGCACGGTGTCACTGGATATTTAAAATGAAATGCGTCTGTCTTCTGTGAGGTTTATTGGCAACTAAATCAATATAGGTTCATGCATCTCTTTATGTAATTGAAATTGGCGTTAACATAAGCCGCCCACCAAAGGACTATGATAGTCCTTTAAAAACAATAATTTATTAAGTTACGTTACATGCAAAATAAAGCTAGATATGTTAAACTATCGTTTCATCTGGTACTGTGTCGATTGGTAAACCACACAACTTTGTCACACATCGCTTGGTTATACTGTTACCGCTCTTCACGCTATATACTCTAGTCAAACCGTCGGGACCGGGGTGTTTATCGGTAATGCGTCCCATGGACCATTTTCCCGGTGGAAGATTGTCTTGCTTGATCAGCACTATATCTCCCTTCTTAAACTCTTCTTCGCGTTTTAACCATTTTGGTCTCTGCTGGAGTCTCGTTAGGTACTCTTTCTGCCATCGCGACCAGAAGTCACTCAACAATTTCTGAGTATATTGCCAGCGTGTCAAATTGCTTATTTTAGCATCCTTTATGTTCGGGTTTGGGACGGTGACCGGTGCTTCCGTTATTAAAAAATGACCAGGTGTCAGTGCTTGCATGGTGTCATCGTCCATTGGACATAATGGACGCGAGTTCAGACATGCTTCTATTTCACAGAGAACCGTCGTCATCTCTTCGAATGTCAAGTTTGTAGTGAGAACTCTCTTCATGTGATATTTTATGGATTTTACTCCGGCCTCCCATAGTCCTCCGAAGTTAGGTGAATAGGCCGGTATAAAATGCCACTGAGTCCCGTCGTTAGCAAGTAATTCGGCGATTTTTCCATCAAATTGCAAACCAGCTTCTGTCCAGGCTTCATATAGATGTTTGTTAGCGCCAACAAAATTTCGTCCTTGGTCGCTCCACAGATTTATGCATCTTCCTCTGCGGGCGCAAAACCTTTTGAAGGCGCCTATGAATGCTGCTGTACTTAAGTCACCAACCAATTCCAAATGTAGTGCCTTGGTGGACATGCAAATAAATATGGCTATATAGGCCTTGCTAGTTCTGGCTCCTCTGCCCTTACTCACCAATATTTGGAATGGTCCCGCAAAGTCGACACCTGAATTGAGGAACGCTCGTGCTGGTTTCACCCGTACGCTTGGTAAGTCACCCATTACTTGTGTTCTCACTTTTGCATTTAGTTTAGCGCATACCAAACAACGATGGATGTATTGTTTGACCAGCGTCTTTGCTCGCAGTATCCAATACTTGGATCTGAGGTAAGTAAGCATCAACTGTATACCTCCATGCAACGTCTTCGAGTGGGCTTCTGCTATTATAAGATATGTAAGTTTACTGTTACGACCCAGAATGATTGGATGCTTGCATTCATCACTCAACTCTGCGTTCCTGAGCCGGCCGCCCACCTTGAGGACGCCATTCTCGTCAAGATAAGGATTTAATGATTTTAATTTGCTTGTTTTTTTAACTCTTTTCTTCCTCTTTAAGCTTTCTATCTCTTCTATAAATTCTTCCTCTTGTTCTCTTTTTATACAGGTTTGCAGGGAGAGTTGGAGTTCTTCAGTTGTGATTGTACTATCTATGTTTTCATTTAATTTGTTTTGTTTCAGGAATCTTCGGCAGTAGGTGATAGCTCTCAGTAGTTCAGTCAGTGTATCAAAGTCGTCGAGTTGTGTGGATAGTTTATTACTTTCATCGTTTTCGTTTTTCATTATTTTCAGAGCTCGTATGGTGTTTTTCTTTCTTTCTAGATCTATTGGTGTTATGTTTAGTCTAGTGAACTGTATCTTCTGGTGTAATAACCACTGTGGTCCTTTCCACCATAGGTCGCAACCTTTCAAGTTAGCTACTGACATACCCCTTGATGCAAGGTCAGCTGGATTATCGTGGGATTGGACATGGTGCCACTGACTGCAATTTACATTGGTTGTGATCTCGACAACGCGGTTAGCCACAAACGTTTTCCATTTGTTCGGATCTCCATGTAACCAAGAGATAACAATGGAAGAATCTGTCCAAGCATAGATTTGTGTTGCAGGTATCTTCATTGCTTGCATTATTTGCTTAAGTAGTTTGGATAGAAGCAAAGCTCCACACAGTTCTAGTCGAGGCAATGAAATGGTTTTCAAAGGAGCTACTCTTGTTCTTGCAGCAATGATTGTGGTTTTTACTGTGCCATCTGAGTTTATGACTCGGCAGTATGCCACAGCACCATATGCTTGTACAGAGGCATCGCAGAATCCGTGTATTTCTATAAAATCTTTTCTTGAGCTAGACGTTCCCATCCATCTATTTATGTAGATTCCGTTCACATTTTCGAGATCAGATCGTATTGAAGCCCATTTTTCAGCAAGTGTCGTATTTAAGACTTCGTCCCAATCAATCTTTTCTTGCCAGAGTTGTTGAATTAAAACTTTCGCCAGTAAAAGGCAAGGTGCAATCCATCCGAGCGGGTCGAATAACTTTTGAATGTCGGATAGAATGCTTCGCTTCGTAACTACTTTTCCCATAACAGGTAAGTTCAGATTATATTCGAATTGGTCTTTACCCAAATTCCATTGTATGCCCAGGGCTTTGATTGTTCCATCAATATTTAGTTCTAGATGTGCATTGGATGATCTTTCGCTTGGTTCAATAGTCTCCATAAAGTCACGGTTGTTAGAAGACCATTTTTTCAGTTCGAAGCCACCTAGACGCAGTAGCTTTTTGAGATCTTGACTGATTCTTATAGCTTGTTCCAGATCATCATGTCCGGACATAACATCGTCGACGTAAAAGTCTTCGCGCAATATCTTTGCAGCTTCGGGATATTTGTCTCCTTCGTTATCAGCCAATTGCATGAGTGTCTTTACGGCGAGATAGGGTGCGGAAGCCGTTCCGAATGTCACAGTCAAAAGTCTGTAGTCTTTAATATCTTCCGATGTATTATCTCTCCATAAAATTCTTTGATAATCGATGTCTTCTTTGTTTGTCCAGATCATTCTGTACATCTTATGAATGTCAGAAACGTAACAAACAGCATGAATTCGCCATCTAATGATTATGCTTCTCAAGTCATCTTGTAACATTGGACCCAACAAGAGTTCATCGTTTAGTGAAATACCGTTGTAGCCCTTGCACGAGGCGTCGAATACAACACGAGTCTTCGTTGTTTCTTTGTCACTACGGATCACCGCGTGGTGAGGTAAGTATACTGATTTATTATTTATTTCATCCTTAGGTACTTCTTCTATATGGTTTAATTCTTTATATTCGTTGATCACCTTTGAGTATTCTTGCTTCAATTCTGTGTTTTGATTCAATCTTTTTTCTAGTTGAAGGAGTCTTCTTTTTGCTATTTCTCTTGTGTTGCCTTCTACTGATTTTGGTTGTTCTGTTTTAAACGGTAGCTTGACTATGTATTTTCCGTTATTATCTCGCTTGTGTGTCTTCTCGTATATGTTTTCACATAGTTGCTCAGTTAGGGTAAGTTTTCTTTTTGTGTCCGTATCAACTTCCCATATTGTGGTCAGTAAATCTTCTATGTTAATTTCTTGCTTCATGGCCGTCAAGGATTTTTCTCTTGCGTTCACTTTAATTGTTATTCCTCCCATTAAGATCCATCCCAGATAAGTATTTTGGGCGCATGGTGTATCTGGTGGACCTTTAATAAGTCCTTGCTTGAGAATTGATGCATATTCGTTTACACCCAACAACAGATCAATAGGTCCTGCTGTATAATAATTTCTGTCTGCTAATTGGAGGTTTGCTATATGCGGCCAATCGGTCCCCATCGTGGTGTTTGTAGGTATGTTGGAGGTCAAGTGCTTGGACATCACGTAGGCTCTGATAGGTAAATTGAATTGGTTTTCCCATCGTGACAATACTTGTAACTTGACCTCATGCTTGACTCTGACTTTCATAGATTCCATTCCGGAGACGATTAGATTTACTGATGATTTTTCTAGGTTCAGGATCTGAGTTGCCTTCTCGCTTATAAAACATGCTTGAGATCCTGAGTCTATCAGCGCTCTTAGAACAGTAGTGTGTCCATGTTCACTCTTCAAAATTACTACTGCGGTAGCTAATAGAGATATCTTCTGCCCCGCGGTATAATGAGACGCAATCATTGTGTGAACTTTCTTCTCTTCTACATCTGCTTGGCTGGATGAAGTCGGTTGCTTGGTTTCTACATTTGGACCCGCTTCATCAATCTTCTTGGTTTGATGTAAAAGTGTGTGATGTCGTCTCTTACAGGTTCGGCAAGACATTGGCATACGGCACTTGAACACCGCATGTCCCGCCCCAAGGCAGTTGAAACATAGTTTGTTTGATTTGACATGTTCGCCTCTTTCATTAATCGTCATTTTATTGAATACACTACAATGACTCAGTGTGTGCGTTTCTTTACACAAAGCACATGGTTTTTGTTTATCATTTTCTGTTGCTATAACATGAAGAACACGCTCTTTGGTTGGTTTAGTAGTAGACGTAGGAGAAACCATTTCAAGCGTCCGGAATTTGGCTTCTAAAAACTCCCGCAATTCCTTCCATGTAGGCAGCTCTTGATCGTTCACCGAGTAGGCAGTCTGTTCCCATTCTTTGTGTGACTCCGGGTCCAACTTCTGCACAACCAGAAATATGATTACTGGATCCCAGGAATCGGTAGGCACTTCTACGTTTTTTAAGCTGTTAATAACCTCAGTGGTACAATCCAGGAGGGCTTTCAGCTGTGCTGCAGTTTGATTGGTACATTTTTTCTGATAAAATAGTCGCTTCATCAATGCATTTACTATTATGCGCCTATTGTCGTATCGGTGATTCAGCGTTTTCCAAGCTTGAACATAATTAGCACCCGTCACCTGAACGTGCTTTAGTAATGATGCCGCTTCGCCCGTGATACTGGTTTTCAAATAGTGTAGCTTTTCAACATCACTTAGTGTAGTGCATTCATGAATTAATGACACATACAAGTCCTTAAATGTAGGCCATTCTTCGTAGTTACCGGAAAACGGAGGGAGTTGTATGTTAGGTAGCATCACTTTAGGCCGTAATTTTCCATCACACGACGTGTTGCTGCATGAAGGTTGGTCAGTTGTCTTCAAAGTACATGAAGCCAACATGTCTCTAAGATCTCCTAACATACATAGGTATAAGTCTTCATGAAGGAGAAATTCTTCATTCACGTAGTACGGAATAACTCCACGTTGTTCCCGAGTTGTATTTTTCAACAGATCATGGTGTGCTTTCTTAAAAGATACCCAGTATTCTTCAATAGTTTGAATACGAGTTTGTAAATATCCAGGTTTCAATAACCGTTCTTTAGGGCACTTTTTAAGGTTTACTTGAGTCTTTTTGAGTATTGACGCCAAATCTTCTAGTACACTTAACGCATGGTCTGCTTGAGATGTCATTGTTTATGCGTAATCGTCAAATCACAAGAATCGTCAAATGTCTATTTGCTAAGTTATTAATGTTCAAATGATACACCGATACACTTTACACACACACTTGTGGTAGAATAGGGTGTGTGGTAGGTAAAAGAAAGTAGGTATTGAAGTAATAAGTCACAAGTACACAAGAAGAAGATTGAAAGTTTATTAAGAACACAGACACAGGTTTCAGTTCACACACAAGAGTTCCACTTAGACGAGAAGGAGTGGTAGAAATGAAGACAGAAGAGAATAGCACAGATATACGGTTAACGTAAACACAAGAAGGTCTAAAGAGATATATATATCTTAGCGCGGCGAAACTAGGATCGCGAGATTCAATCTAAAGCTACGCGCGCAGTGAGTATACTAATCTGCAAGTCATGGCGCGCGCGTCGCCTGTACGATACGGGTGCATGAGTGCAACGCACGATGACGCTGTCTCGCTCACGCACACGGTCCGCGTGACGTAGCGCGAGCGCCCGGTCGTCGCTAGAACAATAGACGCGTCATAGCTACGCCGGCCAGCTGATAAGTACTTACTACTAATACAATATTTGTATTTGTCTGTTTGTTCATTGAACATTAAGTTAGTTATTGTAAATAGTATTATTTTACGTTGTTTTTAAATAAGTCTAGTTTTAATTTCTTTTGAACATAATTATGTGTATAAATTATAATTAATTTTATTTAAGGAATACATAATTTATATTTAATTTGTTTTACTTTAATAATTTAAACAGACTTCAGTGTGTAGGTCACTACATCACCCCCTTCCAGAGACCGTCAAGGGCGATAATAGTCGGGAAATCTAACGTGACGCCCTGACCGCGTCGTTCTGACGACGCTCTCGTCACCGGAAGGTAAGTTCGGGTTATCCGCGTCGGGTGTGTAGTGTTGAGTATTAATGTTGAGTGGTGGCTGTGGTGAGGATGGTGTGTGAGGATCATGCAGTATGAAGGCCGGCTTAATACGGTCAATCGATACGGTAACATGTTTTCCGTTTACCATTATTTTAAACACTTTGTCCCCTCGTTGAATGACCTTATGTGGACCAGTATATGCCGGTTTCAGACTACCACCAGCAGTGCAGTCCCTAAGGAAAACGTGGGTAGAGGAAGCTAATTCCTTGTAAATGAATGTTTTAAAATTGCTATTGTGCCTGGCTGCTGGTGATGGTTGCAGTCTCCTGACAATACTGCGAAGCCTTGACAAATAGTCGGTCATGTCAACAGTTTCATCAGCCTGAGGGTTGAAGAATTCGCCAGGCAAACGTATTGGTTGACCGTAAACAAGTTCGGCAGCAGTAGCCTGGGCGTCTTCTTTATAAGCGCTGCGTACACCTAACAGGACTAGTGGAAGAGATTCCACCCAACTGTCGTTAGCGTGGCAAGTGATAGCTGCTTTAAGTTGACGGTGGAATCTTTCCACCATTCCATTGCAGGCAGGATGGTATGCAGTTGTTCTGCGTCGTCGAAACCCAGCGATTGCTGACAGGCATTTGAAGAGCGCCGATTCGAACTGCCCACCTCTATCGGTTACTATATCGGAGGGACAGCCGAAACGAGCAATCCAGCCACTCAGTAACGCCTTTGCCACTGTTTCTGCAGTTATATTTGTGAGCGGTATTGCCTCGGGCCATCGTGTAAAACGATCGACGGCAGTGAGACAATAGCGAAACCCATCACACGGCGGCAAGGGTCCCACGAGGTCAATGTGAATAAATGCGAATCTTGATTGCGGTAATTTGAAAGTACCTACTGGAGCAAAGACGTGCCGTGTGGTTTTTGAGCGCTGGCAAGCCAGACAGGAACGTACCCAATCACGGCAATCCTTCCTAACGCCAGGCCAGACATATCGGTCAGCGACTAACCTTGCGGATGCCTTGGTACCTGGGTGACTCAAGGAGTGTAGGCTTGTGAAAATTGGTCTGCGCAATTCCTTGGGCACAAATGGTCTTGGCTTAGAGGTGCTAACGTCACAATATATTTGCTCTTGTGAACCTGGTACTCTGACCTGTTGCAGGAGCAATGCGGTAGCCCCATCTAGCAGTTGCTTTAGTTCGAGATCGTCACGTTGAGCTGCAGCGATCTTTTCGACGGACACCGGCTGTGCAATCTCCTCGATGCGGGAAAGGGTGTCTGCCACGACATTGTTCCTGCCAGAAATATGCCGGATGTCCGTTGTAAACTGGGCTATTAGGTCCAGGTGACGGAACTGCCGTGGGGAACAATTCTCCTTACGAGAGTGGAAAGCGAACGTGAGAGGCTTGTGGTCTGTGTAAATCACAAAGTCACGAGCCTCCAGCATGTGTCGGAAATATTTAATACCCTCGTAAATGGCGAGCAATTCGCGGTCATATGGAGAGTACTTAACCTGTGCTGGATTCAATTTTCGCGAAAAGAAAGCAAGCGGCTCCCATGCACCTGCATTCAGCTGTTGCAACACTGCGCCAATAGCTTTGTCGGAAGCATCTGTGACCAACGCCAACTTAGCGCTGCAGTCTGGATGCGCCAACAGTGCTGCCTGACAAAGGCTGTCCTTGCAGTTCTGAAATGCCTTATGCTCCTCGGGTGAAAAATTTACCGGGTGTGAACCCTTCACTGAGCCAGTAAGCAGAGCGTTCAAGGGTGCCTGGAATTTTGCTGCGCCTGGGATGAACCTGCGGTAAAAATTAAGCATCCCA
The DNA here is from genome assembly GCA_963680765.1 of Agrochola lychnidis. Taxonomy (NCBI): domain Eukaryota; kingdom Metazoa; phylum Arthropoda; class Insecta; order Lepidoptera; family Noctuidae; genus Agrochola; species Agrochola lychnidis. The sequence continues at coordinate 22,934,201 of OY796858.1, forward strand.
AGAAATCTGCGTAGCTCTCTTACGGTTTTGGGAGCGGGAAAATTTTGTACAGCCTCGACCTTGGGTGGTAATGGTTTTGTGCCCTTGGCTGAGATGTGGTAGCCCAAGAAGTTTACCTCCGACACTCCGAAGACGCACTTGGAACTGTTAATGACCATACCGTAGTCCCTAAGTCTGGCAAAAATTTGACGCAGGTGGTGCTCGTGGGTCTTCTGGTCTTTCGAGTAGACCAAGAAGTCGTCCAGATAAGCGTACGTAAAATCCAGACCCCTGAGCATTTCATCCACGAAGCGTTGAAACGTCTGTCCGGCATTTCGAAGACCGAACGTCATGAACGGGAATTCGAAAAGACCGAAAGGTGTCGTGATCGCAGTCTTCGGGATGTCTTCTGGATTCAAAGGAATCTGATTGTAAGCTTTCACCAGGTCAATCTGAGAGAAGACGGTACAGCCAGATAGACTATGAGCAAAGTCCTGGATATGTCGAATGGGGTACTGGTCTGGGATGGTACGTGCGTTCAGCATTCTGTAGTCACCGCAGGGGCGCCATCCGTCATCTTTCTTCGGCGCTAGGTGGAGAGGCGACGACCAGGGTGACTCGGACTGGCGACAGGTTCCACATTGCAACATGGCCTCGAATTCGGCCTTGGCAATTTGCAGTTTATCTGGGGCCAATCTGCGCGGTGTACTGGATACTGGTGGCCCTGGTGTAGTACGGATGTGGTGTACTGTATTGTGTTTGGGAGTGCGGTGTATACCATGTGGGCGAGTGATGTCGGGAAATTCCCGTAGTATGTGTGTATACGCGGAATCACCCAAACTTACCCTCACTGAGGAGACATCATCAGAGCGACGGACAGGTGACGCCGGGGTGGAGAGCGTTGTATGGTTATCAATGAGGCGTTGATTTCTGCAATCAACAACCAAATTATAATAAGACAGAAAATCCACGCCTATTATCGCCCTTGTAACATCAGCAACGATAAATCGCCAAGCAAAGTCACGGCGCAACCGTAGGTTCAGAGTGACGTTTATGAACCCGTAAGTATTTATTGGTGTTCCGTTTGCCGCGCTCAATTGGTAGTTGGTCTTCTCTCGTCGATGTGATAATGCCGATCGGGGGTAGACACAGAGGTCGCTGCCGGTGTCGACCAAAAACTGCATCTTCGACCTTTGATCGGTGACGAATAAGCGACCAGCACTCGGACAATCATCGGCCGCCATTATTGATTGCCCCGCGCATTTCCCGATGTAGGGTAGTCGCACGGCTTGATACACCTTTTGGCTCGGTCTCCGAATTTCTGGTGGTACCAGCACTGCGGGAACCTCCTGTAGCTGGACTCCGATCGGGATGAGCCTGGCCGATTTCGCGTGCGACTCTGGGACCGTTCTCTGGAGCGAGACAGTCGCCCTACCTTCTCTGCCAGCTTCTCCATCTGCTTGGTCAGAGCGGCGACCTCCGAGCATACACTTGTACCCGCAGTCCCCACCGATGCAGCAGCAGATATGGCAGTTGTTGATGCCAAATGAGTCCCGACGACGTCGTGGATCCGGTCTGCCAGCTCTGCCAGTTCTGCCAGGTCCATCCTCAACTGCGACGCTACGATGGCCTGTGTATTTGCGGGTAGGCGGCTCGTCCATATGCTTCGCAGAAACTCCTCTGGTACACCTGGGCCAGCGAGGTTGAGAAGGTGGCGATAAAATTGTGACGGCTTTCGGTCGCCCAGTTCCTCGTGCATGAGAAGCTGCTTCACCTTCTTCTCACGCGATGCCGATAGCCGTTTAATAAGCTCACCTTTTAGCTTCTCGTATTTTCCGGTGAGTGGAGGGTTGCCGATAATATCTTCGACCTCGGCAGCGTACTGCGGATCTAGATTGCCGGTAACATAATAAAATTTTGTGTCGTCCGACTTGATGTTCGCCAGGATAAACTGCGCCTCCATCTGGTTAAACCAGAGACTCGGTTTCTCTGGGTAGAACGGCGGTATGCGCACACCCACGCGAAAAGATTCCGTTGCCGACGCATCTTGGCTCGTGCTTGCTCTGTCCTCAGACATCTTCGTGCTCTTGATCGGGGTCACCAATGTGGTAGAATAGGGTGTGTGGTAGGTAGAAGAAAGTAGGTATTGAAGTAATAAGTCACAAGTACACAAGAAGAAGATTGAAAGTTTATTAAGAACACAGACACAGGTTTCAGTTCACACACAAGAGTTCCACTTAGACGAGAAGGAGTGGTAGAAATGAAGACAGAAGAGAATAGCACAGATATACGGTTAACGTAAACACAAGAAGGTCTAAAGAGATATATATATCTTAGCGCGGCGAAACTAGGATCGCGAGATTCAATCTAAAGCTACGCGCGCAGTGAGTATACTAATCTGCAAGTCATGGCGCGCGCGTCGCCTGTACGATACGGGTGCATGAGTGCAACGCACGATGACGCTGTCTCGCTCACGCACACGGTCCGCGTGACGTAGCGCGAGCGCCCGGTCGTCGCTAGAACAATAGACGCGTCATAGCTACGCCGGCCAGCTGATAAGTACTTACTACTAATACAATATTTGTATTTGTCTGTTTGTTCATTGAACATTAAGTTAGTTATTGTAAATAGTATTATTTTACGTTGTTTTTAAATAAGTCTAGTTTTAATTTCTTTTGAACATAATTATGTGTATAAATTATAATTAATTTTATTTAAGGAATACATAATTTATATTTAATTTGTTTTACTTTAATAATTTAAACAGACTTCAGTGTGTAGGTCACTACACACTAATTGACCAATTCTAAGAAATCCGTGCAAAACAACACCAGGTGTTCCCTTATCGCTCAATGGAATGTGGTTCTTTTGTTCTCACGGCGGCGCTCCGTCAGTGCTTAATGAGGTTCGATCCGGCTCGTATTCGACCATATGTTGCAGGAATAAGGTTGACTATTGTTAGCACGGTGTCACTGGATATTTAAAATGAAATGCGTCTGTCTTCTGTGAGGTTTATTGGCAACTAAATCAATATAGGTTCATGCATCTCTTTATGTAATTGAAATTGGCGTTAACAGAGATGTTAACACTCTTTTAAATTAATGTAATTTATTTTTTAAATGTGAGCAGTGGTGGCCCAGTGGTAACGGCCGCAACTTACGAGTTGTAGGTCGTAGGTTCGAACCCAGACAGGCGCTTTACTTTGTGTAAATTATTTCATCACCACTGCTCTCAAAACGGTGAAGGAAAACATCGAGAGGAAACCGGCATGTCCTAGAACCGAAAATTCGAAGACATGTGACATCTACCAACCCGCACTGGGCTCGCGTGGTGGATTACGGCCCACTCCCTCTCACAGAGAGGAGGCCTGTGTCCCAGCAGTGGGAACATTAATAGGCTGATGATGATGATGATGATGATTTTTTAAATGGGAGAAAAACTGCTAAAGTCGCAGGCACGACAGATAGGAAAATAGTTTAAAGCTCTATATAGTTCACACGGAAATCAAAACAAAACAACAATAAAGTACTTAGTTCTGAATTCAAATTATTATACACGATAAATCTAATAATTGATGGACATGGAAATTAGCATTTGTTTGTATTCGGAAATGCGATGATTCCCGAGAGACATTAAGAAAATAGAAATACTGTACATCTTTTTGTGTGTCACCGAGCGAGGGAGGAAACTTGTGTTGAATTAATTATTTAATATAAAGCGAGCCGTTTTTGTTTTAATGTTGGCAATAGGTAACTTTGTTTTAGCTGTGAGTTGTTGCTGTTTTTTTAATGTTGGTCAACGTTTTTCTTTTGCGGAGTACTGTTTCAACATAACATAACATCACGCCAGTATTCCCCAAAGGGTTAGGCAGAGGTGCATCTATAGGTAGTACACCCACATTTCGCCAGTCATGTTTAAGTCCCATGTAATAGGGAGCATTGCTATCAACCGGGCACAAATCTAGACTCCGGGCTGCTACTGAGCAATTCCAGGTGGAAAATCCCAACTATGCCCGACCCGGGAATCAAATCCAGGACCTCATGTTCAGCAGTAGCGCTTGTAACCACTAGACCAACGAGGCAATCGTTCAAATAGCTTCTTTTTAGGGTTCCGTACCCAAATGGTACCCTATTACTAAGAGAGGTTTCGCACTGCGTCCGATCTGAATTCGATCCGAATCCAAGAAATGTCGGTCTGAAGTAGCCATAGGACTATTTGTATGCGGGGTTGTGCACTAGATCCGATCTTTGTCCGTCCGAATTTAGAACATTCCCAATTCAGATTGAATTCAGATCTTGAATTCGGATTCGGATCGGATGCAGTGCGAAAACTCTCTAAGGCTCCGCTGTCCGTCCGTCCGTCTGTCTGTCAGCAGGCTGTATCTGATAAACCGTAATATGTAGACAGTTGAAATTTTCACAGATTGTGTATTCTACCGGATGATTTGATGAAAAAAACACCCGGTATAATTAAAATAAAATAAAGTAAAAAATTAAAGGGGGACTCCCTTCATACAAAAAACGTGTTATTTTTTTACTACAATATAAAAAAAAATGTAGCGTTAAATATATTAGATACGGTGAAACGGAACCCTTCGTGAACGAGTCCGAGTCACACTTGGCCACTTTTTGTTGGTATTCCATGTTGTTATTATGTTTTACCATTAGAAATTCCTCAGTAGCAGCCCGGAGTCTGAATATATGCCCAGTTTATGGCAGCAGGCTTGGGCATTACGTGGAACTTAAACATAACTGGCGAAAATGGGTGTTAGACAGGAATACATGTATTTATCTGTATTTTCAATCAACAGAACCAGTATATTTTAAAACTTCCTTCATGATAACCCATTACGACGTCAAAATCCAATCAAGTTCATATAATACCAGGACTAAAATGCGTGTGTGTCCGCCATACTTAAAAAGTATACGAGCTTAAAATATCACTTCAGTGGAAAGTAATAGGTATGTAATTTTTATTGAAATACCTTTTACTTTTAATATTTTTCTTGTAGATAGATAGGTACCAGTTTTTGCCTGCTGATTTGCCTGTTGCCTCAAAATCGAAATATTTTATTTCACATAAACCTAAATGGGCACTTATAAAACGTCAGAAGCTAGGTGCACGGTTCCAATTGGTTGTTTTCTATGAAGAGGAGCCAGCAGGAAATTCCACGGTTACTCTTTTAAAAATAATTGATCAATCAATCAATCATTTGTTTTGTTAAACATAGGTATAGTTACAGTTAGTATACAGGGTGTCCCGTAAATAATGGATCAAACGTAACGGGTAGGTAGCTTACCTCATTTCCAACAACTAATTTGAACAGTAAAAAAAAAACCGGTAAGGTAACCAAGATATTATTTTTTTCGATTTTTACTATTTTCTGTACCAGCATTCAGTGTTTTTAATGCTGTTGCTGCAAATGGTATCATATTTAGGTGTGATTTTTGTCAAACATTTCTGAATAGTTTACTAATGTTATAAGATACCATATTTTTAAATAACATTTTATTAGCCTTAGAAAAAAAATCTTGAATTGAAAAGTTTTGTTTTTACGATGAAAAGACCAGAATTGGAAAAATTCTCCTGTAAAAAAAATGTATGACACCAAAGTGTTCCATTATTTTAAAAAGTTGTAAAATTACTAAGGTTTGCAAATTGGTATAAAACTTACGCCTAGTCTTTGTCGTTACAAAGATATTGCTATGAATCTGACAGAGGTGCCAAATTACGAAATAAAATAAAATTTAAAAAAGTGTGCACAATTCAACTATTTTCTTAAAAATGTTTAGGTATCTCAGCGTATGAAAAAAATTAGGCGGTTAAATTTAAAAAAAAATACAAATAAATCGTTTATTTTGTTTTTACAGTAAATGTTCAAACTGACGTCCCCCTACGAGAATGCAAAGTCTGCACCTCCTAATAAAGGAAGCTCTTATCCGACGGACAAAATGGCTGTTGTTTATTTCTGATGCAGCAGATTGGATGCGCTGACGTAATTCTTCTTCCGACGTTATTCGTTGTTTGTAAACTTTGTCTTTTAAACATCCCCAATAAAAAAAATCTAAGGGATTTAAATCCGGAGATCGCGGAGGCCACAAAATTGGTCCTAATCGGCCGATCCATCTGCCAAGTTTCATTGAGTTGCGCCCTTACTGCCGTCGCATAGTGAGCGGGGCAACCATCATTTTGTAACCACATTGCTTGCCGCACGTCTTCTGGAATATTTTCTAATAACGTTGGCAACTCATTCCTTAAAAAATGCAGATAATATTCGGCGTTTAGAGTTGCTGGTAGTTCAAAGGGCCCTATTATAAAGGGCCCCATTTATTATTCCTGCCCATAAATTTATTTTAAATTGATGTTGGCTCCTGTCCTCTCGCATCAAATGTGGGTTTACCAGCTGCCAACTGTGCAAATTATGCAAATTGAGATATCCATCTCGCCGGCATGAAGACTCGTCACTCCATAAAATTTTATTAAAAAACTGTAGGTCCGCCCGTATCATTCTAAGCATCCTTTGGCAAAATGCTACTCTTTGCGGGTAATCACGTGACGTCAGCGTTTGAACACGTTGCACGTGATATGGGTGCAACCGGTGCCTTTTTAGAACTCGATGTACCGTCGATCTTGGAATACCTGTGCGTTGCGCTATGACGCGAATTGAGACCGACGAATCTTCCTCGATTTCTCGAATAATAATTTCGTCATTGATTTGTGACGGTCGCCCTTCACTGGCACCCCCAACTCCGGTGCCAAGAATTCTTCCCTCAAGAAGCGCGTTATGCACTCTAATGAATACGCGATAGTCGGGATGTCGATCCCGGTTCGGGTATCTTTCACGATACAATCTTGCGGCCGCCCTGGCATTACCTCTTGCTTCTCCGTAGATAAAATGCATTTCAGCATACTCCCGTGGCGTGTACTCGTAACGAGGCATCGTACTACTGCACACACGTACAACCTCACACAAACGATTGTTTTCGAAGTCCGTAGGATTGCCAAGTCATTCGTCCAAAACACAAACAGTTCCAAATCGTTAGGCAAAGCAAAGTCCAAATACACAGCACAAGTTTAATTTTAAGGAGCACAACAGTTAGGCACAGCGGGAGCGAAAGTAGTCTGACGTACGTATCAACTCGAAGAGAGATTTGTGTCAACTAAACAAATAAGATCATGCAACAATGAAGCCCTGTATGAGTGAAGGGTGAAGGAAAAAAAATACCTGCACAAAGACACCGATTTACCAAAAATACAAAAGCGGCGCTATCTATCCCTTTCACACTGAGTGAGGTGCAACTCCGCAGGTAGCGGTCCCAAATTCTCAACAGATGACGTCATCGGCTCGGAATGCTCACTATGCGACGGCAGTAAGGGCGCAACTCAATGAAACTTACCCTGACAGATGGATCGGCCGATTTGGACCAATTTTGTGGCCTCCGCGATCTCCGGATTTAAATCCCTTAGATTTTTTTTATTGGGGATGTTTAAAAGACAAAGTTTACAAACAACGAATAACGTCGGAAGAAGAATTACGTCAGCGCATCCAATCTGCTGCATCAGAAATAAACAACAGCCATTTTGTCCGTCGGATAAGAGCTTCCTTTATTAGGAGGTGCAGACTTTGCATTCTAGTAGGGGACGTCAGTTTGAACATTTACTGTAAAAACAAAATAAACGATTTATTTGTATTTTTTTTTAAATTTAACCTCCTAATTTTTTTCATACGCTGAGATACCTAAACATTTTTAAGAAAATAGTTGAATTGTGCACACTTTTTCAAATTTTATTTTATTTCGTAATTTGGCACCTCTGTCAGATTCATAGCAATATCTTTGTAACGACAAAGACTAGGCGTAAGTTTTATACCAATTTGCAAACCTTAGTAATTTTACAACTTTTTAAAATAATGGTACACTTTGGTGTCATACATTTTTTTTACAGGAGAATTTTTCCAATTCTGGTCTTTTCATCGTAAAAACAAAACTTTTCAATTCAAGATTTTTTTTCTAAGGCTAATAAAATGTTATTTAAAAAAATGGTATCTTATAACATTAGTAAACTATTCAGAAATGTTTGACAAAAATCACACCTAAATATGATACCATTTGCAGCAACAGCATTAAAAACACTGAATGCTGGTACAGAAAATAGTAAAAATCGAAAAAAAATAATATCTTGGTTACCTTATCGGTTTTTTTTTTTACTGTTCAAATTAGTTGTTGGAAATGAGGTAAGCTACCTACCCGTTACGTTTGATCCATTATTTACGGGACACCCTGTATAGTCTAAAATATGTGTGTACAAAATTTTAAAAAATAAGCAATTACATTACAATTAAGGTGGCATGTCAATAGATTACATTAAAAGAAATAATAATGTCAATTTAAAAATATGTCAGTTATGTAAACAGGTCATACAATTTTAGACAAATAAACACACATCATACTAAAGTCAATAAATAAAATCATAGGTGTCTAAGTAGCAAGTCGGAATCGTCATACCTCTCTGTTTATCAGTAGTAAACTCAGTGATGGAGTAGTAACATCTATCTAAAAGGAATTTAAACAAATACCTCTTAAAGGATCCCACTCTACTTTTCTAATAGCTTCTGGTATACTATTAATATACCGGGTGACTTTTTTACCCTCTCGAAATTTTTACAGGGTGTTCTATCCATGAATATAAACAACTTTCACTATGGGAGCAACTCTGAAATCACGAAAAAACATCTGCTGTTTATACAAAAGTTCAATACCTACTTGACCAAAATGTATGAAACAGTAGATTCTTTTTTCGTGATTTCAGAGTTGCTCCCACAGTGAAAGTTGTTTATATTCATGGGTAGAACACCCTGTAAAAATTTCGAGACGGAAAAAATTTAATCCGGTATATTTTTGGGGCCATACCTAACACACTTTGCCGAAAAATGCGGTTTTATGAGAGGTAACATGAATGGTATTCTGATAACAACTTATAATTGGCTTTAACAATGTTTTCAAATTACAGTGTTAGGTCTGTCAACAAGTACCAGGTACTTAACAAAGTAGAAAATGCTCAACAAATCTACAGTCCACGAGGCCTACAACGTTCTGACATTCACAAAATGTAAAAGAATATATTTAAAATATAATAAAAATCTATGTAAAACAAATGACATGATTACCATTACAACTGTAACAAAACATATACTGTCAGCAAAAGTCACAAATAGAGAGTAGAAATTAGAACCTATGGAGTCATCTACACCGTCACATCCGAACTATGCATCAAAGACCTGACGTTGCATAAAATCCTGCATCACGCAAACAAAGTTTACCGCGCGATCAGCACACACAAGCTTAGTTTTCGTTTACACTAAACCTCTTAAGGGGTCATTGTACTCATCGTTATGAACAACTTTCACTATGGGACCAAAGCTGAAATCGCGAAAAAAAAATCAGCTGTTCCCCACATTTATAGGTATGTTCGCATAGCTCGTCAAAATGTAGAAAACAGCTGATTTTTTTTTCACGATTTCGGCTTTTGTATGACCCACAGTAACCGTTATTATCTTTCAGAATTTGATGAAAATATCGTTGTTATTTCTGAAGCTTTTTTGACCGGTATTATATTAATCCTTATCCAATAAAATGTGTTATTTAAATTGGGCATTTAATTAAGATTCAAATGTGCCTTGACATCATTTAATAAGTAATTTTATACCTAATGTAATTTTGATAAATATAGTCGCGGTTTGTGCACCATCTCTTCTTACCAATTTGTACGCCACGATACGCGGCTGAACATGATGGAACATTATTTTCTGTATTTAATATCTTGCATACAATGTATGTACACCATGTTTACACAAATAAATAAACTTACTTACTTACATCATTATTATTTAAATGAAAAGTTTAAAAGATATCATAGTTTCAAAATTACGCGTAACTACATAATTCTGTACCCTCAGTGAAAAGTGATATATCTTGACCTATATCAGTTTAAATATTCTTACACTAAGTTTAACAGTAAAAAAATGCAATTTTTTGGTCTAATTGGTACCCTTTTAGGGGTATGAGGAACAGAGTGTAAAGTTCACTCATCCACCATAGAAAAGGGAGGATCCTCCGACCAGTTTGGTGTTGTGTCTGGTGGGTAACTGCCCATAGGTTTGAAGTTGAAATCTTGTATGTATGTCGATCGCTCGGTAAACTCTGACTGCGCGTTGCAGGATTTGTGTGACGTCATGTCTATGATGCGTAGTTCGTATGTAGCGGTGTAACCGCTACACCCTCTAAGATTAAAATTCAGCAAGCTTATTTTGCTGTAAAGTGCTCCAACTATTTTTTACATTTATTAATGTGTAATAAAATACATTTTAAATAATATCAATGTGAATTAGTACAAACTGATATATTTAGGTACACATAATCATCCAACACCAACCAATAAATAATGTGTAAAATGGTTCAAGTCATTTCACATTGTCAGTTCAAAAACTGTACAAATTAATCTGTTTCTTCTTACACTAAATCGTGCTCTAAGATATTGTTTACCAATGTCAGTAATCAGTACTCATTTTTAGTGAAGTAGACAAAGAGTCAGATTTTTTTAAAACTTTAACATTAATTTTCTCAAAATCATGATTTTCCAGTTACATCACTTTTCACTGAAGGTACAGAATTATGGTTGCCGACGACGCGGGCGCTGCGGCATTGGTCAATGACATTTCCTCGGCTATTAGGTACTAGCTTCTGCCCGCGACTTCGTACGCGGATCCTGTTGCTTATGCCAGCGACAACGGGGTCGTCAAAATCGAAAATCTGAAACGTCTGATGTAGAATTATAAGAGCCCGGGGACGGGAAAACAACGGGATGCGCGAGACGATTCGAGACGTTCCAGATCTTTCATTTTTGTAAGTCAACAGGAAATGCCCATCAGACTAAACAACTTTTGCTAAGACGTCATTTCTATATATGTTATAGTGTCACTGGGCTTTGGAGTTCCACAACAGGTGTTCCAGATCTTCAAATTTATTCTCACAGCAGAAAATGCTCTTCACGTGGAACAATTTTTACTATGGCACCATTTTTATATCTCTTATACTTTTTATTGCGGTTCTGCATCAGGTGTTCCATTTTCCAAAATAAATTATAGCCTATATGTTGCCCAGACTTTAATACCTATACAACAAAAAACTTTTCTTCCCGTAATTCCGCAGCGCATTCCAAGAATACACTGAATTAACATTATTATTGCAAATAACTTTTTTTTATCAACTATATTTGGGGTTTTTCCTTCACGAGCTAATACATAAAGACCGGAAGCGTTGCTGACCCTTGAAAAAGCAACATAAAGTTGGCCATGAGAAAAACAGCCGGTTGTCAGGTCAACACCAGCGGCTTTAAGCGTCTGCCCTTGTTAGGTATGTAATCCCGGTAGTACGTTCCTGTGGGATATTTTTCGACATACACGCGGGCGAAACCGCGGGCAAAAGCTGTTATAATAATAAAACAAAAGGACAAACTCTATTGCGCAATTACGCGACGATAAAACTTCATACTTGTCCGGGTATTGCGCGAAATTACCTTCTGCCCATTAAAAAGCCTATATCTGTCTAATGTTTAGGCAATTTGTTTATTGTACTCTGTTTAACAGTTTTGTAAATGACTACGATTTGTTTACCGGCTTTGCTTTGGCGAGGTTGCCCATTTTTTTACAACTTTCTTCGGACATTTTTAGGTAAAATAATGGAGGGTGCTTCTGTTGTAATTATTCGAGAAAGCCAACAACAATGTTGCGGTTTTTTTTAGATTACAGTAAAATATTTGCGCTGATTTCACCTTAAATAAAGACAAGAAAGAAAAATATTTTATTTGGGATACAGGAAGTCATCATCTACCGAGCCTTTTCCCAACTATGTTGGGGTCGGCTTCCAGTCTAACCTGACGCAGCTGAATACCAGTATTTTACATGGAGCGACTGCCTATACAACACACACACACACCGGAAGTACAAACAATACCGCCCTCATCTAGTTTTTAAAACAAAACGGCTCTCAAAACCGCGACGGAAAACTTCGTGAGGTAACCGGCATGTCCTAGAACAACAATTCGAAGACATGTAACATCCATCAACCAGCACTGGGCCCGCGTGGTGGATTATGTCCCTCTCCCTCTCACAGAGAGAAGGCCTGTGTACCAGCAGTGGGAACATTATAGGCTGATTATGCTAGATTTTAAAATATTAAAGTGTTTGTACAATACAAACCTACACAGAAATGTTATAAAATTATGTATAATTTATCAATAAAAAAGGAACATTCAAACCAACAAAACAATGCGTAATGCGTTAACCAATTGTTTTCTCATCATCATCAGCCTACAGCAGTCCACTGCTGGACATAGGCCTCTCCAATTGCACGCCATTCAGCTCGATTCACGGCAACTCTCATCCAGCTGCTACCAGCCACCCTTCGAAGATCGTCACTCCACCTAGCCTGAGGGCGTCCTACCTTACGTTTGCCAATTCGCGGTCTCCACTCTAGAACACGTGTACCCCAACGGTCATCGGTTCTACGGCTGATATGGCCGGCCCACTGCCACTTCAGCTTGCTAATTCTGTGAGCTATGTCGATAACTTTGGTTCTCTGCCGGATCACTTGATTGAATGCTTAAATCTGAAAACCATTTTATTCAGAATTAAATAATATGTACGTATGACTTAAATGCCAGCCTTGTAAAATGTATTTACAAGGCTGATGTAAAGGGAAAGGCCGGGCGGGGACGCCCTAGGAGGACATATTCTGACCTTATTGGTGATGTTCTTCAGAAAGGCCAGGTGCGTAGTACTCGCAACCGGCGTGCGTGTATGACCAGATGTATGAACGTAAACGAGGCAAAAGGACTATGTAAGGATCGTAGCAGGTGGCGTTCTGTAGTTTCTGCCTACCCCCATGGGAAGAAGGCGTGAGTTTATGTATGTATGTATGTATGACTTAAATCTTGCATTAGAATTCCATTGACACAATCACATCAAGATAACTTACTGTGTCAAAATTCAATATGTTTTATAGAGCCCTCCTCATTTCCATTACACAACAAAAGCCAAGCTTAGATATACACAAATAAACTATTTAAATTAAACATAGCAAAGAACTACTATATTCTCTTTCCACAAACTAAAATCTACCAAAACAAAAATAAATCAAACACGAACGAAAACCAGGCTTTCCGGTCGAGGTTTTCCTATTCAAACCTCAGTTTAAACCGACTTAAATATACATAACAACCTCTTCACTTTTTACAGTCCCAAAATACTGTCTATAAATCAATTAGGGTGGCAATATTTTACCAAAATACAAGTACCGAATGTTATCGCAAGATGGCAGCACTTCCGTAAGCAGTTTCGTTGTAAACCGGATACAGTAACACCGCGGCAACCTGTTGAATAATTCATGGCCACCCTATATATCTTACTCGGAGTTCCAACATGGATTATAATTTTAAATATTATAGATGCGCTATGCTTTAGTATATGTTAATCTGGGAGTGGAAAAATGTTGTATTCTTTCTACCTTACAACACAAACCTTTAAAGCCTCGTGCAGACGCGACTTTAACAAAACAATTTCTAAGGAAACTTCACGACAGAACAATTACCGGTGTTGCGTCGCGCCAGTCTGCACGAGGCACACTTTAACAGTCAATTATTTTAAAGTATACTTTCCAGGGTATGCCAGCGATTGTTGCCGAAATTGTGAGCCTTATAAAATAAAAACTATTTGTGATACATCTATAATATTTTTTTTATTTATTCATTGGTCTTATATATTTTTAGGATAGGAATAAAAAACATATGTAAATTATTTATTTTTATTTCAAAAGCTCAATTAAAAATGGTGTTACAGTGAAAAATAAAAACTCTGACATGTACTGTTTATCATTTTGAATGTAATTTTTATTTTATTTATTTATAATGTAAAATAAAATAAAAATGAGCGACGAAAAGTAGGTATATTCAAACAAAAATAGACGTATTCTCGCGTTATCAGCGTGGGAGCGAGTGCGCCGCGCGACGCAAGATCGCTTGTCTCGCCCAAACCCCGCAACTCCCATCCGTGAATCAACTATGTCTCAATAGCTTAAAATGTTACTTTACACGCCGATCACGTACCACTGACGTGGTTTTACAACAAATACAAGCCACTCCATGCCGTACTGAGTACGTGATCGGCGTCCTGAAACGTTTTAACGATCACGTGCTCAGTCATGATTGGCTGTTAAAGTGAAGGACAAGATTTCTTGTTATTTGTGACTAATTGTGCTTGTAGCTAAGTAATAACAGCCGCATGGGTTGATCAATCAGGTTAAGCTACGCTTGCAGCGGTTGGTCCATGGATGGGTGACCATCTTTACATACCAAGAGTACCAAGACCCCTCCAAGAACATAGTAATTGTGTATGTAAGCATCGTACTCAATGCTGAAAATATTCGCAGGCCTGTTGAAACAAAACCCCTGCTGTTAATTCCGGACATATTACATCCATTAAAAAAATTCTAAATATTTTATTTCACATAAAATTGCACGCTATTTTAAACTCTATTTTAGTCTTCACCAATGAAAAACTGTTCAAACATTTTGCAACTGTCTGTGCTGACCCTTTATTTTTTATTTTTTTTGGTGGGAAATTATAATGGGAGCGGGAGGGCGTGTCAGACTCTTACTGACTAAAACCCACCCGTGTTCCTTCGGTTGCCCTGTTGCCGGGGGCCACGATATCCCTATCGGTTTTCTTCGAACCCCCGGCAGGCATTGGCCCTAGCGGACCCCGTCAATTCTGCTGACATCTCTTTGAGGCGTGCGTGGAACACAACGCGCCGTCGACCCGGGCTTGGTCCTTATCGGACGGCGAGCTACCCATTGCTAAGGGACCATTCAAGTACCTATTAAGTAAGCACTATAGGGGGGGTCTATGCTTTGCTTATTTTTGACATGTGGGGTGGGGGGTCTAGATGGTGATTACATCAGCAGTAATTATTTACTTTTTTTACACGAAAACGAAACTCATATTCGGGGATTCTCACAAATAATAAATACGTTTAGGTACTCGCTTTGAACCGAGTAGGGGAATTACCACGTGCAACAACGTGCAAAAAGACAAAATGCAAATACCAATATTTACGTAAGCATGGGATGGGGGTTAAGAGCCTTGCTTACTTTTGCTGACAAGGGGAGGGGGGATAAATAATTGTAATAAATCTGCTTACGTAATATTTAAACGGCCCCTAACCTTCCGATCTTTCTGAATCCCGCTCAGATAACATTCAATTCATTTGACCCTTTATTTCATATAGTCTACACCAAGCCTTACCTACGGCGATAAAGACCAATAAGGCTCTATTAGGCCGTAAGCAGTAAATTACATATGAAGGTACCTATAGAAGGTCAGTGACGCATGAAGATAAGGCTCCAGGCTTCTAACAGGGTATGAATCCGAATGCTATCGCCTCGACCTGTAATGATTACGATGTTTAGAGATTATTTATTACGGTTTTAAGAAGAGTCATGTTGTTTTAGGTGTGTAGGGAACTTTGAATAATTTTCGCAGAAGATTTTAGACATTTACGAGTAGTATTCTTAGGTGGTAAACTTATAATTAGATCATATGGACCCTATCGGGCACAACAAATAAGTGAGTTAAGACAGAGGAAGCATTTATTAATTATATAACATTAGCAAACTACTATAATATAATATAATAATGATGTAGGTTATTTTCTGAAGAAAAAATTTATTTTTTTACTTTATTTACACACGAATACATCGTTTAAAAACTATCAGACATAATATAATAATATGTACAAGTATATAAAAAAGGGGGGAGGAATAACAGAAAAAATTGATTGTCTGTAAATTCGGTTTACGGACGATAATTTTAAGTGATAATAACGTCACAAGCCGAACGCTTAAACCGATAGTGCCTCTCGCTTGTTCCGCGCTCTCGCTTGCACGCTTGGCTCAGGCGGAACGTGACACATTTTCGTGCATGCAGTCGGCGTTCATCGATTTATAAGACGTCATCACGTCAAAAAAAAAAACAGGTATCTATTGAGAGATGTAATAATAATTAATAAATCAAATAAAATTTTAAATCTCGAGTATTTAAGATATTATGACTTTATAAGTCTACCACATAGATATTAATTTACCGAGTAGTAGCTTTTATTTAGCAAAAATTGTCGTAGTTTAAACAACACATATTTAGGTATTTTTTATAGTTTATGCGACTTAAAAATAGACTCGAAAACGAACAGGTATTCTCAACCGAGGATAGGAAAACTAAAATTATGATTTTTTAAACATTTAATTGATTTTTTAATAATTTGACGGCATAGCAAGTGGCGACATCTAGTTATGTTAGCAAGTTACTAGGAACCACCGAAGGGGTCGGATAAGAGTGACACTGGCTGATTACTGTCACTCTAGCAGGGCATCGCATCGTCGCATCGATGGTTGCGTGGCGGCCATAGATAAAAAAAACCGGCCAAGCGCGAGTCGTACTCGCCCATGAAGGGTTCCGTAGCAGCAAGTAACATTGAATGAAAGGTAAATTGCGGTTTACGATTTATGACGTATTAAAAAAAAACTACTTGTTAGATCTCGTTCAAACCAATTTTCGGTGGAAGTTTACATGGTAATGTACATCATATATTTTTTTTAGTTTTATCATTCTCTTATTTTAGAAGTTACAGGGGGGGGGACACACATTTTACCACTTTGGAAGTGTCTCTCACGCAAACTATTCAGTTTAGAAAAAAATGATGTTAGAAACCTCAATATCATTTTTGAAGACCTATCCATAGATACCCCACACGTATGGGATTGATGAAAAAAATTTTTTTGAGTTTCAGTTCTAAGTATGGGGAACTCCAAAATTATTTGTTTTTTTTCTATTTTTGTGTGAAAATCTTAATGCGGTTCACAGAATACATCTACTTACCAAGTTTCAACAGCGTAGCTCTTATAGTTTCGGAAAAAAGTGGCTGTGACATACGGACGGACAGACAGACAGACAGACAGACAGACAGACATGACGAATCTATAAGGGTTCCGTTTTTTGCCATTTGGCAACGGAACCCTAAAAAGTAAGTAAGTAATGAGGTAAGCAAATAATATTTTTTTATTTCTCTCTTCACCAAGGTTCACATAGTAATAAATATAGAGACAAGAATTATAGCGTTTTGACGAAAATGCATACAATATGATCGTTTGCAAGTAAGTTTGCGAGAGACTGGCGTCCATACTAGGATACCCTGTGTGACGGATCACCAGGCTCTCACCTCGCTGATGTGTGTGCTGGTTATTGCTGATTCTAATTATTTTATAATTCTGAAAAGCCATATTTGTTAAGGTCGCGAATCATATTTTAATCAACATACAACCTGATACCTACTGACCTGCAAATTGCAAAAAACTAAAGAAAATTTTAATTTCGTGTGCTATGTTAGCGCATCCGCCTTTTAACATAATAATATAAACCCATTATTAACCAAATGTAAAAGGGAGAATAATTAAAATTAAAATTTCCTACAGCTCAAATAAATAAAGGTATTTGATCAAAAGATAAATTATTTACTTTCCCGCGGAAAAACCTCGTATTTCGATTGCATTTGTAAGTATTTATGTCATTAGACAAAAAATGCAATACAATTCCATGCATCCCATAAAGAAAGAGCTTGTTTAATCCGAAGTCCAACGACCCATTATTCAGTGTGTTCACACTAGTTGTTTCCATACAGAGTAAATAAATCGGCTCGTGTGGATGCGCAGTTGTCGCGCTGCGTCAAATATTGGAGTTGCCATCAATTCTGATGCGGGCTCCGCACGATGTCCATACAACATTCGGTGTATTTACGTACACTGAAAGATAAATTTGTTGAAGTGGAAATAAAAATAAAAGATTTACACATAAGAGCGTTTTGCCTAAAAGTTAGCAACGTCGCAATAGCTGTCAAAAATTTACCTGTTTTGATTAATTTGGCAATATTACTGTATGGAAATAAGAAACGTGGCTAACTAGTGAACTAGAATATTAATAATGAATTGCAATTATAACATTAATAATATTTGATGTTGTATCCGTTTTAGGAGTAAAAAAGACATTTGTAAAGTTTCCAAATACTTTTTTTACATCTAAAACTAAATATCCGATGTTACGATATTATTTATTGCATTTAATAATCATCATTCTAGTTAACCAGTTAGCCACATTTCTTATTTCCATACAGTACTATTGCCAAATTGATCAAAACAGCGAAATATTTGACATCTATTTGCGACGTTGCCCACTTTCAGAATAAACGCTCATAACATCACGCCCGTAATCCCTAAAAAATTAAGCAGAGGTGTCTATAGTAAACACCCACATTTCGCCAGTCATGTTTAAGTCCCATATAATAGGGGGCGAGCCTTTTGCCATCAATCGGGCATAAATCTAAACTCCGGGCTGCTACTGATAAAATTCCTTATGGAAAAACCCAATAACACTGCCCGACCCGGGAATCGAACCCAGGACCTCATGCTCAGCAGTAGCGCTTGTTGACACTAGACCTACGAGGGAGGCAAATAATGATTTTAGCATTAAAATAGCGGTGGCATGAATGGCGATAGGTATCTACTTAATCCGTTGCTGATGCCATGGTGCCTTGGAATGACAACCCTACTTCATCCAAAGCGGAGAGGAGAGGAGAGGAGATATGTTTTAACCGGCCTGCGCAGGCAAAACTGTGGTGAAGCTTGTGCGTATGGTAGGCCCATTAAACAACCAATAGAATTTCGTTATTCACACATCTCGTCTCCTCTCAGCTTCAGTGGAGACCACTGAGCGGAGATGTGTCATATTTGTACAGCGGGAGCGGAGCAAAGCGGAGATGTGAGCTGTGCCTCGCTGAGAGCAAGGGGCCCAAGTCTGCTATTTTTATAAATCCGTCATTCCAACACGATCCCATTGTCATTTTGCTAAAAGTTCGTAATCTCCTAAATTCATAATGGTCGATCATTGGTCGGTCAATGGTCTCGTAATAGAATTTTGTTATCATGGCATTGTCGTACAATACGACCAATGATACCGCCTAAGTCAGTCATTCATTTGTCATTATGTACGAGATTACCAATAAGTGCCATTTCTTTCAATGGAGTGTCAGTGGCTGACCATTGGAAAGTCATAATGACGCCATTATATTAATAGATTACCAAACTTGTCAAAATTAACAATTATGAAATCAATGATAGACCATTCTGACACTATTGTAATAGCAGACTTGAGGCCCTGGGCGGCGGTACAAAGCGGAAATGTGGGCTGTGCCTCGCAAGCGGACGACAGCGCACAGCGGAGACGAGAAGAGATGTGGGCGGCGTGCAGTAAGCGGCGTTGATACAGTTCCGCTCTAGCCAGCACACATTACCGCTCTATCCAGCACACATCTCAACTGTAGCAAGTACACATCTCTGCTCCAGTCTAGCTAGTACGCATCTCCGCACAGCTTCGGTGGATACACCTTAGCTTAAAAACATCTCCGCACATCTCCGCTTTGGTGGAGTTCGGGCCTTACTACGTCCATCTACAATCAGTACGGCTGTGTAATATTTTTACCTCAACATGACCGTTCCTACCTACTTATAAAAGAAAAAAATAAGAACAGGCCAAGAATTTAATAAATTCTAATTCTTTTCTTAACAGCTAAGGCGAAAATAAACGGATTAACCGGAAAACCCGCCGCCTTGCCAACATCACCACAAAAAAAAAACGTTTTATTTCTGCTTTGATGCAACAACGTTATGAAAAGTGGCCCGAGGCTACGTTTCTGAAGCGCGTTTTTACAGAAGACTTAAAAAAAGGTAAGAACATATAACTGGGATACTTTTTAATTGTGTATCTTCTTTTTATTGGGATTCTTGTACAGTAAAGTGTTAAGGAAAAGAGATAGAAGTCTCACTTCCCACATAAGCCTACTGTTGGTCGTTTTCAGCCACGGAAAATCTCAGAAAAACCTTCCGTTTTGATAAGAATCTTCTAGAAAAGAAATCTTATATCTGGATAATTTTTTTACTGACAATAATTATTTTAAACATAAAAGCCAAGTAATCTTGTTTTTGTTTCAAATAATCTTAAAAAAAAGTCATGAGTTTCGAATAAAAAATTAATTGAGCGAAAATGTTCCAATTACGTAACTGTCTTATTTAAAAAAGAAAAAGATCCAATACATTATATAATAAAGTTCCATTTTGATTGTATGCGTAACTTTTTCAGAATTTTAATGCAAATTAAATAAATAATATACTAAAGTTCCATTTTGTATGCATGACTTTTTTAGAATATTAATTAGATAGATAGATAGATAAAACTTTTATTTAGTGCACACAAAAGACACACATAAACACAATTAAATTTTAACAAATTACATGGATATATTATATAAAACAAGATGCCAATGTACAAAAAAGAAAAGCAAGTATTTAAATGGAGTGACATTATGACATACTTCGGAATCCTTAATATTATAAATGCGAAAGTAAGTTTGTTTGTTACGCCTTCACGCTGAAACGGCTGAACGGATTTGGATGAAATTTGGCACATATATAGATGATGCCCTGGAAAAAAACATAGGATACTTTTTTTTTTCCACGGGATCGAGACTTATGCGGGTGAAACCGCGGGGCGCAGCTAGTCTTATCTATAAAATTCTCGTGTCACAATGTTAGTTACCTTACTCCTCCGAAACGGCTTTACTGATTTTTACCAAATTTTATATGCATATTCAGTAGGTCTGAGAATCGGCTGCTATCTATTTTTCATACCCCTAAGTGATAAGGGTTGTCCACCCCAAACAAATAATTGGCAAAACAACGTTTGCCGGGGTCAGCTAGTATTTATATATATAAGGTGCGGTGTGCGTCTCAAGGTTGCACCAAATGGGAGTCCAACTCAGCATGTGTCAGGCAAATAAAATCACGTGAACATACAATTTAGGGAGCCTCGTCTTAAGTAATTAAGGGCGAATTTCACCAATGATTAGTAGATACAACTAAATCGTGTTCAAGAGCTGTCAGTGTCAATATTCGACGCCAATGATGAAGCTAAATGCGGTTTTAGATGAGCAGTAATATTCTGTAACTATCTCACCGTGTTATCTTAGGTGAAGTGAGCTGTCAGTTGCTAAGGATTGACACTATTGGCAGCTCACTTCACCTTTTTTTTTTTGGGTGGGAAATTATCAAATAACTTCTCCCGCTCTGGGCGGAGCGGGAGGGCGTGTCAGACTCTTACTGACTAAAACCCACCCGTGTTCCTTCGGTTGCCCTGTTGCCGGGGGCCACGATTTCCCGATCGGTTTTCTTCGAACCCCCGGCAGGCATTGGCCCATTGACATCTCTTTGAGGCGCGCGTGGAACACAACGCGCCGTCGACCCGGGCTTGGTCCTTATCAGACGGCAAGCTAAGCTCACTTCACCTAAGACATCACGGTGAGATTTTTACAGAATAGCACTACTGTAGTGCTATTCTGTAACCATCTCATCGTGTTATCTTAGGTGAAATGAGCGTGGAGTGAGCTGTCAGTTGCTAAGGATTGACACTATTGGCAGCTCACTTCACCTAAGATATCACGGTGAGATTTTACAGAATAGCACTACTGATTACGTTCAGTTTCGCCCTAAGAAGTTAGTTTTTATTGCTCTCAGTTTGAGATAACAAGATTACAAGAAAGTGAACCTTTTCCACACCTTTCTAGCGGTAAAATCTTCCTTTGTTCAGCAAAACATCTGTTTTAAGAAGAGATAAGCTAAACAGGGCCGCACTCGGCACAAACAGTAATAAATAAACTCTTTAACAATTAAACGGAACAAAAGTATGAAAAACAAAGAGTTGTTCATTTTAATGACTGTTTTGAACTGTAGAATTATAAAAATGGGTATAAACTTTGTTGAAAACGGTGTGTTTGAGTTATGATTGGACATTTTAAACTTCACCGTTTGTGATAAATAAAAAAGTTCCGTTTGACAATTTCATATCTCTACTAGAATACTTACTGAAATTATTTGTGTTTGCCTAAAAGCCAAAATTGACAGACTTTGTTTTTTGAAGTGAAAGTTCTTTAGGGGCGTTGGGCATTTTTTGAGATGGGAAAAAACAATTGATTTCGCGACACTGTTACGACACCAGCTTTTGACCATTAAAAAGACATCAACGCGTTGACTACCGCGGTGCGTGGAGTAAAAGACATCAACGCGTTGATTACAGCGGTGCTGATTTTGTTTTTCAAGTTTTCACTTCTATTGGCACTCCCAGAGTGCCACTGTTATTTTTTTTTTTGTTTTTGTGAAGTCCTTTATGATTTTCATTGTTCCAAACTGAGTTTCAACCTCAAATTATTTATTTTATTTATTTATTTATTTATAACAATCTTACCTACACTATCATTACAGATCTATGATCCAATGCGACAGAGTGGCCTTACTAACTAAATCCTAAATCTACACCTTATACCTAGTTAAAAAATATCTAAATCTAAATAACTTATTACATATAGTGTAACTTTTGCGAATTCACTCAAGTTGCACCACAATACATCAACCCTCCCGTGAACCTCATTCACCACGCGTATGGCTCTAGTGAGAGGAGTTCTCGCTAGTAGGTTGGTCCTGGCTGCAGGCACAGCGAGCAGGGGCGGGCGTTGCCGCCTTCACACGTACCGGTCGGGCACGTACAGCTGTAGGTGTCGCAGCACTCCCGGGTTATGCGCCACGCCACGTAGTAGTTTCACTACATACGCTACGAGCGAAAACTCCCGTCGTACTCTTAGACTGTTATACTCTACCATACCCAGAACAAATAGTGTAGGGTACATCAATGGGTATAATGGATATACCCCATACAGCTTGTAATACAAGTGTCGCGTGAACTTATTCTGGATACGTTCCAACATAACACTATATTTCGCCTCATGAGGAGCCCAAATGAATGCGCTATGTTCGAGGTGACTTCTGACTAATGCGTCATATAGTACCCTTAGTGTCGTGATGTTGGTGATTATGCGATGATGCGCGATGTTATGTTATGATGTGTCTTATAAGTAGTTATAACTCTTGTTACACCATCATGGATTATCTTCCCGTATACATTAGCAGGGTCCTAAATAAACTGTTATGGCTAACACCGGAACATTAATGCACCTCGTTACGTTAGTGGAACATAATGTTGTGTTGGTCCCATAATTAGCATACGAGAAGATTATATCATGTTGGCATCAACTATGTGGGTAGTTTGGTACCAAAATTAAATGTGTACTTAATCACTTGATATACGCCTTAAGTGAGAAAAAGGAAAATATTCTAATCGAGAATGTTATTTATTAAATGCTTAAATTGTTTCTAGAAAAAAAAAGCAGCCCCTTCAAGTCCATCTCTGAATACATTGATAATAAAACCATCGGATTTAATAAAAACTGCTCTCATGTCGAAGTTACAGAACATCGTTTCCCTTTTACAGCGAGTTTTGTTTGATATATTTAAATAACAATAAAAATTCTGCGAAGAAAAAGTTTGTTCGGGGCAGCTGAATAGGCGAGATGTCGTTTTAAGATAATACGATACGATGACGACACGACTTTAGAGAATTTAGATTTTTCGTGCCTAATAGGAACAGGCAGGGAATTTCATTATTTGTCAAATTGAGACACTACGTCAATTTGCAGTGTAATTCATAATTACAACTGTCATAGAATGACTATTGTAATTTGAAAAGCGGGCCAGACACTATTAGTAATAATGACATCAATATTACTGTCATTATTCCTTCCAATATTGACGTAAAAATATATTAAAATATTTAGATCACATCATCATTCCAACCACCACACTGTCACTGAGTATGGGCTGGTCCCAGTGTTGCCAACTCCAAAAGTTCAAATTATCGAGATCCCACGTCAAAATTATCGTTTTTTGGGAAAAATTATCGTACAACAGAAAAATCCAAAACAAAAATAAAACCTACTAATTCAAATTGCTGTCAAAAGACAATGAATAATTATATACTAGAGTCAAAGGAGAAGTATAAGCCAAGTTTCATCACTAATGGCGCTAGCAGCACAAACCGCAAACATGTTTTGTCGTCGTTTTTAAAGTGAAACTTTTATGACATCGTCTCAAACTTTTTCATCTGTGTGTTGCATGTCGCGTGACGGTCGGCCGCGGAGTAGGGATAAAGTGAAAGGCGCTCGTCAGAGCAGCCAAGGCCAATATGGCGGCGCCTATAGTTCGCTTAAAAGTTTCACTTTTACCGTGGTTTCATAAAACCACACAATCCTTTTTATTAATATTTTTGTGTTTTCACTCTAAAATTTAATAAAAAAAAACTAAGGAGAGAAAGAGAGAGACATATACTTACTTGTTGATGTTGACATATTTGGCAACTGACATATTTTTGTTTTTTTTCTGCGTTTGATTTTGTCTGACAAATACGTTTTGTTAATGAAACTAGCTTTTTCAGCAAATCGCTAAATTATCGTACATAAGACATTCATTATCGTACATCGTACTATTAGCCAAATTATCGTACGCCTCAATAATTATCGTACGGGTTGGCAACACTGGCTGGTCCGCTTTTTTCTTCTTTTTTTATGGCATCTTGAAGGTCAACCTAGGAGGTTGTTGGCTGCTTAACTGAACTTTCCTGTGGCTGCCTCAATAAATTAAGGCCTCCAGCCAGGGCATAAAACTTAGAAACTAAGCGACTACACGTTAAGGGTACCCCCTGTGGGGTAAGGACCTCGGCTTAGGGCGTCGCTGCAGCCTGATATTTAGGGCGGATGTACCAACGAAACTCTCACGCGAAAAATTATCAAATCTAGGGATTTAAATCTTTGGCTTTAATTAAAACCCACAAAAGAACCAATAATCAGCTTGTCATCAAAATAATTGGAATCTAAACCAAAACTTTTCATTTTGAATGTAAATAATACAATCAATTTCCCGGAAAATTTTATCTAAATAAATATACATTTCACAGAGTTATAATAATTATTAAGCTTGGTAATCTTCTAATTGACGTTTATTATTAATATCCGGACACCTTTTGTTTGTTAAAGCTCTTTGTCCAATAAACTGAGGAACTGGACTGATATTGGGTGAAGCTTTAAATTATTGGAATACTAGCGACCCGCCCCTGCTTCGTACGGTTTTTACGATGTGACAAAACATCGAGATTTCTTTATGATAGGTAAGTTTAATATACAGAGTGTTTGGCAGAACGTTGAACATACGAAAATGGTGGATAGTTGGGGTCATCTGCTACTTACTCAGCCCTAATTTATTTGGCTCTGGCCCCCTGGATATTTATAAAAAAAATTATTTGCTTTCTTATAGTTTCACCACTTTCTTAACTTTAAAGTGTAATTTTTATTAAAAATTGGTAAAACAGGCAATATTTTTTTTTTTTAATCTTTAATGTTGGCAAATTCTTATAAAATTATTGCTTTATTCAGATGTTAGTTAGAAAAAGTTATGAGTCCTCAAACTTAAAGAAAGATGTAAAAAATACTTAAATCTTAATTTCAACTTGCATTAAAAAAAAACAAAGGCCAAATAAATTAGGGCTGAGTAAGTAGCAGATGACCCCACCTATCCACCATTTTCGTATGTTCAACGTTCTGCCAAACACCCTGTGCACATAAACCTTCTTTACACATAAATTCTATAAATTTTAGTGGAAACGGATCCTTTGCGTAGTTGAAAAGAACAACTTGGTCACACAGACAGACACGAAAAGCGACTTTAATTTATAATACGTATAGATATAGATTGGCTTATGACTGGGAATCAGTCACTTTAAATTGTGATGTGTTTAATAAATAATTATATCGCTACAATATTCTTTTGACGCGTGGTCAAAATCGGAAGTAACGCCGCCATCTTGTTTTTAACCGACTTCCAAAAAGGAGGAGGTTATATGTTCGTCGCGTATGTTTGTTTTTTTCGTCAATTGTGGACCGATTTTGAAAATTCTTTTTTTGTTTGAAAAGGTATGCTCTCGAGGTGGTCCCATATAAATTTTATTAACTTTGCTTCTATAGTTTTTGAGTTAGCTTCAATAATACGTACTTTTTTCCCACTTAATATGTGGATGATATGATAAGTTCCTGTCACAGCTGTTATTTACATAACAGGTAGTGGTTTTCGAATTTGTGTGGGGTAGGTACCACAACTAAAAAGTGAAAAATAAAAACTTTTTAAAAAAAAAACAACCGGCTTCCAAAAAACGCTACAAAGAGAAAAATAACTTTAATTTCGGAAGTCGGTGGCAAAAAACGAAAATTCAAAACCAAAGACACCGACTTCCGAAATTAAAGTTATTTTTCTCTTTGTAGCGTTTTTTGGAAGCCGGTTGTTTTTTTTTTGTAAAACGTTTTTATTTCAATACATTTCAGAAAACAGTTTTATAAATGTTTACCAACAGCGCCCTCCTGTCAATGTCATTCAAGGTTATTTTAATGAATACCCATCATAATTATATTGAATTGAGATTTTGACTAAGGCTCCCGCCGAAAGGCGCGACGGTGCGAAGCGACACTAGTGGAACAATTTCCATGAAAACTTCACAGAAATTTTCGTAAAGAGTTCTATTCTATTGTTCTATCGGTGTCGCGTCGGGCTTGCCTGAATCTTTTTAAGCATTATTGGGCAGAAATAAATTTCTACTCGAGTTGCCTACCTACTCTTGTCATGCTATAATCTTGAATATCGCCTAGTACTTAAGAGCTATTATTCCGAAAGCGGGCAACGTCGCAAATAGATGTCAATTGGCATCGCATGCCAATTTCGGAAACGATGACAATTTCTGTTTAAGATGACCATAGGTTAACTGCAGTTATAGTTACGGTTCATTGTGATGTAATTAAATTACACAATAGAGGATTGAGAACAATTTCCGTAAAGTTTTCATTGAAATTGTTCCACCAGAGTCGCGTCGCGTCGTCGGATCTGGGGGTCTAATCCCTAAGCAAAATCCGTAGTTTCGGCCGAAGTTACGGGCGAATCGACCTCCGTCTTACTTACAGACATACCGTAAGTGAAACGGAGTACGAAGCGCCCGTAACTTTAGCCGAAACTATACGGATTTCGGTTAGGGAGTAGACCCCCTGGTACACTTGCGCAAACCCACTTGCGCGAAAAGACCTTTCCGCGAATGGACTTTTGCACGAAAGACACTTGCGCAAATCCCAGAGTCAATTCACAGGGAATTTAACAAGTTTTGGGAGAGATTTAAAATTAATCTAATCGAAGATTCATCATACTCAAGTCGCTTAAAAAATGCTGCAGTGACATTTACTTCGCAACATTTGTAATAAATGACAGATGTATATTTCTTAGAGGCTGTCCATAAATTACGTAATCACTTTTATACGTAAATTGGGTCAAATTTACGTATAAAAGTGATTACGTAATTTATGGACGGCACGGGATAGTGGAATAGGCCTACAGGAGATACCACTTTAAAAAAAACGCGCCGCAATATTTTACACACACACATACGTAGGTATAATATATATACATACATACATATATATATAAACACTTATATACTTGAATATATTGCGCTGTCTAATGCACAAGTTGGTTCAATCACGTGAAAATGCAAAAATTGAGATATTTCCAAAACGAAATCAGCTAGGATTTTAATTCAAAGCGATATTTCATCAGAAAAGCATTACAAACACTTGGAGACATTCAGTTTACGTTGCCATTTTAGGTCAACTTGAAGTTGCTTCGGGAACAGTGTGAGGGGGGGACACTTGACTCTAACAAAAATTAGCACTTTAAAGCTTAATATTTCACAAACAGATCCTTGAATCCAAAAATGGTTTTCATAAACTCACAATGTTTTTAAAGGACCTTTCCAATGATACCCCACACCATGGGATAAAAAAAAACATCACTACTTTACGTGTAGGGGAGGTACCCTAAAAAAATGTTTTTCATTTTTGTTTTACCACTTTGTCGGCGTAATTAATATGTATACCTATGCCAAATTACAGCTTTCTAGTACTAAGGGTCTCGGAGCTAGACCGCGGACAGACAGACAGACAGACAGACGGATAGACAGACGGACATGACGAAACTATAAGGGTTCCTTGTTTACTACGGAACCCTAAAAATCGAAGTAATACAGTATTGTAACATCACAAACCCAAAACTACTCATCCTTTTAACAACAGTCTGGCACACACTTTTCTCGAAATAGGCGCATTCATCATCTGCCTAGCCTTTTCCCAACTATGTTGGGGTCGGCTTCCAGTCTAACCGGATGCAGCTGAATACCAGTATTTTACATGGAGCGACTGGCTATCTGACCTCCACAACCCAGTAACTGGGTAATACGATACCCCTTGGTAAGACTGGTTGTCAGACTTTCGGGCCTCTGACGACCCGTAACAACTGTCAAAGATCTACAAATGACAGCCGGGACCAACGGCGCATAGGCGGCCAATAGGCGCATTAATCTATTTAAATATAATTTATTGCGGAAAAGAAATAAAACAATAATTACATTTTGCACCTTAATTTGAAAAATAATTTCTTTCTCCTTTTAATAAAATTTATGATCGTGAAGTGTAAACGCGTAATTAAGAAAAGTTTTATAATAATTTAAATTCTTCCAGTTCTCTTGTAAATGCGACTGAAATTATAAATAATTTGTCCACGTTTTACAATATTTTGAGACGACCATGAATTTTGTTTTGGTTTATAAACATAGCCAAACATCACGCCTGTGATCCCCAGAGGGGGTGAAGGGGTAATAAAATAGGAATGAATGTAAACTTAATAAAAATTTGCACGCTTGCTTGCAGGCAGAATACAATGACACTTAGGTTATCAGATCTCACCTGTACCAAAACAATGTACTTCTGGCAAATAAACATTTGATTTGGTTTGATTTGATTTAGACAGGTGCGTATTTTACACAAATATTTAAAAGAAAAAAAATTGGTTTCTTTGTCTCAGAAACACGTGCATACAAAAAGACAAGAGTAATCAGAAAACAACAAAACCCGCCAAATGCCTGTCGGACTACGCACAATGAAGGATTCCGTAGTTGGGATGAATTTATCCTAAATACAAACGTAACACTGTAGTTGAAATACATGTTCTCCCATACATTCCAACTGCAAATGTAAGTTTGTACGCACCATATTGAGAGATTTACCATGTTATTTTAAGGCCATAGACTTCTTATAGGTTTTCCTGTAATCTATGAGTGAAGAACTAACCTCTGAATTTTTTTCAAACCCGTGGACTCAGTAGTTTCGGAGATAAGGGGCGAATGGTCAATTTTTATCTATTTTCTTAAATATCTTTAAATGTGTTTACTTTAAAAAATATATATAAATATATATTTGATATACTCGCAACAACTCCTTTCGTTTGCCACGTCACACGATACAGTTTGAAAAACTTTTTATTTTTATTTTCTTATTTCCTCCAAAAGTGACCCCCATATTCAAAATTCATTTATTTACGTTACACGTCCGTGTTTGGGTTAAAGAAATACATATATGTTCCAAATTTAAACTTAATCGGTCCATTAGATTCGGAGCAAATTGGCTGTGACAGACGGACAGACAGACATATAGACACACGAGTGATCCTATAAGGGTTCCGTTTTTATCTTTTGAGGTACAGAACCCTAAAAATAAAATACATATAAAATAGTCATTTAGTCATAGTTACATATAGGGGGCGAGCTTATTATCATAAACTAGGTACAGATCCAGCGGTTTCTGAGAAATCTACTGACAGACAACGCACAGCCTAAGCCTTGGTCAAGGAGCATGAAATTTTGCGCAAGAGTTTCCAATAGCGAAAGTGAGCACTATGAAAGGATTTTTAAAAAAATCCCCTAATGGGGGGTAAAAAGGGGATGAAAGTTTGTATTAGGATTTTAATTCTTGCCGATGATAAATCCCGTCGGGTGATGGCTTGTTCCTAACATAAAAATCCAATAAAACTATGCCTCCTTGCGTAGACACTCATAAACAAAAGTGCTATCTAACAATGTGTCGAAAAGCTCGTACACAATATTTTATTCACTTATAATTAACCCGACTGATGATGTCCGGTCCAAAGCTCAATAAATCATACAAAATTCAAAATCAATTCATTAAAAATGCACCAAATTTTCCGGCAACTTTTCCAATTTTTTTATGTCTAGCCGTTTTCAAGTGATGCGCTTACCAACGAACAGCATTTCATTTTTAGGGTTCCGTACCCGAAGCGTGCCAAACGGAACTCTATTACTAAGCTTCCGCTGTCCATCCGTCCGTCTGTCTGTCAGCGGGCTGTATCTCATGAACCGGAAAAGGTATACAATTAAAATTTAAATTCATAGATTATGTATTTCTATTGCCGCTATAGCAACAAATAATAAAAATTAAATAAAGTTACAAATAAAAATAAAACGGCGATTTTTTCTCGATCTTAAGAGCGTTTATTTTGAAAGTGGGCAACGTCGCAAATAGATGTCAAATATTTCGCTGTTTTGATTAATTTGGCAGTATTACTGTATGGAAATAAGAAATGTGGCTAACTAATTCCCTAGAATATTAATAATGAATTGCAATTATAACACTGAATTTGTCGTTGTAACAAAAAGGCATTTGAAAAGTTTCCAAATACTTTTTTACATCTTAAACTAAATATTCGGTATTACGTTATTAATTATTGCATTTCATAATCAACATTTTAGTCCCCTATTTAGCCACATTTATTTAATACTTCAAGCACACAAATGTACAGAGGCGGACTTAATGCATGACCAAAGGCATTTTCTACCAGTCAACCTTTGGGTGATGCAGAGACAAACAGTGGTAGGTCCAATAGCGAGAATTGAGGAGTAAATATTTATTCAAATATAAAGATATACACAAATATATATTTCCAATTAAATATACATATAAACAAAAATAAATACACATAAAAATACTACTAAAGCAAATAAGACAAACAATGGGAAATCATTACCGTTGTGATGATACTGCCAGCTTCTTGCGAACGTGCTCGCGAACTTTAACTTTAAAAGATAATCGGTTGGTCACCATCCTGATTTCCTGGGGGAGTGCATTCCACAGAGAGATACATACATTGCCAACTTTTAGGATAAACCCTGTTAATACGGTACGGAACCCTTCGTGTGCGATTCCGACTCGCACTTGGCTGGTTTTATTATAAAGATTACTAAACAACAAGTTGTTTGAATGGATGCAAATACATGCATGATACAAGAGTAGACCAAGTACAGCGAGTACACGTGTCTCCATGATTATGTCTGCGCCACGGCTTGTCGATATTCAAAGGCAATAGAAAGGCAGGCTCTGAATACCTCGTTACTGGGACCTTCTTCATGCACAGAGTAACTTGAGACAGAGACTTCGAAGACATTTTTCACAAGAAAGAATATGGTCTACTCATGATTTCGTCCGCGTGCAATCATCCTATGCCACTCGACAATACTGTAGCTTTCCATTTGTGAAAGAATTTTCGCAATCAGATCAGTAATTCTAAAGATTACCCCCTATATACAAACTCACAAATTTTACCTCTTAATAATATTACTAGCTTCTGCCCGCGACTTCGTCCGCGATCCTACAGCCTTCCTCAAGAATTAGACTATCCAACGCAAAACGAATTTTTCAAATCCGACTGGTAGTTCCGGAGATTACCCCCTACATACAAACTTACAAAAAAATGTTACCTCTTTATAATATTAATCTATACTTATATCTGATTTAAACTTCAGACTGTCCGTTAAAATATTATTGTGCCATTATCTTAATTAACTAAGTTATTTATTTTCATTGTGTTTTGTTTTTTTTTTTTCATTTCGTTTTTTTTTTTCGTATTTTTTTTTCTTTTTCATTTTGTTATTTGTGTTTCACGAACTGTGTCCAAATAAATGTCTTTCTTTCAAAATCAAATCAAATCATTTATTTCTTTGCAAAAGTGGATTTGATTTTCTTTATTTACGTTTGTCAAATTAATTTAACCCCTCTGCCCTCAAGATACTTGCACTTACACCTAAAGCTCGCACAAAATACACATATAAACTCATGCCTCACTCACTTTATAGGTAAACTGTAAACATTCACCATTCCATTCACCATGATGTTTGGGTATCAGTCAATAAAATCGATCTGTCAAAGTCTTGCTTTGACATCTCTCGGGCTACGTTACACTCTATTTGCTGGTTTCCGCCACATTAATTGTGCCTTCTTAGTTCATCGACCCAAGAATCATCTCACACTACATTTTTGTAGGAGTAGGAGGTAGGGTGAAACTACAGAACGCCACCTGCTACGATCCTTACATACCTACTCCTTTTGCCTCGTTAACGTTCATACATCTGGTCACACCTGACCTTTATGCAGAATATCACCAATAAGATCTCTATACTGCGTTCGCAATTTATTTTCCAAACATGTAAACAAACACGAGTTTTAGGAAAAAGAAAGAAAAATAAGTTTATTTGTCACAAAAACACGTGCATAA
The DNA here is from genome assembly GCA_963680765.1 of Agrochola lychnidis. NCBI lineage: Eukaryota > Metazoa > Arthropoda > Insecta > Lepidoptera > Noctuidae > Agrochola > Agrochola lychnidis. The sequence continues at coordinate 22,966,763 of OY796858.1, forward strand.
AAGAAGAGAACAATAAAATAAAACAATAGATTTAAATAAAATCACGAGCACAAAACAGAAATATGCGGCAGCTGCTGGCACGTCGAGACTGTGACAAGAAGGCTTCCACTCAGCATGATGCTGTAATGCCTACACATAAGGTTCAGTTTGCGGCACAACGTCAAATTTTTAATGACTTTTTCAATTAAAATCAACTTTATTAACACTAGCATAAAGTTGATGTTTGTTTAAGTGGAAATAAAATCAATTGGAAACAAGATTATAAATAGCGTCCCCTCCCGGCGTTTCCACTCACTAGCACAAAATATTACACAGAAAAATTATATGAACCCTCCGTTCAGCAGTTTTCTTTAAAAGCCGCCATACACCTACTCCTTGCCTCCTTAACAACCATCTTTAACTAATAACAAACTCTCTGATTCCTCACACTACTCTGTATTTTGTAGAGACGCAATGCAAACTACATACATAGGTAAAGACTCCGACTACGGAGCACCCTTTATGTATGGACAGCTCTTACATGCTCTATATTTCGCTCTACAGGGTGGGAAATATCCCCAACTTGAGGCAAAGTTACTCTGTGCACGGTAAATATGCAAAACTTAGTCGCTATAGGTATTCATAAACTCAGAAACGATTCCAAATTATTGGATAGGGATGGGAAATCCCGTGAGACTGGCCTGAAAATAAGAATTTGCTTAAAAAAATCCGGGTTACACGTGTAGAACTAGCGTTTTACATATACTTTTAAAAAAAAATTAGCACTACAATAAGGTTGTATAATTTAAATTCATAAAATAGGCCTGTGTCCAAATTTTTTTTGTCCTTCTTGTAGATTATTAAAAAATATTGAACACGTAATTTTTATTTTTTGACGTAATCAAAAGATTACGGCGATATATTTAGTTAAAATGTGGCATGACGTCACGCCTTGCTAGATTTAATACTGCGTTGTGACGTAACGAGCCTCATGTAACGAGTCCTCACTCCCCAACTTTATTGCGTGTTTTCTAAGTTATTTTTGATTAATATGATAAAGCAAAAAATTCGTGTCTAATATTTTTTTATTATCTGAAAGACGGACTAAATAGAATTTCTTTTTTTTTACCTAGGCAACTACCCTATTCAGTTCAAATAACTTACTGACTTCGATACTGCGTTTGATATTCCGGTCGGTAAAAAGTTTAAAAAATAAAACAAAATCTTTTATTTTATATAAATGTTTTAATCACACTGCTCTCAAAACGGTGGAGAAAACATCGTGAGGAAACCGGCATGTCCTAGAACCAAAAATACTAAGACATGTGACATCTACCAACCCGCACTGGGCCCGCGTGATGTGGCGACCCACTCCCTCTCAAAGAACATTATAGACTGAAATTATGATAATTATTGTTTTTTTTAAATTCTATTTAGTTTGCGTTCTTCCTCTGCGAGTCCCAATAAATAAATAAATCCCAATTATTTATTTCTCTCAAAATTAATTATTTTTAGATTTTTCTTATTCAAAATTCAAAAAAAAAATCAAAATTCAAAACTCATTTATTCAAACTAGGCTGAGAATCAGCACTTTTCGAACGTCAAAATTACATAAGACAGTCCCCCAAAACGCCCACCCTTCACCACTTCCTAGTGCCTTTAGCTGGGAAGAAGAAGTAGCGCAACAAACTCCCCAGCAGCACAGCTGTCTGTTCAAGTTAGAAAAAATGATTCTATACAATAGTATGCAAAATGCATAATGTAAGTTCATTATGCAAGACAATACATAAATAAATAAATTATTCGCCATATGTCAGCTAGCACACGCCAATATACCAACCAAAAACATCGAGAACTATACTCAAGCAGAAATAAAAAATAAAACTAAACGTAAACAGAACTAAATACTCGTATCTAAATAAAAGCCTCCAGGCATAAAGGGCGTGCCCGCTTACATAAAGCTATTTAAAGCTATAATTGGAAGTTATTATAAATTATAAACTAGGACCATCGAGGTAAAATAAATAAACAGTTAGTTACTAGTTACAATAACAAAACCATGATCAGCAAGACGACCAGTCACCACAAGCAGCACCCGTTCACGAGCATAACGCAAAGATCAGCCACTACGCCCCTCGCCATATTTGAGGTTTAGTAATGCATATTTCTGCATCTGTATTCCCCTGATTGTAACTTCAGTACAAAATATCTTTTATTTAGCAGAGCCCAGTATTCTGTCTTATTTTCCTTTTCAGAACTGCTTATAAATAATAAATCAGCATCACTGCTCTCCCTAGGGGGGTGGACAGAAGTCCTGCTACAAGTACATTCAATCCAAGACGGCAAACACGAAAACTGCGCTTTTAAGAGATACAGTCATTTAATATTTACAGTTTGAAAAAGATTTCATTTAGTTCTGTAAATACATATTATTACCTGATATAAATAAAAATAAATATAATGCCCTTTATTCCACTACTTACAATGTGCACAGACTTGGTCTTTGAATAACATCCAGAAGTCCAAAGTCAAGGTCTGCCAACGAGCAATGGAGCGCAGTATATTAACGGATCGTGTTCGAAACACAATACTGCGCTCCAAAACAAAAATAGCTGACGTGGCTCAAGAGGCTGCCCAACTTAAATGGGACTGGGCAGGACGTGTCTGCCGCATGCCGGATAAACTGTGGGCCCAAATAGCACAGAACTGGTGCCCTGAGACAGTGAGGCGGGGTCGCGGCAGACCACGTAGGAGATGGCAGGACGAGCTGGAGAAATTCCGTCATAACTGGAAGGAGGACGCGCGGGCTCGCGAAAGGTGGAAGGAGTGAAGGGAGGCCTTTGCCCAGACAGCGTAGGCTAGCAAAAAAAAAAGTGTAGTAACAGGTGGTTTAAATATTTCAAATACTTCTTAAATATATCATTAGCTTTTCTTCTCAATAACTTCCTTCTTTTCCTTTCCTTTACTAGCATTTGTCATCGCTATTCGTATCAGTCGCCTCTTCGGCGTAGGCCTCCCTTAAGACGCAAATCTATTCTAGTGGCCTTGAGTGGTCAGCTTGCGGGTTCTGTATTGACCTCACGCAACGCGTCGTACGTCCAGCCTGTAATAAGACTCGCCCATGAAGGAGCGCTGTTCCAAATTAGAGGCATTATTAATTTATTATACATAAAACAAAAGGTATTTTAATAAAACACGTATACTTAAAGATTAATGATTAAATTATCTTTAAAATGGTGAAGGATTCAGAAAAATACGTTCGATAGATTTTGCGTGATTCTCAGTATTTTATCCGCGTTAGACATAACTTTACAAATTAATGTCACTATCTAAAATATGCATATATTAAGTTATTAAGAAAATGCTCTAATTTAACATATATTTTTTCCAAATCATTAACACTACTCATTTAGACGTGATCTTCAGTACAAAATCATTAAAAGTCCGTTATCGTCGCCTTAAATCGCTCCAGACGCTTCTATCGCGCGCCCTTTGCATCCAGTTCGGTCCACAACGTTGAGTAAATATGTCTCGCCATCTCTTTCTTTGCCTCCCTTGCTTTCTTTTACCTTCAAATGGGATCCATTCTGTTACCCTCTTTGTCCAACTAGTACTTTCCAGTGTACACAAATGCCCCGCCCAATTCCACTTCAGTGATCTACTTCTTTGCTTTACATCCATTAATGTTGTTTTTCTCCTTATTATTCCGTTTTTTACCTGATATCATCATCATCATCATCAGCCTATAAATGTTCTCACTGCTGGGACACAGGCCTCCTCTCTGTGAGAGGAAGTGGGCCGTAATCCACCACGCGGGCCCAGTGCGGGTTGGTAGATGTCACATGTCTTCGAATTTTCGGTTCTAGGACATGCCGGTTTCCTCACGATGTTTTCCTTCGCCGTTTTGAGAGCAGTGGTGATGAAATAATTTACACAAAGTAAAGCGCCTGTTTGGGTTCGAACCCACGACCGTAACTCGTAAGTCGCGGCCGTTACCATTGGGCCACCACTGCTCACTGATACCTGATATACTGACCTGGAAATTGCAAAAAACGTAAAAAAAAAATTGAATTTCGCGGGCAACTTTACCTCATGTACCTCAACGATACCACATAGCGAGTAACCATTGACTACGATCTAATTCCGGAATTTTCCCAGAAAAACATTGAAAAAACGCGACAATGGTGCCGATTCCCTTGTTCACAAACTAAACTAAATTTAAGTTCAGTGCATCTTTTTCTTTCTATTTCATTAAGAAAAGGACAGAAGATAAATTTTAGTTTAGTCCTGTCAAATTAGTCGGGGGTTCCGTTGAAAGTTCGAATGATTTTTTCCCAAGAACAAACATAATATTGTAGTTGAAAAACATGTTCTCCCATACATTCCAACTGCTTTATGTAAGTTTGTACGCACAATATTGGGAGATTTTCCATGTTGTTTTAAGCCCTTAGACTTCTTATAGGTTGACTTAATCGGTCCATTAGATTCAGAGCAAATTAGCTGTGACAGACAGACGGACAGACACACGAGTGATCCTGAGTATAAGGGTTCCGGTTTTTCATTCGGACAAACAGAAACCTAATTATAACTAAGCAATCAATCTGCCTAGCCTTTTCCCAACTATGTTGGAGTCGGCTTCCAGTCTAACCGGATGCAGCTGAATACTAGTATTTTACATGGAGCGACTGTCTATCTGACCTCCACAACCCAGTAACTGGGTAATACGATACCTCTTGGTAAGACTGGTTGTCAGACTCTCGGGCTTCTGACGACCCGTAACGACTGTCAAAGATCCACGAATGACAGCTGGGACCAACGGCTTAACGTAACCTAATTATACCTAAGCGATTTTAGCAAAATATTACGAGAACCAATCTACAACGTTTTGGAAAAAAATACTGTAATATTCTCAGGTTCTCAACCGGAAACCTAATACATACACGCAAACACAACCTTCACAGACACAATAAGGAGTACCTTCCTATGAAACTAGTAACAATACAAATTGCTCTCGAATTGGACAAGCCCTAAAGTTTATATTAATTAGGGGGTGCGCCCAAATTGTCGGCATTTCACTAGATTAGTTACACCCGACCGCGGCCCAAGTTTGGGGCTCTTACCCTAGTAATCGTTTGCACAATGGTTTACCTTTCTTTGACTTGACAGAAGACATATGGGCGGTTTCCCAAGGTTTTTATTATCAGCCTGTAATCTTTCTACTGCGCCTTCGTAAGCATGTTAAAACGTTGGTGCAGGCTGTCATTTGTAGATTTTTGACAGCCGTTATGGGTAGTCAGAAGTCTGAAAATCTGACAACCAGTTTTACCAAGGAGTGTCGTATTACCCAGTAACTGAGTTGTAAAGGTCAGATAGGCAGTCGCAGATCCCAAACATAGTTGGGAAAAGGCTAGGCAGATGATGAATCTTTCTACTGCATGGCAAAAATCTTAAACAGTGAAGGACTATCTATCATCACATTTGGCCATAGCTTGGCCATCGATAATTCAGTGGTGATATCCAAAATAGCGAGAGTACATAGCGACTGTGGTATCGTTAAGCATGAGCTACAGTTGCCCGCGGAATTTAAATTTTCTAACGTTTTTGCAATTTCATCATCTGCCTAGCCTTTTTCCAACTATGTTGGGGTCGGCTTCTAGTCTAACCGGATGTAGCTGAATACCAGTATTTTACATGGAGCGACTGCCTATCTGACCTCCACAACCTAGTGACTAGGTAACACGATACTCCTTGATAAGACTGGTTGTCAGACTTTGTTTTTGGGCTTCTAACTACCCGTAACGACTGTCGAAGATCTACAAATGACAGCCGGGGCCAACGGCTTAACGTGCTTTCCGAGGCACGGAGGGGACTTGGTATGTAAAGATGGTCACCCATCCACGGACCAACCGCGGCAAGCGTAGCTAAACCCGAACCCGTGCAGCTGTTGTTACTTAGCCACAAGCCCCTCCACTTAGCCACAAGCCCCTTAGGTCAGTATATCAAGTATCAATGAGCAGTGGTGGCCCAGTGGTAACGGCCGCAACTTTCGAGTTGTAGGTCGTAGGTTCGAAACCAGATGGGCGCTTTACTTTGTGTAAATTATTTCATCACCACTGCTCTCAAAACGGTGAAGGAAAACATCGTGAGGAAACGGCATGTCCTAGAACCGAAAATTCGAAGACATGTGACATCTACCAACCCGCACTGGGCCCGCGTGGTGGATTACGGCCCACTCCCTCTCACAGAGAGGAGGCCTGTGTCCCAGCAGTGGGAACATTTATAGGCTGATGATGATCCGAGATAAACTAAGATAGTGCATAAATGTCACTTTGAAATTAAATAGACAAATTAAGAGCGACGTCGGATATAAAATGACTCTTAAATAAATCTGTCACCAAAACCAATTAAATGAAATCCCTAGATAATTAAGCACAAAATTATTAGTACGGACTGAAATTAATACCTTTTTAATTATTACTTTGCCGCAGTATCAAGAGATTAAACGGTACTCATTAAGGTTTAATTTACAGATAATTTAATGAAGAGAGATGAAGTATCTTGTTGCTGTAAAATGGCGGACACTTTACACCTGTAGTGCTATTCTGTAACCATCTCACCGTGTTATCTTATGTGAAGTGAGCGTGGAGTGAGTAGTGCTATTCTGTAACCATCTCACCGTGTTATCTTATGTGAAGTGAGCGTGGAGTGAGCTGTCAGTTGCTAAGGATTGACACTATTGGCAGCTCACTTCACCTAAGATATCACGGTGAGATTTTTACAGAATAGCACTACGATGGCCATGAGCTACACGCTCAAGCGACACGCGTCTTGCGACAGTGGAGAAAACAAATGAAAAACGTTGTTTAGAGCATGTCACAGGCCACGAGACACTGCGACGCGACTTGCGGAGCTACGTATGGAAACAATAGACGTGCGTGTCGCTTGACGCAGGTCGCGTCGCAAGTCGTATCGCTCGAGGTTCGTGAACGGGGCCTAAAGTTCATAGATAGACCACACCACACTACACTACACCACACTACACTACACCACACTACACCACACTACACCACACTACACCACACTACACCACACTACACCACACTACACCACACTACACCACACCACACTACACTACACCACACTACACCACACCGCACCACACCACACCACGCTACACCACACCACACCATACCACACTATATACACCACATCACATGCACTAACAAGGAATAAGCTTCATAAATTTAAATTGCAACTTTGCTTATAGATTTTTATTTTTATTTTCTTAAGATTAATAAATTTAAGCTAAATACAGAAAAATGTACTTACATTATATAGTTACCCATAAATGTTTTACAATTTTGTGAAAGAGCGGAGCTTTCTAATACAGGCATTGTTTGCCTAAAAGGAGGCTCCAAACACGTTAAAATGTAATGTAATTTTCTGTTTGGCACAATAAACTATTTTGTATTTGTAGATGCAACGCGACGGTGCGACGCAATTCTGGTAACTTCCCAACAAACATTTTAGTCGTATAAGTAAAAATTACGCGACTCTAAATGCTATAAAAATCGTACTAAAGTAATTTCAGCATATCATACGACTTAGTGCCTCTTATCGTTACACAACTTGTAGTCATATGATAGACGTCGTATAAACTTCTATACGACTGTGTTACACGACTTTAAAACAATTTTCAGTAGTATAACCAGTGATGTCGTCTTAGTTATGTCTAAGCAACTTTTACATCGGCATTAATCGTATTAAAGTCGCGAGAACTACTTTTACGTGATAATCATGTTAGAGTGATAAATTGCACTCTTATACAATTTTCAGTCAATTTGAACACTTTTAAACTACTATTTAATGACTGGATGACCTATAAGTATATAATAATTTAGCAATATTACAACCACCGCCATTTTTTTCTCTCTTTGTAAAAAAAAATTGTACGGTATTAAAATGAATAGAAAAACCTGGGGAAATGTGAAAAAAAGTGGTGCTTTTAAAAGAAAAGTAAAAAAAAACTACATTGCGCTTCTTACGTCCAATTCTATTATTTCGAATACTTCTACACGACAAGTCAACTGTAATCAAACTGGAGTTGGTTCCGCACAAAATTTAATTTTAAACTCAAGTGAATCGAGTTCGGTGCAGAGGGGGATTAAACTATATGATGTTGTTCGAAGCACAGAAAGTAATCCCAGTGGCTCTACAACAGTAGAGTCAGAAGAAGACGAAGTAGATGAAATATTTGATAAATTATATCTTAGTGATATTTACTTACACTCGCAAACTGATAGCGCGGCGGCGAGATACTAACGCTCACTTCGGTTATTCTGAACAAACGAGAGCTGAGCCGCGTCGGCCGTATGTGACCGCTCGGTGCGGGGGTGCAAAGAGGGAGCGACTAGCGCGCGGAATGTATTATTCTTCGTTTTTGACATTTCTCGGGACTCAGGGGTCCCGGACCTTTGGAAGGCGTACGATGGGCCGAAGCCAACTCGCAGAGGCCCCTTAGACGTTTTTAATTAAATGAGGTACCAACCGACGATTATACCTGTTCGCACTATGCAAGTGGAGCCAAGGACAACCCTCGGTTGGTGTAGGACTATTGTAAGATATGGAAACAAAGATATCGGACTATGGGTTTGGGTTGCTAAAGTGGACTGGTTACCTGGAACTATGGAAGGACTATGGCCCCTGCCTGATCTATGTTTTATATGCACACGGATAAAATGGCAGGGGGTGACTTGCACACTGAATAATGGGCCCCCGAAAACGGTCGCTAGCACATAGTGTCGTAGCGACAAGGGGGCAACACGTTCTGAGGTGCTTATGAGGAGTGGAGAGGTATTCCACGGCTATCAGGACAATCTCGGAAGTACGGTCAAGATCCCTACCAGCATCTTACTGGAATACTTCCTTCCTCCGAGCACGTTTGCTCTTGCGAATCTCCACTCAAGCCGGCCAATTAAGGCAAGAATGAGGCGGGAGCGCCGTTCCTCGTAAGTGTTCACTCCAGCCGGCCAATAAAGGCAAGCCAGAGGTGAGGAACAAGACTTCTCCCGGGAGATAGGGTCCGTGGGGTCACTACTGCCCAACAACTCGCCACATGCAACCAAAACAACGATTCGCGCGTAAAAAGTGTGTGGATATCCATGGCAATCTCAAAAACATACGTATCAATAAGATAAAATCTGTTTTGGTTAAAAACTTATCGATGTCCATTATGTTACATATAATTTTTTATTATAACCGAGACCACCAATAAATAAATCAGTTGTTTGTGTATGTATTTAAAATGGTTTTTTCACAGATTGAATCGCCAAATGAACCCTGATTTCGATAATATGGCTGATATTATACAGATAAAAGTAAGTGCACGGAATGAAAAGTCGTTTAAATGTTGTGTTACGGTTGTGCCGTTAATCCTAAGTCGTATTAATGTAACTGTTAACACTTTCGTCAAAATATAGGGTAAAAATATTGCCTTAATTTATAAAGCGCGTCCATTATATTGGGAAAACTCACTAATATTACTCGATAAAATTAATTTCCCAAAAGATTAATGCACTCAAACATGAATTTCGAATATAAAAAAAAAAAAAAGGCTGTACTCCCCTTTCAATGATAAAAAATATTATTATATTCTAACACAGTATAAAAATTGTGCGGTTGTAAAGTTTCAATTCACTACATTAATCGTAATCGATCACTTTACATCAAAATCCCTTATAAAAGTCGTGATGAATACTAGTTACTCGATTAAATGTCGCAAAGCAGCGCTAATAAACATCATAACTCGAAGAAAAGACGATCTTACGACGTCTATACGACCACTACTCAACCGGATAGTGATTAATACGACTGCTACGTAACTTACGACACTGATTCGTATAAAATGGGCCTATTCTCGGTTGTATCAACGTGATAGCGACGTATTTACGACCAGCGTATAGAACCAAAAGTTAAAATCAGCACGTTGTGGCGACCTATCAATGTTTGTTGGGTTGTGTGTAATTGTTCTACCGCGCCATCACGTCGTGCCATTCTGCGGAAGCCGTTTTGCTCGATGTTTGACGATCGCGATCGTCAAACATCGAGCAAATCTTTAGGCACCTTTAGATTCGTAAGGCGATAGTTTAATCAGTCTGGTAATGACAGGTCTGGTACTTGTTATCCTCCCATACATATTAACACTGTAATTTGAAAATACTACATTTTAAAAGAGTAGGTAACCGTGGAGTTTCTTACCGGCTCTTCTCCATAGGAAACGACCAATACGAACCCTGCACCTCGCTTCTTACGTTTAGTCCTTTGCGATCGCGACCGCGTCCCCGAGTAAATGATACTCCCCCCCGACCCTTGCTCGATAACGAGGTGCCAGCAGTTGTTGCAACTGAGCACGTAGCTTTAAATTCCCTAACTAATAATCATGATCAAAACTTTGATCCAGCCCGTCCCATCCTTGATGTCCTCCCTCCGGTTGACGCCCTAAGCCGAGGTTCGTACCCCACAGGGGGTGCCCTTAGCGAGCGTTCACCTAGTTTTAATTAGCATAGTTGAATAACCCCTGGCTGGAGGTTTTAAGTGTAGTAGCTTAAGGCACCCACAGAAAAGCCCGGTTAAGTAGTCATGATCTCAGAGGTCAACTACGAGATGACCTACCTAAAAAAAAAAAGCTTCTTACGTTTCATATATCCTATCCTATTAAACGAGCAATATTTGTATATATTTGTTTGTATATAGATTTGTACTCACGTTCTCGAAAACGGCTCTAACGATTTCGATGAAAGTTGCAATATAGAGCTTTACGGGGGCGAAACATTGATCTAGCTATACTCCGTTTGAAATAAGATTAGACATTTAACTAAACCTTTTTTACAGTCCGTTCAACCGATTTTGACTTCTATTGCGATGGCGGCATGACAAATGACAGCTGCAGTAAACAGTTGGTTTGTAACCACTTTTTTTGCTTTTAATGCCATCCTTATGCCTACGGTATAGAAGTCAAAATCGGTTGAACGGATTAGTTTTCTCCGTATTTTCACCCGAGCAGAGCTCGGTCGCCCAAAGTTTAGAACAAGGTAATTAATAATGACATGACAATAATGACATAAGAATATGATCATGGCAGCATGGAATACTATTAAATGAGCTTTCTCTATTTTCACCAGAGCAGAGCTCGGTCGCCATTTTGAATCATCAGTGTGAACCTTATAGGAGTGCGGGATAAAGTCATTTAATAACAGGCAAAAAAATTATAAGTATACTTTGTAAACTATACCGAATTTTAGAATTAACCAGATTTCCACAATTGTTGTAGATTGATAAAAAAAAAGTATGACGTCACTATTTGGACCACCCTACCTATAACCAACTTGAATGTTCATTTAATTCACGCAGAAACAAAAGCAGTTCATCCCTATTAAATTTTCACGCCTAATACCGGCAGAAAGTTATTAAAAATTATAATTTCCCCAACAATACACAGGGGTCGTCGCCTGTAAATTGATTCCACGGTAAATTGGAAAATCCCCTGAATCACTTGCGTTAAAAAATACCACTGAAGCCTGACTAACACCGCTGTAAATAAAATTATACGTGGGTCGAAATGAAGTCACAGTTTTGGGTTCTGTATAAACGCATTAATAATTCTATTTAAAAAATTAAAATAAACACAACTGCCCTACCAAAAAACGAACTAAAAGTAATAAACAAGTTGTATTATACTCCATAGGTTTAGGTGGTTAAAAAAAGGTAAACAAATCGTAAAAAGGGTTTTTATAGATGACACTTTCTTGTTAAAAAAAACAATAAAACTAAATTAAATTTATTTTAGTGTTTTACCATAGTTTCCTCTTTTATTAATGTATGTTAAACTTTATCGTTTATTCTTCAACTACTTTTCGTGGATGTAACTGTTTGAGCACATTATTTTTTGTCTGATTTACAAGATTTTGTAATCTGTCTATTGTAAAGAACCTAATTTCTAAACGTCAATGAAGTATAACGTTGCTAAATTGAAGAGTTCAACTGTGACGTAGCATAACAACTGAAGTGACAGGTATTACGTTTAGTTGGTTACTTGACAGCTGTCTCGTCACGTGGTTTTTTGGTTTACCTTTATTTACCTACCTAAACCTATAGAGTATAGGTAGTTAATCTGTATATACAAAGCGAAAGGTCACTTATTTACTCGCTGACTAAACAGATAAATAAATAGTTGCCATTGCAGTCGGTGGACCTCTTAGATTAAAGTGTTCCACACAACGACACAACGGTCCCCAGACTGCAATTACAATTTTATTTATCTGAACCCTAATTGCGTAATACAACACAATCACAATTTGTTTCGATTTGAAACAGATTGCTAATCCATTGCTTCATAAGTTGGAAAACAAAATCTGCTCAGCAACGTAAATAACGCAATGAATGTTGTTGAACTGTCAAAATGAATCAAATTTGGTAAAATTGTTTACGAAAATAAGTTACGCAATTAGGGTACTGTTTAGTCAGTGTGTTTTTTATTTTATTATATTTTTACATTTTAGTGTCAAGTTTTTTTTTTTAAACCTGTCCTCCTATACTCCGTTTGAAATAAGATTAGACATTTAACTAAACCTTTTTTACCGTCCCTTCAACCGATTTTGACTTCTATTGCGTTGGTGGCATGATAAATGACAGCTGCAGTAAACAGTTGGTTTGTAACCACTTTTTTTGCTTTTAATGCCATCCTTATGCCTACGGTATAGAAGTCAAAATCGGTTGAACGGACTGTAAAAAAGGTTTGTTTAAATGTCTAATCTTATTTCAAACGGAGTATAGGTGACTTTAATATTTAAGCACTAAAGATGGTTTTATACTGGGATGGAATGTTTGTTTTTACTTATGTAAAATGTATGCCAGTAAATTAGGTATATAGTTTTGGAATGTACTCATCAAGACCTGCAATTGGATACCCATATTATTATAAATGAAGAAATTATTTTATTTACACATTTGAATATGGAGCCATACTGCCGCCATTTTATTTTTTATTATTTTAAATGTGGCCTATGTCACTCGGGATGATGTAAGATTCTAACGATACCCAAATCTGTCCAGGCATTTAAGACGCAGATATATGACAGTGACCTTGAGCTCAGTACAGAACACGCAAGCTAACCGTGTTCTGTACTGAGCTCACGCAACGCGTCGTACGTCCAGCCAGTAATAGGACTCGCCCATCAAGGAGCGCTGTCCCAAATTAGACGCATTATTAATTTATTACACGTAAAACAAAAGGTATTTTAATAAAACACGTATACTAAAAGATTAGTAATTTAATTATCTTTAAAATAATGAAGTTTTCAGAAAAATATGCTTGATGGATTTTGCGTCATTCTCAGTTTTTTATCCGCGTTAGACATAACTTTACAAATTAATTTCACTATGTAATATAAACATAATTAAAAATATGCTTATATTAAAATATTAAAAAAATGCTCTGATTTAACATATATTTTTTCCAAGTCACCAACACTACTCGTTTAGACGTCATCTTCAGTATAAAATCATTAAAAGTCAGCTATCGTCCCCTTAATAGTAGATTGTTATACGAGTAGGGTTACCATCCGACAGGCATTTACCGGATTTGACAGGCATTTTACGGTTAAGACAGGCGTGCGGCCGGCGCTAAGCTGAGACAGGCATTTTTGAAATTCCCTAATAAGTGCACAGTTGAGTAAAGAAAGGAATCGCTTGACACGTAGAGTCAGAAAAAAATGAATTTTTGACGAAAATGACTTCGGAAAAATATCACTCAGTGTGGTAAGTTAGTTTTTCTAAATTCGTTTAGTGTTGGTAAATTATTCATACTTTTGAACTTTTCATTTTGAATGGATACACCTTAAAACTATCTGCTGCGTATTATTTATTTTAAGACGTACAGTTTTTTTACTACAGACAGGCATTTTTCTGATAAATCAGGCATTTTGTACATCCTAGACAGGCATCCTCCCTTACACAGATGGTAACCCTTTATACGAGGGGCTAAAATAACCCATTGTAACGAGGTAGTTTTACTCCCGAGCTCCAGCGAGGGAGTAAATAGAAACCGATTTATAATGGGTTTTAGCGCCGTGTGTTACACTCTACTTTTCACTACGATTGCGAGAAAATAAAATAATCCAATACAATATTAAATAGTTTATTTTATTTAAATGTGATATTTAAAACGAGATGTTTTTTTCCGGCAACTTAATTTCAGTCCTCTGTGAAGATGTTCTCACTAGATGATGGCATTTTCACTGTTGTAAATTATATTACGGTCACCAGTTCAATTCGCAATTAGAGAAAAATTCTAAAGATTTCGCGCCAATGCCTTTTTTGTTTCTTCTGTAGCCGCAACGCAATGCACGCATTCTACCGAAGATATAGCTGCATTTAGTTCCATTTTCAAAAATAAAATGTTCTTCTTTTTTTTTGTGAACCATTAATAAGTCGAGTCCATAATCATGATTATTTTACATAAGAATAAAGACTTTTTCGTTTTTCAAGGCTCGTTGGAACAGACAAAAATGAAAAAGAAATTACTTTTTCCCCTAGAGCAAGAAATGCTATTTTTTCCCCGCTCTGGTACTCTACAATGACGGCCTTTTTGAGCAAGAGGAGTGAAAAGTTATGGTGCCACAAAGAAACTCACATACATACATACACGAACCCTGAAAACATTACATTACATACGTAATAAAGAAATCGGGCACATTTCTTTGAGGCTTACTTCTGTGGATTGCGTAAAGCTCATCACACACATTGAAGATAATATTATATCTTATCTTCTTAATATATATAAATTACGTGTCACGTTGTTTGTCCGCGATGGACTCCTAAACTACTTAACCGATTTTAATCAAATTTGCACACCATGTGCAGTTTGATCCAACTTGAAAGATAGGATAGCTTATATCTTAATTTAGGAAAAAAAAGAATTGAAGAAAAATTATGTTTTTATAAATTTATGGTAGGGTAGGTAGGGTAGGGTAGGTAGAGTAGGGTAGGTAGGGTAGGTAGGGTGGGTAGGGTAGGTAGAGTGGGTAGGTAGGGTGAGTGGGTAGGTAGGGTGGGTAGGGTCGGTAGGTAGGGTAGGTAGGGTAGTAAATGATAAAGATGGTCCACCCCAAACATTTATATGGCAAAACAACGTTTGCAGGGTCAGCTAGTACTATCTATATAAAAGCAGTGATAGCCTAGTGGTGTAACCGTCAGACTGCCAAGTCATAGGTCTCGAGTTCGAACCCAAGGCACGCATCCTCTGACTTTTCGGATTCATGTGCGTAATGTATAATTATCACTTGCTTCAAAAACGGTGAAGGAAAATATCGTGAGGAAACGCGCCTGAGAGATATTTCTCGACGGCATGTGTAGCCAAGTCAGAGGCCCATGGATGGCTTTAAAACTCTGACACCAGGTTAGTCACTAATCACACGAAAAGAAGAAGTGCTTAAAAATCCTTTAAAGTAAAATATATCTTATCTTCACTGTGTGTAGTGGTCTATTAAATTGCACGGTGAGCAAATGTCGAAGACAATATGTATATTTTCTTCAAAGTGTGTGACGACCTTTACAAGCATAAAAATAAAATGACAATTGATCGCAATCCCTTTCATTTGACATTTCACCAATACCATTACTGTCATCATCATCATCATCAGCCTATAATGTTCCCACTGCTGGGACACAGGCCTCCTCTCTGTGAGAGGGAGTGGGCC
Organism: Agrochola lychnidis; assembly: GCA_963680765.1. Classification (NCBI taxonomy): domain Eukaryota; kingdom Metazoa; phylum Arthropoda; class Insecta; order Lepidoptera; family Noctuidae; genus Agrochola; species Agrochola lychnidis. Next base: position 22,982,497 of record OY796858.1, read on the forward strand.
GTAATCCACCACGCGGGCCCAGTGCAGGTTGGTAGATGTCACATGTCTTCGCATTTTCGGTTCTAGGACATGCCGGTTTCCTCGCGATGTTTTCCTTCACCGTTTTGAGAGCAGTGGTGATGAAATTATTTACACAAAGTAAAGCGCCTGTCTGGATTCGAACCTACGACGTTCAACTCGTAAGTCGCGGCCGTTACCACTGGGCCACCACTGTTCACCATTACTGTACCGTTCACCATTACTGTACCTATCTATAAAAATGAGTAGTGTGTACCATAAGATTACTTCAAAGAACCTTTTAGGTAATTGCTCCTGGAATGAATGACCGTAAAAGAAAATAGCTTACGGGCCCCTAAAACCCACGTTATTAATGTTCAAAAAGGGAGCGATGCAAATTTGCCCACAAATAGAAATTCTTCTCATTAACCCCGGCTTAATGACGTCTTTTTAAGTAAAAACCAGCTAAAGAAATACGTGGCTTTAGCTAAGAGACGAATGCTTAGAAATAAACAGTAGGGGCGCCATGTTTTAATGGTAACTTACACTTTTATGTACATACGTACGTACTGACATTTCAGTGTAAGAAAAACTTCAATGCGATAGGTAAATATGTATTTGTGAAATCGTTTCTTTCGTTTTACCCGATTGCGGCGAAGCCAAAAAAGGAGGGTTATGTGTTTGACCTGTATGTATGTCTGTCTCTATGTTCCCTCGTAACTACAAAACGGCACCATATTTTAGGTTATTGGTTTGTCCCGCCTGCAATATCAAAGTTCATAGATTGTAATGCTTGTTTTTATTTTCTTTTCAGTTTTTTTGTTTGTTTTTTAAATGTCTTTTTAGGATGCCGTACCCGAAGGGTGCCAAACGGAACCTTATTACTAAGCCTCCGCTGTCCGTCCGTCCGTCTGTCTGTCAGCGGGCTGTATCTCATGAACCGTAATAGGTAAATACCTAGTTGAAATTTTCACAGATTCTGTATTTCTATTGTCACTATAACATTTTTTTTATAAAAGTTAATTAAAGGAGGTACAAGTAACGTGTTTTTTTCTCGATCTTAATACTGTACGGAAGCCTTCCTGTGCGAGTCCGACTCGCACTTCGCCGATATTTTTTCATTCTTAATTTTAACATACTAGTTTTTAATTTATTTATTTTACAGAACAATTTATTGTTTATCTCATTTGTCGTTTCGATGATCCCTTAAAACATGAATGTTCTGTAACAATCCGTATATTTTTCCAGAACGCATAGCAACCCTAGTGAGGGGTGAATATTTATTTAAAGTTGATACCAACAAATGAAGTACTTTCCACCGTAGCCAGGTAAGTTATTACGTCGCAGACTATTAATATATTGTCGCTTTGCAGTTAGATTTACCTTTAAGGTGTAGATAGGTACAAGTTGTTAATACTCTTTTAACTTAATGTAATTTATTTTAAAAAATGGGAGGAAAGCCGCTAAAGTCGCAGGCACGACAGATAGGAAAATAGTTTTACAGCTCTATATAGTTCACACGGAAATCAAAACAAAACAACAATAAAGTACTTAGTTCTAAATTCAAATTATTATACACGATAAATCTAATAATTGATGGACATGGAAATTAGCATTCGTTTGTATTCGGAAATCCGATGATACCCGAGGGACGTTAAGAAAATATAAATACTGTATGCGTCAAAGTCTACAGAAAATGTCTGTACAGTAAATGAAAAAATTTCGATGTCCTGTTAATTTTTGGTGTAAATATTTCGGAAATAATCTTTGAAATATAGTTTGAATCTATACTTCTAAATATACTGATATATAAAGCTGAAGAGTTTGTTTGCTTGAACGCGCTAATCTCAGGAACTACTGGTCCGATTTGAAAAATTATTTTAGATCTAAGATAGATAGAATATTCTTTATTATGTACACCATAAAAATAACACGTTATTACGTATTACGTTATTTTAGTGTTAGATAGGTAGCCCATTTATCGAGGAAGGCTATAGGCTATATATCATCACGCTAAGACCAATAGGAGCGGAGCACCAATGAAGAATGTTTCAAAATCGGGGTTTTTTTTCCTTTTGAGAGCTTCCGCTGCGTGCGCTGCGTAAACAGTTAAGGCTCCTGGCTGTGACTTCACTCGACAGAGTTTAGGCATAGTATAAAGAGTTCAAGTAGGCTATCTCAGGCCCAATCCGCGATATAATTGCCTACCATACTTGCCTGTCTCAGGGTTGTCACTTTTAACTACTTAAATTTTAATTCAGTGCCTAGAAAATGGCTGATTGATTCACAATTCGTCAAATATTTGAAATTATGATTTTATAACTGTAAGTACTTAGTTACTTTACTATACCTACAATACTGAGAAATCGGGCATATCAAGAGAGAGCATTAGCGGCATATCAATTGACAGATAAAAAGTAGGTACCTAATACATTTTAGTGGGAAAGTAGGCCTGCCTACTTCGTCTGTCTGATAAATAACTAACACAACAAAAAATAAGAAGGTATCTCATCATCAAGTAAAAATTATATGCGACTTGGTTACCTTTTCTGTTCAGTAGGTAATCTGAACAGAGACAACTTTGGAATCGATGAATTATTTAGACACCCAAACGCACAGCAATAATTTCTCCTGCGATTATCATTCATTTTTCATACATTTAGCAGTGCTAAAAAGCCGCGACGTGCAAACCTTGTGCGGCGTTAGCCCCGACTGGCGCACTCTAAAACAGCCGAGATTTTGTTAAGTGTGCGTGCGGCGACGCATAGATACAAGCCACGCACACATACAAGCCGCGCGCGGTGCGTTTCTATGAAGATAACTTACTTCCTCTCTTTATACTATGCCGGCGAGCTACACCGGTCAATGACCGCTCAGCTGTTACAATTATTTAACGCACACAGCTGATCATGCACCCAGTCATAGTATAAAGAGTTCAAGTAGGCTATCTCAGGCCCAATCCGCGATATAATTGCCTACCATACTTGCCTGTCTCAGGGTTGTCACTTTTAACTACTTAAATTTTAATTCAGTGCCTAGAAAATGGCTGATTGATTCACAATTCGTCAAATATTTGAAATTATGATTTTATAACTGTAAGTACTTAGTTACTTTACTATACCTACAATACTGAGAAATCGGGCATATCAAGAGAGAGCATTAGCGGCATATCAATTGACAGATAAAAAGTAGGTACCTAATACATTTTAGTGGGAAAGTAGGCCTGCCTACTTCGTCTGTCTGATAAATAACTAACACAACAAAAAATAAGAAGGTATCTCATCATCAAGTAAAAATTATATGCGACTTGGTTACCTTTTCTGTTCAGTAGGTAATCTGAACAGAGACAACTTTGGAATCGATGAATTATTTAGACACCCAAACGCACAGCAATAATTTCTCCTGCGATTATCATTCATTTTTCATACATTTAGCAGTGCTAAAAAGCCGCGACGTGCAAACCTTGTGCGGCGTTAGCCCCGACTGGCGCACTCTAAAACAGCCGAGATTTTGTTAAGTGTGCGTGCGGCGACGCATAGATACAAGCCACGCACACATACAAGCCGCGCGCGGTGCGTTTCTATGAAGATAACTTACTTCCTCTCTTTATACTATGGTTTAGGTAAATTCTTGCGATGCTATGTTTGTGTGCACCGTTCACGCACACACGCCTAAACATCGAGCGTAGTGATCGCTTAAACAGTTTTGATCCTATAGACGGTATTTTGTTAAGTTACGTAGGTACGCTTATGATGTAAGTCTGGAATGTTTGTGTATATTCGTTTAGTATATTTATAACAATTCTGTTTTATATGGAATTTTATACTTTTTGTATGGAAAACATGAAAAATTATTACCTACATGTTGAGTTTTATGGGTTTATGGGTTTCATAAAGGGGGTCGAAATTTTCATTATTTTTGCGATAAGACACAATTTTCGAGATATAAGCAAAAGAACAGAAAAAAGATAAAGTACAGTTTTTGCAACTGAATGAGTTATTAATTTAGTGAAAATGAAAAATTCGTTATTGGTGCCGATTCTCTTGTATACCGAACTAAACTTACTAAACTATCACTAAAATTCCTTAATTTTGACTATGAGAATCTCAAAGCTATTCTGCAAAATAAATTCTCTAAATTTAAAAATAATTTTGACACATCTAAATCGAATTTGACAACCGCGACTCCACACGTGATACCTAACCACGTGAATCTTTTTAGAGACGGAGGCGCGCAGGGGGGGCAGCCTCGACGTGTTTTATATGGATTTTTCACTTTTTGTGTGGAAAATAAGAAAAAATATTACCTACATGTAGAGTGTTAGGGGTTTAAGGGTTTCATAAAGGGTGTCGAAATTTTCATTATTTTTGCGATTGGACACACCGTTTTCGAGATATAAGCAAAAGAAAAAAAAAATATTCGGTAGTGTTTTTTCATCTCAAGTCGAGGTGTTGGTGTGAATTTTAGTTCATGACAACCAATTTTATTCCACATGTTTTTAGTCACGATAAAAAAATAGTCATATTTAGTTAGAAAATCTAAATTTTAGGTTAAAAACGTCAAATTCAGAATAGCAAAATTGCCATTTTCACTAAACTAATATCTCAGTGCCATCTTAGTGCTGTCAAACTAAAATATTGTTAAGTTGTGTCACTTTAGTCTATTTCAGAATGGGAAATCGTCGTTTGACAGGAATAAACTAAATTTCGGTGATTTTTAGTTTAGTTTAGAGGCATTTGTGACAAGAGAATCGGCACCAATCTGAATTTGACTTTTCTCACCTAAAATTTTGATTAGTGCCGATTCTCTTATACACCGAACTAAACTATCACTAAAATTTCTTACTTTTGACTATGAGAATCTCAAAGCTATTGGTGCCGATTCCCTTGTTCACAAACTAAACTAAATTTAAGTTCAGTGCATCTTTTTCTTACAATTTCATTAAGAAAAGGACAGAAGATAAATTTTAGTTTAGTCCTGTCAAATTAATCACCACCCATACAAGTTTAGATGTGATTAAAAACTTGCCGACTAAAATTACGTCAATTAACGTCAAGCGCTGATTAATTTGACAGGACTAAACTAAAATTTATCTTCTGTCCTTTTCTTAATGAAATAGAAAGAAAAAGATGCACTTAAATTTAGTTTAGTTTGTGAACAAGGGAATCGGCACAATTATGCAAAATAAATTCTCTAAATTTAAGAAAATTTTTGACACATCTAAATCAAATTTGACAATCGCGACTCCACACGTGATACCTAACCATGTGAATCTTTTTAGAGCCGGAGGCGCGCACGCTCGACGTGTTTTATATGGAACTTTTCACTTTTTGTATGGAAAATAAGAAAAAATATTACCTACATGTAGAGTATAAGGGGTTTAAGGGTTTTATAAAGGGAGTCGAAATTTTCATTATTTTTTGCGATTGGACACACCGTTTTCGAGATATAAGCAAAAGAAAAAAAAAAAGATTCAGTACTGTTTTTGCATGTGAAATCGAGGTGTTGGTGTGAATTTAAAGTTCATGACAATCAATTTTATTCCACACGTTTTTAATCGCGAAAAATAGTCAGATTCGGTTAGAAAATCTAAATTTTAAGTGAAAAACGTCAAATTCAGAATAGTAAAGTTGCTTTTTTCACTAAATGAAAATCTCAGTTCCATCTTAGTGCTGTCAAACTAAAATATAGTTAAGTTGTGTCACTTTAATCTATTTCAGAATGGGCAATCGACAAGATTCTCTTGTCACAAATGCCTCTAAACTAAACTAAAAATCACCAAAATTTTGTTTTATTCCTGTCAAACGACGATTGCCCATTCTGAAATAGATTAAAGTGACACAACTTAACTATATTTTAGTTTGACAGCACTAAGATGGCACTGAGATATTAGTTTAGTGAAAATGGCAATTTTGCTATTCTGAATTTGACGTTTTTAAACTAAAATTTAGATTTTCTAACTAAATATGACTATTTTTAATCGCGACTAAAAACATGTGGAATAAAATTGGTTGTCATGAACTAAAATTCACACCAACACCTCGACTTCAGATGAAAAAACAGTACTGATTTTTTTTTTTCTTTTGCTTATATCTCGAAAACGGTGTGTCCAATCGCAAAAATAATTAAAATTTTGACACCCTTTATGAAACACTTAAACCCCTAACACTCTACATGTAGGTAATATTTTTTCTTATTTTCCACACAAAAAGTGAAAAATCCATATAAAACACGTCGAGGCTGCCCCCCCTGCGCGCCTCCGTCTCTAAAAAGATTCACGTGGTTAGGTATCACGTGTGGAGTCGCGGTTGTCAAATTCGATTTAGATGTGTCAAAATTATTTTTAAATTTAGAGAATTTATTTTGCAGAATAGCTTTGAGATTCTCATAGTCAAAAATAAGGAATTTTAGTGATAGTTTAGTTAGTTTAGTTCGGTGTACAAGAGAATCGGTACCCATGTCTAACTAAATCTGACTATTTTTAATCGCGATTAAAAAGGTGCAGAATAAAATTAGTTATCTTGAACTAAAATTCACACCAACACCTCGCTTCAGGTGCAAAAAACAGTACTGTATCTTTTTTTTTTCTTTTGCATATATCTCGAAAATGGTGCGTCCAATCGCAAAAATAATGAGAATTTCGATCCCCTTTATAAAACCCCTGACACTCTACATGTAGGTAATATTTTTTCTTATTTTCCTTACAAAAAGTAAAAATTTTACGAAACTTTGGTGATTTTTAGTCTAGTTTTGAGGCATTAATTTGTGACAAGAGAATTGGCACCAGTATCCATAAAGGGATCTGAGACACTTGCGCGAAAGACATTTTCGCGAAAGACACTTGCGCAAACCCACTTGCGCGAAAAAGTTGCGGAAATGAGATTTCTTCATAACATCACGCCATCAATTTCAAAGGGCCTAACACTTTGAAATTGATGGCGTGATGTTATGAAGAAATGTGAAAATTTTCGCAGCCGCCATCTTAGATTTAAGTTTTGACATCAAAATCTGCTTTAGAATCCTCAAAAACTATGAAAAAGACACCTATGACGAAAAATCTGAATATTGTCACAGCCGCCATCTTGGATTTATATTTTGACCTCACTATCAGCTTTAGCATCCTCGAAAACTATGAAAACGATACCCATGACGAAATATTTTTAAATGTTCGCAGCCGTCATCTTGGATCTTTATTTTGACTTAAAGTAGTCTTCAGTAGCGTTAAAGAACTTCGTTCCAAAAATACTTCACTCATTGCTACAACAGCATATCGGCGCGGGCATATCGGTGACGCCAACCCATAACTTTTTCCCCTACCAAAAATCATTCAAAACTATGAAATCTAAAGTCAAAATATAACTAGTGAACCCAGCAGGCAGATGTTGTCCTGCGACAACAGCGCCACGCGAGTCCAACTATAGTTATGAACCATCCAAGTTACACAAAAAGAATTAAAAAAAAAAACATCTAAATCAGTCAAGCCGTTTAGGATAAGAAGAATTACGAACACACGTACACCGGTATTTTATTTATTGCCAGGCATGCAAAATTTTAATGTTCTTCAAAAACAAGCAAAGTACTTTAAAATAAAATGCGGATCAAAATGTGGTAGTCGACGTACAATTTCTGGAATATGTTAACATCGCACACGTACGTGCGTGTGTGCGTGCTGCGACGCAAAGTGATACGTCCTCACGCTGGGAAGGCCCGTTCGCTACTGACGGAATAGCACGTCGTAGTCTTCTCTGCGTCCCCTAATGGGGGCGCGAGGAATCGGTTTGGGGGCTTTTTGGCCCCTTGCCCGAGGAGTTGGTCTCTCAGTCCCCAGAATCGAGGACTGGTCGTTGGGTTTTCCCTCCCCCTCTACGAGGGGGTGGGAGTGCTTAATGCACACCTATTCGTTGAGGGGTATGCCTCCCCTCAGCGCATTGGGTGTGTTTTTGGGGTGTATCTGTAGGAGCGCCCGAAGTGCTTCATGACGCCCGTGCGACCAGGCCCCTGCCGGGTGAGATCCCTAGTACCCTAGGGAAGGCCCAGCAAGGACCGATCTAGCAACGAGAGCGTCAGTTTTGGTTGGCGCTCCCTACAGTAGGATTTTCCCCACCCCCTGTAACGTGAACCGGATCTAGCCAGTAGCGTCACAGGGTGCGGGGCGTTGTAGTGTGTATCGAGCGACTTGAGTTGTGTGTACGTCGCTCGTGTAGTTCTTGTTTGGGTTTCCGCGATCGTTTATATAGTTCACTTTGCCATTTATTTACGTAATGAAGTAATTGTTTATTTATAAAATAAAATTTAGATTCTATTAAACAATTAACTTAAAATTAATATATAATTTTTTAAATTTCTTAAAAGTGTTTCTAAGTATTAGAACAAAATATTTATTTGGCTTGAAGTTTTGAGAAAGTTACGTTATTTCAACATTTTTTTTCTGCTATATTTTGTATGAAAGTTGAAAAAAGTGGTTCCCCTATGTACAAGTAGACCATATAATGATGTTGATGATATTTTTTAATTTTCAACATCAAAAGCAGTTTCTTCTAACGAAACGATCAAACGTCAGTCTCGCGTCATTTTTTGGAAAACTTGTTGCGAATTTTAGTGATTTCCCACGAATCCTTAATTTATTTCAAAAATCCCTTTCCCCTATGTACAAGACGAAGAATTGGACTTTTCAAATCACAAATAATTTTGTTTAAATTCTCGTCCCCTTTCTCACAACGAATAAACAAAATTGATCAAAATCAGTGATTTCGTGCGGTGCGGCGGCACGGAGCCTTAAAGTTTCGCAAAAATCATGTATGACAGAATTGTTCCCCTTTAAATGTTCTAAAAAAAGTCCACGACAGCATATGTCTATCTTTTAAGGTTGGCTCACTATAACCTTTTTTATGCTAACCAAATTTGTTCTAAAATAATGCATTATTTGCGAAGGTGTTTTTATAAACATGATATTAATCCTTATTCAAATAAATACGTCCAAAGTAACTATTCCACGCGGACGAAGTCGCGTGCAGAAGCTAGTTTTGAATAAAACTTGATATCTTGACCGAATCCCCGACCCAAGTGCAAATCGCTCACACTCGTCGACATTTTAGGTACTGAGCCGCATGTGGCTCGCGAGCCGCCGTTTTCCGAACACTGTACTAGAACATACCTAAACTAAAAATTTCCTTTCCCTTTTTCCTTTGATCTTTTGAAAACAATACCTAATTCATACGTTTTATAACAGCGAAAATTCGGAACGCTACAACATAAACAGCATAATGTTCTATTCCCACTTCCACACTTCCGGTGTTACTCAGAGCTTCTCACTATTTGAGAAAATGTGCCATATTCACCAACGCACTGTTCCGTGCGGGTTGGTGAATATCACATGACTTCGAAATTTTGGATGTACGAACATCACAATTCGGTTTCCTCACAATTTTGTTCCTTCTCCGTTTTTTAGAGCAAAGAAACGACCAAACACTACTATTAGTGAGAATTGTTTTTTTACTGAACGTACGGAAAATCAGAAATACTTAGACAGAAATTAGGTACTCTCCCGAAAATCGACGTAAAAAGTAAAAAGGATCATTGCTTCAGCTTTGAAAGCAAAATTATACCCTAATTTTAGTGGTAGACAGACTCCTAATTTGAACCACAAAAAATGTCACATTCACGTACAAAATCTGCGCAAAGTGGGGGATTCAGTAAAAAGTGAGTCGGTAAAAAGTGGCAGCGAGCCGGCTCTTACGCGGCTAAATAAAAAGTGGCGACTGCTTCATTATTGACCACAACGACGTGCGAAGGGTGGAGAAGGTAACTTTATTGCACGACCTAGGTGTACCCAAAAGTACCTACATTATTCTATAAGGTATCGTTTTGCGAAACAAATCCATGTTTGGCTTACAAACACCGATGCAGATGCATTCCACCAGTTATGAGAAATCTTTTACAATTCGATCCAGTGCGGTTATGGAATGTCTTGCCCGTGTCAATACGGCATGCATCTTTGTCTACTTTTAAAATTATAGTAAAAAAGCACTACGTAAATCCACTGCAACACCGATGCCGATGGTTATATTAAAAACCTAATGCCGATGGTTCAAAGCTAAGCCATCAAGCCAGTTTTTGTAATAGCCTATCACACCTACGTTCTTATTATTAATAGGAACATAGCAGTGATTGAAATACATTTCTTTATATTAATCTGTGACAAAACTGACAACTTAGTCCCCGAACGGAATAAAGTTCGCAATTAAAAAATTGGCTCTATTTTTTTATTCCTGGGAATAAAGATAAACCTTGGGAGAAGAGTATCGTCCGTCGCAGCTCCAATCTAGATTTTTTTTGAGGCGGGGCAAAAACTGCCGTCTGCCACCCCCCGCCAATCTTTTATGGGGATGCGCTAAGTTAGCCCCCGCGAAATTAAAATTTTCTCAAAATTTAAATTTTGGCAGTTGTATCGATCGATAATGCGCCAATTCAACAGGGGCGCCAAAACTGACGTAAAAAAAAAAAAATAGAAATATTATAAATTCGCTGCGCGTCTCATTTATTGCAAAGTTGATGTGTGCTGGGTGGTGCACTTGTCTGCTACGCTTACGGGGCATGGGCCCCGGCTTGCCCTCCCCTAGATCCGGGGCTGCCTTGTTTTCTAACAAAATGATACTATTAATAACTATTATTGTGTCTTACTTAGTACGAAAACTATTTTTAGGGTTGCGTACCCGTACCTACCGGTTCCACAATAGATGGATACATAAAATACACTTTTTATGTACAGTGTACAAAATTTTATTAAGTACTAAGTACATTATTACATTGTACACTATATTTTTTATTTTATAGGGTGACACAATGGGCGGTCTTATCGCTAAAAGCGATCTTTTATAGAAAACCTACGATAATTTTTCCTATGCAACATAAAAACATAACTCTTTCACACCTCCGTGTACCAGGCTCTGGGGAGCTCTTTAATCTCTAGCGATGTACCGCTATACAATTTAATATTAATAATAATCTGTAGGCGGTGGAGACTGCGCTTTATAAGTAAAAATGATAGTGTATACATGATAGAAGAGGGACAAGTATACTCGCTCTAAATCTCGAAGGTAAAGATTCGGTATTTAGTAATTCGTCATAGCGAGTTTTCGAAGTTCCGTACATCGCGCTGATGAACATTCTCCAATAAATAATTCGTTATAGCAAACTTTCGAAGTTCCGTACATCGCGATTTTAAATAATTCTGAATTAAATAATTCGTCATAGAAAGAAAGAAAGAAAAATAAGTTTAATTGTCACAGACACACATGCATAAAAAAAGAGAACAATACAATAAAATAAAACAATAGATTTAAATATAATCACGAGCACAAACAGAAATATGCGGCAGCTGACTGTGACTGTGACAAGAAGGCTTCCACTCAGCATAATGTTGTGCTATGGGGACCCACAGCACAGCGCTGATTTTCAATGGTCACCCGAAAAAGTCGTACGGAAACCAAGTTAGGTTTAATTAATTAAATATAAATAGATAACAAAATAAAATAAAACAAATAGTACTTAGAATATAATGCTACTATACAACCTATTATACTATTATATGAATAAATATGATTAAAAAACACAGAAAATTATCCGCAGGCATAACCGTGAGTGCATTAAAATAATTAAAAAAATACGCAATTATTTTAAGTTTTTCGCTAACGCATCCGTCGCCTCGATATCACCGTCTCGAGCCGCCGCCGCTGAGACGTTAATACACCTTGCCCATAGATGATAAGCCTTTTTTTTGGGTGGGAAATTATCAAATAACTTCTCCCGCTCTGGGCGGAGCGGGAGGGCGTGTCAGACTCTTACTGACTAAAACCCACCCGTGTTCCTTCGGTTGCCCTGTTTCCGGGGGCCACGATGTCCCTATCGGTTTTCTTCGAACCCCCGGCAGGCATTGGCCCTAGCGGACCCCGTCAATTCTGCTGACATCTCTTTGAGGCGCGCGTGGAACACAACGCGCCGTCGACCCGGGCTTGGTCCTTATCGGACGGCGAGCTACCCATTGCTCACCTTCCGCAAGCCCGCGCCTACGGTGGCCGGAAATCGGCTCGCGATTCCCGCCCTGGGCGTCTCCTCCTATTGCGGCGGTTAGGGGCGTGAGGGCGCGAAATTATAGATGATAAACCTTACGAGAGTGTTTATTTATAAGATATTTGTTGCTCATATTTTTGTTCTTCTAATAAGTTCTAAGTTCTATTCTAACTCACGCAAATCGCACTTTTAAACTTTATAAAGACAGTACATCGGTATTTTAAACATCGAAGTTCAGTAGTGCAGTCGACTTTAATTGTTCAGCACTGTGGTTATTTAAATAGTTAATTTGAGACGTGTTAAGTACAATCTCCGACCAAAAAAAGCGGCCAAGTGCGAGTCGTACTCGCCCATGAAGGGTTCCGTAGCAGCAAGTAACTTTGAATGAAAGGTAAATTGCGGTTTACGATTTATGACGTATTAAAAAAAAACTACTTGCTAGAGCTCGTTCAAACTAATTTTCGGTGGAAGTTTACATGGTAATGTACATCATATATTTTTTTTAGTTTTATCATTCTCTTATTTTAGAAGTTACAGGGGGGGACACACATTTTACCACTTTGGAAGTGTCTCTCGCGCAAACTATTCAGTTTAGAAAAAAATGATATGAGAAACCTCAATATCATTTTTGAAGACCTATCCATATATAACGACATAGCGCTGTCAACAGTGACGTGAAGCCGGTTTCGTAAACATGTGTACACTTAGTGAGGTGTAGTATGATTGTAAATGTGTGAGCGTGTATGCACAGAGCGGAGGTGTAGTTTTGGCAAGCTTAACTGTATTGTTCGCAGAGCTATGTCTTGGTTTTTTATTAGGGTTCCGTTGCCAAATGGCAAAAAATGGAACCCTTATAGATTCGTCATGTCTGTCTGTTTGTCTGTCTGTCCGTCCGTATGTCAAAAAATTTTTTTTTCATCAATCCCATACGTGTGGGATTGATGAAAAATTTTTTTTTGAGTTTCAGTTCTAAGTATGGGGAACTCCAAAATTATTTGTTTTTTTTTCTATTTTTGTATGAAAATCTTAATGCGGTTCACAGAATACATCTACTTACCAAGTTTCAACAGCGTAGCTCTTATAGTTTCGGAAAAAAGTGGCTGTGACATACGGACGGACAGACAGACAGACATGACGAATCTATAAGGGTTCCATTTTTTGCCATTTGGCAACGGAACCCTAATAAAAAACCAAGACATAGCGCTGCGAACAATACAGTGAAGCATGTCAAAACTACACCTCCGCTCTGTGCATACACGCTCACACATTTACAATCATACTACACCTCACTAAGTGTACACATGTTTACGAAACCGGCCTCACGTCACTGTTGACAGCGCTATGTCATTATATATGGCCGATAAATCGTGGCTGGTCTGAACATAGACTCTCCGAACTTTCGTGCATGTTCTCTCACTCACTCTCACCTCATGTCACCATTTAGTTCCTAAAAAGTGTTATTACCAGTGATCGGAGTAGGTAGATTGATTTGGGGTCAATGAACTGGCACGTATATATTAGTATGGATATGTCTCCGGGATTCCGGGATTTTGAAATTATTAAGATTTTTTTAAAGAATTTCTCATGTTGTATTTTTAATAGTATATAGGTGAAAGCAGTGATGGCCCAGTGGTAACGGCCGCGACTTACGAGTTGTACGTCGTAGGTTCGAACCCAGACAGGCGCTTTACTTTGTGTAAATTATTTCATCACCACTGCTCTCAAAACGGTGAAGGAAAACATCGTGAGGAAACTGGCATGTCCTAGAACCGAAAATTCGAAGACATGTGACATCTACTAACCCGCACTGGGCCCGCGTGGTGGATTACGGCCCACTCCCTCTCACAGAGAGGAGGCCTGTGTCCCAGCAGTGGGAACATTTATAGGATGATGATGAGTATATAGGTGAACGGCCTTCTATAGTAAAAAACTATGGTATGGCTAAACTTGAGTAAAAAGTAGCAAACGTAAAGTGTGATTCTATTAATAAATAGTTACTGTGGAGCATGCGACGAAAGATGGGACTTACTTCTCCGCTATCCTACTGACGCACGGTTGTCGAAATTTCTAATGTAATAGTTTGAAAATCCTTACTTTTACAATATTTAATTCAATCCCGTAAGTACCAAAATTAAATACCGGAAAAAAGGCTTATCCATGTTATGATTTCTATGACTATTCATGATGCGAGTACGTAAAATTAATCTACCTACTCCGATCACTGGTTATTACGCAGCCTCGGACCAGCCATGATTCATCGGTCATATTACACCTAGTAACACGTCTAAAATTAACTATTTATATTTAGTAAATAATTGATAGAAAAATCTAGCCGGTTTTAATGATTTGAACGCGTGAATTCCAAGAATATTTTTATCCTTTTGGGATTTAAACTTTAAATCCTACAAAATAGATAATCCCGACCTAAGTTTGGACATTGAATGATTTATTATACGAACCAGTTGAAGTCCAGGGATTCAGGGTTAGTTGCTGAATTACATACATACATACATAAACTCACGCCTTCTTCCCATGGGGGTAGGCAGAAACTACAAAACGCCACCTGCTACGATCCTTACATAGTCCTTTTGCCTCGTTTACGTTCATACATCTGGTCATACACGCACGCCGGTTGCGAGTACTACGCACCTGGCCTTTCTGAAGAACATCACCAATAAGGTCAGTATATGTCCTCCTAGGGCGTCCCCGCCCGGCCTTTCCCTTTACATCAGCCTTGTAAATACATTTTGTTAGTCGCCTTTCATTCATTCTCTCATTCTCTCAATTATTTACTTGATAACATGTAAATGCGCATTAAAATTTTATGACACAGTATTAAGACATGCACCCTGTAAGGGCACTGCAAATGTTTCATATCGAATTATTAAATTACATAATATAATAGTAGATTGTTATACGAGGGGCTAAAATAACCCATTGTAACGAGGTAGTTTTACTCCCGAGCTTTAGCGAGGGAGTAAATAGAAACCGAGTTATAATGGGTTTTAGCGCCGTGTGTTACACTCCACTTTTCACTAAGATTGCGAGAAAATAAAATAATCCAATACAATATTAAATAGGTAGTTTATTTTATTTAAATGTACAATTGTGGATTTATTTAACGAAATGTTTTTTTCCGGCAACTTAATTTCAGTCCTCTGTGAAGATATTCTCACTAGATGACGACATTTTTACTGTTGTAAATTATATTACGGTCACCAATTCAATTCGTAATTAGAGAAAAATTCTAGAGATTTCGCGCCAATGCCTTTTTTATTTCTTCTGTAGTCGCAAAGCAATGCACGTATTCTACCGAAGAGATAGCCGCATTTAGTTCCATTTTCAAAAATAAATGTTCTTCTTTTTTTTTGTGAACCAGTAATAAGTCGAGTCCATAATCATGATTATTCTACATAAGAATGAAAACTTTTTCATTTTTCAAAGCTCGTTCCATTTTCAAAAATTAAAAATAAATTACTTTTTCCCCTGGAGCAACAAATGCTATTTTTTCCCCGCTCTGGTACTCTACAATGACGGCCTTTTTGAGCAAGAGGAGTGAAAATATAATTTAGATAGATAGATAGAATATTCTTTATTATGTACACCATAAAAATTACAGACATTAAAATAGAAATTTTACATTGGGTGACACAATGGGCGGTCTTATCGCTAAAAGCGATCTTTTAAAGACAACCTTTGGATGGATTTAAATGGAAAAGGAGAGACAATACTGCAGGTAGTCAGTGGTGTACCATTTACATATACAACAGAATACACAGATACATAAAGCATATAATTACCTATATACTTCCTTCCTTCATCCTTTAGGTATCTATAAACTCAAAACACATTTCACTCAACTAAAATTGATGAAAACAACTAACAATTAAAATACTTCATTTATTAGTCAGAATATTTTTAGTCACTTTTCCGCCATAGGTAATTTTCTGAAACGCTTGCCCGACACTGTTCTCTATTCAAATTCAAGTAGGCAAAGGTCTTGAAGACAAAATGCCTAACATGTGACTTAAAAAAAAAAAAATAGATATAAAGCTAAGGTTACACAGGGATTCAGTCTATTTCAAACTAATTTTTTTCGGACAATAAATAAAATTCCTTCCTTTATAAAACTATTATTTCGTTATCTAATTACTGGATAAAAATAAAAATACCATAAAATAACCGACAAATAGTTCTCGTGATAAATATATACGTTAGTTCAACATAATAAGTTCAGGAGGTCATAAAAAATGCTATAAGCATTCGGAAAGTAAGGTTTTCCCGCCCAGGGGAAATCTGGGGGCTTTTACTTATTTGAGCAAATCATATTAAATAACTGGTTCTAGCTATAAATATGAATCTCTGTTGGACTTGAATGATGGATGACGAATAATGAGATGGGACTAAGGGTACAAGACTGTTTGTTTTTGTGTAAAAATAAGCCCTTTTTTTCTTTTTATATGGATATAATTTAGGGTAGCTTACCAAGGGGCATCGTATTACCCAGTTACTTGATTGTGGAGGTTAGATAGATAGTCGCTCCATGTAAAATACTGGTATTTAGCTGCATTTGGTTAGATTGGAAGCCGGCCCCTGCGTAGTCGGGCAAAGGCTAGGTAGATTGATTGATCGTTAAGGGCAGCAGTCGGCAACACGCGGCCCGTGAATGTTTTGTAAATAAGTTATAAATAACGTGCAAACTTTTTCAATTGTAAATTGTAGAAAAAATTAATATGCTTCTCGTCTCACAGATGAGCATTTGAGAGCCATTCTACGAATTGCAAATACAAATTTGACAGCTAACATACAAGAAATAGCCTCCCAAATGCAACCTCAGACATCACACTGAAATTTGTATAAAATCAGTTACCTATTTAGGTACTTTGTAGTTTTCATTTCTGAATGATTTACGGTGGTTATTTTTCTAGCTATAAAGCCCAAACATATAAACATAATGTAAGTATAACGTGTACGAATTAAATTCCTTATGGTTTAACAATTTTAATAGCAATTTTATTTTTTCTATGTGATATGACTAATTATACGTAGGTATATTAGGCTTCTAGGGTTAATATCACAAGTGCGGCCGCCTTTAGTTTATTTTGCCACCTTGTGGCCCTTGCCTGCCAAAAGGTTGCCGACCTCTGGTTTAAGGCAACTGAAGGATGATTTTAAAACTATTAGTATGTACATTTAAGTAATGTGAAGGGTTAATACTGATATTAAAGCTGACATTTTTATAAAATCCTTGCTTTTATATGTAAAAATAATAATAAAAATGCAAAACTGAGTTTATTTGTTTGATAAGCTTTCACGCTAAAACGGCTCAACGGATTCGGATGAAATTTAGCACATGGGTAGACCATGATCTGGGTAAGGACATAGGATACTTTTTATCCCGATATTCTTACGGAATCGAGACTTATGCGGGTGAAACCGCGGGGCACAGTCAGTTTTCCATATTTTGAATTGCAGTGTCATAAGTACTAGGTACAACTGAGACATTATTCTTGCTTCCCAACTACCTATATCTTTGAGGGACAAAATAACGAATAAAAACATAAAGTACAAAATAAAGGAACATTTTTAAAAAAAATACAATATTTAATATCTAATATAATTATGATAAGTGAATGTAACTAAATGTTGTAAATAAATATAGTTAAATAGTAAATAAACATAATACGCAACAATATCATAGGTAAATAACTACATATTACTAATACAATAACATACTTTTTAGGAACAACCTGTATCAATCTAAATCACATTCCTCCACTACTTTTTGTTTTAAGGACGGTCAGTAGATTGGTCACCGATGTTCGCTCGTTAGTAATAGATAAATATTTCGCTTACTACCCTCGTTGTGTTTTTGTTATTGTCTCATTTTATATTTTTGTTTTAATTGTCTAAAACTAGTGATGCAACGAATCGAATACGAATATTCGTATTCGCCGAATAGTAGACATTTACCGAATATTCGTATTCGGCGAATACTAATACGAATACTAATACGAATATTTAAAAATTAATATGTTTGTACGCAAATCTAATTACTGGCAGACTTGGAAAACGCGCGTCGTCGGCACGTAAAAATACGACGTGTGCACTGGCCTTAACCGCAACGACGACGCGACGGGGGACTCCCCGGCCATAGTTTATACAGTGCCGCGGCCCGGGAGTTTTCCTATCATTACGAATCATGGATTGATTCATTCATTCATTCCTTTCATTTCATTTGTCAGTCGAAAGCACAAGTCAAGCAAGAGAGTATTGTTTTATTTATTTTCTGAGGTTGCTGCGAAGTGAAAGGAGTTGAAGTTGAATAGAAAATGTCTTCTCGTAAACGAGATCAAAGTGACATATGGAAACACTTCGGTAAATTACCAAATAAGTAGTTATATGGTCTGTATTTCTTTTGTATGAACAAAAGGTAGGATAGTAAGTCCTAAGTAACTTAGACGAACGTTAGTAATAGCTGCGTCTATGTAGTACTAGACTATTAGTCTTTTATTACCATGGCAAGATATTCGTATTCGTATTCGTATTCGCCGAATAGTAGGTTTGATATTCGTATTCGTAAAAGTAGTATTCGTTGCATCACTATCTAAAACTCTAAATCATGTGGTCGATGATTTTGGTGCACGGTAAAACTCTAATGAGTTTATGTTTGCACCAACTTATTATGTATAAAGATATAAGTATACTACTGAATGAATATAAATAAGATATACCTACTAGCCACTTATCTGATTTATCGTAAGATAGTTCATTATCATTAACCAGCTTCTGCCTGCGACTCCGTCCGCGTGAAATCTCTTTCACTAATGGGAATTAGTGAAAGAATTTTCGGAA
This sequence comes from Agrochola lychnidis, assembly GCA_963680765.1. Taxonomy (NCBI): domain Eukaryota; kingdom Metazoa; phylum Arthropoda; class Insecta; order Lepidoptera; family Noctuidae; genus Agrochola; species Agrochola lychnidis. Next base: position 23,001,418 of record OY796858.1, read on the forward strand.
TCGGATCCGGAATTCCGAAGATTACCCCCTACATACAAACTCTTTATAATATGTATTGGTATAGATATATTTACGTTTATTACCGTAAAGATTAGAAAGTCATTACATAATTAGAAAGACATAAAAATATTACATCACGTCTTGTTTCCCCGAAGGGTTGGGCAGAGGTGTCCCTGTAGCAGGTACACCCACATTTCGCCAGTTATGTTTTAAGTCCCATGTACGAGTAATAGGGGGCGAGCCTGTTGCCATCATCATCACCATCAGCCTATAAATGTTCTCACTGCTGGGACACAGGCCTCCTCTCTGTGAGAGTGAGTGGGCCGTAATCCACCACGCGGGCCCAGTGCGGGTTGGTAGATGTCGCATGTCTTCGAATTTTCGGTTCTAGGACATGCCATCAACTGGGCACAAATCCAGACTCCGAGCTGCTACTGAGAAATTTCTGATAGAAAAACTCAATAACACTTTGGCCGACCCGGGAATCGACCAACGAGGCAGTCAAGTAATTAGAAAGAAAATAAGAAAAATATGTTATTTGGGACACGCACAGGAAATACAAACAGTAATCACAACTAAAAAGGAGCATCTAGACCTAACAAAAAATTTCGAATTACCGAAAGAATAATAATAATAAATGAAAAAAATCAAGCGAAATGTTGACACGATCTGCCGCCCGTAAAGCACGCCCACCACCTCCGGACTCGTCGCTCAGCTCCGCCTCGCCGCCACCGGTATCCAGCTCCATTGTGAGTGCTGTGACAACACCGGCTGCGGTAGTTGCGTCGAGCTCGAGCGACGAGTATTTCTCTCCGCCCACGACACCACCACCTGCTCGTCGACAGGGAGGACGCCGGCCGCCGGACGGTTTAGGACCTCGAGGCCCACCGGCCTCTGATAGGGTCCCAGCTCCCGGCGGAAGTGTGCAGCGCATGAGATGGACACGCTCCATCAATGAAAACGTCATGCGCTCATACTATGGGGCTACAGATGGAGGAAATAATCTGACCGCGTACCGTGTTCGGATGCTCTCTCTTTTTCAGGTGCTTGAGCCAGCTGTCAACGTTTCGGCACAACGACTATCGGATCAGGTGCGGGTCATCCAGCGTAATCATATGCTGGACGACACTACACTTGATCGCCTACGAGTTGAAATGCAGAGTAGCCATGTCGTTGCTCCCCCGTCGCAGACTGTTGTAGTAACACCACGGTCCAACACAAGCCAAGCTGACGAGAGGAGTGACGACAGGGCTACAATCGTAAGTACCCAATGCAATGAGGAATTGAGGAGTGCTTTGGAAGGTGCGATTCAGGAATATCGATATATGTCGCCCGAACTTAGGCCACGCTTACCTCGGTTGCCCATGCATAACAAAAATAGGGCGCTGGTGGCGGCTCTGGATTCGCAGTTATCAAACTATTTTGATGACTGCGAAGACCTCACTGATACTCACTCAATTTTGTACTGCGCGGCTGTAGCGGCATGTCGTGTAGCTCACGTCAAATTTGCTAATAGTTCTAGAGCTACGCGACCGAAACCAGCCGTACCAGCCTGGCAGTGCAGAATTGAGCGCCGTATTAGTGTGGCCAGAGCGCTCATCGGCAAACTAATCTGCTTCAGGGAGGGCAATACGAGTATTGCCCTCCCTGACGCCCGCCTCACAAAGCGCATCACTCTAGGGCGAGCCCTAGAGTGATGCGCTTTGTGAGGCGGGCGTTCTCAGGGACTGATATCAGCCCTGAGGACTATATGTCCCGTATCACAGAGCGCATCGACTTTCTGAAGCAGAAAGTGTATGCATGGGCAAACCGTATTCGTAGGTATAAGCGGCGGGTAGAGCGATATACTCAAAATCGCACCTTCCAGAGTGATGAAAGGTGGGTTTATAGGGCTTGGGAGCGACCGGACCAAGGTGTGACTGACACGCGCCTACCGGATGATGATGCCATGGATTCTTTCTGGCGGAGTATCTGGTCGGTGCCTGTCAGTCACACCGAAGGTGACTGGACTCGGGAAGTCGAGCGAGCCTGCGATCCAATACCAGAAATGGGGGCTATTACCATCTGCCCCCAAGATGTAACACGTGCAGTTCGTCCGCTACCTAACTGGAAGTCTCCAGGACCGGACGGGCTGCACAACTTCTGGATTAAATGGTTTATGAGATCGCACGCTCGCTTGGCGGCTCAGTACCAGACTGCTTTGGAGTCTGGGTCGCTACCCCAGTTCCTAACAACAGGAGTTACCCACCTGCTCCATAAATCTGGTAGCACCGCGGAACCCAAAAATTATAGGCCGATCACGTGTTTACCGACGGTCTATAAAGTTTTTACATCCATTTTGAGAGCTAAAATTAACAAACATATAGACACCAACTCCATCATGTCTGCCTCTCAAAATGGATGTAGGAACGGGTCCCGCGGTACTAAGGAGCTACTCCTCATTGATATGACCATTAGCCAACAGGTACGCCGTTCCCGAAAGGATCTGTCGACATGCTGGATAGACTATAAGAAGGCCTATGACTCGGTGCCACATACATGGCTCATGAGGGTGCTGGAGTTGTATAAAGTAGATACAACTCTGCGCACCTTCCTGATGTCATGTATGAGGCAATGGAGGACGGTCCTTCGCTATCCAGGATGTCGAAATGTCCAGAGGAATAGCGAGCCGATAAGGATAGAGCGAGGCATATTTCAGGGCGACAGTTTGAGTCCGCTTTGGTTCTGCTTAGCCCTGAATCCTCTAAGCACACTGCTAGAGGATTCAGGTCTTGGCTATCGGTTGAGGAGAGGTGGTCAGGTTATATCTCACCTCCTATACATGGATGATCTAAAACTCTTTGCCCCCAACAATTTGCAACTGATGGAGCTACTGAAAGTAACTGAAACTTTCAGTAGTGCCATCAGAATGGAATTTGGTGTGGACAAATGTGCGGTCATGCATGTAAAGCGAGGGGAGATTGTGGAATCCATGGGAGCTCAACTCTCGGATTCCATAAACCTTAGAGCCCTCTCCGCATCCGAAACCTATAAGTATTTGGGTATGTCGGAAGCGTTGGGCATCAATAGATAGATAGATAGAATATTCTTTATTATGTACACCATAAAAATTACAGACATTAATATAGAAATTTTACATTGGGTGACACAATGGGCGGTCTTATCGCTAAAAGCGATCTTTTACAGACAACCTTTGGATGGAAGCAATCGTTGAAGGAGCGTTTCTTTGGCCGCCTGAAGAAAGTATTTAATAGTCTTCTATCAGGCGGAAACAAGGTGCGCGCCTTCAACGGTTGGGTCATGCCGGTTTTGATGTACTCTTTCGGCATACTCAAATGGACTCAGACCGAACTCGACGCCCTGGATAGGAGGGTCCGTACGCTGCTGACTGCATATCGAATGCATCACCCACGGTCATCGGTAATGAGACTGTATATCCCGCGAAAGTGTGGAGGTCGAGGCTTTTTAAACGCTAAGACCCTCCACAATCGCGAGATATGCAGTCTTAGGGAATATTTCCTAGAAGCCGACGTGGGGATGCATCGAGATGTGGTCGCGGTGGACAAGGGTCTTACCCCGCTCTCCTTGGCTAAAGAGAACTGGCGCAAGCCTGTAGTGCTCGACACTAACGATCGCAGGGAGGTATGGCAGAGTAAGGAGCTTCACGGACGCTTTTTCCGGGCCCTACATGGACCCGATGTAGATTTACTGGCGTCCGTGACCTGGCTACGTTTCGGTGACCTCTTCGGGGAGACCGAAGGTTTTATCTGTGCAATTATGGATGAAGTTATCATGACGAACAATTACCGGAGATTTATTGTGAAGGATGGCACGGTTGACATCTGTCGGGCATGCCACCGTCCGGGAGAATCAATCCGACACATTATCTCCGGGTGTTCTCGTCTAGCTAACGAAGAGTACTTGCATAGACACAACCTTGTAGCCAGGATTATCCATCAGCAACTTGCTCTGAAATACGGCCTTGTGGAATCGGAAGTGCCGTACTACAGGTATGTGCCCGACCCAGTTCTCGAAAATGGAAATATCACATTGTACTGGGATCGATCCATCATCACTGACAGGACTATTGTTGCCAATAAACCTGATATAGTGGTGGTGGATCGAGTAGAGCGGCGCACAATGATTATTGACATAACAGTCCCGCATGACGGGAACCTCGTGAAAGCCGAGAAAGACAAACAAATCAAGTATCTTGACTTGGCTCGCGAGATTGTCGACATGTGGGATGTGGACTCAGCGATCATTGTGCCGATAGTCGTATCAGCCAATGGCTTAATTGCCAAGAGCCTCGACCAACACCTAAGGAGGCTCTCGTTGGGCAGCTGGATCAAGGGCTTGATTCAGAAGGCGGTACTCCTGGACACGGCTCGCATTGTTAGGAGGTTCCTCTCTCTGGAGCCCTGACCGCCGGTAGCTTGGACCCTGTTCCCGATACCGGTGGGCTACTATTTTTTATATTTTTAAATGTTTCTATATTTTTTATATTCTAATATTTAAAAATGTAATTTATAAGGATTTTAATGGAATAAAGGAAATAATAATAAACGACCTGTGCGAGGTCAAAAAGGCACCTATCTCAGCACAGGCTGCGATATTTAAAAAACACATTTGCACTAAAAAGAAAACGAACAATAAAACCGTAGGTCAATTTACAGAAGCAAATACATACAATCTTCATTATTTGTCGCCAAACCATCTTCAAGTAACAAACAACCCTGAAACCAAACAATATAAGAACATTTTCACTTTAACCACGTAATGGAAACTGACAAAATATAAGGCGAAAAGGTATTTACAGCGGTGCCAAATCCCGGATTGACATTATTGTCAATAATATCCAGCGGGAGAGGGGTTAATAGAAAACTTAATACCTTTATTTTCTTAGCTTCAGTTTAGCAGATTGTGGGGTGACCATGAGATAATAAGAAAGTTGGGACAAAATATTTTATTCATGGAATCATTTTTGGGATAATAAGACCTTGTATCTATTTTTCTGGCTGTCCTAAAAGGGATTCAATCAAGTTGAGAACACGAAAGAAAATAAGTAAAGTTATGGTGTGCAATAACCTTCTGTCCTCACAAAATAACAATTTGTTATCTATCACTTTAGCCTAGGACCCCTAGGTATGAAGCTACTACTACGCGGTGGGCCCGTCTTGTCGGGCCAATTCAGTGAGTCTAACGTAGTCAGAGTTACGCGATAAAAAGAGAGGCAACTTCTTGGTGAATCTAACTATAGGTAATTAGCGCTGTGCGAAATTTTTTTTTCTTTTTTTTTTTTGGGTGGGAAATATCAAATAACTGCTCCCGCTCTAGGCGGAGCGGGAGGGCGTGTCAGATTCTTAATGACTAAAACCCACCCGTGTTCCTTCAGTTGCCCTGTTGCCGGGGGCCACAATTTCCCTATCACTTTTATTCGCACCCCCGGCAGGCATTGGCCCTAGCGGACCCCGTCAATTTTGCTGACATCTCTTTGAGGCGCGCGAGGAACACAACGCGCCGTCAACCCGGGCCTGGTCCTTATCGGACGGCAAGCTACCCACCCATTGCTCATCGTGGCGCTGTGCGACCTGAATTGCACTTTATTGTGTCGTAGCAAGAGTCGCTTTTTACCGGACTGCCCCGGAAAGAATGTTGAAGAATGTTTTTCGAGAGTATGTAGGTGTATAGTCTATTTTTTGGCACGTTCTGTAGCCTAAATGACAAACCAATAACCTGAAATATGGTGTAACTTTTGTTTGCCTAGCTGCAATACCAAAAGTCTATAGATTATAATGCTTGTTTTTCTTTTTTCAATTACTTATGTGTTTTTGCAGTCGGGTTTTTTATTTAAATGGTTTTGTGGAGTGAACCATCTGTATTCATCTATGAACTTACCAAGAGTGGTGCAGTTAAGCTCGTACTTATAAAATAACACACTTTAGGAAACTAAATCTGGCACGCACCGGCTAAAGGGTGGAACTCTCTGCCAGCGTCTTTATGAAATCCACGTATAACCCTACAGCTTTCAAAGCAAGAGTGAACAGGAATTTTCTGGGCACGGTCGTTCCATCGTAGACTTCATCCATCGCTTTCCATTAAGCGAGAGCAGGCCGATTTTTGTTATAATTCTAAAGTTTAAGAAGTATTTTGTTATAATTTCCTATTTCTTAATTCGAGAGCCTTTTGTTTTATTATGTGTTATGACCTATTTCTGTGATTGCTGGTTATCCTGTAATTGGCGACTGTATAAGTCCGAGGCTATTGCTAGCTATAGTACTTATGAAATATTATATACAGAAGCTGTTGGTGTACCTTTATTATTATTTCTTTCTTTCTTAATAAATTAATAAATAAATATGATGATTCCCAGTTTTATCCCAAAACCGTAGCCACCCTATTCCATCGTGCTGAGCCGTGATGCACCCAGCTTATGGTACCGTGTGGGCCCAAGATAAACCCACTGTTGACCACATCGGAACACAACCGTCACCGGCTTACTTTCCTAAATATTAGATATCGGATTCACGGGCAAATGGGGAAAAGGTAAATAAATTCCTTTAGCAAACAGACGGTTTTGTTATTTTATTTGGAGATGGCGTGATGTGGGTGTGTGATTGAAAAGCGATTTACTGATAAATATACAGGTTTATTTGCAATCACAAAAAGAAGATTAGATTTTTGATGAAAAAAAGATTTTGCAGCTGTCAGTAGTACCTAGGGTTCCCAACTTTTTTTATATCAACATAACATAACATAACATCACGCCTTGTTTCCCCGAAGGGTTGGGCAGAGGTGTCCTTGTAACAGGTACACCCACATTTCGCCAGTTATGTTTAAGTCCCATGTAATAGGGGGCGAGCCTAGTTTTATATCAAATATAGTATTATCGAAGCCATTGCCTGTAAAAATATAGTAGATGGTGAAATAATAAAAAAATATATAGTAGGTATGTTTCTTGTTTGTTTACATTTAAATTCTTTAAATGCATAATTTTTGCTGCTACGAACCTATATTAACAAGTTTTTTTAAATGTTTCATATCTATTTTTATAGATAAGTACTCTAAATTAAGGGTACAAAATACCATTAATTCAGCTTTTATGAGATTAATACTGTGGCCATATTGCGAGCATCTCGCCATTTTGTATGGAAATGAAAATATTTGTTTTGCCTACTATATTTTTTCTTTAGAAATATAGTATGTAGGCCTCTAATATAGTAGGATATTATATTGTATAGTAGGGTTGGCAACCCTAGTAGTACAGACGCCAGCACATCAAGCTACTACAATCTGTCAAATTTATTTAATAGATTTTCAACTTTATCGCTGATGTCTAAGGTTCAAAGTTGATTGGGAAAATTTGACAGATTCGGGTAGCTTGATGTGCTGGCGTCTGTACCTAAAAGTATAGCTTATTGAATAACATTTAGGGGTGTACCTAAATATTGTTTATTCATAATTAAAATGAAATGTACACAAATAACAAGTTTTACCTAAACCCTAATCCTAACTATACATGGCGCACCCAGAAAATTTTGCGATAGGTACTAAACAAAATTTACTACTGGTTATAATTTATTATTATTGCTAAACTTTTCAAAGAACTCTCTCTCCATTAGCATCTATACACAGTTTCATTTTCCAGTCTGCATCAGACACCTCTTCAATCCCCTTCTCAAATGCAGCCAGTGCATCTTCCGGTGATGAAAACTGTTTTCCCTCGAGTTGATTTTTTATTTTGGGGGAAAAAAAATATAAATCCATCCATAATGATATCTTAGACGCGTCGAGACGAGCCTGCTTCAAATGCTATCATGTCTCGGCACCATTCTACCCGAATCTCCTTCTGAGCCTGCGTTAAATTTTGCGGTACCACCGTGAAACTATCTTCCTTACCCGAAGATGCCCGTGTAGAATTTCATGCACACTTCTCGATCCAATCTGCAATATATGCTGAACCTCTTCATATGTAATTCGCCTATTCTCTTGAATTAAAATTTTCATAGCCAGCACGTTTTCTTATGTAACAGACGGCATAGGGCGGCCACTTCTTTCTTCGTCCGCCAAAGTTACTCGACCACGCATAAATTCGTTGAACCAGCGGAAAACAGTCGCTTTAGAAGGGCTTTTGTCTATTAACACCATTCGAAGTCTTACAAACAATTCTTCTGGTTTTAGTCGACATTTGAAATCGTACAAAATCATCGCGCAGAAAATTTTCTCGTTGTAAATCCAATGCTCTGTGTTTTCAGTGAGACAGACAATTTTGATTTTGCTTGTAAAAAAATGTGGAGGGAGTTTCGAATTTGGAATGTTGTGTTTTTTTTTATAATAAATAAAATAGTCATAGTTTTATTTGAAATCAAAACCAGCCAGTGTCCCGTAGACAAAAACTGTTAGTCGCAAAACTTTCTGAGTGACCTGTGTATATTTAGAATATCCTTAATATTATAAATGCGAAAGTAAGTTTGTTTGTTACGCCTTCACGCTAAAACAGCTGAACGGATTTGGATGAAATTTGGCACATATATAGATGATGCCCTGGAAAAGAACATACGATACTTTTTTTGTTCCCAAGGGATCGAGACATGCGGGTGAAACCGCGGCAAAAGTGAGTTTGTTTATTTGTTACGCTTTCACGCTAAAACGGCTGAACATATTTGGATAAAATTTGGCACATGGGTAGATCATGACCTAGGTTGGGATATAGGATACTTTTTATCCCGATATTCCCACGGGATCGAGACTTATGTGGGCGAAACCGCGGGGTGCAGCTAGTAATTAATAACATTAAAATATTGTGAATTGGGCGTAAATTAGTGTGCAATGGATCAGAGAATGAGTGATGTGATTTTAAAAACTGTCAAATAATTTGCAATCACATTTTAGCTTCATACAACGCTTATAATTACACGTTACTGAAACATAATAATATATAGTTTCCGGTGTACAGACGCCAGCACATCAAGCTACCCGAAACTGTCAAATTTTCCCAATCAACTTTGAACCTTATACTTTAGCGATAAAGTTGAAAATTTATTAAATAAATTTGACAGATTGTATTAGCTTATGTGCTGGCGTCTGTACCTACGCATTATAATAAATTGCAAAACAAAAGTACTTATTCATTTCAAAAGAGACGATCTATAGACCTACAAATGCAAATTTTTATTTACACCAGAGGTCCTCAACAAGCGGTCACCAGACAAAACGAGTTTCCTGAAAAAAAAACAGAAATAGCGCTCTACGGTTATAACGAAATAAAAATTTAAATCGGAAATAACGCCGCCATCTTGTTTTTAGGGTTTCGTAGTAAACAAGGAACCCTTATAGTTTCGTCATGTCCATCTGTCTGTCGGTCTGTCTGTCCGCGGTCTAGCTCCAAGACCCTTAGTACTAGAAAGCTGTAATTTGGCATAGGTATACATATTAATTACGCCGACAAAGTGGTATAACAAAATTATGAAAACATTTTTTTTTTTTAGGGTACCTCTCATTCGTAAACTGGTGAAGTTTTTTTTTATCCCATGGTAAGGGGCATCATTGGAAAGGTCCTTCAAAAACATTGTGAGTTTGTGAAAACCATTTTTGGATTCAGGGATCCGTTTGCGAAATATTAAGCTTTAAAATGCTAATTTTTGTTAGAGTCAAGTGTCCCCCCCCTCCCCTGCCAGCTAAATGGCTGTTTTTGGATGTGTGAAAAATATTACAGCAGTAGTTTATATAACAAAATTAAAAGAAAAACTATCACAGCTAAGTAGGCTCTACAAGTTAACGAGTAACAATTGACCAACTTAACTTTGCAGTTGCAAAAACATGTTTACCCATACATTCCGTATGGGAGAACATATTTTTCAACTACAAAGTTAAGTTTGTTTTTGGGATAAATTCATCCCAACTACGGAACCCTTCATTGTGCGTGGTCCGATACCCACTTGGCCGGTTTTTGAATACATTTCAAGTGACATTTGACAAAACAATTGCACAAATGTATACTAACAGCGCCCTCCAGCGTCTCTATCACTCGTATTTTGATGCGGGGACGTTGACAACGTCCCCGCATCAAAATACGAGTGCTAAAAGATCCGTCTAGCAGTGTAGGTAAAGTAAACGAAAATATTGATGACTAATGCATCGATAATCAGCCAGATAAACAGGCTTATCATTTGGCCGACAACTCGATACAGATAATGTACATGTAGACCACTAGCGGTCGTACACCCAAATGGATGTAATTGAAATTCTTTTTTTTTTTTTTTTGAAAGAAAGAAATAAATTTATTCGACCTAGGTTAAGGTAAATTGAAATTCTTGTTAGGTATATGATATTGACGATTTCACTGCTCATAGTGCAGGTAAGGGGCGTGAGCATTGCTAATTATTAGGTACAATTTTATATTTCAGACAACATAAAAAGAATTCCTTAACAAAATAAGCCCAATTAACATGTTTGCTGACAACTATACCTACAAGGCTTCTCTGGCGCGCGCCCAAAATGAGAACTAACACTGCCATCTTATTTTTGAATACAATTTCTGTGACAATTTCACAAATTTTTACCAACACCGCCTACCTGTCAACGTCATTCGAGCGCTAAAAGATTATTGTAGCGGTTACTTTTCAGGGTGGCGATTTAGTGACCTACATCCGTCAGGGGGTGATTTTACCTGTCATATTTTCGCTATAAAACTCATATTTTACAATTAAAAAAACAAAACTTTTTATACATGAATCGAAATAGTCTGTCTAACTGATGTATAGGAATTTCTTTCACGATTCATAAGTGTGTATCATGGTGGAAGTTGTTTAGTATGACGGGTAGAATCACCCCCTTGAAGGATGCAGGTGTCTAAATCGCCACTCTCTAAAAAAGGTTTAGCACCGCTGCTGTCATCCGTCACATTTGACCATAAACAAATGCTGCTCCCCACGACCTGCGACCTCGTTATATTGTGAGTTATAAGTTCTTATTAGTAATATATTTTAAACCCACATTATTTTTCAATGAAGTGACAATAGCCTGAAGGCTAGGTACACTGTTTGACGGCGATAGGGCCTGTACCCTAATTGCGTAACTCATTTTCGTAAACAATTTCGCGAAATTTGTTTCATTTTGACATTTCAACAACATTCATTGCGTTATTTACGTTGTTGAACAGATTTTTTTCCAACTTATGAAGCAATGGATTAGAAATCTGTTTCAAATCGAAACAAATTGTGATTGTGTTGTATTACGCAATTAGGGTGCAGGTTTTGAAACAAGACGCACACTAGACAAGTCTGTAAAAAAAACCGGCCAAGTGCGTGTCGGACCACGCACAATGAAGGGTTCCGTAGTTTTGATGACTTTATCTCAAAAACAAACTTAACTTTGTAGTTGAAAAATATGTTCTCCCATAAGGAATGTATGGGAAAACATGTTTTTATAACTGCAAAGTTAAGTTGGTCGATTATTACTCGTTAACCTACCACAGTCTGTCTCTGCATCACCCAAAGGTTGACTGGTAGAAAATGCCTGTGGCATTAAGTCCGCCTCTGTACATTTCTGTGCTTGAAGTATTAAATAAATAAATAAATAAATAACTTGTAGCGCCTACTTAGCTGTGATAGTTTTCCTTTTAATTTCGTTATATAACCTACTGCTATGATTTTTTTTTTAATATCCAAAATCAACCATTTAGCTGGCAGGGGGTCCCGACACTTGACTCTAACAAAAATTAGCACTTTAAAGCTTAATAATATTTCGCAAACGGATCCTTGAATCCAAAAATGGTTTTCGCAAACTCACAATGTTTTTAAAGGACCTTTCTAATTATACCCCACACCACGCGATAAAAAAATACATCACCATTTTACGTGTAGGAGAGGTACCCTAAAAAAAAATGTTTTTCATAATTTTGTTTTACCACTTTGTCGGCGTAATTAATATGTATACCTATGCCAAATTACAGCTTTCTAGTACTAATCGGTCTCGGAGCTAGACCGCGGACAGACAGACGGACAGACAGACGGACAGACAGACAGACAGACGGACATGACGAAACTATAAGGGTTCCTTCTTTACTACGGAACCCTAAAAAGGAACACATATTTAACACTTTTAAGAAGATATAGATACCTACCTTTAGAGAGGTATAAAAGAGTAGCCCATCAGTTATCAGAAACAAGCTACCACCGACCTTCAGGATTCCGAGGAGAGAAACTGCCTAACAATGCACGTTGTGTCCAGAATTACCGCTTTATGTACCACACCCTTGTTCCAACTGCTTAACAAAAGCCTCCAAATGTGGCCAGAAATAGCTTTAGGCACAATGATCGTCGAGTCTAGATAGTGGCGTAACAATTCCTAAAGGGGCTCCGTATCAAAAAAAAATGGGGCCCCTTTTCACCCGACTGCGGCTAAGCTCAAAAGGAGGGTGTTTTTTAACAAAATAAATAAAATAGCATCCTGATTCGATTGAGGCTGTCAGTGACCTTACTAAGAAAATGCAAGAACGAGAGAAGCAACCTAGAAAATTAGAGCATCCTGACTCGGATACGTTAATTTTTTATTCCATAGAGCGAAGCGAGCTCCGCGAAAATTGGAGCATTCTGAACCGGGATAAGTTAAGGTTTCACCGTGGATTTAATAAGAGAGTGTAAGAGCGAGCGAAGTGAGCTCGAAAATTGGAGCATCCTGACTCGGATAGGTTAGATTTTATTAAATGAAGCAAGAGCTTTATTATTTTGGATTACGAATTTTTGCTGACACATGTTGGAGGCCCCGTAGGTTAGGGGACCCGTATCATTGATACGGCTGATACCGCGATAGCTACGCTACGCCCCGCACATGGCGACAAACCGCGTCAAAATATTTATTTTTAACATTATGCTGTATTAGTAGGTAATATTAAGTGCAAATATCACATGACCGAGATTGTCCGCTATCTTTTAGTCTGACCAAAGGTTGTTTTTTGCGATAAAAGTGAACCTTTGTACCGACTTGATCCTTGCAATTATTATTGAACGTTCAACAACACTAGATAGGCGTGATTATTACTATTCGCAAGGAGCCCGCGGGTCCAAAGATTGTCTTATCGGACTAAATAAATCATAATAATAAGGTATATAATCACCTATTTATTTAGTTCATGGAAAATTTTAAGCTTAATTAATCTTTGAATTATTAGCAGTTATTTTGTCTACGAAACTAAATTATCAGACAGGTCTGAAGTTTGGAATCCAGAAACAAATAATTTAATGATCCTGTGCTCTTCCACTGCTCTTCTTCAGATTTGTGCCCGATTTATACTAATAACCTCGACCACTGCTGTATGGGATTTGGTACTAATAATGACAGGCCAAAGGTGGTGAGCAGAGGTGTACCTATAGGTAGCACAGCAAATAGCACATTAGATCCTATCCAACTCTGGGTATCCCTTCAGCGAAGCCAGTTGTGATGTTAATGGGAAATATTTGACAGATCCTCTAAAAGCTTATTGACTAACACTGCAGACACTGGTAGAGTGCACCGTATGGGAGGAGCCGCGCCATGCCCTAGCATCGAAGTCGGAGCCGACCTGTCGCTGCCGGCTTTCGGGAGCGCCGAGTCGTGGGATGCGGTAATCTCCTTCTATGAAACCGTCATTTCGCAGAAGGAGGCTGCGGAAAGGGAGAGGGAGATTGAGACCACTCTCCTGATTCGTAGCAGGTGGACCGAGCGTCGGCGGAGGGCGGACAACACCCTCTTCCAGCCCCCGTAAACAGGTCCGGAGGGACGGCGGACTCGGGGATGTCCGCCGCCCCCATCCAGCAGGACCCGAGGTGGCGGCGCGTAGTGTTCCACGCGTGCCCCTTTTTGACGTTACGGGGGGAGTCTCACACCTCACTCCCCCCGCCAACATGAGGTGGGTGAGGTGGTCTACCAGTCGGGGATTATGGAAGGCGCACAAGATCTCATGATCCCCGGTTCAAGTGAGGGAAAGGTACACCGGGTCCGGTTTTTAGTCAGTAGGAGTCTGACAGACCCCTTCGTCCACCCCAGGCGGAGGACTATAAGGATTTTCAACCCCGGAACAAAAAAAAGGGTTAGAATTGTGACCAACGGCCGGCGATCGTTTCACAAAAAGAAGCGCAATCATTATATTAAAAGTTTTCAATAATATTTTTTGATTAGATTTGAGATTCATTTTAATACATGCCGATGTTAAATTATGTAATACAAAGATAATAAATCAGTTATAAAATTAAGTATTTTGACGCAATATCTCTTCGAGACGGTCACAAAACAGACAGACACATCCGGCTGTTTATCACAATGTTTTTATTTAACATCACTAGTAACAATATGATATCACTATCTATGACTTATTGAACCTTTTTATCCTCTAACCGGAGGTGCAATCATTATCAGTTATTTAGTTTATCTGTGGTTGTAAAAAAAACAGTTGTTTGACATTTTAACTTTGTGAGAAAAGGGCTACTGATATAATGTTGTAGTTTTAGTACATGGCTACTCAACTCCAGGCCCGCGGGCCACCAAGTGGTCCCCCAACGCATTTGAATTGGCCCGCCAAAAGCTATCAGCTGGCGATAGTCATTTAAGAACAGATTTCAGGACTTCAAACCAGGTCTAAAAAAATATTTTTCACTCCTCTTGCTCAAAAAGTCCGTCATTGTAGCGTACCAGAGCAGGGAAAAAATTGCATATCTTGCTAGAGCAAACTTTTTTATTTATTCTTATGTAAAACTAGCTTTTTATTACCGCATACCGGGATAAAAAGTTTCCTTAAAAATTCAGACTGAACAAATTGTATATTTTTTTAAATAAAATAAACTATTGTAATAAACTAACTATTGTATTGGATTATTTTATTTTCTCGCAATCGTAGTGTAAAGTAGAGTGTAACACACGGCGCTTAAAGCCATTATAACTCGGTTTCTATTTACGCTAAAGCTCGGGAGTAAAACTACCTCGATAGAATGGGTTATTTTAGCCCCTCATATAACAATCTACTATTGCTTCATGAACCAATTCTCAATTAGCCAACAATAAATCATATTTTTAAACCCTGACGCAAAAAGAAGAGTGTTATAAGTTTGACCGCTATGTGTGTATCTGTGTGTCTGTCTGTGTCACCGTAGCTCTTAAACGGGTAAACCGATTTAAATACGTTTTTAGGGTTCCGTACCTCAAAAGGAAAAAACGGAACCCTTATAGGATCACTCGTGTGTCTGTCTGTCTGTCTGTCTGTCTGTCTGTCCGTCTGTCACAGCCAATTTACTCCGAATCTAATGGACCGATTAAGTTGAAATTTGGTACACATATGTATTTTTGTGACCCAAACACGAATGTGTAACGTAAATAAATAAAATTTGAATGTAGGGAGGGGTCACTTTTGGGGGGCAAACAAGAAAATTAAAAAAAAAGTTATGCTAACAGTACCGTGTGACATATCAAATGAAAGGACTTATTGCGAGGATTTTAAATATATTTTTTATATAATTTTAAAATAAACATTTTTAAAGATATTTAAGAAATACAATGAAAATTGACCATTCCCCCCCCCCTTATCTCCGAAACTACTAGACCAAAAATTTTCAAAAAAATGCATAGTATGGCTCTTTACTCATAGATTACAGGAAAACCTATAAGAAGTCTATGGTCTTAAAATAACACGGTAAATCTCTCAATATTGTGCGTACAAACTTACATTTCGTCGCTCGGCATCCAATAGGCCCATCTCTCTAGCTACTATAATATTAATATCAAAAGTGTTTGACAGTCTGCTTAATACACAAATAAATAAAACTGTAAATGTTCATGACAACCAATTCGGGTTTCGGCGTGGTTTGTCAACAGAAAGTGCAGTGTTGTGTCTTAAGCATACTGTCACATGCTATACTTATACACAGCGTGGGACGCCGATTTATGCTAGCTTCCTCGACTTATTCAAGACTTTTTATCTGGTTGCTTATGACGTATTGTGGAGAAAGATGGAGAAGGATAGGTTGCCAATGGAGCTTAAAAACATTTTTAAATATTGGTACCTATGGTAACCAGATCAATAGTGTACGATGGGCTGGAATTTTTTCCAGGCCATACAGGTTGGAATGCGGGCTGAGGCAGGATTGGCGAGCTCAGCAGCACTAGAGTGGGTTGCTATACAGTGTGATTCTTCATAATGAGGGAATCTATGCTTAATGACAGAAAAAATATTTTAAAATCTAATTATTTTTTTATACTTTTTATGGAATTTAAAAAAAATTGTAATAAAACTGTGTAACTTTTAAACTGAATCAGCTATCGCGATGAAACAAACTCCATAATGATTGGAAGTAAGTAGGCGTCCACATAAAATTAAAATTGAGAAAAAATACTACCCTCAATTGAAAATAAACATGTTTTTTTTTGTAAAAATCTGTATTTTTTTCATCAATTATTACAATAATTGTAAAAAAAAATATAAATAAGATGCCCAAGAGAATAAAAAAAAACCAAAAAAAAAAAATTTTAACCATTTTTTCCGTCGATAAAATTAAGCATAGATTCCCTCATTTCGATATGTGCACATTATGAAGACTCACACTGTATAGATGGAATTTGTGTAAATAATATAAGCTTTGCAGACGATATGGTGCTTCTGAGCGCCAGCCAGTATCCCATAGACAAAAACTATTAGTCGCAAAACTTTCTGAGTGACCTGGTAAAATAAGCTAAAGTTCATAAGTTTACTAACACAATGAGTCCTTGTTACTTGAATAAAGAAAAATATCTGGATGACAATTTTTTATTTAACGTTTTCTAAAAATGAAACCTAGCTAGATCGATTTATCGCTCCCGAAACCCCCTGCATACTAAATTTCATAAAAATTCTTGGAGCCGTTTCAGAGATTCAGGTTATATAATATATACAAAAATTACTCGTTTAAAGGTGTTAGATTTTTATTATTGTAATATTGTTTTTTTTTTTGTGTAATGTGCGTTTATTTTGTGCAGAATAAACAATTTTTCTTTCTTCTTTCTTTTTTTCTTTTGAATGTGAAATTTTTAACGAAAATCAGATTTCATTCTACACGTTCAAATAAGTGATCCCGCAATTAAAAAAAAATGTAAAAAATTACACATTCGCGGTATTGGATGCCGAGCGACGATTTGCAGTTGGAATAAATGTTAAGTTTGTTCTTGGGATAAATAAATTCATCTCAACTACGGAACCCTTCATAGTGCGTAGTCCGACACGCACTTGGCCGGTTTTTTTTTTATTTGAAAGCAGGTTTTCTAGCGATGGTTCTTAGACAACTGCCTCAACTGCCTCGTTGGTCTAATGGTTGCAAGTGCTACTGCTGAGTATGAGGTCCTGGGTTCGATTCCCGGGTCGGGCAAAGTATTATTGAGTTTTTCCATCTGGAATTCCTCAGTAGCAGCCCGGAGTCTAGATTTGTACCCGGTTGATGACTATAGGCTCGCCCCCTATTACATGGGACTTAAACATAACTGGCGAAATGTGGGTGTACCTGCTACAGGGACACCTCTGCCCAACCCTTCGGGGAAACAAGGCGTGATGTTATGTAGATATCTACCATAAAGGACAAGTTTTTAATAATTATTGGGTGGCACGCCGGCTAACACGGAATGAAAATTATGGCCCACCTTCAAAATTGGTTGGGCAGCCTTGTTTTAGTAGTAACCGCTTGTGATAACGTTTCTAAACGATTCACTACATAACATCAAGCCCGTATTCCTCTAATGGGGTAGACAGAGGTCAAGAATACGAGTACCTATATTACGCCTGGTTATAAGTTAGTACCACGTAAGGGCCATAGGGGGCGAGCCTATCGCCATTAGGAGGGCACAAAAATCTGATTGATGAGACTCCAGACTGCAACGGGGAACTCCCTTAGGGTGTTGTTAGGTATCGTACTAAGAGTCTATATGGGTATGTGGTAATTTTCAGAAAAAAAATATTCGCCTCATTTTTTTTTTCAAAAGGGAATTTTATCAAGTTTATAACATGGAGCACGGGCATTATTCCTTAGCCTATCGTTCAATGAAAATCCCACCTTTAAATTATGTCCTATTAAATCTATCCACAAAAAAAACGTTTCTTTATCTTTATTACAGAGCTTTTGATACTGTATTTAATTATCTACTTACCTATATTTCAATATTATATCTCCTATATTGAATGGCCAACATTGGTGCGCCTGCGACATACATTGGTGGATCGATGAACAATATACAAAAATGTCCGCACAAATGAAGCATTGGATATATAATTTAGATAATGTCCAACGTGGGTCGTAGTAGTGATAAGGGACTGAAGATTCTAAATAAATAAACAGCGTTCGATATTCAAATTATGCCAGTGTTGCGAGCAACGTCGATCGATACAGACGTTTGTGAAAGTGTTGCAAACGTTAATAATTAATAGAATTTTAAATAATTAATTAAAATGCTGTTAGTTCTATTTCATTTATCTGTAATTAGTTTGTATTCGTTCGCGTTTTGGTACGATCAAAAGTATGTGGAGGTTCCTTACCCGTCAAAAGAATTTGAGCATATTCCCTTTAAAGCTCGGCTGATATTCTTCACTTTTTGGTCTCTTGTAAGTATCTTTTTATTTTCTTATTTTTAAAAGACCAAGTGGCTTTTTAGATCATTTTTTAATTTATGCACCTCGTTCATGAAAGGTATGTGTCTATTTCGCATAAGTTCAAAACTACCATACCGAGATCACTCTAAGATTACTTACTCACAGAACTCACTCTCTCTCTCTCCTATAATATTCCCACTGCTGGAACAGAACCCTCCTCTTTCTCCCCAAACGCGGGCCCAGTGCGGGTTGGTAGATGTCAATGTCTTCGAATTTTTAGTTCTAGGACATGCCGGTTTCCTCACGATGTTTTCCTTCACCGTTTTGAGAGCAGTGGTGATGAAATAATTTACACAAAGTAAAGTGACTGCTTTGCCACCACTGCTCACTCTATAGATCTATCGTAAATGAACCGCTAAACCTGAAAACGTAAAGCTTGTAAACTTTTAACCGAGCATTTTAGTACATGGTAGTACAACAACAAACTCTACAGCCATAATATTAGTATAGGTTATGTGCGATTAGTGTTACCATCTGATAGCCATTTTACGGTTAAGACAGGCGTGCGGCCGGCGCTAAGATAAGGCAGGCATTTTTGAATTTTCCTAATAAATGCATAATTGAATAAAGAAAGGAATCACCTGACAATGGAGTTGGTAAGTGTTACTAGTAACTCAAAAAACTTTAAAAACGTTTCGTGTGAAGATTTAAAAAAAAAAAAGAACTTTTGAAAATATGTTATGTCTTCGGAAACATTTATCACTCAGTAGTAAGTTCGATTTTTTTTTTTAAATTCAGTTTAGTGGTCGTAAATTGTTCAAACTATTGATTTAGAATAAATGTCAGTCTTTAAAACTATCTGTTGCGAATTATGTATTTTAAGACGTTACAGTTTTTTTACAATAGACAGGCATTTTTTCTGAAAAATCTGGCATTTTGTACATCCTAGACAGGCATCCTCCCTTACATAGATGGTAACCCTATGTGCGATAAGAGTATTTTAAATTTTAAAATCGTTCTAATTTCCGTTATTTTTACTCCGCACATAGGCCCATAGTTGCCCAAATAGACTTAGTATCGTCTCGATTTAAGTAATGTTTACTAAGTAGGTATTTAACCACTACACATATCGAGTATAGGTACTTATTCATTAGGTACATACCGAGACCCCTCCGTGCCTTGGAAAGCACGTTAACCCGTTGGTCCCGGCTGTCATTCGTAGATCTTTGACTGTCGTTACGGGTAGTCAGAAGCCCAAAAGTCTCACAACCAGCCTTACCAAGGGTATCGTGTTGCCCAGTTACTGGTTATCAGACTTTCGGGCTTCTGACGACCCGTAACGACTGTCAAAGATCCAAGAATGACAGCTGCGAGCAACGGCTCAACGTGCTTTCTGAGGCACGGAGGTGTCTCGATATGTTAAGATGGTCACCCATCCACGAACTGACCGCGGCAAGCGTAGCTTAACCTGAAAGATCGACCCGTGCGACTGTTACTACTTAACCACGAGCCCCTCAAAAACTAGGTTGTGGAGGTCTGATAGGCAGTCGCTCAATGTAAAATACTGGTATTCAGCTGCACCCGGTAAGACTGGATGCCGATCCCAACATAGTGAAAACGCTAGGAAGGTGAGATCAGATGAACAGTAAATATCTTGTGATAGGTTATTATGTTGGCGATCCTAAAATAAAAGGCAATGTCTTGAGTAGGTAGGTACCTATAGCCCATAGAATGATCCTCAATACCAAAACTATACATAGGTATTACTGCCTCAATTGAAATCAATCTACTGTTAATTGCTATGAGCAACATGCACAATGCTCATGCATATTTAATTGTGACAGTCTAAGAAAGCATTGTATCAACTATCAAAACAAATTCGTCTTCCCACAACTTAATAAGTTTTGTTAGTTAACTTCTTTATTAAATTACATTATTATTTTTTCTTTCTTTTTATTTTACTCAAATTAATTAAGTACTTCACCTAAATAAATGGAAATGTTTGCCTTACTTGGGAAGAGACTGGACCCCACGACACGGGGAATCCTAGTGTGGAGTCCAGAGAATTTGTAAAAATCTTGTCAAAATTTATCGGTCGATAATGCAACAATCTAACTCGTGTTGCCTTTGCAACTTTTGCTTGTCGCGACATAGACCTGTTACAAGAGATAGAAAGCTAGCCTTTTTATATCGCCAAATAAAAGTGGAGCATGTGCTTTAAAAGTTCCAAGGCAGAATTCAACTCCGCCAGCCCGCAACCGGCTCACACCGTTTTCTGACCTATGCCCCACGCTTATCACGTAGTGATTTCATCAGTGCGCCACCCGCAGAGAAAGATAATAAGTACTGTGCATCTCATTTATCGCCAAGTTGCGGTACGCTGGGTGGTGCACTTGTCTGCAACGCTTGAATTTGCCGCCCCCTGTTGTTGGCGCCCGGAGCACGGCTTGCCCCCCCCGTAGATCCGGGGCTGATGTAGAATACTCCAAGTGGGATGAACATTTTAATCTAACCCACATTCTCGAACGCAACAGGCTGATACGACACTACGACAGTTTTTTTTTTTGCCATATATGCTCTGATACCCTTTTGAAGCCAACTTCAAAAGGGTATCA
Organism: Agrochola lychnidis; assembly: GCA_963680765.1. Taxonomy (NCBI): domain Eukaryota; kingdom Metazoa; phylum Arthropoda; class Insecta; order Lepidoptera; family Noctuidae; genus Agrochola; species Agrochola lychnidis. Next base: position 23,022,610 of record OY796858.1, read on the forward strand.
GAGCATATATGGTTACTAGTTAACAATATAATCTTCTTCTTATATTTAAATTCTCGTGTCACAATGTTTGTTACCTTACTGCTCCGAAACGGCTTTACTGATTTTTACCAAATTTTATATGGATATTCAGTAGGTCTGAGAATCGGCTACTATCTATTTTTCATACCCCTAAGTGATAAGGGTTGTCCACCCCAAACAAATAATTGGCAAAACAACGTTTGCCGGGGTCCTAGTTAACAATATAATATAAGTCTAAATCTCCTCACGATGGCAAAAACTTGAATAAAGGCTTAATGATAAGTTATAGATATCACTCAATACTTATCTCCAGACTGATATATTTGTAAACATGATAAAACAGTGACAATTTGATAAAACAATTCAATACCAACGTCCTTCGAGTAAGGAATTAAAATGATAACGTTTATAATTATTTAATATTATTAGCGATATCTATGAATAGAACGCCACCTGCTACGATCCTTGCATACTCATTTTGCCTCGTTTACGTTCATACATCTGGTCATACACGCACGCCGGTTGCGAGTACTACGCACCTGGCCTTTCTGAAGAACATCACCAATAAGGTCACTGTATATCCTCCTAGGGCGTCCCCTCCCGGAGTTTCCACTCACATCTGCCTTGTAAATAGCTTTTATTAGTCGCCTTTCATTCATCCTCTCAACATGACTAAACCATCTAAGTGTATTCTTTTCAATTTTTGTCACTAGGTACATCTTCTTATAAATCACACCGCTGTCTTATTAAATCATTCCTCAGCCTATAATTCATAGTCAGACCACACATGCTTCGCAAGGAACGTATTTCCACAGCATTTATAATACTTTCATATTTCTTTTGCACACCCAACATTCGCTTCCATACATAAGCGTAGGCACCAGCACACCATTGTGAACAGCCAGTCGAGCTAGGACATCAACTGGTTGGTCACAATCGCATGTATACAACCATTTACTTTATTTCCCGCAGTTACTACCCTTTCCACATCTTTATCAATCTTTCCATCCCTTATAAACGTGACTCCCCAAATATACAAACTCACTTACTTGCTCCACACTGTTGTCATTTAATTTCACATCACACACCGATATATCCTTTTGTCTTTAAAACACCATGACCTTCGTCTTATTCACATTTATATTCAGCTCATGGTGGCGTTCTGTAGTTTCTGCCTATCCTCGTGGGAAGAAGGCGTGAGTTTATGTATGTATCTAATAAGAGCGTTAATACTGAAAATTGACAACGTCGCAAATAGCTGTCAAATACTTCGCTGTTTTGATTAATTTGGCAATTTTACTGTATGGAAATAAGAAATATGGCTAACTAGTTCCATAGAATATTAATAATGAATTGCAGTTTAGTAAAAATATATGCTAACAAAATAAATTTTACTCTTTCCAGGTGCTCCAAACCGTCTACTTCATCGCATCGCTCTTGAATGACTTCATCGGGACCAACGCAGTTACTAAGAAGCCGCCACTCATCCGCCAGATCAAAGACGTGCTCTTCAGCATCACACTCTGCACGGCATTATACGTCGTCCTAGTCTTCTGGATCTTCCACACGTTCGCCAAAAGCGCCATATTCCCAGAAGAAGCCGAAAAAGCATTCCCAGTATGGCTGAATCACCTGATGCACACGTTAATCTTGCCTATAATGCTTATCGAATTACTTGTAACTAAGAGGAATTATCCTTCGAAGAAAACTGGGTTTTCGGTAGCCATTACTATGACTGCAATCTATGCTGGATACATACATATTGTGTACTTCAAATACGGTATTTGGCCATACCCTTTCATGTATGTTGTCAGTGCGATGACAAAGGTCGTTTATTTCATCGGTAGTGGATTACTCGGCATGGCATTCTATTTGATAGGGGAAAAATTAGATACGATGGTGTCTCAGAAATCTAGTACTAGGGTAGCTTATTTGAATGGATCTAAGAAAATACACTGATTAAGTTAATAATATAAGAAACACTGATTAAAATAATAATTATAGTAGGTACTTACATTATTCTTTTGTTTTATTTTTAATTGTATAAGTAAATCCTATCTCCGTTGTTGAGAATCAAACTCAACACCTTGCGCGCGGACTGTATGCGCAAGCGGCGAGATGAACGCGTCAAGCCTCGTGCAGAATGGCGTGTCGCAACACCGGTAATCGTTCTATCGTGAAGTTTTCTTAGAAATTGTTTTGTTAGAGTCGCGTCGCGCCAGTCTGCATGAAGCTTCATCGTGAAGCAGAGGCGCGGTGCGCCACGGCTCAGCTCCGATGACCACTCGCTCTCACGGACGCCACCGCGACGGACGATACCTACTCCTCTCCAATTTAATATTTACTTGTTTGACCGGGAACTTATAATTTTTTAAGATCTATTAAGCCTGATTTAATACAGTCCACTCTTTAATTTCACAACGAGCTAACGCCCATTACCTATAAAGTTCCACAGCTGGATAAAGGACATGTGCCTCATAGTCACCTTGCAGGGCTCTTTGAGCGGTGCTGCGGCAGCGGCCGGCGAACGCTACTTCCAAGTTGCTCGTAGCCAGGCCGGCTATTTAATATTAGCGCACGGTGCGTTACGTCGCAAGCAAGTTTGATACCAGTTCACAATTTGTCAGTTTTTCATGGATACATTATAAACTATCGAAAAATAATACGTTGAATTGTAAATGGTTCGTTGCGGTTCACATTTTTCGACAGTTTATAATCTATCGGAAATAATAACTAACGAAGTTCATAATTATACGGTGACAGACGCCCGCTAAATGACTGCCGCCTGCGCCCCATGTAATAACCCGGTAAAATTCCCCATTGAAAAAAAATGTGGCAAATTTTTTTAATTTTTTCCTGAAACTTACCACATTAATAGACTCTCAGTACGATACGTAACAACACCCTCACGGATCGGTCAGTTTTTTTACATGTTGTATACGTTACACCGCAGGCCCGCAGTAGCGTTGAATTGCAAGCATTGAATAATGTGCTTGTATAGGTATAGACGCCAGCACATCAAGCTACCCGAAACTGTCAAATTTTCCCAATCAACTTTGAACCTTATGTATCAGCGATAAAGTTGAAAATCTATTAAATAAATTTGACAAATTGTAGTAGCTTGAAGTCTGTACCAAACTCTTTTGTATAGGTACTGCACACCAATACTTTTACTAATAATAATAATAAATAATAATAATAATCTTTATTACATACGAAATGGTTACAAAATGTGTGAAGTCCCTGACACTTGTACTAGGTGGTTAACCTGTGTTACAAGAGCCAGTGCCCTCTCCCGGGAGGAAATACAATTGAAAACTTATGCAATAAGATTAACAAAGGAGAAAAATAAATAAAAAGACTAAAATAATACAAAACAATAATAAATGGTTAAAACTTCTTGCAACATAATTGGATGTAATAAAAATATAGGTCAATAGATTACAGTCCTTCCACAATCCACAGTATTTTTAACCGACTTCCAAAAAGTTGGAGGTTATATGTTCGTAGCGTCTGTTTGTTTTTTTTTTATGTATGTCTCAAATTGGTCCCATATAAATTTTATTAACTTTACTTGGGTAGTTTTTGAGTTAGCTACTAAATACGTATTTTTTTCCCCACTTAGTATGTAGATGATATGATAAGTTCCTGTCACTGGTAGCAGGTAGTGGTATTCGAATGTGTGTGGGGTAGGTACCACAACTAAAAAGTGAAAAATAAAAACTTTTTACAAAAAAAAACAAGTCTTCCAAAAAAAAATACTACAAAGTGAAAAATAACTTTAATTTCGGAAGTCGGTGGCAAAAAACGAAAATACAAAACCCAAGACACCGGTTTCCGAAATTAAAGTTATTTTTCACTTTGTAGTGTTTTTTTTTTTTTAGAAGTCGGTTGTTTTTTTTTTTTGTAAAAAGTTTTTATTACTTCTGATAACAGCAGCCTAACGGCAACCTTATTCTAACGGGAATAAAGATCATTGTTATTTTGACAGACTTGTCAGTGGCATCAACCCAACAGCAACCTTATCACAAAGGGAATAAAGATCACTATGATTTTGGCAGAGCAAAATCAGAGGTGAAATAACTGAGAAAGGACAGTAGTAATGAAGTGATTAGCTATTCAATAATGACAAACAAGTTTTTTTAAGTACAAAAATATATAATTTGACTATCAATATTTCAAATGTAAACCTCTGATTCAAAACCTTTCACAATAAAGTTGATTTCGTCTACTTCCGCATTCTTTTTCCTTCGTCGTTTTTTCTTCCCTTGCCATTGTGCTGTTGTCAAGCCCATTTGTTCAGAACACTTATCATAAACACTACATAAACTTTTATAAAACATTAGAACTGTAGTAGCACCTCTCAAGTATTGCTCCAAAAATGTCTTTGGATCAACCTGGTTCTCTACTTTTACTGCAATATTATAAACAAAAGTTCCATTAAAACTTTTAGAGTACTTTGTACTTTCGAAAGGGGTCCTACATAAAGTGTTCAGGCTGTTTATATGTTGCAGACAACATTGAAATTGAGCAAACGAGTGCATCTTTTTAGTGTCATAACTTTTTGGCTTCTTTTTTATCTTATCATCCAATTCAAAATGTTTTAGTAAAACGTGAGCAGCTATCAAACTGTCTTCATATTGCACTTTATTTTTATTCAGGAAAGATTCATTTTCATCAAAATTGAGGGTAGTAGGAGTTCTTTTCAGTTCTTCAACCTTTTTGGAGTATTTGTTATTGAATTGGAAGTGACCCCTGAAAGTCCCGGTTTTTTCATCTACAGCTTCTAGCATTACATAGCAGAGGAGAAGGCTATGTATATTTCCCAGAGGTACTTCACATTTAGCCACCCACCACAGCATGGCGATAAAAAACAGTTGGAAATTAGACGGCAGAGTCTCTATCAATTTCAGATCTAATTCTTTCAATTGTTCTTTCAAAAAATGTTCAAAACATGATTTTAAGTGGTCCTTTGTTAGTTCATTAAATGGTAAATCAAATAGTCTTGAAATACTGATGTCATTGCCAACGAATATCCTTTTATAACTTGTGTTATTTTCCCGGCTAACATAAATACAATTTTCTTCTGAAAAATCTGTTAACATATCAAAAGCATATCTTAGTATAGGAAGACAACATAGACAGGAGTCGTCTTCATTATAATCTTCGGCTTGCGGTGAGCAGAAATATAGGTGGTGTGTAAAAAGGTTGATGTAGGCTTTAGGAATATAATTCTGACGAATTCCATCAGCAAACCATTCTGGCACACCAAGATCTAATTGATCATCTTCAATGTCAGTTACTTCATGTTCATCTTCACCTTTTTCTTCCTCATTTTCTGAAGAAACCTCCTCGTTGTCTGAAGATTTATCATCATTATCATTCTCATCTCCACCATTTCCTTCATTTTCATTCTCATTTTGATCTTCTTCAGCTAAAAGGTTCTTTTCAAAGTCTTCAGGCAACTGCCAATCAGACACAGGAGTATCATCTTCACTGATATTGAAGTATTTCAATGATCTACAATGCTTACTGTGATACCCATCAATACTTTTTTTTATTACATAAAGAACTCTTTGTTTCTGCCTCTTTTTCAATCGACCCAATATTTTAGCTATTGCCGTCTCTAAGGTTTCGTTTTGAAGCCATTGGAATAAACCATGAATACATTTTTGCTGATCATTACTCTTCTTTTTTGTCTTTGGCAATTTTAGCTGAGAGAAAAACTTTTTAAATACCTTTTTCTCTACAAAGTCATTGCCCAGTAATGTTGCTATTAGAGGCAGCAGCTCTTCTTTCAAGCCTCCAAAATTCTTGACCATGTACTCTACTCTATAGATTTTACATTCCAAAACAAATGTCTTTGTATCATCAATTTCTACAGGCTTTGGTTTAAAATCTAAAGTATTGAAAGGGATGTAAAGAACATTGTAGATAAAGAAGTCCGAATCATAGCTTAATACAGGGCAGTTCAGGTGCCTGGCCATTGCTGCGATTTCATCATCAGCCTCAAACTCACAGACCGTGTAGTGCACATTCATGTCTACCAAGGCCTCTATGAATACATCGCGTAGTAATAGCGGGAATATCTGTATACTCCCTTGGGTAACAGGGTCGAGTTTAGAAGCGCCGTATATTTTAGACCTTAGCCTGCTGTACGCTGTTCTCAATTTCCTGTGCTCGTAACTGCCGTCGAACAAAACATAAGCAGTAATGTTACATTTTCTCAAGTTTTTAAAGAAATTACGAACGTAAGAGAAAAACTTGTCGTAATCTCCGCCGAAGGCAGAAAAACAGTTCAATAATCTGTACAATTGAGCGCATAAGCTGTGTCCATCGATGACCAAACAAGAGTCATGTAGTAAGAAATCTTGCAGGAATGCATGCTCTTTGTGATTAATATAAGTAGTCAAACCTCGAACTCCCATGATTATAAACCCATGTTATCCATGTATTATTTACAAAATAAATTAACCGCACTGAATATTGAGGTTATGTTTTTCTGTTATATTGGATTTTTTTGACATTGACAATTCATTATTTGATTGACATGGCGGCCGCATTCCGACTTACGTTAAAAGTGATAATATCGCGAATCCAACCAAATTTAATAGTCACAAAATAAAAGGGGTATTGAGTAATAATTGTGACTTTGGACTTTGGTCGGATTCGCGATATAATCACTTTTGGCGTAACTCGGAATGCGGCCGGCATTAGTCTAGATCGTTTGGAAATAAAAGGTTTTTGAACCTAAGAAGAGGTTGAACTCTAGAATCTTGTATAGGAGTTACTACTGCAGCTGGCTATGCCATATTTGCATTTCGTTTTCCACGATACAATAATCATGACTGGATAATCGATAAGCTAACCACTGTGAAAATCGGTATATTCAAAAAAGTGTCGTGGCTGTTTATGAAAAATCATAAAGCCATGAAAAGAAATCGAAATCAAATAAAGTTCGTTTACTATAAGTAATTCTATTCAATGCATTGTAATTTGCAGGATAAGTCGTAGACATGCGCAAAGGAATTAAAAGATTTAAAAATTAAAAATCAATACCAGTACCAAACTCCAGACTTTCAGAACGAAACATCAAACATCATCGCTTTCAGCCTTTCATTCAATCATTCCCCTCTCCCGCCTCGCCAACCCTTTATTTCGTGCCGGCCGCGTGTGGTAAAAATCGAAACACGTGTTTTCCTAAATAAATTGCTTGAATCAATCTGTTTAACGTTAACAATTTAAATTGTTTTGACCCTATCAAAATATCTGTGTGTTTAACTTCAGCTAAAGAAAAGGTAAGTGTTCTAATCGATAGCGCCATTTTAGAGATGCGCCGCTTCGCATGGATTCAGAGTTTACATTTTTGGCTCTGTTTTGCAGTTTAATAAACATGACTGAGGCAAAGGAAGTAGTTGCTGAGACTAATGGAGAGGAGAATGATAAGAAAGAGGAGACTTTAGAGGAAGACGCCTCTGAGTTGGAGAGTTCTATCATACGTCAGGTTGAGTACTATTTCGGTGAGTAATAACTATTGCATACGACTGACGTAGAGTTTATAATTATAAAGAAGATCAAGGTCATGCATGCTTACAAACTGTCGCTATTTACTCAATGTGACATGCTGTCAACCATACCCATCTCCTATATCATAGTTTAGCAGTCTTTTTCCGTATTCAATCATCTGTATTCAGCATACACAATGTTGCATGGAATAGGGAAGGGATTCCCCTTAATATAACAATAAAAACCACAGTATGTTGTTATCATTAATTTCCCATAAAAACATTATGCGGGTGGTGCACAAATTACCTAAGTACCTATTTGAGTACCATTTTGCAGTACAATGTGATGTGATTAGAAAATGATGACGGAAACGTCAGAAAACGTCAACGTTGAAAATATTTATTTAATAAAGTACGTTTTAGTAGAGAAATTTACTAAAACATATACGTTATTAAATGAAAATTTTTACTAGACATTTTTTTATGCAATAAAACCTATTCTTTACATATTTAGTCAACCATAAAACTCTGACTTTTAGATAACATTAATATATGCTCTATTTCCAGGCGACCTGAACCTGCCCCGTGACAAGTTCCTGCGTGAACAAGTGCAGCTTGACGAGGGCTGGGTGCCGCTCGAAATCCTCACCAGATTCAACCGACTTGCCAAGTTGACCAAGGACACTGAACTTATTGCCAAAGCTCTAAATAAATCCACCAATGGATTACTTGAGGTAAGACGCACAAATATACTACAGTTTATTATATACACACGGCTACACATCAAGCTATAATTTCCAGTATAAGCTGACCTCGCATTGTATGGAAATCCTATACAATGTGAGATCAGTATAAACTGGAAATATAGCTTGTTGTGTAATTGTGTAGCCATGTGTACCACAGGCTTATGCAAAACGAATAAAGAAATTAGTATCAAGATCATAATTATAAATGGATAGGCTCAGAGCTGCCATCTATTCCAAAAATTATAGTCAATCCTGAAGAAGCCAAGGTTTTAATCCTAATATATTATCACCTTGCAGTTTTTTTTTTTTGTTAACATAATTATTAAACTGATTAAAATTATTTATTATTATTATTTATTAAATTATTAATATACCTTTCACATCTTACAGATGTCTGAAGACAACAAACGAGTCAGACGAAGCCCCGATGTACCCATTCCAGAGATGAATGAGGAACGCAGGAAGGAACTCAGCAACAGAACCATCTACGCTAAAGGATTCCCCAAAGAGGCTAACCTTGATGACCTTCTCAAGCACTTCAAAAAGTATGACCATGTTGAGAACATTATCATGAGGAAGTTCCAGGAGCGGTCCTCGAAGAAAAGGATGTTCAAAGGATCTGTGTTCATTACGTTCAAGACAAGGGAGCAGGTAAATTTTTTAAATATATGTTTTTCTTTAAAATTGTGAGTAATTTTTCTTGTAACAGAAAAAACTCCAATATACTGGGGAAGATATATGTGCGTTTTGATTGGAATTTTGTATCAGTGCTGGTAATAAATCCATAGAGAAACTACAAAATGGTACAGGGCAGGGCACGAGTCATGAGCACAGCTTGCGCATGTTGCAATTTCGGTCAATAACCATAGCTGAATGACGCGAGAGATTCAATAGACGACGAGCATCGACTGACGAACCAATGGCATTCAACTAGATGCCCCCCGACTTCTTCATTCTGCAAATAGACCAAAAAATTAACAGTTTGTGTTCACAACTCATGCCTTGTACTGTACAGAACTACAGAAAATTATGATCCTAACAAACTGCCTTGATATTTTATACGTATAAAATATAAATTGATAGACACTGATTTTGCTGTTTAACTGTAATAAGACAAATTCGTTTTAACTTTTTTAAATCATATTATTATTTGTATGATATATTGCATGTTTATCTTTGACAAGTAACATATCAACATCCCCGTTCCCCTAAATACACGAATATTTAAATGATAATATCTAATAATGTATTTGAAATTTCAATAAGTACACATTGTGGAATGAAATAAATGATTGGGTAATTCAATTTCAGGCCGAAAAGTTCATAGAAGGCAAGCCACATGAGTACCAGGACACAGAACTGATTATCTTATGGCAGGACGACTACATCGCGGCGAAGCAAGAAGAGTATGCCAACAAGAAGGAACAGAAGGACAAGAGAAATAAAGATAAGGACCACAATGTATGTTACATTTATAATTAACCAGCAATCTACACTAATATTAGCTTTTACCCGCGGCTTCGCCCGCGTGGATGTCGCAAAATATCCCACGGGAACGCACTACCGGGATTACATACCTAATAGCCGAGGAAAAGGTCATTGACTCCCTATTTTGTTACGCGTAATTTTGAATCTGTGATAGAATTTTAACTATATATTTAAATGATATGATGTCAAGGCATATTTTAATCTAAATTATATGCCCAATTTAAATAACATATTTTATTGGATAAAGATTAATATAATACCGGTCAAAATAGCTTCGGAAATAACATTTTTTTTTAAATCAAATTCTGAATGCTACGAGTACTAATGGTTAGTATGGGTCATCCTTAGAAGATAGACATATGCCATAGCAGAATTTTTTGTTGAAGTTTTTAAGATGAACAATACTGTAGAACATAAATTTTATGTAGCTTTTACGATTTTCACGGCCATAAAACGCCACGCCAATAAAGCTCCCAGTCGTCATGATTTTTTCCGACATCTTCAACAATAATCGTCAAATTTCAGCCAATTTACACAAAACCTTAAAGAATTATACACTAAAACCTTCCGCATTAATTACTCCGTCCGTTGGTGAAAACCAGTTTATCGCGTTCAGACTATAGACATACAGACAGACGTAGCGTGGGACTTTGTTTTATAATATGTAAGGATTATAAAGAGGTAAAATTTGTTAGTATAATTGCACGCGGACGAAGTCATGGGTAGACCATATTCTTTCTTGTGAAAAATGTCTTCGAAGTCTCTGTCTCAAGTTACTCTGTGCATGAAGAAGGTCCCAATAACGACGAGGTATTCAGAGCCTGCCTTTCTATTGCCTTTGAATATCGATAACACGTATAGGATATATTATTTTATGTTAAAACAATAAATTTCAAGCAGACGTAGTCGTTGCAAATAAATTCGGATGAAGCCATTTCATTTTAGTACAGACCATAAAATATTAACTATACTGCGTGATTATATCGCGCACTGGATTTTCAACTCTCGGTGTTAAGCCGAGCGTTGAAAATCCAGTTTGCAAAAAAAAACCCGCCGCGATATTTTTACGGCCTTGTGGCTTAGACAGTTGTTGGTTAGTGGCAATAGGTAAGCCCCCTATTAAATAGCTATATAAATTACTAGCTGCGTCCCGCGAAACCGCAGAAGTCTCGATCCCGTAGGAATATCGGGATCAAAAGTATCCTATGACCTAATCCTGGTCACGGTCTACCCATGTGCCAAATTTTATCCAAATCCGTTCAGCAGTTTTAGTGTGAAAGCGTAACAAACAAACTCAATTTCGCATTCATAATATAAGTTAGGATTAGTTAAAGACTAGCGACCAACCCCCGCTTCGCACGGGACACGCGTGCGTAGCCTCTCCGGCGGGTGAGCAGTGGGGCTCCGCCGCCTCTATTCCATAGTGACGACTTGCTAATGTGTAACAAGCGCATTTGAAGACAAAACATAGCCACCTGTCTACCTGCCTTAATATTTCACCAACAATAGCTAACCAGCACAGGTTAAAACATATCTATTATATTAATCTAGCAAGCCCACACACAATAAATTAATTATCTATTGTTTGTGACTCTCTTGGGAGTCACCGGGTCTCCGGGTCCGAGTCACTTGTACTAACGGCTTGATCGCAATGGCACGTAAAATTTAATCGGAGAGGCAACCGGATGGCGAGTGGTAATCTGTGTCTTGAAGTGATACCGGACCCTCCGTACCGTCCGAATGGACGAACCTAAATGGACGGGGGTGGAGATATGGGGGATGGGAGCCAATTTTTTTTTTTTTGACATGCCATTCAAAATTTAAGCTCTATTATGTGCAAGTAATTTGTGTATATCAATGCCATCCAGTTGCCACCCTCCAACATCGTTATAATAGAAATAATGTGTATAATTCTTGAAACTCCTTATCGATGATTTATCACCGAAAATGTGGGTTAATTTTATCAAAACCAGAGGGCATTGTAATACACAAATTCCTTGCACATAATAGAGCTTAAATTTCGAATGCGACGACAAAAAAAAAGTTAGGCCCCCATCCCCCATATCTCCGCCCCCGTCCATTTGGGGTCCATTCGGACGGTACGGGGGGTTTGGTATCACATCAAGACCCAGATTACCACTTGCCATCCGGTTGCCACTCCGATTAAATTTTACGTGTACTAGCTTTTCCTCTTGGCTTCGCCCGCGTGGATGTCGGAATATATCCCACGGGGACGGACTTCCGCGATTAAAAGTACCCTATGTGTTAAATCCAGGTTATAAACCATGTGTGCCAAATTTCATCCAAATCCGTTCAGCCGTTTTTGCGCCAATCCGGAACATACACTCTACCAGACAAAAATTCTTCATCAATATTTTATTATCATATGTATTGATAATTGTATAATTTCTGATGCAGGTTGAAAAGGAAGAGCTGAAACTGCCCACTGGAACAGTACTATATTTCAGTGGCGGTACCGATCAGATGAAGAGGGAAGATATCAAAGAAGCACTATCAACAATAGGTAAGAAGAACTTTGTTAACACAGGATTCATGGAAAATACAAAACAGTACCCGGGCACTTAAACCTTCAACAGTCCAAAAAAAACAATAGAATTTTAATTGTTAGTAACCTGTTCTGCTTAGCTATTTCTAAAGAGCCATAAAACACCCTGAAAGCAATCGACACGTGTTTCACCTCTCAACGAGGCAGCCTCAGGATGACGATTGGCTTGTCGCGAACTCGAACACGGCGTGTTGCCACACCAAGCGCTGAACGCAGACTGACCCTTATCGCTTTTTTTTTTATAATGGCAACTCGCAGTTTTGACCACTAAGGTCATGGCTGCTTAACCGAAATTTCCTGTTGCCTTAAGCTCGCCTTAAAGCCTCCAGCCAGGGGCAAAACTATTCTAAATTAAAATTAAGCGAACACTCGCTAAGGGCACCCCCTGTGGGGTACGAACCTCGGGTGAGGGCGTCGCTGTGGGGAGGACAGCAAGAAGGGACAGGCTCAATCAAAGTTAGATTTTCATCTTGATTATTATGCAGGGTTACTTAAAGCTACGTGCTCAGCTGCAACAACTGCTGGCACCTCGTTTTCGAGCAAGGGTCGGGAGTCTTATCGCCCGTCAAACCCACTTGTATACTGGTCGGTCCACTTCAGCTCGGACCGTTATCAGCGCGATTGGGGGCGAACAATCGCAGTAAAGGTGACCTTGGCATACTCGTATTTAATTCGTTCAACAGTGTAACGTTTCCTGTATTATAATTGTAAACTCTCAAGGCGAGTATAGAAATTGTTTTATTTATAGGAAAACAATAGTCGACAGAAAGCCAATTACAAGTCTTCACGTTTAGACTTATAATAGAATTTGTGTTGTGAACATACAAAAGCAGCAACATATTGCTATATACTATATTTCAATAGTTAAAACTATCAAAATAACTTGTGTCTGCAATTCAAAAGTGAGAGAGCAAGTGAGAGAGCAGCTATTTAAAATTTTTGAGGCTTTTAAAAAATTTGATTTTCTAGCTGAGGTCACACTGGTTGTAAAGAGATCCAAGTCGTGTTGTTTACATATTTTATTAAAATGTTTGCTTGCACGCACAATATAACTGTTCTGCCTATAATTAGTAGAACTTTGAGGTACACGTAAGGGTTGTAAAAATCGAAATGCTTTGTTTGGAACATTGAAATTAAATTTTGATAATAACTCAGGGCTGTCAATATTATTGTTAAAGATTTTAAATAGGAGTAAACAGTCAGCAATCTCACGTCGATCTTCGAGTGGTAGTAAATGATATTTCTTACAGAGTCGGAGATAATCGATTGAATGGTATGGAATCTTTTGATGGAAACAAAGATATTTAATGAAACGTCTTTGAATGTTCTCAATGCGGTCAATGTATTTGCGATAACGTGGGTTCCATATCTGAGATGCATACTCGAGCTGGCTTCTAACAAAAGTGCAATACAATATTTTAAGTGTTTTAGCATCTGTAAAGCACTTAGAGAGACGCATTATAAACCCAAGCAATTTAGAGGCAATGACAATGGCGTCAATGTGTGTGTCAAAAACTAACTTACTATCTTAGTGGATGCCTAAATCACGAATAGTATCGCACCTAGGCAAGGTTTGGCCCGCTAATGTGTAGGTGGTGGCTAGGATAGCACGTTTCCTAGTATAGTAGTAGTTTTTTAACAAAAAATATCTCTAAATTGCCAATTAATTATTTACAGGTGCAGACATAGCATATATAGACTTCAAAGTGGGCGACAAAGAAGGCTGGGTGCGTCTTACAAAGGAGAACACTGCAAAGGGGGTCGCAGAGAAAATGACAGACAACAAAATGAAGATCGCCGAAGCTGATGTTGAGTTCAAAGTACTAGAAGGAGACGAAGAGACGACATACCTACAGAAAACAGTCGAAGAAATGACCAAAAGGCGAAAAAATATGAAGAACTTCAAAAGCAATAAGGGCAGGAAAGGTGGCAACAAGTACCACGGCAAGAAACGGCGACACGACCACGAGGAAAGCGGACCCCCCAAAAAAGTCAAAGCATCCGACAGTTAGTTATAGATGGCGCTGCCGTATACAGATGGCTCTATGCTTAGCCATAGACTTTCATGTTTGCTTTTAAGTAAATTAAAGATAATCTTTAATACAAGTATAAACTGTTTGTTAATGAACCGGAACTGTGTTAACCTAGAGTTTCATTTGTTACGTGAAATATTTACTATTAAATTTTATCTCATAAGGACATTTGCAGTTTCCTTTTTTCTATCAAATTAATAATACATGTAATACACGCAATGCTAAGAGCCATGCATGTGTGTAATAATGATTTAAAACTGACTTATAATAATAACCCCACCGCCGTATCACTTCGTTGACGTCGTGGTGGGGCTTGCGCGGTCCGAACTCTGGGTCTGTGCCGGTAGAGTTTGCAGATCTAGGATGAGGAGCCAGACCAAGATTGATGCAGAAACCCGCAGGGCAGCATGTCGCGAGCTGTTGGGCAGTAGCGACCTTACCCACGGACCCTATCTCCCGGGAGAAGACTTGTTCCTCACCTCTGGTTTACGTTCATTTGCCGGCTGGAGTGAACACTGATGAGGAACAGACCTCCCGCCTCTTTCTTGTCTTTATTGGCCGGCTTGAGTGGAGATTCGCAAGAGCAAACATGCTCGGAGGAAGAAAGTATTCCAGTAGATGCTAGTAGGGATCTTGACCGTACTTCCGGGATTATCCTGATAGCCGTGGAATACCTCTCCACTCATAAACACCTCAGGACATGTTGCCCCCTTGTCACTACGACACTGTCCTAGCGACCGTTTTCGGGGAACCATTATTGAGTGTGCAAGTCACACCCTGCCATTTTACCTGTGTATTTTAAATGAGATATTGCCGTCAGGCAGGGGCCAGTCCTTCCATAGTCCTACCTACCAGTTCATTTTAGCCATCCAAACCCATTAACCAATATTTTTGTTTCCATATCCTGCAATAGTCCTACACCAACCGGGGGTTGTCCTTGGATACACTTGCATAGTGCGAACAGGGATAATCGATCGTCGGTTGGTGCCTCAGTTAAAAACGTCTAACGGGCGACGGGTCTCTGCGAGTTGGCTTCGGCCCCTCGTACGCCTTCCAAAGATTCGGGAGTCCAGGGTACCGAAAATGTCAAGAGACGTAAAAATAATAATAGGAGTCAAAAGGGGTAATTTGGTTGCAAATGACCTCTCCTACATCCCTATAACGGATTGCCGACGTATAACCACAGAGCAAGTAACTTCGTATAACCAGTAACCCTGTATATTAATCGACTTTCGTTGCTGACAACTACAATTTATTTTTCTGAATTATTTATTCTAGATATAAATTCATTTATTATTCTCCAAAGACATTTAATTATAAACTCCAATAATATGTCATTATTTCATGAAAAACTCACTCAGTGAAACAATAATCTAACTTAAAAGAGATGTATTATTCTAATAGACTATAAGGTCGCGATTTCATGAACACCACGTAAGAAAATTTGAATTTCGCGGGCTACCCTGACACTTTCATTCGAAACTTACTTCGTAAACGCCTGTCAGTTATCCAAGTTATATCATTCAATCATTCGTTCTTATTGATAAGGTCTAATGTGAGTATTACACCTGAATCAGGGTCCCTAAACCCTTAAGGGGATGCGCTAAGGTAGCCCGCGAAATTCAAATTTTCTTTAGTTTCGCATTTTGTAGGTCAGTGTCAGGTTTTATGTTGATTAAAATATGATTCGCGACTGTAACAAACATGGGTTTTCATTACAATAAGCAATACAACTCCATAAGTTAGCATAACTGTCAAATGTGATGTGGTGTGAAATCATGCAGGTGCTGTCCTGATGACTTACCACCGATATTCACAGATGAGTGTGCGAATGAACTGGTCACGCCTCTGTTGCTTATTTTTAATAAATCCTTATCTAGTGGAGTCTTCCCTTCAAAATGGAAGGAGCAAAGGTCGTCCCCATCCACAAATCCGACAATGAGGACTTATAATAATCCGAAATTAAACTATCATTACAGGGTTTCCCTAATGCGACAGCTAAGAACTTAAACAACTAAACTATAAAACTAACCACACTATTAAAATGAAAAAATACAAAAACATAGCATTACTTACATAATTAGAATTACTAACATAAACATAGTACAAAAAAATAACGAAGTTAAAATTAAGTATTATTTTGCTTCTAGCATAATATAAATAGCGAACCCGAACGAAAAAAAACCCTTGCGAATTCACTAAAACAACATGTAAATACATCAATCTGAGTTTGAAGGTTGTTGATGGTATGGATAGCTCTGGTAAGGGGTGCTTTGGCAAGCAGGTTAGTTCTAGCTATAGGTACCAGCAGCAGTGGCGGGCTGCGCCGACTCCATACGTAGCGGTCCGGCACACACAGATTCAAGCGCTGCAATACTCCCGGGTGGCTCTCCACTCGACGAAGCACCTTCACCAAGTAGGCGACCAGCGTAAACTCCCGTCGAACATACAGTTGATTATAGCCAACCATGCCCAGGACAAACAGAGTGGGATACATCAGTGGGTAAAACAGATAAACCCCATATAATTTCCTGTACAAATGGCGCGTGAACTTGTTCTGAACACGCTCCAACATTACAGAGTACTTAGCTTCATGTGGAGCCCATATGACCGCACTATGTTCCAGATGACTCCTGACTAGTGCATCATACAGGACCCTAACTGCTGTGATGTTTGTGAAGCTTTGTGTCTGTCTCAGAACAAATCCTTAGTTTCTGTACGCCTTCTTACAGATCTTGGTTACATGCCCACGGAATGTCAGATCGGGAGTCATGAAAACACCCAAGTCTCGCACCTCCGTGACTCATTGCAGTGGCGCCGCGTCCACTGTGTACTCATAGAGCAGAGGTGCTCGAGCACGGGTGAAACTCATCAATGAGCACTTGGATACGTTGAAGTACAGTTTGTTTTCATGACTCTATTGTACAGACGCCAGCACATCAAGCTACTACAATCTGTCAAATTTATTTAATAGATTTTCAACTTTATCGCTGATACTTAAGGTTCAAAGTTGATTGGGAAAATTTGACAGTTTCGGGTAGCTTGATGTGCTGGCGTCTGTACTGTTCGATCGATATCTTCCTTTAGGCGCCTGCAATCAGACTCGGACCCAATCTCAAGCAGCAACTTGAGGTCATCAGCAAATAATAAACAAGCGCCATGTCTTACGACTTATGGCAAATTGTTTATCATAATAATGAATTCCAGAGGCCCCAAGTTGGTGCCCTGACTTACAGCCGACCAAGTGTAATATAAGTCGGATTCACATCCGTTGCAGTCCACATACTGCTGTCTGCCTTGCATGAAACTGGCGAAAAACCGTAATAGATGCTGGGTGCATCCGACTAGCTTCCGCAGTAAGATATCATTGCACGTGTCAAAAGCTTTTCTAAAGTCAAAATAAGCTGCGTCCACCTGCACCCCAGCATCTACCGCGGGCACCACACGTCCCATAAAATCAAGAAGATTGGTAGCAGTGCTACGCCCCTACCGGAATCCGTGCTGCGTCTCCGATAACTGTCCGCGCACTTGCTCTTGCATACAGCGCTGAATGCCAGCCACCGGTCTACTCGTATACCCACCGATGTCAGTTCCCGCCCTGCCTTTGGGCACTGGAATGACTCGCGTAATCTTCCACTGAGCTGGGAACTTCGCAGAATGAAGACAGGCGTTATATATATAAAGTAACGGCTCCGCGAGTACCCTACCACAATCTTTAAGAAGAAACGCTGGTATACCATCCGAGCCCGCAGATCGCTTAGGCTTGAGGCGGTCGGGTGCACTTCTAACGTCCCTTTAATTAAGTTGTACGCATGCACTACCAGTGTGAAGTGATATTACGTAAATTATAGTGAAGTATCTCTATCTATCAGCTATCTCTGAGGTTTTTCAGTCAGGAAGATCATGCCCGAGTTGGTTTTCAACTCTGATCTGTTTGCCTAATTTGTTTCACTTTGACAGTTCAACAACATTCATTGCGTTATTTACGTTACCGAGCAGATTTTTTTTCCAACTTATGAAGCAATGGATTAACAATCTGTTTCAAATCGAAACAGATTGTGGTTGTGTTGTATGACGCAATTAGGGTACTGGTTATTTCTATCGTACACCTCCAGTCTTTAACAAAAACCGAACCTAAAGTCAACAAACACAAAATAAATTATAAAACATTCATAATTTATTGACTTTTCCACTAAAGCTGCTTTTTTACCAGTGGTAGACGCTTCCCCTGTCCTTAGCTTGTCTTTTCATAGTGCTGCACTCCAAGTCTCATACATATTTATCTAGTTTTCGCATAATTTTTGATCGACACAAAAGTAAACATAAACACAACAGTAGCGGTTAGACGTACAACTGTGCTGCCACCTGTTATGAGCTTCAGTTTTTAACCTCATTGCAACAATGAAATTGCATGTTTGAATGAATCGAGTACGTTAAGCTAACTTTTTATAATAGCCAGCAGTTCACGAATTTCACTATCACTCGCGCTTTATTTCATTCAGTCAACGACCTCATCTGTCAAAATGTTTAATTTGACGTTTGAATTTACTCGGTTTATTGCTATCGCTAAGCTTTTGTTGTAAATTGAAGAAAAGGTTAAATTAATAGTGGTAAATCTAGTGTGTTGTAAACAAAATGAAGCCGGAACAAGTGGAAGACACTGAGAATTCGCCTCAGGTAGCAGGCGACGTCATTGGCGACACAGCCTACAGCGAGCGCTTCGTTCTCAAAATTTTATTGAAACTTGCTAATTTAGACACGTTAAAAGAAGAAATAAAGGAGAAAGCGTTTGAAGACGATGTCTGCATACTGTGGGACATGACCGCCGAGAGAGATGTTGTGTTATTTCTTCAGAAACACGATGTTTTGAAGCTATTCAACTTCGCACTACCGGTCATTGAAATCCCAAGAATTATTGAAATAATCGTCGGTATCATTGGAAATATGTGCTGCCAAAAAGAAGTAGTGAATGTGTTGATGAAGATGGACAATTTATTAAGTATTCTGATTGATTACATAAACACGGACGATAGTCTAGTCTTAGTTCAGCTGCTACGGTTAGTGAACGCGTGTTTGTTCTTAGCGAACGAAGATGAAGTAGACATTTGGATGGAGTTGTTCATAAACAACGATTACTCTTTGGCTTTATACTTTATGTTAAAAAATTCTTCGCACAAAGTACTTTTAGTGACTGCTTTAGAGAATTTAAATACACTGTGTTCATACTGCAATACTGATAAATTTAGAACTAAGTTTTTTACCCATTTTGTTATAACTGAGGCCTTAGATTCACTAATATCAGCATTTACTGAGATAACAGTAAATCAGAAAGAGGTGTGTGTCAAAGACGAGTTGGAAAGAATTCTAGTTGTAAGTCTCCAGATAACTTTAAACTTGGTTGGGTTTGATAAGTCACAAGAGATCTACAGCCACAGTAAAGAAAGTGTCATAACTATGATAAATGTAATATTAAAATACTATGAAGACAAATTAGTAATTAACAAAGAAATTGATTCCGACTTGGTGGATATTGTTGAGTCCACAAACACTATAGTAAAAGCATTACAAATTACTAGTGCACCTGATAAATATTTTGAACTCAGTTTCAGTATATGGAAAGCCTCATCTTTAATCATAAAATCTGATAAAAACGGGTCATCGTTTGAAGAGAATGACAAAGAGGAATTGAAAGATTTTGTAGCAAAAGTTAAACCATCTTTGGCTACCTTAATTTGTAACTATCTATCAAAATGTACAGATGAGAATTTGCTAAAAGTATTCGATGAAATCGGAGAAGAATATGAAGATATTATAAGTTGGGTCAAGGATAAAGAGTTACAATCTAATGTGCGTAATAGAGCAATTAACTATAGAACTAGGTTGAAAGATAATGTAGATTCATAATTAAAAATATTTCTTCATAATATTTGCTTTTTATTTCAATATTTATTTTAGACTAGCTTACGTGATGGCAGAGGATTATAAATTTATCAATTAAATTTAATACATATCCAATAAAAAATAAGGTATATATTTCAACGCTTGTTGATCGACCTTGAAGCATCACAGCACAGTTTTCTCTGGAGCATCAAGCATTCAAGTATATACCTTATTTCGATTGGATAAGTATGAAATTCAAATGATACATTTTTAATCCTTTGCCGTCTCGTCCACCAGTATCCGCAGGCCAATATGAGTCATCATCATTAGCAGTCTTGTTCTTCCAATTCTGAGTAAGGCCTCCTCCCTTTTGTGCGATGGTCAGTGAGAGTCACAGCAGGGTCTTAACCCTGGTCTTCTGTAGGTTATCCCTAAAGATTAGAATAGGTCATTCACCCATCTGGTAATATTCCACCTATGGCCCTACAGTCTCTCATGCATTTACCAGGGTTTATATAATTAACTTACTGATCTGTAAGGCTGCGGACTCGACGTCAGCGGGCAGCGGCGCGTTCAAATGAATAAATTTTTATGTAACTGGCCTCGAAGGCAGCGAGCGGCGCGGGGAGCGGTTCCATATAAAACTATACTTTAGAGCTCATCTCTAGCTGTTCTTGTCTTGCTAATACAGCTAACGTCACGACATTCACGTTGACAGGATTTCCTTGTAATGCTCCAGGCTCGACGTTTGTGTACTGACTCAAAAAATAAAAGCCCTGGCTTAGTTTGGGTATGAGTTTCAGTACCTACCTTAAGTAAAATAATAAATACTGTCTCTCTGTATCCGATTCTTGTGAATATATTGTGACAATAAATTCTTTACTTTTTTTACACTGATGATTTTAGGCAAGCCATTGCTCCGTTAGTTCCAAGAAATAAAATTATGCTGTTATTTCAGGCTATGCCTGGTCCGGTCTAAATATATTAGAGCCGACGCAGACCTGATGAAGGGCACCGCATTGTTTTCACCGTCAATCAAATATGAACATTGCGTTTCTTAAAATAAAGTCGGTAATGAGTAAAATGAGAATCGCACCACTGACTGTTTTGATGCGCTTTCGGAATAATGAAATTTTCAACTTTATTTCAAGGCATGGATGATATTCGTTTGGCAGTGAAAGCCGCGAGGTGCTTAGATTTGCCAGCGTGTTTCCAGCGAGGCGATTTGTGAACGTGCTCTCCGCGGGTGCGAAGGGAGCTAACCGCGACTACGCGACGTCACGACGTATACGCCACGTTTTCACAATATTTTACACTCGCTCTCTTGTACACTCGCGTCAATCGCCGTCGATACGCAAACGCGGTGAACACGCTGATAACTCGCTCGCAAATCGCCAGTGTGATAAGGCCTATAGCCTCGCCAAATGCGCGCTGGGCCCGAATGTTATTTACAACAATATGGTATATAAGAAGAAAAACTACAATATGTATATAGGATTATATATTTTTTTACACATTATGAAGCAACATTTACATTACCATAAACGAGTTTTACACCGTCGCGTATGCGGCGGACTAAAACTATTCGAATGTAACAGTACATAGTAACAAAACAAAGCTCGCTACATCCATGCCTCACATACTTGTCACACAATGATATGCTCCTCAAATTAAAAAAAAAACGACACAATACTGAAAAGGAAAAAGGAGATTAATAAATTTACATATATTAAATGTACTTATAAACTAACTAACCACGAGCCTACGTGCCCCACGAAGGGGCAAAAAACGCACGAACTTGTTTAAATATCAATTTGTATATAGTTTACATATTATTATATCGTTAGAGATAATAAAAAACAGGATAAAGACTAGACTTTACACTGATCAACGACAAATTGGCTAACAGCAACATATCGCAGCGCGTCTCTGCGCGGGCGCCGACTCAACTTATAACTTAAATATTTCGACACGTCATCCGTGTAGTCGCGGCCGGCGGCTCACATTCTACACAAACATTTCCAAAATTATTGTTATATTGTGCTCTATTCATCGCGAGCCTCGGCCCCGACTGCACAGATCGAAAACTCTGACACGTACATAAAATAAAACAAAAACATGTGACCGTTATTAATTTGTCGCCCGCAGAGAGTCGCTTCATAACATACATATAAACGTTACATGTTACCTACTCAATAAGTTACATAAATAATTTGAATTTAAAACGAGTCTTAGGCTTCTGAATAACATAATTATAGCAAGTAGTACCATGAAAAAACCCAGCTTCGCTACGCGCAGTCCTCTAAGTAGCGACCATGCCGAGTTAGAAATCTCTACCTTTACAGTTTAATTTGAACCATAATTTGTTGTAGTGTTGAGTTTTCCTTCATTCTTAAAGACTATAGAGCTGTATTATGCTCAAGAGGCAACTTCGCGCATTTTAAATTGAACAGAACACATTATATGATCGTTCAAATCGCTATCTTAAACTAACCTTCGCTAAAAATCAAATACCTTATAAATATTCAAAAAGTTAGAATGTCTATATTAACCGAACGATATAATATTTGTGTATGGGCTACAATACTTAACGACATTCACAACTTTACATAATATATAAACACATTACTCAGGTACATGTGAACATTTTTACATAACAATCCGTTCGGGCCTCGTGGGTTTTTGGTGATTAAACTGTAAAGGGTGAGGGGTCGTACATGGTCAGATAATTATGAGACTGCATAAAAATAATATTTACAAATGAACCGTAGCGGATAAAGCCGCGGGTGATCCGAACGCAGGTTGTGTACCCCTTTGTACCATCTGGGATATGTTGCACGCACTCTGCGTGCGCATGTGACGTCACCGACTGTACCTACACGTAGCCTGCTTGCTTAACGAACATTTTGCGTTCGTTTATCGAAACAAGTCTTCAAACTCATTAGTATTTTTGGTCGACTTTGTTTGTTTAATATCAACCAAAGGTTTCATCATTATTAATTTATTACAAACCCTGGCATGACATTGCTTTACTTCACATAGGTAAATCAGTTTTCGACAAACGAACACAAACGCCACACGATAAACTAAATTAATTTCGACACAATTCAACTTCGATACAAACTAATTCACTTACGTTTCGTCGATAAAAAAATACAATAAGTGTAAAAATACTTTTACATAAATTTTATGTAGAAAAGAAATCCGTCCAGATTTATTACCTGGAGTTCAGAATCAAGCCAATTCGTATTATGGTCCGATTTTGGCACATTACCTTCGAAATACATAATAAATAATACTATTTTGACTGCGAACGATGGCAGTGTGAGTTGAACCTTTTCTCTTCGTAATAGGAGCGAATATTGAATGGCAGTCGTCCTCTAACTTCTGATTAACGTCGATATACTATATATTTGTTCGCCAGCACGATGTTTATCATAGAATCAAGGGAGCAGATGTTATTATTTCTGATGTATTTTTCATATTAAAGTGCAAAACATATCGCCATGTTTCTATGACGTAAGCATCGCGCTACAAGAAAATAATCATTCTATGATATAAACTCTTTGGTACATTTTTGTGAGCAACGACAAAATTACAGTGAGTATCCTTACAAGCAATTGATGAACATTCTATACGATACCAAAATACTGTTGCTTGGACCGAATTTAATGTTACGTGTCGTACAAACTGAAAGTTTCCTCACAATGAGATAATGATGTTGTATGATGTAACCGATCTCGTGAGTCTGAAGTCACTGGAATGTCCGCATGGACCGCGACACACTGAACGTTCCACCGCACGGCTGAGCCCCACAAATACATATTGCTTTCATAATAAGCGTATTATTTTAATCCATCAAGAGTAGGTACGATACATTCAAAATTTTTGTACTTACACAATCTAAACACGAGTAAATATTTAAACAACCTACATTCCCCGTCTTCGTTGTCTTGAACGGACAGCTTCAATCATTAGGACAGCTACGGGGTCCACACCGAGATTAACTTTGTAGAATAAATATTAGGAATACATCTACAAGTCTGTTATATCGGCAAAGGGTGATCAATACATCTCATTTGTGGGGATTTTCACTGAAATATAGTGTTTCGTGAGCTGCGGGCAGGCGCTTCGCTGCACCGCGGTGACTTGTGAGCGAAAAAGTGTGGTGATTGGCGAGATAATGTCGGATGAAAATCCCTTGCGTGGGATCTATTGATAACCTCGACCGTTCGCACACACGTAAATACGTAAGCGCTTGGCTGGGAGGCCAGCCGATGTATTCTCTCAGAATCTCACCGTGAAAACAGAGCTGAAGTGAGCTATCATGTCAATCCCACAGCTCACTTCACCTCAGTTTCCAAGATGAGATTTTTTACAGAATAGAGCAGCTGAAGCGATCACAACATTTATCACACGGGGGGGATATGAGAGTGTGGTGACTTCGAGATTACTTCGCGAGTGGAGGGGCCTACGCCCCGGAGAAGCCGTACACTTCGAGCACTCGAATCTCGAAGTCGCCGCTGGGGCAGAGCGGCGGGTTGTTGAAGGTCGAGCAGCGGTCAGTCTTGCCAAACCTTATGTTCTCGTCCATCCAGATCGCCTGGCCTTCACTGTGAACATAAAAAATATATATTAAAGCATTTTTATTTTTTTTGTTGAAGAATGGAAAACGATACTGTCATGTCAGAATCTATGAAATTTTGTGAGAAGAATGTATGACTGCATATCATGTCACGTGTGTATGTATCTTTAAGTAGTAGTACAGACTACAAACACATTCCGTGTAGGACTTAATAGGTACCTACTAAGTCCTACACGGAATATGTTTGTTTTTTACCCTTCTTTTTTATTGAAGTAAAAACTTTTTTAAGCGCGTTGGGAATTTTTGAGATGGGATTAAACCATTGATTTCGCGACACTGTTACGACACCAGCTTTTGACCATTAAAAAGACATCAACGCGTTGATTACCGCGGTGCGTGGAGTAAAAGACATCAACGCGTTGATTGCCGTTTTTTTTTAACTATTTTTTATTGTTTTTGTTCAAATGTGTTTAAATAGTGTAATTGACTTAGGTCGTTCTATTTAAAATTAAATAAATAAATGACTTAAATAAAGTTGAATTTTATTAAGTGTGTTCGTATTATGTATATGCAAGTAAATGAGATGTAGAGCAGCAGTGGGCTTATAAGGGCTGTGATGATGATAATGAACAAAAGTGAAGTCATGTGGTCTGATATTAGAAAAAAAAACACTTCACAAACAAACAGTTATAAAAAAACTATTACAACACCGAAACAGGGTCTTAAAAAACGTGAAAATTTAAACAATCAAGACATACTGTGAAGAATCAACACTTACGTTCATAGGACAACACACACATTCAATGTATCAAATCAATCAACCACATGTCAATAATAACACTTGATCTACGAAATCCGCTCTTATTGCTACGGAATAAAGGCTCAAAGGTAGCACGGTTTTTCTTTAGACGTGGCTTAAACCATCGAGCCAGTTTTTGTAACAAGAACGTAACTCTGAAATACAGTTCTTTATTCAAAACTGACAACTTAGTCCGGTACTAAATTGTCAGTTTTATATTAAGTACCTTACCTCAGTAGGAATAAAGTTCGAAATATAAAAACCGACTATGAGTTCAGAGTTGAACTACAGGATTACTGATAAATACGTGCACTGACTGGACAGGTCCACTCAAATCTGTGTAGTTCTTTCCTCAAAAAACCATCTCAGACACTAGTCTGCATGGTCCTCATATGGCCTGACCAAGATTATGTCTGGACTTTAAAAGAGACTGTGACCTCTGGAGTTTGTTTCGGCCTTTCTTCTCAGAGTAATCAGATAGAAGACACCGAACTCATCTAATTTTAAATCAATTTAATTTTGACCTGTAAAAGTGTTTGTTTAATCTTATTTACAGAAATAGATGACATTTATTTTTTAAGCTCAGGCTACAGTTAGATCTCGTTTTGTAATAAGACGGAAATTGTTACCAAGGACATGCGGCTAACTGAGTACACACATACACTCATCACTCCACATACCCTCCGCCGATTGTAATCATAGTACTGTCAGCCGCCATGAACAGAGAGTTCGCATGTGGAGTCCTCACATCACTCTGACCCTCCTTTTTTTCCTCGAGGCATCCAACCCACGGGTACTTCGCTCGTAGAGGATGTAAACTGTAATGTACATATATTATATATTGTAGATAGGTAACTGACCCGCCTCCTATGGTGATCATCTTGGAGTCGGCAGCCATGAAGAGCTCAGAGCCATGAGCCACTCGCTCTTCGCCCTTGCCGTCAGCTCCCGAAGTACATCCCACCCAAGGGTACTTTGCACGCTCTGGGTAAAGGCTGGAAGCGAATCAAGGGTTGATGCAACATGCTATGGTTTTTTTACAGGTTCGAGAGGGTTACATGTAAGGGTTACACATTGTTCATAACGTTGCCGTGTAGTGAAAACCTCGTGATTTAAATTAACGTTATTTTGCAGGGGTTGAGAAAAACTGTTTGGAAAAATGTCCTCATTATCATCGATTAGGCATTAGAAGCATCTTAAACCTGTGCACGTTTGTTTTAAATATGCAAATTAATAAAATGAAAAACTATTTTTTTTTGTCTACGAGGTTCTCATTGCACGGCTATGATAATTGGGTTCAATTTGAGTTTTTAGATAAGGTTCACGTCCATTACTGTAGTTATATTCATGCTTTGAAATGTTGACACTATTTTTATCGATATTACAAATAGTATAGATACTGTGAATACAGCATTATAGTAGGAATTTAACTTTATGGGGTCCAATAGACTTCAAAGGGTCTAATTTTGTATTACAGCACTCATTTGTATGAGAATATTATCCTCTATTTAGTGGCATGTGATACAGTAGGTGGGGATGTTATAGGCTTACTATTTAGTTTGCAAAAATAAAATAATGATATTGTTAAAACGGCACACCAAGATTTTAAATGTATGTATAAGTTAAATAATGTTAGGATGGTTCACTAATTAAACAGAGATAAACGAACACAAATAATAAGCAATTGTCACAATTAATTAACAGGGTTAAAACAAATACACATAAATTAAACATTTACACCAAAATAATACAACAAATAACTAAAAACATATTATTTTATAGAATTATTAAATAAACAATGATATTATAAATACACTTTATAAATCCATATAGATGATCCGGATAATTTATTAATGGTCAATGTTTTACTCTAACCCTTTTTTTTCATATATTTAAAACTGCTAAGATTCATTAAATATCGACGAAATTCAGTTTTTTTTTTTTTCTTAAACCTTACTTTTTACTTTCAGACATGGCTAGATATAGACAAAAAATAAATCTATCTCATATTTTAAAGTATAGCTGTACAAGAATCAAGAATCTTTTAGCGCGTGGTCGAAACTGAAACTAACGCAGCCATCTTGATTTTTTGATTAAACAACTGCACAAGTGAGCACAAATGTTTACCAACAGCGCCCCCCCGTGAACGTTATTCGAGCGCCAAAAAATCCTTGTACCCGTAGTCCAAGGTTGATATTTAAAACAGTGAAGTAAAAGGTTACCTAAAGAGGAATGTCTCTCCGGTGCCGAAGTAAGCCTGTCGGTTACCGCGCTCGTCCTTCTGGTTGCGCTCGAACCACCTCGTTGAACAATATGCACCGAATACCTGGAAATAGTTTTTATATCTTTTTAATAAAAATCTTAAATTCATTCACCGACAGACTAACGCTGCTGGGTCTAGCAAGAGTTCCTTAAATACCGAAAGTGACCACCAAAGAAGGATTCTTGGGAATTCATCCCCTAGAGAGTATCTTTAAAATAGGAAATCTAAATTCAGGCGGGCCTTCCACTGATCAGAAAGGTCTTAAAATCTACAGAATATGTTGTGTGCCTTTTACTGTAAGCTAAATAAATGTATTAACTTTCTTTTCTCTTTACGTGTTTTACTATAACATTTTTAGTATAGTTCTGAAGTACATGGTTACCGAGCAACCAAACCATTCTTAAATACAAAATCTTGCACTAACCTCGTTGTTGCATGTCTTGATCATGAGCAACGTCGGTTCATGATGCTCGACGCGCACGTAGAAAGTGGTTAACGAGCAACCATGCTCTTCTGTAGTGTACAGTAACACTGGCTGGTACATCGTGATGCGCACCGGCAACCACGACCATAACGTGAACAGCTGGAACGATCAGGAATGTATTAGAATATGTTTTTGATTAAATGGCGAATGAGGTTGCTAAACTATCGAAGATGATGGTTACGGTTGCTAATCTAACGATATACTACTTGCAAATTTTTAATTCTATTTAACTTTTACTAAATTAACATTTATTGCTAAAATTGAAATTTATTTATTTCTAAGTCTATTTAAATTCAGTGTAAACTGTTAACTAAATATAATTTGTGTACTTTGTGCGAGGATGACGTCATTTGTCATGCACGCGCTATTATTATGTATAATCTGGTGGGGTGACCAATAAAAGAATACTGTAAATTCTGGTAATATAATAATTTCTTGAAATACTACAATTTTGCCTGAATCTGTAGATTTTTTTTTTTGGTTATGAAAGTGGATTTTTTACAATGTAATTTTTTAGAAATATTTTCGCTGGCAACATCTTAATGACGTCACAGTTAGTGTGTGTTGTATTAGTAAACGTGTACAAGTGACTTGTGCTTGTAGTGCGGATAAAGAACAATATAAACACATACAGTTCTACTTTTGCTAGTGATAGTGCAATATCTTTAAATAATTGTCAATTTTAAAATATGAAGAGGAAAAAAAACAAGCGAGCCTTACAGTAGTCGCATAAGATGTGTAACATCTGACATCTTGGCTGTCAGTACCAACCTCTCAGAAAATGGGTTGGTACCATCTGACGGCCAACTCTAGCACCGCGCGCGCTCATTGGTCAAATCAAATACCGCGCGTTTCCCGGGCTTCCTGTTACACACTTCCGTCCCTTTTCACGAAATCACTCCCACAGATTTGTATTTTTTATTTATAGATTTAGGATTTGTTTTGATTGTAGTAAAGCGAGAGGAAAGATATTACACATAAAAAATAATATTTGAGTAATTACTAAAATTGTTTTCAAAACCAACTGTAATCTTTTTTACTTGATGATTTTCGACCTTATTCCGTTTTAATAAAGCGCTATTGCACTATCACCGATGGTTTACGTGTACAATTACAAATGAAAGAATGACATGTCATGCAACATTAAAATATTGAAATAAACAAAAAAATTAAATAGCTCGAGTTAGAGCCAATTTCACAACATCGATTTAAAAAAAGCAATGTTTTTACAATGTTAGAGGTAACTTCTAAAGTATAAATCGCATTCAGAAAATAATTATTAAGGGCGAATTTCATCAATTAAACTAAACGCGATCAGCACAACTAAACCACGTTCAAGAGCTGTCAGTGTCAAAATACCACAACAAAGAAGACATGACAGCGTTTGAACGAGGTTTAGATGTGCTGATCACGTTCAGTTTAATTGATAAAATTGGCTCTAAAAAAGAAATGGTTTCTATAACTAAATAATTAAAATTTAGGAAGACATCTATTTTGAGAAAGCTGAATACTCTTTAAACTTACGCTCACTACCGCTTTTTCTCGCAAGTCAGTTTGTACCTTTAAAAATGTGAATTTTCTTGGAGAAACAGACTAACAACTGGCTTTTGTGACAAAGTTTCTACGTTAATTACTAATTTATTTAATCTTAAGCTTCTATGTCATCTAGAATACCTTTTTTACTGCTCTACAATTTATGCAATACTCTGTATAATATTATAATATCTAATGAGTGTAATAAGGCCATGCAACTGGAGATGGAACTTTCAATTGATTTCATTATCTGGCCAGAACAAAAAATAAACAAAAAAATATTGATACTTCACAACTTTCAAAAAAAAGTTGTGAAAATGGCCCTGATTTTACTTTACTGCTCATTCTAAAAAAATTGACTGTTGAGCAGCCAGCAAAAGATATAAAATTTGTTAATGATAAATTTATGAATAATAATTCCTACGCTTTGCAAGAGAATTACAGATTTTTCAAGAATCGGTCATTGACATGGGCATATACATAGGTACTACTGCCACTTAAGTCCCTTTTACACGATGCAATTTCCTTGCCTGTGGCATACAATAAAATTGAAGCAACAAATAACTTGCATCGTGTAAAAAGTGTTTAGACGATGCAACTTATAGAGTTGCTTTAACTTAAGTTACCAGACTTTACTTATGTATTTTTTTTATAAATGTTTGAATATAAAGAAACTTGAGTTGGATATTATAAGTATTTAAAATTAAAGAAATCCAGGTTCCTATTTCATATTATGTATTTATGATAGTTGATTTATCCGATAAGATATTTTGTTTTAGGGATGTCAAAATCGATCAAATTTATCGATAGATCAGGTGCTTAGTACCAGCCCACATCAAAATATTTTTATAACGCTATAGTGGCTAATTTACCTTAAAAAGTTTACCTACAGGTGATTAGGCACAATTAAGGTGCAACTAGATACAGTGACAATGTGGAGTAATAGACACATGCATAAAAATTGGGGTTCCGTAGATGTGACAAAACTACTAAGCAACACAGTTCTGATAAAATGGAAACTTCAACTAAATATTTAGAATGAAAAAGAAGTTTGATCACTAACTACAATATCTTTCATCTAAATATTTATACATATACAGTGTGGCAATATAGTGACCTGCATCCGTCAAGGGGGTGATTCTACCTGTCATGCTAAACAACTTTCGCTATGAAACACATTTAAAAAAGAAACTTTTCATACATAAATCGAAATAGTCTCTCTACTGTTGTATCCAGGGTTTTTTTTTTTTTCACGAATCGGATATGAGTTTCAAGGTGTAAGCTGTATAGTATGAAGGGTAAAATCACCCCCTTGACGGATGCAGGTGTCAAAATCGCCCCCTGTTTGGTAGAATAAAAACAAAGAGAACCAAATCTGCAGAATTAAATACAGAACAATGTCATTTTGCTAAAATGTTCTCCCGCTGCGCATGTTAGCCGAGCAAGTCGCTTTTATGCGCAGTTATAAAATTGACTATAATCTAACACTCAAAACGAACCAACAATCACACAGTACCTACGGAACCAACCAATTTAAAAACGATCTACATAAAGTGCTCAAATGAAAGATAAATCTACGTTTACAAGTGCCACCACGACAACTATCCCCCTTGTTACAAGTTAGGTGTGAACAGATGTCCTGTCAAACCTTATGCCTCAGGTCTGATGCGTGGAGTTGGTCCTTGAATACCGCGTTAGGGAATGGGAACCACAGGGCCAGATGGGCGGAGCGTGGGCTCTGCGAACCACGGGGGGAAAATGGTACAAGTAATCAAGTGTGGGTTAGTGGCAACGTAGACAAGACAGGTCTGAAATTGCCTAAAGTATTCTCGTGCCTAGGTTGTAATTTTATTGTCAAGTACAGTTATGAAATGGACGAAAACAAATAATGTTTTCAGGATTTTGGTGTTGTCTTTTTCTTTAGAAAGTTATTGTATTGGCACTGTACAAAATAAACATGTAATACAACAACAAAAAAAAACAAACAGACGCACATTAGCCGTCATGCAGACTAGCTTACACTTACTTACCATACAAACGCAAATAAAATACTCAAATCAAACACAAGCTTAACTTGTAAAGTCGATACTTCCAAAGCTAAATCGCTTCAAAAGAATAAAATAAATAAAACACCTAGTGACAAGCGGTGCATCTAAACATCGATATAATGTCGCAAGCTCTCAATAGGGGCGACACTTATATTTGGTGACTTAATACTTGTATCTTACTTCGCTTTGGTCTAGAATCTGCGACCTTATGGCTTGGATTGGGAATACGCCCATCGATAGGGCGCGCGGGCCCGGCGAATGTGAGCCCTAACGGGAAAATCGACACACAGTTAGCACTCACACAAAACAATCGATTACATGCGACCTTCACATCACTATTATCGATAATCTCTCAACACCTTTGTTAATTTCTCAAGCTTTGTCCACTTGTTATGGCATTTTTTATTTATACATCTGTATCGACTCCGGAGAGTTCCGAACAAAGATCACACGCATGCCAACTGTCAAACACATTGACATAATATTATGTTCAATAAATTATTCTAAAAAGAAAATATATTGTACATAGAAGAGAGACACACTTAAAACAATTAGAGAAACATGAATAAATCAGACATTCAAAGCGAATGATAATATGAATGTTCGATATCCTTCATTCGTTTCAAATATAACTAATGAGAATTAAAATCGAATCGTATGAAACATAGACGTACACAACAATATAGTCATTCACAGATCTTGGCTACACAGACCGAACATAACATAATGGTGGTTCGAAACGAAACAATATGTATCTTAAATAAATATATTAGACTAGATTATCGAATTCGTATAACAATTCGATTTAAAGTTAGTCGTGTTAAGGTTGCATTCGAATGAATTTAATGATATAAAATAAAAGCCAAAGCCACGCCTAAGTCGTAGTACAATACCATTTGTTTGCACGTTTCCTCAGACATTCTCTGCGAAACAAGTAAAATAAACCGATATACAAATATATTCTTGTATATATTTGTGAATGTGCAGTGTGTAGTTAGGATATATCATCGTGACTGTTAGCATCAAAGCTACCCGTAAGCAGAACATAAAACCTATAGAATAGGTACCTGGCCATTTTTCAATACGAAAGTATACCATCATCGTCTATGTTTATTTGACAATGATAAATATAGCCTCTTCCAAATATATAATTTAATACATACTATATAAAAGGCTGCTGCTAAAATATACATAAATTATAATATCATATGATTTTAGTACATTAAAAAAATATCAATATATTCCTGAAAATAAATCGCATTTTTTTACCTTTCCCTTATATTAGCAGTCTTGAAAAACAAATTAAGCTTCCAACCACATATAAATATCCCTACCAACATTACACCTGTCAAAGAAATGTCAGAAACGGTAAGGGTAAAAGTGAGAGTTTGGTTGTTAGGGTAAGTACGAACCTCGCGGATGGTGAGAGTGTGTGACATCATTTGAATGTTGACTTGTGACTGGCTGGTGGGAAGGTTGTCGGACGACCGGGAGCGAACGAGGCGGGATCCTGTGATGACCTGCTTTGATTTGAGCGTCATCTCCGTCTTGATGAATACCCGGGATATGTACTGTGAACTGTGGAAAATGGTGATTAGATTTTATGAAAAATTATAAATTATAGAATAATTTCTTCATAAATACACTTTCCATTTCATTTTGCAAAATATGTTGCTGCCTTTTAGGCTGTGCTAAGTAAATGTATTTTCATTTTTTCTTCCATAGATAATATTGCAGCTTATAGGTAAGATTTTAATCATAAAAAGAGTTCCAATTGGTAGCGGGAGGCCCTTTGTACAAACACGTTTTTCTTGCAAAAACTACGGTTTACTCGCCGTTTGTAGGCACGGTCAGGGACTGAAAGCGGTTACGGTTAAAAGTTAAGATACCTCAAAAATATACCGGTACCGGTTTAAAATAAAGGTTGAGCTATACAGATACCTTTATAAATAAAGGTTAGGCTAAACCGTTATTTAACCTTTACATGATTTCGGTACCGAAGAACATGCGAGACGGCGCGGCGCGGGTGCATACACAGTCGTGTTCTTCCGATCGGAAATAAAAACCAATACTGAGTTAAAATCAGCAAGTGAACGACAGAGTGTGGCAGCGGTGCGTCAAAGAAAACCCCCATTTATAAAGGTTATAGTACTTCTACCGAAATATACCGGTATGCATTTCCAACCTCAAAATTACGCTACTGAAAAAAAAGAAAGGTATCGAAATATTTCGGTAACCCTTATTTAACGGTATGACGTCATACTGGAATATAAAGGTACCTTAACTTTTGGGTAATTCAGTCCCTGGGCACGGTTGTCAGTGTTGTATAGATCAGTATGGAAGCTTGTTGACGTTCACGTTTTTTCTACAGCGCGGTTTATACGCCGTACCGGAAAGAAACCGTGCCGTGTTAAAAGGCCTAACTCTTATAACGTCACGTATAAAACTTTTTAACACCCCACGATTCTTTCGCATTTTTCACATACTACTTATTCCATAAAACGCGCTTCCAACCCTAACACAGATTTATAGCTAAGCTTTAGTAAGCCCGAAAAACCATATATATCTTGATTTAGTTGACTTAAACCGAAAATAAAGCATAAATAATGTTAACAAACGCCACAATTTTCTGCATTACCATATGAAATCTAATAAAGACTGGCAGGATTCGTCTCATTAGCATACTCTGATTGAGACGAATTAATTATACATTCCCCTAATGAACGAAATTTTGTCAAGGAATAAGTTTTTCTTAATAATTCGTAGTGTCAAAAAAGAAAAAGATGAGCAATAGAATATTTTTTAATTTTCATTTCAAATGACTTGTTACGATTTATTTATGAATCTTGAAGTTAAGATATACTTTTTCCGGGGCGAAAATATTTTAGCGCATTAAAGAAAAAATTACAAAGCAAAATTTTGATTTGCAATTTAGCCCCGGTTCAACTTTAATTTGGTTAGGTTAGTATATTAAAATATTTTCCCCACGTTCCTTGCTAGTCACAGTGGTCAAGGTATTAGAGTTTCTGATGGCGTTGCTAAGATTTCTGTAAAATCTCGAGCACTAATATGTATACAATTATAAAATACAAAACAAAAATTGTCGTAGAACAGCGATTGCAACTTTGAGATAAGACCTATTTCATAATTCTGTGTTTCAAAATACTATGTTCGTAACAACATCAAATTACAATCAATACAGGAGAAAATCAATTAAAAAACAGTGGCCGGGAGTGCCGACAGAAATGAAAACTTGAAAAAAAATCGGCACCGCGATAATCAACGCGTTGATGTCTTTTTAATGGTCAAAAGCTGGTGTCGTAACCGTGTCGCGAAATCAATGGTTTAGTCCCATCTCAAAAACAGACAGTCGTTACGGGTAGTTAGAAGCCCAAAAAGTCTGACAACCAGTCTTACCAAGGGGTATCGTGTTACCTAGTCACTAGGTTGTGGAGGTCAGATAGGCAGTCGTTCCATGTAAAATACTGGTATTCAGCTGCATCCGGTTAGACTGGAAGCCGACCCCAACATAGTTGGGAAAAGGCTAGGCAGATGATGAGTCTCATCTCAAAAATGCCCAACGCGCCTAAAGAAGTTATCTCTTCAAAAATTTGCTAAGTGTACAAATTAGCACTTGTGACGGTACAACGTTTGTTCTCTTACCTTAAAGCCCGAATGCTAAAAGCAGTCCTAAGCAGCTTGGTAGGCGAAGCAGGCATGTTCCTACAGAACTTGTCAATGGCGTGGTCGACGCCGTTCTTCGTCGCTTCGGCGTACCAGTCAGAACTCTGGTTCGATGCGTGTTTGTTGAATAGGATGAGGATAGCCAATGCTACCCTGTAGAATACCTGTGGAAAAGAATATCGATTGATAAGTATTTTTTTACTTAGCTATGAAATCAGCCCTTTCTATGTAGTTCTTCTATGTAGTTCTATGCTGGACATAGGTTTCGAGACATGTTGATTTTATTCTGTTTTTTTTTAAAGTGAAACTTTTATTACATCGTCTCAAACTTTTTCGTCTGTGGGTTGCATGTCGCGTGACGGTCGGCCGCGGTGTAGGGATAAAGTGAAAGGCGCTCGTCAGAGCAGCCAAGGCCAATATGGCGGCGCCTATAGAAGTTTCACTTTTACCGTGGTTTCATAAAACCACACAATCCTTTTTTTTTATTTAATAGCGTTATTTACATTAACCCATTCTTAATATTTATTTCTCGAATTATGCAGAGACATTCGCTAAATGAGACTCTTGGGTGAACCAGTTTTCAGTTCAGCAATTTGTAATGAATTATTATCAAAGAGATTCTTTTATGAAGACTCTGAAGCCTGCCTGCGCTCATGTGAGAACAGCACCTTATGAAGACACTGAAGCCTGCCTGCGCTCATGTGAGAACAGCACCCTAATTGCGTAACTTATTTTCGAAAACAATTTAGCCTAATTTGTTTCATTTTGACAGTTCAACAACATTCATTGCGTTATTTACGTTGTTGAGCAGATTTCTTTTCCAACTTATGAAACAATGGATTAGCAATCTGTTTCAAATGGAAACAGATTGTGTTGTATTACGCAATTAGGGTACAGGACTAATTTAATAATCACAGAGTGTCTTTGACGAAGCAACATATGTGTAACACTAATCCTATAAAGATCACGGAACTGGATTGTCCTTCAAACCTTTGAAAAAGCTATGTGGCTTGTGGCGGTTAAAAGGTTCCTTGTACGAGCGCTTTTCTCAAGGAGGTCAACTAAAATCTGCAGAAACAGCGCTTGGAATTTAGTGATGTTATAGACTTGTGTCCTTACCTTGATCCCCTCATGGAAGAAACAGTCGAGGACTCGCACGAGGTGCGGGAAGGGCAGAGCGGCGAGGATCCACCATTGCCAGTCAGCGTAGATACGCTCTGGACCGATGGCGCCCGACAGTCGTGACAGATGCTGCGCCGCCGACTTCTGCAAACAATTCATACCACTGTACGGAAACTGTATGGGGACCTGGCTTAACATTAAAATGAAAACGATATTGTGTAAACCGGCGGAGTAATCGTGTAACACACATACAAAGGCAAAGCATTCTGACAATTCAACCTGAATATGGTTGAACTGTCAGAATGCTTTGCCTTTGCGTGGTTTATGCTGTCGACTAGACGAACTTTTCAAATATATGAAGCAATGGATTGGCAATTTCCTCCAAAATACGTCAGTTTGTGATTGAACGTGGGTTACAAAATTGGGGTGCAGCAGTCACACGAAGGCGGATCCAGCGTATGCACTCGTGCTCAAAGTCAAATAATTTATTTCAATTAGGCAATAAAGGCACTTTTACTGTCAAAATTTACAAGAAAATAGAATTATTCTAGTGGCTCCTAGTGGTGGTGGTTGTTTCGTATGGGGAATACTGGGCAATTCCTCTGCTCATTTCATACAACTGCTCGAGAAGGGATTCCATTTGCTCAAAAGCAGTTGTGAGCGCGAGTGGCGCCCGGGCGGGATCCACCTCAAGTCTGTTTGAATGTTAACTTACATAATCGCTAAATAAGCTAGAAAGAAAATCGTTTTTTTGTGTCATTTTCAAGCATTTTTAATTTAAATCAAACCCATTTGTTTTAGGAAATACAAATAGTCTTTACTCTTGCAGTCCCCCTGCATGTTTTCATTCCGATTCTGGGATATGGAAATCAAAAAGAAAGTAGACACTTCCTCATTTGGTAACACGAAGAATACACCGCTTTTAGGTTGATTGCACTCGATGACCACATACAAAGAACCGATTACAGAAAATGACTAACAAAATATGATGCAATCCTTGGCACAAATCTCGACAATAATTAACATAACCGAGTACTTTTATCGAATAAATCGATTAAAGTTCAAGTGAACCGATCGATTTTTACCTCAATGGTCATTGCCCTCCATGTTTATTATTCATAGTCGATAAAAAGTGATGTGCCCTTCGTGATATCGTTATCGATGGTTTATTGTTGGACCACGGCGGCGTGGGCACACGTGATGTGTCAAATAGATGCGATAATTATTCAATTACATAAAGTATTCGTTGGTTGTAGTGATTCATTTTAACTTTGTGGTCGCAGCTGATTTTTATTGATGTTATTATGAAACTGTGACTCGTTTTATTGGGTTATCAAACTGCTTGATGTTAAATATTCTGATTGAAGCGGATTTTTGCGAATGTCAGCAGACGACCTAGTTTAAAAAGAAGTAACTCTACTTCGGGTTAGTAGGAGAAATATTTTTAACGTGGAAACTGTTAACGTTCAACGAGCCCCTGCAGCCTTTGTTCCAGAAATAAAATAGCTCTAACATAGTAGAAGTATGAACGAAGGAAACGACGCAAAAGGAATAATTATCTACATAATATCGTGGCTAATGGCGTTCTGTAGTTTCTGCCTACTCCGAGGGGAAAAAAAGCGTGAGTTTATGTATGTGTGTAAACATTGAAAAGCATCTGTTATGGACATTATTGATCTAAAATATATTTTTTGTTGATTTCCATAAGTTTCAAGATAAGGTATTTTTATATTTAAGTCGTGTTGAATTTACATACAAATTCCAGAAATCTTCAGCTACATTCATTGGAACAGTGTGGTCCGCCATCTTGTTGTGTTGCAAGAACGACGACAAAATGGCTGACAGTACTTCTGTTAGTACTATGATTGAAGGACTGACAAATCCTTCTTCCAACATCATCAAGCTATGCACTTCTAAATCTTTCTGGAATGACTCCAAAAGCTCCTTTGCGTAGCACACTGACAGTAGCAATGGCTTCCATTTTGACTGTTTATCAACATCATTGCGTTATTTACGTTGTTGTGCAGATTTTTTATTCGAACATAATTGCAGCAATGGCTACGCAATATCCTTTGAAATTGTTGACGTAATTTGGATGCAGTATTGTAAATAAATAAGAGAATAAATAGTCGCTGAAGGCTTAACGTTTTTAAATATTTGAGCCTCTATTTCAAGCGTGTTAATTTTTTTAAACCAACATTTTCAAGTATGTCAGGTTTCTTATGAACGGTAATTCGTGTCATCGTCATTTCCCAAGGGCAGATGATTTCTTTTGAATGGTATTGTAACTAATTAGCTTATGTATTAAATACGGCTAGAGTATTATTTTGTCCAACAAAATTATCGATGTCAATTTCCACACGACACAACACTACAACGCCATTACGAAGACCTTATGTCACAGTCACAGCCCCACGGCGCCATAATACTTACCTACATGACAAAAACAAAGGGAATAGCAACCCTAGTTGCGTGACCTACAGTTATGGTGGAGTAATGGGTTTGATAGCGCCACTTCTGAGGGTTGGCACGCCATGTATTAAGGGGTATAAGGGCTAGGGACGCTATAGGTATTGTTCGTCGAGTCGTTGAGCTCCTTAAGGCGACGATAACTGACTTTCAATGGTTTTATACTGAAGATCACGTCTAAACGAGTAGTGTTAATGATTTGGGAAAAATATATGTTAAATTAGAGCATTTTCTTAATAACTTAATATAGCAGTATTTTAGATTATGTTTATATTACATAGTGAAATTAATTTGTGAAGTTATGTCTGACGTGGATAAAAAACTGAGAATCACGCAAAATCTATCAAGTGCATTTTTCTGAAACTTTCACCATTTTAAAGATAATTTAACTATTGATCTTTTAGTATACGTGTTTTATTAAAACACCTTTTGTTTTATGTATAATAAATTAATAATGCGTTTAATTTGGGCCAGAGCGCCGTTATGGGCGAGTCCTATTACTGGCTGGACGTACAACGCGTTGCGTGAGCTCAGTACAGAACACGCAAACTAACCACTCAAGGTCATTGGCATATATGTGCGTCTTAAGTTCTGAGTTGAGCTGCCACGATTACCTGCTGACAAATGCAAGCACTGACTAGACAGGTCCACTCAAAACGGTTGGTGTTTTCATCAAAAGACCATCTTAGACACATGATCTGTATAGTCCTCATATGGCCTGACCAAGATTATGTTTGGACTAAAGAGACTCTGTTTCAGTCTTTCTTCTCAGAGTAGTCGGTTAGGAAAAGTGTTTTATTGAACCAATAAATACAGAAATAATTATCACTTATCATATAATTAAAAACGGAAGATGGGCCAGAGAAGTAACAGAATGGTATTCCAGAGAAGGAAAGAGGAAGACAATTTCAAAGATGGGAAGACGATTTAAGAACTACTGCGAGAGGGACATGGAGGAAAAATCTCATGATCTTGAGCGATGGAAAAACCTGGGGGAGGCCTATGCTAAAGAGCAAAGAAGTCTGGAGAATTCTGATGTCTAAACCATAAATTTAAACAAACTATAAGACTAGTTTTAAGATTGCTAATAAAGGCTATTTGAAAATGAAATTGAATCATATAATTTATCATTTACTACATACATTAACATAGAAATATAAATATATGTAACCACCCCTTGCTATCGACCGGTAATTTTAAATGTAAACTTCAAAGGGCATGTAGAATTGATAAACCAATTAGCTGTCAATCAAGGTTAATGTCGAGTGTACATCAAAGAGCTGCTACTGAGAAAAGGGTTTTGTTTAATTCAAGGTTTAGGTACTATTTGGAACGTGAAATTACTTAATCCTACTTATAAACGCTAAGGTTTAAAGCCTAGTACTTACAATGTTGACATTATTTTAGATTGTAATATTTGCTACCTCTTTACGGCTAATTAACATGTCCAATTTTGATCATTGTTATAGCTATAGGCAGCTTTGCTTCAGTTTTTCATGTCTCAAACTTTAATCTTACACCTGGGCAGAATTGCGGGCACAGTTATGGTCGGTTTAAAGTTCCACGTTCTGTTTCTTCCTAGCCCGCGGTAGTTCTATCAGTGTAAAAAGATTCTCGGACGTAAACTAGCAAATCTGTTGATCTAGCTAGATTAAAGCCCGAGGGCTAAGTAAGTCTTTGAAACATGAAAGTCTGTGGTCTGGGCCTTTTATAGTGTAATTACTTGGATAATTATCTGTTGATCCAGCTTGAAAGCCTCAGGGTAAAGTTATTCTTTGAAACATGAAAGTCTGGGCCTCTTATAACGTAATTTCTTGGAAAATTTGAAGTTCTATACTACTTTATTAATTTTATTATTCTCTATGTTATTTTACTAAACTCTTGGTAACAAACTACGCAGCAACGCAGAGTATGTAAGGGCCTTAAGCAACAATTTATTCTTTTCTATTTGTTTGATTGTAAACAGACTCGCAAGCAACGTTACGTCTGATACGAAAATCAAATATTTTCACTAGTAGACTATTTAGTTTAAATAAACACGACCCGATTACTATGAAACGGGTTTATGTATGTTAATTGTTTTATATAGATAACACGGCTA
Organism: Agrochola lychnidis; assembly: GCA_963680765.1. Classification (NCBI taxonomy): domain Eukaryota; kingdom Metazoa; phylum Arthropoda; class Insecta; order Lepidoptera; family Noctuidae; genus Agrochola; species Agrochola lychnidis. Next base: position 23,063,934 of record OY796858.1, read on the forward strand.
TTTGTAGGAAAATAAAATTTGATGCTATGCGTTTGACTGCTTAGATGGTTCAGTCATGTTGAGAGGATGAATGAAAGGCGACTAACAAAAGGTATTTACAAGGCAGATATGAGTGGAAACTCAGGAGGGAACGCCCTAGGAGGATATACAGTGACCTTATCGGTGATGTTCTTCAGAAAGGTCAGGTGCGTAGTACTCGCAACCGGCGTGCGTGTATGACCAGATGTATGAACGTAAACAAGGCAACAGGAGTATGTAATGATTGTAGAATGTAGCGTTCTGTAAGTTTCTGCCTACCCCCATGGGAATAAGGCATGAGTTTATGTAGGCAAAAATTTATATTGTTTTGAATCAGTTTTTTCTTTTTGTTATCTCACTAGATGGTAAGCGATAATCCGGTCGAAAATACACAACGGAAAACGTTTGACTAAAAGTAAGCAATTCTCTAGGACTAGAGACTTGCAAGACGCCCAGGTGAACGCTATCAGGAAAATCAGACTCCTGTAAGGAATTCTACTCTTCAGCGGTACATCAAAACGCATTATGCATATAAGTGGAATATACAGACTCTTTGTTCAGACTAACATGACTGGCGAGTGAGAGATCGTGAGGACCTCATTCTTTGCACTATTGATTTACTAACTCCTAATCTTACAAGCATACTTATTTACCTTAGTTGGAGGGGTTAACTAGAACACTAGTAATGCGTTTGCTCTTTCAAATAGCTAGTATAATTATGTCAATTGACACAAGCCGTGTGTGGCTTTTTCCATCGGCAAAAATGACGAACTTCATACAAACTTTAATCCCTTTAAGGGATGAATTTTCCAAAATCCTTTCATTGTGCTCACTTTCGTTACAAAAGGAACTCTTGTGCAAAATTTCATGCTTTAGACTCAACGGTTTAGGCTGTGCGTTGTCTCTCAGTGAATTTAAGATTTTCATTAAGTAGATCATAATTTCAATGAATGGACGGATTTTGTGAGGAATGATATGAAAGAGAAAGAAGTGAATGATAGCATAACGGTTGACAGTGGAGAAGGGCAGGAAGAAGATTTCAATAGACAACCTTTAGGATCGCCTTAAAATTTGATCAAAAGCAGCACATAAAGGTACCTCAGTTTGTAAAACTCATTGTTACAACATAACCAGTTCATAATAATATTACATAGTTTATTGCCCAGCAATTAACTTGGTTATGCATAACTGAATAAGTGCAGGGGAAATCTGAATTATAAAAACTAATTATTATCGATCTTATTTATCATACTTTATAAGTGATTTATGGATAAAGTTCTACAGCATAAATTGTATTGCGGGGCAAGTTTCTTCAAGCGAAAGTTAGGTACTGAAGTTTGTTCAAATTAGCAATGCAAAGTACGGAAGATGAGAGTTGACGATCAATACAAATTTTGCTCTGTTCACTTCGAAATATCTTCTGCTTAATAAAATCTTAAATTCATTCATTCATTGGCAGACAACGCACAGCCTAAACCGCTAGGTCTAGAAGCATGAACTTTTGCACAAGAGTTCCTTTTGTAACGAAAGTGAGCAATAAGATTTTTTTTTTGAAAATTCGTCTCCTAAAGGGGTTAAATAGAGGATAAAGTGTGTATGAAAGTTTGTAATTTTTGCCGAAAGGATATACTATCGGGCAAATGGTTTATAGCTTAATATTTTCTCCATAGGAGTCATTTTTCGCGTCAGCAAATTAGTGTCGGGTGTAATCATGAACGAAATTTTGCCGCATCATTAATTTGACGGGGATCAGGCTAATGTAATGTAGGTTGATTGGTCATGCAAGGGGTGGAACCAGCACGATACTCGCGTAATTCACTCGTAAAGATATTAATCGTTTTATCAATTCAACCACATCCATTGCATTGAGTTCTTTTACACCAATTTATTTGTTACTGGATATTAATAACGGCCTTAGCCGCTACTGTCAACCTGAGAGGTGTACTAGTGCCGGTGTGCCTACGCAGGTCTACCTTTCCAGAAGACCGTAGCGTGTATGGCTCACATAAAGCCAGAATGTTTGAAGTAAACTTACGGCATGTTTTTTAGCGATCTGCATGACAGTCTTCCATGTAACTTCGTTGAGTAGTTTCGTTTGTGTGATGAACATCTTTTCCTTGGACGCCACCAAGCTCGCCATGCAGTGGTAGCATTCTTCTTCTGTAAACAAAGAAAGGTATAACATTAGTAATGAAATACGTCCGCTGGATGAAGTATAGGACCAGTCGGGGACGACGCTTGGGGGAGGCCTATGACCAGCAGTGGATGTCTTTGATGATGACGATGATGATGAAATACGCGTATTATTTGAGGCTGAGATCTACATCAAATCGAAAACGACCAATGTTGAAGATATAGTAACAGTCGAAGGAGAAACAACGTAGCAGTTTCTCAGCATTCAAAAGGACACGGAAAGTTGCCTTTGAAATTCAAGGGTAGAGTACGGTTGTCCAATATTTTTAAGGAAGGCACGTGGAAAATTATAGCCACTACGACCAATACACCTACCACAAATTATGTAATGAACACATTGCCGTGGTAACAAATACAATCTTCCAACTGGTAATTTTCCTTCGGAAACATAACCAAATTCTAATAGCATTTACAACCATTTGTGTAATTAATAGGGAATCTTAATTGCTCCTTTCTCACACCCTATTATATAAACCAATCCTAAGAAAGGTAAAACCATACATATACACACGATGAAAGCCCCTGAACTCCAATTACATCACTACAAGACCGAAATAATACCAGCTCTAAAATCCATTTCAAGGTACATTTGAAGCGTCTACGCCATGAAGTAAATAAGCTCTTTGTTCAGTTAAATCTACTAGAGTAATATTATAATGTACAGCGTTGAGCAATATATGTGCTAGTATTTGGCGGTACTGCCAAATGGTTGGTTGTAACGAATCTAAAAGCAGTTATGGCTCTGTTTAGATATAGCTGTAAAGTAGTGGTTTTAATTGTGTCATGATTATTTTGGAAACGATCTCGTGATTGTGGTGGACGGTTTATTGGAGGGTTATTTTGAAACCAAGGAAATTTGCAGCTTAACATGTTTACTGCCGATAGCTCTTCTGGAGGGTTCTCTTTAGCGCAAACGTTATGCCGGTGACCCCCCTGGACGATCCACTATATATGGCGCATAATATGTATGGCGAAACGGCATATGAACTGTATAAAAAGTGGGTGGACTAGAATGTGTTAAATAATGGAAGTTTGGCATTATCAAAACAATCGTTTTAAATTAAATAAGAATGAAAAAGAAGATTTATTTTAACGCCATATATCGTTTTCCAATGGGTGTCCATTTTGTTTAACATCTAATAACAAGCATGATAATAAAGCGCAATACCCATTTTCATTTAAATCGAAATGTATAAATACAAAGTTGAAAAATATACATTTGCAACATTGTGTAGCCAGAGTCGTGTACATAAGGTAAGTCTGTTTGTCGGTCAATGACCTGTCGCCTTGTTACTGACACACTTTCAAGTGATACTACTAAAGATAAAAGTTTACGACACAAAGTAGGTACACTGAAAAAATCTGAACAGCATGTAAAAGAAGTCGCAAATGTAATGACAGAATACAAAAATCAACAAAGAAATTACTTTTGCTGTTTCCGAAGTAGTAAATCACTTCAAGCGGATATAACAATTAAAATAAACCTATCCTCTATAAAAATAAAAACGCCGAATAAAATGAAAACTTAATTTGAAAACGTCCCAGTTATAATTGCTACATCACAGAACACAAGAACTGAAACTCGATTAATGCGCGCCGCAGTTACAACGAAATGAAAATAAAAAAAAAGAGATTGAAACTCCGGGCCATTCTCATTGGGATGTGAAAACGTCTGCTATAGTGCTGTTTGTAGAAACGGGAATGGAAAGATAAATCTCGTGAAATTAATTTTATGAGTAAATATTGTGTTTGAAAAGGTCAATGAGGAGATTGAAAAGAAAACTGCGGCGATGGTTGTGAAAAATTTAATGTTGAATGATGAAAAAATAACAAACAACGTGAAAAAATTCAGAGTAGCGTAGGTACGTCGAAGAGCCAAGATACGCGATGGGACAAACAGAACAGACGATACAGAATACTTAAGATATATAGTTGATAAAACCATTGCTTCGAAAGAGCAGCTCGACTTTCAAAATCTATCGGCGGAAGGGTTATTTATACGCATATGTTTCGCACAAAAAGACACAATATAATGTTGATCCAAATTCACGGCCTATCCAAATGCATCTCAATTTGTTCAATTTCATCCAATCTGACCTACATAGTCTTAACTTTGCCAACAAGCCAGAATTGACGGGATACACGGGACGTCCTGCGATTTCCCCGTCACTAGGACAGCACTTGTGCATGACAAATTGAAGTGAGACATCCAATTTGCAATCGACGCTGCCGGTATATACGAGAGCCCTAGAGACAGGAATCGGTTTCCAATAACCGATGACTATGTTGAATTTATTGCTTACATGTGTCTAGCTCACATGTTGTGCATTGGGAACTAGGTTAGTTATGTAACTGTTGATAAGTTTGTTTATATTTTCTGTGTTGTTTCTGTTTTCATATTCGGGTTTGATTTTAGGAACTGTTTGAGGATTTGTAAGTGGATGATCAATTTTGCGTCATTAATTTGGCATGATTTTGAAATTATTCCGATTTTCACTACACTCTGACTCACAAGAGTAACAGACATGAACAATTTAAATGTTTGCTGTCATTATAGCTTTTTCATTTTGATATACATCCTCGTAAAGTTTAATCTAGTGATGCAAAAACGGAAAGCAAAGAAGACTAAAATTTGTGTTCAACTCCAAACCACATTTCAGTTTTAACCGTTCTTTACAAATTCACATTAGCCAGATTAAGTTGTAAAACCTAAATATAAATGGCTGGAGCCACGGAGCAAACGCAAATCGTTTCACTAACGACCGAGCGATTGTAATTAATAGCTTTCAAGCCAAACGCTTTGAATTATTTATCGAGATGAAAACGTTCAGTTTTATAGTTAGGGTTTATGTGGGAACGTTGGATATTGCTTTTGTGTGTAGAATATTTCTCATTAACGAGGTTAGCAAGTTGAGCAAGACGCATAAATAATACAGCATAAAGAATTTATGATTTAAACAGACATTCAAAAAGGCCTGCCGCGTCAGTCTTGTTCCCAAATTAATTTCATTTAAAGCCGCAAACTTCCTCTTTCCAATTGAAAATGAATTGGAAACAATAATCGGTCATGAGACGAATTGGTATTTGTAGTATACATTCGAAGACTTGAGCATTCTTCTTCCTTTTCCCCGTGTCCTTTTTCAATAACTGGTTGCATATAGCTTATTGATTGAGCATAAGTTAAGTGCACTCATCTTGCCTAGTGCCTGCTATTCTTTATGTGTTTTAACCTTTTTTCTTTAAATATCTACTCTGCATTATTCTTAAATATCTTTGCAACATTCTTACTGTACCAGTAAGAATTGGTCCTTCTGTCCCGGAATTTCTATCATCTGCAGTGTGTATATGTATGTATGTAGTGCACACCACGTGTCAACACAGGTGTTCGGTAATAAAGCGGCGCCGGCGTGGCTGCGGTCGACTAATTAATATAATTAACTACTCACGGTGAAAGACCTTAGCGTATGTGATAATGTGAACTGTAAATCGTCTTAGCGTCATGGTTTGGTAATGGTGTTACATGATTTATGATTGTAATTAGTTTGTATTGAGATGTGTTTCTGTGTAACGGTATTTTCTAACAAAAAGTTGGAGTTTTTGGTCTTTTCAATATGGTGAAATAATATTTTGACATTCTTTACTATTTTGTCAATCGCTTATTGGTAACTGTAGTGGTACGTTTTAGTTAGCTCGGAAAATACCTAAATTAAACACTTAAACCATACTTCAAAAAGCTATAGCCCTTTTTTATGAGAATAGAAGGACTAGTTTTCGTCGTCTCCCAGCACCAATTCCTAATCCTAACCCCAGGCTCTCAAGACAAGGCAGAATATGAGGCGCTTACTTAGCCTACATAAGAAAGCTTTTAATACCCGACCAAGTAACACAATTACAGATCCGAGGGACGTCAGAAACGTAAGTGGTTCCGTACTCAAGGATAAGTGCATTAGTCGAGGTGATGGAAAAAGGAATGTAATTGGGTTATGATGAAAGGGAAGCTGCCAGCATGGCAATGGCTTGCGAAATTGAAAGAAAGATTGATTTATTAATGCAATATTTTTTTCTAATGACTGGTAAGGGTTCCGTAGTAAACAAGGAACCCTTATAGTTTATTTATTTTATTTATTTTATTTATTTATTTATTATTTGGCTCTTCAACAATGAGTACACTATTACTTTACAATTTGTACATTGCAAACTTAAGTCTAAGCGCCTCATTACTTAAAGAAAAGCACAGCATGCACTACATTATGCGCAGATAAAAGACAATTAATTAATTAAAACAAGAAATACATAGTTTAGATAACAGTAAAAATAAATTATTAAAAGCTAAATTGATTACAATAAATTCAGTGATTAAATTAAATTAAGTTCCATTTAATTTTTAAATATGATTAAATTAAATTAAAATAATTTGATTTAATTTTAGACTAGAGACACCCATTAAATGGCAAGTGCGGCTTTTTTTAGAGCAGGTATTGATGAGTGAAAGAGGTCTATATCCACTTCGTGCTCTTTGTAAGCAGCATACATTCTAGACAGTGGGCAGTATTGCCTCAAGTTGGTATGACATCTCGGCATGCAGAAAAGCCTCCTATTAGAGCTTCTTGGCAGATTACGGGGTACATAGAATAACACCCTACTGAGCAAATCGGGACAGTTCAGAGAGCCTGTTACTAACTTCTTAAGAAAAATCAAATCCAGCATGTTCCTGCGTTTCTCCAGCGACACCATGTTAAAATACTTTAGTCTTTCAAAGTTTGTACATCCATAATCGAGACTATAGCACCGTACTTAGCTTTAATATTTAATTTGTGTGTGGATCAAGGAGTCTTCCCGGATTTAATGAAATACAGTAAAGTTATACCACTTTTTAAATCTGGGGACAGTAAAGACACTAACAATTATAGACCAGTATCTGTGCTGCCGGTATTCAGCAAGGTTTTCGAAAAGGTAATGCTCAATCAAATGCTTAATCATTTTAACGCCAACCAAATCTTGCACGATCAGCAATATGGTTTCACCAAAGGACGTTGTACAACTGACGCTGGTGTCACCTTATTAAAACACATATTTACAGCGTGGGAGGAGGCCCAAGATGCCATAGGAATCTTTTGTGACCTCTCCAAGGCATTTGACTGCGTGAGTCATGAAACCTTGCTCTTGAAACTTGAGCATTACGGACTAGGTAAACTTGCGCTCAGTTTAGTAAAATCTTATTTAAATGATAGACAGCAGCAGGTTCAAGTAAATGGTGTCCATTCAATCGGTTTAAAAGTAAAAATGGGCGTTCCACAAGGCTCGATATTGGGTCCTTTCCTCTTTTTAGTATATATTAATGATCTACCCCATTTATTAAAAAACCAACCACAAATGGTGTTATTTGCTGACGACACTTCCTTAATTTTTAAGATAAATAGACGTGCATCAAATCTTGACGACGTAAATAACGCCCTACTGCAGGTTCAAAATTGGTTCACTGCTAATAATTTAGTATTAAATGGGAAAAAAACTAAATGCATAAGATTTGCTTTACCAAATGTTAAAAGTAGTGATTGTGACATAGTATTGAATAAGGAGAAACTAGAATTTGTCGATAAAACTGTTTTCTTGGGGATCACGCTCGATTCAAGGCTGCAATGGGGTCCTCATTTAACATCTCTAGCAGGACGGCTAAGTTCAGCAGCATATGCTGTGAGAAAAATCCGTCAATTTACTGACGTAGATACCGCGAGGCTAGTCTATTTCAGTTACTTTCATAGTATCATGTCTTACGGTATTTTACTATGGGGACGGGCTGCAGATATCGAGTCTATTTTTATTCTGCAGAAGAGAGCCATCAGAGCAATATATCGTCTCCGCAGACGCGATTCTCTAAGGGATCTGTTTAAAGATATTAACATCATGACGGTACCTTGTCAATATATCTATGAAAACATCATGTACGTAAGGAAAAATCTAAGTCTTTTCAGTAAAAGAGGTGATAGACACAATTATAGGACTAGAAATAGGGACCAATTAGTTCAACCGGGTTTCAGATTGGCTAAAGTAGACTCATCCTTCATGGGGTGCTGTTTAAAATGTTATAATAAAATACCTTCCCACATACTCCAACTGAACGAAACGAAATTTAAATCATGTATAAAACGCACACTATGCTGCCAAGCATATTATAAGTTGGGGGATTACATCGCTGATAAAAATGCTTGGCTCAGCGCTGGTCCAGCTCCACAAGGGCGCATAAACTAATTGATTAGCATTCGAAAATATTGTTGCAGCTGCTGAAGATTGTAAAACTATCTTTTCCTTGTATAAATTCAATCTCTTTGTATTGTATAATTGCATATCACATGTGTGAGCACTGTGACCATGTTGTACATTCCGTAAAGCTACCATTTACTGGGTACGTCTTTCATTGACTTGAATGTGCTCTGGCAGCTGAGAGTATGTCATGCTCACTCAAATGTCTCGCTGATGGTGGCGTGTGTGTTGGATCATTAAGTTCCCTTCAAAATGGTTGAGCTAAATGGTGCTGATCCATGCGTCATGTTCGTGAACGGGCGCCGTCAGTAGGGACTGGTCATCTCTTAGCTGCCACGGTTTATTTTATTTTAATTTATTTAAATTTTTGAATTGTTATTATATTTTTATTACGGACGCTTTTAACGTGCACGTCTTTCTACATTGTTCTCACATGTATAAATTCAACACGAATGATGTAACCAATATTTTGTAACAATATTTTGATTTAAAAGAGTGTCCGTGGAGTTTCTTGCCTGTTCTTCTCCATAGGTACCTACTACGCTTTGGAATGGGCAACTAGCTTCATTTTTCTGACTGACCGACCCCTTGACAATTCAAAAGTACCTGTAATTGGTTTATTTGAAATAAATGCTTTGAGTTTGAGTTTGAGTTTGAGTTTTCTTGGTACGACTTGAGCTTATTGCATTTATTACTATTATAGGTGAGATGCCACAAGAACCGTTTTTGCAGCCGTTCGTTGCGCTTGATGTGGACCTTATACTGAGGTGACCAGACTACACTGCAGTATTCGAGATGGCTTCTAACTAGCGAGTTGTACATAATTCTTTTAACGCTAGGTTTTTTGAAATTTTTACACTCTCTCATAACGAAGCCAAGCATCTTTGACGTTTTTAATATAATTTTGTCAATATGTTCAACAAAACTTAGCTTTTTATCGAATTGAACGCCTAGGTCTCGTATAGTTAGTTTCGTCATGTCCGTCTGTCTGTCCGCGGTCTAGCTCCGAGACCCTTAGTACTAGAAAGCTGTAATTTGGCATAGGTATATACATATTAATTACGCCGACAAAGTGGTAAAACAAAATTATGAAAAACATTTTTTTTTTTTGAGTACCTCCCCTACACGTAAAGTGGTGATGTTTATTTTTTATTTTTTATCCCATGGTGTGGGATATCATTGGAAAGGTCCTTTAAAAACATTGTGAGTTTGTGAAAACCATTTTTGGATTCAGGGATCCGTTTGCGAAATATTAAGCTTTAAAGTGCTAATTTTTGTTAGTCAAGTGTCCCCCACCCCCTGCCAGCTAAATGGTTGATTTTGGATACCTATGTGAAAAAAATCACAGCAGTAGGTTATATAACGAAATTAAAAGGAAAACTATCACAGCTAAGTAGGCTCTACATGTTAACGAGTAATAATCGACCAACTTAACTTTGCAGTTGTAAAAACATGTTTTCCCATACATTCCGTATGGGAGAACATATTTTTCAACCACAAAGTTAAGTTTGTTTTTAGGATAAATTCATCCCAACTACGGAACCCTTCATTGTGCGTGGCCGGTTTTTTTTTTTTAAGATATCGTTCAAAAGGCGGAGGACTAAGGCTTTCAAATATCTAGCATAAACTCAGAGAGCTAAAGTATTGGAGAGCAACTAACGAACCCCTAGGAAGCTCCAGCAGTGAATAGTTGTAGCTACCTGGTCTTTTGATACTATAACCAATATTTTGTAACAATATTTTGATTTAAAAGAATGTTCTTGGAGTTTCTTGCCCGTTCTTCCCCATAGGAACCTGTTACGCTTTGGAATGGGCAACTAGTTTCATCTTTCTGACTGACTGGCCGACCCCTTGACAATTCAAAAGTTCCTGTAATTGGTTTATTTAAAATAAATGCGTTTGAGTTTGACTTATAGGCAAAGAATTGTCAATGCCATGTTTACTAAATGAATTTAATTTTTTTTAATTCCACCTGAATTCTTCATGCCTTTCTCATGGAAACCATAATACATATTATTTATATGGGTAATCTAAATCAATGTGTTAGCTGGCTGTCGTATGCATCGTTAATTTGTTTTATTTACTATTGTGGACTAAAACACTTTATTTGAGTACAATGCACCATTATCAGATTCTATCAATTGTGGACACTGAACTTTGTTCTTACGTCAAACTTTGAACATCTGTAAAAAGTAATTACTAATATTGTATAAGAAGACACTAAACGGCTGTTGCGCTAGATTATGCAAAAGACGTGCGACTTATCCTCTCGTTTGTAGAAAAGTACGACACGTAATTTGAACGAACAACTGTCAGCAAGTTACGAGTAAAAGAACAGCGCTTAAGGTTAACCTAGTCGGTCATTCGTCCATACAAACGTAGTATGGTGATTACTCGTCCGTTTGACAATGTACGTTCAAAACTAAAAATTAGTCATGTCATTATCTAGCCCTGTATGAAAGCAGAATTGGACAAAAATATTGGTTTGGAAGTTATGAGCGTCGAAACTTCCATATTTCAACACTAATTTTAACTTAATTCTGGACGTAAATAAATAATTTATGTAGTATGAAAATGGCAAAATAGAAACCGTACAGGGATAGATAATGTATTCAAAAGTTCAAATAATTTTATTTTGAGTAGATACTTCTAGTCGTTTTTCCATAATACCTATATACGCCCAAAGATTTTACGCGCTCGTTTTCGTTATAAATCATGTTCATGTCACTAAATAAATAAATAACTATACTAAATAGCATGCATATTTGCCACGCCCACCAACGAGTTCGAGCCGTCGACTAGTGCAACCTTAAAAAAACCGGCCAAGTGCGTGTCGGATCACGCACAATGAAGGGTTCCGTAGTTGGGATGAATTTATCCCAAAAACAAACTTAACTTTGTAGTTAAAAAATATGTTCTCCCATACGGAATGTATGGGAAAACATGTTTTTGCAACTGCAAAGTTAAGTTGGCCGATTATTACTCGTTAACCTGTAGAGCCTACTTAGCTGTGATAGTTTTCCTTTTAATTTCGTTATATCAGCTACTGTTGTGATTTTTTTCACACGCCCAAAACCAACCATTTAGCCGGCAGGGAGGGGGGGACACTTGACTCTAACAAAAATTAGCACTTTAAAGCTTAATATTTCGCAAACGAATCCCTGAATCCAAAAATGGTTTTCACAAACTCACAATATTTTTGAAGGACCTTTCCAATGATACCCCTCACCATGGGGTAAAAAAATAAAAAAATAAACATTACCACTTTACGTGTATGAGAGGTACCCTAAAAAAAAATGTTTTTCATTATTTTGTTTTACCACTTTGTCGGCGTAATTAATATGTATACCTATGCCAAATTACAACTTTCTAGTACTGAGGGTCTCGGAGCTAGACCGCGGACAGACAGATAGACAGACAGACAGACAGACAGACGGACATGACGAAACTATAAGGGTTCCTTGTTTACTACGGAACCCTAAAAATGGGGATGCGCAAAGTTAGCCTGCGAAATTAAAATTTTCTTACGTTTGTTGCAATTTGCAGGTCAGTGTCAGGTTGTATCTTGATTAAAATATGATTCGCGACCATAACAAAAATGGCTTTGCAGATTATTATCGTTAGAATCAGCAATACAACTCCTTTTGTTAGAATAATCCTAAAATTTCATGATTTCATGAAATAGTCATTCAATAGGATTATATGAACTTAGAGAGTTTTAATGATTTTTATGATCATAATTCTATAAATATTTGATACGGCCGCTAATCTTAGTTAGATCAACATACAACCTGATACTGACCTGCAAATTGCAAAAAAATTAAGAATATTTGAATTTCGCGGGCTACCTTAGCGCATCCCCCTTAAGGTCGCACTAGTCGACGGCTCGAACGAAAAAAAAAACAATTGAATTTTAATTGATATCGATCTCCAGGAGAGCACCGGACTGTCAAGAGGTTAGTATAGTTATTTATTTATTTCATTTTATTTTTTTAGTACTTTTTATTGATTTAGTTATTAATTTATTTAGTGGCATAGACGATGAATAACGAAAACGAGCGCGTAAAATTTCATGAACAAACCTTAGGGCGTATAGGTATTATGGAAAATTACTAGAAAGAAGTATCTACTCAAAATGAAATTATTTGAATTTTGAATAAATTGTCTATCGCTTTCGCCTTAATAAGAAATGTTATATCCACAACGTTTTCTTGGCACATTTACAAGGGCAGTCGGCTCAAAGAGAGTAATTAACTGTCATATACAAGTTTAATAACTTCCTTTGAGAAAAGGGCATTAGCGAAAGGTCGGGCAAACGTCAGAGTTGATGAAAATGAGCTTGGAAATTATACATTAGTATAATCCTAGTACTACGTAACGTTATTAGCAGGAACGTGTACACGAGCATGAAAAGGTACCTTCAGAAGTTTCATAACTACTGAGTAAACATGTTTAATTAAAAGCTTCATAAGTTTGAATCTGCTCGAGATTCTCATTTAAACTTTGCTTTGAATAAAACCACGGTTGGAGGATTCTATTAACTCAACTGCCGTTGTTTTCGCTTTAGTTTTATGCTAGAGCATAAAACTTTAGTTTTAAATTAAAAATTCGTAAATTTTTCAAAAGCTAATCTAGTGTTTTAACTCGAGTTAAAACACTAGATTAGCTTTTGAATAATTTACGTTCTAAACAAAATGATCAAGATCTATAGACGGGCTTTAAAATTTAGTATTTCTAGTATTAGGGTTCCGTACCTCAAAAGGAAAAAACGGAACCCTTATAGGATCACTCGTGTGTCTGTCTGTCTGTCTGTCTGTCCGTCTGTCACAGCCAATTTACTCCGAATCTAATGGACCGATTAAGTTGAAATTTGGTACACATATGTATTTCTGTGACCCAAACACGAATGTGTAACGTAAATAAATGAATTTTGAATATAGGGGTCACTTTTGGGGGACAAACAAGAAAATTTAAAAAAAAAGTTTTACTAACAGTACCGTGTGACATATCAAATAAAAGGACTTGTTATGAGGATCTTAAATATATTTTTTATATTATTTTAAAATAAACACTTTTAAAGATATTTAAGAAATTCAATGAAAATTGACCATTCCCCCCCCCTTATCTCCGAAACTACTGGATCAAAAATTTTGAAAAAAATACATAGTATGGCTCTTTACTTATAGATTACAGGAAAACCTATAAGAAGTCCATGGTCTTAAAATAACATGGTAAATCTCTCAATATTGTGCGCGCAAACTTACATTTCGTCGCTCGGCATCCAATGGGCCCATCTCTCTAGCTATTATAATATCAACAACAAAATATCAAAAGTGTTTGACAGTCTGCTTAATACACAAATAAATAAAACTGTAAATGTTCATGACAACCAATTCGGGTTTCGGCGTGGTTTGTCAACAGAAAGTGCAGTGTTGTGTCTTAAGTATACTGTCACATACTATACTTATACACAGCGTGGGACGCCGATTTATGCTACCTTCCTCGACTTATTCAAGACTTTTGATCTGGTTGCTTATGACGTATTGTGGAGAAAGATGGAAAAGGATAGGTTGCCAATGGAGCTTAAAAACATTTTAAATATTGGTACCTATAGTAACCAGATCAATAGTGTACGATGGGCTGGAACTTTTCAAGGCCATACAGGTTGGCATGCGGGGTGAAGCAGAATTGGCGAGCTCAGCAGCACCAGAGTGGGTTGCTATACAGTGTGATTCTTCATAATGTGCACATATCGAAATGAGGAATCTATGCTTAATTTTAACGACAGAAAAAATATTTTAAAAAACGTAAATATTTTTTTATACCTTTTATGGAATTAAAAAAAAATTGTAACAAAACTGTATAACTTTTATACTGAATCAGCTATCGCGATAACTCCATAATGATTGAAAGTAAGTAGGCGTCCACATACAATTAAAATTGAGAAAAAAAACTACCCTCATTTGAAAATAAACATGTTTTTTTGGTAAAAATCTGAGAATATTTTTTTTTTTAAAATTCAAAAAAAAAAATACAAAAAAAATTTGACAATTTTTTCCGTCGATAAAATTAAGCATAGATTCCCCTCATTTCGATATGTGCACATTATGAAGACTCACACTATATAGATGGTATTTGTGTAAATATTAGCTTTGGAGACGATATGGTGCTTCTGAGCGCCAGCCAGTATCCCATAGACAAAAACTGTTAGTCGCAAAACTTTCTGAGTGACCTGGTAAAATAAGCTAAAGTTCATAAGTTTACTAACACAATGAGTCCTTGTTACTTGAATAAAAAAATATCTGGAAGACTGTTTTTTTTTTTGAACGTCGTTTTCTAAAAATGAAACCTAGCTAGATCGATTTATCGCTCCCGAAACCCCCTGCATACTAAATTTCATAAAAATTCTTGGAGCCGTTTCACAGATTCAGATTATATAATACTAGCGGACCTGACAGACGTTGTCCTGACCGAATACCGCCACCTATCGGGTCCGATTGTGAATCTAAACCATTCCCAGATCCCCTTGAACACACACAAAAAATTTCATCAAAATCGGTCCAGTCGTTTGAGAGAAGTTCAGTGACATACACACTCACAGAAGAATTATATATATAAAGAAAGATAGACAAGAATTGCTCGTTTAAAGTTAGATTTTTATTATTATTATATTAATACCGCGAATGTGAATTTTTTTAAGAAAATCAGATTTTTCATTCTACACCTTCAAATAAGTGACCATGCAATTAAAAAAAAAAAAATTACACATTCGCGGTATTGGATGCCGAGTGACGATTTGCAGTTAGAATAAATGTTAAATTTGTTCTTGGGATAAATAAATTCATCTCAACTACGGAACCCTTCATTGTGCGTAGTCCGACACGCACTTGGCCGGTTTTTTTTTATAATTAACTGAGTTACGAGTAAACCCGGGCTTTACAGCATCCGTAACAAGAACCATTTTATCCATAACATCATTAACAACCATGACAATGCCTTCAATCCATTGCACAATCAAATCTTCAATCTAGCCTAGAATCTATAACTAGACTGGATATCGATCCTCTTCAGTACTTACACTACTTACCTACTACCTAAGCAGAGCGCGCTGGATGTTCATGAATAAGTGAACACTGAACAATTACCTCATTTCAGCACATTCACCCCAAGACTACACTTACGTAATTTATGAGTATATCAAGTTCTATGTTAGTCTGAGAGTTTCCATGTGGACTTGTTTGTTGAACTCTGTTGAAGGAGATGGTTTATTGTATATGGTTGGTTATGTTTCTAAAGGATTAAGGCGGGATCTGTTTTCAAGAATAACTGGCCAAGAAGTCTCTTGCTTTGTATATGACTAAGAGACGTCGCCACAGGATTCAATCACTCTACATTTATTGTTCAATCTCTGAGTAACCCTTTAAAACCTGTAGAAATAGATTCAGCTATGAATATTGCTGGATAGTGTAATAGGTAATTAAACATAATACAAAAAATTCAGGCTGAACAGTTAGCGGGATTTGATCAGTAATAATTTTAAAAGGTTAAAGATGACTCTGAAAATATCTAAACCGATACAGATAGCAAATAATGAACACGCCACAGACAAATTCGATCCGATCCTCATATACCATGAAGTAATGTTTATATCTGGAACAATAACATACTCCCGTGAGTGACTCTTACGATACAACAAAACCAAAAGTTTATTAGTTTTGTAGACAGAAATAGTTAATTGCGGAGTAGATGCCAATAAACCATCAGTTTTAAAAGATTTTAAAGCTGTGTGTTCTTTGAAATTACTCGTGGAATAAATGATATAAAATAATTAATCTTTCGAGTTATTTTTAAGAGTACATAATTATCATCCTTCAGCTGAAAGTGAGAAACCGTTACGTCATACCATACTTGCCAAGACCATGACAACGTCCTGGCAGCCACGCCCAACCTTCCGTATACTCGCCAATACGTTAGCAAAACGACAACCAATTTAAAACGCATCTCACACATTGTCCAATCAGTCAACGAACCATGCAGAACGGTTATGGAAAACACCGCACAAATAAATGAAGAATTTGGCAGCCGGACTTCACGACAGCAGAGAATCGCCCATTACCGACGCTCGAAGACCGTTACCGCGGTAAAGTACGCCCGTTTACCGCCGTAACTTATTTACCGTTCGCACCCAAGTAAATGTTCCTGGCAGACGATACATCAATGCCACTATCAGAATGTTTTTGTCTTTCGTTATTTTGTATTGAAACGTCGCCGAGGGGCGTGTGTAAGCTCGGTGCCAAAACAGATTGGGATTCATTGAAACAAACACTGTCAAAATAAATTGACTGAAGATATGTTGCCAACGATTTAGAAGGATCATATTCTTTTGTGAATTTGAACATTTGTTTGCTATTGTGATATTGAGGTTTTGCCGACTCCGGAATGTCATTTGTAAGCTGGAGATATCAAAATGACGTTATCTGTTTTTCCGGCAACGTGATTCATGACATTGACTTTAAGAAAGCTTTAACGTTGATCATTAATCGGAATAAAAAAATACAGTGGATTAAACCGACAGTTTTGATCAACGCTTGGATATCTTTCTAGAATACGAGAGAGATTCAATAATTCTTGTCGGGATCGGCATTCACAATGTCTGGCCTCCAAACTTTCAGACCGGTGCCGGTGCCAACCCTTCAGAATTACGAGTAAACACATAGTTACTAAGACACTAGGATAGGTTACCACAAATTACATTTTTTATGACTTCACGATACAAAGTGTACCATCCATTGGTGCATGAAACAATAAACGTTATATTGGACAAATAAAACTTCTTATTGTATTCATTGTGGCACATAACGCAGCTGGACTTTTACGACTGCCTCACCCACATATTACTTGTTGCCCTGAACATGTATATTCATAAAATAATTTTTGCTAAACGGTTCAGGGGTACATGAATGACACCTTGAGTTGACATCTAGAAGTGTCTGAAGACTTTGCAAAGTTGAGTTAAGAAATTAACAAGATTAAAGGGATAGAAACTTTAAATAACTTTGTAGCCAGCTATTAGATGGATCAAATGAATTTATTATGACGATGAAACAAAATGAAAAAATAAAGTAATAGATAATGAAGAGGTGGCAGAGACGAGCAAATACTGTTCTTAATGAAAAGATTTTGACAGTCATAAAATAGAAGATAACCCAATTTATGAAGACGAAAACACACTTAAGGAGAGATCTCATTACATTAGCATCATTAACAGGTAACAACACCAAATAGACGAAGCCAAAATGAAACGAAATGTCAAACATACATTGAAAGGAGTCTCATCAACTTTTTTAATTTCGCCACTAATTAGTTGCTCACGTATTCCGTAACTTAGCCGTCTCTGACGTCATTGTACATGTAGGCAAAACACATGTTCATATAACGAGCCGTCACATTTCGAACTAATTAAAAGTTTTCATAAAGCATATATTATTAACGCGGTGATTTCGCTCATTTTGCTGTCAACTACGCCACCTTTTGTTCTGATTTGATGTTTATTATATACAATTTTAACCTTATTAGCAGCTTGGCTGGCTTTATTAGGTACATGTTATTATGGGTCAGTAATAGGAGGTCTGTCATGTTTGTTTTGATCTATGACTTCGTTGGAAAATAATGCATTACATCTGTGTTCTCTGGGATGATTTCATTTAACTCTATTACGATTTTATCAAGTATAACTCTTGCTGGTACTAAAACAGGGTGGCAGGGACATCGACGCGAAAACTGTTACCATGGATTCAGTACACGATATTCTAGAGAAAAGCCTTCTTCGCAAATGGATCGCCGTTATTATAAAGCAGGATTATGGACTACGAAATAAGACTTGGTAAGAATAATGAAATTAACTAGATTATACAAAAAAAAAATAAGAAAGAGGATTTGGTTTTTGTAACCATTTAGGAAGATATTGAAATAACTCTTTTGTAAGATAAAATGTTTAGTTCTGACTCTACACTTTAAGAGCCTATACAACCTCAGCTCAAATTCACTTTTTATCTCGCTCGCACCATACTGCTCGCGGACTGAGTGAGAGCGAGACGGAGTGGGGTGCTAGCGGCTCCGAGGCGCCAATAATTTAGGTAATTGCTTTTTACGGCGAAAATAAAGGTAATTTAAAAAAAATAAAAAACATAGTCGCTGCTTTATAGTTAGTTCAATTATTATGCAAAGTTTCATGATCTAATTTGAAGTATTTTTTGAATACCAGCGGTTTAATGTTCGGTTTGGAGGTAACTTTGGATTTTTTTTCTATCGAGAAAATTTTATGGAATCGTGTTTTCGTCTAACATAGTACTTAACATTAATCCTTAACTTTAACATATATTTATTTCAAAATTAATGCTGCAGTATTTTCGATATAACGGAGGATCATGTTAAGCCATTTGAGGTAGTATAGGCCCTTAACCTCTTACCAAAAACAGGGTTATCTCATTATCTGTCAAATACAATATAACCACTCTTCGCCAGATATTTGACTGGTCGGAGACACTAAAGTCATCAGGGTCATGATATCAGATGATACTGGCTAACAAAGGTTACCTTCGAAGTTAAACAAAACAACATTTATTCAAATTGTATGTACAAGTAAAAGAATTACCGTGCCTTTGCACATATATAATAGAAAGACAATAACGAAATATAAAAATACAAGGATATATACATATATATTTAAAAAAGCATCACATGTAAGCATCTTAAAATTTCGGTAATGATAGTTCAAGGAACATACTTGTGTACAGAGCAATTCAATACTTTTAATATCTACCAACGTCTCGCACTCTAGTCCCTACATTCCATCTAAAAGAGGGTGAAGCTATGACGGTTCAGTACAAATATTTGCAAAATATAGCAGGTGCTATAATAAAATGTGTTGGGTACAGTCGTTGCAGTGTGACAACATACACCTTTCCTGTAAATTGCCTCCCCTAGCGAAAGTAGAGGCATCTTCATGTGGGGAAGCTCATAAGCTCGGGCTGAATATATTGCATGCCGTCTTGGTACAATTGTACGTACCATTTGGGATGGCACACGTAGCACACGTAGAAACGATTGAACTGGTAATAGCCTTATATTTTATTTGACAGAAAAGAATTGCAGGTTCAGGCGAGGAGATATATTGGTTCTAGCTCTGGATGTTTTTATGTATACGGAAAATCACGCAGATTCATGTTTATAGAATAGAATATTTCAGACAGAGTCCATAGGGTTAGTAACCATTTTTTTACTTAACATCTAGTGATAGTAGATACAAACACAGATTATAGCATAACATTAAAATTCAGCGTGGAGCTGCATCCACCTCCACAACATCGAGGAATCCCACCGATCTGCGAACACACTGAAAATACTGTTGGTGCTGCCGCGAACACGTGACATCAGGGATGCACATCTTTTTTTAACAACGGCGGCAAAACCATCAATGTTATTATCCGTAACCATCCCTGATGCACTACAACGCCACGGCAGCCGCATCAGCACTCTCAGTGCATTATTATACTAAACGCGTAGGTCGCTGTATGCCCGCTGAGTAAAGTTGACCCCAGGCTGCACGTGTAGAAGGATTGACAGTAAGCTTTGAAAAGCGTTACTTTAACTGCCCACGTTCGTTTTCAATGTCACAGTTATCTTTAAGGTCTTCAGTGACCCAGTGGCCCAACTTTTTAAAACTGTCTACTTTTTGCAAGGATTCTCCACACAGTGTGACATGCGGAATACACGAAAATGTCACGTTGCCAGGTTGCCTGCTTTAAAAAACATTAGCTCGTTCTTTATGACTGAGGTAACGCTGATAGATTTGGTAAATCTGAAGTTATTACAACGAAATTTCACCAAACCAACATGAAACCCATAGAAATGTTACAAAACCCTACGTAACACGTACACGCAGTTTATATTTAGAGTTATCACCAGTTCCGAGCGAAGGAAAACATCGTAAGGAAACTGGCACTTTTAACAATAAACAAACACACGTTTGACGGTCTAATACCGATAGATGGCAGCACCTGTTGCATGGTGGAAGTAGGTAATGACTGCTGAATATTTGATATGAATGAGCGATCAAAGTCCAATGCCCTAATCTATCCATTAAACAATTTATACCTTTATGGTGGTCGCTATGTGGTCGTCATTGGCATTGCAATCTTTGACGTCATGTTTAGACGGGTAAATACTGATGTAAACAATTTTTTAATTAACGCTAAGACTATCGAATCTCATGTGATAGAGAAGGATAGAGGAGATGAGGGCAATAAGTTTATTTATGAGCCAATATCTAACACCTGTCTCATAATCGACTATTATTAAATTGACTCTTAAAATTCCTCATATATCTCGTATTTTATATAATATATCGTCACTGGAAAGGCAAAATTACTTAACCGCCATACTATTTATATAGCGGTTAAGTAATTTTGCCTTTCCAGTGACGATATATAGATGACATACTTGGACTCTAAGATTTTGACCACCAGCTCCTTCTAGATTTCAGCGACAAAATTACACAGCAAAAGATTATTTAGGATATTCTAGAAGATTCCCAAGTCACTGACCTGCAAGCTGCAGCAGAAAACCGTAATAGTCTAGGTATTACTCAACTTGGTGACAATCATAAAATGTTAACGCCCCGCACTAAACTCTCGGCTTGCGATATATTTTCTATTATTTTATCATCGTCAGAGATGGGGGAAATGAAAATCTTAGATGAACTGTGAACTTAATTTTACTACATGTTATTAAAATATTCATTGTTAAAATACGGTGTTCTCTGATATTCGCTGATACATTGAGTAAGATGTTGCTATGAGAAACCGCATAAAACAGTGTTTTTCATATTCCAACAAATACACCCTTTAGTTTTTACTATAAAGACCAATTTTATTACCAACTAACTGGTTTCTTTTTTCATTGTTCTCATATATAGAAGCAACAAGAATAATGTACCCAGGATTTTTTAATATTTTGATTTAAGTGTCCCTGGAGTTTCTTGGCCGTTCTTCTCCATAGAGATTTACGTTCGGAATGGGCAACTAGCTTCGACTCTCTGACAAACAGACAGACTCTTTGACAATTCAGAAGTGCCTGTAAATGGTATAATTGAAATTATTGAGTTTGAGTGTGGCTGCACTATTGAATTAAAGTATAATCAACACATAGTAAATAAAGTTTAAAAAAGTGTACCTGCGCGTTTGTGTACGCCATTTACGCAAGGAAAGGTCGAGTTTACTACAGTGCATATTGACCTTTTAAGTCTACGAGCATTTCAAGACGTAAATAGAAACTTTCCACCGCTGGAAAAATCCTTTAGACAGTAATAAGTTTTCCTTCATTTTGAAAAGCACCTGAAGTATCGTTCTTCGTTCCTAGTTTCACGAAGGTTTTAAGATTACTTGAACTCCCGAAACAATGATTTCTATTCTCCTTTAGGAAAATGTAACATTAAACTACATAACATGACGCCTGTATTACTAGAGGGTTAGGCAGAGGTGTAACTAAAGTACATCCACATTTCGCACGTTATGTTTTAAGTATGTGATAGAGAGAACCGTGTGGTATCCGAGAAAAGGCAAACGACATAGAGGAACGCGGAGAAAACGCTGGAGTGATGAGCTTGAAATCACAGGAGGAAAATTATGGACTCGGTAGTCGATAAAGAAAAATGGAAGGAAATGGAGGAGGCCTTTTGTAATGGGCACACAGAACAAAACAGCTGGTGTCAGTAATGTAATTATTTTATAACTTTATTTTATTTCTACAACTTGTCAATAATTTTATTTTAGTAGCAAAATTAAATGGTCTGATTAAATGGCTTTTATTATTATGATAGGGGGATATGTAATTTAGCTATTAATTCTAAACACTTGATTGATATGTTTACTATTTAAAACCATGACAATGGTTCACACAAAAACGTTTCAAATTACTTTTAATGTTCTCTAATAGCTCCAGTTATTACCTTAAACACGAAATTGGTGGATTATTCGTACCAATATTTTACACGCCCGCCTACACAAACACAATTGTTTTTTGTACAATTTATACACATCAAAGAAAAATTCTGTACAATCTATGTAGAGTAAAATTACCTACAGCAATTTTTTTAAGCTATTGCATAGCTTTTATCGCGGGCTTTGAGCGCGGCGACCGAATCAAGAAATTCCGTAACGAAAACCTAACACCCCCCACTCCGTCTACCGTGTAATGACGGTTCCCATGACAACGTGATGTTGTCGTGGGAAGGTAATTTTTGTTTTATGTCATCACGTTATCATCCCAAGTGTAGCGTTGACAAATAGGAAGTATGGAGGTTACAAATGCTATGCAATAGCTTTACCGCGGCAGTCCCCGAGTGCCACACGTTTTTTGACGTGACAACGTCTTATAAATTGGTTTGCCGGGTGACACTTCAAGAAACTGCGTTACGCTCCGCTCACGTTATGCGCTCACAATGAGAGCGAGTGAGAGGCACGCGTCCCTTCCACTCGGGCATGGTTAGCCCGCCTAAGAGCGAGAGAGACAGACATAAAAAGTGAAAGGCACGCGTCCCTTCCACTCGAGCACAGTTAGCCCGCCTAAGAGCGAGAGAGACAGAGCGAGAGAGACAGAGCGAGAGAGAGAGAGTGAGAGAGATAGGCTAGATAGATAGGATTTCTTTGTATAAATTAATGTTTTAAATATAATTCTTTGTATAAATAAATGTTTTAAATTGTTACTATTATTTCATCCTTCTTCCTACTATACGAATGAATATTCACATTAAAATTATTTTACCACTCAAAGTCGTTGTCACGTAAAACTTTCGCCCGTATACCGACTTTACAGGCAACCAATTTTTTTTTTACCAACAATGTGAGTGTCGCCTTTTTAATTATCTAATTAAAAAGTGCAATGTAACTGCGAAAACAATCGCGTTGTTTATTCAAGAGTACTTTCATGACGGCAGCAAATTAAATTACCTTTAGAAATACAAGTTTTACATCACGAGCAAAGTAATTAAAAATAGTATTTTTATAACATTATTATAGTAATTATCAGTTGTATTGTTCTACGGAGATGGATACGAAGCTTTTATTATTTCAAATTAAAGAATAAATACATTAGCACTGAAACTATTATCTATACTAATATTATAAAGAGGAAAGATTTGTATTTTTGTATGTAACGAATAAACTTTAAAAACTACTGGACCGATTAGAAAAATTCTTTCAGCAATGGATAGCTACATTATCAGCGAGTAACATAGGCTATATTTTATCCCCGTACTCCCATGGGAACGGGAACTACGCGGGTGAAACCGCGTGACGTCCGCTAGTCATAGATAATCCTTAGAGCGTTGGAGACAGATACAATTTTAAAACGAACGAAAGGCCACCAGCTGAACTATTCCGTAAAAATCTTACTTTGAAACTTAGGTGAAGTGAGCTGTTAATACCGTCAATCCTTTCAGATGGGATGACAGCTCACTTCTAGCTTACTTCAACTAAGTTTCAAGTTGAGCTTTTTACGGAATAGACCGACAGATATCTACAACATCAGACAACAAAGCGCTTCATAATACCTAATTACCTCTGAAGGACGTTTTTCTTCACCATCAACGTCATCCATTAAAATATGTTTAAAAACTCTCTAATACGCTCCCTAAAGCAACGGTCTTGGTAATAACTGAAATAATAATATAACTCAGGGAAAATGCAAAATATTCATGTACCAGAGGAGACGACTTGAATGACGAAAACGCGACAAGCGAAGAGAAACTTTGAGAGTAATTTAAATTTTATGAAGCGCATACTTTTTTCATTAAACTACTGTGACGTTGTGGGACTTAATTATGAAGTTAATACGATTATATTTTTAAGCCCGCATAACAAAAGAGTTAATTTTTCTGGTTTTATATTAATAAAGGATGAATAGAATGAAATGTAACCTGCACGCGTAGCATGACCACCGTAGAAACAAGTTTTGTCGACGGAAGATTAGACAAAATGACAGATAAACAATCACAATCTGTCATTTTGTCTATTCTTCCGTCGACAAAACTCGTTTTACGGTGGTCATGCTACGCGTGCAGACTATATTGAAAACACAACAGTTTCTACCTATAAAGAAAAAAATGCCAAATATAGCACAAGAATTTTGTTGACAGATAACAACAATGACACACGCTGTAACCTGCCTCTATCACGAATATCGACGAACTTTGAACCCAAGTGATGTCCATTCATGGACAAGAGCGGCCTTTGACCGCTAACCTTTACACAAAACCCGACTGTCACACTAATACTATAAACATTTTCCCAAGTAGTAGTAAACTAGTTTATGAACACGTAACTTTTTATGGAAAATTTAACAGTTGACGAAATTCTAGAGCTTGTAGAGCAGGAATAATCGATGAGAATAATTAACATGGGAAAGTACGCCAGTGTGATAATTGTTGATTGCATTGTCATCAAGTGCCATGGAGTCTTAATAATTCTCTTTATGTAGTCTGAGATAGGGAGCAAAAATATCCAGAGATAAACATAAATCAAGTATTAATAGCGTGTTAATATTTGACAAATTAACCATCTTGGTGTTCAAAATCAAGTGCATAGATGACGCGATGAGACTGAAGACTGAATCAGACACGGAGAAGTATTTAATTGAATTCAACAGTTTGAAAATGACAAAACTGCTGTAGACAGACAACCAATTCAAGATTACCGGAATAGTGAATAAAAAGTATTAGTAACCGTTATCAACTCCGTGCGAGATAACACTGGGTTTCTTTATGACACACAGTAAAGTAATGCAGACTACATGTCTCTAAACACGTAAATACGAGATTTATTGCTAGTATTAAACAGACACTAGTTGATATCGAAGATGCACCTGATCAGATAATGGCACAATTACCAAAAGTGAAGATACTCCGTTTGTTCGATTGATGTCAATGATTGGCGGGTGAGTGATGATTCTCATAACATAATCCTCTCGCCAATATTTGGGGTCTTCTTCCATAACCTATTAATCGTTAGCTCAGCATGTATCCCACATAATCCCTCCATACATGTAACAGATAGAATTTGAACAAAAAAATAAGAGAGAATATGTTACCACGAAGATAGAATTTGAACAAAAAAAGAAGAGAGAATATGTTACCACGAAATTGCATAAGACAGATTAAAAAAATATGCTGGTTTCATCAGCAACTATAAAAGACTCAAGTAGACCTTTACCAAGCAATGAGACAGCATAAAATAACGATAACATTTTATGGTGATTTTATATCACCGTGACATGGCATTTTTTTTCTTAATAAAATGACTAACAGAGAGTGAATCATAGTTAGGACTAAACTAGATTTCGTCTACAGACAGTTTTTGTTCGCAAGGACGAAAGATATCATCGATGACGTCAACATGTTGTAACAAAATGTAATGTTAGTTTTAACTAAAGTTGGAACATACTTTACAATAAACGTTAAAAGGAATAGTGGGGAACATCAAGCACTTACTAGACGAGACTCCAAGCAACATGACTTTGCAAAAATAGAGAAAACAGCCCTTATCTCTTCCATCGAATATATTTAAAGGTTAGAGGACTTTGCTAATACCCTCTGACGAGTTGAATTGGCTACTATGTATCTAGGACCGAATAACATTGGCGTAGAACATTTTAGAGGATCATGGATATCTCATACAATAATTATTTTGTACCGTAAGTATATAGGAGCTCGTGGCTAAGTAATAACAGCCGCACTGGTCGATCCATCAGGTTAAGCTACGATTGCCAGGGTTGGTCAGTGGATGGGTGACCATCTTTACATACCGAGACTCCTCCGTGCCTCGGAAAGCACGTTAAGCCGTTGGTCCCAGCTGTCATTCGTGGATCTTTGACAGTCGTTACGGGTCGTCAGAAGCCCGAAAGTCTGACAACCAGTCTTACTAAGGGGTATCGTATTACCCAGTTACGGAGGTCAGATAGGCAGTCGCTCCATGTAAAATACTGGTATTCAGCTGCATCCGGTTAGACTGGAAGCCGACCCCAATATAGTTGGGAAAAGGCTAGGCAGATGATGATGACCGTAAGTATATGGTACAGGTGTAATGATCCACAGAGTACCGTATTTGTACAATCAGAGTTAGTCACCGATAATTACGGAGCTTAATGAACGTGCAAATTGTCAGTCACGCCAACAGTAAACCGAGCCAATTTAGTGCATTATTGTAACCTTTACTGCCATATATGTTTTATTAAATTAACAGTTGCATTCTAAAGGTCAATAGAGATTTAATAGAGACAGGAATATCCAAGATATATCACGAACTAGAATTAAAAAAAGTGCTTTTTGTAAACATGCACAAAATACCTGATAAAAAAATAATAAAACGTCTGAGCGCCCCCACGGAGCTAGATTATTCACAAAATGCAATAATGTCATAAAATATTTATTACATTATAAATCGTTGGGATTACTGATATGATAAATATGAAGACTTATATGCATTGACAGTCGACAGACAAATAAATACCGATATTTGGTCGCATCTGGGAAATTCCAGAATAATGACCGAGCACTGCCTCAATCGATAAGAAGAATAAAAATATTTATATATAAAAAATTATAGCTGTTAAAGGCAGATTGAGTAAATGAACCGACAAAGTCGATCCCTGAAGCTAAAGCTGAAATATGTATGAAGCGTTAAAAATTTAAAAGCAGTCAAAGATGGAATAATAAATGACTAGGCTGAAACTTAAATTAAGCGGTGAAAGGTAAACGAAGTGGAGAGTATCTTTATTAAATATATTATGATCTCAACGGGCCAAGCAATGTTATAATTAAAAATCCACAAGGGTAACTTGAAAAAATAACACAACAGTAAAATGGTGACAGAAAATCCCAAGACATGAAAGGTTTCTGTAGCTTCACGATAAGGCCTTTGACTGTATCGAATAAATCAGTAACAAAAATATTTGCATATCTTGCTTTGAAGGTCACACGGTGGTATCGATTCTTATCTATTCAATCTAATGTCGATAAATCGATTCTGATCTCTTGCGATTTGTCACTCATATCAATAGTAATATTCCGTAGCTTAAAATTCATGGGTTCTACATCTTTTTTTTATCAAGCGACTTATAGCCTCGTCTTCTATCATTGTCTGTCTCTGAAATTTTCGTCATTCATCCTCCTATTTTGTTTTATTTTAAACTTAAGTTCTTTGTGAAATTATATGTTTCAAAACAATTTCTTCTATTTCAGTGTCATCTATTTTACATGTTTGGTGTGTATTGTGCAAAAAGTAAAGTACACGTCCTAGAGTCGAATGGTTTTCAGATTTTGTTTACTATTTTACATGAAATTATTGACTATTTAAAGGCTACCCGATGGTGATAACAGAGGAACGAATTTATTGAGTGAAAATTTCGTCGTATCAGCTGAGCAGTAGAGTATCATACAAACTAAAACGTTCCACTAGTTATACATTACGTATATGATGTGCAAAACCCGTATAACAGTGACATTTAACGCCGCACACAACGTTACGCATGATTTTCAAGGTTTTATCACGATGTTTCCACTCGATTAAGCATCTATTTACCTTGTAAGGGATATAGTTACAGTTTGGAACAATCGGCTCATTAATAGCTGTAACGAACATGCCTTTCAACCGTTAACGAAGTTGGGTTGAGTTCGGATTTCTGATTGAGATTGAATTTGGTGTAGTATCAGCAAGATGTTATAGACTTATATAATTAAATTCAGATTGAGTTCTTTTCAACAAGCAGTCTCATACGTCTTTCACAGTTAGAATGCAGAAAGGCCCAGAGACCTTCTATTCAAAACTGTTCATGGCGAACTGTGGGCGTCTGATACAAAATAAATACCTGCTTATCCATTAGACATACCGGTTATGATGATAGCAATAACAGAACTATTTTTCAAGCGTTGCCCACACACACGTTCCGACCACTCGATGTTGAGTATAGTGATAGCATATCTGTTTAAAAGATTGCAACAGTGATAGATTAGTGAGCAAATACCATAGTAGCGCATCCCTTTGAATTTGAAGATCATCGTTGAGGGATATGTATCTTTCTCAGTAAAATATTAATGCATGATTCAAACTGTATTGATGTTCATTGAGGGGTAAGAGAAAGAAGAGTTATTTCAGTGACTTACCATTACACGCGTGTTGTTAGAGGTACAGACGGTACATCTTGAATTGAAATCGGGAATTTAAACGGTGCAATAATATATTTAAATACGTAAATCGATAATGCATCAAGATTTGCACGACTTTGTTTAACTAAGGTTATATCAAATATAATATTTGAGTTTGTTTAGCATAGTGTCAACAAATTACAAATCAGTTCTATAAATATTAATGCACCAGCCGCAGTTTCATGTGACGTCACACTAATTAAATAAGTCAAATGAAAACTTCTAACTAGAGAGTCGAGGAAATACTATGCAATACTTTTAAATCGAGTTAACCCAACTGAATTTGCGAAACATTTTATCCCGACACGAGAGGGAAGTAGAGAAGCGACGACTCTTCATTAAAAAACTGTCAACGCTCCAATAATTGGGCTTTAAAAGCTTCCCGTTTTCAGTTACCACAGTATGAAAAAAAAATTAGCTTACGTACAGGAAAAGCGTATTGAAAAACTCGGTATATGAACGCAACTGTCATTTAATAAACGCTTTAAAGCATTGTAGACTATGTTTTTTCACTGTCCATCATCCATTCCACATGTAAATTTTCGCACTGTTATGCAAAAATATTTAAAGAGGATTAAGCAGCGGTGCGCAAACATTTGCTTTTCGCATCTACTTTTTATTGTATGCGTCGCGAATTATTTATTTAAAATCCTGTTTCAACGCTTCTGTGGAATATTTTGTGACAAAAGGGAGAGCAGATCTTTAGCTACTACCTTTAAATCACTTTTTCTACCATGGGAAAAGATGATGGCTGATGGCAACATATTCTTAGCCGAAGACAATGCATTATAAACGATTACAATTTTTGCCACATTTAAATGATAATGAGAACCAGCCAGGACTGCTGACTGATAATTGAAAACAATCCAATTATCTGTATACCCAAGAAAAATATTAGCAATAAAAACAAATTAAATAGTAGTGATATTGATATCAGTAGACGCGACGTAATCCTTTGTTTTTACGTAAATTTTATCGACATAGATACAACTTGATATGACGGAGTCAACTAGTATCATGTCCGTGTAGCACATGGCGTTAGTACTCTGTACGTGTGTGTAGACGTAGGCAATTCAGTATCAGTCGTTCATACGATTTGATCCCACTCTAATCCAGCCCCTTTGACGCAGTCTACGTGTGTTGATAAACGTTTAAAAGTATGTAAATGAACGGAAGCAGTATGGATTCTCTTTGTGTTTACCGTTTTTATGTTTTTGGCTGCTTTTTGCATGATGTGGGTGTTTAATTTTAGATTTTTTTTTTTGCAAATGTCGTTTCATAAGAATCGGTTACTATGTTAAATCAAATTCATCGTAAGCCAAGCTTTCTTCCAATTCTATATAATCTGCTGTAAATCTAACCAGATGTGTTCGAATATCAGTATTTTATACGGAAATTGCATGTTCAAGTCTTAAGAAATCCGCTTGTAAAGAATTCCCGGATAACCCACCCATATCAGAGTTTATTTCTCCAACCTTTTCCTGGAATAGACTTGCTAAATCGACGGGAAGTGACAGACGGACGCCCCAACGGATGTGTTTATACTCTTTATCTACCCACCTGAACTAGAGGGGATCGCTAGTTCTCTGTCGCACAGTTAATTGAATCTTCCACGAGATAACTGAATTAAATTGAAAACCGTTAACGCTTTGAAGATCAACGGGGAGGGAGTTGGCATTTATACGCAATTTAATTGAACTTCGGAAGGTTTAAATGGTACTTTCATGGTTGGTTAAGCAGGGTTTATGTTATTAGTCTGTGTGTAACCAATGAACTTGAATAAACTTTAAGAATACCCAAACCATCTCTGGCAGCGCGATTCCAAAACACGACAGTCAATCATAGGCCCAACAAATATTGCTTCGTCAATTTTCCTACATAACAAAATAAAATCTTCCTGGTTCTTGACACATACAAAATTCCAAAATATGTTAAACTGACATGGGTCTTATATTTAAAAGACCTGCCACCACGGTTCGCAAATTATCTCCACTCAGGACCTTAGGGAAATTCAGGGACCTTTTGAGTCGTGGGTCAGTACACTTGACTTGCGAACTATACGTTGGTTGGGATGCTGTAGAACGAGATTTTTAAGAGAATTTATATTTAGCCTGCGGCGGAATTTTCGCTTCAAAAATTTATTATTTTACGTTTTAATATGGTTAGGGGTCGTTGACTTCTATTGTGTAGAAAAATGAAATTTTACAGACCAAATTGTACTGAAGAAGTGACTATGCTGATAAAGATGGTGGTGTTAGTAGACTATTTGGAAGAGATCCCAATGCTAAAATGTTTCTAAATAATGTGTTTGTTCCGACACGCCTATTTAACGAATTGTGATTTGAAAGAACATATATAATAGTTACAAATCGAGTTATGTCTGAACGTGTCAATATTTATAATTTCAATCGCAAAGGTAGGAGAAGAAATATGATTGACAGGGTTTTTTGTAACTTATCTCATCAGGTAGGTCAGTAACAGGTCCGATGAATGTATTGGGTCTCTTTTTCATGTCTCTGTCATGTCACTCGTCTTGGATCTTGTCTTGTCTGTCAGCCATATTTGAAACAAGCACACCTACAGTTCCAGTTTGAAAGATTCATTAAAATATTTGTGATGTCTATCCTATTTCAGTAAACCGTGAGTAACGGATTACTATTTTCGTTTCATCTCGAGGTTTTCCAGTGATTTCATGGACGGTTGAATTGTTAATGTAAATATTTTGAACTGAAGATAGGATTGATACAGATTTCAGTCATAAGATTTGTGTAACTAATTATTTGAATCTTGAGAAAATCTCGGTACAATTAGCACATGAGTTAGTATACAATACGATGATTTTAACAACAAGGTTAGTATATTCAAAAGATCTGAGAGTACATTCCATTGACAAAAATAAATCTGAGCTGGAAACTATCCACCTGCTCATATCAACGCAATACTCAATAGCCAAGCCTGCTAAACGCACCAACATAAACACAAATAAAGAGCAAATCTAATTAAAACTTTATAACCCCACTTATCCCGTCAAGCAACACATCTTCAAAGCCTTCCTATACGAGAACTTAGCGAATAACTTGGTAACTGAGCCTCGAAGTTAGCACTTCATCCGTAAAGGCAGTTACCGTAGGAACGAAATTAAACTTCTTGATTGAATTTCAAATCTCATTAAGTAGACTTACCTAATGTTGGCTCAAGTTTATGTACGAAGAAATTGGAGACGTGATGGTGAATCTCGCACGATAAATAGGTTGAAGATTGTTATTTGTTGGATTTCCTTTCAATATAAAGAGTCAATAAGGTATTGGAAAAACGTTGTTACTAGGTTTATTTGAGAATTCCTGTACTGTCGCTGTGCCTGACATTTAATCGACTTTGTTTGTAAAAGCTTCGACACAATTTCATTTTGTATAGTGCATTGAATTGGATAAACCTCGTAACATTACCTGAATTTTATTCTTATATTCTAGAGCTCCATCAAAATTGTGAAAATTCTTTACATACATTTCATTGTTGTTTTTTCCTCGAATAATTTCGAGCGTTCTCTAATAAATAATACATTAGTGACGTTTAATAAAGCATTTAAAGCAACGGCATAGAATACAACCTTGACCCGTCACATATCACGACTACAAATTATGTTTTGTGATCACATGTGACAAATTAGCTATTGTCATAGGACACCGGCAAAGCCACAATGATATTAAATAGAATTCTTAAAATGTAGAAGAAGGTTAAGAACCGCTTTGAGGCAAATGTAAAGACAGCTGTTAAGAAGAGATAACATTAAGTCATTTTATTATTTTCAAAACGTAGTTTGGAAGTTAAAATAGTTTAGCTGTTTTGCCAAAATATGTTTACAGAATTTAAATACTGCAGATAAAGAAACTAACCGCAGTGGGCTGCTAAATGGCTGCTTCGTAATGGACCTAGGCCAAGTTTTCTTTAATCAATAAATACAAAGCGAAAGTAAAAGAACAAGAAGGTATTGAACAAATATACATAGACAATTACATTTTCAAAACAACACAGATAGAAAATAGTGAAAACTAAACTAACATAAAATTATGATAGAACAAGAAAACTTAAGATGATTTGGTTCAAAGGAAAACAACATTCTACGTCATTCAACGCAAAAATAACAAATTCAAGCTGACATTTCTCGTGTATTGTTAAATTTTTATGAACAAATCTTGAAAATTCTCAAAAACGTTTTTATAATTTTCGATATTGCAATAGATTCATTACGAACTCAATGACAAAAACGATAGAATCGTTTAAATTAATTACTATTATGCCAAGACAACATAGAATTGTTTAAATTAATTACTATTATGCTAACAGTCATGCCATTTGGCAATTCAAAAAACAATCTGACCTAGCAGATCAGACACACCGAGGATTTTATTAATCCAATTAAATAATGAACGCGTGTCGCAGCGAGCTGAACAATGATACGTCCGCTTCCGCGCTGAATGCTTCGTTTAAAATGAATGAACAAAAATGGTTCGGCACTAAATACCTATTATGGTTATTTCAACATCATTTTAGCCGAAAGAAGTCTACTGCTGGACATAGGCCTCCCCCAAGGTTCTGTGCTTCTCGCATCCAGAGGATTCCTACGGCCTTCACCAAGTCATCGGTCCACCTTGTGGCCAGCCGTCGATCCAACATTCCAATTTGAAATGTATCAATATGTATAATATCTCTTATCGCAAAAGTTGTATTTTATTTCGATGTAAATGGTTACCCTTCTAATACTATGTGTGCATTTATTGCATCATTTCGCAAGGGATAATTAAATTTATTAATTTACTGAAATATGGGACACTGTCTTGTCCTGCGGACCAAATATCGATCCCTGAGGGACACCCATGGTTTTCTATATCTATTGGAAACATTGGATAAAGATATTGGTACCAATATACCGCATTTACATGTCAAATCCTTTCTGTCTATACGACAATATTCATAGAAAAAATAAAAATACAATACGTTCTAGATATTTAGTAGCGAACGTGCTCAAAAGCCTAACATTGACATCTGCCAGAAGCAATGACAAATGTATTGTGTTACATGGCAATGACCTGCCAGTTAGGGGCACAAACAGTGGTGTATGCTCTCGCTATTATCACGAGCCTGGTGCTGTTAAACAAACAGCTAGTTTTATTCAAAGATTTGCTTTGGTTGTGGTTGTGATTGTGACTAAAGTAGTGAAGAATAACTAGTAATTTTAACTTAAATTTAAAAAGTGAACCACCACAATGTTTCATCGTAGTTGGAAATGTTAAGATAATAATAGAAAGAGAGATGTTGCAGACTCCGGACCCAGATTGGCTGAAGCAAAGAAAACCTGTTCAGGTGGAGATTCATAGACGACTCCGCCTCGGAGTGTAAATGTGGTGCTGTTCCACAAACGATGGGGCACTTAATATCATGTCCTGCGTGTCCTGTCAGCTGCACGTTACAGGAACGGATGCACGCTAATGATAGCGCCAAACACGTAGCCGAATTCTGAGCCGAGGCCTTTTAGATTGCTATCGACACGCTAAGAAAAAGATAGAAAATAAGCAATATCAACTTACAAGATATCATAATGGACATGTGCAAGTTATTACAATGATATAACTTTACAACAAAAGAAACATTAACATTGACACGATTGAGATTGTAAACATTTAAATAATAAACGGACATTATAAGTAAAAGTCCTTGCACCACACTGACTTGTAATAGAGGCCAACCACCCATGCGATTGCAAAGTGTAACGATATCACATAAGTTTCTATGATTCATTGTATAAATATACCAGATTGAACGATATTAGAAACAGTGTAGGTACTTAATCTTGGAACATACATTATATACTAGTAAAGATTGCAGATATATCTTAAAAGGCGAGCTACATTTAAAACGATAACAATCCTTGGTTAGTCGAATGAAACAGCATTTAATATTTGTTAACGTTTTGATCTAACGGTTCTAAAATTTTTATCGTTTTGCAAAACTCTTTGAATGGAGCCACATGGCGTATCCTGCACAAAGATATTCAGTTATATTAAGTTTATTATCTTTTGTTGTAATAAATGTTTAATATTATATTGTTAATCCGGTTCACATCTGTGGCTTTAGTGCAGTTTTATCTTTATGATACCACAAATGATATTTTTATAGCTAAATCAATTTGCAATTGAAGACCGGCTATTAAGATTATTATTCAATATTTTTATATGAATGCAGATAAATCTGTAAAGGGAACAGGCTCGAAAGGAAATGAAAATTCCATCGGTTAAAGAGGAAACTTAAGAATATACTAGGAAACATGTTGCTGTCAACAATAACAACATAAATCAACTTTAGAAATGAACACCTTCTTGGGCCCTTGGAAGCCATTGGAGACATTCAATTTGAAAATAACAATTTAGATATAACATTAATTTTCAATAGAAGATATAAACCAGCCGTACCGGCTACTGCGGCAGCAATCTGTGGTTCGACCAATGGTCGTAAAACTACTAGCTTTGATATACGACCGTCGGCTGTCGTGAACGACAATTTTGTTTATAACAATTTGCTGTATGAATGTACGAGTCTGTATGAGTTATCACTATCAGGGTTTTTTTCCTTCATAATTGAAGCATTGGGAGCAACAAAGGCGTTCGGCACCCAAGGTCCGTTTTGATATTATTTCATCAAATTAAGCATTGGATCATCTAGTTTCATATGTCAAAAACTCATTTTGATTCATTGATTCTAGATGACGTGATAGGTATTTATTGAGAGGATTTCGCTACACCGTTGTTGCATTGCAAGCGTTTGAATTTCAAACACGTTACGACCTGCAGCTTGCGAAAGTTTATTTTAATGTAAAAACATGTCTCAGTCAGTGAAATCAGTGATCTTAGTGCAGATGATGATCAGACTGATTATGTTCCCTCAAAAAATGGAGGAAAAAAGAAGTTGAAGAATATACAGTTGTGAAAGAAAAATGTGCGCAAGGCTAAGAGAACTTTGTGTGAAGAGTACACACATCAGCTGTGTGATTTACTTTTAAATAAAAATGATTATTTTAAGCACCCAAAGCTGTTATTTGTGCCTTAAAAAAAAACCTTTTAAATCATGAACGCCCAATTAATTTACGGGTTGGATGCAACAAGGGCGGATAACATGTATTAAAAAATATGTTATTTTGAAGTTTCTAACCACCTTAAAATAATAATAATACTAGAATCTGATAACTGACTCATGGTACCCTTAAATTTTAAAAGTGCAAGAGGTTTATCCTAATTTATTTAGAATTTATAATACATCTAAAACTTTAACTTCAATTATCTCAAAACTCGCTTTTTTTTTGTAATAACGCCCTTGTTGCACCCAATGCTTCAATTTTGAGCAGTAGCAACCATTTGAAGATGCTTCGAGAATATTTGAATAAGCATGAAATGAGAAAAGATGATATAATCTAACCAGTCTCAACGAGCATTTGCTGCGTAGGGAAAAGGTAATCTGTTGGCGTAGTGGTTTTGTTCTGGTACTTTCTGAATATATAGTCTAATTTCACCAATAATCTCACAGCATAGCGTTCCATACATTTTTTACACCAATACACTGATTTATTTATATTAAATGCATCACTAGAAAAAATCGACATCCTGTCATCAATCAAATCTTTATGCGAAAGACATAAATTACAACAATGTACAAACTAAATTCTAATTTCCTGGGCCCCTTAAATTCGCCGCCGACCCGGAAAGGTATTGACAAATGATTTGAGGTCCTTCATGACAAGATCTATTTACTCACAAAAGGCTGACTTTGTAAATAACGAGAGAGAATATAAAGCACAGAATAGGAGGGAGTTTAGCAAAAAATCGTGACCTATATTCCTACTACGAGGGTCGACGTGGATTCGGGTCAGGCACTTATGAGCTCAAATGCAGTGATGATGCTACATTTTAGAAAATCCTTTGAGGTGTAAATTCATGCAGACAAATTGAGTTCCACTAGATAAACTTTTAGCTGCAAATAAAGTGGATTCTACAATAAATCTGCCAGTAATAAAAACAATATTAAAAGTAGTTTCGCCGCATGAGAAGTATTTGTGGTATTTAGTGCTCGTTAATAATACGTTCAAACCGAAGTCTGTCCAAATGTTTGTGAAAAAGAAGCGTTTTTTCTACTTACCGAGAGACACACTTCAGAAAGTAATTTCAGCAAGACAGGATATTATGTTGAGAAAGCTAAAGTTCCATTGTGCATAAGAAGTGATAGCTTGGAAGTGTATTCTCCATAGAAAGAAAGAAAAATAGGTTTATTAAGGGAGCATATTGCCCTAGTCACAACTCTGCATAGAGAGCAGAGTGACACAGCTTTATTCAGTAGGCTTTACAAACCATTCAGACAAAATTAAAATAACGAAGTGATACAAATGCGAAATGAAGACAAAACAATAGCACTACGGATCTTTGAATGATGCAGCAAAGAAACGTTGACTCCATTGAGAATAGCTGACTGT
The DNA here is from genome assembly GCA_963680765.1 of Agrochola lychnidis. Taxonomy (NCBI): domain Eukaryota; kingdom Metazoa; phylum Arthropoda; class Insecta; order Lepidoptera; family Noctuidae; genus Agrochola; species Agrochola lychnidis. The sequence continues at coordinate 23,101,178 of OY796858.1, forward strand.
GAAAATCTGTAAAGGCTGTACCTACACGTTTCTCTTTACAGTAGCCTGACCTACATTCACGCTAAGTGAACGAACGCTCGAGTATTCAGGAGTTTAAAACGCTCTAGAGACAAATTTAAACGCTAAAAGGCTTTAGATCCAAAAGAAACAAAAAGTAATTTCGCTTTATCTGACTTTAGAAAACGTATACTACAATAAAATTATTGAAGTACAATTTGGATCGCGTAGAAAATAAAACGAAATGGATATCGATTTGGATCTTCAATTTATTGGAATGGAAGTCTGTATAGGTCAGAAAAAGGTTTGTTATTCCGACGAAACACATAAGGGTGGTACCTAAACTGGGTAACACATCGATCGTCGGTGGAATCCAGAAATAGACCAGAGTTTAGCCAGAGTGGTGTCTGTTACACTTATGTCTTATGTGCAGGAAGAGCACCAAATTATACAACAAATATTACTGATTTGGACAAAAACGTGAGTCTTGAATCCGTGGAATTTTTGCATCACAGTAAATTCTCATTACAGAAATAAGACAGAATTAAGCAGGAAAATTACACTTTAATGACTTTAATGTGTTTAAATTAATTTCACTAATTAAAAATAACTGCTGTTGTCGTCATGTTTTATTAACACTCATTTGAAATCCTCGGACCGAAATAAACATGCTTATAGCTGAATGAGTCGATGACAGCGGTTAAATAGGGTAGGATTGGAACCCACAAATATAGATATAGGTCGGCTACTGTCAAATACAGGCTTTGTTTTGTCCTATTTTGTTTAATTTAAAAATAAGATTGGAGATAGCAAACACAAACATGAAAGCTAACCTCAATAAAACAGAATATTTGGGAACCATGCTCAATTGACCAAATTTTCTCTACTTACACTACAACAGTAATATCTTTAATCCATTTTAAAATGAGAAAATATATAACAAAGTAGCAAACAGTATTTTTAATGTTGGGAGTAGGTACCGCTTGTAGACAGTAATATAATAAAAGATATTGATGCCAAATGTACAGATTATTATTATTCCGAACTGGCTGACACCGACGCATTTTGTAACCTAAAGCAAAACCCTCGCATTATTTAGCTTTAACCATGCCTGTAACTTTATGACAGACGTTTCTAATAAGACCTTTATTATTACAGCAATAAAAATATACGACTCAACAGAGAAAGTTGGTATTATTAGCCTCCGCGGAAAAATTGGGACAATCTCTCGTTATCCTCTGTTCAATGTATTTCACAGAATGCACATAATTTGGCACCAGTCTTTTTGCTTGATATAATTTTCTTTTAGTCACATAGCAGTAGCTATTCGTGCTATATGTAGAAATAGTTTCAATTTTCTTTCATCTACTCCCAAGCACTGCTATGATATCACTGGTCTGACTAACTAGTGACATTGTGAGGACCTCAGCTCGTATGGAAATCGTACCGGCCTTGGTAGACTATAACGTTGTGATTAGATCTCACGCAATAAATCTCGTTATAAAACAAAAATACTAGCGCCGTTAATTCAGCAGTAAAATGGTCACAAAAAGTTTCAGAAATAAAATGTTTGTTGATGGGTACGGAGTAGGCAATTTTATCGTTGTATATCAAATGTCACGTATATCGGTGGGTATCAATAAACAACTCTGTTTGTCGGAATTGAGGTATAAAAGGGGGATTCCATTTTGTACCAAATGGACCAGCGTAATCGAAAAATGTAAGTTCGTCGTGTTTTTCTGAGGCGAGATATACCTACCGCACTTTGAATTTCAAAGCTTTTCCACCAGACTTCACTTTAAAATAAAGTATTAAACAAACATGGGAAGAACTTGAAAATTGTTTCATAAGTAAACGAAAATGCCTCCAATCTTACAGTTTGACAAAGGGAGGCTTATTACCGACTTTGGCGTCGCAATCAAAGCGAGCAAAAGAAACAAGTACAAAATTGTAATAACTTCTAAGTCTGTCTGAAAGTTATCAAAATGAGATATTGTTAGCGGAGACAACGACTCACTTACTTTGTGTGTCTATAACTGAAGCAGGAAAAGTTTATTAAGTCTTATCTACGTGTCGCGGGTAATATAAACCGTTTGTACAGTGCGAGAACGGAACAGGAAGCCCCTTCTCGCTCCAATGCTTACAGAAAACGAACAAACAGCATGTAATGAGAGTTTTATTCAAGCTTTTTGTGCGGCCCTTTCGACCTTTACGTCGGCATTGTGACGAATTAAATTGGGTTACAATACGTTTTTAATTGAACAGCCGGAGAACATGGAAAACTCTTTCGATCGAAACGAAATTGGAAGGCGAATCTTTTGATCTTGACGTAAACAGGCTTATCTCGATAAACTATTGATAAAGTAAACGCGTAAAGATAAGGGAGAGCGTTGGAGCAGATTCTTTAATGGTCATATTGTTGAGCAGGCGGCTGGTGGTAAACGTTGCCAGTTTCGGATCGATACAAGGGGAGCAGGCACTGGCGGGGAGCCAACCACTAAAACACGGCAAGCCAGAGTTTACGTCCGTCCACACTTTAGAGCAAATTACAAACGCTAACTTTATTTATTAGTGCAAAAACAACATGGATAATGTTGGTGACGTGGAGCACTCGAACGATATCTAGTTAAAACCAGAGCGGTCAGTGATAACGGTGAGAGCTACCAGTGTCACGGACGTACGTCTGTTCAAATTAATAAAGTGAACGACATTGACATACGGTCACGAGTAGCGAGGGACAACAATAAAAACATCGTTGGACTCGACCAAACTGATTCGAGTACGTTTGAGAGGACCATGTGACCACGAGCGTCATGAACTATTTCAGTTTAAGAACATGCCGCGCCGCAAACGTGACCGACAAGTTAACTCGACAACTCGTAGCTACGTACAACTAAACTCCCAGAAGACTGAAGAAACAACACAAATAAATCCCATAGAAACTTCATTGTTCCAACTACCGTTTAAGGATTTCTTCCGAGTATTGTCTGTTGTCTCATCAACTGTTTATTTTCAAATCAAATTGTCGCGAGAATAGAATCTGTGTCGCATAAATACAAGAGTATGTTACATAATAAAGCAAGAGATGACAATGGAGGAAATTGTCACTTTTGGAGTCATCCGGCGGCTAAATTGACACCGCTTCTCCGCCTCCTCACGACACGTTTCAAATTATCCCAGACATATGATAAATGACTAGTATAACTATAGCCAGTTTTATATGTTTGCGCGTGTTTACAGCAGCATCGTCAAGCGTCGACGTATTAATATTTAATTTGACATAAAACCACGCACATCCCATATCGATCGTAAACGCATGTTCGCATTCCAGCCAATTATATGAAAACGTGCTACGGAGGAAGTGAATCGTATGGGACTGACAGTACGACGGACGCAATGCAAATCTGTGGCGTGCCAGCCACGTCCATTTATCGTTTTGATCACGTCAACCCGGTCAGATCCATATCGAACACATACCAGACTCTGCTACCCAAGTACGAGAGTTCAATTTAGATGTTGATAAGAAAGATCAGGGATACGAATTAGATGCAAAGAATAGTAGGTCTTAATGCAAAGACGTAGAATTGGTATTCAGTTTTGAAGAGTGGAAGGGTAATCGCGATATAGACGGGAGACTGGTCCGGCAATTTGCCTATTGCCGAGTTCAATTATCGCCCCCCGCACTCATTACTGAATTAAGGCGAGAGCGACTGTAAATTTTGTGACGCCTCTGCTCTAGAATTGAGAGTACCTTATGATGACTATGTAACCAGTTGTTACCTCACAACATTGAACGGTATCATTGAAACAACAGTAAATAAATCAGAACTGTTGATAGATAATGATAAAACGAAGAGAGAGAGGAGCCCATCTTTACCAATTTAAAAATGAGACATACGTGTTAAATCTTCAGAATCAAATTGCGGCTATTAAGTTAACGTCATAAAATACTTAGTCTAATATCAAAGTTTAGGTATAATATACTGCCAATGATGAAAAGCCAAATCAATTAATCGGCTGTTTATTGGATTTCTAATAAATTTCGTCATAATACTAGTAATGACAATCAATAAAGCTGCGGTAGTGTTCATAAACCGAGCGAGCCACAGTAATAAATTTAACAGCTCCCATTCAAGCTTCAAGAGACAGCTTTAATACTAATTAATAAATCGCTTTCGCATCGCTTGAGGAAATTGGCGTTCAAATTATGATTTGGTATTCTAATGACGAAGAGAACTTTGGATTTTCCGATGTTTTCATTCCAATTTTTTCGTATAATTTATCTGCTATGAAATCGTTTCAGCTGCTTTTAATTAATTGTCCGACAAATAAAATTGTTTAGCATAACGGAGACAGATTTGTGCCATCGTTAAGAAATATGTTTAATAAAAATCGAATTTATTCATTTTAAGAAAAGCGTGCTTCTTTGTTACTCGGTCATTTAAAACAGTGCGTCATAGTATTTACAGACATAATTCACAGTAAAGTTCTATCTTAGTAATATTTAGGAAGAAAACCAAAACTGAACCGGATTTTCCTTAAACATGGTAACAACTTACGTTCTGAAATTTGATTTCGAGATTTAATCATCAATAATATGTGTCTAAACATAATTATGGAAATAAAAATTAAAGATACAGTTGCAGCTTAGATTCCAAAATAAAGGTTCATGAAGCCAGTGTAGTACACAAAGGAACGACAAGAAACACAACAAGAAGAGAACAAAAATACTAAAGATTAAGAAAATTACATAGCAGTACTCACCAGGCATGAAGTGCAGTAATGCAGCGGTGATGGGGTACAGGCTAGGGCTATACGTGATGTCCGGGCAGGCGTACCCGAGGACTGACACAACCCTGTCTGCGACCGCCCGACCCTTGCGAGTCAGGTGGTACCCCAGGCAGTGGGTCGCCTCCACAAAAGGCGGCAACATGATCGGCTTGTCCGGCAACTCAACTGTGCCGAACACCTGGAAAAAACAGAAAAACTTTAGAAAATTGTAAATATCTAGAAATTTTGTAACAGACAACTCATGCAAAGATACAAAGTGATAGACAGTTGTACTTTTAATATTTCCAAGGTGCTATCCGTAAGCTTGAAATCATACCTCACCATTCTGAGCGCAAAGAAAATCGATTGTAGGTATCGTAACGTCATGAATAAATTCGCATATTGGCAACAACATGCACTTCATGAAAAGCTAAAATAACTCAATACTGCCAATGGCATCGAATCGGTTATTATGTAACGTTGTCCATAATATTTCCCAGATTCAATATACGCATTTTTCCGCCAATCGAGTGCAGAATTTTGATTTATGTCGAATCAAAAGAACAATGTGAGTTCTAAGAAAGATGCCAGACACCCGTTTATTTTTATAAGTCTGCTTATTGTTACACAAGATAACAGGCTATCAACATAATAGAATACTATAAAGAGAATCTCTATTACCAAGTTTTATTAAACTACATAAACTTTAAAGCTGTTCTTGGAATCAAAGGAGATCTGAATGAATTAGTTGTTTACCATCACCAGGAGACCGATGGCAACATCACTAGAGTAGCTATCAAATATAGATGTCCTAATTCCACGTCCGATTTGTGGGATTGATGTGGTAACGTCAGTGTCGGCAAGCAGGCCCAGCTGTCTGTCGATTCTGTTTCTGACGTCAATCGGGTAACAGAATGGGTTTTTAAAACTACAAGTTTCTAATCAATGATTAGCTTATCTTTCATTATTTAATAACTATGGAAAGTTACATGCATACGCAATACGAACTAGCAATCTAATTGAATGCAAACACGGATTGATTATACGATAAATAGTTTATTAGAACAATAAATAAATAATTCAAAAACGTGTGTGATACTAAACTTCAAATTGTATCACCAAACAGTAATGAAGGATATTTTTAAAATGGTAAAAGATGTCAAAGATTTTCAAATTACTGTGCACGTATGAATTTGTTATCCAATCTGTGGTTGACATGTTCTGTGGATGCGTGATTATCCACTTTGCGGCAAGGACAAGATGAAGCGAGGCGCACAAATTATATATTTGAGCCTGCATACTTTGATACACGCTACCTGTGCTGTAGAGCGAAGATAGATGAATATGACATTGTGACTGAACTACTGATTGGAGAATAAAGAGGAAGCGTTAAATATGTAAACATTAATAACTTAGTTCTAACTGCTTCTAATTATTCAACTACTTATCACATATACTAGTGTCGGCGTTGGATATATGTATAAGAAATATGTTAGAAATGAATCACCTTGGCCAAAAAAGATGGGCGTGACATATTATCTAGGTACGTCAATAAACCTAGATCTTAATTCTCATATCTCAGATAAATCTTGTTATTAATTTATGTCTACAAATGTTGGGTAATAATACGATTCCAATTCACTTATACTTTTTTGTCAGCAATGTGATCTTTATAGTTAAACCTTATTATTATTTGCCTGGGTTTTCCCACTAGTTGCCTCCCTACTTTCCTACTACTTCTCTCTATCTAGGGCTATTTGGGACCAGTCTTTATCGAAGGAGTCTTTATCTTTAGCTCATCCCGCCATTTTCGCTTCAGTCTGCCGCGTTGTCGCCTGCCATGTGAAGGGATCTATTAGGTCGTGGATTTGGCCCATTGATCGCCTGATATGCGACAAATGTGTCCAGTCCAATTCCATTTTAGCGTGACAGCGTTTCCGAGTGACATCAGGTATTTTTGTGATGATCGGATGGTAGTATTCCTAACCCGGTCTTCAAGTCTGATACCCAGAATACTCCGTTTCATAGCTCTGTGGAAAACCCCGCAGCAGAGCTAATAAGTTCTGCTAATTAGTACTAGACCATTTTTGAGAACCATATGTGAGGATGGGAAGTATAACACACGTCAACAAGTCGTCTCTTAAGGGAGAGGAAGATGACAGAGGAAGATGTACTGACGGATATATCTATCTACTGTCAATTTACTTTGTGAAGTATAAAAACCCCTGCTAGTACATTAGCAACTAAATCTGCTTTATGAGCGAAATCCAATGTAATATACAGCCAACGTCAAGAGAGGCTAATGTTAATAATTTATTTCCATATATGTTGTCTTAATCATCGTTGTAAAGTAATAATCCCCATGTCACGTTTCCTGACTACTTAATTATAAACAAAATAGCGTATTCTTATTATCATGACTTGTTCAAACAAGCTTGGATCAATATTTTTCTACAAAAGAAGATAAGAGCCAACACTCATCAACTTGTTTTGGTAATGACTTTCGTTGAACATGTTATAAAGTATTTATTATAGAAAAACTGTGAATAACTGGCGAAATGTGGGAGTACCTACTATAAAAACACTTCTGTGCACGTAACCCTTCGGGGAAACGAGGCGTGATGTTATGTTACTGTGAATGAGAGACGTTACACACAATTATTTTTCATTGCCTTGAGCTTAAAATGTACCAAAATCTTCCACAGTATGTAAATGTGAAACACCAAAGGCATTTTAGCCGCTAAAGTTTTTTCTGAGTTGTAATCTTTTAATACATTACTATAGGTCATATAGATTTCGGAACGAACAGACGTTACAGAGGCTGAGAAAGCCAGTCGGCCTGCTAATGAAAGGAGCATGACCAAGCATGACGCTAAATGCACACATGTTTTATGATCAGCCAACGTTAAAATCGGTTCACTGAACGATACCATACTCAGGTAAGATAGCGATAGAAGAAAAAACTAGGCCCGTTTGTTGCGTAAATCTTAGAAGCCAACGAACCCAATGTTTGTAAATCGGACGTTACGATAAATAAAATAAATACATGCAATAAACATTTGTCGCGGAGACAACACCCGGTCCCGGCGATGTGACGCCAACTGACTAAAATTAGACCATCAACAAAGCTCGCGTAAAAGAAGATTCGGATAATATTCGCATCAAAAATAATATAGTTCCACCGGACAGTGATAATTTTAGTGCAATAATATTCCATGTCATAGTCTTTGAATCGTTTGACGGTTTATTACAAGAATTTTACTAGTCGGAAGACACGGATTTTTTTAGATTCTGTGGTCTAGATGTAAATATAAGATCTGGCTAGATAAATAAGATAATACGCCCACTGAAGCTAGATACAGTTCTGGCATGGATCCTATGGATAGTACATATTAGTTGCTGTTTTCATTGCGCCGAAACTGCGCCAAATTATGCAAAGCGGAGTTTTGAATGCAGGCTTTATACGAAAACGTTTAAAGCCGTACGCTGAAACTCTAAGCCGGCTCTCTACAGTGTAATGCTTACAAAGCATTTACTCGAAAGCTGCTTCACACTCTGGATCACAAAGGATCGAGGAGTCTCAAGCTAAGAGTCTTGTTGGGAAGTGCTCATGTTAAAGAGGCGATGACAACGAGGAAAATTAATTAGGAGTTTTGGAATAGGATTTAGAATCATAGAGGATTTTCCGAAAAAAATAACATTATATTAGAAGAGGAATATATTAGTTTTGAAATAGATGATCATGTCATCGAAAAACACAGGTCTGCTATTAACGTTACAATTTCATTAAAGATAGCTATAAAAATATAAGAGTCAAACAAAGATTTTTGGAAAGTATCTCATACTATTTGTAAGGACCGCACAAACTTTCACAAATACATTAAGTCTGAATCTATATCTGAAAGTAATCCTCTAATAAATAAATCCAAGGAAAGCCATTAGTTATATCGTAGAAGCGATATTCATAAATACGAGGAACGCTTGTTTAACGACATAGTAATGACTATAACATAGTAATGAGTATAAAACCAATGAATAATGTACTTCATTGTTTTGTTTTTCAATTACATGAATAATAATTAATTAAGTACTAATCCCTGAATAGTAAGATGGTTTTCGAAGAAATGTTTGTTGTTGACGAGAATTATTTGAAAATAATACTGAATTAACATTCACGTTTAGGTGAGTTGTTCAAACTTTCACACTTCTACATACAGACTTAAAATAATAATATGTACAAATATATAAAAAGGAAGGATAATAATAATCAGAGGGCGTCAAAAAATTCGTCCTCAGTCAACAGGAAAAGTGAAAAGGCTGGCAGCATCGCCACGTTGTATGGCAAAACTGATTCAAAAAATTGTGTAGATATTATCTTAGACCGAAAACCATGAATAAAAGACAACTACCACATAATAATATTCATTTATTTCAGATAAGTACATTATCCATAGAGTTTATCACACTATCATGAGATCACAAGTTACAATAAAAGCAATAGAAATTATAGTATTATATACCTACTTATATTCAACAAAACAAATCCAATGCGAAAGCACCAGAGGTTACATTGCATGCAAAGACCCCCAGTGCTTTCGTATTGGACTATCAATACTTTCATAAATTGCCCTCAGAATGCTGTTGCCACTACCACAGCTCCTCTGCATCAGGGAGGCAGCTCTCTTGCGCAGGATTGCGAAGTAGTCATCCGTGCGAGCCTCAGTAAACATGCCTGATGCACTACAAAACCGGGGCAGCCGCAACAGCACTCTGAAGGCATTAGTATATTGCACACGGAGGATGTCATAGGTTCTTCGGGTATACTTGACCCACAAGCTGCACGTGTAAAAGGACTGGCAGTAGGCCTTAAAAAAGTAGCACCTTTACTTCTGTAGTACAACGTGCAAACCTGCGAGCCAGCATGTTGCATCGGATCGCCAATAAATAATATTTTGGATTAAAATAAAATTGTCAAAAGTGACTCCAAAAGCGGAATCCATGTCATTTCACCTTATACACAGCAATTTACTTAAAGTTACTAAAGCCTCATTAGCACGATTTGTAATGATGAGATGATACACTATGCTTTACCTTAATTTTAAATCAAAGTTTGTATAGTATACACGGGCTACACATCAAGCTATACATTTACAGTTTATGCTGATCTCACATTGTATAGGATTTTCGTACAATGCGAGGTCAGCTTATACTGGAGATGTATACATAATATGCATTCAAAACAAAAAAAAATGAAAGAGCAAAACTGCAGCAAAAAACAGAGCCTAAACGGAACCAAATTAACTACCGTAAAATACCCACAAAATTTTATATTATCTCGCAATCCAGACAGCGAGTATGAATTTCAGATAAAGCGAAAATGAAAAATTCTTCACGACATTAACTATAAAATGGCACAATGGGGGTTTCTGAAAGGCCCGTACGCAAGTCCGCTTACGTAGGAATGCTCTATTTATTATTTCTGTCGCGTACCCCACGTCCGGGGGTCTTGAATAATGAATGTCGTTGTTCGTCCACTACTTTTTGTCTACGGGACAAGTCGGTTAAACTGTTAGTCACGAGGGCGTTGTAAAGTTTCTGCACCATAATGAAATTAAAGTTTACGTGTGAAAACAAATGCTCATGAAAATGGTTGAAGTGAGAAAAAAACAGCCGTGTCTCAATCGATGTTGTGTCTACACTACAGTACTTATTTAAATCTATTTTCGTATTTTGTATCAGCTATATTACGTCGGTCTTTATTTAATTCTCCGAATACAACATTATTTTATTCCCAATGTTTGATTCAACCGCATAACGTCAGTCCATGTTCATTGTCATATTTATAGCATCGTCATATACAGTAACATCGTCATTTGTTGCACGTCTCATCAATTAATAGCTGCGAAATGTGGGTATTATTAATTTCATACATGTAATGTTTCCTCTTAGAGAGAGATACAACTAGTATAAGAAAAAAAACCGCAATCATCCATACGCGGTTCGCGTGTGTGCCACGCCCCCAGCGCACGCGCACTCTCTGAGAAGCGCGCGCGCCGGCCGTCCTTCGCTCAGTCAAGGCCGCCCACGCGCTTAGAACGAATGCGCCAAAACCTGATCCCAGCCTGTTTTGTTTATAAACGAAGCCTCAAAACAGGTTCCACAACTTTTTGCACGTGATCTCCCAGGTGAAGCATATTAAGCATGACTGACGCTACAAGCATTCATTTTCATGTTTACAGCGGAAAATGATTACATAATAAAGTGTATGAAGTTACAATGCTAAGTAAAAAACTTGATTGATGTAAGTGCGAAAAACACAATCTGGCGTGTAAGTCATGTAGACTGTGTGGATAACGGTAATCTCAGTCATTTGAACGAGGTGAAATTAGACAATGACGAAATGCAGAAAATAAATTGGTTGCGGTTGCTGATATCGGAGCTTAAATTAATCTAGTGTTTCTTGGCATTTACTAGCTGGCACGTAATAATAACACGAAGGTAAATATAAACAAAATGTTTGTATTGCCAATGCGTTGATAGTATTGAGGTCGAAGCGCACGTGGGCTGAGGGCCCATCGGTTGAGATTTTCGCGGGATTGTAACAAATCCAACGGAATCCATTCCATCTGTAAATCTGTTATGATCAGTTCCAACATGCACATTTGCATTCAACCTTGATGTTTGACATGAATAATGTTATGAATTATTGAGTGCTTTCAACGAGTCCACTGATATAGTCATCGCAATCTGACGCACTGTATTAAGTGTTGTTTTCAAAACTGATATCTATTCTGTCTGGATTTATGTCATCTTCATAATAGATAATTGCCCATAAGTGTGTTGTTCAATTGCAGCTTATTATTAAAAACAATTTTCAAACAAAACAGTGTAATATGAAAATGGAATTAAGTATTCCGAGAACTATTGCTCAAGATGAATGAGAAGACAATTGGACAATTGTTATCTTGACACGAATCATAAGGTGTATTGTATCTGGACAAGTGGACATGGATTATAGGTACATGCGCGACAATGGGCACGTGCGTGGGCGAAGCGTTAAGGCCCTAATTAGTACAGCCACAACCCGACGCGACCTCTTGCCACCGACAATCAACGCTTAATTGAATAAAGTGGACCGACATGAGCCAAATTGCGAATTTGATGCGCTTTATGTAAGACGTTTGATTACAGCTCTTTTAGGATTATATGATTGCATCAAAAGACCATTCATAATTCAGTATTCTTTGCAACTGACAATATAATAGTAGTAAATTCATACATAAATTCAAAAGCCAACAAAGGGCTCCCACCGACATACCACAGTGGCATAAATATGTAAATGAACTCAGAGAATAAGGCAGAACTTTTCCTATATGCTGTTGTATAAATAAATACGCGGCCGCTGTTATTCTCTCTTGCGAATAAGATCGATGATACTATTTTCGGCGGAGCAAATCCACAAGGCGGATTCCGTCGGAAATAACTCCGTGTTTTACCATCGTACTGTGAGCGACTGTAAATCTTTCTTGGCTATAAGTCGATTGTGAAAAACACTCCTGTTATCTACGACGCTAGATATTAGCATCGAGTAGATACGACACTAAAGCACTTAGGAACTGGTGGTATAATTTAAGATATTATAGTTGAAGCAATAACAGCAAATTGCAAGAAACACAAAAGTAAAGATATAAGACAGACGCGCCAGTTGCGAACCAATAAACTATAGCGAAGCAAAGATACTGGACTAGCATTCACACAACGCGTCGGCGCATGTAAATGACACATGAATGGACTAGGGTTGAAGAGATTGATTTGCATAAATACAAAAAGGAACAAAAAGACGCTATGAATACGCTGACGCCATAACGTTTCAATATCACGACCGGTCTTTATATCTGCTTATTTAGCAGCGAGGAGCGCAAAATAATATAATTCAAAGTGAAAAACTAGCTACCTGAATATGTAGTACCTGTATTAAATATGGTAGATAAGAAGAGTATTTCACTTTCAAATACTGAGCCGCATCACAATTATACAAAACATTTTAAATCAGACGAGTGGCACTCTAAAGATAATGATTGAACACATAAACATGAGTCTGGTAGCGTGGGCAAATTCCATTGGCCCATTTTGATAGACCACATAACGACACTTAGATTCGAATATGTTAGAGAAGACAATTTCCGTATCTAGTTTGCAATGTAAACAGTGTTGATTTGATAACCCCGTGTCAAGCCTGTTTACAGTACCTAGTTTGATTGATAATGTGATAGGAACAAACGACCTGGGGTTATCAGTAAAAATAATGCTCGAATAGTCACTGCAAAATTATTTTTACATATTTATCAATTCGTGTAGGTCATCAGTGTTTACTTACGTTGTATTTTTAGTTCGATGAGACATGGGAAAGATTTAGACGTGAATTATGATAACCTTTTAATGACAATCGTTATCGTTAACGAAAGAGCTGTTGATGATTATAAACATCTTGAAGAACACAGTGACGATGGCTCAGAAGAGAAACGTTTGAAGAACTTCAGAGCAAAGCTTAACCAAAATTGCTCCCAACAGACACTACTAACAGTGTGGTTAGAGGAAAGTGTTGCAATCAGATCAGAGCGTGCACTTAACATTTCACCAAGTATGCAGAAAATTGAACGTAAACCAAGATAGCTGACGTAGACTTCGGTGTACTGGTGTAGAAAACTAAATAAACTGTACAAAACGGGAACTATCTACCAACAGGAAATTCATAAGATTTCAACTTTTATAAACCATTTTTAAAGGTGAAGTTTAGAAGATGAGGTCATGTTTTCAAAAGATGAATACATGTTAGATGATAGAAAGGTCAGAGGTCCAAGGGTAGTAATTAAGGAAACATTGTCCACGATAAATCTTGTAATAATTAAAAATCTACTTAACCCGATTATATTTCCCATACCAAACAAAACATTGTTACTCCAACTCTCCTTGCGTATGATATAAATATTGGCAGTGTTCATACGATAACGTACTGAAATAGATCGACCTAATAAATAGGAAACGAGTGTGTGGCTCCATTGCGCAATATTAGCTCTGACACGGATGTGAATGTGCTAAGATTGTTGCACAACACATGGTGTTAGAATAAGTTGTTAGTGCACCTGTTGGTGCCTTGTTTATTAAACGTTTCCGCGTCTCAAAATATTTGTGCATAAAACATTGTTTACTGTACACAAGATTTTAATTTATCCTATTTAGTACGGGAAATCAAATATAGGATAGGACAATAATTTATAATCCTGTGAGCGAGTGCATAACAATTCTATTCAAGACTAAATAAAATCAAACTATTTTGGGAAATAATAATAAAAAAGATGATGAACAAACAACATTAAAACATCCAAAAACACCTGTTTCCAAAAACTCGTATGTAAAGTCATGCACATTTGTTAAGAAAATTCGACAAAACGTAAATTTGCACACTCAATCCAAAATACACGTTGTTTGTATTTAACAAATTAATATCAAGATTACTTTTTTTTGGTAGTTTTCTAAAAATGAAACCTAGCTGGATCGAATTATCGCCCCCGAAACCCCCTGCATATTTAATTTCATGAAAATCGTTGGATCCGTTTCCGAGATTCAGATTATATATACAAGAATTGCTCGTTTAAAGGTATAAGATAAGACAAAAGTAATTCCATACAACTGTATTCAGTTGCTCATTCTAATCAACTCTATAACACGTAGAAAAAACTACTATTCAAGCTATAGGTAAGGTAAATTATTCGGAAAAGAAAGTTGAATATCCGACACCAAATAAGGTACCTACAGTAACTAAAAATGCAATCCAAGGAAATGACATGTAAGTGAAACGCATTAAGAACGTAGACAATCAAAACGAAAAGGATAATTACGCAAAACCTAGCTAATATCAACACATAATTAACGTTATCAATAAAGACCATAACAAGGGACTGCAACGCATAATTCTTGATAAAATTCAAAACATTGTGACCCAACCGGGTTCGCGGACCCGATATGAAGCTGATACCGTTAATTTATTAATTAAAACAGAAGTAAACATCTTGGCGACAGACTGCAGGCGATAATGATACAATGATACGAACAAAGTTCGATTTGAACAATTCCTTAGTTATCACATATTTTGTATATTTACGTCCTATTGTTCACTTACTAAGATATAATATCGAGATTTACGAGTCCAGTGTCTCTTGTGATTAATTACAGTAGGTTCAAAGACAGTCTAGGGTTTTTACTTAGTCTGTAATTCTTGAGTCATTAGATATGTTCTGCATTGTTCTGTTATGATTACTTGTTGAGCCAGCAATAATTGCCCTAATTAAAGCAGCATCAAAAGATGCATTTAGCTATTCAACCAAGGCTAGATCTGATACCTAGTTTTGAAAATATAATTTGATTTCTGCGAGTTTTATTCTGTAAAATGTTTGGCGGGTTTTCACAAGATCATTATTATTATTCTCTTAAGCATGATTAATTCTTTGATTTGTGTCGTTAAGTAAATCCTAGTTATCCATAGAAACCATAATAAGTGTTATGAATGAACTATCATTGCTCATACATAAATCATTACAAATCATGATTCACTGAATTTAAATCAGATGATTTGAATAGTATTATTGTACTGATTATAATTTATTTGCTTGTTGCCAGTACATACCAAAGGTCTTTTAAATTTGTTCTCTTCCGCAATATTCTTTTCTTTTTAGTTTCGTTGTTTAGCCTTCCTGATAAAGAATCTACTACTGGCAGACACGTTGCTGAAAAAGTAACCTTTCTGGCGGTAGCAGATTCTTCATCTATTTCGTTCATCTTATCGTTTTGCTAGTTTCTATTATGATCACATCATATACCAACATCGAACACATAAAATTATTATAGCAAATATTGATTACTCATCATCTTACTCAACACTTGACCAAACTCTAAACCGCATAAAAAAAAACTACACAAAGAGAATTCCATACCTCATATTTGCGCAATAGGTAATTAATCTAGCCTTTTACAAAAACAACTTGCTCGTATATACTTTACTTACATAATAAAGTCAACATTATTATTTAAGTATGCAGTTTAAAAGTCATGCATTGCATACATTTCTCGATAACACTGTAAGTCGATAACGTCTTGAACGTGCTTCAGAAAAATGCAATTGGGTTAGGGCAGTTATAAACTTGAGGATATGCATGACAGCATGATGCATTTGTGCTAGTGTATTAAGATGCATAGTGTCATTTATAATGCTGACAGGTAGAACAGTTTCATGTTTGTGCAGCACCGCTTGCGAAATATAAAATGAAAGTTGATAAAACCGTATTTTGTTTCAATGTGCGACAATCGTTTCAATCTGTTGAAATTCTCCGTCGAAGTTTTCTACTCGCGTGGGATGATATACAGCTGTTATTTTCTGTTTGCTGTTTCTGTTTTTCTCCTACTCTTAGACAGTCTTGATTTTTATAAATATTGATTAGTAATCGTCTTTAGTATTTTTTGGTGATTCCACCTTCTGTAATGCAGGTTTCCCTAATGATGTCTTATTTATAAAAAGAAAAACTATTACAGTGTTTTTTTCACAGGTATTAGGTACTGGTAAAGTGCGATTACAGCTAAGCCGGTCGATTATTTGTACTACTGTAAAAATATTCAATTACCTGTGATGTATTAGCTACACAAATGTTTCGTTTTGTTCATCTTTCTTACAAACAATTCCATTATGATTAGATTTTACGTTAGACGTTATCAGCAGATTTCAATCATGTAATTTCAGTACTGACTCATTGTTTTCTTATCATCTGCCTAGCCTTTTCCCAACTACGTTGGGGTCGGCTTCCAGTCTAACCGGATGCAGCTGAATACCAGTATTTTACATGGAGCGACTGCCTATCTGACCTCCACAACCCAGTAACTGGGTAATCCGATACCCCTTGGTAAGACTGGTTGTCAGACTTTCGGGTTTCTGACGACCCGTAACGACTGTCAAGGATCCACGAATGACAGCCGGGACTCATTGTTTTCTCTAGGAAACAAATTAAATTAAACTCTTTCGTATACCTAAGTATTCATTTTTGTTATTAACAAACTAAAGAGATTTATTAAAAAACTTATTTTTTTGGATATATGTACAGATGCTAGTAATTCTACAATTTAAACATAATCCATCTACAATTTAAACATAATCCACCTGTTCTCATCCAATTTCTTTAGGTTAGGCTACCATCTCTGTGTTTGATCTATACACAGTTTTTTAAGGATTCTTACCCCGCCTTTATATAAGATGTGAAACTTGTTTTCTAAAAGTCTTGTAAAAGATTTTATTCTCCTTTTTGTAATTTTTGACAAGTTTTCTACAAGATTTGTTTGCAACTAGTCTTTAAAACTTGTTTTAGGTGTAAACGATAAACAAAACTAATAGACACAACATTAGTAGTGCCCGATTGATGGCAATTGGTTCACCCCCTATTAGATGGGACTTAAACATAACTGCCGAAATGTTGGTGTGCATACTAAGGTACATCTTTGCCAAACCCTTTGGGAAATTACAGGCGTGTTATCTTTAAGACTTCTGCAGATAACCGCAACGCGACATCACGACGCGACTCTAGTAGAACAATTTCTATGAAAACTCTATGGAAATTGTTTTACGAGGATCGCGTGGCACCGTCGTCGCGTCGCGTCTGTCTGCTAGTCTTTAGACACAACATATAACGTACATGTTTTATACCTTGTTGTAAACGTGGGGTGTAGTGATGCTTATATTTTCTCCTCTTCATTTATACACATCACCAACATTATTCACCTAAATATGTTATCCCCTTCTAAGCTAAAATGTAGAAGCTAGATGTCGAGGTCCATTCATACAAAGAAGTACATTAAAAAGCAACAACGTTTAATCAAGATTTAACACTGCTATACAATATTTAGAGTTAATTTAATTAGCACCCGCCGTTTAAGATAATGGCTTTTAAATTGCTTGAACGATGATAATGAGCCTCCATTTTTGACGTTGAATGTGTCACTCGAGTCAAATGACTCAATTTCAGTACTGCTGTTGGTAATGATTTAGTTTTTAAATGAAATCTTTTCTTAAGATAATAGAAATGAATCAGCAGCTGATCTTGCACAAATGAACTTCAAAGACGAAGATGGTCCTGCAGGCTGCTCTTACTACGAATCTTGAAAGACAACAATCTACTTATATATAAAAACTAGCTGACCCCGGCAAACGTTGTTTTGCCAATTATTTGTTTGGGGTGGACAACCCTTATCAATTAGGGGTATGAAAAATAGATAGTAGCCGATTCTCAGACCTACTGAATATGCATATAAAATTTGGTAAAAATCAGTAAAGCCGTTTCGGAGGAGTAAGGTAACTAACATTGTGACACGAGAATTTTATATATAAAAAAATGAATCCCTTGGTCACGCCATAACTTGAGAATGGCTGCACCAAATCGGAAAATTCTTTTTTTGTTGTGTTTCGTTATTCTCAGTACAAGATTTTACGTAGGTAAAGGTAGGGTAAGGGTCAGGGTAAGGTAGGGTACCTACTTACTTACATGAGTAGGTATGTAAGTAGGAAGGTAGGTATGTAGGTAGGTAGGTAGGTATATAGGTAGGTAGGTATATAGGAAGATAGGGTAGGTAGGATACGTATGTAGGTAGGGTAGGTAGGTAGGTAGGGGTAGGTAGCGTAGGTAGCGTAAGGTAAGTGCGCCGTAGAAAAGTACTTAGTACTACCCGTGCGAAGTCGAGGCAGACAGCTAGTGTTTTATATTTAGCACCCTGAATCTACACACTGTACTTCAAGATATTCATATTAAAAACTTTTCAAATAATCTATAAGGTTGTTATTTGCCATCCTCACAAGTTATTGGAGAAGCCAAATCTTGCGTATGTTATCGACTCCCATTTTGAGCAAAACATTACCTCTAACATATCAAGTTTCGTGTTCAGTAAGCTAATTTATCAGATAGAGAAAAGAAAAACATTGTTATCCATTACGCAAACAGATCTATTTCCTTAATGAGACCAAATAACAAGGAGAGAATACAAGGCTGAATTTCCATCTTTTAGTAAACGAAGCAAGTCTAATTTTCGTTGTAAGTCAGAAATTCAAGGTTAGAAGTTGAAAGACTACAACGGACTGGCAGGATGAAAAGCAATTAGAGCATACGGAGATAACGACAACAACTCCAACAAAAGAGATATTAAACATTTTCTAAAACAAAAAAGCTGACGTTAATAATGGTTGAGTAAGAGGCTAGATGATGATAACTACAATAGAGCTAAAACAGATGTAAAAGCAATTATCTGTCCGTTACCAAGCAATTATTCAATACCCATGTGAGCTGCAGCATTAATTGGTACCAATTGCGCAAACTCGATTAGACGGACAGAACCGCAAGTGCCGTGGTTTAGCGCATTCGAATAATTCTACGATGTGGCACTTTGACTATGCACTAGTGGCTAGAGGCACTTGTTAGGCGTGCCGATTATATATAATACCTCAGACATTTCCATTCCAACCCAGAAACGGGCATTAAATATGCGCGAATTACAAAACTGAAGCCGGTTTAGGCAACTGTGAGACTTTTATGGTGCTTTGCGAACTTTTCAAGCGAATTAAGGAATTAAAGACGAAGAAGAGATTTGGGTAATTAGCAAATAAGGTTAAAGACCAAGATGCATATGAATATCTGAAATAAAAGAGCCTCGGGATAAGTTATCCGTTTACCGTTACAATACACAAAAAATAATCTTTAATAACGTTATCTTATCGTTGTTATTGCTTCAATCCGTATCCACAAATACCGCCGAGCATGAACAGTTAATTACTATTCACATTTTCATTCATTCATCGCTATTTCACTCAACTATTTCCTTCACATCAATATTATCGCAACCCATATTTTGTTTCCCACTGTATTTTCGTCTTTCGGACGCGGTTATTAAATTGGTACTTTACATAGTTACCCAACAGTTTCTGCTCTGACTCCTGCAATTTCTATTTTAAGCACAGACATAAATTCCATATGCAAATAAACCAGTTTTTCTGCGTTAACATCGAAACAATGGGCGTTGCACAAATCAATAATTCTATGATCGTTTTAAATACCATTTGTAGCTAGATGAGTGAATTTACTCGATAAATGCTCAAGGTCGAGGAGTGCGTGCCTTGTAAGTGCAGGAAATAGCTTCTGTCTGTCCGTATCTTTGTGTACTTCCTGTGGTCGCACTGGTCGCGGTTCGGCTTAGTGATAACCAGTAATATTCTCTGGTCTGCCGATCAGATCAGCTGACTCGGTCACAAGGACGTGCCTCCTCGCGCGTGAAATGCAAGTTGTTTTCACATGTTTTTGGTGCCGTTTTTATTCAAGCTAGTGTGTTGATTTTCTCTAAGAGTCTCTGTTATTCTGGATTCGAAATTGTTTATTATTTCACCGTCACAAAAGTTTTCCTCTTTATGCGTAACAACATCCGTAAGAATACTTATTATATATTCATATCTCGTATTTTTTCCTAAGTCATTGTTCTGGTAAACATGAGCTCAGATTGAAAATACATCAGTTAAATAAAATATTGATGTTCTAGTCACGTGACCACAATGCAAGAAGCAGAAGGTGAGAAAAACAAAATGGTGCTTGTCTATTTTAAGACTTGGCTCTCCGCCATAGCGCGCGCAGCTTTACCTATGTAAGTATATCAATTATCGGTACGAAATGATTTTATGTGACAGTAAATCAAAATGGGGCAATTTAACGACTAACTTTCCCGAAACAATAATCGATAAAATTATTAGTTTGTATATTATTACAACACAACTTTTATTATTCTTTGCGAAAGTAAAAGTCATCAAATAATTATCTGTTTCCCCGAACGACAAGGCTATCAGAGTTTACAACAACACTATAAAGAAGCGAAGAGGCTCAATAAAACGCCATAAACACAGCGTTGAAAACAAAAACTCGTAGTATTCTTGTATAGTTTTGACACGCCTCTCTCGCGTTATCAGCGGTTATTAATCAGGCGTTTCACTGCTCACACACACGAATAAACCCATAGAGCTAAGAAGCCGGGTCACGTGACGTCTTCCGTACTCACTGTCATTCATCAAAACTCCCGCAAACTAGATTAAAGACGCCTAATTACTCGGTAATTGGGGCATTTCCAAATGTTCGAAAATAAAAATAATTCCAAATAATATTGCACTGATACTAACTGTTGTTGATATTAATCACACTTTTGACGTTAATCCGACATTGAGTCATAATAAAATGTAATTAATATTTGAACAATGGAAATTAATTTACAAAAGCCAGCTTTATGAGGTACCATTAATAGTAAACCATATTTTCTCATTAGGGCAAACTGTTTTCGGAGCCCTGAAGATGCGAATATAAGAAGGGATTATCCTTTTAACTTATTCATTACGGAGTTTGCCCAAATCAACGCTTCTATTTACCAAAATAATTATGGAAAGCTTTTACCCTCTCGAGATTTAATTAGACTTGTATTTTAATATGAAATAGCGAGAGTGCGGAACGTCCTTTCGTCCGTCATAATCGGATTTTGTTGTAATGAGATTAGGGCATAACGAAGGACGTCTGAGTAGCGCTTGAATTTAGAGGACTCTTTTGCTAGACAACTCAACAAGTCTTTATTCACCCAAATAAGCACTTGGTAAATAAAACCCTAGATTTCGAAACAAAGGCCACAAAGCAAAGTCATCAAAGCGAGAAAATCTGACAAAGGGATCTTTTAACAAAAAATTAGACCCCGGGTCTCGGCAGGATGACTGCT
Organism: Agrochola lychnidis; assembly: GCA_963680765.1. Classification (NCBI taxonomy): domain Eukaryota; kingdom Metazoa; phylum Arthropoda; class Insecta; order Lepidoptera; family Noctuidae; genus Agrochola; species Agrochola lychnidis. Next base: position 23,122,769 of record OY796858.1, read on the forward strand.
ATTATCAAATATTATGGTGAAAGAAAATATTGTGGTCAAACGACGATAGAATTTCTCTTCCCATCTATTCATCAAGTCCATAAATATCTCGTGTTTACAATCAGATAGTCACATCAAGTTATAATGTCTAGGTCATGAAGACCATAACGCAAGACATTCGGACACTTTCGTCGGCTTTCTCCGTCCCACTCGCACGTATAGTATGACGGATAGCGATATCGTTGTAAATCCACCGTTATCGGTGACTGACAGCGTGTGACGGATTGCGAGGTCAAGGCGCGTATGTCGAAATGAAATGAAATGAAATGAAATGAAATGAAATGAAATGAAATGAAATTGTTTATTCTGTAAATAGGATATCGGAATCACTTTTACACGTCATATAAAAAAATATTAAAAATAAGCTAGATGAGTTCGGCTTTTCCTATCTGACTACTCTGAGAAGAAAGGCCGAAACAAACTCAGAGGTCGCAGTCTCTTTTAAAGTCCAGACATAATCTTGGTCAGGCCATATGAGGACCATGTAGATTAGTGTCTGAAAAGGTCTTTTGAGGAAAGAACCACACAGATTTGAGTGGACCTGTCCAGTCAGTGCAAGCATTTGTCAGTAATCGTGGAGCTCAACTTAGAACTTAAGGAGCTCAACTCGACGAGCAATACCAAAGAAAGGACATTTGGGTAGGCCGCAAAAACTACTCAAACTGCCAGACCATCACTAAAACTAGTATCATATACAAACTAATATCCACATAGTCCTCACATTCACAATAGTTAAAATAATATAATACTTTACAAAGTAATCATGTCATTTTGAATATAATTTTCAACAATGTCAACGTGTTTATAAAACTGGTATATGTTGATTTTACATAATAATTAAAATGTCTAGTTCTATGGTTTTATCACAAGGTTTAGCAGAGCGAGCAGTTCAATCCCAAGCTTTTTTATCTTCTAAATAATCTGAAATTGTATAGTACCCTTTTTCACAAAGTTTGGTTTTAATACAGATTTTAAATCGTTTAATGGGTAAGTTTCGAATGTCAATGGGGAGTTTGTTGTAAAAGCGTATACATTGACCCATGAATGAGTTGCCTACTTTGTGGAGACGTGTGCGATGTACAGCAAGGTTGTGTTTATTCCTGGTATTTAAACTATGAATATCGGACATTTTCTTAAAATTTGATATATTTTTGTGTACATACAATAGGTTTTCAAAAATATATTGTGAGGCTACAGTCAGAATATTTATTTCTTTGAATTTTTCTCTAAGGGAATCTCTTGGACCTAGGTTGTAAATGGCTCGAACAGCCCTTTTCTGTAGAACAAAGATAGTATTAATGTCCGCACAGGTTCCCCAGAGAAGAATCCCATATGACATAAGACTATGAAAATAACTAAAATAAACAATTCTGGCTGTATCCACGTCAGTTATCTGTCTAATTTTTTTAACAGCATAGGCGGCAGAACTTAGCCTTCCTGACAATTTTTCTATGTGTGGGCCCCATTGTAATCGTTGGCACTGCACCAGAGTTCATATGACGAGTTCCTGCGAACGACCCTCGAGCGAATTTCACGGATACCGACTAGAGCACATCACTGTAATGATGGTGTAATGCCTAATTACGTTTTGTCCCTTTGCGAACAACTTTGTCAAAAAAAAAAAAAAAAACAAGTGCGAGTCGTATTCGCCCATGAAGGGTTCCGTAGCAGCAAGTAACATTGAATGAAAGGTAAATTGCGGTTTACGATTTATGACTTATTAAAAAAAAACTACTTGCTAGATCTCGTTCAAACCAATTTTCGGTGGAAGTTTACATGGTAATGTACATCATATATTTTTTTTAGTTTTATCATTGTCTTATTTTAGAAGTTACAGGGGGGGGACACACATTTTACCACTTTGGAAGTGTCTCTCGCGCAAACTATTCAGTTTAGAAAAAAATGATATTAGAAACCTCAATATCATTTTTGAAGACCTATCCATAGATACCCCACACGTATGGGATTGATGAAAAAAAAATTTTTTAGTTTCAGTTCTAAGTATGAACTTCAAAATTATTTGTTTTTTTTCTATTTTTGTGTGAAAATCTTAATGCGGTTCACAGAATACATCTACTTACCAAGTTTCAACAGCATAGCTCTTATAGTTTCGGAAAAAAGTGGCTGTGACATACGGACGGACAGACAGACAGACATGACGAATCTATAAGGGTTCCGTTTTTTGCCATTTGGCAACGGAACCCTAAAAATGAGTTCATTAAACATAATGAACAGCTGTCAACCGTATCAAACAAGGCTTTCAAAGAGTGTAAAAGCTATTCTTAAATCACACCACATAAACGATAAACTAAATTACTCTACGTTACACTTTAATGATTGCATATTGTTACATACACAGAGCATATTTGGCAACGATGTGCGTCAACCTTTAGAGACGTATTTGAAAAGAATTGCTGATGCTTTAAATGCCTGAAGTTGTTGATGGGTGCGAGCAGCAATTCTGCGGTCAAGGAGATTCGATACCAGTTGTAACACTAACTGTACTGCAACCGCAGACAGTTTAACAATACAATGCCTATTTTGCAATATACTTCCTTTTGTGAATTGTATGGATGACTTTATGAGTCATCGTTTCAATTCTCTATCTAGGAAAATACATAATATACCTCAAATGATGACAACAAAACCAATCACGCAACAACGGATCCATGTTATGGTAAAGGCGCGATTTCACGAAAATTGTGTTCAGCATATTTTGTGCAGAACGCCAACAGTGCACGTACTGAGCTATAGATTCTTTTCCACCGGCAAAGCAGTGCAGCACATTTGTAAATGTTCACTTGAGTTAGTCCACTCAAAGAAACATTTGTGCAAGAAACACTGTGCAGCACACAGGTGGAATAGTGCCTTTACATCTCTTGAAAAACCTTAGAAATTATTAGTAGCACGGCCTTAGAAATTACATATTAGTATTCCAGAAAGAGCAATAAATCAAAACTTGCTGAAATCGCATTTTATTTGACTTGGAAACAATACACCATTTATACTTCAAAGTTTCTATAGGACCAACATTTATGAGACAAAAAATTATGAACGATAAAAACTTGAAACATAGGCACTGCCAACGAGATAACAACCAAACATGTTCCAAGATTTTATCTATGGATTTTTTTCCGTACGGATACTGGGATATTTGGATTCATGCCTTAGAGACTCTTAGATAAATTAATTACCTCATCATAGCTACATACAACAGGGATATAACAATAACATAGAAAGAAATATTTAAAGCTATTAAAGACTTGAACTAAAGTTCTCAAAATTCTATGAGCGTAAATTAAATTTGATGATCGACCAAAATGCCCAGAAATTTTCCTACCACGTACACACACTGCAGCGATTGCCAAATATCATTTGGAATCAAAAACAAAACACACACTAAGGTGTCCGGTATGGCATGCCTCCCCCGTTTCTGAGAAAACCGGAACACTGGACTTGTTACCTTGGATGGCACGTGGACGTCCCAGTGACTCATACTATTTACTTACAACGATATGAACCTAAGCTATAGAAATGGGGTCTCCAAAAATATTAAACTATTCCGTTACGAGGTTATGGAATTGGAGGAGGACTATGTAGAATAGACTAACAAAGGAGAAGATATAGCGATGTAAAAAGACATGAGCGCAAATGAAACTCAGGATGAGCTTAGTGCGTCATGTTCGTGAACGGGCGCCGTCAATTAACACTGGTCATCTCTTATCTACCAGGGCTTATTTTTAATCTTACATTTTGAATTGCTTTTGATTCTTTTTTGTACATTGTTCTCACATTTAGAGTCTGGCCACGTTAAGTCTTCAATGAAATGAATGGGCAACCCCAAAATGTTTTATATATAGTATACTTTTAAATCTGTCAGTTTCGTGGTACTTGAAATGTCAGATTGTTTACGCTTTATGTTGTTTTCACAAAATAAAGTAGAAAATTGGTTAAATCTATTAAAAGTAGAGTGCGGGAGTTATTATAGTATGTAAATTCCAAGATGTGAAGGAACAGCACGATGTCGACCTTAGCCAAAAACGACAATGCTTTACAAGATATCGAAAAGTTGACGTGTAAGTAGATCTAATGATTTTGATATTTTGTCTAATAGATTATGTGTAATAGACTATGTCGTACCTATGCTCTACCTCCATACGATGACAAAACTGTATCAAATCCACACTGTATCGTGCTAAAGTGACTATTCGTTACCAGGAATAAATCAGACTATTAACAGAATAACCTATCAAAAACAAAAAGACAAACATTCTTTTTTCGTAGGACAGGTGGTGTTCCACCGTTTTTTTTACTTATGCAGACTTAGCGTGGCCAGATTCTAGAGGCAACAAGAATAATGTACCCAGGATTTTGTAACAGAGTTTCCATGGAGTTTCTTGCGCGTTCTTCTCCATAGAGATCTACGTTTTAGAATGGACAACTAGCTTCAATTTTCTGACTAACTGACCGATTCTTTGACAGTTAAAAGTGCCTGTAAATGGTTTAATTGAAATAAATGCTTTGAGTTAGGTGTCCAATCATAAGGCCCAAAAAAAATCCTATTATCGAATCTACACACTGGAACTCTTGCCAAATATTCCAAATCGGAGATAACAACAAAACACACACTGAGATGTTCAGTATGGAATGCCTCCCCCGTTTTTCTGAGATAACCGGAATACTTGGCTTGCTACCTTGGATGGCACGTGGACGTCCCAGTGACTCATCCTACTTACTTACATTGAAACACGTTCGAATGCGAGTAAACATTTGTCACTGGAATAAATTGGGTCAATGTGTTGGACAACAATAGAGATTTCGAGGAAATTGTGAAGATGTTAATGTAATCGTGTACAAGCATTTAGCTTGTGCTTTCTCGGAAGTACAGCCTGGGGTGCCAATTTTAAAACAACAATATAAATATAGGAGATACAAGTAATTATATAAATATGTGGCTGATTTCCAAGTTGGGCACGCGTCATTTTTGGAATTTCATTGATGAATTACTAATGACTTGTGGATCTATGAAATGTGAATGAAGCCATGGATGTTAATGTGATCAACAGCAATGATTCCATCAGCTCAGTGCATGCAGGCAGATATTTGTTTAGCTGCAAGTTTATCTAATTAAGAAATCGGGACAACGAGTACTTTAAGGGAAGAGCGAAATTTGACAAGTTCCATAGGTTCATAGTTAGCGTATCTGTGACATTGCAAGCTCAGACTTGTCCCAACTGTCTTGTTATCTTGTTGTTGTTAGCCTTAGGAGTACCTTATAAATTCTGCGAAAAGGGTGTTATAGGCATGGCTGCGCCCTACGTTCATTGTTAGGCTACTTTTCTAAGTAATCATATTCGTTTTATTCTTCATTCTGAAAGTTATATGACTATGTCACCGTAAGATTATATCTCTCTATCGATATTATTTCCGTTAGATTATAAACTGTCGAAAAATAGTGAACTGGGTGAAATGGGTTACTGTGACAAACAGCGTTACTTCCAAGTTACTCGCAGACAGGCAGGCAATTTAGTATTAGCGCAAGATGCGTTACGTCGCAAGCAAGTTTGATATCAGTTCACAATTTGTCGGCTTCCCATGGATATAGATTATAAACTATCGAAAAATAATGTGTTAAATTGTAAATGGTTTGTTGCAGTTCACAATCTTTCAACAGTTTCTAATTATACGGTGACAAATACATATTTTGTGATGTGAATTCAAAAATATACTATCGTTTTGTTCGTGTCACTGATGACTTGATCAATAAATCTGTAGTTAGATAAAAGTTTAGACACAATTTATGACCGCTTAGCAATAGATATTATGTGGATCAATAAATATATATGCTAGAGAGCATATTATTTATCAATTTGATAAAATTTTTAGACATATTTGTGAATCAGTATCCCGGAAAACGGATGGTCAGGTACCTATTGGGAATTGTGGTCATAAAATTATTAAAGGGAATATCCGAACAAAATATTATGATGATTTATTTTTAGGTCTAGGTATACCGTTTACAGTCCCAAACACCGAGCTAAACCTACTCAATCATAAAATGAAAAGCACTCGTATACAAGCTGGAAAGCTCTTACAATGCAGTCGTTAAACACACCCACATAGGTAGGTACGTGTTTTGTGCATGTGGGGAGCGACGCGTGCGCAGCGTCGAAGGTGAGCGAGCTGACTTGATGCCGTGCCAATCTCTTACGTGCATATTAATGATTGTGCATTTCGTACACAAAAAAGTATCCCATATTTGTTTTGTAAATACGGCGGAAATTTTTCTTCTTAAAATAGCAACACATAATAAATGTGGCAACAAGTTAAAAACAATAAACTCATAAATTCACGGTACTTGTATTTATTAGCTACAGCCACCTGTCGTATAATTAGTCTGCCATTGTTAGGCCGCCCGCGGTTAATTAAGATGCGCGTGAGCTCCTATTGTGACGCGAGGATGTGCGAGCGCACGTCGATGTCGTACACAAGGAGCCGCTCGCTGATAGACAAGCCTACGACTCGAACAAATTTCAACTAAACAGACGTATACATGCTATTCCACATGACACATACACGGCCTCGTTAGCCAGATTGACTCGTTATTGACAACTTCATGTATATATTTCAGTTACAAGGACAACTTGTACCTGTGTGAGTGCGTTTTGTGGTCAACAAACAGCCACCTGACTTGAATTTCGAAGTGCTCGCAAGCGTACTCGTAACTTGTTGCTAAATCTAAAGAAAGTACTTGAATAAAACGCGTCGAAAACTCCGAGACCTTGACGGGGACGTCACCTTATCTGGGGGCGCGATATCTGCCTAACATTTTGGGAGGTATTGTGCAAAGTAAATAGACATGACCTTGGAAATATTAAGCGCTTGCCGGTTTCGCGAGATAACGCTCGGCACTCTCAGTCGCGCACGTTACCTTGCGAGTTCAAAACGAATTTCTTATGTGCCAAACAAGTTAGTGAAGTTGGTCGCACACCTTGGAAAAAACTTATCGCTGTCGCGTTGCGTAATTTGAAAGAGCACTGACCTGTGTAACCATGTCCCAGTAGAATCCATCGAGCATAGACTTTCCATGTTGATGTTGTCTGCAGAGCGCGGGCCAGAGGGACGCGCGGACGGGGCTGTTGATTGGCCAAGAGTTTTCTCTGATGAGTAGCTTCAGCTCGCGCTTGCGGGCTTGTTGGATGAGGGGCTGGATCTCCTCGAATGTTTTGAGCGGTGCTTTCTTGCCTGCGAATAAGGGTGAGGGTAAGCACTGCGTCCAGATAGGCGAGGGTTCGGAGACGGCGAGGGACTCCGCGCTGGGTGCGCGAAACGCGGCCGGTTCTATGTACATCGCACAGTTGGCGCGGGGCACATGCTTTCGGTGCGCGCGCGCCGGCCGCACTGCCGCCCGCCGCCGCAAGCTCGCCAGCCTCCGGAAAATGCGATAGCGTGCCCCAACACTGTCACACTTCTATTGTTTATTTGACCGTGAGACGCGCGCGCCGGTACAATAGACCAAACATATTTAATTAAGTTTTCTAATTAAAATAATTAAACAAATTCATTAACAATATTGATTCATTTGTTCTGGCAATTGACTTTATTTATTTTATTCTTGTTTCGTTTGAACGCAAATGCGATATCGCACGAGTTGTCTAGTTGTAACATCTCTAAATCATGAATAATGATGAAAAATAACTAACGAAAATGTTCATGAAAACTTAGTACATACGTCAAGTAAACAACACGTAGATATCACACGATAACAGCATGAACACACGTATAAATAGAATCAGAAATCAAAGCAAAACGCAACATTTTGGACGCGAGCCAATAAAACGAAATTTTCGTATTGCATACGTAATCGTAGGCTGAGACTGGAAACGAAACGAAATAAAATAGTAGAAGCCCGCCCTTTGCTCGACTCGACCTAACATACGATCTAAATACCGCACATTCGTTGTGTCAAGTTGTAAGTTCAAAGTAAACAAATCAAAGTTGCAATGTGTATGTGAATTGTTAAGAGGGCAATGGCATGGGATTAAAAATGTACGACTATTGATTTATCCATCAGCCACTGAAATAGCTTTGTATAACTTCATTTAACGTAATCAACTTTGTAACCACCTCAGAGTTCAACGTTCAGGTAAATAGTTTGTCATAGCTTTTTATCAAAACTGTATTACTTAAAAGCTTGATAAACAATAACAACTGTGTTTAAAATTAAGTTATAATAATCTTTCAATTTTCCTGGATCATGAAAAAGAGACCAGTATTAAAAAAAGAAAGATTTTGATCCTACTTTCACACAATATTGGACGTTCGCACAAGCGTTCAGGCAATTGAAAAGCTTTCAGGGGCTCAATTTTCAGCCGATCGTGACCCGCAAAGCCAATTTTCCGCCGTAACCTTTACTGGCATTTACGAAAGACGTTGTAGACATTTTTTTAAAACCTTTTTCGTCATTAAACGTCTCATAGAAAAGTAACTTGAAGAAAATAATTAAAACCAGAACAAGGAACAATTTAAAAAAACCCCGACAATCATTACCTCATTTCTCTTTCCTACTCCATCACCAGACCCTGTTCACATCTATCTATAACCTACTCATTAAGACCATTCCAATGAGCCCAAACACGATGCCTGTGCTGTAAGTTGGTAAGGGAGTTGGGTATCCTGCAAATTCCAAGTGATGCTGCAGCATCAGTTCAAGGTTACTATGTTCTTTTAATATTATTGAAGTAACAGAATACCAAATTTCAAATCGATCAGACCTGTGGAAGATGGACATCTATTCATCAACTAGAAAACAGCTGATAATCTTCAAACGGCTGAACCGATTTTGATCAAACATGTCTATGAACCATCGCTAGAAAACCTGCTTTCAAATAAAAAAAACCGCATTCAAATCGGTGCACCCGTTTAAGGGGATTACATCGCTCAAATCCCAAAAACACTGTACGCTTAAAGAAGTTTGTAGATAAATCTTTATAAAAAGTTTTAAATATAAAATATATAATATGTTATACTTAGGTCATCATACTCATCACAAATACATTGTATTGTTTACAATTTTAATAAAGTTCCCAAATTTAAAAAAAAAAATCGCATTAAAGGGTCCTTTTTCAACCAAAATTGAAGATTTTCTCTGTAACGGCTGAATAGTTCGGCATGAATTTTGTGCCAAAAAATATGTAATGACGTGTTAACAATGTATATTGCTTTTTTTCTTCTTTTAACATTTTTGAATAATTAATAAAATTCAAAATATCAGTACCCCGCGAACACCTCTCTTTTTGCGTCGGCGGTTAAAAAAATCGTACTTAGTAAGTAATGAGGGTTTTTGTTTCAAGGTTTACTTCCATATTCAAAATATGAAACGTTTTTATTTCCTATTGCACAATTTTTTTTTTGTGACGTCGTCGTTCTTACTTCGGAAAATCAACATGGCCGTTCATACCGACGGTTAACATTGAGGTGTTAAGTAAACAAGTATGATAAGACGAGGTTATCTACAATGCAGTCGCCGACCAACCGCTGCGATTGAGACTTAGATGATTTATTTTTAAGTTAAATATTACTTACTTAGTTATTGTTGCATCTAAGTTATGCACAGCGATACTAAATAATGTTGATACGCAGATTTTTTAAACTCAAAAATTACTTTGTATTTATTTCGTCATCAAATAAATACTAATGAATTTTGTTGATTCAAAGGGTTATTATTTTTTTCAAAAAACTGTTTATCAGATAAACAACCCTTAGTTAGGTATCTAGGGCTGCTATAGGGCCTACAATATAGCGAAGAGTTTTGCTTAAGGCGAAAGAGAGAAAAAAAAAATCTTTTCAGTATCATAGTGTAAACTATGTTGATGAAAATATTATGATGATGTAACAAGTATGTATTTACAGAGTTATAATCATTAAATAATCAACAATATAACTCTCTAAGTTGAAAATGAATGAATAATTATCATGAAAGAATGACAATTTGAGGACAATTCCAACTTAGGGAGATTGATGATTCTAATGATTATAAATTAAATTATGTAAATATGTACATATTTTCATGGTCGCGAATCATATTTTTTTTACCAACAGATTTTTTGCAATTTGCAAGTGATAAGTTGCAACTTATCACTGACCTGCAAATTGAAAAATATCTACGAATATGAATTTCGCGGGCTAACTTATCGCATCCCCCTTAAGGTTTTATTTGAAGGAGCTCATGAGTTAACGATCTAACGCCAAGATATTGTGAGTTTTTTTAGTATTTGTCTTATATTTTCATAACGTTTTAACCCAATAACAAACAATATTTTTGTCTTTGAATTGCGGAAATGGAAAAGTCACCTCATAACATTAATTGCACGATTATCAATTTTCTTATCATGTTTTCTGAAATACCACGAACAGATTGTTAATACTTAGCCTGTAATTTAATAGAGAGGTATATAAGAATTTCTACTCGATCAGTTAATTTCCGCCCCAACCCTCGTGTGTATACTACTCGGGCTCTACTTCCGATGTTGTTCAAATAATTTTTTCTTCTTATTTTATTGAGTGATAAGCAATTTACTCGATATACTACTACTTTGGAAATAAATAGGACTTTTCTGAAATGGAATTGTTTAATCTGTAAATGTATCGGTATTACTTTCACATGTCGTATAAAAAAAAAATAAGCTAGATATAGTCGACATTTGCGATCAGACCTCTGAGAAGAAATGGCGAAACAGACTCAGGATTCTCTACAGGTCCAATATAATAACGGGTTCAGGATGTTGATGAGGCTGCCCCGTTTAAGCAGTACATCAGGTATGTTTGCACAAGCACACGTCGATGGCTTCCACGCCATCGTCAGACAGAAAACTGCCTCTTTGCTTTGCAGAGTGCGGGAAAGCTCCAACTCTATCCTGAAGACCATAGATACGATTCTCTTTTTAGGGTTCCGTTAAAAAACGGAACCCTTATAGATTCGTCATGTCTGTCTGTCTGTCTGTCTGTCTGTCTGTCTATCTGTCTGTCTGTCTGTCTGTCTGTCTGTCTGTCTGTCCGTCCGTATGTCACAGCCACTTTTTTCCGAAACTATAAGAGCTATGCTGTTGAAATTTAGTAAGTAGATGTATTCTGTGAACCGCATTAAGATTTTCACACAAAAATAGAAAAAAAACAAATAATTTTGGAGTTCCCCATACTTAGAACTGAAACTCAAAATTTTTTTTTTCATCAATCCCATACGTGTGGGGTATCTATGGATAGGTCTTCAAAAATGATATTGAGGTTTCTAATATCATTTTTTTCTAAACTTAATAGTTTGTGCGAGAGACACTTCCAAAGTGGTAAAATGTGTGTCCCCCCCCCTGTAACTTCTAAAATAAGAGAATGATAAAACTAAAAAAAATATATAATGTACATTACTATGTAAACTTCCACCGAAAATTGGTTTGAACGAGATCTAGCAAGTAGTTTTTTTTTAATACGTCATAAATCGTAAACTTATCGTTACTTGCTGCTACGGAACCCTTCATGGGCGAGTACGACTCGCACTTGGCCGCTTTTTTTAGGTGCTGTTGTTCGAAGATGCATTTCGAACAACAGCCTTGTTTCCAATCTTTTTGTTTACAAACCCATTTATGGATGTTGCTTATCCGATTTTTATTTTTATATTCAAAAGTTTCACTGTCTCCACAGCCTTCTTATTCAATTAATCTGTGTACTCACGATCATGTTTTCTCTTTGCCTCTATTTTGAATGTTCTTAGTCTCTACTTAATTCTATTCATTGGCGACTTTTTCTGTACAATACACTGCTTCTAGCCGACGAGGTCACCGCATTTTAAAGGCTCTTCAGCCTTTCTTGATGGTCATAAAAATATAAAACCTAAGTAATATATTTTAGGTTCTACAGACTAGTAATATGACCAAGGCACGTAACAATCCCTTTGGGTATGCAAATAAGCGTAGAGACATCGCGGCATTGCGCAGTATTACGACATATATACTAAACGCGCTATACATGGAAAATAAATTGGATATTATTTCAACAATTTACTAGAAATATATAAACCCTATGAGCAGTAGTGGCCCAGTGGTCGCAGAAAAAAATTGTGGACTCAAAAACTTAGTCGCAGTCAAAGTAAATAAGTCCGATAGTAAAATTGCTCTAGAAATTTCAGACAACTTTCTCGTAGATTTTCGTATTGATTATAATTTTCCAAGAACTGATATGGCGGTCATGACGTCAGCCTTGCAAGAACGTAAGCATACCATGAGTTTATTATTGGGTTTAAGATATCGTTTGTTTTATCAGATGGAGTAATCTTCCAGCTATTTTCGGTTTGTTTTATCAAGATAATCTGTTATTTTCTCCCCATTGAGCTGTTACTAAGTCTGTTACAATTTGAATGTCACATCACCATTTCGACTGATCAAGTGTAAATTTTGAAAGTCGGCATGGAGGAACAAATTGTTGAGTTGCTAGTGTTGGTAAGATCGCTTTTAGCGATAAGACCGCCCATTGTGTCACCCAATGTAAAATTTCTAAATTAATGTCTGTAATTTTTATGGTGTACATAATAAAGAATATTCTATCTATCTATCTATCTGTCTGCTGCACGAAGAGTTTCATAAAGCATAATGAGCCCAAAGGACTCAAGGACCAAGGAAAATTTGGTAAATGCTTTCGTAGATGAAAATGAGATGATCCCGTTGTAGATCCATAAAATATTAAAGGCATGTATTTAATCGAACCACAAATAATATTCCCATTTTGCGAACCTACAAATATTATTGAACACTCTAATATAATGATTGCGCCTGTTTTTGTGAACTTCAAATAATTACTATTTTAGGGTCCTAAAAATACTAAATAACTGTGACCTACTTGGATATAGTGGTCGCCGGCCGCTGCCACGGCACTGCACGCTTCGCTCGCTCGGCTCGCGCGCAATTTCGCACATTTCTAACCTAACCCATTTCGTCGGGGTGCCCTAGCTTAGTTACTGCGCCCAAATGTGAGAAAAGGCCAGAAAATTAAAAAGAGGCTAATTTATTTAAAAAAGTGTGCTTTGTTAGAGAAGCCCAAAGCTTTTACAGGTTCATTTAAAAAGCGTGCGCCATTAGAAGGTAAAAGTTTTTAGAGAATCAGTTAAACATTTCTCTATATTAAATTATGTAAATAAAACCGGCCAAGTGCGTGTCGGACTACGCACAATGAAGGGTTCCGTAGTTGAGATGAATTTATTTATCCCAAGAACAAACTTAACATTTATTCCAACTGCAAATCGTCGCTCGGCATCCAATACCGCGAATGTGTAACTTTTTACGGTTTTTTTTAATTGCAGGATCACTTATTTGAACGTGTAGAAAAAATAAAAATCTAACACCTTTAAACGAGCAATTCTTGTATATATGTATATATTATATAACCTGAATCTCTGAAACGGCTCCAAGAATTTTTATTAAATTTAGTATGCAGGGGGTTTCGGGAGCGATAAATCGATCTAGCTAGGTTTCATTTTTAGAAAACGTCGTTCAAAAAATAGTCATCCATATATTTTTCTTTATTCAAGTAACAAGGACTCATTGTGTTAGTAAACTTATGAACTTTAGCTTATTTTACCAACTCACTCAGAAAGTTTTGCGACTAACAGTTTTTGTCTATGGGATACTGGCTGGCGCTCAGAAGCACCATATCGTCTGCAAAGCTAATATTATTTACACAAATACCATCTGTGAGTGTGAGTCTTCATAATGTGCACATATCGAAATGAAGGAACGGTAAAATTAAGCACAGATGTGCTTAATTTTACCGACGGAAAAATGGTCAATATTTTTTTTTTGTTTTTTTTTATTCTCTTGGGCGTCTTATTCATAAATTTTACAATTATTGTAAAAATTGATGAAAAAAATACAGATTTTTACTAGAAAAACATTTTTATTTTCAATTTTTTTTTTTTTAAATTTCACATTCAAAAGAAAAAAAGAAAGAAGAAAGAAAAATTGTTTATTCTGCACAAAATAAACGCACATTACACAAAAAAAAAAACAATATTACAATAATAAAAATCTAACACCTTTAAACGAGTAATTTTTGTATATATTATATAACCTGAATCTCTGAAACGGCTCCAAGAATTTTTATGAAATTTAGTATGCAGGGGGTTTCGGGAGCGATAAATCGATCTAGCTAGGTTTCATTTTTAGAAAACGTTAAATAAAAAATTGTCATCCAGATATTTTTCTTTATTCAAGTAACAAGGACTCATTGTGTTAGTAAACTTATGAACTTTAGCTTATTTTACCAGGTCACTCAGAAAGTTTTGCGACTAATAGTTTTTGTCTATGGGATACTGGCTGGCGCTCAGAAGCACCATATCGTCTGCAAAGCTTATATTATTTACACAAATACCATCTATACAGTGTGAGTCTTCATAATGTGCACATATCGAAATGAGGGAATCTATGCTTAATTTTATCGACGGAAAAAATGGTTAAAATTTTTTTTTTTTGGTTTTTTTTATTCTCTTGGGCATCTTATTTATATTTTTTTTTACAATTATTGTAATAATTGATGAAAAAAATACAGATTTTTACAAAAAAAAACATGTTTATTTTCAATTGAGGGTAGTATTTTCTCAATTTTAATTTTATGTGGACGCCTACTTACTTCCAATCATTATGGAGTTTGTTTCATCGCGATAGCTGATTCAGTTTAAAAGTTACACAGTTTTATTACAATTTTTTTTAAATTCCATAAAAAGTATAAAAAAATTATTAGATTTTAAAATATTTTTTCTGTCATTAAGCATAGATTCCCTCATTATGAAGAATCACACTGTATAGCAACCCACTCTAGTGCTGCTGAGCTCGCCAATCCTGCCTCAGCCCGCATTCCAACCTGTATGGCCTGGAAAAAATTCCAGCCCATCGTACACTATTGATCTGGTTACCATAGGTACCAATATTTAAAAATGTTTTTAAGCTCCATTGGCAACCTATCCTTCTCCATCTTTCTCCACAATACGTCATAAGCAACCAGATAAAAAGTCTTGAATAAGTCGAGGAAGCTAGCATAAATCGGCGTCCCACGCTGTGTATAAGTATAGCATGTGACAGTATGCTTAAGACACAACACTGCACTTTCTGTTGACAAACCACGCCGAAACCCGAATTGGTTGTCATGAACATTTACAGTTTTATTTATTTGTGTATTAAGCAGACTGTCAAACACTTTTGATATTAATATTATAGTAGCTAGAGAGATGGGCCTATTGGATGCCGAGCGACGAAATGTAAGTTTGTACGCACAATATTGAGAGATTTACCGTGTTATTTTAAGACCATAGACTTCTTATAGGTTTTCCTGTAATCTATGAGTAAAGAGCCATACTATGCATTTTTTTGAAAATTTTTGGTCCAGTAGTTTCGGAGATAAGGGGGGGGGGAATGGTCAATTTTCATTGAATTTCTTAAATATCTTTAAAAATGTTTATTTTAAAATTATATAAAAAATATATTTAAAATCCTCGCAATAAGTCCTTTCATTTGATATGTCACACGGTACTGTTAGCATAACTTTTTTTTTAATTTTCTTGTTTGCCCCCCAAAAGTGACCCCTACATTCAAATTTTATTTATTTACGTTACACATTCGTGTTTGGGACACAAAAATACATATGTGTACCAAATTTCAACTTAATCGGTCCATTAGATTCGGAGTAAATTGGCTGTGACAGACGGACAGACAGACAGACAGACAGACAGACAGACAGACAGACACACGAGTGATCCTATAAGGGTTCCGTTTTTTCCTTTTGAGGTACGGAACCCTAAAAATAACACAATATCACAGCTAGACTAAGCTGTGTGTGATATAATTTATCCACACGGATTGCTTATCTGTCCCGCAGGGGGAGGACGTGACGACTAGCGACGTTATCAGAGTTTTCAATAAAATGTTTTCTGCACTCAACCAGATTGAAATGTAACAAGCCATTGACATACTAACAATGTTTTCAATTGCAATTTTCCACGCCAATTTTGAAATGCGATGTAGTAATGCAGTTCTGTTGTATTGTATTAACAATAAGTACTTTCTACTTATCTTCATGCGCAAATAACCAATAATTATTTTAGTCTTTACTATTAAATAAGGGAACAACACAAGTTAATGATGTTTGTTCTATTAGAAATTATCAGCAGCAAAGCTATTTTTGTCGGTGACTTCATTACTTTCCCAGATTGCTTGCAAACCTATCGTCCATGATGCAATGACTTCCTTGGGAACATGCAAGTCCTCAATCTGTACTACAGATTGAGACATTACTAAAGAATATGTAGTAATGTCTGTTTATTCTTTAAATACTCATAACTACTCATAGGCTCCTGGAAAATGTGACGGCTCCCACGCTGAACTGCTTGTAGGACCGACTGGAGAGGTTCAACATCGCCAAGATTTTTGAATCACACGCATCAGCTCAGCTAATTAGCTGCTAGTGTGTCTTACCATTAGTAACTTGGTACATTGTGTTTTTGTTTAGGATAGGTGAATTGTACTTACATTTGTTAATACATTTATTATTCTTATTAAAGCTCTGGATTGGTGTAACCGATGATATATACCATAGGGGGACGAAGATCTTAAAAGTAGGTGAAAAGAAAACTGTGTAATTAGATACTGACTCTAATTTCTGAATTTATGTCCACATATTAAAAAAAGCTGAAAAGTGAATCGCTCACGAAGGGTTCCGTACCACCGTACAATATTGAACACTACATTTTTGAAGGGAAAACTTCTTTAGGCGCGTTGGGCATTTTTGAGATGAGACTAAACCATTGATTTCGCGACACCATGACGACACCTCATTTTTGTAAACGCGATTTTTTTTAAAATTTATATTACGTTATGGATCAATGTTCTATGCAAGTATTTTTACTTTAAAGGTTTTGTAAACGCGATTGAGCTCTTTATTTATATTACGTTACGAATCAATGATCTATGCAAGTATTTTTACTTTATAAGTTTTGTAAACGCGATTGTGGTCTTTATTTAGATAAGGTTAAGACCAATGTTCTATACAAGTATTTTTCTTCCACCAAGGCGATCTTGTTCAAGTTTTCACTTCTGTCGGCACTCCCGGAGTGCCACTGCCATTTCTTTTTCTTATACTCTTATATAATACAAATAATAAAATAAAGTTATAAATTAAAGGTCCCCTTAATTTTATAATGTTATTTTATTATTTGTTGTTATAGTGGCCATAATAATAAAATAAAGTTACACAGTAGTTAGTACACAGTACATTGTGAAAATTTAAAGTGTCTACCTCAGACCAAATAAAAACCAAGACATAGCGCTGCGAACAATACAGTGAAGCATGCCAAAACTACACCTCCGCTCTGCGCATACACGCTCACACGCAAACATTTACAATCAAACTACACTTCACTAAGTGCACACATGTTTACGAAACCGAAAATGTTTTGGTTTTTTATTTGGTCTGAGGTGTCTACCTATTACGATTCACAGGATACTGCCCTGTGACAGACGGACTAAAAGTTAATATTATTCATTTATTATGACGTGGCGTGTTTCCAACGTGTGCAATGTTAATTATTTTACAAATGAATTGCTTGATATGAGAACCAAGTTTTTATTATGCCCCCATAAAATACTATAAACCAGTCTATCTTATCAATTTAATCCACTTTTTGTTGTTTTATTTGAAGACCACTATTTTTTTAAAATAAATCAAGCTTATCGTTCCATCGTACACATTTATATGGAATTCCAAAAATATTTCTTATATGACTCGGATGCTGTTCTGTTTTGATATCGTTTATTTTTGCACTGACCACCATGAGTATGCATCAGGTGCACTGTCTCCCTACCCTGCAAGTCCAAAAATCTGCCTAGCATTTTCCCAACTATGTTGGAGTCAGCTTCCAGTCTAACCAGCTGAATACCAGTTTTTCCATAAAGCGACTGCCTATCTGATTTCCACAACACAGTTACTGGGTAACACAATACCCCTTTGTGTAAATTATTTCATCACCACTGCTCTCAAAACGGTGAAGGAAAACATCGTGAGGAAACCGGTATGTCCTAGAACCGAAAATTCGAAGACATGTGACATCTATCAACCCGCACTGGGCCCGCGTGGTGGATTACGGCCCATTCCCTCTCACAGAGAGGAGGCCTGTGTCCCAGCAGTGGGAAAATTTATAGGCTAATGATGATGATGATGACAATGCCCCTTGGTAAAGCTGTTTATCAGATTTCAGGATTCTGACTCCTCTAACGACTGTTAAAGATCTACGAATGACAACTGGAACCAATGGCTTCAAGTATTCAGAAAAATACGGGCGGGTATATGTCGATGGGCGACATTGTATACAGGTCAAAATCATAATCCTCCTTTTTGCTCCGCCGTAGTCAGGTAACTAATACGCCAAGGCGTTAAAAATCTTAGCTGTCTCTCCATTATCACAGCTGCGGTTGGTCCCAGATTGACGGTTAGTCTCACATTTCTATTATCATAACCAATATAGCTTGTGCTAAGCATTCAGTAAAATAGTGAAAATTCTAATTAGAGTCTATAGCTTTTTCTAAACAGCGACAGTTATTCTGGAGTTCTGTAGAAAACTAAAAAAATAATTAGCTCTCTAGTGCTCGCCTTAATAAAGATGGTTGCCATAAAACTCAAATAAACATACGGCATTCTGAGAAACCGGTCTTAGTATTTATTTTTATTTACTATCATAAGACGTGGGCCGGTTTACACTCATAAATAAAGTAAAAATTCCTTAGACAAGCTCATTAATATATTTTTTAATTTCTTAACCAGCATCTAGTGTATGACGTGGGATCTACGTCAACCGCGCACCATCGCCCGCGCATCCAATGGGTGAATTTATTAACAAACTTGGCAAGTTCCATAGTATATAATGTTGCTATATTTACTAATTCAGTTATTTATATGCTTGCAAGGAGATATTTATGAAGTTCTGTACATTTACATGTTGGAATGCGGGCACATTACTGCCTCCGTCATCTCATGAATTCATGTCGGTTGTTGCCTAGAGACATCTTAATTTAGTCCGTCTATTTAGCATAGAATTGAAAATACCCACAAATAATAAAGTGTCAATAACATCCTATTTTACTCACACGGCGACACGTGAGCCAGATTATGAGACAGCACGTCGCCATAAAGAATTAATTAACATTAATTGATTTCAAATAACTAAAGCCAACACTATTATCATTCTATTTGAGTATAGCGTCAACCCTACATTAAAATAACACGCATACTGGTAAGCATATCACAACTGACATCTACAGAGGTCGGATGAGATTCTATGCAATTAAATATATTTGATGTTTACCGAGTTGGCATCACCATTGACAGATGGCACTACTTACTGTACTCATGTTTATTGTTTTGTTTTCATTTGCTCAAGCGCATGTATGCAACATTGTTTTGATAATTATCTCAATTACACATTTATTTCTACGCTCCTGTTCCAATTTCAACTGGGCTCTACTCACGATGAAAAAAATATCTATGCTCAGCTGTGGACGAAATTGGGCTTTGCATAATGAATTGATGTTATTAATGACTCACTTTTTATATCAACTCTTTTTCATCTGCACAGAAGAATGATTCGACCAAAGCCGTGTAAGGTGCTATAATTCTAATGCTTCCCTAATCTCAGATCGCAGACAAGGTTTGTTAACGACTGTTTTATTCTCAGTGATTCGCAGATCAGTGGGATTCCCCGATGTTGCGGAGGTGGATGCAGCCCCACGCTGAATTTTAATTGTATATGGTAACTTTTGACACTAGAATTTAAGTAAAATTCTTACTAATCCTATGGACTCCTGTCTGAAATAAAACTATTCTATTCTTTACCTTTTTCATAAATCGATATCAAAAACATTAGAACCGAGCAACTATCTATCATAGCATTCATTCATTATTGTCAATATCTTTTGAATCATAGGTAGTGGGGATCATCAAATAATTATCATGAATTCATGACACAGGGATAAACATAATAATTTTACATTGTGTGTGACCCGTCAATACTGGACGTGATACGGATCTCGGTGGCATTATTATGATAATGATTACTGTACATACATTATAATGTTATTTACGTACGTGTTAACAAAACTACCGTCTTTTAAGAAGACCTACGTTTTGCAAACGTAACGTAAAGATTAGATTAGTCTCTTTATTCCTTATTCATACGCAGTCGAGACAAAAATAAGATAATAAATATCGTCAAGAATGGAGAAAAGATAAGAATTGTGCTGTCGGTTTCAAGAACAAAGATATACGATGACTCAAAGCTTTTGCACAAATCATTATATTTTTAAAGGGAAATCTGAAGATAATGTGACGTTACTCATTTTCCTGCTTATACCGTCACTTAAACCGGATTTGTGCATTACTTCCTCATCATTTTAATGTGTCAGGATGAAAGTAGTAAAGCTGTATTTTGGCGTCAGATGAAGTCAAAGGAATTTGGGCATTAGAACTCGAGAAGCAGCGCCAAAGAAAAGATCAAGACGCTCGTGTCTGTGGCGGGGTGTATTGCAAGTGCCTTACTGCACCACAGAACTCGTTGAATACGAAGACAGTTCGCTTTGATTAATGAAATTTTTGCGGCGTCGTTCGTTTATAATAAAAATAAAGCCTTTATTCGGACACTAAATACAGTACAGTTTTAACTTATATAAATCGAATTTAATAAAGAAAAAAAAAACTTAATTCAATTAGGTAAGTAAGTAAATTCACATTTTTCTGAAGAAGAAGCTACCAGTTTGTTGGTCAGGTTGTCCTTCGACATAAGCTTCCCCCCTAGTTTCTTCCACCCATCTATATTCAGCTAATCTTCTCCATCCTTTAGGTAAGTCATCTTCCCACCTCTCGATTTGACGTCCCCTTTGTCTTTTCCATTCCTAGGATACCATTCTATTACAACGTCTGTTTAGTCAGGTTTAATTACCAGCTATGTGCGATGTTACCAAATAATCAACTTCATGATGAGCACCAAATCGTCAGTATCGTTATGAGACCATCGAGTCATAAAATTTAAAGGAGCAACCGCAGGAAAAAGGTACCACATTCCAAATGTTTCATCAAATAACTGTGACTATATTCAGATTCCTTTTCCCTAACAATTTTCCTTTATTAAAGGCATAGAAACAACGGTTACTCACAGGTAATAATTATTATGAAAATGATTTCCTCATACGTAATGAATATAACAATAATGTATGGGAATCTGACGTTTAAGCTTATAACGTAGCACAAGATGGTGTGGTTCCCGCCAATTACTCACAACACCATATTTTTCAATGTAAGTCGTAAGAGGCGACTATTATAGAGGTCATTATTTGTCTTACGTGCAGAATTACACGACATCTATTAGGCTGTTGAAGTAAATGGTCCTCATCAACTGGTTATAAGAAGAAAGAAAGAAAATTCGTTTATTTGCGGTAAACATGACGCAAAGAAAGATGAAAAAAAAAACACATAGATAACAAATTGGGGGAAATATGCGTCACATCCACGCAAAACGGCCATCGCTCAGCATAATGTTGCGACCCCATGCGAGACAGAGCCCCAGCGCTGTTATTGAAGTAAACTGCTGACTAAGGATCCCGAGCCAGACTATAACTAAACTGACTACCAGAATAAGGTAGCTTATAGTGTAGACGGGATAAACTCTTCATCGTTTCTTCCGAAAGAAGTCCACTGCTACACAGGCGTGCCCTAAGCATTGACTGGTCGGTCATGCGACCCGCAGTTCTGTAGACTGGATGTAGAAGACCAATAAACAAATGTAAGGATAAAGAAAGAGAAACTGGTTATAAGCTCTTTAGTAACGCAAACTTCTTCTTTATTTATGGAAAAAGCACTTGACAATGTAACAGGAAAATGTAAGGAAGCAGCACAAAGACGTTCAAAAATAAAAGTAAATTATTGAAAATAAACAGCTCAATGGTTCAAGGCACTTTCCGATTCTCCGAAATCAGGAAGGAACTGCAAACATTTTGAAAAGCGTCCAAAATTCACGACAACACCGACTCATGCGCATACGCGGAATACCGATCCCGATGCATCACTGGGAAACGAAATTAAGATTTACTGTACAGCTTCTATGACTGAACGTTACGGGCGCTTTCATATTTCAGATTGCTAATTGTTTACGTTTGGGTTTGTTTGAAATTCTGAGAACTCGGAACAACGTTGGATCATAAAACGTAAAACCTCAAAGGTGAGGGCTTTAAAATAATGATATTTTCTGAGACTTGAAACAGCATTTAAAATAAACAACAAAATAAAATGGCATCGGAATCCATTTCTGACACCAAAACAACTTACTCTTAGGCCACTCCAACACCCCCTCCATCGTAGGTGACTTGCACAATTTTTGAACCACCGACATTATAAAAACACAGTCTTATAAAAAAATCTTGCATTGTTTTCAGTTACACCATGAATGAACCTCGTTATCTTGCGAAGTATGACTCACAAATAATAGGCACCATAATAAATCATAATTATTTATCTTGTCACTAAGATCACTGTTCAAACTATGTATATTAGTTTCCAAGGAGAATGACGACAAAATTTACCGCGAACGTTATAATTGTCACTAGTAATTTTTGACACAGATTTACCGAAATCGATAAAAAATTGGGTCTCCAATCTGGACCACAAAGTCATTAATGCGATTAATTAAACAATTAATTAGGAATTATGAATAAAAAACCAACGAGTTGAGCTTGACTGATGGGTTCTTATGCTGAATCGTGACTAAGCCGATTGCGACTGTGCCCCTTATTTTATATTATAATTTGCTGGTGTAACATCCAACCACTGTTGAGTAGCGATAAAACCTCATTTAATCCAAAAACGGATAAAAGGATCGATATGCTGAACTTATTGGGAAGGTTACCCCTGAAATTAAGGCCCTTGCAACCAGTTATGCAATAGATTGTCGCATCTGTTCTCTCTCACGCGTTACATTGCACAATATAATTATGTCTAGTTACGTCATCATTTCTATGAGAACATTTAAGGGCACTTTCTATTCAATGGGAAGTATTGTGGTTTAACCATTCCTGCAGATAAGACCTTTCAAATTTTTTGTTGGTTTACATTATTGTCTTACTCAAAGCTGACACCGTTTTTAAACACTGTAGCTAAACCTTAAATCATCCATATAAAAGTATGAGAGAGTCAACTGTAGGTGTTAATAATTATGGAAGGCAGAGGCAAGCGATAGGTATCTAAGTGCCCACAGTCACGTAGGCCACAGCAGACGGATCTCTTGGCGGAAATCCTAAAATAAATCTATTCAATGTAAAGCGGGAGTTTTAAAGATTGTATGGATATTTGGACGCAGATTAGCAGAAAGGACTCAACCCACACTATGGTCAAAATGAAAGAGGTCCTAAAGAACCAACCTTTAGGACCACTTTCGTACTTTTTATTTTTTTAGTCATCTTTCTTGTCCTTTTCTCTTCAGAAATTTGAAATTTGAAGAAACTATTGCCGTCGTCTTAACTCAAGTCTGCCCCTAGAGTGCGATAGGGATAGCTGCAGCTCAGGCCGATTGTATAACAAAAATTTAGACGAGATCAACGTTTCGTATTCCTCTTTTTCTCTCCTCGAAAGCAGACCCGATTCAATTATTTTTTACATATTTTTTTTAAGAAAGAGTAGGTATGTCTATGTTCTTATCATTTTCTTTTATATTAAAAACTTTCTTATTTGTCTGGTAGTCCTCTAATCACGGCGGTAAAAATGGGGGATTTTTGCAATTTTTGGAGGGTTATATTTTCTTTACCAATTAGTTGCTGAAAATAACAGGGACGTGTCAACAGCTTACTTTGATTTTATGAAAAAAAAAATTTTGCTCTAGAAGCATAATTCAGGAAGAAAAAAGGGGAATAAATTTGTATGGAGAATCGCAGGCCCTGTTCCCTCTATTCCAGGTAGTAATGCTGGTCTTTATTTCCAGGTACATGGGCACAAAAAGCAGTCTTATATTGACAATCTATTTATTGTGTTGGGTTCAAAAATTTCTTTAAGAAGCCATGACAGATGGTTAACCCCAATGGGTTACAATTAACAGAAACCATACTGCATTTTCCTCAAACATTTTTTCATTGTTTCTTATCGTGGTTAGTAGCTATTTTTCTCGTTCTAATATCAGCATTACTAAACCTAGACATTTCGTGGTATTTTCTAAATAACATAGATTAAGTTAATAATCATAATTCCAATTATTCTAAATATTATTGAGATTACGCTTTCTAAGCTGTATGGCTCAATAATATTGATTAGATTTTGGCACATACTATGTAATTCGACAACCGGCTATCAAATTCTCCGTATTTCTTACATTTTTTTTTCGCATATATTTCGCTATGCTAAACAGAATTTTTAAATGATCCCCCTCTAATTTGCCTTGTTCCAAAATACATTCAAAGCAGTCATTATTTCACGAACACAAAAACATCTCAATTAGGTTCTGTACTTTCGCCAGGTGGCGTGTTCCCCCCACTGCGCAAACGATGGCATGCGCGCCTTCTTCGTTGACCTTGAGATTGAATCACAACTGCGGAATAGGTTTCCCCAACAGATTCAAGTAAAAACAACAAAAAAATATGCGGTTCCCCTCCGTAGTTTCGTGATGGTAAAGCCCCCATCGTATTTTTGTAAACTCCATCTTTGCATAGGTGTTTCAAATACGCAGGTGTGGTGATTTTATTGTCTAAAACACGTCGATTAGGGTCTGTACTTTCGCCAGGTGTGAGGTGGCGTG
Source organism: Agrochola lychnidis (assembly GCA_963680765.1). Classification (NCBI taxonomy): domain Eukaryota; kingdom Metazoa; phylum Arthropoda; class Insecta; order Lepidoptera; family Noctuidae; genus Agrochola; species Agrochola lychnidis. The sequence continues at coordinate 23,147,661 of OY796858.1, forward strand.
TTGCTCCCCCCCTTGCGCAAGCGCATGGCATCGGACCATCACTGCACGATTTTGCGCTTATCACGTGATTATGATGGTTCACCTAGTTTCTACGTTTTATAGTTTTTTTACTAAGTTTTTGGTTATTCTTTACAGATGATATACATAGACGATTTCCTTTGAATAAGATTATGTCATGCAATAATAAGACAAGGTAAATTACAACGATGCATTAGTAAGCCTAAGTAAATAAAATATATTATTTATGGCTCACAAACAATGAGCCATCATAAAATAATGTATTATGTTATTCTTATTACCTAGGAACTAAGTATTTAACAACTCAATTTGTTTTGAAGCCATGAGAAAAACTATAATGGTCAAGTTTTTCCATCTTATGACATGGATTACATGCGGACCAATAGAGAAAAGGAAAACGTTGTAAAATTAACATTTGATCATAAAAAGTAATGGCAATTATACACGGTTCAACTAAATCGATTCACTTTGATGGAAGGCGCAGACATAAAAGGTATGGTTGGCGATACAAATTATTTGGTCATCCCAAATGAAAAGTGAACAGTATGTATCATTGTCATTACGGTCGAAAATACGTTAAAACTTCACAGTTCTTCAAAAGGAAACACAAATATCGGGACTTTTAATCAATGATTCATTTATGACAACTTTATAACGTCATCATTTATACTGCATTTTATTAAAACAAGGTATTTTCCTTCACGAGATAATCCCAGCTTACAATGGTTAAGAAAACTATAAATATTCACGCAGTTAAGTCTCTTATCAGTGGTACTTTAGATATTGCTGTTATCACCAGTTCAGATTTCTTCACTGATAACGCCTCATTACTGAGATGAGAATTGTTTGGCTCCTCCATTGATAGCAAACATTGTTGTGACCTAGATAGGAGTAGAATATTAATAGACTTTATTGTTTTAGAGTAGAATGCTCTAGTAATAACTGCATGAAATAATAGATCCACATGACAATGTTGATTCCAGCGAGTCGGGTAATGGAAGACTAAAGCAATTAGAAATGTTACTTAGAGACTGCTAATTTGAAGTGAACCTAGAAGTATTCGGTAATGGAAGACTAAAGCAATAAGAAATGTTATATAGAGACTGCTAATTTGAAGTGAGCCAAGAAGTATATTTGTAAGCAATCACAGATTGCCTAGAACAGGGGCGCACGAAGACGTGTCGGTGACGTGACGTGGAAGACTATGGAGAAGACATTCGATTTTTTTATAGAAAATCTTACTTAATTACTGTAACAATTACTAACGTAGAAAATAATCAAGATTTAAACATAGGTCCAGTCCCAAGCACGGAGAATGATGTTCCGAAGAGGATACCATCTGCAAATACTCTACGTAACAGACACTATTAATTGTCATGTTTGCAAAGGGAAGCTGATATGAGTCGTGTTAATAGACCCTTTGCTATTGATATTTACTCACGTACCCTAAGTAAAGACGATCTCCCACGATTTTAATTAAACAATATGGAGAGACGATTCTATTCAGTCTTTATTTGATTTAATTTTTAGATGTTTGAAATCGACTGCCTCGTTTGTCTAGTGGTCGCAAGCGCTACTGCTGAGCATGAGGTCCTGGGTTCGATTCCCGGGTCGGGCAGTGTTATTGGGTTTTTCTATCTGAAATTTCTCAGTAGCAGCTCGGAGTCGGGATTTGTGCCCGGTTGATGGCAATAGACTCGCCCCCTATTACATGGGACTTAAGCATATTTGGCGAAATGTGGGTGTACCTGTTACAGGGACACCTCTGCCCAACCATTCGGGGAAACAAGGCCTGATGTTATATCTTTGAAATAGAGTAATAAAACGTTTTCTGCACACTTTATTACCTTTGTTCTAAAGACCTCACGCCTAATTAACTTTAATAGACAAGTCTCTCGTCTAGACTTATTTTTAGTATTGGCAACACTCTTATAAACAGTTGCATTCATTCTCAATCTGAGGTTGGAATAAATTACAGTCATTATACACTTATTATTCATTAGAAAGAAAGCACTTTCTCTTCTCATTTCTTTACTAGCGAATTGTAGCAAAAACTTGTACGAAATTGTTTGTGGACTCGACAAAATGGAACTGCTTTTAGACTTCTCAGCTAAAATAAACTGGGACGTATTGCAATTTGCAAGATGCTAAGACCTAAAGAAAGGGGCCTCCTCAGCCGTGCTGCAGAGGACGAAGTAGGGCTGTGGATGATTACGATTAAGACACTTATACTGAGTAATTTATTTCAATCAAATGACATCATCCTTTGTAACACGGAATAACAAGACATTTTTATCATAAATTAATCAACAATTCTGAATCGGGGGTATATTCAGCTGGCACATCACGGTTTTTGCTCAAAATATTGACATAGCATTCGATATTAAATTGGTTTTATAACCAGAGTGTTAGTTGACAGTGCACTAAAATATGTTTAGCCAATCGTACTAAATTAATGATCAACAAATCTATCCGGGAAGACGATCAAACTAAACTATGCTAGTTACTAAATTTACTTGGGGACATATCTTGTATTCTTGTATGGAAAAATATTTTTAAAAAGTGCAATTATTATTTCTCCAAATAACCGTGACATTTAAACAAGCTAAAGGACGAAAATAAAAATAAGCCAAAAATAAACGCAAAAGGAAATGCTTTCAGACATTTATTGTAACACATTACACTTTGCAATAAAAAGTGATAACAAACAAATAAATAAAAAGGTCCAATTTTTTGTTCTGTGTTGCCATAATATAATGCCCATTCCCTTCTTTATAGGCCAGTTAACAGACTTTAAAAGACAGATTTTATCACCTCAGGGAGCGCGGTCAATATTTTGTAAGATGCTCTCAACTCTCAAGAAACCGAAGTTTCTTGAAACTTCGAGACTTTCAAAATGTATTGCGAAAGAGTTGCAAACTGAATGTCCTCGTTTATCCTGTTTTAAAAGGATTTTGTTTTGCGAAAAAGAGCACCTGCTTTTAAAATATAAGTTTCTAGGGGATGGATTATTTTCAGCATTGTATATAAGGTGGGCCATTCAACGGATGTTCTAAGTCCAGTACTAAACACGACCGTCGTTACATATACCCGGGTATGTTGTCATAATCACAAAGAAGGGACAGCATTACCTTTCCAATAAAATTGAATTCAATTATTAAAGCGTCTTCATCAGGCACACTGGCAATTTAGCATCCGGTTGTCTGTGATAAACATGGTTAGTTATGCCAAAATGGCTTCCCCGGATTGGCAGACAGTAGCTTTGCATAAAGACAATGAAGTAAACGGCTATAAGCCTAGGAAACAATAGGAAGAAGATCCTGTAGCAAAAATATATATAGACTATATAAAAATAAAAACAACTATAATATTGTTGCTACTAACCCATATGTAAACTTTTCTTTAGAATTATCCCGGTTGACAAGTAAATCCAGCTTCTACTGTCCACCAAAATTCCTCAAACAAAAACGGTGTAACTTCGCAACAAAATCTTCAAATACTTCAAGACTTGAATACGCCAGCTACAAAATAATCCTCGATAATACAATAGAACCAACCGCGTTGCTAACATGAACTCCATTCGCTAAAGTTAAGTCACTATTGTGACGGTTAAGAGTGTTTAGACAGTGCAATGCACAACAAGCCTGTGTTTCACAAACAATGATCCAAGCATTACACTCATTCAGGGAAACTCGTCGACTGTGGAGAAACATGAAGTCAATGAACATGCTGAATGGCGAAAAGACTAGATATCGAAGCGGATCGAACGAGTTATTTCTTCGTTTTGAGAGGGCGGCGTGGGATCTTTGTGTGTTCCTGTATCTGCATTCTTTAGCAGTTTTCTATCTTGATGACATGTTCTTGAAATAATACTTTTCGTAATGACTGTTTTTCCTTGGTCTCTTTTTGTTGTTATACCAGCTCAGCCTGATTTACATTAATCTATTTGGTGAAATCCTCTTCGATAAATGTTTTATGTTTCAATGGCAATATACCGTCGGAATGAAAATTCTCCTTTCACTTTCCCAGCAGATTGGATATAATGAAGGGATACCAGCAGATTGCTCAGTAACTGTTCAGCTAATCGACTTGGATGTAATCGTTTAAATGAGTTTTATCAACCGCTTTCATCCTGCAAGTTGCAATGTAATCATTTTCTGTTCGATCCCTCAGATAAAACAGATTTCGCCTAGTACCTATCCTGCCAATCTCTGTGTATCTCATTCAAACGCAAGTGACTGATCGATGCGAAAGGCATATAGTAGAATAACATAGTGAACATAATAAACTCGGGTTTAACCCAATCTGTTATCTTAACAGGACCCAGGAGCCCAGTTAAGTGTTAACAACTATCTTTTACAGCCCTGTAACATTATCTTGAACATTTTCGGAAGCAGTTTGGAACCCGAAACGTTCCCAAAAGCGTTGGTCTTTGGTGTGGAACCAAAAGTTATGAGCCTATGCTAGGTATTTATCCTAGCTCGGGTGACGTGGAACACCTTGCTAAAAGATCATTACTGAGGCGATAAGGAGGTCTAGACATTTTATAGGCTGCGCAAAAGATCCCTCCGCCTACAAAGTATGGTTTGTTCCGGTGTCTTGCAAAATGTGTAGGACGAAGCGTTAAATGATTTCATCTTCAAGGCATTAGTGTTGAAGAGACCATTAAATACATGAAGTAGCTGAGACTTGAGAGATTCGTGACGGTTATCAGATTCATTGGGTTGATACTGTCGCTCAACCTATGTCTACCTTAGGTGGGTGCTTGCGTATCTTGTTTTTAGAACACAGGAGTTAAAGACCAAAGCACGATCATTTCAGATTTTACTTCTATTGCAATAATTACAAAACATCCTATTTATAAAAGTATGCTTCAGTAAGTTCTCATTTCTCATTTGTCTCAGTCTAATTATTGTTCTAAAAAGTCCAGGTATTAATCAGCCCAACGTATTTAAGGTTGTCTGAATTTCGTTTACGTCACAATTCAACAAGGCTTATGGTTTTTCTCTGATAAAAGGTAATTTTACTACAGAAACAGCGTAAAGTGCATTCTTTTACTTCAATCGATTAATTTGCCTTTTACGCACCAGTTTCTATTCCTTGAAAATTTCTTTAAGCAATAATAGCAATTGAAATTATAATCGTTTATCACGCAACAATATGAGGTGGTTACAAAAACACGGAAGTGAGGAGTTTGGCTGATCTATTTTCTGATTTCAGAGCTGGCTGAATTGGATTTTCTTGATAATTCCTCATGTTTGAAAGACTATTTCTTTAAAAACAATCATATTTCATCGTTTTTTTGCTGACCAAATCGCCGTTCGATGAACGAATGCTGTTTTTGTGACTATCCAGCGTTTTGTTGCTTTCGTTTGCTTACCGGAAGACGAGTAAATCCACTTCCAAGTTTAGTTTTTAAAGTTAAATATCTTGCTACAGCATTTCGGTTTCCGCGATAGGATTGCTTCATGGTCGCTGCGTCGATCTCAAAACCGAAAACTAGTTAATGACGGAAAGTTTAAACTCTTCCGCAGAATTATAATGACCAATACAGAGCGTAAATAACGAGGGATATTCCTTCCTTTTCGCACCAACTCGGAATCTGAATTTGTGCACGGTTGGTGGCAATAGCTCGCGCCCATATTGCATAGGACTTAAATATAAATAAAAGTGAGTGTGCTAATGTGTGGCACCTACCAGAACCTTTGGGAAATGTAGGTGTGATATTAAGCAATTCTTTTGAAATCATGAGTTTTTTTTGTAAATTGACTACCGCCGCCGACTTTCAATTTCCCGGGAAAAGTCGTACCAAACCCGATTGTGGCTAACCTGAACATTCCCAGAAAATCCTCGAAAGCTGATTCAATTGCCAGAAGCATCGTTAATTTGTTTTGAGAAGTAACATCTGAAAGTCAAGGTGCTCACTATTTTGGTAAAAAGCCGTGAGTCATTGTAAAAACGATATTCTGTGACTCAGAAAAGAAAACAATAAAATTACTAGTTAAGTACATACAAAACAAGAACGGAATTCCTCAATACCGTAACTATGCATATTTAAAAATAAGTTGTCTATTCTTTCAAAAACAACCATGCCAAGCAAATTATAACCACAAAGGGTTTATTACTGGGGGACACAGAGATAATGCATAGACAATATTTCATGTTTCATGAATTAACATTGTTATGCAAAAAGGACATACCTACATATATAGTCATGAAGTGGGTGGTTATTGATAAAGGCTCTAATTATTGTGACATGTATTAAAAAAAAAAACTTTGTGTTCTTGTTTTATTAAAGGAACTTACAACTTGAACTGGTATTTTTCATTATTAACCAATTTAACTCAAAAAAGAAGGAGGTTATTAAATAACTGCTTAACTAAAACACCAAATAGTGTTTAAATATAATTAAAAGATTAATAAAACGGTCCTACTATTTACTTACACATTTTTTTTTACAATTATACAAATTATAGAATTCCACACATCACATTATCATTGATAAAATCATATCTATCTATTGATAAACAAAGTAATTAACAACGGCTGATTTGCGAAATATTAATAAGCATTCTACTGTAGTAAAGATAATGAAATAGTAGAAGAGCCTTTTTATCAAATTAAACAAACAACATTGAATTGAATTAATCAAGTAATCATTTTCAATTAAAAACTATAATAACATGTGACTGTAATATTGTGACCTTCATGCAAATTATTATATAAGATGTTCTTAATAATAGATCACATAAAAATATTTGTTCATGAATAACAAAATGTTTCAGGAATCAAGTAATGTAAGAAAGTAATTCATTTCTTAATCACAAATCGTAGAATTGGACTAACAGAAATTGACAATTTTATTTTAAAAGTTTATGTTAATTTATAAGTTGTTTTTAATGTAATGAATTTGTTATCTCACCTGGTGGGCTATCAGTGAGGATAGTAATTCCGGTGGGGTCAACATGAGGGGGGAACGCCTCATACAGATCGGGCTCCTCTTCAAGCACGGACGACAACATCACGGAGGGCATCCCGGCTCCACCGTCACTCACACACACACTATGACTAGACACTGCACAACACTACACTTGTCTTGTCGAGTGTCTGTAGCTCTCTCGGAGCTCACACCGGTGAGCTACCCCGAGCCATTCCCAACTACCACTTCAACATATGAGTCCGACTTGCCTAAGTCAAATCTTGCTGCACCATTTTTAAATCTGCAAAAAGGACAAAGTTCAAATCACTGGAAATGTGTCAAGACTGCCAATATATGTAACACTTTATCTGTGAGATAACACTATCAACATTATAATAATCAAGCGATTATGCTCCCGGCCGGCGATAACGAAATCTTAGCGATTCTCAACAAACAATCAGTTACCTAATTCGTTATAATTAAAACGCTACACAGATCAGCTGATTGCTACGGTGCCAGGCCAGACTTGACATTTTATAGCTATTTTAAGACTTACGGGGCACCTGATCGGCCTGACTTCAATGTCAGATGCCAAGTACGAAAATTCAAAACTCGCTTCGATATCTACTCGTAATAATTGTATGAAAAGGTGACCGGACCGCGTCGGCACCGTACTCACCGCAATCCTGACGATAAATGATGCGAAGCAGGATCTGCGCCTCCGTATTTACCGCTTTGGAGTCCCCGCGGCGACTAAACCAAGTGGCCAGTTCCCGGCCCAACGTAATCACGAATAGGATAATAGACTCGAATGGGAGCCAACGCTTTTGCTTTGTCACTTAAACGAACAACACAGAACATCACACAGATATATCGGTAATTGACCAAACGCACGGATACATTGTGATATAAATTCAATGATATGTGGGATAATTTGCGAGCCCCCTTTGCTTTCGTTAATCAAATTATCGATGTATCCGGTGAAAGTCGTTTTCGTTTTTATGCGGTAATACACGAATGTGTAGAAAATGGTGTGTTACGAGTTTTTCGTTTTGTGAGGAAAAATCCCGTTCGTAGAATGCGATCGCACGACCGCGATATCCACGATTTGCAAGAAGTTGAGAACGCGATTCTCTCGTCGCACGCCCGTCGAACCGTCGTACAGGAAGAGCATAGACTAAACAATTTTGAAACAGAAATGCCACATGGCAATGTTCTTGTACTGCCTATTTCAGTTTCCATAAAAAAATATCATCACACTTTTTACCTTTTAAAGTAAAATTGAATTTTCTTCTATCCAATTAAAGTTATAATTTAATTAATGAAAAATAATTCGGTCTTTTCTTATTCTGTCAAAAGTATGATTTCCACATTTTACCTTCCTACATTATAATTTGGTCACTATCTATTACGCCACGGGCAGTAGGCATAATTGACTGTTTTGAAAAAACGATGACAGCAAACAAATCGTTCAATGAAGAAACTCTCCCCGACAACCATATTTCATCTAATTTAAACGATTTTATTGAAGTAGGGAATAGTAAAGTTAAAACGTCAACGTTTATGCCTACTTTCCTATCTGAAAATATTTAAAATGTGTTTGGCAATCATTCGTAATGTCTTTGTTTTCCTATTTATTTTTATTTAATTTGGCAACATTTAAATTTAACGTCATTCAGATAAGAAGAGGTTTCATCAACCGAGTGAAACTACCAAAGCAACCAAAAACTAAAAGTGCGGAGATTGTCTAATAAAATCTTAAAATAGATTAATTAAATAATAATTAAAGTTTTTGTAAAACGATTCTATATTTGATCTGTTACGGGCAAGTAACATTTGGATTCAGAAAATTCCGATTAAAATTAATTCATGTTCCATCCCTTATGTTGATTTTATTATTTTAGAATATTCCGGTTTGCAAAAAACACTAGTAGAACTAAAATAGAACGTTGGCTATCCTTGTGTAAAAACAGCCTTACATACTATCAATTACCAAAGACAAGGTGCTCTATACAATATCTACCATTCTAGTAATATTACTGAGAAATACTTAAAAAAAACTTTTTTGATCATTTGACAAGGTAAGTAAGCAAATGGAGTTCTATGAAGCATCAACTAAAGTAACATAAGAGTCTTCAAAAAGCAGTCATTTATGATTTTAAATTTCACTTTAAAGCATTCATGCTTATGTATCCATTTGGTTAGTATTAACTAAAAAAGCGCTAAATGCGGCTGTTTCATTATTTGTGATATTTATGTGGGAGTGGGAATTCATCTATGAGGCAGTAATCAATTTGTGGTATTTCTTTTAACAAAATATCTGCAACACCAATCTTCTTATGTCATTGTGACGCATATTTTGCGCACAGCTGTGTCATGTTTTCGTTATAATTTCACAGATTGTCGTTGTCTAAAATAAGAAAAACTGATAGAATTTGCAAATTACTATAGAAAAGTTCAAGGATATGTGATTGAGTGAAGATGTCTTCGTCAAAATCCGAATCTCTCAAAGGTATAAACGAAAACTTTACATTGTTTACTTGTATGGCTTCAAGGTACTATCAAAAAACTTATTTATTTTCGTTTTACAGATACAGTGACAGTGTTAATTAACGCTGTCGGCGATAACGAGAACTCCGTGAACAATGTTGTTATAAAATCACTGACTAAAATAGCGAATACTTATCCAAATGAGGTGATAGAAATATTTTGCGAGTTTTACACGAATACTGTGAAAGTAAACCCTACGCAGCTTGGAAACATTGTAAAGTGAGTAATTTATTGTTTGAAATATGTCATGAGATTATATTGTAGTTGATTTATGTGTTTATTTCATTAGTTATTACAATAAGGTTAATAACCCAACAGTATACCTATGTTGTGCAATTTGCAGCATTTTTGATCTTGACACCTTAACGATAATATCGCATGTAGTAAGCAGTCTCTTTACCATACTTATAATGTCATACAATTTGAGTTAGGTACTTAATAATGACTAATTCTCCCAATCACCAATCTGATAAGCTTAATTATAATAATCACGAAAACAACAACCGTTTTAGAGGGCTTTTAGTTTTTTTTTTTCACATAGAGACTACCCTCCCCTATTTTTTCCTGTTATCACCGTAATATCCTGTTGCTTCAGTTTTCATCTTCATCAATAATGAATGCTTATTATTAAATATATAATATTAAATTTTGACGTTCAAAAGTGCCATACATGGGCCTATTTGAAATAAATGATTTGACTTTGACTTTGACTTTGACTTTAAAAATGGAAAAAATACTTAGATGTAATCTGCTTACTGGTGCCAATTCCCTTGTTCACAAACTAAACTAAATTTAAGTTCAGTGCATCTTTTTCTTTCTATTTCATTAAGAAAAGGACAGAAGATAAATTTTAGTTTAGTCCTGTCAAATTAATCATCGCCTGTCACTCTCCATACAAGTTTAGACGTGATTAAAAACTTGCCGACTAAAATTACGTCAATTTACGTCAAGCGCTGATTAATTTGACAGGACTAAACTAAAATTTATCTTCTGTCCTTTTCTTAATGAAATAGAAAGAAAAAGATGCACTGAACTTAAATTTAGTTTAGTTTGTGAACAAGGGAATCGGCACCACTGTCTAGAAAACGCACGAGGAATGTCTGCAGTTAATATTAGTATGATAGTATGGATAAGAAATATTTATGAGAATGGTATAGTATACTCTTTAATAAGTGTACCATACGAATTACAGATATAAATGTAGAAATTTGAAATTTAACATAGTGTTGTAAAATCCGCACTGGGCCCACGTGGTGGATTACGGCCCACTCCCTCTCACAGAGAGGAGGCCTGTGTCCCAGCAGTGGGAACATTATAGGCTGATGATGGTGATGTGGCAAAATTGTCAGTCTTATTGCTAAGAGCGATCTGATATTAGACTTACATAGCAAAATTATACACTTTTGCCATTAATTAATTCAATGCCATGCATAAATTAGAATGTAATGAAATGAATGAAGCATGGAATGAATTCATATTATCTCATTATTAAGAAATTCATTTCATCATGTCACATAACTTGCATCAGTTACGTAACATGATGAAATGATTTTCTTTGAGATTTTCTTTTTGAGGTAAAATAACAAATAACCCAAAATATGTGTAAAACTGTACTTTCAATAAAAAAAAAACAGCGGCACTCTGGGAGTGCCGACAGAAGTGAAAACTTGAACAAGATCACCTTGGTGGAAGAAAATACTTGCATAGAACATTGATCCGTAACGTAATACAAATAAAGAGCACAATCACGTTTACAAAAATGAGGTGTCAGTAACGTTGTCACGAGTTCAATTGCTTTTTCCTATCTCAAAAATGCCCAACGCGCCTAAAGGAGTTTTACAATTCAAAAACTTATATATTTAGTAAAATTAATAAATATAAATTACAACAAGGTATATAATATAGCAAAGTACATAATGAGGAAAAAGAATTTAAACGGTTTCACTACGTAAACATTTCACCATGTAATAACAATATCAATAACTATGTATTATTATTATCCCTGTATCTGCAACATAATATAAATCACGCTAACTCGTTTTAAATAAATTTAATAATTAGTCATCTATTGTAGGAACTGCTAAAATTGATAATATCGACGGTTGAAAGGCTAATTGAGCGACATTTTGTAAAACTTGTTCCTGCAAGTTTTATGATCTGTCCTCATGGATGGATCATAGTTGTTTTATTTTTTAAGTAATAAAATACAACTATTTGATAGACTTTTATTTACTTAAATCAATCAATCATAATAAGATCTTATTATGTTTAAAAAAAAAACAACCAATCCATCCTCCTGCAAGTTTTACAAAATGTCGCTTAGATCAATTAGCCCTTCAACCGTCGATATCACTTTGCCATGCCTATTAACATAAGAAAAAAAAAATATTGTCTTAGTCTTGAATCTACAGATTTGTTATTGATTTAAAGAAATATAAGCTAGCTAGAGTCATGTAAAATCAGGGAAATTAATTATTAAGTTAATTGTCACTCTGTGTCAATTTGCCGTGTTGAATGACAGTTGTGATTTGAATAATATAAGGACAATTTAAGTTTTTAGTCAATTCAAACAATTAATTTTCCCTGACTCTATTTGAAATGCAAATTGTGGTAACATTAGGACAAATATTTACCTGTTTTGATTAATATGGCAATATTACTGTATGAATTAAGAAATGTGGCTAACTAGGGAACTAAAATATTGATTATGAAATACAATAATTAATATCATAACACCGAATATTTAGTTTTATAGATCTAAAAATAGTATTTAGAAACTTTCCAAATGCTTTTTTTACACTTAAAACGGTTACAACATCAAATTCAGTGTTATAATTACAATTCATTATTAATGTTCTTGTTCGCTAGTTAGCCACATATCTTATTTCCATACAGTGATATTGCCAAATTAATCAAAACAGTGAAATATTTGACATCTACTTGCGACGTTGCCCACTTTCAGAATAAACGCTCTTAAGTAATATAAGCTACTCACATGCGCAATTTTTTTTTAAATTCACGGTATCTTCATAATCTTTCAGAGTTTTAGAACAAACATGTGTGAACCAAGTAAAGAGGCTGGAGCCCTCCGCGGCTGCCAACCTTGTGACGGCCATGCTTCGTGCTATGATGGAGAATGTGACGTACGAGCCAAAGGTACAGATGGGAGCATCTGCTGTGCTGGTCGCTGTGGGACATGAGCACTTAGATCTGGTAAATATTTTGTTGTAATGATAAGACTATGAAATACTGATAATGAAAAAAGGAAGTACCTGTTTTCTTGCTCAGTAAGGGAGGAAAAATTCACTGGAAGGATACACCACATACCTAAATCATTATTGTTCCAGCACAGAAATCGGCTCACAGTTTAGAATGTTAATTTTCAGTTAAAAAAGATTAAATTGACAAGTACACACGGCTACACATCAAGCTATAATTTCCAGTATAAGCTGACCTCGCATTGTACGAAAATCCTATGCGATGCGAGATCAGCTTAAATTGGAAATGTATAGCTTGATGTGTAGCCGTGTGTACCAATGTAACTCAATTCATAATTGTACTTCCTAAGTTAATCTTGGATATCACTGACATTGGTGAAAGTAAACATGGTAAGGAAACGTCAATTTATAATTAACGTAAGTTTGCTCATGCTTTCCCTGTATGAGAAGAATCCTTTGCACTGCTGTGGGACAGTAATAGGCTGGCATTATTATTATGATTATTACCCAGTCACAAGAACATGATGATACTGAGGTGCTGAAGTGTCTGTACGAAAACGCCATTATGTCAGTCCGACTCCAGGACCAGACCTCGAAACCTATCCTTCTGCAGCGAGGTGTGAGACAGGGAGATGTTATCTCTCCGAAACCTGTTCACCACTGCACTGGAGGATGTCTTTAAGATTCTGGACTGGAAAGGGCTAGGCATCAACATCAATGGCGAGTATATCACTCACCTTCGGTTTGCCGACGACATAGTTGTCATGGCTGAGACTATGGAGGACCTCAGTACAATGCTCAATGACCTCAGTAGAGCTTCCGAAAGAGTTGGTCTTGAAATTAACATGGACAAGACAAAGGTAATATCAAATACCCATGTATCACACCCACTCTCATGAAGATCGGAGACGCTACACTCGAAGTTGAGGACGAGTATGTTTACCTAGGACAAACTGTCCAGTTAGGTAGGTCCAACTTCGAGAAAGAGGTCAATCGTCGAATCCGAGTCGGCTGGGCAGCGTTCGGGAAGCTACGCAATATTTTCTCGTCGCAAATATCGCAGTGTGTCAAAACGAAAGTCTGAAACGTGGTCGCTCACAATGGGCCATAATAGTAGGCTAAAAGTCACCCAAAGGGCAATAGACAGGGCTATGCTTGGAGTTTCCCTACGTGATCGAATCAGAAATGAAGAGATCCGCAGGAGAACCAAGGTGACTGACAAAACCCGAAAAATTGCCAAACTTAATAAAAAGTGGCAATGGACAGGGCACATTGCTCGCAGAACAGATGGCCGATGGGGCCGGAAAGTTCTGGTATGGCGACCGCGTACCGGAAGACGTAGCGTTGGAAGGCCTCCCACAAGGTGAACCGATGACCTTGTGAAGACGGCAGGAATCTGCTGGATGTGGGAAGCGCAAAACCGGTCGAAGTGGTGGTGGCCGGGAGGGCCGAGAAGGAGGGCTATGTCCAGCAGTGGACGTCTTTCGGCTGACATGATGATACTGATATTGAGTTGATTTTTTATAAGGCATCTGCCAGATTCATGCTTGCAACCAAATCAGTACCTGTGCAATTACTGTTGTCGTTTTAATCGTCAACCAAAATAGGAGAAGCCATGCAATTGTATTGGACATAATAGATGCGATAGAATGAGGAAAACGTCGTTAGGAAAGTTTTGAGTATGAATGTGGATGGCTGTAAGAGTAGGGGAAGACCAAAGAAACGATGGATGACCTGTGTGAGGATGATATTTTAGAAAGGAGGTGACTACCAAGATGAAGACTAATAGAGAAGTATGGAAGAAAAGGAGATGTTGCGTCGACCACAAATAAATTGGGATATGGAAAGGAGAATGGTGAAAAAATTATGAGATTCATTGCACATAATTTTGTGCATGATATTATTAGTAGTACCTGGGAGACCGAGCTCTACTCTGGTGAAAATAGAGAATAATAATACCAGCCTATTATTATCCGACTGCTGGGCAAAGGCCTCTTCTGACAAAGAGAAGGCACGAGCATTAAACACCACGCTTGCTCAAGACGGGTTGGCGATTTCAGACTTATATTGATTATAAGTCCAGGTTTCCTCACGATGTTTTCCTTCACTGATGTCAGTAATGTCCAAGATAAAATCGAATAGCACATATGAATTGAAAAAGTCACATTGAACCCACAACCTCGTGCATGAGAGGCGAGGCCTTAACCACTGGGCCATCATGACATGAAAATAGAGAATGCTCATTTAATAGTATAGGTTTCGTACATACTAATTCCATGCTGCCATGGTAGTAGGTACTTACTAAATTCCATGCTTCCATGTCATTATTCTAAGGTAGCCATCTTGTTCTAAACTTTGGGACTAGCTAGATCGATTTTTCGCCCCGTAAAACTATACTGCAACTTTCATCGAAATCGTTAGAGCCGTTTTCGAGAATGTGATTACAAATATATATATATACAAATATTGCTCGTTTAATAGGATAGGATGTAAGGATTGTAGCAGGCGGCGTTCTATAGTTTCTGCTTACCCTTATTGGAACAAGGCGTGAGTTTATGTTATTATAATTGCATAAAAAAATAATTGAAACAACTTCATCTCACCTAAAGTGTCACTTACGTTATCTCTAAGTGGTGTCCCGTGTCAATGTCGAATGCGTCACCGTCTAGTTGCAACAGTAATCTGTCCGCTTTAAGAGCACAGCCCCTCAACCACCTAAATTGGTGTCAAGAGTGGCCATTTCCTGTAGTTGACTGTCATAGATGAGTTCAGATGTAGACTGTACTGTAGGTATATTTGCTTTTGTCTGTTTTTTGAGGTCTGCCTAACCCAATGGAGTTGAGCACTATAGTTTGACCAATACTGCTATACCGCGCCTTAGGAAGACGCGGCGAGGCGGGTGGAAGTGTTGACCAATGAGAGGCGGGCGGGACGCCGTGCGCCGAGAGCTTTGACGAATTAGCGGCCTGCACTACTCCCCCGTCTCGCCGCGCGCCTTCCTAAGGCGCGGTACAGCGGTATTGGTCAAACTATAGTATTTTACATGGAGCGACTGCCTATCTGACCTCCACAACCCAGTCACTAGGTAATTCGATACCGCCAGACTACCCGTAACGACTGTCAAAGATCTACAAATGACAGCTGGGACCCACAGCTTAACGTGGTTTCTGAGGCACAGAGGGGTCTCGTAATGGATGGCCACCGATCCACAGACTGACCTCAGCAAGACATTGATCAACCCGTGCGGATGTTATTACTTAGCCACGAGCTAGTTTTACCCGACTGCCCCAGAAGGAGGGTAATGTTTTTCGAGAGTATGTATGTATGTCTATTTCTTTGGCACACTCTGTAGCCTAAACGGCTTGATGGATTTTAACTAGCTTTACCTTTGATCAACCCGTGCGGATGTTATTACTTAGCCACGAGCTAGTTTTACCCGACTGCCCCAGAAGGAGGGTAATGTTTTTCGAGAGTATGTCTATTTCTTTGGCACACTCTGTAGCCTAAACGGCTTGATGGATTTTAACATATGAGGTGTTGTTAGATTAGTCTTAATTGTGGGAGTGACATAGGCTATATAATATTTATATATTGCATTTGAAAATACAAAAAAAGGACCTACCCTGGTTTAAAAAAAAAACAACAACATTATTGGTATCAAATAAAAGCTAGTAATGAGTCAATTCCAAATATATATTAATAAAACGAAAAAGTTTGAAATAAAGCAAATTCTTTAAAAAACAACAACCTGAAATTTTGGTGTAACTTTTGTTTGTCCCTACCTGCGATACCAAAATTCTATAGATTGTAATGCTTGTTTTTCTCTTTTCAGTTATGTGTTTTTGCAGTCAGATTTTTAGTTGACTAATGGTCAACATATTCTTGAAATCTCTTAGGTATACTAATTTCCTATTCTCTCCCCAGGTCCTACGGTCCCTCATCAACCAGCTATCACCAGCATCAGTGCCGCACTACACGATAGCCCACACTTTAGGCACGTTGGCCGCAGTCAACACCCACGGCGTAGTGCCACATATTAAGGAGATTCTCAGCAAGATGCTGCCTCTACTCTCGCTGGTAAAGGCTGATGGATTGAAGCAGGCTTTTGCCTATGGTAAGTTTTTGATGATTATTTATACTTTATTGTAGAGCCTGGTGACGGGGACCATCACGGGACACTGCTCGCTAAACAAACACTTTCACACAATAGGCATAACGGACAGCCCTTTGTGCAGGGCGTGCATGGAGGCTGAGTAAACCGTCGCGCACGTGCTCTTTGAATGCACAGGCGTCACCCAGATTAGAACAGAAACCCTCGGGTCACCCAGATCTTTCACAGATGTTCTGAACAGACCAGGGGGCCTACCACAAGCTCATAAAGCAGTATTATTTTATTTTGATATTACTTCAGTGTGGGAAAGAGATGAAACTCTACAGGACGTATAGCTCCATCTCTTTCTCCCACTGAAGTAATATTAAAATAATACTGCTTTTGAGCTGGTGGTAGGCCCCCAGGAGTTTTAATTAACTTCTGGAGGCCGATGGGCTGGTTGGAATAACCATCAAATGGCCGCCATGGCCCACGTACAATGGTCCACCTGACGGACTAAGTGCGGAAACCAAACCCCATAATAACAACAACATACTTTATTGTAAGCCAGAAAATTATAGCAAAAAATCAATTTAACACTACAAAACATTCAATGGACGGCCTTATCGCTTTCTGCGATCTCTTCCAAACAACCGTGGAATGGACAGTAATTGTGTGAACATAAAAATGGGGTTATCATTGGTACAGAATAATAAGTATATAGATACAATATACTATAATAGATACATAGATATTCACTAGGGTTATTAGTTATATAAATACGTCGGCAATCCGTTAAGGGAAAAGCGTCAGGGTAGCCCGCGAAATTCAAATTTTCTTACGTTTTTTGCAATTTGCAAGTCAGTATCATGGTGTATGTTGATCTAAATATGATTCGCGGCCGTAACAAATATGGCTTTACTCAATTATAATCATTACAATCAGCAATACAACTCCATAAGTGAGCAAAGGTGTCAAATGTCAGAATTTTAAGAAATCCATATTTGAACAAAGCTATATTTACGGCCGCGAATCATATTTTAATCAACATAAACCTGACACTGACCTGTAAAACGCAAAAAACGTAAGAAAATTTGAATTTCGTGGGCTACCCTGATGCTTCCCCCTTAAGGGGATGTAGGAGAGGTCATTTGCAACCAAATGACCTCTGATGACTCCTATGCCAATGTCAACCATTTTCGAGTAATTTGCAAATTTTATACTTTAAAATATATGAAATAAAAATATAAAGTAGAAAGTTTTTTTTTTAAGTAGTCACATTCTTTCTATTAAATATGTTTAAAACGCTAGATTCAAGTCACAATGTAAACATAATATGTAACAATTTACTATCAAACAAATGTTATAAATAGCAGATGTTTCATGCATTATCTAAATTCAATGTTTTATCGCTCATAAAACTGCAAGGTTTGAGTGAATATTTATTATCTATATCGGATTTAAATTACAAATTGTGTGTTATTGTGGATAATTACACACAAGTGTGAACAAAGGCCTTAAAGCTGTATTATACTGGGACATTGACACAACCTGTTAACATGAGATTCAGTACATGATTCTGGACCCCCTTACATTTAAATTTTTCGTTGATTATAAAAAAAAATCGGCTGTTTCCTACAAAAGCAATACCTACGTGGTCAAAATGTATGAAATAGCTAATTTGAACCCAAGAGGGTCCAGAATCAGGTATTGAATCCAAGGTAACAGGTTGTGCGTCGAGGTCTCTGCCACCCTGTATATATTTTCATACTGAGGGATTTTTTCGGAAGTGCAACCTATTTGGCGCAATCCTGGTTCCAAAAAATTAGGGTTAGTTGCGCAACCAATAGGATGCCTGTTGATAGCATAAAGCTGTATATATTTTGCTGGCAGCGCGACCACGGTTGCGCCACCAGGATTTAATGTCTTTATATTTACTCCGTGGAAAAGATCGTGTGGGGAAGTAGCAACATACCAATGTTCCGGTTTTGAAAGGAGTGCCTGTGAAATTCAGGCACAACAATACCCTTAAAAAAAATTGATAGCCTCTGTAGAAAGGTCCTCTTCTCTTTACGCACTAATTTTCAATGGTAAACTTACTCACAAAAGCAAAATATTTCTTTTCAGCTTTCGGCCATTTCGCCGTCGCCGTTTCAGAGCAAATAGGTGACAATGTAGAAAACGACAATATTACATCGATCAAAGACAATTTTGTCACAGAATTCACCATCATATTTGACGTATTATACAACCAATGGCTTGCGTCCTACGAACCTAAAGTTGCAGAGTCCGTTCTTGAAGCGTTAGGACCAATCACGAGACTCATATCGGAAAGACAGTTCAATGAAACTGTGAATAAGTTTGTGCTTTCATTGCTGTCCTTGTATCGTAAGCCAGCAATCAATTTCTACTACATAAGCCAATGTATATCGTACTTACTGTCTCCATCGCCGTTGAACCCGAAGTTGAGTTTGAATGACAGCGTCATCAATTCTATCAACCATGTGCTTTTCAACTTGGTTCTAGTAGAACCTGATTATGACCAGCCTCATACTGTGAAGAACCATTTTGAGGTGCTCAGGTGCTTTGACCATATGGCTGGGCAGTTTCCTGACCAAACTATTGAAAATCTTCTCCACCAATGTAAAAACAATCAAGAAAAAGACAGAATGAAAGCTGTCATCATCCTCACACATTTGACAACATCTTCCCAAGTTTTCGTCGAGAACTACGCGATGAAATTCATTGCTCTACTCAAAGTAATGACAACAATGGAGCAAGGAGTGAAAATGAAGAAGTTATTAGTCAAAGCTATAGTAGGACTTGTTTATAGAAACTGTATTACAACTCCGGAAGATTTCACTATGGTGGAGTTCATAATAAAGCATTGTGGTTACGAAGCACCTGCTAACGTTCCTAGACATGACGTTTTAGATTTGCATGATACGTGCAAAAGCTCCTTAATACTTATGTGTAATACAGTTACAAGTATCAGATCTCAGTTACGTAACTTATTACTGATAGCATTAACTGGTGAAGAGTTCACATCTTCTATGGCAACAGTCTGTCATTGCTTGACCTCACTCCTCCAAAATAACTCTGACGTCATCGCGGAAGATCAATCAGAGAAAGAAATCGAAATGAAATGCTCCCCTGACTTAGTCTTCGTTCGATGCTTAACACATGTGATTGAACCTCATCAGGTTGAAAGGAACAAGAATATTCTAGTTTTTTTAGAGGAATATTCCGGAGATGTTCATAAGAACTTGAAAAATTCTTGGACGATCGAGATTCAAAGGTTGTTGAAGTTTGTTGAGACAAGTGCGTCTAAGGAACAGTGGCATAGTATGTTACTAGACCTTCTAGTGTCGGCTGTAGAACAAGTTAACAGCAACAAATGGGTAGAATTTATCGCCACTTTGATATCACAGCAGATTATATCGAAGAAACAGTCACCGATGATCAAGGGCGTCTCCTTACAGTACTTAGCAGTCTTATCATGCCATATGTCCAATGCGGCAGTCGTTGAAAAGATCCTCAAAATAATATTACTTGCATTAAAGTCCATACCAATGGAAAGCAGTGATTACGTCAGCAAAGCCATAGGAATTGCTTCAAGACAGCACGGAGAATTTATCCTGAATGAGCTAGATGCGATTTACAAAGAAAATGAATCCAAAAGAGGCAGTAAGATACTTAATTTCTTGTCTTCGAGACATTCCAAGAATGAGGTGGAGTTGGGTATTGTTAGGTATGCAGTTATAACGTGTTATGGCAAAGTTGCCGTTGACTGCCTAGATGTTCACGTTTTGGCAAGATTAGGGGATAATGTGACGTCAATACTCTACGATATTCTTAAGTCGAACCCTCCTTTTGACCTCTGCAAAGCCAGTGTTACGACCCTATACGAGATAAGCAAAGCCTTACATCCAGCCGCACATCATAACGTGGTGCTAAGAAACCGCTGGCAGTTGCTAAACGCAGTTTTGGAGCAAATATATAACACAAATCTGGATAAACGCAATGTAGAACTTTACCCCATCATTGTCAAGGCTTCGAAAGCTCTTACGAAGTTACAAAAAGGAATATTGCCTGAAGAAAGAAATACTATATTAAGAGTACTTTTTAACAGTATCTTTGGCGAACTATCTTCCTTCAAACGGAAATACGAAATTGAAGGCAACGGTGACAAAAATGACAACCTAGCCAAAACTCTTAACGACAGCCTATCTCTCTTACACCAGTTAATCAAAGAATTGATTATCCAGTCAACTTGCTTGAGCACAATCGATGACTTGATCAGTTTATTAATGGAATGGATCCGACACGAAAACGACGAGATCCGAACAGCATCCATCTTGATCCTACAAGTAATTTTTGACACTTACATTAAAAACGTAAAATTGAACTACGAAACTCCGAGTAAATTCGGGCAAATGGGATACTTGCTCGGGCTTATAATCCCGGGAATTGCAGATACCAATTTCCCTGTAAGACTAACGACCATCGATTGCATAAAAGTTATTATCCAAATCCAAGATTTGTACGAAGGCCATACGATAGGACCCGATGATGAATGCATGTCGAATTTGGGTCATTTACAAAACAATATCTTGACGAACGATTTAAATATGATCAGTGATTATTGTACGGCATTATGCGAGACTATATCTCCTAAAATACCTCATCATCACAATATGCAGTTTATAGAAAGTTTGCTTGAAATGTATGATGACCAGGAGTTCAGAAGTGTAGGGATCAGTTCGATCTTGGATGCGTACTTCTCAAGTAAGGGTCAGGATTTGTACCAGAGCGTTGAAAGGATCATTGAAGTGGTGTTGGCGACGATGACCGAAGTGGGAGTTGAAGCGAGACAGAAGCTGATGAAGCCGATGACGTCTTTGACGCGTCATCACTCGAATGCTGTCATTGCTGTGCTGCTGGCGCAGAAGTTGCCGTTGAAACCGTAAGTATATCTTTATTATTATTATGTATTTGATAAATAAGGCTTTCAAAGGTCAGGCAGGATTACTTCTCAAAACTCTCCAAGCACGTAATATTATAAGATTATGATGATTTTATTAGACTAAGGGTAAAAAGGACAACAAAACTGATTTGAACTGTTCTAAAAACACTATACTACTAAACCGAAACCTTCTCTCTCTAATCAAAAATGCCTCGAGAAAGTCGTAATAGTTACTCAAGATACATTTCATATCTGTTGATCGATGAGAAGTTCCTACACATAATGTTTTCTGTATCATGGATAAAGAACCTAAACGTGCTATTAGTTATCTTTCTTTTATTCATTTTTCGTGTGGTTAGTGACTTAACCTATGGTGTCAAAGTTTTTATGCCGCCCGTGGGCCTCTGACTTGGCTTCGAATGCCGTCGAGAAAATTTGCTATCAAGTTATTCTGTATCATGGATCAAACTACTAAAAGTTTGCTTACCTATAGAGTTACCAGTGTTTAACCGACTTCCAAAAGGAGGAGGTTATCAATTCGACTGTATGTCGTTTTTTTTTTTTTTTGTATGTTTGTTACGCGATTACTCCGTCAATTATGAATTGATTTTGATGATTCATTTTTGTTTGGTAGATCATACTTCAGAGGTGGTCCCATATAAATTTTATTAACTTTACTTGGGTAGTTTTTGAGTTAGCTTCAATAATACGTATTTTTACCTCGCTTAGTATATGGATGATATTATGATAACTTCCTGTCACTGTTATTTACATAGCAGGTAGTGGTATTCGAATTTGTGTGGGGTAGGTATCACAACTAAAAAGTGAAAAATAAAAACTTTTTACAAAAAAAAAACAACCGACTTCAAAAAAAACACTACAAAGTGAAAAATAACTTTAATTTCGGAAGTCGGTGACAAAGAACGAAAATTCAAAACCAAAGACACCGACTTCCGAAATTAAAGTTATTTTTCACTTTGTAGTGTTTTTTTTGAAGTCGGTTGTTTTTTTTTCTTTACTTTGACCATTCTTACAAAATGAAGAAGATTTTCAACAGATTCCTAATTCTTTCAGGAGCGTATTAGCTTGTTGGCGTAGCCTAGCTCGTGACGAAGGCCTATCTGCAGCTATTACCGACAATTTCCTGAGACTGATGACGTCAGTGGAGCTCTATGAGGATCCTTACCATATTACTGAACACCATATTGCTGCTCTCCAGCCCTTAACTGTAAGTGATGAAAGCTTTACGTGTTGAAAATGCGACTATTTTGTATAATTTTGCATTTTTTAATCCTATCTACAGTGAATCCCTGTCGTCTAGTGCTGGCACTTCACTCGAAGTATTTGTCCATTTGCGGTTTTTAGCCAAGACAAAATGTACCGTATTTCATACCCCATTTATAGTTAATTTTGTATTAGCAAACATAATAATAATAATGTTTATTTTTGCCAAAAATTGTGCTTTACATTTCCTCATAGTCTACATTAATAGCTAGGTTTACATTATTTAATGAAAAAAGACGTAAAGGTAGTATTTTGCTTATGAACTCAACACTAGAACGAGCCTGTCTCGTGGAGTCCATGGAAAATGCGTGTTACATAATTTATTATTATTACAATCGAGAAGCACATGAAAAAGTGTTATTGTTTTATAGCAATCAAAACATTGTCTAGACTAACAAATGTGAATATTGGCATTGGTCAAGTATACAACTTTCCAAAATATTTTAATTCATCAATTTCGTCAAGGCGAAGATAACCGACTTTTAATGATTTTATACTAAAGATGACGTCTAAACGAGTAGTGTTAATGATTTGGAAAAAATATATGTTAAATTAGAGCATTTTCATTAACTTAATATAAGCATATTTTAGGTTATGGTTATATTACATAGTGAAATTAATTTGTAAAGTTATGTCCAACGCGGATAAAAAACTGAGAATCACGCAAAATCTATCAAGTGTATTTTTTAAAACCTTCACCATTTTAAACATAATTTAATTATTGATCTTTTAGTATACGTGTTTTATTAAAATACTTTTTGTTTTATGAATAATAAATTAAAAATGCGTCTAATTTGGGACAGCGCTACTTGATGGGCGAGTCCTATAACAGCTCAGCACAGTACAGAACACGCAAGCCAACCACTCAAGGTCACTGTCATATATCTGCATTTTAAGTGGTCGCAGGGGTCGTATTAGCTGTAGATGTTCAGCCAGTTCATAAATTAGGTATACGGCAAACCACCGAGATCAAAACGATTAATCCTAAATCCTCCTATTTCAGCTCATAAGCGCCTTCGGAGAGATGCTCCAAGAAGAGACAATGAAGCCAACCTGCATAGCTAAATTCTCCGATCTCTTCGCCGTCCTATACACCACGCTCGCTTGCTACATCGACGCGGAATCGCCCGCGTACTCCCCGCCAACCAATAAGAATCAAGAACGCTTCGGATTCATACCCAATAGAGACGCGATTAAGTTGTCCCCCGCCAAGATAACGGTGCAGACTTTTAACGCGTTCTTGGAACAAGCTGACTGTCATAAGGTATGTTAATGATGTTTTTATCACATCTATTCAAAAAGAGCTAGTTTATTCCTCGTAAACAGGGACCAAAATAGCTCTTTAATCCCTAGGGACTAAAAGTGATTTGAATTTGGTTATTGTTAGTAAAAGTTCCAATCACCAAAAAGAATCAATCACGAAAATTGAATGGACAAGTAACAGGATGAAAGATAAAGTAAAAAAAAAGCTTATGAAAATACAAAACACGCTCGAATTGCATTCTGCCTTCATTCGTAATTGTTTACTCAAATTCGGATTTTACATTTTATAAAAAAATTGTGTGTCTTCCTCAAGTAGTGAGAATGAAATAAATAAATGTAGGTAATATTCTTATTCATAAATTCCACTTACTTATTTTCTCATAGAGGGTGATAAAAAGTAGTGTCCACACTGTCCATCTCGCGAGCAACACAATTTTAAGCTCGAGTTCGAGTGACGTACTTTGAATCCCTTGCTGCGCTCAGGATTCTACTTTAGAATCCTTCGCTCCGCTTTGGATTCAAAGAAACACTCTTTTTAAATAGTTGTTTGCTCTCTAGGCAAACAATCTACTATTTTGTGTTTTTGGGTTTAAGTTGATATAAAGAAGGGAACCTTTAATTTTTAAATATTTTTCTGCCAATTCCAACTTGTATAAGGGCTCTACATAAAGTCAGTTCACTTGAAAATGCAATTTGCCCCCTCTCTTGTAACTATTTTTAGAATAATTAAATAAAAAGATCCGATTAGAATTATTCAATCAACAAATTTATTTGAAATACAAATGTTGAAACCTCAAATTCATTAGTTCATTAAATTTAATTTAAAAAAAACATGGGCGCCTTGTAAACTGATTTTTATATCAGTAGTGGTAGATGTAATTTTGAACTTTATTTCATGTACCCATAAAGACTGAATTTCTGGATACGATACAAACCCTCAGAGCGTTTGCGCACTGCATCCGAAACGGATCCGAGTTCAACCTACTTACTATATATAGTTGCGAATTGAAAATGCTCTCACTTCGGACACACATCTCTTAAGAAGACTCTACCGGTCGAAGGCATTAGGCTCACCTCCTATTACATGGGACTTAAACATAACTGGCGAAATGCACGCTATAAGTACACCTCTGCCTAACCCTTCTTAGAAAACAGGCGTGATATGTTGTATATTTATGTTATTAAAGCTGCCATTTCTCTCGTAGGTCCGCGAAGCCTGCTCCCTATGCCTTAGCATAGAACACAGCGACTCTTCAACTACCCTACTAGACCTTGCGCCCATACTGAGCGGAGCTTTGTGTCGCGAGTGTCCGCAACATCTGTCGCGCGTGGTGTCGAAAGTGTCCGCGTACGGCCGGTGTCCGCTCCCGCCGCAGCGGTGTGCTGCGCTCGCGCTGTTAGCAGACTTACTAAACTACAGGTATGTATTAACACTCAGTGTCAATATCTGTCTAAAGTCAGGGCAAGTAAAATTGTAACAGTTAAAATTTAAAAAAAAAACCCGACACAAATATTTCCTCATTTCTCTTTCCTACTCCATCACCAGACCCTGTTCACCATCTATCTGTAACCTATTCATTGAGACCATTCCAATGAGCCCAAACACGATACCTGTGCTGTAAGTTGGTAAGGAAGTTCCAGGTGATGCTGCAGCATCAGTTTAAGATTACTATGTTCGTCTAATATCATTGAAGTAACAGAATACCAAATTCAAATCGATCAGACCTGTGGAAGCAACTCACATCCATTCATCAACTAGAAAAGAAATAAACATTATTTTCACTTTGTTATTTGTGTTTTGTGTTTCACGAACTGTGTCCAAATAAATATTTTTCTTTCTTTCTAAAAGAGATGATAATCTTCAAACGGCTCAACCGATTTTGATAAACCATGTCCAAGAACTATCGCTAGAAAATCTGATTTCAAATAAAAAAAACTGCATTCAAATCGGTTCACCAGTTCACCAGACCGGACACACAGCCACACACACATAGTGGTCAAACTTACAACAACCCTCGTTTTGCGAGGGGGATTAAAAAAAGATGGAAAAAGTACTATCTATCAGGACTAGTTTCCATGGTAACGCAAACAAGCTTCTTTAGAGATTGTTCTACAGCCTGCAACTGCTCACATGATGACATCAGAGCACGTGGGCCTGTGACCTTTTTCCTGACTGCTAAGAACATCCTGGTTTTTTTCGTAATGCTTTAGAAAACGAATAACAACTAGTAACCATCTTCACTGACCAAGCCCAAACTCCAGTATCTATTTCATATAATTCTAACTCTAGGTAATCTAAGCCGCTGGGTCTACAAGCTTGGAATTTTGCACAAGAATTCCTTATACAAGTTGGATTTATGAGACGGGTCGTAAGGGTAGTGAACCGTTGTAGCTACAGGAAAACGGTCTCAGGAGACTGTCCTTACCTTTTTTAGAAATTTTAATCTGTATTCATAGATTTTGAAATAATTGAACAGTCAGCAAGAAAATAGGCAATTTACACAAAAACTTTTTTTTAATTTTAATCGGTCCTGTTTCTTATAAGAATCAAAAAACTATCAGACCAACTAAGGTTTGAGTACCAGAAAACTTTTTACGAAAAAAAAAACAACCGACCTCCAAAAAAAAACACTACAAAGTGAAAAATAACTTTAATTTCGGAAGTCGGTGTCTTGGGTTTTGTATTTTCGTTTTTTGCCACCGACTTCCGAAATTAAAGTTATTTTTCACTTTGTAGTGTTTTTTTTTGGAGGTCGGTTGTTTTTTTTTTCGTAAAAAGTTTTTATTTTTCACTTTTTAGTTGTGGTACCTACCCCACACACATTCGAATACCACTACCTGCTACCAGTGACAGAAACTTATCATATCATCTACATACTAAGTGGGAAAAAAATACGTTTTTTGTAGCTAACTCAAAAACTATACAACCAAAGTTAATAAAATTTATATGGGACCAATTCGAGAGCACACCCTTTCAAACAAAAAAAGAATTTTCAAAATCGGTCCACAATTGACGGAGAAATCGGTGGACATACATAAAAAAAAAAAAAAAAAAACAAACATACGCGACGAACATATAACCTCCTCCTTTTTGGAAGTCGGTTAAAAAGTCAGAAATCGCAAAAAAACTTTTTTCATTCATTTCGTGGGAAATGAGATTCAAAACTAACGTTTTTATGATGGATACAATTCCCATCGGGCACACCCACACGGCTAGACGTGGATAGTTTTCTTTTAACTTTCCATCTTTCTTTCCAGGTGTAACGACAACCCAATCCTCATAGAAACCGTACTAGCGACCCTGAACACAGGTTGGAAGGACTCTCATGAACGCGTGCGTGCCACCTGCCTCCGAGGAGCCGCCAACATCGCGCAGTTGAAGCCCGAACATAGGAACCTAGCTTTACCGGCCGCGTTACAGGCGCTTAGTCAGGGCGTGGATGCGCAGAAGACGCAGTAAGTTATATGTAGGGTAGTTAGTCAGCTGGTTTTTGAAAGGTTGCTCCTCCTAGGTGTTTTGATTGGATGAACCAAACTTTAAGTATAGTTTGGCCGAAATCGCTGTACCGCGACTGTTAGCGCGGGGAGCAATTAAAGAGTGGACTGTACGAAATAGGCAATGGTTTAATGCCGTACTAATTTACAAATTATAAAATGTCCCGAACAAACAATTAAGGGTTTAAATTAGAGAGGAATATCGTCCGTCGCGGTGGAGTCCGTGGAAGCGAGTGGTCATCGGGCCGAGCCGTGTTGCTGTCGCGCCGCACCTCAGCTGTACCGATGACGCGCTGATCACGATCCCTGCGCGTGCAGACCTCGTGCAAGGTGTTGTTTTGGGTTCGATTCCCAACAGCAACAGGTATGTGCGCGGCGAGACAAGGGGCCACGCTAGGCCGCTCATTCGTCAACGCTCACGGCGTCGTGCCACCGCCTCGCTGCGCATTCCTAAAAATGGCGTGAGATTTTGCAATAGATTCAGATATTTTAAAAATAGAATATACTTCCAAAATCCTTACATCTCCTCAACTTCTCGAATAATAGACGATCTTTTAGAACACCAACAGTGAGCCCAAAGGAAGACGCGCTAAAACCGTATATTTTTCTTGATGTTGGTGATGATAATGCATGAAACTCCCTAGTTTCCAAATCTAGATTAGTAACTTGAAAACTTAATGAAAGTAGTAATAAAATCTCCATTAAATAAAATCGCCCATAACGGCAAAAGAAGTGACTAAACTAAAAAAATATATTTTAATTTCCAGAACACCAACAGACAACGTTCCCCTAGCCGCCATCCAAGGTCTAAGCCGTCTCCTAACAGAACTAGACAAACTGGACAAGGAATACGACAGAGAACTCCTCTCGATATCTCAAAAGATACGTCCGTTCATGAACACGGAATGCGCGCAACTGAGGGAGCATTCGATCAAGCTGTTCGGGATAATCGCGGGGAGAGTGAAGTCTGATGCGTTGGTGGATCAGGGCGTTAGCTCCCTGCCTTGCTTCTTGCTGCATCTGTGTGATAATAATCCAAATGTTGTTAGGGTGAGTTGATATTTTAATTTTCAAATGTCTTTGACACATCTCGGGACCCTGGAGTCCTGGACCTTTGGAAGGCGTACGAGGGGCCGAAGCCAAATCGCAGAGGCATGTTAGACGTTTTGAATTAAATGAGCCACCAACCGACGATTATCTCTGTTCGCGCTATGCAAGTGCACCCAAGAACAACCCTCGGTTAGTGCAGGACTATTGTAGGATATGGAAACACAGATATTGGATTATGGGTTTGGATGGCTAAGTGAACTGGTTATCTAGAGCTGTGGAAAGACTATAACCCCTGCCTGACCTGACCAATATTTTATATAAAATACACAGGTAAAATGACAGGGGGTGACGTGCACACTCAATAATGGGCCCCCGAAAACGGTACCTGGCACATATTTTATTATTATTATAAATTGCAATTGAGATTAGCACTCGCAGGGCAAGCTTCCCCAATTTACAAGTAATTTTTGCGTCTTACAAATGCGCGTATCATTGCAAATCAAACCTTATGTCAATTCCATTAATGTCACATTACTGCGCACTCAAAGCCTATAGTCGGATGACATGTAGAATGTGAAATCCTAGCTCCAAGACTCATGGTGCCTCTTTTAAAGCCACAAACACATTACTGTGTCGTGTTGTGTCGTGACGCGGGATACACCAATCAAATGAATCACTACGTCAAATCATGAGTTTTGATTGGCTAAAGGCTACACACTGCCGGCGACAAGGACTTTTGCCGAGCGGCACTCCTTTGTTTGGCGGCTCAAGCCGGGCGCTTCGCGGCTTGCGCGGCGGCAAGGCAGGCGGTGTGTAGGAGCCTTGACACTGCGTCAGAAGGCGTCACGACGCGACACAAAACAGTAATAATAAATCCGTCTTTACTCTTCTCACGAATTACCAAGTCCTGATGGCAATATTAATACAAGCAATTTAAAAAAAAAAATTGTACAGTATTGCACTAATTTAACGAGCATCACCACAATAATTTAAAAAAAAAGAATGAAAGAAAGAAAAATTGTTTATTCTGCACAAAATAAACGCACATTACACAGTCGATTACCTTGGAACAGTTTCACCAAACTTACAGATATTTAAATTAAATAAAAAAAACGTGTAGCACTCGGGGACTGCCGCGGTAAAGCTATTGCATAGCATTTGTAACCTCCATACTTCCTATTTGTCAACGCTACACTTGGGATGATGACGTGATGACATAAAACAAAAATTACGTTCCCATGACAACATCACGTTGTTATGGGAACCGTCATTACATGGTAGGCGGAGTGGGGGGTGTTAGGTTTTTTTCGTTACGGAATTTCTTGATTCGGTCGCCGCGCTCAAAGCCCGCGATAAAAGCTATGCAATAGCTTAAAAAAATATTACATAAATCATAAAACACACATTCACCAAAAGCCAAAAGCCTCGTATTCAATATTCGAAAACTAATAAGAAGTTCGACAAATTTTGTCTATTGTTAATTCATACCCTTGTTTGCCAGATCAAAGACAACATACTCGAAAACCCATAACCTCCACCTCTTTTCCCTCCACAGGCCAGCAAATTTACTCTCAAACAAGTATTCAAGACCTTCAACGTGAAGAAATCCAACGATTTCGTACAAACGCACCTCCTGGACGAAGGCCGGTTGTATTTGGACGAGTTCTTATCTGCGTTGCTGAGGCTGCTGGCCGATGAGTTGCCGGCCAGCGTGGTCAAGTGTCTGCAGACTGCTGTCAACTACCTGCATTGTGCGCGGGAGGAGATCAAGCCGCATCCGCCATTGTTGCTTGGTAAGTGTCAGAGTAATTACTAGGACCTTAAAATAATTATATTTAGGTAAAAAATTATTGAGACTGGGCGTATCATATCCGCCGAAGCAGTACATTAAAGGAGGACTGTGCGAGGAAGGAGATTCTGCTGAAATGATAAGGCTGTGTTTCCATCAGATGTGAGAGGATGCGTATCGAGGGATGTGTTTGTTAAGGACCAATAGAATCGCTTCATTTACCTAGCCTCGCTCAGCGCAGCTCCGGTGCAAACGGCTTAGCGGTTCGAGGTTTTTGTACGTACAAGCGAGGGATGTATTGCGAGAGATGTGTGCGAGGGATATGTGCTAGGGATGGACGCGAGCGAGAAATCGCATCTGAAAGGAGCCCGCTACACATCCTCGCAACTCTCATCTGCGCACCGTTTTACATCCTCGCACCGCTCAGCTACCTCGCACATCTCTGGTGGAAACGCAGCCTAATAAGGTTGCGGCAATTTATGACTTACATCTTTTGAAATAGAGTTAAAATTTAAACGATTGATGTGAAGTAGTGAAAATAAAACTAGTCAACAAATAAAGTGTCTCAATCTTCTGCCCGGATTTTGTTCGCATACAAACTTACGACTTATTCCATACGTTTGACTCGTTTTTCGAAAAAACTCGCAAGAATGTTTTATTTCATAGCCGAGAATTTCGAGCAATTGCATATGTTGAGCGCAATCGCGTCAGTTACTACAGCAACTAACAGATTTGAAGTTGAGAACTTGTCAAACCTCACTTTAGCATTACTTAAGGTGAAAGCCCGCGAAATTCATAATTTCGTTGCAAAAAACGTGAGAATTTTTGAATTTCACGGGCTATATTGAATATACTACCTTAAGTTTGAGATAAGATGTTAAAAAAGTGAAGCATCCCTTGATCGGAATCCAGATTTTTCTTTTTCCTCCGTTCTTAAGCCTTATGCATTTCTTCCAGGTCTCCTATACGCGGAACTATACCGCATTCGCGAGAAGAATCCGGAAGAAACCGAACTAGATCCCGACATCACCCGAACGGCTCGAACTCGACTACTACAACTGATTAAAGACCCGAACCCTCTAGTTCGTCAGAACTCGGCCATGGCGCTCGCTAACATATGTCTTGTGACCGCTATGAATGCATGACCGGGGAGGATGAAGATTGAGGTAGGTAGGTATAGGATGAGCGGGTACTTGTTTGAATTCCAACGTTGAGATGAGGGTTATAAGGCAAAAAATCGCTTGAGGGTATCCATACAGTTCCAGGTTAGGATCGACTCTACAATCTCTTAAAAATTAAATTGACTAAAAAACAATTTTTTTCTGTGCTTTAGTCTTTGTGTATGTTTCAAATCACTAAAGGAAGCTGTGACTTGTGCGAATATGTTCATACAGTAAACCAAAAGTTGGGGAGTTCCTTACGCGATACTCGCACGTACACACACTCGTATATAATAGAAAGAGACAGAGAGAGAAAGACGCATGGAGGGGCATAAGGCTTTTTCCTTACGTGACGATTTCTACCAGTCAAGCCCTACCGCAAGCCGCGTTAAGGAACTACGTTCAAACAACTGCTTTAAAATCGGTCCTTCCATTTAGGAGGTACGGTGCTACAGACAGACAGAGGTTGCAAACTAGCACCACTTATTTTGAACGAAGATTTAAAACAAAAATATGCGAGCAATGTTTTCTCTTCCCTGACGAGACAGCCCCGACCCAGTGGAAAAGAGAAGGAGCTGTACGTCCTGTATAGCTCCATCTCATTCCCACATTGAAGTAAGATTAAAATAATAGTGAGGTGATGGTAGACCTGAACTGTATGGATAGAACTTAAGGCTAGGTTTTGAAAAAAATAAGGCAGAAAAGACACTAGGGAACTATGGCACAACAGTACGTGAAATTGCGTAGTGTGTGATCAGTCTTATTTTAAAACGGTATTTCGGTATGTAATATAATAATATCGATAATGCAATTCTCGAGCGTGCGTCATGTGACTCTTAAGTCATTGGAATAAAGTATAAATTGGAATGACTGGCGTGCGTTCGTGAAATGCAAGATCTCTAAATAATGATATTTTCAACTGTTGGAATAAGAAGGTGAAAATGTGTGTTTCGAGGTCAGAATGTCAAATGAAAACACAAAAAATAATTATTAAAGTGTCTTTTAAATGTTTTGTCTTGTTCACCAATAACTATAAATGTTTTGCTGTCATGGTTTCTGTAATTTTCTTAGTAAATATTATAAGTGTATTCTAGTACTGGATAAAGAAATAATTATAACCTGTTTGTTAAATTATATAATCATTTAATTTGAACTTATATTAAGAGACTGAATAAAATATGTAAACAGTCAAAAAAAGTAATAAAATAAAATCTAAAATAAATAAGGATTATTTGTATGATTTTATTGCAATGTTGATGAATATTTTGTTGCAAAACTAATCTTGTTCAAGCATTGTTTTGAGATGGTGTCATAAATTAAATTATTTATTACGTTGAGCAACTGTTGAGCGATAGTACTAGATCCTAAAATTAACTTTAATTTCGCTTTTTGGCACTCGAATAAAAATGACATTAAATTTATAAAAAAATGCGAATTCCTACAGAAAGGCAGTATATCGTCGATTACCTTGGAACAGTTTCACCAAACTTACAGATATTTAAGTTAAAAAAAAAAATGTGTGGCATTCGGGGACTGCCGCGGTAAAGCCATTGCATAGCATTTGTAACTCCATACTTCCTATTTGTCAACGCTACACTTGGGATGATGACGTGATGACATAAAACAAAAATTACGTTCCCATGACAACATCACGTTTCCCATGACAACATCACGTTTCCCATGACAACATCACGTTGTCATGGTAACCGTCATTACATAGTAGGCGGAGTGGGGGGTGTTAGGTTTTATTTTCGTTACGTTACGGAATTTCTTGATTCGGTCGCCGCGCTCAAAGCCCGTGATAAAAGCTATGCAATAGCTTAAAATCTGCAAAAATGTACTTGAATCCGAAACCCACCTCGGACATAAATTATTATTTTGTCGTTCTAAACACCGGCTATAAGAAATAATTACTCCAATCCACATTAAATGGGTAATATTAACTTTTTGAAAGAGCCTTTAGACGTGCTGATCGCATTCAGCTTCCTTGGTGAAATTCGCCCTAAGTCTGAAACGACATCAAAATTTGCTTGATCAAGATTCCGTTGATATAGTAGTCAGTGTTAAATAGTTGATACTTGTGATATTGATTTATTTAAGTTTACTTTTAGGGCATAGTGGCTAACACTTGTTTTATGAAAGAATCTTATGACTTCTGTACACTGTTTCACCGAGATTAAGATTATCATCTGAATATACAGGAGATGTATGAACGTAAACGAGGCAAAAGGACTATGTAAGGATCGTAGCAGGTGGCGTTCTGTAGTTTCTGCCTACCCCCATGGGAAGAAGGCGTGAGTTTATGTATGTATGTATGTATACAGGGTAAGTTTTTAACCAGTACGCAAACTTTAACACGTGACCTTACTCATCATTATGAACAACATTTACTATGGAACCAAACCTGAAATCGCGAAAAAAATATCAGTTGCTTCCCCCTAAATTTTGACGAGTTATGCGAACATAAATGTAGGGAACAGCAGATTTTTTTTCGCGATTTCATGTTTGGTCCCATAGTAAATGTTGTTCATAATGATGAGTAAAGTCACGTGTTTAAGTTTGCGCACTTGTTAAAAACTTACCCTGTATATTACTTTGACATTAATAAATTAGTAAAACCAGCTCATTATTCGATGCCAGTTACACGCCACATGGAGGCCCGTTTTTGAAACCGCTGTTTTTACGCGCGTAAACGCGTAAATGTGGACGGAATGTTTACGCTCACAACTTTTAAGCCGCCAATACACTTGTAAGTTGCTTCCGTAAAACTTATGCAAGTAACTTATGACTGCGTAGGATGTATGAATAAATTTACGATAAGCTACTTACAAGAGAGTTTGCATGTGCTAATTTATCGTAAGTCATCAAAGTGTACTAGGCAGCCACATTTTTTGGATAATATGCATAAACTCTTATATTAAAATCCATTGTTTTATGATATTACAATTATAAGTGTACAGAAGACTTACTTGTTAGGGCTTTCGTTTTATAATAATCTTGATAAATGTTAGTTATTTGGTCGCCTTTCATTGTTTAAGTATAGAAAATCTTTAATTGATATTAAAAATGTATCATATATTCAAATCAATTTTATTTCAAAAGAAAAAAAAAATACAAGCATTTGATGGTATAAACGCCTTATATAAAAAAATAAATGTATTAAAAAAAATGTTTAGTCAAATTATATTTCCATGTTTATACCTTTTGGGCCCATATAACTTAAAATGATGCGCATAAAATGATTTAGCTCAGAAAGTCCTAAGTATTTTTTTTGTTAATATCTTATATTTTCCATACGAATTAACCAATTTATTTAAATGTCATAGATATAATTATAGTACTTCCAGACAAAATAAAATTGATAAAATTGCATTAGAAAGATTTAAAATATTTCAAGACCAAAGACTTTCCGAGCTAAATCTTCAAACATAATTATGTCGAAAGTGACTATGTTTCAAGTTAATGCATATTTTAACGAATTGTTCAATTACTTGAAATATTGCCACTTTTTAATAGTGATTAACCGCTGCCTTATAGAAGTTACAGGTGCAGAAGTAAAGAATTTTATAATAAAATCAAGAAAAACAACAAAAAAAAAGAATTACCTTTATAATTTGTACTGACAAGTATATAAAACATTGTACTCACGGGAAAGTCGGGACTCCCTGAAAACTTTTGAACTCAACCGAAACCCATACATAACCATAGAAACGATCAAAAACAACGGACAGTAATTCGTCTGCGTAACCTTTTCCAAATTACGTTGGGGTCGGCTTCCAGTCTTACCGGATGCAGCTGATTTGTATAAATACAGTATTTACATAAACATAAATACAAATAACAGTCAGTGAGTAAGGGCCGGTCGCACGGGACGGCAGAGGATTTAAAATTTATCAATTGAATTTAATATTTATCCAATCGAAATAAGGTTTATTTTCAATGCACGGTTGCGTCCCGTCCGCGCAGGTCACGCGCCAGTCTACGCAGGTCATAAAGCCATACTAACTCTCTTACAAAAGTTATTTTTTTTAAATCATGATATTATTTAGATTAGGTTTCTTAGTTTTAGATTTAGAAAAACCAGCATCCAATTGCATACTTCATTTTTAGTAATTAATGGGATGCCAAAATAGAAATTAATCATTTCTTAGAATCACTTTTGCACAATACAATCAAAGATAAAAATGCAGATGACTGAGAATTGTTGGCCCCAATTTTTAAACACAAAGGCTTGACCACATTTGGATGGCTCGCTCCGCATTCCAAAATTCCCAGTACATAATTTTCGTACACTTTTTATGAACAATCTTACACTACAGGCGAGCCGCAATGCTCTTTTGTATTAAAATGCGATGCTCTGCGGCCGTAGTGTGCGCTTAGCTTAAATGCTTAATATGATAAGAGATTCTGTTATATGCAAAACCGCAAAACAAGATTCCTTATGGTCACATGTCGGTTAAAGGCAAAATCTCAAAATACATATCGTCGCTCGGCATCCAATACCGCGAATGTGATTTTTTTTTCGAAAACCAAATTTTTGTTTTATTTCATTCTACACGTTCAAATACGTGAACCTGCATTTAAAAATGATTTTCGTAAAAAATGTCGCATTCGCGGTATTGGATGCCGAGCGACGATATTGAGGATAAAAATCAAATGGGCGATTATCGCTCAGTCATCTGCAGTTTTCGCTATACTACTTCTGCACCTCTTTTGTAATTTTATTACAATATAATGTACGACTAATGTTATACGTTAAAATTTTGAAAATAAAGCTATGTTGAAGTCAAATGCGTGTTTTGTTCATCGCTGTACTTATGGCCGTGTCTTCACACACCGAACAACTATAATTAGAGAAAAAAAACTATTAGTCCCGATAAACTTATGTGTGCGTAAATAGGTGGCGCTGATGGCATAGGAAACGTAAAAAAATCCTGGAAAATTTAATACATTGCAATTTGGACTCTATTTAGCCACATGTACGGATAAATGTGTTTGTTGATAAACTATTCTACATTATAAGATTTTTGAACTGAAAACTACGCGCGTTGAGTGGTTTTTGGTAGGGAGTAAACATAGATTCGCGTCACCACGCGCGGTAGTGCTGTAACATGGAATATAGATGGCGCTAATAACAGTTTTAAGTTTTCACTTCTGTCGGCAGTCCCCATGACTGGCTGGGTATTTTATTTTTTTGGAACGAAGTTCTTTAACGGGGCTTGTAAACTTTCAGAAATCGTCACGCGAAAAGTGGTAATACTTGCGACAGTCTTCTTCTAATTCAAAGAGAAATACAGAGAGAGAGAAAACGCCGGAAAAAAAACCAAAGAAAAGAGTAAAGTGATTACAGTGTCGTGG
Organism: Agrochola lychnidis; assembly: GCA_963680765.1. Taxonomy (NCBI): domain Eukaryota; kingdom Metazoa; phylum Arthropoda; class Insecta; order Lepidoptera; family Noctuidae; genus Agrochola; species Agrochola lychnidis. The sequence continues at coordinate 23,184,821 of OY796858.1, forward strand.
GATAAGATTGTACACGTCGACCCGAGTACACTGCATGCCGGAGATAGAGAGAAAGTGTGAATTTGCTCAAAATGAAAATCCAAGACGGCGGCTCTGAAAATTTACAAATTTTCCGGTCATGGGTATTGTTTTCATGGTTTTCAAGGGTGCAAAAGCTGAAATCGAAATATTATCTCAGGTGGTACGAAGTTCACCGGGTCAAATAAAACACAAACCTTGTAAAATCAATTTATTAGGTAGGTAGATACCGTAAGTAACTAACAAAACTTGAAATCTAAAAACAAAAATAAATCGACATACTAATCATAAAATTGCAAACTCAACCCAAAAAAACTGACATAACCAATAACCCAAAAAATTTGAACACGACCGTAGCTGGCACTAGCTGGCATTAACCTGGTACTTAATAGGTTTAAAAGCCTTTTAAACAAAAACCAGTGAATAAGTTGATAAAAACGACAATTTTCTGAAAAGATTAAAACGAAGAAAGTAAAATTTGTTTGAGACTCACCAGAGTGCGGTGGTCGGGGGGGAGAGGGGGGAGGCTCGCCGCTACGGTCCCCATTTATAAAATAAAGTTTTTCTGTCATCTCAGTAATAGATATAATTATATTAAATTAAATCTATTCATGAAAACGGACTAGTTCTAATTTGTTTTTATGTCTAGGAAAATTAATCATGCAGCCTTCTTTGGTACCTCTGTGGGTACTTACATTATCATCAATTTCCGGCCATCTGGTGACGTCTTTTTCTATCAGCGTCTACTATTTCTGTTTCTCTGCACGCTTTGCAACTGTAGAAAAGAAAACCAAAGCTTAAATGAGCTCTCCTATGCCCAAAAATGTATGTACTAAAATGATTTAATTTAAAATTATACTATACTCCATTTGAAATAAGATTAGACATTTAAACAAACCTTTTTTACAGTCCGTTCAACCGATTTTGACTTCTATTGCGTAGGCATAAGGATGGCATTAAAAGCAAAAAAAAGTGGTTACAAACCAACTGTTTACTGCAGCTGCCATTTGTCATGCCACCAACGCAATAGAAGTCAAAATCGGTTGAACGGACTGTAAAAAAGGTTTAGTTAAATGTCTAATCTTATTTCAAATGGAGTATAAGTACGATAAATGTTAATGATTACTTAATTAACATCGTGAGGAAACCGGCATGTCTGAGCTATTTCTCGACGGCATGTGAAGCCTAGTCACAGGCCCATGGGCGGCTTTAAAACTATGACACCAGTACCCTAATTGCGTAATACAAGATCAATCACAATTTGTTTCGATTTGAAACAGATTGCATATCCATAGCTTCTTAAGTTGGAAAAAAAATCTGCCCAACAACGTAAATAACGCAATGAATGTTGTTGAACTGTAAAAATTAAACAAATTAGGCATAATCGTTTGTACATCCACCCTTAACAAACGTCACGTAAGGCCGCAATACTGTCAAGGGTGTGATAAATGATAATACATGAAAATATATGACAAGTTAAAGGAAGTTGCTAAGACCTATAAGCTTCACAGTCCCTACGACTCTAAGCCCTATAAGCCCTACAGCCCTAACCTATCATATACCTAGTGTGATAGATAAATATATAAATAAGTTTAGGATGTCTGCACCATGCGACCTAAGGTTACAGACGGGTGGTAGACAGGATTTCCAGGTTCGGGAAGGGTACACTCACTGCCTGTCCCGCAGACTCACGAGACTGATCAGAGATGGCTAAAGGTGTCTTGGCCACAGTGAGGGGTAATGAGACAAGAAATTAAAATTCAAATCTGATTTATTTACAATAATTTACAGCTTATATACTACAATTACTTAACACACACTATTACATAAATTCTTAGTGTTCTATGCGTGTGAGATGCAAGCAAATCAATAATTTAAATGGGCCGCGCGTGAGCCGAGTCAATGTGAGTGCTGAGTCAATGTCCAAAGGTAACATTGAACATCGTTTACGAAAATAAATTACGCAATTAGGGTACTGGTTGGTTATTAACCACACGAAAAGAAGAAGACTTAATTAATCCTAAGCCTTTTTGTCGTCCAAGTAATAGAAAATAAATAAATAAAAATAAATAAATAATAGTAAATAGTATCTTTAACTTTATAGAAACCTTTTTGACAGTGTTCCTGTCTAATAAATAATTTAAATTGATTGAGGCGCAGTTCAGGCTCAGTTCATGACTTGGGAGTTTGTTGTAAAAACGTATGTAAAGAATGTTCTTCTCAGGGTATATGTTCGGTCTTTAAATGAGTTCGACGCACGTTAACAATGGTGCCGACTCCCTTGTTCACAAACTAAACTAAATTTAAGTTCAGTGCATCTTTTTCTTTCTATTTCATTAAGAAAAGGACAGAAGATAAATTTTAGTTTAGTCCTGTCAAATTAATCATCGCCTGTCACTGGTGCCGATTCCCTTGTTCACAAACTAAACTAAATTTAAGTTCAGTGCATCTTTTTCTTTCTATTTCATTAAGAAAAGGACAGAAGATCAATTTTAGTTTAGTCCTGTCAAATTAATCATCGCCTGTCACTGGTGCCGATTCCCTTGTTCACAAACTAAACTAAATTTAAGTTCAGTGCATCTTTTTCTTTCTATTTCATTAAGAAAAGGACAGAAGATCAATTTTAGTTTAGTCCTGTCAAATTAAAATAGAATATACAGAAACACAGTTTAAAAGGCACAAACGGGTAAAACAATCTTTAAACTAAAACTAGCTGACCCCGGCCAACGTTGTTTTGCCAATTATTTGTTTGGGGTGGACAACGCTTATCACTTAGGGGTATGAAAAATAGATAGTAGCCGATTCTCAGACCTACTGAATATGCATATAAAATTTGGTAAAAATCAGTAAAGCCGTTTCGGATGAGTAAGGTAACTAACATTGTGACACGAGAATTTTATATATAAGATAAACACGAGCGTTTCGCGAGTCGTGACGTACGCTTTCGAGTGCTTTCGTCCACTGTCCGTTGGCGGGGCGCGAGGGTGTTGCCGGGATATCGTCTCCCGTCGCTCGCTTAAGGGCTAGTCCGTACACAAACGTTAAGGCTCTGCTACACGTATCTATTGGTACTTTGGCACTTAAATTAATCACAATTTTTTGGAGACTATCTATATCTTTTACTGACACGAGACCTACAATCTTTTGTACGTTTCTTGAGAGAGAAGATAGTCGATACCTAGTCGCTTTCTCGTCCAAGGTGGGACAAAGCCTAAGGCTGCTTTTCCACCAAAGATGTTCTATGCTACGTTGCTATGAATGCGTTTGATATCCACCAATCATATTCATTAATCCACAGCATAGATTATGGAAAGCTATATTTTTCATATGGTAGGATGCGAGCAGAGTGCCTTCCCCACTGTCGATCCATCACATAGCTCGAGCTGCGCATCTTCCTCGCACAGCTACCTCGCAGCTGCGCATCTTCATAGCACATCCAGGGCCGGCCCGCTCATATAGGCGAACTAGGCGATGGCCTAGGGCGCTCGTATTAAGGGGACAGCGATCAGCGGCATCGAAGTTAAAAAATATACTCCCAATTTTTTACCCATTTTTCTATCAAAATAGATATTTACGAAACCATCGGTACGGTTCATCTGGAATTTCAAATGTATTGCTTCTCATGTTGTATGGTATAATATTTTGTTCAAAATTAATTTGACTATTATAGTTTGACCGCGATCGCTGTACCGGTCGCGCCTAAGAGATATTTCTCGACAGTATGTGAAGCCAAGTCAGAGGCCTATGGGCGGCTTTAAACTCTGACACCAGGTTAGTCACTAACCACTCGAAAAAGAAAGAACATTGTTTTATTTTGTCACGAATTTTCTTAAAAGGGCGCCGTTCCAGCCTTTCGCCTAGGGCGCCAAGAATTCTCGGGCCGGCGCTGAGCACAACTTACTCGCTCCGCTACACAGCTTAGCATTAGTGGAAACGTTCACATAGTTTCGTAGCTTAGCTTTCACATCCTCGTCGCGGCAATCAGCATAGCTGCATAGCACATCTCTGGTGGAAAAGCAGGCTTAGGCTGGCTGTGCGTTGTCTGTCCGTCAGTTAGAACAGAAGTTTTAAAGTGAAACTTTTATTACATCGTCTCAAACTTTTTCGTCTGTGTGTTGCATGTCGCGTGATGGTCGGTCGCGGAATAGGGATAAAGTGAAAGGCGCTCGTCAGAGCAGCCAAGCCCAATATGGCGGCGTCTATAGTTCGCTTAAAAGTTTCACTTTTACCGTGGTTTCATAAAACCACACGATCCTTTTTTTTATACAGAGGTATTACGTACGGAGGCAACTTCTGTCCCAACCAGAACTCCTTGGTGGTATCGCAGTAAGTCCTCAGCTGCTTATTATCCCACGGGACAGTGTCCATGCGCCATTCCGGAGACACGTACGGAAGGGTCAAAGGCGGTAACTTTATCTGAAATATGATTACGAGTTGAATTAGGAGTATTGTTGCAGTTTTGCTGCCGTTCGTAAAGATGCTGGTTCGATAACTCTATTTCTGAGGCGAAAAAAAGGCCAATTTCTCTATCTACATTTTGGAGGAGAAAGGTTTAACAGCCTGAAGATAACAGGAGTTGCAGTGTGGTGGAGCTGCCCCCCCTCCGCTAAAGGTTTAAGCTTGTCAGTGATAAAATGTCATTCATGTTATTATTAGGGACCTCTGAGTGTCTCCGAATGAGCACGGCATGTCCCTTTTTTTAATACCTACTCGAGACATAGAACATCACGCGCATTCATTGTTTGATTAACGTAAAACCATTAGGTACCTACCTGCATGGTAAGTTATGCGTCGCCTGACGCTCGTGCGATTCGCTCGGCAAATGTCGTCCCGCCGTGCCGTTCGCCGACACGCGTGGCATGATTAGTACATTTCTATGCATTTGTTTTACTCGCTAGACGCTTCGCCGTTCGCACTGCGCGATTATTCGCTGTGGTTGTACGTAGATAGTGAATGTCCTACCTTAGGTGTGTGTGATCTATATTTTAGCACCATAGGTACCAACAAGTTTTCAAAATTACGAACCGGGTTAGCCGGCGCTGGCAAGCCAGGCAGTGGCGCTCTAACACTGAAATAGTCCGAGATCACTTCCCTCGTAGTACTGGTCATGTTACTGGTATACATGTAGTCGCTTAGGATCTGACGCGTACGAGGGTCGGTTATGTCATCCATGCTGACTGCGGGTGTCATCACCAGGCGGGGACGAGTCCGAATAGACTCCGCTTTCTCTTTGTCTGGTGGCCTCACCTAGATCATAAACTTTATCGACAAACAAGGCAAATATGGGTGGAAATTCCAGGCCGGGAGGGAACGCTCTAGAAGGACATTAAGGTGACCTTATTGGTGATGTTCTTCAGAAAGGTTAGGGATTAGTTATGTATGTACAAAAGGCCTTAAATTACCACCATGCCACGCTTTATACCCAGTAATCCGCTGGATGCGGAAAGCACAGAATCGGTCGAAGTGGTGGTGCTTGGGGGAGGCCTATGTCCAGCAGTGGACGTCTTTCGGCTGAAATGATGATGATTATGCTTTATAAGTATGCCTTTTCAATAAAGAGAATGAGCATTGATTACCTATTACGACGCACTTAGGTACCTACTCATTTTGTTGGCGATGAAAAATTTATAATTTTTTCTTGTTTTTTTTACTTCATTGAAAGTCTTATTTTAGTCTTGTTTATGTCCCAATGCTGGACAAACGCTTCCCGTTAACCCCTTTTACCTAACTTCTCTACTTTACACTAAATAATTATCGAGATGTCGGTTTATAAAACTATCTCACAAAGAGGAGGTCTGTGTCCCAGCAGTGGGAACTTTAGAAAGGCTGATTATGTTACTTATATATTTTAGAGGTATGAGGAACAGGGTGTAAAGTTCACTCATCTTCTATAGAAAAGGGAGGGTCCTCCGACCAGACGGGTGTTGTGTCTGGCGGGCAACTGCCCAACGATTGATGTCGAATAGTCTAAAGCCATGTATTCACTGAGAAACAATTGTTTATAAACTCTGTTTCAGAAACAAAATCTACGTGTTTCTGAAACAAATAATTTTGTTTCAGAAACAGATAATTTTATTTTTGTAAACACTACGTGTTTATCGGATGTTTCGATGCTCCCCACTTGCGGCGGAGAACACAGAAACAAATCAGTTGCGCAACAGGTGCATGCGAGTGTGGACGCATCTAAACATTTGTTTATAAACATGGCTGTAGTGTGGAACGATGAAACTGTCTTTAAATTGATAGAACTGTTTGAGAAAAAACGAATATTATTATGGGATTGCTCGACAAACGAGCAACTGACTGTGTGGATGGCAGCGTTTCCGAAACATTGTTCCTGGAAACATTTACGTGATGTTTCAGAAACTGTGTATCCGAAACATTGTTGCTCAGTGAATACGTGGCTTTAATGTCGTTCACGCGGTAAACTCTAATAGCGCGATGCAGGATTTGTGTGACGTCAGGATTTTGTATGACGTCAGGTCTTTGATGCGTAGTTCGCATGTGGCGATATAGATGCCGCCACAATATAAAATATTTGGATAATAATTATGAAGGAGGCCATGTCCAGCAGTGGACGTCTTTCGGCTGAAATGTTGATGATGATACTAAATTTACAATTATGTATCTCGCTAACTTACATAAGGTTCCTGCACTTTACTCGGGTCTGTCCCAGTAATAGGTTTACGAGAGTGCATCAAATTGAACGGCACACCCACGGTCCTCCAAGAGGCCAGTGTATGATGATCCTTAAGCGGCGGAGGCCTAATTCTTAAGCACTTCTGCTTCTCTTTATACTTAGTAAATGTTGGAGGAAGAATTTGACCTCCGCGAAAATCTGTTCTGTTAGTAGTTTGGTAATTAAAGAGCATTGTCTCCATTCTGGCTTCTGCGTCTGGCATTTTGATTTATTATGCAAAAGTTTTGAGTTAGGTAGTTGAATAAATTGCCTAGGATTTATGAGATTTTCATAAGTTTTTTGCTCCTTGTGAAGCTTCGATTTGCGCCGTCAATGTGACAGATAGTGACAGAGCTGTCTTTGAATTTTTACGAAAAAGGAATGTTGTACTTAAGTGAAAGTACAGTGAAAAGTGAAAAGTAGAATGTGTTTATTCAAAATCAAAATATTTTATTTCACATAAACCTACAAGGGCACTTATAAAACGTCAGAAGCTAGGTGCACGGTTCCAATTGGTCGCTTCCTATGGAGAAGAGCCGGCAAGAAACTCCACGGTTACCTACTCTTTTCAAAATAAATTGTTTCTACAATGTTTTCAAATTACAGTGTTAATACCTAGGTATGGGAGGACAGTGTAGGCCTATCAACAAGTACCAGGTACTTAGTAAAATAGAAAATGGTATTTGGTACATCATAAATTGTTCCGTATTGAAACTAAGCTTGACAAGCAATGGAGCCAACATGACGGCATTGGCAGAATGAAGAAACCGGGGTACGCCGAGCTGCACGCGATTGGTTCGTCAGTCGATGCTCGTCGCCTATTGGACCTCTCAGGTGTCATTCGGCTACTGTCATTGGCCGAAATTGTAACATGCGCTATCTGTGCTCACGACTCGTGCCCCGATCTGTACTTAGGTGGGTATAAGCCACTGTACTGTACCTGTACAGACTCTCAAAGCTGCGTCCTACTTGTAACGTGCCAGCGAAACTTTTAACACGTGCGTTACGAGTAGTATTTGAATTAATGGACCATTTTGACTAGGCCAATCCCCGAGACAATCCACTAGCCAATCCAATAATAGCCTCGTATAAATAGACACAGTCCACTGCATTGGATTGTCCTCAATCCATTTTGCCTTTTCATTTTAATGGATTGGCTTAGTGGATTGTCTCGAGGATCGGCCTCGTATGTGGTCAAGAAACATGTGATGACATCCGTCGCTTGTTGCTACTCGGCACAGCTTTACATTCCAGTCTCATAGAAAATCACAACGTATTCCCCAACGTTTTTCACAAATATCTCAAAAACTAGAAGTCCTAGTTAAAAAATAATTAAATATTCATCTCACCCTTGCGTGACAACCCTTGGGATCTTTGTCTACAAATTAATGACTGACTGGAAATTGACCTTGACCGTGACCTTTGTCTAAAGGTCACGGTAAAGGTCAAAGGTAACGGTGACACCTGTCAAATATGTTTATTGATGTTAATAAATAGACAATATTTTATGGATTTTTTATGTGTAATTTTATGCTATCTGCACGCGTAGCATGACCACCGTAGAAACGAGTTTTGTCGACGGAAGAATAGACAAAATGACAGATTGTGATTGTTTATCTGTCATTTTGTCTATTCTTCCGTCCGCGTGCTGGTGCATAGTCGATAATACACAGTTTGATCTTTTAATGAAAGTATACTTTTTGCTAACAAAAGATAATTTACAAAACAAAAAGGATTTGTTATAAAAAATATGTCAACAACATAAAACTATGTGACTTCAAGTATGGATTAGTCACTAATCATTAGTGTATAATAAGTGTTTTTTGTTTATAAAACAATGTGCAATACTTATAAATAAAACAAACTTAAAATCATAATTTAAATAATTTATTTTAAAATTCATCAATAATTTACACCATATAATAAACATTTCAAACTATTCAGATATAAAATAAAATAATAATTTACTATCACAAATTGATAAACCATAGACAATGTGGAATCTCTGGTTACAGTAACATCTGCTTAGTGGACCCCTTAAATACCCAAAAAAAAAAAAAACATGAATAATATTTAAATAACAATATTAATTATTTATACATGGTCAAAATTAGCGAGCGAAACTCAACAGGCGTGATGGGTATCGAATATAAACATGATTGTTACGGCCCCGCCGCCGCCAGGTGGCGCACCGCGGGACTTACTGTAGCCATGCCGCTGCGCCAGCCAGGGCTCTTCGCGCCGTTAGGGGCGCCGCGAGTTTTTGATTCCAGAGATCGCATGGCGGACGTATCGCTTCTCAGATTCACGCAGAAAAATAAAACAGATTCATCAAATACCAGGCCTAGTTAATTATTTTCGAAGATTCACAGCGGCAACAGCCGGAACAATAATCAAACAAAAATTAAATTAATTTGATGAGTTTTTTTTTGGGGAACTGCAGTAAAATGATTGTACTTAGTCACTTGAAGAACATTTTTATAACAGACGTGTTGTGTATCGATATCTAAACATGATAAAACAGTTTTTAGAGACAACATTACCAGAGGTCGTCGACCCCAAAAAAAATCATAGAAACTTTTTTTTTTGTTCTATTTTTATATCAATACCCATCAATTCTGCGGAGATCCGCTATCTAATTTATTTGACCCTGTAGCTCAAGGACATTCCTATTTTATGACTTCAAAAATATTATCCATATCTCTATTATTATTTTTAGGAAAGATAAAGAATACGTGAATTTTTTGTTTGAAAACGTGTCGCAAGATTTGGTTCAGCCGTTTAGGAGATATCAGCAGAAAATTAGCAAACAAAATAATTTCAAAATTTTAGTAGAATATCCTTACCAATTTTTTTTTCTTTTACTATACGAGATCAAAATCACATAATACAAAAATATTAAGTAGATTTTTTTTATTTATCTTATATTTAATCTTAGTATGAATGCCAAAATATATATTTTTTTACACAGAAAGCTTTTATTTACTAGTTACATTCAATTATTAATTCATAGCGAAGGAAATACGGCGTATTTGATTCGCATGAATTTACTCGCCCGAAACGGGCGAATCGACTCTTTTAAATAATATTATTTTTTCTTGAGGCGATTTGCTTTATTGCGATTCGATTAAGGAAAAAGTGAACTAACTTTACTGGATAAAATTCAAAATGTGCCAATTGCCTAATACGTATTTCTGGAGTTGTCGATTCACCTACAAATAAATTAACTTCGTGCGAATCGCCTAAAGAAAAAATATTATTATTAAGTGTCGATTCGCCCGTTTCGGGCGAGTAAACTCGTGAAAATCAAAAAATATACGGAAATACAGCAGTCAAAAGTACATTACATCAAATGAATTCCTTACTACCCAGTTAGGCTACGATTCTCTAGAAAAGCGGTGGCGTGTCCGCAATTTACCAGCGAATGACGTCACCGAAACGTTATTTATGAAAAGTTGGTGTATTTTTCTACAGAGCGTTTTTTGATAATGTAAAGTCAAACTCCGCTGCAAACTCAACTGCAAAGTCAGAAAGTTGAAGCTAGTTGCCCATTCCAAAACGTAGATCTCTATGGAGAAGAACGGGCAAGAAACTTAAAGAACACTCTTTTAAACCAAGATATTACAAAATTCTGGGTAAAAATTAGTTTAAAAAATGTTGAGATGTCCAGTCTCAACTGACGGCGCCCGTTCACGAACATGACGCGTGGATTAGCACCATTCAGCTCAACCATTTTGAAGGGAAACACCCATTTTAATGATAGACGTCACTGCGACCGTTATGTGGCAGCTTCTCTACTAGGAAACCGTAGTTTTACAGTACATTTATACAAAACATGGGCTTCGTGTCTGTGATTGGCCAAAAATGGGACGGGGTCGTAAATTCTTGATGCGATTGGTCGAAATAGCATGATGCGATATGATTAGGCTTCAAAAGCGAATGTAGGCAGTTACACAGACACAAAACTCATGTACTTAGCTAATGTTACGAGGGCTTTACTGTGTACAGTCGAGCAAAGAGATTGGTATACAGGCAGCTGCTCTCAAAACGGTGAGGGAAAACATCGTGAGGAAACCGGCATGTCCTAGAACTAAAAATTCGAAGACATGTGACATCTACCAACCCGCATTGGACCCGCGTGGTAGATAATAGCCCACTTCGTCTCAAAGAGAGGAGGCCTGTGTACCAGCAGAGGGCACGTTATAGGCTGTTCTTGACTTTTTTTTGACCATTTTTTTCTTATTACAAGGTCGGATCAAAATCATCAGTTATCCCATGATTATGTTGTTGGCTTAAATTTTCATTTATTTAATATTTTCTTATCAGGAAAATTTTCAGCTTACTTCATAAAATCGGATCACAATGCAGCAAAGTACCAATGACCTACCCCTATACGAGCTGGCATACAAAACATTATAGTAAATGGGGTTTGTTCATAATGGCTGGTGTGGTAATGTGTTTTATAAGAAAGGTAACCAGCATAAAAGATGTATCAAACTTTAAAAGAAATCCCATTAAAAATATTATAATAATTAGCCCGTATTGTCCCAGTGCAGGGCAAAGGCCTCCCTTTCCTTTTTCCACCCAACCCGATCCTGAGCCAATATAGACCAATCCCTCCTATAAGCGTCAAGTTAAAAGTATAACATGTAAAAAAATGCAAGTTTCACAACGCAGTTCTCCTACCGCAAAAATATGTGAGATATAATGTAAAACCAAGTCTGTTAATTTATTCAGTATCTATCTATTTTTCATTTTTATTTCTTTAATAAATAGAATGACTTGGCCATCGCAAGGCAACATCAACTGCAATTTTGCAATATTTTACAGTATACGTAAGCGCGAAGACTCTACAATGCAAAAAAAAATGCAATTTGACATTTTGGAGTCGATACGCAAGCCAAGACCTGGTTAAGGCCGCAGGAATCCGCTGGATTCGGGAAGCACAGAACTGGTCGAAGTGACGATGATTGGGGGAGGCCTATGTCCAGTAGTGGACGTCTTTCGGCTGAAATGATGATGACGTTGATGACATAAGCCATTATGTACAATACCCAAAAGATAACCTAACAAGGAAAACCATTCAGGTAGGTACATTATTTCGGTATAAATCTCAATGATAAACAAAAAAACGAGTATAAAGCTGCATTTAGATTAAACGAGCATAGAGCAAAGACTATGTGTAAGTTACATTATAACCAGTGGTGTTGCATTTTGTGGGGACGAAATATTGTCTTTGTCTACATTAACTTGATTTACAACCACCTTTAGAAGAATGTCTGAAAAAAACTAACCTATTACCGTAACTGTTTAAAAGTGCGTAAAAGGAATACTTTGCAAAAAACCGCTATAATTGTATTTCGCAGATAAATAATTTATGAAAACCTATTAAACCTACTTACTTAACATTAAAAAGCACACTTTCAGTCTATGCCCCGCAAAGACTATTTTATATTTACATAAATATATTACAAATGTATTTATTTTACATAATTAGATTAACTGGTAAATCATTAAATATTATATTTAATTAGTTTGCTGATGATGAAGATGTTCACATTGCCCGGGTAATGCTTTGGTTGGGCAATATTGATAAATTGGACTACATTATTTTGGTCCTACACTACACACATTAAGGTAGCTTTTATTGCAATAGGTACCTATACTTTAAATACAGCAAGTCTTGATTAAAAATTCGTTTACTGAAATAAATTAAAACCCGATCTATCAAACCGCCATCTTTACATCCAATTAAAACCACACTAAAAACTTATAACATTCCTAAGGCCCACATAATCGGGTTATCACGTATTATTAAAAATCTAACACTTAAAACCATAAATAGGATACATCCAAATACATTTTGACACCTTAAAATTGACAGGAAAATTGGCGCCAACTTTGACGTTTCAAAATGGCCGTCTAACCTCAATTGAAATATAATTGCAATAACACCACAAGAAGGCATTGTAAAAAGAGTAGGACAGCCGAGGTTACAAAATTAGCTAGATTTTTGTTATTGCCGTACTTATTTGTATGTTTTTGTCAATCTGGGACTTTAATTTCGGCCCAGATTGGACAGAAAGGGGAGGCGGGGCCGCCCCAGGACCAGCCTCGAGGTATGGCTAAGTGGCTTAGACCCGACTTGATAGCACCTGAATGTCCGTTGAAGTTGGTACTGTCCAGCATGCCAGGACATAGGATGCTGCTTTGACCCGTTGCTTTAACGTCGACTGTAGTTATAATGTCTTCGCTCAGTACCGATTGGCAGGTTTTGAATGCTGAAAAAGATAAAATAATTATAATTACTTATGACATTATTTTACAGTTGTTAATTCCCAGAAGTAGGTACAATCTGTGCGGTTTTCCTCTTGTCAATCAAGTGGTCGAATGAAATGACTGAAGGTTAAATTCATAATCTAAACACGAGGCGGATTGAAAGGCCCATAATAAGTTTTGTCTTATTGTTTATAGGATAGGTTACCGTAATGTTTTTCAAAATATTAGGCCACATTCATCTACGTATGTTGTCTCGTTTAAAAATAGGATAGCTTGTTGCATAAGTGACGGGTTTCTATGCGTCATCTACTTGACTTTTCGACGCACAAGAAATGTATGAGTAAGAGATTTTAAAAATAATTTTTGTGTATTTCTCTAATTCAAGGGCACTTCTACGTATATGCAGAAAATTTGTCAGAGGTAATCATTTTGGCAGTAGACACTTATATTTACACTCTATCGCCACAGATTTACAGATGGTTCACTCCGCAAAATCATTTAAATAAAAAGCGACTCTTGCTGCGACACAAAGTGCAATTCAGGTCGCACAGCGTTATTACCTACAGTTATATTCACCCAGAAGTTGCCTCTCTTTCTATCGCGTAACTCTTATATCTTCTGACTACGTTACGCTCACTGAATTGGCCCGACAAGACGGGCCCGCCGCGTACTTGTAGCTTCAGATCTAAAATGCGGAGTGCGCTTCTGTACTATTCTGTGCTTACGCTAAAATGATCTAAAAGTATAGGCTAACTAATAGCTTAAGACTCGAGACATCCATTGAACCATCAGTTATCGCTAATCCTGATTTACAGAGTGCAATTAAATTGCCTGTGCATACCATAAAGATGAATCAACGATATAAATAGTGCTATCCACGAAGACGCGCCATAATCTTGTTCCTAAACGAAATTACTGTACTGTAAGCGATTAGGAAGAAGCGAACGCGTCTTCGTAGATGGCACTATCTATAAAACTTGCACCGTCTAATCTAAACAGTGTCTCTATCCGACCCAGATGACCCCATTACACTCCTCCAGGAGCAGAATAGGGCCACCAGTACAGTACACAGAAACAGACGTCTCCCGTCATTCCGACCTCGCCGCCGAGGTCCTTTGCGATCGCGACCGAGTCCCCGAGTAAATGAAACTCCCCCCCGTCCCTTGCTCGAAAACGAGGTGCCAGCAGTTGTTGCAGCTGAGCACGTAGCTTTAAATACCCCGTATAATAATCATGATGAAAATCTTATTTTGATCCAGCCTGTCCCTTCTTGCTGTCCTCCCCCCAGCGACGCCCTAAGCCGAGGTTCGTACCCCACAGGGGGTGCCCTTAGCGAGCACTCGTTTAATTTTAATTTAGAATAGTTTAAAATGCTCCTGGCTGGAGGCTCTAAGTGTAGAAGCTTAAGGCCACCACAGGAAAAATCCGGTTAAGCAGCCAAGACCTTAGTGGTCACAACGGCGAAAGGCCATAGTTAAAAAAAAATCTAAACAGTGTTTAGACGATGCAAGTCATTTGTTGTTTTAATTTCACTGTATGCCATGGCAAGACATTTGCATCGTGTACAATGCGAATCACAGAGGAGGCCTGTGTCCCAGCAGTGGGAACATTTATAGGCTGATGATGATGACAATGCGAATATCACATTTGCTTGTGGCCTACTCTAAATTCTTTTCATCCAGGGGGGAAGGGCTTACTACATTTCCAAGGAATTGTATGATGGATAAAACCCTTGAACAAACATAGCTCTTAAAAATTCTTTACATAGAATTTATTAAGCAAGGAATGGCAAGAAAAATTTCACTGCATAGCAGCATTTTCAGCCTATAATGTTCCCACTGCAGCACTCGTAGCATGACCACCGTAGAAACGAGTTTTGTCGACGGAAGAATAGACAAAATGACAGATTGTGATTGTTTATGTCATTTTGTCTATTCTTCCGTCGACAAAACTCGTTTCTACGGTGGTCATGCTACCAGGGGCGGATCTTGAATTTGTGGGGCCCTGGGCTAGTACTGCTTAGGGGCCCTACTTAATTACCCAACTAATTGCCATTTTGACAAGAAACTGTTTTCTGTAGTGATGTAGGTATATGTAATGTAATATATGTTAAGTACAGGAAGAAAGTAGGAAAACAAAATATTTTATTCATTTATTAAAACATTATTTATTGCAAAATAAATTGACAGGTTATAAATGGTTATGTTATATAAATTATAAAGCAACCTTTCTGCATTTTTGTGCTGCAAATTCTTTTATTTGGTCATCGCACTGTAGGTCCTTTGTTAAATCGCAATTTATCGAAAGAAATGATAAATGATTTAGTCGATAGTTCGACATTGTTGTCCTGTATTTGTTTTCTATATACGACATCCTGGAGAAAGAACGCTCCGCTTCACAGCTAGTGATCGGTATCGTTAAAAAATCTTTAAGATGGTATAGAAGTTTGGGAAAACATCAACAAATTTTTTTTCATAAATTAGCCAAAAAATTTCACTGCAAGAGATAATTTTTATTATTGACAATATCGTCTATTGGTTTCAGTTCGGTTGGGGGCCCTCTGTATTCGCGGGGCCCTGGGCTGCAGCCCAAAAAGCCTTTAAGTAGATCCGCCCCTGCATGCTACGTGTGCTGGGACACAGGCCTCCGCTCTTCGAGAAGGAGTGGGCCGTAATCCACCACGCGGGCCCATTGCGGATTGATATTTTGGTTCTAGGACATGCCGGTTTCCTCACGATGTTTCCCTTCACCGTTTTGAGAGCAGTGGTGATGAAATTATTTACACAAAGTAAAACGCCTGTCTAGGTTCCACGAACTTACAACTCGTAAGTCGGAGCCGTTACTGGGCCACCCCTGCTCTGCGCAGTGCGCACGTGAAATTCTAATATAGACGCATGCGATATGACGTACAATAGTCCACAGCTGTGTCCGAACACAGTAGATAATTGTCGATAAAACATATGTATTATATTAATGAACTTGTATGAACGATAATACACAGATGCTTATCAGTGTAATCCTATTGTTTTTATCGTTTACTTTACATTGTTGCTTAAGATTCTTGTTGTTATGCCGGATATACATAGATAACAATGTGTTGGAATTCATGTCTTGCTCATATTTGCTTGGATTAAATTCAAATAATTTAATTTGAGGTTTTTAAGGCCCGAATAAAAGTGACCTAAACCTCGCGTGATTAAAGGTCACCTTGGTGTTACGTCGTAAGGTTTTAGGCTACCCTTCTTCCCACTCTCCCAGCATCATATATGTATTTATTATTATGAATTAAAAAAAAAAATCACATATTTTTTGACACAAATTCGCTCGCTCAGGTTTTTTATTTAGTCTCACAATTCAATTCTATTCATTATTGGTAACAAATATTTTACAAGTCACATTAATTTTAAAAAAAATCGTCGCGCTAAAAATATACATGATTGTCACATTATCCCATCCATACACTGATTAATTGTGATTTTTTCTGACCTCCTTTCCCCCCTTTTTGAGCTCTACGTGATTATGATAACAGACGACTCCTAATCAATGTTTTTTTTATTATTATTAATCGGTTATTCTAGTTACTTATATTTTTATTTATTTCAAGGGACTATCCAAAAGTACTGCTGTTGTAAAGAAAATAACATAGGTAGACATAAAACATACATTCATAGGAGACCAAAATAATCTTCCAGTTTTGACTATAAATCAGTTTTAAACGAAATATTTGATAAAAACACATTACTTTTACATGACGCGAAGTAAAACAGCTTTGGTTGATATTGTAGTGTGATATTACAAAATATCACCAAGGTAACGTCCTTGCCAGTATAAATATTTGAGTGGCTGTAAATTGTCGCCCGTGGAAGCTTTCGGCTTGCTGTTATAACGCAGTTACTTTGTGAGGAAAATATGAAATAATGAAATCCCAAAGGTTACTTCCATGTTCATCAAAAATCTATAAAAATAAAAAACGTGTGGCACTCGGGGACTGCCGCGGTAAAGCTATTGCATAGCATTTGTAACCTCCATACTTCCTATTTGTCAACGCTACACTTGGGATAATGACGTGATGACATAAAACAAAAATTACGTTCCCATGACAACATCACGTTGTCATGGGAACCGTCATTACATGGTAGGCGGAGTGGGGGATGTTAGGTTTTATTTTCGTAACGGAATTTCTTGATTCGGTCGCCGCGCTCAAAGCAATGCAATAGCTTAATAAAATTAAAGTGTCTGTTCGTAATGTTAAAATAACAGCTTTTTAATAAATGCATTTGAATAAACGGTTTTTTTTTTGTCTTTGTTTGTGTGTACCAGCTAATCTCAGAAACGGCTGGACCGATTTTGACATGACTTTCACAGGCAGATAGCTGATGTTATAAGTGGTACCTTAGGTTAATTTGATTTTAGAAAAAAAAATGATTCCACGCGGGCGAAGCCACGGGCAGCAGTTAGTTATAATCTAAAGATATAGCTAATAATAATAATTAGGGATGTAACGATACATCATTTTCCCGATACGATACCGATACCGATTATCGTAGGCGATACCGATACCGATATCGATGGCTTAGTAGATAATAAATAATGACGTATGTACCTCGGGCGTTTGTATGTCTTTTGTATTTCGGGCACAACTGTTTAATAGTACGTTATAGCATTAATTCATTGTTTTAATAAACAGAATGACAAATAGCGATGACGTGAAACAGGCTCTAAACAATACATCGCTTAGTCAAAGCTCAGCAAACTAGAAACACTGCCGTTTCCCGTGTTGCCATGTCGCTAAGCATGTGCTACGCGGCTCTCCCGCCAGTTTCGCCTGCGACGGAGCGACAATCAAGGCTCGGATACCGGTAAAATGTTCAAACCGTTATTAAGTACTTGACGCAAAAACCTTTACATTCGGTTTCATTCGTATAAACCGATTTTTATAAACCGGTTTTGGATGTGTCTTTAAATAAAGGTTTATTTGGACTAAACGGTTTAGAGCAATATTAACTGGATTTTTGTTTAGTTTTTATTCAGCGCGGCATCCACACAAGTATTCACAAGTTGCAACGCCTTTATAGACATGCCGCTCGTCGAATAAACCGATTAATTTACGTTACAATAAAGTTCTTAAAACGTTCACGTTCTTAAGAAAAGTTCGGAGTAAAACCCAAATAAAACGGTATTTTTTAAACCGGTTCGCGCGCTTTTCGAACTGTTTGTTATCGTTTGCATATAATCGGCGATGCCGATACATCGGCCTGCCGATATATCGCATCGGAATCGGATTCGTTACATCCCTAATAATAATATTGGAATCAAAATGCGATATGTGGGTGTTACTTTAAGTACCTACTCGTCTGCCTGCTTTCTTATGTCATGTTCGATAGTATTAATATTATCCCAAACGAGGCCTCACAGAACTTGACATCATTTTCGGTCTCAACTATTTTATTGGTGAAGTTGACAATTTTATATCTCCTTTGTACCTACCGAACTGGACTTCTTTTTCACATTTGTGCTTTTTTATCAGTACATCAGCTATGTCTTTACTATCTGACAGATTATATCTCCTGATGCATATGATAAAAAACTTAACTTCACTTGATAATGAAAAACATGGCTATAAATGCGCTACACAGCTAACTGTTTTGTTGTGTGTACATTAAGATAACATCAAGCCAGTATTTTCCAAAGGGTTGGGCAGAGGTGTACCTATAGTCTGCCTCTGCCTAGCTTTTTCCCAACTGTGTTGGGGTCGGCTTCCAGTTTAACCGGATGCAGCCGAATACCGTATTTTAGATGGAGCGACTGCCTATCTGACCTCCACAACCCAGTAACTCAGTAATACGATATCCCTTGGTGATACTGGTTCTCAGACTTTCAGGCTTCTGACGACCCGTAATAACTGTCACAGATCCACGAATGACAGCCGGGACCAACGGCTTAACGTGCTTTCTGAGGTACGGAGGAGTCTCGGTATGTAAAGATGGTCATCCATTCACGGACCAACCCCGGCAACCGTAGCTTAACCTGATGGATCGAACCGTGCGGCTGTTATTACTTAGCCACAAGCTCCCCAGAGTTTTACCTACGTACACACCCACATTTCGCCAGTTATGTTTAAGTCCCATGTAATAAGGGGCGAACCTATTGCCATCAACCGGGCATAAATCCAGACTCCGGGCTGCTACTGAGAAATTCCAGATGGAAAAACTCAATTAACACTGCCTGACCCGGGAATAGAATACAGGACCTCATGCTCAGCAGTAGCGCTTGCAACTACGACCAACAAGGCAATACTTTTCATAAACTAAAAAAAAATTGGCACTCCGGGAGTGCCGACAGAAGTGAAAACTTGAACAATTTAAAAAAATACTTCCCAAACCTTTAAAGTAAAATACTTGCATAGAACTTTGATCTGTAACATAATATCAATAAAGAGCACAATCGTGTTTACAAAAATGAGGTGTCGGTAACGGTGTCGCGAGTTCAATTGTTTTTTCCCATCACAAAAATGCCCAACGCGCTTAAAGAAGTTTTCACTTCAAAAGTACTTTAAAAAAACAACCATCTTACTCACTTTGCACATTATTCCTAGTCCGGAACTCTCCGATGAAGACCAGCTCCATGCTGCTGGCTACCGCGAGGTCCGCTATACTTCTCAGACTGGTGACGTCAGTGGCATCCGGCTTCTCTTTGAAGTGCACATTTACGACGATCAACGGTCGACTGCATAGCAGGAACGCTGGAAAGAATTAACAATGTTTTGTTAATAAGATGAAGAGAAATAAGACTTGAAAGAGGTAATAATGGTCTTGACTGCACACGAGACTACAAAATGGTTGAGCTGGATATTGCTGATCCACGCGTCATGTTCGTGAACGGGCGCCGTCAGTTGAGACTGGGTCATTTCTTATCTGCCAGGGCTTATTTTTAATCTCATATTTTCAATTGTTTTTGATTATTTTTTATACAGTGTTCTTACATATAAAAGCCACAAGAATAATGTATCCAGGATTTTGTAATATCTATATTTAAAAGAGTGGCCTTGGAGTTTTTTGTCCGTTCTTCTCCATAGAGATCTATGTTTTGGAATGGGCAACTAGCTTCAACTTTCTGACTAACTGACCGACTATGACAATTCAAAAGTGCCTGTAAATTGTTTAATTGAAATAAATACTTTGACACAAGCTTTCGAAGTCCGTGTAGAATAATAAAAAAATTATATCTTTATTTGGGCTATACAGGGTGATAAAATTGGAGAGCAGTGGTGGCCCAGTGGTAACGACCGCGACTTATGACTTGTAGGTTCGAACCCAGACAGGCGCTTTATTTTGTGTAAATTACTTCATCACCACCGCTCTCAAAACGGTGAAGGAAAACATCGTGAGGAAACCGGCATGTCCTACAACCAAACATTCGAAGACATGTGACATCTACCAACCCGTACTGGGCCCGCGTGGTGAATTACGGCCCACTCACTCTCAACTCCTCTATTTGTCAACTTATTAAAGTGAAACTTTTATTACATCGTCTCAAACTTTTTCGTCTGTGTGTTGCATGTCGCGTGACGGTCGGCCGCGGAGTAGGGATAAAGTGAAAGGCGCTCGTCAGAGCAGCCAAGGCCAATATGGCGGCGCCTATAGTTCGCTTAAAAGTTTCACTTTTACCGTGGTTTCATAAAACCACACAATCCTTTTTTTAATTATGTGGCTCTTCCTTAATTGATTTAATTATGCTGAGTTGTCATGTGAGAGCAGTGGCAGATTCCGTTAAAATATTACAGTGCATCGACAATATTACGTGATTTTCCAGAAAAAAACCTTTATAATTTATGACTTAATACTTCTAGCAAACATATTAAGCAGATTTCTGTACATACAAAGATAATTCAATCTAAGAAACATTTAAACAATGAAAAAACCTTATCATGAAAAATCCAGAAAATTCTGAATCTTTCGTCTGCTGAGATGTAATCTTTCGAGATAATATAAGGTAACCTACCTATGTCATGTTACTGTAAATAATGTTTGAGACAAAACGTTGACCTGTGAGAATGTTTCATTATTATGTTTAAACTAAGCTTTAGTTTTGACAAGGTTCTGACGTCACGTCATGAATTTTCGAATAATCACGCGTTTTGTTGTTTAATGTTGCGAAGTCCCCAAAGACTGAATTACTGTAATTGGAGGTACAGTCAACGTGTTGTGAACCAGTGTATAGTGTGGCATTGTCTCCTGCACGCGTAGCATGACCACCGTAGAAACGAGTTTTGTCGACGGAAGAATAGACAAAATGACAGATTGTGATTGTTTATCTGTCATTTTGTCTATTCTTCCGTCGACAAAACCCGTTTCTACGGTGGTCATGCTACGCGTGCTGATGGAGAGTTCCTTGCTAGTGGTTCATTAGATAAGTTTGTGCACATAATGGTCAACACAAACGGGAAGCCTTGTTCACTCACAAAGGCACAAGAGGTTTAAAAATTGGTGATAATTGGACTATGTTTTAAAAGTTTTATCTGTAAACGAAAACTTATCTATTTTTTTTTAAAGTTATCTGTTGTTGTTTTTTTTTTTGGAAAATTTAAATACCATATTTTATTAAATTCTATCGTTTAAACAATTGAGTAAATAATAATAATGCTTCAATCACTTTGGTTTTTTTTTATAATTTTTTGTGTGAGTGAGAGAGTGAGCAACAAAATTAAAAAGATAATAGTGATGTACCGACCAGTCGGCCATATTTGTAGTCAGCGACTAGTCGGCTAAAACCGCCGACTTGTTGGTCCATTTTTTACTGGTATTAATATGCTTAAAAATTTAAAAATCGGTGATTCGAAATTAAATTGAAATCTTCACTTTTGATGTAGAATCAGTTTTACAGTTTACTTTCAGTCTAGAATAGGATAGGAACGAATAGGAACCCTTTGTTTGGGTCATTAATGTAGTCCGCCTGGTCGCCGGGAGCCGCGCTCCGAAAGCGTAGTCACGAACATAGCCGATGTCACCCGAACTCAACCGAAAGCAATGATCGGTTTGGCCGACTAGCCGGCCAAAGTCATACCATCTCTAAAAGATAATGCTTACACTAGTGATGTATCACTTTATGTACATATTCTGAACTTAAGTGCAATTTTAGATAAGCTATCATGACTCATTGATGACTAAACCGCAGCAGCTGTAAAGTACCTAACATTTCCTTTGTTCATCCGTTTAATACCTAAATTATAAAGGCAAAATAGAAATAACAATGTGCCTGAATCCGCAAAAACATTATTATGTGTCAAAGTTCATAGATAGATTATATTTACAACCCGCGGCTTCACTTGCGTGGACCCTTATAATAAACGTAGCCTAAGTAACACCTTATGACATCAGTTATCTGCCAGTGAAAGACCCGTCAAAATTCTTTTTTTCTTTTTGATTTTCCCCTACTCTTATAGCCATCCACATTCATAGGTACTTAAAATTTTCCTAATTTCTAGAGAGACATATATTATATCTCTCGGGTACAAATAAGGGTATATCTACAACCTCTTTGTCTACACCACACAAATCAGGTTCAAGGTTAGGGCTTTTCATACTCCGGGCGTGACCTCAGTGTCCCGTCAGGGACGGACAAAAGAATGCTTGCATATACATTTTGTCTTAAAGTTTTAATGAATTGCTGGGCTCCGCGTCGCCGGTGTGTTCCGGAGCCCGGATGGACCTAGCTTAAGTCTAGAATTCTGGAATTTATTTCGTGACTAACGGATTTGATGTTTCGAATACCCGATTTGTTTCAGGCGTAAAACCTAAATTTTTTAAGTATAAATTTTGGAATTGCCTGCAATGCGACTGAACTCACACAGAACTTCGCTACTAATTACATCGTCCTATCCTATACTATTAAATGAGCAATATTTGTATATTTCGTAATCATGTTCTCGAAAACGGCTCTAACGATTTCGATGAAAGTTGCAATATAGGGGTTTCCGGAGGCGAAAAATCGATCTAGCTAGGTCTCATATCTGGAACAATTCGTTTTCTCTGTTTTCACACGAGCAGAGCTCTGTCGCACAGGTACTGTCCTTTAATATTTGTTATTAATTACACTATTGTTATTTATTCTATAGCTACGCCAACAGTCAATCAAACATACTCATGTATTGTAGTGGGTAGTAACAATACATAAATAATACAAAAATTTGTAGCTCTACGTACTTAACTGTCAAAGAAACATGAACAGGCAAAATGTTCACAATAGATTATTCATCGTTTGTCACTTGTAATTGAGTATTTCCGATACTTTTAAGCGTAACAGCCTTCAGTAGGTATACAAATACGAACATTAACTTTAATGTCTTTAAAACTTTTTAAATAGACTTTTATTTAGGTGGTTTTCGTTTAACCCCATCTTCTTTTCTTTCGTGTGGTTAGTGACTAACCTGCACGCGTAGCATGATCACCGTAGAAACGGGTTTTGTCGACGGAAGAATAGACAAAATGACAGATAACAATCACAATCACAATCTTTTTTATTTATATTTAATTCATTAAACCTATCTTGGTTTCCGTACGACTTTTTCGGGTGACCACTGAAAATCAGCGCTGTGCTGTGGGTCCCCATAGCACTGCATCATGCTGAGTGGAAGCCTTCTTGTCACAGTCATGACGTGCCAGCAGCTGCCGCATATTTCTATTTGTGCTCGTTATTATATTTAAATGTATTGTTTTATTTTATTGTATTGTTCTCTTTTTTTATGCACGTGTCTGTGACAATTAAACTTATTTTTCTTTCTTTCTTTCTTTCATTTTGTCTATTCTTCCGTCGACAAAACCCGTTTCTACGGTGGTCATGCTACGCGTGCTGGTGTCAGAGTTTTAAAGCCGCCCATAGGCCTCTGACTTGGCTTTACATGCCGTCGAGAAATATCGCTCAAGGCATGCCGGTTTCCCCACCCCTTATTATTGTGTAATTGGGATTTTCGATCTGGAATTTCTCAGTAGCAGCCCGGAGTCTGGATTTGTACCCGGTTCCAGGTGCCAGGCTCGCCCCTTATTATATGGGCCTTAAACATAACTGACGAAATGTGTGGTGTACAATTCTGCTTCATGTTATGTGTATATGGGGTTTAATAAAGCTGACGATGTGAGTGTATTATACACCTTTGCCTACCTACCCCATCGGAGTTTACAGGCGTGATGTTATGTTTTATTTACCAAAGCTGATTATGGGTTAAAGGTTTTCGCACACACGTCAGTCACATCAACGTCAAGTCGCCGATCAGTCACATAAAAAATATAGTTACGTAGAAGTTGTAGGACGTTGGCTACAAACATCAGTCACGTCACTAACGTCGCGTCACTGGCAAATCAAAATTTGTATTGCTACGAAAGAAACACGGGCGTTGCTATGACTGACTGTCTGTTCACAACTTCACACACGTCCCTGAGATTAGCGTGACTGATCGGTGACTTGACGTTGACGTGACTGACGTGTGTACACATTAACCGTTTAAGTAAGGTTTAACAAATGACCTTGCTGTCCCAGTAAACAAATTAACTAGTACTATAATAACTGAAGGATCTTCATGATTACAGATTTACCTCTATCATTACCAGTAATAGCGCCGCCATGACATAATAAAGATAATTCATTTTCCGTAATATAAACCGAATCAAGTAAAACTCTGGCAATTATCAAAATCCAGTCGTAAAATGAAAGTAGACTACGGAAAGAAATTGAGGCACAGACAAACTCCATCTGAAAAGCCAAATGCCTACCGAATGAAATTTAAATAGAAAGAACTGCGTGGCAAATATTAAGAAGAATCTTACAGAGAATAAGTCGTAATCCAACAGATTCTTAATGACAGTATCCTAGAATTAATTTTACCATGTAACGTATGCACCTCACACGAAGACTAAATGGGTAGATAATTCAGGTGGAGATTCATAGACGACTCCGTCTTGGAGTGTAAATGTGGTGCTGTTCCACAAACGATGGGGCACTTAATATCATGTCCCGCGTGTTCTGTCAGCTGCACGTTACAGGAACGGATGCACGCTAATGATGGCGCCAAACACGTAGCCGAATTCTGGGCAGAGTCCATTTAGATTGCCATCGACTAAGAAGAAAAAGGTACCAGGCTGAAGAAATGCAAGAAAATATTATTCTCATCAAAACTCAACTCCTGCTGAGCTAGCCTAAATTTTGATATCCGCAAAACATCCGCTTCCTCAAGTTTTGATTTTAAAAGCTCCGCATCCTCATAATTTCTATGGGGATGTGACCTTACCTACGTTGTTCGCTCAAATAGTGATTTTTTTTAAACTCGCTCCGAGCTAAATATGCGGTCCGGAGTGTGAGTGACGAGTTCGTATTGCGTGAATTCTCAGTGTCTGTCCTATGATAGACGATCGGCGTCACGTGTCAGGTGTCAAACCAAGGGCTATTTTTCATACGACATCTGCATCCGCACCCTCATCCGCATCCTCAATAAGGAATTTTCCAATATCCGTATCCTCATCCGCATCCTCAAACCCGATTATCTCGATATCCTCATCCGTTATATGATATCCGTTACAACCCTGCAGCGAACCTATGGATGGTACTCATAATAAATTCCACACGAACAGGTAATATCCCATAATAGTAGTGTTTTATAAAACCTAGTGTTTTAAAATCAATAATAGTGAAATCAACTGTAAGTAATAACCATCCGTCCGGATTTGTCCGGACATGTCCGGACTTTTAGACTTTTGTCCGGCTCTTTAATTTGACCGGATTTTTTGGCTTACAATACCAAATAAGTTTTTAATATTTATTAATTCTCATTCATCTAAAAACAAAATATATAATCTTCTTTAACAATCAACCTATCGAGTTCAAACAAGATTTGGTTTTTGTGACTAAAATGTCTGGAGTTTTATTGAAATGTCAGGCTTTTTGTCAGGTTTTTTCATATATCTAAATGGTACCCTAACTGTAAGTGCTTATTAACTTGTTGCTTCAATTATGTTATATGGCATCTATAATTTGCGTACTACTCTAGTTGATTGTTTGTAGAATACTTTTGTTTATGTTATAAACTAACAGTAGCTGGCCACTACGAGTGATAACTGATATGATATTGAAGAAAACGAAATGTGTAAAGTTCGCTCTACCAAATGTTAGAAATCTAGGACCCAACATCGTCTTAGATAAAGAGGTGCTTGAAACTGTGAACTCGGCAGTTTTTCTGGGCATAACAGTAGATGCCAAACTTCAGTGGGGCCCACATATATCAAGCCTAGCGGGGAGGCTCAGTTCGGCCGCCTACGCTGTCAGGAAAGTAAGACAATACACTGACATTGATACAGCTCGGTTAGTCTATTTTAGTTATTTCCATAGCGTTATGTCCTATGGTATTCTGCTGTGGGGCAAAGCCGCTGACATTCAAAATATATTTGTTCTTCAAAAACGAGCTGTTCGAGCAATTTACCAGCTACGTGCCAGAGTTTCTCTAAGAGATTTTTTTAAAGATGTTGGTATTCTCACGGTGGCATCACAATTCATTTTCGCCAACATCTTATATATTAGGCAAAATATACACTTATACACTAAAAACAGTGATATTCACAATGTTAACACTAGAAATAAGGACAAACTACGAGCTCCCTTTCACCGGCTTCATAAGGTTCATAACTCATTTGTTGGGCTTGGTATAACCTTTTATAACAAGCTACCCTCTTCTATGCTAGATTTGCCTTTAATGCGTTTAAAAATAAAGTAAAATCCAACCTTTGTTCAAAGGCATACTATTGTATCAACGACTACTTAAATGATAAGAATAGTTGGTCGCTGTGATTAACTCAAGACAATGTTTATGTTCTTTCTCCAGATTTAACTTACCTACTGACAGTTTATATAAGTTTATATATTTTATTTTATTTTATTTGACTTTATGAGTCAATTTTTTAATTATTTTTTTACGAGTCTATTTATTTTTATTTTATTGTTGACATAATCTACTCATTACAATGTTTTTGTTATGAGTTTGTATTGCAATTTGTGGTTGGCTAGTGACCTCGACAATTGATTATATTACTTTTTACCTGAGCAACCGGCAGCAAGTTCGTCATGCTCCCTTAGATGTCAATGCTTGCGGTAGCGTCGGGAGTCGGGTTGCCTCCTTCCCTCAAATATGGCGAGGGGGGTAATGGCTGATCTTTGCGTTATGCTCGTGAACGGGTGCTGCTTGTGGTGACTGGTCGTCTTGCTGATCATGGTTTTGTTATTGTTACTAGTAATTAACTGTACATTTATTTTACCTCGATGGTCCTAGTTTATCATTTATAACTTCCAATTTACAGCTTTATGTAAGCGGGCACGCCCTTTATGCCTGGAGGCTTTTATTTAGATATTTAGTTCTTTTTACGTTTATTTTTTATTTTTAAATTCTGCTTGAGTATAGTTCTCGATGTTTTTGGTTGGTATATCGGCGTGTGCTAGCTAACATATGGCCAATAATTTATACTTAATTAAAATAATGTTTTGTGTTGCATAATAATTTTGCATACTATTGTATAGAGTCATTTGTATTTTTTTCTAACTTGAACAGACAGCTGTGCTGCTGGGGAGTTTGTTGCGCCACTTCTTCTTCCCAGCTAAAGGCACTAGGAAGTGGTGAAGGGTGGGCGTTTTTGGGGGACTGTCTTATGTAATTTTGACGTTCGAAAAGTGCTGGTTCTCAGCCTAATTTGAATAAATGACTTTTGAATTTGAATTTTGAATTTGAATTGTTTAGTTGGAATTGGCAATTTGCCACTAGAGATGATTAAAATGGACACGTGGTGTTGTGTTCATTTTTAGGGTTCCGTACCCGAAGGATGCCAAACGGCACCCTATTACTAAGCCTCCGCTGTCCATCCGTCCGTCTGTCAAAGGCTGTATCTCATGAACGGTAATAGATTGACGAGTAGAGTACAAGTATTATTTTTTTTTATCCTCAAAAATGGAGAAATACGTTGGAGTAAAAGTTGTCAGTTTTAGAGCATTTTTGTACGAGCACCAAATAAACAAGTTAGGAATTTGAAACTTTTTTATTTCATGTCCCATTTACTGTACTTAACCAAATTTTTTTTTTTTAATATACCTAGGTGATTTTCTGCAACTGCAAAATATAACTTTTGTAATTGACAGTTGGTACCTATCATTACGAAATACAAATTTATTTATCTTTGCGGTTTTTTTTTTAAGGTGAAATATATTCTTCGATTATTTTGATTTATTTGCTCAATTTTGTACGGTGGTACGCAACCCTTCGAGCTCCAGTCCGACTCGCAGTTAGCCGGTTTTTTGGAGCTAAATCTTGAGTCCCATAGTTTTCATCATCATCATCATCATCATCACCATTATTTGTGGCCGGCGCAGCATATCTTTTTCTTCCATTACTTCTCTGTTTGTCTTCATCTAAGTAGTCACTCCCTTTCTAGCCATAAAGTTCAGTTTTAAAGACCATAATTCCACGGCCATAAAATTGGAAATGAACTGTTCATAAACTTATTTACTTAGTCATATTTGCATGTGATTGGCAAAACAGAAGCGAATAATTGCTATACATATAAGATCTAACTTCCTTTTTAAGTAGATAGGTTAGCCTAAATATGAGTTAGTTTACAGTTAGGTAGATGTAATGAAGCGTAAAATCACACAGGGTGTAAGGGACCTCGTTGCGCAAACTGTTTAAGGCTGGTTTCACAGCTGTCTGGGGCTCCTGGAACGGAGACACACGTCAGGCGCTAGAACACTGTTTCAGAGCGATGCGGATTGGTCCGTACGCGACCCGCTCCGGGTAGAACCCGTACAACGCTTGCAATCGTATCATAGTCAAGGCTCGGAACCGGTTTAAAAAGTACCGGTTAAAACCAGTTTATTTGAGTTTTACTCCGAACTTTTCTTAAGAACATGAACGTTTTAAGAACTTTATTTTAACCTAAATTAACCGGTTTAGTCGACGAGCGGCATGTTGGTAAACAACATGCCGCTACTTGTCCAACTTGTGATTACTTGTGAGGATGCCACGCTGAATAAAATCTAACAAAAAACCGGTTAATATTGCTCTAAACCGTTTAATCCGAAAAAAACCTTTATGTAAAAACTCCTCCAAAATTGATTTATAAAAACCGGTATATACGAACGAAACCGAATGTAAAGGTTTTTGCGTCAAGTACATAATAACAGTTTGAAAATTTAACCGGTATCTGAGCCTCGATCGTAGTAACTCCCTCGTTTGAGAGCACTGCGGGCGCTACCCGTACGTATAAGTATATTGATGTATCTATCGGAGAACATGTTTTTCAACTACAGCGTGGTCCGATACGCACTTGGCCAGCTTTTGTTTAAGCAATTATGACCTTAAAACATCGTGTATCAGGTATAGGTAGATAAATCGTCACTGCAGTACCTAGGACAGGGCGGGAAGACCGGAATTGGTGAAGGTCGCGAGAAACCGCTTCATGCCAGCAACGCAAATCCGGTCGTTGTGACTATCCTTAGAGAAGGCCTTGGTCTGCAGTTGACGTATTTTGACGCATTGATAACAATTATCACTACAGCGTTAGGTTCAAACCTAGGCCACCTTTCATAGCCCTTTTATAAACAAAACAGTAAACAAATAAGAAATGATCAACTTAACATGCATGCCTACCGTTTCACCGACACCGTTCACCGAATCGCCGGCAAATAAGGCTGACGACCGTCAACTTCGCCGATTTCGGTGAACGAAACTGACCTTTGTGGTGATAGCAATAAGGTTGCGTATGTCTCTGCTTCTATAGTTAAATGTGAATGTCGACACTATGAATATGGTTCGATAATTAGCATTGTTGTTTATAAGCGACGATTTTGTATCGATATCGATGCGCTGTTTGACTTTGTGCTAATCGGTAACTTCCCCTTCCGTTTTTGTTTTATTTTACTTCATGTAGCGATAACAGAAAAACATCTAGATGCTGATTTGTTCATAGGTATATAGATTTTTAATAGAAACGACCGACATTTTAGATTGTGCAAGGAAACTTTATGATACACAGGCTGTAAGCAATCTACTCTAATCAGGAAATACAAATGCTATCCAATTTAACCTATTATAAAAATCACACCATCAAACGATGAAACTCATGAACCGAGGGCAACAATATTTTAATTACGATATTGTCTAGAGTTGTCAAGAGTGAAGATAAACAACATTAAAATGCAAAAGTATTGACGTGGATAATGCGCCTTAAAAGGATAAGCGTAACTATAAAATGTTAATGTTAATTGTAAATCATGTGATTGATAATAATATAAATGAATCACAAGAGCCCGTAAAGCGTAAGTTGATGAATAAAGATTTTCTAAGACTTTCCCTCAATGCTGCAAAACATACAATATTGCGTGTACCGAGGTAATCCCCAGGAAACGAATTTTTGATCGTGATTAACCCCAATACAGGATGCATTTGTCCATTTTTACCTCTCATAATCTATTCAACTTTTATTTTGTTAGTCTGGAATTCTACAACAAACTGGGCAAAGTTCCAACAATGGAAGTCCAGAAACAAAATGAATAAACAATAACTACCGGACATACTGCCAAAGAAAGCCAATAAAAACTACACTCTTTAAGATTATGTTAATAACAATGTACAACATCGGATATATTTCCGGCTATATGTGCCAATTAAAGGTCAAGGGAAGATATTTATGGAACAACAAAATAAAAAGTAATATCTCCGTTACGTGTTGCTCGTGAAAGATGAAGGCCTTACTTGCTAATTATAAACTTAACGTCATCGAGTCACGACTCCATGACATTAAGAGACTATTTGAACTTGAAATTAATCAGAATGACATTTGGAGGATGATTGGTAGTGGCATACAGCTGCCACTATGGCTGCAGATCACACAGGACTTGAAAACGTTGGATGCTGTTCAAAAATGGGATGATGAGACTTGACAACGATAGCTGTTCTAAAAGCGGTACAAGGGACTGAAGAAACGACAGCTACCGTTCCAAAATTAAATCTAAAAGAAAACCTAAGGAAGATGCTGTTCAAAAAACCTTAGAAACGAAGAGTGCAGTGCAAAGAGGGTAACATAGTACCCGTAGAAAACATTGCTACTGTTCATAAATTAAATCTAGCTAGAATTCGGAAGTTGCAGTTCGTATAGCACGACCACAGAAACGGTTGTTGCAGTTGAAAACGGTGATATCTCAAAAACCGACAAATGAAGAGAACTAAAACGTACTAAAAGTAATCAGCACATTTCAGTCGTCTCAACACAAATCGTATCATGTAAACGGCACTTCAAACACACAATGACTTGTCCTCACGCGTCGCAACAAACGACCGGTCGGCAGGTAACTCGAACAGGTTAAAATTAGACCACGCAAACTAACAGGTTGTGTTATTGATTTACTTACTAGTCATTGTTTACTAGACATAACATCACGTCTGTATTCCCCAAAGAGGATTGCAGAAGTGTATAATACAATTTTCGCCAGAAAGGGATACGCTTTTGAAAATTCTTAAAGTAGTGACAAGGTCATGCTGTGACAAATATTAGGGAGCGTTTTGAAGGTCGTATGACGAAGTAGTGTAGCTGGCTCAATTTAAAAAGGTGTGTGACCTTACTTGGCCATTCAGGGTGAAAGCGTCGACATGGTCAATGTCACTATACTTCTTGAACAAAACCATACACAATATGATTTTATTCTGGGAGATATTCGTTGAGTTTCTGTAAGGTCATCTGACAGAGTGGCAATGCACGATGTCAATGTCATTTTTTTTTTGCTTTTTCTGTTTGCTCTACTTTCATAATTCAACGCACTTGAGTTCTAAGACCTAAAAGACGTTATGTAGGTATCATCTTGTTGAAGTCGCCATCATCATCATCTCAACCGAAAGATGTCCACAGCTGGACGTAGGCCTCCCCTTCCCCCTATTTAAAGTATTTGCTCATAACTTCCTTCAAATATCTGGTTTTATTGAAACAATATTTCATTAAGCTAGATATAAGGCACGACCTTTCAAGTCTCTATTGAATAGAAACTTTGCCTCTATTGTCTATTATTTTAGGCGTATAATCTATCTATAAATATTATAAATTGAAGTCGCCTTTCGTGACTGTCTGAGTGACTGGCGCTGAGCAGATGATGGATGATTTGGAATCTTATGGAAATTCCGGCATTTTGTCCTACGCGCGCGTTAGGTTTTCATAAGATTCGAAATTGTCCGCGGATAAATTGTCCATCGTCTGCTCAGAGCAAACTAGACTTTTAGTTTTCAATATAATTTAGAGACTTTATTCCGGAAGGATTATGTGTCATCATTTATTAACTTTAATTGACATGGAATAACCAATTACTTACAGTAATTTATTTCAATCATCATCATTATCTTGCCCTTATCTCAATTCATTTGGTATTTAAGTCTTTTTCATCAATACTTTATTCTCTATTAGTCGTCATTTGGAAAGGTTTATCCTATACTATTAAATGAGCAATATTAGTATATATATACATAGTATGTAATCACGTTCTCGAAAACGGCTCTAACGATTTCGATGAAAGTTACAATATAGGAATTTACGGGGATGAAAACTCGATCTAGCTAGGTCTCATATCTGGGAAAATTAGTGTTCTGATACAACGTTGGTATACCTGGACGATATGTTTATCTATTTTGAGCAGGTACTGTGTATAATGCATTAATATTAAACTTATAAATAATAAAGAAATCTTGATGTTTTGTCAAGTTGTAAAACCCGTGCGAAGCAGGACTGGGTCGCTAGTAACGTTTTAAATGTTATAGCAATATTATTTGTGATAACAGTAGATATCAACAGACTTATAGAACTAGGGTAAAGTAGATAATAATACTAATACTAATAATAATAAGTTTATTCAAAAAATAATGTAGTACAGTAAAAACATTTTTCGTAATTCTATGTAATAGTTCACAAGTGTTACATGCCTGAACTAGGACATCCTGTGTTTCAGGCGAGAAAAGGTAAAACATTATATCTAAATAATCACAGTAATCACATCATATACAAAAGGTAAATTAGTCAACTAATAGGGCTGGGGGGGGGGGGTTTATAATGCTTATAAACTGATCATCCGGATTAGTGACCGTGTTGTCAGTTGTTTTGTGCCGTTGAAAGCTGTTAGGTAACAACAGTTAGGTAATTGGTTTGAGTTATTAGGGCGAATTAGTTTCATGTAGCTGGTAGCTCTTGGTAAACAATATACCAGTCTTTCTGTAGGTACTTGTGTGTGTTCTGATTATATCTAGTAAAAGATATTATAGGCCGTATCATCTTCCTGTAAACCTACTGCTATCAGGGATCTGTCTGCAATTTTTTGGTTTACCATGGCAGTGGTAGTCTAGCCATGTTCAGCATTAGACCTTAGTGTGGATATTATGATGATATGAAACCAAGTATTCTATGTGAAGCGTTGAACTTAGAGGGATTTAGAGCGACAGTAAAAAAAAATAACGTAACTGCCCTGCCAAAAAATGAACTAAAAAGTAATAAACAAGTTGTATTAGTTAATCTGTATATACAAAGCGAAAGGTCATTCATTTACTCGCTGACTAAACAGATAAATAAAGTTGTCATTGCAGTCAGGGGACCTCTTAGATTAAAAAGTGTTCCACACATCGACACAACGGTCCCCCGACTGCAATGAAAATTTTATTTATCTGGCCTATGTCACTCGGGATGATATAAGGATTCTATCGATACCCCATACATCCAAATCTGTCCAGGCATTTAAAAGTTATGGTGCCACAAAGAAACTGAAAACATTACACTCCTTTTTGGGCAGTCGTGTAATAAATTATGGTCAACCGCCTTAAAAAGATTTTAGTGACCAAATTATGTCATCAATAAAACAAGAACTTAGTTGTTAGCCTTCAAACGAAACTTATTTAGGATTAGATCAAAGCCTACGAAGATCTATTCTAGACAAACATTGTTTCCACTTTTCCTGCATAAAACCTTCAAGATTGTTATTAACCAGGTAAAAGGTTCTAATCGATATTAAAGGATAAAGGACATTGATATTATTGTCTTTCGTGTTCCTTGTTTATGAATTGAACATCAAGGATAATAAACTGTGTGTCTGACAGCATAATTTCATCATCTGATTCTAATCGCCTGTCGTTTTTAACCGACTTCCAAAAGGAGGAGGTTCTCAATTTAACTGTATGTTTTTTTTTGTATGTTTGTTATGCGATTACTCCGCCAATTATGAATTGATTTTGATGATTCTTTTTTGTTTGGTAGGTCATACTTCAGAAGTGGTCCCATATAATTTTTTTAAACTTTTCTTGGGTAGTTTTTGAGTTACTTCAATAATACGTATTTTTTCCCACTTAGTATGTGGATTATATGTTAAGTTCCTGTCACTGTTATTTACATAGCAGGTAGTGGTATTCGAATTTGTGTGGGGTATATATCGCAATTAAAAAGTGAAAAATAAAAACTTTTTAAAGAAAATTCAAAACTAAAGACATCGACTTTCGAAATTAAAGTTATTTTTCACTTTGTAGTGTTTTTTGGAAGTCGGTTGTTTTTTTTTTTGTAAAACATTTTTTTTATTTTTGAATTGGGCGATTTTCCATAACCTTACCTCTCTCGCATATAAGGTAAGGTCATCGCCCATTCCACTTAGGTAGGTAACTAATATCCTTATTAAATATAATAAGGATATTAGTAACCTAAGTGAAAGCAAGTAAGCTAAGGCTATGTATTACGGTCAAATAAGCGATAAGCAAGTCAGACGAAATATTTGGAAAATTTCACTTGACAGGTTGACATTGTGATTTTCATTATTCTGTTTACCGAGTAGGTATGACAAAACCACGTTGAAGCTGGCAAGAGCTGGACCAAAACAAACGAATAGTTTCTTATTAAGGTCGAAGAAACTGGTAGTTATGAAGGAGATATTTGTGTGGCAGAGGGTTTTATCTAGTTGACTGGTAACAGAAACGGGAGTTGGGGTAAGGCCACGGAGTATAGAATTTCTATACTCCGAGGGGTAAGCGCTACGTTGCCTATAACGTACGATGGCCCAAAACTGTCCAGTAACAAACAACAGGTGTACAAATAACTACACTGAGCCCGGGAGACCAAAACTCGGAACTGTGTTACCCAGGCTTAAAAGGCTGTTTTATTTATTAGGCTAAGTATCTAGTTATAAACGTTTAAATCAATTAATAATTATGTACTTTCTGAGTTTATCTTGGACATTACTGATCGGTAAAGGAAAAACATTGTGAGGAAACCTGGAGTTAAAGTTTAAGTTTGAAATAACCAACCCATCTTGAGCAAGCTTGGTGATCAATGCTCGTGCCTTCTCTGTGTGAGAAGAGGCTGATACAATTACCTAGTACCATTTTTCTTTTTCTTTGAATTCTCATAAAACGAGATTTTTCTTATAAAAACTGCAATAAAAAATAACAATAAAACTGCCTTCGAACGCTAGCCTTTTATGAATAAATGATTGTTCTAGCAGTATTTCAACGCGTGTTTCGAAACGTGCTTTCTTGCTAATTAGACTTTTATGTCAACGTTGCTATTAAAAGATATATAGGTTGTGTATAATATAGCTTGTTGATACAATATACAGTAATGTAATGAGTAAACACCTTCTTTCTTACATCTATGGTAAACACACAACTGTTTGAGATATAAACCAGATCCTAATGGTTCTACTTACAAGGTGGAATTTCATATTTTTCTTCATTGTTAAAGTATTATTGAATATTTGCTTTCATCATCAGCCTATAAATGTTCCCACTGCTGGGACACAAGCCTCCTCTCTGTGAGAGGGAGTGGACCGTAATCCACCACGTGGGCCCAGTGCGGGTTGGTAGATGTCACATGTTTTCGAATTTTCGGTTCTAGGACATGCCGGTTTCCTCACGATGTCTTCCTTCACCATTTTGAGAGCAGTGATGATGAAATAATTTACACAAAGTAAAGCGCCTGTCTGGGTTCGAATCTACGACCTACAACTCGTAAGGCGCGGCCGTTACCACTGGGCCACCACTGCTCCTAATGGTTCTACTTACAAGGTGGAATTTCACATTTTTCTTCATTGTTAAAGTATTATTGAATATTTGCTGTGTAAAGTATTAAATTCTTATTTAAATTATTGTGAATTTGAGACTGTGGGTCATTTTCTTTCTTTTTTTTTCATTTACTAATAATTAGTAGTAATTTATGCGGACTACCCAAATGTCCTTTCTTTGATATTGTTCGTCGAGTCGTTGAGCCCGCAAGAGCAAGCACCAAGTTCTGAGTTGAGCTACACAATTACTGACAAATGCGTGCACTGACTGGACAGGTTCACTCAAATCTGTGTGGTTCTTTCCTCAAAAGACAATTTCAGACATTAATCTACATGGTCCTAATATGACCTGACCAAGATTATGTTTGGACTTTAAAAGAGACTGCGACCTCTTCGGTCTTTCTTCGTAAAGTAGTCGGTTAGGAAACACCGAACTCGTCTAGTTTTGAAAGGATATTTAATTTTGACCAATATAGTGTTTTTTTGAACCACGTATAGAAATAAATTAATTCTTTAATTAATTTGGAATGTTTTTCAGGACGAATGGAAGTCTAAGACCACTTCTAATTGTTAATTCCATGGGATTATGGGAGACTCCGATAGTTAATAAAAATTCCGATGTTATTTTGTTTTTAAGCTATTGCATAGCTTTTATCGCGGGGTTTGAGCGCGGCGACCGAATCAAGAAATTCCGTAACGTAACGAAAAAAAATAAAACCTAACACTCCGCCTACCATGTAATGACGGTTCCTATGACAACGTGATGTTGTCATGGGAACGTAATTTTTGTTTTATATCATCACGTCATCATCCCAAGTGTAGCGTTGACAAATAGGAATTATGGAGGTTACAAATGCTATGCAATAGCTTTACTGCGGCAGTCCCCGAGTGCCACACGTTTTTTTTATTTCTGTGAGTGTCTGAATAAAAATATTTTATCCAAATATTGACATCACACACATACAGGGTGTCAGGGACATCGACGCGAAAACTGTTACCATGGATTCAGTACATGATTCTGAAACCCCCTGCCTTGAAATTTTCGTCGGTTATTAAAAAAAAAAACTTCTGTTTCATAGAAAAGTGCAATACCTACGCGGTCAAAATACATGGAACAGCAAATGTTTTTTTTAAATATCCGACGAAAAATTTCAACGCGGGTTCAAAATCATGTACTGAATCTATGAAAATAGTTTTCGCGTTGATGTCCCCTGCCACCCTGTATCAGCAGCAAAAGTTAACAAATAATGAAATTCTAATACTTACTTATCTACGAACACATCTGTGGCTGGCTAGCCTTTTCCCAACTATGTTAGGATCGGCTTCCAGTCTAACCGGATGCAGCTGAATACCAGTATTTTACATGGAGCGACTGCCTATCTGACCTCCACAACCCAGTTACTGAGTAACACGACCCACGACCACACCCGTAACGACTTTCAAAAATCTATGAATGACAACCGACCAACGACTTAGAGTACTAGTCTCGATATGTATTGGATGGTCACCCATCCACGAACCGACCGCGGCAAGCGTAGCTTAACCTTCGATCGACCAATGTGGTTGTTATTTTTTCGCAGCTACGAACAAAGCTAAAGATTTAAATTGAATCCAAATATTTATAAACAAAACAAGGACTGCAAAAACAACGTGAGTGTTAGGCCCTTTGTACACGGCACGGTTTCTTCACGGTACGGCGCGTATAAACCACGCCGTAAAAAAACGTGCCTGTCAACAAGCTTCCATAGATCCATACAACACCAACAACACTCGACGACCGTTACCCTAATTGCGTAATACAACACAATCACATCACATTCACAATCAATTGCTTCATAAGTTCGAAAAAAAATTTGGTCAGCAACGTAAATAATGCAAGGAATGTTGTTGAACTGTCAAAATGAAACAAATTAGGCAAAATTGTTTACGAAAATAAGTTACGCAATTAGGGTACGTGTCTACAAACGGCGTAAAAACCACGCCGTAGAAAAAAGGTGTCTGTCAATAAGCTTCAAATTGTTTATTTGCAAGAAAATACACGGTTTACAAGGGAAGATTTTACAGCTTAAAGTCATTGTATTCTGCCTGCGAGCAAGCGTGCAAATTATGAATGTTAAAATGTCACAATTATTGTGCAGATTCTATTAATAGTACATTATTATCACATTCTGCTTCCATAGAGATCCATACAACACTGAGGACCGTGCCTACACACGGCGTATACTTAAACCGTGCCATAGAAACCGGGAGTGAAGTGAAAACTTGAACAATTAAAAAAAATACTTCCAAAACCTTTAAAGTAAAAATACTTGCATAGAACATTGATCCGTAACGTAATATAAATAAAGAGCACAATCGCGTTTACAAAAATGAGTGAAGTCGGTAACGGTGTCGCGAGTTCAATTGGTTTTTCCCATCTCAAAAATGCCCAACGCGCCTAAAGAAGTATTCACTTCAAAAACGTGTCGACCTATCAACAGGCTTCCGAAATGATCCATACAACACCGTGTCTATACACACGGCGAATAAGCCGTAAGTAGTTTTTCACGGCAAGAAAAACGTGTACAAAGGGCTTTACGCTAAGTCAGTCAAAGTCTAAGGCGATTCGCACACTGCCCCGCATCACGCAGCGTGGTGCGGGGCGGCCATAGCAAAATGAACGCGCGTGGATGCATTTTCTGTGTGTTGGACTGTGCGTGTTTTCTATACAAACGGATATACTTACAAGCAACGCAGTCACGCAACATGCAGCGTGGTGCGTGGCAGTGTGCCAATCGCCTAAAGAATAACACATAACAATGTAATGTAGTTTACTAAGTAATAATGGCTCCCAAAACACAATTATTAAACAATTCAATGCTTCAGTGCCTTTAAATTTAAATTACAGTGACATCATTTCTTTGCTTAGAAAATTTATCTACTGTTTTGTAAAAAATTTTGGAAATCACATGGACCTATAATCTAGATAAGATAGGCCTCACAGAAGGTATACTAGATTTTTTAACGGTCTCAACGTCTACAGGAAATGTAAAATAATTCGCCTGTAATGTAACGTTACACATTCGATTTTGAACATAACGTTACAATACTGCCTCCCTAATTGACCAACATGCTTTAATGTAACATTTCGGATTAAATTACATACAGTGCTCATTTTAATGCTCGGTACTACTCCCTCACTAATGTAATGCTCGGTACTACTCCCTCACTAATGTAATGCTCGAATTGTATCATTACAGGTTGCGCACTGTAATACTCGGTTCTCCCCCCTCACTGAAGTTATGCTCGAATTGTATCATTACAGGTTGCGCACTGTAATGCTCGGTTCTCCCCCCTCACTGAAGTTATGCTCGAATTGTATCATTACAGGTTGCGCACTGTAATACTCGGTTCTCCCCCCTCACTGAAGTTATGCTCGAATTGTATCATTACAGGTTGCGCACTGTAATACTCGGTTCTCCCCCCTCACTGAAGTTATGCTCGAATTGTATCATTACAGGTTGCGCACTGTAATGCTCGGTTCTCCTCCCTCACTGATGTAATGCTCGAATTGTATCATTACAGGTTGCGCACTGTAATACTCGGTTCTCCCCCCTCACTGAAGTTATGCTCGAATTGTATCATTACAGGTTGCGCACTGTAATGCTCGGTTCTCCCCCCTCACTGAAGTTATGCTCGAATTGTATCATTACAGGTTGCGCACTGTAATACTCGGTTCTCCCCCCTCACTGAAGTTATGCTCGAATTGTATCATTACAGGTTGCGCACTGTAATACTCGGTTCTCCCCCCTCACTGAAGTTATGCTCGAATTGTATCATTACAGGTTGCGCACTGTAATGCTCGGTTCTCCTCCCTCACTGATGTAATGCTCGAATTGTATCATTACAGGTTGCGTACTGTAATGCTCGGTTCTCCTTCCTCACTAAGTTATGCTCGAATTGCATCATTACAGGTTGCGCACTGTAATACTCGGTTCTCCCCCCTCACTGAAGTTATGCTCGAATTGTATCA
Organism: Agrochola lychnidis; assembly: GCA_963680765.1. Taxonomy (NCBI): domain Eukaryota; kingdom Metazoa; phylum Arthropoda; class Insecta; order Lepidoptera; family Noctuidae; genus Agrochola; species Agrochola lychnidis. The sequence goes on from OY796858.1 coordinate 23,224,900, forward strand.
TTACAGGTTGCGCCCTGTAATGCTCGGTTCTCCCCCTCACTGATGTAATGCTCGATTCTGAATATTACATTACAGGCGAATGCTTCCGGTGAGAGATCACCTTACAACAGTTTGAGGATTTGTTCCACCTGCTGAAGATCTTCCACCTGGACACGAGTTGCCTTGGCTAACCTGAGTCTTTAAACAGACTCCCAAAAAGTCCGGACCCAGGAAAACCTGTTCAGGTAGAGATTCATAGACGACTCTGCCTTGGAGTGTAATTGTGGTGCTGTTCTACAAACGATGGGACACTTAATATCATGTCCTACGTGTCCTGTCAGCTGCACGTTACAGGAACTGATGCACGCTAGTGATGGCACCAAACACGTAGCCGAATTCTGGACCGAGTCCATGTAGATTGCTATCGATAATCGATTCAAGATTATAACTAAGTAAATAAATATTCCAAGTTCACCCTATTGTTGATCACCATTTTTATGAAACTGCAAAATATTACTAGAATAAATTCGAAGATTCAGGAAATATATTTTAAGAAATCTTCTATTATGATCATTTCAGACTGTCTGACGAAAATCAAAAGCGGAGAAAATTGACCACCAGACGTGACGGCGCGATTGATTTAGTGGCATACCTACCTGTGTGGATATAAATCGACTACCAACTATGTAATGTAGCCAGACGGCCAGACATTGGTGCCGATTCCCTTGTTCACAAACTAAACTAAATTTAAGTTCAGTGCATCTTTTTCTTTCTATTTCATTAAGAAAAGGACAGAAGATAAATTTTAGTTTCGTCCTGTGAAATTAATCAGCGCTTGACGTAAATTGACGTAATTTTAGTACGCAAGTTTTTAATCACGTCTAAACTTGTATGGAGTAGTGACAGGCGCTGATTAATTTGACAGGACTAAACTAAAATTTATCTTCTGTCCTTTTCTTAATGAAATACAAAGAAAAAGATGCACTGAAATTCAATTTAGTTTAGTTTGTGAACAAGGGAATCAGCACCATTGACGGCCAAGCCAAGCTTCAATAGCCAATCAGACTTGCTTATCAAATCACGATTTTACGTGTCTAACACACATTTGAAGGTTCTGCACCTTAACTGAATAACACACTTTTAGTCAAAAACCGACGTATTTTGAAAGAAATTGTTAAACCATTGTCCACTGTCTTACGGATTACCCCACTGATCTTTGTAAGAAATACATAGGTACACGTACGGTATAAATTAAGTACGTAACTACATCAAAAACTGCTTTCTTAAGGTCAGAAACAGCACACATATCAACTCGGAAAGGGATCGTCACCGTATCGGCGCGGTTCGTGAGTTTGTCCCGAGGCGAGGCGATTACGTTACGATTCCGATTAGAGTGCGTTGCAGTAGGGAGTTTCATACAAAGAATACTGAATGGCTCGAGTTGATACGGTGACGATTCCTTCCCGAGTTGATATGTTTGCTATTTCCTTTAGTTCAAACACGATAATAATTTCAACGTCAAAATCTTAGTGCACCAAATTGACTTTAGCTTGAATAAGTCCAGATGTAAAACATCGAATGTTTTTTGCCTGGAAATTATAGACTATTGTCATTACACATTGCAGAACTATTTTTAGGCATGAGTCAGCTGACAACAAACAAAGAAATAGCTAATACTGTTTTAGGATCGGGTTGTATCATCGTTTTGCATAATTAGAGAGAATTAGCATTTAGTCTAGCACTGAATTTTCCATTGTGCAGTTGGTAAAGTTTGTAGGCTTTGTGGAGATTTCGGCTTATTTATTTAAGTACCTGGTCGACCGAGCTGTGCTCGGATGAAAATAGAGAATGCTCATTAAATAGTATAGGATAGTTCATACTAATTCCATGTATAGCACATACTAATTCCATACTGCCACGATAGTAGGTACTTACTAATTCCATGCTGCTATGATAATAGGTACTTAATAATTCCTTAAAACAACAAAATAAAAAATTGTTGTAAACTTGGGCTACCAAGCTCTGCTCGGGTGAAAATACGGAGAAAACGAATTTTCTCAGATATGAGACCTAGCTAGCTAGATGGATTTTTCGCCCCCGTAAACCCCTATATTGTAACTTTCATCGAAATCGTTAGAGCCGTTTTCGAGAACGTGATCACAAATAGATATACAAATATTGCTCTTTTAATAGTAGAGAATTGACAAGTAAAAGTGGACTCAACATAAACGTGTAAGTAACAATATTTCTTAACAACTATGTTAGTAAACTTAATCTAACACTGTCCTATAGTTTTGAGAATCTCTGCTACAAGCTCAACACTGATGTCAGTTATCATTACGTCAGATATGATAATGAATGATAACGATAATAATTTAATTTTTATTTGTTATAGTGTTGAATTAGCATGATGCCTAAGGCGCTGAGTAGATGATGGACAATTTGTCCGCGGACAGTTTAAAATCGTATGTAAATCTAATACCTAGGCCTACCACACGCACAAGCTTCACCACAGTTTTGCCTGCGCAGGCTGTTTTGTACACGGAACACTGTGTACAAATCGGCGAATTTTACCAACCACACGCACGGTGTTCCGTGTACAAACCATCCTGCGCAGGCAAAACTGTGGTGAAGCTTGTGCGTGTGGTATGCCCATAACGCGCACATAGGACAAAATGCAGGGATTTCCATACGATTTCAAATTGTCCGCGGACAAAATGACCATCGTCTTGTGTTTAAATTACCACTTTTCCTGTACCTTAGTTAAAAACATTTAGCTCTCAGTTATATCAATCAATCTGCCTAATTTTCCCTACTATCTTGGGGTCGGCTTCTAGTCTAACCGGATGCTGCTGAATACTAATATTTTACATAGAGCGACTGCCTATCTGACCTTCACAACGCAATTACTGGTTCGTTTTATATTTCCTAATTATTCCTTATGGCTTGATTTGAAGTAATATTCAACTTAATTTCTGCAATCACGTTCACCAAGACATAAACTAAAATTATAAAATGTACAACCTTGTCGCATACATAGACAATTACGCTACTTTTTATTTCCACAGTCATTTAAATCCCGACGTCAGCGGTTAGCAATAAAGCACAGTGCACATGGGTCGTATGAATTGAGCCAATTATGCAGATTCGGTCGGCGACGTACGACTCATTGTTGGGTCAGATCGATGCTCAATTATATTCGCTTGGAATTCCTTACGGCTGCTGTTTGAAACGTTGATTACATAGCATACACAGACATACTCGTACATAAACTCATGCCTTTTTCCCATGGGCAAAACAGAAACTACAGAACGCTACCTGCTACGATCCTTACATACCTACTCCTTTTGCCTCATTTACGTTCATACATCTGGTCATACATGCACGCCGATTGAGAGTACTACGCACCTTGACCTTTCTGAAGAACATTACTAATAGGGTCACTATATGTCACCTGACACGCCCTCCCGCTCCGCCCAGAGCGGGAGAAGTTATTAGATAATTTCCCACCCAAAAAAAAGGCTCAAATTCAAATTCAAATTGTTTATTTGCAAGAAAATACACGGTTTACAAGGGAAGATCTTACAGCCTTAAAGTCATTGTATTCTGCCTGCGAGCAAGCGTGCAAATTATGAAAATTAAAATGCAAAAAATAAAATTTTAGAAAATAATTTTATTTTAATTTTAGTTTTTTTTATTTAAATTTTAAATTATGTCCTTCTAATGCAAGTGTGGAATAAGCACGGTAAGCCATTTGTCTCGGATGTCATTCATAGATCTATGGCAGTCATTAAGAGTAGTCAGAAGCATGAAAGTCTGACAGTCTGACAACTATTCTTAGCGAGAGGTATCGCGTTACCTAGTAACTGGGCTGTGGAGGTCAGATAGGCAGTCACTTCATACCTAAATTCAGCTGCATCCGGTTAGACTGGAAGCCGACTTCAATAATTGAGAAAAGACTAAGCAGATTAAGATGAGTGTAGAACAATGCTTATGCAACCATCTCGATTTGAAAATGACAGATTTAATTTGGTATGAAATCTATTTTTAAATATTCTAATCTAATCTAGAGTTGTACATAAACTCTAAAACACATGAAACTGGAATTAGTGAAATTAACTATACCAGAACGGAATATATTCAATAAATTTCTCAAGACAGCCATTTTGCCTGTTGCCATGATGAAAAGTTAAGCCAGGCAGCCATATTGAAAACCTAATTGCGTAATACACGATCAATCACAATTTGTTTCGATTTGAAACAGATTGCTAATTCATTGCTTCATAAGTTGGAAAAAAAATCTGCTCAACAAAGTAAATAGCGCAATGAATGTTGTTGAACTGTCAAAATGAAACAAATTTGTCATTATCGTTTACGAAAATAAGTTACGCAATTAGGGTACAGGGCTGGTTGGCCAGAGCAATGAGGTTATACAATTAACCTCATTGGGCCAGAGTATTTACAGTCTACACTACACTTTATCCGTTTTATGTTGCATTCTATTGTTTAATGGTGCTGTTGTCACTGATATTTGAAACCTAGAATGTGTATTTTTTTTTTGCTATATAGGTACCTACTCCTAAAGACGTAGTTACCTACGCCTTTTTAGAGACATGAGACCACTTCACAAAATCCTTAAATCTACCTAGTCAAAAGTTTTCCACAGTAAGATAACCGAAAGATTACATAACTCAAATGTATCGACTGTTTCAGTGCACTTCTCACCGGTTATTTAGTAAACACGCTGTAAACATTCACGCTTGCACGCTTCGGGGAAACTCGGGCGCAGTCGGTTATGCATTTCGCGTGCGCTAGCGCAAACCAAACTCACTGTTTACTTTTAGAACCATTTTAGAACATTTACATACGGATTTGGAAAGCCTTGGCTTGAATTTGATGCAACGGGAACGTTTTTGTTTTTGGAGTGCTGTGGAAAATTGTAAACGAAAAGCATTATGTTTTGAAGAAATTTGGCTGCATTTTATCCTATCAAAGACAATATTTTATTGTTTTAAAAATGTTAAATCGTCTGTGAGTGTTTTAAATATGTACAGTTATAGTACAAAACGGGCTGGTGTTCGCAACTCCACGCCCAAGCGCGTTTATTGCGTATGGGTAGGAGAATCGGTTGTAAATAAATGTAGTAAGTACTTAAAAGACTTTGTCCTAGGCAGTATTACTTCTACTGATGACAATAAACTGTAATCACGAACACAACTAGTTTGACCGGGACCGGGATGCGCGCAGCGTCGACGAATGAGGGGCGGGCAGGACGCCGCGCGGCGTGAGCATGAGCGGTCTGCACTGCACCCCCGTCTCGCCACGCACATACCTAAGGCGCGGGGCAGAGATCTCGGTCAAACTGTAAGCCTATTGTATTCTGTTACATAATATTTACAAAGAATCTGCAAAACAATACCTACCTATATCACAAATCCTTATCATTTCATCGATTCAAGATATATCATCATATTTTTCTATTTTATCCTCTTATTTCATCTGTTCACCTTGCCAATGTTATCATATCACGATAGACGTGTGATAAGGAAATCCAATTTGTCACAAACGACTGGACTTAGAACTGATTAGGACAAACATCTGATTCCCTGGAGTTATGCGCAGGCGCAAGGCGTAGCGTGAACACGCATCTATAGAACTATTTTGTCTATTAATCTCTCCTAGGTGTTTATGATGAGATGAGACTAACATTGGAATGCATTTCTACAATACTTTCTGCTAACAGGCATTTTTTTTATAATGTCTAGATGGAGTGTCGCGCTGCAAAAGACCTAAAACAAACAAGCCAACTTTGTTATGTTGGTGTGCGTGACAGCTACGTCTTACACTCGCGCCACGTCATTGTGCTTTTCTAGTGTGCGTGCATTTAGCGGCCAACAGTTGGACGCTATTTTTTTGACAAGTTCACAGCTTTGACTGTCTATCTAGACATATTTATATCTTTGCTTAGAGGCACGTTATTTTTGCACGAACTTTTCCACAAACCAAAAATCTAAATTGATTTTCCATCTAAATTATTGAAATTGCATTTTTGTCATACATTGCTTGTTAAAACATCTTAAGAGTTTGCAATTAGATACTTGGCAACGTGGCAATGTCGTAAATAGCTGTCAAATATTTCGCCGTTTTAATTAATTTGTCTAAAATATTGATTGTAAAATGTAATTATTATCTTAACACTGAATATTACGCCATTAAGTCCGCTTTTGTACCTATTATGATGTGTTGCATAAAAGTTAATAATTAATTAATATTCAGTGATATAAACTATGCTAAGCCAAGAAGAGTAAAACTTGCATTGTTTTTAGTCAAAGCAGTCAAACCTGTTTTTTTTTTTAATGTTATTTTTCATTTTAATTAATATTTTTAATTTTATATTATTTACGAAGATGTTGCTTTATATGCATATTCATAAAAACCTTTACCTGTTAGCTTTTATTATTTAAGGTACAGTGTATAATGCTGTTGGCATTCCTATTTTAAATAAATAAAAATAATTCAAATCGACTAACCTTGTGGAGCAGCAATGAATCGTTCGCTTCGCAACGCCGTCAGCTCACTGACGAGCTGCCGAACGTCGGGCGCCTCCGTCAGGAGACAGACCTGGTCCAGGTCGATGTCTTCAACTGTGATGCCCCTGGTCACCGCGTCGTATATGAAGCCAAGTTGTCGGCTGCAACAAAATTTTGGTGTTCAGTTTTGAGGAAATTTCTAGGACATAGGCGAAAGACGAAAAACTTTTGCCTTCCATAAAAGTTTTAGGTGGGTAGCTCTAGCACATTGACACATGCTAAGTCAATAGAAGTAAATCTTGCGAGAGAGAAGAAAATGGACGCACTAACAGACTACACGAAGACACTATGATACGGACTAAGTACCTACCTTAATTTTAGTTAAAATCTGTTTTTTTTAATTTAATTATTTTTACCGGGTTCACATGTATTACGTTTTTTACGTTCGACATTTATTTTTTATTTGTATGTCACCTAAATTGGAAGGTGCTGGTGTCTGTGATACAATGATTTTTTCTTTAGTACAAGCACCAACGATACACTTTTTCTGTAATATAATTGTTTTTTTAATTTTACACTGTATATATTTTCGAAGCGGTATCTTGACATGGACAGAAGTAAAATACGATAACAAATCATATTATAGAAATTACTAGTCTGGACGTGAAAAAAGTATTTTGACGTCATAACGTCTTTTAATCGATGAACGCACGCACGAAAAAGTGTCACGTTCAGCCTGAGCCGAGCGTGCAAGCGAGAGCGCGGAACAAGCGATAGAGAGGCACGATCGGCCTAAGCGTTCGGCTTGTGACGTTATCACGTAAAATTATCGTCCGTAAACCGACTTTACAGACAACCAATTTTTTTTTAAGCTATTGCATAGCTTTTATCGCGGGCTTTGAGCGCGGCGACCGAATCAAGAAATTCCGTAACGTAATGAAAATAAAACCTAACACCCCCTACTCCACCTACCATGTAATCCACGTTCAATTACGTTTTATGTCATCACGTCATCATCCCAAGTGTAGCGTTGACAAATAGGAAGTATGGAGGTTACAAATGCTATGCAGTAGCTTTACCGCGGCAGTCCCCGAGTGCCACACGTTTTTTTTTTTAATATTTTCTTCTTAAGACTAAAATCCGTTTGTTATCTATGTTGTCAAAGGAAATACGTAGATGACAAGGTAACGAGCATCAACCGACTGATATCAATAATCATTTTTTGGCGACCTTTACTATTTGAACTTTGAAATTTTGATAGTGTTGTATCAAAGTTAGAAAGTTTAAACTAACTATAATAAACACATTGAATTAGCTCCCGACCGACACAATAAAATTAAATGATAACATAATAATTATTGTTATCAAAGTCGGCTTCAGTTTATATTAGACGGGCAGTGATTATTGTTATCATATTGGTGTCAAAGTGCAAAATATTATTGTAGTTATCTGCTGGGGATGCTCCGGCCTGAATAGCCTAACTGTCTGTGAGATATTTTTGATTGTCTGCCCACTTGACCAGTCCTATGTGGGTTATAAAATTTATATACAGGGTGGCAGGGACATCGACGCGAAAACTGTTACCATGGATTCAGTACATGATTATGAACTCCTCTGCGTTGAAATTTTTCGTCGGTTATTAAAAAAAAAAATCTGCTGTTTCTTAAAAAAGTGTAATAATACCTACGCGGTTAAAATGTATGGAACAGCTGTTTTTTTTAAAACCGAAATAAAGGAAAAGAAAAAAAACCCGTACAGAAGAATTGTAAGATTTTGCTCTTGATTAATTTCTAACTTGAGAATCTCAAAACAAATTGTCAAACTGATGACTCTAAAGTGGCGTTTTTATGGCCAATTCCTATAACTTACGGGTCATTATTTGTTAAAATTAAGACTTATATTGAATTCTTACCAATAATGAAGCAAATACCTCATAGCTTTACATAGTAGACCCTCCCATATGCAAGTAGCTATCACAGGTAAAATTTGATGCCCTGTTTGGCAATATTAATTTACCATTGGTGAGTAAATCGATTCATTTTGTTTATAGGAACCGAGCATTAGACCTCCAGTAGACCGCACAGCGTCGGTAGTAACATTCAGACCTTGCCTATTAAGGAATTTCAATAGAAAAAGAGACCAGCTTATGGCTGCATTTCCACCAGAGATGTGAGAGGTAGCTGAGCGGTGCGAGGATGCGAACGAAGCTGTGAGACGATGTGAGCGTTTCCACTAGAGATATGCTAGGCCGCTGAGCGGTGCGAGGGTTCGTAGCGACGCTGTAAAACGGTGCGCAGATGAGCGGTGCGAGGATGTGTAGCGGGTTCTTTTCAGATGCGATTTCTCGCTCGTGTCCATCCCTAGCACACATCCCTCGCACCGCTAAGCCGTTTCCACCGGAGCTGCGCTGAGCGAGGCTATTTAAATGACGCGATTCTATTGGTTCTTAACAAACACATCCCTCGCTACGCATCCTCTCACATCCCAGGTGGAAACGCAGCTTAATACCGGTTTTCTTACTACTGACGTATGACCTAGTACAAAGCTATACAAGGTATTTGCATACGCTGCACTGCTGCAACACAAAAACAATGCTGAACGGTGGTTTTCATATAAAATGAGGCCAAATGTCAGACACGTGATTGTATGATAATTTTCAACTATTATAAGAACTATTTTCGCTACAGACTTTCTTTGATAAAACCTCTGCCAAGCGAATTCGGTCCCAATCTCTGTGGTCCCAATGCCCAGAACATTTCCAATGTTGGACAACGCCATTTCAGAGTATTTACACCAGAATTTTATTTGCCGTACCATAGAATAGTCTCCTATTGCTTTGCTTTTCAAATATTTTAAGTATTTTGAGACTTTACTACAGGGTCAGGTCAGGTGAGCTGACGAAACTCTACTGAAGCGATGGATAGGTATCGATATCAGAACACGATAAAACAAAAAAAAACAGGGGCACTCCGGGAGTGCCAACGAAAGTGAACATTTTTACAAAATCGCCTTGGTGGAAGAAAAATACTTGTATAGAACATTGGTCCGTAACCTTGTCTAAATAAAGAGCACAATCGCGTTTACAAAAACAATACTTCCAAAACCTTTAAAGTAAAAATACTTACATAGAACATTGATCCGTAACGTTATAGAAATAAAGAGCACAATCGCGTTTACAAAAATGAGGTGTCGGTAATGGTGTCGCGAGTTCAATTGTTTTTTCCATCTCGAAAATGCCCAACGCGCCTAAAGAAGTTTGCACTTCAAAAAGACGTTGCGCCGACGCCAAATTAATTGAGAATAGGGAGAATGATGATGATACTGAACGTTGGCGGTGAACCCCAACTTTGTCAATACATTCAAGTGCCGTTGCTTTGAGGAGTCATTGGTAGCACTATTTTTATAAGTTGACGATTATGATGATGTCGATATAGTGCACATCTGAAAAAAAAAAGTGGCACTCCATCTCAAAAATGCCCAACGCGCCTAAATAAGTTTTCACTTCAAAAAAGGTAATACACCATAGATAGACTGTCACCACGTCGTTTTGCAGTCCAGTTTTATCAAATAAACCCTCCATGTCCACGTTTATAACCCGTGCAATATTAATTCGAAAGTTAATTGAATCAAATGGTCACTGCGGCATTCGTAGGCAATCGATTATGGACTTCAATTCTTTATGAGAGCATGACGTACATTTGAACCGAACTTTAATTAACCTGAAAATCACCAGTAGGTATATGCTTTATGTATGTTTGTATTCATTGTATTATAGTAGTTTATGAAACTGTTGCATAATAAGGGGTATTAAAACATGAGTGTGTGTTTAAAAACCGAGCCGTAAGCGAGGTTTTTAATAGTATCACACGAATGTTTTAATACCTAGTTATGTGCAGTTTCATACACTACTTTATCTACTCTCAAACATTGGGATTGAAACAAATACTAAATAAAAGATCAAAGTTAAAGATCAAGAATAAATTTAAAAATCCCATGAAATTCAGTAAGTACAGACGCCAGCACATCAAGCTACCCGAAACTGTCAAACATTCCCAATCAACTTTGAACATTAGACATCAAAGATAAAGTTGAAAATCTATTAAATAAATTTGACAGATTGTAGTAGCTTGATGTGCTGGCGTCTGTACTACAAAACAAATGAATGTCGCCTGCACCAGCACATCACCGCACATGCGCTACAGCGGGTGCTGCTGTCCCCCGCCACAAGTTGATGGAAACTCTTTGGTGATATTAACTTCTTGGATTAGCGCTGTATCGTAATAGAAAAAAAAATTGTTTTATAGTAGGTATTTTTTGTTAGAGAAAAAGTGTTATAATATGATTCTATTTTTAAATTTTGGTATTCTGTTTATAAAGTATGTCAATATAAACTCGTTTTGAAGTTCATAATTCGAATATTACGCTATTGGAGTAGATAAAGTAAATTACTACACTACAGAATACCTGCAGTATTATTTCTCCTTCTCCCTTTAAATCCATCCAAACGTTGTCTTTAAAACCTTCCTATACCCTCGCCTAATTCTGTGGCACTTATGCGCGCGCACGGTCTCACAGACCGAATGTTTGGAACCCAATTTCAAAACAAAAAAAAAAAATGGTGAAATATGTTTCTAGAAACTAGGGAATAACGTGAACAAGAAAAACCCAATTTATTCATAATAAACCATTCATTTACTGAGTAACAGTCTATTTTATTTCAGTCTCTGATATAGTAAGATTTTCGTAAGCGTTTACAAAATATTAGCAAAAATATATGTTTTCTTCTAAGAAATAAAATCAAATTTAAAGAGAACCTCATGATGATCATTAAACATACAACACATCAAAAGCAGAAGTGACATTTTTGTACTGAGCTGAAGCCCTGGATCCTTCACCGCGTCGCGTCGGTCCTACAGACAAATTGTCGCCAAACATGGCCACACGTGCTACTAGCACGAACGCAATTTGCGCCCTGACATAAACGTAGCAACGAATCAGGCAGCTACCAGAAAGTACAAAATGCCAGCAACAATGAAAAGAGAAAAAATCACGAAAGAGTGTTTTGTCGGTCTCACAGACCGAACGCAGGTATAGGAAGGTTAAAAGATCGCTTTTAGCGATAAGACCGCTCATTGTGTCACCACACTCACCACCTATGTAAAATTTCTACATAATTCGTATGGTGGACATTATAAACAGTATTTATGTGTGCAGACCAGCGCGATATCGATCACGAGCTGCCTGTAGCGCCCGCAATATCTCGCCAGTCTGCACGAGCCTTTAGATTCTATCAGTGATGATGATGATAGAAAGTAAGTACCAGGAAATATTTTATTTGGCAGAATTCAGAATTAAAGAAAGTGGATTACAAACAAGCATTTTTTGAAGTTCTTTGAACTTCTTTAGGCGCGTTGGGCATTTTTGAGCTGGGAAAAAACAATTGAACTCGCGACACCGTTACCGACACTTCATTTTTGTAAACGCGATTGTGCTCTTTATTTAGATAAGGTTACGTACCAATGTTCTATGCAAGTATTTTTACTTTAAAGGTTTTGTAAACACGATTGTGCTCTTTATTTAGATAAGGTTACGGACCAATGTTCTATACAAGTATTTTTCTTCCACCAAGGCGATCTTTTCCACCAAGTTTTCACTTCTGTCGGCACTCCCGGAGTGCCACTATTTTCTTCCATGCCTGTTTTTGGTCATCATCTCGGTAGTGATCCTTTTCTATCCATATCATCTTTCACACAGTCCATCCATCGTTTCTTTGGTCTTCGTCCATTTTTATAGCCATGCCCATACCATTACAACCGATTTCTTCAGTAGAAAATCAACCTGCCTAGCCTTTTCCTATGTTGGGGTCGGCTTCCAGTCTAATCGGATGCAGCAGAATATCAGTATTTTACATGGAGCGACTGCCTATCTGACCTCCACAACCCAGTAATTGTGTAATACGATACCCCTTGGTAAGACTGGTTGTCAGACTTTCGGGCTTCTGACGACCCGTAATGACTGTCAAAGATTCACGAATGACAGCCGGGACCAACGGTTTAACGTGCTCTCCGAGGCACGCAAGTAAAACGCCATATTTTACTATAACCAAGCTTAGGAAGCATATTGTAAGTGTAGTTTTGTTAGTGATACCAAGAGCAAGAAGCTGCAGCGTTTTTTTTTTGCCTTCACCCACTCTCGACTTGGCTCTCGTGGGCAAGGTTCGGATACCGGTTAAATTTTCAAACTGTTATTATGTAGGTACTTGACGCAAAAACCTTTACATTCGGTTTCGTTCGTATAGAGGAGTCTTTACATAAAGGTTTTTTTTCAGATTAAACGGTTTAGAGCAATATTAACCGGTTTTTTGTTTAGTTTTTATTTAGCGTGGCATCCTCACAAGTAATCACAAGTTGCAACGCGTTTACCAACATGCCGCTCGTCGAATAAACCGGTTAATTTAGGTTAAAATAAAGTTCAAAAACGTTCACGTTCTTAAGAAAAGTTCGGAGTAAAACCCAAATAAACTGTTTTAACTGGTATTTATAAAACCGGTTCCGAGCCTTGCTCGTGGGTGTCGCTAGCCCAGGCAAGAAAGGGAGAAGCTTCTTTACAGGGGAAAATAGCACCATCGATATTGAACTAGTTATAAATCCTAAAGTAGTCGCAAACACTACTGCCCGCTGCCAAGAGTTTTCAGTTTTTCATCTTGAATTTTCCAGTAGAAGCCCGGTGTCTAGATTTGTGCCCGGTTGATGGCAATACGCTCGCCCCCGTTAGGCTGCCTGTCCATTGGAGCGGAAAAGTGAGAAGAGGAGTGAAGCTGTGCCTGTTTTAACCAATAATAATAATATTAATATTGTCAGGCAGCCTTACATGGGAGTCCCATGTAACGGGGTGGGGGGAGGGGCGTTATGTATTGTTATAACTACTTACTACACAATAGAAGCACTTTTCAGTAGAAATACGGAAAATTATTTCCGATAAGATTAAAAATCTTGAGTAGTTAGATAATCACTACTGTTTATCAGAAAAACATGCAGGTCATGGTATTTTTACGTTCTTGTGTAATGTTATTTTCATGGCTTTTTCGTGTTTTTCAATACTTTGAGATAGGGAAAATGTGAACGTGCTTTTAGTACCAAAGTACTGGATTTAATGATAAAGACCAATGATATTATAAAGTGGCAGATAGGATATACGCACTCCGCAACTGACATGTCAAAACTTGACTAATTAGTCAAGTTTTCTTCGTCTTGTCTCTTTTTCACTCCCGATAATCACGACATACCGTCCTATTTCAACGTCTCATCTAAGTGTGACATTGTGCCGTTTTTGAAGATCGAATGTTGGGTATATATCCCCTACCTAATATTGCCTTCTGATAACGAGTGTTATGTGAAGGTAATCGTGAGTACCTAATCAATTCATGTGAGGTGATAACGGACATATCGTTTTACCATAATATTATACACGTATGTTGGTAGTCCAAGGATGTTACAGAGCTTCGGTTCCGGTTCCGAAAGGTCAGAACTTTCGATTAATTTTACTCCTCCGATTCCGATTTCGGTTTTAACTCGTCGCCAGTGTAATTTTAGTTTAACACGCTCGCACTCGAAGTCTCAGTTTATTGTTTTGTTTGTGAATATTATCGCTAATATTTGACTGATTAAAGAGACTGAATTATAATTTCAATTATTTCATTAAGCCTTCCCATAACACATCTTTCTTCTACCACTCCACTTCCACCTTCGACGCCGGTTCCAGTTCCGAATCCGATCATTCAAATTTAGAACCCCCGATTCCGGTTCCGGATCCGATAAAACGACATCCGTAACATCCCTGGTTGGTACTCTGACGTTCTTGGTTGAACACTGTCCAGCGAATGATATTACTTAAGGCGAGAATAACTGACTTTTAATGATTTTACTGAAGATCACGTCTAAACGAGTAGTGTTAATGATTTCGAAAAAATGTATGTTAAATTAGAGTATTTTCTTAATAACTTAATATAGGAATATTTTAGATTATGTTTATATTACATGGTGTAATTAATTTGTAAAGTTATGTCTACTGCGGATAAAAAAACGGAGAATCACGCAAAAACAGTCAAGCGTATTTTCTGAAACCTTCACCATTTTAAAGATAATTTAATTATTTATCTTTTAATTTACATGTTTTAAAAAAATATCTTTTGTTTTATGCATAATAAATTAATAATGTGTCTAATTTGGGACAGCGCTCCTTGATGGGCGAGTCCTATTACTGGCTGGACATACGACGCGTTGCGTGAGCTCAGCACAGAACACGCAAGCTAATCACTCAAGGTCACTGGCATTAGTTGCATCTTAAAAAAGAAATTGATGCATCTTCTCTATGTGCTAGAGAAGTTATTGCTATGAATCGTTAAACTAGTGTCTTATTAATAGCAAAGAAAAACATTGTTGCTGCAACATGTTTTATAACATTTAGTTAGCAACACTGCAGTGTGTGCAACATGATGCGCAGGTTTGTTATGAAATGAAATTGTTAATTCTGTAAATTGGATATCGGAATCACTTTTACACGTCATATAAAAATAAAAATAATCTAGATGAGTTCGGCGTTTCCTATCTGACTACTCTGAGAAGAAAGGTTGAAACAAACTCAGAGGTCGCAGTCTCTTTTAGAGTCCAGACATAATCTTGGTCAGGCCATATGAGGACCATGTAAATTAGTGTCTGAAAAGGTCTTTTGAGGAAAGAACCACACAGATTTAAGTGGACCTGTCCAGTCAGTGCAAGCATTTGTCAGTAATCGTGGAGCTCAACTCGACGAACAATACCATAAATACGACAAATACAAGGCGATAATTTGCGAAGGTAAGGCTCAATAACATGGCAATATTTATTCTCCTCGCTACAAAGCCTATGGCGCTAGAAATAGTTTATTGATTTAATAGTTATTCTCGTACGCTTCGTGAGGGAAGTAACCTTTTATAGAATGTTTTCCTCAATAAATCTGCCTAGCTTTTCCAGCTGAATACCAGTATTTTACATGGAGCGATCTGACCTACACAACCCAGTGTCTGGGTATAGTTAGTGCCATCCACGAAAACACGCTCCATTCTTCTACCTAATTGCTTACAGACTGTAAGAGCGGTTTCGCACTACGTCCGACCCGAATCCGATCCGAATCCGAGAAATATCGTTCCGAAGTAGCCATAGTACGATTTGTATGAGGGGTTGCGCACTAGATCCGAACTCTGTCCGTCCGAATTTAGAACATTACCAATTCGGATTGAACTCGGAACTTGAATTCGGATTCGGATCGGACGTAGTGCGAAACCGTTCTGAGCAGTTTCGCACTACGTCCGATCCGAATCCCTCATATAAATAGTACTATTAAAATCGATGATTTATTTAAATATATCTTACATAATCTAGTTTTAAATTATTATACCCAAATAGTTACTGTTTAAGTCATTGAAAATATTATATCTTCTTTTTAATTTGGCTTCTAATAAATGTATTGTTGTCTTCTTTTTAAATGTTAGGTGTTAATTGATGGTCTGAATCAGGCAGGTCTACATTACAGTTAGAATTAAATTTTCCTTGATTGTAATTAATGTAAATCATAATTTGATTTTATACTTCTATTTTTTTTTACTATAGCTACTTTACTTCGGACCGACAGATCTCGGATTCGGATCGGACGTAGTGCGAAACCGCTCTAAGCGTTTGGAAAGACTATACACGATACCCCTTGGTAAGACTGGTTGTCTGACTTTTTGGCTTCTGACTACCTTAACAAATCTGTCAGATACAAAGAATAATGTTGTCATACTTGGCTATAATTTATTCAAAATTCGATATAAAATCATTAATCACTTCAGCTATGAAGAAAATTATAATCTAATCAAACACGTGCAGTGCATTGATCAACTGATTTTTAACAATGTACTATTGTGTGAATGATCATAGAGTATGTAGTCAATGGAGTGCTCACAAGATTTGTTCGTTGTGTCTCACTGACCCAAATATTTCAGCGGAGACACAAGTTTGTTATTAAACAATAAATAGTGTTTGAAAAACCTACCAACATTTTTTTGAAGTGAAAACTTCTTTAGGCGCATTGGGCATTTTTGAGATGGGAAAAACAATTGAACTCGCGACACCGTTACCGACACCTCATTTTTGTAAACGCGATTGTGCTCTTTATTTATATTACGTTAAGGATCAATGTTCTATGCAAGTATTTTTACTTTAAAGGTTTTGGAAGTATTTTTTTAAATTGTTCAAGTTTCCACTTCTGTCGGCACTCCTGGTGTGCCATTGTTTTTTTTTTGTAGCTTAATAATTGTTTAATTCTTTGCATATTTACAAACACTTTTGAAGGGTCAATCGTGTGTCGCAGCAAAATAATTTTCGAAGGATTTCGTAAATGTGTCACAATACGTCGCTTGCCAATGAGCCTAGTGGTGTGACTGTCAGACTGCCAAGTCATAGGTCTCCAGTTCGAACCCAAGGCACGCACCTCTGACTTTTCGGATTATGTGTCTTGTATAATCACTTGCTTCAAAAACGGTAAAGGAAAACATCGTGAGGAAATCGGCATGCCTAAGAAATATTTCTCGATGGCATGCGAAAACTCTGACACCAGTTTAGTCACTAACCACACGAAAAGAAGCTTGCCAATTAAGTCTTCAATTGCTTGCAACCCTGTGTTTACAATTACGGTCAAGTCAGTGCTGCCAACTAGTCTTAGCGAAAACGCGCTGTCAGCGCTGTAAAAAAGCGCTAGAAAGCGCTAAAATGGCTTTTTAATACAATGCGCTATATTTCGCGCCAACCAATAACGGAAATTTATTAATTTATTGATTCGAAATAATATATTTGTGTATCGAATCAAGAGATTATCAAATTTACTTCATTCAGTTCGAATATTAATCGAGTTTTCGATTTGCGTTGCCGATCATCGACAACTTACAAAATTATTGCCCCACAAATAAAATAAATTTTATGATAGCATGAAATGAAACAAATAATATACGTAAAATCAATATTTTTTATAATGAAATCAATGATTTATGGAAATAATATGTCGGTAATAAGTAGTAATACGTAATTTTATTTAGCACTAGTAATTTATTATGTTTTACGCTGTATTAAGAAATACAGTATTATATAATTTAAAAAAGTGCTAGATTTTGCGCTAGGCGCTAAAACGCGCTTCGAGACAAAAAAAAGCGCTAGATCTGGCGCGAAAAGCGCTAAGTTGGCAGCACTGGGTCAAGTACACGATTATAAATTAATAGTTTCACTAACCTGCCATTGTAGTCGGTAGTTATACTTGAAAATAAACAATAGTTAACTATGGCGGTAACCCTGTACAAAGGGCAACAATGCAAGTGTTTTCAATTAAGTAATTTTTACATAACATAACACCATGCTTAACTTCGAAGGGGTAAACACAGGTGTATAGTACACCTAAATTTCTCCTGCTAAGTTTCATGAAATAAGAACGAGCCCATAAGGCATTTTTAAAAGGATATCACTACATAGTATAAAACAAAGTCGTTTTCTCTGTCCCTATATCCCTATGTATGCTTAAATCTTTAAAACTACGCAACGGATTTTGATGCGGTTTTTTTTAATAGATAGAGTGATTGAAGAGGAAGGTTTATATGTATAATAACCCGGTTTATACCCGTGCGAAGCCGGGGCGGGTCGCTAGTAAAATATATTGTATGACCCTCGGCAATACTCCCTGCGTTCCGAACTGCGCTAAAAGTGATAATATCGCGAATCCGACCCAATTTAATAGTCACAAAATATAAGGGCTATGCCATCAGACTAATAATTATTATAAAGGCGAAAGTTTTTGAGTGTGTATGTTTGTCTCTTCTTCACGCTCAAACGGCTGGACCAATTTTGATGAAATTTGGCACACAGATAGTTTATAAACTGGATTAACATATAGGATACTTTTTATCCTGATATTCCCACGGGATCAAGACTTCTGCGGGTGAAACCGCGGGGCGCATCTAGTTATATATATATCATAACAAGGATGATGCCTAGGTAAAAAAAAAACGTGTGGCACTCGGGGACTGCCGCGGTAAAGCTATTGCATAGCATTTGTAACCTCCATACTTCCTATTTGTCAACGCTACACTTGGGATGATGACGTGATGACATAAAACAAAAATTACGTTCCCATGACAACATCACGTTGTAGGTCAACCGTCATTACATGGTAGGCGGAGTGGAGGGTGTTAGGTTTTATTTTCGTTACGGTTTTATTTTCGTTACGGAATTTCTTGATTCGGTCGCCGCGCTCAAAGCCCGCGATAAAAGCTATGCAATAACTTAAAAGAAATTCTATTTAGTCTTTCAGATCATTTAAAAAATATTACACACGTATTTTTTGCTTTATCATATTAATCAAACATAAATACTTAACACGCATTAAAGTTGGGGAGTGGGGCCTCGCTACGTCACAACTCAGTATAAAATCTAGCAAGGCGTGACGTCATGCCACATTGTAACTCAATGTATCGCCGTAATTTTTTGATTACGTCAAAAAAGAAAAAATACTTGTCCAATTTTTTTTTATTAATCTACAAGCAGGACAAAAAAAAATTTTGGACACAGGCCTATTATTGTCTGTTCTAAAAGTAATGGATGATAGTATAAACAAACCATGTTCAGGTTAAATTCCTACGCAATCACTCATTAAAGTGTATTTAGAAGGTTTCAATTTTAGATCTCGCTACTTTTTCCAACAATTATTGTTTTTAAATTGTAATTGAAAATCATCGACGAAAATTGAGGTTATAAAATTAACCTCTTGTCAAATGGAAAAGTTGAACAGTGGTGGCTCAGTGGTAACGACCCCGACTAGAACGGGTAGGTGGGACGGTTGTTAGGTTGCTTTACTTTGTGTAAATAATTTCATCACCACTTCTCTCAAAACGGTGAAGGAAAACATCGTGAGGAAACTGGTATGTCCTAGAACCAAAAATTCGAAGACATGTCACATCTAACAACCCGCACCGGGCCCGCGTGGTTGATTACAGATTTCCAGCCCACTCCCTCTCATAGAGGAGGCCTGTGTCCCAGCAGTGGGAAAATTATACGCTGATTATTTATGTAAATGGAAAACATCTTTAAGGTGATATTGGCACTAAAGGTCGTGCAAGTATGGAAGACTGTCCTCAAATTTTGTTCTTGACTTGATAGTTTCATCTGGTGATAAGTGATGACGTGATTTTGAGATAAGACACGATCTTTCAGACTCAGCATAGCTTATCCACTTTTGCTGTGGAGACTAGATAGGTACAAATATACAGTATAGTATCTAAACTATATCTAAAAAAACAATTGCCGTATGTATAAAAGATCATGACTTGAGAACGGCGCGACCGATTTGGCTGATTTTGTTTAGTTGTGTTCGTAATTGTCAGAACAAGCTTTGTATGAAAGATTTTTTTGTCCAATCTATAGGAAACGTAGGAAATTTGGATGGTATTTTTGTATGGAAATCTCAATAAAAAATTTAATATTGACATGAAATTCACCCGGGCGACACTGCACACTGGGCACGAACAGCAAGTTTTAATTATTTTGCAGTCCTCCTCGATTTTAATTAACCTTGAGTGTTAAGCAGTTTCAAAACTTAGCGAGTGATGATAATCTCACAATAATTATGCCAATTTGCACGTTTGTATAATGATATGCCAATATATTTACCTACAAACTACAAACAAAGTTCACTCCACCAAGCAGTATCTACCAAACATCATAAACAACAGATTGCAATTAGGTCCTTATCTAAATTTAATATCTCTTTTACACCTGGGAAATTACCCTGACAACAGTTTCAGTCTGGTTTAGGCATGTGAAGAGCCTTGATTCGTTGTTCGTTTTGACCATTGCACCCAGGAGGCTATCGTGACTCGTCACTAACAGACAATCAAATGGATATACCAAAGTCACTAGAATGCAAATTGACACTCATTTTATCTATCAAACCAGTTCAGAACGGAAATATCAAGTAACGACTCAATTACAAATTCTATTTATGCGAGGAGCAATAAAAACGCAGCGATGTGAATGTGCATTTCGCAGACGAAGTGCTAGGAGCAAGGGAATTACAAGGGCGTCTTTATTTAGAAACCAAAGGACATTATACTGTTGATAAACTTGGAACTTATGACTCATTAGATGTTTTGTTTCTATGCAGATGTGGGGAAAGATTCGTACGTCTGGTTTGACTAAGAATAGATGGCTGTTTTTGTTGATATCGTAAATGTTTTCGAGGAATTTCATTCAAGAATGGAATTTGGACTGGATATTGAAGATTAAGACCTAGTTACTAAATATATTATTATAAATAATAGCTCTGGGTATGAATCCAGGAATGTCGCCAGAACGTAAATTAAAGATTTGGAAATTGGATCTTTATAAATCGAGAGGCGACCTTTAAAATATTCAAGAAGATATGACAAACAATACTTTCAGACATCCAAGATGTGCTATAAAAACTCGAAAAAACAAACGAAGTATCTCACATAGACAACTTCCACTTCCACATCCTACCCCTTTTCGCTCCCCAGTGGCACTATAAAAACCAATTGCCCGACAGTCAACCCAATCATCAACCCGTACTAGCTTGCCGACAGAATGGCAGACAAATACGAGTTGTTACTTGTTACCAACGTGCCTCCACACGTGACTGCGATAGGAGTCGGTCGGTATGTTGCATTATTGCCATGAACAATCATTGTATTGTAAGGTTGCTTGGAGAATTTAAATGTTTATTGACTTCGTTCAGTCTGAAAATTGTGTTGGTTTAATTCTGATAGCTTGCACCTTGTACATGTAGCTACAAATGGAGAATTGAATGGAAGTAGACTACACTATATTTTGTAATTACGAAGTATGTACTTGTTAATTGGCCTTGAACTTGAGCTTCAGAGAGGTTTGGCTCATTTTAAGGGTTTCCTAATTGACAACTGCTAATCAAAGATTAGATAAGGATCACGTATTAGGTGCGCGATAGAACACCAAATAAGATTGAGAGAGCGAAAATAATTTTTCAGGCGTTTTGAAGAGCCCTGGCCTAAGTTTTTTGGGTCCTAACTCCTAAGCTCTTAAAAGAGTGCTAAGGAAGGCCCATTTCTACTTTTTACGAGGAATACAGACGCGGAAATTAAACATGTAAAACTATTAAGTAGCACATTCATTCAGTTATTAGGCTTTTTAACGCAACCTCCATATTCGGACTTCCTACTATGTAAATGTCTCTGTGACATGGGTCACTAATGTACCTCATATCCTGTCTAATGGATGTAACGGTAGTTAAATATCTTGTTTTATCACTAGGAGATTTTTTTTACCGTCTAGTTTGTGAGTAAAAGATAAATTACATACATTTTGTATTACAGCCTGCTTCAATATGCAACAAGTGGGTTCTTAGAACAACCTCATTAGGATAAGGGTTAGGGGTTTTATACACAGACGGAATACCTATACTGGTAACATAAGCTAAGGCAATGACCTTGCAAAGGTTAACACTTAGTCATATGCTGTCATGAACTGCGAGGGTGATGGGGAGACGAAATTGTTTCCCATTTGACAAGTCAATAGCGGAGAATAGCAGGGGCAGTGGTGTTTTTCACAGGGAGACCGAAAGGTGCCTTTTAATGAGGTTAGAATGGCTGCCTACTCTAGTTTTAGCCTGTAGGAGTCTAAAAATGAACCTTAACTTTCTCTAGAAGGAGGAGCGAGGAGCTCGTGGACTGAGGAGATCTTGGTTAAGTAGTAATAGCCGCAAGGGTCAATCCATCAGGTTAAGCTACGCTTGCCGGGGTTGGTCTGTGGATGGTTTACCATCTTTACATATCGAGACTCTTTCGTACCTCAGAAAGCACGTAAAGCCGTTGGTCTCGGCTGTCATAAGCCCGAAATTTTGTCAACCAGTCTTACCAAGGGTATCGTATTACCCAGTTACTGGGTTGTGGAGATCAGATAGGCAGTCGCTCCATGTAAAATACTGGTATTCAGCTGCATCCGGTTAGACTGGAAGCCGACCCCAACATTGTTAGGAAAAGGCTAGGCAGATTGATTTTGAACTTTCTCTAGAAGGAGTATATTCATGAGGACATCCTCAAACAAGTTTTATCTTGAAGAGCACGTGGGAGTGGGATCGCCTAACTGCAGCCAACGCTCTATATTGCGCAGATCTACCTAGTAGATCGTAGCATTATACAGTCGCATGTTGCCGGGCTATTAAATAAAAGCCTTCGTGCTCTGCCCACGCGGCGTAATCCGCCAGCGTGACATCGCGTAACTGAACCGGTAGTTAGAGCTTCTAATAATACCTGTAGCCTAGACTCATGATATGGAGAAATTGAAATAATAGTATCAGCTAGCAATTCCACTGAAAGATAAGCATCAGCACGATTGATCATAACTCTTACTCACTGCTTTTTGGCAATTTCCTCACTAGGTTTTCCAATATCTAATCTAACTATACTCCATTTGAAATAAGATTAGACATTTAAACAAACCTTTTTTACAGTCCGTTCAACCGATTTTGACTTCTATACCGTAGACACAAGGATGGCATTAAAAGTAAAAAAGTGGTTACAATACCAACTGTTTACTGCAGCTGCCACATGTCATGCCACCAACGCAATAGAAGTCAAAATTGGTTGAATGAACTGTAAAAATGGTTTATTTAAATGTCTAATCTTGTTTCAAATTTTTTTTTAGGTAGGGCATCTCTTAGTTGACCTCTGAGATCATGACTACTTAACCGGACTTTCCTGTGGGTGCCTTAAGCTACTACACTTAAAACCTCCAGCCAGGGGTTATTCAATTATGCTAATTAAAACTAGGTGAACGCTCGCTAAGGGCATCCCCTGTGGGGTA
This sequence comes from Agrochola lychnidis, assembly GCA_963680765.1. Taxonomy (NCBI): domain Eukaryota; kingdom Metazoa; phylum Arthropoda; class Insecta; order Lepidoptera; family Noctuidae; genus Agrochola; species Agrochola lychnidis. The sequence continues at coordinate 23,248,322 of OY796858.1, forward strand.
CGAACCTTGGCTTAGGGCGTCAACCGGAGGGAGGACGTCAAGGATGGGACGGGCTGGATCAAAGTTTTGATCATGATTATTAGTCGGGGAATTTAAAGCTACGTGCTCAGCTGCAACAACTGCTGGCACCTCGTTATCGAGCAAGGTTCTGGGGGAGTATCATTTACTCGGGGACGCGGTCGCGATCGCAAAGGACCTCGGCGGCGAGATCGGAATGACGGGAGGCCTCTGTTTTCAAATGGAGTATAGTATCTATTATCCTACTGCAGGGCAATGGCTTCCCTCTCCCTTTTCCATTCCATTCTGTCTTTTGTTAGTGCTGGTCCTTTCGGTAGGAATCAAGCTCGACTCGCCATCGTCGTCTCGGCCTGCTATGATATCGTCGTGCATTTTATTAGTAGGTATTTAATAGATTTTGTTTTGTCCAAGATTGAATTAGAAAATACATAATATTAATATTGCAAAAGCCATAACTACTTCATACTTCGACCCAACGTCTTCGAGTCAACGCGAGATATGACATACTCTATTGGACTTCGATTACAAGTCTCATAAAAAATCACATCTGTTTCGCTTTCAATTGCAATCTAATCGCTACCTACTTGTTATAAATATCTCGATTGTTACTGTCTTATCTCTAAATACTTGGAAACACGTGTTTTTTACCGTCACGTTGTATTCATAGCGATTCTTGGCACGCAGACCATTTTACAGTGCTTAGGAACGAGCCGTAATGTATCGATGAAAGTGAATCAAAATACTACTGCAATAGTTATGTCTTATTTGTAAGCAAATCGATTCTAAAATAGGTTCCATTATTTATGACGTAGGGAATGATTTTACTTGGAATCAGTTAGTTAGAACTTCTGTTCTATAAAATCTGTCGGGGATCTCGTGCACTATATCCATTTGCGTTATGAAAATAATGAATCTCAGTACCTTAATTGCGTAACTTATTTTCGTAAACAATTATGCCTAATTTGTTTCATATTGACAGTTCAAAAATATTCATTGCGTCATTTACGTTGTTGAGCAGATTTTTTTTTCCAACTTATTAAGCAATGGATTAGCAATCTGTTTCAAATCGAAACTGATTGTGTTGTATTACGCAATTAGGGTACGGGTCGCAAAAGACACAAGCGTTTCGTACGAGGTTCTGCCGTCAATGGTCACTGTGAACTTAGCTTTCTAATTTGTTGATAGATATACAATAGATGGCCACGACCAGCCGACTAGTGGTTTTGTATGGTCTGCGGCTAGTTGGCCGTTGCGACCAAGTGCACGATTCGTATTGGCTGACTGTGGTCGTCTAGTGCGCGAGATCCCTTAGTCTTTCGGGTCGGAGCTAGCACAGGATTAGGCCAATTTTTTCATAGGACAACTCCTTTTAAAACGAGTTTTCTTTATTCTTTAATAAGATTATGTTTTTAGGAAAATCCTTTTCAAGATGGCGACCCATACGAAAGCTCTTGCCCTAGGCGAGGTATACTAACAAGAGGACTTCTACAAAATGTTTGTATTAAAATGATTCTAAGAAATAATAAGTATTTATAAAATAAAGATTTTCCAAAGGCTGTTTTTGACCATTATATACAGTTTTTATGCAAGACAGACTTGTTGCCTGCATACATTGGTATGCAGGCAACAAGTCTGTCGACGTCGTCTGTGGACGAACAATGTGAAATCCATTAAATAAATTGGACGTAGATTAGCAGAAAGGTCTCATCTAAGGTTGGTCCTTTAAGACCTCTTTCATTTTTGACCATAGTGTGGGTTGAGTCCTTTCTGCTAATCTTTGTTCAATTTCTAGTGAAACAAGCAGTACCTTTGTGCTCTTCTATCTTTATGTATTTTTAAGCTATTGCATAGCTTTTATCGCGGGCTTTTCCGGCTTTTTTTTTTCTTTTTATAGAAATTCCGTAACGAAAAAAACCTAACACCGACTCTACCATGTTATGACGGATGATGACATAAAACATTTTTTTTTGATTTATGTCATCATCCGTCATCATCGCAAGTGTAGCGTTAACGAATAGGAAGTATGGAGGTTACAAATGCTATGCAATAAATAGCTTTACCGCGGCAGTCCCCGAGTGCCACACGTTTTTTTTTTCTCTATTATGTGTTTTGTGTGTACATAAATATATAAAACATTATAAATAAGATCACATACCTTTCTATTCGATCAGACAAGCAGTACTCCCACCGTTGGCTGTTGCATTTCCATTCCCTGATCCGCCTCAACACGGGCGAGTTGAGTTCATCACAAATGAGCTTCAGTGCAGCTTCCTCCAATACATCTTGTACAGCTATTAATGATAACCTGGTGGAAATTTATTGATTAGAATCTATTAAGTACTGTTGGGAATGGGTTGTAGATGACTTTAATGCTCAAACCTAGAACTGCGTATTCTTCAAATAGGGATTCGGTGAGGTCATTTTGGGGTCTGAGATATGGCTCAAGTTAAAGACAAAAACCAAGATCATATTAGATATACTTAAGTAAGTAGAACCTACAGCTATAAATGATAATGTTGTCAATTATACTCTAACAAAAGTGTCTTGTTTGTACTTGGGAAATATTCCTCGATATCGTCGTCTGCCTTTTCCTATGTTGGGGTCGGCTTCCAGTCTAACCGGATGCAGCTGAATACCAGTATTTTACATGGAGCGACTGCCTATTTGACCTCCACAACCTAGTTAATAGGTAACACAATACCCCATGGTAAGACTGGTTGTCAAACTTTTGGCCGTCTAACTACCCGTAACGACTGTCAAAGATCTACAAATGACAGCCGGGACCAACGGCTTGTCGATAGACTAGTCGCATAAAATCAAATGGGAGACGACTCGTCTCACATTTGATGTGCTCGTCTCAGACGAGCACATCAAAACCACAATAGGCCTGTGTCCAAAAATTTTATTTGTACGTCTTGTAGATTATTAAAAAATATTGAACGCGTGTTTTTTAGGGTTCCGTACCCAAAGGGTAATAACGGGACCCTATTACTAAGACTTCGCTGTCTGTCCGTCCGTCTGTCACCAGGCTGTATCTCAAGAACCGCGATAGCTAGACAGTTGAAATTTTCACAAATTATGTATTTCTGCTGCCGCTATAACAACAAATACTAAAAACAAAATTAAATAAATATTTAAGGGGGCTCCCATACAACAAACGCAATTTTTTTGCCCTTTTTTGCTCGATATCAATAATGGCAACAGGTAGGCACTTGAAATATTCACAAAATATTAAAGTAAAAACAACTGAGTTGTTTTTACTTTAATAATAAATAATAAAATTAAATAAATATTGAAGGGGGCTCCCATACAACAAACGTGATTTTTTTACCGTTTTTATAGATACGGAACCCTTCGTGCGCGAGTCCGACTCGCACTTGGCCGGTTTTTTCTTTTTTGACGTAATCAAAAGATGGCATGACGTTGTGACGTAGCGACCCCCTCTCCCCAACTTTAATGCGTGTTTTCGAAGTTATTTTTGATTAATATGATAAAGCAAAAAATACGTGTCAAATATTTTCTTATTATCTGAAAGACGAACTAAATAGTTTTTTTTTTTACCTAGGCAACTACCGTATTACCGACAGCCACAGAATGCCGGCGCTGTGGCCGAAATCTGCGACATGACATCATAAACATTCAGATTTGAACGGGTTTCTCAAACTGATCATGAGAAAATTGGGCATAAGTGTCATCGGTGCAACTCCAGTGGACAATTACTGGGATCTGCAAACCCCAAGAAGAAAACTAAGGACATTACGTGTAGGAAATGCAATTTCGCGAGATTGGGGCTCAGGCGAGATCTCGCGAGTTTATGAATAACAATACCGCGAAATCTCGCCAATTTCGAGATCTCGCGAGATTGGCCGTTTTGTGTGTTTATTCTTGTAAATAATCACAATATTTGAATAAATTAGGAAAAAATAATAAGAATTATAGGTATTATGAAATAAACATTTATTTTTACGAATTTTTTCAATAAACTTTTATGTAATTTAACATTGTTTGACGTATCTATCATATGTTTTTATAAACTTGTAAGTAGTAAACTTTGACGATCAATTAAAGAAAACTATACCTACTCAGAGATCTATTAGAAAAGAGAGATTAATTAACAAAATATACCAATCAAATGAAAGGCTTGTTCAGTCCACATCACACGCCATTATTACGAATTATTTTGAAAGTAGCTCCTTAAGAAGCACAAAATGTCCAAAGAATCGTCTGCTAAACGGCTTTTTATTTTGCTGGACAAATAACCAGCTGCTGAAAAGGCCCTTTCGGATTTAACGCTAGTTGGAACCACAGATCTCAGGCAGTTTTTATGCTCGAGTGCAATCTCGTTAAACTCGCGAGATCTCGCCCATTTTAAGCCGAGATCAATCTCGCTAAAAAGGCCGAGATCTCGCGAGAACGAGATTGCATTCCCTAATTACGTGCCTTAAAGAATGTTTAAGGAATATGGAATTTTATCCAACAGTGTAATTTTCTTTCGTGCACATTTTCATTCTGTTAAAATATGATCATAACTCACAACTACTCACTCTAATGATAGTAATTACGTAATTGAACAGGCGCGTTATTGTTAAACCGCTAAGCATTGTGAAGCATGACTGACAGTATTTGTTACAGCGACAGGAAACGTATAATAACACACTGTAGTACAATAATAACATGAAAATAACAGTCTGTATGTAGTACAGAATGTCCAAGACAAGGAGGAGGTAAGAAATGGAGTTGTCAAATTAATTTCCTTCCGATGGTTTAATCAAATCAATACTGGAAATTTCAATTGCCGTAAAGGACAGGGAATACAATGTCCTTTACGACATTTGAAATTTCCAGTGTCGAAATACAACAGAAACCGCTGTACCGCGCCTTAGGAATGCGCGGTGAGGCGGGGGGCGGGGGGCCGTACTGTGAATCTACCAGATTGTATCCTAAGATATATTTATGCATGATATTGGTTATTAAAGTCCATTTCAAGCAAAAAACCGTCACTTTAAAATTCAAGCTCCAATGTCTTCGAAAGCCTTTTTTCGATCCACTGTACGCCGTGAGCGTTGACGAATGAGCAAAAGTCATTTATTCAAATTAAGCTGAGAATCAGCACTTTTCGAACATCAAAATTACATAAGACAGCCCCCAAAAACGCCCAACCTTCACCACTTCCTAGTGCCTTTAGCTGGGAAGAAGAAGTGGCGCAACAAACTCCCCAGCAGCACAGCTGTCTGTTCAAGTTAGAAAAAAAAAATGACTATACAATAGTATGCAAAATTATTATGCAACACAAAACATTATTTTAATTAAGTATAAATTATTGGCCATATGTCAGCTAGCACGCGCCAATATACCAACCAAAAACATCGATAACTATACTCAAGCAGAATTAAAAAAATAAAAACTAAACGTAAAAAGAACTAAATATCTAAATAAAAGCCTGCACAGTCCTCTCCGTTTCGCCGATACAGTCGTTTCGGTCAAACTATAGGAAGTTTGGTATACAAGTAAGAAACCAATATTTGTAGTACCTATGTATCGGGTGTTATGGAAATTGGGAGAGGTCTGTATTTAGCATCTAGCAGTGGACTGCAACTAGCTGAATTGACTGATTGACTGGGCTGGGAATACTTGAGTCGTAATTATGACAATTGTAAAATAATAAAACTATTGAAGAATAGGCAGTTAAAGGATATTAAAGTGGTAATTAAATTATTACTTTACTAGCTTTTACCCGCGGCTTCGCCCGCGTGGATGTCGGAAAATATCCCACGGGAACATACTACCGGGATTTCATACCTAATGGCCGAGGAAAAGTTCATTGACTCCTACCGCTGCGTCCGCGTTGCCGTCAACCAAAATTACTTTGTTACGCGTAATTTTGAATCTGTGTTATCTTTTAAAGAATTAATTTAAATGATAAGATGTCAAGTATTATCTTAATCTAAATTAAATATCCAATTTAAATAACATATTTTATTGGATAAGGATTGATATAATACCGGTCAAAATAGCTTCGGAAATAACAATTAAATTTTTATGAAATTCTGAAAGATAAAAATGGTTACTGTGGGTCATCCTTAGAAGATAGACATAAATGATATAGCAGACTTTTTTGTTGACCTTTTTAAGATCTTCAATCCTGTAGAACATAAATTTTATGTATCTCTTACGGCTTACGCGGCGCACGCCAGTAAAGCTTCCAGTCGGCATGATTTTTTCCGACATCTTCGACAATAATCGTCATATTTCAGCCAATTTACACAAAACCTTTAATGAATTATACACCAAAACCTTCCGCATGAATTACTCCGTCCATTGGAGAAAAGCGTTTGAAAATCCGTTCGGTAGTTTTTGAGTTTATCGCGTTCAGACAGACAGACAGACGCGGAGGGGATTTTGTTTTATAATATGTAAGGATAAGGATATTATGTCCCTACTGTGTGAGGAAAATTAGAATTATTACAAGTGGTTTTCCGTCTAACTAGATTTAGAGATAATTAATTCCATTTAGTTTTTTTATTCCTTTTATTACCCTGAACTATACCACTCCTGGGCAAAGGGCTCCCCCATTTTTCACCTTCTCTTGATGTTGGGCTGCTTTATCCTTTCATTAGGAAGTGTCTTGAATAATATAAAAAATGCTATACAGTGTGATTCTTCATAATGTGCACATAACGAAATGAGGGAATCTATGCTTAATTTTAACGACACAAAAAATATTTATAAAAATCTAAATATTTTTTTATACTTTGTATGGAATTAAAAAAAAAAAACAAAACTGTGTAACTTTTAAACTAAATCATCTATCGCGATGAAACAAACTCCATAATGATTGGAAGTAATTAGGCGTCCAAATAAAATAAAAATTGAGAAAAAAAAACTACTTTCAAATGAAAATAAACATGTTTTTTTTTTGCAAAAATCTGTATTTTTTTCAAATTTTTTTACAATAATTGTAAAATTTAGAAATAAGATGCCAAAGAGATTTTTTTTTTTTTATTCTTAAAAAATTAAAATCATTTTTTTTTTTCGTATATAACATGAAGCATAGATTTCCTCATTTCGATATGTGCACATAATGAAGAATCACACTATATACAAAGTTCTACTTAGCACATGATAGTGAAAGCCAAGACAATTAACGGTTTAATGGTTATAAATCAAACATACTGACACAACAATGTACACAGTAAGTACTTAATTTATTTATTATTTGACGCGAGACTAAATAATATGATTTACAACAGTAATTATATTTCAACGTGATATTAATTAATGCACAAGTTATTTGTTTTAATTAATCATTTGTGAAGTTATTGTTATTAATAGCAGCTTGGGTTTGCCCAGTTCCAGTTAGGCGACTATGGGCTTTATGCTTTGCAGCATGCAGCAATTTGTAGGCAGGCTATAGTTTTGAGATTTCTGACAACAGCCAAGTATATATACTCCATTTGAAATAAGATTACACATTTAAACAAACTTTTTTACAGTCCGTTCAACCAATTTTGACTTCTATACCATTGGCATAAGGATGGCATTAAAAGGAAAAAAAGTGGTAACAATACCAACTGTTTACTGCAGCTGCTATTTATCATGCCACCAACGAAATAGAAGTCAAAATTGGTTGAACGGACTGTAAAAAAGGTTTATATATGTCTAATCTTATTTCAAATGGAGTATAAATGTAATGCAGTATTACTTAGGACTGATTTTACTAATGTCAGATATTGATGGAATAAAATTGACTTCTGACAGGTTTTGTATGGAAAAGATAAAAAATACAAAAAAAATACAGGAATTTTAGTTTGGTTGAATTCACCCTTAGAATTTTTGTTTATTTTTAACAATGAAAGGAAGTAAATACTCACTTATTTTCCAAAATAGTCCTGCAGACTACCTCCCTCACTCCAGGGTTTGTAATCTTCTCCACACTAAGCTGATGAAGGTTCCACGAAGCAAGTCGACAGCATCTCACTCCATCTCGCTCATACATGAACATCTCCTCTACTATTGGCCTATGGGAGTATGCTGATAGCAAATCCAAAATGTCATTCACTGGTACTGTGGCAAAACCGTTTGGCAACGTCATAGGGAACTTGGCATTGGTTGGCATTGATAGACTCTTCCTATGTGGCGTCTTAGGGGTACTTGAGACCCCATTTGGCATACACTCCACATCGTTCCATCCGTTAACATGTCCGTTAGTTAAATGCTGCACACTCTCACACTTTCTTGGTTCCAAACTTAAGTGATGCTTAACTGTACTTAACCTAACAATGTCCATACCACGAACTTTGATTAAATCGTCTAAAGATTTGAAGGGACCCCTTTTGTTACGGTAGTCTACTATGTTTGCAGCTATTTCTTGGTTGAGGCCTGGCACACATTGTAACTGGAACACACTTGATGAGTTTACGGAGCACAATCTGCTTTCGGCCTGTATTCGTACACTATCTAAAGATTGTGTCCGGGAACTAGCTCTAGATATTTGTTTCCTTATGTTTGTGCATATTTCTGGCCTTAGTAATTCTAGTTTTTCAGCACCTATACCTAAAAGGAAAAGATATAGTTATTTATTAAGGAAAATGTTTGCAATGATTACCTATTTTTAGCTGGTAATGACTATTTCAGAGATGATAGGTACCTGGAACTTTAGGTTATTAAGAAGTTTCTTTATACTGGCGTCTAGTTACAGCACAGAAAATTGTTACAAATTGCTTTCGCAACACTTTAAACAAGTGTTTTAAATAGTCTTACCTACCTACATTAATTAAACTCTAAGACAGCTGTATTCTGCTTCTTCAACAAGTAGTTATGTTATTATGTCTATCTAAGATATTGATTCATCAATAAAATTTTATGTGATACTGCATATTGATTGATCTACAATTAAAGCAAAGTAAGCTAAATTCATTGTTATATTAAATCTAGGTTTAAGAAAAAATGAGGACACTTATATTTTATTTTCATTTATTGAATTAGAAAGTTTTGATATGGGATGCAAACTCATAGTCACTTTGCATAGAATTAATGCAGCTAAATCGTAAACTCCATGCATGTAAGCATGATTTATATAATGTGATCACTTCTATTACATGTTTATCTGTAATTTCAAGATTTCTGCTACAAATTATTTTAGTTTAGTATTTTAATCATTATTTTCAAGTATCAAAAGAATATCAGGCTGACGGTGATAAAAATCAGAGATAACAAAATTGTACATACATAGGCTACTGATTCTTTCTTTCAATATTGTCATAAAAGTTTGATGTGTACACAAACACTTTAAAAAAATTAACGAACAGTGATTAATTTGCTATTAATTTATTGACATATTGTTTCATAATATTTTTTAATTTAAATTGAATTGCATGAATTTTAATGATAATATTTGTACATCATCATACTTTTTATTTCTTAAATTATATTTCAACGCAATGTGAATTGTTACTGAATAAATAAATTGAATTGATTAGACATTCAAAACAAATACTTTAAAGTAATTAATAAAGTTTGTAGATTCATTCCTTTTAACTATTGATTGTTGTAGTTTAAAAAAATGGCTTTATGACTTTCTAATGAGTATCATCAAAATGTTGTATAACAAGACAGTAAGAAAAAGTTTTTTTAATTTGTTTTTAAGTCTGAATAGAATGTTTTAAAAATTTTATCAGATATAAGTATTGATAATTTACTAGAGTATTTTTCTTTCGAGGTTAAATAGTTTGCTAAATACACTACTTTACATTATTATTTAAGATGCTCCTCTAATAGTAGACAATGAGTACATACATTACCTGTAATTAGTTGTTTGAACAAATTGTTTGCCAAGTCCTATTTTTACATAAAGTTTCCTTCAAATTAATCTTCCATTAATTGGTAGGCAATTACCCAAGTACTTGTATGTAAAAAGTATCAATTATTAATGCATGAATTAAGGCCTTGACATGGTTGTCGGGAAGACCTACTCATCTCTGAATTAGTAAACATTTAGAGGATAAAAAATTCACTAAATAATTTTTTGTTTGCTTTGGTAATATTTGTACTGAGTCGTCATGCAAAAACTGTCGTAAAGAAGTCATTATTGGCGAGGTTATCACTACTATGTACCTGAGACGAGTGCGAGGTCGTCTACTCGCTTGAATCGGCCTATCATCTGCCGATGCCGCACTATCTCACGCGCCAGCTGCCTGTTCACCCCCGGCAGCGTCATCAGCTGCTCTTCCGTCGCCGTGTTAACGTTCATCAGCTCCGGATAATCCTCGGAAGGCGGCAAACTGAACGTGTGACTCAAATTAGATTTGTTCAGTTTACTCCGCCGCACAAACCTCCGGAACGAACTCCGGCGGCCGCTCTTGCTCAACACGGAGCTCGGACTTTGCCCCATCTCGTTGGACGCCACTTCGAATTATATATCGATCATAACAACACTAATTTCAAATTTCACTATACACATTTGTTTAAAAAAAAACTATTAATAGATTCTTACGTTACTCACTAGCACTGAGATTGTTCACGGGCACATAAACGTATCGGAATAAACCACCTATCGTTGCACTTATCGCGGTAATTATCTCCTTGTAATTATGAAAACAATCACGGACCTAAGGTAAAAACACTTCAGTAACCACACACAGCTCCCCGTCATCAAATAAATCGCAACAATGAAACGAAATGACACATATTGACAGCTAGAATGACAAAAGATAACGGATAGTTACGGACACAAGTTTGAAGTTATCGATTCATATCGATTGTTATTCTCAATACAATGGTTTTTTTAAATAATTGAAAGATTAAAAATCGGTATCATTCTATAATTATGATTATTTATATGCTTGTTGCATTATGATTAGTTTCAGTTTCAGTAAGTGCAGAGCCTGAACAATTTGGCTATTTGATGATGATATTGCGATTGACCTAAATTATAAGTGAGAATATGGATGAAACGGTCAGTTTTTCTATGTTATTTTAAATTGGCATTATTTGAGTTGATTTGTTGTACTTAATTTGATTTTAATTGATTTAATTTTACTTTATTTGACATTATTTATTTGATTTAGTTTAATTGTATTTGATCTTGTTTGATTTTATCTCTAAAATTTATATTAATTTATGTTTTGGTAATGGGTGTTATTTATCTGAAATAAATGAATTTTATTTATTCATTAAGAATTTCCATTAAAAAACATTTTCTGAATCAATCAGTAAATAGTAAGTTAACTTAATTGAAATGATTAAATACTGCCCATCACTACAACTACGTCGCTGACGTTTGAATTGACATTTCAAATTGGGTGCGTTCAGAAGATTCTCACTTTTATTTTTGGAAATAGTTTTTTGATAATGTGTAAGATAAACTTTTGATTCACAAAATAAATAAATGTGAAAGTTGTAAAATCAACTGAAATACTAAACAATTCAATTCATCGTTCATTAGTTCAAAAATTTCAGTTTGCTTACTCATCAAGATAGGGCTTATTTATTTTTTATAAGGCTTATAACTAGGTCACAATAATTTAAATACCCTAACTCCTAAACTAGGTGTATGTGCCTGTATCTTAGGAGTCAGTGATTCTCCGTAACAAACGAGACAAAGCCACAATTTAATAAAACGGGACGTTACAACAAAAAGCAAATGGTGTAAAAGAAAAACAGGATATAATCTATGAAAAGAAAACACATAATGAAATGAAAAAAGTTTAGCTGTGTGGTGACGTGAATAAATGTAGGGTCCGAGTGCATGTGTGTGTGTAGTGAGTAAGTGTAGGATGTGTGTGAGTGCGTATGTGGTGTGTAGGTGTAGGGTGTGTGAAATTAAAAAGAAAGTGGTGTAACCGGTACACATCCGCATAAGCTAATAATAATAATATTGGCAGCGGTTTTACCCATAGACTAATATATTTAAATGGTGTTTCCAAAGATTTTAGCAGATATTATTTAGTTTTTTAAGGGTAGTAATAAACATAAACACTCCGAAAAAAAAATTAAAATATGAGCAGCGCCGGCCCGAGAATTCCTGGCGCCCTAGACGAAAGGCTGGAACGGCGCCGAACGTGACAAAATAAAACAATGTTCTTTCTTTTTCGTGTCGTTAGTGACTAACCTGGTGTCAGAGTTTTAAAGTCGCCCATGGGTCCTGACTTGGCTTCACATGCCGTTGAGAATCTCTCAGGCGCGATCGGTACAGCGATCGCGGTCAAACTATAATAGTCAAATTAATTTGGATTGGCCTCAACTCGCTTTTGTTTTGCAGATGAACCGTATCGATGGTTTCGTAAATGTCGATGAGCGCATTTTGGTAGAAAAATCGGTAAAAAAAAATTGGGATTATTTTCAAGTTGTAGGTAAATAAAAAATAAATGTACAGTATTATTTTTTAATTTCGATGCCGCCGATTGCCGCCCCCCTAATACGAGCGCCCTAGGCCGTCGCCTAGTTCGCCTATATAAACGGGCCGGCCCTGAATATGAGCATACTCTAAATTTGAATTTTACTGCTATAAATACTAATTTTCCGACAACTTATATGCGAATACAAATAAAGAAACGACCAAATAAAATACTGAAACGATCTAATAAGATACTGAAAATTCCGAAAAATCAATACAGAATTTACTGACGTAATATTTTTCAAACATGCAAACAAGCAGACACCATGCATGCAGCATGCAATATGCAGCAGGTATAGTTTCTGTCACGGCTCCAGGCGGCGCTGCGAGGCTCCGGTGGTCCCACGCGAGCTTGTCGTCGCTCACCACCGCAGCTTCGGCTTGCTGGCTGGCTCCACCGACCAGCCTCAGCCGTGGCGGCAAGCGTTAAAACCACCTGCTCCTCAGCTCGCGGGCCGCCTCGCCCCTCCGCGCCTACGCGGGCTTAAATTACACTCTAGGGGTAGGGCAGACAAGACTATGAGGAGTCGGTTTTGCAGCGATTCGTTTCCGTCACTAACTTTTGTAGCACATTTTGACTATTCGGAAACTGTATTGTTTTTTTTTAAATTTTGTATTACAGTCAACCACAGATTTTCGGAAGCTTTATTATTTTCCGTATTTTATTACATCCCTATCAGCACATGTGTGACAAAGTGTAGCGTCTGAGGGAGATCTATCCAGGGTAACTGGCAGCCAGGCGGCCCGAGTCCAGCCAGTGCCGTCGAATCTTTGATAGACGTAACTTACCTAGTGTTATAGAGCTAATCAAGACGTCTTCTACGTATAAGTATTTTGCTTTTTTCTTCAGACCGGCATTCAATCGACCTCGGAACGTCCCACACCACATTTATTGTGTCTTTATTCAAGCATATTTCATGATTTTTAAGCAGGGGTATTATTAGGGATGGCGATTCTTTCCGAAAAAGATCGATTTTTAAATCGATTCGAATCGTAAGTCAATGTATCGATTCACAAAAAAATCGAGGTCTAAAAGATCGATTTTGCATTTATAATGTAAATATAAATCCATTTTATGAAAAACAAGAAAGATACTATAATAAATGATCTCTCAATCGATATTAACAATAATTTTTATTACCGTATCAAAGTCAGATCAGGTATGAAAGAAGACATTTATTACATGAAAAAGTTAAAGTTCCCAATGCTTCATCTTTAAAAAAACAAAAAAAAAATCGAATGGCGATTTTTAACGGTGACATATCGATTCACTGAATCAATTCAGTACTACATATCGATCTTTTGGGCCTGTAAAATCGATTCTTCAATTATTAATCGATCTCAGATCGCCATCCCTAGGTATTATCCTTCTACAAAACGCCAGTTAGGTCTTAATAAAATAAAACACAAAATTGATCAGAACAGTTCCCGTGCTAGTTTATTCAAATTATGTACAGTATCGCCTATAAGCTTATAATTAGACATAACCGCTGCTACTACAATAAGTGTTGATATTTCACTGCATTAGCTCTGTAAAGGAATTATATTTACAGAGATGAGTGTGCGATAAGATTAAGGAGCTTTGCGGGTCAAAGTGAAACTTGTTTTATTTTTACCTCTCCCGTTTTCTGAAAGTGTATTAATTTAATATGTTGTCAATGCTCATGTTACCTAACATTTGGGACTTCACAGCAGACTATTGGTTAGGCCATCAGAAACAAGGGTTTAATAATTCGAACGAAAATTATCGCACAATTAATCTGACAAAAAATTTCAAGCGCGCGTACTGCTGTGATTGGTTGAATGATTTATCAACAGCTAATTGCAGCAATTTACGCGTTCTTGACCATTTTCGTTTGAGAAACTGGCCCTTAGGACCGACGCGGACCTGGCGAAGCGCAGTGCAGTTTTCAATGCAAACAAATATCAACCTTGTAGCCTTCAAAATAAAGTCGCAAAAAATAAATTGTTTGTCTGTTCGCTTCATACTCTCGCGAGCTTAGGGAAGATTATTTAAATTCAAATTTATTTTAATGATTACAATGTTCATATTTGTTCGGCAGTGATAACCGCGCTGCGATGCGCTTCGTCAATCTGCCCGGCCTTAGTGTAGCAAATGAATATAGGCAGCAATATCTAATAGCGAATGTTCCTCACCTTATTCAATAAAGTAAGAAACAGTACTTTAATTCCACAATCGACCAGTAGAGGGAAGAGGCGTTAGTTTCAGTAAACTTGTGACGTACTTCTAAGGGACTAAGGGGCTTCATCTACATTTTATTTTGATAGGATGAGGGTTCCACTCTGAAGTTATTGGGTTATTTTTTTAGATTCGTTTTTGAAGTAAGATATACCAAACTTTGGCCGCCAAAGCTCCTTTGTACAATAAAGTTACACCCAAATAGTGAGATGGAAAACATAACGAACATGTCACCAGTACATATGGATGCTCACTGTCTGCCTTTTATTACATTTTTAAAATTCCATATTATCATAAATACTTTTATACACTCAAATACAAATTAATCGTTCGATCTTGGTCATTAGACCATCGCGCATCGCTTATAGATTAGTAATATTTTTTTCTTTAAATAACATAGATTAAACTAAAATGTTTTTTTGCTATTAAATATTGGAATCTAACCTATTGCAAAGCGTAACAAAAATTATCTTTTGAGAATCTAACTAATCACTAAGCCTTATAGCTTCAACTGTATTCATTACAACCGAAATGGCATTGTTTTTTTTTTTATTAAACAGCCAACTATTTTTCTATAGTCTACTCTTTAAATAAATAATTTTTAATTTTTATCGGAAAAATAATGCATAAAATATTTAATGTTACGATTTTTTTATAAACTAAACAAAATTCAACAAAAGAAAAAGGAATTTGTCTTTCTCGTAACAGTTGAGCGGGAAACAAAAATATCTATGCCTATATGAGGATGTTATGTGGCTAATACATCATACAGAACAGGTTAAAAGGAAATTATTTTGTTCTACATAAAAAAATATATCACAGAAAGAGATGTAGGTAGTCGTTAATCAATATAAAACCAACTGATATTTGACTAGTACATAAATGTTAAAAATAGAAAATAAATGAGCAAAAAGTTATTTGCGTTCGAGAATTTTCACCGAATTATTTTGGTTATACACTAAATTTTCACAGGTGTTAGATTCAGTTACATAAGGTTACAATGCAATTATATAAAAATACTTGATTACTATCCATCATAAATATACGTATAAATAGACGACCACGTTAACTCAGAGTTATTTCACCGCAGCAACATAACCACATTTGAGAGCAACATTTCCGCGAATTGCCCGATTAAAGTGGTCGTCGAAGAATCTCCTCACAGCTCACAAATATTTCTATATTTATTAAAATTATGCATTTTAGCCACCTAACATTTAATCCCCTTTATAAAAATAGACAATAATCCAGCCTTTTAGCTTCAACCCACATCATTTACTTGTACAAATATTTCATATCAAAACTTGCCAATACTTCTCCATTATCATACAAATGAGTTTATTATTATAACATATTGTGTTTTTTGACAAATTTATTTTTACCTCGCATAGCTCTGCTGTGCAATAATACCCTTTATAAAATATCACTTAACAGTTTTGTTGTAATTGAAGGAATAATTATATCATCCATATAATAAACAAATTCGAAGAATTCCATTAGACCACGACATTATGTTGTTTTTCAAACTTCAAAACACTGAAAATTAATCATTGTACATTTATTATGCATAGATTTGGAGACTATAGCTTTGAAAGTATTCATAAACAGAAAATGAAAGAAATCATCAACAACACCTGTAGCTGCCAAAACCCTGTAGGCAAATCCAAGATCGGAGATCAAAACAAGGGTTCATTTCAAATAAGTTTGTCAAAAAACACGTCGCTAAAATTAATTAATACCTAAGCTATTCACGTTAATAAGTTATAAGTTGAAAGATATTTTATTAATCGATATAAATACTTATTAAGTTTAGGAAAAGCCATGCTTCTTACTTCTGTTATTTTTATTATCATTTGGATTTGCTAAATCGTTTTAAGTACTCTAAGATATGATTTCGTACTTTATCTACTTTTACAGAATGTATTTTTTTGGTTTAAATTAGAATGTTATTTTGGAATAATAGTGACCTTTATGCAAAAAATGTTTCTAACCGAAACGAATTTCGAAGAGAGCGCAGGCAAGAGACGTTAAATGAAACTCCATTATAATTAATAATAATTTTACTATTACAATAAGCACCAAACCAGGTTTGGAATGTTCAGTATTGCACCACATGTGAACAAAATCCAATCTAATACAGTCACAATGTAAAAATAAAATAAAAATACATAGGGTTGGGAGAGTAAAAAAATTTTTTTTTTTCAAATATTACTTTATATATTTTCATTATTTTCATAATAAATAAATTCGGTTACCACAACACAATAAAGGTCACCATTGAGTCCAATTGGGAAAGCGAATCTTAATTACAGAATGATGAGCAATTAATAAAAAAAAAATGTTTTACAACATACATAATTATTAGCCATACACTGTTGAATGGTTTGTACAAATAGTGACTTCATTGTGCATAAAACCATGTATCATTGCACCGCCAGTCTTCATGGAAGATTCGCGTTTTCAGGACTTCCTTAATCTCAGATGATAACAAAACCTTTCACTAGGATAATGTTTTCGTGTCATATTCCAAGTAAGTGCTGGGTTACACGTTACATGTAGACTTGCAAACCGACAAAAGCCGTTTGCTGAACAATTTGAAATCTATGTTTAGTTAAAATGTAGATTGATTACTTTTTTGGTAAGTAAACTTCAATTGAAAAATATTTCAATCAGTAAGACATAACAGAAGTTTTATTGTTATTACGTCTGGGGGCGTTTATGTTTAAGTTGTAAATGGTTTGGAAGAAAATACTGTGGACGAATTACCATAATCAAAAGATCTTCTGTTACAATTATGGACACTCTGTCAAACAGTAAACTTCTTTGTTTTAACAACAAAGATTGTTCTGTTTGCTTATTGCTTTTTGACAGTTTTCGTCACTCTGCAGAAGACCTCTTTTATATGGAAATGCATTTCAAAGTATTGATTATTTTCTTATTAAATGTATTTTGAAATAAATTGATTATCTATTGAATAGAAGTTAACTGGTCAAATAGACTCGTGTACCCAGCACTTATTTCTAGACTATCTAAATAAATACTTATTTTAATATCATAAACAATGTTACAAATAAACGTTGCATTTTAATTAGGAAATTAAATTAAACTCGCTTTTAGTTTCGATAGTAATGGAAATGTATGATTAACGTTGTTCCTATACCTAGGACCAGGGGCATTTTTGGGTTATGCATTCTAAAAGATTCTATTATTTACAAAGACATTTTATTAAGATGAGTACACATTAGAGCATTTCTTTGTAATGTTCTTGCGAATGCTCGATGTTGTCAAAATTCGTGTAAGCAAATCAAATACCATATTTTTTTAAATCTGCTGATCAAAATATGTTACCTTTATTTAATCTACATTTAAGCTCATTTAAACGTTTCTAAGGCAAATATATTTATTCATTTCAACATAAAAATCTTAAGCCCAAAATGTCCCTAGCCCTTTCGAGTTAATTTTACAATTAATAATATAAAATCTAAGTTGTCGTTACATAATACAATCACTATCGCCAGTGTTGGTGGTAATGGCGATTCAAGCCGTGGCATATCGACGAGAAGTTTCATACTGTTTGTATAATACTTGGAAGTTGAAATCATTCTTGAAATATTCGAAGGAGATATTTTGTCGGACTTTTCAGCCAGGCGATAAAGTTTTGTCGTTGTATTGGCTTGCGCTAGGCGAGACATACCTATGGTTAAACATATGTATTTCTTCGGCGCGAGATGATGCGATGAAATTTTGTTGCGCTGTCCATGTTAGATGGTTGCATAAAATTGCGTGCTTAGAAGAAGCATATTTATTTTATATTTTAGGCATTGCTGGCAACAGAATACAGGGTGGAGATTTAGTCACCCGTATCCCATCAAAGGGGTAATTCTATTCGTCATACTAAACAACTTTCGTTCGCTATAAAACTAGTACCTGATTAGTCAAAAAATACGAGCGAGCCTTACAATGGTCGCAAATGATGTGTAACATCTGACATCTCACCTTGATAATAAGCAACATTAAAGGGGCTTCCTCGTCAAGGTCGTTTCTGACGGCCAACTCTAGCACCGCGCGCGCTCATTGGTCAAATCAAATAGCACGCGCTTCCCCGGCTTCCTGTTACACACTTCCGTCGCTTTTCCACTGCCACAGATTTGATTTTTGATTGCAGGAAAGCGAGAGGAAAGGCACATCAAAAACAATTCATACATGCCTCGAAATAGTCTGTATATTCTTGTATAAGAATATGGCTTTGTTTTTCACGAATCGGATATGAGATTCATAGCGAACGTTGTTTAGTATGACGAGTAGAATCACCCCCTTGCCGGTTGCAGGTGACTAAATCGCCACCCTTTATGTTAGCAGTAGTTATAAAAAGTTTTACCCAGCACAGGATTGCAGTAGGCGGGTGAGTGGATTGCTTAGAAAATATTACATATAGACCGACAATAATGCAGTTGTTCATAATGACTTTACTATCCAAAAAAAGTTGGGTGATGTCGTGGGACACCCGGTTGAAACAAAGTTCTTTCCGTTGTATACTATGTATTAATACAGCGCCATCTAGTAGAATTTTTAGTTTCTAAAAATTTATACTAGATGGCTCTGTATTAAAAAAATCTTTTGACACTTGAAACGGAATTTTTCGAGCATAACGCTTTATCGTTACGTGACGATTTCTGCCAGTCAACTCCTACCGCAAGCCGCGTTAAAGAACTTCGTTCCAATAATCATAATACTTTTCACATAAATAATGGAAATAGGCAATTTACAGTATGCACTTCTCGCCGACATTTATAACGGTTTTTGAAAGACTGACAATTCAAAGCTGCCTTAGAATATTAACAGCCAGTTTTATTTATTAAACTTTGTCTGTATTGTGTTTATAACACGAAAATGCTGAATCGGTTTCGATGTATCTACGATTTAACTAGAGATTCGTGACGGAGTGTTGGTAATGGACAAACGCAACTAAGTAAGTACGATGTAAATTGTAAGTTATTGGAATATAAAAGCGTATGAAAAAGTTACTGTGTTAGTTAAAACTGAAAACTGACATTAACGTTCGGAAAATTCTTAACACTATTTATTATGCATTTCGGAAAGTCCAATCTCATAGAAATAAAAAACCATTGGGATAGTTCTAATCTAAAAAAAATCTCTAAAAAATAGCCAATCTTTCAAAAATCGCGTGGACTTACTTTTCGTCCATTTTAAGTATAAACCGAATACGTATGTCGCTAGTGTAAGCCTCGTAGAAGTTTCTCGTCCTACGATGGTATTGTGTAGCTTACCATTGCCGCGTGGCTTGGCCGGTAACGTTAGAGTTCGAGCCGGCGATGTATGCAGTGAGAGAACGTTCGCGTGCGGGTGCGCAAGCGTCGCGCCGGCGCGGGCCGAGGTCGGCATGCTCGCCGCACTACATTTACCTGGGAATTGGAAATTTTTGCATTTTATTATGTGATAGAGCTTGCAATGGGTAGTAGTGTTGGTGCAGAATCCCTAGCCTATAATGTTCCCACTGCTGGGACACAGGCTCTTCGAGAGGGAGAATAATCTACCACACGGGCCCAGTGCGGGTTGGTAGATGTCACATGTCTTAAAATTTTTGATTCTAGGACATGCCAGTTTCCTCACGATGTTTTCCTTCACCGTTTTGAGAGCAGTGGCGATGAAATTACTTACACAAAGTAAAAAGCCTGGCTGGGTTCGAACCCACGGCCTACAACTCGGTAAGTCACAGTACATTACTTCATTATTAGGCCCGTAGATGGCAGTGAGTCTAAGCAGGGCGATATTGGGTTTCAATATTTTTGTTATTGATCCAACGAGTTAAAGAACTCGTTGACCAACCAGTTGATTGTTTGCAAACACGTAAAGTGCATAGAGGGAAAAACCTGATTGACATATCTTTGGAAGGTCTCACTTTGGCGCGCATTAAACTGCCTATCAAACACAGGGGAGCGAAAGAAATATGGATTTTAAAGGAATATTTATACATTAAGATGGGTACAATCACACCATTAATGATTGCAGATGACTAAGTCACAACTTTGTATACACATGTGGTAAGTAAGTGCGCTTCGGTAATCTTCGTGTTTTCAAATTAGTACGAACGTCGTGCCACAGAGGCAACACTTCAAGTTTTGTAGTGCCACCCTTTGTCGTAGTGTATCTATCATTGCGAGTTTTTATGAAATTTCATCTCCAGTCGGAGACTGCTATCTGTCTCAAAAGACATGCAAATTGTTTTTTGGTTGCGAGTTGGACAGTTTTTAATCTATAATTTACTTATCATGGTAATACAAAATAGGCAAGTACATATTCGTTATTTTTTTTTTTATCTGACACAAATTTATTTTATTTAAGTATACATATACACGTTACATTATAAAACTGATTTACATCCGTCACATCACACTTTCAGGTCCAGTTGAAAACCAGCGTCAGGCACTTATTGTTGTCTGGCATTTTTGCTGAACTGGGCCTTTTTGGCGCAGCCGTGAGGCACACTCCCCTGCTAATTTCTTACATCGCTCTTTACACTTATTATTTGATTTTTATTTTTTTATCTGCTGATTATTATATTGTGTGCTTTTTTGGTCTGTGCTAAATAAATATATTTTTTTTCTTCTTCTTCTTACTGCTCCTGAAGCGCAAACTTTTTTTGGGAAATCTTTATGCTTTTTGACTTCGGTTGTAAGATAGTCTCACCTACAGACAGCGGTGACACAGCCAGGCGGCTAGCACTCGGACGAGGAGTTGAGGTCGATGGGCGGCGGCGGGCCGGGCGGGCCCGGCGGGCGCGCCTTGTTGTAAGATAGTCTCACCTACAGACAGCGGTGACACAGCCAGGCGGCTAGCACTCGGACGAGGAGTTGAGGTCGATGGGCGGCGGCGGGCCGGGCGGGCCCGGCGGGCGCGCCTTGTTGTAAGATAGTCTCACCTACAGACAGCGGTGACACAGCCAGGCGGCTAGCACTCGGACGAGGAGTTGAGGTCGATGGGCGGCGGCGGGCCGGGCGGGCCCGGCGGGCGCGCCTTGTTGTAAGATAGTCTCACCTACAGACAGCGGTGACACAGCCAGGCGGCTAGCACTCGGACGAGGAGTTGAGGTCGATGGGCGGCGGCGGGCCGGGCGGGCCCGGCGGGCGCGCCTTGTTGTAAGATAGTCTCACCTACAGACAGCGGTGACACAGCCAGGCGGCTAGCACTCGGACGAGGAGTTGAGGTCGATGGGCGGCGGCGGGCCGGGCGGGCCCGGCGGGCGCGCCTTGTTGTAAGATAGTCTCACCTACAGACAGCGGTGACACAGCCAGGCGGCTAGCACTCGGACGAGGAGTTGAGGTCGATGGGCGGCGGCGGGCCGGGCGGGCCCGGCGGGCGCGCCTTGTTGTAAGATAGTCTCACCTACAGACAGCGGTGACACAGCCAGGCGGCTAGCACTCGGACGAGGAGTTGAGGTCGATGGGCGGCGGCGGGCCGGGCGGGCCCGGCGGGCGCGCCTTGTTGTAAGATAGTCTCACCTACAGACAGCGGTGACACAGCCAGGCGGCTAGCACTCGGACGAGGAGTTGAGGTCGATGGGCGGCGGCGGGCCGGGCGGGCCCGGCGGGCGCGCCTTGTTGTAAGATAGTCTCACCTACAGACAGCGGTGACACAGCCAGGCGGCTAGCACTCGGACGAGGAGTTGAGGTCGATGGGCGGCGGCGGGCCGGGCGGGCCCGGCGGGCGCGCCTTGTTGTAAGATAGTCTCACCTACAGACAGCGGTGACACAGCCAGGCGGCTAGCACTCGGACGAGGAGTTGAGGTCGATGGGCGGCGGCGGGCCGGGCGGGCCCGGCGGGCGCGCCTTGTTGTAAGATAGTCTCACCTACAGACAGCGGTGACACAGCCAGGCGGCTAGCACTCGGACGAGGAGTTGAGGTCGATGGGCGGCGGCGGGCCGGGCGGGCCCGGCGGGCGCGCCTTGTTGTAAGATAGTCTCACCTACAGACAGCGGTGACACAGCCAGGCGGCTAGCACTCGGACGAGGAGTTGAGGTCGATGGGCGGCGGCGGGCCGGGCGGGCCCGGCGGGCGCGCCTTGTTGTAAGATAGTCTCACCTACAGACAGCGGTGACACAGCCAGGCGGCTAGCACTCGGACGAGGAGTTGAGGTCGATGGGCGGCGGCGGGCCGGGCGGGCCCGGCGGGCGCGCCTTGTTGTAAGATAGTCTCACCTACAGACAGCGGTGACACAGCCAGGCGGCTAGCACTCGGACGAGGAGTTGAGGTCGATGGGCGGCGGCGGGCCGGGCGGGCCCGGCGGGCGCGCCTTGTTGTAAGATAGTCTCACCTACAGACAGCGGTGACACAGCCAGGCGGCTAGCACTCGGACGAGGAGTTGAGGTCGATGGGCGGCGGCGGGCCGGGCGGGCCCGGCGGGCGCGCCTTGTTGCGCGTGAGGCGGTCGAGCTCCGCCGCCGCGTCCGAGCGCGCCGCCGCCGCTGCCGGCGACGCCTCCGTGCGTCCGGCCGGCGAGCCCGACTTCTTGTACAGCAGGGAGTTAAAGAAGTTGGCGAGGACGCCTTCGTTGCCCGGCGTGCCAGGACCCATGCCGATTTTTGCGCCGTCCAGCTGGGGGCAACGAAAAAAAAAATTGGTTATATTTTTCTTCTACTTAATAAAATCTTACAGTTATTCAAATCAAAAGTCATTTATTCAAACTAGGCTGAGAATCAGCACTTTTCGAACGTCTAAATTTCATAAGGCACTCCTCGAAAACGCCCATCTTTTACTACTTCCTAGTGCTTTAGCTGGTAAGAACAAGAGGCGCAACAAATTTCCCAGCAACATAGCTGTCTGTTCGGTTAGAAAATCTTAATTCTATACAATAGTATGCAATAGTAGATTATTTGTCAAGGGAGCAAACAATTATTTTTAAGGCGAGAGTGTTTCTTTGAATCCAGAGCGGAGCGAAGGGTTCTAAAGTAGAATCCTGAGCGCAGCGAGGGATTCAAAGTACGTCACTCGAGCTTAAAATAGTGTTGCTCTCGAGGTGAACACTCTACATTTTATCACACTCAATGAGAAAAAAAAGTCTGATCCGACCCCCGTCAGGAACGCAGTTCCTTCTCGCGTATGATTTAAAAAACAAAATTTTCGCAGCCGCCATCGTGGATTTACATTTTGACCTCACTATCGAATTTAGCACCTTCGAAAACTATGAAAACGATACCCATGACGAAAAAATTAATAATTTTCGCAGCCGCCATCTTGGGTTTACATTTTGACCACTCGAAAAATATGAAAACGACACCCATGAATAAAAATTTGAAAATTTTCGCACACGCCATCTTGGATTTTCATTTTGACCTCACTATCGGCTTTAACACACTTGAAAACCATGAAAACGATACCCATGATGAAAAATTTCAGAGCCGCCATCTTGGATTTGCATTTTGACCTCACTGTCGCCTTTAGCACCCTCGAAAACTATGAAAAAGACACCCATAACGAAAAATTTTAATTTTTCGCGGCCGCCATCTTGGATTTTAATTTTGACCAAATTCACACTTTCTCTCTCTTGCCTGCCTGTTACTTGTTCATACAATGTTTGTGTTTGATCTCTTCGGTGATTGGAACTTTTACTAACAATATACACATTCCAAATTCAAATCACTTTTAATCCCTAGGGATTAAGAGCGTTTATTCTGAAAGTGGGCAACGTCGCAAATAGATGTCAAATATTTCGCTGTTTTGATAATTTGCCAATATTACTGTATCGAAATAAGAAATGTGGCTAACTAGTTCCCTAGAATATTAATAATAAATTGCAATTTATAACACTGAATTTGATGTTGTAACAATTTTAGGTTTAAAAAGGCATTTGGAAAGTTTCCAAATACTTTTTTTTACATCTAAAACAAAATTTTCGGTATTACGATATTAATTATTGCATTTTTTTTTTTGTAATAGGCTCGCCCCCTTTTACATGGGACTTAAACATAACTGGCGAAATGTGGGTGTACCTGCTACAGGGACACCTCTGCCCGACCCTTCGGGGAAACAAGGCGTGATGTTATGTGTTAGTGCTTGTAATTGGTTTATTTGAAACAAACGAACTTCACCTCTATAGAATATTAGTATAGAAATTATAAAGAGGTATGTATGTTTGTAAGTTTTATGTAGGGGGTAATTTCTGGAACTACCGGTCGGATTTGAAAAATTATTTTTGCATTGTATAGCCCATTTCTTGAGGAAGGTTATAGGCTCGCGGACGAAGTCGCGGGCAGAAGCTAGTTTGAAATAAATGGTTTGAGTTTGATTGAAGACAATATTTCGATATTTATTGTGGAAAAACGCCATTTCTTCGCAATATGTGGTGACCCAAGGTTCACATAAGTTTTGGTGGCAAGAGTTTACCTGTGCAGTAGCTCTCTGCGTAGCCCGAAGCGGTGAGTCAGCGCGTGGTGCGGGCGTGCCCGCTTGCAGCGCGGCCAGCTGCCGCTGTAGGAAGGCCTGTTCGTCCTCCGCCTGTACTTCGGCTTCACGGTTCGCGCCGCTCTGAAAGATAGGGAGATTTTGATAGACATGTAGTGCATGTTTGCGGGTGTGTTACAGCCCGATTCAAATTTGAAGGCGGCTCTGAACATGAGGCGAATCGCTGCGCAGTAACAGATTCACGTGTCAGCCAGGGGGAGGGGTGCGGTACTGCGCAAACTTTGTCGCGTAATACTGTAAGTAACAAGGTGCCTCAGTATCTGAACTTTTGCGTAGTTATCTAAGTGGAACGCGTGGATCTGGATGTGCCTGTCTGTATGAATGTACCCGTGTCCGCGTAAATTGCTTTATCTGGACATGTTCTACTCTTGGAGGAAGTAATGTCACTGACATAACTATTAGGCAGTTTATAGAGTGCCGCAAGCGGCATTGTATCACTATCGGTTATTGTGCCGTCAGCTTGCGAATTTAACAAAGTCTTTGTCGTTCTTGCTGGATCATATGAATTGTTCGATTGGCTTATTTAAATCGAAGTTTACAACTAAACAGAAAACTTACCAGATCTGTTAGAAAAAGAGATGGATTGGCAAAAGAAACACTTACTTTCCGTATAACAGGCTGCACAATGACGTCTCTGTAATAGTCGTCTGGCTTACACGACTGCATGTTCTCGTATAATATACTAATTTTCTTCATGCTATCCCAGCCAGCGGGTCTGTAACAAATAATAATTTTGTCAATCAATTTATACTTTTTGAAGTGAAAACTTCTTTAGGCGCGCGTTGGGTATTTTTGAGAAGGGAAAAACAATTGAACTCGCGACACTGTTACCGACACCTCATTAAAAGTATCTCCTGCACAATTGTTCAAGTTTTCATTTCTGTCGGCACTCCCGGAGCACAGTGCCACTGTTTTTTTTTTATGTTCACATCTTTCTCAAAAGATGAAGTGACTAACTTCTGCAGCTGTAACCAATTTGGGTGTCGGGACATGTCGGTATCGAATTGGATACATTTCGAAATATTACTAATTCCGGGACATTTTAAGCCCTCTTTTTGACCCTTTCTTTGTGTTTCTGAACTTTTGTTTAAGGTTATAAATCCGAAACGGTTGGCTACTTTTCCGAAGATATTTGGAAGCATTGAAGAATCAGTGAAAGTGGGGTCCTGAACTACGCAGCCTTAAAAATTATTACTTAATATCAGGGCAAATTGCTCGCAGAACAGATGGCTGATGGCGTTGAAAGGTTCTGGAGCGGCGACCGCGTACCGGAAGACGTAACGTTGGAAGGCCTCCCACAAGGTGGACCGATGATCTTGTGAAAGCCGCAGGAATCCACTGGATGCGCGAAGCACAGAACCGGTCGAAGTGACGGTGCTTGGGGGAGGCCTATATCCAGCAGTGAACGTCTTTCGGCCGAATGATGATTTACATTTATTTAAATTTCTCTTCAAAATCTACTCACATCAAAACAGCATCCTTCTCCACAATAAGCGCGGGCGTTCTGAAGGGCAGCCCGTATATCCTGTGCGTCAGATACTTGTACAGCAGATCACAGTTCTTGTCTTCCTTAGCGCTCGAATAGAACAGCGCGGCGCCATATTGTAGACAGAACCGTCGGATCCATTGCTGCATGAAGTCAAAGTGCTCGTCGCGGTAATCTTGTTCCTTCTCAAGAGTGCTCATGTAGTCAGTCTGAGGAAAGGGTTAAGTTGCCTGTTACAGAGTAATTATGATATTATTAAACAGGATGAAATTGAAAACATGCGATAAATTGAAATGGAAGATTCAGTAACTGTTACCTAATCATTATAAATTGTTATTTCCGAAATATAAATTGTGAAAAAAAAAATCGTATAATTATCGTCTTAGATAGTGCAAACTAAATTATTGTCTTCACGTAGACACGATTTTATGGCGTTCCAGTAAAATTAAATTAATTTAAAACAAACAAAAAAATTCAATTATCAATTTAAGGCTCGTTCAGACCAGCGCGACACAAAGGCACCCGCTCGTCGCGCGCAATTTTTTTTCACAATTTATATTTCGGAAATAACAATTTATAATGATTAGGTAACAGTTACTGAATCTCCCATTTCAATTTGTTGCATGTTTTCAATTTCATCCTGTATACGTTTTCTTTAAGTCTTGGGAATAGAGTTGGAAGATGGTCGCCAGAGAAGTGTTGCATAAAACACGATGGTCTACGACCTCTCAATTCCGCCATGTTTACGCCTATACGAAGACAAGGGAGTTTCAAAAGAACAATAACTCCAAAAGAGAGTTGAAAATGTGCAATTTCGACCAGGCGGAAGTACGGCAGCGGGTCATCAAGTATATTTATTTAAATACTGCAGTCCACTCTCTTATTTAACACGTCTTCTCTAAGCACAGAGGGTTTTTCAGACCGGTCGCATTCTATCTTGATCTGTCAAAAATACCTTAAATTTACCGACATTTTTGACAATGGTTGCCGCTGAGATGAGATAGATTATGAACGTTTTTTTAAATACGGGAATTGACCTTCAGGTTTCGAAACGACATCCGCAGGAGGAGATGCCCTGGGCGTCGGGAATCGCAGGCCGATTTCCGGCCACCGTAGACGCGGGCTTGCGGGCGGTGAGCAATGGGTAGCTCGCCGTCCGATAAGGACCAGGCCCGGGTCGACGGCGCGTTGTGTTCTCCGCGCGCCTCAAAGAGATGTCAGCAGAATTTGACGGGGTCCGCAAGGGCCGATGCCTGCCGGGGTTGCGAAGAAGTCCAAAAGGGAGATCGTGGCCCCCGACAAAATGGCAAATGAACGAACACGAGTAAGTTTTAGTCAGTAAGAGTCTGACACGCCCTCCCGCTCCGCCCAGAGCGTTATTTGATAATTTCCTACCCAAAAGGAAAAAAAAGGTTTCGAAACGACATAACGCCTTGCCTTCAATTTTACAGGTCGTAGATCGAGATAAAGGTAATGGCGCGAATGAAGAGGTGGGCAGTCCACTGTACGTTTCAGTCAAGGACTAAATTAAGGAAATTCTGATCCAAAAATGTTCTTTCTTACCTTAGTCGCCACAACTACAATATCAAGTCCTAGATTGGTAGTAAGTACGGCCTCTGGCAGAGGACTGTCGTCGTCCTCTCCGTTCTCCAAGTCATCCGACAGGTTGCGGGAGGATCGCTTCATGGGGGATGACGCTGTGGGCTCCAGTTCATCCCCCGGTTCCGTATACCTCTGCCATTTCTGTACTTGTTGCTTTTTACTTTGTAACCGTTGTTCTGTAACAAGAAATATTTAAAATTACATGAATGGTCCATGTTATTTTTTTCCTGAACATTATTATTTTGAAAACCTCGAGGATTTGCGATTTATACCTAGAAGTAATAAAGTTTCTCCATACATGGGAAGAGACTAAAAAAATAAATACATCGAATGCACAAAATACGATAAAGAACTGTCTGATCGTCGAAATAACTTTCAGTGGCTCAATGAAAGATAAGAATAGGTATGACAGAATGTGGTCCTGTAGTATTACTTATGACAAATAACAATTACAATAATTAGTTATCCTACCATTAAATTAAGTAAACTGGAAAAGTTTAAAGCCTATCTAAGTTAAAATATTATCTCATTAAAAAAAAAAAAATTAAAAAATTAAAAATTATGTTTATTTATCTCCACAAATTACATTTATATAAATCTTGACAGATATTTTGACAAAATTTTATAATTTGTGGGAGATCTGAAGTCTAAACTAAGCCTAGGCCTGTATTTTAGAACTCCAGGTCCCCCCCATTGTAACACATAGTAAAGAATTGTCAACGTGGTACAATTGCGAATGGTTGGAAGTGTGTCTGAGTGTATGTTTGTTAAAGTTGTTTGTGTGCATGTGCGTATGTGTGTGTGGGGGGTGTGGGTGTGTGTGCGTGTGTGTTCACAAATAACACGTACACGTTCATTAAAACATAAACAGCTATACTAACAAATCACATCTCATACCAAAAATATTACACGCACGTCGCAGTTAAAAATCAATCTGCCTAGCCTTTTCCCAACTTTGTTAGGGTCGGCTTCCAGTCTAACCGGATGCAGCTGAATACCAGTATTTTACATGGAGCGACTGCCTATCTGACCTCCACAACCCAGTAACTGGGTCATACGATACCCCTTGGTAAGACTGGTTGTCAGACTTTCGGGCTTCTGACGACCCGTAACGACTGTCAGAGATCCACAAGTGACAGCCGGGATCAACGGCTTAGCGTGCTTTCCGAGCCACGGAGGAGTCTCGTTATGTAAAGTAGGTCACCCATCTACGGATCAACCCCGGTAAGTGTAGCTTAACCTGATAAATCAACCCGTGCGGCTGTTATTACTTAACTAAGAGCTCCTCTCACTCACAATCGCAGCTAATGATACAGAAATTTCGATGAGTCTACAATTAAGATTCCGTACCGCAAAAAAAACTAAGAAATTAATTCAATACAAACACATTCGCAGCAATGAACTAAACTCTTTGCGAACGGTATTTCGTGCAATTAACATTACAAAGTGTAGAAGCGACGCTGGTAGTAAATCTTAGAGAAACGGAACATTAATATTGTTATATTTGGCAGTTTCGTTTACTTTCTCCCGGTTGATAAAATGTTTGGGGGAGTGGCGAAGTTTTGGGACATCAAGATTTGATATACGTTACTATCGTCCCAGCGACACGAAGAAGAAGGCTCTAGCATTATTAATTCCCTTATGGCAGTCTTCTTCACTAATAATATCATCATCTCTTGCCCTTATCCCAATTCTTTCCCTACTCTTAAATACCAATCCAGATTCACACTCGAAACTTTTCTCACGACATTTTAAAATAATCTCGTGCCTCAGGTAAATAAGTCTTCCGATGAGTTTTGGTCTTGCCCTACTTTTATAGCCGTCCACATTTACACTCAAACCGTTCCTCACGAGATTTTAATTAGAATACAGAAGATTAAGAATTTTGTGCGTTCATAAGACTGAAACTAGGGATGTAAAACGGTAAAATTACCCTGGCATAATACGGTAAAAAATGTTATTTTACGTAATTTACGGTGAAATATGGTAATTTTCGGTAAAAAACGTACTCATACAGTCATACCCACTAAAACACTACAAATACGGAAGTGAGTATGTTTGTGTGTATCATGTGTATGTCACTACTTCACTATTAACGGATAAAGGGATTTGAATGAAATTTGCTAGAGGTATAAGCAGTATTGGAACTTTCAAACAAGCAAATATTTCAGACAGAAATCAAGACAGGTACAAAAATGGTCAAGGTAAAGCCGTGGTCGCATGCCTGTATACCATGTTGACGCCAAGAACACCTACAAAATTATAATGGCATGCGACGACGGCTTTACCTTGACCATTTTTGTACCTATGTCTTGATTTCTGTCTGAAATATTTGCTTGTTTCGTACTTTTTAGATCATTTTTTTTTTTATTTTCCCGTAGTCGGGTTACAGTTTTTTATTAAACTTTATTTTTTATTTTATACTTTTCCGTTTTTACACTTGATAAACGTAAATAAGAGTAATACAATAGTTCAGTAATTAACCTATTTTAAATTCCAATAGCAGTGCATAGTGCTTTGGACGAAACCATAGAGCGATTTATTTCGACGCCAACACCATATATCGATATCGAGCTTCGAAGAAATCCAAAATATAAATATTTCGTTGTACTTGTTCTTCTTCATAAGAGTGCAATTACAAATCGGTACTACTTATTAAGATTTGATTAACTGCACGTTGGTAACATCTTGCGATACTACGTAGCGCAGTCTCACTTTTGCTTGTTTTTAACGATTTAAACATATTTGTTTACTTTAAAAATATAATATTATATACATATTTGTAATGTGCTCATCAAGACCTTTCTTTTGATACCAAACATGTCATGATCATCCCATTTTAATTTTTTTCGAGGTTAGCAATTTACGTGTAAAGTCTACCAAATTAAATTTAGGAAAAAATTATATAGCCTATGTCACCCGGACCATTATTACGAATCTATTGATACCTCATTCATCAAAATCGGTTTAGTAGTTTAGGCGCTACGGTGGAACACACGTAAAAACAAACATACATACATACAAACATACATACATAGACTGCTAAAATCATAACCCTTCTTTTTGGCTTTGCCATAGTCGGGTAAAAAACAGAAAACTGGGCTCGTGTCATACATGCGTACTAATAATCCCTAAAACATAATTCTTAAGTCAAGAATTCAAGGTATGAATCACACATGTCATGGATTATAATATCATCTATGTGCAGGGCAGAGCAGAGGACAGCACAAATTAAAATTTAAAACTTCATAAGTCGCCGGTATTTTTACCGGAAGTAATTTATATAAATGACCGTAAATACCCATATTTTACCAGCGTTTTCCGTAAAATTACGTAATTTTGCAACCCTAGCTGAAAGTCCCAGGTAAATAAATCTTCCGGGATGTCTATTCCTGCTTCACCAGTCTGTGTCCTAGGGGTAGTTTTAATAGGCAATTAATTGGTATCGGCCTATATTGCAGGCAATGGCCTTAATTCGGCGCTGCAGATTAGTCTAGCTCAACATGTGGCTACTAGAGTTCAATTAAAATCTAGTGTGGCTAGTTATTTTAGGCCCTTGATGGTTCTTGTTAAAAATAATGATCCTAGTCAGTTCTAAAGAAAAAATCGTTGCATGCAATTGGATTGTAATTCTTTATTCGAATCGTATGACGTTTTTAGTAGCCAGATAGACGCCAAAATGACGTCATCTGCAGACATTAAGGGAGAAAAAGAAAACCGGCCAAGTGCGAGTCGGACTCGCGCACGAAGGGTTCCGTACCATTATCTAAAAAATTGCGGTTTACGATTTATGACGTATTAAAAAACACTACTTACTAGATCTCGTTCAAACCAATTTTCGGTGGAAGTTTACATTGTTAATGTACATCATATCTCTTATTTTAGAAGTAACAGGGTAAAATTTTAATGTGTGTTGAAGTTACGGGCGGGGGGGGGGGGCGCTATAACTTCAACACACATTTTAAGTATGGGGGAACCCCCAAAATTTACTGTTTTTATTTTTGTGTGAAAATCTTAATGTGGTTCACAGAATACATCTACTTACCAAGTTTCAACAGCGTAGTTCTTTTAGTTTCGGAAAAAAGTGGCTGTGACATACGGACGGACGGACAAACATGACGAATCCACAAGGGTTCTATTTTTTGCCATTTGGCTACGGAACCCTAAAAAGAGGGGGAGAATATTGTGTGCTATTCGTAAACGTGGACCAAAACAAAGCAATCAGAGACAGCGGCCCTCAGCAGAATAATGTATAGGTATAGTACGCATAGACAATGGGATTCAATCTATTTTTTGTATTGTTTTTTCTTGTTGCTCATAAATTGAACCGATACTCGATACTGTTAATAGCTACTCATTTCGAGACCACAACAACTGAGACTGACCTTAACCCTTGTCATGCTGAGCAGCTTACGAGGGTATTCGAGAATCGAGCGAAATGTCGTGCGTCTGGAGGGGTATACCAATGTCCAGCATTAGACTGCTAATTCTGCTAAAAGGGCACGATGGATCTTCAACACTCTGCTCAGTGCCGAAAGTTGAAAATTCAACAGCGTGCTTTTCGCCGTCGCCTAGTATAAGTGAAAAACGGGCATAAGTATTGGCTGATAATAATAAAGATGATTGTTAAACCTATTACCGATACCTACAAGAAATTTATTATTATACCATCTCATTACCTACCACGAGATTTTTGAAGCTTTATTTTTACTGCACAAAAAGTCTAGGGAACAAAAAAACACTTTAATCGCCAAAGCCACTTATTCAAGTTTAAAAGAGACATTTTAAAATGTCTTCATAGTCAAACCTTATAGTAACATAATAAGCCATTCGGTATCGATCGAGCGCTGTCCCAACTTATTTTAAGCATTTGACAACGGATATGTTTTGGTAAGATAGGTACAGTTGTAGTTTTTAAAAGTCT
Source organism: Agrochola lychnidis (assembly GCA_963680765.1). Lineage (NCBI taxonomy): Eukaryota > Metazoa > Arthropoda > Insecta > Lepidoptera > Noctuidae > Agrochola > Agrochola lychnidis. Next base: position 23,281,425 of record OY796858.1, read on the forward strand.
GTATATTAAAGGTAGCTTCCGGCTTGAGTTGCGTTTAGCATAAAACGTCCACTGGCACCACCACAATGTACCTACTGTACCTTATAAGCTACCCGAATTTTGCACTAAGCTTGAATATACAGGGTGTTTGGCAGAACGTTGAACATACGAAAATGGTGGATAGGTGGGGTTATCTGCTACTTACTCAGCCCTAATTTATTTGGCCCTGGCCCCCTGGATATTTTTTTTTAATGCAGGTTGAAATTAGGATTTAAGTATTTTTTATCTTCTCTGTCTTCTAATCTTTCTGTTATAAGAATCTGCCAATATTAAAGATTTAAAAAAAAATGCGTTTTACCCATTTTTTTAATAAAAATTACACTTTAAAGTTAAGAAAGTTGTGAAACTAGAAGAAAGCAAAATAATAAAAATTTAATATCCAGGGCGCCAGGGTCAAATAAATTAGGGCTGAGTAAGTAGCAGATGACCCCACCTATCCACCATTTTCGTGTGTTCAACGTTCTGCCAAACACCCTGTATAACGGTTCTTGGAAACGTCTTCGTTAAGTTTACTTTTAAAGGGTTTATTAAAGTCACCTGACCACTACACCTGTCCGTGGATGGTTGACCATCTTTCCATTATAAGACCATTCCGTGCCTCGGAAAGCACGTTATGACGTTGAACCCGGCTGTCATTTGTGGATCTTTGACAGTCGTTACGGGTAGTCAAATCCCGAAAATCTGACAACCAGTCTTGCCAAGGGGTATCGTGTTACCCAGTAACTGGGTTGTGTAGGCCAGATAGGCTGATTCATGTAAAATACTGGTATTCAGCAGCATCCATTTAGGCTACATCTCCACGGGCGAGAGAATCGTGGCAATAGTCTCGCCGTGCCCCATCAAATTGTCGCCGCGATGATATCGCCGTGTGGAGATTGCTCCATACAGTTTGTATTGAATTTGATACCACGGCGTGACTATCGCCCGTGAAGATGGCGCTTTAGACTTCAAGCCAACTACAAGATAGTTAAGGATAAGGATAGGCGATTTAAGGTGGGGTTTTAACAGAGTTGAGGAAGATTACTAAAGTCAATCGTACGGGCAGTCATCATCATCTGCCTAGCCTTTTCCCAACTATGTTGGGGTCGGCTTCCAGTCTAACCGGATGCAGCTGAATACCAGTATTTTACATGGAGCGACTGCCTATCTGACCTCCACAACCTAGTGACTAGGTAACACGATACCCCTTGGTAAGACTGGTTGTCAGACTTTTTGGGCTTCTAACTACCCGTAACGACTGTCAAAGATCTACAAATGACAGCCGGGACCAACGGCTTAACGTGCTTTCCGAGGCACGGAGGGGACTTGGTATGTAAAGATGGTCACCTATCCATGGACCAACCGCGGCAAGCGTAGCTTAACCTGATCGATCGACCCGTGCAGCTGTTATTACTTAGCCACAAGCGTACAATCGTACGGGCAGTATCGCTGTAAAATCTTAGCATGGTAAGGGGCCAGAGAATCCTTGGCGAAGACCATAAAGTAAGTGTGGGGAAAGTTCCTAGTGTATTTTTATTAACGTTACCCAAAGTTAAAAAAAAAAACAGTGCCACTCCGGGAGTGCCGACAGAAGTGAAAACTTGAACAATAAAAAAACTTGCAGAACCTTTAATGTAAAAATACTTGCATAGAACATTGATCCGTAACATAATATAGATAAAGAGCACAATCGCGTTTACAAAAATGAGGTGTCGGTAACGGTGTCGCGAAATCAATTATTTTTTCCCATCTCAAAAATGCCCAACGGCCATAAAGATGTTTTCACTTAAAAAAAAAACCGTTACAAATTAGGCGCATTAATAATTATAATTAATAAACAGTTGTCTTTAAAACGTACTAAGAGTCATAAGATCAACGACTCTAGACAACAAAGTAATCGCTAGCTATTAATAAAATATTAAGTAGTAATGATCACGGATAAATATAATGACAAACACGACCTTTGCTCGTGGTATAATATATCTACGTCTGTGCGTGGTCTGTAGAGCGAAAATAACTTGGAAAGCCAAGCAAAGGATCTTTCTTTATACATGTATTGTTTTCTTTATACACGCAGGGATATTGTCAAAGCAGTGATATTATAATTTCACTAATTAAATTATAATTGTACTAAACTTTGTCAACCGCCTTCATTTCTCTCAATTTAAGACGCAGATATATGACAGCGACCTTGAATGGTTAGCTTGCGTGTTCTGTACCTAGCTCACGCAATGCGTCGTACGTCCAGCCAGTAATAGGACTCGCCCATCAAGGAGCGTTGTCCCAAATTAGACGCATTATTAATTTATTACACGTAAAACAAAAGGTATTTTAATAAAAGACGTATACTAAAAGATCCGTAATTTAATTATCTTTAAAATGGTGAAGTTTTCAGAAAAATACGCTTGACGAATTTTGCGTCATTCTCAGTTTTTTATCCGCGTTAGACATAAATTTACAAATGAATTTCACTATGTAATATAAACATAATCAAAAACATGCCTATATTAAAATATTAAAAAAACGTCATCTTCAGTATAAAATCATTAAAAGTCAGCTATCGTCCCCTTAACGGGCTCATTTCAGTGACATTATAATTCCACTGGGCCCACGCAGTGACGAGTGCAATAGCAAGGCAGATATTTTGATAATTTCACTGTAATAATTTAGCTTAGTTTAATAGAGCTTGCAGCTCGTTAAATTGTGAGACGGTCAATGATTGGTCCGTTTCCAATGTCATGCCTTACTTAAATCATAAAATGAATATCTCTGCGACATACACATTTTTGAGCTTTTCTGTCGAATATACAGATTTTTCTAGGTTAAATGGACTATGTATGCATTGAGAAAGTGGTGACCGCTGTTGCGTAGTTGAATAAATAATGATAAGTATTCTAGTTATGTCCAACTTCTTTCCATGGAAGTTGGACATAACCTCAGAGGTGGCTTTTTTAACCCTGTTGATGGAAGGATCCCATACTTGCTAACTGCAATCACCTCTCAAATTGAACGAGTGGACTTTGCATGCCATGTTAATCAAACATAGTCCAGGCATGTAGTGAAAACTGTAGATCTCGCGCCCCGGGTAAGGGGTCGTTCATTAATTACGTAAGGCGTTTAGAGGGGGAGGGGGTCGAGCCGGATCTCACCCAATCTCACGTGGGCGAGAGGGAGGGTCTCGGCATATATGACGTAATATTTTTTTTCCCCAAGAAACTGTAATATTACTAGAAAACTGCGTTAAATTAAGTAAAACACTTTTCTCCACTAAAATATGGTTAAATCCTACACAAAAACGAGGAGTGTTCCGCCCGAGACCGTCACAGATTGTCACACGTCGAGCTACTGAGCTTCTGTGTGCAAGCAACAACGTTTTAGAGTGGCTAAATCAGATTTTCGATTTTATCACTGTGATTCCAGACTTACGTTTTTAGTAGTCTTAATTACCTAGTCACTAGGTTGTGGAGGTCAGATAGTCAGTCGCTCCATGTAAAATACTGGTATTCAGCTGCATCCGGTTAGACTGGAAGCCGACCCCAACATAGTTGGGAAAAAAGGCTAGGCAGATGATGAATTACCAGTCTTAACAAATGTAAAAAAAAACATCAGAATTTGTATTTTTTTTTTAAATAAATCCAACGCAATCAAGCACAGATTAACGTAACACATAAAATATGCATTTTGAATAATCTCGCATGAGATTAGGGTGGGGAGGGGTCGAGCCAAATCTCACGACATCTCGCCAAGGGGGAGAGGGGGGTCGAAAAATCGCTGTACGTAATTAATGAAGGACCCCTAACCTATTTATAAGAATACCGTCGGGTTTTAATGGAACAGTCGGAAATCATCTTTCGGCTATCCCAGACAGAGATTATCCGTGTGAAGTTATAAAGGTTATTTAACAGACAAAAACGTTACAATGTGACGCGAGTTCATCTCACATAGCAATTTAGTCACCCCTTTTCACCCCTCTCGTACAATAAAATGTCGCAAAAACGACGACAAAAACTCCCACGCCCTAATGTTTACGATTGCACCACGGATATAAGCTCTATGAATTTTTTACTCAATGGCTCAAGGTCAAAGCCAAAGGGTAAAGGTCAAGCAGAATATAACATCTTATAGTCTATGTATTCTGACTTAACAACTAATGAATCTTTCGTAATGTTGGAAAGAAAAGTTTGTTTTGTTGTATTGATTTATTAAACAGGTGGTTTGGTCGTTAATACCTTTTTAGGGTTCCGTACTCGTTACTAAACATCCGCTGTCCGTCCGTCTGTCTGTCAGCGGGCTGTATCTCATGAAGCGTAATACCTAGACGGTTGAAATTTTCACAGATTGTGTATTTCTATTGCCGCTTCTTTAGGCGTGTTGGGCATTTTTGAGATAGGAAAAAACAATTGAACTCGCGACACCGTTACCGACACCTCATTTTTGTAAACGCGATTGTGCTCCTTATTTATATTACGTTACGGATCACATGCAAGTATTTTTACTTTAAAGATTTTGGAAGTATGTATTTTTTTTTAGTTTTCACTTCTGTCGGCACTTCCGGAGAGCCACTGTTTATTTTTTAAATTAAGTTAATAATTAAAGGGGGTCCCTATAATAACAAGAAACGTGTTGTTTGGCGTTTTTTGTTCGATCTTAATACGGTACGGAATCCGTCGTGTGCGAGTACAACCAGGAGATTCCTACATAATGTATTTATGAGTTGACCTGTTTTAACCACTATTGCGGTAAGGTCTAGGCCAGGTAGGTACTCATATATTCCTGGGTAGTTTATTATTCATGCTAGCGGTCTCTGAGAATCTCGGCGAATACCTAAGGTTTGCGTCCGCGATATTTTTGGGCAAACTTAGTCATTAGGTCATCTGTTTATAGTAAACTTTTATACATAACAGTGTAGGTAGGTACTTCATACCCCCACAATCGACATCTAATATTTATTTATTTAAGCCTCTTTAATTCCTTAATAGTAATAATACAGTTTTTTTTTTTACATAACTTTAACTAAGGACCTCTCGACGAGTACAGACCTTCTCCATCTCACTCTACATTTTCCTATCTTGGGCTGTTCTCATCCAGTCGTTTGCGAATTTTATAAGTTCGTCTTCCCATCTTTCCAGGAGGCGACCTCTTTTCCTTTTTCCGGGGTGGCCAGCCCATGTAGTAATTTTTCTAGTCCATCTCTCTTTACCCTGACGTGCAATGTGACCAGGCCACTTCCATTTAAGTTTCTTCATCAATATATGAACTTCGAAATCCTAAGCCCACTTTCAACTTACCGAAAATTCAATCGATTCGATCAGCAAGCGTTGCTTAATAATGACATCATAACTATTTCTACATTATATTAATAAAACCACACGTTAACTGGACTGTCCAGTTGCCTTGGCATAGATAAAAAGCATCGACACGTCACTATCGTAAACAAACAAATCGATGGTGAATGGTTAAAGTAGATTATGTACAGCTTATCCATAAACAGTTGACATCCGGTAGTCACTAACGCTGGCTCCACACTATCATCAAACACTCCAACATGACTCCAGTCTGTCTCAACTCCCGATCGATGAAAACAGACTGTCCAACATCGTCAAACATGCACGAACTATCTATCTACGAAGCAGCCCCGGATCTAGAATTTTATGGGGATGAGCGTAGTTAGCCCTCACGAAATAAAAATTTTCTTAAAATTAAAAATTTGGCAGCAACATATTAATCAAATTGTATCGATCGATAATGTGCCAATTCAACAGGGGCGCCAAAACTGTTGTAAAAAAGAAAAAATAGAAAGATTATAAATGTGCTGCGCGTCTCATTTATTGCAAAGTTGCGGTGTGCTAGGTAGTGCACTTGTCAGCTATGCTTGAATTTGTCGCCCCCTGAAGCTGGCGCCCGGGGCACGGGCCCCGGCTTGCGGGGGCGGCCCCCCCCGCCCTAGATACGGGGCTACTACGAAGGTTGGACTAACAGTTGGACTGTTGGACGATAGTATGGAGCCGGTATTAGACCGCATGGCTTGGCGATGCATCATTGTGCAGATCACTACCAATAACTTGTGATCTTCAACAGAGAAAGAAGAATAGCTATGAAAAGTCCGTCATTAAACAAAGGCCAATTCAATTATTTGAATTACTTTCAGATGTGACGGGTATCGGTATGATCATGTGTGTTAAGTTTTGCTAGTCAATTTCATTTTACCTTATAGAAAAGCTTCATTATAATTACATCAGCCGAAAGATGTCCACTGGTGGGCAATGGACATACATATACCTTCTCCAAACATTGCCACAAAGATCGGTCCAAGAATACTTGCATTTAACTACCGGATTGACGCGGCCTTTTACGCGATTACTGACAAATGCTTGCACTGACTGGACAGGTCCACTCAAATCCGTGTGGATCTTTCCTCAAAACACCATTTGTACATGGTCCTCGTATGGCCTGACCAAGATTATGTCTGGACTTTAAAAGAGACTGCGACCTCTGAGTTTGTTTCGGCCTTTCTTCTCAGAGTAGTCAGATAGGAAACGCCGAACTCATCTAGCTTATTTTTTAATTTTTTTAATATGACATGTAAAAGTGATTCCGATATCCTATTTACAGAATAAACAATTACATTTCAATTTTAAAAACTTTATTCTGTTACAAACGAAGCCGGAAACCGATGCCGTTTTAGATAAAACTCGAAAAAAGCCATAAGCTCAAAGCTCGCTCATCCTATACCCATTAATGTGTGCGCTTCCGACTCTAAGCCATTGAATTAGGTGGACGCACCGGCCGTATCCAACCTCACTATGTCAACATTATACTACGGCCGGCATTAGGATCGATACGCATTGCCGTAAGAACATTACGCTAAACGTAGAGTAACGATTTTTCGGGGAAAGCTTATGTTCTTCTTGGGAGCAGGCAAAACAAAATGTGCTAGCCTTTTCAAAAAGTCCGTAAGAATACTAGGGAACCTCTTAAAACATGTTAGCTAACACACAACCGAGCCTACTTAAGAGCGTTTATTCTGAAAGTGGGCAACGTCGCAAATAGATGTCAAATATTTCTCTGTTTTGATTAATTTGGCAATATAACTGTATGGAAATAAGAAATGTGGCTAACTAGCGAACTAGAATATTAATAATGAATTGCAATTATAACACTGAATTTGATGTAACTGCTTTAGGTGTAAAAGCGGCCAAGTGCGAGTCGTACTCGCCCATGAAGGGTTCCGTAGCAGCAAGTAACATTGAATGAAAGGTAAATTGCGGTTTACGATTTATGACGTAATAAAAAAAAACTACTTGCTAGATCTCGTTCAAACCAATTTTCGGTGGAAGTTTACATGGTAATGTACATCATATATTTTTTTTAGTTTTATCATTCTCTTATTTTAGAAGTTACAGGGGGACACACATTTTACCACTTTGGAAGTGTCTCTCGCGCAAACTATTCAGTTTAGAAAAAAATTATATTAGGAACCTCAATATCATTTTTGAAGACCTATTCAAAGATGTGTGGAATGACAGGGGTGACATGTATGGAATTGATGATTTTTTTTTTTTTAATTTTAGTTCTATGTATGGGGAACTCCAAAATTATTTGTATTTTTTTTATTTTTGTGTAAAAATCTTAATGCGGTTCACAGAATACATCTACTTACCAAGTTTCAACAGCATAGCTCTTATAGTTTCAGAAAAAAGTGGCTGTGACATACGGACGGACGGACAGACAGACAGACAGACAGACAGACAGACATGACGAATCTATAAGGGTTCCGTTTTTTGCCATTTGGCAACGGAACCCTAAAAAGGCACTTGGAAAGTTTTAAAATACTTTTTTTACATCTCAAATTAAATATTCGGTGTTACGATATTAATTATTGCATTTCATAATCAATATTTTAGTTCCCTAGTTAGCCACATTTCTTAATTCCATACAGTAATATTGCCAGATTAATCAAAACAGGTAAATATTTGACAGCTTTTACGACGTTGCCAACTTTTAAGATAAACGTACTTACTTACAATAAGTAAGGGGGTACTGCACTTCCATCAACCAAAATTATTACATAACATAACATCACGCCTGTAATCCCCGAAGGGTTAGGCAGAGGTGTACCTATAGTACACCCACATTTCGCCAGTTATGTTTAAGTCCTATGTAATAGGGGGCGAGCCTATTGCCATCAACCGGGCACAAATCCAGACTCCGGGCTGCTACTGAGAAATTCCAGATGGAAAAACCCAATAACACTTTGCCTGACCCGGGAATCGAACCCAGGACCTCATGCTCAGCAGTAGCGCTTGCGACCACTAGACCAACGAAGCAGTCAAAATTATTATTCTGAAGCAAATTCTTCTATAATATTCAAATGCGCTTTACATTCTAAGCTTTATGTACCATACTGGCTATTACATCCGTAAACAGTAGAATTCCATAAATATATCGTTATTTGGAAACCAGTTCTCACACCACAGGTGTGGCGACATTAATTTAAATAAAAATGTAAGTAAACTAATAAACAAACGCTATACGAGTGAACCGGGTCGCTTTGTATTCAACTTGCGATGTAAGAGAACCGTAGTGACGTAATAGGTGACTCACGAACGAGAAATAGACATTACTTACTGGGGATCCCATTAAATTTCTTATACAGATTTTAATCGGCACGACTTTGTTATCGGTTAATAAGGATCGAATTTTTAACTGTTGTTTCGGTGTTATAGTTTTCGCGGTTGAAATTGTCGTGAGGAGGATCGATTGTTTAAAGATAAGTCAGCTGTTTCTGTATGCTGATTATGCAATGACTAACATGGATGTCTGACTATATGCAATTACTTGGAAACTACTTCAGGACCAAGATTAATTTAGATCTTATTGAAGTGAAAACTTCTTTAGGCGCGTTGGGCATTTTTGAGATGGGAAAAAACAATTGAACTCGCGACACTGTTATCGTTACCGACACCTCATTAAAAACAATTGAACTCGCGACACTGTTACCGTCACCGACACCTTATTAAAAGTATTTCCTGCACATTAAAATTGTTCAAGTTTTCACTTCTGTCGGCACTTCCGGAGTGCCACTGTTTTTTTATGTGGAATCTTTAGGCACGTTGGGCATTTTTGAAATGGGACTAAACAATTGACTTCGCGACACTGTTACAACACCAGCTCTTGACCATTAAAAAGACATCAACGCGCGATACATTATTTGCTGCACAATAAAATTGTTCAAATTTTCACTTCTGTCGGCACTCCCGGAGTGCCATTTTTTTTTGTTTTTTAAAGCGTTAAGTTAGACATCACATTTTATTTAATAAGGCCTTTTGCTTTGGAAAGCTTTGAAGATTCCAATTTGTTTGGGTAGACTCCAAATAAATTAGGATGACCAAAGCTGCTGTCTTTTTCTTCGATACAATATCTTATATCATCTTCTTTCATCTCAATGTTCACATCCTACCTACCCATATCAATCTTTCACCCTCCGGAAAGCTTTACTATAGATATTTTAACGACAGTCACGAAAGCAATACATCTTTTGTACAATTTTCTCCGTCTTTACAGCATTTGCGAGCCAATCCCTTTAGAGAGCTTCTACATTGTCTAGCCAATGTTTTATTGCAAGCCAACGCACGTCCTAGGTCACTGCATAACTACGATTACTCATCTGGATGCAGTTTGTGCTTTTGCTGTAGCTAGTGCAGTTTTTAACACGCTGTTATTAGCTTGACCTGTATCTATTTAGCTTGTAATGGAATCTTTTAAGGTAATTATTACCAACTTCAAGACGTCCCTTTAACTTGAAATTTTCCACACGTATCAAGAACCGATGACAATACAAAATTTCATAATTTTAGCCACTAATCTGATAATGGAGCCAGGAGATGGATAGAGGAACTCTTCAGCGGCTACTAACTAGTAAACCCCTCGAGTTTGGGCTTATATAATTCGGTTTGACGAGACCAATAGATTGGGCTTGGTAACGAGGGTCTGATGATGGAGCCGAGAAGTGGATAGTGGAACTCTTCAGTGGCTATAAGTAAAGCCTTCGAGTTTCGGGTCATATGATTCGTTTTGATAAGTCCAATAGATTGCACTTGGTGTTGAGGGTCTGATGATGGAGCCACGAGGTGGATAGCAGATTTCTTTAGTGGCTACTAAGTCATAACTTCGTTGACTTTAAAGTTATTAACTAAATGAAGAATATGCTAGTCTAAAAAATAAAAAAAAAAGCTGTTTAAACAAAAACACGCTTTTTACACGCAATAAAAATTAAAAAAAAAAAGAAAAATTGACTTGTTTTGTTGACAGCGCTTTGTTTAAATTAATTAAAAGTACACAGAGCTAAAAACCGCTCCACGCTTTTTGATCGAAATCAAGTCATTTATTCAAACTAGGCTGAGAATCAGCACTTTTCGAACGTCAAAATTAAGACAGTCCCCCAAAACGCCCACCGTTCCCTACTTACCTATTAGTGCTTTAGCTGGGAAGAAGTGGCGCAACATTACGACAGTCCCCCAAAACGCCCAGCGTTCCCCACTTACCTATTAGTGCTTTAACTGGGAAGAAGAAGTGGCGCAACATACTCTCCAGCTTTAAAACGTCACCTCCTGCGAAGCAGTAATGCTCGCGAAAGAGGAGGCGGAACGCGTGAGGGAGAGGCAAATTTCGCGCCCTCGCGCCCCTAACCGCCGCAGGAGGAGACGCCCTGGGCGTCGGGAATCACAGGCAGATTTCTGGTCACCGTAGACGCGGGCTTGCGGACGGTGAGCTATGGGTAGCTCGCCGTCCGATAAGGACCAAGCCCGGGTCGACGGCGCGTTGTGTTCCACGCGCGCCTCAAAGAGATGTCAACAGAATTGACGGGGTCCGCTAGGGCCGATGCCTGCCGGGGTTGCGAATAAGGCCGGGAAATCGTGGCCCCCGGCAACATGGCAACTGAAGGAACGCGGGTGGGTTTTAGTCAGTAAAAGTCTGACACGCCCTCCCGCTCCCCCCAGAGCGGGAGAAGTTATTTGATAATTTCCCACACAAAAAAAAAAAAGATTTGGTAAGTATTTAAAGCACAGTAAGTACGATGTGAAAGGCAACAATAAAATTTTAGTTAAGAGCGTACCGACCATTTGCCTTTGTCTCTGTCTTTTTCTTTACGTGTAAAGAGTAAAGAAAATAACCACACTTTTGCACTTTTTCAATGTTTTTCGTTGTTATTTTTATCATATTGCTCTTAAATAAAAAACGAACGCGGAGAAACGCTGGAGTCATCTATGAACTTTATTTTAGTAAATTAATCATAATATGAATTTACTTATTTATATAAAAAAGTAGCAAAATAGAGGAAAAAAATACTCGATAAGAGGTAACTTTGCGAATTTATTCTATCGAACCAAATTTATCAAATCGTGTTTCCATCGCGGATGATGTCTAGTATATATCCCCAATAATACCAATTTATTTTCCTACATTTTAATTTAATTGTTTACTACTTCAAATAAGCTTAATAGAAACATGTTTGTGTGCATAAAAAGCTCGGTACCCTCTTAACACGCAAGTAAAACCGGAAATAAGAATGTGTCTCACGAAACTCGTAAAAAATAATTGTGCAAAAGGAATTATTACTCACTCAAGTGGAAAAATTACGAGCCTTACTTAACATAACAACTAAAAGGGTAACTTAAATCGTCTTAGTAAGGTCATATTTCGAACTTCAAAGGGATGCAAAGTTAAACAAGGGGTGAAAACCGGTTTTGTCCTTTTGTCTGTGGTCGACTGTTTATCAACAACAGTGAGGTAACTCTGATTTAAATGGTTTGTTTTCCTATTAACAGCAAATTATGACTGAACACCGGCAAAGCTTTTACAAATCCTTTTGTTGAACAAAATTAATATCTAATTCTAACTTTTTTCATACACCTTGTTAGTGACCGCATAATGTTACATTGACCGTGACCGGAGTTAGAACATAGGATTCTTTTTATCTCGATATTCCAACAGAATCAAGACTTATGCTGGTGAAACCACGGGGTACAGCTAGTAACTCATATTTTTTATTTTTTTAATAACTCTATTTCTGACAGTTAATTGCTAACAGTGACCCAGTTAAAGTTGGTATGACATAATTTTTTTTATTTTTTGTGGTCATGTAATAAACCAAGTTCCACCTCCTTAAGGTTTTGCACCCAGGTTCCAAACATCTTGTATAAACGTACCTTTGTCGTAATTAATACCGAGCTAGTACCTATTAATTTATACCTTGACCTTAAGACAACTATGCCACATAATTAATACACCATGCTACAACATAATTATGTATGTAGGTGCTACTGATTCTGTGTGACATACTATTAGCAACTCACAAAGTTGTAGGAAATAAAAGCTGGTTTTGATAAGGACCATAGTAGATAGATAATTATCATCCTAACTATCCTTAATATTATAAATGCGAAAGTAAGTTTGTTTGTTACGCCTTCACGCTAAAACGGCTGAACAGATTTGGATGAAATTTGGCACATATATAGATGATGCCCTGGAAAAGAACATAGGATACTTTTTTTTTCCCACGGGATCGAGACTTATGCGGGTGAAACCGCGGGGCGCAGTTAGTAATATTATAAACGCGAAAATGAGTATATTTGTTTATTACGTTTTCACACTAAAACGGCTGAACGGATTTGGATGAAATTTGGCACATAGGTACACCATGACCTGGAGAAGGACATAGGATACCTTTTATTCCGATATTTTCACGGGATCGAGACTTATGCGGGTGAAACTGCAGGGCGCAGCTAGTAGACCATAGATAAACATTCCAATGTATTTTGCCAAGAAATGGTAGGACATAACCCTGGATTGAATATGATTAAATATGATCTTATTTATGAACATGGACGATGCAAAAGGAAATCATCATAATCAGCTTCTAATGTTCCCACTGCTGGGACACAGGACCCCCTCGAAATTTCGTAGGTTCTGCATACCCCCATAGAAAAATGGCATGAGCTTCAGAGGCATAACGACTATTGATTTCAAACAATCTATACTAATGTTATAAATGCGGAAGTTAGTAAAAATAAAGAATGAAAGAAAAACATTTATTTTGGACACAGTTCGTGAAACACAAAACACAAAGTGAAAATAAAAAAACCGGCCAAGTGCGTGTCGGATCACGCACAATGAAGGGTTCCGTAGTTGGGATGAATTAATCCCAAAAACAAACTTAACTTTGTAGTTGAAAAATATGTTCTCCCATACGGAATGTATGGGAAAACATGTTTTAACAACTGCAAAGTTAAGTTGGTCGATTATTACACGTAAACTTGTACAGCCTGCTTAGCTGTGATAGTTTTCCTTTTAATTTCGTTATATAAACTACTGTTGTGATTTTTTTCACACACCCAAAACCAACCATTTAGCCGGCAGGGCGGGACACACACTTGACTCTAACAAAAATTAGCACTTTAAAGCTTAATATTTCGCAAACGGATCCTTGAATCCAAAAATGGTTTCGGCAAACTCACAATGTTTTTAAAGGACCTTTCCAATGATACCCCTCACTATGGGTTAAAAAAAGAAAAAAAAAAATTACATCACCACTTTACGTGTATGAGAGGTACCATAAAAAAAAAAATGTTTTTCATAATTTTATTTTACCACTTTGTCGGCGTAATTAAAATATATACCTATGTCAAATTACAGTTTTCTAGTACTAAGGGTCTCGGAGCTAGACCGCGGACAGACAGACAGACAGACGGACATGACGAAACTATAAGGGTTCCTTGTTTACTACGGAACCCTAAAAAACGTGTGGCACTCGGGGACTGCCGCGGCACAGATAATATAAAGCCGCGGTACAGCTATTGCATAGCATTTGTAACCTCCATACTTCCTATTTGTCAACGCTACACTTGGGATGATGACGTGATGACATAAAACAAAAATTACGTTGTCATGGGAACCGTGACCGTGGTGTTAGGTTTTTTTCGTTACGGAATTTCTTGATTCGGTCGCCGCGCTCAAAGCCCGCGATAAAAGCTATGCAATAGCTTAAAAATAATGTTTTAAAAACAATTAATAGTGTGTGCCTCACGGCTGCCCCAAAAAGGTTCATTCAAGGTTCATCAAGTAGGGAGTTTTCTACCCCCCAAAATATATCCATACTGGTATAGCTTCTGTTATCTAGCTTCCGTAGGAACAGATAAGAATAGTAATTCGAGTGCAACTGCATCCACCTTGAATGTTTAATAAGGATGCAACTGCGCGTGAGTCATGCTTGGAGATAATGAGAGATGGCGCACTTATTGTCGCGTCCACGCAACTTTTATGATAGACTTTAAGGGGACGATAACCGACTTTTAATGATTTTATACTGAAGATGACGTCTTAACGAGCAGTGTTAGTGATTTGAAAAAAATATATGTTAAATAAGAGCATTTTCTTAATATTTTAATATAAGCATATTTTTGATTATGTTTAAATTACATAGTGAAATTAATTTGTAAAGTTATGTCTAACGCGGATAAAAAACTGAGAATGACGCAAAATCTTTCAAGCGTATTTTTCTGAAAACTTCACCATTTTAAAGATAATTAAATTATCGATTTTTCAGTATACGTGTTTTATTAAAATACCTTTTATTTTACGTGTAATAAATTAATAATGCGTCGAATTTGGGACAACGCTCCTTGATGGGAGAGTCCTATTACTGGCTGGACGTACGACGCGTTGCGTGAGCTCAGTACATAACACGCAAGCTAACCATTCAAGGTCACTGTCATATATCTGCGTCTTAATGAATGCGCAGACATAGCGCCCTTCTTGTATCTATATTGCATAGCGATTATTTCCCATGGGGGTAAACAGGTTAAGAACGCGGCGACGCGTGAATTGTCCATACAAACGTAATACCTAAATCATTTGCAATTTGAGCATATTTCCATCATATTATGTTGTTATTCGGATTTAGACAGTGTTTATCTAGGCTCCTACATCTTTTTTTTCCAACTTTGTAGTTGATAAACATGTTCTCCCATACAAAATGTATGGAAATGTATGTTTTTGCAACTGCAAAGTTAAGTTGGTCGATTATTACTCGTTAACCTGTAAAGCCTACTTAGCTGTGATAGTTTTCCTTTTAATTTCGTTATATAAACTATTGCTGTGATTTTTTTCACACATCCAAAACTAACCATTTAGCTGGCAGGGGGACACACACACTGGACTCTAACAAAAATTAGCATTTTAAAGCTTAATATTTCGCAAACGGATCCCTGAATCCAAAAATGGTTTTCCCAAACTCACAATGTTTTTGAAGGACCTTTCCAATGATACCCCACATTGTGGGATAAAAAAAATATATTAAAAAATCACCTCTTTACGTGTATGGGAGGTACCCTAAAAAAATATTTAAGGGGGCTCCCATATAACAGACATGATTTTTTGCAGTTTTTATATATAATGGTACGGAACCCTTCGTGCGCGAGTCTGACTCGCACTTGGCCGGTTTTATTTGTTCTTGTGCCAGTAAACACATTTTCCTTTCTTTCTATAGCTTGCTATATTTTTTTTTGAAAATTATTTTATAAGGTAAGATTATTATACAATTGCATATATTCTTTTGCAATCTTATCTCTAGTTTCTGATTTTAATCCCGTTTTATAGTTGTTGTAATTATTGGTTTATCAAAATACATGGAGCCAATCATAAGTTCTGGTACTTAGTGCTAAAATCGTTTTAATTAATACATTTTTAATGGAATCCAAGCTCAAAAATTCTTGAAGAAATATCGACAGTTGTATCCTTAACTCTAATTCTCCTTTAATTAATTTCTAAATAATATTCCACATTTACTTACCAGGTGTGAGATCTAATTTGTCTATATGGTCGCCGAGCACAGATGCCCAGCTCTGCAACTGGTCTAGTATACCCCACGGTGTTGTCATGGCAACCGTGAGGAGGACCAGCGTGTGGGGGAATGTCTCCTCGCTGAGGGCGAACTTGAGGAGATTTGTGTGCCCTGGATCACCGTCCAGCACCCATACACTGAGACGTGTTTGATCTGTGGGGGAAAGGTGGTTTTATTTATTTATGTTCACACGAAACACTCAAAAGTCTACTTCCTCTTTCTTACTTTGCTGTGCCCGACAGGGTCCACAATGATAGATCTTTGTAAAAGGTCACATTGTGGAATGCAATAAATTTATATTGAGTGAAAGAGAAAAATGCATAAAAATAGAAATGCACAAACGTACTGCTTATTTCATAAAAAAAATCTTCTAGTAGACCTGGGACAGGAGTTGGATGACAGATGTATACACAGTGTGTAAAATAGTACACAAGAAAACTTAAATGTACATAATTATATCACTTTAAAATTAACATAGAAACAAATAATTTACACATATAGAAATAAGTTATTTTAATATCCTTATTTCAAAGTTATATTTTTACAAAAAACTTTTTTTTTCTTAGTTTTGTGACTGTGCGCCCTTTGGCAAAGGCCTCCTCCATCCCCTTCCAATATTCTCCCATAAAAATAAATACATGTATTATAATAGTAATGTATATACAGGGTCTAAATAAATTAGCTAGCAAAATTCCATAAACGTGATGGATAACAAATTAACAATATCTAAACATGATAAAACAAAAAATTAATTAATTAGATGATTTTTTTTTGTGGGATCATCGACTGCAGTTACTTTAAATATCAGTTTTTTTGAGCAATCTTCACAGAATTGATTGGTATTGATACCTAGACACGATAAAACAAAAGAAAACAGATTTTCTAACTCATACTTCAAGTAACAACACTACCAACGGCTGTTGACCCCAAAAAAATTCAAATGTTTTTTATTCTATTTTATTGTGTTTAGATATCAAAAACCATCTCATAACGGTGAGGGAAAACATTGTGAGGAAACCGGCATGTCCTAGAACCGGGTGCGCCAAAGTTCACCTAAATTTTTAACTCCGATAATTGGAAATCCGAAAATGTTCTTCCTAACATTTTTCATCCTAACAATCACAATTCCTAACTACTCTGTCTCTAATGTTCATAATTCCGAAGCATTCAACTTCATAATGTCAGTAGCAATAAACATCTATTATACTTTTATTTGTTTCCCTATATTTTCTCAACATAACCATCTTTTATACTATTATTCAAAGTCATATCTTTTTTGTTTAGATTAAAAAAAAAAAGATAAGATTAAAGATATCCATAGGTTAGGTTAGGTTAGAACTGTGACCAACTACGCGCGAGCCGAGCGAGCAAAGCGAGCGGTGCCGCGGCAGCGGCCGGCGAGCGCTACATCGAAATTGGTCGCGAAATTTTTCTAAGTATTTTTTTCATAGTGCCCCCAAGAAACGAATCGTTGCAAACATGCACGTAATAATGATAATACACCGACATGAACTTAGCAATAGACACAACACAGTACGTTATGTAAAGCATACCCCCAAATAATAAATAATCAAACCCTCAAATTAAAACTATAAATATCATCTTCTACCCACATATATTTTTTATAACACTTGGTAAATGTTTATTTCTGAGTATGAGTGAAAATATTATGGTAATTATGTTTAGGGATAAAAGCGAAGCGTTATGATAAAAAACAGTAGGAGTTTAAATATATTTACATTAATGATATTATTAATTACAATTTTCGGAAACATGAGTGTTATGAACATCGCCGGTAGCACTACAAATAGTATGAATGAAAACTTTAGGATGAAAAATTTTAGGAAGAGTGATCATTCGGATTACAAATCGTTAGGAAGAATAATTTCGGGTAAAGAACTTTAGTTGAGCCAATATGGACCCCCTAGAACCGAAAATTCGAAGACATGTGACATCTACCAACCTGGACTGGGCCTGCGTGGTAGATTACGGCCCACCCCCTCTCACAGAGAGGAGGCCTGTGTCCCAGCAGTGGGAACATTTATAGGCTGATGATGATCAAAAACCATTAAACTGACCCTTTATTGAATATCATAGTATAGAGGAGAGGTAGAGAGGTTTCAGTAGATGTGGTTTATGTTGTTGCAATAATCGAGCAGTGTGAAAATGAGAAAATAGCTTAATGTTTTGATACAAGATTGGTTTTATTAGGACTTGCAACATATATGTTTTGTTAAAGACATAATCTTTCCTACTATGCGTTTATTTTCTTAATTTGTTGACATTACAGTATAAAAACTGCATTCCATCATTATTACATTGCTAGATTTCATCACAGCAAATTCATCCTTACTTATTGTTTAGTATATAATTACTTATTTTGAATAATGGAAGCTGTTTCCCTTAGAACGGAGAAGCAAGGAACTTTACAAACAGTTTCTAGATTATTTATATCCAGGTGTTTTTATGTGCTATCTCAATGATGCATTTAAAATGCAGCATTTGTATCGCATTACATTATCTGTGTAAAGCAAATGCTTTAATGAGTATTTTAAAAATGTAAGGTACAATTGAGAGCAGTGGTGGCTCAGTGGTAATGGCCCCGACATATGAGTTGTAGGTTGTGGGTTCGAACCCAGGCAGGTACTCTACTCTGTGTAAATAATCTCATCACCACTGCTCTCAAAACGGTGAAGGAAAACATTGTAAGGAATCCGGCATGTCCTAGATCCAAAAATTCGAAGCCATGTGACATCTACCAACCCGCACTGGGCTTGCATGGTAGATTATACAGTCCACTCTCTCTCAGAGAGAGGAGGCCTGTGTCCCAGCAGTGGGAATATTATAGGCTGATTATGCTATGCTTTAGACAAATTTTAACTATCTTACAATAATAATCCACTTTAATTTTAACAAACCATCAGTCAAATCCATTACTCAAAGAAAATATCAATCCATAACATTAATATGCTCATCTGAAAGTACTCTAGACTTACTAAAAACATTGCTTTACATTTTTCTGTGACATCCAACACAGAGAGGTTTGATGTGTAATAAAATCTTAAAGAATGCTACACATACACAATGAAAACATTCTCTTTATTAAAGAAAGTAAGTCAAGTGTAATAATATAAATGAGTACTTAGGTTTTAGTATAATAATATGTAACTACATATATGGTTTGTATGCAAGTGGACGGCTGAGGTTGAAATGCAATCTTAGTTGGTTCTGACAGTAAACCAAAAAAATGCTATGTTTTCAGGCAATAAATTAATCACTAAACAGTAACTTATATGCTTATCTAGGCAATACATGAAACTAGACACAAGAAGATGCATTTCACAGATGATTCATCAAGTAAAATCAATATTTGTGACACTTAGTCACAACAGATTCTAAATAGTAAGAATTGATTGGTATTAAGATATTTGTGGTAGTATAGCAATTTCTAGGCCTTCTACATGCTTTCAAGAGCTTGTATGAATAATAACAATGTGTTGATTTGTACGAGTCTTAAAAAAACTTCAAGTTTCGTGAATGTAGGTTATACTTATGTTGTAAGTTCTTAAACTTGTTTGTTTATAAAAAATAGCTTGTAAAGTAAAAAAAACACTGACTTACCATCTCGATATTCATCTCTAACGTCTATATACGCGTATTCGAGTGCCGAACCTTTCTTAGGGTCTTCAACACCTTGTAATTTCGCTACCAAAGTCGTTTTACCAGTCTCATTGTCACCCAAAACCAAAACATTTTTGTTTGAAGGTAGTTTTGTGTTCCCTTGGTTTTGGACTTCTTCTAATATCGAAGACCTGCAAAAATTACGAGCTTATAATGTTCGTTGTCATCAGTATTGCGAGGTTGGTACTATTACGGGAAAGTGTACACAAATGTGCGGATTTGTCACCGTGTGAGAATGTTTTGCTGTTATTTTACATACAAAGGTAGACAACGCAGCTAGGTCACATATTTCTCAGCTTCATAGCTTGACATCACGTAGGTGTGACACATTGGATCCCTATATGGGGAGTGCATGTTACCCGTAAAATTAACAGTGAACTGTTACCATAGGTTGTCCTTGATGTCTCCGTTTTCTTTCTTTTTTGATTTAAGCCCATTAGCCTGGCCGTTTGTCTCCATTCTTCAGGTACGATAGAAGATAACAACGGCACAGAAAGGCTTTTCTTTCGTTTTCGTCTCTTCTGCCGTTCATACGTCACTCTCGCGATGATGCACTTGTTGCCAGAAGCAAGAATTGCTTTTATACTGTTAGACGTGTTGAAAGCAAAACTTTTAAAATGAGCTGGGTTTTTAATTTTAAGACTTGGCTGTAAAGTAAATATTATATTTTGAGTTTTAACATAGGAACATTTGAACTTTCCATTCAAAAAACATTTATTAATCAAGTCGAAACCCAGAATTTAACATAACAAATTTATTTTTATTATTCGACTGACAACATTACAATCACAGACCAAAATTTATGGCTCAGTGGTGCGCATTCTAATATCGACTAAAAGTGCAAAATAACAAGATTTTACCAAGCCGAAATAAAATTGTCGAAGAGGTTACCATTGCTCTTGTGGGCCTATATTTTTGAGTTTAAGTTAAATCTACTGCAGACAATTAAAAAAATCAGAACAGAACGAATGACAAGTATTATAGAAAGTTTATTGTAAAAATTATAGTTTGAATTATTCTTTAATTTTCATTCTGAAATCGACAGTTTAATTATTTTACTCTACAAAAAGGCGTAATAATCGACTCACTTCGTAAATCGAGGTCAATCATCGTTACCACAATCTAAGATTACTAAATAGTGACAGTTGACAGTCGCTGTGAGTCGCTTTCGCTTCTCTATTAACTACAGTTTTTTTTTCTAAGTCAATGTCAGACACTGTCAGACGAAATACATAATAGTCAGGGATTTATTTTGTAAGGTGAATAAAACTTGTTTGCGTAGTAATATTCCAGTGATATCACGCAGTTATCTTCTGAGTGTAGTGAACAATAATAGTTAAAAGTTTGAAATGTCCAGAAGGCCGAGAACGGGTAAAAGAACTAATAATTTGTCTCAGGTGAGTCATACACATTATTTACTCGTTCTTAGGGTCTCATCCGGTTCTATTAGTGCGTTTAATGTAAGTTTATTTATAGGAACAAGTCATTGTCGTTATGGAGCAATAAATCTTAATTTGAAATTAATCTGAGAAGAATGTTGTCAGCTGACTAGGGTTTTGTAAACAAAGGGTCACTATTATTGTGCTCTTTATTTATAAAATAAATAATTGTTGTCTGGTGAAGCCCGTCTTTGTACTTCTTAAAGTAAACATTGTTATTTTGATTAGGGCTTATTGTTAGCCACTTACTGACTGTATTTGGTGCACTTGGGAATACTTTTGTACTCATAAATAATAATAACAATGGCTGCTATCAAATATTTTTCTGTTCTAAATGTAATGCTCTCTATGGTTAGGTTATTACCCAGTTAGCGTAGGGCGAATGAAATGAGGAATGGTACAATCTGTTTATTATTTCAATTGATAAATTAGTCTCATAACATTTTACAAGTTATTCCTTTGTTGTCTAGTATCTAGAATTGCCTAGACTTAGAGTTGGGCTGTCTTATTCTTACTTGTAGTATATCCATTAATCCCCAATGCAGAAAAAGGGGTGTTATAAGATTACCTTTGTTGTTCAATATGTGCATGCATCTTTAAAGAAATCTATACTCCATTTGAAATAAGATTAGACATTTAAACAAACCTTTTTTACAATCCGTTCAACCGATTCTGAGTTCTACACCGTAGGCATAAGGATGGCATTAAAAGCAAAAAAGTGGATACAATACCAACTGTTTACTGCAGCTGCCATTTGTCATGCCACCAACGCAATAGAAGTCAAAATCGGTTGAACGGATTGTAAAAAAGGTTTATTTAGATGTCTAATCTTATTTCAAATGGAGTATAGGTAATTAAGAGTAGTAATGTGGGCACCATTTTTCCAAATTAGGTACCAATTTTAGCACTAAATCATTGTTATTGCAAGTATTTAACTAACCAACTACAAGCAAAACTCAACTACCAATTTAGATAAATGGACGATTGATCATAACGTCTGTACAATGTCATAGGTCAGGTACATTATTATTATGAGACACAATGTTTATCTGTCTGCCCATTTGCGTGCTTAAATCTTGAGAACTACTCATCTGATTGATGTATATTTTGTTTTGTTTTAATTCATACATAAAGTAATGGCTAGGTTTTAATCCTAACTACTTAATTATTCAAGGCAATGGCACGTAAAATTTTATTGGAGAGGTAACCGGATGGTGATTAGTAATCTGGGTATTGAAGTGATACCGAACCCCCCGTACCGTCCAAATGGACCCCAAATGGATGGGGCTGGAGATATGGGGGATGGGGGCCTAATATTTTTTTTTGTACTCAGATTCCTTGCCCATAAATCCCATAATAGAGCTTAAATTTTGAATGCCATGTCAAAAAATGTTAGGCCCCATCCCCCATATCTCCGCCCCCGTCCATTTGGGGTCTATTCGGACGGTACGGGGGGGTTCAATATCACTTCAATACCCAGATTACCACTCACCATCCGGTTGCCTTTCCGATAAAATTTTACGTGCCATTGCTTTAACTAAATATTATAAATGCGAAAGTGAGTTTTGTTTGTTTGTTACATTTTCACTCTAAAACGGCTGAACGAAGTTTGATGAAACTTGGCACATGGGTAGACCATGACCTGGGTTACGATAAAGGATACTTCTTATCCCAGTATTATGTTTCCGCAGGATATTTTTTCGACTTCCACGCGGGCGAAGCCGCGGGCAAAAGCTAGTGTAATATACATTTCCCCATTGAAAAATAGCCCAGTCTATTGCCATGAAACAGACACTAATTCACACTTCTAGCTATTACAGTGAAATTCAGAAAAAAAAATTGATAGGTTTACTTTTTACCTGATCTATGGGACCCCATACTGAGCAGCCATACTTGGCTCTTCTAGACCTACGAACCAATATACAGGGTTATTGGTTGTCGGCAAAACATTAAGGGAATGTAGGAGAGGTCATTTACAACCAAATGACCCCTTTTGACTCCTATGAACAATTTTCGAGTCATTTATTTTTATTTCATTATATTTTATTAAAATGGTTGACATTGGCATAGGGGTCATGAGGGGTCATTTGGTTGCAAATGACCTCTACTACATCCTTTAACAGATTACCAATATATAACCAATAGCCCTATACATAGCTTTAATCCACCAAATATTGTTTTCGATTGTCACAGTTTGGACTCCTAGACATACCCGACATAAATGATGATGATGAGCCCCTGGACTTATCAGATGATGACTTCGACTTGGAAGCAGAACTGGCTGCCATCAGCGGCGGTGGTGGCCAGAAACACAAGCCCAGGAAACCTCCTCCGGTGCCTGCGGCTAACCTAGATGCTATGGTAGCGGAGAGCTTGAAAGATGTGCCTTCAGATGATGATGCTTCTGGTAAGTTAATGTTTATTTTATTTTATGGTAATTCTTTGTATAGCATTTATTCTTCTTCTTTCCGTGTGATTAGTGACTAACCTGCACGCGAAGCATAAAAACCATAGAAACGGGGTTTCTACGGGTTTTATCGACGGAAGAATAGACAAAATGACAGATTGTGATTGCTTATCTGTCATTTTGTCTATTCTGCCGTCGACAAAACCCGTTTCTATTGTGGTAGAAACGAATTTCGTCGACGGAAGAACAGACAAAAATGACGGTCCGTGTAGACAGGACAGGAAAGGCAGGAAAGTAGAAAGACTCAACTGCACTTTTTACGAAATTCACTTTTTTCATAATTCAACTTAGAATTCTTTGTTTTGTCATGGGATTTTTTTTCTGTTTGATTCTCAATTTTTATTTATAGTCACGTCAACTACAAAAAAAAACTTAAAGCGTCGAAGTATCGGATTTTGGAAGAAAAAAATATTATAGTATTTTATAGGAATTTTTCACTTTTTGTATGGAAAATAAGAAAAAATATTACCAACATGTTGAGTCTTACGGGTTTAAAGGTTTTGTAAAGGGGGTCGAAATTTTCATTATTTTTGCGATTGAACACGCCATTTTCGAGATATAAGCAAAAATAAAAAAAAGATATTGTACTGTTTTTGCACCTGAATTCGAGGTGTTGGTGTGAATTTTAATTCATATTTTATTCCACACCTTTTTGATCGCGATTAAAAATAGTCAGATTTAGTTTGACATTAAAAATTTTTAAAACGCTCTCCTGTAAAATCATGATTTTGCAGATAACCGTATATACTTTGTGGCCGTCCAGTAAAAAGGTTTCTACCGTCTTTAGCATGGCGATTACAAAATCAAATATGTCTTCACTACCTTAGTAATTTTGACAGTTTGGGATAGAAAACTTTCTTCTGAAATAGTCTACCTGTAAAAAGACCTAGACAAAGATCGTTAGAAACGAAAGACAAAATGACAGATTGTAGTAAGATTTCTACGGTGCGATGTCAAAAATAGAGAAACGAAATGTCACTTTGTATAGAAAGAGCTGTGTCTATTCTTCGTAGAGATAGAAAGCGTCATGTTACGCGTGCTGCTGGTGTCAGAGTTTTTTAAAGCCGTCCATGGGTCTCTGACTTGGCTTCCAATAGCTATAACATAATATGGCAATAGCATTTATTCATTAGGCTGTAGCTTGATCTGTTAATATTGTAAAATGCAACGTCCCAATGTCTGTCTGTTAGTGTGCTTATTTATAACTCAAGAACCACTTATCCAATTTACATGCTTCTCATTCTAATTCATAGATAATTTTTTCTTGCTAGAATTCAGCACTAAAATTATAATGACCCATATATGTAGGTTTAGCCAGATCGAACAGTCTGTAGTCTGTTCTTATAAATACACACACACACACAACCCACACACCCACACACACACCCCCCACAACCCTACACCCTCACACCCCCACACCCTTACACCCCCACCCCCACACCCCACACCCTCACACCCCCCACCCCCACACCCTCACCCCCCCACACACACATACATACATATCGACACCGGAAATTTCAATTGTCGTAAAGGACAGGGAATACAATGTCCTTTACGACAATTGAAATTTCCGGTATCGATATATAAACTTACGCCCTTTTCCAATGGAGTTAGGCAGAAACTACAGAACGCCACCTGCTACGATCCTTTCGTACTCCTTTTGCTTCGTTTACGTTCATACATCTGGTCATACACATACACACTGTTATAAATATATCTGTCAACACTTCAACAGTCATGTTACTCCAGGCCCTTGTTTATTTACTTTGGGAACCCAAAGCAATCACTTCGCACGTCAATGACCGGCTAAGTGTGTGTCTCGCCCAGATCTTTCACAATAATTTTGAGCGAATCCGGAGAGCAATGAGCTCAACTGTCATCAATGAGACACAATAGAATTTTAATTGTTATCGATCTCCAGGAGAGCTCGTGACAGTCAAGGGGAATCAATTAATCAGCCTATAATGTTCCCACTGCTGGGACATTATGGGCCTCCTCTCGGTGAGAGAGAATGGGCCGTAATCCACCACGCGGGCCCAGTGCGGGTTGGTAGATGTCACATGTCTTCGATTTTTTTGGTTCTAGGACATACCGGTTTCCTCACGATGTTTTCCTTCACCATTTTGAGAGAGCATGAAAGAGAAACCTACTTACTTACTTAATAAAAATCTTAATTCATTTATTCACAGACAGACAACGAACAGTTTTAATCGCTGGATCTAGAAGCATTAAATTTTGCACAAGATTTCCTTATAATAATAATGAAAGTGAGCGCTAAGGAAGGAAAGAAAATATCTCCTTTATCAGTTTCGTACATTTTCTATGAAACATAACCTACAGGCTCAGCACTTTTTGGCATGAAAATGAAAAAAATAATTTTCACAATCGGTTCACAATAATTGACGAAAACAAAAATGCGTTCCCCTGCTTAGCTATGAGGGGTAAAATAGGGGATGAAAGTTTGTATGGAAGTCGTCAATTTTACCGATGGGAAATCCCATGGCTTGGTATCTTCATAATCAGAAACATTCTAAAGAATCAATTTTATTTAAGGTGACGACGACGATCCAGATCTCCTCAACGAACTCCAAGCCTTAGGAATAGACGATGACGAGGCGCCGCCCACTCCCGCCCGCACGTCTCGTCCAGCGCCCCCTCCCCCCGGATCGCCGCTCAGTACAGACAGTAGTACAATCAGCTTGATACAAGATAGGATCACTAATTATACAGTAGCAGAGAAAAATGCTAAAACGAATGGAGAGACCAGTCGAGCAAGAAGGTAAGTTTAGATTTAAGTCAGATTTTTTTACACATTAAAGTTTCAGACTGTCTGGGCCGAAACGCGCATAGGATATAAGACGGGACGTACGAGAGCACGTCAGTCGTCAGTGGCAACAAAACCAGTATACGATGGCCTCTTTTTCTATTGAAGCTCTGTACTAAGCTTGGCCTGCTCAAGGTTAAAATATGACCACTTATGTGCAGTCGACGAATGTTCGTTAAAGTTGTATGACGCGTCCCGCTTTTAAAACGTTTGAATCTTTACTCAGACCTGGAGTAAAATGCAAAAAAATTAAGAAAATTTGAATTTCGCGGGCTACCTTGGCGCTTTCGTTTTTTTTTAAGCAAAAATGTAAGGCAACAGTTAATCGAAAGGGGAATGAACAGATTAACACGGACCAATTTAAAATTGCCTTCGCTCTACGCCGAATGTTTGCGGACAATTTGTCAACGAGCCATTTCAATGAGCCTCGTTGTTTGCAACAATGAGCTAATCTGAGCTATTTTGCTCTTCTTAATAAATTGTTAATGCTGTGACTATGATAACCTATCCGTGTAGGCCGGCTTCCTTTCCTTACATATTATAAAGGCTCGTGCAGACTGGCGCAACGCGACACGACACTGGTAGACCAATTTGAACCGTGAAGTTTTCATACACCTAAATTGTTCTACCAGTCGCGTCGCGCCTGTCTGCGGTAGCTTTAAATGTTCTCGCAAACAGGAGTGAAGCCACAGCGCGACACGACTCTAAAAACACTTTCTAAGAAAACTTCATGATAGAATAAGAGCTTAAAACGCAAGTTATCTCTATCTGTCCGTATGAGTGCGTTGCACCGGGCCACTTACCCTGTTACCTAACGTGTTGGTATTTTTTTTATTCATTATTTTATAGTTTAGTATCTTTTTTGGCCAAGTTTAAGAATACAGTTTCCGTAGTGAAATCTCCTCTAATAATCCCCATGGAAAGAAGGCGTGAGTTTAAAAAAAATAATGTTTAAAGCCGTTAAGAATAGTATATAATTTACATAGGAAAACGAAAATAGCCACAAAAGTACAATACTGTGGCGCAGCTATCAACGCCTAACCCAAAAAATAATATAAAAAGACATTGTTAGAGACTTCCCAAAGAAAGTTAATTGATAAATCACAAAATTTAAAGAAAATGAATAAAAAAGAGAATAATTCTCTATGTGGAGGTTACTATGTACGAGTAGTATAAGTGTAGAGTGGAGGTGGTGTGAAGTGTGTATGTGTGTGTGTTTGTTTACCGTGTTTATGATGCCATAAGTTGCTCAGTTTCTTCATAAGACAAGGATTTAAGAATATAAACGACTCTAAAAATAAATCCAGTCGGAAAACCACGAAGACAGCTAGTTTTTAATAAAAATAAACGCTCTTGAAGAAGTCGCACCACCTTAGTAAAAGCAACCCGAAAAAGCTCCCTTTCTGAGCGTTGACCCCGCGCCACCGCTGTAACGTAAGGTCACACAGTCAAAAATATGCGTACATTATCTTATACACAACACTATCTATTGTCTTGGAAGTGCGCAGTAACGGAGCTTTTTCATGTTTATATTTTATTTACTTGGTAGATAGTCCCGTATTAACTGTTTAATTTATTTTACCTCGATGGTCATCATCAGCCTATAAATGTTCCCACTACTGGAACACAGGCCTCCTCTCTGTGAGAGGGAGTGGGCCGTAATCCACCACGCGGGCCCAGTGCGGGTTGGCAGATGTCACATGTCTTCGAATTTTTGGTTCTAGGACATGCCGGTTTCCTCACGATGTTTTCCTTCACCGTTTTGAGAGCAGTGGCGATGAAATAATTTACACAAAGTAAAGCGCCTGCCTAGGTTCGAACCTACGACCTACAACTCGTAAGTCGCGGCCGTTACCACTGGGCCACCACTGCTCAGTCGGGGCCGTTACCACTGGGCCACCACTGCTCCTCGATGGTCCTAGTTTATTATTTAGTTTATTTAATTCTGTTTACGTTTAGTTTTTATTTTTTATTTCTGCTTGAGTATAGTTCTCGATGTTTTTGGTTGGTATATTGGCGTGTGCTAGCTAACATATGGCCAATAATTTATCATTTAAATTATTTTTTGTTTTGCGTAATGTAAATTATTTTGCATAGAATTTTTTTTTCTGACTTGAACAGACAGCTGTGCTGCTGGGGAGTTTGTTGCGCCACTTCTTCCCAGCGAAAGGCACTAGGAAGTGGTGAAGGGTGGGCGTTTTGGGGGACTGTCTTATGTAATTTTGACGTTCGAAAAGTGCTGATTCTCAGCACAGTTTTGAATATGATGACTTTTGAATTTGAATTACATGGAAATTAAAACACAACTGTCCAAATGTAGGTGTACTTTAGGCTCAATTAACATTGCAACGGAACGGACTGGATCCGATTTATTTTTGTACAAAGCATTATGAACTTTATGTAAATAGTGTAACGCACAAACTAGATACGAGACTACGAGCCAAATAACGATGAGAATTCTCGATAAGTCGTGCAGTTACAAACTCGTATCTAGTTTGTACGTTACACAATTAACATAAAGTTGATTTTTCTATGTACAATATCATTACAAAAACTTGTTTCCATTCCGTTCCTTGGCAATGTAAATTGAGCCTTAGGCACACCTCTGCCTAACCTTTTGGAGAAAAACAGGCGTGATATTATGGTTATTACACATAGGATACTTTTTTATCACGGTAGTACGATCCTGTGCGATAGTTACCGACCTCCACGCGGGTGAAGCCGCGGGCAAAAGCTAGTAAATTAAAAAAAAAAAACGTGTGCGTTCGGGTGACCCCCATCAGGAACGAAGTTCTTTCTCACGTATAATTTAAAACAAAAACAAAATTTTCTCAGCCGTCATCTTGGATTTACATTTTGACCTCACTATAGGCTTTAGCACCCTCGAAAACTATGTAAACGACACCCATGATGAAACATTTGAAAATGTTCGCAGCCGCCATCATGGATTTACATTTCGACGCCACTCTTTAACACCCTCGAAAACCATGATGAAAAATTTGAAAATTTTCAGAGCCGCCGTAGTTGGATTTACATTTTGACCAAATTCACGCTTTCTCTCTCTTTCTCCGGCATGCAGTGTACTCTAGCCGATGTGTACAATTTTATCCCACGACACTGTAATCACTTTACGCTTTTCTTTTGTTTTTTTTCTGCCGGCGTTTTTCTCTCTCTCTCTTTCTTTCTCTTTGAATTAGAAGAAGACAGTCGCAAGTATTAACACTTTTTAGCGTGACAATTTCTGAAAGTTTACAAGCCGCGTTAAAGAACTTCGTTCCATAGCCACCGATTGCAAATTACTGTTGGTATTACGTAAATTAATATTTCGAATTACGAAATGAATTATCACAGCCGCTTGGTCGTGATTATTTGTGTCCGGTGATTCAGTGTACCTAATCATAATCATGTATCTATATTTCGGAATTACCTCCTCAGCCATTTAATTATATTTTAACAAAACAGTTTTTCATTTGTAAACTTATTTTGAAATGTTCAAATCAATCAAAATATCTTATTTCACATAAACTTATGAAACGTAGAAGCGAGGTGCATGTTTCCAATTGGTCGTTTCCTATGGAGAAGAGCCGGCAGGAAACTTAACTTACTTTTTAAATAATAATTGGCTTTTTCCTGACTGCCTCGTTGGTCTAGTGGTCGCAAGCGCTACTGCTGAGCATGAGGTCCTGGGTTCGATTCCCGGTCGGGCAAAGTGTTATTGGATTTTTCTATCTGAAATTTCTCAGTAGCAGCTCGGAGTCTGGATTTGTGCCCGGTTGATGGCAATAGGCTCGCCCCCTATTACATGGGACTTGAACATAACTGGCGAAATGTGGGTGTACCTGCTACAGGAACACCTCTGTCCAACCCTTCGGGGAAATAAGGCGTGATGTTATGTATGTATGTATGTGTAATTGGCTTTTTCAATGTTATCAATTTACAGTTGCACTTTGATCTCTTAATTTTTATGCAGACTGTAGGTACTCGGTAGCGAAAATAATCAAAAGAAAAACCAGCAATATGAACATGCTAATAAGTTCTCACAATTCATCGTAACTGTTACTAATTGTAACTCGTTTCTATTATACTGAGTGCTGATTCTGAGTCATTGTTGACTGCGTAACAACAAAACTTAACTTACCTATTTATCTAATGTCTTTCATATTCGGGACTTGAGCAGTTGAGCATAAGGCTACTTACCTAAGTTCAAGTGCTAGAGTTAAGTTATAAAAGAGGTCGTATTGAAATGGTACTTGAACTTAATTTATTTAATGAGTGGTGGAAAGGTTACGTTTACTGTCGATTTCAGAATTAAAGTAATGCTTGTATTTAGTTACTTACATAAGAAATTTTGCCGAAACCAAGAAGGAGGAAGTACGAGTAGAGTTCCGACTATATTTGAACATCAACTTTTATTCTAGTTTTTCAAATTCAGGTTTCCGGTAAAAGTTTTCTAGGATGATTTCCACCGAAAGGCTCGCATCGCATCGGATTGGAAAGGATACGAATGGATGCGGCGACAGCCGATCGCGTCCAGTAGGATGTCGACGCATACGATCGGCTCCGTACCGTCGCTTGCGAACGTATCCGTTTCTGCGCCTAGTCAAATAGTTTAATTCCTACCATGTTGACGTGTTCTAAATTTCTAATTTCTGAAAATGGTTGAAGTTGACGTAGTATTGTTGGCATTAGAAGATGAAGAACATATTCATAAAACAGCCGAAAGGATCCGATCGGATACGACGACAGGCGAACGGGGCCGATCGCGCGTTGCAGCGTACTTTCGGATACGATCGCGTGTCGCGGAAGACGCCCGCGGTTAAGCTGCTGTGCGCGGCTTGGTAATAGGGTTGTAACGGATGTCATATAACGGATGAGGATGCGGATGAGGATATCGAGATAATCGGATTTGAGGATGCGGATGAGGATACGGATATTGGAAAATTCCTTATTGAGGATGCGGATGAGGGTGCGGATGTCGTACAAAAAATAGCCCTTGTTTTTATAGTACCTATTTATATTTTATTTAATCATTTGGTAGGTTACCGTAGCGTAATTCACCTGCAAAAAAATTTGACATGTGGCACCACAGTCATGCCACCACTACCACGTGCAGCCGATCGTCTGTCATAGGACAAGGACATTGCGAATTCAGCCAATAGGTACGCGTAACTCACATATCGGCCCGCCCATTCAGCTCGGCGCGAGTTTAAAAAAAATCACTATTTGTGCGAACAACGTAGGTTCACATCCCCATAGAAATTATGAGGATGCGGAGCTTTTAAAATCAAAAGTTGAGGATGCGGATGTTTTGCGGATATTAAAATTTATGCGGATGCTCCGCTGTTGCGGATGCGGATACGGATATCCGTTACATCCCTGCTTGGTAATATAGACTTTAAATACTGTGTACATAATATCGTTCAAAGATTGTAAAATCTGTTCCGATTCGATGCGATGCGAGCCTTTTGGTGGAAATCATCCTGGAATGACGATAAATACAAACTAATTGTTTAAATCTCTGTAACATTTCCTCATGGTCCGGCTATTTATGTGGCCAGAATGGTTTAGAGTAGGTAATACCTACTGACCCTCATGAATCACTAATTGGTATGAATTGACCGCAGATTCAATTCGCACGCGAAAGAGATATACATTAAAATTTTTCCTTGTTCTTATCGTAGTATTTTACCAAAATTATTATTTCACTGGCGGACCTCACGCGGTTTCACCCGCGTTGTTCCCGTTCCCGTGGGAGTACGGGGATAAAATATAGCCTATGTTACTCGCTGATAATGTAGCTATCCATTGCTGAAAGAATTTTTCAAATCGGTCCAGTAGTTTTTAAGTTTATTCGTTTCATACAAAAATACAAATCTTTCCTCTTTGTAATATTAGTATAGATTTCACAAAAGTAATCCAAGTGGTCGCAAGCGCTACTGCTGAGCCTGAGGTCCTGGGTACGATTCCCGGGTCGGGAATATTATTATTGGGTTTTCGATTAGGAATTTCTCAGTTTTTGCCCGGAGTTTGGATCTGTGTCCGGTTGATGCAATAGACTCGCCGCCTATTGCATAGGACTTAAACATAACTGGCAAAATATGGGTGTACCTACACTGGTACATAGGTACACCTCTGCCTAACCCTTCGGGGATTACATGCATGATGTTATATTACATAAAAGTAATTAAGGAAGTAACGAAATGGGTAAGTACACACGGCTACACATCAACCTATACATTTCCAGTATAAGCTGACTTCGCATTGTACGGAAATCCTACACGATGCGAGATCAGCATAAACTGGAAATGTATAGCTTGATGTGTAGTCGTGTGTATCTACAGCAGCCATTGTTCTCGATAAAAATCACATCAAACTTTCTCGAATTAAAACAAACGTGGAACAAATACGTATCCCATTGCATATTCCCATGTAACGAAATAAAATTAACAGTTAATGACTGTCAAAGCGGTTTTACACTGCATCCGATCCGAATCCGAATTCAAGATTCGAGTTCAATCCGAATTGGGAATGTTCTCCCAATTCGGATTGAACGGACGGACAGAGTTCAGGGGGCCTACCACAAGCTCCTAAAGCAGTATTATATTAATTTACTTCAGTGTGGGACAGAGATGAAGCTCTACAGGACGTATAGCTCCATCTCTTTCTCCCACTGAAGTAATATTAAAATAATACTGCTTTTGAGCTGGTGGTAGGCCCCCGGATCTAGTGCGCAACCCCTCATACAAATAGTGCTGTCTAGTTCGGCTACCGGCTTTAGCACTCTCAAAAACCATGAAAACAAAACGATATCCATGACGAAAAATTTGAAAATTTTCGCAGCATCTTAAATTTTCATTTTGATTAAATTCACACACACAGAGATAGAGAGATAGAAAGAAAGCCGCATGGAGGGGGCATAATGCTATTTCGTTACGTGACGATTTCTACCAGTTTACTCCTACCGCAAGCTGCGTTAAAGAACTTCGTTCCAAAAAACTCATTACGTAGCACCAACAACCTCAATAAATCACGACCTCAGAATAACCCCAGGAAATATCGAACAGCAATTAGCTAGTAGTAAAGTCAAAGTCAAAGTAGTAGGTAGTGTATGTACAGCCCACCAGCCTCTAAATTTCCTGAAACTAAACATACGTATAAATCGGGCTACATCTCGACCTGAACCCGGTACTGACCTACATTTTAGCCTGCATTATATACCATATGCAACAAGTAACAACTCTTGGCGTTGAATTCGTACTTGTTGCGTTCGCCACAAGTTTTTTGTTTGGTTGCGTTCTTACTACGTCTTATTAGCCTATTCAAATGAAACCAAAGGCTTTGCTTGTCTTCAGAGAGCTGACAAAATGATAGAAATTAGTCTGAGTCGCGGTGAAAAGGACTATAGATATTACCGCTCATACGCACTAGCGGTTAACCGCCGGGGCGGCTAACCTCTTTTTCATTCTTTAATAAGCAACCGCTTATGGTTGTACGCACTTAACCGCCATCAAACGCGGCGGTTGAATGGGCGGTTAACCGCTAGTGAGTAAGGCCTCTTAGGCTAGATGGGAATCTATGTCGTGAATTGTGTGTTTCAGACCTCTTTGAAATGGGGTTTTAAAAGTTTCATGTTAACGCATTTTCAGGCACATAGTTCTAGTATTTGTAGTGTATAAAAGTTTCATTTCCACAAGCAAATTGACGAACATGATCGCAGTATACACGTACCTTTACAAGCCTCGGTTCCTGACACAGGTTGTAGTGTTTTTATTTACGAGGCCGATAGTCTGTTCAGGTTATCAATCTAGGTCATAGTTAGGGTCCGAATTAACAGTTCGGCGCGGAGACTCGGCGCGGAATCATCTTCCACGAATGCATCCGTTCGAGTCCCTTGCTTCGATTGGAGTCCTATTTTATCACCTTTATAAGATGAGTATTCTATTTTCTAATGTTTTTATTACACCTGATTTTCCTATTGTAGTGTTAGATATGGATTTTACAACCTGTCGTTTATAAATAGAACAACCCCGTGCGCAATAGATTCTGCATTTCGATATGTGCTTTTATCTCTATTTCTAAACCCCTAATATCATTTACTCGTAACACCCCCCTTTTATTAAGCCTTTGAGGTCCCATATCTGCTCGATTTTCTTAACCGCTCGAATCGGAGATCCCGGAAGATTTGCAAAGCGACGAAAGTATAAAAAAAAACTCTCTTGGGTAAAATTACTAAATTGTAATGCGTTGCTTTGTGCCTCAAAATAAACTTGTTCTTTGTTTAAACGCTTTGTTTAGACGTTTTGTTGCCTTTAGCAAGTAAACAAAGACGCAGAAGCAACTTCGTTTCAGGTTTAGCATTCAGAAGAAATCAATATTATCGCTAATTTGGGACACTATCTAATTATAGTTACCTATGTACGTTATGGGCGCCAAATGGGCCTACCTACAAAAAATAGCATAATAAAAGCGAGAAGGAAAGTCTTAAAAGTTTTCGTCTGTGTATAAACAAAGAAATCTGAACCTGAACTAATAGTAATATTTTAGGAAAGGTCTTTGAGCTCAAACCTGTCTAGACGTCTGCTTTTGCGTTAGGGATTCTTTGTTTACGTTTAAACCACTCCAAGGATTTTATCCAGACGCACCGAAATTCAATTTGGTCTCCTTGCATTACAACCGCGAATGTAGAGAAATTATATGGATTTTACGTGGTTATGAAATATTGTTAGTCGTGTCAAACATACCTGGTAATGGATCAATATAGAATCACTAATTAATATTTTGCCAGGTTTTAAACAGAAGTATTAGTTTTAACTTTCGCAGTAGCGTATTAGTAGGTCTACAAAAAATGTAGTGGCATTGAGGCATATTCGAGCCTTTGAGCCTTTTACCAAATAATTCTGGTCGTAAATCTTCGTTGCATCCATCAAACATGTCCATTGAAATGGCGGCCTTTGAGATACAACCTGACGTCTGCACCAGACGGATGTTGCACTACGCATGCGTGGTGACCTGGGCTGATGAAAATAAAAGTTTCATACGGCGTCACAGTGCATGATCGCTGAGGCTAGACTTCGGGAACATTAATTGCTGAATAACGCAACAAATTGTGGCGTTTGACGCGTTTAAGAGTCACGGAAGTCTTGAAAATGTAATACTCTTTTTGCTGAGCTGGAGATTACGATTACGTTAGAGTGCAGTGGCATGGGAAACGAAAAGTTTCCGCCACTTAGGGTGTTTTAAACTTTTATGAATATTATTTGATTACAACTTTCCCCCCCTTTTGCCAAGTATTCAGGACATAAGTCCTGAATACTACTATAAAAGGGGGGAAAGTTCGACGATTCGGTTAAATATCAGTATATGCAATTAAGCGTCTGCCAGTACAACTTAAGAAAATTTTATCAACACCATTCTTATTATTTTTCTAATCTTAAGATCTAAGGCATATTTTATTCCACAACCAGGTTCGGTCGAGGTCTCAAGACTCTTCAAGACCTTCTAAAACAGGCGAAAGCCGGCAAACCAGTGAAGAACGAAGACATCCCCCCACCAGTCATGGTGGGGAAGGCGGGAGATGGGCATCAGCCGCCTCTACCTATTTCTGAGGAGCCGCAGCCACCTCTTGCTGTGGAAGTGCCACCATCAGAGCCGGAGCAGCCACTGATAGACCTGGGACCTCCAGAACCGAGTCAGCCGGAGCCTACTCCTCCTGATGTACCCGAGACCAGCCAGGGTACAACACCGGGGGGATACGATAAGAAAGCAAAAGAATTGCAGCTGATTTTGGGTTAGTTTTAAAAGTAGTTTTTTTTACTATCATTGCAGAAATATTGGTCTTGGAGTTCTGAAGAAGCTTTTGGCTCGAAAGTTTATCATCATGTAGGTCCAAAATAAACTTTTACAAAAAGTGTGCTATTATTCTGGCACAAAAGACTGCCTCTGTTCTCGAGATTGCTTGTTAAGACACCTTCCACATGTTGGTTCTTTTATAAAAAGGGGAACAATATTAAAGTGTTAATTTACTTGTTTTCAGCCCGCCAAGCCGAATTCAAGGCAGAAGCTCTCGCCGCGAAGAAACGCAATGACAAGTTCATGGCTCTTGGGTTCATGAAAGTGGCCAAGCAGTTCGATACCGTGGTGGAAGCTCACAACGCTGGCCAAGTCATGAACATGGATGAATTGCCCACTGTTGAACTTATCACTGAAGCTTTAGAACATGACAGGTCGCAACAGCAGCAGCAGGACGCAATCCAGCGTTCTGCCGGTTCGTGAGAGATATTGCCTTTATTTTTATCTGGCCAAAGTCTTTTTTCTTTTGAAAAATTTTCGTCTGTTCGGCAAGTTCTTTTGTTGGTAAAAATGTAGAGTGAAAGGCCAGTATTCAATAAATCTAATTGTCAAATAAAATGAGAGGCATTTTCATTACGTTTAATTACGTCAAATGGGAGATGGTTGCAACCAGCGAAAAATTGTAGTTACCTTTAGAAACACATTCATGGGGAGAGGTTTTTACCCAGCAGTGAGATAATGCTGACTGACAGTAAAGTCTATTCATGGTAAACATAAGTTGAGAAACAGGTGTAAAACATTGTTTTTTACAACATCAAATGTTGCCAGCAACGCTGCGGGCGAGATCAATAAACAATATTTGGTACGCACTTTGGTTTATATATGTTCCCTCTCTATCTTGAACTTGTAGTTTGACGAGTTATGCGATAGGAATAATGCTTACCCAAACCGCCAACGTTAATTCAGCAACGTTAATTCAGCAACGTTAATTAATCTTAGCCTACGACTTGGTGCGTAGCTAGCAACATGTTGCAGAAACAATGTTGTGCAACTTTTGTTTCCCATGAATACAGGGCTTTAACAGTAATGTAATTTTACCATTTAGCACCAGACACACCCGCAGAAGACACCAGTGGTAGTGGGGGTCTAATAATCGCAAAGACCTTGGGAGAGGGGCTGCACCAAAGACTTGAGGCTTTTAAAGTAAGTATGATGGAAAGTTGAGGCTTTTTAAGAAATAATAATGCAAGAGATGAGAGTGCTTACTAACTGATATTACAAAAAAATCCATCCTCGTGAATATCTGAGGAACAATTCCCGTATTTTATATGAACGTTTGCATTTTAATCTCAGTCTCAATCTGTCAAAAAAATAAACAATTTACCCACCCACTTTACCTACATTTTAGTTATCTAAGTTTAGATGAGATTGTGACTAGATTTTGAAAGTTTTAAAATTATACGGGAATTGGGCTTCTGAAATCAGCATTGATTCGCAAAGTATCAAGACTATATAAGTATGAGTTGAGGGTAGACGAATTAAACCATGCAGCGAACCAAACTGCCTTGCACCTAGACACACTGCTCTGCAAATCATTGTGGAATGGGCCATATTATTATTATTATCATCAGCCTTTTGTGTCCCACTACAAGGCAACGGCCTCCCTTCCGTCTTTCCACTCCATCTATTGTTGTTTGTGGCCAATCTTTTTAGAAAAGAGTCGAGTTCATTCCGCCATCTCCTCCACGGCTTGCTGCGTTTGGGACCCATTTTTAATTGGAATTCGGTTTTGTAGAGCGCTGTTTCTGTCACTCATAGCTGTGTGACAGTCTGTCAGACGAGTAAAACACTTTTTTAGTGCTTTCGTAGTTTTTAAAAACGAGCGAGCAACGTGAACCGCCTTGCAAGTACCAATAGAAAGAGATTCAAATAAGTAGGTATGAGTGAGGGAGACGACTTAGAGATTCATCTCTCTCTTTCCAAAGTTGAATTCATTCTAAGGCCCGCTTGTAACACAAATCACTCAATACGTTTAGTGCTAAACGAATTTAAAGCATCGTTCTGTTTCTCTCAATCATTTGAAGATGACAAAGACAGAATTATGTTTTCAATATGTGTAACGCTAAACGCATTTAGTGATTTGTGGTGTCAGCCGACGTTCGCACGGACGTAATAAAATCGCGCCGAGATTTTATCGCGCATTGGATTTTCAACCCTCGGTGTTAAGCCGAGCGTTGAGAATCCAATGCGCTGGGACGCACTCTCGTTTCAGCGCGTTGTAAAAACACACTGTTGGATCTTCAACTCTCGGCGCTAAGCAGACCGTTGAAAATCCAGTGTACGAAAAAAAATCGCCGCTATTCTATTACATCCGTGCGAACGTCGGTTAAGAGGGCCTAAAATTCCATAGCCACGATCTGTACCACAGGTACTTGCAGTGTGTTTAGGTTCAAGGCAAGTCAAATTGACCACAATACTACCTCCACATAGTTCAAAATCGTTTGGCACTTCTGATAGTTACTTTTTGATTGTTTTCAAGATATAGTTTTTATCAAAGATTGACCTCCGTTCGTTCATTATAACCCCTCTATTCACCTACTGATAAAGTGAAAAGTGAACGTATGTTTCGTAAGCTAGAGTGATATTATAAGGTTATATTTCATAATTGTCTACTTTACAGAAACAAGAAGCAAAAGCCCAGGAAGAAGGCAACTCTTCAAAAGCTCGTCGGATGAACCGTATTATAAAACAGTATGCTGACGCCATTAAACGTCACGACGCGGGTCAGCAAATAGCAGTGGATGAGTTACCCACACCGGCTGGGTATGGCCCTCTACCGACTGGAGCTACGGCAGTGAGTATTACAGGCTATCTAAATTATTATCCCGGATGATGTCCGACAGAGAACCCGTGAAGGCATCTACACATACAATTCCACGTGCGAACTTTGCATCATACACTAATTTATTGACCGTCTAATGATGTACACTTTTTTAAATTAATGAACCTCTAAAACCTTTTTGGGCTTCTTATGATGTAAGCTTTTTAGGGTTTCGTACCTCAAAAGGAAAAAAACGGAACCCTTATAGGATCACTTGTGTGTCTGTCTGTCACAGCCAATTTGCTCCGAATATAATGGACCGTTTAAGTTGAAATTTAGTACACATATGTATTTCTTTGACCCAAACACGGACGTGTAACGTAAATAAATGAATTTTGAATTTGGGGTCACTTTTGGGGGCAACCCAAAAGGGACCCCAAATTCAGAATTCATTATAAGAAAATTAAAAAATTAAGTTTTTCAAACTGTATCGCGTGACATATCAAATGAAGCGGCTCGTTGCGAGAAACTCAAATATAAATTTAATTTTAAAATTAAAGATATTTAAAAAAATAGATGAAAATTGACAATTCCCCCTTATCTCCGAAACTACCGAGCCTAAAATTTTGAAAAAATTACTGAGAATGGTTCTTCACTCATAGATTACAGGAAAACTTATAAGAAGTCTATGGTCTTAAATCTATCAATATTGTGCGTACAAACTTATATTTGCAGTTGGAATGTATAGGAGAACATGTATTTCAACTACAATGTTAAATTTGTGTTTGAGATAAATTCATCCCAACTACGGAACCCTTCATTGTGCGTAGTCCGACACGCACTTGGCCGGATTTTTAAATAAATGTGCCTCTTTTTAACTTTCTGGCCTTTTCTGACTGTTGGTCGCAGTTACTTGGCTATTTAGTATTTTTAGGACATACTTTTGAAATTAGAATGCCGAATAATTCCTTTTCTAACAGTCAAACTTAATGTTCTTCCAGTCGAGTGCCGCCCCGTCCCCCCCTCCCCCCCGCGCGGCCCCTTCGGCCCCGCAGCCCAGCCCGAGTACCGGGCAGGCGGCGCGGCGGGACCAGGTACTAGCGGTGTTGCTGAAGAGACAACACCAGTTCAAGGAGGCCGCTATATATCATAAGAAGAAAGGTACGTTTGATGACTAATTATTATTTCATTTATATACATGTCGGCGTGAGACGATGGTGTCAACTCACACCTCGTCCAGTTCTTATCAGCGTGAGACGAAGGTGTCGTTCACACCTCGTCTAACTCTCAAGACCATGGTGGTCTTTGTTAGCGCTTAGAGCTTATTGATATTAAATAATGAATAATTGTTTCCGATATGAAAGGCGACGACGTAAATCTGATTGCGTCGAACGTGGCCGGGGGTCGGCTTGCATTTATTTTCTCGTGAGAACGTTTTAAGACGATAAGAGTTTAGCATCAGAGTATCCTGGATCAGGCAGTCAGTTCCATTGAGACCGCGAGATCGACTGTGCGCGACCCGCGGACTCGTTACGCCCTTCTAATTCATTTAAGAAAAGCGTTGATTATAAGTTACTTGTAGCCTTTTCTAGTTAGACTGATTACTTCACGCGTTTCCTTTGCCCACGAAGTAGACAGTTAAATAATGAATAATTTAAATGATAATTACCCTTCTGACGATAATTGTGAGCTCGGCGCTCCGACATACATATCTTTTACATTTTTATAAATTCATTAAAATAAACATTAAAAAAATAGTAGCCCACCGGTATCGGGAACAGAGTCAGGGCTCTAAAGAGAGGAAGCTCCTAACAATCAGAGCCGTATCTAGAAGTAGCGCTTTCTGAATCAAGTCCTTGATCCAGCTGCCTAACGAGTTTATTGAAGTGAAACTTCTTTAGGCGCGTTGGGCATTTTTGAGATGGGACTAAACCATTGATTTCGCGACACCATGACGACACTCTTTATTTATATATTACGTTACGGAGCAATGTTTTGTGCAGGTATTTTTACTTTAAAGGTTTTGTAAACGCGATTGTGCTTTTTATTTATATTACATTACGGATCAATGTTCTGTGCAATTATTTTTACTTTAAAGGTTTCGGAAGTATTATTATTTTTGTAAACACGATTGTGCTCTTTATTTAGATAAGGTTACGGACCAATGTTCTATACAAGTATTTTTCTTCCACCAAGGCGATCTTGTTCAAGTTTTCACTTCTGTCGGCACTCCCAGAGTGCCGCTGCCAATTTTGTTATTATTAATTATACAGGGTCAAAATAAATTTATTGGCAAAACTTGATCGACGGGTATCGATATAAAATTAAAATGTTTGATACTGTGTCTAGTCTACTAGTGAAGTATAACTTTATAGTCATATAATTATACTTCATAGTTCCACAATTCAATCATAGATCTCGCCTCGAGCATAGTTTTGAAGTCATTTCATTGGTTGAATCTAGTGTTAAATCGAGTTATCGTTTTGTAATACGCACCTGGTTTCGTTACAGAATTATCGATACTACACAGATATCGATACTTATTAGATCCTTAACTAACATGTTAAAATAATTATATTTATTTCTCGGTTCCAGGTGAAACGGATACAGCTATACAAATGCTTCGGAACGCGAAACGCTTCGACACTCTAATAGAGGCAGCCCGGTCGGGACAGACTATCGATATGAGTAAAGTGCCGACACCGCCCCGGCCTGTCAAACCGAAACCGTAAGTAATTAAATGATTATTACTATTTTTGATTAAATGATTATTACTATTTTTGATTAAATGATTATTACTATTTTTGATTAAATGATTATTACTATTTACTTAGTTTATCACGGTCAAATTAAATTACTTAGCGAATCTTCACGGTTGTGGTCGATGTCTAAACATAATAAAACAAAAAAAAATCTTCAAGTACAGATAGTGCCATCCATAAAGACACGCCCCACTATCCTTGGTGAGTTGTCGTGAGATTTGGCTCGATGCTCTCCCCCCCCACCGTAACCTCACGGGAGATTTTTCAAAATACGTGTGTTAGTGTAAATACGTTAATCTTGATTGCGTTGGATTTATTTAAAAAAACGTAATTTGATTAATTAGTTAAAATTAATTAAGACTAGTATTTAAGACTACTAAGAACGTAGTCTAGAATCACAGTGAGAAAACATAGATATAGATATACCTAGATAACGCAAGAGCAACTACTTCGCGTGCCATTTTCGTGCCCAGCTTACGTACAATAATCGTAAGCTGCTACTTTCGCGCTCAGTCTGCATCGGTGCCACGTTTGTCGGAAGTCAGTAAAAAAATTGAAAATAGTTAATTACGCTGTTATAAATTGTAAAAACTATGCAAATGCAAGGAGAAAAAGTAAAAGAAACGTTTCTTAGTGCCTGTGACGTCATAGTAGGTAGTCAAAAAATGGCACGCTTGGTTTTCATACAGATCATGGTACTTGCGTTATCTAGGTCTATCTATATCTGCGGAGAAAATCGATCGTAAAATAATTAAAACAAGAACTACTAAAATTCGTAAAAGAATATTCATTCTCAGTCCACGGGGACTCGTGTGTGGTCTCAAGAGTGACTACTGGAACCAATATGTTCATGTGATTCTCAGTAAAAAGGAGCAGATGGCTCCTTCAACCTCGCTCTGATTTAGCCAAAGACGTTGTCGCTTGCACACAGAAGTTCAGTAGCTCGACGTGTAACAATCCGTGAGGTTCTCTCGTTTTTGGCCTCTCATAGGATTTAGCCATATTTTAGTAGTGAAACATGTTTTACTTAATTTAACCCTATTTTCTCAAAATATAATAATAATAATAAGCCTTTATTAAACAATCTTATAAAGCACCTGCTATTCTTTTATGTCTTCTTCCCATCTCCGACGCTGTCTCCTTCTCTTTCTTTTGGACACCATTCGGTCACATCCTTAGCCCATTTGTCCTTTTTGTTCCTCATCATGTAGCCTGTCCACCTCCACTTTAGTTTCTTGACACAATATGTCACATTCGTAATAGTTTGCTTCCGGATTGTTTCAAGTTTTATTTCTTAGTTTAATATTCTTTCCATCCCATGTTGGCACGTCTCTAATACGCGTATATTTTGGTTTGTTAGACTCCATGTTTGACATCCATACGTCATAACGGGCAGAATACATGAATCGAATACTTTTTCTTATACCTCGGCAACTGCACTCGGCAATAGTGTAGCTTTCTACTAGTTTGACTGATACCGCTGTATTTATGATTTTTTAATTAAAAGTTCACACCGTTGGATTTTCAACGCTCGGGTCAGGTCTGAGAGTTAAAAATCCAATAGTATTAAGACATTACCTGTCGCCCAGTGTAAGTGAAAACGCGCATGACTCTCAGTTTATGGAAAAAACTAAATGGTTTATAAAAATGGTAAAATTTTGCGCAATATAGATTAACAAAAGATCTGTGCTTGCCTATTACACATTTTTCACCACCACCAGATCCGACCCAACACAAACAGAGCCAACTGGAGACAATTCCTCAATCGACGAACCCTCAGGGTCTTCCGATGGCTGGGTGGAAGTCGGACCCATACCAGGAGCTTCAGCCAGCGATGATGCCTTCACCAGCCTTTTGAACCAGCTAGAATCTCAAGCTAAAATGGCGCGAGAATATATGAACCACTGCAAGAGTATGGGGCATGTGGCCGAGGCGAAGATGTACGAGAAACTTAATGAGCGCGTCAAAGAAGATCTTGATATTCTGAGGGTGGCTATGCTGTAAGTAAAATTTATTTCATTTAGATTAGAAACGAGAAATCATATTGATTTTTTTATCAATATGATTTCTCGATTAATTGGGCAGGGCATATTGCTCGCAGAACAGATGGCCGATGGGGCCGAAAGGTTCTTTTTTTTTTGGGTGGAAATTATCAAATAACTTCTCCCGCTCTGGGTGGAACAGGAGGGCGTGTTAGACTCTTACTGACTAAAACCCACCCGTGTTCCTTCTGTTGCCATATTGGCGGGGGCCACGATTTCCTGATGGCTCACGTTTTCGGCTCGCGATTCCCGACGCCCAGGGCGTCTCCTCCTGCGGCGGTTAGGTGCGCGAGGGCGCGAAATTTGCCTCTCCCTCACGCGTTCCGCCTCCTCCTTCGCGAGCATTACTACTTCGCAGAAGGAGGTGACGGCCTCCCATTTCCTGACGCGAGAAATCACCACCGCCGATGGCCAAAAGGTTCTGGAGTGGCGACCGCGTACCGGAAGACGTAGCGTTGGAAGGCCTCCCACAAGGTGGACCGATGATCTTATGAAGGTTGCAAGAATCCGCTGGATGCGGGAAGCACAGAACCGGTCAAAAACGCGGTGCTTGGGGGAGGCCCATGTCCAGCAGTGGACGTTTTTCGGCTGAATTGATGATGATGATGATGATTTCTCGATGTTAATGTTTTTAAATGAGTATTTCCGTTAATAACCTTTCAACTGTCATTAACGAGTCACAATAGACTTTTTATTGTTATCCACCTTAATGAGGCGTCGTAACAGATGATGGGTTAAACAAGAGTTTATGAGATTTAAGGTACCATTCCGTAGCCGACCGCAGGCGGCAACTGCAAGCGATGTGTCGCCGCGA
The DNA here is from genome assembly GCA_963680765.1 of Agrochola lychnidis. Taxonomy (NCBI): domain Eukaryota; kingdom Metazoa; phylum Arthropoda; class Insecta; order Lepidoptera; family Noctuidae; genus Agrochola; species Agrochola lychnidis. The sequence goes on from OY796858.1 coordinate 23,325,983, forward strand.
CACGACTGGTTACTATGAATTACCATGAAATACCTTCCGTAGCTAGCGACACGTCGCATAGTGGGAATAAAATTACTTTTTTTTTTTTAAATCTGTCTACACCACAATTTTTGACGTATCGCTGCCATTTTTTTTATACACTCCTGAGACTTTGGTGTGTCACTGGCACTTTTCCTTAACCATAACCTCAAAAAATCGGGAAATGAAGCAAAAAACTATTTCTAAAAAAAATATTTTAACAAAAATCAGTTTCCAGGGGTTTTCAGGTCCCTGGTCATTAATTTATTGTCTGTTTATAAAAATTCAAAATGGCGGATACAAAAAGGCGGCCCAAATAAAATTTGATTAATTTCACGATTTATAAAAGATATTTTTTTTAAAAAGAATTTTAGGTTTTCAAAAAGTGGCAGTGACACACCAAAGTGTATCTCAGGAGTGTATAAAAAAAATTGGCAGCAATACGTCAAAAATTGTGGTGTAGGCAGATTTTTTAACAAAAAAGTCATTTTTTTTCCACTGTGCGTCGCCTGGAAAACTGGACTGGTTTCTATGTATTGTTATGTATTTCTATTAGAAATACATAAGAATACATAGAAACCAGTCGTGTCGCGGTGAAACGTTGCCGGCAGTTGCCGTCTGCGGTCGGCTACGGAATTGTACCTTTAGCAAAAAAATTATAAATGTGTGTATCGTTCTACTTGATAAATAGCTATAAAACTCTTTATATATTTATATTCCAGCAATAATCGCGGTTTACCCGGCTTCCATTACGTGATGCGTGAGTTTTCTATCACGCAATGCAATACCGACCTTGGGGTGAACGACTTAGAGCTGACAATCATGCGCGGCATCGCTTACAATGTGGCTAAGGATATTGATACCTACGTGAGATTCGAGTTCCCGTTCCCACAAGTTAGTACTATTAAGTTTTATTCATACATTATCCTATGTAATATTTTCAATGTGAAAGTAAGTTTGTTTGTTTGTTACGCTTTCACGTTAAAACGTCTGAACAGATTTGGATGAAATTTGGCACATGAGTAGACAATGACATGGGTTAGGACATAGCATACTTTTTATCCCGATATTCCCACGGGGTCGAGACTTATGCGGGTGAAACCGGGTGGCGCAGCTAGATTAAAATAAAATACTATAAGTTGACAGGACGACTAAGCAGTAAGTATTCTGTTTCTTTCAGAGATGGTTTTGTTTTTCATTAGGTTCCGTACCCGAACAGTGCCAACGGGACCTTTTCATTAAACTCGCGACAATCTAAGAAGTCCATTTGACGTTTCGTACTCGTATGTGTGATAAAACGATATGCCTCGAGAATCAGTTTTAAGGAATGTAAATAAATCGTTGATTACAAACTCTCTAAGTATGATCAATCGATATGTCTCGAGAATCGATTTTTAAATCAACTGATTTTTTTCCATCACTTCACACAAAGTATTTTTATAGCTGTCAAATCGGACGTCTTAAATTGTTGCGAGTGTGTCTTTAGTATTTTTAAAATTATTATTCGTACTGCTACCTATTGGCCCAGAATACGTGTTACTATGGCCTGTATAAAATTATAATCAATTTGGTAGTTTGGTTAATTTGCGTGTCCAACCCAAACTTTTTCTCGAACACGACTGGTTTTTATGAATTTCTATGAAATACCTTCCGTAGATAGCGACCCGTCGTCTTCATAGAAATCTTATATATAAAATTCTCGTGTCACAATGTTAGTTACCTTACTCCTCCGAAACGGCTTTACTGATTTTTACCAAATTTTATATGCATATTCAGTAGGTCTGAGAATCGGCTACTATCTATTTTTCATACCCCTAAGTGATAAGGGTTGTCCACCCCAAACGAATAATTGGCAAAACAACGTTTGCCGGGGTCAGCTAGTAACAGATAAAATAGAAACACACACACACACACACCCCACACACCCAAACGCACACAACATACATAATTACATTCATCACCAACCACCAAATCACACTAACATACACATCTGCACTTACCAACGTCTTATTATTTTATTTTGTTTTTTTCTTTCTTTTCATTAGTAGTTCATTTCTTTCTTATCTTTGACAATTCTCTAACTCTAAATCAACTTGTATGCTCATAATAATCGCTCGACCTTATTGTATCTACGCGAAAACACTGCCGCCCAAGATACAGGATTTTCCTAGTTTGGGGGCAGGGTACATTTCTTCTTGGACTTTCGACCACACTTTTGTATAATTATACTTAAGTTGCTTACCTTTCTGTATACATGTCTATTGTCAAAGTTTATGGTTTTTGAGAATAAAGAATTTATTATTTAAATACATAGTCGTCTCACAGCGACACGTTGCCTGCAGTTGCCGCCTGCAGTTGCCACCTGCGGTCGGCTCCGAAATTGTACCTTTACACTTCTCAAAACTTCATCCTCATCCCATTTCAGGAAGCGCCCGTATCAGATCGAACCGAAGTAGCGAAAGCGACGAACAATCCCGAATATAACGCAGTGTTCCCATTGGCCATTAACCGTAACCGAGCGTGTCTGCGGGTCTTCAAACGACACGGCATCAAGTTTGAAGTGTGGAACAAAGGGTAAGTTGGGGAAGAGGGGAGATTAATCCTCATTTTGATGGTTTTATCGGTTAACATTGCTCTGTCAAGTGCGTGTCAGACCACGCACAGTGAAAGGTTTCGTAGTTGGGATTAATATTTACTCATGCACAAAATGGATTTTATCAACCGCAAAAATAAGTTTCATAATAGTTCTCGAAAAACTCCGAAAATCATTGTCATTTCTGCGGTTCTAACCGAAAATATCCCATATCCCAAAAACGATTGACTTAAACAGACGGACATGGCAAAATTATAAGAGTTCCGTTTTTTTCATTAGGCTACAGAACCCTAAAAATAGTCCTAAATATACTTAGTAGTAATCTCTCTGCGGCGTCTGATAAATGCGACGTGACAATTTTTCCCCGCCATGTCTGTCATTTGGACTTAAGTATGAAATTGCCAACGCATAGTGACTTAGACTCAGGGCCTCTTTTAATACAAAAAAGCTAGTTTTTTCTCTGTATGAGAAGAGTTCGTGGCGCACCAGTTGCCGGAAGATATCGTTATTGTAAATTAAAAATCCTTTGGAAATATGGAAGAATTGGGTGGAAAGTTCCTCAATGCTCTATTGAAAAGAGCAGATCCATCGACCAGTTCGGTGTTGTGTCGACCTGTATTTATGCTGATGTCGCGGTAAACTTTGCTTACGCGATGCAGGATTTGTGTGACGTCAGATGTCTTGCGTAGTTCGTATGTGGCGGTATACAGGGTCAAGTTAAGGCTAAACTTCACTAACTTGATGGGTATCGACATGTAAACATGATAAAAACAAAAAAGCTAGCTAATTTAATTTGACAATGGTGCCAATTCCCTTGTTTTCAAACTAAACCAAATTTAAGTTCAGTGCACCTTTTTCTTTCTAATTCATTAAGAAAAGGACAGAAGATAAATTTTAGTTTCGTCCTGCGAGCAACTTGGTCACAGTTCTAACCTACCCCCATTTCAGTATTTTTCAACAGTTTATAATCTAACGAAAATAATATCTATGGATTATGAACTAACGGTTCTCACAATCTTACGGTGACATATATGTACATAGTAATTAGTAGTATGATGTAGTTAGATTTTAAAATAAATTCGTTAGATTAATTAATATTTGAATGGATTTTATAGTTTTGCATCTTTTATACATTACAATAATTATAATTATTTACAATACAGTAGGATATCTAAGTCAGTATGCATCCTATTTCCTGTTGTGTCGAACTGTCTTCTATGTATATAGATTTTTTTTCTTCTTCTAATAGCGTCTGTTGGGTACTTTAAAATTTTCCATTATTAAGCATGTTTTTTATGACATTTTGTGTAGGGTACGTTTTATCTACAATAAAATTGTTATTCATGCCAAATTCTTGCCAGTGCGGGATTTTATGGGTTACTGCTTAGAGAATTCATCAAATGGGCAAATTAATGACATTATACAGGGTAGCATGACATCGACGCGCAAACTGTTATCAAAAAAATAGATTAGATTTTCCGTCGGTTATCAAAAAAATAATAATGTGCCATAGACAATATGTCATAGAAAAGTGACCTACGCGGTCAAAATGTATGGAACAGCAATTTTTTTTTTAAACCGACGAAAAATTACAACGTTCAGAATCATGGATTCAGTCCATGGTAACAGTTTGCGCGTCGATGTCGATGTTATCATACATCATTTTATTGATTGATTTATTTATGTATCTACATGTAAATATCATAACACATTTAAGATGCAAGCGTTGGGAAATTGGCCCCAAACATTGGACATACAGCTCAGTCAATTGCTTTGGATCTTTGTTGGGTTTTGGTTAACAAACTTTGTGAATATATTTTGATGCTAGGATATGATTAACAATATTGGGAAACTATCGCAAATCAATCATTTCTGTTTTTTTTTGCTCCTGTACATAAAGGCGAAATTTGGACGCACTAAATATCTATCGTTCATACAAATTATTGTAGAAATCTGTTATATTACAATGTTATTTGCCTTCACCAAAATATGGTCTTCAGTCAGTTGTCATTTTATTACCTGCAGACCTCTTAACGAGCAGCAACGATAACGTGTAGCAGTTTCTATGAAACAATACATCATGCTTAAAGTAATGAGGGTGCGTGTTCTGCGTTCTCCTTTATGTTACAGGATATAACGCTACAAGGTTCTTTTGGCGCGTGGCCGAAATTTGAACTAAAGCAGCCATCTTGTTTTTTAATACTTTCACAAAACAATAATTGCATAAATGCCACACCAGCGCCGCCCTGTCAACATGATTCAAGCGCCAAAAGAAACTTGTAGCAGTGTACAACCTTTTGACTGCCACGCCATGAAATATAAAGAAAGAAAGAAAATAAATTTATTTAGCACAGACCAAAAAAAAGCACACAATAACAGCAGATAAAAAAATAAAAAGTGTAAAGAACGATGTAAAAAATTAGCGGGGGAGTGTTCCTCATGGCTGCGCCAAATAGGTCCAGTTCAGCACAAATGCCAGACAACTTGTACCTGACGCTGGTTTTCAACTGGACCTGAAATGTGAGGTGACGGATGTAAATCAGTTTTATAATGTAACGTGTGTATGCATACCTAAATAAAATAAATTTGTGTCAGATAAAAATAAATAAAAAAAATATGAATATGTAGGTAAAAAATAATGTGATTGTGCATAAAATTGCAACACAAAATAAACAAAGACTGACAAATAAATACTAATACTATAGACTAGCTTCCGTCAGCGGCTTCGCCCGCGTGTTAGCTTTATAAATTATAGCCTATGTTACTCAGTGATAGTATAGCATTCTACTGATGAAATTATTTTTTAAATCGGTCCAGTAGTTTTTGAGTTTATTCATTACAAACAAAAATACAAAACTTAATAACTCAAACTCAAAGCATTTATTTCAATTAAACCATTTACAGACACTTTTGAATTGTCAAAGAGTCGGTCAGTTAGTCAGAAAGTTGAAGCTAGTTGTCCATTCCAAAACGTAGATCTCTATGGGGAAGAACGGGCAAATGAGATCCTCCATCTCGACCTAAAAATCCCCACCATCCACTAATTTTTCAAACGCTCTTCTAAGTGTTACTTCGATACTGCTGTCAAATATCGCAATCCTCTGGTTGTCGAGGCCGCTAGTTACACTCCCTCTAGTGTCAATCGAAGTCGCTGCCCTAAGCGAATCCTTACCGACCTTGATGACCCCATTACCCTCCTCCAGGAGAGCAGTAGGGAAACCAGCACAGTGTACAAAAACAGACGCCTCCCGTCATTCCGACCTCGCCGCCGAGGTCCTTTGCGATCGCGACCGCGTCCCCGAGTAAATGATACTCCCCCCGACCCTTACTCGATAACGAGGTGCCAGCAGTTGTTGGAGCTGAGCCCATAGTTTTAAATCCCCCGACTAATAATCATGATCAAAACTTTGATCCAGCCCGTCCCATCCTTGACGTCCTCCCTCCGGTTGACGTCCTAAGCCGAGGTTCGTTCCCCGCAGGGGGTGCCATTAGCAAGCGTTCACCTAGTTTTAATTAGCATAGTTGAATAATCCCTGGTTTTAAGTGTAGTAGCTTAAGGCACCCACAGAAAGCCCGGTTAAGTAGTCATGATCTCAGAGGTCAACTATGAGATGCCCTACCTAAAAAAAAAGCAGATAACTTTGCTTGCGCGATCCAGGATTTGTATGATGTCTGGTTCTTGATGCGTAGTTCGAAAGTGGTGTTGTAGATGCCGTTACAATGGTAAAATGGGTCTTATTTCACAGTTTTAGACTAATGACCATTTATGATTTCAACGGCCTTTGGCAGTCAAAAGCTACCCCCATCCCACCTAGCCTGGCATGTGTGTGTAGTACCTAGCTCGTAGCGTGTAGCGTGTAGCGTGTAGCGTGTTGTGCGGGTGGCGCAGGTGCGGCGGCTGCGCTGAGAGCCTCCTCTGTTGCAGCGGTTGGTTCCGGAGCGACACGCTGCTCGGCACCGTCAACGTGAAGCTGGCGCCTTTGCAGGAGGAAGTCACGCTGCATGATTCTTTTCCGGTGAGTTGCCTCTTTTATTATCAATTTGCTCAGGCACCTGTTCCATCGCTGGTGATTTACTAGATGAGAGTAGAGCTAGTAACTAAAAACGAGTTGGCGAATAACGACAACGCATGCGCGCTGGTGACGAGCGATGACTCGCTGTTATGCGCAATTGTGCCCGTTAAGATGGAGGAACCAAATCTTGGATTCCAAATCAGCCTACATAAAAGTTTAATACTGTAAATCTACTATTTGCTACCTATGCTCTAATTTTAGGTACAGACGCCAGCACATCAAGCTACCCGAAACTGTCAAATTTTCCCAATCAACTTTGAACCTTAAACTTCAGCAATAAAGTTGAAAATCTATTAAATAAATTTGACAGATTGTAGTAGCCTGATGTGCTGGCGTCTGTAGCTTAATGTATACGTAGTTATTTAACAAAATCCTTGGTCCCTCCATTTTGACGTCAAGATTGAGGGACCAAATGGATATGCTGGTCGGAGGAGTATTCTACCTATATAGTGTTTCAATACCTTAATTCTACTTTAGAAATATGAAATTTGATTGTCCCAACATGAATCGTTTCAGAAATAAAGACCATAGACGTTGGTCCCTCCATAATGACAATTCAACAACTTGGTCAGACATGTTAATGGATAGTTTATTTTTAACTGACTTCAAAAAAAAGGAGGAGGTTCTCAATTCGTCGGGATTTTTTTTTTTTTTTATGTATGTTCCCCGATTACTCGAAGACCGCTGGACCGATTTGAAAAATTCTTTTTTTGTTTGAAAGGGTATACTTTCAAGTTGGTCCCATTGTCATTTGGTCACGATCTGATGATGGGATCTTGGAGAAATCGAGGGAACTCTTCAAATATTATAGGCACATCTATAGCGATTTGGGTATTTTTGATGAGCAGTTGACATAAGGCTATTGTTACTTAGATAAATTACAAACCATCCCACTAAAAAGTGAAAAAAAAAACTTTTTTTCAAAAAATACAACCGACTTCCAAACTACAAAGTGAAAAATAACTTTAATTTCGGAAGTCGGTGTCTTTGGATCAGTATTTTAGTTTTTTGACACCGACTTCCGAAATTAAAGTTATTTTTCACTTTGTAGATTGGAAGTCGGTTGTATTTAAAAAAAAAAGTTTATTTTTATTTTTCAAAGTATACGTTAAAGATTAACTTAAACAAATTACTAATTGTTTTTTATACTTATTTACAAACAAGGTATAATTGAAATAACTGTAACACAAAAGGATAATTTGACTCATTATTATGGACAACTTTCACAATAAAACCAACCCAAAAATCGCCCAAGAATTTGTTCTGCCCGCCAGGCTAGCGTTGTTGAGCGACACTCTCTTTGATAGCTCTTCTCCATAAATAAGAATGATCAACGATATGAAAAACAGTACAAACAAATGCCCGTAGTGGAGTGCGTCTACGCGCATATGTGATGCGCCGATGTTCTGCCTATTTTCCGTAATAAACACACAACAACTTAACATAACTTAATAATAAACTTTATTATGAATATCGATTATTGTTTCCACGCAGTACTAGAACACCCATTTTAAGACTTCGGTCTGAAATGTGTTTCAAACAATATCTTTTGAAAAATAACTCATAAGTGTTATTATCATGTCCACAGCTATACGACGGCCGCCGCACGGTCGGGGGCTCACTGGAGATCAAACTGCGTGTGCGCACACCATTGTTACAACAACAAGTAAAGACGTCCAAACATCGCTGGCTCGTTCTAGATGATGTCGCAGCTTTTTAAAAAGTATCGAAGATGATAAAAAGTCCAGAAAGTTTTTCCGACTCGGTATTTCAAAAACATTACTCTTCCTTTTGGGCCTCGCCGCAGTCGGTTAAGAAAATAACGCCCTTATTTCGTAACTCAAGTGTACTGCTGATGAGCGGTTGACTGTACATTGTATGGTAATTATGTAGAAGTTAATCTTTGAAAATGATTCTGAACTGCACAATTTTTTGTAACAAATTTTCTGGGACTGATGATCAAACTAAAGGAATCGGCGGTATTTAACCTGTTTTGTCAATTTATTTTGTATAGCTTCCGCCAGCGGCTTCGCCCGCGTGATATCTTTATAAATTATAGCCTATGTTACTCAATGATAATATAGCATTCTATTGGTGAAAGAATTTTTCAAACCGGTCCAGTAGTTTTTGAGTTTATTCATTACAAACAAACATACAAAAAAATTGTGTGGTTTTATGAAACCACGGTAAAAGTGAAACTTTTAAGCGAACTATAGGCGCCGCCATATTGGCCTTGGTTGTTCTGACGAGCGCCTTTCACTTTATCCCTACTCCGCGGCCGACCGTCACGCGACATGCAACACACAGACGAAAAAGTTTGAGACGATGTAATAAAAGTTTCACTTTAAAAAAATTAAATCTTTTCTCTTTAAAATATTATGTTAGATTTTTTATGCAATGATGAAGATATATGCAACCTGCATAATACAGTAAGGCAATGATACACAACTTTCAGCTTGAATTTTAGCCAAGCATTTGTTTAGATCGATTACAGATTACGGAAAAGGGCCATCACATAACACCACGCCTGTAATCCCCAAAGGGTTAGGCAGAGGTGTACGTATAGTACACCCACCTTTCGCCAGTAATGTTTAAGTCCCATGTAATAGGAGGCGAGCCTATTGCCATCAACCGGGCACAAATATAGACTCCGAGCTGCTACTGAGAAATTCCAGAAGGTAACCAAATGACACTACCAGATCTGGGAACCCAGGACCTTATGCTCAGCAGTAATAGTAGTATCGATGTTACAGTTAGGCCGTCGAAAGATTACGTTCTTGACACCTGTCAGTTTTATACTAACGAATACGTGTTTTGCGAATTTGATCCTTATTAGTACTAGAAATTGTCCAACTGACAGGTGTCAGGAACGCATTCTCTTGGCGGTTGGACTGTAAAACCGTTATCAGTTTATCCTTCTGAATGTGGTGCTTCGTCCATCTATTTGACACCCCACCCTAAGCAGAGCTTAAATATTTAGGCTGCCTTCCGAGTTACGCTGTAATCGAATTTAGCGTGCTAACACCCGTATCGAATTAGCGTGAGCGCGATAACGATGTCATGTGAATCGTCATAGATGACATCATGACATGCGCCATCTTGCGATAACGCCGACCATGCTCTAAATTAATATCACCGTGAGCGCTGTCAAAAATGACAGTTGTGCTGTTTTGTTTTGAGTCGCATCATATTTTTAAATTAACGTAGCATTTTCGAAATTTTTTACCTGGCTGCCGTCGCCACCAAACCAAAGAAGAAGAAATTTGCGGTATATAAACAAATAAATATGGTATGCAAGTTTTGACGTTGACCGAGCACTGTGAGCGCGTTCACAAGCGTTGACTGCCCTTAGCTGTCATAATCAGAGGTCGGAATTAGGTAGAGTTATTTATGTACTTACACTGATTTCATACAACGAAAGAATAAAGTGCATATGCCCCAAAGCCCGGGATTAATTTTGAAGAGCAGAAAAATCCCGTGATCTATTAAATAAAAAGTTATTTACTTTTACACAATTAAAACCACTGCACGCGCGACGTTGCCAAATTTACATCAACGACATCGGATGTCCGAAGTTGCAAAATTCCAATGCACACACGTGTGCATTGTGAATTTAATACTAATAAATATTGTATGTTAATTATCTTTGTCTTATTTGTCTTATCCATTTCTGAGGTTTTAATTATTATTTATTTGTAATATGTTGGTCACACGGGATTGTCTATTAGAAATCCCGGGAAGATCCATATTAATATCAACATTTCGATGCAAGTACATAAATAACTCTACCTAATTCCGACCTCCATAATCGTGATATCTAAATCGGAACGCAAATTATTGATGTCAGCGCTGTGAGCGATATTGTTCTAATTCGGAAAGCGGCCTTAGATTTAAGGTGGATCCGCAGTTGTAGCCCACGAAATTCAAATTTAGAGAGATGCAATTAATTTTTTAATTCTTATCTGTTAAAGTCGCGAATCATATCTCGATCAAGATACAACCCGACACTGACCTACAAATAGCTATAAACATAAGAAAGTTTGAATTTCGCGGGCAACAACTGCGGATCCACCTTAAGACAGACGAACAGCTTTGCAACTTCATGAAAAGCAGTCGCTGGAGTTCTAAAGGTGTTGTATCAGACTAGACCTCATGAAACCCATAAATGATTCGTGAAAAATAACAACTTCTTATACAAAAGTAGACACACATTTACGCATGTAAGTTTGTTTTTATCGCAAATCTGACATTGGACAAATAAAATCACCTCCTCTACTGCAATCATATAGGGGATGATTAAATGAAATGAAAAACCTTTTTAACTGTTTTTAAATACCGTAAGGTTTTAACGTTTGCCTAAATGGACACGAAAAAGATCTAGCCAATCAAAACATAAATTTGTGCTGTGTGATATAACGTGTTATAAGCAAAGATTTACATCATTAGCTTTGACCTCACCGTACGAAGTCGCACGAAAAAGTGTTCATACTGAGAAGCTGAGCTCACACAATAATAATGGCGTTTCAAAGACAATCAAATAAAGTCTCTGCGACATTGTGAGAGTCAGAGGTGTCAAAATGAAACATAAACGCGACCATCTTTTGGCGCTGCAGGGCGAATCTATACGATTGAAATCTTTGGCTATAAATCTGTTCCGGATTTGTAATTGTAATGGAAACATGTTTTTGGACATACTTACAAGAACTTCCCTTAAAAAAAAACAAAATTGATGTCTGTACATATATTAAGTAATATTTATATTGTAATATCGAATAATATAAAACTATTGAATTGATATTATACTTCGGGTCAGCGAAGGGATATTGACAGTTTCCCGTACACGTATCGTGATAAAAAAAACAGTACCACTTCATGAAATGATGAAACAATTTCTTAAATGTTTATTTTTATATTTTGCAAGGAATATATAATACAATATAAAAAGATGGCGTCCAAAGGCGTTTGAGTCAAAGGAAATATTCAGATTTTTTTATTTGCGTGAAAGGAGTGTTATAAATAGAAATAATTATTATAATAAATATGTAAATTTTTAAATAAATATTTTTTTTTAAATAGTTTATTTGTACTGGTATGGAAGCTATGTTTAAGTCCCATTGTTAATTAATAATAATAATCTCACTTGTAATTCGTGTCCATCCATTATAGTTTGTTTTAATTTCAAGATTAATTAATATAAAATGCAAGCAACTTTGAACTCTATTTAAAATGCTTGGTATTGTCACAAATAAAAAATGGAGAATTGATTTGGAACCCTACACCACAAGCATTAAGGTTCATAATCATAAAGCTCACATTTAGACGAGTGCAGTTCACAGCCTGAACTGACATTTATTTTTTAAACACCTTTTATAAAAAATACAAAATGTATCTTTTACCTTCCGTGTCTACCTAAAGGGGTTTTTAAAGATAAAGAAATAAGGTAATATATCAGCATTTAAATGTATCTTATGCACTGTCTATAAGACAATTTAGCTGTATAAGCTAAGCTGTGGGTGCAGCTAAGCGAGTATGCGACTATTTGGTAAAGATAGTCCCCTATTATTTTAATTGTAAATTATGAATATATGTTGTATGTTAATAAATGTAATTATTAAATTTGAGTTGTTTGAATTTGGTTGATCATTTTTAAGGTTCTTGCCTTAAATTAATCAGCGCTTGACGTAAATTGACGTAATTTTAGTCGGCAAGTTTTTAATCACGTCTAAACTTGTATGGAGAGTGACAGGCGATGATTAATTTGACAGGACTAAACTAAAATTTATCTTCTGTCCTTTTCTTAATGAAATAGAAAGAAAAAGATGCACTGAACTTAAATTTAGTTTAGTTTGTGAACTAGGGAATCGGCACCATTATACTACTATATGTCAATTTACGATGGTACCTATTCGTGTTAAGGAATTACTATTGTAGAACGACCTCTTGATTCTACAAGATTTCATAAAATGGAAGGTCATTTTTATAAATGGTGACTGGTACCTATATCAGTGTATTAGTATTTATGCTGGGGCCGCAGTTGCGTCTATCGTGACTATAGATGTAAAACAACCGATTTAAACGTTTTTAAATAAAATGTTGACGTATTAAACCCCAAATAAATCGTTTTAAACGGTTAAAAACTCGCCTATTAAAGTAAAAGTACCTACGTGCTTGCCCGGCGCGGCGGCCGCGCGCGGCAGTTTATGTAGGCGCATGTGTGTGTAGGGTAGGCGAGCTGGCAACGTTGCGACAAGTGACAACGTCAACGAGAGTGCGAGAGTGTGAGTTTGGTTTTGAACTGAATCAAATTGATTATTTATATCGTTAGAAAACAATGAAAAAAAAAACCAACACAGAGTTTACAGGTAGGTACTCCGTTATAACCCTATCTCGGTAAAATCAAGAAAATGTAGTTATAATTAAGAAAAACATACCTAGTCATCAACACAAACCGTTTTAAATTGAAAACGTTTTTTTTTTTCGTTTTAAATGAATTGGTTTTAAACCGACCTTACACCTATAATCGTGACAAAGCAATGCGTGTCGTGGATTCGTTTGTTTTGCTCGCTAAAAACTTATCTCCCTAATGCGGTGGTCACATGAGCGGCTTCATAATTTTAACGAATTATCGTGCTATAATCCAAGATGGCTCTCCATTATTTCAACAGAGCGTCTACGGCGTACTCCGGAAACAACAGTAGAAATGACCAACACTAGTCCGACCACGCGCCATACTTATTATGTACCGCCACACGGGCGATAAGTGCTACGCAGCCCGAACTATCGCGATGATAACCGATAATGGTAACCGATAGTGGTCACACCTACGTGTATCGTATCACTGTGCGAAGCTTCGTCACGATAGACGCAGTTGCGGCCCCAGCATTAGCATAATGATATGCAAATTATATGATAGGTTTATTGAAACTTAGCTGTGCAGACAATTGTAGAGTAGAAATAGACGTCTAATAATAATTTGGAATCACGCTTGACGATGATTACATTTAAACATTGATAACTTTTATATTTAACATTACAAAAGTTGCACAATCAAGAAAATATGTAGGTATTACAAAAACAAATGTGGCCCATGAGGGGATCGAACCCGCGACCTTCGCGTTATTAGCACGACGCTCTAACCAACTGAGCTAATGGGCCGGTTAAGTCGTCTGCCGAAATAGTTGAATGCTTTACTTTTGCTTACGTAAAGATGGGTGTGCCTCACGCGCAGCAGATTTTACGATAGCATATCAATGCATAAAACGCGCGCAATAAACGGGTTTGTTGAAAAGTTTTGAGTCATACAAGAATAATATAAGGAAGTGCCTCAGCTCACGGCCGGCCTTGTCCCGAATTGGCTGTCAGCACCGGTGGCTGAATTGGCTGCCGGCGCTGATTTTGGGGAAAAAAAAGAACGGAAAATAGGGTTGCCATTTTGGCATAAGGAGTAGATACGCGGGGTAGGCATTATTAAAAAAAACATTTATTACTCATACCATTATTTTTTTTCCATTAAGTAATATATTTCCATAATCAATCATTTCCAGCCGATGTTTTTAATCTCGGCTGCCAGCAATAATGTCAACGGCGTTATTTTTGGGTGCCGGCGCCGGCAGCGGAGGCACTCCCATAATAATCAATGAACAAACAATGAATACATAGATATTACCTACCCGTATATCTAGTTATTTTTAACCGACTTCCAAAAAGGAGGATGTTATTATTTTTTTAGTTATGGGTACATTTTAATGGTAAAATATTGCCCATAGCCATCCCGTACCCATACTTATTATTTTATCTTGTAGTCCACGCAAGTAGTTATATATAAGAAGGTTACCTGGTAAAAAAACTTTTTGTAAATAAACGATTGAATACTTAAAAAAAAAAGAAAACTAAACAAAAACAACCGAGTTCCAAAAAACACTACAAAGTGAAAAATAATTTCGGTAGTTTTAATTTTTTTAATTTTTTCACTGTTTATTTGTGGTACCTTCCTTCCCAACAAATTCGAATACCACTACCTGCTATGTAAATAACAGTGACAGGAATTTATAATAACATCATCCACATAGACTAAGCGCGGAAAATACGTATTATTGAAGCTAACTCAAAAACTACCAAAAGAAAAATAATTTTCAAAATCAGTCCACAATTGACGAAATCATCGATCGACATACATAAAAAGAAGTTATAAAAACGACGAACGTACATACAATCTCCTTCTTTTTGGAAGTCGATTAATTAATAACAAAAAAAAAATTATGTCAGTTTTATAATTTCTAAAATTATTTCGTTCTTGATATGGATAGTAGATGGCGCTAGTGGTAGTTGAATGAGATGATTGAAATCGAAACGATATTTATTCTGTTTTTGTATCATATCACTGGACATGGTGGTCGGTGGATAACCATGAAGGACTTGATAGTCCTTCATGTTTTGATTAACTCAAAACTGTCTATAAATAACTAAAATACAGTAGGTAAGTCACAGATGTGATTTATAAATAATAAAACCATGCAAATTATTTAAGAACTTGTATAACTAATATAATGAAGAGAAAAGATTAGATTTTTCTATGTCTGTTATGAGTAAACTTAGAAACTACTGGACCGATTTAAAAAATTCTGTCACCAGGTGAATGTATATTATCACTGAGTAACTGTTGGTTGTAATTTACTGAAGAGTAGAATATACTTTAAAGCCTATTTCTATAATTATCTATCTATCTAAAAAATATGTACCTAATCAAAATGAAAGTCGTAAATGACCTGCAACTTTTCTCGCTACCTATTTATGGAACCGTGTTAGGTAAGTAAGTACTGTCACAGTTTTGGTATGTTGGCTTATTGGAAAATTATGACTTCGTTAGTCAAAACCAGAATAGGTAGGTAAGTACATTAGTTTGTTAATTGAGGTCTTAATTATTGGTTCTCAAAATATATGCTTGCAGTAAATACTAGTGGTGTGGTTTTATCAACTAGATTCAAATGGATCCTACTCCACACTGGCTTACGGTGAAGGAAAATATGTATCGTTAGGATAAAAAAAAACCGGCCAAGTGCGTGTCGGACTACGCACAATGAAGGGTTCCGTAGTTGGGATGAATTTATCCCAAAAACAAACTTAACTTTGTAGTTGATAAATATGTTCTCCCATACGGAATGTATGGGAAAACATATTTTTGCAACTGCAAAGTTAAGTTGGTCGATTATTACTCGATAACTAGTAAAGCCTACTTAGCTGTGATAGTTTTCCTTTTAATTTCGTTATATAAACTACTGCTGTGATTTTTTTCACATATCCAAAACCAACCATTTAGCTGGCAGGGGGGGACGACACTTGACTCTAACAAAAATTAGCACTTTAAAGCTTAATATTTTGCAAACGGATCCCTGAATCCAAAAATGGTTTTCACAAACTATAATGTTTTTGTAAGACCTTTCCAATGATACCCCACACTATGGGATAAAAAAATAAAAAATAAAACATCACCACTTTACGTGTATGGGAGGTACCCTAAAAAAAAATGTTTTTCATAATTTTGTTTTACCACTTTGTCGGCGTAATTAATATGTATACCTATGTCAAATTACAGCTTTCTAGTACTAAGGGTCTCGGAGCTAGACCGCGGACAGACAGACAGACGGACATGACGAAACTATAAGGGTTCCTTGTTTACTACGGAACCCTAATAAAAAGGAAAGGAAAATGGACCAATTCAAATTAGGTTTGCACGAATTTCTCGTTGCAAAATGTTACTATTCAATTAATGATTATTTAAATGAAAGATGACTGATCTTATAATGATTTTATAATGACAAATATAATGATAATTGAAATTTTGATTTGACTTGTGTATTTTTTTATTTTGGAATTTACATTTTTATTGTAACTCAATTTTCCCGAAAAATCTGGAATTTTTTGCAAAAATTGTTTTGGGGAAGCATAAGGTTGGTTTTGTTTTTTTTTATTTTTAAACTCGATATTTGTTAACGCTGTTTGCACAAGTGTTTTTTTCAGCAGATGCCTCCCCTGGGGGTCTTCGTCTTCCAAGCGCGGTGCCGCACGTATGGGGTTCACTCGTGGTGAAGCTAGCCCCTCACATGCGCCACTGCGGGCTTGTTAAGCCCCCAACTAGCCACTCTACAGCCCCCGCCAAGCAGGTGACCGAGAAGCGTCTCGGGTGTTTTACTGTTACCCAGGAAAGGTCGGTTGATTAGCTGTTTGAACGTCTTGTTCTATATCAGATCAGCATTAGTTAATTCAATATAGAAAAGACGCCCGAGACCAACCAGGTCTACCCATATCAGATGGGCCCCGGCTAGTGGGTCGGTCGATGAAGCGACCCCAGGGGAAGACCGATGGTTAGTAATCGTTAGCCGTATATATGATACAGTGTAGGAAAACTTTACTTGTGCGATGCAGAACTGCAACTTTAAAACTGAATTTTCTCTGAAACTACAAACTTTAACAAACGTGATTTTATATCAAAATATGCAGTTATGCCGTCTCTTTTATTTGATAACGTTGTTTATTAAGATTTATGTCAGGAAATGGAAGAATTTTGCGTTGAATTCTTTTTGATGTTCGTATTTATTCTGACCAATAGCGGCGCGACTGAGCAGGGGAAGTACAAGTTTGGTACAAGTAGTAAAGCTGAACTCAAGCGTAGTTCTTTCGATTATCGCTTTTATATCAAAGAGTTTATGGGTGAAGTTGTACTGTCGTTGGGTATCAGTTAGTTTGTTGCTTAAAATTCTATTGTTTATTTTTGTTCGACCACTGACTGACCAGCTCTGTTTATTTCCGGATGTCGATAGTCCTGTACTGACTCATTAACTGACGCAAGAGTTGATAAGAATATTAATGTGATCCATTTTGGGTACCTACAATACTGAGTAATGTTAAATGAATGGAGGGATGTAAAGTAACGAACCTAATATTATTGCGATTGAAATGGAATTTTAATTGACGATAAACTGGAACTTGATTGCAGTTATTGCTACATATAATATGACGTGATCAATAAAAGTATGCATTCAATATAACATTACGCCATTTTTTTTTTATGGGTGGGCTTTTGTCAAATAACTTTTCCCGCTCGGGGTGGAGCGGGAGGGCGTGTCAGACTCTTACTGGCTAAAACCCACCCGTGTTCCTTCGTTTGCTCTGTTGCCGGGGGCCACAATGTCCCTTTCGGTCTTATTCGCAGCCCCGGCAGGCATTGGCCCTAGCGGACCCCGTCAATTCTGCTGACATCTCTTTGAGGCGCGCGTGGAACACAACGCGCCGTCGACCCGGGCTTGGTCCTTATCGGACGGCGAGCTACCCATTGCTCACCGTCCGCAAGCCCGCGATAACATTACGCTTGTCTTCACCGAAGTGTTAGGCAGAGTTGTACCTACCTATAGTACACCAACATTTTACCAGTTTCTAATGCCATCGACCGGGCACAAATCCAGATTCCGGGCTGCTAGTGAGAAATTCCAGATGGAAAAACTCAATATCACTTTGCCGGAGCCGGGAATAGAACCCAGGACCTCATTTAAGCTCAGCAGTAGCGCTTGCGATCGCTAGATCAACTTTTTTTTTTTTAGGTTGGGCATCTCGTAGTTGACCTCTGAGATCATGACTATTTAACCGGGCTTTCCTGTGGGTACCTTAAGCTACTACACTTAAAACCTCCAGCCAGGGGTTATTCAACTATGCTATTTAAAACTAGGTGAACGCTCGTTAAGGGCACCCCCTGTGGGGTACGAA
The DNA here is from genome assembly GCA_963680765.1 of Agrochola lychnidis. NCBI lineage: Eukaryota > Metazoa > Arthropoda > Insecta > Lepidoptera > Noctuidae > Agrochola > Agrochola lychnidis. The sequence continues at coordinate 23,344,424 of OY796858.1, forward strand.
CCTCGGCTTAGGGCGTCAACCGGAGGGAGGACATCAAGGATGGGACGGGCTGGTGCTAGATCAACGAAGCAGTTTCAAGTCGAGGGAGTAATTATGTGCATAGCTTTTTATTTATTTATTTATTTAATTTAAATTAACAAGTAACAAGACTCAGAAATGTTAGTAACAATATATCTTAACAACTATGTTAGTAAACATAACACATTTATGAATCCCTGCTACACGCTCAACACAGATGTGGAAAGCTTGCAGCAGCGATTCATACACAAACAATCTAGTCTGCTCCCGACACACTGCAGTATATTGTTGGGGCTGGCCCGCACCCGGCGCACCAGGGAAGCGCATTTTTGATCGATTTATCTATGAGCTGAGATTGACGAGTCAAAACGCTCTTACTTAACTCATTTTCATAAATAAAGTTACAGTGACATCATTCGACGGTAACTTACGGACGCTATGTGGCGGCTACCGCAGTCTTAGGAAACCGTGGCTTCACATTTTCTCAAAAAAATCTTTAAAATCAATCATTCAGAATTTTAGAAACACATCTCTCCCTGTCAAATAGCTATTAACTCCATCATGTACAAGCATGTCTGCGCGCCTGGTACTGACGCCGTCGCGGCGTCACTCCCCCAGCCTACTGACGTCATCATGGTCACGTGACGAGCTCGAACGACTCTCGAACGCTCTGCAGACGACAGCACACGTGTTTGTGTAGTTAGTTACCACGTCAATATTGTTGACATTGTTTTTAACTGACTTCATGTAGCTTTCAGTTTGGCATAATTATTAATTAAATCGAACTTCAAATATATCTCAGTATGCTTTCTAAAAACATTGAACATTGTTGTGTTATGATTGCGCCGGTTTTTGTAAACCTTAAATAATTCCTATTTTTAGGTCCAGAAAGTTTAAAAGAAGCTTTATTTTTTATTTTTTACGTTACCCTACACTGCCCCACTGCTGAGCAAAGGCCTCCCCCAACTCCTTCCATGCATCCTTTTCCAGGGCCACTTCCATCCAACCCTTGCGGTACGCGTCTAGGTCGTCTCGCCACCTCTTCCTGGGCCGGCTCCGGCGCCGCCGTCCATCCTCAGGCACCTACCGTGTGGAGACTGTTGCATGCGGCTGACATGAACCGCCCAATCCCATTTTAGCTTGGCAGCCTTTTTGCCTACGTCTAAGATCCCCGTTTTGGAGCGTAGCGTGGTGTTGCGTATTCGGTCAGTTCGTTTTACACCTAGAATGCTGCGCTCCATTGCTCTTTGGCAAACCCCAAGGCGGAACTTTTGCGACTCGGTGAGCGACCAAGTCTGAACACCGTAGGTTAGGTTAGGTTAGAAGCTATCTTTTTTAAAGAAAAACCGGTCAAGAGCGAGTCGGGACTCGCGCACCGAGGGTTCCGTACCCATTATAGCGCCATAATAAAATTGGTATCATTTTTATTGGTAAAAAGATATGGGCAAATTTAGATTTTCGCGAAAACTTGTAAGTACCAAAAACTAAAAAATTTTTTTTTTGAATTTTTCCTTTAGTTGTTCTGTAAGACCTTGCTTTTAACCAAAATTGACAATTCTAGGTCAACTGGAAGTACCCTATAGGTTTTGGGTCGAAAACCTATATGGTAGTTCCCGTTGACCTAGACTCATGAAATTTGGCGAAAAGCAAGCAAGTCTTACAGCACAAATAAAAGGAAAATTTCGAAACATAAAAAAAGTTGAAAATTAAGTTAAATTTTGGTACTTTACAAGTTTTCGCAAAAATCTAAATTTGCCCATATCTTTTTATTGTGTTGACTAAGGACCTTGATTTTGATACACCTAATAGAGACTATAGACCTCAGTATCTGGTATACATTTTAACTTACTAGGTCCATCCATTCCTGAGAAAATCAGTATTAACACACGGACAGAGAGACGGACAAGAGAGTGATCTTATATACAAGGGTTCCGTTTTTTACCTTTTGAGGTACGGAACCCTAAAAAAACATTAAAAGCCCAATAAGATTGATCCTCTAAGGTGAACCTCCAAGGTTCATTAATTTTTAAAAAGTGTACATCAGAAGGTACCTAAGTTTTTAGAGGATCAGTAACATATTTCCCTTTCGTTTTGATGTGGTGGTTGAGGTGTGGGAATGGGGAGTGACAGTTCGTGAGTTCGAATTCTGGATGGAGGCAAATGGATGGGTTACTGCTGTCTTCTATTGTGTTATATTTTGTATATTGCCTCAGTTGAAAGTATTCTCCTACTGAGCCATGAAGACGAGCATTTTTTTTCAAATAATTAAAATGGCAGAGGCACTTAATGGGCATAAAAACTGCCACTTGCTCACTTCAGATGTCGCTACTATCCAGTGTCCAAGAACTTGACAGTGACCACAGGTCAGTGGCTAGGGTGGCGGAATGGCAAGTGAGAGATTGAGAGTTCGAATCGCGCTCGTTGTGTTATTGACGTGAATCTATAGTTCTTTGGTAGTCCTGGTGGTGTGTTTCTGGTGATTGGGTCATCATTTGCCTAGCGTTTTCCCAACTATGCTTGGGTCGGCTTCCAGTCTTACCGGATGCAGCTGAATATTTACAAAGAGCGATTGCCTATCTGACCTCCACAATCCAGTTACTGGGTAACATGATACCCCTTGACTCAGACTTTCGGGCTTCTGACGACCTGTAACAACTGTCAAAGACGATTAACAAGCTTTCCGAGGCATAGAGGCGTCTTGGAATGTAAAGATGGTCACCCATTCCCGTACCGACTACGGCAACCGTAGCTTAACCTGATCGATCGACCCATGCGGCTGTTATTACTTAGCCTAAGCCTTATTTTCTAGTAGTCGTGTCTAGATATAAAATTGGTTGCCTGTAAAGTCGGTATACGGGCGAAAGTTTTACGTGACAACGACGAAGGGACGCGTGCCTTTCACTTTTTATGTCTGTCTCTCTCGCTCTTAGGCGGGCTAACCATGCCCGAGTGGAAGGGACGCGTGCCTCTCACTCGCTCTCATTGTGAGCGCATAACGTGAGCGGAGCGTAACGCAGTTTCTTGAAGTGTCACCCGGCAAACCAATTTATAAGACGTTGTCACGTCAAAAAACAAACTTAGTCCATCGTCGTATTTTGGTAAAATGGAGTTTAAAAAACTCAAAGCTCCGGGATAGGTGGCAGCACTGTCCACAGACCCATTGTTTTGTCTATGTTTATTTATGTGTAACATGGGTCCCCGAATTTTTGCAGTCAACGGCTGCACAACGGGGCATAATAATTAATTAAGCGTAAAAAAAGTCACTTGTTTAAAAAAAAATGCATTATAGTGACAGTTAGCTGTCAAGTTCTTGGACACTGGATAGTAGCGACATCTGAAGTGAGCAAGTGGCAGTTTTTATGCCTATTAAGTGCCTCTGCCATTTCAATTATTTGAAAAAAAAATGCGCATCTTCATGGCTTAGTAGGAGAATAGTTTCAACTGAGGCAAAATTGACTGATATCTCATGACAATTTCAATTAGGTAAGTAAAGTCTGTATTTACAACACCTACGATTAGGTACTAGGTACTTTTATTCACAATTAACACTTACCTACGTATTCCTTAGTACCTAATAAGATGTTAAGGAACTTGGCATGACTGCGTGCATATTTCTCATGAAAAGCCGGTTTTAACCGGTGCCATTGGCAGAATGCCACGACACGCCTTTGCCCGATCATTTCGCGTATTTAAATAAGAAATAAACGGAAAGTTTGTTTGTGTAGCTAATTTGTACTCTTGTTGACAGATCGTGTTCGAATTTCAAGACACTATTGGTGGATTTTTCCGAAGATTGCTATCTACGAAATATTAGAGCGTGCGCCACGAAAGAAAACCGGTAAAAAATTGTAGAACTACCTACATTTTTTTTAGGGAGTGCCTTCGCTGCCGGCGTCGGCTCACAAAAATAACGCCATTGGGAACCGGCATGACATTACTGCCGGCACCCGAGATTAAAAATATCGACTGCCAGCACATTACATACTCTGCGGCTGGCAACGCTGGCTCCCATAATGGACACCGGCGGCGCGGCGTTTATCCGGACTGGAATCCCTTCCAGTGTTCAGAACAACAACTAACTAACTAATGTTAGTTAGTTAAACGACTAGACGAGTGCCAAAAACGACTAGAATATAATATATATTCTAGTCGTTTTTGGCCGCTGACGTGGCACCGCTCGCTTCGCTCACTCGCCTCGTGCGTAGGGGCTAGGTGCGTAGGGCACAGTTCTACCCTAACCTAACCTTTTTTGCGAGTAAAAATATTTAACGTAATCTAATTAGTTCGGTTCCGGGTACTTAGTACTTAATTACTGGATATGGAAATATAATACTGGAAAAATAATGCTTTATGTGTTTTTTTTAATTATGCTTACCCCGCCTATCTACTCCAATATGCCAAATTGTCAACCCCGTTTTCCGCTTTTTTTTTCCAAACGCAGCGCCGGTAGCCAACTCAGCAACCGGCGTCGGCAGCTAATGCTCCTTTTTTAAGCAATGACATAGTGCTGAGTCAAAAGGACTTCAGTGGTGGCGCAGACTCTAAGCTCTCGTACCCACGAGCGATGTTTTATCGCGCAATGGATTTTCAACGCACTGCTCAGCGCCGTGAGCTGAAAATCGGTGTGCTTTCTTGACGCGCTGGGATGCACTCTGTTGGATGCTCATTGCTCGACTCAACATCGAGTGTTGTAATCCAGTGGCTTATGTAGGTGTTGGACTCTCAACCACGCAAACAGGCGCGACACGCGACGGGACACAAAGACACCGCTCGTCGCGTGACGAGCGGTGTCTATGCGCGTTTGCACTGGCGTAACATTCACAACAAAACATGTTGAAATCGCTATTTTCTGTCAATGTTCACGGCAAAAAAGCTGCAGAACGCATTATTTACCCTCAAATTAGATTACCTTGGTTAAGTGCAAAATAAATTCTGAATATCCAGAGGGATTTCAATTAATAAAGGAGATCGAGGTCTGAATATCCCATTAGCGTCGGACAACAAAAATATCTATTTGTGTCGAACACAGCGGTACTCTTCCTACGCGATTTGAGGTCGCCTGATGACGTCACTAGCTTGAGGTCACGTTATCCTTATTGGGGCGGCTATGACGACAGACAGCCTCTCAAGGGACAGACAGAGCCGTCCTAGTGAGGTTAAATCAGGTAGTTATAAATATGGTTTGTGAAGAAAATCATGATATTTTTTTATTAAAATACTATCGGCACCCGGAGATATGGGCAAAGATCGTCACTCAGTGGACGCTTGAAGGAGGACAATGCCGTCGAGGTAGATCGCGGCGAAGGTGGTGTGACGATCTATGTAGTTATGTTTTCGGGGCCTGAAATCGCACCAAACAGAGAGATTTGGAAGGAAAAAGGGAGGTCTTTGCCCAGCAGTGGGACTGTTGAAGATGAGGATGGGCATAAGAATTCAATGGAAACACAAAGTTTTCTTTGGTGTATATTAAGACGTTTCTTTTACACACACTGACATTAGTAGCAAAAAACATAAGAAATATCAAATGAAAAGGAACAAAAACATGAATATAAAAAAAGTTGGTTGCCGGTTGACAACAAAAAAAAAAACTGGGAACTGGGACACAAAAAAAGCTAACAAAAAAAAAAAAATGATGGCCTCGTTGGTCTAATAGTCGCAAGCACTACAGCACGCGTAGCATGACCACCGTAGAAACGAGTTTTGTCGACGGAAGAATAGCCAAATGACGTATTGTGATTGTTTATCTGTCATTTTGTCTACTCTTACGTCGACAAAACTCGTTTCTACGGTGGTCATGTTACGCGTGCTGCTGAGTATGAGGTCCTGGCTTCGATTCCTGGGTTGAGCAAAAATGCTTTTGGGTTTTTCCATCTGGAATTTCTCAGTAGTAGCCCGGGGTCGCAACAAGCTCGCCCCCTATTATATGGGACTTAAACATAACTGGCTAAATGTGGGTGTACTGTAGGTACACCTCTGCCCAACCCTTCGGGGAAACAAGGGGTGATTTTATGTTACCACATCTTACAACATCCACAAACTTGGCTTTTCCCGTAAAATTGTGAAGATATTACCCATCTATTTTGACTAAGCCTACCGAGTTAACTAAGTATTCTTTCGAGTAAATAAAATTTATAATGAAGCTGCTGAAGTGCTGCCCAACCCCTTGTATTACCAGAACACATCTTCAGGGGACGATAACCGACTTTTAATGATTTTATACTGAAGATCACATCTAAACGAGTAGTGTTAGCAATTTGGAAAAAATATATGTTAAATTAGAGCATTTTCCTAATATTTTAATATAGGCATATTTTTGATTATGTTTATATTACATAGTGAAATTAATTTGTAAAGTTATGTCTAACGCGGATAAAAAACTGAGAATGACGCAAAATCTATCGAGCGTGTTTTTCTGAAAACTTCACCATTTTAAAGATAATTAAATTATTGATCTTTTAGTATACTTGTTTTATTAAAATACTTTTTGTTTTACGTGTAATAAATTAATAATGCGTCTAATTTGGGACAGCGCTTCTTGATGGGCGAGTCCTATTACTGGCTGGACGTGCGACGCGTTGCTTGAGCTCAGTACAGAACACGCAAGCTAACCATTCAAGGTCACTGTCATATATCTGCGTCTTAAGTCACCTTTCTCATCCAAAAATAACACGACTTTAAATAAGAACCATATTGACACAATTCGATGTACACATCGTCATACTTGACCCCTCTTTGTCACTGCGATCTTTCAGATTTGATAATTTAAATAACTAGCTTTTGCCCGCGACACGTGAAATTTCTTGTTAAGATAAAATATATCCTATGACACTTGGCAATACTGTTGTTTTTCATTTTTGAAAGAATTTTCGTAATCGGATCAGTAGTTCCGAGGGTTACCCCCTACATACAAACTCACAAATTTTACCTCTATAGATAAAAACATAGTTAAATTATTTGGAAACTGGGTGGAATAAGTTTGTTGTAGGTTTACAGCAAAAAAAATAATTTGATTGAACCTCTTTGTCTGTCAAGTTCATATAGGACATACCCAAAGTGCCCTAATAAGTTGTTTTGCACAGGCCACTTAAAAAGCAAACTTGAAAAAGTGCCTGTAATGATTACATCAGCACCCATGTTTAGCCTTCAAACCGGAACTGAAGAAGCTAGGGTTACCTGTAAGACCGGTTCCGCCATATTAAAAAAGTTGTCATGAAAATCGGTGAATTTCACCATTATTAGACAATAAGGTCTCAAAAAATGCTCTGCATTTGGACAGCAGTTTTGAGTGACCGTTCACCGCTTTCTTTGAAAATCAAAGCGTAAGAAACAGTAAGAAGTAAGCGGTAACACTTCCCCGGAAGAACTTTTCATTAGGAGTTCTGCTACTACTAAAAAGGTGCCAAGAGGTCTTTAATCCATTAAAAAGTTATCAAACAATATCAGATCTATCATCCTTACATTAAAGACCATTAACTCCTAGCTTTCATTCACAAACTGCGTAGAAATGTAAACAGTAGCGGCCTCGGCATTGCGGAGTCTCGCGAATCGATACAGCCGGCCGAATGTCAAGTTGAAGGGAGGCGAGGGGTGTGAGACGAAAGGGGGGAGCGCTAGAGGGGGGGCGAATGACGTCAGACGCCCACACGGCTCCCGGTGAAGCAGGGCGTGGAGGTAGGCTGATGGAGGAGTGAGAGCGAAGCGAAGGATAATAGTCGCGTTAGATGTAAATAGTGGGTTGATTTTGGTAGTGTTTTTCTAGATGGGTTATGAGAGTCAGGTGACCCTGGGTAGAGCAATGGCAGAACGATTACAAAAAAGACAGATGAGATTACCAGCCCACAGATGGTTAGCGCTATCCAAAAGAAATAATATGACCAGCGCTGAACAGATATGTATCAATAGTGGGTCGATACGGGCTAAATACGATGATGAATTAAGAAGCACTAAAGTAATTGAACTTATAGTAAAAATGAACACAGCTACCAAATTAGAAATCTTAGAAACGACTGGTATTACCTAGGATGATTATTTTTATCTGCATTCAAATTCAAAATATTTTATTTCAAATAAACCTACGGGCACTTTTGAAACGTCAGAAGGTTGGCATCATAAAAATAGTCCTGCAGACTGAATTTCGGTCATGGCGACCAAGCTTAGCGGAGACCAGCCTTCGAGCGGGAGATATTATAGTGCGCAGACACAGGTGCACGCTCTCTTCCCTCACTCTCATAGTCCGGCATCATAACCTCATATGTATTTAAACTCTCATCTGACGTGGTTTTCATGTCATGTTCCTGCTACTACATAGCTTTCATTAACCTCCAAGCTTTTAACACTTTAAACTGTAGACTCACAAGTTTTCCCTACTATGCATAATACCAGAAATATTTGAACTAACACAGCTTTGCGTTTAATAACAGACTCTTTATTATTGGATGATATTTACTTTTCTAGCGGGAAATATATAGAAAATGCTGGGTTGTTTTAATGATAAGTTTTCTTCTTAGAAGGAAATTTAAAGGTGAATGAAGACGTCACGATCTTACACCCACTTTGCAAAGGACCTTGGATCGTGAGATAGTTTTCACGATTGCGTACTGTACCGGAAAAATAGGAGATAGATTTTTGTAGTCTGACGTGCCGAGCTGTCTTGTTTACGTGAGAGTTGAGGGAATGCTTCGATGAATGGCTTAATATAATCTTCACAAGTCCTAAAGACTACCACTGTAGGTACATCAACTTAGATTTGAAAGAATATGCTTATTTTTATTTAAATACAAACATGAATTAATGCATGTTGTAGAAAATTCTGGTCAACAGTTGCAGCTAAACTTTAAACTGGCATTTAAAACAAAAACGATTCTATTTGATGATCTATTTACATATTCCAAAAAATTCGAACTCACGTTAGGCTTAATTTACATCGATCTTTGGGAACCCCCAAAGATCGATAAACGACGAATAGACGTTTATTTGGTGTTCCTAACCAGGAACACCAAATAAACGTCTCTGGTTTCGATGGCAACAAGAAATTGGATTTTTCCGTTAAAGTTCGAGCTTTGAGCTTCCATTTAATATTAACCTTATTACTCTCCTTTGGAACTGGGCACTTAGAAAATTTTAATTTAATTCTAGAATGCTCTTACTCTTACAAAGCTTTTTTGGTGAAACTATGCGAAAGATAATCGATGTCTCAGCCAGGAGTTTGGAGAACAGTGAATAAACCTTGGCTGAAAAAGAAAGACATGTTTTGAATTGTGCCCCAAATAATTCCCATTTTGCTGGCCTAAAATACTAAATAACCAATTAACTGTGACCAACTTGGATATAGCGCTCGCCGGTCGCTGTTTTTATAGCCAAATTTATTCAAAAAAGCGAACATCATTAGGGAGCAATTAAATATTTCCCAATCTGAAAATGTCTAATGATAAATCGAGAAACTGAGTTTGTCTAATACACAACTTTTCAGAAAAATCTGGGCAAAAGAAAAATGCCAATACTGACACGTGCAAGAGTTTCAACTACCTTCGCCCCTGAACTAGACTTTGACGCAAACGGATGGTCCCTCAACCCCCCGGGGGTGTTGGCGAAGTACCTGCGAAGCCGGCACACTTTGCCCTTTTCTAGACGGGCTTCCGCTGGAACAACGACATTGGATGCTGGGATGAACTAGAACGCAGTTTCGCGAATGTCGATGCATTTTTTTCTATGTTGATAGCTTGCGAGTGTTGTGACTTGAATGAAGGGGATCAGACAAAAGACAAGATAAATGAATTGAGTAAGGGGTGATGTTATGAATGAAAAAGGGGTGAATGATATGGTGACAACTGAAATGGGAGAATAGAATGGAAAGCATTGTGTCAATACCTTGCAACCTAGTTTGGGACTATGCTAACCAGCACGCGTATCATGACAAACATAGAAACGGGGTTTCTTCGGGTTTTGTCGACGGAGGAATAGACAAAATGACAGATTGTGATTGTTTATCTGTCATTTTGACTATTCTTCCGTCGACAAAATCCGTTTCTATTGTGGTCATGCTAAGCGTGCAGGACAGGTAGAAGTGTCTATTTGTAAATCATTGAATTAGTTTCTGATTCTACACTCCGTTGGTTTAGGTAATTAAATAAAAGTAAATACATCGTAAAAAGGGTTTTTATAGATGACATTTTCATGTTTAAAAATACGATAACCAAATAAAATTTATTTTCGAATTTTACGATAGTTTTCTCTTTTATTATATTATTATACTTGTATCATTTATTCCTAAACTTACACTTCGTAGATGTAACTGTTTGAGCATAATTTTTTTGTTAGATTTATAATAATAATATGATATTTTATAATATGTCTATTGTAAAAAGCCCACTATGATAGGTTATCTAAATGTCAACGAATTATAACGTTGCTAAATTGAGGAGTACAACTGCGACGTAGCATGACAACTGAAGTGACAGGTATGACGTTTAATCGGTTAACCTGACAGCTCTTACGTCACGTGGTTTTTTGTTAACCTTTACTAAACCAGCGGAGTATAAACAAAACTTTTTCTAGAGGCAATTTCTATACCATAATAATGATTATGTGAGTCTTAAATGGCGGCTTTTAAAGACAAGCGGCCAAAAAGGTAGTACAATTAAAATGCCTAATACCTATTCAATCTATGAAATATGAAAAGGTTTCAATCATTTTAATTGACCAAATCAGAGCTTTATCCATTTTCCTATCTGAAATTCAGCGCTATTATTATTGCGAGGAGCTTTATATCCTCAAAAAATAAGCGTCGAGCGATTTTTAGCAAATAAAACATAGAAAGAAAACAAGCTGGAGGTACGTTTTCAGAAATCAGACATTTTTAGTTGTGATACATAGGTACAATGGTTAGTCAAGTTTATAGTTTAAAGTGCGCTAGGATTAGCCAAATTAAAGGCATACAAAAATAATGCATTACATATATTATTTCACACATACCTACTCTAATCTCCATATTCTTAATTTATTGTTTTCTTCATATTGAAATGATGAAATTATAGTCTTTTTGTACTTAATATTAGTTACTTAGTCATGAAAGATACCTACTCTCAGAAGCGAAACATTTTGCGGTTTTCCTTCTTTAAGATGGGTATATTTAATTTGTTGTTGTTTTAAAATTATTAAAAGCTTTTATTTAACTAGTTATTATATAATTACATTTACGTGTACTTCATTGTTTTTTTTAACATAATGAATACTTGTATTCAGAGTCAGAAACCTCTCAGCTTATAACTTAGGCCCACCGTCATACCTCTCTTTGGATTTATCGACCCGCTATAAGCATGAATGGTGTTGACGTCACTGGCTGCCTGCGAGGCCGCGGGGTGCGCGGGGGGTGTTGGCTATGCCAGGGGTGCAGCCTTGAACTTGCTGCATCGATCCTACACCCCTGCACTTGAACCATACCAAACTGAACGGGTCCGGGCTCGTTCAAGAACAAACGGATGCCGTTCGGCGAGCGGGTTTTGTTTTGAAATGCTTTTCGAATTCTGTTATCGGGTTTTCCTTGTTTCGGTAATAAACAAAGTTATGGGCAGAGATATATAAAATGAAATGATGTTTTTTAGACACTTTTACCGGTAAATATTTGGTGAATATTTTAAAACTAAACAGCACAGGCATTTCTTAGCTGACTGATTCCTGAGAAGAAATGCCGAAACAAACGCGGTGATCATCATGGTCTCCTTTAAAGTCCCAACATATAATTTAGATATTATGTAAGTCTAACAATGCTGGGCCATGTCCGGAAGCGCCTTATGTATGGGAAAAGTAACTGTTAACAGAAAATACAGACGATTTTACTTTTTGTTACGCACGAGGGAAATAGTATTTTCCGGCATGTTCTTAAGTAGGAAAACGATAATTTTCCCGTTTTGGATTGGTAACAAAGGCTCTATTTCCAACGGCTTATATTTAGACTTGAAAAAATGGTCAGTAGGAGTTCTTTCGAAGAGAATTTCTATTTTTAGTGCTGTTTTAATGTATTTCGGTTGTAAGGGTGTGGTCCATGAAAGTTTTAAGTTTAAAAGAATCGTCTTTGTTAAAGGGAGGCTCGTGACTAAGTTATAATAGCCGCACGTGTCGATCAATCAGGTTAAGCTACTCTTTTCGGGGTTTGGTTCGTGGATTGGTAACCATCTTTACATACCGAGACTCCTCCGTGCCTCGGACAGCACGTTAAGCCGTTGTCCCGGCTGCCATTCGTGGATCTTTGAAAGTCGTTACGGGTCGTCAGAAACCCGAAAGTCTGACATCCAGTCTTACAAAGGGGTATCGTATTACCCAGTTACTGAGTTGTGGAGGTCAGACAGGCAGTCGCTCCATGTAAAATACAGTCAAACCTGGGTAAGTGAGAACTGGGTAAGCGAGAAAACTCTATAAATGAGAGTAATTGCCAGGTCCCGTCATTATAACCGACTAAAACCTCTATAAATGGGAAATAGAAACTTCTATAAGAGAAAGTCGTTTTACACTCGTAGACCTCTATTATTCAGACGGCTACTTGTCTGTACCTCTATAAGCGACAGTCGAATGTAATTTAACATTTGCTAATTATGATTCATTCTTAAATTTCGTGGAAATAACATTGTTTTTTTCCTCTCTACCTTTCCCAACCAGCCTCAACCTCTATAAGTGAGAAAGGCCACTCCTGTACCTCTATAAGCGACAGGCCAGTGTAATTTAACATCTGCCATTTATGACTCATTCTTAAATTTCGTGGAAATAACATTGTTTTTTTCCTCTCTACCCTACTCAACCATCCTCAACCTGAAGTTACTGAGAAACCTCCATAAGCGAAAAGAAATCACAGTCCCTTGGACTCTTGCTTATCCAGCTTCGACTGTACAAGTATTCAGCTGCATACGGTTGGACTGGAAACCGACCCCAACATATTTGGGAAAAGGCTAGGCAGATTGATTGTGGATGGGAAAGTAGACACGCCTTTCACAAGCCCACACCGGTTGAGTCATACGATTATATATATGCATAACATCAGAACTGTGTCGAAGGGTTAGGGAGAGGAGTACCTACCTATACTACACCCACATTTCACCAGGGGGCAAGCTTATTGCCATCAACCGGGAAAAAATATAGCCACCGATTATGTCCATATGCCATAGCTGTCTAAAGCAAAATAGAACAAGGAAAAACTTCAAACTTTCAAACAAAGAAATATTAATTATTATTTTACCACTTAAAAAATCTTCGCACGAGTTATTTTGAAACTATGTCGGCCATTGACCAACATGACAATGATATAATTATATGCCTTCTTCGTCATATGCTCATCATGTATTGTAATTCGTCATGCGCTGACGGCGGACGCGTCAAGCTGTCGGCTTCGTCATGACGAAATTGACGTCACTCGATAAGATATTATGTTAAGGAGGAATATTGAAAACGTTATATTTTTTTTGTTGTGTATTATAAATTTATAACATAACGGCTGTTTCCCCAAAGGAGTCCACACATAACGCCCACATTTCGCCAGAATATTTTCAAAAGTTACATGTGAGTCGAGATGACGAGAATAGTATGGACATTATGGTGCCAACCTCAAATATATTGGATTATAAGTAGGAGAATGATGATGGCATAACATGTGATAGGGGAGCAAGTCTATTGCCATTAATCTGCACAAATTCAGACCACGGACTGCAACTGAGAAATTTTCTAACAGAAAAACTGGTACCACTTTGCTCCGCGGAGTTAAACCCAGGACCAAATGCTCAATAGGCATACCTACCCGAGGCAGAACAGGTAATCAAGTTGTATTTTAGCAATAATAATTCATGTTTTTGTGGCTCTTGCGGTTTATAAAAGTAGTGTTTTGTAAATCTATAAATGTGACGTCATAGTTTCATTTATGTACCTACGACAGCCTATTGTTGTTGTAGTTTCTGTATCAACAAAATTATTTTTCGCTGAATTTTTGAAGCAGTTGTGACTTGTGTGCTTGGGGAAAACACATACTTACCTAATATTATTGGAGTGAATCTGCGGTTACCGATTCAATTGTAGGTTATTCTGAGAAAAACCTTCTTTCACGAGGAGGTTTTTGCGTACCTAATTTTGCGCTGGCCGTTCATTTAATTTGATTGACTTCAGACGACCAAAAGTGTGACAACCAGTCTTACCAAGGAGTATTGTGTTACCCAGTAACTGGGTTGTGGAGGTCAGCTAGGCAGTCGCTTCATTTCAGGTAAAATACTGATATTCTGCTGCATCCTAGTAGTTTAATTAAGGTTAGAGTTTAAAATTAAGGACAAAAATCCTACCACTTTGAGTCAGATCCGAATCAACTTTATAATTACATTGATTGCCACCTCTCCAAATTTACCGCCTCTGTGATCTAGTGTTTAGACCACTTGTCTCAGACCCAGAGGTTTTTTTACCCCACGAGAACCAGTGGGGGAAAAAAAATCTGCTTGGTTTGGTTGGTGGTAGGACTTGTTCTAAGTCTGCCTGGCTAGCTAGCACCATCTTATCTAAGTCTCGCTATAACAAAAATCTTAACATCATTGTTTTGTTTTGGCAGTTAGAGGTAAGATACCCAGTTCCTCTGTGGTTGAAGATTTTGGGAGAAGCTCGCTTCCACCTTCGGCTTGATCATCACCAGAGGTCGGAATTAGGTAGAGTTATTTATGTACTTGCATCGAAATGTTGATATTAATATGGATCTTCCCGGGATTTCTAATAGACAATCCCGCGTGACCAACAATATTACAAATAATAATAATTAAAACCTCAGAGATAGATAAGACAAATAAGACAAAGATAATTAACATACAATTTTTATTAGTATTAAATTCACAATGCACACGTGTGCGCATTGGAATTTTGCAACTTCGGACATCCGATGTCGTTGATGTAATGCAACGTCGCGCGTGCAGTGGTTTAAATTGTGTAAAAGTAAAATAACATTTTATTTAATAGATCACGGGATTTTTCTGCTCTTCAAAATTAATCCCGGGATTTGGGGCATATCCACTTTATTCTTTCGTTGAATGATCAAATATGATATGTATGATAAATTTGATCATACAACGAAACTTACACTGGTCAGTACATAAATAACTCTACCTAATTCCGACGTCTGATCATCACTTACCATCAGGTGAGATGCAGGCCAAGAGATTCATCGTCGTGGGTAAAAAATAAATGTTAGCTTGTTTTAAAAAGTTAATTAGTAGACAGGATATACCATTTTTTTTTTGATTAATGATAGATTAAAAACCCAATCTTTTAATCCACAAATAGGTAGAGTACATTATTTTCTATTTCAGAAATATTAAGCACATCCATTATCCTCATTAAAATAATATCCATCATTATTGCTTCTGCAAAGAGACAAAATGATAAAAAATATATTCGCTTTTTCCTGCTATCATTATTTGAACCATTCAAGGTTTTATCAAATGTCTTAAAAATAAATGCATGCGTTATCTATGCAATTTATGTTATCACCTCAGATATTTTTGAGATAATTTTGTGACTAAGGCTGAAAATTGTCTTATACAGGTTGTTTGGCAGAACGTTGAACATACGAAAATGGTGGATAGGTGGGGTCATCTGCTGCGTACTCAGCCCTAATTTATTTGGCCCTGGCGCCCTGGATATTTATAAAAAAAAAATTTTTGCTTTCTTCTAGTTTCACCACTTTAACTTTAAAGTGTAATTTTTATTAAAAATGGGTAAAATAGGCAATATTCATTATATATATTAAATCTTTATTGTTGGCAGATTCTTATGAAATTATTGCTTTATTCAGATGTTAGCTAGAAAAAAAGTTATGAGTCCTCAAACTTCCAGAAAGATGTAAAAAATACTTAAATCTTAATTTCAACTTGCATTAAAAAAAAACAAAGGCCAAATAAATTAGGGTTGAGTAAGTAGCAGATGACCCCACCTATCCAACATTTTCGTATGTTCAACGTTCTGCCAAACACCCTGTATATCGCACACTCAAAAGTGTTCTAAAAACTGAAATACTTACGACAGCTATACAGGCGTTCTCTACAACGTTTATTCAACATTGAATCTTTAAGATTTGATCAGAGATAGTTAATTGATTCAGGCGTGACCTTGCGGAAATTCATTATAAAATACAATAGATGTAGATATATTTAGTAACCTGTTCCGCTTAACGCTAAAGAGCCATAACCCTGTAAGAAATCGACGTGTTTCACCTCTCAACGACGCATCCTCAGGATGACGATTGACTTGTCGCAAACCCGAACACGGCGTGCTGCCACACTGAGCGCTGGACGCAGAGCGAGTGAGTCTCTGTAACGTAAACAAACTGTCAACGTCTATTGTATTTTTTTTTTCGATCTGAGATAAGTAGTTTTTTTTTTAATTCTCTAAACGCTTTAAAAGATGCTGTAGACCGCCCCTTTGTACTTCGTCTATTTTGTTATCTACATTCAAACAGTTACATGTGTAAAAATATTGCAGATGAGAAGGGGGAAAATTAATTGATTGCTATAGCTAATGATATCTTTTCACATTCGAATAATTAATTAGGTACCTAATTACAGTTATCACCTGTGACAGTTGAATTATTTCCTCGATAATGTGTACAGGTGAATCACAACGTTTTAATTTAACAATTAAACTAATAAGTAATTGATCTGTGACTCATTTAATCGTTTTTGCTGTGTGAGTTTTTTTATTCAGTGATTCATTTTTTTATCACGACATGTAGATTTCAATTTTCCTTCCTTGATAATCAGTAGCTCTTAAACAAACTGTTTCAAGAAATTTAGCTTATTCGATTTGAAAGTAGGTATCAATTAGAAGAGCCGAGATCATGCGGTATACACCCTTACGCCAATTTTAGGATGCCGCACGATTTGGAACCGTGCACCTAGCTTCTGACATTTCATAAGTGCCCTTGTAGGTTTATCTGAAATAAAATATTTTGAATTTTTTAATTTCAGTTGTAGATAGGGTTGCCATTTCGAAATTTGAAAAGTCCTGACAAAAAGCCTGACATTTGCAAAAAAGTCCGAACATTTAACTTCTATTTTTTTCAGTAATCATTTATCTTTTTTTAACGAAAATCCCTTTAAATCTAATTGTCCGGAATGAGAAGGCCAGACGTAGTTTGGACGGGGGGTCAAAAAGCCGGACATGTCCGGATAAATCCGGACGGATGGTAACCCTAAGTACAGATATTAACTGAACTAGATGCAGAAGATAAGTGAATAAGTTTTAATAAAAATAATAAATAAATAAAGATGGCTGAGAATCGAATGTTTGTGAGCTTTCTTGGGGGAAGCTGATATTATACGTAGACTATGAGATAATAAGTGATTTATTATACTTAAATAAAATCTCAAAATTCTCTTTACGTAGAAAAAGGCCCTACCCCCAATGCAAGTGTGAAACAGCATTCACATTCTCACATAAAACCTCCAAAATTTTCCTCCGTGCGTTCCGGTTTTCGCACGACACGCAGTCTGTTGTTATTTTTTTATCAAAATATCGAGTTATGCGCGAGCGTCGATAGCGGTGCGCACGTCGCGTTTGTCACGTAGGCAAACTGGCGAAGCCCTTCGCACAAGGATATATTCTTAAACACAGATATTTTCTTAAAATCAAGTTTAGTAATTAAATGACATATTTTGTTATTGTACCTAAATATTGTAGTCAATGGGTATTAAAATTAAAGGGTTGATTGAAAAGAAAGTGAGGAAAAAACATAGTGAAAAACATAGTGAGGAAACCAGCGCCGGCGTGTCCTAAAACCTAAAATTCACTGGCAACACCAAGGAAAGAAGGAGGCTTGTGTCCCATTACTGGCAATGAAAAAAAAAAACCCCAACCTTCGCAGCTTCGGCTTGAACATCATCTAACATCAGGCGAGATGCAGGCCAAAAGCACAGTTGTGGTTTAAAACCAGCCCGTCCCATCCTTGATGTCCTCCCTCCGGTTGACGCCCTAAGCCGAGGTCTGTACCCCACAGGGGCCTTAGGGTCCTTAGCGAGCGTTCACCTAGTTTTAATTAGCGTAGTTGAATAACCTGGGCTGGAGGTTTTAAGTGTAGTAACTTAAGGCACCCACAGGAAAGCCCGGTTAAGTAGTCATGATCTCAGAGGTCAACTACGAGATGTCCTATCTAAAAAAAACTTTTATTTTGCGACTCTGTATTTACTAACCGTCAATAATAATTATAAAAAAACCAGTGGTTATTATTACCGGTAATTGTAGACAGTTTATCTTTATTAAATAACCGGACATTTTCGAGGAATTCAAACTGTGTTTACCGACGAAAACTCAGCAATAATGGGCCCGCAGGTTCCAGGTTTGCCGGGAACACAGTACAAGTCCCTCAAGTCAGATGGCTGAATGTTCATGCCAATGGTTTTAACAATGTTAGAAACAGTGGTAGTGTTGTTAAGCATGCTTCTACGGCGGTTAAAAAAACACTTTTTTGAGCCTTCTGTTCCTTATTTTACACCTGTGGCCTGTGGGGGTACATTTTACGCAGAGATCGTACAGCGCCCTTCGCGTGCAGTACAATAATGCTTTCAGGGTGTTGATGAGGCTGCCTCGTTTCTGTAGCGCATCAGGGATGTTTGTGGAATTGCGTGTTGATTGCTTTTATGCATTAATGCGTAAAAATTGTGCGTCCTTGACGCGCAGGGTGCGAGGCAGTTCTATCAGCATCCTGAGAGTTATTGCTGACAGGCTGGACTGCTGTACTGTAAGTCGTTGCTCCAGTATCTCAGCTGGAATGCTGAAGCAGTGACTATTCTGTTGTGTGTGTTTGTGTAATTGTATCACTAACATAGTTGTAAGTTTATTTTATTGTTACTAACATTTTAAGAGTCTAATAGTTACTCGTAAAAAAGAATTTAACTAATAGCAAATGCGCTGCATATTATAATTACACATTACGTGCAAGATGAGGTTTTGAACAGGCACCTCTATCGCAAATTGGAAGTTTTCATGAAATCTATTCTATAGTTTTTCAAGTATTAAGGTAAAACATTTGAAAACTTCCTGTTTACTACACTGATGTTATTATAAAGAGAAAAAAATTGTATTTTTATTTGTAATTAACAAACTAAAAAACTACTGGACTGATTTAAAAAGTTCTTTCACAAGTAGAATTCTATATTATCACTGAGTATCATAGGCTATCTAAACCAATATTATAATAAACATTTTTATATTTTGTATGTATGTTTGTTTGTTTGTTAAGCTTTCACGCTAAAACTGCTGAACGGATTTGGATAAAATTTGGCACATGTGTAGAACATGACCTGGGTTAGGACATAGGATATTTTTTATCCCGATATTCTCGCGGGATCGAGACTTATGCGGGTGAAACAGCGGGGTGCAGCTAGTAATTTAAAAAGATATCACACGGGCAAAGCCGCTGACGGAAGCTAGTAAGTTGTATGTACAATACAAAATGATTCTCGAAAGTTTCAAAAGAAAATTACTGTCACATGTAAATGTCTCTTTAAAACATTTTCCCACGAATTCACACTCGACATTTTATCAGTACTAAGTACCTACTCACTTACCTACAATATCAATGTTTCATGTTTGACGTAACATTGTAACACATTAATCACTGATATCACTTGATATTGAACGAAATACGCGTGTTTTTAGGTTCTAGTTCGAAGTAGTTTTTATTTTAAAGACATTTGGACATGATAATGTTGACTGATTGGTGTCTGACTGGGTTTTTGTAAAGGGTGTGGGCGTAATCATTATTCGGTGGAATGATTTTAGAAATCCTACTTTTTTTTGGTGCCTACTTATACCCTAGCAAAGCGAAAATTCAAAAATTCTAAATTCAAAAGTCATTTATTCAAACTAGGCTGAGAATCAGCACTTTTAGAACGTCAAAATTACATAAGACAGTCCCCCAAAAACGCCCACCCTTCACCACTTCCTAGTGGCTTTAGCTGGGAAGAAGAAGTGGCGCAACAAACTTCCCAGCAGCACAGCTGTCTGTTCAAGTTAGAAGGCATATATGTAAGTAGTTTATAATATTAAATGTTGATAAGAAAAGTAATTAAGTATGCAGTGAAAGACTTAATTAAGGCTTGTGCAGACTGGCGTACAACTCTAACAAAACAATTTGTAAGAAAACTTCACGGTAGAACAATATTATACCCGTGTCGCATGGCGCCTGTCTGCATGAGGCTATACGAACTCAACAATCATTTTTTATTCTCTCTTTACAAAGCTGACTTAAGATAAATGTGTAAAAAAAAATGTCTCTGCTATAAATTCCACCTTTGTGAGAGATTGGTGCCTGAATAGGTTTTTGGGAAAAACCTGTGTTACACAGGTCACCAGGCCCCCTCCACGACTAGAATTAGCTTTTGCAGGGATACCGTGCAAGAGTCGAAGTTAAACAATATGCATAATAAAAATAAAAACTAAGTAAGAGTTAAAACAATATGCTTAAAACAAATAAAAGAAGAAGTAAAACTATAAAAAATACCTACCTATAATTCTGCAGAGGTATTGAGTCATGTTGTGAGACGATGTGTGAGTGAGTGTTTCTCTTGTGTGAATTGTTAGACTAGTAGTAGATGTAGTAGGTATATGAGTAATTCAGATGATCAGTGTGTGAGTGAAGGTGACTTTTGTGGAGTGAGTGTAGTTTTTAAACGAGGTGAGGAACAGTTTTGTATGTGTAGGGTTGGTCAAAATAAGGTTTATTTCAGAACGGTCAAAAGATTCTCAGTTTTATGATAGTCTAGGGTTTTTTAAGTATGTTTTTATTACTTTAATTCGAGGAAGGAAGACACACAAATACGGCGACGTACGAATTGTACGTCGCGCGTCGTAGGTTCGTAACTAGACAGGCATTTTACATTGTGTAAATTATTTCATCATCACTGCTCTCAAAACGGTGAAGGAAAACATCGTGAGGAAACCCGCCTGTCCTAGAACCAAAAATTCGAAGACATGTGACATCTACCAACCCGCACTGGGCCCGCGTGGAGGATTACGGCCCACTCCCTCTCACAGAGAAGATGCCTGTGTCCCAGCAGTGGGGACATTATAGGCTGGTTATGTAGACACACAAATTACACTTCATTTGTCCAGCAGAGCAGAACATTATGTCAGATTTTACAAACAGTGAGAGTTCCATCATAATCATCATCATTTTAGCCGAAAGACGTCCACTGTTGGACATAGGCGAAGGCCAAAATGCACAAACTAATGGACATTCAAAGGACTAGTACAGTGTCAGTGTGGACGGTTCTAAGCTTCTAAAATCTAGCGGATACCCGCAACCTTTACTAGGTCATCGGACCACGATGAGGGAAAAAAAGGTCGGGCGGTGTCGGGACCGGTTGGAACGATGTTCATTTCGCTGTATATAATGTATTAATACAGAGCCACCTAGTCTAAGTTTTTAACTTCTAAAAACTTTAGTATCCGACCGAGAGTTCGGTTTCGGTTTCGGTCGAGTTTCGGCAAAAAAAAAAGATTCTGTTTAGTTTCTTTTTCGGCGGCAAACCTGCCGAAACTACGACCGAAACCGAAACTGTATTCGGGAGTTCTCGCGCTGTGATCGGTAATGTTCGGCGCGTTAAATTCCATCCAAAAGAGTAAGCAATGAAGACATTTTGCCGCGTCCACGTACCCAAACATGTCGTGACTGACTTGTGTTTGCAGTTCGTTTTGTTTGTTGTGAGTTTTCGTGTGATTTATTAAAAAGAAAACTGCCTGATTATAATAACGTTTTCTTAATTTTTCCCTCAAAACATGATCCTTGTAAGGAAATTTCGGATTCGGTTTCGGTTTCGGCCGAAACTGAGACTGTTGCCGAAATTCGGTTTCGGTCGGATACTAAAAGACTTATACTAGATGGCTCTGTTTTAAAAAACAAAACTTTTGACACTTTAAACTTGAGTCCTTCAAACTGATTTTCGGGCATAATGCTTTCTCCTTACATGACGATTTCTATCAGTTAACTCTTACCGCAAGCCGCGTTAAAGAACTTCGTTCTAAAACCTTCTTTACTATGAAGAACTCTGGCAAGTCAGAATCAGACCAATGGGCCTTTTCACCGCGTTATGAACTAAAGCACAAGGAAGCTTTATGTAATTTTGACGTTCAGAAAGTGCTGATGCTAAGCCTAATTTGAATAAATGACTTTTGATTTAAAGAGTCCTTAAAACCTTGAAATCAGTCATGTTTAGTCATACCTACTCGTCTAAATTACCCTTTTAGCTGTTCATTAACAATATAACAGTCTTTCATCATGCTGAACGGATTTATTTGGCGTAGCCATAAGGCACTGAAGCCCCCAAAGTGTCATTTATTTATATTACATACTAGCTGCGCCCCGCGGTTTCACCCGCCTAAGTCTTTATTCTGTGGGAATATCGGGATAAAAAGTATCCTATGTGTTAATCCAGGTTATAAACTATCTGTGTGCCAAATTTCATACAAATTGGTCCAGCCGTTTGAGTGTGAAGAAGAGACAAACATACACACACACGCACAAAGTTTCGCCTTTATAACATTAGTGTGATTTTCTTTCACGTGCTTGTACACCTACAAAATTATAATGGCATGCAACCACAGCTTTACCTTGATCATTTTTGTACCTATGTCTTGACTTCTGTCTGAAATATTTTCTTGTTTCATATCTTTTAGTCGGGTTTTAGTTTTTAAACTTACTTTTTATTTAAATTATTTCGTTACTTTATGTCCTCTAGAAGGCGCCATATTGCATTTAATATGACGTCACATAGCCTATAACCAGCGGACAATCAATACGCTTCCAATGATACCTCATTTGTCAAATTATGATCGGCAGTTTAGAAGTTATGAGGTAACAGATGAACATACATACATATATACATACATACCGGTCAAAATCATAACCCTTCTTTTTGTTTCACCGTACTCGGGTAAAAACAAGGTATAGGTTACCTGATGAATATGATAATTCATAATTTCTCTGTTGTTAATGTAAGTACCTACTGTAGATCAGCCTCAAACCACAATCGCATGCGTGCTTCGATATCAAGGGATTAGCGACTCTTGCGCAAGTGTGGGAGCGCCGATATCCCCCTTATCTGATAAGGACAGCTGATATCGGGACACGTGACGTTTAGACGAATTTCCAAGTGCCTTCCCAACTGATATAACAAATGGTGCACATGTATGTATATGAAGAGAATAAACGTTTTATCGAAGCTAAAAACTTCCATAGTACAAGTCAGGAGTTTCACAAACAAGTTAAATTTTAATGTGCAGTAAATGATTTTATCTACTCTCATAGCGTAATATTCGGATTATGAACTTCAAAACGAGTTTATATTATAATCATATTATAACACTTTTTCTCTAACAAAATAATACTATAAAACAATCTTTTTTCTATTACGA
Source organism: Agrochola lychnidis (assembly GCA_963680765.1). NCBI lineage: Eukaryota > Metazoa > Arthropoda > Insecta > Lepidoptera > Noctuidae > Agrochola > Agrochola lychnidis. The sequence continues at coordinate 23,367,863 of OY796858.1, forward strand.
TACAGCGCTAATCCTAGAAGTTAATATCACCAAAGAGTTTCCATCAACTTTTGGCGGGGGACAGCAGCACCCGCTGTAGCGCATGTGCGGTGATGTGCTGGTGCAGGCGACATTCATTTGTTTTGTAGTACTTACTGAATTTCGTGGTTTTTTTAAATTTATTCTTTATGTTTAACTTTGATCTTTTATTTAGTATTTGTTTCAATCCCAATGTTTGAGAGTAGATAAAGTAGTGTATGAATCTGCACATAACTAGGTATTAAAACATTCGTGTGATACTATTAAAAACCTCGCCTACGGCTCGGTTTTTAAACACACACTCATGTTTTAATACCCCTTATTATGCAACAGTTTCATAAACTACTATTATGTATTTGTTTTTGGTCATATAAAAGATTTTGTTTTTTTTATTATTAATTTATTGGTGTGTTAGGATCATAGCTATGATCCTCAATGCTTCAACGTTTCGAGTTCGAAGCGTTCTGTAATTTCTGCCTACAGTCATGTAAGGGCGAGTTTATGTTCACATGTAGATACCTATGTAGTTTACTGTTTCTGGAGTGACTTGAGTTACAAGGTTTTGAGTCTTGAGTGCCAAGGTTTTGGGGCTTGAGTTCCAAGGTTTTGATTCCAGGGTCAAAAAAAATATCATGTTTGGTATTATTCACCCAAGTTAATGATAAATAATTGAATTTGAATGATTGTACGGTTGAAGGGACCGATAAAAGGGACTTAAGACTGTCACTCACTGGCGAAATGTGGCTATACGAACAACTGTTTCCAAGGGATCCTAGCAGAACCAACCAATCGATCATCATCATTATTCTCCCGTCCAAATCCCAATTTATTGAAGTGAAAACTTCTTTAGGCGCGTTGGGCATTTTTGAGATAGAAAAAAACAATTGAACTAGCGACACTGTTCCCGACACCTCATTTTTGTAAACGCGATTGTGCTCTTTATTTATATTAGGTTACAGATCAATGGTCTATGCAAGTATTTTTACTTTAAAGGTTTTGTAAACGCGATTGTGCTCTTTAATTAGATAAGGTTACGGACCAATGTTCTATGCAAGTATTTTTCTTCCACTAAGGCGATCTTGTTCAAGTTTTCACTTCTGTCGGCACTCCCGGAGTGCCACTGTCTTTTTCTTCCATACTTTTCCATTAGTCTACATCTCGGTAGTCTCTCCTTTTCTATCCATATCATCTTTCACACAGTCCATCCATCGTTTCTTTGGTCTTTCCCTACTCTTATAGCCACCAACCAATCCAATGGTATGAAATATTTAAAGAATCAATTAATATTTGTAAGGCAGCCTGTAGATGCCGTCACCTCCTTCTGCGAAGCGGTAATGCTTGCGAAGGAGGAGGCGGAACGCGTGAGGGAGAGGCAAATTTCGCGCCCTCACGCCCCTAACCGCCGCAATAGAAGGAGACGCTCGGGGCGGAAATCGCGAGCCGATTTCCGGTCACCGTAGGCGCGGGCTTGCGGACGGTGAGCAATGGGTAGCTCGCCGTCCCATAAGGACCAAGCCCGGGTCGACGGCGCGTTGTGTTCCACGCGCGCCTCAAAGAGATGTCAGCAGAATTGACGGGGTCCGCTAGGGTCAATGCCTGCCGGGGGTTCGAAGAAAACCGATAGGGAAATCGTGGCCCCCTGGCAACACGGCAACTGAAGGAACACGGGTGAGTTTTAGTCAGTAAGAGTCTGACACGCCCTCCCGCTCTGCCCAGAGCGGGAGAAGTTATTTGATAATTTCCCACCCAAAAAAAAAAGGCAGCCTGTAGATTCTAAATATATGTAGTGTCACTGTTTCCTATTTATAATGTTCTGTATTTTATTTCGTTTAGTCATTTTTGATATTGTTGATATAGTAAAAGATACGGTCACGGTGCAAATTGCCAGTCACTGGTATTATAATAATCCTGTTGATATTAGCTTGTGCACATGGCACGCGGAATGAGCGTGATATCCAAGGACCATAGATTTTTAAGTATTTTCAGGTTTAAGAGTGTGTAGAGCAGAAAGTTGGCAATGTAGCAAATAGCTGTCAAATATTTCAGTTTTGATTAATTTGGCAATATTATTGTATGGAAATATGAAACGTGAAATATGAATTCATTGTTAATATTCTAGTTCACTAGTTAGCACTAGTGAACTAGAATATTAACAATGAATTGCAATTATAACACTAAATTTGATGTTGTAACCGTTTTAGGTGTAAATAAGGCATTTGGAAAGTTTCTAAATACTTTTTTTACATCTAAAACCAAATATTCGGTGTTACGATATTAATTATTGCATTTCTTACTCAATATTATAGTTCACGAGTTAGCCTTATTTCATATTTCCATACAGTAATATTGCCAATTTAATCGAAACAGGTAAATATTTGACAGCTATTTGCGACATTGCTGAGACTGAAAGTTGGCAACTTCGCAAATAGCTATCAAATAATTCGCTATTTTGATTAATTTGGCAATGAAATTATGAAAACTAAAAAAAACTAAAACTGAACACTTTTCACGTGTTATTATTGCAATTTATAATCGATCTTTTACTGCCCTACAGAGCGATATTTTATGATTTCCTGAGTAATTTTGACAAATTAATTAAAACAGCGACATATTTGACAGCTCTTTGCACAGTTAATTTCAATTTTCAGAATCATTATCATCTGCCTCGTCTTTTCTCAACTATGTTGGGGTCGGGTTCCAGTCTAACCAGATGCAGCTGAATACCAGTGATTTACATGGAGCGACTGCCTATCTGACCTTCACAGCTCAGGTACTGGGTAATACGATATCCCTTGGTAAGACCGGTAGTTAGACTTTCAACTTTAAGAATGCCTTTGTTATTTGAGCCTTTTTGTATCATATCGGCGAGGCTTATAAGGGTGAATTTCCTAACTAAGCGAGTTTATGATTCATATCCTCACAACTTATGTATGAAATACGACTTGCTATCCCGTACTGATAAAAATGTGGTAATGGGAAAAACCTTATAACGTGCAATAAATGAATTAAAAGTTGCGAAATGTTGTTTTTAAACTGAACACAACTTATAGAGGATAAACTTAATTATTGATGATGCAATATTTTTGGTCATGGACATAAAAATTAAAATGGTTAGGACTGTCGGAATAAATGGGGAAAAACTGGGAAAGGGTTCAACGTTGAATGGATATATGTAGTTAGATACTAATACCACGTCTGCTGTTCACCCTGTTGTCCTGTTCACCCCATTTTACCTACATATTTTTGTCCAATTGTATCTACATAGATATTTTTATAAGTAGGTATTTATTTAATTCCACAATCTGACCGTTCCCACATAACTTAGCATTATCTATATAAATATCAACAGGGCGTTTCCCTTGATAAGAAATATTCATAACAATCGTGTGTAATCGGTCGTGGCCGTGGAAATTAAACGTAAGACACGCGTTGGTCACGCAGACTACGATATGTGTCACGAAATACGATATCATGCCACATCCTGGTTAGGGTTATCTTCGTAACCAGGGGGTGGTAACCTGAGCATTGCGTGGGCATGCAGCGTGATGAAGATCACGTAGTGGAGACTGGAGTAACTTCAGATAATGATAAACTCAAACTCAAAGCATTTATTTTAAATAAACCAATTACAGGCACTTTTAAATTGTCAAGGGGTCGGTCAGTTAGAAAGATGAAGCTATACTCCGTTTGAAATAAGACGGACTGTAAAAAAGGTTTAGTTAAATGTCTACATTTAACTAAACCTTTGTTGCAGTCCGTTCAACCGATTTTGACTTCTATTGCGTTGGTGGTCTGACAAATGACAGCTGCAGTAAACAGTTGGTTTGTAACCACTTTTTTTGCTTTTAATGCCATCCTTATGCCTACGGTATAGAAGTCAAAATCGGTTGAACGGACTGTAAAAAAGGTTTGTTTAAATGTCTAATCTTATTTCAAACGGAGTATAGTTGCCCATTCCAAAGCGTAGTAGGTACCTATGGAGAAGAACGGGCGAGCAAGTCCACGGACACTCTTTTAAATCAAAATATGATTACAAAATATTGGTTACATCATTCATGTTGAAGTTATACATGTGAGAATGATGCAGAAGGTTAAAAGCGCCCGTAATAAAAAAAATAACAATAAAAGAATTAAATCAAAATAAAAAATGATGTTATGCCAACGCAGAATAAATATCATCATCTTATCCCAACTATGTTCGGGTCGGCTTCCAGTCTAACTGAGTCAGCTGAATACCAGTATTTTACATTGAACGACTCAACCTAGTTACTGGGTAACACGATACCCCTTGGTAAGACTGGTTGTCAGACTTTTGGACTTCTGACTGCTCGTAACGACTGTGAAATTGAAATAAGATATATTAAGTACATATTAGTGGTGGATTATGGCCCACTCTCTCTCATAGAGAGGAGGTCTGTGTCCCAGGCGTGGGAATTGATTATGCATGCATGATGCACATTAAGTACAAAATTTCATGCCTGTATTGCTTGAACAGGTTGGCAGAAGTGTAATACACCCACATTTCGCTAGTTATATTTGCCCATTAAGACCCCGATATATGCCAGCGACCTTAAGTAGTTAGCTTGCGTGTTCTGTGCTGAGCTCACGCAATGCATCGTACATCCAGCCAGTAATAGGACTCGCACATCAAGGAGCGCTGTCCCAATTTAGACGCATTATTAATTTATTATACATAAAACAAAAGATATTCTAATAAAACACGTATACTAAAAGATACATAATTAAATTATCTTTAAAATAATGAAAGTTCCAGAAAAATACGCTTGATAGTTTTTGCGTGATTCTCAGTTTTTTATCCGCGTTAGACATAATTTTACAAATTAATTGCACTATGTATGTAATTTAAAGATAATATTAAATATTTACAGATTAAGTTATTAAAAAAATACTTTAATTTAACATATATTTTTTCCAAATCATTAACACTACTCGTTTAGACGTGATGTTCAGTATAAAATCATTAAAATTCGCTTAGTGTCGCCTATCGGTGACGAGCTATTGTCATCAACCGTGCACATATTCAGACTCCGGGCTGAGAAAAATGGGATTTTTTTAATAGAAAACACAAAATCAGGTTGTCCAATCTGGGAATTGAACCCAGGAACTCGTGATCAGCAGTTGTGCGTGCGACCTTTATTAGAGTAAGCTTTTTTAATGTAAAATTAATTTATCATGCAGAAGCATTCTATGCTCTGAACGACTGTCTAAATTATACCGTTCACTAAAGTGGTTAAATGATGAAAATGATAATGATGTGATAGAATAGAATATTGTTTATTGTGGTTGTTAACAAATATGAATTACTATGCAGTAGACGTATCTGATTTAATTCTCTATTAACGATCTAAATATGAGCTGGAATGGAGAAAATTCCAAACTTCAGCAGACGACTGAAGATGACAGAAGAAACAAGGCATAGATCATCATCCACTACCTTCCTCATCTTTCGACAAGGACGTGCGTCCTTCAAGCTAAAAAAAAGGAAAAATAAAGAAAAGGAACAAGGTCTCTGATAATCAATCAACCATCACCAGATCATCACATGGCATCACCCACAAGCGTGACATTCTCACTTCATTATACGCTGGTACTTTTTATCACTACTAGTGCCGCTTGAAGCTATCTGAACGGGGGTAAAAGTCGCATTACGTAAACAAGCTACAATAGTTTTCCATCACGCAGAGAACGCATGTGAATAATCTTATATATCTTTTATATTAAGTGTAATATATCCGTCTGACAACATAAGTCACGTGGGGGCTTGATAAGATAGCTGATAACAAATACATTGATTATTGTTAGATAATAATGTGGTTCAATATGGATTACATAGTTGTTCTTTGTTTTGTTGATTATGTAGGTAAATGTGTGATATCTTGAATTTTTTTTTGTAGTATGATTCAGAAGGTATAATTTTTGGCATGGTAACATTCTATTTGAATAGTATTTTTATCAGTTTTTGTGATACTGATCTTTATTGAAGTGAAATGATAGAAGGTGTCTTTCAACTGGTGTCCAGGAAAATACAGGATGGATGTCGTTGATAGATTTTTTACTTGACTGCAATGAAACGGGTGTATTATAATGTTGCATTTGTTATAAATTCCGAGCAGTAGATTACGGCCCACTCCCTCTCACAGAGAGGAGGCCTGTGTTCCAGCAGTGGGAAGATTATAGATTGATTTTGTTATGCTTTATGTATTTAAAGAAAATTCTGGCCTCGATTTTCAAAAACGACACTACAAATTACCAAATGGCGCAAGGTCAATAGTTTTTGGATATAATATCTTGCTTTTTAGGGTTCCGTAGTAAACAAGGAACCCTTATAGTTTCATCATGTCCGTCTGTCTGTCTGTCTGTCTGTCCGCGGTCTAGCTCCGAGACCCTTAGTACTAGAAAGCTGTAATTTAACATCTTTATATATATCATTCTTCTGTGAGTGTGTATGTCACTGAACTCCTCCTAAACGGCTGAACCGATTTTGATGAACTTTTTGGTGTGTGTTTGAATGAGTCCCTGGGTGGTTTAGATTCACAATTGGACCCGGTAGGTGGCGCTGCGATCGAGTTATAGGAAACAGGACAACGTCTGTTCGGTCAGCTAGTAGATATACATATTAATTACGCCGACAAAGTGGTAAAACAAAATTATGAAAAACATTTTTTTTAGGGTACGTCCCATACACGTAAAGTGGTGATGTTTTATTTTTTATTTTTTTATCCCATAGTGTGGGGTATCATTGGAAAGGTCTTACAAAAACATTATGAGTTTGTGAAAACATTATATGAAATATTAAGCTTTAAAGTGCTAATTTTTGTTAGAGTCAAGTGTGTCCCCCCCCCCTGCCAGCTAAATGGTTGGTTTTGGGTGTGTGAAAAAAATCACAGCAGTAGTTTATATAACGAAATTAAAAGGAAAACTATCACAGCTAAGTAGGCTTTACTAGTTATCGAGTAATAATCGACCAACTTAACTTTGCAGTTGCAAAAACATGTTTTCCCATACATTCGTATGGGAGAACATGTTTATCAACTACAAAGTTAAGTTTGTTTTTGGGATAAATTCATCCCAACTACGGAACCCTTCATTGTGCGTGGTCCGACACGCACTTGGCCGGTTTTTCCTTTCTGTTATTATTTTTCATCGTTTAGTATAATTTTGAATCATGCTGAGTTGCATAAAAGTGCAGTATCAGAAGCTTTACAGCCATACCTCTTTCTTATCACTTGACTGCATAATATAACTTTGTCACAGTATTCAAACAACCTGCAGTATTAACATTTATGATAAAGCCATAATTATACTCCTTATCAAGAACACGCACTTCCTGCATGTTTTGGAGAAAACTAGAAGATATTGATAACGTTAATAAACTTTATAGCCATGTTTGCAATATGTTTCTTATGATTTTATTACTTGTAGGGTTTTCCGAGTACAATGAAAGTATTGATTATATGTCGTGATGCTTCAGTGGTTACGGCCTCGCCTCTCATACACGAGGTTGTGGGTTGAAATCCGGGCAAGTACCAACATGAGTTTTTCAATTCATACTTACTTTACTTTCTGAGTTTATTTTGGATATTATTGACATCGGTGAAGGAAAAACATCGTGAGCAAACCTGGACTTGTAGTTAATATAAGTCTGAAATCGCCTTCCTGTCTTGAGCAATCGTGGTGATCAATGCTCGTGCCTTCTCTGTATGAGAAGAGGCTTTTGGCTTCTGCAGTAGGACAGTAATTGGTTGGTATTGTTAAATTATTCAGCTGCATCCAATTAGCCTGGAAGCCGACCCAAACATAGTTGGGAAAAGGCTAAGCAGATTGTTTTTAAAGTGAAAACTTCTTTAGGCGCGTTAGACATTTTTGAGATGGGACTAAACCATTGATTTCGCGACACTATGACGATACCTCATTTTTAACCGACTTCAAAAAAAAGGAGGAGGTTCTCAATTCGTCGGGATATTTTATTTTTTTCTATGTATGTTCCCCGATTACTCGAAGACGGCTAGACTGATTTGAAAAATTCTTTTCTTATTTGAAAAGGTATACTTTCAAGTTGGTCCCGTTGTCTTTTGGTCACGATCTAATGATGAAATCTTGGAGAAATTGAGGGAACTCTGCAAATATTATAGGCACATCCATAGCGATTTGAATTTCTTTTGATGAGCTGTTGACATAAGGCTATTGTAACTTAGATAAATTATAAACCAACCTACTAAAAAGTGAAAAAAGAAAACTTAAAATAAATACAACCGACTTCCAAGCTACAAAGTGAAAAATAACTTTAATTTCGGAAGTCGGTGTCAAAAAACTAAAATACTGATCTGATCCAAAGACACCGACTTCCGAAATTAAAGTTATTTTTACTTTGTAGTTTGGAAGTCGGTTGTGTTTTTTGTGAAAAAGTTTTTTTTGTAAACGAGATTGTGCTCTTTATTTATATTACGTTATGGATCAATGTTCTATGCAAGTATTTTTACTGTAAAGGTTTCAAAAGTTTTTTTATTTTTGTAAACGCGATTGTGATCTTTATTTAGATAAAGAATATTCTATACAAGTATTTCTCTTCCACCAAGGCGATATTGTTCAAGTTTTCACTTCTGTCGGCACTCCCGGAGTGCCACCACTTTTTTAAGCTATTGCATAGCTTTTACCGCGGGCTTTAAGCGCGGTGACCGAATCAAGAAATTCCGTAACGAAAATAAAACCTAACACCCCCCACTCCGCCTACCATGTAATGACGGATGAGACAACGTGACGTTGTCATGGGAATGTAATTTTTGTTTTATGTCATCATCCGTCATCATCCCAAGTGTAGCGTTGACAAATAGGAAGCATGGAGGTTACAAATGCTATGCAATAGCTTTACCGCGGCAGTCCCCGAGTGCCACGCGTTTTTTTTTTTGTACATTTCGTCAGAGTGGTTGTAATCCAACTGCCCTAATGGAGACTTTGACTTGAGGGGTTTGTCAAGAGGTTCGATATCAGTATGAATACTTAACTCCAATGCTTCATTGAAGCCTCGCGATATTTTCTGGTTGTTTTTGGCGCCTTCTGTTATTGTACGAGGAATTTGCTGAGACACCTCATCATGTTCTTAAAATCTCTCTCTTCTATCTATTTTCTTTTAATAAAGATTTTCGATTTTATAATTATATAGCATTAGTGTCCCGTCCTTGCTTCACACTGGTGCAATCTACTACTGTGGAGACATGTCCAAACATCAAAATTTCTGTGCTATATCTAAATTAAATATTAAGTACCTGTGCGACCGAGCTCATCTCTGGTGAAAATAGAGAATGCTCATTTAATAGTATAGAAAAGTTCATACATGTATGGTACCTACTTATTCCATACTGCCATGTCATTATTAATTATCTTGTTCTAAACTTTGGGCGACCGAGCTCTGCTCGGGTGAAAATACGGAGAAAACTAATTTTCCCAGTTACGAGACCTAGCTAGATCGATTTTTCCCCCCCGTAAATCCCTATATTGCAACTTTCATCGAAATCGTTAGAGTCAATTTCGAGAACGTGTGTACAAATATATATACAAATATTGCTCGTTTAATAGTATAGGATAGGATATATTATAAACATAAACATTCCGGAATAAATGCTTAAATGATGGTGAAAATTGCATCAAAATCCATTGTGTAGTTTAGAAGATCTAAGCGGTCAACACACACACACAAAGACGAAACGCGACTTCGTTTAATACTACATATTTATTGAATAATTTGATCAATTAATTCGGTGTTTCTTATGTTCTAATGGCTTAAAAACACACATCAAACATAACTTATATATATATATTCATTTAATTCAGACTAATTGATATGTCCATAAATTGTTAGTTACAAAGGTCTTAAAACTATGTTAGTGATCATTGATAATTCAATTCAAAATACATAAAAAATCCAAATACAAATAATTCACTCATGTCAAAAATCATGATCATGATCATATAACTTATAGTTTTGTTATGTCCGTCTGTCTGTCTGTCTGTCTGTCCGCGGTCTAGCTCCGAGACCCTTAGTACTAGAAAATTGTAATTTGGCATAGGTATACATATTAATTACGCCGACAAAGTGGTAAAACAAAATTATGAAAAACTTTTTTTTTTAGGGTACCTCTAGGGTAATGTTTATTTTTTTACCCCATGGTGAGGGGTATCATTGGAAAGGTCCTTCAAAAATATTGTGAGTTTGTGAAAACCATTTTTGGATTCAGGGATTCGTTTGCGAAATATTAAGCTTTAAAGTGCTAATTTTTGTTAGAGTCAAGTGGGGACACTTGACTCTAACAAAAATTAGCACTGCCGGCTAAATGGTTGGTTTTGGGTGTGTGAAAATAATCACAACAGTAGCTTATATAACGAAATTAAAAGGAAAACTATCACAGCTAAGTAGACTCTACAGGTTAACGAGTAATAATCGACCAACTTAACTTTGCAGTTGCAAAAATATGTTTTCCGATACATTCCGTATGAGAGAACATATTTTTAAACTACAAAGTTAAGTTTGTTTTTGGGATAAATTCATCCCAACTACGGAACCCTTCATTGTGCGTGGTCCGACACGCACTTGGCCGGTTTTTTTAAAATATCTTCAATCGATACAGAGATAATACGACGTATCATTTCATTTATCAATACTATGAACATAAGCGATTGATTCAAAATAGTCTTTATAGAAACAGATTAAAATGTTATGAAGCGCTAATTGGAGCCGCTAAACGTATTTAGATGTGGTCCATGCCCCAGTTAAATTACAATAATATTGACATGTGTTTTTGTGCATAACATAACATCACGCCTTGTTTCCCCGAAGGGTTGGGCAGAGGTGTACCTTTTCTCTTCTTTTCGTATGGTCAGTGATTAACCTGGTGACAGAGTTTTAAAACCGCCCATGGGCCTCTGACTTGGCTTCACATGCTGTCGAGAAATATATCTTAGGCATGCCAGTTTCCTCACGATGTTTTCCTTCACCGTTTTTGAAGCAAGTGATAATTATACAATACGCACATGAATCCGAAAAGTCAGAGAAGCCTTGGGTTCGAACTCGAGACCTATGACTTGGCAGTCCGACGGTCTTACCTAGTGGTGGCCTAGTGGCTATCACTGCTACTTATTATCATACCCACATTTCGCCAGTTATATTTAAGTCCTTTGTAATAGAGGGCGAGCCTATTGCCATCAACCGGGCACACATCCAGACTCCGGGCTGCTACTGAGAAATTCCTGATAGAAAAACCAAATAACACTTTGCCTCACCTGGGAATCGTGCTCAGGACCACATGCGATACAAAAATTATATAGATTATATGCTTGCTTATCTCTTTTTTTTTGTAGTCGGGTTTTATGTTTTTAGGGTTTTTACCTCAAAAGGAAAAAAACGGAACCCTTATAGGATCACTTTGTTGTCCGTCTGTCTATCTGTCAAGACCCTTTTTCTCAGGAACGCGTGGAGATATCAAGCTGAAATTCATATCAAATACTCAAGTTTACTGTCCCTTGGAGTTGTGAAAAAATCAAAATTCTAAACCAACGCAGGCAAAAGATACAGCCGTTTATGCTGCAAATTTTTGACACTCGCAAGGGAATCAAAACCTACAGGGTACTTCTCGTGAACTCAGAATCTGGAAATTTGGTACGAAGCAACGTCTTATAGCACGGATAAAGAAAAATTGCGAAAAGCATAAATTTTTAGTTACATCATATAATAAAAACATTTAAAAAAAAAACTTACCCCTTTCCTCGCGGTAACGCGGTTTGTACGGAACCCTCGGTGCGCGAGTCCGACTCGCACTTGGCGGGTTTTTTCCGCACCTATGACGTCACTTTGCTCAACCACGTTACCAGGATCTCACAGATTAGAAGAGGTTACTCGTAGACATCGAAGAGGAGAGATTCTTTCTAGTGCTACGATGTGCTACGAAGCGTAGCGACTACGCCATCTCATGGAGCTACGAAATAAAAAAAACAAATGCAAAAAAAACGTAGTGAGCAGTTGGTTTTTTTATATAAACACGAAACCTAGGCCACAAAGGACTCATTGACGTCACAAAAGAGTTCAGTTCAGCTATTATCCTTAATACACCTACCTATAGGGTTACTCACCCCGTTCGACCGGTGTTATGCGCCCCCATTGAAGTTAATTTGGGCGCAGACTATTTATAGTCTTGGTCACACAAGATTTATTTATAGTCAGGTTCAATTTTCTGGTTCAAGCACGTTTAGTTACGATTTGCGTATGCGTGGACTATTTGTGGGGTGAAATGGGGTCAGTGTACCAGGGAATTAGTAGTACGATGCTTATGCGTGGGTGTGCTTCGGTAACCTTTGAATAAAATATTGCAGAGATATTTTTGTGATCGTTTTTTTTTATGTAACTGGGTCAGTGTTTCGTAATTTTAGAAATTACTTCAGCCTGAAAAAGTGTTAGAGTCAACAAGAAGTAGATTTTATAGGTACTTTAAAACCTCTTTTTCAACCCCCGACGCAAGAAGAGGGGTGTTATAAGTTTGACGGTTATGTGTGTCTGTCTGTGGCACCGTAGCTCTTAAACGGGTGAACCGATTTGAATGCGGTTTTTTTTTTGAAAGTATGTTTTCTAGCGATGGTTCTTCGACATTTTTAATCAAAATCGGTACAGCCGTTTGAAGATTATCAGCTCTTATCTAGTTGATGAATGGATGTGAGTCTCGTATCTTCCACAGGTCTGGTCGATTTGAAATTTGGTATTCTGTTACTTCAATGATATTAGAAGAACTGATGCTGCAGCATCACCTGAAATTTGCAGGATACCCAACTTCCTTACCAACTTACAGCACAGGTATCGTGTTTGGGCTCATTGGAATGGTCTCAATGAATATGTTATAGATAGATGGTGAACAGGGTTTGGTGATGGAGTAGGAAACAGAAATGAGGAAATATTTGTGTCGGGGTATTTTTAAATTTTAACTGTTAAAATTGTACTTCTTTTCAGTTTGTTTGTCTTTAACCAAGTTGGCGACAATAGGGATGATGCCTAGGTAAAAAAAAAATACTATTTAGTCCGTCAGTCAGATAATAAAAAAATATAAGACACGTATTTTTTGCTTTGTCATATTCATAAGAAAATTACTTAGATAAAACGCATTAAAGTTGGGTCGCTACGTCACAAATAAGTATAAAATCTACATACTCGTGACGTCACGGCACATCTTAACTAGACGTATCGCTGTAATATTTTGAATACGTAAAAAAAAAGAAAAAAAATACGAGTCCAATATTTTTTAATAATCTACTTACCTGACGAAGAAACATTTTTTTATTCATTATCCCTATTATTAGTACTTAGTCTTTTAAATTGTTTAATTGGATTTTATACTCGTTCACGCCAGCTCGTGCCAACTGTAAACATACAAACAAACAAGATATGTTTATTACTTCATTAATTAGGTCTATTTCGAGTGAGGTTTTATTTACAACAACGCGGAGTGTTTACGTTGATATGCTGACACTTAATAAAATAAGATCAAGGGCTGCAGTTTACTGTTGGTCTATTGTTTATCGAACACTTTACTTAATTTATTTTGAAGGCTTTCTGTCAAGGTACTGTAGGACCGCGCAACAAACGAGTGGATAAAAACTTCAACAAAAAACAAAAACAGCATCATAAACTCATCGTTTTTTCACAGTTGGCGTTTTGTTGAATACCACTCACCCTATGGAAGAAAAACGACGTTAACAATTAAGATACCGGTGAAGCAATCGACCGCCTCGGACACCATGGCCTTTCCTGCAGCAAGAGCGCTGGTCGGTTGGCACGACACGCAAGCATTAATGACATAATCCGTCGGGCTCTTGTCACCGCCGGGGTGCCAGCTGTTTTAGAACCCAATGGCTTGGCACGCGACGATGGGAAGAGGCCAGACGGAATGACCATAATGCCTTGGAAGTTGGGTAGGCCTTTGGTGTGGGACGCAACCTGTGTTGACACCCTCGCGCCATCCCATCTTCCAAGCACGGCGAGTTGGCTGCTGCAGGTGCAGAAAACCTCAAACGGCGCAAATATAACAACCTTAACGGTAGCTATATTTTTGAACCGTTTGGGGTTGAAACACTAGGGCCATGGGGTCCGAGTGCTCATCGATTATTCCGGGACATTGCCAAGCGGTTGGTCGACTCTTCACGTGACCAAAGGGTTGCCCAATTTTTAGGCCAAAGAATTAGCATTGCCATACAACGTGGCAATGCTGCCAGCCTTTTGGGCGTCTTTCCCACCGACAGCGATTCGGATGAATTTTTTGATGCCCAACGATTTGTTCCTATATTTTTTTTTTCTGTAAATAGTTAGTTCTATTTACTTGGACACTATAGTTAGTTCTATTTAATATTAAGGTATTAATGTTTAAAAATAATAAAAAATGTATCACAATATATTTAACGATGTACAAAGATACTTACCCAAAACAATACATTATTCAATATGTTATCATGTCTGGAAACTCGTAATTTAAACGTAAAATTTTATTAAAATTTTTAAAGTTTGCAAAAATAAAAAGATTAGACATACAAATGTATTAAACTTCTAAATATTATATTTATTGTAATTTATTACAGACCAAAGAAGGCCCGGGATTTCTTTGAACTATAAAATATATTTATAGTTCAAAGAAATCCCGGGCCTTCTTTGGTTTTGTAGGGTGCTATCTTATGGAACTTAGCCATATGGCAGTTAAAATTATGTTAAAAATGAATTACACCAGTACAATATTAAAATTAACCTTGAATTAAATGTTAACATTGTTAGTAATAAGATTTATCAAAGAGAAGCGCGATATTACTGTATTTTACTACAAAAAATAAATACTACTTACGGGAGACAGGTTGTTTGACGAGTCACTGACAACTGACAGCTGTGTTCAAAATGGCCACGCGCAATTGGTGTGATGAAGTTTGCCTTTCATTTAGAAACGCATTCACAAGCTTCCCTTAAAATTACAAAAAAATCTGGCCACCGTAACTAGGGTATTTTTAAAGTGGGCCATGATGGGCGGTGGGCCTTATACGGTTCCTGTACCTTATATAGTATATGCTAGATGGAGTTGACATTTCCTATCTGGACTATCCCTGAGAACAAATGGCGAAACAAACTCAACGTCTCTTTTAAAGTTCAGACATAATCTTGGTCAGGCCATAGGAGGACCATGTAGATTAGTGTCTGAAATTGTCTTTTGAGGAAATAACCACAGGATTTGAGTGAACCTGTCCAGTGTCTAGTCAGTGCAAACATTTGTCAGTGATCGTGTAGCTCAACAACGACTCGACGAACAATACTAAAGAGTCATCATCATCATCATTTCAGCCGAAAGACGTCCACTGCTGGACATAGGCCTCCCCCAAGCACCTCCACTTCAACCGATTCTATGCTCTCCGCATCCAGCGGATTCCTGCGGCCTTCACAAGGTCATCGGTCCATCTTGTGGGAGGCCTTCCAACGCTACGTCTTCCGGTACGCGGTCGCCACTCCAGAGCCTTTCGGCCCCATCGGCCATCCGTTCTGCGAGCAATGTGCCCTGCCCATTGCCACTTAAGTTTGGCAATTCTTTGGGCTATGTCGGTTACCTTGGTTCTCCTGCGGATCTCTTCATTTCTGATTCGATCACGTAGAGAAACTCCAAGCATAGCCCTCTCCATCGCCCTTTGGGTGACTTTTAGCCTTCTGATAAGGCCCATTGTGAGCGACCACGTTTCAGTACCATAGGTCATCATTGGCAACACGCACTGGTCAAAGACTTTCGTCTTGAGACACTGTGGTATGTGGGACGAAAAGATATTGCGCAGTTTCCCGAACGCTGCCCATACTAAAGCTGCTACATACTAAAGAGTAGGCCGCATAAAGTACTCAAACTACCAGACCATCAATAAAACTAACTGAGAAAGGAAAAAAAATGATCCACATAGTCCTCACATACACAATAATAAAAGAATCGATTTTTTTATTAATTAATGAATACGTAACATTCAACTCTAATTTTAGTGGTAACCTACTTGCGTGACAATTTTAGTGGTAGCCCAATTGCGTGACAATTTTCGTGGTAACCCAATTGCGTGACAATTTTAGTGGTAACCCAATTGCGTGACAATTTTAGTGGTAACCCACTTGCGTGACAATTTTAGTGGTAACCCACTTGCGTGACAATTTTAGTGGTAACCCACTTGCGTAACAATTTTAGTGGTAACCCGCTTGCGTGACAATTCTCCGATTTCATATCATTACATGACGCCTTATTTCTCACAAAGAGTAGGCACAATAGTCAAGTATATATGCATCACATTTCGCCAGTAGTAAGTCCAAGTTCAGTAGTTGAACGGCTACTGATTTTACTATGAAAAATCCAATAACACATTGAACATTGTTTTAATTTCTTCCTGTATGTTAACCATCGAGGTAGTCACGATCTTTGTATGACCACGACTGACAACGATTATATCAATAGATTGGTACCTATTAACATGACAGTCACACGATTAACATAACATTGACGTGATTTATTGCAGTTCATTTAGTGATTTTTATCATAAAATTTAACGAAATCGGAAGTAAGGGACAGTCTGGCAGTGATAGCCTAGTGGTGTGACCGTCGGACTGCCTAGTCATAGGTCTCGAGTTCGAACCCAAGGCACGCACCTCTGACTTTTCGGATTCATGTGCGTATTGTATAATTATCACTTGCTTCAGAAACGGTGAAGGAAAACATCAAGAGGAAAGCGCCTGAGAGATATTTCTCGAAGCCAAGTCAGAGGCCCATGGGCGGCTTTAAAACTCTGACATCAGGTTAGTTGTCGACCACACGAAAAGAAGAAGAATGAGAAGTAATATATCCTATTTCGATCATAGAGACGAGATGAACTGAGTTCGATTCCTAGTTCTCAATCGGCTCGCCCCATGTTACATGGGACTTAAACATAACTGAGGAAATGTCTATGTACTATAGATTTCATATTTTAACTTCATACATTTTAAAATATAGAGGAGCTCGTGGCTAAGTAATAACAGCCGCACGGGTCGATCCGACAGGTTAAGCTACGCTTGCCGGGGTGGTCCGTGGATGGGTGACCATCATACCGAGACTCCTCTGTGCCTCGGGAAGCACGTTAAGCCGTTGGTTCCGGCTGTCGTTCGTGGATCTTTGACAGGTTACGGGTCGTCAGAAGTCCGAAAGTCTGACAACCAGTCTTACCAATGGGTATCGTATTACCCGAAGCCGACCCCAACATAGTTGGGAAAAGGCTAGGCAGATTGATTTTGACATTTTAAAATATAAAATGTCAAATAACTCGAAAATGGTTGACATTGGCATAGGGGTCATCAGGGGTAATTTGGTTGCAAATGACCTCTCCTACATCCCCTTAACGGACTGCCGACGTATAACCAATAACCCTGTATACATACAGATAAATAAAATTGAAGTGTCTGTTTGTAATGTCAAAATAACAGCTTTTTACTAAATGCATTTGAAAGTAGATGCGGTACATATTACTAAATAAAATATTTTTATTTTTGTCTGTCTGTTTGTTCCGGCTAATCTCCGAAACGGCTGTACCTATGTTGACGGGACTTTCACTGGCAGATAGCTGATGTTATAAGGAGTAACTGAGGCTGAGTACTTTTATTTTAGAAAAAGAATTAGGCTCCACGCAGGCGTGGCCGCGGGCAGCAGCGAGTTTTAATATAGGTAACGAAGGATTTTTGAAGTGAAAACTTCTTTAGGCGCTTTAGGCATTTTTGTGATGGGACTAAACCATTGATTTCGCGACACTGTGAAGACACCTCATTTTTGTAAACGCAATTGTGCTCTTTATTTATATAACGTTACGGATCAATGTTCTATGCAAATATTTTTACTTTAAAGGTTTCGGAAGTATTTGTAAAGTGAAAACTTCTTTAGGCGCGTTGGCGTTTTTGAGATGGGACTAAACCATTAATTTCGCGACACTGTGACGGAATTTACCGACACCGTGGAGTAAAAGACATCAACGCGTTGATTACCGCGATGCCGATTTTGCGATTCATCTCCTAAAGGCAATTTTTGCCGATGGAAAATCCCGTTGATCAAATACCTTCAACGAGACACAATAGAATTTTTAATTGATAAGGCCTTCTAAAGGCCAATCGACAGATGAGCGTCGGCTTGTAAAATATAGTAATTTATCTTCGTCCTGTAGCGTTCATCCCAATTACCGTTACAATGTACACAGTTATCAACATATTATCAATTCAATAACACACACAGTGTTATCTAAGCTAACTGGATCCGTTGAGTGTTATGTTTGCTAAAATTGTTATCTATAGGGATCGAAGTGTTAGTTTAATATGCGTGCTAAATTATTAGGTAGCTTTCGTGAGTATTGTCATACTCACAATATATACATCGTAGGATGATTTGATACTTCGAATTTTCGCTAAAACTTGATACTAAACTTTGATAATTAGACAGTGGTGCCGATTCTCTTGTACACCGAACTAAACTAACTAAACTGTCACTAAAATTCCTTACTTTTGACTATGAGAATCTCAAAGCTATTCTGCAAAATAAATTCTCTAAATTTAAAAATAATTTTGACACATCTAAATCGAATTTGACAATCGCGACTCCACACGTGATACCTAACCACGTGAATCTTTTTAGAGCCGGAGGCGCGCAGGGGGGGCAGCCTCGACGTGTTTTATATGGATTTTTCACTTTTTGTATGGAAAATAAGAAAAAATATTACCTACATGTAGAGTGTTAGGGGTTTAAGGCTTTCATAAAGGGTGTCGAAATTTTCATTATTTTTGCGATTGGACACACCGTTTTCGAGATATAAGCAAAAGAAAAAAAAAATATTCAGTACTGTTTTTTCATCTGAAGTCGAGGTGTTGGTGTGAATTTTAGTTCATGACAACCAATTTTATTCCACATGTTTTTAGTTGCGATTAAGTCATATTTAGTTAGAAAATCTAAATTTTAGGTTAAAAACGTCAAATTCAGAATAGCAAAATTGCCATTTTCACTAAACTAATATCTCAGTGCCATCTTAGTGCTGTCAAACTAAAATATAGTTAAGTTGTGTCACTTTAGTCTATTTCAGAAAGGGAAATCGTCGTTTGACAGGAATAAACTAAATTTTGGTGATTTTTAGTTTAGTTTAGAGGCATTTGTGACAAGAGAATCGGCACCAAAGGTGAAAACATTTCGATCGATTTGGTCGACTCTTCACGTGACCAGAGGGCTGGCCTATTGTTTGGCCAAAGAATCAGCATCGCCATACAACGTGGAAAGCTGCCAGCCTTTTGAGCAATATTCCTGTTGACAGCGATGCGGACAATTTTTTTGATGGCCTGTGATTCTTTCCCCTCTTTTTTAAAATACATGTACCTACGTATTATTACTATACAGGGTGGCAGGGACATCGACGCGAAAACTTTTACCATGGATTCAGTACAATTCAGTACATGATTCTGAAACCTCTACGTTGAAATTATTCGTCGGTTATTAAAAAAAAATTGCTGTTTTATAGAAAATTGGTAAAACGTATGGAACAGCAGTTTTTTTTTAATGACCGACGAGTTATTTCAACGCAGGGAGGTTCTGAATCATGTACTGAATCCATGGTAACAGTTTTCGCATCGATATCCCTGCCATCCTGTACTTTAAGTCTATTCGCTTATATAATATTGTATAAATATTATATTCCGAATAAAATTAAAACCAGAAACTTGCGAAAAAAATCAGAAAAATACGCTTGAAAGATTTTGATTGATTCTCAGTTTTTTTCTGCGTTAGACATAACTTTACAAATTAATTTCACTATGTAATATAAACATAATCTAAAATATGCTTATATTAAGTTATTAAGAAAATGCTCTAATTTAACATATATTTTTTCCAAGTCATTAACATTACTCGTTTAGACGTGATCTTCAGTTAAAAATAATTAAAAGTCGGTTATCTGGATCAGTGTAGTCCCAAAGTTAAAGGTAAAACTTACGAAAAGTTCCATTACCTTACTATTGACGTCATATTTTATTTGTGCAGCTTCAATTAGTTTTATCATCCCGACAATGATTTAACTTATAGGCATATTAATAATCATGTAACAGATTTTAAGTAGGTATATTTTAAACAAGATAAAAACGTAAGTAAACATGAACTATAACTTAGTTCATGTTTACTTACCTTCTTATCTTATAAGTAAAAATTGGTAGATAGGTTACACACGCTTCACATGTGACATGTCAAAATTTGACTAATTAAACACATTTTCTTCGTCTTGTTGTCTCTTTTTCGCTCCCGATAATTACAACATGCCATCCTACTTCCACGTGTCATCTAATAGTGTGAAGATCGAATGTTGAGTATAGTCCGCGCCACCGCTGAAGACCTTTCGACGCGGCGCTAGTGTCTATGTCATTGCACCACATTGCATAGAAAAAAAATTAGTTCCACAATTTTCCGTCGGCCTTCTTTCGTGGCGCGCACTCTAGGTAACGTATCTACGTCTTTTTACTTATAATATCATTGTTTATACGTCTGGGTGACAAAATTCGGTAAAAAATCGACCCTATTCTGTTTGACATACCCTAAAAGTTTGGTACGGTCTGATTAGGGTTTCGGCCGAAAATAAGGTCATGTATTTTATATTGCAATGAAGGTTCGCTGTTTCTCTATAAAAATGAAAAACCTTTGGTTTTATCGCTTCATTTGGTTCATAGTAACAATAAAGGATTCCGCAGACAGGCTAGCCGCGACTCTAGTAGAAGAAAATGAGCCGTCGCGGGACTCCTGGCAGATGTGAAACATCGAAATTATTATTTACAGGTAATATGCATAAAAGGATAGTTTACGACAGGAAATAAATATGTCACGCCAACAGTCGGTCTGACCGACCACTATACGGGGTGGCAGGGACATCGACGCGAAAACTGAAACCATGGATTCCGTAGGTACATGATTCTGAACCCACTTGCGTAAAAAATTTGCGTAGGTTATTTAAAAAAAAACAGCTGATCCATAAATTTTGACTGTGTAGGTACAGTCAGCTGCAGAGAAATCTCACCCCCTAGCAATGTAAAAATGTATTGCTAGGGGGTGAGATTTCTCTGCAGCTGACTGTACCTATTGCACTTTTCTATGAAACAGCTGATTTTTTTTTTAATAACCGACGAAAAATATCAACACAGGGGCGTTCAGAATCATGTACTGAATCCATGGTTTCAGTTTTCGCGTCGATGTCCCTGACACCCTGTAGATGTTTCACATAAAAAGTTCTATGAAAACTTCATCGAAATTGTTCTATCAGAATCGCGTCGCACTGCAGAAGCCTTTAAATTCTACGTTTTATATTATTTGCACTAGAATCAGTTTAGACAACACCTTTCAGCAATGACTTTTTAATAGTAAGTATACACGAAATAGACGTAATAGTATCTAAAGTTACCTAAAAATGGAATTCGGAGACGTTTTGATTTTTAAAGTCAACTTATACTATGCAAGTATGATTATTACTAGCTGCGCCCCGCGGTTTCACCCGCAGAAGTCTTGATCCCGTGGGAATATCGGGATAAAAAGTGTCCTATGTGTTAATCCAGGTTATAAACTATCTGTGTGCCAAATTTCATCTAAATCCCTTCAGTAGTTTTTGCATGAAGAAGAGACAAACATACACACACACTCACAAACTTTCGCCTTTATAAAATTAGTGTGATAAATTAATTAGGAATAATAGAATATGTATACAAAATATTGTAAAACATTTAAAAAAAGTAACGGTGGACTTTCTTGCCTATTCTTCTCCATTCGAAAACTGCTTTTTGGAAGGGGTGACTAGAATTAATTCTATTTGATGTTCAGAAGTGCCTTTTATGTGCCTAATTGAAAGAAATTATTTGACTTTGACTTTCATTCTTCTTCTATCTCAATGCTGAGGATCGCAAGCACATACGACGCGTCTCCAAGTTATACGGTCTTCTGCAGGTGCAGAAAATTAGCTGTTGAAGACATCCAAAAGCCTACAATATAAAACTAGATAATCCCATACCAACTCCACAAGGGCGCATAAACTAATTGATTAGCATTCGAAAATATTGTTGCAGCTGCTGAAGATTGTAAAACTATCTTTTCCTTGTATAAATTCAATCTCTTTGTATTGTATAATTGCATATCATATGTGTGAGCACTGTGACCATGTTGTACATTCCATAAAGCTACCATTTACTGGGTACGTCTTTCATTGACTTGAATGTGCTCTGGCAGCTGAGAGTATGTCATGCTCACTCAAATGTCTCGCTGATGGTGGCGTGTGTGTTGGATCATTAAGTTCCCTTCAAAATGGTTGAGCTAAATGGTGCTGATCCATGCGTCATGTTCGTGAACGGGCGCCGTCAGTAGGGACTGGTCATCTCTTAGCTGCCACGGTTTGTTTTATTTTAATTTATTTAAATTTTTGAATTGTTATTATATTTTTATTACGGACGCTTTTAACGTGCACGTCTTTCTACATTGTTCTCACATGTATAAATTCAACACGAATGATGTAACCAATATTTTGTAACAATATTTTGATTTAAAAGAGTGTCCGTGGAGTTTCTTGCCCGTTCTTCTCCATAGGTACCTACTACGCTTTGGAATGGGCAACTAGCTTCATTTTTCTGACTGACCGACCCCTTGACAATTCAAAAGTACCTGTAATTGGTTTATTTGAAATAAATGCTTTGACTTGAGTTTGAGTTTGAACTTACGATGTCTTAAGTGACTTTCCACCCATTAACCGCACTCATTAAAAACCGGATAACAAAGATAACCAAAGGGGTCTACGAGTAGATTCGATCCCCTCTAACGTAATGTACCTATTTTTAGTCACTATCAGTGTTTTG
This sequence comes from Agrochola lychnidis, assembly GCA_963680765.1. NCBI lineage: Eukaryota > Metazoa > Arthropoda > Insecta > Lepidoptera > Noctuidae > Agrochola > Agrochola lychnidis. Next base: position 23,390,808 of record OY796858.1, read on the forward strand.
CTCGTTGGAGGCTCGAGGGGCATCATATGGTTCAGGAGTCGCGACTCGAGATAGTGATCCGGTTTGAACCGGTTAAGGTGAGGCGTCTGCGCATCTTTGTCTTTGCAATAATGATTGCTGGATTTTGCATCATTTCGTTTTTCTGCGCAGCGGGGGGCATTTTGTTTTTAGGTGTTTTCATTAGCTTTATTTTTATTTTTTATAGACAAAATTTGTCAGTTTTATTAGTTTTAGAATAATGAATACGAGGCTTTTGGCTTTTGGTGAATGTGTATTTTAGGTAATATTTTTTTTTTGTAACGTGTGTTTATTTTATGCAGAATAAACAATTTTTCTTTCTTTTTTTTTTCTTTTCTTTTACACGCGACTTCACCCGCGTTGAAGACGGGAAGTATTCCACGGGAACGTACACACGGCTGCATATCAAGCTATACATTTCCTGTATAAGCTGACCTGTCATTATACGGAAATCCTACATAATGCGAGATCAGCTTATGCTGGAAATTATAGCTTGATATGTAGCCGTGTGTACTACCGGTAGTAAGAATGTTCTAACCAAGGTCATGGTCAATACGTGTGCCAAATTTCATTCAAATCCTATCTGCCATAAAAACGTCAAAAGGTAACAGACAGACAGAGTCTGAACTATACTGAGAACTTACTGAAGTTCCAGACAACTTCAGTAAGTATGGATTCATTAGTAAGCTTGCATTCTTGTCTAAAATTTTTTTTTGTCCTTCATGTTCATTGTAACAAGGTAACCGACATAGCCCGAAGAATTGCCAAACTTAAGGGGACGATAACCGACTTTTAATGATTTTATACTGAAGATGACGTCTAAACGAGTAGTGCTAGTAATTTGGAAAAAATATATGTTAAATTAAAGCATTTTCTTAATATTTTAATATAGGCATATTTTTGATTATGTTTATATTACATAGTGAAATTAATTTGTAAAGTTATATCTAACGCGGGTAAAAAACTGAGAATGACGCAAAATCTATCAAGCGTATTTTTCTAAAAACTTCACCATATTAAAAATAATTAAATTATTTATTTTTTAGTATACGTGTTTTATTAAAATACCTTTTGCTTTATGTGTAATAAATTAATAATGCGTCTAATTTGGGACAGCGCTCCTTGATGGGCGAATTCTATTACTGGCTGGACGTACGACGCTTTGCGTGAGCTCAGAACAGAACACGCAAGCTAACTATTCAAGGTCACTGTCATATATCTGCGTTTTAAGTGGCGACATTACTCGCAGAACGGATGGCCGATGGGGTCGAAAGGTTCTGGAGTGGCGACCGCGTACCGGAAGACCTCGTTGGAAGGCCTCCCACAAGATGGACCGATGACCTTGTGAAGGCCGCAGGAATCCGCTGGATGCGGAAAGCACAGAATCGGTCAAAGTGGCGGTGCTTGGGGGAGGTCTATGTCCAGCAGTGGACGTCTTTCGGCTGAAATGATGATGTTCATTGTTAAAAAATATTGGACATTGGTTTTTTTCTTTTTTTACGTTATCAAAAGATTACGGCGATACATTGAGTTAAAATGTGCCATGACGTCACGACTATGTAGATTTATCTACTTGTGACGTAGCGACTCCCCAACTTTAATGCGTTTTATCTAAGTAATTTTTTATTTATATGATAAAGCAAAAAATACGTCTCTAATATTTTTTTATTATCTGGCAGACGGACTAAATAGAATTTCTTTTTTTTGACCCAGGCATCATCCCTATTGAAGACGAGTGATTATGTAAGAGGACAATGACATACCTAATTTTGGAAATAAAACTATGTTTTCCCATAGCTAGAACTTAAAAGGAGCTAAATAACCATTTTCAACATAGATCAGATACAGCTGGGATAATTACGTAACACACTATCAGTAGCAATGGCTTTCATTTTGACAGTTCGACAACATTCATTGCGTTATTTACGTTGCTCAGCAGACAAATTTTTCAAACCTATAAAACAATTTTTATTAGGTATTTTATTTATTTTTTACATTGATTATTTTCTTTTAGATTTTGTGAATGTGAACACGTTGTTAGCTTAACAGACAGATTTGTGGACCATTTTCTATTTTACTAAGTACCTGGTACTTGTTGATAGGCTTACACTGTCCTCTCATACCTATTAACACTGTAATTTGAAAACATTGTTAAAACAATTTATTTTTAAAAAGAGTAACCATGGAGTTTCTTGCCGTCTTTTCTCCATAGGAAGCGACCAATTGGAATCGTGCACCTAGCTTCTGACGTTTCATAAGTGCCCATGTAGGTTTATGTGAAATAAAACATTCTGATTTTTTTAATTTTGAATGGATTAGCAATATCCTTCAAAACTGTTGCATTGTGATTGAAAGTGTTACGTAATTTGGGTGCTGGTCTGTATAGTTTCTGAAAGCGTTTTAAAAAGGTGCACTTGAGAAATAATTAGGATAATATTGCAAAAAACTACTTTGTGCTATTTTAAAATTTTTACGAATTGCAATGTTTCATTTGAAAAGGAACGCGGAAGTTATATACAGTTACTCAAGAGTCAAGATGTGCAGTTGCATAATATGGTGATGTAAGGTTTCTTACTTGTTCCTTTAATATTATTTGCAAAAGTAATAGAAAGATACAGCATTCTACATTGTGTTCGAATTTGATTTAGATAATAATTAAATTACCAAGGGCAAAGGTCAGACTAATATTATTATCCGAATTAGATAACGCTGGTTTTGTGATTATTTTGGTATTATCTATCATTAAGGAAAAATTTACTGCATTTACCTTCTGAGAATGAAAAGACGTGGACAAACTGTGTGTCGGTAGCCACGAGCTACTGAAATTACATACATATAATATATATAAAATAAAATTATTGACGATGATTTTCCGACTGTCTCTTCGACAACACATCGGCAATAGGGATAATGCTTGAGTAAAAAAAAAAAAACTATTTAGTCCGGCGTCAGTAAGATAATTAAAAAAATAATTGACACGTATTTTTTGTTTTATCATATTAGTAAAAAATGACTCGGATAAAACGCATTAAAGTTGGGGAGTGGCGGTCGGTACGTCACAAGTAAGTATAAAATCTACATACTCGTGACGTCATGACTCATTTTAACTCAATGTATCGCCGTATCTATTAATAACGTAAAAAAAGAAAAAATACGCGTGCAATATTTTTTAATAATCTACCAGACGGACAAAAAAAAATTTATTTCATCATCCATTTTCCTTAGGCGTTGCAATAGTTCAAAATATCTAAGTTTAAAATATTATTTACCCGAAATTAAATACATATTTTCTATGCGTACAAATAATTTATTTAATTTAACATTTATTTTTTAATAAATAAAAACATAGTGAAAAGCTATATGTATAAGTATAAGTTATATGATGGAAAGCTTCGATCGTGAATTAAGTTATTGCCCTTTCCTCACTGGTCGGTACGTCAGCATGCTCCGTATACCTACTCGGTACCGAAAGCTTACCGAGCACCGATATTTCAATGATCCTGCACTGCTGCTTACCGACAAATGAGGTAAAATGAAAGCAGATATAATATTCTTTGCGAAATCAAAAATCATCTTAATCATCATCATAATTTTTTGTGTTTTTTTTTTCCTTATTCTTTTCTTTGTTTCTTTCTTTAATTTGACTACGTAATTAATTATTTTATAATTAACATGTCTATCACAATTTTACACCATGTTATCTCATAATACCTATGACACAGGTCAATGTTTTATCCCATGCTTACTACGAATATAATATTTTCGTCATTTCACCTTTTAACATTGCATCAGATTCAATGCTGAAAAATAAGTAAACAAGATAAATTCAAATAATAATTAAACAATATTTAAAACACTTTGTAAAACACAAAAAGTGTTGTGTGGCCCATGAGGGGATCGAACCCGCGACCTTCGCGTTATTAGCACGACGCTCTAACCAACTGAGCTAATGGGCCGATGGAACAACTAGTTGAAAATGAGGATCACATCACTTTGAAGACAACAAATTCCCAAAAAAAAATATGAAAAAAATGTAACGTCATAGAGAATAGTAGCAAAGAATTCGATTACAATTTATAGTATTGTAAATTTATAGTTTATTAAATAATAATAAACGTAAAGTCGATAAAAGAAGGAGTAACATAATGTTAAAACACAGTTTATCTTGTTTATAATAATTGTAATTACTATAAGTTATTTTTATTCATACTTTCTTATGCACTGAAGTGATAAAATGTACGGAGGTATTCCATGAAGCACACCCAAACGAAGCACACCCAGACGAAGCACACCTAAAGTATTCCACTTAGCACACCCGTAGGTGGGCTTCAAATAAAAATTTAAAATAATTAATTTCCTATTCCACGAAGCACACCTACGAATATCACTCGCATAGTGCGGGGACTAAGAAATAAAAATGTCGATAGGAGTGATATTCGTAGGTGTGCTTCGTGGAATAGGAAATTAATTATATTAAATTTTTATTTGAAGCCCACCTACGGGTGTGCTAAGTGGAATACTTTAGGTGTGCTTCGTCTGGGTGTGCTTCGTTTGGGTGTGCTTCATGGAATACCTCAATGTACGATATTGAGAGAACTGCGAAATATTAATAGCCGGTGAACTATATTAAAGCAATTTTTATTTATTTATGAGATTATACAGTCTGAGTCTTTATAATGTGCACATATCGAAATGAGGAAATCTATGCTTAATTTTACTGACGGAAAAATATTTAAAAAATCTAAATATTTTTTAATATTTTATGGTATTTAAAAAAAATTGCAACAAAACGGTGTAACTTTTAAACTGAATGATCTATCGCGATGAAACAAACTTCAAAAGGATTGGAAGTAATTAGGTGTCCTCATAAAATGAAAATTGCGGAAAAAAAACACCTTCAATTGAAAATAAACATGTTTTTTTAGCAAAAAACTGTTTTTTTTTTCATAAATTTTTACAAATAATCGTAAAATTCCTCAATAAAACGCCAAACAGAACAAAAAAAAAAAAAAAAAAGAATTTTTAAAATATTTTTCCGTCGATAAAATTAAGCATAGATGCATCATTTTGATATGTGCACATAATAAAGACTCGCGTTGTGTAGAGGTTGAGGATGTTCTTCAGAAAGGTCAGGTGCGTAGTACCCTCAACCAGCGTGCGTGTATGACCAGTACCCTAATTGCGTAACTCATTTTCGTAAACAATTTCGCGAAATTTGTTTCATTTTGATATTTCAACAACATTCATTACGTTATTTAAGTTGTTGAACAGATTTTTTTTCGAACTTATGAAGCAATGGATTAGAAATCTGTTTCAAATCGAAACAAATTGTGATTGTGTTGTATTACGCAATTAGGGTGCTGATGTATGAACGTTAACGAAGCAAAGGCAGTATGTAAGAATCGTATAGCATGTGGAATTCTGTAGGTTCTGCCTATCCCCATGGGAAGAAAGCGTGAATTTATGTATGTGTATGTAATATGTATGTAGAGGTCTATACATATCCAATAGACAGGTCCTTACTAAAATTAAAATAAAATTAAAATTAATATAAAAAAGAAATGTGGTGTTGGCATAGGCTACTTCGTAAACCATGAATCGCCATGAGAACGAATGAATCCATACTGGAGGAACTCAACATTACCAAGCGGCTATCTACAATAGAACGTGCCGACAGCTTTTTCGGACATATCTGGTGATATCATGGTCTGGAAAGGCTTGTTTTTAGGCCGGGTGGAAGAAAAACGCACTCTAGGCAGAGCACCGGTGAGATGGACAGTCGCGATCAAGAAGGCTGTTGGAGGCAGCATTTACCAAGCGGTATTATTAGCATTTACCAATGTGGTTGCGATCCTCAGCATCGAGGGATCGACGAAGAAGAAGAAGAAAAAAAAAACAGTGGCACTCCGTGAGTGCCGACAAAAGTGAAAACTTGAACAAGATCGCCTTGGTGGAAGAAAAATACTTCTATAGAACATTGGTCCGTAACCTTATCTAAATAAAGAGCACAATCGCGTTTACAAAAAAAAAACCTCCAAAGCCTTTAAAGTAAAAATACTTGCATAGAACATTGATCCGTAACGTAATATAACTAGAAGCACAATCGCGTTTACAAAAATGAGGTGTCGTCATGGTGTCGCGAAATCAATGGTTAGTCCCATCTCAAAAATGCCTAAAGAAGTAATCACTTCAAAAAATATGGTCAACTTTTTGGGGAAACAAGGCGTGATGTTATGTTAAGGTATGGTATTGAAAAAATGAATAGAAATTCAACCGGCTAAAGGTCAATGGACAAAAGTCAGTCATACCTAAACGATTGGGCTCTAATTGCAAAAGAGAGATAAAAATGGAAAGACGAAAGGGGGTACCGTGGGACACAATTGGCTCATAAAAAAAGCCAATGAAATAATTACAATGGCATTTAAATGGTCCCTATTCTATGCCAACAAGTATCGTAGGAACTAAATGACCCTCATCCGCCCATAGCAGGCCAGCGCTGAAAAACAAAACAATTGTATAATTCAATTGTAGAAATGGGTTACTGTCTGTACCTAGTTGATGTGCTCGTGAAACCCTACAGATTGTCATATATTTTTCTACTTGTGGGTAATGATAATAAAACAAAAGACACTCACAACAACAACAATAACATTAGGATTTAAAAGTTAGAAAGGCAATTAACAATAGTAGTTTATGAAACTGTTTTAATACCTAGTTATGTGCAGTTTCATACACTACTTTATCTACTCTCAAACATTGGGATTGAAGCAAATACTAAATAAAAGATCAAAGTTAAAGATCAAGAATAAATTTAAAAATCCCACGAAATTCAGTAAGTTCTACAAAACAAATGAATGTCGCCTGCACCAGCACATCACCGCACATGCGCTACAGCGGGTGCTGCTGTCCCCCGCCAAAAGTTGATGGAAACTCTTTGGTGATATTAATTTCTTGGATTAGCGCTGTATCGTAATAGAAAAAAGATTGTTTTGTAGTATTATTTTGTTAGAGAAAAAGTGTTATAATATGATTCTATTTTTAAATTTCGGTATTCTGTTTATAAAGTATGTCAATATAAACTCGTTTTAAAGTTCATAATTCGAATATTACGCTATGAGAGTAGATAAAAGGTATTTACAAGGCAGATGTAAGTGAAAACTCCGTCAGACGCACATTTTTTTTTGTGTGGGAAATTACTATCAAATAATTTCTCCCGCTCTGGGCGGAGCGGGGAGGGCGTGTCAGACTCTTACTGATTAAAACCCACCCGTGTTCCTTCAGTTGCCTGTATGTTGCCAGGTGCCAGGGTAACCCTTTCGGACAAACCCGCAACCCCGGCAGGCATCGGCCCTACCGGACCCCTTCAGTTGTGCTGACATCTCATTGAGGCGCGCGTGGAACACACCGCGCCGTCCTTAATGGATGGCGAGCTACCCATTGCTCACCGTTCCGTCAGACGCCCTAGAACAGTGGTTCCTAACCTTTTCAATATTGTTACCCCGTGACCTATTAGGAAAACTGATTTCACCTCGACCTTAAAATGTTATCAATACAAACAATACAAGCAAATACAAATATCTTTACTAATCACAAATTGCACATTAATTAGTCTTACAATTTTAACGTATTTTATGGCTTTTGTCTATTAACATCATTCGAAGTCTTTCATACAATTCTTCTGGTTTTAGTCGACATTTGAAATCGTACAAAATCATCGCGCGAAAATGTTCTCGTTGTAAATCCATTTTTCAGTGAGACAGAGTAGGTATTTTGATTTTGCTCGTAAAAAAATGTGAAGGGAATTTCGAATTTGGAATATTGTGTTTTTTTTTGTAATAAATAGTCATAGTTTTAATTGACATCAAAACCAGCCAGTGTCCCATAGACAAAAACTGTTGGTCGCAAAACTTTCTGAGTGACCTGTTTATGTAAACAATGAATTAAGTTAAAATAGTCAGTGTGATGGTTGGTATTTTTTACATTCACAAGTTTTTTTACGTTAGGTTTAGTTTCGCTAAAAAAGCGAATCTAGTCATGTTCCACATTGAGACAGTTTCTGGCCTTTGTTTTCAGTTTAACCAATCACTCTCGCATCTTTATGTGGTGACAAAGAGTATTAGCATTTTTAAAACTAAACTAAACTAAAGCTCTGTTACCTATTCGGCAGTGAGTCTGTTACTGCAAATAATTATTAGATTCTTTGTTGCCCCCACAGAACAGCTGATTTACCCCCGCGGGGGTAATTACCCCAAGGTTCAGAATCAATAGCCCTAGAAGGACTATATTGGTGATGTTCTTCAAAAAGCTCAGGTGCGTAGTACTCGCAGCCAACGTGCGCGTATGATCATGTAAGGATCGTAGTCGGTGGCATTTTTCATAGTACAGCCAAACTTGTAATTGTGTTACCACCCTAAGGTTGAATATCACTTGCGTCTATGTGATAGGTAGACAGTTTCAACTTTAGTAAAGTTACAATTTAATGAGAATTGTTGTCAAAGAAGGCACGGAGGGGTTTCGGTATGTACCTAATGGATGGTTTGGTCACTCATCCACGGACCGACCTCGATAAGTATTGCTTAACCTTGAAGATCGACCCGTGCGGCTATTATTCATAACCACGAACCCCTTTAGAACAGGAAAAGTATAGACATAAAATACTGCACGTGCTTTTAAAAATTTATACATTATCAGTATCACGCTTCAGTATTGTAGGTAATGGCAGCAGGGTTATCAAGTAAAATCATTGTTTTAATATTATAATTGCAAATATTTACTGATACCACCAGTTCCTATTGTTTTTTTAAGTACTAATACTGTATTTGTTTTTAATTTTCTTTATCTCTTATTTACTTACGTTTTTTTCGCAGATTTTTCATTATTATTTTGACTTGAAAATTGTGAAATAATATTTATACGTGGTGAGTACCTATTTATTAGTGAAAGTGATAATGTTAACGGCTATTGATATTTTAGACATTATCGACATTTTTAATATGTTAGTTACTGACTTTTGAAATCATTTATTTAATTTAATTACATTCTTTTGTTTATTATTTTTTCATGTTTCCGAATTATTATAAGTACTTATTAAAATTTTATTTGTGTACCAATTGCATTGGTAGAACATAGAGATCACGCTAAAATGTATATTTTTAAGACCTTTCATGTACAGACGCCAGCACATCAAGCTACCCGAAACTGTCAAATTTTCCCAATCAACTTTGAACCTTAGACTTCAACGATAAAGTTGAAAATCTATTAAATAAATTTGACAGATTGTAGTAGCTTGATGTGCTGGCGTCTGTACCTGTGTTCACAAATAAAGTTTGATTTTATTTGAAGTTAAGTAAGCAATTTTATGTGAACTTTTATCTAAGCAAGTAGGTAAGTAAACAAAACTTGTTCAGGCTCCCCGCAGACAGGCACGCCGCGACAGCAAAACACGACTCTAGTAGAACAATTTCTATGAAAACTTCATGAAAATTCTTCTACAACGAATCTCGTCGTACTGTCGCGTCGCGTTTGTTCACAGGAGCCTTTATGGTAAAATAATTACAAACATAAGATATTACAGGAAAGACCAATAACCTTTTTACTATGGGACTTTAACATAACAGGCGAAATTAGAGTGTCCTATAGATGTACCTCTGCCTAACCCGGGAAATATAGTCGTGATGTTATGTAGGTCATCACTTAATAACATTTCCAAAACTCAATAAAAATAAATAAAACGTGTGGCACTCGGGGACTGCCGCGGTAAAGCTATTGCATAGCATTTGTAACCTCCATACTTCCTATTTGTCAACGCTACACTTGGGATGATGACGTGATGATAAAACAAAAATTACGTTCCCATGACAACATCACGTTGTCATGGGAACCATCATTACATAGTAGGCGGAGTGGGGGGTGTTAGGTTTTATTTTCGTTACGTTACGGAATTTCTTGATTCGGTCGCCGCGCTCAAAGCCTGCTATAAAAGCTATGCAATAGTTTAAAAACTTCTACAAAGAAATAGTACATTACTGCCGCGGCCTGCAAAAGGGGCATTGATGGAGGAACGTGAAAATGTGGCCCGAGGCCCAGCCGAGGCACACTGTGAGTCAATCATGGACTCACGGTGCCTGGTTGCGGCCAAGGCTTGTATAGTACTTTTCTCAAATAATGCGCGGAAATTTAAACTAAGTAAATTAATTATTAATTCCTGAATCAATGACGAACAATGATAATTTTTCACGCACCAATATTATGTTCATTTGTTTTTTTTTTTACTTTAAACAGCTCTCTCTGACATTTGCAAGCCAAAGCGAAATTTAAATAAAATATTTGATATGTAACCTCCTTGCTTGTCATGTGTCGAAGTAAAAAGTTCGGTCCATTTTAAATTATATGACAGATATAAGTTTTTATAGTAAATTAATCGGCCGCTAAACATGTCAGATATCGATTTTCATACTAATATTGCTGGCCGTCTGCTTGCATGTATTTCACTAGTGCAACATTTTCGATTTATCTCAAAGAAGGTTGTCAAAATAATGCTCCAATTTCCAAGCATGTTTGAGAAAAAACACTAACTGCGTTATATAAATTATTGCACACTACAGAACTCAATATAAAATTATCCCATTGAGCTAACAGCACTAAGATCTAGGTATAGCAACATATTAAATAAAATACAAACAGTGCCATGACCCCAACTGCCAGACACGTTATCTCTATTGACACTTGCCAATCTCGCTGTGGCAGGAGGCATTTGCGTAAGCGCATTATCACCGACATGAACCAACCATAACTGGCCTCTACGCTTCAAACAGTCTCCCCTCTGACACCCGTAACTAAGACACAGCGGGGAGGGAGGCAGCTCAACCGTGATTGGCCAGCGCTATCAGTTCAGTAGGTAACGTGGGGGCTTTATAGTTTTCACGTAGTCAGTCGGTGACGGATCGTCGCCGGCAGAGGACGGACTGGGGAGAATTTATAAATTTTATTGTAAAAAAAAATGATGAATATTCAATATTCGTTACAAGTTGTTCAGAATGAGAATAATAGGAAGAAATTATGTAGAAAACTGAGGCAACACCCAATTATTATGGTTTTCATTTATAGGGTGATTTTATATACTTGTCTTGTAAAGTTAGTAAAGCATGAAGTACATCATCATAACCTAAAAAGAATTACTGATTCCTTAGAATTTTGTCTAAATTTCAGAGCATTGGTATAAATAGAATTATTTAGTCTATGAACATAGACTAAATTTAATACTTCCCTCCACAAAGTTTCTCTATCACAGATTGCACAACATGGCAAAACAATTTTCTTTTATAATTAATTCTCAAAATTATAGCCTCATTATAAATGTGTTGTATAATTTTATTATTCTCGTAGGCGTCCATATTAATTCAGTCTCCCGTTGACGAAGTATCGTTCTGTTTTATTTATAAGTTTATAACGCACACAATGATGATAATATTTATATTTCCTACATTAATCGCCACATTTCCGATTGCATTCAAAATATCTTTGAGCTAATCTGGAAAAATACTGGGTCTATTTTGATAGTTTTTATTTATTTGAATTTTAGTGTAATCTTTGTAGATAATATGATATCTACTTCAATAAAACCCTTTGCGATTTCTTTTGAAAGAATTGTTTTAAAAAGATAAAATGAGTTCTTGTAAAAGATTAAAGGAAATTGCAACACCCGGATGTTTTGCGATTGTGTCACAGAATCTAGCAAAATTATGGTAGTCATGTTCCATAGAATATTAATTTTATTTTATTAAGTAATTTTGATTACTTTCTCTTCGACAAAAAGTCTGTAAATCGCTACTGCTAAGCGAGAAATATCTGGAAACACAGATAATTTTTAAAACTCAACGTCGTCTCTAAAAGTGACGGAATTAAAAGTGACTGAAAATTGTTGTCTCGTCTAAAAATAAAAGACAAAAGCAGAGTTCATAGATGTCATCTTTTTTTAAAACAAGGAGTAATTATCTAAGTAAACAAGATCTCATACTTTTAAGAATATTACTAAAATGCAATTAACGAATATTGTCATTTTTATGAGTCCTCACAAACAAGATAAACACATCCATCATTACTTATTTACTTACAAATATTTTCGTGGGAACCACATTAACAAAAGTCAAAGATAAAGAAAAAGTTAAAACAATAATCGTTATTTTATCGATACTTTAATTAAGTTATCGTACTCTAATTAACGTTTTACAACTAAAAGTGATAAATCGGAAAGCATTCTAGTACACATAGTGACAGCGATAATTATGAGGACAGAGACAATAAAATGTACACGATGTAAATATGTGGGTGGGTGCGTAACACTGGTATTATCTGAGCAAAACAATGCCACGAGGGGCGCGCGTGGCGGCCGTATGACTACACTTTAAAAATAGAATCGTTGATTCACCAACGTAGCCAGACCTGCCCCCCTCCGCACAGCACTAAACAAATAAACGATAACATACTCTTCGTTCTAATAATTACAGCTCAATTTCACTGGTCTCTGCTGTACTTTAGCCATCTTTAGCGCTACGATCTGCTTCACTAATCTAACCTGACCTTCCCACCCCTCCCTTTTCCTAATGAAGCAGAAGAAATCGAGGATTGACGTCTAAAAGTGACGTGTCCATGTTATGCTGGTCACCTTACTCTTTAGCGCCTTGCCTCATAGGACCACGCCCTGCTGATGTGTTCGATGCGTCTCGCGTTCCAAATTCGAATTCTTGGCAGTGTTTTGTTGCCAGATGGAATTTTAGCGCGTTTCTTTTTTTTTTCTGCCTAAAGAATTAAGATTTCTTGAAAATCGCCAACAAAGATTAGTAATTTTTTTACAAGACATAGTTAATTAGTTTTGTTTTTGAGTCTACAAGATCTTCAATAACTATTGCTGCTGGGGAGTTTGTTACGCCACTTTTTCTTCCCAGCTAAAGTGCTAGGAAGTTGAAAGGCGGGCGTTTTGGGGGATTGTTTTAAATAATTTTGACGTTCAGTTCAAAGAGTGTTGATTGTCAGGCTAGTTTGAATAAATGACTTTTGATTTTGATTGCAAAATATTTACGCAGTTTTCCGTAATTTAATTTATGCATGATTGCAATTGGTAACTTGTAATCAGTGGAGAAATATTTTATCAACTTTCTGCTATCGTTATCACAAAAATACTTACATCCATTGTCTTGCCCTATTTGCATATGATTGGCATTTCAGATTGTGCACCTGAACAAAATTTAAAAAAAAAATCGCCTCGTCTCGTTGGTCTAGTGGTCGTGCTACTGCTGAGCGTGAGGTCCTGGGTTCGATTCCCAGGTCGTAAAAAGTGTTATTGGGTTTTTCCATCTGGAATTTCTCAGTAGCAGCCCGGAGACTGGATTTGTGCCCGATTGATGGCAATAGGCTTGCCCCCTATTACATGGGACTTAAACATAACTGACGAAATGTGAGTGTACTATAGGTACACCTCTGCCCAACCCTTCATGGAATACTGGCGTGATGTTATGTTATAATTTATTTACGTCTTACCGCCATTTTGCCTCCATGCGATCATCTGTTGAATTCTAATTTTAAATGCGTCGTTGATGCCCGATGTCATTAGATTCATAGGATGCATCGACACATATGGGTTGTCAGGGTTACTAGTTTATGGTTTGTGCTAAACAATATTAGAACCGTAAGTATATCATATTAAATTCAGATTCAACTTGTGACTAGCTCAATACAATAATATAAACGAGTAATAAATCTGAAGAATTTGGTTGTAGGTATGATTTAGTGTTTGAAAAAAAAAGTGGATTTGATAAGATTCTTGAGGAAGGTGACAGAGTGAAATCGCGGGGCACAGCTAGTGCACTAATAATTTCTTAATGATTAAATTATTTCATAGTTTTAAGGATTTTTAAGGGTAACATCGGTAGCAGGGCGAGAATTATAAAGCAGTGGAAACTAATAATAGAAAATTTTGAACTTGCATAACATCGTAATAAGTACACAACTTAGGTACGACCTATTACGACCTGACTGATTGACTGCGAACGTTTTAAATAAATACTACGTAGTTTCCAACCTCTGTTGACATCTAAACGAAAAGAAAAAAAAAACTATCAAAGACAATATTATGAATCATAGACAAACATTTAAAAAAACTGACCCAACCCGATTTTCTAGTTTACTGCGCAGTTGCGATTTAAAAAATTCAGTGTTTACATCGCTTTCTTGTTATCGTTACGTACCAAAGATATTTTTATAAATAGTTCGTTTGGTCTAGTTTTATTTCCTTTTTTAATACAATGCGATAACAATTATGTAGATATGTTTTCTGTTCGGACTTACATTTATACCACATAATTTACTCATAATGTTCCCACTGCTGGGACACAGGCCTCCTCTCTGTGAGAGGGAGTGGGCCGTAATCCACCACGCGGGCCCCTGTGGGTTGGTAGATGTCACATGTTTTCGAATTTTTGGTTCTAGGACATGTCGGTTTCCTCACGATGTTTTCCTTCACCGTTTTGAGAGCAGTGTATTTGAACAACGTTCGGACAAAAAAAAAAAAATTGATTGTTGCTTTTTCAAAAATAGAAGAATACAAATCTTCTTCTTGGTGTCTCGATGGCAATCTAAATTGAGTCAGCCCAGATTTGGCTAGGAGCTCGGCACCTTCAGTACCTACCGTCCACAGTTCCTGTAACGTGCAGGCAACAGCGGGTCTAAAACGGCCACATTAGCAAAGCAATTCATTTTCTGAATTCTCAGCAATCCTCTATGGTGACACAAATATTTTAGCTGAATCATATTCAATTAAATTCATATCAGACTCATATTTGATGTAAATATTGCCGCATTAAAAAATGAAGACCGTAATTTTACCGGATAATTTTCTTTACAGTTTTTATTAATCAAATGAGATTTTAATTTTTTATTTCTATAGTTTAAATGTTATTTCATTATATTACAAAACTGTCAAACAGATAAATTATGTAATATGGATTGAACGCAGATAATATTATGAATAGGGTAGTTGCCAAGGTAAAAAAAAAGAAACTCTATTTAGTCTGTCTTTCAGATAATACAAAATATTAGACACGTATTTTTTGCTTTGTCATATTAATCAAAAATAACTTAGAAAACACGCATTAAAGTTCAGGAGTGGGGGCTCGCTACGTCACAACGTCGTATAAAATCTAGCAAGGCGTGACGTCATGCCACATTTTAACTCAATGTATCGCCGTAATCTTTTGATTAGGTACGTCAAAAAAGAAAAAATACGTGTTCAATATTTTTTAATAATGTACAAGACGGACAAAAAAATTTTTTTTGGACACAGGCATATTGTCAGTTTGTGACAGTTTTTGTGATTCATATTATTATCATATATTATGATTCTGCCAAAGCGGCCGTTTTAGGTCCCCAGGACATATGTGTGTGACCAGCAGGTCACACACATATTCACATACAGAATATAATAAAATAGGCAATAATACTCGACAAAATTGCTAGTCTCTACACAGCGCATGAGCCAAAGACAAGGCATTAGTGGGTCGCTGAGCCAAAGGAATAAGTAAAGAATTAATAATTATTCCAGCCGTGATCTTTAAACCCAATTCAGCTACACGTGACGCGTTATGGATATGACGCATAGTTTATGCAAATCATCGGTAGTATACACCCACGGACTGATGAACAAACCATTGACTACAGGGTAGGAAGGTAGGTAAAGTATTTATATTTTCTGTCCCTCGGGAATCATCAGATTTCCGAATACAAACGAATGCAAATTTCCATATCCATCAATTATTAGATTTATCGTGTATAATAATTTGAATTCAGAACTACGTACTTTATTATTGTTTTGTTTTGATTTCCGTGTAAACTATATAGAGCTGTAAAACTATTTCCCTATTTGTCGTGCCTGCGACTTTAGCAGCTTTCTTCCCATTTTTTAAATAAAATACATTAAGTTAAAAGAGTACTAACAACTCTATATACTTCCAAGTCGATTGAGAGCGTTCAGTCTGCACCAAGTGCAAAGGGCAACTGAACTGATAAAAATCCGACGACTGACGGAACACGAAGTTTGCCGAGGGACACTAAGAAAATAGAAATACCGTAAGTACTGGAATGATGGACTTAACTTTTGCCAACTTTGTGTAGGTTAGGTTAGGTTAATCTTCTATATTTATAAAATTCTCATGTCACAATGTTAATTGCCATACTCCTCCGAAACGGCTTGGTCGATTTTTATGAAATTTTATATGTATATTCGGTAACAATTGGTCGGTCGTAATTAATTTTTCATACCCCTAAGTGAAAATGTTTGGGGTGGAACATTAATAATTTATATGGCAAAACAACGTTTCTGGGTAAGCTATTACTTATACAATATGCCATGTAAAAAAAAACCTTGTCCGATTCGAAAAGGGCACATAGGTATTGCAATTTTTTTTATTTTTTTTAATATGGAAACTGCGAACATAAAAGACGCCGTACAAAAATTAACAGCATGCAGTTTTTTACACTTACGAGGTTTTCACTCTAAGTCGTCGATAAACAAAAATGCAAATAGATAAGACGAGGGATTAGGTGAAATTGCAATTCTCATAATAATAGAAATTGACGATCATTGTGCAATAGTTGGGGTTACCTTAAAAAGTTCCTTGTGACATTTAAAATCATCGTTATAGGGATTCAATCCCTATTTCCCTTGGTCTCGGCATCACGCTAAAACGGATAAACGGATTTGGATGAAATTTGGCATATGGGTAGACCATGACCCGGAGAAGGACATACTTTTTCATCCCGATATTCCCACGGGATTGAGACTTATGCGGTTGGAACCGCGGGGCGCAACTAGTTCTCAATAAAATTCATTTGTTCTGTAAATGAGAGCAGTGGTGGCCCAGTGGTAACGGCCGCGACTTACGAGTTGTAGGTACGTCGTAGGTTCGAACCCAGACAGGCGCTTCATTTTGTGTAAATTATTTTATCACCACTGCTCACAAAAACGATGAAGGAAAACATCGTGAGGAAACCGGCATGTCCTAGAACCGAAAATTCGAAGACATGTGACATCTACCAACCCGCACTGGGCCCGCGTGGTGGATTACGCCCCACTCCCTCTCGCTGAGAGGAGGCCTGTGTCCCAGCAGTGGGAACATTTATAGGCTGATGATGATGATGTTCTGTAAATTGTAGCTTTCAAAAATTCTACAATGCTGGATTTGAACAGATTTTTTCATTGTCTGTGGACGAGTCCTTGATATGCATGTGCGCAATAACACGACCTCGGCTCAGCCGCCATGTTAAATGTGCTTGTAAATAAATGATTACAGTACAATTGTGGATTATTCTAGACTGCAGCATTTGTATAGGAATTGTGAACTTTATTGTAAATGTCAATGATTGCTTTTGTTATAAGTACATTATTTTTCTTTCTTTTTATGTTTTCGATTTTCAATTCAGTTTTCTTTTTTGCTTAAATGATTATGGTAACCTATCTACTTCTGGTTTTTCCACAATTTCTTTGTTGTGACAATCGCTTTGTCAAATCCTTATCTCATCTCATCTCAATTTAGCTAATCAAACACATTAGTCAGAACCTGACCAAGGACAACATGACTGATATTACGTTCTTGATAGAATCGACATTTATCCGTCAAATCTTTTCAAAAAACCAAAGAATTCTCACTCAAAAATCCCCAGTAGACACCTATTTATCCAATTGTCAATACTAACATTTGGCAGCATTCCTACATTGAGTAATTAGCACACAATTAAGACTTCAACGAAACAAAGGCGTTCACACATGACTCACTTTGTTCCACAGAGGTGTGTCATACACTGACTGTTTCCTTCATCCCGGCGGTATTTATAGAAATATAAGCTTGAGCTTGATGTGAATTGGCAGTTTTTGTTGCCTGTCTGAGGGTAACAGGTGGTCTTGCTCCCACTAGCATTTCAGCTGGCTTAATTAAATCAATACTTGTCTTAACTATGATAGAGCAATTTGTAGTGTGCAAAAAAACACGCTTAAGCTTCGCATAATTGCAAGATATAAACGAAATAGACTCGTCAGACTTACTATCTGCACGTACTTCTGCAAAACAGTCATCGCTATAAAACGGATCTCACAGAAAGTCAAGGGCAGAGCATAGAGGAACACTGACTAGAGTTAATAGAGTGAACACATTAATAAAATCATTTGTTTCGGATGCAGCTAAGTACCAGTATTTTACACGGAGAGACTCTCTGACCTTCACAACCCACTAGGCAACGTGATACCCCTTGGTAAGACTTGGATGTCAGACTTTCACGACTGTCAAAGATTGAAGGAGATATAGAGAAATAAAATATATCGAGTAACGTATCCAACACACTAGTACGTTGGTTTCTTTATACTAGAGGGGTCAAGGCAAAATGATCCATGTTGCGAACATGTGAGTTCTAGATGCAAATGCATGCACTTGCATCCAAGTTGCATCGATGTACTTGAAGTATAATATTATCTTGTCTGTTTGTAAACGTGATATCATGCACGCAGCATGCATATGCATAAGCTAAGGTGTACAGTCAGCCCCAAAAAGATCCAGAGACGGAAAAGGAAGGACCCATTTTATTGTCAACAACCTGTTTTATAACATTGTATCCACCGTATAGGTAAAAAATATAATATACAATTTATTTTACCTACCAAAAGAAATTTAGAATGATCAAATTCCAAACAAATGCGTTTAGTAGATTTGGCATGATTGTGCAACTTTGTATGACTTTTAATAGTCATTGTGTTTCTGCATAATTATGCTCTGTATACATTGTTTTTGTTACACAAATGTCAATTTTGGAATTTACTTTGAATATTGGTACCAGCACGCGTAGCATGACCACCGTAGAAAGAGGTTTTGTCGACGGAAGAATAGACAAAATGACAGATAAACAATCACAATCTGTCATTTTGTCTATTCTTCCGTCGACAAAACCCGTTTCTACGGTGGTCATGCTACGCGTGCAGGAGCAGTTCACTACTCTCTAGGACTTAGGACATAATTACTAGATGACCTAACTATAAAAGAAACCAAGAAATTCCTGATTTAAATCATACTTTTATTATCTACATATTCTACATTCATATTCAAGGAACACATTATATCTTTATTGTTAAACTCTTGGTTCACAAAGGTAAACTAAGCTAGTATCAAAAGTTTTCCTCGTGGTAACCTGTACGATACCTGTTCCACGTACTTATGTATTATTTTGATATTCACAAGACCTAAGTTTTAATATTTTCCTGTAGGTAATATGAAAATGAACGATTACAAAGAAATAAAGGTACCGTATCGATCGATTATTTTGTCTTGCAGTTTTCCTGCATTTTTTAATATCTTGCGAAAAGGTGGGAATCAATGTAACTGAAGAAATACGATATCCAATCTGAATAAATGATTATTTTTTTACGGAGAATTGTGAAATTGCCATATATGTCCACATTCATAATAATTACAGTAAGAATAAATTTTGTGGATATTCCGAAATAAGGAAAAACTGTCTCTAAAACTATTGATTTTAAATGAAGGCTTTAATAATTAATAAAAACACTTGAGGAAAACATTTTGATGGTTGTTAGACATGACCTAGTAACTACCTACTTGATATTGCTGTACCTACTAATATGGACAGTTTTTATTCGGAAGAGCCTAATGTAGATGATGAGACCTTGGCGCCATATCTGCTAGTAGTAACCTTTTGGCGAGAAGGACGCACTGAACAAATTAAATGGGACAAAAGTATATACGCAATTTTAAGCTATATTTCATGAAGGCATAAGAATAATAATAGCCTGAAACAAATATACCATGCTGTTCATACCAAGGTTGTTCAAATAAAGATTCTTAGTCAAACGAACTTAAAGTCAGAATTTGAATGAGAAGCCAATGTTGACAAAATAAACACGAAACAAACTATATTGTTTACAAGAAAATGTCGGGGAAACATCCGTGTTTCGTGGTCAAAACGAAAATTAACAAGTCTTTAATATTGCTATGTTGATGAAATATGGATCCATATTGATCTTTTACTTTGTTGAGGAGCTCGTGGCTAAGTAATAACAGCCGCACGGGTCGATTCATCCGGTTTAGCTAGCTTGCCGGGGTTGGTCTGTGGATGGTTGACCATCTTTACATACTGAGACCATCTTTGTTATACCATCTATGTAATAAATATGGAATGCAATAAAGAATTGAGTAGGTATTGCTATTATTGAGAAATTTTTAGCACATGGGTACCTATTTAAATATGGCGCAGAATAAAAATGCTTTTTGCATTAATAACTTCTTTAGGCTCGTAGTGATTTTTGGTAGGCGAAAATCGCTCACCAACTTGCTAATGTTTACAGTATATATACAGGGTGTTTGGCAGAACGTTGAACATACGAAAATGGTGGATAGGTGGGGTCATCTGCTACTTACTCAGCCCTAATTGGACGTAGTTAAGCAAAAAGGACTCAACCCACACTATGGTCAAAAATGAAAAAGGTCCTAAAGGAACCAACCTTTAGGTCCTTTTTAATTTTTGATGTATATATCTGTAGCTATAAGGGTGACCACTGATATATTTTTCATTTCTGTCGGCAGTCCTCATGACTGCCTATTTTTTATCATTGATTAACTGCTTTAATCATTGACGCAAAACCGGACGCCTGTCTATTTAAAATTCATGATTTCCTTATTGAACTTGAAAATAAGAATTAAATTATCAACTTATTTTTACAAACCTACCAAGGCGCCACGTTACAAATCATCTGGGAGCTAACTGGTTACTTATTTATGTCCTTTTCTATATATTTTGTCAAATATATTAATTATTGACGTCAAATTCATTATTTGTAATTTCCACAACTTTAAAATAAGTATATCGAATTTGCTCTGTTTTTGAATTCATGATTCTTGTTTTTAAGTTAGGGGTTTTTTCAAACTGCATTTGTGACATTGTCATTGGGATTTCTCATTATATTAGCTGATAGCTTTTTAAAAACAACTTCTATAGGCAGCTATCAGTTGACACGAACCTACTGCATGGAGCGTTAGTCATAATCATAAAGTACTGTTGACTTCACTTTATTTTAGAATTTTATGTCATGGAATGCCAGTGTTATTTTATCGGTACACTATCTTCTTTCTAGTAGTTTCTACTGTAGTTTGAAGTAACTCTACCTACTCTTTTTTAGTTTCTGTGCCAAGAGTAATTTCTGATAGGTATATTCCGTTTTTTTCCTGATTACAATGTGCAAGTATTATAGGTTTCACATTACTAGAATTAATGTTAGTCTCACCTACAAAGCCAAATATTTTTGTTATCGCTTCATGGTTGCTAAACACACAAGAGTGCAAATCTACTCGATATCAGTCACACCAAAATTGAATCCGAGGACGAAGCGAGCCTCCGGATTTTGCAAGCGATTTAAAAATCTAAACCGTTGCACAAACACGGAGTTGAATGTTGACGAGAATAGCTTTGTATCGAGGCGAGTCACAGTGGGCTCGTCAGCCGGCGAGCACGCGGCCGCGGCGTGCGCGCTGACGTCAGCCGCGTCATGAATCCGTCAAAACAATGCTGCTAATCTCAACACACCCAATTTTAAACCTTAACCCCCGACAATAAGAGCTCCAACATCCTTTTGTTGTGATAGTGCAGCCGTAGTTTTCCGTTCGCTTTGCGTAAGTTCACGAAGCGTGTGTGTTGGACATTTTTTTCGGTCAGCACACGCGCCTCCCGTGTTGTTTTACGTCATCGCACATTTGGTTTCGAGAATTTGTACGCCCAATTTTGTGAAATTAACTTAGCACATAACACGGATTTTGAAGAGAATTCGTAATACATTAGAACGTTTATCAGCACGTACAGGAACAAAAAGTTAAATGTAAACGTCGATGTATTATCGGAATGTAAATATGTCGTTTTATCAGCGCTGCCGAGGCTATAAAAGCCGTCGCGGACGATTTTCCGCGCCCAGTGCGGATCGCGCGGGCACACTACAAACATGACTGACTAACAAACAGACTTTAAAAATAAATCCTATTTAAATTCAGTTACACTTTATCAAAGTGTTGATGTTGATCATTTCAACCCAACATACGACTGAAAACAATGAAACTCAATGTTACATTGTTCCCAAGAATGATTTAATACTCGTACTGAATTCCAAGAAAGGTTATCCTTACAAATGTACCCTTGAAAATGAAAATATTGTTATGAATGAAATTATGCAAGATCAACCTTACGTTGTGGTGCAATAAACTAATAAAATTAACAATGAAGGAAGTCATGAACATGATACAACTAATTAAAAGGTCTCCATTGAAACAAGTATCATACTTTTTGACCCAGATGTCAAACGTCTCTTAGGTAATAATAACAAATAAATAAACATTCATAAATAATCGATTATTATGAATGGGTAGGAAATATATAGAAATATAGGTCATGGTTGAATGATTCAGACGCTCATTTACAGTGAAAATAATGCAAAATTCATGCAAGTTGGTATAAGTTATGATTTTGTAATAGCTGAGGCCATTCGTTGTTATGATTTCGAAACTAATGCAAGTTCGATAATTTTTGATAAGAGTCTACCTGTAGAAAAAGATTTCGATGTCTCAAGAATGTCTGAGGAGAATAGAATGTATAGAGTTTTTCTTAATCTCCTTTATCAAGAGACAAAACGAATAATTTTGGACATCGGTACGATTAAACCCAGGAAGTAAGGAATACCGTATTTGGTAATAAAAATACTGTTGTTAACATTGAACTGCATGCAAAATCATATCGACCTTCACTTTGTAAGCCATGACAAAAACCTTATTTTACAAAATTCGACTTATAATTCATTATTTAATTTTTTTACGGATTCTTCCTCTGTGCAGGGATTAATGTTAGATGGGATTTTGGAAACACCAAAACATTCAAGTTTTTCATTTGTGAGTGTCCGGATTCCAAATCAGTATGTATGTCATATTAGAACTTTGATCTTTTGAGAATATGTATATTAGCATAATATGGATATTTAAATTATTAATCGGAAATTCAAATAGTTGAACTGCAATATCTAGTTCTAGAAACAAGTTTGGGACTATTTTTGGATGATAATAATGAAAAAAAAAGAACCGTCAGTTAAATTAATAAAGAATAGAATAGCAATGACAAAGACCCGTTCTAGAACATAGCAGTACAAAATTAAATGTGCATCACTATTGCAAACGATTACAACATTACCGATATCGCCTAGCAAGTTCCTACTGAGTACCGTGTCACTTGTACACACCGCAATGCTGTAGGCAGTGACAGCGTTGAAAATACACAAGCTATGAGTAACACACCACGCGAACACAGCGTGCTACGTAGTGACGCGCGCGCACTTTATGTTGCGTCACGATTCTTGAACAGGTTAACATTTCGCGTATAAGTAGTGTAATATCGGATGAACAATACAAACATTTGAACGCGAAAGTCTGGATGTTTGTTACTAAATAATGCAGTAACGGCTGAGCAGCCTCAGATAAAATACATATTTGGGCTATAGAAAGCCAAAATATAAAGGCAATGAAATGAAATGTAACGACGGAGTTGGAATTAAATGAAAAGGAAAACTTTTTAACTAATAATAACGAATGAGATCACAAAACTACTAAGAACGATGGCAGACTTCTGAAAACTGATTGATCTACAATAATTACTTGTGTTTAATAAAAAACTAGGAAAAATCCACCAGCACAACCACAGCGTCATAGCCTGACTTGGCTGCCTAGTCTATAGTGTAGCTAAATATGGGCCTATATAGGCATATTACAGCGACTGCTATTAGGATTTTTAAACTCAGTAATTTGGCAATGCCAATATTTAAAGTACACAAGCTGGACCGTCTTCCCCGTGGTGTAAAAGTCTCGATGTATCAAGAACGGTCATGCATCCTCAGAATGACCGCTGTATACTTACTTACTTACCTGATCTACGTGATTCAAGTCAGATTTACACTAACCTTAACCTTATACTTGTGTTTTCCTTTGTTAAATCATACCTAAGTTATGATGCATTGACGCCAGTGACGTTACGTCAATTAAGTTACATAAGTTAGTTAGTTGCATTGTCAATATTTTGGTCTCCTAATGACTCTGTCATTCAGTATTATTGAGGATCTTGCCAAATTGTCATCTGGCTCGAAATTTAAACCTAGCAAAAGGCTCGTAGTCTCTAATAGCTATAAGATTTTGGGATAACTATTAGGTTTGAAAAGAGGTTCATATGTAAGGTAACAGCTAGTTTCAATGTAGTGAGAAGCAGGAATTACATCCTCTTTAGATATATCCTGCTTATGTCCAGAAGAAGACTGCTATATTTACAGTATCTTAAGATTAACTACACACGTTCCAGCAGTCATGTTTTCTATACACTTAACTTTCAATTATAAAATTTTCCTTTGTCACATAATACACACGTTTTATTAATGACGTGAGAGATATTTGTTGACGGCATGTGAAGCCGAGTCAGAGGCCCATGGGCGGCTTTAAAACTCTGATACCAGGTTAGTCACTAACCACACAAAAATAAGAAGATTAATGAAGTTTCACAATTGCCTAAGGTTATATCGGTTGTCGCACTTAGAGTTCTGATTGTCTACAATGATAGTCATATTTTTCGTCAGTGCTGTGTTTTTTTGAATTAATATTACTTATATCCTGAACAGTCGAAGGAAAAAAGGTGTAAAAACTACAATGATTCACACAGAAAGGATGATACATCGTCAGTACATCCGCAGGGTATGCTGTCGTCTGTCAAGAGATAATTTCACGTCTAAGCCACGTCACTATAAAGGTGCATTTGAGTGACGTGGCTCTCTAATGGATGATTTGCAATAATTAAGTAGCGACTTAAGTACAAGTAGGAAGAGTTGTGTTAAAACGTCAGTCGACTCGACGTATAGAAGTCAAGGAACTGAACTCGCTAATACAAATGTAAGTGCATTAGTGCAGCCTTTGGGATTAACGTCTTGACCGAAAGCATACGTTACACTGTGTCTGTACCTTGCATTCACTCTCATAATGCAGGTCTGTTGGAAGCTGAATACGAACACAATACAAAAGCAGCACTTTTGTATTGTGCTCTAAGCACTTGCACAATAGCATAATGTTCCCACTGCTGGGAAACACCTCTTCTCTGTGAGAGGGAGTGGGCAGTAATCCACCACTCGGGCCCAGTGCGGGTTGGTAGATTGTCACATGTCTTCGAATTTCTAGGACATGCCGATTTCCTCACGATGTTTTCCTTTACCGTTTTGAGAGCAGCACTACCTCCACGTAATTACTTTTAAGCTATGTATCCAAGGTTATAAGACAGTAGACTATGATTAAATCATGAGGTCAATTTAACTGCTTACGTTGTTGCTGTCATGTATTCAAACTACTTAGCCTTAATTATTAAAATTTTCCTTGATCGTAACCGTTGTCATTAGGTAAGTGATATATAACCTGCGTACTTGATTCTGATTTCTTCTGAATTTTGCATGGCAGATGAGATGGTTGAACGTCCTTTTCGAACCACGATGGGACTACAAGAGTAAAAATCGATCACAGGCTCATGACTTTATTTATCTCAACTTAAGACAATTATTTCGTCCGTACTGCTTTTTGTGCCTAGAGACTTTTAATACCTTTAGCTACTGACACCAGATTATCCTTCTCCTCTCATCTCGGAAGTCTGTTTCGCCAGTAGGTACAGTTATACGTTACTCCAGTCATGTTTTCAAACTATTTAACCTTAATTATTTTCCTTTGTTATAACGCATTAGTTTCGTTAATGACGTCTGTTACCGAATCATTGGAGCACGTAGACCATATTAGGACTAATGATGTTGCCTAATCAACATAGGTTTCACACTATTGCAAGCTATTAACCATTAAAACTGGTAATACCTTGCCGATATTAATGCACACTGGGTAAATATGCATGCAAAAATGAGAACTGAACTACCCAAACCAATGTTATTACAATTTGGCTAAGATATAGTTTGATAGCTGGAGTAGTATATAAGGTACTTTTTAGCCCGGAATATTGATAAAATAAAGTGGAAAGATACGATTCTACATTTTATTTATTGGTAGACGGAAACGTAGGCAAAGGTGATGCTAATTTTGGATACATACTACTCATGCACTATTTTTTTTTACTTAAATCTGCAAAATAAAAATTTCAATGCCTATAAGTATAGGCATTGATGATGCACGATTGATCGTAGTTTTCAAAATGCCATTGATTTGTATAACATTATTGCTCGTCCATGTTGTAAAAGGAGAGGTGAGTAAGAGAGTATATTGGCCAGATGAACAATTCCTTCTAGTTACAACAATTTTCAACAGGACCGACATAAGCTTTTCGGTAGCTTCTGTCAGTCCCAGTCACATTTTTGACTTGTCAATATATGTAATCATTGATAGAATGTCACCTTGTCTTGGCCCTCAGTTAACTTAAGAACCACTCGAGAAATAATTTACATTTCTAAGAAAATCTTATTTTAGGCAATATACTTCATCATCTATACAGTACTTGCCTACATTGTGACCAATTGATCATTACCGATGACTGTTCATTCAATGTCAGTCATGTCATGTTTCTTCACATTATGCGCATGAGTCTAAGATGTGTCTTCTTTGAGCCAACATTTATCAATAACTTCCTCAGTTTATGGTATAGTAAATTTTGCATAATGTATGAATAGTGACACTGGCTGTTGGCCTGTTAGCAACATTAAATTATTGTCTTGCACTATCTGTGCATTTACGTCTTTGTATGGTCAAATAGCTTTGTCTCTACGTATACAGTTTGCTATGGTTGAATGATTGTGAAGAGAACCTTACTAAGGCAGTCTATCTGACGTTGTGGACAAGTAACTTGTTCTACTGAAAACTGAAACTAATTCTGCGCCAAAACACGAAATGCCACCATGGTACCTATCAGTTAGTTATGATAACAGCTGTGATGTGGATGTGGCTCTAACAAATTTTCAATCAGAATAAGCGACCGAATTCTCTCACACGATTTTTTTTTAGATTTCAGCTTCGCTCATAAATTAAATGTTTCTTTTGATGTTTGATCTTTGTTTCAAACCAAAAAATAAAGAAAAAATTTTGTAGGTAACAGAACGAAGTCAAAATATTGAAAAAAGAGAATAACATGTTACCTATACTTTGTACAATTTTTTGTAAATAATACAACAAAAGCAGTGGGATTTTACAATTTAAAAAAAATATTTTTTCCTGAAAAATCATCTAAGCAAATTGTTTTTTTCTAATAGTACCTGTGTTTTTGGGTTTTTTATCTAGAATTTCTCAGTAGCAGCCCGGAGTCTGGATTTGTGTCCCGTTGATGGCAATAGGCTCGCCTTTTATCACATGTGGTGAAATTACTGGCGTTACCTGCTACAGGTACACCTCTGCGCAACCCTTCGAGGAAACAAGGCGTTATGTTATGTCATTAAGTACCTACTCAAGTATTTTTTTATGCGTTCATACGCAACGACACTACGTGACTACGAGTTTCTAAGTTCTATCACGCAGTAAATAAAAAGGGTGTGACTGTACAAAACAAAATACCATACCTACTACTTATCGAAGGGCATCAGATTGCAGATAACACCAAAAGCACTTTACGTAAGTACAAAATATATAATAAGGTTTAGAAGTTTCATTTACTACACAGAAGTTTCATTCCCGTCGAGGCAACATTGTTGCTAGGTCACAACGGGTAATGTAAATCGGAAGAATCTCGAACTCTGCAGTCGCACGCGCATTGCACGCGGTGTACGAATGTTTTTGTTTAGAGTTGAGTCTGTGTGTGTGCGTGAGATTGGTATCGTGGATTGTGTTGAGTGGTCGGTTTATGAGAATTGAGTCTGTGGTTGCTAGCTAATATGTTTTATTTGAAGTAACTTGGAGTGTTAAGTACGTGAATGTCAGGGCATGCAGTGACGACGACTTTGGAATAGCTTTGAATTTTGAATGAGGACGTATCAGGGAAGCATTATATCTGGGGTAGTGGTAGTGACTTCATATATTACGAAAACATGTTGTAAATTTCAGTAGCGGTTATTTCGGGAGCAAGCAGGTATTTTGGTCACATTATGTGGAAAAATTAGGTCCATACAAAAATCAAATTAAGTAGTGCAGTTGTGTACTCTTTCATATTCTAATGCGATACTCTAATTAGTTTTTAAACTTTTGCGTAGAGTACAAAAACTGTCAATTTTAATCATGTATGCTAGAGCAGTATTCTAAATTTATTTCTGTCTCCATAACGACAGATTCTTCTCAAATATTTTCAAGAATCCCGTCGATTACGTCCAAAACAACAACATTAACATCAATTCACGAACTTCTACTAGTATTTCTGTATTTCATTTCGTTCACAGTTTGTGTGTCAATGTTCTTGCGCAGGTGCCTGGTGCGGGCGCGGCTGTGACGTCACATGCGCACGCGGCGATCGCGTGAAGCGCACGCCCACCAACACGCAATTAAAATGCTACGAGTATTGTGCCAAGTGTGTGTTTTCTATGACATTGGTAGACGGTAAGCAGACGATTTTTGGTTTTCGAAATAGTATGTGGAAGATTTTGGTTAACTGTTGGATTATTTATAGGTTCAGGTTCGTCCGCGAAGAATTTGGATGAAAATAACATTTTTTTTTTTGTGTAATCATGCTCGTTTTATTGTAAAAAAAAATTATAAGTCTTCTAAGAACCTATAGGAAATATTGTACTGATTACGAAACAGTTATAGTTTTATATGGGTTTCATAGTAAAATAGCGAGAAATCGGGGTTTAAACGCAAACGTTCGAAAAGGGGCGGGGCCACGCCAAGGTCACGGTCAGACTTTTTTAATGCGTTTGACAGCTGTCAGTTGAAGGCGAATAAGTACTTACCAACACGAAAGCTACGAATGCTTTGATTACTAAGGGAAAAGCTAGAATTAAGGTGATGAACTAGTATAGTGTCAGAATTGGATTTATAATGGTCAATGAAGTAATATACATAGGTACTCGTATATTTTTATTTTGTCAACGTGTTTTCATGAACATGTCTTCATCAAAGTCATTGAAAGTCAAAAGGTGATTGCGGAATAAACAACTTAAATGTAATGTGTGCGTAGTGGGTTAACTGATTTTTTCACCAACGCATACTCACTCATACCTTCTGGACTTCTGGACACACACTACCAAACACACACACACACACCCCCCCCCACACACACACACACCCAACACTACATTACACATACACACACACATACTCCTTTTGTATATATCTTTGTGTTTGTATAAATTAACTGTATTTTTGTTTAGAATTTATTCAAAATTTAATTGTAACTATAACTGTAATAGAACATATCCTAGTTGGTCCGGAGGAAGGTGATGGTATTCGTGATACAGGGTAATCCTATTACGAGTGCCAAAGTAATTCTTTGATACATTAAGTGCACATTACATAAGACCAAATTTGTATTTAAGGAGATTTACTGTACCCATTCTTCTAGTAATAAAGATATTTTTATAAGAAAATAAAAATAAATGTAGGTTGCGCTGCCATTTAATTGTGCTGGGGAGTTTGTTGCGCCACTTCTTCTTCCCAATTAAAGCGCTAGAAAGTGGTGAAGGTAGGGGGCTATTTGGGGGACTGTCGTATGTAATTTTGACGTTAAAAAAGTGCTGATTCTCAGCCAAATTTGAACAAATGAATTTTGATTTTGATTGGCAAGCCATCCCATCCCTTACTAAAATATCCCATACTAAATCCATTTCCCTTTTTTTGGGTCTCCCCCTCCATTCATCAACATTTGGTTCATTGCTGCAGAACCACTATAAAACTTGCAGTTAATTTAGGTACTACATATTCACATCACAGTAGCCTGCCATTTCATAACACTACCGCAATTAGCTATATAACAATATAACATAATGCTCTAGAGCAGACACTCTAATCTAGTGTGTGTTGTAACCTAACATACCGACATGACTGAAGATCACGACTTTGACATATCAACAGCGAAGGATACGGCTAATTGACCAATGTGCGCATTCAAGAAGGTTTTAATTTTTAATGTTTAAAATAAGACATATACTCATATAAAAAATAAAACCTTCTTAAATACAGGTTAAAGGTTTTGAAGTGGCGACCGCGTACCGAAGGATGTAGTGATGGAAGGCCTCCCACAAGATGGACCGATGACCTTATGAAGGCCGCAGGAATCCGCTGGATGCGGGGAGCACAGAACCGGTTGAAGTGGCGGTGCTTGAGGGTGACCTATGTCCAGCAGTGGACGTCTTTAGGCTGAAAAAATGATGATAATATCTAATATACTCCATACACCCTTACAAAATTAAGAGGTAAGATTTTGCTCTGAATTGACGGGTGGCTAATTATCTTTACTATTGTTGAATTCCTAATGCTTTTCTATTAACAGTTGTTGGCTATTCTTGCTGCTGCCAATATAGGAGGCGAGTAAAGAATCTATTTTTAGACCAAAGCAATCGGATATTTTTAAGAATAACAGCATCATTATCATTGGTAATCTTGTTCTGCCACTGATCAGGCTCCTTCCCTTTCGTGCCATGTTACCCTAGTCTGTGCTAGTCTCATCCTTAATAACAATAAATAAATTCATCTACAAAGCATGGTGATTCATAGCAAATGCATGGAAAGACCAAAGTATCAATCTACCCTTTTCCCAACTATGTTGGGGTCGGCTTACAGTCTAACCCGATGCAGATGAATACCAGTATTTTACATGGAACGACTGCATAACTGACCTCCATAACCCAGTTACTAGGTAACACGATACCATTTGGTAAGACTGGTTTCAGACTTTTGAGCTTCTGACGACCCGTAACGACTAACAAATATCCACTAATGACGGGAGTCTCGGTATGTAAAGATGGCCACCCATACACGGACCAACCCTGGCAAGCGTAGCTTAACCTCATAGATCAACACTTGAATGCATGGAAAGGCCAAAGACAATAGAAGAAGTTGACGTTAAAATGTACAGAACTATCAATGAAGATACAGCATAGGAGCATTGGCTTACAACATGTCATCGAACTTGGCCAGGTGAATCATATTTAATGCAACAAAAAGACCACAATTTGCGTATGTATTTTTAACTTTAAGTTAAATTGGTGAATTGTAAGTGAGTCATCGGTTCTATGTATGTCTTGAATTGCTCAAGGACACATTGAATTATTCGATAATTGATTGAGTATATTACTCTTAAAAGACATCCTGGTTTAATAACTTCGTTTTTGTTTTTGCAACTGACATTTGCCTTCATGAATTGGATGAAGAAAAGAGTCATAGAAAAGCCATGGGAATAAAGCTTGATATACAAGGTCCCATTAAAATAGATGGACAAACTTTTAGAAATCATTCAGACCACCTAAATAAGGACAATGGTTAAAAAAAAATAAGAAAAATGCATTAGATACTTAAATAAAATGAGCTAACGAAAATATACTAAAAAATGTTGGTTAATTATTTTTGGTCAGTGTTTTTATTTGCTTGGATATCTTTGTTAGACGTACTGGACGCTGTGTTAAAATTTGTCCATCTATTTTACTGGAACCTTATATAATAATCAATGATCGACATTGATCACACTGATGACGTCTCTGCATTTTTTGTAGCAAATCCCTGCTTTTAGATATGAAACAATCGACTAGATTTTGGTGTTAAATTATTGACATGGAGAAGAACCCAGAAGTTGAATTTTCAACTCCACAAAATAAAAATTTCCACGTACCTATCTGTTGGTGGAGCGACAATGGGCAGCTCACATCTATATATGTGATTGTTACTAACCGCTTCACGCTAATACTATCTAAAGTCCCCTCTCCGTAGTTTATGGTTTCCTATTGAGAGCAAGGTTGTCGGGAACCTAAATCAACACCTACAACAACAACAACTAAACGTGTTGTTATTACTGTTGTGTAGTTTCCATTGATTTACAATTTGGTTATATTGGCTATAGTATCGCATATCATTGACCTAATACTTTTGGTGTTTTGTATAGTTGTTTTTTGTGTTTTTTTTTATTAATCTGATCTTTGGCAAATCAGCAGTGTAAGGTTGGATATACAGGATGGATTTTTACTCGTAAGATGCGGCAGTAAGCAAGGTTAGGTTAACCACAAAAGTTGTAGCCATCATAAAAATGTAATTTAGAGTGTCATTTTCAACGAAATGTATGCGAAAAGTATTTTGCGTTTTCTAACTATTTTGTACTCAAACTTTAGTTGATCAAATAGAGTTTTTTGATCCTTATAAGAAACAGGATCGTTAGGTATCAATTTTTTTTAAATGTTCTGTTTTCTTGTAGTCTGTACTTTTTTTTTTTCAAAATCTGTGAAAGCAGATCAAAATGTCTCAAAAAGTTAGGGACAGTCTCCTTAGACCGTTTTCCTGTAGCTAAAACGGTCAAGGTACCTGCCCTTACTGCCCCATCTCAAAAAATCAGCCTGTAATTAAAAATAAAGATCTTTATACACCTTCTTACAGGTAGATCTGTATGCCATGATAATATGTAATAATACCTTAGCTAGAACCTTTTTAGCAGTCTTTTACCTGTGGCTATCACCCTGATCACAATTGAATTCTTTTGAATGACCACAATCAGACAAATTGAAGATCGCAGACTTCTATACCCCGTTTGAAATAAGATTAGACACTGAAACAAACCTTTTTTACAGTCCGTTCAACCGATTTTGACTTCTATTGTGTATGCATAAGGATGGCATTAAAAGCCAAAAAAGTGGTTACAAACCAACTGTTTACTGCAGCTGCCATTTGTCATGCCACCAACGCAATAGAAGTTAAAATCGGTTGAACGGACTGTAAAAAAGGTTTAGTTTAATGTCTAATCTTATTTCAAATGGAGTATAGCTGTCGTTTTAAAGAAGATGGATTTCAAACCCATGAACTTCTAGAACTAATGAAGTTCTGATAAGAACCTAATTGCCAGCTTATCATGTTATGGTATGCAGGGGGCGTTACACCGCTGACTAATCCGTTATCACTCGGCTATGTTCCGTGACATTCTCTTCATATATCCTATATACTATTAAACGAGGAATATTTCTATATATCGTCGGCGTAGGTGGAGAATTAAATAACTGAGATTTTGGTCAAATTGACTTTTCACCATTTTCGTACCACCCAAATCATGTCGCATAAATAAATAGCAATTTTCTCCAAACAAGAAATTTGTTGTTATTTAGTTCTCCACCTGCGCCAACGATATATTTGTTTGTATATAGATTTGTACTCACGTTTTCGAAATTAATATAGGTTAAGGGTCAATCAATATAGGGTTAAAGTTGCAATATAGAGGTTTACGGGGGCGAAAAATCGATCTAGCTAGGTCTCATATCTGGGAAAATTAGTTTTCTGCGTTACTACTTTTTAACCGACTTCTAAAAGGAGGAGGTTCTCAATCCAACCAGTTAAATCCAGTTTTTTTGTTACGCGATTACTCTACCAATTATGAATTGATTTTAATGATTCTTTTTTTGTTTTGTAGGTGGTCACTTCAGAGGTGGTCCCATATAATTTTTTATAATTTTTTATAACTTTGTTTTGATAGTTTTTGGGTTATAATACGTGTTTTTTCCCACTTAGTATGTAGATGATATGTTAAGTTCCTGTCACTGTTATTTACATAGCAGGTAGTGGTATTCGAATTTGTGTGGGGTAAATACCACAGCTAAAAAGTGGAAAAAAAAAACAAAAAAAAACACTACGAAATGAAAAATAACTTTAATTTCGGAAATCGGTGGCAAAAAACGAAAATTCAAAATCAAAGACACGGACTTCCGAAATTAAAGTTATTTTTCACTTTGTAGTGTTTTTTTTGGAAGTCGGTTGATTTTTTTTTTGTAAAAGGTTTTTTCACCCGAGCAGAGCTCGGTCGCCCAAAGTTTAGAACAAGATTATGAATAATAACATGACAATAATGAAATGGTAGCATGGAATTAGTAAGTACCTACTATCATGGCAGCACGGAATAAGTAGGTACTATACACGTATTAGTATGAACTTTCTTATACTATTAAATGAGCATTCTCTATTTTCACCCGAGCAGAGCTCGGTCGCCCCGGTACTTACGTTAGTCAGTACTAATGTGGAGAACTACATCATCACCTTATAACAGTCATGAACCCATTTGTGATCATGACGTCAATAGGAAAGAAGATATTTGAAAGAAACGGGTCAATGCAGTTATAAGTAAAATGCAGTTGCATGGTGCAGTTTTTCGTTTATTCAGAAAATACAAGCCAAAAATATAGCGTGATCCAAGGCTATATTCCGATACTAGCAGCGTCCCGCGGTTTCACCCGCGTAAGTCTCGATCCCGTGGGAATATCGGGATAAAAAGTATCCTATGTGTTAATCCAGGTTATAAACTATCTGTGTGCCAAATTTCATCCAAATACGTTCAGTAGTTTTTGCGTGAAAGAGTAACAAACATACATCCATCTTCACAAACCTTCGCATTTATAATATTACTAGCTGCGCCCCGCGGTGTCACCCGCATAAGTCTCGATCCCGTGGGAAAAAAAAAAGTATCCTATATTCTTTTCCAGGGCATCATCTATATATGTGCCAAATTTCATCCAAATCCGTTCAGCCGTTTTAGCGTGAAGGCGTAACAAACAAACTTACTTTCGCATTTATAATATTATAAGGATTAGCGGACGTCACGCGGTTTTATCCGCGTAGTTCCCGTTCCCGTGAGAGTTTTTTTTTTTTTTTTGGGTGGTAAATCATCAAATAACTTCTCCCGCTCTGGGCGGAGCGGGAGGGCGTGTCAGACTCTTACTGACTAAAACCCACCCGTGTTCCTTCAGTTGCCGTGTTGCCAGGGGGCCACGATTTCCCTATCGGTTTTCTTCGAATCCCCGGCAGGCATTGGCCCTAGCGGACCCCGTCAATTCTGCTGACATCTCTTTGAGGCGCGCGTGGAACACAACGCGCCGTCGACCCGGGCTTGGTCCTTATCGGACGGCGAGCTACCTATTGCTCACCATCCGCAAGCCCGCGCCTACGGTGGCTGGAAATCTTCCTGTGATTCCCGACGCCCAGGGCGTCTCCTCCTGCGACGGTTAGGGGCGCGAAGGCGCGAAATTTGCCTCTCCCTCACGCGCTCCGTCTCCTCCTTCGCGAGCATTACTGCTTCGCAGAACGAGGTGACGGCCTCCCATTTCCTCTCGCTCCGTAGCATGGCCCGAATCAGGGCCGGACGCGAGAGATCACCGCCGCCGATCGCTTCCACGAGGACACAGCGATGCCCTGCCCAAGCCGGGTAGACCTCCACCGTATGCTCTACCGTGTCCTCCGGGCGATCCACACAGTGATGACACCCGGGCGTTTCCTCCCGCTTTATCCTGAACAGGTACCTCCCGAAACAGCCGTGTCCGGTGAGCACCTGTGTCAGGCGGAAGGTGAGGACGCCGTGGCGCCTCTCTAGCCACTCCTCAAAGAGGGGTCTTATCGCCGCAATTGTGGCGTGCCCAGCGCTGGGTTGCGACAATCGCACTCTCCTTTCCGCCATGAGATCCCGCCTGAGCTCTGTCCGCTGTGCCGCGACTTCTTGCGGCATCGGAGTTAAGCCCCGGCGTTTCGCCTCCTCGCGCCACTCCCAAATGTGCGCGAGGACCTTTGCCTCCAGATCCCATAGCGGTACTCCGGCAAGGAGGCTCGCCGCCTCGCAGGAGACCGTGCGGTAGCCTCGGGCCAGCCGGATGGCCATGACCCTTTGGGACGCGTTAAGCCGGCGGGCTGGCTGCCGCCTCAATGAAGGCGCCCACACGCGCGCCCCGTAAAGCGCCATGGACCGCACGACCCTCGCGTAGAGCCTCCGGCAGGAGGCGTTTGGACCTCCCAGATTGGGCAGGAGCCGCTTCAAGGCAGCCCCGGCCCGGTCCAGTCTGGGAGCCAAACGTCGGAAATGCTCCACGAAGTTCCACCGGCTGTCGAGGACGAGTCCCAGATACTTCATCGTCGACTCGACGCCGATGTGAACCCCTCCCACCATTACCTGGGAACCCGACGGTGGCGCACTACAAAGGACCATGGAGATAAAATATAGTCTATGTTACTCGCTGATAATGTAGCTATCCATTTCAAATAGTTTTTAAGTTCGTTACATACAAAAATACAAATATTTCCTCTTTATAATATTAGTATAGATATAATATGTAATAGTAGGATTAAAGTATCTGAGTTTGTTCGTAGAAGCGTATACGCAATTGGAGCTCATAACATTTAATAAAAATCAACTAAAACAGACATTGAACCGCGTAAACAGACTTGAAAAACAACAGCAGTACTCTATACCAACACACTTTTCTTTATAGGTTAGTTGGAAAGAATACAAGATACGACGAAAACTAATAAGAGGTGTAATCATGACGTCATCAGCAGATGTCTGCCATAACTCTAGACTAGACTGGTTGTTTACCTATTACACGATACACAAGAGATAATATTTATTCTAGATCGGTTCTACGGTATTTGTGGGCGGTAGTATGAATTTTGGAGGGGAAACCCGGAGTTAGATCTAAGAAATTGGGTAGTTGTACGAGCTACAAGAAATAATCTACTATAATGGTGTTCTTCTATATTCCAAACATTTCACTGCCATAATTTATGAGGGATGAGTTCTTGTTTTTAAGAGAATTGTTGTCGGATTTTCCTGAATTTGAAATTCAAGAAAATCTTACAACAATTCTTTCAAAAAGTAAATTCAAAAATTAAAACTCGACTACTGAAAAATCACGCTCTAAAAAGTATGAAACAAGAAAATATTTCAGACAAAAATCAAGACATAGGTACAGAAATGGTCAAGGTAAAGCCGTGGTTGCATGCCATTATAATTTTGTAGCTGTACAGGTATGCGACCACGGCTTTACCTTGACCATTTTTTTTTTAGTTTATGACTTTATATCCTCTAGAGGGCGCCATGTTGTATTAAACGTGACGTCACGTAGCCTATAACCAGCGGACGATCAATACGTTTCCAATGATACCTCATTTGTCAAATTATGATTGGTAGTTTAGAAATTATGAGGTAACAGATAAACATACAGACATACAAACCGGTCAAAATCATAACCCTACTTTTGCCACCAAATGATATATTTTCTAAAGTACCTTGTAACAATGATGTCTTTACTCCCAGAGACAAAGTTGAAAAGAAATACTGCTTGGCAGCAGAAATAGGAAAGGTAGATGTACTGCAGCTCTTAAAAAACTTTTTTGACCGACTTCCAAAAAGGAGGAGGTTATATGTTCGTATAAGCGTATGTTTGTTTTATGTATGAAAAAGACGGATGAAAAAAGATTGCATGTAGCGGAGATGAGAATGTTGAGATGGATGTGTGGAGTGACGAAAATGGATAAAGTAAGAAATGAGTATATAAGGGGAAGTTTAAAAGTGGCGCCAGTGACTGAAAAGTTGTAAGGAAATCGTTTGGCCTGGTATGTGATGAGGAGAGAAGAAACGCATGTGACTAAAAGAGTAATGAATATAAATGTTGATGGATGGAGCGGGAGAGGAAGACCAAAGAAAAGATGGATGGATTGTGTGAGGAATGATATGAAAGAGAAGGGAGTGAATGATAGCGTGACGGTTGACAGGGGAGAGTGGAAAAAGAAAACGTGTTGCGCCGACCCCAAGTAACATGGGACAAGGGCAGGAAGATGATGATGTCCGCCGATTTCTTCGTCAATTGTGAACCGATTTGGAAAATTATATTTTGTTTGAAAGGGTATGCTCTCGTGGGTTAGCTTCAATAATACGTATTTTTTCCCGCTTAGTATGTTGATGATATGATAAGTTCCTGTGACTGTTATTTACATAGCAGGCATTCGAATACCACTAGTATTCGAATTTGTGTGGAGTAGGTACCACAACTAAAAAGTGAAAAATAAAAACTTTTTACAAAAAAAAAACAACCAACTTCCAAAAAAAAACACTACAAAGTGAAAAATTACTTTAATTTCGGAAGTCGGTGTCTTTGGTTTTGAATTTTCGTTTTTTACAAAGAGTTCTACTACTACAGTCAGCCCGTCGAGAGATTGCGTTTTTGACAGCTGTCAGTTTCGTACTAATAAATATGTGTTTTGCGAATTTGAACCTTATTACTACTAGAAATTGTTCAACTGACATGTGTCAGGAACGCATTTTCTCAACGGCCGGACGTACTAGCTTGTAATAGCTTCTTTTACGAGCAAGATTATTCTAAAGCCGGGTCTGCTGCGCGTGTTTTTTACACAAAAACATCGCAACAAAGAGGCGTGGCCATACACATTTGTCTATGCAAACACGATATTTGTATGAAAATAAATGTTTATGTGTAAGTTTTTTTTGTGTAATGTTTCGAAAAAACTCGCGTAGGAGACCCGGCTTAAAAGACACATCATGTAAAATTATTCACTCGTGTACAAGCCGCTTAGAGACTTAACTTTAGACTTTATAATTGAGGAGGTAAACGTGTTTTTTCTTTAAATGTTTTTCCATCACAGATTTTCCTAGAGATTGATTCGGCACACGTGTTGCAAAGAATACAAATTATGTTGTTATCTATCTACTCGCCCAAACACGCAATGTACTTCAAGGTTAACTTGAAAAAAAAAAACAAAATCGTTTTAAATATTGTGGTTCTATCCAACATATCTACCCAAGAATCTAGTGTGTATTTTGTTTGTACAATATGTTTACGTCATTTTCTATACGCTGGAATCCAAAACAAACCTTGCCGTGTTGCCAAGGCTCTGTAGGCAATAGTACCTATCGAAGCTTATCGAATTGTATATTACATGCAAATTA
Source organism: Agrochola lychnidis (assembly GCA_963680765.1). Classification (NCBI taxonomy): domain Eukaryota; kingdom Metazoa; phylum Arthropoda; class Insecta; order Lepidoptera; family Noctuidae; genus Agrochola; species Agrochola lychnidis. Next base: position 23,429,754 of record OY796858.1, read on the forward strand.
TCAAAGTAGGTATAAAAAGACAAAAGTCATAATATCCAAGTTTTTTTTTTCTGTTAACGTCTTTGGTTATTCCTTAGTTTTATTTGAATAAAAATTAATTTATATTACTGTTTTGCTTTTCATTTAATTTTGTTTTCCCTACTATGATTTTTGTGTATTGTATTTTGATTTATTTTAATGTTTTCGTCCTTGTCAAACTTGTACCTATCTACTTAGATAATAAGTGAATGATGTGGTCGCCTATAATTGGAAGTACACACGTGTGAAAACGTTAGGCGAAAGCGTCAGCGTAGCCCGTGCAATTCAAATTTTCTTACGTTTTTTTGCAATTTGTCTGTTTGTCAGTATCAAGTTGTATGTTGATCTAAATATGATTTGTGGCCGTATCAAATATTTCTTTATAGAATTATAATCATAAAAATCGTCAATACAACTCTCTAAGTTCATATAATCCTATTGACTGACTATTTCATGAAATCATGACATTTTAGGATTATTCTAACATAAGGTGTTGTATTCCTGACTCTAATCATTATAATTCTGTAAAGTTATATTTGTTACGGTCGCGAATCATATTTTAATCAACACATAACCTGACACTGACCTGCAAATTGCAAAAAAACGTAAGAAAATTTAAATTTTGCGGACTACCTTAGCGCATCCCCCTTAACATGCATGTATTGTATAGTCTCTGTTGTCGATCCAATAAATAAATAAATTTTATATGCGATAGATACGCCCCCTTTTACATAGGCCTTAACATATTTAACAAACCTATAATTATTATTTTTGCCTGTGTTGATCAACACACCATAATCTTTTGATACGTCATATTATCGGTATCGGTCAAAGCCAATGAATATAAACCGATATAAACCGAACCGAACTTCACACCTACAAAAACACGACAAAACTTACTTCATCATATCCCACAAAGTCAACTAAAACTGACACAAGCTCACCAGTTAAAATTCCATTACTGTTTCAGTTCCAAAGTGCATAACATCGGATTCGAACCAGTATCCCACCGCAACGTCACGGAGGGGAGTGGTTGGGTTGCACGCGTCGGCTGCGTGTGCGCAGCTCACGTGCCGGCAGTGTGTAGTACATTGGCCACAGCGTGTTGTTTTACTAACTTTAAGTATTAAATTACTTTTGAATAGTCATGAATAGTTTTGTTTTTCGTATTTATTTACGTTAGTTGTTGAATTGTGGGTGTATGTTGGCGTGTAGAGTTACGCAGGGTTTGTTTGCGGAAATGATGGGCGTGACGATTCGATTGTGTGGTTTTCTGGCAAGGTTAAAACACATTCACAAGCTATAATTCTAACTATTCGAACTAATATTATAAATACGAAAGTGAGTTTGTTTGTTTTTAACCGACTTTCAAAAGGGGGAGGTTCTCAATTCGACTGTTTTTTTTTTTTTTTGTTACGCGATTACTCCGCCAATTTTGAATTGATTTGGATGATTCTTTTTTTATTTGGTAAGTCATACTTCAGAGGTGGACCCATATAAATTTTATTAAGTTTGCTTGGGCAGTTTTTGAGTTAGCTTCAATAATACGTATTTTTCCCACTTAGTATGTGGATGATATGATAAGTTCCTGTTACTGTTATTTACATAGCAGGTAGTGCTATTCGAATTAGTGTGGGGTAGGTACCACAACTAAAAAGTGAAAAATAAAAACTTTTTACAAAAAAAATACAACCGACTTCCAAAAAAAACACTACAAAGTGAAAAATAATTTCGGAAGTCGGTGGCAAAAAACGAAAATTCTAAACCAAAGACACCGACTTCCGAAATTATTTTTCACTTTGTAGTGTTTTTTTTGGAAGTCGGTTGTATTTTTTTTGTAAAAAGGTTTTTTCTGTTTGTTACGCTTTTCACGCTAAAACGGCTGAACGGATTTTGATGAAATTTGGCACATGGGTAGAGTATGAGCTGGAGAAGGACATATGCTTCTTTTCGTCCTGGATCGTAGACAAAGTCGCGGGCAGCTAGTATCACAGATATAGATAGACCTAGATAACGCAAGTACCACGATCTGTATGAAAACCAAGCGTGCTATTTTTTGACTACCTACTATGACGTCACAAGCACTAGGAAACATTTCTTTTATTTTTTCTCCTCGCATTTGCACAGTTTTTACAATTTATAACAGCGTAATTAACCATTTTCAATTTTTTTACTGACTTCCGACAAGCGTGGCACCGATGCAGACTGAGCGCGAAAGTGGCAGCTTACGATTATTGTACGTAAGCTGGGCACGAAAATGGCACGCGAAGTAGTTGCTCTTGCGTTATCTAGGTATATCTATATCTTTTTTTTTTTTTTTTTTTTGGGGTGGGAAATCATCAAATAACTTCTCCCGCTCTGGGCGGAGCGGGAGGGCGTGTCAGACTCTTACTGACTAAAACCCACCCGTGTTCCTTCAGTTGCCGTGTTGCCAGGGGGCCACGATTTCCCTATCGGTTTTCTTCGAACCCCCGGCAGGCATTGGCCCTAGCGGACCCCGTCAATTCTGCTGACATCTCTTTGAGGCGCGCGTGGAACACAACGCGCCGTCGACCCAGGTATATCTATATCTGTGGGTCAACTTATGACACCTCTCTTTTTGCGTCGGGGGCCGAACATGGAGTGAAAACTGTTTACGTTTTCTTAAGAAATCTCCATCTCCTCTGTCTCACTAGCAACAGCAAACACCCAAGTCAAATGCTCTTTCAGACTTTCAGGGTTATCAATCTTTGACGGGGTCCACTAGGGCCGATGCCTGCCGGGGTTGCGAATAAGGCCGAAAGGGAAATCGTGGCCTCCGGTAAGATGGCAACTGAAGGAACACGGGTGGGTTTTAGTCAGTAAGAGTCTGACACGCCCTCCCGCTCCGCCCAGAGCGGGAGAAGTTATTTGATAATTTCCCACCCAAAAAAAAAGAGGGTTAGCAATCTACAGGATACCTTTTTGATAATATTTTCATGAATGAGTAGGTAAGTACAATAATAGATTTTATTACTGTCTTATTACCGTTAGTAGAAGCGCCTTGTAATTATTTATAGTGCAAAGCGCTACTATAATTATCCCACACATGATAAATGAGGTAAGTTGCATGTGCCAAATTTTCAGAACTGTACAGACAGTGCCATTCACGAAGACCCGCCCCACTCCGCTCCACTCCGTACTAAAGTACAGCTTACAGTACTGTCATCGCGGAGGGGGCACATTTTCGTGGATGGCACTAAATGTATTGGGATAGACTTTTGCGCTCATACAGTTACTTTGACTCGGCTCTCAAACATCGCAACCCTCTGGTTGTCGAGGCAGCCAATTATGTCCCCTCTAGAATCAGTAAGATCCGCCGCCCGTGGCATGTCCTTTCCGACTCAGATGACCCCATAACACTCCTCCAGGAGAAGAATAGGTCCACCAGTACAGTGCACAAACACAGACTCCTCCCGTCATTCCGACCTCGCCGCCGAAGTCCTTTGCGATTGCGACCGTGCCCCCGAGTAAATGATACGCCCCCCCGACCCTTGCTCGAAAACGAGGTGCCAGCAGTTGTTGCAGATGTGTCCAGTTATTAGCAGTGTTTAATTCTGCTGTACATTAATAGTAACTCGAACCGTGCAAACAGCCAACTACAATAATAATATTACATAACACATAAACATAACATTATTTCGCCAGTTATGTTTAAGTCCCATGTAATACGGATTACATGGGACTTAAACATTACCTCTCACTACAATATTATTATATAAAAGGTACGTTTTTATTAAGAGCGAATATTTCCATTAGCAACAGATCGAATGGTTGAAAAATCATCACCTGCCTAGCCTTTTCCCAACTATGTTGGGGTCGGCTTCCAGTCTAACCGGATGCAGCTGAATACCAGTATTTTACATGGAACAACTGCTTATACGAAGCAAAAGAAGTATGTTAGGATCGTAGCAGGTGGCGTTCTGTAGGTTTTTTGCATGGGAAGAAGGCGTGAGTTCATGTATGTATGTATGCCTATCTGACCTCTACGAAACAATTACTGGATAACACGATACCCCTTGCTATAGACTGGTTGCCAGACTTTCGGGCTTCTGACTACCCGTGACGACTGCCAAAGATCTTCGAATGACGATGATTGAAAAGTGAAAACATGAAATAGTAATTCAGCTAGGAGTTCCTTTAAACGAAGTTTCTATAATAACTCAGGCTATTACTGTCCCACTGCAGGGCAAACGCCTCTTCTCATACAGAGAAGGCACGAGCATTGATCACCACGCTTGCTCAAGACGGGTTGGCGATTTCAGACTATATATAATTATAGATAGACTATATATATATAGATACTAGCGTCACTCCGAGGTTTTACTCGCATAAGTCTCGATCCCGTAAGAATATCGGGATATAAAGTATTCTATGTTCTAACCCAGGTCATGGTCTATCCATGTGCTAAATTTCATTCAAATCCGTTCAGCCGTTAATTTTTGAAAGCGAAACAAACAAACAAAAATCAAAGAAGTTCAGATAAGTTCAGGTTTCCTCACTATGTTTTTCTTCACCGATGTCAGACAAAAATTCGAATTTAAAATATTTTATTTCACATAAACCTATTTACCCTTTGACTTATGAAACGTCAGAAGCTAGGTGCGCGGTTCTAATTGGTCGTTTCCTATGGAGAAGAGCCGGCAAGAAACTCCATGGTTACTCTTTTAAAAATAATTTTCTTTTACAATATTTTCAAATAACAGTGTTAATAGGTATGGGAGGACAGTGTAGGCCTATCAACAAGTACCAGGTACTTAACAAAATAGAAAATGGTCAACAAGTCTACAGTTTACTAAGCCTATAGCGTTCTCACATTCACAATATAGAAAATGTATTGACAAAAAGTTACACCATCTTCTATAAAATGCTTGTATACAATGTTTAATGTTGTCACAGAGAAACTGAGGGTATTCAGTGATCAGTGATCCGACAGACACATGTATATAAGTTAGTAGATGTGTAATGTTTTGCAACTAAAATAGACACCGGCGCAAAGTCCGCGATCCCGTGCCACACCTCTATATCTAGCGCGGTTATTTTGATCCCGTGTTAATCCCGTTTCCCGCCACTACTCTAGTTTGTACTCAACGGTACAAAGTTTGAACGTAAATAACAGATGGAGCGGAAAAATTGGTGGATCAAAATAGTACGTGGTTCTATGAAACTGTATAGTTTGTAAACAGATGTAGGATTACACAGAATATACCTGAATACACAGAGATTTTGACTAAACACAACGTCACGCCAGTTTTCCCCGAAGGTTTGGGCAGAAGTGTATCTATTAGTGGCGACGATAACCGACATATGATTTGGAAAAAATATATGTTAAATTAGAGCATTTTCTTAATAACTAAATATATGAATATTTTGCAGAACAATGCAAACTATCTGACTATCTGATGAAAAAATCTGAGGAACCTATTCCTAGCCTAAGGCTCAGCGTTATGGAATTTTATTAGGTATGTGAATATTTTACAGACAGTAAAGAGGATTAATTACAGTAATGGATAGGAAATAAAAGAAAAGTCAGGCCCTGTTTGTATCTTCATAATATTATCCGAATCACAATCATGTCAAGAGTGGTTTTAATCGAATGGAGCTTTGGCTTGTGGCTAAGTAACAACAGCTGCACGGGTCGATCGATCAGGTTAAGCTACGCTTGCCGCTGTTGGTCCGTGGATGGGTGACCATCTTTACATACCAAGACCCCTCCGTGCCTCGGAAAGTACGTTAAGCCGTTGGTCCCGGCTGTCATTTGTAGATCTTTGACAGTCGCTACGGGTAGTTAGAAGCCCAAAAAGTCTGACAACAAGGGGTATCGTGTTACCTAGTAACTAGGTTGTGGAGGTCAGATATGCAGTCGCTCCATGTAAAATACTGGTATTCAGCTGCATCCGGTTAGACTGGAAGCCGATCCCAACATAGTTGGGAAAAGGCTAGGCAGACGATGGAGCTTTGACTTTCCCTAAGGTGTGTTTTATCCGTGTTTGTGCATTTATGTTGTTTTTTTTTCAGATGATTTCAGCTACCTACTAAGTTCTAATTTGAAAGCCTGAAAAACTTTCGAAATAGACGTTTTATGTTGGTCTAGTGGTCACAAGCGCTACTGCTGAGTATGAGGTCCTGGGTCCAATTCTCGGGTCAGTCAAAGTGTTATTAGGTTTTTCTATCAAGAATTTCTTAGTAGCAGCCCGGACTCCAGATTTGTGCTCGGTTGATGGCAATAGGCTCGCCCTCTGTTACATGGGACTTATACATAACTATCGAAATGTGGTGTACTGTGAGGTTTTATGCAATATGCAACCTTATGTCATGCAGGCTGGTAAGGAAACAGCTCAGCATTCGAACTACTTGACAGTTTTATATTAAAATAGAATTGGAATATGTTTTAGTTTCATGAAAAGTAGAAGGAAAGTAACCATGGAATAGTATACTGTATATCTTTATAAAATGTAATATTGAATTCGAAGCAATATACGAATAATATACAAGTACTGCGTATCGTTTTAGCGTTCTCCCTTTTGCCCTCACTACACAATCACATCTAGGCACGACATATTTTAGTTAAGGTCCCTCAGGCGTTACATAGGTAAAGGGGTCCGTTAGGGCCAATGCCTGCCGGGGCTGCGAATACGGGCCGAAAGGGACATTGTGGCTCCCGGCAACAGGGCAACTGAAGGAACACGGGTGGGTTTTAGTCAGAGTCTGGCACGCCCTCCCGCTCCACCCAAAGCGGGAGAAGTTATTTGATAATTTCCCACCCAAAAAAAAAGGCGTTACGTAGGTACCTCTGTCAAACCCTTCAGAGACTACATTTCAGGTGTGATAATATGTTATTATTTCAATAATAACCCACGTTGTTACAATCAACGTCAGTCACGTAAATAAATTCGACAACAATAAACATGATGAAATGTTTATAACTAAAAATTTTGTTTAGGTAATGTATTTCAAGTAAATCAATAATATTGTGAAATTAAAGGTAATGAGGACTAGTATATCTTAACGCTTACTCACTTTCAAGATGGTCAGGGAATTCCCCGCGGTTGACGCGACTTGAACAACGTTGCTCGCTGGCATCTATACTTCTTCGAAGAAAAATAAAATGGTGATTCATCATCTGCCTAGCCATTTCCCAATTATGTTGGGGTCGGCTTTTAGTCTAACCGGATGCAGCTGAATACCAGTAATTTACATGGAGCGACTGCCTATCTGACCTCTACAACCTAGTTACTAGGTAACACGATACCCCTTGGTAAGACTGGATGTCAGACTTTTGGGCTTCTAACTAACCGTAACGACTGTCAAAGATCTACGTATGACAGCCGGGACCAAAATTCTTAACGTGCTTTCCGAGGCACGGAGGAGTCTCGGTATGTAAAGGTGGTCACCCATCCGCGGATGGGGGGCGAGCCTGTTGCCATCAACCGGGCACAAATCCAGACTCCGGGCTGCTACTAAGAAATTCCACATGAAAAAAAAAACTCAATAACACTTTGCCCGACCCGGGAATCGAACCCAGGACCTCATACTCAGCAGTAGCGCTTGCGACCACTAGACCAACGAGGCAGTCAATTAATAAATATTTGACAGCTATTTACGATGTTGCCAATATATAGGATAAACACTTCTAATTAAATACACAAATCTTTATGTACCTAAATGTCATACTGAATAATACGTATGGTAGGCCTAACCACGACTAGACGCATCTAACTGTAAGGAAAATTCTATAAAATAATAATTTTATAGTATTTTCCTTACAAGCAGATGCGTCTGTATTGCCACTGCGGGGGCCTCACACCGCGGTTTCGACCATAAGGTAAATAATGACACGAAAATCTTCTTTACAATATTACTAGCTGTTGCCCGCGATTTCGTCTGCGATCCAGGATACAAAGTAGCCTATGTCCTTCTCCAGGTCATAGTCTACCCATGTGCCAAATTTCATCCAAATCCGTTCAGCCGTTTTGGCGTGATAGCGTAAAAACAAAAACAAACTCACTTTCGAATTTAATAATTTAATTTTTTTTTAAATATCGGACATAAAAAAAAAAATTAGTTGTTCCATACATTTGACGAGACCCCGCCCCTTTAATGTTACTTATTACCAAGGTGTTAGATCTTACACATCATATGCGACAACTGTAAAGCTTGCTCGTTTTTTTTTCTTCTCTAAGGTGGTAGGCAGAGTGGCTTTGTGCTGTTACGGGGACGTTCAATGAAAGGCTTATATAAATATGTAGTATTAAACTTAGTAGTAGTTTTACTCCCTCGCTGAAGCTCGGGAGTAAATAGAAACCGAGTTATAATGGCTTTAGCGCCGTGTGTTGCGAGAAAATAAAATAATCCAATACAGTATTAAATCGTTTATTTTATTTATCAAAATATACAATTTGTTCAATCTGAATTTTTAAGAAAACTTTTTATCCCGGTATGCGGTAATAAAAAGCTAGTTTTACATAAGAATAAAGACTTTTTCATTTTTGTAGGCTCGTTGGTTACAGACAAAAATTACTTTTTCCCCTAGAGCAAGATATGCTATTTTTTTCCCGCTCTAGTACGCTACAATGACGGACTTTTTGAGCAAGAGGAGTGAAAAAATATTTTCGCTAAATAACACATGCTTCTAACAATTACAAAGGTAGTTGTCAACTTATATTGTTATGTTAATGTATGCAAAATATATTTGTTTCTGGTTTGTAGACAAGTAGGTCCAAAGGTTGTAGCGTGATTGTCCTCGTGTCTACATTTATATAGATTTTATGTAGGTACAGATAAATGACTTTAGGGCGTTTTTCTCGTGGTTTATGGTAAAATTGAGGCCTTTTTTTTGTTTTTTTTTAAGCCTGGAATATTTTACTGTTAAGCAAAGGCCTCCCCTTTCTAAGATAAAAAATCAATGCCACTCCGGGACTGCCGACAGAAATGAAAACTTGAACAATTTAAAAAAAATACCTTCAAAACCTTTATAGTAAAAATACTTGCATAGAATTTTGATCCGTAACGTAATATAAATAAAGAGCACAATCGCGTTTACAAAAATGAGGTGTCGGTAACGGTGTCGCGAGTTCAATTGTTTTTTCCCATCTAAAAATTCTATCAGGACATGAGTTAATTATACCTTGAGTCTTAGTAGTAGACTCACGTAAGATAGCATAATCAGCCTATAATGTTCCCACTGCTGGGACACAGGCCTCCTCTCTTCGAGAGGGAGTGGGCTGTAATTTACCGCGCGAGCCGAGTGCGGGTTGGTTGATATCACATGTCTTCGAATTTTTGGTTCTAGAACATGCCGGTTTCCTCACAATGTTTTCCTTCACAGTTTTGGAACGTATGCTACTTACACAAGGCTACATTTATTTTACTCTTGGTATCATTATTTACTTATGAAAATGTGTTATTTTTATCAGCTGTTTGCTATTATAGAACCCATGTCTGCATTGTTATAATAATTGTTATTATTCATTTGAATGCATTTCCTTTTGCGATAGATATTGTGAAATATGAACAATTACTATTATAATTACAATATGTCACGTATATAATGCCTTATAAAACAACAACATAATTTTTAACCGACTACGGCGAAGCAAAAGGGAGGGTTATGATTTTGACCGGTATGTATGGATCTTATATATGTTTGTATGTTCATCTGTTACCTCATCATCATCATCATCATTTCAGCCAAAAGACGTCCACTGCTGGACATAAGCCTCCCCCAAGCACCGCCACTTCGACCGATTCTGTGCTTTCCGCATCCAGCGGATTCCTGCACCTCATAACTTCTAAACTACCGATCATAATTTGACAAATGAGGTATTATTGTAAGCGTCTTGATCGTCCGCTGGTTATAGGCTATGTGACGTCACATTAAATGCAATATGGCGCCCTCTAGAGGACATAAAGTCACGAAGTAAAAAAAAGATTAGGTAAGGGTAAAGCCGTGGTCGCATGCCTGTACACCTACAAAACTATAATAGCATGCGACCACGGCTTTACCTTTACCATTTTTGTACCTATGTACCATTTCTGTCTGAAATATTTTCTTGTTTCATACTTTTTAGAGCATGATTTTTCAATAGTCGGGTTTTAGTTTTTGAACTCACTTTTTTATCATTACCAAAGACACCTATTTTTACATACCTAGCTTTTAAAGACAATAGAGTTTTGTGTTGCTGAGCATGTTCGAGTCCCGGGTTGGGCAAAGTGTTATTTAGTTTTTCTATCTGGAATTTTTCAATAGCAGCCCGGAGTCTCGAATTGTGCCCAGTTGATGGCAATAGGTTCGCCCCCTATTACATGGGACTTAAACATAACTGGCGAATTGTGGGTGTACTGCACCTCTGCCAAATCCTTCGGGACACACAGGAGAACAAAAAATTAAAGAAGGGCGTGGCAATGAACCTAAAAATAAAGCCATTATCTGTCGCTGTACACTTCCCTCGTGCGTCCAGAAATAATCAGGGCCCATGACGTCATCTCACAACCGGTCGGTCACACCCAAGCTTTAAAATTTGGTTTAAAAATAACTTATTATAAACTCCCAATTTGCATTGCGATGAACTCTTGATAATTCCATTGCATTTAAGGAAAGAGGTAGGTTAAATATTGCTTTTTATTAGTATTCCTTAAAAACGAATTTTAGCAACAAAATATCTAGTCACCAATTGGATCTACGAAGATCTGGCTACCGAAATTTCACTTAAATGACAACAAATTAAAATTATAATTATTTAAATTAGATGAAAAAAATATGTAAACATTGAAATTTCAAGCCGTTACGTCCTTATTTCAAGCCCACTAAGTTATTCATAAATTATTCTTTTGATTGAAATACTAGAAGTATTTCAATCAAAAGAATAATTTATAAATTAAATTGAAACACTGTATTTATGTTTAAAACGAAAAGCTGTTGAACAATTAAAAAAATTACATCCGTAAACAATACCACGACCTATCACCGAAATATTAAAAAAATTGCACCGTTCACATCTTATCAAGAACATTATCCCTTTTATTTTCCAGCTGACGTCAGACCACGATGGGTGTGCGTGCCGGTCGCGTGGCGCGCGTCTGCCGCGGCCATGCCGATGCCGCGATTACACGTCAACGAATTTTTGGCTTAACTAGCGTGACGTACATCATTGATTATATTTCAATGTTTATTTTCGCAGCTGATTTTCTAACGAGATTACTATGTTGTTTTTGGAAATTCCTTGTCATAGTTATGCTGTTATGATTACAAGGGAATACCCACACAGACTGTTGAAATCCCTATCTCTCCATGGGTGTCCGTGTTTACCAGGGAATATCCATATTAAGTCATCGCGGATGTGACGAAATGCTGGTCTCCATGAATGTACAGTATTTTTATTTTCTTAATGTTCCTCGGGTATCATCGGATTTCCGAATACAAACGAATGCTAATTTCCATGTCCATGAATTAATAGATTTATCGTGTTACTGTAAATCGAATCGTATAATTTGAATTCAGAACTAAGTACTTTATTGTTCTTTTGTTTTGATTTCCGTGTGAACTATAAAAATATAGCTGCAAAACTATTTTCCTATTTGTCGTGCCGGCGACTTCAGCGGCTTTCCTCCCATTTTTTAAATAAATTACATTAAGTTAAAATAGTATTAACAACTCTATATACTTTTAAGTCGATTGAGAGCGTCCGGTCTGCATCAAGTGCAAAGGGCAACTGATAGAAATCCGACAACTGACGAAACACGAAGTTTGTCGAGGGACAATAAGAAAATAGAAATACAGTTTATGACTAAAGGAATTATGGAAAAAGGCATCAGCGCCAGCGTCCGTCTACTGGATAAACAGACGGAAATTTCGCAGACGTGATGGGTCGATATGTAATCCAGGGATGCAGATTTTTTAATATAAGCGGATCCGGATACGGATTTTTAGTGGCTCACATCCGCAGATGCGGATGCAGACCTCAAGTTTTTTTAAGGGATCCGTCAAGATGGCAAGGTGAAATTAAAAATTTCTTAGCTTTTTAGGGTTCCGTTAAAAAACGGAACCCTTATAGATTCGTCATGTCTGTCTGTCTGTCTATCTGTCTGTCTGTCTGTCTGTCCGTCCGTATGTCACAGCCACTTTTTTCCGAAACTATAAGAGCTATGCTGTTGAAATTTGGTAAGTAGATGTATTCTGTGAACCGCATTAAGATTTTCACACAAAAATAGAAAAAAAACAAATAATTTTGGAGTTCCCCATACTTAGAACTGAAACTCAAAATTTTTTTTTTTCATCAATCCCATACGTGTGGGATATCTATGGATAGGTCTTCAAAAATGATATTGAGGTTTCTAATATCATTTTTTTCTAAACTGAATATTTTGTGCGAGAGACACTTCCAAAGTGGTAAAATGTGTGTCCCCCCCCCTGTAACTTCTAAAATAAGAGAATGATAAAACTAAAAAAAATATATAATGTACATTACTATGTAAACTTCCACCGAAAATTGGTTTGAACGAGATCTAGCAAGTAGTTTTTTTTAATACGTCATAAATCGTAAACTTATCGTTACTTGCTGCTACGGAACCCTTCATGGGCGAGTACGACTCGCACTTGGCCGCTTTTTGTAAATTGCAGCGCTGTTTCGTTGTGTGTTGATCATAATTCAATTCGCGGCAATTGTAACAAAATAATTACTAAATTGTAATCATTTAAAAATCTTTATAGTTCTCGAAATGTATGTGTTTGATCATCGCCATTGCCATCGTCATCGTCAGCGTCATCTTCGACATCATCATCATCTCCATCATCTAATTTGTTAAACGTTTCCCAAATAATAAAACTTTTTGCGTTGGGCTGACGACGGAGTTAAAAAAAAAAGAAAGGAAAGTAAAAAGCACTAGTGCGAAAAAGTGGCACTTTATGCACAATTTGGCTCTTTGGAAAACGCTCTTTTCGAGTACATGCATTGCTATCGATATCAAAACACGATAAAATAAAACAATACATATTTCTCAACTCATACTTCAAGTTACAACACTACCAGCGGTCGTTGACCCCAACATTTTTGAAGTGAAAATTTCTTTAGACGCGTTGGGCATTTTTGAGATGGGAATAAACCATTGATTTCGCGACACTGTGACGACACCTCATTTTTGTAGACGCGATTGTGCTCTTTATATATATTAGGTACGTTACGGATCAATGTTCTATGCAAGTATTTTTACTTTAAAGGCTTTGTAAACGCGATTGTGCTCTTTATTTGTATCACGTTACGGATCAATGTTCTATGCGAGTATTTTTACTTTAATGGTTTTGTAAACGCGATTGTGCTCTTTATTTGTATTACGTTACGCACCAATGTTCTATGCAAGTATTTTTACTTTAAAGGCTTTGAAAGTTTTTTTTTGTAAACGCGATTGTGCTCTTTATTTAGATAAAGTTACGGACCAATGTTCTATGCAAGTAATTTTCTTCCACTAAGGCGATCTTGTTCAAGTTTTCACTTCTGTCGGCACTCCCGGGATGCCACTGTTTTTTTTTTACTGTTTTTGTTTCCCTATGAATAGTTACACTCTGATGATCGCCAAGAAATAAATTTTCATCATTATCATAATAATTATTAACTCAATATGTAATCGATGATCTAAGCACATGGAATATCCCCTTTCTACAGTCACGACCATGGAAAATACAATCATTATATTGACACAAATATCTCTTAATATAATAATTTGTGGTCAATTAGTAGCATGTTGTAAATTGGACCATGTTATAAAATATTGTTGTTGCCAATTTAATTTATTTGTTGAAAAAATATATATCTTTTGTGTAGCTTGTAAAATGGTTTAGCTAGCTGGATACTAGTGTATGTTATTTGAAAATGTACTGACAAACTTTACCGAAAAACATCATATCAATATTAATATCCGGCTAGGTATCACGGGTTCGATCGATGCCAATTTAAGTGTGACTGAAACTCTTACAGCTTCAAGAGGTAATACAACAGTTTCACAAGACTTCATTTGCATAAATATTATCTGGCTGGCATCCCTTGCCAGGAAAACCTGCTAGCTGAAAAGTTCTTTCAAGGTCCTTTCAAGATAACCGAGCTCATAATACTTGTCAGATACGGCAACGAAAAATAAAACACTAACCCCATCCGCACCTTCCAATAACAAAATCATAATCAATCAAAAGTTATTTATTCAAACTAGGCTGAGAATCAGCACTTTTCGAACGTCAAAATTACATAAGACAGTCTCCCAAAACGCCCGCCTTTCACTACCTCCTAGTGTTTTAGTTGGGAAAAAAAGTAGTGCAACAAATTCCCCAACAGCACAGCTGTCTGTTCAGTTAGGAAAACTTGATTCTATACAATAGTAGGTATGCAAAAAATTAACATTACGAGACCAAGAACATTAAATTAAATTATTTGCCATATGTTAAAAAGCAAACGCCAATATATCAACAAATACAATGAAACCTACTCGAGGAAAAAAAAGCTAAAAATGTAAACAAAACTTAATAAGTACCAAAATAAAAGCCTGCAGGCATAATGGGCATGCCTGCTTACAAATGCAATGCTGGTTATAGAAATAACAAAAAATAAAACATAACAGAAAAACATTCTGATATAAGAACGAGAAAAACATAAGCAGTAAATCAAATTAAACAACCGAAACCATGCACCACTATCGTGATACATTGAAAATGATTATTTGCGCAAACGCACAACAGACTGCCAAGCATCGCTTACGGCGAGAACATTTGCACAAAGAATGTTATTCTGATCTGTTATCACTTACCAAATATTATATATATTATATATTTATTTTATTTATCCTCCATTCATGGAACTGATAGTGGAAGCTACCAGAATTATATCAAAGTCAAAGTCAAAGTCAAATCATTTATTTCAAATAGGCCCATGTATGGCACTTTTGAACGTCAAAAATTACAAAATAATAAAATTGATTCTAGTCGCCCCTTCCAAAAGGTAGTTTTCGTATGGAGAAGAATGGGCAAGAAACTCCACCGTTACTCTTTTAAAATGTTTTACAATATTGTTTGTATATCTACGTACATTTGTTAAATAATTATTATATGTGAAGACGATGCACCTAGAATAAAATTACTATACCACAATAGGTAAAAAAATTAAAAATGAAGCAACGATAGATAATTTAATTTGTGACAGATACATGGTTCTCACATATTTACAAACATTGTAAAAGTAGACGATTTTCCTAAAATGTTACAATTAATAAGTCAGTGTGTAAGGAAGTAATCACAGAATGTAAAATCAATGTCATACTTAAAACACAAAGTAATAAATTTTACAATTAAATTAGCAACCAGTTTGATTTTGTCTTGATTCTAAATTGTCCTATGGAGCAGGACCAGCATGTTTCCAAGCACTCTTATCTTGGATATAATCCTCTAATTTGTAATATGCTTGTTTACAAAGTGTACTTTTTATATGAGTTTTAAATTTTCTTTCATTTAATTGCAATATGTCACAAGGTATTTTGTTGTAACATTTAACACAGTACCCCATAAAAGATGTATGTACTTTAGATAACCTGAAAAATGGTTGATCTAGTTTATCTTTATTTCTAGTATTAAAATTATGTCTATCACTTATTTTATTAAAGAGATGTGGATTTTTCCTTACATACATAATATTTTCATAAATGAATTGGCAAGGTACCGTCATAATATTAATCCTTTTAAAAAGTTCCCTGAGAGATTCGCGGCGACGTAGATTATAAATGGCTCTGACAGCTCTCTTTTGCAAAATAAAGATGGATTCAATGTCAGCAGCCCGACCCCACAGTAAAATGCCATATGACATAATGCTGTGGAAGTAGCTAAAATAGACCAAACGCGCGGTTTCTACATCTGTTAACTGTCTTATCTTTCTAACAGCATAAGCGGCCGAGCTTAACCGCCCCGCAAGAGATGTTATATGAGGTCCCCATTATAATCGAATCCGGTGTGGTCTCAAAAGGTACATAACAACTTCGGGTGTGATGTCTATTTCATATTTATTATGGCTGACAGCCCACTTGATTGAACTCGTAACAATTTCAGCATGATCAGCCTATAACGTTCCCACTGCTGGGACACTGGCCTCCTCTATGAAAGGTCCACCACGCGGGCTCAGTGCGGGTTGGTGGATGTCACATGTCTTCGAATTTTTGGTTCTAGGACATGCCGGTTTCCTCACGATGTTTTCCTTCACCGTTTTGAGAGTAGTGGTGATGATATAAATTAGACTAAGTAAAGTGCCTGCTTGGGTATGAAGCCACGACCACGAACTCGTAAGTCGAGGCGTTACCACTGGGCCACCACTGCTGTCTGCTGACAGATCGCCTGTTAGAATCTGTGACAGATTCTGGCTGACAGCAAACTAATAAGAGTGATGAGTTTGTTGTCACTATATATACAAAATTGTCTCAGGTGTGTGTATTTTCACCGTCAGTAGATACTCTTCAAATCTGAACACAGACATGGCTGGGCTTGTCAAACTCTACCCTATATTACTTTAGGTGATTCTTTAAGTAATGCAAAAATATAGAGATTGACAACTTGTCAACTTTAAATTCTATATTTAGAAATCGGGATAAAGCATAAATCATCTGAAAACTTTTTTATTACGAATAATGGAACGATAAAAAAAAACAGTGGCACTCCGGGAGTGCCGACAGAAGTGAAAACTTGAACAATTTCACTGCGCAGGAAATAATGTATCGCGCGTTGATGTCTTTTAATGGTCAAAAGCTGGTGTCGTAACAGTGTCGCGAAATCAATTGTTTAGTCCCATTTCAAAAATGTTCAACGCGCCTAAAGAAGTTTTCACTTCAATAATTAAAAAAAAGATTTACTTAAATCAAAAAGAACTTCGTTTAAGTGTCAAAAGTTTTTATTTTTAAGGAACTTGAGGGTCTAAACGCTTTTTCGTTACGAGATGATTTCCACCAGTCATCTCCTACCGCAAGCCGCGTTAAAGAATTTCGTTCTAATAAAATCATTCATTTCCATTCCCCTCATTTCCACGGAAAAACAAGTGCACTCTCATTAAATAGAAAATCTGTCGTCGAAAAACTTGCTAATCATGATAAATATTACGTCCTGAAAATCTCAAGCGCCCAAAGCTGAAATTCCAGTGAAAACACAAACTTAAAAAGAAAAAAATGTTACTCAGTTAAACTATAATAATAACTATGTTACTTGACAACAGACAAGTAAATAAAAATATCAACTATCTAAATACCGGTTAGGTATAAAATTGGCTGAACCCAACCTGCTACAGTTTGCTACGGACAATCATCGAACATTCGCACGGTGCGTGCTACGGTAATTTGTTGCTACGAGAGACGTCGTCTTGTGTTTTGTATTTTATTAGTGACTGTGTGTGAGTGTGTGTGAGTAAAGGGGATGTCGTGATGGCCCAGTGATAAAGGCCTCGCCTCTCATGCATGCGGTTGTGAGTTTAAATATATTATATACTGTCTGAGTTTATCTTGGACATCAGTAAAGGTAAAAACATCGTGAGGAAACCTGGACGTACAGTTAATATAAGTCTGAAATCGCCAACCCGTCTTGAGCAAGCATTGCGATTAATGCTTGTATCTTCTGTGTATGAGAAGAGGCTTTTGACTTGCAGTGGGACAATAATGGGCTGGTTTTATAAGGGGTTGGTTTTATAAATTGGGATGAAGGAAAGAAAGACGATGAAGTGAATTTTGAATGTTCTGGAATATGTATTTGTAAATGTAGTGAGAGTTTTTTCATGAATTTTAAGGAGTAGGTACTGAAGCCATATCTTTATATATATAATTCTTCTGTGAGTGTGTATGTCACTGAACTTCTCTCAAACGACTGGACCGATTTTGATGAAATTTTTTGTGTGTGTTCAAGAGGATCTGGGAATGGTTTAGATTCACAATCGGACCCGATAGGTGGCGGTATTCGGTAAGGACAACGTCTGTCAGGTCCGCTAGTTATAAATAAAATAATAATTGATGTCTTTTTACAGCCTTGTCAATATCGATTGCGATTTGGAAATAGCTGTGTATAAGTAGTTTGTTATTTTTCATGTTTAAATAATAATTTATTCTATTGAATTATTCTAAATTGACACATATTTTTTCACTCCTCTTGCTCAAAAAGACCGTCATTGTAGAGTGAGAGCGGGGAAAAAATAGCATTTCTTGCTCTAGGGGAAAAAGTAATTTCTTTTTAATTTTTGTCTGTAGAATAATCATGATTATGGACTCGACTTATTACTGGTTCACAAAAAAAAGAAGAACATTTTATTTTTGAAAATGGAACTAAATTCGGCTATCTCTTCGGTAGAATGCGTGCATTGCGTTGCAGCTACAGAAGAAATAAAAAAGGCATTGGCGCGAAATCTTTAGAATTTTTCAGTAATTACGAATTGAATTGGTGACCGTAATATAATTTACAACAGTGAAAATGTCATCATCTAGTGAGAACATCTTCACAGTGGCTTGAAATTAAGTTGCCAGAAAAAAAAACATTTCGTTAAATATCCAGAATTGTACAAATTGTACATTTAAATAAAATAAACTATTTATTGTATTGGATTATTTTATTTTCTCGCAATCGTAGTGAAAAGTAGAGTGTAACACATGGCGCTAAAACCCATTATAACTCGGTTTCTATTTTAAAGTGTCACACTCAGTGCAAGTGATGCATTTAATCCATCATGAGATTCATTCATGAAATTCTTATGCAATGGAAATGCACAACTGACGTCAGATTCATGTCATGTCAGTCATAGGATTTGCATGTGACGTCGCTGGCGTCAAAATGATAGTGTGTAATAGCAATTTTCCATTGTGTTTGGCAACAGGTTACTAAATACTACGTCGAGACTGGGGAACTCTCTACACGATAATAGAATTGTTTAAAAGTTTTGAGCTATTTTAAGTTATGAGAACTTAAAATAGCTACAATCTTTTTTAATCTTTTGGAGACTTACTGATTGTCTAGCTAATTGACTGTCAACTGTCACGCTATCATGCACTCCTTTTTTTCTCATCCACACTAAGACCAGAGAAGATAGAATTTTTTTTGGAAGAAAATAATTGTGGAGTAGTGTGTGCTAAAACATTTAAATCTTGATCTACAATTGAGTCAAACAAGGTAAGAAGTTTGCATCTACACTAATATTATAAACAGAAAAGATAAGAAAGAAAGAAAGCTAATATTATAAACAGAAAAGATAAGAAAGAAAGAAAGCTAATATTATAAACAGAAAAGATTTGTATTTTTGTGTTTGTATTTTTGTTTTATATGAAAAAAACTCAAAAACGAATGGACCGATTTTAAAAATTCTTTCACAAGTAGAATGCTATATTATCACTGAGTAACATAGGTTATAATTGATAAAGATATCACGCGAGCGAAGCCGCTGGCGGTAGCTAGTGTTGAATAAACTCGTGGACAAGGCTTGGTCGGAAAATATTTCGCGTGTTTATGTTAGGCATTTTCTTCACTTTCCTGCCTTAAAAAGGTTGTACGAAACGACGTAAACGTACTTCCTCCCTATTCAAGGTAAGGTGAACAATTACCACATGTCATATCATCAGGTAAATTGTACATGACATACTCATCTTCTGATGCAAAGGAAATACACTTCTGACGTCAGAATCATGTCATTATAGTCATGGCAGTCGCATGTGACGCTGCTGGCGTCAAAATGACACAGTAATAGCAATTTCCACTACCGTTTGGCAACAGTCAGGAATTTGTTTGAGCGTATTTACAAGAAACTTTCATTGTTTCTATATGCAATCACCGATTTTAATAACGGACTTTTGCGATGGTTATCGTCATCTGTCTTTTCCCAACTTTGTTGGAGTCGGTTTCCAGTCTAACCAGATTACTGGGTAACACAACATCCGTTGGTAAGACTAGTTGTCAGACTTTCGGACTTTTGCAGACCCGTAACGACTGTCAAAGATCCACGAAAGACAGCTGGGTTTTCCGAGGTACGCAGTGGTCTCGGCATGTGAAGATCCCACCAACCTATCCTCAGACCGGCCTTGGCAAGCATACCTAAGCAGGTTAAGGTATGCTTGCCGAGGTTGGTTCAAGGGGTCAATCAAATATCGATCGACCCTTGCAGCTGTTAGTACTAAGCCACTAGCCCCAATTTAAATCCAAAAATACGTAGAAATCATTCGTAATCGGATCATTAAGACCAATTTTCTTTGTGATAATGAAATGATTTACCCTCGTAATCTGAAACCCTATTTAATTTGATCCGTTATGAAGTCGTAGAGTCAATAACTTTGATTAGTTTTTGTTATTTCATAGGTTACATGAGTTTTGAGCTAGTTACTTCACGCCCTGTTGGCTCCGTACTAAAATCCGCCGAAGAAGAAAAAATAAGGAAATATTCAAACGCTTGCGAAATGCGACATGCGACATTCACCCCCTTGTTGCATCTGTTGACGGAATCTTCGCCCCACAAATGTCAACCTTCATAAAACATCTTGGAGCTGCAATCGCCGACCACTGGAACAGGCCCATGAGTGTAGTGATGGGTTGGCTAAGATCAAGAATCATCATCTCAATAATCCGTGCCACCAGCATGAGCATTCGCGGCACAAGGCATAAATTTAAACCAATAGCCAGGTTATTCGGCTTCGACGATGGAGCAGCCCTACCAAGACAAAACTAAAATACCTACATCTGGCCGATGAACTGAGTAGACGTCGATTGCAATAAATCGCGATAGATAAATGAGCTTAAATGTTATGAAATGTTATTTTTCGAAAATAAATGATCAATATGCTGTCTAAAAAATTTTTGAGCTAGTTTACCTTATATTTACTAACACGTATTCAAGGACTCTGAACGAGATACAATATAATTTTTATTGTTTTAACCTCAGGCCAAATAAAAAACCAAGACAGTACTGTGAACAATAAAGTGAAGCATGCCATAACTACACCTCCACTCTGTGCATACACGCAAACACGCTCACATTTACAATCAAACTACACCTCACTAAGTAGGTACACACATGTTTACGAAATCGACCTCACGTCACTGTTGACAACGCTCTGTCTTTGTTTTTATTTAGTTTGAGTTTGTAGGTTAGTTGGAAAGCAAACAAGATTCGCCATCATAACTCTAGACTAGACTGGTTGTTTACCTATTACATGATATACAAGAGATAATTTATTCTAGATCGGTTTTACGGTAGCGTGAATTTTGAAAGGGAAACCCGGAGCTAGGTCTAAGAAATTGGGTAGTTATGGTTTTTTTTTTGTTCTGAGGTTATAACGCCTATGGGCGTTTAGTAACTATCTCTCAAAGTGAACAAGCTGAACTCAAGTTTCAGTAAGTTTTTTTTAAAGATTCTTTTCTTTTAGTTTTTGTGAATGTGAGAACGTTCTAGGATGTAGACTTGTGGACCATTTTCTATTTTGCCAAGTACTTGGTACTTGTTGATAGGCCTACACTGTCCTCTCATACCTATTAACACTGTAATTTGAAAACATGGTAAAAACCATTTATTTTTAAATGAGTAACCGTGGGTGAGCAGTGGTTGCCCAGTGGTAACGGCCGCGACTTACGAGTTGTAGGTCGTAGGCTCGAACCCTTTACTTTGTGTAAATTATTTCATCACCACTGCTCTCAAAACGATGAAGAAAAACATCGTGAGGAAACCGGCATGTCCTAGAACCGAAAATTCGAAGACATGTGACATCTACCAACCCGCACTGGGCCCGCGTGGTGGATTACGGCCCGCTCCCTCTCACAGAGAGGAGGCCTGTGTCCCAGCAGTGGGAACATTATAGGCTGATGATGATGATGATGGAACCGTGGGTTTCTTGCCGGTTCTTCTCCATAGGATTCAATCAATTGAAACCGTGCACCTAGCTTCTGACGTTTCATAAGTGCCCTTGTAGGTTTATGTGAAATAAAATATTGAAATTTATTTTTTAAACATACGCAATTTTTAGCTTTTTTATGGAAGTAATTTTCCGACTGGAATTTCTCAGTAGCAGCCCGGAGTCTGGATTTGTGCCCGGTTGATGGCAATAGGCTCGCCCCTTATTACATGGGACTTAAACATAACTGACGATATGTAAATACACCCTATTTACATTATTGAATCAAAAACAACGCTTAAACAGTTGTATAACAGGCTTGTAATTTCCGTCCTTTGTTTTTGATCTAAACTGCCTTCCGTGAGATAAATTCGAGAATTCGGATAAGGTCAACCAATTCACCATTTCCTGCCTTGATTCTGTAATATGGACAAGTACCTTTTTGGTAAGCACTTGGAATAAACCATCATCTGCCTAGCCTTTTCCCAACTATGTTGGGGTCGGCTTCCAGTCTAACCGGATGCAGCTGAATACCAGTATTTTACATGGAGCGACTGCCTATCTGACCTCCACAACCTAGTGACTAGGTAACACGATACCCCTTGGTAAGACTGGTTGTCAGACTTTTTGGGCTTCTAACTACCCGTAACGACTGTCAAAGATCTACAAATGACAGCCGGGACCAACGGCTTAACGTGCTTTCCGAGGCACGGAGGGGACTTGGTATGTAAAGATGGTCACCCATCCACGGACCAACCGCGGCAAGCGTAGCTTAACCTGATCGATCGACCCATGCAGCTGTTATTACTTAGCCACAAGCCCCTTGAAATAAACCAAAAAACTAAAAAATGTCAATACATGACACAGAGCTGCCTCGTTAGTCGTAGGTCCTAGGTTCAATTCCCTGGTCGAGCAAAGTGTTATTGGGTTTTTCTATAAGGAATTTCTCAGTAGCAGCCCGGAATCTGGATTTAAGCCCGGTTGTATGTATGATGGAAGTAGGCTCGCCTATTACATGGGACTTAAACATAACTGGCGAAATGTGGGTGTACCTATTAAAGGTACACCTCTGGCTACCTCTCCGGGGAAACGAGGCGTGATGTTATATTATGTTACATGTCACGGAGTTTATTCTTATGTTGCTTCAAAGAAAAAAACGTACAGTACGACACAACTTAAATGTAGCATCGGCAAAATTCGTAAAACCGATCACCATTCGAACTGATTGCGCCTCTAAAACCACTAATCTTTATTACTCCTTCAGGTGAAAATGATCTTTACGCGGACGCAATAACTTGTAAAGTCATATACATTCGTAAAATTGAAATTAATGAATGTAAATTTTCAGATTTATGCAACATCTAAGTTTTGTTGTACTGTACCTACCTATGTAAAATCACAATCTGAATTTCTGACGGTCATATGAAGTACCTTGAATCATATGCTGTTTATGTTCATAAATAAATAGTGGAAACTTTATAATTACTTGATAATCATATCTTCATTTCTTCAGAGAGCAGTGGTGGGTCAGTGGTAACGGCCGCGACTTACGAGTTGTAGGTACGGTTCGAACCCAGGCAGGCGCTTTACTTTGTGTAAATTATTTCATCACCACTGCTCTCAAAACGGTGAAGGAAAACATCGTGAGAAAAACGGCATGTTCTAGAATCGAAAATTCGAAGACATGTGACATCTACCAACCCGTACTGGGCCCGCGTGGTGGATTACTGCCCACTCCCTCTCACAGAGAGGAGGCCTGTGTCCCAGCAGTGGGAACATTATAGGCTGATGATGATATGAAGTACCTAAATTACGTATACATTTACTAGTATAGCGTTGACATTATTATTGTTCATTCATGTTTTTGTAGGTGTTAGGTTTTATTATTTTAACCACAAATGTTGTTAGGTGATTATTGCTTACATCATACTCGGCGGTTTTCAGTATTTAATTCATTAGTTTATGGAAAATACTTACGTATTGAACGATAACCTTCTTCCTTATGATATGCAATAAAGAATTGAATTGTGAGTATTGAAAATATTACGTATTTTTCTGTTCCAGAAAAACTTCGCCTCAATACATCATCATTTCAGCCGAAAGACGTCCAGTGCTGGACATAGGCCTCCCCCAAGCACCTCCACTTCGACCGGTTCTGCGCTTCCCGCATCCAGCGGATTCCTGCGGCCTTCATAAGGTCATCGGTCCATCTTGTGGGAGGCCTTCCAACGCTACATCTTCCGGTACGCGGTCGCCACTCCAGAACCTTTCGGCCCCATCGACCATCTGTTCTGCGAGCAAAGTGCCCTG
The DNA here is from genome assembly GCA_963680765.1 of Agrochola lychnidis. NCBI lineage: Eukaryota > Metazoa > Arthropoda > Insecta > Lepidoptera > Noctuidae > Agrochola > Agrochola lychnidis. Next base: position 23,453,961 of record OY796858.1, read on the forward strand.
CCCATTGCCACTTTAGTTTGGCAATTCTACGGGCTATGTCAGTTACCTTGGTTCCCCTGCGGATCTCTTCAATTCTGTTTCGCGCACGTAAGAAAACTCCAAACATAGCCCTCTCCATTGCCCGCCTCAATTGCTGTGTCCAAGGGTGAATATTTTTCCAAAATATAACTTGACATAACATCACGCCTGTAATCCTGGAAGGGTTCGGCAGAGGTGCACCTATGGTACATCCACATCGCCAGTTATGTTTATAATCCTAAGTAATAAGGGGCGAGCCTGTTGCTATCAATAGACGAAAATATATTTAAAAAAACAATATATGTTTTGGGAAAAGTCGTTAAATTTGTAGAAGCTAATGTCTGATTAAGATGCACATTTCTTGCATCTAAAACTAACCTATTCTAGTACTTACTAGACGATTTAAAACTTGCACCCGCAGAAACTTTTCTCTGACTCTAAGGCTGGTTTCACAGCTGTCCGGGAGACCTGCACGGGCCGCCCGCACACGGGAGACCCGTACGGGTAGCGCTCGCAGTGCTCTGAAACGAGGGAGCTAGTACGATACGGTTGCTAGGGTTGTACGGGCTCAACCCGAAGCGGGTCGTGTACAGACCAGTCCGCGTCGCTGTGAAACAATGCGGCTGCCCCATTTCAAAACCTAGTAAGGGACACTTTTTACAAAAATCGTTTATTTGCATGATCTTGCTAATATAATAAGTCCCCACCAAATAGAAAAACATCAGCGTTGAAAACTCACTTATAAGCAGATATAATTAAATATCGAAACCTAGTAAGTGTCCCATTTACTGCCCCGTGACCACTTTAAAACCTAGTAAGTTACTTTAACCATTTCAAAACCTGGTAAGTCTCTGAGACTTGCTAGGTTTTTAAATGGTCGATGCACCTAACTAGGTAAAATACTGAGCCAAAAATAAAAATAAAACAGAAAATAGTTCAATACTTATAAATTACAGAAAAACCTATTAGAAGTCTATGGTATTAAAAAAAACATGGTAAATCTCCCAATATTGTGCGTACAAACTTACATTTACAGTTGAAATGCATGTGAGAAAATGATTTTCAACTACAATTTTAAGTTTATTCTTGGGATAAATTAATTCCAACTACGGAACCCTTAATTATGCGTGGTCTGACACGCACTTGGCCGGTTTTATAAATAAATGAACCATAACAAAAGTGTACTTACTAGGTTTGGAACTAGTTGCTACGTGAATCTAACTATCTCGTGTCAATTTTCAAAGTTAGTAAGGGGTTTAAAATATGTAATATAGACATATCGAGCCTGTTATGGAAAAACATCGTAACCGACAGAATGTAGGTATTTCACTTTATTATTGTGACGTACAGCTAAAATAATTTAGATCCTGATACAAAAACACTTAAACCAATATTTGGATAAATGTCAAAATTATAACTGGCATTAGATAGTATCGCAAACGACAAAAGTAAAAGTTTGATATTTATGAACAATTAGAATTATCGTAACCAACATCTCGTAAGTATTGTTTGTCACTTAGGTACTATAAAACATAGTTTTATGAACTACCCCAAAACTGTGTTGCGTATATTGTATATGCTTAATTTATTTTGTTTATTGGATCGAAGACAGACTCCGGTACCTGAGTCGGAATCTTCTCACACGACCTCAACATAAATATATCCCGCCCGCTGGGAATGTTCAACACCGTCTATCAGGCGGAGTCTGTGGGCATCATACAAGCGGTTCACGCCATAGAAGCCAGGAGAGTTACGGACACCCATATTCGTATACTTTCCGACAGCGCTTCAGTTCTCCAATCCTTACGGAAAAAATTTATTACCTCAAAGTTAATACTAGAATGTCACAATACACTAGAACAGGTAACGGTATCTAGCCGCAACACGGTAACCACTGCAATAGATAAAAGGACACAGTGGATCGCTAGGTAACGACGCAACTGACGAACTTGCTAGAAGAGGATCTAGCATGGCAGTCTGTGGACCCGAGCCTATCGTACCAGTCCCCTACAACCAAATACGCAGGTGGCTACAAGAGTACACCCACACACAAGCGGAGTACTGGTCGACCTCGACACCGGGCTGCAGGCAGTCCAAGGAAGCTATGCCGTACTTGGATAGCAGGCTAACCAGGCGTTTATTACGCCTGGACAGTAATGACCTGCGCCTGGTAACGGGGACCATCACGGGACACTACTCGCTAAACAAACACTTCCACACAATAGGCATAACGGACAGTTCTCTGTGCAGGGCGTACATGGAGGTTAAGGAAACCTTCACGCACGTGCCCTTTGAATGCACAGGCGTCATCCAAATTAGATCAGAAACCTTCGGGTCATCCAGATCTTTCACAGATGTTCTGAACAGACCAGGAGTTTTAATTAACTTCCGGAGGGAGGTGGGCTGGTTGGAATAACCACCAAACGGCCGCCATGGCCCACGCACAATGGTCCACCTTACGGACATACATACAACATAGAACATAGAAGTATATTGTTTATTTGTAGAAAATACTGTATTCTGATTGTTTGATTGCCTATTTATTTGAATGAAGTAATATTCAATTTGGAATTTTTATAATTTTGAAATGTTAAAAACTTTAAACACTAAAAATTTATTTAAATTTTACCATTGTAATTCTTGTTTCTGAGTAACAACTAAACGCAGGTTTTTAGAACTTTTCTAGTTCAAACTTAAAAGACTACTAATTTTGTTCTTGTTAATAATAAATTAGACCCTGCGGTCATGTGATTTTTAAGATCTGGGTAGCAAGCAATTTGTTCTTGTTAATAAATAAATTAGGCCCTATATCATGTGATTTTTAAGATGTGTGGTAGCGAGCAAGCATTTTTGGGCCTTACGAGGGCCTTGAAACGCGTGATATTAGGAGAAAAAACACAGTGCATACATTAGTTAGCCTTCATTATTGTAAAGAAAAGTAATAGCGTAAATGACGATTTTTGAAAACAAACAGAAATCATGACCTTTATTTTTATCTTAAGCGACAAAAGTACTCATTATTTAACTCTTTCTGCAATAATTTAATTGATTTTACATAGAGCCTAATGTGTTTTGCAATATATATAAAAACCGGAGATTTAAAATAACAAATTAAAAATTATCAATAAAATACCTCTCCTGTAAAATTTCATAAAAGTCGCTTACGATGTTCTTCCATAACAGGCTCGATATATTAAAATATTTATAGTACTATGTGTTCATTATTTAGTATTTTATACAACCAATAGCATTTTTTTTACCTTACATAAATACTTTTCAAAGGTTGACCCGATTTACGTTTTTGCGCTCTCTTGTAAAATTTCGTTTTAAGTCCTTACTAGGTTTTGAAATGGGGCAGCCGAATGTTTTAGCGCCTCACGTGTGTCTCAGTTCCGGGAGCCTGTACGGACGGTCCGCACGGGTCTCCCGTACAGCTGTGAAACTAGCCTTAAATCAAAATCAAAAGTCATTTATTCAAACTAGGCTGAGAATCAGAACTTTTTGAACGTTAAATTACATGAGACAGTCCCACAAACAGCCGCTCTTCACCACTTCCGAGTGCTTGAGCTGGGAAGAAGAAGTGGCGCAACAAACTCCCCACTAGGGTACTTACTTATCAATATTGGAAGTAACAAATGCAACAATATAAGTAGTAAGGAAGAGTACTAAAGGAAACAATTTGCTATGGAAAGCAAAGTTTTGTAAACGCAGTTATGTTTATGGAAATGTGTAAACCAAGGAGTTTTCCTCTCTCAGTGAAAAACATTCGATTTCTGCGGTTATACTATTTATAATTATTAATATTGTGTTCTCTGTTCGTGATCGTGTAAATTCTTTATTATTTTTTATTTTCACACGTATCGAGATGTCTGCCAAATTGCAATATGTTACAGTTCCCATGACCGGTACTACAACAATCTGTGATTCTGAGAATTTGTTCGTTTTTATCTCAATTTAAGATGATGCAATTATTTAGAACTGTGTAGAGTTCGAGAGTCGGTTATGATTGCCAAATTTTATTTTAAATCTAATATCCTGGTTGCTGGTTTAATTCGTCTCAGTGACAAGGTGGATTTGCAAATATGTAATTTGTTTATCGCTACCTGTTTTTATTAATAAGCCACTTATCAGTATCAAACTCGTAAATATTGATAATTATGTGTTTAATTGATTGTTCAGTATGTCGTTTATCTTTCTGTATACCAATTAGTATGTCTTTGCGTTTGAAATGTTTTCGGTGTGATATCGTTAGTGATAAGCGTGGCTGTGTCGTTATCAGGCTGGGTCGGCGGCGGCGGCGGCGGCAGTCGGCGGGCGCTCGCCGGGCGGCCCTGCTAGCCGCGGCCACGGCCCGCGACCGGCGTCCGGCGACCACGCCGTTCAAGTTCGTCGACGCGTGCCACTCGCAACAAGTTCCTACGTAGGTACTTGTTACCAATTCAGGACGTGTGTCGGTGAGTGCAGTGTATAAGTGTGCGGTGTGATGCAATCAGTGAGGTGCAAACAAAACAACGGACTTGTATATAAAACATTCTGTTTAATTCTTTTGGAAGCTTAACGTCGCTAACAATAACATATTCTTACATCTATAATGCTACTTAAGTAGACATAGGACAGTCTTAGAGATGAGTAGAACTACAACTAGGTAACGATCATGAGATCTGGATCACAGTCAAGTTGTCGCGCGGCATGGAGCCCTAGTGCGCGACGGAGGTCTGCACGGGCAGGCCGAGGGGGGGTGAGGGCAGCAACTTCAGCACTGGCGCGGGGGGAGCGCGCTCCTTTGCGTGTCTCTTGACGTGCTTGGCGAGGTGGTCGGAGCGCATAAAACGGCGGTTGCACACGCGGCACCCGAACTTCTTCTCGCCGGTGTGAGTGCGCTTGTGCCGGGACAGCTCATCCGAGCGCGAAAACCGACGCTCGCAGCCAGCCCACGCGCAGCGGAATGGACGCTCGCCAGTGTGTGTTCTAGCGTGAGCTTTCAGGTGGGACGACTTGAAGTAATTTTTTCCGCAGCCAGGGTACGAACACTCGTAGAGACGGCGGCGCGCGGCTGGGGCCGGCGCGACCAGCCACAGCGCGGTGGTCGGCAGTAGAGTGCCGGGCACGAGAACAGCGGGCGCGGGCCGCGGCGCCAGCGGCACCCAGCCCGGGGTGGCGGCGACCGCGGACGGCGCCTGGGGTACTCGTTGTTCATCGCGCACTTCATGTTTGGGCAGACACTCGGGGTGAGGAGACGGCACGCGAGCCTCCTCCACTTTAGGAGGTGGACTGGGAGGCTCCACTCGGATAGGTGGCACAACTTGAGCTTGAGCCGCAATATATTTAGTTTGCGAATAACTGTGTCCGCGGTTCATTTTGAATTTGAGCGATTTGACGATGTTCATGTTCATGTCCTGAGGTGGCGGCGGCAGCAGCGGCTCGGGGCTGCAGGTGCCATCCTTGTGCGCGCGCATTATGACGGAGGGCCGGTAGCAGGGCTCGGGAGGCGGCGTGCTCAATAGCAGGCGCGCCAGCTCGCACCGCGAGCGCTTGCTGAAGTCGTCCTCGCCCTCCGAATCCGAGGGCTGAGGAGTGACCAGGCCATGTGGCGGCGGAGACTCCCGCTCGCGCTTCACAGCAGCCTTCTTGTAAGGTAACTCGACCTGTGAGACAAAGACAGATGCACGTAAGTGAACGGTTGCTATAATACGAGCACGCGCGCGCTGCGTGATCGCGTCGTGCGCTCTTACCGTACTTTCGATTGCACAAATGGCACTGAGAATATTTTTATTGACGGGGAAAAATTTTTTGGGGCACTTTAAAATTATTTCTAATTTTCGAAAAAGTTTTTAAGACGAATTTCAAAAGACACTCACTTTGCTTTCCATCAACGGTGGCGTTGACGGCGGTGAGAGAGGTCCACAAACTTCGAGGAGAGTCGACATTCTGATTATACTAATAGCATTCAACGCAATAAAACTTTCTTTTTTAATTCACAAAACTTGTGTTTTCGCTCCGCGCTTCCGCTGTTGGGAGCCGTGTGGTTCTGTTAGCGGGCGGCAGACGAATAAACCGTTCGGCAAGTGTTCGCCGTACGAGGCATGCGATTGTGGGGTGAGGGGGGGGCGGGTGTCCAATGGGAGCGGGCGGCTCGGCTGCGCGGGCCAATGGCAGGGCGGTGATCACGCAGCCGGCGCGTGGCGGCGCGTGCTGTTCACGTGCACGTGGTGTGACGGCGAGGTCGGCGTGACGTCACCGGCGCGCCCCCGCATGACGTCGCGGAGGGGCGCGGGCGCGACAAGGTCGCCTGCACCGCGCCGCGCACAATCAATGACACTCGTGCACCATCTAGCCACTATTTTGACAGTTGCGGTTCGATGACCTGCGCTCGACATTCGTTACTTTCGACGACTTCCACGTCTTAGGAGACTTTACTGCAGTGGTACTGTCCCGTTATGTTCTACTACATTCTATTATGGATGACATCGTTAAAAGAAGTACTTAATGAGTATGATGAGTGTTGAGATAAATGTTATCAGCAACAACTGAATAGTTTCACAGAGCTGTTGTTGTTATTGTTTCAAATAAGATTAGATAAAAGGCGGTCTACCTACAATTAATATCTGCGTGTCTAGTGTAATAACTAGCGAACTATGATGCGTCATTAATATTTTATTTTTAAACTCATAATTTTAGAGTCCAAAGTAGTTCTATCTATAAAAAACTATATGAGCGTATGACGCAATACAGGCCAGTACCCTAATTGCGTAATGCAACACAATCAGAATCTATTTCGATTTGAAACAGATTGCTAATCCATTGCTTCATAAGTCGGAATAAAAAAATCTGCTCAACAACATAAATAACGCAATGAATGTTGTTGAACCGTCAAAATGAAACAAATTAGGCAAAATTGTTTACGAAAATAAGTTACGCAATTAGGGTACAGGTGATAATAATAACAAAAATAGTTTTTCTCTTACAAACTTTTTCATTAGTAATTTTCTATTTAATCAGTTAGAAACATTATTCTTATAGCTTCCTGCACCATTATAAACTTTGGTGTTACCTGCAGCAGAGTTGAGTCAATGGAATTTACAAACATTCAATTCTCCTCGCTAAAACATTGACAAATATATAAGTGGTGTAGGTCAGTCTCGATCAAACCATCTTAAGTTTCTCTTCAGCAGACATAATTTCGCAAGTTGTCACTCGCCAGAATTACTGTTTACGTATTTTAATGAACTAGACGAATTTTGCAAGAGTGTCTCGAGTTGATCTCATTTTGTATAAATAAAATTAATTTATGACCAGATGTTTGAACGTAAACGAAGCAAAAGGAGTATGTAGGGATCGTTACAGGTGGCGTTCTGTGGTTGCAACATGCCCATAGGGAAGGTGTGGTGTTTATGTATTGCATTCATTTATCTTTGGCAGAACGTCAAAAAACGTCGACATTTTTGCTATTGGGAATTTTGTTAAACACGTTTTTTTTTCTGGTCTGTTCTGAGGAAAAGAAAACATTTTTTTTTTTCGACTTTTTAGGATGTGTAAGACGTCGAATCCAACAGTTATAAAATACTAGCTGCGCCCCGCGGTTTCACCCGCATAGGTCTCGATCCCGTGGGAAAAAAAAAGTATCCTATGTTCTTTTCCAGGGCATCATCTATATATGTGCCAAATTTCATCCAAATCCGTTCAGCCGTTTTAGCGTGAAGGCGTAACAAAAAAACTTACTTTCGCATTTATAATATTAAGGATTACACCTAAGCTTATGTAAAAAAAAAATGTTATTCCTAAAATAGACTTCTTGTTAGAGTTTTTAAACTTAGATGCTTGTTTAATTTATGTACTTACCTATTTAATTCACATTTTAAATTATTTAAAGAGGTGTGTCAGGAATTTTTTTATTACAGGAAGTACTTACTTAAAGTTCTGAGCTTAAAGACATCGCATGAGCAAAGTGTGATAGAGCTGTGGGTTTCCGTTCCGTTCATTTAGGTCATTATAATTATGTTAATCTGCAGCTATGTAGGAAGAAAATTATGGAACTGGCAGAGAACCACAGAAAGAAGACTCCACTATAAAGTCTATAGTAAAAAGGTTATTATTCTCATCATAATATTTTATTCTCATCAACAACATCAACAAAGTTGTATAAAATAAAGTCAGTTTATTTTTTTCTTTTTTAAATCACGTTTCTCTGTTTACATCACCGTTTTAAGAAAACTCAAACCGGACACGCCCTTTTTATTTTTACTCCACACAAGAGAAAGGTCATTGACCTCGAAATCCAGAATCTCAAACGCATTATAATATTCTGTGTCACTCACTCATTGGATTTTTCTACAATTTCTTAATAAAACACGTTACTCATTTATGTTAATTTCCTACTCAGTATAGTAACGGTTACGGCTGGTATGCGCAAACGCATGTTCGTATGTGTGAGTGACGCTCAGTTATATGTGTGAGTGACGCATCGTAGTGTGAGTGACGCTGACGCATCGCTGTGTTGTGAAAGTGAGGCGCACGCGCTGGTCGAGTGATCGGGGGCTGTTCGAGGTACAAGAGGTAGCGAGGTCATGGAGTTGGACTTTGGACTGTGGGTGGAGAATTACGTTTTCGTTTTCTGACAATGATAATGACGCTTTTGTTTGTTTGACAGTTTTTAATTTTCAGACATCCAGATAGATAGCAAAGATATTCATACCTTCTTGTTTTCATAGAAGCGGATGAATTAGGCATTTATTTAAATAAAATTGTCTGCCTCATAAATATCACTACACTTTTGACTCTATCCATTTTTCGTAGAGCTCATACGCCATGCCGCCACACATATTGCAAGTTGACTCCAGGAGGGTCACCGGCATTACGTTTACGCTAAAGTTAACCCTCGAGGAGTGTCACCGGCATTAGGTTTGAAATTTTGTTAAAATATACAACTGATTTTATTTTCGCAGTTTATAATGCCAAATTCGCAAAGAAAAACCTACTTTAAAAAAATATGTGACTTGAGTGAACCCGAGGGAAGGCTCCCAGCACTGAATGTGTTAAATACTTACATAAAATAAATTAAAGAAAAATAAAAGTGTGAACATTGGAGTTACGAGTGCTACGACATAACTGACGCGTGCTACGGCGTATCGCTACGTCGCTACGATGACGTAGCAGAGCCACGTGACCGGTTACGCACCGAGTTAACAGCGTTTCTTGGAACTTTGTTGTACTGTTTTGCATAATATGTGTTTAAGTTGTTGTTTTGTTTTTAATATAGATAATTTTATATTTTGATAGTTTAGTTTTATCATAATAAACATATTTTCAATAAAATAAATGAATAAAAAGCAAAATGTAGTGTTTTATTTTTCGTTTTTAAACTCAAACTAAAGTATTTATTTCAATTAAACCAATTACAGGCACTTTTGAACTGTCAATGGGTCAGTCAGTCAGAAAGATGAAGCTAGTTATCAATTCCAAAGCGTAGTAAGTTCTTAAGGAAAAGAACGGGCAAGAAAATACACTCTTTTAAATCAAAATATTGTTACAAAATATTGGTTATTATATCATTCATGTTGAAATTATTATTACTTCTTTACAATAGTTATTCATGTCAAAAGAATAAAAATATACGCGACTTACGAGTTGTAGGTCGTAGGTTCGAACCCAGACAGGCGCTTACTTTGTGTAAATTATTTCATCACCACTGCTCTCAAAACGGTGAACGAAAACATTGTGAGGAAACCGGCATGTCCTAGAACCAAAAATTCGAAGACTTGTGACATCTACCAATCCGCATTGGGCCCGCGTGGTGGATTACGGCCCACTCCCTCTCACAGAGAGGAGGCCTGTGTCCCAGCAGTGGGGACATTATAGGCTGATGATGATTTATCAGACAAAATAAAATATGAAAGAAATAATTAAAATCAAACAATACTGTTCGTCTGTTGTGTTACTATTTCATAACTTAAATACTGACTGCCTCATTTGGTCTAGATGGTCTTAAGCACTACTGCTGAACATAAGGTCCTTGATTCGATTCACAGGTCGGGCAAAATGTAATTGGGTTTTTCTATCTGGAATTTCTCAGTAGCTGCCCGGAGTCTGGATTTGTGCCCGGTTGATGGCAATAGGCTCGCCCCCTATTACATGGGACTTAAACGTAACTGGCGAAATGTGGGTGTACTATACTGCCGTCATAATGGTGAAAGGCCGTAACTACTTCAAAGATATTGACTAAATGACAGTTTTGAATTCAAGCTCAATCGATAAGTATGTATCTGCGGCTAAGAATTAAAAGCAGTTTGAAGTATCGCCGTATAGACAGAAATATAGAGGGCTTATTGATGTATCCAGCCCTATACTTGTTTAACAAATTTTTTATAAGAATGTTAGTTACGGCCTTTCACCGTATGACGGCAGTATAGGGAGACCTCTGCTCAACCCTTTGGGAGAACAAGGCGTGATGTTATGCAAATACCGACGGTCGTCATTCCCACCCGCCACAATCTTATCACTTGCACCACACAACTCACACGTATGTGATGTAAACAAACTGGTAATTCCACACATGTGTGGGTGGTGTTTGGGGAAACCACGCGGACTGGCGTCGCGATAAGCCGATCATTGTTATCACATATCAACACGGTGCTAACAGGTTAAAGGTCGATTTGACCAACTGTGGTCAAATGACGTCAGATTCAGAATATTGTGGTAAAAACCTTACTAACATTAATCTGATAATTTAAGTTTTTTCTCCTATTTTGCGGTGTCTAGGGACCATAACGATCTTATTAAATTTAAAATTATCACCTAAAATAAAATCCTAACTTAACTAAAACTATTAACAAATTAAAATATGGCGTCGAAAAATTCCTCCGCATCGCTGTCGACTGGTAATGTACCCAAGAGACTGGCCGCATTGCCACGTTGTATGGCAATGCTTAGCCTCTAGCCAAGGTAAAACTAGCTAAATAAATACACATTAAGGAATGCAATAAATGATTGAGAATTGAAATAGGGCGTGGTTTACTTTGTTCGGAATAGAACCCAACACGTACAAGCGCGGGGTGCATGCGCAGGCGGCGTGATCAACGTACACGTCATCGGCGAGCGGAGGCGCGGCGCGACCGCAACACAAACTTGATGTAAGTGGTAACCACCGCTTATATGGACATCTGCAAAAGGTACTTACAGCACATCAGTGGTACCAAAACCAGTTTAAGCTGGCCTCAAAGCCGACGTTCGCACGGACGTAATAAAATGGCGGCGGGACTTTTTCGTACATTGGATTTTCAACGCTTTACTTAGCAGCGAGAGTTGTAAATCCAACAGTGTGTTTTTTCGAAGCGCTGGGATGTACTCAGTTGAATTCTCAACGCTCGGCTTAACACCGAGAGTTGGAAATCCAGTGTGCGGTAAAATCCCGCCGCGATTAATTCTATTAAAACTCCTTACTACGCTAAGCCAGGGTCAAGGTCAAAACGTTTCTACCGACCGCCGTGCGGTGCGGTCGGCTGTACCAGAGGTATATTAGCAAGTGGTAGGCTTGCAGAAAAAATATCGACATATCGACATTTTTAGGCGATATTTAATAATTTGATATAAAATATCAAGTCTCGAAAATGTGTCAAATTCGATATATTTCCAATAGCAACATCGTTGTCGCCACTGACTAAAACCGCTGGGAATCAGAGCCGTAATTTTTTTTTTCGTTTTCCATTTTCAAGGTGATTTTAAGATAGCAATGCAAGAAGTGCCAAAAAATATCGATATATCGATATTTTTATTTCGATATTGTTTTAAAAAAAATATCGATACGATATATATCTATACTTTTTAGGACTTTTTGCATCCCTAGCAAGTGGCCAGTATTGTAAAGTCGTGACACCGGCCACCATACCTTCCAAATTGTAACACAGCTAAGCAGTAAGTATGGGGCAATATTATTGGAATGGTCTATAATAAAAAGCTCTTCTACAACTGCTAACTTATACAAGGTGTTCATTTTGATGTCCCATAAATCTAGGGTATTAATGAGACCATGTCAAAAAATTAACTGGCTACTTTTATTTTTCGTTTTTCATTAAAAATAATTCAACAAAGTCACGATTAGTTATGTAAAACACCCTTACGTGAAATATAAAAACATTAATTCAGACTATTTTTGTTCATAAAAAAAAGAAAAAAAAACACGACGTCGCATTATCTTAGCTTTAAATATGAATGATTGGTTTGAATGAAAATTATTTACTCGTATTTATCAATGAAACTTCGATACACACATCGAGAGTCTAATATTATGAAATATAAAAAAGAAAAAAAAACTGGCACTCCGGGAGTGCCGACAGAAGTGAAAACTTGAACAAGATCGCCTTGGTAGAAGAAAAATACTTGTATAGAACATTGGTCCGTAACCTTATCTAAATAAAGAGCACAATCGTGTTTACAAAAAAAAACTTCAAAAACCTTTAAAGTAAAAATACTTGCATAGAACATTGATCCGTATCGTAATATAAATAAAGAGCACAATCACGTTTACAAAAATGAGGTGTCGGTAACGGTGTCGCGAGTTCAATTGTTTTTCCCATCTCAAAAATGGCCAACGCGCCTAAAGAAGTTTTAACTTCAAAAATTAAAAATAATTTATATGCCAGTTGATTCTTCGACATGGTCTCATTAACATCCTAGAATTATGGGATAGCAAAAGGAACATCTTGTATAACACAAAAAAATGTAGTCAGGAGATAATAAAACAACACCATTGGTGAGTCAGTGCTCTGTAGTCGGCAGTTGGCTAACCGCTCATTAAAAAAACCTTTTAATGAAATTGCTGCAAAAACCTACATTGCTACTTAAGCTGGGAATTACCAATTTGGCAATAAAGAAGTGTATGTGTTTTATTTTATCCTGCTTAAAGTTTTTTTTAACCATGTTAGTCTAAAAGTCGCAATTGCAATTGCTTAGCGCAGGTTCCAGAGTCCGATACTCGGGTCGAACAAAGCTTGTGGGAGTTCTTACCTGACCTGCCTATCTCATAGGGGAATGGGCATGAAGTTATAGGTATTATGTTACAAAAGCATTTTTTTTTTTTTTGTTATGGCATCTCGTAGTTGACCTCTGAGATCATGACTACTTAACCGTGCTTTCCTGTGGGTGCCTTAAGCTACTACACTTAAGACCTCCAGCCAGGGGTTATTCAGCAATGCTAATTAAAACTAGGTGAACGCTCGCTAAGGGCACCCCCTGTGGGGTACGAACCTCGGCTTAGGGCGTCAACCGGAGGGAGGACATCAAGGATGGGACGGGTTGGATCAAAGTTTAGATCATGATTATTAGTAAAGGAATTTAAAGCTACGTGCTCAGCTACAACAACAGCTGGCACCTCGTTATCGAGCAAGGGTTACAATGGCAATAGACTATTATTACATAGGACTTAAAGATATCAAAATATGTGTACAGATAGTGGCATCCACGAAGACGCGCCTACTCTTCTACCTAATCGCTTACAGTACAAGTGTGCAACATATACCGCTAAAGTTTTAGTTTTGTCGTGTTTACTCATTACGCACTCATAGGTAATTAGTGTGTATCGACAAAACTGCAACACTAGCGGAATGTTGCACTTTTGTTCTGAGAGCGTTTAGCGCGTTGCAAGAGTGGGGCGCCTCTTCGTGGATGGCACTCAAAGTCAATATTTTTTTTCAATTAGGCACATAAAAGGCACTTTTAAACGTCAAAATTTACAAAAAATAGAATTGATTCTAGTCGCCCCTTCCAAAAGTTAGTTTTCGTATGGAGAAGAATGGGCAAGAAACTCCACCGTTACTCTTTTAAAATGTTTTACAATACTTTGTATTATGAACTAAAATAAACACTACTATCAAATTAAAGTTGGTATTTATTCCACACCACAATATTTTAGGTTTCAACAATATGGCTGATCGGTCGCGAGAGAGCGAGACAGCAGAACCCTGAGCAGTACAGCCATACTGCTACGTTCCGATATCACACTTTTTATACATTAATTATATAATTATATGTGAAGACGATGCACCTGGAATAAGATTACTATACTACAATAGGTAAAAATAATTCAAAATGAAGCAATGACAAACTTTATTGTGATGGATACATGGTGTTCACTTTACTATCCGGACAGGTGTATCTACTAATACAACGGTACCTATCCCATCGCAGAATGTAAGCGCGATATTACGTTAACATTACACTATATTACACTAATAATGCTGCGTAATTTGCACACGTAGTACCAGCGTGCTATCATGACACTAAATGGTACTTTGCCGGCTCCGCGTCTGACGCAATAGTGGCATGATAAAAAATCTATCGTTTGTGCATGACAGTGAGTCAACGGGATATTGAATCATAAACGAGATTATTAAGTAGCAATAAATATAAAATAAATGGCAATATTTCAACTTGTGAGATTTATGATGTATATATTTTCAATTGTAGTTGTAATAAAGCAAGATTTACTCAAGAGCTACATTGTAATCATGTTGTTTTTGAGTTGAACTGAGTTTATAAAACTCAGCTTTAGTTTTACAAAAAACTTTTTAACAAAAAAAGTTTTTTTATATTTAATAATTATTTTTTACAATTAAAGTTATTTTTCACTTTGTATCTAGTTTGGAAGTCGGTTGTACTTTTTGTAAAATATTTTTTTTTTCACTCTTTAGTGGGTTGGTTTGTAATTTATTTAAGTTACAATAGCCTAATTTCAACTGCTCATCAAAAATACGCAAATCGCTATATGTGCCTATAATATTTGAAGAATTTCCTCGATTTCTCCAAGATCCCATCATCAGATCGTGACCAAATGACAATGGGACCAACTTGGAAGTATATTCTTTCAAACAAAAAAGAATTTTTCAAATCGGCCCAACCGTCTTCGAGTAATTGGGGAACATACATTTTAAAAAAACCGACGAACTGAGAACCTCCTCCTTTTCTTGAAGTCAGTTAAAAACAGCTGCATTTTGTTATTTCTTGTAGCTATATTTTGATTAGGTTTATTCTACCATCACATCATAAACGATGCCTCACCTATTGTCGTGCTCGCTGTGCAACAACACCTGCACGTGGCACCTTTGCGAGGTCAATGCTAACGCAGTCGGAGTGGCCGAATTCTGGACGAAGCTTATTTAAAATAGGTATGTATATAAATGGAATCAGCAATACGATGAACTAGAAGAAATTAACTATTACGTACATGCTCAGAGCAAATAAAAAACACAGCGCTGTCAACAGTGACGTGAGGCCGGTTTCGTAAACATGCATGCACTTAGTGAGGTGTAGTTTGATAGTAAATGTGTGCGTGTGAGCGTGTATGCACAGAGCAGAGGTGTAGTTTTGACATGCTTCACTTTACTGTGTGCAGCGCTATATCTTGGTTTTTTATTACGGTTCCGTAGTAAATAAGGAACCCTTTATAGTTTCGTCATGTTCGTCTGTCTGTCTGTCTGTCTGTCCGTCCGCGGTCTAGCTCCGAGACTCTTAGTACTAGAAAGCTGTAATTTGGCATGGGTATACATACATATTTAATCACGCCGACAAAGTAGTAAAACTAAATTATGAAAAACTAAATTTTTTAGGGTATCTTCCCTAAACGTAAAGTGGTGATGTATTTTTTTTCTATCCCATATCATTGAAAAGGTCCTTCAAAAACATTGTAAGTATGGGAAAACCATTTTTGGATTCAGGGATCCGTTTGCGAAATTTTAAGCTTTAAAGTGTTAATTTTTGTTAGAGTCAAGTGTGTCCCCCCTTGCCAGCTAAATGGTTGGTTTTGGATATGTGAAAAAAATCACAGCAGTAGGTTATATAACGAAATTAAAAGAAAAACTATCACAGCTAAGTAGGCTCTATAAGTTAACGAGTAATAATCGACCAACTTATATTTGCAGTTGCAAAAAACATGTTTTCCCATACATTTCGTATGGGAGAACATGTTTTTCAACTACAAAGTTAAGGGCCTATACTACCTCAAATGGCTTAACATGATCCTCCGTTATATCGAAAATACTGCAGCATTAATTTTGAAATAAATATATGTTAAAGTTAAGGATTAATGTTAAGTACTATGTTAGACGAAAACACGATTCCATAAAATTTTCTCGATAGAAAAAAATTCCAAAGTTACCTCCAAACCGAACAATAAACCGCTGGTATTCAAAAAATACTTCAAATTAGATCATGAAACTTTGCATAATAACTGAACTAACTATAAAGCAGCGACTATGTTTTTTATTTTTTTTAAATTACCTTTATTTTCGCCGTAAAAAGCAATTACCTAAATTATTGGCGCCTCGGAGCCGCTAGCACCCCACTCCGTCTCGTTCTCACTCAGTCCGCGAGCAGTATGGTGCGAGCGAGATAAAAAGTGAATTTGAGCTGAGGTTGTATAGGCTCTTAAGTTTGTTTTTGGGATAAATTCATCCCAACTACGGAGCTCTTCATTGTGCGTGGTCCGACACGCGCTTGGCCGTTTTTGTTTGGTCTGAGCATACATAAAATAATTTTTACATGACGTGTATTTAGAATGGTGTACTACAAATATTATTATTTAGCACAAAATCGTGTTTGTTGTTCCAGGCAACATAATCTTTTAACTATCAACTTCCTATCTTGCCCTTGACAATATTTAATTACAGACAGATACCATTAACATACATTTTAATTACTCTAGTACCACCAAACCTATATCAATACTAGAACAGTACTTTAAATAAAAACAACAACTAATTATGTATTGGACAAGGAAAACGTTGGAAACTGCACACAGTTCGTCTCGCTTGGCTGCATGCTATGCATTCGTGTTGCGTGCGCGCATGATGTGTGAATGTGTGTGTTTACGTCCTGTGTGCATGACAACATATGTGGGGGTGTGTGTGTGTGTGTATTGGGTGTGTCCGTTGACCGGTCAACTCTTTGTTGTGAGCGTAAAAAGTGGTGTTTTGATACAATTTTTATATTTAGTTGTAACTGTTTATTGTTACGGTACGATTGACTGGCTATTTTGTATTTTTCGTGTTTTTAACAAGGATAACGTATGTTTGATATTGAACAATAGCAGTCAAAAATTGGAAAAAGGGTATCAACTGCAATAAATTGCACGTCAAGCAGAATTAAACACGTTGCAAAAACCTAGTGTTCCCACAACGTCGTAGGCGCAGCGTCGACGTAAAACCGCAGATTATCTAACCATTCTTAGTAATAAATGTAGGTACGGTAAGTGGAAACATGTTTATGATTACTTTTACTAACGAGTAGGTACTTAGTCTGGAAAGACGAAAGACGTAATGGAATGGTATTCTAGAAATGGAAAGAGACAGAAGGGACGACAAATCAAGAAGTAGGGATGCAAGAAGTGCCAAAAAGTATCGATATTTAAAAAAGAAATCTAAATCTATTTCGATATTTATCGAAAAAACAATCGATATATCGATATTTTTTGGCACTTGCATTCCTAGTCCTACCTTAAAATCACCTTGCAAATGGAAAATAAAAAAAAAAACGGCTCTGATTCCCAGCGGTTAAAGTCAGTGGCGACAACGATGTTGCTATTGGAAATAATTTATGTAAATCCAATTTGGTACATTTTCAATGTTTGATATTTTATATCGATGTATCGAAATAATAAATATCGCCAAAAAATATCGATATATCGATATTTTTTCTGCAAGCCTATCAAGAGGTAGGAAGATGACTTACCAAAAGGATGGAGAAGATTAGCTCGACAGAGATGAGTGGAAGAAACTAGGGGAGGTCTATGTCGAAGGACAACCTGACCAACAAACTGGTTGCTGAAGATTGTGTATCATACGTACCTAATCAAATTAAGTTATTTTATTAAACTAGATTTAAAAACTAAATTTTTAAAGTTAAAACTGTATTGTATTTGGTTGGCGAATAAAAGCTTTTTTATTTTTTCTTAGTCTGGAACCTACGTGGTCGGTAAGTGAGTGGCATCACGAAATAAGTAGGTATACCACACTGGTTCCAAGAAAAAAGTAGGTATACCTTTCAGTTTCAGCCATGTCTTAAGAGACAAGAGACAAAGGTCTAAGGGTTTAAGTTTCCTCTTAATATAACCAATCTTGACCTTGAAGTTAAGATCCCGCCTATCATGCACGAGGTTGTGGGTTAAAATCCGGGTAAGTAGAGTCTGGTCAGGATAAGTCTGCATTGGAACAAATGGGCAACCCCAAAAAGTTTTAAATATGGTATACTTTTACACCAGTCAGTCATGTCAGTTTCGGGGTTGTTAGTATATCTAATGATTTTGATATTTTGCCTTTTGATTTTTGCATAATAGATCATGTGTAATGGACTATGTCGTACCTATGCTCTACCTCCATACGATGACAAAACTGTATCAAAGCCACACTGCATCGTGCTAAAGTGACTATTCTTTGCGAAGAATAAATCAGAATATAAACAAAATAACCTATTAACAGACAGGCGCTCTACTTTGTGTAAATTATTTCATCACCACTGCTCTCAAAACGGTGAAGGAAAACATCGTGAGGAAACCGGCATGTCCTAGAACCGAAAATTCGAAGACATGTGACATCTACCAACCTGCACTGGGCCCGCGTGGTGGATTACGGCCCACTCCCTCTCACAGAGAGGAGGCCTGTGTCCCAGCAGTGGGAACATTTATAGGCTGATGATGATGATGATGAACCTATTAAAAACAAAAAGACAAACAAAGTATCAAATTCTTTTTTTGTAGGACAGGATGGTGTTGCCGTTTATAGATTTTCAAATTCCACCTTTTTTTTACTTATGCAGACTTAGCGATGACTACCATCATCATCTGCCTAGCCTTTTCCCAACTATGTTGGGGTCGGCTTCCAGTCTAACCGGATGCAGCTGAATACCAGTATTTTACATGGAGCGACTGCCTATCTGACCTCCACAACCTAGTGACTAGGTAACACGATATCCCTTGGTAAGACTGGTTGTCAGACTTTTTGGGCTTCTACCCGTAACGACTGTCAAAGATCTACAAATGACAGCCGGGACCAACGGCTTAACGTGCTTTCCGAGGCACGGAGGGGACTTGGTATGTAACGATGGTCACCCATCCACGGACCAACCGCGGCAAGCGTAGCTTAACCTGATCGATCGACCCGTGCAGCTGTTATTACTTAGCCACAAGCCCAAGCGACGACTACCAATGTGACTTTTTCAATGCATATGTACTTTCTGAGTTTATCTTATATATTATCGATATCGGTGAAGGAAAAAGATAGTGTGGAAACCTGGATTTATAGTTAATATCTATAAGTCTGAAATCATCAACCAGTCTTGGAGCAAGCGTGGTGATCAATGCTCGTGCCTTCTCTGTATGAGAAGAGGCCTTTGTCCTGCAGTGGGACAATAATAGCCTGGTATTATTATAAGAGGATATGTCGGGCCTTCTGGCTTCAATTAATATTGCGGTTCTTTTCGTGTGGTTAGTGACTAAACCAGTGTCAGAGTTTTAAAGCCGCCCATGGGCCTCTGAGAGCAGTGGTGGCCCAGTGGTAGCAGCTGCGACTTACGAATTGTCGGCCGTAGATTCAAACCCAAACAGGCGCTTTACTTTGTGTAAATTATTTCATCACCACTGCTCTCAAAACGGTGAAGGAAAACATCGCGAGGAAACCGGCATGTCCTATAGCAGAAAATTCGAAGACATGTGACATCTACCAATCCGCACTGGACCCGCGTGGTGGATTACGGCCCACTCCCTCTCATAGAGAGGAGGCCTGTGTCCCAGCAGTGGGAACATTTATAGGCTGATGATGATGGGCCTCTGAATTGGCATCAAATGCCATCGAGAAATATCTCTCAAGCATGCCGTTTCCTCACGATGTTTTCCTTCACCGTTTTTGAAGCAAGTGATAATTATAAAATACGCACATGAATCAGAAAAGTCAGAGGTGAGTGCCTTGGGTTTGAACTCGAGACCTATGACTTGGTAGTCTGACTGTCATACCACTAGGCTATCACTGCTATATTATTGCGGTTTCCAAGCCGTTTGCCGAGCTTGATGATAATGGCAAAATTACTCATCATGACTGTTCATTGCAGCTGTTATTTTTGTAGGCTTATATTCAGTGAAGGATTGAAATATTTACTGGTATTCAGCTGCATCCGGTTAGACTAGAAGCCGACCTCAACATATTTGGGATGTGATGAACTTCGGAGACCTTCAAATCGTCATGGCACTAGAGGTTTCATTATTATTATTTAAATAAAATTAAATGATCCAGTGGTGAGAGCAGTGGTGGCCCAGTGGTAACGGTCGCGACTTACGAGTTGTAGGTCGTGGGTTCGAACCCAGACAGGCGCTTTACTTTGTGTAAATTATTTCATCACCACTGCTCTCAAAACGGTGAAGGAAAACATTGTGAGGAAACCGGCATGTCCTAGAACCGAAAATTCGATGACATGTGACATCTACCAACCCGCACTGGGCCCGCGTGGTGGATTACGGCCCACTCCCTCTCACAGAGAGGAGGCCTGTGTCCCAGCAGTGGGAACATTATTGGCTGATGATGAAATGATCCAGTAAATAACGAACAGCGTTTTATTGCTCTCAGGAAACTATGCATAGTTTATTATTATTAATATATCTCTTGATAATTCTCAGGACCCTGGAGTCCCGGATCTTTGGAAGACGTACGAAGGGCCGAAGTCAACTCGCAGAGGCCCGTTTGACGTTTTTAATAAAATGAGGCACTAACCGACGATTATCCCTGTCCGCACTACGTAAGTGCATCCAAGGACAACCCCCGGTTGGTGTAGGACTATTGCAGGATATGGAAACAAAGATATTGGGTTATGGGTTCGGATGGCTAAAGTGAACTGGTTATCTAGGACTATGGAAAGACTATGGCCCCGTAAACGCAATCTGGTTCTCAACAAAAACAGGAAACTATGCATAGTTTATTATTATTTATTCTGATGAGCAATAGTGATAACAAGAGACTAATAATATGTGTCATTAAAATATCATTACTGTAGTACCTATGTTTATTAATTTATTATCTGACAGACAGGAGGACGCTGTCCAAATTTCAATAGTTCATACAAAAATCTCAAAGAAAAAAGAACGTTCAGTATCCAGAATTTTTTAATTTTTCCGGGATCTTATCAAATTTTTCTTTCGATAAAAATCTAAGTAAGAACATTTAAAAAAAATGCCAAATCGGTCCCGCAGTTCTCAAGTACTGCGCTTACCAACGAACAGCATTTCATTTTTAGGGTTCCGTAACCAAAAGTTAATACGGGACCCTATTACTAAGAGTCCGCTGTCCGTCTGTCACCAGGTAGTATCTCATGAACCGTGATAGTTAGACAGTTGAAATTTCACATTTTCACAGATGATGTATTTCTGTTGCCGCTATAATAACAAATACTTTGGTATATTGGCGTGTGCTAGCTGACATATGGCGAATAATTTATCATTTAAATTATGTTTTGTGTTGCATAATGAACTTACATTATGCATTTTGCATACTATTGTATAGAATCATTTTTTCTAACTTGAACAGACAGCTGTGCTGCTGGGGAGTGTGTTGCGCCACTTCTTCTTCCCAGCTAAAGGCACTAGGAAGTGGTGAAGGGTGGGCGTTTTTGGGGGACTGTCTTATGTAATTTTGACGTTCGAAAAGTGCTGGTGGTGGTGCTGGTGCTGGCCTAATTTGAATAAATGACTTTTTGAATTTTGTTTTTTTTTGAATTTTGACTAAAAAACAGAATAAAATAAATATTTAAGAGAACTCCCATACAACAGACATGTTTTTTGCCTTTTTTTATTATGGTACGGAACCCTTTGTGCGCGAGTCCGACTCACTTGGCCGGTTTTTGTTATTTTTATAGATTAAGTTACTAAGATAAATCCGCATTGGTAGCCCGTGAAATTAAAATGTTCTTACGTTTTTTGCAACTTGCATGTCAGTGTTAAAAACGTAAGAAAATTTGAATTTCGCGGGCTACAGCTGCGGATCCACCAGCTATATATAAGAAGCAAAAATATTTCGTTGGATAATAGATTACTAAAGTGTTCGATTCCTTAGAAGGTTTTCTATAAGAGTATTTTCAGATCAGCTTTTACATTTGACAACAAATCATCGTGGGCTTTCACAAGAACTTTTGCAACTGTAAACTTGTGACCAAAAATTGGCTATTTTTAGTTATACGATCTATTGTTTTGTTTTGGAAATGTGTCATAAGCAAAGAAAAAACTAGGTGCCTAGTATAATTCTGAAGGCAATAACGTCGTAAACGCTCATCATAGTCGATTGCAATAATTAAACATGCAGCAGAAAATTTTCTCTTCCTTAAGTTTCCTTGCTCACGACCACGTGAAACGTTTGAAAAGCTCGAATAAATTTTTCCGTATAGCGAAAATTAAATAAATAGCAAAATACAATTATTCTTTCATTATTTTTGTTAAAAATATCTATTTAACTTCTTTCAGAGAAACTTTGATATTATTCTTATGAAGTTAGAAATATCTGTTACCATGTGTTACAAAATACCAGCTTAAAAATATCTAAGTTGTTGGTAATAAATAGATATTACCATCTCCTTCGAGATTTTTGAAAACTCACGTATTATTTTGGGTCACCAAGCAATGGTCAGATGGTTTGATTTGATGCTATAAATAAATGTATAATCCATGGTTTGATGGCTGGCTGGTTCACAGAGAATAACTAAAAATTTCATTATATATAAAATTCAAACAAGCTCAGCATTTTACAAGGATTCTAAACTCCGCCGAAGCAGAGTTAATTCAAAAATAGAAATAGACTCATTTGAGTGTCCCCCTCCACGGAAATCTTTAGTAAAAGGCGAAAGATTTATGCGTTTTGAAGGGAAACCAGAGATACCAATTACGCTGATTCTAAACGACCCAACCAAACGGCGGAGAATCATAACACCGTGATTCAGGAATCAGCACGAAATGTACAGTGACATCTTTTGGTAAATATTGGAACTAAAACGGAAACAGTGGCCAAGTTGGAGTTTGTGGTTGGCGACTTTATGCGGTAAAATGAAACATTGTAAAATCAGAAGACAGCGCTAAACAAGTCCTAAATTGATTTACATTTAATGATTGAGACTGAAAAGTGTTGCAAAAAAATGCCTCCTTTGTTGCACCACTGATGAAGTGCATTAGTACCTACTTGTAATTTATAAAGGTCGAGATAAGAATATAAAGAGCATTAAAATCTTTAATTTTTCCTTTATCTATAATAGTCATAACACAGGTTTAAAAAAAAATACAATATGGAATGAAACTTCATAATTTAAAGAAGCGCCATCTATTGAAATGGTCCCGAACTACGCTTAAATACCTACTCGCCAAGAGTAACAACACCACATTAACACAGTTCTTTGTTTGTAACAAATAGGTACTGAACTAGTTTACTACAAATCACATAGGTGGCGCTGCTGTTTAGTTCCTGACGAACTTTTTCTTAGGGTATTCGATGACAATCATAATTATCTTCACACTACTATTTAAAGTTGGATTCAACAGAGCAAAAAGTATTTAGGTATATAATTAGGTTTGTGATTTTGAAACAGTCGTGATATGTAGGTACTAGGGAATGCAGAATCAGTTCTATTTTAATAAATCGGGATTTACGGGAACTTCTGGCTAAAGAACCGGGATTCCCGGTACTTTCGATACTTTCGATAGTAGAGTTAAAAGTGTTGAAACGAAGAAAGTAAGAGAAAGACGAAATAAAAACATTTAAATCAAGACAAATCAAATAAAACGTTTTCTTTCTTGTTTTATAGACACTAAATCAGTTTTGTTTAGTACTAGCTGTGCCCGCGACTTCGTTCGGTGCATGGCGGAAAACAATAATGTGTCGCTTAGAGAAGGTGTAGGTCCCACTCCTCCACTGAAACGGAAGAATCTTCCGATCTTGCCTGGTGGGAATTGTGACCTGGGGTTCTCTACCACAGCCCTTTCGAATGCAGTCACTCACTACGTCTTAGGGTTTATAATGTCAGTGCGACGAAGTGTTACTTTGATTATTGAGAATAAATGTAAATCAAGGCGCCTGGTCGAGGCTCATTATCACTTGCCGTACTCAATAAATCGCGACTGCCCGTCTGGCGGAGTGTGCTGAATGAAACGTTTTCATGGTGTAGAAGGATCACACGATCAAGAAAACAGGCTAAAGAACTATAAAATGATCAATATGATAATATGTGTTTTCTATGATACCAGTGTACTTATCCTTTGTTTTTGGAGATCCCAAATGAATAAATAAATATCTTAAAAACTTGTTTTAACTAAGAAAATGCTTGTCTTTAAACTATGTGAATGTTCTGAAAGGATATCTATCCATAATAATAGCAGACAAATCAAATCAAAATATTTATTTGCTAGAATATGGTACATAAGGTGTTACAGTAAATTTGTTTCAGCATATCCTGCCATAACATGGCGTGCAAATGTCTTTACAGTTAGCAATGTCAATTAACCTAACTTACAAATTACAGACTCTATTAATTTGTCTTCTAAATAGTCATTAATGGTATAATATCTTTTAAATAGGTAGTAGACATTCGGGAAACTATAAGTTCCATGGAAGGATTAGCATCAGATTCGTAGTAATCAGTTAATTTCACTTTTTTCTTTGGTATTAGTTCAATAGTTTCAGTATTTGTCGATGTTGAAGGAGACTCGACACTTTGAGGAAGTTGACTATCAGCTGTGTTCAAGCTTACCTGATGCACATTTTTCACCACGCATCTACCTCAGAACCATTGGACAGTCTCAGTTAACCCTGCAAAACACATGCTACTAATAAGCATGCTTGTTTACTACCAGGTAGCATGCTCATTAGTAGCATACTCTCTGTGCCTGTAAAATGCTCATGCTCTTTTTGTATACACATGCTAGTTGAATGCTACCAAGTAGCATTTGCTCGTAAGTAGCATGCTCTTGTACTACTAGGTAGCATGTGTATGATGTGTATTCCACGTTTTAAGCTGTTGAGCTTTGGGCAATAAAATTAGAAATATTTTAAACGCGAAGTACCTTTTCCCGAAAGTATCGAAGGAACCGGGATATGATTTTGAAAATCCCGGTTCCTAAAACGACGAATATTTTAAGAATTTCCCAGTACTTTCAGTTCCGGGATTTCCCGGGACTATTCACTAGTCGGTACTCCATTGTGATAGAAAATAATGTAGTCTTTAAAAAAGTTAACAGTGGTGCTGATTTTCTTGTACACCGAACTAAACTAACTCAACTATCACTAAAATTCTTTACTTTTAATTATGAGAATCTTAAAGCTATTATTCTACAAAATAAATTCTCTAAATTTAAAAATAATTTTGACACATCTAAATCGAATTTGACAATTGACTCCACACGTGATACCTAACCACGTGAATCTTTTTAGAACCGGAGGCGCGCAGCCTCGACGTGTTTTACATGGAATTTTTCACTTTTTGTATGGAAAATAAGAAAAATTGTTACCTATATGTAGAGTGTTAGGGGTTTTATAAAGGGGGTCGAAATTTTCATTATTTTTACGATTGGACACACCGTTTTCGAGATATAAGCAAAAGAAAAAAAAAGATTCAGTACTGTTTTTGCATCTGAAGTCGAGGTGTTGGTGTGAATTTATAGTTCATGACAACCAATTTTATTCCACACGTTTTTAGTCGCGAAAAACGTCAAATTCAGAACAGTAAAATTGCCATTTTCACTAAACTAATATCTCAGTAACATCTTAGTGCTATCAAACTAAAATATAGTTAAGTTGTGTCACTTTTAGTCTATTTCAAAATGGGAAATCGTCGTTTGACAGGATTAAACTAAATTTTGGTGATTTTTTGTCTAGTTTAGAGTCATTTGTGACAAGAGAATCGGCACCATTGACTCTCGTTCTCTACGTAGTTAATAAAAATATTAAATTCATTTAGTGACAGACAGCGCACAGCCTAAACCTCCATGTCTAGAGCACTACAGATAGTGCCATCCATGGTATAATAATATATTTCGAGACACAGCTGTCACGTGGGAGATACAAGAGTACCTACGTTATCACATCTATGCTACCAGTACCTAGTGTGTAATAAATAATAACTCCCCAACCTTTAATACCTGTGCGAATCCGAAAAACAATGAGGTTTTAATTAACAATTATATATGTTTAAATTGAATTGTTTCGTTTTATTAGACAAAGGAAACGACAATTTAAATGCTTTGTATATATTGTTTTACAGAATGGTAACTGAAAATCTTTCCATAATTCGTTTCACTTCCGGAATGCCAGACCTGTTTTTTTAGACCATGGTGCCATCCACGAAGACGCGCTCCACTCCGCGATAACTGTACTGTAAGCTGTACTTTAGTACGGAGTGGAGCGGAGTGGGGCGCGTCTTCGTGGATGGCACTATCTATTAGGTAGGACTTTCGGAAATTCACACACACATAAACTCATGCCTTCTCCCCATGGGGGTAGGTAGAAACTACAGAATACCACTTGCTACGATCCTTACATACTCCTTTTTCCTTGTTTACGTTCATATAATACAAGATCCAACTCCACGAGGACCGCAGATGCGAGGGTTTGTGCCCCGCAGAGCTGCGAATTTTCACCGACGGATCCAAAACAGGTAGTGGCATAGGTGCTGGAATCTTCTCGGAGGACTTCAACATACACATAGCCACACCATTGGGTGTCCATAACACAGTGTTCCAGGCCGAATGCATGGGTATATCTCTTGCCGCTTCAGCCATCATGGCCAGGGAAGTTAAGGACCACTCGATACGAATACTCTCAGACAGCATGGCTGTTCTGCAAGCTCTACACAGTCACACTGTTGATTCTGGGCTGATATACGAGTGCCACCTGCGCCTCAACCAGGTGGGTGACCTAAATAATATAACCATTCAATGGTCACAGCGGTTCGCGGGGCAATGACGCAGCCTACGAACTTGCCAGAAGGGGGTCGAGCATGGCACCAGTGGGGCCTGAGCCCATTGCGCCACTCCCCTTCAGGTATATACGCACTCTGGTAAGGAAACGAACCAGGGAACAACATCACAAACTATGGGTGGACTACGGTGAGTGCAGGCAGGCCAAGGAGGCTCTCCCTACAATCGACGGCCGCCTCACAAAGCAGGTTCGCCGATTAACAAAACAGCAACTGCGCACAGTTACAGCTGCCTTAACTGGCCATGGGTCATTTAATAAACACCTCTTTGTCATAGGAGTCACAGACAGTCCGCTGTGCAGAGCCTGCATGGAGGACGACGAGACAGCAGCTCATGTGCTGTTAAACTGCCCGGTGGTCGCCACATACAGGGCAAAGTACTTCGGTAACCCAGGTACCCTACGTGAGATTGTCAGTGACATCAAGGAGTTGCTGGCCTTCTTTGATGAGCTGGGGTGGATCGAATAACAGATTTTCCCACCTATTACCTATTACCTACGTTCATACATCTGGTCATAAACGCACGCTAGTTGCGATTACTGCGCACTTAATTTTTCTGAAGAACATCACCAAAAAGGTCACTAGGTATATGTCCTCCCGGCGTTTCTATTTTCATCTGCCTTGTAAATACATTTTGTTAGTCGCCTTTCATTCATCTTCTCAACATGACCGAACCATCTAAGCATACTCTTTTAAATTTTTGTCACTACATCTTCTTTTAAACCGCACCGTTGCCTTACCGAATCATTCCTCAGTCTACCATTCATATCACACCACACATGTGCGTAATAAGGCTTGTAGTATAATAATGTAATAAGTTAATTCCCAAGTCAACTTCGTTTATTAAAAATAATAATACCATATAAAATTAAAAAAACACTTTATGATGGTGATGACGTAACAGGTTTCTTTAGATATTGTAAAATCTTGCCAATACACACTAAAATACGAAAGTGGTTATTGATAGAACAGTTCACCAACAAAGAACTGCAAATTAAATTCCATCATAGCATAGCAACAAGAATGACCAAAACTGATAGTACCAAGATACAAAGACTATTACGGGAAACGAACGAACGCTTATTTAATACCTACTCTAATTAATGACGTTCCAACAAAAATTCAATCGGAAATAAGGGTATTTTTTACTTCTGATGACGAAAACAAAAAAAAATGTTTTGATCAACATTACGTGAAATAGCTGTAAATATCAATAATTTAGGTCATAATCTACTATACAAAAATATGTACCGAGCTTACAACTCTTTAGTTTTACTAGAAATATCCAATAAAGTTTCGGACGTCCATGGTAGTGACACTGAATCCAGGGAAGTGACTTTCCATACAGTTTTTTTAACCATGGAAATGACTTCAAATCATGGACGTGACATTCTACATATTTTATATGAAAGGTGAAGTCACAAATTTTATTTAATCCAAGGTTTTTTATACATTGGATTTTTTAAATAAAACAAATGTTTGGAAATTCAGCTTTAATTGCTTTGAATTTTTAACTTCAACCTAAATCACATGTTTTATCTATATAACAATATTTTATTGTAAATTATGACACATAAAATATATTTCTTAAAGCAACTGCTAAAGAGATCAAAAACATTGTACTTATGGCACTTTCTAATTATTATTTCAGTCTCAATAAAATCTTAATAATCTGTATATATAAAATGGTAAACTGACTGACTGACTGACTGACTGACTGGGTGATATATCAACGCACAGCTCAAACCACTGAACGGATTGGGCTGAAATTTGGCACACAGGTAGATAATATGACGTAGGCATCCACTAAGAAAGGGTTTTTGGAAAATCGACCTTTAAGGGGGTGAAAAGGGGGGATTTTGTTCGTATGAAAAATTTTATTCCTTGAGTTAATAAACTTGAAAATTGGCACGAATACTTATCTATGTAAATTATAAAGTTTGCCATTTTTAGTTTTTCTAAACTACCCCCTAAGGGAGGATTGGGGGGTGTCATAGTTTGTATGGAAGAATTTTAACGCGCGGTCTGATTAACTCAAAACTCAGTATTTATACTTAAGACTGAAAACAAATAAAAACGTATATCAAGGTTTTTTGAAAATCTACCCCTGACGGGGTGAAAAGGGGTATTTATTTTTACAGGGGAGGATTTTACTGTTTGGCTTGATTAACTTGAAAATTTGTATAAATAATCTATGTCAAATAATGGAAACGTCACAATAGACTTTTCAAAAATTATTATTACGCTATTTGCTATGGGGGATGAGCAATATTGCATTATGTTCGTATTCTTCTATAGTTTACCGCAAACTGTAAAAAGACTATCCAAAAGGTTAGAAAATTGCAGATAATTACGGATTTAACCTTTTAAAACATTATCATCACGCTATACCTTTATGGAGCTAAATAGTCAATCATAACATATACAGGGTGGATGTTGATATGGGGCAATAAGGGCAGGTACGTTGTCGCTACAAGAAAACGGTCTTAGGAGACTGTGCTTAACTTTTTGATCTGCATTCACAGATTTTGAAAAAATTGTACAGTCAGCAAGAACATGGGTAATTTTCACAAAAACTTTTTTGATGCCTGTCGATCCTATTTCTTATTACTAGCGTCAAAAAAAATATCGGGCCAACGGAGGGCGAATTTTTGAATTTTCTCGTACTCAAGTACGAGAAAATTCAAAAATTGCAAAAAACTTTCCATACATTTCGTAGAAAATGAGCCTGAGAGGAGATAGAACAACACGAAATATTATCCGCAACGATCAAAATCCGTAGTGCGCGCATAGCCTAAGTTTTTAATACCTATCTATTTCAACTTGATACTTCCACGCGTTTCTGAGAAAAAGTGTCTTGACAGGCAACGATGTCATCCTTTAAGGGTTTCCATTTTTCATTTTGAGATACGGAACCCTAAAACAGATTTACTACCTATCTATCTATTTGTTACCTTTTCATGCCGTAACGGCTGAACAGATTTAGATGAATGGTATACGGATAAGCCATGACCTGGGTTAGGACATTTGATAAGTACTCTGAATATCGGTAGTACGTTCCTGTGGGATATTTTCCGACCTTTGCGCGTGCGAAGCCGCGGGCAAAAGCTAGTATTATAATAAAAACGTTCAAGTTATTTTTTAACTTTAGAAATATTTCTTAATTAAAATATTTCGAGGTCATCATCGCTCCCACTGTCAAAGATCCTCATCCTCCTCTTTTCAGGCTTACTATCGCGTTCTTTATTATCTTCCTGTTCTTCAGTCTCACTATCAAGCTCGTTATCTTCTTGTTCTTCAGTCTGATCATCAAGTTCTATCCTCTAGTTCTTCAATCTCACTATCTAGTTCCTTATCCTCCCGTTCTTCAGTTGCACTATCAAGCTCGTTATCTTCTTGTTCTTCTGTCTGATTATCAAGTTCCTTATCCTCCTGTTCTGCAGTCTCACTATCCAGTTCCTCGTCTTCCTGTCCTTTCATCTCACTGTTAAGTACCACATTCTTCTGTTCTTCGGTTTCACTATCCGGTTCCTTATTCTCCTTTTCTTTGCTTTCATTTTGGTCACCAGCAATGGACTTTGGAGTATTCTCTCTCAAACTTTATATAGTCGCTCATTACGTTTTTTATTTTGTTTACTCCTAGCTTTACGTTCTCGCCATTCACGTTGATTAGCACGTCATTCTCTTGGAGTCATTTCGGATAGTAGTTTTACCTGTTTTTTGCGTTGTTTTTCTGCATAACGCTGCGGCGATAAGACCCCTCTTTGAGGAGTGGCTAGAGAGGCGCCACGGCGTCCTCACCTTCCGCTTGATGCAGGTCCTCACCGGACACGTTTGTTTCGGGAGGTTCGTGTTCAGGATAAGGCGGGAGGAAACGCCCGGGTGTCACCATTGTGTGGATCACCCGGAGGCTACGGTGGAGCATACGGTGGAGGTCTGACAGCTTGGGCGGAACATCGCCGTGTCCTCGTGGAAGCGATCGGTGGTGTTGATCTCTCGCGTCCGGAGCGAGAGGAAATGGGCGGCCATCACCTCCTTCTGCGAAGCAGTAATGTTCGCGAAGGAGGAGGTGGAATGCGTCAGGGAGAGGCAAATTTCGCACTCTCACGCCCCTAACCGTCGCAGGAGGAGACGCCCTCGGCGTCGGGAATCACAAGCTGATTTCCGGCCACCGTAGGCGTGGGCTTGCTGACGGTGAGCAATGGGTAGCTCGCCGTCCGATAAGGACCAGGCCCGGGTCGACGGCGCGTTGTGTTCCACGCGCGCCGGGGTTGCGAAGAAAACCGAAAGGGAGATCGTGGCCCTCGGCAACAGGGCAACCGAAGGAACACGGGTGGGTTTTAGTCAGTAAGAGTCTGACATGCCCTCCCGCTCCGCCCAGAGCGGGAGAAGTTATTTGATAATTTCCCACCCAAAAAAAAAAAATCTTTTCTATTACTGGCTTCATACAAGTCGGGATTAGCCTTAATACGAGCTCTTCGTTTTCGTTCGCATTCTCTCTTTTGTTATGAATTTCTTCTGCTGTCTTTGGTCTTTTATTTCTCGTCATCTAAAAAAAGCAAAATATGTATTTTTTGTATGTAAAAGCGTTTTATGTATGTATATATATGGCAGTAATTAAACAAACAAAATAATTGGAATGATCCAAGTTAAAGTTCATATCCCTGGACCTGTGGTCACTTCCATGGAGGAAAATTATCCACGTAATCAATGGAAGTGACATCCATGGAAAGGACATTTTTTGGTTCAAACACGAAAAACTAACTTAAAAAAACTCGTCTTTGCAATCTATTTCGGCAATCGTAATTTGACCATCAAACCTACAAAACAGCAAAACAAATGTAAATTTAACATTATATACTTACATGGCAAAACAACCACAGTAGTGACCACGTATGCTTGACGAGTTTTAATTAGGTAATCTTATTGTTTTTTCACGACAAACTTATTGCAGCCAGTAAGAAATTGACATCTCATTATGGTTATGATAGGTGAAGTTTTGTTAATCCTCACTTAAATTCGAATTCACGCAGTTTTTTTTGTCAGTAAAAATTTATTGTGACCTTCGTCCATGGAAGTGACCAAAATTTAAGTCACATATTTTAATTAGGTTTATTGTTCTCTTTTTTATCAATTGGACAGTAAGTTATAAGCTGATATGGATCAGTATTTATTAGAGTTAAAGATAATAACCTTATATGTTAGAAATATCATGCTAAAGACTGGGAAAAAATTATTATATCTGTAAATTTGCTTCAGTCACATCCACGGAAAAGACATTTTTACGATTATTTTTTAATATTTAAAATAATGTGATCAATAAATTAAGTATATTTTCATGTAGTCTTCACCAGACATGGTAGCACTACCTTGATAAATATATCAAGTCCACGTGCCCTGTGTTATTAAAGAAAAAAATCTCTGTCACAGATAATTTTACTGAAAATGAGAAATACCCATAACAAATAATAATTATAAAAAATACAAAAAATTCTTTGATTCTCTTTGAAAATGCATCATCCTGTTTAAATTTCATTCAATTAGTAATTAGCATCGACGGACTGCCTGACCCGCGCCGTCGTCGTTTTTGTACTTTTTTCGTTATTGTTCAAACTACCTTACAATATTTTATAAACTATGTTTTAACCATAAATTGTATATTTTGTTAGCATTAAGATTGCTTTAAAGTGTTTCAACATCCGGACAAACCTATTGAGGTTTTTGTGATGTTTCTGTTTATATTTTGTTTTGTTCCTTTAATTAATAAACAATAAAAAAATAAAAAAAGTACTGACTTAGTCACACGCGGCCATCTTGCCGCGCGGAACTGACACACTGCAATAATATTGGTGGAATAGTTAAAACATTCCATATTATTCTCGATGTGCGTTCTAAAAAGTAGTCATTGGAATATCCTTCTGCATTTGATGAAAGTGACCCGATGAAGTTCAGGGGGTAGGACGTTTTTTTAATAGAAAAAACATTGTTACTTAAGTTTTGCTTTTGATTAAATTGATCATGTATAAATTAATCATGGTCTGAGTATTAGTGACCCAGTGGTAACGGCTGCGATTTACGAGTAAGAGGCCGTGGGTTAGAATCCAAGCAGGCACTTTATTTTTGTGTAAATTATACCATCACCACTGCTTTCAAAACGGTGAAGGAAAACATGGTGAGGAAATCGGCTTGTCCTAGAACAAAAAAATCGAAGACATGTGACATCTACCAACCCGCACTGGGCCCGCGTGGTGGATTACGGTCCACTCCCTCTCACAGAAAGATGCCTGTGTCGCAGCACTGGGAACGTTATAGGCTGATTATTTAAAAGGACAGTCTCAGACATAGATCTGTTCCACATTGCTTTACAAGTAGTCTAAGAAAAGACATCAAAATAGATAACCTGGAGTGACAAAGAAAAGAAAGAAAATCTTGCTTCATTTACAATTTCGCAGTAACAAGTTTTGCATCATTTGCTCGTTGAAGTCTTGGGTCTTGTGGCTAAGTAATAACAACCGCACGGGTCGATCGATTAGGTTAAGCTATGCTTGCTGCGGTCAATCCGTAGATGGATGACCAGCTTTACATACCAAGACCCCTCCGTGTCTCGGAAAGCACGTTAAGCCGTTGGTCCCAGCCGTCATTCGTGGATCTTTGACAGTCGTTACGGGTCGTCAGTAGCCCGAAAGTCTGACAACCAGTGTTACCAAGAAATAGAAATAGAAATCATTTATTTGCCAATAATGTAGGTATACATATATGATGGTTATTTTGATGAGAGTCCCGATACATTTTGCCTTACGGCATGCAAAATTATTTAATGTAATACATTCACTAGACAAAAAAAAAAAACAAAACATAAACAATCATAAAAAGTATAAAATACAAAGAAAACAAAAAAGGATTCCATTCACTAAGTAACATTACTATTCTTTGTTAAAAATACTTATATTATTCAAAAAAAATCATTCAGAATTAGGCACAAATGTCAACAAATTAAACTAAAAACAATGTTAGAAAATTCGATTACAAAATGTCAACTAATTTTAATAAATAATAAATTAAATTTAAAATGAAAATATTTTATTTTTATTTTTTTATCAAGGAGTATCGTGTTACCTAGTAACTGGTTTGTGGAGGTCATATAGACAGTCACTTCATCTAAATTTAAACTAATCTATACTAATATTATAAAGAGGAAAGATTTGTATTTTTGTATGTAACGAATAAACTTAAAGACTACTGGACCGATTTGAAAAATTCTTTCGGCAATGGATAGCTACATTATCAGCGAGTAACATAGGCTATATTTTATCCCCGTACTCCCACGGGAACGGGAACAACGCGGGTGAAACCGCGTGACGTCCGCTAGTGTTATAATAAAAAGATTTGATTTGTTGTATGATTATTTGTTTGTTAGGCTTTCACGCTAAAACGGTTGAACGGATTTAGATGCAATTTGGCACATAGGTAGACCATGACCTGGATTAGGACATAGAATACTTTTTATACCGATATTCTTACGATATCGAGAGCAGTGGTGACCCAGTGGTAACGGCCGCGACTTACGAGTTGTGGGTCGTAGGTTCGAACCCAGACAGGCGCTTTACTTTGTGTAAATTATTCCATCACCACTGCTCTCAAAACGGTGAAGGAAAACATCGTGAGGAAACCGGCATGTCCTAGAACCGAAAATTCGAAGACATGTAACATCTACCAACCCGCACTGGGCCCGCGTGGTGGATTACGGCCCACTCCCTCTCACAGAGAGGAGGCCTGTGTCCCAGCAGTGGGAACATTTATACGCTGATGATGATGATGATGATGATCGAGACTTATGCACTTGATACTGCGGGACGCAGCTAATGTAAAATACTGGTATTCAGCTGCATCTGGTTAGACTTGAAGCCGATTCCAACAGAGTTGGATAAAGGCTAGGCCACAGATAAGCTAGGCAGATGATGATGGAGTGAGAAAGAAAGGAAAGAAAATCTTGCTTCATTTACAATTTCGCAGTAACAAGTTTTGTATCATTAGCTCGTTGAAGTCTTTTCTTCTTCGTTGTAGCTTCGAGCTTACAGACAGTTTTGTTAGAAAAATACACGTATTTACAATATTAAAATGAGTACATAATTTCACGCCCTGTTTCCCTGAAGGGTTGGGCAGAGGTGTTCCTATAGTACACCCATATTTCGCCAGTTATGTTTAAGTCCCATGTAATAGGGGGCGAGCCTATTGCCATCAACCGGGGACAAATCCAGACTCCAGGCTGCTACTGAGAAATTCCAGATGGAAAAATCCAATAATACTTTGCCCGACCTGGGAATCGAACTCAGAACCTCTTGCTCAGCAGTAGCACTTGTGACCACTAGACATCGACCGCAGTTACTGTAATTACTTGAAATATCAGTTTTTTTTTTTGTGTAAACTTCACAGACGTGATGGATATCGAAACACAATAAAACAAAGAAAACAGATTTTCTTTGCCACTTTATAGTGCCACTTTGAGTGTTTTGATGAAATTTTTTTTTTAATACTTAAACACGTAATTCTAAATTTAAATTACTTTAAAGATATTTTTAATTTAACAATTGATGTTAATTTTAAAATCTCAATTTTCGTCTATGATTTTTCAATTAAAAATTAAATAATGTTTTTCAAAATAATTGTGGGAAAATTAGTGAGTTATAAAGTTCGTGTTAGTTACCCTTTAGTAAGACTGCGTAAAAATTTTACCAGGATGACCCTGTCCAGGTAAAATTTTTCGAAGTACCCGATCGTTAAAGTGTAAACAACCCTTGTTTACACTTTCACGATCAGATACTTTTCGAACAGACTATAGGTAAATTAGAAGTATTTTTGACAGATTGAGACTGAGATTAGAATTGCCCCTCAGGGTTCGGCAACCTAATTGCGTAACACACTTTCAATCACAATCCGAGGGTTTTGAAAGATATTGCTAATGCATTTGTAGTGGTTACACCACCACATACGAACTACGCAACATAGACATGACGTCATACAAATTCTGCATCGCGCAGTTAGAGTTTACCGAGCGTTCGACATATAATATGTCACCGTAAGATTGTGAGAACCGTAAGTTTATAATCTATCGAAATTATTTCCGTTAAATTATAAAACTGTCGAAAAATTGTGAATTGGATGAAATGGGTTAGGTTAGGTTAGAAATGTGACCAACCGCGCGCGAGCCGAGCGAGCGCTACTTCCAAGTTGCTCGCAGCTAGGCAGGCTATTTAATATTAGCGCAAGGTGCGTTACGTCGCAAGCAAGTTTGATACCAGTTCACAATTTGTCAGTTTTTCATGGATACATTATAAACTATCGAAAAATTATAAGTCATAAGTCATTTATTCATTTGTTTAACATAGGTGTACAATAGTAATGGTATTTAAAGATAAAGAGTTCGCTATGTTATACCAGAGGGCGTACAAATGTTTGTAATTGAGTAATTATTGAATTAAATAAGCCTGAACAATAAAAAAAAACAATTATAAAAAATCACACATTTCATAATACAAATTAATTAATAATAAACAGCAATAGAAATCAATGTCAAAATAAAAAATAAAAATACAAATGTCAATACAGTGCATGACAACACACAGACTGAAAACAAATAATAAGGCTACTAATAACTGATGTCAATAATACTAATGTCAATAAATAAAATTTATGTCAATGATTACAATACATTTTATTTTCTTAGCATGTCATCATTCTGTCATTAAATTTTTGTCTGTTATAAATTCCGAAATACTGTAATATGCTTTGTTCACAAGTAAGGACTTTAGGCGTTTCTTAAATAAGCTCACGTTCAATTCTTTGATTGATCGTGGGATGTGGTTAAATATGACTGGCGCCATGCAGAATACACTTTTCTACATTAATGCTGTGTGGGACCTTCTTACGCATAAGCTATTGATATCCCGTCGACTTCGATTATTAATGTCTGACATTTTTTTAAATAACTTTGGATTGGTCTTAACAAATACTGCAACCTCAAAAATATATAAGGTTGGAAGAGTCAATATTTTAAATTTAATAAATAATGGTTTACATGTATCTATGACCTGTAATCCAAAAATTGTCCTGATACACTTTTTCTGAGCTTTGAAGACTATTATATGCGTTAAATTGTGAATGATTTGTCACAGTTCACAATTTTTCGACAGTTTACTTATAATCTTACGGAAATAATACCGTTAGATTATAAACTGCAAAGTTCATAATTATACGGTGACAT
The DNA here is from genome assembly GCA_963680765.1 of Agrochola lychnidis. NCBI lineage: Eukaryota > Metazoa > Arthropoda > Insecta > Lepidoptera > Noctuidae > Agrochola > Agrochola lychnidis. Next base: position 23,491,213 of record OY796858.1, read on the forward strand.
ATAAGATTTCGACTTCAATCGTTGGGCAGTTGCCCGCCAGACACAACTTCGTCGGAGGATCCTCCCTTTTCTATGGAGGATGAGTGAACTTTACACCCTGTTCCTCATACCACTAAACATTCATTCATAGGTTTGAAAAATTCGTCTGCTCAACAACGTTTATAACGCAATGGACCTGGAATAAATGGAACTGTCAAAATGAAACCCATTGCGATCAATTATCATTTTATGTGAGCTACGAAATTACCCCGCGGGTGTAACACTAGATTCACGAACTGGGTTGTAGCCCCGTAGCAATCGTAGCACACTGCGTAGACGTGCTACGCTGCTACCAAAAAAAGGCATAAAGCTTTCAGCTGGTAACAAACATGGTTGACAGTTTGTCAGACTATAATTAAAATATCTGTTAATTAGGTAATCAATGATACTGGGTTTTTGTTTTTCGTTTGGTTAGTGACTAACCGGTACCCTAATTGCGTAATACAACACAATCACAATTTGTTTCGATTTGAAACAGATTGCTAATCCATTGCTTCATAAGTTGGAAAAAATATCTACTCAACAACGTAAATAACGCAATGAATGTTGTTGAACAGTCAAAATTAAACAAATTAGGCAAAATTGTTTACGAAAATAAGTTACGCAATTAGGGTACTTGTGTCAGAGTTTTTATGTCACCCATGGGCCTCGGACTTGGCTTCACATGCCGTCGAGAAATATCTCTCAGGCAGGCATGTTTCCTCACGATGTTTTCCTTCACCGTTTTTGAAGCAAGTGATAATTATACAATACGCATATGAATCCGAAAAGTCAGAGGTACAACGCCGGAACACACCGTGGTCACTTCGACCGCTTGTCACTTCATGATGTGGTCTGGTCAGATCATTGAATACTCAGCGTTTGACGATATGACCAGTTAAACGCACGACTACTTCATGATGTGGCCAAACATTAGTGATCTCGAACTCGTCTTTGAACTTCCCATCGCTAAGTTCTGTCAGCGACTTTGGCAACTTATTGTAAAAAACTTTTTACCAAAAAAAAACAACCGACCTCCAAAAAAAACACTACAAAGTGAAAAATAACTTTAATTTCGGAAGTCGGTGTCTTGGGTTTTGTATTTTCATTTTTTGCCACCGACTTCCGAAATTAAAGTTATTTTTCACTTTGTAGTGTTTTTTTTGGAGGTCGGTTGTTTTTTTTTGGTAAAAAGTTTTTATTTTTCACTTTTTAGTTGTGGTACCTACCCCACACACATTCGAATACCACTACCTGCTACCAGTGACAGAAACTTATCATATCATCTACATACTAAGTGGGAAAAAAATTACGTATTTTGTAGCTAACTCAAAAACTATCCAAGCAAAGTTAATAAAAATTATATAGGACCAATTCGAGAGCACACACTTTCAAACAAAAAAAGAATTTTCAAAATCGGTCCACAATTGACGGAGAAATCGGTGGACATACATAAAAAAAATAAAAAATAAAACAAACATACGCGACGAACATATAACCTCCTCCTTTTTGGAAGTCGGTTAAAAAGCGGATACTGTTTATAAGAAATGACTTGCTTGTTTTAGTTAATCTAAATTTGAGTATCACAATTTCATGTCGACTACGAGTATTTAACGTGTTCGCTCACAATAGGCCTTATCAGAAGGCTAAAAGTCACCCAAAGGGCAATGGAGAGGGCTATGCTTGGAGTTTCCCTACGTGATCGAATCAGAAACGAACAAATCCGCAGGAGAACCAAGGTAACTGACATAGCCCGAAGAATTGTCAAACTTAAGTGGCTATGGGCAGGGCACATTGCTCGCAGAACGGATGGCCGATGGGGTTGAAAGGTTCTGGAGTGGCGACCACGTACCGGAAGACGTAGCGTTGGAAGGCCTTCTACAAGATGGACCGATGACCTTGTGAAGGCCGCAGGAATCCGCTGGATGCGGAAAGCACAGAATCGGTCGAAGTGGCGGTGCTTGGGGGAGGCCTATGTCCAGCAGTGGACGTCTTTCGGCTGATATGATATGACGTGTATTTATATTATGGAAATCGCTTCTTATTTTGAAAATTCTTAAGTTTTTGCGAACATACATAATACTTTCTAAGATGTAAAGTGAAGGCAAAGTCAGTATATTAATTTCTTTAAATTTGTCTCTAAGGGACTCGCGAGGATCCATTTTATAGATCGCGCGGATTGCCCTCTTTTGTAAAATGAGAATTGAATCTACGTCAGCTGCCGATCCCCACAGCAAGACGCCATAAGACATAATACTGTGGAAATAAGCAAAGTATACTAACCTAGCTGTGGCTATATCAGTCAACTGCCTTATTTTTCTTACTGCGTATGCAGCTGAACTTAATCTACAAAGAGTGTAATTTTGAATCTAAAGTAATTCCTATGAATATAGTTTTCGTTATTGCATCTAGTTTTTTGCCATCAAGTTTTAGATTTAGACCTACTTGAGGTACATTTGGTAATGAGAACCTAATACATTTAATTTTGTTCGCATTAAGTAAAAGATTATTAGCTGCGAACCATTTTGAAAGTACAGCCAGACTATCGTTGACATGTAAGACATCTGTATCTTTCCATTCAAATTTTCATCCCCTATATACCTACCCCTTTAGGGGATGAATTTTCAAAAATCCTCCCTTAGCGCTCATTCTCGTTATATGAAAAACACTTCTGCGAAATTTCTTATTTCAAGACCCAGCGGTTTTTAGTACCTGGGCGACCGAGCTCTGCTGTTCCATACTGCCATAATAGTAGGCACTTACTAATTCCATGCTGCCATGATCATTATTTTTATGACAATAATGTCATATCATTATTCATTATCTTGTTCTAAACTTTAGGCGACCGAGCTCTGCTCGGGTGAAAATTCGGAGAAAACTAATTTTCCCAGATATGAGACCTGGCTAGATCGATTTTTCGCAGAGTAGAAATCTATTAACAAACAAATAAATATATATACAAATATTGCTCGTTTAATAGTATAGGATTAAGTATATAAACATAAACAACATGTAACCCTATTTTCTTATTTAAATTATGTAATGCCTTTACCGGTTGACGACAAAATTTGTACGAAGCACAACGACCTTCTCAAAATTGACGTTAAACTAAAGTATTAATAGTTAATTTTCGACCAAGTTTCCTTATTAGTAATAACTATAATACCTATGCACTTAATTACATTATATTTTATTGTAACTTAAATGTCTAAGTATATATATTTTTTTCTTCTTAGCCGTTGTTGTCCCACTGCTGGGCAAAGGCCTCCCTACCCTCTTTCCACCTCTCTCTGTCCAGAGCTTCCAAGGACCAATCTTTCTTAAAGGAGTCCAGCTCATCCCGCCATCTCCGTCTGGGCCTGCCGCGATGTCGTTTGCCATTAAGCGGGACCCACTGGGTCGTAAGTTTGGCCCATTGATCGTTTGACATGCGGCAGATGTGTCCAGCCCAATTCCACTTAAGCGTGGCAGCTTTCCGAGTGACATCAGTTATTTTAGTGATGGAACGGATTGTTGTATTCTTAACCCGGTCCACAAGTTTAATACCAAGAATACTCCGTTCCATAGGACTCTGGCAAACCCCGAGCGTGGACCTCTGTTGAATTGTTAAAGACCATGTTTGAGAACCATACGTGAGGATGGGAAGAATACACACGTCGATGAGTCTTCTTTTGAGGGATAGAGGAAGATCACCAGGCATTTTCGGTGCGTCTTGCAACTTCTTTGTTTTGTCTTGCCTGGAAAGAGACTATTTGACCGAGATAGAGATACTCATCGACATATTCAACCTCCCCACCCGCCACGGTGATCCTGCGATAAGCGCTGTTCGTCATCAACTTGGTCTTTGACATATTCATTTGTAGCCCGACCTCTAGGCTTGCCGTGCTACAAAAACAAAATGACACTTGGGCGTCGAAGTACTCGTCCGCATCGCTGTCATCCGGAAACGTGCCTAGAAGACTGACAGCATTGCCACTTATGGCAATGTTAATTCTTTGGCCAAAGAACGAGTCATTCCTCTGCTCATGGAAAGCGTCACCAGTCGGCGAGAAATTTCCTTAAAAAGGAGACCCGCACTCGGGCCATGACCCGAGTCTTTTGAACCCAAACGGGTCAAAACTGTAGTTACCCACAATGTTACAGTATTGGCGCTGCTTGAGCCAGCAGCTGCAGTAGCAGCGCCAGCACAGCCCGCCGTGTTGGAACATGAAATGGCCCAAGGGTGTCGAAACAGGTTGTGTCCCACACCAAAGATATAGAGGCCAACCCACTTTCATTTAATCTTATGTAAATAGTTAGTTTTGTATTAATTGCATAAAAGCATTTTCTTGTTAAAAAATAAATATAATTTATTCTACCATCGTTAAAATGAAATGAAATGAAATGAAATTGTTTATTCTGTAAATAGGATATCGGAATCACTTTTACACGTCATATAAAGAACAAAAAAAAAAAAAAAAGTTATATGAGTTCGGCGTTTCCTATCTGACTACTCTGAGAAGAAAGGCCGAAACAAACTCAGAGGTCACAGTCTCTTTTAAAGTCCAGACATAATCTTGGTCAGGCCATATGAGGACCATGTAGATTAGTGTCTGAAAAGGTCTTTTGAGGAAAGAACTACACAGATTTGAGTGGACCTGTCCAGTCAATGCAAGCATTTGTCAAAGACCTCGTCGACCGAATCGTGGAGCTCGTTGCCAACCAACAAGGCAATGCTGTCAGCCTTTTGGGCACTTTTCCCACTGTCAGCGATGCGGATGAATTTTTTGATGCCCAATGAGCTCTTCTCTTTATTAATTTTTTTTTTTTTTATATATAGGTACTTGTACTTGAGGGGCTTGTGGCTAAGTAATAACAGCTGCACGGGTCGATCGATCAGGTTAAGCTACGCTTGCCGCGGTTGGTCCGTGGATGGGTGACCATCTTTACATACCAAGTCCCCTCCGTGCCTCGGAAAGCACGTTAAGCCGTTGGTCCCGGCTGTCATTTGTAGATCTTTGACAGTCGTTACGGGTAGTTAGAAGCCCAAAAAGTCTGACAACCAGTCTTACCAAGGGGTATCGTGTTACCTAGTCACTAGGTTGTGGAGGTCAGATAGGCAGTCGCTTCATGTAAAATACTGGTATTCAGCTGCATCTGGTTAGACTGGAAGCCGACCCCAACATAGTTGGGAAAAGGCTAGGCAGGTGATGATATAGGTTCTTAATTTATATCAACGATTTGCCACGTCATGTTGATAACCCAATGGTATTATTTGCCGATGACAGCACCGCGTTAGTAAAATGTAAACATGCGGATAGCTATGCACAGGACATTAACAAGACCCTGAAAGATGTCGTACATTGGCTTGAAAAAAACAACTTAGTGATAAACTTACAAAAAACTAATATAATGCACTTTCATCAACGCACAATTTTAAAAGAAGTATCTGTAGACTACAACAAGCAAAAAATTAACCAAGTTAAAGTAGCAAAATTTTTGGGGATTTACATTGATAGACAACTGAATTGGCAACCACAAGCAGAGGAAATTTGCAAAAGGATGAATACATCGGCATATGTCCTTTCAAAGTTGTCCAAAAAAGTTGACATTCAAACAATATTGGTAGCTTATCATGGTCTGGTTGCATCAGTTCTAAGATTTGGTATTATTTTCTGGGGGAATTGCAGCTCAAGAGAATGCATATTCAAGGCGCAAAAACGTTGCATTAGAGCGATGTGTGGTTTGAAGACCACAGACAGTTGTGAACCAAAGTTTAAGTCCCTAAATTTGCTTACATTTCCATCTTTGTATATTCTGGAAATGGCCTTATTTGTAAAGACCAATAAAAACCTATTTCCCACGATGTCAGAAACTAGAAAACGACCTATCAGAAACCAATACAAAAATTTATTACAAATCGAGTCCTGTAACACAGCTCTATTGAGAAAAAGTGTTATTTGTATGGGTCCTACTATATACAATAAATTGACAGATGTAATGAAAAATGATACAATTAAAAACTTTAAAAAGAAATTAGTGGCCTTCCTAATAGAAAAATGTTATTATTCGATCAATGATTTTTTAATGGACAAAACTTGTTAATCAATATGGGACCTAATGTACATTTATTTTTAAATTTTATTCTATAATAACTAATAATATTTTAATTTGACATTTCCAATATTAATTAATGTATGTATAATTGTAATAATTCTAACTGTGACATTTTAATTTGTAATTTATTTTTTAAATAGCTTCATAAGAATGTTTATAATTTTTGCGTGCCTATTTCCAGGCAGAATGTACATGGCTCACTCCTATCTACTCCACCTGTATTTTATGTAACCTACATTCATTGCAAATAAATGATTGATTGATTGATTAATAATAATAATAATAACGTTGTCGACATGTGGGATGTGGACTCTGAAATCATTGTACCGATAATCGTTACGGTTAATGGCCTAATAGCGAAGAGCCTCGACCAACACCTCAGGAGGCTCTCATTGCGCGGCTGGGTCAAGGGCTTGATTCAGAAAGCAGTACTCCTAGACACGGCACGCATAGTGAGGAGGTTCCTCTCTCTAGAGCCCTCTGACCACCGGCAGCTTGGACCCTGTTCCTGATGCCGATGGGCCACTGTTTTTTATATTTTTAAATGTTTTTTTTAATGATTTTTATAAAAATATTTAAAAATGTATTAAATATGTAAAAAAATGAATAAATGACATAATAATAATAACCCCACCGCCGTATCTCTACGTTGACGTCGTGGTGGGGCTTGCGCGCTCCGAACTCTAGGCCTGTGCCGGTACAGTTTACTTTGCCGGAACAGGTCTAGGATGAGGAGCCAGACCAAAAGAGATACGAAAACCCGCAGGGCAGCATGTGGCGAGCTGTTGGGCAGTAGCGACCCCACGGACCCTATCTCCCGGGAGAAGTCTTGTTCCTCACCTCTGGCTTGCCTTTATTGGCCGGCTGGAGTGAACACTGACGAGGAACGGCGCTCCCGCCTCATTCTTGCCTTAATTGGCCGGCTTGAGTGGAGATTCGCAAGAGCAAACGTGCTCGGAGGAAGGAAGTATTCCAGTAAGTGCTCGTAGGGATCTTGACCATCTTCCGGGCTCTGGGATTGTTCTGAAAGCCGTGGAATACCTCTCCACTCCTCAAGCACCTCAGGACATGTTGCTCCCTTGTTGCTACGTCACTATGTGCTAGCGACCATTTCTGGGGGCCCATTATTGAGTGTGCGAGTCACCCCCTGCCATTTTATCCGTGTAAATATAAAACATTGATCAGGCAGGGGCTGTAGTCTTACCATAGTTCCAGGTAACCTGTCCACTTTAGCTACCCAAACCCATAATCCAATGGTTTGTTTCCATGTACTGCAATAGTCCTACACCAACCGGGGGTTGTCCTTTGGTGCACTTGTATAGTGCATACAGGGATAATCGTCGGTTGGTGCCTCATTTCTTTAATAGCGTCTAACGGGCCTCTACGAGTTGGCTTCTGCCCCTCGTACGCCTTCCAAAGGACCGGGATCCATGGTCCCGAGAATAGTTAAAAACTAAAAAATAATAATAATAATATTTATTCAAAAAATTATTACAAGGCATGAAAATTATTACAGATTTGCTTAAATGTAAATTATATTCCTAAGACTTACGTGCCTGAACTAGGTAATCCTGTGTTTCAGGCGAGAAGAGCTAAAATAGACTTATAAATAAATAAATTATCTGCAGGTTGACAATAGATCACTAATTATATGTTGAGTAGCTTAAATCTTAGTTTCTAAATTTGATAAATACTTAACGTAAGTGAAATTAGTACATACTTATTCACTTTAACACAGTTAGTAAATTCTCTGTATCTTCGTAAGATATACTTTGGAGAGCATCCTTGAGAATACTCTTACAATTTATGTAGTTCAGGGAATAAATGTTTGCTTTCGAATTTAGTCTATTATAGAGAAGAGGACCGAGGTACAGGTAAAATTTAGATACAAAAGCATGTTTTGATGTATTTTGTGGACACACTATATCTTTACGCCTTTTATTAGTATACGCAGTGCTGTAAGGTAGAGCTGTGTGTTGTTTTAATACAATACCCATTATAAATAGCTGCCGAACTGTTAATACTTCACAAGAATGAAGATTGATTGATACATAATATTTATTTTAGTGTTAGAAATAGTAAATTGAATTCAAATTATTCTAACCAATTTAATTTTCGATTAATTAAATCCTTTGTTCACCAGATATCTGTTTGCTTACGTCAATTTAGAGTAGTTAAGTAAGGAAATAAGTCGTATTTTCAGTTACAAGTAAGTTTTATGGACAGCTCATTCATAGAGAATGCTTGGCTAAACTTGTCTAATTTAAACTCACACGATTGTTAATTACTTGGATCTATTTACTGTACCTTTTTATGTTAATTTATTATCAGAATGTGAATAGAATAAGATCAAAATTGCAGGATTTATATATTAACTCACTAAATTGTAATTATGATGTCATCTGCTTAACGGAGACGAATTTGAATTCTGGTATTTTTGATAACGAGATTTTTGACCAGCGGTATAATGTGTTTCGAAGAGACCGCGAAAATTCATGTGTAACGAAGGTTGACGGAGGGGGTGTATTAATAGCTATTAAAAAACATTTCAAAGTAATAAGACATTCCTCATGGGACAGCAGAGTGGAAGATATTTGGGTGAGTATTTTGCCTAACAACTCGCATGAGGATCAGTACAACCTTTGTGTATGTTACCTTCCTCCAGATTTGCCAAATAGTGAACTTATTAAAGCTTTTTATACGAATACACAAAAGATTGTAACGGGTTCTCGTGACGATTGTGTTAATCTAGTTATTGGAGATTTTAATGTTCCGGGTTTGTTATGGACACCCACGCCATCAAGCAGCAGATTAACGAATGCTGTTGCAGCTACTGATTATAAGTCCTCTCTATTGCTGGATTTGTTGGTTCTTTGTAATTTGTCACAGTTTAATCATATACCTAACAAAAACAACAGATTTTTGGACCTTGTCCTATGTACTTCCGATAGTGTCCAAGTAATGTTAAGCGATGAGCCACTCAGTCGGGTTGATGATCATCACCCACCTCTGAGTATACATATAAAGGGTAACATTCCTACTAAACAAATGAAACCTAATAACATCGAACGGCTAAATTTCCACAAGTGTGATTATGCGAAGGTAAAGGTGGCTATCGCAGAGGTTGATTGGGCTACCCTATTACTGTCAAGTGATATCGACCGGGCGGTGGACGAGTTTTACATGACTCTTAACTCTATAATCAGCAAGCATACACCCATAACCAAATTGGGTGAGTCTGCACAGCCTTTCTGGTACTCAACAGCTCTTAAAAAATGTCTCAATGAGAAAAATAAGTATCACAGACGTTACAAAAAATATAAAAACCCCCGTGATTATGACACCTTCTCAATGTTGCGTGGTAGGTGCAAGTTTCTGACAAAAGAGTGCTACGGTTCCTTTATAACATCCACAGAGGACTGTTTATCTGATAATATCAAATCATTTTGGAAGTTCGTCAATAGCAAAAAGGGTGCGAATGGCTTACCACAAACTATGAAGTTCGGTGGAGTGGTTTCATCTGACAGTCAAGTTATTAGCGAATTATTTTCGGACTTTTTTAGTTCAGTTTTTGAGGATACGTCTGGACCTCCCCTTAGTGGCGAGGCATGCGCAGGTGTTGAATCCAATTCTTTTTTATCGGAGATTTATGTTGAACACGATTATGTTTTGCGTGCATTGAAACAACTGGATCATAATAAATGCGCTGGTCCGGACGGAATACCTTCTAGTTTCCTGGTTAAGTGTGCTGAAGAGCTGTCATTGCCACTCTATTATTTGTTTAGTAGATCTCTAAAACTAGGTATGTTTCCAAAATGCTGGAAAAAGGCGCACGTTGTGCCCATTTATAAGGATGGTGACAAGTCAGATTGCATAAATTACAGACCCATAAGTATATTATCTGGTATGGCAAAACTTTTTGAAGCGTCTTTGTATCAGCATTTTTATTCTCATTTTAAACCGTATCTTTCGCAATCCCAGCATGGATTCGTACGAGGTAAATCAACACTCACAAACCTGCTCGAGTACAAAAACTGTCTGTGTACTGCTTTCGCGAAGGGTGGTCAGATAGACTCAGTCTATACAGACTTTCGGAAAGCGTTTGATAAAGTTAACCATGAAGTACTGCTTTTGAAGCTGAAATCGTACGGTATACATGGTTCCTTGTTCCGGTGGATACAGTCTTATTTAAAAAATAGAAGCCAACTCGTTTCTGTCAGGGGATACTTGTCGTTGCCGGTTAATGTTGCGTCAGGCATTCCACAGGGATCGCATTTAGGACCCCTACTTTTCATAATTTTTATTAACGATCTAGTGACAAAATTGTCATGTCCCTGTCTCTTGTATGCCGATGATCTAAAGGTATTCACGTCGATAAAAAGCACATCTGACAGTGAATCCCTTCAGAACGATTTAAATATCATATCTGACTGGTGTACCCTTAATCGAATGAAATTAAACATAAATAAATGCTTTGTTATAACATTTACGAAAAAACGTATAAAGAACACCTATAACTACAGACTCGAGGGTCAATCGTTAGAACGAAAACACGTAGCCAGAGATCTCGGGGTATTGTTTGATGAACAACTATCTTTTAGAGATCATTACAATAACATGACAAATAGAGCATTGAAACTTCTTGGTTTTATATCCAGGTCTACCAAAGGATTTAAAAAACCTCAAAGCTTCATACTAGTTTATAAAAGCCTAGTAAGAAGTATATTGGAATACTGTTCGATAATTTGGTCACCGTGTTACGCAGTACACTCTGACAGAATTGAGAGTGTGCAAAGAAAATGTGTTAAGTGGGCCTCATACCGGTACGGCTTCTCTAGAACGCTACAAAGCTATTCCGAACGCCTTGTGAAATTCAACTTGGAACCTTTGCATGTCGCAAACACCAAGACTTATTAAACCTACATAAGATCTTGCATTCCACGCTGGACTCTTCAACTCTGCTGTCCCTCATCAACATCAATACTAGGTATAACACCCGAACACCGAAAACTTTTGCACTTTTGGTCTTTACAAATAATACCTCTTATTACAACCCTATTGTAAGAATGTGTCGACTTTATAATGAAACTAGCTTTTGCCCGCGGCTTCGCACGCGCAAAGGTCGGAAAATATCCCACAGGAACGTACTACCGATATTCAGAGTACTTATCAAATGTCCTAACCCAGGTCATGGCTTATCCGTATACCATTCATCTAAATCTGTTCAGCCGTTACGGCATGAAAAGGTAACAAATAGATAGATAGGTAGTAAATCTGTTTTAGGGTTCCGTATCTCAAAATGAAAAATGGAAACCCTTAAAGGATGACATCGTTGCCTGTCAAGACACTTTTTCTCAGAAACGCGTGGAAGTATCAAGTTGAAATAGATAGGTATTAAAAACTTAGGCTATGCGCGCACTACGGATTTTGATCGTTGCGGATAATATTTCGTGTTGTTCTATCTCCTCTCAGGCTCATTTTCTACGAAATGTATGGAAAGTTTTTTGCAATTTTTGAATTTTCTCGTACTTGAGTACGAGAAAATTCAAAAATTCGCCCTCCGTTGGCCCGATATTTTTTTTGACGCTAGTAATAAGAAATAGGATCGACAGGCATCAAAAAAGTTTTTGTGAAAATTACCCATGTTCTTGCTGACTGTACAATTTTTTCAAAATCTGTGAATGCAGATCAAAAAGTTAAGCACAGTCTCCTAAGACCGTTTTCTTGTAGCGACAACGTACCTGCCCTTATTGCCCCATATCAACATCCACCCTGTATATGTTATGATTGACTATTTAGCTCCATAAAGGTATAGCGTGATGATAATGTTTTAAAAGGTTAAATCCGTAATTATCTGCAATTTTCTAACCTTTTGGATAGTCTTTTTACAGTTTGCGGTAAACTATAGAAGAATACGAACATAATGCAATATTGCTCATCCCCCATAGCAAATAGCGTAATAATAATTTTTGAAAAGTCTATTGTGACGTTTCCATTATTTGACATAGATTATTTATACAAATTTTCAAGTTAATCAAGCCAAACAGTAAAATCCTCCCCTGTAAAAATAAATACCCCTTTTCACCCCGTCAGGGGTAGATTTTCAAAAAACCTTGATATACGTTTTTATTTGTTTTCAGTCTTAAGTATAAATACTGAGTTTTGAGTTAATCAGACCGCGCGTTAAAATTCTTCCATACAAACTATGACACCCCCCAATCCTCCCTTAGGGGGTAGTTTAGAAAAACTAAAAATGGCAAACTTTATAATTTACATAGATAAGTATTCGTGCCAATTTTCAAGTTTATTAACTCAAGGAATAAAATTTTTCATACGAACAAAATCCCCCCTTTTCACCCCCTTAAAGGTCGATTTTCCAAAAACCCTTTCTTAGTGGATGCCTACGTCATATTATCTACCTGTGTGCCAAATTTCAGCCCAATCCGTTCAGTGGTTTGAGCTGTGCGTTGATATATCACCCAGTCAGTCAGTCAGTCAGTCAGTCAGTTTACCATTTTATATATACAGATTACAAGGGACAATAACAGTATCGACATCTTCGATTCTCGTGCCGCTGCTTTCAAAAGACATGTGCGTACTCTTTCTTTTTAATTTTTTTATTAATCTTGTAACGCTTTAAATAGTGTAACGTTGTGTCACTTATGTACTATACCTGGTGTGTTTGGTCTCCTACACATTCCTTGCCTAAGCAGAAGTGTGTTGGAGGGCAGACACACATAGACCTAGCTGTAACTTTGTGAACTAAGCTTTTTACTGTAGTTGTCATTTTTTATTATTATTGTTGCTAATCATGTTGTGCGATTACGCTTTGGGTGATAATCAGGTCGAAACCTATAATGTGAACCTAGTGATATATTGTGATTGTTACCTGTTGTAGTTGCCTTGTGAATAAATAAATAAACCAGAGAGGAAATTAATTGCATGTTTCCCTATAATTTTTATTAATTAATATTATAAATGCGAAACTAACTCTGTCTGTCTGTCTTTCTACGCCGAAACCACTGAACCGATCGATATGACATTTGACAGATATAAAAAGGACATAGGCTACTTTTCACTCTGGATATTTGTATTTATAAAGGATGAACTACAAAATACGAACAACAAGTCACGAGAGATAGCTAGATACAGTAAAATTTATTGAAGCTTAGTATAGTAAAATTAAAAAAAACAGTGGTCCTCCGGGAGTGCCGACAGAAATGAACACTTGAAAAAAAAATCGGCACCGCGGTAATCAACGCGTTGATGTCTTTTACTACACGCACTCCAGTAATCAACGCGTTGATGTCTTTTTAATGGTCAAAAGCTGGTGTCGTTACAGTGTCGCAAAATCAATGGTTCAGTCCCATCCCAAAAATGCCCAAAAAAAGAAGAAAAAAATCAAAGAAAAAAGAAGTAGAAAAAAGACGAAAAAAAGAAATAAAAAAGAAAGAAAGAAGTTTTCACTTCAAAAACATCAGTCAGGGAAGAGCTGTGGTGGCCCCGACTTACGAATGTAGGTCGTGGGTTCGAACCCAGGCAGGCGCTTTACTTTATTGTGTAAATAATTTCATCACCGCTGCTCTCAAATCGGTGAAGGAAAACATCGTGAGGAAACCGAGCATGTCCAAGAACCAAAAAAAAAAACGAAAAATTCAAAAATATGTGACATCTACCAACCAGCACTGGGCCTGCGTGGTAGATTACAGCCCACACACTGGGGAGTGGTCCCAGCAGTGGGAACACTATAGGCTGATTATGAGTGAGGGAAAATTGTCATGAATGAGATATATGTCAGTTGTGGTTTAAACATGTACGGACAATTTAAGTTATTGGTGAATTTGCTAAGCAATAATAAATTTCCCTGAATTTACAATGTATGTTTTTGTCGCTCGGAAAGAAGGATTTCTGCCAGAAAGGCCTTAGTATCGACCATAAATATTTACTTTATAAAGTACCTATTATATTATTATTTTAATCATTGTGAATGTGTGGACTACACCGGTATTTTTTTCAGTTAGGGGTTCGTATACAGCCGCTTAAGTGTGTAGCATCCTTTTTTTTTGGGTGGGAAATTATCAAATAACTTCTCCCGCTCTGGGTGGAGAGGGAGGACATGTCAGACTCTTACTCACTAAAACCCACCCGTGTTCCTTCAGTTGCCATGTTGCCAGGGGCCACGGTATCCCTTTCGGACTTTTTCGCAACCCTGACAGGCATCGGCCCTAGCGGACCCCGTCAGTTGTGCTGACATCTCTTTGAGGCGTGCGTGGAACATAACCCATAGTTTATGCCGCCTACCCAAATGTCCTTTCTGTGATATTATTCGTCGAGTCGTAGATATCCTTAGTTTCTGAGTTGAGCTGCCCGATTACTGATAAATGCGTGCATTGACTGGACAGGTCGACTCAAATCTGTGTACAGTATTTCTTCATTTCTATTAGTTACTTTTTGCACTTGGTGCAGACCGGACGCTCTCAATCGACTTGGAAGTATATATAGTCGTTAATACTCTTTTAACTTTATGTAATTTATTTTAAAAATGGGAGAAACTCTGTGAAAATCGCAGGCACGACACATAGGAAAATAGTTTTACAGCTCTATAAAGTTCACACGGAAATCAAAGCAAAATAATAATTAAGTACTTAGTTCTGAATTCAAATTATTATACACGATCAATCTAATGATTGATGGACATGGAAATTAGCATTCGTTTGTATTCGGAAATGTGATGATTCCCGAGGGACATTAAGAAAATAGAAATAGTGTAGTTCTTTGATCAAAAGACCATTTGCATGGTCCTCATATAATTTGACCAAGATAATGAGTCTGGACTTTAATAAAGACCTTTGAGTTTGTTTCGGTGTTTCTGTTCAGAGTAGTAATTAAAGAAACATCGACCTCATCGAGTTTTAAAATATTTTTCACTCCTCTTGCTCAAAAAGGCCGTCATTGTAGAGTACCAGAGCGGGAAAAAATAGCATTTCTTGCTCTAGGGGAAAAAGTAATTTCTTTTTAATTTTTGTCTGTTCCAACGAGCCTTGAAAAACGAAAAAGTCTTTATTCTTATGTAGAATAATCATGATTATGGACTCGACTTATTACTGGTTCACAAAAAAAAGAAGAACATTTCATTTTTGCATTTCAACTAAATGCGGCTATCATCTCTTCGGTAGAATGCGTGCATTGCGTTGCGGTTACAGAAGAAATAAAAAATTACAACAGTGAAAATGTCATCATCTAGTGAGAACATCTTCACAGAGGCCTGAAATTAAGTTGCCGGAAAAAAACATCTCGTTAAATATATCCAGAATTGTACAAATTGTACATTTAAATAAAATAAACTATTTAATATTGGATTATTTTATTTTCTCGCAATCGTAGTGAAAAGTAGAGTGTAACACACGACGCTAAAACCCATTATAACTCGGTTTCTATTTACTCCCTCGCTAAAGCTCGGGAGTAAAACTACCTCGTTACAATGGGTTATTTTAGCCCCTCGTATAACAATCTACTATTATGTATTTTGAAAGTGTATGTTAAAACCAATTTACCTAAATAAGTATCATTAATAATTTATCTCAAATGCTACGGTGTAAAAAGTTGCACCATCATAGCCAAATTCCTCGTAACTTTAAATTAAATTCCTGGTTTGATAAAATTATGTACGTACCTATTGATTTTTTATCACTGTTTTTTAACCAACCATGAACACTGAATACCCTATGATACTTACTTATCCCCTTATTTATAAACGCTGTTTAAAGTTAGACGTTTAAGAGCGTTTATTCTGAAAGTGGGCAACGTCGCAAATAGATGTCAAATTTTCGCTGTTTTGATTAATTTGGCAATATTACTGTATGGAAATAAGAAATGTGGCTAACTAGTGAACTAGAACATAATAATGAATTGCAATTATAACACTGAATTTGAAGTTGTAACCGTTTTAGGAGTAAAAAAGGCATTTGGAAAGTTTCCAAATACGTTTTTTACATCTAAAACTAAATATTCGGTGTTACGATATTAATTATTACATTTCATAATCAATATTTTAGTTCACTAGTTAGCCACATTTCTTTATTCCATACAGTAATATTGCCAAATTAATCAAAACAGGTAAATATTTGACAGCTATTTACGACGTTGCCAACTTTTAAGATAAACCCTCTTAATGTTTATTCCAATCAGTGTAAGAATGGAATTCAAGTATCTGCCTAACCTTTTCCCAACTTTATTGGGGTCGGCGTCCAGTCTAACCGGATGCAGCTGAATATCAGTATTTTACATGGAGCGACTGTCTAGATAGGGACCTTGATAGGGGAGGTCAGATGACCTCCACAATCCAGTAACTGGGTAATACGATACCCCTTGGTAAGACTGGTTGTCAGACTTTCGGGCTTCTGACGATCCTTAACGACTGTCAAAGATCCACGAATGACAGCCGGGACCAACGGCTTAACGTGCTTTCCGAGGCACGGAGGAGTCTCAGTATGTAGAAATGGTCACCCATCCACGGACCAACCCCGGCAAGCGTAGCTTAACCTGACAGATCGACCCGAGCGGCTTTTAGTACTTAGCCACGAGCTCCTCTCGAATGGAATTCAAGTGCTTACCTAAAACTATTTCATTGCTGGAATAGTGAAAAAGCTCTGAGAACTCTAGTATCGTGTAATTTTCACTTTTTCTCTTTCAAAGATGTGTTATACTTGTATTATTAATTTACTGGACAAAAACTGACAGGGTCTTTTTTCTAGATATTTTATTCATGGAGAGTTTTATCACAAATTCATCATGCCTCATCTGTACCAGATTTATAAATCCATCCTTTGATAATGGGGACGCAAGAGCACTATTGTCAGTTCTAGCTGTTACGTTGTCTAAATATAACTAATATAATTAATATTATAAAGAGAAAATATTATGTTTTTGTATGTGTGTTTGGTTATTACGCTTTCACGCTAAAACGGCTGAATCGAATTGGATGAAATTTGGCACATGGGTAGAACATGACCTGGGTTAAAACATGAAATACTTTTTATCCAGATATTCCGTCGGGATTGAGACTTATGCGGGTGAAACCGCGGGGCAGAGCTTGTAAAATATATAGTCCTACTAGCTGACCCCGGAAAACGTTGTTTTGCCAATTATTTGTTTGGGGTGGACAACCCTTATCACTTAGTGGTATGAAAAATAGATAGTAGCCGATTCTCAGACCTACTGAATATGCATATAAAATTTGGTAAAAATCACTATAGCCGTTTCGGAGGATAGGTTACTAACATTGTGACACGAGAATTTTGTATATAAGATTATTGTTTTCGTTCAATTGTTTAGTTAGTTTAATTGATTTATATTAAGTGTAAAATCTGTATAATAAATGTGTCTTAATAAGGGTAAAGTCTAAAATACAATCAAAATGACGATAATATTAAAACACCTACATAATTCAGTGTTATTTATTTCAATTCATAACCAATATTTTTGTGCACAACAAAGTGATATTTTTAAATTTCATTTAGTAATATTGACAAATTAGACATAACAGAGACATATTTAACAAACATTTTCGACATTGCCTGCTTTCAGACTGCATAAGAACTATCTAGATAATAATATTTGCATAGTGCATACAGGGATAATCGTCGGTTGGTGCCTCATTACATTTACAATTGTCCAAGGGGCCTCTGCGAGTTGGCTTTGGCCCCTCGTACGCCTTCCAAAGGACCGGGACCCACTGGTCCCGAGATATTATGTAAACATATAAATAACATTAATTTTAAAAAAATCCTTATTCAAAACTTCTTTTAAACTAAGAATTATAAACATGGATGCTATATATATTCTTGTTTATTCTTAGTCCTGCCGGTTTGATTATTTCTCTCCACCATCCTGCAGCACCAGTAATTAACATTGAAAATTATTTTGTAACATGAATCATTAGTAAATAAATTACTTCCTCATACATAACCAATGCTAGTTGTATTACTCAATTACAAATAAAATACAAAAAAAAAGTTTCAGTAAACGTCTACGAGGCTACGGGTCTACGCGCTACGGTGGGGCGGGGGGGACTAAAGGGGGCGGCGCCAAACCCAGCCCTCAAGAGTCTCGCGAATTGGCACCAACGTGGTCGAGAACGCCTCCGAAACAGTCGCGTTCCGACCTTCGACGGAGCCGGTCGCATGTTAGTGGAAACAAACTCGTATCGTGTGTAGTGAGTGTTTGTGTCATGTTGGGAATCGCTGGAGCCCCGTGCTAGGTCATGTCTCGAAGGAAGCAGAGCAACCCCAAACCGCTGAAACGTAAGTTTACAGTACTTTTTAAATATCTAACGTAAAACAAAATAGAAGTTTTCGTTTATTGAAATTGGAAGTTTTAGTTTTGGCGCGTTCTTATTTGAATCTTTTTGTTTATGTTTTGATAAAAAGATTAGAATTTATTTCAAATGACTGATTTCAGTTGTTTGAAAAATGTGTTTTTATCTACTGTAACTTGATAAGTGAACTTTTGAAAGTTCTTCACACGTGTATTTTTCAGGAATGACGTTTCATATTTATTTTCCTGTATGCTTTACAACTTGAGCAATAAAACGCAATTTAATGTATTATTTATAGAGTAATAATAAACGTCTTATTTATATACCTACATAAAATTGAGTAATATTGTTTATCATTAACTCTAAATGTTATTCATGTAATATAATGATTTGAATGATTTTCTTACTAAAATAATTATAACAACACTGTTTATGAGGTCCAATGAGATTTTCTCATAGATACTTAAACAGTAGTTCAAACTGTTTACCATTATTTTGAAAACGATAGAAATAGCGAATGATTACAAAAAATACTTTAATTTACGTTGTTTAAATACGCAGAAGGAACCCTTAAATCTACATTAATATTAAATTGAGAAAATATTTGTATTTTTATTTGTAAAAAACTACTGAACCGATTTTAAAAAGTTTTCACCATTATTATGCTATATTATCACTATGTAACATAGGCTATAATTTATAAATATATCACGCGGGGGAAGCCGCTAGCGAAAGCTAGTACTAAATAATTTCAAAGTTCTGTAAAATATACACTTAATTCACACCCGAAACGAATTACACTTTGCCATAAACTAACGGTTTGTCCTCATTTCTATAAAAATAATTGTTATATGTACTAGAAAAAACCGAATAAAGTAGGTACACCTAAAGATGTGTTAGGTTTTCCGTTATTGACATGGTAACAAATTAACAAATTGGCGACGGACTTATAAAACGAGAATAACATTTGTCTTTTTACTTAAAATGACTCGTATAGGAGCTATTTTATTTTATCTTGGTTCTTTCTTTTCTAAGATTCTTTTTCTTTTCCATATAACTTGGTAAATAAATGGAAATGTAATGTAACTACTTAAGGAAATAAAGACTCCTTAATTTTTATTTGTTCAAAAGCAGCGATGCTCTATTAAGTTTGAGAGACAAAATTTTACTTTCAAAGAGTACTTCTCTGCAAGTCCCCAAAGCAAAATATTTTAATATGCAACAAATTTATACATGCTTATAAAAACCAAAACGAAAAGCTATCGCACCTCGCAAATTCAATTCCTCCCAACTATTTTAAAGCCTAGCAAAGCTTTCAATTAAGAATATAACACAATAACCACAAAAATGTAACCCATTCTTAAACCAACGTATCTTCCACCGCACAACACAGCAATTATAATTAATGGACTAATCCACCCGTTTAACCGTAACATAACTACATATAATTATTTTTTGTTCTACGCTTGTACCAAAGAGCATTGGAGTTCGTTAAACTGTTATCTCCTGTATTAATATTCTTTGATTGTTTACTTATCTCTGTGTCGAAGATAACTTAAAGTTATAACTTTAATTACTGTGGAAATGTTCTGATAAATAACTTAGTTTTGTTATCATGGGGTGGGTGCGGGATTGAGAGGAGATAGTTCAATGGGGTGTAGGGGATGTTGGTGTGAATGTATGATGTGTATCGGTGTTTGTTTGTTTTGGTGCCCAATATAACATCACGCCAGTAATCCCTGAAGGGTTAGGCAGAGGTGCACCTATAGTACACCCATATATCGCCAGTTATGTTCAAGTCCCATGTGATAGGGGGCGAGCCTATTGCCATCAACCGGGCACAAATCCAGACTCCGGGCTGCTACTGAGAAATTCAAGATGGAAAAACCCAACGTAGCTATTCTTGAGAATTGCTGAAGCGACTTTGATGTTATATTTGGGAAAAAAAAGATGTTTTTTAATATAATTATTGATTCATTCATTTAGGTAAAAACAAGTTTGCCGCAAAGTTTTATTTTAATATTCAAATAATTATTATTACTATTCGTTCTTAATTAATGAAATTGAATGATAACGCTTGGAAATATCTTTAAGTTTTTTAATAGATCTGCATATGTTTTTATTGTTAAAGCATAAATGTATAATATTATTACGTCTTTAAATATCTCGTTCTGAATATAATGAAGTTATAACCTCTATTATATATGTCACATATTATGATACTAATTAAGCCATTCAACAGCTCATAAAAAAACCTTCTCAAAAACTATAAAACAAGAAGTTACTTTAATAGTTTCAAGAGTAGTTTCAAACGATTTAAATACTTATTACTTTACTTAATGACATTTTGACGTGGTGGCCCAGTGGTAACGACCGCGACCTACGAGTTGTAGGTCGTAGGTTCGAACCCTGGCTGGCGCTTTACTTTGTATAAATTATTTAATCACCACTGCTCTCAAAAATGGTGAAGGAAAACATCGTGAGGAAACCGGCATGTCCTAGAAATTCGAAGACATGTGACATCTACCAACCCGCACTGGGCCCGCGTGGTGGATTACGGCCCACTCCCTCTCACAGAGAGGAGGCCTGTGTCCCAGCAGTGGGAACATTATAGGCTGATTATGTTAATGACATTTTAAGATACAACAATAATGTAAGTGTTAACATGCAGTACCCGAGTTACATTAATTTTGTTATATTTATGGCATACTTCGTTATTTTTATGAATATTACTGAGAGTTCTTGTCATTGATAATTATGTTTATGAGCTGATAACTTTAAAATGAGACGGTTTAATGGAAAGTTTTTATTTCTTCTCAATCAATAAAAAGTGGATATAACGAAATTAGTGAAATAACCTTAAGTAGGTACCTATAAATTTGTGTCCGGTAGATGACAATAGGCTCGCTCCGTATGAGATGGGACTTAAACTTAATTGGCAAAAAGTGGAAGTACCTACCATAGAAAAAAAAATTAAACCTGTAAAATTTCTAGTATACATAAAAAAGAATATTCTATCTATCTATCTATAGGTACACCTCAACCTAACCCTTCTGATTTCAGGCGTGATTTTATGTTATGTTATATTATTTAAATTCTCTCGAACATTATTTGATTAGATATAACATGCTGTCATATAATATTTATAATAACGGTTTGAAATAACAAGCAAAAGGGAAAAAGTCGGACAATTTACTCGTAACTAAATAGCATTAAAAAACTGTAGTCTCATTATTCCTTGAAGACAAAAAAATACAACCTACAGTTCGTTTTTTTAATCCCAGAGACTAATTTGACAGGTGCAAATGTCAAACTCCAAATTGAAAATCAAACAACAATCACTTGAAATGTCAAATTAGTCTCTGGTATTAAAAACGAACTTTAGAACAACCAGATAGACAATCACTACAAAAAAAAAACAAAAGCCAATGACGTAAGTTTTAATACATTTTATAACAAGTAGAAGTACTTACAAGTAGAAAGTAAATGATTAATAGCTGCCGATACAGTATCTTAGGTGACCTGTTATCATTCGCAAATGTCAACACAGATTTGATCGCTATTCGTTATTTTTATAACTCTTTACTGTTACTGGCAGTTATTGTGAATTGTAATCTTTATCACATCACTGGCTTGTAGTGTTGTACTTTGAAGGTGACCTGTAGTGCTATTCTGTAACCATCTCACCGTGTTATGTCAGGTGAAGTGAGCGTGGACTAAGCTGTCAGTTGCTAAGGATTGACACTATTGGCAGCTCACTTCACCTAAGTTATTATGGTGAGATTTTTACAGAATAGCACTATTGTTATTGGTTGTGGAATTAAATAATCCCAGTACTAAGATTTACACCTCTGCCCATCTCTTCGGAGACTACAGTGGTGATTTTATGTGTGGAATTGCACGTGTCAATTGCTTTTTTTTGTGATGTATTGTTGTTTGTTTTTTAAATCACTTGACTTTTTGTTAGCAAATTATTTACTTTTCTTAAACTCAGCATTTCAGGGTTTAAAATAAAATAGATTTTTGAACTGATTTGATATCAATTATCAAACTTACACAAACTCTAAAAATTCTAGCAGATCTCATAATGTTATGTATTTTATAATTTGTCCTATAAAAAATTCAAAAACATAACATCACGCCTGTATTGTCCGAAAGGTTGGACAGAGGTGTACCTAATAATACACCCATATATCGTCAGTTATATTTAAGTCCTATGTAATATGGGTCGAGCCTATTGCTATCAACCAGGTACAAATTCAGAGTCCGGGCTGCTAATGAGAAACTTCAGATGGAAAAACCTAACAACACTTTGCCCGATCTGGGAATCGAATCCAGAACCTCATGGTCAGCAGTAGCGCTTGCGACCACTAGACCAACGTGGCAGTTCGAGTGTAGTAAAAATCTAAGTAAATCAGTGCTTAAGTACAAACCTTGCATGTTAGCATTTATTTCTATCGTCTACTATTTCTCTTTGAATTGGAATATACCTACCTAAAGTAAAAGGTACATAAAATCTTTAAATAGTTATCGAAAAAATACACAAGTATAAAGGTATAAGAATAAAGAATAGAGGAGCTCGAGCCTAAGTAATAACAACCGAACGGATTGATCCAGCAGGTTAAGCGACGCTTACCAAGGTTGGTCCGTGGATGGGTGACCATCTTTACATACCGAGACTCCTCCGTGCTTCGGAAAGCACGTTAAGCCGTTGGTCCCGGCTGTCATTCGTAGATCTTTGACAGTCGTTACGGGTCGTCAGAAGTTTGACAATCAGTCTTACCTAAGGGTATCGTATTACCCAGTTACTGGGTTGTGAAGGTCAGATAGGCATTCGCTTCATGTAAAATACTGGTATTCAGCTGCATCTGGTTAGGCTGGAAGCCGACCCCAACATGGTTGGGAAATGGCTAGGCAGATTGACATACCTATACTCCGTTTGAAATAAGATTAGACATTTAACTAAACCTTTTTTACAGTTCGTTCAACCGATTTTGACTTCTATTGCGTTGGTGACATGACAAATGGCAGCTGCAGTAAACATTGGTATTGTAACCATTTTTTTTGCTTTTAATGCCATCCTTATGCCTACGGTATAGAAGTCAAAATCGGTTGAACGGACTGTAAAAAAGGTTTGTTTAAATGTCTAATCTTATTTCAAATGGAATATAAGTATAAAGGTAGGTACTTTTATTTATGGTATAAACTTCTTAAATGTTTATTTTATCATTCAATCGCTCAAGACGTTCCTTACATCGCAGTGCTCATACACAAAGCTGCCTAAATTATAACA
This sequence comes from Agrochola lychnidis, assembly GCA_963680765.1. Classification (NCBI taxonomy): domain Eukaryota; kingdom Metazoa; phylum Arthropoda; class Insecta; order Lepidoptera; family Noctuidae; genus Agrochola; species Agrochola lychnidis. Next base: position 23,514,936 of record OY796858.1, read on the forward strand.
GATAAAATATAATTAGAATTTGTTATCTGTGAGACCAAATGTCAAAGTATACTTTCAAACGATTACTTACTATTATCAGAGTTTTATAAAAGGTGTATTGTGATTGTGGTGATCCGGGTTTGTCGAAAACAAAAATACGGTGAGATAATAGTCAAATCGGTCTTACCAAGGGGTATCGTGTTACCCAGTAACTGGGTTGTGGAGGTCAGATAGGCTAAAATATTACTGGTATTCAGCTGCATCTACTAAGACTCGAAACGGACCCCAACTTGGGAGAAGCTAGGTAGAAGAAAGTGGTCTAACGCGAGACTAACATCAGGATGGCTGGACATCGACTCACAACCGCTGTTTCCCAAAAAAAAAACAACTGTTTTCTACAAAAATGCAATACTGTGGTCGAAAGCTATGGAACAACTACTTTTTTTAAATAACCGACTTAAAATATCTATGCAGCGCGGCCTGAGCGGCGTGTGCGTCCATGTCCTGAATGACTGAAACCATTGTAACAGCTTGCGCGTCGATGTCCTTGCCACCCTGTATAAGGGTGCCTATCCACCAGAGATGTGCTGTGCAGCTATGCTGCGAGAATGTAAAAGCTAAGCTACGAAACTATGTGTTTACCGTTTCCACTAATGCTAAGCTATGTAGCGGTGCGGGTAAGATGTGCTATGAAGATGCGCCGCCGCAAAGTAGCTGCAGCTCGAGCTATGCTATGTATGTAGTAGTACTCTGTTCTGTACATAGCTACACCACTCGCCGACGACCCATAGCAGGCATCCATAGCTCGCATCCATAGCACACATCCATAGCACGCATCCTTCCATATAAAAAAACATATCTTAGTTGAACGCGTCTCCACCAGTGCTAAGCTATGTGCACCAATGAATATGATTGGTGGATGTCAAAAGCATCCATGGCAACGTAGCATAGCACATCTCTGGTGGAAAAGCAGCCTAAAAATTTACCACCACGGAATTCCTACTACCTAATTCACGTGTTTTCTTCGGAGTAGTAGAAAAAGGTGACCAGGGTACATCCAAATTTAACCAGCTTTAATCGTCCGTATATTCAAATAACCATGAGCCATGGAGCGGGCTATGCTTGGAGTCTCTCTGAGGGATCGAATCCGGAACGAAGTGATCCGGCAGAGAACCAAAGTTATCGACATAGCTCACAGAATTAGCAAGCTGAAGTGGCAGTGGGCCGGCCATATCAGCCGTAGAACCGATGATCGTTGGGGTACACGTGTTCTTGAGTGGAGACCGCGAATTGGCAAACGTAAGGTAGGACGCCCTCAGGCTAGGTGGAGTGACGATCTTCGAAGGGTGGCTGGTAGCAGCTGGATTAGAGTTGCCGAGAATCGAGCTGAATGGCGTGCAATTGGAGAGGCCTATGTCCAGCAGTGGACTGCTATAGGCTGATGATGATGATGATATTCAAATAATAACTTTCATTCTTTGACAATTGTTTGAAACGGCTATAAAACTGCAAATTGACGTAGTGTGGTAATTTGATAAGCAAATAATTTCCCTGACCGTATGTAGTAGACGGGGAGCCTATTGCTATTAAGAGGGTTTATCCTAAAAGTTAGCAACGTCGTAAATAGCTGTCAAATATTTACCTGTTTTGATTAATTTAGCAATATTACTGTATGGAATTAAGAAATGTGGCTAACTAGGGAACTAAAAAATTGATTATGAAATGCAATTATTAATATCGTAATACTGAAAATTTAGTTTTATGTAAAAAAGTGTTTGGAAACTTTCCAAATGCCTTTTTATACCTAAAATTGTTACAACATCAAATTCAGTGTTATAATTGCAATTCATTATTTCTTTCTAGGGAACTAGTTAGCCACATTTCTTATTTCCATACAGTAATATTGCCAAATCTATCAAAACAGGTAAATATTAGACACAACGGACAATCGGTCACAAATCAAAACTACGGGGGTCTACTGAAAATTTTCTATTCAACAAATCCCATACCACTATCAAAAAGTCACAAAAGAAAAAAAAACCATCTGACTTATTGAAGAATGTTAATGTAAGTGTATTGTTAACTTTAATAAAGACATTGTTTAAAAAAATAATTAAATCAACTTTACATCCTCTTCCAAAGACATCAGAAACATAATAATTATATTTTACTCAAAGAAATCAGCCATAATATACCTTTTTTGAGCCCGATTTACACGGCGTGATTTAATTGCCTGTGGCATGCAATAACTTGAAGCAACAATAAAAGTTCCACCTTCTAAACAGTGCTTAGACGATGCTAGTCATTTCATCATCATCATCATCATCATTCTCCTTTCCTTATCCTAATTTATTTGAGATCGACGCACAAAACATGATACAAGACAAACAGAAAAAAAGAACAACAAAATGAAAGCATCAAATAGTTGTTGCTTTAATTATATTGCAATTTTTTTTACCCACAACGGTGTAGTTCTAGGCCTGCATCTCACCTGATGGTAAGTGATGATCAGGCCGAAGGTGGAAGCGAGCTTCACCCGGAATCCTCAACCACAGAGGAACTGGATCTTAAATCCAACTGCCGAAACATATCAATGCTGCTAACATTGTTGTTATGGCGACAGACTTAGATAAGATGGTAGTAGCTAGCGAGGCGGACTTAGAACGGAATATTTTGCCGTCACTGGGAATCGAATCACGAAATTATGCTTTAACGTTAGTGCTTAGACCATCTGGTCTAAGCACTAGAAAAAAAAATGCTACAGACAAGAAACTTGCCTCATGTAAATGGGGCATTTGTGTATCTATATCTACTCAAGTAATAGACATACCTAAACAATTCCCTACCCATTTCGCCAACACTCTCAACACACAAATATTCAGCATTCCATCTAAAAATATACATATCTCTAAAAATAGCTACACGTCACAACTAGCCCTAACATGCTTCAAGAGTGGCCCAATGCTTATCAGCACCATTACTGTGGAGTGGCGCGATGGCAAACCACTTGAAGATATCAATGCTGTATACAATCTGTATTACACATACCAATTACATCTTGTTATCTGCCCAGCCCCTCGGTATGTGGGATTGAAACATGAATACGTGGTGCACTTTAGCGAAACAGTTTATTTGTGAGGAATTGAGGATCGGTATGTTTTGTAAATCGCTGCTTGTTGTCTTGTAAGTGTTGGTGGTATACGGTGTTCGTTTTTAACCGACTTCCAAAAAGGAGGAGGTTATATGTTCGTCGCGTATGTTTGTCTTTTTTTTTATGTATGTCCACCGATTTCTCAGTCAATTGTGGACCGATTTTGAAAATTCTTTTTTTGTTTGAAAGGGTGTGCTCTCGAATTAGTTCCATATAAATTTTATTAACTTTGCTTGGATAGTTTTTGAGTTAGCTACAAAATACGTATTTTTTTCCCACTTAGTATGTAGATGATATGATAAGTTTCTGTCACTGGTAGCAGGTAGTGGTATTCGAATGTGTGTGGGGTAGGTACCACAACTAAAATGTGAAAAATAAAAACTTTTTACAAAAAAAAAACAACCGACCTCCAAAAAAAAAAAACACTACAAAGTGAAAAATAACTTTAATTTCGGAAGTCGGTGGCCAAAAACGAAAATATAAAACCCAAGACACCGACTTCCGAAATTAAAGTTATTTTTCACTTTGTAGTGTTTTTTTTTTGGAGGTCGGTTGTTTTTTTTTTTGTAAAAAGTTTTGTGGTGGTTGATTTGACATTTATGAGATAGGTATGAAGATTCCGACTTACTAATTAGACACTTGAACGGTGAAGGAAAACATCGTGAGGAAACCGGCATGTCCTAGAACCGAAAATTCGAAGACATGTGACATCTACCAACCCGCACTGGGCCCGCGTGGTGGATTACTGCCCACACCCTCTCACAGAGAGGAGGCCTGTGTCCCAACAGTGGGAACATTAATAGGCTGATGATGAATTAGACACTTATGATTTTATTTATTGACTAAGTATGAATGTGTTTATCGGTCTAAAATTATATCACCTGTTTACATAACTGACATGTTATTTTTAATTGATATTATTATTTCTTTTAATGTAATTACATGCCACCTTAATTGTAATTGCTTATTTGTGTTTATTTTGTACGCCATAAATATTGGCAAAACGTCATCATCATCCTATAATGTTCCCACTACTGGGACACAGGCGTCCTCTCTGTGAGGGAGTGGGCCGTAATCCACCACGCGGGCCCAGTGCGGGTTGGTAGATGTGCATGTCTTCGAATTTTTGGTTCTAGGACATGCCGGTTTCCTCACGATGTTTTCCTTCACCGTTTTGAGAGCAGTGGTGATGAAATAATTTACACAAAGTAAAGCGCCTGTCTGAGTTCGAACCTATGACCTACAACTCGTAAGTCGTGGCCGTTACCACTGGGCCACTACTGCTCTTGTTGGCAAAACGTAGTGCGCATATTTGAGGCTATATTCTATCTGTAACCATACCTATATTTAACAAAATAAATGATTGATTGATTGATATAAAGGTAAACTTTTATGTTGATTTAGAAAATCAAGTCACAAAAAAGTGGACTTAAAAAAACTTTTTACAAAAAAAAAAAAACAATCGACTTCAAAAAAAAAAACACTACAAAGTGAAAAATTACTTTAATTTCTGAAGTCGGTGTCTTTGGTTTTGAATTTTCGTTTTTTGCCACCGACTTCCGAAATTAAAGTTATTTTTCACTTTGTAGTGTTTTTTGGAAGTCGGTCGTTTTTTTTTTGTAAAAAGTTTTTATTTTTCACTTTTTAGTTGTGGTACCTACCCCACACAAATTCGAAAACCACTACCTGCTATGTAAATAACAGCTGTGACATCTACATACTAAGTGGGAAAAAAATACGTATTTTGTAGCTAACTCAAAAACTATCCAAGCAAAGTTAATAAAATTTATATGGGACCAATTCGAGAGCACACCCTTTCAAACAAAAAAAGAATTTTCAAAATCGGCGGACAATTGACGGAGAAATCGGTGGACATACATAAAAAAAATAAAAAAAAAACATACGAACATATAACCTCCTCCTTTTTGGAAGTCGGTTAAAAATATGAAAGGAGGAAGTACGCTTTAAAAGCCACATCTTACAGCTATAAATGGACATAAGCTTCTTCAATCGCCGCCTTTGAACTCGATCCTCGGCTACCCTCATCAAGGTTCGTACTCCACCTAGTCTGAGGTCTTCTAACACTACCCAAGAACACGTGTCTACCTCAATAGTTATCGGTTCAACTGCTAAGTACCTAATATGACCGGCTCATTGCAACCTCAGCTCAGAGTACGTGTAACTGATCATGCAGACACTGTAATTTTCCTTATCTAAAAATACCGGTAAATTAGGTACTAGAATTTCTATCCGTCAGTACACCTATTATACGATAGAAACTATTTTGCATCTACCAGGGAGACCTGGACAGGTATACTAAGCCTATAATGTTCCCACTGCTGGGATACAGGCCTCCTCTCTTCGAGAGGGAGTGGCGGAACGCAGTGCGGGTTGGTAGATGTCACATATCTTCGAGTTTTTGGTTCTAGGACATGCCGGCCGGTTTCCTCACGATGGTTTCCTTTCAGACAAGTCTGAAATCATAAACTCGCAGTAAGCAAGCAGGATGATCAAAGCAGGCTCCTTACATTATGGGAATCCTGCCGTAACACAATTACAATCGAATACAACATTACTTACACAAAACCACCATACCTTTATCCCCACATCTTCCCATCCTTAAAAAACAATGAACCAGGAACAAGACGATGGCGGCGCTGTGTAATTCTGTCACAGTTTGTGCTCCTGCGCAGCCGCGTCATTTGCGTAGGTACAAGTCCGTTTAGTTGACGCACAATACGCCTTTGGTCATGCCGCCTGGTATAATTCCAGTCAGGTGAAAGGCTAATATCCTCGTATGTTAACAAACAATCGTACATACATGTTAACAGATTTATGTGTATGTAAACTTATGATTTCCGCGCGTATCTTTAAACGGAGCGATGGTAATAGTAAAGTATTGGACGACGTTTTGCGGTTGTATGCGCAGGTTGGAGTTTTTCTTCGGAATTTAAGTTAATATTTTAATGTAATTTTGTTCTTTAAAAGGGTAATGGGGTTTTGAGTCTAATTACCAGGTATCGAACTGACTGACGTGTTCATTTTACAGACACTGGAAAAAAATGAGGTCTGTAAATTCTTGGGAATAGACTTATTAGTTGTTCGTGGTCATTCATAGTGGTTTTGTTGCTGACTTAAATAGCTCAAAATTTACCTAAAATCATGTTATTCATATCAATTGAATTAACAGGTTACCTATTGAAGTTTAACTGAACTGAACAACTGCGGTCAATTAAATCGCGATGACAATGTTTTTATTTTTTCAAATGCATTTTTTTCCTTATTCCCGTTCATAACAGAATATTACAATAAGATAGAATACCGTTCAAAGAATACTGATTCTTTATTTCTGCGTACATTTATTAGATATACTACGACGAATACAATTGACTCATAGTGCGTCACATTGGTACAATCAGCCGTAAGTCAGTGGTAACAAAACCAGTGTACTCCATACCACGCTAGGCCAGCTCAAGGTCAAATTGTACCACCGACGCTGCGGTCCACTGTACCACAGTATAAATAAGTAACAGTAATGTCTCATAACCTTGAAATAATTACCTACGGCTGCTCGGTAGATAAACCTTCCGCGTCCGTGCATAACTGCCGCGCAGTCGAGACTGTTGCGTATTGATATACACTGAAATTTAGACGCGTGTCGTTTCGGCCGTTTTCTATGAAGATATAATATTGTTATTACTTTATACTGTGACTGTACCAAGGTTCAGGTCATATCTGTTTTTAGCGCTGCTACCGGTTCGATTCTTAGCTGGTGAAGTCCCACCTATATGACACACTGACCCCTATCATTCACGTGACTGTCATGGTAAGTACATAGAGTAAATAATAAACTTATTTTTCCTTGAGAGGATTTTGTTTTTGAGAGCGAGAAAAATAACTGTGTCATAGCGCGCAAAATTGATGAGGAAAAGTGTTATAACGATGTGAAAAGTATATTAGTTCATTGTGAGGGGAAGGATACTAAACATACCAAACACTTCTAAACATCGGTCCAGTCTTTTCCCAATAATAAATAAATAAATTATATATTCACGAAAAACATAAACTTTGACAATAGATAGGTATATAGAAAGGTAAGCAAACTTAAGTATAATTATACAAAAGTGAGGTCGAAAGTCCAAGAAGAAATGTACCCTGCCCCCAAACTAGGAAAATCCTGTATCTTGGGCGGCAGTGTCTTCGCGTCGGTCGAGCGATTATTATGAGCATACAAGTTGATTAAAAATTAGAGAATTGTCAAAGATTATCTCTCTATCTTATTATAATCTTTGGGGTTTATAAGCTTCCATTCTAACTGGATGCAGCTGAATACTAGTATTTTACATGGAGCGACTGCTTATCTGACCTCCACAACTCAGTTACTGGGTAACACGATACCCCTTGATAAGACTGGTTGTCAGACTTTCGGGCTTCTGACGACCCGTAACGACTATTTACGAATCAAATTTTAATGTGTACGACGAAGAAAAATTTATCTACGAATGACAGCCGGGACCAAGGGCTTAACGTGTTTTCCGAGGCACGGAGGGTTCTCGGTATGTAAAGATGATCATCCATCCACGGACCGACCCTGCACAATAGCACACATATCAACTCTGAAAGGGATCGTCACCATATCAACTCAAGCCATTCAATATTCTTTGTATGAAACTCCCTACTGCAACACACACTAATCGGAATCGTAACGTAATCGCCTCGCCTCGGGACAAGCTCACGAACCGCGCCGATACGGTGACGATCCCTTTCCGAGTTGATATGTTGTAGCTTTAACCTGATTGATTGGCCCGTGCGGCTGTTATTACTTTATCACGAATCCTCCATACACTGCTAAGCAGATCTCCTAAATCTTAAGACGCTACAGTAATCAACTGTATATGTATTGTCATCTCTGTGTCTTATTGTATGCTGCACCGGTCGAGGTCATAACATCAACGCCGGCTGTCGCTGAAAACCAGCGCTGCGGCTCTGTCTCGCATGGGGTCGCAGCATTATGCTGAGCGATGGCCGTTTTGCGTGGATGTGGCGCATATTTCCCCCAACTTGTTCTTTTTTGTTTTATGTTCTTTTTTTTGCGTCATAATATTTACCACAAATAAACGTTTTTTCTTTCTAACTCTGTAAATATTTCACAACCCTAAAGTTGAATTTCACTTGCACGTCACAAAACGACAAAATCTATTTGTCTATGCGACAGTTAGATAGTTTCAACCAGTCGAATATACAACAATAGAGCGTAGGGAAACATTTGTATATTTAATCTATGTATCTATCTATATATATACAAACCAATTGCCGTGCATAAGTCTTGCAAAAAACTTTTTACAAAAAAAAAAACAACCGACCTCTAAAAAAAAACACTACAAAGTGAAAAATAACTTTAATTTCGGAAGTCGGTGTCTTGGGTTTTGTATTTTCGTTTTTTGCCACCGACTTCCGAAATTAAAGTTATTTTTCACTTGGTAGTGTTTTTTTTTGGAGGTCGCTTGTTTTTTTTTTGTAAAAAGTTTTTATTTTTCACTTTTTAGTTGTGGTACCTACCCCACACACATTCGAATACCACTACCTGCTACCAGTGACAGAAACTTATCATATCATCTACATACTAAATGGGAAAAAAAACGTATTTTGTAGCTAACTCAAAAACTATCCAAGCAAAGTTAATAAAATTTATATGGGACATACATAAAAAAAAAAAACATACGCAACGAACATATAACCTTTTTGGAAGTCGGTTAAAAATTCGAAAATGGCTCGACCGATTTGTTTTTTGTTGTGTTCGCCTGAACCCTGGGGTGATTTAGGAAAAAAGAAAATTAGGAAAAAGTGTTTTTATGGAAAGAAAAATTAGAAGTATCTCGTTAATTTTCCAAATTCGGGAAAAACTGAACGTCCTTTTGGATTTTTGTATAAACTCTTGAAATCTAGACAGGACAACGTCTGTTGGGTTAGCTATTACTAAAATAAATAAGGAAGGAAAACGGGCCTTACAAGCCTTATTTATAAGAGCCTAAACAATGTGTTCAGGATTTTGTATGTAACGGAGCAGGAAAAAGTATTGATTAGCTTGTTAATTTCGTGTTGATGATATTAGTTTATTTGCTACTATTTTGCAGTAAATGCAAATAATTCACAGGGCTCATGCAGGAGTGCCACAGGGAAGCGTGCTTGGTCCGATACTCTATCTGATTTTTACTTCAGACTTGCCCATGACAGACGGGGTCGTGATCGGCACTTTTGCTGATGACACAGCAGCCTTGACTGCCCATGATGAACCGGCACAAGCAAGTAACATGCTTCAACGCTCCCTAGACAACATCACGGAATGGCTAACTACCTGGCGGATAAAAGCAAATGAGACGAAGTCAGTACAGGTGACCTTTACAACGCGACGCGAAACATGTCCCCCTGTGTCGCTTAACAGGGTCCAGTTACCCCAAGCAAATGAAGCCAGATACCTTGGACTTTATTTAGATCGTCGTCTAACCTGGAAAAAACATATTTTCACAAAACGAAAAGCACTGGGGATCCAACTTAGGAAATTGTACTGGTTACTTGGCAAAAAATCGCAGTTGTCGCTGGGAAACAAACTGCTTTTATACAAATGTATCTTGAAACCTATCTGGACTTACGGAGTCCAACTCTGGGGAACAGCCTCCAACTCAAACTTAGAAATACTCCAGAGGTTCCAGTCCAAAATGCTGAGGATAATTACTAATGCTCCTTGGTTCATAACAAACCAACAATTACACCACGACCTTAAAATCAGATCAGTTCAAGAAGAGTTTAAACACTCAATGAAATCGTACAGGAACAGACTGGACAAGCATCCAAACTTACTAGTTACGCACTTAATGAATAACAATTCAACATTCAAAAGGCTAAAACGAAAGTCCCCTAGAGATTTATAGGGAATATGATACGTAAAGGGCGCATGTCGCTGGACTGACTGCCCTTCAAGACAATGAATAAACTCCTAACCATATGCTGAATGTTCACATGGAACAGATTGCAAGAAAACGAAAAAAAAAAAAAAAAAAAAATTCAAAAAAATAGATTACTAAGCCTTAGTTTTATCATAGTTTTTTCACCATAATATCTTACTTATCATCTTTTTTTTTTTGGGTGGGAAATTATCAGATAACTTCTCCCGCTCTGGGCGGAGCGGGAGGGCGTGTCAGACTCTTACTGACTAAAACTCACCCGTGTTCCTTCAGTTGCCATGTTGCCGGGGCCACGATCTCCCTTTCGGATTTCTTCGCAACCCCGGCAGATCTTACTTTTCATCTGCGTAGCATTTTCCCAACTATGTTGAGGTCAGCTTCCAGTCTAACCGGATGCAGCCGAATACCAGTATCTATAATTACATATGATAAAATAGTACCTAACGAAGAATTTTTGTCCGGAATAGTCTGGATGTATGTTCCGGATTGGCGCAAAAATGGCTGAACGAATTCGGATGAAATTTGGCACACAAATAGTTTATAACCTGGATTAACGCATAAGGTACTTGAAATCCCTGTAGTGCGTTCTCGTGGGAAATTTTCCGTAAACCTACTTTTACGAGGTAAAATTAGAAAGAGAGGCAAGATCTGCACACAACATTACCCAGATTTCTGCCATAAAATCTACGTTCAAAAGAGTTTTCTTCAAGAAATAATCAATTAAAAATACTTAGAGAAGTGCGTAATATTTTTATCAATGAACAGCAATAGCTGGTATATTGCTAGAACACATCAGATATGACTGATAACGTTATCAGCGTGTTACGCGATATTGAAGTGTTCTAAAAATTATTGCAAGTATCGATACTTTATCGATATTTCTTAATTGAGTGACATCACTACGGTTCATAGACGTTTTGAGTGGAATGTCATCATACACTTTAGGAAACAATTTTTAATCGATTCAAATGTTATAGGCCTGCCACACACTCGTCGAGTGGCACGGGAAGTAGCGAGGAAAGGAGGAAGAGACGTAGTGTGGCAACGTTACTCGTCATGCTCCTCGTCTTGCCCACTGCTCCCTCTTTTGTTGGTTTTTGGACGCGAGTCAAAGGACCTAGTGCGAAGCGTCGCGATTAATTGCGCGAGTAGAGCAGAGTGTGGGTTTGTACAACATCGCGGCAGCGCGAGGAGCAGAGCGATGACCAGCGCAAGGAGCATAGTGTGGCAGGGGCATTAGATGTATGGTGCGATATACAAGGACATAGGAGGGGGTTAAATTTAAACTTTTATTTAACTTACAATGTTTTTTGCCAATGGCATACAATAAAATTGAAGCAACAAATGATTTGCATCGTCTAAACACTGTTCAGGCGCAACTTTTATTGTTCAGTAGCTGTTGCCCGCGATTTCGTCTGCGATCCAGAATGAAAAGTAGCCTATGTCCTTTTCCAAGTCATGGTCTACCCATGTGCCAAATTTCACCCAAATCCGTTCAGCCTTTTTAGCGTGAAAGTTACTTTCGCACTTATAATATTAAAGTTAATATAGGATAGGATGCAACTAATGCTAAATATACCAATCAATCTTCCCAACTATATTGGGGTCGGCTTCCAGTCTAACCGGATGCCGCTGAATACCAGTATTTTACATGGAGCGACTGCCTATCTGACCTCCACAACCCAATGACTGGTAAGACTGGTTGTCAGACTTTCGGGCTTCTGACGACCCGTAACGACTGTCAAAGATCCACGAATGACAGCCGGGACCAACGGCTAATGCTAGATTTACCACATGTAATTAAATCGTACTGTGGAAATCAGGGTTTAGACAAGAATATTCATTTCTATTTAATTTAACATCATTGCTGCCTAGATTTGTGGAATAGAGTAGGCAATACTATTGTAAGTTGATTAAAAAATTTTGCTTGTCATCTAAAATCATACATACTCCTTAACTTAAAAAAATATCGTAAACATAATGAGATACCTAAGTCGTGCAAACACTTGGCACTCAGTCTGACACCATATTGCTGACTGTGCGCTCAATTGGCATGCCACGGTAAAGCATTAACATTTGTATGAAAGAAAAATTGTTTATTTTGCACAAACTAACATTACAAACAAAAAAAAACTTATAAAACACATTTACAAATTAGCCAAAAGCCTCGTATTCAATATTAAAAACTAATAAAAGTTTGTAAAATTTTGTCTATTGCTTGATGTCAGGGCCTGAGACTAAAGACAATTCACAATAATTGCTTGCGTAATGTGTATGCCGAAGCCTTCCGCGGCATGCCGCTGCATCCCGCGGTATGCTCAAGTCCCCTTGTGACGAAATCAACGAAATGTGTGTACAAAGGGTATGAAAATAAGATTCAAAATCATTACCGCTTACGAAAATCCTTTGCCTTGCCGCCTGGTGAGCCGGTTAAAATTTGACTACGGCAATATACCTAATTGCTGTTACGAAAGATGAAGACGGCCTCTTCTGTCACTAACAGGAAGATGATACCATTATGTTTAATATAATTAGTTACAGTAGCAGAAAATATCATATTTTATGAGGTGTCAATATCTCATTATACTAAATTTAAAATAACTGGACTGTCTATAGATATGGTAACATGATCTATGTCAATAATCTTCGTTTTGTATGTAAATATATTCAAAATTAGCTTCATGATATTAAATATAGTATTTAAGTAAATTATTGACATAATTTAGTTGTTAATATTAATTTAAATTATTCTTTATTATGTGCTATTTTCTATAAATCATTTCGGTATAATATTTAGATTAGGTGATGATTTGTTGACATTTATCTCTATAATTTTTTAACGTTTTAGAATTACTTATTACTTATTAATATCTTACTTGTTGGTAGGTACTAAGTAGTAAAAATAATCCACATTTAATCTTATCTAAACCTAATAATATCTATAATTTAACCCCCGACGCAAAAATAGGGGTGTTATTATTTTGACCGCTGTGAGTGTGTCTATGGCACCGTAGCTCTTAAACGGGTGAACCGATTTAGATGCGGTTTTTTTATAAGAAAGTAAGCTTTCTAGCGATGGTTCTTAGACATGTTTTATCAAAATCAATTCAGCCGTTTGAAGATTATCAGCTCTTTTCTAGTTGATGAATGGATGTGAGTATCTTCCACAGGTCTGATCGATTTGAAATTTGGTATTCTGTTACTTCAATGATATTAGAAGAACATAGTAACCTTAAACTCATGCTACAGCATCACCTGGAATTTGTAGGATACCCAACTCCCTTACCAACTTACAGCACAGGTATCGTGTTTGGGCTCATTGGAATGGTCTCAATGAATAGGTTATAGATAGATGGTGAACAGGGTCTGGTGATGGAGTAGGAAAGAGAATTGAGGAAATGTTTGTGTCGGATTTTTTTAAAATTTTAACTATTCAAATTGTTCGATCGGATGCCTTTTCAAGAAATTATATTATTCCTGCCACTCCTAAAACTACACAAATTCAAGTAATTTAAAAAAACTAGAAATATTAACAAATTGTCCTCAAAACCCGTAATCGCTCGGGGTCTTTATGTCCATATGTTAGCGGTTAGGGAGTTAACCCCCGTGATTTTTCTTCGCACCCTCGGTTCCCATGGAGCGCGCGTGGCCCGTTTTGACTTCTTAGGGTTGATGGCCATTGTAAAGGGATGGGTATAAGTGACCATGGAGGGTTATATTTCAATTAGGGTAGCAAGTTGGATAAGAGATGAGTTTTTGTAATGTTTGGTGTAAAAATGTTGGTTTTTTGTACTTACAGATTTTATCGATTTTTATGTAACTGTCGAATTAATAATAATTTGAATAATATTGTTACATTTTTAAATGATTTTATATTTTCTGTATTCTAATATTTAAAAATATAATAGGTATATGAGTATTTAAATGAAATAAAGGATGTAATAATAATATAAGACGTTTATTTTCTCTACATTCGTTATAAACTGAATGCTAGTGTTTGATAATAGTGCACGAACAAGGAGCTAACTGTGTGAGAAACTGGTGCCTGAAGTAGGTTTAATAAACCTGGATTACAGGTCACCAGGGCGCTCCTGCGGCAAAAAAAATACAAAAAGAGTTAGTGGAAATACCAGAGGGTGTGTGAGTAACTAGAGGAAGTGTGAAAAGAAAGAAAGAAAGAAAATATATTTGCAGTAAACATGACGCAAAGAAAGATAAAAAAACATGTAAATAACAAATTGGGGGAAAATATGTGTCACATCCACGCAAAACGGCCATCGTTCAGCATAATGCTACGACCCCATGCGAGACAGAGCCCCAGCGCTGGTTTTCAGCGACAGCCGGCGCTGACGTGATGACGTCAACCGGTGCAACACATAGTGAAATAACAAATCAAAAATAAAATAAATACAATATTTAGTCCTAAATGTTTATACAATTATAATATCTGAAATGGCAACATTTTGTTCCGTCGGCGACTCACACGTCACAGACTTATTGCAATCTGTGCGCGTAGCTGTAAGAGTAAATGTGAGAGGTTGCTTGAGTGAGTGTGGTGTGAGTATGGATGATGGTATGTATGTACAAGCAGCGGTGAGAATGAATAGTAGTAGAGATAGTCTATTTGAGAGGGATCAACAAATTCTCCGTTTCCTGATAGTCTATAAGTGATTAAATGTCCTACAGTTATTTATATTTAATATAATATGACATCATGCTGGTAATCACCAAAGGGTTAGGCAAAGGTGTAACCTATAGTGATTTGTCACCATGTGACAGGGGGCGAGCCTATTGCCATCAAACTGGCACACATCCAAACTAAAAGCTGCTACTGAAAACTTCCTGATAGAAAAACGCAATTACACTTTGCCCGACCTGGGAATCGAACCCAGGACTTCATGCTCAGCAGTAGCGCTTCCAACCACTAGCCCAACGAGGCAGACACCTAATACCTATGTATAGTAGGTAAATATGGGCTTCTTTATTAATTTTCTTTCATAGGAACTTAAGAACATAAAAAAAAGGTAGGCCTAAGTAAGTAGGTACGTGAATGTTGTATTTCAGAATTAAAAGTAGCCTATTTCCTTGGTAAGGCTCGCAAATCCCTCCATATCCTAAGGGCACGTCTTCTTTACCATTACCGCTTCTTCCGGTCTACTCCTTGATATGCAAGGGCCTCTGTAGCCCCATGAAGCATGAGGCTCCAGGTGAACCTTGGGGTTTATTCGATTTATCGAGTCTGGTTAAACCACGCTGGGATCGGTGCATTCCTTTCATTCATTAATTTCATAACAATCGGTTCAGTAGTTTAGGCGTAAAAAGGTAACAGACAGACAGATAAAGTTACTTACGCATTTTATAATATTTGTATGGATTATTGGTTCCCTGCTGCCACCCACCGCCCCGACGCGTTATATAGGACTTAAACATAACTGGCGAAATGTGAGTATACAAAATTCAAATTCAAAAGTCATTTATTCAAACTAGGCTGAGAATCAGCACTTTTCGAACGTCAAAATTACATAAGACAGTCCCCCAAAACGCCCACCCTTCACCACTTCTTAGTGCCTTTAGCTTTATACTATACATAGATACTCCTCTGCTTAACTCTTCGGGAAATACAGGCATGATGTTATGTTATATTAACGAATTAATTTAATAATCAATACCACAAAGTGGAGCGTAAGCATATGTACCCAACTCGTTTATCTAAGAAGAAGACTGTTCCAAAAGTAACAAACTACTTTGGTAGGCGCACAAGAAGGTACGTAGTACCAACGTTAGTGAATGAGCTACCCACAAAACTGATATCGCATGTCAAGTCTAAGGACCAACTTAAAAGAGTTTTACAAAAACATTATCTATCATTGTGTCCATAGCTATGTCTGTAACAAACCTCACGTTTGCTATAATGCATTTTTGTAAAATGTGAGATTTTTATCTCGATTGTAGGTATATTGTTTTATTTTGTTATTTTATTTTATAGTTTACTTAGCATAATTAAGTTTTAGCACATAAATTTCAAATCAAAATTTGTAATCCATTGCTAGACGAGAACAACTGCCGACAAACTGTTATGCAGTTTGGCAGATTTTATGTATTTTATTGTAAGTACAGATTTTGAATAAATAAATAAATAATAATAACATCATGCCTGTTTTAAATGGCGTCACTTTTAAATATAACAAGAGGTACTTATAAGGTGACTATTGTTTCAAACATTGAAGTTGATAATAAATGATAAAGCGAGTAATTACCTCAACATACCTCCAAGTTCCGTATAACCTCCATGAGGAAAAAATATAACTTCAGTTCCAAAGCCAATAAAGTTATTTTTCATAATATTATTAATAATTTACTATTCTTATCATTACTTTATTAAAACAATTACCTCGTATTTTCCATGGTGCAATATTTAACGGAATACCATGTGCTTAACCTTTGTTTGACTAGTCTTGTTCATGATTTTTAGATTATTTGGTATGTTTGTAGGGACGGACATACTACCCGATTCCCTATCATGATCTGCCTAGCCTTTTCCCAACTATGTTGGGGTTGGCTTCCAGTCTTACCGGATGCAGCTGAATACCAGTATTTTACATGGAGCGACTGCTTATCTGCCCTCCACAACACGTTTTTTTCCGGATAATTTCATTTGTGATTTTATCCTTCAACGAAACTCCGAACATAGCCAGCTCCAACATTTGCCCAACATGAATTATTGTCTCCTATAGCTTCACCGTGTGACTGTTATACCACTGTCAAAACCCGACCGACCTTAAGGCGCTGACAAGAGGCAAATGTTAAAAGTACGTTTGTCTTAAAAATAATTGGGAAATAGTTTGTGGTAGTGGAAAAAATATAAATGTTAATCTTGAACATCATCATCTGCCTAGCCTTTTCCCAACTATGTTGGGGTCGGCTTCCAGTCTAACCGGATGCAGCTGAATACCAGTATTTTACATGGAGCGACTGCCTATCTGACCTCCACAACCTAGTGACTAGGTAACACGATACCCCTTGGTAAGACTGGTTGTCAGACTTGGTTGTCGTTGGAAATGTTAATCTTGAACATATTTCTCAGAATTTGGTTATTCCCAAAAAAAACTCGATACAAACTAACGGTAAACTTATCTTTTACCTTGAGTTCAAATCCAAAATTTCTGTATTAAATTTCAACGTTCGTTGGTATTTTCAGTAATAACAAGAACGTCATAATTGAATGCAGAACTTGGTTGTGTTTTATTTTTAGTTACTAATTCATTACAAGCGTTGTGTTATCGCGCTTTTCTTTCTTTTCTATGCAGTCCAAAATTGACCGCGGTTTAGATCTTGTCAGCGACTTAATGGAAAACTCGATATCATTTTTATTATGTTCACGTGTTACTTTCGTATATTTTATATTGGCATATAGATTCATTAATTATAATAATAGAGGTGTGATATGTGTAATTCTAAGATTAGAATAATACATGTCATTCATAACTCCGATGATGGTAATAAAATTAATTTATTTTATCACTTCGCGTCCATATGTTAATTAAATGATGACCTAAAAGTGAAATATTTGACGTTTAAATACCTTAGATTAAATACATTAATTAATAAAATAATTTTATTTATGTATTTTAAAATGATTTGAAATTCAAATGACCTACCTACCAATACTTAGTAACTTGCCTTCGCGACTCTTGCGCATATTCAATCATCCAATCGCAGTCGACCTTACTTATCCGTATTTATAGATTTACCTGTACCTTTTATACTAAAGTTCAGTTGATAATGGAGTGCCCTAGTAACTGTGATTTATAGGGAAATAGTCCACAAGTACCTAAAACAATTTTAAAAAAACTTGAATGTGCCCTGGCGGCTGAGAGTATGTCATGCTCACTTAAATGTCTCGCTGATGGTGGCGTGTGTTGGGTCGTTAAGTTCCCTTCAAAATGGTTGAGCTAAATGGTGCTGATCCATGCGTCATGTTCGTAAACGGTCGCCGTCAGTACGGACTGGTCATCTCTTAGCTACCACGGCTTGTTTATTTTTTTTGTTGTTTTTATCTTTTTATTACGGACGCTTTTAACGTGCACATCTTTCTACATTGTTCTCACGTGTATAACTTCAACATTAATGATGTAAACGATATTTTGTAACAATATTATGATTTAAAAGAGTTTCCGTAGAGTTTCTTGCCCGTTCTTCTCCACAGAAACCTACCTTCTGCGCTTTGGAATGGGCAACTAGCTTCATCTTTTTTCACCGAAGTATCTGATGTTTGCAACTGCTTTAACTCCTTTTTTGCCAATATAGGCGCTGTAAAATACCACCAATAAAATACCACCTAAATATCACGATAATGTAACTTACAAACAGTTGTACAGCAGTAAAATAGAAATTAAATGTACCGACCTATTAGAATTTGCCCCTGCTTCTTTAAATGAAGTTAGTAAGATAATCGACAACCTAAATACGAATACGACAACTGGTCTCGATGGCATCTCGTGCAAGTCTCTTAAATGTGTTAAAAATGTAGTACTTGAGAAGTTAACTACCTGCATTAACCACTGCCTTAAATCTGGATATTTTCCTGATTCCCTCAAGATAGCTAAAGTGAGCCCAATTTTTAAATCTGGCAATAAAACTGACCCGGGTAATTATCGCCCTATCTCGGTACTACCAGACAATTCCAAAATTTTCGAAAAAATAATTTATAATCGTTAGGACAAATATCTGAGCTCTAACAATTTCCTTTACCATAAACAGTATGGCTTCCGCTCCAAATCAAATACACTATCAGCCTGTATAGACCTTGTAACAAACTTGAAATGTAAAATAGACAAAAAACAAATAGCTCTTGGTATATTTATAGATTTAAAAAAGGCGTTCGACACGATAAGCCATAAACTACTCCTTCAAAAACTACATGATATTGGCATTAAGGAATCTGCACATAAAATGATTAAGTCATACCTCTCTAATAGATTCCAGATAGTTAAAATTGGTGAGACCAAAAGCACTCCTGAACTAATAATGTATGGGGTTCCACAAGGTTCCCTGCTTGGGCCCTTGCTCTTCTTAATATACATTAATAATATAAAAGACCTAAACTTAGCTGCAGATGTAACACTATATGCCAATGACACCTGTCTCTTCTACTTTGGCAGTGAAATTCAAGCAATCGTCAGTCGAGCCCAGGAGGACCTTAATACCTTATTTACCTGGTTTCAATATAATTTGCTTACCATCAATGTGACTAAGACCAACTTTATGATATTTAGTGCTAAAAATAAAAATATTCCAAATTTTCAACAATTACATGTTAATAATGAACCTTTAACTAAAGTAGAATCAGAAAAATATCTTGGTCTAATCTTAGATAAACACCTAACCTGGAAGCCACACCTAGAAAAAATGCATTCAAAATTATCATCATTGATGGGAATACTACGAGGTACCGTCCGTTGCTTTCCAAAATCAGTAAAGTATATTATTTATAATTCCCTCATCAAATCTCACCTGACCTACTTAATTGAAGTCTGGGGCTCTGCAGCTAAAACCAACATACAACATTTACAAATCACTCAAAACAAAATAATTAAATTACTCTTTCATCTTAATTACTTAACGCCAACCGAAACTGTTTTTCATAAAACCAAATTAATGACACTTGCACAAATATATAAATTCTATACCTGCATCCTTATACGGAAGATACTGACAAAAGATACACATTCTCAAATAATTTTTACAAAAAAAGCGCAAATTCAGACTCGGTTAATGAGAAATGTTAACGATATCTACCTATATAGTAGACCACGAACCAACTACGGTACTAGAAATATTAAGTATGAGGGTGCCAAAATGTATAACGAATTGCCGAAAGATATTAAAGAAATACAATCTTTTCCCCTATTTAAAAAGAAATTAAAATTCCACACAATGAAAAGTTTTCAATTATTTTAAGTATATTTCATAATAACTCGCAATATTTACATAACCTATACTATCAATAATAAAAACTATATACATATATATATATTCACAACAAATACAAGAAAATGTAAACTAAATGCAAAATTTAACCTAAGTTTAAATAAAAAATAAACATTAAAAAGTTAAAAAACACTTTGAATAGCAACTATGATAGAAACTGTGTTTCGATACGTAATATGGACTCATAGCTTCAATATTTTTTGCAGATTACCTACACCTACCAAAATATTTAAAAAAAATATATATAAAATACCTTCTGAACTCGATCTTTTTTAGCATAGTTTATTTTACTAACATAATGATAAGTTAGCGACTAACAATATTATACCTACTTCTAATTATAACATACCGTTCCGATACTCGTTCCAAAGAACGTTTATGTATGTAACCAGTGTTTCTCATTCTAAGTGAATAATTGTATTCTGTTTTTGAGGAATAAATGTCTTAAACCATATCTTTCTGACTGACCCCTTGACAATTCAAAAGTGCTTGTAAATGGTTTAATTGAATTAAATGAAAAAAAAATCTATGAGAAACACTGGTGCCGATTCCTTTGTTCACAAACTATACTAAATTTAAGTTCAGTGCATCTTTTTCTTTCTATTTCATTAAGAAAAGGACAGAAGATAAATTTTAGTTTAGTCCTGTCAAATTAATCAGCGCTTGACGTAAATTGACGTAATTTTAGTCGGCAAGTTTTTAATCACGTTTAAACTTGTATGGAGAGTGACAGGCGATGATTAATTTGACAGGACTAAACTAAAATTTATCTTCTGTCCTTTTCTTAATGAAATAGAAAGAAAAAGATGCACTGAACTTAAATTTAGTTTAGTTTGTGAACAAGGGAATCGGCACCACTGTTTGTCCATCGCACAACGTGTAACGTGGCAGCAACGAGAAACGAGGCTTTTCGTACAGAATGTGACGTTCCTGGTGGTGGTGTGCGGTAGACTCCGTAAGTCTACCGAGGGTTTTGTAGAACCCAGTTTCAAAAAGAAAGAAAATAATTTATCGACTTAAATAATTAAAACAGTAATACCTTAAAACTGATCGTCATCATCATTTCAACTGAAAGACGTCCACTGCTGGACATAGGCCTCCCCCAAGCACCGCCACTTCGACCGGTTCTGTGCTGCGGCCTTCTCAAGGTCGTCGGTCCATTATTGGAGGCCTTCCAACGCCACGTCTTCTGGAGTCTTTTGTCGTGTGGGGCCGTAAAGTTCTGGAGTGTCGACCGCGTACCGGAAGAACCTTGAAACTATTGAAAAGAAAAGAAACCAGCTTATGCCAAAAACGCCACAACACAGCATAATGTCAGATAGTACCACTAGGTATACCACCTGAGCTGAGTTTCGAGTACTTCCACTTTGCCCCATCAAGCCGCCCCACTGGTGGGGCAAAATGGAATACCTAAAACAAATAAAATAAAATCTTTGTACACTAAAGTAAATCTTTAAAATCACAGATATACAATAATTTGTTCTTACTGGTTCATTAATGTTTTTCATGCTAAGTTCAAAATCACAAATTGAGTATGATTTGTCCCCGTAGATAGAAAACAAAATTATTTTAATTATTCTAACTATTAAAATCACAAAGAAACAGCTTAACTACAGACAAACAAACAAGCAACATTTTAGGCATACCATTTTGCCCCACCAGTGGGGCGGCTTGGTGGGGCAAAGTGGAAGTACTCTGATTTTCAGCTGCAGCTCACAATTTGTTTAAAATCATCGGGGAACGAATAATTTTGAAAGGGATACCAAAATGGAGAAACTCGTATGTTGACGCTCTCATCAAAATCATCTCTTCAGTTTATACAGTAATTTATTGGTAAAGTATCGAAATAGTGTACAAATATAACATAAATATATCATAACATCACACCATGCTACCCCGAAGGGTTAGGCAGAGGTATATCTATAGTACCTACACCCACATTTCGCTATTTATGTCTAAGCCCCATGATAGAGGGCGAGCCTATGCCATCAACCGGGCACAAATACAGACTCCGGGCTGCTACTGAGTAGTTCCAGATGGAAAAACCTAATAACACTGCCCGACCCGGGAATCGAATCCAGGACCTCATTCTCAGCAGTAGCGCTTGCAACTACTAAACAAACGAAGCATACAAATACATAACATCACGCATTGTTTCCCCAAAGGGTTAGGCAGAGGTTTAGCTATAGTACACCCATAATTCGCCAGTAATATTTTAAGTCCCATGTAATAGGGGGCGAGCCTATTGCCATCAACCGGGCACAAATCTAAACTCCGGGCTCCGGGCGTGAATTCGGTTGCGGTTATAGAAAACTGTAATCAATTTACTAGGAAGGATATTCTGCAAAACCGCCAATCCGCAATCAGTGGGGATCTAAAATTAACTAGTATCTATCAATTAATCGCGAAATAGATCGCGGAGAAAATCTTTACTTTAAATAATTTAATTATTAATTACTATCAAGCAATTATCTAGCAATCGAACTGATATGTATCAAGAACACAGAAAAGGCTTTGTTTTCTATGAAATTCTGAAACACGGTTCCACTTTATGTAATCATCTGCAATATCTTTCCATTTCCTAATTAAAATATATAATAAACTTTTTACGGATAAGAAATTTTATTCCACTGAATTTCAGTATCTTGATACAAAAATTAAGCAAGCAACTGATAATGTGTTATCGAAGTCGGATTAAAATCGCTAGTCTACTCGATAGTGATCTATCGATAACGACATGTCGATAAACGCACACTAATGAAGTCTAGATAGGCTACTAGCTGTGTACACCTACAGGGGATGTTGGAATTTGGTTTTCCAAATACTTAGTTGAACCACATGAAATGCCTAAAATAATTTTGTTGGGCGCCAATAATGTATCTGTTGGGCGCCATTAGTTTGCCTAGAATCACTTTGGTAATTTTAATTTGATTATAGTAAAAAGTCAACATGCTTGTACATGTCAGTCAACATGTACAAGCATGTCGACTGACGTGTGCAAGCATATCAAATTCAACACATTAAAACAGTCAACAGATTATAATATCAAATTCGAAAAAAACAGGTGATTCATATCATAAAAGGAAGTTTTAAAAACCTCATCCTGTTTGTATTCAAATGCCATACAAGGTATTCGGGTAAATATTTGGGGTAATATTATATATTAGTGCATGTTTGTGTGCACCAATTTCCAATTTTTATAAAAATATTGAAAACTGTGTACCTTATTAAACATAAGTATAATCAGCCTATAATTTTCCCACTGCTGGGACACAGGCCTCCTCTCTGTGAGAGGGAGTGGATCCCTCTTACGACCTACGACACTTGCATCTCTTTCCCATGTTAAAAGGCAACAATCGCTACTGACCACTAAACTCCGAAGTACCATGTCCAATATGCCTTTTACGTGTACCCTTAGTAAACACACAACATCCATGTAATTTGATCTATATCTCGTCCCGTAATCGCATGAGCCCGGTTTATCGATAACTGCTTGATCGATCATTTCCAGATATACATTTAGATAACGATTTTAATCGATAAAGGGAGATTTATAATTTTTACCTTCACTGGCTAGGCTTAGAAATTCCGGGTTACGATGAGTTTGTTGTTTTTCGTTTTGTGATATTTTGTAAACGATTTTTATGAAAAAGGATAGATTATTTGGATGGAATTTTTATTCCAGGCTGTTTTGTTTTTTATGGCAGTGGGTGGAGGAGCATATTTGCATACATAACTATAACGTAATGTTAAGAAAATGGAAAAAATCTACTTCTTTTCTATTCGTTTTCTATTCTAATATAAACGTTACGAATTACGAATAGTATAAAGTGAGGTCAACTTCCACTACATTAAATTTTTGGAAGATAATGATTTATAAATAAATAGAGATATTGAACGCCAGGAAGGAAGGAAATAATTTTAAAACTAAATCGATAAATTATTTAATTTTATGCTGTATCAATTAATAATCTAACCTAATTTCGATCAAAATAGGAAAATCAGAGTTGGCACTAGTTTTCGAGCACCTACGACTGTATTCCGTCAAGAATTCAACCATTATGCAAATGTTATAACTTTTTAAGACCATGCAACAAAGTAACTCAACTTCAAAAAGAAATCTCCTCAACAATCTTTATAATCCGATCTCGATCTCAAACCTTTTTTGAAAACAACGCCATCTCGTGTCGCCTGTCAAAAACAAAACAAGAGTGACCACATCTTCATCCCACGGCTACAGGACACATGTACAGTACATAAATCGCTTTCGACTGATAACATCTAACTGTTTATCAATCTGAGGGTCAATAAATTCAGGTTATCTAGGTTTGCGATCAAATCTGATGAGGTAAAGTTAGGTTTAATTGAGCTTGCATGATGTGTGCGTGGTTTAAAAAGTGATTAGAAGGGTTTTTTTAATCAAATGGTATGAAAACTGCAGCGATTTGCGAATGTTAAAGTATCGAGGGTTCCGTAGCATTTATGCCACAGCAATTCACAAACTTTGACAACTGTAACAGACAATGTCGTTTCTGAGATAAATCCGTGTGACATATCTACCAACACAGTCAGATATTCTGGGGAAATAGTCTCTCTAGGTACCTATGAGTAAAAATCTCACCCTTAAAACTAAGGTGAAGTGACCTGTCAATAGTGTCAATCTCTAGCATCTGCCGATCTATTCTGTAAAAATCTCACCGTGAAAACTTAGGTGAAGTGAGCGTAAAGTGAGCTGTCAATTCACTGATGATGGACACTATTGACAGCTCACTTCACCTAAATTTTCACCGTGAGATTTTTACAGAATAGCATTGCTGGTGAAATGACAGCTCACTTCACCGATGTTTTCATGGTGAGATTTTTACCATCTGATAAATAAAGCAAAAGAAAAGTCCAAATAATTGTGTATATAGTGGCTATTCTTTACTTAAGTAATATTTTTTTGTTCTATGGAACAAACACAAGAACGCGTTGTAACACGAGCCCTTACAAATATGTGGGGTCAGAGATATCATCTGTGAGTGGCGAGGATAAATGTCTGTATGGTGTGGTTATGAGAATATTAGTGGACCGTGGTGATTCTTATAGCCTTCGTATGGTACCCCGAGTTGAGTAAAATGAGATTAAAAGTTTTCAGGAAGTAAAAAATATTAAATTCTTCATTAAAAATTTCATCGTCTAAATGAGTGGCATAATTACAATAGAATTATTGACAATTCACCAACTCACTGCTTTTATCTAGCAGTCGGGGATACAGTATTAAAGCATTAGAGTGCAACCAGGTAATTGCGAAACACACGATCAATCATTTCATTTCATTTTGACAGTTCCACAACATTCATTGCGTTATTTACGTTGTTGAGCAGGTTTTTCTTTCGAACTTATGAAGCAATAGATTAGCAATCTGTTTCAAATTGATATAGATTGTGATTGATCGTGTATTACGCAATTAGGGTGCTGACCGCGGTCGATAGACGTCGTCCGTACTCTCAAAATAATAATGTGTCTTAAGGAGTATGTAAGGATCGTATAATAGCAGGTGGCGTTCCGTAGTTTCTGCATACCCCCATGGGAAGAAAGCATAAGTTTATGTATGTGTATGTAAAACATCTCAAAATATGTTAAGTTGTTGATGTAGACCATTTTCTATTTTGTTAAGTACTTGGTACTTATTGAAAGACCTACACTGTCCTCGCATACCTAGTAACACTGTTATTTGAAAGTATTGTAAAAGCCAATTATTTTTAAAAGAGTAACCGTGGAGTTTCTTGCCGGCTCTTCTCCATAGGAAACGACCAATTGGAACCGTGCACCTACATAGCTTCTGACGTTTCATAAGTGCCTTTGTATTTGAATAGAATTTGTATATTATTTATTTGTATAGAATTTTGTATTTGAATTTGATGGGTGTCAATCAATTGCTGTCTGGTTACACCCAAGGTGGAAAATTGTTGTCAAAGTTAATTCGATTGCGATGTTATGCAATTCGCTGGGATGTAGAAGCTGTAGATAAAAAAAAAAACACAGGATGCTCGTTCCTACTGAATCTGAACACCACATAATAAGTAAATAACATGAATATAACACAATGATAAGATATCGACACATGTAATGTTTGCTAACGATTGCTGTAGCTGCCATCGTGATAACAGCCAGATAACAATGGTTATCAGCAGATCGCTTGCTACCGATGTCACGATTACAGTTTACAATTTAACGATAATCAATAAAAAATTATACTACTATATACATACATATGTATCGTTATCAAATTGGTTAGTTAGAAAAAGGACAACGGAAAATGTTTTTTTTGTAACGAGAGATATTGATCAATGTCATTTGATTGTCTGATTGGTTTATTCAAGATAATATAATGATGATGCGATAACAATTAATGTCATAAATCGTTGCACAAAAACACTGCACACAGTATAAGATAAGAAAATAAAAATTATCGACATAAGACAGTAGCTAAATAGTTTATAGTAAAAGTAATTTTTATTATTACCATAGATGACAAATCCTACAATATACAATCTAACACTAAATTAAATGACAAACTTTATACAAATAAATACAAAAACAAAAGGACATCGCTGTCATCGGGAATGGTGCCCAGAAGACTGGCAGCATTACCACGTTGAATGGCAATGATAATTATTTGGCCAAAGAACGATCCAGCCTACTGGTCACGTGAAGTGTCGACCAGTCGGCGAGAAATCAGAGGCCAAAGACCAGATTTCAGCGTGGGCTAAAATATAACGAACTGAAACATACCACACACCTGTTCTACGCTATAATATAATACAATATTATAATACAGGCTTTATTTCATTTTTACATTAAGAAACAAGGTGATAAAAAATGGGCTGAATTATGTCATATGTTGTTAAAAAAAACAGTTGCACTCCGGGAGTGCCGACAGAAAAGAAAACTTGAAAAAAAAATCGGCACCGCGGTAATAAACACGTCGATGTCGTTTACTCCACGCACCGCGGTAATCAACGAGTTGATGTCTTTTACTCCACGCACCGCGGTTATCAACGCGTTGATGTCTTTTTAATGGTCAAAAGCTGGTGTCGTCACAGTGTCGCGAAATCAAAGGTTTAGTCCCATCTCAAAAATGTCTAACGCGCCTAAAGAAGTTGTCACTTGTATAGTGTCATCTCTCATGAATGACAGTATCTGTATAAAGTTTTACTGTATTTACTGGTATTTGCCATTTTATAAACGCTCTTGCAAACTAACCTTAGCAGATTAGTGCCCCTATCTCACGATACGAGTCCCGTTAATTTAAAAGTCAAAGTGACGTAGATGATCAGGATCAGATTTCAGCGTGGGCTAATATTCGTGCTGTATCTGTGAGTAATGGCGGCTGGGATGCTGTGGAGATAAATACATTCTCACGTCGGGTTCTGCGCACGATTGCCTATCTTTGATTATGTGGTGGTGCATCTTAGGTAGGTAATAATTAGGTGAATTAATTTATTTGTGGGTAGTGTTGAAGTTTGTTGTTTTGATGCATATAAGGGTTAATATTGTTTCGTATTAACGCGGTAGGTAAACGTTAATTTTAAAAGGTCATCTGGTGTCCTATTTATTGCCCACTTCGTAAAATTTAAGAAAGCAACGAAATTAATAGTAATGTTTGTTTATTTTCTCACCACAATGTCCTTATAAAATAACTACAAAAAACAATACTGTCCAGTCAAAAGCTTAAAAAAAAATTGTGGGAGACTGGTGCCCTAAAAGCACGCTAAGCTGAAGCCTGTATTTCAGGCCACTAGTGCCCTAATTGCGTAATACACGATCAATCACAATCGTTTCGTTTTGAAACAGATTGCTAATCCATTGCTTCATAAGTTGGAAAAAATCTGCTCAACAACGTAAATAACGCAATGAACGTTGTTGAACTGTCAAAATGAAACAAATTAGGCATGATCGCTTACGAAAATAAGTTAGGTACGCAACGGGTTTCCGTTTCAAGTATATAATTATGGTTTCTCTTGAAATGATTGTCTATTTTTAGTTCTAGACAATAATTTCCATTTTACTTATTGGAAGGAGTGTGTTCGTGTGTACCGTGCGAAAACTTCGGGTGCTTTCAATTTAGACGTTTCGTGTCGGACCGCTGCGCTGCGGTGCCGAAGCGGTGCGTTTGTCGTATTGCGCACGGATGGTCGTTTGTTTTCACACAAAGCTCGCGGTTCGGCAACAGTGCGGCGTCGGTATCGCGAACGCTAGACAACAGGACGGCAACTTCGCAAACTCCAAGTGTTTCTTTCGTCAGAGTCCATGGCTTAACTGTTGTCAAATATATTTAAAACATCACTAGCATACAAACACACGGCAGTCAGATACGCTTTCAATTTAGGCGTTTGGTATCGGACTGCTGCTGTACTGCAGCGGTCCGGCAGCGGGCTATAACCAGCGGCACGGTAAACGTGCGGCAGCGGTCCGACACGAAACGTCTAAATTGAAATCGCCCTTCGTGTGGAAATTAAACACTTATAACATTTTAGTCGTGAACGCAAAAGTGACACGAAGTAACGAGATTGATAACGCGATTGATTTCCCAAATTAAGAGCAATATTACTCATCAGATTTCGTCAGAATCGGTCGGACACTAAGAAAATCTACAGTTGAATGTAGTTCCCAATCGCAAGCGTTATCACTTGTGAATACCGGTTTGCGTAATTATCTTTTTAAACCGAGAAACTATCGCATTGCAAAATAAACTATTCGATTGACAATAAGTGAACTTAAAATAAACTACAAAGAAAGTTAAAAGAAAAACAAAATTGGAAGTCATGGGGACCGCCAACAGAAGTGAAAACTTAAAACTGTTATTAGCGCCATCTATGTTCCATATTAGAGCACTACAGCGCGAGCATGTCAGTGACGCGAATCCATAAATTAACCCCCTATTAAAAATCGCTCAACCCGCGTAAAAAAGGTTTTATTTCAATAAACTAAATAAGATAAGATCAGATAATTCTTTATTGACAAGATAATTTACAACAATTTGTTTGAAGCCTCTGATTCCTGAACTAGGTGTACCTGTATGTCAGGAATCAGCGCCCTCTCCCATTTTATTTGGCTTAGATACTAATGTCAACATAAATAGACAAACATAAGTGCTACAAAATACAATTTTAAAGCAGTAAAAACAAAATAAAATATACAAAAACAAAAAAGTATGAAAAAATATAAAAATTATTCTAAAGTTATTATGTCGTGCTCTGTGTGTATGGGCGGTGTGTACGTATGTGGGTGGGTTCTCGTGCGTGTTTATGTATGTGTAGGTGTATGTGTATGAAAGAAAGGTATGTTCTGTACGTGTTCCTGTGTTTTTAAATACAACAGTGACCAGCTTATCAGAATCAGGAACAAGGTATAGGCAATGAAAATTTGTTGTTGGTAGGTGGTGGCAAATAATGGTTGTCGAGGTGCTCAGTTGGTACTAATACACTTGTGAAGCTCGTTTAATGATAATTATCGTTACTTTAGGGACTTTTTAAAATATAATTTATGTCGTCACATGACATAGAAGTTAGGTACACTTTATATTGAACAGGACACCTGAGTTCCTGTAAGGTGTTGATAAACTTGAGCATTCACTTGTAACAGAAAATCAAGTATTTGCCGTTTTTTCAATTTGTCGAACTGAACAACAGACAGAGCCAAGCATAGAGCCAAACATCGGTACGAACATTTTTCCGCAAACTTTTTGTGTTCAAGGAACACCTACCAAATCAATAAATCTTAATGGCACACCAAAAAAAAAGTTTACATAATAGGTACTTATTTATTTATATTTAATATGAAAGAGTGTTCAGTGAGATATATGTGAGCCTGTTTAACTGAGCACAGTCTCATTTCTTCGGCGATCGTCCTTAGATGTTCTCTGGTGTTGAAAACCCCAAATCGCATAAGTAAGTCGTGGCAAATGGTAAGAGAACTGCAATAGCACGCTTTGAAAGCAGTGGAAATTCATTTTTTATATGCATCCAAAAATATTCTAGCTCCGTTTCAAAAAGTTTTAACTTTAATGTCCGATCCGTTTTTAGCTGCATGAATTCTTCCTGCTCGTTTATCGGTAAGTGTCCAAGGAAAATTTTATCTGAAAATGGATTTCGTACCCAGTCCATAGTTCGCCGGTCACACTTAGGAGTTAATTTTTTCGGCTAATAGCTCCAAGTATTTCACTATCAAAGTCTGAACTTTTTTTTCTGAATCGATAGCCATGACATTTGGGCACATTTCGTTATTACCATTGGTGGTAGCGTGATTGAGGCGCCTCATTCGCGTAACTCTCAACTATTAAAATTGTCTAGGTGTTATTATCTTCGTAACTTTTTGACAAACCTTGTCATTTTTCCGCGGCACACCTACGATTCACCACGGCACACCAGTGTGCCGCGGCACACCCTTTGCGGAACACTGCTCTAGTCAATGCTCGTCATTAAAATATTCTTTACGAAGATATCAGACTTGACGGTCGCGTGTGGATGGCTTGGCTTGGCAAAAAGCTCAAAGAAAATTTACAGTCCTTTCGCTAGAACTCTCGCCAGAATGCTCGCTAAAACGCTCCCGTTTATTTTTCTGTATTGTAACATTCGCTAAAATTACAAGTGAATGCTCAAGTTTGAAGACTTTATAGCCTGCAAACACCATCACACAGTTAGTGGAGATAAATGCGTTCTTTGATGCATCGTTCTCTTCAAGTAATGGTGCCAATTCTCTTATCACAAATGCCTCTAAACTAAACTAAAAATCACCAAAATTTAGTTTATTCCTGTCAAACGACAATTTCCCATTCTGAAATAGACTAAAGTGACACAACTTAACTATATTTTAGTTTGACAGCACTAAGATGGCACTGAGATATTAGTTTATTGAAAATGGCAATTTTGCTATTCTGAATTTGACGTTTTTAACCTAAAATTTAGATTTTCTAACTAAATATGACTATTTTTAATCGCGACTAAAAACATGTGGAATAAAATTGGTTGTCATGAACTAAACAACACCAACACCAACACCTCGACTTCAGATGAAAAAACAGTACTGAATTTTTTTTTTCTTTTGCTTATATTTCGAAAACGGTGTGTCCAATCGCAAAAATAATGAAAATTTCGACACCCTTTATGAAACTCTTAAACCCATAACACTCAACATGTAGGTACTATTTTTTCTTATTTTCCACACAAAAAGTGAAAAATCCAAATAAAACACGTCGAGGCTGCCCCCCCTGCGCGCCTCCGGCTCTAAAAAGATTCACGTGGTTAGGTATCACGTGTGGAGCCACGGTTGTCAAATTCGATTTAGATGTGTCAAAATTATTTTTAAATTTAGAGAATTTATTTTGCAGAATAGCTTTGAGATTCTCATAGTCAAAAGTAAGGAATTTTAGTGATAGTTTAGTTAGTTTAGTTCGGCGTACAAGAGAATCGGCACCAATGTGTTTTTAGATTCGATACCAAAATTCGATGATTATTTAAATTGGCAAGATAAGAGTAAAATAAGAGCAAGCACCGATGGCTAGCTACGTCGACATTCTGCCTATATACAGAGCAAAATAATAATTGCGTTTGTTATGTTAGTAAGTAGGTATTCATCATGGCTCATACATAAACCGTAAGGGGGCCTCTCAAAATGCGCAGACGCACAATCACCAGGAAAACCAAGAGAAAAGGTCGCTCATAATTAACTTTCCAGCTTCGATAATCTACGATACGACCATGCGGCCATCACGCATCACCTGTCTCTCTTACTCCTACTAAAATCATACGTTATCTCTCTCTAGCTTATCGACTAGCTTCGAAATTAAAAAAATAAAATAATGAGTCGTTATCAGTGTGGTGTTATCGACCAGCATCCGTCAGCGTATCGCAGATGATAAAGTCACATCTGTTGTGTCAATGGTCCATGATTTCTGTTCTATTTGTGATTACGAGTTGTTTTGCACGCGAGTCAGTAATCTCTGATGTTATAAGGTATTAAAATTGTGTATCTACTTTCCATTTAGTCGTTCTGAGAAATGGGTTTTCTGTACAGGAACTTCTAAATATAATTGAATTAATAAAACTTTTCATTTTCCTTGTAAAAATCCTCTATATTGTGTAGTCTGGGATAAATAAAAACTTCTATCCTTAACCACTACACAATATATATTTTCAGGTGACTCATTAAGCAACTCAGACAGAAAACAAAATTCTAGAACTGCGCATACGCACTGGAATTGTAATGAAATTGCACCAATGGGAGCTTTTGGAAGCAAGCTACTTAGTCCGCTCTAAAGCTTGTATAAATATTTTTGAAGTGAAAACTTCTTTAGGCGCGTTGGGCATTTTTGAGATTGGAAAAAAACAATTGAACTCGCAACACCGTTACCGACACCTCATTTTTGTAAACGCGGTCCTGCTCTTTATTTATATTACATTACGGATTAATGTTCTATGCAAGTTTTTTTACTTTTAAGGTTTTGGAAATATATTTTTTTTTTTTGTAAACGCTATTGTGCTCTTTATTTAGATAAGATTATGGACCAATGTTCTATACAAGTTTTTTTCTTCCACCAAGGCGATCTTGTTCAAGTTTTCACTTCTGCCGTCACTCCCGGAGACAGATGAAAATTTCTTGTTTTGTTCAAGGTAGTTAATTTATGAAAGGCCAGGACAATTTTGATTATTAGACAGATATTCTGGCCTAATGGCCTTATTTCTTCCAAACGTTTTCTTAGCATTTTATGGATTTAATGTTGAGATACGAGTATCATACAACACTTTCTTCAAGAGAACTTGCATGTAGGTATTATTAGCAAACATATCGCTTATTTATAAATGTTGCTTAAAGTTAAGTAAAGATTAGCGTCTTTTAAACCGTACATTTTTGACGTTTAAACGTCTTTCAACTATAGTTCGTGCGCGATTGCTAGTCACTGCGTGAGGTATGTGAGCGGTGAGACGAGGGAGGTAGACAAAGACCAAGCTACTATAAATAAGAGGATATCAAACTCAAAGCATTTATTTAAATAGGAGTCGATCAATCAGAAATATGAAGCTAGTTGCCCATTCCAAAGCGTAGTAGGTACCTATGGAGAAGAACGGACAAGAAACTCCACGGAGACTCTTTTAAATAAAAAATTGTTACAAAATTTTGCATTCATGTCGAAATTATACATGTGAGAACAATGTAGAAAGACGTGCACGTTAGAAGCAGCCGTACTAAAAAATAAAACAATTAACAATTCAAATAAATTAAAAATAAGCCATGGCAGCTTGGAGATGACCAGTCCCAACTGACCGCGCCCATTCACGAACTTGAAGGCATGGATTTGCACCATTCAGCTCAACCATTTTGAAGGGAGCTAAATGATCCAACACACGCGCCACCATCAGCGAAGAATTTGAGTGAGCATGACACACAGCCGCCAAGGCACATTCAAGTCAACGAAAGACATTACCCGGTAAATGGTATACCTATCTGTATCTAGAATGAAAACTGACAGCGCCCGTTCACGAACTTGAAGCATGGATCAGCACCATTAAGCTCAACCATTTTGAAGGGAGCTAAATGATCCAACACACGCGCCACCATCAGCGAGACATCTAAGTGAGCATGACATACTCACAGCCGCCAGGGCACATTGAATTCAACGAAAGATACCCGGTAAATGGTATGCCTATCTGTATGTATGAACAAACTCTATCTACATAACAGACTCTGTCCATACATTTTAACAACTTTATCACCAAAAATATTTTCATCAGCACACAAAAAATTCAAGTTTGTGAATATACAATCGACCCTTAACAGCAGCTTCTTAATCTCGCAGTGATAACCGTTGAACCGAGATAAACCAGTCGTCTGATAATCAGAGATACCGACACGTAACCGTGTAATGACCATACTGGCTACATGTATGTGGTCACGTGGGTTCCTACAGAGTAAGCAGAGATGATAGGACCTCGCGTAGATACCCTTAGATAGGAGATTGTGACGATAACAAGCAGTATAACACCTGTGAAGCGAATGTTTTGGTTTTTGTTGGTTTTCTCCTCATGGGAAACTATCACCCTTTTGAATTCCAATCCTTACTCCTTATTTTTGACAAGTCTTAAAGTCTAAAATCGTCGTTTCGTGCTGGTGATTAGATACTGGTGAGTCTTAAAACTATCACCAATTTGAAGACTCTCGTAACACACTCCATTCCACATTCCGGAGTAGGTGAGGTTCCTATTAATTATGTGCTATCCTTAGTCAAGTCTGTTTAGACTAGGGTTGCCAACCGTCCTGTTTTCCTAGAACATGTCCTGGTTTTTTGGGATATCCTGGGGTGTCCTGTATAGTTTTTAAGTAATGTCCTGGGGTTTTTATTAAAGCTTCTTGGTAAAGTCCTGTATTTTAAATTTGTCGCCTTCAACCTTCGTTTATTGGTCGGTAAAGCGGGGCGCGGGGTATTTTAAAAATAAAGATGTAACCTGCACTCTGCTTGTTGCCTCTTTCTCAGTACTATTTTCGCGCACTAGAGCTCTCTCTATCTATTCTGTTCAAAATAATGATGGCAGGCACATTCGCAACAAAACTCTGTTTTGGAAAAGGAAATTAAAATGAATGAAAATTACCTTTAATATGTTATCGTAATTGTATTGTTGTGATTACAGCATTTTGTTTATAAACAAACTTAATTAATTGTAAAGTTTTCTCGTCGAAATTCTTGTCATTTGACTGATTGTATTTGGTTCGATTGTTGATAGAATGATAGTTGACACATGTCGTGTTCGTGACTCGTGAGGTCTGTGGGTGAGAATTTTGATTCTGATTTCGTTGAAATAATATTTTAGGAGATAAAGAAAAGATACAGAATATTATTGCCTGTATACGTGCAAAATAAAACGTACACAAAACAGGGTAAAACAATATCGTGCACGTTTGCTGTCGTTATAAAAACTAATGCTTTTGTTCGATGAACATCGCAATTTTTTGACCTTACAAATTTTGTGGCTGGGCAGGTTTTCATGGGTTGTCTATTAGGTATTCCTTTGGATTCCCGATAGGGGAGACAGAGTTAATTATTGTCATGATAGGTACTGACTTAACTGACTTTGTCAGATCCAAAATTACATCAGAGATATTATGATAAAGAGCATGTTACAGATGAACATTTTCGATCGTGTTGCAAATAAAGGTTTATCTTTGGACCCTGTACCCTAATTGCGTAACTTATTTTCGTAAACAATAATGCCTAATTTGTTTAATTTTGACAGTTCAACAACATTCATTGCGTTACTTACGTTGTTGATCAGATTTTTTTTTCCAACTTATGAAGCAATCGATTAGCAATCTGTTACAAATCGAAACAGATTATGATTGTTTGTATTACGCAATTAGGGTACAGGTTTTAACAATCGACCATTTTTGAATTTCGAATTTTATTCGGACAAAGATGACCGACGTTAAACTCGAGACAGTTGTCAATTTTGTTAAGAACTTTACGAATGTCAGAATAAAGTTCAAACTACAATAACTGGCTCAAACGTTGAGACGTTAATGAGACGGTTTAGGTTTCATTTCTTTTTCTAAGCGTTTCTAATTCCTTCTTTTTTTTATCAGATGGCGGCTGCCCATCGCTGGAAGTTGGTCAAAGCAGTGTGGGCAGAAAAACATCCAAAACTGGTAAAAATAAACAAATAACCTTTATCTAAACAAAACAGAATCTAAGAAGCCATAATTCGCAACCATTTCAAGCTTATTACCATTACTAAGTTCCCCTGTAAGTGTGTATGTACGTGTCTTATCTCGGAAACAGTATCGTTCGAGACAAAGCAACGTATGATGTGGTGCATTTGCTTAACAAGACGGTTATCGCTGTGTTATCGTTAAAAATTTGTTACTTAGTAATTAGAATCCGGGTGGCGATACTGTGGGTGCTATGTTCCAGATCTACAAGTAGCTATATTAAATAACAAAACATCACGCCTGTTTCTCCAAAGGGGAAGGGGTAGGCAGAGGTATCAACACATATTTCCCTATACTCCGTTTGAAATAAGATTAGACATTTAACTAAACCTTTTTTACAGGCCGTTCAACTGATTTTGACTTTTATTGCGTTGGTCGCATGACAAATGGCAGCTGCAGTTAACAGTTGGTTTGTAACCACTTTTTTTGCTTTTAATGCCATCCTTATGCCTACGGTATAGAAGTCGAAATCGGTTGAACGGACTGTAAAAAAGGTTTGTTTAAATGTTTAATCTTATTTCAAACGGTGTATAGTTATGATTTAAATCGAGACCCATTTAGGAGGCAAATCTATTACCACTAACCGCGTCAAGTCGGTCAGTGGGGTCGGCGCAACATAAATATCTTTTTCTTTCATCTTATACTCTTTAACGATATTTGTATAGTATATATATGTATATTATTTGTAATCACGTTCTCAAAATTGGCTCTAACTATTTCGATGAAAGTTGCAATATACCTAGGGGTTTACGGGGGCGAAAAATCGATCTAGCTAGGTCTCATATCTGGGAAAATTCGTTTTCTCCGTATTTTCACCCGAGCAGAGCTCGGTCGCCCAAAGTTTAGAACAAGATGGCTACCTTAATATAATGAAATGACAGCATGGAATTAGTAAGTACCTACTATCATGGCAGCATGGAATTAGTAAGTAGGTACTATCCTATACTATTAAATGAGCATTCTCTATTTTCACCCGAGCAGTGCTCGGTCGCCCAAAGTTTAGAACAAGATACTTATAGGCTACCTTAGAATAATGACATGGCAGCATGGAATTAGTAAGTACCTACTATCATAGCAGCATGGAATTAGTAGGTACTATCATATACTATTAAATGAGCATTCTCTATTTTCACCCGAGCAGAGCTCGGTCGCCCAAAGTTTAGAACAAGTTGGCTACCTTAGAATAATGACATGGCAGCATGGAATTAGTAGATACTATCCTATAGGTACTATTAAATGAGCATTCTCTATTTTCACCAGAGCAGAGCTCGGTCGCCCAGGTACTACATTCTCTATTAGTTACTCCCTTTCTACCCTTATCATTTTTCACACAGTTCATCCGTTGTTTCTATTATATGTATACTAAAAGTATATAACAAATACACGCTACAGATTCATTACCTACTAATAATATCTTATTAGTCCCACAACGAGCTCCATTAAGAGAACTATCTGCCGTTATCAGCAGCTTATCTCTCTGATGAGAGACACCAAATCATCGTTACATGACGTCTGTGTTTAAATTTATATTTAATTATTTATCGCGCTGCGATCGATTTTGTGGAAAAACACAATGAATATCCTAGTGGAAAAGTTGTTAAACTTTTCTTGATCCTGGTCGACTGAGCTCTGCTCGGGTGAAAACAGAAATAAACATATCGTCCAGGTATACCAACGTTGTATCACATTCCCGAGGCTGTGAAAATAGAGAAAAGGTTAAAATAAAGTATTTAAGAAACTATTTGAACTTCTGAAAAAACCTATTTTGAGGTTCGACGACAGACAGAAAACCTGATCTTTTTCTTCTCTTGCTCCATTGAAAGAGAGTCTTAAATTAAACAGTTTTACAAGTAGGTAGGTACCTATCCAATTTTGAATACTTTGACTTTAAAATAAGTTATGATTATTTATTTGTCCTAAATACTAGTAAACACACATGGCATGCATAATCAGCATATAATGTTGGGAATTGACACAGGCTTTCTCTCTGTGAGAGGGAGTGGGCCGTAATCTACCACGCGGGCCCAGTGCGGGTTGGTAGATGTCATATGTCTTCGAATTTTTGGTTCTAGGACATGCCGGTTTTCTCACGATGTTTTCCTTCACCG
The DNA here is from genome assembly GCA_963680765.1 of Agrochola lychnidis. Lineage (NCBI taxonomy): Eukaryota > Metazoa > Arthropoda > Insecta > Lepidoptera > Noctuidae > Agrochola > Agrochola lychnidis. The sequence continues at coordinate 23,552,870 of OY796858.1, forward strand.
TTTTGAGAGCAGTGGTGATGAAATAATTTACACAAAGTGCCTGTGTGGGTTCGAACCTACGATGGACAATTCGTAAGTCGGGCCACCACTGCTGATTATACATATGACATGCAAGATATATTGAATTATACCACAGTCATGTTTTGCCATAATGGCGTATAAGAACAAGTACTTCGAGACTGTTTTGTTGCGAGCTATGCACGCCATAATTGAAGTGAAAACTTCCTTAGGCGCGTTGAGCATTTTTGAGATGGGAAAAAACAATTGAACTCGCGACACCGTTACTGACACCTCATTTTTGTAAACGCGATTGTGCTCTTTATTTGTATTACGTTACGGATTAATGTTCTTTGCAAGTATTTTTACTTTAAAGGTTTTGGAAGTATTTTTAAATTGTGTCGGCACTTCCGGAGTGCCCCTGTTTTATTTTTTCTAAAGACAGTTTTGACCCCGGGCGTGCGCACAGCCTTAGATCCCGTAATCTGACAGTTACTCAGAATTCCTTTTTTAATTAGTTTAATTTGAATTCGTACAAACATTCAGATAAACAATGGTGCAATCGGACGCTGTGATAACAGACCTTATCAAACGGCCGATGTTGTTAATATATGTACGTACTTCGATGAGTAACAATATGAAACTGTATCTTTGTTAAACTGATTGTCACTTAATATGTCGAGTTTAGGATAAAACAATAAAAATACTGTGAAGGTTCATTCATACCTTTAATGACATGATTTCCATCGTCCAAAGAAGTTTTTTGAGAATTACTTATCTTGCGAAAAGACAAAATCAAACTGGTTACTAATTTAATTGTAAAATTTATTATTTTTTGTTATACGACATTGATTTTCAATTCTGTGATTACTTCCTCACACATTGACTTATTAATTATACAATTTTAGAAAAATCGTTTACTTTTATAATGTTTGTAAATATGTGAGCACCATGTCATCTATCATATAATTAAATTATATCTATCGTTACTTCATTATTAATTATTTTTACCTATTGTGGTATAGTAATTTTATTTTAGGTGCATCGTCTTCACATATAATTATTTAACTAATGTAGGTGCCTATACAAACTATTGTAAAACATTTTAAAAGAGTAACTGTGGAGTTTCTTGCCCATTCTTCTCCATACGAAAACTACCTTTTGGAAGGGGCGACTAGAATCAATTCTATTATTTTGTAAATTTTGACGTTCAAAAGTGCCATACAAGGGCCTATTTGAAATAAATGATTTGACTTTGACTTTGCCCAAGTAGCAAAAAAAAAAACGCGTCACGGTGGGTTCCGTATCACCCTACAATATTTAGCAAAAAAACGCTGAAAAAATCACGTTTCATGCATGGCATTAATAAATTGTTACATTTTAACAGCAAAAGAGAAAAAAAGAAATTGTAACACGCTTTTGTATGAAAACTTGAGACTAATAAGTTGGTAAGTACATAAAGTTAATTTATGGTATGAAGTTTCAAGATTTGAAAATATTTAAATAAGAAATGGGGTCATTTTGACATAGACGAAGGAGTTTCAGTATAAAACAGCTTATTTCCAATCGGAATAAAAATATTTTACATTTTAGTTAGTTTTTGTTAACAACTAAAAAAAGTTTGTATAAAAAATAAAAACGTTTTTAAGACAGATTAAGACTGAGATTATACATAAAGAAAATTCAAAGGGACAATAATAGGCCTGCGACAAAAAAATTTTTTTCGATTATTAAAAAAAATGTTTTTTTCTTTTTTGACGTAATCAAAAGATTATGGCGATACACTGAGTTAAAATGTGGCATGACCTCACGCCTTGCTAGCTTTAATACTGCGTTGTGACGTAGCGAGCCCCCATTCCCCAACTTTAATGCGTGTTTTCTAAGTTATTTTTGATAAAGCAAAAAATACGTGTCTATTTTTTTTTTTATTATCTGAAAGACGGACTAAATACAATTTCTTTTTTCTTACCTAGGCAACTACCCTATTGAATGTTTTTATTCATCATGATTATCATCATAGCATTAAGTTAAGATACAACTGGCAACTACAGCCCAAAGTTAGCCTCAAATTGAATAAATATATCGTCATTTACCTACCACAAAAAAAACAATAACGGTAATAGTCTGATGATTACCTTACATAAATAAGTTTACCTTAAAATAAATTCATGTGAAACTCCCTTATATGGACGCAGGCATTAGTGGAAGTTCTCAATGTTTGAGACGATACGGGAACATAAAACATCGTATCTTATCATTATTGAAGTAAAAACTTCTTCAGGCGCGTTGGGCATTTTTGAGATTGGAAAAAATTGAACTCGCGACACCGTTTCCGACACCTCATTTTTGTAAACGCGATTGTGCTCTTTATTTATATTACGTTACGGATCAATGTTCTATGCAAGTATTTTTACTTTAAAGGTTTTGGAACAATTTTTTTTGTAAACGCGATTGTGCTCTTTATTTAGATAAGGTTACGGACCACTGTTCATTACAAATATTTTTCTTCCATCAGGACGATCTTGTCTAACTTTTCACTTCTGTCGGCACTCCCGGAGAGCCACTGTTGCCTATTATTGTCCCACTGCAGGACAAACGCCTCTTCTCACACAGAGAGGAGGCACGAGCATTGATCACCACGCTTGCTCAAGACGGGTTGGCGATTTCAGACTTATATTGACTATAAGTCCAGTACCCTAATTGCGTAACTCATTTTCGTAAACAATTTCGCGAAATTTGTTTCATTTTGACATTTCAACAACATTCATTACGTTATTTACGTTGTTGAACATATTTTTTTTTCCAACTTATGAAGCAATGGATTAGAAATCTGTTTCAAATCGAAACAAATTGTGATTTTGTTGTATTACGCAATTAGGCTGCAGGTTTCCTCACGATGTTTTCCTTCACCGATGTCAATAATGTCCAAGATATAGTCAGAAAGTACATATGAATCGAAAAAGTCACATTTTGTATTACTTATATTAGTAAAATTTAAAATGTTTACCTTTACATAAAACCAGTTTGAGTTCAGTCAATTTCTGTTCTTCCAATTTGTAATCTTCTGATAGTACACAATATAGCATAATGCTAACATAATCAGCCTACAATGTTCCCACTGCTGGGACACAGGCCTTCTCTCTGAGAAAAGGAGTGGGCCGTAATCCACCACGCGGGCCCATTGCGGGTTGGTGGATGTCACATGTCATCGAATTTTTGGTTCTAGGACATGTCGGTTTCCTCACGATGTTTTCCTTCACCGTTTTGAGAGCAAGGGTGATGAAATTAAATACACAAAGTAAAGTGTTTGCCAGGGCCGATATCACTGGGCCAAACTGCTCCTAAAATGTATATAGTTAAATAATTTAGTGTTAAACACCACTGAAAGTTCTCTCTTTTAACACTTTTACCGTACCACAACGCGAAGTAACACAAAACTCCAACTTTCTGATGTTATCTGCTCCCCTATTACCCGACCGTGATTAAACAATAGCCGTGTAATCGAAAAAATAATTTGCTCAATTTGTCCAACGGCCTGATTGATGCCCACCCAATTAATACCACCAGATAGAGATGCCCCGATTGTTAACTTTTAACCAAACGTAATTAGAACTATTTGTTTTGGCCGGGTTATCGCGACGTTCCATCGCCGAGGAACAATAGGAAAGTTCGAATTTTGAAATAATTCGATTACGGAACGAGGTGATAGTGATTTGTTAGGTTAATTATTTTGTTTTTTTTTAGGCAAAGGTAATTTAAGTTTTTGAGGCTGTTTAGAAACTGTTCTTGATAAAACCACCTTTTGTTTATGTTGAGGATAACGTTAATTGTCTCATTAGTTATGCTATGATTAAATTACGTAGGAACTACTACGCATTGTGTAATAATCTTGTACGAAGAGGGTAATTTTTGGACGCTTATTTGCATATCGCATTCACGGGCTAATATATTAAAACATTAATTTCTTTATTTCTTTCATATGATATTTTTTTCTCCGACTGATCCCCTTAACTTAACAATATTTTTCAAGCAATACAACTTTTACTGACTATCAACATTCAAAGTATGTTGAACGGTGCGAGAAGCTCCTAAAAATAGGTAACTACACAGTAGCACCAAAAAAAAAAACCTAAAAAATAACAGTACCTTAACCACTGACACCCATCAACCATCACAAGCCAATAGGTAGCAACTGGTTGTCTGTCTCTCCGGCAACCCGTAATTGCAGCGACGTGGTTGCGACCACCCGCGCGCTACCGAGAACGACACGTGTAGGATTCGGTTACCAGTAGTGTTAATATCAGATGCTTTATGAAGTTATGATTAAGTAAGGTTTCCGTTGATAATGGTAGGTACTGTATCTATGGTTTGTGTATTGTTCAATATTTATTACGTAATTATTTTTGATGCGAGCACTACTAGGACAAACCTTTTTTTTTTGCGTAGGAAATTATCAAATAAATTCTCCCGCTCTGGGTGGAGCGGGAGGGCGTGTCAGACTCTTACTGATTAAAACCAACGCGTGTTCCTTCAGTTGCCTGTATGTTGCCAGGAGCCACAGTAACCCTTTCGGACAAACCCTCAACTCGCAGGCATCGGCCCTAGCGGACCCCTTCAATTGTGCTGACATCTACGCGTATTTGACGCGCCGTCGACCCGGGCCTGGTCCTTATCGGACGGCGAGCTTCCCATTGCTCACCGTCCGCAAGCCCGCGCCTACGGTGGCCGGGAATCGGCCTGCGATTCCCAACGCCTAGGGCGTCTCCTGCGGCGGTTAGGGGCGTGAGGGCGCGAAATTTGCCTCTCCCTTACGCGTTCTGCCTTCTCCTTCGCGAGCATTACTGCTTCGCAGAAGGAGGTGACGGCCTCCCATGCCCTCTCGCTCCGTACCATGGCCTGGACCAGGGCTGAAAGCGAGAGTTCACCGCTGACTGAGACAATCCTGTGTAGTTGTGTCAGTTGGTATAGTTAGGTAGTGCTTTCAAATAGCCTTGAAGTTGCTGAAAGTTTCATGAATGTCCGGATGAACAGCACGTGTTATGTTCGGTAATTAATTTGCTTAATTTGTGACGATGAGAATATTTTTAAACTAGTCAGAATTGGTTCGGAGCAGGGTGGTCCAGTGGTAGAGTGGTAAGGTCGTTTCTGACGGCCAACTCTAGCACCGCATCATTTATCATATCAAATAGCGCGCGCTTCCCCGGCTTCCCGTTATACACTTCCGTTACCTTTAGTTTTACGAAATCACTTCCATAGATTTTTAGGGTATATAATGTTAAGTGCGAGAGGAAAGATGCTTCTTATGTGTTCCTTTGTGGGAAAGAGATGAAGCTCTACAGGACGTGTAGCTCCATCTCTTTCTCCCACTGAAATAATATTAAAATAATACTGCTTTTGTGCTGGTGGTAGGCCCCCAGGAAGCCAGACTGTAACCTTGTATAACACTATAGAGGTAAAGTTAGTAATCATGATTCCTACAATTAGCACATTACTAAGACCGACACGTGTCATGTTAAGTTACAAATTTTATTACACAAACATCTGATAGCATGTTTATCATGTGATTAAGTGGGGTCAGATTGATAAAGAATCTTTATTAGGTATGACATGATAATATATTGCAATCATCTTGAAGAAATCGAAATCGATCAGTGAATAACGTTGTGCGGGGATAAGCAGGCCTGGTCTTGGAAACTCAAGGCCCCTAGGCACTTTTACTTTTGAGGTTCACCTATTCCGAAACCATTTGATAAATTCTATAAATAAAACGCACTAGTACATGAAACTATAAACAATTTTTTTTTTAAGTGAATACTTCTTTAGGTGCGTTGGGTATTTTTGAGATGTGACTAAACCATTGATTTCGCGACACTGTAACGGAATTTACCGACACCGTGGAGTAAAAGACATCAACGCGTTGATTACCGCCGCGGTGCAGATTTTTTTTAAGTTTTCTTTTCTGTCGGTACTCTCGGAGTGCCACTGTTTTCTTTTTCGAGTTATTTTCACCTGCCCTTAAGTTCTATAAATAAAGATTAGAAATAATGCAGTCTATGCTAAGTATGTCACACTATAGTCAAGCTACCAGGTCGGGGTAGCTGAGTGGGTGGGGCCCTAGGCTGGCTGGGCCCCTAGGCCAGTGCCTTGTGTACCTAGACGTAAATCCGGGGCTGGGGATAAGGCATCGATTAATCACGTATTCTTCGGTCTTGCCTGCGGGGTTATTGCATAACACATTTACAGTAGCAATGGATTTCATTTTGACAGTTCAACAACATTCACAACATATTATCATGATGCAATGGATTAGTTACATTCTTCAAAATCATTTAAATTGTGATTTAAAGTGTGTTAGGCAATTAGGGTGCTAGTGTTTATGATAATTTGTTCGTGGTATGAAAAACGTCGTCACAAAAACGATCTTCTGGCACTGCGGGAGTGCCGACAGAAGTGAAAACTTGATTAAGATCGCCTTGGTGGAAGAAAAATACTTGTATAGAACATTGGTCCGTAACCTTATCTATATAAATAGCACAATCGCGTTTACAAAAATGAGGTGTCGGTAACGGTGTCGCGAGTTCAATTGCTTTTTCCCATCTCAAAAATGCCCAACGCGCCTAAAGATGTTTTCACTTCAAAAACGATGAAAAGATAGTGTTAAAGATCATTTGGAAAGAAGACGACCACTGTGATGATGGTTATAAGCGATGACGAACACATGCTACGTTGACCCGAAATAAATTGGAAAAAGGACAAGGGAATGATGATGCCATGTCATTGAGATGTACAATATTGTTGAGCACTACTGGGTAAAAACCTCTTTGTGATCTGTTTTGTAAAGGTTGCATTTATTTGGATTAGTTTGATTTGGTGCTTCACCTGCCGTCTTTGAATTCCGTTTAGAAATTCATAATAGTTCATTGAAAGCATTCGCAGACTAAAGGCGAATTTCACCAATGAAACTGAACGCGATCAGCACATATAAACCGCGTTTAAGAGCTGTCACTGTCATTATTATTATTATTGCTTTTATGCAACAATGCGTAAGAGGTGCACTTTCTTGGAGCGCAGGGTGTGGGGCAGCTCCAACGCATGGTTGCGAGTCGCCTGGACTGTGAATACGTTGATCACTGTTGTGCCCACTCTCATGGGATGTCGCAGCGGTGACCAGCCGTTATTGATTGTATTGTTTTCCTTGTTTTTGTTTAGTGTCTGTGTTTACTAACATAGTCGTAAGTTTTACTAACAATCTTGTTGAGTCTTGGTTACTCCAATAAAGAAATTCTATTCTATTATTATTATGGAATATTGACACTGACAGCTCTTGAACGCGGTTTAGATGTGCTGATCACGTTCAGTTTCATTGGTGAAATTGGTCTTAAAATGTCAAGGAACTACCATTATTTGACCATACAAGGATTTGCATTGCAGTCTTCAAGTAAAACAATCACATTTCCACTGTCCGTCCTACAAACATCACATTTACGACCTCCAGTCCATTCTCAACTAAAATTGATTGAATATAAATAAACCAAATGTGCAATACACGTCATACTGTTGCTACAACTTCTACGTTTCTAAAAGCATAACTGTCTAATCACTTGTCTCATCTCACACTGAACAATTGTTCCTCATGCTCCAAACAATTGAAATTAAACCCTATTTTGGTTATGAAAGGGTTGGTTTTTGATTGAAAGCTGAATCTTTCTCGACCTACGGCCTCACGATCCATTTCATCTCTTCCAAGCATAAACTACATTATAGGCGTCAATTGTTAACAACCTTTCGATTCTCGTGAACCGATAGTATCGATTACGTCGCTTATTTTCTCGCACTAGCGACTCGATTGTTTTATTCGATTCTCACCCCGAGGCTTAGATCATGCGTTATTAAAATGTGATAGTGTGAGTACAATTATTTTTGAAGTATTATGTTATGAATTTAAAGCTTAATGTCCGAGATTTGGAGATTTATTTGGTTCTCTTGTTGGTCTAGGAGTTTATGAAAACATTTGAAGTTTCTAACTAGCACATGGGGGATGTAAAAAAAAGCTCTGTTAGTTGAATAACCAAATACCAATGACAGTTATATTATAGTTATTTATGCAACTGTTGTATAATAAGGGGTATTAAAAGACGAATGTGGTTTAAGGCCGAGTGTGATAATAGTATCACATGAGTGTTTTAATACCTAATTATAACAGTTGCATACAAGATTTTATCTACACTCATGATATGAATCCTCTATAAAAGGTTCTGAAACCATAGGGTGTTGTACAATATTGTTTTCTCGACTTTTCTGATTTTAATTGGTTGGAAATGTCCTTTGCTGCATTAGAAATATCTGGTGGTGTGTTATCAAATCTTGTATCACTCATTTTTGTAAAAAATAAAGTAATAAATTTTTGCAATACGAATATCGAACAAAAATGGCGGGATACGACGTGAATTCGAATAAACTATATTTTTTTTTATAAATTGCGGCGCTGTGGTAGTGAAACGCGCGTGCATAACAATGTTCTTTTTTGAAATTCGAGTTACATACCTAATGAAATTTAGTAAAACATTATAACACTCGTTTGGATGATATTATGGTTACTATGGTAGTATGGTCTTAATGTTGGCAATAAGCTAACCGTTTCAGAAACTTTTGTAAAGGATTTATAGCATGGGTGTAGATAAACATAATAAATGTAATTCTAATTAATACATTATGTAATTTAAAGTCTATAGAACCTACAGCACTATCTGGAATCGATTGAAGTCTTATCCGGCAACTGAAGCGATACATAATATTTTGAGGTTAGGATTTTGACACTTGCGTTCGATATCGATTCATCTCATATGACGGATGTTATTAACTACAATTCATTGTAATTTTGAACCTTATGACTTTGTAGTAAAGTTTAATGTCATGTAAAGGATAGTGGGCGTACTTTTTATGGGCTTATTGTTTAAGGACAGTGTTCGTTTGTTTTGACAGTCAGTGTTCGGTTACGGGTGACTACGATTATGCGATTGTGTGGAGCGTTTTAGATCGACAGATAACGGGAGTATACACACGGCTTTGTAGAACGAAACGCTTGACAGCGTATTTGTGTGAGTTTTGAGGACATGAGATAATATTTTTAAAACCGTCAATTAAAAATATTAATCTTTAGCTAAATTAGCTGTTGATAGTTGTGATGTGGAGTTTATCCGTCGTGATAATGCATTTTGTAAAATAATTACACACACGTTTCTCGTTACTTAACAGACAACTGTTTCATGGTGAATTTTGTGGATTGCAAATTCTGTTCATTTCGCAAGTCCTTCACTATCATGAATAAACCCTTTCCTAATTATATTCGGGATGACTTCCAGTCTAACCAGAAACTTCAAAATTTCATTTCACTGACAGAATTTTAACATAACTCTAAAAATATTTCCATGGAATTTGATGTAGGTTCTTTTCACACATCTCCTATATTCCATTTGAAATAAGATTAGACATTTAAACAAACCTTTTTTACAGTCCGTTCAACCGATTTTGACTTCTATACCGTAGGCATAAGGACGGCATTAAAAGCAAAAAAGTGGTTACAATACCAACTGTTTACTGCAGCTGCCATTTGTCATGCCACCAACGCAATAGAAGTCAAAATCGGTTGAACAAACTGTAAAAAAGGTTTAGTTAAATGTCTAATCTTATTTCAAATGGAGTATAGGTCCTTCATTAGAGCTACCCAGTCTTTGGACCCGTATATCATAAGTAGTAGAACACACATCGGTCCGCGCGTCCGCCTTGCCAGCCGTGTTTTTGTGGCCACCGTTAATGGTCCGATGTGCTGATAAGATAACAACACAATGTTTTACTTTAATTATATACGTGTTTGTGTTATACAACTATTAATGATTGTTATTACTTCGGTGGCTACTTGGTGATTAAGGGATGGTGATTTGGATTGGAATTGAAAAAGAAATAAAACGGTAGCTTTGAAAGGTTCAATAAAAAATGTGTAAGGTTAGAGCAAGAGCATTTCATCTAGATAAACAAGGCTTTTAAACAGGTGTCTGCTGAAATACTCGAAAGCTTTATAACAATTAAATGTATTGAAGTCATAATAGAGACAGTTAATAGTACCTAACCTCATATAATAAAATTATATAAGAGTAGTAGAAATGCAGTATGTTGTTCTAGATAACTTCAGTAAATGTATCTGCTAAAAAGCGTGCACTATTTCATTCGAAACATCGGAGGGGCTTGTGGCTAAGTAACAAACAGCTGCACGGTTCGATCGATCAGGTTAAGCTACGCTTGCCGCGGTTGGTCTGTGGATGGGTGACCATCTTTACATACCAAGACCCCTCCGTGCCTCGGAAAGCACGTTAAGCCGTTGGTCCCGGCTGTCATTTGTAGATCTTTGACAGTCGTTACGGGTAGTTAGAAGCCCAAAAAAGTCTGACAACCAGTCTTACCAAGGAGTATCGTGTTACCTAGTACTAACTAGGTTGTGGAGGTCAGATAGGCAGTCGCTCCATGTAAAATACTGGTATCTAGCTGCATCCGGTTAGACTGGAAGCCGACCCCAACATAGTTGGGAAAAGGCTAGGCAGATGATGATGTCATTCGAAACATCAAAGGAAACAGGTGCTAATTTCACTTCTATTTTAAAGGAAACTTGAGCAACACATGCAAAAACACAATACCCAAATCGAAAACCAATTAATCTACAGAAATACAAAATCGTGTTTTACAGTCTAACAGAACGATTGGAAACTGATAGGTTCGCCTTAATACGCGCCTACGCACTATTGTCTAAAACGCGCAACGCTGCGTACGCGCAGATAAAATCGTTTGTACAGAGAACAAAAACAGTGTGCACTGGCTTTATAAGGATTGTGAACGGATCCGAGTATCGTGCGATAGGTCTGGATTTATTTATCTTCAAGCTGTGTACGGTGTGGGTAGGGAAACGGTATTAGGCTAAGTGGAGGCTTCCTTAGTCGGGGAGATATTAGGGGACTATATGTTTTCGAACTGACAGAGCAACTTGTAAAGAAGGAGGAAATATGGATGAGGAAAATTGGAGCCTATCACACTACGTCTGGTCAGTTTTGTAACTGTCGTAGAACACCTGTTGTAGTTATATTACTGTTGGACAGATGGAATCAGTTTGCAAAGAATCTTAGCTGGTGAAAATGACTTTAATTTGTCTCCTTCTTCTTTTCGTGTGGTTAGTAACTAACCTGGTGTTAGAGTTTTAAAGCCACCCAAGGGCCTCTAACTTGGCTTCATATGTCGTCGAGAAATATCTCTCAGGCATGCTTGCAGGTTACCTCACGATGTTTTCCTTCACCATATTTGAAGCAAGAGATAATTATACAATACGCACATCGGCACATGAATCCGAAAAGACAGAGCGGGCTACTAATACTTGGTCAATGTATACGCTTTTACAACAAACTCCCCATTGACATTCGAAGCTTACCCATTAAACGATTTAAAATCTGTATTAAAAACCAAACTTTGTAAAAAAGGGTACTATACAATTTCAGATTATTTAGAAGATAAAAAAGCTTGGGATTGAACTGCTCGCTCTGCTAAGCCTTGTGATAAAACCATAAATCTATACATTTTAATTATTATGTAAAATCAACATTACCAGTTTTATAAACACGTTGACATTGTTGAAAATTATATTCAAAATGACATGATTACTTTGTAAAGTATTATATTATTTTAACCATTGTGAATGTGGGGACTATGTGGATATTATTTTTATTTCTCTTCTAGTTTTAGTGATGGTCTGGCAGTTTGAGTAGTTTTTGCGGCCTACCCAAATGTCCTTTCTTTGGTATTGCTCGTCGAGTTGAGCTCCTTAAGTTCTAAGTTGAGCTCCACGATTACTGACAAATGCTTGCACTGACTGGACAGGTCCACTCAAATCTGTGTGGTTCTTTCCTCAAAAGACCTTTTCAGACACTAATCTACATGGTCCTCATATGGCTTGACCAAGATTATGTCTGGACTTTAAAAGAGACTGCGACCTCTGAGTTTGTTTTGGCCTTTCTTCTCAGAGTAGTCAGATAGGAAACGCCGAACTCATTTAGCTTATTTTTAATATTTTTTTATATGACGTGTTAAAGTGATTCCGATATCTTATTTACAGAATAAACAATTTCATTTCATTTTATTTCATTTCATTTAATTACTTTCATTAATTCTGTTGTTACATCTCCATCATGTCATTGATAAGCTGTCTCTTTATATTGCATCTTATCCTTTTCTTCTATTCCTGTAAATTGATATTTATCTTGAACGTCACCATTGACTAATACTTATTCAGCTATCTCGCTATTTACTCTGTTTGACATCGCCATGCTTTTAACTGCAACACTTTGCAACTATCCTCATTAATTCTGATTAAGAACTTTCCCTTTTCACATGTCCGTACTGGCAGCACAATTCGGAACATTTAGACAATACATTTATACAATAGCCGAAAGGCAGATTTTATCAAACTCATTATAGCATGTAGGTTCGTATTTACACGTCATTATCTATCAAAATGGCTGACAATTTGCCTTTACATGTCAATGTTGTACAAACACTTATTCAAACGTATTTCAAAAGTACCTGGTGTTGTCAAAAAGCCGATTTTAATCTTCTGAAATTATCGAGTAATCGACGTTACGCTGCGCTCGCGCCGGATGCCAGTCCAAAGCTTTATGACGAGACAAACTTAGTTAGAATTCCGAAAAACATAATTTCAACTCTTATGTTGAAGAGGTAAGGTTGATTGTTGATTAAATGGGGTGCACAATGTTAGTTTGTATGTCTTTGTGTCATAATAACAGTAACCTGTCATGGTGTGACATTTTCATAGATTAAAATCGCGCTATTAAACGACTGTGCGATGGAATAGATGATAGAAAGATGGTTTATTTAAATAGTGGACGTGTTTTTGTCTAATGGTACTTACTAGTTATGTGTAATGCCATGTTTTAAGCCGAGTAAGTACCGGTTTCAATTGTGTCGTTTTTGTCATTGAATATAAAAATTTCACCTTCAGTATCTTTACTTGAGTTAAATGTGTTTTTCAAATATTTAATATAGACGTCTCATCTGAGAATACTCCAAAATAAAAATTAAGTTCTACAATATTCACACCACAAATTCCATAATCGCGATCCAGCCAAACACTAACCGCTGTTGCAACACTGTCGCCATCTATTGATCTGAATTTCCATTACAATGTCTAACACCACCAATAGAGGTCGCTGTTCTAAAATTTAGTTTTCAACAAACGATTATTCGACTGACTTATGTGATTGTTGCAAGCCCTACCCTTTGTTTCGAGTTTCGAATTTCGATCGATCAATTTGCGGAGCGTTGTATGATTTAAGACCTGGCGAAGGGTCGTGCTGATGCTGGATAGGACAGCTCACAGCTTATAATTAATTTTTGTTTTTGTTAGCACGCTTGTTTGAACTATAAAACTAATAAATGATACTCGTTTGATTTAAAAGCGTGTTTTGTTCCGATGGTATTTGTTTTAGAATTTGTTCTTTATGTGTTGGGTTGTGCGTTTGAAAAATAGAGGGAATTGTTTATGGGTTGCTTAGAAAGGAGGGTTTGTCGTTTTTAATTGAAAGATGGTAGAGTTGTGTTGACTTGTGCTTTACATTAAGCTCTTAACAAGGAATAGAACAGGCTGCAGATACGATACTGCATTTTGATGTTTTGAAGTTCATTGAAAAAAGCTTTAGAATTTATTAAAATCCATACTTTAGATTTGATAGTGTTGAATATTATGGTTTGTCTTTCTTCCTAGATAAAATGAGACATGTGTGGTACTCAGTGCTCAATCCTAAATCTCATAACTACGAGTAAAACACAGTCTTTCCAAATAGTCTATCCAAAATTTAAGGGGGGCTAAAATGCATCTACCAAAATTATCATCATCTTAAATCAACTGACCAAATAAATTAAAAAAATCAAACAATACCTTGATATTAAACTTAAACACACTCAGACCAAGTGTTGGAATGCACAAAATAAGTAATAAGACAATTTACCTGTTGGCAAATGTTACCGATACGGAGCACCACAATCGGCTCACCGGCCCACAATCTTACCATCGGTAATTTGGTAATAAAATGAAAATACGTTCGCCTCTTATCTATAATCCACTCTATATAAATATCCTTCACTATATAAACATTCACAAAAACCCATAAAACATCTCAAGCCACACACATCCTCCAGACGATTGTGAACCTTTACGACCAAATTGAATCTTAACGGTCATTATCGAACGTTAAGTACTCGTTCGAAAGCAATAAGGATCAATATGGTTTGATCGTCAAAACGCTGTTCTCCTTTCGCGGATTCGTTTCGATTTCGCGTGGCTGCAAATTTAATTTTCTTTAATAAGCTGGTTATACTTGGAGCAGAGGAACCTCAACTTTGTTAAAAAGCTTTAGAGTTTAAAGTTGTGGGATGTGTTGCCTCGTGTTGGAAGGCATGTATCGCGATAGAGAGCATGTTTCATCGGTCCCGATGCAAGTGCAGATAGGGGCCCCGCCCATGCTTTTTTCGTGGTTTCTCCTAAGTAACAATGGGGTGATCTGCTAACTAAATAACGAGTGAGATACATCTCGAGGAGGCGATGTGCGAGAACAATGTTCGCTTTTATTTTCTTCTGATGGTTCGCTCTCTGATGGGATGGTTCGACGAAACGGGTTTCTCATTTTTATAGCAGTTTGTTTTAAATGATTGAAGGATCTTTTGAAAGTTAGGTAGGTACTGCAGCCTTGCGCGTAGGCATCCGAATAAATAGACTGCTGTTGCATTTGTTGTGCAATTGTACGAACTTTTCCTTTATTGTTAGGTCCAACCAGGTTTGAGGTAAGTCACTGTAAATTGAGGTAGAGGCATATAGGTACACCATATTTTATGACAGAGACAAGGCACTGTATTAACTTTCACAGGTCTCTTTAAAATTCTTACTCATTTGTCACCTCGTTTTGAGGCAGCTGTAAGTTTTAAAGTGTATTCTGCTAGCAGCTTGCTCTCCTTTGTTGATATACTGTCTCCAGCTGGGATTTCGAAATGAAAAATCATTATCATTTTAACCTGTAAAGTAATCCACTGCTGAGCACAGATTATTTTAAAACTAAATACTGACAAGTGATTCTGAAAGCAGTCTTTCTAAAAAATATTCAGGAAAACTTTAGACAAATTGGGTTTTTTTATTCAAATATGAATGATACTCAGTTAAACCCATCGGTACCAACTTGACCACTATTTCCTTTTAAACTTGCCAACAGGGAATACAAATCCCAACAGCACTTCACGACAAAAACACAATGGATTAGCCTATAAATAGATCGATATATGAACATTGAAGCAAATCCCTCTCAGTAATCATGAGGAAACTAATGGAACTTATTTATCGATACAACCCGTGTATAATATTCCGTTAAATTTGTCATTTATCCTGTAATTTTAATTAACCGTAAGACCTTTTCCTGTTTTTATCGTGTTCTTAGCGTGTTTGTTTGCTGGGTCCTGTGATTAGGACAATTTGATTCACAGAACGGTGGAAGGAAAATGTGTGTGGGTTAATGGTTGACGAGATTAAGGGTTAAAGGTCGGTTTTTTAGTTATTTAGGAATGATGTGGAGATTATTTTGTTATAGTTTCTACTAAAGCTTTTTTAAGTGAATTTGAGCTTAATTTCAGTGTCACGAACTCCGAGTTGTAGGCCGTGGGTACGAACCAAGGCAGGCGCTTTACTTTGTGTAAATAATTTCATCGCCACTGCTCTCAAAACGGTGAAGAAAAACATCGTGAGGAAACCGGCATGTCCTAGAACAAAAACATCGAAGACATGTGACATCTACCAACCCGCTAGGCCAGGGTGGTAGATTACAGCTCACTCCCTCTAGAAGAGAGGAGGCCTGTGTCCCAGCAGTAGGAATATTATAGGCTGATTATGCTATGTCAGGAATGACTTTATTTAGATGGATGGTTCAGAAAATGGATCAGAATGTTGGACCACAAAAGGGATGAATGAAAGGCAATTGCATGCAGCTTAGATGAGAATGCTAAGAGGGATGTGTGATGTTACGCAAATGCGGATAAAATAAGAAATGAGTACATAAGAGGAAGTTTGAAAGTGGCACCGGTGATTGAACAGTTGTGTGGGAATCGGTTGTCATGGTATGGGCATATGATGCGGAGGAATGAGGAAAACGTCGTGAGGAAAGTTTTGGGTATGAATGTGGATGGCTGTAAGAGTAGGGGAAGACCAAAGAAACGATGGATGGGCTGTGTGGAAAGATGATATGGATAGAAAAGGGGTGATTACCGAAATTACGACTAATAGAGAATATGAAAAAAAAAAAACATGTTGCACCGACCACAATTAAAAAAACAATGACAATTAAACAACAATTAAAAATGTGTCTGTCGGTATTCTAATAGAAAAAAAAACGTGTGGCACTCGGGGATTGCCGCGGTAAAGCTATTGCATAGCATTTGTAACCTCTATACTTCCTATTTGTCAACGCTACACATGGGATGATGACGTGATGACATAAAAAAAAAATTACGTTCCCATGACAACATCACGTTGTCATGGGAACCGTCATTACATGGTAGGCGGAGTGGGGGGTGTTAGGTTTTATTTTCGTTACGTTACGGAATTTCTTGATTCGGTCGCCGCGCTCAAAGCCCGCGATAAAAGCTATGCAATAGCTTAAAAACAGTGGCACTCCGGGAGTGCCGACAGAAGTGAAAACTTAAGTAAAAATACTTGCATAGAACATTGATCATCATCTGCCTAGCCTTTTCCCAACTATGTTGGGGTCGGCTTCTAGTCTAACCGTATGCAGCTGAATGCCAGTATTTTACATAGAGCGACTGCCTATCGGACCTCCACAACGAAATTACTGGGTAATAAGATACCCCTTGGTAAGACCCGTAACGATTGACAAAGATCCACAAATGACAGCCGGACCAACGGATTAACGTGCTTTTCGAGGCACGGCGGGGTCTTGGTATGTAAAGATGGTCACCCATCCACGGACAAACTGTGGCAAGCGTAGCTTAACCTGATAGATCGACCCGTGCGGCTGTTAGTACTTAGCCACAAGCTCCTCGCATAGGAGCATTGATCCGTAACGTAATATAAATAAAGAGCACAATCACGTACGCCTTACTTGGGAAGAGACTGGACCCCACGACACAGGGAATCCTAGTGTGAGGTCCAGGGAATTTGTAAAAAACTAGCACCTAAGGCTCCTATGTAATTTGTTACTCGTTTTTATTTTTATTGTACCGTGTTTTTGTGAACTGAATAAAGCTTTTTTACTTTACTTTACTTTTACGTTTACAAAAATGAGGTGTCGGTAACGGTGTCGCGAGTTCAATTATTTTTCCCATCTCAATGCCCAACGCGTCTAAATAAGTTTTCACTTCAATAAGTTTGTCATATAATTAGGTTTGTGAATTTAATCAGTAGCTTCTTGATGTCTTCTTGATAAGGTCATGGCTAATTAAATAAAATGGAAGACAGCCAAGTAGATTTGGTTAATCTCCGTCATGAAAAACTTAACACTTTAGAGTGTAGTCCCGAAATCACGGGCGTAAGAATTTGGAAGTCAGGGCCGGATTTAAGGGCGTCGAGGCCCTGGGGCAACCAAGAAGTGGAGGCCCCGATTTTTTTTGGAAACGACGAATTTTTGGTCACAGCTTTCAATAATTTATAAGCAGGGTGGATTTTTGAGACGGGGTAGTTAATAGGTAAAATGGGCAATATTCACAAAACCTTTTTTCACGTCAATCGATCCTGTTTTTTGTAAGGAACAAAATATTATCGTACCAGATGAAGTTTGAGTAGGTACTAGAAAAGTCAGAAAACGCAAAAAATCTTTACATACATTTTGTAGGAAATGCGACTCCAAAATTACTTTTTCATGATGGATAGACTTACGCTGGGCGCTGACATCGAACAATCTATTTAATTCGGTTTTTGGGACCACAGTAATTCAACGTATTTCATCACCAACTATAGTCCGCGCAATCCACGAAGACGCGCCCCACTCCACTCCGCGCCGTACTAGAATTCAGCTTACAGTACAGTAATCGCGAAGTGGGGCGCGTCGTCGTGGATTGCACAGACTATAACAACGTAGGACATAAAAGAAAACGATGACAAAGAACGAAAATTGAAAACCAAAGACACCGACTTCCGAAATTAAAGTTATTTTTCACTTTGTAGTGTTTTTTTTTTGAAGTCGGTTGTTTTTTTTTGTAAAAAGTTTTTATTTTTCACTTTTTAGTTGTGGTACCTACCCCACACAAATTCGAATACCACTACCTGCTATGTAAATAACAGTGACAGGAAGTTATCATAATATCATCCACATACTATGTGGGAAAAAATACGTATTATTGAAGCTAACTCAAAAACTACCCAAGTAAAGTTAATAAAATTTATATGGGACCACCTCTGAAGTATGATCTACAAAACAAAAAAAGATTCATCAAAATCAATTCATAATTGGCGGAGTAATCGCGTAACAAACATACAAAAAAAAGAAGACTCCTTTTGGAAGTCGGTTAAAAATGAAAAAGATGAAATGTGAATGTAAACTTTTTTCTCTTTGATTGACACAAAGGATGTATTTTTTTTTTATCTAAAAAATACAAATTGTGGAGGCCCCTTCCTTGTGGAGGCCCGGGGCCAGAGCCCCTGTTGCCCTGCCCTAAATCCGGCCCTGTTGGAAGTAGATGATCACACATCTTGTCAATTCGTCAAGTTTTCTTCCTGTTGTGGTACAAAAAAGAAAAGTAGACGAACTTTTAGCTCTATCAAACTCTCAAACAAATAGGTATACTTATTCAATTTATTGTAACTATAAATAAAATATCTCCCATTTCATTTATACAATGTGTCCGGACATGGAATAGCGATATTCTAAATACTTAAATCTAAACTATTTAAAAGTACAATTACACTCTAAGCTTGAGTCCAATACACTTCTCCGCTATGTAGCAGCCATTTTGCTTTTTTTGTTGAAATATTCTCTGTGCGAGTACAAAAAAAATCATATCTCTCAAAGTTTTAGTCATACTGACATAAAAATAAGCTTATTCGAAAGGCAATAATATTGTCTACCGTATGCATTATAAAAAAATGTATTCAATATTCCAAAACTTTTGAAAAAAAATGTGAAAGTTGAAAAATAAAACAAAAAATAATGCAATTCAACCAGTAATTGTTAATTTTCACAAAAACGGGCAAGTATAGTGGGACCCAAGCTTAGAGTGTAATTGTACTTTAAAATAGTTTATATTTAAGTATTTAGAATATCGCTAGTCCATGTCCGGACACACTGTATAAAGTTGGTGGGTTGGTTGGTTGGTGGTTGGTGGTTGGTTGGTTGTGGTTGGTTATGTACATATTATTTTTATAAATTAGTTTTTCGTCCATATGACCGCGTTCTTCTTTTAAACTACGAAACGGCTTTTCATGCTGTTTTCACCATCATTTAGAGAATTTATTCCGGAAGGTTTATGTGGATAATAATTAAAATTAAACTTAGATAGAGCACAGAAATCTCGATGTTTTGACATGTTGCCACCTTAGTAGATTGCACACATGCGAAGCAAGGGCACGTCACTAGTGTTAAACAAACAAATAAAAAAAAACTTTCAAAGTTTCAAACCATAAACTCAACGTACAGTTTCTCGCGCAAAACACAGATGTCGCTGGTCTCGTGCCTGCCAAACCAGTCGGCATCATGGCTGGTGGGAGGAGCCCCGCGAGCCTCCGCCCCTGAGGCTTAGCTCTTCAAGTTTTACTTACAAACTTGATTATTGTTTCATGATGTAGTATTAAGGAAAAAATATAGATTTATTTGCCGAGTTGAAGTTGAAAGTTGTGCGTAGATTGACTGTGTGGAGGTACAAGTTACTAGGACGACTTGATTGATTCTGTTCACATAATATCGTGATAACTAACTAAATCACAGCTGTACCTAGATGATTATGAAATCACATGTAAAATACTGGTATTCAGCTGCATCCGGTTAGACTGGAAGCCGACCCCAACATAGTTGGGAAAAAGCTAAGCAGATTGATTGATGCGTTCAATTTTATCTTAAAGGCAGTAGTATCATTTGACTATCTTCCAACCTTCTACAATATCAGAACACGCAGATTTTTTTTGTTTATTCTGCACAAACGAAATGCACATTAAAAAAAGACATAAAATACTCACATAAAAAGTAGCCAAAAGCCTCGTATTCAATCAATAAAAGTTTGACAATTTTGTTCATTGCTTGATGTCAAGGCCAGGGACCAAAGACAATATTGCGCAATTACTGTTGCGATACTGGCAAATGACAATAAACAAACAATCAAAACTAAAACAAAATGCCGATTGCAGAGTTAACTACTTTTGTAATAGAAAACATTGCAGAGTTAACTACTTTTGTAATAGAAAACAAAAAAAACACCACAACAACAGCGCTGATTTTCAGCAACTAAATACCTCTCGAATGACGTAATGACGTTCCCCTGTGTTACACAGTAAATCGGGTAGCCATAGATATTAAATAATTTTCTATGTGCGCTTACAAGAAACCCATTTTTCCTAAAACCCAAATTAAAAAAGCTACTTACTGTCCCCAGTTATTGTCAACAAAGTGATCTCGTCTCCATTGATCAATGGTGTTCGATGTTGCACAAACAAATTAGCGTCAGCGCCGGCGGCGACTTGACAACACTCTTATTAAGAAATGAATCGAGACGGATGGTTAGGGCTGGCACTTTTGGTTGGTGAAGCTTTTACGAAGACGCTGTAACTTTTGGGAAACATTAGCAGAAAAGAGCCAAGAAATAGTGTATAGTAGGCGTAAGTAAATAAAACGTCGAGCTTTTAAAAGATAGTGTAAGACTGTTACAGAGGACGCTGGACGTTTTCTTAAATTTAACCCTCCATGTGCTATATTAACAGCCTGATACTGTAGCTACGTACCTGTTTTACTTGGTTTACACTAAATTAGGAACTAGAGAGCCATATTAATAGTAATTTAAAGCTTCTTGCAAGGATATCAAGTTTTGTAGTGGCGTTTCTTCATGGAAAAAGACAAACTGCAACCCTGCTTCTACATCCTGACTTTTCAAAAGTGCGTTTGTCGAGTTCTGAAAATAAAATAAGATTCGATTTTACAAGAATTAGGCAGCCCTACAGGATCGAGCGGCGGCCCGCGGCGACGCATATAAATTAAGGATTTACACATTATGTTTCATTTTTCAAGTCGGTTAACGTCCCCCATTGACACGCAGTCGAACGGATCAGGATGATTTTCAATAAGATTGGGAGGTAATGAGTTTACAGACGGATCTGTTTGGATAGCGATATTAAAAGTTGAGGAGAGAGGGAGAGAGATTCAGAGACTTGCTGTAAAAATAAACAGCATAGTCGTCCTTGTTAAGATTTCTGATGTAGGCTTGCTGATAATAAAGGGTATTGTCAATAGAAACTTAAACATTAAATTATTATTGCAAACTTTATACCGATTAATCCAACTTATATTATTTAGTGCACAATCTACTACATTTTACACGTCGATATTCTAATTCCATTTTTCTTCTCTCTCTGAAAGATTTTTTGCCTGAAAACTGTAGGTACCCCGTAGTTTTGATATTGATAGGAGGTACTGATTATTCAATCATTATACGATTTCCTATTGTTCGCATTCTTTAACGAAAAGTCCGCAATTATAGAACAGGCAAGAATTGTAGCACTTTTCTCCCGGCATGTTAACAAATCGATTATTTCATTTCAAACCCCATTTTCAACCCTGTTATTTTTTTCTATAACTGAACTAACAAAAACTCGTCCCCCAATCCACGTAAACCTTAATACCCAACAAGCTTTCAAAACACAATCACAAAACATCATTAAAGTGTTAACTGCTTAAAATTCGCGATGACGTTTCTCCCGCGATTTGTAAACATGACGTCACGTCCGGTGAGGCTGTGGCGGAAATTCGACCTCTCCCATCTTTGAGAGGGGTGCAGGGGGGTGATGGAGTGTGATCTTGTGCTGTATCACGAGTGGTATGGGGTATCGGCTAGACAGGGTTTTTGAAGGTAGTTTTAGGAGACAGTGTGATTTTGAAAAAATTATTTGTCTTTGTTTTTTTGTTTTTGAAACAAGTGAGCATTATTATTTCCTACCAAGAGTTTTAGAATTTTGTATTGGTGGATAGCGGATACCAGTTTTCGAAATTGAATGTTGATATTTTAGTGTTCAAAGTTTTCTCGAATTTCCACCTTTGCAATTTTCTTAAAAATCTTGATTTTAGTATTACAAAATAAATCTTACACAATGCTTATGACTATATCATATCGTCGACCGTAGGTTCAATTGAGGTAAGGGACAAAATACCCAAAATGAGTTGAGTATACAGTTTTGTTCAGAATTTTTCGCTCTATCGAATGGTGAATATGAAAAAATTCTAACTTAGAAAAACAGACCGAAAAAGGTTAATAAGAAAAAAAGTTATGGGCGATTTAGTGCGAAAAAAAAAACTTTGTCGACCTCTCCTGAAAAATCGTATTTTGTCCCTTACCTCAATTGAACCTACGGTCGACGATATTTAGAAACCCGATTTTTCTAAGCATTTTATATTTATTTAAATATTTTATAACGTATTTATTATGTAGGTACGATAATAATGATTGAAAAGCTTACTTACTTTAAGTTTTTCAAAATATATAATGTCACTTCCATATTTATGTTCATTATTATTCTAGCGTATGACACTCGTGGGTTGCAGCTGAAAATCAGCGTCAGGTGGTACACTTTGTGTTGCCATCTGACATTATGCTGAGCTGAGACCCTTTTGGCATTATAATCATTGTTTTCTGTTTTTATAGTTTTAAGGTGTATTTTTCTGTTTTAATGCCAATAAACGCAATTTTCTTTCTTTCTTTCTTTCTTTTCACGATGTACAAAGCCAACAAAAAATACCAAAGATTAGGACAAAGTTACACCTGTAATAATATCTATCATGATACACATTGGTGCCGATTTCCTTGTTCACAAACTAAACTAAATTTAAGTTCAGTGCATCTTTTTCTTACAATTTCATTAAGAAAAGGACAGAAGATAAATTTTAGTTTAGTCCTGTCAAATTAATCATCGCCTGTCACTCTCCATACAAGTTTAGACGTGATTAAAAATTTGCCGACTAAAATTACGTCAAGCGCTGATTAATTTGAGAGGACTAAACTAAAATTTATATTCTGTCCTTTTCTTAACGAAATAGAAAGAAAAAGATGCACTGATCTTAAATTTAGTTTAGTTAGTGAACAAGGGAGTCGGCACCATTATGAGATAAAAATCTCGCGTTTAACAAAACGAAACGATTCCAGCGTAATTTCAGTTAATAAATAGATTCACTCCCGGAAAGCCAGGTACACGAAGAAAAAAATATAATTAACTTAATTGGAAAAAACGTGTAAAAAGGCATTATAATTCACCTCCTAATGCGTCCAGCGTTTTTGTTAATGTCCCAAGAAATAAAAATGTTGTAATTAAAAATGTATTTCGCGTAATGACTTCGTGAAGATGATAGAAAATGGAAGAATTTTTTGTTTATTTGATGGTGGAAGCTGATTTCTTGATTACTTATGAGCTCAACTATCATTAATGAGATACAATAGAATTTTAATTGTTATCGATCCCAAGAAAGCTCGTGACAGTCAAGGGGTTGGTTTGATAGTTTTATTAGGAAACAAAAGAAGGTTTTGAGAAAACGATTGGAATTTCTTGCCGGCTCTTCTCCATAGGAAACGACCAATTGGAACCGTGCACCTAGCTTCTGACGTTTTATAAGTGCTCATGTAGGTTTATGTGAAATAAAATAATTTGAAACGTAAAATTAGAGCGACTTTTGTAAGACATAGGTATCAAAATCTATTCCAAATTGAATCGTCATCATCGTCGATCACGTATCGGAAATCCCCCGGATGTTGCAGGTGTCCATAGGCAGCGGTATAGTCACTCTCTATCATAAGGTAACGACCTTTTGACTTAATTATCCTAATATTTATATATTTAACTCTTTTTGAATGGTGTTGTTTTAAAAACACAGGTATTGTGGAAACTTTTGCAAATCACTACACTTTTTAGCTGTTAGTTAAGTATATGTTTCACTGGCTCCATCTCAAAATACCTGATTCTCTAAAAGTTTACTAACAAAAGTAAATCAATCACTTTATTTCTCACCATACAAAAGTTTATTAAAGTTTAGTTTAGTAAATAAAAGTTTATTAAAAAAAGTAAATAAATTTTATTAACAAAAGTAAATAAAAGTGTAAGTACTAACAAAAGTAAATGAAAGTTTACTGACAAAAGTAAATCAATTTAACAAAAAAAAAAGAAGTAAATAAAAGTTTATTAACAAAAGCGAATAAAAGTTTATTAATAATTTATTTTTCCTTTTTTCAGGTAAGTGTAAAGTGCAATACTATCACTTAACCATCTTCACAGCTAGATAAGTAAGTATATGTCACCGTAAGATTGTGAGCACCGTTAGTTCATAATCTATCGGTATTATTTCCGTTAGATCATAATCTGTCGAAAAATTGTGAACTGGGTGAAATTAGGGTTAGGTTAGGTTAGAACTGTGACCAACCGCGTGAGTCGAGCGAGCGCAGTAAGCGCTGCCGCGGCAGCGGCAGCGCTTACTGCGCTCGTTTCTCATGGATATAATATAAACTAAAGAAAAATAATGCGTTAAATCGTAAATGATTTCTCGCAGTTCACAATTTTTCGACAGTTTGTAATCTAACGGAAATAATACCGATAGATTATAAACTAACGAAGTTTATAATTTTACGGTGACATATACACAATTAATTAACAAAATCATTTTATTTTATTTATGAATTTCTGACGTGCATGATGAATTTCAGCATCTACTCCTAGCTCTTACCCAGATTCGCAATGCGACTATAATATACCATTATAGTAAATCATTATTGTCCTATTTTTAGAATTTAACATAACATAACATCACGCCTTGTTTCCCCGAAGGGTTGGGCAAAGGTGTCCCTGTAGCAGGTACACCCACATTTCGCCAGTTATATTTAAGTCCCATGTAATAGGGGGCGAGCCTATTGCCATCAACCGGGCACAAATCCAGACTCCGAGCTGCTACTGAGTAATTTTCTGATAGAAAAACCCAATAACACTTTGCCCGACCCGGTAATCGAACCCAGGACCTCATACTCAGCAGTAGCGCTTGTGACCATTAGACCAACGAGGCAGTCACAGTTTTTAGAACTTATTTTGCCTAAAAACAGTATTTCTCTCGCATCCGAAACCAAACCTGGATTCACCAGAAAAAGGGGGCAAGTTCAATGATTAAATATTGCGTTGTCAGTCGCGAAAACCTCTCTGGTTGGGACCTAAGATGCTTCCCCGTTTTTCCTAATTTCCGCCAACCTATGTACATTTCCCCACCTTTCCCCTCCACCTCATCACACACACCAGCTCATAATTAAAAAAAAAACAGCAGCTAAACAAACTTTACGGCAGTACAAAGCAGAGATACCCCACTTCGCACGTTTAAGCCGAGCCAGCTTAGCAATTGTTCTCCGCCGACGTCGCTTGCACATTATGGTGGCGCATTTGAATTGTCTGAATAGATTAAAAAGTTTGCAACATGTGAGCTCTTTTGCTGTATTGATTTGTGTTTATGTTTGTTTGTTTGTTCAATTGTGGTGGGCTTTTTTTGTTCGGATCTTTATCGGGGCGTTTTTGTTCTGAGGTCGTAGGTGTTTGGTGCTTGTGTATATGTTGAAAGGTTACCGGCATGAAAATATTGCTGATATCGGGACATATACCTAGAAATCTATCAATATTTTCTTTGGTAATTAGTAGAGTGGAGGAGTTCGGGGCTAAGTAACAACAGTAGCACGGGTCGATCCATCAGGTTAAGCTACGCTTGCCGGGGTTGGTCCGTGGAAGAGTGACCATCTTTATATATCGAGACTCCTCCGTGCCTCAGAAAGCACGTTAAGCCGTTGGTCTCGGCTGTCATTCGTGGATCTTTGGCATTCGTTACGGGTCGTCAGAAGCCCGAAAGTCTGACATCCACTCTTACCAAGGGGTATCGTATTACCCAGTTACTGGGTTGTGGAAGTTAGATAGGCAGTCGCTCCATGTAAAATACTGGTATTCAGCTGCATCCGGTTAGACTGGAAGCCGACCCCAACATAGTTGTGAAAAGGCTAGGCAGATGATGATGATGACCAGTTAATACAGAGCTAACTTATAAAGATTCAATCAGCTTACAGTTTGGTGCTACCTAGGGAAGGTAGGAAAAGCCTCTAGAAGAGGCAGTCGAAGCGAGCAATTCAATTACCTTATCTACTGTTTACGCGAAGCTGCAGCAGTCACTTTACCCCTTGGTAAGACTGGTTGTCAGACTTTCGGGCTTCTAACTAACCGTAACAACTGTCAAAAATCCACTGCCAGGACCAACGGCTTAACGTTCTTTTCGAGGCACGGAGGAATATTATCTGGTATGATACCCAATTATAATTAAAATTCAGTAAATAAAAGGTCTATAAAGCTTATTAAACATGAAATCCTGTTGGGTGGTTTGCTGAGCGAAAATAATTCTTATTATTGAGTAGGTAGGACCTATTTCCTATTAGCACCTAAAGCCATGTACAGACGCGTGTAATGTTATGTATCGTGTGATGTAACGCGAATTCTCCGAGCATTACATGTAATGCTCGCGCTGATCCATCGGCTGTTGGTTTGAGCGCGAACACACAGTCTCTCGCAGGCAGAATACATACCGAAGTCGCTATGTGTTATTTCGTGATTTTCGGTTTTTTATGTAGTTTGACTCTGGGTATTTTTTGAGAAAATCAGTTTTTTGCGTCTCCTGTAAAGTGTGTAAAAAACAAATAGCGATTATGGAAAGCGCAGCGACAATACAGAATACGCGTTGAGTTTGTAGGCCGTCCATTGCACACTTATTCGCATTACATTACACAATACATTACATTACACACTTCTGGATCCGACTTTATGTAATTCAGCAATATTTAAACGAAATAAATTACAAAAATGACGATGAAAAACTTCAAACTCGTCTTCAAATTTATCAACGCCTAACACAAATTACAAAACAAAATCCACCTGTCATATCCTTTCATCATCCATCTACTGAGCGTCCAAGCGTCCCGTAACCTTCCCGTATCCGTCCCGGACTCGTCCCGCCCCGGGATCGTGCGCGTCTCGCCGAGGAAATTAACACAATACGCGTTCCGCATACGAATTGCGTCCGCCGTGTGTTCGCGCAAAAACTTGAACGATTGGGATCTGAACATCTGCGGGGGATGCTAATGTATGTAGGCATGGAATAGGACGTGTTTTATATAATAACATTGTGTGTATGGATGCAGGTGGATTAGGATGCAAAGGGATTTCAAAGTCTCGGAGTTCGATGAGAATTTTCGGTAAAATTCTGGGTGCATTGAAAGTTATGCGTTTCCTTATCAAAAGTTAGCGTTGCACGAAAGCACCAATTTTAGATAACCTAGTGGTGTGATACAGTATAGTCCTATACATATATATCTTGGTGCTATGATCGCGAACAATGGCAGCTGCGTGGATGAAGTGAACCGGCGTATGGCTATGGCTAGAGGAGCAATGGACAAACTAAAAAAATATGGAGGAATCGCAACATAACTAAGGCCACTAAGATCAGGCTCGTCCGTACACTTGTATTCCCCATATTTCTGTACGCAGCTAAGACGGGGACATTACGAGAACTGGAAAAGAAAAAAGTAGATGCTCTAGAAATGTGGTGGTGGAGAAGAATGCTTGGTGTATCATGGACAGAATTCCGCACAAACATCTCCATACTTCAACACTTCGTCTATCAGCACTAGTACAGTCTCGAATACTAAAGTTTTTAGGTCATGTCTCCAGGCGGAATAATGACTCCATAAAGCGTCTAGTGGTGCAGGGCAGAGTGGAAGGTAATAGGCCACGCGGGAGGTCGCCGATGAGGTGGACCGATCAAATAAAATCCGCGGTTGGAGGCCCTGTTAATGAATGTGCGCCAGACTGTCATGTAACAGAACCAGAGGGAGATCGTGAGGCGGACAACGACTACACCTGCGATTGGACACAGTTCATTGTGACCACCACCGCTCTGACAAGAGCGATACGAAGAAGAAGAAGTGTTGTGACTATCGGATTGCCAAGTCATAGTCTCGAGTTCGAACCCAAACCACGCACCTCTGACTTTTCGGATTCATGGGCGTATAGTATAATTATCACTTGCTTCAAAAACGGTGAAGGAAAACATCGTGAGGAAACCGGCATGCCTGAGAGATATTTGCGCGCTCTGCATACACTCACTATGGTGTCACAACAGATTGACTGCTTCAATTGTACTCTGAGTGAATTCACACGGGCCGCATTTTGTAAAATTAATTACTCTTGGTTGTTCATAATAATAATTATAATAATTGAAAGTCTAATCTTTGTAAGCTATTATAACTAGGTATACTATACTGTATTAGGTAAGCCTGTTATGATAGTTGTATGTGTTTTTTAAATAAATAAATAAAATTTCTCGACGGCATGTGAAACCAAGTCAGAGGCCCACGGGTGGCATAAAAACTCTGACAGTAGGTTAGTCAATCACATGAAAAAAAAAAACAAATAATAATAATTTTTATTTATCTCTTCACAAAGGTTCACATAGTAATAAACATAGAGACAAGAAATAATGCGTTTTGACAAAAATGCATAAAGTATGCTTTGCGAGAGACTGGCGTCCATACTAAGATACCCTGTGTGACAGATCACCAGGCTCTCACCCCGAATTAAAACTAATTAACATTACAATGGTTTATGGTCAATTTTTAAACTCTAGACAAATTATTTATTGATGAAGGAGAAAAGAAAAAACAAAAAACAGACTTTTAAAATTAATTAATAAAAATAAAAATTGTATAGTGTAATGCTTGTGTAAAGTGCAGGTGAAGTGTGAGGATAAGTAGAATGATGGTGTGAGTGTGGGTGTGTAGAGATTTTGTTACAGTCAAGAACAAATAGAAAACAAAAGTTGATATCTTAGGTTGATACTCAGGTCTTGTCTTCGTTATCAGCATCATCATCAGAAAAACATCCACTTGCTGCATATTTAATTTTATTTATTTATTTTAGACATAATTCTAGTCCACAATTTTCACTCATACATTTAAATTATAAATTCCAATCTAAACAGATTTAAGCCCAAAATAAAACTGTGATTAAATAAATTTAAATATTCGATTAATTAAAAAAAAAAAAAATTACAAAAATTATAAAATGTCTGAACGCAAAAATTTAATAAAATGTCAAATATAATATAGCACAACATCACGCCTTGTTTCCCCGAAGGGTTAGGCGGAGGTGTCCCTGTAGCAGGTACACCGAACATTGATCCGTAACGTAATATAAATAAAGAGCACAATCTCGTTTACAAAAATGAGGAGTCGGTATACGCGAGTTCAATTGTTTTTTCCCATCTCAAAAATCCCCAACGCGCCTAAAGAAGTTTTCACTTCATAAAAACTACAGTAACAATAATTAAATAAACCCATTAAAACAACAGTTACAATGTTACACATAAATATAACAACATTCCTTTATAAACTAACCGAGACTATATCACAGTGAAGTCGGACCAACTGATAAAGTCATACACTTTCTTCGAGACAACGAAAACAAAATGGTATAAATTTTTGCCCTACACTGTATTCAAAGCGCAGTACTAGTACAAACAACTGCACGGTATCCGAGTCGCCGCGATAGCGCTGCGATAGCGCCGCGATAACGCCGCGATCACGTTACGCTATCGTCCGAGTCACATTGTTCGATATCGGCGACGTGCACTTTCGCTAGATATGTAGGGGTGGCGAGTGGAAAATGAAGTTTTTAAGATATAGTTTATTTGTAATATATTTTATTTTATTATTTATGTACACACAGTAAAATACATAGAGAAACGGCATAATTATAATTTCTAAGAGTACAAAGGTACTGCTTATTTCTTAAGAAATTTCTTCCAGCAGACCTGCGAAAGGAACAATGAGAAAGAAATGTAGACAATAGTGTGTGAGAACAAGAAGAGAAAATATGAATATGCGAAGTTTTAAACTAAAATATTAAAATATAAATAAAATATATGTAAATATGTGTATAAATGTAATAAATTAAAATATATTTAAATAAATACATAAAGCTTAAATATATAAACATACTTACTATAGGTATATACTCACAGTTGAGAGGAGAGGTAATGCTCTTTTACTCGATATTTGAATTGAGAAACAGTTTTTAAATCACGAATGTTAGGCGGAAGTTAGTATTTAGTAATATTAAGCATAGATAGATAGAATATTCTTTATTATGTACACCATAAAAATAGCATTAAAAGATGTATATTTATTGCACAAAACCAGTTACCAACAACAACATATAAAGATAAAAAAAAAATCTAACTATTTACATTAGGTACTAAATTAAAAGACTAACTAACTATCTGTATAAATAAAAATAATAAAATAGCATAGCATAGCATATTATAAAATTAAAGACTACGTTGAAGACAAGGAAGTTTGGCAATAATTCTTTCTGCACATGTGGCTTCCCTGGTACCTCATTAACGGCATAAATAAGTAAGAGTCTATTAACTACTCCCAAATTACCATGTTTATTTTAATCTTTAATTTTTATTTTTTTACATTCGTCCTTGACATATTTATACTATTATTTGACATTATATACCTACGATTTAATTTCACTTCTTTATTAGTGACTTTTGTGGACATTATAATTATTCAGATTGATTACAGTTGTAATAGCAATCATATTTATAATTGCGTTTTATTAAAATAGGTTTTTACTTTTATTAATTTATTTATATTTTGTATGGATTCTTTACTATTTTGTGAATGTGAGAACGCTGTATAGGCTTAGTGGATTGTACACCTGTTGACCATTTTCTATTTTGTTAAGTACTTGGTACTTATTGAAAGACCTACACTGTCCTCCCATACCTAGAAACACTGTTATTTGAAAGTATTGTAAAAGCCAATTATTTTTAAAAGAGTAACCGTGGAGTTTCTTGCCGGCTCTTCTCCATAGGAAACGACCAATTGGAACCGTGCACCTAGCTTCTGACGTTTCATAAGTGCCCATGTAGGTTTATGTGAAATAAATATTTTGATTTTGAATTTGAGTGGTCAGTATAGTTGGAACTTCAGTGGAAAACCTCGTTGGTCTAGTGGCCGTAAGCACTGTTGCTGAGCACGAGGTCCTGTGTTCGATTCCCAGTTCGGGTAAAGTGTTATTGGGTTTTTCCATCTAGAATTTCTCAGTAGCCGTCCGGAGTCCGGATTTGTGCCCGGTTGATGGCAATAGGCTCGCCCTCTATTACATGGGACTTAAACATAACTGGCGAAATATGGGTGAGATACACCTCAAGGTGTGACGGTATGTTAATTCAGCAAAAAACATTTGACAACAAATATCTAACAATTAGTGGTGGACAGCAAAAAGATGATGAATAAAGGCTGCATTTATAAACTAAATTAGTAGTAATTACCTACTTCCCTTTTGGTGTTGTAATAGTACATTACTGTCGCGGCCTGCAACAGGGGCATTGATGGATGATCGTGAAAATGTAGGGCGAGGCGAAACCGAGGCACCCAAACTTGAGTCCATCAATGCCTGGTTGTGGCCAAGGCTTGTGTTCTCAAATAATGCACGGTATACTAATTAATTATCAATAATATATTCATTTGTTTTTTCTTTACTTTGAACAGCTCTATTTGCAAGCCAAATCTAAATTGAAATAAATTCTTTAATAAGTTACCTCCTTGGTTGCCATGTGTCGAAGTAAAAATTTCGTTCCATTTTTAAATAACACGACAGATATGAGTTTTCATAGTAATTTATTTGGCGGCTAAACACGAAAGATATGGATTTTCATAGTAACATTGCCGGTCGCCTCAAAATCAATCTGCCTAGCTTTTTCCCAACTATATTGGGGTCGGCTTCCAGTCTAACCGGATGCAGCTGAATACCAGTATTTTACATGGAGCTAGTGCCTATCTGACTTCCACAACCCAGTAACTGAGTAATACAATACCCCTTGGTAAGACTGGTTGTCAGACTTTCGGGCTTCTGACGACCCGTAACAACTGTCAAAGATCCACGAATGACAACCGGGACCAGCGGCTTAACGTGCTTTCCGAGGCATGGAGGAGTCTCAGTATGTAGAAATGGTCACCCATCCACGGACCAACCCCGGCAAGCGTAGCTTAACCTGACAGATCGACCCAACCAGCTGTTAGTATTTAGCCACGAGCTCCTGTATTGCCGGTCACCTACTTGCATGTATTTGACCAGTACAGCATTTTTTATTTATCTCGAAGAAGGTTGTCAAAATAATGCTCGATTTCTAAGCATGTTTGAGAAAAAGAAATATGTTAAGATTCTTTAAAATGAGATGAATTTGGTCATAGAATAACAGTTAACGACAGTGATAGACGAGAGAATACCAATTATCCAAATTAGTGTGGCATTGTAAATATTGTAGATAGTGTAGTAGCGGGTAAGATTCTTGCCTGACTGCAGTCACGTTTTCTGAATTATTTCTAACGACATTTAAGGCCAAATTAAGGAAAATTGCCCACAATTTATTAATAATAATTCATTTATTTCAGATAAAGTCCATAATAACATTACCTACATTAAATTAAAACAAAATTGATATAAAAATCACACACACAATAAAATAATCCTCAAACATTCAAATCAAATAAAATTTAAATACATACGTACATGTCATTTAAATCAAATAAATATCAAATTTAATAAAAATATTGATGACACGTGCATATTACGATAGCTTGGTACAAAATTTTAAAACTTTCGTTAAAATTTTACAAATTTATCCAAGAATTCGTCGTGATGGCCCAGTGGTAGTGCTCATACATACGGCACTGCTGTGATAGGCATGTTGCCGTTAGCTGGGCCGGTTAGATATTAAGTCTTTTCGTTTGTTTTATTTTTATTGTGTTTTTTGTATACTCCACATATGAGTTAAAGTTGCTCGAAATAAATGTTTTTTTTTAGTGAAAACTTCTTTAGGCGCGTTGGGCATTTTTGAGATGGGACTAAACCATTGATTTCGCGACACTGTGACGACACCAGCTTTTGACCATTAAAAAGACATCAACGCGTGCCGATTTTTTATCAAGTTTTCACTTCTGTCGGCACTCCCTGAGTGCCACAGTCTTTTTTATGGTTAAATCCTTATGCTCAAATCCTGGCAAGTACCAATTTATCTTTTTAAATTCATATGTACTTTCTGAGTTTATCTTGGACATTACTGATCGGTAAAGGAAAAACATTGAGAGGAAACCTGGAGTTCAAGTTTAAGTTTGAAATCACCAACCGGTTTTGAGCAAGCGTGGTGATCAATGCTCGTGCCTTCTCTGTATGAGAAGAGGCCTTTGATTGCAGTGGGACTATAATAGGCTGGTATTATATCAAAGAATTTCGTCATAATGGAAAAAAACCACCCCCTTTCAAAATCCTGGTTCACACAGCCCTATTCCGCGATACAACTTGCAACCGATAGTGCATTGTCCCCGATAAAGTTGTTATTGGCAGATAAAGAGAAAGTGACTATCGACCGCGCTTATTTGTAAATATGTCACTTAATTAGCTATTTAAGGTGACATGCCCTATCAAGATGTTAGTGTTTTTGTCTCGTTTTCTGGTAGAATTGTGTGTTTCTCTCGCGACTCTGGTGAAAGTCAAACTCAAAGCAT
Source organism: Agrochola lychnidis (assembly GCA_963680765.1). Classification (NCBI taxonomy): domain Eukaryota; kingdom Metazoa; phylum Arthropoda; class Insecta; order Lepidoptera; family Noctuidae; genus Agrochola; species Agrochola lychnidis. The sequence continues at coordinate 23,586,800 of OY796858.1, forward strand.
TTATTTCAATTAAACCATTTACAGGCACTTTTGAATTGTCAAGGAATCGGTTAGTCAGAAATATGAAGCTAGTTGCCCATTCCAAAGCGTAGTAGGTGCCTATGGAGAAGAACGGGCAAGAAACTCCACGGACACTCTTTTAAATAAAAAATTGGGACAAAATATTGGTTACATCATTCATGCTGAAATTTGAGAACAATGTAGAAAGATGTGCACGTTAGAAGCGTCTATAATAAAATGATAAACCAAAGAACAAATTAAAAATAAGCCATGGCAGCTAAGAGATGACCAGTCCCTACTGACGGCGCCTGTCCACGAACATGACGCATGAATTAGCACCATTCAGCTCAACCATTTTGAAGGAAGCTAAATGATCCAACACACGCGCCACCATCAGGGAAACATCTGAGTGAGCATGACAATACTCACAGCCGCCAAGGCACATTCAAGTCAATGCAAGACATATTACCCGGTAAATGATAACTCTTTAGTACATAATGCTCACACCTGTGCTATGCCATTATATAATACAAAGGAGATTGAGTTTATACAATTCAAAGGTGGTCTTACAATCTTCAGCAGCTCCAACAGTATTTGCAATTGTTAATCAATTAGTTGTGGTTGTGGAGCAGGAGCAGGAACAATTTCTATGAAAACTTCACGGAATTGTTCTACCGGTCGCGTCGCACCTTTCTCCGGGAATCTTAAGCAAAACTGACCTACATATTTAAACATTTATAACATAGCAATTACTTAAAACGAATTGAAATTAATTGTTGGAAAAATTAGGCTTGTGTCGCAATACTAAACTGAAAATGGCTGGCGACGAGGCAAAAGTTTTCTAACTGTATTCATTCTTATTGCCTGTTTATCCATGTTGTTTCATTTTCATTGTAATATTATTAACACCACTTAATATTTTCACACTGCAAGGCTAATGTCTCTACTCTGATCGAAAAGGAAATTAATTAATCGACATAATTATGCTTGTCTCAATTTTTTTATGATTACAAATGGTTAGATTAAACATAAAATTACTAAGACTACATTCGGCTGATCAGCTTCTTGACCCCTCATGACTTCAAATTCTGCTTACTTACTAACGTTCAATTAAAACCGTCAACACTGCGCAGTAGCACACATTCTAAGAACATAATGAACATTACCTAGCATTGATAACGTGTTTTGACTCGTTTATTTTTATCAACAGTTGAGAAATGTCTGCAACTCACAGTGCGATACGAGAAAAGAATTATTGTTTGCGTGTGGTCCTGTTTGATACTACATAATCATGATTATTTATAGAAACTGTGGCAAGTGACAGCCCTGGCCTGGTTTAGGGTTTTCTGTGAGTAAATACATAAGGATATACTGTTTTTATAATTGTACGGATAATTGTTTTTGCTGTATCACGTTGCTGTGGCAATTTTCTCTTAGGCCCCCTCAACGGCTCGCGGAAAAGTCCGAAAGAGATACCGTGGCTCCTGGCAATACTGACAATTGAAAGAACACAGGTGGTTTTTAGTCAGTAAGAGACACGCCCTTCGAGAGAAGTTAATTGATAATTCCTCAACAACAAAAAATAAAAGTTCCCCTCAACTACAGATTCTGACGGACGTTATAGCGAAAAACTAGGGCTGATTCCACCTTGCTGACTAGCACACCACAGCATGTGTTCTATTGTCAAAGCTTCTTCTTTGTGTCGATGGCACGACAGTGTATGTTTGATGAAAACTTCGCCAATTCCATGACGTCGTCGGTGGCAGCGCATTTTTTGGGCCACAGAAAGCAAGATAAGAGGCGGAACAAATGTAGTTTGTTACACAGTTCCATATTCACATCAAACCCTACTGCTGTACTGTCGAGGTAGCCCGCGAGGCCCGCGAGGTACGATACACGAGTATAAAAAGACTTCTCATCCACAGAATAGGGTAGTTACCTAGAAAAAAAAAAAAAACTATTTAATCCTTCTTTCAGATAATAAAAAATATTAGACACGTATTTTTTGCTTTATCATACAAATCAAAAATAACTTTGAAAACATGCATTAAAATTGGGGAGTGGGAGCTCGCTACGTCTCAAGGCAGTGTTAAATCTAGCAAGGCGTGACGTCATGCCACAGTTTAACTCAATGTATCGCCGTAATCTTTAGATTACGTCAAAAAAGAAAAAATACGTGTTCAATATTTTTTAATAATCTACAAGACAGACAAAAACACAGGACACAGGCCTATTATTCCAAGCTTTTATCACAAATTTAACAAAGAAACTGATAGACAAACAACCCCAAAAGAGCACAATATAATCACCTGTACACCATTCAGCAGACATTTAGCGTTCGGTCGTTAGGGGTTGAATAAAAATCGCAATAATCTCTCGATCAGTTAAGGCCAGTGTAATGGCGAATAAATCAGTTGGTATCAACGTTACGCCGCCTCTGTCAATAGCTTTGAGGTGGCCGAGCCTGTTGGATTAGAGAGGATTGGCCGGTCAATTAATTTGTCCGGGTAATTTTACAAAAACATTATGTTTTTTTAATGCTCGGAAGCAAGCCAATCTGTATTTGGTCAATCAGAAACTGGGCTTCTGATTGACCAAATACAGATTGGCTTGCTTCCTTGCTTCTTCATCATCAGCCTATAATGTTCCCACTGCTGGGACACAGGCCTCCTCTCGGTGAGAGAGAGTGGGCCGTAATCCACCACGCGGGCCCAGTGCGGGTTGGTAGATGTCACATGTCTTCGAATTTTCGGTTCTAGGACATGCCGGTTTCTTCACGATGTTTTCCTTCAAAGTCAAAGTCAAATCATTTATTTCAAATAGGCCCATGTATGGCACTTTTGAACGTCAAACCTTCACCGTTTTGAGAGCAGTGGTAATGAAATAATTTACACAAAGTAAAGCGCCTTGCTTCTTAATCTAGTTTAATCTATTTAGTATCTAGTCTACTTAGTGGTACTTTTTGATAGGCCTACACTATCCTCTCATACCTATTAACACTGTAATTTGAAAACATTGTAGAAACCATTTATTTTGAAAAGAGTAACCGTGGAGTTTCCTGCCGGCTCTTCTCCATAGGAAGCGACCATTTAGAACCGTGCACCTAGCTTCTAACGTTTCATAAGTGCCCATGTAGGTTTATGTGAAATAAAATATTTTGAATTGAATTTTGAGTCCTTTGATAAAATCTGTAGGTAAGGTAAACCCTGTAATTGCTTGCAAAGCGACACGAGAGTGGTTTTAAACTATTGATTCCGAACATATTATGAGATGTTAGTAAAAATCTGTCAGAACTACTTTTAAGTGATCAAGAATAAAAAAATGAATACTACCTACGACGCTTTGGAATGGGCAACTAGCTTCATCTTTTTGACTGGCCGACTTCTTGACAGTCTAAAAATGCCTGTAATTGATTTAATTGCAACAAATGCTTTGCTTTGCGTTGGAAGGCCTCTCACCCACAAGGTGAACAGATGACCTTATGAATACCGCAGGAATCCGCTGGATGCAAAAAGCACTTTAGCGGTCAAAGTACCGTTGGTTGGGGGCCTATGTCCAGCAGTGGACGTCTTTTGGCTGAAATGCATGAATTAACGAATGAAATGCTTTGAGTTTTGAGTTTGAGTTTTCGTCTGTTCCCTTCAACAAAATTAGTACAACCAACCGTTAGTCTTATCCACGCTATCCTACCGTCCGTATGAAGTCCATTATCGAGTGCTGGAGATCGGCGGATAACGCTCATAATTTGCAATAAATATAAGGGCGGAGGTGTCGTCGCCTTTGTTGCCGGTTCGATTCCCGGCTGTGGCGGATTTTGTGCCATAACTTTTAGATTGCAGATCATTTTTGTTCGTGTTTTTGATAACGTTTTTAGGATCGTATTTTAGGTATTACTAGACAAGTGTACACTGTTTGAAGTACAACAAACAATAGATTTCAACTGAGACTATCTATTGTTAATCCAAGTGTTTGAAGTAAGGGGAAAGTAGGTCTATCGAAGATATGTAATATTATTAATATTGATAGTAAACGTTAAATGTAATAATATTACAGGCCTGTGTCCAAAAATTTTTTTTGTCCGTCTTGTAGATTATTAAAAAATATTGAACACGTATTTTTTCTTTTTTGACGTAATCAAAAGATTACGGCGATACAATGAGTTAAAATGTGGCATGACGTCACGCCTTGCTAGATCTAATACTGCGTTGTGAGGTAGCGAGCCCCCACTCCTTAACTTTAATGCGTGTTTTCTAAGTTATTTTTGATTAATATGATAAAGTAAAAAATACGTGTTTAATATTTTTTTATTGTCTGAAAGACGGACTAAATAGAATTTCTTTTTTTTTACCTAGGCAATTACCGTATTAAATCGGAGGGTGGTAATTAGGATTAGTTTGATTAACTTAAGGAGGCTTTTTTGAGCTATCAAAAAAACTTTTTACAAAAAAAAAAACAACCGACTTCAAAAAAACACTACAAAGTGAAAAATAACTTTAATTTCGGAAGTCGGTGTCTTTGGTTTTTAATTTTCGTTCTTTGTCACCGACTTCCGAAATTAAAGTTATTTTTCACTTTGTAGTGTTTTTTTTGGAGGTCGGTTGTTTTTTTTTGTAAAAAGTATTTATTTTTCACTTTTTTGTTGTGGTACCTACCCCACACACATTCGAATACCACTACCTGCTACCAGTGACAGAAACTTATCATATCATCTACATACTAAGTGGGAAAAAAATACGTATTATTGAAGCTAACTCAAAAACTACCCAAGCAAAGTTTGATAAAATTTATATGGGACCACCTCTGAAGTATGATCTACCAAACAAAAAAAGAATCATCAAAATCAATTCATAATTGACGGAGTAATCGCGTAACAAACATACAAAAAAAAAACATACAGACGAATTGAAAACCTCCTCCTTTTGGAAGTCGGTTAAAAAGAAATACAAATATAATTTTAACAGCTAAAATTTAAAAAACTCCCGACAAAAACTTTTCCTCATTTCTCTTTCCTACTCCATCACCAGACCCTGTTCACCATCTATCTATAACTTGTTCATTGAGACCATTCCAATGAGCCCAAACACGATACCTGTGCTGTAAGTTGGTAAGGGAGTTGGATATCCTGAAAATTTCAGGTGATTCTGCAGCATCTGTTCAAGGTTACTATGTTCTTCTAATATCATCGAAGTAACAGAATACCAAATTTCAAATCGATCAGACCTGTGGAAGATACTCACATCCATTCATCAACTAGAAAAGAGCTGATAATCTTCAAACGGCTGAACCGATTTTGATCAAACATGTCTAAGGCCCATTGCTATAAAACCTGCTTTTAAATAAAAAAAACCGTATTCAAATCGGTTCACCCGTTTAAGAGTTACGGTGCCACAAACAGACACACACACATAACGGTCAAACTTATAACGCCACTCTTTTTGCGTCGGGGGTCGAAAACTGTTATTATTATCAGTTTAAATGTTTAGTAAGAATACATAAATAAATAACATTCCACACCCCGATATCTATAACTGAATCCCAAGCTCAGAGTATAAAAAAAACTTTTTTACAAAAATACAACCGACTTCCAAACTACAAAGTGAAAAATAACTTTAATTTCGGAAGTCGATGTCTTTGGATCAGTATTTTAGTTTTTTGACACCGACTTCCGAAATTAAAGTTATTTTTCACTTTGTAGTTTGGAAGTCGGTTGTATTTTTTGTAAAAAGTTTTTTTTTTTTCACTTTTTAGTGGGTTAATTTGTAATTTATCTAAGTTACAATAGCCTTACCAACTGCTCAACTTAGCCAACTGCTCATCAAAAATACCCAAATTGCTATAGATGTGCCTTTAATATTTGAAGAGTTCCCTCGATTTCTCCAAGATCCCATCATCAGATCGTGACCAAATGACAATGGGACCAACTTGGAAGTATATTCTTTCAAACAAAAAAGAATTTTTCAAATCGGTCCAGCCGTCTTCGAGTAATCGGGGAACATAAATAAAAAATAAAAAAATAGATCCCGACGAATTGAGAACCTCCTCCTTTTTTTGAAGTCGGTTAAAAATATTGACCTTCCACCACTGCACTAATCAGGAAATCATCAATAACAACAGATTTAAACATATAAACTAATACTATTATATAAATAACCCACAAGAAATGTCGACACAACATAATAATATGTAGTGTTGGTAGCGACGTATCGACTATCGATGTTTGTGTTAACATCGATAAAAATTAATTTACATTCGAAGATAAACGTTTAGCGCTCTCGATACTGACTTCAACATAAACTAAGTTTAATTTTTAAATACAGAAGGGACACTGCTAAAAGTAATTGAAATGACCGTTCTAATAATTAACCTATTAATTGTCAAATGTCTCATAAGATTAAAGAATATAAAGTATTTATTTGAAACCATTCAAATGCATTATCATTAAGATTTCTTTAACTAATTTCACTATTTATAAAGTAGCTAAAAACTATTAAAAATGCTGTTGACCAATAATAAATAAAACCAAAGTTGTCTGACAGTAATTTACTGAACTAACGTTAAGTAAAACCATAGATTACTTAATAGAAATTAATTATCGATATTGAAATGATGATGTCGCACCGTTTTCAACCTCTTAACATCTTATAGTTATAGCCTTCGAAATTGAATAACACTGATAGGAATAATTGGTTGTAAAACATATCAACTTAAAATACACTCAACTTAATTGTGGAATGCAGTTAAATAAAATGCTTCATTTCTTTTTTCGATAAAAACATTTCATATTGTTATTTAATAGACATTAAGAGTACTATATCCCATACTATTAAATAAACAATATTTGTATACATATATTTGTAATCACGTTCTCGAAAACGGCTCTAACGATTTCGATGAAAGTTGCAATATCTAGGGGTTTACGAGGGCAAAAAATCGATCTAGCTAGGTCTCATATCTGTGAAAATTAGTTTTCTCCGTATTTTCACCTGGGCAGAACTCGGTCGCCCAAACTTGATGAACAAGATGGCTACCTTAGAATAATGACATGGCAGCATGGAATTAGTAAGTACCTACTATAATGGCAGCATGGAATTAGTATGTACTATCAAAAATCAATCAATCTGCCTAGCCTTTTCCCAACTATATTGGGATCAGCTTCCAGTCTAACCAGATGCAGCTGAATACCAGTATTTTACATGGAGCGACTGCCTATCTGACCTCCACAACCCAGTAACTGGGTAATACGATACCCTTGGTAAGACTGGTTGTCAGACTTTCGGGCTTCTGACGACCCGTAACGACTGTCAAAGATCCACGAATGACAACCGGGACCAACGGCTTAACGTCCTTTCCGAGGCACGGAGGAGTCTCGGTATGTAGAAATGGTCACCTATCTACGGACCAACCCCGGCAAGCGTAGCTTAACCCGGCAGATCGACCCGAGCGGCTATTAGTATTTAGCCACGAACTATAATATTTAATGAGCATTCTCTATTTTCACCCGAGCAGAGCTTGGTCGACTAGATACTGAACTACTATACTAATATGTACCGAAGAATCTTTTTATCTAAAGTCTCTTCAACGAAATTTAAACAAAATCTTGATAGTAAAAGTAAATATTTACCATCATATCAGCGATATCAGCCATCTGTTAAGACTGTACAGACTGATAAGATACAGATAAGATTATTCTGCCTATTTCTATCTTCTCGGCGATAAACAGACTCAGATTTTATCTCCCTATTGTCTTAAAAATGCTTTGTACTTGAAAGGTATTTATTAATGTAAATGGAGACTCTATTCAAGAAATTGGAACTTAGTAAATGAAATAGCTCTACAAACACATAAATTCACATTATTTTATTTCACATAAACCTACATGGGTACTTATGAAACGTCAGAAGCTAGGTGCACGGTTCCAATTGGTCGGTTCTATGGAGAAGAGCCGGCAAGAAACTCCACAGTTACTCCAGATTGTTCTGTAACCAGGTTTCAGGCCAAAATTGACATCCAACTTTTCCTGCCTTTAATTGTCATAAAGGATAGTTCAAATCCTTCTTCTGTGTATCAAAAACCATTTATCACTTCACTTCCTTCGACAAAATTCTACACTATTTAATTATTATTTTTTCGTTCACTTTCTCGAAAACGGCTCTTTCGATTTCGATGAAAATTGCAATATAAATGTTTACGGGGGCGAATAATCGATCTAGCCCGGTCTCATATATGGGTAAATTAGTTTTCTCCGTATTTTCACCCGAGCAAAGCTCGGTCGCCCATGAACAAGATGGCTACCTTAGAATAATGACATGTCAGCATGGAATTAGTTAGTACCTTCTATCATGGCAGTATGGAATTAGTAGGTACTATCCTATACTATTAAATGAGCATTCTCTATTTTCATCAGAGCAAAGCTCGGTCACCCAAGTACTTTAGATAATGAGTATATTGCCTCACAATTTCCTCATTAAGTAAGTAGATGTAATGCATCATCATCATCATCATTTCAGCCAAAACTGGACATAGGCCTCCCCCAAGCATCACCACATCGACCGGTCATGTGCTTCTGACATCCAGCGGATTCCCGTCATCGCCATACATACCAGTGGGTTAATACATAGGTCATCCGTTTCACAAATATTTTTGAACTAGCTGCATCCCGCGGTTTCACCCCCATAAGTATCGATCCTGTGAGAATATCGGTATAAAAAGTATCCTATGTGTTAATCCAGGTAATAAACTATCTGTGTGCCAAATTTTATCTAAAACCGTTCAGTAGTTTTTGCGTGAAAGAGTAACAAACTTTCGCCTTTATAATATTAATGTGATTAGTAGGATGTAGGTACTGTCCATTCTATGTTCCACTACCCTTTGGCTCCTCTCCATAGCATCTATTACGATACAATTTGTCGCCACATCTCATTAGCAAGATGGTTACTACAATACAGTTTGCATTAAACACCTGTACACTCAGATAAGTACATCATAACCAGTTTGAACCGCAGTTTTCCGGATCACTCCAGTTTTATAGATGTTGTGTGATGAGGTGAGATAAAGAATAATAGTTTAAATGTGGTGTTGATTGTAAGTGGTGTTTATAACATGCAGGATTATTTTTCAATTACTGTACTGTGCGGGAACCCATTTATAGCACTCTAAAAAAGCACAAAACGAAAACAACTTTCGAGTGCATGAAAGACGTAGATTTTTTTTCGCTCTTCCGTCGTATCATCATCTGCTTAGCCTTTTCCCAACTATGTTTGGGTCGGCTCCCAGTCTAACCGTATGCAGCTGAACACCAGTATTTTACATGGAGCGACTGCCTATCTGACCTCCACAACCGAGTTTCTGGTTAACACGATACCCCTTGGTAAAACTGGTTGTCAGACTTTCGAGCTTCTAATGACCCGTAACAACTGTCAAAGAGCCACAAGTGACAGCCGGTACCAACGGCTTAACGTACTTTCCGAGGTACGGAGGAGTCTCGGTATGTAAAAAGTATGATGTACAACCATGCACGATTCGACCGCGGCAAACGTTGCTTAACCTTCGATTTATCCGTGCGGCTGCTATCATTTAGCCATGAACCCCTTATTATTGATATCATAGAAAATCTTGTAGACTAAAAGTGTCTAAAGGTATTGAATTAAATTAATGACAGGCAAAACATCCGTTGAGGAAATTAAGACTCAATTTTCTGAGATCGCCGCGTAGTGAGTAACCGTAGTGGTGGCTCATTACGGAATATTCAAAGCCACAAACCAGATAATTCTAAATAAACAAAGGTCAATACTCTCCCGACAACTAGTCACTTATGTAAATACTAAAAGCCCTATATCCCCAGATAAAACCCAATCAAAATCTCAACAGCATTTCAGTGGCAAGTCGCCACAGACGGACATTGATACTGAGCCACAAATATAGATAATGACTCAACATATTGAATTGCGTCTGCCAGTCGGAGCGATAAATAATGGACGATAACTATTTTAAGTAATAAATGACGCAATATGGTAGCTTAGTAATTGAAATAACACAATTGTTTAATATTTAATCTTTGTTTGTTTGGTGCTTAATTAATATTGAGATGTTAATATGCGTCTTTTTCCGTTGGTGTCGTATGCTGAGGAAATATGGAGGTATAAAATGTAGTTAGAATTATTGATAAAATTAGAATCAAAGTAGGAAAGGGGAGTCCCCTTTATAACAATCAGAAAAACAAAATTAGGTTGGCTACGATAAAATAATATTTGTGGCTCTTGCTTGTTTTCCCTTTACATAAATATTCGGTTGAGATAAAAAATATTCTTGCATTTTATTTGAAAATGTCTGTGTGCCAATTTAACATTTAGTTTAGAACATAAACCAAAAAACTCACTTTGATAAGGGATTACTAAGGTACATACCAATGGAGAAGCTCGTGGCTAAATAATAACAGCCGCACTGGTCGATCCGACAGGTTAAGCTACGCTTGCCGGGGTTGGTCCGTGGATACCCGGTGACCATCTTTCCATACCGAGACTCCTCCGTGCCTCGGAAAGCACGTTAAGCCGTTGTTCCCGGCTGTCATTCGTGGATCTTTGACAGTCGTTACGGGTCGTCAGAAGCCCGAAAGTCTGACAACCAGTCTTCCAAGGGGTATCGTATTACCCAGTTACACCCAGTAACTGGGTAATACAGGAGGTCAGATAGGCAGTCACTCCATGTAAAATACTGGTATTCAGCTGCATCCGGTTAGATTGGAAGCTGACCTCAACATAGTTAGGAAAAGGCTAGGCAGATAGATGGATACCAAACCTGAATTTTCATATAGGTATCCTAAGAAGGTAGTTGTGTAGTAAAAGGTTTGATTTAAAAGAGTGTCTGTGGAGTTTCTTGCCCGTTCTTCTCCATAGGAACCTATACTACGCTTCAGAATGGGCAACTAGCTAGCTTCATGTTTCTAACTGATCGACTCCTTGAAAATTCAAAAGTGCCTGCTTTGTTTTTGATCATTCAATTTCTTCATAAAACAAGAGAACAGAAGACTGACAAAATTTAAGAAACACAATTCTTCAATACGAATTCAATTCCATTAGAATCAAGTCTCCAACATACAAAGTACGAAACTACTTGTCCACAGGACTACATAGTCGAGCTAAGTATAGCAGTGAATCAACAAGTTTAAACGCATTTAGGCAGGCGTGCCGTATCGGTGCGCCATCAGACGTTACATTACTTAGTTGCACTACTGTACTGTGTTATCAACTGCGCTGTAATGTGGTTGATAAGCAGGTGCCTATCGGTGGCTGTGTCGATCTATTTCTAATAGGTGTGCTGTTTCTTCATATGTTTTTATTTTAAGTCAATTTGAGAGTACATTCTTACTGGCTTACCAATAGAGAAGTAGAGATAAGATAGAGATAAGATAGCCAGTTTCTCTGTGGTTGAGGATTCCGGGTGAAGCTCACTTCCACCTTTGGTCTGATCATCACTTACCATCAGGTGAGATACAGGTAAAGAGCTTCCCCACAAAAAGCAAACAAAACCAAAAAATATTTTTGGCTGAGTGAGTCTTTATTAATTATTAATAGTGTTCATTTCTGAGTCTTGAAAGGAGGTACCCTATACAGTGTGATTCTTCATAATGTGCACATATCGAAATGAGGGAATCTATGCTTAATTTTAACGACAGAAAAAATATTTAAAAAAATCTAAATATTTTTTATACTTTTTATGGAATTAAAAAAAACTTGTAACAAAACTGTGTAACTTTTAAACTGAATCAGCTATCGCGATGAAACAAACTCCATAATAATTGGAAGTAAGTAGGCGTCCACATAAAATTAAAATTGAGACAAAAAACTACCCTCAATTGAAAATAAACATGGTTTTTTAGTAAAAATCTGTTTTTTTTTCATCAATTTTTACAATAATTGTAAAATTTATAAATAAGAAAAAAAAAATTATATAAAAATTAAAAAAAAAAACAAAAAAATTTGACCATTTTTTCCGTCGATAAAATTAAGCATAGATTCCCATCATTCGATTCATTTCGATATGTGCACATTATGAAGACGCACACTCTATTTTAAATTACCTATTGTGTGTAGTTCTTGAAGTTACAAAAATAAGAAATATTTAGCTCTCATTTTTCCGACTATTTTTCTGTACCCCACAATTTCTCCAGCCGATTAATTTTTCTTTTTGCTTGGCTCGTAAAGGGTTGTAGCGTGATGTTAAATAGTTACCTCAAAAATTGGGCTATGAAAAGCAAAAACAAACTCTTCAGCTTTATTAGGTACATTAATATTGATAATTCAAAATACTTATTATCTGCAGCATCTACAACGAATAACAACATCTTTAATAGAAATAACACTTTCAAAACACCTTAATTCGCTCAAATAACATCAAAAACGTACCCCCCACCCCACTTGTCACACTCCTAACCAACTTAAACGACCATAAATAATGTAGATGGACATGAAAAGCTACTTGACTCGAGCCTACCTGTGCTACATCAATTAGATTGAAACTTAACGCGTTGTGCATAGAGTGCCGACTGTATCGCGACGGGTAATGGCGCGAAAATCGCAGATAACACCCCCACTTTCACCCCCATTCAGCCCGCTTTCACCCCCAGTTTCACCCCCGACGCCTCCCGGTATCAGGGGGCTAAAGATCTCCGATCGGTGTAATTGTCTGGTAATAGATAATAGTTCTGACTTTGCGGTTGATTTTTGATTTGCTGGGGAGATGATTAGATGGCGCTGGTTGTATTTATCGGTAGGAGGTTGGTCCAGTTTTCACTGATATTATAGGTAGGTACTGCTTTTATGTCATAGTTAACGTTGCTTTAATAATAATTTGGCAACAGTATATTACTGACACAGAAAAAAAAAACAGTAGCACTCCGGGAGTGCCGACAGACGTGAAGATTGAACAATTTTATTGTACAGGAAATACTTTTAATGAGGTGTCGGTAACGGTAACAGTGTCGCGAGTTCAATTGTTTTTCTCATGTCAAAAATGTCCAGTTTCCACTTAAAAAAAAAACAGTGGCACTCCGGGAGTGCCGACAGAAGTGAAAACAAGAACAATAAAAAAAATTACTTCCAAAACCTTTAAAGTAATCTGATCCGTAACTTAATATAAATAAAGAACACAATCGCGTTTACAAAAATGAGGTGTCGGTAACGGTGTCGCGATTTCTTTTTTCCCATCTCAAAAATGCTTCAAAAAGAAGTTTTCACATCAAAAACCTTTCGCGTAAGTAGTTCTCCTTTCGACTTTATTTTTAGCACCTAACTACAATCTTATGAACAACAGCTCCATCTCATAGTACTATGCAAATCGTTTACTTTAAAACAATTGGCTTCATCTTCGAATCAAGAGACCTTACCGTCTGCAAATAACATTTCCGACTTCTATACCAAATAATTATCGACTCCAATAAATATTAAGCCTCTGCATTAACTATAGCTATACTATTTTTTCCGCTCAGCGTTCCTTTTGGTGGCAGTCGACCCGTCTTCCATTCGCTCAATCATCTGCTTATCTCGCCGGCTATCGGTAGGTAATACATTGTATCACATTTTCATAAGAGATTCATTTACCTTGAGTTTTGCTCACCCTCAGTCGAGTGGGAGCGTTCCCATTGGACGTAGCTTTCTTTATAAAACTTCAAGTTATATATTAACTTAAAATCCTGTCAAAAGAAGAGGTTTTTCATATAACCGAATTATGTTGTTTTTAAGCTATTGCATAGCTTTTATCGCGGGCTTTGAGCGCGGCGACCGAATCAAGAAATTCCGTAACGTAACGAAAATAAAACGTAACACCCCCCCACTCCGCCTACCATGTAATGACGGTTCCCATGACAACGTGATGTTGTCATGGAGGTTACAAATGCTATGCAATAGCTTTACCGCGGCAGTCCTACAGTGCCACACTTTTTTTTTTTTAATGAAAGCTTCTTTAGGCGCGTTGGGCATTTTTGAGATGGGAAAACACAATTGAACTCGCGACACCGTTACCGACACCTCATAAAAAGTAATTCATGCACAGTAAAATTGTTTAAGTTTTCACTTCTGTCGGCACTCCCGGAGTGCCACTGTTTTTTTTTTATTTTTTTCCTTTTCTTTGGTTCGTGTTAACATACAGCATTTTTTTTTTCCATAAAGGTCTTAAAAAAATATAAACCATGCTCATTCGATTTACTGAATTATTATAATGTCAACTAGGGTTAGGTGCAGTACCTATATAAGTCATAATTTATTATCATTTAGTTAGGCAGAAACCTGCTATGTCACTGACATCATTTTGGGAGGTTTTTAATTCTGGATTTGGAATTAAGGAAAACCAGTTTCATTATAGTAGGATTTCTTATCAAATTATTGGAATTGCAGGTACTCTCGTATCTGCCTACAATTCCAGCTCTAAAACCTAAATTAACTAAAATCAATGAAAAATAATATTATTAATTATCCTTATTCTAAAATATAGATAAATAAAACAATAATTGAAGGCAGCAACATACGTAAACTCACGGCCTTTCCTATGGGGGTAGGCAGAAACTACAGAACGCCTCCTGCTACGATCCTTACATACTCCTTTTGCCTCGTTTACGTTCATACATCTGGTCATACACGCACTATAATACTAATAGATATCACCAATAACCATAATAAAGATTCAAAAATGTAAAAAAATGTTAATTGTATATGTAAAAGAGGTCGGTTGTTTTTTTTTGTAAAAAGTTTTTATTTTTCACTTTTTATTTGTGGTACCTACCCCACACATATTCGAATACCACTACCTGCTACCAGTGACAGAAACTTATCATATCATCTACATACTAAGTAGGAAAAAAAACGTATTTTGTAGCTAACTCAAAAAGTATCTAAGCAAAGTTAATAAAATTTATATGGGACCAATTCGAGAGCACACCCTTTCAAACAAAAAAGAATTTTCAAAATCGCTCCACAATTGACGGAGAAATCGGTGGACATACACAAAAACAAAAAAAACAAACATACGCGACGAACATATAACCTCCTCCTTTTTGGAAGTCGGTTAAAAATGTAAACCATAAATGAAATAAAGGAAAATTTATTATAAAAATAATCATGACCTTCGGAAGGCGTACGAGGGGCCGAAGTCAACTCGCAGAGGCCCGTTAAACGTTTTGAATTAAATGAGGCACCAACTGACGATTATCCCTGTTCGCACTATGCAAGTGCACCCAAGGACAACCCTCGGTTGGTGCAGGACTATTGTAGGATATTGAAACAAAGATATTGGATTTAAAAACTATAATAATAGACAAACAATTCTACACAAAAAATCTCGTAACGTGTCGTACAGAAACATGGGCTCGTACTCAGGAGGGCGGGCGGGCGAAGGCTGCTGCTCGCGATAGCGCCCTACCTTTGTTCTGACGGGCTATCTCCTCCCGGGGATCATACTAAATTATTTATCCTTTTCCCCATGAGGTGAGAACTGCCGATCATGGGGAAACAGATGAGGAAAAGATGGTTGTGTAGTCATGATTGCAGTTTTATATTTGAGACAGAGAGAGGGTTAACTTCGGTAATCAACAACAACAACCGACAAAAACAACAACAACAACAACCGGACAGCTGTCGATCTGTTCTATAAAAATCTCACCTTAAAAACTTAGGTGAAGTGAGAAATGATGTCAATAATGTCACTCCCTAGTATCAGGTGAATTGGCAGCTCACTTCAAGAACAGACTGACTGTTAATCATGTGATCCACATTTTTATTTTTATTAGTTCATTTAACAGTAAATTTTTCACTTTGTCGTATTTTTTTTTGAAAGTCGGTTCCTTTTTTTTTGTAAAAAGTTTTTATGTTTCACATTTTAGTTGTGGTACCTACCCACACACATTCGAATACCACTACCTGGTACCAGTGACTGGAACTTATCATATCATCTACATACAAAGTGGGAAAAAAATACGTATTTTGTAGGTAACTCAAAAACTACCCAAGCAAAGTTAATAAAATTTATATGGGACCAATAAGCTACAAACATATAACCTCCTCCTTTTTGGAAGTCGGTTAAAAAGGTAAGTTTCAGGAGCTCGTAACTAAGTAATAACAGCCGCACGGGTCGATTTATTCGTTTAAGCTACGCTTGTCGGGGTTAGTCTGTGGATGGGTGACCATATTTACATACCGAGACTCCTCCGTGTCTCGGAAAGCACGTTAAGCCGGTTGTCATTCGTTGATCTTTGACAGTCGTTACGGGTCGTCAGAAGTCCGAAAGTTTGATAACCAGTCTTACCAAGGGGTATCGTATTACCCAGTTACTGGGTTGTGGAGGTCAGATAGGCAGTCGCTCCATGTAAAGTACAGGTATTTAGCTGCATCCGGTTAGACTGAACGCCGACCCAAACATAGTTGGGAAAAGGCTAGGCAGATTGATTGAAAAAAGGTAAGTTTTATACGTTACAATAATTGTTAACCAATCAAATGATCTTATACCGCAGTCCTTTACTTTATTTAGCTTCCCCGAATCCACGTTTAAATTGTTGAAAAATTCCTTTAAAAATACCAAAGAGTATGTATGTATTCGTAATTCGCAGATAAGGCGTTATCTCTTAGGGGAATTGAGAGTTCAGATGAAATGTCGCGTCTGTATTATCTCGAAGTTACTTATGTTTTCTCGAGCGACGGGCTTTTATGGTATTTTGAAGATAGGCAGTACAGGCAATGAAGAATAACTTACTGGTTTCATGGCTGCAAAGTTCAATAAGACATAATATTTTACTGTAGGTAGAGTTACTTACACCTCTGCTCAACCCTTCGAGTAACACTGGCGTTATGTTAAGATACGTAATTTTACGCTCTTAAGAGGGCTTATATACTAAAAGTTGGCAACGTCGCAAATAGCTGTCAAATATTTACCTGTTTTGATTAATTTGGCAATATTACTGTATGGAAATATGAAATGTGGCTAACTAGTGCACTAAAATAATGATTATGAAATGCAATAATTAATATCGTAACACCGAATATTTAGTTTTAGATATAAAAAAAGCATTTGGAAACATTCCAAATGCCTTTTTTATACCTAAAACGGTTACAACATCAAATTCAGTGTTATAATTGCAATTCATTATTAATATTCTAGTTCGCTAGTTAGCCACATTTCATGTTTCCATACAGTAATATTGCCAAATTAATCAAAACAGGTAAATATTTGACAGCTATTTGCGACGTTGCCAACTTTTAGTATAAGCTCTCTTAAGGTGGATGCGCTAACGTAGCCCGCGAAATTAAAATTTTCTTACGTTTTTTGCAATTTGCAGGTTGTTTGTTGATTAAATATGATTCGCGACTATAACAAATGTGGTTTTACAGAATTATAATTATTAGAATCAGAAATATAACTCCTTAAGTTAGAATAATCCGCAAATGTCATAATTTTATGAAATACTCATTCAATTTACTTGAACTTAGAGAGTAGTATTGATGATTTTTATGATTATCTTCTTTATATATATGTCGGAGACGGGTATGTGACTCTTTCGTTAGTATCAGCGATATTTTAACTACTGTGGGCGTACTGTGGGTAGTGTTGGTTAATGCGCAATAGAAAAACAGTTTGCAGTTCAGATCACATTATAATTTACTATCAAATTAATCACACTAGCTAAATTATACACACACTGGGTGTGACGGCGTTTAGTAAAATCACAAATTAACACAATGATCACAAATTACAACTAACACAATAACTGAGCACCACGAATTGAGAACAGTTCCGCGACGTCTTAACTCCGATGCGATCCGAGGCTGAATCCCTCCTCGCCGTGGCCTTAAAACATCACGGCTCTGTAGAAGCCATAGACATAGTAGAAGCGCGCTTTTTGGTATGGGTAGATCACTTGATGTCGCCAGTGGCGCGCTTGCGATTCATTTCGTGTCCGT
The DNA here is from genome assembly GCA_963680765.1 of Agrochola lychnidis. NCBI lineage: Eukaryota > Metazoa > Arthropoda > Insecta > Lepidoptera > Noctuidae > Agrochola > Agrochola lychnidis. Next base: position 23,604,739 of record OY796858.1, read on the forward strand.
AGGTACTAATGACCGGATCCGACATATATAATTTTTCTGTACGTGTGTTTGTCACCTAAATCCTCCTAAATGGCTGGACCGATTTGGATGAAACTTTGTGTGTATATTTGAGTGGGTCCTTGAATGGTAAGAAAATACAATTGGACCCGGTAGGTGGCGCTGTTTGGACAGGACAACGTCTGTCGGGTTCGCTAGTAATTCTATAAATAAATATTTGATACGGCCGTGAATCACATTTAGATCAACATACAACCTGATAATGACCCGCAAGTTGCAAAAAATCGTAAGAAAGTTTGAATTTCGCTGACTACCCTGACGCTTTCGCCTTAAATCACAAATTTAAACTGTCATTAAAACTAAGGTAATTACATTTTTTATTCTCTTAAAACAATATGACAACAACATCAAAGTCCAAATAAAATACAAACGGCTACCATTAAATCGATTTACATACAAATCAATCACTAAGAAATTCAACGCTGCCGATTCACGTCAAAACGATTGTCGGAATCGATTCTCGATTCCCGATCACGCGTCAGGTATCAATTACTATCGTTAGTCGATCGGAACTCGTTTTCTCGCCAGCGAGTCGCGGCCGCGCGGGTATCAGCCCGATAATGTCACCTGTGATCAATCTGTAGGCCCTTCTCACTTGTAATCTCGTATGAAATATTTCTTGTTCCGCGAGGTAGAGCGATAGGGGTTGTATCGATGGAGGGTTGGTCAAATATTCGAGGTATGTGAGGGGTTAAATTTTTGAAGATATGTATGAGTTTAACATTATTTTGACTATTTTACTATAGTTTTTGGTCCGAAATAATGGTTTAGTCCCATCTCGGCACCCATGAATTTATTTATCATGCCCATGAAAAATTCACACACACTTAAGGTAATTAATTCAATTTAGGTACACATCGAAAAATGGAAACAAAATATAGACGAAAATAATAATATTTATCGGAATTTTTCGGATAAATAAATTCATGGGTGCCGAGATGGGAAGGGGCCGAGATGGAACTAAACCAAAATAATGACCTAATCCTATCCAATACTATTAAATGAGCAATATTTGTTTGTTTGTATACGATATGTGTAATCACGTTCTCGAAAACGGCTCTAACGATTTCGATCAAAGTTGCAATGTAGGTTTAGGGTTTACGGGGGCGAAAAATCAATCTCTGGGAAAATTTGTTTTCTCTATTTTCACTCGAGCAGAGCTCGGACGACCAGGTACTAATTACTTAAAATAACAACCTCTGAAAATTTCAATGTGATGGTTTTAGTATCAAACGACACAAATGAGACCAAAACAGTGAAAAATAGACTTCAGAAAATCCCAATAACCACGTTAAAACCACTCAATTGACTCAATATGCCCTCAAAAATATACCTATTCTATAAAACAGAAAGCCAACAGTTTACGATCACAAAGCTTGCTATCAGCGATGTAGATGTGGCTCGTTAGTTCGAACGAGCCGGTCGGTCTCGCCAAATTGCGCGTGACGATAAACTCGGCTATATCGCACCTTTACAGAATAAGGACGTTTTTAAAATCACTCGAGTGAATTTTTGAATAGGCTTAGGTGAATCGAGGTTTATGGTACGCTTATAATAGGCTTTTTAGGTGTTTTTCGTGGGTGTATGTGGGGTAACTGTGATAATCTTGGAGAAAGCTGTGAAGGTATGTTTTTCTTTATTTTTCAATAACTTCTATGCAATTTGATTACGATTTCAAATGGATAAATCTCAGTAGATACCTCATAATCAGTCTATTATGTTCCCACTGCTGGGACACAGGCCTCCTTTCTGTGAGAGGGAGTGGGCCGTAATCCACCTCGCGGGCCCTGTGCGGGTTGGTAGATGTCACATATCTTTGCATTTTTTGATTCTAGGACATGCCGGTTTCCTCACGATGTTTTTTTTGACCGTTTCAAAAACCTAATAAATCTAATTTAAAAAACCAGTGGCATTCCGGGAGTGCTGACAGAAGTGAAAACTTGAAAAAATATTGGCACCGCGGTAATCAACGCGTTGATGTCTTTTACTCCACGGTATCGGTAAATTGCGTTACAGTGTCGCAAATTCAATAGTTTAGTCCAGTCTCCAAAATGCCCAACGCGCCTAAAGAAGTTATCACTTCAAAAATATGGCCATTTATGTGACATATTTTGATACTCGCAAATACTACAAATTTAAGTTTTGTTGTTCGGATAATTTACTCCACGCACCGCGGTAATCAACGCGTTGACGTCTTTTACTCCACGTTGTCGGTAACAGGTCGTGAAATCAATGGTTTAGTCCCATCTCAAAAATTTCCAACGCGCCTAAAGAAATTTTCATTTTAAAAAAAATCTGTCATCCACAATTTGGGGACGATCCAAACATTTTAGTTTCAAACAGAAGTTTCACAAATACGAATAACTCAAAGATATACTCAGTCAAGTTATCTACCAATCAAAATTGATAATTACGTGTCTCCTGTCACTTCTTAAAACATTGCAGTAACTTTAAACTTAGTTAATACTTACTAAACATGGATTACAATGAAATCTAGATTACAAAGATATCGTAGATATCATTGCACATAGAGTTACAAATCCTTATCTATTTTCTGTAATAAAATTGATTACTAAATACCGAGCAATTGCTGTTGCAGTTTCTTGCTTAATATTTCTATTGTGACGTCATTGACGCCATTTTGAATGAGTTGAGCTTCGAAACTAAACCTATCTGTATAATTGTTTAGGTAGATCCGAAAATTTCTTGAATCAAAGTAGTTACTTTCTTAGAAAGGTTTTCAGGCTTTTCCCTATTCAAAAGTTTTATATTAAAATTATACCATGTTTATTTAATCTATTGTTAGGCTCATCTGTACCCAGTAACCCAGGACCCCGTACCTAAAGGATTTCAACGGGACCATAATAACAGGGTAGTTGCCTAGGTTAAAAAAAAAAGAAATTCTATTTAGTCCGTCTTTCAGATAATAAAAAAATATTAGACACGTATTTTTTGCTTTATCATATTAATCAAAAATAACTTAGAAAACATGCCTTAAAGTTGGGGAGTGGGGGCTCGCTACGTGACAACGCAGTATTAAATCTAGCAAGGCGTGACGTCATGCCACATTGTAACTCAATGTATCGCCGTAATCTTTTGATTACGTCAAAAAAGAAAAAATACGTGTTCAATATTTTGTAATAATTTACAAGAAGGACAATCTACACACGGAAAAAATTTTTGGACACAGGCTTATTATGTAAACTTCCAAACTAAGTCGGTATGTCACAAGCCGCTGACTCAGTAATAAGAGAAAAAGCTAGAATTTTTACATATTGTGAGTCTCACAAAATGCCACCGAACACTCGATACGAAAAGATCTTTGATAATAGGATACTCTATCACCTATCAGTATCCAATTATCCATAAAAAAATTAAAAAAACGTGTGGCACTCGGGGACTGCCGCGGTAAAGCTATTGCATAGCATTTGTAACCTCCATACTTCCTATTTGTCAACTCTACACTTGGGATGATGACGTGATGACATAAAACAAAAATTACGTTCCCATGACAACATCACGTTGTCATGGGAACCGTCATTACATGGTAGGCGGAGTGGGGGGTGTTAGGTTTTTTTTGTTACGGAATTTCTTGATTCGGTCGCCGCGCTCAAAGCCCGCGATAAAAGCTATGCAATAGCTTAAAAACAATTCGACCGTACCTGTAACTTACCTATGTTTCGAACATAATTTTTGTGTCATTTTTCCTTCCTTCACACCAAAACCACACTTAGCATACGCTAAACAGTATTATGACGTAATCACTGAGCAGCGAAATGTCCGCGTTTTGACGATTACGAGATAAAAAGTCGGGGCTTCGCAAACGTGTTTAAAGGTGTCTCGTTAAGAGCTCAATTGAGCGTGACGGCTGATAGCAGGATTACTACTTGTTGTGATGTATGCTTAAGTTGTTGAGTTTTCTTGTAGGGTATTGGCCTGGAAAGGTGTTTCTGGTGGCCATCATATTTTATAGTATGTTTAATATCTTTGGTTCTAGTGGTCACGCTACTGCTGAGCATGAGATCCTTGGTCGATTCCCAGGTCAAGCAAATTGTTATTGGGTTTTTCTATCTGGAATTTCTGAGTAGCAGCCCTTTTGTCTGGATTTGTGGGCGGTTGATGGCAATAGGCTCGCCCCTATTACATGGGACTTAAGAGTGTTTATATTGAAAGTGGGCAACGTAGCAAATAGCTGTCAAATATTTCGCTGTTTTGATTAATTGGGCAATATTACTGTATGGAAATGAGAAATATGGCTAAATGCAATTATAATACTGAATTTGATGTTGTAACCGTTTCAGGTGTAAAAAAGGCATTTAGAAAGTTTCCAAATACTTTTCTTACATCTAAAATGAAATCTTTGGTATTACGATAGGTATTCATTATTGCATTTTATAATCAACTAACTGTGCCCCGCGGTTTCACCCGCGTAAGTCTCGATCCTGTGGGAATATCGTGATCTAAAGTATATATGTGTTAATCCAGGTTATAAACTATCTGTGTGACAAATTTCATCCAAATTGGTCTAGCCGTTTGAGCGTGAAGAAGAGACAAACATACATACACACACACTCACAAACTTTCGCCTTTATAATATTAGTGTGATATATAAGTTTAATATTTTCCCTGTTGAAAATTTTAATTTTTTTTATGGATTTGGGGTAACTTTGGTAGTAAAAATGTGAATTTTAAATAGCAATAACTTTTTATTTTTAATAATAATAATTAAAAAAAAAAAGTGTGGCATTCGGGGACTGCCGCGGTAAAGCTATTGCATAGCATTTGTAACCTCCATACTTCCTATTTGTCAACGCTACACTTGGGATGATGACGTGATGACATAAAACAAAAATTACGTTCCCATGACAACATCGCGTTGTCATGGGAACCGTCATTACATGGTAGGCGGAGTGGGGGTGTTAGGTTTTTTTCGTTACGGAATTTCTTGATTCGGTCGCCGCGCTCAAAGCCCGCGATTAAAGTCATGCAATAGCTTAAAAACTTTTTGGTAATGTTATTGCACTACCTATGTGCCCCTTTACCCTTTAACCTAATCTAACCTAACACCCATTTATTAATAGTAGGTAGGCACAGACACACAGTCAAGACAATTTTCATACAAAATTACATATTACATCAAATGTTTCATATCTGTTTATCAGACGGGGGTGTAGGGGGTGGACGGGGTGGCTTGCAACCGAGAGATAACGTTTAAAAGTGAAGTTGGGGTTGTTTATTACCCCACACTAGGTTCGCGACGTGGTTTTACTTGGGTTTGGGGTGTATTGTGGATTTTAAGAGTTAAAAATACTCGATGTAAATTCATTAGTAAAATAATCTTTAGAAAAGTAACAATCAAATGTCTAAATGATCTTTAACTTATGTCAAGTTAGAGCTTCGATTGTCTTCAGGGAGAGTTTTGGATATTGCATCTAAATATAATAATGCTAGCACAAACATAGTTCAATTTGAAAAGCTGGTTATCCCAATACATCAATCAGTCTGCCTAGCTTTTTTCCAGCTATATTGGGGTCAGCTTCCAGTCTAACCGGATGCAGCTAAATACCAGTATTTTACATGGAGCAACTGCCTATCTGACTTCAAACCAGTTACTGGGCTATACGATACCCCTTGGTAAAACCTTTCGGGCTTCTGATGACCCGTAACGACTGTCAAAGGTCCACAAATGACAGCCGGGATCAACGGTTTAACGTGCTTTCCGAGGTACGGAGGGGTCTTGGTATGTAAAGATGGTCACCCATCCACGGAGCAACCGCGGCAGGCGTAGCTTAACTTGATCGATCGATCTGTGCGGCTGTTAATACTTAGCCACAATCCTCTCGCAATCGGTTATCCCAATACATATCATTTTCTTATTGATCTTAAAACTTGAATAATTTTATTGCCCATTTCTACCTTTTACCAAATTAGAGGATCGCACACCCCATAAAAAAATCCCTACTCCCGTATCTAAGCTAGTAAACTTAGAATCTCCTTCATTTTCTGCCCAAAACAGGTCAAAAACCCTTATCAGTCTTAAAGGTAACGCAAAGAAAAGTATTTAATTACAAGAACCAGTGGGTAATTTGGCGAATTACAAGGTAATTCTCACTAGAGGGCGCTAGGGAGGTGATAGAGCGTAGCAATATCCGCTGAAGCAACAGGCAAAAATACCCTAACAGGCTTTTATAAACTGTGTATAGTGCGTCATAAGGTTGGAATTCAATTGAAGTGGCTCTAGAGATGTATAGAGCACCCTGTCAAGGTAATTTGGACGGTAAAAAAGGGGTGTAAGGTTCGGATTGGGTTGGATGTGATGAATAGATGTATTATCAGGTAATTTCGTTGTTAAATGTCTGTTATGCGTTTTAGTTTTTGTTGATTTTTTATCGATTGTTGGTTATAGATCGATTGTGCTCGAAATTAATAATTTTATCGCAAATCTATAGGCCGATAAACAATTAAATTACAAGTCAAATTAAAACATTTAAGAATGGGTTTTTATTCTTATTAAAAGAAAGTTGGTGTTCTATAGTTTCTGCTTACCTCAATCGGAAGTCTTTCAAAAACACCATTATTATCAACTAGCTGCGCCCCACGATTTCACCCGCATAAATCTCGATCCCGTGGGAATATCGGGATAAAAAGTAATCCTATGCCCTAACCTAGGTCATGGTCTACCCCATGGGACAAATTTCTTCCAAATTCGTTCAGCCGTTTTAGCGTGAAAGCGTAACAAACAAATAAACAAACTCACTTTTGCATTTATAATATTACAGTTGGATAAGTCCAGTCCAAATATAAAAATAATAATAACATTAGTTAGCATTTAGCAATTTTTGAAGTGAAAACTTCTTTAGGCGTGTTGGGCATTTTTGAGATGGGAAAAAACAATTGAACTCGCGACACCGTTACCGACACCTCTTTTTATAAACGTGATTGTGCTTTTTATTTATATTACGTTACGGATCAATGTTCCATGCAAGTATTTTTACTTTAAAGGTTTTAGTTTTTTTTTTTTTTTTTTGTTGATATGATTGTGCTCTTTATTTAGATAAGGTTACGGACCAATGCTCCATACAAGTATTTTTCTTCCACCAAGGCGATCTTGTTCAAGTTTTCACTTCTGTCGGCACTCCCGGAGTGCCACTGTTTTTTTTTTTAAATTGTTTTACAAATTAAACCATTTTAAATACCTTAATAACACTCCATTTTCACTTCAACAGTACATAACAAACAGAGTTTATCGCCCCCAGCCAGGCCTAGATACAATCAATTTAATTATCACTAACAAACATGGCGGTAAAAATGTGTGCCTTCAGAACCCACATCACAAGACGTACCCATATCATATGGTTATTAATTCAGGTGTGCTATTTATCATTAAAACCTTAACTGAAGGTAATTTATGAGAATTTTGGTAATTGAGAAAAATATCCTGAATTTTTCAAGGCTTTTCTGCTGGAAATTCAACAACATTCATCACGCCTTGTTTCCCCGAAGGGGTAGGCTGAGATGTAGGTACCTATGTACAACCACAGATTAATTACAGATGGTTCACTCCGCAAAATCATGCAAATAAAAAAAAAATCCAAAAAAAATCTTCCAAAAAAAACACTACAAAGTGAAAAATAACTTTAATTTCGGAAGTCGGTGACAAAAAAACGAAATTTCAAAACCAAAGACATCGACTTCCGAAATTTAAGTTATTTTTCACTTTTCCGTTGTGGTGCTATGTAAATAACAGTGACAGGAACACATACTAAGTGGGAAAAATACGTATTATTGAAACTAACTCATACTGTCCAAGAAAAGTTAATAAAACGTATGGGAAAATTTGTATGCCACCACCTCGAGAGCTTACCCTTTCAAACAAAAAAAAAAATTTCAAAATCTGTTCACAATTGACGGAGAAATCGGTGGACATACATAAAAAACCTACATACGCTACGAACATAGAACCTCCTCCTTTTTGGAAGTCGGTTAAAAAACTAAATCTTGCTACGACACAAGAAAGTGCAATTCAGGTCGCACAGCGCTATTTACCTACAGTTATATTCACCTAGAAGTTGCCTCTCTTTCTATTGCGTAACTCTTTATATCTTCTGACTACGTTACACTCACTAAATTGGCCCGACAAGACGAGCCCGCCGCGTACTTGTAGCTTCATACCTAAAATACGGAGTGCGCCTTCTGTACTATTCTGTGGTACAACCACATTTCGCCAGTTCTTTTGGTCCCATGTAACAGGGGGCGAGCCTATTGCCATCAACCGGGCACAAATACAGACTGGCTCCTACTGAGAAATCAGCAATTGCAACAAGAAATTATATTTAAAACATAACATGTCTTTGTAAAGTCCTTCAGAAACCCACTGGTGACATTAAAGTGACACCATAGTAACGTTATCAGTAAGAACCATGTAACACATCAGTAATGTGTCTACTATCAGAGGACAAAACGAGGACAGAGTACTGAGTATCGTAAGTTCTATCGTACCAGGAAACGGAATCGACCTCGAATCGACTCCTTTTGTTTTTATCGAGTATCGTTTCCGCGTCACATATCGATTACTGTCAAATATTTTAATTGAAAGGCTGTGCAAATAAGTCTAAGTTGTATGTACTAATAGTTTTTTATATCCTGAAGCGTTTGGCAGTGGTATTCTGTAAATGAAGCACTATTAGTGATGTCATGATCGTCCTACAGTTTATCCCCTGAGAACCCTGAGAGGTTTTCGTTGTGAGACTAAAACCAAAATGTAATAATTATAGGTTAAGTGTTTAGAAATAAATAAATCATAATAATAATAATCTTGAAGTTCGCAGGAGCTGTTACTATTAAATCAAATATTAAGGTCCCATTATTAAGGTCTTCATAATCACTAATTCTTAAAATTGCTTCTCTGGCATCGACAGTCTCCTTCACTAATTCTGACGATAACGTTTCTTATAAAGATTCAGCCATCAATCTTTCTGATTTACTTCTTCTTTCGTGAGATAAAAAAAAAAGTAAAATATATCATAAAAGATTCACTAGTCAGCAAGCATGCCAGTTTGCTAACAGAGTTCGCCAGAAAATTTAAATATTTTGTTTCACATAAACCTACATGGGCTCTTATGAAACGTCAGAAGTTAGGTGCACGGTTCCAATTGGTCGTTTCGTATGGAGAAGAGCCGGCAAGAAACTCCGCGGTTACTCTTTTAAAAATAAGTGGCTTTTACAATGTTTTCAAATTACAGTGTTAATAGGTATGGGAGGATAGTGTTGGTCTGTCAACAGACGCACGACATCCCTGAAAAATTATTATGAATTTTCGAGTACTTATTCCAATATCCTGCACCATGCACCACACTAACATAAGTTTGCTTACTTAATATTTAACACCAAAACAAATCCCAATTAAAAGTCCTCGCTATGTTACAAATAAACCCGTCTGTGTGTGTAGGGGTGTCAGTCGATAAGGATGTATTAGCACATTCCGCCGGAGAGCCACTGTATTTATTCTTATCCGGAATAAGGCAGGTTACACCCCTAGTGACGGGCTGATATCGATAGCGTTTGTTTGTAAGACTTGTGTTGGGATGTGTGAAGTATCGATGCTTTGGTTCTTGAAAAGAAGACTAAGATTTCAGTAATATCAATTGTTCTTTTTTTACTTTTTAATTTTGATTATTTAAGAATGCATTATCCTGGGGTTTTAATTTTATTACGCTACTCATATTGCATGAGTTTTTTAAAAAGCTGTCTAACCAAACTACATATATATTGGGATTTTGGATACGATTTTTAGTTGCGAAAAATAATAGATACTTAACACACTTCACAATGCTAGTCTAAAAATCACAGTAACTTCCAAATAAAATCAGTAGTTATTCTTATGACCCTGGACGTATCATCGTCCCGTAATCAAACAAACACCCAATAAGATACAAAATTTATTACAAACTATCGATACATTCTTCCTCCATCCCTACTCCTTACAGAAGGGGGTGAAGCGTCGCTTGGCGCTGCGAGATAGCGACGATAACATCGCCGGGTGGCGGCTCTGATAGTACGAATAATAATAATTTTATTATCGCGATCCAGGGCCACCACCTCTTTGTTGTTACTGGATAGTGACGCTCGTGAATTTTAAAGTAATGAAGTGAGAAGTTTTTGTTGATTTGATAAGAGTTTTATAGTGTTATGTTTCAAGTTAATTCGAGGCATTTTTTCGATTCCTGCATGCACCTTGAGAACATCTTTCTGACAGTTTTAGTAGGTATCCACTGAAATCCAATAAGATAACCCGAAGCAGGTAGCAACCTGGTCATAATGAAAATAACAATAGTGTTACTGTAAACCAGTAAACAAACTAAAAAAAAAAAAAACTAATCTTATCTAAATCTAATCTTCTGAGAAATGTATTGAGACAAAGATATCGCCTTTAAAAGGCAAATAATTCGTATAAGTTTAATAAACCCCCGATGCTTAAAATCACTTACGTCCATCTCTAAGATCACCCTGCATTCCAAAAAAACAATACCTACCACACACATACAGAAAAAAAAAACAAAATAAAAAAGCACATACGCAGTGACCGTCAAAAATCATCCTCGCATCCGGCTTAGCTTCAGGGGGAGATCCCCCCAGGGATGGTGGGTGGCGGGCCTTATCGCGAAGTCGCAGATTGAATATATTTCATGTGTAAGTTAATACGAGCCATACTTGCGAGATTTTGCACAGTTTTCCACTAACTGTAAGAGGAGTGTTTAGGTTTTTGGTCAGGGGGTTTAAAGGGTTGTTATGTAGGATCTTACGAGTGGGTAGTAAGGCAGTCATTTAAACCAGAGATGATCAAATAGGATCTTCAACCGCATTGATAAGGCGAGATTTACACATCGCCTTAAGACAGCTCTTGTTGATATATTTGACAGAAAAAGAACAATCTATTGTCATTGGAGAGTAAGACTGGATGACGGACTGCTCATGATACCTATCATAGTTCATATTCTTATGGTAAGAGATACCAATCAATCTGCCTAGCCTTTTTCTCAACTACATTGAGGTCGGTTTCCAGTCCAACCGGATGCAGCTGAACATCTGTATCTTACATGGAGCGACTGTCTATCTGACCTCCACAACCCAGTAACTGGGTAATACGATACCCCTTTGTAAGACTAGTTGTCAGACGTTCGGGCTTCTGACGACCCGTAACGACTGTCAAAGATCCACGAATGACAGCCGGGACCACCGGCTTAACGTGCTTTCCGAGGCACAGAGTCTCGGTATGTAAAGATGGTCACCCATTTACGGAACAACCTCGGCAAGCATAGCTTAACCTGATGGATCGACCCGTGCACCATTAAAAAGTACTTACTCTGCAAATAACTAAGGCGATAGATAAATGCACAAATTCAAACTAGCATTTAGGACACTTAAAGTAAGATCTAAAAGTTTTGAGCAACGTAACCTCCAAGATCACAAAATCTTCCAAAAGATAACAACCCACCCATTCCACCTACCTAAAACAGGTACCCACTTACCAATAAAACTAATTACAGAAGTGTACACGTGCTGTTTATCTGCACAGCAGTTATCACGTACGGCATTGTTAACTAAGTGAATAACTATCGGTTAATGAGCAGCCGCAGGATCGAAGCCCAGCGATAGTGGTATCGCACCTGGGACAATTAAAACAAGGCTGTATTTGTGAAAAACCTTGGCTTAATGCGGAGTTGATTGCTGAAGCGTCACGGTTGAGGTTGTGGAAGGTAGTGTGTGATAAAAATAGGTATTATCATTCAGCTGAGGGATGGGCAAACGTCTGAAATTGGCATCACCATTTAACCACATCTATGGTTAGACCATCTGTCTCAGACCTAGATTCGAAATTTTTAAAATTCAAAATTTTCTACTCGATTTGGTTGGTAGTAGGGCTTGTTCTAAGCCCGCCTGGCTAGCTTCCACCATCTTATCTAAGTCTATCGCCATAAACAATGTTAACAGCATTGTTGTGTTTCGGCAGTTAGAGGTAAGATAGCCAGTTCGTCTGTGGTTGAGGATTCCGAGTGAACATCGTTTCCAACTTCAGCCTGATCATTACTTACCATCAGGTGAGATGAAGGACAAGAGCTTCACCATTGTAATTTAAAAAAAAAAACCGCTCATATTGAGTTACTAAATTTACGTTGTCCACGGTTACAGGCCATGATACATGATACGACTGATGATGATAAATGATGTTCTAATGATGCTTCTAACTGGCGAAATGTGGGTGTACAATAGGGTACACCTCTGCCCAACCCTTTGGGAATTACAGGCGTGATGTTATGTTACGTAAATGATGTCTATTTTTGTAAATAGGTTCATACAAACACTTTTACACGTCAATAATATTTTAAAACTTGATGAGATCGGTGTTTCCCATCCGACTACTCTGAGAAGAATCACCGAAACAAACTCAGAGGTCACAGTCTCTTTTAAAGTCCAGATCTAGACCATTTAAATAAGTCTGAAAAATGGTCTTTTGAGGAAAGAACCACAGATTTAAGTGACCCACGCATGTGTAGAATGTCACTGCGGGTCCTATCAGAATACCAGCTGCGTCACTTATTTTTAAATGTTGCAGCATCATGCTGAGATAGGAGCCTTTTTGCCTCGTACAGGACTTTCTGTTTTTATTTTCATTTTACTTTGTTTTTTATTTCATTTGTGTTTAGTTAAGTAGTAGTTTTATGATAAGTTTAATTTGTGATCTCCTGTACGAGTCCCAATAAATACTTTTTCTTTCTAGACATTATAGTGCAGCTCAACTCAGAAATCAAGTTAATATTGCAGTTCGTAAAATGTTTTGAAATACAAAAAAAAAGTTTAAAGTGTTTAAGTGTGTGTTGTGTTTTTTCCTCATTTTACGTAATAATAACGCGTCATTCAATTTTTTTTTTTCCTTAAAGTCTATGGGCTTATTATCTCGTTGCTGCCCAAAAATTCGTTTAATAAATGCAGTTTACTATTGTCGTATTTGTTTTCCTCGAACACATTCCGAAATTAATTTAAATACCTTTGGCCATTTCTAATATCCAGTGAATGACTGTCGAAATATCCGTTTGGTCTTATCGACAATAGCACTGCACTTTTATGTTAAATTGCTATTGATTGAGGAAGGCAGATGGCAGTAATATTCGTGGCTATCGATACGATTCCCGATGTTTTACTGTAACAAATGACCCTATTATCAATTCAACCTATGGCATTCCACTGCAGAACAGGCCTCCTCCAAGATTCGCCACAGCATCTGGTTCTCCACCTTCCGCTGCCTCAGCTGCCTTTTTAAAGTCGTCGATGACCCCACACATGATCAGAACAACCCAATACAAAGTTAAAACACACAATTATAACTAGACAACGTTATATAAGCCGCTTCAATAAAGCTCATATCGCGAGATCTGGCACCGTCCTATTCTGGCGCGGCTGGATTGGTGAAAAACGTGAAAAGTGACCGAGATAACGTGAGTTTTGGCCGCACGGCCCGCCCGATACGCTGCCTAGGGGTGCTGCGATTGTAGTAGTCGTGTTATAGTGCTATGAGCACAAGGTTTTATTTTCTGGAAGGATTATTGAAAACGTTGGTTCGATTAGTGTTTAAATGAGAGAAGGAAGAAATTCAGTATGAAGTTTTTAGAACGGCTTATTCTTTTAGAAAGAGTTTGGTTGGGGTCTGAATTTGTAACATCAATGTGCTCACTCAAGTTATAATCAACGATTATCAGTTTATGCTAATGCTTTACCGAATCTTACTTAGACCAGCTTACTTCCCAATAAGTAAGCGTTGCTCACAAAAAGTTAAACTGCACATGACCTAAATCTTCATTGCATTTTTGAGATGGGAAAAAGCAATTTAACTCGCAACACTGTTACCGTTACCGACACCTCATTAAAAGTATTTCTGCGCAATAAAATTGTTCAAGTTTTCACTTCTGTCGGCACTCCCGGAGCGCCACTGTTTTTTTTTTAAATCGAACTGACCCAGTTATCAACAGATTCTTCTGCAAAAAAAAATCTAAAACCGAAAAAATCAATATTCTTCAACAAAAACGAACTATCACAATCTGCATCATAACCCTCAATCAATAACACATTTGCACAAAAACCCGGTTGAGCCATGTTCCTTGAACACAGAACATGCCACACCGCGTGTGCAGTCCACTCTAGATGTTACGATAACACTGCTTTGCATAATACCGCAGATTTTTTTCAACAGTGCATACGTATAAACTTTGTGCGCTAATATGGGGGGAGGCGGTGTGGGTGATAAGCAGAAGCGGGGTTCATACGAGAATTGGGTTTGAAGAAAGTAGAGTATGTATTCAAGTACTAACGAGACGGTTTAGCGTTATAAAGGGTGGCAGGGACATCGACGCGAAAACTGAAACCATGGATTCAGTACAAGCTGTTTTTTTTTTAATAACCGACGAAAAATTTCAACGCAGGGGGGTTCAGAATCATGTACTGAATCCATGGTTTCAATTTTTGCGTCGATGTTCCTGCCACCCCGTATGTGCCTTGCTAAGTTAAACTCAAACTCAAAGCATTTATTTCAAATAAACCAATTACAGGTACTTTTGAATTGTCAAGGGGTCGGTCAGTCAGAAAAATGAAGCTAGTTGCCCATTCCAAAGATCTTAATATTAGACAGCATGGAAGAAGGAAAATTTCGTAAGGAAATTTGGACTGAACGATCTGCAATCATCATTATTGCCCTCACAATTTATTTGGGGTTGGCGTAGCATTTTTTCTTCTTTCAAGCTTCTCTGTCTTCATCTTAGTTCAAGTCACCCCCTCTTAGCTATATCTTTCACACAGTCCATCCATCGTTTTTTTGGTTTTCCCCTACTAATAAGGTTTGAAGACATTAAAAGAAAATGTTATGGATCTGTGGGTTATTTGTTGCTAGGATGCTTAACATGAACTTCTCCTTTCAAATTGCAAATATACTATTCAATAACTTCTAAATCACCCTAGGCTGAAGTTTTTGTTTTTCCTAATTAAGTTGGAATTAATTTTTAAAACCTGCTTTCCACTTTCCTGTTTGCAGCACAAAATTATGAATTTATGACATCATTTTACATTGTGGAATTTCTCACTTACGCAATGCACGTGTTTCGTTTCTATATGGTTGATCCAAAAACGGTTTAAGGAAAAATTAGCGTCAAGGTAATTATGACCTAATTAAAAATTCAAATGCTTGCTGCAAATGGCAGTTAACCTGTGACTGCATCAATTATGCCTATCAGTACTTACGTATTATTATGAATATGGATTTAATCCTCACTCAAATGACTGCACACAATTTGAATACGAACTCACCTATTTCCAAATATGATTTACAACACGGATTCATACTTTAACACCGTTTAAATTCCGAAGTGATGATTACGAAGGACGCGTAGAATCGCTACAATAGGTTCATAATAACAACCCGCTATCATCTCCGCTACCGCTTATAACTTACCGCTATCAGGTCAATTGCAGGTCAACCCACCGTCACGTCGTAATGATATTATAATGTAATTTAATTTCACTTTTTTCTTTCAGGTAAGTAGGTCATCTGATGTCATTATGTTCAGCGCAAGTAAGTGACCATTCGAGTTTAGAGGCAATTGAAAAAAAAAACAGGTCAGTGCTAAACTAAAGTTTAAACTACAAAGTACGAAGACAACTCGTTATGCATCTCCATTTGCATTTTTTGGAATTGGAAAATAAACTCCGAATAATAAAGTGTAAGTTCCGGAATAATTTAGAGATAAAACTTTATGGACTTCTTATCACACTTATTTTTTCTACAAAAAAATAAAGGTCAACTCGTTTTCACAACGTTACTCACTGATGTCGAATCTACGGTTTCTTTCAGACCCCCTTTTTACTACATAAATACACACACACACACACAAAGATGTATGGTGACTAAAATACCACAACAATAACTTACACCCCTCATTAAACTCAAAACAAACTGCCAAAAAATTATCTACAACCACAACTAAAACACAGATAACTTCGGAAACTTATTTTTATTTCAAAAGCGGCACTTCTAGACATTATCATCACACACACCAACTTCTGAATATATGTAAGTGTCGAGGGGGTGAAGGGGGCACCAAGTCGAGGGGGTGAAAGACGGGGGGTAAGGGGGGTGGTACGTTACAAACACAGCAAAAGTTCACGTCCGTCTTATCTCATCTGTTTGACGGATTCGTACCGACAACGCTGCGTATTCATATTTTGTGTAGAGTAGTTTGGAACAGAGGTCGCGGGATATTTTGGAGGTGATCGATGAAAAGACGTTAGGAAATAAGCAAGTGTGTGTTAAAGCGGTTACTTCTGACCCAAAATCCTGATAATACGAGGTCAGATCAGTTCAGATTCAGATTAAAACTGACCGTTAACGTCATCGCTGTTTTTGTGACATCCCCACTTAGCTATTACAACAGTCCTCTGCAGCGTTACAGTAAATATTCGTAATTTTCACTGTTCCTGTCTGGGAGAGATGATGACATAGATTTTTCATAGTCATAGAGCCATGTGTACTTTAAAGGTACAGTTAGCTGCAGAGAAATCTCACCCCCTAGCAATACATTTTTACATTGCTAGGGGGTGAGATTTCTCTGCAGCTGACTGTACCAAAGGTACTACATTCTCTCAAATATTTGAAGAAAATTATACTTGTCAATCTCAAAATATAATCACATCAACACCTCTATCCCTGAAAACTACTCTGTACCGCCCAAGATCGTCGACTCCCGCTACTGATAACGCGAGCTATTTAATCACAGATAACATCTGTAGGGCGGGCGGCGCGTTATCACCGCCCGCGGCCGCTTATCGCCCGCCCGCCCAGCCTTATCGGTCCCGTATATAAATTCTTATCAAGGACTTTTCGTTATTTCTTCATGTTGACTTCAATTTTGTATTGTATTTTGTTTGGAGATTGATATATGGATTTGTGCTAGGGTTTTTGTTTAGGATTTTATATCGTTTTTTGTATTGAAATTGTAGGCTTTTTGATAGTGGTATATTTGGGGTAATTTCCACATCTAGATCATCTTGTGCGCACGAGTTCACAAACGTTCAATTTCTAGGCGTTCGTCAATTCATCTGTCCAACCCAAGCTTTGTTTTTCTTTGTTTTCGTGTGGTCAGTGACTAACCTGGTATCAGAGTTTTTATGCCGCCCATGGGCCTCTGACTTGCCTTCACATGCGGTCGAGAATTATCTCTCAGGCATGCCGGTTTCCTCTCGATGTTTTCCCTCACTGTTTTTTAAGCAAGTGATAATTATGCAATACGCCCATGAATCCGAAAAGTCAGAGGTGCGTACCTTGGGTTCGAACTCGAGACCTATGACTTGGCTATCACATGCTAAGCTGGTGGTTACCCGTAATTATAATGAAGGGATGATTATCGCTGAGCCGGGGTAATCGCTTATATTCAAGCACGAAACAGGAACTAAGTAGATCTATTATTACAATCATGAGAAACCAATTCATGCAGTTCTTAGTTTTTCTTAAAGTGCGAACTTAAAAAGAAAATCTAAGAACGGCATGAATATATTATATCTCATTTCAATAGGTCGTGGTTAACAACAGCCCCACGGGTCGATCCAACAGGTTAATCTACGCTTGTCGGGGTTGCTCCGTGGATGGGTGACCATCTTTACATACCGAGACTCCTCCGTGCCTCTGAAAGGACGTTAAGCCTTTGGTTCCGGCTGTCATTTGTAGATCTTTGACAGTTGTTATGGGTCGTCAGAAGCCGGAAAGTCTGACAACCAGTCTTACCCGGTATCGTTTTACCCAGTACCTAACTGGGTTGTGGAGGTTAGATAGACAGTCGCTCCATGTAAAATACTGGTATTCAGCCGCATCCGTTTAGACTGGAAGCTGACCCCAACATAGTTGGGAAAAGGCTAGGCAGATGATGATGATGATAAATAGTTATTGCTATAATCCGAACCAAAACATTCAACCAATCTCTGACAGTGATCATCTCATATATTAAATCCTCATAATATTTCAACCTCCTTTCAATTGAAACATGCAGCTCCTACACGATCACAATTGTTATCAAGCATGTATGCAACAATCCACTTCTACAACACTTTCTACAAACACCCACTTCGGACTTTATACTCAAAAACAATGATAACATCACGGTGTTATCGCACTTCCAGCTCTAAAAAGCGCTTTAAAGCTATACCTATAAAAATACAAAGCGAACTACCCACATAGAGCGCGCCCTATCTACTGTGCTGTTATCTATACGGTATAAATCCAGCTGATTGTTATCATCGTTTCGTTGCGATTTACGGAGCTTTTTATCATTATTATTTATGTTGATAGCATTAGTTTCTAGTCTGTATTGTGAAAGGGTCAGTAGAGTTATATGGCTAATAATTGAGTCATTTTATAACATTATAAACGGCTGTGACGAGGTGATCAGTAGAATGACACACATGACATGTTACTATCCACCATACCGAACTAAAATATGAAAATAACTCTCTGTTTGCCATGTTTTAAAGGTTATGAATTTAAGGTAATTAGGCTGTAGGTAATTAGGCTGTAGCATAATCGGTCTATAATGTTCCCACTGCTGGGACACACTCCTCTCTCTCTGTGAGAGGGAGTGGGGCGTAATCCACCACGCGGGCCCAGTGCGGGTTGATAGATGTCACAAGTCTTGTTTTTTCGGTTCTAAGACGTGGTTTCCTCACGATGTTTTTCTTCACCGTTTAGAGAGGTGATGAAATAATTTACACCAAGTAAAGCGTCTGTCAGCATTCGAACCTACGACCTACAAGTGGTAAGTCGCGGCTGTTACCACTGGGCCACCACTACTCTACAATGAACTCGGGAACTTATTACCAAGTGTGGTCTTTTAATTCTGGATCATGGATAGTTAATACCTTTCGCAAAAGTCAAGTAGGTAAGTAATAGAAGTAAGATTTTTTTATTTAGCATCAGTTTGTTAGTGTTATCCTTTTTAACCTCCTCTTTTTGAAGTCGGATCTCAATTCGACCGTATGTTTTTATTTGACATTTTGTTACGCGATTACTCCGCTAATTATGAATTGATTTTGATGATTCTTTTTTTTTGTTTGGTAGGTCATACTTCAGAGGTGATTCCATATAAATTTTATTAACTTTGCTTGGGTAGTTTTTGAGTTAGCAATAATATGTATTTTTCTCACTGGATGATGTAATGATGTTATAATAAGTTCCTGTCACTGTTATTTACATAGCAGGTAGTGGTATTCGAATTAGTGTGGGGTAGGTACCACAACTAAAAAGTAAAAATAAAAACTTTTTACAAAAAAGAAACAACTGACTTCCAAAAAAAACACTACAAAGTCAAAAATAACTTTAATTTCGGAAGTCGGTGGCAAAAAACCAAAGACACTGACTTCCGAAATTAAAGTTATTTTTCACTTGTAGTGTTTCTTTTTTAAGTTGGTTGTTTTTTTAATATTTATAATGCAGTTTTTATATAAATGCGAAATCATAGATGTTCTCTACTAGAGAATACTTCCCCATTTAGTACCAGCACCTACTGCAATTAAAAACTATGCAGCTTGCTATAGAAACTTTCTAAAACTAACCTCGATACCCAAGGGCCACCAGGAGGATAGTCATAACAAATTTTACCGATGATCAATAACTGTTTACCTTGGAACTATCTGTTTGTCAGCGACTCAGCTATAAAACGGCTATCGGCAGCCTGATATCGGCTATAAGGAGTATAAATAGTTTTTATCTTTTACTAGAAGCTTCTGAAACGGTTTTGTGCAGGACTGGACTTGCACTTATGGAACGTAGATATTATGTGGGTGTGTTGTACTTACAACACACCCACATAATAAAAACTGTTTAAATCTTCGCGGAATACCAAGTGTGGTGTTAAGTGAATATACGAGTGCATACAAAACTTTTGTAGAAGGAGTAGAAGAAAATTTGGAAGTGTGGCAGTCGCGATCCCGTGTCGCTACGACACTATGTGCTAGCAACCGTTTTCGCGACCGTTTTCGGGGGCCCATTATTGAGCGTGCAAGTCACCCCCTGCCATTTTATAAAAACATTGATCAGGCAGGGGCCATAGTCTTTCCATAGTCCTAGATAACCAGTTCACTTTAGCCATCCGAACCCATAACCCAATATCTTTGTTTCCATATCCTGCAATAGTCCTACACCAACCGGGGGTTGTCCTTGGATGCACTTACGTAGTGCGGACAGGGATAATCGTCGGTTGGTGCCTCATTTCATTAAAAATGTCTAACGGGCCTCTGCGAGTTGGCTTCGGCCCCTCGTACGCCTTCCAAAGGTCCGAGACCCCAGGGTCCCGAGATGTGTCAAAGACATATGAAAACATAATAATAATTAGCCCGTATTGTATAAATAAAAAAAACTAATTCGGATAAGCAACATCCATATGGGTTAGTATACAAAAAGATAACATATCTATCAAACTCAAACTCTTAAATATTATTTCAAATAAACCAATTACAGGTACTTTTGAACTGTTAAGGGGTCGGTTAGTCAGGAAAATGAAGCTAATTTTCATTCCAAAGCGTAGTAGGTACCTATGGAGAAGAACGGGCAAGAAACTCCTATGTTAGTAAACTTCAACAAGGCTGTTGTTCGAAATGCATCTTCGAAGAACATTTTATTTTCGCTTGAGTACCTATAGATTTCGATGTTTTTTGTTGGTATAGTGGCGTGTGCTAGCTGACATAGCAAATAATTTAATGTAAATTATTTTGCATACTATTGCATAGAATCGAGTTTTTCTAACTGAACAGACAGCTGTGCTGCTGGGGAGTTTGTTGCGCCACTTCTTCTTCCCAGCTAAAGCACTAGGAAGTGGTGAAGGGTGGGCATTTTTGGGGGACTGTCATCTAATTTTGACTTTCGAAAAGTGCTGACTCTCAACCTAGTTTGAATAAATTACTTTTAAATTTTGAATTGAATAGGGTGCTATTAAGAAATCGGTTTAATAAAGTGTTTTTCCTATTACTTAATTTTGACTTTCGAAAAGTGCTGACTCTCAACCTAGTTTGAATAAATTACTTTTAAATTTTGAATTGAATAGGGTGCTATTAAGAAATCGGTTTAATAAAGTGTTTTTCCTATAGCTGTAGACGTATTTAATTTTCGAATACAACTACAAAATACATGGCTGACTTTATTTTTGTCTCCACAACTTGTAAGTTAAGCGTGTATAAAGTGTTAATAAATAAGGCCATTATCAGGGTTTCCTGTTAGCTGGCTCTGGTGCAAGATATCGATAATATCGGCACGCTAATTAGAATTATCGTAGACCAATTATTTTATAAGTATACAGCTTATCGGGAAGCCATTGTTGTAAGTTTGTGCTGCGTGATACATGGGGCTCGCGGTTGGGGGATATGTTCGTGAACAAGGATGGATTAATTGGTTGAAGAACACTGAACGAGACACAATAGAAGTTTTATTGATTTTACGCCTGGAGGCGTTTAGTTTCCCGAAAAGTATTATGGATAATTTAAAAGCAAAGAATAATCCGAAGTAAACGACAAAAAAAAATTGGGATTGGATGATGCAGGATGAGATGTGCGTTTTTTGCTTATAATAGGGTAGTTTCCTAGGTAAAAAAAAGACATTCTATTTAGTCCGTCTTTCAGATAATAAAAAAATATTAGACACGTATTTTTTGCTTTATCATATTAATCAAAAATAACTGAGAAAACACGCATTAAATTTGGGGAGTGGGGGCTCGCTACGTCACAACGTCGTATAAAATCTAACAAGCCATGTCACATTTTAACTCAATGTATCGCCGTAATCTTTTGATTACGTCAAAAAATAAAAAATACGTGTCCAATATTTTTTTATTACCTGAAAGACGGACTAAAAAAAAATTGGACACAGGCCTATTGTAGTTGAAAAAGAATGTTGTAGAAGTTATTTTACTGTTTTAAAGGAGCACTAACTACTAAGTTAAATCTGTTATTTCTATTGTCGCTTTAAAGACATATTATTGAGCACACAAAGAGCTTACAAACATAAGGCATCTGCGTTAGAATTTCAAAACGATTAGACAAATAACAGCATGTTATTTGCATAAGTTTTTCAGTAAACAAACACTTGTAATAAAAATGTTCACTGCAGTAATTAGTGTCATTTTAAACTGAATTTTTACAAGAACTAGTTGTTTAGAAACACGCGAAGTTTTTATAATTTACATAGTATGTAACCGAGGATTTTGTAAGAAACAATTGGATAAAAAAGTTAATGGATTGCATGAAAAAAAAAAACAATTGGTTTTACAAATTTTATGTTTTTTATGATTGCTATGCATTTCTTATTTTTTACTTAGTCACAATATTTTCACTCGGTATTTTGCACAATTTTCTGTTGCTGCATACAAAAATATCACAAGCAAAAGGTTTTCGCTTTTTAGGAAGCTCCGCTGTCCGTTCGTCACAGGGCTGTATCTTTTGAAACGTAATAGGTAGACAATTGAAATTTTTACAGAATATGTTCTACTATAGCCGCTAACAAAAAATTATAATAATTAAAAAAAGTTAAAAATTAAAAGGGGTGGACAAGAAATGTGTTTTATTCGGCTGTTTTAGAAGATATTTGTAAATATTGTACGGTGGTATGGAATCCTTCGTGTGCGAGACCGTCTCGCAATAGGCCGATTTTTTATATTCATTGTTGCTAGCCATCCTAAACCCCCGTGAGTCCACAAAGATACATCAACAACATATTGTATATGGCAGGAATACTTGCGTACCTATTTATTACTTACCGACGTTTTTCCTTGACACACAATGGTATATAATAATAAATTACTTGTGTATAAAACGACGCTCTTAATGAAGGATAAAGTTTATTACAGAGATATGAACTGCAACTTTTTCAAAGGTGATAATTTGTCGTCAAAGAAATGTCAAGAACAGATGTTTTATTTGCATAGCTGTAAAAGTTCGGAATATGTGAAGGATGTAACGATTCATCATTAGTTTATACTTAATTATTAATCTAAACTAATGTTATAAAGAGAAATGATTTAATTTTTTGTATGTTTGTAATGGATAAACCCAAAAAATACTTAACCCATTTATCATCATCATCATCATCTGCCTAGCCTTTTCCCAACTATGTTGGGGTCGGCTTCCAGTCTAACCGGATGCAGCTGAATACCAGTATTTTACATGGAGCGACTGCTTATCTGACCTCCACAACCTAGTAACTAGGTAACACGATACCCCTTGGTAAGACTGGTTGTCAGACTTTTGGACTTCTAACTACCCGTAACGACTTTCAAAGATCTACAAATGACAGCCGGGACCAACGACTTTACGTGCTTTCCGAGGCACGGAGGGGTCTCGGTATGTAAAGATGGTCACCCATCCACGGACCAACCGCGGCAAGCGTAGCTTAACCTGATCGATCGATCCGTGCGGCTGTTATTACTTAGCCACAAGCCCCTCTTACTTTTTACTTTATTACTAAAACTATTAAAAAAAAAACACTTATGGAAAGCTACATCATCAGCGAGTAACATGGGCCGTATTTTATCGAATTCCACGTGAACGAAGTCGCGGGCAGAAGCTAGTAAGTAATATTATCGTCTTTAACTGCCTTTGACTGCCTCGTTGGTCTAGTGGTAGCAAGCACTACTGCTGAGCATGAGGTCCTAGGTTCGATTCCCGGATCGGGCAAAGTGTTATTGCGTTTTTCTATCTGAAATTTCTCAGTAGCAGCTTGGAGTCTGGATTTGTGCCCGGTTGATGGCAATAGGCTCGCCCCCTATTACATGGGACTTAAACATAACTGGCGAAATGTGGGTGTACCTGCTACAGGGACACCTCTGCCCAACCCTTCGGGGAAACAAAGCGTGATGTTATGTTATGTGTGTTATGTTATTATCGTCTTTTTCGGGTAACAACTGAAAATCAGCGCTGTGCTGTGGGTCCCCATAGCACAGCATCATGCTGAGTGGAAGCCTTCTTGTCACAGTCATGACGTGCCAGCAGCTGCCGCATATTTCTATTTGTGCTCGTTATTATATTTAAATGTATTGTTTTATTTTATTGTATTGTTCTCTTTTTTTATGCACGTGTGTCTGTGACAATTAAACTTATTTTTCTTTCTTTCTTTCTTTATAAAGATAAAAAAATTGTGAGTTTGTATGTAGAGGATAATCTTCGGAACTTCGGATTTGGATAAAATTTGGCAAACAGTTAGTTTATAACCTGAATTAACACATAGGATACTTTTTATCCCGATATTCCCATGGGACTGAGACTTATGCGGGTGAAACCGCGGCACGATGCTAGTCGGTTTAAAAAAACCTGCGCAGTCAAAATGTATGGAACAGCAGATTCTTTTTTAATAACCGACGAAAAATTTCAACGCAGGGGGGTTCAGAATCATGTACTGAGTCCATGGTAACAGTTTTCGCGTCGATGTCCCTGCCACCCTGTATATTATTTTGTTATCATGTATCTATTAGATTCATTATTTTGTACTATAATTTTGCTGCCAACAGCTAACTTCGATAGACAACAGCTTGAAAAGCTCTATCCATACCGACATAACATAACATCACGCCTTGTGTCCCCGAGGGGTTTTGCAGAGGTGTACTTCATAATCAGCTTATAATGTTCCCACTGCTGGGACACAGGCCTCCTCTCGGTGAGAGGGAGTGCGCCGTAATCCACCACGCGGGCCCAGTGCGGGTTGGTAGATGTCACATTTCTTCGAATTTTTTGGTTCTAGGCCATGCCGGTTTCCTCATGATGTTTTCCTTCACCGTTTTGAGAGCAGTGGTGATGAAATGTGATGAAATGAGTGCAGAGGTGTACTTATACACCCACATTTCACCAGTTATGTTTATGTCCCATGTAATAGGGAGCGAGCCTATTGCCATCAACCGCGCACAAATCCAGACTTCGCGCTGCTACTGAGAAATTACCACACCAAACCATATCAAATTAGAGTTTTACAACCCCTATACATTAAAATAAAGCATTCCACCTATCCAACCGTACACCATATTTCCTGTTTTAAAACTGTATAATCTCCTAATCACCAGTTGAACCTATTACAAAGGAAAAATGCATTAAATCCGTATTTTCTCGCCCATCAATTGTTCTGCGCAACGCTTACACTGAATGTATGGGCCATAAAAATGTTAATACTATAATGCAACTGCACTATTTTCTTGTATGTAATTTGCCATTTTGGGCACTAAAATACGCTATAGGTTGTGTGGGTCGAGGCTTGAGCGGCGAGCGGTTAGTCTTCATCGCTATTATTTTGGAGTTACGTCAACTTTCAACGGGGTGCTAAAGGATACGTCTTTTTCCAAGCATTTTCACAG
The DNA here is from genome assembly GCA_963680765.1 of Agrochola lychnidis. NCBI lineage: Eukaryota > Metazoa > Arthropoda > Insecta > Lepidoptera > Noctuidae > Agrochola > Agrochola lychnidis. Next base: position 23,630,208 of record OY796858.1, read on the forward strand.
TAAAATCACATAGGTACATAATGTTTTATTAAAATTGTAATTCCAATGGTTCATTAGTACCTACCCCATTACACAATTTAAGCCTTTAGACAGTAAAAGCTGTATCGATAATATTTTATTGTATCTTTAACGAAATACCCGCGAATATTTTATTTTTTTATTCATATCACCAAACCTCTTTAGGACATGAGGTACCCGAATATCACATAATATTTAGCCTAAAGTCTTAAGGGGGAGGCTTGAAAATTGATTCGCTGTTGACAACCCTATTTTATGTTCAGGCAATCGTTGTCCATTTACAAGGCAAGAAGAGTTTAATTTATTTTTGTAATGTATTTTTCTTGTGTATACTAAAGTACTTATTTATAAATATAGTTGGCCGGTTTTAAATATCTCTTATTGTTTGATGCTCCTAATGCGTAAAATAGACTTCAATTCTTGTATCCCATCTCGGATTTTCACTGGAAAATGCTAATGAAAACTGTATATGCCCATAAATTATCGCTAAAGCTTGTCACTTAAACTGAATAGTTAGGGTTGATTCGACAGCCAGTGTTCTTGAAAACTGCTATGTAAATGTGACATGTAAAGTAAGGCTTTAGTTGGCAGTAGTTTACGATACGATCACGATACGACACAAAAATATTACTCTAATGTTCATGCTAATACCTTCTTTTCAAAGTTTCGATGTTAGTATGATATAAAGTTTTTCGACATGGTTTCAAGGAATTGTAGATACTATGCCATAAAAATTGTTATTTGTATGTAAGCTTAGGTGAGGTCAAACACGGGTACTTAAAATTTCAGCATTGTTTATCTATAATCTCCTGGAACAATAAATATCCTGATCTTTCATAATTATTTCAGTCATCATCATCTGCCTAGGCTTTTTCCCAACTATGTTGGGGTCGGCTTCCAGTCTAACCGGATGCAGCTGAATACCAGTATTTTACATGGAGCGACTGCCTATCTGACCTCCACAACCTAGTTACTAGGTAACACGATACCCCTTGGTAAGACTGGTTGTCAGACTTTGGGCTTCTAACTACCCGTAACGACTGTCAAAGATCTACAAATGACAGCCGGGACCAACGGCTTAACGTGCTTTCCGAGGCACGGAGGGGTCTTGGTATGTAAAGATGGTCACCCATCCACAGACCAACCGCGGCAAGCGTAGCTTAACCTGATCGACCGACCCGTGCAGCTGTTGTTACTTAGCCACAAGCCCCACATAATTATTCATAATTATTTCAGTACTTACAAGATATTGTATGTAAAACAGACTGCTTGGGAGAGTCTTTGAATTCTGAGTATATTGAAGTTCCTCACTTACTATTTGATAAAACAGCATTATGTCAGTATGCGTTTACAAAATATCACTGGTATTTCAGATCAAAAAACAGTTTTGCAACAAAACGTCGCAAGCGACACAGACACACACAGCCACTTACAACTCTACTTAAAACACAAATAAATGATATAATATAAAATCGAAAAGTTTACGATAATCGTCGAGTATAAATAGTCCACAATAAACTATCCGTCTGAGAGTTAACGCGCCGGCATCGAGGGGTTCTGTGCCAAAACACACCAATCTATAGCCCCCATTTACTTGTGCCAAAAAAAAATGCGAAAAACTTATACTATTTTACGATTCGTGCTAATTAAGTATGCAGATATGTTTGGGTTTTCCCTGTATTTTGTGGTGAGATAGGAGTTATCGAGACGTGGTTTGAAGCAAAATGTGGTTTAAAGTGATATTTGGCTGGGAACGCGGGGTTTCCTGGAAACAGGTGTTGCTAAGGTGACATATTTTTCCGTCTGATAAATTTTGTCGTCTGACATAGCCTGCAAAATAAATAAATAAATAAATAAAAAATAAAAAAGCCTTTTATTCCTTGCATTTTACAGGTTTATCTTATATCTAGTATAAAAATTGTTTGGTTAGTTAACTTAGATTAATTGTTAGTTTTCTTAATTTCTATTTTAATATCTATTTTTTCTAATTTATGCAAGAACCCCCTGGTAGGGTGAAGGCCTCCTCCAAAGATGCCCATTTGTGTCTGTCCTGTGCAATTTGTCTCCAGTTTGGGCCAGCTGTTCTTCTGATCTCATCCTCCCATCATGTCAGCGGTCTCCCTCTGCCTCTTTTACCTTGTGGGCCTCTCCGTTGGATTACTTTTACGATCCATCTGTGTTCAGCCTGCAGAATAAGCAAGCTGAAATGACAGTGGGCTGGCCATGTTTGTTGAAGGACCGATGGCCGGTGGAGCAGACGAGTCCTGGAGTGGAGACCGCGTATCGGCAAGCGTAGTGTGGGACGCCCCCCAGCTAGATGGACCGATGATCTTAAAAAGGTGGCTGGGACGGACTGGATGCGGAAGGCGGAGGACAGGGTGTTGTGGTGCAGCCTGGGAGAGGACTATGTCCAGCAGTGAACTGCGATAGGTTGAGTTGATTGATTAATATTGCAATTTTGTGATTTCATTGTTACTAAAATAAATGGGTAATAAACCCTGAGATGTTAACAACGGACAAGTTTTTAAAATTTCTTCTTTAGACTTCTGTTTTATTGGTTGTTGGCAGCATAAAACTTTTCAAGAATAAGTATTTCTAATGCGTTGATAACCTCCAAATTCCTTGCAGTACTAAAGTTATTTCAACACGAAAATAAACTTGAAGGCGTCAATAAAAAATGTGACTTTCAAAAATATCTGATAAACTCTCAATACCGAGGAGGTCTGCTTTTATACGATAAGATAATAATGAGTATATTTAATTCCCTGATAGTGTATCTGCAGTTGACGGGTTTGGCGCCAACCTAATGTATTTGGGGTAGTTAGGATCGGAGAACTTCGGCTGTTCTCGGGCGACATCGTTGGGAGCATTCGGGACTGCACCTTGGATTGAAATGGAGATGTTGTTACTATTAAAGGCCGGCCCTTTGTACACCTTCATCATCTTAATATCTTTATCTTACACTTTTTTGTAATAATCTATTAACTTCAACATAGTCCTTCTTATTACAGATCTCGTAACTATGTAGACTTAAAATAATTATTTTTATTATTATGATCTTACCCAGTCTAATATATTTCTACTGCAGCAGATTTAATAGAATCATCAAGGCTAATGTTTTTAAAGGTGTAAATATCAGCATCTCTATCTAACTCCAGTTCCTCAATTCTCTTTCCAGCCTTCTTTAAAACCCCTGACCCCAAAAATCTCGTAAACACAACAACAAAAACTGTTATTACCAAGATTTCTATCCGCCATATTTTGCTCATCCGAAATCTGCAATCTGACGTCATTTATCTAAGGCTATCTGCACACGAGTTTCAGCTTACAAATTTTAATTCACGAAAAAAGCTTTTGAAGCACGTTTGTGATAAGCTAGCCGGTCGTTACAGCCGATAAGTCCAGTTAGATAGGAGATGCTGAGATAGAAGTAGTCTGTAGATTACTTCGCTATATATTGCGGTATCTTTTGATAGGTATGGGGAGATATTTTTACGTTTTATGTTGCAGCTAAAAATAAATTGTCTAGACGATGAGATAGGGAAGTTTCTTGTTAGGCGTATCTGCGGTGAAAGAATGGTTTTTGTGGGATGAATTGGTCTGATTACGGTGCAGTAGTGGCATTTTCGTAAAACTTGTAAGAAAGTCTGTTGGACAGATGAAGATGACTCTTTAGGATTTCTAAAGTTGTTGCAACCACTTTGTTCACATCAACTGTAATATTTTACTTTTTGGTGGTTCCTTAAAAGTTTAGAATCTTAGTCGACCTAGCAGTCCCTAAAAAGTTATCGACGCATCTTTATAAATATACATATGCTTCAATCATTTCCCACAACTTGCAAGTGGTGAAATTCTATCCCATGTATTCATGATCACGCGAACACGGCCTGAAGTTATGGTGGTACTAACATTCAATATTATAATTTTCAATGAAGACACATGTAACTTAACCAATTACACAATAAACATTAATTCAGAGAGATTCACAATAATTATGCCATAAAAACTTATTACCAATCGTAAAACAAAACAAGAAAACACTAAAACAAACAAGACAAACGTAAAGAACATAAAACACGAAAGTTTTAATAAACTGACGGTTCAGACTGATAGTAATCTAATAAAAGTCTCGTAGGACAATATTATCGATCGTCGGGAAAAAGGGCGTAACACTATACAACACGAACTAACGCGAGAGAGAAGGATAGAAGATAAAAACACCGAGACTACCGGCGCGAGAGCATCTACTAACAAATGCAGATAAATCTGAGCGTACCGATTTGTATCGGTTACATTGACGGCTACACAAGTTGTTGTGTATTTGAAATGAGAACAAAAAGAGTGATGGATACAGAATTGTTTCTTCACTTGTTACTTTATAGTTGGGGAGTTGTTTAAGGTTGTATTTGTCGTAACAAATAGTTCATTGTTTAACGTTTGAAACACTAAACGGTACGACGTATCGATATTCGATCTCTGGGCGATTGTCACCATTATTTTCTTCTTTATTGGTTGAGACAGGTTTGTTGCTTGGTAGTGAAGAAAGTAGACTTTGAGGTCGTAAGTTCGATTCTGGGAGGTTGAGCTTTATCGATTTTCTTTCAATAAGAGGTAAGTACTGTCCACGTAATCGAAAAGCTTTGAGATAGAATTGAATTAGATTTGTTGATAAATCTGCAACTTAGTTTCTGATGCATATTGTCGTATCTTTGGAATCAACACGAGCGTTTTGTAAAAGATCTTTAAACATCTTGCATTGAGACGAAAAATGAAAAATTCGATCATTGAGCAACCACAGAAATGAATAACAATTGTTCCACCCTTCCACCAGAACTCCAACGAAATCAAAACGTAACCTGATCTTAACAATTTAACATTTCTGACCTTATAACAAATGTGTTAAACGGTTAGGAGGTATAAACACTAGGAGGCATTGTTCTTGCGATAGCTATCTCCACACAAAGGACTGTGACGCGTATCGTGGTAGCGGGCTCAGTTGACAAATGAGTGTTGCTTGAGCCCACCCAACGAGAGACCTGTATTATGAGACGCCTATTAAGTTATTCGGATTGTTTAGCCCTTGGAATTGATAGTGAGGTTGTAGATCGTTTTAATGGTTCTTGCTGTACAGAATTCAAGACAGATATAAATCTTTGAGTTGATTATTCAGTTGTTGAAAATCATTGTTGAATTAGATAGAAGCTGTTATTTCTCCAAGTATTGAAAACAAACACTGTTCCTGAAGTTATTATCGTGGTACTTCCAGAAATTTAAAGTTTCAATTAAACCCTAGTACAGCTAATTTTTATTTAATTATGACTTATTTTGTACGGGTCTTAAGATATATCCTTGAGGGACCCAGAGTATTTTTGCTCTATTTTTTTGTATCCATTGCAAATTCTGGAACCACGGTACTAGAAACGTGTGGTCAGCTAACTATAAATCCAAGAAAAACATAAATAACAAATTCTAGTAAATAATTCTAATTCTCTGTAGTCTACATCAGTGTCCGACGCTTATGTATGTTCCTCTCAGTTAACTATCAGGAGCGGGGATCTTGTTTAAAGTAATAGTATCGTCGCTCGATAGTGTTCGGCCATTTTTCTTGTGCACAACAAAGGATGAAATCGACCGTGTGTTGCTCGTGTAGCCGTGCCTTTAGTTATGAGCGATCGCGATTAGGGTGATGCGGCTGTGGTTAGTATTTGAGTTGGTCTAAGTGAAACGGGAGCTTATTTGCTGTAATTATTAGATTTTTCTACTTTTATGTGTCTAATCTGAATCTTTGAGCAGTAGGCGCTATATAAATACTCAAATAAACGGGGTACAGTCAGTTCACTAATCAAATAAATATTAACCTACAAAGAGCTGTGGTAGCAGCGATAATTTACAGGTTAAGCTTCATTCTAGTACCGCATTCCTCGTTAACACACCCAATTAATTAGAATACTGTTTATATTATTAGTATGGTGCACTACTATTAAGTTTGTTTGTTTGTTGTTTTGTTTTATTAAGTTTGTTTTGTATTTAGATGGTTTATTTATTAAAGACTATTCTATCTCATCAGTAGTCATCTCCGTAGTCACCTCCTTATCTCAGACTAGAATTATCTGTTTTAATAAGGGTTCTACAACAAAGACATTAAATCGTTTCTATTTTGAGTGTTCTAATTTTCCTTAAGTGTTGAACTTGTTCATCATTATTAAACGCTCATCGCTTATAACTTGTGGATGTCCTCGCGGCTACAGTGGGCGACGCGTCACCTCCGCCCTCTATCGGGTGTTTAATGATTCACTCGATGGCCAGATTACAGCTTATTATACGAAATATGAACAAAGGTGACAAGATTAGCAGATACAAAAAGGAATCGTATTACCACTGTGGAGCTGGATTGTCGCACTGATCTAAAAGATTTAATTCATTATTCTGTACATAGCAAGAAGACCTTGGAGAGACTCGCACGGACGAGGGACGCATGGCACAAAAGGGAGGTGGCCAATAATCAGCAGTGGTTGGAACATGCCTGCAATGATGATGATGATGATTGCAAGTCCAGTGAACTGCCACAGACTAAAAATAAGGACACTTAAGAAGTTTCGGAGAATATGTTAGATCTATTACTGAGCCTAACCATAACCGACAAGACTGATCAAACTTCAGAGGCTCGTTTAACTGGGATACTTGTACAATTTGATACTAATTTCTATATATACCTAGTATTTTATAGGCCGCAGGAATCCGCTAGATGCGGGAAGCCACCACCGATAGTAATAGTATTTCATCATCATACTGGAATAATTTCAAGATAATAATATAATTTCAACGAAGCTGGTAAAAAGCTATACTTAGATATGTAATGTATGGACAAACAAAATCAAGCGGTTTGAAGAACTGACTCACTCTCTACCAATATTTTAACTGAATCACTTGGATATTATTTTTGAACTCAAAACTGATAAAAATTCTTTTGTTTCAAATTGAATAGCCTAACGCGGTTTCGATAAACACATGATGTAAAAACAAAGAATAAGGCAAATGAACACAATATGACGTGGTCATGAGTGACTGATACACGATTCATTAGGTATTTCTGATTAAAAGTGGAAAAGACAATGGGTTTGCCTTATGATTAGTTACAAAGTTAACGTTGTTGTTCATAACATAAAATCACGCATATATTTCCAGAAGGGTTAGGTAGGGCTTATAACACTTTACCCGACTTCTCTTCTTCGGATCCTATGACCTCAAGTTAAGCAGTAGCACTTGCGGCAACTTGACCAACGAGGCAGTCTTGTTGTTATTCTTTATTATTGTATACATTTTTAATTAGTTTATTTCGTGTAATCTCAGCATTATTTAATATTTATCTACGGCTTTTATTTACTCACTGTTTTATTTAAGCTCCCTGCCCTACTATTTCTGTTTCGTTGTGTATAGAAGTAGTTCGTTTATTCTACTTACTGTGCATGAGTTCTCCTCCTTTTTCTTCAATAGTAAAATAATACGTTCATCTTCATCTATTAGTAAAACTTCCACGTTCAAATTATTACAGCTTCCTATTAGTAAAAGAATTTTCGAATTCGAATCAGTAGTTCCGAAGATTACCTCTTACACAGTCTCACAAATTTTACCTCTTTATAAAATATGGTTATATAGATCAATTTGTACGTCTTATGACCCACAAATCGTTATTACTTTGAGAGTAATATTGCATCAGTGAATTTTACTTTAAAGTAAAACATTTTATGATTATGTCTATTAACATATATCAAAGCTTTATTTCCAATGTTATTTTTATTGTCAACCATTATTTATTACTACCTATTTATTGGAAGGATAAAGTACTGAAATACAAATACATCTATTTGACTTTGTAGGCCGACTAATAATCATGTAATTACCTACTATTTTATGTATTTCCTCTAGTAAATATTGTTTTTCCGACCCTTAATTTAAACCACTAGATTTGTTTATTAGAATAGTTTTAACAACTTCCTTCCTTAATCGTTTTCGTCATTCATTATTAATTATAATATATGTATAGTTTCTATTGCTTATCTAAATTCAAAATCTTATTCATCAGTTTATCCATGTGTGATATCGTAACCGAGTCTTTATTTTTTAGCTCACAAGTCGATACTCCCATTCTTTATTTTAATTCATTTGCATACGTTTTCGGACTTAGATTTATTGATTTTAACACATTTTGATCGTATCTCTATAATAATTTATGTTTGTATATGGGGATCGGCATTGACAGATGGTTATCGACGAAAATCGGCCAAGTGTAAGTTGATTGAGGCAATTAGTATTTCGTATCGTAAATTATTTACGTCCCACATGTTTTACAGGTCTATAAAGTTAATAATACCGCTGTTAATGTATTTGTGTCCACAGATGGACTTAACCATGGGAGAGGTACCAAATTTGACATTTCATATCAGTTTAAAATTATTACAATTGATATTTGAGCCCTTCTAAATTATATCAGTGTCATACATTATTCTAGTAATGCGTGTAGGTCATCGAAGTAACTCTCTTGTTATGACAATTTTTTTATTTTAGTTAGCAATATCTATAGTTTTTTAGGGTTCCGTAGTAAACAAGGAACCCTTATAGTTTCGTCATGTCCGTCTGTCTGTCTGTCCGCGGCTTAGCTCAGAGACGCTTAGTACTAGAAAGCTGTAATTTGGCATGGGCTTACATATGAATCACGCCGACAAAGTGATAAAATAAAATCATGAAAAATATTTTTTTTTAGGGTACCTTCCCTACACGTAAAGTGGAAAAGTCTTTTTTTGTTTTTCTATCCCTTCATGTGGGGTATCGTTGAAAAGCTCTTTCAAAAATATTGTGAGTATGCTAAAACTATTTTTGAATTTAGAGATCCGTTTGCGAAATATTAAGCTTTAAAGTGATATTTTTTGTTAGAGTCAAGTGTCCCCCCCCCCTGCCAGCTAAATGGTTAGTTTTAGACATGTGAAAAAATTCACGGCAGTAGCTTATATAACGAATTTAAAAGGAAAACTATCACAGCTGAGTAGGCTGTACAAGTTAACGAGTAATAGTCGACCAACTTAGATTTGCGGTTGTAAAAACATATTCTCCCATACATTCTGTATGAAATATTTTTTTTTTCAACTACGAAGTAAAGTTTGTTCTTCGAATAAATTCATCCCAACTACGGAACCCTACATTGTGCGTGGTCCGACATGCACTTGGCCGGTTTTTTAAGGCTTTCCTTATAAAATACCATAAACATTGCGGATTCGGGGATCGAGCCCAACATCTCGAGCGAACCTTGTACCCGTACACTCAGCAATATTGCTTATGTCTGCTAGACCATCGAGGCAATCAACATCCTGCCTATTGTGTTACATTTACATTTTAAATATCTGTACCAGACTGATCTAGCCTTAACTGACTGTCGTAGCCACTTTGTCTTTTAAATGTCATTTTGTAGCAAAAACTATTAGAAACACTTCCCGTTTGTAGAGATCAATCTAATTGATAGAGCGACAAGAATATACTCATTTGTTTTTTTATCATCCGTCATCCTTCCTTAGCTTTCTCATCTTTTTTGTAGAATAGTCGTTGCTAGCTGATACCGACATCATAATCTATGATTTATACAAAAAAAAAAGGATTGTGTGGTTTTATGAAACCACGGTAAAAGTGAAACTTCTATAGGCGCCGCCATGTTGGCCTTGGCTGCTCTGACGAGCGCTTTTCACTTTATCCCTACTCCGCGGCCGACCGTCACGCGACATGCAACACACAGACGAAAAAGTTTGAGACGATGTAATAAAAGTTTCACTTTAAAAACTTTTTTGGTGTTGATTGTCTTCAATGTCTTCACTCCGGATTTTTTTATTGGTTCTTATGGTTATTTTTACTTTGAAGGTTCTATCATCATTATCGTTTTTACAGTCTTATTCCACCCACTGTTGAGGAAAGCCTCCTCATTTTTATGAAATTGAGAAAAACCTGCTTCGTGGTGTGTCATATTCAGGATAGAATAATAACTTTGGTGATAGAAAAAATCTTTTAGACGAATAGTAGCATATTCTCTTTTAATAGATAAAAAGCGCGTTCGTTTGATACAGTCAGACATTTGTCCATAGCCATTAGATCATTTGTAACGCTATTTATGCTCTTGTCCGAAAGCCCTACTAAGTTACACCAGATGCAGATAAAACATGATTATTTTATCAAATTATTATTAACATAAGCGTACACAGGTGCTATTACCATTATACACGTAATAAGTAACACAGCCAGACAACAAGGTGTATCAGAACGATACGTTTTATCTTTCAAATGGATCTCGCTCCTCTAATTAAAGTTTATGCACCTTTTTTTCAAAAAGATCTTTATCTACATCGCTGCGGTCACGATATGGTATTAATTTTATTAAAGCAACGCTATTAATAACTAAGTTATCATTGTAAATATTGTTGAGAATGCTGCTTAAGATGTCTTTGAGATATTGTCTTTTTGTTGAGTCGTTTGATCTATGATAGATGAGATAAGGGAAAAATACAGGTGTTTCGAAGCACTAAAAGAAGCAATTCCATGTGGAATCCAGCAAATAATATCCCATCATTCCTCACCAATGGGTATTTTTCATATTTCATGGAGATTTCTTCTCAGGCTTCTAACTATAATTGAGAGGGTCATGGCTGATACTTTAGCAGGTAGTATCCATTTGTAGATCACCAATTTCCTGGTCAAGAAGTATATTTGTTTATTCATATATTTTTTCATAATTTTCGGGAGGAACAACAGCAACATTCCTGACTAGTAATCCCGTGACCTGCTCAAGCCAAGTTATGCTAATGATAAGAGTGAGTTTACGTCAATAGTGCAACGGCCGGGTCTCGTACGCATGACCTTCTACTCGACTGACCTTTGCGTCAATTGGGGTTTGGCGAAATCAAGTAACTTCCAAAACTTTGAGCATGTTTTCAACCAACCTTCAAGACATGAAGCATCTAGTAGTTTAAGTGTTTTGATTTTTACTTAAAAATTTTCAACACTTAACATCAGGATCATCATCAGTGGCACCCTAGTTCCACCCACTGCTGAGTTAAGGCTTCCTCCCTTTTGTGCCATGCTTCCCTGATCTATGAAAGTCTCATCTAGGTCTCTCCCGCGATATTCTGTAGGTCTTCTGTACCTAACAACACTACAACTGAGACCAAATAAAAAACCAAGACCAAACCAACCAATACAGTGAAGTATGCCAAAACTACACCTCCGCTCTGTGCATACACGCTCACACGCACACATTTACAATCAAACTACACCTCACTAAGTGCACACATGTTTACGAAACCGGCCTCAAGTCACTGTTGACAGCGCTGTCTTGGTTTTTTATTTCATAGGAGCAATTTCAACACTCTGATAATAATTTAAACTTTTCACTGTCTCGTGAAGCACATATTTAGGGTTCATATTGATTGTTTATTGCATCTGCTTCGTGAACTTAAAACAAACTTTGATCAAAAAATGCGAAAACGAGCCAAATTCCCAAGGCAGTTCATCCTGATGACTCACGTCCAGGGTCCGAGGGCACTGTCACAGATTGAGTCTGCGATACATGCAGTGTTCCAGGGAATCAACACGAGCGAATAACACTCGATCGGGACCAATTTCGCAAAAACTACACAACGCGATCCGTTGTTCTGATCGCTGATAGCAAAGTAGGGTTCGCAGATAAGTGGGGGAGATGTGACCTAATTGGTTTCTTCTTCCTTTTTATGGACTGGTGGATTTGGGCTTACTTGTGATCGTGAATTCGAAAGAATGTGACCTATCTATCGGTTTAAGACAAAAAAATCCTGCCGCAGGTACTTTTGTGATTTCAACAGTACCTACGTGAAAAAATCAAGTTAAGCAGTTAAATGTTTTAAAACAAAAGATCATGAACGTGGTATGAAGAATCTACTTAAATCAATTTAAAAATCCAATCTTTTAAACGAACGATCACCATGAAATCAGACACAAAAGATTATTTACATAACCCAACACGAGTACTAACACAAAAAATCCAACTAGACAAAAAAAAGCTAACCAATCCAAAAATTGTTTCGTCCGCTGCTATCGGTACGAACACACAGCGCGTATCGTGCGATCTAATATTATTCTGGGAACGGCCTTAATAAGTCACTACAGAATGTTATCTACGCCATTTTATCGGTTCAACAGATAAGCATCTCAATCCAATTAGCCTCACAATGCAATATGGGCCGTCTCAGCAGCGGTTATGATGGCCACTGTGTGTGTTTTCAGTTTTATGTGATTTTAGGGTAGCCAGGCGAACGTTAAAAGATGAGTTAGGTACTGTTATTAAAAGAGCAAAGAGATTATGAACTTTATCACTCTCTTAAATTTTAAGTTCTTTTATACTTTTATTATTGACATTACAATACATATATCGATAAGCTTTGCTTCTACAGCATAACTTTACAGTATTTCTTCAACTGTGTTTGAACCGGCTTTCAGTGTCACCGAAGCTTCAGCCGTTTGTTGACCTACAACACCAAATTGTTTGAGGTTGCCTACTTTTTGAAAGTCATGATCATCATTAACAACATAAGTTTCTCCTTTAATATCCTGAGTACTTATATCCTGTGTTTTGTGCCATGTAATTGATCTATGCCAATTCCGTTCAGATCTTATCCATGATCGTTCAAAATTTCCTCATGAAGTTGTTAGTGTATCGAAATCAATAACGTCATAATTTAGTACGTTTTAGTCATGGGTTTCGTCTCGTTCCTTGTCTATATAGTTGACCCAATATGACAGGTGGTATTTAGTAGAAACATGAGTCATAGTAATTCTATATTAATTGATAATTAACTGATATAAATTAACCGGAAAGGCAAACAGCTGATCATGTTGTCTTATTAGATTTTAGTGGTAATAAGATAGGTCGTTTTACGCTTTAGAGCCATTTTAGTTGACCTATCAGTGGATTGATCCTTTGAGTTCATCTGCATTAGATTGGAATGGACGATGAGTAAGATTCTTGGAAAAAAGCTGACACGATAATTATTATATGTCGCATTCTGCAATGATCAGGATCAGTCATAGTTATTTTCACTATCAGTAAGATTAGTGTAAACGCATTGATAACAGCATGTTTCATGATGTTGTTTTCTTTTGTTCTTAGCAAAATCCTTGGTGGTGGCTTTTAGTAGTTGCTGCCGGGAATCTCAGTACTCCTTACTATTCAATATTATAATCAGTTCTGTGTATTTTGTGACCATGTACCTTTGCCCTTCTTAGTTAACCGACTTTACTTTATAGAAACACAATCTTACCGTAGATCTAATCAGGGCCGAAACAGAATAAAAAAATATTACATCTGTTGAGAATCAATGTGGTGAGATCAGATTACACATTCAAGTTGTCTTGGGCAATGTATTACAAAAATGCGGTTCGTGGAATTTGTATATGAGATGGGGGAGCGGGAGATCAAAATGAAGTACAAAATAAATTAATATAAATATTAGCAAAACCAGGCGTAGTAACTCGGTTATTTGCTTCAACACTACGTGCCAGGGGTTTTATTTCCTTAACAAATATTTATATGGTCTATTAGACAGTTTATTCTGAGTTTTTGTGCATCTTAGATTTATGCCTGTAAACCACACGTACCCACGATTGAAAATTTCCTTATCAAGTATGTAACATAACATAACATCACGCCTTGGTTTCCCGAAGGGTTGGGCAGAGGTGTCCCTATAGCAGTTACACCCACATTTCGCCAGTTATGTTTAAGTCCCATGTAATAGGGGGTGAGCCTATTCCTTATCAAGGTTTCTTCTAAAACGTATGCTAAAGAATTTTTTCGTTACTTCTTATTCCCAACTAAAATACTAGGAAGTGGTGATGTGCGAGCGTTTTGGGGGACTAGCTTATGTTATTTTGACGTTCAAAAAGTACTGATTCAGAACCTAATTTGAATTATGATTTTGTATTCGGGAACCATTGCTATTTATCTTCCATTTTCAAGTACTTTCTACTTCCTCTGCTTGAACTCAAGACCTCCTTTATCCTCGTGTGTGATTCCTTTGTCCTCGTTTAATCATCACACCTTACAGAGGAAGCTTGCAGGCGTGGTGACCCCGCTGGTAATTTGATCGGCCGATTATCAGCACCATCTCACCATCACATAAATGTGGTAGCGACAGAAGAAAAACTTGTAATTAATTTTTTATGGTTGCACTGTGGTGACCTGTGTTGGTCAAAAGTGAAGGTGGTTGATGATGGATAAGTGTTTACATTGGCTTAAGTGTAAAGGAAGTAGAAAATGAAGATGTGAACCAGAATATACCAAACATGGAAGAAGGAAATGATACGCTTACTATGCACTCAGTGACAATTGTCAAGATTGGATTGACAGAACTAAGGGCGAAAAAACTGGTGCTTTTCTTTTTTCCTCTGTAGAGGTTTCTATTATGGCAAGTATTCTTGAATGGTGACTAAGCATGAATCTAGATTTTAAATTAGATTTAAGTACAGATAGATATAACATCTGACAGATTGGAATCAAGATTCATTCTTGAGCATCGTTCTAGAATATCTAGTCACAATAAAATTTAATAAATACTAATATCTTTTGCTACCATTACATCCAGCACCTGTGGGGACCGCGGGGGGAGGCCAGATGGTGCTGATAGCGTATCGATTGACCGCCTATCGCTCCATCGACGAAACGAAACGCATCAAACTCGATACGTTTCGTTACCTGTGTTTGTGGTTATATTTTGCGGTTTATTTTGGGTGGCTGTGGTCAAGGTAAAAATGTGGTAGACGGAATGGCTAGTGTATCAATCATTTAGGTACGTTAGCAGAGTGTTCAATTGCTTGACGTTTCCAGTTACCAAGAGTTATTCGTTGTATGAATTTGTTCAACAGCCTACAGGTTTATAACAATGTGATTGGAGGTTCTTGCTCGAAGGTGCTTTTCAGTATGCTGTTTAGAGTCTCATCATCATCATTATTATCTCTATCATCTCAGACGTGAGGCCGGTTTCGTAAACACGTGTGCATTTTGTGAGGTGTGGTTTGATTGTAAATGGTTGTAAAGTGTGCTTGTAAGCATGTATGCACAGAGCGGAGGTGTAGTTTTTGCATGCTTCACTGTATTGTTCGCAGCGCTATGTGTTGATTCTTTATTTGGTCCGAGTCTGTCATTGGCAACATTTATTCTACTTTTTATTTCTCTTTTACCAAAAATCTTATCTTTATTGCCTACTTTAACTGTTTCCAGCCTAAAAATCTTAGTTTTTTATTTAATTGTTTTGACCATACAATCTTCCGTACATGTAGCTATAATTTTTAAACAATAAAATACATTGAAAGTTAAAATTGCAGACAACAAGGTTACAATTAAAAGTCATTATGTAAATTTAATTTTACACAATTGTAACCGGTAATAATGATATGGAGATAAAAATTATGAGTACAGTAGCTCACTCTGATAACAATCTAGATGGACTGACCAACTGGGAAGTAGTTTTAAAAATACATGCTCATCTGTATGTAAGAACGATTGTACTAACAAAGTTTAAAGTTTTAGTTTACTTTTGGGTGTTTTCTAGACGATAGACCGCTTGTTTGCAACCACTGCTTCACTGTGACCTTGTGCAGTGTTTTGAAAACGACTGTTCTATTATTGCTTTGCTTTAAAGCTTTTATGCAATACAGTAACAGTATCTAGATTATATAATTTTATCAAACGTATAAGTATACGTATACATAACGTATACGTTTATTACTCCCAAATATCAAAATCTGATCTCAAAACAACTTCGAGTACAACAAGACCACAACCGTCGCCTTCTCAACTCTTTATCACAGACCTAACTAACAAACGCGTTTCAGACGTCCATAAATGGCGCTAATTCATTTAACAAAATTCACACAACAAATCAAGGGCTTCAAAAATACCTCATCCACATGACGACCGCCGCATTAAGAATCCATTAACTTCGACCAATACTGATTAATGTTTTATCTTCCCTTATCACTAGGCACCGAGACGGGTTGATTTATTCTGGGACTTATAAACACATATGGCTGGCGCCGACCGCCTATCAGACTGGGCTTTCTTTTATGAATTTTCGAGTAGATATGATGTACTTAGCGGTAGCCGTTTGATTTGTGCTTCGGAGCCCTGTGCCCTGGTTTTTTAAAGGACATAGTTTTATTTCAATTTATGGAGTGATTCGTGCTTTGATTGAATTAAAATTACGATCAGATTATACTTTGCGACTTAAATTCAATATAGTTATTTAGTGTAAATTGTCAGCTGTATTTTAATAATAACTTAATATCATATTACCTATCAAATAAATGAAACTCTAGAAAGTAATAAAGTTACAGTAACAAACAATTGAAGTATCCTCAATATCTCGGTTGAAGAGTCAGCTTCGAAAGCATTACTTAGGCGTTTATCAGGTAATCATTACTATCATCCACATCGTTGGCTAAAGAATCAGTAGCATGGGTTTTGAAAGGGATTGTATCAAGTGAATGAGCAGTAGCATCCACTTGTACTGATGACATCATACTGCAATCAACAATCTGCGTACCTTGTGTGGTTACTATGGTACGAGGAATTATCCGTTAAAGATCGGTTATGAATGTGATTTATGAGGGCTGTAGAGTTTTAAAGATGATTTAGTTTGTAGTAATCCCAGAAGATTCTTGTTTAAATATTTTTTGAAGTCTAAGTTAGATACTATTGAGAATTTGAGACAGAATTTGATGGACAAAAAGATATTAAATAAGACATAACATTGTTAGACGTAACAAAACAAAATATAATGATACGAAAAACCTTACAAACTATGACTTATTAAAGCACAGAGTACAACAAAAAGTTAATCGATGATAAAAGATAAACGCATGGTCGAAAAAATAATAGTTTTTATGTAAATGAACGTTGCATACGAGATGTGAGATAAACACAATCTCAGACGGGGATCGCACACAAGCGTCGCCCTTGTGTGTGTGTAGTGGTGCCAAGTGCTGTATTGCACGGGACAGATATATGTGAAAAATAATAGGTAGTACCAGCTAATGTGGAAAGAAGTGAGATCTACTTAGTTAATATTAAAACTAATCGCAAGAGTATAGAAAATCTATCGCAATTAAAAAGTCTCATCATTCATTTTTCAACAGCTTTGTATCGATGATACATCCTGCTTATCCTGATGGGGTTCCTTTGGTAATAAATAATAAATAAATAAATAAATTCTTTATTGCCATACAAATATTACAGAAAAATTTGAGACCCTGGCTCCAGAGCTAAGTTAGAGTACCTGTATTTCAGGAGCCAAATTGGTAGAAGTAAAATCCTGCTATCTTATAGTTCATTAGTATGTTCATTTTGATACCAGGGCAACAGAAAACCCTCCAACGATAGCAGTCTTTTTGGCATCACTAGACTTCGAGTATGGCTATCATCATGCCCAAAATGAGACCTCTTGTCTTGTGTATGATTTTGGCACTTTCTGGTTCGAGAATACCTTCAGTATTCTCGAACCAGAAAGTGCCAGAAATTGCTAAGGAATCTGCAAGTTCAAAATAATATTAAAATTATATTGAAAATATATTCCGGGATGTCGTTTCTGTTCCCAATATTTCTCCTCACTACTGTTCAGCCACCTGCGTCCGTATCTAGTAAATCATAACCTTGGCAGCTATCGGTGGATCAGCACCGAATCTTAGACTGCTATTAACTGCGTGCGCGCACTTGTGCCATATATGCGGATAAATGTACAATGAGCAAAAACTGGCTGTGTTTGTTTTAAATTATGGGAGACTTGGATAGATTTGATGATATTGTGGCTTAAAGTAAAGTTTCAAATCAACTTTAAAAATTAAGGTCTTTTATATCTATTTGTTTGTGTAGGTAGGTAGTGAGATTTATGTAGTAACACCCATAATACACGAAAAAATCTTAGAGAGGGGTGAGAGAGCTACGTTTTTGAAAATACATGATAACTCTAGTATTTGTACTGAAGCGAAGGAAATAGGACCAAAAAGTAAAAGGACACAGTTTGTATTGACCATGTGTTAGGTCATCTTGACCGAGCTAACATTGCTAGTGATCTTACAAACATGTTTTCTAGCTCCTAAATATCAAAGTTCACACTAAACACATTTCAAAGTCTGGTTACTTCCTTTCTTACAAAAAGATCATCAAAGTAGCCAATATATCTGGTCAATGAACCCGTAAAGTGTGTCCAAAATGTACTGCGAAGCCAAAAAAGGCTTCCTAAACTCCATATACTAAAAGTACTATCTTAATATCGAAACAGACAGGCCCCGTATATTCAGCACACGAATGTTACTTGTATAGTTGTGTTTGATAGAACCCTAGAAGGCGATCTACGCGTGAAGACTGTTAAATGTCAAACGAAACTGATTCAGAACTATGTGGACCTGCATTCAGTTGCTGACCCACATTGAGAAGTTTTCCTCAATGTCACCTTTTGTCCATCACGTGTTTGTGTTGCCAGTTGTCACTACTTTGTTATTGCAGTCTGGTAACACGTTATTTTTAGGATTATATTTTGGTTTTAGAAAAAAGAAAAATGACTAATGTTCTTGATTTCCCATAGTGTTCAATTATTTGAATTATTTAATGAAATATTTTTCTTTTTTCAGGTAAGTCCCGATGTTTACATTTTTACCGAAATTAAAATTGATTACACGTAAGTATGAACAGAATAATTCAAAAATATGAAAGACCAAGTTTTTTCCAACTTATAAATTTGACCAAAAACTTAACTTTGATAACGTTGCCAACAAAAACACCAGAACTTCCACATTTCTGAGAGCTCATAACAAATTCTTGAAATCATATACCTTGTCCGACTTCCGACATCCCAGGAGTATCAAAAAAATGGCCGCTAGACCGACGTGTATGGCGCGCAGCTTTTTTATTTGACATTTTATACAAGTTTATTCAAAGAGCGATAATATCGCTGACTCTTATCTTTCAATGCAACGTTACCGCGAGCCCGGAGTGATAGCATCTGGGGCCAGCCATTGCTAGTTAAACCAACCTGATAAGGGATCGGCTGCGTCTGTGTGCGGCAGCGTGCGGACGCGGCGCGCGTGTGTGCGGGGAGGGGCGTTCAGCTCGCCGGGCCAGTCACTCACTTTACGCGGCAAAAGTATGACGGTTGAAATGTCGCGCGCACAAATATACACAAAATAAATACCAAAAATAGTGCTGTGCTGTGGATATTATGTTATTGTGGTTGCGGTATCTGAAGCAGCTGGAAGTGGCGGCCGGGGACCCGCCGCCAGGTGGCGCTGTCGACTTCAAAACAATGTGTAAGATTTGTTTACATATCGGTCGGTGTGGCTGAGTGTTTATATTGCTTTGTTTTTCCAATTTTTATGAACTTTCCAATAGTTTTGAGGTCCTTTTAATGCTTATCGTGTCATTCCATTCGCGTATTCTAAAGCTGGCTCCTTGTCTATTCAATCTGCGATGAGTATCAATGAAATATCTCGAGAATAGATACCGATACCGATTAGAGGCATCTATCTTGAGCGTATTGAATGAAATGTTGTATCAAATAAGAATTACTGTTGTTACCAGCTCGTTCTATTATCATTATCTATTAAACTTTGACATTTTTACCCGTTGCCCAACTCCCTAATGCTATAGCAAGAAGTTTACAAATACTTACTTGAATATCATACATAAAGTTCAGAGTAAATTCTGAAATTGTGTGGGAGAAATCAACAAGATCCAAATGTAAAAATATTGCAGTTAAATCTTAGTAAAGTTAGAGGTATCCTGTTTATTATATATTCTTTAGTATTGAACGTAAACAAGTCTTTAGAACGCATTGATTTGAAGGAAAACAGTGTCCGTTTGTGGAATTTGTTGACATTAGATAAAACAACATTCTTGGAATTTACATGTGGACGTTTACGCGGTTTTATCAATGATCGGGATAACCGGAGTGCCAATTAGTGTCAATGAGGTATTAAAAACACTTAAAACGTTATTTAAGTGGGTCTAAAGTGCACTTTGTGATAATAAATTGGGTTCAAAACCCTTCACCTGTAATAATGCTTAGAAAATCTTTCTAAACAGCTGTAAACTGTTTACAATTGTTGAAAAAACAATTGTAAATAAAGTTTCAGCGCTAATTTGAGGTTATTTTTGGGGTGAATGAACTCCATACTTTATCAATACTGTAGGTACAAGAGTACAGAAGTTGCTGTAAACAAAAAACAACAATGAATTAGGCTTAATCATCAAAAATATCCCAAGAGATCTCAAGTAAATAAGTTGCAAGTCATGTGAACAAGCCTACACAAAACAGAAAAACAAAAATAAGGGCCAAGTTCGCCCAAAAATCAAAACAAATAAATAAATTTTGGACACAATGCTATAGTATATGATAGCAGTTTTCTCCGAATTCGCGATAAGGCTGTCGTTAAGATTGGTCGGTTTTTATCTCTTGTCTGATAGCCTTAACAGTGGTACTAATGTATTATATAGGATTTTTATTGCCCTGTAGATACAATATCAGAACACGAACGAATGTAAATCATTGATAAAATGTAATTACTGTGAGTTACTTAGATTTTCATGTTTTGAACTGCATTGCGGGCTCATATTAGAATATTAATGGTCTGTACAAATTTTTGGAACTTCGGACGTGTATTTGAAGGGATTAAAATATGAATTAATTGGTCGATTTTGCTAATTATAAACAATATATTTTTAAATAAAAACGTGTTTCATTTACTTTTGTACTATAACTCAACCTCATTCGGCTCTCACTGTGGTTACATTTGATTCAAAACCTTCTAACCACCAAATAGTGATGTGACATTACAAAAACTAGATACCAATCTAAAGCCGATACCAAATCACATTGCAACGACATCGAATCCATTTTTAAATACCGAACTCGTGAGGCATGTTCTTATTTTGACAGCTCCTGTCAATGTCAACTACGTCTAAATAGTTTGTATATGTTTCGTTGGAGTTGTATCTCGTTGCTTCATCGGTATAACGCTGTCGGTTTTAGGATCAGATTTATGATTGAAGAATTAATTAACAACATTAATTTAATAATACTAAAACACGACGCTTCTTTAACTTTTTTAGGATTGTTTTTCAAAATATATAGATTTTATGACATCTTATAAAATACTAATTTTATACGCAAACCTTCAAACTTTTAATAAACAACAGCTGCTGCTGTTCATAATAGCATTATTACTATCTTAAAACGAAATAAAAAACTATACATCAGCCCTACACTTATATTAGACAGTCGTGGCTTACGATAAAAATGACGTGTGTTCCACTCAATGGGACCCAGCCTCCCGATCCCGCTGATAAGGCGAGGGAGAAATGTTATCTCTGTTCTGATTCCACGTTCATTATCAAATTGTACGTCTGTGTGGGTGAGTGAGGGAGAAAGAGAATGTTAATGTGTGTGTTACTATGTGATAATGTGGGGTGTGATTCTTTTTAAATTCCTACAGGAGGTTTGAAAAGGTCATTCTTTAATTTTTTTATTGTTCGTTCTGAGTTTTGTTCAGTTTTTATTGGTCGTCACTCTTTTGTTTTAAATTCAGTAGGTATTGCATTTATAATAGAGAGGTCGGCTATTAATAAGATTTCTTAATGAGTTTGCCGTTCATGAATAACAGTAGTCAGTTGTAGTCAATTATCATTTATCAGTTTATCTTTTATTTAAGAAATAGCGTCTTATTTATTGCCAATAGCATACACCTAATAGAATATCGATTAAAGCTGTCATTTATTATTTTACTACCGACATATATTTGACTAACCATGAAGAATAACTGAATATGCAATTCAATTTTGAAAATGTCAAGTGACACAACTTTGGAATGTTGATTTGTTTAGAAACAAAAACTATGTAAGTTATTATAAATGAATTCATTTATTACATAGGCTAATAAAAAAAAAGATTCCAAAAAGGCTGCTTATATAACGTGTTCCTTTTGATGTTATATGCTATAGGTACGTAAAAATAATACTAAAAAATCTAGAACAAGTGTTCCAAAAATATACAGTTTCGAAGATATCATAACAATAGACTCGTTGTGTGTATCTAAGTTTCTTAAATAAGTACAAGTAAATAATTTTCATTCAAACCAATCATTCATAATTATACTTAAAAGCTAAGAAAATGCGACGGTGTAGTTTTTTTTTTCGTAATTGTTTTTTTTTACATATACATTTATTATAATCTATGATTTTGTCGAATTATTTTGTATGAAAAAGAAAAAAAAAACATTGAAAAAAAAATGATATGCCAGTTGATTCTTTGACATGGTCTCATTAATACCCTAGTGTTATGGGATACCAACAGTAATACGTTGTATACATAATATATACGAGTATTATAAATTATAAAGTCACTTTTCGTGGCTGTCTGTGTGACTGCGTTGTTCTTCTAAACTACGCAACGAATTTTGATGCGGTTTACCATGTAGAGAATTTACTCCGGAAGGTTTATATGTCTAATAAATTAATATTACATTTACATTTAATAAATAAATCTTGAAATTTTGTCAAGTCGTCAAAACAGTGCGATGCCGGGGCTACTAGTATATTATAATTACTTATAAAACTTTCGTAAACATTTTAAACGTCTCTCGACTAACGCTCCTGTATCAACTTGGCTTTGATCTTACTCCTAATCTCTAGATCCACGAGCTCACTGGAATCACTATGTTTGTCTCTATTAAACTAACCCTTACTTTTGACCATAATAGGGATGATGCCTGTGTAAAAAAAAGAAATTCTATTTAGTCCGTCATTTAGATAGTAAAAATATTACAGACGTATTTTTTACCATATTAATAAAAATTAAAAGAGTTGGGGAGTGGGGGCTCGTTAAGTCACAAATAAGTATAAAATCTAGCAAGGCGTGACGTCATGCCACATTTTAACTCAATGTATCGCCGTAATCTTTTGATAACATAAAAAAATACATTTTAATAATCCAGCTGAAGGAGATTTTTTTTTTTAATTATCATTCATAATGAAGCAATGACATACTTAATTATTTTATATTCAAAACTAGCTGTGACCACTACTGTAGAAAAGTTATATAATATTTAACAGTTTGTACATTTTTTTTTTAACGGAAAAAGGTACTTACAATCTAAGTTAGCATTTTTTTAGGCCTCACATTATTTTTTATCATAACAAAGATCATGCCATATCCATGTAAATTTACTCAATGCTAATACATAGTTACGTATAATTTTTGACCGACAATAATTACCATACAGAATTAATTGTATCTCATTAAGGCATAATTAGAGAAAAACAAACTAATTTGGGTAGGTACTTACTTTTTTTAAATGGCGTGGCAATTGAAATTACAATATATTTTAGTTTAATTGATAATAATTATGTAAAATATGTGGTGTAGAAAAGTAACAAAATATATGTTTTTTAATTCTTATCCCACCATAATGCCATTTTTAAGGGTATCTCTACCATACAAAACAAATCAAATGTATTTAATAATTATTTGTATTTAATATAAATAACATTTGATTATTTAATAATACTTAGAATGCAATCAAATGCGAATAAGAAGACTACTATGGATAAGTAAAGTATCCATCTTGAATATTAATTAAAGGCACATATATTATCAAAATTATAACGAAAAGTGTTTGAAAAAAAAAATCCTCTTAATAACGCGCTCGCTCATTTTAAGTTGAATAAACACAACATAAAAGACAAAAACAACGCTATATTGATTATAATAATTCAAAAGATACTTATAGGGATGCCCTCCATACTGATACTGATACCGAATTTTTTGGTCTCAGCATATCAATTAGGCAAACTCCTTATCGCCCCTGGAAGTATGTTATATTTCCTCCGAGATAAGCGTTCTGGTAATGATATTAACTTTGTTGACTTTTAATTAGCAAAATACCTAACAGTGTAATTTATGTTTATCGGTTCCACGGATAAGAATGAAGAACGTTTACGGTCTTTTGAAAAAAAAAAACGTAAATATTATTATAGTGGGACTTTCCGAAATGAACATTGGAAGATACCGCTTTCGTAAATAATATTTTTACATTACAATCTATCCGCATAACCTAGTTTATGTTGGAAAATACAAAACAATGGTAAGATGTGTCATGCTTTTGCTAAAATAAAGTTAATTAGAGTAATGTGCGTTTATTACTTAATAATAACATTTATAAAGTAAATAGACCAATAATAATTGCTTAATTATTCGGTTGAAGCAGACATCACATATTACAATTATGTATTTATATTTGGATAGATTAATAATTATTATGACTCTATATGAATTGTGTGGCAATTAAATATTCTACTCTATACAATACATTCACAAATTCAAACTGAAACAGTCTTGTCCAGCAGTCTCAAATACTTTAATATTAGAAAACTTCTTCCTACAGTTTTTAATGTTAAATTTTTGACCCGATTTCTATCAGTTTACATAAAAGATAAAATATCAACAAAATTAATTCCTACAACAATGCCATTGTTTAACTTTAAAACTATATTTTTTCCACCGAAATAATAAAATTATCTAACGAAAACATCGCTCGGCCGGGGAATCGAAGCTGTTATCAGGAGCTTATATCTACACCGCTGCGCCGTTGTGTTATCTAAGTGATCTCTTTTTGTAAGCACCTTGAAGGTTTGTGGTCCAAAATATTGCTATTATTATTGCTCTTTTAAAAAGTTATATTTCAAAACTTGTTGACATTTGGCGGTATTACTAATGGGTTATGTTAACCGCAACAGGATTATGTTGCGGTTTTCGGCAGTAGTTTTATTGGTATCTGCAGATATTGTGTCGCAACACTAGTTGCATTACCAAAAAATTGCATGTTAAAATTTTAACAAGTTCTGGCCTTTGCCATAGACTAACAGCCAAACTATATTACTATTACTGAACAGTTAAATAGTACCTTTTATTTTTTTTAATTTTAGGAATATGGTATAGGTACTTTTACATTACTTGTAAATATGTGAACACCGTGTATCCATCACATAATTGATTTTTCTGTAATTGCTTCATTTTTAATTAGGTATTAAGCTATTGCATAGCTTTTATCGCGAGCTTTGAGCGCGGCGACCGAATCAAGAAATTCCGTAACGAAAAAACCTAACACCCCCCACTCCGCCTACCATGTAATGACGGTTCCCATGACAACGTGATGTTGTCATGGGAACGTAATTTGTTTTATATCATCACGTCATCATCCCAAGTGTAGCGTTGACAAATAGGAAGTAGGTATGGAGGTTACAAATGATATGCAATAGCTTTACCGCGGCAGTCCCCGAGTGCCACACGTTTTTAATTATTTTTACCTATTATGGTATAGTAATCTTATTCCAGGTGCATCGTCTTCACATATAATTATATATTTAATGTATACAAAATATTGTAAAACATTTTAAAAGAGTAACAGTGGAGTTTCTTGCCCATTCTTCTGCATACGAAAACTACCTTTTGGAAGGGGCGACTAAAATCAATTCTATTTTTTGTAAATTTTGACGTTCAAAAGTGCCTTTTATGTGGCTAATTGAAATAAATTATTTAACTTTGAGTTTTATATTTTCATCAAAGTGACATTTCCGCCAACACTGAAAACACTCCTTTCACTACTACTCTCTTCACACAAAGTTAATAATATTGTAGGTACCTACACTACACAACTATTTAGTTCCTGGGAACCCATAAGCAGTCGGTGTTGAAATACGGGACCTACATCATGCTATCTGACATCATAACGATAGTGCAGACTCGCCCTAAACACCATGCGCTGCGTTCATGTGCAAACTTATTAATTTAGACAAAACATTTGCCATACAACGTGGCAATGCAGCCAGTCTCTCGGGTACATTACCAGTCGACAGCGAAGCGGATGAATTTTTCAATGCTATATTTTAATTTGTGAATAGTTTTAGTTAAGTTAGTGTATAATTTTGTTATTTTTATCAACTAAGTAGTGATACGTTGTTACTTACTTATTTATATTTTTTATTATTATTCTCAAACATCGGTACATTATTTATTGCATCTACAGTGTTACTCGCCAAACTTTCCAGTTTGATGGCGAGAATAGTAATAATAAGTTTACAAAGTAAAAAAAACGTGTGGCACTCGGGGACTGCCGCGGTAAAGCAATTGCATAGCATTTGTAACCTCCATACTTCCTATTTGTCAACGCTACACTTGGGATGATGACGTGATGACATAAAACAAAAATTACGTTCCCATGACAACATCACGTTATCATGGGAACCGTCATTACATGGTAGGCGGAGTGGGAGGGTGTTAGGTTTTATTTTCGTTACGGAATTTCTCGATTCGGTCACCGCGCTCAAAGCCCGCGATAAAAGCTATGCAATAGCTTAAAAACTTATGGATCTAACGTATACTTATCGTATGAAGTTGTAGAGACGATTTTCAGGAAAGATTAAAACAGTTTCTACTCTTATTTTCTGTTAAAAAAGGTTTTAATTTATAATTAAATATATATTAATAAATAAATGCTAAAAAACATGTGAGATCTTAGAGTAAAATCTATAAAAGATATAATTATCTCTATCCCCTTCAAGCGTTGAACGATGTAGAAAAAGCAATGCTACTACAATAAAATAAAATTTAGTAGGTATTAGTTACCTATTTTCCACATAAACTTATAAAAATACCACCGTTCCGTCATCAAAAACGACATTTTCAACAAAATCTTCGCTCTCGACACAGTCGCACGTTTAATAATCCCCGTTTCGGGGTCAATCTCGTTTAGCATCAATTTATGCGGCCGCGCCGCGCCGTGGGCCGGCCGACTCACGCGCACGCTAATTGATTCCAGATCGGAGGGGGCGGGGCCACGGAAAGGTCGCGAGTTCGATGCCAGATGACGTTGACGGAACTGTGAAAGTTTATTAGTGATAAAGATTTTTTTTGTAGTTGGTTATTTTTAAGCTGAAGTTTTGTTTACTTGGCTCAGAGATTACAAACGTATAGAGGCTTATGAAGACTCTTAGCTATACGTATGACGCTGAAGATACTTTGCGGGGGCTTTTCACAGCTTTACAAATATTTCAGGAAAGTGACCTTTCCTGAAATATTTTGGAAAGAAAACACACGTGAAGTTATCCCACCCAACACAGCTCGCGACATCACACGTCCGCGTATCACACCGTCACGCTCGAATCCACCTTCCATTTATTACAACGGATCGTAATCTAAGATGGAGAGCGGGCGACTGATAAGAAACGCCGCGACGCGCGACGCCACATCGCGATAAGCGGGGTGTGTTGCCGGTAGGACGACGCGCGCTTCGGTGTGAGAGGGGGACGGTAATTATAGGAGAGAATGTTATCACAACATCTGTGATTTAGTGACTAGATAATTTCGTATGAAAATAGCTGTGTAAATTATAATGAATTTATTTTATTATTATAATATCGGCTGAGGTGCAGTTATAAACTAATTAAGTGACTGAAATTATACTCAATGTGATAAGATTTTGATTTTAAAGTGAGATAATTTAAATATTCATTAGAAAGTGTTATAAAATGAATAATTAATGCTACTATTCTCTTGGGGGATTACTTTAAATGAGAAATATTACATTGGTTGAACTCTAGCACACTGATGATCTAACGTACGAAGTCCAATTAAAACCACATTTGCATACGTATAATATAATGATAGCAACGAACACTGCCTAAGTATTTTTTATCTGCCCTTGAACTAATCACAGAGACGCAGCAGTTACAGAAACCGTCGAAAAAATATCCATTTAAAAAATACACCGTGACATCTTTTCTGACAAACTAAACTTCAGAAAACTTTACAACGAAAAATGTATTACCAAAAAATACAACAATACCAACAGTTACATTCTACGTCGAAAAGGCGTCTAGCGAGCCGCGCGGTGGGGGGAGGGGGTGTTTTATCGCCCAAAACGCGCCCGATCGCTGCGAGATTCGCCCGCGCGATATAGACCGATTCTTCGACGCGATAAAAGCCCACTCCAGAACATGCCTGTATCTTTTCAAAAAGGTTTTTGTCTCTAATCGCTTGCCAGAATCTAGTTTTAATGACTTTTTATAATAGGTTTACGTGGGAGGAATATTTATTAGTTTTTTTTTTTTGTTTTTGAAATTTTCCTTCAGGTGCTGTTAATTTGAGCGGAAATTATTTTCTTGAAATGTAGTTTTTTTATGATTTTGGATCCCTACATAATTTCTATTTTTCCCCACCTTATTTTTTTATTCTTTTTAAGTATAAGAAAAGATAATAAAAAGTAGGCACTCAACACACACTAGAGGTTTATTTTTCTCTCATTTTCTCTATTCTAGTGTCTTACTTGATTTTATCAGTTTCTAAACATACAGGTAGCTTGAATTCTGCTTTACATTCAAGCCTCCGAGATTTCAATATCAACATCCTGTATCTGAGTAAAACATCAAAATTAAGAATTAGCTAAGATTAGGTTAGGTTTTTTATACAGTGTGATTCTTCATAATGTGCACATATCGAAATGAGGGTATCTATGCTTCATTTTAACGACAGAAAAAATATTTTAAAAAATCTAAATATTTTTTAAGGAATTAAAAAAAAATTGTAACAAAACTGTGTAACTTTTAAACTTAATCATCTATTGCGATGAAACAAACTCCATAATGATTGGAAGTAATTAGGCGTCCACATAAAATGAAAATTGAGAAAAAAACTACCCTCAATTGATAATAAACATATTTTTTATCAAAAATCTATTCTTTTTTCATAATTTTTTACAATAATTGTAAAATTTATAAATAAAATGCCAAAGAGAATAAATTAAAAAAAATATATTTTTATTTTTTCCGTCAATAAAATTAAGCATAGATTCCCTCATTTCGATATGTGCAGATTATGAAGAATTACACTGTATTAGACACATAAGGTTTGCTTGAAGTGTTTTGTATTTTATTTAGACTTAAATACATACTTATTATACATGCTACATTTTATAAATGAAACTATGGTGTTCAGTTTCTTGGAACGTCGTAATATAAACTACAACCTATTCCAAATTTTGTTAAGTTTCTTTTTAAGTGAATTGTAATTTGTTTTTTGTACCCCAAGTCAAAACATGTTTCCTTTTTTTCCAAGTTATATAACTTAACTATTAGAATAGCAACACTAAACTGCTACTTAGCCAGTACACAACAAAACACAGTGTATAATTGTTTTTTATCTACGACGGCGCGGCGCCATAGGGGCGGTATCGCAGTGATGCGCCACGCCACGATAGCGTCTTGCCCCTATGTGACTAGAACTAACTGATTAGCGTATCAAATATGTATGTGACAATCATGTTAGACCAATATGAGGTGGGTAGTTTAATAAATTGATAATCTATTTGTGCAGGGACTTTTCTGCGATTAAAATGACGTTTAAATCTAGTAGACATACATACATACATAAACTCACGCCTTCTTCCCATGGGGCTAGGCAGAAACTACAGAACGCCACCTGCTACGATCCTTACATACTCCTTTTGCCTCGTTTACGTTCATACGTCTGGTCATACACGCACGCCGGTTGCGAGTACTACGCACCTGGCCTTTCTGAAGAACATCACCAATAAGGCCAGTATAAGTCCTCCTAGGGCGTCCCCGCCCGGCCTTTTCCTTCACATCAGCCTTATAAATACATTTTGTTGTCGCCTTTCATTCATCCTCTCGACATGCCCAAATTATCTCAGCATACCCTTTTCAATTTTTGTCATCTAGTAGAATTCGATCGTAATAGATCTAATTCGTTGTGATGGCCCTGTGGTTAAAGACCTCGCTTCTAAATCCAAGTATTCAAATCCGGACAAGTACCAATGTGCCTTTTAATTCATATGTACTTTCTGAGTTTATCTTGGGCATTATTGACATTGGTGAAGGAAGACATCGTGAGGAAAAATGGCCTTATAGTTAATACACTTACGTCTGAAATCGCCAACCCGTCTTGAGTAAGCGTAGTGATCAATGCTCGTGCCTTCTCTGTATGAGAAGAGGACTTTGAATATTATAGATCTAATTCTATCTAAAATCTAAAGACGCATAAAAAAGCCGTCCGTGTGAGTCTTAATAATGTGCACATATCGAAATGAGCCCATCTATGCTTAATTTTACCGACAGAAAAAATATTTAAAAAATCGTTTTTTTTAAAAAAGGTACGTAATGGATGCGTCTTATTGAGAAATTTTACTATTATTTAAAAAAAACAGATTTTTGCTAAAAAAAACATGTTTATTTTCAATTGAGGGTAGTTTTTTTCCACAATTTTCATTTTATGAGGACGCCTAATTACTTCCAATCATTATGGAGTTTGTTTCATCGCTATAGATCGTTAAGTTTAAAAGTTACACCGTTTTGTTTAAAAATTCCACAAAAAATAAAAAAATACTTATTTAGATTTTTTAAATATGTTTTTCTGTCGATAAAATTAAGCATTGATTCTCATTTCGATATGTGCACATTATAAAAACACACTATATACAGTATGTTAATAAAGTGTTTTGCAACGTGCAAAGAAAAGTGCGTGCGTGTGTTTCTTTTATTTTACGTATCAATTTAATATTTTTTGCTATTTATTGTCGCATTTATTGACGCTATGCTATTGCGAGTTAACGGGAACGCCTTTCATTCATTAACATACTGTGTAATAAAGTGTATTTTGTTGCAAATGAAAAATACTGTAAACGATTAGAAACTTGATAAAATAAAAAGCGGTCCAAAACCCGATGGGTAAAACAAATTACTAATAGCTACAAATAATCACAAGCATTGACATCTGCTTATCTAAAAACATGGTACATTTTAAAAAAACATGGAAAATATAATCTTACATTATTATGAGTATCCATGCTAATTTGATTGTAAATAAAATTATATATTTTTTTACTAGTGCTCTTCTGCCCGCGACTTTGTTCGCGTGAAAGTCATAAGAAACCCAATATACTAAAATAACAAACTCATTTTATAAAACACGCATCGCATCGCCCAGCCCCGGGCTATTACTTCTTTTCCGCTGTCCGCGACTTCGTTCGCGTGGAAGTCGTAAGATACCTAATATTCTAAAATAACAAACTCAATTTATAAAACGCCCTTGGCCCCCGAAACATCGCGTCGCATCGCATCGCCCGGCCCCGGGCGTCTTTTCCGCTAAGTCTTCTTTCTGAATTTTTTTCTTTGGCTCGTCTCCTAAGGCTCGTAGCGATGAATGATGTTAAAAATAGCCTATTCTATAATCTTTCTCAAGAAGGGGGCTATCAAATGCAAAAAGAATTTTTCAAATCCGACTATCACAATCCGACGCTTTCAAACAAACAAACTCTTCAGCTTTATTTTATCATATCACAGTTTTTTTTTTTATTAAATTCTATTTGTAGTTTTGGGTGCGACGCCATTTTATTTATGCGATCAATGAACACAGTTTTACATAAATATTGTCAATGTTACTGCATTTATTTGTTTTGAAGCACCTTTCGTATCCGGGTCTCATTATTTCAAAGCCAAAAATAAACCTTATCTCATCAAATTAAAATAGATTATCGCTTGACTGTTCTCCGTTTTTTAACATCTTTTTCGCATGCAAATAATAAAACACTTTATTGCCTAAATGAATAGATTGATTTTTATCGTGTTCTGAGCATATAAATCTAACATGTCTCCACTCTTTTAATTTCTTACTGAATATGTATTGCGTATAATTAGAATTTAACTGTAATTTAATTAAAAGTAGGTTTAATGTACGAAATTAGCATGTGGTTAATGTTTTCTATAATAATATAAATATTAATATACTTACTTAGGCCTCGAACCGTCACAAATATAAATAATTTATTTATACCTGATTCTTACGTCCAGAAACGAAATTTTCCTTATTAATTGTTGCGTTTTATAACTCTTACTAAGTAACTTCTTAATTAAAAATAATAATAAAAAATCGTTTTGTACCAGCACTTTATCGATTGAATCTAAGTAAAGTAAAAATAGTTTATTTCAAAATTCATATTACAATATGGAGGTATCGTTGGTCCCAAACTAGGCACAGCCTGTATATTGGGCATCATTAATTCATAAATTAAATTAAACATTTTAGTAATTAAAAAAATAAAATAAACGTTGAAGTTGGCTACAGTTATTTTTTTTTTAATTTTAGGCTAAATAAGCCTCATCGAGCCTAAAAAACAAAAAAAAAACATTTAAAAAATGGAACCTAAATTAAGACCATGTTTTCTCATATCATTTAATACATTTCACTGTATTAAGGTGTCATCTACCAACCCACACTGGGCCCGCGTGGTGGATTACGGCCCACTCCCTCTCATACAGAGGAGGCCTGTGTTCCAGCAGTGGGAACATTTATAGGCTGATGATGATGATGAAGGTGTCATTTATGGGCTAGTTTCCATACACCTTTTTTTTTGGGCCAGGTACCTGAACATTTACTCAATACTCAATATCTTTATTGCTTTACCATAAATGATAAATGATTTTATTTCTGTAAGTAGATTTGAACAAACACTTTTACACGTCAATCATATTTTAAAACTAGATGAGGTCGGCGTTTCCTATCTGACTACTCTGAGAAGAAAGGCCGAAACAAACTCAGAGGTCTCAGTCTCTTTTAAAGTCCAGACATAATCTTGGTCAGATCATAATGTGTACTTAGGTGGTAATTATATAATTTAGAACATTATGGACCCTTTAGGGCACAGCAAAAAGGGTAGGAGAGAGGAAGCCCTGTTTTAGGAGATCATTGTTATTGTGGGAACAAGGTTTAACTTACATATAATCAAAATCAGGAGATCGCGAATAAGATACCTACTAACATTTCGATTAACTATTATTATTTATGTTTTATCTGTAAAAAGTACTTAAATAGTTTAGATTATTTTTATATACCTTTTATTTTTATATATTATAATTCTGTTTAAGCATATAAATAAATTGTTTTCAAATTTATTTCAAAACTTACTCAAAAAAGAATTCAAACTGAAAAACTAAACACTACGTTAATTACCACAGCACACGTTCGCAATCCGGCGTCGTATCGCTATCGCGTCGTTATCGAATCGCTCCCGGAAACGTCGCCGTCCTTATCGCTAGCCAACCATTACGCTTATGTTAAATGGGGGTGTGTGTTTATAGTAGTGTTACAACAATGCCTTGTTTCTTTTTGCTGTTGTAAAAATATATGTGACAAAAAAGAAAAGGCAAATAATATGATGATACAATGATAAAATTGCAGAAGACAATTTTGGAGAAACGTCCATAGAGTAGGTAATTCAATTGGTCGTAGTAGGTACCATCAGGGTAGCGCATATCTATACTCCGTTTGAAATAAGATTAGACATTTAAACAAACCTTTTTTACAGTCCGCTCAACCGATTTTGACTTCTATACCGTAGGCATAAGGATGGCATTAAAAGCAAAAAAGTGGTTACAATACCAACTGTTTACTGCAGCGGCCATTTGTCATGTCACCAACACAGTAGATGTCAAAATCGTTTGAACGGACTGTAAAAAAAGTTTGTTTAAATGTCTACTCTTATTTCAAATGGAGAACAAGCATTTTGAAAACAAAATCCCGTGCACACGACCCTTTTTTTTCGTAGGTAAGCGATACTATAGCAGCTGAGCACTGCAAGCAAGAATAGTCCTTACAGTGTACAGATATGCGTTTCTTCGATAGTACTTCTAGTGAGGGGCCAATTTAGGGATTCCGACAAATATCGATAGTGGCCGAAATTTCGGTAAAAACTTATGCCGAAGACGAGATTCGGTGAAAGCATTCATGAATTAAAATATAGCTGAAATCGATTATATTACGAACTTTCAGTGACTTGCTTAAACCACAACCCTTTCTAGCGCTTGCCACATCTTTAGCTTGATGAGTCTCTAAATATTTGCCATTGCATGGTCGTTACCGTTAGTGTATATCCAAGTACTGCAAACCATCGCTAGCCCCACAAAAACAATAACAAACCACAGCTTTCCACCAGCAATATTCTGTTCAATCCCAACAACACACCACCATTTCTCTCCAAAACAACAGACGAACGACTTTATACTACAAGGCTTACAAAACGTGGGCGCGCTCACGTTCTTAGGTGCGACAATAAAATCGCATGCAATCTTCCCGAGGTGCTAACAAGGGGCAAGACAAGCGAGTCGTCGCCTTGTCGCGATCGCATCGAGCCAATTTGTACGCATGTCCACGGCTACGATTTATTGGGCACGCGAGGAGCGCTCATTGCTAGATAGGCCACTCATAGGTGGCCCTGTCGGGGTGTAAGGATTAGGTTGCCAGGTCCAGTGTGGCTATGTAGCTGTGTTTGCTGCAACAGGTTCATATGAATTTTTTGTATGGAATTGATTTGGCGATGATGGAATCGAAAGTATATTTGTATATTCAGCCATTTCTTTGTCTTTACAATCAAGAAAACCAAAGCTGTTCTATTAAGAGTTAATAAAACCAGCACATATTAAAGCAAATAGGTAGTAAGGCTATTTATACAAAAAAACCCGGCCATGTGCCAATCGGACTCGAACACGAAGAACTTCTGTATCATATTGAGATCGAGAAAAAAACGCCGAAAAAAATTACGTTTCTTGTATGGGGACACCCTTTTTAATTTATTAAATTATTATTATAGATATGTTGTTATAGCGGCAATAGAAATACAAAATCTGTGAACATTTCAATTGTCTTCCTATTACGTTTCATGAGACACAGCCCGCTAACAGACAGACAGACGGACGGACGGAAGGACAGCGGAGGCTTAGTAATAGGGTTCCGTTTGGCACCCTTCGAGTACGGAACCCTAAAAACTATCTCTCTCAAACTTGTATTCATGTTTTCAGAAATCAAAAACCCCAAAATCATCTTGTCTGTTCTGACAACCAGCAATCACAGTCCAAATGTTAACCACAAACACTATCAACCCAACAAAAATTCTCAAACAATTTCTCTAAAACAACGACCATTCCCGCCAATTAAATCGGTTGGGTTTACAAGCGCAACACTCACGCCCGTTGAGAGTGAAATATAAACGTAAAGGTGCGCGTGAGTCGATAGATCGGCACACGGCGCGCCTATCGGCCGCTGCGATCGCGCCGTAATATCATTATTGTACCCCCCACCCCGGCTATGGGACTATCGAGGACAGTTGGGCTTGTGAAATTGAATAGCATTTTGGAAAAAAGGGGGTTGTTTTTTCGAAAATTTAAATTAAAGAGTTTACTTTCTATCGGTTACTGAAAGCCTCTTGTCAAATAAATGTGATATTTAAACATAGGTTGCTGTTATTTAGTTACAAAAGCTAAAGCTAATATTAGCTCTAACAGCTGTTTTACTGATCAATCATCCTTGATCAGGTGGTCAGAAAGCCTTCCAGGGAAAAACAAGTTGAAAAACTTCTTAAAGTTCTTTCCTGATTTTTTACTTGTAAGATGTGTTAGGAAACAACATTTAATTTGTTCAAAATTATCAGTTTGAGAACGAAACTTGATGAAATCTTTCATTTCCTTTGTCAAATTGATACCTAAGTATATTTACCTAATGTTGTTGTATAAAGCCTACAAAATTATGGTTAGCCTTGAGAAGGCAGAATCAAGATAATTAAATTAATCGTAAAAAAGTCGCTTCATCAATAAAAAAATCATCACCATTGCTTATTACCATATATTTGCGGCTAAACTCCAATTAAAATAGAGATAACAAGATCAGTAACTTATTACATACCTACGAATTATTAATATTCTTGACATAATGGCATCTTAAAAGTAATAAAAACTTTAATAGTATTACGGTAGGTGGATATGTAAAAACCAAACTGTATAAATACGAAAATCAGATAAAATCCGAGAAAAAAATTGCACATATTTAGGATATATTCAAATAGGTATCTAATGTAATGGAGAGCCTCGATGGGATTAGACTTTTAATCATTTGCAAAGATAAACATGACAACAAAGATAAATCTTGGAACATTCCAACAGAACCTCTTATTTCGTTACTGGAAAAGAGAAATAATAAATAGACGGATATATTTAGTAAGTGAAAATCATTAGAAAAGACAGGTTATTTTAAAAAGTTGGTTTTTCGAGTCATCAGTCATCATCATCATCAGCCTATAGCAGTCCACTGCTGGACATAGGCCTCTCCAATTGCACGCCATTCAGCTCGATTCTCGGCAACTCTCATCCAGCTGCTACCAGCCACCCTTCGAAGATCGTCACTCCACCTAGCCTGAGGGCGTCCTACCTTACGTTTGCCAATTCGCGGTCTCCACTCAAGAACACGTGTACCCCAACGATCATCGGTTCTACGGCTGATATGGCCGGCCCACTGCCACTTCAGCTTGCTAATTCTGTGAGCTATGTCGATAACTTTGGTTCTCTGCCGGATCACTTCGTTCCGGATTCGATCCCTCAGAGAGACTCCAAGCATAGCCCGCTCCATGGCTCGCTGAGCAACCTTAAATTTATGAACCAGCCGTACAGTGAGTGTCCACGTTTCGGCTCCGTAGGTCATAACAGGCAGGACGCACTGATTGAAGACCTTCGTCTTTAGGCTCTGTGGAATACGCGACGAGAAGACTCGACGAAGTTTTCCAAATGCTGCCCAGCCCAGCTGAATTCTTCTGTTAGCCTCCCTCTCAAAGTTGTTCTTACCAAACTGCAGAGTTTGCCCGAGGTAAACGTATTCTCGAACAACCTCGAGAGTACCGCCATTGACAGCAATCGGCCCCGGAGTGACGTGTTCGTTGAACATAACCTGGGTTTTGTCCAAGTTCATCCGGAGACCAATGCGTACAGAAGAATTAACTAGGCCGTCCAGCATCTGCTGCAAGTCATGCAGCGATTCGGCCAATATGACGATGTCATCTGCAAATCTCAAGTGGGAGATGTATTCGCCGTTGATGTTAATGCCACGCCCTTCCCAGTTCAGCGTCTTAAACACATCCTCCAATGCGTTAGAGAACAATTTCGGGGAAATGACATCCCCTTGTCTCACCCCTCGACGCAAGGGGATATGTTCAGTACGCTGATCCTGAATTTGGACGGTCATTGTCGCGTTTTCATAAAGACATCTCAGCACTTGGATGTATCGCCAGTCGACTTGGCATCGCTGCAGAGACTCCAAAACAGACCAGGTCTCGACAGAGTCAAAAGCCTTCTCATAGTCCACAAACGCAAGACACAGTGGCCGATTATACTCATCGGACTTCTGTATAATTTGTCGCACTGTGTGAATGTGGTCTATGGTGCTGTATCCTCCTCGAAACCCAGCCTGCTCCGGTGGCTGAAACTCGTCGAGTCTTCTCGCTAGACGATTCGTAACGACTCTTGAAAACAACTTATATACGTGGCTAAGGAGCGAAATGGGTCTGTAATTCTTTAAAAGAGTCTTATCACCCTTCTTAAAGAAGAGAACGACCACACTCTCTCGCCACGCTTCTGGAGTTCTCCCAGAGAACAGGACAGAGTTGAAGAGCTCCCGAAGCTCTTTCAGTACAGGTCTTCCTCCAGCTTTCAGGAGCTCGGTCGTTATCCCGTCCTCACCAGGGGCTTTTCCATTTTTAAGTTGTTTAAGAGCCGCCTCGATTTCATCTTGGCTGACTTCTGGCAGGTCTTCCGTGTAATGGCGTGTTAAGGTGGCTCTGGAATCCTCATTTTCGGGATCAGGTCGAGATGCGTGCGATGCGTACAACTGGCCGTAGAAGTTTTCTACTTCCAAAAGGATCTCCGGCTTCGAAACGACGATATCCCCACTGGGTTTGGTCAACTTCGTCAGGTGGCTCCTCCCGAGTGACTGGACGAACACCTTCGACCCCCGATTTTGCTCAATCGCTTTCTCTATAGAGCGCGTATTGGAGCGTCGGAGGTCGCGTCGTACCAGTGTTCTTATATTTTTATTGAGTGCCCGTTGTTCTGACGAAGTGATAGGTGGGTTTTCACGTCGTTCCGTCATGAGCTCCAGAGTCTCTTTCGAAAGTTTGGACTTCTTGCCCTTACGCCGCATTTTACAAAAACGCGTGCCTTCCTCCCTGAGGATATCCGCCACTTGGTCGAGTGCCTGGTCAACGTCATTTGTGGTTTCCACGGCAGCAAATCGGTTCTCCAGGTTTGATTGGAACGCTTCAGATCCCAGCATGGTTTGGAGCATGTTTGGACGGAGCCTAGACCTCATCAAACGAGTTCGCTCGAGCTTAAAGTTGATATTCAGAGAGCCTCGGACAAGTCTGTGATCACTGCCGGTGTTGAACCTGTTGATCACCGAGACGTCCCTGAATATATGCTTCTTGTCCGCTATGATGAAGTCTATCTCATTTTTCGTCATAGTATCGGGGCTTCGCCACGTCCACTTCCTTTGGAGCTGTTTCTTAAAGAAGGAGTTCATCAGTAGCCATCCAAAATAAGTTTAACTCAGATTTTTTATTTGTTAGACCAAAATGACAGCTGCGATCGACTTTTTTTAAAATATAGTAATAAATAATTAATATTACAGATACACCACGCCAACAGTGAAGGTTCTCCTGCAGAGAATGATTCAGTGGTCCTTGGTGAGAGTCACTTGATAACTAGATTATTTACTAAGTTATTTTTATGTCGACACAAAATGTCATTTTAGTCTTAGTTTGAGCTCATCTTTCAATTCAAGCAGATTCGATTTTCTGAACTTGATCCTCCACTGGGCTAGTACTAAATAACCCCATGGTTTGCCTAACCATAGGGTCTTTTGTACTTACCCAATACAACATCCACTCAAAAACATCTAATAGAGCGGATATCAGGAGATAGAACATCATCATATATGTGGAGAACGTTTCAAAATAATACCTGCCTTTTCACAACAAGTACTACTTATAAGTGCATATCAATCGAGCTACAAATCTCTCTATCATTTGATTTTGCAAAATAAACAACGATAATTTAGTACCAATCGTATAGTTACCCAACAAAAATGATAAAATCACTTTTTATCGCACTGCGCAAGACCGTGGTGAGGTAAGGGCTAAGTAAGAGAAATATATTGCTATAGTGTTCGAAGGCGACGGATTGGTACATGAAATATAAATACGTTGGTACGAGTACACGGAAATATCATGAGGAAACTGCAGGCGTGAACACGAATTGAAGAGAAACAAATATATGGGTCTTAAACTTTAAGAAGATTTAAATGCCTATAAACAATTTAAAGCTCTACCATAGTTAAAAGAACAACAGATATTGCTACGGATATAGACAACTTGGGTCACTATATGGTGAAGCCATTCTACAAATTATATTCGTCCGGATTATCCCTCTCCGAGTAGGAAAATGCAAAGGTTGAGAAGAGCTTCTGAAAAACGTTAAGATTATTGTTTTGAAGGCAGTGATGATCTTGAAAGCGTTTCAGACGAAAAAATCCTCTAGCTAAAAGGCCACATTATAACAACGATACATCTCCTTAAAGACGTCTTAAAACTGCAAAATAAGAACACTAAAGTGAACCAGTAAAACCGCTTCATAAGTTTTACAACCGACTGTAGCTAAAGATAAAGGTTTAAAATGTAAATGAGACGTGTTGAAAAAGTATAAGATTATCTCTCTATTAGGTATAAATTAAGGGACGAAGAGTGAGGTATGCGGTACAATTA
Source organism: Agrochola lychnidis (assembly GCA_963680765.1). Lineage (NCBI taxonomy): Eukaryota > Metazoa > Arthropoda > Insecta > Lepidoptera > Noctuidae > Agrochola > Agrochola lychnidis. Next base: position 23,669,982 of record OY796858.1, read on the forward strand.
TATTGTCACGAATGTGGCGATCGTGGTCGCACCTGCGAGTGCAATCGGTTCTGCCATCGGCGCCCGCGCACGCTATATTGGCGGGAGGGGGGACTTTTTTCTTTTGGGAATTATTGGGTATTTAAATTTCGTAATAAAGCCATTTTCGGCGTAATTGAAGAGCAACGATTTTAAATTTTGATGGTTCATTAAGGGTATTTGCAAATCAAAGTGTTGTATTCTGGCCTTAATTAGATTTTGGTCAAGTTCGCGACCGGTGTTTAAGAGATAAACTTATTTTTCCAATGATTTTTTACAGATAACCTAATAATACCTACATAACTGACGTTGTCAGCTTCATCATATTTTAACAACTTATCATGTAAATCTTCCAAACTATCGATACGACCACATCACTAACAACAACCGACGAAAGAACAGACACTATTCTCGACAAAATCAAAGCAGAAAGAACTAAATTACCGACTCGTTCCCATCACTAGCGAAACCATCGACAGAGCGGCCCGTAATCGATACTGCAACGGACTTACCATATTTTATTGTATATGCCAATTAAAATTATTCCCTTCCCTATGCATTGTGGGAAGTTAGTCAGTGCAACTGGCTGTGTCTATTTGAAATATGGCGTCCACACCGTGATGTATAGACGGAAAAATAATTGAGACTGTCGTCCGTTCAGACGCTTCCAGTTGTTTGTCAGACAACAACTTTGTTAGTAACTGTTTAGTGGTGAGTTCGTTTGTAGTTCTAACATGATTTCTATTGAGTGCATAATAAGTTGGTTGTGAGTTGTGACTTCTTGTCAACTGATAAAGGTTATATTTGGGCCGAAAAGCCCAAATAACTGCGTGTTTGTGTTGTGTTCTGTGTGTATGTTTATGCCCGGTTGATGGCAACAGGCTCTCGCCCCCTATCGAAATGTGGGTGTACTATAGGTGCACCTCTGTCTAACCCTTAGGGCATTACAGGCGTCATGTTATGATCTTATTGTATTATTGTGTTCGTGGAGCTCGTGGCTAAATAATAACAGCCGCACGGTTCGATCCATCAGGATAAGCTACGCTTGCCGAGGTTGGTCTGTGGATGGGTGACCATCTTAACATTTCGAGACTCCTCCGTGCCTCAGAAAGCACGTTAAGCCGTTGGTCCCGGCTGTCATTCGTAGATCTTTGACAGTCGTTACGGGTCGTCAGAAGTCCGAAAGTCTGACAATCAGTCTTACCAAATGGTATCGTGTTACCCAGTTACTGGGTTGTGGAGGTCAGATAGGCAATCGCTACATGTAAAATATGGTATTCAGGTGCATCCGGTTAGACTGGAAGCCGACCCCAACATAGTTGGGAAAATGCTAGGCAGATTGATATTGTATTACTGTGTTCAGCATATCATTGAACATCTTATTAAGCCATCTTTGATGCTACGGATGCTGCTCAATAGCTTTCGTCTTCTGTTTCTAGATAGGTGTTTTCACTATTTTCTTTGATTTCTTTGTATCTTTTCTCATGAAACTAATTGTTAAAAAAATAAATCAATCTGCCTAGCCTTTTCCCAACTATATTGGGGTCGGTTTCCAATCTACCCTGATGCAGCTGAATATTAGTATTTTACATGGAGCGCCTATCTGGCCTCCACAACCCAGTAACTAGTTAATACGATACCCCTTGGTAAGACTGGTTGTCAGACTTTCGGGCTTCTGACTACCCGTAACGACTGTCAAAGATCCACGAATGACAGCTGGGACCAGCGGCTTAACGTGCTTTCCGAAGCACGGAGGAGTCTTGATATGTAGAAATGGTCACCCATCCACGGACCATCGCACGACCCGTGCGGCTGTTAGCACTTATCCACGAGCTCCTCTCATGAAACTAATTGTTGAAGATGAACGTATTTGTATGACTTTCCCATACAAATATAAAAAAATACTAGCTGACCCCGGCAAACGTTGTTTTGCCAATTATTTGTTTGGGGTGGACAACCCTTATCACTTAGGGGTATGAAAAATAGATAGTAGCCGATTCTCAGACCTACTGAATATGCATATAAAATTTAGTAAAAATCAGTAAAGCCATTTCGGAGGAGTAAGGTAACTAACATTGTGACACGAGAATTTTATGTATAAGTTACTGTTATTATTTTTTGGGTTTACGCCATGTTTACCACAAATAAACATATTTTTTTTCTAGTTTCTATTATTAAAAAACTTGTACCATGTCAGTATTTTTTCTAAAACTAGATAAATTAACCTGAATAAGCTAGCAACTTTGAATCTCCGCTTAAAATAAAAGACATTAGACAATAATCCTTGACTTCTGTCTGTCGAATAACAATTAAAAACTATTTTCATCTAGATTTTAATCTAATCGTCGTTCTCAGACACACTTTAGTCTTTTTTAAACTCGTTTACTTAGCGTTTTCTACTTACATAGAATTTTGTAGGTATCTACTTCTAAGTATAAAGGAGCTCCTTCGAATTATCAAAAATATATAATGTACCTATTAAGGTAGGTACATTATAATAGAAATGATGCGTGGGTCAAAAAAAAATTAGTCCGTCAGTCAGATAATAAAAAAAAACGTGTGGCACTCGGGGACTGCTGCGGTAAAGCTATTGCATAGCATTTGTAACCTCCATACTTCCTATTTGTCAACTCTACTCTTGGGATGATTACTACTACGGAATTTCTTAATTCGGTCGCCGCGCTCAAAGCCCGTGATAAAAGCTATGCAATAGCTTAAAAATATTACGACTCGTATTTTTTGCTTTATCATATTAATAAAAAATTACTTCGATAAAACGCATTCAGATTGAGGAGTGGGGGTCGCTACGTCACAAGTAAGTATTTACTACATACTCGTGACGTCATGGCACATTTTAACTCAATGTGTCGCCGTAATCTTTTGATAACGTAAAAAAGAAAAATACGTGTACATTATTTTTTCAAAATCTACAGGAAAAACAAAAAAAAATTTTAATCACCTTCTCTATTATTTAGTCACATAGTGAAACATCTCTAGAGTTCGACCGTCCAGTCGAAAATGCCTGGAGGAGCTACTGGTTCATGAAGGCGCTAATGAAGACTGACCTTCCAATCTCATTAAAGCGCAAGCTCGTCGATATATATTTATGTGTATCCCGCCTTTTTTGTTCTGTCGGTTTGGTAATCCTCATGGATGTCCTCCGCCCTGTGGTGGGCAAAGAGGTCTGTCAGCCTCTTACTGACTAAAACCACCCCGGCGTTCCCTCGCACACTTGCGTCGTGAAGCTGCGAGTGCAGTTGCGACTTCTGCTGCCCCGGACTGGTGACGGCCCGTGCTCTGCGGGCCCCGTAGGGGAAGTGAGGTGTTGAAACTCCTCCCGTTACGTCTTAGAGTGGCGCGCGTGGAACAATACGCGCCGTCATCTCGGATCCTGTGGGATGAAGGACGACGGATGTCCCCGAGTCCGTCGCCCCTGGACCCATTCAGGGGGGAAGAGGGCGTTATCTGCCCTATGTGGTGGTGTGATGTATCCTGCCTATTCTAACCTATGTTGTATAATTTACATTCACTTAAATAAAAGCAAACTAAAAAAACTTTTATACAAATAAAAAAAAAAAAGTTTAATAAAAAACTGTAACCCGACTACGGGAAAATAAAAATTCGCATGCCTGTATACCATGTTGGTGCCAAGAACACCTACAAAATTATAATGGCATGCGACGACGGCTTTACTTTGACCATTTTTGTACCTATGTCTTGATTTCTGTCTGAAACATTTGCTTGTTTCATACTTTTTAGATCATTTTTATTTTCCCGTAGTCGGGTTACAGTTTTTTATTAAACTTTATTTTTTTTATTTTATACTTTTCCGTTTTTACACTTAAGAGTAGAGTAATACAATAGTTCAGTAATTAACCTATTTTAAATTCCAATAGCAGTGCATAGTGCTTTAGACGAAACCATAGAGCGATTTATTTCAACGCCAATACCATATATCGGTATCGAGCTTCGAAGAAATCCAAAATATAAATATTTCGTTGTACTTGTTTTTCTTCATAAGAGTGGAATTACAAATCGGTACTACTTATTAAGATTTGATTAACTGCACGTTGGTAACATCTTGCGATACTACGTAGCGCAGTCTCACTTTTGCTTGTTTTTAACGATTTAAACATATTTGTTTACTTTGAAAATATAATATTACATACATATTTGTAATGTGCTCGTCAAGGCCTTTCTTTTGATACCAAACATGTCATGATCATCCCGTTTTAATTTTTTTCGAGGTTGGAAATTTACGTGTAAAGTCCATCAAATTAAATTTAGGGAAAAATTATATAGCCTATGTCACCCGGACCATTATTATGAATCTATTGATACCTCATTCATCAAAATCGGTTTAGTAGTTTAGGCGCTACGGTGGAACACACGTAAAAACAAACATACATACATACATACATACAAACATACATACATAGACTGCTAAAATCATAACCCTTCCTTTTGGCTTTGCCGTAGTCGGGTAAAAATACAATCGAATCGAATCAAGTTTTATGACACCGACTTCCGAAATTAAAGTTATTTGTCACTTTGTAGTTTGGAAGTCGGTTGTATTTTTTGTAAAAAGTTTTTTTTTCTCTTTTTAGTGGGTTGGTTTGTAATTTATCTAAGTTACAATAGCCTAATGTCAACTGATCATCAAAAATACCCAAATTGCTATAGATGTGCCTACCTATTTGAAGAGTTCCCTCGATTTCTCCAAGATCCCATCATCAGATCGTGACCGAATGACAATAGGACCAACTTGAAAGTATACCCTTTCAAACAAAAAAAAGAATTTTTCAAATCGGTCCAGCCGTCTTCGAGTAAATCAGGGAACACACATAAAAAACGAGAAAAAATAATCCCGACGAACTGAGAACCTCCTCAAATGGCAATCGCTTTCAGTGTTTCCATATTTCTACAACGTCTTTGTCCTTCAGTACAAAGCCATAGACATTTAAATATTCAAAGTATTTACTTAGCACATACTATCGGTCTGTTATCACTTCGCAGTCATTAACAATGAGTACTACACCTATCCATGTTATGGAAAGTGAGCTCTGTGTAGTCCCGCTGTATTTACGGAGAAAATATTTAGGCTATAAGTTCTGTTTAAAATCTAAATCCATGGAAAATAATAATACTAATAATTTATTATTCTATCTTTTCCTTGTATAAATTCAATCTCTTTGTATTGTATAATTGCATATCATATGTGTGAGCACTGTGACCATGTTGTACATTCCATAAAGCTACCATTTACTGGGTACGTCTTTCATTGACTTGAATGTGCTCTGGCAGCTGAGAGTATGTCATGCTCACTCAAATGTCTCGCTGATGGTGGCGTGTGTGTTGGATCATTAAGTTCCCTTCAGAATGGTTGAGCTAAATGGTGCTGATCCATGCGTCATGTTCGTGAACGGGCGCCGTCAGTAGGGACTGGTCATCTCCTTAGCTGCCACGGTTTATTTTATTTTAATTTATTTAAATTTTTGAATTGTTATTATATTTTTATTACGGACGCTTTTAACGTGCACGTCTTTCTACATTGTTCTCACATGTATAAATTCAACACGAATGATTTAACCAATATTTTGTAACAATATTTTGATTTAAAAGAGTGTCCGTGGAGTTTCTTGCCCGTTCTTCTCCATAGGTACCTACTACGCTTTGGAATGGGCAACTAGCTTCATTTTTCTGACTGACCAACCCCTTGACAATTCAAAAGTACCTGTAATTGGTTTATTTGAAATAAATGCTTTGAGTTTTGAGTTTTTTTATTTTTTATTAGAGGAACTTAACACTCTTCGACAAAATAGTTACTGGATAAATAAAAAGATTCCACTGCTGGTTTCCTTATATGATGATGTGAAGGAAGAAAATATAGCATCATCATATCCCTTGCAGATGTTTACTCTGAGGACATGGATGACCAACATTAATATTCACGAAGTAATTATGTGGAACTTAGATGTAGTGAAATATTCTAAACAATCTTATGATAGCAATTTATTAAAATTTGAAGTTATTAGAGAGTTGCATCTAAAATACAATGATTGGTTTAGTATATTTACAGATGGGTCGAAGAGTGTGGAAGGTCGTGGAGCAGCCTTCTATGTACCTAGTGAGCCAATGAGTCGTGAAATTAACTGTTTTAAAATAGATAAGAATGCGTCCATTATGACGTTGGAGCTTATTGCGATCTTTGAAGCATTGTGTTATTGCAATAGTAGTCAACATAATAATATTGTTATTTGCACAGACAGCAAATGTTCTTTACAACATTTAGCTCGATGCGCCTCTGGCCAAAGAGGTGTATCGATAGCTTATGATATTTTATCTAAGATCGATTTATTCATTGTAAAGGGTGTTAAATTAAGACTGCAATGGGTTCCGTCGCATATTGGGATACAGGGCAATGAAAGGGCTGACATGCTGGCAAAGTATGCAGCTAAAAATGGAAAGGAAACTAATATAACGTTAGATTATGCAGAGGTTCTACCTAAATTTAAAAATAAGTGTTACAGTAATTGGAAGGAGTATTTTGATAAACGGTCATTGGAAAAAGGAATCTGGTATAAAACCATGCAAGGTCAGCCTTTTCGTGTGCCCTGGTTTATCAATAGTAATTTAAGTAGAAAATTGGTTGTTACTGCTCATAGACTCAGATCTGAACACATTCCATGTTTGCATTCATGATGAAAAAAATTAACTCGCCTAATTGTGTGGAGTGTGGAGTTGTGGAAGACTTACATCACTTATTGATGGACTGTGTTCGATATGAGTCTGATAGAAATTATGTGTTTGGCGCCTTGAGGTTGAACCGACTTGATTTAGGCACATTTCATAAAATTCTATCTCAACCAAATGGTGATGATGCGAAGAGTCTGTTCAGGTTTATGGCCCAAATGTAATCCATAGCAATGTGATTTGTTACTATTTGTTTAGGGTATGATGGGACTGTCATACGCATTGCGATTATAAAAGTCCCAAATTAAAATAGAATTAAAAAAAAAAAAAAAAAACAATGAGTACAAACTATACAATACAGGTCTTATTACACTTGGTTTAAGGATATCTAGAATTAAATGCAAAAACGTAAACGTTTTTGGGCGCATTTTATAGGCTAACTTGAAGATACTGGAATTAGGAGGTTACATGAAAGTCATTTTTTACCCGACTAAAGCCAAAACGGTTACGATTTTAGCAGTCTATGTATGTATGTATTTACGTGTGTCCCACCGTAGTGCCTAGACTACTGAACCGATTTTGATGAATGATGTATCAATAGATTCGTAATAATGGTCCGGGTAACATAGGCTATACCTTGACCATTTTTGTACCTATGGCTTGATTTATGTCTGAAATATTTTCTTGGTTCCTACTCTTTAGATCACTTTTATTTTTTCGTTGTCAGGTTACAGTTTTTAAAACTTTTTTTTTTATATTCTTTTATTTTTGAGTGCTATATTCTGCTGCCAAATATTGGAAACAAAAAAAAACGTGTGGCACTCGGGGACTGCCGCGGTAAAGCTATTACATAGCATATGTAACCTCCATACTTCCTATTTGTCAACGCTACACTTGGGATGATGACGTGATGACATAAAACAAAAATTACGTTCCCATGACAACATCACGTTTCACGTGGGAACCTTCATTATGGTAGGTGGAGTGGGGGGTGTTAGGTTTTATTTTCGTTACGGAATTTCTTGATTCGGTCGCCGCGCTCAAAGCCCGCGATAAAAGCTATGCAATAGCTTAAAAATATTTACAATTAAAACCTTGCTAGCAGACTCCAAGACGAAATATCCTAACTAATATTACAAATGCGAAAGTGAGTTTATTTGTTACGCTTTCACGCTAAAATAGCTGAACAGATTTGGATGAAATTTGGCTCATGGGTAGACCATAACCTGGGTTACGACATAGGATACTTTTTATCCCGATATTCCTACGGGATCGAGAATTATGCGGGTGAAACCGCGGGCCGCAGCTAGTTAAACCATAAATAGCAAATCCAATCCAGTCAAGCATACTATACATGTGAGTATATGGCAATGGTTAGATCGTGACTAACCCCTTTTTATTAATATTTTTTAAAGAATTGACTAACTCGAATTGTAAAACCTCTACACATCGTTTTGGGATGCCCAAAATTGATGTTATTATTTAAAAGATGGTATACAATGCACGTATGCAGTTTTTGCCACCTGTTTTCCTTCGCCACTGTTCCAAACGATATGAATCATTTTAAAAAAGTCCGCTCACACGCATCTGGTTCCGTTACCGATCGCCGATCGCATCGATTTGCAGAATTGGTCAGTCTTTGCACGTGTGAACTCACCTTTTGCAACACCACCGTCACCGACACCACCAAAGAATATAACCACCAACCTGGTTCAAAGAAAAACCAACCCTACTGTAACAGAAATCGAGTACAAACTCAGTTGCCGTGTTGATACAAAAACCTTGCTGCATGAACTGCATTCGATTCCAATTTCAAATGACTTGCACTAAGGTTCGTTATTCGTTTAAACTGTATTCCTTCCCTGCAGTCAAAATTGCACTTTAATTGTTACAACCAAGGTTGAAAATTCAATGTAGAGCATACGGTTTTAACGGTGCCTTGGTTATAAAAAGGGTGTGTTGGCGCGAAAGCAGGCTGCGTACGCGCAGATAGCCATTGCGAAGCGGCTAGACGGTGTACAGACGGTGCGTGTCATCGGAATGCGGTATCTTTCACTCTTGCATGTCCCAAGAGCGAATAATTACGAGGAGTTGTGTCATAATGTGAAGAATATTTGTCAGATTTATAAGAACGATGTGGTGACAAGAAATGGCAATTAAGGTAATAAAAGAAATGGGATTTAATAGATTTCTCACAATTCGAATTCGCTCTGGACGTCTGATTGTGTTTGTAGATGGTTATATCACCGTATAATAAATTATGAGGTTCGTTAGTTTATAATCTATCGGTATTATTTCCGTTATATTATCAACTGTTGAAAAATTGTGAACTGCAACAAACCATTTACAATTTTTAACGCATTATTTTTCGATAGTTTATAATCTATCCAAGGGAAACCGACAAATTGTGAACTGGTATCAAACTTGCTTGCGACGTAACGCACTTTGCGCTAATACTAAATAGCCTGCCTAGTTGCGAGCAACTTGGAAGTTGCGCTCGCCGGCCGGTCCCGCGGCACCGCTCGCTCGGCTCGTGCGCGATTGGTCATCTAACCTTACCTAACTTGTTGACAATTTTTGACAGTTTATAATCTAACGGAAATAATATCGATAGATTATAAACTAACGGTTCTCACAATCTTACGGTTACAGCTATAAAAGTAGGTACGGGAAGACCAAAGAAATGATGGGGTAAATACTGAGATGACAATTATTGAGAGATGTAAGGAAGAGAAAGATATTTTGCACTGACCCTTAGCAAAGTGCAGAAAGATGAAACAGAGGGAAAGTAATAACCATTGGTATTATACTCCATTTGAATAACATTAGATTGTTTAATTCATTCAGGCGTGGCCTTGCGTACCTTCAGTCTGCGTTCAGCGCTCGTCGTGGCAACACGCCGTGTTCGAGTTCACGACAAGTCAATAGTCATCCTGAGGATGCCTCGTTGAGAAGTGAAACACGTGTCGATTTCTTTCAGGGTTTTTTATGGCTCTTTAAAAATAGCTAAGCGGAACAGGTTCCTAAATATATCCACGTATATTATATTTTATAAAATTAGACATTTAAATAAACCTTTTTTACAGTCCGTTCAACCGATTTTGACTTCTATTGCGTTGGTGGCATGACAATGGCAGCTGCAGTAAACAATTGGTATTGGAACCACTTTTTTGCTTTTAATGCCATCCTTATGTCTACGGTATAGAAGTCAGAATAGGTTGAACGGACTGTAAAAAAGGTATATTTATATGTCTAATCTTATTTCAAATGGAGTATAGAGCAGTGGTGGCCCAGTGGTAACGTCCGCGATTTACGAGTTGTAGGTCGTAGGTTCGAACCCAGACAGGCGCTTTACTTTGTGTAAATTATTTCATCACCACTGCTCTCAAAACGGTGAAGGAAAACATCGTGAGGAAACCGGCATGTCCTAGAACCGAAAATTCGAAGACATATGACATCTACCAACCCGCACTGGGCCCGCGTGGTAGATTACGGCCCACTCCCTCTCATAGAGGGGAGGCCTGTGTCCCAGCAGTGGGAACATTTATAGGCTGATGATGATCATGATAGTTGCATAAAAACAGTTACTTTCTTCTAAAGGTAATGTCTCTTTAATTCTAGTACAAGAAAGATAAAAACTAATAGCTAAACATGAAACTAGATGACTAAGACCACTGTCAGTTGTGATAGTGAGTCAACAATGTGAATCAGCGATGCATTGATAGCGACCCACACACGCGGACAGACAAACAAAGATATCGTTAATAACGTTACATAGTATAGGTACTATGTGCAATGTACAATGTTAAGTCTAAATTAATTGTTAATTTAAATTACTTTCAACTTAAATTGTCCGTATTTTCAAATCACAAGTGTCATTGTTTGACAGTTATATATATAGGGTGCCAGGGACATCGACGCGAATCCCCGTCCGATCACTCTGTTCGGCAAGCCGATCCCTTGGGAGAAGCGAGCCAAATACCTCGGTGTGATCTTAGACCATCATCTCTCTTTTTCAGAGCACATAAAGACGGTTTGTTCGCGAGCCGCTTTCGCTCTAGGTAGACTTCATTACATTCTAAATTCACGCAGCAAATTGTCACTAAAGTGCAAATTGCGAATCTATACAGCGTGCGTCCGTCCCACAATGACCTATGCGGGACCAGTCTTCGCTCACGCCAAAACCCGTTCCATCCATAGGATGCAGACCCTACAGAACTGATTCCTTCGCAAGGCCACGGGAGCCCCCTGGTACATCAGAAACGAGATCTTCCATCTCGACTGTAAGATCCCTACGATCCACCAGTTTCTCAAACGTATGTCCAAGCGTTACTTTGACTCCGCTTCTCGACATCGGAACCCTCTGATAGTCGAGGCAGCCAATTATGTCCCGTCCCAAATCAGTCAGACCCGCTGCCCGAGGCATGTACTCTCCGACCCAGATGACCCCATTACACTCCTCCAGGAACAGAATAGGGCCACCAGTACAGTGCACAAACACAGACGCCTCCCGTCATTCCGACCTCGCCGCCGAGATCCTTTACGCACGGGATCTACTCCCCGAGTAAACGAATCCCCCCCCCCCCCCCCCGACCCTTGCTCGAAAACGAGGTGCCAGCAGTTGTTGCAGCTGAGCACGTAGCTTTAAATACCCCGAATAATAATCATGATGATAATATAAATTTGATCCAGCCTGTCCCCTCTTGCTGTCCTCCCGTCAGCGATGCCCTAAGCCGAGGTCCGTACCCCACAGGGGGTGCCCTTAGCGAGCATTCGCTTAATTTTAATTTAGAATAGTTTAAAAAGCTCCTGGCTGGAGAGTCTAAGTGTAGAAGCTTATGGCACCCACAGGAAAATCCGGTTAAGCAGCCACGACCTTAGTGGTCAATCACTGCGAGAAGCCATTTAAAAAAATCGACGCGAATACTGTTACCATGGATCCAGTACATGATTCTGAACCGCCCTGCGTTGAAATTTATCGTCGGTTATTTTTTTTTATCAGCTGTTCCATACATTTTGACCGCGTAGGTATTGCTTAAACTGTAGGTATTGCTTGTAACTTCATTTTTAATTATTTTTACCTAATTATTGTGGTATAGTAATCTTGTTACTGTAAGAGCAGTGGTGGCCCAGTGGTAACGGCCGCGACTTACGAGTTGTAGGTAGGTTCGAACCCAGACCGGCGCTTTACTTTGTGTAAATAATTTCATCACCATTGCTCTCAAAACGGTGAAGGAAAACATCGTGAGGAAACCGGCATGTCCTAGAACTGAAAATTCGAAGACATGTGACATCTACCAACCCGCACTGGGCCCGCGTGGTGGATTACGGCCCACTCCCTCTCACAGAGAGGAGGCCTGTGTCCCAGCAGTGGGAACATTTGTAGGCTGATGATGATGATGATGATGATGATGATAGTAATCTTGTTCCAGGAGCATCGTCTTCACATATAATTATATATTCATGTATACAAAATATTGTAAAACATTTTAAAAGAGTACCTACCTAGTACGGTGAAGTTTCTTGCCCATTCTTCTTCATACGAAAACTACTGTTTTTTTTGGAAATTTTTACTTTAAAAAGTGCCTTTTACGTGCTTAATTGAAATAAATTATTTGACTTTGATTGTACTATGAAACAGCAGATTTTTTTTTATAACCAACGAAAAATTTCAACGCAGGGTGTTTCAGAATCATGTACTGAATCCATGGTAACAGTTTTCGCGTCGATGTCCCTGACACCCTGAATAGCATAATCAGCGTATAATATTCCCACTTCTGGGACACAGGCCTTCTCTCTTCGAAAGGGAGTGGGCTGTAATTTACCACGCGGGCCCCGGGTTGGTAAATGTCCCATGTCTTCGAATTATTTGGTTCTAGGACATGCCGATTTCCTCACGATGTTTTCCTTCACCGTTTTTAAGAGCAGTGGTGATGAAATTATTTACACAAAGTAAAGCCTGGACCTGGGTTCAAACCCACGACCTACAACTCGTAAGTCGGGGCCGTTACTACTAAGCCAACACTGCTCTCTATACAGTTATATAAAATTACTATATCACAGCAAATTGATATAGGGTGTCTATTTGCTCAACAGTTTAATTTCGCTGTCTGTACAATAATCTAAGTAGGTGAAGAAGTATTTTTTACCTACGTACTGACACTAAAAGCTGAGGTCGAATAGTGATCAAAATTTTGGACTGGGACACTCCAAAACAATCCGAATCGCATTTGCTTTTAACTTTCATGAATGATGATTGATATTCAGGCACTGAAGAGTTTGGATTTTTACGGACTGATAATTAATTGTCGTTTCCGGAAAATCCGTAGCTGCCCATAAAAACTAAGAACCATTTATTTTTATTTTTAAGCTATTGCATAGCTTTTATCGCGGGCTTTGAACGCGGCGACCGAATCAAGAAATTCCGTAACGTAACGAAAATAAAACCTAACACCCCCCACTCCGCCTACCATGTAATGACGGTTCCCATGACAACGTGATGTTGTCATGGGAACGTAATTTTTGTTTTATGTCATCACGTCATCATCCCAAGTGTAGCGTTGACAAATAGGAAGTATGGAGGTTACAAATGCTATGCAATAGCTTTACCGCGGCAGTCCCCGAGTGCATCACTTTTTTTTTTTACAATATTTTTTTCACAATTTACCAAGAACAAAAAAAAAACGGATTGAATTAATTTACGTACCTTGTCTGGCCTTGACACGAGCCTAAAACCTTAATTTGAAACGAAAACTTTTGCATTTGATACAATATTTTGGTAACTACTTTAACACTTCATTCTTAAAATAATAAAAGCCACTCCTCATAGAAAACATACCACTATCAGTATCCATCTCAATTTCCTAACCCCTTCACTATCCTCTAAGATCCCTCACTACATCCACACATACAAACATACATAAAATAATTAAATACAACCACATGCAAGCTCGGGGTGACTAGGGATGTACCAGGGTTGGGTGGATGGGTCAGATATTTCAATTCTCAGTCGGATATTGGCGGGTGTCGTGACAACGCATACATCTGCGATCGTCCCCGCCTTATCGTAATATTAAAATCTTGTGTGCTATGTAAGTTATGACGGGTTGCCTTTATGTACGGATGTGTGGTTTGCAAATATATTTTGAATTTTTTTTTTGGTAGTCTAGCCGAGTGGCATTTGTTTATTTTATTTAAACTTTTAGCTGTTTAATATTAAGATGAATAAATGATAGTCTATTCTATTCTAGAATAAATAAAAATATTATTATTGGTAGATAATATTGCCACTTTTTTTGTCTGTCCAGCTGGTTGACATTTAACTTTATTAATTTTTCGTTTTTAATAAGTAAACATATCTTTGTTTATATTTCCGCTTTTTTAGGTGGTCTAGCCGGTTGGCATTTTATTTTAAAATTGAATAAATAATAAAATTTTACGATTTTCCACTATTAGTTATGGTCTTCATTAAAGAAATCATTGACAATATTGTTCAGAAAATATCGAGTTTCAAACTAGATTGCTGTTCTTAGAGGTATAGGTATCTATTATAAATTGCAACGAGATCGAATTTATTTTCACGCCTGCCCCTTAAGATCTAGGCCAAATATATATAATATATAAATAAAGAGGACCATAAAGAATATGAAATAAAAATCTAAAAAAAATATAATAATTAGATCCGCGAAAGGAGATTGCCTAACTTTGGTCCAAATGCTGCCTAAGAATGGAAGTACCTGCGCTGATTTCCTGTCACTAATCTGTCTCTATACGAAATATTTTTAGAAACTATTTTTTTTTTTTGGCTAGGAATTTATCAAATAACTTCTCCGGCGGTGGAGCGGGAGGGCGTGTCAGGCTCTTACTGACTAAAACACACCCGTGTTCCTTCAGTTGCCAAATTGCCGGGGGCCTCGATCTCCCTTTCGGACTTCTTCGCAACCCCGGCAGGCTTATAATCTATCCTGGGGTTCGTCATTTTTTTTAAATCTATTTTGATGATATACATTTTTATACATAGTTTTTTTTTGACGTACTTTTAAGATTTTTACACCTTTTATGACCCCAACTAAAGTAAAGACAATTTGTGTAAATGGACAGTTTTTGAACTTAAATCTGCTACATACTATAATATGACTTGATTTTGTGTAGGTATTCTAGTTACAAATACAAATTATACATCTAATACCTCTAAACGAGCAATTCTTGTATATACCTATATATATATAATCTGAATCTCAATGCAGGGGGTTTCGGGAACGATAAATCGATCTAGCTAGGTTTCATTTTTAGAAAACGTCGTTCAAAAAAAAAACCGAGCAAGGCTCTGTCATCCGGATATTAAGTATTGATGTAAGAGATTTTATTAGAAATAAGCATCACCTTTGTACGTATTTTTCTGTTCCTTTTGTCTTGTCTGTGTATTATTTGTGTGTACATAAATGATTGATTGATTGATTGTTGGTCCCGGCTGTCATTTGTAGATCTTTGACAGTCGTTACGGGTAGTTAGAAGCCCAAAAGTCTGACAACCAGTCTTACCAAGGGGTATCGTGTTACCCTAGTAACTAGGTTGTGGAGGTCAGATAGGCAGTCGCTCCATGTAAAATACTGGTATTCAGCTGCATCCGGTTAGACTGGAAGCCGATCCCAACATAGTTGGGAAAAGGCTAGGCAGATGATGATGATAAATGATTAACTAAACAAAGGTAATAAACATGATTTAAATTGGTGCTTGACTACCGCATTCTTTTCGAAAACTGAACGGATGATTAGATAATTTTTATCATTTTAATAGTAAATTCACAGGTGGTTGCTTGGTGTTATCTTTTTCATTGATAATTCTTGCGACACTTGTAGAGTAAAAAGAAAGTGTCGTTATTAATAACTCAACAAGAACTTTAACTTGATATCTACTTGCACTAAATAAAATACCCGAGAGTCTGTAAACCAGTGTTACCCAGTAACTGGGTTGTGGAGGTCCGATAGGCAGTCGCTCCATGTAATATACTGGTACTCGGCTGCATCTGGTTAAACTGGAAGCCGACCCCAACATATTTGGGAAAAGGCTAGGCAGATTGAAAGGATATCTTAATCTTTTGTAAGACTTTTTTAACCAACTGTGGCTAGATCTACATAGCACATGCGAACTACGCATCACACCGACGTCAGGCAAAATACTGCATCGCGCAAGCAGGGTTTACTGCGCGACTGGCATATATACAATGTCCCGATATCAATCGTAGAGTTTAATCTGATCCAGCCTATCCTCCCCCAGCGACGCCCTAAGCCGAGGTCCGTACTCCACTGGGGCTGCCCTTAGCGTGTAGTCGCTTAGTTTCTAAGTTCCATGCCCTGGTTGGAGACCTTAATTTATTAAGGTAGTCCGATTGAGCAGCTGACAATTTCCTAGGTAGACCTGAGAGATGCCATACAAAAAAAAAAGTAGAACCCCGGGAGTGCCGACAAAGTGAAAACTTGAAAAAAATCAGCATCGCAGTAATCAACGCGTTGATGTCTTTTTAATGGTCAAAGAAAGAAAGAAAAAGTATTTATTAAGACTCGCACAGGAAATCACAAATTAAACTAAACACCTTCAATAAGAACATTAATAAAAATAATAAAAAAAAAAGTAAAATTAAAATAAAAGCAGAAGGTCCTGTACGAGGCCAAAAGGCTCCTATCTGGTGTCGTAACAATGTCGCGAAATCAATGGTTTTGTCCCATCTCAAAAAAGCCCAACGCGCTTAAGGCTCCGTGCCGCCGCACCGCACGAAATCACTGATTTTGATCAATTTTGTTTATTCGTTGTGAGAAAGGGGACGAGAATTTAAACAAAATTATTTGTGGTTTGAAAAGTCCAATTCTTCGTCTTGTACATAGGGGAAAGGGATTTTTGAAATAAATTAAGGATTCGTGGGAAATCACTAAAATTCGCAACAAGTTTTCCAAAAAATGACGCGAGACTGACGTTTGATCGTTTCGTTAGAAGAAACTGCTTTTGATGTTGAAAATTAAAAAATATCATCAACATCATTATATGGTCTACTTGTACATAGGGGAACCACTTTTTTCAACTTTCATACAAAATATAGCAGAAAAAAAATGTTGAAATAACGTAACTTTCTCAAAACTTCAAGCCAAATAAATATTTTTTTCTAATACTTAGAAACACTTTTAAGAAATTTTAAAAATTATGTATTAATTTTAAGTTAATTGTTTAATAGAATCTAAATTTTATTTTATAAATAAACAATTACTTCATTACGTAAATAAATGGCAAAGTGAACTATATAAACGATCGCGGAAAATCTATTCCGTCAGTAGCGAACGGGCCTTCCCAGCGTGAGGACGTATCACTTTGCGTCGCAGCACGCACACACGCACGTACGTGTCCGATGTTAACATATTCCAGAAATTGTACGTCGACTACCACATTTTGATCCGCATTTTATTTTAAAGTACTTTGCTTGTTTTTGAAGAACATTAAAATTTTGCATGCCTGGCAATAAATAAAATACCGGTGTACGTGTGTTCGTAATTCTTCTTATCCTAAACGGCTTGACTGATTCAGATGTTTTTTTTTAAATTCTTTTTGTGTAACTTGGATGGTTCATAACTATAGTTGGACTCGCGTGGCGCTGTTGTCGCAGGACAACATCTGCCTGCTGGGTTCACTAGTTATATTTTGACTTTAGATTTCATAGTTTTGAATGATTTTTGGTAGGGGAAAAAGTTATGGGTTCGCGTCACCGATATGCCCGCGCCGATATGCTGTTGTAGCAATAAGTGAAGTATTTTTGGAACGAAGTTCTTTAACGCTACTGAAGACTACTTTAAGTCAAAATAAAGATCCAAGATGACGGCTGCGAACATTTAAAAATATTTCGTCATGGGTATCGTTTTCATAGTTTTCGAGGGTGCTAAAGCTGATAGTGAGGTCAAAATATAAATCCAAGATGGCGGCTGTGACAATATTCAGATTTTTCGTCATAGGTGTCTTTTTCATAGTTTTTGAGGATTCTAAAGCAGATTTTGATGTCAAAACGTAAATCTAAGATGGCGGCTGCGAAAATTTTCACATTTCTTCATAACATCACGCTATCAATTTCAAAGTGTTGGGCCCTTTGAAATTGATGGCGTGATGTTATGAAGAAATCTCATTTCCGCAACTTTTTCGCGCAAGTGGGTTCGCGCAAGTGTCTTTCGCGAAAATGTCTTTCGCGCAAGTGTCTCAGATCCCTTTATGGATACTGGTGCCAATTCTCTTGTCACAAATTAATGCCTCAAAACTAGACTAAAAATCACCAAAGTTTCGTTCATTCCTGTCAAACGATGATTTCCTATCGTGAAATAATTTTAGAATATATTTTATTTTGACAGCACTAAGATGGCAATATGGTGCCGATTCTCTTGTATACCGAACTAAACTTACTAAACTATCACTAAAATTCCTTACTTTTGGCTATGAAAATCTTGAAGCTATTCTGCAACAAAAATTTTCTAAATTAAATTTAAATATATTTTGACACACTAAAATTATATTTGACAATCGCGAGTCCACGTGGTACTTATTTGCCCTACCCCGTGAATTTTTTTTAGAGCTGGAGGCGCACAGGGGGCAGCCTTGACGTTTTATATAGAATTTTTACTTTTTGTAAGGAAAATAAGAAAAAATATTACCTACATGTAGAGTGTCAGGGGTTTAAGGGTTTTATAAAGGGGATCGAAATTCTCATTATTTTTGCGATTGGACACACCGTTTTCGAGATATATGCAAAAGAAAAAAAAAAGATACAGTACTGTTTTTTGCACCTGAAGCGAGGTGTTGGTGTGAATTTTAGTTCAAGATAACTAATTTTATTCCGCACCTTTTTAATCGCGATTAAAAAAAGTCATATTTAGTTAGACATGGGTGCCGATTCTCTTGTACACCGAACTAAACTAACTAAACTATCACTAAAATTCCTTATTTTTGACTATGAGAATCTCAAAGCTATTCTGCAAAATAAATTCTCTAAATTTAAAAATAATTTTGACACATCTAAATCGAATTTGACAACCGCGACTCCACACGTGATACCTAACCACGTGAATCTTTTTAGAGACGGAGGCGCGCAGGGGGGGCAGCCTCGACGTGTTTTATATGGATTTTTCACTTTTTGTGTGGAAAATAAGAAAAAATGTTACCTACATGTAGAGTGTTAGGGGTTTAAGGGTTTTATAAAGGGTGTCAAAATTTTAATTATTTTTGCGATTGGACACACCGTTTTCGAGATAAAAGCAAAAGAAAAAAAAAAATTCAGTACTGTTTTTTCATCTGAAGTCGAGGTGTTGGTGTGAATTTTAGTTCATGACAACCAATTTTATTCCACATGTTTTTAGTCGCGATTAAAAATAGTCATATTTAGTTAGAAAATCTAAATTTTAGGTTAAAAACGTCAAATTCAGAATAGCAAAATTGCCATTTTCACTAAACTAATATCTCAGTGCCATCTTAGTGCTGTCAAACTAAAATATAGTTAAGTTGTGTCACTTTAATCTATTTCAGAATGGGCAATCGATTTCCCATTCTGAAATAGACTAAAGTGACACAACTTAACTAGATTTTAATTTGACAGCACTAAGATGGAACTGAGATTTTCATTTAGTGAAAAAAGCAACTTTACTATTCTGAATTTGACGTTTTTCACTTAAAATTTAGATTTTCTAACCGAATCTGACTATTTTTCGCGATTAAAAACGTGTGGAATAAAATTGATTGTCATGAACTTTAAATTCACACCAACACCTCGATTTCACATGCAAAAACAGTACTGAATCTTTTTTTTTTTCTTTTGCTTTTATCTCGAAAACGGTGTGTCCAATCGCAAAAATAATTAAAATTTTGACACCCTTTATAAAACCCTTAAACCCCTTATACTCTACATGTAGGTAATATTTTTTCTTATTTTCCATACAAAAAGTGAAAAGTTCCATATAAAACACGTCGAGCGTGCGCGCCTCCGGCTCTAAAAAGATTCACATGGTTAGGTATCACGTGTAGAGTCGCGATTGTCAAATTTGATTTAGATGTGTCAAAATTTTTCTTAAATTTAGAGAATTTATTTTGCATAATTGTGCCGATTCCCTTGTTCACAAACTAAACTAAATTTAAGTGCATCTTTTTCTTTCTATTTCATTAAGAAAAGGACAGAAGATAAATTTTAGTTTAGTCCTGTCAAATTAATCAGCGCTTGACGTTAATTGACGTAATTTTAGTCGGCAAGTTTTTAATCACATCTAAACTTGTATGGGTGGTGATTAATTTGACAGGACTAAACTAAAATTTATCTTATGTCCTTTTCTTAATGAAATTGTAAGAAAAAGATGCACTGAACTTAAATTTAGTTTAGTTTGTGAACAAGGGAATCGGCACCAATAGCTTTGAGATTCTCATAGTCAAAAGTAAGAAATTTTAGTGATAGTTTAGTTAGTTTAGTTCGGTGTATAAGAGAATCGGCACTAATCAAAATTTTAGGTGAGAAAAGTCAAATTCAGATTGGTGCCGATTCTCTTGTCACAAATGCCTCTAAACTAAACTAAAAATCACCAAAATTTAGTTTATTCCTGTCAAACGACGATTTCCCATTCTGAAATAGACTAAAGTGACACAACTTAACTATATTTTAGTTTGACAGCACTAAGATGGCACTGAGATATTAGTTTAGTGAAAATGGCAATTTTGCTATTCTGAATTTGACGTTATTAACCTAAAATTTAGATTTTCTAACTAAATATGACTATTTTTTTATCGTGACTAAAAACATGTGGAATAAAATTGGTTGTCATGAACTAAAATTCACACAAACACCTCGACTTCAGATGAAAAAACAGTACCGAATATTTTTTTTTTCTTTTGCTTATATCTCGAAAACGGTGTGTCCAATCGCAAAAATAATGAAAATTTCGACACCCTTTAAAGAACCCTTAAACCTCTAACACTCTACATGTAGGTAATATTTTTTCTTATTTTCCACACAAAAAGTGAAAAATCCATATAAAACACGTCGAGGCTGCCCCCCCTGCGCGCCTCCGGCTCTAAAAAGATTCACGTGGTTAGGTATCACGTGTGGAGTCGCGGTTGTCAAATTCGATTTAGATGTGTCAAAATTATTTTTAAATTTAGAGAATTTATTTTGCAGAATAGCTTTGAGATTCTCATAGTCAAAATTAAGGAATTTTAGTGATAGTTTAGTAAGTTTAGTTCGGTATACAAGAGAATCAGCACCAATAGCGAATTTTTCATTTTCACTAAATTAATAACTCATTCAGTTGCAAAAACTGTACTTTATCTTTTTTCTGTTCTTTTGCTTATATCTCGAAAATTGTGTCTTATCGCAAAAATAATGAAAATTTCGACCCCCTTTATGAAACCCATAAACCCATAAAACTCAACATGTAGGTAATAATTTTTCATGTTTTCCATACAAAAAGTATAAAATTCCATATAAAACAGAATTGTTATAAATATACTAAACGAATATACACAAACATTCCAGACTTATTTCATAAGCGTACCTACGTAACTTAACAAAATACCGTCTATAGGATCAAAACTGTTTAAGCGATCACTACGCTCGATGTTTAGGCGTGTGTGCGTGAACGGTGCACACAAACATAGCATCGCAAGAATTTACCTAAACTCTGTCGAGTGAAGTCACGGCCAGGAGCCTTAATTCACTTCAAAACCGTCAGTCCGAAAAATATGTAGCGAGTATAAAATACAACAAAATATTGAATAACATTAGTATATTGACGCGTTGACAAGATCCCGCGATCTGGCTCCGCAATTTCCTATTCCGTCCGTCCGTCCGTCACTGTGCCAACCATGTTTATTTATTTCCTTCTAACATTTCATGACTATTTATCTTTGATATCGTTTTCTATAAAAATGTTTTGCAACATGATAAAAAAACCTTTTTTCGTGGTATTGTGTTTTGGTCAAGTGATCGAGGGGTCCGAGGGTGAATATTTTTTCATGGAAATTTGAAGAAATTTACTGTTCAAGTGATAAGTCTGAATATTTCAAATTCTACAGCGTTTTAATCAAAGTAAATTAACAAACAAAACTTTCTACTTAAAACATTATAAACAGCGAACGGATAAATAGGATAATTCACATCAAAAACCTTATTCCCATTACAATTGATTAAACATTTAAAAGATAAACAAAATTGAAACCAACCTTTACCCAATCTAATAACGGATCACAACTTACAAATTCAAATTTCGAAACAAAGGAGCATCATTCAAACGAATGAAGTGAACGAGGAACGAACGAGTGAACAGATTGAGTGAACAATATCTTATTTTGCAATAATCCGCTAGGAACTGTGGTAATTTCCTGAAAGAGATGGAACAACGTTGAATGTACCGTTTTAAACACAAATGTTTACAATAAGCAATCGTTTTTGAATACAAATAGGATGTATTTGGATGATGTAGTTACTGTATAGATGGTTTGTTTCTGTTTCTATTCGATATATTTTTTATTACTTCGGAGAATATTACAAAATTAAAGTCATTACATTATTTTATAACTTGGATACTATTGAAATTCAGCTCATGTTTTTTTTTCCCTTTGGAATAACAGTAATATATTTTTGGACTATACTGTATATAGTCCAAAAATATATAAATTGAGCATTCTAGTTTGCTTTACAAAATTGTTCAAATACTATTAAAAATATATAAAATAATAATAATAAATAAAAATTATGTTTATTTATCTCCACAAATTACATTCATATACATATTAAGTTGACCGATAGTTAAATCACAACCCACTGCAGGATAATTACAACCACAACAAAAATATCACAATTAATTACTGCACGGTAATTGCAATTGCTTTGGTTCAATTGAAAACATATCCTACTTGCTCTCTCTTTCCTCTTTTTCACCAAACTTACATAAACCTTTTTTTAAGTCACAAACTTACATACTTAAACCTTTTTTCAAGTCACAAACTTACATAAACCGTTTTTAAGTCAAATAAAAAAAACCTAACGAAAGATTTAGGCTCAATTTACATTATTGCGGAACGGAATGGAAGACAATTTTTGGAAGGAAATTGTGTAAAGCATAATGAACTTTATGTCAATTGTTTAACGTACAAACTAGAGTCAAGCTGAGGGAATTCCCGAGAATACGCGAGAATTCGCCAGAAGACGCGCTACCTGTTTCTACTCATATCTAGTTTGTATGTTACATAATTGACATAAAGTACATTATGCTTTGACCCAATTTTTGTCAAAAATTTGCCTCCATTCCGTTCAATGTAAATTGAGCCTTACGAAGGAAAAGAAAGGCACACAACGGATTAACGCTAGTCACAATATCCTTTATAACAAGAAACCCGTTTTGTATTAATAACACTTGAATAACTTTACTTGTTTACTGTTCAATCAGTTGTTTTATTTAATTAAAAGATTGTGACACTCACGCTTGACTACAGTACGAATACTTTCTTGTTAATTGATTTAGAAGTTAGTATCTAATGAAGAGCTGTATATAGAAATAGGGTTGTGCGATGCGATACTTATTAAAACTTTTAAATAATTCAAAAGTAGTATTTCTAACCAACTTCCTAAAAAGGAGGAGGTTTATGTTCGTAGCGTATGTTTTTTTTTTTCATGTATGTCCGCCGATTTCTCCGTCATTTGTGGACCGATTTTAAAAATTATTTTTTTGTTTGAAAGGGTATACTTTCAAATTAGTCCCATATACATTGTATTAACTTTGCTTTGATAGTTTTTGAGTTAGCTACAAAATACGTATTTTTTTCCCACTTGCTATGTAGATGATATGATAAGTTTCTGTCACTGGTAGCAGGTAGTGGTATTCGAATGTGTGTGGGGTAGGAACCACAACTAAAAAGTGAAAAATAAAAACTTTTTACAAAAAAAACAAGCTACTTCCAAAAAAAAAACACAACAAAGTGAAAAATAACTTTAATTTCGAAGTCGGTTGTTTTTTTTTTATAAAAAGTTTTTTGCCCTCGTAGATCAGATAAAATGGGAACTGTAGTAATTAAAGCATGCAATAGATATTAATTATAACAAAAACTTTAAAAATGATGGCAAGTTTTCCTATTTTTTTCTAACTGTGTATCTAAGTACAAAAATTCAAAAAAAAAATATTTACGTGGCTACTACCTACTTTCAAGATTTCTATAAAAACTTATCCAAAAAACGATTTCCTCAACCCTTAAAACAGGCTTCAAAAGTGCATCGCTCTGTCAATTCCTTAGCACCATATTCGTAAACTTAATTATTGCTAGACAATTTGTCGCAAGTTAATAAAGACGCAAGAAGTGGCAAGTTCTTTGTGTGGTGTTGGATTTATCGGCTTCTCCCGGGCCCGCTTCATTTCCTGAGCTCGCCTCTTGTCGAACTTATGGGCGACGCAAGATGTGGGATGTAGCGTGTGGTACAATGCGGAGCGTGGTCCTTATTGATACTAGCTAAATCTCTCGAGCAGAAACGACTCAAACCATGTCATGACTCTAACCGTATATTTAATATCTAACTATTTAGAAAGGGCAGGTGTGTTCAATCATCTGATTGATGCAGGACTTACCTAGTAGTAGTTTCGCATGAAAATTTATTTTATTGCATACTGAACCTCAGCCTTATATAATTTTCACCATAAGTTTCCACGAACCTCTAAAATAATTCTTTTGGGAAGATTGTTATGCCTAATAACTTGGATAAATTAGAAACCAACTTCCAAACTACAAAGTGAAAATAACTTTAATTTCGGAAGTCGGTGTCAAAAAACTAAAATACTGATCCAAAGACATTGGTGCCGATTCCCTTGTTCACAAACTAAACTAATTTTAAGTTCAGTGCATCTTTTTCTTTCTATTTCATTAAGAAAAGGACAGAGGATAAATTTTAGTTTAGTTCTATCGGTACCACTGACTTCCGAAATTAAAGTTATTTTTCACTTTGTAGTTTGGAAGTCGGTTGTATATTTTGTAAAAATGTTCTTTATATGTACATAAGTACCTACTTGACGGTTCTTCCATATGTTCTAGCGTCCGCCCCGCTGTCAGCTCATAACTTGCCCTTCCCACTAACACTACAACGCAGGGATAATCGCATTGTTTTGTTTTTGATTCATTGCATTTGTTCTCGTAAACTTCGTATTTATTACGTTTCTTGCACCGATCGGATATTTCTATGTTCACTATTTACCGTTCGCTTGATTTACGTATTGTTTATCTTTGAGAGGTTATTAATAAAAAGTTTGCATATATTTGCTTTTGGATTGATCAGAGTTACGTCTTGCGGTCTTGCTGAGAAAGTTTTGTTCCTACATTTTGAATTGTGGCGTTTTCTAAACCAATCACTAGCTTAATTTTTTGTGTGTAATTTTTTATTTGTATTAATCCATTTATTTTGTTCTTTACAGGTAAGTCCACAACAGTTTATATACAGCCAGAGCGTCATCAGTCAGTTCGAGGTAACACCACAGTGACTTCAAAATAATTGTAATCTTAAGTGGCTGATTTAGTTCTTTTTGAACTTTTATGCAGTTCTCAAAGTATCTTTTATCGACAAAATTAGTTCTCTATCTATCCAATAAGCTCTCATAATGGTGTCGATTCTCTTGTTCACAAACTAAACTAAATTTAAGTTCAGTGCATCTTTTTCTTTCTAATTCATTAAGAAAAGGACAGAAGATAATTTTTAGTTTAGTCCTGTCAAATTAATCAGCGCCTGTCACTACTCCATACAAGTTTATACGTAATTAAAAACTTGCTTACTAAAATTACGTCAATTTACGTCAAGCGCTGATTAATTTGACAGGACTAAACTAAAATTTATCTTCTGTCTTTTTCTTAATGAAATGGAAAGAAAAAGATGCACTGAAATTAAATTTAGTTTAGTTTGTGAACAAGGGAATCGGCACCAATAGCGACAAATTAGTTTTCAAGCCGCTCTGATGCAAAAACTTGCACCGTCAACATCTTTTGGGATTGCTGTTCTCAGATGAAAAGAACGGTGTATAAGTACATAATGTAGCTACTTCCACATAGGTACTCTCTCAGATACCGCAAAAGGCGAACTTTTCAAAAGCGCTGAAGCCCCATCGAGGCGCGTGATGGTAGATTAGCCACTCTCGCGCTTTTACCGCCGTCCCACTCGCACTTGAACGAAGAAAAGAGATAGATAGATTTATGATTCTTATACATAAGTCTATCTGCAGGTTCGTTTTCATATAGAATTCAGACCATAATGGGTAGATCTCCAAACCAAATTATCGATTCCAGAATCCTACCTACTTCCATATGCAAGGGGTCGGTTATGAAAGCATGTATTATCGAATTCTGACACTAATCAGTATGGCTGTGTTTCGGGCTAATGATTTGGATGCCTTTGGCAGGAGATATTTCAATTTAATCGTGTTGGTAATAGACAAACGTCTGACAGGTGTAGTGTAGAGACGGAGGTAGCAAATTCTCTATCAGCACGCGTAGCATGACCACCGTAGAAACGAGTTTTGTCGACGGAAGAATAGACAAAATGACAGATAAACAATCACAATCTGTCATTTTGTCTATTCTTCCGTCGACAAAACTCGTTTCTACGGTGGTCATGCTACGCGTGCTGGTAATGATTCGAGGTATTCCACTCAGAGCACTTTACCGAATTTTGTAATTGCGGTTCGGTGGAACAGTTTATCAATATTATTTTCAGTACCCGAACGGCACCAACGTAAAATATTTTTGAAGTGAAAACTTCTTTAGGAGCGTTGGGCATTTTTGAGATGGGAAAAAACAATTGATTTCGCGACACTGTTACGACACCAACTTTGGACCATTAAAAAGACATCAACGCGTTGATTACCGCGGTGCGTGGAGTAAAAGACATCATTGCGTTGATTACCGCGGTGCTGATTTTTTTTCAAGTTTTCACTTCTGTCGGCACTCCCGGAGTGCCATTGTTTTTTTTTTTTAGCAGCTTGTTTGCCAACTACGCCATTTTGTTTCACAAAATCCCAAACCCAAATTCCATCGATTCTTACACCGATCCCTTACCACGATAACACAGAATTCCCCACAAGTTCTAAAATGATAATCACGAGTTTTCTAACTAAAACACCGTTATTAAGTAACACTAAACTAAAAGCTAGGCACACAACAGCGTGGGAATATCCTAACATTTGTTCCGAGCGTTGCGCAAGCGCAGGATCTAATCGAGATATTAATCGAGTTAGCGAGTTACTCGATTGCGCGTTATCGATTGTAGAATGAATGTTACATTACATGCAATTAGAGGTTGACGAAGTACTTATATGAATATAAGAAATCTTGCAAGCAATGTAGTGACTAATTGCTAGTGTACCTATCTGGGCTGCATTCTTTGTTGTTCAGTTTTAAAATAACTGAAGCAGTTTTTTTAACAGCCGAAGTATTTGTTATGTTTTAATTAAGCCGGCCAGCTGCAAAAACAGTGTCAGTAAAGAACATAATCAGCCTATAATGTCTCGGTGAGAGAGAGTGGGCCATAATCCACCACGTAGGCCCAGTGCGGGTTGGTATGTGTCACATGTCTTCGAATTTTTGGTTCCAGGACATGCCGGTTTCCTTCGCCGTATTGAGAGTAGCAATAAAGAACGATATTGTTCAAATTACATTGACTTTCTTAAGGCGCAACTAACCGATACTTTTTCCATACAAATTTCTAAGGGGTTTTACTCCACTGTTACACATTGTACATCCAAAGTAAAACATGAAATCGTTTTGTCTTATTATTAATTTTGTCTGTACAGAAGCAGAATAGTAAAAAAAAAGCAATTAAAAAGTTATGAGCCAACAAAGATTCGTTTTTCCTGCTAATTTTAACGCAACTTTGGCCAAAGGACTTTTCGTAATTTTTTACCCGCTCGTTTTACTAAAATCGTTCTGAACGGTGTTTGTGTGCATGCGAACTAGAGTTTGTGCATGTAGACCAGCGTCTAACTGCTCATCACTGATACTATCTCTGTCGGACACGATGCCAGGTGAGACAGCGTGCTTTTTGACCAAGCCCACCAATGAGTTCGAGCCCGCGACTAGTTCAACCTTAAGTAAAAGATCACTTCTACTTAAGAGTCTACAGTAGATACCTTGAGAGCTTGGCTTGAGAGCATGGACTTACTAATGTAGGTAAGTCTGTGCTCTCAAGCCACAAAGCAATACCCTCACCATATCGCCCACCTAACCTAGCAGAACGTGATACTCCCCGATCTAATTCATCGCCAATACTAATTGTCGACCAGCCTCTCAGAACCGATCGTCTCCCGAACGCAGATTACCCGCGCTCACCCTCTTGAGCCACTGGGATGATGATACTTGTCAATGATTGTATCGGAACTTGCTCTTTCCATGCCAGTTGAAGAGGATATTGATACAGGGTGAAATCTTTTTGTGGGAGTTTGCTGTTGTTGGGTTCGATTGAATTAGACAGTGGTTTGTTTCTTTATTTAACCGATTTCCAAAAAGGAGGAGGTTCTATGTTCGTAGCGTTCAAGGTCCCATATAAATTTTATCAACTTTGCTTGGATAGTTTTTGAATTGGCTTCAATAATACATATTTTTTCCCACTTAGTATGTGGATGATAAGTTTCTTTCACTGTTATTTACATAGCAGGTATTATTCGAATTTGTGTGGGCTATAGCGCATAGCCTAATAAAACAACTTTCATTTGTCAGGTGTGGTTTCCGTCCAATTTATTACGAGAAAATATCTAATCTATTTTAACATGATTTACATGAATTTGAAGGAAAATTTTAGCCTGGCAACACCAGACGTTACTATCGAGAACAAGCGTAGGTATCTCCTGAAGTCACAATCTCTGTATTATCTATGCGACCGGGAGGCTACAACCAGTTGACAAACTGCACTACGTGATATTGCAGCCATTACTCCTGGTGATTCATATCGAACACCCCCCGACACCCCCCGGCACACCCTGACACCCCCACACCTCCAACTCCCTGAGATAACGGCCCACCCAATTTACCTATTAAAATTTAACCTGCATACAAAAAGTAGGAACCATGCAGTATGCTAATTACTACAATCAATCATTTTAGGATTTATTCTGTTTGTGTTCTGGATATTGCAAACGAATTATAAAGAGAGCATTGTATTACTTTCCACTCACCGAAGACTGTCACTTCAGAATGCAAAACTCAAGATAGCGGAAAGTTGTCACTCAGAAATGCGAATACAAAAAAAAAAATAAGCAATCAATAAAAAAACAGTCACAATATTTAAAAAAGTTAATAGGCTCGATAACCTTTCCCCTTAAATGAGTAGCCATCGAAAAAAGAGACCAGTTTAAAAAAAAGTTGAAACGTCAAAGTGACAGTTGGAGAGCGCTCCAAAACTACCGTTGACAAAGCACCGGTGAGCCGAAACAATCAACAAATTCACATCGTACAAACGGATCGGACATTTATTGTTCCCTATCGTTACATTCCACCTCTGTTGTTTATAACAGAGACGTCCAATTTGCTAGGGAGAGACTTTTTATCTCGTTTTTTGCTATTTTTTTGGTACACGTCGAACAAAGGCAATATGACAGGTCTCAGTGTAGGAACGGTATCGCTAGTCGGGCACGACGAAAAACGAGAATAATCGAGCAATCGAGTAAAAACAGAAGGAGCGGGAGCGAGCCCATCGGCCTGTGACAATTGCATCTGCAGTCGAATTGCAGACGCCATGTTGGATTATTGCGCACCTCTATTTCGATTAAGTGTCTCGACGGCTTCGTTTTAGTTCGCCATCCCGTGTTTGCACTTGTTTGTTTCTATTAATATTTTTCCGTATACGATTTTATAAATTAATTTTCTGTTAATTTAATGTAAAAGTCCCTTACTAAAGACATAATTATTTTGACACGCAAAGGTGACAATGACAAGACAAATGGATTCATTCGTAATTATGTAAATAATTTCGGTTCATTCATACGGGACTTCCAATAAGAATATTACTAAACAAGCAAACACAAAAACACGTGTAAAGTATTCACAGCTTTTTGAATGCGATATCAGCTTACAACCTTTCTCGGAAGGTCCGTGCGCCTCACAATAGTGTTGTGCCTTAAAATATTCTTATTTTAATCGAGTAGGTGTATCGAGGAAGCGAGTATCGAGAGCGCTCGTGTGGAATATAGATAGTGACGGACGGTGGACGGCCACCACCGATACGATAGAAGGCGCGCCACGCCAGAAATCTATTCATATTTTTCAATTTTCGTCCAATTTTGAACGCAGGTGAAAGCTTTGAGTCAGACTTTCAGCCTCTTGGAGATAAAAGTGTTTTGTAAACCGTAAACACTTCGAGCAATAACTTATGGCAATAGAAGGAGAAAAACGATACAAGCAATTCTAGAAATGCAAAAACCAAATTGTGAAAGACTCAACCAAAAAAGACCGTCTAAAAGCCATCAAGGATCATCGTCGAAGCTGTCGAAACTTCAATTCGAAATCAATCAACTCAATCCTCTGACATACGTCATCCGACTTTGACAGTTTAAAAAAATGGCGAAGGAACCAATCGGGTTGTGACGTCGGCAACAAAAGGGCGCGCGTCAGCGACGATGGATTCGAAAATTAAAATCTCGCGTTAGTTGGCAATGTTGGCAGTGGTGACGGCTGTCGGCAGCTGCCGGCCGCACTGCCAGCCAGTTCGATTTCAGGCTTGTTCTAAATATGTCAACACTTCTTTGTTATCGAGGGACGTGCGCGCGGAAATGAAAGTCCATCGAGTAGACGAGTCTATTATCGCATCGCATATTATATGGGAGCGTTGTACGGAGCAAATTAACCGCAATATACTGGGGAATAGGTTTTGAAAAGCTGAAGCGTCCTCGATTTCTTGGGCTCCTGGTTATCGGAGTCCTCCAATGACTGTTGACTTCATTTTTCCACGAAATGATAAAATTCTAACACGTAATCTATAGAAACCAGTCCTTCACTTACCTACCTACATAAACACAATTTTAACATCTTTTAACCTTATCAACGGCCATAAATCGCTCGCATTAGTAATGCATGAATACCTGTGTGAGTATATTGATAAAACCTAACCCGTAACGAAAGCCAAACATTCAATAAGATGAGTGACACACGATTAAGTATCAACTTACATCCCGAAGGAAGTAAAGGGTACCTACTTTATATTAAAATTCATCCAAAACTTGAATGACAATATCGCTGAGAGACATCGCACAGTGCGCCAACCGCGCTCCATCCTAGCAAAAAACCACGCGAAATTCCAATTTCAACTTCTATTCGATAATTCGCGGAAACGCGAAGAAAACTTACATGAGTGACGTATCAGTGTGCGGCAGGCGGCTGCGAGATATCCACGTATTTACCTACGTACCTGTCGCCGTCTCGTCACCGTCGAGCTAAGCCCGCGCCATTCTGTACAGAGTTGAAAAACTTTTCGACTGTTATGTGTGATAGCGGCACCATTCGCACTAGAGTTCAGAACAAAATAAAGAAGCTTTATTGAAAGCCACCGTGGAGTCGACATTTTTAATCTATTTTAGAGCTAGCTTTATGGTATTTGAGAACCGGTGCGTGTGATAATTAGCTTAGCGGTACATATTTAGCAGCGGAAACTATAAAAGCTCTTCATTAATATCGTCAAACATTTTTTTCATCATAAAATATTTTTGCGTATAAAATATATGTGTTTTTCTACGGGCACTGTATCGTCACACGTCACCTGTCCGAACAGATTCCGATCGCGATCCGCGCCACATTATGTTTGCTCAGTCGTCAAAAATTCTTTTGTCCCCACAAGATAAGCTTCGCGCCACAGTGCGACACTAGCTATCATCGTGCAATTTTTTAAACTAATGTCGTGTATCGGCTTCGACTGATGTATGTTTTTATTTGGCTGTTTTTCTGTTTCACTACTTTTATTTATCTATAAGACCTTTGTGAGAAAAATATTTTTTTTTTGTAAATATTTTCATTGTGCACAATGAAAATTTAGCTGTAAAATTTTACATTTTTTAGGTAAAAGAAAAAAACTATTATTATTTATTTTTGTTATCTGTAAGACCTTTGTAAGCAAAATGTTTTTATTTTTGTAAATATTTTCATTTTGCGCAATGAAAATTTAGCTGTAAAATTTTACTTTTTTTAGGTAAAAAAAACTATTATTATTTATTTTATTATCGCATGTGACATTTATTGTGGCGCACGAATTAAACTACTAAACTACGTTTATTATCTTCTAGATTAATTAACTTTACACCTACATAATTGTTTATACAGTTGCTAAGTAGTTTCTTTTTAATACTTATCGCTGTTTCTAAGGCACTAGTAATGTGCGATAAAAGTGCCTATATCTATGCCAATTTACTTGCTACACAAGTTATTGATAAGCAAATGCAACCTCATTTAATGCGTTGCAAAAAAGTTTTTTTTTTTTAAGTAGAGTATTAATCCTGCTGTATTTTTTTCAATATTTTTACCAGCGATAATGCTTTTAATTTCTTACAAGAGACAATTATTAATGAAAAAGTTATTTGAAACTCAGGAATCATTCCTAAAGTTGGGTTTAAAAAAAAAATAAAAGTAACCGAGTCCTCACGGCCATTTAATCAATTAAAAAGTTCATACTTAGGTAATTATCTGTCATGAAAATTAACTTCGCTTTACCTACCGACTTAATAACTACGCATGTGACTAACGCAGTTTCACTTTTCACGCAAATCAACAAAATGCCAAAACGTGATAAGTAAAACCGATTCTAAAATACGTAACGTTATCAATGACGCCTCACACAGTTGCTATCAGATTTCAATAATCACAAAAAAAAAAATTATACCTACCCATCCATCTATCGGGTGTTAAGATAGTCATCTACACAGTGCTCCTACAATAATTGTGATTGCTATCAGACTGTGTAATCCAGCATGTCGTTTGATAAAAATCGTAAAAATCGCGCTCGATTAAGTTTTTATCGGTTTTTTAACGATAAGAGTCGCGCTTGGACGAAAGCAGTTAGTACGCGCTAGATTGCCGAGGCAAAACACCGTGCATGTGATTGTATTTGAACCACTGTGCGGTATGGACGGAACTTATTGGCGGTTTGTGATATTTTTTGTATTTTTAAATTCGGAATCGTGGATTCTTTTTCTTCGATTTTCAAAACTTAGGTACCTTTAATTAAATGTGTTTTTAAAACATAAATAAGGAACTGGTTTCTGGGCTTGTTCGAATTTTGAAAATTAATTTTATGAAGCGAAAAAACATTGATGATTTATGAATTAAGTAGGTGCCTAAATGAATCAGGTAAGTACCATAAATAGGAAAGAAACAGTTTTGATATCAGATGAAAAATTTTGAAAGTTGGAAAACTTTTCACTTCAAAAATATTATTAAAAACGAATGAGTACTTATTTGAAATAAAAGATTGGTACAACTTTGAAAGGAAATAGATACGTTATCACTACCTATCTAAGTAGATTGAAAATAAAATATCTTAGATTTGCTTCGAACTTATCAAAGTATGAAGTTATCTTCGTTTAAAGGGCACGGATTACACGTCCTTCAGAAAATATTTATTTCGAGATAATCTTTAAAAGATTTTTTTCTAGTTTTATTTTAAATAAATTTTAGAATTAATAACGTAACAGACGTATACCTTAGTACTATTTATGTTCACATTTTTCCGATTTTGTTTAGGATTAATGTTTTCATCAAATTGCCCACTGGGCAGTTACCTACATAAACTCGCTATTTTACAGATACTTAATTATTCAGCTTTTTATTTAGTAAATAGGTAAGTAATTTATTTAAATTAAGACAAAAGATCTCACATATGGAAAACGTCAAACTTGCAGAACGGTTTTTTTTTAAATTTAATTAGAAAAGTTACCTACTGCAAGTTGACATAATGATTTCTAAAACGAATTTTAACTAAAAATAAAATAAAATTACCGTACATGGCATAGTTTTACGAACAACTCGTAGGTAAGTACCTACATTATATTCGATTCGATAAAATATATACGGTATGTTGTTGTTTGAATTTCTATTCTGCGCCTAATAGATAACCAGTAGCGAAGATAGCCCATATCAAACAATTTATTGTATATTTACTTTATTTTTATCTTCACATGTAAAATTGTTTCAGTGGCAATAGATAACAGATGTACGGGCTCTTATCACCAAACGTATCGCAAATATTTGGACCAATGTTGAAACAAACATTGGCACAAATGTTGGTGCCAATACTGCCAATGTCTGCCTTCAAATGGCACGAATTTTCATTATTGTTGTTTTTTCATTGATTAAATCCACTTGCTACGGAGTTTATTTCTCATTTATTTTGATAAATCCGAAATAAAATATACAAGCTAACACTCAGATATATGTTAATAAATAATATTGTGGGGAAATAAAATAGCAATGCCGTTTGATTCTAAGATTTGATAACGTGGATTAATTTTTTAGTTTTTCGGGTGACTATAAATAGAATACTTTATTATTTCTTAATTTGTATTCTGTACCAATAAATTAAATTAATGAATTTAATATTTAAATAGTTCAAAGCCAAGTCTAATATTTAAATTAAGATCAATGTAACGTTTTGAAATGTGAATATTTAGGTAAACAAAAATTCATTATTTTTATTAAAATTTATTGCCATATTGGAGTAAAGGAAAATCTTATCTTCCATCGTAAATAATTAAAAAACCAAATTAACGTTAAAAAGAAATTATTTCCTACTTGAACATTAGATTACGCATGACATTTCACCACCACCTCCACAAACATTTGCCACCAACATTGGCCCCAACCACCCGCAGCATGCACTTTACCGATTTTCGCGTGTTACCGCACGATAAGGCCGATTTCTTTCTTATCTCTACCCCTCCCCCCGCCATACTACCTCCCCCCTTCACCCCCTTTACCGATAACCAACGCGTTACTGGTTACGTGATGTTTTGTTTTCAATCAATAACCAGTGTTATGAGTTATTTCTAATTACAGACTTGGAGGTTTGCGTTTATTCTGTTATTCGTTCCAGTGTCTGATAATGTTGGAACCTAATAGACACTATCTCTACAAAGGTATTGTGGTCAGACATTCATCTGTGAATTAGACTTCCCAGATTTTCAAATTAAGCAGATTTCACGTCTTGGTTTTCAGGCATGTCTGTGTTTTCCAGTCTTGATAAACTTGAACAGCTTATTCTAATGATGATAACATTGAGAATTATTTTACTACTATCTAAAGTCCATTCATGAAGAATCATGCTGAAGAAATAATCTCGACTGATATGATAGTGACAAATCATATTTCAGACATTTACATGACATCAAAAATGTAAGTTGTAAGTATGTAGGTTTGAGTGCTCGAAAGTAAAAAAAAAGAAACACCCCTATTTTATAAGAAGTCTGTGAAGTGAGAAATATCTAAGTTCTAATTTAGACTGTGATATTTTTGTAATTATTAATTAGACAAACAATATAATACAGCATATGAAAGGTGTGGTTAAATTGAAGGGTGTCCAGACCATCTCAGACCAGACCAAACTGATCAACTTTCTCCACGGGGCCAACCTCAATTTAAAAAAAAAACGTGTGGCACTCGGGGACTGCCGCGGTAAAGCTATTGCATAGCATTTGTAACCTCCATACTTCCTATTTGTCAACGCTACACTTGGGATGATGACGTAATGACATAAATCAAAAATTACGTTCCCATGTCAACATCACGTTGTCATGGGAACCGTCATTACATGGTAGGCGGAGTGGGGGGTGTTAGGTTTTATTTTCGTTACGGAATTTCTTAATTTGGTCGCCGCGCTCAAAGCCCGCGATAAAAGATATCCATCCAATAGCTTAAAACCCAAATGTATGAAACGGCTGATTCTTTTTTCTTTCTGATAGATATATGCTGTATGGGCTAAGAAATAAGATTTACAATGATATTTTGGACACATTTTCAATTTTCTCATGTACAATTCTCTCTAATTCAAATCTCCCCCAAAACAAAACACTTTTTTTTCTTACAAAAATATTTTTGTATTCTAATTATCAAAAGCCACTGTATTAATTTTAATCTTCATAAAAATAAAATTAAAAGAGTAACGTAATGTCTGAGTTTTTTAAAACCGAGTGACGTCATACATATCCAAAAATACGTATATATTTCAAAAGACAAAATTTCAATGATATGATGTCAATATCTATACTTACATATTATAAATTGAATTCGCTTTTCGTGTCCGTTTGTATGACCGCGTTTTTCTTCTAAAGTACACAACAAATTTTGATTCGGTTTTCACAATTATTTAAAGAATTTATTCCTGAAGGTTTTTGTCTACAAAATATCAATAATAAACTTATATATAATGAAGAAATCTTGATGTTTTGTTGAGTCGCAAAAACCGTGCGAACCAGAACCGGGTAGCTAGTTAACAATGTTATCGAAGACAACGCATAGATAACACAATCTTAATTAATTGCATAAATATCATGTATGTAATCAATTATTTTTAATGTCATAAAAATTGTAATTTTAATCAAATTATACATATCTTTTGTTACATAACAGCAGTAATATTTTTAACTTTAATATTGTTAAAATAATCTTATCGCTCCTGCAATGTAATATGTCTAAGTTTTTGTGACGAATCTGATGTTTAAGATATTGTTTTCATTATGATTGCATTACACAAGGCTCGCTACTGCTGAGAATGAGGCCTTGGGTTCGATTTCCGGGTCGAGTAAAGTTTTTTTCGGTATAAATCTCCGTTATTGATATCCTATACTATTAAATTAGCAATATTTGTGTATTTATATATATATATCTAACATAACATCACGCCTTGTTTCCCCGAAGGGTTGGGCAGAGGTGTCCCTGTAGCAGGTACACCCACATTTTTCCAGTTATGTTTAAGTCCCATGTAATGGGGGCGAGCCTATTGCCATCAACCGGGCACGAATCCAGACTCCAGGCTGTTACAGAGAAATTTCAGATAGAAAAACCCAATAACACTGCCCGACCCGGGAGTCGAACCCAGGACCTCATGCTCAGCAGTAGCGCTTGCGAACACTAAGACCAACGGGGCAGTCAAATATATATATATTTGTAATCACGTTCTCCGAAATGGATCTAACGATTTCGATGAAAGTTAGAGTTTTACGGGGGCGAAAAATCGATCTAGCTAGGTCTCATATCTGGGAAAATTCGTTTTCTCCGTATTTTCACCCGAGCAGAACTCGGTCGCCCAAAGTTTAGAACAAGATGGCTACCTTAGAATAATGACATGGCAGCATGGAATTAGTAAGTACCTACTATCGTGGTAGTATGGAATTAGTATGTACTAACATGGAATTAGTATGAACTATCCTATACTATTAAATGAGCATTCTCTATTTTCACCAGAGCAGAGCTCGGTCACCCAGGTACTAAGAATCAAACACAAAAGACTAGTCGCGTTATGACCAAAATATTATTTCACGCTTTTCATCTTCCTTTGTTCGGCTGAGGCTGTGGAGGTGCTCGTGGCTAAGTAATAACAGCCGCACGGGTCGATCGATCAGGTTAAGCTACGCTCGCCGCAGACAGTCCGTGGATGGGTGACCACCTTAACATACCGAGACCTCTCCGTGCCTCGGAAGGCACGTTAGTAGGTCGTGGATGTTTGGCTTTGACAGTCTGACAAAGTCTGACAACCAGTCTTACCAAGGGGTATCGTCTTACCCAGTTACTGGGTTGTGGAGGTCAGATAGGCAGTCGCTCCATGTAAAATACTGTTATTCAGCTGCATCCGATAAGACTGGAAGCCGACCTCAACATAGTTGAGAAAAGGCTAGGCAGATTGTTTTTTAAGCTATTGTATAGCTTTTATCGCGGGCTTTGAGCGCGGCGACCGAATCAAGAAATTCCGTAACGTAACGAAAATAAAATCTAACACCCCCACTCCGCCTACCATGTAATGACGGTTCCCATGACAACGTGATGTTGTCATGGGAACGTTATTTTTGTTTTATGTCATCATCCCAAGTGTAGCGTTGACAAATAGGAAGTATGGAGGTTACAAATGCTATGCAATAGCTTTACCGCGGCAGTCCCCGAGTGCCACACGCTTTTTTTTTTATCTTCTTCTGTTATAGCAATTTTAACATTAGGTAACTGTCCCAGTCAAGTCAAATTAAACTCGTCCTACACAATTTTAAACCTCCACACCTAAACCTAACCTAAACCTACGCACCTTTTTATGACAACCAGATCAGGTGCCATAAATGTAATTTTACACCGATACTTCGATCAAAAATAAAAAATAAACCGTTTCCCAATCGATTAATAATCGGTAGATTTTCAAATATCGATTACAACTCTAGTAATAAAACGCGAACAAGATGTCGTTGCGATTATGATGGAAGTAATTTCCAGCGATGATAATCCTTTCTTTATATCCGTTAATTTTGTTCTCAACCGTTTCAAAATTAATAATTTTCACACAATGTTTGGTTAATTTGACACCTTGGGGTTTATTAACATACAAACTGGTTGAGATAGGATCTATAGAGGTACTCGTGACGTATCGAATGGTTTTGATAAAATCACCATGATTCTAGCGTTTCTGGTCATATCTCGAGTTTAGTGTGGGATTCCTATGTGGTCGATGTGGGTGACGTAATGTCCGAATGTCGTTTACACTTTTAACTTGATGTGAACTGTTAAGGTTTGTATCAGTTTTAAAAATAATATTCACGCAGCTGTAACTTCTAAGGGCTTTCCAATACCAGATATCTTTAACCGAGCAAAAATTTTAAAATTTTGACAGTTTTCTATTCAAAATGTTACAACAAGTTGAGCTCCTTAAGTTCTGAGTTGAGCTCCACGATTACTGACAAATGCTTGCACTGACTGGACAGGTCCACTCAAATCTATGTGGTTCTTTCCTCAAAAGACCATTGCAGATACTAATCTACATGGTCCTCATATGACCTGACCAAGATTATGTCTGGACTTTAAAAGAGACTTCGACCTCTGAGTTTGTTTCGGCCTTTGTTCTCAAAGTAGTTAGGAAACACCCAACCTCATCTTGTTTTTAAAATTTGATTGGCGTCTAAAAGTGATTCCGATATCCTATTTACAGAATAAACAATTTCATTTCATTTCATCACGTCTGTGAAACGTCAATTTAAAAAAAAACTGACATTAGAAAAATCTGCTCTAAAACGAATTTTGTCCTCTTGACATGACCTTCATTTGTTTAAGTTTTTACGTTTTTGTAACAATTTTTGAAACTTGTACAGCATGTTCAAACCTTCAATCAAACATGACTAATGACAAATTCTGATCCCATTTACATGCACAATCTTAAACGCATTCTTTAAAAATAACTAGTTTACAACCTTCACTATTTCGACCAATCGTTCCACTCTCTTTAAATTATTCTACAATACAGAATACTCTCTGTTAGCAACCAATCCACTGCTACATTTCATGTATCCTCGTCCTTTACTTAGATCAAATCTTTATCTAATTGTACAAAACCAATGTATGCCAATTAACCTGTAATTCGTGCTTCAAAGATAAAACCATGAAATGTCACCGTTCCAATTCACATGAGTTTTAAACTGTTCGTGTATTATCGTGTGCATCTTTGAGAAGAAAAGCTTGAGTGGATCTAATGCTTATCTGGGAGTCAAGAGTCAGTTTGTGACTATCTCTGGAGGCTGCTAAGAAATCTGATAGTGGGTTGTTGTTATGGTCTATTGAAATTTTGGGTGTCATAACTGTAGTGAGGTTGTAAGGCGTTGATGCAAAAGTTCGTTCTGCCTAGCCTTTTCCCAACTATATTGGGGTCGGCTTCCAGTCTAACCGGATGCAGCTGAATACCAGTATTTTACATGGAGCGACTGCCTATCTGACCTCCACAACCCAGTAACTGGGTAATACGATACCCCTCGGTAAGACTGGTAGTCAGACTTTCGGGCTTCTGACGACCCGTAACGACTGTCAAAGATTCATGAATGACAGCCGGGACCAACGGCTTAACGTGCTTTCCGAGGCACGGAGGAGTCTCGGTATGTAGAAATGGTCACCCATCCATGGACCAACCCCGGCAAGCGTAGCTTAACCTGACAGATCGACCCGAGCGGCTGTTAGTACTTAGCCACAAGCTCCTCAAGTCTTGATATTATAATAAGATATCGAAACTGAGAGTTCATCTTCAATGATAATGTCATTTGAACCAAAGTGTGCCAAATTGTATTCATTATCTTGTTTGCTATTGAGGGGCTTGTGGCTAAGTAATAACAGCTGCACGGGTCGATCGATCAGGTTAAGCTACGCTTGCCGCGGTTGGTCCGTGGATGGGTGACCATCTTTACATACCAAGTCCCCTCCGTGCCTCGGAAAGCACGTTAAACCGTTGGTCCCGGTTGTCATTTGTAGATCTTTGACAGTCGTTACGGGTAGTTAGAAGCCCAAAAAGTCTGACAACCAGTCTTACCAAGGGGTATCGTGTTACCTAGTCACTAGGTTGCGGAGGTCAGATAGGCAGTCGCTCCATGTAAAATACTGGTATTCAGCTGCATCCGGTTAGACTGGAAGCCGACCCCAACATAGTTGGAAAAAGGCTAGGCAGATGATGATCTTGTTTGCTATTCCCATTTTGCTACATGTATTGAATTTATTTCTCGTTTCCCGCAAATTCCTAAGGATTGTGGATTAAGTTCCTGCTGCGATTCTATAACATTATTATGTAAAACATAATAATATCTTAAAATAGATACCTTCTTCACTGCCGATACCTGTTTGTCTAGCTAGATAGTTAAAATTCAAATATTTGAGTAGGTAGTGATTATCAAATTTATGCTCGCCTAGATCTTCAGCAATGTCGCAAGATCGCAATAGATGAAGGATATCGATATCGTCATAAAAATTACCATTCCGATACCCGAATGAATATGAATGAAATAATTTATATAAGTATGCATATTTGGTATTTCTTAAACCAATATTATTAATTTATCTAATATCACTCCAGATGGGAAAATTGAAAAATTCCCACCACTGCCATAATTTGTTATAACGTTTGATTTATAAAATGAACATCAAACAGTAGCGTGGAAACTTGATACAAACCAATAATTTGATACAAAAATACGTATTTAATAATGTAATAAAATATTTGATATCCAATTTAAAAATCTACATATTTGTTCCCAATCGGTTTGAATTCGATTGGAATGCCTAACAAGCTAGTCGAGAAACAATATGTCTGTCACTTACGTCACCGTTACGGCCCACCCGAATACTTACTAATCGATTAGGAAAATCGATTCTCGAATGAGAAATTCGAAAATACTACATAGGTTTATCGGTAGGATCTACTCTCGTTAAATATCATTAAAGCTCCCGACTCGATTTATTACTGATCGATAAAGGTGAATTATTTGTTTTCGTATAGATTTTTGTGATCTGTTGCCAGCTTGAATGTCTATTGGAATTATCCTTAGTTAATATTGTCCTAGATGGTATCTGTAAGCTTCAACAGTTATTCGGTGTATTGGAAATACACAGATACTTAAAAGGTAAGACTATCTTCATAATATTTTAAAGTCATATGTTAATTCCACTATCACCATACCTTAGTGTTGCTGTCTGCAGCTAAACGATTCTCAGTCAAGGGGTTACATTCTTTCTACCATTTTTTTAAAAATAACTTTATACCAACGTTCAGCTCTGCGTTCAGCGCTCGGTGTGGCAACACGTCGTGTTCAGGTTCGCGACAAGTCAATCGTCATCCTGAGGATGCCTCGTTGAGAGGTGAAACACGTGTCGATTTCTTTCAAGGCTTTTTTTGGCTCTTTAGAAATAGCTAAGCGGAATAGGTTGCTAAATATATC
The DNA here is from genome assembly GCA_963680765.1 of Agrochola lychnidis. NCBI lineage: Eukaryota > Metazoa > Arthropoda > Insecta > Lepidoptera > Noctuidae > Agrochola > Agrochola lychnidis. Next base: position 23,711,636 of record OY796858.1, read on the forward strand.
CACGTCTATTGTATTTTATAGTGGATTTCCGATAAAAAGACGACGTAGTTACATGAGCGAACCTAAACGAACTTCACTTCGGTCCCAGAGTGGGCTTTTTTTTGGTTGGGAAATTATCAAATAACTTCTCTCGCTCTGGGCGGAACGGGAGGGCGTGTCAGACTCGTACTGACTAAAACCCACCCGTGTTCCTTCAGTTGTCTATGTGTTGCCAGAGGCCACGGTATCCCTTTCGAACTTTCCTGAAACCCTGGCAGGTATCGGGACCCCGCGGATCTAGCGGACCCCGTCAGTTGTGCTGAAATCTCTTTGAGGCGCACGTGGATCACAACACGCCGTCGACCCGGGTCTGGTCTTTATCGAACGGCGAGCTACCCGTTGCTCACCGTCCGCAAGCCCGTTCCTACGGTGGCCGGGAATTGGCCTGGGATTCCCGACGCCCAGATCGTCTCCTGCGGCGACTAGGGGCATGAGGGCGCGAAATTTGACTCTCCCTGACGCGTTCCGCCTCCTCCTTCGCGAGCATTACTGCTTCGCAGAAGAAGGTGACAGCTTCCCATACCCTCTCGCTTCGTACCATGGCCGCCGCGGATGGCCACCAATCCTAGTGTGGCCTGCGCTTATACAACACATGACGCACAAAACAATAAAACATAACAGGATATTAACATTTATAAACCCACACGAACAAGCCCAAAAATTTAAAGCGAAATCGATAACGCCATACATTAAAATATTCTTCTCTAAGATTTTGGTATCTAAAAGATATTGCTTATCTTAATAACAGAATACTAACCAAAAACTAGTCAATCCTATCGAAATAGCAGAATACTAAATTGTCTAAATTTAGGCTAAAGTAGATAAAAAATCAAAAAACAGGAAGCGTCAAGCGTTGACGCGTGCGCTTGTTGCTTCTCGACAAATTCAAGCATACTTATATTTAAACAGTATCCTGGCCATTACGCTTAACAACCGACACGTGTACGAAACGGCTTAAATAAGATAATTAAATAATCCACTTATAGATAACTGTTTATCTAATAATGTGTTATTCTAATTTGTAGATTTATATTCGGCTTTTTTTTTCAAACTGCATTCCACTTTTTTCTAGATTGTGGAATAAGTCGTTATGAATAGAAGTCTATAAATATTTTAATATTATTATCGTTCACTAAATTAGTGTTGAAACACTTTTTTTTATCTTTCAATATTGTAAATTCGCTAATTATTGAACGGGCACGTTTGCCGTGATTAAGGAATGATTCGTCTTGAAATCATCATTATCATTATCTTCTTCCATACTTATCTTAGTAATCTCTGTAGTCACCTTCTTTTTACTTATCCATATCATCTTTCACCAGTCCATCCATCGTTTCTTTGGTCTTCCCCTACTCTTATAGCCGGATGCCCTGGTACCTCATTAACGGCATAACAATGTAAATGTCTATTAACTGCTCCCGAATTACGATGATTATTTTATTTTACTTTTTTTTACATATTTCATTGACATATACTTTTCAGTATTTGACATTATATACCTACAATTTTCTATATTTTTTTAAATCAAATTAGATTTGTTACAGCTGTAGTGGCAATCATGTCATTTGGTTTAAATAGGTCCTTATTTTTATTATTTTGTTTATCTTTTATATAGATTCTTTTCTTTTAGATTTTGTGAATGTGAGAACGTTGTAGGCTGTAGACTTGTGGACCATTTTCTATTTTACTAAGTACCTGGTACTTGTTGAAAGGCCTACACTGTTCTCCCATACCTATTAACACTGTAATTTGAAAACATTGTAGAAACAATTTATTTTGAAAAGAGTAACCGTGGAGTTTCTTGCCGGCTCCTCTCCATAGGAAGCGACCAATTGGAACGGTGCACCTAGCTTCTGACGTTTTATAAGTGCTCTTGTAGGTTTATGTGAAATAAAATATTTTGATTTTGATGGCTAAAATGTCGTGAGGAAAGTTTTGAGTATGAATGTAGATAAATTCATACTCCAAAGCTTCCTCACGACATTATCCTCATTCTCAAATAATATAATCAGCCCATAATGTCCACACTGCTGGAACACTGGCTCCTCTGTTCTCCTCCTCCTCTGTTCGAGAAGGAGTGGCTTAAGTGCGGGTTTGTAGATGTCAAATGTCTTCGAATTTTTGGTTCTAGGACATGTCGGTTTGCTCACGATGTTTTCCTTCACAGTTTTGAGAGCAGTGGTAATGAAATTATTTACAAAACATAAAGCGCCTGCTCAGGTTCGAATCCACGACCTACAAATCGTAAGTCGGGGGGGGCCGTTACCACTGGGCCACCACTGCCTTCTCAAATAATGGTTGTTGTTTACCTTTATTTTCAAAATTGTTTGTAAAACGTTGAATTAGGTCAGTATGTCTTGCAATGCTATTGTTTTAATTTTAACACTTTGTGCACAATTAATGACAAGTAATAATTACAACCTTTGAAAGCAAAGTTACATTTAAATGTTATCATAATTTTCTGAGTATCTTTGGTTTATGTGTGACTCCTCTACTAATAGCATCTCATAAATAATTTCTCTTCGCAAAATATATAGGTATTATTACTTATTTCTTTTTTTTTCTTTACAGGTAAGTTCGATTGCACATACATCATAGAAGCAGACGTCATTAGTAAATGTTATGTCATAAAACGAATAAACGCGCGCCAAACAAGACGTACGGCAGGAAACATTAGCATGTGAGTCGTATATTATGAATTTTTATATTTATTTAAAACGCTCGCGTGTGTTATTGTAATGTGTTACTGATTTTGAGGTGAATAATGTGTTTTTTTTTAAATCGAATTTCGGTATTAATGTGTTGGGGCTCGTGACCAAATAATTACAGCCACACGAGTAAATCTTCAAGGTTAAGCAACACTTGTCGAGGTCAGTCCGTGGATGGGTGACCATCCATTACATAAGTACCAGTACTAGGTACTAATTTTTTTTCGTTAATGTGTCTGTAAAGCCCGTCACAGACGTAGCTATAATATATCTATATCTATACAGTGTGAGTCTTCATAATGTGCACATAATCGAAATGGGGAATCTATGCTTAATTTTATCGACGGAAAATATGGTCAAATTTTTTTTATTTTTTTTATTCTCTTGGGCATCTTATTTATATATTTTACAATTATTGTAAAAATCGATGAAAAAAATACAGATTTTTACTAAAAAAAACATGTTTATTTTGAAATTCCCTCATTTCGATATGTGCACATTATGAAGAATCACACTGTATATAAAATTCTCATGTCACAGTGTTAGTTTCCATACTCCTCCAAAACGACTTGATCGATTTTTATGAAATTTTATATGTATATTCGGTAGGTCTGAGAATCGGTCGTAATTTATTTTTCGTACCCCTAAGTGATAAGGGTGGTCCACCCCAAACATTTATATGGCAAAACAACGTTTGCCGGGTCAGCTAGTATTAATAAAAATCGTAGATGTCATATTACGATATATTTTCCATAGTAATCTTCGAGCGACTTCAGACGGAGCTATAATATATTATATTTCTATTACGTCACCAAAATATGTGGATAGCAGGACATATTAAGGTCGTCACACACTTTGAAGATAATTTTAAATATATGTTTATTATCTTCGACATACCGCTCTCCGTAAGTACAATTGAATGGATCAGCACACAGTGAAGATAATATATTTTTACCTTAAAAGATTTTTAAACGCTATAATATATATCTTTATTTCATTTTTAAACATACTAATTACATTTTTAAATATTCTTGTAAAAAATAATTTAAAAAAAACATTTAAAAACATAAAATAGTAGCCCACCGGTGTCGGGAACAGGGTCCAAGCCACCGGTGGTCAGGGCTACTGAGAGAGGAACCTCCTAACAATACGTGCCGTGTCCAGGAGTACCGCTTTCTGGATCAAGCCCTTGATCCAGCTGCCTGCTTGCCTAATATATATTATCTTTAATGTGTGTGATGCTTTGAGCTTTAATATATATTATGGTATATTAAACCGCAGATCAAATGAGGGCAAAACTACATATATTATAGTATAGCTACCGTGTGTAGTGGCTTGCTATAATTCATAGCACGGTATATTTACTATAGCTACGTCTGTGACGGGCTTAATAAGCATAATTTAGGTATTATGAATATTCATTCAGCACTTTCATCTAAAAATAGCTAAAAGTAAAGGCAATAAAATCGACAATAATGGTTATTAAAAAGATATCAGACTTCCTGTGTCTGGTATGGCTTTTATTAATTATCTACCGAGCTTAAATTAATATAGCATAGTAACATACTGGAAATAATCTTATACTTTAAATGAGCAACATTTGTATGTATGCATATTTGTAATCACGTTCTCGAAAACGGCACTAACGATTTCGATGAATAAATCAATTAATTGCAATAATAATATTTGCAATATTGGGGTTTACAGGGGTGAAAAATCGATCTAGCTAGGTTTCATATCTGGGAAAAATCGTTTTCTCCGTAATTTCACCCGAGCAGAGCTCGGTCGCCCAAAGCTTAGAATAAGATAGCTACCTTAGAAGAATGACATGGCAGCATGGAATTAATAATTACCTACTATCATGGCAGCATGGAATTAGAAAGTACCTACTATCATGGCAGCATGGAATTAGAAAGTATTTACTATCATAGCAGCATGGAATTAGAAAGTACCTACAATCATGACAGCATGGAATTAGTAAGTACCTACTATCATGGCAGCATGGAATTAGTAAGTACCTAGTATCATGGCAGCATGGAATTAGTATGTACTATACGTGGAATTAGTATAAACTATCCTATAATATTAAATGAGCATTCTCTATTTTGACCCGAGCAGAGCACGGTCGACTATGTACTATTTAGTTAATATACCAAGTCTGAAATCACCAATCCGTCTTGAGCAAGCGTGGTGATCAATGCTCGTGCCTTCTCTGTGTGAGAAGAGGCCTTTGTCCAGCAGTGGGACATACTGAGATAAATCTCAATATAAAACAAAGATTCCTTACTTTTATCCAAATATCCCGAATGTATCGTCTCTGTAAGTTAATTCCTTGAGATTACAAAGCTTCGGATAGTGACGTCACGAATCGTCGACGACTTCGGACTTTTCCCGGCTAATGCGGTAATCCCAAACTATTAGGTACAGCTTGCAATTGAGTTTTGTTTAGAGATGAGGTAACACCCGGTAATCTTGGTCAGGCCATATGAAGACCATGTAGATTGTGTCTGAAATGATATTTTGAGGAAAGAACCACACAGATTTGAGTGGACCTGTCTAGTTAGTGCAAGCATTTTTCAGTAATCGTGGAGCTCAACTCAGAACTTAAGGAGCTCAACTCGACGAACAATACCAAAGAAAGGACATTTGGGTAGGCCGTATAAACTACTCAAACTGCCAGACCATCATTAAAACTAGCAGAGAAATAAAAATAATAATAATATCCACTTAGTTCTCACATTCACAATAATTAAAATAATATAATACTTTACAAAGTAATCATGTCATTTTGAATATAATTTTCAACAATGTCAGTGTGTATAAATAAAACTGGTATATTTTGATGATTTTACATAATAATTTTAATGTCAAGTTTTATGGTTTTATCACAAGGCTTAGCAGAGCGAGCAGCTCAATCCCAAGCTTTTTTATCTTCAAAAAAATATGAAATTTTATAGTACCCTTTTTTACAAAGTTTGGTTTTAATACTGATTTTAAACCGTTTAATGGGTTAGAGAAGATGAAGAAGATGTACCCCAAAACTGTACTTACCTACCTATCTACCCCATTCCGTAAAGAACAGTCGCCAGCTAATCTCCGCAGCCCACATCTTGTCAAAAGGCCAGATAAAGTGTCCCACTCCCCGGTCGACCGCAAGACAAATCTGAACAATTACTTCTGGTGCTAATGACGCCGATACCGATGTCGCACGATTTATTGTCGCCACATCGGTGGTCGGCTTTACATACATTTTCATATTTTTAGATAGGATTCCTGCCGAAAGGATTTCTTTTGAATTTTCGCTGATTTTTCTTGTGGCATCATTTTTTAATTGGAAGGAGTTTTGGTGAAGATTTATGGCTATGATTTGTTTTAGTGAAGCTTTTCGTTTATAATGAAGCAGTACCTGGGCGACCGAGCTCTGCTCTGGTGAAAATAGAGAATGCTCATTAAATAGTATAGGAAAGCTCATACTAATCCATGTATGGCACCTACTTATTCCATGCTGCCATGATATTAGGTACTTACTAATTCCATGCTGCCATGTCATTATTCTAATGTCATTATATTCAATATCTTGTTCTAAACTTTGGGCGACCGAGTTCTGCTCGGGTGAAAATACGCAGAAAACGAATTTTCCCAGATATGAGACCTAGCTAGATCGATTTTTCGCCCCCGTAAACCTTATTATTGTAACTTTCATCGATATCGTTAGAGCCGATTTCGAGAACATGAGTACAAATATATATGCAAATATTGCTCGTTTTTAATAGTATAGGATGAATAAAAATAATATTTTTAACTTTTTCCTTTAAATACTTGTACATAATATATATAGTAGGTAGTTAGTTGTAAATATGTTTGTGTATATTATATGTTAACCGAGTCATAGGATGAATAGGTAGATAGATAATTGTTCTCGATTTTTAGATTTTTCAATATGAAAAATTACTTACTGAAACTTTATTAGAGACAGGACTTTTTTTTTAATTCACAACGGGTATGCAGACTAATCTGCATCTCACCTGATGAGCAGGCCGTAGGTGGAAGCGAGCTTCACCCGGAATCCTCAACCACAGAGGAACTGGCTATCTTACCTCTAACTGCCGAACTACAACAATGCTGTTAACATTGTTGTTATGGCGACAGACTTAGATAAGATGGTGGAGCTTAGAACAAGCCCTACCACCAACCAAACCGAGCAGAAAAATTTGCCCCAACTGGGAATCGAACCCGACACTAGACCACAGAGGCGGTTAAAACTAATAAAAACAAGAAGAATAAAAAATCTTCTGTTAATGAACCTAATCTTAACTTATAAACACTTAAAAAAGGCTGACGTCACAAATCTTTTTGGAAAAAAGTCACCCCTTGGTAACTGCATTTTCAACCCTAACTGCCAAACTGTGTCAGGCCACATTTCTTTACTGTTACAACCAGTCCATCAACGAGCCGCCCGGAGGCACCAACAAGTTAACCTGAACTGTGCTTAAACTCAGTTTAATGTATTAACCTCGTTTAGCCTGCTGACTTATCGCACGACAATTTATCCGCGGAACGTACTCGGAACTCGCAAAAAAAGGTAAAAAAAAGTTTAATAAAGTCACTTTGTCGAGACACATCGCGGAGATATGACGAGCTTTTGGGCATATTTAATTGTGGTATCTGGGGGAGTAAATATTGCTTTAGTTTTTGTAATATTCTTTTGTGTTATATGAAGCTTAAAAGGCCGCCACTAGATAAAAGAGCGCCTTTTTCCATTCTTATTAAGAATCGACTGTGGCTAACGGAATTTTTAAAATGTCAAATTCAATAAAACACGTCAGCATTCCTAAATCCAATGGCCCTGATAACATCAAGGCGTTACTAGTTTGATCACTTTTATTAAAACCACTCCTAACATTTTTACTTGTAAAAATAAAACATTTTATTACTTATCTCCTAATATAACAAATTAGTTTAACCTAAAGCAACTTCAAATGACTTTACAACGACTATAAAAATGAAACTTAAAAACTCCTTAAATCTGTATAATAAACATTCTAAACGACCTAAATACACAACGTTAAAAATGAGCAATAAAAAAAACATCTAGTTCGTATCACCGATCCGACAATCAGGTTCCCAGAGAGCAATTACTAAAGTTTGCGCATCCCCATGACAAATATCTACTCCACTTTAACAAATACGGTTCGGGCGATTTTTTCCTTTTATCTCGTCGCCACAGGGCAGGGCCTGAGATACACAATTTTTCAGGGCGATATAAAAGCTGTAGCAAGTTGAGTCTTTAAAAAGTTTATCGTTGAAAGTTCGCGCACCTCTCCGTGTCGCGAATGATATATCGGGCAGCATTAATCTTTGTTAAACGTTAGTTAGCCGTGTGGTAGAGTCTGACTTTTTTGCATTTCTTTTTAAGAGGAAGTTAAGTTTTATCTGTGAAGGTGTACCGGGTTATAATGTCAGTAGAAGTATATGGATTGCTCGCGGTATGATAGGCCTCTTCGGAGTGAGCTATGTCTGAAGTTAATGAAGTGACACAAAGTAACTCGCCTCGTGTTTAAAGTCACGATAGGCTGTGCGGCTATCATTATCAACTTCTTTAAAGCAAAAAATTTTACGGGAAATTTAAATTTTATTGTAACTTGTTCATTTTCTTTCAGGTTTTACAGCTTTCATTGTTAACTATATCACTACATAACCTCAGTCATCTGAAAATAATGTATTTTCGGTCGTTCTGATTTTTCTCAGAGCCATATTATAAACTAGTTGCGCCCCTCGGTTTCGCCCGCATAAGTTTCGAGCCCGTGGGAATATCGGGATAAAAGTACCTACCCTATGTCATTCTCCAAGTCTAAGTCTACCCATGTGCCAAATTTCATTCAAATCCGTTTAGTCGTTTAAGCGTGAAAACGTAACAAACAAATAACTCACTTTCGCATTTATCTATCTATATAAAATTCTCGTGTCACAATGTCAGTTGCCATACTCCTCCGAAACGGCTTGATCGATTTTTATGAAATTTTATATAGGTAGGTCTGAGAATCGGTCGTAATCTATTTTTCATACCCATAAGTGATAAGGCAATATAAATAATATATAAACCCCTTTACAAAAAAAACGGGCACCTTAAAGACATTGGCCTTTCTATGGATATAAGAATAATATTATTTTTTAGTATGTCATTAGCATAAATGACTAGAAATTTCTTATTATCTATTGTGAGACGTAACATTGGCTACAGCCCTCTTCCAGAAACGCTATAATTTTACTAGCTCTTATTGCTTTTTCTGCCATTACAATCGACAGAAAGTTATCTGTTTTAATTTAAGTCACAATAAGGCAGGATTATGCGACAAACATAAATTATTCTACTAAAAATAACGAGAAGTTTGTTTTAGTTGCCTGAAAACCTTTAACCCCAAACCCGGGAAAAGTAAGTAAAAAGTCACTAACTGAAAAAGGGGTTATTATTTTTTTAAACAAAAGTTTCGAATTTGGAATTAACTTTTTTCATACCCAGACTCTTTATTAAGTGCCAGTAACATAGTTTGGCTATTAAAACCTCTTTAGAACAACTTAAATGATTACCAATAATGTAGAAAAATCAAAACCGCCCGGTTTTTATTGCAAAGGGGTTTATTAGGATGTTGAAGTACACAATGGTTGCCAAATATTTGACCAACCTAACCAGCATTCAAGTCCCTAAGTAGATAGGTACCTACATCACCACTAAAACACACAAACCAAACTTCAATCATCCTCCACATCTGTCATCAACACACATGGTACAAAGAACGCTATTGTAAATTAAGATCCTGTCCCGATACGCCCACACACACACAGACGAACAAACACACACACAAACAAGGTAGGTAACCTTTTAACGGATACCGCTTATCTCAGGAATCAGCATGTATGAATGATCTACCCCCTCTATGGGCATTATTTATTGAGTTTATATCGATGGGAAAAATAATAGAATCTTAGGAACTAGGAGACGAAGTATTTACTTGTATCTACGAGTCTGCGAGCTGGTAGAGAGTAGCGTTGTGTCTGAAGTAAGTTATTTTAAGTTGAATTATTGAAGTGTAGTGTGTGTGTGTGTGTAGTGTGTGTTTAGTGTAGTGTAGTGTATTTACAAGGCTGATGTAAAGGGAAAGGCCGGGCGGGGACGCCCTAGGAGGACATACACTGACCTTATTGGTGATGTTCTTCAGAAAGGCCAGGTGCGTAGTACTTGCAACCGGCGTGCGTGTATGACCAGATGTATGAACGTAAACGAGGCAAAAGGACTATACAAGGATCGTAGCAGGTGGCGTTCTGTAGTTTCTGCCTACCCCCATGGGAAGAAGGCGTGTGTTTATGTATGTGTATGTGTTATTGAAGTGAAAACAACTTTAGGCGCGTTGGACATTTTTGAGATGGAACTAAACCATTGATTTTGCGATACTGACGTAACGCAATTTACCGACACCGTGGAGTAAAAGACATCAACGCGTTGATTCCGATTTTTTTTCAAGTGTTCACTTCTATCGGCACTCCCGGAGTGCCACTGTTATTATAATCAACATTTATAAATTGACCGTGAATTAAGTAAATTTATTATAAAACAAACTATAGTACATTACTGCCGCGGGCTGCAAAAGGGGCATTGATGCACGATCATTCGTGAGTCTATCAATGCCTGGTTGCGGCTAAGGCTTGTACAGTACTTTTCTCAAATAATGTGCGTAAATCCTACTAATATTATAAAGGCGAAAGTTTGTGAGTGTGTATGTTTGTCTCTTCTTCACGCTCAAACGGCTAGACCAATTTGGATGAAATTTGGCACACAGATAGTTTATAACCTGGATTAACACATAGGATACTTAGCCCGATATTCCCACATTATCGAGACTTACGCGGGTGAAGCCGCGGGGCTCAGCTAGTTAATTATAAATTCCAAAATCAATGACGAACAACGATAATTTCACGCGCCAATATGTTCATTTGTTTCTTAAATCTTTTCTCTTTTCAAATCTAAATTTAAATAAAATCTTTGTTATGTTACCTCCTTGGTTGCCATGTGTCGAAGTAGAAAGTTCGTTCCATTTTTAAATTAGACGACAGATATGGATTTTCATACTAACATTGCCGGCCGCCTGCTCGCATTGACCAGTACAGCATTAATTTCGATTTATCTTGAAGAAGGTTGTCAAAATAATGCTCGAATTTCTAAGTATGTTTGAGAAAAGTACTCTACGGCCTCGTAATCCACGTATTAACTACCTACGTTCGAAGAATTGCAATCTGTATTTAGTTCCTTGTGTCTTTCCAAAAGCTGCTGCTCTTCTAAGTAACCTTTATCAATGCCTGGAACAAAGAATCCAAGAACCCAAGATAATGATTCCTGCCATCAGTTCTCGAGACATTAAAACATACCATTTTAGGAACATGCTTATCAACTAAGGAAGCCCGCACAACGCGACCAATTTTGGCATTCAACCGATAGCCATCTGTCTCGATTTTTATTTATTCATTCGTATAATATTCGCCAGCTAGTTCGAATAAATTATTATTCGAAATCTATTTTATCTTGCGTATCTCGATGAGGAGATTGTGGTTTATTTATTCGGACTCTAGTCGCCCACGTGATGGAAAATGTTTTTGAAATACGAGGAAGGAATTTCTAGCGTATTCGATTTATTAATTCTTTTTATATTTTGCCGATTCTTTTGATATTATCTTGGGTAGGATCAGGTTCAATGGCACTAATCGATAAAAATATTTATATTCTTCGCAAATATTTTTCTACATCAAAGATGACGCCAAATTTGGTTGAAGAGATGACATTGAAATATAGGGACCCGAATATTATGCAAACTTAAACCTAAAATTCACCCACTTTCTTCGACGTACTACCATGTTGTTCCAATGTCAAAACATCAATTAACACCCCACATACCAACGAGAAAGAAACTTCAAAATGGAACAAACATCCACCACCATTCAGCATAATGACGGCACACTGCATTCTCGAGACCTCTCCCGAACAAGAAAGTATCAAATATTAACCATCGGACACACCTGAAGCCAGACAGCCTGGCATGCATATGAAGAGGACAGATACACGACCACAAACTTACCCAAACACCCTCTAAAATACGACCAAACTCCTATGTCAAAGCAAGAAGAATCAATTTCGAATAATATTTCAATTTCGAAACGATTCGAATAAAGTTGCAGCACTGCCTGAGATAGTATCATTTCGTACGTTAGCAAGAAACACATTTCAAGCGAAACATGGACGATGTTGGGGTCGAATCGAAACAAAGCGTTGTGACATCGAGATAAGAATCGATAGGCTCGCGAAACGTCGCGCCGAAACGCACCGAACAAATTATCGATTCATAAAAACATCGATTTTAAAATATTGCCGCGAGTTTATCGCGTCATTGTTCCGATAGGGTGGCCAGTATAATGTTAATAGGTTGCCAGCATTAAAAATTCTTTGCGTGTGTTGACTTTGTGCGCCCTTCGGATTCTTGTCGCTGTTTTAAGACAAAACTTTTTAGTGTTGCTAATTAATTATGTTATTGAATGGAAATTTAATTATTATTATATTTTAAATCTTGTTAATTGGGCTGGGCTTATGGAGCCCGTATAAGTTTCTTAAGTAGGTAGTTATGGCACCCAAGGAATCCATGTCATGGTGGTGTAAAATTAATTATGATCATTCAAACATACCTGCTACCAAGTTTGGTGCTTGATATGAGGCGTGTTTTACTGTACACACTTCAACGACATCTACTGACCGTTCACAATAACTTGTCCCTTGCCGTCATGTTGGCACCATTGCTTGTCAAGCTTAGTTTCGATACTAATAGAGTTCAAAATGGCGACTGACAGAACAGTGCTACCTATCGCTTCACGGGACAAGATATAATAAACGCACTGTATGTTAATTAAAAACTTTGCCAATTGATTGATTCTCTTGCCCTTTTATCCCAATTTATTTCGTGTCGGTTCAACATGTATTTTTCTTCCATACTTATATATTAGTCTTCATTCCGGTATTCGCTAGAAAGGGGGTCATTTCTAGCCATATCATCTTTGACACATCTGCCAATACACACACTTTAAAATAAACAAATAAAAGTTATAAAACTTTAGTACCTAAAAAGGTATAAACAAGACATCACAGACAGATAAATTAAAAACCCGGAGTCACATGTGTTAGGTAGGTATGTCCTAACACGTGTGACTCGGGAATCGAACAGATTACGCGTGACTCCGAATTTAATGTGACGTCACGACGATCAAGACGCTTCCAACGATACCTCATTTGTCAAATTATGATAGTTTAGAAGTTATGAGAGAACAGATAAACATCCATACATACCGGTCAAAATCATAACCCTCCTTTTTGCTGCGCCGTAGTCGGGCAAAAAATTACCCAACTTTGTAATAAAAATCCAGGACCGTACCATTCAGGTTACTAAACAAATGTGCTTTAAAATAAATCCCTCAGTCCTCAGTTTACTACGCAAGGATATGTGGTCAGTGCATGGCCACCCTGCATGCGCCCGCGCAATCTCGCCCGTCCGTCATACAGTATCGCGCGATCGTCGCCCCACTGTGGCGCGACTAGCGAAATGAGCTTTTGTTTGTCACTTGCTATCGATGATTTTAATACAATGTATTGTAGCTGGAAAAAATATTTTATTCTGATATCGTTGAATGAGATCTGATGGACTGAAAAAAAAACTTTTCTTTACAAAAATACAACCGTCTTCAATTTTTGAATTTTTAGTGGGTTGGTTTGTAATTTACCTAAGTTACAATAGCCTAATGTCAACTACTGATGTGCCTATGATATTTGAAGAGTTCCCTCAATTTCTCCAAGATTCCATCATCAGATCGTGACCAAATGACAATGGGACGAACTTGAAAGTATAAACTTTTAAACAAAAAATAATTTTTCAAATCGGTCCAGCCGTCTTCGAGTAATCGAGGAACATACATTAAAAAAAAAACCGACGAACTGAGAACCTCCTCCTTTTTTTGAAGTCGGTTAAAAAGCAAGTTATTTGGGTCTCAGGACGTAGATGGCAGCACCTATCCTCCATACCAAGGATAATTTCGCAAGCACCTTAAGTTGTCAGTATTCTCCTCGAGCGCTAACAGCTCAAACTCAAACCCAAAGCATTAATTTCAATTAAACCAATTACAGGAACTTTTGAATTGTCAAGGGGTCGGTCAGTCAGAAAGATGAAGCTAGTTGCCCATTCCAAATTGTAGAAGGTTCGTATGGAGAAGAACGGGCAAAAAACTTCATGGACACTCTTTGAAATCAATTAGCACAGTTTACAATCCAATAATTTCATAAGACTTCAAGGTATTAATCATCTACCGGATGATTTTTTTTACCGTCTCGAAATTTTTACAGCGTGTTCTACCCATGAATATAAACAACTTTCACTATGGGAGCAACTCTGAAATCACGAAAAAAAAATCTGCTGTTTATACAAAAGTTTAATACCTACTTGACCAAAATGTATGAAACAGCTGATTTTATGACATTTCGTTTTTTTTTTTTGTGATAAACGTACCGTTACCCTGTCTTAATGGAAATAAAACAAAGATATCTATTTCTTAACCTGTGTAAGATTACTCAAACATCTCTGCTTACCCCCAAACAACAAGAAAACAATTATCTCCCACAAACTGCAGAAAGGTAAACAGTAGACATTAGCACATTAGACACCTGTTGCCACAATCAGATGGTGTCTCGCGTCCATTGCGCGCTATCTAGGCTCATTACGGCCGCGACCCCTTCCAAACATGTAATGGACAGTGAATTGTAACACTGTATTGGAATAAAGTCTTTGAAATGTAGGTTGCAGTAGCAATATTACTAAATATATTAAAAAAAAACGTGTGGCACTGGGGGACTGCCGCGGTAAAGCTATTGCATAGCATTTGTAACCTCCATACTTCCTATTTGTCAACGCTACACTTGGGATGATGACGTGATGACATAAAACAAAAATTACGTTCCCATGACAACATCACGTTGTCATGGGAACCGTCATTACATGGTAGGTGGAGTGGGGGGTGTTAGGTTTTATTTTCGTTACGTTTCGGAATTTCTTGATTCGGTCGCCGCACTCAAAGCCCGCGATAAAAGCTATGTAATAGCTTAACAAAGAAATATTTATTTTAGAATCCATAAGTAGGTACAAACTTAAAGAAATCTTTATTTTAGAATCCATAAGTACCTACTTATGCAGTCTAAAATAAAGATTTGGTAATATTTCTACTGCTCATACCTACGTGTGACGACTGAGCCATAAAAAGATTTCTACATTTAGACGAAAACTACACATATTAATTTGTTGAAATTGGTTTAGGGGTGTAAATGATCTCAGATGTAACATTATTATTGAAGTGAAAACTTCTTTAGACACGTTTTTGAGATGGGACTAAACCATTGAATCGTGACACTGTAACGGAATTTACCGACACCGTGGAGTAAAAGATATCAACGCGTTTATTACCGCGGTGCCGATTTTTGTTACAAGTTTTCACTTCTGTCGGCACGGAGTGCCACTGTTTTTAACAAACATTCCTGTGTGATTCAAAACCTTTCTTGAATTTACCGTTGTCAGGTAAAAAGTGCGGTTTCCTTTGATTCCGGATTGATTTGCTATCGAGGGTCGTCGAACTAATCAAATCGATGATGTTTACTGATAAGAAGACCAGATTTCGCAATTCGATCTTAACATACTTGAGAGCCTGCTTGAGCTTGAGCCATCGTTATAAAATTCAAATCACCTCGACCCCATGACCTATTAAATACTTTTGAGACCTTTTTGACAGAAAGAGCGAAAGTCCTTTAGATAACGCCACGCCTGCATCCCTGAAAGAAAAAGAAAGAAAACTTGTTTATTCTGCACAAACAAATCGCATATTTAAAAAACTGGACAAAATACACACAAAACAAAAGTAGCCAAAAGCCTCGTATTCAATCCGTAAAAAAGTTTGACAATATTGTTCATAGTAACTATAACACTAGTTCATTGGTTGATGTCAAAGCCACGGACCAAAGACAATATTGCGTAATTAATGTTGGATCAAAAACTGAAAAGGGTATGTTGAGATGGTTTGGGCATGTTGAGAGGATGAATGAAAGGCGACTAACAAAATGTAGGTATTTACAAGGCAGATGTAAAGGGAAAGGCCGGTCGGGGACGCCCTAGGAGGACATATACTGACCTTATTGGTGATGTTCTTCAGAAAGGCCAGGTGCGTAGTACTCGCAACCGGCATGCGTGTATGACCAGATGTATGAACGTAAACGAAGCAAAAGGAGTATGTAAGGATCGTAGCAGGTGGCGTTCTGTATTTTCCCCTCCCGGCGACGTTTCCACTCACATGTCAGTCACTGTCTTGTAAATACGTTTTGGTACTCGCCTATCACATCGATTTTTGTGAATAGTGCTAATATAAACCGCCCGGGCACAAATCTACACTCCGGGTACTTACTGAAAATTTCACTACAAAACTTTTCTGAAACAAAAATTACCTTTTTCTCATGCTTATTACTCAATTTTAAACACGTTTAGTGAAATTCTATATAAATATAATATTCTGCTTGCCTTATCAAGAGGTCGTGCGGTGAGGCTTCAGTTCTAGGAACGAACAAATCTTCAGGCTCTCCCAAACCTACAGACTCCCAAGGGTGAGCGTAACGGAAAATGAACTTTAGATAGTGGTGTTAAGAGTGGATTTGTGTGGTTTCTCGGCAAAGTTTGTGTGCAATGGCCGTATATCACACAGAAGCTTTATAAAATATGTTTTATATTTTAATTCGAAAAAGTAGAGCTGCGTGGTCACATTGGTCACTATCAAAATTAAGACTGCAGAGTCTATTAGCTTTATTAATATTAATTAATTTATTTAATTTGTTTTGAGAGCCATATCAAATGGATCGAGAATCGATTGGCTATGACTGAAAAGTCAAAAACACGAAAGACCTAGGCTTATGTGTGTTTCTCTTTCTCATTTTTGTAAAAAAAAAAATCGACTTTTCGTCATCTCCACCTGCATAACTGGCATATTTAAAAAAAAAACTTCACCTAGGTACTTTCTTAACGTTTCACACGAACATTCACATCGGTGTAATGCGCGTCCGTTATCGCGATATCGCCGCGCGGGGTGGCCGCGCGTCGCGCGATCCTCCGCCGCGATTACACGCGGTACGCGCGCGATATTTAGCAGAATGACACGACAATGTCGCGTCGTGGGTAGCTGTTTATTGTGTCGTGAATGGACGGCCTTATATCGTAAGCTTGTGTTGAACATATCATAAATTAAATTATGTATGTTATGGTCGGGCTATATTTTGTTTCAAAAAGTTTATATTATTTTTATCCCGAGTTTGATTTAGAACTAAGTTTTATTCATCATGCTCATTATTCAATTTTAATATATTGTGAACTAGCTGCGCCTCGCGGTTTCACCCGCATACGTCTGGATCACGTGGGAATATCGAGACAAAAAGTATCCTATATGTTAATCCAGGTTATAAACTATCTGTATGGCAAATTTCATCCAAATCTGTTAAGTAGTTTTTGCGTGAAAGAGTAACAAACATCCATCCATCCTCACAAACTTTCGCGTTTATAATATCCTATTATAATAATATTATATTATAGTAGGATGGTTAATAAAACGTTAATTACCTACCTTAAAACTGTGTAAGAAATACCAGTTAAAATCCGTGATTCAAATCACAAAAGATTAAAAGTTAAGATATTTATCTTATAATACATAACCAGTTACAACAACAAACTATGCCGAACGGCATTTTTTTAACCATTTAAAAATTCAAAAGGTGTAAATTTTTTCACAAAGAATATCAAATTTTCTGCCGACTACAGATGGTTAACAAATATACCGACCATCACTGTTATATTAGTTATAACTATCACATTATGACTATCAAAATATATCTATCACCGTATCATATTTCAAAATCATTGTATTTTTCCGTCTTCAACACCCATTCTAAATAAATTTATTAAATTGGAACGTAATTCTATATTTTATTGAGCAAAATTCGATGCGATTGTGATCAGAGTCGTAATCTATGTGGCGATCGTAACCAATACATAGGCCGTATTTACATAAAATGTATATTTATATGCTTATGTTTTTCGTCGTGTGAATGGGCGGGCCCTGCCAACAGAAAGCAGAAGATTTGTAGGCCTATGTGACAAATATTTTTATTAAATAACATAGCATAGGTATATGCAAGGGTATGCTGAGATGGTTTGGGTATGTTGAGAGGATGAATGAAAGGCGACTAACAAAATGTATTTACAAGGCTGATGTAAAGGGAAAGGCCGGGCGGGGACGCCCTAGGAGGACATATACTGACCTTATTGGTGATATTCTTCAGAAAGGCCAGGTGCGTAGTACTCGCAACCGGCGTGCGTGTATGACCAGATGTATGAACGTAAACGAGGCAAAAGGACTATGTAAGGATCGTAGCAGGTGGCGTTCTGTAGTTTCTGCCTACCCCCATGGGAAGAAGGCGTGAGTTTATGTAGGTATGTATGTAGGTATCATAATTCAAATTCAAATTTTAAGTCATTTATTCAAACTAGGCTGAGAATCAGCACTTTTCGAACGTCAAAATTACATAAGACAGTCCCCCAAAAACGCCCACACTTAGACCTTGTTTCCCCGAAGGTATAGGCAGAGCTGTACCCATAGTAGACACACCCACATTTCACCAGTTATGTTTAAGTCCCATGTAATAGAGGGCGAGCCTATTACCATCAACCGGGCACAAATCCAGACTCCGGGCTGCTACTGAGAAATTCCTAATGTAAAACCCAATAACACTTTGCTCGACCTGAGAATTGAACCCAGGACGACTAGAACAACGAGGCAGTGTATTAAATAAGTTAGGCTTAAATCGTCAAGTTTCGTCGATTTTTATCAGATTAAGATAATTTACGGATTAGGGACTCACTCCATTTCTTAATTAATTAAATTGAAAGAAGTAATATTAAAAAGACGAGTTTCTCTAATATCTGCATGACAAGATATCTTAATTACTAATGCCTTGAAACTTGATTTTTAATTCTCTTTTATTTTCTCTTTATCCTTATCATCATAATTAAGATTATTGGAGTCCACTGCTAAATAATTAGGTCTCACCATCGTTCAGTTCGTTACTTACTGTGTCATCAATTTCTAATTCTATTGTTGGATATAAAAAAAACAGTTTGACAAAAAAAAACCGACTTCTAAAAAACACTACAAAGTGAAAAATAACTTATATTTCGGAAGTCGGTGGCAAATAACGAATATACAAAACCAAAGACACCGGTTGTTTTTTTAAGTACATCCTTTCCAATAAAAAAAGAATCATCGAAATCGGTTGGCGTGATATTCAGTTATTCGTCCATTTTTCGCGCACATACTTAATGCAAATTTAAGACTGATATGGTTTTCTCATGGATGCCATTGTCAGAACTGGACCAAATTGAAATGGGTGGTCCCATTTCAATTTGCCTCCTATTCTCCGGGAGTGCCGACAGAAGTGAAAACTTAGCATCGATCAAAAAAATCAGCATCGCGGTAATCAACGCGTTGATGTCTTTTACTCCACGCACCGCGGTAATCAACGCGTTGATGTCTTTTACTTCACGGTATCGATAACAGGTCGCGAAATCAATGGTTTAGTCCCATCTCAAAAATCTCCAACGCGCCTAAAGAAGTTTTGACTTCAAAAAAACACTTATTTAATTAGTAACTGGACCATAATGTACTCATTCAAAAGAGAACAAAATTGAACAACAAGAAATATTTAAACTAATATAGACCACAAACAAAGTGGTCGGCAAGATTCACATAATTTATATGTACAGGATGGCGATTTAGTCACCTGCATCCATCAAGGGGGTGATTCTACCCATCATACTAAACAACTTTCACCATGAAACATATCGGTAACCGATTCGTGAAAAAAAAAACAAATTCCTATGCAACATTTTATAGACTATTTCGTTTCATGTATGAAAAGTTTTTTTTACGAACCATATATGTGTTTCATAGCAAAAGTTATACAACATGTAAAAAAAACCTTGTCCGATCCGTAGGGGCGTATGTGGTAATTTTCAGGAAAATCGAAATAAAAATAATCTTTTTTTTATGGGTAATTTTACCGGGTTATAACATGGGGCATGGGCGGCCGTCTTAGCGGGTGTCTACAAGTCATAACTTATGACCCCTGTTGAAAATTTGCTAATTTGTAACGAATTTGGGGTATTTTTGGTACTAAAAATGTGATTTTTAAATGGCAATAACTTTTTATTTTCAATAATAATTAGACTTTTTATTAATCATCATCATCATCATATAAATGTTGTTGCCTATTGTAATGTTCCCACTGCTGGGACACAGGCCTCCTCTCTGTGAGAGGGAGTGGGCCGTAATCCACCACGCGGGCCCAGTGCGGGTTGGTAGATGTCACATGTCTTCGAAGTTTCGGTTCTAGAACATGCCGGTTTCCTCACAATGTTTTCCTTCACCGTTTTTGAGAGCAGTGGTGATGAAATAATTTACACAAAGTAAAGCGCCTGTCTGGGTTCGAACCTACGACCTACAACTCGTAAGTCGCGGCCGTTACCACTGGGCCACCACTGCTCTCTACTTTTTCTTGACTTTTTATTACTTTTAGGTAATTTTATTGCAGAACATATCCCGCCTTCGGATCGCACAGGGTTTTTTTTACATATTGTATAATATGACAGGTAGAATCACCCCCTTGACGGATGCAGGTCACTAAATCGCCATATTCAAGAAGGTTGTACTGAACACTAAAGCTCCCATATTCAAATTAAGTTTCATACAATTGTATCATCCTTAGACTCAACATCCCATTTCAGACATTGTCACCTCTTTGTTCAAATCGGAAGCCAGATCACAGAGTCAGTTAACCCCTACAAAGCTCTTGTTAGCGGACAATTTAGCGATAGTACGCGCAGCCAACCGACGGATAGATACTCCGTCTCATTAGCCAGGGTTAAGCACGCGTTCGACAGGTTAAATTAGGAAATGCATCATAATCTATGAGGTTCACGTGATCGCTCTGATGCAACGGAGACAATTATCGCTGTGAGAGTATTGCATGTGTGATAGTGTAAGCTAATGTAGAAATTATATGCTGTTGGTGTTCTTATCCTATCCTATACTATTAAACGAGCAATATTTGTATATATATATACATATTTGTAATCACGTTCCGGAAATCGGCTCTCACGATTTCGATGAAAGTTGCAATATAGGGGTTTACGGGGGCGAAAAATCGATCTAGTTAGGTCTCATATCTGGGAAAACTTGTTTTCTTCGTATTTTCACCCACACAGAGCTCGGTCGCCCAAAGTTTAGAACAAGATGGCTACCTTAGAATAATGACATGGCAGCATGGAATTAGTAAGTACCTACTATCATGGCAGCATGGAATAGTATGTACTTACTATAAATGGAATTAGAATGAACTATCCTATACTATTTAATGAGCATTCTCTATTTTCACCCGAGCAGAGCTTGGTCGACCAGGAACTTTAATAAATAGTGGAAACTGTATAATTACTTGATAATCATAATCTTCATTTTCCTATTAGCCTACAGCTGGACATTGGCCATTTTCAACGGGTAACGGTTTCGATTCTTTTACATTTACTGACACCCCAACATCAGAAAGTCTGTCTCATAAAAGGGGAACATTCTAACGACCTGCTGACTAACTTCAAACCTATATACAGGAAAAAAAAACCAGTGCGCAAACTTAAACACGTGACATTACTCATCATCATGAACAACTTTTACTATGGGACCGAACATGAAATCGCGAAAAAAAAATCAGCTTTTCCCTACATTTTGACAAGTCATGTGAACATTAATGTTCCCTACATTTAGATATTTTTCAGGTTTGGTCCCATAGTAAAAGTTGTTCATAATGATCAGTAAAGTCACGTATTTAAGTTTGCGCGCTAGTTAAAAAATTTCGATTATCTAATCTAGTTCTAAATCAAGATTCCATCTCATCATCGTATCCCAAGATTAACGCAATACGGAGAACAAAATCTTCCGGGTTCTTACAAAGCTTACAAAACAGAATTTCCCCCAATACACGTTAGCAATTTGTAATGCTAGCTACCAGGGTTCTAGCAGTAGTAAGTAATGCACGGCCACATGCATCACGCACATAGATCGAGCAGTTATCGGCGGCTGCGCCGATAGCGCGGCGTGCGCTCGAACGATAAGACTCGCTCCACTCGCCTATATTTCACACCACACTGGTTGGCTGGCCCAAGTGGGGTGGAATATGGAGTAGAAAGTTTTTGAGTCAGCTGGAATGGTGACTCTCATTGATAGATGAAAATAGTAGTAGATGAAGACAGAAATCACAATAAAAGCAGTTTGTGACATTAATTTTGATTGTAAGTAACATCTGTCATGGACTCATTGGTCAAGAGAGCCAAATATCAATACTATATGTATTATTTGATGTTTTTAAACTTATTTAGGCGCGTTTGAGCGGTTTGTGTTTTAATGTTTCTAGTATGCTAATTGATAGTGTCGTGCTTTCCTGTAATTTAGATACATGCGAGATCTATATTTGACAGAGACTTTGAGTTAATGCTGTGTATGTGTTTAGTTGGTAAGCCTTTAAATAAATAAATAAATAATGACTAAGATTTCTTATGAGAACCAACATTTTCTGTGTGTCCAAAATGTCTCAATACACTTTTCTTAAGGCGCAACTAGCCGATACTTTTTCCATGCAAATTTCGGGGGGGTTTTACTCCACTGTTACACATTGTACATCCAAAGTAAAACATGAAATCGTTTTGTCTTATTATTAATTTTGTCTGTACAGAAGCAGAATAGTAAAAAAAAGGAATTAAAAAGTTATGAGCCAACAAAGATTCGTTTTTCCTGCTAATTTTAACGCAACTTTGGGAGTAAATAAGTAATAAAAGAAGTATAAAATCTCCAAAACAAAGCTCATTTCGACAAAACTTTATTCGTAATTGATTTGTGCGGTAGTTTTTTCATAAAACTCCACCTTCCAAAGGACTTTTCGTAATTTTTTACGCACTCGTTTTACTAAAATCGTTCTAAACGGTGTTTGTGTGCGAGCGAACTAGAGTTTGTGCATGTAGACCAGCATTTAACTGCTCATCACTTATACTATCTCTGTCGGGCACGATGCCAGGTGAGATAGCGTGCTTTTTGACCAAGCCCACCAAAGAGTTCGAGCTCGCGACTAGTTCAACCTTAATCCCTAAAACTGCCATCCTCTTTCACTCAACGCCTCCTTAAATTAACTTGCTAAGAAGTAGGATGCCTTCATCATCATCATATCGGCTGATAATAATATGATGAAGGCATCTTACTTATTAACAAGTTATCCTTGGAAAACTTTGAAAAGTACTTACAGTAAAAGATTAATTTTCAATGTCTTGTTAACTTTTGGTGAAAATACTTCGCATACAATTCTTTTACTAATCTTCTTCTTCTAATTCGTCTTCTTCTTTTTCTTCTTCTTTTTTTAATTCTTCTTTTTTTATTCTTCTTCTTCTTCTAATTCTTCTTTTTTATTCTTTTTATTTCTTCTTCTTCTTTTCTTTCTTCTTTGAATTTTGAATAAAACTTGAAATAGCTGACCCCCGCACGTATTCATGCTCTCACTCATCGACATTTGTAGAGACAGAGCCGCAATCTAAAGGCCAAAGTGCCGCATGTGGCTCGCGAGCCGCGGTTTGCCGACCACTAGACTAAGGTATTCAAGGACTTAAATCGGGACTTAATTTGACTTAATACTTCCGAGGTCTAAATCGCTGCCAATAATGTAATCTTAATCTTATTTTTACAAAGTGAACAGTCCTCCAATTTTAGCTTATCTTCCGTCAAATAGTAACTAAATCTTAAAATCATCACCGTTTTTGTCTTTTGCTCTACCATAACGATGCTTGCGACGCGATGTTTAGGATGCTGGTGGGGCTGCCCCGCTTCTGTAGTGCGTCGTAGATGTTCGCGGATGTGCATGTAGATGGTTTCTACACAACCATGCGCAAAAGGTACGCTTCCATGGTGCGCAGGGTGTGAAACAGCTCCAACAGTATCCTAAGCATTATTTCAAGTCACCTAGACTGTGTTTTCGTGAGTCGCTGTCGTGCCATCTTACATGGGTTGCCACTAGTGTCCGACCGTAAGTTCGGTTTCGGTTTCGGCGCCAACCTGCCGAAACTACGATCGAAACCGAAACTGCATTCTGGAGTTCTCGCGCTGTGATCGGTCATGTTCGGCGCGTTAAATTTCATCCAAGCGAGTAAGCGACGAAGACATTTTGCTGCGTCCACGTGCCTAATCATGTCGTGGCTGGCTTGTGTTTGCAGTTCATTTAGTTTATTGTGAGTTTTCGTGTGATTTTAGTAATTTATAGTATTTTGAATTCGGTAAATTTTGTTACGTGATATATAGCATAAGAGTTGGTAGTAAACATTAAAAAAAAAATCATTATAACAAAATAATACGTAGATTATCGTTTTCTTTATTTTTCCCTCAATACATGATCCTTGTAAGGAAGTTTCGGTTTCGGTTTCGGTCGAAACTGAAACTGTTGCCGAAATTCGGTTTCGGTTTCGGTCGTAAAAACTAGTTTCGGTCGGACACTAGTTACCACAACGGTGATCCACTACTATTTGTGTCAGTTCTTATTAATATAGTTGTAAGTCTTATTAATCATTTGTGAGTCATATGATACTTGAATAAAGATTATTCTATTCTAAAACAAACCATTGCCAACCTCCCCGCCACATTCCCTCAACTTGGGCCGCACAACGCGACGGCGACGACTAATAAAACGATTTAATATCCACTTCCGAACGCTCTGTGCACCCTGCCTCGTAAACCCAACGGACCACTACTTCGGTTATAAAATTAATAACCACATTTAAATAACCGCTCTCGATCGGGTGTGTTTGTGATGTGAGTTTGAATTTGAAGGAGTTGATTTTTTGTGGGAAAGAGCATCGATGTCTTTGAGGAGTGTCTTTTAAACAGACTTCAAAAAAAGGAGGAGGTTCTCAGTTCGTCGGGATGTTTTTTTTTATGTATGTTCCCCGATTACTCGAAGACGGCTGGACTGATTTGAAAAAATATTTTTTTGTTTGAAAGGGAATAGTTTCAAGTTGATCCCATTGTCATTTGGTCACGATCTGATGATGGGATCTTCGAGAAATCGAGGGAACTCTTCAAATATTATAGGCACACCTATAGCGATTTGGGTATTTTTGATGAGCAGTTGACATTAGGATATTGTAGACATCGACTTCCGAAAAGTTATTTTTCACTTTGTAGTTTGGAAGTCGGTTGTATTTTTCTAAAAAAGTTTTTAGAGTGAACGGGAGCATCGATTTGCTTAAAAAAAGTTTAGTAGCTTGATTTTTTTTTAAATGAAGTTCTACGTATAGACGTAGACACAGCTTCAAGTAAAAAAAGAGGCGTTTCTTTTGCTTTCTCCAAGCAGACAATTTTTCCAGTCATTTGATATTTTGTAGGTCAAAGTACTATCATCGTCATCAATCACCTATAACTATTAATACCATATCTCTCTCCTGAGCCGAGTACAGTACAGTAAGACTAAAGTAAACCCTTTGGGAATCAAGCTAGTGACCTTCCCGATTAATCGTCAGAAACATTTTGTGAAGCTTTTTAAAAGTAGGTACATAAAATAGCAACTGTGTACGAAATGTTAGAACGTTTCTGAAAATGACAGAAACATAAACCGCGACATTGTCTAGTGCGCAGAGTGCGGGCCAGCTCCAATGTCGTTCTGAATATGATAGCAAATAGGTTGGACTGTCCTTATGTGCGACACTGCTGTGACAGACAAGTTACATATAGTGTCGCACGTAATAGACTATTGAAATGACTAAGGGCTAATTAATTAATTATGATTGAATGATTGAATGTAATTTGAATTTAATGTTTCTAATTTGTGTTGATGTTGTGTTCATATTGTATTTATTCGTTTGTTTAGTAGTGTAGTGTGAGCTTGGAGACGCAAATGTAAAGATGGTTTCAATATGGGTTATGTGGTACCTGAAATAAATGAATTTTAATTTTTTTTTTTTTTTAACTATCAATTTCCATCACAGCAGATCTAAGTTTTTACTATCACATTCCATCGATATAATTTTCGTCGCTCAAAATCGACCATCCAATATCGATAAAACACCAAACCAGCAATCAGCTATAAACTCCTCCAGACTTTAAAACATGCACTTCATATCAATTTCTTTCAAACGCTCCGATCCGTTTACGGCTCGTACATTATCTGCGTGAATCGGACCGGCGCGGCGCGACATATAGCGCGGTGTCGCACGTTATCGCGCGGCTGCACTCCCGATATCGCGCGAATAGGGTTGCCGCGGCGAAAATAAACTAAATAAATGTTCTTGATTCGTGAATGTTGCGGCTTTATGCGGTATTGGGGTTAGGGTTGGTCTAAATTCACTTTATTTGGGGGTTGGTTAATAGAGATTTATCTGTATTAAGTATTCATGATTGATAGGTGGACAATGTTCAATGTATATGTACGGATGAATGAAGATGAGTCCCCTAACTTATTCAAAAGATATTCTTTAAGTTTGTCACTTACAATCACTTAACTATCGAATTCTGACTAAAAGAAACAAAGTAAAAACTGGCACTCCGGGAGTGTCGACAGAAGTGAAAACTTGAAAAAAAACGGCACCGCGGTAATCAACGCGTTGATGTCTTTTACTCCACGGTGTCAGTAACAGATCGCGAAATCAATGGTTTAGTCCCATCTCAAAAAAACCCAACGCACCTAAAGAAGTTTTCACTTCAAAATACATTTATTTAGGACATACTAAAAGGCACACAGTATTTTGTGTAAATTAAACAACAACTCTTTAAATTATCATCTCTTTGCATACTAATAAAAAATATTATTAAAAGTGCATTTCGACATCGCCTTTACAATTTTCACCCACAAAACAAACACTATCTTAGGTAGCCACAAATCTTTATCAAAATTCATAGAGTAGTGCAGAGAATCACAAAACCCAAGAGATACAATGTTCGCCTGCGATACGGCGGGTGTTTGAAGGCGATAACGGGTCGCCTGCCCCGCTTGGACGCCTCGCCCCCCGCGTATAAACACCAAGCTGTAGGGAAATCAAGGACATGTGCATAAAATACAAGATTGACATGCGACAGTGGTTTGACAAGATGATATACTACTACTATATTATTCTTATGCAATACATAAAATTAAAATCCCTAATCTACCTATATACACAAAATTAATAATATATACATAATTATACACCCAATTAAACACATCTAAAAATTTATAATAATATTGAATTGCTACTTAGCCCTCTTCCTCTCTCCTAATTTTGCTGTGCCTGACAGGGTCCATATTGATCTTTTAATTTGTTATACCATCTATGTAATACATATGGAATGCAATAAAGAATTGACTATTGAGTAATCTATGGACGGAGAGCATGTTTTCCTAGGTGCTGTGAAACACTAATGTCATGCCAAATGACCCGATGACCACTTGCTTTCAGAGACTCCACCGCGACGGACAGTACTCCTCTCTTATTTAGTTATTAACTGTTTGTCGGGGGAGTTTATATTTGTTAATAAGAACGGCAATAAACCATTGCCCCTATATAATACAGTCCACTTTTATTGCACTCAGAGCTAACACAGTGCAACCTGTGTAAGTGTGTAGGGTATAGAAAATATATAATATGCATCCAAAATTCAGCACTTTGTAATATTAATTCTCTAGGTGAAAATTAAAGTTTTTTGTCACCAACGTTAAAACCCAAACTTTATGATATTTTTGCTAGATATACCTATGCAAAAATACAGTTGAAACAAATTCTAAACAATTCGAAAAAAAATCAGAAATGTTCTCTTAAAATCTGAATTTGTTGTCACTCAAACAGACGGCTGCGTCTGACAGATGCAGTGTCTTACATTGTCGTTGGGCGGGCGGGAGTTATCGCTACCTATCAGCATGCCTACCCGTTATTTATTTTATAAACAAGATTGTATCTCAAATTATTGCACATGACGTTGCCTTTATTATGCAAAAAACTAAAAAATATCGACTTACAAATATCTTAATAATTAACTTATCATGTCCCGTTAAACATCTGAAATCGTAGTCACAGCGCGGACGGCTGCGTCTAACAGATGCAGTGTCTTGCGTCGCAGGGCGGGCGGGAGTTATCGCGACCTATCAACCCGCCCAAGTATTCAAAACATGTCCATGATTTCATACTCAATCTTATCGGTAAATCTTTTATGACTTGAATTATATCCTATTATTGTTTAAAGGCAATTTCTATGTCAAAAACACACATATTGCACTCGAAAACACGCTATTAACTATCCCAGAATAAATTAAATTTTATACACAAGATATCTTAACATTCTGAATATTATAATGTCCCGTTAAATATCTCAAATCGTAGTCACAACTCGGACGGCTGCGTCTAACAGATGCAGTGTCTTGCGTCGCAGGGCGGGCGGGAGTTATCGCGCGCGCCCAGCCGGTATCGCCGCCTATCAGCCCGCCCCAGCCGCTTTAACTTTTCTAACGCGATGTGTGAATGTTTTCATGTTTATTTTGTTAAAAATTTGGATATTAATCTTGAGTTGAGTGATTTTGAGTTGTATTGTTTAACTTTTTTTAATTATTTTGGGAAGTTTAGTTTTATTGATTGGGATCCGTTACTATTGCGAGTTTATTTTTGTGTGTATGTATGCCATTTTATTGTATTTTGTTTTGTATTTTTTTTTATTGTCTTTTTAATGGATCATGTGGTCTGCAATAAAGAGTATTATTTGTTTATTTAATTATTATATCGCTTGTAATATAATATTTTCTTTCACACAGTAGTTTTGATGACTATGTTAGAGGTATTCCTTATGTGCATAGATTTGAAAACCCTACATAAGATATTTTTTTTAAATCATATTACCTTTCTAACAAACTACATATAAATAGAATCATAACAATTGATCAACTATCGAACACACTAACAATAGTTTGTACCTACTTATAACGAACCTGCATCTCTCGCATCTCAATTGTGAAACAATGATATCTATTGCAACAAAACATCACAATTAAAAACCAACCGAAAAACAATACCAACAAAATCTAAAATCCACTGCAATTATTTTAAATATCAATATTCTTACCACCAATACAAAAAGACATAAGACCAACAACGTCCCAATCGAAATTGAATTGAAATGCCTTCCAGATATGGTATGAAGTCGTTTGAGAGATAAACGCAAGGTATTTATTAGACAAGGGTTGGAGTACGCCCTCGCAATGCTTGAGAGATTGCATGCAAGACAATTATCTTTATTAGGCTAAATACGTGCAAAACTTGCCTTCAGGCGCGTTCCTGTGTGGGCTAGAATTGGTTTGATAATATCATCAAAATAGCAGATATAAAAAGTAGGTATATCTACATCTGTTGAAGTTGTATGTTGGTCTAATAATTCAAAGCGCAACTGCTTAGGAGTCTCGGGTTCCATTCCAAGTTTTACATTCAAAATATTTTAATTCACATAAACATACATGGGCACTTATGAAAAGTCAGAAGCTAGGTGCAAGATTCCAATTGGTCGTTTCCTAGGGAGTTCTTGGATTTTCCGATTGGGTAGTTTTCCGAATCAGCCCAAAGTCTCAAATTCTCTCCGTTTGTGGGACTTATAACTGGCAAATTGTGGCATAAGCATTTAGTGGTATGAGGAACAGGGTGTAAAGTTCACTCATCCACCATAGAAAAGGGAGGATCCTCTGACCAGACGAGTGTTGTGTCTGGCGGGCAACTGCCCATCGGTTTGAAGTTGAAATCTTATCTATGTAGGTATGTCGATCGCTCGGTAAACTCTAACTGCGCGATGCAGGAGTTGTGTGACGTTATGTCTATGATGCGTAGTTCGTATGTGGCGGTGTAACCGCTACAAGCATAATCAGATGTTCCCACTGCTGGGACACATGCCTCCTCTTTACGAGAGGGAGTGGGCCGTAATCCACCACGCGGGCCCAGTGCGGGTTGGTAGATGTGACATGTCTTCGATTTTTTTGGTTGTAAGACACGCCGGTTTCCTCACAATATTTTCCTTCACCGTTTTGAGAACAATGGTGATGAAAGTTTCGAGGAATACCAGTGTGATGCTTTGTATCGGAGTGGTTCATCAAAACAAGAAGTGGAAATCGAACTCACGACCTCTCACTCTCCAGTCCACCCGTTAATCATTGGGCTATAGCCGCTTTAAAGCACTTAAGATACCCACTTCCCCTATTCATATAAGTTATAAGAAATGATATAATTTGATAGCACAAACTACATCGCTTCTTTCCGCTATCTCTAAGTTAATTGTAATTAAGTTTCGCGGCAATGCACCCGCGGGCATACGATATGACGATATTCTGTTCTGTATTCCTTAGAAAGATACCGCTTGTAGGTGTATCACGCTTTCTCATGTGTGGGATAAGCTGAGAGATAGCACTTATCTTCACGTGACTAGACACAGGCTAAAAGGAAGCTTAATTATCGATAACAGATTTCAATCGATAAATCTAAAAAACTTTTTTTACAAAAAATACAACCGACTTCCAAACTAAAAAGTTGAAAATTACTTCAATTTCGGAAGTCTGTGTCTTTGGATCAGTATTTTAGTTTTTTGACACCGACTCCCGAAATTAAAGTTATTTTTCACTTTGTAGCTTGGAAGTCGGTTGTATTTATTTTAAGTTTTCTTTTTTCACTTTTTAGTAGGTTGGTTTGTAATTTATCTAAGTTACAATAGCCTTATGTCAACAGCTCATCAAAAGAAATTCAAATCGCTATGGATGTGCCTATAATATTTGCAGAGTTCCCTCAATTTCTCCAAGATTCCATCATTAGATCGTGACCAAATGACAACGGGACCAACTTGAAAGTATACCTTTTCAAATAAAAAAATCAGTCTAGCCGTCTTCGAGTAATCGGGGAACATACATAAAAATAAAATTTAAAAAAATAAAAAAATATCCCGACGAATTGAGAACCTCCTCTTTTTTTTGAAGTCGGTTAATAATAACGTGGCAATTAATCACTTGAAATAAACCGATATGTTACGCGGACGAATAACAGAGGTTAGACCAATTCAGCATATTGCTTAAATGTCTGAGCAGTCAGTTTTTGTTAGATCTGACTCCAAAGATCACCATCTTTTTAACCAAGACCGAGAGTACTGCCTTAAAACATAATTAACTGCGTTTGTGGTCTAGTGGTTACTACCTCAGAACCAGAGGTCCGGGGGTTCGATTTCCATTGGGAGCAAAATTTTCTGCTCGGTTTGGTTGGTGGTAGCGCTTGTTCTAAGTCCACCTGTCTAGCTACCACCATCTTATCTAAGTCTGTCGCCATAACAACAATGTTAACAACATTGTTGTGTTTCGGCAATTAGAAGTAAGATAGCCAGTTCCTCTGTGGTTGAGGATTCCGGGTGAAGCTCGCTTCCACCTTCGGCCTGATCATCACCTACCATCAGGTGAGATGCAGGCCAAGAGCGTCACCATAACGGTAAAAAAAAAAATGTTTCCTTTGTAAATTCTAGGTAGTCTAGCCTAATATTAAAGTATAGCCTTTTGTCAGAGTTTAAAACTACATACTACACATGGGGTTTCTCTATAAACATTGCATCATCATCATCATCATCATCATCATCAGCCTATAATGTTCCCACTGCTGGGACACAGGCCTCCTCTCTGTGAGAGGGAGTGGACCGTAATCCACCACGCGGGCCCAGTGCGGGTTGGTAGATGTCACATGTCTTCGAATTTTTGGTCCTAGGACATGCCGGTTTTCTCACGATGTTTTCCTTCACCGTTTTGAGAGCAGTGATGATGAAATAATTTACACAAAGTAAAGCGTTTGTCTGGGTTCGAACCTATGACGTACAACTCGTAAGTCAAGGCCGTTACCACTGGCACGTTGCATATAGTTAAGTAATTATACATTCTTGACGTATAATAACCACATTTTTTTTACGTATAAACGTCTCTTAACTTTAACCATCGTTAAAAAATAAACCTCAAGAATATTCTAACTCCTAACTTATTTCTTCTACCAAAATTAACTGAATTTCAGAACACTAGGCACAGTACACCTATATTTCTCCGACTCCAGTACAAATGGCAGCGATACATTAAACGGCAGTAACTCAACAAGTGTACACAGCACACAGTACACAGTAGCACAACGTTAGACAATCTACAATACGAAAAACACTAATAATTCCGAGTTTTAGTTTGTTTGGTAACCGACACGGTTTTAGGTTGTACACGGATTTAGTTAGGGACTGGAAGTTGCAGTGTTGTGTAGGTACGCTCATAAGTTCAGCTTGTGGTGTAGTTGCAATAATATTCGATGATTCAGACTCACTTTGCTATTAAATGAAAAATGCGCTGATTAATATGAGCTGCTAATAGTTTCCCCTTTTGCAGGAGACATAATTTGATTTGATTTAATTTTGCATTTTTCGAACTTTCAACATTTTCTTTCTTTTTTATAATGGTTGACAACCCGGTACGATTTTTGTCGTCTGTAGGGACAGACGACAAAAATCAAGTCAAGTGAAAAAATCAAGTCAAAATCAAGTGTCTTGGCCAATTGTAGACTTGCTTTTCTTTTAACTACTTGTTGAAATAAAAATAAAACTGCTTGACGCTTACGTAATAGGTACCTGAGACTGACTGCTTCTGCCTCTATGCACGAGCAGTCATCCAAGTTTGCCTGCACCGTACCTGCATGAGTCTCGAAGGTTCGAACTTGTGAGGAATTTGGGAGCAATAAATCTAGTACTTTACTTTGTGTAAATTATTTCATCACCACTGCTCTCAAAACGGTGAAGGAAACCGGCATGTCCTAGAACCGAAAATTCGAAGACATGTGACATCTACCAACCCGCACTGGGCCCGCGTGGTAGATTACGGCCCACTCCGTCTCACAGAGAGGAGGCCTGTGTCCCAGCAGTGGGAACATTTATAGGTTGATGATGATGATGATGAAGTCTAGTAATGATTTTCTATTGTCTTAAATGGCTCTGTTATCTACTAAATATATTTCCAACCACAGAGCAGATAAAAGAGGTTTTCAGCCAAAGATTCGATACCACATCCAGCGTTCTAACTCCTCACGCTACGTGCCGTATCTCGAGGCTGGCTCACGCGCCGCTAACGATTTATTTAGTAACGCAGTAACGACGTTTGTTCTGCCAGCGCCACACGTCACGGCTTAGTTGCGTTTTTATCACGAGATAACATGAACAGTATGTCAGGTTTTTTTAAGGTTGATTTTTGAGGTCTTAAGCACCTTCCAGGCAGATGTCTGGAAGGTGCTTTTGTATTAGCAAGGTAGTACATACGAGAAAAATTAAAAAAGAAAAAAGTAACAGTGGCACTCCGCAAGTGCCGACAGAAGTAAAAACTTGAAAAAAAATCGGCACCGCGGTAATCAACGCGTTGATGTCTTTTTAATGGTCAAAAACTGGTGTAGTCACAGTGTCGCGAAATCAACGGTTTAGTCCCATCTCAAACATGCCCAACGCGCCTAAAGATCAATTCAAAAAAAAAAACGTGGGGCACTCGGGGACTACCGCGGTAAAGCTATTGTATAGCATTTGTAACCTCCATACTTCCTATTTGTCAACGGCTACACTTGGGATGATGACGGATGATGACATAAAATGACAACATCACGTTGTCATGGGAACCGTCATTACATGGTAGGCGGAGTGGGGGTGTTAGGTTTTTTTCGTTACAGAATTCCTTGATTCGGTCGCGCACTCAAAGCCCGCGATAAAAGCTATGCAATAACTTAAAAATAGGTGCCTTTGTTTTTTAAATGTCTCATAAGCAGTTTAAGAACCATATTACAGAACCTCACTCAAGACTCAAGCATTACTTTAAACTAGTTTTAAACCAATTAATTCATTGTAAACTGTTGTGATGTGATGATGCCTTTCTCGTCAGTCAGTTATTGAGTCTTCGGCCGCAGTATTATTATATTTTATTTAGTTTACTCCTAAGTTGTAGTCAGTTTTACTCCTCTATTGGGATTTTATTTTGTGTCCGTAGGTGTGTCCATCACGGCGGGCCCTATCAGAATACCAGCGCTGCGGTATTTGTTTTTTCAAATATCGTAGCATTATGCTGAAATAGGAGCTTTTTTAGCCTCGCACAGGTCTTATTTTTTGTTTACAATATTTTTTTTAATGTTTATATGTTTTTCTGAATTTTTTATTGTTTTCATAATTTTCTTAGTTTTAATGTTGTATTTCCTGTGCGTGTCCCAAATAAAAATATTTTCATTCTTTCTTCTTCTTTCAAAGAGGATTTCAAAATATTACCATAGAGCATCCATTGGATAAAAAGCATAGAGTTGTCACAAAATAACTATCACACAACCAACCTGTAATTTTAAATGAAGCCATAATGTATTCATCTATAAAAGCCGATCCACTTTCCTCTATAAAATATTAGTAATATCTTTTAAAGCGTATTAAAAAATAAATGAGTTCCTGTAATCTTCAAGTCAGGCTTGACGTCACGGCTTCGAATCTGAAGGCTTTGAAAAGACAAACTTTAAGTTCAGACACGCGGCTTTTAAATAAAGTCATTTCGGAAAATAAATTAAGCAGTAAAACGCAGTTTTGACGGAATATTTGTTAAATAAATGCAGGGCAAAGGAATCCTCTCATACGAAGAACGATTATTTATCACCAAGCTGACTACATGCGTGTGTTAGTGACTTCTACCATTGCGTTTTTGAAACAATTTAAAGTTTACCAAAGAGCCTTGTCTTATAAATATTTTTAAGCTATTGCATAGCTTTTATCGCGGGCTTTGAGCGCGGCGACTGAATCAAGAAATTCCGTAACGAAAAAAATCTAACACCCCCCATGACAACGTGATGTTGTCATGGGAACGTAATTTTTGTTTTATGTCATCACGACATCATCCCAAGTGTAGCGTTGACAAATAGGAAGTATGGAGGTTACAAATGCTATGCAATAGCTTTACCGCGGCAGTCCCCGAGTGCCACACGTTTTTTTTATAACATAACATAATATGGCGGCATCTACATCGCCACATGGGAACTGCGCATCAAAGACCTGACGTCACACAAAAATCCTGACGTCATACAAATCCAGCATCGCGGAATTAGAGTTTACCGCGCGAACGACATATACCTATACAATTTCCCCGACGTCAATCGTTGGACAGTTGCCCGCCAGACGCACCTGTCTGGTCGGAGGGTCCTCCCTTTTCTAAAGAGGATGAGTGAACTTTACACCCTGTTCCTCATACCTCTACAAGCTTCTACATCAAGCCTGTAATCCCCTAAGGTTAAGGCAGGGCAGTAGGTAAGCAGTCCCGGGTTGACGGCGAGTTGTGTTCCACGCGCGCCTCAAAAAGTTGTCAGCAGAACTGATGGGGTCCGCTAAGGCCGATGCTTACCGGGGTTGCGGGAAAGTCCGAAAGGGATACCGTGGCTCCTGGAAGGAACACGGGTGGGTTTTGGTCAGTAAATTCCCACACAAAAAACAGGGCAGTAGCCAGTACCCTATTTTACACTTAAATTTCGCCAGTTATATTTAAGTTCTATCTAATAGAGGGCGAGCCTATTGCCATCAACCGGGCATAAATCCAAACTCTTAAAACTTAACAAACTTCAGAAAAACTTTAAAATTATTCATATTTTGACTACAGTCTCTCATCTCTAATCCCTCTTTCCTCTCGTCTCTGTCATTTTAAGATACAGATTTTTAGATAAGCGTCCAGTTCATCCTACCTTTTGAAGCAATCGCGAAGTCGTTTGTAAAAATCTCTAGCTGCATAAAAACAACATATTCTATAAACTCCACACCACAAACCAAATAACTAACAGTATACCCACTCAGTTTGACAGGCTGCATGTTGAGCAGTGGGCACGTTATCGGTATTAACATAAGAATCCAGTGCAATCAACACTTAATGTTAATTGGAGTGAGTGTCGTGTCGGGCTCATCGCAATTTGTTGAGACGTACTTTCTTTCCTTTTCTTTTTGTAGTGTTAAGGGAAAGACGATTGATTTGTTTATGAAAGGTGTTTTTATGAGTTTATATAATTGTTTATAAACAACGCTTTTTTTTTGTTTCTTTTTTTTTCAATGTCTCAGTAGCAGCTCGGAGTCTGTATTCGTGCCCGGTTGATGGCAATAGGCTCGCCCCCTATTACATGGGACTTAAACATATCTGGCAAAATGTAGGTGTACTATAGGTAAACTCAGACACATTGAATTTGTGTCTTGTTTTCTTTGATTTTATTTTAATTGGACTTTGTTCTGCCAAAATTAGCCAACCCGATATCTGTTGAGACGTGAATATTTCAAACTATGTGGTCCAGCAAAATTAGTCCAATATACATCCAAAACTTAATAAGCGTTAAGTGTCCAAAATTACGGCCCGACTTGTTGGTTGTAGATCGTGGGTTCGAACCCAGACAGGCGCTTTACTTTGTGTATTTAATTTCATCACCACTGCTCTCAAAACGGTGAAGAAAAACATCGTGAGGAAACCGGCATGTCCTAGAACCAAAAAATTCGAAGACATGTGACATCTATCAACCCGCACTGGGCCCGCGTGGTGGATTACGGCCCACTCCCTCTCACCGAGAGGAGGCCTGTGTCCCAGCAGTGAGGAACATTATAAGCTGATTAAGATGATCCAAAATAACAATTACTTCTACAAATGCGGAAATTTTTGATGTGGGTTGGTTCGCTTGGCTGAACTAAGCTCAATTATAATTGTGACTTTATATCCCATTTTAAGAAAATGTTTACATGAAACTAACCTATTTTAATATTGTTTTCAGGTAAGTACAACAAGAGACGAGACTAAGACGAAACGAATAAAACCATGTAAGGCTAATTACTTTTAAGATAAAATTCAATACATACTTATTTACCTCACTTTGAAATGTGTATTAAAAATTTTGCAGTGACATCTTAATAACTTTGCCCGGCAAACGTTGTTTTGCCAATTATTTGTTTGGGGTGGACAACCCTTATCACTTAGGGGTATGAAAAATAGATAGTAGCTGATTCTCAGACCTACTGAATATGCATATAAAATTTGGTAAAAATCAGTAAAGCCGTTTCGGAGGAGTAAGGTAACTAACATTGTGACACGAGAATTTTATATACAAGATTTAGTTTGATTTATTTCTAGTATTATATTTTAGAGATACTTTTGGACAAAAAGTACGTCTGTGGATCTCATAATAAAATATAATGTATACCTAATCTTGTTCTAAAACCCAGCCGATTACATAACCTCCTCTTTTTTTAAATCGGTAAAAACTAAAAATTCATCTAAACTTAAAACTGTAACAAACCTTTCTTGAAACCATAACTCAAATACAAACAAAGCCTCCAGTAACCAGTTACCACGAAATTAAAAGGTGTTAGTATCCGCCCGCCCTGATGGTATCGCCGCCCGCCCAGCTCTAATTGAATATATATCGACTCAGGTACGCTTGCTAATGGGCTGATAGTGCGCGCTTTATCTTGTGTGTTATGTAGTTGTAGTTTAATTATGGAAGGCACTTTTGTAGTTTTCTTATGAGTTTTAAATGAGAGAGAGAGTTAAGCCGTTGGTCCCGGCTGTCATTCGTGGATCTTTGACAGTCGTTACGAGTCGTCTGAAGCCCGAAAGTCTGACAACCAGGCTTACCAAAGGGTATCGTAGTACCCAGTAACTCTCGTGGAGGTCAGATAGGCAGTCGCTCCATGTAAAACACTGGTATTCAGCTGGTACTACGTTTAGCTTTGATTTTCAAACGACTAGCTGTGCTTTTGATTTGACGAGGATTTAGTAAAAAATACAATAGACGTGGATATATTTAGTAACCTGTTCCGCTTAGCTATTTCTAAAGAGCCATAAAAAACCCTGAAAGAAATTGACACGTGTTTCACCTCTCAACGAGGCATCCTCAGGATGACGATTCACTTGTCGCGAACTCGAACACGGCGTGTTGCTACACCGAGCGCTGAACGCAGATTCAGAATTGAATAGAGTTCTTATTAACAGTCTTGCCGCGACAAATTCAGCATCATTTTCCATACCAATTCAAAGAACTAATGACCAACATTTAGCATTGAGTCTTATGAAAATAACACTTAACTTTTTCTCACATCCTCAAACAAAAATGGCTGCCACGTGTCATCAAATTTAATTGAAGACGCTTAACTCTCCGGAAGTACACACAATAAACATTTACAACAACATTTAAAATCCAGAAAAACAATATTACGGAACTCTTGCTGACCCTACCTGGGTTCCGTAGATAAAAATCTCAGGAAACATATCGGCCGCCTAACAGGGGAATAAATAAGTGCGGATGCATTAGGGCGGGCGGGGCGTTAGCCTCAGGTGATCTTCCGCCCGCCCTGTATCGCTGATAACGTACGTTAACGGCTGTTAACGGGCGTTAGCGGGCGTAACGACGCCGTTAGTAGAGGTTACTTCCTCCGCCATTGTATGGAGTGGTCGAACTTTCTAAAATGGCCGCGCCGTGGTCCTCGTAAATTTGTTCAGCGATCGGCGACTATGTTAAATTTGTTATCTGTGATGCTGTTACTTATTTACGTATTCTTAAGATGTGCTGAGATGCTGATAGTGAACGGCATCTACTAGGTCAATCAATCTGCCTAGTCTTTTCCCAATTACGTTGGGGTCGGCTTCCAGTCTAACCACATGCAGCTGGACACAAGTATTTTACATAGAGCGAGTGCCTATCTGACCTCCACAACCCTGTTAGGTAGTGGGTAACACGATACCTCTTGGTAAGATTTGGTACTAGTTACTGACAGCAAAATAGGTAGGTGTACAGGCTAACTATACAACTTCTTCTATCGACATAAATACATATAATATTAGAGAATAAGCTAATTCAAATTCAAAAGTCATTACATAAGACAAAATTACATAAGACAGTCCCCCAAAACGCCCACCCTTCACCACTTCCTAGTGCCTTTAGCTGGGAAGAAGAAGTGGCGCAACAAACTCCCCAGCAGCTAATGCCATGCTGAAAGTTTAACCAGTCAACAAGGTCAGCAGCGGGGTTGAATTCCCAGGGTGAGCAATGCGTATGTTTTTTATATGATGATATAAAAAATTTAAATAAGCTAGATGAGTTCGGCGTTTCCTTTCTGACTACTCTGAGAAGAAAGGCCGCAACAAACTCAGAGCTCGCACTCTCTTTTAAAGTCCAGACA
Organism: Agrochola lychnidis; assembly: GCA_963680765.1. Classification (NCBI taxonomy): domain Eukaryota; kingdom Metazoa; phylum Arthropoda; class Insecta; order Lepidoptera; family Noctuidae; genus Agrochola; species Agrochola lychnidis. The sequence continues at coordinate 23,750,830 of OY796858.1, forward strand.
TAATCTTGGTCAGGCCATATGAGGACCATGTAGATTAGTGTCTGAAAAGGTCTTTTTAGGAAAGAACCACACAGATTTGAGTGGACATATGTTCATGTGTTACCTCATAACTTTTAAACTACTGAAAATAATTTGACAAATGAGATATCATTAGAAGCGTCTTGATCGTCCGCTAGTTATAGGCTATGTGACGTCACAGTAAATGCAATACGGCGCCCTCTAGAGGACATAAAGTCACGAACAAAAAAAAATTTTTTAAGTTGTGCCATTTTTAAATTTAAAATATGATTGACGTGTGAATTGTTTGTACAAACCTACTTCTGAAACAAAATCATTTATCATTTATTCAAACGAACAAACTTTGCAGTTTCATAATATTAGTATATATAATGAATAATACTAAAATGTCCTTCAATTGGAAATACTCAATGTCAGACACACAATTTTACAGGCGTTCAAAATGGCTAGATATTGTGATTTAGATCGTATCTAGATAATAATATTAGACAACGTCCATTAAAATGATACATTTCAACGATTTGCCCGTATGTTTGACTATACTTGTTATTTATTGCTGACTTTATTATTTGCAAGACTATATAACTTAAATTGTTTTTATGAGCTGGCAGTATAAGGTGCGTTTTTCGGCAATTTATGTTATTTTCGATTTATTGCTGTTTTTCTATCCATATATATTTAACCGATCTCAATCTATTTGAATGTATTCTAAAACTCTTCTGAACAGCCATTATTGTTCCCACATATATTTTTTTTAAGTCAATTTCAATTAAAAGGTAAACACATCTTATAGTATCATCATCATCATCATCAGCCTACAAATATTCCCACTGCTGGGACACAGGCCTCCTCTCTATGAGAGGGAGTGGGCCGTAATCTACCACGTGAGCCCAGTGCGGGTTGGTAGATTGTCACATGTCTTCGAATTTTCGGTTCTAGGACATGCCGGTTTCCTCACGATGTTGTCCTTCACCGTTTTGAGAGCAGTGGTGATGAAATAATTTACACAAAGTAAAGCGCCTGTCTGAGTTCGAACCTACGACCTACGACTCGTAAGTCGCGGCCATTACCACTGCCACCGCTGCATCTAAACGTAACGTAAATGGTATTATTTTCAGAAATCAAGTTAAAGTTATTTTAAAATATGTACCGATCCGGACTTTGCGGGGGACAAAGTCTGGAACGGTACATATTTTAAAATATGTTATTTATGCACACACAACCCATAAAATATTATAAACAAATTATATTACTTCTGATCTTCTGATTTAATTTTTTTTTTTAATTTTTTGAATTGTTCTTTTTTATCTTTTTACTATGGACGCTTCTCATGTGCACGTCTTTTTATGATGTAACCAATATTTTGTAACAATATTTTGATTTAAAAGAGTGTCCGTGGAGTTTCTTGCCCGTTCTTCTCCATAGGTACCTACTACGCTTTGGAATGGGCAACTAGCTTCATACCTATTTCTGACTGACCGATTCCTTGACAATTCAAAAGTCTACCCTGTAAATGGTTCTAGCCTGTAAATTGTTTAATTGAAATAAATGATTTGAGTTAGAGTTTGAGTTTGATGTAATAGCAATAATACACGGTTCCACCAAATTGATTCAATTTGATTGTATGCTTCAGCATCAGCCTACTGCAGTCCTCTGAAGACATAGCCCTCTTCAATTTCACGCCATTCAGCTCGATTCTCGGCAACTCTCATCCAGTTCCTACCAGTCACCCTGCGAAGATCATCGCTCCCCCTTGCCGATTGTACACTTACACGATTTAATTTGGTTTATCGATCAAAATTTAAAGGCTTAAACCGTAGGTACCATTATTGACATTAACTATAAAATCTTTAAAGAAAATAGACTTTTTCTGGAGCCATGATCACCTTAATAGAGATGCTCGTATCCCAGTTTTACGAGCAGATAAAACTAAAGTTATTAGCCTTATAGCCTCATAGCCTTTACAACTATTGTGTGCATTAAAACTTGTTTGACACCGGCCATAAATTGTACTCTGATATACATAGCTTTTACGACTTAAGAGAAGATTGTATTGACTAGTACTTTTAGTTATTTGATTGGTATTGATTACCTTTTGAACTATAAAATAGATGCAGTTGTTGATAGTTTAATGAGAACATCGAAAGTCATTATCCATTATAAAATACAATAGACGTTGATATATTAATAAATCGACACGTACCTCTCAACGAGGCATCCTCAGGATGACGATTGACTTCGCGACCGGTAGGCTTTCCTCGCTCGAGGATTGCCCCGCCGATCCTGCGCGGTCCGACTTGCGCGACCGTTTGCGTCAAAATTTGGAGCGTCCTAAGTCCTGGTCGGACATGCATTTGTCCCGAGAGACAGGAGCCTCCTCGGCTCTTATTGCCGTCACCGACAAGCAAAAAAAAAGAAAGGATAACGATTGATTTGTCGCGAACCCGAACATGGCGTGTTGCCACACCAAGCGCTGGAAGTAGACTTATTCAAAGACTGAGAATCAGGACTTTTTGCACGTCAAAATCACATAAGTCAGTCTCCCAAAACGCCCGCCTTTCACCACTTCCTAGTGCTTTAGCTGGGAAGAAGAAGTGGCGCAACAAACTCCCCAGCAGCACAGCTATCTGTTTAGTGTTAGAAGAAATTAATTCTACTATGTCATATATTCTACATAACTAGGATAGGAAAGGTGTTTTTATTTATAATTTTGCACCGTTTATGGCTATAAAGTCTAATGACTCTTTTATGAGTCTAATGAGTCTTTTATGTCCTAACTATGCATTTAAGTATGTAAACATGAAATACCTTCTAAAGCTGCGTTTTCTCTTAGCGTTCTGAACAGTTCTGAACGAGCAAGCGTTGTGCGCGCGGTAAAAAAACGCGGTATGAAAACACTTGAGCGAGCGAACATGTTTGTTCAGTGATGATCGGTTGGACTCGGCGAACGAATGCTCGCTCGCTGTCTTTCAGTGAAAACTACGTCACGGCACATGTGTGGTCACGACGTTTCTCGTTGTAGTAAAAACAGATGTTTTCTGTTTCGAGCGAACATCTGCAGAACAGCAAACATTTCATCATCATCATCATCATTTCAGCCGAAAGACGTCCACTGCTGAAGATAGGCCTCCCCCAAGCACCGCCACTTCGACCGATTCTGTGCTTTCCGCATCCAGCGGATTCCTGCGGCCTTCACAAGGTCATCGGTCCATCTTGTGGGAGGCCTTCCAATGCTACGTCTTCCGGTACGCGGTCGCCACTCCAGAACCTTTCGGCCCCATCGGCCATCCGTTCTGCGAGCAATGTGCCCTGCCCATTGCCACTTAAGTTTGGCAATTCTTCGGGCTATGTCGGTTACCTTGGTTTTCCTGCGGATCTCCTGCGGAGCAAACATTTACTCTGAACAAAATGTTCGCTCGGCAGGTTAGTGAAGACGCGGCTTAACCAAAACGTACTTAAATATTCTACGAATAATAAAGTGCAGTTCAGGTTTCCTATCTAACCTAAAATAAAAATGCTACAACAATTTCGAAACTTTGTAAAACTAGAGGTAATCTAAACCAACTATCTAGTATCTCGCAGCTTATCTATCAAACTAGCTTATTTACTTTAAAATTCAGAACAATTCGGCGAAATCTGAAGCATCCGCGTTCTGAAGTTGGTATCGTGCTCGAATATATCAGGGCGCGGTATCTTGGCGTAGTATTGCCAGTTGTTAAGCAGTGGTTACCGGGATTGCCATGTTAAAATAATATTGGAACTGGGTAAATCGGAAGAGAAACGAGTTTGTATTGCACCAGTATGATAATAAACTTAATACAAAATTTAAACATTGTGGTTATTTTAGGATAAATTCAATCTGTAATCCCAACTTGACAGTGCAAATTGTTAATAAAATATTGCCAAAAAAATCTACCTCCATTTTTTCCGGGACATCTCGAACCTCCCACACTAGCAACACTGGCTGGCAAAGTAAAAGTTTTGGAGCGAAGTGCAGTGCATCGAGATACAGCCCAGATCTTGGACGTATAAAATTTCAAACTGCACTCTAAGCTGCTCAACATTTTTCATCCACAATGTACCCGGATAAGCCCAGTAGATAAAACCAGCTATGATACATTGGGCTGTGCAAAGATTCTGATCAGTAATTTTAGCTTTTTGCTTTCTGTAACGGGAATGGCGGTTCGAAGTTTTTATTTCTGTGATGAACGGTAGTGTTAGGAAATTCTTCTTTAATAATGGGGTATTTCAGTCCTACAATAAAATGGTTTATATAGATTTTTTATATCTTAAACGGAGTCTTTACAATGGTCCTAATAAAATTATTTCGCCACTTTTTAACGTATTTTATTATTTATTTATTTATTCAAACTATGCACACACAAGTAAAAATACCATACAAAGGCAGACTTAATGCCTGAGGCATTTTCTACCAGTCAACCTTAGGGTGATGCAGATACAAAACATGGCAGGTGCAACATAAGGGATTAATAACACGAAAATAACTATAAAATACAAGAATAAATACACAAATACATAAATATAAACAGAATAAACTTTGTCAGGAGAAATAACGATCAGTAGGGGAGAAAACGAATCCAGCAAATCAGCGCTGTGATGTTTCTGCCAACTTCTTACGTATATACTCACGTGCCTTCACTTTAAAAGACAACCGACTGGTTGCCGTTCTGATTTTCAGAGGTAGAGCATTCCAAAGAAAGACCGCCTGGACAAATACAGAAGAGTGAATGAAACCAGAGCGGTTAGAAGAACATCGTAGAAGACGATTGTTGGTGGAACGGATGATTATAAAAAAAAAATTGTGCTTTTATTTAAGGAGCTGCTCGTAAATCTTTTAATAATCATAATTCTCTATGCAATCAAGAATTTCACTCCCCTTATCATCGATTATTGTGATAATCTTCTCGTAAACACAAAAGCACTAACAGTCATAACGTGGTACATTGTATTTGCGACCGTTTACAGTGTTCAAGACATCGACAACGATACGTTTGCCGATACGACCAACTTCGCAAGATCCAATACGAAACACCAAAAGTTGTTCTAACTTGATTTGGTGCAAGTGTTGGGCGGTAGCGGGAATGGCAAATTGTCTGTAATTCGATGGCAAGGTAGTCTAAATCCAGCTTACTGCAAAATCATTTTGGACGAAGCAATCGTCAGTGTAATGTTCTCATGACAATTCGGCAAATCTAGTAATAGTTAGTTTTAACTTTGTAAAATCGTAAAAAACTTATTATTCTTCCTGTAAACTCTCACATTGAACGCTGATCATTTAAAATCTTCCATTAGCGACATATGCGACAAAATTTTCAATATTTTGCTTCTCCTTCTTTTTGTGTGGTTAGTGACTAACCTGAGGGTTTTAAAGCCGTCCATGGGCCTCTGACTTGGCTTCACATGCCGTCGAGAAAAATCTCTCAGGTATTTTTTCCTCACGATGTTTTCCTTCATCGTTTTTGGAGCAAGTGATAATTATACAATACGCACATGCCCTCAATACATTTTTCATTCTGAAGTGGTCGCCAAAACTATTAGAAAAGGCGATATAAAAAAAATACTTTTGCCTTTTATCAATTCTATAGTATTCTAGAGTTCGAAATTAGTTGCGGTAGCGCTGTACGGTTCGTCTGTTCTCATACAGCTGCCTCATATCCCTGCTCTTGCTGCGGTCAGACCGTTCTCTCATTTAAACTCTCTTCGCTCATGCCTCAGCCCCAACCCCGCCTACATTGCAACTAATACGGTTTAGATGCACTTGTAATTAAACTGTTATGTTAGTTTCTGTCTAATGTGGCGGGGACGTCGCGCCAATGTTCCGCTAACGCTAGGAACGTGAGATAACATTGTTTTACCGAGGATACTGGGCTATTTGCATTCGTGGTTGGGTGTCGATGGAGTGGGATACTTATCATATCTTTGTAGCGGTTACACCGCCACATCACACTCAGCACTCAGCGCTCGGTGTGGCAACACGCCGTGTTCGAGTTCGCCACAAGTCCATCGTCATCCTGAGGATGCCTCGTTGAGAGGTGAAACACGTGTTGATTTATTTCAGGAGTTTTTTATGGCTCTTTAGAAATAGCTAAGCGGAACAGGTTACTAAATATATCCACGTCCATTGTATTTTATAATGGATTTCCGCAAAGTCACGCCTGAATCAATTAACTACGAACTACGCATCAAAAAGACATGACGTCACACAAATCCTGCATCGCGCAATTAGAGTTTACCGCGCGATCGACATAATTATATACAAGATTCCGACTTCAACCGTCGGGCAGTTGCCCGCCAGACACAGCACCCGTCTGGTCGGTGGATCCTCCCTTTTCTATGGTGGATGAGTAAACTTTACACCCTGTTCCTCATGCCACTAAATCTTCTTCTTCTTCGTGTCGCTGGCACGACAGTATTTCAGATCTTGTTGGTCCAAAACTTCGCCACTTCCCCAGCGTCGTCAGTGGAAATGCAGTGGTCATTTTGACTGCATGTTTTGGGACATACGTCTTACGAGGGCAGGATATCTGCATATCTAAGATTCAGATCTTGTTGGTCCAAAACTTCGCCACTTCCACGGCGTCTTCGATGGCAGTGCATGCAGTCACATTGACTGCATGTTTTGGGACATACAATGGCAGGATATCTGCATATCTTAGACTAGCTGCACCCCGCGGTTGCACCCGCATAAGTCTTGATCCAGTGGGAATATCGGGATAAAAGTTTCCCATGTGTTAATCCAGGTTATAAACTACCTGTGTGCCAAATTTCATCCAAATTTGTTCAGTGGTTTTTGCGTGAAAGAGTAACAAACAAACATACAAAATTCAAATCTTTTCTCTTCATAACATTAGTTAGATGATGTCTTGGCTCCTTTTGGTAGGTAAATAGAGCTGGGGGCAATTCCCGTATGCATAAAAACGTGTGCACTCGAATGTCAGTCTCAATCTGTCAAAAAATCTCTAATCTACCTACATTTTTGACAAGTTTTTAACATTCATTGTCGCTGAGATGTGATTGCAACGTGAATTTGAAGTTCTAGTTTCGGGTCATCTTGTGTTTCGGTAGTCAGGGTACGTTTTCTGGTAAAAGCATCTGTAGCACGAAAGGAGTCCTCTCAAAATGATGCTGCCATTCTGAAATGTTTAGAGAATTCTCAGAATTTTCCCTCACTGCCTCAGAAATTTGTTTCATTAGAAAAATTCAAATCCAAAATCATTTATTTGCTAATATGTTTAATTACATACAGTTGTTAAAAAATAGAGCATAGTTCAACCATATTACGCCTTCATCATTATCATTATCAGCCTATAAATGTTCCCACTGCTGGGACACAGGCCTCCTCTCTGTGAGAGGGAGTGGGCCGTAATCCACCACGCGAACCCAGTGCGGGTTGGTAGATGTAACATGTCTTCGAATTTTCGGTTCTAGGACATGCCGGTTTCCTCACGATGTTTTCCTTCACCGTTTTGAGAGTAGTGGTGATGAATTACGCCTTGAGGCATGCAAATCTGAATATTATCTTATTTTGATTATCTTAGCTTAGCTTATACTAAAGTAATTAAAAAAAACGTGTAGCACTCGGGGACTGCCGCGATAAAGCTATTGCATAGCATTTGTAACCTCCATACTTCCTATTTGTCAATGCTACACTTGGGATGATGACGTGATGACATAAAACAAAAATTACGTTCCCATTAGAACGTGATGTTGAACGTCAACCGTCAACCGTCATTACATGTAGGCGGAGTGGGAGGTGTTAGGTTTTTTCGTTACGGAATTTCTTGATTCGGTCGCCGCGCTCAAAAAATAAAAGCCTTTATTGTTGATCTTAATTTCAATGACAAAAAATTTGTAACTATGCCTTAGAACTCATCAATACTATCTAATTTTACTAACTAATATATTTTATAAACTGTTATACTATTCATGTTTAACTGATTCTAATTCGGCAAACGGTAGTTACTCCTTTTTTTTTGGGTGGGAAATTATCAAATAAGTTCTCCCGCTCTGGGCGGAGCGGGAGGGCGTATCAGACTCTTACTGACTAAAACCCACCCGTGTTCCTTCGGTTGCCCTGTTGCCGGGGGCCACGATTTCCCTATCGGTTTTCTTCGAACCCCCGGCAGGCATTAGCCCTAGCGGACCCCGTCAATTCTGCTGACATCTCTTTGAGGCGCGCGTGGAACACAACGCGCCGTCGACCCGGGCTTGGTCCTTATCGGACGGCGAGCTACCCATTGCTCACCGTCCGCAAGCCCGCGCCTACGGTGGCCGGAAATCGACTCGCGATTCCCGCTCCGGGCGTCTCCTTCTATTGCGGCAGTTAGGGGCGTGAGGGCGCGCAATTTGCTTCTCCCTCACGCGTTCCGCCTCCTCCTTCGCAAGCATTACCGCTTCGCAGAAGGAGGTGACGGCCTGCCATTTCCTCTCGCTCCGTACCATGGCCTGAACCAGGGCCGGACGCGAGAGATCACCGCCGCCGATCGCCTCTACGAGGACACGGCGTTGCTCTGCCCAAGCAGAGCAGACCTCCACCGTATGCTCCACCGTGTCCTCAGGCCGATCCACACAAACAGTAGTTACTCCTCAACTTCTCTTCCGACAAAGGCCTCCTCTAAATTCTTAAAGTAATAATAATAGATAAATAATTAGTGCATTAACCACATGTCACTGACATCAATAACAATATTATTATTTATATTTTTTTGTCACAGTCATTTGATGTACACATTCTGAAAATTCACAGAGAAGTCTGTAATTATAACCACTTACTTCCTGCTTCTAATGCCTCATTTATATTTCAAGTTTATTTTTCCGAGATAAATCTTTAAGAGAAGCCTATACATAGTTAATGTACGGATATGTCAAAATAAATGTGTTTCAAATCGCGATCTCAAGTTACGATAACAACTTAACTGATCCACTCTCGCTTTCTTTCGAATTTTAATCACATCATCTTGAGTAGCTGATTTAGATATCACGTATCCTGAAGGTTAAACAAATACATCCGTACATTACGTATCCTCCTGTAAAACAAATACATCTCAGCAGTATGCTGCTGAGTCGCAGATGCTATTCGGACGGGTGCTCTAAGTGGACTACTTCCTAATTACGTAACCCATTTACAATCGCAATGGTTTTCATTTTAACAAGAAGACTAATATTAAAACAGACGTTGCTATGTTGTTAAAACTACAATTTCTAGGGTAAGCATGTTACAGAATAAGCCTGCTGTTTTTTGCCTAATATTTTTTTTCGCATGCATTTCTGTACACTATTTTATTTTCTTAATGTCCCTCGGGAATCATCGCATTTCCGAATACAAACGAATGCTAATTTCCATGTCCATCAATTATTAGATTTATCGTGTATAATAATTTGAATTCAGAACTAAGTTCTTTATTGTTGTTTTGATTTCCATGTGAATTCTATAGAGCCTGAGCTTTCCTATCTTTCGTGCCTGCGACTTTAGCAGCTTTCCTCCCATTTTTTTAATAAACTACATTAAGTTTAACAACTCTATTTACTTCCAAGTCAATTGAGACCGTCCGGTCTGCACCAAGTGCAAAGGGCAACTGTTGGAAATCCGACGACTGACGAAACACGAAGTTTGCCGAGGTACATTAAGAAAATAGAAATACTTGTAAAAAACATTGCTTGATCGAAATGGAAATGCTTTCAACGAATTTTCACTTATTAAATAACTTTTAATATCGACATGCAACACAAAAAGACACCAATACCACTTTTAGCAAGGATATCTTAAAACTGTGCCAAAGAAATCTGATCTTAAACTAAACAAAATCCTATTACACATACCCGTAACTTAATTACTCACATTCCTCAGCGCCTAAGCGACACATACTTTATCTATGAGATAGTTAGCTAACGCCGAAGCATTAATTTAGTGCCCCCATCCACAGTTATCTGTGAAAACTTAAAACATTCGGATAACTGAGAGACAAATGAATCACTCTGCGATTTTAGAGCTGAGTGTACAGTGTGAAGGGGCCTTTGCGACTAAGGAAGACTTTGGAGCTGATGAAAGTGATTGATTGAAGTAAATTTGGTGGTTTGGTTATTTTTAGGGATGTAACGATACATAACTTTCCCGATACCGATTATTGTAGTAAATAATCGGCGATACCGATATCGATAGCTTAGTAGATAATAAATCAAATAAATAATGAAGTATGTACCTCGGGCGTGTCTATGTCTTTTTTATTTTGTATTTCGGAGACAACGTCAACCACGTTAAGCCGTTGGTCCCGGCTGTCAGTTGTAGATCTTTGACAGTCGTTACGGGTAGTTAGAAGCCCAAAAGTCTGACAACCAGTCTTACCAAGGGGTATCGTGTTACCTAGTAACTAGGTTATGGAGGTCAGATAGGCAGTCGCTCCATATAAAATACTGGTATTCCGCTGCATCCGGTTAGACTGGAAGCCGACCCTAACTTAGTAGGGAAAAGGCTAGGCAGATGATGATTTCGGGGACAACGTCACAGCCCTCACTTCACTATGTCACACAGAATCACGAATAGCAGTGTCGTGAAACAGGCACGAAACAATACATCGCTCAGCCAACGCTCAGCAAACTGCAAACACTGCTGTTTGCCGTGTTGCCATGTCGCTGAGCATGCGCTGCGCGGCTCTCCCGCACGTCCTGCCTGCGACGGAGCGACAATAATCAGCGATACCGATATATTATCGGCCAGCCGATTATATTCGCCGATATATCGGTATCGGTTTTGTTACATCCCTAGTTAGTTTGATTTAATGTGGATCGTAATTTTAGGCATATGAGACAACTCAGCTTAGTCTCTGGGATAACAACGCATCTGCGATGTCCCTGTTATTGCAGAATAGGAGGTGTATTTGCCATCGATACAAAAAACGTAAATATTGTGACAGACAGCACTATTGGTATGTTTAATACGGTAGTTTCCTTGGTAAAAAAAAAAACGATTTAGTCCGTCTTTCAGATAATAACAAAAATATTAGACACGTATTTTTTGCTTTATCATATTAATCAAAAATAACTTAGAAAACACGTATTACAGTTGGGGAGTGGAGGCTCGCTACGTCACAACGCAGTATTAAATCTAACAAGGCGTGACCTCATGCCACATTTTAACTCAATGTATCGCCGTAATCTTTTGATTACGTCAAAAAAGAAAAATATGTGTTCAATATTTTTTAATATTCTACAAGACGGACAAACATATTTTTGGACACAGGCCTATTGCTGCTTTTAGACATTTAAACAAACAAAAGATCGCCCCGCCCGCTCCTGATTATTAGACCAAAAACATGCCTAAATGTAAAAAGTCAGTCTCCTAAAGCCGTCGCAAGTCTCCACATCTTGTATGCCCCTGCCTTTACAGAGGATATAGGCACATAATATGTGAGATTGCGCCTGACCAGATAACAGAGAGTGCTTTTTAAGATAACAGCCCTTCGTGAGAGACGAAATCCAAGTATGATTTAAATACATATCTGTGATGACTCCTTAGGGCTTATCTGGCGCAAAATGTCAATGCTTTATTATGAGATAATGTTAGGCGCGTGTGCTAAATGGTATTAACATATTGTGGCTAATTGACGGCCAATGAGTCACTGGGGAGTGTTCGTACTCTTTGTGAAGGCACAGTATAATAAAGTAACAGTATTACGTCTTCATAAAAAACGGCCGAAACGACGCTCTTCGAAATCAGTATGCAACAGTCCCGAGTGCGCGGCAGGTACGCACGGACGCGGAAGGTTACCGAGCGGCCGTTGGTAATTATTTCAAGGTTACTGCCGAGAGGTAATACTGTTAATTTATTATACTGCGGTGAAGGATTGTTTTTATTGCTAGCAATGAGGGTTGTGCAGTACTAATTAATATTCTTGAGTTTAAATTGTTTACACGTGCTGTGCATCCTGGGCAGTGAGGTCTGCTACATGCTTGATTCTTCTTTTCTTTTTCGTGTGGTTACTGACTAACCTGATGTCAGAGTTTTCATGCCAGCCATGGGAGAAATATCTCTCAGGCATGCCGGTTTCCTAACGATGTTTTCCTTCACCGTTTTTGAAGCAAGTGACAATTATACAATACGCACATGAATCCGAAAAGTTAGAGGGGCGCGCCTTTTTTTTTTTTGGTTGGGAATTATCAAGCGGGTGGAGCGGAAGGGCGTGTCAGACTCTTACTGACTAAAACCCACCCGTGTTCCTTCAGTTGCCCTGTTGTCGGGGGCCACGATGTCCCTTTCGGCCCTTATTCGCAGCCTTGTGTTCGAAGCCTGGGGTTCGAATTCGAGACCTATGACTTGGCAGTCTAACGATCACACCACTGCTAGGATAACACTGCTTTCTGACTGGTTGATTCTTACTACGGTATGAGCTTTTTTCTATTGACGATTTGAGAAAAGAAGACAAGTATATAATGAGGTATTCCGGTAAACCCTTTCAATTAGTTAAGCAGCCTGTGCTGGGAATGTATGCACATCAATAGTGCAACCGATGGAGATCCTCATAACCATTTATGCGGCGCTTGGATCTTGCCAGACCATGCTGTTGCTGTTGAGTTTTTACCGCTTAAATGATTCAGACCGGCGGATAAATTAGTGTAGGGTCAATCTATTTGCTGCCCGTGGGTTCTTCTAAAAAAGCATGACGGAAAACCAGTTTTTTATTAAGCCATCAAAAGGATGTTGAAAATGTTCGAGCCGACATATCTGCCATATAAAAAAAACCATTTATTTATAATTTTTATCAATTTATTTTCATTTTCAATTTTATCAGTTTTATTTGTCAATTATTGTTGTCATAATTACTCTAAATGATAATAAAAACCGTATCAACCTTCGTTTCGTATTTTTAGAAGAACGCAGAAACACGATTTTGCATTAAAGGTACTATCTATTTATAGATGATAGATTTATTATTTTTATATAGGTAACACACAGATATTGGATCTTTATTTTGTATTTATTCCAGTTTCTCATTAATTATAACACACTGTACACACACATGTACCTATGTCACAACATTTATTTGATTTAGTATGAGCTTTTTTATATTATCCTATCTTATAATTATTATCTTTAATTTATTTATTAAAACGGACTGACACTTCCATATTTGTGTTTATTATTATTCTAGCGTATGACACTCGTGGGTTGCAGCTGAAAATCAGCGTCAGGTGGTACACTTTGTGTTGTCATCTGATATTATGCTGAGCTGAGGCCCTTTTGGCATTATAATCATTGTTTTCTGTTTTTTATAGTTTTAAGGTGTATTTTTCTGTCTTAGTGCCAATAAACGCAATTTTCTTTCTTTCTCTCTTTCAGTCCCTTTATTTAAAAAAAAAACATTTATTTGCGTATCTGCATATGAAATTTCGATTGAAAGAGATTTAAAAAAACAAATTAAATAACTTAATCCCTGGTCAACCAAGCTGAAAATAGAGAAAATGAATTTTCCCAGAAATGAAACCTAGCTAGATCGATTTTTCGCCCCGTAAACCCATAAATTGCAACTATCATCGAAATCGTTAGAACCGTTTTCGAGAACGTGACACAAATATGTATATTAATATTGCTCATTTAGTAGTATAGGATAAAAATAACTGTTTTAAAATATTTAAATTAAATAGTTAAGCAATAACTTCTGATGAATGAAAGTGTGCCAATCTAAATCTAATCTTTTAATATAACTTTTAATTTTGATAGGGCCGGTCCATTTCCGGAGGATATCTTTAAGATAAGAGTTCATAGATTAAGTTAATAGATTTCGTGTGAATCTGTATAAATTAATAAAAGCATTATTATGAGTTTTTTGATCCCAAAATCAGCTGCTAGGCTAAATGGGTCATAATACCAGGTCGCGTTTTGCCTAACTGGTTTTTCTCATTTTTAACTGGTTCGGATTTATTTATTTAAAGTTAATTAAAACGGCATAACACCAGTTATATTAATTAACATAGAAACAATTATAACATTGACAATAATTTAATTTAAAACTAACATGGAACAGTGGACTCCCTAGCATACTTTCTCTCACAGAACACCAGACATTTACCTACGCATAATTTTACTCCATTCATCTGCAAACACATCACATTCAGGGTTGGCAGTCAGAAGGGCATTTAGCATCTTTAAAGTGCGACAGACTGGGGATTCGGCTCTGGCTACAATTTTAGATGACAGTTGCGCAAACAGATTGTGTCGGCGGCTCTGACGGTGTCCAATGTATTTGTCGGGGAAAGGGAAATATTTAGATTAACAAATTAACACACTACGTCAATTTGCAGTCTATAAGACTTTCAAAAAATTTCATACGGCTGACAAAGAATGACAGTTGTGTTTCGAATATACGGACAATTTAATTCAGTAGGTCTTTAACTTGGTAAACAATCATTTTCCGTTTGTAGTAACATACTAGGCTCGGTCCTAAAATTAGGTACATGGGACTTTTAGCATTGCTGGCGAGCTATTGGTGCACTTACTATAAACCCCTGTATTTTTATGATTGGATGTAGAGATGAATAAAAAATTGCATGTACCCGTTAAAATATCCGTCATACATACATAATACTCACGCTTTTTTTTCTATGGAGGTAAACAGAAACTACAGACCTATCATTTATAAGCGTATGTGTATCTCTAAAGGCCATAGTCTGAAGCCGCGCGCACTTTGTATACATTTTCGTACGAATTTCACTCGTGCGTATACGTACGACCGTGGTCGTACGATTTGAGTGCGCTCACTGGATACGTTTTTCTCCGTCAAATAGAGCAAATCCCAACAAGTTTGGATTGTTTTCGGACGTCGGAACTATACGTACGACTAAGTCACACCCAGTCTGCGCGCTCCGTTTGTGCTTAGAAGTTCAGGATCATTCGTGCGTGTTCGTACGTGAACGCACGAGTGAAATTCGTACGAAAACGCATCCAAAGTGTGCGCGGCTTTATATTAAAAAATTCTAGACGGCAGATATTAGGCAATATTTTAGACACAAAAAATGAATTCGGTAATAATATTATGATTACTATTCACCAAAGCCGCGGTTTTTATACGCGTCGTAAAATCGATCGCGGTATCATCCAATCTGAATAATGACCAAATTAATGTTAATATAGGCGATCTAGACTTGAAACTTAGATATTATAATATATCTCTTGAAAAGTGAAGGCTGTTTAATTTAAGACTACACGTGGACTTTTAATCGTATTCAGTAACTTGACAGTTGGAGAGATATCAGTCATTGACAAAAACACACATGCATAGTATTAATTGAATTTGATTACATAAACATTAAAACACTATTCATTTATATTTTTTTAGGTATATATAAATTAAATTGAGGGGCTTGTGGCTAAGTAATACCAGCTGCACGGGTCGATCGATCAGGTTAAGCTATGCTTGCCGCGGTTGGTCCGTGGATGGGTGACCATCTTTACATACCAAGTCCCCTCCGTGCCTCGGAAAGCACGTTAAGCCGTTGGTCCCGGCTGTCATTTGTAGATCTTTGACAGTCGTTACGGGTAGTTAGAAGCCCAAAAAAAAGTCTGACAACCAGTCTTACCAAGGGGTATCGTGTTACCTAGTCACTAAGTTGTGGAGGTCAGATAGGCAGTCGCTCCATGTAAAATACTGGTATTCAGCTGCATCCGGTTAGACTGGAAGCCGACCCCAACATAGTTGGGAAAAGGCTAGGCAGATGATGATATAAATTAAATTATCATAAATAAAATTATAACATAACTTAGACAATCACTACACCCCAAAACTACAGTTTCGGCCAAACATATTTTTTCTTCGAGCTGTCAAGTTACTGAATACGATTTAAAGTCAAAGTATAGTTAAAAATCGGCCAAGTGCGAGTCGGACTTGCACACGAATGTATTAAGATCGAGCAAAAAAAACGCCGAATCAAAAAACACGGTATCTTGTATGGGATCCCCTTTAATCATTAGCTTTATTTAATTTGTATTATTATTTATTATAGCGGCATACGGCAATAGAAATACACAATCTGTGAACATTTCAACTGTCTACCTATAATGGTTCATGAGATACAGCCCGCTGACAGACAGACGGACGGGCATCGGAGGCTTAGTAAAAGGTTTCCGTTTGGCATCCTGCGGAAATCCTAAAATATTCTAACACGTGAATTGACAAGGATGTTAGCTTAAAACTTATACTTATGACCTATTTCCCGAAAGGCATATTTTTACGGATCATTATGACCTATTTCCCGAAGGGCATATTTTTACGGATCATTATGACCTATTTCCCGAAAGGCATATTTTTACGGATCATTATGACCTATTTCCCGAAAGGCATATTTTTACGGATCATTCTGATTTTTGACAGTTCAAGGCGTTCGTTTGCGGAGAACAAGTAAAAAGCCTTTTGGAAAGAAATGACAACATTGAATAGACAAAATGATAGCCATGGGTAGGTACGATTGTGAGTTCGTTACGTGATAAGGAGGTCTTAACACTTTGCCGTCTTAACCGGATGCCTGAGAGATATTTCTCGACGCCATGTGAAATCAAGTCAGAGGCCCATGGGCGGCTTTGAAACTCTGACACCAGGTTAATCACTAACCACACGAAAAAAAAAATACTGAGGGACACTAAATGCCCATATGCATTATATTAATATGTGTCTATTTCAGTGTCCTTGAATGCGTTAAAATAACTGTGTGGGCTTTCTAGATCAGTTTTACTATACCGGATGATTGTTTTTACCATCTCGAAATTTTTGCAGAGTGTTCTACCCATGAATATAAACAACTTTCACTATGGGAGCAACAAAGAAATCATGAAAAAAAAAATCAGCTGTTTCATACATTTTGGTCAAGTAGGTATTGAACTTTTCTATAAACAGCAGATTTTTTTTTCATCACCCGGTATATTTTTTTGGTAAATACTTAAAACTTGTGTTTCTTTTGCTATGCCATGTTTATCACCAAACTGTTGTCTTTGTCATTGATTATTTTATAAATAAAATAAATAAATTCATTTAATTTAGACTAATTGATATGTTCATAAATTGTTAGTTACAAAGGTCTTAAAACTATGTTAGTGATCATTTATAATTAAATTCAAAATACATAAAATTCAAAATACAAATTACAAAATCACTCGTGTCATGTGTGTGTGTGTGTGTGTGTTATATAACTAATTTTTTTCTTAAATTGCATTTAAATCTAAAAACCACCGTCTCCATTTTAATTTCTGAAAAAAACACGAAAAAATATCAATAACTATTTTCTTCCCACCCCATCCTTCAGTCCTCAATCTACCCAGACACCCATAAATCCTAGTATAATTTCTGGAGGCAGTAGTCAATCACGCACTGCCTCAATGGCAGGTTATCTTGCCGCCCAGCGCCAGTCTATCGCTCTATACATCACTCGGGTGCCGCCCGCCCTTATCACAGCGCCGCACACCCAACTCGTTATTTTACTACATACCACGTGGACTGTGCAAATATCAAGTTGTGTAAAATTTTATGTGTGTGTTCTTGGAGTGTGTGTGTGTTAGATTTGGAGTGTTTTGTTTTTAGGTTGTGATTATGTTTGTGAAATAATTTTGGCATTATATTTTTAAAAGTGAAATGAAAATTATTTCGGTACAATCGACGCAAAATAAAAAGCAAGACAGATTTTTTTTTTTGGAGTCGAAAACTGTTACTTTAAATATTTTATTATAATCTTAACCCTGTAGCTACTTTAGTGGTAATTTAAAGGACTCCAATACTAATATAATATGAATAGATAGACAAGGGCATACCATAACTGTTGGGGAAGACATGACACATGTAAGATTTTCAAAATTTATGGAGTCGAAAAACAATTACCTACGTACTTAGTTTACAAATTTTATTACAATCTTACATATCCATAAAAGTAATCCTGGCTACTTTAATGATTTTAAAAGGACTTCAATAATAATAATAATCATAGACAAGGACATAACATGGGTTTAGGACGGCGAAGGCATGTCACACGTAAGACCCATTTTAGTTTTTAATTACAAAACTTTCATTAATATCTCCGTGTAAAGTGAATGTAGATAACTTAAAACACTCACAATCTTGAGTAATATTTATAAAAAAAGAGAGATTATAACAATGTGGAGTTATTTCGAGGTGTGTTTACCTTTTGGCCGCGCGTTTAAGTCAAAAGGGTGTTATCAGTGTGGTGCATCCATCACTCGGCGAACGGGTTGCCAGTGTAGAAAATAATATTTATTTGTTGGGCTTTTTTTTTCTTTTAGGAGTTAGGGTTTGATTTTGATGGAATTGAGTGACTGAATCGTTGTAAAGATAATTAAAATTATCTGTTTTTGTTATTTATATTTTATTCCATGGTGGGAAAAGATCAGGTTTTCCTATGTAGGTAACTTAGTCGGTTTACAAAATTATTAAAAAGAAATTGCTGAATTTTTGTCTTTATATCTATAAACAAATGACATTCAACAAGGTTCCGTAAATTGCTGAATTTTTTGTTAAAACTCCTCAACAATACTTCTAAATCTTAACATTTTTATAACCCAGTCCTCGTACTTCAATACACAAACTCGACCAATAAACAAACAGCAACAACATTCTAAACCCAAACTAAAATCCATAGAGTAACATAAAAACGTTGAATGTGGCAACACTACGCGGCGCGGCACGGAGGCGCGCGACGCGGCTCGACGCTCGCCTCCCGTTATCAGCGCCCACCACCCGGCGTTTGTCGCGTTTTATTTCAGACTACCTATAGCCTGTTTAAACTTCACACTCCCAAGCCTTTTAATGCTTGAGGTCAAGTCAACATGCTTTGTAACATGTTTTCGGAAAGTGACGCGTTTCGCATGTTTTATGGCGCGATTTTTGGGTTATCTATGGCCTGTGGTGGTTTACTGTTGTTCTATTTTTGAAATTGATGGTTTGGCTTTTGTTTTTTTATTGTAATGTGATGTGTAAGGTTTCTTTTCTTTTTATGAACCTGTTATTGGTAATTACAGGATTTTTGGAAAACAAATAAATCGGAAAACGTCACAAATTGTTTAATGGTATTCTATGTTACCGCTTACCAAAATCAAAATCAAATTATTTTATTTAATTTCAGAAGCTAGGTGCATGGTTCCAATTGGTCGCTTCCTATAGAGAAGAGCCGGCAAGAAACTCCACGGTTACTCTTTTGAAAATAAATTATTTTTACAATGTTTTCAAAGTTTTTTGTATTTTTTTTTTATATAAAGTTTTATTTACATGAACACACGTATTTTAAAAACTAGAATGGCACGTAATGGTTTAAGACCACTTTTAAAGTTGAGGCTTAAATGCCGCAAAACATAAAAGTATCATAAGGCAGATAGAAATGTTACATTTGCTAAGTGCCTGTCTCAATTCTACACTGTAACATTACTACAGTTAAATACAGATTCACATACACCTACATGTGTATAACAGACTATTTTACAGAATAAAGAAATATTTACTTTATGACTTTTGAAATTTTACATAAAATTACAGTTTATGATAATTTCTCACCAGGCTTTTTAACCGACTTCAAAAAAGGAAGAGGTTCTCAGTTCATCGGATTTTTTTATTTTTTTGTGTATGTTCCCCGATTACTCGAAGACGGCTGGACCGATTTGAAAAATTCTTTTTTTGTTTGAATATGTACTTACTTTTAACTTGGTCCCATTGTAATTTGATCACGATCTGATGATGGCATCTTGAAGAAATCGAGGGAACTCTTCAAATATTATAAGGCACACCTATAGCGATACATTAGGCTATTGTAACTTAGATAAATTACAAACCAACCCACTAAAAAGTGAAAAAAACTTTTTTACAAAAAATACAACCGACTTCCAAACTACAAAGTGAAAAATAACTTTAATTTCGGAAGTCGGGGCCAAAAAACTAAAATACTGATCCAAAGACATCTTCCGAAATTAAAGTTATTTTTCTGTTTGTAGTTTGGAAGTCTGTTGTACTTTTTGTAAAAAGTTTTTTTTAAACATGTGAATACAAGATTTGTTTGCTACATTGGAAACTTTAATAGAGTGTAGATCATAGAGAGACACAACGGTACTTTTCTGTCATACGCCTGTCAATCAAGATAGTAGTTTCAAGAACTGATTATAAACAAACATAAGTAGACCCATTTATTTAATCTAAAAAGCTTCATAAGTTTCATATTCAAATCAAAACACAGCGATCGCACAGATTACGTATGCGACCATAGACACGTCATCCCACAATAATCCCGCCTTTTATACGACCACAGATTATAAATAGGATTCTGTCATGTATACTGGACAGCAAATTGCTGTATAAAACGCCACTTATGGCATGATATGGACCCTAATTAAACAGTAAGTAGCCTTATCTTGGGAAGACGAGACGACGTTTAGCACTATCTATCGTTATGACAAAAAGAAACCGACACAATCTGCGTGCACATCTCTCCCATTAAAGAAAAATAATCATAGACTATATTTCAGTGGTATGTCGTAATTAGCTTATTAATTTAGTCTTATCTAGCGAACCCTTTCCAATATTTTATATCAGATAAAGTATTGCTTTTTGTTATTTGTTTTACGGTTTTGCAGCTCAATAAAAATAATTAAGATGTCGTCTAGATATTACTGCGATTATTTGTTATTTTTTAAATAATATAATTTTTTTCTTATTAGTGAATATTTACACATTGAAAAGTTTGACAGGACCAATTAATGTTTCTCTCGCTCAATACAAGTTGATCTTAGCAATGCCCGAAAATGTTCAATCACAAAGCCTTTACTGTACCTACAATACATCTACATGACAAAAGCCAGACGAGACATCCTAAAAAAGAAACGAATAACTTTTCACGAGAACTCGCCATATCTCTGTAATCGGCGCTCTTAAGGCAATCCTTATCCCATTTACGTGTCTCCCATTACCATTAAAATCTGAACTTATCTCGCTCAATAAAAACGTGAACCGGTTCAATATATAAATAATATAAAGAACAATAACGGCTGGTAATTAGGCAATAAATTCTTCAGGCAGATATGAGAGATATTAAGAAAAAGGCAACGTTTGATTTGTTTGTAGCTGACTATGTGCTGTGTGTGTCCGTTTGTTAATGCGATACGATATTGGTAAGGAAGACATTATGGCGTAGATGGATGTTTGAGGTAGCAAGTCGCTTTCCTGTGTCTGGAATGCCTTGAGTCTTTAACTATAACTTTCTCACTCATACACATACATTCAATCCATGATCTTTCCTTAATTCAACAGAGTTTTGTCGAACCTCAAGTACGTCTGCCGAATTCTTTGTAATTGCAACCCCATTACCAACCTTGTTAACTGGCTAATCTGTCCCCTACGACATAAGTTAATTAAGCTATTAAAGCTTTTGTCGATACACGAGAAGAACAGCTTCACGTTATATCTCACCAAATTCTCAAACAACTACATAAAAGCTTATATAAACCGTATCGTATCTCACAATGTAAATTCCATCCCGAAATCTCGCGATAAGACCGCATTCAGTTTTATATTTACCGTGAGATAAGGGCCTGCCTGCGAATCGATTAGCTCACTCTAACAAACGATGCCTATCTGTATGTCTGGTCATCCGCTTAGCGTTAAAAATAACCAGCATCATAATCTTGTGGGATATTTTCTTTATATTTGTATTAAATAGAACCTTATTACAGAACCTTTTCAGGTCCTGTTGTAAGGCTGGCTGTTCTCAAAAATATCTTGTCCACACTTTCTCTATGGTTTAAAAAAAGTTTCTTGTGGCAATTTAAAATGCTTAAAAAAAAAATTGTGCTTACATTTTCCCGGAGTAGGTTTTTCTACGGAGGTTGTGTATCGGAAAATTATTCATCTGTCAATTTTGATGTATTTGTAAGTTTAGTTATTTGACCCCATTGCCAACTGCTAAAGCTATTTTTAAGCTCTACACAATTAGTTTAACAGTTTGGCGACACTCCTCACGCATTTTCAATACTTTACGTCCTTAAGTGGCTTGCGAGTTGCTAGCCTTAAATAAATAGCCGCAAGTTATCAAGCCGGCCATTTGACCGTCAAATTCACATTCCCTTCAACTTGGCATTTCAGATAGATCGGCCACCCACGTCCGTCAGATAGCACAGGACACACTCGGCGATACGTTCGGGCGCACTCGGGTCGCGTCGGGCGGCTTCGGCCGCGCTCGTAGATGTTCGCGATTATGCCCACGCGCACACAGATTGAAGTGTGGAAATTTGTTGCTTTGTCATATTCAGAGATTTAGATACTTGATACGGACAAGTTATAGCGAATTGTTTGTGAATATTGTTTTAGAGATAATATTAATAGAGACAATGTTTCTTGAAATGAACTGCGGCGAAACCTATCTGACTGTGCGGTAACATAAGTCAACTACAAATTGATTTCGACTTAGCTATAAAAGGTACTCGGCTATAAGATATTATTGCTGATATATGCTATCCACCCAGATTTTAGAACAAGGAATAGACATGGCCCGCGACTCTAATTCTTTAAACTTTATATCATCATCATCATCATTTCAGCCGAAAGACGTCCACTTCTGAACATAGGCCTCCCCCAAGCACCGCCACTTCGACCGATTCTGTGCTTTCCGCATCCAGCGGATTCCTGCGGCCTTCACAAGGTTATCGGTCCATCTTGTGGGAGGCCTTCCAACGATACGTCTTCCGGTACGTGGTCGCCACTCCAGAACCTTTCAGCCCCATCGGCCATCCGTTCTGCGAGCAATGTGCCCTGCCCATTGCCACTTAAGTTTGGCAATTCTTCGGCCTATGTTGGTTACCTTGATTCATAGTTGCATAGCTTCCCAAACGCTGCCCAGCCGAGTCGGATTCGACGATTGACCTCTTTCTCGAAATTGGACCTACCGAACTGGACAGTTTGTCCTAGGTAAACATACTCGTCCACAACTTCGAGCGTAGCGTCTCCGATCTTCATGATATATGATGATATGATGTATATCAAACTTTATATACAAGAATAAAAACCTTTAAGACTTCTCTAGTTATCAAGCTAGGTGCTACTCTGTTCATCAAAGTCAATCCATGAAAGCAAGTTTATAGCGACACTTTTCCGTTTATAATTTTAGCAGGCATTGGTGCCGATTCCCTTGTTCACAAACTAAACTAAATTTAAGTTCAGTGCATCTTTTTCTTTCTATTTCATTAAGAAAAGGACAGAGGATAAATTTTAGTTTAGTCCTGTCAAATTAATCAGCGCCTGTCACTCTCCATACAAGTTTAGACGTGATTAAAAACTTGCCGACTAAAATTACGTCAATTTACGTCAAGCGCTGATTAATTTGACAGGACTAAACTAAAATTGATCTTCTGTCCTTTTCTCAATGAAATAGAAAGAAAAAGATGCACTGAACTTAAATTTAGTTTAGTTTGTGAACAAGGGAATCGGCACCATTATCCACTTTTACATGCAGTACCTGGAACAACACTACATAAATCTCCAACGTTCACAAGAACATTATCAATGTCCAAAATATCTAGATATTAATTCTCAGCTGCACTACGTGTGCAGGATAACGAAAGTGCGCCCGGTGGGGGTGGAATAGGGGTGCAAGGGGGTGATAGCGATCGCCTATTGGCCGATACACTAGATTTATGCGGTCTATCTGCACCGTCTTAATTTACGGTTAGCTTGTGCCTGGATCATAACTTTTGGAAAAAATGGAAGACTAGGATATTGTTTAGTTTTATGTAGCTAAATAGTAGATTATTTACCAAGGGAGCAAACGACTATTTTTAAGGCGAGAGTGTTTCTTTGAATCGAGAGTGGAGCGAAGGATTCTAGAGTAGAATCCTGAGCGCAGCGAGGGATTCAAAGTACGTCACTCGAGCTTAAAATAGTGTTGCTCCCGAGGTGAACACTCTACTTTTTATCACCATCTATGAGAAAAAAAAACGTGTGCGGTTCGACTCCCGTCAGGAACGAAGTTCCTTCTCACGTATGGTTTAAAACAAAAATAAAATTTTCGCCGCTATCGTGGATTTACATTTTGACCTCATTATCGACTTTAGTTAGCACCTTCGAAACTTCGAAAACTATGAAAATGATACCCAAGATGAAAAATTTTAAAATTTTCGCAGCTACCAAGTTGGATTTACATTTTGAGCTCACTATCGGCTTTAGCACCCTTAAAAACCATGAAAACGATAACCATGAAAAAAAATTGATTTTTTTTGCCGCCGCCACCTTGAATTTTTATTTGGTCCAAATTAACACTTTCTCTCTCTCTCTTGCCAGCCTGTTACTTGTTCATACAATGTTCGGTTTGATCTCTTTGGTGATTAGAACTTTTACTAACAATATCCACATTCCAAATTCAAATCACTTTTAATCCCTAGGGATTAAAAAAGCTATTTTAGTCCCTGTTTACGAGGACTAAACTAGCTCTTTTTGAATAGATGTGATAAAAAAGGATTTAACCATGGATGATTGCATATAAAGTTTGTTCTTACGGTCTTCTTCTTCTCGTGTGGTTAGTGACTAACCTGGTGTCAGAGTTTCAAAGGCGCCTGTGGGCTTCTGACTTGGCTGCACATGCCGTCGAGAAATATCTATCTCACAGGCATGCCGATTTCCTCACGATGTTTTCCTTCACTGTTTTTTAAACAAGTGATAGAATACGCACATGAATCCGAAAAGTCAGAGGTGCGTGCCTTGGGTTCGAACTCGAGTTCTATGACTTGGCAATCTGTCGGTCACACCACTAAGCTATCACTGCTATTGTTCTTACGGTAGGATCCGATTAACTTTAAAGAGCTTTTTACTTTTTTTATACCTAATTGAACTTGGTAGGTTAGATAATGGTAGTTGAAAAATAGCTCAGACCAGCTGTAGAAACATCAAAGTAGACAGTAGATTACCTGCATCCTTCTACAGCGAGTCCGAGTTATTTTTAACCGACTTCCAAAAAGAAGGAGGTTATATGTTCGTCGTGTATGTTTGTTTTTTTTTTTATTTATGTCCACCGATTTCTCCGTCAATTGTGGACCAATTTTGAAAATTCTTTTTTGTTTGAAAGGGTATGCTCTCGAGGTAGTCCCATATAAATTTTATTAACGTTGCTTCGATAGTTTTTGAGTTAGCTTCAATAATACGTACTTTTTCCCACTTAGTACGTGGATGATATGATAAGTTCCTGTCACTGTTATTTACATAGCAGGTAGTGGTTTTCGAATTTATGTGGGATAGGTACCACAGCTAAAAAGTGAAAAATAAAAACTTTTTACAAAAAAAAAAAAACAACCGACTTCCAAAAAACACTACAAAGTGAAAAAGAACTTTAATTTCGGAAGTCGATGACAAAAAACGAAAATTTAAAACTAAAGACACCGACTTCCGAAATTAAAGTTGTTTTTCACTTTGTAGTGTTTTTTGGAAGTCGGTTGTTTTTTTTTGCCATTAAAGTCGTTAGGTACACTAATCCCGGAAAAACAATACAAGAATGTTACATTACACGTGCCGTTTATCGATAACATTCCATGCCAATGACGTTACATTTCCAATTCCTGACTACCAAGAAATGATTTCTAACTTGACAACAGGAACAACGTATAAACCGAAAATGGCGAGACATATTGATCATACCATGTTTTAGTACAAATAAAAATCTTTATATATATAATTCTTCTGTGAGTGTGTATGTCACTGAACTTCTCTCAAACGACTGGACCGATTTTGATGAAATTTTTTGTGTGTGTCCCGATAGGTGGCGGTATTCGGTCAGGACAACGTCTGTCAGGTCCGCTAGTATAATATAATAAGGAATACGAGTATAGGAAATTCAATTAATTATTATTCATTATTTAATTAATTTGTATGTAATAATAATGCGTGATAATAATGTAATGATAGTGTAATGATAATGTAATGATAATGTAATGATAATGTAATGATAATGTATATGTACTATTAATAGAATCTGCACAATAATTGTGACATTTTAACATTCATAATTTGCACGCTTGCTCGCAGGCAGTATACAATGACTTTAATAGATAGACTTTATACAATGGCTGTAAGATCTTCCCTTGTATTCTATATATCCCAGAAAATCTCAAGACGGTTTCCTCACAATACATTAATCCTTGACAACTACCACTAAATCGATTTTCTCATACCATTTTACCCTCGACAAATAAATCAGATATAACCTAGACATCGAGCAGTCTAGACCAGTCTTATCTAAACACGTGTTGCCCATTCCAGATGCCTTAGATACGGGGCTTTTAGCCGGAGATAGGGGCCACTCGGCAACCATCACACTCAATCTTGTACTCGTTAAAAATAAACGCGAGTGGCCGATATGAGGCTATTTACAAGCTATATGGGCGAGCTTGTGTGCTGATTGGTTGGTCGTGAGCTAGAGTTGGTGAAAATATTTTTTTGTATCGAAAAAAGAGCAGAGTACTGACAAGTATTGACAACACAAAATTTTCTGGAACGTACCTATTGTTGGTTGAATGGTGGTATTATTTTAGATTTTTTTAAGCACCTGTGGATAAACAAAAAGTCGAACCTAATCGTTGGGAAAAGCAAGCTTTCTCTAAAGATCATCGCACACTGAAACATTGCCTCCATCAATAGCATAAAGTGCAACTAATATTCAGAATCTTCCGAAATATTGACGACATAAATAACTGCTTAAAAGTTGTTTATTTTAAAATAATTAAACCTACTAGAACTAAAATTAATTCGATTGCTGAACCCACCGTGTTATTTGAAAGGCTATAAGATAGAGGGAAAATAGCTTACAATCTTTCATGATAAGGCTTACCTATTATGCACTATTGCTACATTTAAACTTGATAATTTGTTGCGATCTGATATCTTTTACGTCCATATTTTATCGATATGCTTTATACATAGGTATTCTAACTAATATCATAAATGCGAAAGTGAGTTTGTTTTGTTAAGTAAAAACTTCTTTAGGCGCGTTGGGCATTTTTGAGATGAGAAAAACAATTGAACGCGCGACACCGTTACAGACAACTCATTTTCGTAAACGCGATTGTGCTCTTTATTTATATTACGTTACGGATCAATGTTCTATGCAAGTATTTTTACTTTAAAGCTTTTGGACGGTTTTTTATTTATTCAAGTTTTCACTTCTGTCGGCACTCCCGGAGTGCCAGTGTTTTTTTTTTGTTTATTTGTTTGTTAAGCTTTCACGTTAAAACGGCTGAATGGATATGAATGAAATTTGGCACATGGGTAGACCATGACCTGGGTTAGGACATAGGATACTTTTATCCCGGTAGTACGCTCCCGTGGGATAATTTCCGACCACCACGCGGGCGAGGCCGCGGTTAAAAGCAATTTTCTATAAAGCTAACAAAACATTAACTAACGTAACAATTAAATTCTCAATTCTTTATTGCATTGTATAATGTTTGTAAAACAGTTGGTAGGCTTAAAATTATAGAAACAATTATAGACCCTGTTGGGCACAGCATAGTAGGAGAGAGGAGGAAGAGCGCTTATTTGAAGAGTGTTTATATTATTTAAGTCTTCTGGTAATAATACTTCTTAAATATTTTCACTTTATTTCTATATGTTATAAATAATACGTCTGCTTGAGTAAGTAGGTCTTTGTTACGTTATACCGATATAGTTTTACTCATGTACAGCTTGTTTCTTTTTCTCTAAACAACAAAGTTAAAAAACATTATCAAAAACCTCATTTTTCAACGAGTTACTCAGCTGAAAATGTGACAGTATAATATGGTAATTCAGTTACCATAGTTTATTATCAAAACAGATAAGTATTGGGTGTGCCTGCCAAGCCCGTTTATACCGTGCCGCGATATGGATGCATGCTTAATTAATATATACAGGCCTACTTTGTTTACGTTCTAATTATGTTTGAGCACTGTAGTGGGGTTAAAAAGGGGAATGGAATTGTGTGAGAACTGTTAATTTTACTAGTATTACGCGTTTGTCACCTTTCGACTCAAGGACTTCACTATGAACGATTTTGAATGCAGAGGTAACAAGAAATAAATCAAGAATAGGTTAGTGTTGATAAATTAAATCCTGTTGCTATAAAAAATATTGACCCATAAATACTATCAGAAACAGTAAAAGGAGTTTTAAAATATTCACAATAGATTATACCATCCCTTTTTTTTTATAAAAAATATTTAACATTATTTTTAAATGAAACCTTCTTTAGGCACGTTGGGCATTTTTGAGATGGGGAAAAACAATTGAACTCGCGACACCGTTACCGACACCTCATTTTTGTAAACACAATTGTGCTCTTTATTTATATTATGTTACGGATCAATGTTCTATACAAGTATTTTTATTTTAAAGGTTTTGGTAGTTTTTTTTTTAAACGCTATTCTGCTCTTTATTTATACAAGTATTTTCCTTCCACCAAGGCGATCTTGTTCAAGTTTTTACTTCTGTCGGCACTCCCGGAGTGCCACTGTTTTTTTTTTATTGTTTTCCTGATTCCTTAGCTCTAAATGTTCCTAGTATATACATATTTTAATAACATAACCACATCCAAAACATCATTTAATTCGCCCAAATCCCGCACGTACATATAAATTGGCTGGCCAGGCCGGCTTGATACGCAAATCTATTAACTGAGACCAGGGCCGCAGACGTGGACAATGCCTAGATGTGTATCTAGCACCCACGCCTTGCTTTGTAACCTCTGTGAGCTTTAATACGCTTCCAGATACTAAATATTGTGGAGGATGCTGTGTGCATATGTGGGTATGTCAAAGGATTCCGTTAGTGTATACGATGGTCGATGCCTTAGCATACCATCAGTAATAGTTATGGCTGTAGATATTTGCGATGAATGTTGGTGTTGATATGCGGTCTGCATTGCGGAGGAAAACGACAATTATTCTACAGAAAAGAAACTACTTGAGAACCTTTATTTTCAAATATATAAATACGGAGATGTAGTATATGGTAGATAGAGCTGTAAAGAAAGATTTTACAGAGCTTACTGCCGGCCCACTTTCGCACAAATTTTCGGGAACTCATTAACAATCGTGTCAGAAAATGGTGTTATCAAAAAATGAGATTCATGAATCAGGCACACTCTCCATTCATATACCAGCTGATCCCCTCACTTTACCTTTCATGATCTTTCTCGATTGCAAAAAACTATCCCCGATTTCAACCCCAAAACAAAAACAAAAACTTCAACAGTTTCTGACAACTCAACTCCCGTCTGATTGATCGTCACACATACGCATCAAGTATGTAAAAAGCCTGAAAATAAGGTGCGTTGACACGCCACTCGCGTCACGCGTCACGCATGACAATGCGTGTCAGTTGCGTGCTCTGATGGCGTGATAAGCGTGATAGTGAGCACGCGATGCGTACAACCTTGCTGAGAAAGTGATAGTGGGCCCTTTTGACAGTGGTGGAAGGCATGAGATGTGACAGAGTTAAAAAGGCGTAAGAAAATTTAGCCTTTTCTGGGTCGGTTTTGAAGCGGTTTTTCTGTTCCAACGAAAATGAGAGAGTCAAAAACGAAACCTGATTTTAGAAAAAAAAAACAGTGGTACTCCGGGAGTGCCAACAGAAGTTAAAACTTGAACAATTTTGTTGTGCAGGAAATACTTTTCTTTTTTGAAGTCGGTAAAAAAAGGAAAAATTAAATGTCAATCATGTCATTGTCATGTATCAATGTTTGGAATGTCATTAATCCCAAAGAAAATGTATCGCGCGTTGATGTCTTTTTAATGGTCAAAATCTGGTGTCGGTAACAGTGTCGCGAGTTCAATTGTTTTTTCCCATCTCAAAAATGCCCAACGCGCCTAAAGAAGTTTTCAGTTCAAAAAACAATGTTGTAACTAATACTAGGTATGAGCACATAGCATAGATAGCTAAAAAAAGTTAAAGCTCTGGCCAAACTGAAGCGAATCTTGCGCGGAATGCGGGACGAAATTTGCTCGCGCTGATTGTATCAACTAAAAACAACTTTATCGAGGTATTCAAACTAGCGCAAATAGTCGCATGATTTACAAATATAAAAAAAACAATGCATGGATTTCGCCTCAGTAAGGCCAGAACTTAAAGCTGCACCCTAATTGCGTAACATATTGGTGCCGATTCCCTTGTTCACAAACTAAACAAAATTTAAGTTCAGTGCATCTTTTTCTTTCTATTTAATTAAGAAAAGGACAGAAGATAAATTTTAGTTTAGTCCTGTCAAATTAATCAGCGCTTGACGTAAATTGACGTAATTTTAGTGGGCAAGTTTTTAATCACGTCTAAACTTGTATGGAGTAGTGACAGGCGCTGATTAATTTGACAGGACTAAACTAAAATTTATCTTCTGTCCTTTTCATAATGAAATAGAAATAAAAAGATGTACTGAACTTAAATTTAGTTTAGTTTGTGAACAAGAGAATCGGCACCAGTTTCAATCACAATCCGAGAGTTTTGAAGGATATTGCTAATCTATTACTTGTTTATTTATTTTATGTCTACACTGTCCCACTGATGAGCAAAGGCCTCCCCAAATCCTTCCAAGCATACTTTGAATAATTCGTCTGCTCAACAACGTAAATAAAATAACGTTATGAACGTGGGTGAACTGTCAAAATGAAACCCGTTGCGATCAATTATTGTCATTTTATGTGTGTTACGCAATTACCCCGCTGTTAGGCTGACTGTCCACTGGAGTAGAGAGGAGAGAAACGGAGCAGTGCCAATATTAACCAATGGAATTGCATAAAATCTCCGCTCTGCTACAGTGGACAGGGATTTGCTAACTAGTTTAAAAATTTATACAGAACCGGGAAGCGAAGCGGGGAACCGGAAAGAAACCGACCGCGGGGTATTGCAGCCCGCTCAAATTACTCGTCGCGTGAACTCTGCCTAGCTCCGCACAGTCCACAACTCCGCAACTCCGCTCCGCATTATTCCCTCGCCCCGCGCGGCTACCTCACTCCGCGTCAATGGACAGGCAGCCTTACATTTACAGAGATCGAACGTTTTTATTTCACACGCTTTTTCTTCTAACTTGGACCGTTCAGAAAACCGCTCATATTTCTCTGTCATCAAAGAAATCTTATTAAACGAGTTTCAGATGTAAATACGAATAGTTTTTAGTTTCATCACGCTATAACATTAGTTTAGAAACGGCATCAGCAGTAATATATTATTACTCAACATCTTATGTATTCCGATGACAGCTTAATTTGGTAATAAGATTCATTTTATCGTTTTTTTTTTATTAATATTTAATATCAGGTTGGAATTATTTTTATGGAGGTCAGAGTGTAGTAAATTAATTTAAATCTTGATTTATAAACTGTTAACTTCATTGATACTTGACACCTTATTATTTTATTTAATGTAGACCTCCCCTGGAGATCATTCAAATAAATAATTTGATATGTTTTCCTCTGACTGAGTCATTGGTCTGTAGACATTACAGTCGAATATAAGGCTCGAGGTTTGATGCCCTGGGTGGAAAAAGTGTGACTGGGTAAATAGTTCTTAGTAGCTAGCGGAAAATATGGCAATATCGTCGGCGTAGGTGGAGAACTAAATAACTGCGATTTTGGTCAAATTGACTTTTCACCATTTTCGTAACACCCAAATCATGTCGCATAAATAAATCGCAATTTTCTCCAAACAAGATTTTTTGGTTTATAGTTCTCCACCTACGCCAACGATATATCCACCTTCTTTTAACCAAGCACATTCTGTTCAATTCTTAACATTGCCGGTTAAGAGCAAAATCATCATAAACCTTGATAAATCCTAAATGTTTAATATTTGAATACTTTCCCCAAACTGACAAACAACTTCCCCTAAATGCATCCAAAACACTTCACATTCAAATAGCCTCAATTTTCATACTTTCCCCACTCGCGTCTGTAATATTTCACATAATAACCAATAAAATGTCACGAATAGTGTGCGTTGACAAACGCAGGTACTTTTATTGACATACAGAGTACGCAGTGCGTGTCGATAAAGATCTATTTCCACTTCCTCATGCCTTAGGGTGAGGACAGAGTGAGGAGCGCGCGCGGATGGTTGTCAATCTTTTACACGTGCAGCCTCTGGACAAGTTGTACGCAGAAAGCCATCAATGTTCTTCGAGTCCAATACAACAATGCATTCAGGATGCTGTTGGGGCTGCCACGCTTCTGCAGTGCGTCGGGAATGTTTGCTAATGCACACACTGATGGATTCGCAGCGATCAGACGTAAGTGTGCTGCGTCGCTACTGCAGAGGGTCCGGGGCAGCTCGAACAGTTTCCTGAGTGTCATTGCGGGGAAATTTGATTGCCCGCTCGTCCATTATTTGTCCAACCTGCATGTTTACTAACATATTTATTAACGTTAATGTTTACTAACAAATTATGGATTATTCTGAATTAAAATGATTATTATTATTTATTATAAGGCGCCTGTGTCAAAAATATTATGAATCCTTTGAATGTGGCCACAGCGAAGTAACTAAGGCTCTCTACCAGAACGGAATCGGAATGGTAAAAACATCATATTATCTGTAATTTTTATGGTATAAGTACATAACTATTCCATCTATCACGCCTCTATTCCCCGAAGAATTAGGCAGAGGTGTACTTTTTATTTTTACCACAACGGAGAAGTTCTTTGCCTGCATCTTACCTGATGGTAAGTAATGATCAGGCTGAAAGTTGAAGAGAGCTTCACCCGGAATTCTCAACCACAGAGGCTATTTTACCTATAACTGCCGAAACGCAACAATGCTGTTAACATTGTTATTATGGCGACAAACTTAAGATGGTGGTAGCTAGTCAGGTGGACTTAGAATAGGCCCTACCACCAACCAAATTGAGCAGAAAATTGTGTGGCCAAACCACTAGACTACTGAGGCGGTTACCTATAGCAATAGTATTACAGGAAGAAAAAACCATGTAATTAGCCTGTTTTGAATATGAAGCAATTCTATTGGTGGCTTTTGTCTACTCCACCGCTCCATTCCACCACACACCTCCGGTAGAAGCCAGCTTAACAGGCCTGGCTAGGGAGCGACCATACATTGTTTAAGCCTATTGAACGCCTACCCGCTAATAAACGTATTTTCTTTATTACTTTCTACCGCAAGTAACTCTGAATGCACTGTTTGGCACAAAGTCGCGCCCGCTACCGCTCGACTCTGCACTCTGGTCGAGGTGTTATGAGTATACGGCTAATGTAAAGGTGACATTATGTGACAGGGTGCAAACTTTGACGTATTTGTGTGTCGTGTTGGTTGTTTTTTGAGGGTAGTTTAAAGTTTAGAAGTGGGTCATGACTTCGGGTAGTTATAGTTATTGCAGCAGATTCCTACCGCGCTTGCTGGGTTAGGGATATTTTTAATATCATTAGTTTCTTACTTTACCTCACACACTGACTTATTAATTGTATTTTTTTTTAAACTATTGCATAGCTTTTATCGCGGTCTTTGAGCGCGGCGACCGAATCAAGAAATTCCGTAACGAAAATAAAACCTAACACCCCCCACTCCGCCTACCATGTAATGACGGTTCCCATGACAACGTGATGTTGTCATGGGAACGTATTTTTTGTTTTATGTCATCACGTCATGTCAAGTGTAGCGTTGACAAATAGGAAGTATGGAGGTTACAAATGCTATGCAATAGCTTTACCGCGGCAGTCCCCGAGTGCTACACGTTTTTTTTTTTTGAAAAATCGTCTACATTTACATTGTTTGTAAATATGTGAGTAATTTCTATCACATAAATAATTTATCTGTCATTGCTCCATTTTTAACCTACTGTGATGTAGTAATTTTATTTTAGGGCATCGTCTTCACTTATAATTATATAATTAATGTTTACAAAATATTATAAAACATTTTTAAAAGAATAACGGTGGCGTTTCTTGCCCATTCTTCTCAATACGAAACTGCCTTTTGGAAGGGGCGTGGGCGACTAGTTTTTTTTTTTTATCTGTTGTTGTTAAAAACTATCTTTTATGTGCTTATTTGAAATAAATTATTTGACTTTAACTTAGCTTAATCCCAATTTTGTAGCCTTATAAAAATAGATTATCTACGAAATATATAGTACATTTATTAGCCCCGGAAATAGTAGGTATGTGGAGATTAGTCTTAGGTAGATATAATTATATAAATAATGGAAATGATCATCATAGTTAATTGATTCAGGCGTGACCTTGCGGAAATCCATTATAAATTACAATAGACGTGGATATGTTTAGTAACCTGTTCCGCTTAGCTATTTCTAAAGAGCCATAAAAAACTCCTGAAATAAATCGACACGTGTTTCACCTCTCAACGAGGCATCCTCAGGATGACGATGGACTTGTTGCGAACTCGAACACGGCGTGTTGCCACACCGAGCGCTGAGTGCAGACTGAGTCCGCACTGAGTGCAGACTGACTCAGCGCTCGGTGTGGCAACACGCCGTGTTCGATTTATTTCAGGAGCTTTTTATGGCTCTTTAGAAATAGCTAAGCGGAACAGGTTACTAAACATATCCACGTCTATTGTATTTTTTAATGATCATCATGTTAACATATGACTTATATCCAAGGCTTACAATTTAAATTTAAGACATTTTGGTGTATGTTTGTTACCAACTAAAACTGCAGTAAAAAAAATCGCTATACTTTTCTTTTTTTTTCGCTGTTAATATTACTAAAACACCACAAACCCTTTAAATCCAAGTGTGACAACCATCAAACTGACCATCCATTTTGTTTTCAGGTAAGTACACCAACAAACGGACGAGATAAACAACGCCATGTAAGGTAACGTGCATATTAACCGGCCGTTCTGCATAATGCAGCCGAACTGGACAAGTGCCTAACGACAACAAAATGCGTTTTAAATTCACTTCAGCCAATAGTCGGGGCGTACTCCTTACAGCATAATGTAACATTAATCCTTGAGGTCCATTCAATTTTAACAGTATAAAAACGCAGGGTGGAAAGCCCAAATAAATATCGATTAATAACTAGGGTTACCAGATCAAGAAATGCTTTTAAGATTTTTGAAATAGCAATTTGGATTAAGTATCGAATTTTGATATTTTCTTAATCATCTAAAATTTAATCTGATATGCTTATTAATATAGTTTTTGTAAAAAATACGTTTACGGTTCTAAGAGCGAATTTCACCAATGAATTTGAACGCGATCAGCACGCTTAAGCTGCGTTTAAGAGCTGTCAGTTTCATTATTGTTGTAGAATATTGACAGTTCTTGAACTCGGGTTAGACGTACTGATTGCGTTCAGTTTTATTGGTGAAATTCGTCCTAAATCTAAGTAAGGTATGATTTAAAAATATTAAAGTGATTTTTTCTTTTTGTATTTTTTTTTTTCATTTCGTGATCAAAAACATCAAAATATGTATAATAAATCAATAAAAAATAATCGTAAACCCTATCCATAACACAATACAATCTGGAATCGAGTAAAAAGTAAGGGTGACCACACATCGTGTATCGCGGCGGAATATCGCGCGGCTGTCCGTTTATTGTCATTCGCGATATCGCGGCAACGATCGCGAATTTCGATTCGTAAGCGAAGACAGGTCAACGCGGTGTAATGATACCATCAGTCAAACTTGGCTATATTATAGATAGAATGAGGAATAAGCTTGTCTTTTAATGTGAGAATTGAAACTCTGCGGGTTTATTTTGTAAAACCCCAGGGTGAAAATTTTGAGCTAAAAGTGAACCGTCATCTCACCTGACTTCATCTAAGTTTTCACGATGTGATTTTTACACTACTGTAGGTATTCTAAGTAATTTCCATGAAGCCTCGACTATCATTCAATCAAAGAGAAATTGTCGAATCGAGATTTTCATGATCAATATTTCGAGGAGCAAAATTTGGAGGCCCGTTTGCAACGAAGCAAGGAAAGCGACATCGTATAAATTTTTCTGTTTTATCTACCTAGATTAGGAACCGTCTAAATCAAGGCAAATAAATGATTTTTTTTACCATTAAACAAACATATTACGAAAATTGGCATAGCATTCATCAAGGAAAAGCGTTTATTTAATCTCTCAGTAGAGTTTTCAATAAAAATCTATTTCTATAATTAAAAACAACTTATCATATTCTATTAATTCGTTAATAGATTGCCTATAACGTTATAGGTGTAATAATGTCTTGACCATCAATCAATTAGAGTCGAACGCGTTAACATGATTATATTGCCACGTTCTATCAAATCAATATATTATACATTCATCAACAATCAATTACTTTAATTCAAATCGAAGGAACCATCTTTTCGTCCATATTAACAATGCTATAAAAACTCAAGTCGCTTCAAGTATAACCTTAATTCTATATGTTTAAATTATGTACATATGATTTAAATTAAATCGTCTCCTATGGAAGATACGATCTAGATAATAAATAGCGGTGTATATTAATATTTATAGAAGTAAATAAATACGTAATTAAATCCTATAGTGAAAATGAAATGCGTATTATGTTTGTTAAGGATTTTGCCGCTTTTTGCGAAGTAACTTGAGGATTTGAATCAGTTTTCTTGAACTAATATTATCCTTAATATTATAAATGCGAAAGTAAGTTTGTTTGTTACGCCTTCACGCTAAAACGGCTGAACGGATTTGGATGAAATTTGGCACATATATAGATGATACCCTGGAAAAGAACATAGGATACTTTTTTTTTCCCACGGGATCGAGACTTATGCGGGTGTAATCTTTAAGAAATACCTAAAGGACCCAGTGTATCCAAACCTTTATTCTCATTCTACTAAATTTCTACGCATAACGACTTTCCCAAGGTCCTGAAAATGGTATCAACACTATTTTTAAACCTCAAAATGAAAGTCCCCTTCCAAGCATTTTAACAGGTCTGCAACACATCAACTCACACGCACATCGCGCAATACATTTGCCAACAATCTCTTCGCCACAACTCAGCATGGACGCCCCTAATTGCCCTCGCGAAATATCGTTGACATCCCTACACCAAAACAAGAACTCAAGCTAAGAGATTTTAAGCCTTATGCAGTTAAGATACGGTTTATATAAACGGTATGAAAACTTGAAACTGTGTTTCTGGAGATTTATCCGTTGTATGGCCTAAGATATTTATAGTGAGGTAGCATTGTGCAGATTTGTAGTCGATTTGCTAGGTTTGTGCGTTTTTAAACGGTATTCGTTGCGGATTTATTTGACGTTGCGTTTTTAACGTGTTGGTGGCCGTTGGTGGTGTGGTTTATTTAAAGTTGGTTACGAATGTTTGAGCTTGTTATTGGGTGTTATGGTTCCTAAAATTAGGGCAATTATTGTACGTAACGATTTTTTTTTTTCGATTTCAAATTTTGTAGATTTTTTGGCTATCATGATTTTATTTTTGTTACTCAAGAAAATTTCTTGTTTTTATTAGTTTACTTTAATTTGGTGTGTTGTCTCAGACCAAGCAAAGGCTTAGGTACCGAATTCCTTAAAATTTATGTTATTTAATTGTTAAAAATTAATGAAAAGAATATTGTTTTCATTAGTTATTCGGATTTCGTAGCGTATTTCGATATTTAAATCAACCGTTGCTTATACAAATTATGCATGTTATCTCTCATAGATATTTGACTTTTCGAAGATTATTTTGAAATCCGAAATTCCTAACAGTTATCTCCTGATAGATAAACATTTTAGTGTGTGTCAAAAATTATACAAGGATGCTGTAAATGAAAGTTAATCAGATGCGGTGGTTTCAAAAGCACAGCGTATTCGAGCCATCTAAAAAACTTAAGTAACGTTACAGGGTGGGCAAATATAAGTTTATAACTTTGTTTTAAACATTTTAAAAGAGTAACTATGGAGTTTCTTGCCCATTATTTTCCATACGAAACTACCTTTTGGAGCTTTTGGCCTAGAATTCTATTTTCTAATAAATTTTGACGTCCAAAAATGCCTTTTAATGGCCAACTTGAAAAAAATTATTTTACTTTGTTATTGATTTTCAAAAAGTTTATGATAAAAAAACTAGTCTAATTTAAATCAATATTTTGAATACATATATTTAGGTATGTACTTTCAAAAGTCGTATATAGACTAGCTGACATTTCTCACTATCGAAATAAATATTAATATTTTATATAAATATTAATAATATTAATTGTAATAAAATTCGGATGACATTTTGGAAATCATAACACTTAGTTTTTTTGTTATAAAGCTCTAGTGACGCGCCTTCTCGTGCCAAAGCCAAGCCTTGGTCAATAAATTATTTTCAA
This sequence comes from Agrochola lychnidis, assembly GCA_963680765.1. Classification (NCBI taxonomy): domain Eukaryota; kingdom Metazoa; phylum Arthropoda; class Insecta; order Lepidoptera; family Noctuidae; genus Agrochola; species Agrochola lychnidis. The sequence goes on from OY796858.1 coordinate 23,789,157, forward strand.
TGTCATATTCAACAGAAAAAATAGATAAACCGTATTAATTACAAAACCAATGCCATCCCTCATTTAAGCGCCGCGCGCCGCGCCGGACTGTTGAAAGATTTCAAAGCGATTATGTTAATAATATACCTACTTATTTCAAACTAGCTTTTGCCCGCTGCTTTGCCCGCGGGCATGTCGGAAATTATACCACGGAAACATAATACCGGGAATAAAAGTACCCTATGTGTTAATCTAGGTTATAAACTATCAAATCTGTTAAGCCGTTTTTGTGCCAATCCGGAACATACATCCAACGGAGAAAAGTTCTAAAAACTATATTTTCGGTATCAGCCTTGTTCACACACCTCGTAGCAATTTTAACTTTTCTTCAAAAATATTCAATAAATAAAAATAAAATAATATTAATAAAATAAGTTTTTTTTTTTTCTTCGTTACTATATTTTATTATACTTATGTATATTTAAAATTCTAACGGTTCGTTCTGCCTAGCCTTTTCCCAACTATATTGGGGTCGGCTTCCAGTCTAACCGGATGCAGCTGAATACCAGTATTTTACATTGAGCGACTGCCTATCTGACCTCCACAACCCAGTAACTGGGTAATACGATACCCCTTGGTTAGACTGGTTGTCAGACTTTCGGGCTTCTGACGACCCGTAACAACTGTCAAGATCCATGAATGACAGCCAACGGCTTAACGTGCTTTCCGAGGCACGGAGGAGTCTCGGTATGTAGAAATGGTCACCCATCCACGGACCAACCCCGGCAAGCGTAGCTTAACCTGACAGATCGACCCAAACGGCTGTTAGTACTTACCCACGAGCTCCTCAAAATTCTAACGGTAAATAATTAAAAGCGAAATAAACAACAATTATTTAATTAAATAGGTATAAATGATCTTATCTAAATATTAATCTACCGAGATAAGTGTGAAACGGCACAAGTGGGACCTGTCCACAAACTTAAAGGCATCGAATAGAATTATTGACGTATCAAATGTCATGATCATAATAAAATCGGTATTTTTAGACGTAGCTTCGGACGTTTGTATTCATTATCTTCTTCTAATAATCAAGTGTCGACGTTTTTCATATTATTTAGCGGCTTTATTTAATTATTTAACTGAATAACTTTTTAATTTTTAACCGACTTCCAAAAAGGAGGAGGTTATATGTTCGTCGCGTATGTTTGCTTTTTTTTTTATGTATGTCCACCGATTTCTCCGTCAATTGTGGACCGATTTTGAAAATTATTTTTTTGTTTGAAAGGGTGTGTTTTGTTCGAATTGGTCCCATATAAATTTGATTAACTTTGCTTGGATAGTTTTTGAGTTAGCTACAAAATACGTATTTTTTTCCCACTTAGTATGTAGATGATATGTTAAGTTTCTGTCATTGGTAGCAGATAGTGGTATTCGAATGTGTGTGGGGTAGGTACCACAACTAAAAAGTGAAAAATAAAAACTTTTTACAAAAAAAAAACAACCGACCTCCAAAAAAAACACTACAAAGTGAAAAATAACTTTAATTTCGGAAGTCGGTGGCAAAAAACGAAAATACAAAACCCAAGACACCGATTTCCGAAATTAAAGTTATTTTTCACTTTGTAGTGTTTTTTTTTGGAGGTCGGTTGTTTTTTTTTGTAAAAAGTTTTTTTATTATTTTTATTAAAGATAGATATTGTCAATGGTTTTATTATAGGACCCATTTAATCAAGTTTCGAACATTTATTAAAAAGGCAGTCTCACCAACAGGTATCGTGTTGCCCGGTAACTGGGTTGTGGAGGTCAGATAGGAAGTCGCTCTATGTAAAATACTGGTATTAGACTGGAATCCGAAACCCTAATATAAATGGGAAATGCTGGGCAGATAATAAGTATGAGTTCAATTACCAACTTGAAAGGAAAAATAACTATGTAATAGAATGAATAAGCAAACAGCACAGACTAAAAACAGACCATTGAAAAAGTAAACGCTAGTGATGGGCGATCGCACAAGAGTCGATCGATTACAAATCGCCTATCGATACTCGATACGGCGGATTCCCGCGGAATTGCACAATTTCCCGCGTCGAGTCGACAAGGCTGGCTAATGAGAGCGTGGATACCAGTACCATTGTTTACAGATGCGATCGCGGTGTTATCTCAGCTATTTTTGTTCGGTAGCCATGTTTTACTTATCTCCATACATTCGTATACGATGTTCGTCGATTGTTCCCTTGTTTTTCGTCAGCGCGATCTCGTTATTGTTTCGCGATTCTTTGATATTAATCAATGTAGGATTTGGAGGGCTGTGTAATTATTTGGATTGTTTTAATACGTATGATCGCGATACGGGATTATAAACAAATGATCGTTAGCATAATAAATTTGGCGTGACGGGACGTCTACTTTTACAATGGCGTTAGACTGACATAATTAAAACTTTCATTTCTGTGATTTATTGTTACATAATAAGGGAGGTAATTGTTTTAATTGTAAGTCTGTCTGTTCTGCTGTTAGCATAATATCAATAATAATCATCATCTGCCTAACCTTTTCCCAACTATGTTGGGGTTGGCTTCCAGTCTAACCGGATACAGCTGAATACCAGTATTTTACATGGAGCGACTGCCTATCTGACCTCCACAACCTAGTGACTAGGTAACACGATACCCCTTGGTAAGACTGGTTGTCAGACTTTTTGGGCTTCTAACTACCCGTAACGACTGTCAAAGATCTACAAATGACAGCCGGGACCAACGGCTTAACGTGCTTTCCGAGGCACGGAGGGGACTTGGTATGTAAAGATGGTCACCCATCCACGGACCAACCGCGGCAAGCGTAGCTTAACCTGATCGATCGACCCGTGCAGCTGTTATTACTTAGCCACAAGCATAATATCAATAATAATATCAATCATAATTCCAATTATCTAAATCCCACCCTTCAATATGACATGACTGACACACTCAATAAATTATTCCATCCACGTAAAAACACAGTTATAATAAAACCGTAAATTTTAAAATGCAGACAATAACTAAACAGGTGCTGAATAAAGCCCGAAGCAAATTAGGGCGGGCGCGATGACGCGATAAGGCGTCGGTCGCGCGTCACAGCGGCGACACAAATCGCGCGTCGATCGCGCGCCAGTCGTGTCGCGTAACGAACCGAGTATTGTATGCAAACGCCAGCGTTGATATGTCCTAACTCAGATATAGAATCTTTTACATACGATAATAATGTAACATTTATTTACTTAGCATTGACGCATTGTTTGCGTTTTTCCTTGTTGAGACTTCGGGTACTTTTTTTTTAAATAAGTGTGTACCTACCACTTGTTGATTCAAAAGGATTACATTGCAATCATATGATAAAACTTCAGCAGGAGCGTCAAAAAACAATACTGAAAGAAAGAAAAAAAGTTGTACAAAATCCACGATTTGCGTACAAAATTCTTATTATCAATTTTTCCGCAATCACCCATATTATAAGTTCCATTGTGCGGCCGCGATAGCCCCAGGCTTCGGCTCAAACTGATCCTTTCCTAAACCGTCCCTCCAGCCTTGTAATCCCGTGCTAACAATTTAAATTCGACTCTACAAGCGTTCATACTTGCGCTCATAATCGCTCGCTCCATTCCAACTTATATGACGTTCCGTCATTACGGCCGAGCGGCTTTTCCCGCGTAACCGCCAGTTTGACCACCTCTAAACCGGATTTTATGTGTCTTTTTCATAAGGTTCTTATTTGAGTGGAAGGTTGTGGTTCTATAAGGCATTTGTTCCGCGGCTATGCTGGCGCTATCGGCATCACCTTAATGATGTCTCGATGGTGGATAGCCATTGTGTTGGATGTAAATTTGTAGCCGTCGGCGCGGGTAATGATGTGAGAACAAACTGAGATCCCGATAGCCAGATCTGGATCGCTTTCGGCCCACTGTGCAAGGGATTGTATTCAACTTTCGGCGCTCAAACTCAGCCCGTGCGATCTCATTGTTGTTTTATTTTTCCGAATGTTGAATAAGCTTTGTTTTTTTAATGCCCACTGTCTTGTAAATCATAAACAGTATCGATGTTTCGATTGTTTTGCCTTGGATTTATTTGAACGCGAAAGAAAAACGCCAACTAATATTTTATACGTTTTGGTAAAAGGGGCACGGAGTTTAAAATAGTTGGACCTTTAAACAAAAACTGATGTGCACACCCCATTATCTAGGACCCTAAACCTTTTCATACTATTAGGTACACACAACGCAACTTAACAAACAAAACGTTACAAATTCAAAATGGCTGCGGGAAAATGGCGACCGTGATGGCGTCATTAGCACAGTTATCGCACTATTTTGTCGAATAGACAAAATTTTCAGTCTTTCAACGTGCGTCGGCGTTATGAAAGCGATGTAAATGATGTTTTGAGGAAAACACGATAAATAATAAACCCACTAAAATGAGGTTGATGAAAAACGACACGAGCGATGCGGGTTATTAATTTTGGAGGGAAATTAGACCGCCATTTTGTTAGGGTAGTGTTGTGACCTTAGAAATAAGTCGTTATAAAACATAAAGGATAACAGCCATTATACTTAATTATTTTTTGTCTCGCTCGATTCGTGCTATCTTTAATACGCTAAGAGCACAGAGCGTCCACCTTGTCGTAGGCGCAGTTAATTTATTCTTGATATTAACAGTTTTACAGTCCATAGCATTCCACACTGAAATTGTTGAAATGCCTCATTCATTATACCACTTTTGGTAAAAGTTAGATTGAAAATTACTTTAAAATTTAAAACAATACAAATCTGCTTTTAATTTAGCTTGATAATTACAGTAATATAAAAAAACTAGAATGAGTTTTTTATTGCAGCCAATTTAAAATACGTAACTCTCTGTTTTACATAGTAATATCTTGATTACTTTCAATTACAGATAGTGCAATCCACGAAGACGTGCCCCACTCCGCGATTACTGTACTGTAAGCTGAACTCTAGTACGGCGCGGAGCGGAGTGGGGCGCGTCTTCGTGGATTGCACAATCTATAATGTTTGGTTGATTTAAAATCCAAGTAAGTCATTAAACTACCAGTATTTTTAATTACATTCATAATGAGCCGATATCAAACTTATAAAAATTAGTAAAACGTGAAACTATTTTAATACTTAGATATAGAATACCGATCATTCCTTCGGCTCCCACTTAACCTGCATTATCTAAATATAGTAAACCCAAACATAAAACCGAACATCTGCTTAAAACATTTTTAATCACAAAATTTATTATCCCACGTAAACATAGCAAAGGAATCCACAATTAAGTCACTCGACTACGAAAACACGCCATAACATCTTTATCGGGGTTGAATCGATTCTTTTTTCTTTTAAATCGACTAAATACAATCTGTATCGAGCATGGCGCCGGCCGATCTGTTTTTATCGTTGTATTATCGAAGACTAATGCACTGGCCGAGATAACGCGGACATAAGAGCGGGAGCCGATAAACTCGGTGTGGCCATGTTAAAAATAGTTTACACGCTTAGTTTGTTGTCTGGTAGGGCTATTGGTTTAGTATTGTAATGGATTCTCGTATTGTTGAAACAATAACATTTTATGGGTTAATAAAATATGCAGTAAAGAATCATCAGTTTTATATGCAAGTGAAATAAAAATTACATCCGTCAAATATCAAATGTTATGAATTCATTTTAAGCCTCGAGCAGACTGGCGCGACGCGACTCTAACAAAACAATTTCTAAGAAAACTTCACGGTAGAACAATTACCGGTGTCGCGTCGCGCTAATCTGCACGAGGCTTTAAAGAGAACCTGCTTAATTAGATTCACTTGACTAGCAAAAATTAAAACAAGGTGAAGTCTCGATATTATAGATTTTATACCAATTATACCAAACTATGCGCAGCCCTATTTCAGAGTTACCACTTACAAATTTTCTAAATTCAAATCCCGGTTATCGTTCAAAACGAATACGTCTTCCTTATTTAAATTGTCATTACGAACTCTTTCGTTCGGCATTTATCGGCCGCGGCCGGCTCGGGGAGATGGCAATAATAAAAATTATCTATACAAATGGGCCCGGATTACTCGGCGACATAAATTTCTACTCGCCCAATAAGAGCTGCTACAAAAGATAAAGGGTCAACGGTTTTTAGAGCTGTGTTTTTGCTTCATTTTTAAGTCTGTTGGTTATTGGTGATTCTCTATTATGTGTAGAGCTGGATGTGGCATAGACTTCACGAATTGAGTCTCAAAGTATGCCTTATAGAGGGGAATCCTATGATGATAACCGTCACGCAAACTAGCAGCATATTGAAACTAGTTTTTTTTTATCGTTTTAGTTCTACTTCATCACAAGTTATTTGTTCAGGATTTATTTTTAATGAAAAAGTGAATTAAGCAATGACCAATTAGTTGTTGCATTTTGACCAATTAGTTGTTGCAGTTGTTGCGTTTGGTTATTTAAATATAAATTCAGACTCAATAGTTGGTACCAAAAACAGTTTCTTACGACGTCTAACCAACAAAAAATGTAGAGCTGTGCACAGTTCCATTCCTAGCTCGTAAAACAAGTGATTGCCAAAGAATAGAGAAATATTTTAAAGTCCAATCCTGTTAAAAAGTGTAAAAAAGCTGAGATTCGGCCAGCTCGTCGGTATCGGGTGCTCACTGTGCTCAGCGAGACACCGCCACAGAGTTATTCGACAAAAATGCTAATTTTCAAATCTCCAACGCGTTCGCCCGCCCGCGATCCAAACGACACCGCACACTTTTTATTTTAAGAAACAAACCGATTTTTATCCCTTTACCCCTTTGCGCTTACAACACTACACTTTTTTTTTTAAACGGCAATTTGAGCAGTAATTTGACGCAATCGCCGATAAAAGTCACGTTATTCGATTAACATCGTATAAGTATTCGATCGCAATCGCGACTTTTCTTTAATTATATAATTTACATTGTGGAGCCCGTATCGATTCCATCTCTCGGGCCTCGCTAGCAATTTCAAAGATACCGGATACCGATTAAACGTGAATTTATTAAAAAAATAAATACCGCCGCGTCCTCGTGCGTCGCTTTCTCGCATTTATGAAACAGCTGTAAAAAATATTATGTCGCGTTGATAACAGTGCGGGACAAGTTTATGCGATTTATTCATAAATTCAATTGATTTCTTTCGATTTATCTGGGATCTGTTATTGTCCGGTTGCGCTTCGATACACAGTCGTATGTTATGAAGGGTGTCAGGTAATAAACTGTCATAAAAACCGTGTATCTATAGGTTCATGAAACTTGTAGTAATGCTAAGAACATCGGTATTAGATTGTAGCACGATCCATCAAACGCTCGTTAACACGTTCTCGGGCGACGAGCCGCGGCCGAGGTTTTTTTTTTTTCAAACCAGTCCGGGCTAGTGTTGGGCGCCTGTTTTTGTGAGTGGATCGATTGTCGGTAGTAATTGGTATGGGAGTAGCCGATGTTAAACATGATGTTTGACGGTGGACCGAGTTAATTATTTTCGTGTCGTAGGCGTGCTGCGACTGCTAGATCCTATCGAAATCGAGATTGTACTGTAATACAAAAAGGAAATGGATCGGTTTGACGTGACCGTTTCACTGTAACAATGCATTGTTAGTTTAAATTTAATTCGTTTTCTTTTATTACGTATTACGTATAGGCCCGTCGCACTGTCATGTTCACATGAATAAAATACAGACAGTACGTCCACGGAATGCAAATAAACTAAAATCAAGATCACTCGATGCTAGCAGTTATAAATTGTGCTTTTATTTTTCTCAGTTGGCAATAACTATCTTGAATCTTTTGCGGAAGACCGTTATCGTGTGCATCTGTTTCGCGGAATGTCGCGGACTCAAATCAAATTACGCATTCGAAATTCGAACGGCGGAATCAAAGGCCAGGCTGTTGATATCGCCGCGTGCGCAATCGACATATTAATATTCGATCTATAGGCGTCTCGATGTTCTCGATTCGTATAATTAAAATCGAGATCGATCCGATTGGACGTCGGATTCCGTCACGTTATTCATCATAAGTACCGCCTACTTTTGACGCCTCCAGCGATGCGTGGACGCAACTTTTAAGCTGTTTATTTATGTGTATTATCACTTTATCATCAATTTCGCGGTGTATTACCAGCATTGTTATTAAAAAGTGTGTATTCAAATTATATTATAATCTGGTCTGCTTTAATCCTGGGTTATTAATCAAAACGTGGCACACGTGGAGTTATGGGGGGACGTATTATGAAATCGCATGTGTTTTTACTGAAGGCGCGGTGGGGGGGTCGACTCGTGAGCCCGTGCAACGTATCGTCGCGTTTTGCATAGATTTAAAAACTCGATAGTTATGCAAATGTCGAGACTGCCGTGTTTACTTGTTTCTGAGTTACGGCGTGCCACGGTAATAGACCCGGGCCTATCAGAATTAGACTTTTTTGTGTGTTAAAGAGTTTTTTAATGTTTCTGCGACTGCAGATTGCATGTCGAAAGGATATACGAGTGGTATATTAAGGAAATTGAAATTGTTTACATGCACGATGTTGAAAGATTCGCAAGAATCTTGGGACAAAAAGTTATCGTTGTGGGGATTTCCTTCCTGCCTGCGACACACATAAAATGACAATTGATCGCAATTGGTTTCATTTCGACAGTTCACCCACGTCCATTGCGGTGTTTACGTTGTTGAGCAGACGAATTTCTCAAATATATGAAGCAACGTATTAGCAATATCCTTCAAAACTGTCGGATAGTGATACAAAGTGTGTGACGCAATTAGGCGAGTATTAAGCCTCGTGCAGACCGTTCTACCGTGAAGTTTTCTTAGAAATTGTATTGTTAGAGTCGCGCCAGTCTGCACGAATCTTTGTAGTCATAAATGGTTCACAGTTTTAAGTGCTTACTTAATTGTCAATGAATTGTATATAAATAAAAATGAAATGCTGCTCCTTAGTAAGCGCATTGTATTACTTGAGAACGGCTGGACCGATTTACCTATTTTTTGTTGTAAAATGTCCGTACTAGTCCGAATTAGGGTTTTATGGAAAGAAAAATTGGAAAAAATTCCCGGAAAATGTTCAAATTCAGGTAAAACTGAACGTCTTTTCATCTTTGGGATTTTGCAAGAAGACAAAACTCGAGGACAGGACAACGTCTGTCGGGCCAGCTTTCATCTTGGTATCAAAAGTAATCTCAAACTCAAAGCATTTATTTTAAATAAACCAATTACAGGCACTTTTGAATTGACAACAGGTTGGTCAGTCAGAAAGATGAAGCTAGTTACCCATTCCAAAGCGTAGTAGGTTCCTATGGAGAAGAACGGGCAAGAAACTCCAATGAAACACAACGTTAATACGACTAAAACTAAAATGACGTTTCAGAATATCAACTAGTAACCGGGTGTGGTGCATAAATCTAATGTATTACTCCATCGGTTAACTCCTATACTAATCAAGGGTAATCATACTAGTGCCCTGGCCCTGATATTATTTTGTAATAAGTATAACTACCAACTTTATTTTTTACGCTGGCAATCATTATTACGCTAAGGAAATGTCAAGCGGATTATTAATGTCATTCGTACGTAATATTTAAAAAACAATTAACATTTCTTACTGTAGAACGACAAGCACGTTGCATTTCTTTAACAGGCATAGCATAATAACTAAGAAATAAGAGAGTTGGTTGGAGTTTAGGTACAAAGTAACTGAAAATTGGTAGAAATGATGACCAAAGAAAAATTATAATAGTCGAATTTCGGCCATGGCGGCAAATCTCAAACGGAAACTAGCCATCTACGCGGGAGATATTATGGTGCACAAGTGTGTGTGCAGACACAGGTGCACTCCCTCTTCCCTCACTCTCATAGTCCGATGGGACGGCAATCCGACACGACCAGAGAGAGATTAGGCGTAAGACCAATGGCGGCGTATCATACCGCCAACTTTCGAACTCCAAGCTGCTACTGAGAAATTCCTAATGACGATATAAAAATACGTTATAGTCTGCCTGTTAAATCACACTTAGAGCCCAGGAAGAACTGCCAATGAGCTTGATTTGTAACGATAAACTCGCTTGTTATCGTAATGGGATCTAAAACCGTTATCGACAAATGTGGGTCTACGACGGTGCACCTCTGTCTCTCTATCTACTTGTTCAAAGAAACCAGGGTATGAGGTCTAGAAAATTTAGTAAAATTTTCAAAAATTACCATTACAAAAAATGTCTGCCTCTTGATGACTCTCCGAAGCACATCAAAGTACTTAAACGGCCACCCATCCGATACCTGGGCGCATCTAGCGCTGCTTAACGACCCAAATCGATATAATGCACTATGCAACGAGCCATTCTGCAACATTACAAAAAAAACAGTGGCACTCCGGGAGTGCCGACAGAAGTGAAAACTTGAACAGGATCGCCTTATTGGAAGAAAAATACTTGCATAGAACATTGATCCGTAACGTAATATAAATAAAGAGTACAATCGCGTTTATAAAAATGAGGTGTCGGTAACGGTGTCGCGAGTTCAATTGTTTTTTCCCATCTCAAAAATGCCCAACGCGACTAAAGTTTTCACTTCAAAAATATAACACATTTTATTACAATCTGAATGTCAAAAGCACTCATGATAAACAACAAAGAAAGCAAAAGAAGCAATTACTTGTGAAATGTTTAATTTCCTCAGTCATATCTACATTCGATCGAGGGTACTTACTTGTGTTTTTAAATACGCACACCTCGGGAGGTAGGAAAGGATGGATGTGGCATTATGCCATTTTGCTTTTGCTCTGAACTTGCAAAAGAGTGAGTGCGGTAGTATGGAAGAAAAATACATGCTTCGCCGACCCCTACTAAATTGGGATAAGCGAAGAAGAATGATGATGATGATGACTTTTGCTCAGAACTTACAAAGCCGTAAATGCTACTATGACGTTTTGATATTGGTCTCTTACGACAAGAGACCTGCATTCCCCGAAGGGAAAGTCAGAAGTGTATACTGCCGTCATACGGTGAAAGACCGTAACTAACATTCTTATCTAAAATTTGTTAATTAAATATAGGGCTGGATACATCAATAAGCTCTCTATATTTCTGTCTATACGGTGATACTTCAAACTGCTTTCAATTCTTAGCCGCAGATACATACTGTTAAAGTTAAGACTATCGATTGAGCTTGAAACTTCACTTCAGACAAAACTGTTTTTACTCAAAATCAACTTTGAAGTAATTACGGCCTTTCATCGTATAACACACGCAGATTTCGACAATCATGTAATAGACGACGAGGCTGTTGCAATTATCAGGGTACAGAGAAGAGAGTAGAGTAGAGCCAGTTCATTCTTAAACATAGATCTTTGAAGATTTCTGTCACTACATCTGGTGATTGTATTATCTTAATTTTTAAGCGATTGCATAGCTTTTACCGCGAGCTTTGAGTGCGGCGACCGAATCAAGAAATTCCGTAACGAAAATAAAACCTAACACCCCCCACTCCGCCTACCATGTAATGATGGTTCCCATGACAACGTGATGTTATCATGGGAACGTAATTTTTGTTTTATGTCATCACGTGTTCATCCCAAGTGTAGCGTTGACAAATAGGAAGTATGGAGGTTACAAATGCTATGCAATAGCTTTACCGCGGCAGTCCCCGAGTGCCACACGTTTTTTTTTATTTTTTTCTTTATTAGTCCTTTAATTTTTTATTAGGGAAATAAACGATATATCAGGGAACGACGGTACCGTAATTCATTTCTGAGTGTTTAAAGCAGCCCTAAGGGCTTAATATGAGCTCTAAATGCGAGGCACTTAAAGTCGGTCAGCTATAATTTTGTATGTAAAGTTACCGCTACCGACTTTTAAATTGACTGGCAATTAGGCCTCATATTAAAACCCCTTAGGTGGTACTTTTGCTAATTAAATAATGAAGTCTCCAAATTCTTATTTTGTGTTACATAACATACAAAAATCAGCCTTAATGTTCCCACTATTGGGACTCATGCCTCACCTCTGTGGGAGGGAATGGGCCATAGGCCAGTGCGAGTTGGTGGATGTCACATAATTATATTCGATTTCGAGCACATAGCGGTTTCCTCACTATGTTTTCCTTCAGTGATTTTAGAGCAGCGGTGATGTCTACCTGCGTTCGAACCCACGACCCACTGCTCACTGATTTAATGTTAATGCGATTAAACAGCACTGAATTCAACTTTTTAATTTTACACATCTTAAAAGACTTGAGATGTGAAAGTGAGATGAAGTGATCATTCGGGCGATAACATGTTAGCTTCAAATCTTGTACCTACACAAGATTGTTAATATGTTAAACTTTAATGACTCGGATACGTGTCGAAACAATGTTGATCTACCAGATAGGCTGTTAATAAATATTTTTATCTGCTATCTATAATCAGTAAATGTAAACTATGAAAACCCTTATGGGTACTGTTAGAAGAGTACCTTTAGGGCGAAATGTAGGCAATTTGGAAATCATTGGCTGATGATGATGAATCACAGATGATCTCTCGACCCATTATCGGTAATGATTACAAAATCATACATAACATAACATCACGCCTTGTTTCCCCGAAGGGTTGGGCAGAGGTGTACCTGTAGTAGGTATACCCACATTTCGCCAGTTATGTTTAAGTCCCATGTAATAGGGGGTGAGCCTATTGCCATCAACCGGGCACAAATCCAGACTCCGGGTTGCTACTGAGAAATTCCAGATAGAAAAACCCAATAACACTTTGCCCGAAAATCATCAATATGAAATATCTACTAGACTTCCTAAATTCTAGGTTCTTCACCTCTTGGCACAGGCTCATCACTGCCCCTAAAGATGTAAGCATTTGCATATTGTCCAGTGTTGCCAAAATACCACATCAAATCTACCAAACTACCTCCTCACACATGTGGCAACACCTCATGAATATTAAATCCTACATCAATCATACACGGAGGTTGAGATTTCGCTATACGATTACAAGCACTCGTTTGCCGGCAAGGGGTTGCTTTGACGATATTTAGTTAGCACGTAAAACTGGGTTAATTAAAGTGTGTAATTAATATCGTATGAACGTGTACCTTACGTATTTAAGTTCCGAGTGTTTATAATCATTTTTAACGGAAGAATTCAAACTCAAACTCAAATCATTTATTTCAATTAAACCATTTACAGGCACTTTTGAATTGTCAAGGAATCGGTCAGTCAGAAATAGGTATGAAGCTAGTTGCCCATTCCAAAGCGTAGTAGGTACCTATGGAGAAGAACGGGCAAGAAACTCCACGGACACTCTTTTAAATAAAAAATTGTTACAAAATATTGGTTACATCATTCATGTTGAAATTATACATGTGAGAACAATGTAGAAAGACGTGCACATGAGAAGCGTCCGTAATAAAAAGATAAAAAAGAACAATTCAAAAAAATTAAAAATAAGCCCTGGCAGCTAAGAGATAACCAGTCCCAACTGACGGCGCCCGTTCACGAACATGACGCATGGATTAGCACCATTCAGCTCAACCATTTTGAAGGGAGCTAAATGATCCAACACACGCGCCACCATCAGCGAAACATTTGAGTGAGCATGATATACTCACAGCCGCCAGGGCACATTCAAGTCAATGCAAGACATATTACCCGGTAAATAGTAACTCTTTAGTACATAGTGCTCACATAGTGTGCTATGCAATTATATAATACAAAAGAGATTGAGTTTATACAATGCAAAGATGGTCTTACAATCTTCAGCAGCTCCAACAGTATTTGCAAATGTTAATCAATTAGTTGTGGTTGTGGAGCAGGACCAGCATTGAGCCAAGCATTTTTATTTACTTGGTAAGATAAAAAAATAAACATTTAAGTTCGTAATGTCAAAAACAAAATTTAAAAAAAAAAGGGAAAGCAACTCTTCCAAATATTAAAATTTTAACTAGTGAGCCCAAGTGGCTGTGGAGCAGGACCAGCATTAAGCCAAGCATTTTTATCTACGATATAATCATCCAACTTATAATATGCTTGTCTACATAGTGTGCGTTTAATGCATGTTTTAAATTTCTTCTCATTTAGTTGAAGAATATCGAGTGGTATTTTATTATAACATTTTACACAGTACCCCATAAAAGAAGTGTGAACTTTAGACAATCTAAAACGTGGTTGATCTAATTTATTCCTATTTCTAGTGTTAAAATTATGCCTGTCACTTATCTTACTAAAAAGGTGTAGATTTTTTCGAACATACATAATGTTTTCATATATATACTGACAAGGTACCGTCATGATGTTAATTTTCTTGAACAATTCCCTTAGAGATTCGCGTCTGCGGAGGTTGTAGATGGCTCTGACGGCCCGACGACTTGTATGTAATTGCCAGTAGTACTCTTTATAGGACTTTGACCTCTCTTTGGAAGCCATCAATGGACTGCTTGATGAATGCTTGGATTTGAAAGAAACATGGGAATAGTAATTTAATTTAACTCAATACAATGTTAAGTATAACAGCTTCTTAAATAATAGTACAATCTGAAGTGACGTTTTCATAAAATTCTTCAAGAAACCATAAACCAATTTCTTCGGTAGAACATGATATTTTTTCTTCAAGCAGCACCGAAGATAACGAACTAAGCGTGGCAACATTTATCGCGGTCTCATACCAACATCGCGGCTGTACGTTACTGTTATCGCTGGCCGCGTGGACATCTAGATTTATTCGTCATGAGGCAGGACGTGGACACCACAAGGAAATGTTTATCTACTACGTACTACGCTTACTTACCAACGTTTTTGCTCGACACGTCTCCATTGCAATGCAGAGTAATTTTTTGTTGGATTCTATGCTTGGATGGTAATAAATTGATGGTGACGATAATGCTTGATGAATGTGACTTGATTTTTACGAGAGGAAAATCAAATAATTTGATTAGTAACCTTTAAACGTCTTTACGTCCCGCATTCATCCAAATATCATCCCGCAAAATTTTTTTGGCATTCTAAAAGATACCTCTCAATAACAAAGTTAATAACGGTTGTCAAGAGCTGGCTGACGATCATTAGTTGAAGTCGCAAAAATCTCACAGCATCCAGGTATCTAAATGAAAGCCTAGCCATTCCCATTCATTCCCCTAATCAACAAGCAAACCAAGCAAAAATATCGTATCGTAACGAAACGGACACTTGTCCCACAGTCAGACTCAGCACAGCATAGGGCGTAACGATAGCGGAATCGAACCGGCGATATGTTAATGCGCGTCCGATCGTGACGCACGACGTTCATCCTGCCGGACACTTGCTGAAGATCACCACCTTGATACGTACTTGAGAATATTTTTTATGTGTAAATAGCGTGGCTTTGAGTCGTTGGAAATTGTATTCAATGGGTTTGTTATGGTTTTTTAAAGTAATGAGACGGAATGGGGTTAGATGCTGCATTGCTTATTATAAGGCTTTATTAACTTACCAAGCAGTGGCGAAGAGATTATTTCAAACGATTCTTTTCAGCTTTCATTTCTAAGCAAAGCACTGATGTAAGTAATTTTTGAAAACTTTTCTAAACCGGCTTCCCTATAAAACTATCACTCTTCATGGCATTGCACCTCTAACCAATCTAAAGCAATCAAAATATCCGAAATTCATTTACAATTTTTTTTAATGAAACTAAGCAAACGAGATTTAATTACCAATCTCAGATTTCAGTTTACAATCTAGCAAAACGTTATTTCTATCACAGCTTCTAAGAACAAAAAACTTGACAACAATACATAGTTTGAGAACTTATCTGTGGGTATCGCGAAACGAGTTACTTACAGAACATCAGCTCCATTCAATTCATTCCCACTGTTAGTATTAAACACCTATGATATTATCGTGCAGTCCACACGCATGATAGATGTACACACTCCCTAGCACAACAAACACAAATAAATCAAGATGTGTGGAACGATAATCTCGTCCGACTTTGTCACTCAACTCTTTGTTAGTAACTTTTTTAGTAGCTTTTTTATTCTCAATCTGGCAACACTGGTAATGGCGCTCATAATGTTGTGTAGTGACGTTAAGACGACATGTTTAAAAAAAAAAAAGAAAATGTTATAGATAAGTAAATGTTTTTGGTTTAGATGAAAAGATTGCTTTTGTTAAGATTTTTGTCTAAGTTGATTGACATTTTAATCATTTATGTATTTTTATTCGAAGCTTTATGTTACTGAAGTGTATGTGCACTAATCGTTGTTCCGTAGGACAGCGTAGGAGAAGACCATCACTTATACTTACGTTGGGTTTAAAAAGTAGAACTAAGTAGGTACTGCTGATCAAGATCAATTCGGTTACACTTAAAAATTCTTCAAAGAAAAAAACATTGTAGGTAATTTTAGTTAAACATTAGCAAGCTAGGCTTTTTATTAAACTTTACTGGAATCTTAATTACACAACTCTTTTCACAACACAACGTATTTGTAACTTGTAATATGCCCATTTCTTAAAGAAGCAGAAATGAACAACAATAAATATCGTAATTATTACTGCTGTTCATTTTCAGCTCCTGAAAATTAAACTTTTCAAAACGAAGTTCCACAAACGCTACCACTACCGCCATCTAGCGGCCCAAAACAGAGTTACAGCTTCATTAAAGATTCTTAGCAAAAGGACAGTTCGTCGATGTAGAACAAGATAATAATAATACTTAGACATAGGTACATTAATATTCAATGAATAAGTTTTAATCTCGTATTATCGAACAATCGGCTCATTTCAAGGTGTATCTCGGTCGCATGGCGTATGATGACCGCTACCATTGGTTGACGAGCGAGTTTTGAAGGTGGATTGAGGAAGGTTCTTATACTTTACAGAATACCTAAAATATTATATTTCATGCACAGTAGGCTCTGGTAGGCTATGGTCTGGAGCAGTGGTGGCCCGGTGGTAACGGCCGAGACTTACGAGTTGTAGGTCGTAGGTTCAAACCCAGACAGGCGCTTTACTTGGTGTAAATTATTTCTTCACTCCTGCTCTCAAAACGGTGAAGGAAAACATCGTGAGAAAACCGGCATGTCCTAGAACCGAAAATTCGAAGACATGTGACATCTACCAACCCGCACTGGGCCCGCGTGGTGGATTACGGCCCACTCCCTGTCACTGAGAGGAGGCCTGTGTCCCAGCAGTGGGAACATTATAGGATGATGATGAAGCTCTGGTTTAAGTTATGCTCGTAAAGGCAATCAATGCTACTAAGGAATAGAAAATTCGCAAATGCAGTTTAACGAATGCCTCTGATGGTTTTAATTCAAAACTAATTAATGCATTATATAAGAATAAAAAATGGAATAACAGCAGAAGAAAATGGGTCAAATGACAGCGTTAGGTATTTCGAGACCTAGACAAAAAGCGCCAAATACGCAAAAGTCGCCCAAAGCCTTCATGTACGTACACATACAACGATGCTGATCAGTAGTGCTATTCTGTAAAAATCTCACCGTGTCTTAGGTGAAGTGAGCTGCCAACAGTGTCAATCCTTAGCAAGTGACAGCTCCCTCCACGCTCACTTCACCTAAGATAACACGGTGAGATGGTTACAGAATAGCACTATAGCTCTTCTGTATACGGTGTGACCAGGATTTCAATGGTTTCAAATTTGGTTTTGCTAGTCATCAGAGAACTCACGAAAAGAAAGAAAATGAGTCTAGGTCGCTGTCGCCGGGTACGGTGAAGAGGACTATAGGTATTTCAGGATCGGTTTCAGCACGTTGTAAACATTGCTATGATGCCCCATGAAGATGGTCTTTTAAATAATAACATTCTGTACATAAACAAAATGACGGATTTATATGGTAGGTACTTAACAAATGTAGGAACCTAATAAGTTATGCGAAGTTACTTGATGAACTTTCAATGTGAAGATTAACCACGACATGTGAAGGACTCGACAAAGTCAGAACGTAAATTATTCTACCGTTCACTTACGTTATATTTATACAAGTACCTAAACAAATATTTAATGAACGTCCATATTTATTTATTTTACTATCTCGAGATAGTCTTGAGTGCACAGTGATTACGGTGAGTTATCAATCGAGATATGATTCGTGGCCTGTGGTAGCGAGGACCTAGGTGATCGCTCACAGGCGTCAGAATCACAGATTTATATCACCGCGATTGTGACGCCATTGATGCACGACTATTTTAATTGGACCCTGATCTCAAACCAGATAATACCTCAACAAGATGGCCGCTTTGTTTTTTTCCCTACGTGTGTAGGCACGTGTATGACGTTTGTCGGCCTTGTTACAACCAAACATTTAACATTTAATGAATTTAATTCTATGAATTTTCATACAAGAAAACGCAACAACATGCATTGTTCTCCTGTATTCGTGAGGCAACTTCGCAGTCAAAGGGTACACCTAATCTAGCTCATTGTGAAGTTCTAGTCAAAACTATATGCGGGCTAGCTTTCAACGAATACATGAGTCGCATGTTTCTCTCTTGTACAAACGCAATGACATGTTTATAAAGACAAAGGGCACAGATGTATATCATTTAACGAATCGACGTTCAGTTCGCGAGCGCTGCATAAACGACACCGAGTCACGCCATCTATCTGATTGTCCGGACAACCTTTCGCCAAGCCAACAATCACAAGCTTATAACTTATTTAGCGAAAAACAGAAGCTGGAGCGCGACTAACGAACCACGATAAGCTCGCGTTCGGTATGACGCTAACATTAAGCTGCCAGATAAAGGCAGCATTAGTCGGCCAATCGCGCGTCACCGAGCAATCGTAATGACCAATCGGAACGCGCGCACACTAGGATAGCGTGACCCGAACGCAATCCGATCCGAGCAGTGTTCGTTACCGCGAGATGGCGGTCGGTGCGCGGCCGCACCAATCGTCGCGTCCATCTCGCTGTCGTGCCCATATAATGATCTTCACAGGGCCAGGAGAATGAAGTTGAGCCTCTCATTAATTGGCGTTTTGAGTCGAGATCGCTGCGCGAAAGATAGGTTAATTCCTCGCTCAGTAGAGATCGTTGTCGCTCAAAAAGGAAGGTGAGCGAGCGTTTTCTGGAAATCAGATCCAATTACAACGGGGTCCGTTAAGTTTTTGTTCTGTTTGGCCGCGGGCCCGCTCACGATATTGATGGACGAGCATCGGCCGTAATGACGGATCAACCGTCCCGGGTGCGCGAACTTAATCTCGTCCACATTTCTCGCATTTGTTAAGACGAGTGGCCGGTGCGCGCGCCCCACCCACGCGGCGACATTTACATAGCGCGGCCACGTCTCAATTAGGAGCGCTAATGTATGCCTCGACTCGCGAGGCTCCATCTGACTGACGTCGACAGATACGGGACGAAACGTGACGAGTGACGACTATCGCGGGACGTCGCTGCCAACTCACCATCGCACAGCTATTAACAACACTAATAGGAGCCGATATGGCATGCATTCTTTTTGCTCCCACATTTTGTATTAGGTGCGCACTTGCGCAGTCAATAGATTCTGACTTGTTCTATTTTTGTTTTCAGGTGAGGACGAGGAATGGGGAAACGAGAGCGAGGCGATGCCGGGAGAACCTCGCACGCCGAGCTCAGAGGGCGAGCGGCCCGCGTCCAGCGGAGGCGCCTCGCCTGCGTCGGGTGGCTCGCCAGCCGCCTCGCCGCCTCGCCTACGCCTCAACACCAGCCTTGCCACAGACCCCGCGCTGGCCCCGCAGGCAACAACGCTCAAGCGTGAGCCACCCTCACCGTCGCCACCACCGCCACCTGCGCCGCAAGCAAGAGACTACCTCGCCCTAACTGCGGCCGCCTTCCCAGGGCTATTTCCTGCAACTGGTCCTCCCGGCTACATATGCAAGCCATGTGGTATTCGTTACTCGTCTCTCAGTACATTGCAAGCCCATCAAGAACATTACTGTTCAAACAGACTGCCGAAACCAGCAGACCCGAATGCTGCGGCCGATCCAGCTGTAGATGAGTCCAGCAGTGAAGCAAAGACTCCTCGTCCTGCAGGCAAGCAATATGCTTGCACTTACTGCTCGTATAGTGCCGATAAGAAAGTTAGCTTGAACCGACACATGAGGATGCACTCCTCTTCCCCGGTCAGCAGTGGAACCCCAGCGCCGACGCCGACCTCTAACGGAGAAGTCACGGAGGGACCACCGGTACAGGACCGCTATTGTGCCGATTGTGATATTCGCTTTAGCTCTATCAAAACTTACCGAGCTCATAAACAACACTACTGCAGCACAAGGCAAGTTGTGAAACAGGCTTTAGCTGCGGCCCGGGGCGGCTCTGCGACGTCAGGGTCTGCGCCACCCTCACCTGGAGCCACGCCTCCAGCACAAAACCAGAATCAGTACGCACTCGCATTACCCACGAATCCCATTCTCATAGTGCCCTACTCGTTATTACGAGGCGCCAGTACTCTACCAGGCACGACACTGCCTGATCCAGACACGCCATGCTTTCTATTACCAAATGGAACATTCCAACCAATCAGTCGAGCTTTGTCAAACATGAACGCGGAAGGAAAAGAAAATGAGGTTTTAAAATCAGCCAATCGGCCCCGAGAACCATCAAGAGATGGCGCTACGCCTCTGGATCTCAGTGTACGACGGACGCCGGAATCTGTGGTGACTGATGAGCATGAAAAAGAGAATAGACTACGATCTACGACCCCGGAGCAAATTGTATGCGCTCCTTCACTACCAGGATCTCCAGGAACGCCATCTCCCTCTCGACGGTCTTCATCACCAAGCGCAGAAAGTTCACCAAAGCGACGGAGATTGAACTCTAGAGGGCCAACTCCAAAACCTGCGAGTGTACCGTCCCCTCCTGAAGAAAAATACACACCAATAGTTCCCCCCGCGATTCTGCCTCCCGCTCTGGCACTGCGTCTCGCATCAGAACTACCAGTTACTGCGGCATCTCCCCAAGTGCTTGTGAAGCAGGGAGTGTCTAAGTGTAAAGAGTGTAATATCGTGTTTTGTAAGTACGAGAACTACCGGATCCACAAACGGCACTACTGCTCAGCGGGCGGGGGGGAGGAGCGCGCGAGTCCTGCGCCTCCGGAGCCCGGTCCACCGCCGCAATACCGCCAGCTTATCTGCTTGGCGTGTGGAATACACTTCAGTTCGCTTGACAACCTGACGACACATCAATCGTTTTACTGCACTAAGCGGGAGACTCGGTCTCCTCGAAGCGTTCCTGAGCCTCCGCGGCCGACGTCGGGGTCAGAAGGTGGGTGGAAGTGTCCTTGCTGCGACGTGGTGTCGCCGACGGCGGCCGCGGCGCAGCGTCACATGGACGCGCACGCCGGAGTGAAAGCGTTCCGTTGTACCATCTGCCGGTACAGGGGCAACACGCTGAGAGGCATGCGCACGCATATCCGCATGCACTTCAACAACAAGAAGCCTGCCGATTTACAGGTAAGTTTGTATCATAAACTCCTTTCTTTATAAAAGCCTTGAAATTGCAAAGAACAAGAAAATAATTGCCACATCACCTAATAAAAAATTTATTTGTAAAATAAAATAAAAAACCATCCCCAAAACCAATGATGTCCCTGATGATTGCCAATATTCCTCTCAAAACAAAAGCCACCTAATAGCCAACAACGAAACCAGAATTAACCAACTATTCATCATTTTACAGGAGGAGAGCTACATCGCATGCGTTCTAGAAGAAGACAGTCGTGAAGCGACTTCCCCAAGCCCAGCAGTGGGCGGCGAGCGGGTCCACCGCTGCAGCAGCTGCGCTTACACCTCCACATACCGGGGCAACGTGGTACGACACGCACGCCTCGTCCACGCTACCGACGAGCCTGAAGAGGAACAGACCTCTCCGGTCCCTCCAACAGCCACAATCGACATAAAAAAGGAACCAGACACGGAACTCGAAGAAACCCCAAACTACTGCAAGTCTTGCGACATTTCATTCAAATACGTGAACACCTATAAGGCTCACAAGCAGTTCTATTGTACTGCGAATAATCAGGACGCAACGGCTAATAATAACGTGCCTACTCCTGCGAGGGTTACTGATACGCCTGTGCTATGAATTTGATTCTCAAGCAAATGGCGTAGGTACTGATATGTTACACGCGTGAGGTGCAGGCAATGTTATGTCCCATAGTAGTTGATATTTCATCAAAAATCTTGATCCAAGTTTTAGACTTGACTACTACTAGCGCCATCTGTTATTCCGAAATGAAAAGAGAGCGTACTATACAATATTTCAACTTTTTCAAATTGTTTCTCTTTTCAATTTAATAAAAAGTTTTTACCAAACCAAATAATTCATTACACAGTGGCTTTATTTACATAGTGGCTTTTTGATGAAATCTCACGTAATGGCTATAAACTGAAAGTCCAGCTGATTTCAAAATGTACTTTGAAAATATTGCTCGCGAAAACATAAATGCTTCATCGGAATTTCTTGTAATTAACCTAGAATAAGAATGTATCCTCTCGTTTTGAAATAAAATTAAACTAAATGTGCAATAAATTAATGATTATTAAATTAAACTTGTACTGCATATCAATGCCAAATCGATGTTTGAAATTTTCGATTCAATGTTATATTATAAAAACTATAAAATGGCAAGAATATAACGTTAGCTTGCGTTACGTCACGATATATCATGTAAAGTAATAGGACTTTTTATGTCTTGTTGTATGTTATTAAACATACAATAATGGCGTAACTGAAGCTAATTATGTGTTTTATCTTAACTCTTCAAAACTTTTGTGTACTCAAATGAGTACGGACTCATTTTAGTACAAAAAGTTAAAAATTCTTAATATATTGGCTAATGTACATACAAGCCCTCAATACTATAAGATTTTTGTTACTCTGTTATTGTAAATTTCCTAGTTAAAAGTTAAACTTCGTCTTTGTATTAGTATACGGTTAAAAAATATTACCAAAATTGTAAATATATGTAAAGATATTACTAAATATTATTACCATTCGTTCTAAGTGATTGTTCGATTTTGTTGTTAATTTTTGTTTAATATTAATTAATTATTAGGCGAATTTATCTACAGCAGGTGCTGATTCCATATTATGCGGTTTCATTTACCAGTGTCATTTTTACAACAACAAAAATTATTAAAACTTCTGCAATTTTCAATTTTCTTTAGCGTGCTCGTCACTCGATTTTTTTTTTTTCTTTTATGACATTCTTAAATTAATTCGCTAAGAAATGGAGAAGGTTTTCTATCTGAAAATAAAGAGATTTGTTGTCTACATCATTATGAATCGAGAGCGTAATAAAAAAGCGAATTAATATTTTTCTCGAAAATATTCTCCAATAACTTAGCATCCGAACTACTTTCAGTTTTCATTTCTAAAGTTTTAAATTATATATCAGTTTTCATAGTAACATTTACAACAATGCAAACATTTCACAATTTAGAATGATATTTTTTTCTTTTTCTAAAACAGTGTTAAACTGGCTAACCACAGTATTTATCATTCCCGAACTAAAAGTATCAAAACGTAAGTGTTAATAAACAAATACTGTGTACCCAGTATATTTTGGTACGTGGCGAAAACAGGAACTTAACATGAAAAATGTACTGTATTTGACAGATAGTTGACACTTGCCGTTGCATACAGCGCCACCGTGAAATGTCAAGATATACTAGGTACCCAGTACAATACCATGTTTTGTCAATGCCAAAGCATCGCTAGATTAATCGTAATTTGCATTTATAGTTATCTCATTAAATATAGTAGTAGATTAAGTGACTACAAGACTTGTTCCCTACGTATAATTATTGTAATTTGTGTAACTTTTATGTTTTGTCTGTCTGTAAAGGAATGAGTCTCGAATCAGTGTTGCGATTAAAAAATATAGGTACAAAACAAAAATGTTGTCGATCTTCCATTATGACGTATTTAGTGGACAGTTGTTGGCAGAAGTGACTTTGAAATTAGTTTTTATTCCAAAGTTTAGATTACACTGTACAACAATTTAATCAATATTGTATTTATGATTAAAATTAGGCTGTTGGTAATACTGCTCGAATACAATAACGCAAAACTGCTATGGTAATAGAAAGTTAACCATTTGAAATAATTTACACCATTATAAAACGGTGCTTTTAAACCCCTATTGTATATTTTTATTCACTAACAGAGTCACTTCTGCAAACGAAATTTCAATCAGTAGAATAAACGTAAAAAAAATCATGACATTTTATGTAAAAAGTAAATAACGAAACACAGCATCTGATGTTATGTGCCATAACTGTGTTCTCAGTAAAAACATAGTTTTTAATGTAGGGGCGTCATCTCGAATAAAATCCTTATTTGTTTCGTATGTTTAGTGGATGTCTTAAATTATTTTATTTAAAAGTAAAACTCCGTTTTTTAAAAAGTGGATGTTATAAGTAATATGTATCCTCTGCTGTAATGTAACCTGTTCTTATTTTTACCTGGCTATCCAACGTCAATTTCGAATTCAATCAAATGTAACGAGAGAAAAAAAAACTTAAGAAAAAAGAAATATGAGCTTTTCTTGCTATCCATTACAAAAAAAAAGCAAACATCTTGATAATGCAAAGACATAATTATTAAAGCTACTCTACATGATACATTACTTTCTATTAAAGATTTTTTTTTTAAATTATATTTCAAAAATAATTTAAGACATCCATTCTGTACCTACCAATGTTTAAAATGCAACATTATTATTATAAGACGTTGAATTAAAGTGATAATAACAATTAATGAAAAGTAAACTGATGTAGGCATACAATGATATTGTAAAAATACCGCCAGACAATAAATTATTTATCACATATTATTCATTATTTTTTATTTACCTTATGAACACAATCATATAATTATCGAAAAATATTCATAAATATACTGGTCACACTGTACCCACATTATGTTTATTAGCTGACCTCGCATTGTACGGAAATCTTAGACAATGCGAGATCAGCATATATTGGACATCTATAGCTTGTTATGTAGCCGTGTAAACCAAATGACACATCCCCCAATCATTTGAATGCCTCATTATCTCGTTGGTTGTAAGACTGCTAAACGTATGGTCTTGGGTTCAATCCCCAGCCGGCCATAGTGTTATTGGGTTTTTCAGCAATCCGGAGTCTGGATTTGTGGCCAGTTGATGTCAATAGGTTCGCTCTCTTCTCAATTACATAGGACTTTAAACAACAGCCGAAAGGTGGATGTACAGACGCCAGCACTTCAAGCTACTACAATCTGTCAAATTTATTTAATAGATTTTCAACTTTATCGTTGAAGGATAAGGTTCAAAGTTGATTGGGAAATTTGACAGTTTCGGGTAGCTTGATGTGCTGGCGTCTGTACTAAACACATTAACCTACCCCTTCAGGAGATACAGGCGTAGAGTTTATGTTAGTCTTATGTAACATAATATCACACATAAATTGTATATCCGTAGGTATCTATAATAAAATCACTCAAAAACACATTCTACCCTCTTTACAATACAACTGCTAGCGCCATCTGTGATGTGTAATAAGAACTACTTGTGAGATAAAATACGTATTGGCAGTGTAGAGGGCAGTGTTCAAAATAGCACTTAAGCAAAACTCGAAGTTCCTCAGGGCAGCATGTTAGGTATATTTTTGTGCTCACTTCAAATTCTTCTACTGCAACAATGCAAAATATAACAATATTAATAAAAAAGAGATCGTAACATACCTACAATTTTACCCAAATACCGGTAAGCTGGCAAAAGAAGGAAAGAACTTCAATGAGGAAAGTAGGGAAGTGGAAAGTAAAGTTTTTCTACGCTTCTACTACACTATATTAATCTTCTAGAAGTTATAGTGGCCAGGAATAGGCTCGCAAACTAGATACCTATCAAAATAATAACGGAGAAAACAATCTAGGTATGTAGATTTGACGAGAATTCGAATCATAGTTCATTTTCATCGTCAGTCTTTTCGGCTGTACCTACAATAAAAAGAAAAGGCTAAATAAAGTTAAAGGTATCTACTTTCTACCAGATTTATAAAATTAATTAGTAGTAGAATCATCATAATTAGGAACCTACTAATGCTTATATTGCATACAAATGCAACGTAATTAATCGAATCTTCTGTTTTTAGAGACCTGTACCCTAATTGCGTAGGTAACTAATTTCCGTAAACGATTTTGCCTAATTTGTTTCATTTTGACAGTTCAACAACATTCATTGCGTTATTTACGTTGTTGAACATATTTTTTTTCCAACTTATGTCGCAATGGATTAGAAATCTGTTTCAAATCGAAACAAATTGTGATTGTGTTGTATTACGCAATTAGGGTACCGGTCGGAGCGTGTCGGTAGCAGGGGGAGGCAATCGACGAAGTGCAGTGCTGCAGTAAATCACCATAAAAAATAATCAACAAGTAAAAATAAAGTCGGATCTTAACCAAAAGCAAACCAAGTTGACACGTCAACACGTCTTCATTAACTTAAATTTTTGCGATGTTATTTCCAAGATTTTACTAGTGCAACATACTTTTCAATAATTAATAAAACTACGCTGCACTGCACTTCGCTAAAAGCGTGCACTGGCCGCACCCGTCACCGCGCAGGCGCGAACCCATTCATTGATTAATGATCGTTCCATAGTCTCCCGGCCTTCTAGCCACGTGACGTCGAGGAGAATTTATCAAAACAAGAATATTCCTTTACTCATTGAAATACCGAGTAAATTGAGTTATTTTAGAGCTTTTCGTGGTCTGTGCTAGTGTTTGTGAGAATAACCAATGGCGATTGAGAAAGTAAAGTCGTCCTCGGCGGCGGAGACGTCGTACTATGAACATACTAACTGGAAAACTCCTGCTTTTAGGCAGACCATGGTGGATAAGCTGTAAGTTTAGACTGTCTTTGCTATAATAATGTACCTAGTTAGAAAGATTCTCTAATTTTGATACCAACAAATGATTTTTAGATAGATAGGTAGGTATAGTACATTTACTTATGTGACGCAGTAAACAGGGTGAGTTTGTAAACAAGGATTAGGAATATAGATAGATATTAGCAGCGCCCCGCGGTTTCACCCGCATTCATTTCGATCCCGTGGGAATATTGGGATAAAACACTACAAAGTGAAAAATAACTTTAATTTCGGAAGTCGGTGTCTTTGGTTTTGAATTTTCGTTTTTTGCCACCGACTTCCGAAATTAAAGTTATTGTTCACTTTGTAGTTTTTTTTTGGAAGTCAGTTTTTTTTTTTTTGTACTTAATTTTTTTATTTTTCACTTTTTAGTTGTAGCATTTACCACACAAAAATTCACCTGCTATGTAAATAACAATGAGAGGAACTTAACATATGATCCACATACTAAGTGGGAAAAAATACGTATTATTGAAGCTAACTCAAAAACTACTCAAGCAAAGTTGTTAAAATTTATGTGGGACCAACTCTGAAGTATATAACCTACCAAATAAAAAAAGAATCATTCAAATCAATTGACCGTGTAATCGCGTAACAAACATGCAAAAAAAAACATACAGTTAAATTGAGAACCACCTCCTCCTTTTGGAAGTCGGTTAAAAAGTATCCTATGTGTGTGAGCCAAACTTCATCCAAATCCGTTCAGTAGTTTTTGCATGAAAGACTAACAAACACCATCCTCACAAACTTTCATTTAAAATAGTAGGATAGGATGTTTTCGGAGGACGCCTTCAACAGACGCTCGGATTTTGGGGATAAAACATGGGAATCTGTGTGTGTGACAACCAGTCTTACCCGGTATCTTAATTACTATCCAGTTAGCTAGGTAGTCGCTCCATGTAAACTTCTAGTATTCAGCTGCATCCGGTTAAACTGAAAGTCGACCCCAACATAGTTGGAAAAAGGCGAAGCCAGATCAGATGATGATGACCAGGGGGTGTTTTTACCTGACTAAACCACCACGGTGGTCACCTGCACATATGGGACAGGCTCCTCTTAAATGACTAACACAGAACCCCTCCAATGGAACACCTAGTTAACGCACATCTTTAGGGAGAGTAATGCGATCTCCAGAGTCACGACTAGACATCTCGCGAGAAGACAAACTCGATGACAAAGAGACGGCGAGAAACTATAGCTACTTATTCACGTTTCTCGGATCTTCTCGGGGCTTCTCGGCTAGTCTGGAGGCCGCATAAAGGTGTCCCATGACGATGACTGTGCGCGGCACCACGTGACCACTGTAACACTGTTTTCTCTGAGGTCACTCACTGCACAGTCTACTCTTAGCGCCCGCGGCTTCGGGGACCCAGCATGGCACCGTCCAGTGCCATCCACCAGTACCTACCTAATAATAATAAAACCGGCCAAGTGCGTGTCGGACTACGCACAATGAAGGGTTCCGTAGTTGGGATGAATTTATCCCAAATCCAAACTTAACATTGTAGTTGAAATACATGTTCTCCCATACATTCCAACTGCAAATGTAAGTGTGTACGCACAATTTTGAGAGATTTACCATGTTATTTTAAGAACATAGACTTCTTATACGTTTTCCTGTAATCTATGAGTAAAGAGCCATATTATGTAGTTTTTTAAAACTTTAGGTCCAGTAGTTTCGGAGATAAGGGGGGAATGGTCAATTTTCATCGAATTTCTTAAATATCTTTAAAAGTATTTATTTTAAAATTATATAAAAAATATGTTTAAAATCCTCGCAACAAGCCCTTTCATTTGATATGTCACACGGTACTGTTAGCAAAACTTTTTTTTTTAATTTTCTTTTTGCCCCCAAAAGTGATTCAAAATTAATTTATTTACGTTACACGTTCGTGTTTAGGTCACAGAAATACAAATGTGTACCAAATTTTAACTTAATCCGTCCATTAGATTCGGAGCAAATTGGCTGTGACAGACGGACAGACAGACACACGAGTGATCCTATAAGAGTTCCGTTTTTTTTCCTTTTGAGGTACGGAACCAGCCTATTACTATCCCACTGCAGTGCAAATGCCTCTTCTCATACAGAGAAGGCACGAGCATTGATCATCAATTCACCACGCTTGTTCAAGATGGGTTGGCGATTTCAGACTTGCCTACCTATTTATACCTACAAATAAATAAAATTGAAGTGTCTGTTTGTAATTTCAAAATAACAGTTTTTTACTAAATGTAATTGTAATATACCCGGTAATTATAACAAAAATCCTTTCTTTAAATTTTTGTCTGTTTGTTTCGGCTAATCTCCGAAACCGCTGGACCGATTTTGGCGGGACTTTCACTGGCAGATAGCTGATGTTATAAGAAGTAACTTAGGCTTCTTATTTTAGAAAAATAATTAAGAGTCCACGCGAAGCCGCGGGCAGCCGAAGTCTAGGTTTCCTCACGATGTTTTCCTTCACCGATGTCACTAATGTCCAGGCTAAATAATTACCTACATATATAATTTCCTTACCAACCCTGACGACCCCATTACCCTCCTCCAGGAGAGCAGTAGAGAAACCAGCACTGTACAAAAACAGACGCCTCCCGTCATTCCGACCTCGCCGCCGAGGTCCTTTGCGATCGCGACCGCGTCCCCGAGTAAAAATTCAAAATTCAAAAGTCATTTATTCAAACTAGGCTGAGAATCAGCACTTTTCGAACGTCAAAATTGCATAAGACAGTCCCCCAAAACGCCCACCCTTCACCACTTCCTAGTGCCTTTAGCTGGGAAGAAGAAGTGGCGCAACAAACTCCCCAGCAGCACAGCTGTCTGTTCAAGTTAGAAAAAATGATTCTATACAATTTTATTTTTTATTTTTATTCAAAAGGAACAACAAACAGCTACAATATAAAACATAGGAACAAGAAATACATAAAAAAATATAGACAATATTGCAGCCCACAACGCTGTTCACGGATTAGCTATAGGACAGTGACAGTGAAAATAATCGCTAGGGTTACAAATACATTTTTTTTTTTTTTCTTAACTAACGTGTTTATAGTATATCCATATAAATTTTAAGAAATGGTACACAAAAATAGAAGAAAATAAATGTTAGAAAATAAATGTTCAAGAAAGCTCCTTGAGTATAAGAGTTCTGAACGTATAGGGAGCACAAACAAAAATGTCTATGTGTTCAAAGTTCCCATTGTAGGAATCGACCATTCTGCGAACAGGCGAACGCAGGCCAGAGTTGGACTTGCAAGTACCTACTGAAAATAATCTGCCAGCGCGCACTTTTCGCTTGTGGACTGTCCTAGGAACCGCATAGCATACCATGTTGGACAATTCAATGCAGTCAAATATATTTCTTACAATATTATATAGATTCATGGCTTCTAAGAACTTACGTCTATTTTCAAGTGTTGCGAGCTTATACTTTGCAAGCAAATCTAGGTACGGCAAATAATATCTATAGCATCTATAATGCATGGTACGCAGGAATTTGTATTGAACACGCTCAATCATTTCAACGTACTTTTTGTAGTATGGACTCCAGACGGACACGGCATATTCCAGTTGAGAGCGTACTAAAGCCTTGTACAAGCAAATATAGGAAGAAGGCTTTTTAAAATCGACAGTTGATCGCATTACAAATCCATATAGTTGATATGCTTTATTAACTATCTTTTCTATATGAAGGTCCAAGCAAAGCTTAGAATCAAGGATAACACCGAGATCACGAATGAAGTCCACTTTAAGTAGGGGGGCATTGCACAACGTGTATGCATAGTTAAATTTATTTTTATTTTTTGTAAAATTTAAGTAGTTACATTTGGGTAAACTTAGTTGCAACTTGTTTTTCTGGCAATAACAGGATAGTCGGTCCAAATCTTGTTGCAGCAGAAGGCAATCATTTGTTTGTCGTATGGCTCTGTATACCTTAAGGTCGTCTGCATACAGCAGAAACTTGGTATTGTGAAAGCATTGACTGATGTCATTTATGTATAAAATAAACAAAAGGGGACCAAGTATAGAGCCTTGAGGCACGCCAGAGGTCACCTGTGCGATGTTAGATTGGTGACCATTGATTACAACCCTCTGACTGCGATTGGTTATATAGGAAGTAAACCACCGCAGAAGATTTCCACGGATTCCATTGAACGCTATTTTATTTAATAGTATTTCATGGTCTACCTTGTCGAAGGCCTTACAGAAGTCTGTGTAGACGGCATCTACTTGTACACGGTTATCAACACAATCAAACAAGAAGCTAGAAAATAATAATAAATTTGTATTTGTTGACCGCCGTTTGACGAAACCATGCTGTTGTTGAATAATGATGTTGTGGAGTACAGGATAAATTTTACTATGGACTAATCTTTCAAAGAGTTTCGACAAGGCAGACAGGATGGAAATGGGACGATAGTGTTCTACGCTGCGTTTGGATCCACTTTTGTGAACGGGCACGATATACGCATGCTTCCACAGTTTTGGAACAACTCCCTCAGAAATACATTTATTATAAATTATAAAAAGGGGCTTGCAGATGGAAGTCGCAGTATTTCTAAGGAAGTAAGGTGAAAGTCCGTCGGGTCCGGGGCCTTTCGCTGGATCTAAGGATTTAAGCTCCTTCAATATATTATCCTCACTAAAAGAAAGGTTGCAAATTGAGACATCGTGTAGTGCATTGTTATCCTGCGGAGGCTTCCATTGAGACAACGATGGAGAAGGCGGTTCATATACCGAGTAAAAAAAGTCAGAAAACATATTACAAACCAAATCTGGACTATTTGTTTCAGCATTTTTGTATTCAAGCTTAGCTGGGATTCCAGGTTTATCTTTACGATTAGAAATATAGGTCCAGAAGTGTTTTATGTTTCTACTCAGATTGTCCTCTACAGAACTGATGTATGAACTGAAACATTTATGACATGTTTCGTTAAACTTTTTCCTGTAGTTTGAAAATGATTCATAATCAGAAATGTTATTATATTTCTTCCACTTAATCCAAGCCTTTTGCTTCTTTTTAGAAATAGTTATAAGAGTGCGAGAGAACCATATGGGATAGCTAACTGATCTAGGTCGGGCTAGTGGGGTGTCTTGTTTAATGATATTATCCATTTCGGTGTAGAATTTATCCAGAGCCTCTTCAGAATTCATAGGGCATAGCAGTTCAGACCAGTTCAGTTGTTGTATGTTACAATTAATATTGTCAAAGTTGGCCTTATGAAAACAATATTTGTGAAGGGGAGTTTTAGTCATAGGGGTGATTTTAACGTTTAAACAGGTCTCACACGTCAGGACTGGATGGTAGGTGTCAATTGGTAGTAATGCAGTTGTGATAATATTAGAAATATTGCAGGGGTTGTTAGAAATGACAAGGTCAAGAATTTTACCTTTGCCATTCACTATGTTGTTATATTGAGAAGCACCCAAAAGTGAGATCAAGATATTTAAATTTGGGCAGGCCGAAGCTCCTCCAGTATATGATGAAGCAATGTTTGAGATATCTGTTGCAGACGATACTTGCCAATTGGCTTCAGGCATATTATAGTCTCCTACAACAAAGAAACTTTCAACACTAGGATGACCCAACACTTCTTGTAGCAATTCAAAGTGCTTGTCATAGATTAAAGTAGAAGTCTTAGGTGGTATGTAGGCAGCACTTACAATGTGTCTTTTGTTGTTGACAGTGCTGGGCAACTCAACCATAATATGTTCAATATGAGTGTTTGAGAGATCACTATACTGTGTTAATGAGAGACTTGATTCAGAAGGTTTTAAAGTGCGTAAGATAGCAACCAGTACACCTCCACCATCCCGTTTATTAGTAGCAGTGCGATCACGATCACAACGGTACACACTATAACGCTGGTCTATGAACTCACTGTCATAAATTTCAGGTGTTAGCCAGGTTTCAGTTAAGATGATGATATCGTATGTATTCATAAGGATGTTCGTGAGTAACTGTTGCAGTTTTGTGCGAATACCCCTACAATTTTGGTAGTAAATGGTGATATTTTTATGCGACATTGTTAATATTAAAATATTTGTGTGTATTTATGAAAAGAGCGTGTTCAAGCAGAAAGTATGTATACAGTTCTAAGAAAAAAATATCAAAAATTAAAGTAATGGGAAATAAAATTGGCCAAAGCAGGTGGCAGTATAGATCGCAACACTTTATAAGGACGACAACAACATATTTCTTAGCAATAGTACTATTAATTTTGAATGTTATGAGCAAATAGGTTGAATTTAATATATATGAGATATGAGTTGATTTATAATTTATAACACGATAGAAAACGGCACACAATTTACGAACACAAAAATAAAACATGCACAGTACAGATAATAATTTGAATTGCAGACTAAGAACAGTCAACATAATAAAATAATAATTGCAATCATCGACTAAACAAATACAAATGCAACGATTACTCATTACCGACCATAAGAGGATCACTTTTACAATCACTATTGATTTTAGCGATATCTGCTTCAGACCTAATGACAAAAGCAGCTTCGCCATCTTTCTTACGAACAAGAATAGTGCAATTTTTAATCCAAACATAATTAAACTGATGAAGTTTTGCCGCTTCCTTACATTTACGAAATAATATTTTATTTTTTAAAGTTAAATGTTCGTTAATGTAAATATTTGTTGAAGAACCCGTTATGCCTACTTGATCCGTTTTCAGTGACTTATTCTTCCGGAATGCGCTATGAACATTATCGCGCAATATGCGCGTGGAGAATTTTACAATAATGTTCTTTGGCCTGTTAGTTTGTTGGTGGGCATGTGGTACTCTGTGGATGGATATTATGTCCTTTTGAGGTATGGGAAAGCCAATGGCATCTCCAATCGCCCCCAACATCTGCAAAAGGTTTTCACCACGCTTGTCAGGTACGTTGCAGATTTCCAGGTTGCATTGCCTCGCTTGCTGTTCAAGGGCTTCAATTTTAGATTCCAGATAGGTATTGGAAGTGGCTGATTGTTCTGCCTGCAGACGAGCGATATCTTCAACTCGTCTTTTAAGATCAATCTGTTCGCTTGCCTGAAACTGGAGCGAATGTTTGAGACTAGACATATCGTCGTTCATATCCTTCACGTCCCTTTTGAGGTCAGCTTGGGCAGCGCAAACAGAGCCCAACTCCTGCTTCATGTCGGCCAAACTGTTTTTAACACTTTCGTGATAACTGTGCATGCTAGCATCCATCTCATTTCGCCAATCCTTCAAAGTATTTTTAATATCTTCCTTAAATATTGCCATAGTACGATCGATATCAGATCGCCATCCCTGCAATGTCTTGTTCAATTCTAAGGTAAAAGACTGGATTTGGTTGTCAACAAGCAGCGATGATGTGGAGTTATTGTCAACTCTTGTAGGAAGTGACGTGTACATACATTTCGGAGTGCCAGGCGAGGGTGGTCGTTGTTCCATGTTATCGCACGACATATTCATACTATTATCCTCATATGCTGGAATCTGCGTGCTAGAACGAACGGGTGTGTCCAAATTAGGACGGGTGCGACGCGTAATATTACAGCACGAGGGACATTTCCAGCCAGTCTTGAATTCATGCGTTAGTGCCATAAATTGATGCAAAGAAAAGTTTAGGCACTGATAATGATATCTACCTTCGCACAAATTACACATCAGGTAACCAGCATCAGATGCCAGCACATTGTTGCATCCGTTACAGTTCATCTTGAGTATTCGAATAGTTGAGCAAAATGTTATAAGTGAACGAAGGTAACAGTGGCGCCACCTAACGCGATAACCACAAAACTTATTGTTCGATCGCTTGCTCGATTCACGGCACAGCCTGGATGCAACAAGATACACGTAGCGCCACCTATCATATGGCGATGGAGTACAATGAAGATCAATCAATCAGTCAGTCAAGGGTGAAAGTAACCTAGATGCCAGGTAACTGAGTCCCAAGCCGCTACATAGATGGCGTTGATTCAAACTTTACTGCGTATAGCATGATAAGGCAGAATTTGAAATCAAACCGTTGACACAAAAATCAATAATAAGGTCACTGTAATCGAAAAAAAACGTCACAAAGTTAAAGATATATATCGCAATTCGTGCTAGCACAGTCCTCTTTCACTGATTTTGACACTTGAACACCAATGCAATGTTTGCAGCCAATGTAAACATAGTTATTTTATTCCCACAATAACACAGATTTTAGGTACAAGATCGTAATGACTCCAATTGTCAGCAATTGTTATATCTTGATCTCACTACTAACAAACAATACACTGGACTTTGAGTACATTTAGGTTTTTTAGAAAATTAAACAACACCGTGAGTTAAGTTAAGCTAGTTAACACATACAGCGCCATCTAGCGATGAACAATACAATAGTATGCAAAATGCATAATGTAAGTTCATTATGCAACACAAAACATAATTTAAATGATAAATTATTGGCCATATGTCAGCTAGCACACGCCAATATACCAACCAAAAACATCGAGAACTATACTCAAGCAGAAATAAAAAATAAAAACTAAACGTAAACAGAACTAAATACTCGTATCTAAATAAAAGCCTCCAGGCATAAAGGGCGTGCCCGCTTACATAAAGCTATTTAAAGCTATAATTGGAAGTTATTATAAATGATAAACTAGGACCATCGAGGTAAAATAAATAAACAGTTAGTTACTAGTTACAATAACAAAACCATGATCAGCAAGACGACCAGTCACCACAAGCAGCACCCGTTCACGAGCATAACGCAAAGATCAGCCATTACCCCCTTCGCCATATTTGAGGGAAGGAGGTAACCCGACCCCCGACGCTACCGCAAGCAGTGACATCTAAGGGAGCATGACGAACTTGCGGCTGGTTGCTCAGGCAAAAAAAAAAAAATATGATCAACTGTCGAGGTCGCTAGCTAACCACAAATTGCAATACAACTCATAACAAAAACATTGTAATGAGTAGATTCTGTCAACAATAAAATAAAATAAAAATAAATTGACTTATACATTCAAATAAAATAAACTGTCAATAGGTAAACTAATTCTGGAGAAAGAACATAAGTATTGTCTTGAGTTAATCACAGCGACCAACTATTCTTATAATTTAAGTAGTCGTTGATACTATAGTATGCCTTTGAACAAAGGTTGGATTTTACTTTAGTTTTAAACGCATTAAAAGGCAAATCTAGCAAAGAAGAGGGTAGTTTGTTATAAAAGTCTATACCAAGCCCAACAAATGAGTTATGTACCTTATGAAGCCGATGAAAGGGAGCTCGTAATTTGTCCTTATTTCTAGTGTTAACATTGTGTAAATCACTGTTTTTAGTGTATAAGTGTATATTTTGCCTAATATATAAAATGTTGGCGAAGATGAATTGCGATGCCACTGCAAGGATACCAATGTCTTTGAAAAAATCTCTCAGTGAAACTCTGGCACCTAGCTGGTAAATTGCTCGAACAGCTCGTTTTTGAAGCACAAATATATTTTGAACATCAGCAGCTTTGCCCCACAGCAGAATACCGTAAGACATAACGCTATGAAAATAACTAAAATAGACTAACCGAGCTGTATCAACGTCAGTGTATTGTCTTACTTTCCTAACAGCGTAGGCGGCCGAACTGAGCCTTCCCGCTAGGCTCGATATATGTGGGCCCCACTGAAGTTTGGCATCTACTGTTATGCCCAGAAAAACTGCCGAGTTCACAGTTTCAAGCATCTCTTTATCTAAGACGATGTTGGGTCCTAGATTTCTAACATTTGGTAGGGCGAATTTTACACATTTCGTTTTCTTGGCATTGAGAACAAGGTTATTTGTCATAAACCAATCCGTAACTAATGAGAGTGCACTGTTTACATCGTCAAAATCTTGTCTATTCCGGTCTACTTTAAAAATAAGAGAGGTATCATCTGCAAACAGTACAACTTCACAGATACCCTTTAAATAGAATGGTAAGTCATTAATATACACTAAGAACAAGAATGGACCCAGTATTGAGCCTTGAGGTACACCTAACTGAACTGGTAGCCCGGAAGATTTTACACCATTAACATCTACACATTGGAACCTATTATGTAAATAAGAATTTATAATGTCTAGAGCTTCGTTTTGCACACCGTAATGACGTAGTTTACGCACGCAATCAAAGGCTTTGGAGAGATCACAGAAAACTCCAATAACATTTTGCGAATTCTCCCATGCATTAAATATGTGTTTCAGCAGAGCAACACCCGCATCTGTAGTCGAACGACCTTTTGTAAAGCCATATTGTTCATTATGAAGGAGGCTATTTAAATTAAAATGTCTTAGCAACTGCTTGAGTATTAACTTTTCAAATATTTTGCTAAATGCTGGTAAGATAGAAATAGGCCTGAAATTGCCAACATCATTTTTATTACCTGATTTAAATAATGGTATGACTTTACTACTCTTCATGAGGTCAGGAAAAGTTCCTAAATCAACACATTTATTAAAAGTAACAGCTGGAAAGGGGGCTACGATGTCTATTATATTACTTAAAAGTTTAATGGAGATGCCCCAGTAATCACCAGTGTTTTTAGAGTTGAGTGTGTTAAAAACATTAACATTAACTACATCACGAGGTGTTACATGCTCGAAGCTAAATAAGCTACTACATTTAGGCACACTGCTATGCAAAAGGTTTTCAGCTTTAGACGGGGACGAATTTAAGGACCGAGTCGTAGTTATAGGTATGTTGGCAAAAAATTCATTAAATGCCTCAGCTACGTCGGCTGCTATATTAACCAATTTACTGTCGACCATAATCTCGAGTTGTTTTTCTTGTTTAACCGACTTACCCGTTTCATTATTAATAATTTTCCAAGTGGTTTTTACTTTATTATTTGAATTTTTAAT
This sequence comes from Agrochola lychnidis, assembly GCA_963680765.1. Taxonomy (NCBI): domain Eukaryota; kingdom Metazoa; phylum Arthropoda; class Insecta; order Lepidoptera; family Noctuidae; genus Agrochola; species Agrochola lychnidis. The sequence continues at coordinate 23,826,914 of OY796858.1, forward strand.
TGTATCGCCTAAAAATTTTGATTTTGCAAAAACACAAATGTTTTTAAATAATTTTGAATAATTTTTGACATACTCTAGGAAAGGAGTATCAAACCTGTATTTTTTCAAACCATATAACTCGTATAGTCTCGCTCTACTTTTATAAATACCTGAAGTGGCCCATGGGTTAAAGCCAACGGAGGTGCTATTAACGTTAATAGTTTTGGTCTTGAAAATAGATTGGTACTCTTTTTGCACAACATCAAAAAATAAGTAGTATAAAGTAAATAATACTCCCCCCCGACCCTTGCTCGATAACGAAGTGCCAGCAGTTGTTGCAGCTGAGCATGTAGCTTTAAATTCCCCGACTAATAATCATGATCAAAACTTTGATCCAACCCGGGACGGGTTGGATCAAAGTTTTGATCATGTTTTGATCAAAGTTTTGATCATCCTTGATGTCCTCCCTCCGCTTGACGCCCTAAGCCGAGGTTCGTACCCCACAGGGGATGCCCTTAGCGAGCGTTCACCTAGTTTTAATTAGCATAGTTGAATAACCCCTGGCTGGAGGTTTTAAGTGTAGTAGCTTAAGGCACCCACAGGAAAGCCCGGTTAAGTAGTCATGATCTCAGAGGTCAACTACGAGATGCACTACCTAAAAAAAAAAGAACATAAATTAAGCTATTTTCCTTTATTCACTATGACCTCAGACGTAAACAATCACCCGACCATACAATTCCTTACAATATTTCTTTTCTCTTCACAGAAACGACGTGATTGAGGAGACAGGCATACAGCTCCAGTGCACCGGTCTGGAGCTGGAGAATGGCGTGTTCCAAAAGGTCAACAGCAAACCCATGTACATGATCTTGATCATTTGCATCATCGAGAATATTAAGGAGATGGGTAAGGAGAAACATTTTTTTTAATGTTCGCGGTTTATCACGTTTCAACCTTATCACTAACAGCATAAGGGTGAAAATTGGTCAAAAGCCAACTTTGTCTTGTGTACGTTCAACCGCAATTACTGCTCTTCAATTTAAAACTGTTAGCCCAAATTCGCACCGCCGGTTTTTTGGCACACTGAATTTTCAACACTCTGCTTAGCGCCGAGAGTTAAAAATCCAACAGTGTGTCTTTTCGACGCGCTGGTATGCACTCTGTTGGATTCTGAACGCTCGGCTCAACACTGAGAGTTGAAAATCCAGTGTGCGATGAAATCCCGCCGAGATATTCTTACGTCCGTGCAAACTGACGCACAGCTAACTGGCCATACTACCTGACCAAGATAATTAGGTATAGAACTGTCAGATTGGGGTCATCCTCAAGTAGTAATTATTCATGTTATTAATAAGCATTTTATATGGTTTCAGCTGAGGACAAGCCTTCAAGCCTGGACTTTATCATGCCGCACCAGGAGAATTTGAGCGAATTTGAACACTTGCTCTTGTACTAACGGATGCAAGAAAAAAATTATCATATTTTTTCAGTCATACTTACTTATGGAAAACTGCATTAATTTACTTTTTCAACACTTTTTCTAAGGTCTCCGTCGCCCCTATTTCAATATTATGGGCGATATATGGAACGTCCCTGCCAAGCCCATTTGGGAATAGCGTCGTGATGTATATTTTCTAAGGAATGTTTATTGTGGAAAAACATAGTTAACGCAGGTTTCCGTATCCATTAACTTCATTATATAGAATAGCTATTTAAAATGAAAATTGAAATTCAAAATTTCGAATATCATCCAATTTGTATAATCAATTATGTAATTACTTTACAACAATAAAAAATCACATAAAATGTAAAAATATATTTATTTACTTATCCCCCGGATAAGCTACCTAATCTACTTTTGCAATTTATTTGCCAAACACGTAAACAACGAGTTTTAGAAAAAACAACTGTATTGCCTACACATAAGGTTCAGTTTGCGGTACAACTTCAAATTATTTATGACTTTTTCAATAGTACTAGTCAGTCGAAAATCAACTTTATTTACACTCTCATAAAGTTGATGTTTGTTTAAGTGGAAATAACATCAATTGGAAATAAGGTTCTAAATAGAACTTAAATGTGACAGAGACTCCATATGACACTTAATAATAAAAATTAGCCTTTAAGAATCCACACTATTCACATCTGATGACTCTTCTTCTCGATATTGATCCTTAAACTGTTCCGTATCTTCATCCTCTCCGTAGTAAAATCCATCATCGCTGTCATTTTTATACCCCGGATCATCTTCAACCTTCGTGCAATGTACCAAGTTTCTACTATCAGATAAATCAGGGTTTTCTGAGAGCACTTTAGCTTTGTATTTAGCATATGCTTCACCGTATCTCTGGACATCCTCTTTGAATAAGTCCGGTGGGTCATCGTATATTTTGTCTTCGCCTGTATCGCTGGATAGGTCATCCTCTGGAAATATACAGAGTGTGAATTAAAACCTTGGGTCAGTGGCTGAAGATGGAAAGGACAAGGTTTCATGTTTCAACAACCGAATAAAATGGATAGGTTTTAAAAAGTGTTGTTACTGGTACTTATCTTAGATTTATAAACCTTGTAAAGAAAAATTCCAAAATATTCTTGACTTATGGGGCTTTTTGTGAATCAACATTTTTAATTGTTATTTATTTAGTAATAAGCAGCGATTGGAGTAGGTAGATTGATTTGGGGTCAATGAACTGGCACGTATATACTAGTATGGATATGCCTCCGGGATTTTGAAATGATTAAGATTTTTTCAAGGAATTTCAAATGTTGTAATGTGTAGAATTAAGAATACATCAATATGAATTAGAAATGTTTAACCCTTTTGCTGTCTTTTTAATAGTATATGGTGGTGATCGGACTCCAAGAAAAGTATAGGTATACTATAAAAACAATATATTATGATAATTTAATATATTTTAAATGTTTATCTATCACATTCTATAAATTTCTAATGTAGTAGTTTAGAAATCCTTACTTTAACAATATTTGATTCAATCCCGTAAGTACCAAAATGAAATCCCAGAAAAAAGGCTTATCCATGTTATGATTTCTATAACTATTCATGATGGGAGTACGTAAAATCAATCTACCTACTCCGATCACTGGTAATAAGGCGACAATGACAATATCTGTTATGATTGATTGTTTTTCTTTTCATGTCAGCACAAGTTAGAATTAAGTATCAGAAAACTCACACACAGAGTGCGTTTAACTCAAACTTCTCAGAGGATAACGGGCAAGAAACTCCATGGACACTCTCAAATAAAGTAATTCTGTATATCATTCAGCAAGGTTCATAGAGAGGCTAAGCCCACGTTCGCTTGGACGTAAAAATATCGCGGCAGGATTTTATCGCACACTGGATTTTCAACTCTCTGGTGTTAACCGGAGCGTTGAGAATTCAACAGACTGCATCCCAGCGCGTCGAAAAAACACACTGTTGGATTTTCAACTCTCAGAGCGTTGAAAATCCAGTGTGCGAAAAAAGCCCGCCGCCAAATTCTTACGTCAGTGCGAATGTGGACTAACTGCCAGGGTGCACTTAATATACTTAGGTATTGCCTCTCATTAAGGCTATTTAATTTCCAAATAGTCTTTATTCATCTAAAATCTACCGAGGACTCGATATTAGGTCAAGAAAAACAGATATTTCGCTGTCCCCGGCGAATAAAATGGTAATCGTAAAAACCAAATTTTACAGGAAAAATAAAAAAAAACTTAATAAACATAGCGGAATTGTTCAAATATCAAAAGAAAAGTGATTTTTTTACATTCATTACAATAAACCTTAAAATCTTGTAACTTCTGAAATATCTGTAGGAAATGAATAATATAAATTGACAGAGTGTAATCGGACCTCTTAATATCGAATTACCATTTTATTCACTGAGGACAGTGAATTAACTGTCTCATTATTCAAGACTTGACGGGTTAAGGAATTTTGATTCTACTTACCAATGTCCACTCTCTCCATGGCTCTAACCATATCTTCCACCTCTATACTGCTAGGTTCGGAGTCAGGGTATTCATTCCTCCAGTTATTCTCATCATTGGAATCATCATCGTCATCAGCTTCGATGTCCGAATCTTGAGATGGGTCATAGGAATCTAGGTCTAAGCCTGGTTCTACACTGAAATGGAAATATAAAAATATAATAATAACAATAAAATATTTCTTCATTTAAAAGGAAATTGTGTATGCCACTTTGTAAAATCTAGGTTCCTAAATTATTTTATCGAAAGTACTGGAAAAACACCGATAGTATAGCTTGATTTAGCAAAACCTCAAAACCTATATAAGAAAAAAATATTTAAAAAAACATAAATGTATGGTAAGTTACAGCAGGCAAGTTTTTGCAAAATCTGAATGCATTTGTAGTGTTGTTGGAAATTAGATTTATTTGATCCACACCAACTTCTAGAGAAAGGCTTGGACACATAAAATGTAGTCAATTGTCAAAACTGATAAAATTTTATAAAATACTAGCTGATCGGCAGCACCACCAATCAGGTCCAATTGTGAATCTAAAATTCTAAACCATCCAGGGACTTAGGTCCAGCTGCTTAGTAGGAGTTCAGTGACAAACACACATACAGAAGAATTATACAGGGTGGCAGGGACATCACGCGACAACTGTAACCATGGATTCAGTACATGATTCAGAACCCCCCTACGTTGTAATTTTTCGTCGGTTATTTAAAAAAATCAGCTGTTCCATACGTTTTGACCGCGTAGGTATTGCACTTTTCTATGAAAAAGCAGTTTTTTTTTTTTAAATAACCGATGATAAATTTCAACGCAGAGGGGTTCAGAACCATGTACTGAATCCATGGTTTCAGTTTTCGCGTCGATGTCCCTGTCATCCTGTATATATGTCACCGTAAGATTGTGAGCACCGTTAGTTTATAATTTATCAGTATTATTTCCGTTAGATCATAATCTGTCGAAAAATTGTGAACTGGGTGAAATTAGGGTTAGGTTAGGTTAGAACTGTGACCAACCGCGTGAGCTGAGCGAGCGCAGTAAGCGCTGCCGCGGCAGCGGCAGCGCTTACTGCGCTCGTTTCTCATGGATTTATAATATAAACTATCGAAAAATAATGCGTTAAATCGTAAATGATTTGTTGCAGTTCACAATTTTTCGACAGTTTGTAATCTAACGGAAATAATACCGATAGATTATAAACTAACGAAGTTTATAATTTTACGGTGACATATATAAAAAGATGCTTACCCAACAAAGTTATCAATCATGCTTATATCGAATTCTTGCTTCAAAAAACTAGTATACACATCATAGGCATATTTTACATTGCCATCTTTATCATCAGTCTTCTGCAGATCTATTAGATTCAATACATCTTCGCTCTCCTCATCATTTTCACCGTCTTTCAGCCCTCGGCTACAGTTTACTATTTCGTAACGACTTTTTGATGCAACCTCTTTACGTTCTTTCCTCAATTTTTCTATAATAGTGTCAACATTTGGCAGAGATTGCTGTTTCAAGTCTGTCTTTGGCAGTAAGTTTTTAATGCGTGTGGTTTCCTGTGAATGTGGAGAAGTTTGAAGTAAGTATACATACCACAACATAAAAAGAATGTGTTTATGGAATATTAATAATTGATGCCCTAGGACTATATGTCCTATAGTGACCTAATTGATGATGTTCTTCAGAAAGGTCAACTGAGTAGTACTCGCAGCCGGCATGCGTGTATGACCAGAATGTATGAACGTAAACAAAGCAAAAGGAGTATGTAAAGAATGTAGCAGGTGACGTATTATAGTTTCTGCCTACCCCCATGGGAAGAAGGCGTGAGTTTATTTAAGTATATGTACACATGGCTACACATCAAGCTATAAATTTCCAGTATAAGCTGACCTCGCAATGTGCGGAAATCTTATGCAATGTGAGATCAGCATAAACTGGAATTGTATAGCTTGATGTGTTGTGCAAAATATTATGGACATTGCACAGAAGAATTCCCTATTATGAAATCTATTACACAATAAAACTTGGATATTAAGAAAAACTCTGTCAAATCAATTCGGAGATGAACCGCTTATAGCTTTATCATGAGGATTATTGACAGGAATACACCACTTTCATAACAGAGAATGTAGTTGCCATAGACCATAAAGGCACATAAATAAGCCATACAAGGGAATACAGCCATTATAAAGGCTCCTCTTACTCAAGAGCTGATGTGAACCGCTCATGAAAAAGAAAAAACCCGGATAAACACGTGAAATATGCAGAAACAGGCGTGCGTTAGGTTAGTGACTGCGATATGATTTAAAAAAAACATAAGCCGTCATAAGGTGAACTCCAGACAGATAGTTCTTCCAGTCCAAGTCTGACAATTCAAAACATTACAGTGTTATGTGTTTACCTGATCATCAACAGTTCCCCGAAACACGAACAGCGATGGTGATATTTCTTCCTTGTCTGTTTTAATTCGCTTGCACATGAGAACCAGAGTATCATGTGGATTCTCCTCCAGCCTCCGTTTTACTCTTAACACTGTTGATGCAGCCATTCGGGAGTATTTAACTTCTTTTCAGTTTTACTGCCGAAATACGCAGCTTCCGCGCGCTAATTTGCAACAAATTGTTTGCAATTTGCACGAATAACAATGACTTGACATGACATTGACATTTCATATAATTCTGTCAGTGATACAATGGCCGCATTCCGAGTTACGTTCAAAGCTCTCACATCGATACTTTGCGTACCGATTTCAAATTCAAATATTTTTATTTATAGAACATAAGTAAACAAAAAAGTACAGATGTGAATAATAATGAATTTTTAATAGATTTAGATATCATGATTATGACAGCTCAGAGCTGTCAAAAATTTATAACGCTCGTTTGCGTTCACACTGCTCACAGTGCTCACTCAACGTCAAAACTTATAACATAACCCTAAACCTTGCACAAGATAGTTGGATTGCAGTATTTCTTTGAGTATACACCACAAATTTTTTCTTCTTCTTTGGTTAGGTGGCGACTGTAGCCAGAAGCACAATTTCGAAAATGCTACGTTAATTCATAGACATGATGCAACTCAAAACAAAACAGCACAATTACTGTCATTTTTAACAGCGCTCACGATGATATTAATTTAGGGCATGGTTGGCGTTATCGCAAGATGGTACATTTTATGACATCATCTATGACGATTCACAGCACATCGTTATTGCGCTCACGCTAATGTGGTTAAAAACTGAAAGCTCATAGCAGATGGCAGCACGTCTTTATCAAGAAGCTCATTGATAAAAGTGGAGGCAACACTCTAGATACCTAAGTGAAGACGACTGTGGTCGGACACTCTCTTTCTGAATACATAAATAAGACAAAGAAAACACATATCACTGTCTCGTTCTTATGTGTGTATTTAGAAAGAGAGCGTCTGACCACAGACTTCTTCACTTAGGTATTTAGAGTGTTGCCTCCACTTTTATCTATAAGCTTCTTGGTCTTTATAAACCGCCATTATTGTTTGTTTACTTTTGTGTCGAACATAAATTATACGAAAACTAGATAAATATGTGTGAGACTTGGAGTGTAGCACTATCAATAGACGAAGTAAGGACAGGGGAAGCGTCTACCACTGGTAAAAAAGCAGTTTTAGTGGAAAAGACAATAAATTATAAACGTTTTATAATTTATAGGTTATTTTGCGTTTGTTGACTTAAGTTAGTTTTTTGTTAAAGACTAGTGGCGTACGATAGAATTAACCTGATCAGAGTTGAAAACCAATTTAGGCTTGATCTTCTTGACTGAAAAACCTCAGAAATAGCACTTCTAGCACTGATCTATTATGGTAATATAAACACACACATACTTTACTATAATTTACACAATATCACATCACAAGTGCCTGTATGTAATGAAAATAGACTTAGTTCTCTTGGGAGCATCACCTATAAACCACTTTCTCCCATAAAAGGCTTTAAAGGGTAGCACATTGTCTCAACGAAATATCGGATTCCAATTTTTTTCGGAGAGCTTTCTCCCACAGTTGTCTTCGTATATCATTTTTGCAAATACATGGGTGACCGTATTTTTGCAGTAAACAGCTGTGCAACTGGGCTCAATAATTAATTATGCGTAAAAGAAGTCGCTTGTTTACAAAAAAATTATAGCTAGCTGTCAAATTATAAGACACTGGAGATCAGCGCCATCTGAAGTGAGCAAGTGTCAGTTTTAAACCCTATTCGATAAAGATGAAAGCACGTACCATTCGCTTACAGCTTAACTCGGAACGCAGCCTAAGACTCGTAGATTTATTCTGCAATACGTCAACGGTCAAACTATGACATCAAGTTAGGGTGTAAACAGACAGGTTGATTGGATATACATTCTGAAAGCTTGTTATAGGTGACAGCACTGTTACTCGTCTCTAAACCGCCATTATTTTGTTTGTTTACTTTTGTGTCTTTTGACTAATTATAGTTAAAATATGTATGCGACTTGGAGTGTAGCACTATACGTATATGAATATATTTAAGGAAAAGGGAAACGTCTTCCACTGGTAAAAAAGCAACTGTAGTGGAAAAGTAAATAAAATGTGAACATTTTATCATTTATAGGTTATTTTGAGTTTGTAGACTTTTTTTGTTGAATACTGGAAGCGTACGACAGGAATTAAGCCACTGACACATTACTGTGTCGTGTTGTGTCGTGATGCGGGATACACCAATCAAATGAATCTGTTCAGGACTACGTCAAATCACAACGAGTTTTGATTGGCTAAGACTGCGTCAGAAGGCGTCACGACACGACACAACACAGTAATATAAATCCAGCCTTACGATCAGAGTTGACAATCAACTCGAGGTTTCAACATCAAACATGGAAATCTCTATTTCCTGTCAAACTTTGTTTCGAACATTTAACAAAAAATAAAGATTTCAACATGTTTTATGTAAATGTTTCGCCAGTGCAAGCTCCCAGCCCGTGCAGCCCGTGAGATGAGGCGAGGAGGAAAATATGCGTTGCGACTAGCGACACCGGAGCGACACCGCTCTCAGTTGTTTTTGCGTTGTCAAAAACACAGATGACCATTTACGTGCTTTGCGGCGCGACACCGCTGCGGCGTGTAACTACGTTACGGTGCTGCAGCAGCACCCGTGTGACTGCCAATGTGGTGAAATCTATGTGATGTGTTGCCGCAACGCATCGTGTGCACAGGCTCTTAGTCTGTGGTGTGTTACTTACACAACATATAATACTGTTACTTATCTGTCAGGAGAAGACGTCAAAGTGCGTCAAAGATTATTATTCTATCTTTTTCTATCTTCTTCTTTTGGAAAAAAACAAAGCGCTCGCATCGTTATCGAGCGCTTTGTATTTTATGAATCATTAATGTGTTTTAATTTATTACAAATGTGTCGATAGAAGCGGTATCATTCACTTACAGTGGTTTTAACAGTGCATGGATAATTTGAAACAATTTAACACAATGGCTTCAGACGATAATTGGAGAACTCAGGCCTTCCGGCAGAGTGTGGTGTCGAAAATGTAAGTTTTACAATATTTTACTGTGTTTTGTTTGTATTTTATTGTGCATTATATTTATTATTGTTTTGCGATCAGCACTTCGTGGAGCGATCTGATTAACAATATATAATGGAGCTGTGCACTCTTAAGATGCTAACTACGAAGCCACAATACAGCTGCCTTCTACACAGTACCCTGAGGATAGGACAATTTATTCATCTCAATAAAAACATCTCTTAATTCTTTCAAATAATAAAACACAAATAGGAATTTATAACAGTGTCCAACAATATAACTATGATATGATACCAGGAAAATCCGTCTAACTTCACTTAGTATGACTCACTCTTTTACATTCAAAATTCTCATGGGTATACCCAGACGCTCTCTGGTCTGTGACCCCAATTTCAGTCATTTAAGGCATTCAACAATGATTTTAGTCAAATAATGTTATATTGTAGAGCTTGTAGAGATATTTTGTTGGTTCTACCTACTCTAGAAAAAGTAGTGTGAAAGGTCATTTGTGTCTAAACAAGACAATACTACAAAAAAAAAAAAAAAACACTTGTTCCCGTACTTGTGAAATATTTACAGTAATAGGTCCCCTTAGGGTGCATTCCCACTATGTCGTGACAACAGATTATTTTGTCGTTTAAAGCGTTGTGGCTTGTGTATTTGAATGGAGCTGTTCCCGTCATAAAGGACGACACAATTAACTAACTTTTCCAATGATAAATTAACTGTCACAGCATTGTGGGAACGCGCCCTTAGTGGTTTATCCATATTATAGAATGTTTCAACATTTGATGTAAGTGCCAAATAATTTATAAACATAACATCACTTTTTATTTAAATGATTTTGCGGAGTGTCCCATCGGTATCAATCTGCGCTATAATTGACCCACATTTCGCCAGATAATTGCATACACATGTGATTATTCTTTTATTTACCTATCTGGTAGATAGTACTTTTAATATTTCACAAACATTGAAATAAGATTAAAGACGATATTTTTGTAGTGAGGAGGTGATCCAGCGCTCTGGCGTCCAAGTGGCACGGAACAGCAGTGAGATGGAGAACCATGTCTTCATGAAGGCTAAGACTCGGGAGGAGTACATGAACATGGTTGCCAAACTGATACTGCATGTCAGAGAGATGTGTAAGTAATGCAACAATGATTACTTATGTAATAAAAAATCTGTGGTAATTAATTTAAATGCAATATCCACTACAAGTGCATATTTTAATTTTAAAAGCAGTCTACTTTTTGTATTGCTCAACTACGTCTGTAAAAGTTGTCCTTACAGTATTTTTTATATTTACTTTTCAGCACAATCTAAACAAAATCAAGGCCAGCAGCAAATGCAGGGTCCCAATCAAGGCCAATCTGGTCCCAGTCCCCAGGTTCAGGCCCCACAAGGCCAACAACAACAGGGGCCCAACAACCAAGGTGGCCTCACACCAGACCCAATCAATGCCCTCCAAAACTTAGCATCACAAGGATCAAGAAATCAAATGATGAACATGGGCCCTCAAGGCCAAATGCAGCAGCAAGGGGTCATGGGGCCAAATCCTGGAATGGGGGGCATGCAGGGCCAAATGGGGCAACAAGGACCAATTGTATCACAAGGACCACAAGCTCAGACAGCCACTAATTTATTGCAAACTCTAAATCAGAGACCACAAATGAATATGCAGTTGACGAACAAATTGGGTGGTCCAATGGGAATGGTGGGTAACCAAGGGCAAATGGGGAACAACATGGTTGGTGGAATGGGGGGGATGGGCAATCCTATGGGCAGCCAGCTGCAGAGTCAACTGGCTGGGGGCATGCAGGGGCAGATGATGCCAAATATGTCAATGCCCAATTCTATGCAGGTGCCCATGAGTGGTTCAAATAGTATGGGGCAAATGCCTTGTAACCAAGTGGGCATGGGAGGACAGATGGCACCAAACAACATGCAAGGACAAATGCAGGGACAAATGGGTAAGTTAATAAAACTATCTACATAATATATTTATGCTTCAGTACTCGTTTTCCTGTTATTATCAGAAGTTGCAGCGAAACTAACTGGTTACATTGATATGACTCACTGCCAAATAATTTCTTACCATGAAATCTTTAAATGGTATCCCTTATAGCCTCATAGCTATAACTACTTCATACACATTTCAAGGGTAAATCAAAGAAGTTACTCATCTAAACAGGACACAAGAAAGAACAATATATTCTTAAATCTTTACTGGACAAATGGCTACACATCAAGCTCTAACTAACTTTCCAGTATAAGCTGACCTCGCATTGTACGGAAATCATATACAATGCGAGATCAGTTTATACTGGAAATGTATAGCTTGATATGTAGCCGTGTGTACACAAAATAAATAATATTCACACGATATAATAATATCGTTAAATGGGCATGTACTATCGAAGAAACGCAATATCTAAGCAGTTTGAAAACAAAATCCCATGGACACGATGATCACATCTGTTTAACGGCCGCTTTCTATAGCGGCCGAGCGCTGGAAGCAGAAATCGTCCTTACGGTGTATAGATAATTATGCATTTCTTCGATAGTACAGTCAGCTGCAGATAAATCTCACCCCCTAGCAATGTAACAATATATTGCTAGGGGGTGAGATTTCTCTGCAGCTGACTGTACAAAGGTGAGCTCAACCACAGATTAATACAGATGGGACACTCCCCAAAATCATATAGATAAAAAGCGACTCTTGCTACGACACAATAAAATACAATTCAGGTCGCACAGCGCTAATTACCTACAGTTATATTCACCTATAAGTTGCCTCTCTTTTTATCGCGTAATTCTTAGATCTTCTGAGTACGTTACTGTCAATGCTCCATACAAAGTTTCACAGGAATAGATTTCAACATGTTTTGTTGTGAATGTTTCGCCAGTGCAAACGCACAGTAAGCTGACGTTCGCACGGACGTAATAAAATCGCAGTGGGATTTTATCGCGCACTGGATTTTCAACTCTCGGTGCTAAGCAGAGCGTTGGAAATCCAATGTACGAAAAAATCCCGCTGCGATTTTATTACGTCCGTGCGAACGCCGGCTAACACTCACTGAATAGCCCACAGCGTACTTGTAGCTTTATACCTAAACTCTTAGAGTGTCCCATCTGTATTCATCTGTGGCTCAATTAAAAAAACAGCATACCTTGCCAGAAAATAAATGTTAATACGAAAAAGTTAGAGGTGAGAGATGAGAGTATCCTCGACCGCGCGGTCGGGCGGTGTACGTGTGTTAGGCATCAACGGATTTATTAGAGGTCAATGCGACATGAGATCCGCTTCACCGCCTACCGCGGCGATACGCGGTGCCGTGTGTTAATCGCCTTACCTATACAATTTCTTCGTTATTACAACTAAGTTTCTCTGTATCCATAAGTTAATTTTATTCCTTTTAATTTTGCAGTGGGTGGCATGGGCAACAGCCAAATAGTGGGCTTGAACATGCTCCACATGGGTCGCGTGGGAGTGGGCAACAAGCAGGAGGTGGGCGGCATGCTGGGCGGGGCCTACCAGCAGACGCGCGCGCCGCCGCCCGCGCAGTTCCTGAGGCAGAGTCCTTCGCCCTCTGCGCCCTCGCCTAACATGGGCGGGCCTAGCCCTATGGGTGAGTGATACTATTATCTCCTTTATTCAATAAATTCACATACATAAAAATTACATTTTTATATTAAAATATAAAAAAATAGTAGTAGCCCATCGGTATTGGGAATAGGGTCCAAGCTACCGGTGGTCAGGGCTCCAGAGCGAGGAACCTAACAAGATTCTGCCTGATATTATTAATAAAGACCTTTCCAAAAAAAAAATGGCATGATACGTGAGGTTAGACGGAAAATTAATCCTCAAAATAGGTAAAGGGTAACCTATTGATGGTCATTTTCACATTTGTTCCATCATCTGACACAATAGTCGGTGTAATGTGTGTTGTGTTAATATGGTAATTGCCGGGATCCGTCAGTTTGTCGTTCTTTATTATCGTTGCATTACGGTGACGATCTAGTGACTTGTGTATGCTGAGTGCCGATGAACAAAAATCTGAAAAATCGGTTGTCCAGAAAATTTTGTCCTTTGCCGAGAAAAAACATTGAGGTGTATGCCAAATTGTATTAATTTAAGTTTTATAAAACATTTCTTTAGTTTGTGTTACTTGTTTATTACTTTATTTTTTTTATCATATTAGCTGCATACAATTTTTTTTTAATCAATATGAGAATAGTGAACGCATCCATTTCATATTTGACACATTACTCATATTCATTGATGATCTTGAAGAAACCAAGCTACGATATCATTGATATTATTAAATGTTTTCAGACCTGTCGGATCGTCACCGCAATGCAATGACACATAGATTTAGGAAACTTGTCAGTGGTGTTCCTGATAACAAGCTATGTGCTATGTGGAAGCAGGTAGAATTTATGGTCAAACTGTACACGCCTGTCAAGTTAAACAAATAGTTCATGGAACTGGACTAAAATTTATCATAGAATTTGATCTGAAAGAATTGGAAAACAGCAGATTAATTGCTACTTACTTTTAAGAGGGTTTATCTTAAAAGTTGGCAACGTCGTAAATAGCTGTCAAATATTTATCTGTTTTGATTAATTTTAGCAATATTACTGTATGGAATTAAGAAATGTGGCTAACTAGGGAACTAAAGTAACATAACATAACATCACGCCTTGTTTCCCCGAAGGGTTGGGCAGAGGTGTCCCTGTAGCAGGTACACCCACATTTCGCAGTTATGTTTAAGTCCCATGTAATACGGTGTCCCATGTAACTAAAATATTAATTATGAAATGCAATAATTAATATCGTAATACCGAATATTTAGTTTTAGATGTAAATAAACTATTTGGAAACTTTCCAAATGCCTTTTTTAACACCTAAAATTGTTACAACATTAAATTCAGTGTTATAATTGCAATTCATTATTAATATTCTAGGGAACTAATTAGCCACATTTCTTATTTCCATACAGTCAAATTACAGCCAAATTAATCAAAACAGCGAAATATTTGACATCTATTTGCGACGTTGCCCACTTTCAGAATAAACGCTCTTAACGACAATCGATTTTTTGAAGAGTTCAATAATCAAAATATATTTTTTATTGTGTCGATGTAGTTTTCGAATAGACCATTCTTCGATTGTCAAAAAAAAATGTTATTTGTAAATTCGTAAGGTTAAGTTCGGACTGACCATGATTCATTGACTGTATGTACCTCAGGGGTACAGGGCACAAAAGGAAGGAAACAATTATGTGTACAAAGATCTCAGAAATAAATCAGCATTTGTGATAAAGTACTAATTAGTGCCAAATAGTCGTGATTGTTGTAAAACTATTTATATTTTGATTATCATTTCAAACTTGTTCTATTGATTTGTATATAATTATCTCGAATAAACCAATCAGTGCATTTTATAAGGCTAGGTGGACTATACATATTTTTTATTATTTTTTTTACATTATTTTTGTAAATACGTAATGTAAGTATATTAAAATCTTCCCATTTTTTTTTCTTTTTTTTTTTCTTCTCCTTATACCCTTTAAACAGCCAAAAGCAATGCATATTTTGTATTAAACGAATAGGTAAAAAAAAAATTAAATGGATTTTCTTTTTTTTTTTCTTTTAGTAAGTAGTTAATTTCTCTAATCTTTTACAATAAGTAGTTATCTCTTTTAAACAGTTGATACTGACACAATGACTTCTATTTTGTATGTTACAGCATTATCTGAATCTGTATGAGTATGGCCATCAAGGTAGCCTGCGAAATACCAATTTTACTACGTTTTTTGCAATTTGCAGGTCTGTTTCAGGTTGTATGTTGATTAAAATATGATTTGCGACCGTAAAAAATATGACTACAAAATTATAATCATTAGAATCAGCAATACAACTCCTTAAGAATTGGCCTCAAATGTCATGATTTCATGAAACAGCCATTCAGTAGGGTAATATGAACTTGGAGAGTTGTATTGATAATATTTATGATTATCTTAACTATGTTTGTTAATTACGCTTTCACGCTAAAACGGCTGAACGGACTTGCATTAAATTTAGCACATGGATAGACCATGACCTGGGTTAGGACATAGGATACTTTTTATCCAGATATTCCCACGGGATCGAGATTTATGCGGGTGAAACCGCGGGGCGCAGCTAGTAATTCAAAAAATAAATATTTGATACGGCCGCGAATCATATTTAGTTCAACATACAATCTGATACTGACCTGCAAATTGCAAAAAACTTAAGAAATTTTTAATGTGGCGGGCTACCCTGACGCTTTCGCGTTTACAGAGAGACTTACATACATCAGTGGCCTCTATTACTTATTAATCAGTGGAAAACAAATTTAAGAAAAGGTTTAGATAGTCTACATTATTTTTATCTTGATAAATAGGTACGTAATAACAATAGTTGAAAATCAATTCGTTTATTTCAATAATTCAATTAGACTATTAAATAAAATACACTTTTGAATGTCTAAGTTTACAATTTTTTTTTATCTTGTTGTCCTGTCCAAAGATAGTTTCGTATGGAGAAGAATGGGCAAGAAACTCCATAGTGACTTTCTAAAAAATATCTATAATAATATTTCGTTGAAGTACATTAATTTCTGTAGTCTATGTCTGTTATTACTCCAAGAAAAACACCAAACAACCATGATATCTACAACTATTGCTCATGCCAGGTGTAATGGGCGCTACAATGACGTCACCGATGTCGTCACTAGGAGGCCTTGGCGCCTGCGGCAGCGTCGGCAGTCCTTCGCCCTCCAACCCGCAGCATCTGCAACACCACGTCCAACAACCACAGAGGTATGTATGATATAAAGTGAGCACTGGCTAAAAATAAAATGACGATAAAATACTATACCAAAAATTTTGGTTCGAAATTCAAATCAGGATCGAAGGATCGATCGTTAAAATAGAAATAATGTTATTTGACAGACGATAGAAGAAAGATGTTTACAGAACCTTTTGATCAGTAGGTAAATTACTACTACCTGAGACTGTAATGAAAAAAAAAATCTACACTTGTTTATTAAAGTCAATGGAACTAACTTTCATTGCACTTACCTTCAGGCACTTATAATAATGTACTACATTCTAAATAATATAATAAATAAATCGCAGTCCACTGCTATTTTGAACTTTACTGTCATCGGAATGAAGTTCAAAACACAATAACCGGCTCGAAGATTTTAAATAGGGCTAAAGTTAGAACTCATTTTGTAATAAGTCTGTTTGAGATTCACCACTAGCCTCGTCATGCAAGGAAGTAACGATAGGACTTTAAAAAACAAAAAAAAAAAACAACTACCAAAAAAAAACTCTACAAAGTGAAAAATAACATTAATTTCGATAATCGAATCGAATTAAGTCGATGTCTTTGGTTTTGAACTTTGTAGTTTCTTTTTGGAAGTTGGTTGTTTTTGTTTTTCGTAAAAAATATATTTTATTTTTTTGCTGTGGTACCTACCCCACACAAATTCGAATACCACTACCTCCTATTTAAATTAAATTAAATTTAAAATGGGAAACAATTCGTATTATTGAAGCTAATTCAAAAACTACCCAAGCAAAGTTAATAAAAAAATAAAAACATGCAATTGAATTGAGAACCTCCTTCTTTTGGAAGGTGGTTAAAAAAGGAGGTTCTATTGTGTAATTATAACAATTCCGGCTATTATTGTGTGAATACTGGTCTCCTAGGGGCGTCGGTATGGGCATGGTGGCCTCGCCATCGTCGTCGCTCAACACGCCGGTGGGGGCCAGCGTAGCCTCCCCGGGGGGCGAGGAGGCGGCCTACAGGGAGAAGGTGCGGCAGCTCTCCAAGTACATCGAACCCCTCAGGAGAATGGTGCATCGCATGGTCAGTGAGGGCGAAAGTGAGTATGGAATTTTAAGTAATTATAATAATAGACATCAAGGTATTCCCGAGGGGTTAAGCAGAGGTATACTTATTGTACAGTACAACTATGTTCTTAATGTCCCTCGGCAAACCTCATGTTTCGTTAGTCGTGGGATTTCTATCAGTTGCCCTTTGCACTTTGTGTAGACCGGACGCTCTCAATCGACTTGGAAGTATATAGAGTTGTTAATACTCTTTTAACTTAATGTAATTTATTTTAAAAATGGTAGGCAAGCTGCTAAAGTCGCAGGCACGACAGATAAGAAAATAGTTTTACAGCTCTATACAGTTCACACGAAAATCAAAACAAAACAACAATAAAGTACTGAGTTCTGAATTCAAATTATTATACAAGATAAATCTAATAATTGATGGACATGGAAATTGGCATTCGTTTCTATTCGGAAATGCGACTTTTCCCGAGGGACAATAAGAAAATAGAAATACAGTACACCCACATTTCGCCAGTTATGTTTGAGTCCCATGTAATAGGGGGCGAGCCTATTGCCACCAACCGGGTACAAATCCAGACTCCGGAATGCTACTTTCTTCATATTATTTCATATCCGTATGAATTATACAACGTTAATTTTTATTAGCAGTACCTATCAGTACAATATTTGACCTCGATATCTCTTGGAAGTGTAACCTATCTGTTTTGACAACTCTCTTTCGGGTTATCCGAAAACCTAACCTAACCTAACATAACATAAAAAAACTTTACTGTCTCGCGCTATTTTAACACAAGTCCAGCCGTACGTAGTAAACTCGTACGTATTCGGCCTTTTTTCGATCAAGTACTGTCTGCAGGGTGTTTGGCGCATGAACCGACACAATTTTTGAAGTGAAAACTTCTTTAGGCGCGTTGGGCATTTTTAAAATGAGAAAAAACAAATAAACCCGTGACACCATTACCGACATCTCATTTTTGTAAACGTGATTGTGCTCTTTATTTATATTACGTTACGGATCAATGTTCTATGCAAATATTTTTACTTTAAAGGTTTTGGAAGTTTTTTTTTTTTGTAAACGCGATTGTGCTCTTTATTTATATTACATTACGGATCAATGTTCTATGCAAATATTTTTACTTTAAAGGTTTTGGAAGTTTTTTTTTGTAAACGCGTTTGTGCTCTTTATTTAGATAAGGTTACGGACCAATGTTCTATACAAGTTGTTTTTCCACCAAGGCGATTTTGTTCAAGTTTTCAGTTCTGTCGGCACTCCCGGAGTGTTACTGTTTTTTTTAGCAGATTGGGGGTCATTTGCTAGATTTCAGCCCATGCCCTAAATGTCACGGTAATATTGAGATGTTATTTTTTTTTCTTCGGATTATCCGAAATCTCGCCTTTAAATCGTCATAACTTTTTTGTTTATGGTTGTAATAGAACAAAATAACTTTTTACTATAGTCTCCCAACCCCCCAAAACACTATGTCTGTTCATGCGCCAAACACCCTGTATAAACCATCGTACTTCCTTATACAACCTCTTCTACTTTATCCACAGATGTTGAAAAGCTAACAAAGATGAAGAATCTACTGGACATACTGTCGAACCCGAACAAACGCATGCCGTTGGAGACGCTAATCAAATGCGAGGTTGTGCTGGAGAAGCTCGACTTTAAACGCAGTGAGGGAGTTGTCGTCCCTAGCGCTGGGAAGGTAAGAAACACAAACTCAAAAGTATTTATTTCAATTAAACCAATTACAGGCACTTTTAAAATGTCAAGAAGTCGCTCATTCAGAAAGGTGAAGCTAGTTGCCCATTCCAAAGCGTAGTAAGTTCCTATGGAGAAGAACGGGCAAGAAACTCCATGGAATAAAAATAAAAACCTTAGAAATAACACATTAATATACCTTTTCAAATACTTCTTTACTTTAGGAAGTATACTGAACGCCTATTCAATTTGATATTTTTCAAATCTTACAAAAAAACATCTCTTAGGCTGGTTTCTCAGCTGTCCGGGAGACACGCACAGGCCGCCCGCACACGAGAGACCTGTACGGGTAGCGCTCGCAGTGCTTTGAAACGTTGGAGTTAGTACGATACGGTTGTTAGCGTTGTACGGGCTCTACCCGGAGCAGTTCGCATACGGACCAATCTGCGTCGCTGTGAAACAATGTTCTAGCGCCGCACGTGTCTCCGTTCCGGGAGCCCGTACGGGCGGCCCGCCGGGTCTCCTAGACAGCTGTGAAACCAGCCTTAATGATTATTTGATGGTTTAGTCGTTACCAGCAAGCAACAGCTGGTTATTCGGTACAATAATACAGTGTTTATTTTACGCCGAAAATATATTATGATTCGAATTGGCTATAAAAGGAGATTTAAAAAAACTCCGAAATTTTATTCTTGATTTCTTTAGCCACTTTGCTTTTTTTTATTATTTAAAAAAATCATTCTGTATCAATACCTTGTACTTACAGGAACAAATCTTCAATCCTCTACTGGAGGTGGTGAACAACTGTTTACAATCACCGCTGGCTAACCACACACTCAAGCGCACATTCGGCTCTGCACTCGATCAACTCAATGGCCCAGAAATGAGGTTAGATACCCATACACCCACACCCACCCCCACTCTCATAAACACACTATACCGAGAGCTGCTAAATTTATGTTTTATTTTATTTTACTTATGTTTTTCTATAAACTCAATTTAAGTAAGTAATTAAGTGTTGACTTCATCATTGTAAAGCTACTGGGGCTACCTCAATGTATGAAACAATGTTTTAGATGAAATAAATATTTTTGAATTTTGAATATAACATTACATCATGCCTGTAATCCCCGAAAGGTTATCCAGAGGAGTACCATAGTACACCCACATTTCATCAGTAATGTTTAAGTCCCATGTAATAGGGGGCGACCCTTTTGCCATCAATCGGGCACAAATCCAGACTCCGGGTTGCTACTGAGAAATTACTGATGGAAAAATCCTAATAAGACTTTTTTTATAATTACATTTCCCTCTATAATAATTTCCAGACGTAGTTTTTTTAGCATAGGAGATTCAATGTGTTTATACGTAAATTTGCTGTTAAATGAGAAAAGCGAAAATCTCGCGATTCTTCTGTGTGATGTAAGAAATGTATCTTAGTGCCTTAGGTGTATAATTTGTCTTGTAGATCATTAAAAACTATTGGCAATGCATTGAGTTATGACTTATCGACCTCCACTCCCCAACTTTAATGCGTGTTTTCTAAGTTATTTTTGATTAATATGATAAAGCAAAAAATACGTGTCTAATATTTTTTATTATCTAAAAGACAGGCTAAATAGAATTTCTTTTTTTTACCTAGGCAACTACCTTATTGTTTGTGTCCATATTAATTTTGTTTATTTGTTTTCTAGGAATCTACCGACACCGCAAAAGGTACAAAAATTAGATGAGCCACCTCTGGAAATTCCAGATGTTCTACAGGGTGAAATTGCCAGACTTGATTCAAGATTCAAGGTAAGGTTTTACTTTGATAAATTAATGATACAGTTGTAGTTATTTACTCCTTTTAGTTATTTACGTTATTTCTTTTACTATTTCATTTTACGAATTTAAATATAATGAACTTTTCGTTGATTTTCTGACTGACTGTTACCGAAAACTCCGTAAACAATATTTTTCAAGACTAACAAAGTTAAAGAATTGAATGAATTTCTTCAATGAGTACTAGACGTCGCCTCTGTGTTCACTGCAACCCCTTACTTGCGCGCCCCGCAGGTGTCCCTGGAGCCCATGTCGTGGAGCGGCGGCGGCGCGGGCGCCATCACGCTGGTGGCGGCGCTGGACGAGCCGCGCCTGCCGTGCGTGGCCGGCGTGCACGTGGCCGTGCCGCGCGACTACCCCAACCGCCCGCCCGTGCGCCTCAAGCCGCAGGAGGCCAGGAACCACGCGCCGGACTCCTTCCTGGCGAGGCTGGAGAGGGCCATGGACGCTAGGTGCGCCAGGTGAGGAACATATTTTTATAATGAAGTAAATCAACGTGTTGATATAGTGTGACCGAGACCGCTCTACCGCGCCTTAGGTATGTGCGCGGTGAGACGGGAGACGGTCCGGCTTATCATACACAATAAGCCAGACGCGCCTACGAATTATTTTAGCCCGAAATATTTTGTTGTTGGGATATAAAGACAAAAAATTGAATGTAGGCGTTTTGTAATGTTTTAATTTTATGGTGTATCAAATACTTATAATAGTGTGATTATTCAATGACGATAGAATGGTTGTGGTTCCGAATATCCGAAGGGTATCCGGTAGGAATCGAGTTGTTTAGACCCGACGCCTCTGCTATACAGTAGCAATGGCATTTATTTTAACAGTTCAACAACATTCATTGTGTTATTTACATTGTTGAGCAGACAAATTTTTCGAACATATGAAGCAATGAATTAACAATATCCTTCAAAATGATTCAGATTGTGATTAATGTGTTACGCAATTAGGCTGAGCGTATGCTCAGACGCAGGTGACGCAGCACAGCACAGTACAGATTTTGCAGGGTAGGGCAGGCGAGGAAGACATAGGCCGCGAGCGTATGCTGTGACGCAGCTATACAGACATATTCGCCTCCTAGCTAGTACAAACAAAATTATGAATCAGTGGTAAAAACAAGTGACGACTAGCACGCGTCGCGCAGAAATTTGTATTGGCTCCACAACGAGACGCAGAGCAGGTCAGACAATATCTGCGTCCCACGTACCTGCGCCGCAGCATACGCAGCTGTCAGTACGTTCGGGCATTACAAAATCTGCTCAGCCCTGCGCTACGTGGACATGTGTCACCTGCGTCTCAGCATACGCTTAGCCTAAAGGTGCATTTATTGTCTAAGCAATTTCATTTCATTTTCCACAGATTACCAAAAAGCTGCTCAGTGGGCCAGCTCCTGGACGCGTGGGAGATGAGCGTGCGACAGGCATGCGCTCCCACCCCTGTCTCATACACACCGGTACCCGCACTCGGCTTGTAAACACTACTTGTGACACAAGTAACACATATCTATTTAATAATAATATTATTGTTATTATATTACTGACTATGGCTCGCCTGTACCACACATTATTAAATGCGTTTAGGGTTAAACGTGAAGTGTTATAAAGATCTTTTGGCGTTTAAATGACACTGACACGGAGACACTGTTTGTAAACATTTATGAAATAATTTTGAGAAATTGTATCGGAAAAACAAGATGGCGGCTTTACTTTTAACTTGCTGCTGCTCGCGGCTTCACCTGCGTGGACCCATTTTTTTAATTAACATCAGCTATCTGCCAGTGAGAGTCCCGTCAAAATCGGTGCGGCCGTTTCGGAGATTAGCTAAAACAGACAGACAGAAAAAAAATTGTTATAGGTACCATATTACTGTCTTATGCATTTAGTAAAAAGCTGTTATTTTGACAGTACAAACAGACACTTCAATTTTATTTGTATTTATAGATGTATTGTTGTTGTCCACATGCCAAAAGATTCTTGTACAACTATATTTAAAACTGAAGCGTTCTGTTTCTGTCAATCATATGAAAATGACAGAGACAGAAAAAAAAATTAAAAAAAATATTTATAAAAATTATTTTAAAAATTTAAATTCTAAACGTATCTAGTGATGATTTATGGTGCAAGAAGGCCTTAGGTTCAGCGCAGACAGCAGCACATGCTCGAGCATTTGCTGTCAAGATTTCAGTGAAAATATGAATTTATCATCAAAATTATTTCATGCACGCTATTTTGAACTCTATTTTAGTTGTGAGAGTTCATTATCAATGAAAATCTGTCTGCGCTGACCCAAAACGTTTATTAAATATCGACGAAGAAACTAAATTGGAGTATTATCTCGCAAGTTCCTATCAAAAATCAAGTTCTAAAATATTGTGAAATCTGTACTGAATGAGTACCATATTGTACTAACTGCCAATTACGGCACCGTTCTAACGGAACTATTACAGCGTGGCAGGGAGATCGACGCACCACCTGTTGCCATGGCTTTAGTACATGATGCTGGAAATCCCTGCACTGAAATTCTCTCATGGTTTTTACAATATTAGTTAATTTATTCAGGCGCGACCTTTCGGAAATCCAATATAAAATACAATAGACGTGGATGTATTATTTAGTAACCTGTTCCGCTTAGCTATTTCTAAAGAGCCATCACGTGTTTCACCTCTCAACGAGGCGTCTGCGTTCAGCGCTCGGTGTGGCAACACGCCGTGTTCGGGTTCGCAACAAGTCTATCGTCATCCTGAGGATGCCTCGTTAAGAGGTGAAACACGTGTCGATTTCTTTCAGACTTCTTTATGGCACTTTAGAAATAGCTACGCGGAACAGGTTACCAAATATATCCACGTCTATTGTATTTTACAATGTTGTCAAATTACAGTGTTTATAGGTATGGGAGGACAGTGTAGGCCTATCAACAAGTATCAGGTACTTAGAAAAATAGAAAATGGTCTACAAATCTACAGCCTACAGTGTTCTCACATTCAGAAAATCTAAAAGAAAAGAATCAGTATAAAAGATAAATAAAGACCTATTTAAACCAAGTGACACAATTGCCACTACAGCTGTAACAAATCTAATTTAATAAAAAAAAAAAATAGAATGTTTTAGGTATATAATTTCAAATCATAAAAAGATTATGTTAAGGAAGTAAAATAAAATAAATAAGTGCAATAAAATAAATACCTACGCGGTTAAAATCTATGGAACAGCATTTTTTTTTAATAATCGACGATAAATTTCAAGGAGATTCAGAATCATGTACTGAATCCATGGTAACAGGCTGCGCGTCGAAGCCCCTGCCACCCTGTATGAACCAGGGAACATATTATATATGAATCAAAAACGAAAATTACGTAAATTGGTTACGTTGGTTTCGTATTATAAGCACACTAACGGACAGACAGACAGACGCTTTATTTTATCATTATAACATGTAAGTTAAGATGAAAAAATCAACTAAACGTATAACGAAGGAGTAGTTAAATAAATTCGGACCATCGTTTTACCCCGGTCTTTACCTAGATAATAAAGAAATTAATTAATTTTATTTCTTTTAATTAAAAATATTTTTAAAAGTAGTCCAAGCTGCTATAAGAACGTATATCTTCAGGCTGCTACACATTTTTCAGTATAATTTGACCGAGACTGCTGTTCCGCGTCTTAGGAATGCGTGGCGAGGTGAGGAGGAGCGTTGACGAATGAGCGACGGTATGCCGTGAGTGTTGACGAATGAGCGATGGGATGCCGTGAGCGTTGACGAATGAGTAGCGGGACGCCTTGAGCGTTGACGAATGAGCGGCCTGCACTGCCCCCCGTCTCGCCGCGCACATAACTAAGGTGCGGAACAGCGATCTCGCTCAAACTATAGTTCCTTTATCAATATGGATTGACCGTTGATAATTATTTTTAAAAACACGATCATCACTTTTCAAGGCTCATTTACACGGAGAATCTCGCCTGCACGCGTAGCATGAACACCGTAGAAACGAGTTTTGTCTACGGAAGAATAGAGAAAATGACAGATAAACAATCACAATCTGTCATTTTGTCCATTCTTCCGTCGACAAAACTCGTTTCTACGGTGGTCATGCTACGCGTGCTGGTATCTTCAAGGCGAAACCTCTCTCGATAACAATGACTGACAATGAGCCTTCACTGTTAACACATAAGTGCGAGAATTGCCTGGTGAGTTTTGTCTATGCACATTGTCTCTATAAAACGCGCGAGAAACTCTCCGTGTAAACGAGCCTTAACACACTTTTCGCTTGTTGCTAGCGATTATGTGTGTAGAAAATGTTACTCAATGTATTTTAACTAAGACAATATTATATTTTTATTTTTATATTTTCAAATGATTTTGTTTTTCCTTTAACAAATGACAACCATGTTTTTGGCTGTCCATACAATATTGTACCTTATGTCTTTTGCATGCAGTTTACAATCGTATAAACTGTCGTGTATGCCGCAAGATTACTGAAAGTATTTTCAACTGTATGAAACGGCGATAAGGTCTAATATTGTTTGAACATAAATTCGTTAATCCGTTTCTATATTAACTCTATGTGAAATAGTATTAAGTATAAATTAATTTTAAATGTAATCGAGGGATCTTCTTATTATAAAAACATATATTTTGCAGATGTGATATTTATCTGTGATAATTTGAAAAATACAGTTGCAAGTATGTACTCATGCTAAATAAAATCTTATTTATTACTTCAGTAGTAATTCATCACTTAGTTCTTAAAAAAATTTTTGTCTTAACTTTATTTTTTGCCATCCTCACTATGTATAAACCCAACATTAATAAAATTTATAAGAACGACACTCTATTACACGACTGTCTTCTTTAAAACCATTGTATCAAAGTTGATTTTCAACTGAACAATTCAAACATTATTTTTTAATCACTAAAATATGTGAATTTATAAGACAATACAGAATGATCTCTACATGGTCTAAACAACAATCTTTCCACAAGTTTTTAAAAGTTACGGGATCAATTTGTATCATAAAATTAAATCAAATATGCAACACATAGACGTAAAGGGCCTTATCCACAGTCTCTGGATAAACAGATATCTATCAGGTAAGCAAAAAAAAATATTTAACAGTATTGGTATGAAATTATCTGTGAAATAAACTAACTGAAACTTATCCAGAGGGTGTGAAATAGGCCGTGAATGTTAATATTTTTATATTTTTGTCTCGGAGGTCCCTTTTTGATGGAGTTTTATCGATATAATTGTTGTAAAAGTGTAATGAGATAAGCAATAATTTTCTTGTTTGTAATTTTAAAATAAAATGTAATTTAATTGTATTTTTTTTATTATTATTCTACAAACATCTTTTGACGTGATAACGTCTTATAAATCGATGAACGCCGGCTGCACGCACGAAAAGTGTCACGTTCAGCCTGAACCGAGCGTGCAAGCGAGAGCGCGGAACAAGCGATAGAGAGGCACGATCGGCCTAAGCGTTCGGCTTGTGACGTTATCACGTAAAATTATCGTCCGTAAACCGACTTTACAGACAACCAATTTTTTTTCTAACAACCTTTGCTCAAGTAAAAATTTTTGCTACGAAAGACACTTTGTGCAGTGGCGTTTTTTAATGTCTGACCAGAGATGAATATAGATGGTTCACTCCGCATTTTAGGTATGAAGCTACAAGTTACAAGCTACAAGCGCGGCGGACTCTGATAGAAAGAGACACAACTTCTAGGTGAATATAAGTCTAGGTAATTAGCGCTGTGCAACCTGCATGCTTAGCATGACCACAAGAGAAACGGGTTTTGTCGACGGAAGAATAGACAAAATTACAGATAAACAACCACAATCTTTCATTTTGTCTATTCTTCTGTCGACAAACCCGTTTCTATGGTTGTCATGCTAAGCGTTCTGAATTGCACTTTATTGTGTCGTAGCGAGAGTCGCTTTTTCTTTTTGCGGAGTGAACCATCTGTGGTCTGACATTATTTTAGATTTCGACCTTAGTGATATACAGTATAAAAGACTACTATAGGTGTTGCCTCCTTGGAGCCAAACCACGGGGTGACTTGCTAGGGCTCCTCATTTTCTATTATTAGTAGAAGAATATTTTTATTCACCGTGGAAGAGCTACTTAAGCTCTCTTGCACCACAAACATCGTTCTGTTTCAGTCATCTGTTTCTAAATGACAGAGACAGAATGATGTTATAAATATGTTTAGCGCTGAGCTAATTTTAGGTCAAATTTCAATAATGAGGCTAAGCGTATGCTGAGTCGAGTGTGAAGCAGCACAGCACAGTACAGATTTTGCAGGGTAGGGTAGGCGAAGCAGACATAGGTCGCGAGCGTATGCTGCGACGCAGATACACAGACACATTCGCGTCCTAGCTAGTAGAAACTGTCATTGAAACAAAATTATGAATCATTGGTAACAAACAAGTGACGAATCTGCACGCGTCGCACAGAAATCTATGCCGCCCTACAACGAGACGCAGAGCAGGTCAGACACATGTCTTTGTCGTACGTGCCTGCACCTGCCACTGTCAGTACGTTCATACATTACAAAATCTGCTCTGCCACGCGCTGCGTGAACTTGCGTCATCTACGTCTGAGCATACGCTTAGCCACACGAACGCGATCAGGAGATCTAGACCGGGCCGTGTTCAGTAGCTGTCAGTCAGTATTCCACAAAAATAATGCCACTGACAGCTTTTGAAAGCGGTTTAGAAGTACTGATCGCGTTCATTTTCATTGGTTAAATCCGCCCTCATAGATTTGTAGTGCTAGCGTGCCTTGATATCAGTCGTGCGTTCTGGGACAGCTAAATATAAATAAAACCACACAATACACTTCCACATACAATATATTTCCCTCCAAAATTACAAGGAGAACTGGTAGAGTTGTGTGTGCGGCCGGCGCGCGCGCGTGCACGCGGCGTCGCGCCGCACGGCGCCGCAGCACGACCAGTGGCGCGTGCCCGGCCAGCCCGCGTGCCCGTGCCCGCAACCTGGTTTCAAATAAAAGATTATATTTTTATCAAATTCTTATTTTTACCTTAGCCTTTGTGAACCAGTGTCTCGAGAAATCGATATCTCGAAAATAACAAAAATTTGTAGGTAACCGTCGAAAAATCACTGCACTATGCTGATTGTTTCTTTTTAATTGTGTCTAACTGATCTTTTCTCAAAAAAAAAAAAAAGGATTGTGTGGTTTTATGAAACCACGGTAAAAGTGAAACTTCTATAGGCGCCGCCATTTCAGCCAAGGCCAATGTCATTTTTTGACATTGGCCTTGGCTGCTCTGACGAGCGCCTTTCACTTTATCCCTACTCCGCGGCCGACCGTCACGCGACATGCAACACACAGACGAAAAAGTTTGAGACGATGTAATAAAAGTTTCACTTTAAAAACCTCTGAACTTTAGGGCGCCACTCTCAATCCAAATTACGATAAATCGTACGAAAGTATTATAAGCCACAGACATAGATAAAATGTTCTGTGTTAAAAATCCAAAAATTCCGTATTTTTCAGAGTGGTCACATTCTAATCTCCGGTCTCGGTCGCAATCTGTCGAAAATGGTATGAGATTTTTTTTTAAGTACGCGAAATAGCCTTCAGAAATCGGTTTATTCGCTTGTTAAGGAATCCAACCTACCTTTGTACCCTCCCGGCATGCGAGCCCCGCAGCCGCAGGTGGCGTCGCGCCGGCCGCCCGACGAACAGAACGCGCAGCAGTGGAACGTGCCCCAGTGCGCCGCGCCGGCGCGAGCGCAGCACGCGAACGGGCTGCCCTGAGGGATTCAATTTTATCGAACAGCGGTATAGGATGTCTTGACATTTTTAGGATTCATAATATCGTCATGTCTTATGAGAGTCGCCGACGGAACGAAATGTTGCCATTTTAATATTATATTCGTATAAACATTTAGGACTAAGTATTCATCATCATCATCATCAGCCTATAAATGTTCCCACTGTTGGGACACAGGCCTCCTCTCTGTGAGAGGGAGTGGGCCGTAATCCACCACGCGGGCCCAGTGCGGGTTGGTAGATGTCACATGTCATCGAATTTTCGGTTCTAGGACATGCCGGTTTCCTCACGATGTTTTCCTTCACCGTTTTGAGAGCAGTGGTGATGAAATAATTTACACAAAGTAAAGCGCCTGTCTGGGTTCGAACCCACGACCTACAACTCGTAAGTCGCGGCCGTTACCACTGGGCCACCACTGCTCTGGACTAAGTATTGTATTTATTTTATTTTTGTTTTATTATTTCACTATATGCTGCACCGGTTGACGTCCAAAACCAGCGCTGGGGCTCTGTCTCGCATGGGGTCGCAGAATTATGCTGAGTGATGGCCTTTTTGCGTGGATGTGACGCACAGTTTCCCCCAATTTGTTATTTACGTATTTTTTTTATCTTTCTTTGCATCATGTTTACCGCAAATAAACTAATTTTCTTTCTTTTCTTTTATGAATATTTTTTATAACCGCAGAAATAACTTTGTTGTTTTCGAGAAATACTATGAAATATAAACCTATTTTTGCGGTTGAGAAAATCAATACTGTGCCTGCGTGAATAGTCACACCCACTACGGAATCCTTCACTGTGCGTGGTCCTACACGTTGGCCGGTTTTGACAATAGTTTTGCTAGACAAAGTAACATCGAGAGGTCGTAAGCATTTCTACCGCTAAGCTGAACCAGAGAAATAACAAGCTACAAAATAGGTAGGTCATGAAATGAGACTTACTAATGTCGGAACTGCTTCAGCAAACCTGTACCCTAATTGCGTAACATGCGGTTGATCACAGTCTGTTTCATTTTGACAGTTCAATAACATTCATTGCGTTATTTACGTTGTTGAGCAGACAATTTTTTCGAACATATAGAGCAATGGATTAGCAATTTCCTTCAAAATTATTCAGATTATGATTGATCGTGTTATCTACGCAATTAGGGTGCCGATTTTTGGCGGCTGTACCTACACCTAGTCGGTGTAAACAAATACTTTTATTAAAGTCAAAGTCAAATAATTTATTTCAATTAGGCACAAAAAGGCACTTTTGAACGTCAAAATTTACAAAAAAATAGAATTGATTCTAGTCGCCCCTTCCATAAGGTAGTTTTCGTATGGAGAAGAATGGGCAAGAAACTCCACCGTTACCTAATCTTTTAAAATGTTTTACAATATTTTGTATACATCACTATCACTAGGTACATAGTATAAAACAGTCGTTTTTTCTGTCCCTATGTATGCTTAAATCTTTAAAACTACGCAACGGATTTTAATGCGGTTTTTTTAATAGATAGAGTGATTGAAGAGGAAGGTTTATATGTATAATAACCCGGTTTATACCCGTGCGAAGCCGGGGCGGGTCCATAGTTAATAATATAATTTTAAGTGAAGACGATGCACCTGGAATAAGATTACCATACCTAGGTAAAAATAATTAAAAATGAAGTAATGACAGAAAAAATAATTATGTAATGGATACATGGTGTTTATGTGTCTGTAACAGTCGACAGCCATCACTACATAGTATAAAACAAAGTCGCTTTCTCTGTCCCTATATCCCTATGTATGCTTAAATCTTTAAAACTATGCAACGGATTTTGATGCGGTTTTTTTTAATAGATAGAGTGATTGAAGAGGAAGGTTTATATGTATAATAACCCGGTTTATACCCGTGCGAAGCCGGGGCGGGTCGCTAGTTGGTGATAATTATGAAAGGAGTACTAACCTTGATTGGTTTATTGTTGATAGTGACAGCCAGTAGATATCCCCCAGGAGAGCGTGGGGTGACACTGAGCGTGTAGCTGCCATCGGTACTGTCCTCCACGCGAGCCACGCTAGGCCGAGCGCTTGAATCGCGACGTCTGAAGTATCCGGCCACCTAAGATTCAAGAAAATTATACGTTAACTAGCTGACCCCGGCAAACGTTGTTTTGCCAATTATTTGTTTGGGGTGGACAACCCTTATCACTTAGGGGTATGAAAAATAGATAGTAGCCGATTCTCAGACCTACTGAATATGCATATAAAATTTGGCAAAAATCAGTAAAGCCGTTTCGGAGGAGTAAGGTAACTAACATTGTGACACGAGAATTTTATATATAAGATAATTTACATCATCTCTTTACATTCAACATTTATCTCTTGAATGCATCTGATACAGATAGAAACTTTCAGCATGCTGCGTAAGACAAATTAGAGATCCGATCTAAGACATTTAATGGTGCCGATTCTCTTGTCACAAATGCCTCTAAACTAGACTAAAAATCACCAAAATTTAGTTCAATCCTGGCAAACGACGATTTCCCATTCTGAAATAGACTAAAAGTGACACAACTTAACTATATTTTAGTTTGACAGCACTAAGATGGTACTGAGATATTAGTAGTTTAGTGAAAATGGCAATTTTGCTATTCTGAATTTGACGTTTTTCACCAAAAATTTAGATTTTCTAACTAAGTAAATCTGACTATTTTTAATCGCGACTAAAAACATGTGGAATAAAATTGGTTGTCATGAACTTTAAATTCACACCAACACACCTCAACTTCAGATGCAAAAACAGTAGGTACTGAATCTTTTTTTTCTTTTGCTTATATCTCGAAAACGGTGTGTTCAATCGCAAAAATAATGAAAATTTCGACCCCCTTTTTAAGACCCTTAAACCTCTAACAATCTACATGTAGGTGATATTTTTTAACTTCCATACGAAAAGTGAAAAATTCCATATAAAACACATCGAGGCTGCCCCCCCTGCGCGCCTCCGGCTCTAAAAAGATTCACGTGGTTAGGTATCACGAGTGGAGTCGCGATTGTCAAATTTGATTTAGATGTGCCAAAATATTTTTTTAATTTAGAGAATTTATTTTACAGAATAGCTTTGAGATTCTCATAGTCAAAAGTAAGGAATTTTAGTGATAGTTTAGTTAGTTTAGTTCGGTGTACAAGAGAATCGGCACCAATGTCCGTGGCAGTGGCGTGCACACAGTTTTAAGACAGGGTAGGCAGAAAATTTTACTCACCAAAAATACTGCACGTTGGTTTTGGTTCGTCGCGTCGTCTTGTCGATTGATGATTAAACGCGTCTCTATACGATTTTTTCCAAAGGTGTGATATTTAAGGGAAGCTTCTAAGTGTTTTTCAGATTGTTCATGTTTTCTCGCGGCGGTAGGAAAATTATGAATATCAGCGTAACCGGTGTCGTTCCAGACGGTTTTATTATTTGAAAATAGTAGACAAACGAAACAAAATAACCGATTAGGTACTGTGTATGCAACCTGTCAGCCAATGATATGAATCATATTGTTTTTTATTGAATTTACGATTGACTTTACCTTTAATTTGTATTAATTGCAAATCCGGTGTACCACGACCTATCTCGATAACTTGTTTTTTTTTCACCGAAATATAGTTTTGAAAACGCATCAT
The DNA here is from genome assembly GCA_963680765.1 of Agrochola lychnidis. Classification (NCBI taxonomy): domain Eukaryota; kingdom Metazoa; phylum Arthropoda; class Insecta; order Lepidoptera; family Noctuidae; genus Agrochola; species Agrochola lychnidis. The sequence continues at coordinate 23,859,279 of OY796858.1, forward strand.
GTTTTATTTTCTCAATACACACACCATCTGAACAACTTTCACAGACAATATTATCCATTTTACACTAATAACAACAATCAAATTCTAATTACCTGATAGCGTATTCACAAACACAACGCACGTCAAACAATATGGCAACTATAGTAAAACGGGCAATAAAGGGTAAAAAAGGTTATACGACAAAAAATTATGGTCATCTAAATGTATAAAATTCAATGAAACAACGTTATTTCCTAAAATATTTGCATTGCATAGCTAACTTTCCTTCGGTAATGTTCGGTACGAGTCGTAATTTTTCGTCTTAGCTGTATAGAATAACTACAAATAGACACTGGCTTTTCTTGCAGTTGTGTGCGTGATTTTTGTCATTGTGTGTCAGCAAAGCCCGCGTAGCTATAGGAACGCACACACATTAAATACGACTTACCACGAGAGCACACATAAAAACATTCAGAGACGAATAGTTTGTGTCTTTACCGTGGCAGAGGCGAGGCGGCGCTAGTGCAGCGCGAATCGAGATGATGCGAAATTCGAATGATGATACCACCGGCACTCGATAGGTGGAGCTGATTTATGATTTGTTTTGTTTATTGATAAAATAATATTAGATCTATTATCAGAACTAGGGTAGGCAGTGTCTTTCTGTCTTTATGAAACGCACGCCACTGGTCCGTGGGATCCTCTAAATTGTCAACCATCTGTAAAGGTTTACATATGAATATGCATAGCGTCTACATCGATACCAATACCGTACAAAATTTCTAACAATCATGAACATTATTATAGATAGCTAAAGTTCTCACTTGCTCTCCTCCACACCAGATACGTTCGCCGTTACTGTCTCGCAGTTCCAATGTCACTTCATGCTCACAGTCCACTCGGAGATCTTGGAGTCCTTCAAACATAAAATTAAACGTCAATCGCGGCTTCTCGACAAGATATAGATTTTATAAGCACATTCTGCTTTTTAGCGTGTCGATGGAATAGTGGCAATCGGCCCCTTCTGCTGATAAATCGCATCTCGTCCAATCACAACAGCCTGATCAGACTTTCAAAAGCCCGTGGGGAAAAATTAACATTTTGAAAAACCGCTACCTACCAAAAAATCTGCCCAGGCTTTTCTCAACTATGTTTGGGATCGGCTTCCAGTCTAACCGGATGCAGCTGAATACCAGTATTTTACATGGAGCGACTGCTTATCTGACCTTCACAACCCAGTCGGTAATACGATACCCTTTGGTAAGACAGGTTGTCAGACTTTCGAGCCTCTGACTACCCATAACGACTGGTAAAGATTCAAGAATGACAGCCGGGACCAACGGCTTAACGTGCTTTCCGAGGCACGGAGGAATCTCGATATATAAAAATGGTCACCCATCCACGGACCAACCTCGGCAAGCGTAGCTTAACCTGATGGATCAACCCGTGCGGCTGTCATTACTTAGCCATGAGCTCCTCTTGCTCCTACTAAAAACCACAACGACTGTGATTTAATCTGAGAATCTTCAATCCTTGACCTACAATGTGTTCTTCAAAAACCCTCACCTTCAGTATTAACCACACACATTTCGGGATCAGGCGCATGCGCCAGCAGTCTCCCGAAGATCGTGGGGTCGTGTGTGGCGGGCGCGCGGGGGGCGAAGCGCAGCTCCAGGCGCGGCGGCTCGGACAGCGGCTGCAGCTCCGTCACGCGCTCCAGGCGACGCAGCACTGAGCCGGACAGGGAGAGGAGCTCGTCTTCTTTACCTTCTGTTAGGAGCTGGGGACGAGAAACACAGGTTTTAGGTTTCATCGGTTTTATGACACTATAATAATTATGCACTCCAGTGCCTTATGTTCGTTCTTTTGCTTGGCCATTTCTGAAGGACAGTGGTCTTAGAGCAAGATAAAGCGTCTGATTGAGCGGAGTGGAGAAATGTGCCAATATTAACCAATAGGAGCGGAGCTCGGAAGCGGAGTTTAGATTCTATTGGCTAATATTGGCACATTTCTCCGCTCCGCTCCAGTGGACAGGCAGCCTAAATTCATAGTCTAGCAATGTCGTGCTCAAAGGTGGCTTTAAATGTGACTCCGCTAACGGCTAACCATGATATAATATCCAAATTCCCCTAGTTCTCAGGAGCTGTTATTCTTGATGACGACGAGGTTAGTTTCTCAAACCAGGGTAGTAGTTACAGGTTAGTACTTAGTAGGGTAGTAGTAGTAGTTTTGATTAAACTCGAAGCAGTACCTAACTTATCTTATTATCTTACTTTTTCTTGACCGAACAATGATGGTTTTGACACATCAAGATACAGTTCTCACATTTTGGTGAACGTCCTCACATTCGAGTCCACCCACTTTTGATAGAGCTCATATGCCATGCCGTCATACACATGTGCCATATATAGTGAACCCTTCAGGGGGTCACCGGCATTACGTTTGCGCTAAAGTGAACCCTCCAGGAGGGCTCCCGGCACTAAACGATATGGTCATTCTTTTGTTTTGGATACATGTGGTGGATTGAGTAAGTTCTACAGATTTTTGGCATAACTTACCTCCTCGGCAAACCTTACAGCATCAACCGCATGCCGGGCCCTGTCATCTAGCGCTCGACTCTTCTGATCCAGCCGCTGTTGATGCCTCTCCCTCGCACGCGCCGCGCTTGCGCACAGCGTGCGTGTGTGTGTGTCGACTGCGCGGCGGTACTGGACTGCCCATTCTTGGACTTCGTTTTCTACACGGGCTGCTTGGCACTGGACAAGGAAAAGAGGGACAGATTGATTAATTAACTGTTCTTTAGCACAGTTGCAAGATATACCAATTTATACTTTTTTTTTCTGGCTACAACTTCTCCCTTTATGGTGGATGATAGGATAAGCCAATCAGCATGGTTGGTAATCGTACCAACGTATTCGTTCGTTTAGAATAAGCAGTTGTCTTATCGTGGAGGTTCTTTCCGTACAATTTGGATAAACGCTCCCAACTGATTTTATTCGAAATATTTATTAGGTTGGACAAACAACCTGTAAAATATAAGCAGAGGGTATGCGAACGCTTATCGGCCAGCAGTGTACTGCCATAAGCTTGAAAACTCACATCAATCTCATAAGCATGTGCGCTAAGATTCCTGGTAGCCCGCTCCACATTCTCTGGCACGAGCTTGGCGCGGTCTGCCGCGTCTCGCAGTAGTCGAGCACGCTCAGCGGCCGCGCGTGACGCATTGGCGAGCGCGTGCCCGCTGTGGGAGACGACGCAGCAGTCGCGGCATACCACCTGGGAAATGACAGGAAGATTTTGTTATGTACCTACTGATGCTGTCGAAATGTAGATAATATGGTGCCTAGCGTCGATATGTCTCTAAAACCACAATAGGTAATTGATGGCGGTATGACCCAAAGCTGATGTCGTGCGATGGCGGTGGACTGCCTTCGTTTATTACCAGGATTGAATGAGTCTACATTCAACTCTATGATTAGGTACGTTACAGTTTACCTACAGGTGCGCTCCCTTGTAGCTATTCTAAACACCGGCTTTGGTTTAAAACCTTCGTAGGAAGGTAGGAACTGATAAAACCATTTTTTTTAGATAATTATAAGTGTAAACACAAGACTTACCTGTTGACAAGTAGCGCAGTAAATACTGAGATCAGCCTTCGGATGCTGGCTGCAGTACTTCATGGGCGCAGGGTCCAGTGGGTGCAGCGAGTGACGAGCAGTCGCCTTCTGTCTGCCGTGCGCCTCCCCGCATGATGTGCAGATGCTGACCAGGCATTGACTGCAGCGGGTTTCTGCCTGCAAGACAACTTTTCCTTAAATCTTTGTACGAATAGGTACCATCGTTGTTAACATCAGCTTAATTTAGTGCAGTTAAGAATTGTTACCTAGAGCTTGAAAACATCGTGGGGAACCCGACATGTCCTTGAACCAAAAAATTGAAGACATATTGTGACATCTACCAACCCGCACTGGGCTCGCGTGGTGGATAACGGCCCGCTCCCTCTCACAGTGAGGAGGCTTGTGTCCCAGTAGTGGGAACATTTTATAGGTTGATTATGCCTATATAACATCGTCTACTCTAGAATGTGTTTTGTAGACACGATACCTAACACAGATATCTAAGCAGTTCATTCCGACCTCGCCGCCGAGGTCCTTTGCGATCGCGACCGAGTAAATGATACTTCCCCCCGACCCTTGTTCGAAAACGAGGTGCCAGCAGTTGTTGCAGCTGAGCACGTAGCTTTAAAAACCCCACATAATAATCAAGATCAAAATCTAAGTTTGATCCAGCTTGTCCCTTCTTGCTGTCCTCCCCCCAGCGACGCCCTAAGCCGAGGTTCATACCCCACAGGGGGTGCCCTTAGCGAGCATTCACCTAGTTTTAATTTAGAATAGTTTTTGCCCCTGGCTGGAGGCTTTGAGTGTAGAAGTTTAAGGCAGCCACAAGAGAGCCCGGTTGAACAGCCCAGACCGTTGTGGTCAAAACTGCGAGATGAGGTAAAAATAAAAAAACCTAAGCAGTGCGTTTTGGTATGGGGCCCAAAATTTATTAACAAAATCTATTAATAAATGCTTTTGAAGTTAATTAAAACTAAGGATCTAAACACCATGTTTTGTTTAGACCCTGGAAAGGGATTAAATACAAAATGGTGCAGAGTAGGTAAGTTTGAATACTGAAATAGACAAACGTCCTTTGTCTTACATGCCATCAAGTTTAATGAAACGAAAAGATTTTTAAACACCCCAACGTAATTTGAAATACAATCATACTCAAACATTCTGTAAATCAAATGTAGCTGAACGGAACGAATGGTAATTTGTTGAAATCCCACATTCGAAGCGTACGGCTCACGGTTGAGATCCTTCACGTGTGTTTCAATATCTTAAAATACTTTCAAAGAAGAAAGTATTTCTATTGAGTTTTGGAGACAAAGAATTGTGAGTTCTTTGCTTGTTGCTTCTTTGTGATCATTATAAGTAGGTATCCTATCCCAGTCCAAAAACAAATTTATTTCAGTTAGACACATAAAAGGCACTTTTGAACGTCAAAATTTTACAAAAAATAGAATTGATTCTAGTCGCCCCTTCGGTAGTTTTCGTATGGAGAAGAATGGGTAAGAAACTTCACCGTTACTCTTTTAATAATACGTACCTATTGTCCCATTCTACAAAGGCTCGTGCGGACAAGTGCGATATCACGGGCGCGACAGACAGCGCGACCCGACCCATGTCGCGCCCGCGATATCGCTCTGGGGGCCTACCACCAGCTCATAAAGCAGTATTATTTTAATATTACTTCAGTGTGGGAAAGAGATGAAGCTCTACAGGACGTATAGCTCCATCTCTTTCTCCCACTGAAGTAATATTAAAATAATACTGTTTATGAGCTGGTGGTAGGCCCCTGGTCTGTACGAGCCTTAATCCGTACCTGTCTATACCTACATATTGTTTTTGGGTCTGGCTGGTTGTGTCTGTCCTCGATATACATAGGTATACCAGTACCTACCTACTTTATAAAAAATTACGAGGGGCTTTTTTTATTAAAGCCAAACCTTGTGAAATTATTTAGATTTCGGCCAAAACAAGTAGACCGGTAATAAAAATTAGGAAGGAAGATTATTTCCGCGTCCTCAGCCGGAACACTAACAGTAAATTATATTTGCATCTTCACGAAGAAAATTAACAATTCTCATGAACGCCGTTTCACGGCACTCAATGGAATATGCAATATGGCGGCACCTCCAGAACGCGAAATGCAATAAACACCAAACTGTTACTAATATACCATGTACTTAGTTTGCGCAAAACTGCCAACATGGACGACGATGTACTTACCTAGTTTTTATGGTGGTATAATAAAGAGCATCTATATACCTATAGTCCGTGCAATCCACGAAGACGCGCCCTACTCCGCGATGACTGTACTGTAAGCTGAACTCTAGTACGGCGCGGAGCGGAGTGGGGCGCGTCTTCGTGGATTGCGGGGACTATATCCAACTATTAAAACCATTAGAAATAAATCATCCGTGTAAGGGCATCGCGCACTATATGGGCACGACCACGACTGGTTGTGGTCATGGCCGCAATCTTGGCCGCAGAAGCTCTGACAAGTCGTGGTCGTGGCCGCGTAGTGCGCGAGATCCGTAATTTACGACCACGGCCAGTCATGGCGGCATAGTGCGCGAAGTCCCTAAATGAAACATCCTGTGTTAGAACTGCCACACAGATTCCTACCTTATTATCACTGCTACAAAGATCACAGAGCACGTTAACCCCCTCGCTGTCCTGCGCAGCCGCCATCTTCCGTAGCAGCACATAGTTGAGAGGCAGCGCTGATATGCCTCCGAGAGGTAGCTGAGTCTCATACCCACAGGTCGGGCAGAGAAGGAACTGGACGCTTTTGCCTGATACCTGAAATAATGATTGTGGTTTGAAATAGCAGAGCTCTAGATGACGTACCGAAGCCAATGGCTAACATAGTCACGCAAATGTAGAAGGTACCTATATTTTTTTGTAAATATGAGTACCATGGAGCCGTTTATTATGTTATTAAGTTGACTTGAAAGAGCATGGCAGTTGAGAGTATGTCATGCTCACTTAAATGTCTCGCTGATGGTGGCGAGTGTGTGGGATCATTCGGCTCCCTACAAAATGGTTGAGCTGGATGGTGCTGATCCCCGCGTCATGTTCGTGGACTGGCGCCGTCAGTTGAGACTGGTCATCTGCCTTATTTTTAATCTTATATTTTCAATTGCTTTTGATTATTTTTGTACATTGTTCTCAACACAGGATTTTGTAATATCTATTGAAAAGAGTGTCCTTTTAGAGTTTCTTGCCTGTTCTTCTCCATAGAGATCTACGTTTTGGAATGGGCAACTAGCTTCAACTTTCTGACTAACTGACCGACTCTTTAACAATTCAAAAGTGCCTGTAAATGGTTTATAATTGAAATAAATGCTTTGAGTTTAATAGGCACCAAACCTTTGGGTATTTTTGTTTGCCGTTTTAAAAATCTACACTTTACTGTCGAAATTGTCATCAGATTCTAAAGAGATCAGTTGAAAACATAAACATAACATCACGCCTGTATTCCCCGCAAGGTTAGGCAGAGGTATACCTATACACCCACATTTCGCCAGTTATATTTGAGTCCCATGTAATAGTGGGCGAGCCTATTACCCCAACAGCCGAGCACGAATCCAGACTCCGGGCTGCTACTGAGAAATTCCAGATGGAAAAACCCAAAAACACTGCCCAACCCGGGAATCGAACTCAGGACCTCATGCTCAGCAGTAGCGCTTGCACATACTAGACCAACGAGGCAGTCAACCAGTCAACCAGTCGATCAGTTGATATGTGGTCTCAATTATAATGTCATTTAAAAAATTCTCGTCAACATTGTTTAAGGCTCCGCACAAACGGGCCACCGACCACCGCCACCCGGTGGCTGTCACGCGCCACGTCCTTTGGTACCGCGCAAACGAAGGTGGTCGGTAGCTGCCACGAGTGGTCGGTGGCCGCTACAATTTGGAACGAATATAAAGCTTTAGGGGCATGAGGAACAGGGTGTAAAGTTCACTCATCCACCATAGAAAATGGAGGATCCTCTGACCAGACGGGTGTTGTGTCTGGCGGGCAACTGCCCATCGGTTTGAAGTTGAAATCTTGTATGTATGTCGATCGCTCGGTAAACTAACTGCACGAAGCAGGATTTGTGTGATGTCATGTCTTTGATGCGTAGTTCGTATGTGACGGTGTAACCGCTACAAAGCGAAGCGAGCGAAATAGCGAGTGGCCGCAACCGGTGGCGTGTCGTGGACACTGAGTAGCGAGTGCACGCCACTCGCTACACGTGTGCGGCGATTCCATAGAAGACCACAAAGAAAAATCCAAAATAGGTATGTTAAAAATCATGTTAACAGCTTTTCGCCAGCCACCGGTGGCTGTGGTCAGTGGCCCGTTTGCGCGGAGCCTTTATCTCTTAAGGGGACCATAACCGACTTTTAATGATATTATACTGAAGATGACGTCTAAACGAGTAGTGTTAGTGATTTGGAAAAAATATATGTTAAATAAAAGCATTTTCTTAATATTTTAAATATAGGTATATTTTTGATTATGTTTATATTACATAGTGAAATTAATTTGTAAAGTTATGTCGAACGCGGATAAAGAACTGAGAATGACGCAAAATCCATCAAGCGTATTTTTCTGAAAACTTCACCATTTTAAAGATAATTAATTTATTGATCTTTTAGTATACGTGTTTTATTAAAATACCGTTTGTTTTACGTGTAATAAATTAATAATGCGTCTAATTTGGGACAGCGCTCCTTGATGGGCGAGTCCTATTACTGGCTGGACGTACGACGCGTTGCGTGAGCTCAGTACAGAACACGCGAGCTAACCATTCAAGGTCACTGTCATATATCCGCGTCTTAAAAAGTGAGGACTTGGAATTCTATCCCAGTCCTATTAGGCAGATGGCAGCCCAACCTCATGAATGCAACAGGTAGGTACCTTTCTAGTTAATATTCCATATTTATGTTGTTGTTGTTGTTTCTGCTCCCAGCTGCCCTCAGAACCTGAGTGACGGATGTCGCTCTCATAGCCTGAGCCGGCAGAACCTGCGCCGGAGCCTGACCGAGATCCACCTGGGTCTACCGGGATTGATCCTGGAACAATGAAAAGATATGTTGAAAGGACTTTAACTCAGTATTCAGGGCTAAGGAGAAGCCCAGTTTCTTGGCGTAACTCACCGCCAACCAAATCGACATTCAGACCTTATGGTTAGGGTTACCATCCGTCCGTATTTGTCCGGACATGTCTGGCTTTTTAGCCCCCCGTCCGGACAATGTCCGGCCTTCTCATTTGACCAGACTTTTTGTTTTATTCCCTTAAATCAAAAAGTCCGGATTTTCTTAAAAAAAAGGTAAATGATTAAGTACTGAAAATATAAGATTAAAAAGTTAAATATCCGGTTTTTTGTCAGGACTTTTAAAATTTCGAAATGGTAACTCTAACCTTGGTAGACATATAAGACATCTAAAGAAAGATACAGAAAAGGTAGGTATCTACATTTCAACGCGGAAAAACGATTGCCGCCAGAGTCGCGGGCACAGCTAATTTACTAAATCCCAAAAATACATGACAATGAAATTAAAAAGACAAATATAAAACAATTTGTCACAGGTGAAATAACATTTTACGCTCGCGTAAACATTAAAACTTTTGTATCTACCTACCTATACTGCGATCACAATTTACTTTTCAAACATGTAAACAAAAAGTGTTTTTGGAATAAAAAACTACCACTTTCAAACATTCTTATGACTTTTATAACAGTACTAGTTATTCAGAAATCAACTTAATTAACAGTAGGATATAGTTGATATTCGTTTGATTGTAAATAACATCAATTGGAAACAAGGATTTGAATAGACTTTACGAAAAGTCGAGTTGAAAAATTACAATCTCAGTGCTATTCGGTGAGTCAGTTTTTGGCAGAGAGATTATTCGCTTTGCCGGAAGATGGTGTAAAGCTTTTGACATTGAGTAGCGTGATTCATTTACTATTAATAAATTAGCTGGTTATTAATGTGAGGCGGAATGTGTCGATGAACTAGTTTTGCAGGGCCGGATTTGGGTAGGTGAAATGGGTGCAAAGATAAACGGGGCCCCTAGGTACCTAATCCTAACAGACAGCTGTGCTGCTGGGGAGTTTGTTGCGCCACTTCTTCTTCCCAGCCAAAGGCACTAGGAAGTGGTGAAGGGTGGGCGTTTTTGGGGGACTGTCTTATGTAATTTTGACGTTCGAAAAGTGCTGATTCTCAGCCTAGTTTAAATAAATTACTTTGAATTTTGAATTACTTTTGAATCCTTAACATTTTTGCTGTTGAACTAGTTCTGCAAGGATAGATTTGGGGTAGGTGAAATGGGTGCAAAGAAAAACTGGGCTCCCAGGTAGGTTCTTTACATTTTTGTGCGTTTATGAGTTGCACCCTGTGAAAAATGAGCTGTCCTGCGATAATTATACGTGAATTGTAAAAAAGGTCATTATCATTTCCTATGAGGATAGCAGTGTACGTAGGTAGATACCTAATTTGTAAAGTAGTAGATTAAGGTACCTTACCTAATTTAAATTTTTAGGTATCTTTTGAGTTCTGCTGCAGGACTAAGTAGTTTAAATACTTAAACAGATGTATACCAACCACCACCTTTTGTTTTTATTACATAACAGACTCCTAAAATTATGAATAAGTATAAACAAGTGGCGAGGAAATACGAGAAGCACCAAACTTCAAAACTTAAAACTGTATCTGGGTCGTTATAAACAAAAACCGCAACTTTGATTTTATACACTGCCTTTAATAAAAGATGATTCCGTGAATGATAGCACTAATAAACTTTCTGTTTATTATTTTCAGGCGTCTGTTTAATTTCTCATTGTTATGGTTGAAACTTCAGGCTGAATCATGAAGTTTCAAACGTTTCAGAAGTATCTACAGTCAACCGCAAAGTATTTAATTGAACGACAGATAATTCCATTTTTTTAAATATTATTGAACATCTAATATAATGAATGCGCCTCTTTTTGTGAACTTCATATAATTCCTATTTTGGGGTCCTATAAATACTAAATAGCCAAGTAAGTAGTAATAGAACAACTTAGATGTAGCGGATTGGCACAGTTCCAACCTAACCCAGTTGGTCGGAAAAACTATTTTTTTTTTTTTTTTACTTACTTCGACCAATAATTGGACTCGCGCGTGCTTGGTCACAGTACCAACCTACAGAACCTAACCCGTTTGGTCTAAGCTAGGGTACACCCTAGCTTAGATAATACGACCAACTTACTGTGAATGTGAATAAAGGCCAGAAACTAAATAGAAGCTCAATTCTTAAAAAAAGTGTGCATCGTAAGAAGCGCAAAAAGTTTTTTGAGGATCAGTTAAATATTTCCCATTGCAATTTGACATTGACAGAGCTTTTACTATGAAAAACACTTTTTGTAGTGCAAGCGCGATTTTCGTAATGCAAGATACTGATGTGCGGTTAACTGTACCTATAAATAAGTAAGTCAAGAGGATTTGTAGCAATTGTATAATAATAAGTAATGATTCGACGAACTCTCGAGTCGTGGATGTATTTGTATGATTGTATATACATTCGTCATCGTTTGAAGTAGATCTTGAATCAGTAATGTATTATGGTAATGGAGATTCAGGTGTGAGGCTATTTTGTAGCAGACGGCTGATGAGATTTTAGAAAACGTAAGATATACTACGGATAATTTTCTGATTGCTACCTTACCTACCTGCTTAGGTACCTACCTATTTGTCATGAAAATAAAGTAAAAATTAAAATAAATTATTTATTTATGTTAGTGAATTTCTAGAAACACAAAATTAGATGAGGTCCGGTCTTATAGAAATGACTCAATTTATCTTGCTTAGGGTACCTACTTAATTGTTTTAACTCTTATTAAAACCTAACCAAAAAATACCTAATCCCAATTTAAATGAACTGAAAGTAGAGATAACGTAACTATTGTAGGAGTTTCTGTATGTTTGTTTGTGAGTCTTGTCGTAGCGCACCGCGCCGGGTGGCAGGCCTATATTTAGAAACACATTAGCTTAGTTCCTGTTTGAATCAATGAGACATAGCCAAGATACATTATGGTTACTTGTTCCCGTGTTGTTTGTCTGTTCATGTTGTGGAAACAAATATACCTACATAGGTTTGTTTTGTTTTTTTGATGTTTTTAAACTCGGCTCGGAGAGTTAAAAAATCGTTTGGCTTATTTGATTTTGCCTGCCGTTGGTCGGGATCGCAAGCGCTACTGCTGAGCCTGAGGTCTTGGGTTCGATTACCGTATCGGCAAAGTGTAATTGGGTTTTTCTACTAGGAATTTCTCAGTAGCAGCCCGAAGTCTAGATTTTTTCCCGGTTGATAACAATAGGCTCGTCCCATATTACATTACTGGCGAAATGTGGGTGTACTATAGGGTACACCTCTGCCTAACCCATAGGGGATAACAGGTTTGATGTTATGTTATGTTATTTGCTTTTGTTACTATAAAACAACACGCCTGTTTGCCTCGGAGCTGTAGGCACTAGGCAGAGGTGTATAGATAGACCTTATACACAGAGGCGGCGGCATAAGGCGTGGGCGACGTGGGCCACCGCCTACGGCCTTGCACCTCGAAGGTTTATGCGTCACTTAAATACCGTAAACACGTCGAAAAAAATTACTCGTCCTAATACGATAAATATACTGACATGAGCCCTCCAGACACTGAACGTGTTAAAACTTAATATTACGCAAATGGATCCCTGAATAGAAAAATGGTTTTCACAGACCCGCAATATTTTTAAAACGCCTATCCTAAAAATTCGTCTTCTTGCGCCACCAGAGGGTCTCGCGAAATATACCTCGCCCACATCAAATTTTGATTTACCATCAAGTCCCATACTATCTAATCAGGGTAGAGTTTTTCAATTTCTCATTATTATTCATTATCAGCCTTTAATGTTCCTACTGCTAGGACACATACCTCCTCTCTGTGAGAGGGAGTGGGCCGTAATCCACCACGCGGGCCCTGTGTGGGTTGGTAGATGTCACAGGTCTTTGAATTTTTGGTTCTAGGACATGCCGGTTTCCTCACGATGTTTTCCTTCACCGTTTTGAGAGCAGTGGTGATGAAATAATTTATACAACGTAAAGCGCCTGTCAGGGTTCGAACCTGCGACCTACAACTCGTAAGTCGCGGCCCTTAACACTGGGCCACTACTGCTCACTACTCATCAATCTTCGCAATATCTACTTCTATGTAATTATTCCATCGTAAGTGGCTCGTCAAAGTCTCAGAGAACGTATTAGATAATCTTGGGAGATATGGCAGCCAAGTGATAGACAGTTTTGACGGATAAATTTAAACATGGAGGTTTAGAGCTTGTGGGTAAATGCAAGTGCAATCAAATACATCGGACACCGTACGAGCCGTCGTCGTCTTCACAATCTGTTTGCGCAACCGTCATCTAAAACTGTCGCCAAAGCTGAATCTCTAGTGTGACGTACTTTGAAGATGTTCAACGCCCTTCTGACTGTCAACCCTGAATGTGATGTATTTGCGGATGAATAGAGTACAATTATGCTTATATGTCTGGTGTTATTTTTTAATTACCATATTTTTGTTTCTAAGTAATTGGTGATGTACCGTTTTAATTAACTCATCATCTGCCTAGCCTTTTCCCAACTATGTTGGGGTCGGCTTCCAGTCTAACTGGATGCAGCTGAATACCAGTATTTTACATGGAGCGACTGCCTATCTGACCTCCACAACCTAGTAACTAGGTAACACGATACCCCTTGGTAAGACTGGTTGTCAGACTTTTTGGGCTTCTAACTACCCGTAACGACTGTCAAAGATCTACAAATGACAGCCGGGACCAACGGCTTAACGTGCTTTCCGAGGCACGGAGGGGACTTAGTATGTAAAAATGGTCACCCATCCACGGACCAACCGCGGCAAGCGTAGCTTAACCTGATCGATCGACCCGTGCAGCTGTTATTACTTAGCCACAAGCCCCTCCCGTTCCAATCCGCTCCGTTTTAATTAACTATAATAAATAAATAAATCACTGGTTGCCTAAAAGTACAAACTGACACATTCTACCTGACATAAAACCAGCCATTCGATCACAATGATAGGATTACGTAGCTAGGTCAGGAGTCTGACCATTGTATGGCTTCCCATCGTCCGAACGTACTTCAAGCATGAGTGGTCTATAATACATTGTACATAAATACATTGTCACTATGTGGTGTGTAAAATGGGGCAGCAATATGGAATTTTGGCATGGTAGGTAACAACTTGAATGGGATTTGTATGGTGATTTTGTAATGGATTATGTTGAATATGTAAGTGTACCTACATATAATAAATATTGTCATCATGTGCGCAATGAGCTGTCGCACTCTATTCTGTCTTCTGCTAATCTTCTCTTCTTCTAGCAGATGATGGAAATTTCGCCCTTAAATCAGCCAACATTTAAATACTTTACTGTTCGATTGGCCTGTCCCTATTATCTTTTCTCAAACATGGAAATGGTAGAGAGAGAAAAAAGACTACCAAACTCAAAGCATTTATCTATACTATATACTACCATAATATTATAAAGAGGTAAAATTTATTTATAAATGTTTGTAAGTTTGTATTCGGGGGTAATCTCCGGAACTACCAGTTGGATTTGAAAAATTATTTTTGCTTTGGATAGCCTAATTCTTGAGGAAGATTATAGGCTCGCGGGCAGAAGCTAGTTTCAAGTAAACCATTTACAGACACTTTTGAACTATCAAGGGGTCGGTCAGTCAGAAAGATGAAGCTATAGTTGCCCATTCCAAAGCGTAGTAGGACTCCACGGACACTCTTTAAATCAAGTGTATGTAATAGATAAAGATACCTAATCCAATTTTTGAAGTAGGTACCTAGGTATTCAGCGTTTACGTTTAGAGCAATCTGTACAATACATTTTCTTTGTAGATTACGCTGGCAGAACACATACGTCATAAACCTACTTAGCCAGCTCATAACGCGCCAAATAGAATACAAATAGGCATACTGGCAAATAGACCGACATATTCGTATCGATCTATTAATGGGCAATAAACTACTTTGATAGCTTCTTCAGATGCACCACTCGCACTTAACTAAGAGCAAAACCGTTAAAAGATCGTTTTATTAACGTAAATACTAAAGCCGATACAAAACGGTCTCCACAAATATAAACAGTGACGACTTTTTTAAAGGGAGACCAGTACCCTAATTGCGTAATACAACACAATCTGTTTCGATTTGAAATAGATTGCTAATCCATTGCTTCATAAGTTAGAAAAAAAATCTGCTCGACAACGTAAATAATGCAATGAATGTTATTGAACTGTCAAAATGAAACAAATTAGGCAAAATAGTTTACGAAAATAAGTTACGCAATTAGGGTACTTATTACAAAAGGTTTCTTCTATAGTGGTCAGTGAAACAGACGTCCTCAAAATAATGGTTATTTAATAGTCTACAGCTATGTGGGATTTATATGATGTGGTCGTTTAAAAGAATATCTATTTCTTCTTAATTTTTTATTAGTAGGGAGAGATAAACAGTTTTTAACGAGCGCGATTGTTTATGAAAAGGTTAAACTGTAAAAGACAATAACAAATCTTTATTTAACTGAAGGATTATTTACTGTTTCGAAATAAAATGATTAAGAAATGGATCAACCTTGCTTTTTATGACTAATAAGTTATGTTGATCTGGCATCTCAAAAACAAAATGAACCACATAATGGCGTATTATATATGGAGTAGTTATGTAGTATTTTTTTGTATATACTTAGGAACCTAGTAAATTCTATACTATTAAACATGTAATATTTGTATACATATTTGTACTCACGTTCTCGAAATCGGCTCAAACAATTTCGATGAAAGTTGCAATATAGGGGCTTACGGGGGCGAAAAATCGATCTAGCTAGGTCTCATATCTGGGAAAATTCGTTTTCTCTATTTCGCAGCCTCGGGACTGTGATACAACGTTGGTATACCAGTACCCTAATTGCGTAATACAGCACAATCACAATCTGTTTCAATTTGAAACAGGTTGCTAATCCATTGCTACATAAGTTGGAAAAAATCATCAACAACAACAATCAAAATCTGCTCAACAACGTAAATAACGCAATGAATGTTGTTGAACTGTCAAAATGAAACAAATTAGGCAAAATTGTTTACGAAAATAAGTTACGCAATTAGGGTACTGGACGATTATGTTTATTTCTATTTATTAAGTATTTTCATCAGCCCTATAATGGAGTAATGATACATAACATGTTTTATAATTTTCGCACCCACCGTATATCCCTAGATGCGGCCCTGGCAATTACTTTCTAACATACCTAGTGACTTTATTATGGTTTTAATGTTCCTAAATAGAGCACAGCAGTTCGCAAATCATATTGACTCTAGAAAATGGATCAAACACCGTATATTCTATTTCTGGATGACATTTATTGGTGGCTGTTCTGTTTTTAATTGGGTGAAAGGTTGAGAACCTGTGTCCACATAACAAAAGCAATTCTCGCATGCTACATCATATAAGATCAATCAAGTTCGCACAAAACTTTGGCAGGTGTGCCAAAGTTGAAATGTTTTATTGAACTTTTTGGCAAAAATAAAATAAGTACTGTGTGATGATGGTTCTAGAGATTTTATGGGCGCAAAGGATCGGATGGTTGTCAGGCAATATTCTTATTAGATTCGTTAAAAGCTGGCAGTATCATCACAACGGTAATGGTTTCCCATTGTTTGTTTGTCTTATTTGTTTTAGTATATTCGTGTATTTATTTGTTCTTATAATTTTATATATTTAGGTATTTTATAAACTTAGTTTTAATATGTGTAAATATATCCATAAATTTAAATAAATATTTATTCCCAAATTTTTTATATTGCACCTACCACTGTTTGTCTCTGCATCACCCAAAGGTTGACTGGTAGAAAATGTCTATGGCATTAAATCCGCCTCTACATTTATGTGCTTAAAGTATTGAATAAATAAATTAGAGCCACATTAAAATAAACTCTACGAATGATGTAGGTACTTCTGACGCACCTTCGGCAACCTGCTAACAATCAATTTTCCATGAGATGTGCAGATGTTCTACAATTGCTTAGGTCTTGACATAAGACCAGAATATGAAAATAGACGGCCGAAAGACGCATTGCAATATTACCTATCGATACGACAGTCAATACAAAGATCAAAAGACAGGACTCTTTAGCCTTCTAACGGGAAAGAAGTAGACTACGGTTAGGGCCTTAAAAAAAGAAGTAAAAGAAACTTACCACCATCAACTTCGCTCCACACCTCGGCCTCGCCTTCCTGGTGCAGGCCCTGAAGACATCTGGTGCAGAAGTTATGCAGGCAGCCCAAAAGCCTCGGCTCCACTAACTCCTTCTTACATATCCCGCAGTCCCACTCCTTCACCTTACTCTTTCTCCCATCGTTGTAGGCTGAAGTTCTTGGGGCCACGTTCAGGTTCTGGCTGACTGGACGGCGGGTTCCCTTGGCGTGGAGAGGACTGTTCCCAGCACTTAAGGAAAGCTGCTCCAAGGATTTTCTCTTGTCTTGCTTCTTACGCGTAAAGCTGCCAAAAATGTACAGAATACGGTCCACTTCCATTTTTACTTTTCGGAAATTTGAATGAAGAATTGTTTAATTTGAACGCGACTTTTATTTCGAAAGAACGTTAATTCAAAAATCAAGCCGCCATCTTTTTCTGCGATTCTAAGTTTTGTATTAAAATAACAGTGATTGTAAACTTGATCTATATTTCGAAAGCGTCCCGAACGTGAAGGGCGTTGTTATAAATAAACGTGCGCCCGGCAAGACGTGCGATATCCGACTGGCATTCGTACGGGATAAACGTAACATATGTAACGGAGTAATGAGTCTAATCCTTGCTCTGTTCTAATGTCCTGACAGATAAGCTAACAAACTCTTCCATGTATTGTCGATAAACGTTACTAGAGATTAGACCCACGGAGCAGCCGCTATTTTTTTCAGGATTCAGTGGCAATTATAAGAAAAAAATATTGCAGAATTGCGGTCACAGCTGAGAGTAAGAAAATGAATACGCTGAGCCAGGGATTACCTAAACTGATGCATTGCGAGAATCATTAAGAAAGGTGATTATGGAGTATTCGCTTTGAAAGTCTAACCTCATTGGTGTCAGGTGTGTGTCCCTCCTTTGTCCTTTTTTGACTTTTTCCAAACTTATCTACCTGTACTCTAATTGCATAACTTATTTTCGTAAACAATTTTGTCAAATTCGTTTCATTTTGACAGTTCAACAACATTCATTGCGTTATTTAAGTTGTTGAGCACATTTTTTTTTCCAACTTATGAAGCAATGGATTAGCATTCTGTTTCAAATCGAAACAAATTGTGATTGTGTTGAATTACGCAATTAGGGTACTGGATTATGTAGGGACTTAAGTGAGGGCAGTAAGAACAAAGAAGAATAACTATGGTATGGTCTATGGTATGTTATAGTGGCATGAGTGTGTTTATAATCCTATACTATTAAACGAACAATATTTGTATATTTGTTTGTACATATATTTGTACTCACGTTCTCGAAATCGGCTCTAACGATTTCGATGAAAGTTGCAATATAGGGGTTTACGGGGGCGAAAAATCGATTTAGCTAGGTCTTTTATGGGAAAATTAGTTTTCTTCGTATTTTCACCCGAGCAGAGCTCGGTCGCCCAAAGTTTAGAACAAGATAATGAATAATGACATGGCAGCATGGAATTAGTAAGTAACTACTATTAGGGCAGCACGGAATAATTAGGTGGGTACTATACATGGACTAGTATAAACTTTCCTATATTATTAAATGAGCATTCTCTATTTTCACCAGCGCAGAGCTCGGTCGCCCAGGTACTTACTAGTAAATAGTAAACACTAAACTAAGTTTCAGAAGAGTGGAGTAGACTTGTGGAAAGATATCGACGTATCGATACATCGATATTTTTTGTTCGATATATCTATATTTTTGGCGATATTTTTTATTTCAATACATCGATATAAAATATCAAGTACATACGAAATATGAAATAGCCACACCGTTGTCGCCACTGACAATACCACTGGAATTCAGAGCTGAAAAAAGTAGACTTAAATTAATCAATGTTTATTTAAGATTTTACATCAAAAATGATGTTTCTAGTTTAATTATAAGATTAAAAAGCAAACAAAATAATTTCATAAAGAAAAAATATTTTTAAAAAATTTCACCGACGTATCGATATCTCGATGTTTTTTTCTCGATATATATGTCGAATTCGACATGTTTTTTTATTCATTTCGAGTACCGATAAATATCGATACTTTTTAGCAGTCTTCGCATCCCTAGAGTGGAGTGTCCTAATAATACAGACATTTGCTCGTTTTTTTTTTAAAGTGAAACTTTTATTACATCGACTCAAACTTTTTCGTCTGTGTGTTGCATGTCGCGTGACGGTCGGCCGCGGAGTAGGGATAAAGTGAAAGGCGCTCGTCAGAGCAGCCAAGGCCAATATGGCGGCGCCTATAGTTCGCTTAAAAGTTTCACTTTTACCGTGGTTTCATAAAACCACACAATCCTTTTTTTCAAGTAAATGCTCTAGTCTACGTAAGCATTTACTTGAAAAAAACACGAAAACGCTCTAAAGGTAAGCCTTTAGAGCGTTTTCGTAGTGGTTACCCTGATGTCTGGTTGACTGTACCTAAGTACCTATCTACTTATCTTCTACGAGACAATTTATTTCCAATATCATCCGCCATTAACTAAAATCTATTAATAATCCACATAATACCCTTGGCTTCCTTTCATAACTAGCAGTAGTAATCACGCGTGATGCATGTCCCGTCTAATTTCCTCGTTGAGGGATGAAGCTCGTAACAAAAAGTTATTTCTGTTCAACCACCCCTGCCATTTCTCATTTCCTATGCTGTTTGATTGATTTTTACGAGTATGTGTATGTGGTTTCATAGACATGTGAACTAATTGTGTAACATGACAGTTATACAGTGTGAGTCTTCATAATGTGCACATATCGAAATGAGGGAATCTATGCTTTATTTTAACGACAGAAAAAAAAAAAAAAAAAAAAAATCGAAATGTTTTTTTTTTACTTTTTAAGGAATTAAAAAAAAAATGTAACAAAACTTGTTGTGTTACTTTTAAACTGAATCAGCTATCGTGATGAAACAAACTCCATAATTATTGGAAGTAAGTAGGCGTCCACATAAAATTAAAATTGAGAAAAAAAACTACCCTCAATTGAAAATAAACATGTTTTTTTAGCAAAAATCTGTATTTTTTTCATCAATTTTTACAATAATTGTAAAATTTATAAATAAGATGCCCAAGAGAATAAAAATATAAATAAAAAAAAAAACTGATACAAAATATAAAAAAAAAAAAATATTTTAACCATTTTTCCGTTGATAAAATTAAGTATAGATTCCCTCATTTCGATATGTGCACATTATGAAGACTCACACTGTATTCGTGTGCTGCTTCTTACTTATTTGGATACTATATGTAGGTACTACCCTACCTACAGTTTATTATACAGGGTCAAATAAATTAGACAGCGAAACTCCACTGACGTAATGATATTGGTTCAGACGCCAGCACATCAAGCTACTACAATCTGTCAAATTTATTTAATAGATTTTCAACTTTATCGCTGAAAAATAAGGTTCAAAGTTGATTGGGAAAATTTGACAGTTTCGGGTAGTTTGATATGCTGGCGTCTGTACATGATAAAATAAAATAAAGAAATTATTTTGATGATTTTTTTGTGGGGTCATCGACCGCATTGGGGATAAAAACTGCCACTTGCTCACTTCTGATGGCGCTGATCTCCAGCGTCTTATAATTTGACAGCTAGCCATAATTTTTTTGTAAACAAGCAATTTCTTTTACGCATAATTAATTATTGAGCCCAGTTGCGCAGCTGTTTACTGCAAAAATACGGGGACCCATATATTTGCCAAAGATGTTATAAGAAGAAAACTGTGGGAGAAAACTCTCCAAAAAAAAATTGGTTCCGATATTTCGCCGAGACGATGTGTTATCCTTTAAGCTTTTTATGGGAGAAAGTGGTTTATAGGTGATGCTCTCAAGAGAACTAAGTCTGTTTTCATTACATAAAGGCATTTGTGATGTGATATTGTGTAAATTATAGTAAAGTATGTGTGTGTTTATATTATCATATTAGATCAGTGCTATCTCTGAGGTTTTTCAGTCAGGAAGATCATGTCCGAGTAGGTTTTTAACTCTGATCAGGTTATTTCTATCGTACGCCTCCAGCCTTTAACAAAAACCGAACTTAAAGTCAACAAACACAAAATAACCTATAAAATATAAAACGTTCATAATTTATTGACTTTTCCACTAAAACTGCTTTTTTACCAGTGGTAGACGCTTCCCCTGTCCTTAGCTCGTCTTTTAATAGTGCTACACTCCAAGTGTCATACATATTTATCTAGTTTTCGTATAATTTGTGATAAACACAAAAGTAAACATAAACACAACAATAGCGGTTTAAAGACGTACAACTGTGCTGCCATCTGTTCTGAGCTTTCAGTTTTTAACCTCATTGGAACAGTCACGTCATATGAAAAAAAAAAGTTGACAGACGTCCATTGCGTCTGCGACGTTTACAAAAAAAAAATTGTTTTATCGTGTTTCGATATCTCAACACGATGAAACGAAAGACAACAGATCTTCAGATCCCTGTATCGTCTGAGAAATTTTTTACCCGCTAAGACGAAAACTATGTTTGTGCAGACTTTGATTTTCGATGATAGATCGACTATGGTGTGGTGACGTGTGCTACTTTGACTTGAATTTGGTTTTGCTGGATAAGCTCGGTAGACTGCTCAACAATAAAATTGTATCCAATTCATAATCAACCTCAGGAAATATGATCATGTGTCGGAAATTGCAGTTTTTTTTTTCAAAATACTTATATTAGAGTCATCTCAACACCTCTCTCCCTTGAATGTGTATATATAATATAGGTATAGATTATATTAAATATGTCTTTATGTGTATTATAATATAAGTTATTAAACTATTTATGTACTGTTGTTCTTAACTCGACCCTTAATTCGAAGAAAATTGTAAGTCTTGATACACTATTACGAGATTTTTCAATCCTGGTACCTGTCAAAGTAACTAGGTACAACGATGTATGTAAAAAAAAAAAAATATAATTTTTGGTATCTTTTTATATATTGTTGCTAGTTACCGAAAAAAGAATTATACGTACCGATGGATGAAGATTAAAAAATTTATGTTTCTGTTTTTTTTTTAACATGAAAGTAACAGATACCCCTTTTATCGCGATTCAAAGTGCACGAAGACGTTTTTTGGCTCTCCTGTAAACCCTCATTTTCGAGTTACAATTTTATTCGAATCGCAGGTCGAATTATTTTATTTCTAATGACATATTTTTAATTTTTTTTTTCTTTGTTGCTCTCATACAGAGCACCTGCCACCTAATCTCTTCACCACCCTTGGTTGACTGGTAGAGAATACCTAAGGCGTTAAGTCCGCTTTTGTACCTTTTTGAGTGTGAAAAGTTTAAATAAATAAATCTTCTCAACTCATACTTCAAGTAACAACACTATTTACTTGCGGTCGTTGATCAACACCACTAAAAAAGCTGCACTTTTACAAGAATGTCGAACTATCGTCTACAAATTATAGCGAAATGAATACTCAACCCCTTTTAACTCAATCTTTCAGCTCCACATTTGAGTTTATTATCGAAATGTAACACCGAATTATTTAAAGCACCGATCGATATTGCATATAGCACGTGCAAACTCAATCGAGAACCCATTACGACCGGAAAAGGAACCAATAAACTGTTCATTTGTATGACCAAATACACACTTATTACTATTTTTGGTATAAAACCTTATTAGCATGATGCAAGGTCCCGTTTTCATTGAGGATATTGGTTGGCCCCTTTCCGGCCTAATTAAATTAAACTTATAGCGAATTGAGGTCCACGTTTGTTTGATTACAAGAAAACTGGCACTAAACTAAGTTATTAAGTACAAAAATACGTATTAATTTGTTGGTTAATAAAGAGAAAAATGTGATTTTATCTAAGAACAAAGATTACCATGTCTTTATTTTATTCATCCCGTGAGCGGCCTTGATTTTATATTGTAAAAGAAAATAAGAATGAACGAATCGTAAATTACCAAAGATGTGACATCGCGGCATACATTCAAATAAAATAAGAATAACAAACAGTTTAATAAAATTCTGAACGTTATCATTAATTTGCGTAATAATTGGAACGCGACCGTTGCGCGACCCACATTTGGCGGGAAAACTAATGTCAGCGCTATTTTGCGCGCGCACCCGGCTGCGTGGGGCGAAGCGCCTTTGGACACTGAGGTGAAGTGAGGTGTTATTATGAATGAAGGATTCACCTTGGAGTAGGTATTGTCCGTATTTCCCACATAAAATTGACAATAAATTGATCACACGCTTCTATCATGTTTCGGCCGTGGGCAATTCTCTAAATAACATAACATAATGCCTTGTTGGCCCGAAGGGTTAGGCAGAGGTAAACCTAAAACCGCATTTAGTCAGTTGTGTTTTTGAATTTAACTAAATAGTTGTTCAACTCAAGTCATTCATTTTGACATTAGTCAATCATACTAAAATAATTTAATGAACTAAAGTAGCCACTCCTCGGTCCTCGGCTCCACAAATCTCGATTCCGGGCTGCTACTAAGCTGTGCTGCTACTAATATGACGGACGAAGCTAACATTTATGCGACCTCGGAAGCGAACCCAAGAACCCAAGCTCAGCAGTCACGCTTGCGACCATCTTGCGACCACTAAAATAATAATTATCTTCTAGTAGGTACCTACTTTCTTGAGCAGTGGTGACCCAGTGGTAATGGCCGCGACTTACGAGTTGTCGGTCGTAGGTTCAAACCCAGACAGGCGCTTTACTTTGTGTAAATTATTTTATCACCACTGCTCTCAAAACGGTGAAGGAAAACATCGTGAGGAAACCGGCATGTTCTAGAACAGAAAATTCGAAGACATGTGACATCTACCAACCCGTACTGGGCCCGCGTGGTAGATTACGGCCCACTCCCTCTCACAGTGAGGAGGCTTGTGTCCCAGCAGTGGGAACATTATAGGCTGATGATGATGAGGTACTTTCTTCGACTTTTGTTCCTGCTGTACCTTCCAGAAAAAAGTTTGTGGGGCCGTTATGTCAGTCTCACACCACCGAAGGAAGTTACGAGAAGCTACTTAACTTCCTAGAAACAACACAGCATGGTGGTATTGACTACAATATTGGCTCAATTTTAATTACAACAGAATTCAGAGGGTCGATGTTAATGGCAAGAGATCTGCAGGATCTGCGGTCACCATGGGCGTTCCGCAGGGTTCAATTCTTGGTCCTTTTTTATTTCTAATTTATATAAATGACTTGCCCTATCACATAAGGGATAATCACAAGATCGTATTATTCGCAGATGATACTTCCCTCATTTTTAAAATCAAACGTCAGTTAGTCAACTTTGAACAAGTTAATGATGCACTCTCTAAAGTTGTGCATTGGTTTAATGTAAATAATCTTCTCCTGAACGAAAAAAAAACTAAACTCATTAAATTTTCAATGCCAAATGTCAGGCAGCTATCTACTAATGTTCAGGTTAATGGAACAGAGTTGGACCCTGTTGAGTCGACAGTTTTTCTTGGAATCACTATTGACGGTAAATTACAATGGGGCCCACACATAGAAAAATTGTCAGGAAGGCTAAGTTCTGCCGCCTATGCTGTTAAAAAAATTAGACAGATAACTGACGTGGATACAGCCAGAATTGTTTATTTTAGTTATTTTCATAGTCTTATGTCATATGGGATTCTTCTCTGGGGAACCTGTGCGGACATTAATACTATCTTTGTTCTACAGAAAAGGGCTGTTCGAGCCATTTACAACCTAGGTCCAAGAGATTCCCTTAGAGAAAAATTCAAAGAAATAAATATTCTGACTGTAGCCTCACAATATATTTTTGAAAACCTATTGTATGTACACAAAAATATATCAAATTTTAAGAAAATGTCCGATATTCATAGTTTAAATACCAGGAATAAACACAACCTTGCTGTACATCGCACACGTCTCCACAAAGTAGGCAACTCATTCATGGGTCAATGTATACGCTTTTACAACAAACTCCCCATTGACATTCGAAACTTACCCATTAAACGATTTAAAATCTGTATTAAAACCAAACTTTGTGAAAAAGGGTACTATACAATTTCAGATTATTTAGAAGATAAAAAAGCTTGGGATTGAACTGCTCGCTCTGCTAAACCTTGTGATAAAACCATAGAACTAGACATTTTAATTATTATGTAAAATCAACATATACCAGTTTTATAAACACGTTGACATTGTTGAAAATTATATTCAAAATGACATGATTACTTTGTAAAGTATTATATTTTTTTAACTATTGTGAATGTGAGGACTATGTGGATATTAGTTTGTATATGATACTAGTTTTAGTGATGGTCTGGCAGTTTGAGTAGTTTTTGCGGCCTACCCAAATGTCCTTTCTTTGGTATTGCTCGTCGAGTTGAGCTCCTTAAGTTCTAAGTTGAGCTCCACGATTACTGACAAATGCTTGCACTGACTGGACAGGTCCACTCAAATCTGTGTGGTTCTTTCCTCAAAAGACCTTTTCAGACACTAATCTACATGGTCCTCATATGGCCTGACCAAGATTATGTCTGGACTTTAAAAGAGACTGCGACCTCTGAGTTTGTTTCGGCCTTTCTTCTCAGAGTAGTCAGATAGGAAAAGCCGAACTCATCTAGCTTATTTTTAATATTTTTTTATATGACGTGTAAAAGTGATTCCGATATCCTATTTACAGAATAAACAATTTCATTTCATTTCATTTCATTTCATTTCATTTCATTTCATTTCATTTCATTTCATTAGACTCGCCTGCCATGTCGCATTGATTGTCGTGCGGTAGGCCGGTAGTTGTGTTATTCTTATTAGTAACGTACTGAAAACTCGCACGGAACTGCGGTTTACGACAATAACAATAATATTGATACGATACGCTTTGGATTACTTACCTACTTCGTCATCTCTTCTTTCATATTGGTTTTGTTATCAACTAGTTGGTACTACTGAACATTACCGACACCTTGTAGTTGTAGCTCGCTTTGCCTTTTTAACCGACTTCCAAAAAGGAGGAGGTTATATGTTCGTCGCGTATGTTTGTTTTTTTTTTTTTTTTATGTATGTCCACCGATTTCTCCGTCAATTGTGGACCGATTTTGAAAATTCTTTTTTTGTTTGAAAGGGTGTGCTCTCGAATTGGTCCCATATAAATTTTATTAACTTTGCTTGGATAGTTTTTGAGTTAGTTACAAATTACGTATTTTTTTCCCACTTAGTATGTAGATGATATGTTAAGTCGAATGGTAGGTACCACAACTAAAAAGTGAAAAATAAAAACTTTTTACAAAAAAAAAACAACCGACCTCCAAAAAAAAAAAACACTACAAAGTGAAAAATAACTTTAAATTCGGAAGTCGGTGGCAAAAAACGAAAACACAAAACCTAAGACACCGACTTCCGAATTTAAAGTTATTTTTCACTTTGTAGTGTTTTTTTGTTTTGGAGGTCGGTTGTTTTTTTTTTTGAAAGGCACAAATTGTTGGTATGTAGTTAACCAACATGATAACAGCCGCGGTCGGTTCGTGGATGGGTGACCATCCATTAGGTACCTACATACCGAAACCCCTTCGTGCCTCGGAAAGCACATTAACCTGTTGGTACCGGCTGTCATTCAAAGATTTTTGACAGTCGTTACAAGTAGTCAGAAGCCCTAAAGTCTGACAACCAGCTTTACCAAGGGGTGTCGTGTTACCCAGTAATTGGATTGTGGAGGTCAGATAGCCAGTCGCTCTATGTAAAATACTGGTATTTTGCTGCATCGGTTAGACTGAAAGCCGATCCCAACATAATTGATAAATGATGTCTTTGGATTCGACTCTTAACTTCAAGAAGCATTCAAAAATCACTCCAATAATTTTGCCAATTCCTCTATGAATAACAGGATCCTTCGGTTTTTGGAAACAACTAGAATGGTTGGTACGTTTCTTTAATTTATTCCTTCATATAATTCATTCACGATAACATTTTTATTATTAGACCAATGTAATCATAATTCACACGACGGATAACGTTTTTACGACATAAAATAAAACGTTTCTCCTGTCAATGTCGGACGGCTTAAAATTCCACCAATTTTATTTTACGTCTGAAAAAGGAAAACATGCGGGGTATTTCTATCACGTAATATTTTTTACAACTGCAAATTAAACTTTGTATTAGTGACATACCAATGTTGACATAATGGGTCTGAGTTGCGTTTCCTCACATCCTCAAGCAATAGCATCAAATGTAGTGTTGTCCTTCTTTAGCGCACTAGAAAATGAAAGAGTACAGTGGAAAGAATGTTCAATAATACGAAATTTCAAATAATGTGATGGAATGTTATTACATGGCGTTTGTCGTCCAAGGAACTATTTTTCATTTCTATGTGTCCCAAATAATGTTTATTTATAATGTACGCGAGTTAATTATGCCAGTGCTGATTTCGGCGTGAAGTTGCACGGTCCGGGGCGCATACCGATATGTTCAACGTAAACAAACTATGTCTGTTTTCTTGCCTCTGTACTATTGTTGTTATTGTCCTCTATTTTCAATCAGAAATCGCCCGTTTAGAGGATAATTATCGAAAACTAGGTGAGCTGGAATATCTGTGATGTGTTTAAAATGATTATAGTGGAGTTTGGTGTACGAATTTGTGTTTAATTTTCAGAATTTAGGTTGGTACAAAGTCACTCGGAATCTCGCCAGTTTTTCCCGAAAAGTTTAGAAAGAAGTGATGATGATACTGTGGTGATATACAACAGGGTCCCGAAGACGGGATCGACGAGTTTCGTGGGCGTAGCATATGACCTGTGTAAGAAGAACAACTTCAAAGTATTACATATCAACATTACTGCCAACAGACATATCATGTCGCTGAACAATCAGTATAAATTTGCTCAGAATGTCTCCAAGTGGGACGAGGTGAAGCCAGCACTGTATCATGGTCATATGGCTTTCCTTAACTTTGATCGGTAAGTAACAATTCATTTTAAGTCACTAGAAACTCAACTATCACTCTGACATTTCTCCTCTCCCATTAAATTTCTTCTTAAAATAATTCTAAGACAGTTCTAAAAACCTCAAGATCCTTAAGAAACTGGAAATTTTACAACATTCAATGGCAGTTTGCCTTAGAAATATAGAACCATGATTTCCTTTCATGGACGAGGAAAATCCTACTACTTAATTCCTTCTCATTAAACAACACATACAATTAAGGTACTGTTTGTTGTCATAATCATGAATTATTCCTCTGCAGTAGTTAGTACTTATTGTATTCCATGATAACTATTTATTTAATTATATATTTAATATTATTTATTTAATTCACAATTTATAAACTCTTCATTGACTGAAATTATGCTACTTATAATAAACTAGCTTCCGCCAACAGCTTCACCACAAGATATCTTTATAAATTATATACAGGGTGGCAGGGACATTGACGCGAATTTTTTTACCATGGATTCAGTACATGATTCTGAACCCCCTACATTGAAATTTTTCCTGTATAGCCTATGTTATTCAGTGATAATATAACATTCTACTGGTAAAATATTTTATCTATCTTTTGAGCTTATTCATTACAAACAAAAATACAAATATTTCCTCTTTATAATATTAGTGTAGATACTAAAGAATAGGTATTTACTTAGTAGTAAAGTAAAGTAGAAGTAAATTAGTATTCAACAGCACACTATATCCATGTTAGTATTAAAAATAAAGATATACCTATATATCTCATGTTTGTAATTCTACGTAAGTTATACCACCATACCATAATACCTACATTACCTATCAGTAAAACACAGTTGAATAATTGACTCATTGACTAGATTAATTAGCTAGTTATTTTCTGCAATTGTAGCAATAAAGCTGGTATAAAGTTTCTCACCGTGTGTTGCAGTGTCAGCTTACTTGATATATCCCTGACTTTAATATTTTATAAAACACTAGCTTCTGGCCTTGACTTCATTCACGTGGAAATCGTAAGACACACAATATACTAAAAACAGCCAAATTTTGATCAATTTCCACTTTTTAAAAATCCTACTCGTAGTTCCAGAGATAAGCGCATTCAA
This sequence comes from Agrochola lychnidis, assembly GCA_963680765.1. NCBI lineage: Eukaryota > Metazoa > Arthropoda > Insecta > Lepidoptera > Noctuidae > Agrochola > Agrochola lychnidis. Next base: position 23,888,185 of record OY796858.1, read on the forward strand.
ACAACCAAGAAAATAAACTGATCAGCTTTATTATAAGTATACTAGCTGACCTGGCAAACGTTGTTTTGCCATATAAATGTTTGGGGTGGACCACTATTATCACTTAGGGGTATGAAAAATAAATTACGACCGATTCTCAGACCTACCGAATATACAAATATAAATCTTGTATAAAACGCACACTATGCAGGCAGGCATATTATACGTTGGGGGATTACATCACTGATAAAAATGCTTGGCTCAATGCTGGTCCTGCTCCACAACCACAACTAATTGATTAACATTTGCAAATACTGTTGGAGCTGCTGAAGATTGTAAGACCATCTTTGCATTGTATAAACTCAATCTCTTTTGTATTATATAATTGCATAGCACACTATGTGAGCACTATGTACAGTCGACAAATTTGAATCATGATCCACCATAAGCTTATTTTCTTACAGATATTCGGATACAATTAGGTCGAAATTCGCGTAAACATACATTTCCATGGTAACGACCTTGTTATCTGCCATTTAATTACACAGAGAATTATCTGTTGCAGTCTCCATCTTTGTTAAGAGCTTTTACACACGAGTGCGGTATTAAGCTGAATGCACACACAAAATAAATACGACGCGTACGCATTGTCGTACTAAAATCAATGTGTTTTTAATCTAATATACCTGATTTATTATTTATTTTAATATGCGTTCAGCTTAAAGGCTTCTACATACTGGCGCGACTTGTCGCGTAACGCGAAACCGGTAGAACAATTTACATGAAAACGGCCTGTAAGAGCCTTAAATGTGCTACAAACAAGATTCCGCCATTTTTGCATACATCTTCACTGAATTTTGTTTGCAACGTTTGTTAAGGCAACAATAAGAAACGGGAAAGTAAAACGCTTAAAAAATATAAAAATTATAATGTTGAACTCGTTCTTATTTAACAATCGTTAATATCGAGTGTAACCACCATTGCTTGCAATAACAGCCAATAGTCTTGAACGCATTGATCCAATAAGGCGACTGCAAATATCACTTCCTCTCATATAATCCCAAATTTCGTTGCAATGTTGCTCAATTGCTTGCTTTGTCCTCTCGTTTCTATTATCCCACTTTTGGACCATCAGACCCCATACATTTTCAATTGGATTTAAGTCCGGGGATTTAGATGGCCGGGGAATTAGCGTAACTTCTGGATGCCGGCTAAACCAGCTAGACACGACTCTGGCCGTATGCACTCTACAGTTATCGTGAACATAATAAAATCTTGGAACTTCTTCTCGCGGGTAAACCATTCGCACTGTTGGTAACATAGATTCTTCTAATAAATCCACATAATTTATTGCATTCGCATGAGAAGAAATCTGAACCAGCTCGCCTACACTTCCGGTTCCCATCCAGCCCCACATGTTAGATGAGATTCGGCCAGATAATTGATTCGGCACTACGTGATCCTCAGCGTATCGTGTATTATTGTAACGCCACAAGGTTATGCGACCGTGCTGAGAAGATCTAAAAGATTTCTCGTCTGAAAAGATAACGTTAGTCCAGTCAAAGTTTAAATATTCGTCTATCTTCCAGGGTACCCTCTTCTTCATATCGCCTGATCCAGGTCCTCACTGTGTTTCGAGATATATTTAACTCTCGAGATATTTCTCGTATACCGTAGCCTTGCTCACTGAGAACTATAATCCGAGCTCTTTGTTCTGCCATTGTAAGTAAATATAAACGAATTATTTTTTATTCTTTAGAAATTATTATTTGACACCAATTTCTGAGTGATTTTTTGACTCTGTCATTTTATAATTGAAAGAGTTCGGAACATGGTTTTGAAAAAAAAGCATTTGTTCTGAGTTATATTTAATTCCAAAGAGTTTGGATTCAAAATATGATTATTAATGCTTTATCTAAAATATTATCTATTGCAGTAATGACAAAGGTTAAAATTGCATAGATCTCCGACCCGTATTGACATAGCTTGCTTAATATTTGAAACGTCCTAAGTGCGGCATGCACTATAAAGGAGGGAAATCTTTGTTATTTTGACGATTTCAAACGATTTATCGTCAAAGTGGGTCATGATTCAGATTTTTCGACTGTACTAAAGAGTTACCATTTACCGGGTAATATGTCTTGCATTGACTTGAATGTGCCCTGGCGGCTGTGAGTATGTCATGCTCACTCAAATGTTTCGCTGATGGTGGCGCGTGTGTTGGATCATTTAGCTCCCTTCAAAATGGTTGAGCTGAATGGTGCTAATCCATGCGTCATGTTCGTGAACGGGCGCCGTCAGTTGGGACTGGTCATCTCTTAGCTGCCAGGGCTTATTTTGAATTTTCATTTTTTTTGAATTGTTCTTTTTTATCTTTTTATTACGGACGCTTCTCATGTGCACGTCTTTCTACATTGTTCTCACATGTATAATTTCAACATGAATGATGTAACCAATATTTTGTAACAATTTTTTATTTAAAAGAGTGTCCGTGGAGTTTCTTGCCCGTTCTTCTCCATAGGTACCTACTACGCTTTGGAATGGGCAACTAGCTTCATACCTATTTCTGACTGACCGATTCCTTGACAATTCAAAAGTGCCTGTAAATGGTTTAATTGAAATAAATGATTTGAGTTTGAGTTTGAGTTTGACATATAAAATTTCATAAAAATCAATCAAGCCGTTTCGGAGGAGTATGGCAACTAACATTGTGACATGAGAATTTTATATATTAGTATATAGAATCTTAGTTTAGTAAGCACATTACCCGCCATAACTAGGGAAATGTTTGTGTATTTATAGGTGCATCTGTGCCTAACCCTTCGGGGAATACAAGCATGATGTTATTTGATTATCCGGAAAATTATTAATCGCAACTCAACTTCAATTTGCTGTGAGGTCTTATAATGTAGAGATTTTGGTGTAACGATTGATAAATTATCAATAACTGCCTCGTTGGTCTAGTGATTGTAAGCGCTACTGCTGAATATTAGGTCCTGGGTTAGATTCCCAGGTTGGGCAGTGTTATTGGGTTTTCTATCTGGAATTTTTCGGTAGCAGCCCGGTCTAGATTTGTGCCTGGTTGATAGCAAGAGGCTCGACCCCTATTACATGCGACTTAAACATAACTGGCGAAATGGGGGTGTACTGTAGGTACACCTCTGCCCAACCCTTCGGGGAAACAAGGCGTGATGTTATGTAGGTTCATCAATATTTTTATAAAGGACCTTTTTTTTTTCTAGCTTTCGATCCTTCCTTCCATCTTTCGCGGGCCCGCGCGTCCTCCTTTTAAAGGATAATTAAAACTAAATTGAAAATTTTCTCTTTTTCCAGGTTGGGAGCCACATCTAAGCCTATATTTATTAACTTAGTAAGGAAACCCCTCGATAGACTAGTATCATACTATTATTTCTTAAGAAACGGTGACAATTATAGACCACACTTGGTGCGGAAAAAACATGGTGACAAAATGGTGAGTTTTATTAGTTTTTAAATTGTTTGACTTTAAAAAAATAAAAAAAGAATCTGGTTAGAATAGCCAAATCGAAAAACATTAAAAATTATATTATAATAGTGTTTGATTTTAAAATCATACCTATCCTGCACTTTTAAGCGATTTTCAATAAAATTACTATTTCGATATTTTACTCATTAAAAATAAATCTCGTTATTCCTATCATAGTTTTTTTGCTATAACTAGCCTTGAGTCTAATGAGATGACTAATTAAAATCTTATCTAAATTGTTATAAACTTTATCAAGAGTAAATTAGAGGTCTAAATCATACTTTCACAATCACCTATTATTATTTATTTTAGGTAGTTAGTTACTAAGTAATAGCTAGGCAGTCGCTACTGCAGTGCAGGCCGCTCATTCGTCAACGCTCACGGCGCCGATTAAAAATGATTTTTTAATAATGAAAATAAAATAAAATTAAGAAAATAATATACATTCAGACATATTATATATATCAGACATTCAGATATATAATATCAGACATTCTTAATCGGCGTCCCGCCGGCCGCTCATTCGTTAACGCTGCCCTCCGCCACGTCGCGCATACCAAAGGCGCGGTAGAAGCGGTCTCGGTCAGATTATACCAGTTTTGGTTGGCTTCCCAACCTTAATATAGTTGGGACAGACAACGGAAATGATGATGAGGTACACACGGCTACACATCAAGCTATAATTTTCAAGTATAAGCTGACCTCGCACTGTACTGAAATCCTATACAATGCGAGATCAGCATAAACTGGAAATATTAGATTGATGTGTAGCCGTGTGTACCTACTGTGCGATTAGCTTCCATAAATGCCTTATTGTGTAAAATACTTGAAATGTCAATTAGTTTAATTTAATTCAACAATTCAATTATAAACATTACGTTGATAGATTGGGTTGAATAGATAAATTTTTCAAAAATTTGAAACAGTGCCATGGATTAATGCCAAAATTAAAGAGGTGTAATAGTAATTAAGCTAGGCGTACATTACAGACGCATCGGGCTGTTGGCAATCGCATTTTCATACAAAAAAAACGCGGTGCGGCCCGCCTGGGGGCCTACCCCCAGCTCATAAAGCAGTATTATTTTAATATTACTTCAGTGGGAGAAAGAGATGGAGCTATACGTCATGTAGAGCTTCATCTCTTTCCCACACTGAAGTAATATTAAAATAAGACTGCTTTATGAGTTGGTGGTAGGCCTCCTGTAGCGTGCGATGGATGGTTCATATAAAATGTGCGAAAGTAATGTAGGACGATCTATCGGTTCCGCCTGGTTCGTTAGGAACGAGAGCCTCCATCTCGATCTTAAAATCCGTACCGTTCATCAGTTCCTCAAACGCGCTTCAAAGCGTTTCTTTGAATCCGCTGCCAAACATCACAACCCTCTGGTTGTCGAGGCCGTCAATTATGTCCCAAGTAGAATCAGTCATATTCGCCGACCAAGCCATATTCCTACCGACCCAGACGACCCGACTACCATCCATCAGGAGTCTAGTAGGGAAACGAGTACACTAGGACACAAACACAGACGCTTCCCGTCATTCCAACCTCGCCGCCGAGGTCCTTTGCGATCGCGACCGAGTAAATGATACTCCCCCCCGACCCTTGCTCGAAAACGAGGTGCCAGCAGTTGTTGCAGCTGTGCACGTAGCTTTAAATTCCCCGATTAATAATCATGATCAAAACTTTGATCCAGCCCGTCCCATCTTTGATGTCCTCCCTCCGGTAAACGCCCTAAGCCGAGGTTCGTACCCCACAGGGGGTGCCCTTAGCGAGCGTTCACCTAGTTTATAAGTTTAGTTTAGTTTGTAAGTCCCTGGCTGGAGGCTTTGAGTGTAGCAGCTTAAGGCACCCACAGGTTTGCCCGGTTAAATAGTCATGACCTCAGAGTTCAGCTATGAGATGCCCTAAAGCAAAAGTAGGACTATTTTTGCGTAGCGGTGCGGCCGGCCAAATGTGCCTTTAATGGCCTATTACACCACGCGGTAGGGGCTTGTGGCTAAGTAATAACAGCTGCACGGGTCGATCGATCAGGTTAAGCTACGCTTGCCGCGGTTGGTCCGTGGATGGGTGACCATCTTTACATACCAAGTCCCCTCCGTGCCTCGGAAAGCACGTTAAGCCGGTGGTCCCGGCTGTCATTTGTAGATCTTTGACAGTCGTTACGGGTAGTTAGAAGCCCAAAAAGTCTGACAACCAGTTTTACCAAGGGGTATCGTGTTACCTAGTCACTAGGTTGTGGAGGTCAGATAGGCAGTCGCTCCATGTAAAATACTGGTATTCAGCTGCATCCGGTTAGACTGGAAGCCGACCCCAACATAGTTGGGATAAGGCTAGGCAGATGATGACGCCACGCGGTATCAATTCTGTCTTAGTAAGACTGTCTGTTACCTAGCGTAGTGTAATAAGAGTAAGCCGACGTTGCACGCGTAATAAAAATCGCGGCGGGGTTTTATCGCGCACTGGATTTTCAACTGTCGGCGTTAAGCCGAGCGTTGAGAATCCAACGCGCTGGGACACACTCTCGTTCCAGCGCGTTGAAAAAACACACTGTTTGATTTTCAACTCTCGGCCCTAAGCAGAGCGTTGAAAATCAGATGTACGAAAAAAAATCGCCGCGATTACTGTCTAACTGTCTGAATACCGGGTGGTATAATGGCGCCCTTAAGGGTGCAGAGCAAGTTATGGGTTCAAACAAATACTTGTATGGCCTAAACAATTGTTACTAAGTCTTGGTATGTTTGAGATTTGAGCTCCCAAAACACACAATTAGGGTTTGGGTCCCGGGACGTCTCATGTCTGGAAGTCCCGGGACTTTTCATAATTTTAGTTGTCTCGAGTCCCGGGACTTTCGGGTCGAGACTCGAGACGAGACGAGATTGTCGAAATTGTAATATAATCATTTTTATTTTCAATTACAAAGAACACCTTATTCTTTTAATTTGGTCGGGTTAAAACTCGCAAACTATTGCGTTTGCGTTTTTTTTTTTTCGTAAAAACTCAGTATCAGCCCTCTGCTATCGTGTATTATTTAATGTTATTTTATAAAAAGATAATGAAGTGATACTCACCGAATAAACATAAAATTAATTTTGGATCATTATTATTATTGTCATAACAAAAAAATATCTTTTAATATGGAGCGTCACTAGGGTTTGGGTCCCGGGATGTCTTGTGTCTCGAAGTCTCGGGAATTCCCGGGACTTTGATTGTAGGCTGTGTCGTGTCCCGGGACTTTGAAATTGTCGGGAATTCCCAAACCCTACACACAATCCTACATTTTAATAAAAATCCTTATCCAAACATACAGCATAAACTACATTCTTTAAATAACTCTTTAAAATCTGTTATCTTCGCAATGACCAAGGCATGACGTCATTTCTAATACTTAGGAAGAATAGATAATTTTTTGTTATCAATTCGCAGACGTTCGACGAGTGCGTGGAGAGGGGTCAGGCTGACTGTGACCCCAACAACATGTGGTTGCAAGTACCCTTCTTTTGTGGACATGCTGCCGAGTGCTGGTATGTATTTTTATTAATTTAAAACAGCTCTGATATGAGTCAAGAAATATGAAAACAATGATGGAGTGCAAACTGACTGTCGAAGTTTTGAAAAAACTACTCTGTCTGTGGCAGTTAAAACTATTTTGACGCTAGGTGCGAAAATTTAATAATACACTTTATAATTAGTGCCATAAAGTGCAAAGTTGTACGAACATTGACGTAGACATCAAACAGCTCCTCGAGTACGCTCACGGGGTGTTCCTGTGTACTTTATGATACTGATTATAAAGTTTATTATTCAATGTTTTTAACAATCGCACAGCAAAGTCTCGGGTTATGAGTAAGAACTCATATAAGTAGCAGATAGTTGAATCCAAAAGTTGCACGGAATGTTCAAGATAACAAATAGAACTTAAATAATATCTTTGTGATGTTATCTATCTCAATACACTCCCTTTGTTCATTTATTTTAGCGATGCTAAGATGAACGCGCAGTATTAAATCGACATATGTTTCAGCTCTCAACGAGGCATCTTCAGTATGATGATCGACTTGTCGCGAACTCAAAAACGGCGTGTTGCCTCGCCGAGCGCCGAACGCAGCATGGTCGTGCGCGGGGTCTCTGCGTCTGGCGCTCGGCGTGGCAACACGCCGTGTTCGGATTCGCGACAAGTCAATCGTCATCCTGAGGATGCCTCGTTGAGAGGTGAAACACGTGTCGATTTCTTACAGGGTTTTTTATGACTCTTTAGAAATAGTTAAGCGGAACAGGTCACTAAATATAACCACGTCTATTGTATTTTATAATGGATTCCCGCAAGGTCACGCCTGAATCAATTAACTATCTTAAATGCGCAGTGTTTAATTAGTCTTTGTAATTTAAGAGACAAACGATTTTTTTATGGTCCTTTTTCTGTCCAGTTTAGTCACAGATATCTTGACTAATGACGGAAATGACTAGGTTTTAAACAAAGTTTGGTTACAACAAAATAAGCACACGTTAACAAAATATCGCGGCGGGATTTTGTTGCGCACTGGATTTTCAACTCTCGGTGTTGAGTCGAGCATTTAGAATCCAACAAAGAGCATCCCAGCGCGTCAATAAAACACACCGTTGGATTTTCAACTCTCGGCGGTAAGCAGTGGGTTGAAAATCAAGTGTGCGAAAAAAAGTCGCTGGGGAAAATCGGCCGTGCGTATCTGGGCTAATACTCTGTCACAGCAGCTCCTTTATAAAATAATCATTGCATTGAAAAGAATAAACTTGAATTAGATCTATGTTTCCTTGATCGTGGCTTATTGACAAATCATGGAAGGACTTAGTTTTGATGATTCCTACCCAAATAAAATTTTAACATAATAACATACCCGATTTAACTATGGGTCGAGGTCGGGGTAAAATAAGGAGGGTTAGGGATACGTCAAAGACAGAACGAAGAAAGGGATGGTGCTACACGTCCTGTATAGCTCCATCTCTATTTCGCACTGTCAAAACAATTGTGACTTTGACATTTTCTTTTACAACCCGTGCTCGACAGATTCCTTACAAATACTACTACTTGAATGCAATACTTTTAGTACTACATGTCATCGCACACACAACACACACACACACACACACAAAACATACACGCACGAACACACTCACAACACACACACCCACTCACCCAAACACAAACAATATAATTATTAATTAACTACACCTCTAGTTGTAATTTGTAATTGGTACCAACTTACTCGCCGCGGGAGGAAGACCTGGAGTCCTGAAATACAGGGCTGCCCTAGTTTAGGCTCCAGTCCACTCCATTTATTTTATGTACCTATACTGTGTTTAAATTAGTGTGGAAAATAAATGAATTTTTACTTACTTTTTACTTTACTTTACATGTTCATGCAGTAATAGTCAGCTCCGGATCTAGATTTTTTTGAGGCGGGTCAAAAACTGTCGTCTGCCGCCCCCCGCCAATCTTTTATGGGGATGCGCTAAGTTAGCCCTCGCAATTAAAATATTCTCAAAATGATAATTTTCACAGCAACATAATTATTAATCAAATTTTATCGATCGATAATGCGCCAACACAACAGGGACGCCAAAACTGTTGTAAAAAGAAATAGTTATTTATGCAACTGTTGTATAAATAACTATTAAGGGGTATTAAAACACGAATTATCACATGAGTGTTTTAATACCTAATTATAACAGTTGCATACAATACTTTATCTACACCCATGATATGAATCCTCTATAAAAGTTTCTGAAACCAATGGGTGTTTGTAATTTATTCAAGATCAAGAATAAAGAAATTCCCACCAAATTCAGTACAACTGCACGTATGTACGTCGCCTGCAGCAGCACATCACACACACATGCGTGCAGCGGGTGCAGCTGTCCCCCGCTTGAACGTTGAAACGAGTTGCGTAATGAAATTTAGTACAACATTGTATCACTCATTGGGATGAGGTAATGGTTACTATGACACTGGCTGTTCTAATGACGGCAATAAGCTAATTGCTTCTGAAACTTTTATACAGGATTTATAGCTTGGGTGTAGATAATAGAACATTACTGCCGCGGTCTATAATGACTACTTTGCTGGTCGCGCTGATGATGGCCGACAGCGCAGCGTAGCGCAGCTCCAGGCCGACACAGCGCGGTCAGCGTGCAGCACTTGATGGACGAGCTGAGATAAAGGCCGAGGCCGTAGGTCGAGGCCTTTACAGCGAGGACAGTAAGGGCTGCAATGATGGCCAAGCTGGAAGGCCTAGAGCGTAGCTAGGCTAGCTCGAGGCAATCATAGCGTGACCAGCGAAGCAGTCATAATGGGCCAAGGCTTTTATAGTGCTTTACTCAAAAATGCAAGTACCTAATCTAAATAAAACCAGCAAGTAAAGATTTAGATTTCCTACTGATTTTCCACTGCACAAATTTTTCAGATGCAAGCTTATATTTTTCCTTTGAGTTCCGCGGTATTAAATTTTCAACCACTAATTTAGCTTCATCTTTAATGTCTAGCGGTGTTAAACACATTGAATCGGAATAATTTTCGCTTTGAGAGATCATTTTTAGCGAAAAAGTCACTAAATAAAAAATTGGTTGCCTGGAAAGTCGGTATACGGGCGAAAGTTTTACGTGACAACGACTTTGAGTGGTAAAATAATTTTAATGTGAATATTCATTCGTATAGTAGGAAGAAGGATGAAATAATAGTAACAATTTAAAACATTTATTTATACAAAGAATTATATTTAAAACATTAATTTATACAAAGATATCCTATCTAGCCTATCTCTCTCACTCTCTCTCTCTCGCTCTGTCTCTCTCGCTCTTAGGCGGGCTAACTGTGCTCGAGTGGAAGGGACGCGTGCCTTTCACTTTTTATGTCTGTCTCTCTCGCTCTTAGGCGGGCTAACCATGCCCGAGTGGAAGGGACGCGTGCCTCTCACTCGCTCTCATTGTGAGCGCATAACGTGAGCGGAGCGTAACGCAGTTTCTTGAAGTGTCACCCGGCAAACCAATTTATAAGACGTTGTCACGTCAAAATAAAATTTTCGCTGAACCGCGCTTTTGTTACTTCTTTGTTTTTTTTTTTTTAACAATGGTAGTTGGAACTATACAGCCAAATATGGAATAAAATCTTTTTGTACCTATCTCTATAAATACAAACAGCTGTGTTTTAAATAAAATCTTTTTGCATTTGATTTTTTAAAACGTTGAAACGTCAAAATAGCGGCCGGCAATGTTTTGCCGGCCTGTTAGAGCGACCAGCAAAACTTTGTCGGCCGCTCCTTGAAACAGAACGGCAAGGTCGACTTTGCTCAAACAAGGTTGTCAAAATAATGACCACATTACATGCATTTTTGAGTAAAAGATTATATGTGCTGCGCGTCTCATTTATTGCAGAGTTGCGGTGTGCACCATCCAGCACACTTGTCTGCTACGCTTGAATTTGTCGCCCCCTGAAGTTGGCGCCCGAGGCACGGGCACCGGTTTGCTCCCCCCTAGATCCGGGGCTGATAGTAGTACTACTGTATGAATTAGTCGCTAAGTTCTCGTAACCATGGATGATTTTTTAACGAGGCGATTTTTATCGCGCAATGAATTTTCAACTCATTTCTTAGCGCCGAGAGTTTAAAATCCAACAATGTATTTTTAGGATGTGCTGGAATGCATTCTGTTGGATTCTTAATGCTCTGCTGAACACCGACAGTTGAAAATCCAGTGCACTATAAACAATGGTTGCTTTAAAAATTTGGATTATATTGACAAAAACATTATATTTTAGGAAACCCGGCAACCAATGGGCCTTAGACCAAGCGAAACACAATCTAGTCAACCACTATCTCCTAGTGGGCGTCACGGAACAAATGCTCGACTTCATTACTGTACTAGAGGCTACACTACCTCGCTTCTTCAGAGGAGCCACTGAATACTACATGAACAGCAACAAGTCTCATCTAAGACAAACTAGCTCTAAGATAGAACCTAACCTACTTACCATAGACAAAATACAACAGTCCCCCGTCTGGAAAATGGAGAACAAACTGTACGAATTCGCTCTAGAACATTTTAATTTCGTAAAAAGAAAATTGTTAGCAAAAGAAGCAAATAATGTCGCACAAATATATTTCTATGAGAAAATACGGCCTAAATGAGCTTTAGAGTAATTTTTATTGTATGTTGTTGTTAGGGTATGGACACACTATACCTTTTTGAGGTAGGTATTTTATACAGCATTTAGCGGAAAGATGTTGTCATACATAAATTAAAAAAAAAATATCAACTGCCCCATACAAAACTTCAATACCTACTGGACCTAAATGTATGGGACGGCTGATATTTCTTTTGCGATTACGATCTTGGTTCCATTGAGAAAGTTGTTCAGTTTGATGGTCTGTACCAGGGATGTTACGTAAGTCATTATACCGGAACCAGAACCGAAATCGGAGGTTTTAAATTTGATAGATCGGAACCGGAACCGAAACCGGAGTCGGAGGTGAAAGTAGAAGAAAGATATGTTATAGGAAGTCTTGAAAAAGAATGAAACAATTGAAATATAATTCAGTCTCTTTAATCAGTCAAATATAAGCGATAACATCCACAAACAAAACAATAAACTGAGACATCGAGAGCGAGTGTGTATAAAATAAACTAAAATGACACTGGCGACAAGTCAAATCTTGTTTATATGCGCTCTAGTCACGTGCTTCGCTGCGTTTCGAACTTCGGTATAACTCTGATTCAAAATTGTCGAAATCGGAGGTGTAAAATTAATCGGGTGTTCCGACCTTTCGGAACCGGAACCGAGCTCCGTAACATCCCTGGTCTGTACCACACACCACCACACCTTTCTTATTGCTGTATCGACTTAATTTTTTGTTCCCTAATTTGCCGGCAAGATTGTGTCTACTTAAATATTATATTTTGTGTACTAATATTATTATTTTTTGTTAATTAGTAAATAAGTTTTCTGACGATATGATGTCCATACTCTTTTTACAAAATTATGTTATAATGATCATTCCAGAGTTAGAGTATATTTGTAAAGACATTGGTTCTAATAATGTGTGAACAGGGAATGTAGGACAATTAGTAATTTTGTAGCTTAATTTGAGCGTGGCATTAAAAATTAAAAAGGCAATTGAGAGACCGAACAATGTTGAACTAAATTGTGCTAAGTGGCTAACCTAATTATTTACAATTTCTGTTAAAACAAAGTAAAGTATGTTTTTGTTATGAACTAAAACGTTAGTCTGGACTAAGATCAAAAAAAAAAACTGGCACTCCGGGAGTGCCGACAGATGTGAAAACTTGAACAATTTTACTGTGCAGGAAATACTTTTCTTTTTTGAAGTCGGTAAAAAAAGGGAAATGTCAATCATGTCGTTGTCATGTTTCAATGTTTGGAATGTCATTAATTCCTAAGAAAATGTATCGTTGCGTATGCATAGCGTTGATGTCTTTTTAGTGGTCAAAAGCTGGTGTCGGTAACAGTGTCGCGAGTTCAATTGTTTTTTCCCATCTCAAAAATGCCCAACGCGCCAAAAGAAGTTTTCAGATAAAAAAAAATACAATGATAGTTTTTAAATGGCAGTTCCGTTTTTATATTCTAACTGGCTTCTGCCCGCGACTTCGTCCGCGTGAAATTTATTGTTTTAACATAAAATATAATAATATCCTTCAACACTCGGCAATATTCAAGCTTTCCATTAGTAAAAGAATTTTCGGAATCGGATCAGCAGTTCCGAAGATTACCCCCTACATACAAACTCACAAAACATCTATAACCTTAACTTATGCGAAAGTAAGTTTGTTTGTTAGCTTTCACACTAAAACTGCTGAACGGATTTGAATGAAATTTGACACATGGGTAGACCATGACTTGGGTTAGGATATAGGATACTTTTTATCCCGTGGGATAATTTCCCACACGGGAAAAACTGCGGGCATAAGCTACTACTTGTATTAGTATAGATAAAGAAGCTTTCTTGCCCACAAACTTGCCACCAGTGAATAAATATGCCCCAAAATTATGCCCACGCTCAAAAGCTGCAATCAACATTGTGTTCTAGCTAGATAATATTATATTATTAGAAACTTAAACTTAGGCCTTCTAATAAATTAGATAACGAAACTAAAATTTAGTAAGTAGAAAAAGTAGGCCTTAATACTTAATAGACAATCATAGGATTTAGTTCCTTAACCTATCGAATTTAGGTTTAATTTCCAATGACACTATGTATTTGTTACATTGCTCACACTAAAATTATGATATGAAAAGACATTTTTTTCGGTAAGATTTTTTGCATTGTATTGCAATGATATTTAAATCTTATAATTTTGTAAAAATAAAAACGATTCGAACGAAACAGTAAATACATTGTGTGAAACCCCGTAGGTAATAATAATTTATGTAAATAAATTGACGATTGTACTATATATATTATGTTACGATGTGAAATATATTTTTATTCAATGCACATTTATTTGTACACAAATAATATTAAATATTGTTTATTTTTATTTGACTTAAGTTACCTGTAAAACTATACCGCAATCAACTGTACAGTCAGACACACAAGTAAAGACACAATTTTATAAAATACATAAAGTTATAATTCTAGAAATTTTTCTATGTCATGGGTACTTTACTTTTTTTTGGTTTAAGTACTTAGCTCAACACTATACAGGCTGGCAGGGACATCGACGCGAAAACTGTTACCATGGATTCAGTATTATGATTTTGCGTTAAAAAATTTCGTCGGTTGCCCATTGTATATTTTGTAGTTTGATTTATTATTTTTTGTTATGTATTTTTGTGGTGTACAATAAAGTATATATAAATAAATAAATAAATAAGAAAAAAAATCATCTGTTCCATACATTTTGACCACGTAGGTGCACTGCACGTTTCTATGAAACATCATTTTTTTTTTTTTAAATAACCCACGAAATCGTTCAACGCATAATGGTTCAGAACCATGTACTGAATCCATGGTAACCGTTTTCGCGTCGATGTCCCTGCCACCCTGTATGTATAATGTATGCACAAAATACATTCTGAAAATTATGGAATAATATAATTTTGTGTTTTTACTTCTGCATTCTACAAATACATGTGCTAATTTCGTCACTCCCAAAAGTTTATAATTATTTAATCGACATTATTTTCCTAATTCATTATTAATCGGTCAGTGACGAAATTAGCTCCTTAAATATTTTATTATTACATTACTTAATGAACATTGTGATATTTTTAAGTCCATCCAACGACTTGTTATCTCAATTTAATGCTATAATTTTTTTAATGTTATTCAAAATGCGCAATTGTTTTATTTGTTATTTTATTGTGTGTTTAATCTTTGAAGTAGATGTTGCAGATTCTGTCCGCTAGGTGACGCTACTGATCCTTGGACCAATGTAAGTAAGTACTTGTGTACATGATAATAAATTATAAAATATGGTAGAAATATGTCTGATCTTCTGATCGTCAAATGTCGAAATGATCCGACAAATATGTCTCAATTCTTATCTGGAACAGAATAATTATAAATATGTATATTTCTACCAAATGGCACAATAGTCAATATCAAGGTCTACGTTCTCTATAAGTACTTTCTTTTTTGTTTTCTAATTCTGTTTATTTTTTTGTTTTGTTATGATAACTAACTAGGTTCTAACAACCTAGGATTGGATACTGGCGACTTATCATTTTTATTCATATTTATTTTGACTTATAATTTTATTTTATTATTATATTTTCTCTCAGTGCTATATTATTCACGAAATGGTCAGTGATAATACTATTTTTGTTAAACATATTATCTAACCATATCAATTAAATGTTTGTGTTAGTCGTGATAAAATAGTAATAGTAGGCAAATTGATACTCTGGATTCTGCAATAATAATTATTATAACAACGTTAAAAATATGCAAATGCTTTCAATACAACTTTGAACTTGCTTAAAAGACAGAATTAATATTCAATTTCCCGAAAAAAACTAACATTTAGAAGTTTTTTATCAAATATAATATTATTTTATAATTATTAATATATTTTTTACTATATTTATTTTTGTACCTAACGAAAACGAAACAGTTCACAAATGGAAATGGATTTCATTGAAACAAAATAAAAATGATGAAAAAAAAAAGAAACTTTTGTGACGATAATGATTGTGGCCGCGCCCTATTATGGTTAAAAAAAAAAAACGAGTTATAACTTGAAAGATTATCTTACTGATGTCTGAATCAATTACCCGAGCCTTGGTTAAGTTTTTATGTGAACGGTCGCGGTCATAGTTGACATATTGTTACCACGTTGAGGTAATGTAGTCACACTGGGCAATTGGGGCATAAGCTTGGCGTGAGGGAGGACAAATCGACCCGGGGGGTGGGTCATCAGCTAAATGTATGAGTGACAAGAAGACTAGTTCAAGTCCAGAGGGTCGCCGTACCCTGCCCCCCCCTCTTCATTGGGGTAAATAAGTAGTTAAAGAGGCCACAGCATCAATAACTGAGGCCCACTTGCACCACAAATCGCTAACTACGTTTAACGCTAAACGATTTTAAATCATCGTTCTGTCTCTCTCATCAAAAATTAAACATTAGAAATGGGAAAACGAAATGTTCCATTTTTAAAACACGACTACTTAACAAGGTAAAAGTAAGAAAATTACCCTTTTCCACTAATGCAATTTCTTGATCAGTAAGTAAAAATGGAATCCATTTTGTTGTAGATTCTTTCATTTATTTTTCTAACAATTTATTATTTTTATAATCTTTATTTTTTTTAATTAAAAAGCTTATTTGTCCTATATTTTTATTAAAGACGTAGTCATATTAGACGATAATAAAAATAAGTTGTATACTCACACGGTAGTATATTATGTATTAATTATTATTGTATATAGAAATGCGCATTTATTTAGTGTAAGTAAACATGTTCTTCCATTCGAGTTATGTTAGTTAGCTAATCTTGCGATGTACATAATCCTTTATATAATATGTTTTATGTATTAGAAATACTATTGATTACAATTGCCCTGTGAAATATTTAGTGGTTTTAGTTTCGTGCTTCTCTCTCAGTTATACAAGGTTATTGGTTATACGTCGGCAATCCATTAAGGGGATGTAGGAGAGGTCATTTGCAACCAAATTACCCCTGATGACCCCTATGCCAATTTCAACCATTTTCGAGTAATTTGACTTTTTCTAATGTATGAAGTAAAAATATAAAATGTACCCAATAACCCTGATATACAGGGTTAATGGTTATACGTAACCATTTTCAAGTAATTTAACATTTTATATTTTAAAATGTATGAAATAAAAATGTTAAATGTAACCCTATAACCCTGATATACAGGGTTAATGGTTATACGTCGGCAATACATTAAGGGGATGTAGGAGAGATCATTTACAACCAAATGACGCCTTTTGACTCCTATGCAAATGTTAAAAAATTCGCGTAATTTAGCATTTTATATTTTTATTTCATACATTTTTTTAAATATAAACATACATACATACATACATAAACTCATGCCTTCTTCCCATGGGGGTAGGCAGAAACTACAGAACGCCACCTGCTACGATCCTTACATAGTCCTTTTGCCTCGTTTACGTTCATACATCTGGTCATACACGCACGCCGGTTGCGAGTACTACGCACCTGGCCTTTCTGAAGAACATCACCAATAAGGTCAGTATATGTCCTCCTAGGGCGTCCCCGCCCGGCCTTTCCCTTTATATCAGCCTTGTAAATACATTTTGTTAGTCGCCTTTCATTCATTCTCTCAACATGCCCAAACCATCTCAGCATACCCTTTTAAATACCCTTTAAATATAAAATTAAAAATTACGTACTAGAAAATGGTTGACATTGGCATAGGGGTCATTAGGGGTAATTTGGTTGCAAATGACCTCTCCTACACGGATTGCCGACGTATAACCAGTAACCCTGTATACTAACTACCTGTATCAAGTAATTATAAGTATGTTTTTGACATCGACACTGCTTATTTAGAGGTAGTACGTACAGTTCTAAAACCACTACAATTCTTGAAGCATATTGTAGGTAACTAAATAGCAGAAGTATTGTAAATGTCGACATTTAAATTTATTTTAAAAAAATATTTTTGTTCACAAAATATCAAATGACCGGATGCCTGATTATTATAAATTTTAATGAACGACATAATCTTTTAAATTTTTATAGTGAATTTTATCATATTGATTTTCGGGTTTTACAATACTTCATTGTAGGTTTCTGTAGATAGTTATTTCACTTACGGCCGAACCTAATAACCTATCTATCACCAGTTTTGGCATACTGGAGATCGAAATACCTATCTAACTATGGTTTTAACGTCCCAATAATCTGTCAGAGAAAAATGAATCTTACGGAATTGTGGGACGACATTCAATGCCAGATTGAATTATACTGTCTACCATCAATAGCGATTTATCTTTTATTGAAAGTAGGTTATTGGGTTCGGCTGTTAATTACACCCTACCCACAGTTAAAAAAGCATGAGTAATAAACAAATATTATCAAACAAAGTAAGAAACTAATCCTATCATAAATTCTTGGTATAAGTCAGGTCAGTGAAAAAACACTTCTATGTGCTTAAATTTAAAAACTAATATAAGAACAACAAAAACATGCAGAATTATCTACATAGTAGAATAGAAATATTTAAATATCTAACTAAATCGTAATAATTAAAGTTTTTTTATGATTTCCAAACTGACTCATGCCAGAGCCTAAAGTTAAGCACTATGTGACTTCAAAACTGTAAATAATATATGTAAGTATAGGTCAATAATATAATAGAAAAACTGTTTCACAAAATGTTAATTCTATGTCGTACAAAATTGTACTTAATTTGTAAAAGCAATCACACAACTTTAGACCCTACTTACTTAATTTTAAGGTTGATATTTATATAATTTATAAAGAAATGTGATTATAGAATCTGTTATTTTAAATTTCTTACTGTTCCGAATCTCTGCACTCACTAGTTTACCGTGCAAAGGTGTTTCAAACGAAATATAAACTTAATGTTTTATAAAAAAAATGTTTTTTATTTATTAGGTACCTAAGCTATGACACACTTATTTTTTTTTTTTAATTTGTTTGACCTTGTAAAACAACGCAAATTGCATCACATTATAAACAGAAAAAAAAAAACTATATTTCAGTGAATTATAGACTAAAAAATTATTTCCTTGTAACAATGAATAAAAAATTAAAAGAACAGACACTTACAAGAAAGGCAGAGCTCCTGACACACTGTATAAACAAGAAAAAACCTCTAACAAAACTTTTTTCTACTAACTGGAAGCCGTAAGTAACCCCGTCGATGAATCATATCAAATAAAAATTTAATAAGATAATTACAGACCAGCACAAACTTCGACTCTATCGAATATTTACCGATCGTACCCAGTAATTGGGAACATACTTTTCATAGAATTCAAAAGTTTTGAACGTGACAATTATCGTAAACGTAACGATCATGAATAAAATAGCACCACCTTGGGGCTGTCGATCTGAAAAATTATCATGACCCTAATCGAAATCATTTCTTAGTCAGCAAACATCGACACCAGTCCTTCACCTGCAAGAGCAAGTCTTGCAGTCTAAACTGTAATTACTTTGTTTCAATGAGGGGGACGCAGTTTTAATAATTCAGGTGATGACCTGTCCCCGTCACACGCGGGAATTATGACGTGATAGAACGAGACAGTCAGTGTTTTGTTGGTCGTGCCGGCGAGGGAAGGAGTTGCTTTCAGTCGTGTGTGAGAGCTGCGACGGAGCGGTTGGCCCGCGATGCCATTAAGATTCAAACCGCTCGCAGAAATGCTATCACGAAGGCACAACTTCCGAATAACTCAAACCAAGTCGATCAGTTAAAAGTTTTGTAAGATGAGATAATTTTCAAGATAAAGAGTTTTATGTTTAGTTTCGTTTTGAGGTTCGTCCACGAAGGTCGCGTCCTTCAATCGATAAACTATTAATTGCCGCGTGTGATTGCCCGTGGCCGGTAGACAACGGAACTACACGCGTGTTTTGGATGTATATTTTATTTGTAAAGTGCCAATTAAAAACATTAGTTAAGTATATTTTTTTATTGCGGACCCTGTGTCGTAAAGTTTGTTGGTGGAAAGACTTTGAAATTAATTCGCATCTTCATGGAATATGGGCATCTGTTTAGACACTGGTGAGAATCTAGTATTAATTAGTAATGGCCGATCCCCTTGTCTACACGTGTATTTCAGGTACCATGTTGGGCGCCAATAGCAACTTCCAATTACATTGATAAGATCAAAATGCATGACAAATAAAGAAGACAAACCATTTCAATCATCATTATGTACGCATACCGATATTACGTCGAGTCATTATTTTAAATAATTGTTTATCAACACCTAGTCCCATTCGGGCGCCACTTGTAAACATTGGTATGCGTCTATCGTATGTTTTGAGCTACTTACCTATATTAAATTAATTGTAGTAACCTCTTTAACGTACCACGAATATATAAACTACAAGCAATATTAAAATCTAGCAGCTAGATATTTATTTACCTATGTCCAAAAAAAAAAAATTTAAAGATTGAAGAGCACAAAGTATAACGGACATTACAACGACAATCCGGTTTCTATAACCGTGGATTTAACAGAAGTTGTTATCAGCAACGTTGCTGCCTACCCTCTCATCTTTTGACGTGATCACGAAGTCACCTTTAACTGATGAACAAATAAAACTGCTAAACCTACTATTACGCTATTATTCTTAAAATAAGTAGGTAATTTTAGCATCTGTTGAGCTTTATTATATATTGATGAATGCTTAATTTTTTTCTCGGTTATCAATAAAAACGATTCCTAAAGTCCGTAGGTAGATAAATCATTTTAACTCAAACTCAAAGCATTTATTTCAAATAAACCAATTACAGATACTTTTGAATTGTCAAGGGGTCGGTCAGTCAGAAAGATGAAGCTAGTTGCCCAGTGCCGGCCCGAAAATTCCTGACGCCCTAGGCGAAAGGCTGGAACGGCGCCCTTTTAAGAAAATTTGTGACAAAATAAAACTATGTTCTTTCATTTTCGTGTGGTTAGTGACTAACCTGTACCCTAATTGCGTAACTTATTTTCGTAAACAATTTCGCGAAATTTGTTTCATTTTGACATTTAAACAACATTCATTGCATTATTTACGTTGTTGAACAGATTTTTTTTCCAACTTATGAAGCAATGGATTAGAAATCTGTTTCAAATCGAAACAAATTGTGATTGTGTTGTATTACGCAAGTAGGGTACTGGTGTCAGAGTTTTAAAGCCACCCATGGGCCTCTGACTTGGCTTCACATGCTGTCGAGAAATATCTCTCAGGCGCGATCGGTACAACGATCGCGGTCAAACTATAATAGTCAAATTAATTTTGAACAAAACATTGTAACATACAACAAGAGAAGCAATAAATTTGAAATCGCGATTTTTTTAGCAATGGAGCGAGTTGAGGCTATCAACTAAACTCGCTTTTGATTTCCTTACCGATGGTTTCGTAAATGTCCATGAGCGCATTTTGGTAGAAAAATTGGTAAAAGATTGGGAGTATTTTCAAGTTGTAGGTAAATAAAAATTAATGTACAGTATTATTTTTTAATTTCAATTCCACCGATTGCCGCCCCCCAAATACGAGCGCCCTAGGCCGTCGCCTAGTTCGCCTATATGAACGGGCCGGCCCTGTAGTTGCCCATTCCAAAGCGTAGTAGGTACATATGGAGAAGAACGGGCAAGAAATTCCACGGACACTTTTTTAAATCAAAATATTGGTCACATCATTTATGTTGAAACTAGCTGCACCCCGCGGTTTCACCCGAATAAGTCTCGATCCCGTGGGAAAAAAAAAAGTATCCTGTGTTCTTTTCCAGGGCATCATCTATATATGTGCCAAATTTCATCCAAATCCGTTCAGCCGTTTTTGCGTGAAGGCGTAACAAACAATCTTACTTTCGCATTTATAATATTAAGGATAAGGATTATACATGTGAGAACAATGTAGAAATTGTTATTGTCAATTTATACGTGATTGAAACACATTGATGCGCAAATTTATCGTCTACCAAATGCAATTGAAGCGATTGACAATATTACCACATTACAAATTGATAACAATTGATCGTTTCGGGGATAAGAACGTGCAACATTTCAACCTTCTAGAGTCTAGACCTAGCGATTTAGGCTATGTGTCTGTCGGTAGTATTTAAGTTTTTTTATTAAACTGAGGTCAACTAAGTTGAAAAAGCTCCAAAGTAAGTATCTACTTTTACCTAAAACAACGAAACATCTGCAGTCTCATTTAATTTTCATTAAAATCGAACTGCAGTTCCAAGTAGTGACTAAAAGTAATTTCTCCCGTCATTTTAAAACTTATACTTTATTTACCTAACCGGTAGCATTCTGTGGAATTTAATGCATAGATATGTTTGACTTCAAGCACTCACCAAAATTAAACCTGCATGATCCTGCTGCGAAAGTTTGTGAGGATGTATGGATGTTTGTTACTCTTTCACGCAAAAAGTACTGAACGGATTTAGATGAAATTTGGCACACAGATAGTTTATAACCTGGATTAACACATAGGATACTTTTTATCTCGATATTTCCACGGGATTGAAACTTATGCGAGTGAAACCACGGGGCACTGCTAGTAATATAATAAATATTGGTACAAGATGATACAGTTACAAATGGAATGGTGTTACTAGTTACAAATGAATAAAGTGATTTGCCTCATCAAAGGGTGCGCGATGTATTCAATTATGCGTATAGTCCCAGTCGCCCCCACATGGATTGCCACCAGGTGGCAATTGGGAGAAAAAAATCCCAGTTGCCACCGGGTGGCGACTGGGACCTTATTGCCCCCACTTCAAATCGCTGTACATTGCGGCGTGGATCGCCAAACCCCCTCATCACTATATTTCTTACGGCCGCGATGACGGGGTTGGCGGTCACATTTCCAATGTGGTTTTATTAGTAGATAAGTGATATTTTTAGGGACATACAAACAAGATTTTATACAAATTTACACCAAGTTTTTATGATTATGAGGTAATTTTTACGTTTAAGTAATTTGATTGATAAAACATAGTTATTGTAAATATGTAATTTGATTATCTGTGGCTGATGATGACTAGCTTTTGTTCCTAGTACTTATAATTATTGTAAAAACTAAGATTTTCTGTGATACGAATTTACACCAGGTTTTTATGATTAATAATAATAAGTGATTAAAAGCAACTACAATAAAGAAAATCTTGTTTGTATGTCCCTAAAAAATATCGCATATCTACTAATAAAACCACATTGGAAATGTGACCGCCAACCCCGTCATCGCGGCCGTAAGAAATATAGTGATGAGGGGGTTTGGCGATCCACGCCGCAATGTATTTTTTTCTCCCAATTGCCACCTGGTGGCAATCCATGTGGGGGCGACTGGGACTATACGCAATTATGTAGATCACTTTTTCTTTTCTTGACCCAGGAGCTTCACGAAAATAATAATGTATAATATCATGGTAAAAATATTGTTAACTCAGCAAGTTGATTGTTAATTTACTTTTGGCTTAGTGCACATACACACGAGCGACACGCGCCAGCGGTAACGGCAGAGGCAACTGCAGTCGTCGACGTGCCTCGCGAATATTTGAGTACGGTGCTCAAATACAAGAGCGTTGTCGATGGTAACCGCCGACGCATCGACGGTGTCTGTCGACGACTGCAGTTGCCTCTGCCGCGTTGACGTGTGCCGCTCGTGTGTATGAGCACTTACTGCCCAGTGTAGATTCTGCAAGCGTTCTCCGACAGCCGTTTCTCCTTTGGACTGATCTCCGACAGGACGTTTCGTTTTTGAGAGATTCGTCGATAGAACGTTTCACCGTTTGTTGTTATATTTCCCCAATGTTTCAAATGTTTGCAATAACAAAATAGAAGAATATGGGTAGGTAATAGATAAATACCATTCATTAAAAGTAAAGGCGGTCTTACATTAAAACATTTTCTTTGTAGCAAGCTAGTAGCTTTTTGGTGGCTTTGTAGTTAAATAGTGAAAAAGCCATGTCGAAACAATCGTAGACAAAACGATCTGACGGCTAATATTCCATAGTTGAAAAGTCCTGTCGTCAAAACAAACAAATGCGAACCATTCTGTCGGCGAAACATCCATAGGTGAAACGTTCTATCGACGAATCTCTCAAAAACGAAACGTCCTGTCGGAGATCAGTCCAAAGGAGAAACGACTCTCGGAGAACGCTTGCAGAATCATTATTTTTTTCTTGAGGCGATTCGCACGGAGTTAATTTATTTGTGGGCGAATCGACAACTCCAGAAATACGTATTAGACAATTGGTACATTTTGAATTTTATGCAGTAAAGTTAAGGAAAAAGTACAAAACTTAACCAATAAGGCTCTTCTTCATAGGAACCTACTACGCATTGGAATGGGCAACTAGCTTCATCTTTCTGTCTGACCGACTCCTTGCCAATTCAAAAGTGCCTGTGTGATCCTTTGAATTTGAAAAAAATAAATTTATTTGACCCAGCTTCAGGCACATAATATAGACACAAAAAAAAAATGATTATCAGTTTTACGCAGTACTGGGCGTTGTTGGAAACACCTACATAGTATTTAAGTTTCACGCTCCCCACCAACAAAGTTGTCACGCGCCTGTAATGACTGGAGAAATAATTGACAAAATATTATCGTTCTTAATGTACCCTTAAATACATTTTAAGGATTGTTAATGGCGCCCAACACGGAACTTAGAGTGGAAGTCGATTTTTACAATTAATTATTTTTATACTCATATACTTACAAATACTCGTAAAAAAAACTGAAGAACCACGTCAAAACTACTTCGAGACTTAGATGAAGTCGTATTAAAACAAAAACTGAATCCCAAAAGTACCTAGGTCCTACTGCATCGCAACTGCATGTTTCTCCGTACAAATTACAGACCGTATATGTTGGTATATCTCGAAAATTGTGCTTCTTTGCAAAGATTTAAATCGTTAGATTCGCCCTACGGCGTCTATGATCATGTTTCTGTTTCGTTGACAATGACATTTGAATAGTGTTTCGCTCACTCATACTGAAAATCATATCTACAATAAATATGATTTTCCATGCGAGATGTGTGAGCTCACTCTACTCAGTGTGCACACGTTTTCGTGCGACCTAAGTACGAAGAAGGTAGAAACATCTAACGATTTAAATATTTGCATTTTGGTGATTCTCTTCAAACTTTTCCTTGAGGTAAAACTTTCTGACTGGTTAACCAATATCCAGAACAAAAAAATGAAGAGCTGGAGACGACGGGCGGGGAACGAAGCCGGGGCGAGAGCGCATGGGCCGGCCGCGCGACGCCTCCTGCCGCCGCCTTCCCTATGCAGAACTCGAGCCACGTCAAGTTCGAGCCGCCTAGTGTGCCTGTTATATTCGTTTTGGGTAAGTAAAATATTTACCTACGTTAAAATAAATAAACACGACAGATCTCTGCCTCAATTGCTCCGTTTTGTGGCGACATCTACATCTCCACATGCAAACTACACATGACACTGACGCCACGCAAAATCCTGCATCGCGAAAGCAGTTTACCGCGCAACTAGCATATATACAACGCCCCGACATCAATCGTCGGGCAGTAGCCCACAAGACAATACCCGTCTGGTCGGAGGTTCCTCCCTTTTCTATGGAGGATGAGTGAACTTTACACCCTGTTCCTCATACCTCTATAGTCTGTTATTTTAGTCATAAGCCCGGTTTCGATCAACATATAAATAAAACACAACATTGCGTCCTATTCATCTCGTACCCACCAGAAAATATTTTTTCTTCGTTTAGTGAGAAGTTTTATGTTTGCATTTTTATTTAAATAGTCGTCATAGCTCCTTTATTTATTAAGCTGAGATATTCCCAGCCGCAGGCGCAGGTTGCCCTTAGGCAGGGCCGGATTTAGGGCAGGGCATCAGGGGCTCTGGCCCCGAGCCTCCACAAGGAAAGGGCCTCCACAATTTGTATGTTTTTGATAAGAAAAAAAAAAAATCCTTCATGTCAATCAAAGAGAAAAAGTTTACATTCACAAAGTTTCACCTTTTTCATTTTCTTTTATGTCCTACGTTGTTAGTTGGTGATGAAATACATTGAATTACTGTGGTTCCAAAAACCGAATTAAATAGATTTTTCGATGTCAGCGCCCAGCGTCAGTCTATTCATCATGAAAAAGTAACTTTGAGTCTCATTTCCTACAAAATGTATGGGAAAAGTTTTTTTGCGTTTTCTGACTTTTCTAGTACCTACTCAAACTTCATCTGGTATGATAGTATTTTGATCCCTATAAGAAACAGGATCGATTGACATGAAAAAAGATATTGTGAAAATTGCCTATTTCCTTGCTGACTGTATTTTTTTCCAAAATCAGTGAATGCAGATCAGTTTCTCAAAAAGTTAAGCAGTATCTTAGATGATTTTTTTGTAGGTACCCCGTCTTAAAAATCCACCCTGCTTCTAACTTATTAAAAACTGTGACCATAAATTAATCTTTTCCAAAAAAAAATCGGGACCTCCACTTCTTGGTTGCCCCAGGGCCTCGACGCTTTTAAATCCGGCCCTGCCCCTAGGACCGGGCCTAGTCGGCTTTATGGAAAGACCAACTCTGGAATAAGATGTTATTCGTAGTCTGAATGATACTGTAAGTGAAGATGTCAGTAAAAACGCTTACAATAACAATATATAGGAATACTTCATATGTGGCTAAAGTTTAACACTGATGAGTGGCATTCGATGCTTTGTGCAGTAGATACGATGTAAGCTGGAGTCAACAGCTGCATTATATGCGACGTGTTCGTGTGGTTCTTATGCATCGTCGGTAGATGAATGACAGTGTGCAGTAGCTGTGCGATGTCGCTTGAACATACGAGGTATAAAGTGACAAGTTGAGCAAGAGTTATTTTTAAAAGTTTGCATCACTCCGTATGCACTAGTTGTTGACTTAACCCCCTCATCATAAAGTCTATGATTACGGGGGATGCGCTAAGGTAGCCCGCGAAATTCAAATTTTTTAACCTATTGCATAGCTTTTATCGCGGGCTTTGAGCGCGGCGACCGAATCAAGAAATTTCGTAACGAAAAAAACTTAACACCACTCCGTCTTCCATGTAATGAAGGTTCCCATGACAGCGTGATGTTGTCATGGGAACGTAATTTTTGTTTTATGTCATCACGTCATCATCCCAAGTGTAGCGTTGACAAATAGGAAGTATGGAGGTTACAAATGCTATGCAATAGCTTTACCGCGGCAGTCCCCGAGTGCCACACGTTTTTTCTTTAGTTTTTTGCATTTTGCAGGTCAGTATCATGTTGTCTGTTGATCAAAGGTGTCAAATGTCATGATTTCATGAAATCATGACATTTGACACCTTTGCTAACTGGTGAAGTTGTATTGCTGATTGCAGTGATTATAATTGAGTAAAGCCATATTTGTTACGACCGCGAATCAATCATATTTAGATCAACATACAAAATGATACTGACCTGCAAATTGCAAAAAACGTAAGAAAATTTGAATTTCACGGGCTACCCTGACGCTTTCGCCTTAAAAAAAATTTATTCAGACTAGATTAAATATATCTTTCTGATTCAATACATTCATATTATGCCATTTATGCTAAGTAGGTATATGATATTGTGACAGACACTATGTAGACAGGGTCGGATGAGTGGCGACCAACTGCGGAGTAAGTTTTTAATTCATTACACTAGGTAAATATTATGATGGGAATCGTCTAATATGACGTATGAATAGGTTTGAACACAATACCTCTATACTTACGCTAAGAGACCTAATAATTACTTATAAATATTGAATATCCGGACTTTTAATTGACTTATTATGTAAAATGGACAATGCGTGAAGCGATGTTCGTAACACTCCGATTTGTTTGAGCTAGCGGCTTATTCAAATGTGGTGTAACAAAGCTACTAATTTATTATTTTATTTTTCGAAAATACGTTAGTCACTGATTTGACTGATTTCACAATGTTAACACTAGAAATAAGGACAAACTACGAGCTCCCTTTCACCGGCTTCATAAGGTTCATAACTCATTTGTTGGGCTTGGTATAACCTTTTATAACAAGCTACCCTCTTCTATGCTAGATTTGCCTTTTAATGCGTTTAAAAATAAAGTAAAATCCAACCTTTGTTCAAAGGCATACTATTGTATCAACGACTACTTAAATGATAAGAATAGTTGGTCGCTGTGATTAACTCAAGACAATGTTTATGTTCTTTCTCCAGATTTAACTTACCTACTGACAGTTTATATAAGTTTATATAATTTTTTTTATTTTATTTGACTTTATGAGTCAATTTTTTAATTATTTTTTTACGAGTCTATTTATTTTTATTTTATTGTTGACATAATCTACTCATTACAATGTTTTTGTTATGAGTTTGTATTGCAATTTGTGGTTGGCTAGTGACCTCGACAATTGATTATATTATTTTTTACCTGAGCAACCGGCAGCAAGTTCGTCATGCTCCCTTAGATGTCAATGCTTGCGGTAGCGTCGGGAGTCGGGTTGCCTCCTTCCCTCAAATATGGCGAGGGGGGTAATGGCTGATCTTTGCGTTATGCTCGTGAACGGGTGCTGCTTGTGGTGACTGGTCGTCTTGCTGATCATGGTTTTGTTATTGTTACTAGTAATTAACTGTACATTTATTTTACCTCGATGGTCCTAGTTTATCATTTATAACTTCCAATTTACAGCTTTATGTAAGCGGGCACGCCCTTTATGCCTGGAGGCTTTTATTTAGATATTTAGTTCTTTTTACGTTTATTTTTTTATTTTTAAATTCTGCTTGAGTATAGTTCTCGATGTTTTTGGTTGGTATATCGGCGTGTGCTAGCTAACATATGGCCAATAATTTATACTTAATTAAAATAATGTTTTGTGTTGCATAATAATTTTGCATACTATTGTATAGAGTCATTTGTATTTTTTTCTAACTTGAACAGACAGCTGTGCTGCTGGGGAGTTTGTTGCGCCACTTCTTCTTCCCAGCTAAAGGCACTAGGAAGTGGTGAAGGGTGGGCGTTTTTGGGGGACTGTCTTATGTAATTTTGACGTTCGAAAAGTGCTGGTTCTCAGCCTAATTTGAATAAATGACTTTTGAATTTTGAATTTTTGAATTTTTGACTAATCGGGGATACCAGCGCCGCCTAGCGGCGCTCGACAGAGTCTACAACATAACGCTCGACCGGAGTTCGTCGGTGGCGGTCAAGCAGTGAACACGTTTAGAAACTGTCGCATTCCGTATAGTTGTGTCGTGTACCTACCTACAATGTGTGAATTGCTAGTGTGATTAATTTGATCGTAAATTATACTTAGATCTGAACTGCAAACGGTTTTTCCATAGCACAATAACCAACACTATATAATATTACGTCAAAATCGTAGTCAAAATAAGGTTGATGATAATGAGAGAGACGTACCCTTTTCCGTCATATTTATATTATTTATACGTAACACAATATAGACAAACGACAACTGTAAAGGTACTACTTATTTCTCAAGAAATCTTCCAGGAGACCTGCAAAAAGAAGAAATCTAATCTGTTTTTTCTATTACCAGGTGGTCCAGGCAGCGGCAAGGTGACGCACTGCGACAACCTGATGCAGGAGCGGCGCGGCGTGGTGCACATCAACATGACTGACCTCCTGCAGCAGTACGCCATCGGCAACGGTACTACCAACCCCGGTTTGCACTTTATGTAGTTTGAAATTAGATTACACTGTAGATAGAAGTAGCAGTAGGTAATAGCTAAGCAAGGGCGGATCCGGGGGGGGGGGGATGAAAAATTTCGAGCTCGCTTCGCTCGCTAAAATCTACATTCTCAAACTTTCTGCGTGACTTTACAAAAAGAAATCCTTACCTACACAAGGCAGTGGGCTAAAATTTTCGCTCTCGCTCTTGAACTCTATATTCTTCTAACTCTCTAACTTTTCTGCACGTCGACAAAGCAACTCCTATTTCATAATGATGTTCAATAGAAACCTAACCAGGAATTTCGAGACGGGGTCCCAAAAATTTCGAGCACGCTTTGCTCGCTCGCTTACATTCTTGCTTTTCGTAAATAGCCCATTGAGGAAATAAAATCGCAAATCCTGCCAGTTGAGAGGTCCATGGAGTAGGAAGATTATAATTACACACTTTAAACTTGGATTTTTTGCTGCCATTATAATTTTTTTGCAAATGACTTGCCTGTCATGACTGGACCCCGACTATGTGACCCCCCCTGACTCGAAGGCTGGATCTGTCCTTGTAGATAAGTCGATAACCTACGCATATGCGTGGCTCAGTTTCGGCGTGATATTGTGGGGAAACAGCACAGATGCACCGATAGTTTTCATATTGCAAAAAGACTTATAAGAATCCTAGTAATTATAGAAGACACCGACAGTTGCAAACCTCATTTCCAAGAACATAAAATACCCTCCCCTGCCTGTACATTCTAGAAATATACAAATTCGTTCGAAATTACCAACACTTTTATACGACAAGGAAAAATATATAGTCAAAATATACATGACTCCATAAAAATTGGTTAAACTTACCTCTTTCTTTTTTTTCTTGGGTGGGAAATTATCAAATATCTTCTCCCGCTCTGGACGGAGCGGGAGGGCGTATCAGACTCTTACTGACTAAAACCCACCCGTGTTCCTTCAGTTGCCATGTTGCCGGGGGCCACGGTATCCATTTAGGACTTTCCTGCAAACTAAAAAACGTTAAACTTAGGTCCCTAGCTCTAAGTTAAAAATGAACTCAACAATTACACTAGTAATGTAAATTAAACATACATACACATACATAAACTCACGCCTTCTTCCCGTGGGGGTAGGCAGAAACTACAGAACGCCACCTGCTACGATCCTTACATAGTCCTTTTGCCTCGTTTACGTCCATACAAATGGTCATACACGCACGCCGGTTGCGAGTACTACGCACCTGGCCTTTCTGAAGAACCTCACCAAAATATAATAAATTACTAGAAATAATTAAAGAATACTTACATTCATAAATAAATTAAAACAATTTCTAATAACTAAATGCTTATTACGTAGGTATCATTTCCTGTTGGCAAAATGACCTTGTTAATGTAGATTTACACCCGCTTGCACATAACAAAAATTAGCACTTTAAAGCTTAATATTTCGCAAACGGATCTTTAAATCCAAAAATGGTTTTACACGTGGTTGAACACTCACAATGTTTTTGAACGACCTTTCCACCGATACCCCACACCATGGGAAAGACGAGAAAAAAAAATAGTGGCACTCCGGGAGTGCCGACAGAAGTGAAAACTTGAACAATTTAAAAAAATACGTCTAAAACATTTAAAGTAAAAATACATGCATAGAACATTGATTCGTAATGTAACATAAATAAAGAGCACAATCGCGTTTACAAAAATGAGGTGTCGGTAACGGTGTCACGAGTTTAATTGTTTTTTCCCATCTCAAAAATGCCCAACGCGCCTAAAGAAGTTTTCACTTCAAAAAACACCCCACTTTACGTGTAGGAGAGGTACTACATTTTTTTTTTTAAATTACATCTTTCTAGTACCTACTAAATCTCTGAGCTTATCCGCGGACAGACAGACGGACATGGCGAAACTATAATGATTCCTTGTTGACTACAGAACCCTAAAAAAGACAAAATCTATTCTTTTTTTGGGGTCAATGACCCCTGGTAGTGCTGTTACTTGAAGTGCGAGTTGATAAAATCAGTTTTACCATGTTGAGATATCGCGGTTGATGTAGGGATACGGTATCGAATAGAAAGTATCGATACTTCAAGGTATCGAGTACTTTTCTTAGGGCCTAATGCGCATAGAGCATAGGTCAATATCAGTCAGTAAATAACGTCAGATTAACTTCAGTAGGGCAGGACATGAAAAAACAAATGACAACAGTGAACGAGTGAGTGAATGAGTGATTGGTTAATGTAGTAAATGAATGAAGGAAAGGTTAGGAATTTAACTGTGAACGGAAGGAATGATTTCGAGCAAAGATCGATGTAATGTTTTAGAAGGTTCAGAACGAGTGAACTGGATGGCGTTGCCATAACCATAAACATAAGCCGTAAGGTCGCAAGTTTTAAATGAGTAATTTCTAAGATTACCCATTTAAAACTTAATTTCATATTCGATACAATACCTGCCAAAAAGTACTCATTGAGTAAAAGTATCGAATGCAAAGTATCGAGTACAAAAGTATCGGTATCGAATGGAAATGTACTCGATACCACAAAGTATCGATACTTTTTTCGTGTCCCTAGGTTGATGACCCAAAAAAAAAATCACAAGTTCAATTTAAATTTTTTGTTTTATTGTGTTGGCATATCGATACCCAATACGTCTGCGGCGTTTTGTTAACAAATTTTATTTGACCCTGTATAGTAAAAAAATAATGCTGTTCATTGGTCTGCTCATAACTTGAGAACGGCTGGACCAATTTGGCTATCTTTCGTTTTAAAATGTTCATAATTATCTTCTTCTTTTCGTGTGGTTAATGTGTAACCTGGTGACAGAGTTTTAAAGCCGCCCAAGGGCCTCTGACTTGGTTTCACATGTCGTCGAGAAATATCTCTCAAACATGCCGGTTTCCCCACGATGTTTTTTTTCACCGTTTTTGAAGCAAGTGATAATTATACAATACGCACATGAATCTGAAAAGTCAGAGGTGCGTGCCTTGGGTTCGAACTCGAGACCTATGACTTGGCAGTCCGACGGTCACACCACTAGGCTATCATTGCTATTTTCGTAATAGTAAATCAAATTCTTACGGAAAGAAAAAAATTAAAAGTTGCCGGGTAAATTGGAAAATTCGGGAAAATTTAAAGTGCATTTTCATAGTTGTGATAGGACCAAGTCTGTCGGGTCAGTTGGTTTACAATAAAAATTAAATAGAATGTATGCAGTTTACTAGTTAACGAGCTGCAAGTTCATGGGTGTCGTGACTACAAACATTTAAATATAAAAGCATTTTGCAGTTTAACATAATATTATAGTTATGAAATAACGCAACTGATGCCAGTAGGTAACGTTGCTAAATTCCGTCATAATTGTGTGTTAATATAACAATAAATAAATAAAAATAAAAAAGCCTTTTATTACTTCCAGAAAATGCTTGTTTACAAGTTAAATAGTTTGTTAGTATCATTATTTTTAATGGATAGTAGTTTCAGTTTTATATAATAAAATTATTCTGTAAGAACCCTTTTGCAGGTAAAGGCCTCCTCCAAGCTGAGCCAGTTTTCTCTGGATTGTGCTGTTTGTGTCCAGTTTGGACCCGCTATGCGTTTGATTTCGTCCTCCCATCTGATGGAAGGTCTCCCTTTCTTTCTTTTGCCTACTGGCCCCCTCCATTCTGTCACTCTTTTTGTCCACCTTTGATCTTGCAGGCGTGCTATGTGTCCGGCCCACTTCCATTTTAATGCAAGAGCTTGTGCTAAACCGTCTGTTGCTTTTGTGATGTTGCGTATTTTTAACCGACTTCCAAAAGGAGGAGGTTCTCAATTCTACTGTATGTTTTTTTTTTTTTTTTTCGTATGTTTGTTACGCGATTACTCCGTCAATTATGAATTGATTTTGATGATTCTTTTTTTGTTTGGTAGATCATACTTCAGAGGTGGTCCCATATAAATTTTATTAACTTTGCTTGGGTAGTTTTTGAGTTAGCTTCAATAATACGTATTTTTACCTCACTTAGTATGTGGATGATATTATGATAACTTCCTGTCACTGTTATTTACATTGCAGGTAGTGGTATTCGAATTTGTGTGGGGTAGGTATCACAACTAAAAAGTGAAAAATAAAAACTTTTTACAAAAAAAGAAACAACCGACTTCAAAAAAAACACTACAAAGTGAAAAATAACTTTAATTTCGGAAGTCGGTGACAAAGAACGAAAATTCAAAACCAAAGACACCGACTTCCGAAATTAAAGTTATTTTTTACTTTGTAGTGTTTTTTTTGAAGTCGGTTGTTTTTTTTTTTTGTATGCCTTATTTTATTTAATATAACAATAAACAGGTGATAAATACTAGGTTTTGTTGTCGAGGCACGGAGGGGTCTCGGTATGTTATTTATGGTCACCCATCCACGGACCGACCTTGGTAAGTGTTGCTTAACCTTGAAGATCGACTCGTGCCGCTGCTGGTATTATATAGCCACGAACCGTTCTCACTTTGCTTCCCTCAATCTACCCAGCCTTTTCCCAACTATATTGGGGTCGGCTTCCAGTCTAACCGGATGCAGCTGAATACCAGTATTTTACATGGAGCGACTGCCTATCTGACCTCCACAACCCAGTAACTGGGTAATACGATACCCTTGGTAAGACTGGTTGTCAGACTTTCGGGCTTCTGACGACCCGTTACGACTGTCAAAGATCCACGAATGACAGCCGGGACCGACGGCTTAACGTGCTTTCCGAGGCACGGAGGAGTCTCGGTATGTAGAAATGGTCACCCATCCACGGACCAACCCCGGCAAGCGTAGCTTAACCTGACAGATCGACCCGAGCGGCTGTTAGTATTTAGCCACGAGCTCCTCACTTTGCTTCCCTAACTCTTCGTAAATGCCTAAAAATATTCATAGACTTTGTAGGTATTTTGAAAAAGGGAAGCCTCTTTGACATTAATTTTATATAAATCTACTACTACACGTGCCGTATATGTTCACACTAATTAAATAAATGTGGAAAAAGTGCAAAAAAAATTAGAAACGAAAATTTAATTATAGTTTGCCACGGTTTGCAGTGTTACATTGTGCCAACGTTGTTAATTATTTTAATACAAAAAGCAAATAAAAATATTTTTTTTACAATTTTAAATTAAGTACCTACCTACCATACCTTTTTTTGGAATGATACCGAAAGCTCCTCTACAAAAGTGCTACAACCCTTAGACTTCATGCTACGGCGCGTAGGCTCCGTGCTACGGCGCGTAGCAAGGGTCTACGAGCCAGGATACTGTAATATCGTACATTATCGTTATGTTCAAATAATATTGTTTTTTGGGTTAATAATAATGTATCTACATCGAGTTCGGTGGGGCATTGTCCTCAATTATCTAGTTCTTCAAATATTTTACACAACACCTGGATTCTCACAACGAACAATTAGTTTTATTAGGGTCAAAATATCGTAATATGTACTTATTAATCTGTCTATTTGAAAAAGTCAATCAATCTGCCTAGCCTTTGCACAACTATGTTGGGGTCAGCTTCCAGTCTAACCGCATGCAGCTGAATACCAACTACCTATCTGACCTCCACAACTAACTGGGTAGTACGATACCCCTTGGTAAGACAGGTTATCAGACTTTCGAGCTTCTGACGACCCGTAACGACTGTCAAAGATCTACAAATGACAGCCGAGATCAACAGCTTAACGTGCTTTCCGAGGCACGGAGGAGTCTCTGTATGTGAAGATGATCACCCATCCATGGACCCACCCCGGTAAGCGTAGCTTAACCTGATGGATCGACCCGTGTCGCTGTTATTACTTAGCTACGAGCTACTATCTGAAAAATTTAAAAATTAAAATCGGTCAAAGAACTCAAAAGCAATAGTTAATTTCACTGTATACCAAAAACAAATCTATTATATTGTAATAACACTCAAAATCAATTGTTTTATAGGTTTTTACGTTGTATTTATTCGATAGGTGA
The DNA here is from genome assembly GCA_963680765.1 of Agrochola lychnidis. Classification (NCBI taxonomy): domain Eukaryota; kingdom Metazoa; phylum Arthropoda; class Insecta; order Lepidoptera; family Noctuidae; genus Agrochola; species Agrochola lychnidis. Next base: position 23,923,482 of record OY796858.1, read on the forward strand.
CTGATATTAGTAGGTAGGTACATGATGAATTGTATGTTTGCTTTCTGAGAAATATTATACAATTCGATTGTAGGTAGTACTCGTATTTTGTTTGTAAATGAGTCATCGTTTGTAATCAAGCGCAATTCTAGGCATGTGTTTGTACGAAGATTTTGTGATCATTTATTCATACTCCGCCAGCTATTAAGTCTAACTGCGTTGTTATTTTTTTGATGAAAAATACGATGCATATTTTGATTGGGCAGCTTTTTTCAGAAGTTGTTTAAAAAATTACAATAGTTATAACTACTATATTTTAGGCAAAATACGCCATCGTTTCCTTTTTAGGGTTCCGTTAAAAAACGGAACCCTTATAGATTCGTCATGTCTGTCTGTCTGTCTGTCTCCGTATGTCACAGCCACTTTTTTCCGAAACTATAAGAGCTATGCTGTTGAAACTTGGTAAGTAGATGTATTCTGTGAACCGCATTAAGATTTTCACACAAAAATAGAAAAAAAACAAATAATTTTGGAGTTCCCCATACTTAGAACTGAAACTCAAAATTTTTTTTTTCATCAATCCCATACGTGTGGGGTATCTATGGATAGGTCTTTAAAAATAATATTGAGGTTTCTAATATCATTTTTTTCTAAACTGAATAGTTTGTGCGAGAGACACTTCCAAAGTGGTAAAATGTGTGTCCCCCCCCTGTAACTTCTAAAATAAGAGAATGATAAAACTAAAAAAAAATATATGATGTACATTACTATGTAAACTTCTACCGAAAATTGGTTTGAACGAGATCTAGCAAGTAGTTTTTTTTTAATACGTCATAAATCGTAAACTTATCGTTACTTGCTGCTACGGAACCCTTCATGGGCGAGTACGACTCGCACTTGGCCGCTTTTTTTCTTCTCAACTTCTGCATTAATCTAGGATAACGTTTGAAAACTGATGATATAATAATTCGCTTCTTACGGTCACTAACCTTTTCTGTTCCTATAGAGGACATTTTTTGTTCTTAAACTCTTGTATTGTCATACGAAGTACTTTGAAGTTATATAGGATCAAAATAAATTTAATAAGCTAGCTAATTTTTCAGATAGGAGCTCGTGGCTAAGTAATAATAACCGCACGGGTCGATCCATCAGGTTAAGCTACGCTTACCGGGGTTGGTCCATGGATGGGTGACCATCTTCACATACCGAGACTCCTCCATGCCTCGGAAAGCACGTTAAGCCGTTGGTCCCGGCTGTCATTCGTTGATCTTTGACAGTCGTTACGAGTCATAAGAAGCCCGAAAGTCTGACAACCAGTTTTACCCAGTAACTGGGTTGTGGAGGTCAGATATGCAGTCGCTCCATGTAAAATACTGGTATTTGGCTGGATCTAGTTAGACTTGAAGCCGACCCCAACATAGTTGGGGAAAGCTAGGCAGTTGACGACTATGAAACTGCCTGTATGCAACCCATTTTCCGTAATAATCAACACCATCCTCGCATCATAGAAAATTATGCCATTCAACAAAATCTAATAAAAGAAAATATTTCGACAATCGACACTAAATTCAACAATGTTCACTGCACCATTTGCACTGTGTTTGTTATGAAAATCTGACAGCTCGACATGTCAATGGATATTGGAACTTGGAAAGCCTATTGGAAATTGCGAGTGTGTTAACCAATTAGATTGAGGGGTTTAGATATTCGGTTTATTCAGGAATGCATCACATACGATCTTTGTTTGTTTATTTCCTTTGAAAAGGTTTATAAACTATTTAAGTAAAGTAAGTGGTTCTTGAATACTATAGTGGATATATTTAGTAACCTGTTCCGCTTAGCTATTTCTAAAGAGCCATAAAAAATTCTTGAAAGAAATCGACACGTGTTTCACCTCTCAACGAGGCATCCTCAGGATGACGATGGACTTGTTGCGAACCCGAACACGGCGTGTTGCCACAACGAGGATGCTTCGTTGGGAGGTGAAACACGTGTCGATTTCTTTCAGGAGTTTTTATGGCTCTTTAGAAATAGCTAAGCGGAACAGGTTACTAAATATATCCACGTCTATTGTATTTTATTATGGATTTCCGCAAGGTCGCGCCTGAATTAATTAATTAAGTAGTTCTGATTCTACTTGTCATTAGTAGTATCATAGTATTTTGTTATTCGCATTTTATCTTCAGATTACTAACCTAACCTACCTATTTACTGTTTCAAATATTAAGAGCCTTCTTCTTCAGATAATTTTTATCTAAAGAATAAATATGGCGGTTTGGCAAATTTTCTACAAAAAAACTGTCAAACCACATTATTTAATTCCTCGGATAAAAGTACCCGAAACTACAAAACATAGCATGTAAATGAAATCATTCATTTTGGGCTAAATTATGAAATAGCCGGCCAAACAAAAAAAAAGTTATAGGTATTCCGTTAGAACATGTTATTCTCTTCACTTTTCACTATGGGACCAAATCTGTAGGTCCCATATATCTATTCCAGTTATCACCTTTTACTGTGAAACTCTAGAACCTTAGTTTCACAGTGAAAGATGATAACTGTAATGTTTACTGGCATAAAAAGCTATTGCTATCATTAGATTACTGTATTATTTTAACTAAAACATACTGAAAACAGTATTTTTCAAACTCGTATAACAGCGCAGGGAATGACCCGACAGATTTGGTCCCATAGTGAAACGGCACTTTCACATTTAACCCAAAAATGTATAGACGGTGAATGTTCTCTTTTACAGTCTATGACTCCTTTGCCAAGGATTCGTATGCTTGAGGGGCAACTTCGGAAAGCGTCGCCTTGTCTGACTGATATCTCCCACTAGAAGCTTCTCCTGCTTTATCTTTTATCAAACACTAACTAGCCACCTCTTCAACAGACATGCAAGACTTCGGCACGCTATCCAGCACGACAGTGACGGAGGTACTGATGCTGGAGATGAAGATGGCGCCCACAGCAAAGACCTACATCGTGTCCGGGTACCCGCGCTCCATGAGGGATGTCGCTGAGTACTCTGATAAGGTAAGCAGAACTACACTCATGATAACACTGAGCACGCAGATGCCTCAGCGGGCGCTGCTAGAGACAGTAGCTATTGTTAACATTTTCTATACAAACCAAGCGTGTCAGTGATCGTCACCGTTTATTGAAACTGACGGATCATGTCAACTCTAACCCCGTGTCCACCACTCGCGAGTGCGCCTCGTAAAGGCAATTGCACGAGCCGCGGCAAGCGGAGGCTACACGAGTGCTACCCATCCACATTCTCGCTTTATTCAGTAGTCCGCTATGATTCGCGAGTCGCGTCCTTTGACTCCGGTCAAAAAACGAGATACGACGAGAGGAGACGAGGGCGCCATCCACACTATCGCGCTCGCTTCACCTCGTGTTGTCTCCTGGAGAGTGTGGACCCGGGGTTACAGTTATGTTTGTGCTCAGCGCGAGCACGAATATTAGGGTTCATGTAGACGAGATCGTCCGTAAGTTAGGCATGGGAAGCTACTGGCCTCGAAAATAGACGGGTAGGTTAGTCAATTGCAGGTCAGCGCTGGACTGACTTACATACTGTCACATTACTGGTGTGGTATAAACTTGTCTTTAAAAGTGCCTACTGAGTCTCTCGATTTTGCGCTCTGTGCATGATAACTTTGTGTTAGTAGATAGTTGAACCTTTGTGAAGGAGATAGTCCAGTAGTTATATACAATGTCGCCCATCGGCATGTGCCCGCCCGTAGGTATTTATCTGAATATTCGTGAAAAATAACTTCAATTTTTTTATGTTTTAGTAGCGTTTGCCATATCTCCGATGTTATTGGCTCGATTTGGATTCTGTTTATTATTTATAAAAGCTTGTGAGTTATTATTTCGGATTAACCAACATTTTTATTAAAATTTGTCGACTATGCAAAAAAAAACGGTAGTGAAATAGTATATTATGCAATTAGTGAATAAACGACGGATTTAAAGCGAGGGCCATAGATGAATCACAAGCAAGTGAAGGATTCTAACGACTGAATCACGACCAAAGGGAATGAGTGATTCATGATGATTCAAGTGTTAGAATCCTAAGCGACGCGAGTGATTCATGGCCCTCGATATAAATCCGTTTTATTCAAGTACTTTATACCATGACTACGAGAAAAAGAAAAAAATAAGCAAAAGAAAATAGACATTAAATAAATAAAAAAGGAAGGTTAAATTAATTAAAATGCACATTAAAATTGGAATGATTACTAAAATTAGGAGTAATTTTCTTATTATTATTAAAATAGCGCCAATTTACTAATGCCAGCAAAGAACACAAAACAGTTTTTATTCTAATGCTAAACTCCTTGTCGAAAATGTCGACCAATCAAATCTCGAGGAGTTATTTGAACAAGGTGTTTGTTTATCGAGTATTCTTTGCACATGGAGTTTGTATCGAGTATTTTTTCGCATGGAGGTTGTATAGCATTGAGATGAAAGTCGAATATATTGGTGTGTTCTAAATTCAAACACCAAAATAGTGATTAAAAGTGCTTTTTATTCACTGTTCTCAGTGAATAAAATAAGCTTTTTAGAGGGGGAATGGTATAAACGGTATTTTTTTTTAAACAAATGAATAAGTTCATAAAATCATAGAGGGATATTGAAAAAAAATTAGAGAAAACGAAAACAAAAACAAGTTAAAATCAGAAAAGTTAAAAAAGTTATTTATTGATAATTTTTCAGGAATATTTGTAAAAATGCGAGCGGGCACATGCTCATGGGCGACATTGTATGTATATATATCCATGAGTCATTTCAGCTGTCTCTGATCTGCTGCCTCGCATCATCTTGTTATTGAGTGGTATTGCAGATTACTATTATAAGGCCCTTTCTACACGCCACGGTTTCTTTACGGTACGGCGTATAAACCACGCCATAGAAAAAACGTATTCATAAACCGTAATTTTTCTCGACAAGAAAAACGTCTGTGTACAAAAGGCTTAAGGGGCGGTGCCTACACACATAGCCTAACATATGAAAAATCGACATTGTTAATTCTTAAAGAATTAATCAAACGAAATACTTTCGATTTATGCTTCACAGTTGTAAAATAATTATTTAACAGGACGTGTCATGACAATGATCATTAAATTTAACGAATATACAGCAGTGTAATTGTTGTTAGTGATGGGATTTTAGATAAGTATTTCATAATGGATGTGTTTTCTGATTGATATCTAGTCTAAGGGAAAATGGATGAAAACAAAAAAAATATCCTTCAGGTAGTTTATTAAAAAATATTAGACATGTAGAGGGAAAGGGATGTGAAGGGAAAGGTCGGTCGGGGACGTCCTAGGAGGACTTATACTGACCTTATTGGTGATGTTCTTCAGAAAGGCCAGGTGCGTAGTACTCGCAACCGGCGTGCGTCTATGACCAGCAGTGCTATTCTGTAAAAATCTCACCGTGAACGCTAAGGTGAAGTGAGCTTGATGTGAGCTGTCATTTAACCAAATACTTGGGATTGACATTGTTGACAGCTCACTTTCAAGCTCACTTCACCTAAGCGTTCACGGTGAGATTTTTACAGAATAGCACTGCAGATGTATGAACGTAAACGAGGCAAAAGGAGTATGTAAGGATTGTAGCAGGTGGCGTTCTGTAGTTTCTGCCTACCCCCATGGAAAGAAGGCGTGAGTTTATGTAAGTATGTATGGACACGTAAATTTTCTTTTTAACGTAATCAAAAGATTACGGTGATTGACGTCACTTGTATGTCGATTTTATATTTGCTTGTGACGTAGCGACCCTCGCTACCCAACTTTAATGCGTTTTGTCTAAGTATTTTTTTATTAATATGATAAAGCAAAAAATACGTATCTAAAATTTTTTTATTATCTGACTGACGGACTAAATAGTTATTTTTTAACCGACTTCCAAAAAGGAGGAGGTTATATGTTCGTCGCGTATGTTTGTTTTTTTTCTTTTTTATGTATGTCCACCGATTTCTCCGTCAATTGTGGACCGATTTTAAAAATTCTTTTTTTGTTTGAAAGGGTGTGCTCTCGAATTGGTCCCATATAAATTTTATTAACTTTGCTTTGATAGTTTTTGAGTTAGCTACAAAATACGTATTTTTTTTCCTACTTACTATGTAGATGATATGATAAGTTTCTGTCACTGGTAGCAGGTAGTGGTATTCGAATATGTGTGGGGTAGGTACCAAAACTAAAAAGTGAAAAATAAAAACTTTTTACAAAAAAAAACAACCGACCTCCAAAAAAAAACACTACAAAGTGAAAAATAACTTTAATTTCGGAAGTCGGTGGCAAAAAACGAAAATACAAAACCCAAGACACCGACTTTCGAAATTAAAGTTATTTTTCACTTTGTAGTGTTTTTTTTTGGAGGTCGGTTGTTTTTTTTTGTAAAAAGATTTTTTTGCTTTAAGTGTCGGATGTGCCTGAACAATTTTTACTTAGATAATTAGGTCTAGAATTTGAAACAATAAAACTGCTGTAGAACTTCCTCAAATATTAGAACTAAGTTCATTTTATTATGACGTAAGCATGAGAAAACATTTATATTTTCGAAAAAATAATATGTGAAATAAAGACGTATTCGATATCAATTCCAAATCGCAAAGAACAATAAATAAATTTATTTAAACTTATTATTTATCTATAAACAATTTATCAGAAATCACAATTAAGTTTACCATCTTGACAAAACGGTTTATTTAAACTATCTGTGGATCGATGGAGTGAAGACGGCTAGGATAAAAATCGGTATATTTTATGTCAAGGGCGAACCAACAGCCAAAGTAACAATTTATAAAATCGACAGCCGCCATACATATGTTGTGTCGATAATTATTTCGTCGTCCGTTCTGACTTTGATTCATATTTTTGTGGAAATCATGGAAAAAGATGTTTGAAAAATTCTGCATTGATGTGAATGTCGTCTTCCCGTAACTTAATAAGTTTGATTCTTGTGGGAACAATTTTCTTCATAAATATAATTTAGATTGGATAGTATAGACTATCATCATATCGACGGTTGAAAGGCTAATTGATCTAAGCGACATTTTGTAAAACTTGCTCCTGCAATTTTATGATTCGTCCTCCTGGACGGATCACAGTTATTTTTTTTTTGAAAAAAAATTCATAAAAAAACAACTATTTGATAGACTTTTATTTACTTAAATCTATCAATCATAATAAGATCTTATTATGATTTAAAAAAACAACTAATCCATCCTCCTGCAAGTTTTACAAAATGTTGCTTAGATCAATTAGCCTTTCAACCGTCGATATAATTATAATCAGCTTATAATGTTCCCACTGCTGGGACACAGGCCTCGTCTCGGTGAGAAGGAGTGGGCTGTAATCTACCACGTGGGGCCAGTGCGAGTTGGTAGATGTCACATGTCTTCGAATTTTCGGTTTTAGGACATGCCAGTTTCCTCACGATGTTTTCCTTCACCGTTTTGAGAGCAGTGGTGATGAAATTAAAAACACAAAGTAAAGCGCCTGCCTGGGTTCGAAGTCGGGGCCGTTACCACTGGGCCACCACTGCTCTTAGACTATACTATACTATAATATCACCAATCTTTGTAGGCACAGTAATAATATTCCCTTATCAATTATCAACCTCAGTAGCTGCCCGGAGTCTGGATTTGTGCGCGATTACATAAAATTAAATTGAAACATCTAACTTGGGAAATGTGGGTGTTAGAAGATTTATATCTCTGGGTTAACCACCCAGGTTTTTCCCAAAGAAACACCTTTGTCTTTTCTTTGGGGAATACAGGTATGATGGTAACAGTTGCAAGGGAACCTAGGGGCCGGCTTTAATCTCCTAAAGGTTACCTACATACCTATATTGATGACTTTCATGACGCATTTTTCATATTAAAAATATGAAAAAAAAAAATGAATATAAAAATGCCTGGGTCAAATAAAAGAAATTCTATTTAGTTTGCTTTACCATATTAATAAAAAAATACTTAGATAAAACGCATTAAAGTTGGGGAGTGGGGGTCGCTACATTTTAACTCAATGTATCGCCGTAATCTTTTGATAACATAAAAAAAGAATAAAAAATACGTGACCAATATTTTTTAATAATCTACCAGACGGGCAAAAAAATATTTTTAGTCATCATCCCTTTTAAAGCAATATTAACTCTATATAACTATGTAGCAGATAATTCTACTTTTTACTCAAGACCTAATTAGTACAATATCGTCTCTAATTATCACCCATTCTATGTAATCACCATGTCGCAACATTCGATGTTATCACCTAATGAAACCACTCCCTTGAATGCTTAACTTACTACGGTTCCATTCAGAGTTATAGTGACAATTGCACTACAATATGGATGGCTATTGAAAGGTCAAAGTCCTTAGTGATAGAGGGTGTTGCAAGACTTGTTATGGGGGATGTTGTATTGTGCAGGTTATTAGGTGAATTGATATTGTGAGTCATCCGGTTGGGTTGTGTTTCTCTTATGTTTTAGAAGTCATCGGTAGGGACACGGTATCGAATAGAAAGTATTGATACTGTACTCATGAGTAGTATCGAAAAAAATTATCGTACTCATAAAAGTATCGATACTTCAAGGTATCGAGTACTTTTCTTAGGGCCTAATGCGCATAGAGCATAGGTCAATATCAGTCAGTAAATAACGTTAGTTTAACTTCAGTAGGGCAGGACATGACAAAACAAATGACAACGGTGAGCGAGTGAGTGAGTGATTGATTAGTGTAGTAAATGAATGAAGGAAAGGTTAGGAATTTAACTGTGAACGGAAGGAACAATTTCGAGCAAAGATCGATGTAATGTTTTAGAAGGTTCAGAACGAGTGAACTAGATGGCGTTGCCATAACCATAAACATAAGCCGTAAGGTCGCAAGTTTTAAATGGGTGATTTCTAAGATTACCCATTTAAAATTTAATTTCCTATTCAATACAATACCTGCCAAAAAGTACTCATTGAGTAAAAGTATCGAATGCAAAGCATCGAGTACAAAAGTATCGGTATCAAATGGAAATGTACTCGATACCACAGAGTATCGATACTTTTTTCGTGTCCCTAGTCATCGGAAATGATTTAAAGTTTGTTAGTGTCTTGCCACCACAACCGACGTCGTTAGCTAGTGGCTGTTAAAATGTAGAAGTTTCTATGTCTAGACAAATTGTCGGCAAACTACAGAACATTTTAAAATACTTCTTTGATAATAATATGTTATACGTTATGTATTTACGTCCCATGTTATAGTGGAAGATCGAGAGTGATAACACTTTGAATATTTTGTATTCCAAATAAAAAAAATCCAATATTAGATACCTGCTACATGTATATCTATATTCTATACTATTAAATGAGCAATATTTGTATATGTCACCGTAAGATTGTGAGCACTATTAGTTTATGATCTATCGGTATTATTTCCGTTAGATTATAATCTGTCGAAAAATTGTGAACTGGGTGAAATGGGTTAGGTTAGAACTTTGACCAAACGCGCGCGAGCCGAGCGAGCAAAGCGAGCGGTGCCGCGGCAGCGGCCGGCGAGCGCTACTTCCAAGTTGCTCGCAGCCACGCAGGCTATTTAATATTAGCGCAAGGTGCATTACGTCGCAAACAAGTTGGTTACCAGTTCACAATTTGTCAGTTTTTCATGGATACATTGTAAACTATCGAAATATTATGCGTTAAATTGTAAATGATTTGTCACAGTTCACAATTTTTCGACAGTTTATAATCTAACGGAAATGATACCGACGGATTATAAACTAACGAAGTTTATAATTATACGGTGACATATATAATAGGGCTTGTATATGTAGGGTATGACTGGTAATTAGTGACCGATACTTCACCACGTGACTTTACTTATCATCATGAACAACTTTTACTATGGCACCAAATCCGAAATAGCGAAAAAAGAATCTGCTGTTTCCTACATTTATGCCGCTACATATACAAGAAGAAGTATGGGTACTACCCATTTCTCTATCCCTCGCTTTTTGTAACGGGTATGCTCGGACTCGACACTCTAGAGCTGAGAAGGAGCTTGCAAGCAGTTATACACTTTTACCATTTACTTACCAATAAAATCGACAATCCCTCAGCACTGAGAGATATAAGCCTAAACGTCCCAATGGGAGCCATGCGGGGTGCGGGGGAGCACGGTTTGCGTCGGCGGCGGCCCCTGCCGGCTGTGGCTGGCTCCTGCACCCGTGCCACAAGAAATGCAACTACGCGACGTACTCTTACGCTCCTCAAGATGTGGACCTATTCACTGACAAACTGTGCAAAATTATATCTGCGTTAAATGTCCACCTCACACAATGTCATGCAGGCTAACTCATCGAAGCTGTATTCATTATAAGTTAGTAGTTAAGCATTAGTGTTTAATAATTGTAACTGTACGCGTATATTACGAAATGTAACTTGTTTGTAAACGCCTTGGGTTGACCTGTTAAGTCTACAAAATCTTCAATAAATAAATAAATTTATGTTCGCATAGTTCGTCCAAATTCAGTTTTTTTTTTTCGCGATTAAATTAAAGTCGCTTTTCGTGTCTGTGATCGCGTTGTTCTTCTAAACTGCGCAACAAATTTTCATGCGGTTTTTACAAACATTTAGAGACTTTATTCCGGAAGGATTTTGCGCACTTCACTAAGTACATAGTATAAAACAAAGTCGCTTTTTCTGTCCCTATGTATGCTTAAATCTTTAAAACTACGCAACGGTTTTTTTTAATAGATAGAGTGATTGAAGAGGAAGGTTTATATGTATAATAACCCGGTTTATGCCCGTGCGAAGCCGGGACGGGTCGCTAGTACATTATAATAAAGAAAACTCGATGTTTTATCAAGTCATAAAAACCTCTAAGAGCAAGTGCGGATCGCTAGTAATATATTTATTGAATGTTAAATTTTATCAAACAGAATTACATCGTTAGGTACCCATATTGTGGTACTTAATTAATAACTAGTGCCAATATAGCTGCCCGTCTGATACCACTGCTTTCATTCCTTAATGTCAAGGACTGATGCTATAATCAGAAATAATATTGCGAATTTGCGAACGGTATCCTCTTATGCATACTGCATCGAACTCGAAACCAATTTGAATGAACTCGTGGCTAAGTGCATGCGGTTAATTTTCAATGATTTCTTTTGCAATCTGTAGCGAAAACGAACAGGAGGAGGATCGGAAAAAGGTTTATACCTTCAGTACCTAAAATCCTAAGAACGGGTCCATTGATTGTAGTTATTAAAATAGTGCATCAAGGCAGCTAACTTAACTTGGGTACTAAAGCAGACTAACTGAAAAATAAGCAGAGAATTAACTATGTATGAGTAACCCTGGTGTCTGAGTTTTAATGCCGCCCATGGTCCTCTGACTTTACTTCACATGCCGTCGAGAAATATCTCTCAGGTATGCCGGTTTCCTCACGATGTTTTCCTTCACCGTTTTTGAAGCAAGTGATAATTATACAATACGCACATGAATCCGAAAAGTAAGAGGTGCGTGCCTTGGGTTCGAACTCGAGACCTATAACTTGGCAGTCCGACGATCATACCACTAGGCTATCACTACTCTCGTGACTTTCAATTAAGTTTAGAGAAACCGAGAGTTAGTTGATACATCCAACCTCTTATCAGCCATCAAAATGAAACCATTCAGTATGTAAACGGTCGGTAAAACGAAAACCCTAATTATATATTAATTTGTCACCCCTGTTCGCATCGTCGCGTGATTGTTGCTGTGATTCACTGGTACCTAATAGTTATCGACTGATAAATACGTGTTCCATAATGATGTGTTCCGACGTATTTATTTACCAACACTCCGTGTTGTACGTGTATGTAGTTTGTGGAGGAAATTTTCCGAAACAAAGGGAAAGGCTGTTTGTTTTGCCCTAGTTTGGGTGCCAGTGAAATTATTTGCATTGAGACTCAAGATTAATTTATTCTGAATGATAAAAAATTTGCTTTTGACGTCATGGTTGCGAAAGACGGTGCCCAAAGTCTGTAAATGTTATGTCTTTATACTTTCAAAATATTTTATTTATTTATTTATTATTAGGCTCTTCTCTTCAACAATGAGTACACCATTACTTTACAATTAGTACATTGCAAACTTAAGTCTAAGTGCCTCATTACTTAAAGAAAAGCACAGCATGCACTACATTATGCGCTGATAAACACAATTAATTAATTAAAATAAGTAATATATCGTTTAGATAACAGTAAAAATAAATTATTAAAAGCTAAATTGATTACAATAAATTCAGTGATTAAATTAAATTAAGTTCCATTTAATTTTTCTGGTTCCGTTTTTTAACGGAACCCTTATAGATTCGTCATGTCTGTCTGTCTGTCTGTCTGTCTGTCTGTCTGTCTATCTGTCTGTCTGTCTGTCTGTCTGTCCGTCCGTATGTCACAGCCACTTTTTTCCGAAACTATAAGAGCTATGCTGTTGAAATTTGGTAAGTAAATGTATTCTGTGAACCGCATTAAGATTTTCACACAAAAATAGAAAAAAAACAAATAATTTTGGAGTTCCCCATACTTAGAACTGAAACTCAAATTTTTTTTTTTCATCATTCCCATACATGGGGTATCTATGGATAGGTCTTCAAAAATGATATTGAGGTTTCTAATATCATTTTTTTCTAAACTGAATAGTTTGTGCGAGAGACACTTCCAAAGTGGTAAAATGTGTGTGTCCCCCCCTGTAACTTCTAAAATAAGAGAATGATAAAACTAAAAAAAATATATAATGTACATTACTATGTAAACTTCCACCGAAAATTGGTTTGAACGAGATCTAGCAAGTAGTTTTTTTTTAATACGTCATAAATCGTAAACTTATCGTTACTTGCTGCTACGGAACCCTTCATGGGCGAGTACGACTCGCACTTGGCCGCTTTTTTAAATTTTAAATATGATTAAAACTAAAATAATTTGATTTGATTTTATACTAGAGAAACCCATTAAATGGTAAGTGCGGCTTTTTTTTAGAGCAGGTATTGATGAGTGAAAGAGATTTTTCACATAAACCTACATGGGCACGGGCACTTATGAAAAGTCAGAAGCTAGGTGCACGGTTCCAATTGGTCGCTTCCTATGGAGAAGAGCCGGCAAGAAACTCCACGGTTACTCTTTTAAAAATAATTGGTTTTTACAACATTTTCAACAGCGTTAATAGGTATGGGAGGACAGTGTAGGTCTTTCAACAAGTACAAAGTACTAAGTTGTAACACATCGATAGTTCCTGATCCCCTGATGCCTCACGTGCTAAATACCTATACCTGCAACTGCGAGAGAACGCCTGCGCTGTCGATAAATACACTTGCTATAAAGTTTTTGAGCCGTCGATCGTCGGTTATAAAGTGAATAAGGGTCAAATTAAATAATCTAGCGAAACTGCAGACGAGATGGGTATCGATATACAGGATTATTGGTTAAGGTGTAAGGGGATGTAGGAGAGGTTATTTGCAACCAAATTACCCCTGATGACTCCTATGCCAATGTCAACCATTTTCGAGTAATTTGACATTTTATATTTTTAAAATGAATGAAATAAAAATATTAAATGTCAAATTACTCGAAAATGATTGACATTGGTATAGGGGTCATCAGGGGTAATTTAGTTGCAAACTAAAATGCTTGAAATAAAAAAAAAACCCAACTGCAAAAACTCCTAACTGAAAAGAGAAAAACAAGCATAATCTATCGAGTTTTGGTATTGCAGGCGGGACAAACAAAATTTACACCATCATTTCAGGTTATTGGTTTGTCCCTCTTTCTGGAGCAGTCAGGTAAAAAGGTTTTAAGTTTTTTGTTGGGGTCAACGACCGCCGCGGTACTGTTGTTACTTGAAGTACGAGATTAAAAAATCTGTTTTCTTTTGTTTGACCGTGTTTGGTATTGATACCAATCACGGCTATGAAGTTCAGACAAAAAAAAGTTTTTTTACTGATATTTCAAGTAACTTCACTAACTGCGGTCGATGACTCCACAAAAAAAACATCAAATTAATTTCTTGTTTGTTTTATCATGTTTAGATATAACCATCACGTAGGTAATTTATTTTGACCCTATACAGGGCGGCAGGAACATCGACGCGAAAACTGTTACCATGGATTTCAGGATTCCAGGATCAACGTAGTGGGGGTTCAGAATCATGTACTGAATCCATGTAAAACTGAATCCAGTTTTCGCGTCGATGTCCCTGCAAAAAGCCCGCGTTGCTCGAAGCCCTGCCACCCTGTATAACTAAACTTATTTTTTCTGGTTTTTTCCCAATCAATCTGCCTAGCCTTTTCCCAACTATGTTGGTCTAACCGGATGCAGCTGAATACCAGTATTTTACATGGAGCGACTGCCTATCTGACCTCTACAACCCAGTAACTGGGTAATACGATACCCCTTGGTAAGACAGGTTGTCAGACTTTCGGGCTTCTGACGACCCGTAACGACTGTCAAAGATCCATGAATGATAGCCGGGACCAACGGCTTAACGTGCTTTCCGAGGCACGGAGGAGTCTCGATATGTAAAGATGGTCACCCATCCACGGACCAACCCCGGCAAGCGTAGCTTAACCTGGTGGATCGCCCCGTGCGGCTGTTATTACTTAGCCACGAGCTCCTGTGTAGGTAGGTCCCAATGAAACTTAATGTATTAGCCCGATTTGTAAGTACGATGTAGGTATGTCTCGATACTAGAAACCTATGACGAGAATGATGAGTCATAAACAGAGCTAGGTACAAACTTTATAATAGGTGTACTGCGAAACATGACAATGTGAAAAAAGCTGACTTTGCCTTTCTATGGAAAGGTAATCTTTAAATCTATAAATAAGTTCCTTGCCTTTTGTTAGGAGTTGATGTAATTTGTCTTCTGATGTCATGAATCTATTGAAGAACTACTCGGTATTAGGAATCACAAATGAAATTACCTGTTCACTATACATGAAACATCGATGCTGTAGTTTGACCGAGACCGCTGTCGCTCCTTAGGTATATTCGCGTCGAGGCGAAGGGCAACGTTGACCCTCTCCGAAAAAATCTAAGTTTGATCCAGCCTGTCCCTTCTTGCTGTCTTGCCCTTAGCGACGCCCTAAGCCGAGGTTCGTACCCCACAGGGGTTGCCTTTAGCGAGCGTCCGCCTAGTTTTAATTTAGAATAGTTTATGCCCCTGGCTGGAGGCTTTAAGTGTAAAAGGTTAAGGGAGCCACAGGAAAGTCCGGTTAAGCAGCCATGTCCTCATAGGTCAACTGCGAGATGCCCTTGTAAAAAAAAAGGCAGCGTTGACGAATGAGCGGTCTGCACTGCCGTAAAAAAAATCTGCTGTACCCTAAATTTATATTCGCATAGCTCGTCAAAATGTAAGTCACAGCTGATTTCTTTTTCGCGATTTCAGTGTTTGTCCCATAGTGAAAGTTGTTCATAATAATGAGTACAATGACCCCTTAAGAGGATGCCCATGAATTCAATTTCACCCTGTATATTATATAACTTTAGATTAATTTCTTTTATCCAAACAGCGTGGTTGCGTTGGTATACTATTTTGAAAGATCATACCTGGTGGAAAATAATATGGCGCATGAGACATTTCAACTTTGCTATTTGATTCGGCAAAGTATTGCCAAACCCTTTCGTGTTGCAGGTGTCTATAGCTATCATTTTTGTCACCTTAACCGTCGCCATATTTGGTAACCATAATAAATATACCAACCATAATAACCAATCTCTATCTTCTTTATCATCCTAGATTCAAACCATCAACGGCGTGGTACTCGTCAGCTGGCGGCAGCGAGTGCTAGAGCGTCAGATCGAGTATGGAGCTAGACTCGGCCACGTGGTGCTGAACCTCGCGCGGATGGAGCTCAACAATTTCTACAAGAACGTCATGCCGGTGGCTGACTACTTCGACCAGACTAATATGCTGATTGCGGTAAGTGGAACTAGGAGTGGAAGGAGGATTTTGGTGTGCACCGTGCAGTGCATATACCTACGTACCAATTCCGAAACGTTTTCTAGAACTAGAGTCTAAAGTCTAAGTCCGGTCTTGGAAGAACTTTCTCGTAAAGATTTTTTCACTTATTTTTGTGTAACAGCAACTAGTTAAAGCAATGACACGTAAAATTTTATCGGAGGGGCAACCGGATGGCGAATGGTAATCTGGGTCTTGAAGTGATACCGAACCCCCAGTACCGTCCAAATGGACCCCAAATGGACGGGGGCGAAGATATGGGGGATGGGGGCAAAACATTTTTTTTTGACGTGGCATTTAAAATTTAAGCTCTAATAAGTGCATGGAATTTGTGCGTATCAATATCATCCCGTTGCCCCAACATCGTTATAATTGAAATCCAATCCAATTGTATACAATTTTTGAAACTCCTTACCGATGATTTATCACCGAAAATGAGGTTGAATTTTATCAAAACCAGATGGCATTGATACACACACATTCCTTGCACTTATTAGAGCTTAAATTTTTAATGCCATGTCAAAAAAGAAGTCTCCGCCCCCGTCCATTTGGGGTCCATTTGGACGGTACTGGGGGGTTCGGTATCACTTCAAGACCTAGATTACCACTCGCCATCCGGTTGCCTCTTCGATTAAATTTTACGTGCCATTGCCTTGAATAAACCGTGGTACATATGAGGCATTTTCATTTGAATAAAAATATGTAGTTCAGCACATTGGAAAATCGTGAACGTTGCTGATGCTGCTACCTACTAGTAGCTTAGTTCTAGGGTGACACATATAGATTACTAATTTGACTTGCTCGGTTTTCTGTTAACCGTTATTGCGATTTTCCCGTTTTTAGGGCTCCGTAGTCAACAAGGAATCCTTATAGTTTCGCCATGTCCGTCTGTCTGTCTGTCCACGGTCTAGCTCCGAGACTGTTAGTACTAGCAAGTTGTAATTTGGCATGAGTATACATATTAATTATGCCGATAAATTGGTAAAATAAAATAATGAAAAATATTTTTTAGGGTAGCTTCCCTACACGTAAAGTGGGGATGTTTTATTTTTCTATCCCTTGATCTGGAGTATCGTTGGAAAGGTCTTTATAAAACATTGTGGGTGTGTTAAAACCATTTTTAAATTCAAGGATCTGTTTGCGAAATATTAAGCTTTAAAGTGCAAATTTTTGTTAGAGTCAAGTGTCAGCTAAATGGTTGGTTTTAGGTAGGTATGTGAAAAAATTCACGGCAGTAGTTTATATAACGAATTTAAAAGGAAAACTATCACAGCTGAGTAGGCATTACAAGTTAACGAGTAATAATCGACCAACTTAGATTTGCGGTTGTAAAAACATGTTCTCCCATACATTCCGTATGAAAGAAAATGTTTTTCAACTATAAAGTTAAGTTTGTCCTTGGGATAAATTCATCCCAACTACGGAACCCTACATTGTGCGTGGTCCGACATGCACTTGGCCTTTTCTCTTTAATCGTTGCAGTTCAGCATACGGAAAAATAATGTCGTAGTTTACTATAAACTACGTGCTGTGGTTGTTTCCGAGTTTAATTCTTTCAGTTTTATTTTGTCATAAAAGCTCTGCAAATTGATCTCGATTAAACTTTTCGAATTCGTTTCCCTTTAATTAAGCATCCAAATTACTTGCGAATTATATGTACAGCATGATCATGTAGCAGTGAAAAATACTTTGGTTGCCTTTGCTTTTATTTTTAAAAATAAAACAATTTTTTAATTAATGATTTTAATATTATTTTACGAGTTGTAAGCCCAAAATAGCAGTGGTGGCCCAGTGGTAACAGCCGCGACTTACGAGTTGTAGGTCGTAGGTTCGAACCCAGACAGGCGCTTTACTCTGTGTAAATTATTTAATCACCACTGCTCTCAAAACGGTGAAGGAAAACATCATGAGGAAACCGGCATGTCCTAGAACCGAAAATTCGAAAACATGTGACATCTACCAACCCGCACTGGGCTCGCTTGGTGGATTACGGTCCACTCCCTCTCACAGAGAGGAGGCCTGTGTCCCAGCAGTGGGAACATTTATAGGCTGATGATGATGATGATGAAGCCCAAAATGCTCCTTACCGCCCGTAATTTATGGCATTTGGTCATCTAGGTGGATGACCTTCCTAGCGCATTAAAAAATAATAAAAGACTTGATTTCTACAATATGACGGAAATCAATATACCTACTAACTTCCTTAAAATACCACCAATAATGAAAAATATGAGATTTCATGTCACGTTTGAGAATCAGAAGCTGCAGGAAACCCTAAAATATTTTATAGAAACAATCTGTCAGTGCTAGTTCTGAGATAATCAGTTACTTCTTCACGTCGTAACCTTCGAAGGCTCCTTATCCTTGACCAATACTTGATTGTCCTATTATCTATTAGAACAGTTTTTCGGTCAAGGCCCTAAAGCTTTTTCGAAGGTTGAGGTCGGGGGTAAGAAACGCGGCCGCGTTGATTCTTAACATTATGCTCAGAGCAACTCAAAGCATTTAGTATTTCCAGGCACTTTTGAATTGTCAAGGAGTCGGTCAGTCAGAAATATGAAGCTAGCTAGTAGGTATCTATGGAGAAGAACGATATTATGAGCAAGAAACTCCATGAACAATTTTTTTTTTTTAAACCTGGACAAAAAAGCTGTTCAGCACCTTCAAAAATTCTGATGGTTAGATAAGGCAACTCTTCAAAGGATCGTCCTTTTGTCTAAATCAGTTTGTAATTTATGTAAGTTACAATAGCCTAATGTCAATTGCTCATCACCTTTTACAAAATATTGCTTTTCCCGATGCAGGGACGTAAATTATTGAGGAGTTCTCCGGGTACTTCACCATCACCTCCACTACACCATATGAATTGTGACGAGCATCAATTGCTTACCAACCATATTAAAGTAATCGAATCGCAACCCGTGATATACATATTATTTAGTAGTTCCGGTGGACATCTGTGTCCTTCATCATCAGTTCCACTTTACCAAATAGTGCTTTCCGAGAGCAAATGCACGAGTTACTATAAAAAATACCCAAATCGCCAATGGTGTGCCTATAATATTTGAAGAGTTCCTCGATATCTCGAAATCCCATCATCAAATCGTGACCAAATGACAATAGGACCAACTTGAAAGTATACCCTTTCAAAAAATTAAAGATTTTTTCAAATCGGTCCAGCCGTCTTCGAGTAGTCGGGGAACATACATAAAAAAATTCTCCTCTTTTTTTTGAAGTCGGTTAAAAAGAAAAGATTACAAAAAATTTAATGATTATATGACTGAATTAATAAAGGACCTGCAAAGAGGGGATGAGATCCTATCAGCTACAGTTTTAAGCTTTAAGCTTTCATGAAGTCATTTTGTAGGTTAATTTATGATGATCAGGTATGATGAACTCTCCAGCATAATTTTGTTGAGTCACGGCGAAGTGATTGGAAACGTTATTGATTACATTTATTTGAGCTTTAAATCGATATAACTCTTCATCGATAGCAATTTTTTTTTAAATTAAATTTGTCTGAAGCTTACGCGTATTATGAAGAGGTCTGAACTTTGTTTGTCACGAAAATATTCGGTTTTTCTTTTTCGTTTTTATGCCGCCTATGGACCTCTGACTTGACTTCACATGCCGTCGAGAACTATCTCTCAGGCACGGTGTCCTCACGATGTTTTCCTTCACCGTTTTTGAAGCAAGTGATAATTAGACAACATGCACATAAATCCGAAAAGTCAGAGATGCGTGCCTTGAGTTCGAACTCGAGACCTATGACTTGGCAGTCCGACGGTCACACCACTAGGCTATCACTGTTACCTTTCTTAAGAATTGGGCTATACAATGCAAAAAGAATTTTTCAAATCCGACTCCGGTTCCGGAGATTACCCCCTTACATACAAACAAACAAATTCCACCTCTTTATAATATTAGTACAGATAATGTTCGCTCAAATAACATAACAAAAAACAGTGGCACTACGGGAGTGCCGACAGAAGTGAAAACTTGAAAAAAAATCGGTACCGGGGTAAACAACGCGTTGATGTCTTTTACTCCACGGTGTCGGTAACAGGTCGCGAAATCAATGTAAACCGTCCCATCTCAAAAATGCTCAACGCTCCTAAAGAAGTTTTCTCTTAAAAAAATACTAATTTGTTTATTTCAGGACTTGGTATTTTTGTCCATATTCTGTTATTAATAAATTATCTTCAGACTAAGTTGGTCATGATTAGGTGATTAAAAGTAAACTCTAAAAAATCTTCGTAGGCAACTTCTTATTCTCTATTATTCTATAACCTAATTAATAACGTAACATAACATCACGCCTGTATTCCCCGAAGGGTTAGGCAGAGGTGTACCTATAGTACACCCAAATTTCGCCAGTTATGTTTAAGTCCCATGTAACACGGGGCGAGTCTATTGCCATCAACCGGGCACAAATCAAGACTCCGGGTTGCTACTGAGAAATTCCAGATGGAAAAACCCAATAACACTTTGTCCGACCCGGGAATCGAACCCAGGACCTCATGCTCAGCAGTAGCGCTTGCGACCACTAAACCAACGAGCAGTGAATTTACTTAATCCTTACATAATATATATTATAAATCAAAGTCTCCCGCCGCGTCTGTCTGTCTGTCTGTCTAAACGCGACAAACTCAATAATTACCGATCGGATTTTCAAACGGTTTCCACCAATGGACGGAGTGATTCATCCGGAAGGTTTTAGTGTATATAATTAATTACGGTTTTGTGTAAATTGGCTGAAATATGACGATTATTGTTGAAGAAGTCTGAATAAATCATGCCGACTGGGAGCTTTACTGGCGTGCGCTGCGTTTACAGAAAAATATACAAATGTTTTACTGTATTGTTCATCTTAAAAAGTTCAACAAAAAAGTCCGCGATGGCATATGTCTATCTTCTAAGGATGACCTACAGTAACCATTTTTATATCTCAGACTTTGATAAAAAAATAATTTTTATATCCGAAGCTTTTTTGACCGGTATAGTATTAATCCTTACCCAAAAAAATGTTATTTAAATTGGGAATTTAATTTAGATTAAAATATGCCTTTAAATCATATCATTTAAATGAATAGTTTAAAAGATATCACAGTTTCAAAATTACGCGGAGCAACGCGGGCGCAGCGGTAGGAGTCAATGACCCTTTCCTCCGTTATTAGGTATGAAATCTCGGTAGTACGTTCCCGTGGGATATTTTCCGACATCCACGCGGGCGAAGCCGCGAGCAAAAGTTAGTAATATGTAATTATTATGATAAATGTGTACCTACCTTCTAATTATCCGTTGGATTAATTATATCTAATCATTTATATTAGATTATGCTTTATCAAATTAATATTTGTTTAATGTAAAACATTATCATGCCACGCTATGACAAGAGTGACGCGTTCTTCACATAATATCAATCTAAAAATATCTTGTTAATAATAGAAAGTCGGTATGTTGCATAAACCGGTGAATCTACAAGATCTTGTTATATACCGATTTATCCAGAGATTGTGCTTGCAGACTCAGTTGTATATCCGGGCCACGGTTGGTTGAAGTTGTTACGTCACAACAAAACAATGTTTCCTTGGAGATTTGTCGAAAA
The DNA here is from genome assembly GCA_963680765.1 of Agrochola lychnidis. NCBI lineage: Eukaryota > Metazoa > Arthropoda > Insecta > Lepidoptera > Noctuidae > Agrochola > Agrochola lychnidis. The sequence continues at coordinate 23,945,071 of OY796858.1, forward strand.
TTTGATTCAGCTTCTTCGCGATTTCGTGCGTTTAAACATATCCTCTGGCACGCGGTACTAGTGTAACTTTATATCTGTCAATGAATTTTTGTAATTCCAGAAATTACCTTTTACAATCATATAGATGAAGAATCGATGAGGGGCTTGTGGCTAAGTAATAACAGCCGCACGGGTCGATCGATCAGGTTAAGCTACGCTTGCCGCGGTTGGTCCGTGGATGGGTGACCATCTTTACATACCAAGTCCCCACCGTGCCTCGGAAAGCACGTTAAGCCGTTGGTCCCGGCTGTCATTTGTAGATCTTTGACAGTCGTTACGAGTAGTTAGAAGCCCAAAAAGTCTGACAATAAGTCTTACCAAGGGGTATCGTGTTACCTAGTCATTAGGTTGTGGAGGTCAGATAGGCAGTCGCTCCATGTAAAATACTGGTATTCAGCTGCATCCGGTTAGACTGGAAGCCGACCCCAACATAGTTGGGAAAAGGCTAGGCAGATGATGATAGATGAAGAATGTAATTTCTTAACTAATGTATATATTACTTAATATATAAAGCTGAAAAGTTTGTTTGTTTGCTTGAACGCGCTAATCTCAGGAACTACTGGTCCAATTTGAATTCTTTCAGTGTTAGATAGCCCATTTATCGAGGAAGGCTATAGGCTATACATCATCACGCTAAGACCAATAGGAGCGGAGCACCAATGAAGAATGTTTCAAAATCGGGGTTATTTTTTTCCTTTTGAGAACTTCCTCTGCGTGCGCTGCGTAAACGGTTAAAGTTTCGCAAAAATCATGTTCGACAGAATTGTTCCCCTTTAAAAGTTCAAAAAAAATGTTCGCGACAGCATATGTCTGTCTTTTAAGGTTGGCTCACTATAACCTTTTTTATGCTAACCAAATTTGTTCTAAAATAATGCATTATTTGCGAAGGTGTTTTTATAAACATGATATTAATCCTTATCCAAATAAATACGCCCAAAGTAACTATTCCACGCGGACGAAGTCGCGGGCAAAAGCTAGTTTCTTTATATTATTAGCTTAGATAATATTAGTATGGTAAGTATAGTTGTTGGCACAAAAGGTAAAATGGCAAAAATATTGGTGATAATGGTTTTATTTATTTTCTCTTCAAGACAAAAACATCTGTGTAGTCCTGGCTCTTGTACCTACTAGGAGTTCCTGTACCACAAGAGCCAGGAAGGAAGTGATAAAGTGTTACAGTATTTATATTTTCTTAATATCCCTCGGGTATCATCGGATTTCCGAATACAAACGAATGCTAATTTCCATGTCCATTAATTATTAGATTTATCGTGTATAATAATTTGAATTCAGATTGTTGTTTTGCTTTGATTTCCGTGTGAACTATACAGAGCTGTAAAACTATTTTCTTATCTGTCGTGCCGGCGACTTTAGTAGCTTTTCTCTCATTTTTCTGCCATTAAAAAAAAAATTACATTAAATTGAAAGATTAGGTAACAACTCTGTATACTTCCAAGTCGATTGAGAGCGTCCGGTGTGCACCAAGTGCAAAGGGCAACTGATAGAAATCCGACGACTGACGAAACACGAAGTTTGCCGAGGGACATTAAGAAAATAGAACTACAGTACTTTAGTTTATCTAGTCTCCCAAAAACAAAAGAATTTTGTTCTATCTACATATGCCTATCAGATACGCAGTGGTCCTCGAATGCCACACTTTATTTTCCTTCGGTGACTACTAACTTAGACTTTTAACCGCTTCTGTGGTCCAGTGGTTATACCACCTGTCTCAAACCCAGAGGTCCTGGGTTCGATGCCCATTGAGAGCAAAGTTTTCTGCTCGGTTTGGTTGGTGGTAGGGCTTGTTCTAAGTCCACCTGGATAGCTACCACCATCTTATCTAAGTCTGTCGCCATAACAATGTTAACAGCATTGTTGTGTTTCGGTAGTTGGAGGTAAGACAGCCAGTTCCTCTGTGGTTGAGGATTCCTTGTGAAACTGGTTTCCACCTTCGGCCTGATCATCACTTACCATCAGGTGAGATGCAGGCCAAGAGCTTCCCCGTGGTGAATAATAAAAAAAAAACGTGTGGCACTCGGGGACTGCCGCGGTAAAGCTATTGCATAGCATTTGTAATCTCCATACTTCCTATTTGTCAACGCTATACTTGGGATGGTGACGTGATGACATAAAACAAAAATTACGTTCCCATGACAACATCACGTTTTCATCCATCCGTTAGGAACCGTCATTACATGGTAGGCGGAGTGGGGGGTGTTAGGTTTTATTTTCGTTACGGTTTTATTTTCGTTACGTTACGGAATTTCTTGATTCGGTCGCCGCGCTCAAAGCTCGCGATAAAAGCTATGCAATAGCTTAAAAAAAAAACTATTACCTAAAGCATTGAGGATGAAACTTGGAATATTTCCAACGAAATCAGTATACATTATACCGTGTAGTAAATACTACTATCTTCTCTATAATATATGACACAAACATACAGATAATGCATAATGATTATGTATGATTATGTAGGATTTGGCAATTGTACAGATATTTCGACGGTGTTACCATCGGCCCATTAGCTCAGTTGGTTAGAGCGTCGTGCTAATAACGCGAAGGTCGCGGGTTCGATCCCCTCATGGGCCACAATCTCTTTTTGTGTTTTCATAAATTTTTTCAAACATAAAATTGTTCTAAAAGGTCCCTGTTTTTACTGTTCTTGATAAATTATATTTTATTTGTGTAAACTGGTTGTAAAATTCATTTATAGACATCAAAAGAAATAATAAGTATTTTAAAACTGGATGAGGTCAGCGTTTTGTGAAATTGTAGAAAGTAAAGCTTTTCTTTCATAATATTGGATTTTCTAATATCCACTTTGCAGCCTTTTAGGGGGATGTGCTAAAATAGGCTGAGAAATTAAAATTTTCTTACGTTTTTTGCAATTCGCAGATGACCTGCAAATTGCAAAAAACGTAAGAAATTTTTAATAATTATGATTCACGACCGTAACAAATATTGCTTTACAGAATTCAAAATCAGCAGTTAGAATTGGCCTCAAATGCCATGATTTAATTAAATAGTCATTCAATAAATTAAATTAAATTTATTTCATAAGCATAATAACATAAAGAGAGAAAAGGGTTAACAATGAATTTCTTAAGTAACTTAGATCCTTATAGTAATTAGACTAAGTACATGCACGAATTTGTGAAAGTCCTGACACCCAAACTAGGACATGTCGTGTATCTCAGGTGTCAGCGTTCCTTTCTGCCAGACACATTGTGGAACGTAACTTATTGTATAAATGTTCTATTAGGAAAAACAAAAAAACATTTTTTTTTTACTCAAAGTCAAAGTCAAAGTCAAATCATTTATTTCAAATAGGCCCATGAATGGCACTTTTGAACGTCAAAAAATTACAAAATAATAAAATTGATTCTAGTTGCCCCTTCCAAAAGGTAGTTTTCGTATGGAGAAGAATGGGCAAGAAACTCCACCGTTACTATTACCTATGTATTACCTGTTATTTGATACGGATACGAATCATATAGATAAAGATCTCTCTGATAGGGACGTTTTTTGCAGGGGCAAAAAACGTAAAAAAAAATGAATTTCATGGGTTTCCCTGACGCTTTTGCCTTATTAAGCTCTTTTAAACGAAAAATACCTACTTACCTATACTGTTAACGCACACAGGAAACTATACCTTAACTTGCTCAAAATTCATCAATAGAGGGAAAATATACAAAAACGTGCAGATAATGCCTTATTAAAAAAAAAAACAGTGACACCTAATTTACTTTTTTAGGCAAAAAAGCTTTCAACATATTTTTAAGGGGGAAGCGTCAGGGTAGCCCGCGATATTCAAATTTTATTACGTTTTTTGCATTTTGCAGGTCAGTGTCAGGTTTTATGTTGGTTAAAATATAATTCGCGGTCGTAACAAATATGGCTTTACTCAATTATAATCATTACAATTATCAATAGTGATTAAGATGAAGATAAAGGTGTCAAATGTCATGATTTCATGAAATCATGACATTAGACACCTTTGCTAACTTATGGAGTGGTATTGCTGATTGTAATTATTATAATTGAGTAAAGCTATATTTGTTACGACCGCGAATCATATTTTAATCAACATAAAACCTAACACTGACCTGCAAAATGCTAAAAACGTAAGAAAATTTGAATTTCGCAGGCTACCCTGACGCTTCTCCCTTAACAACTCAAAATAAACATCCAATCACTTCAGCCAGCCATTTTATTTACTAAACGTTTGTTCAGTCGACACAGCACCGTATTAGGAGGAATCGAAGCTAGCCTTACAAGGCAAGTATTATCCAAATTGTGGGTTATTATACACGACGCCATTTGCATTCGTAATGAGAAAATCACCAGTTACCTGCCCCTTGTGGTTCAAACGGTTTACTTGCAACTGTTTGTGTTTTAGATATCTTTTACTTCTTACTTCAGGAATTATCGATTTTGGAAACTATTGTTTACTTTCCTAAAGGTCTAAACTTTGTGTGTTAAAAATGTCAATATCGATTAAAAGTATTTAAACTGCAGAGACAGCACTGTTTTTCTTTGTAATTTAATTACACATACCTACACATATTTACACAGACCCAGTGGTAACGGGCCCGACTTACGAATTGTAGGTTGTGGGTTCGAACCCAGAGAGGCGCTTTACTTTGTGTAAATTATTTCATCACCACTGCTCTCAAAACAGTGAAGGAAAACATCGTGAGAAAACCGACGTCCTAAAAACAAAAATTCGTTATTATTATTGTTAACAATTTTTTTTTTTATGAATGGTTAGTAGTCATTGGACACATGAAGTGGGCTGCTTTGTAAAACGACTAAAATGTCACGGTATATCTTATACCTATATAAAATTCTCGTGTCACAATGTTAGTTACCTTACTCCTCCGAAACGGCTTTACTGATTTTTACCAAATTTTGTATGCATATTCAGTAGGTCTGAGAATCGGCTACTATCTATTTTTCATACCCCGAAGTGATAAGGGTTGTCCACCCCAAACAAATAATTGGCAAAACAACGTTTGCCGGGGTCAGCTAGTAATATTATAAATGCGAAAGTGAGTTTGTTTGTTTGTTACGCTTTCACGCTAAAACAGCTTAACGGATTTGGATGACATTTGACACATGGGTAGACCATGGTCTGGAGAAGGACATAGGATACTTTTTATCCTGATATTCCCACGCTATCGAGACTTATGTGGGTGAAACCGCGGGCCGCAGCTAGTGTTTTTAGAAAATAACTAGCTTCTGCCCGCGACTTCGTCTGCGAGCCTTCCTCGAATTAGGCTATCCAATGCAAAAATAATTTTTCAAATCCGACTTGTAGTTCCGGAGATTACCCCCTACATACAAACTTACAAACAAATAAACAAACAGAAAAAAGAAAATTCGTTTATATGCGGTAAACATGACGCAAAGAAAGATAAAATATGCGTCACATCCACGCAAAACGGCCATCGCTCAGCATAATGCTGCGACCCCATGCGAGACAAAGCCCCAGCGCTGGTTTTCAGCGACAGCCAGCGCTGACGTGATGACGTCAACCGGTGCAGTATATAGTGAAATAACAAATTAAAAATAAAATAAATACAATACTGTCTTCGATCTAAAAGTAAAAAAAAAAAACATGTGGCACTCGGGGACTGCCGCGGTAAAGCTATTGCATAGCATTTGTAACCTCCATACTTTTTATTTGTCAACGCTACACTTGGGAAGATGACGTGATGACATAAAACAAAAATTACGTTCCCATGACAACATCACGTTGTCATGGGAACCGTCATTACGTGGTAGGCGGAGTGGGAGGTGTTAGGTTTTTTTCGTTACGGAATTTCTTGATTCGGTCGCCGCGCTCGCTCAAAGCCCGCAATAAAAGCTATGCAATAGCTTAATATTTCTTTATAATATTAATATAGCTAAAAATATCGTATCACTATCATTGTCATGTCATTTTGCTGATATGATAACGACGATGATGCATATAAACTGCAGCTTTAGAACTTATAGTAAAAACTGAAAACGGACAATGAATAAATTATGCATCAAACGTCATGCAGAGTCCATGACCAGTCGTTATTTTATGCCAAGTCATTCGATGCTTATAAAATATTTTCGTAAACATGCGGCTATGAATTTATCTTTCCATATATTGTTGTAGTGGACCATTCTGGAAAGATATTTTGCGATGAATACCTACTAGTAGATACAGTCAACCGACTATGAAAAAAAAAATTTGTTTTATGGCGTGTTTTATTTTATTAAATTTAAAGAATTGTTATTAATATATTTTTAGGTTAAGTTTTGCTATGTGTGTTTTGTATTAAATGTAAAATAAATAAGTACTTAATAAGTATTTAATGTAAAATTAATTTGCATGCCCTAAACAGGCAAAACATGGACTGTACTAAATCACCAACTTTTATAACTGGTAACACCTATATTTTCTGCAAATAAATGATTCTTATTCTTATGATGCTGAAGCCGCTGCAAGGCAATTCCCGTTTTTTTAAGAACGGTTGCATTTAAATCTATGTGTCAATCTGTCAATATTCCCTCTCAAAACGTACAGTTCGTGCCACTAAAGATGAAACTTGACACACCACGTGGTTTGACTTTTACTTCGATTTTATATTTTACATTTTAAAGTGTCAAATTACTCGAAAATGATTGACATTGGCATAGAGGTCATCAGAGGTAATTTAGTTGCAAATGACCTCTCCTACATCCCCTTAACGGATTGCCGACGTATAACCAACAACCCTGTATACATATAACGAAATTAAAAGGAAAACTATCACAGCCAAGTAGAGTCTACCAGTTAACGAGTAATATTCGACCAACTTACATTAATTTGCAGTTGCAAAAACATGTTCTCCCGTACATTCCGTATGGGCGAACATGTTTTTCAACTACAATGTTAAGTTTGTTCTTGGGATAAATTCATTCCACCTACGGAACCCTTCATTGTGCGTGGCCCGTACCCTTCACTTGGCCGGTTTTAAATTCGGGAATTAGCCTTCTAATTCGTGTTACTACTGAAGTGCGGTTGACAGTGCATACCAATTTTTTATAGTCATCGGTCGGGAGTTGAGGATATCTTATATACAATTTTATTGTGCATTATAATCAACTTGGTAGTTACAGAAGCACCTAAAGATAAATATTTTACTAGTTCATTTGAGTTTATAAAATTAATAATTTTCCAATAATGTTTCCTTTCTCTCAAATTCAGCAATAAATAAGACATCGCATCAAATTCAGCAATAAATAAGACATCGCGCAATAAGACATCGCATAATTATGCGTTATTCAATAATTCATTGTCAATATCAAACGGTTACGTAAATGTTTCTACTACTGCATTATTGAGTACCTAGTACCTACTTGCAATAAACAGTCATTATTTCCATTGATATTGTGAAATCGCTTTTACTACGAATTTTTTGTTACTACTGCTGAGTCAGCATGTATGTTTGTAAGTTTTATATTTGACACATGGATGTTAACAACTTCTATGCGTTTTTAATTCGCTTTTATTAGGTTAAGTTTATCTTAAAGTGCCTGCTACACGGTCGCCAACCGCGTCCCGACAGAGATGATCTTGGTGGTTTACAACCAAATTTCAAACAGCTCTGCTTGTCGCCAACCAAAGTCACCTCTGTCGGAGACGCGGTTGGCAGCCGTGTAGCAGGCACGTTAACATCATCATATTAGCCTAGCCTTTTCCCAACTATGTTGAAGTCGGCTCGCCTTCCAGTCTAACCGGAACCCGTCTACCTATCTGACCTCCACAACCCAGCTACTGAGTAACGTGATACTCTTTGGTAAGACTGGTTGTCAGACTTTTGGGCTTCTGAGTACCCCGTAACGACTGTCAAAGATTTACAAATGACAACCGGGACCAACGGCTTATCGTGCTTTCCGAGGCACGGGGGTGTCTCAACATGGAATGGATGGTCACCCATCCACGGACCGACCTCCTACCCGTGCGGCTATTATAACTTAAATTCTATACTTAAAACGATAATCATTTTTTGATGTAGTATTTGCTTTTTTTTGTATGAGCACGAACAAGAAAATGCCGTGCCCTGGAACAGGATAAGCGCCTTGAAACTGTCAGGAAGGTGTTTGAATCCGCGGATGTTGCCAAACATTCCCAGAAAATAAACTTTTCCTGGTTCTGTTGCTATAAACAAAGCCTAGACAACCGTCTGCACCCTCCTTTACCTAAACACTGGATTAAAAAAAAAGAAGTTTATCGATACTTTAATCGTCGAGAAATTAGAAGCGTCAGGGAAGCCTGCGAAATTCAAATTTTCTTTTGCATTTTGCAGGTCAGTGTCAGGTTTTATGTTGATTAAAATATGATTCGCGGCCGTAACAAATATGGCTTTACTCAATTATATATAATCATTACAATCAGCAATAGTGATTAAGAAGAAGATAAAGGTGTTAAATATCATGATTTCATGAAATCAACGCATTTGACACCTTTGCTAACTTATGGAGTTGTATTGCTGACTAATGATTATAATTGAGTAAAGCCATATTTGTTACGGCCGCGAATCATATTTTAATCAACATAAAACCTGACACTGACCTGCAAAATGCAAAAAACGTAAGAAAATTTGAATTTCGCGATCTACCCTGACGCTTCTCCCTTAAAATGACTATAGGTAATTCATTGGTCATCACGTGCCTTCATTTGTCAGGCAAGGAAGAACATCCTTTCCCACACACACTCTTTCTTACTTTGCATTATCTTTAAGCACCTTGACCCTAAATCTTGAAAAGAACATTCCTCTCCCCAATCTTCGAGATATGTCCATCATCTAAGGATAAACTGGCATTAGACAAATTACCCGAGACATTGACAATCGATGGTTCTGAATAAAACACACGGCAGTTGTCGCTGGCACCTTATCGATCCGCTCTGTGACGGTCAATGTACAATGTCAGTTACTGGACATGATTTAACGTTCACAGCTGTTATTGAATTGGCGTCGGCAGAGGTGGAAGTTCGAAAGATTTGGTTTTATTAAGAAAACACAGCTTGGAGGCTGCAGTGGTCGGGTGTGGGGGCTGATTGAGGGTCGAGTGCTGGAAGAATTAAATTACTATTTCGGCTCAATTTTGTGTTCAGTCGACTTCCTAGTTTTATTTGGTTTCAAAAGCCGGTGAAACTGTTTTCCTTTCGTGTTATTTTCCATCTGAATACAACACTTTGATCTTTGGAGATGTTATTTTGCAAATTTAACTTTATCCGACCCTTTCAGCAGTGGTGGCGGCCCCGACTTACGACTTTAATTTTATCGCCACTGCTCTCAAAACGGTGAAGGAAAACATCGTGAGGAAACCGTCATGTTCTAGAACCAAACATTTGAAGACATGTGACATCAAAAAACCCGCACTAGGCCCGCGTGGCAGATAACAGCCCTCTCACAGAGAGGAGGCCTGTGTCCCAGCAACAACATTATAGGCTGATTATGCAACCTTTTCTCCCAAGTCCTTTTGGTTCAACAATCCTTCTTATTAGATTAGACTGTTCTGATTTCAAGCCGGAATACCTCTTTAAAGCTTAGGTATGCCATTGTTCAAGCTATGCCAATGACGGTTAGTTACTCTAAAGCCTGGTTTTCCTGAGACTCTGGTAGCGCCACATAACGTCCGCAATTTACCATCGGATGACGTCACTGAAACAGTATTTATGAAAGTAAGTTGGTATATTTCCCTAAATACCGTTTTTGGACACCGTAACGTCAACCGTTATGTGGTGGTCACCGTTTTTATTGGAGACGTAACTCAAACTTAAAATCAAAGCATTTATTTCAATTAAACCATTTACAGGCACTTTTGAATCGTCAAGGAGTCGGTCAGTCAGAAATATGAAGCTAGTTAATTTCAAAGCATAGTAGGTACCTATGGAGAAGAACGGACAAGAAACTTCACAGACACTCTTTTAAATAAAAAAAAAACGTGTGGCACTCGGGGACTGCCGCGGTAAAGCTATTGCATAGCATTTGTAACCTCCATACTTCCTATTTGTCAACGCTACACTTGGGATGATGACGGACGATGACATAAAACAAAAATTACGTTCCCATGAAAACGTGATGTTGTCATGGGAACGTAATTTTAACCGTCATTACATGGTAGGCGGAGTGGGGGGTGTTAGGTTTTTTTCGTTACGGAACTTCTTGATTCGGTCGCCGCGCTCAAAGCCTGCGATAAAAGCTATGCAATAGCTTAAAATTGTTACAAAATATTGGTTATCCCATTCATGTTGTTATACATGTGAGAACAATTTAGATAGACGTGCACGGAAAAAGCGTCCGTAATAAAAAGACGGTAAAAACAAAAACAATTCAACAATATAAAATAAAATTAAAAAAAGCTATGGCAGCTAAGAGATGACCAGTCCCAACTGACGGCACCCGTTCACGAACATGACGCATAGATCAGCACCATTCAGCTCAACCATTTTGAAGGGAGCAATATAATCCAATCGTAGCTTGAAGTGCCAGATTTTTCCACTAAACTTTCAGTACTCCTAGAAATTTCCTTCACCCCGTGCATTGACATTCCACCAGTAACCACGTGTTATTCCACCGAATGCGGCAGCCACGCGACATTCATCACCTGTTCTGTTTATTTATGCATGGGTGTGATCTTTCACCTCCGCACGATCGCTACCTGTGGCTTCAATCATTGTGATGTAAGGACAATACAATGATACAACTTTTTTGTTACGTTTCGATTCATACTGATAGTCAAAGCCAAAGTCAAATAATTTATTTCAATTAGGCACATAAAAGGCACTTTTGAACGTCAAAATTTATAAATAAAAGAATTGATTCTAGTCGCCCCTTCTAAAAGGTAGTTTTTGTGTGGAGAATAATGGGCAAGAAACTCCACCGTTACTCTTTTAAAATGTTTTACAATATTTTGAATACATTAAATATATAATTATATGTGAAAACGATGATGCACCTGGAATAAGATTACTATACCACGAATTAAAAATGAAGCAATGACAGATAAATTAATTACTTATGTGATGGATGACATGGTGCTCACATATTTACAAACATTGTAAAAATCTTTTACAGGTAATACTAATAAGTCAGTGTGTGAGTTCAAGTAATTACAGAATGTAAAACCAATGTTATAAAATAATAAATTATACCTACAATTAAATTAGCAACCAGTTGGATTTTGTCTAGATAGGGTTCTTGTGCAGTTTGTTGGCCCCAAAATTAAAGGATTCGGATTCAATATTTAACAGATCGGTGATTACAGTGATAACTATGTTTGTCGTATGTTATGAAAGGGCTAGAAATACACTGCTGATAATGTTCAGTGTATCAATCTGCCTAGCTTTTTCTCAACTATGTTGGGGTCGGCTTCCAGTCTAACCGGATGCAGCTGAATACCAGTATTTTACATGGAGCAACTGCCTATCTGAACTCCACAACCCAGTTACTGGGTAATACGAAACCCTTTGGTAAGACTGAATGTGACAATGTTCAATCTATCCTGATGTAATATTTTCTTGAAATATGAATTTAGAAAAAGGTTATATTAAATATTTCCTATGAATACAGGGTCAAATGGAATTAGCTAGCAAAATTCCGCAGAGGAGTATGCAGTATCGATACCTAACAATAATCAAACAAAAAATAAATTTGATAAGTATTTTTTTGGGGTCATCAGTGTAGTGCACTTGAAATATCAGTTAAATAAATCCGTTTTCTTTGCGTAAACTTCACAGACGATATCGATATCTGAACACGATAAAACAAAAAAAAAAACAGATTTATTCAACTCATACTTCAAGTACTTAACAAAAGCTCCAGCGGTCGTCAACCCTAAAAAAAACATATTTTTATTTTGTCGTGTTTATTTATACACCGTGACAATTTAGTCGTTTTACAAAAGCAGCCCACTTCATGTATCTAATGACTACTAAATATTAATTTAAAAAAAAATGATATACACCGTGACATTTTAGTCGTATTATAAAGGGCCACTCAATGTATCCGACATAAAATACCTCTAGAAGCAATTTAAAAATTGTTACAATGTTTAACACATTCCGGGACAGATCGCCTCTCGACGTTATCTCGGTATATCATGACATGACAGCACGGCTAAAGGCGGTGAATTTTATTTCATGTAATTTGGCGAACCGTCGATAGCCGTTGCTTGCCCATAACATTCCTAGGAAGCACATGATTTAGTGTCACATCACGCGACTTCATTCGTTCGTAGGTGTCACGGCAAACTCTTTTCAAGTCATTTTTCAACACATACATACGCTGTGCCTTATGACACATTCACACCACTGACAGGCGTAGACTGAGCCATACAAGTACAGTGCTGTTGATATTTAGTGTCACGGCATGTACACACGCCGCTACGCACGGCCGATAGTACGGCTGTAGACGGTATGATAAAATGTATGGAATTTTAAAGTGTCATATCATGACATTTGCAAATAGTCAAGTGTCCCGGAATGTGTTAACTTTTTTATGAATGTTTAGTAGTCATTGGATACATGAAGTGGACTGCTTTTGTAAGACGACTAAAATGTCACGGTGTATATCGATAATTATATAATTTCTCTAGCTATTTTATTTGACCCTGTACTTATATTAAAACCGGCCAAGTGCGTGTCGGAACACACACAATGAAGGGTTCCGTAGTTGGGATGAATTTATCCCAAAAACAAACTTAACCTTGTAGTTGAAAAATATGTTCTCCGTAATTAAATACGGAATGTATGGGAAAACATGTTTTTGCAACTGCAAAGTTAAGTTGGTCGATTATTACTCGTTAACTTGTAGAGCCTACTTAGCTGTGATAGTTTTCCTTTTAATTTCGTTATATAAACTACTGTTGTGATTTTTTTTACGCACCCAAAACCAACCATTTAGCCGGCAGGGGGGGGGACACTTGACTCTAACAAAAAATAGCATTTTAAAGCTTAATATTTCGCAAACGGATCCCTGAATCCAAAAATGGTTTTCACAAACTTGCAATGTTTTTAAAGGACCTTTCTAATGATACCCCTTACCATGGGTTAAAAAAAGAAAAAAAAAACATCACCACTTTACGTGTATGAGAGGTACCCTAAAAAAAAATGTTTTTCATAATTTTGTTTTACCACTTTGTCGGCGTAATTAATATGTATACCTATGCCAAATTACAGTTTTCTAATACTAAGAGTCTCAGAGCTAGACCGCGGAAAGACAGACAGACGGACATGACGAAACTATAAGGGTTCTTTGTTTACTACGGAACCCTAAAAAATGAAGTAAGTATTGAATGTCGTGAAAGAGTAGGTGGAACATATTTCAAAAGTTTCTGGAATGTAGAGTATATTTTTGTGCCAAAGAAAATTTGCTTTGATGAACTCGTTTATTGTAAGATTTTCAAACACAAAATAATTTTCAATTAGAATAGACCAATAGTATCTAATAAATTGCGTCCTTCTATTCTGATACAAAAACTACGAAATGAATTTAACTATTAGACCATCTGTTTACAAAAGGTCGTATCCCGGTGCCGTTTGACATTCAATATTGAATCTTAAAGTAAGAGGTTAAGGTTGAATGTTAGTTAAGTCAACTTGTTCGTCCAATTACAGACTACCTTCATGCATATTTAAATGATTCTAGGACTAAAGTATGACGACATTATCGATACAGTGACTAAAATGTGTGCTTGACTTTTTTTTCTATGTGGGCAAGCATGTGTGTTCAGTGTCTATGGTCATGGTCATTCTCTGCGTGTTATTGCAGCTTGTAAGTAATGGAGCACGCGAGCTATTTAATGGCAGTGTTTTTAAGCTATTGCATAGCTTTTATCGCGGGCTTTGAGCGCGGCGACCGAATCAAGAAATTCCGTAACGTAACGAAAATAAAACCTAACACCCCCCACTCCGCTTACCATGTAATGACGGTTCCCATGACGTAATTTTTGTTTTATGTCATCACGTCATCATCCCAAGTGTAGCGTTGACAAATAGGAAGTATGGAGGTTACAAATGCTATGCAATAACTTTACCGCGGCAGTCCTCGAGTGCCACACGTTTTTTTTTTTTTTAATTCCGATCTGGTAGATTGTTAGAAATTCGGTCCAAAATATTTGACAGTCACTACAAAATAATGCAGAATATTATTCTACCTAGTCTGACTGCTTGCTACCAGAAACAATGTAGAGTGTGCGCAAGATAAGTCTGCGTGCGACTGGTGGCGCTGGTGTGCTTAATTCTATACTGTAACATATTTAAAATATTAAATCTATATTAATAATTAAATCTTATAATAAAATACAATAGACGTGGATATATTTAGTAACCTGTTCCGCTTAGCTATAACACGCCGTGTTCGAGTTCGCAACAAGTCCATCGTCATCCTGAGGATGCCTCGTTGAGAGGTGAAACACGTGTCGATTTATTTCAGGAGTTTTTTATGGCTCTTTAGAAATAGCTAAGCGGAACAGGTTACTAAATATATCCACGTCTATTGTATTTTATAATGGATTTCCGCAAGGTCACGCCTGAATCAATTAACTATCTTAAATCTTATAATCATAAATGAATTAAATAATTAATTTGACCTTACATAAACGACAAGACAGCGGCAAATGATTAGTTCCGATTTCAGCTGCGCGCAGACTTATCTTTGCGCGCAGTCTAGAAGGACACTTTACAATACTAATATTGTGTCTCCTCTACATTATTGTAGAGTTTATTGCAATTGTGCAAAGTTTTTCATTGCACTCGAAACGAGATTGCAGCCCGAGACAAATACAAGCCCTTATATCAACAACGATTTTCAACACACTTGCAACGAAAAAATCTATAAAACTTAATATAACATTTCAGGTGGGGTCCATTGGGAACCGCCACACAACCTAATATTAAAACAACAAAAAATAATTATACAACACAATTGCCGTCTGTGGTCGGCTTCGGAATTGGACCTTAAGGTGAAGTGAGCTGTCATTCCACCCAATGATGACAGCTCACTTCACCTAAGCTTTCACAGTGAGAAAAATAAAAATAAACATATCGAGCCTGTTATGGAAGAACATCGTAAGCGACTTTTATGAAATTTTACAGGAGAGGTATTTTATTGATTATTTTTAATTTGTTATTTATAGATCTCCGGTTTTTGTATATATTGCAAAACACATTAGGCTCTATGTAAAATCAATTAAATGATTGCAGAAAGAGTTAAATAATGAGTACTTTTGTCGCTTAAGATAAAAATAAAGGTCATGATTTCTGTTTGTTTTCAAAAATCGTCATTTACGCTATTACTTTTCTTTAAAATAATTAAGGCTAACTAATGTATGCACTGTGTTTTTTCTCCTAATATCACGCGTTTCAAGGCTCTCGTAAGGCCCAAAAATGCTTGCTCGCTACCCCACATCTTAAAAATCACATGACATGGGGCCTAATTTATTTATTAACAAGAACAAATTGCTTGCTACCCAGATCTTAAAAATCACATGACCATAGGGTCTAATTTATTATTAACAAGAACAAAATTAGTAGTCTTTTAAGTTTGAACTAGAACAGTTCTAAAAATCTGCGTTTAGTTGTTACTCAGAAACAAGAATTACAATGGTAAAATTTAAATAAATTTTTAGTGTTTAAAGTTTTTAACATTTCAAAATTATAAACATTCCAAATTGAATATTACTTCATTCAAATAAATAGGCAATCAAACAATCAGAATACAGTATTTTCTACAAATAAACAATATACTTCTATGTTCTATGTTATGGGGTTTTGGTTTCCGCACTTAGTCCGTAAGGTGGACCATTGTGCGTGGGCCATGGCGGCCGTTTGGTGGTTATTCCAACCAGCCCACCTCCCTCCGGAAGTTAATTAAAACTCCTGGTCTGTTCAGAACATCTGTGAAAGATCTGGATGACCCGAGGGTTTCTGATCTCATTTGGGTGACGCCTGTGCATTCAAAGGGCACGTGCGTGACGGTTTCCTTAACCTCCATGTACGCCCTGCACAGAGAACTGTCCGTTATGCCTATTGTGTGGAAGTGTTTGTTTAGCGAGCAGTGTCCCGTGATGGTCCCCGTTACCAGGCGCAGGTCATTACTGTCCAGGCGTAATAAACGCCTGGTTAGCCTGCTATCCAAGTACGGCATAGCTTCCTTGGACTGCCTGCAGCCCGGTGTCGAGGTCCACCAGTACTCCGCTTGTGTGTGGGTGTACTCCTGTATCCACCTACGTATTTGGTTGTAGGGGACGTGTACGATAGGCTCGGGTCCACAGACTGCCATGCTAGATCCTCTTCTAGCAAGTTCGTCAGTTGCGTCGTTACCTAGCGATCCGCTGTGTCCTTTTATCTATTGCAGTGTTACCGTGTTGCGGCTAGATACCGTTACCTGTTCTAGTGTATTGTGACATTCTAGTATTAACTTTGAGGTAATATATTTTTTCCGTAAGGATTGGAGAACTGAAGCGCTGTCGGAAAGTATACGAATGTGAGTCTCCGTAACTCTCCTGGTTTCTATGGCGTGAACCGCTTGTATGATGCCCACACACTCCGCCTGATAGACGGTGTTGAAAATTCCCAGCGGGCGGGATATATTTATGTTGAGGTCGTGTGAGAAGATTCCGAATCAGGTACCGGAGTCTGTCTTCGATCCAATAAACAAAATAAATTAAGCATATACAATATACGCAACACAGATTTTGGGTAGTTCATAAAACTATGTTTTATAGTACCTAAGTGACAAACATTACCTACTTACGAGATGTTGGTTACGATAATTCTTATTGTTCATAAATATCAAACTTTTACTTTTGTCGTTTGCGATACTATCTAATGCCAGTTATAATTTTGACGTTTATCCAAATATTGGTTTAAGTGTTTTTGTATCAGGATCTAAATTATTTTAGCTGTACGTCACAATAGTAAAGTGAAATACCTACATTCTGTCGGTTACGATGTTTTTCCATAACAGGCTCGATATGTAGTGCTATTCTGTAACCATCTCACCGTGTTATCTTAGGTGAAGTGAGCGTGGAGTGAGCTGTCAGTTGCTAAGGATTGACACTATTGGCAGCTCACTTCATCTAAGATATCACGGTGAGATTTTTACAGAATAGCACTAATGGACTTCGTCTAGGTAGAAAAGAAGGAAGTAGTCAGGATTTGTGCTCGGTTGATGGCTATAGGCTCGCCCTCTGTTACATGGGACTTAAACATAACTGGCGAAATGTGAAAGAAAGATTTTTTTTTTATTTGTCACAGAAATACGTGCATACAAAGACAAGAGTAGGTAAGCAGAAAACAATATAGGTATAACTTAGTTCATAATATGCAAACATGAGTACAAAACAGAAATAGTCGGCAGCTGCACGTCATGACTGTGACAAGAAGGCTTCCACTCAGCATGATGCTATGCTATGGGGACCCACAGCACAGCGCTGATTTTCAGTGGTCACCCGTCAAATGTGAGCACTATGTACTAAAGAGTTACCATTTACCGGGTAATATGTCTTGCATTGACTTGAATATGCCCTGGCGGCTGTGAGTATGTCATGCTCACTCAAATGTTTCGCTGATGGTGGCGCGTGTGTTGGATTATTTAGCTCCCTTCAAAATGGTTGAGCTGAATGGTGCTAATCCATACGTCATGTTCGTGAACGGGCGCCGTCAGTTGGGACTGGTCATCTCTTAGCTGCTAAGGCTTATTTTAAATTGTTCTTTTTTTATCTTTTTATTACGGACGCTTCTAACGTGCACGTCTTTCTACATTGTTCTCACATGTATAATATCAACATGAATGACGTAACCAATATTTTGTAACAATTTTTCATTCAAAAGAGTGTTCGTGGAGTTTCTTGCCCGTTCTTCTCCATAGGTACCTACTACTCTTTGGAATGAGCAACTAGCTTCATACCTATTACTGACTGACCGATTCCTTCACAATTCAAAAGTGCCTGTAAATGGTTTAATTGAAATAAATAATTTGAGTTTGAGTTTGAATATGGGTGTACTATACGTACACCTCTGCTTTCTGCCCTCTCTCCGAAAATAGGCGTGATGTGTTATATCGACGTTTTTTAGCTAAATAGCTTGACCACGCTAACACCAGGTAAAAGCAAGATTATTGATAAAATTCAATGATTGATGACAGCTCTCTAATATTTTTCTATTAAATATTGGATAAGAAATGTTGTCTTTGTCTGTTTTGATTCATTTTCGGAAAACTTAGGTAAAGATCTTTTCTAGTCATGGTGGTAGATACCAATTTGAGTTTAACGGCGCCTTTGTTTCGTCGGTTTGCGTAGTACAAGTGTTACCGTGCGTTTGATCATACTGCCATCACCTTTCCTTTTTCGAAAGGCACGTGGCAGAGAAATTACAGCAGTGTTGTTATTGATACTTACGGCATTCCCCGATATGTTTTCGGAAAATACGGCATACGGCAGGCCTCTCATTGCCGTAAGTATCACAAAATACGGCAATTGAATATAGGTGAAACGAATAATTTTTTTCACAAGCGTTATGAATGAAAAATAAAAAAAAAATCTGTAACCTGAAAAGTCTGTGCACCTTATTATTAAAGAAAAAAATTGGTCAATGTTGCCACTGACCCAGAAACGTGGTAGTTTCTGGGTCAGTAGCAAGTTGTCAAAACTGAAAATGACTTTAAAAAAATCCATGACAACTAAATTAAAATCAAGGTAAAAAATCAAGGATACTGTACCAAGTTTAAGGTGCCTTGCGACATGTGCAAAAAGCAAGGACAAGTACACATTAGATAAATATGAATCTAAAGTAATAGAAACGATAAGAAACCTTTATGGAGAAGAAACAAATGATGAACAGACATTTTTTAAATATATACGGCAATTTTGTATTTTTCCCCTTAAAATACAGCAAACCAGACTGACATATGGCAGCTCAGATTTTTACTAGAACAATACTGAATTATAGACACACATGACACTTTACAACTTTGTCTCAGGGTGACAAACGCACTGCATTGTCACCTTGTTTGGGCAGTTATTGCAGGCAATTTGTAAAATATCTTGAAGGAAGATATTTCACAAATTGCCCGCTATAACTCTTTCTAAGTTTTGTGATTGAGGCATGATGATCAGGGTGTAAAGGTCCCTCATCCTCTATAGAAAAGGGGGGTCCTCCGACCAGACGGGTGTTGTGTCTAGTGGACGTTCTATATTATACCTACCAGTCGCGTGGTAAACACTGCTTGCGCGATGCAGATGCAGGATTTAGCATGACGTCAGTGTCATGCATGTGGCGATGTAGATACAGCTACACTGTTCCCCTTCGGAGACCGGAGGTCGATAGTGGGCTGAGTCGTGTATCTTGCGATGCTTGCCAGCGTCAGTTGTGGTGCCAGGGAGTCGGAGCCGGGTGCCGCATAGTTCACGGTGAGTCGGAAATTTCTGCGAAGATTCCCCAGTGAATCGGATGTGGTACAGCGCCGGGTTGAGACTGGCTGCTGGCGTCGACCAGGAGAGGGTTGAAGGGCTCTTGCTTGTGAACCGGCTTAAAGTGCAGTATGCTGCGCCAAGGTTGCTTAGAAGGCTGAGGGTGATGACTAGGTATGCGCGTCCGTTGCATGCTGGTGGACAGGATACCCGTTGAAGCCGTGGGTGCTGGCAGGCTGTGTAACTCGCTGCTCGAAAGCTTGAGGAAGTGATGATGATGACGTCAGCAGTCAGCTTACCCGGCGACCACTATAAATTATCTTCGAGTCACTTGATATTTTTGACCGACTTCAAAAAAGGAGGAGGTTCTCAATTCGACTGTATATTTTTTTGTTAACTCAGAACTTACGACTGGGTGAACCGATTTTGATGATTCTTTTTTTAATTTGAAAGCTGGTGCTTCCCGTGAGGGCCCATTTCAATTTGGTCCAGTTCTGATATTGGCATCTATGAGAAAACCATTTATAAGTCTTAAATTTGCATTATGTGCCCGACAAATGGACGAATAACTCTTCCTGTCAGTGTGTGGGGTAGGTACCACAACTAAAAAGTGAAAACTTTTTACAAAAAAAAAAAACAACCGACTTAAAAAAAACACTTTAATTTCGGAAGTCGGTGGCAAAAAACAAAAATTCAAAATCAAAGACACCGACTTCCGAAATTAAAGTTATTTTTCGCTTTGTAGTGTTTTTTTTGGAAGTCTGTTGTTTATTTTATTTTTTTGTAAAAAGATTTTTATATTTTAAAACGAATGAAATAAAAATATATAAAATGTCAAAATACTTGCAAATTGTTGACAATTTCAAAAGAGTCATTAAAAGTCATTTGGTTGTAAATGACCTCTCCTACACCCCCTTAATAAATTGCCGACATATATTACCAATAACCTTGTATATATATGTAAATATAAAAACATGATATCAAAGTCAAAACCTAACCAAGTCCACGTAACATTTTTGTCGCAGCCAAGATTACTTATTTATTAACAGACACGCTCCATAAAATATTTACGAAATAACCTACTCATAAAAAGAAATATTCGTCACGGACCACCTTTGCCAGTAAAAACTTAAAACCATGATGATAGCTACCCTGGGAACTACCAGGTGTGTCTGCCACTGCCTATACCTTGAATAATTAAGTCGTGAATCATCAAGTTTTAAGCGTTTCCATTGATTTTGTGTATACAGGTCTTAGAATCTATCGCTGTGTAAAAGACGTGTGGGTGGAGAACGTTCTGTGGTGCTAGGTCGATGACATGTAGAAGTTAGGGCAGTCTGGCAGTTAAGTAGAAGAGAAGATGGAGGTGGCAGAAAGGGCAGCACATCTGCCTGTTGATCTGGTGATAAAACTGCAAGCCAATAAGAATGATGGCAAAACATTTTTTTGAAGTGAAAACTTCTTTAGGCGCGTTGGGCATTTTTGAGATGGGACTAAACCATTGGTTTCACGTCACCATGATGACACTTCATTTTTGTAAACGTAATTGTGCTCTTTATTTATATTACGTTACGAATCAGTGTTGTTTGCAAGTATTTTTACTTTAAAGGTTTTGTAAACGCGATTATGCTTTTTATTTATATGATGTTACTGATCAATGTTCTATGTAAGTATTTTTATTGTTAAGGTTTCGGGAGTATTCTTTTTTGTAAACACGATTGTGCTCTTTATTTAGATAAGGTTACGGACCAATGTTCTATACAAGTATTTTTCTTCCACCAAGGCGATCTTGTTCAAGTTTTCACTTCTGTCGGCACTCCCGGAGTACCACCACTTTTTTTTTGTCCTTCAGCTAGATTACAAAAAATATTTGACACGTATTTTTGATTTTTTTACGCAATATTAAGATAACGGCGATACAATTAGTTAAAATGTGCTATGACGACGAGAGTATGCAGATTTTATACTTACTTGTGACGTAGCGACCCCCACTCCCCAACTTTAATGCGTTTTATCTAGGTATTTTTTTATTAATATGATAAAGCAAAAAAATACGTGTCTAATATTTTTTATTATCTGACTGACGGACTAAATAGAATTTCTTTTTTTTTGCTCAGGCATCATCCCTATTGCCTAACACACTTTTTATCACAATTCGAAAGATTTTGAAGGAAATTCCAAACGACTTCCTCAATTGATTAAAAATTCTTCTGCTCGACAACGTAAATTACGCAATGAATATTGTTGAATTGCCAAAAATGAATGGCATTGCTAATGTGTGTTGTGCGTTAGTACCTTGCTGGTCGGAAAAATAAAAAAAACACAGCACCGAGTAAAATAAAATCCCTCATTATAGTAATCTGGTGATAAAAGATCGAAAACTCTCGAATACTTATTCTAGTTTTGCAGGAATGCGCTTTCTTCATGTGGCTATCGGTTGCTCTGCCGCCTAAAATCATGACTCTCCAACTTCAAATGAACCCCAAATCCATTTTTCTCACAGCGGAATTATCTAGAAAAAAAGAGGGCCCAAGATTATACTGCTGCAATTATTGCAACATTTATTTATTATTGGTTATAGCAGTTACAGAATATTATACTAAGTTTTATGCCCTGGCTGGAGGCCTTAGTTTATTGAGGCAGCCATTGGAAAGTCCGGTTAAGCAGCCGACAACCTCCTAGGTTGACCTGAAACAAGCCATTAAAAAAAAAAAAGAATATTATAATTAATTTTGAAACACGCTGACTCACTTTAATAGATGATGCTGTTTATGTAAAACAGCGTCGATTAAATTGATTCATATGTGTCTACAAAATACAATTTGATGTGTTTTCTTATGCATAAGTAATGCAACATTAGTGGCTTCACGGTATACCGTGGGAGTTCACAAGTGTGAGTGATAGGACAGTGAAAGTTTGATAATTTTCCACGTAAGTAAATACTGATACTTTGATGCCTCAGAAGCATTTTAACGCAGGGGTTTCTAGAATCACAAGGTAGAATGCATGATCCAATATTGGTAAATGTCCGTTTTATTTGCGAAGCATTAAAAATGCGGTTTGATTATTGATTGGTTTGGAAATGGAAGGTTGAGTATTGTGTTTTGACCGTTTATTGTTTTCATTTTGATGATTGTGGTTAATACTTTTCTGGGAATACGTTCCGTAAGTCTTAACGTAATTTAGAACCTGCTTTGAAATAAAGTTTTAATCATTTTGAATGTATTGACCACCGATTAAAATAATTTAGACCTAATGTTTGAGGCAGCAAAAATGTAATGTTGTACATAAGCTTATCCATGAACTTTTTAGTAATCAGGCCTTCTCTCGTATTAGCCATTTTCTTTACATTAAGAACGCAAATCAAAGATTACAGTGAAAACTTTCTTCCATTTTACAATCATTTGGTGATTCTTAGATTATAGAGCAAAAAATATTCCTACCTTACTCTTGACGTATATTAGCGCTGTGCTGATAGCGCAGCATAATGCTGAGTGCAAGCCGTCTTGTCACAGTCACTCTCACAACGGACGCGCAGCTGCCGAGTATTCCTGTCATGCTCATGATTATAATATGTAGGACTATTATGTTTAATTTTTCTGATTACTCGAGTTTTAATGATATTTTTGTATGCACGTGTTTTTGCCTGCCTCGTTGGTCTAGTGGTCGCAAGCGCTACTGCTGAGCATGAGGTCCTGGGTTCGATTCCCGGGTCGGGTAAAGTGTTATTGGGTTTTTCTATCTGAAATTTCTCAGTAGCAGCTTGGAGTCTGGATTTGTGCCCGGTAGATGGCAATAGGCTAAATGGCGAAATGTAGGTGTGCCTGCTACAGGGACACCTCTGCCCAACCCTTCGGGGAAGCAAGGCGTGATGTTATGTTATGTGTTTTTGAGGCAATTTTTTTTTCTTTTTCTTTAATCCTAAAGTCAGCTGTGACGACGGCCACGCGTGAAAAAAGATTTTTCCTTGAAAAATACGGAACCATTTACATTGAAAACTTAAACTCAAAGCATTTATTTCAATTAAACCATTTACCTACAGGCACTTTTGAATTGTCAAAGAAACGGTCAGTTAGTCAAAAAGTTGAAGCTTGTTAAATAAACAATATTTTCACTCCTCTTGCTCAAAAAGGCCGTCATTGTAGAGTACCAGAGCGGGGAAAAAATAGCATTTCTTGCTCTAGGGGAAAAAGTAATTTCTTTTTAATTTTTGTCTGTTCCAACGAGCCTTGAAAAACGAAAAAGTCTTTATTCTTATGTAGAATAATCATGATTATGGACTCTACTTATTACTGGTTCACAAAAAAAAATAAGAACATTTTATTTTTGAAAATGGAACTAAATGCGGCTATCTCTTCGGTAGAGTGCGTGCATTGCGTTGCGGCTACAGAAGAAATAAAAAAGGCATTGGCGCGAAATCTTTAGAATTGGTCTCTAATTACGAATTGAATTGGTGACCGTAATATAATTTACAACAGTGAAAATGTCATCATCTAGTGAGAACATCTTCACAGAGGACTGAAATTAAGTTGCCGGAAAAAATATCTCGTAAAATATATACAAAATTGTACAAATTGTTCATTTAAATAAAATAAACTATTTTAATATTGTATTGGATAATTTTATTTTCTCGCAATCGTAGTAAAAAGTAGAGTGTAACACACGGCGCTAAAACTCATTATAACTCGTTATTTTAGCCCCTCGTATAATAATCTACTATTAACTAGCTTCAACTTTTTCTTTTAAAAATTAAATAAACAATATTGTATCACCCTTTTTCCGATATCTACAAACTGTGGGCAGTGCTGCAGTTGACAGCAGCCTCGGAATATGTTATAATGTGTTTCATATCGGCCGAAGGTTCTAATCATGTAGTTAATAAATAAAAAGGGGTGGCTAACCAACAACGTTAGCTAACAAACCCTCAAGGAAACTCCTTGAGGGGCTCATGAATTTATTGTGGACCAGCAGAACGGTGGTTTGACATGTGACTTGCTGTTGTTGCTATGTCGTTACATATGTATTGTGGGTTTCACTGATGCGTTTTCCTTTTTGTGATTGTTTGTTTTTTTGTTGTTAAGTATATGTCTTTTTCTCAAACATGCTTGGAAATTTGAGCATTATTTTGACAACCTTCTTCGAGATAAATCGAAATTGCTGTACTGGTCGAATACATGCGAGCGCCCGAGCGGCAATGTTTGTATGAAAATCCAAATCTGTTGTGTTATTTAAAAATGGAACGAAGTTTTTACTTCAACACATGGCAACCAAGGAGGTAATTTATTAAAGATTTTATTTTTCGAGTAGGTTTGCAAATAGAGCTGTTTATAGTAAAGAAGAAACAAATGAACATTATTGGCGCGTGAAAATCGTTGTTCACCATTGATTCTGGAATTTATAATTAATTTACTTAGTTTGAATTTCCGCGCATTATTTGAGAAAAGTACTACACAAGCCTTGGCAAACCAGGCATTCATGGACTCACGAATGTGTGAGTCGGCTTCGCCTCGGCCCACATTTCCACGATCGTCCATCAACGCCCTTGTTGCAAGCCGCGACAGTAATGTAACCCACTTCTCCTTCTTACCTGACTTCCCATGTTCAATACTTGTGCTCTGCCCATAGTAAAAATCTTAGTTCCACCAACAATCGTCTTCTACGATGTCCTTCTAACCGCTCTGGTTTTATTCACTCCAGGCGGTCTTTCATTGGAATGCGCTCCCTCTGAACATCAGGACGGCAACCACTCGGTTATCTTTCAAAGTGAAGGCACGTGAATATATTCATAAGAAGTTGGTAGAATCATCCCAGCGCTGATTTGCTGGATTCGTTTTCACCTCTGCCTATCGTTATTTCTCCTGACTAAGTTTATTTTGTTTATATGTATGTATCTATGTATTAGTATTTATTCTTATTCGAGTTATCTATCAATTATGTTGCACCTGCCATGTTTTGTTTCGACACTACCCTAAGGTAGTGTAGACCGCGAATCATATTTTAATTAACATAAAACCTGACACTGACCTGCAAAATGCAAAAAACGTAAGAAATTTTGAATTTCAACGGGCTACCCTGACGCTTCCCCCTTAAGACTAAGTAGAATTTCTTCACTAGTGTCGGTTCAAAAAACCCGTCCATATACGTCCAAATATGTATCTTTTAAGCTATGATACATGACTGGGTCACATTTATGATGTATGATTCTTCGGCCTGAAATATCTGTGTCAATGGGCGTGCAACTTAAATGAGTCTTTAATTACAGCCAACTAATACTGCGGGGCTTTTGAGCTATCAAGTATTTACTGGTTATTATGGGTAATTTAGTTTTTGTTCTGTAGATCTTTATAGCATTTCTTATAAGAAAGTATGTCGTGAGTCCTGTTTCATGTGACTCTATTAGGCCAGACGATGAAGATGCCAATCTAACATGAAATAAACATGTAACTTACCTTTTATTATATCTTCTTATATATAAAATTCTCGTGTCACAATGTTAGTTACCTTACTCCTCCGAAACGGCTTTACTGATTTTTACCAAATTGAATATGCATATTCAGTAGGTCTGAGAATCGGCTACTATCTATTTTTCATACCCCTAAGTGATAAGGGTTGTCCACCCCAAACAAATAATTGGCAAAACAACGTTTGCCGGGGTCAGCTAGTAAATCGCTAATATTTAATATACACAGACATATTGTAAATATGTCTGTGACTAACTACTATTAGGTATATATTATGTACAAGTATGTAAAGGAAAAAGTTAAAAATAAAGAGAAGAGCTCATTGGGCGTCAAAAAATTTGTCCGCATCGCTGTCAGCGGGAAAAGTGCCCAAAAGGCTTGCAGCGTTGCCACGTTGGATGGCAATGCTGATTCTTTAACCTAAGAATTGTCCAGCCCTCTGGTCACGTAAAGAGTCGACCAACCGTTTGGCGATGTCCCGGAATACTCGGTGAGCACTCGGAACCCATGGCCCTAGTATTTCAACCCCAAACGGCTCAACAATATAGCTACCAATAAGGTTGCTATATTTGCGCCGTTTGAGGTTTTTACACCTGCAGCAGCCGCCCCGGCACAGCCCGCAGTAGAAAGATGGGATGGCGCAAGGGTGTCGACACAGTTTGCATCCCACACCAAAGGCCTACCCAACTTCCAATAACTTTAAATAAAAATAAAACATTTTAAATAAAAAAGGTTTCTGAAGACCACGCAATTTTTGAAACCAATATTCGTGAATTAAGAACTAAGTTTCGGTTATATCTTTGCGCCGATTATGGAGAGTGTAACTTCTGCTTTCCTCGTCTAGAGACACGATGGAAAAGATTGTATTGCTTCGACCTAGAGTCTGGCCACGGTCCGTGGCCAAACTCAGACAGACTGGTAAAAACATTGGAATTTCAAAATCTGTAGTCGGCAACACCATTCTGTCCTATAAAAAACCGGCCAAGTGCGTGTCGGACCACGCACAATGAAGGGTTCCGTAGTTGGGATGAATTTATCCCAAAAACAAACTTAACTTTGTAGTTGAAAAATATGTTCCCCCATACGGAATGTATGGTAAAACATGTTTTTGCAACTGCAAAGTTAAGTTGGTCGATTATTACTCGTTAACTTGTAGAGCCTACTTAGCTGTGATAGTTTTCCTTTTAATTTCGTTATATAAACTACTGTTGTAATTTTTTTCACACACCCAAAACCAACCATTAAGCCGGTAGGGGGGGGGGGACACTTGACTCTAACAAAAATTTACAATTTACATCACCACTTTACGTGTATGAGAGGTAACCTAAAAAATTTTTTTTTTCATAATTTTGTTTTACCAATTTGTCGGCGTAATTAATATGTATACCTATGCCAAATTACAGCTTTCTAGTGACAGACAGACGGACATGACGAAACTATAAGGGTTCCTTGTTTACTACGGAACCCTAAAAAAAAGAATTTGATACTTTGTTTGCCTGTTTTTTTTTTTTTGATATATTGATTTGATTTATTCCTGGTAAAGAATAGTCGCTTTACCACGATGCAGTGTGGATTTGATACACTTTTGTCATCGTATAGAAGTTGAGCATAGGTACGACATAGTCTATTACACATAATCTATTATGCAAAAATCAAAATGCAAAATATCAAAATCATTAGATCTACTTACAACCCCGAAACTGACATAACTGACTGATGTAAAAGTATACCATATATAAAACTTTTTGGAGTTGCCCATTTATTCCATTACAAATTTAGCGTGGCCAGACTCTTGCCACAAACAAACTGGAATGTAAATTCGTACTGTTGAACTCAACATTCCTACTTCTGCTCTAAGATCGGTCCCAATTTCGTATGCATTAGAAAAGCAATCATCGGCTTATGTCATTTAAACTCACTTTGTCCACAGGTCAACGGCGAACGCAATCCAGACGAGGTCTACAAAGACTTCAGAGCTGCCGTTCTCCAAATCTTAGGCGCCACAGAAGACCAGTCGACCATGAACGGCGTCAGTGGCGTTGGCGTTGGCGCCGGTGGTATCCCGGGTGAGATCGTGGGTGTGGAGCCGGCGCCTGCCCAAGATGTACGGGAGAGAAGAGAAGAGAATATCGTACCGCCTAACGTGCCGGCGATGCCGATGCCAGTATCCATGCCGTTGCCGGTGGTAATGCCGTTGCCAGTGGCAAAACCGTTGCCGGTGGCAATGCCGTTGGCGATGAAGGAGACGGGGACGGAGAGAGTTGTTACGCCAAAGGTTAGTTTACAATTTTTGTATGAATTGGTACATTCAGGGTCTGATTTACATCAGATAAAACGGAACTGGATTTTTATAAAATGATTTGCGATCCTGCAATGGATTTGATTTTCTTTGACCGTAAATTCGATACTTCGCGTGTTCTTTTTTCGAAAATAATGACAATATTTCCATGCATGTTTGAGAAAACGAGTTTTAAGTAATGCTTGAATTTTGAGTTAGGTTCTGTAATACGGGCCTTTTTTTTTTTTTTTGGGTGGGAAATCATCAAATAACTTCTCCCGCTCTGGGCGGAGCGGGAGGGCGTGTCAGACTTTTACTGACTAAAACCCACCCGTGTTCCTTCAGTTGCCGTGTTGCCAGGGGGCCACGATGTCCCTATCGGTTTTCTTCGAACCCCCGGCAGGCATTGGCCCTAGCGGACCCCGTCAATTCTGCTGACATCTCTTTGAGGCGCGCGTGGAACACAACGCGCCGTCGACCCGGGCTTGGTCCTTATCGGACGGCGAGCTACCCATTGCTCACCGTCCGCAAGCCCGCGCCTACGGTGGCCGGAAATCTTCTCGTGATTCCCGACGCCCAGGGCGTCTCCTCCTGCGGCGGTTAGGGGCGCGAGGGCGCGAAATTTGCCTCTCCCTCACGCGCTCCGTCTCCTCCTTCGCGAGCATTACTGCTTCGCAGAACGAGGTGACGGCCTCCCATTTCCTCTCGCTCCGTAGCATGGCCCGAATCAGGGCCGGACGCAAGAGATCACCGCCGCCGATCGCTTCCACGAGGACACGGCGATGCTCTGCCCAAACCGGGCAGACCTCCACCGTATGCTCCACCGTGTCCTCCGGGCGATCCACACAGTGATGACACACATGTTCAGGATAAAGCTGGAGGAAACGCCCGGGGCGTTTCCTCCAGCTTTATCCTGAACAGGTACCTCCCGAAACAGCCGTGTCCGGTGAGCACCTGTGTCAGGCGGAAGGTGAGGACGCCGTGGCGCCTCTCTAGCCACTCCTCAAAGAGGGGTCTTATCGCCGCAATTGTGGCGTGCCCAGCGCTGGGTTGCGACAATCGCACTATCCATTCCGCCATGAGATGTAATACGGGCCTTAGCGCCATTGTCCGTCAGCCCAGCTGATAATGTTTAACACTGGGTGATTTTAACCAGCATAAAAGCTCTCGTAGAGCTCCTAGTTACTATGAGGACTCGCGATGGAAAAAATCTAACAAAAAAAAATATTTCAAGAAACTAACGTTAATTGTTAAAAATGGCAGATGTACAGCTAATTTCAATGTCTACTTATAATAAAATCGCGCCGTAGACACTTGCTAAAGGGCAGTGACTAGACAAAAAATAATGTTTTGTGAATTTATCAGGTTTTTCATAGAATGGAAGAGGTCAGGACGAACGGCACTGCCTTGACCTGATGGGAAGTTTTGTAGATTTTTTCTTTTTCAAAGTATTACCTTCTTTTGTGGTATTTAGAATACCAGGTGTTATTTCTCACAGAAAAACTTGCGTCGTCCGTACTTACCTACTCTTATAAACCTGCGTCTTATGTACATTAAGTTTTGTTTAAATATGCTGTTTAAAATTGTTTATAAAGAACTTGTGTATTACAAAGATCTCGTGGAGGAGTTCATGGCTAAAAAATAACAGGCGCACGGATCGATCCATCAGGTTAAGCTACGCTTGCCGGGGTTGGTCCGTGGATGGGTGACCATCTTTACATACCAAGACTCCTCCGTGCCTCGGAAAGCACGTAAAGCTGTTGGTCCTGGCTGTCATTCGTGGATCTTTGACAGTCGTTACGGGTCGTCAAAAGTCCGAAATTCTGACAACCAAGGGGTATCGTATTACACAGTTACTGGGTTGTGGAGATCAGATAGGCAGTCACTCCATGTAAAATACTGCATTCAGCTGTATTCGGTTAGACTGGAGCCCACCCCAACATATTTGGGAAAAGGCTAGGCAGATTGTGTATAACAAAGATCTCTAAAAAAATCCAGGGGGCCTACCACAAGCTCATAAAGCAGTATTATTTTAATATTACTTCAGTGTGGGAAAGAGATGAAGCTCTACAGGACGTATAGCTCCATCTCTTTCTCCCACTGAAGTAATATTAAAATAATACTGCTTTTGAGCTGGTGGTAGGCCGTCAGATAATGCTGTCCCCGACTGTTTGCATTCTGTTTGACATTGGTGAATTTTGGAACACATGCAAAATATTAATTCTCGCTTTTCCTTTATAGTCTAATGTGATCAGAGTCCGTGGTGAGACGACGACACCGGTGCTGCTGTGGGTGGTAGGTGGACCAGGCAGCAATAAAGCTACGCTCTGCCAGCGAGCTGTGGCGCAGAGACCCGGCTGGACGCATTACAGGTAATTGTTACCTAAACATTCCCTTTCTGAATTACTTTTGTATTTTTTTACGTGGTATGTACTGAATATCTGGAATTAAACAAAAACAAAAATAGAAAATATTTGTTGTCCAGCACGCGTAGTTTGACAACCATAGAAACGGATTTTCTACGGGTTTTGTCTACGCGAGAATAGATAAAATGACAGATTGTGATTGTTTATCTGTCATTTTGTCTATTCTTGCGTCGACAAAACCGAAGTGAAAACTTCAACAATTTAAAAAAATACTTCCAAAACCTTCAAAGTAATATGCTATGTGTATTCAAATTTAAAAAATAACAAAATTCAAAAGTCATTTATTAGGCTGAGAATCAGCACTTTTCGAACGTCAAAATTACATAAGACAGTCCCCCAAAACGCCCACCCTTCACCACTTCCTAGTGCCTTTAGCTGGGAAGAAGAAGTACGGCTCGAACCGATCGGAATACTCCGTTTGGCATCTACCCTCGCTGAATCATGTTTGGGTCAGTTCGGCAAAGCTCGAGCTAAGCCGGACGCTTTTTTTTTTTCGAATAAATCTATCTATTATTATAAAGAGAAAAGATTTTGATTTTTTGTATGTTTGTTTGTTAACAATTTAAAAAAATACTTCCAAAACCTTCAAAGTAATATGCTATGTGTATTCAAATTTAAAAAATAACAAAATTCAAAAGTCATTTATTAGGCTGAGAATCAGCACTTTTCGAACGTCAAAATTACATAAGACAGTCCCCCAAAAACGCCCACCCTTCACCACTTCCTAGTGCCTTTAGCTGGGAAGAAGAAGTGGCGCAACAAACTTCCCAGCAGCACAGCTGTTTGTTCAAGTTAGAAAAAAATAAATGACTATACAATAGTATGCAAAATTATTATGCAACACAAAACATTATTTTAAATAAGTATAAATTATCGGCCATATGTCAGCTAGCACACGCCAATATACCAACCAAAAACATAAAAACAAACAAAACTAAACGTAAAAAGAACTAAATATCTAAATAAAAGCCTCCAGGCATGAAGGGCGTGCCCGCTTACATAAAGCTATAATTGGAAGTTATAAATGATAAACTAGGACCATCGAAGTAAAATAAATGAACAGTTAATTACTAGTAACAATAACAAACCATGATCAGCAAGACGACCAGTCACCACAAGCAGCACCCGTTCACGAGCATAACGCAAAGATCAGCCATTACCCCCCTCACCATATTTGAGGGAAGGAGGCAACCCGACCCCCGACGCTACCGCAAGCATTGACATCTAAGGGAGCATGATGAACTTGCTGCCGGTTGCTCAGGCAAAAAATAATATGATCAATTGTCGAGGTCACTAGCTAACCACAAATTGCAATACAACTCATAACAAAAACATTGTAATGAGTAGATTATGTCAAAAATAAAATAATAATATTGACTCGTAAAAAAATAATTAAAAATTGACTCATAAATTAAAATAAAATAAAAAATTATATAAACTTATATAAACTGTCAGTAGGTAAGTTAAATCTGGAGAAAGAACATAAACATTGTCTTGAGTTAATCACAGCGACCAACTATTCTTATCATTTAAGTAGTCGTTGATACAATAGTATGCCTTTGAACAAAGGTTGGATTTTACTTTATTTTTAAACGCTATATGGCTGTTGCTAATTATATTTTTTATGTCACCGAGTTTTGTACTTTCCCATATTTGCAAAATAAATATCTTATCTTATCTAAAAACAACAACAACATTGATCCGTAACGTAATATAAATAAAGAGCACAATCGCGTTTACAAAAATGAGGTGTCGGTAACGGTGTCGCGAGTTCAATTGTTTTTTCCCATCTCAAAAATGTCCAAGGCGCCTAAAGAAGTTTTCACTTCAAAAATCATCAGAATAAATTTATTCACTATTTTAGAGGGATAAAATGATATAAGTAGTGATAAAGTGATCTACATTTATCACTTAACAAGACAATTTTTGAGTGAGTTTCAGTTTTTTCTCAAATTTTTGGTACTTGGTGGTTTTTGGTATTTTTTATTACACACTTCAAAATTTTGGCATAGCAAACAAGACTTCTCTTCAACCCTTCTTCCACTTCCAGCCTAGGCCAGCGTCTCCGCAGCCTCGCGGATGCTGGAGGACGTCCAGCATCAGACGGCGCCCTCGCCCGCTCGGCCGTCAGTGGAGGGGAGCTGGCTCCCAAGGAGCTGGTCACCAAACTAGTGCGGGGAGCTGTTCTGGATGCCAGCAGGATGGGCGCGGGACTAGTGCTCGATGGGTATCCCAGGGATCTGGAGCAGATGGAGCAGTTCGAGAATGAGGTGAGGGTTTTCTAGATGTTGACCAATGTTTTGTTTTTTAGTTTTGTTAACTAATCCTATTCCTATGAGTTTGTTTGTTACGCTTTCACGCTAAAACGGGTGAACGGATTTGGATGAAATTTGGCATATGGGTAGACCATGACCTGGGTTAGGACATAGATATACTTTTTAACCCGATATTTCCACGGGATCGAGACTTATAGGGGTGAAACCGCGGGGCGCAGCTAGTTTGTTAATAATCGGCAGCAAGTTGACAATGCTTCAAAAAGGGACGGTTTCTAACAGCCTATTAATTTGACAGTTTCGAGTGAACTAATGAAAACTAAGATCTGACAGCAGACTAATGCCCGTTGTCACCTTAATAAAAGTGCATTGTTGGATTTTCAACTCTCAGCGCTGAGCCTAGCGGTGAAAATCCAACAGTGCAAATATTTAGGGATTCATTTAAGTGTCACATAGTTGTCGATGAAAACGAGCACTAGCCCTTTCTCAAATGTTTAGTCGACGTTCGCACGTACGCAATAAAATCGCAGCGTTTTTTTCGTGCACTGGATTTTCAACGCTCTGCTTAGTGCCGAGAGTTGAAAAACCAACGGTATGTTTTTCAACGCACTGGAACGAGAGTGCGTCCCAGCGCGTTGGATTCTCAACGCTCGGCTTAACACCGAGAGTTAAAAATTCAGTGCGCGATACAATCCCGCCGCGATTTTATTACGTCCGTGCGAACATCGGCTTAGGCTGTTGTTTAGCTGGGGTATCGCGTACCTTGCAGCAAATGTAAACAGGTTAAATCTGCCCGTACGTGAGAAACCTTTTTAGGTACTTTTCACTAATCAATCAATCATCGCCAGCTCGGTGTTGACTATCCTACAGCATGAGTGTGAGAAAAACGACTAACTAATGAGATATTGGTGCCGATTCCCTTGTTCACAAACTAAACTACTTAAATTTAAGTTCAGTGCATCTTTTTCTTTCTATTTCATTAAGAAAAGGACAGAAGGTAAATTTTAGTTTAGTCCTGTCAAATTAATCAGCGCCTGTCACTACTCCATACAAGTTTAGATGTGATTAAAAACTTGCCCACTAAAATTACGTCAATTTATGTCAAGCGATGACTAATTTGACAGGACTAAACTAAAATTTATCTTCTGTCCTTTTCTTAATGAAATAGAAAGAATAAGATGCACTGAACTTAAATTTAGTTTAGTTTGTGAACAAGGGAATCGACACCATTGTTTGTAACCAGTTACGGTATATTTCCAGTTCCGCGTTTCCCCCCGCATGGTCCTCCTGGACTGTTCCAAGCTGCAGCTGGGGCGCGGCCGGCGTGACGACTCTGTGGCCGCCTTCCGCCGAAGACTCGAGGTCTTCCGGGAACTCAGCCTGCACATGCTCAAGACTTTAGACCAGGACCATCGATTAGTTATTGTAAGTGCAAAATAGTTTTTCTCTGTTTTTTTCTAAGGTTGTTTCAAATCGATAATAATGTTAGTTGAAAAGAATCTATTCTCTAAGTCTAATATTATAAAGTTTATTCTCATGGCCATTTTGTTTAGTTATAAAGTTCGGAAATTTTTGAAATTTTCACGGTGTCAATTCAGAAAATTTCTGAACATTTTACGCAAAACAGAAGTAATTTCATGGAAAACAGAAAACATCTGTGGGTTTTCTGTTCTTTTTTGTCTTTATTTAAGTATAATATTAATTGAGTGACTTCTTATTTTCGCCAAAGTTATCAAAGAGCGGCAGTGATTTTTGCACGTTTTTAGTGATTTTGATTTTTTTTTTTAACAATTGTCCAGTAGATTTATCCGTAATCTGATTTTTTCACTGACTAGTGTAACTCTTCAGTTAGCCAGACGTTTTTTTGTGGCGACTACTTTAAGTTTTCTAAACTTATCAAAACCCATAACACATTTGCCGAACATTAAATCATGCTATTTCGTCCTTTATATTTTTGAATTTTTATTGTAATATGTGCCTGTCCTTGACCTTGATCTTGCCTGATGGAAAGCGATGGATGAGGTCTATGATGGAACGAACAAGCCCAGAATGTTCCTTTTCACCCTTGCTTTGAAAGCTGATGGGTTACATGTGGGTTATATATACTTCTAGAAGATCAATAAACGAGTTTCATTCTCAGGTGGACGGCGACACCGACACTCCTGACGTGCAGACGGAGTTCACTCGCGTGCTGCTGGAGGAGATGGAGAAAGCAGAAGCCCTGGCCGCCATACCGCAGCCGTCCGAACAAATACCAGCACGCACAGGTAACGTACAAGTGTACACGATTTCTTGTCAATAATGAGGTGTAATGTAGGAACGCTGAGGAAAAAAATATTGTTAATTTTTTTCAGTTTAGCTGATCTGATAGTTATTTATTCAAGCGTGACCTTGCGGAAATCCATTATAAAATACAATAGACGTGGATATATTTAGTAACCTGTTCCGCTTAGCTATTTCTAAGGAGCCATAAAAAACCCTGAAAGTAAAGTAAAAGTAAAGTAAAGTTCATTTATTTTCCACACTTATAGGTACATAAAATAAATGGAGTGGACTTGAGCCTAAACTAGGGCAGCCCTGTATTTCAGGACTCCAGTACCCTAATTGCGTAACTCATTTTCGTAAACAATTTCGCGAAATTTGTTTCATTTTGACATTTCAACAACATTCATTGCGTTATTTACGTTGTTGAACAGATTTCTTTTCCAACTTATGAAGCAATGGATTAGAAATCTGTTTCAAATCGAAACAAATTGTGATTGTGTTGTATTACGCAATTAGGGTGCTGGTCTTCCTCCCGCGGCGAGTAAGTTGGTACCAATTACAAATTACAACTAGAGGTGTAGTTAATTAATAATTATATTGTTTGTGTTTGGGTGAGTGCAGACAGAACAGAGATGTTATTTAGAAATTATAAGTAAGGATTCCGTATCATTGTAATTTAAATTCAGAAGATATTTTTCGAAAGAAATCGACACGTGTTTTACCTCTCAACGAGGCATCTTCAGGATGACGATTGACTTGTCGCGAACCCAAACACGGCGTGTTGCCACACCGTATTGTCACAAACACGTGTCGATTTCTTTCAGGGTTTTGTAGAAATAGCTAAGCGGAACAGGTAACTAAATATATCCACGTCTATTGTATTTTAGCTGTTCTGCTTATTTAAAAAAACATAACACTGCATTCGTGTAAAAAAACTAAGGAGTGAGAATTTTCACGATTCTACGCACTGCTATTTATAATAAAATAAAAAACTGTGGAACTGTGTAGCCTTGTTAGGGGCTTGTGGCTAAGTAATAACAGACGGGTCGATCAATCAGGTGCACCTACGCTTGCCGCGGTTGATCCGTGGATGGGTAACCATCTTTACATACCAAAACCCCTCACCTCACATTAAGCCGTTGGTCCCGGCCGTCATTCATGGATCTTTGACAATCGTTACGGGTTGTCACAAGCCCGAAAGTCAGACAACCAGTCTTATCAAGGGGTATCGTATTGCCGTTACTGGGTTGTAGAGGTTAGATAGGCAGTCGCTCCATGTAAAATACTGGTATTCAGCTGCATCCGGTTAGACTGGAAGCCGACCCCAACATAGTTGGGAAAAGGCTAGGCAGATGATGAACTTTGAAGCCTTGTCAAATTATTTTGGGATTCGGCAGTCTGACCAGACGCGAATATCCATAACCACAAATAACCGCGTATA
This sequence comes from Agrochola lychnidis, assembly GCA_963680765.1. NCBI lineage: Eukaryota > Metazoa > Arthropoda > Insecta > Lepidoptera > Noctuidae > Agrochola > Agrochola lychnidis. The sequence continues at coordinate 23,981,691 of OY796858.1, forward strand.
TCCATATCCGCGTAGCTTCAATATCGTTTTGAACATGATAGCAAATAGGTTGGACTGTCCTTATGTGCGACACTGCTGTGACAGACAAGTTCAATTATGATTTAATGTAATTTGAATTTAATGTATCTAATTTATGTGTGATTTTGTATTTATTATTGAATAATTTAATTTAAACTTTTCTAATATGGGTTATGCGGTACCTGAAATAAATGTTTTATTTTTATTTTTATAACGATTAGTTGACAGAACTGTTCCGTCGATATTTAAGTGTAATAGAATTATAGTTCGAATCTTCCTTCTACATATAACTTCATAAGCATCCTAGAAGTGAACTTTGGATGAAACTTATAGCCATTTTACCAAAATTGCAGCTTGCTAACAAATTCTGGAACTTACTACGCTTTGTAATATGCAACTAGTTTCATCTTTCTGAATGACCGTCTCCTTGACAGTTCAAAAGAGCCTTTTATTGAAATAAATGCTTTGAATTTTAGTTTGAATTTTTTGTCTGTAATTTCAGACAACCCCAGCATGCAGCAGTTTGTATCAGCTGTGACACGTATGGGAGGTGGCCTCGCCAACGGACACGCGAACGGCTTGGTACCCAATGGAAACGTACATAATGGCGGTGTCGCCAACGGGTTCATTGGAATGTCTGGCAATAAGGTAAGACCTTTGGGGTTCTGTATTTTTGGTGTGATCAGGATAAAGCCTATGTCCAGCAGTACCTAGACTGCGCTAGGCTAAGTTGATAGTGTTGATTCAATAATTGAATGGTCTTGTAATTTATCTTCACCCTACCTCGAATTGGTAAGAAACGAACGTCTTTTGTAAAGCTGCAATTTTTTTTTGTAAACTTCCTAAAATCTAAGCAGTTAAGTGACGTAGCGTTTAAAAAGAAATTTAATGATTTCCTGGCATAAAAAGCTTATTTGTAATTGTAATGAATGTTTAGATGAGAGATTTTGATCATTTTGACTTATTTATTATCATTTCATTTTTAAATAATTTGACAAGGAGCGACATTATACATTATTTTATCAATATTTGCATGACATTATACATTTTTTTTTTTAAGAAAGAAATAATAACATTTATTTGGACACAGTTCGTGAAACACAAAATACAAATTTCAATCTCTTTCATGTGGACAATTTGTGTTGTATGGATTGTAGGTACTCAAATTTGAGCAAATAAATTATTAGTTTATCATATCTTATCTTTCATCAGCAATAAGATTGTTTTATAATATTGAATGGGTATGATGTTTTTTAATTGGTAAGTTTCACAAAAATCACTTCACGAAAAGCATAGAACTTTCCCATACGACAAGTGACATTAACCCTGCATTCCGAGTTACGCTAAAAGTGATAATATCGCGAATCCGACCAAATTTTTAGTCACAATTATTACTCAATAGCCCTTCGACTGTAGCAATTAACATTGTCGGATCTACATTTTTGCGTTTTTTTTTTATTGCTTCAAATCTTTGCGGGAACATTTTTATAATTTATTCTAAGACCTATAATGCAATAAATTAAAAAAATCGCAAAAATTTAGATCCGACAATGTTAATTGCTGCAGTCGTTATATTTTGTGACTATTAAATTTGGTTGGATTCGCGATATTATCACTTTTAGCGTAACTCTGAATGCGGCCTAAGTAAAATTCCGAGAGAATGCAAAAACCAATGTAAGATATGTAATTTACACTTCCAGGTCTTAATTCTCATTCTGGTTGCAGGTGAAACCAATACTGAACAACGTATCTAAGATCCCGACAGTGTCACAGATGACACATGACGACGTGCGCGCCCTTTATGAGCAGAGTTCGGGGGAGATCACTATGAACACTCACATTTAGGCCCGCGCCAACGTTTATCTTCGACCGGGCCGGGAGAAACATTATGTTACTTATAGTAATCAAAGCCAATCGATGCGACGGGTGTGCATCGCCCGTACCCCGGATCCGTTCTAGTATAAATAATAATAATTCCTAAACAAACTCATCATGGCGCCTGAAAACAGCAACCTGTATCCGAATTGCGTAACACACTTTCAATAATAAGCCAAAGGATTTAGATGGAAATTGCTGATCCATTTATAACAGGTGTAAAAATACACTTAACGAAGCCGAGAGTAATATGTCCTTCCCATTATTATGATGCCTTATGAAGTGAAAATTTCTTTAAAAAAAAAAACCTTTTATTTCGGACCTATAAGTTTCTGAAAACTGTTCAGTACATGATTCAGAACCCCTCTGCGTTAAAATATTTCGTCGGTTATTTTAAAAATAATCAGCTGTTCCATACATTTTGACCGCATAGAAACAGCAGATTATTTTTTTAATATCCAACAAAAAAAATTAACGCAGTATTCAGAATCATGTACTGAATCCATGATAACAGTTTTCGCGTCGATGTCCCTGACACCCTGTATAATAAATAGTCCATTTTTGGTAGGGGTAAACTTATGGATTCGTGTAAGTATTCCTGTACCCTAATTGCGAAATACAACACAATCTGTTTTGATTTAAAACAGATTCCTAATCCATTGCTTCATAAGTTGGAAAAAAAATCTGCTCAACAACGTAAATAACGCAATGAATATTGTTGAACTGTCAAAATTAAACAAATTAGGCATAATTGTTTACAAAAATAAGTAACGCAATCAGGGTACCGGGCTATAGAATATAGATGGCGCTAATACCAGTTTTAAATTTTCACTTCGGTCGGCAGTCCCCATTTTTGTTTTTGTACTGTACCATACCTGGGAACAAATATCAAAATCAAAATATTTTATTTCACATAAACCTACATGGGCACTTATGAAACGTCAGAAGCTAGGTGCACAGTTCCAATTGGTCGTTTCCTATGGAGAAGAGCCGGCAAAAAACTCCACGGTTACTCTTTTAAAAATAATTGGCTTTTACAATACTTTCATATAACAGTGTTTCTAGGTATGGGAGGACAGTGTAGGTCTTTCAATAACTACCAAGTACTTAACAAAATAGAAAATGGTCAACAGGTCTACAATCCACTAAACCTACAGCGTTCTCACATTCACAAAATATGTAGAAAAGAATCTATACAAAAAATAAATAAATTAATAAAAGTAAAAAACCTATTTTAATAAAACGCAATTATATGATTGCTATTACAACTGTTATCAATCTGAATAATATCATGTCCACTAAAGTCACTAAAAAAAAAGTTGAAATTAAATCGTAGGTATATAATGTCAAATAATAGAATAGTAAATATGTCAAGGACGAATGTAAAAACAAATAAAAATAAAGATTTAAATAAACATGGTAATTTGGGAGCAGTTAATAGACTCTTACTTATTTATGCCGTTAATGAGGTACCAGGGAAGCCACATGTGCAGAAGGAATTATTGCCAAACTTCCTTATCTTCAACATAATCTTTAATTTTAACATAACATAACATGACGCCTTGTTTCCCCGAAGAGTTGGGCAGAGGTGTCCCTGTAGCAGGTACACCCACATTTCGCCAGTTATGTTTAAGTCCCATGTAATAGGGGGCGAATCTTTAATTTTATAATATGCTTTCTTGATAAGGACACGTTTGATGTGGGTTTTGAACTTCCCATCGCTAAGTTCTGTCACAGACTTTGGCAACTTGTTATAAAAGCGGATACTGTTTATAAGAAATGACTTGCTTGTTTTACCTTGTTGAACCTTCTGGTAACGTAGATATTGCAGGTCAAAGCTCCAACTTTTATTGACGTTTCTGTACGAGAACAAGTTTTAAATCTTTAAATACTCCCACGATTGCTGTACCGGTACATGCCTTAAGCACAATGTTTTGCGTGTGTTACATTGCGCACTTCTTTCTTTTTCTTGTGGTTAGTGACTAACCTGGTGTCAGAGTTTTTATACCAATTGCCTCTGAGTCGGCTTCACATGCCGTCAAGAAATATCTCTCAGGCATCATTTGCGCACGACAGTAACAGCGAATTGTCATACCAAAAATTTATGTCGTTTTCCAGTAACTATTTTTGCACAAAGTTGTTTAGTTTGATGTACATAATGCATAGATGATGGCTTCGTAAAGGTTGTTTTTACACCTTGGATGTTTGAAAAAATTGTCAGCTCGACAACGGAATTGACGCAATTCTTTTTTTTTTTTTCGTATGGTTAGTGACTAACCTGGTGTCAGAGTTTTTACGCCGCTCATTGGCCTCTAACTCGGCTTCAAATGCCGTCGAGAAATATCTCTCAGGCATGCCGGTTTCCTTACGATGTTTGGGGTTTGTTTCATGACGCAATGAATGTTGTTGAATTGTCAAAATGAAAGGCATTGCCATTGTAAGTGTGTTACGCAATAGGCTAGTTGACAGTTCTTGAGAAAGGAATTAGTAATACTTGTGTTATTTTCCCCAAAATATCCTACACAAAATATGACTGAATACTACTAATTTAGTAGATTAATAATGAACACTGCCACATTGCGCAAAAGGTACACAATACAAATCAGTGTTGTTCCTTTTAAGACCAGTGCTTTTGTATTTCTATTGGTAATGCAAAAGAAACTTTATATCTGACGCCTAAAGTTCATTTCTGTTTACAATTTTAAACAGTCGTCTGTAATATGTGACGTGTCGCGTTCTGATTCGCGTTTAATATCATGTGACCAATGTTTTTTTTTACGTTATTATTTCTCAAAAATATTAATTACCTAGGTAGGTAGCTAATCTAAAGTCATTTACAAAGTTAAGTTGATTTTCTATATTTTTTGCCCAGAACCATTCTACAATACAAAATTCATAAGGTATTTTCTCACTGTCAACTAGCCGACACCCTGCTTGGCTGTCAAAGTGGAATTATCAGCCTTTTCAAACGGGTCTGATTCATAATATCGACAGTTACTACATCGACGGTCGGTGTATCGAAAACGTTCCATCGATGGGTTAATGAATCGACAGTACACCAAATCGACAGTACACTAAATCGACGGTACGCTACATCGACAGTACACCAAATCGATAGTACGCTGTATCGTCAGTATACCATATCGATAATACGTTGTATCGATAGTACACCATATCGATGGTACGCTACATCTACAAGTATCATAAATTCGTATTCAGTACCCTTAGTTATTGTTACAATAACTTTCTATGATATTTTGTAATAAATTAATAATAACAATATTGTAACAATAACTAAGGGTACTGAATACGAATTTATGATATTTGTAGATGTAGCGTACCATCGATATGGTGTACTGTCGATATGGCGTACTATCGATTTGGTGTACTGTCGATGTAGCGTACCATCGATTTGGGGTACTGTCGGTTCATTAATCCGTCGATGGAACGTTTTCGATACAGCGACCGTCGATGTAGTGACTGTCGATATTATGAACCAGACCCTTTTCAAACATGGTGTGCTTTTTTGTGACTTAAATTAAAGGAACTCTCAAATGCGAGTTTTTTCTGTTCTATTCTGAGCACATCTCAGCTGATTGGTCTTATTATGTAACTCATTTTCAATCGCTATAATGTAAACGGTCCAAATAAAATAAAAATTGTTTCAACAACTAGATCATAAAGATAGATATAGATGGATATTGATGAACTGTCAAAACTAAAGTTATTGCGAGTGATCTACACAATGAGGATGCAAGTCGAGATGCGTTTCACCGAAGTACTTTTGACTGGAAATGGGTACCGAAGTGAACTCGCACTATACCTACTCCATTTGAAGAAACTTTTAAAAAAGCATATAAAGTAAAGTACAGCCTCCGCAAAAAATAATAAACGGGCTAAAAATGATCTATAAACTAACCCTAAAAATAGGTTGTTCTAAAGTTAAAGCTAACTAAAAATATGTTTTAGTTTTAAGTTTAGTGAAAACTAAGAACAGTAACACCGAAGAAACTGTATCGAAACTAAAACTTAGTTAATACAAACAGTGCTAACTATTGGTATAAAATATCAATACAATGATGGACTCTCTAAGAGCAGTGAAAGTGCCGAATAAGTTAGATTTAGATATTAAAATTAAATATCATACAAAAAAACTGGGATGTAATTACTTATTTAGAATAAAATAAAATTTTGTATGTTGTAAGTAAAATTTCAATCGAATTAAAATAAAGTCACTCGACTATGTTTGATTTTGTCGATCGAATAGACTAATTTGTGAGATTTTGTGACTTTAGCATTATGGGAATCTCAATAATTACTTAATTCATTTAATTTTTTACTGTGATAACATCAAAAATATAAACACCGACTAAATACTGTGATATTTAGTTGGTGATCTAAATATTTAGTCAGTTTCATATTGGCAAACTAAAAAGTTGTCTTATGTCGACAAATCATATATAGTCGTTGTCTGCACAAATATAAGGTATATAACACGTTTACTATAATATATTTTATACCCAATATTTTGTAAAAACGACGCACACACAAATATTGTAAGAAGTGCCTTAGTTTAAGACGTGTAGCTATTTTTAGAACTATTTAAAAATCTTACTGTAGGACTAGAAATAATTTGAATACTTTTAAGTTACATTTTTGGGTCAACCAATGAGGGTTTTCTGAAATGACGTACACTAGGTGGCAGCACTGAGACGTCAGGTCCGGGCACCTGTCAAAAGTGTCAAAGCGCCTTTATTTTCTTTAGTCGTGACTGAATGATGAACGAATGAATGAAACGAATAATGCACGTCATTATATATTTTATATTCATTGTCGAAATGGAAGACCTTTTGTCAAAGTGGCGCCAACTGGTGTCTTGAAATTTCACGAAAACCCTCATTGTCAAAGTCGAATAAGACAAAGACCTATATAGACAAAATTTAAATATAATTATGTCACCTTTAATTTATTTTAATTGTTATCTCCAACAATATTTTTAAGACATTTGTTCGAAAATCAGAAAGCTCATTCCTGAAATTTTTTTAAGGCTTAAATCGAGTCGAAATTGATGAGTAAAAATGGACACTAATTCAAATCAAAATTTGGTTAGATTAAGCCTCGAAGATGTCGGAAGTGAACTTGCTTATTTTTAATTTAGCGTGCATCACTCACACACATACAAAATTAGTCTTAGTTAGTCATAAACTTAGTTAGACTAAGTCACGTAGTTGTATCACAAAAGGGGCCAATTTAGATTTAGTTAACTAGAAAAATATTTAGAATATAAATATTTATTGTAGATTAATATTTCCACTCAAAATCTTATCATGCACTTTTATATTATGACGTAAATCGTACTTAATTATACTTTTTTAAATCCTTTCAAAAGGCCCGTCAAAATAAACTATTTATAAATTGTCATATTACTTTTTGAAATTAATTTGAGAAAAACTTATATTTAAGCTGGGTATGGCTGTGTTGCAATGATAAACGTGTAAGTAGGTATTATATTTAATTTTAAAAACAAAATACTTTAATAAATTGCATCTTAGACAGAAAAAAAATGCGCACAATATTTCTCGGTTATATTTACCAAGGTAAGTACAGTATGCTACAAAAATATGTAAACAATTCTAGGAAACGGAATAAAAAAATGATAATTGTTTTTTTTATTTTTTTCACAAGTAGAGATTCCTTTTAGTATAACTGTATCGGGTATCCTATGTTAACACTAATTAGAATTCATTTTTTGATTTTGCTAAGTGCATTCTTGCTTTTGTAACTGACTTTCATAAAGTACCCATTATTTGTAAGTGCCTACCTACTAACGAACAATTTTTATTTAAGTATCTGTAATATTTCTCGGGCCCGGCAAAAAAGTATCGAAGTAATTTTATTTACGGAGCTCAAGATATGCTGGATGGCGCTGACCTGAGGTATAAAATGAACCAGTTTTCTTAAACAAATTAATTCCTACGATTTAATCATTTACTCTTATCAAAATATACACGTGTATCTAATCTAGTCTGTGACTTTTATGATATTAGACACATGTCAGATCTGACATGTGTCTAATATCATAATGGTCATGTAGACTAGACGAGACTGTGTGTCTGTTTTTCGCATGATTTTTCAATTTAAAAATCGCGTGATAAAAACATACTGAAAAATTGTAGATCTTTGTGTAAGCTCACAAAACATGTGAATTCATTTAACACCATATCGTCAGCGCCACCTAGAGTATTAAATAATGTAAAAAAAAATGAATTTATTACATAACGTTAATTTATTTAATTAACTAAACACATATGTGTTATTAGAGGTATTATTTACCATCAAGAAATACAAGAGCACACTTTTTTAAAATTGTGTTTTATTTCATTAGAAAAATAAAATTTTAATAAATAACAGTTTGCCCAACTGGAACTGGGTATCCAACCCAATACCTCACGTTCAGCTGTCGCTCTTGCGTACAATATAAACGAGGAATTTAATTTTAACGAAATAGTTTATCTGTTCGGTGTTCAAGTTACATAATATTATTAAGTGTAGTTATTTTAAAGTACTGTAGATAATCATTACTCTTGCTTTTCCTAAAAGAAATAGCAGAGCCCCATTTACTGCAAGTCGAAGTTTACCATCCCCCTCGGTAGATGGCGTTGGGTTCGAATTAGAAGACGCTATAGTTTCATTTACAACGAGAGGATAAGAATGCTCTCTAGATTCCGCATTTCTACAAAATTAAATAATTCTGCATTTCCTGACTAGGTTAGGAACTGATTGAGTTTCACTCAAATACTAACCCACACAATTTTGTCATGTAGAACCTTGAACATTGTAATACGTCAGCTATTTCCACGGCCCGCTTGCACCACAAATCTCTAAATACGTTTTACCGCTAAACGTAATTAGAATATCGCTCTGTTGCTGTGAATCGTTTGAAGATGACAGAGACAGAATGACATTTTAAATATGTTTAGCGCTAAACGCATTTAGTGATTTATTGTGCAAGTGCCCTATAAATTCTTGACTGGTAATTATGGTTTTCTAAAATGACATTTACTAGATGGCAGCATTGAGACGTCAGGTCCGGGCACCTGTCAAAAGTGTCAAAGCGCCTATATTTTCTTCTCAACAAGTTTCACACAAAATTCAATGATAGTAGTTTTTTAATTCCTTTTTTTTTTTTTTTTTCTTTTTTGTTTCCTTCCTTCGCACGTTTTCTCCTAACACATCTGACATTGGCAGAATTGTCGACATCGGCACCATTGCCATAGAGAAAAATAGAATAGAATATATTTTCTTCAGTCGTGACTGAATGATAAACGAGTGAATGAAACGAATAATGAAGGTCCTCGTAATATTTTATTTAATTTATTAATACTTTATGCATAAGTAAAAAAAAATACTGTACTTAAGGCGGATTTAATGCCTAAGGCATTTTCTACCAGTCAACCTTAGGGTGATGCAGATACAAAACATGACAGGTGCAACATAATTGATAGATAACTCGAAAAAGAATAAATACTAATACATAGATACATACATATATATACATAGATACATACATATATATACATAGATATATATACATAGATTATTATTAGTATTATATTTTACTAGTTTTTTCCCGCAGCTTCGCTCGTGTGGAAGTCGAAAATTATCCCATGGAAACGCACTACGATAAACTATCTTTCTACCTCATCCAAATCCTATTAGTAGCATAACATGATTAGATTACTGCTCAGAAATTGAAAAAACAATGATTCCCGCGTTTTTTGTGTTTTGCCATTTTCTCGGAAATAACTTTTTGGGCTTAACGGCCTTCTAGTTGAAGGACGGCAGTATAGCAAATTGTCAAAAAATCACAATAGACTTGGCCCACTAATCAGTTGAAAGGCAACATGACACGTCTTCCCGCTAGCAAAACCTTGGACACTGAAACTGAATTTGTGTAACCCGATTACCGGTGAATATCGGGTTGGTTAAAAAAACATAAAGTCTGGCCGAATACATATTCATAAAAAATAAAAAATTACACCTGCTTTGAAGGCCACCTCTTGAAGGACGAAGTATAAAGTTATTGATTTGTTACATACCCAAGTATCAATACAGTACCGACACTACTTGGTACCATCGGTCGATGTTAACGTAAAAATGCCTAAATAATTAATATCAAAGTTCAGAAAGCCGACATTCCTAGGTTAGGGCAGCCCGCCATGTTGAAAGCGTTTCCCGCCACGGCTGAAGTTTCCCGCGCTGTCAGAGGTCGATTATTAGCATTTGGCACAGTTTCCACGCCCTTGACCGACCACGAGCCCGCAGTTGGTCCGCATTGCTCGCGGCGTACGGACGTGTCAGCGTTCCTATTTATAAATCCTAAGGATTACGCGCCGCTTTTAAATTAAAATGGTGAGTTTTATCACTTATTAAGTCGTAATTAATATAATTGAAGCGGCAATTCAGGGTGTTTGTGTTTGTTGATGGGTTGTGAGGTGGTGTAATGGATACCGTTTTGTAATCCGAGGTCGGTTTTCAAAGATTTCAGCTGATTTTCAGTGAGTGTTACGTCACTATCGGTATAAGAATAGAAAGGGGTTATCACGAGATGTTTGTTTGCCGAAATAGTTTCTTAAGATGAGTAGCTAGGTATTTTAAAATAGTACCTGAAGATGTAGTCAAGAATACATCCGATTTACACTGATTTGATTTATTGTTTATAATGCAGGCAAACTTTTAGCAAAGTATGAAGTCGATGTCACTCCTTAGTCATCACTGCATCATAAATAATTTAAGGAAAGTCTATTACGCAAATACCTAAATATAATATTGACAACTCATTTTGATAAGACTATGCGGAAAAAAATAATCCAGTCAGAGCATTATTTACTTTATGAATTTATTATCATTATCTACAAATTAATAATTAATATGATCTACTTTGAAATTGTTTATTCTGTAAATAGGATATCCGAATCACTTTTACACGTCATATAACTTTTTTTATTAAAAATAAGCTAGATGAGTTCGGCGTTTCCTATCTGACTACTCCGAGAAAAAAGGCCGAAACAAACTCAGAGGTCTCAGTCTCTTTAAAGTCCAGACATAATCTTGGTCAGGCCATATTTTTGCTTAGAAGCAGGGAGCTTAGCTTTGGAGCAGAGAGCAGTGGTGGCCCAGTGGTAACAGGGGTAGATTCTTACGAGTTGTTGTAGGTCATGGGTTCGAAACCAGACAGGCGCTTTACTTTCTGTAAATAATTTCATCACCATTGCTCTCAAAACGGTGAAGAAAAACATCGTGAGGAAACCAGCATGTCCTAGAATCAAAAATTCGAAGACATGTGATATCTACCAACACGTACTGGGCTCGCGTTGTAAATTACAGCCCACTCCCTCTCACAGAGGAGGCCTGTGTCCCAGCAGTGGGAACATTATAGGCTGATTATGATAATTATGATTATCTACTTTTTACATGAGTACAGCAAAACGATTACTAATAGATAGGCACTGTTGCATATCTACTCTTTAAGCTAATCGATATGATAAAGATGTAGGTAGGTAGGTACTGCAGTCGAGGTCAATAAACTCGTTACTAGAGCACAGCATATGGGCAAAAGCATTTGATATTGAGCCTATATAACCACTGAACGTCTCTGATTATACAGCATTGTACTACTGCAGTAGAATGTTACATAAATAAACGTTGTCAAGCGCCATTTAGAAATGAATAAAATTATGCGAGAAACACGATTTCATGTGGTTTCGTAATACATATCACTGAAAAAAAAACGATTCCAATGAGAGGGAAAATTAAATGGCTAGTTTCTCAGAAAAATACACTGTTCTATTATTATTTATCAACGTATTTTTCTCACAATTACAAGCAGTTTTTTTTTAAAGTGTAGTCTGACAGATGACTTGAAGACTACGTTACAGACTGCTAGATTTATTCCTAAATAAATAATTCCAATTTCCTCTCTTTGCTAATTAAAATACTTTTGATACTTCGTAAGTAGGAACGTTAATTACCACTTATTTTTTATGCTGACTGTACTTTAAAAAAACTTATCCATAAAAATAAAATTGTATCATACTCTCAAGTTCACTCCTATTAAATCTTTCTTTAGGTATTTTCCATTTTTAGGGTCCCTTTGGGTACGGAACCCTATTACTAAGCCTGCGCTGTCCGTCTGTCTGTCAGCGGGCTGTATCTCATGAACCGTAATAGGTAGACAGTTGAAATTTCCATTGATTGTGTATTTCGATTGCCGCTATAACAGCAAATAATAAAAATTACTCAATAATTCGATTTCGGCGTTTTTTGCTCGATCTTAATACGTTATGGAACCCTTCGTGTGCGAGTCTGACTCGCACTTGGTCGGTTTTTAGGGTTTCGTACCCAAAGGGTAAAACGGGACCCTATTACTAAGACTCCGCTGTCCATCCATCTGTCTGTCTGTCCGTCTGTCACCAGGCTGTATCTCATGAACCGTGATAGTTAGACAGTTGAAATTTTCACAGATGATATATTTTTGTTGCCGCTATAACAACAAATACTAAAAAAACAGAATCAAATAAATATTTAAGGGGGCTCCCATACAACAGACATGATTTTTTGCCATTTTTAAAGATAATGTTACGGAACCCTTCGTGTGTAAGTCTGACTTGCACTTGGTCGGTTTTTTCAAAATCTTTTCCAACAATAGATTTTCTTGTATCTGTAAACACTTACTTTCTTGAACAGAGTGACGATCACGTGTTGTTTTCATCAAACCCTATCCGGACACTCGGACAGTTACTGTAGTAACATATTAGGAACCCCATGTAGACATTTACAGTCTATTATGATGTATTACATCCCAGCTTCCCCCTCATTCATAGAGTAGGTAGGTTAGTTGAATGAACTTTGCGTCCCGTCGGTTGAAAGGCACTATATCTATACTAATATTATGAAGAGAAAAGATTTGTATTTTTGAATTTTTGTATGTAACGAATAAACTTAAAAACTACTGGACCGATTTGAAAAATTCTTTCAGCAATGGATAGCTACATTATCAGCGAGTAACATAGGCTATATTTTATCCCCGTACTCCCACGAGAACGGGAACTACGCGGGTGAAACCGCGTGACGTCCGCTAGTTATACTAGAAATTATCCAACGGATAATAAGAACGTACTACCGGATAAAATTATATCATGTCCTAAACCGGAACTCTAATTACGTAACACACGATCAATCACAATCTGTTTCATTTTGACAGTTCAACAACATTAATTGCGATGTTTAGGTACGTTGTTCAGCAGACAAATTTTTCGAACTTAAAAAGCAATGGTTTAACAATATCCTTCAAAATGATTCAGATTATGATTGATCGTGTGTTACACAATTAGGATGCAGGTCATGGTCCAACTGTGTGCCAATTAATTTGATTGAAATGACCGATAAGGCACGAAAAGGTAGCAGTCAGAGTTACTTTAGCAGTTATAATATTAAGTATGGATTATTTCTGTAGATGTACTATGTACCAATCTATAGTAAGTGTTATTTTGTTTGTTTGCTAATCTTCGGAACTACCAGTCGGATTTGAAATATTCTTTATCTACTCTCATAGCGTAATATTCGAATTATGAACTTCAAACAAGTTTATATTGACATGCTTTATAAACAGAATACCGAAATTTAAAAATAAAATCATATTATAACACTTTTTCTCTAACAAAATAATGCTATAAAACAATTTTTTTCTATTACGATACAGCGCTAATCCAAGAAGTTAATATCACTAAAGAGTTTCCATCAACTTTTGGCGGGGGACAGCAGCACCCGCTGTAGCGCATGTGCGGTGATGTGCTGGTGCAGGCGACATTCATTTGTTTTGTAGTACTTACTGAATTTCATGGGATTTTTTAATTTATTGTTGATCTTTAACTTTGATCTTTTATTTAGTACCTATTTGTTTCAATCCCAATGTTTGAGAGTAGATAAAGTAGTGTATGAAACTGCACATAACTAGGTATTAAAACATTTGTGTGATACTATTAAAAACCTCGCCTACGGCTCGGTTTTTAAACACACACTCATGTTTTAATACCCCTTATTATGCAACAGTTTCATAAACTACTATTTTACATTTGATAGCCCAATTCTTGAGGAGGGCTATAAGCCATTTAACATCACGCTAGGACCCTTAGGAGCCGAGCAAAAGGAAAAACAGTCGGAAAGATAAGCGAATACGAAGTAATCGCGGGCAGGCAGTCCGATGCGGTCGAGGGAACAAGAAATTTCACACGAACAGGGGGCCTACCACAAGCTCATAAAGCAGTATTATTTTAATATTACTTCAGTGTGGGAAAGAGATGAAGCTCTACAGGACGTATAGCTCCATCTCTTTCTCTCACTGTAGTAATATTAAAATAATACTGTTTTTGAGCTGGTGATAGGCCCCCTGAAGTTAGTACTTAATAAAAGTTGGTAGTCCAGGTCCATAGCAGACAATACGGATGATGGAAAAAAACAGTGGCACTCCAGGAGTGCCGACAGAAGTGAAAACTTGAAAAAAATCGGCGACGCGGTAATCAACGCGTTGATGTCTTTTTAATGGTCAAAAACTGGTGTCGTCACAGTGTCGCGAAATCAATGGTTTAGTCCCATCTCAAAAATACCCAACGTGCCTAAAGAAGTTTTCACTTAAAAAAAATAATTCACTCCTTTTGCTCAAAAAGGGCGTCATTGTTGAGTACCAGAGCGAGGAAAAAATAGCATTTCTTGCTCTAGGGGAAAAAGTTTTTTTTTTTTAATTTTTGTCTGTTCCAACGAGCCTTGAAAAACGAAAAAGGCTTTATTCTTATGTAGAAAAATCATGATTATGGGCTCGACTTATTACTGGTTCACAAAAAAAGAAGAACATTTTATTTTTGAAAATGGAACTAAATGCGGCTATTTCTTCGGTAGAATGCGTACATTGCGTTGTAGCTACAGAAGAAATAAAAAGGCATAGGCGCGAAATCTTTAGATTTTTTTTCTAATTACGAATTGAATTGGTGACCGAATTTACAACATTGAAAATGTCATTATAACTCGGTTTCTATTTACTCCCTCGCTAAAGCTCGGGAGTAAAACTACCTCGTTACAATGGGTTATTTTAGCCCCTCGTATAACAATCTACTATTGTCCTTCTTGTAGATTATTAAAAAATATTGAACACGTATTTTTTCTCTTTTTTTTTACTTTGTCGGCGATACATAGAGTTCAAATGTGCCATGACATCACGCGGATGTATATACTTACTTGTGACGTAACGACTCTCACTCCCCAACTTTAAAACGTTTTTAGCCAAGTCACTTTTTACTAATAAAAAAATAAAACATACGAGGAGCTTGTGGCTAAGTACAAACAGCTGCACGGGTCGATTCATCCGATTAAGCTATGCTTTGCTGGTGTTGGTCTGTGGATGGGAGACCATCTTCACATACCGATACTCCTCCGTGCCTCGGAAAGCACGTTAAGCCGTTGGTCCCGGCTGTCATTCGTGGATCTTTGACAGTCGTTACGGGTCGTCAGAAGCCCGAAAGTCTAACAACCAATCTTACCAACGGGTATCGTATTACCCAGTTACTGGGTTGTGTAGGTCAGATAGGCAGTCGCTCCATGTAAAATACTGGTAGTCAGCTGCATCCGGTTAGACTGGAAGCCGACCCCAATATACTTGGGAAAAGGCTAAGCAGATTGATTGATGATGAAGCAAAAAATACGTGTCAATTTTTTTTTTATTATCTTTGATGAACTAAATAGTTTTTTGAAGTGAAAACTTCTTTAGGCGCGTTTGGGCATTTTTGAGATGGGACTAAACCATTGATTTCGCGACACTGTAACGACATCTCATTTTTGTAAACGCGATTGTGCTCTTTATTTATATTACGTTACGGATCAATGTTCTATGCAAGTATTTTTACTTTAAAGGTTTTGTAAACGCGATTGTGCTCTTTATTTAGATAAGGTAACGGACCAATGTTCTATACAAGTATTTTTCTTCCACCAAGGCGATCTTGTTCAAGTTTTCACTTCTGTTGACACTTCCGGAGTGCCACTTTTTTGGCCCAAGCATCATCCTTATTCAACAGATCGTATAACAGATACTAATAAAGGCATCTCCCAATATAAGGACACTTCACTGGGTAAGCGAGCTGATGACCGTTATCCACTCGTCATAGAGATTGTTTTGTACCAATCTAGTTTATATTCATATACATTGTAAACACGCATATGTATGACGATAAGATCAATGCAACAATTAGAGCAGAACAAGATAAACTCGGGCACTAAGAAATGAGGAATAATGTGTCGTGGTGCATACCATGGTGTTCTGCGGACTATTTAATAAAACCGACAGGTGACAGCCGACAGCCCAACAACTTTAGATTCTTTCATACATTTTCGTGCCGGGAGCCCGTCTCCCGCTCCCGTTCACCTATTCGCATATGGGATGCCGGGAGCCCATGCGGAGGGCTGATTTTAAATGTAGACTTTTCTTAGTGAATACATTATAAACCGTGAAAATAAAATCATGTATATTTTAACAAGATTTCTAGCATTTTAATTTTTTGTTCACTGTTACAAATATAACTTAAAGCGACAAAACCCCCTGAAAACACTATTTCACTTCGTTTTACAGTATTTTTAAACCTAATGCAAACGTAATGTCGGTAACTGGAGGGTTCACTTCCAATATGTATGGCGGCATGGCGTATGAGTTCTATGAAAACTGGGTGGAGTCACAAGTGTTAAATAGCGTCTGTCGTGAAAATGTGTCAGTTTTGTCTTTTTTTTTAAACTTCGTCTTTCATCTTCTCCTTCGTCAGTTTTATTAAATAGGGCCCTGGGACGTATAAGGAGTGCTACACGCTTGTTTGGGGCGACCCATCTGTTTTGGCAGTATTTGTTGAACAACAAATCCGAGCTGAAGACAATTAATTATAACTGAAGCAATTAGGTACTACACGTAGGGTTGCCAGCCCTACTATATTATATTTATAGTATCCTGCTATATTAGAGGCCTAAATACTATATATCTCTCTAAATTTTATGCGAAACAACTATATCTTCGATGAAAAAATTTATAACCATGTTTTCTCTATTAACTATATTTTTACAACAAAAGGTTTTGAAAATACTATATTTGATATTTAAAAAGCCTGATGCCCTCTGGCTTCAGGCGCTACCGTCCACTTTCCGGCTCGCTACAAGTCTGCGTCTGGGTGCTCCTTGCGGGGCTCCACATCGCTGTCAGTGCGGTGAAGCTGTCGACCGCCTCGCACACCATGGCCTTTCCTGCAGCAAGAGCGCTGGTCGGTTGGCACGGCACGCAAGCATTAATGACATCCTCCGTCGGGCTCTTGTCATCCAACGTGGCAATGCTGCCAGCCTTTTGGGCACTTTTCCTGCTGACAGCGATGCGGACGAATTTTTTGACGCCCAATGAGCTCTTGTCTTTATTTTTAACTTTTTCCTTCTTATTTTTAACATACTTGTGCATAATATATATAGTAGTTAGTTGTAAATATGTTTGTGTATATTATATGTTAACATAGTAAACATTAATCAATAAACAGCAAATACATTTAAAAAAAAAGTTGGCAACCCAACTTCTTTTAACTTCTTTTATTCGGCTCGTACCGATCGGAATACTCCGTTTGGCATCTACCCTCGCTGAATCATGCTTGGGTCGGTTCGGCAAAGCTCGAGCTAGACCGAGCGCTTTTTTCCGAATAAATCTATCTATATATTAAGACAAAATATTTGATTATTTGTATGTTTGTTTGTTACGCTTTCACGCTAAAACGGCGGACGGATTTAGATAAAATTTGGCACATGGGTAGATCATGACCTGGGTTAGGACATAGAATACTTTTTAATCCGATATTCTCATAGGATCGCGACTTATGCGGGTGAAACCGTAGGGTGCAACTAGAATCTACATAAAGTTGATTTCGCTGCGCGGTTGTGCCGAATTATGTCGAACCGAAAATGTATGAAGCACTCCTGATATAACAGCTTATTGCATCTATAACATCTCAGATATGATACACTTTTTAATAGAAGAATTCTATGGAATCAAATAACTAGTTTCATTCATAAATGAACAAAGAACACTTACTCAAATGGAGTTTCAATCTCGGACAGTTCCGACTTAAGATGTGAATGTGGATTTGAAATTATTGAATTACTAGCTGCGCCCCGCGGTTTCACCCGTGTAAGTCTCGATCCTGTGGGAATATCGGGATAAAAGTGTTCTATGTGTTAATCCAGGTTATAAACTATCTGTGTGCCAAATTTCATCCAAATTGGTCCAGCCGTTTGAGCGTGAAGAACAGACAAACATACATACACACACACTCACAAACTTTCGCCTTTATAATATTAGTGTGATAGTGTGATATATTATGATTATGACAAACCATGGCCCATTTCACATCTTGACCTGTAGTGCTATTCTGTAAAAATCTCACCGTGATAACTTAGGTGAAGTGAGCTGCCAATAGTGTCAATCCTTAGCAACTGACAGCTCACTCCACGCTCACTTCACCTAAGATAACACGGTGAGATGGTTACAGAATAGCAATACTGCACTCGGTAGGTACTGACGAAACCACTATCCGGGCTAACATTATAATTATGTTATAGGTACTTGCCACGACCGCAATTGGGCAATAGGCAAAACAAAACGCTATCAATATCAACAATTAAATTGTTGCTGATAACTATATAATTATACGCCGACAAAACCGTGGTTCTAAAAACGTCGAAACTTGCGATGCACTTTTCTGCGGTTTGAAAACTGTTTGAATACCAGGCGTATCAGTTAAGCCTAAACTTATTGAAAGTAGATTATTACTAACAGTATCTTCAAGAATTAATAATAATTGGTAAAGGTACTGCGATTATCAATATATTTGGCCCTTAAAAAAATATATCTAATCAAACTCATATTCAAAGCATTTATTTCAATTAAACAAGCAAAAGCACTTTTAAGTTCTTGTCTAATAGTCGGTCAGTTAGAAAGATGAAGCTAGTTGCCTGCCAAGCGTAGTAGGTTCCTATGGAGAAGAACGGGCAAGAAACTCCACGGACACTCTTGTAAATAATAATTAATAATAGATTAGGAAGCCTATGTATGTAAAGCTGTGGTCATAAAACTATACCTACATCAAGCAGTCATGATAATAACAATGGCATCAAAACAATAAACAATAACAATTCAATCATAAGAAACGTCACGGGTCATTAAAATCTAGCTCCTAATGAGTGACGAGTGTTTATCAACTCCAAGAGCAACAACTCAACGAATGTACACGATGGCATATGTGAAATTTGGCAAACACTCAGATAAAGTCGAGGTCAATGTTTCAATGACTTTGATCAATGGAAGTGAACATTCAATTAGTGTTTTTTTTTTAGTGAAATGGAAGAACAAGTTGATAGTAATGATATGGATGTGACCATAGTTAATGCAAAAGATGATAATAATCCCTTTGGGTCCATTAGAGAAAGGCACAAGTATCAGAAAAAAATTGTAGAATTGATCGGTCTACATCAATATTTTCCCAGTTCTACAAATTAATTACTTTTAGAACATACCGAACTAGATGCGGAGTTATTTGGATAACCAAGGTTACTCATTGTAACAAATCTCACCTGCCCTGCGCGTGGTGAAACACAAATAAAGAGCACAAGATAAATCGTTGGCCAGTCGAAACTTTGAAATAAGAAAATAACGTAGAAATCTTAAAACTGATGTGAGTTGTGTGTAGAAATATTTATAGCAATAACTTCTTCGTTCTTTAGTTTTAGTAGTTTTATAAAAAGTTATTCTTTCATTAATTTCTGCATAGGATGCGTCTACATCATTATTTTTTTAGCGTCTTAGCTAGTTGATCTCAGTAAAATTGTACACTTCCTATGTAATTTTTACATCTTTAGCTGCAGAAATTTTGCCAAAAACATCTTTGGTTTTCAAATCAATTAACTCTAATAAAGCTATATATAAATTCAGCAGCGATGATGAAGTGGACTCATAATTCTATATTTCATATTATCAATACCAAACTGTTAGATATAGTTGTTTGTCTGACACAGTTGTAAGAGAAATTCGATCCATAGCTTTTAATATCACCAATATATACGAACAAACATGAATACAACACGTGAAACATTCAGTAGCCAAATGTGGGTGTGAAAACACATCTTCTATATCACAGAGTATTGCTATAAGACTATTAGACGCATTTCTCCAAAATAATCCAGTGAGAGAACACCCGCTGTCGCCGCCGGTTGGTGGGAATTTGGCAGACTATCCACAAAACCTTGTTTATTTTAAGGAAAACGGAAAAGTTTCTAACGACAGAATCATTGAAGGCCGACACATTTTAATGCGGAGTAGATAGTAGAAAAGCATCGTTCTTTCAAAGATTTGATAAACAAAATTGTTGGACAGATAAACTAGTGGTTTAATAGTGAATAGTGGGAAATATTCTGAAGATTTGGAATGAAAATCCAGTTGAGCGAAAACTATGATGCGAAGTTACGATTTGTATTTGTAGTGGTGTTCGCGTTTTGGATGGACGTCAAAAGATTAGACTTTAAAGAGAAAAAATTGAATATCGGAAATCAGGTATTTATTAGAATTATGTTAATCGTTATTTCATATCAAATTAATCAAGTTAAGTTTTCTTAATTCAACATGGCCATGATGCATGCACACTCATCTATAAAAAAAATGCTGTTCGTTGATAAGCGCATCTTTTGACAACAGCTGCATCATTTTGGCTATTTTTTAACCGACTTCCAAAAGGAGGAGGTTATCAATTCGATTGTATGTTGTTTTTTTTTTTTTTTGTATGTTTGTTACGCGATTACTCCGCCAATTATGAATTAATTTTGATGATTCTTTTTTTGTTTGGTAGATCATGCTTCAGAGGTGGTCCCATATAAATTATATTAACTTTGCTTGGGTAGTTTTTGAGTTAGCTTCAATAATACGTATTTTTTCCCACTTAGTATGTGGATGATATGATAACTTCCTGTCACTGTTATTTACATAGCAGGTAGTGATATTCGAATTTGTGTGGGGTAGGTACCACAACTAAAAAGTGAAAAATAAAAACTTTTTAGAAAAAAAAACAACCGACTTCAAAAAAAAACACTACAAAGTGAAAAATAACTTTAATTTCGGAAGTCGGTGACAAAGAACGAAAACTGAAAATCAAAGACACCGACTTCCGAAATTAAAGTTATTTTCACTTTGTAGTGTTTTTTTTTTGAAGTCGGTTGTTTTTTTTTTTCTAAAAAGTTTTTTGTTGTAAAATGTCCGTAATAGGCCGAATAAGGTTTTTATGGAAAAATTTCAAATTCGAGAAAAAAACTGAAAGCTCATTTGTATGGGAATTGAGGACAGGAACGTCTGTCGGTGCTGCTAGTAATATTATATTTGGCAAGTTAGTCTAACACCTGTGTACCTACGCGTTCGTCTATCAAAGGAAAAACATTTCCAATATTCCAATTGATAATAAAATATGTATGAATTCGGAATATGATGGAGAAAGGTCTTTCAGCGGCATCTAGTCCATTGCTCCTTAAGACCAAAATTGTGCTGTCTTACTGCTAACGTTCAGAATGAATTTCATACATATACAGAGGGGTTCGTGACTAAATAAAAACGGCCGCACGGGTCGATTGAAGACTAAGCTACGCTGGCCGAGTTCGGTCCGTGGATGGGTGACCATCCATTACATATCGAGATCCTTCTATGCATCGGAAAGTATGTTAACCCGTTGGTCCCGGCTGTCAATTGTAGTTTTTTGACAGTCGTTACAGCTGTAGTCTGAAGCCCGAAAGTTAGACAACCAGTCTTACCAAGGGGTATCGATTATCCAGTAACTGGATTGTGGAAGTCAGATAGGCAGTCACTCCATGTAAAATACTGATATCCAGCTGTATCCAGTTAGACTAGAAGCAGGCCCCAACATAGTTGGGAAAAGGCTAGGCAGATGACGTATCTCTATCAGCAGTCATCTCAGGTCCTTTCTAGCCATATCAGGCCAGTCATTGTTTATCATAATTCTATCTTCACTATAGTCATCTATCTATTGTTCGAATCCGGAACGAGGTGATCCGGCAGAGAACCAAAGTTATCGACATAGCTCACAGAATAAGCAAGCTGAAGTGGCAGTGGGCCGGCCATATCAGCCGTAGAACCGATGACCGTTGCGGTACACGTGTACTTGAGTGGAAACCGCGAGTTGGCAAACGTAAGGTAGGACGCCCTCAAGCTAGGTGGAGCGACGATCTTCGCAGGGTGGGAGGTAGCAGCTAGATGAGAGTTGCCGAGAATCGAGCTGAATGGCGTGCAATTGGAGAGGCCTATGTCCAACAGTGGACTGCTGTAGACTGATGGTAATGATGATGATAGTCATCTATCCGATTTGTATCTTGCCACCCATAAATTCGAACTGCTCGCTTATTTGATTTTATCTTCAGATGCTTCTATTATTCAATCAGTTTTTTTACACTTTTTACGAGCATTGATTGACGTAGTAAGGTTTAATGACGATACAACCAATGCCAAAGAATATAACTCTTCGTTCAAGAAAATAAGAGCATTTCAAAATAATAATAATGACATAAATAATTTTAGCGTAACAAACTGTCATCGTTAATGACAGACTTCAGTTCCGATCGTTACGCGCGACATTGTCTGCATGCCTGTCCCAATACAACTACGGAGCGGTCACTGTCAATGCTAAGGTTGGAAATAGACCTGTCTTGTCAACGGACAGTGACGCTGAGTGTCGATAAGGAAGCTGGCGTATTTATGTGGGTAGATAATGATGTTGGTAAAGATAGTTTCAAACAATAAGCATAGTGGTTTTATGAATCCTACTATTATTAGGTATATAATATCCAACTATATCATAATAGTTATTTATGCAACTGTTGTATATAAAAGGGGTATTAAGCCGAGTGTGATAATAGTATCACATGAGTGTTTTAATACTTAATTATAACAGTTGCATACAATACTTTATCTACACCCATGATATGAATCCTCTGTAAAAGTTTCTGAAACCATTAGGTGTTTGTAATTCAAGATCAAGAATAAATTTAAAATTCCACGAAATTCAGTACAAAAAAACAAATGAATGTCGCCTGCAGCAGCACATCACACACACATGCGTGCAGCAGGTGCTGCTGTCCCCCGTTTGAACGTTCAAACGGGGGACAGCAACTCATTTTAACGTTGAAACGAGTTGCGTAATGAAATTTAGTACAACATTACAACACTCGGTTTGGATGATGTAATGGTTACTATGACACTGGCTGTTATAATGTTGCCAATAAGCTAACTGTTTCAGAAACTTTTATAGAGGTTTTATAGCATGGGTGTAGATAAAAAATTATGAATGTGAAAGATTGTGAGGATGGATAGATGTTTGTTACTCTTTCACGCAAAAACTGCTGAAGGGATTTGGATGAAATTTGGCATACAGATAGTTTGTAACCTGGATTAACACATTGGATACCTACTTTTTATTACGCCTCTGCCTCTGCCTAACTCTCGCGGATTACAGTCGTGATGTTATGTAATTAAAAAACAACAACAATCCTTTTACTTAATCTATTGTTACTCTCAGTCAGCGATTTGAAATGATATATTCGGGACCTTAGCACCTTGTGAAACTTAATATCTGAAGCCATTACCACCTAAATGTATCACTCAGTCCCCCTCGCATGAGTAAATAGTTACTGATCGAATTATTTAGAGTATCAACATTTCAGTGTCCCTCTACCAACACTAACGATGACTTTAAAAGGATAGGTTGTCTGAGACTTTGCATCCAGCGCTCGGTGTGGCAACACGCCGTGTTCGGATTCGCGAAGTCAATCGTCATCCTGAGGATGCCTCGTTGAGAGGTGAAACACGTGTCTATTTCTTACAGGGTTTTTTATGGCTCTTTAGGAAATATAACAACGTCTATTATATTTTATAATGAATTTCGCAAGATCACGCTTGAATCAATTAACTAGGATAAGTACAGTCATAAGCATTTAAATACCTTACACTTGCGCAAAATTCAAAAACTAATTTCTTGTGAGAATTGCGATTTTGAGAAAAGACCTATTTCATGATAGTCATCATCTGCCGAGCATTTTCCCAACTATGGTGTGGTCGGCTTCCAGTCTAACCGGATGCAGCTGAATACCAATATTTTACATGGAGCGACTGCCTATCTGACCTCCACAACCCAGTTACTGGGTACTACGATACCCCTTGGTAAAACTGGTTGTAAGACTTCCGGTCTTCTGCCAACCGTAACGAGTGATGTACCTACGGTAAGGTAACAAAAAGAGAAATTGGAAATCAGATATGTCAAGATACAGTGAGCAAGCATGTCAACTTTCAAGCTCAAATGAACAAAAATTCTTCGTTAGTGCTTACATTCGTTACCTATATCTTACCTATGTCATATGTA
Organism: Agrochola lychnidis; assembly: GCA_963680765.1. Taxonomy (NCBI): domain Eukaryota; kingdom Metazoa; phylum Arthropoda; class Insecta; order Lepidoptera; family Noctuidae; genus Agrochola; species Agrochola lychnidis. Next base: position 24,006,113 of record OY796858.1, read on the forward strand.
ACTTTGACGTTCGAAAAGTGCTGATTCTCAGCCTAGTTTGAATTCTCTCTATATAAAAATGTACTCTGTGGTTTGAATAAATGACTTTTGAATTTTGATTTTTTTAAATTTTACAAAAAAGTTTCTTGTATGGGGATTGATTCCCTTTATTTTATTGAAGTGAAAATTTCTTTAGGCGCGTTGGGTATTTTTGAGATGGGAAGAACAATTGAACTCGCGACACCGTTACCGACACCTCATTTTTGTAAACGCGATGGTGCTCTTTATTTATATTACGTTACGAATCAATGTTCTATACAAGTATTTTTCTTCCACCAAGGCGATCTTATTCAAGTTTTCACTTCTCACTTCTGTCGGCACTCCCGGAGTACCATCGTTTTTTTAAAATTATGTTTTGTTATAGCGACAATAGAAATACACAATCTATGAAAGTTTTAACTGTCTACCTGTTACGGTTCATAAGACACAGCCCGCTGACAGACAGACGGATGGACAGCGGAGACTTAGTAATACCGTTTGACACCCTTCGGGTACGGAACCCTTATAAGGAAAATTTTAAGCTTCAGGACCCAGCAGTTTAGGAGTGCCTTGTCAGTTATTAAGTGCGTTTAAGATTTTTATTAAATGGATAAGACCTAACACGTCAAATATATCTACTTATAAAGATGAAACAAATATATTCATTTAAATATTACAAAAGTTTCCAACACTCTACAAGATGTCTATTGACACACATCCTTATGAGTAGCACAAAAGCATGCCACTATTGAGCAATTACTACTTAGTAGCATGTGAGCCGATGCATGCTTATTTCGAGTATGCTCAAAAATCAGCAGACGTTTGATTTTCGAGCATGCTACCGCACGCGTAGCATGAACACCGTAGAAACGAGTTTTGTCGACGGAAGAATCGACAAAATGACAGATAAACAATCACTATCTGTCATTTTGTCTATTCTTCCGTCGACAAAACTCGTTTCTACGGTGGTCATGCTACGCGTGCTGAGGCGCGGGTGGAAGGGTGCGTGCTCCAAGCGAGTCTGAATTTGTTTGCTTATTATGAGCAAGCTAATATCGATTTGAATCCAGTCTGCGACAGGTGTGTATGCTTAAAATTAGCATACTTATTGCTAGCAAATGTGAACAGCTGCAGAACAAACTAGTTTTAAGCATGCTTACAAGCATGTGTCAGTACTGGCACCTTTTAAAGCAGGAAATAGCAGCGTTTATTTGTATAACGGCGTCACTTCAGATAATGGGTTCCGCTTAGCATCAAAGATTTGGCAGTGAATATGGGATGAATTAAAATACATAGATTGACGTCATCCTCACAGTGAGTCTACATGTCCTTTGTCAATTGAAATCACTAAATATCGCATATTTTTTTTTTACAATATGGTGGTTGCCTAGGTAAAAAAAAAACTATTTAGTCCGTCTTTCAGATATTGAAAAAATATTAGACACGTATTTTTTGCTTTATATGTTAATCAAAAATAACTTAGAAAACATGCATTAAAGTTGGGGAGTGGGGGCTCGCTACGTCACAACGCAGTATTAAATCTAGCAAGGCATGACGTCATGCCACATTTTAACTCAATGTATCGCCGTAATCTTTTGATTATGTCAAAAAAGAAAAAATATGTGTTCAATATTTTTTAATAATCTACAAGAAGGACAAAAAAAAATTTTGGACACAGGCTTATTTCGACATAGCCTTGTAGTTTCTTGTGCTTTTTTCGACGTTCTTCGTACCTTTTCCTCGTCTCTTTTTATTAATCCCCTCTTGCTCATTACCTACGTGTATGACTAGATTCCAGTTACTTCGCGATATATCCTTCGTCCATCGTCAGACGATTATGAATTCCCATAGTGATGTTCATCTTTTTCCTTCGCCGTAATTCAATGATGTCCAAAATTAAAAAGTTAATTCGATTCTTTTACCATAACAACTCGGGTTGGATTTTAAATGTGCCGCCGGCACTCGCTAGAACTTCTGAACCCTCCACAATTATTTTATTTGGGTTCAGGTCATCTGTTGTAAAATAATAATAAAATAAAAATAAAATAATTTTTATTGACACAAATACAGATTTTACAAACCTTGTTTGAAGCCCTGGCTCCTGAGCTAGGTAGCAACCTGTGTTACAGGAGCCAGTGTCTTCGCCCATTTACGGTTAATTTTATAACAATGTGCAATAAGCAAAAGTAAAAGAGAAAAGGGAAAAAAAAAAAAAAAAAAAACAATACAATAAAAGACAAAATTACAATAGTTGATAGACACATGCTCTTTGTGTGTGTGTGTGTGTGCGTGTGGGGGTGCGTGTGTGTGTGTGTGTGTGTGAGTGTGTGTGTGTGTGTGTATGGGTGAGTGTAGATCATTTTATGAGTACTGATTTTGTAATAGATCTTCCGTCTGGTGGTAATCAAGTGTTTGAAGCCATGTGGAGATTTTTAATTTATTTTCTTTCGTTGTGAACGGATTTATGTTATGTGTATTGTTTAATTTATTGTAAATGTATTTAGCCATGTAAAAAAAATGACGTCATTACAAATTAATTTGCAAACAGGGATGTTTCTGCAGTCTTTTTTCGGCAAAGGCAAAAGGAAGATTTTGATTTAGTGTCTTTCACATTTCTAAGATTTAATTTGCAGATAATTTTCATTGCTCTTTGGGTACAGAAAAGAAGAAGTATAATGTTGTTTTTATGTTTTCTTGTCGAGCCAAACTAAACACAACCGTTAATTACCTAACCAGAGTCAACACCACTCGGAAAGCTCGTGGTTCTGAGTTCCGCTTTGTTAGATGTTGTTGTTTGTTATAACTTTAGCGTAGCGAACAAGAGGAGTTTCTAACTTTAAGGGTTGTTAAAAGTCACATTGTTCAGATTAGTTAAAGTTTACATCTACTAAAGGTCGGTCACTGAAATGGAGAATAAAATTCAGCATCATTTGCGTCGTTCAGTGCGCTTATAACAATTTTCCGGTCACTTTTGTACATGGGAACTAAAGTTAGGGAATATACGTATAGTGATCACAGCAATATGCAGTCAAATTATAATAATACATCTATATAATTATAATAATAGGGCATCAAAATATTCTTCCGCATCGCTGTCACCAAGAAAAGTGCCGGAAAGGTTTGCAGCATTGCCATGTTATATGACAATGCTGATTCTTTGGCCAATAAATAGACTAGGCCTCTGGTCACGTGAAGAGTCAACCAACCGCTTGACGATTTCTCGAAAATCAAGTGGGCACTCGGACTTCGGGCCCTAGTATTTCAACCCTAAAGAAAGAAAAGAAAGAAAGAAAAATAAGTTTAAGTGTCACAGACACACGTGCATAAAAAAAGAGAACAATACGATAAAATAAAACAATAGATTTAAATCACGAGCACAAACAGAAATATGCGGCAGCTGCTGGCACGTCATGACTGTGACAAGAAGGCTTCCACTCAGCAAAACGCCTCGAACCTGCTCAGACATTATAACTCCCCGTAAGATTCGAATATTTTTGCCGTTTTAGTTTTTCCGCACCTGTAGCAGCTGCCCCAACGGTTACTGTTGGCTTATTTATTATGTCAATATTCTTGTTTGAAAATAAATAACTTTCCAAGACCTTTTTGAACTGATCTGACAATACCAAAATTAAAATCCACAATCTAGTGTTACAACAACAAGCCATAAAATACTTTAAGTTTTAACAGTAAAATGATAGTTTAGTATAGCCTATCAAGTACATATTGATCGGGTAATTTTGCATACGATGGACGTAATTGGCTTACAAGAATCAATACTGATGGATTTGATCTATAACGTCGTTAATAATGAGCGAAAATAAAACTGGTGCGAGATGAGAACCCTGAGGAACTCCTGAGTCAGCATAGTATGGGAAAGATTCATAACCGTTTAAGACAAGAATTGTGATCTACGGGATAGATAGGACGAACAACAGTTTAATAATGAGCCATGTATACTATTATAATCTAATTTCGACAGTGACAGAGAACGGTCAACTTTATCAAACGCACTGCTAAAGTCCGTGTATAAGGAATCTAATTCTAATCTTTTGTCAAGAGCTAGGGTTACATCTGTTATAAATTCGACAAGATTCGTTTCTACACTGCGACCAGCTTTAAAACCATGTTGATTTAGTGAGAAAATTTTATCAATGTGGCGAGTGATGACCGGACTTATGGTAATAGCCTTATTTCGTCCATGTTCATACATTTAGTCATTAAATCGCGCTGGTTTCGAGTATGACGCACCTGACCCTTTTGAAGGACATTATTATTAACTAGCTTCTGCCCGCGACTTCGTTCGCATGGAAATCGTAAGACATCACAATATACTACAATAATAGCCATATTTTTATAAAACTTTCCTGTATACTACGTTTGTAGTTTTATTCTCAGCAGCCAAAATATACAGAGAGTCAGGAATGGTGACTCGGGAGCAAGCGACGTAACAGTTGTCCGTGTGAGAAGCAGCTTATCCTGAGGTCGATACCCGCAGCCTTCAGCCTTCAGTGTCGGCCCCTGTGACTTGTTGATCGCAAAGCATACACTCATACAGTTAAAGCGCATGCAGTTTGCACGCGCTTTAACTGGTAATTATGGGGAATTTGTACTTTATACGCGCTATAAACACTGTCTCACCATCGCCACAACCTGTTAGAATTTCCACCTCGATGACGTTTCTCTGCAAAGACATGACTTTGAGCTGGTTTCCGTTACACAGATATACAACCGGAAGTCCACTTGCCATTTGTGAATTGAGAAATTCTACGGGGTGATATTTGGCATCATCTTCCTCCACATCAGTATTAATGGAGGTGTATATTACTTCACTCCCTTCAATTTGTGAGAGAATACTGTGGTTGATCGCTGCAGCTTGATCATCTTCGGAGTTAAAACGGAAACACATCCTAAGAATTCTCTTGGTACGGTATTTGACTGATATCCTCGTATATCAGACGAATAAGATCTTCTAAAGTGGGATCTACTCTACAAAGAGTCTCTGGTAGAGTGCTTTCACCAACTTTTAGAAGAACATCGGAGAATACTTGAGCATTTGAATTACCGCCAAGCCGAGGTCGTATGATGATGGTCAAGCGCAGTTTATGAACTCTCGACCATAGAGTCGACCTTTTCAACGAAGTATTCACTTTTTTTGTCAAAACTGTGACACCACCCATCATATCTTGGTTTCTGCGGATGTCCTGCAGGGTTCTGTTTACAGTTTCCACTGCTTTCCTTTTTGCCATAATGCATTCATCCCATACGACGAAGCGCAATCCCCTAAGCACACATCCCTTGTTACTGTTGCGTGACACCCCACAAACAGGCGTTTCGTTGCTCTCTAAATCGATGGGAATCTTAAACATGACGTGCGCTGTTTTGCCACCAGGAAGCAGTGTGGCAGCGATTCCAGAAGATCCACACACACACATATTTTAAAATCGCTTGGACAAATCTGCTGTCAAAATCTGTAAAAAAAACATTTTATTCCTACAGTCTTTTGCTCTAAAATGATCAGAATACAACCTAGAATGTTTTGTGACTGTAAAGTACTTGTAACTTAGTAGTTTCCCATAGCTTACGAAGTTTTCCATTTTTTGTGAATTAATACATTCTATGAACTATTACATACACAATCCAAAAAAAATCGTTTTACAAAAAGAGTTTAAAAAAAACAGATGTAAATCGAACTTACTACCCCGGGCGGCCTACCACCAGCTCATAAAGCAGTATTATTTTAATGTTACTTCAGTGGGAGAAAGAGATGGAGCTATACATCCTGTAGAGCTTCATCTCTTTCCCACACTGAAGTAAACTAAAGTAATATTAAAATAATACTGCTTTTGAGCTGGTGGTAGGCCCTCAGGACTTCAAATCATTCGTCCAACCGCTTACTTATTCGCTTTGTTGAAAGTTAGCTAAAATAGCCGTTCTTATATAAAAGGTAGCGTGATGATAATCATTTAAAAAGTTAAATCGGTAACTACCTATCTACAATATTCCAACCTTTTGGCGCGTCCTTTTACAATTTGCAGAGAAAAATACGAACATGATGTAATATTGCTCATCCCCCATAGCAAATAGCGTGATAGTTTATGACCTACAGTTGGTACAGACAAACATTCTTAAAACTTTATTTTCCGCATAAGAATCGATCCCATACCTCGTAGCAATAACTTTCTTAAAAAAAATTAACTTCGCTACGATTTTATTATATCTATAGATTATAGGTACATAATCAAAAAAAAAAAAATCGTATAACAAAATGTGAAAAAAAAGAAAAAAACCGTAGGTGGGAATCGAACCTACAACCCCATGTTTGCAAAGCAACCGCCCAACCGTTGAGCTAATTGCTTTGTTGAAACTTGTCTAAAATAGCCGTTCCTATATATTTCATGATTGACTGCTTAGTTCCATAAAGGTATAGCGTGATGATAATCATTTAAAAAGTTTAATCGATAACCATCTACAATATCCTAAAATTTTGGCGCGTTTTTTTTCCAAAAATACGAACATAATATAATATTGCTCGTCCCCCATAGTAAATAGCGTGATAGTTTATACCCTATAGTTTGACCAGACGGAACACCTATGCAAAATTTTAACAGAATCTATCCGGTAGAATTTGCGTCATGCTAGAACATAAAAATACAACATAATGTAATATTGCTCGTCCCCCATAGTAAATAGCGTGATAGTTTATACCCTATAGTTTGACCAGACACACAGGGAATATCTATGCAAAATTTTAACAGAATCTGTCCGGTAGAATTTGCGCCATGCTGGAACGTACATACAGACAAACAGACAAACAGACAAAAATTCTAAAAAAAATATTTTCGGCATTAGAATCGATCCTAGACCTCGTAGCAATTACTTTTTTTCAAAAATATTCAATGTACAGTTTTGACTTCGCTACGATTTTATTATATGTATAGATATCATCGTACGGCGTATGTCCTTCTCTTCAGTAACTGTTTATTATAGTGCATCGATGGTGGAGAGAAGAATTACTGTCTTATAGATTTGTAGCTTCTCTTCAAATAAGCAGTAGGTAAGGTTTTTTAGGATAGTAAATTAAAGACTAGCCTTCAGAACTCCTATCGTAACCCAGCTATAACACCGTCATACGATAAGTTCATCAATAAGTGTTAAATGTACGAGTTCTTATTATACAAAAACATCACTGAAAATGAATGAGAGCAGCGACGATTTATAGTTCGCTATCAAAAATCTACATCAGGCAACGTCGTGAACTCAAGATGGATCTTCATCATAACGCTTGGTGATCACTGATCGTGTTAAAAAAGACATGATCGCAAACTCTTGTGTAAATCCCTAATTGCCTTCCAAGTTAATTCTCTACCTTACTCACTACCTACTTTTGCAGGCCCCTATCGACACCTCAAAGAAGCCCATCGTATGGGTCCTGGGAGGCCCAGGGTCAGGCAAGGGTACCCAGTGTGAGAAGATCATCGCCAAGTACGGGTTCACACATCTATCCACTGGGGATTTGCTAAGAGCTGAGGTGAAGAGCGGCTCCGAAAGGGCGAAGACTCTTACGACTATTATGGAACAAGGTAAGCTCAAACTATCATAGTATTTTGTTTTTAACGGGTTTGCACTTACTAGTAATTGAAGAATTTATGAATCAGTCGCCGGTTATCGTGAAAGTCTAGGTATTTACTCTAATTAAAACGATTAACAACCAAGTCATGTCATAATAAAATATTATTTTAAAATTTAATCATAGAGACAACCGCATGGTGAATGGTAATCTGAGTCTTGAAGTGATACCGAATCCCCCCGTACCGTCCAAATGGACCCAAATGGACGGGGGTGGAGATAGGAGGGGGGGGCTATTATTTTTTGACAATTCTTCTTATAGAAATGCTGTTGCTATGAAGTTTATACTCTATTTATATAATTTTAAAAAAATTCCACCCCCGACATCGTTATAATTGAAATAATGTCTAACAGTATATAATTCTTGAAACTCCTTACAGATAATTTATCACTGAAAATGAGAGTGAATTTTATCAAAACTGGATGGCATGATACACACAAATTCTTTGCACTTATTAGAGCTTAAATATCGAATGTCATGTCAAATTCAGTCAGATGACCTCTGAGTCTATTTCGATGTTCTTCTCAGAGAAGTCGGATTGGAAGGAACGAATTACCTCATGGAGTTCAAAATTTTAAATCTTTTTAAATCATTAATTTTTGACGTATAAAAGTGCTTTTTATCACCTTCTAGCTTTACTCGCCAAGGCTTCGCACGGGTAGCACTAAGTACTTATCTACGACGCATCTATCCTACCCACCAACAATATTTTTTTTTGTATTTTACTTATTCTGCTATTCGGGGCGGCCACAAATCCAACAAATCAAAGATCATAAAAATAGGTCCAGCCGTTCTTGAGTTATAAATGGTGTAACTAACCCGACTCTGTTTTATAGATTTAGATTTACAAAAATAAATTATTTATCATTTATCAATAGTTTTGTTTAACTTCCAGGTGGCCTGGTCCCCAATGATGTCGTCCTGGAACTGCTGAAAGAAGCTATCATATCCAAGGCAGCTGAATCCAAAGGCTTCCTAGTGGACGGCTACCCTCGCGAGAAGTCCCAGGGCATCGCCTTCGAACAGGCCATCGCGCCTGTATCTGTTAGTATCTGTAGCTTGATGACAGTTACCATATCTTTCGAAGTTCAGAGTGCTACTATACATAATTTGTATATGGCTTTACTAAAGCTTCAAGCTAAAGGCATGGTCCAAATCTCAAACTCTTACATTGATTGAGTAAAATCACACTGAAAATCTAACCTACGAATCAGGAAGCTCCAATTTTCGAGCTCGCTCCTCTCGCTCTTACATTCTCTTGGATAAATGACAATGACAGCTTAACCTATCCGAGTCAGGATTCTCAAAATTTCTAGCTGTCTTCGCTCGCTCTTGCATTATTTTAGTAATAAGCATAAACATAATCAGCCTGCCTCGTTGGTCTAGTGGTCGCAAGCGCTACTGCTGAGCATGAGGTCCTGGGTTAGATTTTTTTTCGATTCGGTCGGGCAAAGTGTTATTGGGTTTTTCTGTGTGGAATTTCTCAGTAGCAGCTCGGAGTCTGGAATTGTGTCCGATTGATGGCAATAGGCTCGTCCCCTATTACATGGGACTTAAACATAACTGGCGAAATGTGGGTGTACCTACTATAGGTACACGTCTGCTCAACCCTTAGGGAAAACAAGGCGTGATGTTATGTTTTATAATCAGTCAATAATGTTCCCACTGCTGGGACACAGGCCTCCTCTCTGTGAGAGGGAGTGGTCCGTATTCCACCACGCGGGCTCTGTCTTAGTAAAATTCCAATGAAATCTTCACCAATCCCGGTTCAGAATCCTTCTATATTCGAGCTCGCTTTGCTCGCTCTTTAATGAAAACTTATCGTATCTAAGTCAGCTTTCTAGCTCGCCCCGCTCGCTCTAGGGTTCTCTTAGTAAGGTCGCAATGACAACTTTAGCTCTCGACTCAGGATGCAATTTTATTCATTTTGTAAAAAACCCTACCAGGGGGTAGAGTTTTTGAACTTCACTACAGTCAGATTAAAGGGCCCCCAACATATTTTGATACAGGAGTCCTTTACTACTAACTATGCCACTGATGAAAATGTATTATTATTTATTGACCTAGCACAGCAATTCCCTCCAATGACCTTCAACTTTTTTCGCATTCCAGGCTATTCTCTACTTCGAAGCGTCAGCAGAAACACTAACCAAGAGGTTACTAGGACGTGCGGCGAGCTCAGGCCGTGCTGATGACAACGAAGAGACCATCAAGCTTCGTCTGAAAACCTTCTTGGACAACAACCAACAGGTTCTGGACCAGTACCCCTCAAAAATCAGCAGGGTAAGTTGGAAGTTTGGCAATATACTGGCGAAGATGGAAAATTCTCTTCTTCACACAAAGTGAATGCCCGTCCTTTTGACGATATCTTTTGCGTAAATTGTCATGGTCAGCAGTTTAACTGTTCAAGTTGTATTTGGCCATATATAAAGACTTGAGAAGATAAAAATACGAGTATAATTTTCATGTTCATTATTGTTAATTGCAGATAAACGCCGAATCTTCTGTAGACGAGATCTTTGGCGAGGTAGAGAAGGTCCTGGACCCGATAGTGGCAGTCGCAGCCGCCAACTAAATGCACAACTCAACATTTTATAAGCCCTGTACATATGCCTCTATCCTACATTAATTTTAAAGATCGTTGATTAAATAATGTTTTTATTTTATTTGTTTTTCATTATTGAGATTTTAATTCGCCATAAGTACAGACGCCAGCACTTCGAGCTACTACAATCTGTCAAATTTATTTAATAGATTTTCAACTTTATTGCTGAATCATAAGGTTCAAAGTTGATTGGGAAAATTTGACAGTTTCGGGTAGCTTGATGTGCTGGCGTCTGTACTTGGCGCTATACTAGTCATGTTTTCTATGTTTCATTTTCCGCCCCTAATTCGCCCATTTTTTTTTTTTCTTTTTTCAATATCTTTCGCAGACTATTTGAACTGATCTGACACTACCAAATAAAAAAATAATAATTTAGTTTTTACAACTTAAAGGTGGTTTTACACTGGCGAGGCGAGGCGTGGATGGGATGGGCGAGAATTGAAATTTGTATGGCAAAATTTCTATCCACGCCCTGCCCATCTTTGGTGTAAAATGTCTAGCTCTAGATGCGCGAGGATGTGTGAGGCCAGAATTTAAATATTTGTTAGTACAATATTGAACTTTATTGCTGTTAGAATAGAGTATTTATTTACTTTGTAAAACGGACATACAAATCTCGCACCAGCCATCGAGGACCCGCACGGTCTCTCTCCGTCTCGCGATGTCTCGCGCTGGCACGCGCCAGCTCGCTTCGACCATCGCGAGACATCTCCGCTTACTATATTCTCGGTTGGCCGGTGCGCCAGATATAACTGGCCGGGCGGCGCGTGATAGAACGCGGGCGCGTGAGACATCGCGAGCCGGCGCGAGGCAGCGCTGGACATCCTTCGGTATAAAAGGGTAACCGTGATTTAAATTCTCGCCCACCTTTACAAGCCTTTACTTGAACTTTAAAAGTCATAGCACACATATCAACTCGGAAAGGGATCGTCACCGTATCGCCGCGGTTCGTGAACTTGTCCCGAGGCGAGGCGATTACGTTACGATCCCGATTAGTGTGCGTTGCAGTAGGGAGTTTCATACAAAGAATACTGAATGGCTCGAGTTGATACGGTGACGATCCCTTTGCAAGTTGATATGTGTGCATATTTCCTTTAACAGTACAATGATAATCGAGATGGTAGCCTATCAAGTACATATTGATCGGGTAATTTTGCATACGGGTGGACGTAATTGGCTTAGCAGAATCAATACTGCATACGCTTTGAATCAAAGCACACACATACACAATCTAGGTTGAATAAAATTAACTTACAGTAATCCATGAAGGTCTAGAAATGCAGTAATCACACGGTCTAGTTATATAGTATACATAATTGAAGTAAACATTATCGAAATCAGAGAACGGGAAGTAACCTTGATCAATAAAAACGCTGTAGGTACAAGACAAACATAGATTTGATAAAACTAAAATAAAATCTTAAAAGATTTGTTGTTGGTGATTTTGTCACAATAGAAAATCATGACAGAAATCAAACTAAACTAGATCCAAAGTTTTGAGGTCCATTTAAAGTTATCGACCTATTGGACGGTGATCAATACCTTTTAAAATCTTTGGACAGTAATAGAACTTACATGTACGCTCACGAATGTTTACGAGCGATCCCGGAATGTTACGTCCCCACAGAATTTAAAATTAGTTCAGATGAGGATGATAACGAGGAACAGTCAGATTTAGCCATTGTTGGCGCAAGTGGAATAAATGATGATTATGAGTAACGTGATTTATTTTGTTCACGACCTATTCCTATTTTCCGATCGTAGGTCATATTCCTAACCCATTACCGCCGCCCAGTCTCCGCCGCTCCGTAGTAAGCTTGGCTTTGTGCAGATGTATTCTTTTGGTGCTGTGACTTATGGATTGTGTTCCTAGTCATTGACACTGTGGTGTTGTCGTGACTTATGGTAGCGTTGAACGCTTATGAAAGTCATAATGATGTTTGTTGAAAAATTCATCACGATACTACTGTTTGAACTTTAATTTGGAATTTATAAAATTACTGTTCTTTGTTTTGTGTGTAATAGTGACTGTTCTTTGTTGAGTTTGGTTCATCATAAGTTATGCTTTGAACTGTAGAGACGTGACTTTCTGTGTCTGATATAGTTGGTAGGATAGCCGAACGGTTCCTACACGAAAAGGTTGAAAAATTCTGCAGCACACGAGGACGTGTGAGAGTCAGGATCGCCGTGTCGGCGCCAGGCGATGGTGTCAGCTCACACCACGTCCAGTTCTTATCAGCGTGAGACGAAGATGTCATTCACACCTTGTCTAACTCTCAAGACCATGGTGGTCTTTGTTAGCGCTTAAAGCTTATTGATACCTATTAAATAATGAATAATTGTTTCCGATATGAAAGGCGACGACGTAAATCTGATTGCGACGAACGTGACCGGGGGTTGCTTGCATTTTCTCGTGGGAACGTTTTAAGACGATAAGAGTTTAGCATCAGAGGAGTCTGGATTAGGCAGTCAGTTCCATTGAGACCGCGAGATCGACTGTGCGCGACCCGCGGACTCGTTACGCCCTTCTAATTTATTTAAGAAAAGCGTTGATTATAAGTTACTTGAAGAGTTTTCTAGTTAGACTGATTACTTCACGCGTTTCCTTTGCCTACGAAGTAGACAGACAGTTAAATAATGAATAATTTAATTGATAATTACCCTTCTGACGATGATTGTGAGCTCGGCGCTCCGACATCAGAATATACTAATTCCATGGACCTTTCATAAAAAATATCTATTATCTTTGTTCAGCACCAAAGATTAAGATACAGTGATTTGACAGCTCGCAACGTCAGTGTCACACCTGAAATATCACGTTGGCCGCCATTTGGCCGCCCAATTATTCAAACTGCGGCCTAACTTTTTCATAAAACACAAAAATACAAAAATAATTAGTTGTTTACGGGTTCTGTGCCAGCGCTTAGTTCTCAGCTGGCCCTAGAGAAGTGGGTAAAGTATAGGTATCTGCTGGCCCTAAAGAAGTGGGGAAAGTGAGCAATTTAGATGGCGTCTGGGGCCCCCAGTGGCTGCCCGACGAAATGCCCTTCAATCAAGTGTCCATATGCAAAGGTTAGCCAGAACTGCAACTCAATGATTCACAATAGTGAGGCCACACGGGATTGCCGGTGCATTTTATCGTCACACTGCTATGATTGCGACGCACTGAGCGTCATGCCGCGCCGCAACACCGCTCACTACGATATCACAAAGTCTCTTTCCTCGTCGATAGTACAATAGGCCTTCGATAGGACTACAGTGGTTACAAAACATGTAAAAACTGACCTCATCTATAGAAACTAGACTAGCTCAAGGTCAAAATGGTATTACCGATGCGGACGTGCAGTGCAGTCAATTTTACAAACAACCGCTGCAACTTCTGCTCCGGTGTTGCACCACATCATCCCTCCCCGCTTCGTCACAACAACATGTTCGTGTAACAGATGTGCCCTAAGTTACCTTTATATTATCTTCTGATGCAGGACGGTGATATGGATCATAAAACAATAGAAATAAGCATCTCATTCTCAGTACGTATTTCTGTTCCCTTTTTCATACATACATACATACACTTACGCCTTCTTCCAATAGGGGTAGGTAAAAACTACAGAACGTACAGAGAACGTACCTGTTCCTTCTTGTCTGTTTATAATCAATACCTGCCTACATTTATAAAAAGAAAAGTCCTTCTCATTTACTGACTGCCTCAGCAACGCCCAGCCTAGACTTTGGACCTAGGAAGCTAAACCGGAGCTTCCCTTTTTGATTTAGACTAGGAATAAGGCCAAATTTTTGGAATGGGATCGGGATTATAGGGCAGAGGAGGGCGCTGGTAAAGTGGTAGGTGAGTATAAAGAATACTTATAAAAATAAAACTTTGATAGAGAACAAAATTAGCTAAACATAAGTGGTCTTTGACTTAGAACCGTACCTACTTACGCCTAAAGCACTGACGTTGCGTTTTCATAAAAAGGAAGATTAAGATCATAAAATAAGTTTTTTTCCCTAGACCAACTACAGAACTTGTGGTAATAGCCTTACTTCGTCCATGTTCATACATTTACTCATTTACTCGCGCTAGTTTCGAATATTACGCACCTGACCCTTTTGAAGGACATTATTAATAACTAAAAGAAACGAACTGTAACTGAAAGTAGAATAAATGCTTTGAAAATGCGTTCCTTGCGAACCATTTGTGGTCTGACTATGAATGATAGGCTGAGGAATGATGTGATAAGACAGCGGTGTGATTTAAAAGAAGATGTAGTGACAAAAAATTAAAAGGGTATGCTGAGGTGGTTTGGGCATGTTGACAGGGTGAATGAAAGGCGACTAACAAAATGTATTTACAAGGCTGATGTAAAGGGAAAGGCCGATCGGGAACACTCTAGGAGGACTTATACTGACCTTATTGGTGATGTTCTTCAGAAAGGCCAGGTGCGTGCTCAACCGGTGTGCGTGTATGAACGTAAACGAGGCAAAAGGAGTATATAAGGATTGTAGCAGGTGGCGTTCTGTAGTTTCTGCCTACCCCCATGGGAAGAAGGCGTGAGTTTATGTATGTATGTATGTATTAATAACTAATATCAACGTACCGGCCATATGTCATAGCTTACCTTCAGTAACTATTTATTACAGTAGATCGATGGTGGTGGGAAGAATTACTGTATTATAGATTTGTATTTCTCTTCATAGTAGGTAAGGGTTTTAGGATGGTAAATTAGGGACTAGTTTTCGGAACACCTTTCGTACCCCAGCTACAGGGTGGCGCAATAGAACGTGCATATTGCATTATCTTTTTTGCGGGGGTAGAAAGCGCGCGGGCGGGGCGGAGTCTATATCGTTGGATAGGCGAGTTCATGGAGTTTTAGTCCTCATGAGTAACTTCGACGGGAAGCGTTGCGCATTTTGCATGCGTGCATTTTACGAGAACTCTCGTTCAGATTGCATAACTTTCTCAATATTGTCTTCGGTCCTAGATGTTCTTGGATGACCTTTTGCTTGTGGTTTTAAACGTTGAACCGGTCTCTGCAAAACGCTTTACCCATATTTTAATTAAATTTGCACTCGGAGCTTGACTAATTCGCCGTCACCGTAGTCCATATTCAGAACAATATAGTCGCGTAGTAACAATGTACCAACGAGAGTTCTCGTAAAATGCACGCACGCAAAATGCGCGACGCTTCCCGTCGAAGTTACTCATGGGGACTAAAACTCCATGAGCCCGCCTATCCAACGATGTAGGCTCCCCCCCGCCCGCGCGCTTTCTACCCCCGCAAAAAAGACGATGCAATATGCACGTTCTATTGCGCCACCCGGTATAACACCGTCATACATAAACATCACTGAAAATTAATGAGCGCAGCGACGATATTATAGTATTCGCAATCAAAAATCCGCATCAGGCAACGCTGACAACTCAAGATGGATCTTCATCATAACGCTTGGTG
The DNA here is from genome assembly GCA_963680765.1 of Agrochola lychnidis. NCBI lineage: Eukaryota > Metazoa > Arthropoda > Insecta > Lepidoptera > Noctuidae > Agrochola > Agrochola lychnidis. Next base: position 24,021,813 of record OY796858.1, read on the forward strand.
ATCACTGATCGTGTCAAAAAAACATGATCGTAAGTAATTCTCTACTTTACTCACTACCTACTTTCGCAGGCCCCCATCGACACCTCAAAGAAGCCCATCGTGTGGGTCTTGGGAGGCCCAGGGTCAGGCAAGGGTACCCAGTGTGAGAAGATCATCGCCAAGTACGGGTTCACACATCTGTCCACTGGGGACTTGCTAAGAGCTGAGGTGAAGAGCGGCTCCGAAAGGGCGAAGACTCTTACGGCAATTATGGAACAAGGTAAGCTCAAACTATTCTAGTCTATGTTTTTATCGGGTTTGATACGGCACCTACTAGTGATAGTAATTTGTGCATCAGTCGCCTTTTATTATGAAAGGGTAGATATTTATTTTGTATTGTTTTTTTTTTTAAAGAGTAGATAAGTCCTGCGCAATGACTTTTTATTTTATTTGTTATTTCACTACATGTTGCACCGGTTGACGTCATCATGTCAGCGCTGGCTGTCGCTGAAAAACAGCGCTGGGGCTCTGTCTCGCATGGGATCTCAGCATTATGCTGAGCGATGGCCGTTTTGCGTGGATGTGAAGCATATTTTCCCCCAAATTGTTATTCACGAGTTTTTTTTTTTTCTTTCTTTACGTCATTTTTATATATAAATAAACGTACTTTATATCTTTCTTTTCTTTAATGTTGGCACTCGAAACCGCTATTGATCAACTTTGCGGACAGGGTAAATATCACGATGCGAATTGTACGTACTTTAGATTTTTTAAGGTTTTCCTTACCTAGTACCAAAATATGCTTTAAAAGGTGTCGTCGCCACTCATTGACCTCTGAGTTTATTTCGATGTTCTTCTAGGAGAAGTCATATAGGAAGGAAAGCCTTATAATTAAAAACTATTTTTCTTTTTTAACGTGTTAGTTTTTTCACTCCTCTTGCTCAAACAGTCCGTTATTGTAGCGTACCAGAGCGAGGAAAAAATTGCATATCTTGCTCTAGGGGAAAAAGTTTTTTTTTTTTAAATTTTTGTGTGTAACCAACGAACCTAAAAAAACGAAAAAGTCTTTATGGAAGTCTGAAATTTTCCCATGGAAACGTACCTACTACCGAATACCGGGATAAAAAAAAAACCTAAAAAAATTCAGATTTAACAAATTGTGTATTTTTTTTAATGAAATATACTAATTAAAGTTGTATAGGATTATTTTATTTTCTCACAATCGTAGTGTAGAGTGTAACACACGGCGCTAAAACCTATTATAACTCGGTTTCTATATACTCCCTCGCTAAAGCTCGGGAGTAAAACTACCTCGATAGAATGGGTTATTTTAGCCCCTCATATAACAATCTACTATTTTATAACCTATTTTGTTTAACTTCCAGGTGGCCTAGTCCCCAATGATGTCGTCCTGGAACTGCTGAAAGAAGCTATCATATCCAAGGCAGCTAACTCCAAAGGCTTCCTAGTGGACGGCTACCCTCGCGAGAAGTCCCAGGGCATCGCCTTCGAACAGGCCATCGCACCTGTATCTGTTAGTATCTGTAACTTGGTGACAGTTACTTTACCTTTCGAAGTTCAGAGTACTGCTATACATAATTTGTTTAAGGCTTACTTAGACTTCAAGCTAAAGGCACGATCCAACTATCTATCTCTTAAATTCATTGAGTAAAATCACATAGAAAATTTAACCAACGAGTCAGGATGCTTCAATTTTCGAGTTCGTTTCGCTCGCTCTTGCATTCACGTAGTTAAATGACAATGACAGCTTTTACTATCCGAGTCAAGATTGTCCAAATTTCTAGCTAGCTTCGCTCGCTCTTGCCAATCTTAGTAAAATTCCAATGAAATCTTCAACAATCTCGGTTCAGAATGCTTTTATTTTCGAGCTCGCTTCGCTAGCTCCTCAGTGAAAACTTAACGTATCCAAGTCAGTTTTCTAGCTCGCCTCGCTCGCTCTTGGATTCTCTTAGCAAGGTCACAATGACAGCGTAAGCTCTCGACTCAGGATGCTATATTATTTATTTTGTAAAAAAAAAATCCTACCCTCCTTTTGAGCTTCCCAACAGTCAGATAAACCTATTTTGATACAGGAACCCTTTACTACTAGCTACGCCACTAGCCTAGCCCAACATTTCCCTAACGAACAATGATCTTCGAGTTTTCTCACATTCCAGGCTATTCTCTACTTCGAAGTATCACCAGAAACACTAACCAAGAGGTTACTAGGACGTGCGGCGAGCTCAGGCCGTGCTGATGACAACGAAGAGACAATCAAGCTTCGTCTGAAAACTTTCTTGGACAACAACCAACAGGTTCTGAACCAGTACCCCTCGAAAATCAGCAAGGTAAGTTGGAAGTTTGGCAATATACCGGCGAAGATGGAAAATTCTCTTCTTCACACAAAGTGAATGCCCGTCCTTTTGACGATATCCTTTGCATACATTTTCATGTTCACTATAAATGCGATTAAAAAGTACGAGAGTGTGAAATATCTGATGAAGGATGAAAAACCATTCATAAAAATATTGAGAAGATTTACATCCTGCATAGAGGTTCCCCAGCAATTTGAACTGTGGAAGTCGTTTTTGGCCATTTATGAAGACTTGAGAAGATATGATTTTCATGTTCATTATTGTTAATTACAGATAAACGCCGAATCTTCTGTAGACGTGATCTTTGGCGAGGTACAGAAGGTCCTGGACCCGATAATGGCAGCTGCAGTTGCAGCCGCCAAATAAATGCACAACTCGACATTTTATACGCTTTGTACATACTCCTTTTTCCTACATTTATTTTGAAGATCATTGATTACATGTTTTTATTTTATTTGTTTTTCATTATTAGGGTTCCGTAGCCAAATGGCAAAAAACGGAACCTTTATGGATTCGTCATGTCTGTCTGTCCGTCCGTATGTCACAGCCACTTTTTTCCGAGACTTTAAGAACTATGCTGTTGAAACTTGGTAAGTAGATGTATTCTGTGAACCGCATTAAGATTTTTACACAAAAATAGAAAAAAAAAATTGGGGGTTCCCCATACTTAGAACTGAAACTCAAACATTTATTTTCATCAAACCCATACGTGTGGGATATCTATGGATAGGTCTTCAAAAATAATATTGAGGTTTCCACTATCATTTTTGTCTAAACTGAATAGTTTGCGCGAGAGACACTTCCAAAGTGGTAAAATGTGTGTCCCCCTCCTGTAACTTCTAAAATAAGAGAATGATAAAACTAAAAAAAATATATGATGTACAATTACCATGTAAACTTCCACCGAAAATTGGTTTGAACGAGAGTTTTTTTTGAATACGTCATAAATCGTAAACCACATTTTACCTTTCATTTAATGTTACTTGCTGCTACGGAGCCCTTCATGGACGAGTCCGACTAGCACTTGGTCGCTTTTTTGAGATCTAAATTCGCCATACTCGACGCGATGAAGGGTGGGCGTTTTGGGGGACTGTCTTATGTAATTTTGAGGTTCGAAAAGTGCTGATTCTCAGCCTAGTTTGAATAAATGACTTTTGAATTTTGAATTTTGATGCTAGCCATGATTTCTGTCTGTCTCATTTTTATCAAACGCTAGCTAGCTCGCACTAGCATGGCAATGCCTTTTTACCCGACTACCACAAAGCCAAAAGGAAGTGTTATGATTTTAGCAGTCTATGTATGTTTGTATTTACGTGTGTTCCACCGTAGCACCTAAACTACTGAACCGATTTTGATGAATAAGGTATCAATAGATTCGTAGTAATGGTCCGGGTGACATAGGCTATATAAATTCTCTCAAAATTTAATATGGTGGACTTTACACGTAAATGTCCTATGTCCTTCTATAGGTCATAGTCTACCTATTTATCATCTCATCATCTGCATAGCCTTTTCCCAACCATGTTGGGGTCGGCTTCCAGTCTTACCGGATACCTGAATACCAGTATTTTACATGGAGCGACTGCCTATCTGACCATCACAACCTAGTACTAGGTAATACGATACCCCTTGGTGGACTGGCTTTCGGGCTTCTGACGACCCGTAATGACTGTCAAAGATCCACGAATGACAGCCGGAACTAACAGCTTAACGTGCTTTCCGAGGCACAGAGGAGTCTCGGTATGTAAAGATGGTCACCCATCTACGGACCAACCGCGGCAAGCGTAGCTTAACCTGATGGATCGACCCTTGCAGCTGTTAATACTTAGCCTAAATTAAATTTGGCACATGGGTAGACTATGGAGGAGCTCGTTTCCTCCATAGTCTACCCATGTGCCAAATTTCATCCAAATCCGTTCAGCCGTTTTAGCGTGTAAGCGTCACAAACAAACATACATAGAAACAAACTCACTTTCGTATTTATAATATTAGTTAGGATTATAGGATAGGACTAGCGATCCCGTCTCTACTTCACACGGTTTGTACAACTTGACAAAATAAAAAGATTTCTTTATACAACGTGTAAAAAAACCCTGTCCGATCCGTGAGGATGTTGTTAGGTATCGTCATAATCATCAGCCTATAATGTTCCCACTGCTGGGACACAGGCCTCCTCTCAGTGAGAGAGAGTGGGCCGTAATCCACCACGCGGGCCCAGTGCGGGTTGGTAGATGTCACATGTAATCGAATTTTCGGTTCTAGGACATGCCGGTTTCCTCACGATGTTTTCCTTCACCGTTTTGAGAGCAGTGGTGATGAAATAATTTACACAAAGTAAAGCGCCTGTCTGGGTACGAACCTACGACGTACAACTCGTAAGTCGATGACAACTCATACTCAATAATGGTGTGGTGGGTGATTATGTATGTATGTCTGATGTTTTGCGAGAGTAAGTATGCTAGGTTGTCCTCTATTATATGATAATATTTGAAATATTTTTTGTTTACTATAATTGTTCATGAATTTCTTTGTTAATTAATGTAATTGGTGTTACCGTTTTAATTAACAATAAACATTTAAACATTAAACATTAATGGTCAGCAGGTTTTATAACGTGCGCCTAAAGAACTTCAAACTGTACGGGTACTCAAGTCTTCTTCCATTACAAGGGTCTTCTCTTTGCAGGTAGGCTGCGCAGGCCGTAGTAGTTTAAGTAGATAATAGTTGAAACAGCCGGATAGGTTAATACATTTTTTTTTTTTTTTTTTTTTTTTTTTTTTTTTTCTTGTTAAAATATACAACAGATTTTATTTTCACAGTTTATAGTTTATAGTTTATTTATTTCACCAAAAAATAATAATACAATTACACATACTTATAGGCTAGTACTTAGGAGTATATAACATGGGAGCATCTGTAACCGAACTAGGACGAGTCCTGTATCTCGGCATACAGCGCCAGACCCCTCAAAACAAATAATAATACATATATTAGCCCAAAAGACATGCGAAAAGATGCATCAATGAATGATCTTAAAACAAACATGAAAATTGAAAAAAAATATATAATAAAAAAACTGGAAAAATACAAAATGAGTTTGTGTGTCTTAGTGTGTGTGTATATGCGCGTGATTTTGTGTAAGTGTAGAGTAGTGAAAGGTGTTGGGGTGTTGGGTAGTGTAAATACGTTAAACCGAAAAATAAAAATAAATTAAATCGTTTATTGGACAAGAGTAACTACTACTTCTGAATAGTGAACAAGTTTTCTGTTTCCTCATAGGAAAGGGCAATTAGGTAGTTATGAACCTTCTTCTTACATAAAGATTTGTTGAGAGGGTACATGTTGAGTTCTTTATTTATTTTATTGTAAAGAAGAGGAGCAACAACAATGTAAAATCTTCTTATGAAAGATATTTTGGGCTCATAGGACCGTACGCATACCTCATGCTTTCGGCGCTTGTTGGTCAGTATTGGGTCATAAACGAGTTCGCTGTGTTTTTTCAAAACAATTCTTTCAATGAATAATTGCCTAACCGTAGAGACTTGGCAGTACTGATAAAGTGTTCTTGTTGGGAACAATATGGGTTTAAAATTGCTCACTTTCAGTATCGCGCGTTGAGCAATTTCTAAGCTCTTGATGGTGGATTTAGGAGCACCACCCCAAGATAATATGCAGTATGAAATGATGGACTGGCACAAAGCAAGGTAAATCTTTTTTAACAGAGTCGCATCTGTGACGTGCCTAAGATTTTTGAAGACGTAGATAAGTTTACGCACCCTAGACGATAACAGCTTAATATGCTCTTTAAAGCTAAAATGGCAGTCAACTGTAATACCCAGGTATTTGATTTTATCAACGCACTCTAGCGGTTTACAACAGCAGTTTGCTTTGGAGATACATCTGTGTGGAATAATGTGGTGCTCTTTAGCAATTCCAGTTTTTTGGCGGATAGAAAACGCTATGTATTTTGTTTTTTCAAGGTTAAGGGTTAGGATATTGTTATGTAACCACTCCTGGACCATATCGAAACCAACCTGGGCAGCATCGAAAACCTCATTCCAATTATCGGCAGAGAAGATAAGAGCAGTATCATCCGCATATGAGATTATTTCGCCTCTTGGTATACATAGGTTTGTAAGATCGTTGATATATACGAGAAATAAAGTGGGTCCCAGGATGCTACCCTGCGGAACTCCGTACGATACAGGAAGTTCGTCACTGCAGTAATTACCCACCCGTACACGCTGATAACGTCCAGTTAGGTAACTCTCAAAAAGCTGAAGCTGAATTCCCCTTATGCCAAGTTTTTCTAACTTTTGTATAAGTTTAGGGACAGAAATAGTATCGAAGGCCTTTGCGAGATCAAGAAAGACCGAAATACACTTTTTACCTTTATCCAACTTGGTTGTGATATAGCTAGTTAGTTTATGTAGTGCTTCATCAGTGGATTTTCCTGCACGGAAGCCAAATTGGTGTTCAGATAAAAGTTTGTTTTGCTCAAGATATTTGACAAGTCTGGTATTTATGATTTTTTCAAGAATCTTGGACAAAGAGGGTAGAATTGAGATTGGCCTGTAGTTTTCAAAACGGTTCCGATCTCCTCCTTTATCTATGGGACGCACGACTGATTTTTTAAAGGCTTGGGGGAAAGTGCCAGTCTCCAGACATAGGTTAAAAATGACTGTTAGTGGTGGGACAAGGAATTCTTTACATTGTTTTAATAGTTTGTTAGAGATACTATCCCAGCCTACCGAACATTCAGTTTTCAGTCCATCTATGTAGCGAGCAACTTCCTCTTCGTTGGTATCTTTCAGAAAGAAGGAGTATAATGTAGAATTATTTGCAGGGTCAGCTGATGAGAGATTACCTGTGCATGTATTATGTGTCTGCAGTATATTTTTAGCCAAAGACTTGCCTACATTTATGAAATAGTTGTTGATTTCACTCACTGTTTCCTGAGGAGAGGAACATATTTCTAATAATTTCGAAGGACAAATGTTGTCCTTTTTTGTATTAGTGATGCTTTTAATTGCATTCCACAATTTTTTTGGGTCATTACCAGCCATATCAACTTGATTTCTATCGTAGGATCTCCTAACTTTCTTTAAAATTAGGTTACAGAAATTTCTGTAGCGGATATATGTATATATTTTAGTTAAGTTTTAGAACACTCGGCTAGGTCGCGGTTAAGGTCACTGAACACTGGAGTTCTGAGCACTCGCACAAATAGTTTAGGAAGGGTATTACCGTCCTTGGCAGCACTTGGCAGACATGGGGGCTTGCGCAGCACAGGCTCACTAATAGGCCGGACGGCCTTCGTAAGACCGCTGGTAGTGAGCGTCGGTAGCACGTGGAGACGTGGAGCACAGTCTCCGTAGGTGGGCTTTAGTAAGACCTTAGGCAGCATGTAGCACAGCTACACATCAGCAGTATATAAGCAACGTGTATAATTGGGCAAGGGGTCCTGCCTTCAGCCCGTACGACGAACCCCTAGATCCGGGGTACATCGTGTAAATTAGCTGGTCGCAAATGAAATGCGGCCGAATGCTTGGCGGTCGCACGACCAGTTGCGGTCAAACTGTTTACTTCAATATGAACGTCCGCATCTTGGTCGGAGCTTCTGTGGCTAGACTGCTGTGTAGTGCGCGCAGTCCCTAAGTTTACCGCGGAGACTTGAGACATCAGAGAGATCAACCAAGGAGGTGTTAAGGAATCTCTGACGCCGAATAAATAAAAAAGTAAGATTTACGTTTGAGAAGAAATTGTCACTTAACTGTCAGGGAATTTTTTCACACGGAAATTCTGGTGTCTCACGATTTAAATCTTTGGGTATCCTTTCATGTCTCTTCTGAGTTGTGGTCTCGTCTTTTTTACAGAAGGCACAAACGCCACTATAATATGAATATTTGTAGTCGAAGCTAACGACATAAATATTGTCACAAAAAAATGAGACGCACAAGAAAATACTAAGAATCAAATGGGCCCGTCTAGCCTGTATTCGTGTCTACGACCTTTCTTCCAGAAATTAGGAAACGCAGTTAAAAAAACAATCAAAAACATACCTAACAAAGATAATAAAAATGGAACAGAAACTTTGTCGTGGGTGCGAAGAGCCCGAAGTAGATAAGCTACCAGGATGCCCTTTACAATGCAGAACTATAGAATGCAAGGCTTATAAAAAAAAGGTTTGTAAAACGCGTAAAAGTAGCTGTCATCATCTGGAAGCCAAACTTCACCCGCTTCTAACTTCTATCAATGATAAGTCGAACCTGGTTAAGCGAGAGTTCAAGGGACCGCGATCTCTTTTTCGCTTAGGGAAGTTTCTAGCTAACTCGAGTTTCTAGCTTATAGAGATACTTAAGTGGTCTTTCTCACTTATAGAAGTTTATACAAATACAGCAAAAATGTAGTGATAAATATGCACTAATACAACAATACATATTGTATAGGTACAAAGGCGTCGCGAAGGGGGGGCAAAGGGGACAGCTGCCCCCCCTAGAGATGAAAAAATTAAGTGAATACAAGGCATTTTAATGTGAAGAAACTACATACGTATCTTAAAAGCCAATTTGGACGATTTTATTTGGTTTTTTAAAGTTCCATATCTCCTAAACGTGGTCTAATCTGTTTCGGGGACGTAATATTCGTATCTATGTGCTGGTGGTAGGCCCAGTCATAATACCTATTTGTTTCAGCTCTGCAGTTCTGAATAGTTCTGGGAAAAACGACCCGAAAGGTCCATTTTCAATTCATACATTGAATATGGAAATTATTATTTTTTAACCGACTTCCAAAAAGGAGGAGGTTATATGTTCGTCGCGTATGTTTGTTTTTTTTTTTATGTATGTCCACCGATTTCTCCGTCAATTGTGGACCGATTTTGAAAATTCTTTATTTGTTTGAAAGGATGTGCTCTCGAATTGGTCCCATATAAATTTTATTAACTTTGCTTGGATAGTTTTTGAGTTAGCTACAAAATACGTATTTTTTTCCCACTTAGTATGTAGATGATATGTTAAGTTTCTGTCATTGGTAGCAGGTAGTGGTATTCGAATGTGTGTGGGGTAGGCACCACAACTAAAAAGTGAAAAATAAAAACTTTTTACAAAAAAAAAAACAACCGACCTCCAAAAAAAACACTACAAAGTGAAAAATAACTTTAATTTCGGAAGTCGGTGGCAAAAAACGAAAATACAAAACCCAAGACACCGACTTCCGAAATTAAAGTTATTTTTCACTTTGTAGTGTTTTTTTTGGAGGTCGGTTGTTTTTTTTTTGTAAAAAGTTTTTCTCAGTTCCTATAGAGACTACCAAGATGAAACTGATTTATTAAAAATCAAATGTCCACCAGCGTCGATTTTGGCCCCATTGTGCGCCGTAGAGGTACTAAGACTCGCAATATAAGTGTAAAGCTTCATGTGCTCTTGACTTTTAACTACCTACAAATCATACTTTTCCCATCCTTCTATATCCACTTGCCCCCCCCTTGGCCATCGGCTGGCGACGCCCTTGTATAGGTATTATTCTTAGAATTGAAATATGTCAACTGTAGTACCTAAGTTCGATAAATAAGTCGGACGCACCACGGGTACACACGTACATTTGGCCATTCAATCAGTTCCTATAGAGACTACCAAGATGAAACTGATTTATTAAAAATCAAATGTCCACCAGCGTCGATTTTGGCCCCATTGTGCGCCGTAGAGGTACTAAGACTCGCAATATAAGTGTAAAGCTTCATGTGCTCTTGACTTTTAACTACCTACAAATCATTCTTTTCCCATCCTTCTATATCCACTTGCCCCCCCCTTGGCCATCGGCTGGCGACGCCCTTGTATAGGTATTATTCTTAGAATTGAAATATGTCAACTGTAGTACCTAAGTTCGATAAATAAGTCGGACGCACCACGGGTACACACGTACATTTGGCCATTCAAATAGAATACAATACAAAAGCCATGTCAGTTAGTTCCACGAAATTTAAGAAAGAGTCATCATCATCAGCCTATAGCAGTCCACTGCTGGACATAGGCCTCTCCAATTGCACGCCATTCAGCTCGATTCTCGGCAACTCTCATCCAGCTGCTACCAGCCACCCTTCGAAGATCGTCACTCCACCTAGCCTGAGGGCGTCCTACCTTACGTTTGCCAATTCGCGGTCTCCACTCAAGAACACGTGTACCCCAACGATCATCGGTTCTACGGCTGATATGGCCGGCCCACTGCCACTTCAGCTTGCTAATTCTGTGAGCTATGTCGATAACTTTGGTTCTCTGCCGGATCACTTCGTTCCGGATTCGATCCCTCAGAGAGACTCCAAGCATAGCCCGCTCCATGGCTCGCTGAGCAACCTTAAATTTATGGACCAGCAGCTTTAAGAAAGAGTAGCAGATGTTAAATTACGCTCGACTGTCGCTAATAGAGGTAGCTACCTCTATTAGCTGAGCTCAGTTCGCTGCTAGTAAAGGCTCTGTTATAGAGGTCCACGAGAGATGTTAAAATAGAGGTACAGGCTGGTAGTAGTCTCAGTTACAGAGGTCCACGAGTGAAAAACGACTTTCTCTTGTAGAGATTTCTGTTTCTCACTTATAGAGGGTTAAAATGGCGGGACCTGGCAATTACTCTCATTTATAGAGTTTTCTCGCTCACCCAGTTCTCACTTACCCAGGTTACACTGTACAAGTAAAAAAAAAAAACAGTGGCACTCCGGGAGTGCCGACAGAAGTGAAGATCGCCTTGGTGGAAGAAAAATACTTGTATAGAACATTGGTCCGTAACTTTATCTAAATAAACACCACAATCGCGTTTACAAAAAAAAAAAAACTTCCAAAACCTTTAAAGTAGAAATACTTGCAAAGAACATTGATCCGTAACGTAATATAAATAAAGAGCACAATCGCGTTTATAAAAATGATGTGTCGTCACAGTGTCGCGAAATCAATGGTTTAGTCCCATCTTAAAAATGCCCAACGCGCCTAAAGAAGTTTTCACTTCAAAAAGATAACTCCTAATATCATTGGCTACTGGGCCCTTGCCTATGTATGCCTCACGAGATGTGCAGACAGTGCAGAAGACATTGTTGCCATCGCGGGAAAAACATGGATGACGCTGGCGCAGTAGCTATAGATACTAAGAATCTTTACAAAACTAACAGTTGAATGCAGCTTGTTATCGGAGATTAGATAAACTAGCTTCTGACGCGTGGTAGTCGTAAGAATTCGCGACCATAACAAATATGTATTTACAAAATTATAATAATTAATAAATCTCTCTAAGTTAGATTATTGGTCTATTATGTGACTTTTTCATGAAATCATGATATTTGATTTACTTATTTCGCGAGTATGGTCGCGAATCAAATACAATATTTTGATCAAGATACAACCTGATACTGACTGACCTGCAAATTACAAAAAAACGTAAGAAAATTTAAATTTCGCAGACTACATTCGCGGATCCACCTTAAGACGCAGATATATGACAGTGACCTTGAATGGTTAGTTTGCGTGTTCTGTACTGAGCTCACGCAATGCGTCGTACGTCCAGCCAGTAATAGGACTCGCCCATCAAGGAGCGCTGTCCCAAATTAGACGCATTATTAATTTATTACACGTAAAACAAAAAGTATTTTTATAAAACACGTATACCAAAAAATCAGTAATTTAGTTATCTTTAAAATGGTGAAGTTTTCAGAAAAATAAGCTTGATGAATTTTGCGTCATTCTCAGTTTTTTATCCGCGTTAGACATAACTTTACAAATTAATTTCACTATGTAATATAAACATAATCAAAAATATGCCTATATTAAAATATTTAAAAAAATGCTCTTATTTAACATATATTTTTTCCAAATCACTAACACTACTCGTTTAGACGTCATCTTCAGTATAAAATCGTTAAAAGTCAGCTATCGTCCCCTTAACCTATTTGCTTTGTTTACTGATTGACTGCTTAGCTACATAAAGGTACAGCGGGATGAAGAGGTTAAATCTGTAATTCATTCTCTATTCAGCCCACTGAAGTATACTCAAACCTCAGTTGGTCCAATAGTTTTTTGATCCGAATAAGAAACAGGATCGATTGGCATCAAAAAAAGTTTTTGTCAAAATTGCTAATTTTGTTGCTGACCGTATTTTTTTTTTTTCAAAATCTGTGAATGCTTATCCAAATGTTCCAAAATTTTAAGGACGTTCTCCTAAGACCGTTTTCTTGTAACGACAACACTTAAGATTTATTGCCCCATCTCAAAAATCCACCAACCCTGTACATATTATGTCATGATTGACTGCTTTTCTCCATAAAGGTATTGCGTGATGATAATCATTTAAAAGGTTAAATCTCTAACTTTACGCAATACTCTAACCGGACTGGCGATGCGATGCGCCGCGGTGGGTCGGGGGAACATGAAATTTCATGGCGACGAAATCACGGGCAGAAGGTAGTGAAGATAAACGTGAAAGACAAATTCATTGAGAAAAATATCCTAATCGCTTCAAAAGAACATTATTAAAAATTTGTAAATTAATCTCATTCTCCAGCCAATATACGACTACGAAATTATGCCGATTGTGTGGGTCATTGGTGGGCCGGGCTCTGGCAAACGGACCCAGTGCCAGAACATTGTCACGACGTATGGATTCACTTACGTGTCTGCTGGAGATATGATACGAGAGGAGATGGCGAGTGGTTCAACCAGGACCAGGTGCCTCAATTCTGTTACAGGCCGAGGTATGATTTCTACACAGTACAAATTCAGTTCGGGGCTAAGGTTCGATCGATCCACGTGTTACCCAGTAATTGGGTTGTAGATAGGGTTGCCAACCGTATAATATATAGTGTTGCACTATATTTCGAGTCTGCATACTATATACTGTTGAAGAAATATATAGTACGCAAAAATATTATATTTTCAACACTGAAAACTAACAAAGAAATCCTTAATTTAAAAAAAAAGTGAACGCTACTCTACTACTCTGAAATAACAATATTAAATTAAATCTTTGCAAAAGTAAAAGAATGTAGTGAGTTTACTGACAAAACTACAGGCCAAAAATGGCTGCATGATATTTGAAAAATTAATACTGAAAATAAGTTTTCACTCCTCTTGCTCAAAAAGGCCGTCATTGTAGAGTACCAGAGCGGGGAAAAAATTGCATTTCTTCCTCTTGGGGAAAAAGTGTATTTTTTTTTTTTTGTCTGTTCCAACGAGCCTTGAAAAACGAAAAAGTCTTTATTCTTATGTAGAATAATCATGATCGGACTCGACTTATTACTGGTTCAAAAAAAAAAGACATTTTATTTTTGAAAATGGAACTTAATGCGGCTATCTCTTCGGTAGAATGCGTGCATTGCGTTGCGGCTACAGAAGAAATAAAAAGGCATTGGCGCGAAATTTTTCGAATTTTTCTCTAATTACGAATTGAATTGGTGACCGTAATATAATTTACAACAGTGAAAATGTCATCATTTAGTGAGAACATCTTCACAGAGGACTGAAATTAAGTAGCCGGAAAAAAACATCTCGTTTGTACAAATTGTACATTTAAATAAAATAACCTATTTAATTAATTAATATTGTATTGGATTATTTCATTTTCTCGCAATCGTAGTGAAAAGTAGAGTGTAACACACGGCGCTAAAACCCATTATAACTCGGTTTCTATTTACTCCCTCGCTAAAGCTCGAGAGTAAAACTACCTCGTTACAATAGGTTATTTTAGCTCCTCGTATAACAATCTACTATATTATGTTTATCCCGCCACTTCGGTATTCACAGAAAGGATATTTTCAGTTATGAATTCGAAATGGCGAGAAAAAAGAAACAGAAGCGTATCTCAATAATAAAAAATTAGCTTTTGATTTACATTAATTTTAACATTAATGTAATAAAACATTATGACACTTGAATTTTAGACAATTTTTTTTAACGCAAGACGTGCATAAAGTATAGTTTTTATAAAAATAATTAAGTAACAAATATATCTTTGTCTATTTTTAGGTTTTCCATAAAATACTAATTTTTTTTTAAGTGTAACTACTATTTTTTTTAGCTTATTTTGAAAAATACTAGGTTTATTTCGCCGAAGAAATGTTGGCAACCCTAGTTGTAGATAACAAATAAGCAAAAATAGCAAAATTTCAACAGGGGTCACAAGTCATGACTTGTAGACACCTGCTAAACGAAGTAATCCACTTAGAGCACCCGTCTGAATAGCACCTGCGCGAATAGCACCTAGCCTAGTCCACGAAGAGCACCCAGGTGCTCTTCGTGGATTAAAATTTATTTTTACATTTTTGTCCACGAAGAACACCTACTTACTCAGCATGTATTTCTTTTACAGGATGTTACTAAATGAAAGATATCGATAAAATGTTATTAATTAGAGTGTTTATTAATTACACATACTTACGTATATACGAAATTTGTCTAGGCAACATTTAAAAATGAACAATAATAAAAATCACGATGACAATAATTATTAATCTTACCAAATAATAACACTTCTTATTTTTAATATATCACAATCAGTCTCCACATATCACATTTATTGCAAAATCAGCCTTTATTAAATCTTACCTAATAATAACACTTTCTTATTTTTAATATATTACATCATAATCAGTCTCCACATATCACATTTACTGCAAAATCAGCCTTAATTAAATCTTACCTAATAATAACATAGGTAAAACAGCTGGAGTACAAAATAAAAACTAATTATAAATTATTATTATAGGATTGGACCAAGAGAAAGGGAGACGAGTAATCTGCTAAGTGTAGGTACCCATAAGGATGTAACCTTGACTGCCAAACTAAGTTACCTTGTCCGCATGACAGCCAATGCATCCACTGATCAATCGATCATAATTTGGCGGAAGATACACAAACAAAAACAACAAAGAAAGCCTAAGATCTAGCACACATGATCTATCGTAAATAATAGAATCTATCGTAGAATAATAAAATAATTACCTAACTACCCTACGTCGTTACGGCCTACGGCTAAACTAATTCTTATACCAACATACAGCATAAACATAACATTACAAATATATTATTTAGTTATAAATAAAGAGATAATATGTATATACCTATATTTTGGGCCTTATCAGAAGGGCCAATGGGCCTTATCAGAAGGCTAAAAGTCACCCAAAGGGCAATGGAGAGGGCTATGCTTGGAGTTTCCCTACGTGATTGAATCAAAAATGAAGAGATCCGCAGGAGAACCAAGGTAACCGACATAGCCCGAAGAATTGCCAAACTTAAGTGGCAATGGGCAGGGCACATTGCTCGCAGAACGGATGGCCGATGGGGTCGAAAGGTTCTGGAGTGGCGACCACGTACCGGAAGACGTAGCATTGGAAGGCCTCCAACGAGATGGACCGATGACCTTGTAAGCCGCAGGAATCCGCTGGATGCGGAAAGCACAGAATCGGTCGAAGTGGCAGTGCTTGGGGGAGGCCTATGTCCAGCAGTGGACGTCTTTCGGCTGAAATGATGATGATGATGACCTATATTTTACATAATACGAATGTAAATATATATTTAGCTTTTATGGTGTGACTAGCTTCTGCCCGCGACTTCGTTCGCATGGAAATCGTAAGACATCACAATATACTACAATAATAGCCATATTTTTATAAAACTTCCCTGTATACTACGTTTGTAGTTTTATTCTCAGCAGCCAAAATATACAGAGAGTCAGGAATAGTGACTCGGGAGCAATGGTTTATGGTGTGATATATTAAAAATAAGAAAGTGTTATTATTAGGTAAGATTTAATTATGGCTGATTTTGCAATAAAAGTAATATGTGGAGACTGATTGAGATATGTTAAAAATAAGAAGTGTGATTATTTGGTAAGATTAATAATTATTGTCATAGTGATTTTTATTATTTTTCATTTTTAAATGTCGCCTAGACAAATTTCGTATGTACGTAAGTATGTGTAATTAATAAACATTCCAGTGATTTTTATCGATATCTTTCATTTAGTAACATCCTGTAAAACAAATACATCCCAGCAGTAGGCTGCTGAGTAGTAGGTGCTCTCGTGGACAAAAATGTAAAAATAAATTTTCACGCACCCAGGTGCTCTTCGTGGACTAGGCTAGGTGCTATTCGCGCGCGTGCTATTCTGACGGGTGCTCTAAGTGGACTACTTCTGCTAAACGACGGCCGCCCGCCGTCGTTTAGCAGGTGGCAAAAATTAAGCATAGATTTCCTTCATTTCGATATGTGCACATTATAAAGGATCACATTGTATTTTATTTTTCTGAACTTCTGGTAAATCTTGATAAAATTCGTTTTTCAATTCACGGCTATGCCCTCAATCCTTACGCTCCACAATCCTTATGCTCTTGTGATACAGAAACTCCTAGTACAAGAGCCAAGGCTACACAGATGTTTTTGTCTTAAAGTGAATATAATTATGATTATATTAAATTATTTATTTTGCAGGTGGGCTTGTCCCCAACGACTTAGTGCTGACATTAATAAAGGGGGCCATCGAAAAGGCGGCTGCGACTGGGACCCGAGGCTTCGTCATAGACGGGTTCCCTCGTGATAAAACACAGGGTCCACTGTTTGAGCGAACTATCGGACCCTGCTCTGTAAGCGACGACTTTGACTTAGGGAGTGATCACACTTATAGACGACTCCAAATCGGCTCGAGCCGGTGACAAAGAGCTTTTGTGTCTCGAAAAAGATGTCATTAGTCATTTATTCATTAACAATAATTCGTAGGTATCTGTATTTACACAAAATAAATTTAAATTAAGTACTCCCTCGTTGGTCTAGTGGTCGCAAGCGCTATAGCTGAGCGTCGAGTTCAATTCCCGGGTCGGGTAAAAGTGTTATGGGATTTTTCATCTATAATTTCTCAATAGCAGCCCGGAGTCTGGATTTGTGTCCGGCAATAGGCAATGGCAGTAGGCTCGCCCCCTATTACATGTAACTAAAAATATAACTGGCGGAATGTGGGTGTACTATAAGGTACACCTCTGCCTAACCCTTCGGGGAATACAGGCGTGATGTTATGTTTTATTAAATTAAACAAATTAGTAAATGACTTATGACTTAATATTACATACCTACTGCCTACTGCCGTGTTATCTATACCTAATTCCGTTAACTATCAGCAAATACAGATCGAGAGATTTTTTTTCTGATTATTATAGCAACAAAAGTTGAAAATCGGCCAGATTTCTGATAACGGCATTTTAGATATACCACGGTAGCATAGCACACAAAACAAAAACAAACAACATTGATTCGTCTCGTTTCGATTCGGATGACGTGACTCGACACCACGTCGAACTATTCGCTTTTAAATTAGGTATTGCAACACAATGTATTTTGTTTATGAATAAATGAAATGAACTTTCTGACCGGCTCAAGCCGATTAGTCCCTTACTCGCAGGGGTGGTTAGTATGGCTTTGTTTTGAAAACAATACAGTCCCAAATTAAACACTTCGTTTTGTTTTATTAATCTAAGAAAGCGGTGCCGCAAAAAGAAAAACGGCTGCTAAAGGTATGATTCCGAACAACGCTACACGCGGCAGTGCTACCGCGTCACTTCAGGGGCCCAAATCTGCTACTTTTATAAATTCGTCATTCCAACACGATCCCATTGTCATTTTGCTAAAAGTTCGTAATCTGCTAATTCAAAATTCAAATTCAAATTCAAAAGTCATTTATTCAAACTAGGCTGAGAATCAGCACTTTTCGAACGTCAAAATTACATAAGACAGTCCCCCAAAACGCCCACCCTTCACCACTTCCTAGTGCCTTTAGCTGGGAAGAAGAAGTGGCGCAACAAACTCCCCAGCAGCACAGCTGTCTGTTCAAGTTAGAAAAAATGATTCTATACAATAGTATGCAAAATGCATAATGTAAGTTCATTATGAAACACAAAACATAATTTAAATGATAAATTATTCGCCATATGTCAGCTAGCACACGCCAATATACCAACCAAAAACATCGAGAACTATACTCAAGCAGAAATAAAAAATAAAAACTAAACGTAAACAGAACTAAATACTCGTATCTAAATAAAAGCCTCCAGGCATAAAGGGCGTGCCCGCTTACATAAAGCTATTTAAAGCTATAATTGGAAGTTATTATAAATGATAAACTAGGACCATCGAGGTAAAATAAATAAACAGTTAGTTACTAGTTACAATAACAAAACCATGATCAACAAGACGACCAGTCACCACAAGCAGCACCCGTTCACGAGCATAACGCAAAGATCAGCCATTACCCCCCTCGCCATATTTGGGGGAAGGAGGTAACCCGACCCCCGACGCTACCGCAAGCAGTGACATCTAAGGGAGCATGACGAACTTGCGGCTGGTTGCTCAGGCAAAAAAAAAAATATGATCAACTGTCGAGGTCGCTAGCTAACCACAAATTGCAATACAACTCATAACAAAAACATTGTAATGAGTAGATTATGTCAGCAATAAAATAAAATAAAAATAAATTGACTTATACATTCAAATAAAATAAACTGTCAATAGGTAAACTAATTCCGGAGAAAGAACATAAGTATTGTCTTGAGTTAATCACAGCGACCAACTATTCTTATCATTTAAGTAGTCGTTGATACTATAGTATGCCTTTGAACAAAGGTTGGATTTTACTTTAGTTTTAAACGCATTAAAAGGCAAATCTAGCAAAGAAGAGGGTAGCTTGTTATAAAAGTCTATACCAAGCCCAACAAATGAGTTATGTACCTTATGAAGCCGGTGAAAGGGAGCTCGTAATTTGTCCTTATTTCTAGTGTTAACATTGTGTAAATCACTGTTTTAGTGTATAAGTGTATATTTTGCCTAATATATAAAATGTTGGCGAAGATGAATTGCGATGCCACTGTAAGGATACCAATGTCTTTGAAAAAATCTCTCAGTGAAACTCTGGCACCTAGCTGATAAATTGCTCGAACAGCTCGTTTTTGAAGCACAAATATATTTTGAATATCAGCAGCTTTGCCCCACAGCAGAATACCGTAAGACATAACGCTATGAAAATAACTAAAATAGACTAACCGAGCTGTATCAACGTCAGTGTATTGTCTTACTTTCCTGACAGCGTAGGCGGCCGAACTGAACCTTCCCGCTAAGCTCGATATATGTGGGCCCCACTGAAGTTTGGCATCTACTGTTATGCCCAGAAAAACTACCGAGTTCACAGTTTCAAGCATCTCTTTATCTAAGACGATGTTGGGTCCTAGATTTCTAACATTTGGTAGGACGAACTTTACACATTTCGTTTTCTTGGCATTGAGAACAAGGTTATTTGTCATAAACCAATCCGTAACTAATGAGAGTGCACTGTTTACATCGTCAAAATCTTGTCTATTCCGGTCTACTTTAAAAATAAGAGAGGTATCATCTGCAAACAGTACAACTTCACAGATACCCTTTAAATAGAATGGTAAGTCATTAATATACACTAAGAACAAGAATGGACCCAGTATTGAGCCTTGAGGTACACCTAACTGAACTGGTAGCCCGGAAGATTTTACACCATTAACATCTACACATTGGAACCTATTATGTAAATAAGAATTTATAACGTCTAGAGCTTCGTTTTGCACACCGTAATGACTGAATTCAATTCAAGACTTAATTAAATTCATTCAAGACTGAACTAAATTCATAATGGTCGATCATTGGTCGGCCAATGGTATCATAATAGAATTGTGTTATAATGGCATTGTCGTACAATACAACCAATGATACCACCTAAGTCAGTCATTCATTTGTCATTATGTACGAGATTACCAATAAGTGTCATTTCTTTCAATGGAGTGTCAGTGGCTAACCATTGGAAAGTCATAATGACACCATTATATTAGTAGATTACCAAACTTGTCAAAATCAACAATTATGAAGTCAATGATAGATCATTCTGACACTATTGTAATAGCAGACTTGAGGCCCTGGTCCCCATAAATTTTCTGTAGGTTTTATGAGATTACATTCCGATCACAGCAGCAATGTCGCGCAACCTAAGAAAGTGGTGCCCCAAAAACGGTCGCTAAAGGTATGATTCTGCTCGCGGCAGTGCTACCGCGTCTTTTTATAGGTTTATATGAAATTACATTTGCTCGGAATGTAATCTCATAATAATATGACGCGTCACCGTCACACAACAGTAGGTTGTGACGACGCACGCAGCAGTGCTACAGCAGCACTACCGCGGAAGCACTGCCGCGTGCAGCGTTGTTCGAAATCATACCTTAAGCCGACGTCCGCACGGACGTAATAAAATCGCGGCAGAATTTTATCGCGCACTGGATTTTCAACTCTCGGTGTTAAGACGAGCGTTGAGTATCCAACGCGCTGGGACGCACTCTCACGAAAAAAAATTGCCGTGATTTATTACGTCCGTGCGCACGTCGTCTAACGCTAAATGATGGCGGACGTTTTTGGACACTGTAAAGTCAAAGTTTCATGACACAGCATCATGAGATATTCATACGTGGTTTGTGACGACACCGTTTTCTTAGGAAACTCAAGCTTTAGACACTACTTCCACAAATGTTTATCATTGGATGATTCAAGAAATTACACCATTTTATCATCAGTATTTAAGTAAGTATAACTGTGCGTTCGTACTGGCGAAACATTTACAACGAAACATGTTGGAATCTCTATTTTCTGTAATTTTCCATACAAAGTTTGACAGGCACTAGAGATTTCAACATGTTTTGTTGTGATGTTTCGCCAGTGTGAACGCATAGTTACTGTGCGTTTGCACTGGCGAAACATTCACATAAAACATGTTGAAATCTCTGTTTTCTGTCAATGTAGGTATCGACTCGCGTTCGCATTGTCACTCAACTTGTTGACGCGAAACATATTTGACGTTTCTTATCATTTGACATGTTTCGCCACACGTTTACAAACCAATTTCGTATCAATATGTATCTGTATGAATCTAGCAACATGTTGTAAGATTTGTTTTGACATTTAGTTGCATTTTGCCGACTTTTATGTTATGTGAATCTTAATGATGTTGACAGTGATTTATTTGTGGCCAAATCGTAGCAAAGGCAAAATTACTAATAAATATACTAAACAAAGTCAAAAATAATGCGGAGAGACTGACTGAACGTCGCAGCGAACGGTCGTCTCAAGCGCTCCGGGTTTTTAATTTTATTGTACGCTTGTGCTCGCCACATGTTACAATGACGAGTTTTTTGCCATTCAACAAACTTGACCAGTGGTTCTTGTGTTTGATGTGACTGTAAGATTACGTGACGACAAATAATTACATTAATTTAGTGCAAAAGTGAGGTGTGCAAGGCCTATACGTGTGTGCCAGTAATCCAGGGCAAGCGAGGGTCTAATCATCTGCCGAAAGTTTCAGGGCCACTGAACGACAGGCCAGGATAATCCGGTGAGACCATTCCATTTTTTTCAGGGCGTTGTTTCCCTCTGCAATATACACATCTCGACCTGAGTAATATTATTACTTAGCTTGACATGAGCTATAACCTCTTGCATGCTGATAATATTATAATTTAACTTCCAGAAACTATCCTAAACAAATTGGCTATTTCTCTACCCGCACAAAAGAGTCGCGTCCGGACAACTCTTTTTTTTGCCTATACTTTTTGTTGAACAATTTACCCGAGTTTTTGTGACGAAAGGCACATGGGTGTTTAAACTTAAGTCCATTCAACAATTTAAAAGCAAAAAATTCCGTAACAAGATAGAAAACAAAAGCTGTCGTCTCGAAACTAATCCTAACACGTGCGCTGCAAAGAGCGGTGCTGCGCAATATTCTGACTTTCAAACAATAGTTTTACAATGGTAATAATAGCGCCCATGACAAAAGATGGGAATTGTCTGTTTAGAGCGATAGCCCACCAAATAAATAATGTTATGGGACTAACTTTCGACAGTTTAACAGCAAGATCCCTCAGGAACAAATGATAACAAACTACATAACCTCACAGTTTAACGAGACATTCTGGGGAGGAGAAGACATCCTAATCGCCGCGGCTGAATTTTATCTCGTAAATGTGCATGTGCACATAAATCACGAGAACACACTGGTGTATTCACCTGCCGGCGAATCAGTACCCGGAGACATATATATCCTTTACAAAGACCAACATTATGATAGCTTAGTCATGATTGCCGACGTACAGTACAACAATAACCTGCAAAGTCTAACGCAAGAAAAAACCTACAACATAACAACACAAAATACCAAAACAAGAGGTAATAAATACAAAAAAAGTGTGCTCGTCACTTTTGAACAGTTAGCATCAACATTACATACACCGATATCGGATGAAGTTGCGGATGACACTGGATACACAATACTTAGAAATCAGCCTTCTGTCGCAACCAAGTACACTTGTACAGACCTGCGTATTGCAACTTGGAACGTCTGTGGGGCCTCGAAACCAGCCAAAAAAGATAAAATAGATACGGAACTTTCAAATAGGGGCATTCACGTAGCCTGCCTACAAGAAACAGGGATGAACTCAGGAACGTACAACTCCACCCACTACGTATGGCACCTATCTGAAACCGCAGGTAAAGCTCACTGGGGACTTGCAATTGTAATCAGAAAGGATGCCCAAATTGAAATAATAAACAGGAAGAACGATACCGACGCGATGTCAATCACTCTTAATGTTAGTATGGGAAGTGACAAACCTACTCCACTTTATATAATTAACGCTCACATCAATAGTTGTACCCCTAAAGCAACTAGATCCTTCACAGGTGTATTAAACTTGATTAGACAAAAACCAAGGAAATGTACTTTAATAATCCTTGGCGACTTTAATGCCCATATTGCAGGCAAGATACAATAAGTTTTCAACGTAAAGGGCTGATTCACCAAAATCTTCATCATGACTATTCCAATTACAACGGGGAAATGTTAATGGATATAGTCAACAGGGAAAAACTGCAAGTAGAAACAACAAAAGCGAGATCATCATGCAGGATAACATGGTCAAAAGGCACACAAAAATCACAATTGGACCACATTATTACGCCCCAGGCAACGGAAAAAATCTTTAATTACATAAAAGGCGAATGGGCAGGTAGGGCCTTATCCGACCATAAAATAATTTGGGGGCAGCTAAGAACAAGTCAAATTATAAACAAAGATGATAAGCACCAAACACAAGTCACAAAAGAATGAAACAACAATTGCGACCAAGGATTTCAATTACAAACAATGTTACTATGCCGCTCTCAACATCAAATCCACTAAAATAAAATACCAAGCTTGCATAACCAAAAAACTAGAAAACATAGGAATCGACTCAACGGATGAAAGCATCGAAATACCGTGGTGTACCATAACTGGAATATTAAAAGCGGCTGCCCAGGAAACCTTGATCTTTCAGCCGAGTCACTCTAGGGATCATCGTATAGCTCTTGCTAACCTCCAAAAGGCCAAATTCTTACAAAGAAGACAACTACATAACCCAAATAGACATACTCGTGTAAAAGAATGTCAGGCAATACTTCAAAAGATTAAACACCAAGAAGAAAACAAAGAAAGCAGTGCCTTCTTTACTGGACTGGGGAAAAAACATCCTTCAAAGCGCATGCAGGTACTTTATCTATTTTACAGGAAAAACAAGCAAGCAACAAAACGCCGGAAAAGAAACGCTTATATACCGATGTCCAAATGGGAGCAAATTCTAAAAAACTCCGAGGGCCCACCTATACCAACGGTTAACATAACAAAACCGTTAACCATTGGGCAGAATGAAGGACCCACGGTGGATGACGTAATGGATATCATTAACAAAATGCGGAACGGGACAGCGCCCGGAACAGACCAAGTAGTAACCGAGCTCTACAAAGCGATGCCCCAAATATTACAGGAAGCCGTTACGAATCATATAAACAAAGCCTGTACACAGAATGAAATACCCGACACATGGCTAGAAACAGTGCAGGTACCAATTCCGAAGAAAAGCAACCCTAAAGACCCAAATGACTATCGACGAATATCGGTTTGCAATACGGGTTACAGAATCTACGCCTCTTATGTGTTAAAAAAATTAGATGCAATAATAAAAGAATTAGGTAACTACCAAGCGGCTTTTTTAAACAATAGATCTACAGATGATCACATTTTTACGCTAAAAAGGGTATTGGACGAAGAATGGCGCGCAGGTAAAAGAATTTATGTACTCGCTCTAGACATAGAAAAAGCTTTTGATAACGTCGACCTCCAAGCACTGCGAGATATTTTAATACAAAGAACTGACAAGCCACTAACTAACAGGATAATTAAGGTTTGCATGAATGAACGAACACATATCAATTGGTGTGGTCAGCAAAGCAATTGGATTATCAAAGGAAAGGGTGTCAAACAAGGTTGCCCGTTGTCCCCTCGCCTTTTTACACTGGTCATGGATGAGGTCCTTAGAACCCTCGAAGAGGAAACTCAATTAATTAAAATAGACCAAGACCGTGAAATCTCACTCCCCTTGGTGCTGTCATTCGCGGACGATCTCATCTTTATTACAGATGATCTAAAAGGGTTAGAAGGAATAGTATTCCATATTAAACCCTTGCTAGCTAGCGTCGGCCTCCAAATAAATGAAACTAAAACAAAAATACTTATTAGAAACCCCATAGCTAAACAGAAAACGACTTACGTGTCAATTAACGGATTAAATCTACATACGGTCGATGAAATTAAATACCTGGGCACATACATAACATCTGCATTAAGCAGGAGAAGCACAATTAGAAAGCGGTGTGAGCAGGCCACTAGAAACGCAAAGTCACTATTACCATTCATAATAAACTCTAAAATGGACTGGAAATTAGCCAGACTCATGTATCGAATGGTGATCGTACCTTGCATGATATACGGATTAAAAGTTTCGGCAATCACCAAAGCTAACAGGTCAAGACTGAGAAGATATGAGAGAGTTATCATGAGAGACTTGATTAACCACGCCATAAATAAAGCTAAACAAAAGAAAATGCACGAAATCTTAGACGGAAAAACAGTAACCAAACGCATCAAGAATCACAGGATGTGCTATCTCGCACACGTTCACAGACGCGGCAAACCACACCTGTTACACGCAGCAATGCAGTACAAGGCCAAAGCCAAGAAAGTTGGCCGTCCTATTTACACATGGAATGACAACCTTAAACAAGACTTGACGTACTTTGACAAGGAATTAAATTTTTGGATGGACATGTCTGCAGACCGATATAAGATTATGAAGGCTGCCAACGAGATCTACAAGAAACCTGAAACGGATAGCAGCGAGGCTTCTGACGAAGACGTAAAAACAGTTAAATGTAACACAGCACAGCAGCGATGTCAAAAAGGACCGAAAATAACCTAGTCAGAAGATCCACCGGTGAAGATCGACCTGAACCAACATAGCGGCGAAATTGTAAAAAGATGCCCATCCATGGATAAAAAACCCGTCTTTCCACTATTCCATTGCTTGCTCAAGGATGCATATCCGGTAGGCTCATAACTCCTTCCTTATCCTAAGGGCACGTCTTCCCTACCATTACCCGCGCCACCCGGTCTACTTCTTGATATGCAATGGCCTCTGTAACCCTATGAAGCATGAGGCTCCAGCGGCTAGTGCAAATCTTGGGGTTCATTCGATTTATCGAGTCTGGTTAAACCACGCTGGGATCGGTGCATTTCATTCATTCATTCATTCATAAACAAAGTCAAAAATAATGCAACGTTTATTAACTGGGTAATGGTGCCGATTCTCTTGTCACAAATGCCTCTAAACTAGGCTAAAAATCACCAAAATATCGGTTATTCCTGTCAAACGACGATTTCCCATTCTGAAATAGACTAAAGTGACACAACTTGACTATAATTTAGTTGAGAGCACTAAGATGGCACTGAGAGATTAATTTAGTGAAAATGGCAATTTTGCTATTCTGAATTTGACGTTTTTCACCAAAATTTTTGATTGCCTAACTAAATCTAACTAATCGCGATTAAAAACGTGTGGAATAATATTGGTTATTGGTATAACTTTAAATTCACACCAACACCTCGACTTCAGGTGCAACAAAAAAAAACAACCGACCTCCAAAAAAAAACACTACAAAGTGAAAAATAACTTTAATTTCGGAAGTCGGTGTCTTGGGTTTTGTATTTTCGTTTTTTGCCACCGACTTCCGAAATTAAAGTTATTTTTCACTTTGTAGTGTTTTTTTTTGGAGGTCGGTTGTTTTTTTTTGTAAAAAGTTTTTATTTTTCACTTTTTAGTTGTGGTACCTACCCCACACATATTCGAATACCACTACCTGCTACCAGTGACAGAAACTTATCATATCATCTACATACTAAGTGGGAAAAAATTTTTGTTATACTTTAGTTAGTATAATTCGGTGTACAAGAGAATCGGCACCAATATCAAAAGTAGGTTCCTAATAAAATGGATTCAAGCGATGAAGACGATTTATTGTTTGTAGCTGCCAGTATTGCATACCTGGAACGGCAAAAACCTTGGAAGAAGGTACTGGATGCGCGACTTTCTAAAAAAACTTCACCGTGTCTTCTTTGGACCACTCCATGTTTCGATATAAACACGAGATGTTTACCACCATACCAGGATAACACAAAACATCAAGCAATAGACAAGTTGCGAGACATAATTTTACCTAAACAAACAACAGTGCAAACGCAAACGTGACAAATATACAAAACATGTCTATTGTGTATGTTTCTAGACAGTGCGAACGCAGGTAACAACAAATCTTGACATCTGTCTTATGACTTACTCATGTTTCGTGCAGTGCGAACGCAAGTTCAACAAAACAAGTAGTGAGATTTGTTTTATGTGACTAGTTTCGAAACATCTACATGCTGAATGTTTTCTGGTGCAAACGCATAGTAACGATGAGACTGAATGACTACCACATAAACCAAAGTAATTGACTATTTACCACCACAAACACACCCTTTCACGTTCACGCACACACATCATCATATCATACAAAGATACACACTATCCAGACTTTGTTTTTTTGGCAAATTTGGAAAATATTGCCTAGTTTAATGATAATATTACTTCATATTGGTGCCGATTCCCTTGTTCACAAACTAAACTAAATTTAAGTTCAGTGCATCTTTTTCTTTCCATTTCATTAAGAAAAGGACAGAAGATAAATTTTAGTTTAGTCCTGTCAAATTAATCAGCGCCTGTCACTCTCCATACAAGTTTAGACGTGATTAAAAACTTGCCGACTAAAATTACGTCAATTTACGTCAAGCGCTGATTAATTTGACAGGACTAAACTAAAATTTATGTTCTGTCCTTTTCTTAATGAAATTGAAAGAAAAAGATGCACTGAACTTAAATTTAGTTTAGTTTGTGAACAAGGGAATCGGCACCATTGTATCGAATTATTATGCTATTAATCACTTTTATGTAAAATGCTGCTGCATTTCTGCTTGATGGATATTTTTATTAATTATTTTAAATATTAATGGCGCTTATATCCAAAATACAGGTTTTTGCCTAGTTCGGCTACAAATGTTTTATTCATTTATAAAAAGAAAATACAACGTCACCCATCGGCATGTGACCGCCCGAATTTTTCTGAATACTCATGAAAAATTATCGAAAAATAACTTTAAAAGGGGGGTCTATCTTTAACATTTTTTATATTACTAAATTTTTTATGATTTGATTAGCGTTTGCCATATCTCCAATGTTATTGGCTCGATTTGGATTCTGTTTATTATTCCTAAAAGCTTATGAATTATTTTATCGGATTAACTAACATTTTTATAACTATGCAAAAAAACTGAGGTGAAAAAATTTTTTTCTAAAAAAAAAAACAAGGGTAAGTTCATAAAAACATTTTGAAAAAAAAAATGAAAAAAAAAAGTCAAGACCCCGCCTTTTTCTTTTTCGTTATTTTTCGATAATTTTTCATGATTATTCAGAAAAATGCGAGCGGGGCACATGCCAATGGGCGGCATTGTATAGTCTAGAACAGGGCTTCCCAAACTTATTTTTACTGTGACGCCCTTGGGAATATGCCATTTTTTTACGACGCCCCCTCTAGCCAAAAAGTACCTACCAGTTGTAATTCTAGCGCCTAGTAACAAGTTATCAGAAAAACTCCAAATAAAAGTTATAATTTTTTTATTAGAAAATAAGAACAAAAGCAAATCATAAGAATAAAATTAAAAGGGCTTTGTTGGCTGGCTACAAATGAGAAGGATATGCTTGCTTTTCTCAGCATAGCCTCTCAAAACGGGGCTCAAGTTTAGAAATCGCCACTCTCATCTCTTTCTCTACATTGACAAACAGTGTTGATAGTAGTAAGGTCTACTGGAAAGGGTTTCTAATGTAAGTGGATCGCCTCACGAAGCCCCTTGGATAATGCCGTGACGCCCCAGGGCGTCGCGATGCACAGTTAGGATAACCCTAGCCTAGAAGACATTTATTTATGCTAATAGTAAACAAATATTTAAATAAACTTGTTTTTATACCATTAACTAGCTTTTTCCCGCGGCTTCACCCGCGTGAATGTCAGAAAATATCCCACGAGAACATACTTCCGGGATTAAAAGTACCTACTCTATATGTTAATGCAGTAATTAGACAATGTATTCATTCCGTAATACATTGTTTTCATATAAAACTATTGGTTTACGCGATGCATGCCAATAAAGCTTCCAGTCGGCATGATTTTTTCCCGACATCTTCAACAACCATCGTCATATTTCAGCCAATTTACACGAAACCAATAAATTATACACCTAAACCTTCCTCATGAATCACTCCGTCCATTGGTGAAAGCCGTATGAAAATCCTTTCGGCAGTTTTTGAGTTTATCGCCTTCAAACACACAGAAAGACGCGGGCGGGGGACTTTGTTTTATAATATGTAGTGATTCAATGATGTACCATCGTTTTCACAGCTGATATTATACCTGGAGGTAACGATAAATACGTTATTCAAAAGGATGAAAGAACGGCCGAAGAAATCGGATCGTATTGATGAGACCCAAAACGGCATAAAACTCCGCTTGGAAACCTTTATGAAGCACTACGAGGGCATTATCGAATTCTACAAGTACAGGCATTACAGGGTTTGAAAACTTATCATTTTCATACAAGGTGTCATTCAAATAACTGAAAACCTATTAAAGGGACATTCCTACTAACATTATGACCAACTTTTACTATGGGACTTTTACTAATGTTCATTGCATAATAGTGAGTCAATGAGATGTGTCATTTTAAGAGGTTTTCAGTTACTTCAATTATACCTTGTAAATGTTTGAAACTATAAGAGTAAACCGTAAAAAATATGGTTGTATGCTTCGATGACAAATATTATAAAACTTTATGGAAAAAAATATTGTGGAACTGCAAATTAATACCTCTGCTTCAGATCAACGCGGAGAATTCACCAGATGAGGCCTTCACACAGATCCAGATTCCGATGAACGAACTTATGTCGAACGTTGCAGCCTTAAAATCCGTAAAAGAAGCCGTAAAGAAAAGCGTAGAATTTGTAGACATAATCGAAAAACCTACAATGCCAAAGGGTAACGATAAACCCCCCGACCGAAAAACCGAAACCTAATAAAAAAGTTTTAACCTCACGTATAGTGTTTTTATTTTAGAATCACAAACAACAAAGGGCAAATATGTAGGTAGGTGGTATCTATCTCGCTGGCCGCTGCTGGTCGCTAGTGCGCTATTGCCATTAAGGTGCAACTAGAGAGGAAATTCTCGTATTTTTAAGACCATTCGCATTCTATAATCTCTCATAATGCGAACACTGAATGCAATCAGCATTTCTAAACCACGTTTAAAAGCTGATATGTCAGTGTTAATATTCCATAACAATTTTAACACGGACAGCTCTTAGATGTGCTGCTGAACGTGTTGTCTTCAAAAATTTCTCTAGTTTACCAAAATTTTTGGCAAGTTTGACAATGGTGCCGATTCCCTTGTTCACAAACTAAACTAAATTTAAGTTCAGTGCATCTTTTTCTTTCTATTTCATTAAGAAAAGGACAGAAGCTAAATTTTAGTTTAGTCCTGTCAAATTAATCAGCGCTTGACGTAAATTGACGTAATTTTAGTCGGCAAGTTTTTAATCACATCTAAACTTGTATGGAGAGTGACAGATTGGGCCTAGATTTTGAACGATTCAAATACACTTCTAACTGCATTCGATCGATGACATCGACCGTTCAGGCCGATCCAGTGTGGGGCATAGCATAAGGTACCTGTCCCACACTATCGACTATTTCCTTGTTAACTATTATGCATATCTTTTACTGACATGGCACTTACATCTATTGTACGTCGTACCGTCGCGGTGAGAGGCGGTGGATTAGGTGTCTTACTGTTGATCAAGTGAAGCCTGTACCCTAATTGCGTAACTCATTTTTGAAAACAATTTCTCGAAATTTGTTTCATTTTGACATTTCAACAACATTCATTGCGTTATTTACGTTGTTGAACAGATTTTTTTTCCAACTTATGAAGCAATAGATTAGAAATCTGTTTCAAATCGAAACAAATTGTGATTGTGTTGTATTACGCAATTAGGGTGCTGGTTGCATCCTCAAGGCGGCGGACTAACACTTTTCAATGTAGCAGGGACGATACAGACCGTGCCTTGATTCAAAATAAAGCAACATACAAATTTAATAATTCAATTTATTAACTTTTAACAAAACATTCGATCTTACTCTAAGTGGGAATAATTAAACCCTCTGTGGCGTCCTATTAAAAACTAATCGTCGCGTCATATACGCGATCGGTCGCGTGCATATGTCACTTTTTGTTCGAATAAGCGGAAAGTGCCCTCTGTCGGCGCGACCGCGCGTTTCACCGAACAAAAAATTCGAACGATCGTGTATTCGCGCGACGGTTGCTTTTACATGGGATGTAGGTCACGCACTGAGCGACCACAACCGCGACCTGCAGTGTTATTCTGTAAAAATCTCACGGTGAAAATTTCGGTGAAGTGAGCTGTCAATAGTGTCCATTTGATTTCTACAGAATAGATCGGCTGTACCCTAATTGCGTAACTTATTTTCGTAAACGATTATGACAAATTTTATTTCATTTTGACAGTTCAACAACATTCATTGCGTTATTTACGTTGTTGAGCAGATTTTTTTTTCCAACTTACGAAGCAATGGATTAACAATCTGTTTCAAATTGTGGTTGATAGTGTATTAAGCAATTAGGGTACTGGGCCTAGTAACATCGAATAACGTTTTATTATTATACTTATAGGGTGACAGGGACATCGACGCGAAAACTGTTACCATGGATTCTGTACTTATTTCTAAACTAGGGATGTTACGGAGCTTCGGTTCCGATTCCGAAAGGCCGGAACTTCCGATTAATTTTACACCTCTGTTTCCGATTCTGGTTCCGATAATTTTGAAACGGAGTTATACTGAAGTTCGAAACGCAACTATGCACGTGCGAGCGCGTACAACCAAGTCTTAACTCGTCGCCAGAGTAATTATTGTTTGTTTTATACACGCTTGCGCTCGAAGTCTCACTGTATGTTAGCACTGGCGAAACATTCACGAGAAAACATGTTGAAATCTCAAGTTCCTGTCAAACTTTGTATGGAACATTAACAGAAAGTAAAGATTTCAATATGTTTTGTTGTGAATGTTTCATCAGTGCAAACGCACAGTCAGTTTATTGTTTTGTTTGTGGATTTTATCGCTAATATTTGACTGATTAAAGCGACTGATTAAAGAGACTAATTAAAGAGACTGATTAGAGATACTGAATTATATTTATATTGATTCATTAAGCCTTCCCTTAAAACACCTTTCTTCTAGTTCCGCCTCCATCACCGGTTCCGGATCCGATTCCGATCAATCAAATTTAAAACCTCCGATTCCGGTTCCGGTTCCGAGAATACGACTTCCGTAACATTCCTATATCTGAACCCCATGTGTTGAATTTTTTTTTAAATAACCGACGAATATATTCAACGCAGGGGGTTTCAGAATCATGTATTGAATCCATGGTAACAGTTTCCGCGTCGATGTCCCTGCCACCCTGTATAAACGTAAAATGTTGGTTGTCGCAGTCGTCCAGTACGCGAGAGGGCTGATTTAATATAACAAACAACAAAATATTCGTAATATGCTTATCTTCTACAACTTCTACTTCTTAACTTAAAACAAACATCTCTTATAACGAAAAAAACTGTGGAAATCATACAGGTATATGATCCAACAGAAGACTGATACTAGTTTGTACAAGTCTAGGTATTAAATTTTAATAATGTTGTCACCTACTTGTTACATCTCATGTCGACTGCTTTGTAGTCAACCAATCGCAACAGCTTATAAAGCCACCGGCCAGCACATTACTGTGTCGTGTTGTGTAGATTGTAGAGTTAATGATTTTGAAAAAAATAAGTTAAATTAGAGCATTTTCTTAATAACTCAATCTGTGAATATTTTAGATTGTTTATATTACACAGTGTAATTAATTTGCATAGTTATGTCTAACGCGGACGAAAACTGAGAATCACGTAAAAACTATCAAGCGTATTTTTCTGAAACCTTCACCATTTTAAAGATAATCTAATTATTTATCTTTTAGTATACGTGTTTTGTTAAAATACCTTTTGTTTTATATGTATGTATAATAAATTAATAATGCGTCTAATTTGGGATAGCACTCCTTGATGGGCGAACCCTATTACTGGGTGGACGTACGATACGTTGCGTGAGCTCAGTACAGTACACGCAAGTTAACTACTCAAGACCATTGGCATATATCTACGTCTTAATGGTTAACACTGCGTCAAAAGGCGTCACGACACGACACAACACAGTAAAGTAAATCCAGCTTTAAAAATTGATTTAACAGCAGATTTAATGATCACATACTTTTGTAAATGGAAGGAATTTATTTTGATGTAAGTTTATGGGTTAAAAAATCACCCCGTACCGACATTGTAAAATTATGTCCGATCATATTTTCTGAACAAAATAATCAAAAACTAAGCACTTTGTCTACTGTCAGTTTCCGATGTATAAATGAAAGACGATTTACTTAATCTTAAAGTTAGATAAGAGTTCGTTCGCACTAACCACGGCAATAGTTTGACCGAAACCGCTGTTCCGCGCCTTAGGAATGCGCGGTGAGGCGGGGGGCAGCGTTGACTAATGAGCGGCGGGTGGGACGCCGCGCGCCTGGAGCGTTGACGAATCGAGCGGCCTGCACTACCCCCCGTCTCGCCGCGCACATATCTAAGGCGCGGTACCGGTCAAACTATAACGAAACAGGTAGCCAGTGGCGGACTAAGTCTGTTGGGGGCCCGGGGCGGCAAAACTAAATGAGGACCCCCCCGCCCAGGTATGCAAAAAAGTTTGAGAAGTAGTATATGAGAGCGAAGCGAGTTCGAAATTCTTAAGCATACTGCATCGAAAAGGTTAGGTTTTGTTTTGACTAATCATACAAGAATAGGAAATACTTTGTCGTCTTAAAAGTAAGACCATGACGAATATACCTAGGTTAAATTTTCTTTTGAACATTTGTACAGAAATAGGAATGAGTTTGTCTGAGAATGTAGAATGCAATAACACAGTATAAATATGGACAGAACAGAAACTACATATAGTCCGTGCAATCCACGAAGACGCGCCCCACTCCGCTCTGCGCCGTACTAGAGTTCACCTTACAGTACAGTAATCGCGGAGGGGGGCACGTCTTCGTGGATTGCGCGGACTATACAATTAGTAAACGTTCGAAACGGTACACTCACACAGACGCGCTCATTGACGAGACCCTAAGCGATTGTCGCGGTGCTATCAGTTGCGGGTACCGTGTCGAGACGAGCGGTCGCCGCCATCTTTTTAAAAATGGAGCGTAGGTAGTTATGTTACCAAACAGGCTTAGTTTCCATACTGACTATATTTATACTGTGGCAAATTGTGTTGTTGAAAATTCTAGCACCCTGCTCTGGAAAGCTAAGGAAGCATACATAAATTGGAGTTACTTTGTAGACTTGAGCAGAAAATCTCGAGAAAAAAGAGAAAGTAGGATACAAGAGCGGGCGCAGCGAGCTCAAAAATTTTAGCACTCTTATGTTTATATTTAGCATACCTACGTAGGGGGCCAATTACAAACCTTTTACTTACTCAACATATTTTGGACTTGTTTGGGCCTTTACTCGAGATTTGGGCCCCCCCAAGACCGGGGGCCAGGGGCAGATTGCACCTGCCGCCCCCCCTCTCCCCTTAGTCCGCTAGTGCAGGTAGCATTGCCTCCTCTTGCTCCTTCTCCCTCTGCCGCACCGCCACAGCAGTCTCCACCAAGAGATACAGGCACTTGAACTTGTCTTGTTCACCCTCGGACCGACGCGCGCGCGGCACCACCTGCAGTTATGGTCCCATGTCAATTTTGGATAGATATAATTCTGGACATGCAAAATTTTGACCAGTCAAGTCTTCAATTTTGGCAATTTTTACAATTTTGCGAAGAGGTCCAACAGCTTGTCTAGATTTTAGAAATTAAAAGCTAAATAACAAAAACACAGAAAGGGACTTTAGGAAAGCAATAACTGTCAGGTGATGCCGGTATTAAAACACCCCGCGCCCAAAACGTGATAATAGCTGTTTACTTGAATGAAAACTCAAAATATTTTGTATAAAAGTTTATTTACACAACAAACAGAAACTCGTCTCTAGGCTAAAAACAAAACAAAAACACAAGGGAAACTTGATTGTAAAGGAAACTAAGTATAGTGTTTTAACACCGACGTCGCCTACAGTTAGATATGTACAAAAACATGGCAAATTGGGGCTACAACATTCGCGCAGCCCAAATTAAAAACTCCAAACATATTTTATTTTTAAACAAAGAGGCAAAGAAATTCAAAATGGAATTTTTGACAAATAAAACTTCTTTTCTTCTGCAAATTGCAAGAGTAAACGGAGCTATAAATATCAGAATATCTAATAAAGCTATAGGATTGTTACGTCTGAGACACGGTATCTAGGTGTGGCACCACATGTCGGTGGTGGCTACTTCGAGCTCGACGGCGACGGGTGGCGGCGGCTGCGGGGGCGGGCTCACCTGCATGCGGCGCGCGCGCAGCGGGTGCGGCAGCTGCGGCAAGTGCGCCAGCTGCGGGTGTGCCAGCGCCTGCCACCCGTCCTCACTGCTGGACACCGGCTCGGGGCCCTGGCCCACCATCCCCTCCGTAGTGGTTACGGTCACGACCGATGCCGTGCTGCTGGGATGCGGAAAGAAATATTCGGATTGAGGAACGAAAAGGCTGGAAGCTCGAATTCGATCATTCATGCATAGTCTTACTCACCACAACCTAGTACTGAGTATGTATTGCTGGAGGGGCGAAGTTAAGTAAGGATTGGACTGGAGACACTGAGTTTCTAGGACAATGTGTTGAGAATTGATATAGTATTGTACCAGCGTTCGACTATTGCCCGCGCTGCTCTCGAGCAGAACTGCTCTGTACTAGTCTCCTGCGGCTCGTTGATCTGTTCTACCATGTCTTTGGACGCGGCCACTGATACCACTGATGCTCTGCTGTGGGAGGGAAAAGGAATCGTCGCAGTGACTTTCGACGTTAGGTGGTTTTACGCAATATTAAGGCCACATTATTACTGAAGATTGTCTTTATTTCTAATGAATAGGTATTAGACAATTTTATGTATGCAGCTTGAGTGAGTAAAGCTAAAGTAAAACACCGGATAGTGCCTATGAATTTGCTCGTTATTTTCCGACATTAAACGCTAAATACACTGGAGCAATGGTGGCCCAGTGGTATCGGCCCCGACTGACGAGTTGTAAGGTTGTGAGTTCACACCCAGGCAGGCATTTTACTTTGTTTATTTAATTTCATCACCATTGCTTTCAAAACGGTGAAGGAAAACATCGTGAGAAAACCGGCATGTCTTAGAACCAAAAATTCGAAGACATGTGACATCCATCAACCCGCACTGAGCCCGCGTGGTGCCCACTCTCTCTCACAGAGAGGAGGCTTGTGGCTCAGCAGTAGGAACATTACAGCCCGATTATGCTAAACACTAAATTCTTCATAGGTTTCCAAAGATGAATCCCAAAATCAGCGAATCTGTAGGCAACTACAACAAGCTTACTCCCTAGCTGCTGGATGCAGGTCGTGGTCCTCTGGTCCGTATCGGATGACGGACTGCCACACTGAGGGGTCGTATTTGACCTCCTCCTCGCTGATCGTGCTGGAGTAGCCCTCCTCGCCGTCCCCGAGCTCGTCGCCGTCGCTTCGGTAGACTAGCAGTCCGTCGCCGTAGTCGTGGGCACGGCCATCAGGACCGTTCTGTGGGTACTACTTTTGATTACCTATAGGCTCTTTTGTGGTTAAGTTAGGTAGTGTTAGTAATTTTTTTTAAATGTAACCGCTGGCACCATCTGTGTATCAGAATAAGCATTACAAATGACATTAAACGTCAGTCTATTGTAAACGCACATTATCGTGTTTTGTTAGGTTATGGGCCCAGCACGCTTCCACTGCGCAAGCTTTCATCACTTTCAAGCAATTGGTAGTCGTGGGTTTTAGATGATTTGGCTGCGGAAGTAAACCAAACCTTAAAAATAAATAGGAAAAGCAATGGGATTTAATATATGTTATACCATTTATTTAGAGCACACAAAATAATAATAAATTACGTGCATATTAAGAAAAAACAAGGTGCCATTAAACAAAGAAAAACATTTTGAAGAAAGAAAAGTCATAAAACTAAAACCATAATCGTAATCTGCTCGATTTATGACTGACTAACACGACGTGTGACTGCGGATTTTTAATTTGTCTGTCTGTTATGTCTTGTTTATAGCTTTTTAGTTGATGTTTAGTTTTTATTTAAATTATTTTGGGGTTATAATTTATATAAATATTTTTGAAATCTGCTAATTAAGCCCTTTCATTTGGTACCTACCCAACATGGCATCAAAAATACATTTTTTTTTTTCTGTTCGTCACTTTATGTCCGCGGGCGCCATTTTCAATTTAATGAGACGTCACATAGCCGTCACCAGCGGACAATCAAGACGCTTCCAGCGATACCTTGTATAATACTTTCAACAATACCAAATTATAATAAGTAGTTTAGACGTTATGAGGGAACAGATGAAACACATACATACATGCATACCGGTGAAAAATCATAAATCTCCTTTTCGCTTCGCCGTAGTCGGTAAAAAAGAAATAGTGCGGTGTGCGTCACAAGGTTGCACCAAATGGGATCAATCTTTTCCCAGTTTGTACGTCTAGCAGTGTATGGCCAGGATACTGCGTGGACGTATA
Organism: Agrochola lychnidis; assembly: GCA_963680765.1. Taxonomy (NCBI): domain Eukaryota; kingdom Metazoa; phylum Arthropoda; class Insecta; order Lepidoptera; family Noctuidae; genus Agrochola; species Agrochola lychnidis. The sequence continues at coordinate 24,059,502 of OY796858.1, forward strand.
AAATAATTCTTTACAAACCTCTACAACGATACCATCCCAGGCCGCTACGTTGACACCGTCCCCTGCAGCCACTCCTAGCCCCGAAGTGGAGGCTGCAGCCAGGCCGACCATGGCCCCCACTCCTGCCGTAGCCCCCGTCTGCTTCCGACCCCGCCGAGATATGGTGTAGTGCAGGGGGTCGTGACCCTCGCGCCTGATCATCTCCGGGAGAATACGGCGGCGCGCGTTTATGAACCAGTTGCAGACCTGGTAATGGAAACTCGATTCTACAGTTTGACTGAGACCGCTACGCCGAGCCTTAGGTATGTACGCGGCAAGACGGGGAGTAGTGCAGACCGCTCATTCATCAACGCTCCAGGCGTCAACGCTCCGTTGTTCCGCCCGCCGCTCATTAGTCAACGCTGCCCCCCGCCTCGCCACGCATTCCCAAGGCGCGGAACAGCGTTCCCGGTTAAACTATAGTCCACTTATAAACCAGGGGTGAATTCGCAGTTGTAACTATAAAGCAGACAAGATTTTTTTTTTGCCGTGAAAAAATTACCTAACTATTGGCGTCTTGGAGCCGCGAGCCTCCCACTAAGCCGACGTACGCACGGACGTAATAAAATCCCGGCGGGATTTTATCGCGCACTGGATTTTCTAAAAAAATCGCCGCGATTTTAATCCGAGCGAACGTCGTCTTACTCTCGATCTCACTCAGCCATCGAGCAGTATGGTGCGAGCGAGATAAAAAATGAATTCGAGCTGAGGTAGTATGGGGTCTTAAGAAATCTATGTGTTGTCCCTCTCACCTGCAAAACGGTGAGGTTAGACTCCTGGCTCAGAGCCAGTTTCTCAGCATCGCTGGGGTACGCGTTGTAGCGATGGTCGTACAGCCATCTCTTCAAGATCTTCACGGAATGCTTAGGGAGGTTCCCGCGACGCTTGCGCACCGAACCAACTATCACCGCCTAGGTGAAGAGTGAGACAGAACAATGGAGTATTTGACGATCAGCCAAACCTATACTCCATTTGAAATAAGATTAGACATTTAAACAAACCTTTTACAGTCCGTTCAACTGATTCCGACTTCTATACCATAGGCATAAGGATGGCAATAAAAGCAAAAAAGTGGTTACAATACCAACTGTTTACTGCAGCTGCCATTTGTCATGCCACCAACGCAATAGAAGTCAAAATCGGTTGAACGGACTGTTAAAAGGTCTATTTTTGCGTAGCTTGCAAAATTTGGTGCAGCTATTTTGGTGAACCAGTCGTAATAGAATGGGACTGGGGTGTAAAAGGGGTAGGTATTGGACATATCAGTAACCTGAAATTTGGTGTAAACAACTTTTGTTTGTGGGCTTGCGATATCATAACTCTATAAATTACTAGCTGACCCGACAATGTTGTCTTGTCCAAACAACGCCACCTGACGGGTCCAATTGTATTTCCAAATCATCCAGGGACCCAATCAAATACAGTCAAACCTGGGTAAGCGAGAAAACTCTATAAATGAGAGTGATTGCCAGGTCCCGTCATTTTAATCGTCTAAAACCTCGATAAGTGAGAAACAGAATCCTCTATTAGAGAAAGTCGTTTTACACTGATGGACCTCTATAATTGAGACTGCTACTTGCCTGTACCTCTATAAGCGACAGTCGAGTGTAATTTAACATCTGCTATTTATGACTCATTCTTAAATTTCGTGGAAATAACATTGTTTTTTTCCTCTGTACCTTTCCCAACCAGCCTCAACCTCTATAAGTGAGAAAGTCAGATCCTGTACCTCTATAAGCTAGAAACTCGAGTTACTGAGAAACCTCCATAAGCGAAAAAGAGATTGCGGTCCCTTGAACTCTCTCTTATCCAGGTTCAACTGTATACATACAAAATTTCATCCAAATCGGTCCAACTGTTTAGGAGGAGTTAGGTGACAAACACACGTACAGAAGAATTATAAAGATAATGCTTGTTTTTCTCTTTTCACTTATGTATTTTTGCAGTCGGGTTTTTTGTTTTATTTTTGTAAATTGTATCTTTAACCATACTATTACCTGTGGCGGAGGCGGAGGGTGTCGCTGATGCGTCATGGCGAGGTGACGGGCGTCCGTGTTCCAGTCCGTACTGTCCATTCTCTGTTGATTAACAGGACTTACTAAAGCTAGAAATCCTAAATAAAAAACATATCGCACCTCTAGATGAAGACTTCGGTAACTCAAAAAGTATGCATTTCAAGTTAGTGGCGGTTTCGAATTCCTGACTCGAATACCTACACATAGATATAACTCGCGTTACGATATCTTCAGCTGCTGTTAAAAGATAGCGCTAAACGCAGCTTTACTTGATTTGCTTACAGCTGCAAAACTAGACTAACTAAAAAATCTCGATATTTTACAGGGTTTTAACAGACAAAATACAAACAAGCTAATTCAACAGTTTTAGAAAACGTTACCTCTATGAATGTCTCAATAGATTTTTGATATCTTTCCTAAATATTCCAAAAACAGTTTTTCATCATTTCTGAAAAATGAGGTTTTTTGAGTTACCGGAGTCTTCATCTAGGGGTGCGATATGTGGAGACGGAGCGCGTGAGGGAGAGGCAAATTTCGCGCCCTCGCGCCCCTAACCGCCGCAGGAGGAGACGCCCTGGGCGTCGGGAATCACGAGAAGATTTCCGGCCACCGTAGGCGCGGGCTTGCGGACGGTGAGCAATGGGCAGCTTGCCGTCCGATAAGGAGCAAGCCCGGGTCGACGGCGCGTTGTGTTCCACGCGCGCCTCAAAGAGATTTCAGCAGAATTGACGGGGTCCGCTAGGGCCAATGCCTGCCGGGGGTTCGAAGAAAACCGATAGGGACATCGTGGCCCCCTGGCAACATGGCAACTGAAGGAACACGGGTGGGTTTTAGTCAGTAAGAGTCTGACACGCCCTCCCGCTCCACCCAGAGCGGGAGAAGTTATTTGATGATTTCCCACCCAAAAAAAAAAAAAAAAGGGGTGCGATATGTTTTCTCCCTGGCTTCAAACTCGCACAATAATGTTCTTCAGTACAAAACTATAAATACAGATTGGATTTTTGAGATGGGACAGTAAGACTGGCTTTATTTTTTGCAAGAGCAGCCCCTCTTGCAAAAAATAAAACCAGTCTCCTAAGACCGTTTTTCTGTAATCAAAACGGTCAAAGTAAATACCCTTACTGCCATGTCTCAAAAATCCACCCAGTATAATATGATGATGATAATGTTTCTCAAAGTATCACAGATGATTTTGATTCGTAAAATTTTCTTCATCTATTGTTTCTCCGGGCAAGAATTGGCAACGCAAAGAACGGGCAACAAAGTGAACTAGGAAAGCTATTGATTTGGTAAACAATTTCATTTGGACAAATAAAGTAAAAAAATACACAATTCAAAAATGAAAAATGTTAAAAGAAAAATACATTGTAGGACGCTACGCTTAGTGCTACGAGGGCGCTACGCCACGCATCACTGCTACGCCGCGCCTACGGCTACGCGTTGTCCACACGACTCGTCGGCACGCAAAAACCCTTTTTGCACCGCGCTCCGTCGCGTAGTGCGGGGCGGCTATAACAAAAAAACTGCGTGCAGGACGCACTCCCGAATGTGTTTTTATACAAACTGATAAAATGTTAAATCTGACGCCCCGTGCTACGCGACGAAGCGCGATACAGTGTGATAAGTCTGCGGAAGCCTTAAGCCAAATCGGTCCAGCCATTCTCAAGTGATGCTAACGAACAGCATTTCATTTTTATTATAGTTCAATGGCACTGTAAAGGGAACCCTATTTTTTTTCAGCTGGTTCAGCAAGGTGCAATTGAAGTAACTGAAACTTCGTAAGGGATCATTGTACTCGTCATTATGAACAACTTTTGCAATGAGATCAAAACCAACAATTGCGAAAAAAAACAGGTGTTCCCTACTTTATTCTGTTATGTTTTCGCGATTTCAGGTTTGCTTCCATAATAAAAATTGGTCATAATGATAAGTGAAATTACCCCTCATGAGATTTTCAATTATAAATTCACGCCACTAAAGTCCCCGTCACGAGAAGCTATAAATTTTGTAAACACACATTCAGGGGTTTGCAATCTTTGGGTAAAATAAAATAAAAACAGTTTTGTACTATTTTTTTACAGGGATATAATTATATTAACACATACATCTAGTTACAAACAAATTATAACCTAATCTGCGAAAACACCACAAACAAACAGACGCATTCGAAACTCGAAAGACAGCAGAGACAACGTCAGCGTGAACTTACTTCAAAATCGTGGCCCAAATGTTTACGTTCCCTGAATCAGATGCGTTCCAGTACCACAAAACCTTAGACGACAGCGCTTTATATCGCTAAAATATAACCCGATCAAGTGAAATTGCTCATTAGTTTCGTATAACACATACGTTACTTTGACTTCATTGAATTTGGGATTATTTGTTGTTGATTAAATTGTCGCTACGTAACTTGGTAGAAGTTCTTTATTTACAAAAATTATAGCTTCTCGTGACGGGGACTTTAGTTGGCGCCACATTGGCAAGAGGTCTTCCATTGACAATGAATATAAAATTAATATATTTATGATGATGTTCGCATCATTCTCTTCATTCATTTGTTCATCATTCAGTCACGACTAAAGAAAATATAGGCTTTGACACTTTTGACAGGTGCCCGGACCTGACGTCTCAGTGCTGCCAAAAACCCTCATTAAAGGAGATCATTCACCGTACATACATTTTTGGGCTAAAAGTGAAAGTGCCGGGAATAGTAACCACTAAATAGACCTAAAACCAGATAATATTAGTGATACCTATGAGTGGTACCTATTTCAATCAGCTAATATACCTACTAGTACTGTCGAAAAAAAACTTCACTCCTCTTGCTCAAAAAGGCCGTCATTGTAGAATACCAGAGCGGGGAAAAAATAGCATTTCTTGCTCTAGGGGAAAAAGTAAGTTCTTTTTAATTTTTGAAAATGGAACGAGCCTTGAAAAACGAAAACGTCTTAATTCTTATGTAGAATAATCATGATTATGGCTCGACTTATTACTGGTTCACAAAAAAAAAGATGAACATTTATTTTTGAAAATGGAACTAAATGCGGCTATCTCTTCGGTAGAATGCGTGCATTGCGTTGCGGCTACAGAAGAAATAAAAAAGGCATTGGCGCGAAATCTTTAGAATTTTTCTCTAATTACGAATTGAATTGGTGACCGTAATATAATTTACAACAGTGAAAATGTCATCATCTAGTGAGAACATCTTCACAGAGGACTGAAATTAAGTTGCCGGAAAAAAAACATCTCATTAAATATCCAGAATTGTACAAATTGTACATTTAAATAACTACTTATTATTGTATTGGATTATTTTATTTTCTCGCAATCGTAGTGAAAAGTAGAGTGTAACACACGACGCTAAAACCCATTATAACTCGGTTTCTATTTACTCCCTCGCTAAAGCTCGGGAGTAAAACTACCTCGTTACAATGGGTTATTTTAGCCCCTCGTATAACAATCTATTATTATTTCGCATACTGGTAGTTATGTGGAGAATAACCCTAGAGCCTTAGTTTCACAGTAAAAGATGATAACCGTAATGTTTACTGGCATAAAAAGCTATTACTATAATTAGATTACTGTTATTCTTTTAATTTACAAACTCGTATAACAGCGCAGGGAATGGCCCTACAGATTTGGTCCCATAGTGAAAACTGAAAAGAATAACATGTTCTAAAGGAATATAACTTTTTTTTGTTTGGCATTTTCATAATTTAGCCCAAAATGAATGACCTCCTTACACCTTGTGACCATAAATACAGATCTGTGTACTTATTACTTTCAGATTTTTGTCGGCTGTAATGCTATTCTGTAAAAATTAAAAATCTGTCAAACACGTGAACACTTGAAGTGAGCTAGCTGACAATCTCTAGCATCAAGTTAAATTGGCAGTTTACTTCAAGATTTCTCACCAAAGATTCCACGGTGAGATTACAGAATACGGCCGGCTGAATAACAAGGTAGATGTACCAATAAAATAAAAAAGATTATAAATGGATGTCTGTGTAAAAGATATATATGGCTAGAAAATGGTTTGACTACCGAGATGATAACTGATAGAGCAAGTATGGAAGAAAAAGTCATGTTGTGCCGACCACAAATGAATTGGAGTAAGGGCAGTAAAATGATGACAAATGTACAGACAAACTATGTTCTTAATGTCCCTCGGCAAACCTCGTGTTTCGTCAGTCGTCGGATTTCTATCAGTTGCCTTTTGCACTTGGTGCAGACCGGACGCTCTCAATCGACTTGGAAGTATATGGAGTTGTTAATACTCTTTTAACTTAAAGTAATTAATTATGAAAATGGGAGGAGAGCTGCTAAAGTTGCAGGCACGACAGATAGGAAAATAGTTTTACAGCTCTTTATAGTTCACACGGAAATCAAAACAAAACAACAATAAAGTACTTAGTTCTGAATTCAAATTATTATACACGATAAATCTAATAATTGATGGACATGGAAATTAGCATTCGTTTGTATTCGGAAATCCGATGATACCCGAGGAAATACTGTATGCAGTGTGTATATACCTGAGGTGGTGGCGGGTGGCGGGGGTTCGTCATGGCAGGATGGCGACCCTCAGCATCCCAGTCGGTGCCGCTCTCGTTATCCTCCGTCGATGACGTCGACGGGAAACGGTCTCGCGCTAAACAACATTATTGTTAAGGCGAAAGCACCAAATTTTCTTACGTTTTTTTGCAATTTTCAGGTTGTATAAATGCGTTGTATTATGTCTTTACTGAATTAAAATCATCAACACAACTCTCAAAGTTAAATTACCCCATTGAACGACTATTTCATGAAACTGAGACATTTGAGGCCAATTCTTATTAATGATGATCATTCTAACTAATGATTATAATTATATAAATACATATTAGTTATTGTCGCGAATCATATTCTGATTAACATACAACCTGACACTGACTGGAAAATCGCAAAAAACTTAAAAATTGAATTTCACGGGTTATATTGGCGCACCCCCCTAAAACACACCCTGGGGGCCTACCACCAGCGCAAAAGCAGTATTATTTTAATATTACTTCAGTGTGGGAACGAGATGAAGCTCTACAGGACGTATAGCTCCATCTCTTTCTCCCACTAAAGTAATATTAAAATAATACTGCTTTTGAGCTGGTGGTAAGCCGCCTGTAAGGCTTCCTAACACGACACCGGAGCCGCACCAGCGCCGGACCTCATGTTTGTGTATACAAATGAATATCACCAATGCGTCACACCGCCGCCGCGCCGCTGCCGCCGCCGCACTGTGGATCGAAAACAGGCTCTCGAAGACATAGGAGCTTAAAATATTAAAGTTTCGGTTTTTGCTTAAAATGTTTTCTAATAGCCATTCATGCATAAATATATCATAGGATACAATACTTTTTTATTTGCAAAAAAAATCCATGGAGCTAATTGCTTATATCTCTGGAACGAAGAAAATAGCCATTAAATCGTTCCACACGGTGATGTAACTATTTATTTATGATTTTTTGACATCATTCATATAACGAAATATTGTGCGGCTTTTATTGAAGAAAATTGCATTCAATCTGAAAAAATCAAGTATGTCAAAAAACCATAAATAAATAGTTACATCACCATGTGCAAGGATATTAAAGCTACTCTCTCCGTTCCGGATATATAAGCAATAAACCCATGCATTTTTTTTGCATAAGTTGCCACTTTGCCTACTAGATTGTATTCTATGATATATTTATGCATAATATTGGCTATTAGAAGCCATTTCAAGCAAAAAACAGACACTTAAAAATTTCAGCTTCTATGTCTTCGAGAGCCTTTTTTCGATCCACTGAGCGCCGCACTGGCTGCGGCGGCGGCGCTTCGTAAATTTTACACAAACTCTGAGATATTATGTTTTATTTTTTTCATCTTGCGGTCCGGCGCAGGTGCGGCTCCGGTGCGGTTCCGGGTTCATATACAGGAAGCCTAACAACTCTTTTAGGTAGGTAATTAACTTATTACGCAGAAAGAAAATTGTTCAACGTTTTCTACCCATTTTCACAAAGCTGTTAAACAAAAATTATAAAATTCGTAATAACTTTTGTAGCGGCTGTTATGTTTATTTTAAATTACAAGCACCATTTTGGAATATACAAACTCAAATTATTTTTTTACAAAATGGCAGATCCATTTATGAAAAAACCTTTAAAATAATGTAAAAATTGTTCAAAATCGTTTATTTCAGACTATTATTTATTCGTGTGAAATTATTGTGGAAAATAAATATAACACAATGCAGCAAAATCTATAACATAATCGATTCTACTATAAATTCTCTAAGTAGGTACTTTTTGTTAGAACAAATTAAATAAGTAGATAACTAGTTCGCTTTTACACTATGACAAGAGACTAAATTATTGTTAAATCGTCAAGAGCCTTTCCCATAGATTTGCGAAACAAATAGCTTTTACAGAACCAAACTATGGAACCACCCAATATGTTACATGTAACTTTCGGTTGGGAAGTTATACCTACCACCAAAGCACCTCATTGTAAGAGACAGGGCTCATTCATAGAATGTAAAACAGTGAGTATTCAATACTTACGCAGTTTGATCTTCATAACTTTGATCACGGACCTAGGCAGCGTGGCGACTTTACCAAATATCAACAAAGTTTAATTCCCGCCACCAAACTTCACGCTTTTGACATGAGCTGCCAATGAATTATGATATTTAGAATTGACATCACAAAAGTAACTTGTGAAAATTGATAATGAAATAAACAAAATGGATAAGAAGATGATTAGCCAAAGACCGCTCTCTAGGGAATGAATTCGTTTTATTTTAACTATGTTTTGTTTTGAAAATCGATGCGCTTTTGTGACAATTGACAACGACGTGCACTGTCGCTTGTCATTTGAAAATTTTGCAAAAAAGAATTTATTTGCGGCCAGCAGTCCCCACGGTGTGCGAATGAAAACTCTTTTGTTCAATAAAAATCATAATGAGTGCATTTATGGTAAAAACTTTAACTAGTATGATTTTTTGGGTTCCGTATGTCCGATTAAAAACCGGAACCCTTATGTACGTAACCCGTTGGGGTTACGTAAATAAATGAATTTTGAATAATTGCGCAAGTACCATGTGGCATATCAAATGAAAGGGCTTACTGTGAGGGTTTTAAGTAGGTATATTTTTTTTGTAATTTTAAAATAAATCTCCGAAACTAGGTACTGAGCCAAATTATTATCATTATATTATTTTGAAAAAAAAAAAACAGGAGATAGTTATGAATTACAGGAAAACCTATAAGAAGTCTATGGTCTTAAAATAACATGGTAAATCACTAAATATTGTACGTAAAAACTTACATTAGCAGTTGGAATGAATGGGAGAACATGTTTTTCAGCTACAATGGAAAGTTTGTTCTTGGGATGAATTCATCCCAACTACGGAACCCTTCATTGTGCGTGTAATATAATTTACTCATCACTAGCAGTTGTGTCTTGCCGACTGTGGCGTGGAAAAGCACACCTCTATTTACATTTCGATTAACATTTTTTGATGATTGTTTTTTCTAGTGAAATGTAACGAATGGTAATAAACTAATATATCTTTGTGCCTTTTTACAATATTTAATTAATAGTTTTAAATAATAGGAAAAAGAAACGCAGAAAACTAGATTTTGTACTTTAAAAAAAAGGGTTTTTCTGTCGGCTTTAGCCGTCGGTGCGTGTTCGGCACGTTTTCATTAATTGTCTGCTATATCCGACCGTGGCGGTCGTAAGTCTCAATTCTTATTTTGTGTATATGTAAAGTAATAATTGATCTAGAGAAAAAATATATTTTAATTGGATAATAAACAAACTATATTTTCTTACTGTTATTTTAGACATGAAAGCCGAGTAATCTTGTTTTTGTTTCAAATAATCTTTAAAAAGAAAGCAAAAGATACAAAAAAAACCGGCTAAGTGCGTGTCGGACCACGCACAATGAAGGGTTCCGTAGTTGGGATGAATTTATTCCAAAAACAAACTTAACTTTGTAGTTGAAAAATATGTTCCCCCATACGGAATGTATTGTAAAACATGTTTTTGCAACTGCAAAGTTAAGTTGTTCGATTATTACTCGTTAACTTGTAGAGCCTACTTAGCTGTGATAGTTTTCCTTTTAATTTCGTTATATAAACTACTGTTGTGATTTTTTTCACGCACCCAAAACCAACCATTAAACCGGTAGGGGGGGGGGACACTTGACTCTAACAAAAATTAGCACTTTAAAGCTTAATATTTCGCAAACGAATCCCTGAATCCAAAAATGGTTTTTCTGTTTTTTTCTTGTTTTTTTTTTTGTTTTTTTTACCCATGGTGAGGGGTATCATTGGAAAGGTCCTTCAAAAACATTGTGAGTTTGTGAAAACCATTTTTGGATTCAGGGATTCGTTTGCGAAATATTAAGCTTTAAAGTGCTAATTTTTGTTAGAGTCAAGTGTCCCCCCCTCCTGCCGGCTAAAAGGTTAGTTTTGGGTGTGTGAAAAAAATCACAACAGTAGTTTATATAACGAAATTAAAAGGAAAACTATCACAGCTAAGTAAGCTTTACAGGTTACCGAGTAATAATCGACCTACTTAACTTTGCAGTTGCAAAAACACGTTTTCCCATACATTCCGTATGGGAGAACATATTTTTCAACTACAAAGTTAAGTTTGTTTTTGGGATAAATTCATCCCAACTACGGAACCCTTCATTGTGCGTGGTCCGACACGCACTTGGCCGTTTTAATTTTCAGGTAAGGAACCTTAAAAATTAATGGCTGTCATCATTTCCAGAACGGGCAATAATTAATTAATTTCCTAAAAACATTTTGATGTTGACGCCTTTTTTACTCAATTTTTTTTTTGTCGGTCGATTTGGCGACGGTTTGAGAGGCCTAAAATGCGGAGTGCGCCTTCTGTACTATTCTGTGGCACCGGCAAAGTTGGTCCCAGTATTATGCTACCTTCCACTTACCACCCTTGAAGACTCCACTCCATCTGCGCCCTAAAGATGATACTCTCTTGGCAGTTTACCTACGACGAGATTGATTGTTTTTAGGAAGGTGCCAAATGGAACCCTATTACTAAGCCTCTGCTGTCAGTCTGTCAGCAGGCTGTATCTCATGAACCGTAATAGGCAAACAGTTGAAATTTTCACGGAAAGTCCCCATTCAAAAAATGTGTTTTTGCGGCATTTTTGCTCGATCTTAATACGGTACGGAACTCTTCGTGTTCTAGTCCGACTCGCACTTAGCCGGGTTTTTTTTATCAGATACGTACATACATAGATACGATTATACTTACTTTGTTTTTCAAATAGGTAGGTACCGCGTACACGTACACGACATCAATCCATCAAATTTGCAATCATTTAAATTACCTACTGATTTGGGCACTTGGTGTTTCCTGGTCTATATTAGTCCTAATAAAACACCCAATTAAGTAAAGTTACATGTAATATAACAAAATTTAAAACAAGCACAATAAAATTAAACGAGTAACCCTATCACTTTTCCCCGACAGCGTCGACGAGGACAATCTCTGGTGTCAGTTCCGCTGCCACAGAAAGTTGGGCCACTGCGGGGGCTGACACTGCCGTGGGGGGTCGTTGTTCGGGAGAATCCGGCCGCTTCTGGCACTTCTCGATCGTGTCTGATAGAATCTCCTTGAGTGTGGACGCTAAGGCTTTTGGATTGCCACTACTGTCCAGCTGTGGAAGAAAGAAGTAAGTTAGTGTCAAGTTTTCATCAGAGTCTGATGACTGTGCAAAAGTTTGGTTTGATTGGGTATGGTTTGGAACGCCCAAAGTTATCATCATCATTTCAGCCGAAAGACGTCCACTGCTGGACATAGGCCTCCCCCAAGCACCTCCACTTCAACCGATTCTGTGCTCTCCGCATCCAGCGGATTCCTGCGGCCTTCACAAGGTCATCGGTCCATCTAGTGGGAGGCCTTCCAACGCTACGTCTTCCGGTACGTGGTCGCCACTCCGGAACCTTTCGGCCCTCCTCGGCCATCCGTTCTGCGAGCAATGTGCCCTGCCCATTGCCAATTAAGTTTGGCAATTCTTCGAGCTATGTCGGTTACCTTGGTTCTCCTGCGGATCTCTTCATTTCTGATTCGATCACATAGGAAAACTTCAAGCATAGCCCTTTGGGTGACTTTTAGCCTTCTGATAAGGCCCATTGTGAGCGACCACGTTTCAGTACCATAGGTCATCACTGGCACCACGCACGCAACGACGTGATTATCTCATCATCTGTTACGACGCCTCATTGAGGTGGATAACAATTAAAATTCTATTGTGTCTCGTTAATGACAGTTGAAAGGTTAAGACCCAAAGTTATAATCACGTCGAATTATTTAATCGTGGCATACTTAATAGTTTTAATGACATAACGATGCCCAGTTGGTAGGATACCTTTACGATTTTGAATACTTAATACTCCAGTGTGGTTTATAGCCAAAACTTCCTCTCAGCATCACTGCCAAAACAATGATTCAATGAAATGATTAATTCTTTAAATGGGATACCGAAATCATTTTTACACGTCATGTTTTAAAAAATAAGGTAGATGGAATTTTCTCTCTGACTACCCCAGAGACACAGAATAAATAAGTAGCAGTATTATATCTCGGCTCGGCAGTGACCTTGAAATAATTACCTACGGCCGCTCGGTAGATAAACCTTCCGCGTCCGTGCGTACAATTCGGCCGATATAACTTGGCAGTTCCGCATTTCGCGCTGAAGGCTGCGCAATAACATTTTTTAGGACACAAATGGTGACATGAGGTGTAAGTGAGTGAGAGAATATGCGTGAAAGTTAGTAGTGCCTGTGTTCAGAACTGCCGATTATATCGACCGTATTGTAACTGCCGCGCACTCGATACTGTTGCGTGCTGATAAACACTAAGATTTCGAAGTGCGTATTTTCTATGAAGATAAAATACTGGACTTATTTATACTGTGAATGAGAGGAAATGACGAAAACGAACTCAGGGTCAAGGTCGCTTTTAAAGTCCAGAAATTAATCATTGAAAATTTCGTGTACCAAAATGCAGGATGGATAGCGTCTGCACCTTGGCCCTCGGGGGAAAGTCCTTACCAGAAACCGTTTGAGTAGATAAATAAGGCTTACTGTTACAACATGTCCTCCAAATCGTTTGTGTACGTTTTTGACTTTGTGTGCAGCTTCCCTGACGATTTGCCTCGCTGCGTTAATCTCCGACTCCGGTCTGCCCAACTCCGATAGTTTGCTTTGTAGCCTCGTCGCTGCTATCTGAGAATCAGAGGAACGGAACAGCTTCAAGCAGTCATAAACATTACTGAACTTTAAGATCGTTCGTAAGACCTGGTTGTGACTTGCACAGACCAGAGAGATATGGCACAAAAGGGAGAAGGCCGTTACTCAGCAACGGGAGGAACAAAGCTGCCAATGATGATGATGATGCCTGGATCTTCACAAGCAAAACCTACTCAGTAGAAGAATGAAGATGGCCTTTTTTGTCGATAGATGATATCAATGAGAAAATAAGTTCTTACCTCGTTGTCAACTTCAAGTGCCACGATCTTTTCAGGCCACTTGACTTGCCTGTTGAAGATGCTAGACATCCGTGGGTTTTTAGGGAAACCAACCAGGATGAAGCCCTTCGCCTCATGCTGCATTAGCATCGACTCCTTTATCAAGTCTACTGTCAGTTGCTGCAAAGCGAGGAAGTATTTGAAATCTACTGCTTTGGTTGTTGGTTGGCTGGCTCATGATAGCGTTCTAAACTACCGAAGTATATCGGCGAAAAGTTACCCCGTTAACTGATATATGAATCCACAACGATTTTGAGAGAACTATTACCGTCTCCAGGATATCCCAAGGGCATAATTTAATAGAGGCGGAAGCCTGGTGGATTCATCAGCACGCCAAGAACATAGTTCAGTTGGTAAGAACCTGGGTTTTTCAAAGGAGAATATCCTTGAGAATTCGACCTACCTCTGGTATATCGTCCTGTGCCTGTAACTTATCTGCAATCAAACGCCCTCTGGCCGTGTCCTTCCCCGCTTCAGATCGTACCAGCTCTCCGGGCCTTATCATCGTATACCCTGTTATATTTGAGATGGTTTGCGCCACAGTTTGGTTGCCGGCACCCGGGACTCCGTTCACGAAGATCACGGGCAAATGCCGGATAGGAGTCATGTCGTAGACCATGTCCTGTTTGTTGATTAGTTGTAGATTAATAAAATGGCGGGGTTATTGTATTTTTCCATCTAGAACTTCTAAGTAGCAGACCGGAGTCTGGATTTGGGCCCGGTTGAGGGCAATAGGCTCGCCCCTATTACATGTGATGTTATGTGTATGTTAATTATAGGAAGATGTTATGGTTAAGTGTACGTAATGGTTGGTAAAGAATTTTGCTTGTTGTTGTCTTCACTTCATCTTTCGCCTATCTTGATAATGGATGAACTAATCGGAATGACGTTGTTCAGGACTCAGCAGAATAAATTCTAAAAACAAATAAATTCCAAGAAAGTTGGGGTTTTGACCCTACAATTCAACCTTAAATTTCACTAAATTAAATCATGCATTTAATTAGCTCTGGGGTTTATTCTGGTGCTACTGATTAAATTTTTGCAGGGATGAATGCAGGAATGCAATTGAGGACCGTCCGCAACAGTCATTACTACTTACATCACTCCACCGAGGTCACAAAACACTCGATTTTTGATAGCACTCACCTCTTCCGTATTCTTAGAGGAAAAACATCCCATTTTGTTTTCACGCGCTAGTGCGCTACCTGCAAGCTTAATTCCTTGTAAAATTATTTAATTAAATTATAATGCTCAATAAAATTGTAGTAAAATGACATTTCCAAATGAATGACACTTATTTGAATGGGACTAGATTTTTGACGGTTTTCAAAAAAGCTTTACTTTTCAGACAGTATTTTCGTATAAAACCTGTTGGCTGAGACCTACTAACGAGGTTGTATACCTACCAATGTATTGTATTGGTGGTCGTGGCCTATGGGCGTTTTATTTGTCACAAAGTCAAAGTCAAAGTTATTTATTTTTTGAACGTCAAAAAATTACAAAATAATAAAATTGATTCTAGTCGCCCCTACCAAAAGGTAGTTTTCGTATGGAGAAGAATGGGCAAGAAACTCCACCGTTACTCTTTTAAAATGTTTTACAATTGTTTGTATATGTACGTACACTAGTTAAATAATTATTATATGTGAAGACGATGCACCTAGAATAAAATTACTATACCATAATAGGTAAAAAGAATTAAAAATTAAGCAACGACAGATAATTTAATATGTGATAGATACATGGTGCTCACATATTTACAAACATTGTAAAAGTAGACGATTTTCCTAAAATTTTACAATTAATAAGTCAGTGTGTAAGGAAGTAATCACAGAATGTAAAATCAATGTCATAAAACACAAAGTAATAAATTTTACAATTACATTAGTTTGATTTTGTCTTGATTCTAAATTGTCCTATGGAGCAGGACCAGCATGTTTCCAAGCACTCTTATCTTGGATATAATCCTCTAATTTGTAATATGCTTGTTTACAAAGTGCACTCTTTATATGAGTTTTAAATTTTCTTTCATTTAATTGCAATATGTCACAAGGTATTTTGTTGTAACATTTAACACAGTACCCCATAAAAGATGTATGTATACGTACTTTAGATAATCTGAAAAATGGTTGATATAGTTTATCTTTATTTCTAGTATTAAAATTATGTCTATCACTTATTTTATTAAAGAGATGTGGATTTTTCCTTACATACATAATATTTTCATAAATGAATTGGCAAGGTACATACCGTCATAATATTAATCCTTTTAAAAGGTTCCCTGAGAGATTCGCGGCGACATAGATTATAAATGGCTCTGACAGCTCTCTTTTGCAAAATAAAAATGGATTCAATGTCAGCAGCCCGACCCCACAGTAAAATGCCATATGACATAATGCTGTGAAAGTGACTAAAATAGACCAAACGCGCGGTTTCTACATCTGTTAACTGTCTTATCTTTCTAACAGCATAAGCGGCCGAGCTTAACCGCCCCGCAAGAGATGTTATATGAGGTCCCCATTGTAATTTCTCGTCTAGCGTAATTCCCAGGAAAACCGTTTGATTAATAAATTCCAGTTTTTCTCAATTCAATATGATGTCACATTCGCTACTTTGAACATTAGGTAATTTAAATCTAATGCATTTGGTTTTTTTTTTATTAAGTACCAGATTATTTACCGAAAACCAATCTTGGACTTGCAGAATAGAGCTATTCACGTCGTCAAGATTTTGTGACCGTCGGTTTATTTTAAAGATTAATGATGTGTCATCTGCAAATAACACCATCTTCGGTTGATTTTGAAGTAATTGGGGTAAATCATTAATGTAAACTAAAAAGAGGAATGGACCCAATATCGAACCTTGAGGAACGCCCATTGCCATTTCAGACCCTAATGAGTTTACGCCGTTTACCTGAACTTTAACCTTTCTATCTTTCAGGTATGATCTAAGTAAATCAAGAGCTGTATTCCTAATCCCATAGTGCTCTAGTTTCAGCAGAAGTGTCTCATGGTCTACACAATCGAACGCCTTCGAGAGGTCGCAAAAGATTCCAATGGCATCTTGTGCTTCTTCCCAGGCATTAAAAATGTTCTTTATTAGGGTGACACTGGCGTCAGTGGTACAACGCCCTTTGGTGAAACCGTTCATGAAAGATGGAATTTTTATTAAAGTGACGTAACATTTGATTGAGCATCAACTTTTCATGTGTTTGAAAAGTTGATGCTCAATCAAATGTAAAGATGTCTTACTGAGAACTAGCAGAATTGACACAGGATTATAATTGTTGAGTTCTTTACTATCACATAAGGTCAATACCTTATTTCAGTAGTTCCTGCTACTGCAAGAAGGTCGGTTATTGAGCTCAGGGTCACGTGTTTGAATAAGGCTGCTTTTCCACCAGAGATGAGCTATACAGCTATGCTGCGAGGATGTGAAAGCTAAGCTACGAAACTATGTGACCGTTTCCACTAATGCTAAGCTGTGTAGCGGAGCGAGTAAAATGTGCTATGAAGATGCGCCGCCGCGAGGTAGCTGTGCGAGGAAGATGCATGGACAGTAGGGAAGGCACTCTGCTCTGTACATAGCTACACCACTCGCGCATCCACAGCTCCCATCCATAGCAAGCATCCTTCCATATAAAAAACATGGCTTAGTTGAACGCGTCTCCACCAGTGCTATGCTATGTGGACCAATGAATATGATTGGTGGAAATCAAACGCATCCATAATTTAGGGCTTCCAATACCGGGACCCCGGTATTGGCTAATACCGTGATCCCGGACATTTTTTGACATTTTTCAATACCGGTATTGAAATGTTCAATACCGGGGTACCGGTATTGGTGATTTTATTTTATTATCAGTAGACACTACAGTGAAATAATTTCTTTTTATTACACATTATATTTCCAACCAATATTTTATCTGGGTTAGTTTTAAAAACTGTGTATTTTAATTATCTCGTGGTTTATTTAGACAGTTAGTTACATTTCATTACTACTTGTGCTATTAACTGGAGGCAGAAATAGAAGGTAAAACTCAAAGGGAAGTTAAGACCTATACTTCTTCCAGAACTGATATTGTAGGAGTTGACATGGGCATTGCAGAGAGAACGTTTTCCTCGTTCTTTACACATTTGTGCAACCGTTTAAGAAGCTCGCTCTCAGATAAAAGTTTAGATGCTCTTTGAAAGAGAGCCGAAACAATTATGAATTTGTGACTGATTTATTTAATTTAAGTTTAAAAATATATATTATTGTTTCATTGTTGATTTTATAGAGATTGTATGCAGGATATTACTTTATAGCTCAAGATACTATGTTCCACTCAGTAGTAACTTTAGTAAGTCAGGAATAAAGAACCTTAAAAGCACCATGAACAATTTTGACTGATTTAAATGTGATTTTAGTTAAAAAAAAAGTATGTTGATTTTAAAAGAGATTTATTTTATAATAAAGAAAGATAAATAGATCGCTAAATTGTAATTACTTAGATACTGATTCAAATTTAAACGTTTTATTTTATCTAGGTACATGTGCCAGATTATTTTGTTACTTTTGTTAGGCGATTCTATTTGCAACTTAAAGTTAAATAAAAAAGTGATTTTATATGTCAAAAACGGTGTTTTATTATTTTGTAGTCAAACTTATTAGTTGTTGAATAAAAAAAACGATATACGTTTGTCTTAGCATTAAGTAAAGTGATTTTATAGTAAAAATATTGAGTCCAATACTGGGATCCCGGGATCCCGGTATTGGAAATTTTCTATACGGTATTAATACCGGTATTGATAAAATCCGGTATTCGAAATTCCTAATCCATATACACCGTATCATAGCACATCTCTGGTGGGAAAGCAGCATAGCACAGGCATCTGATTCACTGTTGTACTATAGGTTAGGTACTATGCAGTCAAGCATCGTTGCTGTGTTCAGGTTTTTTAAGCTTTTTCTGCCTGTGTAATGGCGCAGGCAAGCAAATGACACACTCTAGCTTTGTCTCAGGGATGGCATCGTACCAACGATGCCTCTAGTATTTATAAAGCCTCTTTATTCCTTAATTAAAAAATAAACAAAGTACTTATAACAAAAAAGTAAATAATAAATAAAATTGAGGAATTTAATTAAGGACCCCTCTTTGGGTAAAGGCCTCCTCCCTTTCTTGCCACTCTTTTCTGTCCTGTGCTACTGCAGGCCAATTCTGGCCCGCTACCTTTTCTATTTCGTCGACTCATCTTTCTCGGGAGCGTCCCCTTCGCCGTTTTCTTTTTGGGCCTGCCCACATGGTGGTTCTTTTACTCCATTTTATGTCTTCGGAGCGTGCTACGTGCCCCGCCCATTTCCACTTCAGTTTTTGCGAGTGTTGTAGGGCGTCGATAGACCAACGATGCCTCTAGTATTCAAAAATTTAATAAATGATTGGGCAAATCGTGGAACGGTAAAAATACACTAATATACTACACGAGGACACAGCACAATGTTAATTTCAATGCTATCCGATCTTATTATCTAATATCATCATCCTGTCAGCCATGATGAGGGCAGTGACAGTAATAGGCTTAATTATAATTAATTTTAAGTTTCTGTACTGGGATAGGTTATCAGTTAAACCCAGTTAGTTACTCTCACTCATAGTAATACAGTTAAAAAACTGTGCTACCTGCGATTGTAGCATAATTAGATTGAGCCAACATGCAATAATTTAAGTTTTTTTATAATTGTTGCACAGTGCAATCATTGCTATATGAGATGTTACAGACGTTTGTGAACTCGTAAACAGTGATTCTTTTGAACAAGTAGCATTTGATCGAAGTTCGGAATAAGTGCAATAGACTCAAAAAATAATAATGTTGTTAATTCTACTAGTAGTGCTTTCAACAATAGACACACCAGTAATGGCAGAATCGAAATGCTCCGTCGATGCTCAATCACTTCCTCCAAAATACCATTTATTAGAGAAATGCTACCGTTCCAAACTTGGGATGGTTTCCAAGGCTAACTTCACATCCTTAACCAGTTGCCAACGTCTTGGCATTGAGAAGAAGGGGTTGGCGATAAACTATAGTCCTCCAGAGGCTTGGGGCGAAAGTAATTTGACAGTTGATTATACCTGTGAAGTTTTGAAGTGCGCTGAGGGTGATGGGGGATTGTCCATGGTGAATGATTCCAGATATGATTATTACAGTATTTATGCAAAGACGATACGTAAGTCCTACCTACTTTTTTTTACATCAGTATCTAGGCTGTCTACAAGACCATTTTGACATCATCAATGCAGGATGTTGTAGGAATATGTATGTAAGACATTTTATGACATTCAGTTTATTTCCACTGTGTCCTCTTTATTTACCTCTGTTGATCAATGTTTATTAAAGCCGCATCGTTTTTTATAAGTGATCGATTGCTGCACTACAGTCTTCTACTCTAGAACATTGATTATTATCATCATCATCATCAGCCGAAAGACGTCCACTGCTGGACATAGGCCCGGGCCCAAGCACCGACACTTCCACTTCAACCAGTTCTGTGCTTCCTGCATCCAGCAGATTATAAATTTTTAGGATCTCTTAGAAATTCGTTTTTTTTACATTTCAGCTCATGTGAATTCATCCTGCATCCCAGCTCTGGGCATGTTCTTAATCATCACAAAGAAGCAGAATTACACACTTGGGTTCCGTGAGTGTAAGAACCTGAGTAGTTTGCCTGCTGACGTCACAAGCGAGCAGCGAACCGATGCGCTGGCGCAGCTGCTGGCTGGCAATAGTATAGAGACGGCGTTTGTCGGGATGAGGAGCAAGAATGGAAGTGCTTTTATTAGTGTAACTGGTGAGTTCTAACTTCTAAACTGCTGTCAGTTCAAGGACCTCAAAATTGAGAAAGGCTGGTATTGTCTGCTAGAGGCAGGCTTGATAAAAGATGGTCATCATTACGTTGTCTGCTAAATAAAGGCTTACCACCTAATATAAAAATGGTGGCTTTTAGCCTTTAACCAAAAGTAAGTGGTATTAATAATACGCTACAGAGAAACCCAAAAATCATTATACTTTTCGAGTTGCGTTCTTCCTAAGGTGATGCCTTAGACTGCACGACATATCGTGCCTGGGCACCTGGCAGTCCAAGAAAGGCCCGCAGGAAATTCGACTGTGTGCTTCTTACAAGGACGAGGACTTGGGTATCGACACCATGTAAGAAGAACTACCCCATGATCTGTGAACTGATCCCTGGAGGTCCTTACAAGAGGGGTTCTTTGTTTGCCTCTAGAATCAAGAAAGTTAACGGTTAGTATAAAAAAAGATACATAATTTTGTTTGTAATGGTAAAAGCTTAGTAAAAATAAAATGCTTGTATTCCAGCAACGACAGGTTTTGATCCCCATTCTGTTTTTTCAGAGACAATAACAGAAAATAAAGACGACGACAGGAAATAAAATAGATCAACCATTCTTTAGATACATATCTATATTTTAATTAAAAAAAATATTTTTTCATGTTTTTTTAATGAGTAAGGTTTCCTATTTATTTCAAGACTAAACTAAACGCATAAATCTAATTGACATTGACAGCTGACACATTCTTCACCCCACCTCCCCTCCCCCACCACATGTTCCCCGCCCTGAACCTGAATCTTAGATCTTTGTGTTTTTGTTTACAATAATCTCTTATATTGTAATAAAATTGATATTTACACATTTAAAAAGTTTTTCAAATCATATAATGGGCCAAGGAAAAAGTCAGTTTACAGAAGAGGAACTTCAAGACTACGAGGTAACTAAATTTATTCATTTGTTAAGGTTTTTGCTCTAAAAATATGGTTTTCGACTTATGACTAATAAATTCGTCATAATTTACAGGATCTCACTTATTTTACGAAGAAGGAAGTACTATAGTGAGTAGAAATCTCTTATTATAATTTTGTTTACATGCAGTTTACTTCATTGAAGCTCAAAGCCTAAACAGTTCAATAATCTAGAAAAGTTAAGCCTAGTTTATAAATGTTACATTTTCATCTATAAAACGATATGTATTTCCATATTCTTTGTCTTCCTGATGACACAGAAATCATATTTAGTTACTGAACATATTTGCTCTAAATATTTCATTTCATTTAGAAAACCTACAATTCTAAGGTACCTAACAATGAAACATCACAGAATATGTATATTACTGTACCTATTGTTCAGTTAATAACAGGTTTCCCTGTTGAAATAGAACAAAATTACAAACATGTGAACAGAATACCTATTACAAAAAAATCCTTTTGAGTATTGACCCAATTTCTGATACAAATTTTATTTATTACTTAGCTTTTTCAGCTGTTACTAAAAACCTAATTAATTAAACCTGTCTTACATTCCAGTGCTCATCAAAAATTCAAAGCCCTAGCGCCTGAGAAAGTAGGTCACAACAAGAATGCAAAACTCCCAATGACAAAGATCCTGCAATACCCTGAGTTACGCGTGAACCCATTCAGAGACCGGATATGTAAAGTATTTAGCTCAAGTAATGATGGAGACTGCACCTTCGAAGACTTCCTTGATATGATGTCTGTATTCAGTGAGATGGCTCCAAAGGCAGTGAAGGCTGAACATGCATTTAGGATATTCGGTAAGATCTTTAAATATAAGTGGTAGTCTAAACTGAAGGCAAATCTATCAGTATTTTAACCCTTTGTGTGCCGGAACGTGGATCCACGCGAGACACAATGGCTTTTTAATTGTTTCTGTAATTACGGCATTCGGGAGGTTAGTAGTCAGCCACTTTTTAATATTGGAGCTACCCAGTACTTGAGTAGCGGAGGTAGGACTGGCTCCCGATTAGGGTTACCATCCGTCCGAATTTGTCCAGACATGTCTGGCTTTTTGGCTCCCCTTCCGGACTATGTCCGGCCTTCTCATTTGTCCGGACTTTTAAATATAAGGGGATTTTCTTTAAAAAGATACAAAATTACTAAGAAAAAAACTAAAAAATAAGATTATAAAATAGTTCATTGATTCAGGCGTGAAAATCCTTGCGGAAATCCATTATAAAATACAATAGAAGTGGATATATTTAGTAACCTGTTCCGCTTAGCTATTTCTAAAGAGTCATAAAATACCCCTGAAATAAATCGACACATGTTTCACCTCTCAACGAGACATCCTCAGGATGACGATATACTTGTCGCAAACTCGAACACGTGTTGTCACACCAAGAAGTTAAATATGTGAACTTTTTTGCAAATGTGAGGCTTTTTGTCCGGACTTTTCAAATTTCTAAATGGTAACCAATCCCAAAATAGTTTCAAAGAAAATTTTCAAAAAGATATAAAAGCAAAGCACCTGCCATTTTACTTCTCTACCACCCTTGTTGACTAGTAAAAAATGCCTTTATGTTGCATAAAGTTCAAACAAGCACCTACATAAATATAATTATTTTTGAGGTCTTTGAGAAAACAATTATTTCTCTATTTCCCCAGATTTTGACGGTGATGACATGATTGGTGTATCAGACTTGCGTGAAGTGATTGAGAGGCTATGCGGTCCCGAACTAAAACTGGGTGACTCAGAGATTCAACAGCTAGTCCAGAATGTTCTAGAAGAAGCGGACTTAGATGATGATGGAGCACTATCTTTTGCAGAGTTTGAACATATCATTGATAAGAGCTCTGATTTCTGCCAGTAAGTTTATCAAGTATTTGTACTTACAGCCTGATTCAAACTTTATGTCAGCTCGGAACATGAGGTGAGTCGCTACGTTGTAACAACGTCATGTGTCAGCGGGGGTGAGGGGTGGGGTACCTACTGCGCAGCGAGTAGCGCAATTCAGCGCCGCCGTAAAGTTTGACGCCTACTATACATGCTCTTATCAACTTTAGTTAAACTGGGCATGCTTGTATTACCAGGATGACTGGACCACCAAGAAAACAGTAGATTACCACCCCACACTGTAAAAAGGCAAACACTGAATCTATCCATGATTTGCTAGCCAATCCTGAAGTTACAGCTTAGCTGCGTAACACCATTGTCCTAATAGAACGCGACTACTTGACCCGAATTCGCTCAAAATCGCGTTCTATTAGGAGTTAAGGTATTATGTATGACAAATTGGCCAAAACTAGACTATTTGTCTCAAATGAATATTATTACCGTACTTACTATACGCCGTTTGAAATAAGATTAGATATTTAAACAAACCTTTTTTACAGTCCGTTCAACCGATTTTGACTTCTATACTATAGGCATAAGGATGGCATTAAAAGCAAAAAAAGTGGTTACAAACCAACTGTTTACTGCAGCTGCCATTTGTTATGCGACCAACGCAATAGAAGTCAAAATCGGTTGAACGGACTGTAAAAAAGGTTTAGTTAAATGTCTAATCTGAGTATAGAGATGTGCCGGATCGTTAAAAAATGTGATCCGCGGATACGGATACGGATCATAAGGGTCTAGATCCGGGAATACGGATACGGATACGGATCTACAATTTACCATTACTCAATATTAATTATGACGTATATTTTATTTAAGTTCTTGAGAACAACATAGTTTTAATTGATGTGTTAACTCACATAATTATTTCAATTAGCATAGCACAAATATTAGAGGTTTGATCTCACTACAAAGATAGTTTAATTACTAGGTACCTTATAACTTAATTTACTGGTACTTACTCAACTTGAATTATAATACATATCTTTATAATTTTACTAATTTGATATTGAAGTTAACAGTATTTCATTGCTACATATCTTTAAAATTTCATATAATTAATGAAATGTATTAATATAAAAGATCCGTTCAAGATCCGCCAAAAAGTAACGGATACGGATCTTTTTTCTCCCTCGGATATCCGCGGATACGGATACGGATATCCGGCACATCACTACTACTTACTTATCACAATTTTGATGAATCACAAATTATTATAGATACTTTGCTACTCTCTATCTTTTGATGTATTCTATTTACATTGCACTAATTTTTGTCTTTATTTTGTTTTTCAGCGCATTTAGAATAAGACTGTGAAGTGAGGACCTGTATAATACTCGATATTCTGCCACAACATACTCATACATTCTCAATATGATAATACTTGTGTTTGTCTCAAAATTATCGAATGGTGTTTCTACAACTGTCTGTAATTTACATAATTATTATATACATTTTTAACGTTATATAAGAACCTGCTGATGATTGTATTGCATTATACAAAGCTGGGAATGTATTATAATGATTAGATCTACTAATGCCCGTTTTACTAACACTTTGTGACAATGATTGTCTAAATAAAAGCGAAATGTTAGATTATGATCGCTCAGCTCAGCGCTGAGAGTTGAAGATCCAACAGTGCACTAAAATTCAGATGTTCACATAGGTATTTCCTAGTGTTAGTGAAAACGGGCATTAATGCATGGGGCTGCATTTATGTAGAACGCTAGTAACCGGCGCCGAAACGCTAGCGTTTGTTGGCACCAACTGATAATCGCTGGTTGATAACCAACGATTCTTGGTGCCGATAAGCGCTGGTTGTTGCTAGCTGGGTGCGGCGCCGGTTACCAGCGTTCTACATGAATGCGGCCTTACAGTTTAACCTAATGCAGGTTTTTGTCTGCGTTCATTAGAAAACATGAATGAGGCAGTTGCAGCAACTTTAGTAAATAAGAAACTTATTACTATTTAAATGTAAGTAGTTAATATAATTATTATAAAAAGCATTTATTATGTCTTCCTTATTATTCTAATTATTTATTTTAAAAATATGTATTGTCAATCTTTACTTTGCAATTAAAATGTTTTCTTGGATGATAAGTAATGAATTTTGATGTTTTGTGCTGTTCTCAATTTTTATTAGAACAATTTTGTAATGAAATGCCAAGTATTAAATTATGTTTCTTTGGGATTTTGTTTATTTTTTAATTATAATAATTTTCTATCAACCAGTCACTCTGTAGAATCTGTATATAGGGTGCGTGTGTAGTGTCAGTTGTGTATTTGGATGTTTAGGAAACTCTTTAGAGTAAACACAGCTCTAAAAATATCAATTAAGTTTATTACCTACTTTACAAACAATAAAAGGTTTAACACAATGCGCGGCGCGAGCGAGTTTTTATTCCTGCCTGCTCGATAGGTTGTTTAGCGCGGACTGGCGAGGGCGAGCGAGGGGCGCATCAAGAGCGCGGGTAGGAGGCAACGCGTTTAGCCGCTAGCCGCGTGGTTCTGCACTCTTTGGAGATCATACGTTGGCAGAGCGGCCGAACTGTAGGTAGGTATAGGCTACAGCTCCATGTAAAATACTGGTACCTAGCTGCATCTGGTTAGATTGTTGGGAAAAGGCTAGACAGATGATGAAAATAATATTCTAATATACATTTTTAAATATTACTAAATCGGCATGTTACATGATAACATTGCCTTGAGTATCATAATCATAACTATAGCATAACAGTGATAAGAACAGAATGAGTGTAACAATGTTGTTGAAATGTAAAGATTACTGACAGTGTATCTAGGGACGTGGAATAATTACAGCTAACATATAAAGTAGGTATATAAAATTAAATGTACAGCTGTTTATGCAAAAATAAAAGACAATTTGGTGGAATATAAAAAATATTTATTAAACTTATTAAAAAACATTTTATGACTTTGCTTACTCTATTTTAGTAAACAATCAGTTCTGTAGATAGCCTGGAAGCTTCATCCTCATGAATATCCAAGTTGTGAAGAAAGATACAAGAATACATAGGAAGGCTACTGATATTAACAAGATTCTGTTCAATTTAGGGGTTGAAGGGTTGTGTGTGCGGTCGAGGATGATGAAACCAAGACCACCAAGAGAGAACAGGAAGCTGGACGCCAATCCTTCCATTATGTACTGTCCATTTACACGATTTGGCATAAACGCGACCGGCCTACTGTGTCCATGCTCATCGGTCGTTGAACCCACGCTCGGCGGCTCCACAATCACGTCGTATATAATCCCTACAATAAAAATCACGTATTAGATTCAATCTGAAACGACTCCAATAAGAAATTAATTGGTAATCTTACAAAACAATCTTCTAACCTCCGGTCACTAAAAAGTATGAAAGCAGCACCAAAGAGAATGTTGTCATAGCAGACGGAGCCTGTAACCATGTCGGCTTTTTAATCTTAATGTTAGGAATTTCAAGAACTGTGAATGGTATTGCAAATAAAGCTTCCATTTTTCAAATTTATTAGAACAAGAAAGAACCGACAAATCGCTAAAGCTAAACGAACGCCTGTCTGTTGACGTCGATGACAGTTGACAGCGGTATCCGCGCGTTATCTGTCCAGTAGTGATGTATTTAACTAATCGTCTACGAGCGAAAAGTTTTTTTAAACTCGATTTCAAATTATGATATCAAAAATCAAAAAATACAATTTAACTTCTTTTAAAAATTATGACGACTCTTTATCGGTATCTATAACATTTAAGTTCATAGATTTCAGACAGAATACAAAATTGATTTTTTAACCTGATACTAATATTGTATCACCATTCATGCTGGTCGTACATTTTAATGAGTTTTTTATTGGACAACACTAGCACAGATGTTCTAACATTCCATTTTAATTAATTTATGATCGTTACAAAATCTAGTTTTTAATACCCCAAACAAGGCTCATAGCAACCAATAAACTTTTTTATGTATTCTTTATGTTTCAACGAATATTTCCTCAAATTCGCCTATTTGGGGTGTCGAATAGAAATAAAGAAATAATTTGTACTACGTGCAACGAAACGTAACATTAAAATTTTCTGTTCGGCCAATTAAAACGTAGCTAAGGCATTAAATGTTTAACTCCTATTGGAGCATTTTGAATAATCGATTTTAGTATATAATTTCATCCAATAGGATTTCTCTATTAACGAATGACATCGACGACAATGGGAACAAAAATTTTGGCAATTGTCAAATTACACGATTCGATTTTAGTAAAATTGAGCTAAAGTTCGGTTCCACATTTTTATCCGTTTGGCGACAGCAGCTAATTTTTTATTATTATTCATCCCCTCAAAATGTGTTAATCGTGCTTGTGTTAAGTGTGTATAGTAATAATAATCGATTTTCATTGTTGAGTTTGAAGACGTCGCGAAAATGTGTTAATTTTACGCACAAAATGGTATGGACTGTGGATTTATCACTGATATTACGATGAAGGGTGGTTTATATCTAATCTACACGTCTTTGGTGACAATTTCATTGCTATCCAGGTACATAAATTAATTTTTTTATGATGATACTAACATAAATTTTCATACAATATCCAGATTCTCATGAATATGGTATTCCACAGTTGTGCTCTCATCATTTTGGGTGTTTCGGAGGCTCACCCAGGTGAGGACGGCGTCGATACGAATGTCGACTTGTCGGGACTGCATAATGTCAGTCAGAAAGTGGAGGCTGGTGAGCAGGATGTGCCAGGGGCTCAGGACCCCCCTAAAACGCAGTTGGCTCAAGACCAGAAGACGAACGAAGACCATGAGATGATATTCGCGGAGACATTGTCATTGAACTCTGTAACAACGGAGGGGTAAGTGAAACTGCAACTTACATTAAAAATAGCACTATAGTGAAAGTGAGTGGTTCTGTTCAATGCTTCCACTGGCCTTCAGTTTTTTACTTATTATCATTCCATTTGTTATTGTTGATTAATTCGGAAATAAGTTTTTACTATGAGTAAAAATAAAGTAATTATTTTTTTGAATGGCCATTAAACACTTTTAGGTAGGTTTTTTGTATCTTAAGTTTAATTAATTGTGAGAAAGTAAAAAAGACTAACATGACAGTTCATTAGAAATTATTGAGCCAGCTGTTACATGTCAATGTATCATTTTTAAAATTACACACAGTCAACTCGCAAGTCACTTAAAATATTTCATCATAATTCCAATTTTTTTTCTCTAAAATTGGTACACACGGCCACAATCAAGCTATACATTACCAGTTTAGGATTTCCGTACAATGCGAGGTCAGCTTATCCTGGAAAAAAAAGAAACAGAAGGGATACTGATATGGATTATTAAAATTGATTATGTAGTCAGTAAGATTAAGATATTATTCTTATTTCTTGGAGCAAACTATATCTTACTTTCATGTCTAAAAATTTATAACTTATCGGCAGAGATGCAGTCATTTAAATTACTATTTAACTGAAATCTATTTATTCATTAATTCCTTTAGATTAAGGGCCTATTTCAAGATGTCCGAATAGACACTTCTTACTGAATAAATTCAAAACTAGAACAGAATTTGTAGGATGTTATCTGTCAAGTAAGTTAACGAGAGCCTAATTGGAGGTGGTGAAATAGGCCCTTAGACTTGCAGTTGATGTGCTTCATAAACATCTGGAATTCAGAATAAGGTTGTCATCGTCATTGGCAGCCTTATTCCTCCCACTGCTAAGAATAGCCCTTCTCCCTTTTGTGCCATGCTTCTACGTGCATGCAAGTTTTGCAGCCATATCAATCAAAAAGTAAAAGGAAGTAGACTATACAAAATTAATGCACAAGAATGTAGTAGATACTTTATGTCTTGTCAATCCATCCGTAACATATCTGAATCAGAGCCAAATGAAAGCTATGTTATTGGATATTTGTTGTTTTTTGTTTACTTTTTAATATCAAGTAACAATGTATAGAATACCAGCCATGACAACAATAGTATGCTGGTAGCTTGGATGTGGGTGTGTCCTCATTGTCTAAACAATGTTTTTGCATTGTGTTTACTGCAACATATGCCTCTGTTTCATCTCATACATATTACATTAATCAAGTTTTATTGTTGATTCAAGAGATTTATTAATAATCACTTCACAAATCACTTTGAAACATGGCTAAATTTTGTCGAGTAATAAGTAACAGTTAGACAGGGCTTCCTAAACTTATTTTTACTGTGACGCCCTTGGGAATTTGCCATTTTTTGCGACGCCCCCTCTAGCAAAAAAATACCTACCAGTTGTAGTTCTAGCGCCTAGTAACAAGTTATCAGAAAAACTCCAAAAAATTGAAAGAGGTATTTATTTTACTTTGTTGGCTGGCTACTAATGAGAAGGATGTTTTTGCTTTTCTGAGCATAGCCTCTCAAAACGGGGCTCAAGTTTAGAAATCGCCACTCTCATCTCTTTCTCTACATTGAGAAACTGAGCTCCAAAATTCAAGCAGTCTTTGTCGTATTGGAGCTTAAGACAGGAGTCACAGGACAATTCTATTACGTAATTGTTCTTCTTCCTCTGTCGAAAGTGTTGATAGTAGTAAGATCGACTGGAAAGGGTTTCTAATCTATTTGGATCGCCTCACGAAGCTCCTGGGATAGTGCCGTGACGCCCCAGGGCGTCGCGACGCACAGTTAGGGAAACCCTGAGTTAGAAGCTTTGGCAGATCCTGCCTTCTGCTTAGAGCTGGTCATAATGTCTCCTATCAGCTAGTTGAATAGAAATGTGGCATTGGCCATGGTTGTAAGTATCAGCTAAGGTCTCATGTTATAGACCCCTATATCCACCACTTCAATGACTTATAATTGATTTAAAGCTTAAAATATCCATATGGTTATTGGGAAATCCCCCAATATCCAATATTTTATTGAAAACACCCATAATCCACTGTATTATCTTATATGGCTAATATGTGGATGATCACCTGTGATAACACCAACACTATATCAACTCTTATCATTTTTCGCTTACCGGGAAACTAATCTTTGTTGACAATCTATTTCTTATCAGTAGCTGCAACCACGTGTTTGTGTAATAAACACGCCTACTAATATCATTGGTCTTATGACCCTGGTCTTTAAAACATAAACTTATTGAGAATGCCACCAAAATTGTACCTGTTTCACCTTTAAAATGAACTCTGTCTGGTCGTGTCTTCAGAGGTCAAAGTCGCGGTCGGAGTTCAAAAAGTGAGACCATTTCATTCAACACGAAAGCGACAGACTACCAGAAAAAAAGAGAAAGGCTTACAACTTGTTACTAGAAGTAGAGCATACAAATAATGTGTGTCATTTGTCAACTTACCGAAAAATACTCTGAAGCAATTTTTCTGCAGTAACCGTCCTGAATTCCTGACAAACGTATTATGAAATTTGTAATTAAAACATACGAGATGTGTGAGACTGTGAGATGTGTCACAAAACGGATCCCAAAGCAACGCAGACATCATGTAAAAATAAACGCAAACCCATTGTTTTTTCGAGACATCTCCCCTCATCTTTCATACTTTGTAATATCTTGTCCCTGTATATATTGCATATAGACACAATGCGTATGCGTTCTTTCGTCCGGCCAATAGCAGATGTGCAGACATCTGCTTTAGGTCCAGAAAAACAGATTAATCCAATAATCACGTAAATTGTTCAATACCTCAGTGATGTTGGAATTGGAGGCGTTGACCGGAACCCGCATAATTTTAGACGAAAATTTTAACTGTTGGGCGTTGACCTTGCTCAGACATTTTGTCGCTAAATCGCTTATCGAGGTCGAGATGTCGCGTATGTCGCAAACCGTTAAACAGATTTATTTTTTTATTGAAATATTCGACTAGATTGTGGAAAGGAGATAATCGGAATAAGAAAGGTAACAAATTGGGTCAGGGGGAAGAAGACGTGATTTTTTTTTCCTGGTGTTTTGAAACTAGTGAAGGTTTGATGCCAATTTTGTGAGTTGTCGTGTTGTTGCCAATTAAAACAAATCTTTGACACGGAATTCCGATTGTGTTTATCTTCTCCCCGTAGTAAAATAGTGAGGGGTGTATCATCTAAGGAAATTATGAAGGTAACAGTAGTTCAGGGTAGTTTATGTCTTGGTCATAAAGCGAATCTAAAGGTTTTAATAACCGCAACTATCTTTGTGGTTACGTCTGTGATAACTTCATACAAAGGTTGAAAACAATAGGATGGGACACTACCTGATGATATAAAAAATTATACCTGAAAGAAAGGCATGTGTGACTCGATACAAGTTTGAGCCAATAGGCATTAGTTTCAGTTGAAGCGTGAAATACACAATCAACTGCATAATGCTTGATAGCGTGTCCACATTAATTCTTACGTTTCTTTGTATTGCAAGACTTTAAAATTAAATAATTTCTGTAGTGTTGGACTGCTCTCTGAAATTATATATATCCGGTCTTTGAAGTTCAGCCGTAAAAGAACACATTTCTTTTAAGATATAAATACTTCGGTGTTAACAGATAACTTCCCCTTTCACTTCCTTTGCGACTGAATTCCTATATTAAGGGAAGCATGTGCATCTATTTCAAGATGTTGAAACATAGAAAAAAAAAATCGTTTTTTGTTAGTTTCTGTGCGTCAATCCATTTGTAAGCCAGCGCAATTTTTCTTGCATTAATCATACCAGAACGAAAACACTGAGCTTTTATGTAGCTATACAACGGTGCCGATTCCCTTGTTCACAAACTAAACTAAATTTAAGTTCAGTGCATCTTTTTCTTTCTATTTCATTAAGAAAAGGACAGAAGATACATTTTAGTTTAGTCCTGTCAAATTAATCAGCGCTCGACGTAAATTGACGTAATTTTAGTCGGCAAGTTTTTAATCACGTCTAAACTTGTATGGAGAGTGACAGGCGATGATTAATTTGACAGGACTAAACTAAAATTTATCTTCTGTCCTTTTCTTAATGAAATAGAAAGAAAAAGATGCACTGAACTTAAATTTAGTTTAGTTTGTGAACAAGGGAATCGGCACCAGTATTTATTTTGAATTCCTTCGTAAAGAAGGGTATGAAATGTGATTACCAAGCCAGTAATTTATAAAATTCATGAACATATAAATTAGCGCCATACAATTTTCAGTTCATCACGTACGATGTGTTTGTCTAACATATTATTATGTACCGCGCGTGACTGACAGCGATCTGATTGTGCGATAATATAGGCATATTCCACTCTGTTTATATATAAATATAAGCCATGTCAACACTCATTCATAAGCTTCTTGAAATATATTGAGATACAGAAGCCAATATAAATCATGAAGACACTACGCACGGAATGCATGTTTGAGATTGTATTCATCGATTAAATCGGATATCGGCTTTAATTTCTCAACAGCTATTTATTGAATGTTGTTTTAAAAACAAAAGATTGCAAATGTCCCAAAGGTCTGTCAAAATTGTTTGTAATAAATAACGTCTAGATTGAATACTTAAAATTTTGTGGCTTATCTACTTGCTTCGTAACCGCACTTCAGACCATTACCAATTATCATTAATATTATCTTTTTGCTACGGTATGCATAAATCAGCCTATGAGTTCCCACTGCTGCAACACAGGCCTCCTCTCTATGTGACGGAATGGGCCTTAGTCCACCAGCTCTTGTTCACTCAGAGTAAAAAAAAATCCTTTCCCATTGGTTACCAAATGAACCTTGAACTCCAAACACCCACATTGGTAGTAATACTAATAAGGCTTCTGCTTATCCTCCAACTGTAATTTCTAGAGCATATTGTCTGATGATCTTGCAAGGTCGCTCCTCTCCTGATGCAAGATAACCATTGAGATTGCGATCAATTACTCCATTCACATTGTCTCTGATAATAACACGAAACACGATGTAGTAACCTTGTCCTGTGGCGTGATAACACTATGTTTTACTGTTGTTTCAACTATTTTGTTATGTTTTATATACATATATTGTAGCTATATTTGATTTGATCATATCTTGTTCAAATACTGTTTGTTTTTTACTGTGATCTTCATTCGCTTCTCTATTAGAAGTCATCTCGGTATTTACCCCTTTTCTAGCTATATCTTTTACACAATCTATCCATTGATTATTTGTTCTTCTCCACTCTTACAGTCATCATATTCTAAAACTTTCCTCACGACTATAATTCCTTCATTCCTCCGTAACACATACCTATACCGTGACAGATCAGTTTAATTTTGAAATGAGTGATTCTTCAGGAGGTGACATTGTGTTTTATTGTGCAAGAGAAAATAATATGCTAGCTAGTTTTATTCAGTTTAGTAATTGTTTGTGACTTTTCTTATCCATAAATATTTTCACGAGATATTTTACAACGTCTCATAATAATATTAAAGTCAGTTTTATGCTGCATGTCATAGCTCTTAACCTGAATGTGAAAGAAATTCCCGCCTTTCAACTGAAGTGCTACTTTTCTCTTGAAAATATTTTACAAGACTTGCAGAACATTTTCGGACAATGCACAAAATAAATGTCAATAAATATCAGACGTAAATAAACCACCTAGTTGTAGTTCGTTTACTTCTGATATATTAGTCTAACCAAAAATATCTAGTACGAACAATTCAAAAAAAGAAACTGCATGAAAAACTCAATTTTACATACGTGACGTCGATAACAATCACTTTGGAAAGCCCGACTTTTATTTCTATTATAACGTTTTTATATAGCGATTTAAAGAAATTATGTGTTTTCATTCCCACACACGTTCTCATCGAAAAATCTTCGTTCTTCTTTATAAAAGTATTTTTATAAAAATACAACGGACGTTTCTCTTTATAGATTTTCTACGTTACTGTTCTTAGTCTTTCTACCCTGGCCCCATGTAACGTTCACGGTCACGTTCAGATCAATATGTTTTTCTCTTTTATTCTTCCATCAGCCGTCACCATTCACTTTCTTTTCATTCATATCATCGCTCACTCAATCAATCCACATCTTCCTGATTTCTCTCTCTTTCCAGCCATCCACATTTACATTCATCCTTCTCTTAGTCACATCCGATTCATCTCTCCTCTTGACATGCCAACTCACTAATCACTTGAACGCTTAAACTAATCGTCCAGCCGTCAAGATAACTGTTCTTTAAAGGCCAACAACTCATGGAAAGCGAGAGTTTTGGCTAAAAATAGCCGTTCGAGTGCCTTGCATTATAGAGAAACAATGTTGAAGTACAGCGGCAATGACCTTACGAATGTAGCGAGTGATGTTCGACTCATGCTTTCATTCTTTATAGTATGAATGTGAATGATTTTCCTTCTGGGTTTCCATAATTCCATTATATTTGGATATATAAGTTGATAGCGAGCCGAGTTCATTGCCGTACGTGCATGCCTTGTATGTTCCTGATGTTTTTTGCACGTACCATTCTCTGTAACAAATTTGAATGTTTTGAGGAGAATAGTTTTTCAAGTACTAAACAATTTTATGTAGTAAAAGACTACAAACAAAAAATAATATGACCTTGACAAGTTATCGAACTACTTGAGCAACTTGGATGAGTATGTAGAATTGAACATTCGCGACTCAGAAAGGAAGATGGCGACAGAATTGATCAAGGGAGATTTTACAAATTTTCTTCATCTCCTGAGAAAACCAAATGTGTAAGTGCTTTCTCTTCACATAATATCAATATTATTATCTTCATTGTATCCGACCATTAGGGCTTGAAAATAGAATAACTCCCAATGTTCTAATAGAAAATATCGCTGATTGGAAACGAGAATAAGCGGAAATTAAGATTTTCTCGATATGATCGTGAACCGCGATAAGATTCACTTCTTCTGATAGTTAATTTTGCTTTAGTTTATG
Source organism: Agrochola lychnidis (assembly GCA_963680765.1). NCBI lineage: Eukaryota > Metazoa > Arthropoda > Insecta > Lepidoptera > Noctuidae > Agrochola > Agrochola lychnidis. The sequence continues at coordinate 24,094,686 of OY796858.1, forward strand.
TTTATGGTTCATTGAGTGTTTTAACTACTTGCGACCTGATTGAGAAATCTATTTTCTACAGTAGTCTTAGAAGATTTATGTAAGTAGCTAAATACATATTTCAATCATTTACTGCATAGGTACAGCATAACTCTACATAATAATATACAACCTCTAATCATTAATTGCTTAAATCTCTATTTACAAATCTTTGTCATACGCTACAAAATAATGATGACTTGATAAACGAGGCTTATTATTTATAATCTTAATCTCCCCAAGAATTTGCGTACGTGAATAGATAAAACTAACGTGTGAACATTATACGTATTGCGTGATTAGGCAATTTGCTAAAATGACTTTTCATTCATAAATTGTGATATCGGTGTTTTTCAAACCTACACTGACTGAAAACTTAACAGTACTTTAAGTTCACTGGTCTCATATTCTACCCAAAGTTCCCTTAACCTTCAAAGGAGGATAATTATGACATTATTTTTATCTTTGCAATATTTAACAGTACTAAAAATATTTCCGCAGGTTTGTTTGTACTGATAATCTGTGCTGCAGGAGATTTTGGCAAAAGTAAGAACAAACTATGGCCAAGTATTTAGTCTCCTTCAATTTGGACAATATAACTAATTTCCTTTGACATACGTTACATATCGCTTTGGCAAACATCAAATTGTTTGTGATTCGTATGAATTTGAAATGCTCTCCTTGCAATTGGTTAGTCATATATACTATAGCATTCAGGAATATATCCATGTAGGTGCATGCTTTGTTCTAAATAGATAGCACATGAAGCATTTGTATTTCGAAATCACGTTAGCAAATATTGATCCACGTGCGTGTCTCAAGCTTACCTTTATTCTCATTTAAATTCCAGACTTTATTGTCGTTGCTCAACAATTGACATTGTAAACATTCTGCCATCTTATCATTCTCTGCTAGCGTAGTATCTCTCTTGGCCTCCTCATTATTCTTTTTGTGTTAGTAACAGTAGTATTATTATTTCTTATTATTTTCATAATAGAGGGAAGATGGAGAGGAAGGCCAAAAAAAAGATGGATGGATTGTGTGAGGCATGATGTGAAAGAAAAGGGAGTGAATGAAACCGTGACGGTTGACAGGGATGAATGGAAGAAGAAAACTTGATGCGCGGACTGACTCCAAGTAACATGGGACAAGAGTACGCAGATGATGATCTTCATAGTAGTAATGACTCAATAAATTCCTTCTTTAAAGATCTGCCAAGTTTCTCGAGTTAACTATCTAATCTCTTTCTTCAACAAAGTGAGTGATTAATCGCAATAATTCAAAATATATATCTGCAGGGCGGAATGCCAAAAGTAACGCATGATATGATATGCAAACAAGAATTTCTATCCAGTAATAATATTCGCAATGAGTAACAATTTAGAGCACCAACGAATCCGCATAATATGTTTTTGTAGGAAGGGAACAGTATTGATTTGTTTAATACGTCTTCTTTGAATTGCCCTTTCATTACTCCTGACTGTTTCTGGTGCTCTGTCACGAGTTGCTCTCGTCGTGCTTCAACTGATTTTACATTCCAGGAAATCGTATCACACATAACTGGTACTATTCCGAGCATTCCTGTGTCTGTTATACTACAGTTCCTTCAAAATACTAAAATTGACACTTTCTGGAACCACATGCAGAACTCTGATCCTTCCAAGCAGATGACGTAGAAAGCATTGCTTAAATTAAGTTAAATGAGGCTATTCTTTTTTAATTTGAGTTTCTTAATGTAGTATTTGATTCGTTACAAATAGACTTTTATTAAAATACAATAGACGTAGATGTATTTAGTAACCTATTCGGCTTAACTATTCCTAAAGAGTCATAAATAACCCTGTAACGTGTTACCACGCCGGGCGCTCGGCGCGGCAACACGCGACAAATCAATCGCCATCCTGAGGATGCCTCGTTGAGCACGTGTCGATTTCTTACAGGGTTTTTTATGACTCTTTAGAAATAGCGGAATAAGTTACTAAATATATCTACGTCTATTGTATTTTATAAGTAATGGATTTCCGCAAGGACACGCCTGAATCAAGTGACTAGATTCTTATTGACAAAGATTAATTTTAAACACAACAAAGAATTTATGCCAGTTATACTAGATGCAGTCATAAATCTCCTTGTGATAATTAGGATTAGAAGTATCCTTCATTTCGGGGTCCGCTAGGGCCGATGCCTGCCGGGGTTGCGAATAAGGCCGAAAGGGAAATCGTGGCCCCCGGCAACATGGCAACTGAAGGAACACGGGTGGGTTTTAGTCAGTAAGAGTCTGACAAGCCCTCCCGCTCCACCCAGAGCGGGAGAAGTTATTTGATAATTTCCCACCCAAAAAATAAATTTAAAAAATCCTTAATTTTGAGAAGAGGTAAGGAAAAGTCTTGCAATGGTCAAAAACTTGCTCAGTAGGTTGTGCAAAAGCGAACGTGAAATATTGCCTCGAATTATGAAATACCAGTTCTTAATAAGATTAGCAATTAAGCCCAAATAAGTGCTTTCTCAATTACCTACCTACTAAATAATCAGTTACAAATACTAAAGTCTAAAACCATTTTAAGGCAACGAAACCAGCTGAAATATCGTACTGTCGGTTCAAAATTATTAGTGCCAAAAGTAGCAGTCGAAGTAAATTAGCTAAGGTGCTAATGGGAGGCGATAAATGATAGCTTTGCAATTTAAAGCTGTTAATTGATATTAGAATGAAGCTTGTTACAAACCATTAATTGATCGTTTAGCGTTGGTAAGCAAATTATGCCGTATTGGTTGGGAAAGATTAGACCACCGACTTTCGTCTGATTAATGTTGTTAAAGGAGACCAGCCCTAGGGTTCTGGAAGTTACTTCTAATATGTTTCAAATATCAAGTGAAGTGATTTCATTGGCTTTAAAATTTCATCTGACGATATCGCAACTTTTAACAGACATTTCATAAGAGATGTGTAGAGATGGGCTTTCAGAAACGGAGTGGTAGAAAATCAATACCTGGACAATTATGGTGCAGGTCTTGACTTGTTACAATTAGGCCCTTTCTACATACACGTTTTTCTAACCGTGAAAAACGACGGTTTAATCGCCGTGTGTAAGCACGGTCGTCAGTGTTATAATAATACTAGCTGACCCCGGCAAACGTTGTTTTGCCAATTATTTGTTTGGGGTGGACAACCCTTATCACTTAGGGGTATGAAAAATAGATAGTAGCCGATTCTCAGACCTACTGAATAGGCATATAAAATTCGGTAAAAAGCCGTTTCGGAGGAGTAAGGTAACTAACATTGTGACACGAGAATTTTATATATAGAAGATGGATCACTATGGAAGCGTGTTGGCAGACACGTTTCTTCTACGGCGCGGTTTATACACCGTACCGTAAAGAAACCGTGCCGTATATAAAGAGCCGTTTAGTATCTTCCTCTGCTCTAATTACTGTGTTTTGCTATGCCGAATACCCCAAAATTTTACTTCAATATTGTCACGTGCACCTGTGATTCTGCAATGGATTTATTATATGCAAATTAGTATTCGATGCTGAATGAAAAAATTGTTTGCGGTTTATTACATACAGTAGGTATGAATAGTATTCTATGGAATGTGATGCCATTGACGCATGAGTTGACAGGAACGTGACGTACCAATAGAAGTGTGATTGCGTAAAATAGTTTTTGTGACTTAATAACCATGATGAAAAAATTCCATTGTCGCCATAGATTTAATTTTATTATCCGATTTCAAAAAACCGAGTAGGTTCTCTGTTCGTTGGATTTTTTTATTTTTATTTATGTTCTCCGATTACTCTAAAACGGCTGGACCGATTTGAAAAATTCTTTTTTTGTTTGAAAGGGTATACTTTCGAGTTGGTCCCATTGTCATTTGGTCACGATCTGATGATGAGATCTTAGAGAAATCGAGGGAACTCTTCAAATACTCGTATTACCTATAGGCACACCTTTAGCGACTTGGGTATTTTTGATAAGCAGTTGACTTTAGGCTATTGTAACTTAGATAATTACAAACCAACCCACTAAAAAGTGAAAAATTAACTTTTTTCCAAAAAATCCAACCGACTTCCAAACTAGACTAAGTCGGTGTTTAAAAACTAAAATAATGATCCAAAGACACCGAGTTCCGAAATTAAAGTTATTTTTCACTTTGTAGTTTGGAAGTCGGTTGTATTTTTTTGTAAAAAGTTAATTTTTTAATAGTCGTTCGAAGGATAGACTGCATGGTACAATAAACAGGCTTACTCTTCAAACTAATTCCAATTGAGGAGAAAAATGGCATCATCATGATTCATGCTAGACGCGACATTTTGTTTATCTATTATTTTTAATGTCTTATTTACTTTTATACACACATAAACTCACGCCTTCTTCCAACGGGGGAAGGCAGAAACTACAGAACGCCACCAGCAACGATCTTTATACTCATTTTTCAATTTCATCGAAATACAGGGTGGCAGGGACATCCACGCGAAATCTGTTACCATGGATTCAGTACATGATTCTGATTCTGCGTTGAAATTTAGCGTCATTTATTTAAAAATAAATCAGCTATTTTATAGAAAAGTGCAATACTTACGCGGTCAAAATGTATGGAACTATGGAACAGCATTTTTTTTTTTTTTTAATATAACCTACCAAATATTTCAACGCAGGGGAGTTCAGAGTCATGTACTGAACCCATGGTAACAGTTTTCGCGTCGATGTCCCTGCCACCCTGTATATTGCTTTTTGAACTGGGATACAGTAATGCTTGTTAAATCTTGGGCTTAGGATTTGGTATGGTGGTACACCCAAGACGTCACTTAACTCACTTCATATCTAATCATTTTTATACCATAATGATTTGATTTAGCAGAGCAGTGGTGGCCCAGTGGTAACTGCCGCGATTTACGAGTTGCAGACAGGCGCTTTACTTTGTGTAAATTATTTCATCACCACTGCTCTCAAAACGGTGAAGGAAAACATCGTGAGGAAACCGGCATGTCCTAGAACCGAAAATTCGAAGACATGTCACATCTACCAACTCGCACTGGGCCCGCGTGGTGGATTACGGCCCGCTCCCTCTCACAGAGAGGAGGCCTGTGTCCCAGCAGTGGGAACATTTATAGGCTGATGATGATGATGAATGATAATTTGATTTAGTCATCTTTTATAGAATCGTTCATGGGAAGATAATGTATGCAATTTTTTTCTGAAAATCACATTCCTTACTTTCTGTACAACCGATATTGTTTTCAGTCAGTAGATAAAATATAATAGTTTACTTCAGTATACAAACAAATTGGCTACTTATGTAAGTTCAACGGCTCAAGAGTTTATTAGATAACAGTCTTCATAATCAAACCCTCGACTCAATAGCTCTGGGCAATTGATCTGTGAATTATTGAACAGTAAAATAATTATTATTGTAGTCTGCAAAAGTGGTTATATAATATCGTTATGTAATGTCCAGCTGACATAATGGCGCGATCAGCGAAAATAATGTAGTGTAAAGATTTATTTTGATTAGCTATGTAGTTCTTTAATTGGTTTCTGTACCTTATAATTGAATTTATTATTATTTTTGCCTAAAGTTTATTCGTCGTCTATCAATTTAACGGCGTTTCGTTTATTAATGAATTGGGCCCATTTTTAATAGTGAAAGCGGTCAATCAAAAGTATCCATCATCGGAAATGCGTTTTTTTTGTAATCAAAAAATTTTTGTGGCAGGGACATCGACGTGAAAACTGTTACAATGGATTCAATACATGATTCTGAACACCCCTGCATTGAAATTATTCGTCGGTTATTTAAAAAAAAAATCTGCTGTTTCATAGAAAAGTGCAATACCTACGCAGTCAAAATGTATGGAACAGCTGATTTTTTTTTTTAATAACCGACAAATAATTTGAATCCATGGTGACAGTTTTCGCATCGATGTCCCTGCCACCCTGTATAGTGTATTAATAACGTGAATTTTACATTTAGTTATACGAGGTAGATTTTTGAGATGGGGCAGTAAGGGCAGGTGGCACTTTAACCTTTGTAGTTAGGTACAGGAAAACTTAGTAGACTGTCCTTAACTTTTTGAGTAGTTTCTAATTGCATTCACAGATTTTGAAAAAATGGCACAATCAGCTAGAAAATCATCAATCTGGCCCAACTAAGGTTAGAGTACTAGAGAAGCCACAGATCGCAAAAAAAAAAACTGCTGCCCTTTACTGCACCGTCGCAAAAATCCAACCTGTATAAAACATTTACAGTAATTTAGTTATACGTATCCTCCATCTCAACTGTAAAATCCCTACGATTCACCAGTTCTTCAAACGCATGTCCAAGCGTTACTTTGACTCCGCTTCCAGACATCGCAACCCTCTGGTTGTCGAGGTAGCCGATTATACCCCATCCTAAATCAATCCGCCGCCCGAGGCATATCCTTTCCGACCTAGATGACCCCATTACACTCCTCCAGGAGCAGAATACGGCCATCAGTACAGTACACAAAAACAGACGCCTCCCGTCATTCCGACCTCGCCGCCGAGGTCCTTTGCGATCGCGACCGCGCCCCTGAGTAAATGATACTCCCCTCCGACCCTTGCTCGGAAACGAGGTGCCAGCAGTTGTTGCAGCTGAGCACGTAGTTTTAAAAACCTGACTAATAATCATGATGATAATCCAATTTTGATCCAGCCTGTCCTTTCTTGCTGTCCCCAGCGACGCCCTAAGCCGAGGTTCGTACCCCACAGGGGGTGCCCGTATAAGCGTTTGCTTAATTTAAATTTAGAATAGTTTATTTGCTCCTGGCTGGAGGCTCTAAGTGTAGTAGCTTAAAAGGCACCCACAGGAAAGACCGGTTAAGCAGCCAAGACCTTAGTGGTCAAAACTGCGAGTTGCCAAAAAAAAAAAAAAATTACAAAAAAATTACAAAAAATAAACGTGTAAAAAACGCACAAAAATACATCGACGGTTGAAAGGCTAATTGATCTAAGCGACATTTGTAAAACTTGCTCCTGCAATTTTATGATTCGTCCTCCTGGACGGATCATAGTTTTTTTTTTTTTTAATTCATAAAAAACAACTATTTGATAGACTTTTATTTACTTAAATCAATCAATCATAATAAGATCTTATTACGATTAAAAAAAATAACTAATCCGTCCTCCTGCAAATTTTACAAAATGTCGCTTAGATCAATTAGCCTTTCAACCGTCGAATACTCCAAAAAAATATCGATTTTGCTTTGTTGCGTAACAAACATTTTATGAACACAGCTGTTATGTATACTTTGCAGTAATAACTGAGGGTCAAATGAAAATACAGTTTCAATGTCGCAAGGTAAACAAGTGTAAGTTAGCGTAACCGAAATATGCGCAGTGTCATAAATATATGACAGTACAGCGACTTTGGCAATGCGCTCCACGAGGCCGCTCAGATAATATTAGAAACATGTTTGTTACATTTTTGCAATAGATGCTCGTTTTGAAGTGTTTATGATACGATATTTCTAGCGTGGGAAGAAAATTATTGGGTTTTGTTAGCCGCTGAGAATGGGCTCAAGTTATAGAGAGAGAGTTGCTATATCTACAACAGCTTTAGCTCTTAAGTTGATAAGCAAGAAGTCATACAGGTTAAGTTTTTAACCAGTGCGCAAACTTAAACACGTGACTTTACTCATCATTATGAACAACATTTACTATGGAACCAAACATGAAATCGCGAAAAAAAAATTAGCTGCTCCCTACATTTTGACGAGTTATGCGAGCATAAATGTTGGGAACAGCAGTTTTTTTTTTTCGCGATTTCAGCTTAGGTCCCATAGGAACAAAATGGTTAAATCAATCATAATCACGTTTGCTGGTAAATTAACTTAGACTATCGCAATCCACAGCTGGACATAGCCTCTCCCAGGCTGCACCACAACACCCTATCCTCCGCCTTCAGCATCCAGTCTGTCCCAACCACCTTTTTAAGGTCGTTGATTTGGTTGTAAATAAGAAAGAACCTCAAACTTTGAATTCTCTGTGACTAGGATGACTCTTGGCACGAAAAAAATATATACCTAAGCCAAATTGAATAAATAAAAGATCAATTAAAGGACCCATGTTTAATTTAAAATGGCCACACATAGTTAAACTGAATCTAAATACGCGCTAATTGGTAACTACTTGCATTTGCAATGCAAATGGTCGCGGTTCACTGATTGTAAATGTAGGGCAATCGTTTTATTATCGCATTTTCTGCGTATACGCATTTGTTTTACAAATTACGAGAGCAATGACTTAAACAGGGGAGACCCCTGGGACTTTCTATCACAATTCTAAGGATTTTGAAGGAAACTGGTAATCCCTTGCTTCTTAAGTTGAAAAATTCGTCTGCTCGACAACGTAAATAACGCAATGAATATTGTTGAATTGTCAAAATGAATGTATTAGGATTGTGAGTGCATTTGAAATTACCCCTCTGTTTGACTTTTATAAAAAAAAAATGATGTGTGACATCTTTCCTCTCGGTTTCCTGCAAATCTTTCCTCTGGCTTTCCTGCAAATATTTCCTCTGGCTTTCCTGCAATCTGTGGGAGTGATTTCGTGAAAAGGAACGGAAGTGTTAACAGGAAGCCGGGGAAGCGCGCGCTATTTGACCAATGAGCGCGCGCAGTGCTAGAGTTGGCCGTCAGAAAGGACCTTGACGAGGCCCCGACCCTTTAATGTTGCTCATTACCAAGGTGAGATGTCAGATGTTACACATCATATGAAGGTTCGCTCGTTTTTTTTAATTTGAACATAATAATATGAAATTGACCTTTTATTCAAATTGCAACGACATGTAATATTCTTCGCTTCAAGAAATATTATCGCCTATGAAATGGTCGTATTACAGTCGCCATAAAATAATAATATGCTTCTAGATGATAAATGTGAAAGCTTATGCTTAAACATACACATAAAATCTCAGCTGTAATCTTTATTGGGAGAAAATTTAGTCGTAAATATTGGTTAGGCAAGTGAAGACAATGCGACCCAGAAAGAAGATAGAGTTGACCTTGACTCTTGCTTTCATAAAGGATTAACCATCGATGCCAAACACAAGCAAAAGGAGGAACACGGTCACAAAATGTGTATAGAGTTAAAATAGCACTTGGATATGATCACGTAATTTTACTTCTGTCTCAACATGTTCTTTGAAGATATACTTTGGATGAAAATCTGATTCTGATTTTAAATCAACGAAGTATTAATAAAGATCAATCAGATAAAATCTTTCGAAAATAGTCCCACAGTCTTCAAATAATATTTAATCGTCTAGGTGTTGCACCTCTGCCATACAGTACAAGATAACGATCAGTATTTCGTCCATATATCTCCAGTTTGAACAGCCATATTTTTCAAAGTTTCTATCTGGTTTCTCTCGATATCAATATGTATCTCGCGATCTTATCCTGGCGATCGTCTCTTTAAACCATGTTTCAGTTATGCCAAGTTCTCGCGTATCTCGTACAAAGAGGTTTTGAAAGTACGCCGCGTTTTGTTGCTTTCCGTAGTTTGTAAAAGGTATTGCCTCGGACGTTGCAATCGGTCGTTCAACTGTCTGGGAGGTGAGACAAGCTACTATTGGTCGCAGCTTTCGAGTTTATGTCGAGTCCAAAAATGGTTTTGGTCGCCGCCCATTGATTTTCGATTTGTACCAAGAGACTGGATACTTAGTCACAGATCCAATTTGAATTGATAGAATTAAAAATATTGTTTAATTTATCTATAGGTACCGTAACGGTGAAGACAATGATTTCAATTTCAAATTATTTTAATAGTGTTACATTTTGCATATGTCATTGTATTGTATTCATGACCTTAGTTGCTTGTCTTTACCGCCGTTGAAGGTTATTTTCACCACTAACACATCATTGTTTAATCAAGTTTTTTCTAGAAATTTAATGTCAGCGAAAACCTCGATAAAGTTTGATTTCTAATTAATTTTCAACACTCAATGCAACAAAATAGCAAGGGGACCTGTTAATAAGGTGCTATAAATTGAAATTATGGCATGGTTACCATGGTACTTTGCCAGCGCAATTACTGAGAGTAATGGCGTTACTAGAGTGATAAAAAGCCAACGTATTAACGTCTAGTACTAATAATTTAATGGCTCTTATTAGGGGGCGGTTACCTGTTAAGATTATTACTGTTGCTACTTAGTTGCTGAGGAAACTGTACCTGTTGGTGCTACCACTGGATCTGACCATAATAGAAAAGTGAAATATGTCCAAAGATAAAATTGCAATTTATCAGCAAACAAAATTACAAAAAGCAACTACAAGAGACCTGAGTAATTGCGGTAGACCTTTTGCTTGATAACAATGTTGATTTCTTAATCCAAGATGCTAAAGAAGCCTTAGCTGATGGTAACAAAATTAATGCAATTGAAGAAGAACATAAAAGTAATGAAAACTTTGTAAAAGTCAACAGAAGTAGAGTATGAGTGATAGATTCAAGAAAATCTTAACTTTGAATAGGGAGATGCCGAAACTCCCACCTTTGATGGCCACCATATCTCCTTCAAATTATGACACACTAATCTCACAAACTTGGCGATACCCCAACTGGTAACAGATACCGCTATTTAAAATTAATCCTCCATAAATTACCTGAGACAGAATACTTGCCTTATTTGTTCATATAATTTGCATAACCGTAATGTTGGTCTGTAAAGGCTCTTGAATGTCATGCAGTTTCATTGACATCATATGGTTGTTTCGTAGTCGCTACTTAATTGGAAATTATGCGAAATTGCTCCGCTTGTACGATTCGAGTTATTTGACCCATTAAAGCTAAGTGGTTAATAATTTTGCTACCAAGATTTGTCAATAGCTTTTGCTCTGGGAGAGAAGTTTGGCAATATTGAGGAATTTACACAGATTGCTAGAATCTATGAATTCATCTATTTGGCGAATTTAGACATATGTAGGCATAAATATTTTTGAGATGGGACTAAACCATTGATTTCGCGACACCATGACGACACTTCATTTTTGTAAACGCGACTGTGCTCTTTATTTATATTACGTTACGGATCAATGTTCTACGCAAGTACTTTTACTTTAAAGGTTTTGTAAACGCGATTGTGCTCTCTATTTATATCACGTTACGGATCAATGTTCTGTGCAAGTATTTTTACTTTCAAGGTTTCGGAAGTTTTTTTTGTAAACGCGATTGTGCTCTTTATTTAAATAAGGTTACGGACCAATTTTCTATACAAGTATTTTTCTTCCACCAAGACGATCTGTGCTTTCTGCATCCAGCGGATTCCTGCGGCCTTCACAAGGTCATCAGTCCATCTTGTGGGAGGCCTTCCAACGCTACGTCTTCCGGTACGTGGCCGCCACTCCAGAACCTTTCGACCCCATCGGCCATCCGTTCTGCGAGCAATGTGCCCTGCCCATTGCCACTTAAGTTTGGCAATTCTTCGGGCTATGTCGGTTACCTTGGTTCTCCTGCGGATCTCTTCATTTCTGATTCGATCACGTAGGAAAACTCCAAGCATAGCCCTCTCCATTGCCCTTTGGGTGACTTTTAGCCTTCTGATAAGGCCCATTGTGAGCGACCACGTTTCAGTACCATAGGTCATCACTGGCAACACGCACTGGTCAAAGACTTTCGTCTTGAGACACTGTGGTATGTGGGACAAAAAGATATTGCGTAGCTTCCCGAACGCTGCCCAGCCGAGTCGGATTCGACGATTAAACCTTTAATCGGTCGAAGTGGCGGTGCTTGGGGGAGGCCTATGTCCAGCAGTGGACGTCTTTCGGCTGAATGATGATGATGATGATGAAGACGATCTTGTTCAAGTTTTCACATCTGTCGGCACTCCCGGAGTGCCACCACTGTTTTTCATTGTCAAGACTTCATTATCATGTTCACTCAGGATACAATTCTACAGAACAGTAAATTAAAATAATTACGAAATCATTCTAACCGTCGAGTTCCATTCTAGTTGCTGTAGTAATGTTATGTCAGACGCACGATTAACAGCCGTTAGTCCTGCTCAGCTGGTGTCCGATACAGGGAAAGTGATAAATTCAATGTTATACAAACACCGACTTTTTGCCATCATTAGTAATAGTAACCGAACCTCCGTATACGACACACGCTCGAAAATCAGTCTTATTTGTTTGGATATGGACTTTAATTTCCGTTGAGAGCTCGATAAGTGTTCCGCGGTTTTTGCTCCTTTTAATACCTATCATTTTATAGAGATGAATTAGATTGGTAATTCCATTAAGCCGCGGTTTCGTGGCTATTCGCATTTCATTGAGAGGTTTTTATTATTTATCAAGAATACAGCGACTGCATTCAGCCAAGTAATTGCTAGTTTTAGAAACTTGATCGAATCTGTATTCCGTACCGAAGCCCAAACAAGGTCGCAAATTATTTCTTATATCCAGAGATTAGAAATCTCGGGATATAAGAAAACCGGCCGTTTGACCAAAGCAATTATTTGTCCAACAATTCAAAGTGACACGTCCCATTACATGCAATATCATAAAGTGCGACCGTCTTTCCCTACTAACTAGAACAATCTCGATTTAACGGCGTATTTCAGCTTTATAGTGGCAATGAAAATCTAATCTCTGTAGACCACAATAAAACAACTAAACGGTTATGTTATTCGTAATGAATTCGTTATTTACGATTGTTGTAGGGAAAGCCGATCGGCTTAATGTTGAATCGTTAACAGACAGGGCCGTCTACCACTTGTTCGCGTTTTCTCGTACACGATTCCGAAAGTGAAATGAACGTGTTTAATGTAATAAATCTCTAAGTTCTTAGTAGGTAATTGCGAGTTTAGTTTGATTCTCACGTTCATTCGGTGCCAACTGGAAGATATGGCTGAAATAGCCCATGCTTGCCGATACAACTGTCACGTGGTAAGGATTGTGTTCCAAGTTCCAACTGCTACGCTCTTGAGATGTTTATAAACAATTTCATTTAATAAACCGCCTATATCGAACCATGCTTTAAAAAAACAGTCATGGGGACTGCCGATAAAAATGAAATGAAAATAGTATGAATAAATAAATAAATAATTAAATAAATTTATACTATTAACATTAGTCTGGTTTTCACATCTATTGGCAATCCGAGCAATAATTATAAACATTTTCATATAAGTAGTTTATTTATTAATGAAAACATGGTAGGCTATGTACTTATAAATGCACTCCACTACCACCAACCACCCACCACGCCACCTGCCACTTACTGTCAATTACACACAAAAACACTACGATTACACACAAAACACTACGATTACACACAAAACACTACGATTACACACAAAACACTACGATTACACACAAAACACTACGATTACACACAAAAACACTTAGTTTTCAACAAAATTCTCAGAAGCTCGCACTCGTGACCTTCAAATTTACTGCTATAGTTTGACCGAAACCTCTGTACCGCGCCTTAGGTATGTGCGCGGCGAGACGTGGGGGCAGTGTAGTCCGTTCATTGGTCAACGCTCACGGGCGTCCCGCCGCTCATTCCTGATTGCAGCCTAGATTAGCTTTTATACAGCACGACGACGGACGTCGCGAGGATGTCGGTGACGCGATTCCATAAGTTTTTCTTCTACCAAAAATCGTTCAACGCGCCTAAAGAAGTTTTCACTTCAAAAAAATTTACTCCATTGGTCCTTTTTAGGGTTCCGTTGCCAAATGGCAAAAAACGGAACCCTTATAGATTCATCATGTCTGTCTGTCTGTCTGTCTGTCTGTCTGTCTGTCTGTCTGTCTGTCTGTCTATCTGTCTGTCTGTCTGTCCGTCCGTATGTCACAGCCACTTTTTTCCGAAACTATAAGAGCTACGCTGTTGAAACTTGGTAAGTAGATGTATTCTGTGAACCGCATTAAGATTTTCACATAAAAATAGAAAAAAAAACAAATAATTTTGGAGTTCCCCATACTTAGAACTGAAACTCAAAAAAATTTTTTTCATCGATCCCATACGTGTGGGGTATCTATGGATAGGTCTTCAAAAATAATATTGAGGTTTCTAATATAATTTTTTTCTAAACTGAATAGTTTGCGCGAGAGACACTTCCAAAGTGGTAAAATGTGTGTCCCCCCCCCCCCTGTGACTTCTAAAATAAGAGAATGATAAAACTAAAAAAAATATATGATGTACATTACCATGTAAACTTCCACCGAAAATTGGTTTGAACGAGATCTAACAAGTAGTTTTTTTTTAACACGTCATAAATCGTAAACCGCAATTTACCTTTCATTCAATGTTACTTGCTGCTACGGAACCCTTCATGGGCGAGTACGACTCGCACTTGGCCGGTTTTTAATTTTCACGTACCTGAAAACCAAGTCTAAGAGCTCACTATCCGCACATTTTGCGAAAAACGTTGTATTCAACAAATGCGAAAATAGTCGACCTAGTTTTTATGTTAGAATACTAGATCATGAAAATTTTTATACTCCGTCAATTACTTTCACATGACTCATTCTAAAACTAATTTTCTATATAATTTTTATCTACTTCTATTTTTTATGAAATGACAGCAATAACCTTGTCCAAGGCACTTCAGGGGATAGTTTAATTAAAGTAAATGAAGATAGCAGTCCTTGGGTGTGTTCCGTAAAGGTCATTCCGAAGGTCGTGCCTTCAATTCGACCCTGTTTGAATTATTGATGGGAACCATTCGAAGATGGACACGTTTCATTAGTAGGAAAGGTTGGTCGAATTATTACGTCATGATTCCCTGGAATAGCAGTACCAAAACGAACCGCTTTTCGAAACCCAATCCTTGATTTCACAAGCCAGGTTAGTAGGCAAAGGTAAGGTCCAATAAAACTTTATCACATCAAAATCTCTGATCCCGTACAGTAAGTGCCGCCATATAACAACAGTGACAGATCGCATTGTGCACGCAGTCGAGCGGAAATCTATTACGCATTGGGTGAATTATAAGCATTATTACTGAGACCAGTACCATAAACCGTCAGATAAATGCTGCTTTCTCCCCGCCTACACATCCAATGACAAATGCATATAAATACAAATAATCTATGTAATTACAGACAGTTTGAACGCTGCGTATCTGTAAGGCTTAAGATCATTTGGAAAGGGTCTGGTCTTGCTGGACTGTACCCATTTTTGGTTGGACTGAGTTTTCACGCGATGTGGCGTGCTTTGGTATTGATTGGGTTCTGTTTAGATTTGTTTATTTTCAATTGGTGCTGTACGTAGAATTTTATGCGTAACGTAGGTGGTGGTATACTGGTATGTGAGACAAATTTAGAGGCTCTGATATTTTTAATGGCATTACTTGGGATTACTGTAAAAAGAGTTCGAGTTTGATTTCTCATGGTCTTTTGTTTTACTGGGATTTAAGTTCAAATAAACTTTTGGTATTTGATAAATAAGTAGGAGACAAAAAAGTCAATATTATCGGTGCAAGAACTATAGTTATAGAAAGGCTAACAATATTAGATCACAAATATATTGAAGGCACTGAAATTCGCACTACTCGACTTAAAAGGCCTCGACATAAATAATTGTGATCTATAACTATATATTTACAATGAACAAGAGACAGTTACTTATACATTGCTAATATAATTTATTCGAGGCGTTAAATTTCATTACAGACGTGTAAAGTCTAGCACAAATCACGCTTTAGAAATCTGACACCTAGGTAACACCACTAAAAGTAACGTGTATAAATTTTAACGTGTTTCATATGGCAGTCGTAAACCGTTGAAATGGCAGGAACGAAATATTGGAACTTAAACCTTTACTCATTTACTTATAAGTTATTATAAGTAACGATAGGTGCAAGGTGGGGGGTCGAGTAGACCATGGAATAGTTAACAAATAAAGTGACAAGAGTAACAGCACGATATACTGATGATGACGACCCGAGAGACAGCTGAGGGAGAAAGGACGAGTGTTAATTGGGAGCCATGTAACTTCAGTGGTAAACTGAAATGGGCCAAGTTGATTGATTGATAGAATTGCTCGCGAGATTTCTCCACAAATACAGTTAATATCATCGCAATGTAAAGCTGTCAATCAACGCCGCATGACAATGATGATAATTCAACAAATGACTCGTTCACGATTTCGGTCAGTTATATCTTGTAGGTAGAAAAATCTGAAAAGTTATGTGGAAATCGGTTGTCATGGTATGGGCATATGATGCTGAGTAATGAGGAAAATATAGTGAGGAAAATTTTGAGTATGAATGTGGATGGCTGTAAGAGTAGAGGAGGACCAAAGAAACGATGAATGGACTGTGTGAAAGATGATATGGCTAGAAAGGGGGTGAATGTCGAGATAACGACTGATAGAGAAGTATGGAAAATAAAATCTCCGGTGACCTCTAATAAATTTGAATAAACTCAAGAGAAAATGATGATAATGATGGTAGAAAACCGCGTGTTAGAATTCCATTTGTTCACTATGTCGTGTACAGAAACAGCGACGTCGCAGGTTTGATCCCGGACGTGTACCGATGAGTTTTTGAATCATGTGCACAATTTATTGCTCAGAATTAATCGTGAATAGTGAATGATTTATAGCGGGGAAATAGCGAACATAATATAAACGAATGGTTTTATTACTGGCACGGTGATGATACTTCTCAGGTGAGCATCTAATGAAAATTAGGCATTACCTTTAAAACTTTATGTAGGTGATCGTAAAATATGACAAATGAAATACTTCATCTTGAGGACGCTATTGAATACCAACTTTCCAAATAAATTATCTTACTGATAGATGCAAACGTCATGATTTGCATAAGTAATTAATTGTATTACTCGGTAAAGGGTGGTCCTTCTGTTTTTAAAATTTTATTTATTTATTACAAAGATTCACAATTTTGTTGTGTATTAATTTAATTAAAACTAATATGGAACAGTGGACTGGGATTTCATACGTTCTTATGTAGGTTGCCATTGATTCTGCTGAATAAGATTATAGTACCTATTCAACTGCCTTTCTATTACAGTCTACTACTAGATCAGACCCCAAATGTGCTTTTACTTACTCTGCATTAACTAGATATTCAAAATTACTTTTAATTTCCGTAACAGTATAACGACACCAGTCTTCACCGGCAGACCTTGGTCGATCGATTTAATGTCCAAGCATGATTAAGTAACTAATGGATTTCCTCTTGCTTTTAGAAATCGATAATAGTGTCCAAGTACCTTATTTTACACGCTTAGCTTTATTTGCGGCATTTAATGTTTTATTCTCGAGTTCAAAGTCAAAGTCAAAGTCAAATCATTTATTTCAAATAGGCCCATGTATGGCACTTTTGAACGTCAAAAATTACAAAATAATAAAATTGATTCTAGTCGCCCCTTCCAAAAGGTAGTTTTCGTATGGAGAAGAATGGGCAAGAAACTCCACCGTTACTCTTTTAAAAATGTTTTACAATTGTTTGTATATGTACATACATTTGTTAAATAATTATTATATGTGAAGACGATGCACCTAGAATAAAATTACTATACCACAATAGGTAAAAAGAATTAAAAATGAAGCAACGATAGATAATTTAATATGTGATAGATACATTGTGCTCACATATTTACAAACATTGTAAAAGTAGACTATTTTCCTAAAATTTTACAATTAATAAGTGTGTGAGGAAGTCACAGAATGTAAAATCAATGTCATAAAACACAAAGTAATAAATTTTACAATTAAATTAGCAACCAGTTTGATTTTGTCTTGATTCTAAATTGTCCTATGGAGCAGGACCAGCATGTTTCCAAGCACTCTTATCTTGGATATAATCCTCTAATTTGTTGTCTTGTTAAATCTTATATACGAAATAATATTAGGAGTTAGGACTATATGTATATTATCACATCAGCCAATTTTAGCCTACTGCTGCATAAATATCGTAATTGTCTTTTAAGTCACAGGAATTTTTTTGTCAGGGTTTCGACAAACTTCTCAGCTCCTACCTTTAAAAATGCTGATTTCCTACCGAGAAATATGTAGAACTCTCCCAAAAAAGGCCAAAATACAATCGTCGTTGTCATATATAGCCGCTCTTTTTTTTTTACATAACAATAAGTAAATGTGATTTCGCTAGCGGTCAAGGGGAAGGCCGTTTAATGTCGGTAGTAGAATGTTTACTAAATCGTAAAGTAGACAGTTGTGCTAATGACTTCGATCAACATGTGATGGTACCACGCCATGCGGAAGGCACGACCGGTTGTTGATGCGTAGTTTTAGAAGACTTGAAGAAGCTGATAGTCTGAGTTGAAGCCTTGACAGATATAGTCCTGTGCAAAAACACAGATTTTAATTTGTGTCTCAAACCAATACCAGTTTTTGATTAAGAGGGACTTGTTTTTAGCAGACATGTTAATTTACAAAACGTAGCAAATACATGGTTTGTTAACCGGATAGACCGCTATATCAAAGAGTCACTCAACTCGTTAAACAGAATTTCAAATTACTATGTTATGCTAAGCTGTTTGTGATGACATAGGCGTGCTAATGCCAGTTCTAAGATTTGCATATGTACGGTGTGTACTCAAAGGAATGTGCGTTATGATTGAGGCGCAGTAGCTGTCAAAATATAGACAAAAACAGTCCACAAACATTGTAGTGACCGGTACCCTAATTGCGAAATACAACACAATCTGTTTCGATTTGAAACAGATTGCTAATCCATTGCTTCATAAGTTGGAAAAAAAATCTGCTCAACAACGTAAACAACGCAATGAATGTTGTTGAACTGTCAAAATGAAACGAATTAGGCAAAATTGTTTTCGAAAATAAGTTACGCAATTAGGGTACAGATGCTGATTAGGTTTGGCGTTATTGAAACTTATGGGATCTGCTACAATTTACTATTGTTATACAATATACTCATTGTTTACTTACCAGTATGCTTTTCGTACTGCCCAATCATAACAAAGATAAAATAACTCAATATAAACTTAATTACGCTTTCATTAGCTGTGCTGCTGGGGAGTTTGTTCTAACTTGAACAGACAGCGTGCTTCTGGGGAGTTTGTTGCGCCACTTCTTCTTCCCAGCTAAAGGCACTTGGAAGTGGTGAAGGGTGGGCGTTTTTTGGGGGACTGTCTTATGTAATTTTGTTCACTAGTATTATGTATAGCAAAATTCAATTCGTACGTTTGGAGTTCAGTCAAAATAATATTAAAGTTTTTAACCATTGCTTACATTTATTTGTCTCTTTTCGATTCCTCCATCAAAAGTTTTGCTTCAATTGGTTCTTTTATCATATGTAGAGGTTTTAACTTTATTTGTTTTATATTAACATCTGCCTTGCCTTTTCCCAACTAACTTAAGCTTTGGCTTTCTGCTCTGCTATCGTAGGTCGATAAGTTTTACTTCATTAGGCCAGTAGCCGATATTTTGCTCTATCTTAACGATGTTCTTATATCTCGTATCAGCAGTTGTAATTTCTTGACTCATATTGTTATATTTTATTATTATGATTGTTTACTAGTAGTAATAACTATTTGATTTATTTTACCTGTCATTATACAGTACCGAACAGTAAGCCGCGTCGATAAACCGAGCCGATATCTCCGCAGTTATCCAGACATTTAGTGAGACATATCCACACCTTGATCACTTGTTTTTATCACCGATGCAACTATTATATTCTGCTTAATTGCTTCGTCATAAAACATTAATGTTTTGCATTTTAAGTGGTCGTTGAAAATCTTCTTGATCATTTTCGATATTATAATGGCGTTTTCTAATTACCGTAAATCTTTTGTCTGCAACTTGTCTTTGTTTACTGATTATTTTTATATTTTTGACTGCCCCGTTGGTCTCGTTGTCGCAAGCGCGACTACTGAACGTGATCTTGGGTTCAATTCCGGCGTCCAGCAAAGTGTTATTGGGTTTTTCCGTTAGGAATTTCTTAGTAACAGGCCGGAGTTCGAGCCCGTGCCTCGGAAAGCACTTTTAAGCCGTTGGCCCTGCGCCTGATCTCTCTCCAGTCGTGTCGGACTGCCGTCCCATTGGACTATGAGAGTGAGGGAAGAAAGAGTGCACCTGTGTCTGCGCACACACGCCTGCACTATAATATCTCCCGCGCCGAAGGCTGAGATTGGTCGCCATGGCCAAAATTCGGTCTGGAGAACTATACTATTTCTATATCTTTATCTATTTAAACGTCTTCGTTTGCTTTTCTTCTTCTGTATTAATACACTGCACAGTATTGTACTGGTTTGGTCTATTATGATTATTTTGAAAGTATATCCCTTTGGCGCTCCACGTTCAGGATTTAAAAGCGCAATTTGCACTACATCAAACATTTGCATTGCGCGTGCGGCGGGTTGTCTCGTAAGATTCATTTGCGTGTGGCACGCAGTTTTGTTTGCTCTTGTTTTGTTGTCTCCGATATTGTATTAATTTAATTCATCAAATGTTAAATGTACGTCCTCTGTTTCATAATAGGTTGCGTCCTAGGCATTTTCTTTTTCTGATTTATCTATGCACTATGTTCTTTACTTTGTTTTGTTCAACAGAGGTAGTAGTCACTACGATTAATAAAATAAAAATACTAATTATCCAAAAACTCGCCCATAGGATCTAATACATTTTAGGAAAATGGTGCGCCAAAAAGAACTTCACTATTTTTATACATTTTTATTTCTTTCCGATTTGTTCTCCAGCACGAGTTGTGTTACATGTTCTTATAAGTTTCTCAAACAATATTTTATAATAACACTTATTATATAGTACAGGAGCTACCGTTGCTTTTTTAAAAGTTATTGTGTACAGACCTGCTACTTTTAAGGGTTGCGTACCCGAAGTGTGCCTAACGGAATCCTATTACTAAGCCTCCGCTATCCGTCCGTCCGTCAGGAGGCTGAATCTCAAGTTAATAATTAAAGGGGACCCCCTTTAATCATGAACCATACAAGAAACGTGTTTGTTTTTCGGCGTTTTTTGCTCGATCTTAATACGGTACCCTTCGTGTGCGAGTCTCTTCAGTTCAATAAAGTTGTTTTATATGACTTTTACAAATGCAAGGGTAACTCT
The DNA here is from genome assembly GCA_963680765.1 of Agrochola lychnidis. NCBI lineage: Eukaryota > Metazoa > Arthropoda > Insecta > Lepidoptera > Noctuidae > Agrochola > Agrochola lychnidis. Next base: position 24,115,750 of record OY796858.1, read on the forward strand.
TGTACTATTATATTATTACCTGCCTGCTTGTTCACTCTTTCTTATTTCAGTAAACATACAAAATTAACATATAAAAAAGCAAATCACCGTATATATAGTTTAAGACCAACAAGTTAACATTTTAAGTTATTGTAGTAATTTTGATTGAACAGTCTTTTTGCTTGTTTATTTATATTTGAAAACATATTTAAAATAAAAACAAGTTACCGTTATTGCTTTTTAATTTTTTACCGTTATTACAAATTCGTTTGGGAACTGCTTATTTATTTATTAAAGAATACCAACAGCATTACATTCAACAATTGGATTAGAAATAATAATTAGGAAAGGTTATTATTACTGCTAATGTATACCTATACAAATTATAGGTGTACACACGGCTACACATCAAACTATACAAATCCAGTTTATGCTGATCTCGCATTGTTTAGTATTTCCGTACAATGCGAGGTCAGTTAATACTGGAAATCTTCCAACATTATTCCTAGCATCTTCTCACCAGAACCGGTCAAAGTTTCAACACCTCATTAAGAGAAAAAACGAGTACCTAATAGAAAATAAATTTATTTCCGATGTTATCAATACCTTTCTAATGTTAATCTCAGCGGACAGTTGATAGGAAGCGGGCTTATTATCAGCAATACCATATATAGAGAGGAAGTGGCGACATAGCCGCTATCCTGCGCGTGCGGCTGTGCGGCCATTTGATGCGTTTTAATGATTCTATTATTTACTGTGCTTAGTTTTTACACGTGCAGCCTGTGGGCTAGATATACGCAAAGATCGTATAACGCTCTCCGCGTTCAATGTAACAATGCGTTTAGGATACTGGTGGGGCTGCCCCGTTTCTGTAGTGCATCAGGGATGTTCGCAGATGCGCACGTGGATTGCTTTTACGCAACAATGCGTAAAAGGTGCGCTTCCCTGGTGCGCAGGGTGTGGGGCAGCCCCAACAGTGTCTTAAGCATGGTTGCGAGTCGCCTGGACTGTGAATACGTTGGTCATTGTTGTGCCGTCTCTCATGGGATGTCGCAGCGGTGACCAACCGTTATTGATTGTATTGTTTTTCTTGTTTTTGTTTAGTGTCTGTGCTTACTAACATAGTCGTAAGTTTTACTAACAATCTTGTTGAGTCTTGGTTACTCGAATAAAGAAAAATTCTATTCTATTCTTAGACACTTGTGCCATAAACCACTAACTCCGTGTAAACGAATGTAAAATATCGTTCTGTTTCAATCAATCGTTTGAAGATGGTAGAGACAGAATGATGTTTACGGTAACGCATGTAGTGATTGGCGGTGCAAGTGGGGGGGTTCATAATCAGCCAATGTTTCCACTGCTGGGACACAGGTCTGTGGAGGGAGTGGGAGTGAGCTGTAATCTACCACGCGGGCCCAGTGCGAGTTGGTAGATATCGCATGTCTTCGAATGTTTGGTTCTGGGACATGCCGGTTTCTTTACGATCTTTTCCTACGAATTACAACTAGTAAGTCGGCCGTTTAATTTGGTAAATTCTAATTCTGTTTCTTTCTTACTGTTTAATTTTTCATATCCAAAATCAACCATTTAGCCGGCAGGGGGGACACTTGACTCTAACAAAAATTAGTACTTTAAAGTATCATATATAGTATAATATATTTAGTAGGGATCCGTTTGCGAAATATTTTTTAGAGCTTTAAAGCTCTAAAAAATATTTCGCAAACGGATCCCTGAATCCAAAAATGGTTTTCACATACTCCAATAATGATACCCCATACAATGGGACAGAAAAAAAAACATCACCACTTTACGTGTAGGGAACTTAATTTTTTTTCTTAATTATTTTACCACTTTGTCGGCGTAATTAATATATACACCCATACCAAATTACAGCTTTCTAGTACTAAGGGTCTCGGAGCTAGACCGCGAACAGACAGACAGACATGATGAAACTATAAGGGTTCCTTGTTTAATACGGAACCCTAAAAACGGCCAAGTAATGTCTTAAGTTGCACTTCTCTTTTAAGAATGGCAAGCTCGACACTTCATGCGAGAGCTATGTTGAAGCATTGTATTAGAAACTAACTAATTCGATCGTTTTTACACTGCACCATAAAACAACATAAATGTGCAAAAAAAAATATCGAGAAAATTGTGAGACGCTTAAATTAATACTATCACTTGTAATGATATATAATTATTGATTACAGTCTAAAGCAAGAGCGCATAATTTATAATTACAGAGAAGGATATTAAAACAAAGCTTAGTACAGATAAACTCATTTACGACGCTCCGAGACAGTCGTATAACACAGAGCAGCATCTAAGCGCTGTGTTTACCATAATGGTATGTTACTTTGATGATACAACCAGAGATATATGGTGATTTAAGAAGAAAGTGTTCACTTTCACACAGGAAGCCATGCTTCCAACAATTTGCACTTGCAAGCGAAAAGCCGTGGAAGTGCATGGTCTTCTGAATTATTATTAATAATAGAAAGTATAGAAACGCGTGCCATATTGTTTCGAATATTACCATCATAATGAGTAGATGCCCTTTTATTTTGCTCCTCAATAGCTTGATCGGGTACGATGTTAATGAGGCTATAAACTTTGTATCGCGTTAAGCGGGGAAAGGGCCTAAATCCGTCACTTAAGAATCGTAATGGGTGACTTTTACAACTTTTGTTAAACCATAAACGTTTGATAAATCTTGTTCGCCGTCGATATGTTATTTTCAATGAAACGATATCGCCTTTAAGTACTTGTGGATGACCTAATTTCACACCGATTTTATAGTGCGATTGAGTAGGTAACTGAACAGATTAACAACAGCCCTCTGACAGACGTTTCAATTTGCTGGACAGCTTTATTTAAGTACCCTCCAATCGAACCGATTTGTTGTGGAATTGGCTATATAGACTTTCCTTTCTATTGTAGTTACTGTAATAAAAAGTACCTATTTATAAATTGCGAATTTCTGCATACATATATACTGTGATGGGTGCGCCAGAACGAACTTCATACTCAAATTAGCATTAAATCAACCCTTCTCCCTACTTAAATACGCAAAAGTTTGTAAGGATAGATGGATAGATGTTTGTTATTCTTTCACGCAAAAACAGATAGTTTATAACCTGGATTATCACAGGATACTTTATATCCCGATATTCCCACGGGATCGAGACATATGCGAGTGAAACTGCGGAGTGCTGCTTATCAAACATAAAGAAGGATTTAGAGCTGTCGTGTAACCTAAGCTTACCACTAATAAATATTACCATATTGATGACTTAAAGAAAGAAAATGATAGCGTGTCAGCATCCTATCATCTCGAAGATGTAAAAGTCAACTGAGGGAAACTAGAACACGGCGAAAAAGTAAAAATATAGCTTAAACATAGGTCTGTCAGCGTCTCTAAGCTCTCTCTTATACAAATAACTAATATCAGGCTCCCGTAGACTAAGACCAGTAATTATAATAACTATTAACTCTCCCTTGCAAGTAATTATGTTGGTTTTATACAATAATCGAGTGTGGTCTTCAATCAGGCACTTCCTAATCATCAATCTTCGTGAAGCAGTGGATGCGCCCGAGTCCGGACGACTTTCTCTTTCTTTATACAAGATCGTAGCAATAATATAGATTGTTGTGTATTTTAATTTGAACGTTGATGGATTTACAGTATTTTGTCTAGTGTTTGAGACTTTGTTATCTTAATTTGAACACTGTTTTCAAAACAAATGTTTGAGATCCAAGTTGTCATTACTTCTAACTGCAGCCATAGTCATACATTTGCCGTGTTTCTAGATCCATTCTCTCATGGTTAAATAGAATCAAGAGTCTTTTTGAAATATTTGATTTTTTACCAATCAGTTACACTACATTCGATTTCATCTGTTCCGAAGATAATTGTGGTTGTTTTCAACGAGTTCTTTATCACACTGCAACTTCAGTGGCCTCGGTATTTCACAATACATCATTCATTGTCTTTAGTCTATGTACAGGTGTCTGTCTTCGCCATGGTTTCTCCTGATTCTTACATTTTTACTAACATAATTCTATAAACTGTGCCTCTAACAAATCAGATTCTTCCATCTGAATTATTTATTTTACCTTGCATTTACAAGATGCTTTAAAATAATTTCATTTGTTGATCCTGTTGACACGCCTTGATTTCTTTATAATACACGGGTTTAAATAAACAAGTTATTGAAACAATATTGATAGATTCCGTTTACAGTCCACACCAGTTACTTCAATATAATTTCGAGACTCCATGCAAGCTGCAATACCGAAGAAACGATAGATTGTGTGAAAGATGATATGACTAGAAAAGAGGTGAATACTTGAGATGACCCTTACCGACCCTGAGGACCCCATTACCATTCTCCAGGAGAGCAATAGGGAAACCAGCACAGTGTACAAAAACAGACGCCTCCCATCATTCCGACCTCGCCGCCGAGGTCCTTTGCGATCGCGAACGCGTCCCCGAGTAAATAATACTCCCCCCCCGACCCTTGCTCGATAACGAGGTGCCAGCAGTTGTTGCAGCTGAGCACGTAGCTTTAAATTCCCCGACTAATAATCACGATCCAGCCCGTCCCATCCTTGATGTCCTCCCTCCGGTTGACGCCCTAAGCCGAGGTTCGTACCTCACAGGGGGTGCCCTTAGCGAGCATTCACCTAGTTTTAATTAGCATAGTTGAATAACCCCTGGCTTTAGGTTTTAAATGTAGTAGCTTAAGGCACCCACAGGAAAGCCCGGTTAAGTAGTCATGATCTCAGAGGTCAACTATGAGATGCCCTACGTTAAAAAAAAAAAACTTGAGATGACGACTGATAGATGTACCAAAGAAAAAGAGGTGCTGCGTTGACCTAAATTAGGATCAGGGCGGCAAGATGATGGTCGCTTGCAACATTTAGCGATGCCTTATTCTTGATGCTTCGTTTCTATTAAAACATTGCTTTTCTTTGTACTCAAACCCCTTTTCATAAGTTCTCACGCCCATAAAATTCGATTCGACATTTCTTGATTAAAGACCACACGCCTAAAGTAACTTAATCTTTGCGTGGCTCCTGAACTCCCTGAGGTGGTGCGTTCGTTAGAAAGCGTGTGGTCATATTATTTATGCCAGGGTCGAAATATCAATGGCTTTCAATAAAATATGTGCAATTTCATTAGCTTTGACGGTTCCTTGTGCCTCGCCTTCGCGTCTACCACTATTTATGGCTGCCTCTCCATTGGAGCAGAGGAATGCAACACTAGGAGTTTTTTGACCAATAGCAATTAATTCCACAAAATTCTTGTCATGTGAATTTAGTGCAATACCATTGGTTAAATTTTGCGTTCCACTCCGCTGCTCTATGTATAGGCGTCCTTAGTCTGGTTCACTTTATTAGATCACATTTCTACGAACCGTTCAGTCTAGTTTGCTTCATTAGTTGCCACTTCTGAGTAATTAATTACTTTTTATATAATATCGAGTTACTTTCTCTATAGTTAATTGAGTTATTTAATATCATGTAACGTTTTTGATAGTTCACGGTGGATGCGCTAAAGAAATGTGAAATGAATTACATATTTGGAAACGTCATTAACAGCTGCAGCACAAAGATTCATAGTTTTATTATTATCGTTACATAGAAACGCAGTATTATGGTTCTTTCAAACCATATTTGCAGTGACAAATTAATTAGAATCAGAGAATGGGCCATTAGCAAAGATTTCCCCACCAGACGTTATTTTTGTTAGAATATTTCCAGGGTATAATGTATTTGAGCAAGTTTTTACACCAGCATTACCAGTTTTGTGCAGACAGTGTCAAATAGTCAAAAATACTTGACCTTGAGCTTTTATAAGATAATCAGTTGATTTCATTACTTATTTTGAATTGAGTTTTATTATTAACATTTACACGGACCTATTTCATAGTATCCTGGAACTGCTATAAAAACTTAATGTTTTTCTCACGAGTTGTAAAATTCTCGGAAAGTAAATAGGTTACTAGTTACTAAACTCATTCTTTCTTTTTTAGACTAGTCATTAACCTGTGAAACACATGATGTTTGATATACTTACGATAGTTTACACGGCTCACACGACAACGTGGGCTTAAAAGTACTTAATTATACAGAGTAGGACCGAAATAGAATAGACGACATTTGTAAATTCTGAACTGTCACAATTTTCGTCATCACAGACGCTACTAACCAACACGTCACGATTATTTAATTTAATTATCTATGCTTAGACTGATGGTTTCTAATATAAACATTTCACTCCCGATAATTATTGCTTTGCTGGGATCCTAATCCTTATTATAAATTGCAGGGCCTCAACATCTTATAGTGAAAACAGTTTTGTAACCACCTTCACTTCTGTTATTCTTAGGACTTAAAGCTCTTCACCAGATTCTGTTGGTATAAAATTGGAAAACATCTTAACATCCATACTTATATAATTATTCTTATCAAGGGCTTTGATTTCGTAACTAAAGAAAGCGCAAGTGCCACGCCCATTCTTCACACCGAAGTTTTTATCATTACATAATACTTCCATACGAGCTTGTTCACTTATCAATCTGTATCTTTATTACCTTCAGTCCCGATGTTTGTTGGAATTTCGGACCTTATAGTCCGTAGGGTTTAACAACTATTTCCGAAAAGAGTTTTGCTACCACCTTTACTTCTGTTATTCTTAGGACTTAAGGCTCTTCACCAAATTGCGTTGGTATATAATTGAAGAACATCTTTACATATATCATTATTCTCTTCAAGGGCTTTGACTTCGTAACTAATGAAAGCGCAAGTGCCACACCCATTCTTCACACCGTAGTTTGTATCATTACTTAATACTTTACTATTATCAATCTGTTCGTAGTTAGAAAGCGATTGTATCTTCCTCCATCCGTCAGTGGTTTTATCACCTCGTTAATTTCATTTGGCAAACGATTTTAAACGGTTATTTATTAAAGATATAATTAATGTATCTGTGTTTATATTGTTATGTGAATGTAAGTGACAGGTGTAAATAAAGTACACGCGCGATTAGTAATGTTGTTTGTTGTTTTAATGCGGTTTTGTTTCTTTTGATGGGGGTTTCAGTGTCTTCCTATTCTCTATCTTGGGTATTTAAGATTTTTTATATGGCAATATGATTTGTGATCAAATTGCAATGTACTTTATTCAGTATTTAAAGTAAAAGAATACACTCCAGGGTGTCACAGAGAACTATTTATTTTCTTTCTTCATTGATAACTCAGCGAAGATTTTTGAAGTGAAAACTTCTTTAGATGCGTTGGGCATTTTTGAGATGGGAAAAACAATCTTCCTTCTTTTCAATTCTATAACCTATTGAGACAAAAGCAGGTGGCATACATTACGTTCTACATGAAATCTTTTTACGTGTTAAAATACTGTATAGCTATTGTTCTGAATCGGTGAACCGTGTTATATTGAGTTGCGTGGCATATCAAGCGTGTTATGTACGACAAGTCAAATTCTTATGTAAAGTCAAGTGTGCACAGGTCCTTAAATAAGCCACGTTTTTTTAAAAATCCTTTGTTAACACCTGTACAATCCTTCTGGGACGGGGGTTACAGGCATAATATTATATGTGTTATATATGTTTTCCGTAAAAAGCGTAAATTTTCACCGAAATAGATCATAAGTAACTGGCTAGGTATGTGCTCACCTAAATTAATTAATTGATACGCTTAGGGTATGCAAGGACAGAGGTGCTTCCGTTGTTTTTAAGTCAATTTAAATGTTTGATATATTTTTTGGGAATTTTATATGTTTAGTAGCTGACCCCGGCAAATGTTGTTTTGCCAATTATTTGTTTAGGGTAGACAATCCTTATCACTTAGGGGTTTGAAAAATAGATAGTAGCCGATTCTCAGACCTACTGAATATGCATATAAAATTTGGTAAAAATCAGTAAAGCCGTTTTGGAGGAGTAAGGTATCTAACATTGTGACACGAGAATTTTATATATAAGACTAGCTGACCCCGGCAAACGTTGTTTTGCCACTGATTTGTTTGGGGTAGACAATCCTTATCACTTAGGGGTATGAAAAATAAATAGTAGCCGATTCTCAGACCTACTGAATATGCATATAAAATTTGGTAAAAATCAGGAAAGCCGTTTCGGAGGAGTAAGGTAACTAACATTGTGACACGAGAATTTTATATATAAGATTAATCTTCGCTTTGTATCCCAGGCAGATTTGTTTTTATTTAGTCATTGTCCACTGTAACTTCGTCAAGATTTAATATTACTTGATTTGTTTAAGTACCACCAGAATCGTTTCTTTACTCATGTACCGCCAGCGATGTTACGAACATTTTTTGTTTGGACAGCTGTTATTAATACTGTGTGAAAAATATGTTGGCTCGTCCTCTGAATGTACTTCTGCGTTTGTTATTCACCACAAATAAGTAAAACATGTGCATTACTGTTGATTTTCAAGTGTTTGAGATTTATGATCACTTTTTCAAGCTGATTTAATAATGCTCTTAATAATCATCTGCTTGTAATGTTTACATACAGTGTGAGTCTTTATAATGTGCACATGTCGATATGAGGGAATCTATGCTTAATTTAATCGACGCAAAAAATATTAAAAAACTTTTTTTTTTGTTCTGTTTGCCATCTTATTGAGAATTTTTCTGAACACCCCTACGTTGAAATTTTTGGTCGGTTATTTAAATAAAATCTACTGTTTAGTAGAAAAGTGCAAAATGTATGGAAGAGCAGATTTTTTTTTTGGTTTTTTAGGTCATACTGAAAGGGGCTGAATTTAATAGTTCATCACTAGAGACAATAGTTGCATTCACAGCTACGACATTGAAAAATCTACGCAAGTTGAACCCCGACATTGTATACAGTGTGAGTCTTGATAATGTGCACATTTCGAAATGAGGGAATCTATGCTATTATTGACGGAAAAATATTTAAATAAATCTAAATTACTATTTTTTGTTCTCTTTGGTTTGGTATCTTATTGAGAAATTTTACGATTATTATTGTAAAAATTTATGAAAAAAATACAGATTTTTGATAAAAAAAAACATGTTTATTTTCAATGGGGATAAAAACTGCCACTTGCTCACTTCAGATGGCGCTGATCTCCAGCGTCTTAAAATTTGACAGCTAGCCATACATTTGTAAACAAGCGACTTTTACGCATAATTAATTATTGAGCTCACTGATTGCGCAGCTGTTTACTGCAAAAATACGGGGACCCATGTATTTGCCAAAGATGTTATAAGAAGAAAACAGCAGATTTTTTTATTTTTTTAAGCTATTGCATAGCTTTTATCGCGGGCTTTGAGCGCGGCGACCGAATCAAGAAATTCCGTAACGTAACGAAAATAAAACCTAACACCCCCCACTCCGCCTACCATGTAATGACGGTTCCCATGACAACATCATGTTGTCATGGGAACCGTAATTTTTGTTTTATGTCATCACGTCATCATCCCAAGTGTAGCGTTGACAAATAGGAAATATGGAGGTTACAAATGCTATGCAATAGCTTTACCGCGGCAGTCCCCGAGTGCCACACGTTTTTTTAATAATCGACCAAAAATTTCAACGTAGGGGTGTTCAGAATCATGTACTGAATCCATGGTAACAGTTTTCGCGTCAATGCCCTGTCATGTATGAGCACTAACATAATTTACGCACACCTTCGCGTCCATGCCTACGAGAAGCTTGCCATAGGCTGTCTGTCTAGACGTTCACGAGTAAGCATTGTGCATTTGATCTTGCAGTGAAAGTATTTCCAACACTTATTTATTTTATTAGCAGCTTCTTGTAAATTGTCAAGCGTAAGATCTACGGACAAACACGTCTGCTACGCAACACTAAGATGCAGTCCAGCAGAGTATTTGTATTAGGACTTTCTCACACTTGAAAGATATGGTTTGTGAGGCGTCAATGTGGCGCGGCGCGGGAAACTTGCGATGCTCAATGTGGCTTGTTTATGATCTGGGTGTGAGCTTTCCATGGCTCTGGAACAAGCCAAAATGTTTTAGCATATTTCAAGGCTCGTTTTGATAGTCTTGGACACCCTGCACGCGTAGCATGACAGCCATAGAAACGGGTTTTGTCGACGGAAGAATAGACAAAATGACAGATTGTGATTGTTTGTGTGTAATTTTGTCTGTTCTTCCGTCGACAAAACCCGTTTCTATTAGGATCATGCTAAGCGTGCTGGAGGAGAGCAGGTTAATCTTCGTCGAGAAGGACTTTAAAGGCTATAAAACAAACTTTTTGGCTTATTAAGTCGTAGCTTTCCTTGGTCCGGAAAACCTAAGGTTTATTTTATATTTAAATTTCCTCGTTTTGGAGTCTTAGTTTTATTTTCACAGATTAAAGAATTCATTCACGCGTACCTATAAAATTGTGCCTAAAAATTTGAATAGCCAGAAAATTTAAATACTGTTTTCTTATGGCAACTAACATAATACATTTTTTGAAAATATGACGAAAGTCTACGATTAATTTCATTAGTGAAAACTGAAGCCCCGGTTTCTAGCTCAACTAATAACAAGCAGACATTGCATGTTCTAGCATGTAATAGCTATATCAATTAAGTTTTCCTCAGAGAAATCAGTTTAACAGACTTATTAATTTGCTTGTAAAATTAACGTGCTTAAAGCTAACTAAAAACATCTTTATTATGATTAGATCCACTAGTTATTGACCTTTCTGCCAGTAAATCCCGCACTTGAGTGAAACTCGGGCCTATCATCATCCAATGTGTGAAATCATAAGCAAGATAAATCATCAAAGATAATTGGAAATAAGCAATTAAGTAATACTGAGGAATACTATAACAGCTGAAGCCACTTACAATAAATATTGAAATCCAAATCAAATCTATCTCTTCTACCACCCTCGGATAGATAAGGTCACGTATTCATACAAATCAATATTGTATTTCATACAAATCCTGTTATTTTTTTTTCATAACCATAGTAGGTAGATAACAGCCACACGGGTCGATCGATCAGGTTAAGTTACGCTTGCTGCGGTTGGTCCGTGGGTGGGTGACCATCTTTACATACCTTGCCTCGGAAAGCACGTTAAGCCGTTGGTCCCGGCTGTCATTCGTGGATCTTTGACAGTCGTTACGGGTCGTCAGAAGCTCGAAAGTCTGACAACCAGTCTTACAAAGGGGTATCGTATTATCTATTAACTGGGTTGCGGAGGTCGGATAAGTCGTCGCTCCATGTAAAATACTGTTATCCAGCTGCATCCGCTTAGACTGGAAGCCGACCTCAACATAGTTGGGAAAAGGCTAATTAAACCTTGGTAGATTAATAAATAAAATAAATAAATAAAAAAATAAAATTGTTTATTTCAATTACAAAAGGCATTTAGACACAATAATATTGGAGATCACCTTTTAAGCAAAGAATTGCTTGTGTTAGGAGACTCCGCGCTTCCACTTATCATTATCTTATGCAATTGAATGTAGACAATGTAAACATGCAGAAAAATTAAATAAATGGGTAACTTAAAATTATACAAAAATGAAAAAGTGAATGATTTGCAAATGGATGAGCGTTATGCATAGAAAAAGGGCCAAGTCGCGCGTTTACGTGTGATTATGGGTGAGAGTGTGAAGAGTGAGGGTGTGTAGTGTGTGAGTTATTATAATTAGCATATTTAGCATTTTATTAGATTACCTCTCAGGACACTGAGGGCGAACTGAGAGCTTTTTGTCTCAATATTCCAGAAAAATTGTGAAGAGATTGTTATTTCTGAAGTGCGGTTAAAATGTCCTGATCGCGTTCAGTTTCATTGGTAAAATTCGCCCTGAAAATAACTCTTAGGTATTTTTATAACTAGCCTGGTCCCACAATCCCTAAAATAATAAAGCCTAGTATAAAATCTGCTGATCGATACACACAGACAATTTGGCGAGCCTCCAACAGCCTCGTGGTCCTAACATCGGCAGATATTGATTTTCCTATCCCCAATTTTTTAGCCTTAAATATGTACATGTTTTTAGATGGGGTAGAACCAATCTACATGTTTTTAGAACATAAATTATCTGTACTACTAGAGTTTGTTTGTATGTAGGGGGTAATCTTCGGAACTACTGATTCATTTCCGAATATTCTTTCAATAATGGGAAGCTATAGTATTGTCATAGGATATATTTAAAACAAGAAATTCCACGGACGAAGTCGCGGGTAGAAGCTAGTGTAGATATAAATAAAGTCAAATTATATTGAGTAAGTCAAAGGACCTCGTGGCTAAGTAGGTACTAACAGCCGCACGGGTCGATCCATCAGGTTAAGGTACGCTTGCCAGGGATGGTCCGTGGATGGTTGACCATTTCTACATACTGAGACACCTCCGTGCCTCGAAAAGCACTTTAAGCCGTTGGTTCTGGCTGTCATTCGTGGATCATTGACAGTCGTTACGGGTCGTCAGAAGCCCGAAAATCTGACAACCAGTCTTACAAGGGGTATCGTATTATACAGTTACTGGGTTGTGGAGGTCAGATAGGCAGTCGCTCCATGTGAAATACTGGTATTCAGCTGCATCCGGTTAGACTGGAAGCCGACCCCAACATAGATGGGAAAAGGCTAGGCAGATTGATTGTCCAGGGAGACATTTGATAGATGTGTAAATTATGAATCTGGTCCATCGAGCCATAAATAGATTTTGTCATAATTTTTTGGCTGTGGCAAAAATGGCTGAGGAACTATAATTACCAGTACAATAACAAATTGTTTGTAAAACTGGAACCGCCAAGCATTATGATGTTCAATGTTGACTACAATGTATAAGGATATTGCCAGTAATATGTATAACTGGCATGCCGAAAGTAGTGCCTTGAATTTAAATCAGGGAAATTGGTAGGAAGTAGTAAAATTTTTGTTGCTGATGACCTCTACAGGATTAGCAAGCAGTCATGGAAAAAGCCTGATGATATCAGCTTGATAATTCAAGTGCACCCAAAACCAAGGTCTTTAGGCTCAATTTATATTGCCGTGGAAAGGAACGGAAACGATTTTTTTTGTACAAAGCATACTGAACTTGAAATCAATAGTGTAACGTACAAACTAGATACGAGCCAAATGAGGTCGCGCGTTTTCTGGAGAATTCTCGCGCTTTCTCATTTTATTCCCGCAGTCTTAAAAGCTCGTATCAAGTTTGTACGTTACACAATTGACATAAAGTTTATTTTGCTATGTACAATACTGTTATAAAAACTCGCTTCCATTCCGTCCTGTGGCAATGTAAATTGACCCTTACGAGAGATTGATTGACGTCAAAATCTGTAAACAAAATATTGATTAGTGACCTTTTGAAGATTTCCTTAACTTTTCCTACTGTTTCCGTTTGTGCTAAACCTTGTTTATTATTCTGTTGTTGTTAGGATAAAAGCCTTCTTCATAAATAAACAGAAAACATGACCTTTCCAGTGTTGACTTTGCCCAAACTTTGTCGTAACTCTTAACTTAAGTTGCTTATTTTAATAACAAATTCAAATCAATCTGCCTAGCTTTTTTTCTAGGCTTTTTTTTTTTTTGGGTGGGAAATTATCAAATAACTTCTCCCGCTCTGGGCGGAGCGGGAGGGCGTGTCAGATTCTTACTGACTAAAACCCACCCGTGTTCCTTCGGTTGCCCTGTTGCCGGTGGCCGATTTCCCTGTCGGTTTTCTTCGAACCCCCGGCAGGCATTGGCCCTAGCGGACCCCGTCAATTCTGCTGACATCTCTTTGAGACGCGCATGGAACACAACGCGCCGTCGACCCGGGCTTGGTCCTTATCGGACGGCGAGCTACCCATTGCTTACCGTCCGCAAGCATGCGCCTACGGTGGCCGGAAATCGGCTCGCGATTCCCGCCCCGGGCGTCTCCTTCTATTGCGGCGGTTAGGGGCGTGAGGGCGCGAAATTTGCCTCTCCCTCACGCGTTCCGCCTCCTCCTTCGCGAGCATTACCGCAGTTTGTCCGCATGCAGCTGAATATTTTACATGCAGCGACTGCCTATCTGACCTCCACAACTCAATTACTGGATAACACGATACTCTTTGGTATACTGGTTGTCAGACTTTTTGGTTTTCTGATTACCGGTGACGACTGTCGTAGATCTAAGAATGACAGCCGGGACCAACGGCTTAACGTGCTTTCCGAGGCACGAAGGGGTCTCAATCTCAATATGTAATGAGTAGTCACCCATCCACGAACCGACCGCGGCAAGAGTAGCTTTTATCGACTCGTGCAGCTGTTATTATTTACCCACGAGCTCAAACTCAAATAGTATTAATTAATCTTAAACTTATTATAATATTTAAAAACTGCTTTTTACTAAACTAACAGGTGTAAAGGCCATATCACGGCGCTGAGTACTAAAACAAAATAACAAATGTACGTCTGATAATTTTGGCAAGAAATTAATGATTATGATATATGGTAATGACATTCCGTGTCAAATACTTCCTGCTGTGATTGATACCTGATTCATCTTACGATCAATTGGTGAACTTACCTTACATGTAAAAATTACGCTGACGCTTTGGAATGGACAACTAGCTTCATCTTTCTGACTGACCGACTCTTTGACAGTTCAAAAGTGCCTGTAAATTGGTTTAATTGAAATAAATGCTTTGAGTTTGAAATTTAGAATTAAGTAGATATCCTCATCAAGATGTAGTTATGTAATGTTCAAAGGACCAATTCCTCAAAAGGACAATTTTGCCTTAAGGAAAAGTATCAAGTTTACACAGGAAAAACCGGAAAAAAATAACGTACGATATCACAGAAACGTCTCGAATCGCCTACTGACAACAGTAAGCATGTAATGTATTTATCTGCAAGATAATTTCGATCGCAAGTAATCACATTCTTGGCCAAATTAATAAGAAGTTTACACGATACTCGCGCTACCTGTCAGAATGTAAACAAGAAATTCTTTGCAGCTGTCAATTGTGGCTGATCGGGACACTTCGAAAATGTCTGTTTCTTTTTTCTCTTTTTGTATTTTCCTTTTTTGGCCAGATTTCGCACAAGACGGAGATGTTTGGAAGGAGAAAGGGGACGCCTTTGCCCAGCAGTGGGATAAAATATCGCAAAAAAATATTGTTTTTTTTTTTTAAATTGCGTTAATTTGTTGCTCTTAAAATGAAGGTAAATACGGAATAGGTTCGGATTGGAATTTTGGAAAAAAAAAAAATGAAAATCGATGTGTCGTGAGTTTGTAACCAATTAGTCAACCGTTTAGCCCAATAGCGGGATTGCACTAGCTCATATAGTAGGTACCTAGTAACAATAGTTGACTCTTATTTACCCTACTGCGCTGTGTGATTATTCAAAGATCAACAAATAAATATATTTGAGAAAACAGTTGTGATATTCTTTCATTGCAAGAGGTTATCATGTATTTGGCTCAGTTTATCGTGTACGCAAGTAAATTTAATTTGCTATGGCCTCGAATTTGAACTAAGTATGTATAAATTGTATTATGTTATCAGTTTATCACTCAGTATTGTAATAAGTATTTACAAACGTGCAATGTTTTGATATCTGCAATCATCATGAGTCAAATCGTATTTATTTATTCTTAAACATGAAATAAAATTAAAATATGAATGAAAGTGCTTGTATATTTTCTATTTATAAAACCAACATGTTTTAATGTAGTTTTATTTGAGAGAATACACATACCTATGTTATTATTAGGTACCTACTTTTTTCATAAAACACAATTAAATTAAATGAAATTAATGAAATTAAAATTATTTGTTACGTTTTGTCCCTGTTCCTTGTAAAAGCTATCAACTCGTGTAAAATTTTATTGAACCGCAGTTTCAGATAACAGGTTCGTTATCAATGAGGAAGTCAATATTCAATTAATTCAGCAATTTTATAATAATTAAAATAATGCTGTTATTCAATCATTATAAATTTCTCCAAAGTATTAGCAACATAGATATTGCTGTCATAGAGATGCAGTAATTTTGTGACATCACCTCATCAATATCATCTCTTCCAGTCCTAATCAGGACTTTGTTTTAACTTGTCACCAAGTTTTCTCCTTCTTTTAGGATTAATTAGCTGTTTATTCAACCCCATACCTAATAAAATAGGAGTCTTATGCCTGTTTTCACCGACAACTAAGTGACACTTAAATTAATCCCTAAATAAAAGTGCACTGTTGGATTTTCAACTCTCAGCGCTGAGCCTAGGCTTGAAGATCAAACAGTACACTTTTATTTAGGGATTCATTTTAGTGTCACTTAGTGAAGGTGAAAACGGGCATAAATGTTCCACAAGCGAGTCCATTCTAAACAACCAAAATATCTGTTCTCCCTAGTCAGTTTTCAAAATGTCAAATTCTCGTTACACCAACAACACTAGGATGGCACCTAACATTCAGGCACGCAGCCAAACAAGGCTGTGCCAGAACAACACGCATGAATGACGAAAAATTAATATGCTTTCATCGTGCTATGCGCACACGCAGCTAGGCGTGCCAAAGTCCAAAACATTGGGTCTGGGAATGACGTCGGCAACATGTCGATCTTAATGATGAGAAATGTACTACCTGTGATTTTTACGACCGGTGTTGACTGAAGTTTGACAGATAAATAAATGTGTCAAGTGATGTATGGGTTTCTTTGGTCTACGCAGTACATGGTAAAAGCATAAGTGCATGCACAGTGGCATTGGTACCTCTTCTTCTAAAATATGGCCGATGAACCATGGCCGGTCCGAACTTTGTGCAGAAGGCTGAACATGAGGCGGGTGTGAGTGAACATCGCGAAAGTTTGGAGAGCCTATGTTCAGACTGGCCTAGGGTTACCATCTGTGTAAGGGAGAATGCCTGTCTAGGATGTACAAAATGCCAGATTTTTCAGAAAAATGCCTGTCTATTGTAAAAAAACTAGATAATACGCAACAGATAGTTTTAAAGACTGACATTTATTCTAAATCAATAGTTTGAACAATTTACGACCACTAAACTAAATTAGAAAAAACGAACTTACTACTGAGTGATATGTTTCCGAAGACAATATTTTTTCAAAAGTTCTTTTTTTTTCTAAAATCTTCACACGAAACGTTTTTAAAGTTTTTTTGAGTTACTAATAACACTTTTACCGACTCTATGTCAGGTGATTCCTTTCTTTATTGAATTATGCATTTATTAGGAAATTTCAAAAATGCCTGTCTTAACCGTAAAATGCCTGTCAAATGCGGCAAATGCCTATCAGATGGTAACCCTAGACTGGCCATGATTAATCGGCCGTATTGTACTCAGTCTTTCCAAATAAGTAAAAACATTTTCTTTAAACGTTCTCCTTCTAAAACTATTGTTAGATCCAATAATGAGGCATTCCTTAATCTAAAAGCGAAGGAAATGGATGAAAGAAAAGTAACTTACTGTTGAATTAATTTACAATTTAATCAGTCCAAATTGTTATTGCGAAGAACAGTTACTTGTTTCAGTTACAACATGCCCTCAAAATGTTTAGGTAACTTGTAAAACCTTCCTATTTACAAAACAATAGAAATGCCAACAGGGTAAACTAACGGTAGCTTAACATATTAGTTAGGGTCAGTATTTGAAAGTAACGTATTGTTTTAACTTAAGACATACTAGGAACCGTTTGTGAACCAAAAGATCATGAAATAACTATGAAGATATTTGTAAATGTTGCACGTCGTTCACGCATGTGGTATTTGCGATATTCTTACTTCATAGAAAATTTTGCTTGTATTTTTAAGACTAGCTGTACCCCCGGTTTCAGCCGCCGTTTATTCAAGGCAATGGCACGTAAAATTTACTCGGAGAGACAATCGGATGGCGAGTGGTAATTTGGGCCTTGAAGTGATACCGAACCGAGTACCGTCCGAATGGACCCCGAATGTACGGGGGGCAAAATTTTTTTTTTTGACGTGGCTCTAATAAGTGCAAGTAATTTGTGTGTATCAATGCTATCCGGTTTTGATAAAATTCAACCTCAATTTCGGTGAAAATCGAAAAAAAAACTATATCGATGTCTTATTTATACCTTCTTAGTTGGCGTTGGGTTGTAAGTTTTATTATTTTGACGATTTGTTATGTATAGCAGCTTTTCTGACTTAGGTCATCGTCATCAGCAAGCGCTTACTTAGTGTAATTTATTTTAACACTACTGCTCTCAAAATGGTAAAGAAACATCGTGAGGAAACCGGCTATGTCCTAGAACCAAAAAAATCGAAGACGTGACATCCACCAATCTGCACTGGGCCCGCGTGGTGGATTACGGCCCACTCCCTTTCACAGAGATGTGTTCCAGCAGTGGGAAAGTTATAGACTGATTATGTGTGTTATCATCAATTGGCCGGTTTTCTCTGTTAGGTCAACCTTGAGGAAAAAAATGGTAAAGTATGATAATAACTTTTTCTTTTTATATTATATTTAAATTATTATCATACTTAACCATTTTTTTCAGCCTTGATAGGGAAGTTTATTCAAGGCCACGTATAGACAACAAAAAGTACTTTCCCCGTTCATAATTATGTTTAATCTAATCTATATTATAATGCAGTTATCTATAAAATATGTTTCTTTATTTAAATTAGACCTATCACGATCATGCACGACACACTTTCTTTATCAAAAAACTGTATAAATCTAATATTATGTATTTACTACACTGATATAAATCTGGGAATTTCAAATTATCTGCATAAAGGTAATATAGAGTAGACCGGTTTTAGAGATAAGACCGCCCATTGTGTCACCCTATGTAAAATTTGTATATTTATTTTATATCTGTAATTTTTATTGTGTACATAATAAACAGTTCTATATATCTTCTAATATCTTAATTTAGAATAACAATGTCAATCAAGGATTTAATATTTTTTACTGGTTTGTAAAACAAGAAGGTATTTTTGTGTGAATTAGAAGATAGGAAACATTACCATTATACGATTATTTGATTCTACCTTTTGGCAAAAACAAACTAAATGAAAACAACGTAAAAGACGAACCTATACAAATGTTTACAATGAAGCCAAGTTCAACACAAAGCTGTTTAGCAAAACAGATAATAAACTATTTAGACAAGAAACAGAAACATCCCCTAAACAAAGAGGAATCATTTGACGTACAAATGTAAGCTATAAACGTATCACTTACGGATATGAGTCACAGGAGCTAAAGGATTTACAAATGCCTCAGAACTGAGCATAGTCACTCTTTCTTGTCGTATAAATTCAAATATTTATGCTAGTACTTACTTCCAGCCAGGGCTGCCTCAAGCACGGCATTTGATCGAATCGTGCCCCGTTGTCACGTGATTTGTTCGAGTCCGGTTTGAAATTCTCCAGATACTAAGTATCCAGTTCACTTGGAGTTCGAGGAATGTGGATATCCTTGAATTGTAAGGGACAGGAATGCAGGACCTGAGTTGGCAGAAAGTTGAAAGGACCAAGAGACGGAAGGACCAATTTTTTATACATCTTAAAAGACTGAAGCTTCGAGTCCTCTACAAACAGTAAAAGACTACAAGAAGTGATTCTGGAGAAATATTTGAATAGTAAAAATACTTGGTATTTTCCAACAGCGTATAGTCGTATACCACTTGGAGTTCGAGGAATATAGATATTCTGAATTATAAGGGATAGGAATGCAGGACCTGAGTTGGCAGAAAGTTGAAAGGACCAAGGTACAGAAGGACCAATTTTTATCCATCTTATCAGATTGAAGCCTTGAGTCCTCTATAAACAGTAAAAGACTACAAATGATTTTGGGGGAATAATCGAATAGTAAAAATACTTGGTATTGTCCAACCGCGTATACCATTTTGGTTGGTCTTTTCATGTAGAATACTGGTATTCAGCTGCATCCGGTAGCAGACTGGAAGCCGACCCCAACATAGTTGGGAAAAGGCTAGGCATTTGATCATTTGGTTGGTTCTCGGCACACTTCGATCGTCAGGCCGAGGTCTGCCTACTTATAAATATCCTCATAAACTAAATTTGGCAACCCCTAAACCGTCGCGTTTATTCACGTTATCCACAAGCCAGACAACTTAAAATATTGACTCCTATATGCGTTTTATTTACTATACATATTTGTGTGTACATTTGAATGACATACAATTTGCTTGAAGTGTACTATAGGTTTACTGCTGTATGGTAATTGGCTTCCGTTTGGTCTTTGTGACTTTACTTTGTATTTTAAGTCTATTCAAACATTTCAATTGTTGTCTCCATCTAGTCAAGATCTGTAGGAATCTGATACGGATTTCAATAAATCTTGCATAAACAGTTTTAGTTCATAGTTGTCAATTAGGCATTTAGTTCCGCAAGGTAGGATAATGGAATGATAATGAATTCTTCAAGTGCTTTTCGACTGTACTTAAACGGTATTTTTTAATTTTTTTACCAAATCTAATTATAATATATTTTGTTTTCTTTTTCAGGTAAGTTCCAATTATGAATCTTCTTATTAGCTGTAGTTATAAGGTAAGTGACAATTTAAATAACGAGAACAAAAAATAACAATATTGTTAAAAACAGCAATTCTGAAAAAAAAATATCAGCAGAAACATTCTCCCAATCGACCTTCAAACCGAACAAATTACAAAAAGGACAGCAAGCTTAGCAGGACCAAATAGAAACGGGTTTTGTCGACGGAAGAATAGACAAAATAACAGATAATCACAATCTGTCGTTTAGTCTATTCTTCCGTCGACAAAACCCGTTTTTATGGTTGTCATGCTACGCATGCTGCGCTGGTGTCGTCCGTGTCGTGGGCGTGGGACACTCGATCTGAACGAAGTTCCTTTAACATAACTGTCGGGACGACACTTTTGTTACTTTACAAAAGTGTCGTGACGGTACAAAACATTACACTTTTTTTCGGACTAGCTCTCATTCGCCAAGTGTGAAGAGTGCGATATGGGACTTTGTTCCAAAAACCTTTCTCTATTATTGTTTTAAACAAAATCTTGGCTCCTTCACCGGTTATAAACATAATAATATGTATCGCTTATTGTTTACATCATTAAGGTATATCTGGCGGATTTGTAACGTTAGTGGAGTGGCGTCTAGCAACCGTGCCAAGTGCACTTTGTAGGTTGGCATGCCAAATAGGTAAACGGTGTAGAGGAGAACCTACACTTATCTCAGAAATTGGTCAGTCTTTTGTTTGAAAAGATTTGATATTAAAGGGGGCATACTCCCAACTATAGTTGTCGCCTTTTAGCATGGCAATAGCGGTCATTGATCTACTTACATTTTCAAGCACTATTTATTTCAAAAACTGAAATAAAGTCTGTGAACGTCCAGAATCAATATCTATAGTGATCTTCAACGTGTTTCCAATAACGATAAACCACACATAGTTTATTGTTTGGGTTCCTACGGAGAGATATTAGCGAAAGGGCGATGACCGCTATTGCAGTGCTAAAAGGCGACAACTATAGACGATATTTAGCAGATTTTATTGTTGTCATGCGTAATCCCATATCATCATTAAATAGCAATTCAACTAAAACAATTGCACAGTTTAGTGGTAACTTGCAAGTGAACCAATATTTAAACAAAATAATGATAAAATCGTCAAATTATGCCTGACTGTATCGACGATTAATTGCGACCAGCACGTATGATGAATTATGCTCCGATCGATGGCGATCACGTGTGCAATTCTATCGTAAAAGTGCATATTGTAGACAAATCTAATGCTAGTAGGAACCACTGTGTCAAACTCAAAGCATTAATTTCAATTAAACCAATTACTGGCACTTTTGAATTGTCAAGGGGTCGGTCAGTCACAACTGCTATTTGATCATTTGACACTCTTTAACCGACTTCCAAAAGGAGGAGGTTCTCAATTCGACTGTGTTTTTTTTTTTTCGTATGTTTGTTACGCGATTACTCCGTCAATTATGAATTGATTTTGATGATTCTTTTTTTGTTTGGTAGATCATACTTCAAAGGTGGTCCCATATAAATTTTATTAACTTTACTTGGGTAGTTTTTGAGTTAGATTCAATAATACGTATTTTTACCTCGCTTAGTATGTGGATGATATTATGATAACTTCCTGTCACTGTTATTTACATAGCAGGTAGTGGTATTCGAATTTGTGTGAGGTAGGTATCACAACTAAAAAGTGAAAAATAAAAACTTTTTACAAAAAAAAACAACCGACTTCAAAAAAAAAAACACTACAAAGTGAAAAATAACTTTAATTTCGAAAGTCGGTGACAAAGAACGAAAATTCAAAACCAAAGACACCGACTTCCGAAATTAAAGTTATTTTTCACTTTGTAGTGTTTTTTTTTTTTGAAGTCGGTTGTTTTTTTTTGTAAAAGTTTTTTTTATAAATTAAAATATTGGTTACATCATTCATATAGAAATTATACAAGTGAGAAAATTAGAATAAATTAAAATAAGCCGTGGCAGCTAAGAGATCTCATTTTGAAACCCATAGACAAAAATGTCTAGTTGAAATCAATTTGGCAACGCATAGATGGCAGCTGCAACCACTTTTCATCAGGACAGGAAGCCGTGAAACCGTATCGACTTGTGAGTAGACTCCTTAACATTAAACTTTCGTCTAAACATCTTTAATGCTAACGACCTGAAAGAGTTTGATAAGTGGTGCGTTGAACCGAATTAAGAAACAAATTATGTAGTGCATAAGATCTGGATCAATGGACCCTGGTTGTTATTCATTTTAGTTAGTGTAATTGTGTTAATTTGTTCCATTGTTCTGAGATTAAAGCTGAGAACACATTTACCACTCCACACTACAGAGACGCGTGTTCGATATTTTGTGGCGTGTAACAATTATCTGTTCCAGGCTTAACTTTTTGAACGTCAAAAATATCCTAACTAATATTACCGTCTCAAAGGACCAAGTCAAACAGCACCCACGTCTCAATAGTTCCATATACACACTACAAAACTTAATCCTCTTATACCATTTAGAATACGAAATGAAGTTACATTAAAGCAAAGCAACCAAGTCTCTAGTATTGAGTTCTCAAACACAACGAACAAAGCCATTCTCACAAAACCCACGTAAAACCAGATAAACTTAATTATGAATCATGTACCTACTGCTTTCTAATACGTGAATAACTTTATAAGGCGCGTATTTAGAATTAATTACGTGGAGACAATGGTTTACTTACGTAAGTACGCGGTCAAAATCTGACCCTAAGGGCCAGCATACGTTGGTCGTGGCAAGTAATTTTAAATTGTGGGTTAGTCTTCGTGTACAACGGAACATGAATTGGCAGAAATCCTTTTACATGTTTAAAAGTTTTTCGAGAATTTACGAGCGTTAAGCTTGTCACACACTGAAGATAAAATAAAATAATATTTTCTTCGACATAAGCCTCACCGTACAATTTAATGGACCGCCACACACATTGAAAATAATATAAATGTCGGATCCGGTCATTAATTAGTACGGACACGAAACGAATCGCAAGCGCACCACTGGCGACATCAAGTGATCTACCCACACCAAAGGCGCGCTTCTACAAAGTTGTGATCTTTTAAGGCCATGGCGAGGAGGGCATTCAGCCTCTGGTCGCATCGAAGTTAAGACGTCGCGGAACTGTTCTCGATTCGTTGTGCTCAGATATTGTGTTAGTTGTAATTTGGGATCATTGTGTTAATTTGTGATTTTAATAAACGCCGTCGCACCCAGTGTGTGTATAATTTAGCTAGTGTGATTAATTTGAAAGTAAATTATAATGTGATCTGAACTGCAAACGGTTTTTCTATTGCGCATGAACCAACACTACCCACACTACGCCCACAGTTTTTTTTTTTTTTCCGTTGGGCATCTCATAGCTGGCCTCTGAGGCCATGACTATTTAACCGAGCGAACCTGTGGGTGCCTTAGGCTGCTACACTCAAAGCCTCCAGCCAGGGACTTACAAACTAAACTTATAAACTAGGTGAACGCTCGCTAAGGGCACCCCCTGTGGGGTACGAGCCTCGGCTTAGGTCGTTTACCGGAGGGAGGACATCAAAGATGGGACGGGCTGGACCAAAGTTTTGATCATGATTATTAATCGGGGAATTTAAAGCTACGTGCTCAGCGGCAACAACTGCTGGCACCTCGTTTTCGAGCAAGGGTCGGGGGGGAGTAACATTTACTCGGGGGCGCGGCGGTCGCGATCGCAAAGGACCTCGACGGCGAGGTCGGAATGACGGGAAGCGTCTGTACTTGTGTCCTAATGTACTCGTTTCCCTACTAGACTCCTGATGGATGGTAGTCGTGTCGTCTGGGTCGGTAAGAATATGCCTTGGTCGGCGAACATGACTGATTTTACTGGGGACATAATTGGCGGCCTCGACAACCAGAGGGTTGCGATGTTTGGCCGCGGACTCAAAGAAACGCTTCGAAGCGCGTTTGAGGAACTGATGGATGGTAGGGATTTTAAAGTCGATATGGAGGCTCTCGTTCCTCACAAACCAAGGAGAGCCGGTAGCTCTACGGAGGAATCGATTTTGAAGGGTTTGTAACCTATGGATATGATGGGGTTTTGCATGAGCAAAGACGGAACCCGCATAGGTCATGATTGGGCGAATGCAAGCCGTATAGATCCGCAATTTGCACTTTAGTGACAATTTGCTACTTGCATTTAGGACGGAATGGAGCCTACCGAGAATGAAAGCGGCTCGCGAACGGGCCTGCTTTATGTGTTCTGCGAAAGAGAGATGGTGGTCTAGAACGACACCTAGATATTTGGCTCGCTTCTCCCAAGGGATAGGCTTGCCGAACATGGTGAGTGGTCGGGGGAGGGGATTTCTAAGAGTCGTGCGCTGTTTCGTAAAGAGAACCGCTTGACTTTTGTCAGGATTAACTTCGATCCGCCATTTTCGAAACCAATCGCCAAGTTTATTGACGATTCGTTGGAGAATGCGGGCTAAGTTATCGGCAGAAGTACCACTAAGGTAGATGGCCGTATCGTCTGCGAACAGAGCCAACTGCGCCTTCACACTCTTAGGGATATCGCTGGTAAACCGCGTGAATTTGATGATTTTTCTCCCCTATGGGAGCTAGCACGGAGCCCTGAGGGACTCCTGCACGAATAGGACGGGGACGCCCACAGTAGTTAAAATATCGCTGATAATAACGAGAGTCACATACCCGTCTCCGACATATATTTTACCTTAATGTATCTTTAAGCGCTATAATATATATTATATCAATAATCAATACTTTATTATTCCACAATGTGTACTTAGGAATAAGTTAAAATTATATGTGAACATTATGGACCTTGTCGGGCACAGCAAAATAGTAGGAGAGAGGAAGCTTTGAAAGAACTTAGCTTATCAATCTTTTGAGCAAAATCTATTATTATTAATTTTTTTATTTTTATTTACATAAATATGTTACTGTATTAATACTTATTAGATTATGTTAGCACTTATATTTTATCGTTTAAAGATCTTATCTATATCTTCGATGTGTGTGATGAGCTTGCCTATGTAGTGTTTTGGGATTCTCTTCAATAAGCAATTCTTTTTCCAGATTTTTCTCCACATTGCTTTCATTAAATGATTAAAAGGCAATGAAAATGCGCATAGAATACTACTATTCCAAAGATTTTATTTAAATGAAACTATAAATTTTACTACCAAGGCGCGGCTATTATTGATTAAATCATTCAAATGAAAACACGTATGATTTATTACATTATCAATTCTAGAACATTATGGCCTATCAAAAGACTTATTATATGCAAATGCACAATCTCACAAATGCGTAGGCATATCATTGAGTGCATTTGAAATATGCGAGTCGGATATTCGTGCACATCAAAGCGAAGAAAGTTGGAAAGCCAACGTTTGGAACACTTTGGTGCAAAGTTCCGAGCGCGAAAGTACGTAAAACATTTTGTACAAATGTTTGTAGCTGCTTCGGCTCGGAAGGTTTGTGATTTTGTACACGGTTAGGATTGTTCACATTTACATATTACTATGAATGTGGTTGTAAAGTAAGTGCAAGACCTAATGTATCTTGGTTTGTGAATAGCCGAACGGGTTAGATAGAGTCATCTTACAAATTAAACCCGTATGATTAATATTGCTAACAAATCTATACAATATGTAAAAAAACCCTGTCCGATCCGTAAGAAATAAAAAAAAGGGAGAAAAAAAACGTTATAGCTTTTTAAAATTCACATTGTTTGTACCAGAATTACCCCAAATCCATAAAAAATTAGCAAATTTTCGACAAGGGTAGTAAGTTATGACTTGTAGACACCCGCTAAAGGACGGTGCCCCATATAACCCGGTAAAATTCCCCAAGCATTAAAAAAATGTGTCAAATTTTTAAAGTTCTTTTTCCTGAAAATTCCCACATAAATAGATTCTCAGTATTACGGATCGAACAGGGTTTTTTTACATGTTGTATGCTAATAAAATAACAAAGCAGAAGCGTTTTTTTTTTGTTAGTTTGAACGCACTAATCTCTAGAACTACCAGTCGGTTTTGAAAAAATCTTTGCATTTGATAGCGCAATTCTTGAGGAAGGTTAAAGGCGATTTAACATCACACTACAATTCTTAAGAGCCAAGCTAAAAGAAAAAAAGTCTGAAAAAACGCTAAGCGGACACGAAGTTATAGCCGCGCGGGCGATACGATGCGACACGGTGAGTCGGGGAACAAGAAATTTCACGCAGACGAAGTCACGGGCAGAAACATTTTTTTTTGTTTTTTGGTGGGTAATTTATCAAATAACTTCTCCGGCTCTGGATAGAGCGGGAGGGCGTGTCGGACTCTGACTAAAGCCCACCCGTGTTCCTTCAGTTGCCTAAGCTAGTCATTAATTATAATACCTATCGACGAACTCAAGCTACCTAACTCAATTTGTTACCCTTACAAGTACTAATAGCTTCAAGCGATGTAAACTAACTTGGTATTCTGATTTAGTACTTCCCTCGCCTCATAAAGGGGAAAATCGAGAGAAACAGACATAATTCACGAAACTAGGTTAGCTATAAATAAATATACTACATCAAACGGTGAAGGAAAACGTGACCTAACAACCCACGCCTTAATCTGGCTGTGCATATGTTTATCTATTGAGCCTACATTCACTCAAGAGTACAGGCTTTTGGCCGCGCCTAAGATTTTGGTCCTAACCGCCTCGCATCGATTGCGGTTGAGCCGTCTTACAGACTATCAACAGATTATCTGCTCGATGAAAGAAATGAGCTGCAGTGAATAGAAATTTAAACGATTAGGTTTCAATAGCAGATAATAGAGCTGCAACAGGTAATGGCAGGCCGTCACCTCCTTCTGCGAAGCGGTAATGCTCGCGAAGGAGGAGGTGGAACGCGTGAGGGAGAGGCAAATTTCGCGCCCTCACGCCCCTAACCGCCGCAGGAGGAGACGCCCGGGGCGGGAATCGCGAGCCGATTTCCTGCCACCGTAGGCGCGGACTTGTGGACGGTGAGCAGTGGGTAGCTCGCCGTCCGATGAGGACCAAGCCCGGATCGACGGCGCGTTGTGTTCCACGCGCGCCTCAAAGAGATGTCAGCAGAATTGACGGGGTCCGCTAGGGCCAATGCCTGCCGGGGCTGCGAATACGGGCCAAAAGGGACATCGTGGCTCCCGGCAACAGGGCAACCGAAGGAACACGGGTGGGTTTTAGTCAGTAAGAGTCTGACACGCCCTCCCGCTCCACCCAGAGCGGGAGAAGTTATTTGACAATTTCCCACCCAAAAAAAAAAAGGTCTGTTTTCAATAAGGCACCGGAACAGAAGGTTGTTATCGTGAGCTGCCAATCAAAATATAAATCTGCCTAGCCAGCTTCCAGTCTTAACTGGATGTACCTGAATACCAGTATTTTACAAGGAACGACTGCCTATCTGAACTGGCCCAGTTACTGGGTAACGCGATATCCATTGCTAAGACTGGTTGTCAGACTTTTGGACCTCTGACTAACCGTAACCACTGTCAAAGATCTACGAATGACAATCAATCAAAAGGTGATTTTGTAAAAAAAAACCTGGGCCTGTGATATCGCCTAGAAACAAACTAAGCATAAGCTTTTAAGATGGCCTAAAAGCTTATGCTTAGTTTATTTCTTATGCATAGTAACATGCTTCGAAATTAATTCTAGATTCATTTCCATGTCTACAAATGCGAGTAATGTATTTGCTAATTCCCCACGATGCAAGCTAGATATCACGTATGGATCTTATCATCGCCTGCATCTAGTCCCTCGTGTGGGAACCTGGTATTTGGTCCTCGTATCATGTACTTATGACCTTACATAATACTTGTGATGGTTATTGTAACAATATGAGTAATGTCGTTCATTTCTACATCAAAAAATCTGACCGTGAAAATTTAGGTGAAGTGAGCTGTGTCAATGTGGATGACAGTTCACTTCACCAGGTTTTTACGGTGAGATTTGTACATCATTGAGCGGCTTGTAGCGTTACGTGTTAGGCTTTTGTTTCAGTTTTGAATATTCATGTTGGTTGTGAAGTATTAGAAGAACAAGGCTATGAAGTATGTCCCGTCAACCTAATGACTAATGGACCGATGCAATGTGTGTAATGTTGCGTAAGGACTTATTTGGTTTAGCACATTTCAGGGCGTTTTCAGAGCACACACATGCTACAATTTACAGCTTAACATAACTTCGTGAATATCCAGCTGTAAAAAAACAGGTTACATTTTCTTCACTATTATCGCTTAATATGCATTAAACTGCCCTGTGTGTATGTCCATATGCACAGTCGCTCACAAAGTGTCATTTACATAAATGAGTCAACGTTCCCACCCCGTATACAGTCCAAGAGTTAACTGGGTTACCGGAGCCGGACGCTGCACCCGAATGTACTTTTGCATATTTCAGGGACTAACGCGAACGTAAAAACGAGATTTTATGTTGTGGTCAACTGTCTGGAAGGTTTTATTTTATACGGCCACGTCTCTTTGCAACCTCCCGAATTTTTTTATTTTTTTCGTTTGAAACGTTCAATCTAATTCTCTTACTTTAAAAATTCCAATATATCCTTCAACGTCTTTGCACCGGCTGCCGTACAGCTCGTGACAACCGGGGTCGATTGCTAAACGTGCTCTCCCGGACCTTAGTATGCAATATATCGAATAAATGTACTAAGAAATGCCTGCATAACTCGTGCGGAAGTTGGGACCAAAGTCCAAAAATAATGCTGACATTCCCGATATCCATCATTATTAATTGCAATGTGTCACAATATTTTGACATTTAAAGTTCAGATGTATTCAGTTCACGGTACAATTAGTAGATAAGTGCACTTAGCGGATCATTAGGAACTAATAATAACTACAAGCCGGAGAAGATAACAATAGGAGAGTAGTAATATGTATAATAACATATTGTTATACGTGTGTACATTACCTATATCAAAGTCAACGACAAAGGTCTAAAGAACCAGATTTTCGGTACAGACTTGGTTTGTAATGGAAAAGGGACAATGCAAAGAAGAAAAAACGCAAAGAGAAAAATGCAAGGTTCTGTTCTACATCGTAACAAGACAATGAAATGGCGCAGTTAGATAATCTAAAGGTGCTCCCTCACCGCGAGCATTCGCCTGTAATGTAACAGTTCAGATTCGAGCATTACAGTGCACAATGTAATATTTAATCTGATTTTTTTTTTTTTTTTTAATTATTTAATTAGTTCATAATATTACAGTTTTCGTTTTACATAACATCTGCCAAACTGCAAAGCAATTTGTCGGCAGTAGGTTCTCGTGGATTTAGCACGAATCTTTGCTTGAGTAGACATAAAAACTAAATCTAAGTTAAAACTAAAAGATGGCTATGGCTCTGTAGGCAAACACTCTGTATGTTAATACAGATTCACACAGCCACCGATTCTACAAGTTCTACAGCTACCATACTCAGCGGCATCAGTCAGCGAAATGTTACAATAAAATTAAAATGTTACATTACAAGCGAACGCTCGTCGGTCAGAGAGGCAGTATTGTAACGTAATACTCATAATCGAATCTGTAACGTTACATAACAGGCAAATGCTCTTTATTCTAATATATCAGAAACAAGTGGCAATTGAAGTTTAAGGCCACCAAAATGGTAACAGCTGTCTCTTATCAAGAACCAATCTAACGTCAAAAAAATAAAATGAACGGGCGGGTATCTAGCCGCCGCCGCCGATCATATTATAAAAATTTCACCACGAAAATCAAGGTGAAGTAAGTTATCATTCTTCCGGATGGCTAAATAGGGATTGACACAAATGACAGCCCACTTCACTTAAGTTTTCACGGTATTCTGAACGGTTATTTTTACAGAATAGGAAAACAGGTTTACATAAAAATGACGAGGCTATAAAGCACTCGGCAACACCAAGCCTTGATGTAGACAAGTACAAAAATAACTTAAACCTAACCCTACAAAATCGAAAACCGTTTAACAAAGCTGATACCCGGAAATTGCCAGTTTCAGAGATAAAGACCAGCCTTAAGTCTACGTGACTAGCGGATAGGCCACGGCCCTGGCTGCCACGGGGCGAAGCACGGGGACGGAAGCACGTGTCACGGATCTGATCCTATTATGATTTACGTAGACGCAGAACTCGTGGGAGATTATGGGCCGACGATTGGTAGCTTGGATTTTTGCAGTGATTGGATGAGGAAACCTTGTCACGGAGGATGTGCTAAGGTAGCCCGCGAAATTCAAATTTTCTTACGTTTTTTGCAATTTGCAGGTTAGTGTCAGTTTGTATGTTAATTAAATATGATTCGCGACCGTATCTAACATGACTTTATAGAATTAGAATCAGCAATACAACTTCTTAAGTAAGAATTGGCCTCAAATGTCAAGATTTCATGAATAAGTCAGTCAATAGGGTAATATGAGATTGAGTTGTATTCATGATGTTTATGATTATAATTCTATAAGTAAACATTTGATATGATCGCAAATCATGAAGATCAACATACAACCTAACACTGACCTGCAAATTGAAAAAAACGTAGGAAAATTTGAATTTCGCGGGCTACCCTGACGCTTTCGCCAACTGAAACTTGTAACATGTTACAAAGCGAGCATTCGTGCAGTCAGTACGTGGAAACGAGCACGAACACACAAGCAGCAAGCCGCTCGTTGCTCGTTTCAAGAGCTCTTCCCGCGGTCGATTTTTTGGCGAATCCCTTTGAGTGTTACGCGGTTCAATCAGTACGCCCGCGACAAGTCATCACGAGCGCACGTGCCACACGTGTTGATTTTTGGCTATTGTGTTTAGAATCTGTAACGCGGGCGAGCAAAGAGTTCGAAACGAGCATGTTACACGGATTTTAAGACACGGCGTAACGTAACATGCTCGCTGCAAATGGTACATTACGGCCAGTAACACCGATCAGTACCCACCTTAACACGAGTCTAGTAATAAAAAATTTGGATCACTTCTTTGAAGATCAATTTTTTCAGCCCCTTAGGATTCTAAACTTCACTTAGGTAATGCATTGAGATGCTTACTACATTTGGTGGTGTAGATAAATTACTGTCAATGAAACACTCAAAGACATAAGTTCTGACTTTTGCTGCACGATTATTTGCAAATGCGTGCACTGACTGGACAGGTCCACTCAATATGTGTGGTTCTTTCCTCAAAAGACCATTTCAGACACCAATCTATGGTCTTCACATGATTAACCAAGATTATATCTAGACTTTAAAAGAGACGATGACCTCTGAGTTTGTTTCGGCCTTTCTTCTCAGAGTAGTCAGATAGGAAACGCCGAACTCATCTAGTTTTAAAATATGATTGACGTGTAAAAGTGTTTGTATAAATCTACTTAAAGAAATAAAGTCATTTATAGATATTATATTAAGATATTTAAATAAATATGTTTTAGAAACTACAATAATATCCTCATTAATCACAATTGCCCTAATAGGATAATAGCATGACCGTCTGGGGAATGGAAGGTCGGCAGTTCAAAACCAACTAAATGTAGCCATTGTGTCGACTTAGCCACAGTAGCATAATTAAGTTCAGTAGATAATTAAGTCTATCTAGGGGATTACAAAAGTGAACAATAAAAGTGTTTTAACCTTATACAAACAATAGGGAACCTAGAACCGGGAACAATAGAGGACCTAGAAATTTAGTTTTTTTTTACTTTTTTATACAATACTAGCTGCGCCCCACGGTTTCACCCACATAAGTCTCGATCCCGTGAGAATATCTGGATAAAAAGTATTCTATGTCCTAATCCAGGTCATGGTCTACCCATATGCCAAATTTCATCCGAATCTGTTTAGACTTTTTAGCGTGAAAGCGTAACAAAACAAATAAATAAACTCACTTTCGCATTTGTAAAAGGACCAGTCGTAACTTGAAAAAACCGGGCCAAATGCGAGTCGGACTTGCACACGAAAGATTCCGTACCACCGTACAATATTTAGCAAAAAAAGTCAGATCTATGGGAACCCCATTAAATTTTTTCATTTTTCTTTATTTTTATAGCGGCAATAAAATAGACATCATCATCTGCCTAGCCTTTTCCCAAGTATGTTGGGGTCGGCTTCCAGTCGATAGACAATCTGTGAAAATTTCAATTGTCTATCTATTACGGTTCATGAGGTACAGCCCGCTGACAGACAGACAGACAGACGGACACCGGAGGCTTAATAATAGGGTTCCGTTTGGCACCCACCGGATACGGAACCCTAAAAACGATTACCATGTTCTTTAAAGGTAAAGTCCGGGCTCAACAAGGTACAAATTTCTCAAAATTTTACATTTAGCCCTTTTCAGTACACAAGGCTACACATCAAGCTATACATTTCCAGTATAAGCTGACATCGCATTGTACGGAAATCCTATGTAATGTGAGATCAGCATAAACTGGAAATGTATAGCTTGATGTGTAGCCGTGTGTACTACCGTAAGTACCAATATTGTTAAAGTATTATCCAAACGTAATGTCTTTCTATAAATCGGACTCTGTTAAACTGGTGTTATAAAGTCGCACACAGACTCAGTAATCCTGCTAACTCTTGTTGCTATACGCTAGGATTATAAACATTACCTTTTACTACTTTGAATCAATAAAATCGTTATTTATTACCCAGTTCCCCACATCCAATTCTAAGGCTTTAATTCTAGCCTGCTCTTTGACACGACTACGATTTATTTCTACTGGTTAATAGGGAGCGAAAGTTTGCACTATATACGAGTTAAGCTCCACGATTACTGACAAATGCTTTTACACACGGCTACACATCAAGCTATACTAAACTAGTTTATGCTAATCTCGCATTGTATAGGATTTCCGTACAATGCGAGGTCAGGTTATACTGGAAATCTATAGCGCGATGTGTAGCCGTGTGTACTGACTGGACAGGTCCACTCAAATCTGCGTGGTTCTCAAAAGACCATTTCAGACATCTACATGGTCCTCATATGGCCTAACCAAGATTATGTCTGGACTTCAAAAGAAACTGCGACCTTTGAGTTTGTTTCGGCCTTTCTTCTCTGAGTAGTCAGATAGGAAACGCCGAACTCATCTAGCTTATATATAATATTTTTTTAATATGTCGTTTAAAAGTGTTTCCAATATCCTATTTACAAAATAAACAATTTCATTTCATTGTTTGTAGACACAGACTAATTTACGCACATATCCCATTTCCTTTTTCCTCCAGTATCATTACCATTTCCTCTTCCAACTCTTGGTGAACTTACGTTTATGGAAACGTCAGCTGTTATACTTTAAATTCATACAGAAACCAATCTTGTTCCTTATCATTATCATCATTAGTAAATTTAATTCTTCGTCTTCACCATCTTCCTGCACTTGTCCCATGTTACCGGGGGTCTGTTTAACACGTTCTTTTTTCCGTTCTGTGACAGCGGTCACGTTATCAATTCCTTTTTCTTTCACATTTTTACCATCAACATATACTTTTAATTCTTCGTCTACAACTTAAAATCGCATCTCTAACTGCAAAACTATAGTCCCTAGATAATGAAGAGTGAAAGTCCAAGTTTTAACACCGCATAACTCCATAGGAACAAATCTGTACACATCTCCCATCTGTTAGATAGTTTAATTCCCCTTTTACGTCTTGATTATCAGGCGCGTGAGTCACGATCTGGTGCCAGTGTGAACTGTGACCTGTGACGTCACAGTGGG
The DNA here is from genome assembly GCA_963680765.1 of Agrochola lychnidis. NCBI lineage: Eukaryota > Metazoa > Arthropoda > Insecta > Lepidoptera > Noctuidae > Agrochola > Agrochola lychnidis. The sequence continues at coordinate 24,149,904 of OY796858.1, forward strand.
AAATGTATGAACTGTTATGAAGTTATTGTTTTAGTGCAATATTGTTATGTGTTTGTGGTGCTGCATAAAATATGGAGTGTGGAGTACCGTCCGAGGTGTTCATTAAACACCCGATGATCTATTTGTTGCTTTTTGGCATATATCGTTGAGAACGGTCTTCCAAACCACTAAATGGTTCCATTTTTTCCTGACCTGACAATTGATTCTTGTTTAAACGCCATCATTCATAATATTGTTCTGCATTTTATTGTTACAATTCAATTCAATTTATTTAATCTAGTAGCCATGACTCATTTGCTAGTAAACTTATCTGATGTTAGTAATTAAGACAAGTTACATCCTAAACAAATTCCTGTACAACATACATAGTGGCAGTACTGTCCGACGCTTCACCGCAGTTGCACCATTCCATGGGAAATGGCGCAGCAGCGATTCACGTACGGACAGTTTAGCCTGCTCGAAATTAGAGACAGGATACTATTGTTTCCGCCCCACACCCCACGCACCAGGGACGCACAGGGCTTACGCATTGTGGCAAAGAAACAATCCACATGTGCGTCCGCGAACATCCCTGATGCGCTACTCTGCTTATCACACTGCACCGCGTTCCGTCGCGTAGCGCAGGGCGGCCATAGCAAACAATCTGCGTTTTTTCTATACAAACTGATACAATGTTGAATCTGTCTCTCTGGCGGTGCCGGGTGATAATCGCCTTATCTCCACCCGCCCCAAAAATATCGCAACCAAACAACTCGAGCGTACTCAAAGCTAGACGTTGTCATTTAAAAATAACACCACCTTCACTATTTGCGTATATTTACGAGACACCGCGCCCATCGACGCCGACGCTTAACGTCACAGAATCGTCGGCTTGGACAAAATCGTTTGCTTGACGTATAAATACGTCACTGACGACACTGTTGCTATGTGCTAATATTGTAGTACGAACAATACTATTAAATATTGCGTTTATCCATTGGCGATTGTTGAGTTCTGAAGTCATTGTATCAGCAAGTTTACTTGAGGTGTTCACTGGGTGTATTGTTTGTCGTTCTATTATGACTGGATTAAATTAGTTAATCAGCATTGTCGTTATAATACTTATTTTTAAATGAACGTGACTTGCTTGTCTAGACTGTAGTGCCTGGCATGTTAGGTTTATTTAAAGTAGAATATAGTCACAGAAGCCTATAAGTTCTTTAAATCAACCTTGCCTTATGTCAAGGTTGACTATCCTCGGTTGGTTAATTGGCTCTTATAATATTTTTGGCAACCACCTAGCTACGCATGTGTTTCTGCTACTGCTCTAGTTCGAGTGTTTCAGGGTTTCATCCCTATAAGCTTCAAGGGTCCGATAAAACATTATCTGATTTGACGATTTAATACTCAAAACATTAAATTGTGTTCCACAATGGGTACTCAGATGGTTATTTAGAAGACAATCTTCATCTACTTTTAAATTATTAACACGAATGTCTGATGCAATACAAATCGTATGTGTCTCTTGTATCCTCTGCTTTACATGAAACAACAGTTTCAATTCAATTGTATTTATTTCAATGAATAGACTTATTAATTAAGCAAATAGTCTAGCGTCGTTGTCGTTTGAAACTTGTTTAAATAAATAAATGACGTCAAAAATGAGGATGTTTATTGATTTAGGTGTATGTTTGTCTTTAGAACTTGTTCTTCATGAGGAAAATGACGCAAAATTTACAAAAAATTTCAGTCTCTAGTTCATTCTAACGCAAATTGGATAAGGAACTATTACTAATTCGAATCCTTGCAAAAAAATTCCAGAAACGTGAAAATAGCCTGCATACTAATTCATTCGACGCTGTTTTTCATTAACGAATGTCCTCTGATGTTAATAATTAGCATTTGTACCTAGCTAATAAACAAAGAAATATATGACTGTTATTATATATCGTGCAAACTCCATTATATCATTCTAGCCTTAGGTCACATGAATTTGCATTGTGATCTTTCAAATTGACACCCGCGTGTGAATTAGCTATAAACTTATGGGCATTTACTGCCTTCAATCTGGCGTTTCCTTATTAATTTCGTTAAGTAATATCCTGTTATAACTACGGACTATTATTAGATGCGGGTTGTGCACGGACAATGATGCGACAGACACGAATTAAGCAAACTTTTGTTGTGCGTAAGTGGCTGCATTGTTAATGCAACGTGCAGGATTCAATTGTTCATCGTTGACGCCTGTGTAATGTAACCTTAACTTAGTGTCTGTCTCTCTCATCTTGTGATTATTAGTCATACTGAACTGAACTTTCAAATATACGGTAGGTAATATATTTAAAAGTCAATATTCGTTTGGTTTTTTATTAACGGCCGCCATCTTTCTCCAGGCTTTCAGCCCATTGTCGACGTCTCTTTCAAAGAATTGATTCTTCATATTGATTGCTGGATAAGCGAGTTACTCGTGGATGTTTGAGTCCTTATGAATTTTGTACATGAAAATCCGAGAAATCTACCATCACTCTCATAAGCTCTTCACGAGACTTCTTTACTTACATTCAATAACTCGGCTTGAAAGCCTCTATTGAAGAAAATTCACGTGCTGATTGTAGTTTCTTTTTTATATGGAGATAAAAGTATCAGGTGGCGTTCTGTAATTTCTCCCTACCCCATAGGAAGAAGGTGAGTTTATGTATATATGTGAAAGGACCAATAAAATTAATTATTTTATGCATTCATTTCACCATTGGTACTATCTTTTTTCTTTTTATAAATTATCCATTAATCATAATTTCTTCATTAGTTAATAGGTTTCACACCATCAGTCTTCCACGAATTAGTTTTACCATTCCCAGAACGACTTGTTAACTAATAGCCTTAGTGTTAATCACTTGATAGTTTTCATCACGCGATAATGCATAAATATTATTTATTTATTATTCGCATCACACGTCATATTTATGTTTAAGCCAACAAGCATCGATCTATCGTAGAACAACAGTTTTGCATTAAATCCATGTCAGAATCTGTTAACATGAGTTGATACATGCAAGCTTTTAACCTACATCGCTCGTTCGGAGATGTTAGGTTAAATAAAAATGATGGGTTGGGTTCGGCTGGAAGTGGAGCAACAAAAATGACCAGAAATAATAGTCATAACCGTTCAGGGTTTTATAAAACCGGAAGGAGAGACATTAAAAAAGATATTACGTAAAGATTAAATAAAGCTCCTGATTAGGCTAACCTTGATTCAGCTGTCGAACAACCATTACGAAACAAACCTAGAGAATTCTCCCCGTAATTGGATAAAGCTGGAAGAAATCTGCGTCTTCGGAACCAATATAGTTCTGTAACAGCGGGATCACGAAGAACTTTCCGGCACTTCAGACGGGACAGTAAAACAGCTGATGTGACATAATGGGGGCATGGCCTTTGCGCTCAAAACAACGTGCGGTGCAGCCATGACATAATGTCAACGAGTTATATTTATCACAATAACGCAGTATTAGTTTGATAACAACATAATAGATAAAATAAGAGACTATCGAAGCTTCATAATTGCAAAATGCATGCATTTTGTCTGGATTGAAAATGGAACTCTACAAACTTAGTCAAAGACTGGGAGGCTAAATAATTCATGTTTATCAGCCTACAAGCCTGTGACATCATCATGGAAGTTACAACAGATCACAGAGTTGAACCGGAAAGGAATTACTTCTCCCATGTCTAACTAGACCCAATAAACCAGCAACTACCCACCACTCCATCTTTAAACTCGTTGCGTTTGTCGTTAGTAGTTTCTAACGGGAACCGATTATTTGTTACCTCGTCTCATTTCTGCTTACATTGCAGAGGAAAGTAATTTCGATTGACCAGACCTGGAGAATTTTTGGCATATCTGCAATGCTGTCTGTTACGTTATCCATAACTTTTAATTCATCAAAAGCTCTTCTGTCAATTTGGTTATGTTGTTTTAAGGTATGGTCTGCTTTTGCAGCTTCTATTTTATAGTCAGACATATTAAAATTGTCATGACAACGTGCATTTATTTGATAATTTTCGTCGATTTTGAAATCACGACGAAATATATTGAGACTAAATTGGGAAAGATATAAAATGTAGTTTTCTATTTACACTGAGGGAGCCGTTCACAGATTTAATAGATGTTTATCAAACTTGAATCAACCATTTATAATCTTATTAAACTACTTACTGCAACTGCGTGTTGTTATTTACGGGTGCGTAAAACTTAAATGATTACGAGCCACTATCGGTCAAAAAGCTAAAGACCTACGTGTCAGTTTCCTGGCAGACTGCAAATTTCTCGTATCCAACCTGTCTGCACGTTGTAGCGTAAAAAAAAAATAGATTTCCCCATTGAATAGTGAACTTTAAAGTGTAATGAATCAGGGCTCATTTTGTATTGATAGGATTAGTCGTTCGAAAACCAATTTCGCTCTCAACAGTCGGCGCAGTACTCACTAATAATTCAGTAAGGCGCGTGACTCGGCACATGAAGGATGTGTGCACTACGTTCGGACGGAAAATAAATCTTATTATCCGCGGCGATCGTGAATTTTGCGAAGTTTAATTTTCGTTGAACGAAAGCGTGTTTTAGCTTTCTATTTTATTCGCATCTTTGAGTGTTAGTGCTTGGAATATCAAAAAATTGGATTGTGGTATATCTTCTGTAACGTGAGTTTTCCCGTGAACTGGGTAAATCCCTTTACGTGTTTGCAAAACATTGATTGTTGATCACGTAGGGAATTTTTTACTATCCTCTACTGCACGAACTTCTCTCTTTGACGTACATTCTTTATTTATTTAACCATTATGGTATGAGATAAGAAGCGCTCGGGACAGTTAAATCTATTAACATAACTTGAGTAAATGAAAATTAATGATACAATGGTAATTTTCTAGAAGTTGGTTTTACAAATCAGGTGCACTGCGTCCATGCTCTAGTTTCGATATCCTTATGGATATCAATGCCTGTTATATTGTTATGGTTTGTAATGCTTGTTTTCTTTCATACAATTTAAATGCTGCCATAACAATTGTTTTTTTTTTGTGGCTAACCTTTGTCTACCTTCATATATGTCTTCGCTTACAACTTTATTAGTTCCAATATAATTATCCCGACCTCGTCTGTCATTGATATTCGTAATTAGATAAACGTACTTAAAACCATACAATTTTATCATCTTGATCCTGTTTATTTTCTGCTACATTCAATACTTCATGTTTATTTATTTTTCTTCAACCTTACATTTGAGTTTGTCTATCAGTTGTTCTGGCATTCAATGACTAGAATATTCTTGTTTCAATAGGTGATCAAATTAACCTTGACTTATTCAAAATCACTACAATTTTCTTGAAAGATTTAGTGCGATTTATGAGAATTTGTCCAAGACTAGAAAAAAATATCAAAGTTATTTAATTACTATACAGGTGTTACCGTGTGATTTTCAAGGCTTAAAAATACTTTTATATTTCTACAGGCAAAATTCGATTCGTCATTTGATAAAATGAGAACAAATCTTGATAAAAATAAGTGTAATAAATTGAAATTATTTCCACGTAAGGTGTATAGAAATCATTAAAACATATCTTGCATAGTGTGTTTATTAAACGGTCGGAAGACATTTCTAGTACCACCACGTTCAGCATGCTGATTGGTGATAGCAATATATTGTTATCAACGGTATGCTCAAACCGTCACATAATACTTATATTATCTCTGTTAAAATCCATTAATGGCTTATTATGACACCTATGACAAATCACTGGATTTTCTTGCTTTCCTGAAATACCTGTAAGTCTGTTATGATTAATATACAGGGAAAATTATTTTATATCTATTTTTGGTGGCGCTAAATCGTGCCATTTTGTTCTGACGGTCTGTGGAACTAAAATGAAATATCGAAGAGCTTAGAGCTTAGGTCATAAAAAAAAATTGCCAATAATATTATCGGGGGTTTTTACAACGTTATATATGAGATTGGAACGTGCATATTGATGTGTGAACAGTCTGTTTAGATCTATCGTGAATTTTGTGTTGGACTGTTGGACGATAGTGTGGAGCCAGCGTTATCGATCAAGCTATTGGAGTGCAAGTAAACTGTCACTTTACAGATGTGGAGACACGTGTGTTTTAGTATTCCGTATCATAACATGACCGCTATCAAAGTGCAACTGCGTTCTTGACTCACAATTATTTTATAAATATACTTCGCTTATTGTTTCATACCTCGCTGAAACCAATGGTCACACCGGCTTATGCAACGACATTCTGTAATATAACACTAAGCAATAAAAAAATAAGTTATATCTTCTACTTTCTTCGAAGAGAAGAAACATAATACTTGGTAATTTAATTTTGTAATTGAAAGTATTTGGTTCACACCGTTCATGTAACTGTCAATGACTGTCACGCTGGATATGATCTGCCAAATGACGCAATAACACGCGATCATCGTATCTACTTGATTTTTAGGGTTCCGTTGCCAAATGGCAAAAAACGGAACCCTTATAGATTCGTCATGTCTGTCTGTCTGTCTGTCTGTCTGTCTGTCTGTCTGTCTGTCTGTCTGTCTGTCCGTCCGTATGTCACAGCCACTTTTTTCCGAAACTATAAGAGCTACGCTGTTGAAACTTGGTAAGTAGATGTATTCTGTGAACCGCATTAAGATTTTTACATAAAAATAGAAAAAAAACAAATAATTTTGGAGTTCCCCATACTTAGAACTGAAACTCAAAAAATTTTTTTTCATCAATCCCATACGTGTGGGGTATCTATGGATAGGTCTTCAAAAATGATATTGAGGTTTCTAACATCATTTTTTTCTAAACTGAATAGTTTGCGTGAGAGACACTTCCAAAGTGGTAAAATGTGTCCCCCCCCCCTGTAACTTCTAAAATAAGAGAATGATAAAACTAAAAAAAATATATGATGTACATTACCATGTAAACTTCCACCGAAAATTGGTTTGAACGAGATCTAACAAGTAGTTTTTTTTTAATACGTCATAAATCGTAAACCGCAATTTTCCTTTCATTCAATGTTACTTGCTGCTACGGAACCCTTCATGGGCGAGTACGACTCGCGCTTGGCCGGTTTTTTTCACAGCCTTTGATAAACAAAAGATACTATCCAATAGATATGATTCATATAAATACGACTAATTTCAATCATGAATACATATAAATACATATAAATACGACTAATTTCAATCATTAAATCATGATACAGAAGCTTATCATAATTCCGTGTTCTGACGATTCTGTTATCGGAGCAAAATAATTCATATTCGTGATTTAATAGTCTGATCAATAACTACTCGTTGGTACTCAATGTACAAACGTACTTACTCCATCCATCAATAAATGTTGATAGGTGGAGCGGGAGAGGAAGACCAAAGAAAAGATGGAAGGATTGTGTGAGGAATGATATGAAAGAGAAGGGAGTGAATGATAGTGTGACAGTTGACAGGGGAGAGGGAAAAAAGAAAATGTGTTGCGCCGACCCCAAGTAACATGGAACAAGGGCAGGAAGATGATGATGATGTACAGAAAGTATTCAAATCATACGCTTTAATGCGTCGTGCATAAAGACAAAAATGGTACATAAATGATGACGCTTGGACCATCGCCCACAAATTCAACAATAATCCACTTCCTCCAATAGTAATTCGGTATTCACCAATCCAATAGTGCTACTAAAACGCGGAAATAGACCCTGCACCCTAATTGCGCAATACACGATCAATCACAATCTGAATCGTTTTGAAAGAGATTGCTAATCTATCCTACTAATAATATTATAAACGCGTAAGTTTGTGAGGATGGATAGATGTTTGTTACTCTTCCACGCAAAAACTACTGAATGGATTTTGATGAAATTTGGCACACAAATAGTTTATAACTTGGATTAACACATAGAATACTTTTTATGCCGATATTCCCACGGGATTGACACTTATGCGGGTGAAACCGCGGGGCGCAGCTAGTTGCTTCATAAGTTAGAAAAAAAATCTGCTCAATAACGCAATGAATGTTATTAAACTGTCAAATGAAACAGATTAGTCTTAATCATTTACCGAAAATGTGTCACGCAATAGGCGCGTCCAAAATTTTTTTTGTAGTCCGTCTTTCATAAAATAAAAAAATATTAGACACGTATTTTTTTTTTGTAGTTCGTCTTTCATAAAATAAAAAAATATTTTTTTAAAAGTATTTTTTTTTTGACATAGTCAAAAGATTACGGCGACATTGAGTTAAAATGTTGCATGACGTCACGCCTTGCTAGATTTTATACTGCGTTGTGACGTAGTTATTTTTGATTAATATGATAAAGCAAAATATAAGTGTCTAATATTTTTTATTACCTGTAAGATGGACTAAATATAATTTCTTTTTTTTTACCTAGGCAACCATACCCTATTAGATAGCTGAATTGTTTGAAAGCCTTGAGCAAGTGGTTAGCAACATAAAAGCAGAGCCAGCCTTCTCCCCCTTTTGATAGATCAGTTTGAATTGTTGCATGTTACCCTCGCTGAGCATTGACTGTAGTACTAAATTGTAGATGAGATGAGAGTTTAGGAAACCTTTGTAAAATTGCTCGCGGAAGTATGCTTCCTTCTCTATATAAATAAATAAAAGCCTTTATTGTTGATCTTAGTTTAAATAACAAAAAAGCTTTGTAAGTATGCCTAAGAACACATTACTACTATCAAAATTTGCTAACTAATATACTATAGAAACTGTTATACTATATATTTAATTCATGTTTAATTAACTGATTTTAATTCGGCAAACTGTAGTTACTCCTCAACTTGTCTTCCGACAAAGACCTCGTCCAAAGATCACCATTTAATTCTATCCCTTGCTGTTCAAGTCCATGTTGGACCCGCTATTTTCCTGATATCATCTTCCCATCTCTTAGTTTGTCTTCCTCCTCTATACTTGTCTCTTATTACTTCATCAACTTCCTAGCCTTTTTCCAACTATGTTGGGGTCGGCTTCCAGCCTAACCGGATGCAGCTGAATACCAGTATTTTACACGGAGCGACTGCCTATCTGACCTCCACAACCTAGTTACCAGGTAACACGATAACCCTTGGTAAGACTGGTTGTTAGACTTTTGGGCTTGTTAACTACCCGTAACGACTGTCAAAGATCTACAAATGATAGCCGGGACCAATGGCTTAACGTGCTTTCCGAGGCATGGAGGGGTCTTGATATGTAAAGATGCTCACCCATCCACGGACCAACCGCAGTTATTACTTAGCCACAAGCCCCTGTCTTTTATTACTTGTAGTAATGAAATCTGGCCATTGCAATCCTACCAGTAACCTTTTCATCAGGTTAGCCTTATTTAAATTAGCTGTTGTCTTGTTCGATATCGGTTATCATCATTATTTGGTCTACTGCCAGTCACCATTGAATACTGGAACTGGTCTTGCTCTTAATATGATTTGTTAAATGTGGCTGCATTGCATAATAATCTTGAAACAAGATTCAAGGCAGTACCAGCAATCTAATCCGTTATAAATGGCAACCTGAACTCGTTTGGACTGATGGCTCTGATAGTATTTTGACAGTAAAATAAATGAATAAGTATGTTGTAATGACAGCCCTGAATTTAGTTTTTTTTTGAGACGGGGCAAAAACTGCCGTCTGCCACCCTCCGCCAACCTTTTATGGAGATGCACTAAGTTGCCCGCGAAATTCAAATTTTCACAAAAGAAAATTATCCAACAGGGGCGTCAAAACTATTGTAAAAAGAAAAAAAAATAGAAAAGTTTATAATAAATGTGCTGCGGGTCTCATTTATTGCGAAGTTGCGATGTGCTGGGTGCACTCGTCTGCTACGCTTGAATTTGCCCTGAAGTTGACGCCCGGGGCACGTGCCACGATTTGCCCCCCCCCCTAGATCCGGGGCTGTGTAATGACTGAGCAAGTTAGGCATGTAGTCTGGTATGGTAAGAGAAAAACATGCGTCATGCTGACATAAATCATTATACCTTTAACCGTAAAAATCCACAACACTTGAGGAAATAACACCAATTTGATGATACCACTGTTTAAAACAACATAACTTCACGCCTGTATTCCCCGAAGAGTTAGGCAGAGGTGTACCTATAGTACACCCACATTTTGCCAGTTATGTACTTAGGTACTTATTTGACGTAATGCTTAAAATCAAATCATGTGAGGTCGAGAAAAATATTTTACACCTGTACCCTAATTTCGTAACTTGTTTTCGTAAACCATTATGACTATTTTGTTTCATTTTGACAGTTCAACAACATTCATTGCGTTATTTACGTTGTTGAGCAGATTTTTTCTTCCAACTTATGAAGCAATGGATTAGCAATCTGTTTCAAAACGATTCAGGTTCTGATTGATCGTGAATTACGCAATTAGGGTACTGGTTCGTTAAATGTTTAAGGGTACACAGGCCAAAGACTATTGACCTCGTAGACTCAGAAACTTGTCACATATAAGATAAAATAATTGCCGGAGTTACTAATGAACACAGAAAGTTTCTTTAAGCAAAGCCTCATTCCGGGAAAACTGAAGAAGTCACTTGTGAATTATCGCACCTACATTTTCACCCATCACACTTTCAGACAGCTAGGAACGCTTTACCAAACCAATTCCCCGAGCGATACCGCCCGAAGGTTTGGTCACCCCTTAAGGCAAAATAGATTGACAATCATACAATACTCGAAATAGTTGTAGAAGGCGCGAAAGCCACCTAATTGACGTTTCACGGGCACTGTAAATCTGTATTTTCTCCTTGAAATAGAAAACTTGTTCGGTCGGCCCCATGGCACGATTTACATAGCTTGCGCCCACCGTGGACTCGGCTGCAGCCGTGGTGGGTGTTGAACATAGCTTCGTAATTATTGTTAGAGAAATCTATGTAGCACGAGATTATTGGCATTGTATGGTAAGCATGAATGTATGCCTGCTTAAGTTGGTCGTTTAGCTCTGGAATGTTCCAAAAGTATTTGCTTGTTACATGTGGGTGGGTGCACTGCTGACATTATGAGGAAGATCATAACCATTGCAAAATAAAATGACTATATAACAAAGACATCCCATATACATATACTGAATTTTCACAATATTCTATGCCATGTTTTTGCGTGCGTTGAAACTTACCTTCCCAGTCACAATTTCATTATTAATATTACATTTGCTGTCCCTCACCTTTGCTTAATTATTCATGCACTCCTGCGTTGCATTTACAATGCTTTCTACGGGTATTGTTTGCATTGCATGTGTTTCATCATTGTGCACACAGTGTCTGACATTGTTTTTTTATACGACAACAACCAATACATGCAATAGTTTTTTTGAAGTTGTTTACGCAAGGCTACTTAGCATACTAAACACCTCAATATACTAGCTGTTGTAATGTACTTACGTTGCTCGACTGCGTCGGCCTTAGTTTTTGATCCATAACCAGACCAAATTTTTCTACATTCTTCTCTAGAAATGATTTAAAAAATGGACTGGGGGCGTGAAAATTGCTAAATGAACCAATTTCTATAGGTCGTTAATGAAACACTCCTTACCTCCTTGCCTTGTCCTGCCCCTTTGATAAAATGATAACAAGGGCAATAACTTTATATAACTAATTTATTTAATAGTAATCCCATCAAAAACATAAATGTGAAAATGGGAGCCAAATTCCATAAATATGGTTGTCGACTTCGCCGACAAAAGAATTGAAATCTAAATGGGTGCCAAGTTCTGTAGATAATCCTGAAATTTATTTATAAGAACATGCAACTTTCTAAAATAAAATTAAAACACAAATTCTTGTTTTTTCTGCTATAACAATGTTTGCTATTTAAAAATATTACTTCTTAAATTTGAACAGTCGAATTATTTACACAAAGCACTTAGGATAAATTGAAGCTCAAGATTTGACTTGGCTAGTTTTTACATACAAGTTATCTTATATTTGGCTAATCAATTTATCATCTTTATATTTGTCTACAGTGTCGCGGTGCAAAAGAACTAAAACAAACAGGGTAACTTTTTTATGCTGGTGTGCATTACAGCTACGTCTTACACTCGCGCCACGTCATTGTGCTGTAATTTTACTTTTTTAGTGTGCGTGCATTAAGCGGCTAACAGTTGGACGCTATTTTTTTATCGAGTTTACAGCTTTGACTGTCTACCTAGGCATATTTAAATATTATTATTTAATTTTAAGTAGGCACTCAACATCAAATAAGTAATTCATGATGTGCTTACCTGTAAGAAATTTGTACACTAGTCTATAAGTTTATTGCATGTATCTCATATCTTTGTATCGGTGTACTTAATTGTTGGTGAGCCAAATAAATAAAGTAAAATATTCATATCTTTGTTCTTTATGTTATGCGCAAGTTACTGTTTCTTATTGTAACTGTTTACAGCTTTGACTGTCTACCTAGGCGTATTTATATGTTTGTTCTTTATGTTATGCGCAAGTTACTGTTTCTTATTGTAACTGTAAGGTCAAAATATCTTCTTTCTCTAAAATTTCAGCTTGCTGGTAAAAACTAGCCAAGTCAAATCTTGAGCTTCAATTTATCCTAAGTGCTTTGTGTAAATAATTCGACTGTTCAAATTTAAGAAGTAATATTTTTAAATAGCAAACATTGTTATAGCAGAAAAAACAAGAATTTGTGTTTTAATTTTATTTTAGAAAGTTGCATGTTCTTATAAATAAATTTCAGGATTATCTACAGAACTTGGCACCCATTTAGATTTCAATTCTTTTGTCGGCGAAGTCGACAACCATATTTATGGAATTTGGCTCCCATTTTCACATTTATGTTTTTGATGGGATATCATTACTTTTTGTAAAGAAATTATTATTATTCGTCAATCAAACGTGATCTATTAAATTCTTTTTGTAAATATGCGTAGCAATATTGTGTAAGAATGTAGGTATTTCTTTCGTAACAATTGTTACAATTTTCCGCAATGATGTCAGATCGCTGAGCCGGCGCGGCAAGTATTATTATTAAAAAAAAACGTGTACAGTCGGGGAGCCTTATGTCGTATGGTATTTTACTGTGGGGTCGGGCTGCTGACATTGAATCCATCTTTATTTTGCAAAAGAGAGCTATCAGAGCCATTTATAATCTACGTCGCCGCGAATCTCTCAGGAAACATTTTAAAAGGATTAATATTATGACGGTACCTTGCCAATTCATTTATGAAAATATTATGTATGTAAGGAAAAATCCACATCTCTTTAATAAAATAAGTGATAGACATAATTTTAATACTAGAAATAAAGATAAACTAGATCAACCATTTTTTAGATTATCTTAAGTACATACATCTTTTATGGGGTACTGTGTTAAATGTTACAACAAAATACCTTGTGACATTTTGCAATTAAATGAAAGAAAATTTAAAACTCATACTAAAAATACACTTTGTAAACAAGCATATTACAAATTAGAGGATTATATCCAAGATAAGAGTGCTTGGAAACATGCTGGTCCTGCTCCATAGGACAATTTAGAATCAAGACAAAATCAAACTGTTTGCTAATTTACTTGTAAAATTTATTACTTTGTGTTTTATGACATTGATTTTACATTCTGTGATTACTTCCTCACACACTGACTTATAATTGTAAAATTTTAGGAAAATCGTCTACTTTTACAATGTTTGTAAATATGTGAGCACCATGTATCTATCACATATTAAATTATCTGTCGTTGTTTCATTTTTAATTCTTTTTACCTATTGTGGTATAGTAATTTTATTCTAGGTGCACCGTCTTCACATATAATTATTATTTAACAAATGTACGTACATATACAAACAATTGTAAAACATTTTAAAAGAGTAACGGTGGAGTTTCTTGCCCATTCTTCTCCATACGAAAACTACCTTTTGGAAGGGGCGAATAGAATCAATTTTATTATTTTGTAATTTTTGACGTTCAAAAGTGCCATACATGGGCCTATTTGAAATTAATGATTTGACTTTGACTTTGACCCCGTCAGGAACAAAGTTCCTTCTCACGTATGATTTAATTATTTAATTTTTGCAGCCGCCCCTTTTTTTTTAAGTATCTTCTCCCGCTCTGGGCGGAGCGGGAGGGCGTATCAGACTCTTACTGACTAAAACCCACCCGTGTTCCTTCGGTTGCCCTGTTGCCGGGGGCCACGATGTCCCTATCGGTTTTCTGCGAACCCCCGACAGGCATTGGCCCTAGTGGATCCCGTCATTTCTGCTGACATCTCTTTGAGGCGCGCGTGGAACACAACGCGCCGTCGACCCGGGCTTGGTCCTTATCGGACGGCGAGCTACCCATTGCTCACCGTTCGCAAGCCCGCGCCTACGGTGGCCGGAAATCGGCTCGCGATTCCCGCCCCGGGCGTCTCCTCCTGCAGCGGTTAGGGGCGTGAGGGCGCGAACTTTGCCTCTACCTCACGCGTTCCGCCTCCTCCTTCGCGAGCATTACCGCTTCGCAGAAGGAGGTGACGGCCTGCCATTTCCTCTCGCTCCGTACCATGGCCTGAACCAGGGCCGGACGCGAGAGATCTCTGCCGCCGTTGCAGCCGCCCCTTGGATTTACATTTTGACCTTACTATGGACTTAACTATTCGTAAGTTTATATAAAAAATTAAACGACAATAGTCCCTAAAACAATAGTCATACGATCTATCAATTCAAAAACGTCTCAAGCATAGTACCAACCTACCAACTACCTTGAACATACCAACCTGACGTTTGTAACAACGTTTTTCGAGATCAGAGAATGAATGAAATGAATTCACTGCCGCCTAACATTAGGGACCAAGATTTTGACACGTGACACATCAGTTGACTCGACGGGGTGTTTTGAATTCAGTCATGAAATTCAGGAATTTACATCAACTTTTGGCATTCGAATCAAAAATGTATAGTTAGCTGTCAAATTATAAGACGCTGGAGATCAGCGCCATCTGAAGTGAGCAAGTGGCAGTTTTTAACCCCATTTGAAAATTTGTCGTCATGACTGTCATTTTCATGGTTTTCGGGAGATAGTGCTGATATCGAATTAGATGGACATTCTGGATTTTAAGATGGCGGCTATTCCAAATAATAATAATATTGTAGATCAATTGTTATAGACATCAATTTCATGCCAATACATGCCAAAACTTGATAATCAAAATCCGTAAAAAAACGGACCTCTTAATTTCGTCAAGTTCGTCTGTCCGTGCGTCCGGATGTCATACAGTCATTTAACATGGAGACTATTTACACTCAATCGATGAAAATTTTGAAAAAGGTGTATTTTTTGCACCGTTAAACAATGGTGTAGTGAAATTACGATAAACATAATAGTGGGGGTGGCATTCTCCATACTTACATATAACCGAGAGATGAAAAAAATCTATGCATATAAAGCGTGTATTGTTGGATCTCATAATTAAAATGTTAAGATGTTTCTAAGTGAGTTTGCTTTTGAAGTCAATAATTTTTGAGATACAGTTTATTTTCGGTTACAACCGCAGAATTAACTTTGTTTGTTATAGTTTTTTCGAGAAATACAAACTTATTTTTGCAGTCGATAAAATTGATACTATGCAATGTTTATGCGTAAATATTCATCCCAATTACGGAACCCTTCACTGTGCGTAGTCCGACATACACTTGGGCAGTTTTTTTTAAATTTCGTTTTGAAACTACCTCAAAAATAAACAATTTCTATTACTCGAGTAAGATTATCCTATTAAAAACAAATACTATCAAACCCATACAACTAAAAAAAAATGATTGTTGGTTTTATGAAACCACGGTAAAAGTGAAACTTTACACGGTCAGTTGCTGCGAACTATAGGCGCCGCCGTATTGGCCTTGGCTGCTCTGACGATAGCCTTTCACTTTATCCCTACTCCGCGGCCGACCGACACGTGACATGCAACACACAGACGAAAAAGTTTGAGACGATGTAATAAAAGTTTCAATTTAAAAATATAGACGTCATTTAAAAGTGTTTGCGGAATACCTACCTAATTTATATAATTAATTTAACATCATTCCCAAACAAAATTTTCTTAAGCCTACCTAAAAAATGTATACTAGGCATTCTATATCAGAAAGTATCAAAAATAAAATCCACAGTAAATAATTGTCCAATAAATTAAAAATAATTTTGAACAACGTTCCGAATTTAAATTCAAATAAATAGAAACAATTCGGCGCGAAATTCAATAAATGAGGTAAGTATCTATCCTCGTTCTATGTGTTGACTCGTTTTATATTGAATGTCCTAAAAACGATTAAACACTAGAAAAGTATAAATAATTATTTTAAACAATGTTTATTGTATTTAATGCTTAAAACAATTTTATTTTAATTTTCAAGTATAGATTTCAGACATTCGACATAATTATAAATTAATCGAGACAATCAAAATTGAAAAAAAAAAAAAACGTTTGGCATAATCGTTTTCGCACATCATTACAATAAAAAAAAAAACAATGATCGACGATTTTTAACACAAATTGAGTAGTAGTAATGAATATTACGTGTTATTGAACATGTGTTCGTATAATAAGTAAAGATCTGGGCATTTTCTAGTTACTTATAATATTTTTAATAAAGTCGTATCAGATATGTGTATGTGTGTTAATTGTGAAAAGTTAAAATGTAAACACGCACGATTGGCGCGAATCTTCGACTTTTGATATCAAAAACTTCATTACTACTACTTATTTAACTTGAAAAATGGATGAATTCGTCAAATAATTAAATGTTGTAATAGTCGCTGTTCTTATGGTGGAGTTTGGATGTTCGCAATCCCCAATTTTTATGTTTTTTAGCCTCGACCTCGACTGTCATCAAAATGGCGATTATCGCATTTACAGACTTGAATTTTATAAAGGTAAATTAATAATCTTGCGCGCTAAATATGAAAGATTTAATGGCATAAACATAATTTTAGCCAACTCTCTTAATTAAAGATGAATAATCTCATTGGCAGCAGCATTTTCAGTGCTTCTATAGGAAGGTTTACTTTAACAAATAACACAACAATACCTAAATACTAAAAACATTTTATTTCTCATAGAATTTAAAACGGCTTCAGCTTCATTCTCATAACGTAGTCATGGTATGAAAGCAGCGTAGCCAGATTATTGTTTTGATCTATTATGGGTAAATCTTTTACACTCTAGGGTGGCTCTGTTTTTATCATCACTTGCTTGCCTATAAACATCTCTGGTAGCAGCCTCTCTCAGTAAGCATGACAAACTTTATCCAAATGTATACCTAACCTAGAAAGTAAGAAAATACTCTTATTGTTGTTTATTTACTTTTGTATAATAATTATATCACTCATAGTAATTCTGCCATTTTAAAAACACTAACCTGATGACTTCTGTGACTTGCAGTTGACATGCCACATACATAACATAATATGCTTAGATTTTGCTGAGCAAGTAATACTTGGGATAGAGTTGTAGATAATATAATCAATAATGTCAAGTCTTGCAATAACACATGTCATCGTCATACCTGAAAAAGGTAAAAAAATTCAGTGTATTTACTTATCCTATATAATTACATCATACTATAGACATTTACAGCTGACGACGCGCGACGTACCCCTGACTGAACATAGGCCTTCTACTAATAGGCTGCTAAAATCAATGAGGTTATACAATACGACGGTGTTTATAAATATTTAGAGAACATAATAAACTTACCCAGAGCCATGGAAAGATAAGCAATAGTTCCTCTGGCTTCAATTTAAATTGACAGCATTAAATCGTAACGTAATATAAGTATAAAGTAAATACGGAAAAATAAATTCAAATCAACGTAAAACAAACAGCCAACAATGCCATTGATCTGACAGATTATTTTTGACAGTTTGACATTATGCATGGTGTCAGTGTTACCAGGTTTAATTATTTTGGTAATCGATTGACGAAATCGATTGGGTGATTATCAGTGATCGGAGTAGGTAGATTGATTTTACGTACTCGCATCATGAATAGTCATAGAAATCATAACATGGATAAGCCTTTTTTCCGGGATTTCATTTTGGTACTTACGGGATTGAATCAAATATTGTTAAAGTAAGGATTTTTAAACTACTACATTAGAAATTTATAGAATGCGATAGATAAATATTTAAAATATATTATATTGTTTTATAGTATATCTATCCTTTTCTTGGAGTCCGATCACCTATATACTATTAAACAGACAGCAAAAGGGTTGAACATTTCTTATTCATATTGATGTATTCTTTATTCTACACATTACAACATTTGAAATTCCTTAAAAAATCTTAATAATTTCAAAATCCCGGAATCCCGGAGGCGTATCCATACTAATATACGTGCCAGTTCATTGACCTCAAATCAATCTACTTACTCTGATCACTGGTAGTTTATAAAATAACATTACTGCCTCGAAACACTTTTAAGTTGTTGAGTATATTCAGACCATATAATATTTTATTTATTGTAAAATCATAATTTTACAGTATTTGAGTATAATAAATAGCATTTAAAACATACTCGTGTAGTGGATACTCCACCTACTCCATGTGGGTTAGTATCGATATTTTCAATCGATTACAAATTATTTTATTGGATTAGTCTGTCATCTGGCAACATTCAGGTTAGGATTGAATGGCGGATGTAGTTCTTTAAGTATCAACAAAATAAATATTTATTAGGTTCTCTAATGCTAGAAGAAATAAATTTTCATAAAACGACTTGAAAAAAATACGACATAATTTTTGATAAATAAGCTTTGACACAGTATCATACCATGGGCCTGCTTTCGGGAAATCTCTTTTCAACTTTCTAGGTCACCCGGAAATGGGTTAAATGTTTTTGATGTCTAGTGACGGGTCGTTGATAAAAATGCCGATTTTTATACGTTAATATCTCAATAACCGTTTGAGTTTTATTTATGAAATTTGGAGTTCTAGTTAATCTAAGGGGTTTTTATAAATAAACCAAATTTCATGAGTCTATGTTACATAGATTTTGAGTTATTAAGGGGTCAAAAGTGGCTCCAAATGGTTCGTGTAATATAACACACTGCAGCCGTGTCTTGCCTAGTACTTGGCTCGACACGCTGCCGCGTGTCTAGATATATCGGATAATGTTAGCACACTTGATAGATGAAAAAACAAGAGAGCGCCCCAAACACTCTTTACAAGTGACATGATTATCTGTCAGACTACTTTACAAATTATAGTGCAGGTTCCATACTTTCATCACCCTTTGACATTAGCTGTAGTCTTTGATGATTCTGCAGCCACTTTGTCTGGCAAACTAACTATCTAAGCTTTCGTTATTAACCATCGAAGATCTGGGTTTATTCCTCCGTAAAACCCTTGCTATCGCAATCGTGACGATAATGTCGTGTGAGAACTATTTAGTATTTGCGCAAGAACACGTAGTAAAAACGTCAAGTACGCTGTAAACGACGACATTTCCAGCTAATTCCTTTCACCGTTACTTTAGTAATGTCACGTCTTCTAATCGCTATGCCATCCATCATGTATAGCACCCCATTTGTTCTTGTACAAGTAAGATTAAGGTCAAGAAGTGTTGGACTTGTTCCAACTTCTATAGTTTAGTCTGGAATGATATTGCCAATTTTGGCAGTTTTTATTGTGTCTTTTGAAACGTCTGCAGTATCATGTAATCGGCTAAGTTTTATTGCCTCTTCCACTTGACCTTCGAGTAGAGGAGTATAAAACGATATCCATGGCAAAAATAGCTTTTTGCTAAAAGTATTGGATTAAGTCTAATCGTAACAGTCCTTCTTCAATAACTTATAAAGAATATATTTCAGAATAATGCAAAGCCAAGCGGCTTGCCGGTCCTAATGCTGCATTACTTATCTTCTTGAAAAAAAAAGTGTTAGATTATGAAATACAAAAGCTGTAGATAAAGCTATCTGTCATCTACATTCCTGCATTTTGCAAAAATCTCACCATGAATACTTAGCTGAAGTGAGCTATAATAAATAAAATCATTTTATTTCGGACAACTAAAAAGATTCATAAATTGTTAGTAACAGGTTTGCACTTAAAACACCATTCTTAGTAACTTAAACTAGCTAAGACGACTTAATGAGAAGAACACCCATCAACTAGACAACGAGAAATGGAAACTAGGGTATAAGTCTTCACACAAATTGCCTTATTATGACGCGGACGGAGTAAGTGTCTGCCGCTTTCAGGATATTATTGTGACTGCCTCTTATTCTGTTCATATCCACCAACCAGCACGCGGTAGCATGACAACCATAACAACGGGTTTTGTCGACGGAAGAATAGACAAAATGACAGATTCTGATTGTTTATCTGTAATTTTGTCTATTCTTCCGGCTACAAAACCCGTTTCTATTGTGGTCATGATTGAGCTCACTTCACCTAAGTTTGCACGGTTAGAATTGATCGACTGATCAGGTACACACGCGTCAACGCTGTTCGGCAGTAGTATAATACATTAGGCTTATCTCCGCAACTTGTTATATTGAACCGAGCTGAATTGATTATGACACAGTACTCGTTACGATAACACTGCTGTGATAAAACTTACCCAGGTGCTAGTGCTTACATCTATGGGGATTTATAATATATGAATAAATTCACGCCTTTTTGTCTATGGGTAAGCATAAACTACGATCATTACAAAG
The DNA here is from genome assembly GCA_963680765.1 of Agrochola lychnidis. Taxonomy (NCBI): domain Eukaryota; kingdom Metazoa; phylum Arthropoda; class Insecta; order Lepidoptera; family Noctuidae; genus Agrochola; species Agrochola lychnidis. The sequence continues at coordinate 24,170,580 of OY796858.1, forward strand.
TCTATGTTCCTAATTCATATCACACTCGTCAATTTCATGTGGATCTTTGGTAGGTACATCTAGTACAAAAAAAAACAACCGACTTAAAAAAACACAACAAAATGAAAAATAACTTTAAAGTTATGAATTTTCGTTTTTTGCCATCGACTTCCGAAATTAAAGTTATTTTTCACTTTGTAGTGTTTTTTTTGGAAGCCGGTTGTTATTTTTTTTTTTCTAAAAAGTTTTTGGTATTCACTTTTTAGTTGTGATACTTCACCTACAAAGCGTTAGGTACATGTTATTAAAGCCATTATGCTGTCAAACAAATTACATATTAGCCGTAATAGGCAGGTATAGTAACGTAACGATTGCCGAAACTTTTTTCTTTATTCGAGACTTGATTGAGAGTGAAAGTCTAGATCTACAAAGAGTACTTTCAATTCAATGAAGACAAGTTTTTTTGTTTTTGTCTACGAGAACATCCATTAGATATTAAAAAAATCGTATTGTCGTTTACACGTTGGAAGTCGCTTGCGCAAGTCAACTTCCGCAAATTTTATTGCAAGTGGACACTTCGCATTACGCTTTCAGGCTAAAACGGCTGAATGGATTTTGATGAAATTTGGCACTTGGGTAGACCATGATCTGGGTTAAGACATAGGTTACTTTTATCCCGGTTGTACCTTGGGATAATTTACGACCCAAACGCGGGCGAAGCTGCGGGCAAAAGCTAGTTATATTAATTTAAAAAAATCATAAACCGACCCGACCGACCGTGAGCAAGAGCGCTGCAAAACACTCAAGACATCTCAGGAAATCTAATATGTAAAGAAGAAATTGTACATGGAAAAGTTTTCCTCTTTATTTTTCTGTTGTCATTTTGCCCAACCTTATACTCGGCAACTAATGACATTTAAAGACATGATCTTGCTTCTCCCCAAAGATGTCAAGTCAATAGTAGATTGCCACGTCAAAAGATGATCGGGTTTCTGTTTCATTTTAACACCTCGTGACCAACATACACAATGTCGCAGCGACTAGACTTGATTGTCATGGAAACGTTTATATTATTGTGTATGCACACTTTTTCGCGTCACTATAAGTACGGTTACGGCAAATCTAACGATTTAAATCTTTGCTTCTCCCATTTTCACACAATACTTCAAAGATCATTCATAACTAACGATCAACATATGCAATTCGTACTAACAAAATCATAAACCGAGAGAGATTTCACACAATACGCCCACTTAATACATGAGTTATATGTACCAGTCGGAATCGGGGTCAGTACTCAGTAGAAAACCTTGATAACTAGATTAGCTAGGCACTGTTTTAGGACTAAGGTATGCTGCTCTGAAGTTATTTAATGTGGATTTTTAGGTGCAGTTTTTAAATTCTTATGTTTGATTTTGTTGTGGGAGCATTTTAATGGAAACTGACTTAGCTTTTCTCTACCCGTGTAATTTTTTGTGTCCATATTAAGTCACCTCTTTACAAACTGTCAATTAAGGCGCAAGCGTCAGGGATAGCCGACGAAATTCAAATTTTCTTACGTTTTTAAGCTATTGCATAGCTTTTATCGCGGGCTTTGAGCGCGGCGACCGAATCAAGAAATTCCGTAACGTAACGAAAATAAAACCTAACACCCCCCACTCCGCCTACCATGTAATGACGGTTCCCATAACAACGTGATGTTGTCATGGGAACGTAATTTTTGTTTTATGGTCATCACGTCATCATCCCAAGTGTAGCGTTGACAAATAGGAAGTATGGAGGTTACAAATGCTATGCAATAGCTTTACCACAGCAGTCCCCGAGTGCCACACGTTTTGTTTTTTTTTTTTTTCACTTTGCAGGTCAGGTATCAGGATGTATGTTGATCTAAATATGATTAGCAGCTGTATCAAATGTTTATTTTTATAGAATTATAATCATAAAAATCATCAATAAAACTATCAAGTTATTGAATGACTATTTCTTGAAATCATGACATTTGAGGCCAATTCTAACATAAGGAGTTGTATTGCTGATTCTAATGATTATAATTCTGTAAAACCATATTTTTTACGGTCGCGAATCATTATTTTTATCAACATACAACCTAAAACTGACCTGCAAATTGCAAAAAAACGTAAAAGAAAATTTGAATTTTACCTTATCATCAATCTTGTAGTTTCTATAGACATACAGAATGGACTGTAATTCCAAAAAGGTTAAGCAATGTTGGCAAACGTGTTTTCCGCTACTGCACTGGCGATGGCGTGTGTGTGTATTTTGTCATGCAATTTTGCGACACTAATGAAATTGTTTACTATTTCGAATCATTCATTGATGTCTGTATAGATATTTACTAATGACAAACTTCTATTTATAAAAACTAACCTTAATCAGTCACTAAATCATTAATACCAATAACACTTAACTAATGACTGGTCAAAACAACTAATGCCAGTCAAATCAACAGCTCAGTATCGATTCTCTTTAATTGTCTCAACGTTCAAGGTCGACCTAAGTAATAAGTATAATTCAATTATGTTTAAGTAGCACAGAAGTCAAGGTCATTGGTTTTAACTAGGTTACAAGTTAATCCCATTTATTTCAATTTCCATGATAATATTTACATAATTTAAAAGGTGACAGGGGCAGAGGTAATATATTTAAAAAAATTAGGGGCAAGAATCATAGGGCTTCAAAAAATTCGTCCACATCGCTGTCAAAATCAAAATATTTACATAAACCTACATGTGCACTTATGAAACGTCAGAAGCTAGGTGCACGGTTCCAATAAAATTGGTCGTTGCCTATGGAGAAGAGCCGCCAAGTAACTCCACGGTTACTCTTTTAAAAGCAATTGACTTTTACAATATTTTCAAATAACAGTGTTAATAGACATTTCAACAGGAAATAAAGCCCAAAAGGCTATCTCTAATATTATCATAATAAATAAGATTCCATGTGATGATGCCGTAATGAAAATACAATAATAACATGCCAACTCGGATATTTTTAGCCCAGCAAAAATTTTAATATTATGATGGCAAACTGCACTTAATAAAATTTCGAAATAATATGATTTCTAGCTCTCTGTGCACACACATTAAGTTTATTTGACAACGATTTACAATTTCGTCACCGTATCGCAATCATAGATCACAGAGTAAATATTGATTTCACTGTTTCTATCCGGGAACCGAATAAAACAAGCTCTTTTAAGAAACATCTTGTTACCAATACATCTATTGGCGAAAACAAAGAGTGGCACATGCTCAGCAGGGGAGGAGTCGGTCTGTGGATGATGAGTATGATGACGATGGTGAACCAAACCATTTACGACACGTGGTCCTCGTATCCGCGCATCTCGAGTTTACTCGTCTATTTCAGCTTTTGCCGCTTCTATGTGGTCTTAATCAGGAGTAATGGTAGTAATAAGTTTTCATTTGTACTTTCTTTTACTTTAAAATCTGCCTCACAATCTTAAGGACCATTATCTGAATGATCTGTTTTGTCTGGAATTTGATCTTCTTTAAAACACTCCTCATATTTAATAAGCTTTTCTTTCTCATTGTCCACACTTCCATTATTCATTAAATAAGCACTTGTAATTTGTTTTTTCATTATTTCACTGCACATTTACAAGGTATAACTCACTCATAAATGTAATCAAATCGTAAATTCTTCATCGTAATAACGCTTCCGTTCATCCATATGGAGTAAGTTTCAACGGTACCGACATGAAGTGTTACCGTTTGAAAGTCACGTTTGATAAATAATGCGATTGGATTTGAATAGTGCGCGTGCGACGTAATTCTAGCTCACGTACTCTAGTCTAGACGTCGGTATTTTCATAAATGAGATGGATCATCTCATCTTAGGGTTGCTGCAACATGTTCGGGTCGGCGATATTCGAAACAATTAGGTACTACACAATCACATTCGGCTTTCATTCGGCTCGTGCCGATCGGGAATATTCCTTCTGCATCTACCCTCGCTGACTGTCGGGTCGGTTCGACAAGATACGAGCTAGTATAAAATACTCGAAGCCTCAGCGGTCACAACTCTCAAAGGGAAAATATTCTAGCTGGGAAGACTGTATAAAGAGAAACTCAAATTATTCACTTAGTTTTATTAGGTACGCTAAGAACAAAAACGACTCTGTTATACTTAATTACACTGTTCAGAACTAATTCTAATCGAATGTCGCGGTCCGGGAGCGAATCCCCGCCTGCGCACCCGCTTCTAGTCAAAAACCCCCAACGTTCCCGCGGGAAATCCTGCTCTCCAATTGGCCAACGATATCGGGCGATATCGTGGTCCAATCGTTGAGCCAATCAATCCACCAATCGGTATTAAATCAAGGGTTGACATTCCCAAACAGTAGAAATTAATCGTTTACACAACATTCTCTTGATGATATCTAAAACATATATTTATATAAGACAAAAATCCTAACAAAATTAACCTATTTTAACAATGATTATCTTTCAAAAACATAAGCTACTTAGCATAAGCTTTATTAAAAGAAACAAAACCTAACACTAGGTTGAGCGACTTTTCCCGAAAATATTATCTAGTACATAAAATATATTCGATTTTGCTACCCGTTCGTCTCGAATCATCCCCACCCGAACATGGGTGTAACACCCCATATGTATAGGCATATACTATAATAATAGCATCTGAGACTATAAGTAAGGCTATTTGCTAGTCATACAACTCGTGCGCATCTTTTGATATGATTTAATGATCGATCAATCATGAAGCACTTATCGACTAATGAGGCGCCTGTCATTACTTAAATGACGCGCTTTTTAAAGAAAATACTGGAATATTATACATAATTTCATTTTATTACGATAATTAAAGTGTGAATTAGTTACATAAGAATTATGTTTCTTATCGCTATCGCAATTCTTTCCCAAATCTGAAAAATCTTAATGTTCATTCCACTTTTAGATAAGATAAATTATGCAAATGTAAAAAAATAAAACTGACAAAGAATAGATATCATCTATCTATACAAATAATAAAATAGAAACGAAGATTTGTATTGGTGTAAAAACGACTGAGCTGATTTGGATGAAATTTGGCACACAAATAGTTTACACTTTTAATCCCGGTAAGGTAGTACGTTCCCGTGGGATATTTTCCGTTATCCAAAAGCTAGTAACAAATAAATCCATTCAATATTGTAAATCCAATGTTCCAGTGCATAACCGCAAATTAATAGATGCATTTGCTCAACGAAGCATGTTCACTATATTTAGAGCCCAGAACACTAATATCAAAGCCTAGCTGTAATTCTACACAAACTTATAGTAAATTAAAGACGCTTCGAAACCCCTTGTAGGTTTAATAGCAAAACTGTCACTATTTATGACGGTGGTATCTCTATTGCTATTGCTCCACTTGACTACGATACCGTAACGGTTATCGTAGAACATGCAATGTACCTTAAAGTAAAGATAATAACGTTAAGAGACTAATGTAATTGAGAATCGAAACATGAATGGGAAATGTCTTGAGAATGATGGCTTGAAGAACATGGCAGAGAACACAAGACTAAAGCAAATAAAGATTTGGAAACAAGTATCCAGCTAAGAATCGGTCTGTTTATTGTACCCACCATTATGATGTCACTGACGATGATAACGGAACAAGGTATGGGGTCTGTGAAAGATGTCATGGCCAAAAAGGGGGTGAAAACTGACAAGACAACTGATAGATGTAATGATGTGTGTATTGAAGACATGCTGCTCCTTCCCCGAATAAATTGAGACAAGGGAAAGAGGATGAGGATTATGACACAAAAAAACATGCAAATATGAATGTCAATCAAGTTACATGCAACCTTCTCGCTTCAGGAATCAATAAAGGAATTGTTACTGTTCCTCTCTATGCAGACGATCTTTAACCCGGTTTTGTTAATCAAGCTTCTAATTGTGTTAATGCAATTAACCATGCAATGCATAAAAAGAAACGTCGGTACACGTAACTCATCTTACATAAATAAATCGCTCTAAATACTATGATCATTCAGAATAAGTACGCCAATTATTCCTTCTTCTATAGCTTTCACTACTCGAGCCAATAAAATGGTTGTTTATATAAATTTTATTATGATTACACCGTTCACGCCTTGTTACACAAACCATTCAACGGTTCATTCGTTCCTTCGTTCAGTAGGTCAGCTCATTCTGCGCCTGCGACTCGTAAAAGCACCGAGTTAGAATTGGGTTGAGTATGCCTGAGGAATGTGAGGATATGATGTCACCGTATGTTATGCTTTACGGTTTGACAAGTGCGCAGATTTTTTAAGTAAAGTAACCTTTACAAATGCAATCTTAAGTTGATAAAATATCAAGCACATTGTAAATATGATGAGGCTACAGATAAATATTGAAAATGTATCTCACAAGAGTAGTCAAATATAGCAGGAAGGCTATCAATAAATATTGTTTTAATCATTGTTTATTTTCCCTCGCGAATAGTTTGATGTTGGTAAATTATTTGTTTGTCTCTTTATCGCAAGTCGCAATAGGTGTACCTATTGCGACTTGCGATGTTGTCAAAATAAGCATTGCATTTATCTTTCAAACACTTTTGGTCCTCTCAAGCGTATGGTGCAAACATTGAAATACGGCCATCAGCGTCTATCTATAATATGCTGTATCAACCAGGAACCAATAAACAAAATATTCAACTAACAACCCAGATTGACCCATGGACCTCGCAGCCATCCACAATGGCTGTCATAGTTATACCTGGCTGCAGATTTCGCCATGCTAAGACAATGGGGCAGTAAACACTAATAAACAGTAGTATTGCAGTATTTGCAGCGACAGTTGGTAATGACTCGCCCACTGCCCGTGGGCGTACGTGGGATTTGACTTAGCACCGTTCGAATGCAGTTTCAGAATCCTTTTTGTGGTAATCTGGTATAACCATTTTTGTCACATAGTCCTTTGGTTCTGTTTCTCGGGACTTGGGACTTTTAAATGTAGAAAGAAATTGTCAGACTCGGAAAATCATTATTGCGAACTAACTTTTACCAGCCATTACCAGAAACCGCCTTGCTTGAACAAACTGGTCCTAAGATCGTTAACAAGCGCACGATACATTCGCTCTTCTATAGTACGGCGAGATTCTAGTTTGATCACAGGTGTACCATATCTCGAGAAATCTGAGTACAACAACAAAATTTCATTTTAGTTTGGACGTAAATATCCATGATTAATTTCTTCGTCCGGCTGAGCGTGAAGAATTTCTATAACCAATTCATCTACAGTTGATGATATGATTGAGAAACAAACTTCCTAACACATTTTCTCATAGTTATCGCCTAGGATTGCACGTCAAAACTGCATTCTCCACCATTTGATTTGTTAGTACCAATAAATTGCTTGTGGATTTTGATTAATTATCTGACTGTTCGGCTGCAGCGTAGATTTACGATTGCAAACGACTTTGGTCCCCTTTTCTTGTCTGTGAGACCTCAAAGTCACCGATAGTATAATGATCGTTACTTGTATTCTTATAGAAACTATTATTCTTTGTTTTATTTATCTAAGTTTTGAACGTCTCCGCGGTCAGTCGAATGTCGACGATTTTATAGCGGTTTGATAAAATTCCTTTTTGCTATTTCTGTTTGTTTTATTTCATGAATATATTGAAATGGCTACAATAAGCCAGCAAAACAAACTTGTAGGTATTCAAGTAAATGAAAATGTTTTGTCTTGTAAATAAGAATACCAGGCTATTATTGCCACACTGCAGGCCAAAGGCATCGTCTCATACAGAGAAGGCACGAGCATTGATCACCACGCTGGCTCAAGACGGGTTGACGATGTAAAACGCTGTATAAATTGTAGCCAAGTTTAAAATTAAATGTCCTTTTACATACATCAAAGGACAAAAACCCACAATGGTGCCGATTCTCTTGTACACCGAACTAAACTATCACTAAAATTACTTACTTTTGACTATGAGAATCTCAAAGCTATTCTGCAAAATAAATTCTCTAAATTTAAAAATAATTTTGACACGTCTAAATCGAATTTGAACATCGCAACTCCATACGTGATACCTAACCACGTGAATCTTTTTAGAGCCGGAGGTGCGCAGTGGGGGCAGCCTCGACGTGTTTTATATGGATTTTTTCACTTTTTGTATGGAAAATAAGAAAAAATATTACCTACATGTAGAGTGTTAGGGGTTTAAGGATTTTATAAAGGGTGTCGAAAATTTCATTATTTTTGCAATTGGACACACCGTTTTCGAGATATAAGCAAAAGAAAAAAAAAAATCAGTACTGTTTTTGCATCTGAAGTCGAGGTGTTGGTGTGAATTTAAGTTCTAACCAATTTTATTCCACACGTTTTTAGTCCCGATTAAAAATAGTCAGATTTAGTTAGAAAATCTAAATTTTAGGTGAAAAACGTCAAATTCAGAATAGCAAAATTGCCATTTTCACTAAACTAATATCTCAGTACCATCTTAGTGCTGCCAAACTAAAATATAGTTAAGTTGTGTCATTTTAGTCAATTTCAGAATGGGAAATCGTCGTTTGACAGGATTAAACTAAATTTTGGTGATTTTTAGTCTAATTTAGAGGCATTTGTGACAAGAGAATCGACACCATTGTGCCACCTGCACACTTCTTGTTTTCTCACTTATTTGAAACTTGTGAGTGGGTTTCAATGATAATAAATAGCATTTAGCGCTCCTTCAACAATCACTCAGACTGAGATTATTTATTTATGTATGTCCTAATTACCAATCAAATGTGTTTCTAGATAATCACAATTACTTAGGTGACTGCTACCAATAAATGTGGCAATATCATTGAAGCCATCATCTTTATACATTACAAGTCAATTACATACACAAACTCAAGCCAAACTACAGGACGCCACCTGTTTTTAGTTCTTTTGCTTCATTTACGTTCATACATTGGTCGTACCAAGTCAGAAATTCCGTTAACCCATTGGATGGATATCGTTTCTGCAAACTAAGGCTGTAGGATACGTAGTTTTTTCCATACAAATAGCTCATGTTTTTTGCGACATTCCGACGATGCAGGGCGTTGTATGCACGACTGAACCAGCTAATAATATCTCTCTCTACCTAGCAACAGTCTGTGTGAGGGATCAGCCATTAAATTCTTGCGAATGCGGATGATACTTTATAAAGATCTCTATTTAAAAAATTAAAATATTTTCCATGTCGGATTAAATGTTCTTTTTGTGATAGTTTTAGATTGCGTTATATAAATCCTTGTTATTTGTTTACTTTGCTGTCGATGATTTTTTTAAATTATTATATTTTTCGTTTTGGCGTTTTTTGGAGTTGATTTTAAAGTTTCATAGTAAACCATGATCTGATTGGCAAAGGTTTATTTACTACAAATAATATCACCTTCCGTGATGATGTTTCTTTCTAGATGATGCAAACAATCGTGATGTAGAATTGATTGTGACAGGATGTAGATACAAACAATTAAACGCATGGCATGAGTTTATTCATTACAAAGTATTCATTACAATTATTATAAACTCGATTGTATAATTTGTATCATCAGTAAAATGATGCAAAGCGAATGCTGTTCTTGTTTTCAATTTTGTTATTGTAACTTAATCTGTTAGATAACCTTTTCACTATCTATGCATATGCATCTATTAATAATTTAATACATTAAGAAGATTGGAAGCAGACACCTACGTTATTCTAAAAATAATGTTGCTCTTTGACATTATTTAAGTATTCATTTGTTAATTAATTTACAAAACTTTAAAAATAACGTAATAGCCGATAAAAATTAAACAAATACTAAGTTGATATTTTATCGGCTATTATGATTAAATTTTTTCTAGTAGTATGTATAAAAAGAGACATAATTTTGAATTCAGATTCATCTGATTATTATGAAAATTGAAGCTTTAAAATAATATTGCTATTTGAACAACAAAATTGTAGGTCTGTAGGTGTTATGCAATGCCTATTTCCTTATTTTATCTTAAATTAAACGAAAAAAATATATAGTGCAAAGTCAAATCTCGTTTAAAAAACAAAATTTGCTAGTCACCCTGTTTCCAAACATAGCTTATGTCTGCACCCTCACCAAGTAGCTGAGTATGCAACCTGTCCCGCCCACTGCGGCCGTTGGCCTCGCGGCGAAAGCTATTATAGCAGAAGCTTATAAATTGATACCAACTAAATGATCCGCGAATATTACACCAGCCACCAACATCGGTGATGGAAAACGAAAGTGCGTGATCGATGCGTCGTTAGTTCTCCGAGTAATCTGTGGGGAAGATTATTTACATTACATTAATAGATGAATAGGTATAGTATGGGAATATTGCGGATGCCGTTAAAAAAAAGTGTAATGTAGACTTTTTAAATCAGTAATTATGCTTTCGGCGACAATCAATGTCAAAAACTCTTCGAAAAGTAGGTAAGTTAGAGGTTTTTTGACAGATTTGAGACTGCGATTAGAATGCGTCCGTTCTTAAAAATACTGGAATTTCTGCTCAATTTTTGACTAAATGCGGACCCTAGCACCAGACCAGTACAAAATTTCATCATCTACCTAGCCTTTTCTCAACTATGTTGCGGTCGGCTTCCAGTCTAACCGGATGCAGCTGAATACCAGTATTTTACATGGAGCGACTGCCTATCTGACCTCCACAATCTAGTTACTAGGTTACACGATACCCCTTGGTAAGACTGGTTGTCAGACTTTTTGGGCTTCTAAAACTACCCGTAACAACTGTCAAAGATCTACAAATGACAGCTGGGACCAACGGCTTAACGTGCTTTCCGAGGGACGGATGGGTTTTGGTATGTAAAGATGGTCACCCATCCACGGACCAACCGCGGCAAGCGTAGCTTAACGTGATCGATCGACCCGTGCGGCTGTTATTATTTAGCCACAAGCCCTCCCATACTAGACCAGTATAAAAGTTAAAATAAGAAAAAATAGAACATGATGACTAAAAAGTAGGTAGTATAAATATTGTTCTTCTGAAAAACAGAATGAGTGCAAAATCTTGACCCATAAAAAGTAGCGTGATTCGAATTACAAAGAAATCCCTTTCATTTCTATAGATCTAGGCTACCTACTAACAGCTTGTCACTCTCAAACCATCACCTCAAACAAGATGAGATGACCCATTTCCCAAGTCGACCCGTTTGGCTGGATAGCCACCAGCCGTTACAGACACTTTGATCCACTTTCTCACAACATACTATAGTCGTTCTAGGAACATATCTACGACTAGCTTCTGCCCGCGACTTCGTATGGATCCTCGGTTAGATACACATCATCTGCCTAGCCTTTTCGCAACTATGTTGGGGTCGGCTTCCAGTCTAACCGGATGCAGCTGAATACCAGTATTTTACATGGAGCGACTGCCTATCTGACCGCCACAACCCAGTTAGGTACTGGGTAACACGATACCCCTTGGTAAGACTGGTTGTCAGACTTTCGGGCTTCCCGTAACAACTGTCAAAGATCTACAAATGACAGCCGGCACCAACGGCTTAACGTGCTTTCCGAGGCACGGAGGAGTCTCGGTATGTAAAGATTGTCACCCATCCACGGTCCAACCCCGGCAAGCGTAGCTTAACCTGTTGGATCGACCCGTGCAGCTGTAATTACTTAGCCACGAGCTCCTCGGTTAGATACAAAATATACTAAAATAACTGCCACATTTTTATAAAACTCCCTCGGCCCTCTTCCCGCCGATTGGCATCGCATCGCCAGCAAGTGTAGCATGACAGCCATAGAAACGGGTTTTCTACGGCTTTTGTCTACGGAAGAATAGACAAAAAGACAGATTGTGGTTGTTTATCTGTCATTTTGTCTATTCTTCCGTCGACAAAACCCGTTTCTAGTGTAGTCATGCTTAGCGTGCAGCACAGCGTTGGAATGTTTCTTCGGTTATTTAAAAAAAAACGGTTGCTTCATACATTTTGATCGTTTAGGTATTGTATGAAACAGCTTATTATTTTTTAGAATCATTTCGTCTAGTATCATATACTGAATTCATGGTAATAGTTTGAGCTTTGACGGCGAATACACGACGACGGATGAATACACAAAATAACAGATAAACAACCACAATCTGTCATTTTGTCTATTCTTCCGTCGACAAAACCCGTTTCTATGGTTGTCATGCTACGCGTACTGGTCTAGAATTATGTACTGGATTCATAGTAACAGTTTGGGCGTCGATGTCCCTTACATCCTGTATAGTTTTATGACTAAGCCTAATGCTAATTATTCACGTCAACATTGCAACGAGTGAGTCTCGAACTCACGACCTCTTGCTCCCACGATACCATGTTGTTTGAAACCCTGCTATTTATTAACCCAGATACAACAAATTCTAATTTAACTACGCTAGAACCGCAAACAGAATTCCGCCCGATCAGTTTTCAAAATCTACGTCACCCTAACGATATGCTAATATAATTCAATATTTTATAGTACTTATATAGATAACTGCAGTTATTAGACGGCGTCAGACACTAGGCAAGCTTTATTTAATTAGTTTATTGCTTTACTGATAACTATTCACTTACTTAAGATTATAGACTAGTGTTGGGAAACTTGGTCCGACTCCGTTCGACAGCTCGGCCAGTCGTTATACGAATTTAAGGTGGCAAGTTTTCGGATAAATATCCGATTTGTTGCTGGTGTATTGCGTTTGTTATTCAGTAGTTATTTGCAATGTTGTTTTCACATTAATTTAGTGTACTTGTTTTGTTTAAGGGTGCTAATTATTTCTCATTTAGTTTTGTGTAATATTTGCTATTTTAGCGCCTTGACGGGTAAGATTTAGACAAGAACAGCTCAGGTACATGAAGCAAAGTTGAAGGTCCACATGTAAGTCTATCACAGGCAGATTTTCGGCCACCGTAGGCGCGGGCTTGCGGACGGTGAGCAATGGGTAGCTCGCCGTCCGATAAGGACCAAGCCTGGGTCGACGGTGCGTTGTGTTCCACGCGCGCCTCAAAGAGATGTCAGCAGAATTGACGGGGTCCGCTAGGGCCAATGCCTGCCGGGGGTTCGAAGAAAACCGATAGGGAAATCGTGGCCCCCGGCAACATAGCAACTGAAGGAACACGGGTGGGTTTTAGTCAGTAAGAATCTGACACGCCCTTCCGCTCCACCCAGAGCGGGAGAAGTTATTTGATAATTTCCCACCAAAAAAAAAGAAAAGGTACGTGAGGACGGAAGAACCTCCTCCTTTTTTGAAATAGGTTAAAAACAGTTTGTCTTTGGTCTTGGACCTTCTTTCTTTCGCCTCATACATTAAACGTTTCTTCAAGAGTATGAATAACAATAAACTTTGCACACATATATCTTTATTTAACTATTTGCTTTCATGATAACTGACATAAATATTAACATACGAGTGATAGTAGATAGGTACAAAGCTAAGTAATTAATTCTAATGAGAATGACAATATAATGTAAATTAAAAGAATTAACTACATTAATATTTACCAGTATGTATTGTTATAAGGTTTAGATAGCAATCTTTACCTACGTGTTTCATTGTTTTCCGCACTAGATATACAAAATTCCGGCAGTAGGTATTCAATTATTTTTTCTACGTGACACTTCAATTTGCAAAAATAACTATAACTGTATAACTGTTCAGTTTTATTTTAACCTAGTAAAGGTACTTAGTAAAAAAAAAAACGTGTGGCCCTCGGGGACTGCCGCGGTAAAGCTATTGCATAACATTTGTAACCTCCATACTTCCTATTTGTCAACGCTACACTTGGGATGATGACGTGATGACATAAAACAAAAATTACGTTCCCATGACAACATCACGTTGTCATGGAAACCGTCATTACATGGTAGGCGGAGTGGGGGGTGTTAGGTTTTATTTTCGTTACGTTACGGAATTTCTTGATTTGGTCGCCGCGCTCAAAGCCCGCGATAAAAGCTATGCAATAGCTTAACATTTTTACCTACCGTGTGGGACCCACTTAGTTAAGATTCTTAATCAAACATTCATTAATATAACAGCAATTAACATAAATAATAGTTGTCAAACCAATGTCGATTTATTGATCGATAAACATAAATAAAACAGTGACAACACAATTTTCAGAACAGCTGTACTGATTCCTATCTTTTGCATTTAATTCCGCTATCGATAAACGATAATGCAGTTCCAAATAAATAACAACAAGTCTACATATCTAAATAACAACAAGTCGATTGGCTTGAGTCGAGGGTAATAGTGATTCATCCATTATAAAGACGTGCACTACGATATAACTAATAAGTTGATATGCATACGAGTTATTATGCATTTCCATAACACATGCACTGTTATGTATATATTAGAAGATTATGTTGTTACCTTTAAGGGGACGATAACCGACTTTTAATGATTTTATACTGAAGATGACGTCTAAACGAGTAGTGTTAGTGATTTCGAAAAAAATATATATTAAATTAGAGCATTTTCCTAATATTTTAATATAGGCATATTTTTGATTATGTTTATATTACATAGTGAAATTAATTTGTAAAGTTATGTCTAACGCGGATAAAAAACTGAGAATGACGCAAAATTTATCGAGCGTATTTTTCTGAAAACTTCACCATTTTAAAGATAATTAAATTATTGATATTTTAATATACTTGTTTTATTAAAATACTTTTTATTTTACGTGTAATAAATTAATAATGCGTCTAATTTGGGACAGCGCTCCTTGATGGGCGAGTCCTATTACTGGCTGGACGTGCGACGCGTTGCTCGAGCTCAGTACAGAACACGCAAGCTAACCATTCAAGGTCACTGTCATATATCTGCGTCTTAAGTAACTAGTGGTAATTTATGAAGATACAAACATTCCAGTTAAACAATCGCGCGTCTAAAGAAATCCTAACTTTATCTGGTAATTGTAAAGCAATAGTTTACTACTTTACCACAGGCAGGCTAGCATAAACGTAATTATCATCGTGACTGTCGTATTTAAACCATTAATAAAATGACAATCAAGTAGCGCCTAAACAATCTGACAATGTTTGCATAACAATAGACTACACTTCAGTAAAACCAAACATCTTTATTATACAACTCCTCACGTACCGCAAAGATGCACTGATAATGGAATCCGCGGATATTTATCCGAAGTGTGACTGCGCGAGACCGCGCATCACTAGCAATTATGCAACTGTTCCCACGCGTGTGAGTTGTCAACGTCATCTGATATGGTACAAAGTAATCAATGCCTATTGTTTTGTTCACTCGCGCCACTGCATTGCACGTGGTTCTTAGGGCCTGTGCACACTACGTTTTTTAAACGCGCCGTCGACGCGCGTTTTAGAAACGCGCGTCGACGGCGCGCTTTTATCCTACAGAAGGTCTACAGGCTGCGTCTGACTCGCGTGCGTATCGCGTCTGTATCGCTACAAACGCGCGTCGACGGCGCGTTTAAAAAACGTGGTGTGCATAGGCTCTTAGTGTTATGTGTCAGTCGACAACCTTAGTTATGTGCGGATTTATTAAATGAAGATTAGCCACATGGGGAAACTCAAACTCAGAGCATTTATTTTAATTAAACTACTTTTGAATTGTCAAGGGGTCGATCAGTCAGAAAGATGAAGCTAGTTTACCCATTCCAAAGTGTATTAGGTTCCTATGGAGAAGAACTGACAAGAATATCTACGGACACTCTTTTAGTATAGCAAAATATTGGTTACATTGAGATGAGGGTACTACCTTATAATATTTTTGTAAGTAAAATACAAGCCATGAAAATGTAACAAACACATTTTTTGCGTTTATTTTTTGCTTTAGTCGTCGTTTAGATTTCATTTGAGAAAAAAACACAGTTTAAAATTGTATTTCATGAAATTCAAGGTTTACTGAGAGCATCGTTTTCTCTGTAAAATTCAATCGTCTTTGTGCCATTTATACTTCAGTGCATGCTATCAGAGTCATCGGGTCAAAGAACATAATAAGAACCGTTTTCCGTTTTATTCAAGAGATAGACTACATTGTAAGTGATCTCACAATTCGTTTGAACAACAATTTCATTCATTCGATAGAAACTGTTTATACAACAACTTTAGCTCGTTATATGCGCGACAACGACATTGTGTTATTGGAATCATTGTTTTATTTATTAGGCGTTTTCCAAAAGAATGCACTGTGTTTAGTGTGTAATGTCCAACGGAAAAATTAAGAAGTAGGTTGGAAAGCCTTCTGTTAGAGAAAGCCTATTACAGCACTGACGAATTTCTGAATGATAAATTAATATAATTCTTGTAATTGTGTTATTTCTAATTACTTTGACATTAAATTGACTAATTTTATTACAATATTAAGAGTTGTTGACATTATTCTGTAGTACATTTTAATTTTTAAATTCTAATTTGGACTACTTATTAATAATAATTAATAAGTTTATAATTCAGTTCAGGCATGTGTGGCCTGACTATGAATGATAGGCTGAGGAATGATGTGATAAGACAGCGGTGTGATTTAAAAGAAGATGTAGTGACAAAAATTGAAAAGGGTATGCTGAGATGGTTTGGGTATGTTGAGAGAATTAATGAAAGGCGACTAACAAAATGTATTTACAAGGCTGATGTAAAGGGAAAGGCCGGGCGGGGACGCCCTAGGAGGACATAATTATACTGACCTTATTGGTGATGTTCTTCAGAAAAGCCAGGTGCGTAGTACTCGCAACCGGCGTGCGTGTATGAGCAGATGTATGAACGTAAACGAGGCAAAAGGACTCTATGTAAGGATCGTAGCAGGTGGCGTTCTGTAGTTTCTGCCTACTCCCATGGGAAGAAGGCGTGAGTTTATGTATGTATGTATGTAAGTTTATAATTAATTGATTAAATGTACCTACCTACTTATATTTGTACGCCGTTAAGGCAAAACATGACTGTGATATAATTTAATTGTAAAATCTTGCATGCCATGTGTGTGTATACTCATGTTTTGGACAAATAAATTATCTTTATCTTTATCAAATTGGCCTCATTGTGGGAGCCAATTTTGGGAAGGTTAATAATTTTTTATGAATGAATCAATCAATTTGCCCAGTCGTTTTCCCAACTATGTTGGTCTTCCAGTCTATTTTACATGGAGCGACTGCCTATCTGACCTCCACAACCCAGTTACTTGGTAACACGATACCCCTTGGTAAGACTTTTGGGCTTCTGACTACCCGTAGTGACTGTCAAAGATCTACTCAGTGACAGCCGGGACCACCGGCTTAACGTGCGACCTGACTATGGGAACCAATGTACATTAACTTTTTTATGACAATAAAGAAACTGACCATTTTCATATTTTACTAGCTGACCCCGGCAAACGTTGTTCTGCCAATTATTTGTTTGGGGTGGACAACCCTTATCACCTAGGGGTATGAAAAATAGATAGTAGCCGATTATCAGACCTACTGAATATGCATATAAAATTTGGTAAAAATCAGTAAAGCCGTTTCGGAGGAGTAACGTAACTAACATTGTGACACGAGAATTTTATGTATAAGATTTACCAACAGGCTTCTCTTTGACCACTATCTTACTTAATGTTAAACAATTATGCTGAACACTATCAAAAAGCATAATATAATAAGTAGATACTTCTCCTATCTAAAGTACAACATGTCCATTGGCTCATTGAGCTCAATTCCTAAGCGCTAGTTGGCCAATATATTCTAATTGACACAGAGTAACACAATGTCTCAGTATGAGCATTTGTAAAAGAGCCACTGTCGCCGAACGGCACCAATTGAAAGGCGACACTTTTTGTACTTAAACAAAGCGCTGTTGTCATGCATAAGACATATGTTGAATAAATTAAATACATTCGTTTGGAAGACTTTGACTTGCCACGAGCGTTTCAAATTCTATACTGCAGTGGTTTTGACCTTAACGACCCCTCGAAAAATTAAACCTTTTCGTAGACTGGATAAACAAATATCATACCTATACATCTAGTGATCATTGGTGCCGATTCCCTTGTTCACAAAGTAAACTATATTTAAGTTCAGTGCATTTTTTTCTTTCTATTTCATTAAGAAAAGGACAGAAGATAAATTTTAGTTTAGTCCTGTCAAATTAATCAGCGCTTGACGTAAATTGACATAAGTAATTTTAGTCGGCAAGTTTTTAATCACGTCTAAACTTGTATGGAGTAGTGACAGGTGCTGATTAATTTGACAGGACTAAACTAAAATTTATCTTCTGTCCTTTTCTTAATGAAATAGAAAGAAAAAGAAACACTGAAATTAAATTTAGTTTAGTTTGTGAACAAGGGAATCGGCACCATTGTGTGTATAATCGAATCCACAAGTGTATATCACCGTATAATTATGAACTTCGTTAGTTTACTATCTATCGGTAAGTATTATTTCCGTCCATTTACAATTTAACCGTGGGAAACCGACAAATTGTGAACTGTTATCAAACTTGCTTGCGACATAAGACAAGGCACTTCAAACATAATTTTCACGCAAACTCCGCCCCCATACAACCCACCACTCCACTGACTCCACTATGTTTTAAACGCTAACACATCAGTAATTAAGTTGAATATTGCGTGCGCTCTTTGGTCGTGTTCGAGCACGGAACTAAATGTCGTAAGTCTTAATTATTATTTAGTTTAATTGATCTAGAGAAAAATTATCTTATGTCTGGATAATAAACTATATTTTCTTACTGTCAATAGGTTTATTATTTCAGACATAAAAGCCGAGTAATCTTGTTTTTGTTTAAAATAATCATCAAAAAAGACATGATTTTTTAATAAAAAATGAATTGAGCGAAAATGTTCCAATTACGTAACTGTCTTATATATGGAAAGAAAAAGATCCAATAAATCATATACTAAAGTTCCATTTTGATTGTATGCGTGATTTTTTCAGAACTTGGAAGTAGCGCTCGCTCGACTCGTGCGCGGTCACAGTTCTAATCTAACCTATTTCACTCAGCTCACAATTTTTCGGCAGTTTATAACCTAAACGGAAATAATGTCGATAGATTAAAAACTAAAGGTTCCCACAATGTTACGGTGACATATATGCATCTTCCTTCCCAACAATCAACATTCTCAACTTGCCAAACAAGCCGGACGGTAGTCGTAATATACAAACCTATTGTCTACAAAGTTTCTCACTATCCTTGTTTTGCAAACATCCGTAAGTAATACAATTACCAATGCCTTCATAGGTCTTACCCGAATGGACACCAACGGAGACAGTGCACAACCGAATCATAAATTAAAAGGTGAAATAACGTGACGTATCCGCATCGTATCGCACGATTTTGTCGGACGAACTTTTTAGTGAACTATCAGACGCCTTATACAAAAGGGAAGTGCCAACTCTCGGTGTGTGATATTGTCGTGTCGCACGTTCGTGTCGCATCGGTGGTGTGGTGTCGTGTCGTGTCGTGATAGGTGGAGCGGCGCGTCGCCAATGCGCCGGCGGCGGTTACAGGATGTCGCCGGCGCGGGCGCTGCTGGCGGCCCTACTTATATGTCAACTGCTGTCGTACGGTGGCCACCAAGGACTCACCAAGATATTTTGCACGTAAGCATCATTTTTGATCTAAGAATAAGATATTTTTCTTATTATGTCGTTACGGTCCAGTCGTTAAGGCCTCGCCTCTCATGCATGTGTTTTTTGAAGTGAAAACTTGCGCATTGGGCATTTTTGAGATGAGACTAAACCATTGATTTCGCGACACTGTAACACAATTTACCGACACCGTGGAGTAAAAGACATCAACGCGTTGATTACCGCGGTGGCAATTTTTTTTTTTTCAAGTTTTTACTTCTGTCGGCACTCCCGGAGTGCCACTGCTTTTTTTTTTAATTTATTTTGGATGTCACTAACATTGGTGAAGGAAAACATCGTGACCTGGACTGTATATAAGTCTGAAGACACCAATCCACCTTGTGCAAGGTTATCAATACTTAATTGCTAAAGCCTTCTCTATATGAGAAGACCTTCCCTCTGCAGTGGAACAATAATAAACTGGTACGTTAAAGTCTCTATGATGGTAGCTATGGGTGTGAAGGACGTTCTATACAAAAGTTGAGGAAGTAACAGACTGTCTGGAATGCGACTTCATCAATCATTACATAATTTATGCATAGACAACTAAGAAATCGTTGTCACACATGACTGGCATTGTAATGTTGATTAGCAGTCGTATTAAAAATATAACAGACAGTTTTCACGCTGCAGAAATCTGCAAAAATCTCACTGTGAAAACCATGAAAACTTAGGTGAAGTGAACATGTATCATCCCATCTGATGCTTGGGACTAACATTTCACTTCAAGCTCATTGAGTAGTACTACAGATATTTTTCAAAAACTGCAGATAATTTCCCAAGCCAACGCGTGTAAATTCTAAAATAATTAAAAACACTTTTTTCTCGGCCTCGTTTACGTTTCAGGGTTTTTCAGACAAATGCTCATTCATTTTTACAGCTATTCCACACAATGCCCTGCGACTGTTACCTCTATTTTAATAGTTTTCAGTCCAAGGCTTGTCACACCTTGATTTCAAGGCCCGTTTGAAAATGCTGCTTCATATTTAATTTCATAATGAATGACATATTGACATCATGTAATTTAAAACGCTGAAACTTTATATTTAATGGATATTAGATATCTTCAGTAAAAAATGTATTGTTCTTTGAATGATATAAAAAAATACTTCCTGACTGTTGCCAACGGTTTCGTTTTTATACTAATAATGAAGGACTATGGGACTATAAGTCAGCCTCTAAGTAGTATATCTTCCAGATTCTACGTTTCTGTTTGTATGTAGGCGTATCCGATATCAGTATTCGCGTTTCCTTTCAGTCATTCATTAAATATGTTCGATGTTTTAGTTCTGTTGTGCTCAATGAGCTCAATCTGATTATTCCATCATCATCATTTCAGCCGAAAGACGTCTACTGCTGAACATAGGCCTCCCCCAAGCACCGCCACTTCGACCGGTTCTGTGTGTCTTGCATCCAGTGAATTCCTGCGGCCTTCCTCAGGTCATCGGTCCACCTTGTGGGAGGCTTTTCAACGCTACGTCTTCCGGTACGCGGTCGCCACTCCAGAACTTTTCGGCCCCATCGGCCATCTGTTCTGCGAGCAATGGGCTCTGCCCGCTGCCACTTAATTGGCAATTCTTCGGGCTATGTTGGTTACCTTGGTTCTCCTATGGATCTCTTCCTTTCTGATTTAATCACGTAGGGAAACTCCAAGCAAAGCCCTCTCCATTGCCCTTTGGGTGACTTTCAGCCTTCTAATGAACTCCTTACTCCTGGAAATTGAGTTTAATTGACCTCCCACAAGATGGACCGATGACCTTGTGAAGGCAGCAGGAATCCGCTGGATGCGGAAAGCACAGAATCGGTCGAAGTGGTGGTGCTTGGGGGACGCCTATGTCTAGCAGTGGACGTCTTTCGGCTGAAATGATGATGATGATGACTTGACCAAAAGAGTGATCACCAATACCTTATACATTTGTGATTCAGTAACACCACCCACGTGTTACCAAAACTTTCCAACTCGAAACGAAATATTAAACTGTTTGATAATATCGGTATTGTTATAAAAAATGTAATGGATAACGTATCAGTTTAATATCACAAAGCAATTTGCTTTATTATTTTTGGTATCAGTTGCATGTTATTTTGGTAACTTGTATTTTTATGCACGGAAACCTTGACCGATTTTGAAAACAATAGCAATAATGATTTGTAGTGAATTAATATCGCAATGAACTATTCTAGTGTGTCTCCTGGTAATTGTGTAACCGTGTTTGGAGGAAGGGACATTAGTATGATTCAATATAGGAGAACGAAACACATAGGAACTATGAGAACATTATTTACAGACCTAAAGTAAACTTAACCATAGGAAACCTGGAATTTTTGTTTCGTTTGTAAAAAAAATTGGAAAGATAGAATCAAATTTCCAATATTTAATTCCGCAGTTCGCAGACGGCTTATTGAAACTAAATGAGAGTTTCGACAGTATTGGAAATTGAGAAGCGGGGTTAATGCTGCGGTTTAGAGTATCAGATCATAGAGATATCGTGTAGGATTCGATGGAGTCTTGTATTTATCTAAATGGATTTTTTCAAACCTTCTCCATCTTTATCACTGGATTTGATAGCAGAACTTTGCACCTTTTGTTGAGAAATCATCTTGATTGATCCGAAGACCAAATATATCCGTACCAACATCTACCAAAAGCACTACGAAAATTCAGATTTCATACTACTGCTTTTTTTATCTGTTTTCACTTTTAGGTACTATTATAGTTAATATTTTTTTGATGAAAACTAACATTAAACCCAAATCATAATAAAATATTATGTGGCACAAGGTTAGTCCTGTACCGAAACTCGGAAAATAAAAGCTCGTTACAAAGTATCATAACTACACACTCCTTGACACGGTCGTTTGGAAGTTGGTTCGCCTGAAAATATAATGTTGTAATCAAGAAAATTGTCTTCAAACTACGCACGATTGAAGCGTCTCGGAACCTTGAACATAATTGATGAGGAAAAAATGGAAGAAGCCTCTACTAAGAACGTTGTTATTATCGACGTAAAAATATGAAACTGGATTTTCATTTTGAGCGATCAGCTTTTTTGTGAGACTTATCAATCTACTGTCTGCATCCTAATTGTGTAATACACGATCAATCACAATCTGAATAATTTTGAAGGATATTTTGCTTGCTTCATTTATGTTCGAAATATTTGTCTGCTCAACAACGTAAATAACGCAATTAATGTTGTTGAACTGTCCAACTGAAACAGATTGTGATTGATCTTGTGTTACGCAATTAGGGTGCTGGTCAAGAAAATATCGATCGTGTATTTTATCGCAAGTCTGCTGAATGATTGCTTTGATTTATTCAACATAAATCGAATACTGTCTAAAATGGCATGTCAAAATTAAATAGTTTATAACACAGGACCATCGACCCTCCACAAATTATTTAACATCATAGCATCTACACAATCATACCAACATCAACTATGCTGATTGTTTCAATTGCTTGCATCGGGATCAATGATCATAAATCGTAAGAAATGTTAACGATACATTGTGTCCCATTGTCGGTTGTGTGGCCGGCAATGCGGTATGGCCGCGCCTTGGTGCCGCGAAATGGAATGCGGCTGATTTTTTATTGGCTATCTAGTTTATGTAAGTGTAATGGCGGCAGAGATTGGGAGAATGTTGGCTGGAAATCGGGTAATTGATTTGTTAGGTTTTGATTATAATGTCGACTATTGTAGATAAATGACTTGTAGATCAATAAATGAAAGGTTTATCAAAATGTTTGTTAAGAATAAGTGTGGTGGTAATCTTTTTATTATCATAATTATGTTCTCCGTTGAATATTCACGATCAATGGATCCGAATATTAACTGAAATTGTTTAAAAAGTCATTAAAAGTAGTGTTTATGATGCAACACCGAGCTGTTATGTTTTATGCAACATAAAATAACGGTTATTTCTTTGATTTACTGTATTATGTCTTCATTTGAAATTTAAGCCTCAATATCTGAAAAAATTTAAATACAGGTTTCTAACGTGTGGTTTTCTGTTCTATTCCAGGTTACCTGACACCGGGCAGCCTCCAGTGCTCATATCGCTAGCAGACAACGCCAAATTGGAATTGAGGCATCCAGACGAACTACTGTTCGTCAACGACTCGGAGGAACACAATGACACCAAGATATTCTCCATCATCGACGGCGAGGCCGTTGAAGATGACGCAGAGAAACCACCGGAAGACGTGGAGAAGGAAAGCACAGAACCGCGGCTCGTGGTCAAAGCCAAGCCCATGCACGAGACCAGGCAGGTAGAGGAAGCATTTCAGGCGCCCACAATGGACATAGAAGCCGCTACAGAATCTCAAGTTGAAGAACCAAAAGAACAAGAAACAGAAAACATTCCAGTCAAACCAGAAACTCCCCAGGAGGACATCCCCTCGTTCTCAGAGTGGGCACAAAAACAGCTGGCCGAAGCCGAGAAAAAAGACACAGTACTGAACCACTCGAGTCAACCTAGTCATAGTAATACGAACTTTAGTAGTAAAAGCACTAAATTACGATCGAAGAACTACGCTTCGCTCGCGTGTGGCGCCAAGATCGTCGCCGTCAACCCCGAGTCGGGCTCGGCCAGCTCCATCCTGTCGCCAAACAGGGACGAGTACATGCTCAACACGTGCACCAGCCGCATCTGGTTCGTCGTCGAGCTCTGCGAGGCTGTGCAAGCGCAGAAAATTGAAATAGCAAATTTTGAGCTATTCTCATCAACCCCCAAAGATATCGCTGTTTATTTCAGCGACCGGTTCCCGACCAGGGACTGGGCCAGCGTCGGACAGTTCACGGCGCAAGATATGAGAGACGTGCAAAATTTTGATCTGTACCCGCATTTATTTGGAAAATTTATTAAAGTTGAGATGCTGTCTCATCATGGATCCGAGCACTATTGCCCGGTATCTCTTTTTAAAGTGTACGGCACGTCAGAATTTGAAGTCTTAGAAAAGGAGAACTCGCAGCATCCCGCTCATATTGACGAGGATGAGGATGATGATATAATAGACGTGCCAGACATACCTGCTGCCGAGACAGAGCCCTCCAAGAACCTGTTTGGTTCCGCGAGAGATGCAGTAATGTCTATCATGAAGAAAGCGGCACAAGCGCTGGTGAAAACTGAAGTTCCTAAAAACGTATCCTCAGAACACAACGATACGTCAACAGACAAAACGTACAAACGGTGTTGTTCCCCCAGCCATATTATAGTGTGTGATAATTGCAGTGAGACGCTTTACAATGAAGTGTACGAACTAATTAGCTGTAGCTCGGACAAGTTAGTGAGTTTAGTGCGCCAAGTGTTCCTCCGCGAGACTTTAAAGTGTACCGGCATTTGCCAGCCGTACGGACTAGATTTTAAAAGTACAAAGACAATAGAGTTTAGTGATGAACGCGTCGCTTATATGAATGCTTTGTTCCCTCAGAAATATTTAGCCGCCCTCTGTAATATCTTAGCTATTAAAGAAAAGAAAGTTGTTTTGAACACGAGTTTTGAAACTGAACTGAATGTTACCATGAATGTAACTGTTGATGAGTCGCCGCAAACTGTAAATAGTGAGACGAATTCAGAACTGGAGATAAAATTGGTTCCAGACAAAAACACAGCTTCTGATGACGAGAAAGCTAATGAAACAGCTCCATCAGAAGAGAGATCAACGACGGAAACTGTGGTTGAAGGCACTACTGTTCCTGTAGAGTTGCCGAAAGAACAACACGACACAGTTGATGAAAAGATCGACGAAATGCTCTCAATAGAGGAGAAACCAGTACAAGAAGTACTAGAAATTGTACCAGAAATAGATAAGATTACTGAATCTACTGTTCTAGACGAAAATAAAGATGGTGTTCAGAAGACTGAGCCAAAAAAT
The DNA here is from genome assembly GCA_963680765.1 of Agrochola lychnidis. Taxonomy (NCBI): domain Eukaryota; kingdom Metazoa; phylum Arthropoda; class Insecta; order Lepidoptera; family Noctuidae; genus Agrochola; species Agrochola lychnidis. The sequence goes on from OY796858.1 coordinate 24,196,057, forward strand.
GGTAAAATTGATGTGAACACAGAGAAATTAAAAGAAAACAACATTGTTGAGGAAGTGACTGATCCAATAATCATAGATACTGAGAACTTTTTGACGGACTTCGACCAGATGGCGGTGGATCCGACCCCGGCCGGAGTCGTCCCGTCGCAGAACCAGAACCAGGGATCGACGACGCTGCAGAAAGAATCTGTGTTTCTGAGGCTTTCTAATAGAGTGAAGGTCAGTATTACAATATTTTAAAATATATTACTTAGATTATAGTTTACAACCTGTTTAGACAGCTGATCTGTAAACCAAACCCATTGTTATGAAAACAGTCGGGTAAATAGATAAACAATGCCATAGTGAATAGCTAACATAGTGAAACTAAATTAGTGTTTACCTTCCTGTAATTTTTCAGTTCATGTTACAGTACAGTAGCTTCCCGTTAAAAGAAAAACAAATCTAATTTGTGGAACTTTAGAAACAATCGCATTTTTAACCGACTTCCAAAAAGGAGGAGGTTATATGTTCGTCGCGTATGTTTGTTTTTTTTTTATGTATGTCCACCGATTTCTCCGTCAATTGTGGACCGATTTTGAAAATTCTTTTTTTGTTTGAAAGGGTGTGCTTTGGAATTGGTCCCATATAAATTGTATTAACTTTGCTTGGATAGTTTTTGAGTTAGCTACAAAATACGTTTTTTTTCCCACTTAGTATGTAGATGATAAGTTTCTGTCACTGGTAGCAGGTAGTGGTATTCGAATGTGTGTGGGGTAGGTACCACAACTAAAAAGTAAAAATAAAAACTTTTTACAAAAAAAAAAAACAACCGACCTTCAAAAAAAAACACTACAAAGTGAAAAATAACTTTAATTTCGGAAGTCGGTGGCAAAAAACGAAAATACAAAACCCAAGACATCGCATTTTGTGTTATAGATATCTTAGTAATTGTGTATTTACTACAGAATTTAAAAAAAAAAGTATTGTCTAAGAATTTTTATATCAGACATTAACATTATTGAATTTTCAATTTCAGACGCTGGAGCGCAACATGTCTCTTTCGGGTCAATACCTGGAAGAACTGAGCAGGCGTTACAAGAAGCAAGTGGAAGAAATGCAGAAGACTTTCGAGAAAACAGTGCAGCAGATGACGGAGGAGCGACGCAAGAGCAATGAGCGAGAGCAGAAATACCTCGAGCAGATGACCAGCTTACAGGAACAGTTCGGTCAGATGGCCGCCGCCATGCACATCCTCATGGAGGAACGAGACAGCTGGTTCGGCAACATCAACTTCTTCAAATTTATCGTATTCCAGTCTATCATCTTCGCCCTAGTCTTCTACTTCTTCTCCAGAAGACGGAAAGCAGAACCAGTCATTATACCTGTCATAAAAAAGACCAAGAAAAAACAAGACAAGTTCAGGAGAAAATCTGTCGAAGGCGTCAGTGGACACGAGACCCCTTCGGCGAAGAAGCGACGGCCCAGTGAGGAAGCGTTGCAGATAGCCATACAGTCCACTGAGGAGATGAGCAGAGAGGAAGACAACGGCGAGTGGCAGGTGGCGCGCAAGAATAGGAGAAGAAAGACATCCATAGTACACAGAACTGGCGAGACGGAGCCCAAAGAATGGACAAGACCAGACAGTATTGGGAAGCTTCAGGACAATCCCATACCATTGGACGAGGAGGAATATTTCGCTCCAGTGTCTGAACCGAAAGAGTTCCACGAAATCGAGCCAACCAGTCCGCCGAAGCAGGAATTACCAAAAACTAATGGCTCGTTCTTTAACAACTTGAAGTCCAAAACGATGAAAACGAGGCGGCTGTCATCACCAGCATTCCTAAGGACATTGAGCAGACAGAGTAGCAGGAGCACTCCTAGCCCTGTAGTCAGGACGCTAGAACCAATCTTCAACGGGAGTATGAACAAGAAAGCTGCATCAGAGTCGCCCACGGGCAGCCTCTGGTCTGAATCCACAGAAATATCACAGAACGGTCAGCAAGAAAACGAAAACAGTGGTAACAAAAAGAAGAAAAGTCTTAAGAACATTCTTAAGAAAGTGTTTTGAGGGACATCTTTTTAATTAAAGTGTCGTGTATTCCGCTTAAAGCATTAAGCGTGTCGCTATTGTAATTTATTTCATTGCGAATATTAATTTTTAAATTATTGTATATTTGTTGTTAGTAGACCTCATAGGTGCCAATTGTGATAAATTAGGGAGCCTAATTGTTAGCGTGTTAAATTTTAATTTTATGCGAGGATGTTTGTTTGTGGATGTGTTGAATGGCGACAATAATGCTAAATTGGTAAGACGAGTGCTAGTCTCGAGTGGGGAGCGATCGGTAAACAAAGAAACGGCATTAAATGCATTAATTTTATTCTGTGGTTTCATTATTTTACAAATACCCTATCACAGAAAAACAGACTTTTTGGCAAAAGTTCCAATTACGCCAAATTAAACCTTCTTTATTTACAAACAATGCTATTTTCAACTATATAGGTTTATCTCGGTTTAATCATACTACATTTCGTTAATTGTAACCGAATATCTAGACTACACTATGTCACAAATAGTACAAAAGGCGCACTCAACATTTTAGTTATGAAGCTACAAGTACGTGGCGGGCCCGTCTTGTCGGGCCAGTTCAATGAGCGTAACGTAGACAGAAGATATAAGAGTTACGCGATAGAAAGAGAGGCAACTTCTAGGTGAATATAACTGTAGGTAATTAGCGCTGTGCGACCTGAATTGCACTTTATTGTGTCGTAGCAAGAGTCGCTTTTTATTTAAATGATTTTGCGGTGTGAATTTTCTGTACTATTCTGTGACTGTTATTTACAAATATTAACAATAATATCTTGTAATGCAAACTGACATGTTTATAAAAAAACAAATATCAAGATACAAGCGATCAGAGGAAATGTCATTCCTAGCAACAAAAATAATGTGTCATCTGTATTAAAAATATACAGGATGTAATGGAGATCGACGCGCATACTGACACCATGAATACAGCACGTGATTCTAGACTCCTCAGCATAGAATCGAAACGTTTCGGTTATTATAAAAAAAAATCTGCTGTTCCATACATTTTAGTTTACTAGTTAGCGATATTTCATATTTCCATACAGTAATATTGCCAAGTTAATCAAAACAGCGAAATGTTCGAGCTACTTGCGACGTTGCCCACTTTTAGCATGTTAGCAATATGTACAAAAACCGAATTAATGGTTCAAGATAGTTAAATTCGTGAAATATTTATAAGTGACATTTACAGGCTTACACTTCACAGTAATCATGAATTAAAAAAAATCGTTAAACATTTTCTTATTACGAAGTTATTCAAATAAAAAATACATCATATTATGGGTTTGAGGGCGCGTTACCTCCACAATGCATTAAAAATAAGTTTACCATCGATCAACCACGAAACTTCTTTTAAATACCTAATTACTTAAAAGAATAATTATACAAGATAAAAACAAAGGGAAGAGCTCATTGGGCATCAAAAAATTCGTCCGCGTAGCTGTCCTGAGAAATTTGCCCAAAAAAACTGCTTACTCTAGAAATCTCCACCGACAAATCCCTACCAGTGGGGATAGTTTTTTATTTTTCCAGAATTCCCACTAGTTAAAAGGTTAGGTTAGGTTGGAACTGTGACCCCCTACGCCAAAAACGACTAGAATATTAGAAAAAAAAAGCCGAGCTTATTTAACTAGTGGCGATTTCTGGAAAAAAATAGCAATCGCACTGATGGGGATTTCTCGGTGGGGATTTAAAACTAGCAGCATTGCCACGTTGGATGGCAACATTAATTCTTTGACCTAAAAATTGACCAGCCCTCTGGTCATGTGAAAAGTCGACCAACCTCTCGGCAATGTCTCTAGTTATTGCTTAACCTATAACAAATTAACTTAGGAAATAATAGTAATAGACTGTAAAAAATCCTTCAAATCTACACATCTAACGTCAACAAGTTTCTTCTGCCGCGCGGACGCGTTCAGCTCCCTGACCGCCTTGTCAAAATCATCAGTATTATAAAGTTTATTACTGTTTGTAGCCAACACTATCTCGTTGACTTCTTCATACAGTTTAACTGTAGTTAAATGCTTGAAATGACGCCTGAGGGTGTCCATTATTGACTGCTGGAGTTCTACGTCGCGGCATACTAAGTTGAGGATAAAGTGGCCTGAAAAAAATTAAGGAATTGTAAGTATGTGTCAAAGTCATTCGGCGAAGCGGTAGGTGTTAGCTGTAAAGTCCCAAAAAGTTCCATATCTTAGACGGCGACCCTGTTGCCACTAACCAGGCTCTGTTCCAGACTCCAAGCAGCAACGAGTGTCCCTAACATGAAAACCAAATCAAGAGCAGAGGATCGAACTTGAGATTTTACGCTCAGCAGACGCGCTTATGACTAGCATTGCAAAATTACGTAATTTTACGGAAAACGCTGGTAAAATACGGGTATTTTACCGGCGACTTAAGAAGTTTTAAATTTTAATATGTGTTGTCCTACTCTGCCTCTGCAAATAGATGATATTATTATAATCCATGACATGGTGTGATTTATATCTTGAATTCTTGACTTGAGAATTAAGTTTTAGGGATTTTTAGTATGCATGAGTCGCAGGAGCCCAGTTTTCTGCTTATATCTCTGGCAAATTTCATTCAAATCCATTTATCCGTTATAGTGAAGTAGTGTTTTAGCGGGTATGACTGTATGAGTACGTTTAATACGTTTTTTTACCGAAAATTACCATATTTTACCATAAAATACCGTAAATTACATTTTTTTACCGTATTATACCGGGGTCATTTTACCGTTTTACAACCCTACTTACGACCAACGAGAGTCTATTACAACACGTGAACTCACCATCTTCAGTAAGTATACTCTTCACATCATCCAGCACTTTGTTGTCCAAGAACTGTTTGGGTGGACACGACAGCCCAACCGTCCGGTCCTTGCTGTCCATGTCGAACATCACCGCCTCGTAGTGGTTGCCTGCAAGATGTTACAAATAATTATATGAAACCATTAGGTAAATAAGGAAAAATTAATTATAAATGCTACAAAGTAGGTACAAGACAGGCTGCGTCCTATTTAAAATCGATCGTGATCCAGACGTGGTCGCGCCGACAGAGGGCGCTTTCCGGTATTCCGAACAATAAGTGACATTTATGAACGCGACGATCGCTTTTAAATAGGAACTATTTCCTTTCCTATATTCCTATTTGAATTAGTCGGCGCCAGTTCGCACTGGTTCGCGCTGATCTGGCAAAAAGTATGAAAAATGCCTGCACCGACCACGTTGACAACCAGCGCTGGCATATTGGCGCTGGTTCCCAGTTTTCTACGTGAATACACCCTAACATTGTTTGTTCACCGCACCGTGAACGGCACGTCAACGAGAAAGGAGGTAACGCGGCCATAGGAAATGTGCTGTCGCTACTTCGGCGTCGTTGTCTCGTACTCGTTGACGTCCCGTTCACGGTGGAGTGGACAAACGGCCTTAGGCTTAGTTATTAATATCCGCAAAGAATACAAAATCGAATGGGATTTGTAAGCCAGACAAATTAAACTGGAATTTATCAAAATTACGTGCAACCGGTCATTTTATCAACATGAAGAAACTTGGATCGGTTGTTCCACCTGGCACCTGGCTGGCAGCCAATCTCCAGCAGTGGAATAGCAGTAATAGAACCAAATTTATCACATAAATTCCCTATTATAGCTATCGCACAAGCGCATGTCTGTCATTGCAATTTAAAGTCCCCGTCACGAGAAGCTATAATTTTTGTAAATAAAGAACTTCTACCAAGTTACGTAGCGACAATTTAATCAACAACAAATAATCCCAAATTCAATGAAGTCAAAGTAACGTACGTGTTATACGAAACTAATGAGCAATTTCACTTGATCGGGTCATATTTTAGCGATATAAAGCGCTGTCGTCTAAGGTTTTGTGGTACTGGAACGCATCTGATTCATGGAAGGTAAACATTTGGGCCACGATTTTGAAGTAAGTTCACGCTGACGTTGTCTCTGCTGTCTGATTTACCCAAAGATTGCAAACCCCTGAATGTGTTCAAAATGTGATTGTTACAAAATTTATAGCTTCTCGTGACGGGGACTTTAGTCAATTATAGAAAATTCTTATTGAGTGCGTTCGTGATTTGCAACAACCACTTAAACGAAATGACACCCACCTTTCTTAGACTCATCCTTCAAGAAATCCAATCCATCTTTTATCTGAACCTCCAACCGCTCATCAGTTTGAAGTTCAAAATGGTTCTTAGCGACCTCCAACATAGCGGAGTCAAGGTCGACGGCTGTGACCTTGACATTGTCGTAGCATTTCCTGAGGAACATGCACAGGCTGCCGCCTCCAAGACCTAGGACAGCCACATTGGTTGAAGATGTCCTGGATATCTGGACTCCAACGCACATGAAGGAATGGTAGAGAGATATGTGGCCGAAGTCGACTACCAGCTTTGTTTTGTTTTTTCTTTTTACTGTAAAGAGTGGAAAAAAATTAGTAATATCATTATTTATGAATGCAGGGTGAACTGTATTTAAAGATCAGCAAAACAATTCGATCTAATAAAAAAAAAATTTTTTTACAAAAGATGCAACCGACTTCCAAACTACAAAGTGAAAAATAACTTTAATTTTGGATCAGTATTTTAGTTTTTAAACACCGACTTAGTCTAGTTTGTAAGTTGGTTGTATTATTTGTAAAAAAGTTTTTTTTATTCACTTATTATTGGGTTGGTTTGTAATTTATCTAAGTTACAATAGCCTAATGTCAACTGCTCATTTAAAATACCCAAATCGCTATAGATGTGCCTATAATATTTGAAGAGTTCCCTCGATTTCTCTAAGATCCCATCATCAGATCGTGACCAAATGATAATGGGACCAACTTGAAAGTATGCCCTTTCAAACAAAAAAAGAATTTTTCTAATTGGTCCAGCCGTCTTCGAGTAATCGGGGAACATAAATAAATTTAAAAAAAACCCGACGAACTGAGAACCTCCTCCTTTTTTTGAAGTCAGTTGAAAAGCTCCAAAAAGCTCTTTTGGAGCTTTTATAATCATAATTTGTAATTTTTATTACAATCTTATGCTCGAAGAAATTATTAATGCAGTGTTACATTTTGATCACCAAGATACAGGCTGTGCCTAGTTAGGGAGAATTTCATGCTATGTTACTTGTATGTTTAAAAAATATATACAGCGTGTCAGGGACATCGACGCGAAAACTGAAACCATGGATTCAGTACATGATTCTGAACGCCCCTGCGTTGAAATTTTTCGTCGGTTATTTAAAAAAAATCAGCTGTTTCATAGAAAAGTGCAATACCTACGCGGTCGAAATGTATGGAACAGCAGATTTTTTTATTTAAATAACCGACGAAAAATTTCAACGCAGGGGTGTTCAGAATCATGTACTGAATCCATGGTTTCAGTTTTCCCGTCGATGTCCCTGCCACCCCGTATATAAAATCTACAGTAAAAAAAAATTGGTACTCAATCTTCCTTACTTGTCTTCAACTTGGCTTCCGACTGCACTAGAAACTGGTTGTCCAAGAACACGAGCCTGCGATGAGTGGCGCCCTCTACATCCACGTCTTCCACAACAAAGTCCCCGGAGAACTGCGAGGAACCTTCGAAGACCTTCACTCTTCGACCCACGTCGCTGCCCAGTGACAGGAATGGGATCTGGAACCATAAAATGCAAAATTAGGGTTTCTGTCAACAACCGTCTGTGGAAAATTTTCTATCGTACATATATGTAGAACCTAGAATGTACGTGTTTTGTATTTATTTTATTTTTGACTAGCTGACCCAGCAAACTTCGTTCCGCCTAACAGTCAATGAATGTGCATGTTTAAGATTTTAAAATTTCTACCCTATCTACCCTACCTATAATACTCCATTTCTAATAAGATTAGACATTTAACTAAACCTTTTTTTGGTCCGTTCAACTGATTTTGACTTCTATTGCGATGGCAGCATGAAAAATGGCAGCTGCAGTAAACAGTTGGTTTGTAACCACTTTTTTTACTTTTAATGCCATCCTTATGCCTACGGTATAGAAGTCAAAATCGGTTGAACGGACTGTAAAAAAGGTTTGTTTAAATGTCTAATCTTATTTCAAACGGAGTATAGATATCAAAAAAGCTGATCCACACAAAATGTATGAGAACGTGAATTTTCTTCATAATGTTTTTTTTCGTGAGTTTTTCCATATTTTCTCACCGTTTAAACCTTCCCTGGACTACGACAAACATTTCAAAACCAAAATCAGCTAAATCGGCCCAGCCGTTCTCGAGTTTTAGTGAGACTAACGAACAGCAATTGATTATTATATATATAGATTTATTATTTCACTACATGCTGCACCGGTTGACGTCATCACGTCAGCGCCGGCTGTTGCTAAAAACCAGCGCTGGGGCTCTGTCTCGCATGGGGTCACAGCATTATGCTGAGCGATGGCCGTTTTGAATGTGACGCATATTTTCCCCCAATTTGTTATTTACGTGTTTTTTTTATCTTTCTTTGCATCATGTTTACTGCAAATAAACGTATTTTCTTTCTTTTTTTCTTTTTCTAAACGAGGCGTATCATACGCCCAAAGTTTTATAGTAATAGCGCAAAGTATAACGAAAAACCCAACAATAATGTCGATATGATATTTTAATAACAGAATACTGCTTTCAAAAACCAAGGGTTATCGGTTAAGTCTGAATGTACTGGATAATCAGATCAACCCTGGAAGTACACGGCGGCTAAATAAGGCAGAGAGAGAGAAAAATAATATATATTTTGGTTGAAACTTAATGTTTAGTACAACATTAAATGACATGCCAATTCATACCTGTCCCGTCAACCCATAAGGTATGAGCATCTTGGCAGCGTGTGCTAACTCTTCCTTCACGGCGTCTAAAGACTCGAACTTGTGTCCTCTACGCAGCACTGCCACCACCAGCCTGCCGAAACGAGCCGAGTCCTGCAGCTGACGACGACCGGCCGGTGTGCCGAATAACCACTCTGATTCCCTGGAAGTATAGTGAAAAGAGGTATGAATATTTTTGAAGTGAAAACTTCTTTAGGCGCGTTGGACATTTTTGAGAAGGGAAAAAACAATTGAACTCGCGACACCGTTACCGACACCTCATTTTGTAAAGGCGATTGTGCTCTTTATTTATATTACGTTACGGATCAATGTTCTATGCAAGTATTTTTACTTTAAAGGTTTTGGAAGTATTTTTTTTTATTGTTCAAATTTTCACTTCTGTCGGCACTCCCGGAGTGCCAATGTTTTTTTTTTATGATGTAAAGAGTAAGTATAGTTGAGTAGGTGGTTACTGCCTCGTTGCTCTAGTGGTCCTAAGTGCTATTGAGCATGAGGTTTTGGGTTCGATTCCCGGGTCGGGCAAAGCGTTTTATGATTTTTTCCATCAGGAATTTCTCAGTAGCTGCCCAGATTCTGGATATGTGCCCGGTTGGTTGTACATAACTGGCAAAGAGCAGGTATAAATCCCCATTTATACATCTCTGCTTAACCCAAAAAAGCAGGCGTGCTGTTATATTTGGTATTTTTCTGAATAGTTCTAGGGATGTCTGAGTATCTTAAGGATAAATCTTCCTCTTCATGTTGATGTCCATTGAGGCGATGATGGAGTTACCTCTAGTAAGTTGGCATGCGTCAGATACATCAAAACGAATTTAAAATCCGATTTCAGTCAGAAATCGAATCGTATCGATAATCCGAACTAGACAAACCGATTTCGCAAAACCACGGCAAGCGTAAATTTGCGTTTTAGGGGTTTTTATGGCTCTTTAGAAATAGCTAAGCGGAACAGGTTACTAAACATATCCACGTCTATTGTATTTTATAATGGATTTCCGCAAGCTCACGCCTGAATCAATTTACTATTAACTTGCGTAAGCAAGTAAGTATTTTTAAAAGTTAGGACAGTTTTGATAGATGCACTTACAACCGAACTAGAGACGATCGAAACTGCGAGCCGGACCCTATCCTGAAATCGATTTCTAAAAACGGATTTTGAAAACGATTTCAAAATCTAATATCCGATATTTAAGACGCAGATATATGACAGTGACCTTGAATGGTTAGTTTGCGTGTTCTGTACTGAGCTCAAACAACGCGTCGTGCGTCCAGCCAGTAATAGGACTCGCCCATAAAGGAGCGCTGTCCCAAATTAGACGCATTATTAATGTATTACACATAAAACAAAAAGTATTTTAATAAAACACGTATACTAAAAGATTAATAATTTAATTATCTTTAAAATAGTGAAGTTTTCGGAAAAATACGCTCGATAGATTTTGCGTCATTCTCAGTTTTTTATCCGCGTTAGACATAACTTTACAAATTAATTTCACTATGTAATATAAATATAATCAAAAATATGCCTATATTAAAATATTAGGAAAATGCTTTTATTTAACATATATTTTTTTTCAAATCACTAACACTACTCGTTTAGACGTCATCTTCAGTATAAAATCATTAAAAGTCGGTTATCGTCCCCTTAACCGTTAAAAACGCTCATGACGTCTACTATTAAGAAGTTTGCTGCAATCGTAGCATGACAACCAAAGAAACGGGTTTTCTACGGGTTTTGTCGAAGAAAGAATAGACAAAATGACAGATTGTAATGTTTATCTGTCATTTTGACACAAGGTCATGCTAAGCGTGCTGGAATGGAAGCATAAAGGAATCTCTAACGTGTCTCAACTAGAAGAACTCTTAGTTTACAGGAACAGAACAAATATATGTAGGGCTACGAAATAAATACTTAATACCTAAAAAATATAGATATATATGTACCAACCTAATTGTTATTTAATTAATATGTAGTGGCACCGAGTTGCCGTGTCTGGCCATACCGCTGATAAACCCGCGATGGTTTGTGTGGTATGTATAAAATGTATCAAATGCATGTAAACTTTTGTTTTTTGAATAATAAACAAAAAAAAAACCCAATGATATTATAAGTCATCATCTGCCTAGCCTTTTCCCAACTATGTTGGGGTCGGCTTCCAGTCTAACCGGATGCAGTTGAATACCAGTATTTTACATGGAGCCACTGCCTATCTGACCTCCACAACCTAGTTACTAGGTAACACGATAAGACTGGTTGTCAGACTTTTTTGGGCTTCTAACTACCCGTAACGACTGTCAAAGATCTACAAATGACAGCCGGGACCAACGGCTTAACGTGCTTTCCGAGGCACGGAGGGGTTTTGGTATGTAAAGATGGTCACCCATACACAGACCAACCGCGGCAAGCGTAGCTTAACCTGATCGATCGACCCGAGCGGCTGTTACTATTTAGCCACGAGCTCCACGTAGCTCGCTTATCTGTAGTTTTGTCCAGAATAGGACAAAACTACAGATTGTAATTGTTTATCTGTCATTTTGTCTGTTTTTTCGTCGACAACACCCGTTTAGTTTTATTGTGGTAGGAATCTCTAATATGTCTCGACTAGAAGGACTCTTAGTTTACAGGAACAGAACAAATATATGTAGGGCCACGAAATAAATACTTATACCAATATAGGCCACCCAAACATTCACCAGAGAATCACATCGTAGAAGCCAATCACACGGCCATTTTGCCTATAAAATTGCTATATCATCTTAGCGTAGGCAGGGCAGGAAGGTGCCACAAGTTTTCTTTCATATTGCCAAAAAGAACTGCGTAATATAAACAGAAATATTCACACCATTTGTTTATCAAAAACTATATTTGATGTAAATACCTACTCAGTGGCGTGCGTTTCATAAAGACAGAAAGACACTGCCTACCCTAGTTCTGATAATAGATCTAATATTATTTTATCAATAAACAAAACAAATCATAAATCAGCTCCACCTATCGAGTGCCGGTGGTATCATCATTCGAATTTCGCATCATCTCGATTCGCGCTGCACTAGCGCCGCCTCGCCTCTGCCACGGTAAAGACACAAACTATTCGTCTCTGAATGTTTTTATGTGTGCTCTCGTGGTAAGTCGTATTTAATGTGTGTGCGTTCCTATAGCTACGCGGGCTTTGCTGACACACAATGACAAAAATCACGCACACAACTGCAAGAAAAGCCAGTGTCTATTTGTAGTTATTCTATACAGCTAAGACGAAAAATTACGACTCGTACCGAACATTACCGAAGGAAAGTTAGCTATGCAATGCAAATATTTTAGGAAATAACGTTGTTTCATTGAATTTTATACATTTAGATGACCATAATTTTTTGTCGTATAACCTTTTTTACCCTTTATTGCCCGTTTTACTATAGTTGCCATATTGTTTGACGTGCGTTGTGTTTGTGAATACGCTATCAGGTAATTAGAATTTGATTGTTGTTATTAGTGTAAAATGGATAATATTGTCTGTGAAAGTTGTTCAGATGGTGTGTGTATTGAGAAAATAAAACATGATGCGTTTTCAAAACTATATTTCGGTGAAAAAAAAACAAGTTATCGAGATAGGTCGTGGTACACCGGATTTGCAATTAATACAAATTAAAGGTAAAGTCAATCGTAAATTCAATAAAAAACAATATGATTCATATCATTGGCTGACAGGTTGCATACACAGTACCTAATCGGTTATTTTGTTTCGTTTGTCTACTATTTTCAAATAATAAAACCGTCTGGAACGACACCGGTTACGCTGATATTCATAATTTTCCTACCGCCGCGAGAAAACATGAACAATCTGAAAAACACTTAGAAGCTTCCCTTAAATATCACACCTTTGGAAAAAATCGTATAGAGACGCGTTTAATCATCAATCGACAAGACGACGCGACGAACCAAAACCAACGTGCAGTATTTTTGGTGAGTAAAATTTTCTGCCTACCCTGTCTTAAAACTGTGTGCACGCCACTGTACCTACTATCGTTTGGAGTTCACCGGCTCACGGCCTCACGCGCCGAGTTCTTGTTGATCAACACTTCTATTTTTAACTGAATGTGCACCAAACAATGTGGGTGTGGTCTTGCTCATTTTAACGTGCTGTAATATTTGTTAGTAGGTGCATGGGTCATTAGTAAGTGATTATGGAATAGGTAATTATTCACAAATATAACTGACTATCTGCGTCCCGCGGTTTCACCCGCAGTCTCGATCCCATGGGAATATCGGGATAAAAAGTATCCTATGTTCTAAACCCAGGTCATGGTCTACCCATGTGCCAAATTTTGATACAAATCTGTTCAGCCGTTTTAGCATGAAAGCGTATCAAACAAACAAATAAAAACCGGCCAAGTGCGAGTCGGACTCGCGCAAGAAGGGTTCCGTACCATTATCTATAAAAACGGCAAAAAAATCATGTCTGTTTTATGGGAGTCCCATTAAATATTTATTTTATTGTTTTTTAGTATTTGTTGTCATAGCAGCAATAGAAATACACAATCTGTGAATATTTCAACTGGCTACCTCTTACAGTTCATGAGATACAGCCCGCTGACAGACGGACGGACGGACGGATAGAGGAGGCTTAGTAATAGTATTCCGTTTGCCACCCTCCGGGTATGGAAACCTAAAAAGCAGTAAGCATTCTGCAAGAGTCATAATTAATATTTGGTCCAGTATCTATTTCTGAGCAACTATGATGTATGAGCCACTGCTGGCAGAGACATGGTCGGATCCACATATTATATTATGAGCGGCAGAGATAAGTGGACGACACTTTGCATTATTTATTAGCACATATTTCTTAGTCAACTTTGGAATAGGTGAACGTAGGTCTGATTTCAAACTGGGTTTAGTCAACCATAATGAAAAATTGCTATAATTTTCTAACTAAAATTATAAATGCAAAAGTGAGTTTGTTTGTTACGCTTTTACGCTAAACTGGCTGACTGGATTTCGATGAAATTTGGCACATGGGTAGACCATGACCTGGGTTAGGACATAGAATACTTTTTCTCCTGATATTCTCACCGGATCGAGACTTATGCGGGTGAAACCGCAGGGCGCAACTAGGTGTATAATAACTGTCACATTTTGTGCAAGATGAAAGCTATAAAAGCAGTAGTGGCATTTCAAAACTTGACTAAGTGTTTGGAAGATCAAATGAAGTAAAGGGCGGGTAGAATTTTAGGTGGAGCAAGTAGATGAAATTGTGGCCAAGATTGAGGTCTCTGCGGAAGACCGCTGGCAAGATGGATGGACGGAAATGCCAGGACAGGAAGAGCACAAACCAGGGGTAAAAAGAGACAGTGAAAGATCAACACAAAGGCTTATAATTATGGTGTTCATATAAAGAATATTCTAATCTTATGCAATGTGGCGCTTCATAAAGACAGGGCTGTATTGAACGATTATGATATTATACAATGTGTCCGGACATGAACTAGCGAAATTCTAAATACTTTAATATAAACTATTTAAAAGTACAATTACACTCTAAGCTTGGGTCCAATACACTTTCCCGCTATGTGGCAGCCATTTTGTTTTTTTTTTTTTGTTTTGTAGAAATATTCTCTATGCGAGTACAAAATAAATCATATCTCTAAAACTTTTAGTCATACTGAGATAAAAATAGGCTTATTCGAAAGGCAATAATATTGTCTACCGTCTGCATTACAAAACAATGTATTCACAATTCTAAAACTTTGAAAAAAAATGTGAACGTCGAAAAAAAAAAGAAAAAATTATGCAGTTCAACCAATAATTGCTAATTGCCACAAAAACGGGGAAGTTTATTGGACCCAAGAGTGTAATTGTGTTTTAAAATAGTTTATATTTAAGTATTTAGAATATCGCTAGTCCATGTCCGGACACACTGTATCGAGGCATGAGGAACTGGGTGTAAAGTTCCTCATCCTCCATAGAAAAGGGAGGATCCTCCAACCAGACGGGTGTAGGGTCTGGTGGGCAACTGCCCAACGAGTTATGATCTTTTGATGACTTAATGTAGATACGCAGTTATTATTTCCAGGCGTTCCAGTTGATTAACCAATGTGTGGGAAGAAGCAGTTTGAAACTGTCGTAAAACTGAGATTTGACAGAAATAACGCAGCCTAGAAATTAATTTTATGTCATGTGCTTTTACCTGATATAATTAGAGCGTTAGAACATTCTGGAGATGCAAGTTTTGATGATAAGAAATTCAGGAATTCGTATTCATATTTCGTATTTTCTAGATTTTATATGATAAATAGTTTTAAAAGATAAATTAAAATGACTGTCATCATGGTGTGTGGGTATATTATATTTTGTAAACAGAAGCAGGTATTTTGAATTATATTTATTTAAATTCCTCAAAGATATATCGCAGGCATCAGTGATATTGAAATAGGTAATAAATCGAGGAAATAAAACTTACCAATTCAGGAAAATTATAAATTTTTATGAAATATTTTTGTAGTTTTTTTTATAGGTTTTTTTTTTAAATTACTTGATATGTTATTTATATTTTTATCGTTTATTTATTTTCTTTCGTTTATAATTACATTTTAATATATTTCTTAAAATAATAAGATTAAAACATTTAAAATTATTTTAATATATTTATTATATTAGGTATTTATTTTACACCGACCCAAAATTAATCAGTCCTTTACTCCAAAATTTGTCAAAACTTGAAAATGTACTAATTTCTTTGAATCAACAATATTTTGTATTTTATTAAAAAATAACTGCACTGTTGCACGTCCGTTCGTCCAGCAAAGATCGCAAAAAGTTTACAGCCGGCGCGCCCGCAGCTCGCATCGTCTTTTATACACGCAGTATTTTTCACAACACAAGGCATATCCTGTGGATTTTCTTTAAGAAAAATATACTTTTTTTTCTCACAGCATGAGGTCCTGGGTTTGTTTTGTGTTATTGAGTTTTTCCATCTGAAATTTCTCCCAATGTCTGGATTTGTGCCCGGTTGATGGCAATAAGCTCACCCCCTATTACATGGGACTAAAACATATGGTGTCCTATAGGTACGTACACCTCTACCTATGAACACTGTAGCTTGGAGATATTGTAAAAGCCCATTACAGTCGAACCTGGATAAGCAGGAGTTCAAGCGACCGCGATCTATTTTTTGCTTATAGAAGAT
This sequence comes from Agrochola lychnidis, assembly GCA_963680765.1. NCBI lineage: Eukaryota > Metazoa > Arthropoda > Insecta > Lepidoptera > Noctuidae > Agrochola > Agrochola lychnidis. The sequence continues at coordinate 24,212,138 of OY796858.1, forward strand.
TCTCACTTATAGAGGTTGAGGTTGGTTGGGAAAGGTTGAGAGGAACAAAAACAATGTTAGTTCCACGAAATTTAAGAATGCGTCATAAATAGCAGATGTTAAATTACGCTCGACTGTCGCTTATACAGGTACAGGCAAGAAGCAGTCTCAGTTATAGAGGTCCACGAGTGAAATACTACTTTCTCTTATAGAGGTTTCTATTTCTCACTTAAGAAAGTTAAAATGACGGGACCTGGCAATTACTTTCATTTATAGAGTTTTCTCGCTTACCCAGGTTTGACTGTATCTGTAAAAAAGTACCTAACCGTGGAGTTTCCTGCCAACTCTTCTCCAAAAGAAACAACCAATTGGAACCGTGCACCTTTTTTTTTTTGGGTGGGAAATTATCGAATAACTTCTCCCGCTCTGGGTAGAGCGGGAGGGCGTGTCAGACTCTTACTGACTAAAATCCACCCGTGTTTTCCTTCAGTTGCCATGTTGCCGGGGGGCCACGATGTCCCTATCGGTTTTCTTCGAACCCCCGGCAGGCATTGGCGCTAGCGGACCCCGTCAATTCTGCTGCCATCTTGAGGCGCGCGTGGAACACAACGCGCCGTCGACCCGGGCTTGGTCCTTATCGGACGGCGAGCTGCCCATTGCTCACCGTCCGCAAGCCCGCGCCTACGGTGGCCGGAAATCTTCCTATGATTCCCGACGCCCAGGGCGTCTCCTCCTGCGGTAGTTAGGGGCGCGAGGGCGCGAAATTTGCCTCTCCCTCACGCGCTCCGTCTCCTCCTTCGCGAGCATTACTGCTTCGCAGAAGGAGGTGACGGCCTCCCATTTCCTCTCGCTCCGTAGCATGGCCCGAATCAGGGCCGGACGCGAGAGATCACCGCCGCCGATCGCATCCACGAGGACACGGCGATGCCCTGCCCAAGCCGGGCAGACCTCCACCGTTGGAACCGTGCACCTAGCTTCTGAAGTTATAAGTGCCCATGTAGGTTTATGTGAAATAAAATAAGTATTTAGATTTTGATGAGACAAACGTACTTCGTTCAAGTTTTCCATATACAAAAAGATCCTCTTTCTCAATAAAACGGCCCGTGGGCGATGTTTACGCGTTGCTGCTATTTTTGACAGCCATTCAGCAGAGTACCTACCTATGTTGTTATTAGGTATACTGTTTTATATGCTCTGTTTTTCCTCACTGAAATAAACATACCTGGTAGGTGTTTACGTTTACCAACCAACAATAACAGCTGCACGGGTCGATCCACCAAGTTAAGCTACGATTGCCGGGGTTGGTCCGTGGATGGGTGACCCATCTTTATATACCGAGACCCCGTGCCTCGGAAACCACGTTAAGCCGTTGGTCCTGGCTGTCATTCGTGGCTCTTTGACAGTCGTTACGGGTCGTCAGAAGCCCGAATGTCTGACAACCAGTCTTACTAAGGGGTATCGTATTGCCCAGTTACTGTGTTGTGGAGGTCAGAGCTCCATGTAAAATACTGGTATTCAGCTGCATCCGTTTAGACTGGCAGCCAACCACAACATAGTTGGGAAAAGGCTAGGCAGATTGATATATACCTTGTTCATTAGACTAGACGATTATGTAGTTAGTAGGCATTTGATAACCATGCAAACTCTTTTAAATTTATGGTTTTCTAGGCAAAGTAATTCGGAGTAAAGTGCATGGCATGCAATGCACTACCTTCCCATATAAATTTTTAGCACAATCTGGGTTACTATTTCCTGTGGATGATAGGTCAAAAATAAAGAAATTATATTTAGGCCGTCAGTCAGATAATAAAAAAATTATTAGTCACATATTTTTGCTTTATCATATTAATAAAAAAATACTTAGATAAAACGCATTAAAGTTGGGGAGTGGGGGTCGCTACGTCACACGTAAGTATAAAATGTACATACTCGTGACGTCATGGCAAATTTAAACTCAATGTATTGCCGTAATCTTTCGATAACGTAAAAAAAGATAAAATACGTGTCCAATATTTATTAGTAATCTATAAGACGGACAAAAAAAATTTTTGTCACCATTTCTATTGAATCTACTAACAGTCATATGGTAGAAGTTTTAATAGACTTAATTTTAATTTCAATTATTATAATTTTTATTTCCAAACTTTTTTGTTTTTCTTGTTACCCGTCTTATTTACATTAGTCTATTTTATTTAGTTTATTAAATTGCAAGGCAGCAGGATATTGTAATCAATGCTATGTACGCCGTAACTGTCATGTACATTAGTCCTTTAGTTATCGAGATTATTTCTTGCATAAGTTTAATATATGTGATGTGGCTGTGCTTTTTTTAAAATAAATAGGCTATAGAACCTTCGTAATTTTAAAATTCTTCGAATTTATGACTTTTAATCTAACATTAATAGATTTGATTCAGTCCGAGAAAGCCAAACCTAGGGTTTGACTCACACGTTTCGAGATTTTTCGACTAGCTTCGGACTCGACCTGTAAGTCCACTTACTGATTTTGAGGCCGAAATTGGTCGGGCCCTCCCGAAAAAAGTTCAAATTTCGAGTCATTTATTCAAACTAGGCTGAGAATCAGCATTTTTCGAACGTCAAAATTACATAAGACAATCCCCCGAAAACGCCCACCTTTCACAAAAGCAAAAGTAAAACCATAGAAATTAAGGCGAAAGCGTCAGGGTAGCCCGCGAATCATATTTTAATTCAAAATATTTTATTTAACATAAACCTACTTATGAAACGTCAGAAGCTAGGTGCACGGTTCCAATTGGTCGTTTCCTATGGAGAAGAGCCAGCAAGAAACTCCACGATTACTCTTTTAAAAATAAATAGTTTTTACAATGTTTTCAAATTACAGTGTGAATAGGTATGAGAGGACAGTGTAGGCCTATAAACAAGTACCAAGTACTCAATCAACATAAAATCTGACACTGACCTGCAAATTGCAAAAAACGTAAAAACAAATGAACTTCGCGGGCTATAACTGCGCATCCCCCTTAAGGTTGAACTAGTCGCGGGCTCGAACTCATTGGTGGGCTTGGTCAAAAAGCACGCTGTGTCACCTGGCATCGTGTCCGACAGAGATAGTATCAGTGATGAGCAGTTAGACGCTGGTCTACATGCACAAAGTCTAGTTCGCACGCACACAAACACCGTTCAGAACGATTTTAGTAAAACGAGCGCGTAAAAAATTACGAAAAGTCCTTTGGAAGGTGGAGTTATATGAAAAAACTGCATAAATCAATTACGAATAAAGTTTATTATAATCTTCGACAATTGAGCTTTGTCGGAACAAGCTTTGTTTTGGAGATTTTATACTTCTTTTATTACTTATTTACTTCCAAAGTTGCGTTAAAATTAGCAGGAAAACGAATCTTTGTTGCATCATAACTTTTTAATTGCTTTTTTTTACTATTCTGCTTCTGTACAGACAAAATTAATAATAAGACAAAACGATTTCATGTTTTACTTTGGATGTACAATGTGTAACAGTGGAGTAAAACCCCCCCGAAATTTGTATGGAAAAAGTTGCGGCTAATTGCACCTTAAAGTCTTTCACAAAAAATGTATTGTAAATAATAATTATAATTCTTACCTGCCCTGTGGCACAATAAAGACTGCATATTTATTGATAGCCTGCGATCGTTTCTGGTCTACCACGTACAGGGTATATCGTGGCGAATCGACACCAGGCTGCATCAGGTCCAGGGATACCTAGAGAAATAAAATATAATTAATCAATATAAGCAGACATAAATTATGTAACAAAAGTGTGAAAATGTGAATGTAAATGCAGACACATCCAATGTACAGAAGTACTTTTTTTTTTTGTGAGAAATTATCAAATAACTTCTCCCACTCTGGGTGGAGCGGGAGAGCGTGTCAGACTCTTACTGACTAAAACCCATCCGTATTCCTTCGGTTGCCCTGTTGCTGGGGGCCACGATGTCCCTTTCGGCCCGTATTCGCAGCCCCGACAGGCATTGGCCCTAGCGGACCTCGTCAATTCTGCTGACATCTCTTTGAGGCGTGCGTGGAACACAACGCGCCGTCGACCCGGGCTTGGTCCTTATCGGACGGCGAGCTACCCATTGCTCACCGTCCGCAAGCCCGCGCCTATGGTGGCCGGAAATCGGCTCGCGATTCGCGCCCCGGGCGTCTCCTCCTGCGGCGGTTAGGGGCGTGAGGGCGCGAAATTTGCCTCTCCTTCACGCGTTCCACCTCCTCCTTCGCGAGCATTAAGGAGGTGACGGCCTGCCATTTCCTCTCGCTCCGTACCATGGCCTGAACCGTACCTGGGCCGGACGCGAAAGATCACCGCCGCCGATCGCCTCCATGTACAGAATTACTGCATAATAATTTCAATATAGTTTGACCAGGATCACTGTTCCGCGCTTTAGGTATGTGCGCAGCGAGACGGGGGCAGTGCAGGCCGCTCATTCGTCAACGCTCAGGGCATGGGGCGTCAATAATAGAAACATGGCAAGACATAGCCATTATTTGATGACCACTTTTGAGAATCTATGCAGTCCTCAGATTTTTGTTTATTGACTACTAGCTAATGCTATAAACGACGTGCATTGCAATGCCTTTTTTTTGGGACCTTCTATGGCGCACATTCAACAACTTACCAAAGTTCCATCACAATCGGTCAAGCCATTTTCGAGTTTTTGCGAAATTAACGCACGATAAGAAGTAGCCTATGTCCTTCTCCAGGTCATGCTCTACCCATGTGCCAACTTTCATCCAAATCTGTTCAGCTGTTTTAGCGTGAAAGCGTAACAAACAAACAAACTTACTTTCGCATTTATAATATTAGTTAGGATAGATTCTTGAACATCAACTGGGATAGAAATCTAGTCCTCTGTTGACCTCAAATACTTCAAGCATCTTAGTAGAATCAGTTTCCTAATATTCTCTAAGCTTGGAGTAATATACATACAGTGTCAGTCTTCATAATGTGCACATATCGAAATGAGGGAATTTATGCTTTATTTTATCGACAGAAAAAATGGTCAATAATTTTGTTTTTGTTTTTTTTTTAAATTTGTATCAATTTTTTTTTTATTCTCTTGGCCATCTTATTTATAAATTTTACAATTATTGTAAAAATTGATGAAAAAAATACAGATTTTTAGTTTTTTTTTTATTTTCAATTGAGGGTAGTTTTTTTTCTCAATTTTAATTTTATGTGGACGCCTACTTACTTCCAATCATTAGTTTCATCGCTGATTCAGTTTAAAAGTTACACAGTTTTGTTACAATTTTTTTTAATTCCATAAAAAGTATAAAAATATTTAGATTTTTTAAAATATTTTTTTTGTCGTTAAAATTAAGCATAGATTCCCTCATTTCAATAGGTGCACATTATGAAGACTTACACTGTATATCCATTTTAAGAATAAAATAATTATATTCTTACTTCATTATCTTCATCCAAGCTAGTTTTGGCAAGTCCATTAGTAACAAATGCGGTGTCTTGAGCTGTCTTTACATAAGTTTTCAACTCTTCAGGTGACTGAAGCCTTTGCATCTTGTCCCCAGCCATGCATACTTCTAATATCTGAAAAAGTAATGAGTAAGAAAGATGTAGTGTTTTTCAGAATGTCAAAGTATTTATTACAAGATAAAAACTTTGTTTTTATTGTTCCTAATTCTCTGCCTGTATAGGTAAATGCGCAATAATATTGGAAACTTACCAATTGTGGCATCACCTTAAACTTTGTAGCGACAACAACAAATACAGGTAATGTAGGACCATCAGTGTTCTCAGCATTCCTCTCCTCAGCCTCATGGCATCGTACGACTCGAAACATCCAGGACTTATCACAAAACGTTTCCAATAGCTTACTAAGAATATGGCTCTGAAGTAAAGATATACACACAAATCGACCTCCAAGCTTCAAAACTCTTTTGATTTCCGAAAAGTATTTGTCTATGGTCTGTTTTGTTTCTTCCGCATCGTCCGGCATCAAAGCATCTAGGGTTCCCTTGTCTAAAACTACATTGAATTCTTCATCAGAGAAAGATGTGTTCAAAGCGTCCATACAGAGGAATTTCATATTTGTTCTATGAGAATTTATGGAGTTCATCTGCTTGATGGCTACTTCTGAGACGTCTATATTTGTGATGTTCTCATACCCAACATCGTACAGGTCGGCACTGAGGCTTGAATTACCACAGCCGGTTATTAATATAAAATCCTTTTGTTTGATGTACTTATGTAATTGTCCACATAGTTCTAAGTATTCGCCGTACCTGGAATATGTATATTCAACCATAAGTACTGAGTATTTAGTCAGAAAAATGATTTTTCACGAGATATAACAAAATATAACCTACCATTCAAATGCTTTATTCCCACGTTTCTTGAAGAATTTATTCCAGTAGTCTTTTTCGCTGAATTCCTTGTGGCTTTTGGGGAGCAAATTCATTTTTGTTTATTATTATCTACACAATTTTATGAAACAAATCGCTCACACATGGATTTAGTGGCTACTGCGTTTGTTTTTCTGTCAGTGTCACTGTCAATTATTGACAAATTGTCATCACCCAAACAGAAACGTTCGAGTACAGATAATAAACAAAACTGGATTTCTTTTCAAATCAAATTGTTTGAGAAGTTTGTAGGGTCAAATAATTTTCAGTCGTCAGATAATTTTTATATACAACCTCTACACTAATACTTTATGCGATTTTTGTTTTTGCAAGACGTCGCATCATCACATTTGTTCCTCAAAAACACGTAAAAAGTAAAAAAATCGCGGGAACTTTGAATGTCACTTGAATGAAAGTAGTTTTTTTAGTATCAAAATTTAGGGATGTACGTATTTTTTAACATAATGGAGTTTTGTGTTTTAATCGATTGGCACGTTGAAGCGTATGTTATCGAATTGATTAATGTAAATTAAATAAATTACAATAAACAAACTCATCATCATTCTCTAGTCCTTATCCCAATTTATTTAAGGTCGGCGCTGGCGGTGGCGGCGGCGCAACATTTATTTTACTTCCATACTTCCCTATTAGTCGTCATCTCGGTAGTTATCCCCTTTCTAGCATATTTCATCATTTTTTACACACAATTCTTTCTTTCTTTCTTTTCTTCACTCAAAACTTTCCTCACGACATTTTCACATGAATTTTCTATCGCCAGAGAACGTATCATTTATAGTGTCCGAGTGTCCGACCGAAAGTTGGGTTTCGATTTCGGTCGAGTTTCGGCTAAAAAACAAGTTTTGGTTTACTTTTGGGTTTGCCGGCAAACCTGCCGAAACTACGACCGAAACCAAAACTGCATTCGGGAGTTCTCGCACTGTGATCGGTCATGTTCGGCATCTGTTCGGCGCGTTAAATTCCATCCCAGAGAGTGACGAAGACATTTTGCCGCGTCCACGTGCCTAATCATGTCGTGACTGGCTTGTGTTTCTGTGCGTTTGCACTGGCGAAACATTTACAACGAAACATGTTGGAATCTCTATTTTCTGTCAATTTTCCATATAAAGTTTGACAGGTACTAGAGATTTCAACATGTTTTGTTGTGATGTTTCGCCAGTGCGAACGCATAGTTTGCAGTTCGTTTTGTTTGTTATGAGTTTTCGTGTAATTCTAGTGATTTATTTTGAATTCGGTAAGTTTTATTACGTGATATAGCATAAGAGGAGGTAGTTAACATCAAAAAATAATTCATTGTAACAAACTAATGCATAAATTATCGTTTTCTTTATTTTTCCCTCAAAACATGGTCCTTGTAAGGAAGTTTCGGTTTCGGCCGAAACTGAGAGTGTTGCCGAAATTCGGTTTCTGTTTCGGTCGTAAAAACCAGTTTCGGTCAGACATTTAGATTAGAAAGTTTTTTGCGATTTCGAGGCCCAAGATACTAACTGTGTGGAGTTTGGAGGTCACTAGCAACTACCTACCTTATAGCATATTATTTCTGATCTAGATGATTCCATTGACTATGTACACGAATATAAAAAAATGAGACGATTGATGTTAATTCGACTCGTTATCGTATAATAGAATCGTAAGCGTACACGAACATCCCTAGAACAGTCAGTTTTATGGAGGAACCGAGAGTGTGTGTGAAATTCGTGGTTGTGTTATTTTTACTAATTTACGTAAATATTGAGCATTTTTCATATTTTGCAGTAAAATCACAAATTAAAAATGGCTCTTAATTGAGTGAAATGGCGTTCCCTGACTTTAATGAATTGAAGTCTTGGCTGCTATATTCTGGTCATTGATCATCTTGGAAAGCAATAACACCATGGAGAAACCAATACAAGACAAGTGGAAGGCTTTGGCGACGATTAAATCCTTTGATTTAGGTGAGTTTTTAACCTGGAACTTGTAAATTGTATAATTATGTTTCCTTCAGTAAAAAAAATTATAGCCTTGAATTTCACGTAAGTATCTAAGTACGTAAAACATTCAAATTGTTGTTTAAAAATCGAATTCGTGTTATTAAAGCTGACGTCACTGGTTAAAGCTCAGTATCAAAATATTGGCAAATAGTTTTCCTCATTTTACCTGACTAAGCTGTTAGGTATCTTACCTATTTTCGTACACATCTACCCGGTAAAATGATGAAATCTAGCTAATAGTTAACTATATTATATAAGTGAAATTGGATAACCAGGCATTCTTCTTCTTCGTTGTTGTTCCTTCAATGCTGAAAATCACGACCACAAACAATACGTCTCCAAGTTATGTGGTCTTCTGCAGTATGAACTGCTTGGTACAAGTACATGCTGACCCTATATAGACTGAAATATTGCTTTAGTAGCTACATAAGAATAAAAAACAAAGCTATAAGCAAACATTTTGTTGAGATTGGGTCAATGTCCTTTAAGAGGAAAATGGTTTGCAAGAATAAATACTTTTATCAGGGGGATTACAAAATGGACTGGCATCCATGTTGTATGCCCTTCTAAAAGGTCAGCTGTGTAGAAGTCTACTGGGAAACCTGTCCACACAATGCATCAATGTAAAATACATGAAGAGATTTTTGTATCAAGAATTCCTGCATATTCTGTAGTTTTGTCTATGAGAAAATATGCATGTGTTTTGAGCATAAACTTTATCAAAGTTGAGACATAATTAACTGACAAAATATTTTGCATCTGTGGTTACTATGTCCCTCATGTTGTGGTGGGTAGCCTTCTCAAGAAAACCATGGCGCTTCTACCAACCATTTGAGTTTCAGGTCCAAAACCAAGTTCATTACTCTCAGCTGGTTAAATTAAACTTTTAAACATCATGATTTCTTCCAAAAATCTATAAGAAAAGTGTTTATACAGAAAGTAAGCAATGTTGCAAATAGCTGTCAAATATTTCACTGTTTTGATTTATTTGGCAATATTACTGTATGGAAATAAGAAATATGGCTAACTAGTGAACTAAAATATTGATTATGAAATAACTTCCCAGAACTTTATAAGTTGACCCAATTTTACAATTTAAACACAAGAAAAGAAATCTTTTCTTCAATTCCCTATTTCCAAAATTATTGTGAATTTACCGGGATAAATATTATTTGAATCAACACAAACACAAATTAGGTACCTCTCTGCCACAATCATGGTATTTTCCTAATTATGTTGGGGTCAGCTTCCAAACTGGCCGATGCAGCTGAATTTTACATGGAGCGGTAGCAAGGTGTTTGACTGGCTGCTACCCGTGGCATCGCCCGCGTGGAGCCTAATTATCTCTCTAACATTAAAGTAGCCTAAGTTGCTCCCTATTACATCAGCTATCTACCAGTGGAAGTCCCGTCAAAATCCCTCTAGCCATTTCGAAGATAAGCTTGAACATACATAGAGACAGACAATAATTTTTAAAATTGTTTTTTTTTACAAGTACAGTAATATAAGTACTTAAAACGTAAGGAGGGGCTTGTGGCTAAGTAATAACAGCTGCACGGGTCGATCGATCAGGTTAAGCTACGCTTGCCGCGGTTGGTCCGTGGATGGGTGACCATCTTTACATACCAAGTCCCCTCCGTGCCTCGGAAAGCACGTTAAGCCGTTGGTCCCGGCTGTCATTTGTAGATCTTTGACAGTCGTTACGGGTAGTTAGAAGCCCAAAAAGTCTGACAACCAGTCTTACCAAGGGGTATCGTGTTACCTAGTCACTAGGTTGTGGAGGTCAGATAGGCAGTCGCTCCATGTAAAATACTGGTATTCAGCTGCATCCGGTTAGACTGGAAGCCGACCCCAACATAGTTGGGAAAAGGCTAGGCAGATGATGAGTAATATAAGTACTTGCATATGCATTTAGTAAAAAGTTGTTGTTTTGACATTACAAAAAGACATTTCAATTTTATTTATTTGTGTACAGATTTATGCCACTTATAGCTAAGCATTACGCAGTAGTAGAAGTATTGATAAAGAGATTAGATTGGTACCTATGACACAAATTGTATTTATTATCTACTTGGCTGTTATTGCACTAGGCAGTTTTTGCAAGGTGCATTGATTGCCTTATTTTTTTTATCAAGTAAAATTACTTTCGTATTACTTTGTTCGTTATGTATGAGACTTGTTCAGTTTTATGAAATTCAAACAAGAATATTGAAGTTTACAGTTAATATTAAGAGGGCCAATGCAATAACAACTTTGTACACATTGAAATAAAGGCGACTCTGTTGGCGATTGCCCCCAGTAAATATTTAAAGAGTTAGTACGGTAAAGCTTCAATAATAATTACGAGCTACATTTATTCAAGAACCGTCTCAAACAGTTGGCAATGCGCCCACTAGAACCAAGGATATACTATTTGATTTTTTAACCTAATGGCTCATTTTCAGTCGATAACTCGGTCGATATAATAGGTACAGTATGCGGGGAATGCATGGAAGTCCGGTAACGCGGTCGGAACACTGTCTGTGGGGAATCCCAGTAACGAGAGCGTAGCGACCAATGAAATTCATCGGTCGGAACAGAACAGGAGTTTTAATTAACTTCTGCAGGGAGGTGGGCTGGTTGGAATAACCACCAAACGGCCGCAATGGCCCACGCACAATGGTGACGGACTAAGTGCTGAAACCAAACCCCGTAACATAGAACACACCGTCTGCGGGGAATCCCAGTAGCGGGCGTAGGGACCAATGAAATTCATCGGTCGGTAAAAAGCGTGATCTGAGCCTTGAAAGCAACTGCGAAACGTGCGGTGCAGGTTCTCCGTATACCACAATCGTTTCCTATCGACTAATGAAAACGGTTCTCCGAATACGAGCCCTATGGCTTGCGTTAAGTACAGAAATCTCCCGCACAGGGCCGTCTTAACCATATTGGGCGCCAGGGTGTGAAAATCAGCTTGCGCCCCCTTGCCAACGAAAAAAAAAACCATAAAAAAAGTAATATTTACTCCAAAATAAAATGAGGTTCATTTTCAAACATCAAATTAAATTTTTCTGGCTTTTATGTTGACAAACTTTTTAATGATATCGTGTCGTCTGTTTTGAAATCTTTGTTCGATTTCAAAACAAATCGATCGACTCGATCGGCTTGCGCCCTCTAAGACCCTTCGCCCAGGTGTTACGCACCCCTTGCACCCCCGGGTAAAGGGCCCTGCTCCCGCACCCCGGATACGAACCTTATCGAATCAAACAATGAAAACGAGCTTTTATTGTTATAGAATTTTTTAAACCTTTTACTACTTATTCTGGTTTAACAATTTTGATGAGAAGTAACACACAAAATGGCCTGGAACAGACAGAGTTGACCATGACCTAGCCAAACATCACTTTTTGAGCTAGTGCCCATAATCTTGTGTTGGCAATAAGTCAATACCTATGCATTTTTGACGAGCTTAACTACACTTATTTCGCATTGTGTATATGTCACGGCTACAACCCGAAGTGTGGCTATATCTAGTTTTATCCGGCTACACCTAGGTGCGGCATGTAGTAAATTTAGTTGTAGCAAATGAAAATGGCTGAAAGATAGGTTAGGTTGGGTTAGAACTGTGACCACATAACACCGCACGAGCCGAGCGAGCGAAGCGAGCGGTGTCGCGGCAGCGGCCGGCGAGTACCAAGGTCCGTTTAGGCACAAGAGTTGCATTCTTTTGTGTCAGGGTGTGAGTATATTGGTTGTGTGGTCACTGTTCTAACCTAACCTACCTTTCAGCCATTGGCTACACCTAGTTTTAGCACAATGCAACTGGTTACACCTAGTTCTAGCCGTGAATTAATAGGCTACACCTAAGTTGAACTAACTGCTACCGGCCGCACCTATACTCCGTTTGAAATAAGATTAGACATTTAACTAAACCTTTTTAACAGTCCGTTCAACGGATTTTGACTTCTATTGCGTTGGTGGCATGACAAATGACAGCTGCAGTAAACAGTTGGTTTGTAATCACTTTTTTTGCTTTTAATGCCATCCTTATGCCTACGGTATAGAAGTTAAAATCGGTTGAACGGACTGTAAAAAAAGGTTTGTTTAAATGTCTAATCTTATTTCAAACGGAGTATAGTTGTAGCCGGCTAAAATTAGATATAGCCGCACTTCGGGTTTTAGCCGTAACATATTTATTGCGACGTGCAGAACGTGTTTAACGACACGTTTCTGTTTCTTGATCTAGTCATTTGGCTTAAACATACCTACATATTTGAGGAAAGAAAATATAAATAAACACATGAACATATTCCTTTTATACAGTTGATGTTATCGTTTGCGGTTTACGAACTGTGCCCGTGGTACGTCACCAAATACAAACCTCGTGGTACAAGAATATTCCAGATTGTTTACACAAAATGACAGAAACTAAAATAAACCTTGTGCTTTCGCGGTAAGGGCTATTTTCGTTCTACGTAAAGACTTGGTGGTTTGAAATTCCGACTGAGTAGTCAAATCATTTATTTCAAATAGGCCACTTTTGAACAGCAAAATTTTACAAAATAATAGTTTTATTGATTCTACTTCGCCCCTTCCAAAAGGTAGTTTTCGTATGGAAAAGAATGGGCAAGAAACTCCACCGTTACTCTTTTATAATATTTTACAATATTTTGTATAGTACCTACACACGGCTACACATCAAGCTATACATTTCCAGTTTATGCTGATCTCGCATTGTGTAGGATTTCCGTACAATGCGAGGTCAGCTAATACTGGAAATTTATGGCTTGATGTGTAGTCGTGTGTACCTACATTAGTTAAATAATTATATGTGAAGACGACCTCTAAGACCAATAAAAAAGTATTGGTCTGAGGACGACCTTAATTCAATTGAATAAGGTACATTTTCAGTTGCTTTTCTAACAAGGTGTGCTACGCTAGGATGACGTCGACCCTTACTACCTATTTATTGTTTGCTACATAAAAGAAACAACACAAAGGTCGCAGGATAACATGATATTACACAGGAGAAGATCCTTGGGTTCATAAACTTGAATACATTTTTTTTTTGTCACACACTGTATTTAGACGCAGATAGGGTTACCATTTCTAAATTTGAAAAGTCCAGACAATAAGCCTGACATTTGCAAAAAAATCGGGACATTTAACTTTTTAATCTAATTTTTTTTTCAATTATCATTAGAAAATCCCCAGTCCGGACAAATGAGAAGGCCGGACATAGTCCGGATGGGGGGCCAGAAAACCGGACATATCCGGACCGATGGTAACTTTACACGCAGAGAGGATGTTGCATTTTGCGATATTACTTACGTGCTGGTGGACAATATTATTATGTAATCGTAACCTAGCTGGTTATTTCTGTTAAATTACTTTCAGGAAAGGACATAAAAATATTTCATAAGCACAGCTTATTTTCTTACCTGGCTTCCCTTAACTCAAATCTCATTAAAAAATAGTTGTCATTGATGCCGATTCCCTTGTTCACAAACTAAACTAAATTTAAGTTCAGTGCATCTTTTTCTTTCTATTTCATTAAGAACAGGACAGAAGATAAATTTTAGTTTAGTCCTGTCAAATTATCACTACTCCATACAAGTTTAGACGTGATTAAAAACTTGCCTACTAAAGTTACGTCAATTTACGTCAAGTGCTGATTATTTTGACAGGACTAAAAAAAAATTATCTTCTGTCCTTTTCTTAATGAAATAGAAAGAAAAAGATGCACTGAACTTATATTTAGTTTAGTTTGTGAACAAGGGAATCGGCATCAATGTCATCCGTCTAACTCTATTGGTTTCTAATCGACTTCAAAAACGGATAAGGTTATAATGTTCGTCGTAGGGGAAACTTGCGAGGTGGTCCCTTAATTTTTTTTATTAACTTTGCTTGGGTAGTTTTGAGTTAGCTTTGATAATACGTACTTACCTACTTATATTTTTATATTAATGATGTTATAATACTTCCTGCCACTGTTGTTAACATAGCAAGTAGTGGTATACGAATTAGTGTGGGGTACCATAACTAAAAATTGATAAATTTTAAAAAAATACAAAAGAAAACAACCGACTTCCAAGAAAACACTACAAAGTGAAAAATTACACTTCTTTTTGGGCAGTCGTGTAATAACTTTAATTTCGGAACTTGATGTCTTTTTTCTGTATTTTAGTTATTTGCCGACTTCCGCAATTAAAGTAATTTTTCACTTTGTAGTGTTTTAATGGAAATCTGTTGTTTTTTTTTTTTTGTTAAGATGTTATTTTTTATTTTTCACCTTTTATAGTACCTATTCGGAAACCACAACACTGATTTTGCCATATAAATATCTTTAAAGACCCAAAACGCGTTTCGCTCGTAACGGTATCACGAAGTGGCACAAATCTAATTCAAATATTGCTTAGGCACTAATCAGTCATTAATTCATAATTCCCACTTGAAGCAAAGATACAGGTATTCTAGTATTTCTAGTTGAGCCTACGGTTATCCTGCGTGTAGATTTTTTTACTTTACGGTTTGTTATTAGTCTTTTTTCAGTCACCAGACATACTCCCTTTCGAATTTCGTTGATAAGTAATCGGTTTGGTAACTTTCCTATCCATAATAAATAAAACGTACAGAACAGACCAAGGAACTCACTTTCGTATTCATTTTTACGGAAGCTCATTCAAGAACTCCACAATTGTTCGGGGTAACCTACCCTGATAAATATGAAATCATTCGACATCAATATTTCATGAATCCCTCTATCGACCGTTACCTCTGTCGTATCAATCCAAAACACTGTATCTCAGAAATACCTACCTATTTCGTGAAAAGGGCTTTTAAAACTTTTTTAAACCATACATAGAATTAAAATACAGTGTTTTGTATGTGCTCATATCTCTTTCTACATACTATAAAATAAACATAATTAATTTAATATAGGGATATGTGCCTCGAAATAATCGCATGAGCGCTATTAAGGTAAAACACTGTAACTCGAGTTAGTGTATTGGATTGACACGATAGGACCTTCAAGATGTTATCATATCGATTCTCTTTAATTATTCATTATTCGTACACAGTAAACATTCATTCAGTGTCAGATCTGAAT
Organism: Agrochola lychnidis; assembly: GCA_963680765.1. Lineage (NCBI taxonomy): Eukaryota > Metazoa > Arthropoda > Insecta > Lepidoptera > Noctuidae > Agrochola > Agrochola lychnidis. Next base: position 24,227,578 of record OY796858.1, read on the forward strand.
CTATGATAATATAATATAATATAGGGGTGATTGAAAACGTGGAATATCGTCACAAAATCTTTAGCTTCTCAACTTGTAAGTTCGATCAGGAGAACTTATAGAATCATTTAACTGTATTGGAAATACATATTATTTACTTAATTCAGATGTTTTAGCGAGTTATGGACATACGAAAAGTTGTAGGCCACCAACTTAAAAAGGACGAACGGAATGGTACACTTAAACTGTTACTTTTAGAACTGATATCTACCACGGCTACTCCCAAGTCGTAACAAATTATTTTGCAATTGAAGTATATAGTTCAGATGTAGATTACTTCAGCTGCAATTCGATAAAAATGTGCAGTGCACTGACGTCATCCCTTTGTGATAACAATGTTTTACGTTCTACTTTCGAGCGACGAGATTACTGAAATGTAACTAATGTAAGCCTAGTTTTTTTACCACATGCGTAGTTTTAAAGTTCTAACCATGTGCTTTCCTCTAATTCCAGGACTAAATCACAGCAGCAGTCATCAGCCCGTGTTCCACCAAAGCTTGGAACAGATTGACATCATCAATTCAGCGGCTACCACCCCCATCAGCCTGCTAGTCCAATCTCTAGTCAAACAACTCTGTTCCCTTCTAGAAAAAGACACCATCAGAGCCAACCAACTGTATAACACAATATGCGAGAAACTGCATAGTATGAACCTCATTGATGATTCCTACGCCATGGGAGAGTTCGAAGCAATGAGGAGTCAGTACCAACGAGCTCTTTACCAACTCGTCGCAGTCGCCAGTGGCTCCGAAATCCCAATAACCCTCCCAGCAACATGGCCCATAGTCCAGCCATCAGGCCTCGAGTGGTCCAGATACCACCGCGAATTCGAGGAGCTTTACTTCATAGCTGGTGGTGGTTTCGGAAGCGTGTTCAAAGCAAAACATAGACTGGATGGTGTAGAATACGCTGTGAAAAAGGTTTACATTAAATCTTCAGACGTCGACTCTATCATGACCCATTTGGCTGAAGTGAAAACTATAGCGAGTCTCAACCATCAGAACATAGTGAACTACAAAGCAGCTTGGCTGGAACCCATGATAGAATCCACTGTCAAGAAGAAGCGTAAATTCAAGATGGATACGGACAGCGAAGACTTTACTATTAACTCAAACCTGATATCATCCGCTCAGCCTAACATAATAACGTCGTTCAAAACTCACAATTCCAAAGAGTTATTAACTCATAACAGTCTATCCGATTTCGTCATCTCATTTAAAAACTCGAACAGCTTCGCGAGTTCGAAAGAGGATTTGGACGAGTCGGAATTTTTGTCTGACGAGGACAGTACCTCGCCGCATGACAAGAACGCTGTCTGCAACTTATTTTCAAGCAAAGAGTTCGAAAACTGTTCCCGAGTTAACTTGAAATGGGCGACATTGTATATCCAGATGACATACTGCCAGCAGACCTTGAAACAGTGGCTGGATGACAGGAACCTGCAAATGACTGCCACTAGAAAAGGATCTGAAGACTCGGGACTTCATCACTGCGATTCTGCAGACTCTTCATGCCTCGAATCCCCAGATTTGACGTATCCTGTCGCTTGGACACATATTGATGTCCTCATTGACATGTTCACACAATTGGTGAAAGGTTTACACTACATCCATTCTAGGGGGATCATTCATCATGACATTAAGCCTAGTAATGTGTTTGTAGCGCAGACTGAAGGTGGCGTGACAGTCCAGTTGGGTGACTTCGGATTGGCCTGTCCATTGCAACAGTCTCATAGTGGATTGGCGTTGGGAACGCATTTGTATGCTGCGCCTGAGCAATTGGATGGACAGTGTAATCCTAAGGTGAGTTGATGAACATGTTAATTACTTATTTAAATGTTATACTAGTAGTTCTGCGAACAGTAGACCTCGTGAGCACAATTTTTTTACAACAATTAATATACCATTAAAGTTATTAGATCTATCGCTTTAATCTATTATTGTCCTTAGTTCACTTTAAATACATTGACAGCTATTTAGTTTTTGTAAATATTGTTTGTATACAGAGTAAGTTTTTATCCCGTGCGCAAACTTAATTAAACACGTGACTTTACTCATCATTATGAACAACTTTTACTATGGGACCAAACCTGAAATCGTGAAAAAAAAATCAACTGTTCCCTACATTTTGACGAGTTATGCGAACATAAATGTAGGGAACAGCAGATTTTTTTTTTGATAAAAACTTATCCTGTATACTTACTGGATAAAAACTTATCCTGTATACTTACTTACAGAATTAATACATGTGTCATTTGTGAAATTTTTCGTCAAATTTTGCATTTCCAGCCCAACTTAGCAAGCGCAGATTTCGGCGTTGACAACACCGAACTTGTAACTCATTTACATTTTCCCTCCTTTCAGAGCGACATGTATAGCCTCGGAATCATCCTCCTAGAGATGGTAGAACCCTTCAGCACCGACATGGAACGTGTGAAGACTATTACAGACCTTCGTAAAGGCCAGATCCCTGCTCATTTGACTGCCAACTACCCTAAAATAGCCCATATCATAGGCAAGCTGGTACAAAGACGACCTGCAAAGAGGTTGGACACAACCCAGCTTTTGGAAGAGTTGAACAATCTGTCGGAAAATAAGGATGATATTATCAAGTCTTTAAGGGAGGAACTGACTGCAAAAGATGATGAGATTGCCAAGTTAAAAATGATGTTGGCGAAATTCAATTATCAAGTTTAGTGAATACAGTGCTACAAGGATCTTTTGGCGCTTGAATGACGTTGATAGAGGGCGCTGTTGGTAAACATTTTCGCAATTGTTTTGTGGATGTATTGAAAAAACCGGCCAAGTGCGTGTATGAATTTATCCTTAGAACAAACATAATATTGTACTGTTGTAGTTTTGCAAGTGCAAATGTAAGTTGGTCGATTATTACTCGTTAACTTGGAAAGCCTACGTAGTTGTGATAACTTTCCTTTTAATTTCGTTATATGTACTACAGATTGTGCAATCCACGAAGACGCGCCCCACTCCGCGATTACTGTACTGTAAGCTGTACTTTAGTACGGAACGGAGCGGAGTGGGGCGCGTCTTCGTGGATTGCACTATCTATACTGCTGTGATTTTTTTCACATATCCAAAACCAACCATTTAGCTGGCACGGGGGACGGACATTTAACTCAAATTAGCAATTTAGAGCCTAATATTTCGCAAACGGATCCTTGAATCCAAAAATGGTTTTCACAAACTAAAAATATTTTTAAGCGACCTTTCCAACGACAAATCATGGGATAGATGAGAGAAAAAAAACGTCCCCACTTAACGTGTAAGGAAGGTAACCAAAAAAAAAAAATTGTTTTCATAATTTTATTCAACCACTTGGTCGGCGTGATTAATATATCCATGCAAAATGACAGACTTCTTGTACTAAGAGTCTCTGAGCTAAGCCCTGGATAGACAGACAGGACGGACATGGCGAAACCGTAAGAGTTCCTTGTTGACTACAGAACCCTAAAAACAAGATGCGTTAGTTCCTATTTTGTTCATGCGCAGAAAAATCCTTGTACAAGCTATAAGTGATTCGATTCGATAGTATGGTCGATTAATGGATAGTGTGTATGAGATGTGTTTACTTCTTTTTGCATCTTTACTTGCAAAGTAATGGAAAACGAAAGTGTACTTAAAATCAGTGCGGTTTTGTGTGTGATATATTTAATAATATAGTATTACGGATTGATTTTCCTTTTGTTTTATTTCCGAAAGTATTGGATCCGTTTTGAGTACTTAAATAAAATCTATTTTGGGAAGGTTCTCGACTAATCAGCAAAAAGCCATCTAATTAATTAAAAAACTTTATTTACAATATCTAACACGCATATATAAATTATTATCTTAATCTAACGTTATTTACAGTCTTAAAATTATTTTATGTTATTGTGACGCTGTCGTGCGTATCGTGGCGTGGTCGGGGGACGACTGACGTGTGCTGAGCTTCATTGAAGCTAATTGGTGGGATGCGCAGGCGCACGCTACAGGATTGCATCCACCGCGTGGATCACACCATTCGTCGCGGGGATGTTGTGCGTTATCACTTGTGCGTTGTTCACTTTGATGCGACCTTGAAAGTGAAAATTTATAAAATAAATAAGTTGTTTCAAGATAATAAACTTATGCCCATTTGCACCTTCATTAAGTGACACTTAACTGAATCCCTAAATAAAAGTGCACTGTTGGATTTTCAATACTAGGCTCAGCGCTGAGAGTAGAAAATCCAACAATGCACTTTTATTTAGGGATTCATTTAAGTGTCCCTTAGTTGTCGGTGAAAACAGGCATTCGTGTCTTGAAAGTAGTGCTTAGAAATCCAAAGGTGCATTATAATAATCAGTTAACCAGCTTATCTAAACAAGCTATTCTTATAAGAAAAGCCAACATCTTTTACCTGTTGCCACTTTTCAGAAAGATTGTATTGCGAAAAAATAAATGATTTTATAAAGTGGATAGTGTTTTGTTTACAAAGGAAGTCTCAAGTTTCCCTAAATACCAAAACAACCCAGTCCCTGTAAGATAGTTTTTACTGTCCAGATTTATAAACAGATATACAGTCTATTTTCTGTATGTCCCTCGGGAATCATCGGATTTTCGAATACAAACGAATGCTAATTTCTATGTCCATCAATTATTCGATTTATCGTGTATAATAATTTGAATACAGAACAAAGTACTTTATTGTTGTTTTGATTTCCGTGTGAACTATATAGAGCTCTAAAAGTAAAAAAAAATTAAACTAACTAAATTTTCGTGCCTGCAACTTTAGCAGCTTTCCTCCCATTTTTAAAATAAATTACATTAAGTTAAAAGAGTATTAAATATACTTCCAAGTCGATTGAGATCGTCCGGTCTGCACTGCAAAGGGCAACTGATAGAAATCCGACAACTGACGAAACACGAAGTTTGCCGAGGGACATTAAAAAACCTTCAAACCGCCAACTCACCAGCATTCTTCTGCAACGTCAACGGCTTAGCGTCCTCCATGGAGTTCCGTAGCTGGTAGTACCTCATACCAGCACTGTACAATGTGCCTGGTAGCACATGCCTGGCCACCAGAGCTCGGGCACCTGCCTTCTCGGCGTACCGCGCGAGTTCGGTCGGCGAGAGACGCGCGAAAGCCGCGTCCGTTGGCGCGAATACTGTATAGGTTTTGCTTTCTGGAATAAGAAAAGGTTGATGTGAGAAGATGATACATAAAAAGTCGATATTGCAATTTTTGTTAGGGTTTCCAATAAAAAAAAAAACCGGCCAAGTGCGTGTCGGACCACGCACAATGAAGGGTTCCGTAGTTGGGATGAATTTATCCCAAAAACAAACTTAACTTTGTAGTTGATAAACATGTTCTCCCATACGGAATGTATGGGAAAACATGTTTTTGCAACTGCAAAGTTAAGTTGGTCGATTATTACTCGATAACTAGTAAAGCCTACTTAGCTATGATAGTTTTCCTTTTAATTTCGATATATAAACTACTGCTGTGATTTTTTTCACACATCCAAAACCAACCATTTAGCTGGCAGGGGGACACTTGACTCTAACAAAAATTAGCACTTTAAATCTTAATATTTTGCAAACGGATCCCTAAATCCAAAAATGGTTTTCACAAACTCACAATGTTTTTGTAAGACCTTTCCAATGATACCCGACACTATGGGATAAAAAAATAAAAAATAAAACATCACCACTTTACGTGTATGGGAGATACCCTAAAAAAAAATGTTTTTCATAATTTTGTTTTACCACTTTGTCGGCGTAATTAATATGTATACCTATGTCAAATTACAGCTTTCTAGTACTAAGGGTCTCGAAGCTAGACCGCGGACAGACAGACAGACAGACACGGACATGACGAAACTATAAGGGTTCCTTGTTTACTACGGAACCCTAAAAAGACAAAAGTAAAGCGAAGATTTTTTCACAATTTTTTTAGTAGGCCAGCAGCATTACCTACAATAGATTTATTGTGGTCATTTTAAAATCACCATCCACCTGCCTCTATCCAAATTTACTTGGGGCGCTATCAGAGAAAAGTCATTTTTGTTCTTGATGTAACATCATCAAAATAAAATACTGACTTAATGTCAGTCAGGTTTTCATTCGTTTTTGAAGTTTCCATTATTTTGAAACTAAACAAACCATCACTTTATTTTGGCGCCGGCTGTAAAATCAAAAAATCTCCAGTAATTATAAAAAATCTCCAGTAATTATGATGACAGACTAGAATTTAATTTTGTTTTCTTTTGTTAATTTTGTTTTTGTAAAAGCAGCAGTGGTGGCCCAGTGGTAACGGCAGCGACTTACGAGTTGTACGTCGTAGGTTCGAACCTAGACAGGCGCTTTACTTTGTGTAAATTATTTCATCACCACTGCTCTCAAAACGGTGAAGGAAAACATCGTGAGAAAACCGGCATGTCCTAGAACCGAAAATTCGAAGACGTGACATCTACCAACCCGCACTGGGCCCGCGTGGTGGATTACGGCCCACTCCCTCTCACAGAGAGGAGGCTTGTGTCCCAGCAGTGGGAACATTTTAGGCTGATGATAATAGTGTAACTAAAAAAATATCCCAACTGACCTGCAAGTGTCTCCGCGAAGCCACTGGCGTGTATTGCCTTGAGGAAGGTGGTGAACCGCCTGTCCCGGTCAGCCTGAAGTGTTTGCACCAGGTCACCCACTGGTAGCGGGAACATCACGCGGTCTACGGCGTGCGCTATGCCCTGGAGGAGAATTTTGAAAGTGATTTTATTCTTAAAAAGAACTTGAAAAAGTTCTCTACTTTGTAACGTAAATAGCGCACAAAATAATGCGTAGATACAAATAATTTGAAAATGTATGTATTGTCTAATCGAAATCTGCCTAGCATTTTCCCAACTATGTTGGGGTCGGCGTCCAGTCTAACCGGATGCAGCTGAATATCAGTATTTTACATGGAGCGACTGCCTATCTGACCTCCACAACTCTGTAACTGGGTAATACGATACCCCTTGGTAAAACTGGATTGTCAGACTTTCGGGCTTCTGACGACCCGTAACGACTGTCAGAGTCACGAATGACAGCCGGGACCAACGGCTTACGTGCTTTCCGAGGCACGGAGGAGTCTCGGTGTGTAAAGATGGTCACCCATCCACGGACCAACCCCGGCAAGCGTAGCTTAACTTAATGGATCGACCCATCCGACTGTTATTACTTAGCCACGAGCTCCTCGAATAAGAACCAAAAGAACCTTAAAGTCATAACTCATAAGAGTAGGGTAGTAATTTCTTTTTAACCAATCTTAGGTCCGTATTACAGAACAATCCTCAAGTAAAGTTTGATCTTCAATCAGTTGATCACTGTTTAAGTATAGAATCAGTACTTGAGCATCGGTCTTATTCCAGAACGGTAATCAATCTATACTCAGCTGAATCTAGACTCAAATCGAGCCTCAAGCAGGGATGTGTATTGTCTATGCATCAGCCTGTTTTCGTTTACGATTTATTTTAGTTACCAATTTGGTTCTGATTAAAATATACAAAAAAATAATTAAATCAGCGTTATTATTTGGGTCCCGAATAATACAATCCTCCATATAATGAATTAAGGGTCTTTGAAGTAAAGTTTAGTGATTTTGTGAGCAAAATTGTCAAGCTTAAAAGACTTGTATCTATGGCCGTAAATAGGTATGCTATTTAAAATGTTAGTATGTCAATTATGTGAAAATCAGTTTGTTGTATTTATTTGTTTTGCTGATTAATTTAATCTTATTACTTTTTAAATGGCAGGACGGAAGAAAAATTTTAGTACTTTAGAAAAAAACTTGGTAATAGAAATTTTAAAAGAATTTAAACATATAATAGAAAATAAAAAAACCGATAGCGTCAGCACTGGAACAAAAAAGGCTGCTTAGATCCGTATTGCGGAGAAATTTAATAGTTCGCCTATGATATGTGAGTCAGTAAGTACCAATATATTTTCTTAAATTAGATAAAGTCAAAGTCAAATCATTTATTTAAAATAGGCCCATGTATGGCACTTTTGAATGTCAAAAACACACTCACTTTTGAACGATAATATATTATTAAATGGCGTAATCTTAGTAGCTTTCTACTGTTCAATTGTTCATTAAAATACATAACTATTTTATTGCTACAGGCATCAGGGGAACAGCTAAGACGCCTTTGGCAAAATCTGAAAAACCGCCAAAGAGATGGTCTCACAAGAGAGCGCCAGCATAGGATGGCCACAGGAGGTGGTGGTCCCTGCCCTGATGCTGACATAGACCCTAACATAGCTGAGATATCTCCAGCTCTCTTTGTAGAAGTTCGTGACAGCATAGACTCTGACTGCAATGGTAGGTAGCCACTTTAATTTTATTTTTGAATTCTATTCCTTACTATGAGTTGCTATCTGCTACCAGTACAGTTGCAGCTAAAATGTTAACATTTATTTATTATCAGCCTATGATGTGTCAATTGTTGGGCTTTCTCTCTGAGCAACTGCTTATGTTGTCATGTTTAGTTTCAGATTTGGCGAATCAAATTCAACTAGATCAAGATATAATTATAGAGCAAGAACAAATAATACTGCCCCAACCTTTTAATGCCGTTGAGATAGAACACACCCCAACAATAATTGATTCCAGCCAACATACCTCAACAACAGATGCAGTTGAACCCACTGAACCCGTTGATCCAATTGAACCTGTATCCCAACCTCATACCTCAACCCAACACAACGACACAACACAAGACAGCTTCATAGATTTGTCATCGAATGAAAAAAAACTCAGAGTGCAAATTTTAAAAAACGAGTTTATAAATAGAGAAAAAAGAGCGAATGAGCTTCATTCAATAGATGTCAAATATAAAAAACAAAAATATGAATTAGAAATGGAAATATTAAAAAAACAGTTACAAGCAGCAACTGCAAAAGCGGAGTCAGCACAAACTAATCAGTGATAATTAAAATGACTTTTACAAAGAGATATCTGACCTAAGCACCAAAGTTTCTTTGCTGATATTATATGTGTGTTATGCTCTATTTATATAGATAAAAGTATTTACATTATTTTGTTAATATGTGCTGTGCTGATGTCAGTCAGTTTCTCCTTTTGATAGATATTATATAGTGTTAGGTAAATTGTTTTTTATTTTTATTAGGTAGGTACACACATAAGACTGATTACTGATAATAAAAAAGATGAGTATTTTACAATTTTTTTTATTTATAAAAATTAAAAATATTAATTAGTGCTTACTTCATAGGTTTAGATAGTTAAATAAAGGTAAACAAAAAAAAAACGTGACAAAACAGCTCTCAAGTAACTGACTAAACATAATACCTGTCACTTCAGTTGCCATGCTACGTTACAGCTACACTCTTCAATTTAGCAACCTTTATTTTATTTAGGGTTTAAAATTTTATTATTATAATTTAATTTTTTTTTAGTATAAATTAATAGAAAAATAATTCTTTAACTACCTAAACCTATGGAATATAAGTATGTATATTTGATGTAAATTAAACATAATTATTTACTATGGTACTTCTAAAAGCAAACCCATCAACTGTCCCTTGATTGTTAGGATGATTCAGGTCAATTTCATTCAAATCACTATCACTTGGTTCATCATTAATTGTCATTGCATCGTTAGTTGTTATTGAAATGTTGAAAAGTACAGCGCAGGAAACAATTATGTTACAAACTGTAACCAGTTTATTTCCCAGCCCTCGACTTAGACATGGAAATCTCCGTTTCCATCTACCAAATGTTCTTTCAACCACATTTCGTGTTTTCACATGAACTCTATTGTAAATGACTTCTGCATTCCTTGTTGGTGTACTTATTGGCGTTAAAAGAAACCTAAGGCATGGATAGCCACTGTCACCAACAAGATAGCCATTGTGTTGTTGCTGAATATACTGATTCCGTAAGGAACACATTTGAAAAATTCTGCTATCATGTGTACTGCCTGCCCAACGTGCCACAATGTCCATAAAATGGCCAAATGGACCTACAACTGCCTGAAATAAATAAATAAATGAAAATAAATTAATGTTCTTTGATTGGTAGGTATTTGAAAAGAATATTAAGTATGGTTAAATAAGTACTCAATATTTAGCTAACCTGGACATTTATAGAAAAATACGATTTTCTGTTTCTAAACGCTTCATGGTGTTCCACACCTGGAGTGTTAACAATTTTAATGTGTGTGCAGTCAATTGCACCATCTACACTTCTGAAGCCAGAATATCCTTCGTACTGGCCCAGCTGCTGAAACTGCGCTCTTTGTGAGACCACATCTTGTGGATACTTAATATATTGTTTGTGTTGAAGAGCTATAAGACGAGAGATAGTTGCAACTATGTTTGAAGCAGCTGGTTGGGAAACATTCAAGAGATCAGCACACACTATCTGCAAGAGATAAATTTAATTAAGTACTTAAATGATTGATTCCTATTGTTTGTACAATCCGTTAAAAGCATTTTAATGTGAGGGTAAAAATAATACACTCACCTGAAATGAAGCCGTCGCATAAAAACGTAAACACACGAGAATTTGCAATTCTGGGGCTATGGGATGCCCACGGTTGTGTGGTTTTCTTAAATCGTGATAGATCATCGGTAGAATTAAATGTTTCACCACATCTTGAGAAAATCTGTACCTCTTTTTAAAGTTTTCACAATTGTATGGGTCCTGTGTATCTCTTAAATATCTGAGAGGAACACTAAAGTTCAACCTTCTGTTTAAATTATCATTAAATAAATTATTATAATAATCTACCTCTTCAAATATGTCCATTTTGATAGAATACTTTAATTTAAAATAACAATAATACAAAACTCGACAACTCAGCTATACTTGAACAACAAAAATTAACAATTGGACATGACAATCTATGCTCAAGCGCGGTCTCGACCACACTTGGGTGATTATAGATCAAATGACTGCTTGGGTTCGATTCGCGAACTGAGTAACTATCTAAAATAAAGCCAAACTCAGCTGAACTATGATCAATGAATCTATGCTTGAGGAACGTTCTAAAATTAAAACCAGACTTAAAACTAGTTTTAAACAGAGATCAATACTTGAGTTTCCTTCTGTAATACGGACCTTAGACTACGCTGTAGGTAGACGAATGCATTCTTCGCTCGCTGTTATAATAAGACATTTATTACTGAAACATTGCCATTAGTTTTCAACAGGCGCAATAACTAAAACTATCTTGCTCATTTTCTGTGAGTAGGCGCTGAAGGTAATTTTGTTTTAGTTAGTCTCAGGGCCGTCCCGTTCATATAGGCGAACTAGGCGACGGCCTAGGGCGCTCGTATTATCTCGCGGTGGTAATCGGCGGCATCGAAATTAAAAAATAATACTGTAAATTAATTTTTATTTACCTACGACTTGAAAATACTCCCAATCTTTTACCAATTTTTCTACCAAAGTGCGTTCATGGACATTTACGAAACCAATCGGTACGGAAATCAAAAGCGAGTTTAGTTGAAAAATCGCGATTTCAAATTTATTGCTTCTCTTGTTGTAAGTATGTTAAAATGTTTTGTTCAAAATTGATTTGACTAAGTATTATAGTTTGACCGCGATCGTTGTACCGATCGCGCCTGAGAGATATTTCTCGACGGCATGTGAAGCCAAGTCAGAGGCCCATGGGCGGCTTTAGAACTCTGACACCAGGTTAGTTTTATTTTGTCACGAATTTTCTTAAAAGGGCGCCGTTCCAGCCTTTCGCCTAGGGCGCCAGGAATTCTCGGGCCGGCGCTGGTTAGTCTGCACGTAAAGGCGAGTAACATAGAATAACAGTGGTGATTTTACCTGTGGTATATGAATATCCTTCTTATCATCCATCACCCTGGCTCCGTTAATGGTGGTCACTCTTACTTCATTCCACTCCACATCATGCATGTCGTACTGGTTGACCCTCAACTGCGTACCGGCAAGAGAGACGCCTGTCATCTCGTCCTGCAGGGATCCGATGTCGAAGGCACCGGGGATCACGTGGTGGAGAAGTAACTGGAAGTGGTAATATTTGTGGTAAGTGTTGAAGTCAAAAGAGGTCGTAAGACAACCGTCAAAACGTTATGTGCCTGGCAGTTTTGATTTTGTATATTTTCCCAATTAATTGGACCTATTAGTAAAAGAGAAGTGGTAGAAAATTTTATTTCATAAACTATGCAATGCACACCAAGGTTTGAACCGAGTGATGATATTTCAACCAAAAAGCTTTGGACGTTGCAAAAAGGGCTCAAAGATTCTAACCTCCCAAAACGCAATTAATTTATTATTCAATACTTACTCCACTAAGCAGTCTTGGGTTGTCACGGAATTTTTCCTCAGCCTTATCGGGACCTCCGAGCTGTACGAGCAGAGTTCTAAACGCCTTGTCAGTTGGGACGAAGATGGTGTACGGACCCGTCTCATTCAGGATAGTGTCCAACCCTGACTGGCGCAAGTACTTCGCTGTTGCAAACAGACCATTCTCCTTCAAGATGTCCACCAAACCCGCGTTACCTGATAAGGACGCTTGCCTTGCTTCGCTCAATTGAAGTGAAGGTTCACTTGTAACTGTAGGGGCGATCGTACTGGAGCCAATCACAACCAAGTCTCTCTCAGAGGATCGGAATGGAGTAGTGTTAATGATCGTCGAATGGGTCGAACTGGGGAAAGTGATTCTTGGGCTTTGGTTGATGCTATTCCTACTTGACGTGTACTCAAAGGCAGGGGTACTGGATTTGGTGTTGTATCGCTCTGTGCTTGACACTGTGACAGTGGACGGGAAGTGTGTCTGAGTTTGGGTGCTCCTAGAAGACTGAACGGAAGGCTGGAAGTGTGGCGTCGGTGTTGTATGGGTAATGGGGACGGTGTGGCCGGTGGAACCATGGTTAGAGGTACTGACGAAGGTCGAGTAACTTGATGGGTGGTGGGAGGATGCTGCGACGTAGTCTGTAGTTTCCGTTATTGGGCTGGCAGTTGTTGAGCTGAAGATTGAGTTCGAGATCTTCGTCTGTCCAGGCAGCTGAATCTCACCGTTCTTTATTTTCTTAAGAATATTCTCGACTTCTGGACCTTCTTCAGTTTGTTGGCCATTAGCTTTCACACCTTTCACTTTGAAGGATCCGTCTTCTTGTTCCTCTAGAAATACGAATGTAACTTTCTTTTTGTTCTGTAGTTCATTAGGTGCCTTGACTTCTTCGAGTTTGCCGTTTTCTGCCTGTTTGATAAGCTCGAAGTTTGCACCAGGTGGTAAAATTCCCTTCGTCAGATCTTCTATCGAAACCCGGGTTTCCTTTTGCGATTCAATCTGAGCAGCTGCCATGATTTGAGCCAAGTTAGAACTGTCAGCGGTGATCGCGCCTTGGGGAATCAGATTAGGATTTGTTGTCCTAATTACTTCGTATTTCTGTCCATTGAGTGAAATCTCGCGAGATGAGAAGTTCTTTTCGGAGAAGTCTGCAGGGTTTTCAGCGAGAGCTACTTTCAGCTGCTTCAAAATGTCTGGTTTCTTCAATAACTCAGCACTCTTTGCTCTCAGGCTGTCGTCGAATCCTTTAGTTTCGCTTTCTTCTAAGAGATTCTTGATTTCGTTGTAGAGTTTTGCCTTATTTCTGTCTTGTGGGGGATTCCTAGGTTTTGGTTTAGGACGAGGTCTGTACCTAGGTGTCGGAGGAGGTGGTGGGGGCGGGGTGGTCGTAGTCGTTGTCGTAGTCGTGGTAGTGGTAGTTGTGGGATGGTCTCTCTCGTACAATTCGACAGCTTTTTTGAATAAATCGGTCTCATGCGGCAGAATGGGTCGCCGCCTTTCAGTATTCCTAAAGTATTCTTCATAGTTTTCTGTCGTCGAGAAACTAGGAACTGATTTCGTTGCCTGCTTCTTCACAAATTCGTCGTGCAATTTCTCCACTTTCTCTTGCTGCTTCTGCTGTTGTTTCTGCACAAACTCCTGATGCTTCTGAATGATTCTTGCCCTTTCCTGTAACTCCTTTAGTTTTTCCAAGTTCTCCTTAGACTGTTGTTCTAGGATGTCTTGTATTTGAGATGCTTGTCCATTGGAGAATACGGGTTGCTGACCCAGAGTCGACTGGAACGGGAGTTGTGCATTGTTTTGTATGTTCTGATTGTAATTCTGAGGACCTAGGTTTGGTGCGGGCTGAATAGTAATGGGACTCGGTTGGCTGAAGATGGGTTGGTTGATAGGCTGGTTATGTGACGTCGAGATAGTGGGGAGGAAGGCTTGCTGCGTAGGTCTCTGTTGGTTAATGCTAACCGTAGCGGGAATACTTGGCTGGAAGGTGGGATTCTGCTGCAAATGTCCATTCTGGAATGTTGGTAACGTAGGAATGGGCTGTTGCAGGATGTTCTGGGATTGTTGCGGGATCTGCCTTAGGTTTTGTTGCTGCTGATAGTTATTTTGTTGCTGCAACAGTGGGGGATTGCTCGCCTGGGGATTAAATTGGAAGTTGTTGTTTTGTAAGGGAATGTTATTGGGAATATTCGGGATATGGTTGTTGAACTGCGGCACGTAGGATTGTTGTTGTTGCTGTGGCAGTTGCTGCTGTTGCTGCGGTTGTTGAGGGAATATGGATTGTTGGAACTGAACGGTGGGTGAAGTGGGATTTGTGTTTATTCCTTGCTGTGGTTGGAAACCTTGTAGGGGTGAGTTCAGACCAAATCTTGTCTGATGCTCGGTGAATCCGGGGTGCGGTAGTGAGGCCTGTCTTCGTCTATCGAAGTCATTCTCTACCTGGAAATAAAGATAAGGAAACCGTTAATTTTGTTATAATTAGTATTTTTATAGAATGTGAAGATGGCATGAAAGAATGTAACAGCAAATTAAAAATTGTTTCCTCAAACTAATTAACGATTTAACATTCTATCCAAAGAATTTAATTCCGGCAATTAAGACTCAAAAAATATTACAAGATTACATTATTTTAAAACTATTAATTCGATTGTCTATTGTTGCTGTTCAAAATAAAATAAAAAACATAATTGACAATATTACATAGATAACTAAAGACGGAAGTGGCATTACGAAATAATCAATTTCATCTTTAATTAACACATTTTTCATTGAAATGTTTATTTTATTACCGAAGCTATTTAATGCTAATAACATGTCAAAAACACTAGGCTGTGAACAAAAGATTTGCTCAGCTCTTAGTTACAAAACTGGTGTGAATTGTTGCATAAATTATGTCATATTGTGCAGAATGCAAGTGGTTTCAAAATCAAATAGCTACGATAAACGGGTAGTCTCTAAATGGCTGAAGTCGTGAGAATTTGTTACGTAAAGACCTGTGAAATGGTAGATAAATTCTAGTCTTTTGGTCCAGGATGTTGGTGACAAAATATATCTAATTTATTGGTGTAACGGTGCTATTGCATCAACTGCGCTTACATATTCAGACGATTTTAAAATAACTATGTAGGTACAACGTTAAATGGGAATATTGGAAATATTTGAAAGAAAGTTCTTGGTTCTAATCTCAGCTTAAACTAAGAAAAGACAGTCTATAGTTTTTTTTAACCTGACCCCGTTAAAGAGGCTAGGTCTACAATTATTTTTTCAGGTCAATACGAAAATGTTAGAAACTGAATGCAACACTAGAAAATACGCAAACTTGCAACATTATTGTTTAATTTCAACAAATATTTTTTAAAGTTTGCTATTCATGCTCATTTAACAGTCTATCCCAGACAATTGCATCATAAAATAACACCTGCTTTCAACAATTTACACTGTCTAAAAAATAAATGGATATTAAAACTAATATTTAGTAGAAGTTGGCTAAATGGCGCGTTAACTCGCAAACGCAGAGAGTGCGCAAGAATGCACTTTCTTGTGACTGATGCGTCACGGACAGACGAATCTAGTGCGAGATGCGACGCCCGAGTATGATCTATGTTGTCTATTGCATTGTTGTGAAGGAAACTTTTGAGCGGGAAATGTGACGTTCGCTGTCAATGTTAGCGGTAAAAGAAACTGGTTGAAAAGTTTGGCGCACAACTGGCAACGTGTTATCGGACAAGATTTTGCTGCCAAAAAGGGCGAGGAAACAGCATTTTGACACGGAGTTTCATGCAAAATATTTGACCTTTGACCGAGTGGTTGGATAAAAAACGATTGTGGTAGGTACTTCAAAACTGCTTCACATTTCGTGCACCCTGATTACAGCTGCCACCCATTACATAACCTCCGGCATAAAGCCGTTTCCATAATATTATCAAATCACCATAGTAATATGTTAAAAACACCATTAGCATGAATATTAAAAAGTATTTAAAGAAAGTAGCGAGTCCGCTTGAATGCCGGTGCTCAGTAAACAATTCAGATGGCAGGAGAAAATGATTATACAACAGTGAATAATGCATGCTCACGATCTGCTTTAGTGTCGACAAACTTTGCCTGAATACATTTTCCATGTCATTTTCGGACTGTTAAACTTATAATGGCAAGCAGAAGGCAAGTTCGGCACATGGCGAGAGAAAATCACATAAATTATAGTTTAAAAAAGAAAAACATAATTGATGAGGATACTGGGATATTCCATTTATTTAATTAAGCAGTTACCTAAGTAGGTAGGTACCTAATAATAAAATATTCTCATGTGAATTTATTGTTCTGTGTTTGGGGGCAAAAAACCGCTTTCAGTGTTGGTGTGTAGAATCCTGTTGATTTCGTAATAATTAAGCTGATTGTCTCACTACACTGGCTCATCACCACACCAAGATTCTCGTGCAGACACCGCCTCACTTTCAATCGTTTCCCGCCAATCTCGCCATTCGTGGTAAACTGACAGTTGACATTAGTGACAGCGACTTTACTGCTGACGTGCATGAGATAATGTTCTATCTATTAAATAGGTAAGGCAATATTTGTACGTATTTTTCTGTTCCTTTCTTCTTGCCTGATATATGTGTGTATAAATGGTTAAATAAAAAAAAATATAGGTAGGTAAAATTGGTAGGTGCAAGTGCAATCATTGTTGTGGAATAATGATACTGAGAGCTCTTGAATGCGGTTTAAGTGGGCTAATCGCGTTAGTCCTAAGTCCAGCAGTGGACGTCTTTCGGCTGAGCTCAGGATAAAGATAAGATAATGTTGACATTATTCAAAATTAAACTTTTTTCTTCTTATCTTGAGCGGATTCATCAATATTATTTTAAATACCTATAAATAAATAAAAAAACAGTAGGAAATTTTTCTAATATCCGGGAGAAAACGTAGTTTAAAAAGTAAAAATATACTTTTGAATAGATGGTAGGTACCTACACTACCTATGTTGTAATATTTTTCTAAGAAGACTTGCAACAAAAACATGAATATTCATATAATAAGATAATAATAAAGAATATGAATATTTATAAGTATTTCTGCATATTATGACAGTTGAACAGTGAGTTTGCATTATGTATTTAGTAAATAAATAAAGTCTCAACTGCCGCTTTACAACTTGAAAAAAAAAAAACTGATTAAAGGCTTGTGCAGACCAGCGCGATATCGCGGGCGCGACACTGGTAGCGCTGCCTGTCGCGCTCGCGATATCGCGCTGGTCTGCACAAGCCTTATTGGTCGAACGAATCTTAAAATAAAAATAACTAAGTAATAATACCTACTAGCCTATTACTGTCCCACTGCAGGGCAACAGTCTCTTCTCATACAGAGAAGGCACGAGCATTGATCACCACGTTTGCTCAAGACGGGTTGGCGATGACAGACTTATTTACTACTAGCTGCACCACGCGGTTTCACCCGCATAAGTCTCGATCCCGTGGGAATATCGGGATAAAAAGTATCCTACATCCTAACCCAGGTCATGGTCTACTCATGTGCCAAATTTCATAAAAATCCGTTCAGCCGTTTTAGCGTGAAAGCGTAACAAACAAATAAACAAACAAACATTTTCGCATTTATAATATTATAGTTAGGATTATGATAAGTCCAGTCCAAAAATAAAAATCTACTAATATAGATTTAGTAGATACCAACTCTAATAAAATAATTCATAGAATGTTAGAAAATAAATCTATAAATTTATCTACGTATAAAACAATACTACTTAAGTATTGTTAAGCAAAATAAAACAATAATAACGAAAGAAGTAAATCTAGTAAAATGATCCAAAACAGAAGAAGTACTAGAATGTAGATCACGCTAGGTACTCAGTCATCTCACCTAGATCATCGACCTGCGCAGACGCACGCAGGTGTGAACGAGACGCGACGTCACTGCGGTGAAATTACAGCCGAGACTGTATGACTGTATTACACATTACATAACATACGTAATTCGTTTATAATAATTCATTATTTTTAAGTAGCAATTGCACTTAAGTGTCACAGATTTGGGTCAAATGTGTGAGAAATGAGTCAAGATTAGACATTTGTCATTTGTGACATAATTAGGTATGTCACAATAGTATAGTGCTTGATTTGTTGAGATGATTTAAGTGACAACAGACCATCTGCTTTGTGCTAGAATTTTGCAAAAGGTTACACGTTAGTTATGAATGCCCATTATTCTTTTTGAAGTGAAAACTTCTTTAGGCGCGTTGGGCATTTTTGAGATTGGAAAAACAATTCAAATTCAAAGTCAAGTCATTTACTTCAAATAGGCCCATGTATGGCACTTTTGAACGTCAATTGAACTCGCGACACCGTTACCGACACCTCATTTTTGTAAACGCGATTGTGCTCTTCATTTATATTACGTTACGGATCAATGTTCTATGCAAGTATTTTCACTTTAAAGATTTTGGAAGTTTTAAGCTATTGCATAGCTTTTATCGCGGGCTTTGAGCGCGGCTACCGAATCAAGAAATTCCGTAACGTAACGAAAATAAAACCTAACACCCCCCACTCCGCCTACCATGTAATGACGGTTCCCATGACAACGTTATGTTGTCATGGGAAACGTGATGTTGTCATGGGAACGTAATTTTTATTTTATGTCATCACGTCATCATTCCAAGTGTAGCGTTGACAAATAGGAAGTATGGAGGTTACAAATGCTATGCAATAGGTTTACCGCGGCAGTCCCCGAGTGCCACACGTTTTTTTTTTTGTAAACGCGATTGTGCTCTTTATTCAGATAAGGTTACGGACCAATGTTCTATACAAGTATTTTTCTTCCACAAAGGCGATCTTGTTCAAGTTTTCACTTCTATCGGCACTCCCGGAGTGCCACTGTTTTTTTAATTTGGTTATAACACTGTTCTCTTTAATAGGTCCATACTTAGTAGAAAGAGTTACAGCCTCCGAGGTGAAGTTATTACCGTTATTATAAACTTTAAGAAGTTTGGTAACTGCTGTTGTACGTCTTATCTCTCCAGTAAACTACTTAAAAACTAAAAGGTACAATCAAACATTCGATACAAACTACACCGGGCTGCAGGCAGTCCAAGGAAGCTAAGTATGTTACCCTTAGGTAGCAGGCTAACTAGTCGCTTATTACGCCTGGCGCCTGGTGGCGACGACCAACACTGGATACTGCTCACTAAACAAACATTTCCTCACAATAGGCATAACCTACAGTCCTCTGTGCCTGTCAGTTGGACAATTGTTAGTAGTAATAAGGATCAAATTCGCAAAACACAAATTCGTTAGTATGAAACTGACAGGTGTCATGAACGCATTCCCTCGACGAACGGACTGTAGGACACCTAATCTACTTCTGGAGGGAGGGGCCGTTTGGAATGACCACCGACGTCCGCCGTGGCCCACGTACAATAGTCCACTTGAAGGACTATGTGCGGAAACCAATATCAGTAACACAGACAACATAGAAACATTAGATAAGTAACATACAATTACTAACACTATTTGGTCACGCTCTACTTACTGTATTTCAAACAAAAAATATAGGTACCTAAGCCTCAATTCAAATACACAATGGTCCATTTGGGACAAAGTTCAGTAATCTTCGAATAGAAATGAATAGGCCTAGAAAGTTTACAAGATCTTAATTATGGCAATCGACATGGAAGATTTGAATCTGGAGCAGTACTTTGATAGATATGAGGGTGCATCAGAATGTTGGCAACTTCGCAAATAGCTATCAAAAATTTCGCGGTTTTAACAAATCAATTTTGTTTTTTTTTTAAGGGGCCTTTTGCGAGTCGGACCATAGACTAATATTTAATAAAAAAAAAAAAAAAAATCTTGTTTGCCCCCCAAAAGTGACCCCGTTATTCAAAATTTATTTATTTACGATAAACCAGGGCTTCCCAAACTATTTTTACTTTGACGCCCTTGCAAATACTTATTATTATTTTTGTTTGAAATAATAATATTTTTTGAATATTGCTGCCTTTTTATTAATAATGTAGTCGGACTCGCGCATGAAAGGTTCCATACCACCGTACAATATTTAAAACTACCGCGCAAAAACGCAAAAAAAAACACGTTTCTTGTATGGTAAAATTAAATATTGTAACTGCGTAGCTTTTTCCCAACTATGTTGGGGTCGGCTTCCAGTCTAACCGGATGCAGCTGAATGCAAATATTTTACATGGAGCGACTGCCTATCTGACCTCCACAACCCAGTTACAGGATGACACGATACCCCTTGGTAAGACTAGCTGTCAGACTTTTCGGCGCGTCCAAGCAATATCCTTCAAAACTCGAATTGTGATTGAAAATGTGTTACGCAATTATTGTGCTGATTCTCTTTTTAGTTCATTTCAGCATTATCTAACAATATCAAAGGAGATGTTTCATTTTCGGCCACAAAGTGTACGTTAATGAAAAAAAAGGAAAAAATTCCACGAATTGAGGAAAAATATTCTTTCCTGTTTATTCCCCTGATTACTTTGGCACAAAAAATAATAGTTTAACAAATTATTGCCATATTTTATTCATCATGGCGTCGTCTTACTTGCATACTGCTTTCGTCCAGAAATCATGTTATATTTTAACATAATAATATCACGTAGATGTTATTTTAAATAAATATGAAAGGCATGTATTTCTGTACTATAATAAGATAGCTAACTGATACAACTTTTTTGATTAATTAGAAAGTGTGATTCATCATTTTAAAAAAAAACTGCTTTTGTGGATTGTAGATTTATAGGTACTTCTGGACGAAAATGGCTAGCTGTCGATGGTCGTATTTCTCCTGACAAACGTCAAACATTTTCGGTTTTTATTTTGTGCCCAAAAAGTAGTAGATATTATGGAAAAAAACAGTCTTTATTGTATTCAGGGGTTCGTTGCCCAGGTTTTCTAAAGTGTACATGTTATGGCCGGAGTCCCATACAAAAATGAAACGTCTCCTTTGTCTTCATGCAAGAGAACCTCAGCTACCTAATACTTAGATTTCGCAATAATTATACGATATCCTGAAATATTGAACTGAATACCCAATTCTTCAAACATCGATGATAACTTAACTGTGCGTTGGCACTGGAGAAACATCACAACAAGACATGTTGAAATCTCTAGTTCCTGTCAAAAATTGTATGGAAAATTGACAGAAAATAGAGATTCCAACATGTTTTGTTGTGAATGTTTCGCCAATGCAAACGCACAGTAACTGTGCGTTCTGTGATAATTTTTTTTAATGCAGGTTGAAATTAGGATTTAAGTATTTTTTACATCTTTCTGTTATAAGAATCTGCCAATATTAAAGATTAAAAAAAAAAAATGCCGGTTTTACCCATTTTTTTAATAAAAATTACACTTTAAAGTTAAGAATGTTGTGAAACTATGAGAAAGCAAAAAAAAAATTTTTAATATCCAGGGCGCCAGGGCCAAATAAATTAGGGCTGAGTAAGTAGCAGATGACCCCACCTATCCACCACTTTCGTATATTCAATGTTCTGCCAAACAGCCTGTATAATATTACGGTGTCATTTGAGGAACGTAGGGGCGCGAGAGTACGATTCTGTACTGTACTATAATAGTTATTTATGCAACTGTTGTATAATAAGGGGTACTAAAACACGATTGTGGGTTTATCACATGAGTGTTTTAATACCTAATTATAACAGTTGCATATGTTGATATGAATCCTCTATAAAATTTCTGAAACCATTGGGTGTTTGTAATTCAAGATCAAGAATAAATTAAAATCCCACGAAATTCAGTACAACAAAACAAATGAATGTCGCCTGCAGCAGCACATCACACACACATGCGTGAAGCGGGTGCTGCCGTCCCCACGTCCCAACGTTCAAACGGGGTATAGCAACTCGTTTCAACGTTGAAACGAGTTGCGTAATGAAATTTAGTACAACATTATAACACTCGTTTGGATGATATAATGGTTACTATGACACTGGCTGTTATAATGTTGCCAATAAGCTAACTGTTCCAGAAACTTTTACAGAGGTTTTATAGCATGGGTGTAGATAAATAATTATATAATGACTACAATTATATGTATGGCCCCCAGTACACGTTGGGCGAGCCCGTTGCTCGGCCAACGGGCTCGCCTAACGTGTATCTACTGCCGTAAAAACATAGCTGTCAATAGTGCTATCCCTAGCATCAGGAGGAATGACGGCTCCGTTCAAGGTCACTTCAACTTAGATTTCACGGTGAGATTTTTACACGCATTAATAAATCCGCGCCATTTTTTAATGAATGAGCTTTTTATTTGTTAGAATATATTTTATGTTAGTGCCTCCATAATAAGTAGGTCGGTACCTACAGTACAAATATTTCCCTCGGCAAACCTCGTATTTCGTCAATCGTCGTATTTCTATCAGTTGCCCTTTACACTTGGTGTAGACCGGACGTTCTCAATCGACTTGGAAGTATATAGAGTTGTTAATACTCTTATAATTAATGTAATTTATTTAAACAAATGGTAGGAAAGCTGCTAAAGTCGCAGGCACGACAGATAGGAAAATAGTTTTACAGCTCTATATAGTTCACACGAAAATCAAAACAAACCAACAATAAAGTACTTAGTTCTGAATTCAAATTATTATACAAGATAAATCTAATAATTGGTAAACATGGAAATTAGCATTCGTTTGTATTCGGAAATGCGATGATTCCCGAGGGACATTAAGAAATACTGTAGATCAGCGGTCGGCAACCTTTTGGCAGGCAAGGGCCACAAGGTGGCAAAATATACTAAAGGCGGGCCGCACTTGTGATATTAACCCTTGAAGCCCATACCTACGTATATGGTCATATCCCATAGAAAAAATAAAATAGCTATTAAAAATTGTTAAATCATACGGAATTTAATTCGCACACGTTATACTTACATTATGATTATAGTTTGGGCTTTATAGCTAGAAAACTAACCACCGTAAATCATTCAGAAATGAAAACTACAAACTACCTAACTCGGTAACCGATTTTTTACAAATTTCACTGTGATGTCTGAGGTTGCATTTGGGAGGCTATTTCTTGTATGTTAGCTGTCATCGTAGAATGACTCTCAAATGCTCATCTGTGAGACGAGAAGCATATTATTTTTTTCTAAAATGTATAATTGAAAAGTTGGCGCGTTATTTATAATTTATTTACAAAACATTCACGGGCCGCGTGTTGCCGACCGCTGCTACATGATGGTGGGAATTAATTTATCAACAACGTTCGTTTCGTTTTGTTTTCAAATTCTTGTTTGCCGGCCATTAAGGTTCAATGTAAACTAAGTAAAGCAAACAACAACATTTTTGCGCAACATGTTGTTATCCGGGACAGGTAGTTTACATTGAACCTCAATGTTGCCGGCTATTGTATCCTCCTACCACGTATGCTCGATGTTACATGAATAGTCATACGTGAGTGAAAAATCTACTATTTATGACAATAAACAACTTTTAAAACATCTCATCTGTAATAGCGTGTAGTTATGCGACTATGATCTATATATGGACTGGATTACCACAACTTTCGACCATACATTACGTCTATGCCTGGCAGACACACAATATCTGTCATATCTTTGTCTTGTTTACATTGAGTGTTGACAGTTCTGTCTTCAATGTCTATTGTGTGTGGTGAGTGGGATCTATTGAATTATTGATTTATGTAACATTTGTTGGGAAGGTTACCTACAGATATCAAACACAGAGAAAATATCTTAATTATGAGCGTTTATTCTGACAGTGGGCAACGTCGCAAATAGATGTCAAATATTTCGCTATTTCGATTAATTTAGCAATATTACTGTATGGAAATAAGAAATGTGGCTAACTAGTTCCCTAAAATATTAATACCTAAGGAATTGCAATTATAACACTGAATTTGATGTTGGAACAATTTTAGGTGTAAAGAAGAATTTGGAAAGTTTCCAAATACATTTTTACATCTAAAACTAAATATTCGCTATTGCAATAATTATTGCATTTCATAATGAATATTTTAGTTCCCTAGTTAGGCACATTTCTTAATTCCATACAGTAATATTGCTAAATTAATCAAAACAGGTTAATATTTGACAGCTATTTACGACGTTGCCAACTTTTAGGATAAACCCTCATAACGAAATCTATAGATGTCAACTTGTGAGCGTTTGGAAATTGGTGAAGCAGAGATTCAATGTTTGCGCGAATCGTGTCTTTCTCTACAACGTTTTGGTGTCGTGAAATTGTGACCCAAGATGGTACGGAGAACAAGGCTCCGGTTTGATTTATAATAACAAAAGCTTTAGGTAAATGACAGCCGGAAGTCTTTTTAAAAACTATCAATAGGCAATGAAAACGCACCATTCTGCCAAAACTCTCACTTAAACAAAACGTGTTTTATTTTCAAATTACACTTTCTTAATTGTTTCGAATTGGCACTAAAATAAATCTAGTTAGTTCGCAGGTGAGTGAGGTGTTGCATTAGTAAAACTGGTTGACGGAAAGTCAGCTTTCTTCCATTTTGTGGAAACTACGAACGCACTACCATTGTTATTCATATGGTACACTGAAGTACACGACTTTGTCATCATGAAACGTAAAGTTAAATTTTTAATTAAGTGAAAGTTGAAGTTTTGACAGGACTCGTGTAATGAATGATGAATTGCATGTGATTTTAATCTGTGGCCCTATTTATGCTGGAAAGCATAAGTCGTGAGTTTTATAAAATTAAAATTGTTAAGAGTCGTGAAAGAGGTTACTGTTTAAAATCTGCAGTAGTTGCAGCATATTACCCAACCTAGCCAGCTAAAATAAGAACAGTGAACTTTAATAGCCTTTTCAAAAATAAAACTTGGATTAGGTACCACTTTTGCATTACCTACAGCACCACTTTGCTAAGTTTTAAAATAGGTAACTTTATCTTACCCAAGTCTCTTTTTCTAGCTTCCAATTGATACCAAATATATATTTAAAGTAAGTACCTACGGTAGTTCAGGATAGTCTATTCATTATTAACTTACAACGAATAAATCTATTGCTTATTTAACAAGGTGCATTTCAAATTACGAATACATTTGTTCCAGTTACCCAATTCAATACTCGTCCCAATTTCAACAAGGCACACGACAAAAACTATTCTTCCTATACCAACCGATTAAAAAAACAGCCGCGTCTCTATGTTACACGCGACTACATAATTTATGTAATTACGCAGAATGTCGGCGACCTAACACAATAGTACGAAACAGAAAGCTCGGGGGAACTTGTTCGTAGTGAAAGTGACGATATTCGTGAGATATTCGTGACTACTAATACAAATATTTGCGAAACTAATCGAGAAATGTTAATAAAGTAAGCAGTTGATTGGTTTTGTACACGAGAACGCGAGAAAATTATATAAGACTTTTGTTTATTTGCATACAATCAAGTAAATTAGGTACCTACCTACATTGTCTAGGCTCAAAAATAAAGTTATGTTTGGTTATGTAGTTAAAAAAAAAAAACAAGACGTCTATGACATAAACGTGTTCCCGCCAGAACTAAAATCATTTTAATTTGTTGAACTAATACATCACACGTGTAACGAGAATTACATCGAAAGCAGTAAGTGTAATACCTATATTATTCTTTAAGATGTTGATTAATTAGCAATGTTGAGAATAAAGAAACAAGATTTATATTCAAGAAATCGAGAATCGGTGTGAATGTCCGAATAATTGATGTAACACCACTATCGTAATGCACTTATATAGATGTGCATATTTGTAATTGGAATACTTATTCGTATCATTCTTTGTAAGGTAAATGCAATGCAAATAGCGCGAATCGCGAGGCGACGCGACGCAACATCGAGTCTAAAATTGCGTAAATTGAGAGATCGCAGAACTTCGCAGATGGTATCAGAACACACCCGATTCCACTATGTTACGCAAACGGTCGCACTATCCCTGCCGTAACTTTTAGGCTCATTAATTTAATAAACGTCGAAGAAATTGCCTAGATTTCACATGTGGATGTTGCATTTGCATTAAGGCTCCTGGCCGTGACTTCACTCGACAGAGTTTAGGTAAATTCTTGCGATGCTATGTTTGTGTGCACCGTTCACGCACACACGCCTAAACATCGAGCGTAGTGATCGCTTAAACAGTTTTGATCCTATAGACGGTATTTTGTTAAGTTACGTAGGTACGCTTATGAAATAAGTCTGGAATGTTTGTGTATATTCGTTTAGTATATTTATAACAATTCTGTTTTATATGGAATTTTATACTTTTTGTATGGAAAACATGAAAAATTATTACCTACATGTTGAGTTTTATGGGTTTATGGGTTTCATAAAGGGGGTCGAAATTTTCATTATTTTTGCGATAAGACACAATTTTCGAGATATGAGCAAAAGAACAGAAAAAAGATAAAGTACAGTTTTTGCAACTGAATGAGTTATTAATTTAGTGAAAATGAAAAATTCGCTATTGGTGCCGATTCTCTTGTATACCGAACTAAACTTACTAAACTATCACTAAAATTCCTTAATTTTGACTATGAGAATCTCAAAGCTATTCTGCAAAATAAATTCTCTATATTTAAAAATAATTTTGACACATCTAAATCGAATTTGACAACCGCGACTCCACACGTGATACCTAACCACGTGAATCTTTTTAGAGCCGGAGGCGCGCAGGGGGGCAGCCTCGACGTGTTTTATATGGATTTTTCACTTTTTGTGTGGAAAATAAGAAAAAATATTACCTACATGTAGAGTGTTAGAGGTTTAAGGGTTTTTTAAAGGGTGTCGAAATTTTCATTATTTTTGCGATTGGACACACCGTTTTCGAGATATAAGCAAAAGAAAAAAAAAATATTCGGTACTGTTTTTTCATCTGAAGTCGAGGTGTTTGTGTGAATTTTAGTTCATGACAACCAATTTTATTCCACATGTTTTTAGTCACGATAAAAAAATAGTCATATTTAGTTAGAAAATCTAAATTTTAGGTTAAAAACGTCAAATTCAGAATAGCAAAATTGCCATTTTCACTAAACTAATATCTCAGTGCCATCTTAGTGCTGTCAAACTAAAATATAGTTAAGTTGTGTCACTTTAGTCTATTTCAGAATGGGAAATCGTCGTTTGACAGGAATAAACTAAATTTTGGTGATTTTTAGTTTAGTTTAGAGGCATTTGTGACAAGAGAATCGGCACCAATCTGAATTTGACTTTTCTCACCTAAAATTTTGATTAGTGCCGATTCTCTTATACACCGAACTAAAC
The DNA here is from genome assembly GCA_963680765.1 of Agrochola lychnidis. Taxonomy (NCBI): domain Eukaryota; kingdom Metazoa; phylum Arthropoda; class Insecta; order Lepidoptera; family Noctuidae; genus Agrochola; species Agrochola lychnidis. Next base: position 24,255,199 of record OY796858.1, read on the forward strand.
TAACTAAACTATCACTAAAATTTCTTACTTTTGACTATGAGAATCTCAAAGCTATTGGTGCCGATTCCCTTGTTCACAAACTAAACTAAATTTAAGTTCAGTGCATCTTTTTCTTACAATTTCATTAAGAAAAGGACATAAGATAAATTTTAGTTTAGTCCTGTCAAATTAATCACCACCCATACAAGTTTAGATGTGATTAAAAACTTGCCGACTAAAATTACGTCAATTAACGTCAAGCGCTGATTAATTTGACAGGACTAAACTAAAATTTATCTTCTGTCCTTTTCTTAATGAAATAGAAAGAAAAAGATGCACTTAAATTTAGTTTAGTTTGTGAACAAGGGAATCGGCACAATTATGCAAAATAAATTCTCTAAATTTAAGAAAATTTTTGACACATCTAAATCAAATTTGACAATCGCGACTCCACACGTGATACCTAACCATGTGAATCTTTTTAGAGCCGGAGGCGCGCACGCTCGACGTGTTTTATATGGAACTTTTCACTTTTTGTATGGAAAATAAGAAAACATATTACCTACATGTAGAGTATAAGGGGTTTAAGGGTTTTATAAAGGGAGTCGAAATTTTCATTATTTTTTGCGATTGGACACACCGTTTTCGAGATATAAGCAAAAGAAAAAAAAAAAGATTCAGTACTGTTTTTGCATGTGAAATCGAGGTGTTGGTGTGAATTTAAAGTTCATGACAATCAATTTTATTCCACACGTTTTTAATCGCGAAAAATAGTCAGATTCGGTTAGAAAATCTAAATTTTAAGTGAAAAACGTCAAATTCAGAATAGTAAAGTTCTATTTTCACTAAATGAAAATCTCAGTTCCATCTTAGTGCTGTCAAATTAAAATCTAGTTAAGTTGTGTCACTTTAGTCTATTTCAGAATGGGAAATCGATTGCCCATTCTGAAATAGATTAAAGTGACACAACTTAACTATATTTTAGTTTGACAGCACTAAGATGGCACTGAGATATTAGTTTAGTGAAAATGGCAATTTTGCTATTCTGAATTTGACGTTTTTAACCTAAAATTTAGATTTTCTAACTAAATATGACTATTTTTAATCGCGACTAAAAACATGTGGAATAAAATTGGTTGTCATGAACTAAAATTCACACCAACACCTCGACTTCAGATGAAAAAACAGTACTGAATTTTTTTTTTTCTTTTGCTTTTATCTCGAAAACGGTGTGTCCAATCGCAAAAATAATTAAAATTTTGACACCCTTTATAAAACCCTTAAACCCCTAACACTCTACATGTAGGTAATATTTTTTCTTATTTTCCACACAAAAAGTGAAAAATCCATATAAAACACGTCGAGGCTGCCCCCCCTGCGCGCCTCCGTCTCTAAAAAGATTCACGTGGTTAGGTATCACTTGTGGAGTCGCGGTTGTCAAATTCGATTTAGATGTGTCAAAATTATTTTTAAATTTAGAGAATTTATTTTGCAGAATAGCTTTGAGATTCTCATAGTCAAAAATAAGGAATTTTAGTGATAGTTTAGTTAGTTTAGTTCGGTGTACAGACGCCAGCACATCAAGCTACCCGAAACTGTCAAATTTTCCCAATCAACCTTGAACCTTATACTTCAGCGATAAAGTTGAAAATCTATTAAATAAATTTGACAGTTTGTAGTAGCTTTATGTGCTGGCGTCTGTACAAGAGAATCGGCACCCATGTCTAACTAAATATGACTTTTTTTAATCGCGATTAAAAAGGTGCGGAATAAAATTAGTTATCTTGAACTAAAATTCACACCAACACCTCGCTTCAGGTGCAAAAAACAGTACTGTATCTTTTTTTTTTCTTTTGCATATATCTCGAAAACGGTGTGTCCAATCGCAAAAATAATGAGAATTTCGATCCCCTTTATAAGACCCTTAAACCCCTGACACTCTACATGTAGGTAATATTTTTTCTTATTTTCCTTACAAAAAGTAAAAATTCTATATAAAACGTCAAGGCTGCCCCCTGTGCGCCTCCAGCTCTAAAAAAAATTCACGGGGTAGGGCAAATAAGTACCACGTGGACTCGCGATTGTCAAATATAATTTTAGTGTGTCAAAATATATTTAAATTTAATTTAGAAAATTTTTGTTGCAGAATAGCTTCAAGATTTTCATAGCCAAAAGTAAGGAATTTTAGTGATAGTTTAGTAAGTTTAGTTCGGTATACAAGAGAATCGGCACCATATTGCCATCTTAGTGCTGTCAAAATAAAATATATTCTAAAATTATTTCACGATAGGAAATCATCGTTTGACAGGAATGAACGAAACTTTGGTGATTTTTATTAGTCTAGTTTTGAGGCATTAATTTGTGACAAGAGAATTGGCACCAGTATCCATAAAGGGATCTGAGACACTTGCGCGAAAGACATTTTCGCGAAAGACACTTGCGCGAACCCACTTGCGCGAAAAAGTTGCGGAAATGAGATTTCTTCATAACATCACGCCATCAATTTCAAAGGGCCCAACACTTTGAAATTGATAGCGTGATGTTATGAAGAAATGTGAAAATTTTCGCAGCCGCCATCTTAGATTTACGTTTTGACATCAAAATCTGCTTTAGAATCCTCAAAAACTATGAAAAAGACACCTATGACGAAAAATCTGAATATTGTCACAGCCGCCATCTTGGATTTATATTTTGACCTCACTATCAGCTTTAGCATCCTCGAAAACTATGAAAACGATACCCATGACGAAATATTTTTAAATGTTCGCAGCCGTCATCTTGGATCTTTATTTTGACTTAAAGTAGTCTTCAGTAGCGTTAAAGAACTTCGTTTCCAAAAATACTTCACTTATTGCTACAACAGCATATCGGCGCGGGCATATCGGTGACGCGAACCCATAACTTTTTCCCCTACCAAAAATCATTCAAAACTATGAAATCTAAAGTCAAAATATAACTAGTGAACCCAGCAGGCAGATGTTGTCCTGCGACAACAGCGCCACGCGAGTCCAACTATAGTTATGAACCATCCAAGTTACACAAAAAGAATTTAAAAAAAAACATCTAAATCAGTCAAGCCGTTTAGGATAAGAAGAATTACGAACACACGTACACCGGTATTTTATTTATTGCCAGGCATGCAAAATTTTAATGTTCTTCAAAAACAAGCAAAGTACTTTAAAATAAAATGCGGATCAAAATGTGGTAGTCGACGTACAATTTCTGGAATATGTTAACATCGGACACGTACGTGCGTGTGTGCGTGCTGCGACGCAAAGTGATACGTCCTCACGCTGGGAAGGCCCGTTCGCTACTGACGGAATAGATTTTCCGCGATCGTTTATATAGTTCACTTTGCCATTTATTTACGTAATGAAGTAATTGTTTATTTATAAAATAAAATTTAGATTCTATTAAACAATTAACTTAAAATTAATATATAATTTTTAAAATTTCTTAAAAGTGTTTCTAAGTATTAGAAAAAAATATTTATTTGGCTTGAAGTTTTGAGAAAGTTACGTTATTTCAACATTTTTTTTCTGCTATATTTTGTATGAAAGTTGAAAAAAGTGGTTCCCCTATGTACAAGTAGACCATATAATGATGTTGATGATATTTTTTAATTTTCAACATCAAAAGCAGTTTCTTCTAACGAAACGATCAAACGTCAGTCTCGCGTCATTTTTTGGAAAACTTGTTGCGAATTTTAGTGATTTCCCACGAATCCTTAATTTATTTCAAAAATCCCTTTCCCCTATGTACAAGACGAAGAATTGGACTTTTCAAATCACAAATAATTTTGTTTAAATTCTCGTCCCCTTTCTCACAACGAATAAACAAAATTGATCAAAATCAGTGATTTCGTGCGGTGCGGCGGCACGGAGCCTTAAGATCGACAGATCTGTAGATTTCGTAACGTGCATGACGAAATTAGAATGTTAGGTAAATAGTAAAGTGTGAATACCTATTTATAACAATACTCATTTTCTAAATACCCGAGTTAAAACTATTAGACATAAAACTAGTGACTTTTCGATAATGAAAACAATGAAAAGCAAAAGTCATGATCAAAAAGGTAACGAATCCAAACGAATCAATAAGTTCGAAAGAAAAAAGTAATTAAAAACCTTTTATTAAAATAATAATTGAAATAAACTCAAATAATGTCTTTTAATAACTACCGTGAGAAATTCCAATTAACTACAGTTCGTTTTTTTAATGCCAGAGACTAATTTGACAGGTGCAAATGTCAAACTCCAAATTGAAAAAAATAACAATAATCACTTGAAATGTCAAATTAGTCTTATTTGCATAAATAATTAAATTGCAGAACACTGATTTCCAACAAAAATAGGTATAGCTAGTTACCTATCGAAGCCTATTACAAACGAGATGACACATAAATAGATAGAATTATTGCAAAATATTCTCGTATAATATACCTAGAGGCTGTTTACCTGTTTCCTTTGCCTCTATTACAAAAGCTGTGGTTTTAAATCAGTTGTTGTTGAGTTGCAAAATGGCGCCGTTTTCGATCAGTTATTCGATAATGTTCTTTATTAGATTTCTGTAATTGTGTAATTTTAAACTGATGTAAGCCATTGTACCGACGATTTTTTTTTTAAATTTGTTGTAGCTTATTATTTAGTAAATAGATAAGTAGCCACCTATTACGTATTAAAATGATATGGCTTGAAAGGGGGTGACCACCGAGATGACAATGCCTTTTATTGCTGTTGTTTAGAAGGGTCAATTTGGCTACGCACGGTGTAGTTTGAGACTAATTGAGACTCATTTTTAATTTGTGAGAACGAAAATAATAATAATAAAGAAGGGACTAAAGTTCGTTTTTTTAATCCCAGAGACTAATTTGACATTTGTGATTTCAAGTGATTGTTGTTTGTTTTTTTCAATTTGGAGTTTGACATTTGCACCTGTCAAATTAGTCTCTGGGATTAAAAAACGAACTTTAATAGAGAAGTATTTATGGAAGAAAAAGAAATGTTGCGCCGACCGCAAATAAATTGGGATAAGGGAAGAGAATGATGATGGTGATACTTATTGCGCCCCTAGGACAGATAAGTACAACTTAAGAAGTGGAAGAGTGAATAGTTTCATGTGCAACGTTGCTGTAAAAGAGCTTCAAGGAAAATCTTTGAGCCGGAGCAAATAGTATAAGGTAAGGAAGTGGAAGAGTGAATAGTTTCATGTGCAACGTTGCTGTAAAAGAGCTTCAAGGAAAATCTTTGAGCCGGAGCAAATAGTATAAGGTAAGGAAAATCTTTGAGCCGGAGCAAATAGTAGGTAAGGTAAGGAAAATCTTTTAGCCGGAGCAAATAGTAAGTAAGCACATACCTCTTGTATATACGTAGATAGAGTACAAAATATATTTTTTTTTTAGGGTTCCGTTAAAAAACGGAACCCTTATAGATTCGTCATGTCTGTCTGTCTGTCTGTCTGTCTGTCTGTCTGTCTGTATGTCTGTCTGTCTGTCTGTCTGTCTGTCTGTCTGTCTGTCCGTCCGTATGTCACAGCCACTTTTTTCCGAAACTATAAGAGCTATGCTGTTGAAATTTGGTAAGTAGATGTATTCTGTAAACCGCATTAAGATTTTCACACGAAAAAAAACAAATAATTTTGGAGTTCCCCATACTTAGAACTGAAACTCAAAATTTTTTTTTTCATCAATCCCATACGTGTGGGGTATCTATGGATAGGTCTTCAAAAATGATATTGAGGTTTCTAATATCATTTTTTTCTAAACTGAATAGTTTGTGCGAGAGACACTTCCAAAGTGGTAAAATGTGTGTCCCCCCCCCTGTAACTTCTAAAATAAGAGAATGATAAAACTAAAAAAAATATATAATGTACATTACTATGTAAACTTCCACCGAAAATTGGTTTGAACGAGATCTAGCAAGTAGTTTTTTTTTTATACGTCATAAATCGTAAACTTATCGTTACTTGCTGCTACGGAACCCTTCATGGGCGAGTACGACTCGCACTTGGCCGCTTTTTTTACTCATATTTTCATTTAATTTTTAATTATTTGCACTTATACCTACTTAGATTTTTTTTTCTATTATAAAGTTGTTGCTACTTAAATCTTAGCCAGTTTGCAATCTCACAAAGTACTTAGTAATAAACTCACATCATACGCTGCGCCCACGCAGCCAGAGGTGAAAGTAGTCGCTTGACACACGCGAGATTCACGCTTGACTGTAATTAGGCTATTAATTACCTACCACATAAGCACAAACTAATTAAACAATGTTTGTCAAAGAAAACTGACATTTGTATTGGTTTCCGATTTGTTTCCTTATGACCTGATGAATATGGAAAGGCCGTTAATAAAATGCATTTGTCATCGTTATTGATTTATTTTTACTTTTCTTTGTGTTATTTTTGTAGCTGTAAAAATACTTGTTCATCATTCAATGACCTGCAATTTCTAATTAATTCCGCTAAGTAATGTCCAGAGTTTTTTAAATATTTAGATATTTGTTATTGTTGTTTGTTTTTTCAATTTGGAGTTTGACATTTGCACTTGTCAAATTAGTCTCTGAGATTAAATGTTTTTTAATCTCAGAGACTAATTTGACAGGTGCAAATGTCAAACTCCAAATTGAAAAAACAAACAACAATCAATGTCTCTGGGATTAAAAAACGAACTTTAGTCCCTTTTCTTTCATTATTATTTTTGTTTTCACAAATAATAAAAAACGAGAGTCTCAATTAGTCTCAAACAACACCGTGCGTAGCCAAATTGACCCTTCTCCTAAACAACAGCTATAAAAGGCATTAAACTACTCAAAAAGAGGACAATACCCATCATCACTGTACGATAACGCATAATTTGACTCATTTATAATCTGTATTGCCCATAAACAACGTAATTCTACTTTCTAAACTGTTGCATCAGTATTCATTGTTTAAGTTCAAGGCATCATCATGTTTATTCACAGAGCACCACAACTTGCATGAATTACGCGGTTTATCTTAATTTAATTTGATTAAACGTCTTTAAGGTAATTTGTTTGTCTAATTATTTCCTTAGACGTAAGTGATATTAGTAGCGAGGGTGTTTAGAAAAAAAGTGCGGTGTACGTGGGGATAGCGCAGTACGCGGGTTGGTAGGTATATCCTACTTGTATCCTTAATATTATAAATGCGAAAATAAGTTTGTTTGTTACGCCTTCACGCTAAAACGGCTGAACGGATTTGGATGAAATTTGGCACATATATAGATGATGCCCTGGAAAAGAACATAGGATACTTGTTTTTTTCACGGGGTCGAGACTTATGCGGGTGAAACCGCGGGGCGCAGCTAGTATTTAATATTATAAACGCGAAAGTTTGTGAGGATGGATGGATGGATGGATGGATGGATGGATGTTTGTTACTCTGTCACGCAAAAACTACTGAACGAATTAGGATAAAATTTGGCACACAGATAGTTTATAACTTGGATTAACATATAGAAAACTTTTTATCCCGATATTTTCATGGGATCGAGACTTACGCGGGTGAAACCGCTTTGCGATGCTACTCCAGAATATCCCACGCTCTCTGCTAATGGTCCGGACTTTTTAGGCAATAGGTGTCCGACATAACGGTTTCTCCTCGGACAGACGGCATATTTTTGAAGTGAAAACTTCTTTAGGCGCGTTAGGCATTTTTGAAATGGGAAAAACAATTGAACTCGCGACCCTGTTACCGTCACTTCATTTTTATGAACGCGATTGTGCTCTTTATTTATATTTTGTTACGGATCAATGTTCTATGCAAGTATTTTTACTTTAAAGGTTTTGGAAGTTTTTTTTTTTTTTATAAACGCGTATGTGCTCTTTATTTAGATAAGGTTACGGACCAATGTTCTTTACGAGTATTTTTCTTCCACCAAGACGATCTTGTTCAAGTTTTCACTTCTGTCGGCACTCCCGGAGTGCCACTGTTTTTTTTTTTTTTAAAGTGAAAACTTCTTTAGGCGCGTTTGACATTTTTGAGATGGAACTAAACCATTAATTTCGCGACACTGTAACGCAATTTACCGACACCGTGGAGTAAATACATCAACGCCTTGATTACTGCGGTGCGTGGAGTAAAAGACATCAACGCATTGATTAATTTTTTTTCAAGTTTTCACTTCTGTTGGCGCTCCCGTAGTGCCACTGTTTTTTTTTAATGGCATCTCGCTTCTGGCGTTAATCTTGGAGGTTGTCGGCTACTTAGCCGGACTTTCCTGTGGCTGCCTCAATAAATTAAGACCTCCAGCACGGAGATGGCATTCATAAGAACCCAAATTAATAAGAATGTTGTCTTTCTCTCTTTTGATTTGTTATTTGTTATGATTCATGACGTCGGGAGTTTGACCTAAATCATAATACGAATCAGGCCAGTTTGTCCGCTAAGAGACACGTCTTTCAAAAATATAATTTCGACTAACACAGATCCTTTGACGTCGAGTAAAAATGACTCAGATTATGCAACGATTTTACGGATATTCCAAGTTTACACCAACTATTCATATATGGCAGCGTCATATTCACAAACAAATTTCACAAATGTCTAGAATCACGATGACTCGTTTTGCTAAAAATAAAAATATATTTTACAAGGCGTGTCAAAGTTACATCACCGGTTGCACAAACTCAGGCTTCGGTGAAAGAGAGAAAGGCAACATATCCTCTTACAGAATATGTCCATACAGCTAACGTATTACAGAGCACGTCTCAGATTTCTGGTTACTGCCTTATTCGTTCGTCAAGCTTCAGTGCCTTGCGGTATGTAGTGGCTGTGTATCATGAATATCTTGATATTAGCAGCGAGAGATATTAAGAGATATTTCTCAACGGCACGTGAAACCAAGTCAGAGGCCCATGGGCGGCTTTAAAACTCTGATACCAGGTTAGTCACTAACCGAACGAAAATCGGAGAAGCAGCAGTGATAGCCTAGTGCTGTGACCGTCGGACTGCCAAATCATAGGTCTCGAGTTCGAACCCAAGGCACTCACCTCTGAGTTTTCAGATTAATGTGCGTCTGCGTATTGTATAATTATCAATTGCTTCAAAAACAGTGAAGGAAAACATCGTGAGGAAACCGGCATGCCTGAGAGATATTTCTTGACGGCATATGAAGCCAAGTCAGAGGCCCATGGGTGGCTTTAAAACTCTGACACCAGGTTAGTCAGTTACCACACGAAAAGAAGAAGTTCTTGATATTTACGAACCTCTGGTTTCTGAACGCCCCATCAATTTTGAACTGTAAATCTACTGGCAATAATCTCGTGATAGCTGTTGTGCTAGACCAGAATAAAGAGCACAATCATCAAGGAATTGGATAACAGAGATTCTGGTGTTCTGGCTTTCAGAAACCTGGAATCAGAACAGTACCCACTTGTAAACCCGATATATGTAGGTACAACTCTAAAAGACATGGCTACCACGCATGACGATAAGAAGGACGACCTTCTTTTAGATATAAACGTCGTAAAACATCCTCTCTGTTCTTTAGCATAACGTATATAGATGGAAGACTGCAGTTTTCGATTAGTCAAAAACTCAAAGACAACTGATCGGTTGGACTAATTATTATTGTATTTTCGTGAAATTCAGTTGAGTCTAAATATATGGAAGCTGTAGATAGTTGAATATGGGCTAGGATGGTGATGATGACCAACATTCCTGAGTTTGAATCAATAAATGATTAACTTCTACTGCCACATGAAAGAAATTCTCACGAGATTATCTTAACACCCGCCATCAAGCATGACGACCAATTACATATATCATTACTACCTATTGTACTATTAATATTACTTACTGATCGAAGTTTAGATGTTTCTTATGCAATCAAGTTGTGACGGTTCAATAGATTTGGATATTAGAACAAAGGAATTTATTTAGCACAAAGCATATTGCAAGAAAACGGACAGGATCTTCTTGTCTGCTGATAAACACAAACTGTTATCACCAAGCCGACATTATGATGAATTTGTTGATGCTTTTTAATCTGTAGCTAAAGTGAGTTTCGACTGTGTGACAAATGTATCAAGTACAAATAATAACATCGATGAACAAAGAGCAGCAACATCTTTTCAGTAACACATATGAATTTTACGGTAAGGTCGTAAGGTGAAGAGAATAAATGCAGTACTGACACGCAAACGCAACGAAATGTTTTAAAGAAATACATACACATTTGATGTTTTTGAATACAAGTAATAAAATAATAAAGAATCGAGTATTAGTTGTTGTGACGTGTGAGAAAAGTTTTGAGTATGAATGTGGATGGCTATAAGAAGAGAGGAAGAACGAAGAAACGATCGACGGATGAAAAGCGTGAAAGATCAAATAGTAGATTGTTATACGAGGGGCTAAAATAACCCATTCTATCGAGGTAGTTTTACTCCCGAGCTTTAAATAGAAACCGAGTTTTAATGGATTTAAGCGCCGTGTGTTACACTCTACTTTTCACTACGATTGCGAGAAAATAAAATAATCCAATACAATATTAAATAGATTATTTTATTTTTTTAAATACAGTGTGAGTCTTCATAATGTGCACATATCGAAATGAGGAAATCTATGCTTAATTTTAACGACAGAAAAAATATTTAAAAAATCTAAATATTGTTTTTTATACTTTTTATGAAATTAAAAAAAAATTGTAACAAAACTGTGTAACTTTTAAACTGAATCAGCTATCGCGATGAAACAAACTCCATAATGATTGAAAGTAAGTAGCCGTCCACATAAAATTAAAATTGAGAAAAAAACTACCCTCAATTGAAAATAAACATGTTTTTTTAGTAAAAATCTGTATTTTTTTCTTCAATTTTTAATTGTAAAATTTATAAATAAGATAATAATAAAAAGAGAGCAAAAAAAAATTTTTAAAAAAAAAATTTTTTTGTAAATTTTTTTTTTTTTTTTTTAAACTAAAAAAAAAATTACCATTTTTTCCGTCGATAAAATTAAGCATAGACTCCCTCATTTCGATATGTGCACATTATGAAGACTCACACTGTATACAATTTGTTCAATCTGAATTTATAAGGAAACTTTTTATCCCGGTATGCGGTAGAAAAAGCTAGTTTTACATAAGAATAAAGACTTTTTCGTTTTTGTAGGCTCGTTGGTTACAGACAAAAATTACTTTTTCCCCTACAGCAAAATATGCAATTTTTCCCCGCTCTGGTACGCTACAATGACGGACTTTTTGAGCACGAGGATTGAAAAAAAAAATCATTCTCCGTCGGCCGCAACATGTATTTTTCTTCCATAGGTACTTCTCTACTATACCCGAATCGCTTTAGCGTGGCAATAACGGTCATTGCCCTTTCTCTAATATCTCACCCTAGGAACCCGAACAATAAACTATGTATGATTTTTCGTTAATGGAACATGTTGAAGATCACGATACGTTAGTTCAGGATGTTAGAGGACTTAAGTTTTTTAATATAAAAAATGCTAGAAAATGTAGATGGGGTCGATGACCGCTACTGTCACAGTGTGTCATTGTGTATTGATATAGTCGCCATCTCGGTAGTCATACCCTGTCTTGCCATATTAAAGATCAAAAACAATATGGCTAGAAAAGGGGTGAAAATTGATTTGACGGGTTGGTAATATGTATATGGAAGAATCAGATAGGTATGCTGAGTCTCAATAAATACTTTTTCTTTCTTTCTTTCTTTCTTTCAATCCCAAACAAATTGGAATACGGACGAGAGCATGATGACGAGCTGGTTGTTCAAACTATGGACCTTGATTGTTCACATAACATGGAGACTAAGGGCGCCCAGTGGCGGCACGGCATGGCAAGGGATTTTTATGCGCCGAATAGAAATATAATTTAATAGCATGACAGTAAAATTTAAATTCCAACGGCAACGATGCCGCGGTATCCTTAAGCATGCCGCGACGTCATTGAAATTTCAATTTGACTGTCATACAGACGCCAGCACATCAAGCTACCCGAAACTGTCAAATTTTCCCAATCAACTTTGAACCTTAGACATCAGCGATAAAGTTGAAAATCTATTAAATAAATTTGACAGATTGTAGTAGCTTGATGTGCTGGCGTCTGTACATATAAGTTTTATTTCTATTCGTTGCATAAAAATCTCTTGCCATGTCGTGCCGCCACTGGGCGCCGGCCCTCAAGGATAGGGCCCATGTCAGTGTTGTCCAATTTGTAGTTCCATAATATTTCGTGATGAGTGTATGGGACTGTTCCAATTCACTTTTGATTTTATCCCCATGGGACTATTCGCATGAACAATAAAACAATTAATAAATACTGTTGGTTTATTATTTATTCATGGGTGGTTTACTATGTTGTGTGTATTATACTTAATTACAATTATGGTTTTGTTTCAATTCCCGTGACTTGGAAATGTTGGATGTTATTTTTAAACTCGGCATTGTTTAAAAAAATACAAGAGTCAAGGTAACGTTACAGTTTTTTATAACCTCCACTAATTAACGTTAATTAATTGTAACATAACTATATCGAATGCCTTACGAGTTTTCTTACGGTACCTGAGTTAAGTTCCCAGAACTTTGAAAGTTGACCTAATTTTAGATAGGTAGGTACTTAGGTATTTTTTTTACTATATAAGAGAAGAAATCTTTCGTTCTTCAATTAGTTATTTCTATAATTATTTGAGGATCATTATGATCTTGCTCTTTTTTTTTGACAGCCGGCCACCTTCTCAGTACTCGGGGTTACGTCAAGTTGACAGCTGTCATAATCGTTCTGAAATCAATTCCTTAAGTTTGGCGTCGTAAAACCTTTAGATGCGCTATTGTACAAGTATGTAAAGGAAAAAATTTAATAAAGGGAAGAGCTCATTGGGCATCAAAAATTCGTCGGCATCGCTGTCAGCGGGAAAAGTGCACAAAAGGCTGGCAGCGTTGCCACGTTGGATGGTAATGCTTATTATAATTATTTTAAATTTTCATGGACAGATATTATTTGAATCTACATAAAAACAAATAAGGTACCTCTCTGTCTCAACCATGGTCATCATCATGATCTGCTTAACGTTTTCCCAACTACATATTTTGGGGTCAGCTTCCAAACTAACCGGATGCACCTGAATACCAGTACTTTACATGGTGTGACTGCCTATCCGACCTCCACATAACCCAGTTACTAGATAATTCGATGGCCCTTGGTAAGACTGGTTGTCTGTGACTTTTGGGCTTCTGATACCGTAACGACTGTCAAAGATCTACAAACGACAGCCGAGACCAACGGCTTAACGTGGTTTCTGCCTCTACCATAGTATAAGCCTTAAGTTAGATAATCTCACTTTGCCGATCAGACTTTATAGCAAGATTTAAAAAAAAAGTCGATCAAAAAGTTACATTGTCGAGCGTAAAAATCACATTGTGCGTGTTTGAAAAACAAGAAAATCGTTCAAATATTTCTTCAGTCTCACGCAACAACCTAGATAGACGATATTCATTAAACACTATAACGATGACAAATTGAGTATCATGTCATATCGTTTCCTTTTCCGATGTTATTTTATTTGAACACGCAAATTAAACATTTGTAATAATTATGTCGAGCATCCGCGTGTCTTAATAAATATTCCCGGTGACCTACTAAAAAATTCAGTTCATTCGTTGATTCATTCAGGGTCGATTTTTCAATTGTGAACTTTTTATCGGAAAAATAAATATGGCGGTTTGACATATTTTTCGTACAAAAGCTGTCAAACTGCAATTTTTATTCCTCAGCCTCAGATAAAATATAACTAAAGACTGAAAAATCGGTCCTCAAAGAACTTTCTTTACATAACTTTATTTCCGTACATTCTTGTTGGTAAGTACCTATGTGATGCTTGTACCCATGTTATGAGCAAAATTGCGTGCATTCTGGTAGTTTTCATGCTTTGTTAGCTACCGATTTTTTTATTGCGGTAATCTGAGGGGCAATTCCCGTAACTTTTAAGAATATTCACATTCTAATCTCATTCGAAATCTGTCAAAAATACAATCTATTAACCAAAATTTTTGACAAGTTTGACAGATTGTGACTTGAATGTGAACGTTATATATGTACGAGAAATGGCGTTCTGTTTATAAACCTAGCATTATAGTCTTCTCCTCAGCCTAACGCAGACTTCTTCCAAAAATTTGAAATCTATCAATATATTCTAGTTTAATTCAAGATGAAAGAGACCTACGATAAGGAATCTAAGGGCTGCTGAAAACTCTGTGGTAGTTGATCATTCATAAAGCCACTAAATTAAAACACTATGAATAGAGGACACTCAAAAGTCAACCAAACGCATCTAATCAGGTTAAAAGTCGGAATTAGATTCGATTTCCGAATATTCAAATAATCGATTACGCGGCAAGATTTATGTTTGTATTGTTAAGTCCCAGTATAATCGATAAATCATTATGTATCTGGGATAATAAATAATCGATATAACACACGCGAATTTCGATATCTACTTTCGACGCATTCAGTAATAATTATCGCCCGCTTTCTTCCGGACCGATGCATAAGATGCGAGAAACAGGTTTTTCATACCGGATATGCGGATATTTTGAATTCGCGAAAAGGAAAATAACCAAATCTTTAGGCTTAGCTTAATTTTAACATGCTTTTATCATAGAACCTATAGAGATTTGATTAATTTTATTAATTAATCACTTTAGAAATGTGATTAATAATTTAATCACTTTTTTAATCTAAATTAAATTTTTTCGTTAGTAAATGAAACTCCGGGAAATAGGGAAATCATATCTACTCACTCTCGGTCCGGTGATGGCGCAGACCGTGTGCGCCAACAACAAAAACTGACAAATGCTGCCCCTCATACTGCTCTCAAAACCCAGAGCGGCTGAGTACCATCACACAACACACCACTATCCTGTCAGAGCGTATGTCCTTTGCCACTGTCTGACAAAAAAATCACTGCACGACACTATGTTCCAAATTCAAATTAAAAAAAAAGTTCAAAATTGAGCGGCAAACTGGCTAACGTCACAAGTTGACAGTCGGTTGTCGCTGATAGCGGATACACGCTGCGGCAGTCGGCACGGTAATAGCGCGAGCGGCGATCACCTGTCCGTTTTACCACCCCTACTCTTTACCCCCTACTCGTTTCGAAAGGATTCATCAAAGACGAGAATTAAAACAGACGGCAGCGCGGGACGTTAATTGAATTCAACGTTGCATAAATTCTGTACCTAAAACTTTTGGGTCAAATGCGTTTGTCGGCTGCAGATGATAAAAACTTTTTTATTTTGCTTGACTTGACTTATTTCATTTTTCGTGCCATCATGCTTTCTCGGCTCAACAGTGTTTTGAAATTCATTATTGCCTACTTCCAGTAATGATATTGCATCTCATATCATAATATCCTTCCTACCTAAATGGCAAGGCCACGTAATTAATTTAAATTATTTTATGATTTTTGTTTTAACAAATAGCAGTAAGATCTTAACCTTTTCAAACATCCATTTTGCAACAAAAAATAAATGGCTAAACTATTTGTGACTTTAGAATAGACGATGAAATTATGCGAAGAAATATTTATATCATTTTAGGAATTAAAGAAACAGAGCGTGTAGGTAATTTCAAACACAAGTTGAAAGAGTCGGTCAATCAAGCAAGACGGAAGGGTCGTAGAACAAGTAGATAACGAAAAAAGAAAAAAAAACTAACTAACTTGCACAATAAATTGTTAATATTTTCATTTTTTGTCAACTGTCAAATAGTAAAACTGCTGTCAAAGAAATCATACAGTTTCGTAACCAAAGAATGGGGGCCGAGTGCGCATCTCTTTTTTAAGAAAATTAATCGCCGACTAGACGACATTTCACGTGACTAGAGGGCTGGCTCGTTCTTTGGCCAAAAAATTAGCATTGCCATTCAACGTGGCAATGCTGCCAGTCTTCTCGGCACGTTTCAGAATGACAGCGATGCGGACGAGTACTTCAATGGTTTGCGTTCTTTTGTTTTTATTTGTATAAAGTCCCCGTCACGAGAAGCTATAAATTTTGTAAACACACATTCAGGGGTTTGCAATCTTTGGGTACTTAAAATAAAATAAAAACAGTTTTGTACTATTTTTTTACAGGGATATAATTATATTAACACACACATCTAATTACAAACAAACAATATAACCTAATCCGCGAAAACACCACAAACAAACAGACGCATTCGAAACTCGAAAGACAGCAGAGACAACGTCAGCGTGAACTTACTTCAAAATCGTGGCTCAAATGTTTACGTTCCATGAATCAGATGCGTTCCAGTACCACAAAACCTTAGACGACAGCGCTTTATATCGCTAAAATATAACCCGATCAAGTGAAATTGCTCATTAGTTTCGTATAACACGTACGTTACTTTGACTTCATTGAATTTGGGATTATTCGTTGTTGATTAAATTGTCGCTACGTAACTTGGTAGAAGTTCTTTATTTACAAAAATTATAGCTTCTCGTGACGGGGACTTTAGTAAGTTAGTCTTTTAATTTGGTACTGGTATTTAAGAATTTTATACTTAAACAGAAGCATAAAATGATTAGAAGAAAGTTTTTTTTACGAAGATCGTTTCTAAGACGCTTTTATATGACTAATAGTGGCCCACTTCCAAAATCCTGTATCCAAGACAGTCGTCGACCCCTAAGTAGAGGAGCAGTTAGTTCTATGTTCCATTCCATTCCGCCCTAAGACGACATTCTGACCCATTTTCCAATTCTTTGATCGACTATTTCTACCTATTTTACGTAAATCAGGCCATTCAAGTTGTAATTTATTTTTATTTTGTTAATCTAGAAGATTATCTCACGCATCACAGCATGACACATCTCTTACATGATACATCATAGACATTTATGACCTCCACTCAAGTCCGATAGACGCGGCGCTAGTGTCTATGTCATTGCATCAAATTGCATTAAAAAAATTTTTGTTCCATAATTTCCCGCGTCCCCACCGGACTTCAGTGGCGGCGCGGACTCTACCTCGAACAGCATGTGCCGCCAACCGAAAAAAAAAACAATAACTGTCAAAATTTAACACCACCGATCAAAATGCAAATTAGAGTCCGGTCACGGTTAAAACCCTTGCGAGATCCATCGCAAATCTTATGGTAAAATCATTAATCAGGCGAGATATCTGCTGATGGCGAAACAGCAGTAATGTTCCATGAACACAATGGCCCAAACGTCGTTAGGCCACAGCCTGTGTGAAAGAATGGAGCATATCTATCCTAATTGGTGTTGAACGTTTTGCACCATTTAAGTTAAAGGTATTGTGTTGCAAGGCGCGCTTCAGACGCTTTGGGCCGTGAAAAAATAATGCTATCTCGAGTGTCTGTGGTCGAGATTTTCGACGTCGAAAATCATTCCATATCGATCGTCGGCCGTCCATCGATCGCCCTTCATATAGCCGGTAGGTTGTGTTTTGAAGCGGTCAACGGCGACTGATCGACGTCGACTAACCGCAATCAAGTCGTACCTTTAGTAAAAATAAATATTCGTCTTTTTCCTCGGCCTTCTCGGGAGCTGATCTCTGATGAAATTTTCACTATTTGGACCTTTGTAAGCAAAGCATTCAAATCTTTAAAAATATTTTTTCGCATTATTAGACGCAGTATCAACAATTCCTCTTTGTGAGTCGTAAGTACAATGACTTGTTTTAAAAACAGTTACCCATTCAAGATTTGTCTTCTGAAACCATAACAGTTCGTAGAACCTATTCGTTATAAAGTTAACATCGTCATTACTGTCGGCAGTTATAATAACAATCTACACTTATTATTTATAAATTGAAGTAGCTTTTCGTGTCTGTCTGTGTGACTGCGTTATTCTTCTAATTATATTACATATTTTTT
This sequence comes from Agrochola lychnidis, assembly GCA_963680765.1. Taxonomy (NCBI): domain Eukaryota; kingdom Metazoa; phylum Arthropoda; class Insecta; order Lepidoptera; family Noctuidae; genus Agrochola; species Agrochola lychnidis. The sequence continues at coordinate 24,273,056 of OY796858.1, forward strand.
TCACCATCTTTTAGAGAATTTATTTCAGAAGGTTTTTGTGTTTTAATGCATCGATATTTTACCTTACTTACTTAAGCAAGATACGCGCTCTGACATAGAGTTGTGGACACCAGTCCGTATTACCTATTACTTATATAAAAAACGAGCCTTAGCATATAATGATGTAACATCTGACATCTCACCTTGGTAATAAGCAACATTAAAGGGGCGGGGCCTCGTCAAGGTTGTTTCTGACGGCCAACTCTAGCACCACGCGCGCTCAAACCAAATAGCGCACGCTTCCCCGGCTTCCTGTTACACACTACCGTCCCCTTTCACGAAATAACTACTACAGATTTTAGGGTATAATATATAATGTTCTGTGCATAGATTTCAGGAAAGCGGGAGGAAAAAACTAACACATAAAAAAGAAACAGTGGCAGTCCGGGAGTGCCGACAGAAGGGAAAACTTGAAAAAAAATCGGCACCGCTGTAATCAACGCGTTGATGTCTTTTACTCCACGGTATTCCGTTACAGTGTCGCGAAATCAATGGTTTAGTCCCATCTCAAAAATGCCCAACGCGCCTAAAGAAGGTTTCACTTCAAAAATCTCGATGTTTTGTCTAGCTCTAGCAAAAACCGTGCAACGGGACGCAGGGACGGGTCACTAGTGAATTATGAAACAAATCGTAGAGTCTAGCCACGCTAAGTCTGCATAAGTAAAAAAACGGTGGAATTTGAAAATCTATAGACGGCAACACCATCGCAGTCCTACGGAAAAATAATTTGATACTTTGTCTTTTTGTTTTTGATAGGTTATTTTGTTTATATTCTGATTTATTCCTGGTAAAGAATAAGTAGTCAGTTTAGCACGATGTAGTGTAGATTTGATACAGTTTTGTCATCGTATGGAGGTAGAGCATAGGCACGACATAGTCTATTACACATAAATAATGCAAAAATCAAAAGGCAAAATATCAAAATCATTAGATCTACATAAAACCCCGAAACTGTCATAAGTGACTGATGTAAAAGTATACCATGTATAAAACTTTTTGGTGTTGCCCATTTATATTTATTTAGCGTGGCCAGACTCTACATACTGCTATCAAAGTGCCTTCACGAGTAAGTAACGATTCTTAACGTCTGATGCATTGCATCCTTTGCCTGCGGGTGTACAGACGCCAGCACATCAAGCTACCCGAAACTGTCAAATTTTCCCAATCAACTTTGAACCTTATGTTTCAGCGATAAAATTGAAAATCTATTAAATAAATTTGACAGATTGTAGTAGCCTGATGTTCTGGCATCTGTACGTGACTGTATCCTCCAGCCCCCCCATGTTTGGCACTGTTTTACGAAAAATCATCTAAGATAATTTAAAATTTCGACATTTACCTTTTTTATGAATCTAATTTTATTATAAAATTGAATTCAAAAATGCGATTTATTTTGAGTTTCGAAATAATTTTCGACTCTTTGAAATTTTCGCAATCCATCATGGCGGATGTGTAGATATTTTTATTTTCGTAATATATCATTGTTGGCATAACAATGGGTGCTGAAATGCTAAATGTTTAGATATAATCTAGACAGTTGATGACTGACTGAGATATCGACAGTTCTTTCGACTTGGGCAATTGTTATGGCACCTAGAACCACATTAGATACGGGTCACCATGTTGTGTAGGTTCCTATTTCTTCTGTGGTGATCTCATAGGTCCCATGAGTAATTAGATAACATTTTATTTCTCACAAAGATTTGATATGATTTTTTTTTAAAAATAATGTTATCATTGTCACATGGACCTTCCAATATTGTTTCATTAAAGGTGGATCCGCAGTTGTAGCTCGCGTAATTAAAATTTTCCTTCGTTTTTTTGCAATTTGCAGGTCAGTGTCAGGTTGTAATTTGTATCTTAAACAATATATGATTCGCGACTATAAATAACTGATATGTATTTTTAGAATTATAATCATAAGAATCATTAATACATCTCTCTAAGTTAGATTTGTTCCATAAGAACTTTCCATAAGAGATTTGTTCTTATGGAACTTTATCTTATAGATGTTTTAATGATACAACCTGACGCTGACCTGCAAATTGCAAAAAACGTAAAGAAAATTTGAATTTTGCGGGCTATAACTGCGGTTCCACCTTAAATGATCGCTTTAGATATCATAATGGTTTTGTCTACAATTATATCTAACAGACTTGTTACTAATTGAACATGTTGCACCAGTCTCCAATTCACCATGAATAAAACTACAGGGCCCTAATTACACACTTTCAATCACAATCTGAATGGTTTTTTAAGGATATTTGCTTATCCATTGCTTCATATGTTCGAAACATTTGTCTGCTGAACAACGTAAATAACGCAATGAATGTTGTTCAACTGTCAAAATGAAAGCCATTGCTACTGTAAGTGTGTTTCGCAATTACCCCGCTGGTCTGAACAGAATTTCAGAGTCTGACTGACCCATGAGGGGTCAATGCATTCGTCGCACTATGTTTTGTTTAGTTTTATTTCGTTTTCGACAAAAAACAGAATAAATAAATATTAACTAGGTACTAATAGCGCAAGCTATAACTAATGAATGTCAACATTTAAGAATTAATTTCACAATTGCGAATAAAATATTTAGGTACTTATTTATAATCTAGCAACTTATTTTATGAAATCTTACAAATTAACGCACTTTTCGTGTCTCTGTCACCCTTATTACAATCAGTTTAAGGTATGAAATCACTTGATTGGTGTGAATGTGCAGTTCGGTTATTCTTTTTTCAAATGATCGCTTGGTGGGAAATCGATCAACGGGTAAAGCGATTAGTAGTGGTTTGATTTTAATGTTATTGACAAACAAGATTAATTTATTTTGCGACACCCAACACTATAGGTGGTCGATTTTAGCTAATAATTTGTTAAAGAAATCAAAGCGAACTTTAATTATTAATTAAATAAAGTAAGTAGGTACCTAAGTCTAAAATTCCGGATTATTAGGGTACCAAAATCAGAGTGGGCGATGGCACACGTCTAAAGGCTCCCGCAGACGGGCGCGACGCAGCAGCGGTTGAAAAATTACTTAAGTACCATGAAATTTTCATACAAATACGCGTCGCGCCGTTGCATTGCGCCTGTCTAAGAGAGCCTTAATTAAGTTTTTGTTTATTTCATTAGACTAACCTCGTTTTTTTAATAACCCCGAAATTAAAATCAACTCTGTGGTAAATATCATAACAATGGTCATACTTTTTATGTAAATTAAACAATAGTACAATCCACAAAAGCCACTAATCATATTGTGTTGAAGTTACATAATAAGACAATACTCAATAAGCTAAGATCTTACTAGGTATAAGACATTTGTAGGAATAAGGGGGAAAGCGTATCGTATAAATTAATCATAACTGGATTTATCTATTTCATAGAGTGCGCGCCACGAAAGTCCTGCGGAAAATTGTGGAACTATTTTCTTTTTACTGCAGTGTGATGCAATGACAGTGGTGGCGCGGACTATAGTTATAGACATACAGTATTTCTATTTTCTTAATGTCCATCGGGTATCATCGCATTTCCGAATACAAACGAATGCTAATTTCCATGTCCATCAATTATTAGATTTATTGTGTATAATAATTTGAATTCAGAACTAAGTACTTTATTGTTGTTTTGTTTTGATTTCCGTGTGAACTATATAGAGTTGTAAAAATATTTTCCTATCTGTCGTGCCTGCGACTTTAGCAGCTTTCCTCCCATTTTTTAAAATAAATTACATTAAGTTAAAAAAGTATTAAAAACTCTGTGTACTTCCAAAAGTCGATTGAGAGCGTCCGGTCTGCACCAAGTGCAAAGGGCAACTGATAGAAATCCGACAACTGACGAAACACGAAGTTTGCCGAGGGACACGAAAATAAAAGTACACAAGACCCCTCCGTGCCTCGGAAAGCACGTTATGCCTTCGTGGATCTTTGACAGTCGTTACGAGTTGTCAGAAACCCGAAACTCTGACAACCAGGTTTACGAAAGGGGTGTCGTATTACCTAGAACTAGGTTGTGGAGGTCAGATAAGCAGTCGTTCCATTTAAAATACTGGTATTCAGCTGCATCCGGTTAGACTGGAAGCCGACTCCTGCAACAGAGTTGGGAAAAGGCTCGGCAGATGGTCAGACATACATACAGTAATACATGTATCTATTCAAGAGGGTGCATTATGAAAGTCGGCACAACGTCGCAAATAGCTGATGAATTTCGCCGTTTCGTTTCTTTACTCACAAAAAGTTATCATAATTTTAGATAAAAAGATTTCGCAGTGTTCGGACGCTACTAACTTATAAACAAACAAAAAAAGTAATATCAGATTCAGACTATCCCAATTAGAACTTGGCCCATTGTTGACAAATCAACAAACTAATTTAATCTGAAGAAAGAAAGAAAATCAATAAAGAATTACATAGCTAGAACATTGATAAAATAATTACATTTTCCTCATCTAAATAACTTTTTCACAATGCCATCGTCGCCCGGTGCGTCTATGGTTAAGCAATAGACAACCACAGAATTTCGCATTCAAGATTTTAAAAAATAATTTTATATTTACATTGATAGCATCCGTTACTTGCATTTCTCTGTTTGAATTCGAATTTCGACTTGTGACATCTCGGCTTGTGTCGTGAGCACTATTGCGTAACCGACAGTTACCGAAGATAACCGATTGTCACCGAATCACCACGATTACAAATGCGCACGCGGTACAAAATTGATCCGGATCAGCAATGGAACCAATTTGGAAGGTCAATCCGTGATTGATAACGATTTCCACGCAGATTTGGAAATTAGTAAAAGGATAGAAACGAAATAGGTAACTGATTAGAAAAATGGTTAGTGGTAGAAATCGATGAAACCTGTTTTAATCTGATTTGGTTTCTTAAAGTGTCTTAAATTTGAATTCATCATCATTTCAGCCGAAAAACGTCCACTGCTGGACATAGGCCTCCCCCAAGCACCGCCACTTCGACCGATTCTGTGCTTTCCGCATCCAGCGGATTCTTGCGGCCTTCACAAGGTCATCGGTCCATCTTGTGGGAGACCTTCCAACGCTACGTTTTCCGGTACGTGGTCGCCACTCCGGAACCTTTTGACCCCATCGGCCATCCGTTCTGCGAGCAATGTGCCTTAAGTTTGGCAATTCTTCGGGCTATGTCGGTTACCTTGGTTCTCCTGCAGATCTCTTCAAAAATTTTTTTCTTCTTTAAATTTGAATTACCTAATTGCTAATGAGTTTAGCCTAGTTGAATTAGTAACATTCAACACGTATTTAAGCGTGTATTTAAATATAATTTGTTAAATGAAAAAACTCTACCTTGATGCATAAATTATTCCTGAATTTTCTTATTTTCCAGTCTATAATTTTCTTAACTGTCTTTTTTCTATTTATTAATACCTATACCTAAAGTTTCAGGATTAAACTGTTTTCAAGGCAAACTTGGAAAATATTTAATGAAAGCTATATTGTCTGAGGCCTCATGACAGTCGTTTCATTGCTATTGAAAACTGGAATTATGATTTCGGCTCAAAGTATTTAGAAGCCATAAAATTACCTGCAAAGTCTCTCAAACAACCTCATCATCTTTTTCCAACTATGTTGGAGTCTGCTTCCAGTCTAACCGGAGGCAACTGAATACTAATATTTTAAATCGAGACTGCCTATCTGACCTCCACAACCCAGTTACTAGGTAACACGATACCCCTGCGTAAGACTGGTCGTCAGACTTTCGGGCTTCTGATTACCCGTAACGACTGTCAAAGATTTACGAATGACAGCCGGGATCAATGGGTTAACGTGCTTTCCGAGGCACAGACGGGTCTCGATGGTCACGGATGGTCACTCATCCACGGACCGAACTCGGTAGGCGTATGTAGCATAACCTTCGATCGACCCGAAAATCTCTCAAACTACCAGTCAAGCTTAAACTGCCAAGAAGCACGTGTAACATCCTCACATCTCAAAGTTATGTTAATCTCATAAGCACTTTCACCAATGACCTTGCTGGGGAAAGCTGAATAACCGGCAAAATTGCATCTCCGCTCGTCATTTCTCCTCAGTTCAAAGCTCACAGCCTTTTGAAATGGCCGTGTTATAATATACGTAATGTCTTGTGTTATGTAAGTATTAGTAAGAGATCATATATTGCTCAAGGTAGCTGATAGGTGCACAGATTGCGGGCTATTTGTTCGGTCATTAATCTTATTCAGAGGAAACGGAGTCTTTCTTTTATTTATTGCGTTTGCTATATAGAGTGGAATGATTGTTGGTTGTGGGATTTATTGTTTCAGATTTAAAGAATGTTGCGTTTTGGTATTAAAGCTGATGGTATTTTGCAGTTTGTTCTCAATACTCAATTCTTTATTGCATTCCATATGTATTACATAGATGGTATGACAAGTAAAAGATCAATATGGACTCTGTCGGGCACAGCAAAATTAGGAGAGAGGAAGAGGGCTAAGTAGCAATTCAATATTATTATAAATTACTAGCTGACCCCGGCAAACGTTGTTTTGCCAATTATTTGTTTGGGGCAGACAACCCTTATCACTTAGGGGTATGAAAAATAGATAGTAGCCTATTCTCAGACCTACTGAATATGCATATAAAATTTGGTAAAAATCAGTAAAGCCGTTTCGGACGAGTAAGGTAACTAACATTGTGACACGAGAATTTTATGTATAAGATTAGATGTGTTTAATTGGGTGTATAATTATGTATATATTGTATATTATTAGGTTTGTGTATATAGGTATAGTATATTAGGGATTTTAATTTTATGTATTGTATTGGTAATTATTATTTAAATTCTTAGAAATATTTTCATTATTATTAAATCATGTTGTTATTTATGTATTCATATTTATATTTGATTTCCTATATTTCTTATTATATTATATTTCATAATGTTTGGTGTATGAGAGAAAGAATAATTTTATTTTGTTCTTGTCTGAAGCTAAAGTTGCATAGTTTTAATTAAAAAGGTATTCGAGAAGCGAGTAAGATAACATATGTATTTACATAGAATATACAGGGTGAAATTGAATTAATGGGCATCCTCTTAAGGGGTCATTGTACTCATCATTATGGACAACTTAACTACAAAAAAAATCAGCTGTTCCCTACATTTATGTTTGCATAGCTCGTCAAAAATGTAGGGAACAGCTGATTTTTTTTTTCAGTGTGGGTCCCATAGTGAAAGTTGTTCATAATGATGAGTACAACAATGACCCCTTAAGAGGATGCCCATGAATTTAATTTCAAAATTATTTAAATTATTTTTTTATATTTTTGTTTTGTTGTTTATTTTCATATGGAGAGCCTCAAAACTTAGCTTGTAGTGGTAATTCTCTGCTCTAGCTTATAAAGTAGGTAACACATAACGTGCGTAGAGATCAGAAAAAATAAGTAGATTGCTGCATTTTACACAATTTAAGTGCAAAATAAAACAAAATCGTTAAGTGTAAAGTTAACAATAAAACTTAAACTGATAATGGTTGTTACATTCCGTTTCATAATAATTAGAACACCTTTAGTTACAAGTATTTCACGTTACTAACATTTCATAATATTTCAGGCACCTATTAAATCTAACAAAAATCTCTTTTAATTGTTAAACGAGATAATAATAATTGTAATACAAAGATTATGCAACTATACAATCTTGTGCTAATATCAATTATCTTTTATTTTATTATTTATATTTTATCACTTCCTCAAATGAGACAGTTGCATCATTGTCTGCAATCGTTATTAAAAAGTATGATTTTAAATAATTAAAACCACTTTGGTTAACATTGTTGTCTGCTTACGCTTAGTCAGTGAATCAGATAACTATAATTATAATAATTAAAAACTCTTAACATATTACTCTTGTCGTAAATTAAGATATTACTTAAAGCCTGATTTACACGATCCAAGTTTTTTGCCTGTGTGTTTTTTGTGTGTGTGTTTTTGCGTGTGTATTCGATGCAAATCATTTGTTTCTTCAATTTGATTGTATAATCAAATTGAAGAAACAAATGATTTGCATCGAATAAACACTGTTTCACCGTTCCCGCAATGTTTTAAGACTAAGGTCTTCAACCTGACATACGGTGCCGAAACGTGGAGACCGACCGACAGTCGGGCTGATCCACAAATTTAAGGTCGCTTAGCGCGCTATGGAGTGGGCTATCCTTGGAGTTTCTTTGAAGGATAAAATTAAGAATTAAATTATCCGGAAAGGAACCCGGTGTTACCGACATAGCTTGCAGAGTAAGCTAACTGAAGTGGCAGCGAGCTGGCCATGTTTGTCTAAGGACCGATGGTCGGTGGAGCAGACGAGTCCTGAAGTGGAGACCGCGTATCGGCAAGCGTAGTGTGGGACGCTCCCCAGCTGGATGCTGAAGGCGGAGGACAGGGTGTTGTGGCGCAGCCTGGGAGAGGCCTATGTCCAGCAGTGGACTGCAATAATCTGAGTTGATTGAAACACTGTTTAGACGGTGCACCTTTTATTGTTTACTCTTAGTATGCCACTAGCAATTAAATTGCACCGTGTAAATCAGGCTTGATTCGCAGAGTCATTGGTGCCGATTCCCTTGTTCACAAACTAAACTAAATTTAAGTTCAGTGCATCTTTTTCTTTCTATTTCATTAAGAAAAGGACAGAAGATAAATTTTAGTTTAGTCCTGTCAAATTAATCAGCGCCTGTCAGTCTCCATACAAGTTTAGACGTGATTAAAAACTTGCCAACTAAAATTACGTCAATTTACGTCAAGCGCTGATTAATTTGACAGGACTAAACTAAAATTTATCTTCTGTCCTTTTCTTAATGAATTAGAAAGAAAAAGATGCAGTGAACTTAAATTTAGTTTAGTTTGTGAACAAGGGAATCGGCACCAATGTAGGACTAAATAAAAAAACGAGCAAGCCTTACAGTAGTCGCCTGTGTCTGAACATCTGACATCTTTGCTGAAGTATTACGATATAAACAATGTTCATCATCATCACCACCATCACCGTCATCGTCATAGTCAGCATCATTCTCCGTCCCACCATCGGAAAATGAGTTGGTACCATCTGACAGTCAACTCTAGCGCGCTCATAGGTCAAATGAAATAGCGCGCGCTTCACGGCTTCCTGTTACACACTTCCGTCCTTTTTCTCGAAATCACTCCCACTGATTGCAGGAAAGCGAAAGGAAAGACGTTACCTACACATAAAACTTGGAGTATATTGTTGTAAGACAAAATGGAGAAAGTTATCCATTTGGCGAAACGTTTATCGTCTTAACGACTCCCCGGATCGAGAGGGGTCTGAAAATTTGGATACTTAGCCAGCAATAGCAACTATTTAGCTTTCATAGATAGATAGATAAATAGAATATTCTTTATTATGTACACCATAAAAATTACAGACTTAATATATAGAACTTTTACATCGGGTGACACATTGGGCGGTCTTATCGCTAAAAGCGATCTTTTACAGACAACCTTTGGATGGATTTAAATGGAAAAGGAGAGACAATACTGCAGGTAGTCGGTGGTGTACCATTTACATATACAACAGATACATAAAGCATACCATCACCTATATAGTTATAATTCCCTAGAAGTAAGACGGTCGCGCGATCAGATGACTGTAATATTTAAAATTCTTAGACGGATTATAGATGTTCCTGATCTGCATAATAAAATCTGCAAACTATTTGTCCCAGATAATTACTGTCGTGGCAGGAAACACCGCCTACTGGCTGTTCCAACTTGCCGTACTGTTGCACACTCCAAGTCACCTATTCCTCGGACATTAGCCGCTATTAACGCTCTCCTGAACTCAAACACAGATCTTGATATGTTTGCGAATGAATGGAAGATGATACTGTCAGAATGTTTGAATTTTTGTGAGAAGAATGCATGACTGTGTTAAATAAATTATACGTTTAAGTAGTGTAACTGGCTTCGGCCGTTCTATTTAAAATAAATAAATTAGTATAAATATGTACAGACGCCAGCACATCAGGCTACTACAATCTGTCAAATTTATTTAATAGATTTTCAACTTTATTACTGAACATTAAGGTTCAAAGTTGATTGGGAAAATTTGACAGTTTCGGGTAGCTTGATGTGCTGGCGTCTGTACATATTAGATAGATAACAGATATACATAAAATTATAAACATGAAACAAGAGGAAGGAACTATTTGTAATGACGATGTAGATACAGATACAGTTACACAGTTACGTTGTGTGATACAGTTTTTGCTATGTATAACATCACACCTGTATTCCCCGGAGGGTTAGGCAGAGGTGCACTATTGCAGTATTGCCTAGTGTAGACGTGAAGTTATGTTATGTATTTGCTATGTCTCATACTTACCTTATTGAATAAAAACCTAATTTTAACGGTACCGTCAACTGCCCTAACTTTGCCTCGCGTCCTATGTTTGCCTATAATATAATTAAAAAGTGTAATATCTTCTTCATTTTACTTATATAGCAATGGAAACTTAAAGCTCTCTATGAAAACTCAAAGTTTCGATTGCCATACAAGTAAACAGAAATAGTAGTTTATGAAACTGTTGCATAGTAAGGGGTATTAAAACATGAGTGTGTTTAAAAACCGAGCCGTGGCGAGGTTTTCAATAGTATCACACGAATGTTTTAATACCTAGTTATGTGCAGTTTCATACACTACTTTATCTACTCTCAAACATTGGGATTGAAACAAATACTAAATAAAAGATCAAAGTTAAAGATCAAGAATAAATTAAAAAATCCCACGAAATTCAGTAAGTACTACAAAACAAATGAATGTCGCCTGCACCAGCACATCACCGCACATGCGCTACAGCGGGTGCTGCTGTCCCCCGCCACAAGTTGATGGAAACTCTGGTGATATTAACTTCTTGGATTAGCGCTGTATCGTAATAGAAAAAAAATTGTTTTATAGTATTGTTTTGTTGTGATATGATTCTATTTTTAAATTTCGGTATTCTGTTTATAAAGTATGTCAATATAAACTCATTTTGAAGTTCATAATTCGAATATTACGCTATGAGAGTAGATAAAAGATATTACAGCTTTTTCATTATTTGCCTAAAATAAAAAAGCTGTAATATCTTTTTACTTACGACGAAGAGTCAAACGAACCAGTGTTCAAATTAAGTCACTCTGTCAACATTCGTTTTTAGAATCTAATTTAACTGGGTAGGTAATGTCAATTACCAAATCTTCCAGTTTTTTACTGATAGTTACATTTATTTGAATTTTTGGACTTACCTATCGTTGGGCAAGCTGCGTTTTTTATTGAATATACTTTTTTCAATGATATCTATTTAAATTCTTATTTGCTTTTAAATTACTTAAGAAATGATACCTAGTTAATTAACTACAATACAAAGTGGAAGTTACAAAACTAATTAAAATTAAATGGATTCATTTTCAGTTCGACGGCGTTCATGAAATGTGTATTTTTTTGTTGATTTTTGGGTGTTGCATTTTTAATCCTTACAACAATTACTGAAGTGAAAACTTCTTTAGGCGAGTTGGTCATTTTTGAGATGGGAAAAACAATTGAACTCGCGACACCGTTACCAAAACCTTATTTTTGTAAACGCAATTGTGCTCTTTATTTATATTACGTTACTGATCAATGTTCTATGCAAATATTTTTACTTTAAAGGTTTTGGAAGTATTTTTTTTGTAAACTCGATTGTGCTCTTTATTTAGACAAGGTTACGGACCAATGTTCTATACGAGTATTTTTCTTTCACCAAGGCGATCTTGTTCAAGTTTTCATTTATGTTGGCACTCCCGGAGTGCCACTGTTTTTTTTCTTTCATACTCTATTAGCCGTCATCTCGGTAGCCCCCCTCTTTCTATCCATATCATCTTTTACACAGTCCATCTATCGTGTCTTTGGTCTTCCCCTTCACGTATAGCAATTCACATTCAAACTTAAAACTTTCCTGACCTCATTCCTCCGCATCACATCATAGATCATCATAGAAGCAGCAGGCATGCTTCATCCAAAACCATTAACCCCCTTTTTTATTTTGTCTTCTTTATGGTTTGTCACTTGGGGGTAAACCTTTCATCCAAATCTGGTTGACCAACAACCAGATTACATATGTCAGCATGTCATTATCAGATTCATGAAGAACGCTTGGTCTGCGTTTTGGAGTCGAGCGTAAAGAATGGTTTGTTGCAGACCTTACCGAATTGAATACCTAAAGGTGGTGATAAACTTGAGCATTCACTTGTAATGAGCATTTTAGCTAATGTTACATTACAGAAAAATAAACGGGAGCATTCTAGCGAAAGGACAGAAAATTTGCTTCGAGCTTTTTACCGAGCCGAGCAATGCGATCGTCAAGTCTGACATCTTCGTGAAGAATATTTTTTTGGCGAACATTGACTAGAGCATTCGTTAGAACGATCATAAAAATGTTCGTAGCGATGTTTGGCTCTGTTAGTTGTTCAGTTCGATAAATTTAAAAACAGCGAATGCTCGATGTTGTTACAAGAGAATGCTCAAGTTTATCAACACCTTATGAATCTCGATTCAAGCTGTAACAGACAAATGAAGCAATCTACTTGAAATAATATCTTCTGAAGGCCAGACTTTATCATCAATATACAAAATGGTGGAAAGTGATGACCTTCATGCATCACATAACAGTTTGGCAAACATCTTGATGAAATTGAATCATTTATTGAATACCACAGGTACTTTACTCTTAGGATGATGAGTCTTGATATACTTAAAACGTAGAGCGTATAAAATTGAAGTACGTAATTGGAGTTTATGTAATAGATCCTGACGAGGCTGTAATAGATAATGTAAGAGCAATTTATGAAGTCGAGAAATAATATGGTATTTGTCCACTTGAGGTGAGGTTAAATGTTAGTTAAATGCAATAAAGCCGTGAATTTGGGGTCGTTTGCTGTCAACCACTGTAGAGTTGCATATTATAAACTGAGGGGGGACTGGGAGGGCCGACAGCATTCCATAAGTCTTCCTACTTCTCTTTCGTTCATTTTAAATGACACATCACACACTAGAGGGCGGTCATGCCGTGCTTTATCTAATAACTGTAAACGAGCAATTCTTGTATATATTTATATACATATATAATCTGAATCTCGGAAACGGCTCGAACGATTTTCATGAAATTTAGTATGCAGGGGGTTTCGGGGGCAATAAATCGATCTAGCTAGGTTTCATTTTTAGAAAACTACCAAAAAAATACCGAGCAAAGCTCGATCATCCAGATATTTGTATTGAAATGTGCTATATCTCGACGTGACTGTAATGTGCGATTATGTGGGTAAAATCTCAAAAACCAGCAGCAATTTACTAGCATATAATTATAATAATTTCATATATCTATAAAGTTAAAGATGGAAATAGCTTTAAAAGTGAAATGATTTTACTATGAGTATTTTCTGGTTTTCTATTTTAAGTGCTTCACAACAATATGGATTTAATTTCTAAAATAAATTAATGAGTTTATTTATTTATTTTATTTTATGAGCTTTAACCGTAAACTTGACTCCAGTTTGGCACCCAAAGTTCATTATAAATGTAAAATCGCTGTTTGCGAAGATTTTAGGTATTTTTTTTAAATTAATTTAGTTTTAATATATACCTAAATAATTGAGATGATTTATTTTATTTACTAAGTGAGAGGCAGGTCATTATGTTACAATCACTTAAGTCTTTAAAGTATCTATTAAAGCAATGCAACCTCTTTTAGATAATAATATTTACAATGTGTGATGCTGTTCCGCATTCTGCAATGCAGCATAACTAATAAGATAATGATAGTAAATTATGGTGTGTGGTAATAAAATATGAAAGCTTTTGAACACACTTTTGTGATTAAATATCTATTATGTTATTTCAACTAGGTACAACGTACAGACAGCTTTTTGCCTGTTTTTTTTTTGTTGTTCTTAGCTAACATGAAATCGTTTTATTTTTTTACGCTGAAGGTTACGACAGCATTACCCTGGATATGATTAACATGACTCTGCCACACACGTTAAATGTTGTAACGGACATAATAAACCGCTCTATAGTGACGTCTACGTTCCCCGACCAATGGAAAATTGCCTCCGTTAGGCCCTTGCCAAAAAACTCAAATCCAACTACATTAAAAGACCTACGCCCTATAAGTATATTACCATGTCTATCCAAAGTATTAGAAAAAGTCGTTAGCCGACAATTAACGCTTTTTTTGGAACAAAATAACGTTCTACCTGATTTACAATCTGGTTTCAGAAAACAGCGCAGTACATCTACTGCTTTACTGGTTTTACTCGATTTTTCGCGTGCATTTGACGCAATAAATATCCCACTATTACTTTCGAAATTAAATTATTATGGTTTCGACCCCAGCGCTTTGCAATGGTTTCGCAGCTATCTAAGTAACAGGGAACAGCTCGTTGACTTGCGTTTGGGGGACGGTACTACCCTTAGATCTAAACTTACTTCTGTAGAGAGGGGAGTCCCGCAGGGATCTATTTTGGGCCCGATTTTATTTATTTTGTACTGTGCGGATATTATAAAATGTCTCCAGAGATGCAAGTACCATATATACGCTGACGATGTCCAACTGTATATATCCTTTAGGCCAGATGAATACGATAGTGCTATTAAAGATCTCAACGATGATCTTCAAAGAATTGCCGCCTGGTCAGAGGAAAACTGCCTGTCGTTAAATCCAACAAAAACTAAATATATGGTATTTGGCACAAGACAGAAGTTGGCTCGACTGCCTGAGACTTTAGACTTGAAACTGATGGGCGAACCAATTGAACGAGTGTATGAAGCGCGGAATCTAGGTGTTATTATGGACAAAGATCTTCGTTTTGAGAAACACGTAGCGGATTCGGTTAGAAACTGTTTTTATCGCCTAAAAGTTCTATATAATATGAGGCCTTATTTATCCGAAAAACTACGAGAACAGCTAGTGGAAACCCTGGTACTGTCTAGGTTGAACTACGCTGACACGGTTTACGGCCCGCGACTATTAGCTCGTACAGACCGCCTCATCCAAAGGGTACAAAACGCTTGTGCTCGGTTCTGCTACAATATTCCTCGCAGAAGCCATGTCACACCTTTCCTTAACAAGCACTTTTCTCTGAAAATGAAGTCCAGACGCAAACTACACTTGGCTTGCCTTCTGTTCGGTGTAGTTAAGTATCAGAAACCAGACTACCTATTCAACAAGCTAAGTTGGGTTACGAGTAGACGGGAATGCGGGAGAAGGCAATGCTCGCAACAACTCTCGACTCAGTATTGCCAAATTAATCAAAGCAGCGAAATATTTGACGTCATTTGCGACGATGAACGTTTTCAGAATGTACGCTCTTAAGGGCTAAGATACTCGTACAAATATAGTCGACGTCGTAATTGCTTGACAACTTTTGGCAACAATTGCCAGTAAATTAAAACTTCACTACTTAATTGAAATTTTCTTAGTGTCACATAGAAAAATAGACCTTTTTGTTTTATGACGTGTAATAGTGCAAGTGACCTTCAGTCTAAGATTATGTCATAAAATTATCTTATTATCTGTTACGATGTCTCATTGAGGTGGATAACAATTAAAATTCTATTGTGTCTCGTTAATGACAGTGGAAAGGTTATGTCTGCACTTTAAAAGAAACTGCGACCTCTGAGTTTGTTTCGGCCTTTCTTCTCAGAGTAGTCAGATAGGAAACGCTGAACTCATCTAGCTTATTTAAAAAAATATATAATAATATGACGTGTAAAAGTAATTTACAGAATAAACAATTTCATTTAATTTCCTTATGGTGATAAAGCAATTGCGAGGTCAACTATAACTAATGCATGTTTGTAGCTCACTGATAAATGTATCATTGGTCTAGGAGTTGCAAGCGCAATTGCTAAGAGTGGGAGTGGTGCTAAGGTTCAACCCCTGGAAAGTACTCAGCGTTTTTTCAAAATATGAAAAAAATATCATCTCGTCCCTACATTATGACGAGTTATTATGCGAACTTATATTGTTGCAGTTGATGTTTTTTCGCGATTTCAGTGTTGACCTAGCTATGCGTTCGCACTGGCGAAACATCACAATAAAACATGTTGAAATCTCTAGTACCTGTCAAACTTTGTATGGAAAATTGACAGAAAATAGAGATTCGCGAACATGTTTCGCTGTGAATGTTTCGCCAGTGCAAACGCACAGTAACACACTGTATTTTGTGTGCTGTAGCTACACCCCTGCTTACCCCTGCTGAGCAAGGAATAGCAGTGTTGTTACTTGATACGTTAGTTCCAGGTATGAGATATAATAACACCTTTAGCATGGCTTTAGTTAAGACGCAGATATATGCCAGTGACCTTGAGTGGTTAGCTTGCATGAGTTGCATGCTCACGCAGCGCATCGTACGTCCAGCCAGTAATAGCACTCGCCCATCAATGAGCGCTGTCCCATATAAGACACATTATTAATTTATTTTACATAAAACAAAAGGTATTTTAATAAAACACGTATACTTAAAGATCTTAATTAAATTACCTTTAAAATGGTGAAGGTTTCAGAAAAATACGCTTAATAAATTTTGCGTGATTCTCAGTTTTTTATCCGCGTTAGAGTTAACTTTACAAATTAATTTCACTATGTAATACAAACATAATCTAAATTATTCATATATTAAGTTGCTAAAAAAATGCTCTAATTTAACATATATTTTTAACACGTTTAGACATGATCTTCATTATAAAATCATTAAAAGTTGGTTATCGTCGCCTTGATCCACGAAGACGCGCCCCACTCCGCGATTACTGTACTGTAAGCTGAACTCTAGTACGGCGCGGAGCGGAGTGGGGCGCATCTGCACTATCTTATAGTCGGTAGCCTATATCCTATTCGACATGCTACGTTTTCTAAACATATTGGCTATTTGAGTAAACCTATCAAATCAATATCTATCCATGAAGGAGCAAAACTTTCGCAACAGCCCACCATTCTCTCTGGCCATTAACTAAACAAAACTAAATCTATTTTAGAAAGCGATTAATTAAAATTCCGATTTTATGACATCAATTTCTGTAGGGTCCTGCATTGAAAGGCAGACATAAGTTTTATGACTTATATAAAACACGTAACTTACATCATATATAATAATATATTTATAGTATGCACAAACACGTATGTATGTGCTTAAATTGAAGGCACAGCAGGTACTTCGGAGAATACAACTTCCGGTATAGAAAAGCTATTAACTTTAGTGCCTTCAATTTGAATTAAATGAAAATCTTAATTGAATTGATTTTTTTTTAGTTTTTTAGTGAGAGCACTAGTGACTCAGTGGTAACGGCAGCCCCGACTTACGAGTCGTGGGTTCCAACCCAAACAAACGCCTTACTTTGTGTAAATAACTTCATCACCGCTGTTCTGAAAACGGTGAAGGAAAACATCGCAACCGGCATCAGCATGTCTTAGAACATGTGAACATGTGAAATCTACCAACCCGCACTGGACCTGTGTGGTAGATTACAACCTACTCCCTCTCGAAGAGAGGAGGCCTGTCTCCCAGCAGGGGGAACATTGTTTCGTAAAACTCTATTATATTTATATTTTTTATATATATTTTATTATTTATATTTTATTATACGTATATTTTTTTCTAGCCTGTTATTATTATTTTTAAGTACCTGGGCGACCGACCTCTGCTCTGGTGAAAAGAGAGAATGCTCATTTAATAGTTTTATGCTGCCATGATAGTAAATACTAATTCCATGCTGCCTTGATAGTAGGTACTTACAAATTCCATGCTGCCATGATAGTAGGTACTTACTAATTCCATGCTGCCGTGTCATTATTCTAAGGTAGCCATCTTGTTTTAAGCTTTGGGCGACCGAGCTCTGCTCGGGTGAAAATACGGAGAAAACGATTTTTTCCGGATGTGAGACCTACCTAGCTAGATCGATTTTTTGCCCCCGTAAACCCCTATATTGCAACTTTCATCGAAATCGTTAAAGCTGATTTCGAGTAAGTACAAATATATATATAAATACAAATATTGTTCGTTTAATAGTATCTAATAGGATTAATAGTATAGGAAAATTTCAGGTAGAGTCAGGGAACCTTTTTATTCATGTAACAATGCAGTGATGAATAATACAGAAGAATTAACCTAAACATTCTGTCACTAAAAACTATTGTGTTCAACTTCTTTTGTGCTGTCAGGTTGATTTGATATAACAGCTTTATGAGTAGGTATTAGCTAAATGGTGCATATCCATGCGTCATGTTCGTGAACGGGCGCTGTCAGTAGGAACTGGTCATCTCTTAGCTGCCACGGTTTATTTTAATTTAATTTATGAATTGTATTATTTGTTTTATTTTCTATTACGGACGCTTTTAACGTTCTGCATCGTTCTCACATGTATAACTTCAACATGAATGATGTAACCAATATTTTGTAACCATATTTTGATTTAAAGGAGTGTCCGTGGAGTTTCTTGCCCGTTCTTCTCCATAGGTACCTACTACGCTTTGGAATGGGCAACTAGCTTCATCTTTCTGACTGACCGACCCCTTGACAATTCAAAAGTGCCTGTAATTGGTTTATTTGAAATAAATGCTTTGAGTTTGAGTTTATATTATTGTAAGAAAATCTTAAATGTCTCTAAAATCATTATGTTTAATCCCTTGTCTACTTTCAAGCATTCTTCTGACACTGGTCAGAGACTAGTTGTATTCTAGTTGGCCATAACTGCCACAACACTTATAATAACCCCCTGTTTTACACAAGCATACTTATTTAGGTCAGCAGTACTTACGGTTTATACACACGGTCTGCTTTCACACGGCCACCTTATCATCACGCCACCTAAATATAGTACTAGCTAGTCATTGTACTCCTATCAATGTGAACACCTATCCTTCCCTCGTTCACATGGCTATCTACCATCGACCCTTGCGATTTCTTTGTGCTGATTATATATCTGGATAGATTGTGATTTGCTTTTGTTTTATTTTAATTCTGGTTTTGTACTTTTGCAATGTGTATCTTGAAGTTAAGTAACTGTAGGAGTGGTCGTATTATTCGTTTTACCGACTCTTTGGTTGTCACCTCTTCAAAGCCGATCTCAAATCCATTAAATGAGTAATATTTATATCTATATACAATGTCGCCCATGGACATGTGACCGCCCGTATTTTTCTGAATTCATGAAAAACAATCGAAAGGCTTGTGGCTAAGTAATAACAGCCGCACGGGTCGATCGATCAGGTTAAGCTACGCTTGCCGCGGTTGGTCCGTGGATGGGTGACCATCTTTACATACCAAGTCCCCTCCGTGCCTCGGAAAGCACGTTAAGCCGTTGGTCCCGGCTGTCATTTGTAGATCTTTGACAGTCGTTACGGGTAGTTAGAAGCCCAAAAAGTCTGACAACCAGTCTTACCAAGGGGTATCGTGTTACCTAGTCACTAGGTTGTGGAGGTCAGATAGGCAGTCGCTCCATGTAAAATACTGGTATTCAGCTGCATCTGGTTAGACTGGAAGCCGACCCCAACATAGTTGGGAAAAGGCTAGGCAGATGATGATGAAAAACAATCGAAAATTTATTTTAAATATTTATCTTTAATATTTTTCATGTTATTCAACTTTTAATTTTTGAGTAGCGTTTGTGACCTTGCTTTACATTTTTTGCCATATCTTCGATGTGATTGGCTCGATTTGGATTCTGTTTATTATTTGTAAAAGCTTATGAGTTATTTTATCAGATTAATTAAACATTTTTATTAAAATTTATCGACTATGACTACTACTGAAGGGTGGGCGTTTTTGGGGGACTGTCTTATGTAATTTTGACGTTCAAAAAGTGCTGATTCTCAGCCTAATTTGTATAAATGACTTTGGAATTTTTTACTTTAATTTTCGATAATTTTTCATGAATAATCAGAAAAATACGGCGGTCACATGCCCATGGGCCACATTGTATATTTATATATTTGCAATCACGTTCTCGATAACGGCTCTAACGATTTCGATGAAAATTGCAATATAGGGGTTTACGGGGTCTAAAAATCGATCTAGCTAGGTTTCATAAATCTGGAAAAATTCGTTTTCTTCGTATTTTCATCCGAGCAGAGCTCGGTCAGCCAAAGTTTAGACAAGTAGCCAACCTTAGAATAATGACATTGCAGCGTGGAATTAGTAAGTACTATCATGGCAGCGTGTAGTTTGTATGTACTATACAGTAATTATGTAATTATGAGTATTCTCTATTTTCACCGGAGCAGAGCTCGGTCGCCCAGGTACTAAGTTATGAAAGGCTTAAGAGATGGTGTAGATACCTATTATATTGTAAATAGTGTGTAGTTTGTTGCTTCTAACAAAAAATATTTAAATTATAATTTAACATGTCATAGTCATGTTCAGCTTTGTTTTTGTTGAATATATTTTTAACTTAAGCATATATTCATTTAGAAAAATAATGATATTGACATCTTAGAAACTATATAAAGTTTCTCTCTCGATGGCTTTTCGCGACTAATCTACATAAAATTAATAAATAATACTTTCCATAGAACAGCCTGTGGATAATAAAATTAATTATTCATTTATTTTCTCTTGACATACTTACGACGGGTGCGTAAGGATACAGATCGGCACTTTTAATAAATTCAAATTCAAAATATTTTATTTCACATAAACCTACAAAGGCACTTATGAAACGTCAGAAGCTAGGTGCACGGTTCCAATTGGTCGTTTCCTATGGAGAAGAGCCGACAAGAAACTCCACGGTTACTCTTTTAAAAATATTGGCTTTTACAATACTTTCAAATAACAGTGTAACAGGTATGGGAGGACAGTGTAGGTCTTTCAATAAGTACCAGGTACTTAACAAAATAGAAAATGGTCAACAGATCCACAATCCACTAAGCCTACAGCGTTCTCACATTCACAAAATAGAAAAGAATCTGTACAAAAGATTAATAAATTAATAAAATAAAAACCTATTTTAATAAAACGCAATTATATGATTGCTGATTAATATGAATTTTGTTATCTTTAATCATAGGATTGTCGAAGGACCGATGGCCGGTGGACAGACGAGTCCTGGAGTGGAAACCGTCTATCGGCAAGCGTAGTGTGGGACGTCCCCCAGCTAGATTGACCGACGACCTGAAGGTGGCTGGGCCAGACTGGATATAGATGGTGGAGGACAGGGTGTTATGGCGCAGCCTGGGAGAGGCCTATGCATCAGTGGACTGCGATAGTCTGAGCTGATTGAATCGTAGAATTATAGATGATAAAAAATAACTTATTACAAAAAATACAACCGACTTCCAAACTACAAAGTGAAAAATAACTTTAATTTCGAAAGTCGGTGTCAAAAAACTAAAATACTTATCCAGAGACAGAATTTTTAGTGGGTTGATTTGTAATTTATCTAAGTTACAATAGCCTTATGTCAACTGCTCATCAAAAATACCCAAATCGCTATAGATGTGCCTTTCATATTTGAAGAGTTCCCTCGATTTCTCCAAGATCCCATCATCAGATCGTGACCAAATGACAATGGGACCAACCTGAAAGTATACCCTTTCAAATGAAAAAGAATTTTTCAAATCGGTCCAGCCGTCTTCGAGTAATCGGGGAAAATACATTTTAAAAAAAATATCCCTACGAATTGAGAACCTCCTCCTTTTTTTTGAAGTCGGTTAAAAACAGTATCTAATTCAGATGCATTTGTTTTTAAATGAATAATAAGAGGAAACGCAGTTACGTGATCGTTGGCATTCATTCCATACAAACGTATTGTACTCAATACTCAATTCTTTATTGCATTCCATATGTATTACATAGATGAGTAAAATATCAATATGGACCATGTCGGGCATAGCAAAATTAGGAGAGGGGAAGAGGGCTAAGTAAAACAAATATTAAAAAAAAAAACAAAAAAAAAAGATAAATATTTTTACGATACAAAGTATATATGTCACGGCTAAAACCCGAAGTGCGGCTACACCTAGTTTTAGCCGGCTACAACTAGGTGCGGCCGGTAGCAGTTGGTTAAATTTAGTTGTAGCAAATGAAAATGGTTGAAGAGTAGGTTAGGTTAGAACTGTGACCACATAATATACCGCACGAGCCGAGCGAGCGAAGCGAGCGGTGCCGCGGCAGCGGCCGGCGAGTGCCAAGGTCCATTTAGGCAAGTTTAACTAACTGCTACCGACCGCACCTAGTTATAGCCGGCTAAATCTAGGTGTAGCCGCACTTCGGGTTTTAGCCGTAATATATATACCAACATCATTTCCCTATGTTTTTGACGTACTTATATTAATTTTAGAAAAAAGAAAAGAAAACGCTAATAAATGAATGAACACCAACGACAACACGAACGCATTTCCTCATGAGTGCTCATAAGAGATAGGTAAGGTCAAAGGTACCTTCTCTAACTGAAATAACACAATGTAGGTAATTTCGTTTTATTTGTCCTGGTTTTCAAGTCCCAAAGTCAATCCTACAGTACACCAAAGTAACAAGTGTATTAGTAGTACCAACCAAAGTATTCAGACGCAGAGATACTTAGGGCCAGTTTCCCGAACGAAAATTATGGCAAAATTAATGTGACAAATTGTCAAGCGCGCGTAAACTACAGCGATTGGCTGTTTATAAATTATTCAACCAATCACAGCCGTTTACGCGCGCTTGACAATTTGTCACATTATTTTGCGATAATTTTCGTTCGAGAAACTGGCCCTTTGATCGTTTCTAGCACCTAAAGATACACCACACATCACACACACACCCCCCTCACACATATACAACACACACAAGTGGATATCTTTACATGTTCATTGGCGGAATTCCAGAGGGTGACACTTAACATATTGTACGCTGTATGTGCCACACAGTGGACATTGTGACTATATTGCTGTATTGGGTTGAACCTGTTAAAACAAAAGTAAGTGTGAATAGTAAATAAATAAATAAATATAAAACACACACACAAATACACACACACATCACACACACATAAAAAAGACATGTTAAATTTTCTATAGCATAACACTTATGCCCATTTTCACAAATATTAGGCATTAAATGGAATAATAAAGTGAAAGACAGTGACAGTGGAATAATACTCTAGTAAAACCTACAAAACCTAATCCCGTTCCCCGTCTTATACAACAACGAACTCTTCTATTTTTTTTCCCACAGTATTAACAATAGCAGTTGAACAGAATTCCACTATAATTGGGCTAAAAACCATAGTCTTCCGCTACGGAATCTGCTGGTACGATTGTGTACAATAGCGTGATGATATCTAGCTTTATTCAACAATGCGTGGACTGTTCACAGAGCTATGCGATTATATCGGCGTGAAACAACGGGGGTATAGAAAAGTGCTAAGAAAACATAATATTGTGGTAGGTTTTCTATACTTTTTCTTGGTATCTGAACTACCTCATAGATTGAGATTGTAATGTAAAACTAGAGGACTGAATGGTGCATAATACGCATTATGAATATATCATATTATAAAAATTCTGAAAGAAATCGACACGTGTTTCACCTCTCATCGAGGCATCCTCAGGATGACGATTGACTTGTCGCGAACTCGAACACGGCGTGTTGCCACACTAAGCGCTGAACGCAGCGCGGCGTGTTCGAGTTCGCGACAAGTTAATTGTAATTAATTAACTACATCATATCATAACATTACGATTTATTTCCCAAAAGGGATGGGCAGAGGTGAGAGCACCCACATTTTGCCAGTTATGTTAAAGTTCCAAGTAATAGTGCGAGCCTATTGCTGTCAACCGGGCACAAATCCAGACTCCGGGCTGCTATTGACAAATTCCAGATAGAAAAACCCAATAACATTGCCATGATCAGAATTGCAATAACCCTGTTGTATCATTATTCTTGTAAAAATTATTGTATTACCTTTATGTGGTGTGTAATAAACAGTATTCTGTCTATATGTCTTGTCTCGTCGTCCAAGTGCTTCAACACTACGCAAGCTGGACAACAATTAAAGCCTGCATTGCAATCTAATTGCATGTCTTTGTTGTCAGCGCCCACGTTACGTTGAGTTACGATATGCTACGTAACCGGGACTGATATGTTACGAATTGACAACAACATAGATACTATATAAAATATTGTGCCAAAAGTTTAACTCCCGACAGTTACGGATGACCCCAAAAATCGTAGTTAAATTTGTCCCATACATTTGGGAGCTTCGATTCCACAGGCAGTGGTAAGGTTCAAAACGATATGGGACTTGTTGATTGTGTAATTTATAGCGTTACGTTCGATCATTTCGTTGTCCGTCTGTCTGTCAGTCTGTCAAGACCCATTTTCTCAGGAACGTGAAATTAATATCAAATACGTAGATCTATGGTCCCTTGATGCTCTAAAAAATTCAAGCTTCTAAGTCAACGCAATAAAAATGGAACCATTAATGTGAGATATTTTGATACTCGCAAATAAATCAAAACCTACAGGGAACTTCCCGTTGACCTAGAATCATGAAATTTGGCAGGAAGCAAGATCTCACAGCACAAGTAAAGGAAAAAGTCCGGAGATCGTTAATTCTAGTTATAGGACATTAAAAAAAATGTGACTACAAACTTACATTTGCACTTTGCAGTTGGAGAATTGACCATGACGTATAATCGATGTACAAAGTCAATCGATGTTCAACTACAAAGTTCGTTTTTGAGATAAATTCATCCCAACTACGGAACCCTTCACTGTGCGTGGTCCGACACGCACTTGGCCAGTTTTTATTGCTGTTCTTCGCTCCCTTTCATGGTAACACGGCGTACAGTTATTTTTTTGGAAAATGGACCAAACAGCCTTTACAATTCGCTTTTCGCTAAATCACTAGGAAGCGGTGAAGATTTTGGGGGACTGTCTTATGTAATCTTGACGTTTAAATAGTGCTGATTGTCAGCCTAATGGATTTAGCACGTAGCTTTAAATTCCCCGATTAATAATCATGATCTAAACTTTAATCCAGCCCGTCCCATCTTTGATGTCCTCCCAGCGACGCCCTAAGCCGAGGTTCGTACCCCACAGGAGGTTAGCGAGCGTTCACCTAGTTTTAATTAGCATAGTTTTTTGTCCCTGGCTGGAGACTTTGAGTGTAGAAGTTTAAGGTAGCCACAGGAAAGGTATGACACGCCCTACAGAAAAAAAAAACGGTATTCTCTGTGTGTCTTTTCAACATTCGCCTTCTGCCCATTCCTCCTTCGTAAGTCGTAACACCAGTAAGTTCCACTCGGCTGCCTTAACTGAAGCTTATGGGATTAGTTTGCCTTTCACCGATACGAATCTGTGTCGTAAGTGTAACTAGAGGACAATCTCTAGTCTCTACGGGAGACTGGGTTTGTCGACCCGTTTGCTTTCGGAATCCTTAACCCGCTGGCCCCGATCGTTTTACATGAGAAATAGATCGTGTTACGCAACAGTTTGGTAAGCCTACCGTTTGCTGAAAAGGCCAGACTCGTATCGTCTGTGTTACAATTATTATGGAGCTGTTATGCTGCTACAAGTTGTCTTTTGCCTTATAGATCGTTTAAAGGGCTATCTGTTACGAAATGTTTGGAGAATGGTTTAGCTACGACTTTTGTTTGAATTTAGGTCTCAACATTGTTTCATGTTCCATAGCAACCTTCATTACATAAGTCATAAGTCATAAGTCATAAGTCATAAGTCATTTATTCATTTGTTTAACATAGGTGTACAATAGTAATGGTATTTAAAGATAAAGTGTTCGCTATGTTATACCAGAGGGCGTACAAATGTTTGTAATTGAGTAATTATTGAATTAAATAAGTCTGAACAATAAAAAACAATTATACATACATTATTATTATATTATACATTTATTATAATTATTACATTCACATTAAATCTATCGCAGCCAGCAAGTCCTATATTATAGTATAACTAGCTGACCCCGGCAAACGTTGTTTTGCCAATTATTTGTTTGGGGTGGACAACCCTTATCACTTAGGGGTATGAAAAATAGATAGTAGCCGATTCTCAGACCTACTGAATATGCATATAAAATTTGATAAAAATCAGTAAAGCTGTTTAGGAGGAGTAAGGTAACTAACATTGTGACACGAGAATTTTATATATAAGATGTTCTAATCTAACTAGCCCGTATTCTCCCACTGCAGGGCAAAGGCCTCCCTCTCCCTTTTCTACACAATTCTGTCCATTGCTAGTGTCGGCCAGTCCTTTCGATAGGAGTCAAGCTCGTCCCGCCATCTTGATCTCGGCCTGCCGCGATGTCGTCGTGCGTTTAGTGGGACCCAATCAGTGGTTCTTTTAGCCCATTTGTCTTCTGACATGCGGCAGACGTGTCCGGCCCAGTCCTTCTTAAGCTTAGCGGCTTTCTGGGTAAGGTCTGTGACCTTGGTTTTGACACGCAGTGTTGTGTTCCTTATACAAATAATAATATTAATGGATAATGTTACAAAAGATAAACTATCTCATAATTCAATGCTTGACAGGTTAGGTTAACACTGTCATTCCTTACCTGTTAACTTCACAATGGCAGGTTATTAAGGATAATTTCTCCCAATATTCTTTCTTCGTATACATCCCCTGAAAGACATGGTCAACAAGCCATAGCTCAATAAAAAAAAGAGCGAGCCTTACTGACATCTGACATTTGACCTTGGTAAAATAAGAATATTAAAAGGGCCTCGTCAAGGTCGTTTCTGACGGCCAACTCTAGCACCGCGCGCGCTCATTGGTCAAATCAAATAGCGCGCTTCCCCGGCTTCCTGTGACACACTTCCGTCGCTTTTCACGAAATCACTCCCACAGATTTTATTATTTCGATTTTGATTTCAATTACAGGGAAGCGAGAGGAAAGATGTTCACATCAATAACTTTGAAAAATAAAACGTCAAAATGCTTGGAAGAACTTTAATCATGACGATTCAATTAGAACGAATATGTTTCACGAATAGATACATAACATATCTTGTACATACATGTTACTGGTACATATACATAGGTATAACAACCATTAGCTAGTTTCTAACATCTCGATCAACATCACAAACACGTTGTTCCTAACTTTGTAATGGCGAGTTCAGAGGTAGCGAGTGATCTATAACTGACAGTGGATTTATCAACCAATTTTTCGCAAGACATGTTATATTATACATACATAACATCACGCCTTGTTTCACCGAAGAGTTGGGCAGAGGTGTAGGTACATATAGTACACCCACATTTCGCCAGAAGTCCCATGTAACAAGGTGCGAGCCTATTGCCATCAACCGGGCACAAATCCGGACTCCGGGCTGCTACTGAGACATAAGATAGAAAATCTCAATAACACTTTGCCCGACCTGGGAATCGAACCTAGGACGTCACGCTACATGTTATAATATTTTTCTGTATATGAGCGTTTATTCTAAAAGTCGACAACGTCGCAAAAAACTGTCAAATATTTACCTGTTTTGATTAATTTGGCAATAGTTGGTTACGTTTGGTTGACTATATTTATTCTCAGGAGGAGCTCGTGGCTAAGTAATAACAGCCGCACTGGTCGATTCATCAGGTTAAGCTGACCATACCCACATATCGAGACTCTTCCCTGCCTCGGACAGCACGTTAAACCGTTGGTCTCGGCCATCATTCATGGATCGTTAACAGTCGTTACGGGTCGTCAAAAGTCCGAAAGTCTGACATCCAGTCTTACCAAGGGGTATCGTGTTACCCAGTTACTGGGTTGTGGAGGTCAGATAGACAGTCGTTCCATGTAAAATACTGGTATTCAGCTGCATCCAGTTAGATTGAAAGCCGCCACAACATAGTTGGGAAAAGGCTAGGCAGATTGACGATTGATATTTGACGGGTATTTGCGACGTTGCCCACTTTCAAAATGCACGCTCTTAATTTATAGTTTACCATTACTGTCAGCGGTTCAGTTTGAATCATGTTCCACAAATTAAATTGCCAAGATGTTCTCTGCCTAATTTTTGCATTTAGCAACTGTAACAACTAGTAAACTGCGCAAGTCTGAACCCGCCAAAGTTCTAAATATAATGAATACTTAAGTCAATTCACAGTTTGGCTTGGCCTAATCCTATAACTAATATGATAAGAGTATATACACAATCTTAGACCATTTCCTAGGACTGCCTAGGAGTAACAAATTATTTACGAGACTAGAAAGAACTATTTGTCGATTAACTTATGATCTAAACATCATTACAAGAGAAAAAATAGAAGTAATTGAATAAAAGAAATGAGATTTTCGAACATAATGCGCACTCACACACTAAAAGGTTAAATATAGGAACGTAGAGAAAAACTTAAATCAGAATCCTAACTTCATTACTATTCAAATAATATACAGACACCACGGGTGTCTTCGCGTCTGGTGTTAGTTCAATGCAGGCGTTCTTTGAACGTATGCGCAGCGTAGACGCTATGCAAACGCGACGTTGACGCTGCGTATACGTGACGCTTGCGTAGCATATGCATCTATAGTCCATGTAATCCACGAAGACGCGCCCCACTCCGCGATTACTGTACTGTAAGCTGAACTCTAGAACGGCGCAGAGCGGAGCGGGGTGCGTCTACGTGGATTGCACGGACTATACGCGGCTTCAACGTCTATATCGACATGCGCTTAGACCCTTGTATTGAAAAATCGTGTCTGTCAACAAGCTCTCATAGTGATCCATACAACACACGACCGTGCCTACAGACGGCAAAGAAACCGTAGTTTTACACGGCAAGAAAAACGTCTGTGTACAAAGGGCCAAACACCCAGTTGCACAAAGACAAACATTAAAGCCCCATTCCGTAATGGATCATTAACGTCCCATTACGAGCTAGAAGAGACAGCGCTGCCGCCAGAGTTCGTATTACTCCTCAAGCACTGGTATCTGAACCAAGAGACTCAGGTGCGGTGGGCGGGAGAACTGTCAGAGCCATGCCGGCCGGAGTGCGGAGTGAGGCAGGGAGGCCTGTCCTCGCCTCTGCTCTTCGGCCTGTATGTTAATGCTCTGATTGAGCAACTCAGCGGCACGCGTGTCGGCTGCTACGTGGATGGAGTTTGTTTTAACAACATTAGCTACGCAGACGACATGGTGCTGCTGGCTCCCTCGATCGGTGCTCTCCGAAAGCTACTCAATGTCTGTGAGTCATACGCTGCGACTCATGGGTTAATTTATAATAGCAGTAAAACTGAATTCATGGTCTTCAGGTCTGGCACCAGGTGTCCCACTACTGTCCCTCCTCTACTAATGAAAGGTCACCCGATTAACAGGGTATATAAATTTAAATATCTGGGCCATCTGGTTGCTGATGACCTGAGGGATGATAAAGATCTAGAAAGGGAGCGCAGAGCATTGTCAGTTAGGGCGAATATGCTGGCCCGCAGATTTTCTCGATGTACAGACGCAATTAAAATAACCCTTTTTAAGGCATACTGTACAGCACTGTACTCGGGAGCCCTGTGGTTCACATATACCCAAAAGGCTTACAATGCTCTGCGTATCCAATACAATAATGCATTCAGGGTATTGTTGCGATTGCCGCGCTTCTGTAGTGCCTCGGCAATGTTTGCAGACGCACGCACTGACGGCTTTGAGGCACTGTGGCGTAAGAAATCTGCCTCGCTACTCGGCAGGCTGCGTGGCAGTCGCAACACTATCCTGCAATCAATAGCCGCCCGGGCAGACAGCCCGCTAGTGTGGGCGCTTATAAACCGGACCCGTTCTGTTTTAGTTATTAAGTACTAACATAGGCTAAGCTTTTTTGTTACTAACACTATAGACCATTGTAGTCTGCAATAATAATAATAAATAAATAAATAAATAAAATTACGTAATGGATCATTAACGATAATGATTTCATTAATTTCTTCAAAAAACCATTAAAATCGAGTCTAATGTTACTTTCTGCAACAAGATAATAGAAGATTAGTATTTAATGACAGCTTTAAAAGTTAAAGTTCGTTTCTGCAACTGGATGTTAGTGTGAAGACACTCTTAGTAAAACGAAAAACATGATAAAATAAAGAAAAATAAAGAAAAATATATTCTACACCCTTTAAAACATAGCAAATTCGATGTTTGAGTACTACTTAAAAATCTAGTACACGAGATAAACAGATGTTATTATCAAAAAGCTACAGAACCAAAAGCATTTGGTCCATTCATTTATTCTATGAAATAAATAAATATCCATGACTAGAGAAGTAACACTAACGTACAATGTGCCTTAGTTATGATAGGAAAATAATTTAGGCAAGACTTATATAGAATACGTTTAAATGATTCAAGCTTTCTCAATAATACAGGCAAGCTTCGATTGAAAAATAATTTACATCTATCAATAAATAGAAATAAGTTTTGGAAAACTTATTAATAAGTA
This sequence comes from Agrochola lychnidis, assembly GCA_963680765.1. Lineage (NCBI taxonomy): Eukaryota > Metazoa > Arthropoda > Insecta > Lepidoptera > Noctuidae > Agrochola > Agrochola lychnidis. Next base: position 24,303,489 of record OY796858.1, read on the forward strand.
AACTGCACCTTAATTGCGTAACACACGATCAATCGCAATCCGTTTCATTTTGACATTTCAACAACATTCATTACAGTCTGACTATTTTCTTAATGTACCTCGGGAATCATTGCATTTCCGAAAACAAACGAATACAAAGATTTATCGTGTATAATAATTTGAAGAACTAAGTACTTTATTGTTGTTTTGTTTTGATTTCCGTGTGAACTTTATAGAGCTGTAAAACAATTTTCGTGTCTGTAACTTTAGCAGCTTTCCTCCCATTTTAAAAATAAATTAAATTAATTTAAAAGAGTATTAACAACTCTATATATTTCCAAGTCGATTGAGAGCGTCCGGTCTGCACCAAGTGCAAAGGGCAACTAACAGAAATCCGACGACTGACGAAACACGAAGTTTGTCGAGGGACATTAAGAAAAAAATTAAACAGTACCTATGTTGTTGAGCAGACAAATTTTTCGAACGTATGAGGCAATGGATTAGCAATATCCTTCAAAATGATTTAGATTGTGATTGATCGTGTCACGTAATAAGGGTGCAGGCCTTACTTACTATCGGCCTTCCACATCACATTATTATTATTTTGGTTCGTGCCCTAGGCAAGCTGAAAATTTAACTCAAAACGCAACACAAAGTATTTAATACTTTCACATTCCCAATTCATTTAAGGCCAAAGTAACTTAAATCAAAATAACTATTCAAACTATTATTTAAAAGTCAATTTTGTTCAGTATTTTTCTTAACTCGTACAATATCACATTTTTATTTAAACGATAAATAATGCCCCGCAGCAGAGAACTAAGAAACTATACGATAATAAACGATTAATAGTCAACTACACGATAATTCAAAGAAACTCTACTCGTCTATCAACACTTTATTTAAAGCTTAGATATCTTACTAATAATGAATTTACAAAAATCTACAACATCACAATTACTAGAACATTTATAGCTAAATACCCGATTTTGACTATTATCCTATACAATTATCTATTTGACTAGATGTCTCGTATTAACATGAAGCAACCATAATTTGAATAAGAAAATATTCGGCAAATCAATCACTAAAATCATTTTATAATGTCATTTACTTTCGTCAATTTTTAAATTAAGAAATTTTAACACATTCTTATTTCAAAAACTATAAAATGGCGTATATCTCTTGCGATCGCTTCATGATAATACGGCCAAAACTAAAATAGATTCAAAGTATTGTAAGATCGAAGACTGCTAAATCTTCCAACTTATTTGAATAGTAATAAATGGAATTAATAAACCTTGGACCGATGTCGTTCAGACAGGAAGACAATATCGTGATTATTGTCGAGTTTGTCACTATTAAGTACTTCTGAATAATAGAAAAAAGCTTTACTATTTTTCTATTATTAAATAGTATTAGGTAAGTGTTACGTAAAATCACACTTGGTTAAGTGATTTCCACAATTCTAGTCAGGGGCCTCTAATTCCATTTAAAATTACGTATTCTGTAAACGCAGTCATTTCGTGCACAGAATTAAATTATTTTTATTTCTAAATAGAGCCATTCTGTGATATGAGAACGTATACCAACTTGTACTATGTTTCAGTCGACGATATTGGACAGTGGGGCTTCGAAGGAATTCAGTACACAAAATGGAATTTCTGGAATTTCTACGTTTTTCAAAATATTGAAGGAATGATATTCGACGATATGATTATTTAGATATACGTACATTTTTTCTAAATTTATACTCCTCTACATTGTGGACCTCGATATAGAAATTAGATTATTTACAAAAAATAATAAACTGCAGTGGAAGATTCAGTTTACATCGAAATGATGATATTTGGCACTTTAAACAATACTGATATGTATTGTTAATTAATATTCAAACCACTTATGAAATTTAAATTAAAAATTATAGTTTAAAACTGTTACACGACATTTTAAATTAAAATTTCGTCATACCTAGTTCATCTGTTGCAACAAATACAATTAACTTTGTTTTAGTGACATTAGGTCTACTTTTTATTTATTCTAGAACAATGCCCAACTACGAATCTAGATTTCAAAGTTCACTCAAATTGAGGTTCATAGCCGGCAAATCCATTTAGAGACATATTAAATTTACGACACAATTATCTTAAACTTTTGATGCTGGGGCCACATTGTCGCGATAAGGCGAACTAAACTTCGCGCGCTCTCTCTCGCATACCATTCGTAATAAAATCGCGGCGGAATTTTATCGCCCACTAGATTTTCAACTCTCGGTGTTAAGCCGAGCGTTGAAAATCCAACGCGCTTGGACGCACTCTCGTCCCAGCGCGTTGAAAAAACACACTGTTGGATTTTCAACTCCCGGCGCTAAGCAGAGCGTTGAAAATCAAGTGCATGAAAAAAAATCGCCGTGATTTTATTACGTCCATGCGAACGCGGGCTAATAGAGAGCGCGCGAAGTATATTCGCGATAATGCTACAATGTGTCCATTGTAGGATGCAGGCTAGCTCCCACACAAAATAATCGACCGATTGTTGACCAATTTTACCAGATCGAACGAGAATCGTGACATGTAATCTATTTCTGCAATCCGGCTACACTTTTATATAATCTGCAGTGCAGGTGAACGGTCACACAAGAACAGCTGTCCAAATACAGAGCATTTTTGACATCTTAAGACGCAGATATATGCCAGTGACCTTGAGTGGTTACCTATCGTGTTCTGAACTGAGCTCACGCAACGCGTCGTACGTCCAGCCAGTAATAGGACTCACCCATTAAAGAGCGCCATCCCAAATTAGACGCATTATTAATTTATTATACATAAAAAAGGAATTTTAATAAAACACGTATACTAAATGATCAATAATTAAATTATCTTATTATGCGTGATAGATTTTGGGTGATTTCATCCGCATTGGACATAACTTTACAAATTAATTTCACTATGTAATATGAACATAATCTAAAATATTCATTTATTAAGGTATTAAAAAAATGGTCTTATTTAACATATATTTTTGCCAAATCATTAACACTACTCGGTTAGACGAGATCTTCAGTATAAAATCATTAAAAGTCGGTTATCATCGCCTTAACGCCAAATACATGTGAAAATTACAGATTTTTATGACGGCCATTATATGACAGAACCGCTTTCCTAGCAAACAAACGCTTTGCCAATGCATTTCTCTATCTGTGTCACGAGTCTGACTAATAACCTCAGACTGTTGACCAACCCAAACAATAATCTTTGTCACCTAAATTACCATTTTCGATCACTGCCCAAAAATAGAAAACGTTGCCAAAAATTTAAGAATATTAGCAAGCGGATTATGTGAGGTAACCCAGTTGAGCTAATCACCAGTAGGTAATGGCTATCATACTGTAGTTATGGGTAGTTTGACCCATAAGCCATGTGTGGGTCATCTACTGTTTCGATACTTAAGGCGCTGACGAGACGCAAATGTTAAAAGTAGTAAAAAAAATTGCCAATTCTATATAGTTTGTAGTAGCGGAAAAAAATGTCTTATTTGAATGCAGAACTTGGTTGTTTTTTATTTTCGATTACTCAACTAATTTTGGAGTAAATAGACATAGCATAACTCAATACTCAATATCTTTATTGCTTTACCATAATGTGTACTTAAGTGGTAACTATATAATTTAGATCATTATGGACCCTGTAGGGCACAGCAAAAAGGATAGGAGAGAGGAAGCCCTATTTTAGGAGATCATTAAGTTGTTATTGTGGGAACATGTTTTAACTTACATACATATAATCAAAGTCAGGAGATCGCGAATAAGACATCAACATTTCGCTTAACTATTATTTATGTAACAAAACATCGCGCCTTGTTTCCCCGAAGGGTTGGGCAGAAGTGTACCTGTAGCAGGTACACTCACATTTCGCCAGTTACGTTTAAGTCCCATATCCATAGTAAATAGAGAATTGCTTCATATTTTGCAATAAATTACAACCGTTGTATCATCGCGCTTCTCTTTCTTTTTTATGCAGTCCAACAGTTACTGCGGTTTAGCTCTTTTCAGCGTCTTAATGGGTAGTTGCTTCACGGTTGCTCGTGTTACTTAGCTTTATCGAAGATGCTGCATTTATTGATTTGATCTCAGAAAGGTTAAGTATCTTCGAGTCGAGAGAAGTCGTGGGTATTTGAATTAATATTTTGATGGATGGACTATCATTTAGTAGCTAATCAACATAGCATACGGTAGAAATAATTTGTGATAGATAAACCATTGTTTTGTAGTAGTCAAGCAGCTTAGGTAGATAGCAGATTTAAATGACCCCCATAGTGAACGCGAATCTCTATAATACTACGTATTATATTCTTGTTTTTTTGATTGCTGGTTTCCAACTCAAATGCATCCATTAATTATGGGCACCCGAAACTAGTCGAACGAACCCGAAACAAACACAAGTAAAATTACAAACCATCCTCATAAAGTTAAATGAGCTCTTTTTTGCGTCAAGTTTACCGCAAATAAACGTTTTTATTTCTTTTTCTTTCTTAAATGTCATCATGAATGTCTATGTGCCAATTTCTTAAGAAATATATCTATTTAAATAATTTGGCAATATTTGGACTATTAATATTAAAACATGAGCTTCAAGGCTGTTATTAATTGCAACAGTTAATTCGAAAAAACGGCGATAATCAAATTAGTGATAGCGCAAAAAGTGGAGCCAATCAAATCGTTGCATTTGCATATCTAACTCTTATTCGACCGGTCAAGGACATACTTATTGAAAGAACTCTTCGAAACAAATCTATTATTGCCGCGAAGCAAACGTTCAATTTTTAATTTTTTGGCGGTTCTGATGGGCACAATTGGACTACAAAGTATTGCAGTTGATATAGGCAGAGATTGCCGTACCATGTAACGTTAGGTGGGTCAACTATCAGAATAAAATATCGCTTACCTAACACTTTTTTCGTGGGTCGAAGACAATGGCACTTGCCAATGCCCGGCGGATCACTTACATTTTGTATGGCGTGGGATGAAAATGGCCCTTGTCAATATAAGTATTTAGATTTGAATACAGATTGCTTGTAGTTGTTGTGCAAGAGCTTCTGGGAAGACACGTTACAGTTGTCTGTTTGAACAACATTTAAGTTGTGTTACTGAACAACTTCATTGCAACAGTTACACCAAATTCAACAACAACAAAAGGTTGAGAATGGTCCTTGTCAATATAAGTATTTAGAATTGAATACAGATTGCTTGTAGTTGTTGTGCAAGAGCTTCTGAGAAGACACACAGTTACAGTAGTCTGTATGAACAACATTTAAGTTGTGTTACTGAACAACTTCACTGCAACAGTTACACAAAATTCAACAACAACAACAACAAAAAACAGATTTATACCGAAGAAGTAACATCCCTACAAACGTATCGAGGCCACATCGGAGTTCTACTCGTTGTACCTACAGAAAAAAAACGAAGCTGTCTAAGGCAGGCCCCCGGAACAGAGCCTCGTTCAGGAGTCGCGTGGTCACGCGCGGCCCAGCATGGCGGCCACATCACCGGCTGATTGGGAATGGAGCAGGGCCCCCCTGGTGGGTCGCGGCGGGGCCAGCCTCGGTAAAGCCAGGACACCGGCGGGGGCTGAGCCGAGGGCGCAACCCGTAACAAATTCGTGGCGTGAAGCTTCCGTTGGGGTGATTCGTCGCTTTGGATCCCATCTGAAAAACAATGAGACGGTTAGCTGAATTGTTTAAAAACTAGAGAAAGAAGTTGGAACGAAAGGAGGATCAATTTCAGTGTCAAAACGTATATAGGGTAGCAGGGACATCGACGCGAAAACTGTTACCATGGATTCAGTACATGATTCTGAATCCCCCTGCGTTGACATTTTTCATCGATTTTTTTTAAAATAACTGACGAAAAATTTCAACGCAGGGGGTTCAGAATCATGTATCTACTGAATCCATGGTAACAGTATTCGCGTCCATGTCCCTGCCTCCCTGTAATAAATTACTATAATAATAGACAACCGTGCTATGTAAACGCAATCATTAAGAGATAGCAACGTTGACACAAAAGTCGCCTATCTGTGGGTTGACAAATAATCTGATTCAGAGAGCCGGTACCGCCGGTATTTTAACACAGGCCCTATAAACACATGCCTCTTTATATTATGTAATGACGTCTAACCACAACCTAAACCATCTAGATCTATTACTCAAATTACATAACCCGACGACCCTAAACCATTCCGCAAAAATACCAAGAAAATAGTTCCATCATTGCCGTAAATAGCTCTTAGATATTGCTCAACAGCCCAGACTTGTCGCAAAAACCTCAGAATACTTCCTATTGCTCAATCTTTCAGGTTTGAACGGAAACCTGTCCACTTACAAGTAAACCACGATTAAAATCAAGTTGTTTTTTTGTATGGCAACAGCTGCAGGTTAGTTTAATTTTAATCTCCGTTATGTAGAGTAATTAGGTTGGTTTATTTATATGTGTGGTGACCATATATGGAGGTAGTACCCTGTGTAATGAATGTAGTGGTAGACAGGACAGTTATTATTGAATTATATTGATTAATCGAAGGTAATATTGAATTTGCGGACGGTGAGCATCGGGTAGCTCGCTGTCCGATAAGGACCAGGCCCGGGTCGACGGCGCGTTGTGTTCTACGCGCGCCTCAAAGAAATGTCAGCAGAATAGACGGGGTCCGCTAGGGCCGCTGCCTGCCGGGGTTGCGAAGAAGTCCGAAAGGGAGATCGTGGCCCCCGGCAACATGGCAACTGAAGGAACACGGGTGGGTTTTAGTCAGTAAGAGTCTGACATATAGAGCGGGAGAAGTTATTTGATAATTTCCCACCCAAATTAAAAAGAAGGTAATATTGAATTACGAGTCATCCCTAAATTGAACGCATCCTGATTTAACAGTGGCTAGAAAACCAAAGCATAAAGCGTGAAAAGATATTATTGAGATAGTCATCCAAGGTTGGGTTCAGAAACGTGCCGCCCTGCTAGAAAGAATGTGAGGTTATTTGGGGGTTCCAGAGGGTCTCCTGAACCCTCCATAACAATTTGTTTTTGTCGGAGACACATTTATGTTAATTTTATTTTCTTACATTTAAAAAATAGTCTACTTATTTTAGGATGCAAGAACCGGACTAGTGAGTTAGAAGGTGGCGAGGTATTTGGTAGCTACCTTCGCTCGCTCACTAGACCCTGTCATCCCCTTCGACTCTAACCTGTCCGAGCCGGGGTGCCCCAAGTCCCAACACATTTCAACCTAGTAAAAAGGCAATGAGAACTTAAGATGCAAAAGCGAGCAAAGAGAGTTCGGGACTTGTGGCACCCTGACTTACTGGCTGAAGGGTGACTAGCCTGACCTGACTGGTGGATGGGGGACTTGCCCTCTTCCTCTCTCTCCCTTCCACCTCCCCCCCTACATTTCATTTATCATCAATCTTTATAAATGAGATTTGTCAAATTAAAAGATCGTTTAAAAAAAACTAAATATCTCCGGCGAGGGGAGAGCGGGGGTTTACTAACCCTCCCTCCTCCCCCCCGCTCCTACCGTATCGAGGCGGCATGTTTTTAAACTTCAACCGTCATCGATATTCTCACCTTTTATTTAACAATTTTAAAGTATGAAATATTCTTAGTCCTTTCTGGTCCTTTCCGAGCACTATGTCCTGCCTAACTAGCGTCCGAGTACCTTCAGTATATCTGGATCAAGGCGATAATACTGTCACTTTTGAACCGGCCAGGCCCGGAATAGTGGGCCAATAATTCAAGTGTCTACCTTATATGATATTATTTTGTAAGGAGTTTGTAGCTTAGAGAAATAAAGCATTCTAAAAATAACATTTTATAAATGGAATTCCTAATCGAAAAATCTCTACTAGTTGTAGGGACTCGAAATTGAAAGAACAGCTCGAATCAATTGGACTGTGAAGTTAAATTGCGGTTGCTGTGTTCATTCCGTGGATCGGTGGACACTGTCGATCCCAGTTATCCAACGTATTTTTAACAAGTAACAACAGATCTAACCTTACAATAAATTGTAATAATCCCTGTAACCTGGGCTGGGCTCTATGGTTGACCAATTTCCTCTTTACATTAAGAAACTATTCAAAGTGTAGCGGTTACACTGCCACATACGAACTACGCATCATAGACATGACATCACACAAATCCTGCATCGCGCAGTTAGAGTTTACCGAGCGATCGATATACATATAATATTTCAACTTCAAACCGATGGGCAGTTGCCCGCCAGACACAACACCCGTCTGGTCGAAGGATCCTCCCTTTTATATGGTGGATGAATGAACTTTACACCCTGTTCCTCATACCACTAAAAAAGCTTAAGGAACTATCATTTCTAAACTCTCAAATGCTCATAAGATGCGTCACACACTTCCTGCTAGCGATACAAAAGATAATGTCGCAACTACTGACTGTGTGACCACCTTTACGCGTGCAACGCATGCAGACGACTAAGTTAATGACTTGTCATAGGAAGACCTGCGTTGTGTAAGTACGTTTGTTAAGTGGTTACAGCATTAATGGGTGTTAGACGGACTAGCTTTGGTTTGCGAATTTACTTGCTGATTTTATTACATTAACTTCCGTCAGGATGCCCTTTGTTTAGCTAAATTGACCCTAACCAGACTATGACATGATTGTTTTACTTCAAAGTTAAAGATATTGAAGGTATTGAAGCAGATTGAATAAGAGCTTTTGTCTATATCTCATCTATTCCCTAGTAACTATATCCAGTTTTACTCGACTCGTATCTTCCATCACCAACCTTAATTATATAGATGGTAATTTCGACTGAAACCAACATTGGTTGGTTGGTTGATTGCTTAACAACAGCATTTTTATTTTATACTATCTAGAAAGGGTTATTCCCAAAGTACTTACTCCATTCTATTGTTCTAAAAAGATAAGAATCTCATATCCCAAGTTACTCCAAGGAATTGTTATTATTCAAAAATACTTATTATTTTGTCCCCATTCTGCTCCATAGGTATCTGGAATTATTCTCAAAGTACTGTACTTTGAGAACATTTTAATATTATCATGGAGTAGAATGAAACCTAATTAATAATATTATATTTTTCATGGAGTAGTTTGGCAACTCTTTTTGGAGTACTTTGAGAATAACCCGCTAGAAAAGACTATCTGCGGAATCCCGCATTCCCCTTAAACTTAAGATTTATAAAACAATGGTTAGGTCATGTATGGATCACAATGTTGACTAACAAAAGAGATGAATGAAAGGCACATGGACGCGTAGCATGACCACCGTAGAAACGGGTTTTGTCGACGGAAGAATAGACAAAATGACAAATAAACAATCACAATCTGTCATTTTGTCTATTCTTCCGTCGACAAAACTCGTTTCTACGGTGGTCATGCTACGCGTGCTGAGATGAGAATGCTAAGTTTAGCATTTTCATCTCAGCTGCATTCATTGCGTAACACCACACATCCCTCTAGATGTCTGGTGTTACACGAATGGATAGAATAACAAATGAGTACATAAGAGGAAGTTTGAAAGTGACACCGGACACTGAAAAGTTGTGCGGAAATCGGGTGTCATGGTATGAGCATGTGAAGCAGAGGAATGAGGAAAATGTCGTGAGGGAATTTGGAAAATTGGGACAAGGAGAATGATGACACAGTTAGAAAATCATCTTAACCGCTAAGAATACGGATTGGCATATCCTACTAATCCTACTATTATACTATACTATATATATATATACTATACTATACTAATAATATTATTAGTAGGATGCGAAAGTTTGTGAGGATGGATGGATGTTTGTGGTTCTTTCACACAAAAACTACTAAACGGATTAAGTTGAAATTTGTCACACAGATAGTTTATAACCTGGATTAACACATAGAATACTTTTTATCCCGATATTCTTACGGAATCGAGACTTATGTGGGTGAAACCGCAGGGTGCAGCTAGTGTTTTAATATACTTAACAAGGTAGCACGCACTGTCGCTCTTCGTTATGTAACTGACGACTTTAGTTAATAACGTTATCCTAACCTAGTCTAGCTTGTAATAGCCCAACATGGCGTCTAGTCTCATTAAATACACTCTACGCATTACCGATCATGGATTGCGACGATAAAACTTCATGTTCTTTGGTAATGATCTGATATTAGTTATATTAGACTTTCAGTCAAAATTGTGTTGTCATTGTATTGAGCAATCGTCAATTTTGTTATATTCTTCTGTTCTTTGCCACGTAATAGGGGGTAAGCCTATTGGCACTAACAAATCAATAACACTGGCTGACGATGTGGGAATCGAACTCAGGGCAGACCCAGGCGACTTTATGCTCAATGGCGCGACCATTAGCGACAACGAGGCAGTGAAGCATAACATTTTTGCTAAAGCATAATATCTAAACCATAATTCCATTTAGTTCTTCAAACTCTGATGAAATATGGGTGGGGTACCAATTGATTATGAAAACCAGAACTCAGGTTTAGGACATTTCGATCGCCGTTAACGGTATAGTTATGTATTACTGCAACAATTTCTCAATCCCTTTCTAATAGTTCAGTGGCCTGGAATTTGAGCGTAAGACCACTTGAACTCGATGGCCGGTAAATGGTCTAGCTAGCTGTTTAATATCCTTACATTTATAACTTAGCCAACGCAAAATCTTACGCCATGCAAATCTGTGACTAATTATTGCGGGTCACGATCCTTTTAACAGCGAGGAAAGTGACTAAGTGGAAATCTCACAACAAGCCCTTTCATTTGATATGTCACATGGTACAGTTTGCGAAACTTTTTTTAAATTTTCCAATTTGCCTCCGGAAAGTGACCCCCATATTCAAAATTCATTTATTTACGTTACATGTTAATGTTTGGGTCACAGAAATTCATGTGAGTACCAAATTTCAACTAATTTGGTCCAGTAGATTCGGAGCAAATTGGCTGTGACAGACCGACAGACAGCCAGCCAGCCAGGCAGACACACGAGTGATCCTATAAGGGTTCCGTTTTTTCATTAGGACGAACGCAACAATAAAAAGCAAAAAATAAATTGTAGTGTCTCAAACTATTCACTAATATTTCGCTTAATACATTCGGGCCATGGTACGGAGCGAGAGGAAATAGGAGGCCGTCACCTCCTTCTGCGAAGCAGTAATGCTCGCGAAGGCGGAGGCGGAACGCGTGAGGGAGAGGCAAATTTCGCGCCCTCGAGCCCCTAACCGCCGCAGGAGGAGACGTTCTGGGCGTCGGGAATCACAGGCAGATTTCCGGCCACCGTAGGCGCGGGCTTGCGGACGGTGAGCAATGGGTAGCTCGCCGTTCGATAAGGACCAGGCCCGGGTCGACGGCGCGTTGTGATCCACGCGCGCTTCAAAGAGATGTCAGCAGAATTGACGGGGTCCGCTAGGGTCAATGCCTGCCGGGGCTGCGAATATGGGCCGAAAGGGAAATCGTGGCCCCCGGCAACATGGCGACTGAAGGAACACGGGTGGGTTTTAGTCAGTAAGAGTCTGACACGCCCTCCCGCTCCACCCAGAGCGGGAGAAGTTATTTGATAATATCCCACCAAAAAAAAATGCCTTAATCAACAAGATGCAAACTTTTCTCAAATCAGTTAATCTGTTTTAATTAAAATTAATACTCTTGATCCACCATCTATAAACTATTCGTCATGGGAAACAAGATGTAGATGCGTAAGTTTATGTAATGTAAATGTAACTTTTTCTTAATGAAAGGTAATTAACCTACTATCATAGTTATCATAATGTTTCCTTCTGCGGAAGCATAACTTTCAAATGAAGAGGAATTAATCTGTTTATTTTACGATGTTCGAAATAACACATGATATTACAAAAGCTTAAGTTTAGAGTTATGGACAACATAACATAAATCGAAAAGTTTATTAATGGATTCATTGATTCTTCACAACAACAAAAAAAAAATTGGAAATGAGATCAATCATTATTATTGATCTCGTTTCAACATTTGCAGTTACGCAACTTAAAAAGCTCAAAAGGTTAATCTTCAAATTTTTTGTATTTTTAACAGTTAATTGGGCATTTTATGTAAGAAAACGAGCTTAATTCATAATGATAATGAAGTTTTCAAACAATAAACTTTACAGCTGTTTGAGGTTGAGCATAAAATTGAAGTTTTTTATGCATCTGTCAAACCATTCGTCACAAAATGAACAGAGTATAATTACATAGAGAGGGTACGCACTGCCGCGTCGGTGATGCAAGCTCAAGTTTCAATTATCTTGTTTCTTGTGCACGCAATAAATGATAATAGATATAATAATAATTTGATGATGGATGTTTTGTAATAATAATTACTTACTGTTTTTTCTGTTGCGGTCAGAAACTTATGTCAGTGAACTGAGAATCGAGCGAATTAACTGCACTGTAGTCAATGAACCTATTAATTTTGTAAATAAAATTGGTTCTGTTGCATTTTCGATGGATTTTAAATACTATTACAGAAGAGGCAGTAGAAAATTATACAATAAGAAAATTGTTTTATTTTTATTTTGTTAAGTAACTGCTGGAACTTGTTGACAAGCCTACACAGTCCTCCCATACCTACATAGTAACATAATCAATTTGAAAACATCAATTATTTTAAAAGAGTAACCGTGGAGTTTCTTGCCAGCTCTTCTCCATAGGAAGCGACCAGGAACCGTGCACCTAACTTCTGACTTTTCATAAGAACCCATGCAGGTTTATATGAAATAAATTATTTTGAAGGGACATAAAAGAGATAGTTTTCATTTACCTAATGTCGAATGTAAAATAAGAAGGGCCTTTGAACTTTTGCAACCAGTAGCAGGAGAAAATGCTCACCTAACCTTATCACATAACATAGGTTAAGAATCGTAAGAAGGCAACGTTTGAGTCACAGAGAAAACGTCAAGTGAAACTGTTTCTGATTACCATGATGTTACATGATTAGATTAGAGTTCGTGGTTTACATAAACACACCATGCCCGACTGTCAACTGACTGACATTTTTTAACCAGTGGACGATAAAACGAGATCTTTGGCAACAAGTCTCAATTGTTTATCAAACTGTAGTTACATTTATGTGGCTGTTAGTTAGAAAGAGGGTGACTACTGAGAACAGTAGCGGATCCAGGTGGGGGGCTAAAGGGCTCATGACCCCCCCAAAAGCGTCTGAGTTCTTCCGTGATAAATCTGAAAGTGAACTTGATATTATTCTAATTTAACTTTTTATCAAGTATGACATTATCTAATGTACAATAATTGTCATCAATAAGATTATCCTTAACTTAATAAGTATTATGTTTTAATTTATTTTTTTAAAGATGTTTTGTTTACGTGACGAATTTTGAATCCGCGCGCAACTTGTTCTGCCACTCATGCTGCCAAGTTTGACCGACATGTATACGTATGTATTCAATGATATCTGTGTTAGTCTTCAGCCTAACAAAGTCATTGCATTCGCTTAAACCTACCCTCAGCGGGGTCACTCTCCCAAACGACAATCCTGGATCCGCCAAATAGAAAAGTATGGAAGTAAAAGCATGTTGCGCAGACGACGGCGTGATGAAGATAATGATGAGTTACATGTGGTTGTAGTATGAGGGTACTCTGCTGTGACAGAGTTTAAATAAAATGGAAATTATGATAGAGAAATGGTTTATTACATCTTAAGCCTAGTAGTAGTCTACTGTAAGACAAAGGACATAGTAAAATTATTTAAGAGTACCTATAAAAAGTGGCTTTTTGTGCATGTCTATGTGACTGCGTTGTTTTGCTAAACAATCCAACGGATTTTAATGCGGTTTTCACAATCACAAAAAAATATATATATTCAACTTACATATCATAAAGAAATTACGATGTTTTGTCAAGTCGTAAAAACAAAGCAGGTGCAGGTCGCTAGTAATAAATAAAGAAAAAGATTCCTGACCGGTAAGAGTGCTAGAGTACACCGTCACAACCAGTACTAATTAATATTTTACAACGCATGTGCTCGAAAAGAGCGTTTTCCAAGCAAGTGAAAAAGAAAGGAAAGTGCCACTTTTTGTAGCGATGCTGTCGCGCGTTTTGTAAACGTGCAACAGCATCACTACTAACGCGTGTTAGTCGCATTTGCAACGCGCTACAGAAGCGATGCCAACGCGCTACTAACGCGCTACAGCATCCCGACTGTATCGATTCGAATGCGCGACCGTGTCGGACGACATCGGGGAGAGAACGGAGGGAGGGTGGCACGTGTTGTTACATGATTTCACAAAGTAATCTTTCTTAATTAAATGGGTGCATCCAATATTGACGCTGCTTTCGTTGCCTACGCTTCGGCTGCTTACGTAAAAGCAGCACCAAGGACAACGTGACTAATGTTGCCTCAACGGAGTCCATCTTGCAACTGTAGCAATCGCAAGTATTTTTGTGCCGTTACTGAATCGCATTTGCATCGCGACAGAAGCGCGGCAGTATCGCGTTTGCATCGCGACTCAATCTGGGCCCGTGGGCGAGGGCACACAGCTAGCGACCGCTTCGCGACTGTATCGATACGGACGTGCGACAGCATCGCTACAAAAAGTCGCCGTGGGCGAGGGGCCTTAGATGATGATGATGATGACGATGATGATGACGACGATGGCGATGGGCATGACGATGGCGATGGCCATGACGATGGCGATGGCGATGGCGATGTCGATGGCGATGATGATGATAAATAGTGTTTATCATTTATATACGTCAGCCAAGATGTCAGATGTTACACATCATATGCGACTACTGTAAGTAAGGTTCGCTCGTTTTTTTATTTCCTCGCACATACGCATAGTAAAATGTTGTATGATACACGTGCGTAAGATGATTTCCGCACTTGTAGCATAAAATAACTCTTAAAATAAAGAAAACACCTATTATATCATCTAAGAATATTCATCGGTTACAATGAACATATACTTCAAAATTCCGAAATCTTCATTGACTTATGGAACCAACTGTCAACTCCAAGTAGTCTTGCAGTATGAAGGTAAATTTACCCATAGATGGACACGGACAGTCTCTTCGAAAATGAAAGGCGATTAGTAGCTAATATGGGCAAGAGTTCGATGACCTGTAGGGCCGGTTCTCTAAACCGATAATAATATAGTAGCTGGTATTTAGCCTGAGGCAAAGTGATTATTTCATCTTTTATAAGACGTGAGAGCCCTCTATGGTAATTATTCAGATGCATTACATCAGTCAGATGCATCGCATCTGCATCAAAATATCCTACACGTGGGGCGATATTAAAATATAGGGTCAGACATCCTGAACAGTCAGCCCCGTCTTGCTGACTGGACAATCGTATCGATACGAGAGTAGTAGGCAGACTTGTGGACGTGATTGACACTCAGAAAGTCTATGTTACGGAAGCTACTTGTCTTCACTACTCTGCGCATATTTTTGAAGAGGTAAACATTTCTTAAATAAGCATAGCAGCAATGAGGTATTCAAAGAACTCGTTCATACGCAAAACGAAAAGTAAAAAGTCTCACAAAAGTATTCACATCACATCGGTTACTCTCGGGTCGGCTACGGATGATCGCCGTTACGTCACAGACGCGGTAACCTTTCACTGCGTGCTAGATGCGTGCGCGCAAGCGAAGAATCTGCGGTTTGCGACGGAATGCCGGGGAATGTAAGTAAACATGGTATCGTGGTAAATGGGACGGTAATTTATGGTGATGATGAGGAATTAGAAGGCGTATTTATACGCATTAAAGAAATCCTACGAGTAGAAGTGAACATGGAGACCTGGTCTTGTGAACTGCACTGCTAGGACCACTGAATGGTAAAAATGGACAGATGAGGTTGCTGGTTACCGAAAGGATTTGCAGAGAACAGAAATGTGAAAAAGGCAGAGGTTTTCGCTTTACAGTGGGCTTGATAGACGGATAGCGTAATATCGCCATGTCGCAAGGTCCAAAAAAATATAAAGACTTATTGTTAGTCATAATGCTGTGAAAATCGAATCTAGAAAGGCATTAGAGTAGATATGGCCATGACCTGGACCGGACCAACTTTAGATGGATGAGTGTGCACGTTCTAAATATATAACTGTTACCTAACGCATCTCAACTTAGTTTGACAGCTGCAATACGTCACAATATGGGGAAAGGTCATTCTTACGCATGCATATAAGTACCTAATGGCATTATATTGTAAAGAAAAATTAAGTTTAGCAAATAAGGAACTAAGCATTATTCACCACGCTTGCCTAATGAGGGTTGATGATTTCGGAATATTTTAAGTCCACATTTCGTGACAAAGTTTTGCTTCATCGTTGCCGGGCCATTACAAAATTACATATAATGGGTAAATAGAATTTTCTTTTTACTGTCCTATCCCAATTCATTTTGAGTTTGCGCAGTACGTTTTTAACCGACGTCAAAAAAGGAGGAGGTTCTCAACTCGACTGTATTTTTTTATGTTTGTTACCTCAGGACTTTCGACTGGGTGAACCGATTTTGATGATTCTTTTTTCATTTGAAAGCTGGTGCTTCCCGTGTGGTCTCATTTATTAAGTTTGCTTGGATAGTTTTTGAGTTAGGTTCAAGAATACGTTTTTTTTTCCCACTTAGTATATGGATGATATCTTAAGTTCCTGTCACTGTTATTTTGCATAGCAGGTAATGGTATTCGAATTTGTGTGGGGTAGGTACCGCAACTAAAAACTGAAAAATAAAATCTTTTTACAAAAACGTTTTTTCTCCCATGCGTCTCAATTAGTTGTCATCTCGGCAACACCAACTCAAGTTTCACCATCCTTCATGAATCACTAGATTGTTGTTTCTTCAGCTAAGGAAAAGGACAGTAAATTTACAAATAACATGTTCACGTTCGCCGAGTTCATTGCTCCACTTTCAGTTCTCGCCACTCGCATATTTGTAATCTGCACATAAACGAGAACCGTCTACTGAGTGGCCAGTGGCTAGTTTATCTTCGGAGATGGTAAAAATTGGTACTAAAACTAAATATACTAATGCCATTGCATTAGTACATTTAGTTTAGCATAATGTGTTCAACAATCAAGTAATATTAATTTAAAACACATAAATATTCCGAAATAAATATTTAAATTATGGTGAAATTGCATCGTTGTTATTGTTGTTACGGGTCATCAGAAGCCCGAAAGTCTGACAACCAGTCTTACCAAGGGGTATCGTGTACCCGGTAACTGGGTTGTGGAGGTCAGATAGGCAGTCACTCCATGTAAAATACTGGTGTTCAGCTGCATCCGGTTAGACTGGAAGCCGACGGCAACATAGTTGGGAAAAAGCTAGGCAGATGATGATGGTGAAACCACTTCAAAAACTGTTGCGTCGTTTGGACATCGTAGTCACATAGACAGACACGAAAAGCAACTTTGTTTTATAATAAGTATGTACCTATGGAAGATAAAGAAGAGTATCATTAGTAAAGATTTTTGTAATTTTTTTTCCATAGGTTCTTTATTTTGAAACCGTGCCCCTAATTATCCACGTGTCATAAGTTCCTAATCTGGTTACTAAATTCAATCAGATATATTTTGGTGGCGTCTGCATGTACCTGCGTCATCTTACGTCAAGTTATATTGGACATGCGTATTATATCTGTATTGACGTTGAAAGTGAGATCAGTGCCGAGGTCGAGGATGCACTTTCACCCCTTACCCACATTTCACAGATTTCGAACCAGCCAGTTCTTAAAACCGGTGCATACGATCTTGAACTTTGTGGCTAATTATGGTAATCTTCGGATCTGTATGTGTTTGAATATTCTTCAGGGTGTTATAAATAAATATTTCTCGGATTGTAAGAAAATGTCAAATAGATTTCATATGCATTTTGTATTTATTGATTTTTTGACCTTGTATAAATAAATGTCTTTCTTTTTACTTTCAAAAATATTTCCAGCAGTTGTTATAATTATGATTATTAATTTTATACTAACTAATTAGTTCTGCATAACATGATTCATATTTGCCGTGTGCATCACCACCATGACATCTTTGTTCATGGGTCATCATGCTCATGGCATTTCCTTCCATACATTCCGAGCCCACGCGTGACAAGGGACTCCGTATCATTGTTGCGACAAACAAATACACGACAAATGTTAGGGCGACAGTACGATATGTCGACCATCAGTGGTGCGACAGCACATCAGCTCGGCGAACATTAGTGCGATTGATTGTTTACGACAAACGATGGATCGATGAAACTTTTGATCGATGGATCTTACGTATTATAACACCTTCTGTATGTACCCTGTGTTCACGAAATAAATTAATTTGAATTTGACGAACGATAGCGCAACACAATTTTCGCTCGACAAACTAATGCGCTAACATTGACAAACATTGCAGGTATAATATCAACTACATGCAAAAAATAAAAAAACTTGAATGTTTTCACTGATTGTTTGTCGTGAAAACAATCAGTCGCATTAATGTTCGTCGAGCTGATGTGCTGTCGCACCACTGATGGTCAACATATCGTACTGTCGCCCTAACATTAGTCGTGTATTTGTTTGTCGCAACAATGATACGGAGTCGTGACAAGGCAGAACGTCCGTACCATCTCCATTTTTCAAACTCATCCGCGACGTCACAGCCCAACTCAAGCATTACTAATATATCATAATTTCCAAGCTCAGGCGCTTCCATATAGTAACATAAAGTTACCCAGGTATACGTAATACGGCACATGACGTCGGCCCTATCGCTTTCTCCGCTCTCACGGCCAAAAGGTCGTTATGCGAAAATGTTTGTATCTCTCGAGTGTCTCCTCCGGCGAGGTAGTATGATTGCTTGTTTTTGATGCGAGACGTGCTCTATGGTTATTATTTCAATTGAATACGTATATACTTTCAAATAGTTATCATATTAGAAGATAATTACATTGTTGTGAATTTAAATGTTTTATTTTAAAATTCTCTTTTATTGAAGCTTGAACTGTGGAGGTCATTATGATATAGCGTCACGTCCGAATTCCGCGAAGGGTTAGGTAGAGGTTTACCTATAGTCCACTTACATTTCGCCAGTTATGTTTAACAGATTTGTTTTGTTTTTTTTTTCATTATTATATAGTTAGTAAAAAAGGTGATAGACTAATAACAATTTTGTAAAAAGGGATTATAATGAAACGTAAAATTGTGGTGAATATTACGAACAGCTCCATTATCCACGCGATATAGTCATGTCGTACTGCTAGGTCAAAGATGACATTAAGAAGTGACAGGTCACCTGGTTATCACTTACGAGCATCACAATACAAACACTTTTCCTTTCTTACTGTCAACGTGAGTTTGATGAGAAAATTCTGATAGTCTTTGTTAAGTTCATCCTTGAGGAGAAAACACATACCTTAAAACTGTCAGGGAAGACTTTTCTACTGCAGCTTTGCTTGTATAGATGACGTTATTAGATGGTTGGACTCCAAATCATTACAAGTACCTGGTCGACCGAACTTTGCTCGGATGAAAATAGATAAATATATCGTCCAGGTATACCAATGTTGTATCACATTTCCGAGACTGTGCAAATAGAGAAAACGAATTTTCTCAGGTATGAGACCTTGGTAGATCGATTTTTCGCCCACATAAACCCCTATATTGCAACTTCTATCGAAATTGTTGGAGTCGTTTTCGAGAACATGATTACAAATATTGCTCATTTAATGGTCAAGTTCATGTATATCCTAATATACACAAACTGGACTTAGAATAATGAGCAGTTAGTTACACAAATGTGCTGTACCCGTGTCTCGGGAATCTCTAAGAAGGGCATTACGCAACTGTACCTCTTCTGTCAAGGAAAAACTATTATGACATACTTCATATTTTTTCACTAATAGTTGTCACGTTAGTTTTTGTTTTGCGTCCTACTTAAATATCTGTATTGCAAGTTTTGCATACATACATAAAATCATACTTATGAAGTTACGAACCAACAGGTTGAGCAAAGTCAAGTGTTAAAACAATATTCGTGACCACGTCCCCCTCAAAAGTTACAGGCACTTACGAAGCTAATAAAGAAAACGGAACGTTTCCTAACGACGAAACATTTCAAAAAGTATTATTATTCTAAAAAACTTAATAGATTCGTTCAAGGGAACTACAATAGCCCGACGACTTATTACTTCCTATTCCGCCTCTCGCACTTGACGCTTCTTCAAAGAGGTGTGAACCTGTAGAGAAAGTCATGTTTTCATTGCTGTCACCTTTACAACCTTAATTTCTCTTTCATTTCCCGCCTTATGTTCATTGTCTTTGAGTTCAGTTTCTATTTCCGGAACGGTATTGTTAACTTTGTTACACAAATGTGAGAATTTACATATGCGTTTGGCTAAATTAGTTGTGTGTAGCTGCGTTCACAGATGGCTGGATTTTCATTATGCGTGAAATTATGGTTGGTGTTATATCAATATTATGTTATGGGCTGTTGTCAAGGGTGTACAATAGACTTGACAATACTCTACTATGATAATTTGGAGCAGTTTGTTCTAAGGCATTTCAAGCGTAAGCATCAAATATAGACACTTAGTTCGTCATTTTAATGAGGAGGGCTTGGAGGAGGGGCTTGTGGCCAAGTAACAACAGCTGCACGGGTCGATCGATCAGGTTAAGCTACGCTTGCCGCGGTTGGTCTGTGGATGGGTGACCATCTTTGCATACCAAGACCCCACCGTGCCTCGGAAAGCACGTTAAGCCGTTGGTCCCGGCTGTCATTTGTAAATCTTTGACAGTCGTTACGGGTAGTTAGAAGCCCAAAAAAGTCTGACAGCCAGTCTTACCAAGGGGTATCGTGTTACCTAGTAATAGGCAATCGCTCTATGTAAAATACTGGTATTCAGCTGCATCCGGTTAGACTGGAAGCTGACCCCAACATAGTTGGGAAAAGGTTAGGCAGATGTATGTAGTTCGTCATTTTAATGAAAAGCCAATAAATGCTAATAAATATAAAAAGTAATTTCGATACAAATTTTATAGATACAGCAATGTATTTACACCGACAGTAAGTTTATTATATTCAACACCTACTATTTCTTTACACAATGCTCAAGAGAAATTATATGCATTATAAATATTAGATATAATCAGGGTGTGAAAGAAAAGCCTGTCATCTTTACAAAATCATAATCATAATAGCACAAGAAATGAAAAGGAAAAAGCCTTCGGAAATGTAACAGCAGGTTCAAGTTAAAATAAACCAAGGAGGAAAGAAAACCACACATCAGATACGAGTCTAACACTAACCGATCCAACCGGCTACAATAATCTAAAAGAAACAAGTTTTTCAATACTTTCTACAAACATAGATAATAGCTTGTTATATAAATTAGAAACCGCGTATGGAATGGATGCCTCAGGAAACGGAATCAATGACGGCGTTAAATTTCTGCATATTTTATTATTGTATCTTGTGTAACACTTGCTAAAAGTAAAGAAGCCTTGTTATGTTAAGTCCTGAACACTTGACAACAAGATAAGTGGAAGGAGAAAGGTCACGATTCTGATCAAGTGGCGTTGGAATTTCATAATAATATGCTATTAACGCATGATCGTACTGCTAGGAATGCAATGCGGCTATGATGGGGTCAAAGGTTGGAATTACAATTTGTGATGTGCTGTTTTTGACTTTAGATAATTAGCTTTTTGGACATAACTATAATCACATCGGCAGGAGAATTTATGACAAGAACATGACAAATTAAATTACTGATTAAAGAGGACCACACAGTGTTATTGCAACATCAGTTTTAACACGGAATTCTTAACCCTCAGATAACCAGATAAAAATAATAACAAAGATAATATCAAAATAAACAAACGCGCACTTTTTACAAAACAGTTTAATGTGGTTGTGGCAGATGACACTTCCCATTGAGCGGCGTAGTGTGCGCGTACGCAGCATTCGCACGGTTGCGTAAGATACTCATCATTGCTTTCCCATCGCTACGACTAAACTGCGTTCGTGATTTAGTTTCCAAATATGTAAACAAATTAGACTTTTTGGAAAAACTGCTATAATATACCCACACATAAAGTTGAGTTTGCGCTACAACTTCAAACATTTTATGACTTTTTCAATCGTATTAGTCGTTCTAAAATGAACTTAATTTATACTACGATAAAGTTGATATTCGTTTCAGTAGAAATAACATCAATTGGAAATGAGGATTTGAATAGACTTTAATATGACGACCTGTTAGTCTTGTGTGGGAAATTATTTCATCCGTGAAACGTCAAGAGTTTTATACGTAATATTTGGGCAGTATGACGAGAATTTTTGATTGGATGCGCTACATAATCTGATTTGATTCATTGTGAGGTTTGAATGGAAAGGTTGTTTGATTACTATTTTAATTTTATAGTCTGGCGGAGGATACTATCTCGGTTAGATATGCTCATAATTAAAATAAATAAATCAAAATTGGGGAGTTGTCGAAGGTAATCTATGTATAATCTATCTAATACCTTTAAACGAGCAATTCTTGTATATAGTAAGTATATATATATAATCTGAATCTCGGAAACGGCTCCAACGATTTTCATGAAATTTAGAATGCAGGGGTTTCGGGGACGATAAATTGATCTAGCTAGGTTTTATTATTAGAAAATAACCAAAAAAAAAATCGGATGTTTTTTAATATATAAAAGATGAAACTGACTGACTGACTGACTGACTGACATATCAACGCAGAGCCGAAACTACTGTGACTAGGAACGTGAAATTTTGCACATAGATTCCTTTTATAATGTAGGGGAGTACTAAGAAGGGGTTTTTGAAAATTCCACCTTTAAGGGGGCGAAAAGGGGGGATTTCGTTTGTATGAAAAATCTTATTTCTTGTTTAAAACCTGGATTAACACACAGGATACTTTTTATCCCGGTAGTACGTTTCTATGGGATATTTTCCGACTTTCACGCGAGCTAAACCGCGGGAAAAGATATTTACCTATAATAACTAACGAATGTAACTAATTTACTAGTCTATAGCCGGAGGAAAAGATACAAGAACTCATGCATTGCCAAAATGTTAATGTTCTATATGGCCGCTACTCAAAATTTCATTCGATGCTATAGTTAACACAACACATAATATCACGCCTTGTTTCCCCGAAGGGTAGGGCAGAGGTGTCCCTGTAGCAGGTACACCCACATTTCGCCAGTTATGTTTAAGTCCCATGTAATAGGGGGCGAGCTTATTGCCATCAAACGAGCACAAATTCAAACTCCGGGCTGCTACTAAGAAATTTCAGATAGAAAAACCCAATAACACTTTGTCCGACCCGGGAATCGAACCCAGTACCTCATGCTCAGCAGTAGCGCTTGCGACCACTAGACCAACGAGGCAGTCAATGCATGTCGAGGCATGCTATAATTAATCTAGGTCAATATTGATCTAGGTAGATAAAACTGCTCTAGTTTTCAAATTTACACAAAACGACAAAATTATAGTAAACATTTTAATACCAGCGTGCTAATAGCCTAAAACAACCCGCAACTTGCTATTGCCACTAATTTCAATCAATCAAAATTGGGAAATCTGTAATTTTCCCATTTAGAATACTACCATGGTTTTTATGTGGATAATTTGATGGCGTGCAACCGACGCCGCGACGATGGTCGGTATTTACAACATTTTTATTACTTGTAATTATAATTATCTTCAGATGTTGTAAGTACTGTGATATAACGTGCTTGTGATCGTGTTGCGTACTTGAAGGATGGTACTCAAACTCAAACTCAATGCATTTATTTTAATTAAACCATCTACAGGCACTTTTGAATTATCAAGGAGTCAGTTAGTCAGAAATATGAAGCTAGTTGCCCATTCCAAAGCGTAGTTTGTATCTATGAACGGGCAAGAAACTCCACGGACACTCTTTTAAATGAAAAATTGATATAAAATATTGATTACATCAGTATCATCACTGCTATTGGCATCATGATTGGTAACGATGAAAAGTAATAGGGTTTATAAATGTTGCTCGGAGATAGAACAGTGTAAGTAGGGATAATAAATTACGATTCTGTTATAAATTGAGTAAATAATCAGCGGTACATCATCATCAAATATTTATATAGGTAATTATATGCTTTATGTATCTGTGTATCTGTTGTATATGTAAATGGTACACCACTGACTACCTGCAGTATTGTCTCTCCTTTTCCATTTAAATCCATCCAAAGGTTGTCTGTAAAAGATCGCTTTTAGCGATAAAACCGCCCATTGTGTCACCCAATGTAAAATTTCTAAATAAATGTCTGTAATTTTTATGGTGTACATAATAAAGAATATTCTATCTATCTATCAACATCAATTCTTTATATCGTGTAAGCTGCAGCAAATACAAAACTCTTAAGCATTTTGAGTTTAGTGCAAGGATCATAACCCAATGGATTGTTCTTCTTAGCAGTCTGGGTCAGACCCAATATTATGGACGAATGCAATAGCGATGATGACTAAAATTAATTTGTTGTCCGACAGATAG
The DNA here is from genome assembly GCA_963680765.1 of Agrochola lychnidis. Taxonomy (NCBI): domain Eukaryota; kingdom Metazoa; phylum Arthropoda; class Insecta; order Lepidoptera; family Noctuidae; genus Agrochola; species Agrochola lychnidis. Next base: position 24,327,993 of record OY796858.1, read on the forward strand.
ATTATTAATAAATATAAGATACGTTTTTTTCTTTTCTTACGTAATCAAAAGATTACGGCATTAAATTGAGTTAAAATGTGCCATGACGTCACGAGTATGTAGATTTTATACTTACTTGTGACGTAGCGACTCCAACTCCCCAACTTTAATGCGTTTTATCTAAGTCATTTTTTATTAATAGCATAAAACAAAAAACATATGACTAATATTTTTAAGCTATTGCATAGCTTTTATCGCGGGCTTTGAGCGCGGCGACCGAATCAAGAAATTCCGTAACGTAACGAAAATAAAACCTAACACCCCCCCACTCCGCCTACCATGTAATGACGGTTCCCATGACAACGTGATGTTGTCATGGGAACGTAATTTTTGTTTTATGTCATCACGTCATCATCCCAAGTGTAGCGTTGACAAATAGGAAGTATGGAGGTTACAAATGCTATGCAATAGCTTTACCGCGGCAGTCCCCGAGTGCCACACGTTTTTTATTATTTTATTATCTGACTGACGGACTAAATAATATTTCTTTTTTTTACCCAGGCATCATGCCTATTCTTTTCAATACAGTATTTATAATAGCGGCACTGTATGATGACATGTGACGTTTGTATTTTTATGAATTTTCGTCAATATTGACAGTAAAATGTAAGGGAACAAATGATGAAAGGGCCGCATTAATGCTGAAACTATAATTTATCGAATGGATAATGTATATCTGGAGGAGCTCGTGACTAATAACAACCACACGATTCCATCCATCAGGTTAAGCTACGCTAGCCGGGGTTGGTTTGTGAATGGGTGACCATCTTAACATACCGAGACTCCTCCGTGCTTCGAAAAGCACGTTAAGCCGTTGGTCGCGGCTGTCATTCGTGGATCTTTGACAGTCGTTACGGGTCGTCAGAAGCCCGAAAGTAACCAGTCTTACCAAGGGATATCGTATTACCCAGTTACTGGGTTGTGGCGGTCAGATAGGCAGTCGCTCCATGTAAAATACGGTATTTAGCTGCATCCATGAAAAGGCTAGGCATATTGATTGATAAGGCAGATTAGCTGTCACCAGCGCTATCATAACCTCCATTTGAGGAAGACACCTCAAATTCTGATAATAATATGAAGGACTCACTCGAGACACCTGTGCAAGAAGTGCAGGAAGGCGGGGTCGTCGGAGCGCACGATGGTGGTGAGCGTGCGCGTGGCGGGGCGGCGCTTGCGGCCCTTGGAGTTCGTGATGCTGCGGGGCGCGCCCTTGGAGTCTGGAGGACAACAAATGATAATAAGTAGGTAATTGCAGACATTACTTCAATAATTCATTTAAATAAAAAAAGTTGAAAAATAGGTTTATTTGACACAGAAACATATGCATACAAAAAACAAGAGTAATCAAAAAACGTCAAAATAAATTACATGAAAAATCACGCATCAGATACGGGGGCATTAGATGTTACTAAAGAACATGATTCTTTCAATGACGTTTTTAACCAAAAATACTAGTTTGAAAATATGTTATTCAGAAACATGGCTATTTTGAATTAGAAAACTAATAATTTGAGATTTCTCAAGGTTAAAATTAGGGCCAACATTGATATCGTACTGTTGTATAACCATTTCTTTTCCGCAGATGCGAAACTTTTGAAATGAAGAACATTCCGGTTCCCCAGGGACGATACTAAGTCCTATATTAAAACACTTACCAAAAAACAGTCTCTTCCTGGTGGCATGCAGCAGCAAGTCTGGAGGAGGTGGTCCGAGCAGCTCCATGATGCAGGCCAGCTGTTCCGACTCGTTCTCGCCCGGGAACAGAGGGTAGCCCGTGTGGAGTTCCGCTAGGATGCATCCTGAGACCAAAATAATACACAGATTAGAAATATTAAGTTTTGTTATCATAGGAGGACAACAGTGTCCTCATATATTTATTTGTTAAGTAGTACATTAATAAAATAAAAATATAATATCCTAACTTAACTAAAACTATGTTATTAACAAACTAAAATATGGCATCGAAAAATTCCTCCGCATTGCTGTCGACTGGTAATGTACCCAAGAGACTGGCAACATTTCCACATTTCCACATTGTATGGCAATGCTTAGCCTCTGGCCAAGGTAAAAGCTAACCCTTAGGTCACGGGAAGTGTCAACCAGTCATTTGGAGATTTCGTTGAACAAACCATGAGCACTCGGAACCCACGGCCCGAGACCCTTTCATACATCTCTTTCCCACACTGAAGTAATATTAAAATAATACTGCTTTATGAGCTTGTGGTAGGCCCCCAGATCATTGAATACTCAACGTTTGACGCAAATCGTCCAGTAAATAAACGCACGACTATTTCATGATGAGGCCAAACATTAGAGATAATATCATAAAATAGTTACATTATCCACCGCTAGAGGCGTTGATGTCGCATTGTTTTTGGTACATCATGGCGGCGGCATACAACAAATCAAACAAAGAAGAGTTACCACGCATAAAAAGTCGATGGACTTTTATTGGGTTTTCAGATATGATATTATGGAAAGCAATCAACTTGAAAGTAGCGCTCGCAGGCCGTTGCCACGGCGTGAAATGCAACATAGCACTCAAAATTAGTTTTAAAAAAAATACGGCGGTTATGTGGCACCCCGACCAAATGGGTTAGATTAGGTTAGAACTGTGACCACCAAACGCGAGCCGAGCGAGCGTAGCGAGCGGTGCCGCAGTAGCAGCCAGCGAGCGCTACTTCCAAGTTGGTCGCAGTTACTTCGCAATTTTTACTACACCGTAAACCATGGATACCCTACATTAATGATATGGCCAAACGTCGACTGACATTAAACGTTGACGTTTATACGATACGATACGACCAATTGTAACTGGCCATTTCATGAAATGGTCAATTCTAAGATCTGGCCTCGACATATATACTGTCTTTTTATGGGCTACTTTTACTATTGTTTTCTAACAATTTCTACTTCATTATGAGTGTCTCGTTTCACATGGATGATCTTTACTTTACGAGAAGCAAGTTTTAATTTATTCATGCCATATTTACGATCATATCACCACCGTAGCAAATAAAACAATTATAGATACATCTAATGAGACTGACAATGACTTATTTGCCTATTATTTTATCATCCTTGTGTTCCCCGTACCAAATTTCAACTTAATCGGTTCATTAGTTTCGGTGCAAATTGGCTGTGACAGACGGACAGACATACAGACAGACACACGGAACCCAAAAAAAGCGGCCAAGTGCGAGTCGTACTCGCCCATGAAGGGTTCCGTAGCAGCAAGTAACGATAAGTTTACGATTTATGACGTATTAAAAAAAAACTACTTGCTAGATCTCGTTCAAACCAATTTTCGGTGGAAGTTTATATAGTAATGTACATTACATATTTTTTTTAGTTTTATCATTCTCTTATTTTAGAAGTTACAGGGGGGGGGGACACACATTTTACTACTTTGGAAGTGTCTCTCGCACAAACTATTCAGTTTAGAAAAAAATGATATTAGAAACCTCAATATCATTTTTGAAGACCTATCCATAGATACCCCACACGTATGGGATTGATGAAAAAAAAAATTTTGTGTTTCAGTTCTAAGTATGGGGAACTCCAAAATTATTTGTTTTTTTTCTATTTTTGTGTGAAAATCTTAATGCGGTTCATAGAATACATCTACTTACCAAATTTCAACAGCATAGCTCTTATAGTTTCGGAAAAAAGTGGCTGTGACATACGGACGGACAGACAGACAGACAGACAGACAGACAGACAGACAGACATGACGAATCTATAAGGGTTCCGTTTTTTAACGGAACCCTAAAAACGAACGAAAGTCGCCAATTTCAAGTGCTTACGCATCTTCCAACCTGTTTCGAGATATAAAGATGTGTCTCTTGTTATAAAACGAGTGCTTAATGTAACGAGTACCGACCGGTAGGCGGGAACATCCATCATCAGTTGCGTAAAAACCACATTCTTTAGTGTCGATATCTGCTGTGCGAATCGCGAGGTCACCTTTCTCCCTCACTTTCTATAGCTAAGGATTATGGCATGCTTGCGATTGTCTGTCCGTGGAAAGCTTTGCTTTGAATTTGTGATCGTGTTTTGTTGATATTTTATGGTTATGATTGCTTACGGTCAAGAAGTGTTGGAATATCGGTTACTTTGACTATATTAGAGAATTATCGGGTTTTGTAATGTAATTCTTAGTGTTACTTTCTCCTAATTGTCGTGGTTTAAGGTTTCAATTTCTTTATTAGAAGTCGAAGTAGATTTTACTTGTTCTATTAATTTTCTTTGAAAATTAAATCAAAGTATTTCATTTCACATGGACACTTATGAAACGTCAGAAGCTAGGTGCACGGTTCCAATTGGTTGTTTCCTATGGAGAAGAGCCGGCAAGAAACTCCACGGTTACTCTTTTAAAAATAATTGACTTTTACAATATTTTCAAATAACAGTGTTAATGATGGGAGGACAGTGCAAGCATTTCAACAAGTAATAGGTACTTAACAAAATAGAAAATGGTCAACAAATTTACAGTCCATTAAGCCTACAACGTTCTCACATTCACAAAATAGAAAAGAATCTATATAAAAGATAAATAAATTTAATTGTATGAACGTAAACGAGGCAAAAGGACTATGTAAGGATCGTAGCATGTGGCGTTCTGTAGTTTCTGCCTACCCCCATGAAAAGAAAGCGTGAGTTTATGTATGTATGTAAATAAATAAATAAAAATAAAAAACGTGTTGCACTCGGGGACTGCCGCGGTAAAGCTATTGCATAGCATTTCTAACCTCCATACTTCCTATTTGTCAACGCTACACTTGGGATGATGACGTGATGACATAAAACAAAAATTACGTTCCCATGACAACACATGACAACATCACGTTGTCATGGGAACCGTCATTACATGGTAGGCGGAGTGGGGGTGTTAGGTTTTATTTTCGTTACGTTACGGAATTTATTGATTCGGTCGCCGCGCTCAAAGCCCGCGAAAAAGCTATGCAATAGTTTAAAAACAATGTCACTCCGGGAGTGCCGACAGAAGTGAAAACTTGAACAATTTTACTGTGCAGGAAATATTTTTAATGAGGTTTCGGTAACGGTGTCGCGAGTTCAATTGTTTTTTCCCATCTCAAAAATGCCCAACGCGCCTAAAGAAGTTTTCACTTCAAAAACCTATTTAAAACGAAATGCGATGATTGCCATTACAACTGTAACAAATACACCGTTATAGTAAAGGATGACTATTTAGTAATTCTTACAATTTGTGTGCGACTTACGAGTTATAGGTCGTAGGTTCGAACCCAGACAGACGCTTTACTTTGTGTAAATTATTTCATCACCACTGCTCTCAAAACGGGGACGGAAAACATCGTGAGGAAACCGGCATGTCCTAGAACCGAAAATTCGAAGACATGTGACATCTACCAACCCGCACTGGGCCCGCGTGGTGGATTACGGCCCACTCCCTCTCACAGAGAGGAGGCCGCAGTCCCAGCAGTGGGAACATTTATAGGCTGATGATGATGATGACAATTTGTGCCAAACCTAAGCTTACATAATCCAGATTATCAGTAATAGTGTACTTAACCTCTTTATCTCACTTCATTGACTGTCTATTTCTCTCCATTTTGGAACATTAGAAAGAGATGCAAGATCAAGATAACGCGGTTAAAATTTTTTATAGTAGTGCTTTGTTTGATAGCCATCCGTTTACATTTTAGAGTATTTATCTGTGACGCAATTTCCGCTTTGTGCCGTCGCTGTTCGTCCCAATTCTTTGGTACTTCTCGAAGAGAGTTTTGATTAAAATGTTACATAAGGCTTTTATAAAACCTCAATACCTCAATTGATCTTACGTATAGTAATTATATTTGACACACACAGTGTTTAACAAAACATGTCTTTCTTTTTGTTGCTAAATTATAATAACAATGTCAATTTTACGGTGGAGACCTTCTTGACATTTATCGTTTGAAAACAACCTATGAAACACTAACTTCAAGTCATATACAGGTTGTCATAAGAAAGGTGTGGTCAAATTTAATGTTGTGGCATAGTCCATCAAACTGAGAGACAGCAATATAACTCCATAAGTTAGTATAATCCTCAAATGTCATGATTTCATGAAATAGTCATTCAATAGGATTACATGAACTTAGGAGTACTTCCACTTTGCCCCACCAAGCCGCCCCACTGGTGGGGCAAAATGGAATGCCTAAAATTTTGCAGTGGAATCTATGTATGTACTTAGTCTAACATTACCAGTCCTAGTTACATTTTTACTTGGATATACATTTCTTTCTTATCCAAACAAATATAAAATACGAGCACCTACACAAATTCTAAGATGCCAACCCTAAAGGGGCAGAATCCTCAAGATTTTAAACTAGTGGAATCTGCCCCATCAAGTCGAACCAGTGGGGCAGATTCCAAAAATTTTAGGCATTCCCTTATGCCCCACCAGTGGGGCGGCTTGATGGGGCAAAGTGGAAGTACTCCTAAGTTCATGTAATCCTATTGAATGACTATTTCATGAAATCATGACATTTGAGGATTATACTAACTTATGGAGTTGTATTGCTGTTTCTCAGTTTGATGTACTATGCCACAACATTAAATGCAGCTTGGTGGGGTAAATTGGAAGTACTCGAACTTAGAGAGTTGTATTGATTTTTATGATTATAATTCTATAAATAAACATTTGATACGGCCGCGAATCATATTAAGATCAACATACAATCTGATACTGACCTGCAAATTGCAAAAAACGTAAAAAAAATTGTATTTCGCGGGCGACCCTGACGCTTTCGCCTTAAGTTTGATAGTTTGTACCACACCCTTAAATTTGACCACATCTTTCTGATACACCCTGTATTTTTTATACTGTTGTGTGGTATCGGTGGTATACAAGCAGGCAGTCGACCTAAGGCACGGGACATACATAAGTGGCGAGGGGCACGGGCGTGGCGACAGTGTGGCGCGGGCGATGCCGCTCCTTACATATTTCAGCTGCGCCACGCCCGCGCCCCACCGCCTGTGTATGTCCCACGCCTCGTCGCTCCTATACATTTTGTATGAAATATGAAGTGAGCGGCGCAACGCCCGCGCCACACCGTCGCCACGCCCGCGCCCCTCGCCACTTATGTATGTCCCGCGCCTAATGGTAAGTGGTCATTGCCTATAGCTATTTGCAATAAAAGAAACATCGTAGGCGCATTGTCAGATAGGAGACAAAAGTGAAATATCTCATTGGCTTGTATTTTCCCGTTACTTGATGGCGGAAATTAGTATTGGTATTTAATACCTTCATTTCTAATTTCAACTACTTATTAGTAGCTTTTGTGAACAGGATATTAATTCAGATTTGTTACAGTTGTAATGGCAATCATGTAATTTGATTGAAATAGGTTTTTATTTTTATTATTTTATTTATCTTTTAAATAGATTCTTTTAAAATTTTTGAATATGAGAACGCTGTAGATTTTTAGACCATTTACTATTTTGTTAAGTAGGCACTGTAATTTGAAAAAATTGTAAAAGCCATTTATTTTTAAAAGAGTAACCGTGGAGTTTCTTGCCGGCACTTCTCCATAAGAAGCGACCAATTGGAACCGTGCACCTAGCTTCTGACGTTTCATAATTGCCCATGTGGGTTTATGTGAAATAAAATATTTTGATTTTGAATAGTTATTCTCCGAACAAGCCTTTTCAAAAACAGCTCTACAACTCGCTGCCCCCGCAGAATAAACGCGCAAGTGTAAAAAGTCAATTTTACAGGAAAAATAAAAAACCTGAATTGATCCATAATTTTATGACTACATCGAATAGAAGTTTGTTTCTTATGTCGTTTAGAAGACATTTTTTTTGTAGATAGTCTACTTAATATTAAGTGTTCAACAGGTACCGTTTTTAAATTATTGCGTTATTGTTTATATTTTACAGTAATATTTTTTAATTTTTTATTGTTAATGTTTCTTTGATTTTTTTTTTCTTGTCAACCATTGTTTCTTTTTTGTTTTGCAATGTTATATAAATAAAATTTTCTTTGCTTTCGCAGTACAGTGATACCGGTAATGGGCTATTACGCGTTTATTCTGGTGCAGTCGAAAAGTTTCTAATAATGTAAAGGTCGGAATTATAACATTATATTACGGTATATCGTGTGTAAGTAACTTTGTAAATACTTGATATAAAAATCTGGAAAAAATTGCGGTGATGTATTTTGACCTACACATAACGAATATAGAATAAAATTCATCAAAACCGCCGCAATAGCACTTACGCGTTTATTCTGCGGGGGCGGCGAACTCTAGTATACAAAATAGGTACTATTTGGTCTCAGTTATAAAAAAAAATTAAAAGAATATAGCCAAAAACTCACCCATACTCCACATGTCAATGGGGGTCCCGTACTGCAGCCCCAGTATAACCTCAGGGCTCCGGTAGAATCGCGACTGGATGTAGGTGTAGACGCGCGCATGTGTGTAGCAGGAGCTTCCGAAGTCTATCACCTTGATGGAGGAACTGCCTCTCGCTTTCAGCAGGATATTTTCCTGGAAGATAAGAGTATTGGCTAAATTAGTTACAGTGAGAGAAAATATAACATAGGTTTGTATCAGTCTCAAGGAGACGCTAACTACAAAATAAGTTTAAAAAAAACAGTGGCTCTCCGGAAGTGCCGACAGAAGTGAAGACTTGAAAAAAAATATCGGCACCGCGGTAATCAACATGTTGATGTCTTTTACTCCACGCACCGCGGTAATCAATGCGTTGATGTCTTTTATTCCACGGTGTCGGTAACAGGTCGTGAAATCAATGGTTTAGTCCCATCCCAAAAATGTTTAACACGCCTAAATAAATATTCACTTCAAATAATTTTGTAACAGTATTTGAAATTATCTGCCTGATTAATATCGGGAGCTTAAGATTGCGGCGACGCATGAATTGTCCATACAAACGTAGTACATAAATCATTTGCAATTTAAGCATATTTCCACCATATTATGTTGATATTCGGATTGAGACAGTATTTATCTAGGCTCCTACGTCTTTTTATTTCCAAAAACTTACCTTTAAGTGAAGTGTAAGCGAATTGCATTTCGTACATTTTTACAGCGTAAATGACATGTTTTCATATTGTTTTTTCTGTATTATAAACAACAATATTTGTAATATTGTTTCCGCAGAAGCATAGTTTATGTTATCAAGTTACAAATCATAAAAAAAAAAATGGAAATACATTAAGTTTTCATTCATAATTTTTAGGGTTCCGTAGTAAACAAGGAACCCTTATAGTTTCGTCATGTCCGTCTGTCTGTCTGTCTGTCCGCGGTCTAGCTCCGAGACCCTTAGTACTAGAAAGCTGTAATTTGGCATAGGTATACATATTAATTACGCCAATAAAGTGGTAAAACAAAATTATGAAAATCATTTTTTTTAGGGTACCTCTCATACACGTAAAATGGTGATGTTTATTTTTTTATTTTTTTACCCCATTATGAGGAGTATCATTGGAAAGGTCCTTCAAAAATATTGTGAGTTTGTGAAAACCATATTTGGATTCAGGGATTCATTTGCGAAATATTAAGCTTTAAAGTGCTAATTTATGTTAGAGTCAAGTGTCCCCCCCCCCCTGCCGGCTAAATAGTTGGTTTTGGGTGTGTGAAAAAAATTACAACAGTAGTTTATATAACGAAATTAAAAGGAAAACTATCACAGCTAAGTAGGCTCCACAGGTTAACGAGTAATAATCGACCAACTTAACTTTGCAGTTGCAAAAACATGTTTTCCCATACATTCCGTATGGGAGAACATATTTTTCAACTACAAAGTAAAGTTTGTTTTTGGGATAAATTCATCCCAACTACGGAACCCTTCATTGTGCGTGGTCCGACACGCACTTGGCCGGTTTTTTTTGTATTACGGAACACATCTAAATTTATCATAAATTTTCGAAAGCTAGTAGTACTATCGTGTCAAGCAATAATTGTCAATGTGTGCGTGGTAGTATTGCTCACTGTAGGTGTATATCGCTCCGACAGGCACTCACACTAGCGCAACGTGCTTGGAATTGAATTTTGCAAACATCTCGATTTGTAGTTGCGAGCCGTGTCGCCGGCCTCTTAACAGGTGGTGGTAGAACAGGTAATTAAGTAATATGCATAGATAGATAGATAAATATAATATATTTTATTATACATAAAAACTGTAACACAGCTCTGATAGCAACTATTAAAATAAATATCAATCGAAGAAGACCAAAATGAAACCAGAAAGCGAGGACCAGTGAGGTAGAGATTGATAAATGTTACTTAGCAAGTCCTAAGGTTTAGTTATGAGTTCAAAGGACACGAGGACTCATTGAGATCGATAACCAAAGCATAATGCTAAATGTCTATTTATTATTAAAACTTTGTGCACAAGTAAAACTATACTGTACAAAGGCGGACTTAGTACACTGGTCGGCGGCAGCCATAGACGCGTCGAAGGCGCGGGCGGCCGCCGACGCGTCGAACTGCAGCCTTCGACGCGTCGGTTGCTGCTGTCGACAAAGTGCCGCTCGTGTACATGAGCGCTTAATGCCTGAGACATCTACCAGTCAACTATATACAGGGTGTTTGGCAGAACGTTGGAAATACGAAAATGGTGGATAGGTGGGGTCATCTGCTACTTACTCAGCCTTAATTTATTTGGCCCTGGCACACTGGTTTTTTTTTTAAATGCAAGTTGAAATTAAGATTTAAGTATTTTTTACATCTTTCTGTAAGTTTGAGGACTCATAACTTTTTTTCTAGCTAACATCTGAATAAAGCAATAATTTTATAAGAATCTGCCGACATTCAAGATTAACCGATAAGGGACGGCGGGTGGTCCGCGCCGTGACAGATTTACGACCGCACTTGAATAAACAAAAGCATCGGGTTTCATAATAACGTCTAAAGTGTATTGTTTATGTTTTTTGCTACTCGAATAGATTAGAGATACATTGTAAATGGTTACAGTCTTTGTTATCAACGTTTACTAATCTTTATTACCCGTTTTTTTTTTTTGTGATTTCTATGTTCTAATGTTTTTACGTTTTCTGATAAAACTACCGTACCAATTCATACGAAATTTTGCAGGGTACATCCAAAAAAAAAACAAAAATATTGCCTGTTTTACCCTTTTTTTAAAAAAAATTACACTTTAATGTTAAGAAAGTGGTGAAACTAGAAGAACCCAAAAAAAAAAATAATATCCAGGGGGCCAGGGCCAAATAAATTAGGGCTGAGTAAGTAGCAGATGACCCCACCTATCCACCATTTTCGTATGTTCAACGTTCTGCCAAACACCCTGTATATCTCACTCCGAGCATTTTTATGGCGAAAAGCTTATTCAAACCTGTTTGATCTATAAAAAAGGTTAAAAATCAATTTTTTACCTCCACCATTCATGACTTGCTACAATGCATGACCTCCCAATAAAAAAGGTTAGATGAGCCAAATGATTCCTGATCCCGAACCTAAAATTAGTAGAAAAAGGTTGTACTCACTGGCTTTAGGTCACAATGTATGATGTTCTCTCCCTCCAGCAGCCTCAGACATCGCAGTAGTGAGCTCGTGAACCGCCTGATGAGGCTCAGACTGAAGCCCTGATAGTTGTTCTTCTTTATAAGCTCGTATAAGTTGATACTGAAAATTCAAAAATAAGACACGATGTCATCATCATCCTCATTTCTGCCGAAAGACGTCCACTGCTGGACATAAGCCAAAAATATGGTTTGTTCAAAATGTTTCTCCACTGGTAAATATACATCGTGTTGCATTCATTTAAACAATCCATGTTTTGGGAAAAACCCAACCGAGAAAGCCACAAGAGCAACCTCAGTAGAGCTAACAGACATGCAAAATGAAACTGTAGAATGCGACAAGAAGTCGATTAGAAGTCCACCTGAAATGGAACTTAATAAAAATAAGAATAGAGTCGCTTTTAGAAATTCTGACAGTCAATCTTCATCTAGTCGAAACTTAAGTAGTTATTAAAAGAAAAAAAAAACCTATTCAATACCGTGAAACCTGGCAACTTTGCCACTTTACGGTGAGCAAAAAAGTTTGAAAAAGTTTTTCTTTAAAAAACTCTATGATGTTATAAAAAGCAACCAATGAGATATGTAGTAAACATGCATTATTGAAACACAATCTTATATCTATTGTTTTGTCATTCTATAGTGATATTTTAGTCCAAAACCTTTTATGGCAAAGTCAACTATCACTTGTGGTAAAATTGCCATCCCAAAAGTAACCGCCAAAAAATGACAGTTCTATGAGAGCTGGGTTGTATTGTACAATAAAATGTTGCCAATCAAATATTCTAATTTGATTTAAAGGTATTACAAACATTAAAAAAAATACAGTTTTGACGTAACAAATTATTTTGCCTCGTAAGCCGGTATATGGCAAATTAAACAACCTTTGGCAAAGTTGCCAGGTTTCACGGTACTGTTACTGATTTTCATTTCAGGACTTCCTTAAATTTAATTACCTCTGTTCATACCTATTTGTTTGTGTTTTTATTTTGTGTACTTAATTGTATTTTTCCTATTGTGTAATAAAATTTTTGCAATATAAAAATTTACTTATACCTTTTATTGGTAAAATTATTTTCTATTCGCTTTCATTTTGTTTGGAGCAACTAAATTCTAGCACTTTTTTCAATTTATAACCGATAACTTTGACCGATTCTGTGTTTCCCGCATCCAATGGATTCCTGTGGCCTTCACAAGGTCACGGTGTGATTAAATTTATTTATTTAAGAGCAGGCACTCTTTAGACAATTCCCACGTAAACTCCGCCCGGCAAGTCTCAATTCTTATTTCGTTTGTAACTAAAGTAATAATTGACCTAGAGAAAGAATATCTTGTGACTGGATAATAAACTATATTTTCTTACTGTGAATACCTACTTATTTTAGATATAATAGCCAAGTAGTCTTGATTTTATTTTTTTATTTTAAAAATCTTTTAAAAAAGACATGATTTTCGAATAAAAAATGAATCGGACGAAAATGGTACATAACGTAACTGTCTTATACATGGAAAGAAAAATATCCAATAAATCATATGCTAAAGTTCCATTATGATTGTATGCATGAATTCTGTTTCAGAATATTAATGCAAATTAACATGCAATTTAGGGAGGGACTCTTAATCTTCGTGCATAATAAAGGTACAAAGGCGGACTTAATTAAATAAAAATAAAATTAAAGGCACAAAATTGTCTGCAACTTTTATTGTTGCTTCAAGTTATGGTATACCACAGGCATGAAACTTGCATCGTGTGATGGGGTTTAAGTATTAGGTATTTGGTACATTTCTCATTAAGAAAATCTTGATGAGGGCTCATTAGCATACTTTGTCACTCCTTCCTTAAGGATGATGACGGTAATCTAGCTTAATGGAAGCCATATTTACGACGATACTGGGTCCTAATAAGGGCTGATATTTAGCTCGACTTAGTTTATCGCTACAATATTCAAATATTTCATGATGTCTTTTAGCATCGTACGCAAAATACGCGCTTGGACGTGGAGTTGCGGACACTAGCACGATATCGTCGCCGTGCCATGAAAACCTTGTGATTGCAATTATTATTAGATACGCAGGGGAAGATAACGCCCCTAACCGCCGCAGGAGGAGACGCCCTGGGCGTCGGGAATTGCAGGCCGATTTCGCCACCGTAGACGCGGGCTTGCGGACGGTGAGCAATGGGTAGCTCGCCAGCCGATAAGGACCAGGCCCGGGTCGACGGCGCAACGTGTTCCACGCGCGCCTCAAAGAGATGTCAGCAGAATTGACGGGGTCCGCTAGGGCCGATGCCTGCCGGGGGTGCGAAGAAAACCGATAGGGAAAATGTGGCCCCCGGCAACAGGACAACCGAAGGAACACGGGTGGGTTTTAGTCAGTAAGAGTCTGACACGCCCTCCCGCTCCGCCCAGAGCGGGAGAAGTAATTTGATAATTTCCAACCCAAAAAAAAAGGGGAAGACAAAAACTGACTGAAAAATTATCATTATTGACGTTTCCTGAGGTTTTCATTAGGACTGAAGACCACCAGAAGGCCTGGCTTATTGGTGATTCGCCCAAATTTATTCGCCCGAAACGTGCAAAACAACACTTTTAAATATTTTTTTGTCTTGAGGTGCTTCGCGCGATGTTAATTTATTTGTCGGCAACTCGACAACTCCAGAAATTGAGTCAGATAGGAAATGTAGACGCATCTAGCTTATTTTTTTTAACCGACTTCCAAAAGGAGGAGGTTCTCAATTCGAATGTATGTTTTGTTTTTTTCTAGTGTATGTTTGTTACGCGATTACTCCGATAATTATGAATTGATTTTAATGATTGTTTTTTTGTTTGATAGGTCATACTTCAGAGGCGATCCCATATAAATTTTATTAACTTTGCTTGGGTAGTTTATGAGTTAGCTTCAGTAATACGTATTTTTTCCTACTTAGTATGTGGATGATATATAAGTTCCTAGCATTGTTACTTGCATAAACAATTTCACTTTAATAAGTCTCACCTCATAAGCTCAAAACTGATGCACAAATGATTCCTAAAGTAGAAGTAATCCAGCATATGAATCACGTTGTGCGCTTGATCCTTATCCTTCAACCTTAGGTGGTCGAGGACCCTGACTTCCACCAGCGCCTGGTGGTGGAACCGCTTCTTGTTCCTGATGATCTTGATGGCGACCTGGGTCCCTGTGCGGTGGTCCTGCGCCCTGATCACCTGGCCGAAGGATCCCTTGCCGATGACTTCGAGGATCTCGTACCTGTACGCTATGTGGTCATGGATTTGCTGGAATTAAAGATACGAGGTTGACGTTAGTTGGGTTTTTGTAATAGGTAATCTTTCCAACCTGTATTTTTTAATATATCAAGAGTTAATAGTAGTATGTTCATGTAAAGGTGCATTATAGAATAGTCCAGAGTCAGGCCTTTCTTTTTTTACGACTAATCGTGGTAAACTGAAACTATTTTCCATTTAAAAGATAACAAGGAAGCTTGATCGTTATTTAAATTATTTTACTTTAGAGATTTTATCCTATGTCTTAATATGGTATCGTGTCGTTGCCAACTAATGACCAAATGTTTGGCAGCTCAACGGCAAGTTGTTACCGTATAAGGACTAAATAATTCTTCACTCGTAAATTGTTTGTGTTGGAAAGCTAATAGAAACCTTCGTGCGATGCGGTACCTGTTGGTTTAGGAAATGGTCATTAAGGTATGTCTAAGGTGTATTGTATACAAAGTCAATAGTAATCACAAATCATCCCATGAAGGCTTTTGTCAATAGATTCTGCGATTGTAATTTCTCTTGGAGTAATATTGAAGGGCCATCCACCTCCTACACCCTGACATAATATGTGTCCCGATCTAACCCATTTCAATTCAGTTCAATTTTAATTTTTTGCTCAATCTCATAGCGAGTGAGACGTACTTATTCAGCTGTTCATTGAGCGAATTCACAAGGAATGCATTGTTTATAATTATTTATAGATGTTAGTATGGATTAAGTTAGGATAACTGTGCGTTCGCACTGGCGAAACATTTACAACGAAACATGTTGGAATCTCTGTTTTCTGTCAATTTTCTATACAATGTTTGACAGGCACTAGAGATTTCAACATGTTTTGTTGTGATGTTTCGCCAGTGCAAACGCATAGTAAGAGTTGAGTTGAGTTTTGAGTTTGAGTTAGATGTTAGTATCGATTAAGTTAGAATAGGCGGAATTCTTTTATCTTGTAATGACAAGTAGCTTTTATTTTTTCTAGTGGGTAGGTATCGTGATCAACTTACAATGAATATCTGAACTTAATTGTCTATTTACCATTCATATCTTCGTGTGGGTGCAGGGTATAACGGAAATTAATTACACACTTTTGAAGCAAATTAACAAATTAATGGACTATTGACAAATTAATGGATATTATGCATTCCATTATTGATAATTTGATAAAGCAAAGATATAAATAATTATGTCTAGATAGTCAGGCATAGATGTGCTTGTTGAAAAAAATTGCGTAGGTACTACAGTTGGCCGCTAAATGCACGCACAAAACAAAAAGCAGAAAACAGTGTAAGACGTACCTAGCTGCCACGCTCACGAGCATAACAAAGTACTTAAACTGTTTCAAAAAATGAAATGATACTTTTATCGTACCATAGTACGATTATCTATGAATTTATAAGATTCAGGTTTTGTAATTAATTCCTGAAAGCCGGTGGCTAGGGACAGCATTTTCGAACGTTGTTAAACAAATTCCTTCGGATAATATTTCAATGCTGGGGTTTCGAGCTTTCGGACAATTAATTTAGTACAAAATCGGCTCTTTCAATTCCCATTTCGGTTTCCCATTTAAAATTCCATTCGAGTATTTTTTGCCGAAGTCAGATCCGTATTTTATTCATGACGTTTTTTGTAATTATTTGGATAAAAAAGATTTGGGTTTTAATTAGTATTCGAAAGGTACTCTCCGAGCTTTACAATAAATGTTGGACAAATAATGTTTTTTTGTAACTGTACTGAAAAATATATGTGTTAGCTTTTTTTTAACAATCACGGTTTAAGCCAATTTAACAGTCCTGAAGGATAACATCATTGTAATAATTGAAAAAGGTATAATCGCCGAGATAGCACCACTTGAATAAGTCTAACGTGGGTTCTATATTTTCCTTTACAACTAAACAGAGCAAAGTTTCTTACTATAGAAATGTATAGCTTGTTAGCATTATCAGCCTATAATGTTCCCATTGTTGGGACACCGGCATCCTCTTTGTGAAAGGGAGTGGGCCGTAATGGGAGGTTTAGACGGATTGACTTTAGCCGTGCGGCAAGTTGCCAGTCGCATCGCTTATAAAAATCGAATCGCCACCCCATTTACACCGGTCGACATAAATCGCATGCAACTTGTTCGTACGTAGCGGAACAACACAGCGCAAAACACACCTCATGCGGCAGACGATCGCCTGCAACTGACCATTTACACGGTCGACATAAATCGCATGCAACTTGTTCGTACGTAGCGGAACAACACAGCGCAAAACACACCTCATGCGGCGGACGATCGCCTGCAACTGACCATTTACACGGTCGATTTTAGTAACCCGTCGCATGCGGGTTGTCGCCGCACGGCAAAAGTCGGATGGCGCCCAACTTTGGGGCTTGCGATTTTGGTCACCTGCGGTCTAGTCGAATTTTGTCATTTAGAGACGATGCCGTGCGGCGAAAATCGACCCGTGTAAACCCCCGATAATCCACCACGCGGGCCCAGTGCCGGTTGGTAGACGTCACATGTCTTCGAATTTTTGGTTCTTGGATATGCCGGTTTCCTCACGATGTTTTCCTTCACCGTTTTGAAAGTAGTGGTGATAGAATAATTTACACAAAGTAAAGTGCCTGCGACCTACACTATAGCTTGTTATTACTTGCAAATGAATTGTGCTTCTATTATTGTTTCCTTGAGGAGTTTTAAAATAGCATCCATATGAACCACTTTGAACTGTGAACCGCTTTGCTGATGATTGGTTATTTCAACCTATCTTTCAACCATTAAATTAGATAGGTATTCTTAAACGAGTAGGGGAAGACCAAAGAAACGATTGATGTAAGAAAGAAAATAAAGAAAGAAAAATAGTTTTATTTGCCACAGAAACACGTGCATAAAAAAAGACAAGAGTAATCAGAAAACAACAAAATAATGTACTTAAGAGATCACAAACATAAAACAGAAATAGTCGGCAGCTGCACGTCATGTCTGTGACAAGAAGGCTTCCACTCAGCATGATGCAGTGCTATGGGGACCCATAGCACAGCGCTGATTTTCAATGGTCACCCGAAAAAGACTTACGGAAATCAAGTCAGAGGTGGTCAGAGTCGGTTGTACTGTGTGAAAGATGGTATGGCTAAAAAGGGGGTGAACTACCGAGATGACTGATAGAGAAGATATGGAAGAAAAGGATATGTTGTGCTAACCGCAAATAAATTAGGATATCATTCTCCTAATGATGATAATAGGCCTGTGTCCAAATTTTTTTTTTAGTCCGTCTTCCAGATAATAAAAAAATATTGGACACGTATTTTTTCTTTTTTGACGTAAGCAAAAGATTACGGCGATACTTTGAGTTAAAATGTGGCATGACGTCATGCCTTGCTAGATTTTATACTGCGTTGTGACGTAGCGAGCCCCCACTCCCCAACTTTAATGCGTGTTTTCTAAGTTATTTTTGATTAATATGATAAAGCAAAAAATACATGTCTAATATTTTTTTATTATCTGAAAGACGGACTAAATAGAATTTCTTTTTTTTTACCTAGGAAACTACCCTAAATTTAGTAACCTATTCCGCTTAGCTATTTCCAAAGAGCCATAAAAAACTCCTGAAAGAAATCTACACGTGTTCACCTCTCAACGAGGCATCCTCAGGATAACGATTGACTTGTCGTGAATCCGAACACGGCGTGTTACCACACCGAGCGCTGAACGCAGAGTGAGCCTTATTGATTATAATGATATGATTGAAAAAAAAAAGATTATGATGTAGTTAGATATTCTTAATTACAAAAGAATAGCTCATGTCATGCTGATACGAGAGAAGAATAAAATTGTATTTCCTTGGATAAAGTCTGTCTCAAAGAAGCTCTACTATTAATATTCCAATATATCTTCAAGGTTAAGCAACGCTTGCAGAAGTCGGTCCGTGGATGGGTTCCTCGGAAAGCACGTTAAGCCGTTGGTCCCGGCTGTCATTCGTGGATCTTTGACAGTCGTTACGGGTAGTTAGAAACCGGATATTCTGACAACCAGTTTTACCAAGGGGTATCGTGTTACCCAGGAACTGGGTTGTGGAGGTCAGCTAGGCAGTCACTCCATATAAAAGCTGGTATTCAGCTACAGCCGGTTAGACTGGAAGCCGACCCTAACATAGTTGGAAAAAGCTAGGGAGATAGATTTTGATGGTATTAACTAATATAATAAATTCAACATCCTCACCTTATTATAGCTACCGTTTTCATCATCAAACCCGCAGTTGTTGGGCAGGTTGGCCCTGGCCTGCACCTTGTTGGACTCCAGCCCCAGGAACCACACCTCCGGGTACTTCCTCACCTCGTTCCTCTCCCATTCTGATAGTCTTTCCCCGTACAGCTTTAGAGCTTCTGCAATGAAAGAGAGAGATATCTTTAGTAATGATCACTTGGTAACTTGCTTGGTTATAAACCTGGTAGGCGGGATATGAAAACATGGGGATACAAGTGGGGATGGCAAAGTAACTGTTAGGTATCTAATCTGTGCCAAAGTTACGCGTCAACGAAGTATTAAGGGTGATTAAGGGGGAAGCGTCAGGGTAGCCCGCAAAATTCAAATTTTCTTACGTTTTTTGCATTTTGCAGGTCAGTATCATGTTGTATGTTGATCTAAATATGATTCGCGGCCGTAACAAATATGGCTTTACTCAATTATAATCATAACAATCAGCAATACAACTCCATAAGTTAGCAAAGGTGTCAAATGTGATGATTTCATGAAATCATGACATTTGACACCGTTGCAAATTGCAAAAAACGTAAGAAAATTTGAATTTCGCGGGCTACTCTGACGCTTTCGCCTTAAGATAGCTTCATATTATAATATTCTGGATGGCAAACAAGACAATTGCCCCACCTGTCGATCTATTCTATAAAAATCTGTCCCATTTTTACTTGTATTAATATGCTTAAAAATTTAAAAGACGGTGATTGAAATTAAATTGAAATCTTTACTGTTATTATTTTTAAGCTATTACACAGCTTTTATCGCGGGCTTTGAGCGCGGCGACCGAATCAAGAAATTCCGTAACGTAACGAAAATAAAACCTAACACTCCCCACTCCGCCTACCATGTAATGACGGTTCCCACGACAACGTGATGTTGTCATGGAGGTTACAAATGCTATACAATAGCTTTACTGCGGCAGTCCCCGAGTGCCACACGTTTTTTTTTATCATAGAATCAGTTTTACAGTTTACTTTCAGTGCAATCTAGAATAGGATAGAAAGGAATAGGAACCCTTCATTTGGTTCATTAATTAAGTCCGCCTGGTCGCCGGGCGCCGAGCGAGCAACCTACTAGCCGAAAGCGTAGTCACGAACATTGCCGATGTCAACCGAAGCAATGATCGGCTTTTTGCCATTTTAGCCATTTTGCAGCCGACTAGGCGGCTAGTCGGCCAAAGTCATAGTGGGCCCATGTCTAAATCTGACGGTAAAAACGTAAGTGAAGTGAGCTGTCAATAGTGTCAATAGGCATCGGGTGGAATGACAGCTCACTTTAAACTCACTTTGTCTAAGTTTTATAATAGATCGGCTGATGCCATCCACCTATGGACATCTGCAATACTAGAGGCACCTTCTCATGTACCTGCATATAATTACACTTGTACTGTATTTCTATTTTCTTAATATCCCT
Source organism: Agrochola lychnidis (assembly GCA_963680765.1). Lineage (NCBI taxonomy): Eukaryota > Metazoa > Arthropoda > Insecta > Lepidoptera > Noctuidae > Agrochola > Agrochola lychnidis. The sequence continues at coordinate 24,348,481 of OY796858.1, forward strand.
CGGCAAACTTCGTGTTTCGTCAGTTGTCGGACTTCTATCAGTTGCCCTTTGCACTTGGTGCAGATCGGACGCCCTCAATCGACTTGGAAGTATATAGAGTTGTTAATACTTTTTTAAATTAATGTAATTTATTTAAAAAATGGGAGGAAAGCCACTAAAGTAGTAGGCACAACAGATAGGAAAATAGTTTATAGCTCTATATAGTTCACACGGAAATCAACACAAAACAACAATAAAGTACTTACTTCTGAATTCAAATGATTGTACACAATAAATCTAATAATTGATGGACATGGAAATTAGCATTCGTTTGTATTCGGAAATGCGATGATACCCGAGGGACATTAAGAAAATAGAAATACTGTACTCACACTGTACTGTCTGTATGACATTGTTTCAATTTATTTAAGTTTATTCCTATTGTGTTTATTTAAAATTCCTATTGTGTTTATTTAAAATTCCTATTGTGTTTATTTAAAATTCCTATTTTGTTTATTTAAAATTCCTATTGTGTTTATTGTATTACAAATAATTATGTAAATTAAAGTTTTATTAAATGAATGTAGGTACCTGGTGCCGACTATTGTTCATGTGTAATGCTACCTTAAAACAGTTTATCTATATCATAATTGCTATTCATTTTATATTAATTCACTCGTGTTATATAATGTTGCATGCCTAATATAAGGTAGATTGTACAAGGATCACCCATATTTTAACTGTTACATCTTATTTACTGTACCTGCAATCTATGCAAATAAATTTTACTTTACTTTACTTTAACCATTCAAACTAACTAACAAGAAACGAGTTTAATGTGACAAATTCCGAAAGTTATTATCGTTTACGAACAACAAACCATTTACCAGTAGTTTCATTAAAGTAGATCATGTTATAATTACAGCCATAACACAGTAAAAAGCATTAAAACTGTCCTCGAAGCTATCCGTTACGTCATAACTCGAGTAATAAATCTCTAGGTGATACTGTTGACAATGACCTATATCGACATCCATCACAACGTACGGGATGCTGTGACGTCACTGAGTGTAATGACGCGAGGTGACACGTGTCACGACATACTATGAAATATATGAAGGTTATAATGTAACAGGATATATCAGTATTTACTCAGAAAAATCTGTAGGATATACTACTGACAATGATCTATATCGAGATTCGTCGCAATAATTGGGATGCTGTGACGTCACCGTGTGTAATGCGATGTGACATGTGTCACGACATATACTATACGATAGTTAATTGATTCAGGCGTGACCTTGCGGAAATCCATTATAAAATACAATAGACGTGGATTTATTTAGTAACCTGTTCCACTTAGCTATTTCTAAAGAGCCATAAAAAACTCCTGAAATAAATCGACACGTGTTTCACCTCTCAACGAGGCATGGCGTGTTCGAGTTCACAACAAGTCCATCGTCATCCTGAGGATGCCTCGTTGAGAGGTGAAACACGTGTCGATTTATTTCAGGAGATTTTTATGGCTCTTTAGAAATAGCAAACCGGAACAGGTTACTAAATATATCCACGTCTATTGTATTTTATACTATACGAAATATGTGGTGATAATCTAAGGTTAGATATACAGGGTAGGTAAAAAATCATAGATCAAACGAAACAGGGCTGTAGTTGGGGTTATTTGCAGTAAAAAATGTCTCTATGGCAGAACCTTAACTTGATCTACTTAAAAGTTATGACTGAGTGTTTTTTTTTAAAGAAAATACCAAAAATTTTAGTAAAGAAAGAAAGAAAGAAAGAAAAAGTGTCCCGATACATTTTACCTTACGGCATGCAAAATATTAGGTATGAATTAAATAGTAATATAGATACAGCTATTACGATCATTATTAGCCATAATCATAATCAGACAACAATAAAAAAAACAAAATAATTGATGAATTACATATAAATCTCTCACAAATTATACAATGAAGAATATAAATGTAGAAATGTGTAATGTCAAAAAGCTTAATGTCAAAATATTCCAAAACGTTAACAACAATCACAATTATTAGATAAAGAATTTAGATAATCTAGTAATGTCAAGATCTGTTATGTCAAATTACAATAATAACAACAACAATAAAAACATAAAAATAAAATCGCTATGTCATTATGTCAATGTCATCTAAAACATTCGAAATTGCAAAGGCAACGTACATTTATCAAAAGCATTTTCCTATAAAGTTTTGTCATTTAAAAAATCTTTAACTGTGTAATAACATTTCTCCAGCAATAGTTTTGTTAATTGTTTTTTAAACATTTTTATGGGTAGGTCTTTTAAATTTTCAGGTTATTTATTATATATATAAGCGGTCCCATGGAGAGGATGCTATTTTTTAATAAGGCTGTTTTATGACCACCTGTGCGCAATTGGTTTTTATACTGGGACCTCATTGGTGCTGTGCGTTGTCTTATGTCAATCATTGAGGTAAATAGGTATTTATTTAATTTAACGAATAGGGCCACTTCTAGTATATATAAACAAGGTAATGTCAGAATTTTTAGGGATATAAATACAGGTTGATAACTTTCAGTAAACTTAAGACCTGTCATTGATCTAAGACATCGTTTTTGGGCCCTAAATATTCTTTCCCTCTCACTGCAGTTGCCCCAAAATATGACACCGTATCTTAATACTGAAGCAACTAATCCATGATAGGCTATAACTAATGTATTTATATTTAGTTTATTTGAGAGGTTATCTTTATATATATAATTCTTCTGTGAGTGTGTATGTCACTGAACTTCTCTCAAACGACTGGACCGATTTTGATGAAATTTTTTGTGTGTGTTCAAGGGGATCTGGGAATGGTTTAGATTCACAATTTTGTCCGCTGGATAATGTTTTGACAGGACAACGTCTGTCGGGTCCGCTAGTATAGTATAGTATATATGAAGATTTACTAAGTTTTTGGCACACATTTTCGGCCTGAGATTTCCATGTCAATTTATCGTCAATCTGCACTCCTAAGAATTTAGTCACTGAAGCTGTGTCTACGATTTGGCCATTATATTCAGTAATTACTTTTTTTGGCTGTAACCTCTGGTGAAAATGTATGACTTTAGTTTTTTGTAAATTTATGACTAGATTATTCCTATTAAGCCAATCTATTATTGTTTTAAGTGTGCTGTTTATTTCATCTTCGTAGTTCGTCTCATTTATACATTCGACTATAGCAGTGCTGTCATCGGCAAATAATGTCATTGGCTGACGAATTTGACGGGGTAGGTCATTAATATAGAGTAGAAACAGTAATGGACCGAGTACACTACCCTGTGGAACTCCAAACTCTGTTACTCTGCAACTGGATAGGTATTTCAGTTCACGCTTGGTGTTAGTACAGATTCTCGATAGTTCTGTGTACTGTTTTCTATCCGTGAGATATGATTTAATTAAGTTTAGCACGTTTCATCTTATGCCATAATCGCTAAGTTTATTTAAGAGAGTGTCATGTTTTACATAATCGAATGCCTTTGTCATGTCTGTGAATATTGCACAAATAGGGTTTTTTTTATCTACATTATTCATGATTACTTTCAAGAGATCAAATATTGCCATGTTGATATTTTTACTTTTTCGAAACTAAACTAAAAATGACATTTTATGTGAAGAACAAAAGGGCTTGTTCTTCACATAAAATGTCATTTTTAGTTATAAAAGTGTAAATAGATTCATAAATGATTTTTTCAAAGATCTTAGAGAATACTGAAATAAGAGCTACAGGTCTATAGTTTGTCATGTCTTCCTTGTCATTTTTTTTGTGCAATGGTTTTATAATCACAGTCTTTAATTCATCAGGGAATATACCTGAACTTATACACACATTTATTATATGGCTTAATGGTTTTGCGATAATATTAGAGACAAATTTGACTACAACGGTTGAAATGCCATCGAATCCGAAACTTCTTTTATTTTTCAAGTTTTGTATCACACGTGTAATATCTTGGGGGCCTACCGGCTGCATAAACAAAGAATTACGGGTTTTGGTAATTGCAGCTGTATTTCCCGTACAATAACTGGATACATCATGTATTTGGTCAACAAAAAAATTATTAAAAGATTCAGCAATATGCCTAGGGTCTTTTATTAGTTTGTTTCCTTCCATTATTTGCAAAATTGGTTCCTTAATTAAATTACTATTATTATTTATTATTTGCCATGATGATTTTGATTTGTTTATTGAGCTATTAATCAAATAATTATTTTGGGCTCTTTGAGTTAGTTTCACAATCTTTTTGAGTTTATGTGCATAGTTTTGAAATGTATTTTTGTTTTCGCTTGTAGGTGATTTTCTGTATTTCCATAGCATATTCCGTTGTTTTCTGCTACAAATCCCAATTCCGCGCGATAGCCATTTAATTTTTTTATCGGATTTTACATTTTTTAATTGCATTGGAAAGCATAAGTTATATAATAGACGAAAGAGATCAATAAAATTATTATATGCATCATTAGGGTCATCTGTTTCAAGTACTTCTGAGAAAGATAGGCATTGAAGGTGCTTTTTAAACAAAATTAAATTCTCTCTGGACAAGTTACGCTTTTGAATTCGCCAGGAATTTATTGTACATGTTTTGTTTACCGGTATTTTTAAAATTTGAGCGGTGTGGTCCGATAAACCGAAGTCGACTACATCACTCATACAATTTTGTTTAGAATTGTGAGCAAAGTTATCTAAACACGTTCCGCTTTTTGGTCTAGTTGCTTGATTAATAGTAAACAGGCAATTAGAGTAAAATGGGTACCTATTTTAAAACAGGGTAGTGTGTAAGATCGAACATTTTGGAGCATCATCGGCAGCTTAGTGAAGATGACCACTGCGTGAATTTATTCGGAGAAAAAAGTGTATTAAATACGCACAGAGCAGATATTGTCCCTCTGTTCTTGTCAGCCCCCCCAGGGGCTGCCCTCATTGACAATGGAACAATATGAAGGGAAGATAGAAAAGAGTCCACCCCTTACTATATAAAGGAATGGATGACTAAATAACCAGTTTTTTTAATTTATAATTCGGGCTATATTATTAGCTATTATTAAAAACGCCGAGAGACTTCCTAATACAGACATATACTGTCTTTATTGGTGATGGTCTTCAGAAAGGTCAGTGCAGTGAGCACCATGTATCTATCACATATTAAATTATCTATCGTTGCTTCATTTTTAATTCTTTTTACCTATTGTGGTATAGTAATTTTATTCTAGGTGCATCGTCTTCACATATAATTATTTAACTAATGTACGTACCTATACAAACAATTGTAAAACATTTTAAAAGAGTAACGGTGGAGTTTCTTGCCCATTCTTCTCCATACGAAAACTACCTTTTGGAAGGGGCGACTAGAATCAATTTTATTATTTTGTAAATTTTGACGTTCAAATGTGCCATACATAGGCCTATTTGAAATAAATTATTTTACTTTGACTTTGAGTAGCATAGTACTCGCAAAAGGAGTATGTAACGATCGAGAAGTGTATGTAAAGAACGAACAGGTGGCGTTCTGTAGTTTCTGCCTACCCTCATAAGAAAAAGGCGTGAGCTTATGTATTTAAGTTAAGAATACCCTAGAAGCACGTGCCAAGTTGAGAAAACGTTGCGTAAGCAACTTAGCTTTGTGAAGCAGATATTGTACGGTATTGACAATGACCCAGAGACACGTGTCCAAGCGGGACGTCCGACGTTGTTGTGACGTCATCACAGACACGTGTCCCTTTGATACGTAATACCTTTGTATCTATTTAGCTTGTTATTCACGTGGACAGAATTTGTAATATTCTGAAGTTTTTTCGGGAAGTTCTGGGATGTTGACAATGGTCTAACTCTTTAACTAAATGACTCTACGATGGAGATATACGTGTCTAATGTCTATGTGGTATTTTTATATGATGGTTTTGAACGTACTAATTAGATGTTGTCTTGTATGTGCGTTGGCACTGTGGTACATAGAATCGGAACACTAATCTGTCGAATATAAGTATTTACATGTAAACATATGATGTTCTAAACTGTTTGCCGTTTGATTATTAGTAGATTATCAAACGGCAGACAGTTAGAACGGTAGTGTAAAGTCAGAAAAACCTCAAAGTATTAACATAGGCATAGGTTAAGGTATAACTATGAGCTAGAAAATGTAGGGCTGCTAGTTTTACAGGCAGAAAATCTGAAATACACTAACAAATGTCGGTTGTAAATTGTTGGAAACTAGGCGAAGGAAGACTGATAAATAAGAGACTTACTTAAGTACTGAAAGTTTCAGCTTTAACTTGTAAATTGATGAAATTCTGAAAGCTCGGATGTCGCAAATATACGGTATATTTGATGGAAAGGAATACATGCATAGCTTACTGCGATTTCATGAGTTAGATATTCTCAAATAAAATTCTATAAACTTATTTGGGAACTGTACACTTTGTGTCTGTTTACATGTTCTGGTTGCCGAGAAACCCGGTGGTAAAAGATACTGGCAAATGGGTGAAAGCATGAGAGCTTTAAGGCCATTTGTACCCGACACGGTTTCTTTACGGTACGGCGTATAAACCGCGCCGTAGAAAAAACGTGTCTGTCAACAAACTTCCATAGTGATCCATACAACACTGGCGACCGTGCCACACGGCGAATAAACCGTAGTTTTTCACGGAATGAAGTTATTTTTCAAAGGACCTAACACGGCTTGCCACTTACAATTAGTGATGTGCCGGATCGTTAAGAAATGTGATCCACGGATACGGGTACGGATTATTGGTCTAGATCCGCAAATACGGATACGGATTTCAACTTTCTTCAGGTTCAGCAGGAATTATTTATGATCCTCATCATAACTGACTTTTGGGGGACAAAGCTGCCAAGTTACTCTTTTTGAAATACAATTTACCATTAGTCAATATTAATTATGACGTACCTATATTTTTTTAAATACTTGAAAACAACATAGTTTTAATTGATGTGTTAATTCACATCATTATTTCAATTAGCATAGCACAAATATTAGAGGTTTGATCTCACTACAAAGACAGTTTAATTACTACCTTATAACTTAATTTACTGGTACTTACTCTACTTGAATTATAATAAATATGATTACATATTTTTTTTTACTAATTTGTATTGTAGTTAACAGTATTTCATTGGTACATATCTTTAAAATTTCATATACCTAATGAAATGTATTAATATAAAAGATCCGTTCAAGATCCGCCAAAAAGTAACGGATACGGATACGGATACCTACAGATCTTTTTTCTCCCTCGGATATCCGCGGATACGGATACGGATACGGATATCTAGCACATCACTACTTACAATACAACCGCCTGCATATCTGATACCAGTTAAAAACAGCTAGCAGCCGCAGCTGAACAGCTCCAAAAGTTACCATTCGTGATGAATACATTAATTCTCCCGTTTCCGATTAATATGTCAACTGGGCATTGTCACGAATTACTTGGAGACTGGAAATTAATCGAACTAGTCTTCAAGACAGTCGTTGCCACCCCTAAACGTGAGCTATTAAGTCTGAGAGGCGACTGGAGACGACTTTATTGCCACCAGCGCGATAGATGGCACTCACGTCCACCAACGGTTTGTATTAATTAACACTATTTCAAGACTGATATCGGTGTGATTTGAAAGTCGGTAGTAATTACTTCATGCTACATGAATCGAATCATTTACATAATTATCGGCAACAAAATCGGCCATGAAAAGGGGATCAAACAATATAAGCATCTAAAAAACTACCAATTAAAAAAAACTATTATTCACTGGCTAGAAAATTATGATTATGAGGAAACAGAAAATCTATTCGGCAGCGTAACATGATACCCAGTCAAATTCACCATGACACACCATACACGCACACACCCTTCTCACACCCCCACACACACACCTCACACACACACCCCACACACACACATACCGCACACACACTTTCGGCAGCGTAACATGATACCCAGTCAAATTTACCATGACACACCATACACGCACACACCCCAATCACACCCCCACACACACATCCCCCCCCCCACACACACACACACTCTAATAAACACCTCACTCACATTTCTAAACCTTCCTGTCAATGCATGCCATAACTGTAATTAATTAATTTCATTTTTGTTTATCGCGCTTCTGTACCATATTCCCTGTAAATTGAGGTCTGGCTCTTGTGATACAGGAATTCCTAGTACTAGAGCCAGGGCTTCAGATGTTTGTGACTTTGAAGTGAAGTAAAGAAAATTATTATTATATAACGCCTCGTTGGTCTAGTGGTCGCAAGCGTTACTACTGACCTCATGGTCCTGGGTTCGATTCCTTGGTCGGGCAAAGTGTTATTGGGTTTTTCCATCTGAAATTTCTCAATAGCAGCCCGATTGATGGCAATAGACTCGCCCCCTATTACATGGGACTTTAACTGACGGAATGTTAGTGTAGGTACTATTGGGGTACTAAGCCTAACCCTTCGCGGAATGTTATGTTGTGTTATAAAGTTACAACGCAATGTTATACGATCAATATTACAATTCCAATCGTACCTATTTTAATGACCAGTCACATTTTCAATAACATCTATACTTTTTAGGGTTCCGCACCCAAAGGGTGCCAAACGCAACCCTATTACTAAGCCTCCGCTGTCCGTTCGTCTGTCCGTCCGTCCGTCTGTTTGTCTGTCAGCGGGCTGTATCTTATGAACCGTAATATGGAAACGGTTAAAATTGTCTATTGCCGCTATAACAACAAATAATAAAATAAAGTTAAAAATTAAAGGGAATAAAGAAAAAAATACAAGAAACGTGTTTTTTTTACAAAGGTATTAATAAAAAACCGCAAAGTGCATGTCGAACCACGCACAATGTAGGGTTCCGTAGTTGGAATGAATTTATCCCAAGAACAAACTTAACTTTGTAGTTGAGAAACATGTTCTCCGATACATTCTGTATGGGAGAACATGTTTTTACAACCGCAAATCTAAGTTGGTCGATTATTACTCGTTAACTTGTAAAGCCTACTCAGCTCTGATAGTTTTCCTTTTAAATTCGTTATATAAGCTACTGTTGTGAATTTTTTCACATATGTGAAATCAACTAATTAGCTGGTAGGGGGGGGGGGGACACTTGACTCTAACAAAAATTATCACCTTAAAGCTTAATATTTCGCAAACGAATCTCTGAATTCAAAAATGGTTTTAACATACTCACAATGTTTTTGAAAGACCTTTCCAATGATACCACACATGGTGGGATAAAAAAATAAAAAAAAACATCATCACTTTACGTGTATGGAACACCCTAAAAAAAATGTTTTTCATAATTTTGTTTTACCACTTTGTCGGCATAATTAATATGTATACCTATGCCAAATTACAGCTTTCTAGTACTAAGGGTCTCGGAGCTAGACCGCGGACAGACAGACAGACAGACAGACAGACAGACAGATAGACAGACAGACAGACAGACAGACGGACATGACGAAATTATAAGGGTTCCTTGTTTACTACGGAACCCTAAAAATGTAGTGTTAAATATTGTACTTGGCCGGTTTCTTTATAAACTTTTGTTCTGAATTAAGACAATTACACAGCTATATTGATATTCATTGTAGCACAAATAGCTCATTTATTTTCAGCCTTTGTTGGCAATAATCTATATAAAAGATTCTATTTTAATCCAGTAAAAAGGGTTCATGAAACAGCCATCCGCTTCAAAATATTGTAAAAGCGTTATTAGCCTTTCGTCCCTCGCAGATTCCTGTTTTAGCAAAAATTTTATTTGAACACTTTCAAATTACTCGATTTTTATTTACAATTTGTTTTGGGACGAATTTAATTATTTCCAAGAGCTTTTAATAAAGTGGTAACATATAAATATTGATGGCAACCTTTTTATTTTTTAGTAAAACAACAGAAATCTGCTATTCCGTATTCCGGCGCACGTCCTGGATTCCATTTTATTGGCTGCTAACATTTGCATGAGGCCAGACGTTTAACTGTTTCTACCATTCACATTTCTAGGCTGTTTTATGGTGTAATATAAAGGCTATAATCAAGGACGTCGCCAGCCGATGATCCGGGCCCCCCCCCCCCGGACCATCGGCTGGCGGATGATAGAGGATGGGAAAAATATGATTTGCAGGTACAGTCAAAAGTCAAGAGCATATGAAGCTTTACACATGTAGTGCGAGTCTTACCTCTAGCGCGCACAATGAGGCCAAAATCGACGCCGGTAGACATTTGATTTTGACAAATCAGTTTCAAATCGGTAGTCCCGATAGGAACTGGGAAGAATGATAGATTCCATTTTCAATGTATGGATTGCAAACGGACCTTTCGGGTCGTTTTTCCCAAAACTATTCAGAACTGAGCTGAAACCTAATAGGTATTATGACGGGGCCTACCACCAACACATAGATACGAATATTACGTCCCCGGAATCCGGATTAAACTCCGTTTGGGAGATAATGAACTTTAAAAACCCAAATAAAAGTCGTTCAAATAAACAAAATTGGCTTTATAGATTATGTAGTTTCTTTACATTACAATGCCTTGTATTTTACTTAAAAAATTGAACCTCTAAGGGGGGGGGGGGCAGCTGCCCCCTTTGCCCCCCCTTGGCGATGCCCTTGGCTACAATCCCGAGGGAATTGGATGACGAGCCTTCGGAGATAGTCTTATTCGAGTTTGTACTATCGTTCATAGTAAAATTCTTGGGTTTCCTTACGTGCTTCCTAAATTTGTAGCTAATAGATAGCCGATAGTTACTCATAATAGGCCTTATCAGAAGGCTAAAAGTCACCCAAAGGGCAATGGAGAGGGCTATGCTTGGAGTTTCCCTATGTGATCGAATCAGAACTGAAGAGATCCGCAGGAACCAAGGTAACCGACATAGCCCGAAGAATTGCCAAACTTAAGTGGCAATGGGCAGGGCACATTGCTCGCAGAATGAAAGAAAGGTTTTGGAGTGGCGACCGCGTACCCGAAGCGTCGGAAGCACAGAATAGGTTGAAGTAGCAGTGCTTGGGGGAAGCCTTTGTCCAGCAGTGGACGTCTTTCGACTGAAATGATGATGATGATGATATTTTTTCCAGTTTCTAAGATAATTGCACCATTGCAAAATGGAAAAGATTGTGATTAGCTGAGACTCTTTGTGGTCTGCGCCACTAATTCTACTAAAGTTCAGACAGCAAAATTGGAACTCTATGGCCGCCCGCACTTTGGATGCGTTTTCGTACGAATTTCACTCGTGCGTACACGTACAAAGAATTGAATGCGCACACTGGAGACGTTTTTCTCCGTCAAACAGAACAAATCCCAACAAGTTCGGATTGTTTTCGGAAGTCGGAACTATACATATACGTACGACTAAGTCGCACCCAGTCTACGCGCTGCCTTTGTACTTGGAAGGTCGGGATCGATCGTGCGTGTTCGTACGTGTACGCACGAGTGAAATTCGTACGAAAACGAAACAAAGAGCGAAGAAAAAAATCTTGTTGGACGTAAACTCACAGTTGATCATAATACTCATTCTACACACTTTTCCAATGATCCAATACGACGTTACATAAATCTGTGTTATTAACCCATTTAGCGATATGGCGTATTCTTACAAAGTTAAATGGCCTTTAAGGATACGGTTATGTTAATAGTAGAAGAGCGGGGGAACAAATCGTTTTGAAAGAACTCATGTTTATTTATACCTAACTAGCTTCTGCCCGCGACTTCGTTCGGGTGGAAGTCGTGATACACAATATAGGTATTAAAATAACAGTAACATTTTTATAAAACTCCTTCGCCCATTCGTGTTATTACTTAGCATTCTTTCTGACTTTTTTTCCTTGTGCTCGGCTTCTAAGGGTCGTTGCCTAATGTTACCTTCATAAAGAATTGGGCTATAAAATGCAAAATAGTAGTTTATGAAACTGTTGCATAATAAGGGGTATTAAAACATTGGTTTTTAATAGTATCACACGAATGTTTTAATACCTAGTTATGTGCAGTTTCATACACTACTTTATCTACTCTCAAACATTGGGATTGAAACAAATACTAAATAAAAGATCAAAGTTAAAGATCAAGAATAAATTTAAAAATCCCACGAAATTCAGTAAGTACAACAAAACAAATGAATGTCGCCTGCACCAGCACATCACCGCACATGCGCTACAGCGGGTGCTGCTGTTCCCCGCCAAAAGTTGATGGAAACTCTTTGGTGATATTAACTTCTTGGATTAGCGCTGTATCGTAACCGAAAAAAAATTGTTTTATAGTATTATTTTGTTAGAGAAAAAGTGTTATAATATGATTCTATTTTTAAATTTCGGTATTCTATTTATAAAGTATGTCAATATAAACTCGTTTTGAAGTTCATAATTCGAATATTACGCTATGAGAGTAGATAAATAATTTTACAAATCCGTCCGGTAGTTCCAGAAATTAGAGCGTCCAAACAAACAAACTCTTCAGCTTCATATATTAGTATAGATGATGAATTGATGATCCAAAGCAAGTTATTCTTATTATATTACTCCTACACTTACAGAAGCAGGGCCATAGCTGTGCCATAACATATTTTCCGTATTTTGCAACAACTTAGCTCTCAAACTTTTTAACGAAACTCATTACTTTGTCGTTCATAAAAAAGTTACAGGACTCTTAAAACAAAAAGACAAAATAGCATTACAACCTTTTATTGTAATGGATTATGTGAGTAAATCTCTTCCTTTGTCTGTCCCAGGTTTAATGGAAAACTCGACATAATAAAATGACATTCACGTTATATAATAAGGAGATGAAAATGAACTCTTTATTTGTAGTTACAAATATTTTAGAATGAAACTACATTAAACTTTTAGCGAACGAAAACAAAAGAAAACCAACTCGCACCTCACATGATGAGTCTAATGAGTCCTGACTCTGGTTGAGGCCAAAACTAGGCAGTCAATCATTATCCGCATCCTCCTATCCGTATCCCAAGTTATTTGGAACCGGACAGCACGCCTTTTTTCTCCATACATCTTCATTAGATAATTCCGTAACAAACGCACTGCAGACTTTTATGAATGTTGTGTATTTTCCGCGCGACCGCTGACGCCACTTATTAAAACCGCAGCCTTACCTACGATGATTGATATCTTTCGCGTGCTCACACGTGACGGTGTCATATCTTCATTGGATTGGAAATCTTGATACTTGAAAACAATTCGGTTTAGACATGGCTGACGGTTCAAGACATCAAGTTGATGTATCGTCATTTGAAAAGTGAATTTATTATAAGAAGATTTTACTAGTTTTGTCATGTCTTTGGGCCTTTTATGGGATATTATAGAATGATTGCTTGGCTGTGAACTTACTTATGGTGTGTCCGCATGGTCAGAGATGGTAATAACTCTCGAGACAAGGAAATACGAATTATTTCGAAGAAGTGCCAAACTTAAGTGGCTATGGGCAGGGCACATTGCTCGCAGAACAGATGGCCGATGGGGGCTAAAGGTTTTGGAGTGGCGACCGCGTACTGAAAGACATAGTGTTGGAAGCCCTCCCACAAGATGGACCGATGATCTTGTGAAGGCCGCAGGAATCTGCTGGATGCGGGAAGCACAGAACCGGTCGAAATGGCGGTGCTTGGGGGAGGCCTATGTCCAGCAGTGGACGTCTTTCGGCTAAAATCATGAAAAAAACGTGTGGCACTCGGGGACTGCCACGGAAAAGCCATTGCATAGCATTTGTAACCTCCATACTTCCTATTTGTCAACGCTACACTTGGGATGATGACGTGATGACCTAAAACAAAAATTACGTTCCCATGACAACATCACGTTTCCCATGACAACATCACGTTGTCATAGGAACCGTCATTACATGGTAGGTGGAGTGGGGGGTGTTAGGTTTTATTTTCGTTACGGTTTTATTTTCGTTACGGAATTTCTTGATTCGGTCGCCGCGCTCAAAGCTCGCGATAAAGCTATGTAATAGCTTAATAAATAGAAGCACTTCCTTCTTATCCCTGAAGGAGTTGAACCTAAGTTCTCATTTACTACGACAGAGTATGACAATATGCAATTAATACAGTGATGTACTGCGGCAAATTCCGGTAGTCATTTAGAATGACCATTGTTGCAAGCAGTGCCCCCAGTGGAACGCAAAGATATCGAAGTCAATGCTTGTCTAAAAATACCAAATAACTATTTAAGTAGAAGATGATTATACAGCCGATTCAACACAGACAGACTAGTTAAACAACAACTAATTAACTGTTTATATACCAAACATGGACGCTAGACAAGCAATCCCGAGGGCATGTTGATAACCAATCACCACGCTTCGGCGACTGTTGACCGCGATATGATTGGATGTATAGGTACATTATGTACCAATAGTACTCCTAGTATTAACGAGAATACTCGTCTCAGTCCTAAGGGAACACGTCGGGCCAATAAATATGAAAAAGTTTATTCGTGTGTAAGTTTTATTTTTTATTTAGCTACAGTGAGTTCTTTTGCGATTACTATAGAATCTTAGGTCAATTTAAAAACGTAAAAGTCCTTGTTGGATCAGGGCTCGTCTGAATGTCAATATTTTATTCGAAACATACCATTCCCCGTTACTTTAGGTGATAGCCTAATAGTGCGATCAATAATGGACTGCCAAGTCATAGGTCTCGGGTTCGAACCCAAGGCAAACACCTCTGAATTTTCGGATTCATGTGCGTATTGTATAAGTCACTTGGGAAAACATCGTCAGGAAACCGGCATGCCTGAGAGATATTTTATCGACGGCATGTGAAGCCATGTCAAAGGCCCATGGGCGGCTTTAAAACTCTGACACCAGGTTGGTCACTAACCACACGAAAATAAAAAGATTAGGTAGCCAAGTACTTTACACCGAGTCTTAGTGACGCAACCCGATTAATCATTGCTATGATTATTACTAACGGAACTGATAGTTTAACATGCCCTTTTTTAGGGTTCCGTAGTAAACAAGGAACCCTTATAGTTTCGTCATGTCCGTCTGTCTGTCTGTCTGTCTGTCTGTCCGCAGTCTAGCTCCGAGACCCTTAGTACTAGAAAGCTGTAATTTGACGTAGGTATACATATTAATTACGCCGACAAAGTGGTAAAACAAAATTATGAGAAACATTTTTATTTAGTGTACCTCACATACACGTAAAGTGGTGATGTTTTATTTTTTATTTTTTTATCCCATAGTGTGGGATATCATTGGAAAGGTCTTACAAAAACATTATGAGTTTGTGAAAACTTTTTTTGGATTCAGGGATCCGTTTGCAACATATTAAGCTTTAAAGTGCTAATTTTTGTTAGAGTCAAGTGTCCCCTGCCAGCTAAATGGTTGGTTTTGGATATGTGAAAAAAATCACAACAGTAGTTTATATAACGAAATTAAAAGGAAAACTATCACAGCTAAGTAGGCTTTACTAGTTATCGAGTAATAATCGACCAACTTAACTTAGCAGTTGCAAAAACATGCTTTCCCATACATTCCGTATGGGAGAACATGTTTATCTACTACAAAGTTAAGTTTGTTTTTGGGATAAATTCATCCCAACTACGGAACCCTTCATTGTGCGTGGTCCGACACGCACTTGGCCGGTTTTTATTTGTATAAGAAATTATCAAATAACTTCTCCCGCTCTGGGTGGAGCGGAAGGGCGTATCAGACTCATACCGACTAAAACCCACCCGTGTTCCTTCGGTTACCCTGTTACCGGGGGCCATGATCTCCCTTTCGGTTTTCTTCGCAACCCCGACAGTAGTTTAACATGCCCTGAGGTCTGAAGATAGAAGATGTCTGATATTTCGTTGTGTAAAAACTGGTCACCCACCTTTCTTTGCTTCATCACCACTGGTCTCAACATGATGAAGAAAATCATCGTGAGAAAAGCGAGTCTTTGAACCAAAATTCGAAAACATGTGACGTTCACGAACCATCACTGGCCCGTGTGCTCTGACAATGTGGTCTTTGCTAGTGAGAACAATAAGGGCTGAATATCCTGCTCAAAAACCCTAGTATATAGGTAATAACATAATGCACTTTAGCAGAAGAAAAGCAGAAACTGTAAATTTCTACAGAAGATTAAATATGGCGTCAGCGGTAGCTTCCCGCGTAAATTACGACAGCTGACTGGCAGAAAATGGATGACTGCGTTGTTCTTAGTGACAGTCTTAACTCCCAAACGGGGAATTACTCGCGTCTTGTACGAATTTAAACACTTTGCTGTAATTAATTTAATTAAATACGTTATGCTGGATGAGAATTGGAGCGCGCTGTATCAATGATAATTTTTCAGCTCTGCTTATATCAACTTCAAAAGTTGCGGGCAGTGATAGCCTAGTGGTGTGACCGTCAGACTGCCAAGTCATAGATCTCGAGTTCGAACCCAAGGCACGCACCTCTGACTTTTCAGATTCATGTGCGTATTGTATAATTATCACTTACTTAAAAAACGTTGAAGGAAAATATCGTGAGGAAACCGGCATGCCTAAAAGATATTTCTCGACGGCATGTGAAGCCAAGTCAGGGGCCCATGGGTGGCTTTAAAACTCGGACACCAGGTTAGTCATTAACCACACGAAAAGAAGTTTGTTGCAAACCAAGTGTACAAATATTGGTCTTAATATGTTGGGACTTATCATTTAGAGCAGCCTTTTGGAAGCATTGCAGTATCAGCACATTTTTAAGCTATTGCATAGCTTTTATCGCGGGCTTTGAGCGCGGCGACCGGAACAAGAAATTCCGTAACGTAACGAAAATAAAACCTAACACCCCCCACTCCGCCTACCATGTAATGACGGTTCCCATGACAACGTAATGTTGTCATGGGAAACGTGATGTTGTCATGAGAACGTAATTTTTGTTTTATGTCATCACGTCATCCCAAGTGTAGCGTTGACAAATAGGAGGAGGATTATGTAAGTGGAGGTTACTATGCAATAGCTTTACCGCGGCAGTCCCCGAGTGCCACACTTTTTTTTTTTTCTTTATTTCCCGACTGCGCGATAACAAAGACAGAGTTTTTTAAGTGAAAACTTCTTTAGGCGCGTTGGACATTTTTGAGATGGGACTAAACCATTGATTTCGCGACACTATGACGACACCAGCTTTTGACCATTAAAAAGACATCAACGCGTTGATTACCACAGTGTCGATTTTTTTTTCAAGTTTTCACTTCTGTCGGCACTCCCAGAGTGCCAGTTTTTTTTTGTAGGCGATTGTCTGTCTCATGAATTTTTTTTTTTAGTTTACGAGTTTTGGAGGCTCTTTCTCATGACAAATCTTTTGTGTACTGTCTTGAAGTATTGTAACTTTAGTTCAAACTCAACAGTTTTGACTTTAAATACCTCTCTGTCAGCCTGAAACAAACATGAAAACTTTGGGTTTACCACAACGTTGGGTTTGGCCACAATTTCGAAACCTGCAAGTTTATTAACGCAAGCAGGGAAGGTTCTATTACTTTTACAAAGTCTTATTACTTCAAGAATTTTTAACAAATAAATTGAAATTCCTGATGGCAGCAGGTACAGCCTCAAAAAGGTGAATAATTCGTCAATAATTCATTTGATTGTCTACAATTTTTGTTCCATAATACTGTATCAATGTATAGCAACAATTAAATGCCGTTATATCATAAATCATGAATCATTTATTTGCATAAAACATGGTATACAATGATGTTAAAATATAATTATAATGGCCCAAACATGTTTAGCCAGGATAAAACAAGGCATGCAAAATTAGAGGGTATTTGAAAATGTCACGTCAACGTTTTTTATCCATAAATTCTTTTAAACAATAGAAGCTGCACTCATTCAACCACTTGTACAACTTTATCTTAAATAATCTAGAATTTAATGTATTTAATTGACTTGGTATCTTCTTATTTTGTGACTGCAGATTGAAACAATATTATGAAACAAAGCTTGTAGACAAGTAAATGAATTCTTCATCTTTTTTAGACTGACTGTACTTTCAATATTACTCTAGGAACTATCAAAACTAATAGAACTATACCACAAACTCGTAACACCCATTAAAACTATAATATGAGTAGTTTGCCGCAGCATGCCCTCTGAACTCGAACTAATTGAATAGTTTCAGTTTGGAAAGCACTTCATAACGTCTCTCTTCATTACTTTTGAGGCTGGTCGAAAGGGTCGCTGATTTTCAGTAGGTTAAGTGGAGTGAAATTGGAACTGTTGTTGCTTAGTCCAGGCGATATGGGCTAGGAGACCAGCCGAAAAATTTGGAAAAACCTTGTTCGTCTATTGGTCACAAACATGCACGGGGGAGAACCAGCCCCAAATCTAGGAGGAGGAAACTTCAGGAGACGACAAATTCAAGCGTAGCAGACAAGTGCACCACCCAGCACACCACAAATTTGCAATAAATGAGACGCGCAGCACATTTATAATCTTTCTAATTTTGAAGTGAAAACTTCTTAAAGCGCGTTGGGCATTTTTGAGATGGGACCAAACCATTGATTTCGCGACACTATTACCGAGTTTACCGACACCGTGGAGTAAAAGACATCAACGCGTTGATTACCGCGGTGTCGATTTTTTTTCCGTTTTACAATAGTTTTGGCGCCCCTGTTGGATTGGCGCATTATCGATCGATACAATTTGATTAATATGTTGCTGCCAAAATTTTAATTTTAATAAAATTTAAATTTCGCGGGCTAACTTAGCGCATCCTCATAAAAGATTGGCGGGGGGCGGCAGACGGCAGTTTTTGCCCCGATCCAAAAAAAAACTATTTCCGGGGCAGGGTTCCCAGGAGAAGCAGAGCAGGTATTATCGGGCTTTTCCATCAATTCTTAGTAGCAGTTCAAAATCTGAATAGCCTGATGAGGTATCCGGTTAGGCAGTTTTAATGTGAACCACGTTATGTATGATCCTTTTTCTTTACTACAAATCAAACCAGTACTAATGAAAAACTGTAAGGTCTTGATTTAAAATCTTGGTAAATTCTCCACTTGAAAACGATTCAAAGCGCCTACGCAAAGAATTAGAGCCAAGCGCATTCTTGTGAAAAGCTATCATCCAATTCCACATAAAAACAACTTGAAACTTTCACTTTCCAGTTCTAGGTTAGGTAAAAAATACATAGACAAAAAGAGTAGGTACTTCGTTTCATAACAAAACCTAAGAATTTATTCAGAAAAGGTACCTATCCCAAGGATTTCTTTTTTTCGTGAAAGCAACGAGAACTTTATTGAAAGTTTTTAAAATTTATGTAGATAAGTATTTTCCAGATCTTATTATTCTTGACCTTCGCTTTTTGCTTATATTTTTTATAAGAAACTAATTTAAATTTTATATCTAGGTACGTAACTATAACTACCCTCCTAAATAAACCTCATTGTTAGGTATAGTCCGTGCAATTCACGAAGACGCGCCCACTCCGCTCTGCGCCGTATTAGAGTTCAGCTTACAATACAGAAATCGCGGAGTGGGGCGCGTCTTCGAGAATTACATGGACTATAATAAGCATTTAAGAAATTGAGATGAAAACCTTACTCGCTCTATTTTTTTACCACAAATCTCAATAATAACATAACATAACATCACGCCTTGTTTCCCCGAAGGGTTGGGCAGAGGTGTCCCTGTAGCAGGTACACCCACATTTCGCCAGTTATGTTACAGTCCCATGTAATAGGGGGCGAGCCTATTGCCATCAACCGGGCACAAATCCTGACTCCGAGCTACTACTGAGACATTTCAGATAGAAAATCCCAATAACACTGCCCGACCCGGGAATCGAACCCAGGACCTCATGCTCAGCCGTAGCGCTTGCGACCACTAGACCAACGAGGCAGTCATCTCAATAATCTTGATACAAAACTACACGAGTAACCGTCCTGGCCCTTTTCCTACAAGGGCCACATTCACACTACAAGCTAAAACAAAAACCTATAAATCTGAAAATTTGGCAGCAAATTCTATTTCCAACCGCTTCCAGCACCAAAAATAGGTAGCTACCAGGCAGAATGCGCCAAATCAGAGGCGGCAGTGGCGGCCATTGACACAGCCGCGTCCGATCCAATTCGCTTAAACGCTAGTCCGTAGAACAGCCATTGTGTGAAGCTTTAGTGTTATTAAATCGCTTTTTGTTAACTGGGCTTCGTTACAGCGCTGCAGCGGCTTTTTGTTGAGCGCTATCGCGAATGTGCAAGTGATTTCGGTTGGCTGGATTTCGCTGTCTGTCGTGTGGATAAATTCATATTCATTTTGATGATAAACTGTGTAATATGTAAAGCTATTAACTATTAACGAAACTAGCCATCAACGTTTTGACGATTTCCCAACTAAGAAAGAAAGATAACATTTAGGTATTTGCGGTAAACATGACGCAAAGAAAAAAACACAAACACAAATGAAAACAATAATTTAAAAAACTAAAAAAACCCGACTGGACACACACAAAACTGGAAAGAGAATAAAAACAAGATTTATAAATCTATAGAGTTTTGGTGTTGCTGGCGGGTCATACCAAAAATTTATTTTAATTTTTATATACCCAATGATACTCGCGTAATAAAGACAAATCTAAGGACATATCATTCATCAAAATTGGCTCAGTCGTTTAGTAGTTACGAGGGAATATAGAGACGGACACACATACATGCATACAGGTCAAACACATAACCCTCCTTTTTTGGCTTCGCCGCAGTCGGGTAAAAAGAACAAGTTGGTAGAAAATATGCATCACATCCACGCAAAACGGCCATCGCTCAGCATAATGCTGTATCCCTATGCGAGACAGAGCTACAGCGCAGGTTTCCAGCGACAGCCGGTGTTGATGTGATGACAAGTTAGCATCAAACATTTTAAAGGTTTTCAACCGAAACGTCATGCTAAAATTATTACCACAATGCAATGGTGAAATGACATGAAAATGCCATTTGTCTTACGTTTACACGTGTCGATCTTCTAGTGAATTCTAGTATCTAGTGGAGAGCGAGTTGCTGAATTTCGGGCATGCCATACGTAGTATTCACCTACCTGCTCTATTTTTGCCATCGACATTCTAAATAGAAGAAGATTAGCTACTACAGTTACATTCAAACTTAATGGCAGCTCGGAAGTGCGCTGCTCGCTGCGCAGTACCGCACCCCTCACCCCCGCTGACACATGAATTCGTTACTGCGCAGCGACTCGCCTCATGTTCCGCGCCGTCATTAAGAGGAGGCTCTCTAAATTATATGTTAATTTGCATTAATATTCTGAAACACACGCATACAATCATAATGGAACTTTTGTATATGATTTATTGGATCTTTTTCTTTCCATGCTCAAGACAGTTACGTAATTGTAACATTTTCGCTCGATTCATTTATTTTTTTATTTATCTAACCATTTATGCACACACATATAAACAGATAAGAAGAAAGTTTATTTGAAAATCACGTCTTTTTTTAAAGATTATTTAAATAAATAAAGATCACTCGGTTTTTATATCTAAAGTAAGTATTCACAGTAAGAAAATATCGTTTATTATCCAGCCACAAGACATTGTTTTCTAGATTAATTATTAATTTAGTTATAAACGAAATAAGAATTGAGACTTACGCCATTTAGTTCCGTGTTCGAACGTAATCATTGAGCGCACTCGATATTCAACTTTATTACTGATGTGTTAGCGTTTAGCACATAGTGGAGTGGCGGGGTGCATGGGGGCGGAGCTTGCGTGGAAATTGTGTTAGAGTGCCTGGTCTTAAGTTTGAATCGGGCTGTACTTCTGCTCAACCCTCTCCAACCGTAGAAAGATGACACAAAACAAAGACTCCAGTTTCAAACATTCACAAAATCATTAGTCATTAGGGCTGCGACACGTGACACGGTGCTGTTTTTTTCTCGGCCTAATTAAGTGCGACCACGTTGACCTACATACAGGTCCGGAGGGCGGAGCCCGAGGGCCTCTCCAGATAAACGACGGCCGAGACATGAGAAGGGTTGCCTATCAATATATATGGGTTTACATAGCTTTTGGGCACTAAGAAACAGATATATCAGGTTCTAAAGCCAATACGTCTAAAGTTTAGATGTAATTGGCAAAGAGGTATTGGAACGAAGTTCTTTCAGAAATCGTCACGCTAAAAAGTGTTAATACTTTCGACTGTTTTCTTCTACTTTAAAGAGAAAGAAAGAGAGGGAGAACTCTGGTAGAAAAAACAAAAGAAATCGTGGAATACAATTGTACACATCGATCCGAGTACACTACATGCATGAGAGAGAGAAAGTGTGAATTTGGGCAAAATAAAAATGCAAGATGGCGGCCGCGAACTTTTCATCATGGGTGTCGTTTTCCTAGTTTTCGGGACCTTCATTAATTTCCCTGACCTTACAACATATTTGAGCTCGTTCATCAAAGCGCTTTCACGACCTTGATAAATGAATGAAAGAATTCGAATGAATCCAAATAAAATACTCAGCTTTTATATTCCTTTTTTTTATTTCAATAACGCTATATTACAACGGAAAATATTATTATTAAAGCGTTTTCCATTCAAAATGGAATATTGCTTACACGTGCCGAAGGAAATCAATATTGCACAAAGTAAAACTAGTGAAAGTTTGACCTTTTCCATTTACCTTTACTCCTTTGTTAGGAGCAGATTGGAAACCTAGGACTTTAAGAGGTGGCAGGGTTACGTTCCCTGTGGGTTGGCAAAAGGTAAAATACTTTTGTATCGCTCTCATAAAGTTGAAAGGGAAAAATATCTCAACTCAAATGAATAACAATACTAAAATTTTTACAAAGCTAGAAATCTAACCACTCGTACAATAACTTAGTTAAAAATCTTAGGTACTACTTGGTATATTATTTTTTTTTTTGTATTTTTTTTTTTTTTGCAACGGTCTATTATATGCTATTTCAATTTTCAAGGTTATCCATTCTGTACCGGACATCCTGTATTACAACGTCTGGACATACATCGTCGAGCAGTAGCCCGCCAGACACAACACCCGTCTGGTCGGAGGATCCTTCCTTTTCTATAGAGGATGAGGAACTTTACACCCTGTTCCTCATACCTCTATTATACCTTCATTGCCAAACTACTTTACGTATTAAGAGTTTTCCAAAATTTCTTAAACCAATTTAGAAAATCTGTTGTGTGAAAATGAATTTACGGAAACTTATTCGGTAAATCATATTCCTCTGTAAGTCTGATATAAAGCAACATAGCACAAATATGCTGACAAAACACGTAAAGAATTTTCGCACATTCCTATCAAATAAAGTAACACAAATGGAGCTTAAAATAACGTAACGTCAGGCTGATAAATATTAAATTGTGCAAAGGGAGCATAGCGCTGTAGGTCGTAAAATTACAATGTAACTACTACCTGTAACCAACTTACCATGAACCCTGCTTTGAAGAGAATGACATATAGGTTATAGGTAGTATTGAAAAAAACTTTTAACAAAAAAAAAACAACCGACCTCCAAAAAAAAACACTACAAAGAAAAATAACTTTAATTTCGGAAGTCGGTGTCTTGGGTTTTGTATTTTCGTTTTTTGCCACCGACTTCCGAAATTAAAGTTATTTTTTCACTTTGTAGTGTTTTTTTTTGTAAAAAGTTTTTATTTTTCACTTTTTAGTTGTGGTACCTACCCCACACACATTTGAATACCACTACCTGCTACCAGTGACAAAAACTTATCATATCATCTACATACTAAGCGGGAAAAAAATACGTATTTTGTAGCTAACTCAAAAACTATCCAAGCAAAGTTAATAAAATTTATATGGGACCAATTCGAGAGCACACCCTTTCAAACAAAAAAAGAATTTTCAAAATCGGTCTACAATTGACGGAGAAATCGGTGGACATACATAAAAAAAAAAACAAACATAGTACGCGACGAACATATAACCTCATCCTTTTTGGAAGTCGGTTAATAAAAGAATATAAGAATTTGACAACAATTGGCTGGATTTCGATCGGGATTCTCAACAATAGATCACATAGATGTGGTAAAACAGCTTGTTGAAAAATGCCAAGAATACCTATCTACTACACATGGCATTCGTGCAAAGCATTCAACTCTTTGGAAAGAAAGAAAGAAAGAAAGAAAGAAAAATATTTTATTTGGGACACGCACAGGAAATACAGACAGAAATAAAAAATTAAATTAAATTAAAAAATAAGAAAAGAGCATTTTAAACTAACAAACTAACAAAAAATAGTAACGACCTGTGCGAGACCAAAAAGGCCCATATCTCAGCATAATGCTGCGATATTTTAATAAATACCGCGGCGCTGGTATTCTGATAGGGCCCGCTGTGATGCCACGGACACACCTACGTACACATATAAATCCCTCTAAGGGATTACAAAATAAATAAAACAATAAAAAATTATAATATAAACAAATAATAAAAACCAAAACCATTAAACGAAACGGATACAGATGAATATGGCGGAGAAGGTAGGGGTCTCTTTCGTTATTATCAGCCATATTTTACAATTCAAATTAAGGCTTCACATGAAGCCTTGTTCAAAAGAAAAGAATAGAAGAATAGATTTAAGTATTTCTTCATTGTTACAAAAGAAAGCTTCACAACTATAGCAAATATATTTTTACTGTAACTATGGTAACAATCAGCTTGTTTGGACGATGGTCCCTAAACCAGGTAGTTATCTGGATCTTGAGGACCTGTACCCTAATTACGTAACTTATTTTCGGAAACAATTTTGACTGTTGAACAACATTCATTGCGTTATTTACGTTGTTGAGCAGATTTTTTTATCCAACTTATGAAGCAATGAATTAGCAATCTATTTCAAATCGAAACAGATTGTGATTGTGTTGTATTTCGCAATTAGGGTACCGATTTGCGATGATATAATTCACACAGTTGTGTGAATTGGATTAAATTGGTTAATAATGTAGAAAGTTCTAGAAGGTTTTGAGACTAAACACGCTTTAAAAGTTTAAAATTAAAATCAAACTGCTATCTAAGTAATACAGCGCATTTACATAATTCTACCGCAGAAAAGTACCCAGAAAGCAGTCCTCATATTTGCTAGTTCCTTAATAAGTATGACAAATACACCACTACCACAGTGGCGTAACCATTTAAAATTGCCAGCAGCAAAATAGGATTTGTCAACAGTCCTTCGCAAGCAGCCACACAGTGGAACGCAAAATATTTGAATAATAATGTCACAGCGAATCAGAGCCCTGCGGTCAGTTTGATTTACGGAATCCGGAAACTAGTGGCCAATCATAACACTGATGCAGTTTAGAACGCAGGAACATAGCCAATGAGCGTGGGCTAATAGATTCATCACGACGGATATTCTGCTCCGAGTGTTTATCCGCATTGCGTATAATGTTCTCCACAGAATAGATTGAATTTACAAAATAAAAACAGAATGTATTTTGTATAAAGTTATTTTTAGATTTTCTTGTTGTTACTCTTCCCTCGAGGTCTGTTGGCTTTTTGACCTTTGACCTTTCCTTGACTACTGTATAATTATTTCGTTTGTGAAAGCAGTTTCAAAGCTTCAAAAGTAATAGTCAATCTCCTAAAACGGTTTCCTTTAGATCAGTTGAGGGAGCTGACCTTAGCGACCCGTTTCACATTTTCAGTTTGTATACAAAAAACCTACATGTTCCACGTGCGGTTTTCAATTAGCTTTGCCGCCCTCTGAACAATGACCTCGTCACTGGATGCTAGGATTGGCAATCTGCAAACCATCAAAGGGAAAAAGAAAGAAAATATTTAGGAATATCCTGTAGATTTTCGGACTCATTTGGCATGTCCTTTTAAATTCCAAGTACTAGGTTAACCTATGAAACCATAGCTAATGAGATATAATTAAAAACTACAGCAAGACGCAGAGCAGGACAGACACATGTCTGCGTCGTGACTGCGCCGCAGCGTACGCAGCTCTCAGTACGTTCATGCATTACAAAATCTGCTCTGCCGTACGCTGCGTAGACTACGTCACCTGCGTCTTATCATACGCTTAGCCTCATTATGAATTTCACGTCTATTATTTGTACTAGTTAGGACGCGAATCTGTAGCTGCGTCGCAGCATGCGCTCGCAGCCTGTCTGCCTCGCCTGCCCTACCTTGCAAAATCTGTACTGTGCTGTGCTGCATCACCTGCGTCTCAGCATACGCTTAGCCTAAATGACTGTAAGTAGGTTTATACAAACATTTTTACATGTCAAAAGTATTTGAGGTCGATTCTTAACTTACTACTCTGAGAAGAAGCTGAAGATTGTAAGACCATCTTTGCATTGTATAAACTCAATCTCTTTTGTATTATATAATTGCATAGCACACTATGTGAGCACTATGTACTAAAGAGTTACTATTTACCGGGTAATATGTCTTGCATTGACTTGAATGTGCCCTGGCGGCTGTGAGTATGTCATGCTCACTCAAATGTTTCGCTGATGGTGGCGCGTGTGTTGGATCATTTAGCTCCCTTCAAAATGGTTGAGCTGAATGGTGCTAATCCATGCGTCATGTTCGTGAACGGGCGCCGTCAGTTGGGACTGGTTATCTCTTAGCTGCCAGGGCTTATTTTTAATTTTTTGAATTGTTCTTTTTTATCTTTTTATTACGGACGCTTCTCATGTGCACGTCTTTCTACATTGTTCTCACATGTATAATTTCAACATGATGTAACCAATATTTTGTAACAATTTTTTATTTAAAAGAGTGTCCGTGGAGTTTCTTGCCCGTTCTTCTCCATAGGTACCTACTACGCTTTGGAATGGGCAACTAGCTTCATACCTATTTCTGACTGACCGATTCCTTGACAATTCAAAAGTGCCTGTAAATGGTTTAATTGAAATAAATGATTTGAGTTTGAGTTTGAGAAACACCGAATCAAACTCAGAGTTTTAACGAGTAAAGTTTTGTATGGTACTTACTTGGGCATCTATACATATTACACGAAATTAAGTCGCTTTTCATGTCTATCCGTGAGACCGCACTACGTTACGAATTTTTATGTGGTGGTCACCATAATTTAAGAAGAAGGAATCCGCCAACCCTCACTGGGCCCGCGTGGAGGATTTCGGCCCACTCCCTCTCAAAGAGAGGAGGCTTGTGTCCCAGCAGTGGGAACATTATAGGCTGATTATGCTTTTGCTATATTCCGGAAGGTTCATCCATGTAGGTATTTAATACATTCTTATTAAACTCAGATATAGCATAGAAATATCGATGTCTTGACATGTCGCCATTGCACCCGCTGCGAAGGCTATAGTTATCAAAATAAGTAAATTCGTCCCTATTTCTTTTCGTGGGGTTAGTGACTAACCTGTTGTCAAGAGTTTTTTAAAGCCGCCCATGGGTCTCTTACTTAGCTTCAAATGCCGTCCAGAAATACCTCTCAGGCATGTCGGTTTCCTCACGATATTTTCCGTAACCATTTTTGAAGCAAGTGATAATTATACAATACGCACATGAATCCGAAAAGTCCGGTGCGTGCCTTGGGTTCGAGCTCGAGGCCTATGACTTTGCAGTCCGACGATCACAGCACTAGGCTATCACTGCTAATAATTCGTCCCTAAATAGCCAATTTAAATATGAACTCAGAATAAAACCACGTAACATTCGAGTGGGCGTAATACAGACAGACTGTGTATGATATCATTAACATTACAATGGGTTTATGCTCAAAGCTCTGGGCACTAAAGTTGGAATTGTGTACTTGAATATGAAGTAATCTGTGAGGCACTGAAACTGTGAGTAACATTTAACATTGATGAAATTAAATTAAATGAAATTAAATTGTTTATTCTGTAAATAGGATATCGGAATTACTTTTACACGTCATATAATTTTTAAGCTATTGGAAAGGTTTTTTCGCGGGCTTTGAGCGCGGCGACCGAATCAAGAAATTCCGTAACGTAACGAAAATAAAACCTAACATCCCCCAGTCCGCCTACCATGTAATGACGGTTACCATGACAACGTGATGTTGTCATGGAGGTTACAAATGCTATGCAATAGCTTTACCGCGGCAGTCCCCGAGTGCCACACGTTTTTTTTATTAAAAATAAGCTAGATGAGTTCGGCGTTTCCTATCTGACTACTCTGAGAAGAAAGGCCGAAACAAACTCAGAGGTCAAAGTCTCTTTTAAAGTCCAGACATAATCTTGGTCAGGCCGTATGAGGACCATGTAGATTAGTGTCTGAAAAGGTCTTTTGTGGAAAGAACCACACAGATTTGAGTGGACTTGTCCAGTCAGTGCAAGCATTTGTCAGTAATCGTGGAGCTCAAATCAGAACTTAAGAAGCTCACTCAAGCTTAAGGAGATGATTCAAGACCACACCATTATTATAAAGCTTTGAAAAATTATAATTGGGTATTGAAAGAAAGAAAGAAAATACATTTATTGCATTTTTATTTACATTTTATTGCTACAGAATATTTTTCCCATGTATAATCAAGTCAGTTGCAAAACAGTTCTACAACCTTTTTCGTTGCTTTGATTCCCAGCGTATCTCTCGCCGTTCATAAAAGTTATAAAAAAACCGGCCAAGTGCATGTCGGATCACGCATAATGAAGGGTTCCGTAATTTATCCCAAGAAGTAGTTGAAAAACATGTTCTCCCATACATCGAAATACTTCACAGTTAATTCTCCAATTGCAAATGTAAGTTTGTAATCGCAAAATAATTATGTGATTAAACTACAAATTCTCAATTTTCGGACTTTTTCCTTTATTTGTGCTGTGAGACCTTGCTTCCTGCCAAATTTCATGATTCTAGGTCAACGAGAAGTACCCTATAGGTTTTGATTTATTTACGAGTATCAAAATATGTCACATAAATGACTGTATTTTTTTATTGCGTTGACTTAGAAGCTCCATTGTTTTAGAGCTCCAAGGGAACATAGATCTACGTAGTTGATATTAATTTCAACTTGATACCTCCACGCGTTCCTGAGAAAATGGGTCTTGACAGACAGACGAACAACGAAGTGATCCTATAAAAGTTCCGTTTTTTGCTTTTGAGGTCCGGAACCATAAAAATAGATAACAAAGAAAGAGGAGAAACAGCACAAAAATAAACGTGAAATCAAATTATATGGATAACGTTAGCTAATGTTCTTCAAAATGGACAGAGACAGAAATGTAACTAACCTATGTACAGATATGCCACAAAAATAAAGGCACTTAATTCAGAAATAAAGTGGCCCAAAATGTACTGTCCCTTCAAAGTGAAGCACTTAATTTTTTACGACGGAAAAAGGAAGAATGCGCAACAAATGTAAATAATGTCGTATGGGCAAATACTTAACGTTTACGATGTTGGATCATGATATATATTAACATGTAGTATGTTCCTTGTACAGATCCTTCCACAGATGTTTAGCATTTTTGTCTTTAAATAACAAAATGGCTGCGTAAAAACTTAATTAAACTATGCCACCTAATAGGAACCTACCATAACCTACTATTATTATTATTTTTATATATATGTCGCATCATGGGTGGCCGAGATGCGAAACATCGGGTCTTCTTCACGATCCGACATAGTTTAGTGTGGGCACTGTTGTGGGTACTCGAACGGAAAGATAATTTAAATTTAAAATAAGTTAAATAAACCAGCGAACGAAATAAACACGTGCTTCGGTAACAAACACGTGTGTTGGTACTGAGAGTTTGCCAATACTGTCCGAGCTCGACTGTCCAACGTAGACTGCCACAACACTCGGGGTCTCCCCCAGTCATCGCTGCATCCCATCCACCGACGATCGTGTCCAAGCGGTAGGGCTCGCTTGCATTTCCGATCACATGATTATTCGTTTACGAATCAAATTGTTAGATGGCGCTGTCCACTGTACTGTGGCGCCATCCATCCACGACATATATTTAAAAATCTCGGGACCTTAGAGCCCCAGTCTTTTGGAAGGCGTACGAGGGGCCGAAGCCAACTCGCAGAGGCCCGTTAGACAATTTAACATGGAATGAGGCACCAACCGACGATTATCCCAGTATGCACTATGCAAGTGCAACCAAGGACAACCCGGTTGGTGTAGGACTATTGCAGAATATGGAAACAAATCTATTGGACTATGGGTTTGGGTGGCTTAAGTTGACTGGTGACCTGGAACTATGGATGGACTATGGCCCCTGCCTAATCAATGTTTTATATGTACACGGATAAGATGGCAGGGGGTGACTTGCACACTCAATAATGGGCCCCTTATTATTATTATTAGTATCACTTGTTTAAAAAACGGTGAAGGAAAACATCGTGAGGAACGGCACGCTTTTTTTTTTTGGGTGGGAAATTATCAAATAACTTCTCCCGCTCTGGGCGGAGCGGGAGGGCGTGTCAGACTCTTACTGACTAAAACCCACCCGTGTTCCTTCGGTTGCCCTGTTGCCGGGGGCCACGATTTCCCTATCGGTTTTCTTCGAACCCCCGGTAGGCATTGGCCCTAGCGGACCCCGTCAATTCTGCTGACATCTCTTTGAGACGCGCGTGGAACACAACGCGCCTCCGACCCGGGCTTGGTCCTTATCGGACGGCGAGCTACCCATTGCTCACCGTCCGCAAACCCGCGCCTACGGTGGCCGGATATCGGCTCGCGATTCCCGCCCCGGGCGTCTCCTTCTATTGCAGCGGTTAGGGGCGTGAGGGCGCGAAATTTGCCTCTCCCTCACGCGTTCCGCCTCCTCCTTCGTGAGCATTACCGCTTCGCAGAAGGAGGTGACGGCCTGCCATTTCCTCTCGCTCCGTACCATGGCCTGAACCAGGGCCGGACGCGAGAGATCACCGCCGCCGATCGCCTCTACGAGGACACGGCGTTACTCTGCCCAAGCCGGGCAGACCTCCACCGTATGCTCCACCGTGTCCTCAGGCCGATCCACACAATGGTGACACCCGGGTGTTTCCTCCCGCCTTATCCTGAACAGGAACCTCCCGAAGCAGCCGTGTCCGGTGAGGACCTGCGTCAGGCGGAAGGTGAGGACGCCGTGGCGTCTCTCAAGCCACTCCTCAAAGAGGGGTCTTATCGTTGCAATTGTGGCGTGCCCAAGGAACGGCATGCTTGAGACATATTTCTTGACGGCATGTGAAGCTAATTCAGAGACCCATGGGCAGCTTTACAATTCTGACACCAGGTTAGTCACTAACCACACAAAAAGAAGAAGATAAGCTACTATACTATAGAAACTGTTGTCACTGGCCGAAGAATCAGTCTGATCTTAAATATCTTCAACTATAATTTTAAAATCAAGCATCTCTCCACAGTTTTCCCTACATACTTTTCAAAACAGTCTCACACAACTTGTATTACCTCCAACAATTCAAGAACCTCGCTAAGGCCAGGGCCGCGACATAGGGCGGAAGGTCTTGCGGCGCGGGGCGGCGCTCGAATGTTCCTGCGCCGCTCTCCGCTCCGCAAGTCACACCGCAATGACTCATAACACGCTCTAAATAACCTCTAACATTTTGTCGCGGCTTGTAAACTTTCAGAAATCGTCATGCTAAAAGTGTTAATACTTGCGACTGTCTTCTTCTAATTCAAAGAGAAAGAAAAAGAGAGAGAGATAGAGAAAGCCGGCAGAAAAAAACAAAAGAAAATAGTAAAGTGATTACAGTGTCATGGGATAAAATTGTACACATCGGGCCGAGTACACTGCACGCCGGAGAGAGAGAAAGTGTGATTTTGGTCAAAATGAAAATCCAAGATCGGCTCTGAAAATTTTCAAATTTTTCATCATAGGTATCGTTTTCATGGTTTTCAAGGGTGCAAAAGCCGATAGTGGGATTGAAATATAAATCCAAGATGGACGGCTGAGAATCAAATTTTAATCATGGGTGTCGTTTTCATAGTTTTCGAAAGTGCTAAAGTCAATATGAGGTCAAAATGTAAAACCAAGATGTCAGATACAACTTTTTTTTATAAATCACTAGCTGCGCCTCGCGGTTTCACCCGCATAAGTCTCGATCCCGTGGGAAAAAAATAAAGTATCCTATGTTCTTTTCCAGGGCATCATCTATATATGTGCCAAATTTCATCCAAATCCGTTCAGCCGTTTTAGCGTGAAGGCGTAACAAACAAACTTACTTTCGCATTTATAATATTATAAATCATTTGAGGGAAAGAACTTCATTCCTGACGGGGGTCTCCCGACCGCACACGTTTATTTTTATCGCCGCGGTCGCATACGCAAAACACAAGTCGCACGAGCGATAATGTCTTGGCCAAGGGGTGCTCAGAAAATGCCGTCACTCTAGCCGAAAAATTATTCTCAAAACTTATTTTCCAAGACTTTCCCTACATGAGAAATGGGTAGCTCGCCGTCCGATAAGGACCAAGCCCGGGTCGACGGCGCGTTGTTTTCCACGCGCGCCTCAAAGAGATGCCTCAAGCAGAATTCACGGAATCCGCTAGGGCCGATGCCTGCCGGGGTTGCAAATAAGGCCGAAAGGGACATCGTCCGGCCCCCCGGCAACATGGCAACCGAAGGAACACGGGTGGGTTTTAGTCAGTAAGAGTCTGACACGCCCTCCCGCTCCACCTAGAGCGGGAGAAGTTAGATAATTTCCCACCCAAAAAACTTTCCCTACATATACTCTTCTAAACAGTCTACTTACATACCTTGTACCTCAACTCAAGAACTTCGTTAACTATGATATATGAGAAGTTTCCTAACAGTATTCACGTGATTGAAGCAGGGACAAGTGGCTCCGATACTTAGAGCCGTTCGGAAGCAATTTGCCAAGTTGATAGCAAGGCTTCGACTAGAAGTTTCGAGTACTGACATCCAAACATGTGTGGGTCGAATTCATATTTTATTATGAAACTGGCTACGCCCCGCGGTTTCACCCGCATAAGTCTTGATCCTGTGGGAATATCGGGATGAAAAGTATTCTATGTGTTAATCTGGGTTATAAACTATCTGTGTACCAAATTTCATCCAAATCTGTCCAGCCGTTTGAGCGTGAAGAAGAGACAAACATACACACACACTCACAAAGTTTCGCCTTTATAATATTATTAGGACTAGTGACCGGGCGGGTCGCTGTTACGCACATGCCATGGCCATATGTCAAAATATTGAGAGCACTAATTTTAACAGCACTTGTGTGGACCGCACCTGAGCACTTCCACCAACCGTACTGAAAAAAATTTTTGATAAGTGCAGTTTGGTGGAACAGTTTATTAATATTATTTGCAGTCTCCGAACGGCACCTCCGTGAAATATTTTTTTGTGATGGGATGTATTTTTTAACCTACTTCCAAAACGGAGGAGGTTCTATATTCGACTTTCTTTTAAGGTTTGTTATTCAATATTTTCGTCAATTGTCGACCGATTTTGAAAATTTATTTTTCATTTGGTGGCTTGCGCGGTGGTCCCTGAGATAATCTAAGTTAAATATTATTGTATTATATACCTATACATAAACCTTCCGGAATTGTCTGCCTAGCCTTTTCCCAACTATGTTGGGGTCGGCTTCCAGTCAAACCGGATGCAGCTGTATACCAGTATTTTGCATGGAGCGACTGCCTATCGGACCTCCACAACCCAGTTACTGGGTAACACGACAGCCCCATACACATAAACCTTCCGAAATAATATTGTTCTAATTGATAGTGAAAATGCAACTAAATCAATTTTGAAGTTTGGTAGATCTGAGCGGACATAAAGACAGACACGAAAAATGACTTTAATCTATAATATGTATAGATGTAGATGTGCAGGGAGCAGTGGTGGCCCAGTGGTAACGGCCGCGACTTACGAGTTGTAGGTCGTAGATTCGAACCCAGACAGGCGCTTTACTTTGTGTAAATTATTTCATCACCACTGCTCTCAAAACGGTGAAGGAAAACATCGTGAGGAAACCGGCATGTCCTAGAACCGAAAAATTCGAAGACATGTGACATCTACCAACCCGCACTGGGCCCGCGTGGTGGATTACGGCCCGCTCCCTCTCACAGAGAGGAGGCCTGTGTCCCAGCAGTGGGAACATTTATAGGCTGATGATGATGATGATAGATGTTATGTCACTTGTTGCAACAAAATATGCAGTAGAAACATCAATACTTTCGAACACGGATAAAGGACGAACACAAAAACGCTACGTGCTACACTGCTACGCCGTAGCAATCGCTACGCCAAAGACGACTGAGCAAAAGATCCCTTCAATAAAAAAATAGGATGTTTTAAAATAGCAAACTGACCTTTTCTTTTCTCGTGAAGTATTTGATTTAAAACCGATAATGCCAAAGCTCCGTCCAAAGGACATTCTTCTATTCTGTGGGAGTCTGAACCCACGCGTATCTGTCGGCTAAGCCAGAAGCTAAACTATTACACGAAGTAATTAAGTATTGTCAACCATCGTTCATATACAACTAGTTTTTGCCCTTGACGTCGTTCACCTAAAATATTATTCTACTGATTAGCGTGTTTTTAGATGCAACCGCAGTCTATGGGTACATAGATACCATTTATGACACAGACCGTCTTATTACAAAACGAGTTCTAACTTCGGTCTTTGAGCCAATTTTCGTATTTCAAACCTTATTTCAACTGAGGTAAAGTTCCTCTCAAGCCCCGGTGACACACCTCGTGTGTTACTCGACACACGCGGCTCATACGCGGCTTTTAGCTCTATTTGTAATATAAAATAAAGTCGAATGTCCTCTGTGGCTATTTTACTCTATGGTCGGATAGTTAAGCTAGTCAACAAAACTATTTAATTTAAAAATACCTGGAACGCAATATTAAAAAAAAAAATTGGAAGTCACGTTCCGGCGCGCGAGAAAACGTCAGCCAATTTTCGTATTTCAAACCTTATTTCAACTAAGGTAAAGTTCATAATATTATAAAATTAGCAACTAAGAATCGGGTTTAAAATCGGTGTTTTGTTTATAGAACATTAATTTTATCAAAACAAAGTTCGATATTAAAAAAGGCTTGACAGTTTAAAACTGTTTCTTAAAAAAAAACCTTGTTTTGTAATAACGCCGAATGAGTTTTAGAAAAAGTTCGACTTTGCAAAGCATCATATTTTTCAATGTGTGATGTTTCTCTATCTACTATGAGCCATATTAAGGCTAAGCATATGCTGAGATGCAGGTGACGCAGCACAGCACAGTACAGATTTTGCAGGGTATGGCAGGCGAGGCAAACACAGGCCGCGAGCGTATACTGCGAGGCAGCTACACAGACTCATTTGCGTCCTAGCTAGTACAAACAACAATAGACATGAGAGTTGTCATGTTCTGTCATTGCAAACAAAATTATGAATTAGTGGTAAAAAAACACGTGAAAATCTGTGTCGGCTCTACAACGAGACGCAGAGCAGGACAGACACATGTCTGCGTCGCACGTGTCTGCGCTGAAGCGTACTCAGCTGTCAGTACGTTCATGCATTACAAAATCTGTTCTACCCTGCGCTGCGTGGACTTGCGTCACCTGCGTCTCAGCATACGCTTAGCCTTACGTCTGGGTAGTGCAGCTTGTGTGTGTGTCTTAAGCTACGGCTTCCTAGAAGAGCGATGGCCGCACTTAACAGCTGCAGTGACGGCTATCATAAAAGTGATGACAGCGGTAAAGATTTAAATCGTTAGATGCACCATATCGCGGCAAAAAATGGTCGCGTTTCTGTTTCGTTTTGACACCTCTGATCCACAATAACGCAGTGACTTGACTGACATGAAAACGCTATTTAATAATGTGTGAGCTCACTCTTCTTAATCTGGACACTTTTTCGCGTGACTAAGTACGTCGAGGGCAAATTTAGCGATTTAAATATTTGGGCAGCGTGGTTTGACGTTACGGTGTTAAAAACGCTCTCTAGGAAAACACACCAACTTACTTTCAGAAATAACTTTTTAGTGACGTCATTCACCCGTAAATTGCGGGCGCTATGTGGCGGGCATTGTTCTTCTTGGAAACCGTAGTTTTAGTGTGTTTTTTTATGGAAACAGTGGGGCAATATACGCTAATTACTATTATTTCCTTTATTGCAGTTAAATACATAATGTTACATTTTTGGAAAAACCATAGAAAACCGCATCAAATTTTTTTTTTTTATTGTAGCCCACTGGTGTCGGGAACAGGGTCCAAGCTACCGGTAGTCAGGGCTCCTGAGAGAGGAACCTCCTAACTATACGCATCGTGTCCAGAAGTACCGCTTATTATTATTAATGTACATCACAAATAATTTATCAAGTCCACTGAGATACTGAAGCAAGACGAAATAATAAATCACAACTCCGCAGCAACCTAGTTCTGCAAACAATGGAACTATCCGATCTTGATATAATACCGGCTCCTCTCTATGGAGTAGTTATTATTTCCCTCCTGTAGCCAGTCGAGAGTTCACTTCCGTTGCTAAGTTGGATCTAGGGCTGTCTTCGTCATTTATAAACCACATTGTCTGTCTGTATGGGTTTATCGGAGGAATGAGGAATATGTCTTAAGGAAAGTTATGAGTACGAGAATTCCAAAAAAAACGGTGGATAGACTGTGTGAAAATACAACATGTAAAAAAAAACCCTAACAATGAGTAATGAGTCTATTATGAGTTCATATTGTGAAAATGTTTCTTAGACAGAAAGATAAAGAATTTAGAAAAGAAAAGAAAAACGAAAAGAAAAGTAATTAAATAAAAAGAAAAAGATGCACTGAATCGGCAACACTGTCAATTAACATTTTTGGTGGATGGCCGATGGGGTCGAAAGGTTCTGGAGTGGCGACCACGTATCGGAAGACGTAGCGTTGGAAGGCCTCCCACAAGATGGACCGACGACCTTGTGAAAGCCGCAGGAATCCGCTGGATGCGGAAAGCACAGAATCGGTCGAAGTGGCGGTGCTTGGGGGAGGCCTATGTCCAGCAGTGGACGTCTTTCGGCTGAATGATGATGATGATGATGATTTTTGGTAAGTCCTCTTTAGACGCATCATGGCCAGACGTCGGGACTTAGTTCACGTGCACACCCAGAGTCTCTACATTGTTTGCCTCGCATTTGGTTACGACAGCCGTCTCCACGTGCCAGCCTTGGGCGACGCGATGTGAAGCCTCACAATATTACTTTGTCAATAACTTCACGAGGTAAACACGGTATAGGGGTCTTCTCAAAATGACTCAAATTGGGTAAGACGTTAGAATCACCTCAATTGCTACCCGTATTTTAAGAAAATTAGTTTAGCGTGTTTTTCCTCAAAGGTTCTGGCGACAGGCGACTATACGTGTGAGGCCATATATTTTACAAAAGAATTGTCTTACATTTATGAAACATTTCACAAAACCTTTTTTTCAAGGCGTCTTTTTAGGGTTCCGTATCTCAAAAGGAAAAACGGAACTCCGCTGTCCGTCTGTCTATGTTCTCTTGGAACTCAGGAGTCAACGCAATAAAAAACACCGGCCATTTATGTGACATATTTTGATACTCGCAAATAAATCAAAACCTACAGGGTACTTCCCGTTTACTTAGAATCATGAAATTTGGCAGGAAGCAAGGTATCACAGCACAAGTAAAGGAAAAAAAACGTGTGGCACTCGGGGACTGCCGCGGTAAAGCTATTGCATAGCATTTGTAACCTCCATACTTGCTATTTGTCACTAACGCTACACTTGGGATGATGACGTGATGACATAAAACAAAAATTACGTTCCCATGACAACATCACGTTGTCATGGGAACCGTCATTACATGGTAGGCGGAGTGGGGGGTGTTAGGTTTTTTTCGTTACGGAATTTCTTGATTCGGTCGCCGTGCTCAAAGCCCGCGATAAAAGCTATGCAATAGCTTAAAAATCCGAAAATTTATAATTAGTAGATGTATCACATTTTTATTTTTTGCGATTCCATACTTACTTTTGCAGTTGGAGAATTGACCGTGACGTATATCGATGTATGGGAGAACATGTTTCTCAAATACTAAGTTAAGTTTGTTCTTGGGATAAATTCCTCTCAACTAAAGAACCCTTAATTGTGCGTGTTCCGACACGCACTTGGCTGGTTTTATTAGGTTACCATAGCAACTTGGGAGTTGACACACACTTCACGGGGCAACAAATTTATTAAAATATAAATTTATTCAACACTGGGTTTAGTGTCGCAGAAAATTAGTTAAATTTGTTTATGGCCTCCCAGAAATTGATCTATTGATTTTTCGAAACTTTTGGTATTTCATTCGTTTGTTTCCGTATTTTTATATATACAAAATATTCTGGAGCTTAGGTAATTAATGATAATGACCCAGTAATATTCATATATTTAGCTGCGCCCCCCGGTTTCACCCGCATATGTGTCTATCCCGTGGGAATATTGGATTAAAAATATTTTGTCCTAACCGAGGTCATGGTCTACCCATGTGCCAAATTTCATCCAAATCTGTTCAGCCATTTTAGCGTAAAAACGTAACAAATAAATAAACAAACACACTTTGGCATTTATAATATTATTAGTTAGGATTAAGATAAGCTAATTTTTAACCAACTACCAAAAAAAAAAAAGTTTTTTTACCCTACTACGGCAAAGCCAAAAGGAAGGGTTATGATTTTAGCAGTCTATGTATGTATGTTTGTATGTATGTATGTATGTATGTTTTTACGTGTGTTCCACCGTAGCGCCTAAACTACTAAACCGATTTTGATGAATGAGGTATCAATAGATTCGTAATAATGGTCCGGGTGACATAGGCTATATAATTTTTCCCTAAATTTAATTTGGTGGACTTTACACGTAAATTTCTAACCTCGAAAAAAATTAAAATGGGATGATCATGACATGTTTGGTATCAAAAGAAAGGTCTTGACGAGCACATTACAAATATGTATATAATATTATATTTTCAAAGTAAATAAATATGTTTAAATCGTTAAAAACAAGCAAAAGTGAGACTGCGCTACGTAGTATCGCAAGATGTTACCAACGTGCAGTTAATCAAATCTTAATAAATAGTAACGATTTGTAATTCCACTCTTATGAAGAAAAACAAGTACAACGAAATATTTATATTTTGGATTTCTTCGAAGCTCGATATCGATATATGGTGTTGGCGTCGAAATAAATCGCTCTATGGTTTCGTCCAAAGCACTATGCACTGCTATTGGAATTTAAAATAGGTTAATTACTGAACTATTGTATTACTCTTATTTACGTTTATCAAGTGTAAAAACGGAAAAGTATAAAATAAAAAATAAAGTTTAATAAAAAACTGTAACCCGACTACCTACGGGAAAATGAAAATGATCTAAAAAGTACGAAACAAGCAAATATTTCAGACAGAAATCAAGACATAGGTACAAAAATGGTCAAGGTAAAGCCGTCGTCGCATGCCATTATAATTTTGTAGGTGTTCCTGGCACCAACGTGGTATATAGGCATGCGACCACGGCTTTACCTGGACCATTTTTGTACCTATGTCTTGATTTCTGTCTGAAATATTTGCTTGTTTCGTACTTTTTAGATCATTTTCATTTTCCCGTAGGTAGTCGGGTTACAGTTTTTTATTAAAATTTATTATTTATTTTGTATGTTTGTTATGCGCGATTACTCCGCCAAGTATGAATTGATTTTGATGATTCTTTTTTTGTCTAGTAGGGTTGTTTTCAAAGGTGGATCCTTATAAATTTTATAAACTTTGCTTAGGCAGTTTTTGAGTTAGCTTCAATAATACGTATTTTTTCCCACTCAGTATGTGTATGATATTTGATAAGTTCCTGTCACTGTTATTTACATAGCAGGTAGTGGTATTCGAATTTGTTTGGGGTAGGTACCACCACAACTAAAAAATAAAAACTTTTTACAAAAAAAAACAACCGACTTCCAAAAAAAAAAACACTAAAGTGAAAAATAACTTTAATTTCGGAAGTCGACGACGAAAAACGAAAATTCAAAACCAGACATCGACTTCCGAAATTAAAGACATTTTTCACTTTGTAGTGTTTTTTTTTTGGAGGAGCTCGTGGCTAAGGAATAACAGCCGCACTGGTCGATCCATCAGGTTAAGCTACGCTTGCCAGGGTTGGTCAGTGGATGGGTGACCATCTTTACATACCGAGACTCCTTCGTGCCTCGGAAAGCACGTTAAGCCGTTGGTCCCGGCTGTCATTCGTGGATCTTTGACAGTCGTTACGGGTCGTCAGAAGCCCGAAAGTCTGACAACCAGTCTTACCAAGGGGTATCGTATTATCCAGTTACTGGGTTGTGGAGGTCAGATAGACAGTCGCTCCATGTAAAATACTGGTATTCAGCTGCATCCGGTTAGACTGGAAGTCGACCCCAACATAGTTGGGAAAAGGCTAGGCAGATGATTAGTGTTTTTTTTTTAATTATTTACCTTTCGAAGTTTTTATTTCTACCCCCAGATAATATCACAAAGTCAGTGTGTTTGTAAATGTGATATTGTGGGCATACATGTTACAAGAAAAACCGTAAAGAGGGGCAAGAATACTTTTCAAAGAAAATGTTACTTTATACAAGCTTAGTAGAAAAGTGCCTCTCAGTATCATTTTTCTACGCATTTCAGTGAAACATTATATGAAGCACGTGCGAAGCCTTGAGTGACGGCATCGGCATGAAGCCCCTTAAGCTATCAAAGAATTATGTTAAATACCTGCCAACGCTAAATTTTGTATCGATCTTTGTGACATTTGTTGACCTATTTGGGACTTAATGCTCTTTTTCTGGGTTAGCAGAACTGTGTACTGTCGACAAATGTCAGGTGGACTAGCCTCGTTCGAAATATTAAATTGACGGGCTTTTAGAGCACTCTACCTAATGTATGAAACTACGAGATTAGAGATTTCACACTTACTAAATGGTACATTAATCTATAGATTTTCTTATTTTAACAGTTAAAAGTGGCAAAAAAAACATATTAGCCACTATATTAATTTTGATCGAAAATATAAAAAAAATTGCGTCGGGCCTGGGTTTTTTTTGTATGGGCCGTGGTGGCCAGTCTCCTTTGTCAAATTTCTAACTAGAAGTTTAAACCCAGAACGCAAAACTCTTTTGAGATTCACTATTTTAAACCTGACAAGTTTTCCAATAAAATCAGATACTCGTATTTTTCTTACAATAAAAACGACCCATTATTGCAAATTGAAATCCACTCGTTTCAAAGAAAAATGAACTTGACGGCTTTTATTATGCTAATGTAACATACGAGAAAACTCGTCACAAACCCTTTCCTTTAGTTCTTTCCAAGTAAATATGGGGCAGAAAATATTCTTCTAAAGAACTTTTGCATTTGATGTTATTCAAATAAAAGGAAAAGAATTAATCTCTATTTCTTTCGTACCCTTTGAAATAATTGAGGACATTACGAAAATCTACTTTTAATGGGGAGCAATTTGGCAAGTTATTTGGGTCAAATTTTAAGAGGTCTGTACCTCCCAGAGAAACAAATTGATAGCGTGATGGATGGACCGAGGTTCGTAGGCCGCCCAGAATTAATGGTAGGTACGACAGACTAATAATAGATGAGTGATCCCGAGAGATTGCATGAGTCGGAACTTTCCTTTAAAACCTTTTTCCTGACATTGAATATTAGTTCTTCACTCCATTTTTTCTTTCCTCTTAAAGAAAGTTTAAAGTGGAACATAGACTTGTTGAGGAGCTCGTGGCGTGGCTCGCGGCGTGGTGGTTGTTAAGGTGCGCTTCCCTGGTGCGCAGGGTGTGGGGCAGCTTCAACAGTGTCTTAAGCATGGTTGCGAGTCGCCTGGACTGCGAATACGTGGGTCACTGTTATGCCCTCTCTCATGGGATGTCGCAGCGGTGACCAA
The DNA here is from genome assembly GCA_963680765.1 of Agrochola lychnidis. Taxonomy (NCBI): domain Eukaryota; kingdom Metazoa; phylum Arthropoda; class Insecta; order Lepidoptera; family Noctuidae; genus Agrochola; species Agrochola lychnidis. Next base: position 24,390,260 of record OY796858.1, read on the forward strand.
CCGTTATTGATTATATTGTTTTTGTTTAGTGTCTGTGCTTACTAATATAGTCGTAAGTTTTACTAACAATCTTGTTGAGTCTTGGTTACTCGAATAAAGATAATTCTATTCTATTCTAAATAATAACAGCCGCACGGGTCGATCCATCAGGTTAAGCTACGCTTACCAGGGTTGGTCCGTGGATGGGTGACCATCTTTACATACCTAGACTCCTCCGTGCCTCGGAAAGCACGTTAAGCGGTTGGTCCCGGCTGTCATTCGTGCATCTTTGACAGTCATTACGGGTCGTCAGAAGCCCGAAAGTCTGACAACCAGTCTTACCAAGTCGATATCGTATTACCCAGTTACTGGGTTGTAAAGGTCAGATAAGCAGTCGCTCCATGTAAAATATTGGTATTCAGCTGTATCCGGTCAGACTGGAAGCCGACCTCAAGATAGTTGGGAAAAGACTAGGCAGATTGATATACTTGTTGAGCATGAAGGCGCTAGAATACTCGCTTTAACGATTTTCACCGCGACGGACGATACCCCTCTGTCATTTAATTATTAACTGTTTATCTGGGATTTTTTTAAGCTACTGCATAGCTTTTATCGCGGGCTTTGAGGGCGGCGACCGAATCAAGAAATTCCGTAACGTAACGAAAATAAAACCTAACACCCCCCACTCCGCCTACCATGTAATGACGGTTCCCATGACAACGTGATGTTGTCATGGGAACGTAATTTTTGTTTTATCATCACGTCATCATCCCAAGTGTAGCGTTGACAAATAGGAAGTATGGAGGTTACAAATGCTATGCAATAGCTTTACTGCGGCAGTCCCCGAGTGCCACACGTTTTTTTTACTTTTGTAAGATCAGATGGCATTAAACCATTGCCTGTTTATACAGTCCACTCTTTTATTTCTCTCCGCTAACATTGGTCTAGTGTATTCCAGACTCAATTCACCGATAGCGCCGACTCTTAGCTAGATTCTCGCTAAGATAAAATATATCTAAGGGATACAAAGAAGTATTGATCCCGGTCCGATTTCAATACAATTTAAAGTTAATTCCGGAAAAATTGTTTGAACGTGGAGAGCGAGAAGATATTGTAGGGTCTTGGTTTGAACCCTAAGATTTAGGCTATAAGGTTCCGTACCGATAGAGCAACGTCCAATCTTCTTTACAGGATATTTAAGACTTTATTGGTTATTAAATCTATGGTCTTCGTATTTTTAATGCCTGCTATCCTAAATGAGAATTCAAAACATGATTTTTTTTTCTTGTATCCGTAATTTTCACCAACGAGTACAAAAAACTCTGTCGAAACATGAATCTTCGTAAGAAAGAATATTAAATTAGCTTAAGAACATGAATAATAAATTGGGATTACTTTTTTTTACGTTGGGTGTAAAAGAAAAGTAATTTGAATCCGAAATAGAAAATAATATTTACGTTTCATGAGTTGGGTTTTTAAAAACTATGTCAAAGTCAATGTCAAAGTCAAAGTCAAAGTCAAATAATTTATTTCAAATAGGCCCATGTATGGCACTTTTGAACGTCAAAAATTAAAAAATAATAAAATAGATTCTAGTCGCCCCTTCCAAAAGGTAGTTTTCGTATGGAGAAGAATGGGCAAGAAACTCCACCGTTACTCTTTTAAAATGTTTTACAATTGCTTGTATATGTACGTACATTTGTTAAATAATTATTATATGTGAAGACGATGCACCTAGAATAAAATTACTATACCACAATAGGTAAAAAGAATTAAAAATGAAGCAACGATAGATAATTTAATATGTGATAGATACATGGTGCTCACATATTTACAAACATTGTAAAAGTAGACGATTTTCCTAAAATTTTACAATTAATAAGTCAGTGTGTGAGGAAGTAATCACAGAATGTAAAATCAATGTCATAAAACACAAAGTAATAAATTTTACAATTAAATTAGCAACCAGTTTGATTTTGTCTTGATTCTAAATTGTCCTATGGAGCAGGACCAGCATGTTTCCAAGCACTCTTATCTTGGATATAATCCTCTAATTTGTAATATGCTTGTTTACAAAGTGTATTTTTAATATGAGTTTTAAATTTTCTTTCATTTAATTGCAATATTTCACAAGGTATTTTGTTGTAACATTTAACACAGTACCCCATAAAAGATGTATGTACTTTAGATAATCTGAAAAATGGTTGATCTAGTTTATCTTTATTTCTAGTATTAAAATTATGTCTATCACTATTTTATTAAAGAGATGTGGATTTTTCCTTACATTCATAATATTTTCATAAATGAAAAAATTAAGTAAATACGTCTGAAATCCACGTGATCAATGCATCTGCCTTCTCTGTAAGAGAAGACGTCTTTGCCCGGCAGTGGGACAATAATACGCTGGTATTATTATAATACAGTGTGAGTCTTTTATAATGTGCACATATCGAAATGAGGGGGGGAATCTATGATTAATTTTATTGAAGAAAAAAAAGTTTTTTTGTTCTGTTTTGCGTCTTATTCAGAAATTTAACGATTATTGTAAAAATTAATGAAATTAAACAACAGATTTTTGCTAAAAACATGTCTATTTTCAATTGAGGGTAGTTTTTTTTTCACAATTTTCATTGTATGAGGACGCCTAATTACTTCCAATAATTATGGAGTTTGTTTCATCGCGATAGATCATTTAGTTTAAAAGTTACACCGATTTGTTACATTTTTTTTTAATTCCATAAAATTATAAAAAAACATTTAGATTTTTCAAACATTTTTTCAGTCGATAAATTTAAGCATAGATTCCCCTCATTTCGATATGTGTACATTATAAAGACTCACACTGTATAAATCAATTTAAAAAAATGTATAATTTATTCAAAGTAAGTATACTTAGATACAATAAAGCCGCCTAGGTAAAAAATGTCATCATGTAGGTAACATAGGAGGTATGTAACCTATATAATAATATGTTTTACCTACTGTAATTGTCTACCATCAAAACAATAAACCCCAGGGAGACCTTACACTCAGTCGGTTCTATGTTTGTTATCATTGTGTGAATGAATAGAACATAGGTCGATATCATGTAGACCCCCCGAAATATCAGCCTATAATGTTCCCACTGCTGGGACACAGGCCTCCTCTCTTCGAGAGGGAGTGAGCTGTAATTTACCACGCGGGCCCAGTGCGGGTTGGTAGATGTCACGACATGGACTTCGAATTTTTGAATCTAGCACATGCCGGTTTCCTCACGATGTTTTCCTTCACCGTTTTGACAGCAGTGGTTATGAAATTATTTACACAAAGTGCCTGCCTGGGTTCGAACCCACGATCTACAACTCCCAAGTCAGAGTCGTTACCACTGGACCACCCTGCTCACTGAGCCACCATAACATAATAGTACTAATAATACCTGGGAAAGCATGTTAAGCCGTTAGTCCCGGCTCTTATGCGTAGGTTTTTGACAGTCGTTACGGGTAGTCAGAAGCCTCAAAAGGTAGATATCATCGTACACAGTGGAGGTGGGCGCGGTAAAGTTCGGCGACAGCGCGCACAGCCACGCCACCCTCAAGCTGAACCGGCGCGCCAAGGAACTAACGCTCTCGCTGCAGATACGGACCTATGCGCATGATGGACTTATACTACTGGCTCCGGTACCTTAGACTCTAAAGCAATTTTCATTTTCAAGGCTTTTTACCGCCTGTGGATAAGTTTTAGTTGCAGATAATTGCATACAAAATACATAGTCTCGGAAAGCACGTTAAGACGTTAGTCCCGGCTGTCATTTGTGGATCTTTGACAGTCGTTACGGGTAGACAGAAGCCCAAAAGTCTGACAACCAGTTTTAATGGGTATCGTGTTAACCTGTAGCTGGGTTGTGGAGGTTAGATAGGCAGTCCCTCCATGTAAAATACTGGTATTCAGTTGTATCCGGTTAAACTGGGAGCCGACTCTAACATAGTTAGGAAAGGCTAGGGAAATTGATTGAATACCACATAACCTTATTCCCCATGATGTAACTTATGCCACATTTCGGTATAATGTCAATAAACATCCCACAACAAACACTTTACGATGATTGCCATCAAATGTGCCGAAGTAGGTACATATAGGCACTATTAGCTCGACTCGGCACTCGGTAAATATATCGAATTCCTGATGTAATAGTATTTTCCATTGATACGTCGTAGCTTTCTGTATATTTTTGGCTGCGACGTAGTATGTGAGAGATTGATGTTTTTCTACAGAAAGTGGTAAAATAGTAAAGAAATCACAGATTAGCTTTCTTATGGAATTGTTCTCTTCTCATATTGATTAAATTACAAATCACAGTGTTTGACCTTAAGCAGTTATAAAATCATGCAGGGTCCTCTTCTAAAACAGAGAAGGAAAATCAGAGATATCGGAGGTCATCGAAAAATTTGAGACTAGAGATGGGCATGCATTCCACCGGCTTTTATGACAAATCTTTTAAGGTTCAAGCAGTACGGTTATGGAATGCCTTGCCCGTGTCGATAAAGTGTACTCAATCTTTGTCCACTTTTAAAATTCTGGGGAAAAAAACACTTCCTCTCTCCTTAAACATCATTATTACATTTAGTTCCTTACTCTTGTTTCATGTTTATAATTTTATGTATATCTGTTATTTATCTGATATATATATTTATATAGGTAAATATATGCTTTATGTATCTGTGTATCTGTTGTATATGTAAATGGTACACCACTGACTACCTGCAGTATTGTCTCTCCTTTTCCATTTAAATCCATCCAAAGGTTGTCTGTAAAACATCGCTTTTAGCGATAAGACCGCCCATGTAAAATTTCTAAATTTATGTCTGTAATTTTTATGGTGTACATAATAAAGAATATTCTATCTATCTATTTAACTAAGGAAAGAGCACCACACGTACTCAGGGTGTTCACGAATGAGGACCATGCAGCCTAGGGTTTCTAACGATTTTCTTTCATAACTATAGGTATATCAGAGTGACTACGTGACAATCACTAAAAGACGTAAAGATATAGTTTGCAAGCACTACAGATGTAAATACTCATTCACCAAACGATTTATTTGCTACCAAGGGCCACAATTATATAATAAACTCAATAGGAAATTGAAATTTTACTCTCTATCAACCTCGTCCCTTAAGAAATCTGTGACAAACTTTCTACTCACAAACAACTACCTGGATACAGAACGCTTGCTTTTCTCTGATAATAATCCACCCTGAACCCTTCAACCGAGAACATAACACACATTCTGCACCGACACAACAGACACCATTATCATTACACACACGCACGCACACACCACCACGCACCCACACACACAAACACAAATAATCCAAATGTCAAATAGATTGTAATTTCTGATTTCTGCAATTATGTTAACTAGCTTTAAAAAAAAAAAACACTTGTTCTGCCTGCAATTTCTTTTGTGAAACTGTAAATTATGTATGGGCTTGTACCACTGCCCTTAATACAAGTTATTTTATAACTTAGTAAGGGTGCTGGTTGCAACACCTACCTGTTTTGTTAACTAGCATAAGTCAAGTGTACCGAAAAAAAAAAATTGGTTGCCTGTAAAGTCGGTATACGGGCGAAAGTTTTACGTGACAACGACTTTGAGTGGTAAAATAATTTTAATGTGAATATTCATTCGTATAGTAGGAAGAAGGATGAAATAATAGTAACAATTTAAAACATTTATTTATACAAAGAATTATATTTAAAACATTAATTTATACAAAGATATCCTATCTATCTAGCCTATCTCTCTCACTCTCTCTCTCTCGCTCTGTCTCTCTCGCTCTTAGGCGGGCTAACTGTGCTCGAGTGGAAGGGACGCGTGCCTTTCACTTTTTATGTCTGTCTCTCTCGCTCTTAGGCGGGCTAACTGTGCTCGAGTGGAAGGGACGCGTGCCTTTCACTTTTTATGTCTGTCGCTCTCGCTCTTAGGCGGGCTAACCATGCCCGAGTGGAAAGGACGCGTGCCTCTCACTCGCTCTCATTGTGAGCGCATAACGTGAGCGGAGCGTAACGCAGTTTCTTGAAGTGTCACCCGGCAAACCAATTTATAAGACGTTGTCACGTCAAAAAAAAGAGTAAGTATCGATTCTGTTCTACACAAGCGGGCTGTGGGCAAACTTTACACAAAAATCCTATAATTCCTTGCACGTCCAGTATAATACTGTGTTCAGGGCGCTGTTTCGGCTCCCTCGATGTTGCAGTGCATGTTTACTGACGCCAGCGTAGATAATTTCTACACTATTATGCGTAAAAAAGTTGCGTCAGTGGTGCGACGAGTACGGGGGAGCCCGAATAGCGTCCTGAGGATGATTGGCGAGAGAACCGATACTGTTCTTGTCAGTAGGTACACTGAACTCCATGTGTTGCGAGACCGATGAGCCTACTGTGCAGGGGTAGACGGTGTGTCTAGTTTCTTTTTTTACTTTTAGTTACTAACATTAGATAAAAGCGAAATTATTGTTACTAACAACCTTGCCTTGTCTATGGACATTTTTGGCTAAAAAAAATGTTTTTGAAGTGAAAACTTCTTTACGCGCGTTGGGCATTTTTGAGATGGGACTAAATCGTGATTTCGCGACACTGTGACGACACGTCATTTTTGTAAACGCGATTGTGCTCTTTATTTATATTACGTTACGGATCAACATTCTATGCAAGTATTTTTACTTTAAAGGTTTCGGAAGTTTTTTTTTTTTTTTGTAAACGCGATTGTGCTCTTTATTTAGATAAGGTTACGAACCAATGTTCTATACAAATATTTTTCTGTCGGCACTCCCGGAGTACCACTGTTTTTTTTGTTACATTGGAAAAGTCACATTGGTTTTTGCCGGATTTGAGACCGTGTTGATTACGCGGTGTGTCCTTAAACCCCAAATCTTCCAATTAAATATTCGGTTAGGCATTCACTGAAAAGCTGCCATTATTGCCTGCGGTTATATTGGTTTTGTGTGTAGCTTAAAGCGAAACCATTATATTGATTGCGGTCCGGTTTCGCGTAAAAAAGGTTTTTCATTCAATTTATTACTGTCATTCGAACAATGTTAAAAATAATGCTCGAGTTTCACGAGCCAAAAATAAGGGTAATGAATATAACAGTGTGTTATATGTTATTATGTAATACAATAGACGTGGATATATTTAAACTCAAACTCAAAGCATTTATTTCAATTAAACCATTTACAGGCACTTTTGAATTGTCAAAGAGTCGGTCAGTTTGTCAGAAAGTTGAAGCTAGTTGCCCATTCCAAAACGTAGATCTCTATGGAGAACGGTTTAGTAACCTGTTCCGCTTAGCTATTTCTAAAGAGCCATAAAAAACTCCTTAAAGAAATCGACACAAGTTTCACCTGTCAACGAGGCATTATTTTTTTTTTGGGGTGGGAAATTATCAAATAACTTCTCCCGCTCTGGGAGTAGCGGGAGGGCGTGTCAGACTCTTACTGACTAAAACCCGCCCGTGTTCCTTGAGTTGCCCTGTTGCCGGGGGCCACGATTTCCCTATCGGTTTTCTTCGAACCCCCGGCAGGCATTGGCCCTAGCGGACCCCGTCAATTCTGCTGACATCTCTATGAGGCGCGCGTGGAACACAACGCGCCGTCGACCCGGGCCTGGTCCTTATCGGACGGCGAGCTACCCATTGCTCACCGTCTGCAAGCCCGCGCCTACGGTGGCCGGAAATCGGCTCGCGATTCCCGCATCCTCAGGATGACGATTGACATGTCGCGAACCCGAACACAGCGTGTTACCACACCGAACGGTAAACGCAGAGCTGAGCTGGGTGTTGGGCTCGGTGTGGCAACACGCTATGTAAATTATATCCACGTCTATTGTATTTTAAAATGGATTTCCGCAAGGTCACGCCTGAATGAATTAACTATTTTATTATGTAATAGATTGTTGTATGTGATGAAATTTCGCTCCTTTGAACATGTGGTTAAAATTGCTGAAACTGTTCGAACTAAAAGGCATGCATAATTAGCCAATAATGTTCCCACTGCTGGAACACAGGCCTCCTCTCGTTGAATGGGCCGTAATCCACCACGCGGGCCCAGTGCGGGTTTGTAGATGTCACATGTCTTTAAATTTTTGGTTCTAGGACAAGCCGGTTTCCTCACGATGTTTTCCTTCACCATCTTGAGAGCAGTGGTGATGAAATAATTTACACAAAGTAAAGCGCCTATCTGGGTTCGAACCTACGGCCTACAACTCGTAAGTCGCGGCCATTATCAATAGACCACCACTGCTCTTAAGAGGGTTTATCCTAAAAGTTGGCAACGTCGAAAACAGCTGTCAAATATTTACCTGTTTTGATTAATTTAGCAATATTACTGTATGAAATTAAGAAATGTGGCTAACTAGGGAACTAAAATATTGATTTTGAAATGCAATAATTAATATCGTAATACCGAATATTTAGTTTTAGATGTAAAAAAAGTATTTGGAAATTTTCCAAAAGCTTTTTTACACCTAAAATAGTTACAACATCAAATTCAGTGTTATAATTACAATTCATTATTAATAGTCTAGGGAACTAGTTAGCCACATTTCTTATTTCATTTCCATACAGTAATATTGCCAAATTAATCAAAATAGCAAAATATTTGACATCTATTTGCGACGTTGCCCACTTTCAGTATTTGATTTTTTTTTTAAAGGCATAATATTTGTGAATATTATAAGTAGCATACCGATTCCACAGATTAATAAGTACAGATGGTTCACTCAGCTAAATCGTTTAAATAAAAAGCGGCTCTTGCTACGACACAATAAAGTGCAATTCAAGACGCACAGTCCTAATTACCTACAGTTATATTCACTTAGAAGTTGCCTCTCTTTCTATCGCGTAACTCTTATATCTTCTGACTACGTTACGCTCACTGAATTGGCCCGACAAGACGGGCCCGCCGCGTACTTGTAGCTTCATAACTAAAATGCTGAGTGCGCCTTCTGTACTATTCTGTGCCGATTCTTCAATTGTAATGAATAGATTTGCTATTTTTCTTTTCGTATCAACAATACATGTATATTATTCCTACTGTTTGGAACTAGTAGGTGGCCGTTTATTACGGCGAGTACGGCGACAGACGCGTTGATAGATGCTCTATCATGTAGCCTTAAAAAAACGGCTTTTAAGAATGGTTACCAACACTAGAATACCTGCTTTCAAATATATAAAAAAAACGTGTGGTACTCGGGGTCTGCCGCGGTAAAGCTATTGCATAGCATTTGTAACCTCCATACTTCCTATTTGTCAACGCTACACTTGGGATGATGACGTGATGACATAAAACAAAAATTACGTTCCCATGACAACATCACGTTGACATGAGAACGAAGTTACATGGTAGGCGGAGTGGGGGGTGTTAGGTTTTATTTTCGTTACGTTACGGAATTTCTTGATTCCGTCGCCGCGCTCAAAGCCCGCGATAAAAGCTATGCAATAGCTTAAAAAAACCGCATTCAAATCGGTTCACCCGTTTAAGAGCTACGGTGCCACAGACAGACACACACATAGTGGTCAAACTTATAACACCACTTTTTGCGTCGGAGATTAATAAAAGGCAAATAACTAAATACGAATAATCATCATCTGCCTAGCCTTTTCCCAACTATGTTGGGGTCGGCTTTCAGTCTAACCGGATGCAGCAGAATACCAGTATTTTACATGGAGCGACTGCCTATCTGACCTCCACAACCCATTAACACAACCTAGTTACTATACCCCTTGGTAAGACTGGTTGTCAGACTTTTGAACTTCTAACTACCCGTAGCGACTGTCAAAGATCTACAAATGACAGCCGAGATCAACGGCTTAGCGTGCTTTCCGAGGCATGAAGGGGTCTTGGTATGTAAAGATGGTCACCCATCCACGGACCAACCGCGGCGAGCGTAGCTTAACCTGATCGATCGACCCGTGCGGCTGTTACTACTTAGCCACGAGCTCTTCCGTTATATGAATAAAAGTTAAGAATTTAGAAGTCCTTCCTTTCAAAATTCTCAACTACTATACTCCATTTGAAATAAGATTAGACATTTAAACAAACCTTTTTTACAGTCCTTTCAACCGATTTTGACTTCTATACTGTAGGCATAAGGATGGCATTAAAAGCAAAAAAGTGGTTACAATACCAACTGTTTACTGCAGCTGCCATTTGTCATGCCACCAATGGTTTGTTTAAATGTCTAATGTTATTTCAAATAGAGTATAGATATTCATAAATGTCTCCTTTCACGATTCAACTAAATGAAAATTGGTTTTCAAATCTGCAAAGCGAGTATTCCGTAGCCAATGAATATCTATCGGTACCGGGACAGGTGAACTGTCATGTATAATTTATATCTAATTTTAGAAACTGGGTTAATATGAAAGTGTGCGCAGAATTAAATGAACAGGGGAAGTTACTGACAACAAGCTTTGGAAATAGAAATAATTTGTTAGGCTATAAATAGAACTGGCGCATTGAGGTGGATTCTATTCTGTTCCTTTTTTAGGGTTCCGTGCCCGAATGGTGCCTGCTAAGGAACCTATGTGGTGGATTACTAAGGCTCTGCTGTCCATCCGTCGACACTAGAAATTTTCAGTGTGTGTACAGTATTTCTATTTTCTTAATGTCCTCGGGAATCATTTAGCATTTCCGAATACAAACGAATGCCAATTTCCATGTCCATCTATTATTAGATTTATCGTGCATAATCATTTGAATTCAGAACTAAGTACTTTATTGTTGTTTTGTTTTGATTTCCGTGTGAACTATATAGAGCTATAAAACTATTTTCCTATCTGTCGTGCCTGCTACTTTTGCAGCTTTCCTCCCATTTTTTAAATAAATTTTATTAAGTTAAAAGAGTATTAACAACTCTATATACTTCCAAGTCGATTGAGAGCGTTCGGTCTGCACCAAGTGCAAAGGGGAACTGATAGAAATCCGACGACTGACGAAACACGAGGTCACGGAGTCCGACACACACTTAGCCCCTTTTTCTATCTTGGCGTGTCTGTTTTTTACCATACACATTTGAAAAAAGCAGGAGATTCTTAATTTGACAAGTAGAAAGTAGGAATGTATTTTCGTCGAAGTTCTCGTTCGTGTATAACTTTTTCGTCAAACCAAAGCCCAATTAGGACCACGTCTATCATTTTACACCAAATGTAATTAATCAGTCTAAAGTTAGGCGCAATTCTCCTTTCTTTAGATAAATTCGGTATTCTACTTGTGTTGTATTGTAGCGGTTACACCGCCACATACGAACTACGCATCATAGACATGACGTCACACAAATCCTGCATCGCGCAGTTAGAGTTTACCGAGCGATCGACATATATAAAAGGTTCCAACTTCAAACCGTTGGGCTGTTGCTCACCAGACACAACACCCGTCTGGTCGGAGGATCCTCCCTTTTCTGTGGTGGATGAGTGAACTTTACACCCTGTTCCTCATACCACTAAAGAGTAATTAAATCGTTAATTTACGTGTAGGTTGCAAAGACGACAAGCAGCAATTATACAGATATCACTGAACATAACCATAATATTGCTACCCATGTTATGAGGGTAAAAAATTATGCAAATTAGCAGAACAGGTTCAAAGTCCTTCAAAACTTATGTCCTAATCTTACCTGCAGGTGTAAGCGGCCTGGCTCGAGGAGTGACCGGTGGCGGCGGCTGCGCGTTGTGGTTGTCATCCCGAGGAGGGCTGGCCACTGCACCCTCCGAGTTGTTGTTCACTGGAGGACCTGGACCCTCACCAGCTCCTGCCTCAATTTGCAGCTGGAAAACAAGGTTGACTTTAGAAATTAATATTCTTCGAAACGCTTTATGAGAAACACTATAATGGTGCTTGAACATCATCTTGGATCAGGGTACATCTTGGATGGGTGTTTACTTGATGATGTAGCAACCCATACCACGATAACTACCCATTAAATAAATGCGCAGGTCCAGTTATACTATGAGTGTCTGTACACCAGAGAGGCAATTCTCGTAATTTTTAAGATCGTTCGCATTCGCATCTAATTCTCAATCTATCAAAAATACCAACATTTTTGACAAGTTCGAAAGATTGCGACTTAAATGTGAACGTTTTTTATGTACGAGAATTGGCGTTCAGGGCTCGGATGATGGTATATTTTTCGAAACGGTTTCGTTTTAAGAACCTAAGACAGGATTTTTTTCGATTACATTCGAACGGAACGTTATAAAAACGTGAACAAAATTGAAATCATTCTCGGTTAATAAAACGTTTTTAACCGTTTTTTTTTGTTCATTTTTGCGTTGATCGATAGCAAACTCGCAACACAAACCTAATTAATAAGTAAGCGGCAAGCGAATTTGATTCAATGATGTAATGAAATGAAGATAAGGTACAATTTAACTAAACAAGTTCATGGTTGTCGGTGCACGCCCCATGCGTGGCTGCGTCCTGCGGAATAAAGCAGTTTTTGAAAACGTTCTTCTTTCGTTCCGAATAAAATGTTGTACAAAGAAGAACGAGAACAGTTAGAAACGTTTTAAAAACGTAATTTTAAATAACGTTTCAGAGTCCTGCGTGCACACTGGGCGTTAGTCCAGCGTAGGAATAGACGGACGAGTAGACGCAACACATACGCCGCGTAAACGCTTAAACTAAGCGTTACGACAGAATTGGTTTATAAAACCCAACTCTTACTCCAAGGGCATGTTTATTTCATTAAACATAATTATAATTTATCATCAAAAGAAAATAAAAGAAACCGGATAACTTCCTGAACAACGAAGGAAACCTTAAAATGACGGCCGTACTGAGGGGTCAAGTGCAAATCCGCCTCTATCCAGTTTCTAAAAATGTTCACAGCAGTTAAAAAACGTTCCGTGGCTTAATAAATATTCCAATTCACAACTGGATATTATAGGTTTTGAATCTCACTTGCTACTTTTTCTGTCTTTTTGTATGTGATAGAGGCGGTTTTGACTGAAACTGAATTTACAGAACCATAGATAATGTGATTAGGTGTCACCAGACGCAAAAACACACATTTTATTTTTTAATGGACAGTGGCGGACTGGCACTTAGACCCCTCACTTATTTGTTTTCAGAGCTATATTTAGTAGAATGTCAGGCAAAGCTGCCATTACCATGGTCACGTTAAAGATTTAAAAGAAAATGGAAGTGCTAGCGGTAAACAATTATACACTGCTACAATATATTTTGTCGCTCGAGTGACATTCTCAGGGGGGTGCTGTTCACCTCCTTCTGTGAAGCAGTAATGTTCGCGAAGGAGGAGGCGGAACGCGTGATGGAGTGGCAAATGTCGCGCCCTCACGCCCCTAACCAGCCGCAGGAGTTACCCTAGGCGTCGGGAATCGCATGCCGATTCCCGGTTGCGGACGGTGAGCGATGGGTAGCTCGCCGTTCGATAAGGACCAGACCCGGATCGACGATGCGTTGTCTTCCACGCGCGCCTCAAAGAGATGTCAGCACAACTGAAGGGGTCCGCTAGGGCCGATGCCTGGGTTGCGGGTTTGTCCGAAAGGGTTACCGTGGCCCCTGGCAACATACAGGCAACTTAAGGAACACGGGTAAGTTTTAGTCAGTAAGAGTCTGACACGCCCTCCTGCTCCGCCCAGAGCGGGAGAAGTTATTTGATAATTTCCCATCCAAAAAAAAAGGTTAAAGGAAGTTAACTTAATGTTAATGAAGATTTCATGTCATCAATCATTTTATCCTTCCCGAAGTTGGCTCACAATACAACGACCTTCAACTAAAAGATAAAAAGGAAAATTATGGAGGTTTCGTTAAAATATCGTAACGTCATTGTCGTGAAAGGTTAAAGACAGTTGTGAAAAGGATATAGGAAAAGTGGGATATTAAAACTAGCCTTCTATTTTGGCTATAATTCAAACTTATATAGCTTCCTGGGCATACTCGTTTACTAAGTTTCATTAAACTAAGGTATTATAGGCACATCCTACTTATCCTTAATCCTTAATATTATAAATGCGAAAGTAAGTTTGTTACGCCTTCACGTTAAAACGGCTGAACGGATTTGGATGAAATTTGGCACATATATAGATGATGCCCTGGAAAAGAACATAGGATACTTTTTTTTTCCCACGGGATCGAGACTTATGCGGGTGAAAGCGTGGGGCGCAGCTAGTAACATTATAAATGCGAAAGTTAGTGTGTTTGGATCTCTGTTACTCAATCACTCAAAAACGGCTCAACGGATTTGGATGAAATTTAGTACATGAGTAGACCATAACCTGAGTTAGGACATAGGCTACTTTTCATCCTGGATTACAGACGAAGTCACAGGCAAAAATTAGTGGTTTATAAATTAGAATTTTCCGCTTGTCTGTGACAGAAAAAACGTAATTTAATTGATTCAGGCGTGATCTTGCGGAAATCCATTATAAAATACAATAGACGTGGATATATTTAGTAACCTGTTCCGCTTAGCTATTTCTAAAGAGCCATAAAAACTCCTGTAAAAAATCGACACGTGTTTCATCTCTCAACTCTCACTGCTCTCAAGCAGATGCGCTCAGCGCTCGGTGTGGCAACACGCCGTGTTCGGGTTCACAACAAGTCCATCGTCATCCTGAGGATGCCTCGTTGAGAGGTGAAACACGTGTCGATTTCTTTCAGGAGTTTTTATGGCTCTTTAGAAATAGCGGAACAGGTTACTAAATATATCCACGTCTATTGTATTTTATAAAAAACGTTATCATAGTTGAAACTTCGGTGATCAATTCTACCTTATTTGAACCTCTATTAAAAACTCCAAGGAGGTTTTAAATAACAGTGTCTGTAATGAAACGGCCGTCAACTCCGTATTCGAGTATTTTTCTTTGCTGTAATTACTTTCAGACTTAATTATAAATACACTTAATTAAAACTTCAATGGTTTCGCAACTTTACTTAGCACGTTTATAATTATTCTGCCTTGTAATTTTCTGTGTATAAACAACAGCTCTGAGTGGTTGTGTCGGGTCTTTCGACCTTTACTGAATTTTAACCTACATTTCCCATCTTGTTTCAGTTATTAAAATTAAAATTTAAAGTTGCGAAAAATACTGGGTTTCCCCACTTGTAAATTTCATAATTTACAAGTACCTACTACTGCTTATGGTATTAGAGAAATATATATCTGATTATGAATTTAGTCGTGTTTTTCTAATAATTAGACTTTTTTTTTTTACTAAGCAAATTATGACCTTAAAACTGTGTTCAGACGGTTCAATTTTAGTTGATCAACTGCTAAAAAATCTAAAGCCATTTGAACCGTCTGAACAGATTTTTAATCAAATTGAATTTCAAGTTCAAAGTATTTTTTGTTCAAAAAAAATCTCTTCAACTTTAAATCGAACTTAGTGTACCTGATATTTCTAATTAATGCATTTTAATATCCTATACTATTAAACGAGCAATATTTTTATGCATATTTGTATACATATTTGTACTCACGTTCTCGAAATCGGCTCTAACGATTTCGATGAAAGTTGCAATACAGGGGGGTTTACGGGGGCGAAAAATCGATCTAGCTAGGTCTCATATCTGAGAAAATTCGTTTTCTCTATTTTCACAGCCTCGGGAATGTAATACAACGTTGGTATACTTGGACGATATGTTTATCTATTTTTACCCGAGCATAACTTAGTCGACCAGGTCCTGCATTTTAAAACAGAAAAGTATATAATGTCGTCAATTCCATGTTACAATTCTCAAGCCAAAAATGGTGCAAAGCTTCGATCACCGTAAAAAAGCTCCTATTTGGTTCAATGCATTTTTTTTTTGACATTTCAACCTCCGTGGTAAAAATTACCTCCCCTTCCCTATTACCGATAGCATGCGACAACTACACAGCACGCGATGTCTCTCTGCTTCAAAATATTACTGTACTACCACTAATTTATTCACGGATATTCAACATCGTAATTATGCTATGAATTTAATTAGGGAAAATTTGAATTTTATTATTTTTCATATTTTACCTTCTTCGTTCTAATTATAAGAATCATCATAAATAGTACATGGTCGTTAGAGCTTTGCTCTCTGAAAATACAGAGAAAACGAATTTTTCCAAATATGAGACCTAGTTAGATCGATTTTTTGCCCCCTTAAACTCCTATATTGCAACTTTCATCGAAATCGTTAGAGCCATTTTCGAGAACGTGATTACAAATATATATTTAAATATACAAATATTGCTCGTTTAATAGTACATATAGTATAAATCCGTGCCGTTTAGAAATGAAAGGAGGCTTTTCCTAGCAGCACGATGAAAAAAATCTCTTTGAAGTAATCTTGCGTTTTTGCTAATGAGATACCTACCATGTGCAGTCCTCCAGGGAATTTTATTGTTGAGCAGAATTGACACACTACGTCAATTTGCCGTGTTATATATAGTATGTAGCCATTTGATTCGACTGACAAAGAATGACTGTTATTGTGATTTGAATTTACAAAAACTAAAATTGTAAGTTGATCAGCAATTTTCTAATGAAACTTTTTCCTTGACTGTACCCACGTGGTAAGGATGCCAACTTTTTTTTCATATCAAATATAGTATTTTCGAAGCCATTGCCTGAAAAAAATAGTAGACAGCGAAAAAAAAAGTAGACTATACAGATTGGCAGGGACATCAACGTGAAAACTGTTACCATGGATTCAGGACATGGTTCTGAACGGGGTTGAAATTTTTCGTGTGTTATTTAAAAAAAATGTGTTGTTCCATACATTTTGACCGCGCAGGTTTGCAATTTTCTATGAAAAGGCAGTTTTTTTTTTAAATAACTGACGAAAAATTTTAACGCGGGGTGTTCAGAATCATGTACTGAATCCATGGTAACAGTTTTCGCGTCGATGTCCTTGCCACCCTGTATGTTTCAAAAATATTTTGTATTTTACTACTTTTAACGGTTACTTATTTTTTATAAATGTCTCATAACTAATAATTATTACATTCTAAATTAGGGTTACAAAATACCATTCAGCTTTTATGAGATTAACGCTGGCTCTATTGCGGTCATCTCACCGTTTTGTATTAAAATGAAAATGTAATAGTTTCGTCTACAAATTATTTAAAAAAAAAAAACATATTAAGGCCTCTAACATAACAGGATACTACGAGATTTCGAGGAAACAGATACGTCCTCAAATACTGCCTACAGAAATTATTGATATCACTCCGTAGCGGATGTACGGTAATTTGTCAACGGCAAAGGAAGCTCCAGTAACCGCAATAACCTTTCTGGTATGATCGGGCCAATGAACCGTGTGCCAACGTTTGTTGGTTCCGTTCACAGACACTGAACTTTATGTGATTCCGTTGGGGTTTGCTTAACTAAGTAAATAGAATTCACGAAAACTATTGGCTCTTTTACGTAGGTACGCTCAAGCCATATTTACCTAATATAACTGACAATGCACCATATTTATAAAAAATATAATAATATTATGACATTTTCAAGACAGGTATTGTTTAAAAAAACCGGCCCAGTGTGTGTCGGACCACGCACAATGAAGGGTTCCATAGTTGGGATGAATTTATCTCAAGAACAAACTTAACTTAGCAGTTGAGAAACATATTCTCCCATACATCGATATATACATCACGGTCAATTTTCAGTTTTTGACTTCTAAGGGCCGATTTTTCAATCCTCAGATAAACAGATAGATAGGGTTTATTCGATAGATAGCAAAAAAATCAGTTGTTCAATCGTCAGATAGGCTTTATTAGTCGAATAATTCGTATATCTGAAGAATAAATCTATCTAACTCTTTGAGAGCCAGATAACTGCTTATTCCATAGAATAACGACATTGACGTTGCTAAGTTTGAGGTTAGTTTTCGTGCTTTACAAGTGTTGGTAAATAAAATGGATACTTTCGATAGTATTGACGACATGGCAATTGAGGAAGAAGCCATAATTAATGAATATATTAATCCAAGTTTTTTTAAATGTCTCGAAATATATTAATTTACGGGACGTTTTCGGGACGACATTAACTATTTTAAACCACTAGGCTCAACTTTTAGTACCAAGTCGAAAACACAGTTAACACACAGCAAATTTATTTATAACTGATCCATTTTAGGTTAATACGTGCCCACTCCTATCAACTTAGCTACAAACAACAACAAAAAAAAAGGTCGCCTTTTGTGGCTGACCATCCGTGGATCTAAACAAAAGATAAGAATTCTCGTCAAAATGTCAAACATACGTTTTGTTTCTATTCTTATCTAACACGTTGAATACTGTATCTGTTCATCTCGCTTGCACATGATAGTGTGAAGTTGGTTAACAAAGACCCCAGATAACTATTCTTCAGTTATTATACGATTGAAAAATTGAAAATATTTATTCGCCTGATAAACAACCAGATAATTTCATACGCTAGATAACTATTTAACGATTTATCTGAGGATTGAAAAATCGGCCCTAAAACGACTAAACTACTGAAACTAGCGAATTTCAATAAGAGTTGTTTTGCCTCATTTTTTACATCATAAAACTCAGTGTAAAGTATAAAACTTTGCAGAAAAATATTCTTTAGCATGCCATCGTAATAACTAATTTACAATATGCATGCGACATAAAGCGGAACCATTTACAATACTTGTATAAAAAGTTACAATACTTTGTAAAAAAATTGCTACCGTGTCGCTTTTTCAGCATTGCGTGCAAACCTTGTAGGCTGTAGGATCAATGTTTTTGTTATCAACTTTGCAAGTTTGTTTCTTACGACCCATCTGTAAAAATGTTACCTATGTAATGTTGTTTAAGTTTTTTTTTATGTGGCCTGCTAAATCATGCGGCGCCTTTAAAATGGCGGATAGGCAAGTGCCGACAGACTAATTCGTCGATTTTCAGGTCGGTGAATGTGTTATTGGGTTTTTACATCTGGAGTTTCTCAGTAGCAGCCCCGAGTCTGGATTCGTGCCCGGTTGATGGCAACAGGCTCGCCCCCTGTTACATGGGAATTAAATATAACTGGCGAAATGCGGGTGTTACTATAGGTATACCTCTGCCTAACCCTTCGGGGATTTCAGGCGTGATGTTATGTTATGTTGTTCCAAAAGAATAAGCAAATAGGTACTATCGAAGAAACGCATAACTGTACACTGTAAGGACTATTTTTGTTTGCAGCGCTCGGCCGATATAGTATCGCTTACCTACGAAAAAAAAACCGGCCAAGTGCATGTCGGACCACGCACAATGTAGGGTTCCGTAGTTGGGATGAATTTATCCCAAGAACAAACTTAACTTTGTAGTTGAAAAATATGATCTCCCATACGGAATATATGGGAAAACATGTTTTTGCAACAACAAAGTTAAGTTGGTCGATTATAACTCGTTAACTTGTAAAGCCTTCTTAGCTGTTAGCTATAGTTTTCCTTTTAATTTCGTTATATAAACTACTGCTGTGATTTTTTTCACACATCCAAAACCATTTAGCTGGCAGGGGGGGGGGGCTATACTTGACTAACAAAAATTAGCACTTTAAAGCTTAATATTTCGCAAACGGATCTCGGAATTCAAAAATGGTTGAAACAAACTCATAATGTTTTTGAAAGACCTTTCCAACGATACCCCACATAAAGAGATAGAAAAAAAAAAACATCTCCACTTTACGTGTAGGGGAGGTACCCTAAAAAAAATATTTTTCATAATTGTATTTTACCACTTTGTCGGCATGGTTAATATCTACCTATGCCAAATTACAGCTTTCTAGTACTAATAGTCTCGGAGCTAGACCTCGGACAGACAGACGGACATGACGAAACTATAAGGGTTCCTTGTTTACTACGGAACCCTAAAAAGAGGGTCGTGTGCACGGGATTTTGTTTTCAACGTGGTTAGATATGCATTACCCCGATGGTACAATACCCCAAAAATATAGAACATAAAGGTGGTTACCATCTCACCGGATATAATAACCCTATCCTAATCGATTCACACGTCCCCGGAACGATAAACCGTTTGTCCGCTAGATAGAGACCATATTTCTATATAATTTATTGCCTTTGTGTGAGAAAGGGTACGTGATATCATTAGGGATGACAAGGATATTAATTGTGCCTATCCCGAGATCAATAGACACATAAGCTTTGTTATGAAAGATGTGGTGAAGGTTTTAATTTGGGGATGAGCAACACATAATAATATGTTCGTATACTGGTAATATTTATGTTTTACTAGCTGCGCCCCGCGGTTTCACCCGCAGAAGTCTCGATCCCGTGGGAATATCGGGATAAAAAGTATCCTATGTGTTAATACAAGTTATAAACTATCTGTGTGCCAAATTTCATCCAAATCCGTTTAGCCGTTTGAGCGTGAAGAAGAGACAAACACACACACACACACTCACAAACTTTCGCCTTTGTAATATTAGTGTGAAGTGTGATTTATTCACCAACTAAAACTATCATTACAGGATATCCCAGTGCGATAGGGTGATTTTTATTCAAGTAGTAGAGCTATTTTGGTTCAATGGCATAACAATGTAAATATCCATTAACTGCTCCCAAATTACGATGATTATTTTATTCTACTTTTTACCCGACTACGGCAAAGCCAAAAGGAAGGGTTATGATTTTAGCAGTCTATGTATGTATGTTTGTATGTTTGTATGTATGTATGTATGTATGTTTGTTTTTACGTGTGTTCCACCGTAGCGCCTAAACTACTAAACCGATTTTGATGAATGAGGTATCAATAGATTCGTAATAATGGTCCGGGTGACATAGGTTATATAATTTTTCCCTAAATTTAATTTGGTGGACTTTACACGTAAATTTCTAACCTCGAAAAAAATTAAAATGGCATGATCATGATATGTTTGGTATCAAAAGAAAGGTCTTGACGAGCACATTACAAATATGTATATAATATTATATTTTCATAATAAACAAATATGTTTAAATCGTTAAAAACAAGCAAAAGTGAGACTGCGCTACGTAGTATCGCAAGATGTTACCAACGTGCAGTTAATCAAATCTTAATAAGTAGTACCGGTTTGTAATTCCACTCTTATGAAGAAAAACAAGTACAACGATATATTTATATTTTGGATTTCTTCGAAGCTCGATATCGATATATGGTGTTGGCGTCGAAATAAATCACTCTATGGTTTCGTCCAAAGCACTATGCACTGCTATTGGAATTTAAAATAGGTTAATTACTGAACTATTGTATTACTCTACTCTTATTTACGTTTATCAAGTGTAAAAACGGAAAAGTATAAAATAAAAAAAATAAAGTTTAAAAAACTGTAACCCGAATACGGGAAAATAAAAATGATCTAAAAAGTACGAAACAAGCAAATATTTCAGACAGAAATCAAGACATAGGTACAAAAATGGTCAAGGTAAAGCCGTCGTCGCATGCCATTATAATTTTGTAGGTGTTCTTGGCACCAACATGGTATACAGGCATGCGACCACGGCTTTACCTTGACCATTTTTGTACCTATGTCTTGATTTCTGTCTGAAATATTTGCTTGTTTCGTACTTTTTAGATCATTTTTATTTTCCCGTATTCGGGTTACAGTTTTTGAAACTTTATTTTTTTTATTTATGTCACCGTAAGATTGTGAGCACCGTTAGTTTATAATCTATCGGTATTATTTCCGTTAGATCATAATCTGTCGAAAAATTGTGAACTGGGTGAAATGGGTTAGGTTAGGTTAGAACTGTGACCAACCTCGTGAGTCGAGCGAGCGTAGTAAGCGCTGCCGCTACAGCGGCAGCGCTTACTACGCTCGTTTCTCATGGATATAATATAAACTATCGAAAAATAATACGTTAAATCGTAAATGATTTGTCGCAGTTCACAATCTTTCGACAGTTTGTAATCTAACGGAAATAATACCGATAGATTACAAACTAACGAAGTTTATAATTTTACGGTGACATTTACATACTTCATTTACATAATCTTTTTATTATTTGACATTATTTGAAAATAGAAAATTCAATTTTTTAAAAATAATATTAGATATTTTTATTATTTTGTTAATCTTTTATATATGTCACCGTAAGATTGTGAGAACCGTAAGTTTATAATCTATCGGTATTATTTCCGTTAGATTATAAACTGTCGAAAAATTGTGAAATGGGTTAGGTTAGGTTGGAACTGTGACCAACCGCGCGCGAGCCGAGCGAGCGAAGCGAGCGGTGCCGCGGCAGCGGCCGGCGAGCGCTACTTCCAAGTTGCTCGCAGCCAGGCAGATTATTTAATATTAGCGCAAGGTACGTTAAGTCGCAAGCAAGTTTGATACCAGTTCACAATTTGTCAGTTTTTCATGGATACATTATAAACTATCGAAAAATTATGCGTTAAATTGTAAATGATTTGTCTCAGTTCACAATTTTTCGACAGTTTATAATTTAACGGAAATTATACCGATAGATTATAAACTAACAAAGTTCATAATTATACGGTGACATATACATTCTTTTTGATTTTGTAAATGTGAGAACGTTGTAGTGTAGACTGTAGACTTGTGGACCATTTTCTATTTTACTAAGTACCTGGTACTTGTTGATAGGCCTACACTGTCCTCCCATACCTATTAACACTGTAATTTGAAAACATTGTAGAAACCATTTATTTTGAAAAGAGTAACCGTGGAGTTTCTTGCCGGCTCTTCTCCATAGGAAGCGACCAATTGGAACCGTGCACCTAGCTTCTGATGTTTCATTTTTTTTTTAATGACCCCAAACGTTGATGTTAATATGGACATTCCCCGGAATTCTAACTGAAACTCCGGGATTCGAAAATAAATTGATTTTTATTAACAAAGATAAAAAAAGCTTGTCTTATGTATTGGCAGCGAGTGCACGACGTCAGACTAACATCAGCAACGCGTTGCTAATTTCCAATGCGCACACGCGCGATGTTGCCACTCAGGTGTAACGCGCGAAGTTGCCGTTCAAGTGTAACGCGCGATATGACTAGTGGAAACAAAAGAAACACCTGTTTTCGTCTCTTTCTACAGCATTTAAATTGTTTTTCCGACAATAACTTGTTGACTCACTCCATAACTTCGGTTCTTAGAGTGCGCTTGTTTGCTACCTATTATGTTTTGTGAGGTGAATTATTTATAATTACTCGGGCCATAGTCAGTCTTCCAGTGAAGCCAAAGAAGAAAACATAGAGGTTGACGAATGATGAAATCAAAAGAACGTGTTCACGACTCAAGGCAATCTGAGGATGCCTCGTTGAGAGGTGAAACACGTGCCGATTTCTTACAGGGTTTTTTACGGCTCTTTAGGTATAGTTAAGCGGAACAGGTTACTAAATATATCAACGTCTATTGTATTTATTTATAATGGATTTCCGCAAGGTCCCGCCTGAATCAATTACCCTTTACCCTTTTTTTACCCTTAAAAGCTTACCGGTAGAACGTTCAATTTTCAAATTCGTTCACAAGGAGCTCAAAGACTAAACCCCAAACGAGCAACGAAAGTTACTGCAGCAGTTTCCATAGTTACCTTGCATTAATGCTGTTTACAACTTCGCTCACGCTACCAAAAACCTCAATGCTCCAACTCCTGGACATTAGATTGCAAGTAACCCAAAAGCAAGTAAAGCGATTAATAACAATGAACGATCATGAAAGTTTAGTCTACTGCAGTACGCTGAGTAAAACGTGCTACTCACTGAGAGCAAAATGCAATGCCGACAACAGCGTAAGAGGTTCGGAATAAAACTGAAAGGGAAAACACGGCAAAATAGCCTAGGTATACTGCGAAATAAGTAACCACACTATTTGTAGATTTTAAGTAACTATTATAAACATCCATAATGGATGGATGACCCCAGTAACACAGGTTTTTCCTGGCATGGGGGTCATTGATCAATATTTTGTACCAGGCTATTTCAACGCTCATAATCATAATCATTTTATTTGCAATAAGTATTGGTACACTGTTGGTCTTATAGTTAGTAATAAGTTCCTAATACAAAGTCAGACATTTGACATGCAAAACATTACAATGTATTTAATGCTACAGTATAATATTTATGTCCAATGGCATGCTTTAACGCTTAAATCAAGTACTACTTTTATGTCAATTAAACATATTATTATTATCTCGTTTATTTAATATAAAAGAACATAAAAAAGTTGTCTGCCGGTGCCGGAGCAGGGTCCAAGCTACCGGTGGTTAGGGCTGCAGAGACAGGAACCTCCTCACAATGCGAGCCGTATTGCCTTCTGAATCAGGCCCTTGATCCAACTGCCTAACGAGAGCCTCAAGAACCTCGAGAGATGTTGGTCGAGGCTTTCGGCCATCAGGCCATTGGCTGAATTATTATTTTTATTATTATTCCAGAGGCGAAATTTTGTGAATCTTGCTGAAGATTTAAAACAAGGTTGGTGGTGAGGATGCAACGATTCGAACGCGAAATGGAAGAGAAGAGAAGGCTTACCCCACTTTCACATAGTAACAGACGTACAAATGCAGTACCCATCCGTCTTTATATTTTGCCATAGATTTACTACCTCGATCAATTTAAATCTTAGTATCATGTCAATACCTGGCTGGCTATCAATCTTGCAGAACTACGTCACCTGTCCATTCACATTTCACTACTCATCCATAAGCGAATGCAGCTGAAAAATCAGGTTGTAAATTTATCAGGCAGCATGAATCAGTCAATTAGATCAGTCCGATACTGGATTTGCACCTCAAAAATGTTTCCGTAATTTACCCACTTATTTTATGGTGGATCTGGTGACAATCGGGGAAGGCTTTTGTCCAGCATTGGACGTATTTCGGCTGAAACGATGTTGGTGACGATGACGTGTTAAGGTACCAAAATTTAGTATGACCCATAAGATATGAAGTTATAACCTCTGTTTGTTACAATACCAGAATCATCACGTCATGTACGATCTAGTTTCGTCACCTCGAAACTGGAAATGATTTCAAATACATGTATTTTCATTGCTAACGATTCTGCATAGTTGCTAAAATTGTCTGGTACTGAGAACTTGGCTTTAGGCTTCGTTCAACTGTCAATCCAACACGCTATGCAGATCCTGACGTGGGGTTTACTTTGACGTCAGACCAACGTCGGCATAACGTTTCGACTTCGGGAAACTCTTTGACTAGTAATGAGTTTTAGTGCAGTTTGAAGTTTCTTTTAAAGCGAGGATTTTGAAAGCCGGCCATCACGAATGCTCTATTATGAACAGGCAAGTTTCTTGAATGCTATGTTGCCTTTTGATGGTTTATGCAAATGTTTAGTATCAAATTGACGTTGTAGAATATACGTCCTTCTATTTAATTCGGAACAAGCACACAATTTTTAGAATTTTTTCTGTAGAATTCGTAAAATTGTTTCATTTTACAAAATGTAAGAACAAAGATTAAAGGACAATACACTTGATCTTACTTTTAGATAGCATAATCAGGCTATAATTTTCCCACAGCTGGGACAAACTCCTCCTCTCAGTGAGAAGGATTGCGCTGTAATCCACCACACAGGCCCAGTGCGGGTTGGTACACGTCACATGTCTAGGAAGTGGTGAAGGGTGGGCGTTTTTAGGGGACTGTCTTATGTAATTTTGACGTTCGAAAAGGGCTGATTCTCAGCCTAGTTTAAATAAATGACTTTTGAATTTTTTGAATTTTGTCTTCGAATTTTTGGTTCTATTCCTCACAATGTTTTCTCTCCCCGTTTTGAGAGCAGTGGTGATGAAATAATTTACACAAAGTAAAGTGCCTGTCGGGGTTCGAACCTACTCGTAAGTCGCGGCCATTACCTCTGGGCCACTACTGCTTTTTAGGGTTCCGTAGTAAACAAGGAACCCTTATAGTTTCGTCATGTCCGTCTGTCTGTCTGTCTGTCTGTCCGCGGTCTAGCTCCGAGACCCTTAGTACTAGAAAGCTGTAATTTGGCATATGTATACATATTAATTATACCGACAAAGTGGTAAAACAAAATTATGAAAAACATTTTTTTTTAGGGTACCTCACATACACGTAAAGTGATGATGTTTATTTTTTATTTTTTTATCCCACCATATGTGGTATCATTGGAAAGGTCTTTCAAAAACATTGTGAGTGAGTATATTAAAACCATTTTTGAATTCAGAGATCCGTTTGCGAAATATTAAGCTTTAAGGTGAAAATTTTTGTTAGAGTCAAGTGTCCCCCCCCCCTGCCAGCTAAATGGTTGGTTTCACATATGTGAAAAAATTCACAACAGTAGCTTATAGTATAACGAATTTAAAAGGAAAACTATCACAGCTGAGTAGGCTTTACAAGTCAACGAGTAATAATCGACCAACTTAGATTTGCGGTTGTAAAAACATGTTCTCCCATACAGAATGTATCGGAGAACATGTTTCTCAACTACAAAGTTAAGTTTGTTCTTGGGATAAATTCATTCCAACTACGGAACCCTACATTGTGCGTGGTCCGACATGCACTTGGCCGGTTTTTTTCACTTTTAGATAGACGTAATATAGACTTCATGAATAAAAAATGTTGGCATGATAACATCATTTCTATACATAGACAGTGTGGTTATGATAAGTCTTGGATATACGCACAGAGCCTCCATCTTAAATAAAATCCTTGAGCTGCCCGTTATTACGCCCAAGGGCAAAAAAAGGGTAGCCGGAAAGTACTCATTTCAACTCCATAAGGAAAATAACTCTGTCCATAATATAGAGCCTATATTGCTCCTAAAGAAAATATAAAGCATAAACAAAGCAATCCTTACATAAAACGCAATGTCTGTCTGTCACTCAGTTTGTGCGTTTATAACTTAAATTCAAATTCATTTATTAATTTTGTGAACATAGGGTAAAAGATTATACAGCTGTTACAAATAAATATCGGTCCATACTACGTCCCGCCAGAAGGCATACAAAATTCTTTAGGTAAATAGATAGGTAATCAAATGTAACATTAACAAAATGAAAATAAAAAGTCAAGGTACATGTCACAATTTCATGCCAATAATAATAAAATGAAAAACTAAAAAAAAAAACTATTAATACGAGTGACGTGGTTTCTTTTAAGTGAATGATAATTACATGTTCTTTATCTGGTTTCTACTATACATAATTATGGTTAAGTTACATGGGGCACATTTTATTATTTAACTTAGCCAGCTACAAAAAGGAGAATGGGCGCTTTTGTATGGGCTCCGTCCCCAGAATGTTTTAAGACTGTATCAAATTGAGCGATATGTTTTTAAAAAAAAGTTAAATTAAAATAATAAATTAAAAAAGTTAAATTAAAATAATTCATGGTTCCTTCCCTGCACGAGTTTCGTTGTTGGTGTTATACAATAAAATAAAGCTATTGTTATGATCTTTAAAATGACATATGTCACATCTTGATACACCACTGGGGACGAACCACCCATTCTCCTTTCAGTCTGTTCAAAACTGGTTGCTGTTAACCAACAAGGGATGTCATCGGATGTCATTATGCCGATGAGATGTCAACGTCAGACACAATTAAAAATGTCACATGACCCTGCAGTTTGAACACACCATTAAAAATCTGGCTGTACTAGTACGTTATTTACAGTTAACGTGCAAGCTTTTACCGCTCACCGCAACGTTCATTGCACCATCAAAATGCCCTAATTGTTTCGGGAACGCGGAAATAAAACGCGAATCGGGTACCTTCGGCGACCGTCGTAAAACATCGTTTATGATCGGAGCAGTATGTTTCGTTCTTTATGGTCCTTTCATATACTCTGGGTGTACATGCGGTGTTTCGTCTGCAGAGAAATTTGAATGATTGAATTGTACCCAAATGTGTATTGTAAAAAAATATTACAGACTGATATAAAACGATTGCGGAATAGCCACCACATAAAAAAAAACAGTGTTGTGGGGGCGCATTCCAATGGCACGTAAAATACAATAGACGTGGATATATTTAGTAACCTATTCCACTTAGCTATTTCCAAAGAGCCATAAAAAACCATGAAAGAAATCGACACGTATTTCACCTCTCAACGCGGCATCCTCAGGATGACGATTGACTTGTCGCGAACCCGAACACGGCATGTTGCCACACCGAACGCTGCGTACTCTACGTTCAGTGCATGCGGTGAGGATGCCTCGATGAGAGGTGAAACACCGTGTCGATTCCTTTCAGGGTTTTTTATAGCTCTCTAGTGATGAAACAGTGCAGGTTTACTTGATTAAAACAAAGATTGCGTTGAAATATTCGGATTTAATCCTTTCAGTTCGACCGCTGAATATCAAGTACCTTACATCAAAATGAAATAGACAGTTGTCATAACGTAATGACAACTGTCACAGCATGCCAATTAAATACAGATAATAAAAAGGCGATTATGAGTGACACCGACATGAGAAATAAATCGACTAAATATTAGTAGGCTAACACTAGAAATAGCTAAACGGAACAGTTTACTAAATATATCCACGTCTATTGTATTTTATAATGGATTTCCGCAAGGTCACGCCTGAATCGTCGCATCTTCGTAAATGAAACGCAAACGCGACAAAACACCGCATCACCGACACATACTTTCAATAAAATCACTGCTACACGAAGCTAGCGGAGCGTATGCACATTTACGCAGCGTCTACGCGATATCAACCCTAGACGTCCATTCAGTCCGAAGACTCTAAAAAACTTTTTACAAAAAATAAACAACCGACTTCCAAAAAAAAACACTACAAAGTGAAAAATAACTTTAATTTCGGAAGTCGGTGTCTTGGGTTTTGTATTTTCGTTTTTTGCCACCGACTTCCGAAATTAAAGTAATTTTTCACTTTGTAGTGTTTTCTTTTGGAAGTCGGTTGTTTTTTATTTTTTGTAAAAAGTTTTTATTTTTCACTTTTTAGTTGTGGTACCTACCCCCACACACATTCGAATACCACTACCTACTACCAGTGACAGGAACTTATCATATCATCTACATACTAAGTGGGAAAAAACACGTATTTTGTAGCTAACTCAAAAACTACCAAAGCAAAGTTAATAAAATTTATATGGGACCAATTTGACCCCCTTTTAAACAAAAAAATAATTTTCAAAATCGGTCCACAAATGACGGAGAAATCGGTGGACATACATAAAAAAAAAAAACTTACACTACGAACATATAACCTCCGCCTTTTTGGAAGTCGGTTAAAAATAGACCGTGTATTGCAGTAGTACTCCAAATAGGTAGAGGTTGTGCGGCCACCGGAAAATGTAGGTTAAGTACATTATAAAGACCGTATGTGGTTTGATTGCGGCATTTAGCTGCACTGAAAGCACCAATATATTCTTTATAATCTCATTCCTTTTTAAAGCTTTACGGTACGCGATACCAATCCGTTACTTTTACAGGAACGTAAATTTAACAATCAATTTTTATTTGATGTAGCGTACGTTTAAATGAGGGATTCCTGGATTCTACGATATCAACTGCAGTTAAAATACAATAGACGTGGATATATTTAGTAACCTGTTCCGCTTAGCTATTTCTAAAGAGCCATAAAAAACTCCTGAAATAAATCGACACGAGCACTGAGTGCAGACTGCACTCAGCGCTTGGTGTGGCAACATGCCGTGTTCGAGTTCGCAACAAGTCCATCGTCATCCTGAGGATGCCTCGTTGAGAGGTGAAACACGTGTCGATTTATTTCAGGAGTTTTTTATGGCTCTTTAGAAATAGCTAAGCGGAACAGGTTACTAAATATATCCACGTCTATTGTATTTTATAATGGATTTCCGCAAGGTCACGCCTGAATCTATTAACTATCAACTGCAGTTAATAACATTACTGGATCCAGACTGTATCACAGTTAATTACTGTCTAGATAAATAAAACTATTTGATTTGTGTGGGTGTTAGACGCCGCGGGCGGTAAATTAAACTTTTTAAATCGAACTGGAGCATCTTCTGGCTATAAATATTGATTTTCAGTGATTAAACTACCTTTTGGATTAATTTGGAAGTTTGGTTATAAATGATAAATTAATAGTGAAGGCATTTGCGTACATTATAAAAACTTTTTACAAAAAAAAAACAACCGAATTCAAAAAAAAACACTACAAAGTGAAAAATAACTTTAATTTCGGAAGTCGGTGTCTTTGGTTTTCAATTTTCGTTCTTTGTCACCGACTTCCGAAATTAAAGTTATTTTTCACTTTGTAGTGTTTTTTTTTGAAGTCAGTTTTTTTTTTTTTGTTAAAAGTTTTTATTTTTCACTTTTTAGTTGTGGTACCTACCCCACACACATTCGAATACCACTACCTGCAACCAGTGACAGGAACTTATCATATCATCTACATACTAAGTGGGGAAAAAATACGTATTTTGTAGCTAACTCAAAAACTACCCAAGCAAAGTTAATAAAATTTATATGGGCCTCTGAAGTATGATCTACCAAACAAAAAAAGAATCATCAAAATCAATTCATAATTGGCGGAGTAATCGCGTAACAAACATACAAAAAAAAAAAACACACAGTCGAATTGAGAACCTCCTCCTTTTGGAAGTCGGTTAAAAATTAGAATTAAGCTCAAACATAGGGTTCTTACGTACCTACTGTGTGTTCGTAGGTTTGGTGTAGATACTAGTTACAAAAGACTGGTACAACAAAAGACTGAAGAAAAAAACAGTGGCACTCCGGGAGTGCCGACAAAGTGAAAACTTAAAAAAAAATCGGCACCGCGGTCATCAACGCGTTGATGTCTTTTACTCCATACACCGTGGTAATCAACGCGTTGATGTCTTTTTAATGGTCAAAAGCTGGTGTCGTAACAGTGTCGCGAAATCAATGTTTTAGTCCCATCTCAAAAATGTCCAACGTGCCTAAAGAAGTTTTCACTTCAATAATTCGTAGAGAGCTGGTGTAATCGCATGCTGAAAAACAATTCACAAGTGCGGAAACCTTTTCTCACCATACCGTTTTACAAGATAAGAAGGCTCTATGAAAACAGTGTTTCAGCGGCCTATTTATTAGTCAGAATCCGACATTTTTTGGAACGAAGTTCTGTAACGTGGCTTGCGGTAGGAGTAAACTGGCAGAAATCATCACGTAAAAAAGTGTGACAATTTGATTTGATTTGATTTGCGACTGTGTTCTTCTTCAGTCAAAAAAGAAAATCCAAATTTCCACATTTTTCGTCATGGGTGTCGTTTTCATGGTTTTCGAGGGTGTTGAAAGCGCTTAAGTGACATTAAAATATAAATCCAAGATGGCGGCTGCAAAAATTTTGTTTTTGTTTTAAATCATACGTGAGAAGGAACTTCGTTCATTTTTCATGTAAATGTAACACTTATTTTTTTCTTTATCTTTAGACATCATACGTTAACTAAGTCCATAATAATAGTTCCAGACAACAGCACAATCTCTATAACTATGTTAACATGTAAATATAAGCACTGAAGTACATATGTGAATTGCGTATTTCCGGCCGAATGCCGGAGGGAGAAAATATAAGTAATACTCACATAAGTAGTTGTGACAACGGGAAAGTACGGTTTACTAGATTCTGGATTATATTCGGGACCCATTTGGAAGAATATGTTGTTGTTTAGGCACGACAAAGGTTAATAAAAGACGGTCTTGCTGAGGATTCCTTATTTTTCGCATATACGAGAAGTGTTGAGTTCGAAATCAAGATGGAATTTCAACTGTATTTTCTACTATGTGTATGAACGCAATCACCCTCTGAATCTACGATGGCCGGTACTAGAATTTATCCTACGTAATGTATCTTTATTACCTACGTTGATAAATAACCAGCTTCTGAGAATATATCTTCGAGCTATATAGGTACGATCAACATCTGTTTCATGTGTTATTTGAACCATAGCACAGAAATTCGCACCTAATTGTTTAGTAAACGAACTATTCGAAAAGAAGAGAAAAAATTACTCTATAAGTGATCTAAACATAAGATTTTACAGGCTAGATTTTACAAAGACTACTTCTACAAGGTCTACAAACTATTTCAACGCGACATTGAATTCGACCGGAATAAAAAATCCGAGATGTCTCGAGAATTCTCGTCGTTTGGCAACACTATCGAGTAGTCTTGAGTACGCAGGCATTCTGGCATGCCAGTAAAATGTCAAGCGCGCCACTTGACGCCTCGCCGAATAAAATCGATTTAGAGGAGATTGAAACTGTATTTTCATGAGCGTTTTTCGGAAACCCAGAATAAATGGTACGAGGTGTTTTATTTTTAGAACGAGGATTACAAACGAGCGAACGAACGAGGATATGTGTCGAATTACTTGATGATAATAGGCATAACAGGCGTGTCTTCCTTTCTTATGTTGATCACAAATAACGATTTCTATACTGTTTTGAATTTTGGATGCTATGGCGAAGTTTCTTAATTGGGTTGTGGAGGTCAAATAGGCAGTCGCTCCATGTAAAATACTGATATTCAGCTGTAACTGATTAGACTTAAAGCCGACCATAACATAGTTGTGAAAAGGCTATGTGCAGATTGACTGATGGCGTAGTTTCTAAATCTTGAATTAATTGATTCAGGCGTAACCTTGCGGAAATCCATTATAAAATACAATAGATGTGGATATATTTAGTAACCTGTTCCGCTTAGCTATTTCTAAAGAGCCATAAAAACCCTGAAATAAATCGACACGTTTCACCTCTCAGCGAGGCATCCACAAGATGCCTCGTGTCTCAGGTTAATAAAATTTATCCACGTCTATTGTATTCTAAATCTTTGCCATTTAAATTGAGCTGAAATAATTGGATGCCAAAAAAAAAGTGGCACTCCGGGAGTGCCAACAGAAGTGAAAACTTTAACAAGATCGCCTTGTTGGAAGAAAAATACTTACATAGAACATTGGTCCGTAATCTTATCTAAATAAAGAGCACAATCGCGTTTACAAAACCTTTAAAGTAAAATACTTGCATAGAACATTGATCCGTAACGTAATATAAATAAAGAACACAATCGCGTTTACTAAAATGAGGTGTCGTTACAGTGTCGCAAGATCAATGGTTTAGTTCTATCTCAAAAATGCCCAACGTGCCTAAAGAAATTTTCACTTAAAAAAAAACTAAAACGTGACTTTATTCGACCTAGACCCACGACTATGTATACAATGTAGGTGTTATTTATTCTACAACAGTTGGATGTCCTTTCAATCTAAATGTAAATTTATAACAATAAAGCTACATAGGTTTCTTTGTGTATTAATGTCAACCCGATATAGCATCGACTTTTCCAATTGTTCAACTTCAAAACCTATAGTGTTAAAATTCCACAAAAAAAGAACGAAAAAATTAACACCAAACCAATTTTATGTAAAAGGTCATCCAAAGGTTCCAAGCTCGCAACGCATTCCCAGGGCCGGGTCCCTAGGGACCCGCAGACGCATTTCAACGAACCCTCCCTTTACAGGTCAATATGAGGCCGTGAGCCCGTGACGTCAGCCGGCCGTGACGTCAGAGCCTTAGGGAGGACTGACACTTCTCTTATTATTTCGTCAAGAGCGGAGTCTACTTTTGTCTTTAATAAAAATAAAACTGCTGTCATATTAGAAGTTTGAAAAATGGTAAGTCACAAGTGCTGTGAGATGTTTCTTTTAAGGTAAATGGAGACATTATGTAGAAATATTGAGTTTTGTGAAAGAATTATATGCGGAAAGTTGTCTACTTTAAATTCAAATTCTAATGTCGCTCCGGGCTGTGAGTGTTTTTGCTCTGGTCCTTTTCCGAAGGAGAGAGAAGGAGCTATGTTTGTGGTAACTAAGTCTGGCCAATACCCACAATAAGGATGCATAACTAAACAGGTTGAGTTTTTGAAGTGAAAACTTCTTTAGGCGCGTTGGGCATTTTTGAGATGGGACTAAACCATTGATGTAACGACACCTCATTTTTGTAAACGCGATTGTGCTCTTTATTTATATTACTTTACGAATCAATGTTCTATGCAAGTATTTTACTTTAAAGGTTTTGTAAACGGGATTGTGCTCTTTATTTAGATAAGGTTACAGACCAATGTTCTATACAAGTATTTTTCTTCCACCAAGGCGATTTTATTCAAGTTTTCACTTCTGTCGGCACTCCTGGAGTCCCACTTTTTTTTAACAGCATAGGAGTCACCATGACAGTTATGCCAACAGTTAGAAAAAGATAAAATTAAGCTTTATGAATAGCCAACATATTCACAAAATCCAAATATTTTATTTCACATAAACATATAAGGGCACTTATGAAACGTCAGAAGCTAGGTGCACGATTCCAATTGGTCGTTTCCTATGGAGAAGAGCCGGCAAGAAACTCCACGGTTACTCTTATAAAAACAATTGACTTTCACAATGTTTTCTAATTAATTCTGTTAATAGGTAGGTCAAAGGGCAATGGAGACGGCTATGCTTGGAGTTTCCCTACGTGATCGAATCAGAAATGAAGAGATCCGCAGGAGAACCAAGGTAACCGACATAGCCCGAAGAATTGCCAAACTTAAGTGGCAATGGGCAGGGCACATTGCTCGCAGAACGGATGGCCGATGGGGCCGAAAGTTTCTGGAGTGGCGACCGCGTATCGGAAGACGTAGCATTGAAAGGCCTCCCACAAGATGGACCGATGACCTTGTGAAGGCCGCAGGAATCTGCTGGATGCGGAAAGCACAGAATCGGTCGAAGTGGCGGTGCTTGGGCGAGGCCAATGTCCAGCAGTGGACGTCTTTCGGCTGAAATAATGATGATGATGATGAATAGGTAGGTATCATGGGAGAACAGTGTAGGCCTGTCAACAAGTACCAGGTACTTAACAAAATAGGAAAGGGCCAACAAATCGAAAAATCTATGGGTCTACCGACTGATAGACTAGGTCAAGGTACTTATATAGTCATCATGTTATCATTTAACTAACAATGTTTGTTTGTTTTTTTCTTTGTTTTGTTAAACGATTTTTGCTCTTTTTAGGGTTCCGTAGTAAACAAGGAACCCTTATAGTTTCGTCATGTCCGTCTGTCTGTCTGTCTGTCTGTCCGCGGTCTAGCTCCGAGACCCTTAGTACTAGAAAGCTGTAATTTGGCATAGGTATACATATTAATTACGCCGACAAAGTGGTAAAACAAAATTATGAAAAACATTTTTTTTTAGGGTAACTCTCATACACGTAAAGTGGTGATGTTTGTTTTTTTATTTTTTTACCCCATGGTGAGGGGTATCATTGGAAAGGTCCTTCAAAAATATTGGGAGTTTGTGAAAACCGTTTTTGGATTCAGGGATTCGTTTGCGAAATATTAAGCTTTAAAGTGCTAATTTTTGTTAGAGTCAAGTGTCCCTCTCCCCCCTGCCGGCTAAATGGTTGGTTTTGGGTGTGTGAAAAAAATCACAACAGTAGTTTATATAACGAAATTAAAAGAAAAACTATCACAGCTAAGTAGGCTCTACAGGTTAACGAGTAATAATCGACCAACTTTGCAGTTGGAAAAACATGTTTTCGCATACATTCCGTATGGGAGAACATATTTTTCAACTACAAAGTTAAGTTTGTTCTTGGGATAAATTCATCCCAATTACGGAACCCTTTATTGTGCGTGGTCCGACACGCACTTGGCCGGTTTTTATTTTGTCTGTATTTTGTGTTTCACGAACTGTGTCCAAATAAACGTTTTCTTTTTTTATGTTCTTTCTTTCTCTCAACACACATTGCTCGGAAAAACCCAGTACCATTTTATGAAATACACAAGCTTTTAAACCCGTTCGTTTTTACGAGAGGAAAGTTCTTAGTATCGCAGATCAATCACTGGAACGAACCTTACTTGTTGCGTGGGTCAATCCAATCCATCTGTGTTATTAAATCTGACGGAATACTCCGCAAAAAGATATCGAGTGGAGGTTTTGTGCTCAGAAATTGAGTTATTGTTATCAGTTAGCTTTGGTAGACTTTTAATTTGGAGTGGTTATTTGGAAGTAGTTTGGGAGTTTAATTTTGGTTGTTTCTTTTGGTTTGAGTGATGGTTAGTGGGGATGTTTTTTAGCCAATACATTCACAAACTAACCAGTACCCTAATTGAATAACTTATTTTCGTAAACAATTACGCCTAATTTGTTTCATTTTGACAGTCCAACAACATTCATTGCGTTATTTACGTTGTTGAGCAGATTTTTTTTCCAACTTATGAAGCAATGGATTAGCAATCTTTTTCAAATCGAAACAGATTGTGATTGTGTTGTATTACGCAATTAGGGTGTTGATTGCAGCTAAGCAAATTTGCAAATAGCATCGATACGTAGCATTAGTACCGGGCTAATCAAATCAACTAAAGCTGATGAGGACTCCAAATGTCATTGTCAGCAAAAACGGGGATATATGCAGTTTTTTCCTTGATGATATGACTTCGTCATCTGTATCTAACGGAAAGGCCTTCACCGAAACTATATAGCAAGTCACGTTTTAATATGTATTCTTCTAAAGTTAGTAAATATTAAAACCCTAGTCGAAATTATAATAAAAATCGATTGCATGTATCTGAGCCATAATCTATACAGTTCCTTTGTTACCTGACAACACTGACATCAAAGGGTGTTTGATAGAAATTTTCGGCGCTCGTAATTAAACGTGATCATTTGCAAAATAGTTAGAATTTACAAAATACTCTTTGGATGTTTTTTACATTTTAAATTAAATGCTTGCTTTTTTCTTGCAAAATTTTGTAAATTTTCTGTTCTGACACCACCTTAATATAACCTGCACCGGGACAAAATCTATCTAAATATATTTATGGATAGAAAACCAAAGTCTTTTTTTGTCTTCTTCTTCTTCTTTTCGTGTTGATGGTACTCTTCTTTATATGTATTATATTATATGAGCCCAGTAGGTGGCCACGTTGATTGCGGCATCAGTGGCATTCTTTAGGTCGTCCGAGGTGCAGGTGAACGGGCACATAGGACACTCCAGCAAGTGGGGCATGGTCTGATCAGAAGCACCGCACTCGTACTGGGTGTTGGATGGTTTAGTGATCCCCCATCATCATCAGCCTATAATGTTCCCACTGCTGGGACACAGGCCTCCTCTCGGTGAGAGGGAGTGGGCCGTAATCCACCACGCGGGCCCAGTGCGGGTTGGTAGATGTCACATGTCTTCGAATTTTCGGTTCTAGGACATGCCGGTTTCCTCACGATGTTTTCCTTCACCGTTTTGAGAGCAGTGGTGATGAAATAATTTACACAAAGTAAAGCGCCTGGATGGGTTCGAACCTACGACCTACAAACTCGTAAGTCGCGGCCGTTACCACTGAGCCACCACTGCTGCCAGTGATCCCCCACTTCGACAAATTGTGTCTGCAGCGGCCTACTTGGGTACGCAATCGATTGAGGGCTTTCCATATATTCCACTGCAGATCACGCCCGGGAGGCAAGTGCCTAAAATGTCTAAAATGACACTACAACTAAACAATTTCAAGTGACAATCAAAATCTGATTAATTAATAAGGTGTTCCTGAATTCCCTTAAAACGGTTAGGCTGACAGGTTACCAACAATAGGGCACAAGTCCGCACGAGGAAGACCTAAGTTTCTGAGCGTACACAACCCCTATTGTTCAAGTACTAACAACCCCTTGTTCCTGAAAGCCTGTTCAATAGATTCAATTCTATCTGTTGACATTGATTGAAAGCATTTGGTAACTAATCACAACAGGTAAACTTGTGAAAACTATGGTGTTGTGAATCTTGTGATTGCAGAATTACTGCTCAAAGTATTTAAAATCTAGAAACTATATATGTACCTACTTATGTTTTAAATTGCTTGATTGATTTGATAGATGACAGGGAATGAAAATGTTAAAAAATATTGTATTGAGGAATATATTATTGTTTCAAATTGATTTTTAAAAAATAGTGTCAAAGTCAACGCATTGATTTCAATAGGCCTGCGTCCAAAAATTTGTTTTGTCAGTTTTGTAGATTACAAAAATATTAAACACATATTTTTTCTTTTTTGACGTAATCAAAAGATTACGGCGATGCATTGAGTTAAAATGTGGCATGACGTCACGCCTTGCTAGATTTAATACTGAGTTGTGACGTACGAGCCCCCACTCCCCAACTATAATGCGTGTTTTCTAAGTTATTTTTGATTAATATGATAAAGCAAAAAATTCGTGTCTAATATTTTTTTTATTATCTGAAAGACGGACTAAATAGAATTTCTTTTTTTTTACTTAGACAACTACCGTATTAAACCAAGGAAATTAAATGAAATTGTTTATTCTGTAATTAAGATATCGGAATCACTTATAAACGCCACATAAAAAATTAAAATAAATAGGTGGAGTCGACATTTTCTAGGCATTTATAGGCAGTTTTGAATCGCTATAGATCTGTTAAATGATAAATGATTTTATTTCTGTAAGTAGGTTTGTACAAACACTTTTACACGTCAATCATATTTTAAAACTAGATGAGGTCGGCGTTTCCTATCTGACTACTCTGAGAAGAAAGGCCGAAACAAACTCAGAGGTCACAGTCTCTTTTAAAGTCCAGACATAATCTTGGTCAGATCATGTGAAGGCCATGTGGATTGGTGTCTGAAGTGGTCTTTATAGGAAAGCACCACACAGATTGAGAGGGCCTGTCCAGTCAGTGCACGCATTTGTCAGTTATCGTGTAGCTCAACTCAGAATTTAAGGAGCTCAACGATTCGACGAACAATACCAAAAAAAGGACATTTGTGTAGGCCACATAAATTACTCAAACTGTCAGACCATGATTAAAACTAACTGAGAAAAAATTAAAAACAAAACAAAAGGAATGACCCATATAGTCTTCACATTCACAATAATTAAAATAATATAATACTTTAAAAGTAAATATTCATGTCATTGTATATGTATATAAAAATCATTAATGTCAATGTGTATATAAAAAAAAAAAAACCGGAAATGATCTTGGTCAGAGCATTTCATTTGAGGACCATGTAGATTTGTGTCTGAAATGGTCTTTTGAGGAAAGAACCATACAGATTTGAGTGGACCTGTCCAGTCAGTGCACGCATTTGTCAGTAATCGTGCAGCTCAACTCAGAACTTAAAAGGAGCTCAACGATGCGACGAACAATACCAAAGAAAGGACATTTAGGTAGGCCGCATAAAGTACTCAAAACTGCCAGATTATCATTAAAAACTAACTGAGAAAAAATAAATAAATATATATACATGAACTACATAGTCCTCACATTCACAACAATTAAAATAATAATAATGTTATACTTAACAAAGTAAATATTCATGTCATTGTGTATATAATTTTAAAGTTTGCAAAAAAAAACAAATTTCAAAAGTAAAAAATAAAAATAATAATTGGAGCAGCTCAATCCCAAGCCTTTTTGTCCTCAATGTAATCTTTAACGGTATAAAAAGCTTTCTGGCACAACTTACGTTTAATGAATGATTTGAATTTATTAAGGCTTAGATCTTGTACGTGGCTTGGAAGTTTATTATAAAAGCGTATACATTGACATCTGAACGATCCACCTATTTTTTTGAGCCTTGTTGTGGGTACAACAAATTTGTGTTTGTTCCTAGTATTTATGTTATGGATATCACTGTACTTTTTAAACAATTTTATATTTTTATGGGCATATAAAAGATTATCAAAAATATACTGAGAAGGCACAGTCATTACATTAATCTCCTTAAATTTATCTCTGAGAGAGTGTCTGTCTTTAAGCGCGTTTGGCATTTTTGAGATGGGAAAAAACAATTGAACTCGCGATACCGTTACCGACACCTCATTTTTGTAAAC
Source organism: Agrochola lychnidis (assembly GCA_963680765.1). Classification (NCBI taxonomy): domain Eukaryota; kingdom Metazoa; phylum Arthropoda; class Insecta; order Lepidoptera; family Noctuidae; genus Agrochola; species Agrochola lychnidis. Next base: position 24,430,000 of record OY796858.1, read on the forward strand.
GCGATTGTACTCTTTATTTACATCGTGTTACGGATCAATGTTCTTTGCAAGTATTTTTACTTTAAAGGTTTTGGAAGTATTTTTTTTTTAATTGTTCAAGTTTTCACTGTCGGCACTCCCGGAGTGCCAATGTTTTTTTCTTCTATTTTTAGGTAGATAATATTTGATTTGTATCAATTACCCATAGTAAATATAAAATCATGGTATAAAAATTATTTTTTTGTCGTAGACTTTTTTTTACTTTCCAAGGGGGCCCCAAATTGTAATGTGCCCAGGGGCCCCGGCTTGCCCTAAGACGGCCTTGCGCATCACATAACAAATAATCACACTTATAGGGATAAGTGTGATTATTTGTTATCAAATATTGACAGTTACAGCCCAAAATGATTAAGGGCAAGCCTATTGCCAATAACTGGGCATAAATCTATAAACATAAGATTTACCTACAAAAAATCAGTTTTCATAAAGCCAGTGTCGCGTTAAGAGATAATTCGGTATCAAGTTATACGCGTTAGCATGCGGTAACGAGCGATAAGAGTCGAGTGGGTGAATTTAATAAGGCCTTACAAGCCGCTAGTAATCCCTGCGATGACTGAGTAAGGCTTAACTCGCACGAACAGTACCCGAAAATAATATGACATATGGAGAAAGAGACTCACAGGTATGAGTGTCAACCCGCACTGGGCCCGCGTGGTGGATTACGGCCCACTCCCTCTCACAGAGAGGAACCCTGTGTCCCAGCAGTGGGAACATTATAGGCTGATAATGATGATGATGAGGTATGAGTGAGACGACGCTCAACAAAGCCGAAGATTTTCTAAAATTCTATTACAACATAGGTACTGTCGTTAAGCTGTGGTAAAATTAGACTTCACAGTCTCAATTTTGTCGTAGAGCAGTCGTGTGAGTGATGGCTTGATGAGTCACAAAACGACAACAATCATTTTCTAAGATGGATTTCGACGAGAAAACACTCTTCAATCTTCGGTAGGTTATGTCCGCATTAAGTCCGCCTTTGTACCTTTTATGTGACCTAAAGGGAATTTGCAAGTATGAGAAATGTAGCTACATTCTACAAAACATTTCGACTGACGATGAAACGGACGGCAATGAGTCGCACGGATGACGCGATTCTATACTAATTTGCTACTCACCACAGACAGTGACTTTTCTGTAACTTCAAAAACCGTCCTTACTACGACGAAATAAAGGCGATGATCAAAACAAATTGCTGCCAAGGATATGCGGTAACAGCACGTGTGTGCTGAGCTTAAGCGTACATCGTCTGGCGGTATTCATTATTATCATGTACGAAGTCAAACATGGGGGAGTATTCTTGCACGTTTTACGAGCATGTGGGAACCCAGCAACACCTATAGTCACGTTTTGAAAAGACGAATGACACTTAGCGAAATTAAGAAGCGATTTTCTTCAAAGGTATTGATTGAAATTATAAGAAGTACGGATAATTATTTCTTGAAGTGAAAACTTCTTTAGGCGCGTTGGGCATTTTTGATATGGGAAAAAACAATTGAACTCGCAACACCGTCACTGACACCTCATTTTTGTAAACGCGATTGTGCTCTTTATTTATATTACGTTACGGATCAATGTTCCATGCAAGTATTTTTACTTAAAGTTTTGGAAGTTTTTTTTTTTTTTGTAAATGCGATTGTGCTCTATATTTAGATAAGTTACGGACCAATGTTCTATACAAGTATTTTTCTTCCACCAAGGCGATCTTGTTCAAGTTTTCACTTCTGTCGGCATTCCCGGAGTGCCACTGTTTTTTTTTTTAAATTATTACTCGAGGCTAAGATAAAGCCGTAACAAATAAGCGGATTTAACCTGTCCGCATTTTAATTAAACCATAATATTTTGATAACCGCGGACCTTCCATTAACTCTGTAAATAACAAACAATACGGAAGGCTGTAACAGCTGTGATAATTAATTAATGTAAACTTTCAAAAGACCTATATACCACTTATCCTTTGTCTTCAGTGACTAAAATATTATTAAACCAAATATATACCATTCTTTGCCATCAACTGGACAGAAATCCAAACTCCGGGCCGATCGCTGCTGAGAAACTGGTAGTAAATCTAATAACCCTTTACCCTACCTGAACATCGAACCTAGGACCTCATACTTAGCAGCAGCACTATCGACCAAGGAGGCAGTCTAGTTATTCAGTTAAGTATTATAATAATTAAAGTGTAATTGATCATAACTTTAAATTCAAAACCAATTTACCAATTACCATAATCGGCAATATAAAGCTCTTTGAAATCTTAATATATATAAAACGAAGTCGGGTTTGTTCGAACACTTCTAACTCAAGAACGGCTGGTCTGAGAAGTCGGGTTTGTTCGAACACTTCTAACTCGAGAACGGCTGGACTGAGAAGTCGGGTTTGTTCGAACACTTCTAACTCGAGAACGGCTGAACTAAGAAGTCGGGTTTGTTCGAACACTTCTAACTCGAGAACGGCTGGACTAAGAAGTCGGGTTTGTTCGAACACTTCTAACTCGAGAACGGCTGGACTAAGAAGTCGGGTTTGTTCGAACACTTCTAACTCGAGAACGGCTGGACTGTGAAGTCGGGTTTGTTCGAACTTCTAACTCGAGAATGGCTACTGATTTTCATGGTTTATGATTTGTTGTATTTGTCTCCATCTCGAATAGCAGAGTAACTATTAAAAACATTGGAAAATTGACAAAAACAAGATATGATTTTTTTTTTAATAAATTTTGCTTTTATGTTATGCCATAAATCCTAACAAATAGTACTAGGCTTTCATGAATTTGATGATATATCGGTAGATAGGTAGTTATGTAGGTTGGTAGGTAGGGTAGGTAGTTAGGTGTGCCGTAGATAAGTCCTTAATGCTACCCGTACGAAGCCGGGCCGGGTCAGCTAATGTTAAAATAAAAAGCTTTGAATTGACACAATGCCAATAACCTTTTAGATACATACGATTGAAATAGATGATAACACAGAGATACGTATGGCGGAGGCCGATTAAAAAGGTTTAATAAAAAGGTAATTGAGAAAATTAAATGTAAAAAAAAAAAACATTTTGTTGCTTATTTAGTTACTAGCGACCCGCCCCGACTTCGCACGGGTATAAACCGGGTTATTTATTATACATATAAACCTTCCTCTTCAATCACTCTATCTATTAAAAAAACCGCATCAAAATCCGTTGCGTAGTTTTAAAGATTTAAGCATACATAGGGATATAGGGACAGAGAAAGCGACTTTGTTTTATACTATGTAGTGATAATTTGAGTTGAGTATTTTGCTGTGCAATCAGTAATTTTGATTGGAATTCGGATCATTTTTGGATACAAAAAGTATTTTTTTTTATTTGCGTTTAAATACTACCCTTTTTACAAACAGGTGGTCTGCCCATCTTTTCCTTTGACGTCCCCTAGACCTCCTTCTCTTGGGATCCATTCTATTTGTAATTTTATTGTCCATCTATCATTAGCCATGTAATCATGTCATCACCACTATTGTCAGCTGCTTCATACTCACTTCACCTAAGTTTTCAAGGTCACATTTATACAGAATAGGTATATCGGCTGGTCTAAAACGTGATATGCCATAAGCAGATGAAAGTCCAATGAAAAGTGCTAGAAACTTTTTTAAGAGACATTGTTAAAATTTATATCTGTGTATATGTCACGGCTAAAACCCGAAGTGCGGCTACACCTAGTTTTAGCCGGCTACAACTAGGTGCGGCCGGTAGCAGTTGGTTAAATTTAGTTGTAGCAAATGAAAATGGTTGAAGAGTAGGTTAGGTTAGGTTAGAACTGTGACCACATAACACACAGCAGCGAATTGGACTATAGTCCATGCAATCCACGAAGAAGCGCCCCACTCCGCTCAAGCGCCGTACTAGAGTTAGCTTACAGTACAGTAATCGCGGAGTGGGGCGCGTCTTCGTGGATTGCACGGACTATAGAAATAGTAACGATTCGGCGAGCAGTTTGTCAACTCAGCCTATAGAAGTCCACTGCTGGACATAGGCATCTTTCATGTCATAACATACGGTTTTCCGCATCCAGTCTGTCTGAGAAACTACCATCCGCCTATTCAGGTCAACGGTCCATAATATTTAGCGTTTCACGATAAACTTGCCGAACTGCGGTCTCGGATCAAAGAATCGTATGCTCCAATGGCTATAGGTTCTTCAACAGATAACGTTGGAAGGTGAGAAATATCTATTGTACATTTCACGAGTACTTAGTCCCCTGTCTCTTGCACTCTCACCGCCCTCAATGCTCTTTTGGATGCTAAACCTGACTGTGCCGTGTTCGCGGACGAATGGAAGACGTATATGTATTTTGTCTAATAACATATTGTCTACGATTAATGTAATGGGATGCCCGATGACCACTTTAAAGTAAAATAAATTTATATATATGTCACGGCTAAAACCCGAAGTGCGGCTACACCTAGTTTTAGCCGGCTACAACTAGGTGCGGCCGGTAGCAGTTGGTTAAATTTAGTTGTAGCAAATGAAAATGGTTGAAGAGTAGGTTAGGTTAGGTTAGAACTGTGACCACATAACACACCGCACGAGCCGAGCGAGCGAAGCGAGCGGTGCCGCGGCAGCGGCCGGCGAGTGCCAGGGTCCATTTAGGCAAGTTTAACTAACTGCTACCGACCGCACCTAGTTTTAGCCGGCTAAATCTAGGTGTAGCCGCACTTCGGGTTTTAGCCGTAACATATATAAAATTCTTGTGTTACAATGTTAGTTGCCATACTCCTCCGAAACAGCGATTTTTATGAAATGTTATATGTATATTTGGTAGGTCTGAGAATCGGTCGTAATCTATTTTTTGGGTGGTTTTTTTAAAGGTGGTCCACCCCAGTCATTTATATGGCAAAACAACGTTTGCCGGGTCAGCTAGTATTATATAAAAATCAAATGCCCGCCATTAGTCTCGCAAAAACTCGAAAATGGCTCGACCGATTTGAATTGTAAAAAAATTTTTTTTGTTCGCCTGAATCCTGGGGTGGTTTAGGAAACAAAGAAAATAAGGAAAAACCCAAAGGAACAGCGAAAAAATATCGATCTCGTGGTACGAAGTTCACCGGGTCATCTTGTAACAAATAAAATCTATCAGTTACTTAGATGGGAGGTATTTGCCCAGAAATGTGAAGTGATACGGCGGTAATTGACAATTGGGTTGTTCAAAACTCTGCCTACCCACCTGGAAATAACAGGCGTAGACATCAATCTCATACCTCAGAATACATCTCACTATTATACACAAGACCAAAGACTTTTAAACGGCTATAAATAGACCAAAGGTGTTTCAAAGAGTTACGTAACTTTATACCTACGAAACTACGACGGCTACGGGCGCGCTACGTCGTAGTACGTCTACGCTAGCTACGCGTAACTCGTAGCAGGGACCTACGTGCTACGAATATATTGCTAACTGAGATCATTTTATGAGATTATGAAAAATAATACTTGCATGTTTTTTTAATTCTTTGCCTTTTTATTGAAGGAGAATTCGACAGTTTATTTTCGGAATAAAAAAAACAATATTTTCATTAATTTATACTATAAATAACACAAAACAAGAAGATAATATAACCAGTTCATTAAATATTCACATTTCCATTAACTGAAACAACTATAACGGACGACTAAAGCCGATACCACTCGCAGAGCACATTAACTGATCGCTAAATTATAATATTTCAATCATTCATACTCTGAACATTGACATTTTCGACGCTTCAGTTGAAATTCCAAATAGAGAGGGAATGTTTCGGCGATGTTTGTAACTGAAATACAGCTATCTCTGAATTGCGTTATTACACTTTGATAGAATGAAATGATTAGTAGTTATTGCAAATATAAAGCTCGGTAAGCCGACGTTCGTACGAACGTAATAAAATCGCGGCGGGATATTATCGCACACTAGATTTTCAACTCTCGGTATTAAGTCGAGTGTTGAAAATCAAGTGTACGAAAAAAAATCGCTGCGATTAAGAGTGCGCTATCGTTCGATCAATTATCGCGCGTGAGCTAAGAGCATTCCTTCCACAAGTCTTTGAATTTTTGTTTCTTGTACATGCCGGTTTCCTCACGATGTTTTCCTTTACAAAGTAAAGCGCCTGCCTGGGTTTAAACCCACGATCTACAAGTCGTAAGTCGGGGCTGCTACCACTGGGCCACCACTGCTCTTGATTTCCACGTAACATGAGGTAAACACGCTACCGAAATAGAGAGAGAGAGATTTTATCTCTGAAACATTATTCTGTGTGAGAATCACAACTATTCATAACACTCACTTAAGTACGAACGAAGCATTTTCAGCAAACCAAAGCTGAATATTTTCCTCCAATTTCTTCATAAAAATGCGCAAGAAAGCTGCAGAAAATGTGACTTAAAATCTGCTGAACTTTCTGAAGGAAATTTCCATTTTATTTTCAATTCTTTCATACCACTGCAGCTTTAAAATGTCAAGAACCTGATATGAAAACATGAGCACGCTCTGATTACATTAGTGTGAACAAAACCATATTTGAAAGGCGAATTATAAAAGGTATTACAAGGCAGATGTGTGTGGAAATGCCGGGAGGAGACGCCCTAGGAGGGTATATAGTGACCTCATTGACGATGTTCTTCAGAAAGGTCAAGCGCGTAGTACTCGCAACCGGCGTGCGTGTATGACCAGATGTATGAACGTAAACGAGGCAAAAGGAGGCGTTCTGTAGTTTCTACCTATAGCAAGAAGTCGTGAGTTTATGTATGTATGTATAACCATTTTACTTTTAGTGTGAATTAATTAAACCCGAGCTGGCATTTACTCTGAATACAAGGACGCTGGAAATGTTATTGGTTATTTATCAATATTATAATTATGCATGCTAGGATTCATTATGTATTTCTATATGGATATATTTTGAAACATTATGATTTAAAAGTTTCCATAGAGTTTCTTTCCCGTTCTTCTCCATAGGAACCTACTACGCTTTGGAATGGGCAACTAGCTTCATCTTTCTGACTGACTGACCCCTTGTGCCTGTAAACAGTTTAATTGAAATAAATGCTTTGAGTTTGACAATCCGTAACGACTGTCAAAGGTTTACGAATAACAGCTGGGACCAACGATTTAACGTGCTTTCTTTTTTTTTCGAGGCACAGCCTGTGTAAATGTGAAATTTAAATGGATTCTTATGGACCCAACATTCTCTCAACGAAAAAATACGAAACCAAAATTAATTCCTCGTTAGTCTAGTGGTCGCAAGCGCTACTGCTGAACATGAGGTCCTGGTTTCGATTCCCGGGTCGGGCAAAGCGTTTTTGGGTTTTTCCATCTGGTATTTCTCAGTAGCAACCCGGAGTCTGGATTTGTGCCCGGTTGATGGCAATAGGCTCGCACTCTGTTACATGGGACTTCTGGCGAAATGTGGGTGTACTATAGGTACACTTCTGCCTCACCCGTCGGGGAATACAGGCGTGATGTTATGTTGAAAATCCTATATTATTAAATGAGCAATATTTTCATATGCATATATATTTGTTATCACGTTCTCGAAAACGGCTCTGAAGATTTCAATGAAAGTTGCGAAAAATCAATCTAGCTAGGTCTCATATCTGGGAAAATTCGTTTTCTTCGTATTTTCACCCGAGCAGAGCTCGGTCGCCCAAAGTTTAGAACATGATGGCTACCTTAGAATATTGACATGGCAGCATGGAATTAGCGGGGAAGTCCGAAAGGGATACTGTGGCCCCCGGCAACATGGCAACTGAACATGGGTGGGTTTTAGTCATAAGAGTCTGACACGCCCTCCCGCTCCGCCCAGAGCGGGAGAAGTTATTTGATAATTTCCCACACAAAAAAAAAACGTGTGGCACTCGGGGACTGCCGCGGTAAAGCTATTGCATAGCATTTGTAACCTCCATACTTCCTATTTGTCAACGCTATACTTGGGATGATAACGTGATGACATAAAACAAAAATTACGTTCCCATGACAACATCACATCACGTTGTCATGACAGCATCACGTTGTCATGGGAACCGTCATTACATGGTAGGCGGAGTGGGGGGTGTTAAGTTTTATTTTCGTTACGGTTTTATTTTCGTTACGTTACGGAATTTCTTGATTCGGTCGCCGCGCTCAAAGCCCGCGATAAAAGCTATGCAATAGCGTAACAAAAAAAAAAACATAGAATTAGTAAGAAGGTACCTACTATCATGGCAGCAGGGAATTAGTATTTACTATCATGGCAGCATGAAATTAGTATGTACTATACATGTATTACTATGAACCATCCTATACTATTAAATGAGCATTCTCTATTTTCACCAGAGCAGAGCTCGGCGGCCAGGTACTTAATTAATATACACAGCAAAGTCTGAACGGTCAGCAACAAAGAGAGTAGGCATATTTGTTAGTATCGTATCGCCAAAAATAACTCATTATTTAATATGTTTGCTAAGCCCTTCCAGGCTCGGTAATCCGGCAAGCTCCAATTTTGAAGGGATTATCGTCGATCACGCAACTTATGGATGATAGATAGGTACTGCCTAGAAACGTCTGGTTTTTGGAATAGTCAATGACCGACTATCCAACGAACTGAATATTCTGTATTTAAAGAATTTATCATTCTGGTCCAACTGCTCTGTACAACTAGTTGAACCATGGGTCTTTACTAGGGGCAGTCTTTACTAGTGTAGCGGTTACACCGCCACATATGAACTACGCATCATAGACATGACGTCACACAAATCCTGCATCGCGCAGTTAGAGTTTACCGAACGATCGACATACATACAAGATTTCAACTTCAAACCGATGGGCAGTTGCCCGCACAACACCCGTCTGGTCGGAGGATCCTCCCCATTTCTACGGTGGATGAGTGAACTTTATACCCTGTTCCTCATACCCCCTAAACTAGGGGCAGTTGTCCAACTTTAAAAATAGTTAGACCACAGCACCTTTTGAGAGTTCCGTGGTCCAACTCATTTAAAAAATAAATTGCCAACTCTAAAAACCACAACTGCATCTTTATGTGTGTATGTTACCTACTGATTTACGGTTATATTGAACCTCTTTGCAGTAAAATAACAAAATTAAAGTCGGATGACTAATTTTTAAACTTTATTTTTTAACAATGTTTTACAACATTCAAGGTGTTTTGTAAAAGGACCGACACAATTTTTTAAGGAATAGGGAGTGTCAGGACTGTTTTTCCAGTCTTAAAATTGCTTGCATACAATTTTAAGACTGGAAAAACAGAATTAAGTCATTTTCTAGAACCAATTATAGGTCAATGAAATGTGCATAGCATGCAAATATAACAACAAAACTTTTTACGTATATACAACCACAAACTAAAAAGATATGACGAAATAAAGTAAAACATTTCTCCATTACCGTGCCACTGTTTTTCTTGTTTTCACTCATACTCGTAGAAACAATGTTTTACTTGTTTTTTTTTTTGCTTTCGTGTTTGTTTTTTTTTTTTGTGTGTGGTAATAAATTATAGCATATGACTCGCTATCCCTAAGAAAATTGTGTCGCTCCTTCTACCAAACAGTCTATATATTAGTGGAATTTCATACGCCTATGCACATCATCATCAGCCTATAATGTTCCCACTGCTGGGACACAGGCCTCCTCTCTGTGAGAGGGAGTGGGCCGTAATCCACCACGCGGGCCCAGTGCGGGTTGGTAGATGTCACATATCTTTGAATTTTCGGTTCTAGGACATGCCGGTTTCCTCACGATGTTTTCCTTCGGCGTTTTGAGAGCAGAAGTGATGAAAATAATTTACACAAAGTAAAGCGCCTGTCTGGGTAAGAACCTACGACCTACAAATCATAAGTCGCGACCGTTACCACTCGGCCATCACTGCTCAAAGCCTATGCACAATTCTCACTTTTTAAATAAAATCTCAATCAATGAAAATTTACCGAACAATTAACCTGTAATTGCAATGAATACAGCAAGCGTGGTGATCAATGCTCGTGCCTTCTCTATATGAGAAGAGGTCTTTGTCCCGCTGTGGGACAATAAGGCTGGTTTACCAGCTCTCCGGGAGACCCGTACGGGTCGTCCGCACACGGGAGATCCGTACGGGTAGCGCCCGCAGTGCTCTGAAACGAGGGAGTTAGTACGATACGGTTGCTAGCGTTCTACGGGCTCTACCCGAAGCGGGTCGCGTACGAACCAATCCGCGTCGCTGTGAAACAAAGTTCTAGCGCCTCACGCATGTCTCCGTTCCGGAAGCCCGTACGGGTCTCCCGGATAGTTGTGAAACCAGTCTTAACGATAATTTAAGTTATTATGTCGTTGCGCTAGAAATTCAAACTGCAAACCGAGCATCCTATAACTACATACAACTTTGACAACCAACTATTATAATATTTATCGTTTTATCTCATATAAAATAGACTTGAAGTTTACACTTTCAGCTCCAGTTTCACAATACTATCAATAAACAGTGCTCCAATAGCTAGAATAGTCAATCAAGCTGACACTGATCCTCGGGAAGGTCCCAAACCTCCTACGCAGAGCTATCTTTAGCAGACAACAGCGAAACGCATGCGTATAAAGCACCAGTCCCACCGAAAACAGAAAGCGACTAGCGATTAAATAAATCGCTCATTCATTATTCACTAGCGACCCGCGACCCGCCCGGCACGGTTTTTATGACTCGACAAAACGTAAAGATTTCTGACGCATAAACCTTCCGAAAAAAAATCTAATTGATGGTGAAAACCGCATCAAAATCCATTGCGCAGTTTAGAAGAACAACGCGGTCATACAGACAAACACGAAAAGCGACTTTACTTTATAATATGTAAATATATATAGATTTATTTTACCTTGAAGTGGTCCTCGGGCATCCCATTACATTAATCGTAGACAATATGTTATTAGACAAAATACATATACGTCTTCCATTCGTCCGCGAACACGGCACAGTCAGGTTTAGCATCCAAGAGAGCATTGAGGGCGGTGAGAGTGCAAGAGACAGGGGACTAAGTACTCGTGAAATGTACAATAGATATTATCTTACCTTCCAACGTTGTCTGTAGAAGAACCTATAGCCGTTGGAGCATAAGAGTCTTTGATCGAAGACCGCAGTTTGAAAAGTATATCGTGAAACGCTAGATATTATGGACCGTTGACCTGAATAGGCGGATGGTAGTTTCTCAGACAGACTGGATGCGGAAAACCGTATGTTATGACGTGGAAGATGCCTATGTCCAGCAGTGGACTGTGATAAGCAAAGTTGACAAACTGCTCGCCGAATCATTACTATTTCTATAGTCCATGCAATCCACGAAGACGCGCCACACTCCGCGATTACTGTACTCTAAGCTAACTCTAGTACGGCGCTTGAGCGGAGTGGGGCGCGTCTTCGTGGATTGCACGGACTATAGTCCAATTCGCTGCTCGCTAATCGCCAGCAGTGTGACCAGAGCCTACAGCAATAGGTGAGTATCGGAATCTACCGGACGAAGATCAAAATACGAGTATATAGATATCGAGACCTTTAAATACCAAAATAATCTAGTACTGACATTTACGGATTGCGTGGGAGGACAGCTGATGGATAAGTATACTTTCAGTTAATACGTTTATTATTTATAGCTCTGTTTGAAATCATATTATTTCAGGTAATGACACTCGTTTATTGATATTAAATGTTTTTGCACACCATATATCATCATTTCCCGTAACAAATTTTCATTTCTAACCAGATTTGCCATTAAATACCGGTACTGGAGCGTGCAGACAAACAGTTGCTTTTGGCTTATCCTTGCTGTGTTTTGTTTTTTCAGGTTTGCGTGATCGCGATATTGAGGACGCAATTTTAAATAAGCTATCAGACTCTGAAATAGAGGAAGAAGAAGAGGGAATAGGAGAGCCAGTTCATGTTGATGTACACTCAACCTCCGGTTCAGATTCTTCTAATGATGATATACCTCTCTCGGAGTTTTCGTCAAGGCCAAGAGGAAGACTTGATTTCACGGAAATATGCTCTAATAAAATACTTGTATGCATGGTAATTCTAATATTCAATTTAATTAATTCTGGACATACACTCACAAAACATATCACAACTGCTTCATTTACACTTACATATTTTAACACTATTTACAATCGCCATTACCGATTCACTTTGATCTATTGTACACAGTTCTATGTATCTTTTGTGCATTATATTCCCCTTAAGTCATCCTTAAAGACTATTTATTTTAAAATTCGATAACTTTGGTCTTGAATCTATTCACAACAATCTTGATTCTTTAGTGGTGGCCAATTCTCTGACATGCGAGGTTGAAAATATAAAATCCATTATACCGATGCCAAACAATAAACTAAAAATTCTGACTCAAAACATAAGGAGCATTAATTGTAACATGCCTGGTTTTAATACATTATTGGCTCGCTCGGACGTTGATTGGGATATACTTATTCTAACGGAGTGCTGGCTCAAGTCCACCCAATCCATACCTGAGCTGGATGGTTATACCTGTATCTCTACGGCTTCACATAACACTCAAAATGAAGGTGTTGTCATCTACCACAAAAACAATTTTAAAATTTTTGCTGAGGAACCTCCCATCATTGATGCTAATTGTCTTTTGTTAAAACTGAGCTCTGAGACATGCATTATCGGAATTTACCGCCCTCCAGGTCAGCGTAACACGAGTGGTTTCTGTACTTCAATGGATGAGCTTCTAAAAAAACTATCCAACTACAAAAACATAATCATTTGTGGAGACATAAATATTGACATAGCTCCTAACACTAATGATAAGCGCTCCTTAGAGTACCTCAACGTCTTGGCTAGTCATTGTATACTTCCCGCTCATACCATACCTACCCATGGCTTCACTTGTCTGGATCATATTATGATTAAAACTAAATTAGAAGCCACCTGCTTTACAGCGGAATCTTCAGTCACTGATCACGAAAGTGTCGGCATTGCTATTAACTTACTTACAAAACGCTTCGCGCCTTCTTTAACGATGAAGCGTATCAATTATACCGGATTAGACCACACTATAAGTGAAACTAACTTTACACCGATACTTGACTGTAGTGATGCCAATGAAGCTACCGATCAACTCATTTCCTTATTGGACAATGCCATTCAGGATAACTCACATGTGGTTAAAGTGTCTAATAGGAAAAGAATAAACAAACCATGGATTACTACTGGTTTACTACGATGTATGCGGAATAGAGACAATCTGCATAAAAAGCTTAAAAGGAATCCAAACGATAAAACACTTAATTTGACATACAAGAGATACCGAAACTTTTGCAATGCTATCCTAAAGAAACAGAAGAGAATTTATGAGAAGAAGGAAATTGAAAATTCAAAAAATAACAGTAAAAAACTGTGGGATGTAATTAAAAATATCTGTAGTACTAACAAAAAGTTAGACCATTCCTCGGCTCTGATCAAAACTGATAATCCTAAAAGCAGTATCGATGACGTTAACAAATATTTTACGGGTGTTGGACAGAGTCTGGCGGAAGAAATTATTGGTTACACCGATCTATCGAGTCGCTGCCGGTCTATTCCCGCATCACCAAACTCACTTGTCTTGCTTCCTACTGATGAAGAGGAGGTTGAATTCCTTGTGATGGACTTGAGAGAGGGTGCAGCTGTTGGAGTAGATCAGATTTCTGGTAAAATTTTAAAGCGATACGTTAAGCTGCTAACACCTCCACTTACTCACATCTGCAATCTGGCATTTGCTACTGGTACCTTTCCATTGGCGTTGAAGATAGCTCTTGTCAAACCTATTCACAAGGGAGGAGACAAAGATTGCATTAACAACTACAGACCAATTTCGATCCTTCCCACGTTGTCCAAAGTCTTAGAACGACTGATCAACAAACGTCTCATGAACTTCCTTGAGACAAATCTACTCCTTTCACCAATGCAATTTGGCTTTCGATCGGGAAGGTCAACTGATGACGCTGTTCATGAACTCACTAACCATATTGTCACTAATATGGACAGTGGCAGGAAGTGTGTGACGGTGTTCCTCGACTTAGCAAAGGCCTTTGACACGGTCCCTATTCCATTGTTATTACATAAACTCGATAAAATTGGTGTTAGAGGTCTTCCATTCCAACTGCTTAAAGACTACTTAAGTAATAGGAAGCAACGAGTGAAAATTGACAACTGGACTAGTGACGAACTTTCTGTGCACTATGGAGTTCCGCAGGGCAGTGTTCTGGGTCCTAGCCTTTTCCTTGTGTATATTAATGACTTGTGTCAACTCCAACTAAAACAAGGAAAATTGCTATCTTTTGCGGATGACACTGCGTTATTTTTTTGTGGAAAAAGTTGGGAAGATGTTTTCCAATATGCTCAACATGGTCTTAATGAGGTATGCCAATGGCTTAAAGACAATGTTTTGACACTAAATGTATCAAAAACCAAATATATTGCCTTTGCTCCTAGGAAAAATCTGCTGCCACCCACAACTCTCAATATTACTGCTCACACTTGTACCTACTTGGCCCCGCCTTCGTGCCTTTGTTCGCCCCTTCAAAGAACTGACGTTATTAGATATCTTGGAGTGTATATTGATCAGACACTAACTTTTAAGCCTCATATTGACATTCTCGTCACTAGGATTCGTAAGCTAATATACATTTTCAAGACACTGAGACATGTGGCGGATAATAAGACTATCAAAATGGTGTACTCAGCACTCTGCCAGTCAATAGTCAATTATTGCATAACCTCCTGGGGAGGAGCAGGAAAAATGCACCTTCTGGAAGTTGAAAGAGCACAGAGAGCCGTACTCAAGGTTGGAGCTGGGCTCCCCTTTCGCTATCCAAGTGCTGAGCTATATAAACGTTGGGATACTCTAACAGTCAGGCAGACCTTCATATTCACATTATTACTCAAAAAACATAAAGAAATAAAATATGACCCTAATCTCAACAAAGATAAGCGAAGGAAAGGTAATGTCTGTCCTACTAATTTCTTTCGCACAATTTTCTCTCAAAGGTTTTATTGTTTTCTTGGAGGATATCTGTATAATAAAATCAATACAACACTTTCAATATACCCCATGTTTAGATCGACTTTTAAACTAAATGTATGTAATTGGCTTAAAACTCTCGACTATCAGGCAACTGAGAGTCTTCTGATCCCTATTCGCTAAATTTATATTTCCTTAATAAACGTTCACTATCACACATACACACACACACACCACCAGACACGCACACACCCACCCCAACACACCCCCATGCACTCACCCCCACACACACACTCACACATACGTACACACACTTAAATCTATATTTGAATGTCCAGCCTAGATTTATTTTTATTTTATTTTTTCTTTATATTGTTACTGTACCTAGAAAATAATTTAACTTCATCACTTGCGTTTGCTAATTAATCTAAATTAATATGTACATTTTTAAGTATTGTGGGGCCTGGTGACCCGTAACACAGGTATTTTATGCCTTTTTCGGGCACCAGTCTCTCACAAATGTTAACCCAATTTTTAGATTAAGCATTTCCTGTACAAATCTGCATTTGTGATGAGAAAAATAAATAAATAAATTATTATTAATTATATTATTATTTGAAGATTTGATTTGATAGTAATTTGACCTCTGAAAAGGTGATTTTTGTAACAGTTGAGACTGATATATTAATTATGTTGATTATTTCTAAGGTAAAGTGAAAATAAAGACATTTTGCAAAGAAAATAAAGTTTTACTCCTATAGATAAAAAAGTCATTGCAACCTAAAGGCCATTCTGGTGGACAAATTATTGACTAATTTTTTAAAATAAAACAGCATCTATATATTATCATAACTATGCCCTAAAAGTCTCACTTCAAACCAATAACTCTAACATGTCAAATTTTCAACAACAAGTTTCGGGATCACTATAAAAATTTTGTCCATTTAAATGGACCGTTCGGTTTTAATGACTAGTGAACCCAAAATGTGTCTGGGTCTTACGAGGATATAGGTAGATTTGTATTCACGTTCTTCGAAATCGGCTCTAACGATTTCGATGAAAGTTGCAATATAGGGGTTTACGGGGGCGAAAACTCCATCTAGCTAGGTCTCATATCTGGGAAAATTAGTTTTCTCCGTATTTTCACCCGAGCAGAGCTCGGTCGCCCAAAGTTTAGAACAAGAAAATGAATAATGACATGAAAATAATGACATTAGAATAATGACATGGCAGCATGGAATTAGTAAGTACCTACTATCATGGCAACATGGAATTACTATACATGGATTAGTATGAACTTTTCTATACTATTAAATGAGCATTCTCTATTTTCAATATACTTTATTGTACAGACGCCAGCACATCAAGCTACTACAATCTGTCAAATTTATTTAATAGATTTTCAACTTTATCGCTGAAGCATAAAGTTCTAAGTTGATTGGGAAAATTTGACAGTTCGAGTAGCTTGATGTGCTGGCGTCTGTACAGCAGAAAATATGTACATAACAACATACATCACGAAATCATATCTACGTTAAAACATAATTATTAAGTGCTACTGCTGAGCATGAGGTCCTGGGTTCGATTCCCAGGCCGGGCAAAGTGTTATTGGGTTTTTCTATCTGGAATTTCTCAGTAGCAGCCCGGAGTCTGGATTTGTGCCCAGTTGATAGCAATAGGCTCGCCCCCTATTACATGGGACTTAAACATAACTGGCGAAATGTGGGTGTGCCTGCTACAGGTACACCTCTACCCAACCCTTCGGGGAAACAAGGCGTGATGTTATGTTATGTGAATTACTTATAAATTATGGCGAGGGCGACTTTTCCTCCCACGTACGTGTACCTAGCGCTTTTTCGCAGAATTTAAAATAGGACTAAGTTCTTGTCTAGGTACAAAGCTAGCTCTCTGACTAATTAAATTTAAGAGCTCTCAAACGTAGTAAATACACAGGGGGATCGATAAATATACCTTACTTTTGCATTTATGAAGCAGTGGTGGCCCAGTGGTATCTACCCTTTATGTACTTCTTTTTAGGGTTCCGTACCTCAAAAGGAAAAAGGGGACTCTTATAGGAGCACTCGTGTGTCTGTCTGTCCGTCTGTCACAGCCAATTTGCTCCGAATCTAATGGACTGATTAAGTTGAAATTTGGTACAAATTTGGTACACATAATATGTATTTCTGTGACCCAAACACGGACGTGTAACGTAAATATATTAATTTTGAATCCCCTGTATTCAAAATTAATTCAAATTATGAATACATTATTGAAATCACTTTTTGAAGGCAAAAAGAAAATTTAAAAAAAAAGTTTTGCTAACTGTACCGTGTGACATATATATCAAATGAAAGGCCTTATGGCAAGGATCTCAAATATATATTTATTAATAATTTTTAAATAATTTTAAAGATATACAAGAAAATAGATGAAAATTGACCATTCCCCCTTATCTCCGAAACCACTGAGCATACAATTTTGAAAAATATACAGAGAATAATTCTATGCTTATAGAGATTACAGGAAAACATCGTGAGGAAATCGGCATGCCTGAAAGATATTTCTCAAAGGCATGTGAAGCCAAGTCAGAGGCCCATGGGCGGCTTTATAACTCTGACACCAGGTTAGTCACTAACCACAAGAAGTGATAATATAGTTCGTATTCTACTGGAAACAGAATTTTTTAAATCGGTAGTTTTTGAGTTTATTCATTACAAACAAAAATACAAATCTTTTCTCTTTATAAAAGTGTAGATGTGGATAATCTGAATAAAAAACTTTTTACAAAAAAATACAACTAACTTCCAAAAAAAAAACACTAAAAAGTGAAAAATAATTTTGGAAGTCGGTATCTTTGGTTTAGAATTTTCGTTTTTTGCCACCGACTTCCGAAATTATTTTTCACTTTGTAGTATTTTTTTGGAAGTTGGTTGTATTTTTTTGTAAAAAGTTTTTATTTTTCACTTTTTAGTTGTGGTACCTACACCACACAAATTCGAATACCACTACCTGCTATGTAAATAACAGTGACAGGAACTTATCATATCATCCACATACTAAGTGGGAAAAAATACGTATTATTGAAGCTAACTCAAAAACTACCATACTATAAAATTTATATGGGACCACCTCTGAAGTATGACCTACCAAACAAAAAAAGAATCATCAAAATCAATTTATAATTGGCGGAGTAATCGCGTAACAAACATACAAAAAAAAAAACATACAGTTGAATTGAGAACCTCCTCCTTTTGGAAGTCGGTTAAAAACGGATAAACAGACTCTTTGTTGTCTATGAAACTGTACTTTCAACAAAACTAAAGTACCTATTGAGAGCTAGATTTAAAACTAAAACCACCTATCTAAGTTAATGGAGGAGCTTGTGGCAAAGTAATAACAGCCGCACGGATCAACCATCAGGTTAAGCTACGCTTGCCGGGGTTGATCCGTGGATGGGTGACCATCTTTACATACCGAGACTCCTCCGTGCCTTGGAAAGCACGTTAAGCCGTTGGTCCCGGCTGTCATTCGTGGATCTTTGACAGTCGTTACGGGTCGTCAGAATCCCGAAAGTCTGACAACCAGTCTTAACAAGGGGTATCGTATTACCCAGTTACTGGGTTGTAGAGGTCAGATAGGTAGTCGCTCCATGTAAAATACTGGTATTCAGCTGCATCCGGTTAGACTGGAAGCCGAACCCAACATAGTTGGGAAAAGACTAGGCACACAAAATACCTATCTAAGTTAACTGACAGACGGACATAATTGCGCGTTGCAGGTAACACTTAGCCACCATTTCTAATTAGGTACGAGCAATGAGAGAAACAGTAGAAGAGTATCCTTGGCGTATTTCAAATTACTGAAATATTGTACCTATATTCTGCACTTTTGTGCTTATCAATCATAAAACTATACATTCTGTAATTAGACAGATAGTGTTAAAATTAACTCCAATCATCCTAATATTTAATTCTTTTGACATAAATTAAAAATATGTAAAACAACACAACTGACATGAAAATAAAAAGTCATAAAAAACCCAGTGTAACCAGACAAAAATCTTTTAAAATTTCATACCCTTGGAGATTCGGAATACGAAATAAATCATAAAAACCGCATAAATTGGTCGGACGCCCATCCGAATCACTATTAGAGGCAAAGGTATACTCACATTCGGCCTCTGCGGCAAACTATCCACGCCCATTTTGAAACACACTATCACTCATTCTATGTCTTTACAAAGGTTGTATTATGTTTGTAGTATTTTTTTAATTATTTTTAGCCGCAGCGCGGCTGGCTGTATGCGTCCATCACTGCTGGGGAGAAGACTGGGTGAACTAGGGATGGGCTGCGTCTCGAGACCCGGGAGAATCGAGATTTGTTTCTGGATAGATAGATGACATTTATAAACGTAAGTAATTAAATATTTTTAACAACTCTTTTTGTTACCCCCACGTTCTAGATTCTTAAATTGTAGATATAATTATTACTGATTTCTTTAGAAATAAGCATCACCTTTGTACGTATTTTTCTGTTCCTTTCTTCTTGTCTGTTTATATGTATGTACATAAAATGTTAAATAAATAAATAAATTACTAGCTGCACCCCACGGTTTCACCCGCGTAAGTCTCGATCTTGTGGGGAATATTGGGATAAAAATATCCTTTGTCCTAACCATAAATTACTAGCTGTGACCCGCGGTTTCACCCGCGTAAGTCTCGATCCCATAGGAATATTGGGATTAAATTTATCCTTTGTCCTAACTCAAGTCATGGTCTACCCATGTGCCAAATTTGATCCAAATCTGTTCAGCGGTTTTAGCGTGAAAGCATAAAAAACAAACTCTCTTTCGCATTTATAATACTCGTATTAGGTGGGATTAGGATGATACATAATTTAATTATTGTCTCATTTCTGTTCAGAAAATTATTACCGTGAACCAATTAATACAACATTTTCTGCATTAAAAAGATTCCTTTGTTTAAACATAAATATATCTCGCTGTACATTACACTGACCATTATTTCAATTATCGACAAAACATCTCTCCATCCCTAGCATACTTGATGCTGCGCGCGCCGTCCAACCCCGAAGCTGCCTCACACCTTATCTCACGAAACCAATCAAAACTACACCCTTTTCTCTTAAAAATAAAGTTTAAATTTGCTATTTCTTCATCGTCCTTCGTTTTTGGTACCAGTACAAGTTATGATTGGCAGCGATGTGACACTGCCATCATTTAAAGCTGCAGACGAGAGGGACTTAATTTAGTTAACTTGAGCGATTTGGCTGTGATAAAGAATCTGACAATTACTTTAAATGGCAGATGCTTATGTTAATATCTAGGACATTATGTGTGAGATTTGTTATTAAGGTTGAACTAGTAGCGGGCTCGAACTCATTGGTGGGCTTGGTCAAAAAGCACGCTGTGTCACCTGGCATCGTGTCCGACAGAGATAGTATCAGTGATGAGCAGTTAGACGCTGGTCTACATGCACAAACTCTAGTTCGCACGCACACAAACACCGTTCAAAACGATTTTAGTAAAACGAGCGCGTAAAAAATTACGAAAAGTCCTTTGGAAAGAGGAGTTTTATGAAAAAACTACTGCATAAATCAATTACGAATAAAGTTTATTATAATCTTCGACAATTGAGCTTTGTCGGAACGAGCTTTGTTTTGGAGACTTTTTACTTCTTTTATTACTTATTTACTTCCAAAGTTGCGTTAAAATTAGCAGGAAAAACGAATCTTTGGTGGCTCATAACTTTTTAATTACTTTTTTTTTTACTATTCTGCTTCTGTACAGACAAAATGAATAATAAGACAAAACGATTGCATGTTTTACTTTGGATGTACAATGTGTAACAGTGGAGTAAACCCCCCCGAAATTTGTATGGAAAAAGTATCGGATAGTTGCGCCTTCAAAAATCTGGGGGTTGATTTGTTGGTTTGTTTATTTTAATCCTGTAGAAGTTCTAATTTAAAACAATAGGGTTATAAGGAGCTGGGATGGAAGTACAAAAACTTATTCGAAACCACGCAACGAAGCAGCAGTCAATTGCTTAACCACTGCGCCAACCGTGCCGTCAAAAGTGACACTGTCATAAAGTGTTCAATAAATAAATAAAATCTGTCATTTTTTGTAACCGTAGCCTAGCTAGGACATAGATCCTAACTTAATTGGTTGAGTACTATGGTTGGGACTGGTCATCTCTTTGCTGCCATGGTTTATTCCAATTTATTTTAATTGTTTTTAAGCTATTGCATAGCTTTTATCGCGGGCTTTGAGCGCGGCGACCGAATCAAGAAATTCCGTAACGTAACGATAATAAAACCTAACACCCCCCACTCCGCCTACCAAGTAATGACGGTTCCCATGACACGTGATGTTGTCATGGAGGTTACAAATGCTATGCAATAGCTTTACCGCGGCAGTCCCCGAGTGCCACACGTTTTTTGTTTTTATATTTTTACTAGCTGACCCCGGCAAACGTTGTTTTGCCAATTATTTGTTTGGGGTGGACAACCCTTATCACTTAGGCGTATGAAAAATAGATAGTAGCCGATTCTCAGACCTACTGAATATGCATATAAAATTTGGTAAAAATCAGTAAAGCCGTTTCGGAGGAGTAAGGTAACTAACATTGTGACACGAGAATTTTATATATAAGAAGAAGATTACAACATGAACGATGTAACCAATATTTTGTAACAATATTTTGATTTAAAAGAGTGTCCGTGGAGTTTCTTGCCCGTTCTTCTCCATAGGTACCTACTACGCTTTGGAATGGGCAACTAGCTTCATATTTCTGACTGACCGACCCCTTAACAATTCAAAAGTATCTGTATTTGGTTTATTTTAAATAAATGCTTTGGGTTTGAGTTTGAGGAGTTATGATAGCAGCGTATCGTGGAAAACACGTAAGCGGCTTCCGTTTAGACGTTTCACGTATTTGATAAATTCGATAAACGTACGAGACTTATTTCATCTCCTTACTAATTTGTCCTCCGTACGACACTTATTTCAGATTCTTTTAAATAAACCCTTACACATTGTTATCGTTCCTTCGCTTCGCTTATCACTTATGTCATTCCGGGAAATAGTCACAAATCTCCGACCTTACTCGCAAGTTCCGAGAAAATCGCAATTTTCGAGAAATTTACATACGTGTCAAAGTTATTTGAATTAGCTATTCACAACAGCGAAACGACAGCGGCGTGATTTAATAAAACACGTTTTTTGTTTTGGTAATCCGATTTAAAGCTTTTTTGTGATGAATATGTGTTTTTTTTTCTTTCTTTCTAGAAACATGCAGACTAATATCATCAACAATTATAAAAGGTAACGTATATACTAGCACTACAAGATTGCTACATTATGATAGACAGCGACCCCCTGCTTCGCACGAATGCAATGGCGACATGTCAAAACATCGAGATTTCTGTGCTATATCTAAATTGAATATTAACATAAAACTTCCAGAATAAATGCTCTAAATGATGGGGAAGACCGCACCAAAATCGATTGAATAGTTTTGAAGATCCATCATTGATCCATAAGTAGGTACCTACTAAAAACACTATTGTTGAATACGCTCATTAGGAGCACTTAATATTTTTTGGCAAATATGATCGGGTTTGATTTTTGACTAGACTAAAAGCGTTTTCCACAAACTAAAAAATGCTGTAGGTACCTACTAGTTTTCTCTTCAATCAAGCTGGGCCTCAAGTCTGCTATTACAATAGTGTCAGAAATGGTCTATCATTGATTTCATAATTGTTGATTTTGACAAGTTTGGTAATCTACTAATACAATGCCGTCATTATGAGTTTCCAATGGTCAGCCACTGACACTGCATTGAAAGAAATGGCACTTATTGGTAATCTCGTACATAATGACAAATGAATGACTGAATTAGGCGGTATCATTGGTCGTATTGTACGACAATGCCATTATAACACAATTCTGTTACGAGACCATTGATCGACCATTATGAATTTAGCAGATTACGAACTTTTAGCAAAATGACAATGGGATCGTGTTGGAATGACGAATTTATAAAAATTGCAGACTTGGGCCCCAGGTTCCTTTAACTTAACACTAAGTAAGTACTATACTTTTCATAGTGCTGGGTTCCCGTACCCTAATTGCGTAACTTATTTTCGTAAACAATTTTGCCTAATTTGTTTCATTTTGACAGTTAAACAACATTCATTGCGTTATTTACGTCGTTGAGCAGATTGTTTTTTCCAACTTATGAAGCAATGGATTAGCAATCTGTTTCAAATCGAAACAGATTGTGGTTGTGTTGTATTACGCAATTAGGGTACCGAATTCCCACTTACAAAAATTCACCACGTAGATCTTCCAGTCTTTAAAACAAAATGGACGCGTCAAGACGTAAAACAACAGCCTGAAGAACACAGCTGTGTTCTAAATCCGTACCAAAACGAAAATTGAATAAATTACCGAAGGCTATACATTATGCAATGAAGTCTCAGCTGTGAATTGTTGCCTAATCTATATTATTACGAATTGCGGATTATCTGTAGACGTAAATTACTATTACGGTTAGAATTTATTTCTGTTTATTCTATACAATTTTTGAAGTGAAACTTCTATAGGCGCGTTGGGCATTTTTGAGATGGGACTAAACCATTGATTTCGCAACACCATGACGACACCTCATTTTTAGGGTTTCGTTGCCAAATGGCAAAAAACGGAACCCTTGTAGATTCGTCATGTCTGTCTGTCTGTCTGTCCGTCTTTATGTCACAGCCACTTTTTTCCGAAACTATAAGAGCTATGCTGTTGAAACTTGGTAAGTAGATGTATTCTGTGAACCGCATTAAGATTATCACACAAAAATAGCAAAAAAAACAAATAATTTTGGGGTTCCACATACTTAAAACTGAAACTAAAATCATTTTTTTTCATCAAACCCATACGTGTGTGGTATCTATGGATAGGTCCTTAAAAATGATATTGAGGTTTCTAATATCATTTTTTTCTAAACTGAACAGTTTGCGCGAGAGACACTTCCAAAGTGGTAAAATGTGTGTCGTCCCCTTGTAACTTCTAAAATAAGAGAATGATAAAACTAAAAAAAATATATGATGTACATTACCATGTAAACTTGCATCGAAAATTGGTTTGTATGAGATCTAGCAAGTAGTTTTTTTTAATACGTCAGAATTCGTAAACCGCAATTTACCTTTCATTCAATGTTACTTGCTGCTACGGAACCCTTCATGGGCGAGTCCGACTCGCACTTGGCCGCTTTTTGTAAACGCGATTGTGCTCTTTATTTAGATAAGGACCAATGTTCTATACAAGTATTTTTCTTCCACCAAGGCGATCTTGTTCAAGTTTTTACTTCTGTCGGCACTCCCGGAGTGCCACCACTTTTTTTAACATTTTGGTAAAAATGAGCTGAGGCATAACTTTAATCGATAGTTGGTTATATTTAGGTATTAGTATCAGTATATCAAGGGGCTCGTGTCTAAGTAACAGCCGCATGGGTCAAACGATCAGGTTAAGCGACGCTTGCCAAGGTTGATCCATGGATGGGCGACTATCTTTACATACCGAGACCCCTCCGTGCCTCGAAAAGCACGTTAATTACAGCGTTGGTCCCAGCTGCCTTTCGTATATTTTTTTCTCTATTATGGAAAACCAGGTTCTTAATAATAAATTACAAAGAAGCTTATAAGACTAATAAGCAATTTTAAACTAACTGATTTTTTTCGTGATAATTATTTTAAAACTTAGAATAATTTTTTTAGAATTCATTTAAAACTTAGAAAAAAATTAAAATTACCTAATTATACTCTACACAAGTCCGTTCCACTTTCTTCTCACTTCTTTCTTATGAATTTTATTACTATTATTTTATTCTATTATATTATATTTTTAGTGTGACATAACATAACATCACGCCTTGTTTCCCCGAAGGGTTGGGCAGAGGTGTGCCTGTAGCAGGCACACCCACATTTCGCCAGTTATGTTTAAGTCCCATGTAATAGAGGGCGAGCCTATTGCCATCAACCGGGCACAAATCCAGACTCCGAGCTGCTATTGAGAAATTTCAGATAGAAAAACCCAATAACATTTTGCCCGACCCGGGCTCAGCAGTAGTACTTGTGACCACTAGACCAACGTGGTAGTGTGACATGTTTTATAATATTGACTTCTATGGGCCCAGTTACCCGAAAAAAATGAATTTTATTTTTTTATTTACTTATTTAGAGTCTAATATAATTTGTAATATACACTACACTAACTTTGAGAAGTTACGGATCGTCAAAAGTCTGACAACCAATCTTACCAAGAGGTATCGTGTTACTCAGTAACTGGGTTGTGGAGGTCAGATAGGCAGTCGCTGCATGTAAAATACTACAGGTATTCAGCTGCATCCGGTTAGACTGGAAGCCGACCCCAAGATAATAGGACATACATACATACATACTAGTACATAGTACATACATACATAGGTTTCTACAGAAACCTTTAACTTATTTGAGTACTACATTTATTTATGGCATTAATACACACAAATTCCTTGCACTTATTAGAGCTTAAATGCATGTCGTAAAGCATGTCGGCGCCAATAAGCGCTGTTTGTCAACGCTGATTGGCGCAGGCAGTTTTCATACCTTTTGCCGAATCAGCACGAACCGGCAGCGACTAATAAGATAGGAACTTGTCGGCGCTTATCGGTGAAGGTTCGCGCTGATTTGGCATGCCAATGCCGGTTACCAGCGTTCTACATGAAAGCCTTATAACAAGCAACAACTACCAGTGACCTAACCAGTTGGAATCGATATTTAATATGATAAAAACAAACAATAGTCTTGGTGATAAACAGAGTATACAACAGCTACCAAGGACGTGTTATAATGCAGCAGAAAGTAAGCCACCTTCCATCACATAACGTGAAGGTGCTTTGGATAGGTCAAACTGAGGTCGATCCGTGTTAAATGCTAAAATATTCAACCGCATCTGATTGGACTGAAAGCGACCCCAATACAAATTGCACCTACATACTTGGCATATAGGCGATTTAGGTTGTTGATACCCGTTTTCACAAACACCCAAAAATGAATGCCTAAATAAGGCGCACTGTTCAATAAAATGTATGGCGTTTATTTAGGCATGCATTCCTCCTGCGCTGATGTCGGTCGCACGTACGAATATACATTGTGTTCTATATAGTACACCACTGCAACGCTGATGTCAGCGGCGCGTACGTTGCTACGCGCCGCGTATCGTGCGCGTACGTTGCTACGCGCCGTGTATCACTCGCGTCGGTCTCGCTCGTCAGCGCCGCGTACGTCAGTCGACTGACGAGCATGGAATTGTGCAAGCGTCCTCAGTCTGTTACTGACGATCAGTTTAATGCCACGCGTGAAAATCCACGTGACAAACTGTACCGAAGAGCAGTCGGTATCGCTGACGTTCACGACCAACCGTACGCAACTGACATCATTGTAGGAGGAATTCAAGCCTTAGAAGTTTCCTATAGTTTCAACGAGCATAAGACTAGGAAAACCCTTCACAAGGTGGACCGACGACCTGGTAAATGTAAGGAATTTACTAGATACGGGAAGCAAAGGTGTACAGGACTGGTGGTTGTGGCGATGCTTGGGAGAGCCCTATGTCCAACAGTGAACGTCTTTCGGCTGAATAATGATGATTATTAGGTAGGTGCAGAGTTCCAGTAAATTCTGCTCTCCCGACTCATGGTAGCAGGAGCAACAACGCGGGGTCGTTTACTCTGTAGGACATAACTCTCCTTTCTCAGCAGACGGACACTCTGTCCATCCAAAATAGGCGTAGATATTAAGTTGAATAGGGTTTAAAAAATAATTAATCTTTGACAGTCGTTACGGGTCGTCAGCAGCCCGAAAGTCTGACAACGAGTCTTACCAAGGGTATCGTATCACCCTGTAACTGGGTTGTGGAGGTCAGATAGGCAGTCGCTCCATGTAAAATACTGGTATTCACCTGCTTCCGGTTTGACAGGAAGCCGACCCCAATATAGGGATTGGGAAAAGGCCAGGCAGATGATGGTTTAAAAAATAAACTTTTATTTTCAGACTTCGAAGTTCCATTAAGCGAATTAGTAGGTAATTAATTTATTAAATACCTACTAATTCGCTTAATGGAACAACAATAAAGCTTTAGCTTTGCTGCCTTGCGGACTGACTGACTTATATCTTTTCACGACAAGAGATACTACTGAGGCGCTGAGCAGACAGTGGACAATTTGTCCATGGACGTTTTGTCCGCGACGCCGACGGTAGGCCGTATGAAAATACATGCAATAGCATACACGGAGGGCAAAACGACCGCGCTGCCAATGCTTTCCAAATGTCCTCTCTCACGGTGATTCGCAGTCAAAATGTCCGCAGTCTGCTGAGCACCTTAGGCGCTGAGCAGACGATGGACAATTTGTCCTTATAGTTTGAGAGAAAAAGGCAGTGTGGATCATTTTATATGTAGATGATGTCAAGCTTACTGCGACTCGACATACTCGAATAATCAAAACTATCTGGCATATTTGGTGAGGCACACATTCCTGCTTTTCATGGTTCCGTACCCGAAGGATGCCAAACGGAACCCTATATTAAACTACGCCTCCGCTGTCCGTCCGTCCGTCCTTCTGTCTGTCAGCGGGCTGTATCTCATGAACCGTAATAGGTAGACAGTTGAAATTTTCACAAATTGTGTATTTCTATTGCCGCTACACCAAGAAATAATAAGAGTAATACTCGCAGCACTTTTTCTTACAACTAAATAGGTAGGTACACTTTTTATTTTTATTAACATATCATCACGCCTTGTTTCCCAGAAGGGTTCGGCAGAGGTGCCTTTTAAGCTGCCTGTCCACTAGAGCGGAGCGGAGAAATGTGCCAATATTGACCAATAGAATCTAAACTCTGCTTCAGAGCTCCGCTCCTATTGGTTAATATTGCCACAATTCTCCGCTCCGCTGCCTCACACCGCTCCAGTGGAGAGGCAGCCTTAGTCTATGCTAAAGAGAATTATAAAGTCTAAAACTCTAGAAGGTGTTATATAAATGTACTTTATTTCAAATACCAAACGGAATACTTCAGACTATCCATTTACTATTTATTTAGAACTTGTTTAGTAGGTACTATAGAGACTTCGATGACTCATTCGTTGTAATGGCCAACGAACGTTGGCCCAAAACCACAACTTACAAACAACCTAAATGTCAAAATAAAGGGAGGAATGTCATGGATTGGACGCAAAATCCTTGTGCTTTGTTGATAATTTGATTGTTTAACATCTGTGTGAAAGCTACTAGGAAAAGTTAAAGTATTAATTGCAATATATTTTGATACATTTTTGGTGAGTTAAATATATTTTTTCATTCATTTCTAAGTAAATAAAGTAATCAAGAATAATCTATTTGTTGTGAGTACTTACATCGTATAAAATCATGTCGAGTGTCGTTGTTTCGGTCACCTGTTGCACTGTTCTTAACTTTATTAATTCTTTTTAAACACTTATTAACTACTTTTACTGATAATTCTTACTAAAAATATTGTGAATATTTTATTTTAAAAAGTCTTCTCAATTTTTGACGTTAGTATTTTATTTTAAATGTTGGCATTAAATTTACCCGATATATTACTTTCCTCTATGAATGTTGGTATGCTTTTTTTATCCCGTACTCTTTTCAGAATACTTTTTTAATTTGCGGCACAGTCCAGCAACAAATAAAGAAATCTTTTAAAATGTTTGCATCGTCAACAATGCACCTTTGATTGCGAAATATAATTCGAAATACAAAACACAGCACAAAATGGTAACACTGAGAAGTTCGATATTTGAATCCTAGAAATCATACGTGTGATCATTTAATTTATGCAGTAGGTAGTTTTGTGAGGGAAAACAATATTTTCCTATAATTTATTATTGATTTGGCAAAGAGACAAGCGTACTCGCTAACAACGCGGTGCAAACTAAGGGCGGTCGGCCGCCCTGCTTTACGTACCTAGGTACTAGGGCGGGGCAGGCCGAGAGAAGCGTAGATTTTAATTCAGTTAGGCACGACTAGCATGCTAGGCATCACTGAAACTTTACTTTCCAACTAGTTTTAAGTTTTTGTACTCTAATTATGCGACTTTGCGCTAAAGTTTCAAGGACTAATTGTATTGCTATGTATTTTAATTGTGTTATGAGTCTTTAATCGACGTTTAGATTTCGAAGTGTCTTGAAAGACGTGGGCGAGAGATCCCTCGTCTGAAAAGTTGCGTTAATTCTGAACATGAACTTTCTCTCGTCTCTAAATAGAGAACAAGCTAATTCTAAAAATAAATAAATGAGATTTAAAATAAAAAGCGTACTTAAATAAACAAAGTTAAGCGCTATATGATCGTCAGGAATAGTAAGATATTTAAAATTAAACTTTTAAGTCCCTAAAACTCAATTTTTCAAGATAATGTGAAAAGAAAACAAAGTAAAATAATTTGCCGCTTGCCATTCCGCGAATGGCGTAATATTCAATTGAGGAAAATGGCGACCGTTTAGAAGCACGTTGGAGGGGAGCGCACGCAAATTAGGGAATAATATAATTTTAATATTAAACACGTTACGACCGAAATGTAGAAATAATGGCAGTATCATAACCGTTTACGTTTTATACCTACCTTCTTTAAAATCATTGTTCCATGGGGGCTAAGTAGGTAAATATGGTGTGAAAATTGACTACCTACGATGTTTTGAACCTACCTATAGGTATTTGTTAAGAGAATGCAGAACTAAACTGAACCATAGTATAAAGAGAGGTAGTAAGCTATCTTCATACAAACGCACCCGCAACCCGTTTCTCATGAGAAACCGGTCGAGATTTTGTTAAGTGTGACGGCGACGCATAGATACTATGGCCCCACACATACAAGCCACGCGCGGTGCGTTTGTATGAAGATAGCTTACTACCTCTATTTATACTATTACTGAATACTGGAAAGTGGTAATTGCAAGACTTATCGTTTTCGCTACTATTGTGCGCTTTAATAAATTTGTAACATGATTATTCTATCGTGGACGTCCACGTCCATGCCATGGCATCACGATAACAGAGAGAAGTAAAATGTATGGAAATATGTATATGAAGACGCTTTTAAACCGTCCACGATAACTTTATAATGTGCACGTAAGTATTTCCATACATTTTATGACGTGAATATCGTCGCATTCATACCATACTAGAACATAAGTTACAGCTACACAAATTAGGTTCCTGAAAAGCTCCAATAATAATAATATAATCCCCACCGCAGTATCTCTACGTTGACGTCGTGGTGGGGCTTGCGCGCTCCAAACTCTAGGCCTGTGCCGGTAGAGTTTATGTACTTTGCCGGAACAGGTCTGGGATGAGGTGCCAGACCAAGAGAGATACAAAAACCCGCAGGGCAGCATGTGGCGAGCTGTTGGGCAGTAGCGACCCCATGGAACCTATCTCCCGGGAGAAGTCTTGTTCCTCACCTCTGGCTTGCCTTTATTAGCCGGCTGGAGTGAACACTGACGAGGAACGGAGCTCCCTCCTCATTCTTGCCTTAATTGGCCGGCTTGAGACTTGAGTGGAGATTCGCAAGAGCAAACGTGCTCGGAGGAAGGAAGTATTCTAGTAAGATGCTGGTAGGGATCTTGACCGTACTTCCGGGATTGCCCTGATAGCCGTGGAATACCTCTTCACTCCTCACAAGCACCTCAGGACATGTTGCCCCCTTGTCGCTACGACACTTTGTGCTAGCGACCGTTTTCGGGGCCCATTATTGAGTGTGCAAGTCACCCCCTGCCATTTTATTCGCGTACATTTAAAAATTGATCAGGCAGGGGCCATAGTCCTTCCATAGTTCCAGGTAACCAGTCTACTTTAGCCACCAAAACCCACAGTCCAATATCTTTGTTTCCATTTCCTGCAATAGTCCTACACCAACCGGGGGTTGTCCTTGGGTGCCCTTGCATAGTGCGAACAGGGATAATCGTCGGTTGGTGCCTCAATACTTAAAAATGTCTTAAGGGGCCTCTGCGAGCTGGCTTCGGCCCCTCGTACGCTTCCAAAGGCCCGGGACCCTAGGGTCCCGAGATTTGTCAAAAACATTTAAAAATAATCATTTTATATTTAATAATTATCATATAACCACGCACAAAGAAGGGTTTCGTAGTTGGGATGAATTTATCCTAAAAACAAACTTAATTTTGTAGTTGAAAAACATGTTTTCCTATACGTCGATAAACGTCACGGTCAATTCTCAAACTGCCAATGTAAGTTTGTACCTAATCGCATTTTTTCTTATGTGATAAAACTACAAATTAACCATTTTCGGACTTTTTCCTTTACTTGTGCTGTGAGACCTCACTTTCTGCCAAATTTCATGATTCTAGGTAAACGGGAAATACCCAGTAGGTTTTGATTTATTTTAGAGTATCAAAATAGGTCACATCAATGGCCATATTTTATTATTGCGTTGACTTAGAAGCTTAAATTTTTTAGAACTCCAAGAGACCATAGATCTACATAATTATTTGATATTGATTTCAACTTGATACCTCCACGCGTTCCTGAGAAAATGGGTCTCGGCAGACTGACGGACGGAGAACGAAGTGATCCTATAAAGGTTCCGTTGTTTCCTTTTGAGGTACGGAACCCTAAAAACGAAACATCGAACGTGATTTTTTTGAGACAACACAATTAAACTTTAATGAGTTTTATTAAAATGTCGACAAAAGATCAACTCTCCGAAATTTTTCAGCCGCTCTCTAAAGTTTCATTACCGAAAATAAAGAGTTAAGTATAACATACATACATTGAAACTAAAGTCTCCCTTCAAGTTATTGGTGAGCAATGGGTAGCTCGCCGTCAGCGGGTCGACGGCGCGTTGTGTTCCACGTGCGCCTCAAAGAGATGTCAGCAGAATTGACGGGGTCCGCTAGGGCCAATGCCTGCCGGGGCTGCGAATAAGGGCCGAAAGGGACATCGTGGCCCCCAGCAACAGGGCAACCGAAGGAACACGGATGGGTTTTAGTCAGTAAGAGTCTGACACGCCCTCCCGCTCTGCCCAGAGCGGGAGAAGTTATTTGATAATTTCCCACCCAAAAAAAAGAAAAGTTATTTGGGTATCGATTATGGATTTATTGAAAGTTATTGTTTGAAGATTCTTACATAACAAAAATCACGCCTGTATGCCTTGAAGGGTTAGGCTGAGGTGGTACACACGGCTACACATCAAACTATAATTATCCAGTTTATGCTGATCTCGCGTTGTATAGGATTTCCGTACAATGCGAGGTTTACACCCACAGATGAAGGTGATGATATACACCGTAACATTTTAGTCGTCTTACAAAAGCAGCCCACTTCATGTATCCAAACTAAAGATATGAATATGACTACTCTAAATTCATTGAAAAAAATGGTTAAATTGTAACAATTTTATGAAGAGGTATTTTATGTTGGGTACATTGAGTGAGTGGCCCTTTGTAAGACGCCTAAAATGTCACGGTGTATAGTACTGTATCACTGCATATGCTGCATACATACCTACTGCATATTATATTATGAAATAAAATAAAGACTTCCCGCCACGTCTATCCGTCTGTCTGGACGCGATAAACTCAAAAACTACCGAATGGATTTTCATACGATTTTCACCAATGGTCGGAGTGAATTCATGAGGAAATAACCAGTAGGCCTATTTACTAAATTCCTGACTCTCTGCTGTTAAGAATTTACCCTGGAGTTAAATTACTTAACTTTGCCCGTACGGGTAGGTATCCAACCCCGAACCCCATAGATAGTCGTCTCGATTGCGACCGCTATAAACCAATGATCCAGTTCAAAAAAAAAATGCCTACAATTAGCCTGCAATCCAAACACAAAATCAACAAAAAGTTCGTAAAACCTCAGAAAGCCCTCGAAAACTCCTACCCAATTTTAATTAACCAAACAAAAAAAAAAACATGACTCGCCGTATAAAACAATGCCAGAGTCTGGACTTTTATTTTTCAAGTGCGTTTTTAATCTATGCCCGTGCGAGGTCTCGTGCCGGTGAAGCCCGCGCCACGCGACAGACAATCCAATTAGATGTCGAAACGTGCGCGAATAGAACAAACGGATTACTAGGGAATATGCGCAGTTTGTCTTTCCGAGATTTAAAAGGGTTTTTTCATTTTAGTTTGTAAAAACTTCCAGCGCTGGATTTTGCATCAAACTTAGACATATTTTTAGAAAACGAGGAGGTGTGAGCTTAAATTGTAACTTGTAAGTAAAAAGATTCTCACCCTATTTTGAATTAACGAGTTTTGATATTCAGTCGTTTAGAAATATGTTCATATTTCCACTCACTCAATCACGGCAATTACCACTTTTCGCAACCATGGTGATCACCGTTTCAGTGTGGTAAAGCAGGAAGATGCTGTCAAAAGATAAAAAAGCACCAGGCAGTTGTCTGAGAGTTTTATCCAACTCATGATCAGATGGAACTTTTTTGCAACCAAGTGTGTGTGTAAATCAGCTCCGCAGCCTTATTTCCTTTCCGTGTCTTGTCCAGCAATGTAGGTACTGTCAAAGTCACACTTCAGGCTCAAAAATTGTCCTTTAACAGACAGTTTACAAATCAAAAATCAAAATCAATCGTATCTATGTAAATGCCCTTCAATGATAATCTGGTTGTTTTATAGCATTTAGTTTAATTTATTCTTAGCAGTCTAAGGTTATTAGCGCTTGACATTGTCTGAAGACAGTTGTATGACTTGAGGTTGACCTCGCTTCTCAGATTACTTTTCAAGTTCAAGCTCATTATAACATCCAAGTCCAAGTTCAACTTTAGGTACAGACGCTAGACGCCAGCACATCAAGCTACCCGAAACTGTCAAATTTTTCCAATCAACTTTGAACCTTATATTTTATTTCAGCGATAAAGTTGAAAATCTATTAAATAAATTTGACAGATTGTAGTAGCTTGAAGTGCTGGCGTCTGTACAACAAGCTTCTGCCCGCGACTTCGTTCACGTAGAAGTCGTAAGATACACAATATACTAAAGTAACAGCCCTTTTTTACAAAACTCCCACGGCCCCCGTTTCGCCGCGTCGCGTCGCATCGCCCGCTCGACTTTTACTTCGTTTTCGCTTGGCGTTCTTTCTGACTTTTTTTCTTTTTGCTTGGCTCCTAAGGGTTGTAGCGTGATGTTAAATAGGCTATAACCTTCTTCAAGGATAGGGCTATCAAATTGCAAAAGGAACTTTTAAAATTCTAACTGGTAGCTCCAGAGATTAGCGCGTTCAAGCAAATAAACTCTTCAGCTTTACTATATTAGTATAGATGACCTCTTATTCGATACTGATATTGAAACAGAAAATAAACTCATCAACAGAAAACTGAAATAAAAATTTATTATTTATTTGAGATAAAAATAGATAACTTCACTGGACCGTACCGTAGTTCTTAAAAATAATAACATGGCAACCCTGTAACAAGCTGTCCTGTCAATTGAATTGAAATCATTGAAATGTCAAATCTGTAAACAAGAAATTCGTGAATGTTTGTTTTTTAACGGAATCTTATGTGAAATAATCAGTAAATAACATATAATACTAAGTAAGAAGTTTATTGAAGTTATTTTAGATGACACTTGGACGTAAATACCAGCAATCTTCCGGGTAAATGGTTCCCCTGCCCTTGTAGCGCTGTCCCTGTTTGGCGATGCATGAACGGTCTTTATCGTTTATAAATACGGCAAAAATTGATTTTTCCCTATTTATAGGAATGCTGGGGAGGCTCGTAAGGTGTATTCTAACCAGTCGAAGGTCGGGACTCTATCTGGTTGCTCGTCTTCTGTAAGTTATCCCACTAATATAGTATTCATAAAATCATAACATTTTAACTAAATGAATCACCCTTTCCCTATCCTTATTAGTAGTGTGTGCTTTGAATTGTTTACTAATTAATTGCTGGTACGTCGAGGCTACTGTTACTTCATACTAATATGCCAATCTATGAGACAATACTTTAACAATTGTCTCAACTGATGTGGTTTTATAATCCAGGTTTAAACTATGACAAACTGTGCTAATATTATTTTTTATTCTGCATGCAACAAGTGTTTTGTGGAGATAACTTTACTCAAAATATTTCTTGGTAATCATATTTTTTGTAGCAGTTTGCTATAACATTTTATAAATCATATTCAGTGTGCATTTAACTTTCCCTTTATGCAACTATACATCAGTATTCATACTTAAACCTCAACAAATGTTACTTGTTGTAAAATTAATAAATAATAAATGCTTTTTTCTCTTGCTTTCAATAACAACATAAGAATGTAATGCCACTTAAGATGGCACAAGTAATAAGTAATTGTTCTTATAGTGTTATGGAAAGTTTAAGAGGAGAAGCCTCACATTACATTCTTGTGTTTGTTGGAGTACCCAAGAACAAAACAGAACAAGAATCTGACTGGTATAAATACTCTTATGACACCATAATTATCTGCCTAGTCTTATGTTCTATGTTGTGGGGTTTGGTTTCTGCATTTAGTCCGTCAGGTGGACCATTGTGCGTGGGCTATCTGCCTAGTCTTTTTTCCAACGATTTGTAACAGCATGGAAAAAGATCCTAGAAAATGTTGGACGGCTCCCACACTAAACTGCTTCAAGAACCAACTGGACAAATTCAATATCTCCAAGCGATTGCATATATCTCATAAAGCAAATGCAAGCATCAGCTAATGTAGAAAGTAGTGCCTGCTCTGTTTAGCACTACCTTCTGAGTTAGTTGATATTTGGTTGATTTGGTAATAAATTAAACTGGTTTAATGATATGAAATAATATGGTTTAAAGGTTATATTGAATACTGGTTATTAGATATTAAATGGTAAATCTAAGATGGTTTGATTTGGTTTGGTTTGAGTTATGCGGTTGGTATCCGAATACGTACTAATTGCGATACATGCATTTATGGAAATCCACGCAGGCAAAAGTGCTGAGCTGTTCGGTTGCAAATATTGTACCAAACAGCTAATTAGCTGCTAGTGTGTCTTACCAAATAATAATAATATTGGGGTTAGCTTCCAGTTAAACTGGATACAGCTGAGTACCAATACTATACACGCAACAACTGTCTATCTCACCACCAGTAACTGGGTAATACGATACCCCTTGGTAAGTCTGGTTGTCAGACTTTCAGGCTTCTGAATACCCATAACAATTGCCAGAAAGTCAGAATCAACTGTGTAATGTGCTTTCTGAGGCATGGATCCATCCATGGACCAACCTCGGCAAGCATTGGTTAACCTTCAAGATTGACCTGATTAATACTCTATGTATAATAACTAATTAATTATTTTGTCACTGCATCACTGTCTCTGTCATCTTTTTTGACTGATTGAAAAAGTTTTAACTTCTGCATGCATTTTCAACTTTATTGTATTCAATTGGGTGTGTCTAAAGGTGTGTCCTAACATTGAGCGGCAAGAGCGCGGCAGCTACTCAGGACAGATTTCTGCCGCGTTCTAGTTAGAACTAAACCGACGAATGTTTGTGGTAGACAGAAGCGTTCGCGCGCGGCAGTCGTCCAATCACAGCGCAGCAGGCCGCGCGCGGCCTCCTCGCACGATTGCCGCTTTATGTTTAAACACCAAAGCTCAATTTACATTGCCGCGGTACGGAATGGAAGCGATTTTTTTTGTACAAAGCATAAAATGAACTGTCAATAGTGTAAAGTACAAACCAGATACGAGCCAAATAACAGGTGGCGAGCATTCTCGGTAATTCCCGCAGTTACAAGCTCGTGTCTAGTTTGTACATTACACAATTGACATAAAGTTCATTTTGCTATGTACAATATCGTTACAAAAACTCGCTTCCATTCCGTTCCCTGGCAATGTAAATTGAGCCTAACTGCTAACTCAGCTATGAATTGTATAGTCGACGACATAATAACTTTATCAGTTTTTGACAGCAGTTCACTAAATTGAAACTTCACAAAGGTTGAAGGTTTCTGTAACATAGACAAATAGACCTTATCGTTTTATAACGTGCAAGTGACATTCGACCTTAAGGTGGTATAGGAATTAAGAAGGCGACTATACAAATAGAGGCTGTCTACACATAACATCACGTCTGTAATTTCCGAAGGGTTTGGCAGAGATGTACCTTTAGTAAATAAAACCTAAAAACACCCTTTACCTGTACTTAGATATCACTTTGCGACATGATCGAACCACCGGACTACGAGGAGGTCTGCGACCGCCTGATGGGGGAGCGGGACCCCCTGGCGTACCCCGCGGTGGACATGGATCTGTGCAACGTGCCCCGCCGCATCAGGACCATGACCCATGTCCTGCCTGATGAAGATCTGTGAGTATGATGAAGAATTCTTATAAAGAAGATCCCTACTTTGGTAGAAAGTTGTCAAGTCATAGGGTACTGACTGTTTATCGTTATCTTATATTATTGTGATCTATTTCCCTTAAAATATGAATATTTCAGTAAAATTTCGCAATTCTTTCTCAGAAATAGTATTTTATTTATTTATTCAAAATCTGTATTTACAATAAAATACATAAAATCTGCCAAACTGCATAACAGTTTGTCGGCAGTTGTTTTCGTCTAGCAATGGATTACAAATTTTTAATTTTGAAAATAAATGTGCTAAAACTTAATTATTATGCTAAGTAAACTATAAAATAATATACCTACAATCGAGATAAAAATCTCACATTTTACAAAAGGCATTATAGCAAACGTGAGGTTTGTTACAGACATAGCTATGGACACAATGATAGATAATGTTTTTGTAAAACTCTTTTAAGTTGGTCCTTAGACTTGACATGCGATATCAGTTTTGGGGGTAGCTCATTCACTAACGTTGGTACTACGTACCTTCTTGTGCGCTTACCAAAGTAGTTAATCATTTACAAACATGAGTTGATGTTTTTAGATTTTTAGCTCAGATGGTTGTGAGCTAACTTAACAAAGCAAAATTATAATTCTGCCAACCGCTTGCCGCATAGATAGTGTAGT
Source organism: Agrochola lychnidis (assembly GCA_963680765.1). Classification (NCBI taxonomy): domain Eukaryota; kingdom Metazoa; phylum Arthropoda; class Insecta; order Lepidoptera; family Noctuidae; genus Agrochola; species Agrochola lychnidis. The sequence goes on from OY796858.1 coordinate 24,468,076, forward strand.
ATTTGTTTGTGTTAAATTCGCAGTTGTTTCTGAAGAGTAAACAAAATAATTTACTATTAGGTATATAAATTACAGACAAACTATGTTCTTAATGTCCCTCGGCAAACCTCGTGTTTTGTCATTTGTCGGATTTTTATTAGTTGCCCTTTGCACTTGGTGCAGACCGGACGCTCTCAATCGACTTGGAAGTATATGGAGTTGTTAATACTCTTTTAACTTAATGTAATTTATTTAAAAAATGGGAGGAAAGCCGCTAAAGTCGCCGGCACGACAGATAGGAAAATAGTTTTACAGCTCTACATAGTTCACACGGAAATCAAAACAAAACAACAATAAAGTACTTAGTTCTGAATTCAAATGATTATAAACGATAAATCTAATAATAGATGAACACGGAAATTAGCATTCGTTTGTATTCGGAAATGCGATGAAACCCGAAGGACATTAAGAAAATAGAAATACTGTACTTTTTCTCTTGATTTTTGAATCAGAAAACCTTGCCTGTCACTTACTGTATTTAGCTTATTCAATCTGCCTAGCCTTTTCCCAACTATGTTAGGGTCGGCTTCCAGTCTAACCGGATGCAGCTGAATACCAGTATTTTCCATGGAGCGACTGCCTATCTGACCTCCACAACCCAGTAACTAGGTAATACGATACCCCTTGGTAAGACTGGTTGTCAGACTTTCGGGCTTCTGATGACTCGTAACGACTGTCAAAGATCCACGAATGACAGCCGGGACCAACGGCTTAACGTGCTTTCCGAGGCACGGAGGAGTCTCGGTATGTAGAAATGGTCACTCATCCACGGACCAACCCCGGCAAGCGTAGCTTAACCTGATGGATCGACCCGTGCAGCTGTTAGTACTTAGCCACGAGCTTATTATCGCCTATTTTTTTAATATTTATTTATTATGGGTGTTTTATTGAGGAGTTCGTGGCTAAGTTATAACAGCCGCACGGGTCGATCCACCAGGTTAAGCTACGCTTGCCGGGGTTGGTCCGTGGATGGGTGACCATCTTTACATACCGAGACTCCTCCGTGCCTCGGAAAGCACGTTAAGCCGTTGGTCCCGGCTGTCATTCGTGGATCTATGACAGTCGATAGGAGTCGTCAGAAGCCCGAAAGTCTGACACCAGTCTTACCAAGGGATATCGTATTACCCAGTTACTGGGTTGTGGAGGTCAGATAGGCAGTCGCTCCTTGTAAAATACTGGTATTCAGCTGCATCCGGTTAGACTGGAAGCTGACCCCAACATAGTTGGGAAAAGGCTAGGCAGAGATTTATTATGGGTGTTTTGTGCCCCATTGCAGGGTAAAGATCTCCCTTCCCTCTTTCTACTTATCCCTATCTATTACTGTCTGTGGTCATTCTTTACGATAAAATTAATAAGCTTGCTTTGTAATAATAGTTCTTGCGATACAAAATGTTATTTTCTTTCTCTCCTTACCCACCAGCGCAAAAGCCCCAATGTTCGTTCGCGACTGCATCCGCTGCTACACAACGGACTACACAGTCGTGGAGTACAAGTATAGGGCGTACTCGGGCTCCATGTGCGGGCGCGAGCGGCTTGGGGAGCGCCTGGAGCGCTTGCACGCGGGACCGCGCCACCAGTATGAGGTTGACGCCGAGCCCAGCGCGAGCACTGAGGAGCCCCAGGTACGTGCTACAGTACAGGTTTACTCTGAGAACCTAGTGATCACTGGGTACCACCAGGATTATGGTTGACAGAGCCCAGGTCGACTTGGCCTGAAGAAAAGCCAGCTGAAGTCTATTCTTCAGTTTATTAGGGCCTAGTTATGCCAAAACGATACTAAAACAACCCACAAATTCTTAATAATTCAGTTCATTGCGACGAACTAATCCAATATCCCAATTGTACCCAGTAAAAAGTATTCCCTCTCACTCTTGGGTCTTAAAACCTGTTTTTAGGATTCCGTACCAAAAATGTGCCAAATGGAACCCTATTAATAAGCTTCCACTGTCCGTCTGTCTGTCAGCGGGCTGTATCTCATGGACCGTAATAGGTAGACAGTTGATTTTTTGAGTGTATTTCTATTGCCGCTATAATAACAAATAATAAAAGTTAAATAAAGTAAAAAATTAATTGGGTCTCCATACAAGAAACGTATTATTTTCGTAATTTTTTGCTAAATATTGTATGGTGGTACGGAATCCTTCGTGTGCAAGTCCGCCTCGCACTTGGTCGATTTTATTTTTCATTCGCATTTAAAGCTGGACGAAAGTATCACAATATTTAAAAAAAAATATCTTCTATCTGCAGTCTGAATCGCAACCATCAAGCGGCCGTCAGTCAGTGGCTTCCATGTCATCATCATCCTCTTGCAACGAGACCCTCACTCCTCGCGGGTCCTGGGCCAGCCTGGACCTTCGGAGCTCTTCCTCGGATCCTCTGCTACCTGACCTCTTTGAGAGGAAACCATCGGAACAGCTGGATGCTCTCAATGAATCCAGGAGGTGTGAATTTGTAATTCAGATTGTGTAGAAAACTGGTTACTCTAATTTATTTGAAAAGTATGTTGTTTTATAATAATTCGACTGTGTTACAAACGGTCTAAAACTACAAGCGCATGTCGTGGGAGTAATATGAATATTATTACTATTTTCTATTTAGCATAATGTAATTTACTTGTCTCAAGTTAAGAGTGCAGTGGAAGTGGTTGCAGTTAGGAGAGCAATGGTGACCTAGTGGTAACGGCCGCGAATTACGGGTTGTTGGTCGTAGGTTCGAACCCAGACAGGCGCTTTACTTTGTGTAAATTATTTCATCACCACTGCTCTCAAAACGGGGAGGGAAAACATCGTGAGGAAACCGGCATGTCCTAGAACCAAAAATTCGAATACATGTGACATCTACCAACCCGCACTGGGCCCGCGTGGTGGATTACGGCCCACTCCCTCTCACAGAGAGGAGGCCTGTGTCCCAGCAGTGGGAACATTATAAGCTGATTATGATGAAGTTAAGAGTAAAATGCTACAAGGATCTTTTGGCGCTTTAGTGACATAGACAGGGTGGCGCTGTCGGTAAACATTTGTGAAATTCTTCTGTCAAATTGTACTGAAAATTCAAGATGGCGGCGTTGGTTCCAAATTTGACCAAGCGCCAAAAGTTATACAACTATAAAAAAAATTATCATCATTTTCTCGTATTTCTATCACTCATAGGTTAGAGAACCGTCAGGCGGATCTCCTCGGGCTATATACTCCATATCTTGATGAAGAAGAGGCGGTGGAACGAAGGTTAGCTGCTGAGATGCCTTGCGAGATCATGGGCCACAGGATTATGGTGGTCTGTCATCAGTTGAAGTGAGTATAACATTTGTTTTGGTATTATTTAAATAAATAAATTCTTATTACCTTGATGTAAGGTCAGTAGCGAAAATCGATTAAACTACAGTTTTAAAATCATAATGATTTAAAACAAAATTTCTTGGCCGTGCAGTGAAAGCCTCGCAAAGAAAAATGTTGCTTTTCTTTTTATTTATTTAATACTTTAAGCACACAAATGTACAGAGGCGGACTTAATGCCATAGACATTTTTTACCAGTCAACCTATGGGTGATGCAAAGACAAGCAATGGTTAATGCCTGTGAATATATAGAAGAAAAAAAAAATACAGAAAGAAAGTGAACACATTACAAATATTTACTATTACTTGAAATGTTGACAAGCAGTGTATCGAGTATTCTGTCTATTTAGATGATTATGTAAGTAAAAGTAATGTTAATGGACTTCAGTTGCTGACGGTACGGTGTACACTAAAGACCTGAATTTCTCTTACGCTGATGTCGGTTGCGTACGCAACGTACGTACGTACGTACACGCCGTGTGAATTTTCACTAATTCAAAACGACGGACCACACAATTATTGTCTTTCTGATGTAACATCTCCATTTCAGGCTAGAACTGGACGTGGAACCGCTCTTCGCAAGCATGGCCGTCTACGACGCAAAAGAAAGAAAGAAAGTCTCAGAGAACTTCTACTTCAACCTGAACTCGGAGTGCACTCGTCAGATGTTGTCTTCCCATGTCCCTCACGCCGACCTCTCGACCCTCAGCCGGAGTGCCGTATTCGACCTCTTGAACCCTTCGCCAGATATGTTCCTAGTGGTTAGAGTGGAAAAAGTGCTTCAGGGGGATGTCAATGAGTGCGTTGAGCCGTATATTAAGGATGATAAGGTTGGTTTTCGCTTGTTGTTAATAATATAGGCTAAAGAGCTATCGACCCTCAGCTGGCCCCTTCGCCAGATATGTTCCTAGTGTTTGGAGTGGAAAAAGTGCTTCAGGGGGATGTCAATGAGTGCGTTGAGCCGTATATTAAGGATGATAAGGTTGGTTTTCGCTTGTTGTTAATAATATAGGCTAAAGAGCTATCGACCCTCAGCTGGCCCCTTCGCCAGATATGTTCCTAGTGTTTGGAGTGGAAAAAGTGCTTCAGGGGGATGTCAATGAGTGCGTTGAGCCGTATATTAAGGATGATAAGGTTGGTTTTCGCTTGTTGTTAATAATATAGGCTAAAGAGCTATCGACCCTCAGCTAGCCCCTTCGCCAGATATGTTCCTAGTGTTTGGAGTGGAAAAAGTGCTTCAGGGGGATGTCAATGAATGCGTTGAGCCGTATATTAAAGATGATAAGGTTGTTTTTTGCTTGTCGCCTTCTATATGCTACGAATAAAATAAATTTTCTTGCAAGTTACAAAACAAAAATAATTTAATTGAAATAAATGCTTTGAATTTTGATTTTTATTTTTCTAAGGAAAAGGCGCATACTAGAAAGGCTCTTGATACGTCATTTTAAATTTGGTCTTTTAACATCCAAAGCTTTTAAGTCGGGTTTAATTTAATAATAATAAAACTTTTGTGTTCTATCCGACTGCAAAGAAGGGTTATTTTTTGTTTTCTTGCATAAAAAATAATAGTAACTTGAAACTGGGACTGTTAATTCAAATTCAAAACATTGCAAATATGGTCTCCGCTCGGCGCTTGGTGTGGCAACACGCCGTGTTCGAGTTCGCGACAAGTATATCATCATCCTGAGGATGCCTCGTTGAGAGGTGAAACACGTGTCGATTTATTTCAGGAGTATTTTATGACTCTTTAGAAATAGCTAAGCGGAACAGGTTACTAAATATATCCACTTCTATTGTATTTTATAATGGATTTCCGCAAGGTCACGCCTGAATCAATTAACTTGGGTAAACAATGTTAGCCTACAGGCTAATAAAATATAATTTTGTTCATAATACTATGGATCTTTTCTCCCTAGAACCGCGAAAAAGTCCGCGCAGGCGCGGCGGCGGCATGCTCTCGGCTCGGTAAATACCGCATGCCGCTCGCCTGGAGCGCGGTGTCTCTGCTCAACATACTGAGCGGCTCCAACAGCTTGGAGCGAGACCAGGACAAGGACAGCTTGTCTGCTTGTGCTAATACTAACAGCTTGGGTAAGTTGATCGAAACAAGAGTCATTAGACATAGTTAAGCGGGTTGAAGATCCAAAAGCAATATCAATTTAAAGGAAAAAGCTGTGATCTAACTGAAGCGAGTGGAACGCGGAACGCGACTACACGCGTCGTTTGTTTAAGGCTTTGGTCTCCTATTTTATGCTATATGCGTCGTCTGACTTTATCGTCAACGTTCCGATCGACGTCTGAACGCAACGCACTGCATCGGCGTTCAAGTCCGCAGTGGACGACGACGCTTCAGAAATTGAAGTGAAAACTTCTTTAGGCACGTTGGGCATTTTTGAGATGGGACTAAACCACTGATTTCGCGACCTGTTACCGACACCGTGGAGTAAAAGACATCAACGCGTTAATGATTACCGCGGTGCCGATTTTTTTTTTTCAAGTTTTCACTTCCGTTGGCACTCCCGGAGTGCCACTGTTTTTTTTCACAACATTGGTATTTATGTATTTTATTTTTACGATCCTAGTCACTTATAGAGCATTAAAAGTTTTCACTGGTTCTATCAATAGTTCGTCTTTTTCCTTATTAAATCTAGCCATTTCGTAGTGACGCTTGACACGACCTCCTGACGCTACAATGGTTCGAAATAACTAGAGACGCGACGCATAGCGTTTGAATGCTGCGTACGACGTCAAGACGGCATCTTGACGTCGTACGCGGCATTCAAATGCAAACGTTGACGTGTGAAAGAGACCACAACAGTGCATTTATATAGTAAGCATCGTGCTGCGGTGTACGGCATGACGCTGTAAGCAGCCGAAGGCGTTTATAGGAGACCATAGGCATATAGTTTGATACGCAACGAGGCGGGGGGCAGTGTTGACCAATGAGCGGCGGGCGGGACGCCGTGCGCCGAGAGCTTTGACGAATTAGCGTCCTGCACTGCTCCCCCGTCCCGCCGCGCGCCTTCCTAAGGCGCGGTACAGCGGTATTGGTCAAATTATAGGAAGTGATGCAACTATTCACGTCAGTTGAACCAGGGATATTACGGAAGTCGTTTTACCGGAACCGGAATCTGATGTATTAAGTTTGATTGATTGAAACCGGAGTCGAAGGTGGAAGTAGAAGAAAGATATGTTATGGGAAGGCTTAATGAAACAATTGAAATATAATTCAGTCTCTTTAATCAATCAGATATTAGCGATAACATCCACAAACAAAACAATAAACTGAGACTTCGAGCGCGAGCGTGTATAAAATAAACTAAAATGACACTGGCGATGAGTTAAAACTGGTTTGTACGCGCTCTAGTCACGTGCATCGCTGCATTTTGAACTTCGGTATAACTCCGATTCAAAATTATCAAAATCGGAGGTGTAAAATTAATCGGAAGTTCCGACCTTTCGGAACCGGAACCGAAGCTCCGTAACACCTAGATATAAGTTACCTGATGCAATTAACACGAGCTACTTTCGTCCCGCATCCCGCTCACTCGCTTCAGTTTGGCCAGAGCAAAAAACCTGGAACAACTACTGAAACATATTTTTCTCCATTCTTAATTGGCTTAAAAAATAATCCAAAATTGTATTCAATTTCAACGCTAACCTGGGAACTGTTGCAGAAGGTGTATCTGGTAATTGGCTTTTATCGTGACTCTTAAGGACTTGTCACACTTGATGCTTTGTGCGTTCTACGGTCCGGTCAACGCGAACATAACATAAATGTTCAAGTTGACCGGACCGTAGGATGCAGAATGCATTCAATGTGAGAAGTCCCTCATCGCAATTCTGAAATGCTTTTAAATTTTTACAAATCTTATGTCATCAGTATACAGCTTATGGTGTCCCTGTCACTTCTAAGGTGTAATAAAAAAACTTATTTTAAAAATGTCTTAAAATTATTTTGATATTTTAAAATTAATTAAGTTTGAGAATTCGGGAGTTAGAGTGGGACAAAATTGCGTCCTCATGTAGTTTTATCATTCCAGATCAACGTGTTTTTTTTATTTTATTATTCCTAAAAATAACTTTAAAAGAAAGGATAAAACATTCATCTAGTTTACAAAACTTACTCTAATTCATTTGTACTCGAGTCGTAGTGATAAAATAGCTCAAATCATTTAAATAACTCATAATACATCTACCATTGAATGGCATCCACCCCGGCCAGACCGCAAGGCGTCGTCCAGCAGCCTGGAGCAGCTGCGGCGGCGCGCGGGCGAGGTGGGCGGCTCGCTGACGCGCAAGGGCTCCATCGAGCGCCGCGCGCCCGCGCACCACGCGGACGACCTCGCCAACCAGCTCGACACCTTCAAGCCTATTGTTATTACTGTTACGAGCTTTTTTAAACAGGTAATTTTCATTAAAATTGAGGTATACACGTGGAAGTCGGCTAAAGCCTCGTTTTCATTGAAAATAAAAGTTGTGGTTGCAGTTACACGTTTTTGAGTTCCTTACAAACTGGGCTCGAATTTTGTAGCCAGCATTTTTTTCCTGCAGTAAAGTTGTTCAAATATGCTTAATGTAATCCATAAATAAGGTGATAACAAATAAACTCAACTTTATTTAAATGATAATTGATACTTATTTTGTAACTTGCTTTTTGCAAAACCAGCGTGATTTTATTTCTATAATAACCCTTAGAGTCCCAAGTAAAATACAGTCCGGCACGTAACTTGACAAGGTTTTGGCGTATTGGAAGTAAATTTGTGCATGTATACTTAATGCAACAAAAAAAAAAAAAAAAACTTTTTTTGCATGTCCTATGGTTATTGCCATAATTTATTCTAAAACATGTCTGTTAAGAAAAAACTTTTTACAAAAAAAAACAACCGACCTCCAAAAAAAAACACTACAAAGTGAAAAATAACTTTAATTTCGGAAGTCGGTGTCTTGGGTTTTGTATTTTCGTTTTTTGCCACCGACTTCCGAAATTAAAGTTATTTTTCACTTTGTAGTTTTTTTTTTTGGAGGTCGGTTGTTTTTTTTTTGTAAAAAGTTTTTATTTTTCACTTTTTAGTTGTCAAGTGGTACCTATCCCAAACACATTCGAATACCACTACCTGCTACCAGTGACAGAAACTTATCATATTATCTACATACTAAATGGGAAAAAAATACGTATTTTGTAGCTAACTCAAGAACTATCACCCTTTCAAACAAAAAAAGAATTTTCAAAATCGGTCCACAATTGACGGAGAAATCGGTGGACATACATAAAAAAAAAACAAACATACGCGACTAACATATAACCTCCTCCTTTTTGGAAGTCGGTTAAAAACAAACGTAAACGAATTCTACGCATCTCCGATTCTTGCCAAGTTACGTGCCAGCGACTAAATTATACGTTACATTGAATTGTCACGCATGCGCTAATGTTATTTTAGCAAAGTAAAATTGCTAGTATAGTTGTTTTACGAATCTTAAATTGTATATCTTCAAAATCGTATTTACCAGGAAACCGACAAACTCCGTGACGAAGATCTATACAAATTCCTAGCTGAGATCAAGCGGCCCAGTTCCGCTCCAAAGAAGCTTAAGTGCATTCCCGGTACACTGAAGATCGAGGTCTCGCCATGTCCTGACGAAATGAAGAATGGACTTACTCCAGAGCTCGCGAAATTGCACCCTTATGGAGGTGAGATATGGTTCAAATTGTCTTGGTTGAAAGCTAATGGTCTCAATGGCCGTGCAATTTTACTTATAGTTTGACGATTATCATTTGTTCTGGCAACAAAAATATAATAATAAAAAAAATACTTTCTGCAAAATTATCGCAGATAAATAAATAAATAACATTACTATCTGACGTTAGGATACTTATTTAATAAGGCCTTAGTACTCGGACGTAAATATGACATGTCGTTCTTTAGAAAGAGACACAGGTTTGAGTGTCAGAAACAACGTTCTACAAAGCCGAACTTATAAAACTAAATGATACCATATTTACTCACAGTAGCCGTACCAGGTTTTGTCGTATGGAAGACAGATTTCTGACTGTGTGAACTTTATTCGCATAACATTTATGGTTATATTCGTACGAAACGCTTGTTCACTGTCGCTTTTACGTTTATGAACATTATCGTCATAAGAATAAAGTTCATATTCGTATGCAATGCTTACTTAACAAAGTCTCGTGATCTATGAATCTTGCCCTAATATTGACCTATATTTCTCCCATCTCAGATGACAACGTCCGTCCCTGTAAGGAGATCCTGCCGTTCCCGACACACCCGCCCGCGATGCCGCACTACCAGTACCGCAACCTGTTATACTTAGCGGTCAAGGAGATCAATCTGAACGCGTACACCTCGCGCACTGGCTCCGCTAGGAACATTACTGTGAGTTTGTTATAAAGCCTTATTTACACCGTGTGATGAAAAAATGATAGAGGAGGAGCGTAACGAAACATACGCGGGAACGCAGACCGGCTTTTGTAGATTCAAAAGACCGACGTACTGTCTATGTCAGATTTTGTGGGATGTTTGTATGGACGTATTATACGATGTCTTTCGTCAAATAAAAATCTGCAAATATTAATTCTATCTAGTTAGATTTTCTTTAGCTGCAGTTCGTTTAAACTGGGGAAACAAACGCTTATTGGGACCCAGTTCTTTTACGCGACTTATGGTAGGAGTAAACAGGTAGAAATAATCACGTAACGAAAAAGCGTTATGCCGCACTAAGCGACTTAACAAAATTAAAAAGCCTGGCGGCTGCGAAAATTTTCTAATTTTTCTTTATCGGTGTCGTTTTCATAGTTTTCGAGGGTGCTAAGAGATAGTGAAGCAAAATATCAATCCAAAATGGCGGCTGCGAAAATTTAATTTTGTTTTAAATTGTACTTGGGAAGGAACTTTATTCCTGACGGGGTCCCCCGAACGCACACTTTTTTTAAATTCTATTCTAAATGTTAAAGAAACGTCTAATTTGAAATTTGCTTCAAATAGCCTCAACATTTTCTAATTCTTTATACAGGTGCGAATACAACTGATGTCTGGTGAGAACGAGGAGTCGGCACTGCCAGCTATATTTGGGAGGAGCTCCTGTCCAGAGTTCACCAACGAGGCTTACACTACCGTGCTCTACCATAACAAGTGAGTTAGCATTTATTTAAATGGGGAGGTATGACATGATGGATGGCCATGTTTTTCGATCTAGAGTTCCTCTGTTGCGTACCTGTCATATGTTGCGTAAAGTTTAAAGAATAAATAAATAATGCAATATGTGAAATATTTTTGGAAGTAGAGATGTTACTTTGTAGCAATTTTTTATGTGAAACATCTATAGCGACGGGTTAGACCGACTGTTAGCGTGGCGACGCGTCGCCATGCCAACAGTCACCATATTTATTTCTTGTCGTAAACTATCCTTTTATGCATATTACCTGTACAAACAGTCCGTGCAATCCACGAAGACGCGCCCCACTCCGCGATGACTGTACTGTAAGCTGAACTGTAGTACGGCACGGAGCGGAGTGGGGCGCGTCTTCGTGGATTGCACTATCTATAATAATGTCGATGTTTCACATCTGCCAGGCGTCCCACGACGGCTCATTTTGAATTTAAAAGAATGTCCGTGAAGTTTCTTGACCGTTCTTCTCCATAGGTACCTACTACGCTTTGCAAAGGGCAACTGTAGCTTCATATTTCTGACTGACCAACTCCTTGACAATTCAAAAGTGCCTGTAAATAGTTTAATTGAAATAAATGCTTTGAGTTTGATTTTACGGAGGTTGTTTTACCGGAGGTTTTAAATTTAATTGATCGGAGTTGGAACCGGAGTCGAAGTCGGAACTGGAGTCGGAATCGGAGGCGGAAGTAGAAGAAATATGTTCAATATAACACTTTTTTTGTGCTTCATATTGAAATTGACTTTAACAAATTAACGTGACGTGTCTGACATACACAAAACAATAAACTGAGACTTCGAGCGCGACAAATTAAAAGTTGTTTGTACGCGCTCTAGTTACGTGCATCACTGTGTTTCGATCTTCCGTATAACTCCGATTCAAAATTATCGAGAGCCGAAGACGGAGTCAGAGGTGCAATATTAATCGGAACTTCCGACCTTTCGAAGTCGGAATCGGAATTGAATGTGTGGCAGGCATCGATAGCACAGACGTGTAAAGTAAAAAAAATCTGTCGGTTTGTCAAAACACAAATAAGAAAGTGGTGTGCCTGTTCCAAAGCTTCCATCATGCGAGACCGAGGTCAATAATTTAAAAAAACCTAGGATTCCTATTGCGAAAAATGGGCAAGAAACTGCATAGTGTCATAAAAAACCTGGTATCAATAACTTTTGATCTTCCCTAGGAACCCGTCGCTCTACGACGAGATAAAGCTGAAACTACCCGCCGACCTGGGCGACCAACATCACTTATTATTCACGTTCCTACACGTGTCGTGTCAGAGGAAGCCTGTGGCACCCGACCAGGAGAAGAACTTGGAGACTCCTGTGGGATACTCGGTAGAATATGCCCTTCATTCAGTCGTCAAAAAGCATATTGGTACGCAATTTGTACAAAAGTATACCAAGACAATGTAACTTTTGTCCCCAGTGGCTCCCTCTATGCCGTAACGGCAAACTAACCTGCGGCGAGTTCAACCTGCCGGTCATGCAAGAGGAGCCTCCTGCCAACTACTCGTACATCTTCCCCGACGTCCTATTACCGGGCACGCGCTGGATCGACAACCACAAGCCTATCTTCAGCATCACGCTTGATGCGCATACCACTGTGCATCCACTGGTAAGTTAATAGGGATGATGACTAAAAAAATATGTTTTGTCCGTCTTGTAGATTATTAAAAAATATTAGACACATGTTTTTTCTTTTTTTACGTTGTCAAAAGATTACGGCGATACATTGAGTTTAAATGTGCCGTGACGTCACTTGTATGTAGATTTTATACTTACTTGTGACGTAGCGACCCCCACTCCCCAACTTTAATGCGTTTTACCTAAGTAATTTTTATTAATATGATAAAGCAAAAAATACATGTCTAATATTTTTTATTATCTGACTGACGGACTAAATAGAATTTCCTTTTTTTGACCCAGGCATCATACCAATTCAAACCTTCTTTTTAGTAATATGGAAAGACAAAACAATTTTGTGACCTTTCTTTAAAACACTAATATGCTCACGAGCAATTAATTTTAACATTCAAGTGTTGTAACAACCGTTTTATGTGTAGCTCACATTCAATATTGTTCAGTATATTGAGATAAAAATTTCGTTTAAAAGGCTCTTATTTTTATTATTTTATTTATCTTTTAGATAGATTCTTTTCTATTTTGTGAATTTGAGAACGTTAGATAGATAGATAGATTCATTTATTTGCCTGAAATATGGTATTTTACAGATTTTATAACAAATACACAATAGTTCTACATATTCCGCCAACTAAATTCGGCATGCAAATTTTGTGACAATAATAATGATTCTAATTTAACAAAATAATTAAATTCCAATGTCAGAATAAATAAGTACTAAATCAAGAATTGTCTAAATTATCAAATTACAAATGTCAAATAAAAATAATTAAATTACAAATTTTCTAAAAATCGACTTACAAATATAAAAAATAAAAATTAAATTGGAATAGACGTAGTGAATTGTAAATTTGTTGACCATTTTCTGTTTTTTTAAGTACCTGATACTTGTTCAAAGGTCAACACTGTCCTCCCATACCTATTAACACTGTTATTTGAAAATATTGTAAAAGCCAATTATTTTTCAACCGGCATGTCCTAGAACCGAAAATTCGAAGACATGTGACATCTACCAACCCGCACTGGGCCCGCGTGGTGGATTACGGCCCACTCCCTCTCACAGAGAGGAGGCCGCAGTCCCAGCAGTGGGAACATTATAGGCTGATGATGAATTACAAAAGAATAACCGTGGAGTTTCTTACCGGCTCTTCTCCATAGAAAACGACCAATTAGAACCGTGCACCTAGCTTCTGACATATGTGAATATTTTGAATAAAAACAGCCCAAAATCCAAATATGTTCCAAAGTTTTCACATCTCTAACAAGATACTGAGCCTGGAAGACCTTCATCCTGCATGTAACGCTACTATTTTAAATTCTGTTGACAGGATGGATACATAGAACGCTTCGCAATGGCGTGCGAGGCGGTGCAAGAAGGCAACATTCCGCCGCGCATCGGACTGTCTAACATGGAGTCTGAATTACGTGCTAGGTAAGAAACATAGTAGGTTTCTTTGTTATCTGTTTTTCTCTAATGTGTGGACTATTTGTGTGAAAAAATATGACATCAGGTTGCATAAAATGTCAGATTTATTCGCAAGGTAGTGACTGTAGAGAGTTGAAATATAATGCATTGAAAACAAAATATTACTTAATTCGGAAAATGCCTTTGGATTTGCAGGACTGATTCTTAAAGCATTTTTCACACAATCTGCTATCGTATTTTATCAGTTTCGCCCGATTGTTACACGAATACACATGAGTATTTGCGCGGTTTTCACAAAAACTTATAGCCGACGTTCGTACGGACATAATAAAATCCCGGCGGGATTTTATCGCGCACTGGATTTTCAACTCTCGGCGTTAAGCCGAGCGTCGAAAATCCAACGCGCTGGGACGCACTCTCATCCCAGCGCGTTGAAAAAACACACTATTGGATTTTAACTCTCGGCGCTACGCAGAGCGTTGAAAATCCAGTGCTCAAAAAAAAAATCGCTGCGATTTTATTGCGTCCGTGCGAACTTCGACTTAGACCGATCTTCACAAACTTTTTTATCTTTGTTTTTTCAGCATAACTGAGCTGCCCACCGCCAACGTGGAGGTCCTGGCGCGCTACCTGCCGGTAGTACTGGACAAGCTCCTGCACTTACTGGTAGCACCGCCCGCGCTGGCCGGCCACACGCTGAACATCGCGCAGGACGTGTTCACCTGCCTCGCGAACCTCTTCACTGATATCTCTGTGAGTACTGTGCCACGTACTACAGTGGTTCTTCACGAGTACTATTCAAAATTCAATTCAAAATTCATTTATTCAAACTAGGCTAAGAATCAGCACTTTTCGAACGTCAAAATTACATAAGACAGTCCCCCAAAACGCCAACCCTTCACCACTTCCTAGTGCCTTTAGCTGGGAAGAAGAAGTGGCGCAACAAACTCCACAGCAGCACAGCTGTCTGTTCAAGTTAGAAAAAATGATTCTATACAATAGTATGCAAAATGCATAATGTAAGTTCATTATGCAACACAAAACATAATTTAAATGATAAATTATTCGCCATATGTCAGCTAGCACACGCCAATATACCAACCAAAAATTTCGAGAACTATACTCAAGCAGAAATAAAAAATAAAAACTAAACGTAAACAGAACTAAATACTCGTATCTAAATAAAAGCCTCCAGGCATAAAGGGCGTGCCCGCTTACATAAAGCTATTTAAAGCTATAATTGGAAGTTATTATAAATGATAAACTAGGACCATCGAGGTAAAATAAATAAACAGTTAGTTACTAGTTACAATAACAAAACCATGAACAGCAAGACGACCAGTCACCACAAGCAGCACCCGTTCACGAGCATAACGCAAAGATCAGCCATTACCCCCCTCGCCATATTTGAGGGAAGGAGGCAACCCGACCCCCGACGCTACCGCAAGCAGTAACATCTAAGGGAGCATGACGAACTTGCGGCTGGTTGCTCAGGCAAAAAAATAAAATAATATGATCAACTGTCGAGGTCGCTAGCTAACCACAAATTGCAATACAACTCATAACAAAAACATTGTAATGAGTAGATTATGTCAACACTAAAATAAAATAAAAATAAATTGACTTATACATTCAAATAAAATAAACAATTATATAAACTGTCAATAGGTAAACTAATTCTGGAGAAAGAACATAAGTATTGTCTTGAGTTAATCACAGCGACCAACTATTCTTATCATTTAAGTAGTCGTTGATACTATAGTATGCCTTTGAACAAAGGTTGGATTTTACTTTAGTTTTAAACGCATTAAAAGGCAAATCTAGCAAAGAAGAGTGTAGCTTGTTATAAAAGTCTATCATCTTCCTTCCTAGCCTTTTTGGCGTCCAGTCATGAATCCCGAAAATGACTCTCCTTAGAGTAAATAGCGCACTGTTGGAACCTACACCCTCTCATCGCAAGTGGTCCTAAAGTCTTTGTTTATTTAAAAATCTATAGCCAACTTCTTTCTGGCTAAAATACCCCAGATTGTTTCTGCGAGCTACTTTTTCAATATTCAGATAGAACTATATTTGTATTGACAACTTTTGTATTGAAAATAATGAACATTAGATAGTTATCATTTCAACAGTAATTAATGAGATACAATAGAATTTTAATTGTTATCCACCTCAATGAGGCATCGTGACCGTTGAACTCTTATATATTTACAATACATGTATTTTCATTCGTAAAGTACTCAACAAAAGTATACAGACAAATTTATCGTGTACTAAAGTAAAACAAGTAACCCAACGTAGCACTCGCCGAGCTAGTTTTCTGATTTTACCGAAAATGAGATTTAAGTTTGGCAAAAAAATGTTAACTTTTGAAGGAGCACAATTATACAACAAAATACCCTCATGTATAAAAAATGTACACTCATTCAATGCTTTTGTAGTGGTTATACCGCCACATACGAACTACGCATCATAGACATGACGTCACATAAATCCTGCATCGCGCAGTTAGAGTTTACCGAGCGATCGACATACATACAAGATTTCAACTTCAAACTGATGGGCAGTTGCCCGCCAGACACAACACCCGTCTGGTCGGAGGATCCTCCCTTTTCTATGGTGGATGAGTGAACTTTACACCCTGTTCCTCATACCCCTAAAAATCTTTAAACTTAAATTATGTTAAACTTTAATATAAAAATTTTCTGATAAAAGTTATCCATTTATAAAGCTTTAAAAAATTATAAGCTTAATGCTGTCTGGCGAATATCGCGGATTGCGCATTATATCAAAAATTACTCTTTGTTTTCCCTTTTAACTGTACCTTTATATATCAATCTTTTACTCATAGAACATGAACGAAGGTGCGACCTGCGACAACCATGGCCGCAGCGGCCTCATCAGCACGTACATACAGTACCAGTGCACCATACCACGACCCTCGCTCACTGACCGGGACATAGGACTGCCGCTACCTCCTGCAGGTATGTGGGAGACCAATATTTTGATTTAAAAGAGTAGGTATCGAAGAAGTTTCTTGCCCGTAGGAACCTACTACGCTTTGGAATAGGCAACTAGCTTCATCTTTCTGACTGACCGACTCCTTGGCAATTCAAAAATGCCTGTAATTGGTTTATTTGAAATAAATGCTTTGAGTTCAATTTGACTTAAGACTAAATGATGTTCACGTGACATTCATAGTCCATTCTGTTTTGACTCACCCCAAATTATCAAACAACGTCGCTTAACTTGAAAACCCTCTTATAGTAGATTATTTGAAATGTATATCGTCGGGCGATGTTATAAACCAATATTATAGTTTTATATAATTATGTTTTCAGTGATGACAGATGGCTCTTGTAAGATTCTACATGAAGAATTAGCGCTGCAGTGGGTGGTCGCCAGCGGTGCCACTAGAGATCTCGCTATGCAGAACTCATGGTGAGTATATTATTATTTTACCAACCACAGGTTTTTATGATTACTTTCACTTTGCTCCACTATGTCGCCCCACTGGTGGGGCAAAACGGAATAACTAAAATTTTGCAGTGAAATCTGCCCCACTGGGGTTGGCACCTTAGAATTTGTGTAGATGCTCGTATTTTATATTCGTTTAGATAAGAAAGAAATGTGTATATCTAAGTAAAAATGTAACTAGGGACTGGTAACGTTAGACTTAGTTCATACTAAGGTAGTGTTTTTAAATAAAAGTACAAAAATAATTGTTTGGTAAATTTTATTTAGGTAAGTACTATTTGTTTCTAGAAGGAATCGGGTTGGAAATCACAGATTAATAATAAAACGATTTGTAACAAACAAAATAAAATTTAAGTAAATCCACTAAAGTAAATATTTAAAATCATTTACAATAATTTGTTCTTACTGGTTCATTAATGTTTTTCATACGAAGTTAAAAATCACAAATTGATTATGATTTGTCCCCGTAAATAGAAAACGAAATAATATTAATTATTTTAACCACTAAAATCATAAAGAAACAACTTAACTACATACAAACAAACAGCCACTAAACTACTTTACTGGCTGTAAGGAATAAAATCAACTATAAACACAGATAAGTCATTATTTGGCATGAAAAAATACAGTCCTCTGATTACCTTATAAATAAGAAACAACTTAATCCACAAGATTCCACTGCAAAATTTTAGGCATTCCATTTTGCCCCACCAGTGGGGCGGCTTGGTGGGGCAAAGTGAAAGTATTCGTTTTTATCTCCAGCACACTCTCATATTCAGAAGCATGGAAGAAATATATATTTGACACATGTCATAAGTGAATTAAAAAAAAACTACGCTGTTAATGGTAGGACTAGTCAAACAACACATTCATAGAACGTCACTAATTATGCTTTTATTACTAAGTTGACATCATTAAGGCTATATAAACCAATAGATCCTAAACTCCGCTCCAGAGTTTAGATTCTATTGGTTAATATTGGCACAGCACCGTCCCTCTCCTCTCGTTTCAGCTCTAGTGGACATGCAGCCAAATCTGTAATCGAGAATCGAGAGAAACGAGAATCGAATAAACGTCATTCGATTGATTTACCCTTCGTAACAGAGTATACTCTCATTCAATTATTAACTAAACTATTTGATTTGAATGGTTGATCTGTCTTTTCGTCGTCAGGGCGCTCTTCGAGCTGATGGTAAAGTCGATGGTGGAGTACTTGTACTGGAGCGGAGCGCACGAGGCGCGGCGCAAGGCGCGCTTCCCCGACCAGTTCACGGACGACCTCACCACGCTTGTCAATAACGTCACCACGGAGATTATATCCAGGTAGGTCAACCCTGACCAATGATGCAAATGATGGATTAAAAAATTCATATATTATATTCATCAAAAAAATCTTGAGAGGTGTCAAGGGACACCCGGATGGAACGAAGTTCCTTTCGATTAATTAGTGAAGGAATTGTAATAAAATTTTATTTTTTATTTATTATGTACAAAAAACCTGTATACACTCAACAAAAATAATCGTCTCGACACCACACCATTCAATGCGAAATAGAGAGACGAAACGAAAATAACTGGCTTGCTTTCTATGAGAGAGAGAGAGAGACAGACAGAAAAACACACGCACGCTGCACGGCTTACAACTATAGCAAAAAGTGTCGTTACAACTTTTGGTCTTAATTTTTTCCGTCTAGCCCCCTTTCGCCACTCGCGATAAGGAACTTCGTTCCAATAAAGAAACATAATCTTTAGAGGCATGAAGAACAGGGTGTAAAGTTCACTCATCCTCATTAGAAAAGGGAGGATCCTCCGACCAGACGGGTGTCGCGTCTGGCGGGCAACTGCGCAACGATTGTCTTTTTTTTTTTACTAGTGCTACTCGCAGTTTTGACCACTAAGGTCATGGCTGCTTAACCGGGCTTTCCTGTGAGTGCCTTAAGCTTCTACACTTAAGAGGCCGGCGACAAGGCTCGCAACTACAAATCGAGATGTTTGTAAAATTCAATTCCAAGCACGTTGCGCTAGTGTGAGTGCCTATCGGAGCGATATACACCTACAGTGAGCAATACTACCACGCACACATTGACAATTATTGCTTGACGCGATAGTACTACTTACTGGCTTTCGAAAATTTATGATAAATTTGGATGTGTTCCGTAATACAAAAAATTATGAATGAAAAGTTAATGTATTTCCATTTTTTTTTTTTTTTTCGATAATTTGTAACTTGATAAAATAAACTATGCTTCTGCGGAATCAATATTACAAATATTGTTGTTTATAATACAAAAAAAACAATATGAAAACATGTCATTTACGCTGTAAAAATATACGAAATGCAATTCGCTTACACTTCATTTAAAGGTAAGTTTTTGGAAATAAAAAGACGTAGGAGCCTAGATAAATACTGTCTCAATCCGAATATCAACATAATATGGTGGAAATATGCTCAAATTGCAAATGATTTATGTACTACGTTTGTATAGACAATTTATACGTCGCCGCATTCTTAAAGCCAGCCAGCCAGGGGCAAAGACTATTCTAAATTAAAATAAGGCAAGTGCTCGCTGAGGGCACCCCCTGTGGGGTACGAACCTCGGCTTAGGTCATTGCTGAGGGGAGGACAGCAAGAAGGGACAGGCTGTATCAAACTTAGATTTTCATCATGATTATTATGCGGGGTATTTAAAGCTACGTACTCAGCTGCAACAACTGCTGGCACCTCGGTTTCGAGCAAGGGTCGGGGGCCAACGATTGATGTCGGGGAAGTTATAAATATGGTGTTCGCGCGGTAAACTCTAATTATGCGATGCAAGATTTGCGTGACGTCAGGTCTTTGAGTGTAGTTCATATGTAGCGATGTAGATGCCCATTGATGTCCATTTCTTTTTAAAGTCAAAACTTATTTAAACGCGTTGGGCATTTTTGAAATAGGAAAAAACAATTGAACTCGCGACACCGTTACCGACACCTCATTTTTGTAAACGCGATTGTGCTCTTTATTAATATTACGTTACGGATCAATGTTCTTTACAAGTATTTTTACTTTAAAGGTTTTGGTTTTTTTTTTTAAATTGTTTTAGTTTTCACCACTGTTTTTTATTTAGAACATAACTCGTAACATTCGCAGTTAGAAAACATGCAGATTGAACGGTAAATATGCAGCACGGGATTTCTGAAAACTAAAGCTTCACTGAGAGTCGTCGTATAGTATAGCACAGACCAGCTCTCAGGCAGACGACGTGGCATAGCATGGCAAAGCATTAACACTTGTTTACCACGGTATGCGCAAGTCTCCTTGTGACGAAATGTGCGTGCTATGAGTATGAAAATAAGATTCAAAATCATTTACGCTTATGAAAATCCGTTGACATTTCATGCCGCACCGCGACGGCCTTCAGATTTCACTAGGTATAGAGAGTGCCATCCACGAAGACGCGCCCAACTCTGTTCCGTACTAAAGTACAGCTCACCAATACAGCAATCGCGGAGTGGGGCGCGTCTTCGTGGATGGCTGTATCTGTACCTACACGTGTTGACATTAGTGGAAAAAAACAACCGACTTTAATTTCGGATGTCGGTGTCTTTGGTTCTGTATTTTCGTTTTTTGCCACCGATTTCCGAAATTAAAGTAATTTTTCACTTTTGAATATACTTTTTTTTTTTGTAAGTAGTTATTATTTTTCACTTTTTAGTTGTGGACCTGCCTACACAAATTCTAATACCACTACTTGATAAGTAAATAACAGTGACAGAAACTATAACATCATCCACATAGATTAAGAGGGAAATATACGCATTATTGAAGCTAACTCAAAAACTACCCGAGCAAAGTTAATAAAATTTATACGGGATCACCTCTGAAATATGACCTACCAAATAAAAAAAGAATCGTCAAAAGCAATTCATAATTGGCGTAGTAGTCGCGTAACAAACATTAAAAAAAAACGTGTGGCACTCGGGGACTGCCGCGGTAAAGCTATTGCATAGCATTTGTAACCTCCATACTTCCTATTTGTCAACGCTACACTTGGGATGATGACGTGATGACATAAAACAAAAATTACGTTCCCATGACAACATCACGTTGTCATGGGAACCGTCATTACATGGTAGGCGGAGTAGGGGGTGTTAGGTTTTATTTTCGTTACGTTACGGAATTTCTTGATTCGGTCGCCGCGCTCAAACCCCGCGATAAAAGCTATGCAATAGCTTAAAATACAGTCGAATTGAGAACCTCCTCCGTTTTGAAGTCCTTTAAAAAGAACGAGCATTGACCACTTTGTCATAGGTTCACTTTTAAAGTCCCATCCCAATGACTCAACCTGGATACAGCTGTACGAAGAAACGTGATCAAAACATTCTCATAAATAATTAATTCGCTTTGCCCCAGATACGGCAAAGACAGCCGCCTCACCCAGAGCCTGAACAACAGCCTGGCGTTCTTCCTGTTCGAGCTGCTGAGCGTCATGGACCGCGGCTACGTGTTCAACCTCGTGCGCACCTACTACAAGCAGATGTGCGCCAAGATCGCCTCTCTGCCGGACGCTGTGCCGCTAGTGCACTATAAGGTAAACTATTTCCTTGTTGTAGACTACGAATTTTATACTGGAAGCGGGCATGCACTCATTAGACTTGGTCTTCATTAGTATTGGCTGGTAATGAAGGAATTTTACCTGATTTATCAAGACCTCTGATAAACTCTTAATAGTCATAAAGTTATATGTTTGCAAATTTCTTCCTTATTTGAGTGCTCAGAAAACAACTGCATCGAATACTACGATAAATCGATTACTTCTAGCAATATCGAATACATAATACTAGTAGTTCTGCGAACAGAAGACTTCGCGAGCACAAACTTTTTTGCAACGTTTAATTAACCTTTAGCTAGTCGCGCCAAAATAATCACACGGTTAGTCGCGTGCGGATTCCCAGAGTTTATTGTGAAAAAGAAACATAAAATAAGTGCAAATATTTATTTATAAAGGAACTTTAAGTAAAACATCTAAACTTATCAAAAGTATAAGACTTCTAAAAAACAATATAAAAAATAAATAAAAAAATGTATATAAAAATAATATATAATAGTCGCGTATGTATAATATTGGCTAAAATATGGACTTAACGAGACTTTTTTTTTGTACCACTATAAAACTTACGTAAACATATAACTTTAATATTTTCTAAAAAGCTAAAGCTTGATGAGGCTTATCTTTAAGTGAAAGAACGACGTTCACGGCTCAAGCTTTTAAGAAAATATTAAAGTTCTATGCTTACGTAAGTTTTATTTAGTACTTTTTAGTTCATTATAGGCTTGTTTAAAAAAGTACCTATTTTACATTTTATTCTAGGATTAGAATTTAATAAAATATCTGTTCTAAGGTTCTTAATTGTCAAGACAAATCTAACGAGTCCAACACAACAGGGCTACCGTGTAAACTTGAGGTGTTCCTGTGGTCACCTTCCGGCTCTATCATCAGACCCTAGACTACACCTTGGGCTAACTTGTCCACCTACTTGTCAAAATCTCGACATGACCTAAACACAGCGGGGCTATCTTGTCTAGTTAAGGAGTTGCTATAGTGTCCTTCCAGATCCATCATGAGGCTCTGGACTACACCTTGGGCGACAGTACTTGGCAAAACAAAAAACTTTTTACAAAAAAAAACAACCGACTTCAAAAAAAAAAAATACTACAAAGTGAAAAATTACTTTAATTTCGGAAGTCGGTGTCTTTGGTTTTCAATTTTCGTTCTTTGTCACCGACTTCCGAAATTAAAGTTATTTTTCACTTTGAAGTGTTTTTTTTTTTTTTTGAAGCCGGTTGTTTTTTTTTTTTGTAAAGTTTTTATTTTTCACTTTTTAGTTGTGGTACCTACCCCACACAAATTCGAATACCACTACCTGCTATGTAAATAACAGTGACAGGAAGTTATCATAATATCATCCACATACCATATGGGAAAAAATACGTATTATTGAAGCTAACTCAAAAACTACCCAAGTAAAGTTAATAAAATTTATATGGGACCACCTCTGAAGTATGATCTACCAAACAAAAAAAGAATCATCAAAATCAATTCATAATTGGCGGAGTAATCGCGTAAACAACACACAAAAAATAAAAAGATCATACAGTCGAATTGAGAACCTCCTCTTTTTAGAAGTCGGTTAAAAACCAACGACCGCAAATACAATAGGGCTATCTTATTTAGTTGAGGAGTTCATATGGATCTGGACAGTTCCTAGCCTAAAAGCGCTTGTCAATACATAGTCCAGGGAGTCTAAAAACGATTGTTTTAACTTGTTTGGTTTAGAAGGTCCTATGGCCACCTTCCGGCTCTATCGTCAGACCCTGAACACAACCTAGTGTAAAACACTTATCAATACATATCCAATGACTCCCTAACACAATGATACTATCATGTTTCTTTGGCCGAATCTCTGAATTTCGTGGTTAGGGAGTAGACCTGCAGGAAGCAGTCATGAACGCTCATGAACGATAGCTTGTAGTTTTCGAAAATATTTATATTTGACGGCGTTGACCGATGACCTACGTTTTTTCCTATCAAAAACATGACATCCACATGACATCATTCAATACGTCAAATTCAAATTAAAAAAAAAACCGGCCAAGTGCGTGAACCACGCACAATGAAGAGTTCCGTAGTTGAGTTCAATTTATCCCAAGAACAAACTTTAACATTGTAATTGAAAAATGATATCTCTCCCTTGAATAAAAAATAGTTATCACACACCCACACGACTAAAATGGGACAGACGAAAAAAATAATATCGTGATTTTATTTTACCACTTTGTCGGCCAAATTACAGCTTTCTAGTACAAAGATTCTCTGAGCTAAGCCGCGGATAGACAGACAGACAGTCAGACATGGACATGGTGAAACTACATCGGTTCATTGTTGACTACAGAACCCTAAAAACCAGAAAAATTATTAGTAAAAATTTGTAGGCCAGTTAGAAAAATGAACTAATAGGTTTTAATAAATAGTGAGCAATTTACTGCATTTTGAGAAGCTATTCTGCTCATCATGCCGAAGATTCTCATCAAATCTTCACCAATTTTTTTTGAGACCAACATAGAGTTACTACCTTTCACATAAAAAAGAAACATCGAAATCGGATCTCATAAGGCGGAGATATCCAGTAGCCCCCCTTTTTGCCCCATTTTGGAGGAAGTAACCCTCCAATCTAAAATCCCCGACGACGAAAAATTACAAAAAAATCGCCAAACCTGTACACCAAATTTCGTCCAGATTGGTTGTAAAATACGACCTGTAGACGAGTACGTACAAACTGACACACGAAAGCAAATTTTGCCAGACCTGATCCAGAGACGCTTCGCTCGCTACGCTCGCTCGGTCAAACATAACATCACACCTTGTTTCCCCGAAGGGTTGGGCAGAGGTGTCCCTGTAGCAGGTACACCCACATTTCGCCAGTTATGTCTAAGTCCCATGTAATACCTAGGGGGCGAGCATATTGCCATCAACCGGGCACAAATCCAGACTCCAGGCTGCTACTGAGAAGTTTCAGATAGAAAAACCCAATAGCACTTTGCCCGACCCGGGAATCGAACCCAGGACCTCATGCTCAGCAGTAGCGTTTGCGACCACTAGACCAACGAAGTAGTCGAGGCAATCAAATACATAAATCTTCGGTTAAAAAGTCTTAGAGACTAGGCTTCTTCTTTTCTTGTCGATAGTACTCTTCTTCGAATTTTTTATATTAATTGAGCCCAGTAGGTACCCACATTGATCGCGGCATTAGTGGCATTTTTAGGTCATCCGAGGGGAACGGACATTTAGGACACTCAAGTGGGACATGGTCTGACCATGAAGCACTCACACTGGGTGTTGATGGGTGATCTGCCACTTCGACAGATTGTGTCTGCAGCGGCCTACTTGGGTAAACAACGTGAGAGTTTTTCATATAGAGGCTGGGCAATAATCTTATATTGTCTTCGTTTTAGGTATAGTTTGCAGCTGTGGTAGGGTAATATCAGCCTTTTTTCTGTGTAACTATGTCGACACGGTTCTTTTTTTCATTGACACACCGGGTTTTTAATCAAAATATTTTGTTTGGTGTACAATTTTATTATTTTTGAGAAAATTTAATTCTAGTACATTTGAGTATGCACTAACATTATGTAAAAGATGGCCAACTACAAGTTTATATATCTATCTATTTATATATAAAATGAATCCCTAATTCCCTTGGTTACGACGTCACGCTAAAACGGCTGAACGGATTTGGATGAAATTTCGCATATGGATACACCATGACCCGGAGAAGGACATAGGATACTTTTTATCCTCATGTTCCCACTGTATCGAGACTTATGCGAGTGAAACTGCGGGGCGCAGCTAGTACAGTTTAATAAACATATATATAACATTGAAAAATCAACGTAAACAGCGTGAATTAAGCATATAAATACACTACCAAAAAAAAATGCTATCGATAAAAAACTAAAACAAAAACAGATGTTTCACTCCGCATTTTAGGTAAGAAGCTACGCTGCGGGCTCGACTTGTCGAGTCAATGCAGTGAGCGTAACGTAGTCAGAAGATATAAGAGTTACGCGATAGAAAGAGAGGAAACTTCTAGGTGAATATAACTGTAGGTAATCAGCGCTGTGCGACCTGAATTGCCTTTATTGTGTCGTAGCAAAAGTCGTTTTTTTGGGTTCCGTAGTAAACAAGGAACCCTTATAGTTTCGTCATGTCCGTCTGTCTGTCTGTCCGTCCGCGGTCTAGCTCTGAAACTCTTAGTACTAGAAAGCTGTAATTTGGCATGGGTATACATATTAATTACACCGACAAAGTCGTAAAACAAAATTATGAAAAAAAAAAATTGGGTTTCTCCCGTACACGTAAAGTGGTGGTTTTTTTTTTTTCTATCCCATGGTGTGGGATATCATTGAAAAGGTCCTTCAAAAACATTGTGAGTATGACGAAACCATTTTTGGATTCAGGGATCCGTTTGCGAAATATTGAACTTTAAAGTGCTAATTTTTGTTAGAGTTAAGTGTCCCCCTGCCAGCTAAATGGTTGATTTTGGATGTGTGAAAAAAATCACAGCAGTAGTTTATATAACGAAATTAAAAGGAAAGCTATCACAGCTAAGTAGGCTCTACAAGTTAATGAGTAATAATCGACCAACTTAAATTTACAGTTGCAAAAACATGTTTTCCCATACATTCCGTATGGGAGAACATGTTTTTCAAGTACAAAGTTAAGTTTGTTTTTGGGATAAATTCATCCCAACTACGGAACTTCATTGTGCGTGGTCCGACACGCACTTGGCCGGTTTTTTTAATAATTTTGCTGAGTGAACCATCTGTTTTGATCTGTAATTAGGAGTATCACAGTATGAATTCACAGTATTAAAAGAAAGAATAAAGTTTATTTGGACACAGTTCGTAAAAAACAAAATACAGATAACAAAATAAAAGTTGAAAATAATGTTTTTATCACATCTATTCAAAAAGAGTTGGTTTATTCTTCGTAAACAAGGACTACAATATCTTTTTAATCCCTAGGGATTAAAAGTGATTTGAATTTGGAATGTGTATATTGTTAGCAGTGGTGGCCCAGTGGTAACGGCCGCGACTTACGAGTTGTAGGTCGTAGGTTCGAACCCACACAGGCGCTTTACTTTGTGTAAATTATTTCATCACCACTGCTCTCAAAGCGGTGAAGGAAAACATCGTGAGGCAACCGGCATGTCCTAGAACCGAAAATTCGAAGACATGTGACATCTACCAACCCGCACTGGGCCCGCGTGGTGGATTACGGCCCGCTCCCTCTCACAGAGAGGAGGCCTGTGTCCCAGCAGTGGGAACATTTATAGGCTGATGATGATGATGATGATATTGTTAGTAAAAGTTCCAGTCACCAAAGAGATCAAACATGAACATTGTGTGAACAAGTAACAGGCTGGCAAGAGAGAGAGAGAAAGTGTGAATTTGATCAAAATGAAAATCCATAATGGCGGCTCTGAAAATTTTAAAATTTTCTGTCATGGGTGTCGTTTTCATAGTTTTCGAGGATGCTAAAGCCATTAGTGAGGTCAAAATAAAAATCCAAAATGGCGGCTGCGGAAATTTTCAAATTTTTCGTCATGGGTATCATTTTCATAGTTTTCGAAGGTGCTAAAGTCAAAATTTAAATCCACGATGGCGGCTGCGAAAATTTTGTTTTTTAAATCATACGTGACAAGGAACTTCGTTCCTGACGGGGGTCGGATGACAGACTTTTTTTCTCATAGAGGGTGATAAAAAGTAGAGTGTTCACCTCGGGAGCAACACTATTTTAAGCTCGAGTGACTTACTTAGAATCCCTCGCTGCGCTCAGGTTTCTACTTTAGAATCCTTCACTCCGCTCTGGATTCAAAGAAATACTCTTGCCTTATAAATAGTTGTTTGCTCCCTTGGTAAACAATCTACTATTTAACAACAATAGTGTGTGCCTCACGGCTGCGCCAAAAAGGTTCATTTCAGGATTAATGCTAGACAAATGCTGTTTGACGCTGGTTTTCTAATGAACCTTTAGGGACAAGTAAACTTACTAAACAAATCTAAACTAAATAAAGTGTGTAATGAATAAAATAAAGAAGAATGACATGATGTTTAAGGCTATCTGTCCCCCCCAGCTGGCCTTCCTGCGCATCATCAGCTCGCACGAGCACTACGTGTCGCTGAACCTGCCGGCGGCGGGCGGCGGCGGCGTGTCGCCGGCCGCGTCGTGGCAGTCGCTGGGCTCCACGTCCAGCGCGCCGCCGCGCCACGCGCTGGGCCACGAGTTCCGCTCCCGGCACTATCTGGCGGGCCTGCTGCTCACTGAGCTCACTAATGCCTTGGATCTGCAGTAAGTACAACACTAGTCTACGGCGGCGGCGTGTCGCCGGCCGCGTCGTGGCAGTCGCTGGGCTCCACGTCCAGCGCGCCGCCGCGCCACGCGCTGGGCCACGAGTTCCGCTCCCGGCACTATCTGGCGGGCCTGCTGCTCACTGAGCTCACTAATGCCTTGGATCTGCAGTAAGTACAACACTAGTCTACCTAGTCTTTTCCCAACTATGTTAGAGCTAGATCCAGTCTAACCGGATGCAACTGAATACCAGTATTTTACACGGAGCGACTACTTATCTGACCTCTACAACCCAGTTACTGGGTAACACGATGCTCCTTTGTAAGAGTGAATTTGCAGTAAGTACAGTAATTTTCAGCCGTCTTGTAATGTTC
This sequence comes from Agrochola lychnidis, assembly GCA_963680765.1. Taxonomy (NCBI): domain Eukaryota; kingdom Metazoa; phylum Arthropoda; class Insecta; order Lepidoptera; family Noctuidae; genus Agrochola; species Agrochola lychnidis. The sequence continues at coordinate 24,496,443 of OY796858.1, forward strand.
TCATCAGATTAAGTATCGTAATTTAGGGTCAACAACCCCAAACAATATGATTAGTTTGGATAAACCCAGAGGAATTCCATGAACCCTCGGATTCTCTCGCTCGCTATCTGCGACTCTACAATAGAACAATAGTCTGACACTTCCTATCTCTTTCTCACAGTTACTTTTCTACTGCTCTTATCAAATTCTGAGAAAACAATGCATTCACATGCATTGCATAACTCCGTCTATATTAGTCTCCATCTACGCGTATGATCTTTCTATAGATCAGCAGTTTGACATTAGTAAAAATGAAGGCAACTTTTTCAATTTTGAAAACAAATTCAGCTTTGAGATACGAGCGAATACTCAGGAATCAATTTTGTAACCAATCGGCCCAGAAAAAAATTTTACTAAATAACAGCAACCTTTTTTTAATTGGACGTAGATTAGCAGAAGGACTCAACCCACACTATGGTCAAAAATGAAAGAGATCCTAAAGTACCAACCTTTAGGACCAATTTTGAAAACAAATTTAAGTTTGGGATACGCGTGGCTATTCATAAATCGATTTTGAAAGCAATCCGTTCTGTAACAAATATTTTCGAAATGCAACTACAATCACAAGCATAAATATATAAACAGCTCGGCAGTAATTTCTAATTTCATGATTCTTCCATTATTGGCCACATTCCGAGTTACGCTAAAAGTGATTATATCGCAAATCCGACCAAATTTAATAGTCACAAAATATAAGGGTTATTGAGTAATAATTGTGACTTTGGACTTTGGTCGGATTCGCGATAAAATCACTTTTAGCGTAATTCGGAATGCGGCCATTGTCTGCTGTTAAGATGGCGGCAAATATTTATGTGATCATTTGTGGAAGGCATATACAAGTAGCAGCACAAATATTTGACATCGAAAGAACACCAAAACTATCTAAAACTCTATGCAATAGTAAACTTCTCTAGTTTACTAAATGTTTGGTTGACAAACCTAATACCCACATAAAACATTTTAAAGGGCCTGGTACTGGTCATCTTTAAATTGTGGTTGGCTAGCTCGCTCAAATCGGCTAGACGCTGCGTGCCTCGTCATATCACTAAAATCAATGAAACCAAAAGTATTTCTCTGTACCCATAAGGAGTCCGGTCCTGCAGTGCGCGGCAGTGAACGGCGTCCTGTCGCTCCTCACGGCGCACGACGCCGACCCGCGCCTGGCCGCGCCCGACGTGAAGGCGCGCGTGGCCGCGCTGTACCTGCCGCTGCTGGGCATCGTCATGGACGCGCACGCGCAGCTCTACAGGGGGTTCACTACTAACAAAGGTAATGTTAGCAAGCTTAAGACTCGTGTACCCGAGTCTATCAACAAAACTTACCAAACTTATTGAATGCTTCTTTTGCAGAGATACTGCAACTGGACAGTGAAATGGGGCAATTTGGAAATTTGTACACCGCGTCGTCACCTGAAGGTGACTTTAAACAGGTATGATGTTAGCGCGTGGAGCAATGAAAAAAGTGGACTGTATTTTTAGGCAACGCAATTATTTTTTAAATTTTATAAAATCCGTGACAAACAGCTAATCTATACTAATATATAAAGCTGAAGAGTTTGTTTGTTTGCTTGAACGCGCTAATCTCAGAAACTACAGATCTGATTTGAAAAATTCTTTCAGTGTTAGATAGCCCATTTATCGAGGAAGGCTATAGGCTATATATCATCACGCTAAGACCAATAGGAGCGGAGCACCAATGAAGAATGTTTCAAAATCGGGATATTTTTTTTCCTTTTGAGAGCTTCCGCTGCGTGCGCTGCGTAAACGGTTAAAGTTTCTCAAAAATCATGTATGACAGAATTGTTCCCCTTTAAAAGTTCTAAAAAAAAGTCCGCGACAGCATATATCTATCTTTTAAGGTTGGCTCACTCTAACCTTTTTTATACTAACCAAATTTGTTCAAAAGTAATGCGTCATTTGCGAAGGTGTTTTTATAAACATGACATTAATCCTTATCCAAATAAATACGTTATTCATCACAAGTATTTAATTTAAAACAAAATTGCCGTTTACATCATTCGATTTCAATGAATATCTTAGGAGATATCGCAGTTTTAAAATAACATCGCAGCAAAATAATGATCATAGTACTGCGCGCGCATTAAAAAAAATCCGGTGAAGTAAGGCCCAGGGGCAAACATTTAAGCACGTAGGAATAGATTTACGCCAAGAGTGTTTTTCGCACGGGCAACTATATGTTGCCCTATCGAGATCTGGTTCTGGTGAAAATCAATATCTACTTCTGCCGGAAGAAAACAAAACTAAAAATATAGTGTACGCAGAAGTACTTTAAAATAAATTTAGTTTTGAGTTTTTTTGAGAATAACCTACAATCTACATGATAGGTATAAGATTATAAGAACCAGTACTTTTCAAAAATTCAAAAAAAAAAAAAAAATATATTTCAGGAATACACCCATATGAAATTCACGACAGATTACAAATTCAATTAATTAATACAATTTATACATTATTATAAAACAATCAAAAATACAAAATATTAATAGTAAAGTATTATTTTAGCTGGAATATTAATTGCCATATACGAAGAAATAATTATAAACTTTTACCTAACGTTTTAAATTTCCACTCTTATATCAGTAAGAGTGGAACAGTGGAAAGCGTGATGTAGGTACCTAAAATGGAGCTATTTTAGGTAAAGTACGCATTATAAAAAAAAAAACACCTTTTAAGTTAACGAAGTCGAGGGTGAAAGTTAGCGTTAGCTCAAAGTAACTATTCCACGCGGACGAAGTCGCGGGCAGAAGCTAGTAATTATATAAGAGAGGAATGTCGTCCGTCGCGGTGGAGTCCGTGGAAGCGAGTGGTCATCGGGCCGAGCCATGTCGCCGCCGCGCCGCACCTCAGCTGTACCGATGACGCGCTGATCACGATGCTTGCGCGTGCAGACCGCGTGCAAGGTGTTGTGTTGAGTTTGATTCCCAACATATGACACTTCCCTATATTGATCTGCATATATTGAGTTAAATTGTCATTGAGATTATCACAATATTTACTATCGTAGACTTCATCCATCGCTTTCCTCCAGGCCAGAATGAGGTCAAGGGGAGGCCCAAAAATTCTATTTTTTTTTTTTTTCACAATTTATGTTATTTTGTCCTTATTTCTAGAACGGCCGTCCACCATTCAACAGCGAAACAAGCCGTAACTTACTAATGTGCCTCGTGTGGGTCCTGAAGTGGGCCGAGCGAGGCGCACTAGCGGCCTGCGTGGCCGAGCTGTCTGCACACAAGCTGCACTCGCTACTAGCTCTCATCGACCTTTGCTTCAAGTGTCAGGAGTACAAGGTACAGTACTGAAGTGTAGTGAGGAAGTAGAAACAAAGGTACAGTGAGAAATCTGTAAAGATTAGTCGCAGTCCAGTTTAAAGTTATAAGAGACGCGAATGCGTAGACACTGCTAATCTGCTAATCATAGGCTTACATCAAATGTATAGGTCATTTGACATAAGCTTGGCTTGGCTCGTTTGGCTTTTAACGTCTGACAGGGTCAATATAATATATTTAATCATATAATATATTTATTCAGACAATATTGATCCATTACATTTATATTGTTAGTATGAACTTAAAAACTATGTTAGTACCTAATAACTAAGAGAGACTTGGTCCTCTGGGTGAGGCTCCACACTAGTGGACTGTCTAGCTTATTGCCTATTACATTCAGGATGCTGTTACTGCTCCCACGCAATCTGCTTAGCAGTGAGGCTGTTTTTTACGCCAGGTGGCATCAAAGCCGTCTGTGCGCGACTCAGCGAACATTGTTGACGCACTGGAGAAGCGCGGCAGACGTAACAGCACCCTGAAGGCATTGTTAAACTGGATGCGCAGAGAATTGTAAGCCCTTTGGTTATATCTGAACCACAGGCTCGCTGAGTACAGAGATGTGCAATACGCTTTGAATAAAGTTACTTTCACCGCGTCTGTACATCGCGCGAACCTGCGGGCCAGCATGTTCGCCCGGACTGACAATGCCCTGCGCTCCCTCTCCATGTCGTACATCATCTCCAAGATTTTCGGTAACCACATGCCCAAGATATTTGAATTACACTCGATTAAGAGGAATACCATTGAGTAACACTGGTGGCACAACAGTTGGGCACTTTGTACCCAATCAATCAATCGATGAGGGAGTGAATCTGATATCCGATTGGCAGCCTAACTGGCCTTGTAGGCAAATCTTTGACTATAAGGTCGCGCGCACTTTGGGCACGAATTTGTATTGTATATAAACATACGATCGTGTTCGTACGAATTGAGTGCGCACACCGAATACGTTTCTGTCCGTCAAATAGGTAGTGTTCCGGTGATATCGCATTCAACGCACGAAAGATCCCAACAAGTTCGGATTGTTTTCGTTCTTCGGAACTATACATACGACTAACTCGCACCCAGTCTGCGTGTTACCTTTGTACTTGGAAGGTCGTATGTGTACGCACGAATAAAATTTGTACGAAAACGCGTCCATAGTGCGCACGACCTAAAGCAGACCAATCTAACATGATCCACATATCAGATATTTATTTTTAAATAGACAAACGTTTTCAACACAAACCTTATATACATTTACATTCTACGCTATTCCTCAGGGTCGTAAGGAGATAATGAAATGCGCGCAACAGAACGGGCGCAAGACCACAGACATCAAAGCCAAGCTGGAAGACGTGATCCTGGGGCAGGGCTCCGCCAGGAACGACTTCATCATGAGGAGGAAAGGTCAGTTGGTGATACTTGAAAGAAACGATCTGTTTGCGGATGAATGAACGAAGATTTTATTGGCATGTCAGAAGTACTGCGAGAGGGATTCATGAAAGTTTTGTAATTTTTTTATGTTTTAATCTCAGCTTTATAATTTTCTCTTTTATGTGTACGTGTCTTTAATTATTGTAATTGGTTTTTTACCGCTTTAATTATAGTAAATAAATGAAGAAGATAATTTATTATGTTGGGAGTCCCCTTTAGCACATTGATTCCTCACATAAATCGCAGAAAATTTACAGATGTTTTTTTTTTATACACTTGTGTCCTTTGTTTTAATTCTTTTATATTATTCTTGTAGCACATTTGACGGAATGGTATCGATTAATGCATCCTCCTATCCTTAACTTAAAAGGTTGTCATTTCCCTTTGCTTTTTGGCAAAAAATTGTATTTAGATGTATGATTTGATTTATTTAACGCTCTCTCTTCTTCCCTTACTAAAAACGTATTTAAGATCCTTCAGTTACCTATTTGTAATTTACTATTCAAATCTTTGATTCACCCTTCGAAATGGTGGGTGTTTGGATATCTGAGGACCAGTATTTAAAAACGTTATATATCTAGTCGCAATGACATCTTAGCGACAATCAATGTCAAAAATAGAGGTATTTTTCTCAGATTGAGACTGAGTAGAATGCGGGAATTACCCCTTTGGTGTCAGATATCTTTGTAACAGCTACTGTGGATGAGAGAGCCAAGTCCCCGAAACCAGTCCAAGCATGAGGGTCAATAAACACTGTATTTTTGCCGACATAACTACAAAATGTAAGATAGGTGGTGGGTCAAGCGTAGGTGCGTGTCGGCGCGAGCGCTGGCGCAAGGACATGTGGCGCGGCGGGGCCCGCGAGGCCGGCGCCCCGCCCGCGCCCGCGCCGCACCTGTCCGGGGCGCTGGCGGCCGAGGTGGCGCTTACGTTGTTACATGCCTTGGAGACTATTGTGCAGGTACGTAGAAAAATAACGAATACAAATCTTGAAATTAGGAAAATATCGATGGATGTGTTTTGTTACAAAACTCTTGAGTCATGGTGAAAGCACACTTAAATAGTAGATTGTTTACCAAGGTAAAGTCCCCGTCACGAGAAGCTATAATTTTTAATAAATAAAGAACTTCTACCAAGTTACGTAGCGACAATTTAATCAACAACGAATAATCCCAAATTCAATGAAGTCAAAGTAACGTACGTGTTATACGAAACTAATGAGCAATTTCACTTGATCGGGTTATATTTTAGCGATATAAAGCGCTGTCGTCTAAGGTTTTGTGGTACTGGAACGCATCTGATTCATGGAACGTAAACATTTGAGCCACGATTTTGAAGTAAGTTCACGCTGACGTTGTCTCTACTGTCTTTCGAGTTTCGAATGCGTCTGTTTGTTTGTGGTGTTTTCGCGGATTAGGTTATATTGTTTGTTTGTAATTAGATGTGTGTGTTAATATAATTATATCCCTGTAAAAAAATAGTACAAAACTGTTTTTATTTTATTTTAAGTACCCAAAGATTGCAAACCCCTGAATGTGTGTTTACAAAATTTATAGCTTCTCGTGACGGGGACTTTAGTAAACAACTATTTTTAAGGCAAGAGTGTTTGTTTGAATCCAGAGCGCAGCGAGGAATTCAAAGTACGTCACTCGAGCTTAAAATAGTGTTGCTCCCGAGGTAAACACTACTTTTTATCACCATCTATGAGAAAAAAAAAACGTGTGCAGTTCGACCCCCGTCAGGAACAAAGTTCCTTCTCACGTATGGTTTAAAACAAAAATAAAAATTTCACCGCCATCGTGGATTTACATTTTGACCTCACTATCTATCGACTTTAGCACCTTCGAAAACTATGAAAACGACACTCATGACGAAAAATTTAAACATTTTCGCAGCCGCCATCTTGGATTTTCATTTTGACTTCACCATCGGCTGTAGCACCCTTAAAAACCATGAAAACGATACCCATGACCAAAAATTTTTTTTTTTGCGTCCTCCATTTTGGATTTTCATTTTGACCTCACCATCGGCTTTAGCACCCTTGAAAACCATGAAAACGATACCCATGATGAAAAATTTTAAAATTTTCAGAGCCGCTATTTTGGATTTACATTTTGACCAAATTCACACTTTCTCTCTCTTGCCAGCCTATTACTTGTTCATACAATGTTCGGTTTGATCTCTTTGGTGATTAGAACTTTTACTAACAATATCCACATTCCAAATTCAAATCACTTTTAATCCCTAGGGATTAAAAAGCTATTTTAGTCCCTGTTTACGAGGACTAAACTAGCTCTTTTTTAATAGATGTGATAAATAGTAGATTGTTATATGAGGGGCTAAAATAACTCATTGTAATGAGGTAGTTTACTCCCGAGCTTTAGCGAGGGAGTAAATAGAAACCGAGTTATAATGGGTTTTAGCGCCGTGTGTTACACTCTACTTTTCACTACGATTGCGAGAAAATAAAATAATCCAATACAATATTAAATAGTTAATTTAATTTAAATGTACAATTTGTACAATTCTGGATATTTAACGAGATGTTTTTTTTTTTTTTTTGGCAACTTAATTTAAGTCCTCTGTGAAGATGTTCTCACTAGATGATGACATTTTCACTGTTGTAAATTATATTACGGTCACCAATTCAATTCGTAATTAGAGAAAAATTCTAAAGATTTCGCGCCAATGTCTTTTTTATTTCTTCTGTAGCTGCAACGCAATGCACGCACTCTACCGAAGAGATAGCCGGATTTAGTTCCATTTTCAAAAATAAAATGTTCTTCTTTTTTTTGTGAACCAGTCATAAGTAGAGTCCATAATCATGATTATTCTACATAAGAATAAAGACTTTTTCGTTTTTCAAGGCTCGTTGGAACAGACAAAAATGAAAAAGAAATTACTTTTTCCCCTAGAGCAAGAAATGCATTTTTTTTTCCCGCTCTGGTACTCTACAATGACGGCCTTTTTGAGCAAGAGGAGTGAAAAAAATAATTGTTTAATGGAATGAAGTCGATATGAAAATTGTTTTGTTGGAAGAGGTGAATATGCATATATTTTGCTGCAAAACCCTTCAGGATGTTATGGATGTTGTTTTTCTAATACATATCTTTAGCTAAATGGCCAAAGATGAAAAAACCTCATATTTTTTACGAAAATGATGTTTGTTCTTGTGTGTCCAGTCCTGCTGCAACCTGGAGTGTGGCCAGAGCGTGTGTAGCGCGGCGTTACAAGTGTTGTTGCGAGCGTTACAACGTAACCAGAGCGTCGTCGTGTTGCAGCATATGTTCGCCTCTGTGCGAGCCCTCATCGTCAAGGTAATACAACCTCTTAGAAGGTTAGATTGTTTATGGTATTTATGACACACTTGTCATAAATATCAAATACAATGTTATCTTAAAAAATATACAGTTATTTTTCTTGACTTGAATATGTGGAACCCGAGTGCTCAAACCCGGAACTTGAGAAGAAGTTTCGTTCAGCCATTTTTTAATGTAAATATAATGAAGAAAACCACGAATCACACCAACAATTAAATTGAGTTCAACTTTTCAAACACGTTTTTTATTTAGATTTTAAAACACCCTGCATATCTTACTTTTGCTGCAGAATAAGAAGGTTCAAATGCGTCATTTATCCGTTCTACTTCTGCTAATGTGAGAATTGATCTGTAATGTAATATGTACAGGTGCCTACTTCCGATAATTTGACTTTGAAACGTGTGGTAAAGCATGATGTGTCCGTATAGCTCGGCTGGTCGTGCTGCGGCGAGGAGTCGGGCATCTGCCGCGTGCTCCTGCGGCACTGCGCCGCGCTGTCCGCGCCCACGCGCGCGCACGCGTCCGCCACGCTGTACGCGCTCATGAGGCAACACTACCAGCTCGGCAATGTGAGTACTACTACCCGCATCATTTCTAACACCGCTGTTAAAAAAACACTAAATGTCACTCAGAGTTTACTTCCTTTTCTAGAGTAGCGAGTGGTATGTCTGTTAAAACAAAATACTTAAAACCTAAACCATTTTATAAAAAGTTCGTGGCTCCTAGCTGTCAGCGCACAGTGTCCGGTCAGGGACGGGAAAAAGACCCCTTGCATACATCACTACATAGTATAAAACAAAGTCGCTTTCTCTGTCCATATGTATGCTTAAATCTTTAAAACTACGCAACGGATTTTGATGCGGTTTTTTTTAATAGATAGAGTGATTGCAGAGGAAGGTTTATATGTATAATAACCCGGTTTATACCTGTGCAAAGCCGGGGCGGGTCGCTAGTTTTATATAAACTTGTTCACTATAAACCTGAGTTCTGGGCTGTCATCATTTTGGAAGCAAGCGTGCTCTGATGTAATAAACTGATCTGAATTACTCGGGAGCCCGGAATAATATTTATCGGGCTTAAGAGCACAACCAACTTTCGGTAACTTTTATGCCGGACCACCACTATAAGGGCCACACTTACCTCAACCACACGTATCACATTTGGGCGCCAAAATCAACCGTGAGGGTGATACCGACCACATCAAGGCCACGTCGCAGCCACAACACAACCACTAGCGAGACCTGCGCGTGCGCTAGCGGCCGGCCACATCACAAACACAACGTTGTGTCTACGCGACGACACTGTGCGCATAACTCAAAGAGTCCCGCCTGCGCCCTCCCCCTCATTCATTCTGTGTTGCGGTGAGGGTGGTTTTATGTCAACAAAATGCCAGTGATACTTTTGAAACAGATTTATTTATCGAAGAGGTCCTCTAAGAAAGCTGGAGTCGATCTGTCTGTCTGCAAACATTAGCCACTAACATAACCACATCGAAATTTTGTAGTTACCACAAGTCACAACACAACTACAAGAAGCTGCAGCAACATTATTCGGACGTAATCACAGCGACAAAATGTAGGCATACATTTTGTCGCTGTGATGTGGTGTGGTTGTGGTACGTGTGTTCGGGCCCTTATTCATGACATCTTTCATTCGCAGAACTTCAGCCGCGTCAAGATGCAGGTGACGATGTCCCTGTCCTCGTTAGTGGGCACCTCCACGACCTTCAGCGAGGATTCTCTGCGACGCGCGCTCAAGACCATCCTAGTGTACGCTGAACATGATGCTGACCTTGCTGATACCACCTTCCCTGAACAGGTAACTTTTGGGTAAAATAAGAAATCACTGATAGAATAATAATCGTTTATTTGGAACAAAAAACAATGTTAAACGATAATAACTGCAATGAAAATGCATGAAATATGAACAATTATTACTTTGGGAATAGCTCCAGCTGGTAAAAAATCCAGAGACTACGGCCTGCTTCATTCACATAAACGAATATCAACTTTATGGTAGTGTAAATAACGTGGATTTCATATTGACTTGAAAAAGTCGTAAACATGTTTGAAATTGTAGTGCAAAATTTTATTTTCATTTTGAAATATCTTTAGAACAATTAACAACTAAATTCGTTATCCTAAGTTACATTACATTACTACATTTTTACATTTGTGTGCGCAAATAAAGGCGAATGTCTTCCAATAACTTAAGAGAGGTAATTTGAACTGATAACAACAGTGTAGTGCAAATTCAACTTTATGTGTATGATATTAAAGATGAATTTACAAAAAAAATGGCACTCCGGGAGTGCCGACAGAAGTGAAAACTTGAACAAGATCGCCTTGGTGGAAGAAAAATACTGGTATAAAACATTAGTCCGTAACCTTATCTAAATAAAGAGCACAATTGCGTTTACAAAAATAAGGTGTCGGTAACAGTGTCGCGAGTTCAATTTTTTTTTTCCCATCTCATAAAAGCCCAACGCGCCTAAAGAAGTTTTCACTTCAAAAAGACATTTGTTTACACGTCACATGACATAACATGAGAGGTATACCAACAGAACATAGTAGTATATTACTTGTTTACATGTTTGGGATCTAAACTGCGAACGCAGTATAGGGCTATCGCAATGTTGCTTACCGTGATCAGAGGGGCATAATGACTTCCTGACTGCCAAAATATAATAAAACCAGCCTATTATTGTCCCACTGCAGGGCAAAGGCCTCTTCTCAAACAGAGAAGGCACGAGCATTGATCACCACGCTTGCTCAAGACGGGTTGGCGATGACAGACTTATATTAACTGTAAGTCCAGGTGTCCCCACGATGTTTTCCTTCACCGACGTCAGTAATATCCAAGATAAACTCTGAAAGTTTTTGAAAAAGTCCCACTACTTCGTGCATGAGAGGCGAATGCCCTAACCACTAGCCCGTCACGAATTTAACACTCCTTTTATGAAAACTACAGTCAAGTTCATCCCGCCATGTATGTCCGTTTTGATCCATCGCGATGTCACCTGCCATATATGAATTGGATATTTCGCGCTTACGCACTTCCAAGTTCAAAAGTCAAGGCTATTGAATCTTAAAAAATACCCAACTGAAACTTATTATCCCTAAAATACCTATAAGTACAGTTCGATTCAAACTTAATGGCGGCTCGCTGCGCAGTACCCCACCCCTCACCCCTGCTGACACATGAGTTCGTTACTGCACAGCGACTCGCCTCATGTTGAATCGAGTGTACTTCCTACTTATCTGTAAAATGAACACACGCATTTAACTATCTCTAAACCATACCTAGTCTTAAATTTATTCTGTCCCAATGTGTAAGACCGCGCACACTTTGAATGCGTTTTCGTACGAATTACACTTGTGTGTACACGCACGAACGATTCCGATTCCCGACCTTTCAAGTACTACAAAGGCAGCGCGCAGACTGGGTGCGACTTAGTCGTACGTATAGTTCTGACATCCGAAAACAATCCGAACTTGTTGGGATTTGTTCTATTTGACGGAGAAAAACGTATCCAATATGCGCACTCAATTCGGACGACCATGGTCGTACGTGTACGTACGAGTGAAATTCGTATGAAAACGCATCCAAAGTGCGCGCGGCCTAACTGTTATACGCCCCAATAAAGTAAAATAAAATGTATGAAGGCGAGTTGTGTCATCCAGATCCTAATTGTCTTCTTTAATTTCTAGGTGAAAGATTTAGTGTTCAACTTACACATGATCCTGTCAGACACTGTCAAGATGAAGGAGTTCCAAGAAGACCCGGAGATGTTACTGGATCTGATGCACCGCATCGCGCGCGGTTACCAGCATAGCCCCGACCTCAGACTCACCTGGTTGAATAATATGGCGCAGAAGCATATGGAAGTAAGCAGATAAATTAGAAGTTGGTTTCTTAAAAAAAAAAAACAGTACTTTAAACTACACCCACAGTTTAAAGTTCTAGATTTTCTTTTATATTTTTGTCTTTAGTATTGGATCTTGAAAAAACAAACGCATTAAGAACCACAGGAAGTGAAGATAGACCTGATCCAACATCGCGGTGACGTCGTTAAAAGATACACCCTTAAATAAATGTCACCGATCTCTCCACTATTCCATTGCTTACTCTAGGATGCATATCCGGTACGGCTCGCAAATCCCTCCAAATCCCAAGGGCACGTCTTCCCTACCATTACCGCGCCTCCCGGTCTACTCCTTAATATGCAATGGCCTCTGTAGCCCCATGAAGCAGGAGGCTCCAGGGGCTAGTGCAAATCTTGGGGTTCATTCGATTAATCGAGTCTGGTTCAACCACGCTGGCGACGGTGCATTTAATTAATTAACTCATAAGTGTTAGATCTTGATTAAATGGTTTCTTTTTGTGGAGTAAGCTCTGACATAGGTATTTGTCAGTTAGCCTTTGTATGTAACGCGGGCTCCGTCAGCGTTTTGATCTTACCTTCGATCAACAATAGCAATTAAGGATTAGGAACAAAAACACATCGCTCAAGTGGCTGCGATTGTATATAACTTGAATATAAACCTTAACACTCAAACATAAATTTCACTACCCCAGCCCAGAATTTTGGCCTTTTAGAGAATTCTGAAAATTACTTTCATTATTCTCTAAAAAGTTTTACAATTAGATCACCAGATGGCGCTACTGTACACCGCTAGATCGCGTTGACATTGTTGCTCGCCAAATGGTTAGGTCCCGTCGAAGAGTTTGTGTGACTGAGTTTTGTTAGTTGTAAAGTAGCTTCAAAAGTAAAGTGTCGTGTTTAACAGTTAGTTTTGAGTTAGTGTATTTCTGTTTTATTATACTCTTGCCACCACATGCTTTTTAGTAACCTACAGCTGCAGTCGGGTTTTTTTTCTAAAATAAGAACAAAAATATTTATGGAAAAAGAAAACTTAATTTCTAAGCAATAGGGTTGAAAAAACTATGATTTGCGGTCTCATTTTTCCGCCCGTTTTTGATGCGCTCATCGGAAATCTAGTACTATTGTTGATCGAAGGATCTTACGCTTTTTTAAATATATAATGAATTATAGTGTGGAGTTTCTTGCCGGCTCTTCTCCATAGGAAGCGACCAATTGGAACCGTGCACCTAGCTTCTGACGTTTCATAAGTGCCCTTGTAGGTTTATGTGAAATAAAATATTTTGATTTTGATTTTTGATTTTGAGTTCATTTTAAAAATAATAATCTTATTCCAGCGATCAAACCACACGGAAGCGGGCATGTGCCTGATCCACGGCGCGGCCTTAGTCGCAGAACAGATGTGTGCAGGCGGGCGAGGAGCTGCCTTGTTACAGAGAGTCACTCACAACGCGCTCGATGAGAGCTGTGCTGATGCTCTGCATCATCACCTCACGCATCTTGAGCTGCAGGTAGGTTATGAGAATATCTTATACCAAAATATACGCCAGTTCAGCAACGTTGTAGCTGACTAACTGACCTGGGTGTCCCAGCCGTACAAGTATTACCCCTATTTTAATATATAGATAGTTAGATATTTTCTTAGAAGATAGGTTGTGACCTGATGGCGTCACATTTCGGCGCTTTAAACATTTTAAGAACAGAAGAGAAGACAAAAATACTACTAGATCTGTGAATGCAGGAATGAACAAAGACAAATAATGAATATTCAACAATGAACTGAATAACATTTAATTGGAAATATGTTAAGAAGTCAAATGTGTAAAACAGCTAATATTGTTGAAGTGAAAACTTCTTTAGGCGTGTTGGGTATTTTTGAGATGGGACTAAACCATTAATTTCGCGACACTGAACGCAATTTACCAACACCGTAGAGTAAAAGACATCAACGCATTGATTACCGCGGTCCGTGGAGTAAAAGACATCAACGCGTTGATTACCGCGGTGCCGATTTTTTTTCAAGTTTTCACTGAATCGGCACTCCCGGAGTGCCAGTTCTTTTTTTATTTTTGTTACTAGACACATCTCACATGCCTGTGTGCCTTATTGTTGTACTAACATAGATTTTAAGTAATTTATAATACGAACAGGCTATGGGCTTTTGAAGCCTGATAATAAATAATTTAAAAAACATTTCAGAAAAAATACATTTAGGGTTCACAAAAAGAAATTTTTGAATAAAAAATTATCGTTAAGTACAGAAAAACTGTATCGTTGGTACTAATGAAAAATCATTGTATCACAGATACCAGAAAAATAAAGGAATAAAGTTTATATTTATTTTTTTATTTAATACAGTCCACTGCATAGCTATAACCTAGATAGCTTGAATATGCCGTTGAAAAAACAAATGCATGATAGATGAAAAACCATAAATAAACTGAATTCAGTCACCGGCCGTGGTGTCACATCTGGCATTGATTTTTGTTACATTGTGACTATTTCAATATTTACGTCATAACTGCGCAGCGACATTTTTCAGACGCTTGCGTCCAGTTTGAAGTTGAAGACACTAATATTAGTCACCTTCTTTGACATTACTATACTCCATTTGAAATAAAATTAGACATTTAAAAAAACCTTTTTTACAGTCCATTCAACCATGGACTGTAAAAAAGGTTTTTTTAAATGTCTAATATTATTTCAAATAGAGTATAGATACATACAACCTAACCTATAATGTAATGTCATCAGTGTAACTTCAAAACGTCTCTGCTCACCCCAGGCTCTACTGGAACACGCGGCCAGTGAGCTGATGACGGCCGGCATGTACGAGACTGTGAACGAGGTGTACAAGGTGCTCATACCCATCGCGGAACAACACAGGGACTACAAGAAACTCGCTAACATACACAGGTATTACTGAAAATCATCATCATCATCAGCCTATAAATGTCCCCACTGCTGGGACTGCGGCCTCCTCTCTGTGAGAGGGAGTGGGCCGTAATCCACCACGCGGGCCCAGTGCGGGTTGGTAGATGTCACATGTCTTCGAATTTTCGGTTCTAGGACATGCCGGTTTCCTCACGATGTTTTCCTTCACCGTTTTGAGAGCAGTGGCGATGAAATAATTTACACAAAGTAAAGCGCCTGTCTGAGTTCGAACCTACGACCAACAACTCGTAAGTCGCGGCCGTTACCACTAGGCCACCACTGCTCTCTCAAAATCATACTTTCTATTATTATGACATTCAAGTCCTTTAAAAGTTCAATATGCTCATTCAATAATTCTTTATTTCTACTTGACTTTAAAACGCTTCCGAATGTTAGAATCAACATTAAATATTATTGTTTAGTTAGTTCTAGACTATGAGATTGTTCGATGAACTATCTCTCCTATTCTATATTTCAGTTTCATTGCTATAGAAAAAACGAATCTCTGATTTCTGAAAGCTATCAATTAAATCTTTGTCATATTTTTTTCTTGTTGTTTAGCCATCACAATTTCTAATCTAATACTTGACAGAATTTTTACTGATAAATGACTTTCTGAAGAGTTCAGAAATCAATTGTTTCGAATCGTTTTGCCACTTATTTCAAGTGTCCTACCTTACACTAAGACCCTCTTGCACAAGAAATCACTAAATGCGTTTAGCGCTAAACAAATTTAAAAAGGATTGTGTGGTTTTATGAAACCACGGTAAAAGTGAAACTTCTATAGGCGCCGCCATACTGGCCTTGGCTGCTCTGACGAGCGCCTTTCACTTTATCCCTACTTCGCGGCCGACCGTCATGCGACATGCAACACACAGACGAAAAAATTTGAGACGATGTAATAAAAGTTTCACTTTAAAAATTTAATATTCTTTTTGTACGAAAAACGACAAGTCAATTGTCATCCTGAGGATGTCTCGTTGAGAGGTGAAACACGTGTCGATTTATTTCAGTATTAATTAAGGCTCTTTAGAAATAGCTAAGCGGAACAGGTTACTAAATATATCCACGTCTATTGTATTTTATTGTTTTTCTTTCCAGCAAACTGAACGAAGCCTTCACCCGCATAGAACAGCTGCACGGCAAGCGCGTGTTCGGCACGTACTTCCGCGTGTCGTTCTACGGCGCGCGCTTCGGCGACCTGGACAGCGAAGAGTTCGTGTACAAGGAGCATGCGCTCACCAAGCTGCCCGAGATCTTCAGCAGGCTGGAGGTTAGTACCCAAAAGGATAGTGAATAAAACCAGGAAAAAAAAAACTTTATAAAGCAAAATTACCACTCGGAACTCGTTCTAAATAGTGCCACGCAACGATTGAGGCGGGCCGCAGCGTATTACAAAAGTCCTCGTTCATCACTTCAATACATTTTCTTCGCACTATTTTGTATGAAAATGCGTTGCGCTGCGGTCCGTTGCGGCTGTAATAGGCACTTGGCTTTACGCTACAGTTCCGGGGCGTGTAGTACTCTCAACCAGTCAGGCCTGTATAGATTGTAATTCTGATCAGATGACACGATCCTTGTGTGTACTTGTCATGCAACGAATTCGCTTATGGTCTGACCGATTGCAAATTGAAAAAAAAAAGATGACACGATCCGAACCGAACGCGTTCAATATTGCACTATTTAGCGTAACTACAATTTTAAATACTGACTCTGGATTGAATTTTTTTTTACAGTGCTGTGTCAAAGTCAAATCATTTATTTCAAAAATAGGCCCATGTATGGCACTTTTGAACGTCAAAATTTACAAAATAATAAAATTGATTCTTGAGTCGCCCCTTCCAAAAGGTAGTTTTCGTATGGAGAAGAATGGGCAAGAAACTCCACCGTTACTCTTTTATAATGTTTTACAATTGTTTGTATAGGTACGTACTTTAGTTTAACAATTATATGTGAACACGATGCACCTAGAATAAAATTACTATACCACAATAGGTAAAAAGAATTAAAAATGAAGCAACAACAGATAATTTAATATGTGATAGATACATGGTGCTCATATATTTACAAACATTGTAAAAGTAGACGATTTTTCTAAAATTTTGTAATAAGTCAGTGTGTGAGGAAGTAATCACAGAAAAATCAATGTCATAAAACACAAAATAATAAATTTTACAATCAAATTAGCAACCAGTTTGATTTTGTCCAGTCAGTTTCATTAACGGCATAAATAAGTAAGAGTATATTAACTGCTCCCAAATTACCATGTTTATTTAAATCTTTATTTTTTTTTTTTGTCTTTACATTCGTCCTTGACATATTTATTATTCTATTATTTGACATTATATACCTACGATTTAATTTGAACTTTTTTTTTTTTGTGACTTTTGTGGACATGATAATTACTCAGATTGATTACAGTTGTAACAGCAATCATATAATTGCGTTTTATTAAAATAGGTTTTTTACTTTTATTAATTTATTTATTTTTTTGTATAGATTCTTTTCTACATATTTTGTGAATGTGAGAACGCTGTAGGCTTAGTGGATTGTAGACCTGTTGACCATTTTCTATTTTGTTAAGTACTTGGTACTTATTGAAAGACCTACACTGTCCTCCCATACCTAGAAACACTGTTATATGAAAGTATTGTAAAAGCCAATTATTTTTAAAAGAGTAACCGTGGAGTTTCTTGCCGGCTCTTCTGCATAGGAAGCGACCAATTGGAACCGTGCACCTAGCTTCTGACGTTTCATAAGTGCCCATGTAAGTTTATGTGAAATAAAATATTTTGATTTTGTGTTGTTAGTGCTTTGAATTTGTGCATTTATTTTTTTCTCTATTTTTCCGCTTCTATCATCATCTGCCTAGCCTTTTCCCAACTATGTTGGGGTCGGCTTCCAGTCTAACCGGATGCAGCTAAATACCAGTATTTTACATGGAGCGACTGCCTATCTGACCTCCACAACCCAGTTACTGGGTAATACGATACCCCTTGGTAAGAATGGTTGTCAGACTTCCGGGCTTCTAACGACCCGTAACGACTATCAAAGATCTACAAATGACAGCCGGGACCAACGGCTTAACGTGCTTTCCGAGGCACGGAGGAGTCTTGGTATGTAAAAATGGTCACCCATCCACGGACCAACCGCGGCATTTTTCCGCTTCTATATCAAAGATTATTTCGTTTTCTATGACACAACAAAATTGAAAGATATCCCTAAACATCAGATTCTGTGTTAACATTATTTCTGTCTTTTTATTCGATTATTTATAACATCGTTACGTCACTTCCAGGCCTTCTACGGCGCCCGCTTCGGCGTAGATAACGTGGTGATAATAAAGGACTCCAACATAGTGGACGTCACAACGCTAGACGCCGACAAGGCGTACATACAGATCACATACGTGGAGCCCTACTTCGAGCCGCACGAGCTACGCAAGCGAGCCACGCACTACGAGAAGAACTACAATATCAGTGAGTTATTTTTGATGTAAAAGAATATATCAAAACTAAAAAATACGAGTTTTTTTAAGCCAAGTTAGCAAGGGTTGTACCCTCCTTCTGCCTAGTGGTGTATACGGAAGCCGCGGCCCCACAGCCTGGCAAGACCCAGTCTTTTTTTTTGTAGGACTTCTCGTAGTTGACCTCTGATTAGATCATGATTACTTAACCGGGCTTTCCTGTGGGTGCCTTAAGCTACTACACTTAAAACCTCCAGCCAGGGGTTATTCAACTATGCTAAATAAACTTGGTGAACGCTCGCTATGGGCACCCCCCGTGGGGTACTAACCTCGGCTTAGGGCGTCAACCGAAGGGAAGACATTTAGGATGAGACGGGCTGGACAAAACTAGTCGCGGCCTAGCATGCGGTCACGCCTGTCGAGGCCTGTCGCTTCCCATGCTAAGCCTCATTGGATCGACGGTTCCCACGGCCTGTCGGCCTGGCTTGTGAGAAAGCGGGTCGTGGAACCGCAATATATTAATTATTTTGGTGGGTTTTTTGCAAACGAAACCCAGTATTGCGATAGTTCTCGTATACAACTAACGTGTTAATCCGACAGGGCTAGTATTTACGAAGCAACTTTGGGTGAATAAAACATTGACTACACTGCTACAAGGATGCTTTTGGCGCTCGAGTGACGTTGACAGGGCGGCGCTGTTGGTAAACATTTGTGCATTCGATTTGTGAAATGTATTAAAAAACCAAGATGGCGGCGTTAGTTCCAATTATGGCCACACGCCAAAAGAACCTTTAAGTGTCAGATTTACAAATAATTATGACAGTCTGAGGACCATTAATATAGTATTAATATAATTTTACCATAATTATTTATTTGTTTTTAAGTGGCGAAATGTGGATGTACAGGTGTATAGGTACACCTCTGTCCAACCCTTCGGGGAAACAAGCATGATGGGCAACTTCCCATAGAGGGCTATGCAATATAATTTTTAAAGTCAAAACTTCTTTAGGCGCGTTGAACATTTTTGAGACGGGACTAAACCACTGATTTCGCGACACTGTAACGAAATTTACCGACACCGTGGAGTAAAAGACATCAACGCGTTGATTACTGCGGTGCCGGTTTTTTTTTGCCACTCCCGGAGTGCCACTGCCATTTTTATTAAGAACCAAAGAACCAATTGGTGACATGAGGCGAGTGTGAGTGAGAGAACATACGCGAAAGTTCTTAGTGCCTATGTTCAGACTGCCAAGTTATATCGGCCGTATTGTATGTTATGTTATTTGTTCCGCAGAGCGCTTCATGTACGCGACGCCGTTCACCGTGGGCGGGCGCGCGCACGGCGACATCGCGGAGCAGTGCAAGCGGAAGACCATCCTCACCACCGCACACCACTTCCCCTACGTCAAGACTAGGATACAGGTACCAACATAGCTAAATATTTATATTTGAACTCAGAATCTAAAATAATTATCAAGTTTTGGAACAACAAACTCAATGTCAAAGCTCAAGTTCTATTGCACCCAAAATTAATAGGACCTTTTTGTTTGAAATCGTCACGAAAAATCATCTTTGAATACATTACGCTAAAGTAATGCCGCTTTCCGAATTAGAGCATAATCGCTCACAGCGCTGACATAAATAATTTGCGTTCCGATTTAGATATCACGATTATGACAGCTGAGGGCTGTAAACAATTGGAAACGCTCGTGAACGCGCTCACAGTGCTCGCTCAACGTCAAAACTTGCATATCATATTACTTTGAGTATTTAACACAAATTTCCTCTTCTTTGGTTAGGTAGCGACGGTAGCCAGAAGCACAATTTTGAAAATGCCACGTTAGTTTAAAGTTATGATGCGACTCAAACAAAACGGAAAACGCAGTGGGTAGCATAATTGTTCAAAATGTTATATTTAAGATATTGTGACTGTTTTTTATTGTGCTACTGTTTGTTTTTCCTTAAATAAATAAAACAGCACAACTGTCATTTTTGACAGCGCTCACGGTGATATTAATTTAGGGCATGGTCGGCGTTTTCGCGCTCACGCTAATTCGGTACGGGTGTTAGCACGCTCAAATCGATTAAAACGTAACTTGGAACGCAGCCTCAGTAGTCGGGTTACTAGGCGATGGAATGTAAATTAAAATTATTCATTGAAGTACAGTATCTGAGTTCGCAAGTTGTACCCGTGTACAGATTTGTTTACTGACAATTTCGATACAGTTATGTAACTGCTAAAATACCACATCAAAACTATTATTTTGCTACTAGATTGCAGGCCAAATGCATTACGGTTCCACCGTTTTTCAAATGGATTTTAAAAACTGTAAATTGTATTTATTATTTTCCAGGTTGTCCAGCGTACACAAATCATTTTGACACCCATTGAAGTCGCCATTGAGGATATTCAGAAGAAGGTACATGTCGTATATTTTATTTATTTAAAAAAAAAAATCCTACTTAAGTGTCGTCTCTTGAGAATCGAATGAAAAATTTAGTTACTGCGCCAATCTTATTATAAGACATCGGAATATATGCATTTACATGTTTGCATATGCAAATGCATGAAACGTTATTTTTATAGCGATATTGTATATTTTAGAACTTTTTCATTGATACTGCTTATACAAATTAAAATTAAATGCTGTTCTTTATAAAAACCTGGGTAATGAAGGAATAAAAAAGTTTACGCATTTGGGCGGTACCGTTTATAAATACCAATTCACATGATCTGACCAAGATTATGTCTGGACTTTAAAAGAGACTGTGACCTCTGAGTTTGTTTCGGCCTTTCTTCTCAGAGTAGTCAGATAGGAAACGCCGACCTCATCTAGTTTTTAAAATATGATTGACGTGTAAAAGTGTTTGTACAAACCTACTTACATAAATAAAATCATTTATCATTAAAAACGGTACCGACCAAACTTTGCCTGAAGTGATAAGGTTTCTGCAAAAATGGCCCCAAATTTCAAGTTCTGTCCAGTAACGTCAGTTGACATAGAGAGGTTATTTTCAGCCTACAAATTAATATTAAGTGACAATCGTCACAAGTTTGCTCTAAAAAATTAAGAAAAATATTTAATTGTGTGACCAGAATTACAACTTATTATAAATATATTGTGAAAATAAACGTAAATTCTAATAATATGTATTATTTTAACCGTCCATATTTTGTGCATATTTCGCCCTTTTTTTGTGCATATTTTGGCATTTGATAGTGCATATAATCCGATGTTTACTTTAAATGTATGTGACCGAGCTCGTGGCTAAGTAATAACAGCCGCACGGTTCGATCCATCGCTTGCCGGGATTGGTCTGTGGATGGGTGACCATCTCAACATACCGAGACTCCTCCGTGCCTCGGAAAGCACGTTAAGCCAGAATGATAGCCGGGACCAATGTCCCGGCTATCATTCGTGGATCTTTGACAGTCGTTACGGGTCGTCAGAAGCCCGAAAGTCTGACAACCAGTCTTACCATGGGGTATCGTATTCTCCAGTTACTGGATTGTGGAGGTCAGATAGGCAGTCGCTCCATGTAAAATACTGATATTCAGCTGCATCCGGTAAGACTGGAAGCCGACTCCAACATAGTTGGGAAAAGGCTAGGCAGATTGATAATCCGATGTCTACTTACTATTAATATGTATTTTATTTTGTGAAATATTTATAACCCGTAACTTCGACTGTACCATCAGATCAACGAGCTGGCGGCCGCCACGAGCCAGGAGCCGGCCGACCCTAAGATGCTGCAGATGGTGGTGCAGGGCTGCATCGGTACCACCGTGAACCAGGGACCTCTCGAATTGGCTCAGGTACGAACCGACACAAACTGTTGAGGACTTTGAAAAATTGCTGCGTATTTTGAAAAACCCATTATTTTGATAATAACGATAATTTGTTATTCATTCAAATTAGGCTGAGAATCAGTACTTTTTTAAATAATCCAGTCATCATAGCTAATAAGAAATGAAAATTATTAATAATTATGTATTTATCAATAATTAATAAATTTTATATGGCATATTTTTGACCGGGACTACCGGTTGACCTTAAATGATGCTCTAACCGAGCGCTCTCCGCCCTCTATATCGAAAACGATACAACGTATAAAAAAATGTTCGAAACAAAAGTTCCAAGGAATTTAATCCTCTACAATATTGATGATAAATACAAATAGCAAAAAACCCCAACCCCAAAAAATCGATTTTTGTGATCTTTAACCTTAGATTTTAATAGTCGCGTACACCCCCTACAATTATGTAGGTTTTGAGACAACTTGTAGGATGTCAAAATACGAGTTTATAGCTGGGTATCTCAAATTCCGAGATACTTACCTAATTTTGACTAAGATAACTGGACTGAAAGTCAAAATATCAAAAACCCCCAAACGCCCGCCCTTCACCACTTCCTGGGAAGAAGTGGCGCAAAAAACTCCCCAGCATAATTTAATCCCTACTGGTATTTAAGGAGATGATTTTAACTCTTGTTCTATGTTGCAGGTATTCCTGGCTCCGGTGGCTGAAGGCACACAGCCTCCCACACGGCTCACGAACAAACTACGGCTTGCCTTCAAAGATTTCTCCAAGAAGTAAGTTATCGAAATGCAGTTATTTAATATAAACAAAAAAAAAAATGTAAAAAGTAATTTGGAGATGTTAAAGAGTCAGTAGGGATAAAGGAACATTCTCAATAAACAGACGCTAATATTTAGTAAGGAATATTGTGCAGAAAAAAATATTACGATCATAACTCAGCCTAGAAACTGCGCAAAATGATCTTACTGTAAAAGGACAATCTGTGCAGTGCGTCAGGGAAGCGTCTCAGCTGCACAAATAAAAAAAGCTTGTCACTTAAAAATAATTATGGATAAAAAAAACTCACACACGTTTTTTTTATCCTTCATCTCACCTGATGGTAAGTGATGATCAGGGTGAAGGTGGAATCCTTAACCACAGAGGAACTGGCTGTCTTACCTCTCACTATCGAAACACAACAATACTGTTAATATTTTTGTTATGGCGACAGACTTAGATAAGATGGTGCTAGCTAGCCAGGCGGACTTAAAACAAGCCCTACCACCAACCAAAACGAGCACAAAATTTTGCCCCATTAGGAATCGAATCCGGGACCTCTCTGGGTCTGAGACAGGTGGTCTAACCACAGATATAGATAGACCTAGGTCTATCTATATCCAAGTATCACGATCTGTATGAAAACCAAGCGTGGCATTTTTTGACTACCTACTATGACGTCACAAGCACTAAGAAACGTTTCTTTTATTGTTTCTCCTCGCATTTGTACAGTTTTTACAATTTATAACAGCGTAATTAACCATTTTCAATTTTTTTATTTCCGACAAGCGTGGCACCGATGCAGACTGAGCGCGAAAGTGGCAGCTTACGATTATTGTACGTAAGCTGGGCACGAAAATGGCACGCGAAGTAGTTGCTCTTGCGTTATCTAGTTATATCTATATCTGTGGTCTAACCACTAAACCACAGAGTCGGTTAAATGTGGCACCATTTAGATCGCATCTTATGTTTTTTTAACTTGCAGATGTCACGATGCTCTTCGGAAGAACAAGAACCTGATCGGCAGCGACCAGCGCGAGTACCAGCGCGAGCTCGAGCGCAACTTCCAGCGCTTCACGGAGAGACTCGCGCCGCTCATACAGGCCACGCCCGGCCATGTCGCGCAGCTCAGGTAACATTGTCATATTATCTCAAATCTTCTCATCTAAATATTATAATATTATTATTATAATATTTTAAGGTGAATTTATTGTACTGGAATAACATTCGATTATTGTCACTTCATAAATCTTACTGACTGATGTTACTTAAGTGTCTACTTATAGTACCTACTATGTATTAGAGTTGTAAGACGAAAGAGACTAGTCTCCACGACACAGGGAATCCTAGTGTGGAGGCTAGTGCTATTTGAATTTGTACTGTTTACTTGAAAAATAAAGTTTTTATATTTTTTTTTTATATATAATGGCCAGCTTGAAATCTAATACCTTTAAACAAGCAATTCTTGCATATATATAATCTGAATCTCGGAAACGGCTCTAATGATTTTCATGAAATTTAATATGCAGAGTTTCGGGGGCGATAAATCGATCTAGCTAGGTTTCATTTTTAGAAAACGTCGTTCAAATAAAAAAAACCGACCAAGTGCATGTCGGACCACGCACAATGAAGGGTTCCGTAATTGGGATGAATTAATCCCAAGAACAAATTTAACTTTGTAGTTGTAGTTTTAGCAACCGCAAATGTAAGTTGGTCGATTATTACTCGTTAACTTGTAAAGCCTACTTAGCTGTGATAGTTTTCCTTTTAATTTCGTTATATATGCTACTGCCGTGAATTTTTTCACATACCCAAAACCAACCATTAAACTTGCAGGGGGGGGACACTTGACTCTAACAAAAATTAGCACTTTAAAGCTTAATATTTCGAAAACGGATCCCTAAATCCAAAAATGGTATGTGCAAACTCGCAATATTTTTGAACGACCTTTCCAACGACACCACACACTATGGGATTATTGAGAGAAAAAAAAAACATCCTCACTTTACGTCTAGGGGAGGAACCTGAAAAAAAAAAAACATGATTTTATTTTACCACTTGTCGGCGTGATTAATATGTATACCCATGCAAAATTACAGCTTTCTAGTACTAAGCGTCTCTGAGCTAAGCCGCGGACAGACAGACAGACAGACGGACATGACGGAAACTATAAGGGTTCCTTGTTTACTACGGAACCCTAAAAACCGAGCAAAGCTCGGTCATCCAGATATTAATGTTTTAATTGTACTCGTTTCAGCAATGGACTGAGCAAGCACGACTACAAGTACCAAGCTTAAGGCGAATAAGCTCAAAACGAAGCGCAACACTATATTACCACCGTCGAAGTACCTAGTAATTATATTATCACTATAATTTTACATATTTGTAATTATATCTCATTATTTAACTCTTATTTGTATTGGTAGTGTAATATAAGGGACCTATTCACAACCATTTGACATGACCATTTGAATTGTCGTGTCGAAAATTACATATTTTCGTTTTAAAAGAAAATACAATAGACGTGAATATATTTAGTAACCTATTCTGCTTAGCTATTTGTAAAGAGACATAAAAAACCTTGAAAAAAAGCGACACGTGTTTCACCTCTCAACGGAGCATCCTCAGGATGACGATTGACTTGTCGCGAACCCGAACACGGCGTGTTGCCCCATCGAGCGCTGAACGCAGAGTCACACACACTCAGTTTCACTCTGCGTTCAGCGCTCGGTGTGGCAACACGCCGTGTTTTTCAGGGTTTTTTTATGTCTCTTTAGAAATAGCTAAGCGGAACAGGTTACTAAATATATCCACGTCTATTGTATTTTATAATGGATTTTCGCAAGGTCACGCCTGAATCAATTTTCGTTGATCTGATTTGCCTTGCCCCCGACAGCAAATACATATCTAGCTGTCGAAAGAATAGCGGTTGTCTATATTAATTAAACTATAAAAAAAATCGGCTTTCGGATTTGTGATTCTCCCCGGACGTGTATCGAATGATTGTCAATAACTATGCTGTACCTATTTGTATGTTTGCGTGTACCAGTCCGCAGCGGTCGCAAAACACGCAGTGCACTGTACCGATAGGCAATCGTACAAAGGAAACAAAACGTCGTATCGATCAGTCGACGCCATAGAGTAGAAAAACATCCAAAGCAATAGAGTAGATAAAGGATAGTCCACAAAATAGCTTAATGGCGACACGGTGCGTGATTTTACGGACGAGTATGCACATTTCACAGGCAGTTCTAAACATGAAATTATGCGAATATTTTGAAATCGCGTATTGATTATACCACTGCGCATACGCAGCATACCCGGTCAGCATTCTCGATGCAATACGAATACCAGTGCGATATTACCCTTATAAAGTATATTAAGATTTAAAGTGTATTTACTGAATTAGTTTTATTAAAGACTAGATGTTGACATGGAATTACATCGAGCGATCAAAAATAGTAGAAATACAAGAAAAATCTTTCAAAATCTAACGCACAAGTAGCAATATGTCTTTATTGCGACGTTTAAGTTTAAAATGGCGGTGTTTAACTGCTAGTAAACTGTTTTGTTTGTTTGTCATTGATTGAGGCATTATTATCCAAACAGTGCTCTAGTCAGTACTTGTGGGCTGAACGGTAAAATGTTGGGATATACATAACATCACGCCTTGTTTCCCCGAAGGGTTGGGCAGAGATGTCTCTGTAGCAGGTACACAAACATTTCGCCAGTTATATTTAAGTCCCATGTAATAGGGGGCGAGCCTATTGCCATCAACCGGGCACAAATCCAGACTCCGAGCTGCTACTGAGAAATTTCAGATAGAAAAACCCAATAACACTTTGTCCGACCCGGGAATCGAACCCAGGACCTCATGCTAAGCAGTAGCGCTTGCGACCACTAGACCGAGCTAGTCAAATCTTGGGATATACTTTGGTTGAAAGCTTCGATAAAGAATATTGATCGGAAGTTGAAAATTAAACGTATCTTCTTTAATTATGAAGCCGTAGAGGCTGCGTTCTAAACAAATGATTGTCGCGCGAATGCGGGATCGTTACGTACATGTCAATTTCACTTTTTGTTCGGTAAACCGGAACACGTGGTCTAGTCGACAAAGGTGCTTTCCAGTTTTCCAAATAATAAGACATAATAATATGAATGCGACAATCGTGGAAAGAGGCAATCAAGGGGATTATTGATTGTGATAGTGCAAGTAACACTTTTGACAAAAACTGCCAGTAACTTAAAACTTCTAAGTGGTCTGCCACTCGTGTATTTGAGTCAGGGTTGCCAGACGTACGATTTATTGTATGCAACAGGCAAGAAACTTGAATGGTGGGAAAAGTGGAGCTAACGTTGTGTGGTAAATAGAAAAGGACGATCAATACTTGACGCTTAACTTTGCGCAATGAAACACCATTATGTGCAGATTTTTTGTGAACGAAATTGAAACAAGGTGCGAGAGCTTATCATTCTATGATCTTATTTACTTTTTTTGAGTATTTCGAATGAAAACTAATATGTAAATTAATTCTGATTGATCTAAATGTGTAATTTGTGTCTGTATTAATTCCAAATTTTGTATGTATGTCAGAATAGAGTATATAGCTGATAAGTAAGATTTCTATCTATCTCAGTGATTTGAGAAAAACTATTTTACATATAACCTGAGGGTAATATGCATACTTTATAGTAACTACCAATGAAGATGGTTAGCAATACTGAATAGCAATTGAGACAAGATTCCATCGCTAAGAAAAAATATGACTGACCGGAATCATTGTTACCAAAGATTGTGCACTTACAAGAAAGGTTGGTTCAATTTCAATAGTTTTTCTATCACCATTCTCTAGAAGACTACGAATCCTATAATTATGAATCAATAAAACTAATATTTACTATATTTTAATGTGTTTTATTTCTATCCAGTAATATATTTAAGTCCACGTTACGCTACAGTTTCGAAACGTGTGCGTCTTAGGGTGCAACCAAAACCACTGTCAATTGTAAACATTCTGGACGCGAGCTAATATGTCATAAGGTTCAAAATGTCGATTGACCGCGGTTTGGTAGCACCCTAAAACAAATTTACATCGACAAGATTCGGTAGAATGACCTTATACACATACATGTTCCTCTGATGACAGTAAGTTGCATGTTATGAACTAAATCACAATGCCACCGTAGGTGCTTAGTCAATACTTAGTATTAAATACACCGCCCACACGATACTTAGTATTAAATACACCGCCCACACGATACTTATTATTAAATTCACCTGCCCACACGTAAGAAGATTGTTTGAAGCAATGTAATTCATGAACAAATGTTATCAAGATTTCGTAGAACTTTAAAAAAAAAACTTTAAAAAGTTATAGCAAATCTTAATAACAATAGTTTTACGGTTCATGGTTCCTCAATCTATACACACAAATAGAAACCTCTGTGGACCATGGATAGCTGTTCATGTTTCACAATTAGAAATTAATAGCTCTATTAATATACAGTCCAAATAATTATTAATTCATTCTCTTCTCGACAATTTGATTACACACAAGGTTTGATCACTTGAAACAATCTTCACTTTACTATTCTATTCATGATGATATATAAAAACATTGTAATAATAATAAACCAGAGCCTGTGATTGAGACAGGTCTGCTTGTGATAAGTAGTAACTATATCAAATACCGAAAATTACTATACCATATTCGCTGTGCGCGCGGTAAAAAACGCATGCCAAATAAATGTACTGTACACAAGAAACTAATAGTGAACCCATTTATCCTATACTACAAATGAGCATCTTAAGGAGTCAATGTACTCATCATTATGAACAACTTTTACTATGGGACCAAACCTGAAATCGCGAAAAAATATCTGCTGTTCCCTACATTTATGTTCGCTTATCTCGTCAAAATGTAGGGAACACCAGATTTTTTCACGGTTTGGGACTATAGTAAAAGTTATTCATAATGATGAGTACAATGACCCGTTAAGAGGTTGTTGGTGTTTTACCAATAACCCTGTATGTTTGTATTCACGTTCTCGAAAACGGCTCTAACGATTTCGATAAAAGTTGCCATAAAGGGGTTTATGGGGAGAGAAAAATCGATCTAGCTAGGTGTCATATCTGGGAATTTTTTTTTTTTTTTTTCACCCGAGCGGAGCTCGGTTGTCCAGATATTAAAGAATTAATAGCAGAAACAAATTTTCAGTTCTCTATTTTCTTCCAATAACAGATCTAGTATTTTCTTTTGACTCTACGCTCTTATAGAGATGTACGAGTACGGAACCGTGAACTAGAAAAATGGACCCCTGCAAGCCCTCGAATCTCTTTTTACAAGTAAAATTGGCTAGCTCACTATCCTATCTATTTATTACGAAATCGTAACATGGTTACCGTCAAATTCCTTCAGGTATCTCTTGGGTAACTCGGCACATGTGCTAGCACAGTTGCAGCTATACACTTGGATGATAGGAATCACTCACTCTTTATTTTAATGTGCTACCAACATACACCACAGATTAGCAACACAGAAAATTTGAACGTAGGTATTGTGAGTTTTGAACGAGTCACTCAAGTCAATTTACGATTCTAAGCAAAGGAGTTAAGGTCTAAAAATTGCCATCTTTTGCTTTTGTTTGACGACGACACGTAACCATTCTCATGTCTCTTTCCCTCATCATCACTCGAGCGAGCTGTGTGACGCGCTTAACCGATCAGTCATCGCGTGTGCCCACTCTATAGGGTATGTGTAATGTGTGCAGTGTCGCGTTGCTGTCACTACACACACTCGCGGGGAATCTCCCGACTCACTGACACACTCACAGCACATACACACATACGGAAATCCTATACAATGCGAGATCAGCATAAACTGGAAATTTATAGCTTGATGTGTAGTCGTCTGGACATGCTCAGTGCTCACAGGCCATCGCAGCCTCGCCTCATTCGTGGTAGCACAATACACTAGCAAACTTTGTAAAAGAGTACCTCGCACGATCCTCATTTTAAAAGTGTGCTACCCATCTCTAAACGGTGTCTAATATATTGGTTTTCGGTCTCTTCACAGCGACCGCAATATATTTTGCAGACAAGAATAGTGAACCCATTTATAAAGAATATATAAGAAAAGGTATCGTTTTTTTCCATTCAAACTTTCAATTGTTTTTCTGTTCTCTATTTTGTTCCAATAACAGACCTAGAAGTCTTTTGACTCTACGCTCTTATCGAGATGTAAGAGTACGGAACCGTGAACTAGAAAAATGGACCACTACATGCCCTCGAATCGGGCGTTTGAGTGGATAAAGGTTTAACACAGTGCCGGCGGCTTTTACCGAGCGGCACTCCTTTGTTTGGCGGCTCCTTTGTGCGGCAAGCCGGGCGCACCGCGGCTTGCCCGGTGGCAAGACTGGCGACACTGTGTAGGAATCTTAAGCGACCCGCGACTTTTCCGCCTTAAGGTTAGCCAGACGAGTTTTAGTACACATTCATTTCGGCAAATACCCGCGATATCATTAAAAATTAAGATAAATAAAAGATTTGCCAACACACTAAGCTACGTGGCACCCAGCGAATATGGTCTAGTTTACTTGGAATCAATTTCCACAGGGTTCTAAGAAATAAACCAATTTGGTTTTCAACCTATCTAATCTTATAAAAATACTCAGACAGGCTTGTTTCTCTTAGTCCCAGACGAATATTAGCTTATTACAAGAAAGCAAATTATTTCGTCCGCGGAATCGAAGTTCACATCGTCATATCACATAAAACCATTATTTGGTCAGAGAGGGCTATACAATGTACTCTCCAACTGATAGTCTCACAAATGTTAAGTAAATTGAAAAGATCTTATTTCCAGTATAAAGCAGAAGGTTGCTTGTCAACTGTTTTGCATGCAATTTTATATGAATAATGGCTTATTATACAGAGATATTAGCGTATGAATGTTGCCAATGGACACCGCGCGACGCTTTTAGAATCGCGGCGTTTGGCACCTTGCCTCTAATTAATCTCGAATCTACTAGAATAACGAGCAAATTAAACAAAAATAAGCTCCAAACTGACCCAGCAGTATAGTAGAGTTTCTTGATAAGATCGGTGCACTAATTGGCCGTATTACTATCTAGAAACGAATACACAGTTGACGCGTTCAGGTCTCGCATAATATACAACACGTCAAACACGATGGTCAAAAGATAACTAGTATAAGTGACGTCCACTACTGCCACAAATGACTGCACTTAAAAGCTAAACATTCAAACATGAATACATCGATACGGACTAAGTCCGCAGAAGCGCCTAAATCCACATAAAATTGAAACACTTTATAAAGCTACCAAATTAGAAATTGCGAAGTATGGCAACACTATTTAGAAAGTCCATCGCTAGCAACACTGTCTGGCGGGTTAGATGTGGCGCTGCCGCTCGTAGATCTCCACAGCACGGGAGTAGAAATAATCCCCGCCGTAGCGTATACTAGGCATACCACATGCGGCTCTATATCATTCCGACTCCGCCGGCGTATGCCAAGTTAGCCTCTCCTCGTAGAAAGCGATCACCTGGAGACAAGTCAACTACCTTTCAGAATTTAGTCATAAGTCATATCTAAAAATCAACTCTGCTCCGAAGTTTTTTAAAAGAGACCCATTTAAGGTTGTTGCTTATTTACAGTTACTGTTCAATAAATTATTATTGGAATAATTAAATAACGCTATTATTATAAAGAGAAAAGATTTGTATTTTTGTTTGAAATAAATAAACTCAAAAACTAATGGACCAATCTTAAAAATTCTTTCACCACCACCAGAATGCTATTTTATCAGTGAGTAACAAACAGGCTGTAATTTATAAAGATATCACGAAGTAAGTATAAAATAAAATAGTGAAAAAGAAAGGTCTTGACAGTTTAGTTATATTATTCTAGTGAAAAGCAATTTTAAATACCGATTTTGACTAGGTGATTTTATTCTAACACTTGTAAGTTTTATTTAAAAGGAAATCATTCATACCTGCTGTGGGCACTTAAGGTTGGCAACTTTAGCAGGCACAAGCTCAGCCTCATCAGAATCCGCCCATTTAATTAAGAACATCAGCTCGCCGGTCGCGTCCGATGCACCTGTATAAACAACACCGATTATGTTAACTTATGAGTATTCTTGATACATCAAACAAAAATGTATTGTATTGATTAAAAAACATAAAATAGACGCAGTGCAAGATAAACCACAAGGTCTGCAACCTGTACCTGGTATTGGAACAAACTCTGTCTTCAAACGGAATCTGTGGGGTATGGCTAGCAAAACCAACGTACTCTGCCTGCAAAGAGTCCAAAACGGTATCCTAAGAACATAGCAAATGCACCTTGGTTTGCTAGGAACGACGAAATCCACGACTATCTACAAATGCCATCAGTAAAGCTCTGAAATCGAGCGGTACAAAAGACAACACAAGGCACGCCTAACCTTGTACCTTGTCCTTTGCTGAACTGTTAAACCAGACAGCAGTGGTAAAAGCCGGCCAAGTGCGTGTCGGATCACGCACAATGAAGGGTTCCGTAGTTGGGATGAATTTATCCCAAATAAAATTGTAGTTGAAAAACATGTTCTCCCATACATTCGAACTGCAAATGTAAGTTTGTACGCACAATATTGAGATTTACCATGTTATTTGAAGCCCATAGAGTTTTTCCTGTAATATATGGGTAAAGAACCATTCTGTTTTTTTTTTTTCAAAATTTTAGGCTCAATAGTCTCGGAGATAAGGGTGGCGAATGGTCAATTATCATCATTAAATATCTTGAAATGTATTTATTTGAAAATTATAAATAAAATATATTTGAGATCCTCGCAACAAGCCCTTTCATTTGATATGTCACACAGTACAGTTTGCAAAACTTTTTTTTTAATTTTATTATTTGCCCCCAAAAGTAACCCCCATATTCTAAATTCATTTATTTACGTTACACGTCCGTGTTTGGGTGACAAACACAAGTGATCCTATAAGGGATCCGTTTTTTCCTTTTGAGGTACAAATAACCCTAAAAAGGCTGAAGAGGAACCACCTTCTATAAGTGGAAGGCGCAGCACTGGCTGCTCCACCACAACGTCATTTGACATGGAACGAATTCCCTTATGGTACAACGACCGATTGCAAATAGATATACAATAAGAAAAAATACATGCAATGTGAGTTTTTCAAGTCATTATGTACTATCTATGTTCTGTTATGAGGTTTAGTTTCCGCACTCAGTCCATCAGGTGGACCATTGTGCGTGGTATATGTACTATCTATGTTGTGGAACAGTCAGTGATGTCCAAGAGAAACAAACATAACATAATAATATGAACTATCTGTCTTTCTTGCGACATCACAGACTGTTCCACCTTAATTAAGCAAGTGTGGTGATCAATGCTCATGCCTTCTCTGTATGAGAAGAGGACTTTGTCCTGCAGTGTCTTTGAGACGAAGACAACAATCTCTTGTCATACTCTGTTTTCTAGCTTCATGTAATCTGGTTGACTTTGATGATCTGAGAGCAACACCAGTTAAGTAATTTCCAATTTGTTACGAACGAAATTTAGCTTAACTGCATTTTACACCTGAAATATCTTTGCGGCTTGTTGTAGTCTCAGTGAGGTCTGGAAATTGTGGATTACAAAAATGTAGGAGTTGTTTTAAACACTATGTTTCCTATCCGACCGCAAATGGTCTGTCTTACCTATAATCTTCTCAGCCTTCAGTCCCTTGTCGAAGCCCGACTTGGCCTTGTCTTCTTTGCGCTCGCGCTTGGACTCCTTGTGGTCCTCAGCGGAGGATACGCTGGCACCGCGACCCTTGCGACCAGATGACGTGTCTTCGCTAGACTCGCGCACACGCTTCTTGCCGCGGTCTTCTGGCTTTTTAGTTTTAGCCTGGTAACAGAAAACATATTATTCTGGTGATTTGCAAAAAAGGAAGATATTTTGAATTTCGCAGGCTACACCCAAGGATCCTCCTTAATCAGTTTTTAATTTAATAGACAAGAATGCTCACAAATTATGTTAATTTGGTAAAAAAAATAACTACAAGTGATAAGTGTTAAACATTAAACTAAATGGAAATCATGAGTCACAGACGGATGGCTACAGACGTCAGGTGCTATTATTAGTGCTATTACAGACGTTTTTACTTTGTTTAAAAACATTGCCAGACGGAGATAGCAGGATGAGCTGGACTCCTTTAAGAAAGATTGGTCCTTGGAAGCTCTGGACAGAGAGAGGTGGAAAGAGGGTATGGAGGCCTTTGCCCAGCAGTGGGACAATAATGGCAAAGAAAAAGAAATATATATATTATAAGAAAAAAGCAACTTTTTCATAAAACTTATGGAGAGAGATAATCTTTACAAAATGCACTAAGTTGTAAGTACAAAAAAGTATAGCTTTGACTCGAATACACTATCTACCTCCTTTTCCTTCCTATTGTCTTCAAAGGTCTTGATCAGCTCTTCACAGTCAAGGTTCTCCACAGGCTCCCAGGTACTCTCCTCCTCTTTGTATCCTTTCCATTTCAGCAGATATTGGATCTTCAAGTAAACATAAACAGTTGTCAGTTATTTTAGTTTTGATACTTATTTTAATATTGCTACCCAGTTACTGGGTTGTAGAGGTCAGATAGGCTCCATGTAAAATACTGGCATTTAGCTGCATCCATTTAGACTGGGAGCTGACCCCAACATAGTTAAAGAAATTCTGGGATTTTCCAATGATGATAAAGTAACCAGGCATGTGCAGGCCATGGACAGGCCATGTGGGTTATGCTATGAATTTAAAAAATAAGTACATACCAGAAATGAATTTTATTGGTAAGAAAACTCATGTTCAAATTCAAAGCTTTAATGCAAGTGGATAGCAAATTATGATCATAGACAGTTAAGTACAGACAATCTTGATAACTTGCATTTAACATTCAATGTTTGATTAACTCAAAGATAAAGCCACTAGTCTGATGTATTCATTATTTTAATACTCTTTATCTAAAATAATTAAAAGATTATTAATTGGCAAGGATTACTAACAGCTAGCCTGATTTAAAAACAGAAAGACATCATGTTACACATGTAATCTACAACATTAGAATGGTTATAATAAATTATATATTCATTTGATCGATGGTTACTCACTGTCGCACATAAAATTATGAAATCAAATCAAGTCATTTATTCAAACTAGGCTGAGAATCAGCACTTTTCAAACATCAAAATTACAAGAGATTATACCCCAAAACATCTGCTCTTTACCACTTCCTAGTGCTTTAGCTGGAAAGAAGACCTCAGCCTTTAGCTGAGAAGACCCTGGATATAAATTAAGAGCTTAATTCAGCACACAGAATGCAATGACTTTGCATTCCAAAAATGCACCATATCATCAACATTGGATTGCTTTTAGATATAAGTGACCAATCAAAAAATAGAATAGAATCCACCCATCCCAAACACGTGTGAGTGTGGAAGCACAGGATATGCCACATCTTTTCTCCTACCCGTTGTTTACTAATCCACCCCATCCCAAACACGTGTGAGTGTGGAAGCACAGGATATGCCACATCTTTTCCCCTACCCATTGTTTACTAATCCACCCATCCCAAATACATGTGAGTGTGGAAGCACAGGATATGCCACATCTTTTCTCCTACCCGTTGTTTACTAATCCACCCATCCCAAACACGTGTGAGTGTGGAAGCACAGGATATGCCACATCTTTTCTCCTACCCGTTGTTTACTAATCCACCCCATCCCAAACACGTGTGAGTGTGGAAGCACAGGATATGCCACATCTTTTCTTCTACCTGTTGTTTACTAATCCACCCATCCCAAACACTGTGAGCGTGGAAGCACAGGATATGCCACATCTTTTCTCCTACCCGTTGTTTACTAATCCACGCATCCCAAACACGTGTGAGTGTGGAAGCACAGGATATGCCACATCTTTTCTTCTACCTGTTGTTTACTAATCCACCCATCCCAAACACTGTGAGCGTGGAAGCACAGGATATGCCACATCTTTTCTCCTACCCGTTGTTTACTAATCCACGCATCCCAAACACGTGTGAGTGTGGAAGCACAGGATATGCCACATCTTTTCTCCTACTCGTTGTTTACTAATCCACCCATCCCAAACACGTGTGAGTGTGGAAGTCTAGGATATGCCACATCTTTTCTCCTACCCGCTGTTTACTACTACGTGCACCATCCAGGACGTAATTGACTTGTTGCTACATAATGGTTGGACAAAATATAAGTATACAAGACTGATAAGATGACACTCCAATATTCTTTTAAGGTTCTTTCACATTTGCTAGATATATTTACCCGGTCTTTTAATTTGTGTATGTGCATCGATTTACATCACTGTGTACGAGTAGCTTTTAAGAAATATAGTTTTCACGATTTTCTTGACACATCACCTTTTCTGAAATTATTTTTCATTCTTTTTTGTGTACGAATGACAATCTGGGGCAATAAAATTGCAAGTTGAGGAGCTGTATCAACCAAAACAAAGTGACAAGCTGTTACAAAGCATAACATTATGAAGTTATTTAGATATCCTGGTGTATATGATGAATTTCTTTAGGTATTAATTTAGAAGGAGGTTACCGCTTCAAGAAGGAGAGGTTACCGCTACGGCAATTTTTTTATTTGAACGTCTTGTATTCTAACTCCACGCGCAGGTAGGCAACCAATTTGACAAGTTAATAATAATTGTGGACTGTATGTCTACTCCACATAATTTAATAGGAATCGAATACATCATCATACAATTTAGAATGAGGAAAATGCTGAAAATATGATTGCCTTACCTTGCCTTTGACCGTACGTTTGTCGAGAACCTTCTCAACAACATATTCTTCTTCACTGGATCCGTCGCTAGTATTTTCACCTTTTTTGTCTTTCTTGCCCATTTTGTAGTTTTTATTGGGAAACGGATTCGGATTATCGCGAACACCAAGGCTAACGTAGCGTAGCGTCACCCAAGAAAATTCTCAAAATGGCGCCTTCAAAATAAATATGGCGGCTACCGGCGGCGCCCAGCAGCTCCGACAGTCAATAGCAAGCCACATCAAGGCAAGTTTGCCATTCTGAAAATCAATAATAATTTATTTTATTGCAAAACAATACTGCAAGGATAAAAGTTTTTCGTTTGCTAAGCCGGATCTCCGGCGCGTGTTTTTACACAAAAACATTGCAACAAAGAGCCAAACACCAAACACGACGTTTTGTATGAAAATAAATGTTTATGTGGAAGGTTTTTTGTGTAATGTTTCGAAAAAACACGCGTAGGAGACTCGGCTTTATAACGACTTTGGTTGTCTGTGATTACTGATTAGTGATTATGAATAACAGAAATCATCACTTCCCTGTCCGTATCACAATTTATTTAGTATCGGCGCATCATGTCTTTTTCTTTTTTCATGTTTGTGAACTTAGCCCATTCCTGTGACTATCAAAATTAACATGGCCTTATTTTATTTATCAGAATACATTACATAATGAAATACGATTGTATGGTAATGGCAACATTAGAAACAATTCTACCAACCTAACTACCAATAACAAAGTAGATTACTATCTTATTTTCTATCTTTGTCTATTGATAACCGATAATTTCGATAAAAACATACAATTACGGACAAATAAGTAAAGGGAGATGAACTAAAATATGTAAGCATCTCTGTTGTAGCGAGTTAATATATATTTTTATCAGCTGTATCACAAACATGATCCTAACAACAAGTTTATAGTTGCCACAACATTGAAAAAGAGTGAGATCACGATATCGCTCTCGTGACAAACTTCA
The DNA here is from genome assembly GCA_963680765.1 of Agrochola lychnidis. Taxonomy (NCBI): domain Eukaryota; kingdom Metazoa; phylum Arthropoda; class Insecta; order Lepidoptera; family Noctuidae; genus Agrochola; species Agrochola lychnidis. Next base: position 24,534,261 of record OY796858.1, read on the forward strand.
CACTTGTTTCATTCATTTTTTTCTTGGTCTATCAATCAAAACACGGCAACAGCCGTGGACCGTATCGCAAATCGCAGCAGTTTTCATTTCAGTCACCCAGCCAGCCTGTTGCATTTGAGTGTGTGTTTTTTCACAAGTTGATGAATCGCGTATTATTTTGTGCAATTCGATTAGAAATACATTTACTAGTGGTGTTAACCGTGTTGTGTGAACTAATTAAACGACGTGTTACATTAATTGAACTGAAAAGATAACGCAGGTTTTGTGTCGATTCGAGTGGTTTCAAATTGACTTTTGACGTCACGCGCGACAACCAATCGGTTGGCGCGAAAGAAAAAAACTACTTCACTGCGTGTTTTTGTTTTCGTGCTTACGAAGTTTGATGTTTGACTGTATCGGATGGATCGTAATAGGTGAACGCTTGGATTGTTGAAAATATGCTTTTAAAATGTACTGCGGACGGGAGGCCGATCAAAGTGAACGGGGTGCCGGTCAGCCACGGGAATGGAGCGAGAGGTAAGGTCCGACTATGATTTCTTCAATACCTACCTTCCCTTCAAGTACTCAACCACCCTTCCTCAAACATACATTGTTTCGAAGAATGTACCTACCATCAGTAGGTATTTGTGTAAAACGAAACCATGGTAACTTCTAAGGTGTTGTCCTTCAAACAATAACATATTATTATTTAAATAGAACACAGCCGAAGTCAGCTGATAATTATCTAGGTCTGTACGCACTTACTAATCATAATAAGCTCTCATAATCATTTAACCAATTAGGATAACAAAAAAAAACATATCAAGGAGAAAAATAAACATTCTTATCGCTAACTCAAACCAAATAAAAAACTCAAGACAGCGCTGCGATTCTTCGAAGAATACAGTGAAGCAGTGGCGTGCGTTTCATAAAGACAGAAAGACACTGCCTACCCTAGTTCTGATAATAGATCTAATATTATTTTATCAATAAACAAAACAAATCATAAATCAGCTCCACCTATCGAGTGCCGGTGGTATCATCATTCGAATTTCGCATCATCTCGATTCGCGCTGCACTAGCGCCGCCTCGCCTCTGCCACGGTAAAGACACAAACTATTCGTCTCTGAATGTTTTTATGTGTGCTCTCGTGGTAAGTCGTATTTAATGTGTGTGCGTTCCTATAGCTACGCGGGCTTTGCTGACACACAATGACAAAAATCACGCACACAACTGCAAGAAAAGCCAGTGTCTATTTGTAGTTATTCTATACAGCTAAGACGAAAAATTACGACTCGTACCGAACATTACCGAAGGAAAGTTAGCTATGCAATGCAAATATTTTAGGAAATAACGTTGTTTCATTGAATTTTATACATTTAGATGACCATAATTTTTTGTCGTATAACCTTTTTTACCCTTTATTGCCCGTTTTACTATAGTTGCCATATTGTTTGACGTGCGTTGTGTTTGTGAATACGCTATCAGGTAATTAGAATTTGATTGTTGTTATTAGTGTAAAATGGATAATATTGTCTGTGAAAGTTGTTCAGATGGTGTGTGTATTGAGAAAATAAAACATGATGCGTTTTCAAAACTATATTTCGGTGAAAAAAAAACAAGTTATCGAGATAGGTCGTGGTACACCGGATTTGCAATTAATACAAATTAAAGGTAAAGTCAATCGTAAATTCAATAAAAAACAATATGATTCATATCATTGGCTGACAGGTTGCATACACAGTACCTAATCGGTTATTTTGTTTCGTTTGTCTACTATTTTCAAATAATAAAACCGTCTGGAACGACACCGGTTACGCTGATATTCATAATTTTCCTACCGCCGCGAGAAAACATGAACAATCTGAAAAACACTTAGAAGCTTCCCTTAAATATCACACCTTTGGAAAAAATCGTATAGAGACGCGTTTAATCATCAATCGACAAGACGACGCGACGAACCAAAACCAACGTGCAGTATTTTTGGTGAGTAAAATTTTCTGCCTACCCTGTCTTAAAACTGTGTGCACGCCACTGCAGTGAAGCATGCCAAAACTACACCTTTGCTCTGTGCATTCACGCTCACACGCACCATAGGGTTACCATCCGTCTGGATTTGTCCGGACATGTCCGGCTCTTTAATTTGTCTGGATTTTTTGGCTTAGATGGAATACGAGTAATAAAACTTAAATATATAATTCCAAAAAAGTCTTTAATATTTATTAACTTCTCATTCATCGAAAAACAAAATATAAATCTTCTTTAACAATCAACTCAACGAGATCAAACAATAATTAGATTTTGTGACTAATATGTCCGGACTTTTATTGAAATGGCAGGCTTTTTGTCAGGACTTTTCAAATTTCTATATGGTAACCCGCACACATTTACAATGAAACTACACCTCACAGTATGTTTACGAAACCGACTTCACGTCACTGTCGACAACACTATGTCTTGGTTTTTTATTTGATCTGAGATCGCTACTTATTAGGTAAAAACAACGTTTTTAACTGCGTAAGTACGTACCTACCAACCTACCGTAATTAGAGTAGGTAAATATCTCGAAAACTCCGCCCCGACCTACCGACGACCTTACTTTGAATTTAGAAATAAATTATCATCATTCTTATACCTAATGATAGTTCTCAATCCCAATCATATTCTACGCTGTGCTTCTTTTGCTAAGCTGCCGACTCGCTTCCAGTTACCTACTACTTGTTTGCTAAACTTGCGTCAAGTAAATTTCAAGTTCATCAACAAACTAAGCAACAAGTGGCTGCCGTTCCTACCTGCTTAAAGTATATTATGCTCTGAGATTCCTACACGACAAAAAAATTAAGTTTCTACAGTGGCTAAGTTACTAATCAATCTTAGTTGTAATGTTTAATTACGATCATAATTAATTATGACTCAACTAGCGATGCTACCCTGTTTCGGCTGTTTCGCACGGTTTTTACGACTTAATAAACACTAAGTTTTCTTTAATATAATAATTTAATACACATAAACCTTCCGGAATAAATTTTCTGATGATGAAAACTGCATTAAAATCCGTTGCGTAGTTAAAGCCGGGTCTCCTACGCGTGTTTTTTTGAAACATTACAAAAAAACATCCCAACAAAGGGGCGTGGCCATACACATTTTGTTTATGGCAAACACGATGTTTTGAATGAAAACAAATGTTTATGTGTAAGGATTTTTGTGTAATGTTTCTAATAAACACGCGCAGGAGACCCGACTTTAGAAGAACAAGCCGTCACACAGATAGACACGAAAAAAGACTTTAATTTTATTTGCAACTAGCTGTCCGCGACTTCGTCTGCGATCCAGGATGATAAGTAGCCTATGTCCTTCTCCAGGTCAAGGTCTACCCCTGTGCCAAATTTCATCCAAGTCCGTTCACGTAACAAACAAACAAACTCACTTTCACATTTATAATATTAGTTAGGATACCTAGTAGGTAGGTATATGCTGTTCAGAAATACCAAACCATCAACCAAAGACTTCCATTTCCCGTTTCCAAGGGTCCTTTCGCCAAATTGTCGTTTCGCTCAATACACAACAGGGTTGTTTTTTTGGCAATATTGTTTTTCTCAAGTTTGGTTGGTCCAACGCCCTTGCGGCCTTCGATTGTAAGATTTCTACTTTCCCGAGTTAAATGTCTGTAATACAATTCATAGCAGCGTTGGGACAAGCCCGCTACCATACTTCCCAACCACTGCAACTCCTGTAATCCAGAATCTACAAGGGCGAACAAACAGGATCGCGCCATGAAGCTTGGCAAGTCATTTATGTCCAGAAGACCTAGATTTTCTATACGAGTTGTCATATGTTGTTTAGAGGGACTAGACCCTGTCAAACTCGAAAACCCAAAATAGAAGTGTGGTCTGGGCGTCGTTCTAATTGGCTACGATGCGATTATTCGTCACACGATGACATTATACACACATTTCTTTAGAGTGTTCTAATTGATGCTTACAAGTCATCGCGCGAGCACAGGACATGCTTAATAACGATCGTACGATGGGTTTGATCGTGCGATCTTGAAATCTAAGCTACAAATCTCTTTCAAGTGTCCTAAGCACGATTTCCCGATCGGTTTTCTTCGAACCCCCGGCAGGCATTGGCCCTAGCGGACCCCGTCAATTCTGCTGACATCTCTTTGAGGCGCGCGTGGAACACAACGCGCCGTCGACCCGGGCTTGGTCCTACACTTCATGATGCCTATCGACACGTCTCGTTTCCAGATATACCTACCTACCTAGCATAAATTCCCCGAAAGGCTGGGCAGTGGTGCATCTATAGTACACCCACATTTCGCCAGAGCTACCTCTCGTTATGTAGGGTAAAGCTAATTCTCAGTCCCGTTCTCTCTAACTAGTCTGTATTTTATCATCCTCAAGCGTCGCCATTTTTATATTGATTTCGAGAACTTGTGTTGCCAGGTGTTACGAACTTACGAAGGTACGGACTTGAATAGTTACCTAATAGGCTGCTCTTATGTTACTTGACGATGAAATAGTTAAAGGTACTTTTAACTAAACCTTTTTTACAGTCCGTTCAACCGATTTTGACTTCTATTGCGTTGGTGGCATGACAAATGGCAGCTGCAGTAAACAGTTGGTTTGTAACCACTTTTTTTGCTTTTAATGCCATCCTTATGCCTACGCAATAGAAGTCAAAATCGGGTGAACGGACTGTAAAAAAGGTTTGTTTAAATGTCTAATCTTGTTTCAAACGGAGTATAGTCATTTGTGTATTCAGGATAAATTTAACTGAACCGTACGTAGTTCATTATAGCTTCCATAAAAACTAGATCTTATTGAAAACTGTGTTTTAATCATAATTAAAATCCTAAGGATTTTACGTACCTAATTGGGGTGTAGCTCCCGCAGACAGACGCGACGCGACGATGTTTGAAAAATTCGTTTGCTCGAAAACGTACCTACCTAAGTAACGCAATGCCATTGTAAGTTTGTCAATTACCCCGCTCGTCATGTCAATCGTTGTCAACTCCTACATAGGTACGAGATGGAGAAAGATCTTAAACTCTCATTCTATAATGCCACGCCACCATAAAAACGGGTTTGGTCGACGGTAGAATAGACAAAATGACGGATTGTGATTGTTTATCTGTCATTTTGTCTATTCTATTCTTCCGTCGACAAAACCCGTTTCTATCGTGCGTACTGGTTCGCTGCTACCTCGTGAAGTTCTCCTAATCGACAAAATAACAACTTCGATCGTTGTCTAGCACTGGAGAAAGGTCTAAAATCCTCTTTCAATAGCTCCACGTCACCTGTACCCTAATTGCGTAATACAACACAATCACAATCTATTTCGATTTGAAACAGATTGCTAATCCATTGCTTCATAAGTTGGAAAAAAAATCTGCTCAACAACGTACATAAATAACGCAATGAATGTTGTTAAACTATCAAAATGAAACAAGTAAGGCAAAATTGTTTACGAAAATAAGTTACGCAATTAAAGTACTGGTCCTCTGCTACCTCGTGAAGTCCCACCTCCAACATGTCCTCTGACGTTATAAATTCGTCGAAGCTGAACATAATATTTTGCTCATTACTTAATCATTTTGTAAAATCGTTATCTATTGTAGGTAGGTAGGTATGACACCTCAGATATCGTTTAATTGGTCACTATTTTTACTACGTTATTATAAGATATAGGTATTATAGCTAAGATATATAAATCAACTGTTGTAGGTATACAACATGAATATCTTTCGATTTTTTCAATAATATATACCTACTTGAATTATTAAACAGTGTAAGTATTATCTTGCTTTCTGCTTGACCAATTAAAGTGGTCATTTGCATTAATTATAAAAATAGTTGCCCTATTGATAACTTCACCACTCAACGATTGCTTGAATTTGTTAGTATTTAATTATAGAAATCAGTTCAATTGTTTTTAAAGTGAAACTTTTATTACATCGTCTCAAACTTTTTGGTCTGTGTGTTGCATGTCGCGTGACGGTCGGCCGCGGAGTAGGGATAAAGTGAAAGGCGCTCGTCAGACCAGCCAAGGCCAATATGGCGGCGCCTATAGAAGTTTTACTTTTACCGTGGTTTCATAAAACCACACAATCCTTTTTTAATAAGGCTAGCTTTTTTTAATGTCTGGTGCCCGCGACGGGTCGGCGTAATCTCGGTGATGAACGTCTAACCCAGAATTCTCTATAACACACCTACCATCATCGACTATCTTAATAACGAGCATAAGCAAACAGGCATTGCTCAATTTTTTTTTATTTTTTTTATTTCAATAATATTGACATGCCTGTCGGCAACAGTCCGTCTGTTATAGCCAAAAAATTGGCTGTGACAGATGGACAGACAGACAGACACACGAGTGATCCTATAAAGGTTCGGAAGTGCGGCACCCTAAAAAGACATTTGACAATCGTCAAACCTGCTATGGGATCCACTCCCTCATAGACACTAAAACCTGAAGTCCCAGGAAACATAATCTAGGCTCATAAGGTTGTAAATGTGTATGTCTGGTTCTACGCTTACCGACGAACCTAATTGTTACTAAGAATGAGTACTCCTTGACCCAAAGGAAATAGCATTACACACAAGTAACGTAACACCACTGTTCCGTCCGCAGACAACACCTCTATCAACACATTTTTCTCAATTGACTTGAACACGTGGACAAACGGCTAAGCACCGTTTATCTTTCGTAATCAAAGTTTTAATTAGACGCTAAACCAATAAAGCTCTAAAATCACGGTAGAATTGATTGATAAGGCACAATTTCCTCGCAAATCAGCTACGTTATTTCGTCGACCTTTGTGTATGAACGGTAGAAAAACTGCTACACAAACGTTAATAAAAACGCAGTTCTTGGTATGTGTATTACGATAGTTAAAACCACAACTTTAAACAGGACCAGATTCAGGAGGCAGAGAGCTCGATTCAGTAAAAAAATACATCATCCTATATGTTAGAAGGTGCACGTTTGGCGCACCATGTGTCTTAGCAGTAAATGTACCTTTTGCTATGCGTAATACGATAGTAAAGCCCACAACTTGAAACGAGGCCGGAATCAGGCGGCAGAGAGCTCGAAACAGTCATTTTCATAGTAAAATTTCACATTATCTCAATTAACTCCTGAAATACGAGAGATAGAAGGAAATTCGTCAGTACAAGTTTTTAAGGCATTTGATAGCTAAATACGATGGCATTATTCGATTTTCAAAATTAAACTTTTTTTCTCGGAAATGCCCAAGTCCAACCTCTCCCCTCATACACTCGTTCCATCCTCCGTGTGTTGTACAGATAAGGGATCACATTCTTTCGTAGCGTCCTAGTAGATGGACGTGTAATGCAGCTCTGCCTTGAAGATTGACTCAAATGACGTATTGAACACGATACACATGCATGATGACAAACCGGATATCTTGCTAAATATTTACACATTAGCGTCTCATTCACGTTGAGTTTTTGTTCTATATTTACAATGTTTCGCCTCTGGTGTAAGAGGTTAATTATTCTCTTTCTGTTATCGATTCGAATAATTTGTCATTTGTTTTGATTATAAATTCGGCAGTCCTGGATGTCCACTCCTCGACTCACTACGAGTGCTGCGCGTTTGATGCTGTTCAAAAATAATATAAACTTTACTGGGGCTCCCAGTAAAGTTTACATTATTTTTACTATACAAATTATCAACTGTTGATTTAATAAATAAAATAACATCGAAGACTTTATTACAGATAGTCTAGTCTACAAAGTGCGTCACAAGAGAGATTAATATATTTTATGTATTACTTTTTATTCAGAATATTATGTAAACCTGCCATGCCCGACATTTATAGATTCTTTTGATAATAAACTGTGTTCATTTCTTGTAGAAGCAACGAAAACCAATTTACGTAGTTATTGTAAATCACTACATAGTATAAAACAAAGTCGCTTTCTCTGTCCCTATATCCCTATGTATGCTTAAATCTTTAAAACTACGCAACGGATTTTGATGCGGTTTTTTTAAATAGATAGAGTGATTGAAGAAGAAGGTTTATATGTATAATAACATCCATTAAATAGTGGAGAAATACTGTTATTTTTGAGGTTTCTAATGTGACGCGTGCGAGCCACGGGCAGTAATGAATAAATCAAAACTACTGGATCGATTTTAATCATTTTTTCAGTGAGTGACATAGGCTATATATTTTATACCCGTGCGAAGCCGGGGCGGGTCGCTAGTTGATCATATATGTGTGTATGTAACTAGACAATTAAAAAGAATGAAATCTCTCGTAAGAAAATGTTATGATCGTCCACATCTAGCCTGGATACAATGAATAAGAAACTGAACCATTAACTAATACCGTGTGTCAAAACAAATGGGCTGCAAAATATATCTCCGATTTGCGTAGTTACACCCGGATCTGATATTACGCCTTCCAGATTTCAAACTCCATTGATGTAGAACTCCACTCCGATCCAGATTCATGAACAAACAAACAGTATAATTATAATTCATGGACGTAATAACTTTAATATATTTATTCGGCGGGTTTATAAAACTATCAATATTATTGCTATAATTACAACATCAAAGGACTGACTTCCAGAAACGTTTTCAGACCTGTCCGGTTGATAATTTGAGACAAATCAACAAACAATATTGTTTGGGTTGCTTCAAGTTTTCGTCGTTTGAGGCTTTTCACCAAGGTTCTATAAATACTTGTGCTTAGAAAACGACGCTTGACAAGTATTCTGTGTGACGGAGATCGATTTTTGCTGTTTAAAAGTAGTTACCGACATAAGAGCCTTAAAAATTTATCTAAAACTCTTGAATTAGTCCAAATTAAGGTAAGGTATTAAGCGTAGATAGCCCATGCGAGGGTGACATGGTCATACTGATCAAACCCTCTTAACAAACAAAGAAAACAAAAAAATAATTAATTGTTTTGGCTTCTTTGACAGACTCTGATAGAAATTCAAGTATTATACTTTAGTGATCGATGATTATACTAAATATAACGCGTGATTTAAATCACTTACTAAGTTACTAATGAGTGATTTATTTAAATAAATTAATTGATAATTCTCAACCTTCGTATTTTTTACACAACCTCGCACTCTCACCTTGGCTACAGTAAAGGGGTTCGATTAGTTGCTATACCGAATTATATCATGTAGGTAATTTTCATAATGATCAGAATTATTATAATGGGACTAATTACTTGTATCTTTTTAGGGCTCCTTACGTCAGAATGAAAAAACAAAACCGTTATAAGATCACTCGTGTCTGTCTGTCTGCCAGATCGTTCCGAAATTAAATGTTCCGATTAAGTTGAAAGGTACACATATTAATTTCTGTGACCCAAACACGGATGTGTAACGAAAATAAATTAATTTTGAATATGATGGTTAATTTTAGGAGGCAAATAAGAAAATTTTAAGAGAAGTTTTGCAAACTGTACCGTGTGACATACATCAAACAAATTAATGAAAAAAAAAAAATAGGACAAACCCCGGTTACTATGAGGGTCTTAATTATTTTAATAATTTTTAAATAATTAGTTTTGAAGTTCTTTTAGAAAATAGATGAAAATTTACCATTCACCCACCTTTTATCTCCGCAACTACAACGCCTTAAAGTTTGAAAATAGGTAGGTACAGAAAAAGTACTAAGTAAGTACTACATAATGACTACACGAAAACCTATAAGAAGTCTATGGTCTTTAAATTATTTATTATTATTTATCTTTATTCACATAATGGTAAATGTAATTATTATGCTAAGCCCCACAAAACCGTAGTAGTGGTTTGACTGTGGGGTCGGTGAGTCTCTATACATTAAATAAACTTTGTACAGACGTCAGCACATCAAGTCACTACAATCTGTCAAACTTTAACAGATTTTCAACTTAACTCTAAAGAATAAGGTTCAATGTTGATTGGGAAAACCTGACAGACTGGAGCAGGTTGATGTGCTGGCGTCTGTACTTAAAACTAATTATTATTTATAGGTAGTATAAACTTTAACATGTTTAAGATAGTTAACTAACGTGTTTAACATGTTTCTAAATAATATTTTTTTAATTTATTTTTAAAACGATTTTTGTTCAGTTCACTCCTTATGTCTGCTGGCAGACTGTTCAATAGATATGGTATTCGTTTTGTTAGGGTTCGGTCACCATAGTAATTAGTGACCCTGGGTACATTGAATTTGCCAGCAGCCATAGATCGTGTGTTATGGTTGTTGATTACATGAGTTAGGTTATGCTCTTGGATACTATGGTGGTTAACCGCTAAAATATACTTATGTTTGTAACTAATCGGTAGAATTTTACATATTTTAAATAATTTCCTATAATCTCCTTTACAACTGTTTTTAGTTTTTTGAGTAACAAGTAGTTTCAAGAATCGAATTTGAAGAGCTTCTAATTTATCCAAGTTAGTTTTGAATGTTAATCCATAGCTGTCAAGAGCATAACTCATAATAGAATCTACTAATGACATGTAAATACATCTTAATACGTTAATAGGAACCTTAAAGCTTAGGTGGTACATTTTACTTAATAATATTCTTAATTTACTACAAATATAGTCTATGTGTTGGGACCAAGAAAAGTTCTCATCTATTTTCATGCCAAGGTAAGTTACACAGTCAACTCTTGCAATAGGTCTACATTTACAGTCCAGTAAGTTATTATGGTGGCACATATAATCATGGGTAAATAAAGCTGGAGTCGCACCATGTTGTCGTAAGTATGGCGAATGTATTAACATTAATTTAGTTTTCTCAGCGTTTAATATAATGCCATTGTCATGCGACCATTTAACAACAGCGTCTATATCTTGCTGAACTCGCTGATAGGTGTCGTCTATGTTAGAACCGGAGCGAAGAATGCACAAGTCATCCGCAAACATATACGCTGAACAATGCTGCACCACTCGGCACAAGCTGTTAACATGCATAAGATAGCAAATTGGTCCACATCCCGAGCCCTGCGCCACCCCACTCCGCACCTCGACTCTGTCACTAAGCGCGTCCTCCACCTTCACACGGTAGGAGCGCGCGGTGAGGTAATCACGGAACCATGGGTTCAGTGGTTCTCCCACCCCGCACTCCCGCATTGCATTGAGAATGGTATCAAATTGCAAAGTGTCAAATGCTTTTTTGTAGTCAAAAAATATTGTTATAACGAATTTTTTATCCTCTAGGTAACTATTAATTTCGTCTGTGAATTTTGCTAGCAATGTATTTGTACTTTTTCCTTTTAAAAAACCGTGTTGACACTCGTTAATAATGTTATTTTTTTGTAGATAGTTACTTAATTGGTTGACGATACACTTTTCTATTATTTTATCTATACTAGATAAAATTGATATAGGTCTAAAGTTTGAAACATTTTTGCGATCACCTTTTTTGTGAATTGGGCGAACTATTGCCTCTTTAAGCTTGTTAGGAAATTTGTGGTTCTTGACAGTTAGGTTTATTAGTTTAGCTAACACGGGGCTCACTTTATCAATAATTACTTTAAGGTCGGACATTCGCACGAGATCGCTACCCGGCGATTTATTTGAATTCATGTTTTTTATTATGTTTTTGACATATTTAGAACTTACTGGTTGCCACCTCATGGACAAGTCCGTGGCTTTTACATAGGTCTGTCTGTCCAACCAAGTATCTTGACACTTATGTTTTATATCTTCAATTTCTTTATCGAAGGTAGACGCAAATTTATTACTTATGTCTATAATACTTCCTTGTCCGCTCATGTTTGATAGAATTAATTCATCTACCGATTGTTTATTGTTTCCCATCATATTATTTATCCTTTCCCAAATTTTTTTAATGTTTTTATTACACTCTAATATACTATTTTTGTCATAAATATTTTTACTTTTAATAATAGCTTTTTGGCATTTATTTCTAAATTTGGTATAATTAAGTCTCTTTAGCATATTCTTTGGCTCATTGCTCCATACTTCAAATAATCTATCTTTTTCTTTTATCTTAGACTTTAACTTATTATCAACCCATTTTTTGTTGTTCCTATTACTGGTATAAATACGTTTATTTACGTAACAGTCATAATAAATACCCACGAATATTTGCTTAAATGCTTTATATAATTTAATAGGACATTCCAATGACATAAGATGGTCAAAATCAGTGCTTAATAATTTCTCTCGAACTTTGTTATTGTCGAGGACGCGTTTAGTGGTCACGTGTCGTGGCGAAGACGGTTGCGCATCGCGCGGATTGCGAGTTTGCGACGACTGCCTCGTCGGTGCGCGTCTCCATTGCACGATGGCCGAAACGAAATAGTGATCTGATATTTTTTGTTTTATTACAGCTGAATGCAAAATAGCATTATTTGTTCGAATATAAATATGATCGAGACATGATTGGACTAGTTTTCCCGATACAATTTCCTTTCTAGTAACATCATTTATGCACTTTGTGAATCCATGTTCCGATAAAAGATTCTCGTACAATATTACAAATTTGTCATGACTATTTAACAGGTTTATGTTTATATCCCCGCAGAAAACTACTTTAGAATTTAAGGGTATTTTTTCAATAAGGTTCCGAAATTCATCTATAAATTGGTTCAATTTAGTCTGTTTATTTACTCGCGGTGGTCTGTATATTGCTATTAAATGTATTTTCTCATTATTAACCTGGAGTGTTATGGAGACGCACTCCGCCGAACGCATTCCTGTGGACTGTGTCAACTCACACACACGCGCGTTCAGCCTCGCGCGCGTGTACACCAATACCCCTCCACCGCTTCGGTCCGCTCGCGTATACGTATTTACATTAAAACCCTTTATTGGAAATAATGACACTAAGTCGTGGTTAATATTAGGTTCAGTTAGTACTATTACATCCAGTTTATCTAGACAGGAATTTATAGATAAAAGTAGTTCACTGAAGTGTTTTTTTAGAGAGCGAATGTTTACATGCAGAATACATAGTCCTTCATTGTATACAATTGAACCACGGAACAGAAAAAACAGTGGAAGTGCAATGCAACAAAATTACTATGAGAACCGTTGTCGCCAAACCCTCACAAATAAACTGATAATCATATAATGCACTACAAATAAGCCGATCGTTTGATTTGTCGTTTAAATTTTAGTCAAAACTAGCATAAGTCACAGATTCTACATTTGGAAAGAAACCTTCAATCTCTTAAAATAGGATTTATTTTGCGTTAGTGCAGAAAGTATCAACGACGTTTTGTAATCTAAAGTCAAACTAGATTCGATCGCCAAGTAAATTCTGCTACCCGACCATAGATGGCGGTATTCTCAGTTGTTGCAATTATAATCTTAATTGCGTTAGATGTAAGGTTGACGTTCGCGTCATAGGGTCGTGTCTTCTGCTACTCGATCAAGGCAGCAACACATTGAATTTTCAATAACATTATCGATATCGATAGATACCCGATTTCATAATTCGAGAAAATAAGACTTGTTTGGAGTTGAGTAAAACTGTAAGATGAATGACGTAGTATTATTTAAAAATAGAATCTTACACAATGTATAAGATTTTAGTTTTAAATAATATCTTCTATATAATAAAAATCAATTGCTATTCGTTGTTCTCGCTAAAACTCAAAAACGGCTTGACCGATTTGAATAATTCTTTTTTTGTTGTGTTCGCCCGAACACAGGGAAAGTTTAAAAAAATGTCGGGTAGGTAGGGTACCTTGGATAGGAAGGGTAGGAAGGGTAGGTAGGTAGGGTAGGTAGGTAGTGTAGATAGGTAGGGTAGGTAGGTAGGTAGGGTAGGTAGGTACAAAACTAGGAGAGGGTGGGTAGGTAGGTAGGTACGAAAGTAGGGTAAGGTGGGTAGGTAGGTATATTATTTTTATATGTATGTAGCTATATTATTAGGTATATTGGGAGAAGTACTAATACAGCGCAGGCGGAGCCGCGGGCGGCAGGTACCACAGGTAGTACTGAATAAATTGTGAAAATCATCTTACTTGGGTATAGTATTATATTATCTGTGCTTGGGTTAAAATTAAAAATGCGTTGTTCTGTCTTTTTATTTATTGTCCTTGAAATAGAACGTATTTGTTAAAAAACTGGCGTTTCGAAAGTCTTATTTTTAATTTTAACAAATGGTGTACGCGAACATCTATATATTTTTCGACTATTGCCTTCATCAAATCAGTGACGTGATTGGACGCAGGAAATTCGCATATTTGATGGGAGGCAATATCATTAAATAAAACAGTTCCAATAAACTTTCGCATAATTAGAGTTATCGCCACTTCCTTTCGAAAAACCCCGATGTCAACGTTTTTTAAAAATGTTTCCGCCGTCTGACATATTTTGACAACATCTGGCGAAGGATACAACAATCCACCTTGATCTCTCGCAATTATTTACTATTACTATAATTTTTTATAAATAAAAAATTTGAAATTATGTACTAATTTAATTATGTATTATCCTTGAGGCGGGCGCCGGCAACCCGGTGTGGAAGCTTTTATCATTGATCTTACACACCGAAATATCTTGAAATTACCGGCTGAACAATGCAACGCGTCTCAAACATTATATAAAAGTTTGATTACAATTTCGCTATATAGCATCTATGCAACCTTATATTTCGTGTATGAATGTTAGGCGACATTATATCTGTATTGTAATGTTATACAACAAATATTAAATTAGGTACTTATTTTCTTTTATCGATAACTATCTATAACATCAATACCCGACCTGACTACATCCCTAATTGAGTAGCGAAGAACTTTCGAGAACGAAATAGTGAATACATTCAATCCAATATAAACTTTATTTTAATCGCGTAAAGTTGATTTTAACTAAACGTTCTATTAAATTATTAGTAAATTGACAAAAACTAAGATTTTATTAGAAAATAAATAAAATCGTATTTACTGAAGGTACGAAACACCTCCATTTTTAAGATTATTTCTCCTACTATCATTTTTGCACTCCAAAACAGAACAATACGGCATATTTACGGAAAAATAAATTTGTCTCAAGACTAGCAGCTCAACGCGTTGTTAGAACACGACTGAAGTAAAGTTGCGTAACAGCGCTTAATTGTGACACGCGTGCCACGCCTACTTTGCACTTCCACTGTTTTTTCTGTTCCGTGAATTGAACGTATCCAATTACTCAGGTCATTAGCACAGGCATAGTTTACTGTATTATCATCAATGACATCAAAATTATTGAAGTCCGCGAATTTTGTTGTTTATAAGTAAACACGGTTAAGAACAATTTAAATTTTTAACATTACATAAAGCCGATCCCTAATTAATTATTTTATTTTGATAACTGACTTAGTTCATTTTCGCTTCTTATCCATATTGTATTGTCGCCATCCTTTCTCTTCGCCAAAACTTTTCCATTTGCAACCCATACATACTTGTATACACCTTTGAGTTGTCTTTTTGCGTTCCACAGCAGTGTCTTCGTAGCCTTAGTTAGATCTTCATTGATAAATATTTTATTTGTAGTCGATCCGCCGGTAAAGATGTTGCTATTTAACTCGATCAGTTTGCGACGATTGGCTAACCAGTCCTCCCTTGATTCAATGCCTGACGCCTTGAAGCCTACCATTATTGAAGATGGTTTATTTTCTTTTTTGGAATGTCTGTTCCGTTTTACCCATTCTATTTCATTGCTTTTTACGCCCATCTCATCACCAATTTTGGTCACAATCTCTCTTACGTTTTCCCCAGGTATGTATTCAACGCCTACAATTTCTAGGTTTTGTTTAAGCGATGATTGCTCAGCATCTTGTAGTTTTTGCTCAAGCGCAATGTTACATTTATCTAAATACACACATCTGTTGTTAATATTGGCCACAGTTTTTTCTAGCTTCGATATTTTTCCTTTAGATTCTTCGTGTTCAAACAATAGTGTATCGTACTTATCTGATAATACGCTAATGCTTTGTTGTATTGTGTCTAAATTCTTCATAAGTCCGGGTATGGCACTGACCTTTTTTTGAATGTCTTTTAATATTTTTTCAAAGTCTTGTACCTCTTCCTCCACTTCCTCCTCATCAGAGCCCTCGTCTTCACAGTTGTTACAGAAGATCCTGTTTTTTCCCGCCTTCATGTCAGCAGCTAGACCTTTAACGCAGCTTCTATGAAAAGTTCCTTGACAGGAACCTTGGCACATGAAGTGAGCTCCTTTTTTCGATAGTACTTTTTTGCACTTCTGACACTCCATTATATGTTAATAGTATAGTTTTTCGCGTTTTATTATTTATTGAGTAAGTAGGTATGCTGAATTAAGTATGAGTTCGTGAATGTAAGGTAAGGCGCGTTGAAGCGAGCGAACTGCGGGTTGCCCTAGGTCATGGACAATAGTTTATGCAAGGATTTCTTAGAAAGTTTTTG
Source organism: Agrochola lychnidis (assembly GCA_963680765.1). Classification (NCBI taxonomy): domain Eukaryota; kingdom Metazoa; phylum Arthropoda; class Insecta; order Lepidoptera; family Noctuidae; genus Agrochola; species Agrochola lychnidis. The sequence goes on from OY796858.1 coordinate 24,550,633, forward strand.
CTTATAATTCACTTATATGTAAGAGTTCCGAAAAACTGAAACCACCATTGCACAGTGCAGTTCAATAGCTTTACGATTATATATGTCACTACAGATTTTAATCACTTTTTACCACTTTTTCTATTAATTTCATCAGAGAGAAAAACAATAACGTGTCACCGCGCGGGATGATTAGCGAGACTGAAATACAAAAAATAACATAATAAAACAAAATAAAATAACATGGTAAATCTCTCAATATTGTTCGTTTAAAGTTAAATTTACAATTGGGATGTATGGGAGAACATGTTTTCAACTACAATGTTAAGTTTGTTCTTGGGATAAATTCGTCCCAACTACGGGACCCTTCATTGTGCGTCCGGCACGCACTTGACCGGTTTTTTTAATGTATTCAACCTGTGAACCAATTTAATTGATAGTCAGATTTATCCGAATTTGTAATGTTTCGTAAACCTGTTTAGCAAAAATGTTATTACTTCACAATCTTGTTTAGTATGTCTCATGTCAATTTAAATAAGACGCTTTGTGGAGCGACCCTCGAGTCTCAAGTTATCGCCCGTGTTATCTCCGGGGACCACTATCAGGGGTCAGAATGGCGCCCGCGCACTCCACTCAGTTTACAGACTTGATATGCGCACGCGACGGTCATATGATGAGCTAACTAGTTTACACCGAATTGTTCACCTGACTCTGTTTCTGATGGTCATTGACTCCGGTAATTATTTAAATCGCGTAATTATGAAACTCGAATGTCTTTTGTTTTAATGAAATTTGGTTTGTTTGAGAAGTGGACAAGTTTGGTGGATGGAAAGCGGACACTTGATGGACAGTTATGGATATTATGTATACTTTAATTCGGAGTTTACAGTTGTTACTGAGATTCAAGAAGTCTTTAGAAGAACCTGGAACTTAGTTTTGGGATCAATCTAAGCGAGATGTGTGGGTTTGATGTCTGATGTGATTTGTATCAGTGTAGTTTCACCTTAACTCTTTCACATCGAGAAGTCCACGGTAAGTTCCACTTATTTTAAGTGCTTGCCACCACTAAATATTTCGTTTGATGCGAGTGCTGAACTAGGACACAAAGCTACTTAAATAAGATTTTGAAGGGAAAACTTCTTTAGGCGCGTTGAGCATTTTTGAGATGAGACTAAACCATTGATTTCGCAACACTGTAACGACACCTCATTTTTGTAAACGCGATTGTGCTCTTTATTTATATTACATTACGGATCAATGTTCTATGCAAGTATTTTTACTTTAAAGGTTTTGTAAACGCGATTGTGCTCTTTATTTAGATAAGGTTACGGACCAATGTTCTATACAATTATTTTTCTTCCACCAAGGCGATCTTGTTCAAGTTTTCACTTCCGTCGGCATTCCCGGAGCACCACTATTTTTTTTTTTATCTTCCAGTTTCTAACATTATACGGTCTATATCTTTAGTTACCAACGAAGTTCCGAAAGCTCGAATGTCTGACAACCAGTCTTACCAAGGGATATCGTGTTACCCAATAACTGGGTTGTGGAGGTTAGATAGGCAGTCGCTTCATGTAAAGTCCTGGTACTAAGTTGCATTCCGTTAGACTGGAAGCCGACCCCAAGACAATTGGGAAAAGGCAGATTAATCGGACTTCTGCTTCTAATTAATTCTTGTCTCGAATAGAAATAATTTGAAATGAACATGAAAAACACGAGTAGCCACAATAATAAATATACAAAGTGCTATCTTGTATCACTTGTATCTAATTAAACGCATAAAAGGGAAGCCATCAAATCATCGATAAGATAACCAATTTAGGTCCAACATGAATGAAATGTCGTTGACCGGAGAAATGGGTCGGACTGTGCTCAATGAAAAATATTGTCTGGTCGTAGAAACTGCTGAAAACAAGACTCGTCCCAATATTAGCAATCAAGTTGTTTAACTTAAGGTGGATCCGCAGTTGTAGCACGTGTAATTCAAATTTTCTCACGTTTTTTGCAATTTGCAGGTCAGTGTCAGGTTGTATCTTTATTTAAATATGATTCGCGACTATAACAGATATGTGTTTACAGAATTATAATCATTGGAATCATTAATACATCTCTCGTAAGTTAGATTTGTTCCATAAGAACTTTTCCATAAGTTTGTTCTGCTGTGCTACTGGGGAGTTTGTTTTTCTTCCCAGCTATTTTAAAGCACTAAGAAGTGGTGAAAAGCAGGTTTTGGGAGCTGTCTTATGCCTAATTTCAATAAATGATGTTGATTACATATTTCCTATTTTATGCAAAAATCAGTTAGTCCTCTTAATATCCTCTTATAGTCCTCCTTAATCACGTAAGCACTTCAAAGCAGGTAAATTTGATTAACATTTGAATTTGAGCCGTATTTTATTGTATAATTTGTGTTTGTTTTTAATTGTTTATTCTTGACCTACATTCCAAGGCTACAGTGGCATAGGTTTTAACTTATTTAAATATTTAACATGGTTATTATTTTGATACTTATTCATGAAATTCAATAAAAAGCCCTGAGCAACTCCATCAAAAATATTTAAATTTTTCACGAACATAATTTCACTAGTGAAATTATAATCACTGTGTGACTGTGATATTATAATAACCCTAGGTATATTATGAGTCAAGTTTGTAGTGGGGTCTTCGAGCATTTTGATTGGCCAACTCTTCTTCATTCGCCTTTAAGATTTGCATAATAACTTGTAGAAGTTTATTCATTTTATGATATAAGTAAGACATTACATTGGAAACGGACCAATCATTGACCCTCTCACAATTTAACGGGCTTGCTTAAACAGTGAAATTGTCTAAATATTACTTACTGCCTTGCAATATCACTGTGTGGGTCCAGTAAAATTATAATGTCACTGAAATGAGCCCGTTAAATTGTGAGAAATGGAGGCGGTTGTCAAAGTTTCGTGCTGATTTGACAATATCCCTGCGACATATATATTTCCAACTTCGACCCTCTTCCGTTGCCCAGCAACCAACAAAGCAAACCTAAATAGTATTTGCCAGTACTTAAAGATTGCGAGGTGAGAAATTTTACCCATATTGATGGATAAAAAAGCAGTCATGAAAATCGTTTAAATCTTTTTTATGATATGAGGCGTGCACTTTTGAATTTTCCAAATATTTTTCTCTTCGTTTTGTTATTTGATTTCTTTCTACCCCTCTCGACAAGACAACATCCATCTTTTAAAGTTCCATTTAGGTTCACTTTAATATTCTTCCTCGTAAAGCTTGTGGATTTGTTCTACCCTTTCTGCGAGATTTTTCTCCAAATATCACTGTTTTTTACTTCAAGATTCAAAGTTTATATCACATTGCATCAGTAAAAGCAACCCGTAATGGTACCTTCACGTTCACCATTAGATATTTCATTATACCTACATTATAGACCACTTACTTCATTTCTGTCATACCTACTACAATTTAGTAACATATTATGTAATGCCCCATACTGTGTTACAAGTGTGAGGTGGTTTGTAGGTACTAGATTTTAACATTTTACCATCGGGGGTCTAATGTGTTGCGTGATTAGCACTGACTGTGATGTATGCGTTTTTAGTCTTTTTAGTGACTTTGTATAAGACACTTCCGCTAAAACCTGCTTGTTAAATTATGTCTATACTTACCAACGTTGAGAGAATAGAACACTGAAAGTCAGTTTTTCATTTTTGCCATGACTTTGAAAAGGATTTGCCTGCAAGTAGTGTTTCCAGTCCCACCCAACCCAATCAATGGTCGCGAACACGCAAACCGATTTTTACTGGTTTGATTTGAACATTTAGTTTCGTGTTGGTACAAAATCAAAATATTTTATTTCACATAAACCTACAAGGGCACTTATGAAACGTCAGAAGCTAGGTGCACGGTTCCAATTGGTCGCTTCCTATGGAGAAGAGCCGGCAAGAAACTCCACGGTTACTCTTTTCAAAATAAATTGTTTCTACAATGTTTTCAAATTACAGTGTTAATAGGTATGTGAGGACAGTGTAGGCCTATCAACAAGTAGAAAATGGTCCACAAGTCTACAGCCTACAACGTTCTCACATTCACAAAATCTAAAAGAAAAGAATCTATATAAAAGATAAACAAAATAATAAAAATAAGGACCTATTTAAACCAAATGACATGATTGCCTAGTGGCATGATACAGCTGTAGTCAGCTGTAACAAATCTAATTTGATTAAAAAAATATATATATATATATATAGAAAATTGTAGGAATATTATGTCAAATACTGAAAAGATTGTCAGTGAAGTAGGTAAAAAAAAAAGTAAATAAAATAATCATCGTAATTTGGGAGCAGTTAATAGACATTTACATTGTTATGCCGTTAATGAGGTACCAGGGAAGCCACATGTGCAGAAGGAATTATTGCCAGACTTCCTTGTCTTCAACGTAGTCTTTAATCTTATAATATGCTTTTTTGATACAAACTCAAACATCCGAAAACATACCACTACTTGCTAATCAAATGTATCTACTATAATTTACACACAGCTTATAATATTATAAGTATATGGTTCACAAGACGTCCCAGAATGTACAGCCAACCGCACATTAATGGTAACACTAGCACTACAAAAATCACCCTTACTGCAACTTCATAAAAGCGCTATCAATGTCAAATTGTGTCCACTAATATGCGGTCTAGTCTACTGTACAAGGAAAAACGTTAAAAAATAATATGTAGATATGCCAAAATTAAACACAGCACATCGCAAAAATCGTCACAGATACGGTCGCTGGAAATAAATTATAGAAACTTATTTTAGAAAAGATGATGATAACGTGATGATACCATAATGCTACAATAAACAGTCAGGGTAGACAAAGCATAAAGACAAAACCAATAATTGTTCTAACGAATTAACGCTTCCCTCATATTGCGTAACTTCTGCGCAAGTATTTGTGGTACTCATTTAATCTATATTAATACACGACTCCGTGTGGTAAATTACTACTAGCGTCATTAGCTAAGAATACGCTTTTTCATCTGACATCCTGACACAACTGACATGTGGCCAGTAGAGTTTACCTAAACCAGTTTTACTGCGAAAATACTGCTCCAAGAGTTCCAGAAATTAGACATAACGCGTATACAAATACCTGTCTAGAACCTTGAGACCTTCTCGTCAGAAGACACCTCAAAAGAGCTTGAATGTAAATCCAGCATCTCAAAACGTCGTGAAAAATGTTGTTGGAAAGCGAACAGGTCAGGGTTCATTAAAAGAACTCTGGAACGTTCAAGGTTGAAGAGCTAATAAAGATGAAAGTGAAAGATCTTAATGATAAGGATGGAGAATAGTATTAAAACGCACACGAAAAATAATATAGAGAAAAGAACTGTGTGAGTTCGAACTCTAACCGCAGGACCTAGGTTAAGGGATGCATTCAATATCAACATGACATACAAATGAATCTGAAGCAAGACGAACGGAAACGTGACAGTGTATCGTAAGTACAGCCACCTAGTTATGTTTTGATAACATGAGCCTCTGTTAATATGCCTATGATAATAACCTTACCTATGTTATCTAGCAACTGATGATAAAGGTAGATAATTGGGTAAACCAAGAGTTATAAATAATATTAAACATAACAAACATTCGATATTATGTTCAAAGGAAATCGTGCGAGACATAATAAAAAAATGAGATGGTTATTTGGATACTAAGATGCTAATTTCTGCAAACAATTATACAGCAGTTTGCATTGCTCAGTCGAAAAAATCTGAAAATCATTCGAATTCACTTCAATGATTATTTCGGCAATATATAACGTAATATTTTTTATATATAGCTCTAAAAGAAGTTAAAATAATCCTTACGGATTTATATCATAAAAATGTGAAATATTTTTTACGCTCCTTTCTCTTATATATTCTCTATATCAATGAGTGCCTCAAGAAACAATCCTAAGCCCCGTGTGTTTAGCTGTAATAATTATATGAAATTATATTTTAGAATTAATTTGTTGATAATAAAATAATATTAATTTATTGGCATGAAACCAATTGCTGCTTTGATTACAATTTAGACAATTAGCTAGTGTTTCCGATTATGACTTGTGTAACAAAAGGTTTTGCTTTGTACCAAGTTCTAGGAACTTCCGTATACGATGCGACTCAATAAGGAAACAACAACAATACCGATAAAAAATCTGTTATTTAATTATTTCTCTATAAAACGCACAATAGATGACTTCTTACTAGCGGTTTTTTTCACCTTGTTTATTTTATGTATTGATTTAGTGAATCTAACAGTGTTTAACTAGATATTGCATCAGTGTTTGATTAAACAGATTTACGTGTTTTTTAATGTTTTTATTTCTTTAATAATAGATAACTTATCCTCCTTATTAGGATTGTAGTTATTTTAAACTCATTTATTATCTGTTTGATAGCTATCATAAATTATGTTTTACATAAAACATTCGTAATATAGTCAAATTTTAATTATCTCATAAATATACCTTATCTGAGCGTCCGTACTTTGACCCACAAACTGCTTTATCTGGATTTTAAAACGGTGTTAGAGAATCTCAACTTGCAGAACAAGACAGCTCGTTGGTCGCACTCGCATGGTAAATTACCTCTTAATCATTCAATCTGGTGTGAGATGCGTCGCCAATAGAACTGGTCACACAGTCTGTCACTTGTGTATGATTGCGCTAGCGCACGAGGCGGCACGGAAACAGGCCGCACGTGGTCCGACGTAGGAACTAAAATGTTTAGAATGTGGCTCACTTGTGCTAGAGGTCTGTTGTCATCTGGAAATTGATCAAGTTCTCTGGTCTCTCAGAAAAAAGCTTTATTATCAAGATTGACAAATTCTTGCTTCCCAAAGACTAATAATTTATCTCTTAAAAGGAAAACGACTTTTAACAAGACAACAAAGTTAGTGTTTCCTGTTGTTACTACTTACCATAGTTACTCTAATCACCATTAGCAAATTCGCTGTTGTCACGAAATGATGTATCGCTGAAGAAAATCTAATTTAGTTAATGATTTATTTTCAGCCGCGGAATGCGGACGGCACTGAAGTTTAGTGATGGATCTGCTGGGTAGGCGGGTTGCTCTCGACTGTTTATTCTCTATCTCTAGCTTATTGATATTTTCAACGTACATGTGAAAGAGACGACAAGCTTATTCATGGTGTGGATCGAAACATGTGCGAATGGCGCGTTCTAATCAACCTTGACCTTGTAGTGAATCAAGCTATCACGCTCTTAAGTAATTTGCAATTGATACACATTAGACGTTTACATTTAGAAAACATGTTAGACCAGCCTATAACAATATTGCTGGCCTTGTATGTCTGACTAATTATACAATATGTCCCTTATTATTTTTAGCTGTGATAACATCGCATACTTTACTGAACCTACAGACTGCTTTTCTTTAACAGTAATAACATCATTCAACACGATCTGATCTTTTTGTGAACCAACGATATCGTCAACGTATTTTATTTCAAAAGCTCTACTAACTTTCATTTACTATAATGTCAAAATTGTAGCAAACATCAGATTAAAATTAATTCCACTTTGCACAGTTGCTTTTGTCAGTACAAACATAATCGGGTCAATTATTTCGCATATAAAATATCAAGTATTGTAGTTGTACAAGTGTTGAATCTCATCAAATGTCATTGTTATTAACTCAAGTCCTCCAATATGATTACAATAGATATTTTAACGATTGAAGACGGATTTCTGTTATGAAAATTATATCTCTACCTTCCAAAACACTTTTGACAGATATTCAATACTGTTCCAATAATATCTCAGTCATTTAAATAATTGAAGTGGACGAGAATTTGAACAACCGATTGAGGAAGACAATTTCATGGCTCAAACGCTTGACAACAAATAACCTTGGACACTCTTTGGTCCTAAATAAAAAGATTTTTATTTTGTGGAACTCTCTGGTGTTTTATAATCAACTATCAATCCTCGAAATATATCACCATTGCTCAGTGTTTACAGGAGCTGTTCAAAAAACTGGATTACATATACATTATCAATAGCACGTGTTTCCCCACGTTTTTCTTCATTTACATGCTTGTTTATGTTTTCATTGAGTCCGTTTCGGGTTGTCCATGTTGTATTATTATCAATTGTTACTTTTGAATTGTTCCCTAATAGACTTCGTTTATCTAAAATTTATTTCTTTTGTTTTCAATTATTTTGGGTATTGGTTTATGCATTGTTTTTTTCATTTGTGTTGCCATGCAGTACTGCTATTACTATGTCAACTGGTTTGGTGAGGGATCCAGCCATAAAATCAACAGTATTGCATTGTTCAAAAATCCTTATAAAATTTGCTACCGTCATCTACACATGTTTGAGGTTAGCATCTATCATTTCATTATTTAACATTACGTGCCTTCTCTGTATGAGAAGAGGCGTTTACCCTGCAATGGGACAATAATAGGCTGGTATTATTAATTAGTTTACAAAATAGACAAATCTAATTGTAATGAAAAATCGTCATAACTTTTATGTTAGTTTCTTAGTATATGTCGCTAGTTTTAGTTCGCCACAGAATACCAGTGGTCGAGCTTCGATCAATATTTTCTCACCTTTTACCAAACAAGTCTGTCGATTTCTTTCAGCAGTAGTCGACACAACTTCATCTTCTTCGCCTGTTTTCAGTTTCATTTCATTTCATATCTATACATATTATAAATTAAAGTTGCTTTTCGTGTCTGTCTGTGTGACCGCGTTGTTCTTCTAAACTGCTCAACAGATGTTGATGCGGTTAACATCACCATTTAGAGAATTTATTCGGGAATATTTATATGTAATATGTTAATATTTAACTAAGATATGATAAAGAAATCTTCATGTTATGTCAAGTCGGTAAAACTCTTGCGAAGCAGGGGACGGCTCGCTTGTTTTTGTACAAAACAAATATTGTTTTGCGGCGCACAATTGTAGTCATTATTTTCGCAGCGTTGTTTATTCTCTAGTATTTTGATACCAGGTCACGCGTTTCTTTTGCAAACAAACAATTATTATCTTTATAACTCTTTAACCTTATTTTGTTTCCCTGAATTTCTTGTTTATTTTGTACTGTTATTATTACTGTTCCTAATAGATTAGCTAGATTTATTATGAGTTATGTATTAAGTTTTTCTTACCAAGGGGTATCGCGTTATCCAGTAACTGGGTTGTGGAGGTCAAATAGGTAGTCGCTCCATGTTAAATACTGGTAATTAGGTGCATTCGGTTAGACTGGAAGCCGACCCGAAATAGTTGAAAAAAGGCTCGGTAGATTGATTAATAAGTATTGGTTACTTTGAAAAAAAAAATACGCTTAATCAGCACCCTAATTGCGTAACACACGATCAATCATAATCTGAATAATTTTGAAGGATATTGCTAATCCTTTGCTTCATAAGTTCAAAAAATGTATCTGAATGTTGTTGAACTGTCAAAATGAAACAGATTGTGATTGATCGTGTGTTACGCAAGGGTGCTGGTGGCGTTGAATTTTACTAAATGTTTAAAGAATAATGATAATTGTTATCCGAACATTGATTAACATTTGAAATCCATGAAATAAACATTTATATTCTGCTGTTTAGAATATCTTAACATTTTAATTATGAGCCATTTTATTAGTATAATACGACAAAATTAAATGCTTTTTCCTTGTTCTTGTCACATCATTTACTTGTAGAAATGTAGAATGGACATTTATCGTTTCGTAATCTGATTCGAATTCAAAGTAACTTAGGATTGTGAAGGGATCAAGTTTTATGATATGCAGTATCAGAAAAAAAACTGTTAAGTCAGTTTCGGTGTAACTATTACCTATTATGTAGTTTAAAAACAACCTAATATACCTAAGGTGCGTGTTAAATAACTTTAACGTTTGAGTGTTCTATAATTTGTGTTTTGAATGTTAATAAAAATAAAATTGAATAAAAAAAACAGTGGCACTCCGGGAGTGCCGACTGAAGTGAAAACTTGAACAATTTAAAAAATAGTTCCAAAACCTTTAAAGTAAAAATACTTACATAGAACATTGATCCGTAACGTAATATAAAGAAAGAGAACAATCGCGTTTATAAAATATAAATAAAGAGAACAATCGCGTTTATAAAAATGAGGTGTCGGTAACGGTGTTGCGAGTTCAATTGTTTTTTCCCATCTCAAAAATGCCCAACGTGCCTAAAGAAGTTTTCACTTCAAAAATTAAAAACATAATTCAATTACTGTTTAACTAAATCAACCATAAACGATGTTTATCTGAATAACCATTAAGACGCAGATATATGACAGTGACCTTGAATGGTTAGCTTGCGTGTTCTGTACTGAGCTCACGCAACGCGTCGTACGTCCAGCCAGTAATAGGACTCGCCCGTCAAGAAGCGCTGTCCCAAATTAGACGCATTATTAATTTATTACACGTAAAACAAAAGGTATTCTAATAAAACAAGTATACTAAAAGATTGGTAATTTAATTATCTTTAATATGGTGAAGTTTTCAGAAAAATACGCTTGATGAATTTTGCGTCATTCTCAGTTTTTTATCCGCGTTAGACATAACTTTACAAATTAATTTCACTATGTAATATAAACATAATCAAAAATATGCCTATATTAAAATATTAAGAAAATGCTCTAATTTAACATATATTTTTTCCAAATCACTAACACTACTCGTTCAGACGTCATCTTCAGTATAAAAGTCAGCTATCGTCAAAGAATATAATCACTTGAATTAAAATCCTTATGCGTTATATTTTTAACAAGGAGGTTTTATTTTATTTTGACGTTTAAATTTTTTCGTAATCTAATTCGAATTCTAATGAACAAGTTTCATGATAATAATATGCTAATAGTAACGGTAAGCTAGTTCTTATCAGAAACAAGACTGTGTGAACCTCCTCGGTTTCGGTGCATTTCTTTGAATTAAGAATGCGGTTTAAATTACTGTATGAATATTATTAACCGTTGAGGAAAAAAAACAAAAATACGAGAACGGTTACAACATTTTGCGTTTTTAAAGTCTTGGAATAATGGAACTGTGGGTGTTGGCAGAGCTATAACAATCGAGTAATTGAGGGTCTTTATTTTTAGAACTTTGATAGAATATTTTATAGAGGAAAGGTCAATCAATAGTTTTATGTCAGTAACTTTATAGGATTGTTGGAAATTACCATTTTAAGTGTACATTCACTACAATGTAGTGAATAAAGAAAGAAAATGTATTTATTGTGGCTCGCATATAGGGTTGTCAGGAGTCCGGCTTTAGTCGGGCATGTCCGGCATTTTACAATCGTGTCCGACCAAATATACACAAGTCCGGCTTTTGTTAGACTTTTGGTCAACCCCGCCCCGCCAAAAAATGCCTGATATTGATTGTTTTAATTACTTTCAATGTAATGAAGAAGGCTTTGTTGTTTGTTTTAGTTACTTTCAATTAGTGATGTGCCGAATATCCGTATCCGTATCCGCGGATATTCGAGGGAGAAAAAAGATCCGTACCTATCCGTTACTTTTTAGCGGATCTTGAACGGATCTTTTATATTAATACATTTCATTACGTATATGAAATTTTGTTAATTTCAATCCAAATTAATAAAAAAGTATAATTAAAGTATAATTCGAGTAGAGTAAGTACCAGTAAATTAAGTTATAAGGTAGTAATTAAACTATCTTTGTAGTAAGATCAAACCTCTAATATTTGTGCTATGCTAATTTAAATAATTATGTAAGTCAACAAATCAATTAAAACTATGTTGTTTTCAAGAAATTATAAAAATAATAATATTGAGTAATGGTAAATTGTATTTCAAAAAGAGTACATAACTTGGCAGCTTTGTCCCCAAAAGTCAGTTACGATGAGGATCATAAATAATACCTGCTTAACCTGAAAAAAGTTGAGATCTATATCCGTATCCGTATCCGCGGATCACATTTTTTAACGATCCGGTAACATCACTACTTTCAGTACTTTCAATGTAAAGAAGTTACAAATTAAATTACTTTAGTTAGTAAATGTGAGTCATAATTAAGAGTAGGGTAAGTATCAAATGAATAACAGTAATAAATACACAATTAAAAGTTTTTTCTTTTATTTTAAAAATCAGTGTGTCAGGCTTTCAGGGCACCTGCCGGGGTTGCGAATAAGGCCGAAAGGGAAATCGTAGTCCCCGGCAACATAGCAACTGAAGGAACACGGGTGGGTTTTAGTCAGTAAGAATCTGACACGCCCTACTGCTCCACCAGAGCGGGAGAAGTTATTTGATAATTTCACACCCAAAAAAAAAAGAAAGGCTTTCAGGGCAAAATGTCCGGCTAAATATAAACTTGTGTCCGGCTTTTCTATTTTCGGGCCTGACAACCCTACTCGCATAGGAATATCACAAACTAAACTAAACATTATCACAAAAATATTAAAAGCAAAATAAAGTCCTGTATGAGACCAAAAGGCTCTTATCTCAGCATGGTGCTGCGATATTTAAAAATAAGTATCGTAGCGCTGGTATGCCTGGTATAAAATTACTATCGCAGATCTATACCTGTTTGACCACAGGGTAGCGCAAATATTGACCTACCTCGATACAAACATTACCCAACCTACCGTGTAGCAAAGCCCGATAAGATCCCAAGGGACTAGGCAAAGTCAAGGAACTGAATTATTAAGACGCAGATATATGACAGTGACCTTGAGTGGTTAGCTTGCGTGTTCTGCTCACGCAACGCGTCGTACGTCCAGCCAGTAATAGGACTCTTCCTTCAAGGAGCGCTGTCCCAAATTAGACGCTTTATTAATTAATTAATTATACATAAAACAAAAGGTATTTTAAGAAAACACGCATAATAATAGATCAATAATTCAATAATCTTTAAAATGGTGAAGGTTTCAGAAAAATACACATGATAGATTTTGCGTGATTGTCAGTTTTTTATCCGCGTTAGACATAACTTTACAAATTCATTTCACTATATAATATAAACATAATCTATTAATAATAATACTAAAATATTCATATACTAAATTACTTATTATGAAAATACTCTCTCTAATTTAACATATATTTTTTCCAAATTATTAACACTACTCGTTTAGACGTGATCTTCAGTATAAAATCATTAAAAATAATAATATAATAATTAACGGTTATTGTCGCCTTAACTCATCACATCATCTGGCTAACCTTTCCCCAACTATGTTGGGGTCGGCTTCCAGTCTAACCAGATGCTGCTGAATACCAGTATTTTACATGGAATGACTGCCTATCTGACCTGCACAACCCAGTTACTGGGTAATACGATACCCCTTGGGTAAGACTGGTTGTCAGACTTTCGGGCTTCTGAGTACTCGTAACGACTGTCAAATATCTACCAATGACAGCTGGGACCATCGGCTTAAGGTGCTTTCTGAGGCACGGAGGTGTTTTAGTATGTAAAGATAGTCACCCATCCACGGACCAACCGCGGCAAGCGTAGCTTTACCTGAAAGATGGACCCGTGCGACTGTTATTTTAGCCGCACTACTTTAAATTGGCCGTATATTCAAATCACAGCTGTCATTCTATGTCAGTGGTAAGAAATGGCGCGACGCGACTTTAATAAAACAATTTCTAAGAAAACTTCACGGTAGAACAATTAGCCGACGTACGCATGGACGTAATAAAATCGCGGCGATTTTTTTTCGTGCACGCTCTGCTTAGCGCCGAGAGTTGTAAATCCAACAGTGTGTTTTTCAACGCACTGGGACGAGAGTACGTCATAGCGCGTTGGATTCTCAACACTCGGTTTAACACCGAGAGTTGAAAATCCAGTGCGTGATAAAATTCCGTCGCGATTTTATTACGTCCGTGCGAACGTCGGTTAACCGTTGTCGCACCTGTTTGCTTCGGAGCCTTAAGACGCAGATATATGACAGTGACCATGAATGGTTAGCTTGTATGTTTTGTACTGAGCTCACGCAACGCGTCGTACGTTCAGCCAGTAATAAGACTCGCGCATCAAGGAGCGCTGTCCCAAATTAGACGCATTATTAATTTATTACACGTAAAACAAAAAGTATTTTAATAAAACACGTATACTAAAAGATCAATAATTTAATTATCTTTAAAATGGTGAAGTTTTCAGAAAAATACGCTTGATAGATTTTGCGTCATTTTCAGTATTTTATCCGCGTTAGACATAACTTTAGAAATAAATTTCACTATGTAATATAAACATAATCAAAAATATGCCTATATTAAAATATTAAGATAATACTCTAATTTAACATATATTTTTTCCAAATCACTAACACTACTCGTTTAGACGTCATCTTCAGTATAAAATAAACAAAAGTCAGTTATCGTCCCCTTAAGGCCCATTCACACGTACCACAACCACACCACACCGCAGCGACAAAATGTGGGCAAGCTGTGGTTACGTGTGAATTTTTATACAAATTAGCGCCCAACCGTGTGTTGTGGTTGAGGTACGTGTGAAACAAGTCTTACACGACAAATCAATACTCAATATATTTATTGCTTTACCATAATGTGTACTTAAGTGGTAATTATATAATTTAAATCATTATGAACCCACTAGCGCACAGCAAAAAGGGTAATCGACTTAAGGGCCTATACTACCTCAAATGGCTTAACATGATCCTCCGTTATATCGAAAATACTGCAGCATTAATTTTGAAATAAATATATGTTAAAGTTAAGGATTAATGTTAAGTACTATGTTAGACGAAAACACGATTCCATAAAATTTTCTCGATAGAAAAAAATTCCAAAGTTACCTCCAAACCGAACAATAAACCGCTGGTATTCAAAAAATACTTCAAATTAGATCTTGAAACTTTGCATAATAATTGAACTAACTATAAAGCAGCGACTATGTTTTTTATTTTTTTTAAATTACCTTTATTTTCGCCGTAAAAAGCAATTACCTAAATTATTGGCGCCTCGGAGCCGCTAGCACCCCACTCTGTCTCGCTCTCACTCAGTCCGCGAGCAGTATGGTGCGAGCGAGATAAAAAGTGAATTTGAGCTGAGGTTGTATAGGCTCTTAAGTGTCAATTATTATATGTATAAGTAAACTTATCATGCTGACTTTCGACAGTTTCAAGAGAGATACATACACTTACATAACAATAACAATTCGAAACCTTTATAACATAACATCACGCCTTTTTCCCCCGAAGGGTTAGGCAGAAGTGTGCCATTTGCCAGTTATGTTGAAGTCCCGTGTATGTAGGGGGCGAGCCTACTGCTATCAACCGGGCACAAATCCAGACTCTCTTTATATAACAGCTATTCCGAAAGAACACACCCCCAGCCTTATGTAATAATAACAACGCGCAAAATTGCGTAACACACATAAGTACGAATATGTAGATAACGATTATACATAATTATATAAGTAGGAATTATAACTACTCCTCTATGGACTGGCATATCAACACGACTCAAAGCGTTTTCGAAATTACGCAATGATTTTATAATTACCACGCTTTATTAATTTTAATTGCCACAGTATACTGAGAAATCAGTTAGGCGTGTTAGTTAGTAATGGGCTGAACAAGCCTTTATTCTAGTTAAAGTTACATAAGAATAAGGCCTAGCCAGCACTGCATTAAAAATCGCGCGAAATTTTTATCGCGTTTCTGTACAACACTAATATCCACGCACTGGCGATTTAAAATTCGCGCTCGTTGCAATGCCCATATAAACCGCGCGAATAAAATTCGCAGTTGAGGCTAGATGCCTGCATACAAGCGCATTGTGACGGCAACTAATTGCCGCGGTATCCTTAGACAATTAGACATGCCACGACGTCCTTAAGACGCAGATATATGACAGTGACCTTGAAAGGTTAGCTTGCGTGTTCTGTACTGAGCTCACGTAATGCGTCGTACGTCCAGCCAGTAATAGGACTCGTCCATCAAGGAGCCTTGTCCCAAATTAGACGCATTATTAATTCATTACACGTAAAACAAAAGATATTTTAATAAAACACGTATACTAAAAGATCGATAATTTAATTATCTTTAAAATGGTGAAGTTTTCAGAAAAATACGCTTGATAGATTTTGCGTCATTCTCAGTTTTTTATCCGCGTTAAACATAACTTTACAAATTAATTTCACTATGTAATATAAACATAATCAAAAATATGCCTATATTAAAATATTAAGAAAATGCTCTAATTTAACATATTTTTCAAATCACTAACACTACTCGTTTAGACGTCATCTTCAGTATAAAATCATTAAAAGTCAGTTATCGTCACCTTAATAGGCAATTTCATGAAAATATCAAATTTATTGTCATACTATTAAGTTATTCGTCGCATACAAATCCCTTGCCGTGCCATTCCGCCAGTAGACACAGGCCTTTAGGCTTTGTGGTACTCTAGATGCTCTAAGTACCAAGTTATGTGCGTCAGCATTGAATTGAAAGTTGATCATCGATAATGTCCTAGTGGTCAGTCTGAAATTCTGAATCTTGGTCGTCTAAGACCATTCTTTTTAAATTAAAAGCTTCTTTGAAGTATTACCACTTCTGTCTACCTACCAACCAAGTCACCGCCCTCACTGGACTCTGTTACAAACGCCTTGAGAAAATCCGAGAACCGAACGAAGTGGAAGACATCGTAAAGCCACGAAGGCCGTTCAGGGACACGACCTTCAGTAATTAAATACGCGAACAAGAAGAGAGAGTCTACCTCTATAATAATAATTTTCTGTATTTTGGCGACCTTGAAGAAAATATTTCAACATATTAGAAAAATGAAAACATCGACCCTAAACGACGTAGGTCAGCAAAAGGAACAACGTATTTTTTTTTTTGGATGGGAAATTATCAAATAACTTCTCCCGGGAGCTCTGGGTGGAGTTAGGGCGTGTCAAACTCCTACTGACTAAAACCCACCCGTGTAACGTGTTCCTTCAGTTGCCTGTATGTTGCCAGGGGCCACGGTATCCCTTTCATACTTTCTCGCGACCCCAGCAGGCATCGGCCCTAGCGGACCCCGTCAGTTCTGCTGACATCTCTTTGAGGCGCGCGTGGAACACAACACGCCGTCGACCCAGGTCTGGTCCTTATCGGACGGCGAGCTACCCATTGCTCACCGTTCGCAAGCCCGCGCCTACGGTGGCCGAGAATCGGCCTGCAATTCCCGACGCCCAGTGCGTCTCCTGGGCGGTTTGGTGCGTAAGGGAGCGAAATTTGCCTCTCCCTCACGCGTTCCACCTCTTCCTTCGCGAGCATTACTGCTTCGCAGGAGGTGACGGCTGCCCATGCCCTCTCGCTCCGTATCATGGCTTGGACCAGGGCCGAACGCGAGAGATCGCCTCCGCGAGGACACGGCGGTGCTCCGCCCAAGTCGGGCAGACCTCCACCGTATGCTCCACCGTGTCCTCCGGGCGATCCACACAATTGTGACACCCGGGCGTTTCCTCCCGCCTTATCCGGAACAGAAGCCTCCCGAAACAACCGTGTCTGGTGAGGACCTGCGTCAGGCAGAAGGTGAAGACGCCGTGGCGCCTCTCCAGCCACTCCTCAAATAGGGGACTTATTGCCGCAATAGTGGCGTGCCCAAAAGTAACAACCTGAGTTAGGAATGATAGTGTGACAAAATAAAACCTTAAAAGCTGTTCTTATCTAAATCATTACAAGATACACAGTGGAAACAGAAACGGAAATACCAAAACGCAGCTAGTTAAAAATAACAAGAGACAACAGAGATATTAGACCACTATAATTGTGCATAAAACTGTTATCAAAGAGGTCTCGGATCTCGGCTGGCACCTTTATCTTATCACAATTTATCTCCAGGCCTTGACTGTCACGCCACGTTCCTAGCTTATGGCTGACTCTAAAGTGCGATAATTTTGGATTCACCACCCGAAATAGATATAACTGGGTGAATTGCTCGCGAATTTCTCACCAGATGCCAAATTGTAGGATGTACGATACGTTTTCTTTTATCTGGATGCTTGTGGGTTCAGGTATCTGGGTATTATTTATTCTAATAACCAAAATATTAAGCAGTTCCTTAGTGTAGACTGGACAAGCTAAGAAACTACTTAGGTAATATTTTAGTCTCTTTCACTCCTGAAATAGTCATCTTCTTGATTGTTGAGGCAAATTGGCAAAAAGTTTGTCTACCAATTGCGTTTTATCAGATTTTTTCTATAAAGAATCAATGTTCGTCTCATAAATCTTAAACTATTTTTATGAAGATTTGATTTTTTGTATGTTTGTTTGTTTGTTACGCTTTCACGCTAAAACGGCTCAACGGATTTGGATGAAATTTGGCACATGGGTAGAACATGACCTGGATTAGGACATATGATACTTTTTATCCCAATATTCCTACGGGATCGAGACTTATGCGGGTGACATCGCGGGGCGCAACTAGTAAATTACAAATTAAAAGGTTGATGTTATTTTAATTAACGTTTCTTTTAAATATCGCTTCACGACCTTATTTTTAGAACTAAGGACTTGCGTGCGTATGACGTCAAACGACCGGTTTTCTTAACCCCATGTGGGTTAAGAGAACCGGTCGATTATTTAAAGTGCGAAACATCAACGTAAAAAACCGGCCAAGTGCGTGTCGGACCACGCACAATGAAGGATTCGGCAGTTGGGAAGAATTTATTCAAAGAACAAACTTAATATTGTAATTGAAAACATGTTCTCCCATACATTCCAACTGCAAATGTAAGTTTGTACGCACAATATTCAGAGATGCCATGTTATTTTAAAACCATAAACTATTCCCGGCATTTTTTATTTCAAAGTTTTAGGCTTAGTAGTTTCAGAGATATGGAGAATGGTAAATTTTCATCTATTTTCTTAAATAACTATAAAACCATTTATTTTAAAATTGTTTTAGATTCGGAGCAAATTGACTGTGACAGACGGTCAGACAGACAGACCTGTACACACGAGAAATCAGGTTCCGTTTTTTTAATTCGGAAAAATAATCCTAAAAATATTGAAACGATCATTAAAAAAACCCGATTTTTTTATTGCATAGTGAAGTCAGAATCTCTGAATTCCCAAAATCTAGTGTTTCTAGAAGAAATGAATACTAAATAAAGTTCAGGAAATTACATAAGTATTCAACAAGGCTACAAACAGGCCTGCGTTAACCACAAACAATGAAGTTTAATCAATAACATTTTACGTTATTAATAATCTGATATTTATCCCAAGGTAATCCAACCACAAATTGATCTACAGGTTAGATTTAAGGCGCCGATTCTTTGCGTTTAAGACGCGAATATATGCCAATGGCCTTGAGTGGTTAGTTTGCGTGTTCTGTGCTGAGCTCACGCAACGCGTCGTACGTCCAGCCAGTACTCTCCAGTAGCCAGTAGTATAGGACTCTCCCATCAAGAAGCGCTGTCCCAAATTAAGACGCATTATTAATTTATCACTACATAGTATAAAACAAAGTCGCTTTTTCTGTCCCTATATCCCTATGTATGCTTAAATCTTTAAAACTGCGCAACGAACTTTGTTGCGGTTTTTTTTAATAGATAGAGTGAATGAAGAGGAAGGTTTATATGTATAATAACCCGGTTTATACCCGTGCGAAGTTTATACCCGTGCGAAGCTGGGGCGGGTCGCTAGTTATATATAAAACAAAAGTTATTTTAATAAAACACGTATACTAAAAGATCAATAATTAAATTATCTTAAAAATGGTTAAGGTTTTAGCAAAAAATGCTTGATAGTTTTTGCGTGATTTTCAGTTTTTTATTCGCGTTAGACATAACTTTACAGATTAAATTACACCATGTAATATAAACGTAATCCTAAAATATTCACAGATTAAAAAACATAATTGTATATTTTTTTGAGTTAACATATTTTTTACTACTCGTTTAGCCGTGATCTTCAGTATAAAATCATTAAAAGTCGGTTATTGTCGCCTTAATTAACTCGAAGCACCGATCTTACCCATATCTAGCATCCTAGCCTTCTTTTATTACTTTAACCACTGCCAGTCTTGCCTCTGTTTTAACAAAAACCAAAACACTTTAGTTAAATTCAAAACAGACTCTTTAGTCTTCGGAGTCGCGAACACCTGACACTGTTTTTCTCCGCGTCTACTTTCGCCAATGTTATTATAAATGCTCTTGTAAATACAGCGTTGTGTGCTCAAAATATCCGCAGGTTGACACTTCATTCGGAGTATAACGACCGAACGCCCGATAAAAGGCTACGTTTTGATTGCACAGACATTTATCACTCAGACGCTGGTGGAGTTTGCATTGTGATATAATACGGTGATACATTCTTGGAATTTCTGTTGCATTTTATAACTTTGTTGTCCTTAAGACATCTAAATTGATGGCCACGCCACAATTACGGCGATAAGTCCCCTCTTTGAGGACTGGCTAGAGAGACGCCACGGCGTTCTCACCTTCCGCCTGACGCAAGTCCTCACCGGACACGGTTGCTTCGGGAAGTTCCTGTTCCGGATAAGGCGGGAGGAAACGCCCGGGTGTCACCATTGTGTGGATCGCCTGGAAGACACGGTGGAGCATACGGTGGAGGTTTGCCCGGCTTGGGCGGAGCACCGCCGTGTCCTCGTGGAGGCGATCGGCGGCGGTGATCTCTCGCGTCCGGCCCTGATCCAGGCCATGGTACGGAGTGAGAGAGCATGGGAGGCCGTCACCTCCTTCTGCAAAGCAGTAATGGTCGCGAAAGAGGAGGCGGAACGCGTGAGGGAGAGGCAAATTTCGTTCCCTTACGCCCCAAGCCACCGCAGGAGACGCTCTGAGCGTCGGGAATCGCGGGCCGATTCCCGGCCACCGTAGGCGCGGGCTTGCGGACGGTGAGCAATGGGTAGCTCGCCATTCGATAAGGACCAGGCTCGGGTCGACAGTGCGTTGTGTTCCACGCACGCCTCAAAGAGATGTCAGCAGAATTGACGGGGTCTGCTAGGGCCGATGCCTGCCGCGGCCGCGGGAAAGTCCGCAAGGGATACCGTGGCCCCTGGCAACATACAGGCAACTGAAGGAACACGTTACACGGGTGGGTTTTAGTCAGTAACATTCTGACACGCCCTTCCGCCCCGCCTAGAGCGGGATAAGTTATTTGATAATTTCCCACCCAAAAAAAAGGACCAATTTAGATATAGGTAGTAGTTACAAGGGAGTTGGTAAATATCGAACAATATGTCCGAAAATAGCCTTTGTCCGCGCCTATTTTCTAACCTTCAGCTAATATAGGTAGGTATTTATTTTCTACGTTCTTCTGGGATCGATTACTTCGGCTTGCATCATCGTTGTTATCTGCTTGTCTTTGTTTAGTTATTTTTGATAGCCAAAGTTTACTCTTTTCTTAGTGTAGAATTACTTAAACGTTTTATTTACTTTAATTTAATTCATCAGCTAACATTCCACTATTCAGCGTTATTTTCACATTTTCTTTGTCAAACATTAACCTTCTCATCTCTTTCTTAGAAGATAAAGCAAGGTGTTTGGTAACGAAGATGATACTTTGATACTTTTGGATAAAATGTTGATGTTCAGTAATTTTCTGGGACACTTCCACTACGTCTCTGAATAGGTAGGATAAAGAGAGTCCTATATTATAACTGTAACTTGCGACCCACGGATGCCCCTCAAGTTAAAGGGAAAAATCTAGAAGTCCGTGATAAGCTGGGCCGTGAAAAAGACGAATGAAAAAAGGTTGAAGGTAGCGGAGATGAGAATGTTGAGATGGATGTGTGGAGTGATGAAAATGGATAAAGTAAGAAATGAGTATATAAAGGGAAGTTTAAAAGTGGCGCCAGTGACAGAAAAGTTGTAAGGAAATCGTTTGGCCTGGTATGGGCATGTGATGAGGAGAGAAGAAACGCATGTGACTAAAAGAGAGATGAATATAAATGTTGATGGATGGAGCGGGAGAGGAAGCCCAAAGAAAAGATGGAAGGATTGTGTGAGGAATGATATGAAAGAGAAGGGAGTGAATGATAGTGTGACGGTTGACAGGGGAGAGTGGAAAAAGAAAACGTGTTGCGCCGACCCCAAGTAACATGGGACCAGGGCAGGTGATGAAGATACTGCGCGGAATATCTATATAGGTCTAGGAGTTCCATATTTGTTCACCACAGCTTTATTGACATGATTTCTTAATTAATCTACTAGATTGTGTAAAGTTACTTTTACTTGCTTAAAGAAAAATAAAATCACCAACTTGAAATATATATAGTCCTGTGCCGATTACAAATATTCACAAAAAAACAATAAGGTATAGAAATAAATTAAGAAATAGGAGGTGAGCAATAAAGCAATATAATATAAAAGACCAGAGTGCAGTATTAGCCAAACCGAATAAGACTGCTGATGAGGAAGATGATTATGAAGAAGTCTATGCTATGTTATCAGGGGGCTGTAATTCAATGTAAATCTATGAACTAAACAAACTCAGCGCTAGATCATTATATAATAAATGCTTATTTATCAACAGAAATCAAGTTGGGGATTGATAAGGAAAAATGTATAAATGCATATCGCTAGTCATTGCTATTCCAAATATACTGACTTAGTATTTATTATTTACAAATCGAATATTTCAAAATTTGAGTGTAACGCCCCTCGTGAACTAACAAGGCTAGTAAATACAATTTGCATGGCTTCTCGTGTAAACTATCTTGTTGTCATTGAAGTGGCAATGCGTATACGCATCGTGTTGTACAAACCAATTCATTGTTTTAGAAATACCTAACTAACTATACAAATAAATACAAAAACAAACAATAAAACACTTAGATGTCGAAGTACTCGTCGACATCGCTACCACCCGGTAGCATACCTAGAAGACTGGCAGCATTGCCATGTTGAATGGCAGTGGCGATGCTAATTCTTTGGCCAAAGAACAAGCCAGTCCTCTGGTCACGTAAAATGTTAACCAGTCCGCGAGAAATGTCCTTAAAAAGGAGACGCGCTGTTAGAAATAGTTTTCGTCTTCGTATGAAAGTGGATTATTTGCTCTCCATTATTCATTAAATAATATGTTAACGGAAGCATATTAAACTACTCGTAATGATGTTTAAGTTATTAAAGTTAGCAAGACTGTACTATTATCGTTGACAACACTAATGAAGTCTATTTACCCGGAAAAGGAAGCAGTTCTATGACTTATGGCACCGAGATTATACTAAACGACAGAAGTCTAATATATTATATTAATCTTGCCAAGAATCATAACACTACTAACTAATATTCCCAGATTGCAGATGCATTTGCAGATTTCCAAGCGGTTTCCTAAAAAAACACTCAATTTCATATTGAAATAATATTATAATAAACGCACTATATTAACTTAATTCATCATCATCTCCAATTTATTTGTGGTCACTGTTCAGTGCAGCATATTATATCTTCTTCTATACATCTCTTTTAGCAGTTATCAGACTATTCATCCCCTATCTATCAATTTCATCGGTAGATGTATATGGACTGCAGTCAGTCCATCTACCATTTTTTTGATCTTCTCCCTACTGATCCCGATCTACTCCAACGCCGCTCCTCTCGACCAAACTGGAAAATAAATACCCACCAAATTTATACACTGCCTTTGTCTCTACCTTGTGTAAATAAGATCCCGATTATACCAGCCATTCACAAATATATCAAAACAATCATTGTAACAATTCAAACAATATCATACGACCTACGAGTGAGTGTGTAAACCTGCTACTAAAAAACAGGGTTGGCAATGGCTGGTTAAATAGTAAATTATTATTAGAATCTAGAGAATACGAGGCTGTAAAAATAAACAAAAATTGTAATCGAAATTACGAAAAAGAACCTCTTGTTGTTGAATGTCAAACATCATATATTTTCGTTTAATTATTTTAATGCACCACTAAAGTTGTCGAAATCTTACTTATTCTATACAGTTAGAGTAAAGGAACATATCTGAAAAGGTTTACATTCGCCCGAATTCAAGATTTGTTTATTTTTCCTCCAAATATTTTATAAACTCCGACAGATCCAAGACAACCGTTGCTAGACGACCCCGGACTTCACAGGTTACTTCAAACGGACTTGCTCCATTATACCTATTCCGTTCATCAAACCTCTCGTTATTTTCATTCTTCTTTTGTTTGTCCGGTCCTATGATACTTGGGGTCGTTGCAAATGTTATCCTTGTATATTCCGTGCCAGCTGTCGCATTACCATTCACTCTCTTTTCATTCATATCTTCAATCCATCTTTTCTTTGACGTCATTATATCGCACACCTTTTTTACGTCTCGTCAGCCCTACATTGTTTACAGTCGCAAGCGCATCTGCGTTGTATTAGTTGCATCACAGCTACACGTGGAGGCACTGGTTGTCATCAATTATCTGTTAGGATCCCTTGAAGGTTAGCTTGTACTACGTACGACGAGGTCGGAAACAGGTAGTTAATTTTTTTTTGTTGTATTATAGCTGTTTTTCCTTATCCGCTTTTCCTTTACATATAGGGCTTTATTTCTTAAGAAATATTTTGGAATCCTTTTAGAGCACAAAATATTGTTCAAGATTTAAGTGATCCTTTTGAAACATTATTTGCGTATCTAATGTTTTCATAAAATAAGAAAATGGATAAAGAAATTCCTTGAAACCCTTCTCAGTTTTTCTTTCTCTGGAATCCAAGGTCAAAGGGGTTTGTTCAAATAAAAAGGTTTGACGGGTTTTATTTGTTGAGCTTATAAGGAGATTTGAATATAGGTATTGCGAAAACAGAAAATCTAGTCAAAGCAGAAAATATAAAGAGACTTGTAGAAGTAATACACTTTTCCTATCATGTAGTATTATTTAATGATCACGGAAGAACAGTTCATAGAAAGTGACTGCTCATTTTTACATCCATCAAAGTAATCTTAATCGTATTCATCAGTCTGACGTCAAATTCAAAATTCGAATTGAGTCGACCAGACCAAGGTCGGAAACAGCTCGCATTTGATAGCTCTATGGATATTTAAGATAGGTGAGATTCTGGCCATCACCCAACATCATAACTATAACAAGACTGTTAATAATAAATTTGTTTTTCGTTTCAGGTAATGGACGTTTCAAACTATTCAGCTCTTCTAAGTTTTGTAAGTAGAATGTAAGTGCGTACAATTGTACGTACTTTAAAATTTACCATGTATTTCTAAGTCTTCAATCTTGGCTGTAAATTAACGTAGACAATAGTAGACATGGTCGGTTCGTAGGCACCGTAAGAAAAAAAAAACGATATTTTAAAAAAATCGTTGAGTTGAGAATAATCTTCGGATTGTGTAGGTATTAATAATAAAAAGCCTATAAGCAATAAATTAATCTCTCCTCATATCAGACAAATACTGGGTCACGATTTGATAAGCCCTTGAGTAGGTACACTTGTTCGTAATAATAAAGATGTATTTATAGGATACAAACAAGTTATGGTACAGGTAAAAATAATAATAATGGTGTATTTTGATACAAACAAGTTAAGGTACATCTAAAAATAATATTCACAACATAAAAAATTCAAAAGTTGGAAACCCCATAATGCCATTGACGCAAGCAAGACCGACTCGAAGGACCAAAAAGAAATAGTTTGAAGTAACTCTACCTACTATCATTAAACAGATTAGACTGTTATGGTCAATACGACAAAAAGGTTATGTAGTGCCTGCCTTGTGTGGTGCGTTCTTCCCATGGGCAGGTAGAAATTACGGAACGCCACCTACTACGATCCTTACATACTCCTTACGCTTCGTTTACGTTCATACATCGAAACGGGTTTTGTCGACGGAAGAATAGACAAAATGACAGATTCACAATCTGTCATTTTGTCTATGGTGGTCACTGGTCATGCACGCCGGTTGAGAGGACTACGCACCTGACCTTTCTGAAGAACATCACCAATGAGGTCACACGTCCTAAGGTTACGTGTGAACTTAAAAAGTTAAAATTCCAGACAAGTAGTTACTATGCAGAAAAATAAACGAAGTTTGATAATGGTGCTGCTTCCCTTGTTCACAAACTAAACTAAAATGAGAGAATTGACATCTCTTACTTACAGACAGCTCGAGGAAAAGACGATGACAAACAAGAAGAAAGTTAGAGATGTCCAGTTAGTTTATGCCTTGAACATCGCCGTGTTTTATTTAGTCTATACGTTCTTATTTTTCAACTACATCTGTAGGGAAGTCATGTCCGTCCCTTTCTTGTTTTATTAGAGAGAAAAAGATGGAAAAAGCCTAACTTAAGTTGTGTACAACAGAATCGGTACCAATATCATTCTTCTGAGTTTTACCAAAGTTAATCAGTAATCTGTCGATTAGTTTGTTTATAAGCAGTATATTGATAAAATATCAATTCAATCAAATGTTTAGACAATGGTCGGCTTCAAACGTCCGCTTTTAAGTGGACTATGAACTGATTAATGAGTTTCACTATTAATTGTTCGTTATTGTGTTTGTTGGTCCAATTACATCTGACTAATAGACTTGTTTAACATGTTAGGCCTTGTGCACACCACGTTTTTTAAACGCGCCGTCGACGCGCGTTTTAGAAACGCGCGTCGACGGCGCGCTTTTATCCTACAGAGCAGTTTGTTATCGTTTGTATCGATACAAACGCGATGCTAACGCGCGTGTGTATCGATACAAACACGCTGCACCGGCGCGTTTGTATCGATACACACGCGCGTTAGCATCGCGTTTGTATCGATTCAAACGCGCTGCACCGGCGCGTCTGAATCGATACACGCAAGTTCTTGAAATGATGAATACGACATTCGATAACAATTTGCAAATTTTTTTTCATGTCCTATTAATTTTCTAAACGTTGTTGTATAATATCCACACAATCTTCTCTCGCTTGTAAATGGGTGTACCCAAAAACGTCGGTAATTTTTCTTCTTCCTTTTTTTAAAAATTAATAACAAAGCGCATGCAATCAATGCTGGCTCGACCGACGCCATCTTGCTACTGTTGATGAGGTTCTGCTTAAAAACGCAAAATGCCAGCGCGTTTGTATCGATACACACGCGCGTTTGCATCGCGTCTGTATCGCTACACACGCGCGTTTGCATCGCGTCTGTATCGCTACACACGCGCGTTTGCATTGCGTCTGTATCGCTACACACGCGCGTCTGTATCGATTCAAACGCGTGTTTGAATTTATACAGGTGTGCAAAGGTCTACAGGCCGCGTCTGACTTGCGTGCGTATCGCGTCTGTATCGCTACAAACGCGCGTCGACGGCGCGTTTAAAAAACGTGGTGTGCATAGGCCCTTAGATGTCAATACAAATTATGCTTAGCGGTTAAAACCGAATAAATTATATTACCACTGTATGTCCAAGTATCAGTCGTATCTAGTGAAACTGGAAGCTGATCGAACATGACTAATTAGTGAAGAAATTCCAGTTGGATCAAAAAAAATGTTTCGATATTGTAATATTTTTGCTTCATCAGAACCACATAAAACTAAGCAAATTACTGTTTCAAAATGAAAATAATATATATATAATATATGTAATAATATATATATATATATAGAATTCTGCCATATTTTTAGTATCTGTTTTGACTAATTGACCCCAAATTGATGAGCAACTGATGTCAGTTGCTTTTACCATGAACTGTTCAATATAAGTTCCTACTCCACAGAGTACTAACTAGATCAAGAAATGAAGAGAACAATACAATTTAAGAGGTCCATTCATATGCAAACCGAGATGATGCGAGTACAAGACATAAGGTTATCGTGGACATGAATAGATATGGATAGGATATAAGTATTAGTGTGTAGCATGTCCTACTTGCAGGCCAGTGTCCACAGATGGAAAATTTTAGTAAAGTTTGATAAATTGTTTGAGGACACGTAATCAAAATTGAGACAGATTTCAGAATAGAAGCAATTAGAAGTGCCCCGGTATCATACCAAACAAATGTTTGAGATTCCGAAGGAACCATTTAAAATGACATATTTACATATTAGTAGAGATAGAGCCACAAATCATCTCTACTTGATGGAAGCACTTGTAGTTACTTGATTTAAGTTCAAATAATTATTGTCAAACCTTTGCTAAGGCGTACCAGCGGAGCGCTGTGGATTGTAAAAAATTTAAATCGTGCTTCATATACTATCTAGACTTACGCACATGGCAAATTATCCTAATAATGTAAATCAGAAAAAAATCATATCTCAAAACAGAATCAATAATTCGATTATTTGCTAAAGATGTAAATGTAAATCATGCCATCGTCCGAGAAAAATAGATAGACGAAGAATAGAATTTGGTTAGTGCCTTAGACAAGAGCAATAAACCTATCGCTAGAATAAATTACCCATAGCAACTTATTAACAAAATGGTAATATTGAAGAAAAAGATAAGTTGCAGCTGCATATGCTAAGAGAACATTCCATTATGAACGATTCCCTCCTAAAAGTGAATATGCTGTTGGTGTGGCTGGATCATCTTCCTCAAAAAACGCTAAGAGGTCTTATTAAATACATACTTAGAAAAACAGATTCTTTCCTCGAGGTTATCAACCTCCTTAATTGCAATTTCCTTATTCTATATTTTTATCCTCCACGTTGATCCAACGTGGTTGTAACCGCAGCTGGCCGCACGAGCTCGCGCTGTTACATAACGTCGCGTCGTTAGCACGCACACTGTAATTGTAATAGATAAGTTATATTCAACGTATTACAGTAGTAAACAAGATGTCATAATCGTCATTCTGTATACCCAGAAAACGTCTGGCTAAAATATGCTGTGTCGATCATCTTCCTGCTTTTTCCCATGTTATGTTTTATTCGCCTATCAGCCTCTGTCATTCACTCTTTTTTCTTTCATATCATCCCTCACATAATTCATCCAGTCTCTTTTGTCTTTCTCTACCTCTCCATCCCTCCTGGCTAAATATGCTGTGTCTACTGAAGAAAATTGCTGATGTAGCCAACAAGAAATTTATCTTTCAAAAATCTTTTAATGTGTAGTCGGGTCTTGGTGATTTCTAAACTGAAATTGAGGTGACCCATTTCCAGCAGGAGCATTTTTTGGTCTCTTTAGATTTGTTTAAAAACCAAGCAGAAAAACCCAATCACAATCTGCCCGGTAGTAGACTTGTTAGTCATAGTCTGATTTTGTGTAGTAAACAAGTAGACGATGTTGTACTAACTTTTTGTACGCTTCTGCATACAATGCGTGCTAAAGCTGATGTCTTTAGATCGTTAGTTGATACTAACCATTTCCTGATCGTGGTGCTATTCAAATGTTGTTGTAAGCCTCTTTTTGTCAGCAACGCGTTCTGTAGTCATTTTGTAAACTATAGCAATATGGAGAATTGATTGTAAACAGGTGAACAGGATTCAATACTATGCATGCTTGAGAATTATCTACCATAGGAAGCCTGGAAGTGAGCTTAATGAATAAAAGCGTCTTTCGTTTTCCGCTGCGATGATAAATCCCAGGGTGATAATGAAATAATTCATCTAACGTCCATTTTGGATGTATGACTAATAGCCAACAATTTTAGAAGTTTAAAACACAAAGTTGCGTATTTCCCTGATACGTCAGCCGGCATTTGACTTAATCACTGTACTGGATTATAGCCGAGAACACCGACATCGCGTGCATACTGAGAACAAGCAAGAAATAAGAATAAATTAAGAAGCACTTTTGCTTGTACACGTACAATGCTTGTATACAGCTCTTTGATTTAGCTGATTAATATATGTTAATCTTAACTGCCTTAATTGAGGCACGCTTGATTGTGGATTAACAAGTTTTTGCACCTGTAGCTTTACGGAATCTTTCTGGAATGATCTAAAATTTGAAATTCCCGTTGACAGTTTCGAAAACTTTTAAAATAGTCAAAATAGTATATTTGTTTCAATCTCTCAACTAAACGCTTTCCAAAGCACTGGTAGTCCATCTGTTTGGTAAGATTAAGTTGTTCCCCAGGCCGGTATTACTTCATTATCGTAATTTAGATGAATGGCAAGCAGAGCCGTGCCCACCGCTAGCTTCTAGGAAAAACGTCGTATAATGCTTGATAATGGCATCCCCTACGTCACGCAGCTGCGGTTTTCGCGCAATTATCTTCAATTAAATTTATATAATGGTGTTTACCTCATTCCTAGGTTGTGTTCAGTTTACGTTTCGCCACCGATGCGACAGCTTCGATGTGGCGTTTGTTTCTTGTGTATTGATGTGTATGGATTTCTTCCAGAACATTTGTTCTTACTGTGACTTCTTTCAATCGGACACTTGTTGGACTGATACGCAGTATATTGTGTATTTCTGCTTTTGCTTCAACGGAATTGTTGTGAGTACTATTATCATTTATGGATTCAACAATGTCCTCAATTTCTTGCGGGTCTGGCTGAGTTACGACTCTGGTACCCGTATTATGTTTGTGATTTAGTACATTTTCAAAATATTTTCCTCGTAAGCTAATTAGATGGTTGTTAACATTCTGGGTAACGATACAAAAATGTATTTTCCAACGGTACTTTCGTATTTGTGGAGCAGAAATAATGGAGATGTTATTTGTTTAGTATTTTTTTCGAGGCTTCACTGGTCCTTTCTAAAGTTTAGCAAAGGACCAATGAAACCGCTCCTGTAAAATACGCCAATGAATTCTTATACAGTTAACTGTGATTCCTCTATACTGTTGCTAAAATCTGCGATCATAAACAGTTATGTACTTAATGATCATTATAATATGATACTGTTTATAAAGAAGACATTGCATCTACGCGGAGTTGACAAGTTCATTACTTGTTATCTGAATGTAAACATGCTAGATATAAATACATAGTTTTATACAAGGTTTCTTGCAACTGTCTGGGATGTTATTTTCAGTTACTGTGATTCGTTTTAATCAATTGCACATTTTTGTAATTAAATATGGTCGTACGTACTACGCTATAGTTTTTTAAACCATTTCCATTTTAATCACTCCCAAAACTCTAGTTACAAACAAATGGGAACTGCTAATTCTCCTACACGCAGAAAGAGTATACAGGCATTTTCTGTTCTTTTGAACGCACTTCGCAGAAATATGTCCCACAGAGAAATAACTTCATAGCGAGCTGTCGCTTCTGACGATATTGATAGTATAAAACCTATTTCTATCAAATGAAAATAAAACGACGTAAGCGACACTCAAATTTAGTCTCTATACTAATATCTACCATGCGGCTGCCATGTTTATAAACACATTTCTATTTTAGTTATATCATTAGGTCCATATAGATTGATCCACAAAAGTTTAGTCTAGCCAAAAAATCGACGTATAAGAGACTGCTCGTAAACACTAAACCAGCGTAGCCTTGATACTAATGACGTCATGCGAAGGATAACATATTATTACTAATTTCGCAAGAATCAGTATCGCGTCAGTAGCCGTATTAACATTATGTGCATTGTAAAATTGCCTTAATTAACGTACGTTTTTATGTAATTCCACGTGTAAATCGCATAGCAAGGTAACCATGAATCATGGATCTGATCTGTGGTCAGTGGGACTATTTACGTATGGCCCCACGATAAGCGAGGAACTCGGGTTTATACGCTAAATTATTATCGTTTTCGAGGTACATACAATATTGAATTTCCTGAAATTGAGGTCTGCGTATAAAAAGCTGGATTAATTAGAGTTTTGCGTTGCAATGCGCAAAAAGGATTTGACGCATTGACAAATTGGGATATTACTTTTTGGGTATTCCATGTCGTGAATCATCGCCATCCTCTGTGTTCTTCTTTCAACGTCAGTAACTATCAATGAATCATTGACTTGATTGAATCCTAGTTCGACGGCAGCCCCTAGATTATTTTAAATCCCCTTAATGTCTACACCATCAACCTTCTCGTTGATAGATAGATGCAAATACACATCTCCGTCTTCTCTTCAACCATATTTATAAGCAAGTAGCTTAGTAGCAGCCCAGAATTTTGTGCCCGGTTAATAGCCATAGACTCGCCCCCTATTACATGGGACTTAAATATAACTGACGAAATGTACGTGCCTAACCCTTAGGGGAATACATCCATGGTGTTATGTGTCAACCATTTTTCAGATTATCTAAAGTACATAAATCTTTTATGGGGTACTGTGTTAAATGTTACAACAAAATACCTTGTGACATATTGCAATTAAATGAAAGAAAATTTTAAACTCATATTAAAAGTACACTTTGTAAACAAGCATATTACAAATTAGAGGATTATATCCAAGATAAGAGTGCTGGGAAACATGCTGGTCCTGCTCCATAGGACAGTTTAGAATCAAGACAAAATCAAATTGCTAATTTAATTGTAAAATTTATTATTTTGTGTTTTATGACATTGATTTTACATTCTGTGATTACTCACACACTGACTTATTAATTACAAAATTTTAGGAAAATCGTCTACTTTTACAATGTTTGTAAATATGTGAGCACCATGTATCTATCACATATTAAATTATCTGTCGTTGCTTCATTTTTAATTCTTTTTACCTATTGTGGTATAGTAATTTTATTCTAGATGCGTCTTCACTTATAATAATTATTTAATTAATGTACGTACATATACAAACAATTGTAAAACATTTTAAAAGAGTAACGGTGGAGTTTCTTGCCCATTCTTCTCCATACGAAAACTACCTTAACGGGCGACTAAATCAATTTTATTATTTTGTAATTTTTGACGTTCAGAAGTGCCATACATAAATGATTTGACTTTGACTTTATGTTTATGTTTGTATTTCATGTAATGTACAAGTACCACCTCCTTAAGACTTGACTTCTCATCCCGCCTTCGTGACCAAACCAATTTGTGTCAAATGACCACTATTAAACGGGCATCTACTTATTTTTGTTGTCGTCGCCTTGCCATTAAAACAATGTCCCACCCCATCGACCTTCGTTGCTATTCTCAGTCACGATAATTCTACCTATTTGGTTCATCTACCTTTTTCGTGACATATCTCGTTTAGAAACTTCTTTGCTTATAATTTGCAATTGAAGAATAACAATGTTCTGGGCGACGTCTTCGTTTGTGTCTTTCTCATTTTGTGTCTGTGCTACTTAAAGGTTAATGCTAGTGTAAAAACTGCATTAATGCAGTTTTTTTTAAGCATGATATCAAACAGTAATCATTTCTTTCCTAAACGAAGCAGATTGTATTTTGCTAAATATCCTCTTATCCAACTTTTCGAACACTCGTTCCTCTAACCAATATCGAAGTAATTGTTAAATTTCTTCCTAAAGTGTCTCCAAGGACCAGATACAAGTTTCATAATTCATAAAGTTATTTAAGATTAATAAATTAAACTCTCCTTTATTGTATTTTAGGAACGAGCATTATACGGCCACGCTCAGACTAGGGTAGAGGAAAATATGTAATAGTATAGTAATCATGCGCTCGAGTCGCCGCCGCGCCGTCGTCACTAGCGCTCCACTCGCAGGAAATCGAGCAAGTTAACACTGTTGTCATTTTATAGCTAAACGCTATTTGTGGTCCACCCATAGCAAACAATTCACTGACACGAACTTTAAACTTGTCAATAAGGATGACTGAAATTATTATTAATAATTTGATCAGGAATTTATTTATTGTACGAGCATTATTGTGTTGACAGTATACAAATAAAATCAGTTATTTTGGCATTTTGCTATAAAAGAAACGATGTCTTCCATTATTTTGGAATTTATCTCTTTCTGTAGCTTTCTCCCAGACTATCAAGTATCTTTTCTCACTTTTTTTTGAGCATGTTTCTGTCTGACTTTGAAGCCTATAACATCGAAGTAAATCCAAGGCTGAAATATGTTATATAGTTATGTAATGACTATTTACTTACATTGGTAAGTACTGCCATAGACTGAGAAAACTCATTTCCCTGAGTTGACTCATACGACTTAGCTACAAGATGTACATAAAGTAAGAAAACATGTATATTGTGCCTACTGTCTTGTGTATGCACATTCTTTGTTTATCTTAACACCTATATGCACGACACTCATTACCCCATAAATTATAATTTATATCTTTTAAATTGTTAGACATATTAATAACATTAGTATTCGTATCATTACTGTCATATCTGATGTATTCTATATGTATGGACAATAAAACATTGTATGGGAATTTAACGGCTGAAATAATAGCAATATCGCTATTATCTGCTTATCTGGCTAGATCAATTGTTTTAAACAGCTGTGTAAGGAAGCCATTGTCGTAATATTTTGTGTCCACACACCTGTTTATATTTTATACACTTTCCCTATTATTATGGCAAAAGCCAAAAAGCATTTAGAGTCGGGGTCAGTTGGCATTTAAATAAATAAGACGTCGACGTTATTGACGTCAATCAAACATATATACTGACATTAGTGCCTTAAACTTGACTGCCCAAAAATTGGACTTTGCCATTTCTTTTTCTGCCTGCACTTGTCTCATGTTATTAATTTCATATTCACTCCTTTTTCATCCGTATCATGATTCTTCTATCTTTTCTTTGGTCTTCCTCTCCTTCTCCAGTCATCAGCTTTTATATTCATAGAGAGTCAGTTGTAGAAAATTTGCAAAGCTCTTGTAGTCATTCCCATTGATGATTTTCATATTATAAAAACGTATAGAAATGGGGATTGGCACAAGAAAAGTGAGGCTTCCCAGCTGTGGGCGAAGTCGGACTGATGATGATGACGATGAAACTAGATATATTCAGCATTGACACATGTCAGTCATGGATGAACAATTATCTAAGTTAAATACCATTAAAACATCAGATCAGACAGCCACCTTGCCCCAAATATAAGATAAATAGAGCATCCGTGACGTAAAGGAGTGTACTCAAGTACTCATGTATTGCAGTTATCTGTATCAGATCGTGTTACAGTGGAATCTTTGTCTGTTGCACTGCAAAAGTAAAAATAGTACGAGGAAAACTCCTAGAGATGCAACATGCGTGAAATCTCTTGTTACGCTTGTGCGAAGGCGGACTTGAGTACAAAGAAATATATCTGACAAGTTTGAGAAATCTAGGATTATGGTCCAAGAAAACAAAGGCTTTGTAGACGCTGGATTTGTTGTTTTAGGTCTGTGTTCAATATCAACAGTATATCACTCATGAAGTGCAAAGAATTTATAGGGTAGACAGTAAATAAAATATGGTCCAGTCCGGTAAAGTTGGAAGTTGGGACATCAATACATATTAATTCGTTTGCTTTCTTTACACACGCTAGTAAATTTTTACACAACATTGATTTTCATATATGAACCTGTTTTAAATATGCGGACTTTAATCTGCTCTGACGCAGTAAATCTCTAAACAAGTATTGATATGGTTTAGCAGAACCCGACCTCTTAGATTCGTTGACCCATCGCTTTCAAAGTCCATGTTTGACGGCAGCGTAACATTAATTTATTAAGTCAAGCGTATAACGTGTAACATCAATTTATAACTGACCCAGACAAGTGTTTTAAATGCCAATCCCACGCACCCAATCAGCAATGTATGCGCAAGTGTTACTAAGAGATACATTTTTGTTACATATACTTATACTTTTTTGCTAGCCTGCGCTGTCCCTCTCTTGGGCATAGGCCTCCCCTCCACTACCTCTCATTCATTTGCGAGCCCGCTTATCCTGTTTCTAGTTTTGGAGGAATCGGTCCAGTTTGTCCCGCAGTCTCCTTCGTGGCCTGTGCTGTATCTCGGGGTACTAGTTCTGTGCCTATTTGGGCCTACAGTTTGTTTTACATGCGGAAAAAATGTACATTCATATACATCGGCACATCTATATGTAACATAGTGTTACTTCTATTCAATTAAATCAGTCTATCCTCTGTTTAGCATAATCCTTTCCTACACTTGCTTACCTTTGTCATCTAGTTAGTCTCTTTCGCGTTCTTCATCTAGTTTAGAGCGTCTCATGCCACATCGGATGATTCACGGTCTTCAACCAAGCATTCGTCTGTTCTTGTAACTGCGTCCAACCCACGCAAAATTTAATGATTCGCGGTCTCCACTCGATGTTTTGTCTGCTCTAGTAACCGCTGCATCTTTGCTAAATATGACTAGCCCTCTACCATCGCCAGTTTCTCTTTGCTGACCATTTAAGGAGGCTCCGGTTCTTTCCCGCCCATTCAACCAGATAACTAATGAATATTAATTCGTTTTGTGCGTAAATAATGTGTCATCTTTAAACGTTATTGATTATATATTTAATTTATTTATCATGCGTACCTACGTCATATGAACGCGTGGCGGGTTTTTATTTGCTACTACAAATTTATTTTATCTATTTTATACTTAACTGGTAACGTTTATGTAATGTGATGAATTATTTATTATTAAAATTAATCGCCCTGAATTTTTGTGGAGTAGGTTTCACTTTTTGCCTACGTTGGTTTTCTTAGTTAATTCAACATTGATGATGATTTTATGAATATAAACTGTCTTAGCATATCATTGTCTTATCTTAGTTTTTTAAATCACTACTTAGTTCTAGTCTAGAACAGATTATCATAAATCAATTCTTCAGTTTAACTTTGAACGTAAACAACAGGGTTTCTTTTTTTTGTAGCCTTATTGGAATTCATATTCAACATCTAATACTAAGTCAAAACTGCTTAAAACAATAATTAAGAACAATCTCGAGACTACAAAAAGCTTACACAGTCATCGAGTTACCATTACTATATCGTTCACATAATTAACCGCAAGAATTCATTAACGACACAGTATCATTGTAAATTACACCGTGGTTTATTTACATTAAGGTTTATAATCGTAGTGTGCTGTAGTGGGTTTTCCTCGAGAAGCGAAGGTGAGCGAGGGTTGGTGGCGTGTGCGTCACAGATGCAGTGCACATTGACCAACCCTTCGATTCGTTGAAATCAAGCAAGTGTGCCAACCTTGAATTAATTAATGCTTTCATGGTTTTGCGTTTATTGTGTAAGTTCTTGTTAATGTATGAGTGTGACGGTTATTAGTAGTTCTGCCAAGACTTCATTTTATTAGAAATTATAGTGAGTTCATGGCAAACTGAGTATTTGGATCTAGGAATAGGAAATATCATTTTAGTTTATGGGGTGATTTTCCTGGGTGAGTAGCCAGTATTTGGCTCGTAAGACCACAAAATATTGTCTAAATTATTGTTTTACTTGTGCTATTGAGTGGTAGGTTTTACAA
Source organism: Agrochola lychnidis (assembly GCA_963680765.1). Classification (NCBI taxonomy): domain Eukaryota; kingdom Metazoa; phylum Arthropoda; class Insecta; order Lepidoptera; family Noctuidae; genus Agrochola; species Agrochola lychnidis. The sequence continues at coordinate 24,587,803 of OY796858.1, forward strand.
AGATATGATGAATATTTTGTGGTATCGAGCACAGCAAAGTAGGAGAGAGGAATAGGTTTTTAATAACAAAAATATTATGAAAATTGTTTCAGCAATTTAAATTTTGATAAAGACTATTTATTTTATAACTGTACAACGGTACAAAGTGTAAAAGACCCTATTAATTTTATAGATCAAAATGTAAAAGAGGATATTTATTAATTTGACAAAATTTGAAATGAAATCATTCCTGGATTTTTGGAGTTACCGATGACGTATTGATTACAAATCTACTTGAACGTGACTAACCGCAAAATTACCATATCAATACAGACTCGATCTACATTTTAATATATTCGTTAGGTGCTAAATATCAAGAAAAAAACCGCTTTTGTTTGTGTAAAAACCTGTCTACACTAGTTTCAAACTATAATAAAATTCATTGGCATGCAATCTTATATTCAGATAATAGATGGCAGAATCCCAAGTAATCATTTGTAATCATCAGTCTAAGGGTTTAAAACTTAATTTCATATCTGTTCATTTGAATATTTTTAATATCAAACCAAAACATCGAGCTTCATGAAAAACATTTTTTTTTGTCCTAAAGGTTTTAAAATTATATTCTTATGATCCGCGCTTTTTGTTGCCTTATCTGGATTGTGTATCCTGAAGACCTACCTGAAATGAGCTGTTATTCCACCTGATGTTAGTAAATGACGAAAGCTCACTACACTTCACGGTGAGATTTTTGAAGAAATTGATCAATTGATATTTATTTATAAGTGAGAGTACAATGATAAACTTAAACGTTTTAAGTACTTGAAGATACAGATACAAACTTAAATCGACTCAACTTTGACTTATTAAAATGCTAAACTAAAAATAAATTGCTTATTAGTATGAATGAATAAAAATGCACCGATATCAGCGTGGTTTAACCAGACTCGATAAATTGAATGAACCCCAAGATTTGCACTATGCCCTGGAGGCCTGGAGCCTCACGCTTCATGGGGCTACAGAGGCCATTACATATCATGGAGTAGACCGGGCGGCGCGGTAATGGTAGGGAAGACGTGCCCTCAGGATATGGAAGGATTTGCGAGCCGTACCGGATATGCATCCTAGAGTAGGCAATGGAATAGTGGAGAGACGGGTTATAATGATCTATTACGACGTCGCCGCCAAGTTGGTAAAGGTTCAGTTCTATTTTCACTGGTGCATCTTCTCTTTGCTGTTTCCGATGTCTTCGTCTGAGGTCTCGCTGCTATACGTTTCAGGTTTCTTGATTGATTATTAGTGCGTAAAAATTAACAGAGTGTACCAAGGGAAAGGGCTACTGCAATCCGTTACCACATGACGAAGTAATATGGTGATAGCATAACAATTTTCACATATTTTATGCAATGGCAACTTTTCAACAATGTTATTACGTCCTGTTGAGGCGCTGACGCTTCACGAGTTTCATTCACGCAGTGCCAACTAACAAGAGCTTGTGTATACTGAACTTTGCTTTATATAAAATAAAATATTTTATATGGATTCAAATTAAAAAGATGTAGGATTATAATAATGCGAGTCTTCTAGTGATAGCCCTAAGTGTCCAAACATTTTGTTTAATTTAGTCGCAATTGATTTTTTGCAATCACAACAGTCACTTCGGACGATCCGATAAGAAGTAAGTAAAGCCCATGTCTATCAGAAAAACCACGATATCATCATCTGCCTAGCCTCTCCCAACTATGTTAAGGTCGGCTTCCAGTCTAACCGGATACAGCTGAATACGGAAAAACCACGACATAGACAAAAATATGACACCGAAAAACCGATTCTACACAGTCGGTAACTAGAAACTCACGCAAGGCGAAAATAGTATGGCCAAAATCAACATTAATGTAGTCTCAAAAACGTGTTTACTTTTATTTTTAAATGCAAATTCATGCCGCTATGCTATTTTCGTACTACCACGTTGCTTCTAATCTTGGCTCTTCAACAAACGAAAACTCGTTACGAATTTAAAAGAAATACCTCAAAAAATCTTATAAACTTTATCGTAAAGCAAATATGCGCTGTTTTTGAATGTTTTTCTGTGTTTCAATGGCACACCATACCTCTGTAATCCTGCGAGATTCGAGAGTCGAATATTTTTAGAATGCAAAAAAATAATTGTTATTATAGCAAAACACGGTAGCGGAATGGGGTTAATACGAATTTAACTCTAAAGACCCGGTTTTAAGATTTATTTTAGTATTTTAAGAATGCCCGAAGTTTCGGAACTTGGACAAAACAAATTATGAACTGAAAATTATAGTTTAGTCACAGGAAAAACCATAATGGCCATGTATTTTGTGGACCAACCAGTCATTTGCTGAAAAATACTTCTTCGAGTCTTATTTACGTAAAATTCGTTTATATTTCAAAATAAAACAATTAAGAGTCCCTGAAATACAATCCTCCTGTTGCTTCATCAGAATTCCAGTTATTATTTCTGCGTTTGATGCTTCCTTCCCTTCTCTCGTCAAAAGCAGTTTAATGAACTTTTCAGTTAACATTATTTTCCCAAGGATAACTACCTATTCAACAAAATTTGGTCCCGGCTGTCATTCATAGATCTTTGACAGTCATTACGGGTAGCCAGAATCCAGAAAGTCTGACAACCAGTCTTACCAAGGGGTATCGTCAATCGTGTTACCCAGTAACTGGGTTGTGCAAGTAAGTTAGGCAGTCCCACCATGTAAAATACTGGTATTCAGCTGCATCCGGTTAGACTGGAAGCCGACCCCAGCATAGTTAGGAAAATGCTAGGCATATTGATTGAATTATTGACAAAATGTACTTTCAAAAGAACAGCAATCATCTATTAGTTCTTGGGTTATTATAACTTGATCATTGTTAGTTTGCATTTCATTGATAAGATTACAGTTATGTTGTCAGTCATGTGTCGAGTGCTTTTAATTATTATCCTTATCTGCTTCTAGCATTTTTGTAATAAAAATGCAGTTGGAGACCATTTTTACAGGCTGTTAAAACTTAAAATATTGTTAATACGTATAGGGTCCCGCAGACAGGCGTGGCGTGCTTCTAGTAGAACAATTTCTATGAAAACTTCATGAAAATTGTTTTACTAGAGTCGCGCGATAAAAAGAACAATTGTATACTAATTTAAAATCGGAAACAGCTTATTAATCTTTGATCTCTTGATCACAACGATGACGTAGATCGTAATTAATTCAATGCGGAATTTGGGGAAAATGGAATCGAATCTCCCATTAAAGTTATAAACAAGCCAAAGCAAGTTTCTTTTCGGGCTATCGACGCCTCGTAAAACGCTTATTAATGCAGGTTAAGCGAGCTTGTTGTTAAAAATAGTATTAATTATTATAAGAGCGGGGAATTCGCATGACGTGGTGAGAGGCGATCGCGGCCCGCCGAACGTCATTAGGTTCAACGCACTCTCTTGATATGTCGTCGCAATCGATTAAATAAACAAGCGCGTCTGAATCGAATCGAATCGAATGTTGCATGGCCAGCACTACTGCTTTGCTGGTTAATGTTATTTTTGTAGCGAAATTGTTGACTTCACAGCTTTCAGCGTCTTTTACGTCTTTTTTTATGTTTCCTCCGAAGCTATCCTGTCGATAGTGACCATGGGATGTTTGAGCGATGATTTGACTTTACTGATCGTCGATAAGATAGAAAAGCATGAACAGCCCCTTGGCTATTATCATGCTCGAAGCCTTCCAAGTAATTAAATAAATACAAAAGGGAAAACAAAAACAGTAGCAATCCAGAGAACTGCTTACGGTCACTAGGCTAATGAAGCTATTGAACGTCTAAGCATGTCAAATATTGATGGTGGGAGGGATAGAGAGAGAACTAAGAAACGTAGGAAAGATTGTATGAGAGATGACAATGAAGAAAAGGCAGGGTATGATAAGGTCATCATCTAGCGTTTTCCCAACTATGGGGCCAGCTTCCAGTCAAATCGGATGCAGCAGAATACCAGTATTTTACATGGAGCGAACTGCATATCTGACCTCCACAACCCATTTACTGGATAATACGATGCCCCTTGGTAAGACTGGTTGTCAGAATGATAAGGTGACAGGAGAGAATCGAAGAGAAATCATTGCCGACCCCAAGGACCAGCAATTGCGTAACACACGACAACTTTTGCGAACATATGAAGCAATGGATAAACGATATCCTTCAAAATGATTCAGATTGTGATTGAACCGGTAATGAAAAACTAAGTACAGTTGCAGTAGCCTAGATTATGCAAGTCCGTGATTAGGTTAACGCGCATAAGTAATGACTGAATAACAATGTTAACTCGTAATTACTTACGCACAATTGCAAATGCTACACGCAATAATAATTTAGCGAAGTTGATTATCTATTGTCGATAGTATACGTAGTTCGAATCATAGTTGGTGCTACTACTGTATTGTCATTATGATTAGTATTCTAAGCTTCACTTTCTTACTCTGCTTTAACTTATACAATTCTGTCACACAAAGGAAAACTTGTGTCTTCGTCAGTCTATAAAATGGATTTGTAAAAATCTAAACAAATAATTAAAATTTAAGTGTCTGTTTGTAATGTCAAAGTAACAGCTTTTTACTAAATGCATATGAAAGTATACACGGTACCTTTTTCTACCAAAAAAACTATTTAAAAAAAATTTGTATGTCCGTCTATCTGTTCCCGTTAATCTCCGAAACGGCTGGACAGATTTTGACGGGAATTTATTGGCAGTCTGGCAGATAGCTGATGTTATGAGAAGTAACTTACGCTTTTATTTTGGAAAAAGAATTAGGGTACACGCAGGGGAAGCCGCGGCCAGCAGTTAGTTTGTATGATAAATCTGAAAACATTAATCTTGTTAATATAATGAATGTTGTTACATTAAGATCCTTTCTTTTTTAAGGATATCCATCATCCTTTTCAAATATTACTGAACGGCACTGATATTTTGGGTCCTTTATGTTCAATCATTTTTGGTGTACTGGAATTCCCAAACTGACGTTTTGTGAGAATATTTTTACTCACTCATTAAAATTTTTTGCAGACATAACCTTCGAGTGATATCTAACCGTGATTCATTGACACCAATTAAATACCCGTTTCAATGTTTACAAAGTTACAAAATGGTAACTTTGAAATACGGTCACTGAAGATCCTTCAGTAAAACAGTGAAGACGGTACACTCTTAGAAAAAGTTTAACACATACGATTATCCTTATCCACTTGCTGGAAAACCCATTTCCCTCGCCTGACTTACAGCTTGTGGAAATCAAACAATACTCTATTCTGACACTGCTTGAGCGAAAACGCGTAAGCGATACCACTTCAAGTGAACTGCAACAGAATCAAATTACAAACCCTCGATATACACCATACGTGTGAACCGTATTTCAAAAATAGAAATATATGCTAGACATTGAATGGTAGCCTGGAAAGGAAAACTTCATTCCAAATATTGCCTAATTTTCATAAGAAGTATTAGAGACGAGGTGAGAGAACATGTCCGGAGTTCGAACTCTACACGGACTAAACGACATGCGGCTTTAACCTCTAAAAGTTCCGGTAACAGTAAGTTCTGTTCTCAACCGGATCGAACCGGAAAAATCAATGTGCTACCGGTTCAGTCCGGTTACAAAACACTGCGGTATTTAAGATATAAGCCGTAAACTGGGCCCATAAAAGTCGGGACCTAAGATGGTCCGGAAAATTCTAGGTCAATGAAAATTAATGCTGTCGTAAACGCAAGTTATTAAATTGGGCAATGTTCTTAAAAAGACGGCGCCATCAATTTTGGCAACTACCACTTAATAAGTCCATCGAATAATTAAGTAATCAAAAAAGTGCTTAGCAATGACCCTTCGTCCCGTATTAAGTTGAACCTTTTAAAGGACGTGATATTCCATGAATAATTCACGAAGAACCGAGATCAAAAGTATGTTAAAATGGGATTTGACGCAAAAGGTCGTAACATTATCTCCCTTACTGAAAATAATAATAATATTTTCGCCAATCCAAACAATAATAAAACATTTTTCCTCACATCCTACACTGTTCTAACTCAGTAACAGTTATGAAACAGTCCAACGTTATTTTAATTAAGGCGAACGGGGCACATGGGACGATCGATGTTTACAAACAGGCAGTAATTACTGATTCTAAAAATAAGGGCGACATTATCTGGCTGTAGCCACCCGGCACCCGGCAACAGGTTGCCGGGGGCGAGCAAACACTCGTGGGCCTTGTGGTTTGTAGGTAGTGGTGCCACGTGAAAGAACACTGGAGGGACTTGTCCTATATAAAGAACAATAGATTTTTGCGGGTTGAAACCACGAGAGTCTGATCGATATAGCGACCAGAATTTATTTTTCTTTGCTTCTTTCGCGTAGTTTTATGTGGTAGAAAATGAGTGCATTTCTTGGCTTCCATTGGTGTCAATTAGTATAAAAAGTTTATCTCATCCAAGACTGTTATTCGTTTCTCTAAAATTATTCCTCATGTCACATTTTTCCAATATCTTATTCATGGTAACCCTGCATGCATTTCCCCTTACGCCTCAAGTAATAGACCGCCCACTTGATCCCCGTTGCTGGGCGACGCCTCCTGAAGGTCCGATTAACTTGGCGTGCCAATAACCTGGCCCTCGTTTTATCTAGATTGGATTCTAAAAGATTGGAGGTAAAAGGCGGTATGAAGGTTAGAGCGTTGCTGAAATGTCGCGTGGAATCGTTCAGCCGTTTGTTCTTTTTAGGTTCGGTATTGAGAATCGATTTATCAGCCCTCGCTGCATGGCTCTGGGATACAGGCTGACTAGACTAAACGAATCCTCAAATTCTTGACTAAATTAATTTGAATTTAGAATGTCTCAAACTTCTTCACCAATTTGATTAGGCCCTATGTATATGTAAGCCTTCAGAAGTTTACCCAGATTTTGATATATTCCATCCTTTGATGCCATCAATGTTTTTCGTAAATTTATGTTATTACAAAGTGTAACAAAAGCTGAAGATACTTAAATTAACACTGTTGAATATTTAAGTTTAGTATTGACTCAGTATTTATTATATGGTCATGTAATACAATAATTCTTGTTATGAGCAGTCAAATGCAAATGAGATATTCGAAGTCAACTTTGGTAACAAGCGCCGTAACTTGAACGTTAAATATGTTATAAATTATCAATATTATATGAAAGATTGGATTTGAACTTGTAGATTATTGAATTAAATGTCAGTAGACCCCGTTCTATAGCCATATTAGCTTCCGTAATGCTGCCACCATGCTCATTTTCTTTGTACCTTACCACGTGGACTGTTGGTTACCGAAAAACAGTTGCGATTGTAGATAGATTTGAAACAAATACAGTATTATAGAATTTGCCCCCATATTTAACAGCCACTGTTGATAAAATAAAATCTGAAACAATCCATGGTCACGTCAATAGTAAAAGTCTTGTACAGACAATGGCTGGACCAGGAGTATGTATCGATAAATCGATACTTATGAATTTCACCCGAATGCTCACATTTCTCAAATAAGTACCTTTTTTTTTGGATGGGAAATTATCAAATAGCTTCTCCCGCTCTGGGCGGAGCGGGAGGGCGTGTCAGACTCTTACTGACTAAAACCCACCCGTGTTCCTTCGGTTGCCCTGTTGCCGGGGGCCACGATGTCCCTATCGGTTTTCTTCGAACCCCCGGCAGGCATTGGCCCTAGCGGACCCCGTCAATTCTGCTGACATCTCTTTGAGGCGCGCGTGGAACACAACGCGCCGTCGACCCGGGCCTGATCCTTATCGGACGGCGAGCTACCCATTGCTCACCGTCCGCAAGCCCGCGCCTACGGTGGCCGGAAATCGGCTCGCGATTCCCGCCCCGGGCGTCTCCTCCTGCGGCGGTTAGGGGCATGAGGGCGCGAAATTTGCCTCTCCCTCACGCGTTCCGCCTCCTCCTTCGCGAGCATTACCGCTTCGCAGAAGGAGGTGACGGCCTGCCATTTCCATTGACCCGGGCTTGGTCCTTATCGGACGGCGAGCTACCCTCAAATAAGTACATTAGATGCTCATCTACATACACCTATCTCATAACTTATCAATGGAATCAATAAAATCCAATCATGCATTTAAATCGTAAATATAGGAAACAATTAATATAAGATCAGCACTGTATCAAGGTTAGCGTGCAGATATTCTATATTATATCCTTATCCCATGTACTTCCTCATTAGAGTCTTCACGAGTATCTCAAAAATCCTCTACGATCACTACCAGCACCTCATATTGCCCTTTCCTTTAGCACCTCAAAATGGAAACCTTTTCAAATTCCTATTTATAGATTATCATTCTTACGTAAGATTTCTTCGAACGCTCCTGAAGCAAAGTGACACAATCTTCTTTTCTTCCAGAATGTGTATTTGCAAAAAAAAAACCGCTTACTAATAAACAGTTTTTATTCCCGCCCAAATTCCTGTTCTCTCGAGAATTTTCCATTTTGGAGAGTTTTCTCTGAGAGGACCTTTGTATTTCGATCATCTTGAAAGTTTATAGTGTTCACAATCGCTCTTCATTTGCACGTGTCACTCTTGTTTTACGATTCGACCTCGTATTGTTGTCTAGTGCTGTTCTTGTTTTAGTTCTGTTGTTATATTTTTTGAGGACATGACTGAGAACAATTTGTCCATTATGTTTAAAGTCGTGTTCAAATCATTATTATGCATCCAATGACTTGCCAATATATGCAAAAAATCACCCTGTAAGTCTACGTTAATCTTTATCATTAGAGATATGAATAATGCCAAACATGGAATTGAAAACAAACCCTTTCTTTAGAATGGATACTGACAATCTTGTGGTTAAAAGTAATTTTATGATCACGATTTCCCGCTCGACACACGTTTATAAACCGCAAAGTAAACGGCTCTTGGAAACAATAATTAGATTAATTGATTTGTTGGTAATGTCTTCATTAACGTTGATGTATGGCAATATTTGCATTCACACAGGTCAGCCTGTCTGTACGACATAGTACTTGTACTATAGACATGTTATTCTTCGTTGCTACACGACGTACATAGAGGATCGTTGTGAGGAACTGATTTGCCATTTCCTGATTTAATTAATTGATTTGCAATCTTAACTTGACAACTGTGGGTTGAAGAGTGGACTGGAATAATTTTGTGCGGTAGAGAATATTGATTATACACATTAAATATTTAAAAAATAAAAGAATTGGTTGTCTGTAAAGTCAGTTTACGGACGATAATTTTACGTGATAACGTCACAAGCCGAACGCTTAGGCCGATCGTGCCTCTCTATCGCTTGTTCCGCGCTCTCGCTTGCACGCTCGGCTCAGGCGGAACGTGACACTTTTTCGTGCGTGCAGCCGGCGTTCATCGATTTATAAGACGTTATCACGTCAAAAAAATTATATGTAGAGGAGATCAAATAATCTGACAGTACCGAGAAGAAGTTATGTTACTTTACCTTAAATTCCAACGCTAAATAATGATTTTATGTAACCACATGAATACATGTATTTTTCAGTCCGTTTTGTTAAAGATTATTTTGTATGACTGTATCAAATTCGGCTTATTAGTTGATCTGGGAATTACCAAGGGATGGGGAAATACTAATCCAGGTCCAAAGTCCATATTAGAGTCAGGCTAGGGTAGGCGACCCCATTTTAACCATAAACAGTTCATGACTGTATTTCCTAGGAACCCAATACCCGCTAAACTGACTAACATACAAATATTATAATTCAATACCTCACAAAAGGAAAACCCAATATATTTACTATTTTAAAATAAGTTTCAGACTGCGTAAATTATTTAGTACATATTATTAATGTTAAAAATCTTGTGGTTACTACATGTTTGTTATTTCTTGATAGCGACATGTTTTGGTCAATCTAATGAGTTTCGAGAATTATTCGTCATTGGGCTCTAAATAATAGTAAATTATATTATAATAAATATACGATGTTTCCGCAATGCATTGATTATTACTATGAGAATGCAATTAAACTCAGAATGTAGTATAAATTTAAATTTATAGATCACTAGCTGACCCCGGCAAACGTTGTTTTGCCAATTATTTGTTTGGGGTGGACAACCCTTATCACTTAGAGGTATGAAAAATAGATAGTAGCCGATTCTCAGACCTACTGAATATGCATATACAATTTGTCATACAGTAAAGCCCTTTCGGAGGAGTAAGGTAACTAACATTGTGACACGAGAATTTTATATATAAGTAGATTAAAGGAAATGAATGCTATTGTACTACTTCTTGGAAATGAGACTTAATTTGTAATTAATGAATAAGTTTACTTAAAAAAATTATGGTATCGTACTTTCTAATAGGCCTACTGAAAGGCAACAAGGCATCACGCGTTCTTGTTTTGTAAAACTATTATATTATATTTCTTAAATAAAAAATCTTTTCAACAAGTTTGGTCTGCAAATAAAACGTTATTCCTTGGGTTACACGTGCTTCAATAATATTGTTTATCTCATATAGTATGTCAAATCACACATTTCACATGCATATTGGTCAGTCAGTGCGTCAAGAAGAGGAAATTCTCCTTTCACCGCCACTCGGCCAGTTCCAACGCGGTCAGCGCACGCGCAGCTACAAACAATTTTACACTTTAAATCTTTGCGATATGGTTGGTTATTAATTGACATGGTCCAAGCTGGTCATTAGCTCAAGCTATGGTCACTGGAGAGTAGTTTTAGATTAGCAAGTTAATTAACCAAATTAAACAATTTGGAACAGAATGTGCAACGCTGACTTAATTCTTGATATCTCTCGGAATTTATTCGGAAATCTTATGGAATTTAAAGTGCAGTTAGTTTACAGAGATTAGGCAGAATAGCGTAGTAAACGCTTCCTGATTCAAGTATTTTCTGTGTTTAAGATATGTGAAGACAAAACCATGCATGAATCTTTAGAAACTTTAGGAAAATAAACAAATTAAAAGAGATATACTTAATTAGTTAAAAATCTAGATCAGTCACAAAACCACCGCCAGCTAAACTTAGTTTAGTTTGCATAGTTGAGCCAATTTTTCATACATGTGCGTCCACATGAAAAACTGGCTCAACCATGCAAACGAACTAAGTTTAGCTGACGGTGGACAATTCGCTTTGGAAACATTTGAACAGTATGAGAAAACTAGTGTACCATAAGAAACAATAATAAAGATAAATAAACTAAATATCAACAGAATTTAGTCAGTTTTCTGGGTACAGTACTAGCCCACACCCACGACTTGGTAGGGAGATCCGGCCGAGTACCATAAGAAAAAATAATAAAGATAAATAAACTAAATCTCAAAGAATCCGGCTGAATACCTTAAGAAAAAATAATAAAGATAAATAAACTAAATCTCAAAAGAATTTAGTCTTATTTCTGGGTACAGCACTAGCCCACACCCACGACTTGGTAGGGAGATCCGGCCGAGTACCATAAGAAAAAATTATAAAGATAAATAAACTAAATCTCAAAAGAGTTTTGTCAATTTTCTGGATACAGCACTAGGCCACACCCAGAACTTGGTAGGGACATCCGGCCGATTGCAATAGTGTAGGAAAATCTAGGGCTTAGAAAGACTTTTAAGTACATGAGACAAGTTGAGTGAGGCAATCATATGGCGCAACTTTGGAGAGGCGCATACATAATTATATGCAGCCATAGCGGTTATTATTAGCGCTGTTGAGTACAGTGCTTCGAATGGCTGAGTTGATTGATTTATTGAAAGATGTTCTATGCCAAAATATGTACCGAAATTCAAAAGTTGATATCTGTAAGTATGAACACTTTCACCCCCTGAAAGATTGCCAATGAGCTCGTAACTAGCCTGTATAGCCTAAAATATACCTTTAAACCTTTAAAATGTCCAATACCTGTTTTCATCGACGAACTCGACCACTGTGTAGGTCCGAGGCTATAGTATCCTATAGTATTTAAGACGGAAGCTGTTGGAAACAGGCACAGTCTTTAAATTAAGTGTCAACTTAAACCAATTAAAACCCCTTTTAAAATAAGTACAGTATAACATTTAAGTGCTTTTAAATGCGGACGTAGTCTAAAGAATACTGACCGCGTCTAAAATATTAATAGGAAAGTCCCACCTGACTTAACCTGAGCTTTCCTGAGCGCGCCTGAGAAAGAGCGCGATGTAAGTACCCACCAGTATTTGCACTCAGGGATTAATTAGGTACATATTCTACGAGTATTCATATTCTGTTTAGGTATTATCCTCGTTGGTCTAGTGGTCGCAAGCGCTACTGCTGAGCATGAGGTCCTGGGTTCGATTCCCAGGTCGGGCAAAGTGTTATTGGGTTTTTCTATCTGAAATTTCTTAGTAGCAGCTCGGAGTCTGGATTTGTGCTCGGTTGATGGCAATAGGCTCGCCCCCTATTACATGGGACTTAAACATAACTGGCGAAATGTGGGTGTACCTGCTACAGGGACACCTATGCCCAAACCTTCGTGGGAAACAAGGCGTGATGTTATATTAGTCTGTTTCAAAAGTATTTGATCAAAGTGCAAACAAACCCTGTTCAGGTTAAATTCTTACGCAGTCACTCGCTAAAGGTAATTAGTAATAATATTCATCTGTATCGGTTTCCACTTTAAACCTCACCACTTTTTTCAACAATTTTTGTTTATATACCTAACATTATTCAATTCTAATTGAAAGTCATCGAAGATAATTGAGGTTATAAAATTAACTACAATATTGTCAAAGGAAAAACATTTTAAGGATGATTTAAAATTAGAATTTCGGGTTTAAGTATTCAGTTAATCAAAGTACTCCATTTGTAATCATAAGTGGCACTTCAAATTGGCATCCACAAGTACACACGGCTACACATCAAGCTATACATTTCCAGTTTATGCTGATCTCGCATTGTATAGGATTTCCGTACAATGCGAGGTCAGCTTATACTAGAAATGTATAGCTTGATGTGTAGCCGTGTGTACTATCGAAGAAACGCAAACGCACCGTAAGGACAATTTCTGCTTGCAGCGTTCGGCCGATATAGTAACGCTTACCTACGAAAAAAAGGTCGTGTGCACGGGATTTTGTTTTCAAACTGCTTAGTTATGCATATCTTCGATAGTACGTTTTCTGATCCATTTGTTAAGAGGGCTTATACTAAAAGTTGGCAACGTCGCAAATAGCTGTCAAATATTTACCTGTTTTGATTAATTTGGCAATATTACTGTATGGAAATAAGAAATGTGGCTAACTAGTTCCCTAGAATATTAATAATGAATTGCAATTATAACACTGAATTTGATGTTGTAACCGTTTTAGGTGTAAAAAAGGCACTTGGAATGTTTCCAAATGCTTTTTTTATATCTAAAACTAAATATTCGGTGTTACGATATTAATTATTGCATTTCATAATCAATATTTTAGTTCCCTAGTTAGCCACATTTCATGTTTCCATACAGTAATATTGCCAAATTAATCAAAACAGGTAAATATTTGACAGCTATTTGAGACGTTGCCAACTTTTAGTATAAGCCCTCTTAACATTTTCATCTGATACTTTTAAAACACACCATACCTCCACCTACTAATTACATTTTACACCTTTTTGCACAAACTGAAACTACTGTATTGAGTGCATAGCCAGTGGGGGGGAGGCACTTGCGTCACGAGACGGGCGATCTGGGGCGACGGCAAATTGCCGCGTGCGATTGTTGAACTCGGACTGTATGCACTATAGACTCTTATAGCGGTTATGTAGCAGCTATATAGCCGATAGTATGCACCGCACCCTCGCACATTTGATTGCTTGCTTTTTTTTGTGGTGTTGTTGAGTCTAGGTTTTGTCGTTTGGTCGTGGGTGTTTAGAAATTGTGCTTTTGTTCTCAATTTGAACGTCATTTGACGTTGTTTCTCTCGTCAGTTCGTGCAATCTGAAAAAATCTTTGTTGTCTGTTTAGTCCTCAATTACGTTTTTAGGGTTCCGTAGTCAACAAGGAACCCCTATAGTTGCGCCATGTCCGTCTGTCTGTCGAAAGCTGCGTAGAAAGCTGTAATTTGGAATGGAACACATTTAATCACGGCGACAAAGTGGTCAAATAAAATATTGAAAATAAATTTGTACTTTGTTCTTGGGATAAAACCTTAGATTATAGACTTGAAAACATTCCAACTACGGAATGCTTCATTGTGCGTGGTCCGCCCCGCACTTGGCCGGTTTTTTGTAACTATCCTATATCTGATAGATTGCTGTATTATGTTTTAAAAAAGCTAAAAATAATCAAACGTTGTCATAAGAAGGTACATAACCAGTTTACCAATTATCTTTTCCCTTAATATGTACAAAATCATGTCAAGGGGTTATCTGCTATTGTAAATTCTGCCACTCGAAACAGCAAAAGCAATAAAATCGAGAAACCAAATATTATACTTAGGTAAGTATGCGATTTAAACGAACCAATTTTTCACAATAATTTCGACTAATTGCGTAATACAACACAATCTGTTTCGATTTGAAATAGATTGCTAATCCATTGCTTCATAAGTTGGAAAAAAAAATCTGCTCAACAACGTAAATAACTCATCATCTGTTACGACGCCTCATTGAGGTGGATAACAATTAAAATTCTATTGTGTCTCATTAATGACAGTTGAAAGGTTTAACGCAATGAATGTTGTTGAACTGTCAAAATGAAACAAATTAGGCGTATTTGTTTACGCAATAAGAGAACTGTACCCTAATTGCGTAACTTGTTTTCGTAAACAATTTCGCGAAATTTGTTTCATTTTGACATTTCAACAACATTCATTGCGTTATTTACGTTGTTGAACAGATTTTTTTTCCAACTTATGAAGCAATGGATTAGAAATCTGGTTCAAATCGAAACAAATTGTGTTGATTGTGTTGTATTACGCAATTAGGGTACTGGTTATCTACTAATGTAAATAAGTTATTTCATCGAAGCCACATAACAATATCAGTAAAATCATAATGATAGATAAATCAGAAAACATTTTGCTCATTGTGGAACAAACGATATCAAATCGCGCTAACTAGAAAATACATACCGATAGTCATGGTATGTGATGATATCCAGGGTCATGGTCTGCTGGAATCTGATCCTTTTAGCAGTTACCATGTCGTACTCTAGTTCCATAGTTGGTGTAGACGATGGAACACTTAAATTATGTCTTGTGTATAGGGTTGCCCGAAAGGGAAATCGTGGCCCCCGGCAACATGGCAACTGAAGGAACACGGGTGGGTTTTAGTAAGAGTCTGACACGCCCTCCTGCTCCACCCAAAGCGAGAGAAGTTATTGGATAATTTCCCAAAAAAAAAAAACTTTGTAGTTGATAAACATGTTCTCCCATACGGAATGTATGGGAAAATATGTTTTTGCAACTGCAAAGTTAAGTTGGTCGATTATTACTCGATAACTAGTAAAGCCTACTTAGCTGTGATAGTTTTCCTTTTAATTTCGTTATATAAACTACTGCTGTGATTTTTTTCACACATCCAAAACCAACCATTTAGCTGGCAAGGGGGGGGGACACTTGACTCTAACAAAAATTAGCACTTTAAAGCTTAATATTTTGCAAACGGATCCCTGAATCCAAAAATGGTTTTCACAAACTCACAATGTTTTTATAAGACCTTTCCAATGATACCCCACATTATGGGATAAAAAAAAAAAAAAAAAAAACAACCGACCTCCAAAAAAAAAAACACTACAAAGAAAAATAACTTTAATTTCGGAAGTCGGTGTCTTGGGTTTTGTATTTTCGTTTTTTGCCACCGACTTCCGAAATTAAAGTTATTTTTCTTTGTAGTGTTTTTTTTTTTGGAGGTCGGTTGTTTTTTTTTTGTAAAAAGTTTTTATTTTTCACTTTTTAGTTGTGGTACCTACCCCACACACATTCGAATACCACTACCTGCTACCAGTGACAGAAACTAATCATATCATCTACATACTAAGTGGGAAAAAAATACGTATTTTGTAGCTAACTCAAAAACTATCCAAGCAAAGTTAATCCCATCAAAAACATAAATGTGAAAATGGGAGCCAAATTCCATAAATATGGTTGTCGACTTCGCCGACAAAAGAATTGAAATCTAAATGGGTGCCAAGTTCTGTAGATAATCCTGAAATTTATTTATAAGAACATGCAACTTTCTAAAATAAAATTAAAACACAAATTCTTGTTTTTTCTGCTATAACAATGTTTGCTATTTAAAAATATTACTTCTTAAATTTGAACAGTCGAATTATTTACACAAAGCACTTAGGATAAATTGAAGCTCAAGATTTGACTTGGCTAGTTTTTACATACAAGTTATCTTATATTTGGCTAATCAATTTATCATCTTTATATTTGTCTACAGTGTCGCGGTGCAAAAGAACTAAAACAAACAGGGTAACTTTTTTATGCTGGTGTGCATTACAGCTACGTCTTACACTCGCGCCACGTCATTGTGCTGTAATTTTACTTTTTTAGTGTGCGTGCATTAAGCGGCTAACAGTTGGACGCTATTTTTTTATCGAGTTTACAGCTTTGACTGTCTACCTAGGCATATTTAATTATTACTATTTAATTTTAAGTAGGCACTCAACATCAAATAAGTAATTCATGATGTGCTTACCTGTAAGAAATTTGTACACTAGTCTATAAGTTTATTGCATGTATCTCATATCTTTGTATCGGTGTACTTAATTGTTGGTGAGCCAAATAAATAAAGTAAAATATTCATATCTTTGTTCTTTATGTTATGCGCAAGTTACTGTTTCTTATTGTAACTGTTTACAGCTTTGACTGTCTACCTAGGCGTATTTATATATTTGTTCTTTATGTTATGCGCAAGTTACTGTTTCTTATTGTAACTGTAAGGTCAAAATATCTTCTTTCCCTAAAATTTCAGCTTGCTGGTAAAAACTAGCCAAGTCAAATCTTGAGCTTCAATTTATCCTAAGTGCTTTGTGTAAATAATTCGACTGTTCAAATTTAAGAAGTAATATTTTTAAATAGCAAACATTGTTATAGCAGAAAAAACAAGAATTTGTGTTTTAATTTTATTTTAGAAAGTTGCATGTTCTTATAAATAAATTTCAGGATTATCTACAGAACTTGGCACCCATTTAGATTTCAATTCTTTTGTCGGCGAAGTCGACAACCATATTTATGGAATTTGGCTCCCATTTTCACATTTATGTTTTTGATGGGATATCATTACTTTTTGTAAAGAAATTATTATTATTCGTCAATCAAACGTGATCTATTAAATTCTTTTTGTAAATATGCGTAGCAATATTGTGTAAGAATGTAGGTATTTCTTTCGTAACAATTGTTACAATTTTCCGCAATGATGTCAGATCGCTGAGCCGGCGCGGCAAGTATTATTATTAAAAAAAACGTGTACAGTCGGGGAGCCTTATTTCGTATGGTATTTTACTGTGGGGTCGGGCTGCTGACATTGAATCCATCTTTATTTTGCAAAAGAGAGCTATCAGAGCTATTTATAATCTACGTCGCCGCGAATCTCTCAGGAAACTTTTTAAAAGGATTAATATTATGACGGTACCTTGCCAATTCATTTATGAAAATATTATGTATGTAAGGAAAAACCCACATCTCTTTAATAAAATAAGTGATAGACATAATTTTAATACTAGAAATAAAGATAAACTAGATCAACCATTTTTTAGATTATCTTAAGTACATACATCTTTTATGGGGTACTGTGTTAAATGTTACAACAAAATACCTTGTGACATTTTGCAATTAAATGAAAGAAAATTTAAAACTCATATTAAAAATACACTTTGTAAACAAGCATATTACAAATTAGAGGATTATATCCAAGATAAGAGTGCTTGGAAACATGCTGGTCCTGCTCCATAGGACAATTTAGAATCAAGACAAAATCAAACTGTTTGCTAATTTAATTGTAAAATTTATTACTTTGTGTTTTATGACATTGATTTTACATTCTGTGATTACTTCCTCACACACTGACTTATTAATTGTAAAATTTTAGGAAAATCGTCTACTTTTACAATGTTTGTAAATATGTGAGCACCATGTATCTATCACATATTAAATTATCTGTCGTTGTTTCATTTTTAATTCTTTTTACCTATTGTGGTATAGTAATTTTATTCTAGGTGCACCGTCTTCACATATAATTATTATTTAACAAATGTACGTACATATACAAACAATTGTAAAACATTTTAAAAGAGTAACGGTGGAGTTTCTTGCCCATTCTTCTCCATACGAAAACTACCTTTTGGAAGGGGCGAATAGAATCAATTTTATTATTTTGTAATTTTTGACGTTCAAAAGTGCCATACATGGGCCTATTTGAAATTAATGATTTGACTTTGACTTTGACCCCGTCAGGAACAAAGTTCCTTCTCACGTATGATTTAATTATTTAATTTTTACAGCCGCCCCTTTTTTTTTTTAAGTATCTTCTCCCGCTCTGGGCGGAGCGGGAGGGCGTATCAGACTCTTACTGACTAAAACCCACCCGTGTTCCTTCGGTTGCCCTGTTGCCGGGGGCCACGATGTCCCTATCGGTTTTCTGCGAACCCCCGACAGGCATTGGCCCTAGCGGATCCCGTCATTTCTGCTGACATCTCTTTGAGGCGCGCGTGGAACACAACGCGCCGTCGACCCGGGCTTGGTCCTTATCGGACGGCGAGCTACCCATTGCTCACCGTTCGCAAGCCCGCGCCTACGGTGGCCGGAAATCGGCTCGCGATTCCCGCCCCGGGCGTCTCCTCCTGCAGCGGTTAGGGGCGTGAGGGCGCGAACTTTGCCTCTACCTCACGCGTTCCGCCTCCTCCTTCGCGAGCATTACCGCTTCGCAGAAGGAGGTGACGGCCTGCCATTTCCTCTCGCTCCGTACCATGGCCTGAACCAGGGCCGGACGCGAGAGATCACCGCCGCCGTTGCAGCCGCCCCTTGGATTTACATTTTGACCTCACTATGGACTTAACTATTCGTAAGTTTATATAAAAAATAATAGATAAACAATAGTCATACGATCTATCAATTCAAAAACGTCTCAAGCATAGTACCAACCTACCAACTACCTTGAACATACCAACCTGACGTTTGTAACAACGTTTTTCGAGATCAGAGAATGAATGAAATGAATTCACTGCCGCCTAACATTTTGACCAAGATTTTGACACGTGACACATCAGTTGACTCGACGGGGTGTTTTGAATTCAGTCATGAAATTCAGGAATTTACATCAACTTTTGGCATTCGAATCAAAAATGTATAGTTAGCTGTCAAATTATAAGACGCTGGAGATCAGCGCCATCTGAAGTGAGCAAGTGGCAGTTTTTAACCCCATTTGAAAATTTGTCGTCATGACTGTCATTTTCATGGTTTTCGGGAGATAGTGCTGATATCGAATTAGATGGACATTCTGGATTTTAAGATGGCGGCTATTCCAAATAATAATAATATTGTAGATCAATTGTTATAGACATCAATTTCATGCCAATACATGCCAAAACATGATAATCAAAATCCGTAAAAAAACGGACCTCTTAATTTCGTCAAGTTCGTCTGTCCGTGCGTCCGGATGTCATACAGTCATTTAACATGGAGACTATTTACACTCTATCGATGAAAATTTTGAAAAAGGTGTATTTTTTGCACCGTTAAACAATGGTGTAGTGAAATTACGATAAACATAATAGTGGGGGTGGCATTCTCCATACTTACATATAACCGAGAGATGAAAAAAATCTATGCATATAAAGCGTGTATTGTTGGATCTCATAATTAAAATGTTAAGATGTTTCTAAGTGACTTTGCTTTTGAAGTCAATAATTTTTGAGATACAGTTTATTTTCGGTTACAACCGCAGAATTAACTTTGTTTGTTATAGTTTTTTCGAGAAATACAAACTTATTTTTGCAGTCGATAAAATTGATACTATGCAATGTTTATGCGTAAATATTCATCCCAATTACGGAACCCTTCACTGTGCGTAGTCCGACATACACTTGGGCAGTTTTTTTAAATTTCGTTTTGAAACTACCTCAAAAATAAACAATTTCTATTACTCGAGTAAGATTATCCTATTAAAAACAAATACTATCAAACTCATACAACTAAAAAAAAATGATTGTTGGTTTTATGAAACCACGGTAAAAGTGAAACTTTACACGGTCAGTTGCTGCGAACTATAGGCGCCGCCGTATTGGCCTTGGCTGCTCTGACGATAGCCTTTCACTTTATCCCTACTCCGCGGCCGACCGACACGTGACATGCAACACACAGACGAAAAAGTTTGAGACGATGTAATAAAAGTTTCAATTTAAAAATATAGACGTCATTTAAAAGTGTTTGCGGAATACCGACCTAATTTATATAATTAATTTAACATCATTCCCAAACAAAATTTTCTTAAGCCTACCTAAAAAATGTATACTAGGCATTCTATATCAGAAAGTATCAAAAATAAAATCCACAGTAAATAATTGTCCAATAAATTAAAAATAATTTTGAACAACGTTCCGAATTTAAATTCAAATAAATAGAAACAATTCGGCGCGAAATTCAATAAATGAGGTAAGTATCTATCCTCGTTCTATGTGTTGACTCGTTTTATATTGAATGTCCTAAAAACGATTAAACACTAGAAAAGTATAAATAATTATTTTAAACAATGTTTATTGTATTTAATGCTTAAAACAATTTTATTTTAATTTTCAAGTATAGATTTCAGACATTCGACATAATTATAAATTAATCGAGACAATCAAAATTGAAAAAAAAAAAAACGTTTGGCATAATCGTTTTCGCACATCATTACAATAAAAAAAAAAAACAATGATCGACGATTTTTAACACAAATTGAGTAGTAGTAATGAATATTACGTGTTATTGAACATGTGTTCGTATAATAAGTAAAGATCTGGGCATTTTCTAGTTACTTATAATATTTTTAATCACATTTGTCACATTTAAAGTCGTATCAGATATGTGTATGTGTGTATTGTGAAAAGTTAAAATGTAAACACGCACGATTGGCGCGAATCTTCGACTTTTGATATCAAAAACTTCATTACTACTACTTATTTAACTTGAAAAATGGATGAATTCGTCAAATAATTAAATGTTGTAATAGTCGCTGTTCTTATGGTGGAGTTTGGATGTTCGCAATCCCCAATTTTTATGTTTTTTAGCCTCGACCTCGACTGTCATCAAAATGGCGATTATCGCATTTACAGACTTGAATTTTATAAAGGTAAATTAATAATCTTGCGCGCTAAATATGAAAGATTTAATGGCATAAACATTATTTTAGCCAACTCTCTTAATTAAAGATGAATAATCTCATTGGCAGCAGCATTTTCAGTGCTTCTATAGGAAGGTTTACTTTAACAAATAACACAACAATACCTAAATACTAAAAACATTTTATTTCTCATAGAATTTAAAACGGCTTCAGCTTCATTCTCATAACGTAGTCATGGTATGAAAGCAGCGTAGCCAGATTATTGTTTTGATCTATTATGGGTAAATCTTTTACACTCTAGGGTGGCTCTGTTTTTATCATCACTTGCTTGCCTATAAACATCTCTGGTAGCAGCCTCTCTCAGTAAGCATGACAAACTTTATCCAAATGTATACCTAACCTAGAAAGTAAGAAAATACTCTTATTGTTGTTTATTTACTTTTGTATAATAATTATATCACTCATAGTAATTCTGCCATTTTAAAAACACTAACCTGATGACTTCTGTGACTTGCAGTTGACATGCCACATACATAACATAATATGCTTAGATTTTGCTGAGCAAGTAATACTTGGGATAGAGTT
Organism: Agrochola lychnidis; assembly: GCA_963680765.1. Lineage (NCBI taxonomy): Eukaryota > Metazoa > Arthropoda > Insecta > Lepidoptera > Noctuidae > Agrochola > Agrochola lychnidis. The sequence continues at coordinate 24,609,661 of OY796858.1, forward strand.
GTAGATAATATAATCAATAATGTCAAGTCTTGCAATAACACATGTCATCGTCATACCTGAAAAAGGTAAAAAAATTCAGTGTATTTACTTATCCTATATAATTACATCATACTATAGACATTTACAGCTGACGACGCGCGACGTACCCCTGACTGAACATAGGCCTTCTACTAATAAGCTGCTAAAATCAATGAGGTTATACAATACGACGGTGTTTATAAATATTTAGAGAACATAATAAACTTACCCAGGGCCATGGAAAGATAAGCAATAGTTCCTCTGGCTTCAATTTAAATTGACAGCATTAAATCGTAACGTAATATAAGTATAAAGTAAATACGGAAAAATAAATTCAAATCAACGTAAAACAAACAGCTAACAATGCCATTGATCTGACAGATTATTTTTGACAGTTTGACATTATGCATGGTGTCAGTGTTACCAGGTTTAATTATTTTGGTAATCGATTGACGAATTCGATTGGGTGATTATCAGTGATCGGAGTAGGTAGATTGATTTTACGTACTCGCATCATGAATAGTCATAGAAATCATAACATGGATAAGCCTTTTTTCCGGGATTTCATTTTGGTACTTACGGGATTGAATCAAATATTGTTAAAGTAAGGATTTTTAAACTACTACATTAGAAATTTATAGAATGCGATAGATAAATATTTAAAATATATTATATTGTTTTATAGTATATCTATCCTTTTCTTGGAGTCCGATCACCTATATACTGTTAAACAGACAGCAAAAGGGTTGAACATTTCTTATTCATATTGATGTATTCTTTATTCTACACATTACAACATTTGAAATTCTTAATAATTTCAAAATCCCGGAATCCCGGAGGCGTATCCATACTAATATACGTGCCAGTTCATTGACCTCAAATCAATCTACTTACTCTGATCACTGGTAGTTTATAAAATAACATTACTGCCTCGAAACACTTTTAAGTTGTTGAGTATATTCAGACCATATAATATTTTATTTATTGTAAAATCATAATTTTACAGTATTTGAGTATAATAAATAGCATTTAAAACATACTCGTGTAGTGGATACTCCACCTACTCCATGTGGGTTAGTATCGATATTTTCAATCGATTACAAATTATTTTATTGGATTAGTCTGTCATCTGGCAACATTCAGGTTAGGATTGAATGGCGGATGTAGTTCTTTAAGTATCAACAAAATAAATATTTATTATGTTCTCTAATGCTAGAAGAAATAAATTTTCATAAAACGACTTGAAAAAAATACGACATAATTTTTGATAAATAAGCTTTGACACAGTATCATACCATGGGCCTGCTTTCGGGAAATCTCTTTTCAACTTTCTAGGTCACCCGGAAATGGGTTAAATGTTTTTGATGTCTAGTGACAGGGTCGTTGATAAAAATGCCGATTTTTATACGTTAATATCTCAATAACCGTTTGAGTTTTATTTATGAAATTTGGAGTTCTAGTTAATCTAAGGGGTTTTTATAAATAAACCAAATTTCATGAGTCTATGTTACATAGATTTTGAGTTATTAAGGGGTCAAAAGTGGCTCCAAATGGTTCGTGTAATATAACACACTGCAGCCGTGTCTTGCCTAGTACTTGGCTCGACACGCTGCCGCGTGTCTAGATAAAATTTATATGGGACCAATTCGAGAGTAAACCCTTTCAAACAAAAAAAGAATATTCAAAATCGGTCCGCAATTGACGGAGAAATCGGTGGACATACATAAAAAAAAAAAAAAAAAACAAACATACGCGACGAACATATAACCTCCTCCTTTTTGGAAGTCGGTTAAAAATAAAACATCACCACTTTACGTGTACCCTAAAAAAAAATGTTTTTCATAATTTTGTTTTACCACTTTGTCGGCGTAATTAATATGTATACCTATGTCAAATTACAGTTTTCTAGTACAAAGGGTCTCGGAACTAGACCGCGGACAGACAGACAGACAAACAGACAGACGGACATGACGAAACTATAAGGGTTCCTTGTTTACTACGGAACCCTAAAAAAAGGGTTTTGGCTAAAGCCTGGCTTTTTACAATCGTGTCCGGCCAAATATACACAAGTCTGACCTTTCCAGCTTTTGTTAGGCTTTTGGTCAACCTCGCCCCGCCAAAAAATGCCTAATTATTGACTGTTTTAATTACTTTCAATGTAATGAAAAAGGCTGCTTAGTGATTGTTTTTGACACTTTCAATGTAAAGAAAATACAAATTACTTTAATAAGAACAAAATGTGATTCATAAGAGTAGAGTAAGTCTCAAATGAATAACAGTAATAAATCTTATATATAAAATTCTCGTGTCACAATGTTAGTTACCTTACTCCTCCGAAACGGCTTTACTGATTTTTACCAAATTTTAAATGCATATTCCGTAGGTCTGAGAATCGGCTACTATCTATTTTTCATACCCCTAAGTGATAAGGGTTGTCCACCCCAAACAAATAATTGGCAAAACAACGTTTGCCGGGGTCAGCTAGTATACAAATAAAAGTATACATTTTTTTTTTAAGTGAGAACTTCTTTAGTCGCGTTGGGCGTTTTTGAGATGGGAAGAAACAATTGAACTCGAGACACCGTTACCGACACCTCATTAAAAGTATTTCCTGCACAGTAAAATTGTTCAAGTTTTCACTTCTGTCGGCACTCCCGGAGTGCCACCGTTTTTTTTTTTTTTTTCAATTAAAAACCTGTGTGTCAGGCTTTCAGGGCAAAATGTCCGGCTAAATATGAATCTGTGTCCGACTTTTGTATTTTTGGGCCTGGCAACTCTACCTGTGTAGGGAGTAAGAACCTATGAACCTTACTGACAATACGATAGTCGTATCTAAGGTTCAGACTGACGCACAATAATGTAGATTGACGTCGATACGCTCAGAAAAAGCAGCTTCAGAAATTACAGCAGCGATGTAAAATATAATACGGTGATATCACAACTATATTTGTTTTATACCGCATTGCATTGTCATACATAACAACAACGCATGTTCAGTTTCCTTTGTCCGCACTATTTGTACTGTCAATCAGCTGTTTATTATATAAGTAACCTTATCGCATTCATGTTTTTACATTGTTATATTCGTTTCGTATAGAAACCATACTAGGCTACCGAATATAGTAGAATTATTTGGCCCTTTTTAGAGAATTATTTTGCTCCTGAATTATTATCTGAGAATTATTTGGTGAAGAAAATACTTTTCCTGAACCCTTTTACAGTTCAATACCGACATCATTGCGATTAAAATTCAGCAACCATCTTCATCTTTAATTTCAGTATCTCCCCTTTTTTACCCGACTACCCCAGAAGGAGGGTAATGTTTTTTAACAGTATGTATGTGTAATAAGAACCATCCTTACTCTAAAATAACTAATTTAATTCCGAATATAATTATTTAACCTCAAAATAGATACTAATACCCAAATTAATCTTAAAGTTGTTAACCCAATATCATAATCTAAAACTGTTTAATAAAACTACATATTTACAATATTTCAGGGATAAGGAAAATAATACGAAACACCAAGATATTTTGTCAGTCATTTATATTTCTTTGCCAACATCAAATTCAATATTCTACACCATACCATCACATCTCCTATTCCCCACATAAATCACAATTCAATCCGTATTCTAATATTTACCATAAAACTAATAGGTTACCTTAATTTACAGTAGATCTCCAACCAATACCATGCCAATCTATCTTTTTACCGACACAGCCATTAAGCACGTCTTATTGTCACGAGCGCCCGACCCAGAAGGTCGTTATTACTCCCATTTTCACATATCAAATCTTTGGGTGTTGCCAGTACAATATCCAACAATTAAGTACGTATTAATAAATTGAAACCTAACATATGTTTATTTCTTTGGCACGGTCTGTAGCCTAAACGGCTTGATAGATTTTAACTTATGAGGTGTCGTTCGTTTCGTCGGGAGGGGTAGGTTTTTTATATTTATTGTGTAAGTATGTTTTTAGAGCTGATAAGAGAAAAACAAGCATTAAACTTTGTTTTATGTAAGATATCGCAGGCCCCGACAAACCAATAAACCTGAAATATAGTGTAACTTTTGTTTGTGCCTGCGATATCTTACAAAAAACCAAAGTTTAAATCCTTGTTTTTCTCTTTTCAGTTATGTGTTTTTGCAGTCAGTTTTTAGAGTTCCGTATCCAAAGAGTAAAACGGGACCCTATTACTAAGACTCCGCTGTCCGTCCGTCTGCCACCAGGCTGTATCTCATGAACCGTGATAGTTAGACAATTTAAATTTTCACAGATGATGTATTTCTGTTGCGGCTATAACAAAAAATACTAAAAATAAAATAAAAACCCCCTTTTACCCTTTGACCCCCTTTTTAAAGTTATTTTTTCGATATTTTTTTATGATATTCAGAAAAATGCCGGCGGGCACATGCCCATGGGCGACATTGTATATCACACCAGTATCGTCAGTTATACTTATAATGTAAGGCCTATGTAACAGTGCAGCAATCCTAGACAAATTGTCAGGCAATGCTCAATGTTCTGAATATGTAGCAACTGCCAGTGCCCACAGAACATACAAAAGTCTAATTTTAGCCGAATAATTCCCCTTTTGTTAGACAAGTTGGCTCTCAGTCAAATCCTTTTGGTTATGTCATGATGTACCTACGTGTTCCCTTCTCATTTCTGTAGCGGTCTGATAAATTGTAAACTGCTCTAAATGTCTCGAGAAAAATTTATGATCAAGGTTAGTGTTAACGTGTTTTAAATTTTTTTCAACGAGTTTAAAAATAAACACTCCTAAAATAGCATTCATAAACGGTGTTGTGTTCTTACAACTAATTAAAAAACGTTTCATATAATTTATTACGGAACGACTTAGAAACACAAAAAAAGGATAAGTAAAAAAAAAAACGTGTTGCACTCGGGGACTGCCGCGGTAAAGCTATTGCATAGCATTTGTAACCTCCATACTTCCTATTTGTCAACGCTACACTTGGGATGATGACGGATGATGACATAAAATAAAAATTACGTTCCCATGACAACATCACGTTGTCATTACATGGTAGGCGGAGTGGGGGGTGTTAGGTTTTTTTCGTTACGGAATTTCTTGATTCGGTCGCCGCGCTCAAAGCCCGCGATAAAAGCTATGCAATAGCTTAAAAGTTAAGTTTCCGCATAATATAAAAGAAAAGATTGATAGAATGACCAATTAATACTAAACTTGAATGTTGTAAATCGACATAATTGTGTTTGCCACATTTCATCATCATCATTCTGCCCTTTTTAACCGACTTCAAAAAAGAAGGTGGTTCTATGTTTGTCTGTATGTATTTTTTTTTCAACCGTCTTCCGAAAAAACACTACCAAGTGAAAAATAACTTAAATTTCGGAAGTCGGTAGGTAAAAAGGAAAATGCATAGACACCGACTTCCGAAATTAAAGTTATTTTTCACGTTAAAGCGTTTTTTTTTTTTGGAAGTTCTTTGTATTTTTTTTAAAGTTTTTGCTAATTTCTTTAGTGTCAACACAACAAGTCTTATTCGTCCGTACATTATGAGGTCCCTCTTATCCTATCACATCTCGTTATCAAAATGTAAAGGTGCTGTTAGCCATTTTCATTACACACCGCTTTAATTCTTTTATGAACTCACTAGTTCCGTCGCGCGTCGTACAACCAATGTATTCTGAATTGACTTATCACCCCAAGCAATAACATTGGCACTGTAAATAGTAAAAAAGCTGTATAGCTGAGTTTACGACGTTTTTACTGCGTTTTGTCACTACGTCGGACCATAAAAAGTGCTCAACTTAATGCTGTATAGAGCAGTATTTTGAACGAAAATTACGCGAATTGCGTTTGAAATGAAGGTGAACACAGACTTGCTTTTCTCATGTTAATGGTCGAATAATCTGAGGCTGATGTTCCACTAACCAAAATGCGTCTTGACCAGTGACCATGCTTCACTATTTATTTATTCATATTTATGCACAACAAAAGTACATAGGCGGACTGAGCCTGCCTTTACTATGATTGAAATTAGATGATAAACTTACACATACAGAAAGCTATAACTTGTATGTCAAGTATTGCTAAATATTTTAAGTAAGTGTAAAACATTTTAAAAGAGTAACGGTGGAGTTTCTTGCCCATTCTTCTCCATACGAAAACTACCTTTTGGAAGGGGCGACTAGAATCAATTTTATTATTTTGTAAATTTTGACGTTCAAAAGTGCCATACAAGGGCCTATTTGAAATAAATGATTTGATTTGACTTTGAAGTGTTGTAATTAAAGCAACACCAAAACCATTTCTTGGACAAAATCTGGAAAAACCAAACCCACCATGTTCTCTTGTAGTTACTGCAAGACAGCGTCAACTTACAACTACAAGTCTACTTGTCCATTCTCAAATCTCAATAGAAATTGTTAGTTAAATGTGACCTCCACCGCAAGACCTCCGGGCCAACTGACGTCTCATTGCCGACTCGTTTCATTGACCACAGACGTTTTCCGCCTTTTTTGTCTAAAATACGAGTAAATAACTTTTTCATACTGAAAGGCAATACTCGTTCTGAGATTGGAAAAGGAGAAACACGAAGAAATTTTTCAAGTCTTGGTGTTATTTCCACTAGAACAAATATCAACTTTATTTAATATCAATAAAGTTGGTTTCAAATTGTCTAGTACTATTGACAAAGTCATCTTATTTTTATTGTATCGCAAGGTGATCTTTATGTGTGGGTTTAAAATTTGTTTTTAGAAAAACGTATATTTGTTTGGAAATTCAATCGCGAACCGAGTGCATATACGTTATGTTCAGGATTGTTCAACTCACTCTTAAAATCTACTAGATACTTCGTCCATAGGGATTTCTCTTGTCTCGTCTTGGTTGTATAGAAAATGTTAACTCTATATCAAACGCTTTCATGTCATGTATGGCGTGAAAGTTGATTGAGACAGGTTATCTAGGGCTTGGTCTTATAGATAGGTAACATAGTCAATATACAGCAAGTACAAATTAGTTACCAAGTTGATTTGATTCATAGCAATAGGCTCGCCCCCTATTACTTGGAATTTAAACAGAACTGGCAAAATGTATGTGTACTATCCTCTGTCTATCCCAGGAAATACAGGCGTGATTTTATAAATGCCAAGCCTGGCAAGTATTCCGTTAATAACCGGCACAGCATTATGTCTAGTGAAATCTGGTAACAGTGGCGCTCCTCACTAAAAACATCGTCTAAATAAATATTTTACCGACGCGTAGGCTGAATTCTTATTTATTATGACTCTGAAGACGTTCTTCGAAATGCGTAGAAAATTGGTTCTCAATTTGTCACGTGTTGCGTCTTTTTTAATCCAATGAGCCCTGCCTTAAAACAATAACAATGAACATTTACTTGGTGTATAATATGAAATGCTAGATAGTCACAAGGTCCTGCCATATTGCTCCATGAATGCGATTCCAAATCCAATGATTACTAATATTATCGCATCGCATCGCAACCGCAAAACTGGGTCGTTTCACATACAGTCCGAAACATAATAAATTAAAAACGGCTCGATCCACGCATTGTTTATAAAACCTTGAGTATTTAGGCGCTATCGGTCAGCGTTGACGATAAATTAATACTGTTTTAATAGTTGAACCGTTATCGCGGCGGTAATGCCCGTGTAACGAGCAAGTAATCGCTTCATAATCACCTAGGGTTAACGATACACCTGCCCTAGGCCCCCGGTCACTATAAAATGGCGCACCAAACGTAAACTATAAAGAATCCAGAAGGTAACTTGACAGTTGAATAACGCTGAAGAACACAAATCTTAACGTCTTTAATGCCCAATTTAAATAACATATTTTATTGGAAAACAATTAATAATATACCGGTCAAAATAGCTTTGGTAATAACAATATTGTTTTTATCAAATTCTGAAAGATCAAAATGGTTACTCTGGTAGAAGAACTTCTGTCTTAGAAGATGCTGTGATATGCTACTCTGTTTTTTTTTTTTTTTTACAATCCTGTAGAACATTAATTTTATAAATCTCTTACGGTTTACGCGGCGCACCCCTGTATAGGTCCTAGGCGGCATGATTTTTTCCGGCATCTTCAACAATCATCGTCATATTTCAGACTTTTCAGTTTATAATTCATTAGGTTTTGTGTAATTTACACAAAACCTAATGAATTATAAACCTAAACCTTCCTCATGAATTACAGCGTCCATTGGTGAAAACAGTATGAAAATCCGTTCGGTAGTTTTTGTCTTCGGGGAACCGGAGGTTTCACCTGGCGGAGACAGACTGCCCGCCGGAGTGAAGAAATTGGCGCTCCTGCTAAATTCCAATGCATCCACCTACGTAGAACAACAAAAACCCTTAAAAATTGGGGGCCAATGAAAGAGTTGTATACCCACGTGTATAGTCTATACTTGATCACAACGACCACCGGGATATTTTATTAAAACTAGAACACAGAGTAAACAGACGGAACGCGAAACTCTTGTTGACAAAATTGTTGTATCTACCCATTCTAAATTAAATAACAGTGCCAAGCTTATTTACCAACTTTAAATTCTATTTAATGTACCGAATCTTATCATAAAAAACTGACGAAAAACATCTCTTTAATCTGGATGACGAATCGTAATATAGTTTCTCTCATCTATATGTATATACATTTTTATAAATTAAAGTCGCTTTTCGTGTCTGTCTGTGTGACCGCGTTATTCTTCTAAACTACGCAACTGATTTCGATGCGGTTTTCACCATTTAGATAATTTATTCCGGAAGATTTTTGTGCAATACATTCATATGAAACTTACATATAATAGTGAAATCTCTATGTTTTATCAAATCTTAACCAAGCTAAACCGTGCAAAGCAGGGTATATAATGTCTGAATCAAGCAGCATTTTAAATGCCCGAGCCACGTGGTGAGCGCATGTTTGTATCAATTTGATTAGAAACTAGACGCAATAGCCACTGTTTGTGAACTGTGAATGGTATGTATGGCCAAGAAACGCTGCATTCTGTTGGAATTTAAATAATTGTAGTTTCGATAATTTCTCGCACCATTGAACTGTACTATAGCTAATATGAAATTTTTACACGTTGTCGAAAGCACAAACAGCTTACCTAATAGATGGACATTTTTGTAAGTATTTCTAAATACATTTGTATGCTAAAATTCTACAATATAGAATCAAAAATACCCACAGAAAGATGTTATAGCTTCAAGTTCTCCTCAATACAAGTAGTTTTTTCAAAAGCGGCCACACTAAATAGATCCGGTACCTTACTCCATATTATTAGTTTTTGCTCTCGTGTTTACAACTTGCTGTTTTTATTCTATCTATTTTTGTCTTGGTTGGGATTTACGTCCCACGTAGCTAAAAAATTACAAACCTGTATAATTCTCATAGCCGTAGCATCGTAGGATTCGTAGGTCGTAGACCGTAGACCCATCTCGTTGATCATCTTATAATTATGACTAATGTGGCTACATCGCATCAAACAATCTTGGGGTGTCTTGTCAAAGTACGCTAATCCAGCGTAGTAGTATTGTAACCAAGATAACATTATCATAAATAATTTGGTTGAGATCTCCTAACTATAGATATGAACGATAAGAGGCCTACAATAAAATGTTGAGGTAGATCAATAAAAAAAATTAAGATTACAAAAACGTCGTTTGAGAAGCTGGTAATATTTTTTGTGGGTAGTTCTTTTGAGATGTTATTGATTCGATACGAATGAAAACTTATCCATACCAAAGTATAAGCTTTATAATGTTCAATAAAGAGTTCCATCCCATTTGGAACCAACCAATCATCAAAACCAGTTTCCAATATATTATTGCCAGATAACTAACAAGAAGCAGCTGTATATTATCAGCAAACAGCGAATGCCATCTGACCTCAACAACCCAACTACAGATATCCTCACATATCAACAAATTACTTACCTATATTCGGCAACCTGATAACAGTTCCTCTTATAAATGTATGAGGAACACTAAAATCTCGATCAGAATCGAACTCGCAACAAGGCAGGACCTTGCTCTCTCCGTGACCCAGATACAGGCCTAATAGTGTTTACATATTTATACAGAGTATACATACGGACGACAAATCGGTTGTTTGTTTCTTATTATCTATAGCCATAAGGGTGAACTCGTACGTTAACGTTTATTGTTTTGGTAGGCTTTCAAGTATCTATTGTGTTTCGTTTTCATCTGTAGACTGATTGCTTTTTTGAAATTTTTGTTTTGCTTACTCTTGTCCCTTTGTAACTGTGTTATTATTATCCAAGAGTACCATTTCTTCATCTACTATTACAAGTTTTAGTAATGTTTGGCTTAGTAACACTAGTTTAACCTTAGTTCGTAGTCATATAGCAAGAGCTACTTCCACAAGAACGTGTATAACTTACACAGTGATCTCCTCTACACATTCCCCTACAACAAGATAACCGGCCGATAAGATCTTAACACAATAACCGCACTGCCGTAGTATTTTTAGCTCGTTTCGGTCACGTGAATCCACAATGGCTCCTAGACCTATTGCTTGACCCCAGTGCACTACAGTTCAGTATAAACAGAAGCCAATTTATAATCTTCTAACGCCCTTGCATTATCTACATGTCTTACAACGTTCGTTACAACATCATTACAAAACGCTAGCTTATCGTTTTATTTCTAGGTTATTCGTCATTTGTTACCGGTGGTTTCATATTTTTATTCATTGGGACAGACATCCGTTGCAGTATTCTTGTATTTATCTTAGCCCACGGTCAGTAACCTGGCTGCAAAATAAATTATGCTGATAAGTGTTGTGGTCGACGCGCGGTCTGTACTCAGATGGACCAATAGTTGTGCGCATTGACCATGCCGTTTGTTTACATTCCTTGTCCTGGCTGATTATTCAAAATGAAATGTAGCGGAGGCTTCTCCACCATATCATATTTATTACCAAATTCAAGTCATTTTGTCGTACGAAGTTATCTGAGACAGCGTACGTTAAATTGTCATGGCGAGTTGTATACAGATATCATAATTGTGTCTTGCATGGCCAAGATTTTCAAACAAAATATTATCAATGCAAATAAATTAACGGATTAACATATAAATTCTATTCACTAGATTAGCATTTATTTAAATAATGAAACCAGCTACCTTATTATTTTTATGAGGACTTTATAGATAACACTTTGATTATTTCAGTTGAATTAAACAAATAAGATAATACTGAATGAAATCTCGAAAATCAAGGTTTTAATTTATTAACAAAAGCTTTAAAAATTATAAGCACTCTAACACAGTTCTTCTAGTTTAATATTTAACTTTCACGTAACTACCTCATGGAAATAAGCCATGTATAATGTATTTCGGAGATTTATATTACAGAATAGAGAAACTTCTAGAAAGTTATTATGTTATTCAAAGAAACTTCTTAACGTAAATATTCTTAAACTTATCAAATTGTCTGAGAAAATGTTATTAAACTTTCAAGGTCTTAATTAATTAATGAATCAAAAGCACACAGGCGTGGCAGGATCGATAGGACACAAATAAAACAGCTGACCTTGTCGACAGAAAATTGTCCATAGGTACCAAGTCGTAAGGAAAATAAAACGAATAAGGAAGCTAGAAAGTTTAATAATATTCCGCATGAAGCCATTGCACAACTATAAAACAGAACTGACCATCATATAGACCTTGAATAGGACTTAAACAACCTTGAGGCCTCTGACCTATAAAACTAACAGCTCCATAATGATCAGAGTAGTCTAAAACAATACTGTTTCCTTTCGTATCCGAAATTCATGTTAAATTAATGCTCAGGCTACGTAGGCTTCGGTGTTGATTCGGCTTCGAACCCAAACATAAAATTGTAAATAATATTTGACAAATATGGTGAAAATGAAAATACGCTTATCGGGAAACTGCCAATCTTTGCCAATTACGATTATGTAGCCTTGCCATACATAATAGTCGCATGGCAACAATTCACGTCTGTTGAGGCAGTCCCTGAAACGGAAAGGGAAGGTAATACATAGGATACAAGGAAATAAATTAACAGAGTTAATAATAAAAATATGTAATTAATTTAGTTAATATGAATAACCTACATTTTAAAAATTATGTCTGTAATTTTTCGGGTGTACATAATAAAGAATATTCTATCTATTTATCTACATTTATGATGATGATAAAAATAACGTTGCCTAAGAATTATAAATTGTTTGTGATTTGACCAAAGCTAACTAGTTGCGCCATTGTAGTGGAATTATGTTGTATAAGGCGTAACAGACTGATAATATTATTATGTTGTGACTCATACTATGCCGAAAATCAGTCAACACTCCCAAGTAGATCAACAACACCTTCATTCAATATAAATAAATAAGAATCGAACGGTTAACAAAATGGCAGAACACTTTGATATAAACAAATATGTATGTCCTTTCAAAGGACCTTTATTCAAATATCAGTGCTAGGCTCCAACGCAACGTATACAGTTACAACTTAAAATCAATAGAATTCATTTCACTTAATAAACCAAAACATTATACGTGGGCAGGCACGTACCGGCCACATTTAAAATTATAACAAGATCACGTGGATCGCCACGACACAAATCAAAATGTTCGGTGAGTGAATATGTATCGAGTATCGACACTATTCAAAGTTTGACCTATTCCTATCGGTATCTCTTACGTAATATTTACACACAGTGTTAGGCGTGAAACGATAAATGTTTCATACATGTCACTGTAACGGAAGCCACGATATCAACAAACCAATTGTTTCTCACTCGCCCGCGGTTTGCTTTGCAAATAAAAACTTCTGCTTCCGTACTTATTCGTTATATTTGCAGAAGATAAATCATTGTCTGCATTATATGAATATTTAATTATTAATTTACAACCGGTTGTTGACATGACTACATATTTTTTGTAAATTTTGACGTTCAAAAGTGCCTTTTGTGTGACCAATAGAAATAAATTCTTTTTGACTTTACAAAATCAGTCAATAATTTTAATCTACTAGTAAACTCATCTGTGAAAGAAAACTTAATAATGATTGATTTATACCATTCTACTGACACTTTTGAAACAATAGAAGGAAACTTAATTATTCATTTGAATAAAATACTCATATTTTGGGCTGGGCTGAAGAAAATACTACCTTTTTTAGCACCAGTATTTAAAAGAAAAAAATGTCAACGTATGTCGCTCTAACACGTTTCTCTTTGAACTTTGAACAGGAAAAAAACACTCACAGACCTTTAATCAGCGTTCGACGGGAATCTCAAGTCTGACCAACACAAACAGAGTTAATCCATGCTTTCCTGTTTTCCTCTGGGCGTGTTATGGCCAGGCAGGTGTGGTGGACATTCACCAGGGGACGATGACGACCGATAACCGTCGATAGCTGGGGTCGCGTCTCGGCGTTCCACAGGGTAACGAACTCGCTCCTATTCTATCTTATACACATGTACACATGCACTCAATTGCGCGTCGTAATGGCCTGTCGTTTGTATCGATTCACGTCGTTCTGTTGTTAAAGGGCCGATACTTATCTGTAATAGTGCTACTAGTTAAGTAGTCGAGTCTTCGATATTAAAGGTTTTATGAAGAATGTGTTTATTAATGTTCGCATTGTGTACTTGTTGCATTGAAGTATTTTGATTGAATAGACATTTATGTTCTACAATTAAGAATAGAAAGCGATCTTTCTACAGAAATACAGGGTGGCAGGGACATCGACGCGAAAACTGAAACCATGGATTCAGAACATGATTCTGAACACCCCCCTTTTTTTTTTTTTTTTGGGTGGGAAATCATCAAATAACTTCTCCCGCTCTGGGCGGAGCGGGAGGGCGTGTCAGACTCTTACTGACTAAAACCCACCCGTGTTCCTTCAGTTGCCGTGTTGCCAGGGGGCCACGATTTCCCTATCGGTTTTCTTCGAACCCCCGGCAGGCATTGGCCCTAGCGGACCCCGTCAATTCTGCTGACATCTCTTTGAGGCGCGCGTGGAACACAACGCGCCGTCGACCCGGGCTTGGTCCTTATCGGACGGCGAGCTACCCATTGCTCACCGTCCGCAAGCCCGCGCCTACGGTGGCCGGAAATCCTCTCGTGACTCCCGACGCCCAGGGCGTCTCCTGCTGCGGCGGTTAGGGGCGCGAGGGCGCGAGATATGCCTTTCCCTCACGCGCTCCGTCTCCTTCGTCTGAACACCCCCTGCGTTGAAATTTTTCGTCGGTTATTTTTTTTTAAATCTGCTATTCCATACATTTTACCACGTAGGTATTGCACTTTTCTATGAAACCGCAGATTTTTTTAAAATAATAGACGAAAAATTTCAAGGCAGAATCATGAAAAAAAAAAAATCTGCTGTTTCATAGAAAAGTGCAATACCTACGCGGTCAAAATGTATGGAACAGCTGATTTTTTTTAATAGCCGGCGAAAAATTTCAACGCAGGGGGGTTCAGAATCATGTACTGAATCCATGGTTTCAGTTTTCGCGTCGATGTCCCTGCAACCCCGTACATATCATTCTCAACTTCAGATAAAATTTTGCTGCCCAGTTTCAAACTCTTATTGCTTTATTAAGATGCATTCATATAGTTATGCAAACACTAAAAGCATTAAAACCCTCTGTTTAATCTTTTGTAGTTGTTGCAACACCTGATAAGATATTGTATAAAAAATGGTCTCGTTCCAAGGCGACATTATTTTAATTGTCACGCTTACACATAATTATATCTGTGATTAAAATTCAATGAGATTCTGTCCAAAGGAGCCGGTCTGGTTATAAATTCGAAATGCGTAAGCCGTAATTCTCATTGTTGTGTCGCTTGTAATTTACTATTATTTGAGACAGATCTAATGGGCCTTTATCAACAACAGATTTGTAATGCTATAGCGTATTACTGTTTATTTGAGTTTAAATCTACGCCAATTTAAGAATAGGTATATTTTCATGTGGACATTTTAATCTTGTCGACATATAGTTAAATGTATTCAGTTCTTTATTTTGCTTGGCAAAATTTTAAGTACCTATACAATCAAGTGCTCTACAATAGCTATGAAGTTCAGGGCCATTAAGCAGTAGATCTTTATGATTTACCAGTATTTCCTTTTACCGACCGGTCCTTAACAAGGCCTTCTAAATCAAAAGAGGCTACACTACTATCTGAGTCGTCATCAAGGAACTCCACACCAGGTAATAAAATTGTGAATAAAGATTGAGGACCGAGGATAACTAGTGGCCCTAAATAAATGTTAATAGTACAGTAAAGTTTGCACCAGTCCAGCTGTTGTTCTGTAGCAATTTGAAGTAACTCGCTCAATTATTATAAATTATCCATTGTTATGATGCTGGCTGTAGGGTTTATATGCATTGACACTTACTAAAGTTCGTTTTTTAATCCCAGAGACTAATTTAACATTTCAAGTGTGTAAGTGTTTGTTTTTTTTTTTTTTTTTTTTTCAATTTGGAGTTTGACATTTGCACCTGTCAAATTAGTCTCTGGTATAAAAACGAACTGTAGCGTCTATTTTGTTTGAACTTATTCTTACACTAGTATGCTTTACAAAGTTGCCTTGATTGATTTTCACATGTTACTCTCTTATTAAAAGGAGGGGCTCATGACTAAATGATAACAGCCACACGGGTCGATCGAAGGTTCAGCTACGCTTGCCGCGATCGTCTGACAATTAGTCTTACCAAGGGGTATCGTGTCACCCAGTAACTGAGTTATAGAGGTCAGACAGGCAGCCGATCCATGTAAAATACTAATATTCAGCTGCATCCGGTTAGACTGGAAGTTTGCCCAACATTGTTGGGAAAAAGCTGGACAGATTGATACTCTCTTATTAAGAGGTGTGAAATCTTTAACATGTGTGAAAATGAAAATGTGTTTCTTAATATGTTTTCATTCATGTGAAACAAGTATCCCTACCTAGTAAATGTTTATAAAATAATGAATTGAACAATACTGTTGTTATGATACCTACTGTGTGTAGCGGTCGCAGTGTTTTGATTATTTTATGATAGTGCTCAATACATGTGGCCAGTAAGTAGAGATCCTCTCACCGAATGTGTTCCAAAAAGTCTTCTTCCATTAATATCCTCTCTGTATCAAATCAACCAAAAGCAAAAACGCTAACAAGCAGAAACCTACGATAGTATCCATTGTTCGGTCTCCGTTATCAGTTCACGAGTGGACGTCAAAAGGCGAAGAGAATGCGATTAAAAATCGCAAGGACGCGGCTATTTTTAACGTTTCGCTGTGCTCGAGTGAATGTCTCGGTGCGAGGTGCGTCGGTATCGGTAATCGTTGCGTGAGGTACGAATCGATACGTCTTGGTAACAGTGATGAAGAGAATAATTTTGTTAAATAAGGGATTTTCTGGAACAATCGTTTTGTTCGTTTTGGGCATTTTATGGGGAAGGTTTTGGGATATGTCTCGTACTGTTTAGTTGTATATTATGATATCTAAGTTTCAGATTAGAACAGGTTAAATTTGATTGGTTTCGAAATGGATTTATAGTGTTAGTTCAGTCTCTCATTAACAATTTGAAGCCAGATTGTTTGTTTACTTGAACATACAATATAATATATAGGCAGACTGAAATAAAAACAAGACCAATTACTTAAAGATGTATTATTTACGCACGAATTCTTGGACGGCGATTATCAAATCGACAAGGGTTTTAACAAAAGCTTCCTTATTGTTAGTTTAGTTACGACTATAATCATTCTGAAACCCATGAAACAATAACTATAAATTATGTAAAAATCACTTTACTTATTAGATAATAGGTACGCTTTAGACATTTAGTGTATTCAGTTTAACAATCGACAGATACAGCAGAACAAGAAGCTAATAAAAATCTATCATTTAACGTTTATACTCTAAAGATACGCCAAACCACAATTTGCATAGACCAATAAATAGGTACCCATGACCCTACAACGAATTCAAAAGGAATACTAAGTGGCTCCACTTCGCCAGATGTACTCACACAAGGTCAAGTTTTACTGTCCAAATTTATTATTTCCTGTGAACTGTGAAAGAATTTTATATTACAGTATAAGAGTCATTGTGAACGTAAATCATATCTGCATTATGCATAAAATGATCGCGAGAAACATAATGCGAATGAGATCAATCCATACTAATATTTAAAAATGCGAATACCTTTACACGCCTAAACCGATCGTTATGAAATTTGACAGTTAGGTAACCTGGGACCTGGAGGACATTGACTTCTTTCATCATTCTTATGCAATACAGAAAACACGCAGACGAATATGCGGGCATCAGCTAGTAAGAAAGCAGGGGTCCCGCAAGGACTCTTTGGATCATAGATACGCTTTTGAAATTGTAGATGACTTTAGTGGACTTCAATCGGTTCGGTTTGAGTCTTAATTATCGTTTATATTGTAACTTTTAGTCCTTTTGCCAAATAAAACTTGTTTTCAAAACTGTGACTGAAAAGTTTAACTTATTTTAATTAAAAAGCGATCGCTCGGATGTTTCTAATCTTTATAAACTACATTATGTATGGCATCGAATATTGTTTCAACAATCTATAAATAAATGTATTTATTTAGGAATACAAAAATCACTAACGTCGAATTTCTACCAAATTTTAAGGTAAACAGGTTATATTATAAATTATTATCAATGACCGCGCTGAATGAATGTTTGGCATTCGAAGTATCCAACAAATTGACTTCACCTATACGTCCAGCAGTAAAACATGTGTTGGGTTATTAAAGGTTCTGATTTTCTCACGATATTCACTTTTAGCTTCACCATTTGTGGTCAATTTAATAAGATCTTTGGGTTTTAACAGTCACTGTAATTTGACAGTTTTCACCATCCTTTTACATCGTAATAACTTCGTCTGACCTCCGCGTCTCAACTTGTTCTTTTAACTCTGGATTTTAATAAATAATGTGATAAACTGCTATACTTGCATAACTATTAGTTATATTAGTTATGGCAATATGCCTCAGAGTTGCTAGTCGTTACTTTTGAGGAGGGTCATAATAGGGAGCCCTTAAATATCAATCAGGCTTTTATGTTGACGAGTCACCATCACCACCCCTTAATAAATTATGATCAGGAATAAAGACGTCGTGTTACATTGTCGATTAATATGCCCATAACCGAAAGTGACGATAATATCAGTGCTTAAATAACAAAGTTAGAGCGTAGAGCGGTGGTGTGATCAATCCGAGCGTATTTACTGCTTTGAATAAATTAGTTTTATGTATTTTGGCAGTAATATGCTAACTACTAACGATAACGACCTTAGTTTACTTTGAGACGATTCGAACAATAATTTTGCGACTTCACTACTCAAATATTGTTAATTATTCGATCACGCCTTATTTTCATCTACAAGGCAAATAAGCACATCTTCCTCTTTATTGTCCTTTCTCATATGGATAGCTACTCTAATAACTACTATAACTTTATCGGATGCATCCTTTTAAAATCCCAAATCAGTATTGTAAGTAATGTCAAAGTCAAATTTAAATCATTTATTTCAAATAGGCCCTTATAAGGCACATTTGATCGTAAAAATTTACAAAAATATAGAATTGATTCTAGTCGATAGACATGAATGATAAAACACATAGACGTAATCTATACCACCACAAAAACCGCAGACCGGAAACAGAAACCCGTGCGTAATTATACTACTTAGAACAGTTAGAACTGCACTGTATCATTTAATAGCCGCCATTAAAGAAGTCACTGATTGTATAGTGCAAATAATAAATTCATCTGCATCTGGAGGAGTTACCGAGACAAATAGATAAGTGTCGTCTAATAATAATAATGTCGGCGGTGAACTTTGTTTCAATTTAGAATGGAGTAACGACAATGCGCTATATGCATATATGCGCTAACAGTCCGATTTTCTGAATAAGTTCTAAAGTGTATCGTAGAGTCAGTTCTTGGTTTCTTGGTTAAATCTGGGCTATTAAGATGAGGACGATTTTGTTTTTTCTGTGGGTTTAACTATATGGACTCTACAGCAAATGAGTGACTTGGAGTTTTGCCGGTTCTTAAAGGTTATATTATAATTTAACATTATTTTGATCGACAGCACAGTGTGCAAACTCACTTACACCATTTTATGTATTCACAGACGCGTCCATTTTACGATTGAACATGTTATGGCATTTGGTCCATAAAATTTTGATTTCGATCTCTAAATATTGTCTCGTGACTCATGGCCTTAAGACTCGGGAATTACAATCAACCGCTTCCGTGATGTTCGGTTATGTAATAAAATTTCAAGGAACTGCGATTAAATACGAGTACTTAAATTAATTAATTCTGGATTTGCTAGTGACGATTTATGGTGGACGCCTGACTTCCAGTAGAAATTAAATGCAAAGCAAATAAAATGTAATCCTGTTTTTGGATCTTTTAATTTACATAGGTTTTCGTACTAAACAATACATTTTGGACGGGTTTATAGTACTTATTATTCTAAGTTAGTGTCTACTGAAGCGACGAGGTCTCTCTGGCTGAACAATAAATTCACTTGTCTGACAAGTTACATCAGCTCGTCTTGTCGTTTAAAAGCGTGATTCGTAAACACTGGTTTTATAAAAAATCCGCCTTCTCTTCATATAGTCAATAAAAATAAATTAATTTTTATTTTCTGTTTGTTGACAGGCATGAAAATGACTATGTCCACGGCCCCGACGATGAGCGCGCGGGTACACAGGAAAGTGATGCGGGCGCCGCATAAGCGGCCTCACCCGGGTAAGACGCAGCACCCGGGCAAAATGGTGCACGCCGGCAAAATTGCCCACCATCCGGGCAAACTGGCACATTTAGGCAAATTCGGAAAACTCGCGCACTACGCTCACAGTCACGCGCTGAGGCCGCCTGAGCCCTGTGAGAACAGTAACGACAGCGGCCTAGGACCCGATGCCGTCAACAGGTAAGATCCATGTGTTTATACACTCGCTTTCTAATGCAATTTAACATTTAACTACGGTGGCCACTTGCAAATTGTTCTAACGTTCTTGTGGTGTCTAATTTGGAGTTGACACTCCAATCATTTTGTTCTGTCGCAATAACACACGCTGTTTTAAATGTTTCTAATTTATGTGCTTTGAAATAATGGATATTTATTTGATCTCTATGCATTTTCGAAAAACACTGAACGTTCCGTGACACATTTGGTTAGCGTAGAATCTCAGAAACTCCCACGAATACTCGGGTGACTAAATAAACTGATGCATCGTGAATGTGTTCATCATTTGCGTTATTTATTAGCATCGATATACCGACTGATAAAATTAGATCAGCAATCGATGGTACTTACGTTAATATAAAATAAACTCTTACTGAGATTTTAAATGCATCATCATCTTCAATGGTGGCAGTATTTATGGTGTGTATAATTACAGTACCTTAATGGGTTATTGTTCTTTCTTCTTGCTCTTCTTGTTCTTCAGCGTTTTCTCATATTTATTGCTAATCAATCAGAGCATCAGTTCAATCATCATTTCCGTAGTTATCCTATCTTGCCCAATTTTTTTCCCGTAAAATTCAGAAATATTTGAAACTGAATTTTAATCATAAGTAGAAAAGCATGTTTCAATGAAAGAGGACCAAAATGATGTAGACAGGAAAAAGTAAAGCCTAACACACACGTAATTATCTTCTTGTCTGGGGCCCAAGTCTCCTATTTTTATAAATTCGTCATTCCAAGACGATCCCATTGTCATTTTGGTAAAAGTTCGTAATCTGCTAAATTCATAATGGTCGATCATTGGTCGGTCAATGGTCTCGTAATAGAATTGTGTTATAATGGCATTGTCGTACAATACGACCAATGATACCGCCTAAGTCAGTCATTCATTTGTCATTATGTATGAGATTACCAATAAGTGCCATTTCTTTCAATGGAGTGTCAGTGGCTGACCATTGGAAAGTCATAATGACGCCATTATATTAGTAGATTACCAAACTTGTCAAAATCAACAATTATGAAATCAATGATAGACCATTCTGACACTATTGTAATAGCAGACTTGAGGCCCTGTTCAGACTATTAACATATTTGTGATCATAAACTGTTAATTATGTAATTATAATCATTTTGATAAGAAAATAATCAAAATCGCTTTATCTTTTGCTGTAACCATTTTGATCGTCAAAGTTGTGAAACACTTCTACTGGTTATCTATTTACCGCTTAGTCACCCAATTTGTACAGCCTCACCATCGGATAGCTTCAGTTCTATTCAAATTCTTACCCATACGACCTTGTGTGTTAGATATCAGTACGTACTCACGTATGCGCGTGAGTCGCGCGTGCGAACACGTCCTTATCGATCGGTAACTGCTCGAATTTATCGCTATCGATCTATTAATTTAATTTTAATTATTTAATTTATTTACTTCAGACACAGTGATTCATATTTTTGTTAGTATACTTAAATTATGTTGGTAACCAAAGATTCAAAAACAGTGTTAACTGTTGATGTTATCACTTCTAGATTTTTATCGGGTCGTATAATTTAAGCAGTTGTTGTTATATCATAGATTCGTAGCTTGAGGTTTAAATTTTTTGAAAACGGACGCTCTATTTCGCTTTAGACCAGATTTCCAGTGAAAATGTATATAAGAGCTTCATCAAGGCGTCGATATGCTTTCTTACACTAATGAATCCAATCGTGTGATGGACAATGCAAAAAGAAACCTCTGCTATTTCAAAATGTGTGATTCCAATACACCTTACTTCACACCTTCATAATAAAGTTTTCGTAAACAATACAATCAACAACCTTCAACAAGTGAATTATTTACTAACAAACAATTTGACAAATACTATTTATCCACTCATGTTATAACACAACTATACAGAACTAAGTAAAACGAATTACATAAGGTCGTCACTACGCAACAAACTGTTTATGTAATACATAATTGCGAAAAACATATGAAATATTGAATGTAGTGTCAATGGCCGTTTTATAAGTGATGTTGCAATTTGATCGCTTATCTCCTGCAGTTAGGGTTACCATTTCGAAATTTTTAAAAGTCCTGACATTTGCAAAAGAGTCCGGATATTTAACTTTTTAATCTTATTTTTTTACCTTTTTTAAAGAAAATCCCCTTAAATCAAAAAGGCCGGACATAGTCCGGACGGATGGTAACCCTACCTGCAGTGGTATTCTGTAAAAATAACACCGTGAAACCGTGACCTTGAAGTTAGCTGTCAATAGTGTCATATGGTGGAATGCGGTTACTTCAAGGTCACTTCACCTAAGTTTTCAAGCTGAGATTTTTTGTCTAGATAGTGTCGTGCAAAAGAATTAAAACAAGCAAGCCAACTTTGTTATGCTGGTGTGCGTGACAGCTACGTCTTACACTCGCGCCATATCATTGTGCTTTTCTAGTGTGCGTGCATTTAGCGGCCAACATTTGGACGCAATTTTTTTCGACGAGTTCACAGCTTTGACTGTCCATCTAGATATTATTTATATCTTTGTGCAGACCCTTATATTTTGAGATGTCTTCATATTTGCAATTGCAATGGTAGATTTTAGGCTGCCTAGTTTTCAACACCAATCTGCACCCTAATTGCGTAACACATGATCAATCATAATCTGAATAATTTTGAAAGATACTCCTAATAATTGCATTTTTTTTTTTAATGCATGTTTGAAAAATTTGTCCGCTCAACAACGTAAATAACGCAATGAATGTTGTTGAACTGTCAAAATGAAACCGATTGTGATTAATCGTGTGGTACGCAATTAGGGTGCTGGTGTATAGTGAGACTATGACGCTTTTAAGTTATTATCTGCTGTGTCTTGATGAATAGTCATTCAGTTTCTCCTTCCAATGCTGAGCCTCTCATTTAAGTGCCTGCGAAACGGTCGCCAACCGCGTCTCAACAGAGGTGACCTTGATGGTTTACAACCGTGTAGTTGGTGGTTTACGACCAAATTTCAAACAGCTCTGCCTGTCGCCAACCAAGGTCACCTCTGTCGGGGACGCGGTTGAGGCCCTTAATGGAGTAGGCCTAGCCCACTCCATGAATTATTACAGCTAAGTAACCACAACCCGTTCTTTGTAGCAGACTACTGGGGAAGCCAATGTTTGTTAGTAGATATTTACTGACTGCTATGATTGATGAATGATGATACACTAGGATATCACGCGATAAACAAATGATACACATTAACTGGTAAAATAGTAATATAAACTGAAACAAAAATACACAATCCTGTTGGAGGGTCAGTCAAGGTCTCAAGGTTAAGAGACTCAGCTAGACTTTGCTTTACTATGTGGGTCGGGAAAGTGTTATTAGGTTTTTCCGTTGGGAATTTCTTAGTAACAGTCCGGAGTTTGGAAGCTGGCGGTTTGAGCCGTGCCTCGGAAAGCACGTTAAGACAAGACTATGAGGAGTTCGGACTATGAGGGTGAGGGAAGAGAGAGTGCACCTGTGCACCGCGCCGAAGGCTGTTGACCGCCATGGCAGAAATTCAGTCTGGAGGACTACTATTTTACTATATAGAATCAGATATACTAATTCCTTGTGTAAATCTACGAGTAGAAGCTGTCCTTGAGAGTTGAAACCTAAATTATATCTGTAAGACGTAATACATGTCAACACAGGACTGGGCAAAGTGCCATATTAGCGAGAAGCCATAATACTTAACATTGGCTGTACATGACGACATAACACCATCACTATGATTTTTAAATTAATTCTTGCCTCTTTCCTTCACATTTCAACACACACTGATGAAAATTATCTTCGACCAATCATCTCTCGCTTACTAAATATACCACTTACCATTAATTTGTACACTTTCTCTTACGCATGTGTGTGATGTGATAATGTAACATTTTAATTGTTTTCCACGTAATCAAGTTTCCGATGTACACCCATCTTGTCCCTTGAAATCATTTGCATATTAATTTAATTAAATTAGTTAGCATTCTGTTGAAGACTAACTTAGTCATTACATTAGTTCATATGAGGATTGTTCCTATGTTTATAAAGACATTTGTTGCATTTTAAATTGCCTTCAAAACAATAAACTGTATACAGAGTGATTATAGAGCAGATTTTCTCTGAAATATACTGTTATACTGCTTTAAATTTCTGTCACCCTTTCTATCTTTTGCAATGTATCTTTAAAGACTGATTTTATGAATCGCTTTAGATATATCTCAAAAACCTCTGTGTTTAAATACTTCCAAACGTGTCAGTAGAGCAAACTAAGTACCTACTTAAGTGCACAAACTCGTATCGTAGAACGAATAGATTTCAATCCGAAGCACATCTGCTTATATAAACTGTAGCCCTGCATCTCTTGTTCAGTAATCATTGTCGCCAATCGGCCACCAATTTTATTGTTAACATTGTATAGTAGATTAGATTAGTCTACTAGACTCTCCTAGATCTATCAGACGTTCTCATCGCAAATGCATCTCGCGCTTATATATTTTTAGCACGTTTCGCGGCACGTGCGCGTGAGTCTCCTGTCACGTTACCTCATCGTCAGGCCAATAATAACATAATAGTTATTAATGAATTTGTAATTTATTTTAGCCTGTCCAGTTTTAGGAAGATGGCCTGCTTTCTGTTTGTAGCGCAAGATATAAGCTTTAGCGATATAGGCACATGTTTCGTACGATGAATTGTGAAATTACCATCGTCGTAATGTCGTAATTGACTATACAAATACGACAAGTATTCAATATTTGAAAAGATTATTACGTCTTCATTTCTTGAAATTAAATACGCCATAGCATTACTCTTTGAAAATCACAACATCATTAGCGTAGTGACGGTAATCTCGCAAAGGCATGTCTGAAACATGGCAAAAGGCCGATGAGTGGAATTATTTAAACACTTCTTTAACTAAAGCCATTAATGGCGTGTGCAGATTATCGGACACTTTGGAGGAGTGGGAACACCTGGAGTTGAAACGACGACGTGGGGACCCTGAAGCGGCGGTTAAGCTAGAATGCGACGACGCGAACGACGCGTACGCATACCGCGCGCCGGGCGCGGCAGAGGCCGCGTCCGCGCCCGCTCCGCCAGACGCCCCCGCCTCTACGCTTGCGCCGGCCCTACCCGCTCCCGCGTACGTTGACTTTTTTCTTAGAGAATTTTTTGTTCTTGAAGGTAACATTGGATCACTCTCAAAATTCATTCACATTTTTTATGTCCCTAACCTGTCATTTGATTATCAAGAAAAAGCACGGATCCTGGATACGGGTAGATCCGGAGACTCCAGAGTGTCCTACTGAAAATTTCATTTGAACAAACGCGTTTATACCGACTTCGTTGACATGAAAAGTGGTGTTAATAACTGGTTGCTTGAGAAGCGTTAGTTTGTGCAGTGTCATGAGCATATCCATAAATCCGCATGTTCATCGCATGTAATTGTTGCATCGTCCGTGTGTTCGTATACTGGTGACGCACTGATGGTTTATACTTACAAATGTTCTGATGATTGTTTATTGACCTCCTCACGATCATGAATACACATTCATTTGTGTTATTATTACACGACGAATTCAGAAATAATTATGCCATTAAAAGTGACTAATACAAGGTATATTTGCAATTATTTAAAAAACTAAAGTAACAAGATTAAAAAAAAAAAAACTATAGCAATATCGATTTTTTTTACAGAATGAGAGCGGGTTGCAGTATATCTAGTCCAAACATAGCCGAAATTCCCGGCAAGAGGTTCCAGGACCCGTATAGATCGTGCGGGAAACTGGGCAGCGGGGGTAAACTGGCCAACAAGTACCCTGGTGGGGGGAAATTAGTTGGTGCCGGTGGGAAATTAGGGGGTAAACTGGGGGGGAAGTACGGAGGTAAATTGGCACAGGCTATGGCGCGTAGAAGGGCGCTAGCAGCAATGACGCAGGGTGGCCGGCCAGGGTTGGCGGCGCCACTGTCGACCAGGTCGAGAGATGGCACGGTGGAGCTACAGATACTGTGCCAGCCCGAGACACAACACAGAGCGAGGTAACTATCGTATTACCTGTTCTCAAAAATGGATGCAATCCTTCTGAAGTTTACATAATGAGCATCTTTAAAAAGTACCTACTATCATTTTAATGGGACCCTAAAGGGATTCAAGTATTTTGCCCCGAGTCCTAAATGACCATATTCTCAGATCCTGGTGATTTCATAAAATCCGCGACTCGCTAAAAATGTGCTATTCTATTCCAGATATCAGACTGAAGGCAGCAGAGGTGCCGTCAAAGACAATTCAGGGAATGGTTTCCCGACAGTCAAACTAGTTGGTTACGACAAACCAGCTGTACTGCAGGTAAGACCTTCGTAATACGATATTTTTGAAATCGAACACCCCTCATGATTCAAGTTTGACACTCTTGCTGTATCTCCTCTTGATATATCGTATCGTGTCGTTGTTATTTATGGCTTACTATCATAATCCTGGAAGACTACTTCTCTGCATCGGTAGGAAATATTTAGAACTGCTCTTGCTGTAGTAAAAATATTGATCAGCCAGCTAAGTGATATAGCGGGGTTAGGGTTACCATCTGACAGGCATTTGCCGCATTTGACAGGCATTTTACGGTTAAGACAGGCATGCGGCCGGCGCTAAGCTAAGAAAGGCATTTTTTAATTTCTCTAATAAATGCACAATGGAGTATACAATGGAATCGTTTGACAGAAGAGTCGTCGGTAAAAGCGTTAAACTTTAAAACCGTTTTGTGTTAAGATTTTTATACATATTTACATTTCAGAAAAAAAAACAGAACTTTAAAAAAAATGTTTTCAGAAAAATGTCACTCACTTGTGCCGATTCCCTTGTTCACAAACTAAACTAAATTTAAGTTCAGTGCATCTTTTTCTTTCTATTTCATTAAGAAAAGGACAGAAGATAAATTTTAGTTTAGTCCTGTCAAATTAATCAGCGCCTGCCTCCATACAAGTTTAGACGTGATTAAGAACAAGGGAATCGGCACCAGTGTAGTAAGTTCGTTTTTTCTAAATTAGTTTAGTGGTCGTAAATTGTTCATACTTTTCATTTTGAATAAATGTCAGTCTTTAAAACATTTGTTGCGTATTATTTATTTGATTTACAGTTGTCTTACAAAAGACAGGCATTTTTCTGAAAAATCAGGCATTTTTACATCCTAGACAGGCATCCTCCCTTACATAGATGGTAACCCTAAGCGGGGTGGACTATCTTTGGTGCGCCAGACCCACGTACCCATAATATGGGTACGTGGGTCTGGAGCACCAAAGATATTATGAGCTTTTGTAGTACACTCCAATATGTGAATGTGAAGTCTAAAAATCTAAGGGCAAGATGGCCCAATAATAGCTTCTATATATCCTTTGATTCCTCGATGTCGAAGGTTAGCACGTACCTACACAGTACACGGCTATAAATCAATGGATAAGATCTATCTAGTCGTGAGTGGAAAGCCAATCTCGATGAACTATTGTGGTTGGGTTTACCATAGCTGTAGAAAAGGGTTAACAATATAGAAACTTTAATACTGATTCATTTGAAGTGTATGCTTCTGTTTTGTCAAACTCCATAATTAATTATATTAGTTTGATGTTTGAAGTACCAAAAGAAAATATATAGTTTTTTTGTTCAGTGCACCCTGTGCAGTCCACCTTTCATAAGTGTGTTACTTCGATATAAGCTGTTTTCATACAGGTAGCTCGCGTGTGGAGGTTTTCATCATCCACGTTTTTTGTTCATAGTATCCAACAACCTTAATTTTATATTAACTTAAACAAAAACACTGAGTAACATACCCAGATATTAAGGCTGGCTTTCTACCAAAGCTGTGTGTGCGATGAAACGGAGCGGTGATCGTGGAAAAAATCCACCAATAGAATTGCTTCATTTTCTTCTTTGAGGAAATATTACTGGTGTATTGTTGTCTCGCTCACCGCTCTACTTGCATAGCGCTAGTGGAAAGGCAGCCTTAAGCCCCATTTACACCAAGCTAGTTTCTTGCCTGTGGCTAGGGTTGCCAACTTTTTTTGAGAAAAATAACGTCAGTACCTATCAAGTTCTTTGAGAGAAAAAAAAGTATCTGGAACAAAAAAAAAAGTATTTTCAAATGTTTTTATTTTGTTTAAATCATTTTTTTTTTTGGGTGCTTTTAGCAAACGCTAACAATTTTTTGTTGTATGTATTTGAATGTTTCAAAGCTAGTTTTATAACCAAAATTTATATTTAAATAAAAAAATAACTTTTTTTGTGGTCGATCTGTGTCTCTATTCTCGCCACTTCAGAATCATTCACGAAAAAACTCTCAGTGAAAGCTGAAGTAGCGGGAGAGTAAATAAATCAGATCCATTTTTAACATTGCCATTTGTCAAAAGTGTTTTTCTCTGTTCTTTATCAATAATAATAGATTTTCTTTTTTGACATATAGGTATCGATAAATAGTTCAGTTATTACCCATAGGTAACACTGTGAGTGCTTCGTTTAACGCATCACAGTAAAGATTATAAATAAAGTATTTTTGCATATTTCATTTTTATTCAAAAGTATAAAGTGTACTTATCGAAAATAAAGTAGGATACGTTATTATAAAGTATGGTTGGCAACCCTACCTGTGGCCATACATTAAAATGAAGCTACAAATGACTGCAAGTAAACACACACTCACAATTTAGAGAGATGCGCTAAGGAACTTCGCGAAATTCAAATTTTCTTAAGTTTTTTGCAAATTGCAGGTCAGTGTCAGGTTGTATGTTGATCAAAATATGATTTATATCAGGGGTGGCCAACAGGTCGATCGCGATCGACCGGTCGATCGCGACTGTTAGTCCAGTCGATCGTGGCAAGGCAAAAAATATAAATACGTAGATCAGACTGCCCAACGTAATCACCTACTGCTGGACGCATCATCTTGTATAATTTTTCAATCGCTGTTCCGTCACGGTATTTATCCTCTCTTTTACGCATTATAGGCTTTTGTTTTCGGCGCGCGATGACCAATAAGCGGGAAGCGTGTGGGACGCGGAGGAGGGACGGGAGGGTCTCAGTCAGTCAGTTGACAGTTGACGACAGAGATTACCGGGGTTACGACGTTTCAACGATTATCGATGTAAATCACAAATGCAGCTACATGATTGTGTAATGAACTATGCTGTTTCATTTAAGATTTCTAGAAGTATGTAATTGGTAGATCGCACAGGGTCTCGTTAGTGAACAAGAGATCTTGGGTCCAATCAAGTTGGCCACCCCTGATTTATATCATGGACATCTAATTTAAAATCATCTTCCATTTTCCCCAGGTATTCATAGGCACAGACACAGGCAGAGTGGCACCGCACATGTTCTACCAAGCATGCCGGGTGTCCGGCAAGAACTCCACTCCCTGCAAGGAGAGGAAGGATGACGGGACGGTCATCATCGAGATCGACCTGGAGCCGGCCAAGAACTGGCAGGTCACCTGCGACTGTGTTGGGATACTCAAGGTTAGTGCACATATCTGCTGAAATTGGATAGGATAATTTGTTTTTGAGGTTCCCATAACGCTGTTTCTTCATGGTTTCTAAAAATCTTATTTAAATTTAATCCGCTATCTAATTGCATAACATATTCTCGTAAACAATTAAGACTAATCTGTTTCATTGTGACAGTTCAACAACATTCATTGCGTTATTTACGTTGTTGAGCAGATTTTTTCTCGAACTTTAGAAGCAATGGATTAGCAATCTGTGTCAAAATGATTCAAATTTTGATTGATAGTGTATTACGTAGTCCCGGATCTAGATTTTTTTTTAGACGGGGCAAATACTGCGTCTGCCGTTCCCCGTCAATCTTTTATGAAAATTTTGGTAACAACATTTATCGATCGACAATGCGCCAATCCAATAGTGCCCCTATTGGATTGCCCAAAACTGTAGAAAAAGAAAAAAAAATAGAAAGATCATATGTGCTGCGCGTCTCATGTATTGCAAAGTTGCGGTGCACTTGTCTGTAATGATTTGTCGCCCCCTGAAGTTGGTGCCCGAGGCATGTGCCCCGGTTTGCCCCCCCCCCCCCCTACATCCGGGGCTGGTATTACGCAATTAGGGTGCTAATGTTAATTTTACAATGACTATGATAGTTTATTTGTCAACGTACGCCAGTGCGGTCACTAATTACCGATTGGTAGAACCTTTTAGAAGCTGGGGCTCACTTCTGTCTCTATAAAAATTATCTTGTAATGACAGCTTTACTGACCTACCAAAAACCTTCACAAACATTCCAGGAGCGCAATGTAGACGTAGAGCACAGATTCGGCGAGTCGCTCGGCGGTGCGGGCGGCGGCGGCGCAGTGAGCGCGCCTGCGGGCGCGGCGCACATCTCGCGCGGCAAGAAGAAGTCCACGCGCTGCCGCATGGTGTTCCGCACCGACATCGTCAACGCGGCCGGCCACGTGGAGACGCTGCAAGTGTGCTCCACGCAGATTATATGCAGTGAGTCACGTTTTATTTATTTGTTAAAGTGAAACTTTTATTACATCGTCTCAAACTTTTTCGTCTGTATGTTGCATGTCGCGTGACGGTCGGCCGCGGAGTAGGGATAAAGTGAAAGGCGCTCGTCAGAGCAGCCAAGGCCAATATGGCGGCGCCTATAGTTCACTTAAAAGTTTTACTTTTACCGTGGTTTCATAAAACCACACAATCCTTTTTTATCTACACCCGTGCTTTAAAACCTCTAAAAAAGTTTATGAAACAGTTAGCTTATTGCTAACATTAAAACAGCCAGTGTAATAGTAACCATAATATCATCCAAATGAGTGTTATAATGTTGTACTAAATTTCATTATGCAACTCGAATTTCGAAAAAAGAACATGGTCATGCACGCGCGTTTTACTACCACGGCGCCGTAATAAAAAAAAAAACTTATAGGTTATCCGAATTCACGTCGTATCCCGCCATTTTTGTTCGATAATAGTATTACAAAATTTTATTACTTTGTTGTTTACAAAAATAACTGATACAAGTTTTGATAACACACCACCAGATATTTCTAAAGCAGGAAAGGACACTTCTAACCAATTATTAACAGAAAAGTCGAGAAAACAATATTGTACAACACACTATTAATCAAATTAGATTTGTTACAGCTGTAGTGGCAATCATGTCATTTGGTTTAAATAAGTCCTTATTTTTATTATTTTGTTTATCTTTTATATAGATTCTTTTCTTTTAGACTTTGTGAATCTGAGAACGTTGTAGGCTGTAGACTTGTGGACCATTTTCTATTTTACTAAGTACCTGGTACTTGTTGATAGGCCTACACTGTCCTCCCATACCTATTAACACTGTAATTTGAAAACATTGTAGAAACAATTTATTTTGAAAAGAGTAACCGTGGAGTTTCTTGCCGGCTCTTCTCCATAGGAAGCGACCAATTGGAACCGTGCACCTAGCTTCTGACGTTTCATAAGTGCCCTTGTAGGTTTATGTGAAATAAAATATTTTGATTTTGACTAAGTATGGTTTCAGAACCTTTTATAGAGGATTCATATCATGGGTGTAGATAAAGTCTTGTATGCAACTGTTCATAAGTAGGTATTAAAACACTCATATGATACTACATTCGTGTTTTAATACCCCTTATTATACAACAGTTGCATAAGTAACTATGAACCATTTATATACACACATATAAACAGACGAATAGAATAGAAAAATACGTACAAAGGTGATGATTATTGCTAAAGAAATCTCTTCCAGCATATCTGCCTTTCGGTTTTAAGAAACTTATAAAATTGTCAGGTCCTTTTAACTTGATTTTTCTAATAATCTGTGGTTTCACTCGCGTCTAGGAGAAATATGAATAAACTGAGATTCAAATATTATGAATCGGCATTCAAATCCACCTGTGTACATTATTGACGAATTTCACCAATAAAATTGAACGCAATTAGCACATCTAAAGCATTTACTTGCATTGTTGAAATTCGTCCTGTGAGTAAGAAACATCCAAACTTATAATAAAACAAGTACAATTTTTAACAGTTAAAATTTTAAAAACCCCCGACACTAACATGTCCTCATTTCTCTTTCCTACTCCATCACCAGACCCTGTTCACCATCTATCTATAACCTATTCATTGAGACCATTCCAATGAGCCCAAACACGATACCTGTGCTGTAAGTTGGTAAGGGAGTTGGGCATCCTGCAAATTCCAGGTGATGCTGCAGCATCAGTTCAAGGCTACTATGTTCTTTAATATCATTGCAGTAACAGAATACCAAATTTCAAATCGATCAGACCTGTGGAAAATACTCACATCCATTCATCAACTAGAATAAGCTGATAATCTTTAAACGGCTGAACCGATTTTGATAAAAACATGTCTAAAAACCATCTCTAGAAAACCTGCTTTCAAATATTTAAAAAACCGCATTCAAATCGGTTCATCCGTTTAAGAGCTACGGTGCCACAGGCACACACATAGCGGTCAATTTAACACCCCTCTTTTTGCGTTTTCGGGGTTAAAAACATTACACAGAAATGCTAGGGCACTATAATGAAATCCATTCTTGGTTTCATCTCTTTAATAGGCGAGTTTAAAGAAACAATTAAAAAAAACCGTGACTTGCATAGTAACCGATAAGTAAAGTTATTTCAAATCAATTCTAAATAAATATTGAATAAACTTTTTTATTTAAATGATTAACAAAAAAAATATAGAAAACAAAGACATGAATAATTTCTCTAATCAGACTAGATTTCAAGGTAACCAACCATTGTGTAATGATTATATAGTGGTTCGTAAATGACGGTTAGTGTTTTTCATAGCATCATAATCTGGGGTTGTGGAGATTCTGTAGTGCATCAGGGATGTTTTTATGACATTGATTTTACATTCTGTGATTACTTCCTCACACACTGACTTATTAATTTAAAAAAATTGGGAAAAAAAAAATTGTTTATTTCTGAACCAAAAAACATGACAACAGGTAGGTGATTGGAGCCTCCTTTTACGCAAAAATTGCCTGTATTAGGAGACTCCGCTCTTCCACAGCAAAATAATTTTACATAAAAGAACAGACATAGGGTTATTCACGTGATAGTAAATATGTGTATGGGGAGGAAAATCGTCTACTTTTATCTATCACATATTAAATTATCTGTAGTTGCTTCATTTTTAATTCTTTTTACCCATTGTGGTATAGTAATTTTATTCTAGGTGCATCGTGTTCACATATAATTATTTAACTAATGTACGTACCTATACAAACAATTGTAAAATATTTTGAAAAAGTAACGGTGGATTTTCTTGTCCATTCTTCTCCATACGAAAACTACCTTTTGGAAGGGCCGACTAGAATCAATTTTATTATTTTGTAAATTTTGACGTTCAAATGTGCCATATATGGGCCTATTTGAAATAAATGATTTGACTTTGACTTGACTTTTGTTTGCTGAACGTCGCGTAGACTGTTCATACAACATAATGCTCAAAACTCAATTTTCAAAATGAGGTTATTTAAAAAAATAAACTATGTAAGGGTAGACTTAAGAATGTATCACATAATTTCCCTTCCTTTCTTCACTTCCTCTCTCCTTAAACATCATCATTACATATAGTTCCTTGCTCTTGTTTCATGTTTATAATTTTATGTTTATCTGTTATTTATCTAATATATATATAAATATTTATATAGGTAATTATATGCTTTATGTATCTGTTGTATATGTAAATGGTACACCACTGACTACCTGCAGTATTGTCTCTCCTTTTCCATTTAAATCCATCCAAAGGTTGTCTGTAAAAGATCGCTTTTAGCGATAAGACCGCCCATTGTGTCACCCAATGTAAAATTTCTAAATTAATGTCTGTAATTTTTATGGTGTACATAATAAAGAATATTCTATCTATCTATCTATAACTTCTACAAATTTTGAATCAGTAACTGCTATCTGCTGTCCAGTGCATCAGCTCAAAGTTTATACCCACATCATTAAGTATCCGATAACGTTCGTGAGTTTGTAGTGAATATTATTAAAACATTTATTCTTCTACAAGTAATCGTCATTTTTAATTGTAGTGCATCATGTTTGTAACTAGGAAGGGTAAAGGTATGGTTATTCTAATATTCTTTTTATAAACCTTAACGTTTAATACTTTTTGATTAATGGCTAATTATATGTGTGATAGAATTTTTGATTTTTTATGTACTTTACTGTACTTTTAATGAATCAATGATTATTTTTTTCCGCAAACTTCTATTTTTGAATTATTATTTTTTTACAATATCTACGAGGTGTTGATTAGTAATGAACTGAAGAGATTGGCAATAGAACTTTGCGCATTTTCGTGATAAAAAATGTTTTCTTGTGCACAAATTTTTTTTAGGCGTCATGTTACTATAAAATCAAGTCAAAGTCAAATAATTTATTTCAATTAGGCACAAAAAGGCACTTTCGAACGTCAAAAACAAAAAATAGAATTGATTCTAGTCGCCCCTTCCAAAAGGTAGTTTTCGTATGGAGAAGAATGGGCCAGAAACTCCACCGTTACTCTTATAAAATGTTTTACAATATTTTGTATACATCTTTATATATATAATTCTTCTGTGAGTGTGTATGTCACTGAACTTCTCTCAAACGACTGGACCGATTTTGATGAATTTTTTTGTGTGTGTTCAAGGGGATCTGGGAATGGTTTAGATTCACAATTTTGTCCGCTGGACAATGTTTTGACAGGACAACGTCTGTTGGGTCCGCTAGTTAATTATATAATTATATGTGAAGACGATGCACCTGGAATAATATTACTATACCACAATAGGTAAAAATAATTAAAAATGAAGCATTGACAGAAAAAATAATAATTATGTAATGGATACATGGTGTTCACATATTTACAAGTATTGTAAAAGTAGGTACCTATACGATATTCCTAAAAAAAATAATTAATTTGAATAAATAAGATATATTTTTGAAGAAAACAGTTATAAATCATAATTTTGATATTATTTTGTTGTATACAACTTTATTTCATTACATATCAGAAGAAAGTTCATCATCATACTTCACCTTGAAAAATGCAAACTTATGTGAGATTGTATTCCAAAGTAGCTTTAAATCTGTGGAAAAGAAGTTCGTGGACCTAGAAACCTATCTCAGACATCATTCCAACTGTCTGGATTCTAAGAAAAGTGAACTAAAATTAGCATTGCGAAATTTTTAGAAGTCTTTTACACACACTTTTTCTTAATAATGTGCACATATCGAAATGAGGGAATCTATACTTAATCTTATCGCCGGAAAAAATATTTAAAAAAATCTATGTTGGGCGTTTTATTGAGAAATTGTAAAAATTTATGAAAAAAAAAACATATTTTTTCGAAAAAAACACGTTTATTTTCAATTGTGGATAGTTTCTTTTCCACAATTTTCATTTTATGAGTACGCCTAATTACTTCCAATCATTATGGAATTTGTTTCATCGCGATAGATCATTTAGTTTAAAAATTTCAAAATCATTCCTCCGTATCACATGCCCATACCATGACAACCGATTTCCACACAACGTTTTAGTCACTGGTGTTCATGCAAATACTTAACATAAATTTACTGCAATACATAAATATGTCAGCATCCAGCTCCTGAGCAATCAAGGCGAATATAATGATAAAAAAAACGTGTGGCACTCGGGGACTGCCGCGGTAAAGCTATTGCATAGCATTTGTAACCTCCATACTTCCTATTTGTCAACGCTACACTTGGGATGATGACGTGATGATATAAAACAAAAATTACGTTCCCATGACAACATCACGTTGTCATGGGAACCGTCATTACATGGTAGGCGGAGTGGGGGGTGTTAGGTTTTATTTTCGTTACGTTACGGAATTTCTTGATTCGGTCGCCGCGCTCAAACCCCGCGATAAAAGCTATGCAAAAGCTTAATAAAAAAAAATCCATTGATAATTCAAAATATTTTATTTCACATAAACCTACAAGGGCACTTATGAAACGTCAGAAGCTAGGTGCACGGTTCCAATTGGTCGCTTCCTATGGAGAAGAGCCGGCAGGAAACTCAAGGGAGTTAAGGATACTAACTGTTGTCTTTCTTATCCCCTTATTAATCATCTTTTCGTGTGGTTAGTGACAAACCTGCTGTCAGAGTTTTAAAGCCGCCCATGGGCCTCTGACTTGGCTTCACATGCCGTCGAGAAATATCTCTCAGGCATGCCGGTTTCCTCACAATGTTTTCCTTCAACGTTTTTGAAGCAAGTGATGATTTATACAATACGCATATGAATCCGAAAAGTCAGAGGTGCGTGCTTTGGGTTCGAACTCGAGACCTATGACTTGGCAGTCCAACGGTCACACCACTAAACTATCACTGCTCACCCCTTATTTACAAACGTTACTTAAAGTTAAGTAATGCTCAACGTCTGCTTAACCTTACATTTTTCTCTGTCTATTAAGTTTAAGCAAACTGAGAGCAAAGTAACTAAGTATGCACTATATTATAATTTTTTCTCCTTTATAGCACAACCACCAGGCGTCCCTGAAGTGTGTCGCAAGTCCCTAATATCCTGTCCCGCCTCCGGAGGCCTGGAGCTGTACCTCCTCGGCAAGAACTTCCTCAAGGAGACGCGCGTAGTGTTCTGCCAGCGACAGGACGGCCGCACGCACTGGGAGGAGGAAGTGATTCCGGACAAGGAGTTCTTACAGCAGGTATGTACACATCGCACCTGCTGCCGAGAGTGCTGAGAAAGCCTAACCAATAAAGTTTTTTTTTTTATTTGGCACCGTATGCAAGGAACTAGTGATGTAACGAATATTCGCATATTTTTGCATATTCGCTTTCGCATTCGCATTCGCGAAATTATTGCGAATGTTTTTGCGTGTATAACTTTTTTGAGTAGGTAATAATAGTTGGTTAATATAAGAAAAGGAGGCTACCCAATATCTTTTCGTCCCACATACCACAGTGTCTCAAGACGAAAGTCTTTGACCAGTGCGTGTTGCCAGTGATGACCTATGGTACTAAAACGTGGTCGCTCACAATGGGCCTTATCAGAAGGCTAAAAGTCACCCAAAGGGAGAGGGCTATGCTTGGAGTTTCCCTACGTGATCGAATCAGAAATGAAAAGATCCGCAGGAGAACTAAGGTAACCGACATAGCCCGAAGAATTGCCAAACTAAAGTGGCAATGGGCAGGGCACATTGCTCGCAGAACGGATGGCCGATGGGGTCGAAAGGTTCTGGAGTGGCGACCACGTACCGGAAGACGCAGCGTTGGAAGGCCTCCCACAAGATGGACCGATGACCTTGTGAAGGCCGCAGGAATCCGCTGGATGCGGAAACCACAGAATCGGTCGAAGTGGCAGTGCTTGGGGGAGGCCTATGTCCAGCAGTGGACGTCTTTCGGCTGAAATGATGATGATGATAAGAAAATCCAATTCCATTAATTTCTTATGTTTTTTAATGCAATAAAAAGTAACTTAATAACCTCGTAATCACATTATCAGTCTTCTATTTATCATTTGGTATCATTTATTTATTTACTATTACTATTCACACTGTAACCTCAAAATTCACTTGTTTTGTTTACGAAAACACCGGCGCGAGCGGAATGACACTTCAATCGGATGCGTTCGTATTAACTCTGCTATTCTCAGAACGAAAAACAGACGGAATGCACTTCGTCCGAACGGGACTGCCGCTAAAGTCACCAAGCCATAGACAAATGGCGCCAAATTTAAACAAAAACTGAATATTCGCATTCGCGAATGTTGACAGCAGGTATTCGCATTCGCATTCGCGAATGTCCAAAATATGACATTCGTTACATCACTTACAAGGAACACATTTAAACAAAATTAAAAACTCATAAAAAAAAAAATTGGATTATGTGTGCCTTAAATATAATTACAGACGGTTATAGAGTAGCTGTGTATCTTATTAATTTACGGAATGAGATTATTGAACAAATGTAGGTATACTATTAATTTATATAATCATAATCAAAGCGCTCAAAAGTTATCTGAGAGTCCTGTATTCTATAACAGATCAAAACACATTGATGTGTGTGCGCTACCATTACTGTAGTTTTTTTTAAATGTTTTGTTTGTTTTGTTTAATGTGTGTGTGTAACATCTTTCCGCTCTGTTTCCTACTATTTAAATCTAAATGAGCATTTTTGAGATGGGAAAAAACAATTGAACTCGCGACACCGTTACCGACACCTCATTTTTGTAAACGCAATTGTGCTCTTTATTTATATTACGTAACGGATCAATGTTCTATGCAAGTATTTTAACTTTAAAGGTTTTGGAAGTTTTTTTTGTAAACGCTATTGTGCTCTTTATTTAGATAAGGTTACGGAAAATGTTCTATACAAGTGTTTTTCTTCCACCAAGACGATCTTGTTCAAGTTTTCACTTCTGTCGGCACTCCTGGAATTCCAGTTTTTGACACACGGCCATCAGCTAGATGATTAATCAAAATAATTTTCGTCCTCTTCCAGACTCACTTGGTATGCTGCGTCCCGCAGTACCTCCGGCCCGACATCACGGAGCCGGTGGCCGTGCAGCTGTTCGTGCGCTCGGGCGGCAAGGCCTCCGAGCCGCACTCCTTCTACTACACGCCGCCCTCGCTCAACACCGGACCACTGCACTCTTCTAAACACCATACTCAAGGTAACACTAGAACAAGTAACACGGTACATGATACGCTTGGGTGTGCTTGGATACAGGGTTTTTTAGTGTCAAAAGCGCGGCAAGAACAAAATATAAAAAATATTGGTCTTGTATAAAAACAAAAAAAAAAGATTTAAAAAAATTAAAACAATTGAAATGATGTATCAAAAAAATTGTATAAGTAAAATTCTCAGATAAAAAAAAATATATTGGTAATAATTGAAATATTATTTTATACTCATATAAAAAACTGAGATTTGCGATTTAAAAGATTGTTCTAAAAATACATATTTTTAATTAATAAATATAATATATTTATATTGCATTTTTCCCAAAACACTGTCGCACATTGACATTAAGAAACGCTTTTTCGCATTTCGTAGAGCCGTCACGTCCTATACGATGTCTAGATGTCCTCCATGTATGCACGAATATATAAATATTAATATATACGCTTCTATATCTATGTGCAATACAAAATTGCTGTCAAATAGTGCAAGGCTTTCGTAAACTTGTGTTATTTCATTACTCACATTTGTATGTGTTTTAAACTATAAAATGGGGGTAATTATTTAAAAACCCAGCGGTATTTAAACAAAAGTAATGTTTTCATCACTTACCATCAGGTGAGATACAGGCCAAGAGCTTCCCCGTTGTGGATAAAAACAAAATAAAAAGTCAGTCTATTGCAGTCCACAAGCATTAAGGCCTCTTAAATTCTCTACAGCTTTTTTTTTTGTGTTTTTAATTAGCCCCAGTTTACTGTTCTTCATTTAATTTGGACAAAGTTGAAGATATTTTTTGACAAAAAAGTACAATATGAAATATCGGACATAAATGTATCAGAAATCAGTATACCTAATCTAATCTAATTGAAATATAAACACTTGCGTTCATTACTTTGCTACTGTTTTCCATCTTTTATATTTTATTTTTCTTCCGTTTTATTTTTTCCTTTCTTTTATTATAATAAGTTATCTTAAAAGGCTTACCACGTTCCTACCGACCTACGTATTACACAAACACATTTCTGGAAACTTTAAGGTGGCCAAAACTATTTCAAAATCCACCCAGCAGTTTCAGAGTTAAGTTGTAAGTAACGGACCGACAGACCTGGTCAAGATATTTATATATATATATAGTTTTAACTGTTAATTTATATTGTGTAGACTTTGTTCCTGCATGTTTCATTTGTGATTAAAAATTTTTCTTGCAAAGCTATTTTTTGCTTTTCATCTAATATTGCTTCTTATCATCGGAGACTAACATATACTGTAATATAAATATAAATTAATTTTACATTATAATCTGGAATCTGAAGATGCATCATTGCATTAAAACTGAATTTGCTTTAGAAATATTTAGTATCATTTAGCTTTTTAGTAAGTATCGCTTACCCTTTTATGACTTATGCGATGATACATGCTTAAAACATTTATAAAAATTAGCTTAACGTCAAAAAATGTAGTATATGATAAAAAAACAGAGCAATAATTTCGTTTTAAATTATTGAATATACAAAACGACGATGAGTAACGAGTTTTTACAAAAACGTAGTTGCTTCTTTTCTCGACTAAGTACACCATAAGAATAAAAGCATAAGCGACACACTCTAACTAAAATATAGAAACATTCGACTGCCTTATTGTACATAATGTAACAACATGTTGCTTGGATCTAACCACGCTTATTTACTGAAGCATGTATATAACACTGCGGTACATAGTTATATAATTATAATACTGAAAGTTAAGATATATATTTATAGAGATATTTGGAAGAAACGACTGATGCGCGAATTGCGTACTCTTTCTTTTTTCCCTTCTGTTCAAGCTAGGTCTGTCTAGGTAGCGAGCACTGC
Source organism: Agrochola lychnidis (assembly GCA_963680765.1). NCBI lineage: Eukaryota > Metazoa > Arthropoda > Insecta > Lepidoptera > Noctuidae > Agrochola > Agrochola lychnidis. The sequence continues at coordinate 24,650,251 of OY796858.1, forward strand.
CGACGCCCGCCGCTGCCCGCTGACCGCGCCAGCACGGTACTGACACACGACACACATGCAGACATGCACACAGCCAGACACACATTACACCGCACAGAAAATACACTTATACAATTTTGTTTGAACATACTTTTACGCACTGTCGATGTTCTGTTTTTTTTTTTAAACGATTTTAAGGTTTTTTTTTACCTTTTAATGATTAGCATTACTCCTGTGTTAAGAGGAGGCTCCCTAAATTGTATGTTAATTTGCATTAATATTCTGAAAAAGTTACGCATACAATCAAAATGGAACTAGTGTATAATTTATTGTATCTTTTCTTTCCAAATATAAGACTCAATTGAAACATTTTCGCACGATTCATTTTTTATTCGAAAATAATGTCTTTTTAAAGATTATTTGAAACAAAAACAAAGTTACTCGGCTTTTAGGTCTAAAATAATTATTGACAGTAAGAAAATATCGTTTATTATCCAGATATAAGATATTTTTTCTCTTGATCAATTATTACTTTAGTTATAAACAAAATAAGAATTGAGACTTACGACATTTAGTTCCGTGCTCGAACACGACCAAAGACCGCACGCGATATTCAACTTTATTACTGATGTGTTAGCGTTTAGCACATAGTGGAGTGGTGGGGTGCATGGGGGCGGAGTTTGCGTGGAAATTGTCTTTGAAGTGCCTGATCTTAAATGAGATATTTAAAAAAATGGAAAGAACGGATATTAAACTTTGCTTATTATGAAGTATAATAATATGCCTATATAAAAATATATTATTAGTCAAAATTCGTCTCGAACACATAACTATTTAGCATATATTGACATGCCGTCGACAGTGCACTATAATCACACAAGCAAGCAAGACTCAATACAGAAAAACACACAAATTTAAAAAAAAAAAGTCCAAAGACTACGCAAAGTCAATGGAAAATGAACTTTATATACTTTAAAACAAAGCTCACTTGCCAGTAACACTGACCTTCGCGTAGGACAGACTGCACATCCCCCCACACTCTAGATAGTACTTATTTTGCGTGCCGACCCTATGTTGTATATTATTGTATGTTTTACTCCGATTTAACTGGTTTCTAATTATATTAAAAGTGTGCTCGATAAATAATATGTGAAATATATACATTTACTGTGGAATTTTGACCGTTTTGAACGTGCTACCTGGTGATTTTATTTTAATAGGAATATATCTAGTCCAATCACAACAAGTTATCGAAATATAGCTCAGTTTACAATAATCAAACTGATTGTATTGCAATTGTAAAATGCACAAAAAAAGGAATCGATTGCAATTTGATGAAATAAGTGTTTGATATTTTTTATCTTTAGTTAAAAAAAACTCCTCTAATATTTCTAAATTTTGGTAGTACTACTAATATGCAGTACTGCGCGCTGAAAACATTAAATTATTTGCACGAAAAAATAGCCGGAAACGCCTGTTAGTTACCAAAACTTTTAAGGAGAGGCCTACACAGGTCCGTCTGTGGTCTGCTAAAGGCTCAAGAACTAGATATCCTAGTGAATCGTCGGAGAAGCAGCAAGCTTTGCTCGATACATCGATTTGTCGATCAACATTCCGATGTGTTATTCGAAGCTACAGTAGCGTTATCTGATTATTATAACCTGGTTTACTTGTACGATAACTGTAAAAATACAAATATATAAAAAGATAAGAATACATACAACTACATATTTGATTACTTTTGTTGTGATAAGAATATTAACGTCCATTGACTCATTCTCGACTTGTTGTTTTATTTATTTTGAATTTATAATCGATATATATTTTAATATTTTTCAAATATACAATAATAAAAATGTCTCGAAATAATAAATTTTATAAAATAGTGTTTTTATTTTCATGATTTTGACATTTACATAACTTATACATATAATAAAATGGAAGTAATAAAGGCTTATTTATTTATTTTATATAAAAAATAGGATATAATGAATATATAATATCGAGGATTTCATATTTAATAACATTTGAATAATATCCTCAAAAAAGTTGTAGCAAAAAACATATTTTTTGCACTGAATCAAAATAGACATGCATTTCTAAATTAACAGCATTTACTGTGGAAAACACGCCTTTAGTGACCATTACTGAGAGTGCCAACAAGACACATGTAATGGGACATGAGACACATGTCGCGAGACGTGACACGTGTTGTTCTAACACGTTAGATGCGTCCATAGACTAGTTACGTGTGTCTTATACAACTTTAGATATCCTATCGACGAGAATTCGTTCCTAAAGCTAGGTTCGCACGAGCTACAGGCGTATCTTCCGTAGGCAATGCGTCACAAACCAGTTATATCGGAGCGCGTGTAGGGCGGGGTCGGCACGTGTGGCCTTGTCCCTCCGGAGCCCTAGTAACGTGCGCGTGTGGCAGGTGGCGACGACGTGCGGCCCGTGACGCTGTGGGGGGGGGGCATGATGCCGCCGCCCGCCGCGCCCGCGCGCCGCCCCTCCATCATCGTGCCCGACCCGCACGAGCCGCAGGGGCTCAAGAGCGAGGTATGTACCTAACTCTAACACAAACATGATGCCCCGCCCGCCGCGCCCGCGCGCCGCCCCTCCATCATCGTGCCCGACCCGCACGAGCCGCAGGGGCTCAAGAGCGAGGTATGTACCTAACTCTAACACAAACATGATGCCCCGCCCGCCGCGCCCGCGCGCCGCCCCTCCATCATCGTGCCCGACCCGCACGAGCCGCAGGGGCTCAAGAGCGAGGTATGTACCTAACTCTAACACAAACATGATGCCCCGCCCGCCGCGCCCGCGCGCCGCCCCTCCATCATCGTGCCCGACCCGCACGAGCCGCAGGGGCTCAAGAGCGAGGTATGTACCTAACTCTAACACAAACATGATGCCCCGCCCGCCGCGCCCGCGCGCCGCCCCTCCATCATCGTGCCCGACCCGCACGAGCCGCAGGGGCTCAAGAGCGAGGTATGTACCTAACTCTAACACAAACATGATGCCCCGCCCGCCGCGCCCGCGCGCCGCCCCTCCATCATCGTGCCCGACCCGCACGAGCCGCAGGGGCTCAAGAGCGAGGTATGTACCTAACTCTAACACAAACATGATGCCCCGCCCGCCGCGCCCGCGCGCCGCCCCTCCATCATCGTGCCCGACCCGCACGAGCCGCAGGGGCTCAAGAGCGAGGTATGTACCTAACTCTAACACAAACATGATGCCCCGCCCGCCGCGCCCGCGCGCCGCCCCTCCATCATCGTGCCCGACCCGCACGAGCCGCAGGGGCTCAAGAGCGAGGTATGTACCTAACTCTAACACAAACATGATGCCCCGCCCGCCGCGCCCGCGCGCCGCCCCTCCATCATCGTGCCCGACCCGCAGAGCCGCAGGGGCTCAAGAGCGAGGTATGTACCTAACTCTAACACAAACATGATGCCCCGCCCGCCGCGCCCGCGCGCCGCCCCTCCATCATCGTGCCCGACCCGCACGAGCCGCAGGGGCTCAAGAGCGAGGTATGTACCTAACTCTAACACAAACATGATGCCCCGCCCGCCGCGCCCGCGCGCCGCCCCTCCATCATCGTGCCCGACCCGCACGAGCCGCAGGGGCTCAAGAGCGAGGTATGTACCTAACTCTAACACAAACATGATGCCCCGCCCGCCGCGCCCGCGCGCCGCCCCTCCATCATCGTGCCCGACCCGCACGAGCCGCAGGGGCTCAAGAGCGAGGTATGTACCTAACTCTAACACAAACATGATGCCCCGCCCGCCGCGCCCGCGCGCCGCCCCTCCATCATCGTGCCCGACCCGCACGAGCCGCAGGGGCTCAAGAGCGAGGTATGTACCTAACTCTAACACAAACATGATGCCCCGCCCGCCGCGCCCGCGCGCCGCCCCTCCATCATCGTGCCCGACCCGCACGAGCCGCAGGGGCTCAAGAGCGAGGTATGTACCTAACTCTAACACAAACATGATGCCCCGCCCGCCGCGCCCGCGCGCCGCCCCTCCATCATCGTGCCCGACCCGCACGAGCCGCAGGGGCTCAAGAGCGAGGTATGTACCTAACTCTAACACAAACATGATGCCCCGCCCGCCGCGCCCGCGCGCCGCCCCTCCATCATCGTGCCCGACCCGCACGAGCCGCAGGGGCTCAAGAACGAGGTATGTACCCAACTCTAAAAACCAAACAGACAACAATCGATCCAGACCAGACTCCAGCCCACTAAAAAGCCAAACCGACTCGACCCGATTGTGACTCTGCAAATATCGTTTCTTGGGGTTCCATGGAATCCAATTGAAATTGCATTTTTGGAGGTCAAAAATGCTAGAAGGAAGAAAATTGGATTGTCCATTCCACTGAGAGAAGAAGGATAAGCAGAAGAAACAGGATGGTAGCTCAAAAATAAAGTCTGCGTAGATTTAAATTGTATCCCAAGTATTGATAAGCGGGGTTGCCGGGTTTATCCGAAAGGGTTACCGTGGCCCCTGGCAACATACAGGCAACTGAAGGAACACGGGTGGGTTTTAGTCAGTAAGAGTCTAACACGCCCTCCTGCTCCGCCCAGAGCGGGAGAAGTTATTTAATAATTTCACACACAAAAAAAAGGATTGATAAACCAAAGTGAGAAAAATATTCCCTTTCGAGGCCACTTGTTTTGTATCCGACAGAAACCCTTCGAAAATCGAAAATTCACACTTTTTAAGGCACCTCAAATTGCTTAACCATGATCCTCTATTATATCGAAAATACTGCAGCATTATATTTAAAATAAATATATGTTAAAGTTGAGGATTAATGTTAAGTACTATGTTTTCCGATTACACGATACCATAAAATTTTCTCGATAGATTTTTTTTCCAAAGTTACCTCCAACCTGAACAATAAACCGCTGGTATTCAAAAAATACTTCAAATTAGGTCATGAAACTTCGCATAATAACTGAACTATTTATAAAGCAGCGAATTTAATTAGCATTATTTTTAAACTATTGGCGCCTTGGAGCCGCCCGAACCCCACTCTGTCTCTCTGTCACTCAGTCCGCGAGCAGTATAGTGCGAGCGAGATTAAAAGTGAATTTGAGCTGAAGTAGTATGGGCTCCTAAGGACTTCCATTTGGCCGCAACTTGAAAAACATGTTTATTTATTATAAATAGAAAAAAAATAAACCGACATCTTTTTTTTTTTTTGGGTGGGAAATTATCAAATATCTTCTCCCGCTCTGGGTGGAGCGGGAGGGCGTGTCAGACTCTTACTGACTAAAACCCACCCGTGTTCCTTCGGATGCCCTGTTGCCGGGGGCCACGATTTCCCTATCGGTTTTCTTCGAACCCCCGGCAGGCATCGGCCCTAGCGGACCCCGTCAATTCTGCTGAGATCTCTTTGAGGCGCGCGTGGAACATAACGCGCCGTCGACCCGGGCTTGGTCCTTATCGGACGGCGAGCTACCCGACACCTCATCGGAACATTATCGCCGACCACAACATGGTTGGGAAAAGGCTAGGCAGATTGATTGATTTTGCATAAATTGAGACTTCTAATTTGTTTTACATTTCATGTTGCGTTACGAGGCGGAGATTAGGAGCAAAAATTTCGCTTCCATACGAAAAAATATGAATTTTTCTATTTGTTAAATAGAAAACAGTCGATCAGGTTAGCTACGCTTGCCGCGGTTGGTCCGTGGACGGGTGACCATCTTTACTTACCAAGACCGTGCCTCGGAAAGCACGTTAAGACTTTGGTCCCGGCTGTCATTTGTAGATCTTTGACAGTCGTTACGGGTAGTTAGAAGCCCAAAAGTCTGAAAACCAGTCTTACCTAGGTAACCTAGGTGTTACCTAGTAAATTAGGTTGTGAAGGTCAGATAGGCAGTCGCTCCATGTAAAATACTGGTATTCAGCTGCATCCGGTTACACTGGAAGGAGACCCCGACATTAGAAAAACGATAGGCAAATGATGATTTGTTTTCCTTTAATGACGAAAAAGATTTTAATACGTAAAAATATTAACAAGAAAAGTTTTGTTTCTCTATTAGATCGCAGACGAATCCAGCCAGCAATCGTTGGCAGATGGCGGTGAATCATCGTGTGGAGCGGACGGACCTGATAAGCCTATGAACATGTCCGATGAACTGGATATTGTGGATCTCAGGCTCAAGTCTGAGATGTCCCGGGACTCGCAGAGCCAGGTATGTAGTGTTTTGCAGGCTTGTACCATTCGTTACCGCAAATAACTGAAGGGTTCCGTAGTTGGGATGAATTTATTATACAAACTTAACATTGTAGTTGAAAAACATGTTCTCCCATACATTTCAACTGCAAATGTAAATTTGTACGCACAATATTGAGTGATTTACCATGTTATTTTAAGACCATAGACTTCTTATAGGTTTTCCTGTAATCTATGATTAAAGAACCATTCTCTGTATTTTTTTTTTTCAAAATATTGGGCTCCGTAGTTCCGGAGACAAGGGGGGAATGATTTTCTTATTTGCCCCTAAAAGTGAACCCCGTATTCAAAATTAATTTATTTACGTTAAACATCCGTGTTTGGGTCACAGAAGTATGCGCACCAAATTTCAACTTAATCGGTCCATTACATTCGGAGCAAATTGGCTGTGACAGACAGCCAGACACACGAGTGATCCTATAAGGGTTCCGTTTTTTTCCTTTTGAGGTACGAAACCCTAAAAAGATGGAATTAATATTGTCTATAATTTCTTTATTCCACATTTTTTCCTGAATATGACAGAAAATATTAGAAATACATACATATAAACGTGTAACGTAAATGCGCACAACCTGAAAATTGTTTGATCAGAATAACGAGCAGAATCAATTGAACCATTTTTTAATATAGGTCACATGTTTCAAAAAATCTTCATTAAAAACGTTGCCGTGACTTTATTAATAGGTCAAACCATCACATGCGCAAACCCGCCAAAATAGGTAAACAAACACAAATTGTTGTCGACTAATTTAAATTTTCTCATACGCGGGATAATAATAGCTTTTTCTGAAATATGCAAGGAAATATTGTCATTATTTTCGAAAAAAGAACACGCGAAGTATCGAATTTACGGTCAAAGAAAATCATATCCATTGCAGGCGCGTTTTTTGAATTTGGAACATTACAACGCTCCAGCAATGTTGTATGAAACGGTGTGCTGGGGTTATTAAATACTCTTTGATTGGATCTCTTTTATCATTCTTGGCATACCGAAGTCTCTTTGCTTAGTAAAAATTGCGTTCACGTGGCTGTATAGCCTTAGATGCGTTTGCCTTTCGGCACTGATGATAAATAGGAAATTGGCGGCAAAGCTGAAAATTCGTCTTGATTTGTTATTTTCTTATATATATAATAGATAATTAAAATTATATGAAAGTATATGATTTGGAAAAACGAGAATAAAGTGAACATCTTCTACAAACTGTGTATTTTTGGCGTATTTTAATGAGATTACTAAAACTAAAAAGCCATCTACATTATGGGCAATTTATTCCATGCTGAAATGTACAGTTCATGTTAAAAACAGCATTAACTTGAAAAATTATGGAAATTTAACTACTTTTATTTCCCTACATTCTTTTTTGAAAAGCACTATACATGCCTCGGCGGAAATGGCAATTGCCTGTCTCGTATTGGTGAAGTCCTCGCCTACGGCTCGGCCTTCAAACTTATACTCGACCTGCATTTGCCTATTTCGCGGCCTTTGCAATAATGTACTATTATTTCAAAGCAAATACGAATCTTACGAACTAAAACAGCACATAAAACCTTTACAATTTTTTTAATGATTTTTTTCTCTCTGAAATAGGTCAATTGAATTAAAAATCAGTTGGGGTGTCTGAGGTTTTGCGCATTTAATTTTACACGTTGTATAAACTCACGCCTTTTCCCATTGCAAAATCTACTGAAATAAGTTATAATTTAATTTCTAATTTTAAAGGAGCAGGATTTTATATCTAGAAACACTACTATACTTGTAATAATAGTAGGTACTAAAATAAAATGTCGTGTATAACTATATTGTCTGTCAACCAGGTTGGCTTCGTAAGCGGGTATGAGAGCATGAAACTCTCTCCGAGCACTCCTACGCAGAGCGAGCCTCCCTCCCCCCTCGCGTCCTTCACGCAACAACTGCAAGCCATACAGAACCAAGTGCAGACTGATAAGATGGTAGAAACCGTCACCGCCGCCATCTTCAACAACGAGGACAATGCGCCACAGATCTACCCCACCATCATGCAACCCATTGACCCCATGAGACAGCTCATCTCATCCAAGAGTGTGGATCCCTTGGAGACAGACATGAAACTCAACCCTGAACTCATGATCACTGATACCACCATGCAGCAAAACGAGCAAAGACTGATAGTGTACAACCAGATGCAGGGCAGACAGGAGGAGAGCTTCAATCCTTTCGGAGCCATCACTAAGCTGGAGATGGGCACCAGTCAGATGGAGCAGCGCCTGGCGCAGCAGTCCGCGCACATGGAGGCGCTGGTCGAGGACGCCATGAAGGCCACGGCCGCCATCCTGCCCGACAACACCAAGCTGGACGAGCTCGTGAACTCGCGCGTGGACGACCACCTGTCGGGCGCGTCGTCGTCGCCGGGCGCCAGCCACGCCTCCGACATCCTGCTCAGCCCCAACGCCGCCGTGGCCGGCCGCGCCGCGCCCGAGCTGCTGCCGCCCCTGCCGGCCCTGCCGCCCCTGCCGGCCTCGGCCATCTCGCCCGACGTCATCCTCAACCCGCAGGTGTCGCCCAGCATGCTGTGCGACGGCGCGCAGCGCATGCCCGCGGGCCCGTCGCAGGACGAGCTCATGATGATGCAGGACCAGGTGCAGCTGACGTCGGTGAAGACCCCGCCCGCGGCCGTCAAGTCCATGATACTGAACGCGGCGGCCGAGATCCTCACGTCAGACACGACCATGAACGCTTTAGTGACGTCAGCGATTAACACCGCAAACATTTTGACTACCGAGAGTGCTGCAGGGTCGGGAGGTATGCAGACGACTGACTCTGCCCAACCGCCCGCGGAACCCGCCGGCGAAACTCCTCTAGTAGCCATGTCTCAGGCTGTATCTCAAGCTGTGACCCAAGCAGTATCTCAAGCTGTGTCCCAAGCCGTGTCCCAGGCCGTGACCCAGGAGATGACGGCCCCGGTACAAGGACTCACAGACATGAGCGACCAAGACTTACTCTCGTACATTAACCCCAGCACTTTCGACCAAGGTGAGTACATGGACGTATATTACAACTAGTCAGACAGCCGCGGTAATCCGAACTACAACGAACTTATTGCGTTCGGATTTAGTTTAGAATATGAACACAAAAAATTTATGTAAATATACTGTATATAGTAAGTTAGTACGTATTTTAGTTTATTTGTTGTAAGTGAAGGTTCATTGACCGCTACGTTTCTGGTTCGGATTCACGAGGCTTTCTTGCATTATCATTTGTTAAACATTCTTATAATAACTGCAGTAGTTTTAGTTTTAACAATAATTTATTAATAAAAAAATGGTTCTACTTTTTTTAATTAATCAATTATTACTTGGCAACTTTATTTTACTTTTAAATTTTTGTTTGGTATATTTGAAGTTGAGTTGTGAATCAAAATTCGTAATGGCTAATTGGTTTCCTGTACAATACTACTTGCATATGTCACGCTCCAATAAATAAATGATAATAGTTGTGTCTAACAAATGACCAATTTAATTTATTGCAGTGTAAAGAGATCCGCGTCGCCGATACCGGACGCACGCGCGGGACACTTTGCCTACTGAATGCATTTCTTGTGTCGAGGGCTCAAAAGCAGTTTTTATGTGAATTTTTAATGGATGTCAACGTAGAAATAAATTATTTAGAATAGAAAATATAATCTCCGGATGTATGGATGTTTGTGTTATTATGATTCTCAAGTAATTGTCCTTGGTTTACTCGTGAAGTGTTAGGACGTCAATTAATTCATCATGTGAGTCAGTATTACAGGGCAAATCAATTGTTTCAACACTTTGGAATCGTTGTGGATCATCTAAAATGTGTGTAGTGACATATGTATTTATTATATGGGGATATACCAGACATTTGTCATACCAATGTACTATCTATAAGTATACACCGATTATTATATCGACAAATCCTATATTTATTAAACCGATATACTCTAGAAGTGTGAATTTTAGATCTTATACATAAACTTTGTATAAGTCGTGCAATGATTTCAAACAAATCGGAATCAATTGTATGTATAATGTATTTGAGAAATTGGACATACGTTGTCATGGACGTGTGTATATGTATATAAGCACGAATAATATCGAATTATTGTAAATAGTATCTGTTTGAGTATTTATATAATATGTGTGGCGCCGTGCGGTCCATTAGATTATCCCTTGTCTGTATTAGAAATGATAATTTACGATTTCTAATTTTGTCTCAGATTACGTGAATTTAGTGAAACTTCAGAATTGGACAGCCTTCTACAGCAACAACTGCGTCGGTAATACCTGTTGATTGGTGAATCGATCAGTTCTCCTCGATATGGCAGCCACCACGTTCGTTCAGCTATCACTGAGACTGGCGCCCACTCTGGGGCTCGACCATCTCGTAGCCGATACAACAGTTATGTCGCCATCAATCATGCTGGTGGGACCAGCCGTGATCTGATACTAGTCTAAGTAACCACGAATGGGTCTACCTAAGTCTTCAATAAGTTAGGATCCAATCAATCACTTACAGGCATATTTATTGACATTTGCATGGCCTATAAAGGCTATATTTCTTCTAGAATCCTAAAAAGTCTTGAAAATTTTTGCTATAAAAATAAAATTATCATTTCTTTTACGGGTTTTTCAAGCTATTATTTCTATTTAGAATGCACTGGATTAGGATTTAGGCAATGTTACTGAGATTTGAGCATTACAGACATACAAATAGCATTTAGAAAGCTGTTGTTTTTTCATCTTGGTCACATTTCTTAAATCTTTTTCCACTACACTGCAGCCAGATATGACTATAGTTTGACCGCCTTAGATATGTGCGCGGCGAGACGGGGGGCAGTGCAGGCCGCTCATTGGTCAACGGTCACGGCGCGCGACGTCCCGCCCGCCGCTCATTCGTCAACGCTGCCCCCCACCTCGCCGCGCATTCCTAAGGCAAACAGCGGTCTCGGTCAAACTATACTGCCAACATTCACTTATAACGGAAACTGAATAAGTTGTAATCAATGCACAGTCGATAATTTCGAGATTTAATAATATTTAGAATGTTCAGCGTTGCTATCTGAGTCATGTCTGCCTGCAGCCTCATTTAATTATAACTTACCTATTGGTCATTAAGTAAAGGCGAATAGTCAGTGTATAACTTTAGTGATTAATTTAAAAAGTGAAACTTTATAAATTAGGCTGTGTTAATATCCCATTTCCTTTAGTTTAAATCAGAAAATTAATACAGTTTGTAGTATACATTCATGATATACTCCGACTACTCGTCCACCGCCGCGCCATCTTTTGTTCATCAGATCAAAATCCTTTACAAAATCGTGAAGTGCTTCTTGTACAACGAACACAAATCTAAATTATATACAAGCTTTAACAATATACATATTTCCGATAAAACGCAACGAAAGTAACCCCCTCACAATTATACACAAGAGACCACTTCACATAATGTAAAGTATATTTTTATATGTTGTATATGATTGTGATATGTAACTGAACATATTAATCAACGTAGTCGTTAATTTTTTTATAAGTGTAAGGAAATTGTACTGATGTGATGTTAGAGCAAAGAGTATATTAAAAATTTATGTTATGAACATTTATTATTAATCAAAAAATGTTTTTTTATAGAGTCGAATGCTACATATTTGTGCCATTTAAATAAATGTAAACGTAGGTATATGTTAGTGTATGAAGCATATCGATAGAGTTCTATCAATTATTGGTTTTGGACGACATGATTGTTGCCATAACACAAAAACATTTAATCGAACCAATCATGACCTTTTATATGGCCATTTTTTGACTTGCAACACTTATGGCGGTCATAATGTCTAGTTTAATAGAAGAAAATATACATTATACAGTATTTCAATCAGGGACCATGATGCAGATATACATACATTATACAAAATAGACATTATGTATACAAAATCTACAAACATTTTATACTGATTTATTAGATGCTGTACATGAAACGCACCAAATACAATGATGTCTATAGATATTTATATGTACTGTTATGAAGTCTTAAGCAAAAATATAAGTAAAAAATATATATATGAAAGAAAAATATACTGTTAAAATTGATGCAATTATACATCATCGTGCTTGTAAAATGTCAACATTAATTTATTATAAATTAGAAGTACGTAAACAAAAAAAAATACAATAGAAATTTTATACAACATTTTGCAAGCATGATGATAATTTTTTCACTATATATTTGATATAAAACTCCTGGGAATCTCCACAGTCTTCCTCTCAAGTGTTTCTGAATGTGTTTCGCATTTTATCCAAGGGACATCACATTATTATTGTATTTTATACTTATGTTAGTCTTCCATTTTGTCAAACATTCGCAAACCTTTGCTATAGTAAAGTGAAATATTACTTGAAACGGAGGAGATAGTTAAATATGTAAGTATGAGTTTTCGTGATAAGTAGGAAAATTGTGTGATAAGCAGTCGTTTGTTGAGAAGTTTTAAGTTATGCGTTAAAAGTAATTATTATTGGTTATAGTGTTACCATGGTAGTTTGCTGAAATTTGAGTTTCATCAGAGTAAGTTATACTCTTTAATTATTATATAATTAAATTATATACCTACTGCAAAAAATATTATTAAATAAAATGCTCATTCCTGGATTTGTATATTTTGAAGAGCTTTTTTTATGAAATAGTTTTAGAATCGTTAACTATCTTCTTCGTTTGAAAGTTAACAATATAACGTATAATATTACGTACACTGATAGATCTCTAGTCGGTCTAAATCGATGAGTGCTATTGCCGAGCGCGCGTTCATCAAGTATGTTATTTGTTTTGATGTAATTAATAAATGTTATGAAAAAATATTCTGTGATTTTCATTTGTTACTCCCAATTTCCTAATACATTGATAAGATACACACTCAGTGTATTTCCCTTCCCGTGTTGTTTGGGTCAGTTAAACACTGTTTGGTAATCGTCTAATCAACTAACCCAAGATGTGTTAACATTATCAAAATGTCATGAAAATCCCTAAAGTGCTCATTCAACTTGGCAGAATTTTTGTATCTGTGAATTCAGACAAGTGTTGTCGTAAGTTGCGTCCTAAAATACATACTCTTGAAATCCTCTTTTTCGAGTTTTTCCGCTAATATCTCAAAAAATTGACGTCCTAGTCCAGAAATAATGAAATTTTCATCTCCCCCTTGTACGATACCTCTGGAAAGTTTGTCTTCGTGTTCAATTTGGGACACTGGTTACATATCATATCACCACTCTTGTGACACGGTACATGTCCTCAAACTGTTCAGTTGTAATGATTTTTGAAGGCATAAAAACGGAAAGCCAAATACGCGACTCGTTAATTTGTTAAATTAAAATTGTGCAGGACGCCCACTCGCACCACAATGAACTCAAGGAAAATCAGTGATTAGTGAACAGTGAATAGTGATACATACCTATAAGTGATTTCATAGTTACACATTTGATTTGTTAATCGCTAACTTTGTAATGGTCGGGCGCAACTCCAGGTCAAGTCGATGCAGGTTTAAACATGTCTAAACCTGTCCAGCCCCGAACCGCCTCTGATTGGTGGACCTGGAGTTGGGCCCGCCCACCGATTTATGAAAATTAGTTTAATTGAATGATTAATTTGTTACGCGGGACGTCACCGCCGCTACTTGTACCTATGTAATTTACTACAACTATGAGGCATATTGAGCGACTGACACTGGCTGTAATTTTCGAACAATTGGTGAAATAAGTAAAACAACGTTCTTCAAGTTAATGAGTTTTATTCAAGAATCCACGCCGCAGTATCCTCCAATCCAGCGCATCGAATGTGAGCCCCATAAAGCTCACATTTTCTGGTCCTTCGCTAGCCGGATTCGAGGAAAACGCCATCAAGAAAACTCTACTGAACCTATTGAAGAATAATTTGAAGAATTCATCAAGAACAATGCCAGTCACAAGATCCACAGGAAAAAAAGGCAAACAAGCGTCGATCACGGCCACCGAAACGGCCACCGAAACCACCACAGAAACTACCACTGAAACAGCCAGCACGGAGACCACAAAAACGACAGCGGAAACGTCAGAAGCACCTACCGCGACCGAATCTACAGTAAAAGCCGCCGCCCCGCAACAAGAAACCGAACCTGAAAATAAAAAAAGTGGCCGCCGTAGCAAACCTACGTCACCAAAAAGTGGAAAAGTGTCAAAAGCGCGCCGCATAGCCCAGGCCAAAGCAGAGTTAGCACAAAGACTAGTGGAATTAGCAACCGCGCACCTCGCCGAAGTCGAAGCCGAATCCACTGACGAAGACGCATCCTCAATCGCCTCAGAAACGGGAAATGATCAACGAGTGACTACGTGGCTACAATCAACACAAGTACTCGCCATCGCCGACCGACCACATCAACCCGAAGAAAAATCGCTGATCGAACCTGCAGCCCCAGCGACCGCCACCGCGCCCTGGAACGCCCCGGCAACCTTACCGGCGGGAGTCAACACCACGCACCCACCGCCCGAAGACCCGAACACCGAACTCGAGAACACGCTGCCAGCGAACATCGCCGCGTCCTGGCAAACGAAACCTGCGACTGAACAGCCGCACCTGAACCCGCCGCCAGTAATCGCCGCCTGGCAGGCAAATACCGCGACTGAACAGCCGCACCCGAACCCGCCGCCAGTAATCGCTGCCTGGCAACAGAACTCCGCGCATTCGCAGCCGCATCCGAACATGCAGCCAGTAGCCACATCCGCATACTGGCAACCGAACTACCTACCTGCACAGCCGCAACCAACGCCAGCACCGACAGAACCCGTCGCACCCTGGCCACAGAACTCGACGAACGCGACAACGAACACACCATGGCAACCGATCTACACTACGGCACCGCATCACAGCTACACTCCGAGGTATGCCACCGAAACCCATGTGCCGCAACCTACGCCATCAGCACGCGTCGTACATCAACCCACAACGCTAGCCGTCCAAGAACCAAGGACGGACGTGAAGGAACTCGCTGCCGCGATTACACACGCCATACAAGCCACTCAGTACCAGCAGCCAACAAGAACCATCGAACTGCCCTACTTCAACGGAGCCCATCAAGACTGGCTCACCTTTCGCGCCGCCTACTGTGAAACGGCACACCGACTGACGGCAGTAGAAAACATGTCCAGACTTAGAAGAAGCCTTCGAGGACCAGCCAAGGAAGCCGTACAAGGTCTATTAATAGTGAACGCCGACCCGAACGAAGTGATGAAATCACTCGAGCTACGTTTCGGACGCTCGGACTCAATCGCAATAGCCGAAATAGAGCGCCTACGAACCCTGCCACGCCTCACTGAATCCCCGCGTGAAGTTTGCACATTCGCCTCCAAAGTAGAAAGCATAGTTGGAACCTTACAAGCACTCAACTGTGGACACTACCTTGTCAATCCAGAAGTAACGAAAGCCATTGTCGAGAAACTCACACCGACCCTGAAGAGACAGTGGTACCAGTTCTCAGCAGCGCAACCCAGAACAGAACCCGACCTTTTGAAGTTCACCCGATTCATCAAGATTGAAGCAGAAATATGCAGCCCGTACGCACTGCCCGAAAACATCGCTGCAACGACTCAGATCTCTCAGAACACACAGCGACGCCAACAACGAGTACACACCACGCAAGAAACGAACAAACCAAAGTGTGTTTTATGTGAACGCCAAGGGCACAACATCGTGGAATGTGAACAATTCAAGAAAGCAACTACTGACACCAGATGGGACATCGCTAAGAAACATCGACTGTGTTTTCGCTGCCTCAGATATAGAACAAAGCAACACAGCTGTAAACCGAAGAAATGCGAGATAAACGACTGCGTACACTTACACCACAAGATGCTACACGCCAACAGCGCAGCGAACAAAAAGAAAGAAGAACCCGAATGCCCCAGACAAGAACAAGAGAAAGTCCACTCAGCATGGACACCCAAAGTATCGTTCCTGAAAATAATACCGGTGCACCTCTCTGGACCGGCGGGAGCCGTAGACACCTACGCACTCCTAGATGATGGCTCTACGACAACCCTAATCGACGAGAGCCTAGCTAACCAAATCGGAGCAGAAGGATCCCGTGAACCACTACGCATAGCAGCCTTCGACGGGGAATCCTCGATCGACATGACGTCACGACGAGTAAACCTCTTTATCAGAGGGCGTCATACATCTGAACGCAAGATACAAGCAAGAACAGTCAAGCAGCTAGAGCTGGCCGCACAAAGGATACCTGGAGAAGCAATCAGGAACTGCGAACACCTTCGAGACATAGTCAAAGACATAGTGACTGAAGATGCGAGACCCAGACTCCTGATCGGGCAAGACAACTGGGACCTCCTAATCACAATAGAGATCAAGACAGGAAAGAAGTACCAACCAGTGGCATCATTAACACCGCTCGGTTGGGTCCTGCACGGCAGCCATACACGAACCCTGGGCCACAGAGTAAACTTCATCAGACACGTCAACACGGACGACGATCTCCATGAACTAGTGAAGGAACACATCACAATGGACAACATCCAAGTTAACCCAAAGAAACCCATCAATGACCCTGATGAAAAGGCACTTCGTATCCTGCAGCAGCACACGAAGAGAACCCCAGAAGGACGATATCAAACCGCCCTACTATGGCAAGACGAAAACATAAAGATGCCAAACAATTACGATAGTGCCCTAAACAGACTCCTCAGCGTGGAAAAGAAAATCGACAAAGACCCAGAACTCAAGAAGAGGTACTCTGAACAAATGGAAGCACTAGTATCAAAAGGATACGCCGAACCAGCTCCGACGACCACTTCAGAACACAGGACCTGGTACTTACCTCACTTCGCGGTCCACAATCCAATGAAACCGGACAAATTAAGAATCGTCTGCGATGCTGCAGCCAAGACCAAGGGAATCTCCTTGAACGACCAACTACTCACTGGCCCAGACCTCCTACAGTCATTACCAGGAGTAATCATGCGCTTCCGCCAACACTCGATCGCCGTGACCGCCGACATCACCGAAATGTTCTTACAAATAGAACTTCGACCCGAAGACAGAGACGCCCTCCGTTACTTGTGGCGGGGGGACCGAAGAGACGACCAACCCCCCGAGCAATACCGTATGAAGTCACTGATCTTCGGAGCTTCCTGCTCACCGACCATAGCCATATACGTGAAGAACACGAATGCTGAGAGATTCCAAAAACAACACCCCGAGGCAGTCGAAGCCATCAAAAGAAAACATTACATGGACGATTACTTGAACAGCTTCGACACACTAGAAGAAGCAGTAAGAGTCTCACAAGCAGTACGTGACATCCACACAGAAGCGCACTTCGAACTCAAGAAATGGTCATCGAACTCAGTCGCCCTACTCAAAGCCCTAGGGGAAGCAACCGAAACCGAAGACACGATCAGGCTGGAAGACAACGAGCAGACAGAACGAGTGCTCGGCCTAATATGGAGACCGACGGAAGACTCACTCAACTTCAATCTGAACCTGATACGCATACCACAGAATATTCTACGAAACGACACGCCCACCAAGAGAGAAGCACTCCGAATAGTCATGTCCCTATTTGACCCATTGGGACTTGTATCACCAGTAACCATTAGAGCCAAACAAATATTGCAAGAAGTCTGGCGCCGCGGAACAGCCTGGGACGAAGCCCTGGATGATGACTTAGCAGCAAGCTGGAGGAAATGGCTCGTTCACCTCAGAGCACTAGAACACATCTCTATCCCACGAACCTACCCAGGTTTCAGCGCCACGGAATCATTACAGCTTCACATATTCGCCGACGCAAGCGAATCCGCCTACGCAGCGACTTTATACTGGCGAACAGTCACCAGGGACGGAAGAGTCCACGTATGCCTGATTACGGCCAAAGCCAAAGTGACCCCATTGAAACTAACGTCAATCCCACGATTAGAGCTGCAAGCAGCAGTGCTCGGCGCACGCATGGCGACAGCAGTCAAGGAAGAACATGAAAGAATGCCAGAGTCAACCACGTTCTGGACCGACAGCAGAACCACATTGTCATGGATCAGAACCGGGTCCAGATCCTACAAACCATACGTCGCCCATCGTATCGCAGCAATAGAGGAACATAGCTCTACAAATGAATGGCGCTGGGTACCGACCAGACTGAACCCGGCAGACGACGCAACGAGAGACGTACCGGAACACTATGACCAAGATCATCGCTGGTTCAACGGCCCGGAATTCCTACACGGACCCCCAGAAACATGGCCAGTCAATGAAAAGAACCCCATCATAATCACTGGGGAAGAGAAAACCTGCAGCATCAGAGACAAGAACGAGCGGATCAGCGAAGCCGTACCGGACGTCAATAGATTCTCACGCTGGGAAAGATATCTACGAGCCACAGCACGAGTTCTCCAATTCCTGCACCTCTGCCGCCAACCAGAACAGAATGTTAATTACAAAAGAACCAAAAAGAACTACAGCAAAGACGCTGACTGGAGAAAGAACAAACGAACAGCTCCAGTCAGAACGAGAGAAAGACAAGAGACCACCAACGATCACCTACCCCTCACCGCTGAACTCCTACGCCGCGCCGAGAACTTGATCCTACGAGCCTCACAAGAACAATCCTTCCCAGAAGAGATAGAGGCCCTAAAAGACAAGAAACCCATATCACGAAACAGCCGTCTGCATGCACTGTGTATAGAATTCACAGAAGGGGAGATTCGCCTAAAGAGCAGAATAATCGCTATGACAGACATCACAGAACGCCTGAAGAAACCGATGATACTAGATGGAAACCACAGTACGACGCGATTATGGATCGAACACGTCCACCGCAGACTATATCACGCGGGCACTGAAACCATAGTCAACGAGTGTCGCCAGGAACATTGGGTGCTCCGTCTACGACCAACTGTCAAGAACATCATAAGCCGGTGCCTACCGTGCCGTGTGAAATCAGCCTCGCCACCGCAACCCATGACAGGGAACATACCTTCCTGTCGCCTAGCGCACCACCAGAGACCATTTACCTACGCTGGGCTAGACTATTTCGGACCACTGACCATTACAGCTGGACGCAGTCATCAAAAAAGGTACGTCGCCTTATTCACGTGCCTCACGACGCGAGCCATTCACCTCGAACTTGTGGCGTCGCTCAATACAGATTCGGCAATCATGGCACTGCGACGCATGATAGCGCGCCGAGGGTGCCCATTACAGCTGTGGTCCGATAACGGAACGAACTTCCATGGCGCTGAGAAGGAACTTCGAAAAGCCATCTACGCGGCTACGGCCGAAGAAGCCTCCAAGAAAATGATCGACTGGCGATTCATCCCACCTGGGGCACCATTCATGGGAGGCGCCTGGGAGCGCATGGTGAGGTCTGTAAAGACAGCCTTAGCCGCCACACTGAACGAACGGTTCCCGAGCGAAGAAGTGCTACATACGCTGCTCATCGAAGCTGAACACACTGTGAACAGCCGACCGCTCACGCACGTATCTACGGACCCCGAGGATCCAGAAGCCCTAACGCCCAACCACTTCATTCTGGGCGGCCCCGGTCGCATAGCGGCACCCGGGAATTTCGACGACAGTGACTTACGCTTGCGGGCCAGCTGGCGCGCAGCCCAGAGGCTTGCTGACATGTTCTGGGCCAGATGGCTAAAAGAGTACCTCCCAGAACTACGAAACCGCAGAGAACCACGCACAAAAGGTGCGATCCCTAAGGTCAATGACCTGGTGCTCATCGTAGACGGCAACCTTCCAAGGAACATGTGGGTCAGAGGACGCATCTGCGCTACGTTTCCCGGGCCAGACGGAGTGGTCCGCACAGTGGACGTAGCCACGAAAGGAGGCATCCTGCGACGCCCAGTGAAAAAGATAGTGATGCTATTGATCAAACACGGCGACCCTGCACCGACTTCTGCGACTGCGACGTCAGCGGCGGACGACGCACGGCGGGAGAGATGTGCAGGACGCCCACTCGCACCACAATGAACTCAAGGAAAATCAGTGATTAGTGAACAGTGAATAGTGATACATACCTATAAGTGATTTCATAGTTACACATTTGATTTGTTAATCGCTAACTTTGTAATGGTCGGGCGCAACTCCAGGTCAAGTCGATGCAGGTTTAAACATGTCTAAACCTGTCCAGCCCCGAACCGCCTCTGATTGGTGGACCTGGAGTTGGGCCCGCCCACCGATTTATGAAAATTAGTTTAATTGAATGATTAATTTGTTACGCGGGACGTCACCGCCGCTACTTGTACCTATGTAATTTACTACAACTATGAGGCATATTGAGCGACTGACACTGGCTGTAATTTTCGAACAATTGGTGAAATAAGTAAAACAACGTTCTTCAAGTTAATGAGTTTTATTCAAGAATCCACGCCGCAGTATCCTCCAATCCAGCGCATCGAATGTGAGCCCCATAAAGCTCACAAAAATAGTTACATTATCAACGTTGTCGATAAGCAAGATATTTTGTTGTTATTTTTTCTCACTACCCCGTTAGTCTCGCCGTTAAAAGAGCGACTACTGAGCATGGGGTCCTGGGTTCAAGTCCCAGGTCAAGCAAAGTGTTATTGGGTTTTTTCATTAGGAATTTCTCAATAGCAGCCTGGAGTTCGGAAGTTGGTGGTGTGAAGTCCCCGTGTCTCGTGCGCGCGCGTTGCTCCCCGGTCGTGTCTGATTGCCGGCACATTGGACTACAAGAGTAACCTGTGTTTGTGCACGCACTTGTGCATTATAATATCTCCTACTTAATATCGTTCGGGAAGATATTATTATGCAAGATATTTTGTACTCAGGAATTCTTGGTAAGAATTAAACCGTCACCAGTTGTTGATAGATTGCCTTGAAACGATGTCAGTCGCCTAGATACGCCCCGGTTTAAACTTTGATCTCAGATAACCGCAGCACGTGTTATCTACTCCCAATATTAGTAAACTAATCATAAATTACTCTAATTCTACTAATAGGGAAACTCAAATCAATGTGTGTAGGTACTTCTTGTAAAGAATATTCTTTGACTTTATTTTCAGTACAATAAGGTGGCTTTAGTTAGGTACACTCAATGAGGTTAGGGTACACTAGAGAAAAGTGGCCAATATCCAGCCCGTCCCATCCTTGATGTCCTCCCTCCGGTTGACGACCTAAGCCTAGGTTCGTACCCTACAGGGGGTGCCCTTAGCGAGCGTTCACCTAGTTTTAATTAGCATAGTTAAATAACCCCTGGCTGGAGGTTTTAAGTGTAGTAGCTTAAGGCACCCACAGGAAAGCCCGGTTAAGTAGTCATGATCTCAGAGGTCAACTACGAGATGCCCTACAAAAAAAAAAAACATTTTTCTGTGCTAGTTTTGATTCAGATCTTTCCGTATTTCTTTTTCATTTCCGCATTTCACGGAAGGCGTAGAATCGTCGCTTGTGGGCGTGGTCCAACTTGGAAGAAACATATGTCCTTCAAAACTAAGAGCCGACTAAATCTGTGACTTGTCGAAAAATTGCGACTAATTAGCGACAAAATTTAGAAGAAAACAGATCTTCGCTAAGTGCCCTAGTTTTTGAGATATAAATGTAGCTAAGCTGGGGTAGGCTCTCCCCAGATCGGCTAAGATTCTCTGCAGGTCGGCCACCTAGAAACTCTTATAACTTTTGAACCAGTGACCGACAGATTCTGATATTTGGCAACTGATTCCGACTAATGAGATACTAAATTTGGGAGAAACAGATCTGCGCTAGATGCCCTAGCTTTTGAGATTCAATGGGCCAAGCTGGGGTAGGCTTCCTCAGATCGGCCACCTATAAACCTTTGAACCAGGTGGCCATGCCAGTGTCAGTCACACGACAGACGGCGCTTTCCGTTTTTCGAACAAAAAGTGATATAATGCACGCGACGATCGCTAATAGGACGCGGCCGGCTGCGATTTGCTAAATTAAGTGGCTAACCGTTAAACAAAATCTTCGTGAATGACGAAGATTTTGTTACTATTAAAGTATACTCCTCTTCTTTATGTACTGGTTCTGCATTCCAGATTTTTAAAGTGAAATTTTTATTACATCGTCTCAAACTTTTTCGTCTGTATGTCGCGTGACGGTCGGCCGCGGAGTAGGGATAAAGTGAAAGGCGCTCGTCAGAGCAGCCAAGGCCAATATGGTGGCGCCTATAGAAGTTTCACTTTTACCATGGTTTCATAAAACCACACAATCCTTGTGTTACATTTTTTTTTTCTTTGCTTCGGCAGCTCACTTCTATGTATGTAAAATTTGAAATAAAAAGCCAACAGTATTGCAACATTGCACCTCATTTAATTCAATTACATAATCCTATTTATACATACGTAATATGTATATGAGCGTAATATTCATAATTGCCTATTACAATAAAATTACACTAACATAACCCCGAATTACTTACACAAGAAATAGTTTCATTTACTTTATGTTTATAATAAATATTTATTTATCGTTAAATGCCCATGTATGAACATAGCGTGAAGGTACAGAATAGTACGAATATAATAAGAAGGATGGCAACCCAGGCAGGTACAGTACCTGTGGACAAAAAAAACATGTTATAGTCACTTGTTTTAATGATAAAATATTCGCTATAGCATAGATTAGCAAAATCATTTAATTAAAAAGCGACTCCTTGCCACGACCCAATAAAGTGCAATTCAGGTCGCACAGCGCTAATTACCTACAGTTATATTCACCTAGAAGTTTCCTCTCTTTCTATCGCGTAACTCTTATATCTTCTGACTACGTTACACTCACTGAATTGGCCCGACAAGACGGGCCCGCCGCGTACTTGTAGCTTCATACCTAAAATGGTGAGTGCACCTTCTGAACTATTCTTTGGCTATAGTGAGATGCGGCAGGCAAGCGGATAGGTGCAGGTTAAGTTAGGTTCAAAACACCCTTTTAAACTAATCTAATTTACAAATTCATCGTGCAAATCTAAAATCACACTGTGCTGCAAAACAAGCGCATTAAATTTTTTTTTTTTGTTCAAATTAAATCCATTTAAAAAGTTATATAACTTAGCGAATAGACACGTAATCGAAAAAGACGCGTAATAGTAAATATGAATTGTGATAACGCAATAGCTATACTTTAGCTATAAAAAACAACATAAAAATAAAGTTATCGTGTGTCACGTCATAAAACACAGTGAATGCAATAACAACAATAATAACTGTGTCACTCAACCGTTAATAAACCATTTTATTTCTAAATATAGAGAAGTATATATATTTTCCTACTATTTTTACTGCAGCGGACTGAAAAAGGCTTCTGACCTGCTAATGATGTGGTGATTATGACTACTTCTGACTTGCTGGGGATGGGGTAATTTTGAACACCTACTTTTGGCAGAGAGTGAATACAGAGATGGCCATTAATGCAGCTTCTGATCGACTGGTGATGTTATTTGTGACCGGCTGGTGATTATGAACACTTAGTTAGTAAGCGAGTGCACGCAAAGACACTTGTCCACAGAGATGAACCACAGCGCGGCTTCTGATCGACTGGTGATGCTACTTCTGACCGGGTGGTGATTATGGACACTTACTTCTGTTAGGTAGCGAATGCGCGCAGAGACAGTTGTCCACAGATATGCACAGTAACGCGGCTTCTGATCGACTGGTGATGCTACTTCTGATCGGGTGGTGATTATGGACACTTACTTCTGTTAGGCAGCTAGTACACGAAAAGACAGTTGTCCACAAACATGAACCACAGCGCGGCTTCTGATCGACTGGTGATGTTACTTCTGACCGGCTGGTGATTATGAACACTTACTTCTGTTAGGCAGCGAGTGCACGCAGAGACAGTTGTCCACGGAGATGGACAATAAAGCAGCTTCTGATCGACTGGTGATGGCTGGTCCGTAGCCGCGAACCGGTAGAAACTCTAGCCCAGTCACGAACATCATATGCGCGTTTTTCACGTGGAGAACTCGCTAGAAAGCAAGCGGTGTATTAGAAATTAGAATATTAACGTTTAAAATAGCCTGCAGAATTACTTATGGTTTTTGGAAGCCTGATGAAGTCTCAACTGTCAAATTTCATGTTAGATTTTGGAATTGGTTTACTAAAGTGAGCCCCATATTCTATGTTTGTGGGTTTGGTTTCCACATTTAGTCCTTCAGAGCCCCATATTAAATATTAAAACAAAAAAATAATAATAGGGCTTCAGAAGCTGTGTTTAATTTTGAATCCCATTGTAGGTGACATAGCATAAGTTTATACTTTTAGTTGCATGATTAAACCAAATATATATTCTTTATAATAATAAAAATAAGAAATATGAAGCAGAGACTGAACCTTATTACCCTTTTCACCATTTTAAGTTGTTATTCTAGTATTTATGAAATATAACATAACTTTCACATACCTGCAAGCTAAAAGCAATATAAATATCAACGGATCCGCTAAACATAGTGCCAACTCCGACAAATCTTCCGTCGTCTCGCACGGCGAGGGCCGACAGCGACTCGCTGGCGAGGGCGGAGCGCCGCAGGTGTCCGGTGCGCGGCTCCCACGACTGCAGCAGGCCGCGCTGCCGCCCCGACCGGGTCAGCGGATTCGCTATTGTGAACATTCTGTATTCGTTCTTTTGATCTTCTATAAGACCGAATCTGCAATTTAAGTATTAAGAATTAATTATTTGGAGATGGGCATGAATAGTCTAGTCAGACTTTAGGGATTTCTAAACAGAGTTGAACAAACTAAACGAGAAATTATTCGATTTACTGCCATTATTTTTGGGGCAAGTTATATAAATAGTTTCATAATCGCATTACGAAACGTCGGACACACCCTGGATATGTAGCACCGGATAACGTAGAGGTTAACTCTTTTACCATAAGGGTAGAACGTACCACAGGATCCAAAAAAAAAGGCTGTTGGAGTAAGCCCAGGTACACACGGGCGATTTTTTTTCGCACACTGGATTTTCAACGCTCTGCCTACCGCCGAAAGTTGAAAATCCAACAATGTGTCTTTTCGAAACGCTGGGATGCACTCTGTCGGATTTTCAACGCTCGGATCATCACCGAGAGTTGAAAGTTTAGTGTGCGATAAAATCCCGACGCGATATTTTTGCGTCCGTGCGAGCGTGGGCTAAACCGGCAGAAATCGTCACGTAACGAAAAAGATTATGCCCGGAAAACTCAGTTTCAAGTGTCAAAAGATAGTTTTTTTAAATACAGACTTACAGAGCCATCTAGTGTAAGTTTTTAGTAAACAAAAACAATTGTTACTTGAAATTTGAGACCACACTAGATGGCTCTGTATTAATACATGATATCCAGCGAAAGGAGCTTCGTTCCAAACGGGTGTCCCACGACTTTTTGGTTATATTTGTTACGACAGTGGGTGGGACATAATTGTTCATGTGATCAGCTTGTCGAAAAAATTTGGGATTAAATGATTTAGAGTCACTTAACTCAAAATCACTTAGCACTCTGCCCATTTTTTATGGCCGAAAAGTATAAGTACAGTGCGTTCATTATATCCAGAGGTCGGAATTAGGTAGAGTTATTTATGTACTTACACTGATTTCATACAACGAAAGAATAAAGTGGATATGCCCCAAATCCCGGGATTAATTTTGAAGACCAGAAAAATCCCGTGATCTATTAAATAAAAAGTTATTTACTTTTACACAATTTAAACCACTGCACGCGCGACGTTGCCAAATTTACATCAACGACATCGGATGTCCGAAGTTGCAAAATTATAATGCGCACACGTGTGCATTGTGAATTTAATACTAATAAAAATTGTATGTTATTATCTTTGTTTTATTTGTCTTATCTATCTCTGAGGTTTTTATTATTATTTATTTGTAATATTGTTGGTCACATGGGATTGTCTATTAGAAATCCCGGGAAGATCCATATTAATATCAACATTTCGATGCAAGTACATAAATAACTCTACCTAATTCCGACCTTTGATTATTACACTTCGATGTACGCGATTGGTAGCACTGGCTTTTGTAGTCATGTGATTAGTATTACGGTTCTGTCAGTCGCCATTTTGAACCCTATTAGTATTGAAACTAAGCTTGACACGCAATGGTGCCAACATGACGGCGAGGGACAAGTTATAGTGAACGGTCTGTACAAGGAATACTCTCATTAAAAAATTTTTTTTCTTTCTTTAGACGTTGACAGCCCCACGTTGTTGGTAAACATTTGCGCAATTTTTTTGTGAAATGTCACTTCGAATGTATTCAAAAAACAAGATGGTAGCAGTAGTTCCGATTTTGGCCACGCGTAAAAATAACCTTGTGGCGCTATTGTACATTTACCTGCATCGTCTAAACAGGTACTTGTTCCCGTTGGGAGGTTGGCACGTGATCTGCAGAGTGGGCGCTCGCTTCCTGTCCGTAGCCCACAGCAGGGCCAGCCCGTCCTTAGCGATGCTCACCAAGGAACTGTCGCACGGACTGAAGTCGAGGTCGTCGATCTATAACGGAATATGTGTCGCAAATAAGTATCATAAAATGGCTTAATTCCCAAGATATCAAAAAAGACAATTATGGGATTCTATTACGAGTATATTTATTTAATAGTTAATTCCATTCTGATACTATTTTATCAAGATTTGTATTGACAGTTTCCAAATGTTAATTGTAGAACTATGGCTGAACATAATAATTATGTTCGATTCTTTTGCAGATCAAATTATTATCCATATTGATGTAAAGGTTTAAGATAAGTTTTAAAACTGTAAAATACTGTTTTTGGACCAGTCATGCAAATCATCATAAAAATAAATAGAGTACATACCTACAACATGTCAAGCAATCAAGATCAACAATCAGAACTTTTGACTATAAGTCATTGTAGCAATCAAAGGTAATTTTTTTTTTCAAAGCTTTTATATCTCATCATCTGTTACGACGCCTCATTGAGGTGGATAACAATTAAAATTCTATTGTGTCTCGTTAATGACAGTTGAAAGGATATGCACATGGCATGTCTTCGAATTTCTGGTTCTAGAACTTGCCGGTTTCCTCACTATTTCTTTCAACTTTTTTAAATAGTCAATCAATCTGCCTAGCCTTTTCCCAACTATGTTGGGGTCGGCTTCCAGTCTAACCGGATGCAGCTGAATACCAATATTTTACATGGAGCGATTGCCTATCTGACCTCCACAACCCATAGTAACTGGGTAATACGATACCCCTTGGTAAAACTGGTGGTCAGACTTTCGGGCTAAAGATCCACGAATGACAGCCGGGATCAATGGCTTAACGTGCTTTCCGAGGCACGGAGGAGTCTCGGTATGTAAAGATGGTAACCCATCCATGGACCAGCCCCGACAAGCATAGCTGAACCTGATGGATCGACCCGTGCGGCTGTTATAACTGCCACGAGCTGTTCCGTTTTTAAACGAGTGATGTAAGTAAAGTGCACTTGCCAGAATTCGTCCTCGACTAAGATCTTTTATGTGTTTCATCGATCACATGTGTGCACTCTCACCTCCTTAGTATGTCCTTCAAGTTCGTACAGCAGTTCCATCTTAGGGAAGCTCCACACGCGCACTTTGCCGTCGATGCCGCCGGTCGCCATCTGCTTGCCATTGTGGTTGATCCGGACCACCCGCTGTAGAGGGTCGTTGCTGTAAATATTTAGAAAATAAATTAGTTTTAACCCTTTGACTACTAGTTGTCTTGTATAGTAATTAAATATGATTGGACCATGCAGTTGTAAAAATATTACCCTAGCAATTGCCTTGACTGACAGTTATTTTATAGTATCGGAATCATCACTACATAATTATTATAAAAACAAAGTCCCCCCGCCGCGTCTGTCTGTCTCAATGCGATAAACTCAAAAACTACCGAACAGATTTTCATACGATTTTCACCAATGGATGGAGTGATTCATGAGGAAGGTGATAGGCTATTTAACATCACGCTACGACCCTTGGGAGCCGAGCATAAAGACAAAAAGTAAGCGCAGGCGGGCGATGTGACGTGGTGGGTCGGGGACCGAGAGAGTTTTATTAAAATATGGCTGTTATTTTAGTATATTGTGTATCGTACGACTTCCACGCGAACGAAGTCGCGGACAGAAGCAAGTGAACTATAAGAATAGCTCGTGCCATGATGAAAAGTATCGACTTCAAAAAAGAAGCACTACTCGTGGATATATTACTAGTGAAACCTTATCTGTACTTACATAATAATATTATACCTTTAAATGAGCATTCTTGTATATATATAATCTGAATTGCGGAAACGGCTCCAACGATTTTTATGAAATTTAGTATGCAGGGGGTTTTGGGGGCGATAAATCGATCTAGCTAGGTTTAATTTTTAGAAAATGTTGTTCAAAAAAATCTTTTTTACAAAAAAAAAAAAATAACCGACTTCCAAAAAACCAATACAAAGTGAAAAATAACTTAAATTTCGGAAGTCGGTGTCTTTGGTTTTGTATTTTGTTATTTGCCACAGATTTCCGAAATTTAAGTTATTTTTCACTTTGTAGTGGTTTTTTGGAAGTCGGTTGTTTTTTTTTTTTTGTAAAAAAGATTTTATTTCTCGCTTTTTAGTGGTTCAATTTGTAATTTATGTATGTTTCATTAGCCTAATGCCAACTGCTCATCACCTTTTACAAAATATTGCTTTTCCCGATGCAGGGACGTTAATCGTTAAGAAGTTCTCCTAGGACTTCACCATCAGCTTCATTTATCCATATGCATTGTGACGAGCATAAATTGCTTGACATATATTAAAGTAACCGAATAGCAAACCCGTTAAATACTTATTATTGAATAGTCCCGCTGGCCATCTGTGGTCTTCATTATCAGTTCCACTTCACCAGATAGTGCTTTCCGAGAGCAACTGCACGAGTTACGAGGTGCATTCAATAAGTACCTAGCCTCATCGCCAGAGGGCGCTGTACTTTCAAAAGAGTCTTACCACAGTGTAGCACATTCTTTTTCAATTCTTTTTTCAAATTTTCATTCCAATCCCTTCATTTGTTTTAATTTGACAACTTATGGAAGCAAACGTGTCGATCGGTTTTACAAAAATGGAAAAAGAGCAATATCGTTCGGTGATTCGATTCCTATTTTTGGAAGGGAAAACGCGCATCGAAATCAAAGAGCGCTTGGATGCTGTGTACGGTGACTCTTCTCCATCGATGGCCACCGTCAAGAATTGGTTCAACGAGTTTGCACGTGGCCGTACGTCGGTTTTTGATGAACCACGTCCAGGTGCACCGAAAACAGCTGCTACGGAGGAAAACATTAAAAAAATCCATGATCTCGTATTGGCAGATCGCCGATTGAAGGTTCGGGAGCTAGCTGAGACTGTAGGCATTTCAGAAGGAACAGTGCATCATATTCTTCACGAGGAACTCGGCATGAGAAAGCTGTCGGCGCGATGGGTGCCGCGTTTACTCACACCAGAAAACAAGCGCAACCGTGAGACCACATCGGAGACGTGTTTGGCGCTGTTTAAGCGGAATCCAGCGGAGTTTTTGCGTCGTTTTGTGACCGTCGATGAAACCTGGATCCACTGGTACACACCAGAGACCAAGGAGCAATCAAAACAATGGATCCAGACCGGGGAACGTGCTCCAAAGAAGGCGAAAACTGTAAAATCGCCCGGAAAAGTTATGGCCACCGTTTTCTGGGATTCACAAGGTGTGATCTACATCGATTACCTCGAGAAGGGTAAAACAATTACAGGGCTTTACTATGCCGATTTATTGGGCCGATTCGACGCCGAATTAAAGAAAAAACGACCCCATCTGGCGAAGAAAAAAGTGCTGTTTCACCACGACAACGCACCGGTTCACACGTCTGCCGTTGCCATGGCCAAATTGGTCGAATTACGCTACGAATTGCTGCCCCATCCACCGTATTCTCCAGATTTGGCCCCTTGTGACTTCTTTCTGTTTCCTAATCTGAAAAAATCACTCGCCGGGAATAGATATGGATCGAATGAGGAGGTCATCGCCGCCACGGAGGCCTATTTTGCAGAGTTTGACAAAAACTATTTTTCGGACGGGTTAAAAAAGTTGGAGCATCGCTGGGCTAAGTGTATCGAACTAAAAGGAGATTATGTTGAAAAATAAATTGCCACTTTTCCAAAATTTTCGTTTACTTTTTGTAGGCTAAGTATTTATTGAATGACCCTCGTACTATAAAAAATACCCAAATAGCTATAGTTGTGCCTATAATTTTGAAGAGTTCCCTCGATTTCTCCAGGATCCCATCATCAGATCCTGACCAGATGACAATGAGACCACTTCGAGAGCATACCCTTTCAAACAAAAAAAAGAATTTTGCAAATCCATTTATAAATGACGGAGTTATGCCCGAACATACATAAAAAAAAAATATAAACATCCGAATTGATAACTCCTCCTTTTAGAAGTCGGTTAAAAAGAAACTGAACAAAGCTCGGTCATCCAGATATTAATATTATAAAGAGGTGTTTGTTTGTAAGTTTGTATGTAGGGGGTAATCTCCGAAACTAAGTCGGATTTGAACATTTCTTTTTGCATTGGTTAGCCCAATTCTTGAGGAAGGTTTATAGGCTTGCGGACGACGTCGCGGGCTGAAGCTATTAAAAGTATAAAAGCATAGCAATCTCATTCATATCACTAGGGAATCCAACTGTGCTTGCATTTGGTGTCTAGAGTGAGCATAATGGGATCGAAAGAACGATGCGTCCCGCGTGGGATTCGCTTCAGTGCGAGGTGAGTCTAGCTTCAGACTTTCTCGACGCATTTATCTGAGGATCCTCTCACAAAATCAAGTTCACATCATCATCAGACTGCCTCGTGGGTCTTGTGGTCGTCTACGGTCCTGGGTTCGATTCCCGGGTTGGGCAAAGTGTTATTGGGATTTCTATATAAAATTTCTCAGTAGCGGTCCCGGTTGTGCCCGGTTGATGGCAATAGGATCGCCCCCTATTACATGGGACTTAAACATAACTGGCGAAATGGGGGTGTACTATAGGTACACCTCTGCCCAACCCTTCAGGGTAACAAGGCGTGATGTTATGTTTATCTTAATTATCGGCGTTTAGCATTTTACTGTTGGACTACTAGGCTTCTTCAATCGGATGCTATTTGACTCAAATGTCGCGTACTTAAATATTATTATTTATTACGCATTCTGCACGACAGCAAAAAATTGATAAACAATCAAATACTTGAGCAGTGAGTTACATAATTATTCAATAGTGACTCACAAATAAATGATTTTCAAGATAAAAAAAAATATTATTGTTAGTTAATAAATGCATTGTATGATAAAAAATATCGATAAGTCATCATCATCTGCCTAGCCTTTTCCCAATTACGTTGGGGTCGGCTTCCAGTCTAACCGGATGTAGCTGAATACCAGTATTTTTACATGGAGCGACTGCCTATCTGACCTCCACAAACTAGTTACTTAGGTAACACAATACTCCTTGGTAAGACTGGTTGTTAGACTTTTGGGCTTCTAATTACCCGTAACTTTTTTTCAGTTTTCGTATAGTTGGAGTTAAACGTCATTACCTACTATATGTGTGACTCCAGATATACGAAAACCGAAAAAATCGAAATCAATGTCTTGTTCTAAACCTTCTTAGATCCTTCTTTGGCTTTGCCGTAGTCTGGTAAAAACCAAGGATAACCAAAAATGTTCAGTCAGATCGCAATATAGAAACCCCACGCGATTTCGAGTAAATTAAGATGACGGGTTCCTTTGAACACATATAGGGAAATTCCTTGTTTTTTGGTGCCTTATCACAGTTTACTGTTATGCCCTGTGACGTCAAAGACAGACTTAATTATGAATGAGAAATAACTGGAAAGACCTACATCCCCTTGGAAATTCGAACATCATCTAGTAGGGGTAGGCAAGCCTGATGCATATTTTAAAGCTCATGTAAACCTTGGAAACCTTTCGCCGTGGAAATCCCAATAATAATAAATTCTTAATACACATTTCTGAGTTTCCTTATAAAGATAAAATACCCAGAGGAAAATATTTCATTAAACACTAAGGTATTAATACTTTTTTGTAACTCACCTTTTCTAAAGAGAAAAGATTTGTATGTATGTTTGTAATTAATAAACTCAAAAAATACTGGACCTATTTTAAAAATTCTTTCACCAGTAGAAAGTTCTTTCATCAGTGAGTAACATAGGCTATAATTTATAAAGATATCACGCGGGCGAATCCGCTGGCAGAAGCTAGTGTTAAATAAGTGTAGATTCAAAAGGCAAATTAAAAATCTTTTATATCAAAATATTGGATATCTATAACGTCATAATCTAAGTGAAGAATGTTTGATGACATATTTTATCTATAGCCTTCTCTAGTAGATAAAAATGATCTGTTATCTCTTAGCTGGAATGAGGTTACAAATATTTTTATTACTTAGATGTTTTATATGGCATAACAATTTACAAGCTTCCTAGTTTACTTAATATAGTTTAAAGGTAACTGAGATGTTATTTTAGTGCTAACTAGCTTTTGCCCGCGGCTTCGCCCGCGTGGATGTCGAAAAATATCCCACGGGAACGTACTACTGAGATTACATACCGTTGCCGTCAACCATAATTATGTAGTTACGCGTAATTTTGAATCTGTGATATCTTTAAAACTATTTATTTAAATGATATGATGTCAAGGCATATTTTAATCTAAATTAAATGCCCAATTTAAATAACATATTTTATTGGATAAGGATTAATATAATATCGGTCAAAATAGCTTCGGAAATAATAATTAAATTTTTATCAAATTCTGAAAGATAACAATGGTTACTGTGGGTCATCCTTAGAAGGTAGACATATGTCATCGCGGACTTAACTCCCAGTCGGCGTGATTTTTCCGACTTCTTCAATGATGATCGTCATATTTAAGCCAATTTACACAAAACTTTAATGAATTATACACCAAAACCTTCCGCATGAATCACTCCGTCCATTGGTGAAAACCGTTTGAAAATCCGTTTGGTAGTTTTTGAGTTTATCGCGTTCAGACAGACAGACAGACGCGGCGGGGGACTTTGTTTTATAACATGTAGGGATAAATCTATACAGAAAACATTGTATAGCTAAATTTTGGCGTGTCCAAAGTGTCCAGCACACACGCACTTATGAGGACCTAAAAAACGCCACTGAAGCCGCGATTGGCTCGGCCAACTACTGAGCAGTAAGTGGCCACGCCATTCGCGGCATCAGTGGCCTCAACTTCTTTAACGATTTACCATTGACTTAAAAAGAAGCAGCTACATGGATTTTATTTATAAAGAAACAATATTATGATTGTTATATGAATGCAAAGAATAGGAAATAAACATTTAAAACACAATGTTATTGGTAATTCCCATTGTTATTTACGTGTGTTTTACAAAAAAAAAAAACAATATATTTATTTGATATTGCACCATTATTCGATTATAATCCTTATTTCATAGATTTCATAGTTCCTATAGCAAAAGAAACTATTTCATTCTTTGAATTTAGTTAAAACAAAATTGTGAAAAGAAAAAAATAAGAAAAATTAGATTTAGCATTCCATTAATATGGACAAAATGAGAGCTCTATAATTTATTGTATTATGGAAGAAAGATATTCAGGGCTATTCCCATAATTAAATAATTATCTGTTTACATGTGTGTGCAAATTAAGTTAAATAAATTAACTAAATAATTTACCTGAAATCAGTCTGCACACTATCACTGGGCCTTATTTCAAATGATATTCTTTTCTCCGTAGTGTTACTATTGCTGTCCTTCTTAGATATATTGTCGTTCTCCGAAACAGTACGCCTTCTTCTCCTGACTAGCCCATTCTCTGCTCTGAAGCTACCTCTGCGCATCTCAGCGGCATCTACCATGCGTATATTGACTTTATACAGCTGACAATGGCTCTCCTGTCCTGCTGTTAAATAAGTCTTGTTCTGCTGATTACTTCTCACTGAACAATTCATCACTACATTCGGTCCAGTCTCATGGCGCATCACCTCTTCGGCAACGAATCTTGTTCCATTGTGTGAGAGCTCAAATATTTCCTAAAAATAAATGTTAATTCCATGTCATACTATTTTGCTTTAAACTTTATTGATAAAACTACTGTCTGAGTAAGTTTCAAGTCACATGTTTACTTCATTTCTCAGAATCAGCGATCGAAACGAAATGCCTCATTACTAAAACAAGTCAGTAATCATTGGACCAACACTATTACATTTGTTAATAGAAATTAAAGTCGCGTTCAACTTTCTATGTGATAAAATTTTCTCAGGAATGCAAGAACCAGTTTTTTGAACCGAAACTAGTGAAATTGTATTTATTAGACGTTTGAGTAAGCAGCTGACACGTACGCCAGTGAAACTAAACGGAGTCATTTAATTATGGGTTTGTTAAAGTTTATACTTACAAATCCATTAGCAACGCCTGTAGCCGCGGCTCCGCCACCACCAGCGACTATTACGTGTCGATTCGTAAGCGTTTGAAGCGTGTAGAGCGGAAAATCAACCCTCGCCAGTAAACCATCACATCTATTAGGAGACATGGTGGCTTATAACATCAATTCAACCAATCCAATGAGCCTGTATCTATCAAATAACACTATCCTAATGTCAAAGCAAGCCCCTTAAGTTCATTTTAATTAACTAAACATCGTATAATTGCCGTAATATGGTTAAATCTACGCGAATCATGAACAAAACTTTAGCAAAGAATTCACCACTTCCAACATGACAAAAGTCAAACTTGACAGCTGGGTGTTTACGAATGTAGCTTACACTTTTATTTGGAATGGTGAATTTAACATTTTAACTGTCAATTTTATAATTTTGGAAAGTTATAAGTAATTCCAAAACATTATTACTTTTCACTTATTATTTTAACCCAATCATTAAAGTCACTCTTTATTATTTGCGTTCAACACTGCATCCTGTAAACATGCTTTGTAACCGCGATCTAAAGCTGGCTGTTCACAGCTGTCGCTCTACTAAACATCCCTAGACATAATAAAACCTTCAAACCATTCACGGCAAAAATTCATGTACGATGAACTCGTGATTTTATAATTTACACCTTGGGCAACGTATAATAAATTATAATCTAACAATGCTAAATGCATAACTGCCCCAAACTGCCCCTTGGGTCTAGTGATAGTAACTCGCCGTTAGGTGAGTATATGTTCCTTGGATGGTAATCGATTGAACATTATTTATTTAGGTCGCCAGTTTGATTCCGGCGAAAGTTTTAGAAATGCAGACATCAAAAACTTAATCGAATCTGAAACAGCAGCAGCTAAACTATTAAAAATAGTTTTAACGGGTATGCGTTCACTGGCTTGTAATGGCTCTGCTAGATGGCTGTTTGAGAAATTAAGAAAACAGGACGAAATAAATAAAATAAAATAGAAAATGGTATAAAAATATTTTAATAAATAATCTGCATAAGAATTACAAGCTAAGATAAGAAAAGATTATCGATAAAAGATTCTACTGATTATTTCATTTAAAAAAAGTAAAGTTAGGGTAAAAATAACATGCGTCCCATTCAACATGGGATAGACAGAAAAATGCACATCAAAACAGCAATCATTAAAAAATAAAAATAATAAATTATTGTACATGTTACAATCACGAATCACATGTTACGTAACATAACATTTACAGGGTGGCAGGCACATCGACGCGAAAACTGTTACCGTGGATTCAGTACATGATTCTGAACCCCTGCGTTGAAATTTTTCGTCAGTTATTTTTATAAATTCTGCTGTTCCATACATTTTGACCGTGTAGGTATTGCACTTTTGTATGAAACAGCAGATTTAAAAAAAATAACCGACGAAAAATTTCAACTCAGGGATTCAGAATCATGTACTGAATCCATGGTAACAGTTTTCACGTCGATGTCCCTGCCACCCTGTTTCCTGCGAAGAGTTGGGAGAGGTGTACATTTACTACACCTTTATTTCGGCAATTACGTTTAAGTCCAATGTAATAAGGGCCGAGCCTATTGCTATCGACCAGACTCTGATCCAGACTTCTACTGAGAAATTCCAGATGGAAAAACTTAATAAAATAATACTTTGCTCGACCTGGGATACGAACTCAGGATCTCATGCTCAGCAGTAGCGCTTGCGACCACTAGACCAACGAGGCAGTCAATCATGAATCATGTTTGGAATTTATTCAAACATCAGTAGATGTAAGGCAGATCAAACTCTATTGAATAATTAGAATTATTTAGTATTTTATCTACACCCATGCAATAAAACCTCTATAAAAGATTCTGAAACAGTTAGCTTATTGCCAACATTAAAACAACCAGTGCCATAGTAACCATAATATCATCCAAACGAGTGTTATAATGTTGTACAAAATTTCATTATGCAACTCCTTTGCTTTTTCGATCCCTTCCTTACTCATCAAACAGCCACATTCTCATTACTCAATTCGTGGTATCTTTAAGAATTAAAAAAAAGAACATTGTCAACAACGCCGTAATTTAAAAATATCTGTTTTTTCCTATACATTGTTTGTATTAGATACTCAGCAATTTCACACAAACCTACATGGGCATTTATGAAACGTCAGAAGCTAGGTGCACGGTTCCAATTGATCGTTTCCTTTGGAGAAGAGCTGGCAAGAAACTCCACGGTTACTCTTTTAAAAATAATTGGCTTTTACAATACTTTCAAATAACAGTGTTACTAGATATGAGAGGACAGTGTCGGTCTTTCAATAAGTACCAAGTACTTAACAAAATAGAAAATGGTCAACAGGTCTACAATCCACTAAGCCTACAGCGTTCTCACATTCACAAAATAGAAAAGAATCTATACAAAAGATAAAATAAAAAGTAAAAACCTATTTTAATAAAACGCAATTATTGCTATTATAACTGTAATCAATCTGAATAATTATCATATCCACAAAAGTCACTAATAGAGTTGAAATTAAATGTATAATGTTAAATAATAGAATAAATATGTCATGAATTTCCATAGAGTTCTTACAACACTGTACAACACCCTATGGTTTCAGAACCTTTTATAGAGGATTCATATCATGAGTGTAGATAAACTCTTATATGCAAGTGTACATAATTAGGTATTAAAACACTTATGAATTTTAATTACATTCAGAGCTATTTTCAACACCAGATATATAATATAATACTATCATGTTATGTAGCTATAGGCACTAGAAAGGTTCACAATAAAATTATGACATGAAATTCTTATTGTTACTCACACTATACAAAATTGTCAAACAGACAAGAAACATAAAAATTAAATATGTAAAATAATTTGAACATAATTATGCACAAATTTTAAATACAGGGTGGCAGGGAAACATCGTCGCGAAAACTATTACCAAAGATTCAGTACATGATTCTGAAACCCCCCTTTTTTTTTGGTGGGAAATTATCACATAACTTCTCCTGCTCTGGGTGGAGCGGGAGGGCGTGTCAGACTCTTACTGACTAAAACCCACCCGTGTTCCTTCAGTTGCCATGTTGCCGGGGGGCCACGATTTCCCTTTCGGCCCTTATTCGCAGCCCCGGCAGGCATTGGCCCTAGCGGATCCCGTCAATTCTGCTGACATCTCTTTGAGGCGCGCGTGGTACACAACGCGCCGTCGACCCGGGCCTGGTCCTTATCGGACGGCATTCTGAAACCCCCTGCGTTGAAATTTTTCCTCGGTTATTTTAAAAAACAATCAGCTGTTCCATACATTTTGATCGCGTAGGTATTGCACTTTCTATGAAACAGAAGATTTTTTTTAAATAACCAACTAAAAATTTCAACGCAATTGGATTTAGAATCATGTTCTAAATCAATGGTAACAGTTTTCGCGTCGATGTCCCTGCCACCCTGTATACACTGTGAAATTTGAATCACAGTTTTGCTAGAACAAACGTTGTTCAGACCATGGTGTACTACCATTCTACAGCATTCAATAAAAAAAAAACATAATTGGTTTTTGAAAAGACAGTTTGAAATGTCAAGATTATCGTTACTCCCTACAACACAGACACCACGCATGGGACACAACATTGTCTACAGGGAAATGTCCCTCCATAAACAAAATTTAGTAAGCGGTAGATAATCTTGACATTTTAAACTTTGTCTTTTTTGTGTTTTTTCAAAAACTAATTATGTTTCTTTTTTTTATTGGATGCTGTAGAATGATAGTAAACCATGGTCTGAATAACGTTTGTTCTAGCACTGTGATTCAAATTTCACGGTGTATTATTACTTTGGCAATTCGTACACATTATACAACAACCCGCACTGGGCCCGCGTGGTGGATTACGGCCCACTCCCTCTCACAGAGAGGAGGTCTGTGTCCCAGCAGTGGGAACATTATAGGCTGATTATGCTATACAGCAAGTATCAGAAATTTGTGGTCTGTACCACAACCTTAAGTGCAACCCACACTGGGAACGAAGCTATAAAGTTCGTTTAGGTTCGCTCATGCGCGTCTTTTCATACTTCGGTTTGTGGACGTATGAGGAATAGGATGTAAAGTTCACTCATCCTCCAAAGAAAAGAGAGGATCTTTCGACCAGACGGCTGTAGTGTCTAGTGAGCTACTGCCCAACGATTGATGTCGGGACGTTGTATACACGGTGTCAGGGACATCGACGTGAATACTGTTACCATGGATGCAGTACATGATTCGGACCCCCCTGCGTTGAAATTTTTCGTCGGTTATTTAAAAAAAAATCTGCTGTTCCATACATTTGGACCGCTTAGGTATTGCACTTAGGGTTCACAATCATGTACTGGATCCATGGTCGTGATCCAGTTTTCACGTCGATGTCCCTACCAGCCTGTATATGCTAGTCGCGCGGTCAACTCTGCCCAGTCCGTCCCATCCTAGATGTCCTCCCTCCGGTTGACGCCCTAACCCGGGGTTCGTACCCCACAGGGGGTGCCCTTAGCGAGCGTTCACCTAGTTTTTAATTAGCACAGTTGAATAACCCCCGGCTGGAGGTTTTAAGTGTAGTAGTTTAAGGCACCCACAGGAAAGCCCGGTTAAGTAGTCATGATCTCAGAGGTCAACTACGAGATGCCCTACAAAAAAAAAGGTCAACGCTGCTTGCGCGATGCAAGATTTTGCGTGACATCAATGTGATGCGTAGATGGCATGTGACGATGTAGATGTCGCCACAGATTTTCGCGATTTGAACCGAAGTATGCAAAAACGCGATAGCCATATGAGAGAAGGTAAACGAACTTAGTTTCGTTCCCAGTGTGGACTGTGCTTTAAATATGACCACACCCTTGTGATACATGCTGTAGACAACACAAAAGTGAATCTTTACATTTAAAGTCTGAATTTTTACATTTAAAGTCTGAATTTTTACATTTAAAGTCTGAATTTTTACATTTAAAGTCTGAATTTTTACATTTAAATTAGAACAGAACCTCTATTTTCTATAACACATAAATATTGTATTTACAACTTACTTGTTCCTATGATTCTGTAAAATTTTAATTATTTGAAAGAAACATATTTCACTGTGTGTCCTGTAGTAATTCAGGGGCAAGTTTTCATGGAAGCTTCGGTCACTTCGACCAGCAAAGTCTTATAATACTATAAACCGGGCGTAAATATAACACATCGAGCGTTAGAAAGAGACAACGGAATACAATCAATCGGCCTACAGTCCGGCTGTCGAGAGAGTGCGTTCCTGACACCTGTCAGTTGGACAGTTTCTAGTACTAATAAGGATCAAATTCGCAAAACACATATTCGTTAGTATGATTATTTCCGGATTTTTTATATACACATTAATGAATTTTATATACATAATAACATAAATATTTACTTTTAAAGTATTCATCATCATCTGCCTAGCTTTTTCCCAACTATGTTGGGGTCGGCTTCCAGTCTAACCGGATGCAGCTGAATACCAATATTTTACATGGAGCGACTGCCTATCTGACCTCCACAACCTAGTTACTAGGTAACACGATACCCCTTGGTAAGACTGGTTGTCAGACTTTGTGGGCTACTAACTACCCGTAACGACTATCAAAGATCTACAAATGACAGCCGGGACCAACGGCTTAACGTGCTTTCCGAGGCACGGAGAGGTCTTGGTATGTAAAGATGGTCACCCATCTACAGACCAACCGCGGCAAACGTAGCTTAACCTGATCGATCGACCCGTGCAGCTGTTGTTACTTAGCCACAAGCCCCTCACTTACTTTTAAAGTATTATATTATATTAATTATTGTGAATGTGAAGACAATGTGAGTCATTCCTTTTTGTTTTTAATTTTCTCAGTTAGCTCTAATTATGGTCTGACAGTTTGAGTGATTTATGTAGCCTACACAAACGTCCTTTTTTTTGTATTGTTCGTCGAATCGTTGGGCTACTTAATTAAATTGAGTTGAGCTGCACGATAACTGACAAAT
Source organism: Agrochola lychnidis (assembly GCA_963680765.1). Lineage (NCBI taxonomy): Eukaryota > Metazoa > Arthropoda > Insecta > Lepidoptera > Noctuidae > Agrochola > Agrochola lychnidis. The sequence goes on from OY796858.1 coordinate 24,690,919, forward strand.
GCGTGCACTGACTGGACAGGCCCTCTCAATCTGTGTGGTGCTTTCCTCAAAAGACCACTTCAGACACCAATCTACATGATCTGACCAAGATTATGTCTGGACTTTAAAAGAGACTGTGACCTCGTGAGTTTGTTTCGGCCTTTCTTCTCAGAGTAGTCAGATAGGAAACGCCGACCTCATCTAAGGTCCCCGTCACGAGAAGCTATAATTTTTGTAAATAAAGTACTTCTACCAAGTTACGTAGCGACAATTTAATCAACAACAAATAATCCCAAATTCAATGAAGTCAAAGTAACGTACGTGTTATACGAAACTAATGAGCAATTTCACTTGATCGGGTTATATTTTAGCGATATAAAGCGCTGTCGTCTAAGGTTTTGTGGTCCTGGAACGCATCTGATTTATGGAACGTAAACATTTGGGCCACGATTTTGAAGTAAGTTCACGCTGACGTTGTCTCTGCTGTCTTTCGAGTTTCGAATGCGTCTGTTTGTTTGTGGTGTTTTCGCGGATTAGGTTATATTGTTTGTTTGTAATTAGATGTGTGTGTTAATATAGTTATATCCCTGTAAAAAAATAGTACAAAACTGTTTTAAATTTTATTTTACCCAAAGATTGCAAACCCCTGAATGTGTGTTTACAAAATTTATAGCTTCTCGTGACGGGGACTTTAGTTCTTAAAATATGACTGACGTGTAAAAGTGTTTGTACAAACCTACTTACAGAAATAAAATCATTTATGAAACTGACAGGTGTCAAGAACGCATTTTCTCGACGGCGGGACTATAGCCTTTTCCCAACTATGCTGGGTCGTCTTCCAGTCTAACCGGATGCAGCTGAATATCAGTATTTTACATGGAGCGACTGCCTATCTGACCTCCACAACCCAGTTACTGGGTAATACGATACCCCTTGATAAGATTGGTTGTCAGACTTTTGGGTTTCCAACTACCCCTAACGACTGTCAAAGACGACGCACTAAAAAAAACTTTTTGTAAAAAACAATATACTATTAAATTCGATGTGCCATTTTTACGGCCGGAAGCTGTCATAATACATGTTACTATTTTCAGACAATAATACTACACGCCTTCCGATGAGAGAATGTGTTCATGACATCTGTCAGTTATACATATACAGTCCTTTTACAGTTATTTGAAAGGTCACCGAAACGATCAATTGCAACTGTAAATTTTTACGTGATTTATAAACATTGATCGCCTAACAAATGCAATTGAAGTTGCAATCAGTCCTCTCCCTTTACTTCTACAGCTTTGGTTTCTTCAGAAAGTTAATACAGAGCGTTTTTGGACACACAAATGTCAAATACTGGTGAAAATGACAGATTTTCATGGAGGCCGTTATAACTTATAATAAATGACGGAACCGATCCGAATCCAAGCTTTACAGCAACTTTATAGCAAAGACATTTAGATTAGTGATGTGCCGGATATCTGCGGATATTCGAGGGAGAAAAAAGATCTGTATCCTGTATCTGTATACATTTCATTACGTAATCATTACGTATACGTAATGAAATGTATAAAAGATCCGTTCAAGATTCGCCAAAAAGTAACGGATACAGATCTTTTTTCTCCCTCGGATATCCGCGGATACGGATATCCGGCACATCACTAATATAGATCACTGTGATGCAAAATCAGAGATAAATAACTGTTAGTGATGCAAGGAATACTACTTTCACGAATACGAATACGAATATCAAACCTACTATTCGGCGAATACGAATACGAATATCTCGCCATAATAATAAAAGACTAATAGTCTAGTACTACATAGACGCAGCCATTACTAACGTTCGTCTAAGTTACTTAGGACTTACTATCCTACGTTTTGTTCATACAAAAGAAATACAGACCATATAACTATTTACTTGGTAATTTATCAAAGTGTTTCCATATGTCACTTTGATCTCGTTTACGAGAAGACATTTTCTATTCAACTTCAACTTCTTTCACTTCGCAGCAACCTCAGAAAATAAATAAAACAATACTCTCTTGTTTGACTTGCGCTTTCGACTGACAAATGAAATGAAAGGAATGAATGAATCAATCAATCCATGGTTCGTAATGATAGGAAAACTCCCGGGCCGCGGCACTGTATAAACTATGGCCGGGGAGTCCCCCGTTGCGTCGTCGTAGCGGTTAAGGCCCTTGCACACGTCGTATTTTTACGTGCCGACGACGCGCGTTTTCCAAGTCTACCAGTAATTAGATTTGCGTACAAACATATTATTTTTAAATATTCGTATTAGTATTCGCCGAATACGAATATTCGGTAAATGTCTACTATTCGGCGAATACGAATATTCGTATTCGTATTCGTTGCATCACTAATAACTGTGAAAGGACTGTAAACGCTGAGTACAAAATAAAACGTGTTTTACGAATTTTAATATAGACATCTTAATAGATGGAAATTACAAGCATTACGAGGGTTGGTAACTTTATTAGTTCCTAATCGAGTCCAACTGACAGATGTCAGGAACGCATTTTCTCAGTGGCCGGAATTTATGTACTATCGAAGAAATGCATATCTGTACACTGTAAGGACTATTCTTGCTTGCAGAACTCGGCCGCTATAGTATCGCTTACCTACGAAGAAAACGGGTCATGTGCACGGGATTTTGTTTCAAATCGGTTAGATATGCAATACCCCGATGGTACTACCTACATCCAATATTACTTTTTATTATCAGCCACAATCTTTTCTCGTTTTTTACAAAACGATATAAAGATCGGGTGACATTGTTTGCTAGTAGGTAAAGATAATGGATCGTATGAGCCCGTCCCGGACTGAGTCGGAGCTCTGACCGATGCCGAAGTTAAAGAACACTGACTCAGCGGCGACTTGCTGTGCGCATGTGCCCATGGGGTACCAGCCCACTTTGTTGAATACTATACCCACTTTGTATACCTGTGGAATTAAAAGGCAGGTGTGAATAAAAATAATAAAACAGTGGCACTCCGGGAGTGCCAACAGAAGTGAAAACTTCACAAGATCGCCTTGGTAGAAGAAAAATACTTGCATAGAACATTGATCCGTAACAAAATATAAATAAAGAGCACAATCGCGTTTACAAAAATGAGGTGTCGGTGTCGCGAGTTCAATTGTTTTTTCCCCATCTCAAAAATGCCCAACGCGCCTAAAGAAGTTTTCACTTCAAAAATGGTGCAAAACCAAATAAAAAACCAAGACAGAGCGCTGTCAACAGTGACGTGAGGCCGGTTTCGTAAACATGTATGCACTTAGTGAGGTGTAGTTTGGTTGTAAATGTGAGCGTGTATGCACAGAGCGAGGTGTAGTTTTGCATGCTTAACTGTATTGTACGCAGTGCTATATCTTGGTTTTTTTATTTGGTCTGAGAGTCAAATGTACCCTAAGCAGTGGATTTACCACAGATTAAGTGAAAATAATGTATGTAACTGTGGAAGTTAACAGAAACAGGGTAGAAAGTCCCTCATCCTCCGACTAAACGGGTACTGTTGTGTCTATACTGCCCGATGGTTGTTGTCGGGCTGCACGCTTAACATGACCATAATAGAAACGAGTTTTGTCGACGGAAGAATAGAAAAAATGACAGATAAACAATCACAATCTGTCATTTTGTCTATTCTTCCGTCGACAAAACCCGTAGAAAACCCGTTTCTATGGTTGTCATGCTACGCGTGCAGTTGTATATAGAATCATTATCATCATTTCAGCCGAAAGACGTCCACTGCTGGACATAGGCCTCCCCCAAGCATCGAAACTTCGACAGATTCTATGCTCTCCGCATCCAGCGGATTCCTGCGGCCTTCACAAGGTCATCGGTCCATCTTGTGGGAAGCTGTCCAAAACTACGTCTTCCGATACGTGGTCGCCACTCCAGAACCTTTCGACCCCATCGGCCATCCGTTCTGCGAGCAATGTGCCCTGCCCATTGCCACTTAAGTTTGGCAATTCTTCGGGCTATGTCGGTTACCTTGGTTCTCTTGTGGATCACTTAATTTCTGATTCGATCACGTAGGGAAACTCCAAGCATAGCCCTCTCCATTGCCCTTTGGGTGACTTTTAGCCTTCTAATAAGGCCCATTGTGAGCGACCACGTTTCAGTAGACGGTCATATAGAATGTTGTATTTAGAATGCATATAATACAATGTAAATTTCGCGGTAAATATTACTTGATGTAGTATTTGTATGCTGTTATATTATGTTTTAACCGACTTCTAAAGGAGGAAGTTATCAATTCGGCTGTACTTCCCCCAAAAACCACTATAATGATAATTTTTTGTACCTTATTTCTCTGTATATACACAGGCCTGTTGAACATGATGTCCAGCAGGTGCCGGAAGGGCACCCTGTTGGTGTAGTGCGTGTAGGTGAGGCGCGCGCCGTCGGCGTCCAGCAAGTGCGCGTACAGCAGCTCGCAGTACGAGCCCGCGCCCGCGCCCGCGCCGCCCACCGCGCACGACACGCCGGACTCCTCGCTCGGGGCTTGGGTCGGCACCTACAAATAAAAGAAAGACAATACACTTATTTACCCTCTCCGACCTAGATGGCCCCATAACACTCCTCCAGAAGAATAGGGCCACCAGTACAGTGCACAAACACAGACGCCTCACGTCATTCCGACCTCGCCGCCGAGGTCCTTTGCGATCGCAACCGCGTCCCCGAGTAAATGAAACTCCCCCCCGACTCTTGCTCGAAAACGAGGTGCCAGCAGTTGTTGCAGCTGAGCACGTAGCTTTAAATACCCCGCATAATAATCATGATGAAAATCTAAGTTTGATCCAGCCTGTCCCTTCTTGCTGTCCTCCCACCAGCGATGCCCTAAGCCGAGGTTCGTACCCCACAGGGGGTGCCCTTAGCGAGCACTCGCTTAATTTTAATTTAGAATAGTTTATGACCCTGGCTGGAGGCTTTAAGTGTAGAAGCTTAAGGCACCCACAGGAAAGCCCGGTTAAGCAGCCAAGACCTTAGTGGTCAAAACTGCGAGTTGCCATAGTAAAAAAAAAAAACGCTTATTTACGACCAGTCGACCAGCTTCCGCCAGCGGCTACGCCCTTGTGGTATCTCTTTAAATAATAGCCTATGCTATTCAGTGATAAAATAGCATTCTACTGGTGAAATCATTTTTAACATCGGCCCAGAATTTATAGAGTTAATTCATTACAAATAAACATACAAAAGATCAAATATTTGATATTGTTTTTTTTTTTTTTGATTTTTTTTTTTGTTTTTTTTTTTTTTTTTGAGGAGCTCGTGGCTAAGTACTAACAGCCGCTCGGGTCGATCTGTCAGGTTAAGCTACGCTTGCCGGGGTTGGTCCGTGGATGGGTGACCATTTCTACATACCGAGACTCCTCCGTGCCTCGGAAAGCACGTTAAGCCGTTGGTTCCGGCTGTCATTCGTGGATCTTTGACAGTCGTTACGGGTCGTCAGAAGCCCGAAAGTCTGACAACCAGTCTTACCAAGGGGTATCGTATTACCCAGTTACTGGGTTGTGGAGGTCAGATAGGCAGTCGCTCCATGTAAAATACTGGTATTCAGCTGCATCCGGTTAGACTGGAAGCCGACCCCAATATAGTTGGGAAAAGGCTAGGCAGAACGAACAAAAGATCAAATATTTTCTCTTTATTATAATATTAGTTTAGATAGCCTATGTTACTGATAATATAGCACTCTATTGTTTAAATAATTTAAGAAAAATACGATTCGAATTTCACAACAATATAACAGCTCGGATTTAGGAAGTTTTGATATCCCGTGCCTCGGAGAGCACGTTGATGTGTCGGTCTTGAGCCTGATCTCTCCCCGGTGGTGTCAGATTGCCGTCCCATCGGACTAGGAGAGTAAGAGCGGTTTCGAACTACGTCCGATCGTCGGATCGATTGCCATCCAATTTCACCACCCTTGGTTGACTGGTAGAGAATGCCTAAGGCATTAAGTCCGCCTTTGTACCTTTTTGAGTGTGAAAAGTTTAAATAAATAATAATCTGAATTCAATCCGAATTGGGAATGTTCTATATTCGAACGGACACAGTTCGGATTTAATGCGCAACCTCTCATACAAATAATAATATGACTACTTCGGACCGATATTTCTCGGATTCGAATCGGACGTAGTGCAAAACCGCTCTAAAGGAACAGAGTGCACCTGCATTATACTCCGACATGAAGACTAATAGAGAATTATGGAAGAAAAAGACATGTTGCGTCGGCCGAAAATAAATTGAATTAGGGCAGAAGAAAAGAAAATAAAGAAGGAAAAGAAAGAAAGAAAGAAAAGAAAAGAAAGAAAGAAAATACGTTTATTTGCGGTAAAAATGACGCAAAGAAAGATTTTAAAAAATACGTAAATAACAAATTGGGGGAAAATATGCGTCACATCCACACAAAACAGCCATCGCTCAGCATAATGCTGCGACCCCATGCGAGACAGAGCCCCAGCGCTGGTTTTCAGCGACAGCCAGCGCTGACATGACGTCAACCGGTGCAGCATATAGTGAAATAACAAATCAAAAATAAAATAAATCCAATACTTAGTCCTAAATGTTTATACAAATATAAAATTTAAAATGGCAACATTTCGTTCCGTCGACGACTCACGCGCCCACACTTATGTCAATCTGTGCGCGTAGCTGTCATAAAACTATTCGCTTGACGTTTTGACATATTAGTTTATATTATGTACTGGTTATCATGTTCGTGAACGGGCGCCGTCAGTTGAGACTGGTCATCTCTTATCTGCCAGGGCTTATTTTTAATCTTATACATATTTTCAATTGCTTTGATTATTTTTTGTACATTGTTCTCACATATAGAAGCAACAAGAATAATGTACAGACGCCAGCACATCAAGCTACCCGAAACTGTCAAATTTTCCCAATCAACTTTGAACCTTATACTTCAGCGATAAAGTTGAAAATCTATTAAATATATTTGACAGATTGTAGTAGCCTGATGTGCTGGCGTCTGTACCCAGGATTTTGTAATATCTATATTTAAAAGAGTGTCCTTGGAGTTTCTTGCCCGTTCTTCTCCATAGAGATCTACGTTTTGGAATGGGCAACTAGCTTTAACTTTCTGACTAACTGACCGACTCTTTGACAATTCAAAAGTGCCTGTAAATGGTTTAATTGAAATAAATGCTTTGAGTTTACGTAATAATTATAACACGGCGCAATAGCGCATTAAGTAAGAATGTTATGTTATGATGCAATGCATAATAAGAATAATAACACGGGATGTATTGGATGATTGTGTAGCTGTGGTTTTTGTAAACAGTGTTTGTGCCGATGACATTCTTATGCCAACCGTGTCTCACCTGCACTCCCAGCAGACAGATATTCTTATCTACCATAAAGGTGACGGAGCAGTCCAGCACGGAGGTGTTGAGGCAGTCGGTGTTGAGGCAGTTGGTGTGCTGTATGATGGGTCGCTGGCAGTATATCTTGTTGTAGTCGTTACTGTGTCGGTCCATGTGTTCCACGCCTATGCCGGATAGGTTCGCGTTGTGCACGATTGAGGAGTGGCGCACGCCGACTGAGGAGGAAGACACACAATATGTAACATACATGTATAGATACAACACGAAGGAGTTGCCATGATAGGCCATACATTTAAGACATCGTAAGTCTTAAACTAGCATAAATTAAAAAACCCCCGACGCACACATTTCCTCATTTCCCTTTCCTACTCCATCTCAGACCCTATTCATCCATCATGTTCCATCTATCTACAGGTTGTCCGGTAAATAATGGATAACCTTGAAATAGCATAATTAATAGAACCTAACACTGTTCTAAATAAAATACAAAAAATATATATATCCCAAGTAGTACTATCTAAGATTTTAAACTAACTTTTTTTACCTTATTTTACATTTTTCTTCACCACGACCACAAATGAATGAATTCCAACGGTTATTTGTTGTTGTAATATTGTACATTGACTATGCCGACAGAGAAGCAGTAAATAATGTGACTAGAAATTGTCCAGTACCTTTTTCAAAAATATCGTATCTTATGTACTACTTGGAAAATATATTTTTGTTGTATTTTTTTAGAACGGCCATAGGGTTTATTATATGCTATTTCTAGGTTATTCATTATTTACCGGACACCCTGTATAACCTATTCATTAAGACCATTCCAATGAGCCCAAAAACGATACATGTGCTGTAAGTTGGTAAGGGAGTTGGGTATCCTGCAAATTCCAAACAAAAAACTTCCAGAGATTACCCTCCATCACATCACATCACAAACATAGTATAGATTATGCGTAGTATGGATTCTAGATACTTAACCGTGGATTTAAAAAGTTATAAAACTAAAACCCAACTACGACAAAAACAGCAACTAAAAAGGTGTAAACAAGACATTTTCAAAGGTGTAATCTCATTTATGTGACGCCACGTAGCCTAAAACTAGCGGACGATTAAGACGCTTCAAACAACACATCATTTGGCAAATTATGATAAGTAGTTTAGAAGTTATCAGGGAACAGATGAACATACATACAGGTCAAAATCATAACCATCCTTTTTGCTTCGCTGTAGTAGGGTAAAAAAATATATTTAATGGAGGATGAAACCATAAGTGTTCACCTACCATCATGGCGCGTGGGTCTGGGGTAGGGCTGATAGGCAGAGGGCGCCCCGAACACTTGCTCCAGCATCACCGGGCTCGGAGTATCTACCGTCAGCGTCGCCATCTGACGAAAATAATAAGCACTGGTTATAAAACAATGGCTTGGTACAGATAAAAAAAAAGTTGGGAGGTGTTGTGGGATACCCGGTTGGAACAGAGTTCCTTTCGGTATATTTTATGTATTAATACAGAGCCATCTAGTATAAGTTTTTAGATGTTGAAAACTTATACTAGATGGCTCTTTATTAAATAACAATAACTTTTGACACTTGAAACTTGAGACCTTGAAACTATGACTTTTTCGGGCATAACGGTTTTTCGTTTTTTACCAGTGAACTTCTACCGCAAGCCGCGTTAAAGAACTTCATTCCAAAAATATGATGTCTATGCATCCTTAAACTAGGTTAGAGCTTTAAAAAAAATTGTACACTGTTGATCACTGTTCATTTACTAAAACCTGTGACGCGTGGAACATGTGGAACTAAGTCTAATAAAAGGATTATGAAAACCTTGCAAGACGGCAAAATATGTACTAATTTCAAGATAAACTAAAACAAATGCTCTGGTTTACCAAAATGTCTTAGTTACATGACTGCCTCAAAATCAATATTGTAAAAGATCTTGAGAACAGAACAAAACTCTACAAAGTTCGCATTGAAAACTCAAAAAGATTTATGGCCTGCGCAGACTGGCGGACGGGGATTTTACATTTATCAATTGAATTTAACACTTATCCAACCGAAATAAGGTAGATATTTACACTCCATACTCACATTAGAAGACGGCCCATCACCAATCAGCTGCTTCCTAGGCACCCTGCAGGTTGAGAAGCCACTAGGCATGGCCACGTCTGAAGAACTGGACAGTATGTTCATGAGGACGGCAAAAGCCTCAGATTCCGTAAGGAGTGAGGACCTGGCCGGGCCTTCTGCGAACTGCTGCGGCGTCAGCGTCAGGAAACGAATCTTTTCGATGGCGGATCGAATTGTTGGCTTGTCCGACTTAGGGTCTGTAAAAGATGGAGAAAAGTTTTAAAAAAATCACTAACAGGCAACGTACAGCCTAATCCGCGGTCTCTAGACGGTTGAAATTTTGCACAAGGGTTCCTTATACAGTGTTAGTCTTTATAATGTTCACATATCGAAATGAGGGAATCTATGCTTCATTTTATCGACGGTAAAAATATTGAAAGATTTTGTTTTGTCCTGTTTGGGGTCTATTGGGAAATTCTACGATTACTGTAAAAAATTATGAAAACACAACAGATTATTGCTAAAAAAAACATGTTTATTTTCAATTGAGGGTAGTTGTTTTTCAACAATTTTCATATTATGTGGACGCCTAATTACTTTCAATCATTATGGAGTTTACTTCGTCGCGATAGATTTTAAAAGTTACACCGTTTTGTTACAACATTTTTAAAAATTACATTAAAATTTAAAAAATATTTTGATTTATTAAAATATTTTTTTCCGTTGATAAAATGAAACATAGATACCCTCATTGCGATATGTGTACATTATAAAGACTCACACTGTATAAGGACAGTGAGCACTAAGAAAGGATTTTGGAAAATGCATCCCCTAAAGGAGTTACGTGGGGGGTGAAATTTCGTCATTTTTAAATCCCATCAGCTTGTGGAGTAATAAATTACTATAAATGTAATTTTGTTATCTGCTGCACGGTGTCAATTTAATTATAATTTGACAGGACTAAACTAAAATTTATCTTCTGTCCTTTTCTTAATGAAATAGAAAGAAAAAGATGCACTGAACTTAAATTTTGTTTAGTTTGTGAACAAGGGAATCGGCATCAATGACAAAGTTGGTTGTTCATAATTATTAGTTAGGTGAACTCATTATTCTAAGTTACTACGCTACCCGCGGCCGTTGACCCCATAATTACTTAATAATAAGATTTTTCTTGATTATGATGTCGATACCTATCACAACGCGAATCATGACAGTTGGTATCGACAACTGTCATGATTCGCGAGTTAATTATTTTTTTGGAGTCTGGATTTGTGCCCATTTGATGTCCATAGGCTTGGGCCCCTATTACATGGGACTTAAACATAACTGGCGAAATTTGGATGTACTATAGGTGCAACTCTGCCCAACCCTTCGGGGAATTCAGGCGTGATGTTATGTTATGAATTTGAACTAAATAAAAAGAAGTTACTTGACTTATAGCTCACCAGGTTTCTTCTTGCCTTCGTCCGAGGCTCCCGGCAAGGGCTGGTCGGAGCTATCACTCGCCTTTTGTGTGTCCATCACAGCTACAGGGCTGTTCTCTGCACTGCTTTCAACATTCACCACCTGTAAACATTATCATAATCCATTTTTTATTAGCCTACACTGTCCCACTGCTGAGCAAAGGCCTCCCCCAAATCCTTCCATGCATTCTTTTCCAAGGCCACTTCCATCCAACCCTTGCGGTACGCGTCTAGGTCGTCTCGCCACCTCTTCCTGGGCCATATTTAATAAAAAAATAAACCATAGATCTATCTTTTTTTTGTATATTTTTTATTAAGTGTGGGCTAAGCCAAAATTGTAAATTAAAAAAAAAAAATCGGCCAAGTGCATGTCGAACCACGCACAATGCAGGGTTCCGTAGTTGGGATGAATTTATCCCAAGAACAAACTTAACTTTGTAGTTGAAAAACATTTTCTTTCATACGGAATGTATGGGAGAACATGTTTTTACAACCGCAAAACTAAGTTGGTCGATTATTACTCGTTAACTTGTAAAGACTACTTAGCTGTGATAGTTTTCCTTTTAAATTCGTTATATAAACTACTGTTGTAAATTTTTTCAAATATCTTAAGCCAACCATTTAGCTGGCGGGGGGGGGGCGGACACTTGACTCTAACAAAAATTTGCACTTTAAAGCTTAATATTTCGCAAATGGATCTCTAAATTTAAAAATGGTTTTAACACACTCACAATGTTTTTGAGAGACCTTTCCAACGATACCCTACACTAAGGGGCAGAGAAAAAAAAAATCCCCATTTTACGTGTAGGGGAGGTACCATAAAAAAATATATTTTTCATAATTTTATTTTACCACTTTGTCGGCATGATTAATATGTATACCCATGCCAAATTACAACTTTCTAGTACTAACAGTCTCGGAGCTAGACCGTGGACAGACAGACAGACAGACAGACGGACAGACAGACAGACAGACGGACGGACATGATGAAACTATAAGGGTTCCTTGTTTACTACGGAACTCTAAATGTTAGTTTACATGAGTTCTTGCTTATACTAAAACCCCAGTAACAAACAGAAACAATTGCGTAATATTGTATACCGCAACATGAAATGTTGATTTTGTAACATGAAATTATTGATTGAATACTTTCAATTTCATCATTAGTCAGTAACAGACCATAAAGTGCCCAATTAATTAAAAGTATTGCAATAGTAGTTACAGCTTGCCAAATTATATTACAACAAGACCTCCTCATTGTCGTATTTTGTAAATGTTTTTGTAATCAACAAATTATCCTGAGATATGAGCTCAGTGTTCCGATCTGATGGCTAAAGAACTTTTTACAATGGTAATTGAATATCTTAGCTCAGAATTTCTTAATTGAACTCAAAATTTCTTAGAGGAGTTTGTGGCTAAGTAATAACAGCCGCACGGTTGATCCATCAGGTTAAGCTACACTTTCAGAGGTTGACCTGTGGATGGGTGACGAGACTCCTCTGTGCCTCGGAAAGCACGTTAAGCCGTTGGTCCCGGCTGGCATTCGTGGATTCGTGGAAATCTAACAACTAGTCCTACCAAGGGGTATCGTATTCCCCAGTTACTGGGTTGTTGAGGTCAGATAGGTAGTCGTTCCATGTAAAATACAGTATTCAGCTGCATCCGGTTAGACTGGAAGCTGATCTCAACATAGTTGGGAAAAGGCTGGGCAGATTGACTGCACATATGTAATGTTTCTTTTTTTTACATACTTTATCTTTAGAAGTGGAAGGTCCAGGACTCTTAGACCTCTTCTCATTTGGGGGTCCATTCTCTGACGGTGGGCTGACACTCCTCTCTGAAGTCCTCTTATCCTGGGCTTTGGCATACCTCACGGCGGCCTCAAATAAGTCCAGTTCACTATCTACATTCAAATGATCCAGAGAAAAGACAGTTATGACTGTGTTGAGCTCCACATCCTCAAAACTGCTGTCAGTTAAAACCTCTTTCGTATTTGTGCTGATTATCTGAAAATATACAAACACATAATCTTACTCAAAATTCTGAAATACGTTAGGGCAGAATAAGCTAATTCAAGATGCTACAATTTTTGGAGTACAATAAGTTGTACTCTAAACCTGACCTTTCTGATGTTCTTCAGAAAGGTCAGGTAGTCAGTACTCGCAACCAGCGTGCATGTATGATCAGATGTATGAACTTAAGGGGGAAGCGTCAGGGAAGCCCGGGAAAATCAAATTTTCTTACGTTTTTTGCATTTTGGAGGTCAGTGTCAGGTTTTATGTTAATAAAAACTATGATTCGCGGCCGTAACAAATATGGCTTTACTCAACTATGATCATTACAATCAGTAATAGTGATTATGAAGAAGATAAAGGTGTCAAATGTCATGATTTCATGAAATCATGACATTTGACACCTTTGCTAACTTATGGAGTTGTATTGCTGATTGTAATGATTATAATTGAGTAAAGCCATATTTGTTACGACCGCGAATCATATTTTAATCAACATAAAACCTGACACTGACCTGCAAAATGCGAAAAACGTAAGAAAACTTGAATTTCGTGGGCTACCCTGATGCTTCCCCCTTTAACGAAGCAAAAGGAGTATGTAAGGAGGGTAGCAGGTGACGTTCTATAGTTTCTGCCTACCCCCATGAGTTGAGGCGTGAGTTTATGTATGAAAAATTGTAACAGCTTATTAAATTTTCAAAAATTATAAAGCTGTTGTGCAAGTGTTTTTAGAAAGGAGTTACTAGGTGTTTATTTTCAATGGTATCCTGAGTTTATACAATATGTAAAAAAACCCTGTCCGATTCGGAAGGGGAAGGTATGGGTAATGCAATAACATTACCAACAAAAAGTAATAAAACATCTTATTATTGAAAATAAAAGATTATTTCTATTTAAAATTCACAATTTTAGTAGCAAAATTACCCCAAATCCATTATAAATTAGCAAATTTTAAATAGGGGTAGTAAGTTATGACTTGTAGACACCCGGTAAAGGACGGCAGCCCATGCCCCATCTAATAAACCAGTAAAAGTCCCCATTGAAAAAAAATGTAGTCATTTTTTTTCTTTTTTCCTAGAAATTTACACACAGACTCTCAGTACGATACGTAACAACACCCTCACGGATCGGATAGGGTTTTTTTAGATGTTGTATTCTCAACAAGCTACAAAAGTTGTAACTTCAAGACAATAAAAAAAAACCATCTACCTGTATGCACTTATCCATAAGCACATTCTCCTCAAACAGCCTTGCAAACTCATAGGCACGGCAGGCATTCCTTGGATACAGGTCTGACCACAGATACCGAGTGCATTCCTTCACCAGATGAGGCAGCATGTACTTCTTAGCTCCATAGCACAGCTCACAGGCTTTGTCAAATGAACTGATGTTTATATTGTCTGTGTAAATGTACCTGTAATGTTTCAGATGTCATTTGAGTAAAAGAAAGAAAAAAGGGGGAAAGAAAGAAAGAAAAAGAGAATAAAGATTTATTACAATAATATATTTTTTTTGTAGTCTATATTTGTTTCAAGTATATTTATTATAGTCGGTTTACTACGCAAATTAAAGGATATATCAACAGTATTACTGTTTGATTGAATAATTATAATTACTGCTTCAATATTTGACTAATCTAATCCTAAACTGTTGGAAATTGGAATAACGACTAGCATTTATAAAACTCATTCTATGTTACATACTCACTCTAACAGAGCCCTGAAAGCTTCAGGCTGTACATCCAATATAGGTATAGGATCATTCCTCTCTGCCATACCACCATAGAACATAGCTTCGAAAACTGGTGACGCCATCGCCAAGACCAGCTTGTGGCCAGCAATAACCACTTGGTCAGGCTCAGCACCCACCAAGAAAGTGCAATCAGACCATTGCCCTGACTTCAGAAGGTATTCTCCCCTTTGCTTCACCTCAACGCATCCTAATTGCCAATCGCTAGGCACTCCTGCCATATTCTTAAACTTTTTGTTAACTAGATTATGTAATTTAACGGTTATTCGGCTAGGATTACTCAATCGAGGCCAAGAAATGTGAGAAATTACGAATAAAAACAAAACAAGCTATTTCACCAAAATAATCACTTCACTCGCTTGATTAATAGAAGTGAGCATGTGTGGAGTTCGTTTCAGTTTTACTATTTTGTTTTAATTTCATCATTCGAGTTATTAAGTTAATTAGAAGTTCATGGCGGGAAATGCTTAATTAAATTTTAATGGGAATATCCAGTTTTACAGGATAATTTTAGTCACTCCCAAACACATTTTTATTCCACATTTCCATTAACGTCAACACTCGACAGCTAAAAACCTGGTATTTTAAAACTGTAAATGTATTTATAAACAGGACAGTTTCACCAATGACTTTTAAGCAATCGTTAGGAAATACAAAATTTCGTAATGTGTTTAAAAGAAAACCATAGCATTAGAGATTACAAGATACATAGATTTTGTAAAAATACTTTTGTTATTCATAGGAATAATAAAAAAATGATTCGAGTTTCCTATTCAATTCACCCTATTCTTTTCTTTTATTACCGGAGATCGTTTTCAACTTTTCATTTTTCTATTTGCTGAACGAAAATGTTCAATGTGTCAACTGTCACTGTCAAACAATTATTTGCAAAGCTGTCAATGAATCGAATTTACATCAACTTCGAACAATATCGATGTAATGTAAAAAGTGAAACGAAATAAACTCATGAAACACCATGAATCACGACGAGATAAAATCTGTGGTACAGGAAAAGTTCCTATCAAGCGAACGGGTTACAGCTTTCCTGTGTGATGCCAAAGTGTTACATCCCGAATGGGTAAAAAAGGATCGGCTATTAGCAATTGTTGAGTTTGGTGATGAAAAGGCAGTATTCTGCTTGTTTACGTCATGCTACCCGCCAAAGTCCTTCACGGATTTATCCATAGAAATAGTGTTGCCGATAGATAACAGTTTTAAATGTGAAATTGACAACAAACCTTCCGACCCCGAGGCCATACTATACCTGAATCTGCAATCTCGTAGTAATAAGTATAAGTTTGAAATACAGATGACTCCGCGCGTCGACAACTTTGTCGACGACTTGTTCAGAGGCATAGAAGCTGTAAACAAAGTGCCAACTCAGCCTGACTTTGTGTGGCTGAAGAAGTACAGTGGTAAGATTGATAACGATATACTAACTCACACGATGGCGATACCCGGAGGAGTCCCGCACACACAGACCTCAGCACCTGTTGCCATAAGAGAGAGCCTCATCAAACACAAAATGTCTGACAAGGAATTTGAGTATACCTTTACAAAGAAATTCTCTATATTCTGTGGAACATGGAATGTGAATGACAAATCTCCAGTGATTCCTCTCAAGGGGTGGCTGAGTGTTGACAGGGAGCCTCCTGACATTTATGCTATTGGTTTCCAAGAGTTGGACCTGTCTAAGGAGACATTTCTGTTTGACCAAACCTTCAGAGAAGATGAGTGGTTTACTGCTGTCCTAAATTTTGTTGATAAGAGAGCTAAGTATGTGAAGGTGGAGAAAGTCAGACTAGTTGGCATGATGCTGATAATTCTTATTAAAGCCAAACACTTTTCTCATGTACGTAATGTTGTGTGTGATACCGTGGGGACCGGGATCATGGGGAAGATGGGCAATAAAGGTGGAGTCTCCGTAAGATTTGATCTCCACAACACCTCAATGTGCTTTGTCAACTCCCACTTAGCAGCTCATGTGGAGGAGTTTGAGAGAAGGAACCAAGACTTCAGAGACATCTGTAGCAGGACCAGATTTGTGCAACCTAACCAGCTACCTAAAGCTATCAAAGACCATGACCAAGTGTACTGGCTAGGAGACCTGAATTATCGCATCACAGAATTAGACCCTACTACATGTAAAAAGTTATGTAACGAAAACAATTTTGCACCAGTACTAGAGAAGGACCAACTGATGCAGCAACATAAATTAAATAATGTGTTTGCTGGATACATAGAAGGAGAAATCAATTTCAAACCTACATACAAGTATGACCCTGGAACAGACAACTGGGATTCTAGTGAGAAGAACAGAGCTCCGGCATGGTGCGACAGGATATTCTGGAGAGGACAGAATATCACCCAGCTGGGTTACCGAAGCCATCCATCACTGAACATTAGTGACCACAAACCTGTATCAGCCGTATTCAACTCTTCAATTAAAATAATAGATGAAGAGAAATATAGAAAGGTTTATGAAGAAGTCATAAAGCAATTGGATAAAATGGAAAATGAATTGATTCCACAAGTAAAAGTAGATAGAACTGAAATCGATTTTGAGACGGTACGGTACTTAGAACTGCAAGTTCGAACTATAACTATAAAGAATATTGGTAAGCTACCCGTGGAGTTTGAGTTCATAAAGAAATTAGACGAAACAAGCTTCTGCAAGGAATGGCTGATAGTTGAACCATACAAGAAATGTATATGTGCAGAAGAAACATGCGAAATTCAACTCAAAGTTCTTATAAATAAGACATCTGCCTGCAAGATGAATGCTGGAACTGACAAACTGTATGACATTCTTGTACTGCATTTGTATGGAGGCAAAGATATCTTCATAACAATAAACGGGACATACCAAAGAAGTTGTTTCGGGTGCTCAATAGAAGTTTTAGTGAACCTCAACATGCCAATCAAAGAGGTACCTGTGGGGAAACTAATTGAGCTTGAAAATAAAAGGGATACCTGTGTATCTAACCAGTCCACTTACTCCATACCTAAAGAGATTTGGTTTTTAGTCGACCATATTTATCTGCATGGCTTGAAGGAACCCAACTTGTTTGAACAGCCAGGATTCCATTCAGAGATACTCCAGATCAGAGATTGGCTAGACAGTGGCTCCATAGACCCAATCCCCGGAAGTATCCATTCTGTGGCAGAAGCATTATTACTGCTTCTAGAAAGTACTGCAGATCCCATCATTCCTTACAATCTTCAATCAGTATGCTTAAGGGCATCAGCCAATTACTTACAATGCAAGCAAATTATAATGGAACTGCCAGAATTCAGAAAGAATGTTTTCCTATATCTATGTGAGTTCTTACAAGAAGCATTGCAGCACAGTGTTGAAAATGGACTCGACTCGAAAACGCTGTCAACTTTGTTCGGCGCCATTTTCCTTAGGGATAATCCGAACCAAACACAGGAACCCCAGTCAAGGATAAATAAACAAGTCATAGATAAGAAAAAGGCCCAGTTTGTTTACCACTTTTTCGTAAATGACCATAGTGATTTAATATTTTCTAGATAAATAAATATTTGTTGTAACTTTGTAAAACTTGACTGGGAAAATGGAACACTGCCTTTAAGTGCAAAAATAATAACCTTGCAGTTAGCCCCATCGAGTTTTTCCATTTTCCTATCAAGTTCTTGTTTAGTACATCTGCGTACATATTGTTTTTTTATTTTATTTATTAGAATAATATAATATATATTAGAATAATACTCAAAAATTTCCATTAGTAACCCTAGGGAATATTTTTACTTTTATAATCACACTAGATATTGTACTGTACCTATTTGAAGAAGTCTCACAATACGGTTTACGCTTAATACCTAATACCTATCAACATTCGCATTTATCAATGTAATGTTTCGGCTCATTGTTTTGTACTAATTGAATGTTCTTGCTTATTTGACATAATCACTAAAATTATGCATGTAGGTGTGTGACAAAATTGTTGTGTCTATTTTATGTTTTGCTAAAAGGGATGTCACCTACTCAATGTTCTGACAGCTAATCAGAGGCAATTTTGGGATTTTTTTGAAGACACTAAACAAATATGTCCTTTTTACCAAGGCACCAGGCGTTCGACAATCCAATGTGGCCTTCACAACCCTCAGAAGTCAGAACAAACAAGAAGCGTTATGTGAGACATCCCTTAGCTCAAATCCAGTATACTAACACCTGCATAATTTAGTCAACGTTAGCTCTCTCAGGCCATAGATTTTTCAAGATTTTTTGGAGTCCTAATTCAAGGATCTTTGGAGAAAAGTGACAATTTTAAAATTAATTGATTATTCTTATAATTACATGTTAAAACAGTGATGTAAAATCTGCCAAAATATTTCATTATATAAGGTTGATATAACAAAAAATTAGGTACATTACTAAGTTTTTATTTTTAAAACTTATGATGCTTCAAAATTTTGTAATATAACTTATATTTTAAATTAAAAATAATGCATTATGTTTATTGTTAGTTCTCAGAAAAAATGGATATGCGTTCTTGTCGCTGAAGCTACTATCACCAGCCATTTTTGTAATATATTTTGGGTAATAAATAACCCATAAAATATCTATACACACCTACTTACCTGTATTATACGCTAATTCTATTTTTTCTGTAGAGCATAAAGAAAGTATTTTTAGTCGCTAGTTCAACGAATAAATGTGGCCAAGTCCATTAATTTTAGTTTCTAATGAAATTTTCTCTTTAAATGTTATTTTATGACAAAAACTTTAAATTACTACCTTAATTATTATAATGTACTAAAATATGACTTTTGAAGAAGCTCTTTTAAATCACAGACTTTTGAAATTACACAAAAATTTTACAGGATTTATTATACGAATAATTAGATGTATTGTAGAAATTATACTTATTGCAAAAAAGGTCCGCTTACTATTTGATTAGGGAGAATGATTGTGAAAGTATGTACTTGCGTATTATGTGCAAATTATCCGTACTTTTAACTTACTTCACTAATCAAAGTGTAATCAGATCTTTATAAAATTAGCTATGTGCCCGGCATTTACAATAATATTTATATTGGTGTCCATGCATAGTAGGAAATATGTATTTTACTTACATAATTATTATACTTAAACAAATATTTTATTATTGTATTTATTCGTTCATGTAATAGTGAATATAGTGAACTGTTAATTTATTAAATTATATAAGAATACCACAATGTGAAGTTATATTTCCCTGTCAACAATAACTCGAAAATCCAATAAACGTTGCCAAAGAGTACCGATCATAGAGTAGACCGATAAACTATTGAGTTTAATTATATTACAATGTAGCTTCTGGAGGCTTATACGGTTTCACTTTTGCAGTTCTGCTCATCTCTGTACAAACAACAAGGATGAAGGAAACCACGTACAGACCAACAGAATTCAGTGTCATACATTTTCAATAGATGGCGTTGTGTCTAACTATGTCCAATGTTTTGTAAAAATTTACAATAGATGTCGCTAAAAGTAGGTAAAAATTAATTATTTTTTAAGCGTCATCAATTGATAATTTATTTTAATTTCAATAAAAGTATGTCATAAGAATATTTATCCAAATTTCAACAAAAAAAATGAGTTTGGCAAAAGCATTTAAAAGATTTTCTTTTATTTTGACTTGCAACATCATGTTTCTTGAAACGCAGCTTCCTAGATCATTGGTCGATGAATCAAACGTGATAGCGCCAGATTTGAATTCAGCCAATCAGATAGTTGCATCAAACGGTTTGTCAAACAATCTACGAGAACTTCATTTACGAAAGAAAACGTCTACCATTAACTCATATCCTGTCTTTCTTTAGTTCAAATTTAATTCAAAATAACAGTTTCAACGGCGTCAAGAGTCATAAAGATTTTGTATCGAACATATCCTGAATTAAAACTTGTTCGTCCTTTGTGTACAGCGGACGTGAATCTTTTGTAAACCTACCACGACCACCAGTTCAAACAAAGACAACCATGGAAGTTGAAGCCGCTAAATGTAAGTCGATTTCATTATTGCTATTTGATTAAAATAATAGGAATCCGTGGAATTGTACGAACTATTGCAAAAATAATTAACAACAAGATAATGTCGTTTGTATTTTCTTGTTGCTCATGAGTTGCTCATTTTGTGTTTTATTTTGTTCACTGTGCATCTGGTAAGTAGGTACATACTGATTTTCGTAAGTTTTATTTATTTTTTCAGTAGTTTAATAGAATTGTAGTTTACACCGGCTTATCTATGTACCTGGTTTTAATTGAAAAATTACAGTGGAGTATCGTAATAATTGTAACACCTAGGTACTTATTTGAAAAAAAAAACCACCTATCCGACTGCAATAAAAAAAAAATTATCCTACAGTTATTTCCGATTCCCTCAGACCAAATAAAACCATTTGAAGCAGCAGGATTTATCTTAGAAAAATTAAATTAAATTAAAATACCAGTAGGTAAGGATTTTCTTGTCCTAATTGGTGAGTAGGTAGGCGCCGCCAAAAGATTAGACAACCTACCTCAACAAAAGTTAGTTTACATAGCTAGTAGGTAATTTATGTTCGGTCTCAAGCCTTCGTGAATGAAGTAGGTACGAATAACTTCTATCCTCTATAATCGGGTGGTCATCAAGTCATAGAAGTCAGAAACTCCTTTGAGGAACTTCTGACTGCTCTGAATCCTAGTCTTGAGGAACTTCTGACTTCTCTGAATCCTGAAGTCTTGAGCAACTTCTGACTGCGCTGAATCCTTAAGTCTTGACGTAATCGTCAGGCAGGACAGGACTTTACAACACCGGTTATTCTCTACGTACTTACCTACATTTTCGAGCCCGATTTATGACTAATTAAATTAGTTTCATTGATCCGCATTCTGCCTCTGCCTGTTTGGAGACTATATTTAGGTGCCACCTCTGTAGGTATAAAAAAGAATGGTCTAGATACGATAGATATCTTACTACCTTCATTATAACAGTAAATCGTGAGTTTCCATGATCCAGATTACCGCCTTTCAGCAAGAATTCTTATCCGAGCTTTTTTGAATTGTCTACCCATTTTTTTCTCATTACGAATTTAATTTTTTTCTGTACGTACAATGATGTTTTTGACCGAAATAAGTATGTAGATAAAAATGTTGTCATCAGCGAATTAACTCAACTTACAAGACTATCCTTTTCGCCATCCCGTCGAACACGCTCGGGTGAATATCAATTCAATACATTTTTAATACCTTATTAATTAATTATGTATTCCATTATCCTTCTGACTTACTCACCTACCCATTTCAGTTTTTTCTATCATGAGAAGATCCGACTGATTGATATAATAATAATCTTGTCAGCTTTTTGTTGGTATTTTCGGATCGCACACTTTAATCATAATAAAATTGATACCTAGACCTACCATCATACCCTTCACATCTGCCTAGCCTTTCCCAACTATGTTGGGGCTGGCTTCCAGTTTAACCGGATGCAGCTGAATACCAGTATTTTATATGGAGCGACTGCCTGTCTGACCTCCACAACCTAGTTACTAGGTAACACGATACCCCTTGGTAAGACTGGTTGTCAGACTTCTGGGCTTCTGATGACCCGTAACGACTGTCAAAGATACCATCATACCCTTCATGGACTTTAAAAATATATCTACAAAAAAAGTTAATCCTGTCTAAATCTCCATAAGATCGTGTTTGTTATGCGAGCAGTCTGCATAGACTGCTCTTTCCCATCTTCTGGCAAGAGAAGTCTACCACGTGCAGTAGGGATTTGCACGTGGTAGTCTTTCAAATTACAAAGATCCAGTCAACGGTCAGAATTACTCAGAATTGTCAGTTTGCTGCAAGCTGCAACTGCAAGGCGCGAGTAATTGAGTTGAACTTCTAATAAAACCTGTTTTTGAAAGCAACTGTTCATTTGCCTTGTAATAATCTCTTTGGATTTTAGGATGATAATAATCTTTTAATAGTCCCGAGAGACGTAGGGTGACCTATTTCCTGCCGGACCACAAAGAAAGTAGGTGCCTGCCATTGATTTCTTCCGCGCAGAATATTTTAAGGGTAGCGGAGAAATATATTATTATGTGGAAATCATATTGTTTCTACATTGTAATCTATCAGACTTTAAATTTAATAAGACCGCACGTATCGTTTCTCTAATTAGATTATTAACATTGAACAATAAATCATTCCTTTATTATTTGTGTCTGGAAACAGCTATAAATCACACCCAGTATGTATTTACAATCGAGAAGTTCAACGTTCTCCGTTAACTGGTTAATTGTGAGTCGTTTAATATTTTAATAACCTTAAGCAATTTGTGCTCGACGAAATTCGCAATTTGTCATCATTGCGTCCGTTAAACAAGTTTCAATGTACCGGCCGGCGGACGCGCCAGCCAGTAAGAAAGTTATTTTTTCGTGGGTGTGTGTCATCCTCTGTTCAAACGGCCGACGACGACGGTTGGTTGGCAAGGACACTGCAACCGTTGCGATGACTCACGCGCAGCTCTTCATCTCTTCCTACATAACGAGTTTATGCCATATTTTGAACTTTGAAATGCCTGACCTTTTAAGGGACGCTAAAGACGGCTAGCTGCACGTAAACGACCGGCGCCGTATGTAAATCGTTTCGTTGTCGACATGTAAAGAAACTTGTTCCAACTTCCGGCGTTTCTACGAAGGATACGTACTCCTTTGTTTACATAGCCAGACTTTGTTTTAGTTTTGTCCCTAATGAAGTTAAAACGGCTAAAAAGGGAGCGGTTTACGACTTTATAAACCCCACTAAAAGCAATGTAGTGACCACACCGTCCTCTGGTACACTCTCCATTGTTCCCACTTAATCGTCCATGAAAATGTAATATTTTCTTTTCTCTATTGTCCCGACCGCATTAGACACGGCGAACGGCGGGTGTAAACAAACCAGAGCTTAATTAAACTGCTGAAAAAATCGTCCCAACAAAAGCCTTTATAAACGTTACTGCAAAAAGCTGTTGCCATATATACTGGTTTCGATGTTTAAATTTGACGCTCAATTTAAAATGTTATTAAATTGACACTAAGAGGTCCCAAATCTCGGAGGGTGGCGTTGATTAAAAGCGCAGGAAGCGGGTAGAGAAGAGCAATAGCCCCACAGAGGCGGAGGTAAATTCCAATACGATACAACAGCAGTGTAATATCTCGAAGCAAGCCGCTTAATGGGCCGTTACGGGGCGGAACTTTGTTCATTTGTGGAAGAAGTGATGCAGATTCTACGCAGCCCCCTATTTGTTTGATATCCGACACATTAACATGACAATGAAAGGAATCCTCGGCCCACAACGCCGCACCTAATGCAAACATTGACCATTGTCCATGACGGAAGGTAAACAACTACATTATTACAGTCAACGCACGAATATCAAAAGATAAGACAAATAGTAATGTTCAACCTACCTTTTATGCCTAGGACAACGATAAAACAAAGCTCACAATACAGCTCCAGGTTATAAAGAACAGCAAAATTGAGATTTTACTAAAAGGTTCGTTATTGAAAACAGGAACTCGGAAAACAGGAAAACGACTCAAAAGGAAGGCAAATTGAACGCCTTTTCAGTTGGCAAACTTCGTTGCAGTTACCGTACTTTTCCTGATTTGATTTAAACAAGGGGAGTTAGGTCGTCCGCTAGGTCAATCTAATTTCACCGGTTGCTGGTCAAATAGTTTTTCCTCGGGATTTTATTGTCGATCGATAACGCTTTTAGCGGAGTGCTCCTTTCAAAGGCCTTTTCGAAGTAAAGCCAATGGATTAATTGGATTAGTAAGACATAACTTTCTTCTTATACCAATCAATCATTATAAATAGTAACATTAGATTTTGCAATGTGCGAAATTGTATGCAATCAAAGTAGCCGAACGTGTCTCTGTCCACCCACATTGCTTTCTACACGTATAGCTTCCCAGTGCGCTGTGCAACCGGGTTGTTCTTGTGCTCTCTTTGCTGCACGCAATGAAAGCTTGTTCGAGCGTTCGTTGCCCAGAAAAGGCAAGACGTGGGCGATACTTGTCGACCCACGCCTTCCACACTTACCCAGTACTCCGAAATTCCATTTTGCCATTCATTATTCATCGGGGGAGATCTATTGTGGCAGTTTGCTTTGGCATGACTAATAGTTACAATGCATTCGGGTCATCAAACTTGGTGCGTTTTGTTAGCGCTTCACTTAGAAATGCGACTAACACATGTTCGCTATAATTACTACAAACGGCCGATGGCCTTGCTCGAGACTAAGAACTAATAATATTAACTTGGAAACGTGAAACTTCTGGATCCAGTGTTTGTTTCCTTTAGTTTATAACTTGATTACACCATTCCCGGTTCGAAGACAAAATAAATTAAATTAAGTCATTACCATGTTTTCGGTAAACAGAATTATTTGGAAACGTTCCTCTGAAGAAAGATTAAGATTTCAATTTAGATTGCTATGAATTATCATTTATATTATATACATTACGATTTACGAATAATTTCGACTGGAGCTTTATTTACTGTCTTGTCATCTCGTGTGACATTGGAACAATATCGGAATGAACGGGAATAATAATAACATCGTACTTATATTTTTCTAGCTTCACCGTGCTTCACCATCATAATTTGATACTTATTCGTAACTTCGACTATTTGTATGAAAATCAAATTAGCTTCGAAACCCTTGTTATGCCCTAAGCGTAGGTACACCAAGTTATTACTGGTACTACCTACAAGATCTTAAAGAACGTTTAATGGCCCCCTATCACTACAGTACATCGGAGTCGATCATTAATTTGAACTTTATTGTGTCATAACTCCGGCCTAGTAGCGGTTTTAGTAGTCTTTTATTGTTTTCTGAGGGACTAGCAGTCTGCCCTCGTATAAGGTCATCCAACTACGCACTGATGTTATTGCAGAATTATTTTTACAATTTTTCTAGAATTGTGCTTTTTCTCAAGGTGAAATCGCTGTGGAAACGGTTCGTCTACCTCGGTTTCTCTCACGGTATAACAAAGACGTGCAGACCTCTCGGGGCTGCGTTGTCCTTGAATTTATTAAGATGGAACACCGAATAAACTCCCATCTTTTAAACGCCACAGAAAAAATCCCTCGCTCAAAAGAAAAATGGGAAGAATTTTTGTTCATCAGATGAATTTTCAATTCGTGTGGAGTGTCCGTTAAGCCGGAAAATTTGGATGTTGCCCAAAACATTTAATCAGATTCATTGCGCATGACCTAAGCGAGTAGTGCCGGGGTGAATAATCTATAGTATACAGAGCCTACATTGCGATTGCCTAGCGGTGCTGCACACAACGGTACATCGTACACAGATGAATGAAAATATCACTGAACTCGGCTGCAAAAAATGTGCAAATTCAGGCCAAATTATTTGGTAAAAGAGTGTTTCTTAAAGATCGATTGTTGTCTGGAGAAAAGATGATTATTATCTTATGTACTGTATTTTTATAACAAAGCCTCGTCATTGGTCTTGAACTCCTAAACACCTGCAGATTCTAATTGAGTCTATTGGCGGCAAATTGGCTCAAATTAGCTTTAGAAAACTAAATTTCAGAATGCCTATTTAATATTTTGGAAAATCTCAGGTATTTGTTGTTATTTCTTCCAACTAATCACAAGAACTAACACGAGACAGCAGAATGACTAATTAGAGGCGCAAACCAAAGAAAAGATGATTGACTGTGTGGAAGATGATATAGCTAGGAACGAAATTAATGAAGACAGCTAATAAAGATGTTTGGAAGAAAAATACATATTGGCCGACCCCAAATAAATGTGGATAATGGGAGGATGAATATGACATTTCATGCCACCATCAACGAACTTAATATTCCTGGATGAGCACCAGAAATGTGCCCATATACACATAGCTACACAACAAACTATATTTTTCCAGTTTATGCTGATCTCGCATTGTATAGGATTTCCGTACAACGCGAGGTCGGAAATGTATATCTTGATGTGTAGCCGTGTGTACCAGTGATGTGCCAGATCGTAAAAAAATGTGATCCGCGGATACGGATCATAGAGGTCAAGTTCTTGAAAATAACATTGTTTTAATTGATGTTAACACCTTGATAATTATTTCAATTAGCATAGCACTTCAGTTGGAGGTTTGATCTCACTACAAAGATAGTTTAATTACTACCTTGTAACTACTTTACTAGTACTCTACTTTAATTATAAAAAATGTGATTTAATTTTTAAGGAATATAATTAGTTTTGGTTGAAGTTAACAGTATTTATTGCTACCTATCTTTAAAATTTCATAGACGTAATGAAATGTATTAATATAAAAGATCCTATCAAGATCCGCCAAAAAGTAACGGATACGGATATAGATCTTTTTTCTCCCTCGGATATCCGCGGATACGGATGCAGATATCCGGCACATAGCTGCCATATACACGTAGACTTAAATACACAGAATAAATACACTCTACCTTCACAAGTGCTGGATGTTTCGTGCACAGGATATGCATATCAGAAATAGATGCTTATGGTGTTATGCTAAACAGGCCCTAAGGAACTTTCGTGTTTTAGTGCCGTGCCGAGACTGCATGCTACAAGTTCCTTATCTAGCCTCCTAAATGTGCTTACGGTATATTTAGGGCTCTAACGTTTTAGCCACGGATTTTTGAGAAGGAACAGTTTTTATTACGGCTTTGATTTTCGGGTAACCTATACTCCGTTTGAAATAAGATTAGACATTTAACTAAACCTTTTTTACAGTCCGTTCAACCGATTTTGACTTCTATTGCGTTGGTGGCATTACAAATGGCAGCTGCAGTAAACAGTTGGTTTGTAACCACTTTTTTTGCTTTTAATACCATCCTTATACCTACGGTATAGAAGTCAAAATCGGTTGAACGGACTGTAAAAAAGGTTTGTTTAAATGTCTAATCTTATTTAAAACGGAGTATACATACATTGGAACTGTTCTGATCAAATGAGTGATGTCAATATGAATACAGTGTGAGTCTTCATAATGTGCACATATCGAAATGAGGGAATTTATGCTTAATTTTAACGACAAAAAATATTTAAAAATATCTAAATATTTTTTAATACTTTTTATGGAATTAAAAAAAATATTGTAACAAAACTGTGTAACTTTTAAACTGAATCAGCTATCGCGATAAAACAATCTCCATAATGATTGTAAGTAAGTAGGCGTCCACATAAAATTAAAATTGAGAAAAAAATCTACCCTCAATTGAAAATAAATATGTTTATTTTACCAAAAATCGGTATTTTTTACATCAATTTTTACAATAATTGTAAAATTTATAAATAAGATGCCCAAGAGAATTAAAAAAATATATATATTGATACAAAAAAAAAAAACCCTTTTATTCCGTCGTTAAAATTAAGCATAGATTCCCTCATTTCGATATGTGCACATTATGAAGACTCACACTGTATAAGAAAATACTTGTACACATTGTTTTTTTAATGAGTTTGCTTAAGACCTAAAGAAACTGGTTGCAGACAGAATGAGACAAAAAGGCCAAAAACCGAAAAGGTTCATGATTATCCAGGTAAACATTAATTTGTCCAAGGAGGACTTTGTATTGAATTCTAAAGGTTCTAAATCTCCAGGATAAGTCATCCATTGTACTCTGGGGCTTTGTTCAAGAGCAAAGAAAAGGGAAATATGTCTTTAAGTTCCCTCTTTTCGGTGCTTTTTAAAAACAATCGAATGACAGTAATAAATAATTTAAAAACTTTTTACAAAAAAATCAACAGACTTCCAAAAAAAAAACACTAAAAAGTGAAAAATAACTTAAATTTCGTCGGTGGCAAAAAACGAAAATTCAAAACCAAGGACATTTTTTTGTTGTGGCACCTACCCCACACAAATTCGAATACCACTACCTGCTATGTAAATAACAGTGACAAGAACTTATCATATCCACATACTAAGTGGGAAAAAATATGTATTATTGAAGTTAACTCAAAAACTATCCAAGCTAATTTAATAAAATTTATATGGGACCACCTCGAGAGCATACCGTTTCAAACAAAAAAAAAAAAAAAATTCAAAATCGGTCAACACGTATTTTTCTTTTTTGACGTAATCAAAAGATTACGGCGATACATTGAGTTAAAATGTGGCATGACGTCACGCCTTGCCAGGTTATACTGCGTTGTGACCTAGCGAGCCCCCACTCCCCAACTTTAATGCGTGTTTTCTAAGTTATTTTTACCCGACTACGGCAAAGCCAAAAGGAAGGGTTATGATTTTAACAGTCTATGTATGTATGTTTGTATGTATGTATGTATGTATGTATGTATGTTTGTTTTTACGTGTGTTCCACCGTAGCGCCTAAACTACTAAACCGATTTTGATGAATGAGGTATCAATAGATTCGTAATAATGGTCCGGGTGACATAGGCTATATAATTTTTCCCTAAATTTAATTTGGTGGACTTTACACGTAAATTACTAACCTCGAAAAAAAATAAAATGGGATGATCATGACATGTTTGGTATCAAAAGAAAGGTCTTGACGAGCACATTACAAATATGTATATAATATTATATTTTCAAAGTAAACAAATATGTTTAAATCATTAAAAACAAGCAAAAGTGAGACTGCGCTACGTAGTATCGCAAGATGTTACCAACGTGCGGTTAATCAAATCTTAATAAGAAGTACCGATTTGTAATTCCACTCTTATGAAGAAAAAGAAGTACAACGAAATATTTATATTTTGGATTTCTTCGAAGCTCGATATCGATATATGGTGTTGGCGTCGAAATAAATCGCTCTATTGTTTCGTCCAAAGCACTATGCACTGCTATTGGAATTTAAAATAGGTTAATTACTGAACTATTGTATTACTCTACTCTTATTTACGTTTATCAAGTGTAAAAACGGAAAAGTATAAAATAAAAAAATAAAGCTTAAAAAACTGTAACCCGACTACGGGAAAATAAAAATGATCTAAAAAGTACGAAACAAGCAAATATTTCAGACAGAAATCAAGACATAGGTACAAAACTGGTCAAGGTAAATAGTCGCCGTCTGGACGCGCCCGCGCACGGTCGAATATAGGTCTCCTCACCTATTTCCGCGACAATGTCTGTGAATACGCTAAAATGTGTGAATTGCAATATTGTAATTTGTGAACTTTTATCTTTTATCCAAAATAAAATAGATGTGATGGACAATGAGAGCCTCATAAGGATTTGTGATACCGCCTTCACGGTGGAAGAAGTGGACAGTGCTAAGGAGTTGCTGTTTAGTTCAACAAAAACCGACAAGAAGAAAGTGACTAGACGCAAAGAAGGAAAAAAAGTGAGAGACTTGGAGGATATTATATGTGTCTTCAAAGTGACAGAGCCAGATCTTATACCAATCTTCGTGGCGCGTGACTTGCAAAAATTACCGCCAGTTACATTTGATCATGTGGATGTGACTAAATTATTAAAAGATTTGTTGATTGTACGTGGAGAAATCAATGAAATTAAAAGTAAATATGCAACAGTCACTCAACTGGAGGAACTGAAGCTAGATTTGGAATCAAACATGTTCCCAGTATCATTGTTAGCGCGCAATATTAATGCGAAGAAAAGAGGAGGGTATTTGCTTGACAGTGGGCCGGTAGGATTATCACCGGCGGCGCCTGTGTACGGCGACGACGGTTACTCGATCGCGAGGTGTGCGAGTGCAGAGCGCGACCGCACTGAGTCACCAAAGTATCGCTCTCTCGCTTGCACACACACTGAGGCGATCATAACGGGTGCGCCTGCACCGATTAACTCAACACTATTGGAAAACGAAATGTGCGAAGTGTTGTCTGAGTCAGCTGTTTGTCGTACAGAAAACAGTCAATTAAAAAGACCTACTATGGCGGAGGTCACAAGGAATGGTGAATGGAAAACGCCCAAGAAACCAACGGATAAGTGGACTGTAGTGCAAAAGCGGCGGTCTAAAAATCGTTTTACGGGTAAAATGGGCAGAGCGACCACAGACGTGTCGGAGAAATTTAAAGCAGCGGATGTTAAAATCCCTTTGTTTATATCCAACGTAAACAAGGAGGTAGCGGTGGATGACATATGCAAATATATCAAAAATAAAACTACGGAGATTGTTTCGCTTGAGAAAATAACGATGAAGAGGGAAAAGCCATACAATGCCTTTAAAGTGCTTGTTAACAAAAACAAACTGGACGTTTTTCTAGATGACCAGATATGGCCTGACGGCGTGACTTTTAGGCGCTTTATTCATTTCAAGAATAGAAGGGAAGACAAAAATAATTCCATTTTTGGGAGCGAGGCAATAACAAAATCAAATAATGGATAGTATTTCAAAAATGAACGTCATAACATTCAATTGCAAAAATATCAAAAGGTCGGTGAACTGTGTGCGTTCACTGTGCAAAACAGCTGATATTGTTTTGCTACAAGAAACGTGGTTATACCCACATGATCTTACCTTTCTTGATAGTGTTGATCAGGAATTCAGTTGTACGGGAAAGTCTTCAGTGGATACGTCAGCTGGCATGTGTAAAGGGAGACCCTATGGAGGGCTCGCCATACTATGGCGTAAAACTGCATTTAGCTACGTGAGTGAGGTACAATGTATCAATGACCGTATATGTGCAGTGAATATAGTGGTGAACAACAGGTGTTTTTTGGTTATAAACATGTATATGCCGACGGATTGTCGTGAAAATCTATCACTTTTTACGGAGTGTCTTAGCGAGATGTATTCTATTATACAAAACAATAATGCTGAAGCAGTGTATGTGTTGGGAGATTTCAACGCGCACCCGGGTGAGTCATTTTGTGATGAACTTATAAGTTTTTGTAGTGAGCAGGAATTAGTATGCGCGGATCTAGATTACTTAGGCATATTATCGCAAACATACACGTACATTAGTGACTCACATGGGTGCAAGCGCTGGCTCGACCACATTCTTGTCACACAAGCGGCGGGAAAAACAATTTTAAACATTGAGGTTATTTATGATACGTTTTGGTCAGATCACTTTCCCTTAAAAATAGAATGTGATGTAAATGTTATTAGATTAAAAACTAGTGTAATTGAATCATCGCTTAATGGTGTTCGATGGGGTGAGAGAAGCCCTGATGAAATAAAGGAGTACGCGTACATGTGCAACAACAAATTGAAAAACTTAGATTTTCCTGAGGAATTTGAGCTATGCGCGGATATTTTTTGTGATGATCCCAATCATAGGTTATTGTTAGATTCGATGTATAAAGACTTAGTATCTATATTAAGTGAATCAGCTAGTGTAAACAGAGTGTCTAAAGCCATTATTAGAAAGAAAGTTATAAAAGGCTGGAACAAGCATGTCAAAGATTTTCATACTCGGGCAAGGTCTAAGTTTAAATTGTGGATGTGGTATGGAGAACCCAGTAGTGGGCCTATCTATGAGGACATGATATTAAGTCGTAAAGTATTTAAATCAAAATTGAAATGGGTCATTAAGAACCAAGAAAAAATTGCAATGGATATATTGGCCTCGCTCCATTCTAGGAAATGTTTCTCGTCATTCTGGAAAGGTACTAAAAAGCTCAATGTCTCTCCAAGCTTACCAGTAAGAGTGGAGGGTGAGAGTGACCACACTGGGATAGCTAATTTATTTAAAGAGCAGTTTATTGTGAGCTCACCTCTTGAGTCTGTGGGAAGGG
Organism: Agrochola lychnidis; assembly: GCA_963680765.1. Taxonomy (NCBI): domain Eukaryota; kingdom Metazoa; phylum Arthropoda; class Insecta; order Lepidoptera; family Noctuidae; genus Agrochola; species Agrochola lychnidis. Next base: position 24,723,244 of record OY796858.1, read on the forward strand.
TGAATGATGCTGAGTCTTATCAATCAGGAACACCCTTTAAGTTTACGTGTACAGAAATAAAAGCAGTCATTAAATGTATGAAGCGGGGAAAGTCTCCTGGCCATGATGGACTCAGCATTGAGCATCTCCAAAATGCTGGTGTGCACTTACCAAGAGTAATAACCATGTTTTTAAATCTTTGTGTGGGCCATTCTTACCTTCCACAGGAGATGCTCGATACGTTAGTTGTACCTATTGTAAAGAATCGGACGGGAGACATAGCTGACAAAAGGAACTATAGGCCAATATCATTGGCAACCGTGATAGCCAAAGTGTTTGACAGTGTGCTTGACGCGCACCTAAGTAACTTTACAAAACTACACGATACACAGTTCGGTTTTCGTGCGGGGCTGTCTACAGAGAGTGCAATACTTGCGTTAAAGCACACTGTCAAATATTATACGGACAGGAAGACACCAGTGTACGCTTGTTTCCTAGACCTTTCCAAGGCGTTCGACCTGGTTTCATATAAGGTTTTATGGGAGAAGCTTCGGAAGGCGGGAGTTCCGGCTGCATTGGTGTCAATATTATCTATCTGGTATGAAAAGCAGAGGAACTTTGTAAAATGGTCCAATGCATTATCAGACCCATATAAACTGAAATGTGGTGTGAGGCAGGGGGGTCTGACTTCCCCAAGAATATTTAATATTTATGTTAACAACTTGCTTGTTGAGCTCAGCAGCACTCATGTCGGTTGCCATGTAGACGGAGTTAGTTTAAATAATTTAAGTTATGCAGACGATATGGTGCTGCTGAGCCCAACAATCGGGGGAATCAGAAAGTTACTCACTATCTGTGAAAGATACGCTGAACAGCACGGGCTAAAGTATAATCCCACGAAAAGTGAGTTATTGGTTTTTAGAGGAAGAAATAAATGTCCCTCAAATGTCCCACCCGTAGAACTGAACGGTTTACCCTTGAACAGGGTGTCACAATTTAAATATTTGGGCCATATTGTTACCGAGGATCTAAAAGATGACTTAGACATGGAAAGGGAGCGCAGGGCGCTGGCTGTGAGGGGAAACATGCTAGCACGCAGGTTTGCTGGTTGTTCAGCACCGGTTAAAATAACACTTTTTAAGGCGTTTTGTCAAATATTTTACACCAGCAGTCTGTGGGCTAATCATACCCAAAAAGCAGACAGCGCACTGCGCATTCAATATAATAACGCCTTCAGGGCGCTGTTGAGGCTTCCACCTTACTGTAGTGCGTCAGGGATGTTCGCGGATGCGCACACTGACGATTATTTCGCAATCATGCGCAAAAAAGTGGCATCAGTGATACGCAGATTGAGGGGAAGCAGCAATAGCATTCTGAAGGTGTTTGCAGAAAGGCTAGAAGGGCCTACAATGGATAGATTTATCAAACTGCATGTCAGACATGGGACTTGATGAATCTTCCTCCTCTTATCTTGGCTGTATTTTTATTGTGTATTTGTGTTTTTATTGTGTATTTGTGTTTTTATTTTTGTACTCATGTGTGTTTAAGTGTTACTACTAACATAGTTTTTAAGTTTGTACTGATTACTAACACGCTATGGGCCGTCGACGCCTGAAAATAAACGATTTTTATTTTTATTTTTATTTATTTATTTATTAAAGCCGTCGTCGCATGCCATTATAATTTTGTAGGTGTTCTTGGCACCAACATGGTGTACAGGCATGCGACCACGGCTTTACCTTGACCATTTTTGTACCTATGTCTTGATTTCTGTCTGAAATATTTGCTTGTTTCGTACTTTTTAGATCATTTTTATTTTCCCGTAGTCGGGTTACAGTTTTTTAAACTTTATTTTTTTATTGATTAATATGATAAAGCAAAAAATACGTGTCTTAATATTTTTTATCTGAAAGACGGACTAAATAGAATATCTTTTTTTTATCTAGGCAACTACCCTATTCAGTTCGTCGTCATTGTAAACTTCATTTGCATTCAAATCGATAGAACCAACTCTACTAAGCAACTACAATAACTGTATTCAATAGTGGCTTTCCACGAAATTGAAATTATTTTCTTTTCAAGTAATCCGGAGGCAACGGCCTGCAGGTGAAGGTCCAACAACTGTCAGTTGTAAGGTTTTTAGGGTTCCGTACCCTAAGGGTGCCAACGGAACCCTATTACTAAGGCTCTGCTGTCCGTCCGTCCATCCGTCCGTCGTTTACAGCACTCACAGGCAAGGCTCGAAACTGGTTAAAAAAAATACCGGTTTATTTCGGTTTTGCTCCGAACTTTTCTTAAGAACGTGAACGTTTTAAGAACTTTATCTTGACCTAAATTAACCGGTTTATTCGACGAGCGGCGTATCGGTAAATGCGTTGCAACTTGTGACTATTTGTGAGGATGCCGCGGTGAATAAAAACTAAACAAAAAACCGGTTGATATTGCTCTAAGTCTAAAGTCTAAATCGTTTAATCCAAAAAAAAAATATATGTTAAGACTCCCACAAAACCAGTTTATTCGAACGAAACAGAATGTAAAGATTTTTGCGTCAAGTACATAATAAATAACAGTTTGAAAATTTTACCGGTATCCGAGCATTGCTCACAGTTCTGTATTTTTTTAACCATAAAATAGGTAAACACTTAAATTTTGAGTGTGTGTGTACACTATGCCCGCTGTAACAACAAATAATAAAAAGTAAAATAAAGTAAAAGTCTCTCTCGTACTTGGCCGCTTTTTTTAATACGCAATAATAATGGCAAAGGTCAGGTCTCGTGTGTTATCGGTCAAAGAGTTATTTACTTAATTTTTCCTTGTTGGAGGCAATAAAGTAGAACACAATTGTTATGCAATAAAATGTCCCTACTAGCTTCTGCCCGCGACGTCCGAGCGGTTAGAAATTATCCCATGCGAACATACTATAAGTAAATCCAGGTTATAAAATATCTGCGTGCCAAATTTCATCCACATCTGTTCAGCCGTTTTGGCGCGATTGAGTAACAAACATATCCAAACATACAAACTTTCACATTTATAAATATATGAAAAATATAATATATATAATTACGAGTATGTATATGACTGCCTCGTTGGTCTAGTGATCGCAAGCGCTACTGCTGAGCATGAGGTCCTGGGTTCGATTTCCGGGTCGGGCAAAGTGTTATTGGGTTTTTCTATCTGGAATTTCTCAGTAGTAGCCCGGAGCATGGATTTGTGCCCGGTTGCCATCAACCACTACATGGGACTTGAAACATAACTGGCTAAATGTTACCTGCTACTGGGACACCTCTCTGTCCTACCCTTCGGGGAAACAAGGCGTGATGTTATGTGTATGTGTGTATATATGTATAAGTAGGATTATTTTGCCAGTGGGAAAATAAAAGTCGAACTTATGCCGTCAGCCCTAATTTATTTTGGGTTTATCCAAATCCGAGGAGTATTACCTAGGATTTTAGAGTTCCCCAAAAATTCTTTACCGTCGCGGTGTGTCATATTATCTGTGAAGCTATTTACAGCCTATAATAATGTAAGTATCTAATCTTCAGTCCTTTCACGTTTTCGGTGAAAATGAGAAAAAAATCGATGTAGTTATTATATCTACTCTTGGTCTGTGAGTCAACGAATACATTTTTTCTACAAGGCAATTTGTCTTATTATTATCTTACTAGCTTTCGCCAGCGGCTTCGTTCGTCCGCGTGATCTTAAACAGGGTGTTTGGCAGAACGTTGAACATACGAAAATGGTGGATAGGTGGGGTCATCTGCTACTTACTCAGCCCTAATTTATTTGGCCCTGGCGCACTGGATATTAAAAAATTTTTTTTTTGCTTTCTTCTAGTTTCACAACTTTCTTAACTTTAAAGTGTAATTTTTATTAAAAAAATGGGTAAAACAGGCATTTTTTTTTAATCTTTAATATTAGCAGATTCTTATAACAGAAAGATGTAAAAAATACTTAAATCCTAATTTCAACCTGCATTAAAAAAAGATATCCAGGGGGCCAGGGCCAAATAAATTAGGGCTGAGTAAGTAGCAGATGACCCCACCTATCCACCATTTTCGTATGTTCAACGTTCTGCCAAACATCCTGTATATAAAATTCTCGTGTCACAATGTTAGTTACCTTACTCCTCCGAAACGGCTTTACTGATTTTTACCAAATTTTATATGCATATTCAGTAGGTCTGAGAATCGGCTACTATCTATTTTTCATACCCCTAAGTGACGAGGGTTGTCCACCCCAAACAAATAATTGTCAAAACAACGTTTGCCGGGGTCAGCTAGTTAGTATCTTTATATATTATAGCCTTTGTTATTCAGTGATAATATAGCATTCTACTGCTGAAAGAATTTTTAAATTGGTCGAGTTGTTTTGAGTTTATTAATTCCATAAATAAAAATACAAGGAGTTGTTTTGCTGATCTAAAGCTTGTAAGAATTTCGCGGGCTGCATTAGAGCATCCCTCTTAATATCTCTTAACTTGGAAGCTTTTCTCATTAGCTATTTAGTTAATTGGAAAAAGCTGTTTCAAAACTTGTTGAGCGAAACGAACAAATACGATTAAATGCCCTCTCAATAACTTTAGATCGTCTATAAAAAAGCCCCAAGTAACAATCGACGATCTCTCTTCGTACTTATACGTAAAATAAACAGTTATGCAAAGTATAAGTAAGCCCTAGACAGGCTGAAACTTGTATAACACGAGTACAGGCAGACGTGGTACAGCAAAATCAATACCAACTGATATTTATTAGCTTTGCTCACGGGCACCGAATGTACAGATATCAGGACATCCGCGCCAGATATTGCGAGCATCTGTCGGAGTTTGATACACGTCCATGCCAAATTGTGGCTGTACATGTTTAATATAAGGATATCGTAAGTCCTGGAGATAATGGTCTTGGTCATTTAAGGCAGGATCTTGGAACCGTAGGAATTGCTTTTTAATGGATGTGCTTTGAAATGTCGACAACAGTAAAGCTTGGTAAAAAGTGATGACCAAAAGCTTGATCTAAATAACAAAGTTACAGAAAATATAGATTAAAAAAAAATATCGTTTGCTTGCAGTCTAGATCGAATTTCACGTATGTATGACGTCAAAATTTATATATTCCTAGCAATTTTCCCGACGTTTCCGTGAACATGCTGAAGCTTGGGTTTTTCCGGCTTGTCATCGAAAAATTGCGATAACTTAGCTGTCTCATATGATTGAACTCTAGTTATATGGCATTCCTTTTGCAGAAAATCTTCTAGTGGAGCTTGAAAAATTATTTACAGCTTATTCAGTTTCATGCCAGGTTTAAACCCTTGTCTAAAATTCTACGCTTGACTGAAAAGGTTAAATAAATAAATATAACTACTGTTCTCTATTCTGTGATAAAAGCTTCACAGCTCTTCAATATTTACTTAAACTACATTTTTGAGGAGTCAAATGGCATCCGCTTCGAATTAAAAATATTTTATTTTACTTAAAACAATGATATGATTCCAATTCAGCCCAGCCTACCAAAGGGTATCGTGTAACCAGGTAACTCCATTGTGGAGGTCAGATAGACAGTCGTTCCATGTAAAATACTTACTGGTATTCAACTGCATCCGGTAAGACTGGAACCTGACTAAAACATAGTAAGGAAATAGGCTAGGCAGATGACGACTTAATCCTTCATGGTCAATATTGGGCACGTCAGAATTAGTTACCAGTTACACGGTTCCAATTTGTCAAAACCGGGCAGAAGCTTCTCAGTTCCCCTTTCGCTCCCAAAGCTCCCTAATTTCAATATGCCACTCAGTTTCACGCCGATCAGAATTCACATTATCACGCCACACTTGGTTCAATTACTGCTGTGCTGAAGTTGGCTGCATTCTAGACCTTACGGGTCACTGATCAGCGACCATTAACATGCTCTGACGGTACTCGTGATTCTCATAAACCTTCATTTTGCAGACAAATTAGTTTTGCATGTTTCCCGTCTTATAGGCTTCATGTAAGAAAGGTTTCTGATCCAGGATCTCATGTGTTGTTATATCTTGTAGTGCTGGTTTTAATGTAATCCTACAATAGTTCTAGACCATCTCAATCCGCAGCACAAGGACCTAAAATTATACGAGCAAAATTATACTTACGAAATATGACTTGGTCTTCAAACCTTGTACGAACAAGTAATATTCCTCGAATCTGCGTTTTAATTTCGTATTCATGGTCTAAGTTTTATTACTCCGAGTACCTCGAGCCCCTTACCGCGGACTCGCTGACTCGTAAAATATGCGCCTCGTCTACAAGAGGATTAAAAATAAAAGCTTGTAAAAAACATGCGTTTGTAATTTCAAAGCTCACTTTATTATTCTTTTCCTCTTATTTCTGGTATCTTTTTTTATTTGGGTCAGGTAGTCATAGATGCATAAAATCAAATACTCTATCATCCTTCAAAAGTCAACTGTCTCTTCATTCAACTCATCTTCAAAACTTTCATAGGAGCCTATCAAGTACAGCTGCTCTTGACTATTAAAAGCACTCGTGAGCAGTTACACTATTGCAAAAACTTAAATGAAGCTATTGATAACTCCAAAAGGTTCAAAGTATGTAAGCAGATAATATATTGTGTAAGGTTTCAAGCTCGTCACTTATCTTCAATTACAAAAGTAACAATATCCTTTATGTCGGTATCAGTCAACTAATTACTTGCACGATAAGCAGCTGGCTTCTACAACTTACAATTTGTTTTTTTGTTCTAAGAACTGGAAAATACGTAGAAATTGATATCAATAATATTTTTATTAATAAAGAAAGATAATAACACAGAATACACAGTAACGTAATACAGTTTGAAACATATGTTTATAATATAAACAAAGAGAATAAAACTTCGTATGCAACGAGGGCAGAAAAACATGATATTTCGAACAAAGAAACCGTTATCCTGATTCGTCATACACTGGTGATTAATGTGAGCAATCTAGTTCAGTACATCGACGAATAAAAACGTAATATTTTTTATGTAGATTCAGTTGAGGAAGTTTTTAGAGTGTTTGCGTAGTATGATCTTGAATTTTACAACGTACTATTTCATAGCGCTCACAATTGACTTGTACATTTTATTATATCCTCATAAATGATGCAAATTAATAGGATACTGGATTAAAATTGGGGATAATGTAGCAACGTCTACAAATTGGGAACGGGACATCTCATGCCGTGATGATTCATTTGATTGTTGGGTTGCCTCCCAAAATTATTCTTCTTGTTTCATTGGAGGTCAATGTTTCGTACTGATTTAATAATTTAATTTTTAGATAGCTTGTCTTTATATTCCGTACATCGACCAATTAATGCGTTGGACCTTGGCAATTAACCGCGACAGGACCAGGTATGGCTTCAGTTCTAACGTTTCATCCTCTGACCGAAGACATTGCGGTTTTTGGCTTCACATTAACCGCCGTGTTCCAATTTAATCTAGCGTCGATCAATCTTTATTTCACATCATTGAGATCCTTTATTCGTTCTGTACTTATTGATTTTCCGCGTATCCTTGAGCCGGCGAGGTGCTTCAGCCGTAGGTATAGTTCTCACCTTGAGAATGTAATACAGAACACGAAGTTCGCAAAGTTTTTACAGGCGGAGACTACTAAGATTGTACAAAGAAAGGCTCAGCTTCAAATAATAAAGGAAACGCACATGTACAAAAAAGTCTTAATCTTACAAACCGTCTGGCCTTGATCGATCCATGTGCGTGTGTCATTCTCTTTACAGGTTTTGTCGGCGACGGTCGTGCCTTGAACCTCTTTTATAGCATTAAGGGAAGTCCGTTTGTGTAGAGTTACGGCTACCTGCAGCCGTGCGGTGGATTACGGTTGGACTAAGGATAATCTCGTCCTTATTTTGTACGCTTGTTTACAAAAGAAAGAAAGTCATTTAGATTATTTTCTCTTGATAGTGAAAAGTAAATAACCCATAGGAGCCATCAAAATAAATCAAGTAGAACGGAGGGGGCGAAAGGATATAAAGATGTTGTTATACACAAAGGGTCATTATAATATGAACCCTCGATTTGGTCCCTCTTGTCGTATAGAATTGATGTTCCTCCCACGGATGTCGGTCTGTCGAGAACTACATTACGGTTTTATGGATTACTTTTTAATGTCTGTGAGATTAGCGATCCGTCTATCTCCATCTGAATGTTACGCCGGCCGAGCACACTTTTTTGTATAAGTGGTTAGGTAACGCTCAATTTGCAATAAGTAGAAAATAAAAGCTATGAATACTACTGACGACTGCGAGTCTTGTGAGCACATTTGAAATATGAAGATTACAAAAGATAATAGACATACTGCGCAGTTCCATAATATTATTAAGACAAAATCCAATTATTTCATATACAGGATGTTTGGCAGAACGTTGAACATACGAAAATGGTGGATAGGTGGGGTCATCTGCTACTTACTCGGCCCTAATTTATTTGGCATCAAGGTCAGGCAGGTTAACTTGAAAACCCCTTTATTTGGAATCAAGTTTGTAATTGTATAATAAATGTTAATGGAGGAAGAGGGAGAGGAAGACTTGGTCTTTCTAAAACATGGATGAATTGTGTGAGGAATGAATGAAAGAAAAAACCGGCCAAGTGCGTGTCGCAGGATAAAAGGTTCCGTAGTTGGGATGAATTCATCCCAAATACAAACTTAACGTTGTAGTTTGAAAAACAAGTCCCATACATTCCAACTGCAAATGTAAGTTTGTACGCACAATATTGAGAGATTTACCATGTTATTTTAAGGCCATAGACTTCTTATAGGTTTTCCTGTAATGTATGGGTAAATAACGATTCTCTGTATTTTTTTTAAATAACTTTAGGCTCAGTAGTTTCGGAGATAAGGCGGGGCAATGGTCAATATTCATCTATTTTCTTAAATATATTTGAAATCCTCGCAACAAGTCCTTTCATTTGATATGTCACACGGTATAGTTTACAAAACTTTTTTTTTTTAATTTTCTTATTTGCCCCCAAAAGTTAACCCCCTTATTCAAAATTTATTTATTTACGTTACACGTCCGTGTTTGGGTCACAAAAATACATATGTGTATCAAATTTCAACTAAATCGGTCCATTAGATTGGCTGTGACACGGACAGACAGACCCACGAGTGATTCTATAAGGGTTCCGTTTTTTCCTTTTGAGGTACGGAACCCTAAAAAGGAGTGAATGAGATAGCGTGACGGTTGACAGGGGAAAAAGAAGAAAACGTGTTGGGCCGACCACAAGTAATATGTGACAAGGACAGGAAGAAGAACAGTGTGAGTCTTCATAATGCGCACATATCGAAATGAGGGAATCTATGCTTAATTTAAACGACAGAAAAAATATTTAAAAAAATCTAAATATTTTTTTATACCTACTTTTTATGGAATTAAATTATTTTTTTAACAAAACTGTGTAACTTTTAAACTGAATCAGCTATCGCGATAAAACAAACTCCATAATGATTGGAAGTAAGTAGGCGTCCACATAAAATTAAAATTGAGAAAAAAAAACTACCCTCAATTGAAAATAAACTTGTTTTTTTTAGCAAAAATCTGTATTTTTTTCATAATTTTTTACAATAATTGTAAAATTTATAAATAAGATGCCCAAGAGAAGAAAATAACAAAAAAAAAAAAAAATTACCATTTTTTTTTTTCGTCGATAAAATAGATAGATACATAGATTCCCTCATTTCGATATGTGCACATTATGAAGACTCACACTGTATATGCTGGTTCTTTCTCTTGTTCTAAAATGTTTCAGTATAACATAACTTTCGTGATAATTTCATCTAAACATAACCTAATCTTTAATATAAGGCCAAAGTATTTAATATCTTTCGAAAGAGAACATCTTTAATAATTCTGCGAACAAATTTTTCTTTTCGAACTCTCCGAAAGTTTGCACGGTCCAGATGGCTTGGAATCCGACATGGCTAGTAAGTGATAGCCATATGGCGTTCCAATCTCTTCGCAAATATTTAAGCTCGACACTAAATCATAGCTAAACCCTCCTCTTACAATCAAAACGCGTATCAGCCTTGTACATTCTCATTTTATATTCTGCTAAAGAGTTGTATAATGAGGTTCAAACTTTACAACAACTTCGACTCTCCCTAACATGTCGAAAATGATCGTGATATCTGCTTCTATTTTCATATTTTGTACACATATCGTCGTTGACGAGTGAAAACCTCGTAAGTCAAATTTTTTACCAAAAACACTTTTTAATGTAATAACTAAGAAAACCTCGCAACGCACATTTCTAGCTCACCTATAATTTGAATGATCGATTGTAGCGCCATCTCTCGCGTTCTATGAAAACCTTGTAAGTACTAGGTGTCCGCCATTAAAGAGGGATAAACTCTGCAAGACGGCTGACGTGTAAATTCTTGCTCTTTAATTTGAAAAACTGTTCAAAGTGGTCAAGTATCAACGACAAACATCTTGATTATTTTCTAGGAAAACCTCGTAACACATTAATAACTAATGGTTGTCTTTGTAATAAACACCCAAAACAGGAAAAAGGTTTCATACAAAAATATTCAGGAGACGGTTTTTTGTCTCTCCTAAACAATTTGGTTTTCGATACTCCCGAGGTTTTCACTCGTCGATGACGATATTATCATTATCTTTACAGATATTTCTATTGGTACGAATAAGAAATACAGCCGCGTTGTCTGAATAATTTATAAGTCCTAGTCAATATTAATGACGTAACTTTTCAACTCTGATTACTTATCTCCGAACGTGGTATCCATAATTAATATCTAATCGAGAGACCTGCCTTAATTATCATTATTTTGTTTGCGGACTCTACTGCTGTCACCGGCACCCCTTTAATTGGTTTAATGTCTGTCGCACCCATTAATATTACTTTGTTTAAATTTATTGCTTGCAACGCGTTTACTGTACTGCCGGCTCTATTAACACGTAATCTCTGTACATATCTTACAGTATCTCGATCCGCAGTACACAATATGTTACCATTCCAAGTTATTTAACTCACGTATGTTGGCCTCTTCTACTTGTACCTACTAAGTTACTCCGTATGTCTGGGTGGACGTAAACGGGTGAAACTCTTCAAAGATAATGCCGAAAATATCCAGCGGGATAATGTTGGTTTGGAGATCGTGTTAGGCTGTGTCTGCGTCAAAATAGCGGATCGGTGATGTCTAAGCATTGCTTGAAACAAGGCAAAATCGATACTGTTGCCGTCGCAGGCGGACGCGCGCCGCTGGCTCCGAATTATATTCTCAGCAAAATCCAGCCGGCACGTGACCCAACTTGTTGCCGCTCCGGAGAGAGACAAAGCTACATTATTATAGCTGGCAATACCCTGGTGGTGAGATCGTGGCCACCGATGGCGGATTATTGACCGTTATCTTAAGTATCACATTTAAATTGTTTGAAGCACCATTGACACAATTATGGTCGCGGTTTCACTTTACAACGATCATTTCATTTTAATGTATGTTGAAAAATGAATGATGGAGAGTATTACAGTATAAAAAGAAAATGATACCTTTATGGAATGAGTCAGAATGATTATTATCTCATAGTATATAAGCGAATTAAATCTTTCATTAGTAATTGAATGAAACTTCATGGCAACAATTATTATGATTAAAATATGTAAAAAATTAACTTATTTATTATCGCTACCGCAACGCTCGTGAATGTGGCTGCAGTCCTGCGCTGCACGTATAATAATAAGCGTCTAAGCAAGAATTATTAATCTTGTTGTCCCACGTTGGGCGCCATCCCGTCGTCTATATTAAAACGCTTTTTATAAAGCCACTCAAGTGAATTTGCCAATCGTTGGATATTGTTTTTGTTTAAAATTCTGACAAGGAAACAATCTGCTCAAACAAATTTTGCTTATGAAAGTTAGAAAATAATTATGTCTGTTAGGTTGACTTAATGTCAAAAGTTTCCTGTAAATAAAAGCCTCAGAAAAGTTTATTAGTCACCTCTCTGCGTTGAGTCGACGAGGAACTTTTATTGAGGAAACTAATTTATCACTGCGGTGATATGATCTATGGAACGCAGTCAACGAGGGTAGACGGACTACCGGTATTATCTTGAACTTCATGTTCTTTTGATGGAGTGTTCGCAAATTGTCGGGGATTTTATGTCGTCCCCTAGCGTAATACATTTTGTGAATTTGCATTTTTATACAGTACCTAAGGCTGTTCTTATAGTAAGCTTGTTGTAATAATGAGGATTATACGACGTCTGTAAACCAGAACATGAACTTTAGTGTAGGTTTGGGGGTCTGTAAAACGCAAGTGGTTGTCATTAGGCACGGTTTCTAGTGACGTCAGCCAGGCGGACGCCAGCCTCAGCGGTATTTCCACGGCTGTGTCGGCTCCTGTCCGTATGCACCGGCCAAGCGAGGCTCGCTCCTGGTATTCCCAGTTATTACCGCAGGGGGACGCGGTCTAGGGGTTGTTGGCCCGAATCGATCCACCGCACCACGGTCGGTGTTACCGGTGCACGGGGTTACGACACCATCACCACTGCAGTCTTCCTATTTCATTTCTCTCTTGCACTGGACTAGGTAAGCCGTTTCGCTAGCTGTTTCAGGACTCAATACTTAACCTCACTTTGCCCCTTCTCCGAAAATGTCTTTCGGTGTTTTCGACAGTGTTAAAACATCTGAGAGGTGTCGGGAAAGTCATTCAGTGATAGATTTTGAGAACAGGAAATCAATCGGAAGCAATTCGAGTGGCGAAACAAATTCAGCGTGGCGTTGCCGGCTGTTAATTGGCTGCGGGTGGCGGCGCCGAGACGGCGGCGGAACCTCCGCATGGAGGCTTCCTCGCGTGCCCTCCCCACGCACGCACCCGCCACCCCCCGACAGCTCGGCGTTTTTATGAGCGAGAAGTCCGTCGAGACCCGCACGAGTCTGGGCGGCTCTTAAATTAGTTTGTCTTCCCCGACCCTAGACCTTGTAGTTGCTAGGTGCGGTTTTGGACTCCTACGCGTCATGTTCTTGCCTTCTTGGTCAATATGGTCAAGTCTCACTTCAGCAGCTCCTACTTCTTTCGATATTAGATATCACTCATACTTTGGCGTTTTCTCTAATAAAGGTTGATATATTTTCCACAAAGGAAATTAAACTTTCGTTAGAAATCTCATACCCTCACATGCAGGGACTTGACGCGACGTAATACATGTCGTGGATGACATTATTTTTCCATTTGGTAGGCTTATTTTCTTGTGCGGGTTATCAAGTTAGGGATGGTAGCGCGCAAGGGGTGGCTGCGGGGTGGGTCCGCAGGGCGGGGGTTGCGGGGCGCGGGGTGAAGCTATCGACCGGCTGCCCTCCCCCCGGCGTGGCTCAGTTTCCGGGCGAGAGTCGCGCAGTCCGCCAGCGCCGCGACGCGACTCCGTCACACGTTAGATAGTCAATTTGATCATCACCATGCTGATAGGGCTCGTTCGGGACTCGGTGATGCAGTGCTTCTGCCACTCATGCCGCGCGCCTGTACTGCCTGCAGGTTGGGAACACCGCTGCTATGGACGAATTCTTCGTAATCATCACAAATTCGACCGGCGACGCTGTTGCTACTCTCGCTGTGGAGACAAACGACCTACATTGTTATCTGGCTTGAAATGGTTAACTAATTCCAAATCTTATGTCAAAATCTCAAAAAATTGTTACAGGGAAGGCAAAACCAGAAGGTAACCTCTTTTAAATGTCAGCTGCAGCTTCTCCAATTGGTTTAATTCTGTCAAATTGAAGGTAACTAAGATTAATCGCTGATGCTTTGTGCTTTCTTGATCAGTTAAGAATTTTCAAGTTTGATTAGATGATGATTGATTGATTAGATGTCTCAGATGTCTGTTATTGAGTCTTCATGGCCGCCGGCCGGCCGGTGGGGAGAGGGGCACCGGCCGGCGCCTATATTTAAATTGCATCTGACGTAAATCACGTGATCCATGGATTTCGAGTAAGGGGCAGTGTTGTTGATAACAATCGATGTCTCCCAAGTTCCCAGTGATGATAACAATGTGGATCAAACGTCAACGCCTCCTTTACATTGTTGCGTCTCGAAGACTGGTCGCAAGATGTTGGCAGTTATGTAAGATCTTATTGTGATGTTTGATAAATTACCTCGACTACAAGGAAATAAATGCAAAATCTTTCTTATTTTGCTGTCTCTGGATATGGAAAATCTTATTTGTATTACGCAGTCTACGACGTACGTAGATAAGTTTTTGTCTGGATTTTCAGGACCTTGAGCGCTGAAGCATGTTCGAGCTTTTCCAGCTTTACGGATACCTGTCAGTCCGTGCCGGCCTCACTACAACTATTGATTAAACATTACTGCATAATGTCCACCATTTTGTACCGGCTACGAATCGCGATACTGTGGCACGCGTCCACAATTCTGCGCAGAGTAGTACCAAGCTAGTACCTAGTTCTGACTGAAAGACCACCAATCTAAATATAGAAAACCCTTTCAAGAAAATGATTTCTGAGAACCATTACGTAATGTACGTAATGGTTTCAGATTCCATAACATTCGAGCAGTTCAAACATACTTGTCTGGGGAATTCGGAAAAATAGTTGTTTTCACATAATATCGTAGGCTTGATTAAATTATGTCACGCAATCGCGACATAATCACTTCAGTGGGCCCTTCGTAAAATGTTTTGGTATTTTATGCGCCACTACGCACGCATTTGAGGACCTCGTGTCGCTTTATTATTGCGGGCTTGTTAATTAACGACATTTTTCATACATTTCGACGTTTTTGTTAGCCATTAGTCAGATTGCGAAAAGGATAAAAAAATGCTGATTGCCCAGTATTCCAAATTCTTCCTTTGCCATATGATAAGAATTGATTCATCCAATTTTGTCACAGTCTAAAAACATGGAACCGCAGAGTAGGTTTGAAATTGACCCAGACGATATGCCTTCTGAATTATTGATGTTCGGAACATTAAACGATTTACGATCGATCTCCACTGGGTAGGTATAACCAAGCACGGTCCTTGGTATTCAACTTCATGGCTTCAAACACCATAAAACATGGGCTTTACGGACCATACCGATAGCCTTGGGAATGCGAATTTCTAATAAGGCAAATACTTCAGAACCGCTGTAATTGTAACGTAAAATGGCTATGAACATTCTAAAGAGCATTTTACGGCTGGAATCATTCGTGACGTGAAATAACTTCGTAATTAACGCTCTTACAGTTGCCTAATTAATCATCATCGCATAATTCGTTTCATAACGTCATATAATGTTTGTCACTACATTTCTCATGGGTTTTGATTAGCAGACACTCTTGTGAAGTGACAACAGGGACTCGAGATCACATAATTGTTTAGGGGACGATTACAGCATTGGGTTTAATTGGCTTAACAAGTCCTGCACCCTTTATTGAGGGTGCGGCAGGGCTTACAGATTTTGATCATCTTTATTACCATGTCCTTCTGTCTAATAAAAACATTACTTTTACATTTTGACGAGTGCGTCAAATGGATTATTGTCGTTGGGGTTCAAGGCTCCTAATACAAGAAAAGTTGAAGTTTACGCCTTATTTTATTTGGAGTTGAGACGACACACGTTATTGATCCCGTATGAGGGTTCAACAATGCTATAAAAACACACGTTTCATCTCATGCATGTGATCTAACGTGTATTACTTACTTCCATGTTAGAGCTTAATAGAATCCGGAACATCGCGCTACTTAACTCAAGGTTTTGTCGATATCTAGATTTGGAGCACACATGTCCACAATGATGCATTGCAGGTGCTTACAAAGTTTGCGTGTTCCAAACCATTCCGGCCACCAGCTGTCTCGGCCAACTTGAGAATTTGCAACTGAGCTGCTTTGCTTAAATAATTTCCACCATAACTCCGCACTTAGTTTTGAATGGATTTAAAAATAACATTTTTGCGGGGAAGCGTATAAAAAGGGGTTGCATACAAAGTCACACCCATTTTCCTAATGAGTGTAACTCGTAAAGAGGACGTCGGTGCCGTCTCCGCTATTCTGGAATGTTCTCAACGCTGCATAGAATATATCTCTTGTTTCTGCATCGCCTAGCCGCCGCATTTGCGTCGTGTTTAAAACACTCGTACGTGCCAACGCTCGTATTCCCAGAGGTAGTAAATTTACTTTCAGCTCTCCCCTCAAGGGTTTTAAAGCCAGCCTTTAAATATTTTATCAGGTTGTCCATGTTGTATCGTGCGGCGCCGGAGGGGGCTGCCGGTCGACCTTTCAGTTGTAACTGCCCCGTTTGTATTCGATTACCATACTTTTTCTGCTTTATTGTTTTTATGCACGTTCATTAAATTGCTGTTTTATACACAGCTGCAACTCTATTGAATATGGATGAAAAATTATTGATTAGAATTCTGAAGCACAAGAGAAACCGGCTCGGGTGCAATTGCGTTTTATTGTACATATTTTTTACTAAAGAATTGAATTCACATGCTGTGACTTCATGCTATACTTTTATCTATTCGTTCATGATATCAAGATCAAATCCTTCTTTATCGATGATCTTACCAGGATCAAGACTGCAAGTGACTGCACTCTCGCGTTTGTCCGGAAGTATGCAAGAAATCATGATACCTAATAAACTATTCTTGGAATCCTATTTAATTTGTAAACCCTCGAAAACCAACTTTTAGTTGGTCGTGGTCTAGATTTTCCATTCGCATTAGTCTTTGCGGTTACGTAAAACAGCTGGGATGGAGCGGTTCACCGCAATAATTTCCCTTACTTAGTAATTTGTGAAAATCGTGATAAGGGAGACTCGAATTACACAGAACTGAGGAGACATCTCATGACGATTGTTTTGACGTGAATTATGGCGAAAGCTAATTAACTTTTGATAAATAGCCCTCTCGAGACGGTCGTGCTGGCACAGATATTGTTTTCATTACGATTGTTTGGTTTAAGCTAACTTGGATTTTTGGAAATTATTTTCTTTACTGTGGGGTAGAGGGGCTTTTTATTTTCTGTGGTTTGTTTGATTTGTAATGAAAACTAATTAACGTTAATTTATCAATCCGTCTTCATCATTTGTGGCATCGATTTTCTGTCGAATTTTCGACTTTTGGGAGCTCGCATTGTGTCCTCAAACCCAAAATTAACAGTCTTAAACTTTGTCTATGAATTGGCTGAGAAATAAAAGTTTAAAGTCGACTTAACACTTTGTATAGCATGGTCTCCACATCTTTTGCTGTGTAAACTGGGACTTAGCGCTGCCGTGAGGGATTATCCGTATTTGCGGCGAATTTCGCTGGCACTCCGACATTCCCCTCACGTAGCGGCCTCATCTCCCGACGTCGTGTCGACGTTATTACCTCGATACTATTACCGAGACGTCCCCAACAACATGAGTTGGGGCCCAAATATCTAATAAATGACTATTCATTTGCGACCACGACTTTTAGAAGTCTTGGAAGTTTGACGTCATCTTGGCTTGAATGGTTTTTGGGGGACATGATGAGAGAACGCTGGTTTATAAATAGCCTTGCAGTAGAAGTACTTTAGAATTCAGTAACATCAACTTCTTTTACTTCAAATTACGCAACATTTGCAGTAATTTTAGCTTTTTCATTTGACCTTGAAAGTTCACCTTTGTGTCAACATCAAGTAATTCGATCAATGAAAGTAATCGTTTTTCATTACACAAATAGACTGAAAAGATTATTGATGTATCTTGTAAAGCCATAAAAAGAAATTTCAGGATGCGTGGATCATAAAAAAACTACTTTTATTTATTGCTATGATGCATGTCATGTAGGGACATAATAGCTCGAAGCTCTATCTACTATGTCAGCCATTAGCTAGGTACATGCTATGTGGACTGCGACATTTTCTATCGATTGTTTGGTCACCACAATCTATGCTTTTACCGGTCACGCGAGCATCGAATGTCGATTCATTAAAGCGTAGGTCCCGAGTCCGAATGTTCTTCAAATAAACATTAGTTGGGTCGATTCGGTCGACGTAATCGTTTTTCGATTGTCCGTTAGTGTTGTTTGGGGGACTGTTGACTTGGCAATGGAGGCACGAGTCGGCACGACCTTTGATGGTATTTGTAACCGATGTTTTGCGGTCTTTGGCCTAATCTATCTGAATTTAGTAGCTAGGTGGATTCATTTCTCATGTTTTCTTTTCCTGGAAATTATAGTGCTCATCTCCAATGAAGGTTTTAGAAACAAAATTTTGGGGATACCTTGAATGTATTTTCCTCAATTTCGATATCAAGCCAGAGGGTCAGTTTGTCTCCACGAGTGTCGCCAGCGTCGTGGGCTCGGGCTCCGCTGACGGCATCTTTCTGTCTTTAGCTCACCGACGGTCGGCGCCCGTCAAGAAACCAGTCGGCAAACCGAGGACCAAGCAACCGAAGAAGGTCAAATTCATAAGTAAGTGGTACTTTGTAGGAAAACAAACATAAATTTTGTAAATCTGTACTAAGAATCATGCCAATCAGTTGAGGTGATGAGTAAATCGATTTGGTACTGATTACGGCTTGGCCCCTTTATTAGCCCACTTACTGTAAGATTAGGTTTAATGTTGATCATTTTCAAATAAAGAAAAATACCATTTTAGAACAGCACCCTTAAATCCAGGTTGTTAAAGCTGAAGTTAGTACTTCCTAAAACGCTTAATTTCAACGATATAAAAGACATTAAATTGTAGGAGACAGCCATTTGGATATGTTTCAATTTGGGTGCCAAAAAAGTAGGCTTGTTTTAACTTTTAACTAAGTGCAGTGACGAAGTGGAGGTGCCATTCAGTGTGACTGCCAAAGAATTTAAAGCTTTCCCCTTATTTTAGTCCTTAACCAGCTCAAACAGTGAAAAATTCTCTTTCACAGACTGTCACAGAGTAGGAAGTAAAAGGAGTGTTTGCTCTTACGCGCATTTTTTACGTATCCCACTCGTGTTTAGTATAGAAAGAAACAACGAACCAAAAAAATACGTTTATTTGCGGTGAACATGACGCAAAGAAAGAACACGAATAAAACAATATGCGTCACATCCACGCAAAACGGCCATCGCTCAGCATAATGCTGCGACACCATGCGAGCGCTGGTAGTACAAGAAGAGGGGCTTGTGGCTAAGTAATAACAGCCGCACGGGTCGATCGATCAGGTTAAGGTACGCTTGCCGCGGATGGTCCGTGGATGGATGAACATCCTTACATACCAAGACCCCTCTGTGTCTCGGAAAGCACGTTAAGTCGTTGGTCCCGGCTGTCATTCGTGGATCTTTGGCAGTCTTTACGGATCGTCAGAAGCCCGAAAGGTCACCAGTCTTACCAAAGGGGTATCGTATTACCAAGTAACTGGGTTGTGGAGGGCAGATAGGCAGTAGCTCCATGTAAAATACTGGTATTCAGCTGTATCCGATTAGACTGGAACCCGACCTCAACATAGTTGGGAAAAGGCCAGGCAGATGATGACTCGTGTCTAGTATAATGTACGCACCGTGGAACTGCTTCTTACATCGACGACTGTCAACTTCTCTCAACTTGACTTTTTCCGATTGGTGCAGGGATAGAAACTCAAGTGTTTTTCACGCCATTTGACATACATTATCACTCCATTTACCTTCAACTCTGTGCCAGGCATATACAGGGCGAGATCCCTTTCCAAGATAGTACACAACCCCGGGGATGTGAGCCCCTTTGTATGCGGCCTGGCGGGTCAAGAGTTTTCACCCCTTTTAAGTGAGTTATTGTTAGTTTTGTATTGTGCGCGTGTTTGTTTTTTTGAAGCCCTTTTCACGTGGGAGAGTGAATTCCGACAGTTATTTAAGACCCTTGACGCCATGTTTTCCCCTCTAAGTTATGTTCTCTATTATTCAGGAAATTTTGCTCGGGAAAAATTAATAGTAGGTTTCTACGTAAGCTTGCTTTGTTGGAAATGTTGAAAAATCGTTTTCAGCGCGAGCTCTTCTTAGTAGGATTGATCAAATATTTATGTGAAAGTCACCCTATACCCTGTAATCACAGGGCTGAGTCACCTGTTTAGATACAGACATAGTTTAGACACAGTCATACCCTGAAACACGATTGTAAGTAATGCAATTGCCATGAGCGTGACTCATAGGGGGGAGCAGTCGGGAGTCCCGAGTCACCCCCTACCCTCCCAATAATTAAACAATACAGCATTCCTTAGAGGAGAA
The DNA here is from genome assembly GCA_963680765.1 of Agrochola lychnidis. Lineage (NCBI taxonomy): Eukaryota > Metazoa > Arthropoda > Insecta > Lepidoptera > Noctuidae > Agrochola > Agrochola lychnidis. The sequence continues at coordinate 24,743,410 of OY796858.1, forward strand.
GTTTACCCGACCTTGAATATTACCGTAATTTACCCCTTACCCCGTTGCGTTTTAAGAATTCCACCCCTAAACGTCGGGGGCGGTAATTTAATGAGTTTAGCGAGTGTATTCAGACGGGGACGTTAATTAACGCCTTTAAAATTACGGTTAATTTGTGAAATATTGTAAAGGAAATTAGTGGGACGGTTTGTGAGATGAAATTGGTCATTTAGGGGATCATGGGAGTTTGATGGCGTCAACAGCTTTGTGTGTTTAGCTGTCATTTATTATGTGAAAACGCAATTATGTTTTCGCAATGTATTGTAGAGATGTTGAAGAACTATAGTAACTACCCGACCAGGGCAACGCCAAAGGAGGGTTATGATTTAACAGGCTATGTATATTTCTTATACAACAGTCATAACATTGCGTGGAATTACGGAGCTTACAATTTCGGAACATTCTAGAAAATTTTCATAACCATGTTTCAGCATTCCCTCAAATTATTTTAAAAATAATTTGGACTCGAAACATAGCGCGGGGCCTTCTGTGTTCAGGGCTTCAGGGTCACGCTGGCGGTCGATTTTTAGGACATGTATTTACATAGATACTGTTCATTTTAGGCTGCTTGCAGTCTATTGGTAGGAATGGTAGGATTATCTTCGCAATTGGATATTTTGGGGTTGGTTAAATGCTTACAGCAAATAACAAAAGCAACTAACGTTGTGAGCTCTGTCCAAAAACTCAAATGGAAGTGGGCAGGCCATGTGGCATGACTTACGGACCTGGAGATGGACTGTTAGAACGTCATTGTGGAGTGGTCCACTAGGTAAACACAGTAGAGGTAGACCATTGACACGCTCGGAAGATGAAGTGGAAAAAAATAGCTGGCCCATTGTGGACCAAAGTAGCACAAGACCGAGAAACATGAGCATCTTTGGAGGAGGCCTTTATACGCATAGGGGTTCTTGCAGACTAAAATAGTGTAATTTACAAATAAATACTAGTAACATACCTTTAGTTATCCATACTAAAAAATAAAACAGAAACAATACTAACAGTAAAACTAAGTACTCATTTAAAAAAAAAAATATTTATACTTACATAATTTTTTTTATTTATTTATTTATTTATTTATTTGGATCTCCAACAAAGATTACACCTTACATGCTAAAAATAAAACATAAAAAGATACAAATCCTTGTGCATCTTCAATTATAGGAGACCACAGCTTGCATTAAGATATCAAACAATCAATTATTAATATGGAAATAAAGTATACAATTTAAAGTAAAAACAACAAGAATTAAAATTATAAAAAAAACTATATATATTGAGTTGAACAGTAGGGAGGAAGGTCAACACTTACTCAATATTAAGCTTTGCTTGTAACAGCAACTTAAATTTACTTAGGCTGTTGGAGAAAATGTCTATATCGTCGGAAGAACATGACAGTGAGTTGTATTGATTGGTCATCCTAACAATCGGCGAGTGTTTACCTAGATTTGTTCTGTGTTGAGGGGCTTTCAGTAAAGGGCCGGGATAGCGAGGAATACGGGAAGGGACGTTAATGCGTAATTTGCTAAGAAGATCCGGACAGTCAATGCCATTATTGAATAACTTATACAGGAACAACATGTCGGAGATAGTGCGGCGAGATTTTAAATCTTTGAGTTTGAAGTGATTTAGTCTATGTTCGTAAGATCTACAATTTCCTACTTTAAACCTAAACGCTAGATGACGGACAAGTCTCTTTTGAACCCTTTCAATGCGACTTATGTGGACTTGGTACGAAGGATTCCACACCGTGCTGCAATATTCAAGTTGGCTTCGTACGTAACTGTTGAATAAAAGTAATGTAGTGGATGGTTTTTTAAATTCTTTTGAAGATCTCAAAATAAAGCCAAGAGCTCGGTAAGCTGAATTAAGCATTTGGTCTATATGATTTATAAAATCTAGTTTACTATCCAAGTATACTCCTAAGTCACGAATAACTGTTACTTCTGTTAGTGTGTTTCCCTGAATATTGTAAACAGATTCGACTTTATTGTGTTTTCTAGTAAATTTTATATGAAAACATTTAGTACAATTCAAGTACATTTTATTGTTGGTACACCATTGACTCAGACTATCTAAATCAATTTGTAATAGCTGTATATCGACATTATTCAAAATTACACGGGTCAGTTTTAAGTCATCAGCAAAAAGGTATGGTGTGGAGTATTTAAATATGTCTGATATGTCGTTAATAAACACATTAAAAAACAACGGCCCTAGATTGGACCCCTGGGGTACACCGGATGTTGCAATGTAGGGATCTGACTCATTACAATCTACAACCACTGAAGAAGTCCTATTTTCGAGGTAAGTTCTACACCAGCTCAGTGTGATACCGGTTATACCCAACGACTGGAGCTTATTTAGCAGCAATTCATGATTTACCTTGTCGAAGGCCTTCGAAAAGTCTGTGTACACTGCATCAATTTGAAGACCATTATCTACTGCGGATGTTAGTTCAGTGACATAATTAACAAGATTTGTGTTTGTAGATTTTTTAACCATGAAACCATGCTGATTAGTGGATATTAATTGTTTAACGTGGTCGTGCAATACTGGGTACACCAGTGATTCAAAGACCTTAGACAAAGTAAATAGAATGGAGATGGGTCGATAATTAGATATCACCTCCCGTTTCCCATTTTTGTGAATAGGTACTATTCTAGCTTTTTTCCATTTATTTGGAAAAACCCCAGTTTTTAGTGAGGTATTATAAATATTTGCCATTGGAGAAGACAAATACTCTGCACATTCTAACCAGAATATTGGGGGCACATTGTCAGGTCCAGCACCTTTAGATATGTCGAGTCCAGAGAGTTTATTAAATACAGCTTCAGGAAGGATTGAAAGGTCGTCGATGGGTAAAACCGGAACCGAGACAGAAGGTAAGTTATTAAGGAAATTATTGCGATTATCGTAAGGTGGATCATATACGGAGGAGAACTGTTCTGCAAATAAATTTGAAACGGCTTTACTACCGTAGGCTTTGACATTGCCGAGAGTCATTTCTGGAGGGTAAGAAGAATTGCTTTTTCGGAGGTTTTTAATATGTGACCAGAAGATTTTAGGGTGATATTTAATTTTATTTTCAATTTCATTTATGTAGTTGTCATAACATTTTTGGGTAAGAATTTGGCAGTCTTTTCTTATGTAATTAAATTCTAATATGTCCATTGGATTGTTGTATTTTTTTATCTTGATATGAAGTTTCAGTTTCACTTTAAGTAGCTTTTTTAATTGATGGGAATACCATGGTGGATATTTGCCTCGTGTAAATTGTGTTACTGGCACATGTATATTTATGGTTTCGTAGATTATATCATAAAATTTCTCCAATTTATCATTGACGCCATCACATTCACTGAATTCCTTGGTCCAATCGATATGTTTCAGAGATTTATTTATAGCTCCGTAGTCTGCTTTATGAAAGTTGGGTTTACTCGCAGGTTTTAAGGTGATATATTGAAAAAATGGGCTTTTTCTTTATCGTGTAACTTTCAAAGTATTTGGAATAGGGATTTCAAATTTTGGTGTATGATTTTTGACTATATGATCTAGTATCCGGAAAAGGGAATACACGATACAATGAAATTTTCTCGATACAAAAAATTTGCAAAGGTCTATCTATTTTTATCTTTTTTTGAGTATCATGGCGCAACGCTTATGAGTTATTCAATGGAATTTACTTTAAAACATAGAGAGTAAGCGTTTCGAGTTTTAAGAAAAGCAGTTTTTTTTTAAATAATACTTTTCATTTACAAAAGATGGCATTTCGTTTTGGCACATACGTTGTTTTATTCCGAGCGGACACACATTATCGTCATCTCTTCTTTCGCCTATCAAAAGTATTGTCATCACTCTCGTTCATTCATAGATCAGTCGCCCGATGGGGCTCATCGACGAAGAATCTATGTCACTTTTTTGCAAATCGGTGCGATCAAATTTACGTGATTTAAAGAATTTTGTTTACAGAAAAAGTTAGTACTTCAGCAAGTTAAAGTAATTATTGAATGCAATTAGTGTTGAATAGGTATTCAGACTGTGTGTGTGTGTATTCTTGTGAGTCCTGCGAACAATATAACATTATTTTTTCTATTATGATTTCGTGGTGACATTTAAATTATTTATAAATATAGAAAGAAATATAAAACCAAAACTGAACAGTACCTGCAACGTTTGGAGTGCACAGGGCTATCAATGAACTCATTTTACAGGAATTCAATAGCAATAAGATGATGATAATAGTGAGTCGAATTCTCCACCTTCACTAAAGCACAACCAACACAATCTATTCCCGCTTTTTAATGTATTATTGTGTAAGCATTTTATTTTCTAAGAACATCTATTTTTATACCTACAACTTTTAATAATCTTTTATCTAAAGAAATAGGCTAAATAAAATTCGTTTTTAGGTTTTGAAATACGTCAACAGTACATCAATATGTCAAGTACTGTCACTACGAATCATAGATCACAAAAAAGAAATGGAGTCGCATTTGAATTGTAAAAAAGGAGAGTTTTTACCCGACTACGGCAAAATCAAAGGAGGGTTATGATTTTAACATATATGTATGTATGTATGTAACAGGCTATCAAATGCAAAATAAAATTCAAGTCAGACTAGTAGTTCCAGAGATTAACGCGTTCAAACAAACAAGAAAACAAACTCTTCAGCTTTATTATTAGGACTAGCTGCACTCCACGATTTCACCTGCATAAGTCCCAATCCCGTGGAATATCGGGATAAAAAGTATCCTATGTCCTAAAGTCTAAACCAATTTATCATCACTGTAATATTTTCAACACAATGTATTTTGTTATGAAATAAATTACTTATGATTATGACTAAACCAGGTCATGGTTTAACCCTTTGCCAAATTTCAAATATTATTCCCTCAGAACTCTAAAAAAATCAAGCTTCTAAGTCAACGCAATAAAAAAATACGGCCCTTTATGTGGCATATTTTGATAATCGCAAGTAAATCAAAAACTACAGGGTACTTCCAGTTAACCTAGAATTATGAAATTTTGGCAGGAAGCAAGGTCTCACAGCACAGGTAAAGGAAAAAGTCCGAACATTGATAATAATTTGTAGATTTATAACATAATTTTTTTTTTTTTGCGATTACAAACTTGCATTTGAAATTGGAGAATTGACGGTGACGTACCTATCGATGTATGGGAGAACATGTTTCTCAACTACTAAGTTAAGTTTTTTTTGGGATAAATTCATCCCAACTACGGAACTCTTCATTGTGCGTGGCTAGTTTTTTTTGTATGTTTGAGACAACCTGTATACAGGTTGGATTTTTGAGATGGGGCAATAAGGGCAACTACCATAACCGTTGTTGCTACAGGAAAACGGTCTTAGAAGACTGTCCTTAACTTTTTAAGACATTTTGATCTGCATTCACAGATTTCGAAAAAAATATTAGTCAGCAAGAAAATGGGCAGTTTTCACAAAAACTTTTTTTGATGCCAATCGAACCTGTTTCTTTTATGGAACAAAAAATTAAGTGGCCAACTCAGAACCAAGTCAGAAATCGCAAAAAACTTTTCCCATACGTTTTGTGTGTGGGAATGTCACTCTGTAAACAATAAATATTTTTGCTGATAATTAAATATTTTGTATTATTTGTCTACTCCATAGTTCGCAAAATTTCATAGACCGAGATAAATTATTGTTACTTAGCACGCGCTTTTTTCTTAGATATGTTTCTGTCTTTATCATGCACTTTTAGTATGACAGTTGTGCGACAGTGACAAGAATAATGCTTAGCCAAAGCCCATGCTAAGTAACTAACGTTTTCAAATTCCGGTCAGTTATTTCGTTAGTTCCACTTTTTGCTACTGGTTCAGATACGTTTGTGGCAGCCTGCCGGCAGCGCGACGATGTGGCGGCCGACCATCGAATATAGAACCGCCACTCCCCGCGTGCGGGGGCAATAAGCCACGCCCACCAAACTACTATTTATTTTCAATATAGGCCCTTAAGTAAGTTTTAGTAAACGTTTGAAAAGTTATTGTTAAATCAAAAGCCGGGTGGTACTTATCTAGTGCCCTTATAGGGTCAAGGCAGTCACTTATTTCAGTTTGTTCAACATCTGAGAGCACTAAGTCTAACGTCTTATTTTGAAAATTTTTAATCCAGTTTAGCTGTTTTAAATCATTAAGCGCTAAGAAGTCGAGCAGTAAATTTTTAAGGCTTCCCGTGCTAGAAGTTGATGGTATGCAAGATTCAGTTGTAGCCTCATGTATCCAATCAATACAACTCAAATTAAAATCGCCGAGAATTGATGTTGAGGAGTCGCTATTAGTTGTAATGACCGAATTGCAATTATCAATAAAGTATTCAAAAACTTCAAGATTTACAGGTGGTGGCAAGTACACAGCACACATCTTTAAGGATTGGGATGTATTGGAGTTGGTTTTAATCATAATCCACAAATCTTCACAGTTACTTTCCCAGTCTGTCATGCGACATGAAATTAATTTATTAGTTACCGCTACGAGAACTCCACCGCCTGTTTTTTTGTGATTATTCAAGCTTGACGATTCTCGGTCTCTTCTGTATACAGAATAAGAATCATCAAAAAGTTCAGAATCAAAAATACTTTCGCAAAGCCAAGTCTCGGTTAAGACGAATACATCATAATCACTGTCATGTATGTGTTGACGAACCTCAGATAAATTGCTACGAAGACCTCTGGTATTTTGATAGTAACATTTTAGGGAATTGAATTCTATAAAGTTTAGGCTATTGAAAATTCTTAGAAACAAAATTAAAAAGTAAATAATAATGACACAAAAAAAAAAAGAAACAATAATACAGTACTATAAGATCTATGTTAATGACTTTAGCTTTTCAAAGTCTTCCACAACCACACTTTGCGCAGTTTCATCCTTCTTCAATAGAACTCTCCCATTGCGAACCCATACGAATCTGTATCCTAGCTCCTTGGCACGAACTCTTGTCGCCGCATGAAGAGCCTTGTTCTCAGGAGATAGGTGTTCAACGACGAATATCGGCACCGGCTTTTCGTTAACTATGCCAAGGTGACTTGAATTTAGTTTATTTTTCGAATTTGCTTTGTTGAATTGAATTGATGCTGCAAAGAACGAATCTCTTAGTCGCGGGCTATTGAACTTGACAAGAATAGACCTCGGTCTTGCGCTGCGCGTGTCTTTTTTGGCGACCCTCGTACATAGTTGAATATCTGTATCCTTAATATCGCATTTAATTACTTTGCCTAACTGAGAAATAGTGCTAGTCAAATTCTCTGATCTGTATTCCGGTACACATTGCAGTTCGATGTTACTCGAACGAGCGTGTTGTTCCAATAGGTTCATTCGTTTTGTTACGTCCCTGAGAGAATTTTGAAGAACACAATTTTCCTTCTCGAGCATGTGTATTTTAGCGGTCTTATCTTCTAATGTTACTTTAATTTCTTCGTATTTCTCATTAAAAAACGACAAGGACTGCTTGAATTCCGAGATCATGTTGTTAATTACGCCAAATTGTTCATGGATTAATCCTGCGATTGTATCATGTAATGCTTGGTTAATTTCATGCCTTATCATCTCTCTAAGAGAACCTGTTGTAATATCTGCCAGTAGCGTGTCATTAACACGGTCAGGTGAGTGGCATATAGGTGGTTTGTTGCGTTGAGTAACATTCGTACCGTCAACAGGGGATGGTTGAGTCACTGGACTAGATTGCCGGGCGGGTCTAACAGGAGTGTTAGTGTTATCAAGTTTGGGCTGTTTATTTAGACACCCAGGACATTTCCAAGCATTTTTAGTATCGGCATGCATTGATTTAAACCTCTTCTCTGATATATTAGCGCACAGCAAATCATACCAGTGATTGCAAAGAAAGCATCGCAAACCTTTCCCAGCCTTAAAGTCTTTTATACATCCAGCGCAATTTATTGTTGACATTCTTAATGCGTGCGTGGGTACGTTGAAATAATTTTCAAATTTGGCAATATAAAGCGCTTACAGCGATTAAAACAGGATGCGTCTAATAGTGAATAAAAATAGTAGCGCTGTTTAGAGTATTAAGCTTCATACAAACTGCGAATGGTGTTCTTGGCAAGAAGGTCGTGATTTATAAAAAAATTACAGCATGGACATTTTGTGCCTGTTTAGATTTCTTTCATTAGAGAACTCGCATATATATCTTCCGACTCTGAGCCATTAACAGATGAAAAAATTAGAAAAGACTAGTTTTCGCCCGCGGTTTCACCTGCGTGGAGGTCAATTTATCCCACGGGAACGTACTACCGGGATAAAAAGTATCCTATGTGTTAAACCAGGTTATAAACTATCTGTGTGCGAAATTTCATCCAAATCCTTTCAGCCGTTTTTGCGTGATTGAAATAACAAACATCCAAACACACAAACTTTCACATTTATAACATAAGGTACTAGCGAACGTCACACGGTTTCACCCGCGTATTTCTCGTTCCCGTGGGAGTACGGGGATAAAATATAGCCTATGTTACTCGCTGCTAATGTGGCTATCCAGTGCTGAAAGAATTTGTCAAATCGGTCCAGTACTTTTTAAGTTTATTCGCTACATACAAAAATACAAATCTTTTCTCTTTATAATATTATATATTACTAGCTGCGCCCCGCGGTTTCACCCGCATAAGTCTCGATCCCGTGGGAAAAAAAAAGTATCCTATGTTCTTTTCCAGGGCATCATCTATATATGTGCGAAATTTCATCCAAATCCGTTCAGCCGTTTTAGCGTGAAGGCGTAACAAACAAACTTACTTTCGCATTTATAATATTAAGGATTAAGCATAGATTAGTAGGATTATAATATTAGTAGGATAGGATATTTAAAAAAAAAAACTTTTTAATTCACACTTTGAAAGCCATAGAATGTTAGTAGGTACATTAAAACTTATGAAACTAGTGTTAGTAATTAAAAAGGAATTATATTAGTAGGATTATAAAATTCAAGTCTTTATTACTTCTCTACGACTCATTTGGTACCAAACAAAGACTAAAATTAATAAAAAAGGATTGTGTGGTTTTATGAATCCACGGTAAAAGTGAAACTTCTATAGGCGCCGCCATATTGGCCTTGGCTGCTCTGACGAGCGCCTTTCACTTTATCCCTACTCCGCGGCCGACCGTCACGCGACATGCAAAACACACCAACACTTTAAAATAACTTACCTATTGGTATTGTTTGCAAGAAATTGATAAGACCAGACCATGTTGTTTAGATAACTGTTTCATTAGTAACTATGCACGTAACTTTAAACCCCTGTGAACTGCATCCTCTATTGTTCGGATAGCGTGCAATCAGAACACACATTATTGCATTATGCGACGTTATTGATGCGTGGTCCCCTCTCAATGTACAATGACTGACATAACTGTCACGAAGTTAGTGAAAAGAGCGTTTTTCATTGTTGTGGCATTTCTTCAGCTGCAGTCAGTATTTAATTACAATTAGAGGAACTTTTGAAATCAACGGTAGGTAGAACAGTACCCTAATTGCGTAATACAACACAAACACAGTCTGTTTCGATTTGAAACAGATTGCTAATTCATTGCTTCATAAGTTGGAAAAAAAATCTGCTCAACAACGTAAATATACCTAACGCAATGAATGTTGTAGAACTGTCAAAATGAAACAAATTAGGCAAAATTGTTTACGAAAATAAGTTACGCAATTAGGGTACAGTTTTATGTCAAGTAGATGATACAGACAGAGATACCTTCTTGACCTCGGCTTAAAATATTTTAAGTACATTATTTAAATAGGAATATAAATGATTTAATTTCTGTAAGTAGGTCTGTACAAACACTTTTACACGTCATCATATTTTAAAACTAGATGAGGTCGGCGTTTCCTATCTGACTACTCTGAGAAGAAAGGCCGAAAGAACCACAGAGTTCGCCGCAGTCTCTTTTACAGTCCAGACAAACTAAAAAATAATTGCCATAGGTATTTTATGTATTACGGGAGACATCCATTGCCAGTACCCATAAAGGCTCGTTCAAACAGGCGCGACACGACACAAAGACACCGCTCGTCGCGCGACAAGCGGTGCCTTTATGTCGCGCCTGTTTGTAGGAGCCTTAAGAGCGTTTACGTCTAGCGCGGGAAGTCAAGTTTAGGTAAATTCTTCGCAAAATTCACTCACACAGAAGCGCGCGTACATGTGTGCGTAGAGTTGGCGCGTTCGCTATCTTTATAGTCAGACTAACACACGTTGATCCGTTCGATTTAGAGCAATAATTCTTTTAGTAAATATTTAATTGGAATTTAAATCCAACTTCAATTTATTGTTACACCTATGATTAATATTATTAAAAAAACGAATTAAATAAATAATTTTACAATATTTTAGTGGAAAAGTTTACATATTTATACGCTTCTTTTCGTGTTTATTTTATATTAGGCATAACAATTTGATGAATCATATTTATTTCTTTTAAACATCTTATCTTATTATCACTCCGAGTAACAACAAGCGCAACATGTCATACTCATAGTTACATTATGGGTACTGTTAATATTAGCATGTCGGTGTCGCAAACCCATAAGATTTTCCTATACCAATAATCGCTCATCGCGCCTAAAGAAGCTTTCACCTGAAAAAAAAACGTGTGCGTTTGTGAGAACCCACTCAGGAATAAAGTTCCTTCTCGCGTATCATTTAAAACAAAAACAAAATTTTCGCAGCCGCCATCTTGGATTTACATTTTGACCTCACTATCGACTTTAATACCCTCAAAAACTAATGCCTCATTTACATTCTGCCCCTGCCGCTACTGTTCGCGCTGCCAGCCATAATTCTCTAAATACTGCCGTAGTAGGATCGAAAGAACTGCCCTACCACTCATATCGCTTTCGACTTTCAACAATGGTAGACGTCGAAATAATTACAGCGTCGCTGTGTAGAAAACACAATACATAATTATGTTCTTTATTTAAAAAAAAAAAAACAAATTAAAAAAAAAAAAAAATTATCTTCGTAGAAGATGGTGGATCCTCTCCATAACATCGAATACAAACCATATCGGATGAAATATATCGTCTGCATCTGCTCCAGTAGGTACCCTAATTGCGTAACTTATTTTCATAAACGATTATAACAAATTTATTTCATTTTGACAGTTCAACAACATTCATTGCATTATTTACGTTATTGAGCAGATTTTTACTCCAACTTATGAAGCAATGGATTAGCAATCTGTTTCAAATCGAAACAATTGTGATTGATCGTGCATTACGCTATTTTTTTTTTCTTAGCCTTTATTGTCCCACTGCTGGGCAAAGGCCTCCCTACCCTCTTTCCACCTCTCTCTGTCTAGAGCTTCCAAGAACCAATCTTTCTTAAATGAGTCCAGCTCATCCCGCCATCTCCGTCTGGGCCTGCCGCGATGTCGTTTGCCATTAAGCGGGACCCACTGGGTCGTAAGTTTGGCCCATTGATCGTTTGACATGCGGCAGATGTGTCCAGCCCAATTCCATTTAAGCGTGGCAGCTTTCCGAGTGACATCAGATATTTTAGTGATGGAACGGATTGTTGTATTCTTAACCCGGTCCACAAGTTTAATACCAAGAATACTCCGTTCCATAGCTCTCTGGCAAACCTCGAGCGTGGTCCTCTTTTCTATTACGCAATTATTGGGGTACAGATCGGCTAGATGAATTTTTATTTTCAAAAGAGGCCTAAACGTGACCATCAGTGACTTCTTTGATTTCAATTCGTCAATAGGAAGGAGTATCTTCTAAAGCTTCACTAATTTTCTTCCAGCACGCGTAGCATGACCACCATAGATAATAGAACAATAGCCAAAATGACAGATAAACAATCACAATCTGTCATTTTGTCTATTCTTCCGTCGACTAAACCCGTTTCTATTGTGGTCATGCTACGTGTCCAGACGTCGTGAACTTAGTTTTAATTTGTGGTTTTTGTCATTTAAATCCTACATACTTTTTTTGGATTCCAATAGTTCCAAATATGTTATAGTGTTTTTATTATTCCACTCGAAGGGCATTTTCATAGATCGTATAAATAGGCGGCACGCACGTCCGATTCGTCCAGGCGCTCGGTAAGAAGTGAGCTGCGGAGCTGAACGTAAACACGCCCTGCCACTCGTGCTGCTCGTTCTTTGACTTCCGCATAAAAAACCACTCATTTGGGGAGCGTAGGGCAACGCGAGTAGCAGTGGCAGCAGTATGAGAAGTATCGTGTTTACATACTCATCCTGCCCACTTTCCTGCTCATTGCTGTGGAAGTGAGCTGAATGTAAACGGGGTATATGAAAACGACACCCATGATAAATTCTCCCGCTCTGGGCGGAGCGGGAGGGCGTGTCAGACTCTTACTGAGTAAAACCCACCCGTGTTCTTTCGGTTGCCCTGTTGCCGGGGGCCACGATTTCCCTATCGGTTTTCTTCGAACCCCCGGCAGGCATTGGCCCAAGCGGACCCCGTCAATTCTGCTGACATCTCGTTGAGGCGCGCGTGGAACACAACGCGCCGCCGACCCGGGCTTGGTCCTTATCGGATGGCGAGCTACCCATTGCTGGAATTGGCTCGCGATTCCCGCACCGGGTGTCTCCTCCTGCGGTGGTTAGGGGCGTGAAGGCGCGAAATTTGCCTCTCCCTCACGCGTTCCGCCTCCTCCTTCGCGAACATTACCGCTTCGCAGAAGGAGGTGACGGCCTGCCATTTCTTCTCGCTCCGTACCATGGCCTGAACCAGGGCCGGACGCGAGAGATCACCGCCGCCAAACACCTCAACGAAGACACGGTGTTGCTCCGCCCAAGCCGGGCAGACCTCCACCGTATGCTCTGCCATGTCCTCAGGCCGATCCACACAATGGTGACACCCGGATGTTTCCTCCCGCCTTATCCTGAACAGGAACCTCACGAAGCAGCCGTGTTTTATATAGTATTTTTCACTTTTTGTATGGAGACCATGAAAAATTATTACCTATATGTTGAGTTTTATGGGTTTATGGGCATTATAAAGGGGGTCGAAATTTTCATTACTTTTGCGATAGATCACACCATTTTCGAAATATAATTTATTAAAAAATTTATTTAAAATTCAAATAAGGTTTAGGTCAATTACATGTAAAAATTTAGAGAAATTAGATAATTCTTTGGCAAGTAAATTATGTGTTCAGAGTTTTAATAATATTTTTGATCCTAATGAGTTTTACGCCGAGTTCTTTTCACTATTAAACAAGCAATTTATTGAGACTTTTCCCCTAAAGACTAAAACTATTTATACGAAGTTCTTATTTAGTGACTGGGCCACTCCAGGTATTCGTAAAAGCAGGGAAAAGCTTTTTGAACTTTATGGCCTAAAGCAACATACGAATAATACAAGCTTTCATCAGTATGTCGCAAAATATTCTAAAACTTTTAAAAGTGTGTGCAAAATAGCTAAAGCTCTTTACATTAGCAATAAAATAAAATCAGCTGATGATAAAATAAAAACTACCTGGCAAATAATAAATAATGAAACAGGTAGGAAAAAACAGCGTAATACTGAATTAAATTTAGAGACAGCACGTGGCCCCATCAACTCAGATGTAGAAATAGCTCAGGAATTTGAAAACTTTTTTGCTAATGTTCCCCTTAAAACTACCGAAAACTTAAATTCATCACCCGCGCTTTCTGCCGCCTTACTTAGAAATAATGTAAAAGCATGCCCTTTAGAGTTTAGGTTTCAGCATACAAACCCCCAGGCTGTTATAAAAGCTTTTAAAGATCTTAAAATTAAATCAACAGAAGATCTATGGGGAATGTCTGTAAAAGTCTGTAAATCTATCATCGAAACCATTGCGCCCTATTTAGCTTTCATATTTAACACCAGTGTAGACCAAGGAGTCTTTCCGGATCTCATGAAACTCAGTAAAGTAGTTCCTTTGTTCAAGTCCGGTGATAGTAAGGAACCCAACAATTATAGGCCCGTGTCAATTCTGCCAGTTCTCAGTAAAGTGTTTGAAAAGTTGATGCTTAATCAAATGTTACGTCACTTTAATAAAAATTCCATCTTTCATGAACAACAGTACGGTTTCACCAAAGGGCGTTGTACCACTGACGCCGGTGTCACCCTAATAAAGAACATTTTTAATGCCTGGGAAGAAGCACATGATGCCATTGGAATCTTTTGCGACCTCTCGAAGGCGTTCGATTGCGTAAACCATGAAACACTTCTGCTAAAACTAGAACACTATGGGATTAGGAATACAGCTCTTGATTTACTGAGATCATACCTGAAAGATAGAAAGATTAAAGTTCAAGTGAACGGCGTAAACTCATTGGGGTCTGAAATGGCAATGGGTGTTCCTCAAGGTTCGATATTGGGTCCATTCCTCTTTTTAGTTTACATTAACGATTTACCCCAATTACTTCAAAATCAACTGAAGATGGTGTTATTTGCAGATGACACATCATTGATCTTTAAAATAGATCGACGGTCACAAAATCTTGACGACGTGAATAACTCTATTCTTCAGGTCCAAGATTGGTTTACGGTAAATAATTTGGTACTAAATGAGAAAAAAACCAAGTGCATTAGATTTAAATTACCGAATGTTAAAAGTAGCGAATGTGACATCATATTGAATGGAGAAAAACTGGAATTTATTAATCAAACAGTTTTCCTAGGAATCACGCTGGACGAGAAATTACAATGGGGACCTCATATAACATCTCTTGCGGGGCGGCTAAGCTCGGCCGCTTATGCTATTAGAAAGATAAGACAGTTAACAGATGTAGAAACCGCACGTTTGGTATATTTTAGCTACTTTCACAGCATTATGTCATATGGCATTTTACTGTGGGGTCGGGCTGCTGACATTGAATCCGTCTTTATTTTACAAAAGAGGGCTGTCAGAGCCATTTATAACCTATGTCGTCGCGAATCTCTCAGGGAACTTTTTAAAAGGATTAATATTATGACGGTACCTTGCCAATTCATTTATGAAAATATTATGTATGTAAGGAAAAATCCACATCTCTTTAATAAAATAAGTGATAGACATAATTTTAATACTAGAAATAAAGATAAACTAGATCAACCATTTTTCAGGTTATCTAAAGTACATACATCTTTTATGGGGTACTGTGTTAAATGTTACAACAAAATACCTTGTGACATATTGCAATTAAATGAAAGAAAATTTAAAACTCATATAAAAAGTACACTTTGTAAACAAGCATATTACAAATTAGAGGATTATATCCAAGATAAGAGTGCTTGGAAACATGCTGGTCCTGCTCCATAGGACAATTTAGAATCAAGACAAAATCAAACTGGTTGCTAATGTAATTGTAAAATTTATTACTTTGTGTTTTATGACATTGATTTTACATTCTGTAATTACTTCCTTACACACTGACTTATTAATTGTAAAATTTTAGGAAAATCATCTACTTTTACAATGTTTGTAAATATGTGAGAACCATGTATCTATCACAAATTAAATTATCTCTCGTTGCTTCATTTTTAATTGTTTTTACCTATTGTGGTATAGTAATTTTATTCTAGGTGCATCGTCTTCACATATAATAATTATTTAACAAATGTACGTACATATACAAACAATATTGTAAAACATTTTAAAAGAGTAACGGTGGAGTTTCTTGCCCATTCTTCTCCATACGAAAACTACCTTTTGGAAGGGGCGACTAGAATCAATTTTATTATTTTGTAATTTTTGACGTTCAAAAGTGCCATACATGGGCCTATTTGAAATAAATGATTTGACTTTGACTTTGACTTTGACTTTATAAGCAAAAGAAAAGAAAAAAAAGATACAGTACTATTTTTGCAGCTGAAGTCAAGGTGTGGGTATGAATTTTAGTTCATGACAACTAATTTAATTCCATACTTTTTTAATGGCGATTAAAAGTAGTCAGATTTAGTTAGGCAAACAAAATTTTTCATGAAAAACGTCAAATTCAGAATAGCAAAATTGCCATTTTCACTAAAATATTAACTCAGTGTCATCTTGCACTAAGGCCCGTATTACAGAACGTCACTCAATACCCAAGCATTACTTAAAACTAGATTCAAGCCATTTGATTGGTTGAAACTAGTTTTAAGTAATGCTCGAGTATTGAGTGTCGTTCTGTAATACGGGCCTAAGATGGCACTGAGGTAATACTTTGGTGTATGCTTGTTTGTTTGTTTGAAAATTATTACGTCAGCAAATGCTGTATTGATTTTTCGGAATTTTCAGTATTTTATTCGGTCCTTTCTTTATTTGTATTCGCATATAAGCTGTCG
Organism: Agrochola lychnidis; assembly: GCA_963680765.1. Taxonomy (NCBI): domain Eukaryota; kingdom Metazoa; phylum Arthropoda; class Insecta; order Lepidoptera; family Noctuidae; genus Agrochola; species Agrochola lychnidis. Next base: position 24,759,734 of record OY796858.1, read on the forward strand.
GAAAATTAGCATTTATAGCAGTAAATTTCAAATTTTAAGTATGCTCATATTTTAACTTTTTTCGGAACTTTTATTACTACCCAAACTAAATGGTGATTTTTTGTCTAGTCATTTGTGACAACAGAAGGCATTTGTGACAAGAGAATCGGCACCGATATCGACTTTAGCACCCTAAATTAGTTTTCACTTCAATAAAATATTTTACTTACTAAAGTACTAAGATGTGGCGATCATGCTATATTCGTGCATTATCGTTGTACGCACGACAAAGGTCAACAGCGGTCAGGCAGAGCGCCGAGCGACACATCCACTCTCTGAAAGGCCTCACGGCGGACTAATTTGAAACGGTTTGCGCGTGGAGTTTTATAGTAATTTTAGAGTAGTTTTAAAAACATTCTAGAAAAATAACCAAACTCATATAGTTAAAAATTTTGATTGCAAATTTTTAAGAAGATGTTTTTCTATTACAGTAACCTTTTATTATATTAAATTAAGGAAGATATATTGGTAAAAAAAAACATTTTATTTACCAAAATTTCATTATAATTTCGCATTGTTTGGATTTTTATTTCTCATGTAGGGAACCTAAACTGAAAATTTCTTTTAACTAACTTTTTTCCTAAGAATCTTTGCAGTTAGATAAAAAATATTGTTTGTTAGGGTGATCAGTGATTTAAGATATTTTAAGCGTCAAAGTTGACGCTCGAAGTAAAATTAACAAAACCTCTGTTCAGTAATCTTGATATAATTCACAAATACTCTAATAATCTAAAATTTTTCCTAACTAAGTGTTTAGACAACAATATTTCCTAAAATGATTAGTAATTAATATGTTTTTAAAATAATGTTTGATGGATATTAACTGGATCGAAAAGTACTGTTTTTGAGCTAAACAGCGCGCGGATGGCGTAAACGCTCTTAAGCATAAATATTTAGCTCGGTTGATGGTGTTAGCAAGAATCTAGAGTCTAGATTCTAGACTCTTTTGTACGTTTTTAGGGTTCCGTACCTCAAAAGGAAAAACGGAACCCTTATTTATAGGACTCCACTCGTGTGTCTGTCTGTCTGTCTGTCACAGCCAATTTGCTCCGAATCTAATGGACCGATTAAATTAAAATTTGGTACGCATATGTATTTCTGTGACCCAAACACGAATGTGTAACGTAAATTAATTAATTTTGAATATAGGAGTCACTTTTGAGGGGCAAACAAGAAAATTATAAAAAAAAAGGTTTGTTAGTAGTACCGTGTGACATATCAAATGAAAGGGCTTGTTGCGAGGATCTTAAGCATATTTTTATATAATTTTAAAATAAATACTTTTAAAGATATTTAAGAAATTCGATGAAAATTTACCATCAAATTTTTAAAAAGCTACATAGTATGGCTCTTTACTCATAGATTACAGGAAAACCTATAAGAAGTCTATGGTCTTAAAATAACATGGTAAATCCCTCAAAATTGTGCGTACAAACTTACATTTGCAGTTGGAATGTATGGGAGAACATGTATTTCAACTACAATGTTAAGTTTGTACTTGGGATAAATTCATCCCAAGTACGGAAACCTTTATTGTGCGTAGTCCGACACGCACTTGGCCGGTTTTTTGAATGAAGTATTGATATCAGATAGTGTATTTGAAGTAATGTATGAAATCACTTAAGATACTGTAGCTGTACCTTTTTTAGAATGTCACTATATACCTTAGATTTATAGTAAGTAGTCATAAGAATGCAAAATCAGACTATAATATTCCCACTGCTGAGACACAGGCCTCCTCTCTGTGAGAGGTAGTGGGCCGTAATCCACCACGCCGGCCCAGTGTGGGTTGGTAGATGTCACATATCTTCGAATTTTTGGTCCTAGGATAAGTTTCCTCACGAAAATAGCCATAAGAACTGCAATAAAGTATTGTTTATAAGTAATATTATTATAAACAATGGCTGGTTTCGGACGCTGATTCAGGCAAGTCTCCATTATAGCTTGTTTAAAGGATGGTGGACCAGTCACCATATACCAGCGGCCATGGGTGTAACCAGAGCTGGACAATACACATGCTTTGCTTTAATTAAAATACAAATTACAAAATACTATCTTGCACGTATTTAAAATACGAAATACAAAAAAGTCGTGTATTTGAAATATAAAATACAAAATACAAAGTATTTTAACTATTTTTAACTATTTTTATTTAAAATACAAAATAAAAATTACTAAATACAGTCGGGTGTTAGGGTATGTAAATAGAATAGAGCTAATACAGCCCAGTGTTGCCAACTTCAAAGATTACATAATTAGCGGTCGCCATTTTGCTTTCGAAAGCTATCGAGGGCAATTTTTTGCAGAACGCACCCATTATAAGATCGCTAAATGTATTTATATTCAAATGTATTTTGAAGCCATAAGTATTTGAAATACTAACTACAAAATACCTCAGCGTCAGGTATTTGAAATACCAATTACAAATTACATTTTTAAGAAGTAATTGAATTACAAATACTAAATACGTATTTGTATTTTTTAATTACGTATTTTAATTACTGGGTGTAACTATAACTTTTTCCACAACAATTTGAGACTGACGGTCATTAAAAGAACGTTTAAATGACATACACTAGGAATGTCTAGTCGTTATTAGCCTATGAAGATAGATCACATATTTTTGCCCCATTTTCGCCGTCCACAATACTAACTTTACTTTTTTTTTTTGCTGCAGCTACCGAGATCCGCTGCCAAGAGATGTCGAAGGGTGGTCTGGCGTACGAGGTGATCCTCGCCGAGCCCGTGGGAGTGCCGGTGCCCCGTCGTGCCGACTCCCCCGAGAAGACGCCCTCAGTTGAGGAGATTCAGGAAAAACTGAAAGCGGCTGAGGAGAGGAGACGTGTAAGTAGAAGAGGATGGCTTTTTCATGATTTAATGCCGAAGAGTCGGCCACCAGACTCAAGAGACTGCTCGGAATAGCGCATTAATCTTCTATCAATTTGCTGAAAAAAGCAAATCAAGAAAAATACATAATTTACGTTCGTAAGCGGATTCATCTTAGCTGTGATAGATCTACCTAACTACATAAAAAGTTGGACTTTAATATTGTCGTAATTGGTTCTATTATTAGGGTTCCGTACCCAAAGGGTAAAAACGTCCATCTGTCCGTCCGTCTGTCTGTCACCAGGTTGTATCTCAAGAACCGCGATAGCTAGACAGTTGAAATTTTCACAAATTATGTATTTCTGTTGCCGCCATAACAACAAATACTAAAAACAAAAGAAAATAAATATTTAAGGGGAGCTCCCATACAACAAACGCGATTTTTTTGCCCTTTTTTGCTTGATATCAATAATGGCAACAGGTAGGCACTTGAAATATTCACAAAATACTCAGTTTTATTTTTACTTTAATAATAAAAACAAAATAAAATAAATATTTAAGGGGAGCTCCCATACAAAAAACGCCATTTTTTGCCTATTTTTGCTCGATATCAATAAATGGTAACAGGTAGGCACAAACTAAAAAAGGTTACAATATGAAATTTGTGTACCTACTGTTGTTTACCTAGTTAATGGTACGGAACCCTTCGTGCGCGAGTCCGACTCGCACTTGGCCGGTTTTTAAATATTATAATGTACTATTTATATTCAGTCTTACTCCAAACCACGACACAAAAGCTTTTAAAACCACATACTATAAAAAAAACCCGAACCCCCCACAGAGTCTGGAAGCCAGCAAGATGGCCGCCATCGCCACAAAGATGCAGAAGATTGAGGATGCGTCCCGAATCCGCAGCGAACAGACCAACAACTTCATCGTCAACACCAAGGAGGCTCTCGATGCTAAGATGGAGACGCATGAGGAGAAACGCGAGGCGTATATCAACGAACTGCGCTCGCGTCTGAAGGACCACCTCGAGGGAGTTGAGAAGACTAGGTAATACCACAAAATTTGAGACAATGCAGCCCATTTCAGATCACAGAAGAGTTTCTGTCTGCGAATAGGTATAATTACTGACGGGTTTGGGTATAATTAAGTACTGATTTTTTTATGAAAAAAATTAAAATATATGCATACTCAAAATATGAAATTTACTGCTATAAATACTAATTTTCCGACAACTTATATGCAAATACAAATAAAGAAACGACCGAATAAAATACTGAAAATTCTGAAAAATCAATACAGAATTTGCTGACGTAATATTTTTCAAAGCATACAGCATGCAAGCGAGCATGCAATATGCAGCAGGCATGGTTTCTGTCACGGCTCCGGCGCTGCGAGGCTCCGACGGTCCCACGCGAGCATAAGGCACACTAGGGGTAGGGCGCACAAACTACGTGGAGTCGGTTTTACAGCGATTCGTTTCTGTCACTAACTTTGTAGCACATCATATTGACATTTCGGAAACTTTGTATTTTTTTTTTCGGAAGGTTAGTATTTTTTATGGAAATTTAGTATTACAGTCAACCACAGATTTATCGGAAGTTATTTTTTTTTTACGGAAACTTTATTATTATCCATTACTGACACATGCATGACGTATTTGTCAAGTATGGCAACACAATGGGTTTGCCTCTGCTACTGCAGACGTCTATAGTTCGCTGTGATCGGTGATCAGGTCAACAGGTGGAACCATCTGCTCGTTTGTCACTAAATATATAAAAAAACAGTGGCACTCCGGGAGTGCCGACAGAAGTGAAAACTTGAAAAAAAAATCGGCCAAAAGCTGGTGTTGTAACAGTGTCGCGAAATCAATGCTTTAGTCTCATCTCAAAAATGCCCAACGCGCCTAAAGAAGTTTTCACTTCAAAAAGTTGCAGAATCAGTTGTGATGTGCGTCTACCACGCACATGGTTGCATGTGCGTCGAACAATAAGCCTGGTAAACTATGTGCTGATACAAATAGGGCTCATAAGGTGCACCTGTGCCCAATTGATTTACTTGAATTTTGTAAACAACACTAAAATGTTTTGTCCCTCATTCCCTCAGGTTGACTCTGGAGCAGCAGACGATGGAGGTGTACAAGGCCATCGAGGAGAAGATGAACACGGCCGCTGACAAGCGTGACGAGAACATCAAGAAGATGCTTGAGCGTCTGCGCGAGCATGTGAGTATCAAAAGACTTACATAACAACGTCTATGTTCTTCAATGCTACCACATTGACCAGAGCTGTATAGTAGACCCACATTTTCCCAGTAACGTAAGTAAGTCTCATGTAACAGGGCAAATCTATTGCTATTAACGGGTCACAAATGCAGGCCAACCAAGGTGCTGAAAATTTTCTAATAAAAATACTTTATCATTCTACCCGAATGAACGTACGGGGATCGAACTGAAGATCCATGATTCGCAGTCGACACGGCTTGCGTATGGTCATCGATGAATTATGGCTGAGACAACATGAGAGAATGCTGTTTAAGTTTCTGATGCTTAAGTCGTGTCTGCGACCTTCGACCTGCACCGTTTTCAAAATGTTTACTTGTTTTGTAACCAACTCATCTCTCTGTCCTATCCAATAAAAAAACACTAAAAAGTGAAAAATAAATTTAATTTTGGAAGTCGGTGTCTGTTTTTGTAGTTTCGTTTTTTGCCACCGACTTCCGAAATTAAAGTTGGTTCTTCAGTTTTAGTGTTTTTTTTATGCAATTCGGTTTTTTTTTTGTAAAAAAGTTTTTTTATTTTTTCGTTGTGGTTGACCAAGGTTTTTAGATGTTTTCCATTTACACCACAGCCGTAGCTCGTATCAATAAGCCAGACCGTCATACTTATACGTATTAGACCATATCTTGAAATCTGCTAAACCTATTTTGATGAAACTTGCACTGTTCCCTAAGTTGAAGTAAATGTAAGCCAAAGTTTTTTTTATCACGATCGGCTAAATAGTTTCGGAGAAATGCGTGGACAAACATACATACACCCTATAAAATTTAGTATATTTGGTTGGAAGTCCTAATAGATTATCATAATTATGTGAATATATTGCAATTCCAATAATATAACATACATACGTGTCGTATTGATAACCTCCTTTTTTTTAAGTTGGTTAAAAACGGTATACTAAATGTCTGCCCTAACCTAGCTTTTAAATGCCCTTGTTTTGTGCGCATGCTTAGAGGAGCTCGTGGCTAAGTACTAACAGCCGCTCGGGTCAATCTGGCAGGTTAAGCTACGTTTGCCGGGGTTGGTCCGCGGATGGGTGACCATTTCTACAGACCGAGACTCCTCCGTGCCTCGGAAAGCACGTTAAGCCGTTGTTCCCGGCTGTCATTCGTGGATATTTGACAGTCGTTACGGGTCGTCAGAAGCCCGAAAGTCTGACAACCAGTCTTACCAAGGGGTATCGTATTACCCAGTTACTGGGTTGTGGAGGTCAGATAGGCAGACGCTCCATGTATAATACTGGTATTCAGCTGCATCCGGTTAGACTGGAAGCCGACCCCAATATAGTTGGGAAAAGGCTAGGCAGATAGTTTTGTGCTCATGCTAATCTCCCTTCACTCAGGAGGAGCAAGTAAAGAAGGTGCGCGCGGGCAACAGCGAGCGCTTCCAGCAGTTGGAGAGCGCCATCCAAGAGAAGCTGCAGCAAGCTGCCGACCGGCGTCTGCTCATCGAGGCAGAGCAGAAGGAGAAGCTGCGTAACCATGTGAGTGGGGGCTGGAAACTGGATGTAGTGGTGGTGGGACCTGGTGCTTTTGTGGTCGGTCAGGTTTAGCGGTTGTTGAATAGCGTAGCTATGTTTTATCAAGAGTACAGTTTACCTGCAACTCCGTATGAGGTTGCATTCACAAATAAAATTCGATTGAAAAATGTAGACGAGTCATAAGCTGTCACTCAGAGGTTCTGTGGTGACAAAAGTTGTAGAAAGGTATTAAAGTAAGATGTTGTTTGAGAATTTGGGAGATGACTGTCATCGTGAGCAATTTTTGTGGGGGAAAATGTCTTTCGGAAGAAAGAAGTTGACAATTCAATATTTTTGTATCATGGTGCTGTTAAAATGTCCAAAAGCAATCAATATAAAAAGTGATTTACCATTTTATGGAGTACCTAGATAATTAGTTCAAAGTATGGTAAGACGATAAGTGCCTTTTGTTATCTTCAAAACGTAAATTTTGCATAATTAGATAATAATGAGGAAAAACGCTAAACTTGAATGACAATAAGCCCACGTTCGTACCGACGTAATAAAATCGCGGCGATTTTTTTTCGTGCACTTGATTCTCAACGCTTGGCTTAACACCGAGAGTTGAAATTCCAGTGCGCGATAAAATCCCGCCGCGATTTTATTACGTCCGTGCGAACGTCAGCTAAGACAGATGGTAAGCCTGGAATATGTGTACCTCGTTGTGACCTTAGGTCTTAGGTGTTTTGTTTGTGTGCCGGCTGCGGCGGTTCGAACTGGTTTCCAGCGGATCGTGAGGTAAACAAAATTAGACTCGACACGCTGGGGGGCTTCCAATTTCTTTTTTGTTCTGGCAATATAAAGCAAATTTAATATTGGTGTGCCTATAGATCGGCTGTTGAATTATTGCTGCTTTTTAAATTAAATTAGTTGGGGATCAAATTGGCTTACACGCGAGCTAGAACAAAAACCAAATCAAACCGTTTCAGCCATTTCATTAAAAATCATTTTTATTTCATTCATTTCTCATTCACATTGCATGGGTTGCATGATTGTTTTTATGTTTTTTTTTTGTTTTTTATGCGTATACGCAGAGTCTTAAGCTAGCCGAGGCGCGTTCGGCCGCTACCGCAAAGGTCGAGGAGATTACTAAAGACATCGAGAATAAACTGACCACTGCCGAACTGAACAGAGAGAAGGAGATTCAGAAAAAACTGGATTTCGTCAAAAAGGAGGTTTGTTGTCGTGTTTGATTTGCATGAAGGTCGCTATAAATCCCATACGTGAAAAAAACGAGGTCCTTTTTACATAAGAAACATACGCAAATAACGTAGTCACGTTACCGTCTTAAATTCTAATTGAGCAAGCCGAAAAATTGTGTCTAAATATTGAATGAACTGAATTTCTCAAATCATCGTCATCTCAGCCGATACACATACTGCCGGGGTTGCGGTTTTGTCCGAAAGGGTTACCGTGGCCCCTGGCAATACAGGCAACTGAAGGAACACGGGTGGGTTTTAGTCAGTAAGATTCTGACACGCCCTCCCGCTCCACCCAGAGCGAGAGAAGTTATTTGATAATTTCCCAAACAAAAAAAAAAACAAAAAACCGATACACATACTTACTGCTGAACATCTCAAGGATCGCCACAACGATCGGTTCGAGTTCTTTCCGCATTTAGCGAATTCCTGCGACCTTCATCAGGTCGTCGGTCTTCCACCTAAAAAGAGGATTTTTTTAATCGCAAAAATATAGTCATTTGATTGTAGCGCGCTTGCATGACTTGCGTGGTTTTTCAGGAATGAAATATCAAAACAGTTTGGCGTATAGCGCCCTTCAATCTATTGCTTTTCATCATTAAGTTAAATGGTTTTTCTATTCAGTAGCTAATATTAATAGAACGTGACTGCTTCAAAAATCTACATTGGGCTGCTGAATCGTGGGGCTAACATGTTATTAGAATTTGGTGTGTGGTAATTTGATTTTGTACCATTAGTTTATGCAAAATTCTCTTTTTATTTTGCGATTCTTCTTACATACTTTGTTTTAAGATTGATTTGTTTCCAAGGGTACTCCTGAAAAGTTAAAGAGTCTTGTCATTTTTTAACTTTTGACTGAACATTCAATCAGCCAATTCATATAAGTGTATTCTTATGTCCGTATGTATGTCCCGCAGGAGCGACGCGCCGAGATGGTGCGACAGAACAAAAGCGCGCGCGTGGAGAGCTCGGGCGCCGCCACGTCCGGCTAGAGCCCGCACCGCACCGCGCACGCCACGCACACCACGGCCACATGACGACATGACCACATGACCACATGACGAGCCAAAAGACTCATATCCACAACTCACCAAAAAACATGTCAAATATCAACGCCATCAATGACAGTTCGTTAGAGTGTTGCCATGTGTTAACATACTTTTAGGGTTGTCGGAAATCGCACGTCGTTTAGACGGTCGCTTAGCGAGCGTTTGTGCGCTCTATTCGCATTTATGTAGTGTACATCTCTGTTTTTGTTCAGTTACAAAGGTTTTGGAAGGTTTGCGTCGACGGAAAACCAATGAAACTTGATCATCAACTTCACTGGTTTTTTGCGACACAATGGATGATTGAAAAGACTTCATAAATTGCCATACATTTCCAAAAGACAAGTTGGCTTCGTTGGAACATCTAATAGGTATTTGTGATTGCAGTGCTAACACGTCTTTTGATGACAATGTTTGTAATTCATGATGATAGATTTAAGGTCTTTTGGCTGGTCCAGTAGCAAAATTTGTACTTCGGTGTAAAACGTGGAAGCGCCATTTAGAAGGCCGATACTGCGTCGGTGTTGTAACATGTAAAAATATTGTGATAAAAATTATAAAAAAAAAATATATTTCTCTAATATTGCACACCGTACAGCATCCTCACAATATTTGTGTTACACCCCCTGACGCGCTTACTTTGTGACACCAAATATGTCCCTCGTGATCATGCTTACGACATCTTTGATTCTAAATTGTAATTTAAGTTGAAAATTATTTCACCAATATTGTGGCAACATTGCTATACACTTTAAATATCAATAATAATGGCCTATTTCAAATGATGTACTTAATTGAATATGTCTTAGACGTGATCCTACTAAGAACCAAGTTTTAGTGTTCCAATTGTACATTTTATCTGTTTTTTCAATGATTTCACTTCACCTATCGTGGTATACTAAAACTTGGACGTTCGCATTCAGGGTTCTGTACCTACAAAGCCGCATATTTGCCTATTATTTTAATTTTCTAGAGTACCGAATTTCGCAGAGGCTATTTAATTTTAGTACGGAACCCTCGGCAAATTAAACGAATGATGAGATTTGTAAGCAAGCTGGCGGGACGAAGGTCGATGGTGGAACGAGGAGTATCCCTAATCGTTAGTTATAGACTTATATCATTATTTTTAATGTTTATCATACGCAACAGTATTTTTAGGGAGGTATAATCTAAATTTAAGTTTTCTTATAATTGTATCGCCGTAACGCTATTAATTAACTGCCCATTAATAATTATTTTGATTTGTAATGAGTTGGAAGACTGTCGTGTCGCGGGTTGTTTGTGGCTGCGTTTGTTTCGTCAGGTCGGTCGTAGCTTGTCGTAGGCTGTGCTCGGTGCAGCCGACGCGACGCGGACTGGCCGGCCGCAGGCTGTCAGTCCGCGCGACGCCACGACATCTAGTCTACAAGTTTGGCGTATCTCACTTCCTTTTATGATCTCAATCGGTACAATAGACATTAAATAGAAGGATTGTTAGTTCATTAGTTCACCAGCGGAAGTGCCTCAGTATATCCGGTAATTGGCTCTTGGATAATATCAATAAAGTGTAACGTATAAAACTGCCTTCATAGCGTTTTATATTTTTTTAATTGTAGATGGCGAGGGCGCCGGGCCGCGGACGTAATGGTGTGTTGGACACAAACCGCTTCTGTGATGTTTTTGCTCTAGTGATATTATGTATCGTATCGTTCGGTTAAGCACAAAATTATATCGACACGGACGCTCCGTGCCTGCGCGTTAGCTCAGGGCGGGAGAGATACTACGCGGGTTTGTCGCTCGAATGTTTAGTGAGAGTATTCCTGTATTTTATAGTATATTTTTGCCATTCATTTAGCGTCGGTCTGTTTTAACGTCAAAGATATGATAATAATTGTATATAATATTAAGAGATGATGTATCGTTGCTTGGCGCGAGGAGCGCGGCGGCGGGGCGAGTTGCTTGCCTGCTTCGACTCTATGTTACTAACGCTGATATGAGTAAGGGAACTAGTTGTAAGTTACTAGCTTGTTTGTCGGTAAAGAAGTGTAAACCTCTGACCAATTTGCCTTGGGTATTGTGTAGCCTTTTTAGATTCTCACGATCGAGACAAATCATGTATAGCGATGCAACATATAGCTTTCAGATACTTTAATTTTTTATTTTTCGTAACTTTTGCGTAATGTTAGTCACTCTCCTATCTCTTATTATGGTGTTATTATCGTTAATTTTTATATTTTATGTGATTAATTATATTAATGTGCTTCAGTTTGTGAGGTATATGAAAATTGCTGTTTGAAGTGCAGGCAACTTTTGTAGTTTCATTGTCGTATTAAATAAAGTCATAAATACTAATAAATAAGTATTTTTATTACTCTCCTTTCTCCTTTATTTTAAATCATAAGGGCGTGCGCGATTGGCGGACGGGACGACAGAGGATTTTAAATTTATCAATTGAATAATACTTATCTAATCTAAATATAAGGTATATTTTTCACTGCTCGATGATCTACCTTGGAGCATGCCATGGCATGTCGGCGGATGCTCCGGTAAGCTGGCAGATGCTCACGGAATCGCAGAGGATTTTTCTTGTCAGTGTGCACTGGCGGATAGAGGAATCCCCCTCAATGCTCTCCCCTGCCGTCCGGTGAATGTCAGGTTGGCGGGTGTATTTTTCAGAACTGGTCGAAATATATCTCAAAATTTAGTACCTTATTAGTACCAATTTGTACCACTTGTGAAATAATTTGTTCCTCGTGGGATCGCAAGTTATTGCAATAGTTTCATACACCCGCCATTCTGACGTCAGCTTGGCGGGTGTATTTTTGTGTAGCCAAGATTACTGAGAAGTTAATCATAAAACATGAATGGATATTTAGTACCTAATTGGTACCTCTCTAAACATACCTCAAGTCAGTGAAATCTCATTGGAATTCGACAAAAAATGAAAAATTCACTTTCTTATATACAGGCTATTACAATATTTTGCTTGTTTGACACAGAGTAAGAGAGCCTACGACCAAAACTATCGCATTGTTATACTGCGAAACCCGTCTAAAATCGTTAGTTTAGACGGTTCTTAGCCCAACTCGATGGATAGTACTGATCATTTCTGATCATTTGTACCACATTCAAAATGGATTCAACATATAAGTTTCTCATATTTTCTTCTGAAAAATGGTTTATTCGCACCAATGTTCGCTTGAAAACAAGATTTTCAGACTAGGCAAATTATTTTATTTTCGCAAATGGCCTCCTGGGTACGTGTGACGCTACTGGTGTCTGATTCGAAAATTGTTTTTTCGGTATCTTTAACCTTTATTTAAATTCAGAATAACCAAAAGATTTCGTACAGTTTTGGTCGTAAAACGATTAGGTAAAAATTTTGGTCATTAGCTCTCGTCGAGTACCAGTTGAGGAAACCGGGGATACTTGACTATAGGGATACTTAGTGTCAGGTGGAATGACAGCTCACTTCACCTACGTGAATATAGGAACGATTGTTATCATTTCTATGCCACTTGCAATTCTACAATATGGTTCTAAAAGTGAAAAACAGCAAGTTTATAGGTTCAGTTTGCATAGTTTTTCACGAAGCTGTTGGCTGAATATTTTCAGGGTTCTGTTATTGATTGAATAAAAGCTTTACATATCGCAGCATTATCTTTAGATACTAAAAAGTATAAGAAGAAGGTTATAAACAGCAGGATAACATAATTTGTAGATAAACATTATTTCATATTTAGAAGAATATAGGAAAGAAAAGAGGCAGGTTGGTTATCTGCAATCTGTTTGCAGATAACCAACCTGCCTCGAAATTATGGCCACTTCGACCATGGTAAATATAATGTATATAACTTCTAACTTAAGACCTATGATTGCCATCCATGATTTACTTTGTAACGTGAACTAGAAACAGATTTTAAAAAATCTTTAAAAAAAAACATGTCGTGTGTTTTTAGGCAACTAAACAACATACCGGCCGGCCGGTGCTCAAACTCAAAATCAAAGCATTATTTCAAATAAACCATATATAGGTACTTTTGAATTGTCAAGGGGTCGGTCAGTCAGAAAGATGAAGCTAGTTTCCTATTCCAAAGCGTAGTAGGTACCTATGGAGAAGAACGGGCAAGAAACTGGAGTAAACGAGACCATCTGGTCTATTAAGTAACATCTCAACGTGTATCTAAATGTAGGTGAAGTGAGCTTTAAGTAAGCTGTCAATTTCTAGCATCACATGGAATGTCAGATTGGTTGATGCTAGGGGTGGACACTATTGACAGCTCACTTCACCTTAATTTCCACAGTGAGATTTTTACAGAATACATCGGCTGCTGCGGTCTATTCTGTAAAAAAAATTAGCCGTCGCGGGACACCTGACAGATGTGAAACATCTAAATTATTATGTACATGTAATATGCATAAAAGGATAGTTTACGATAGGAAAGTTGGGCTGACCCGCCGCTATAGATGTTTCACATCAAAAACTCACCGTGAAAACGCAGGTGAAGTGAGCTGTCATTCCACCTGATGCTAAGTATTCCTATAGTCAAGTGTCCCTGACTTCCTCTGCTTATGTCAAACAAGCAAAATATTGTTACACCCTGTATATGGGAAAGTGAATTTTTAATTTTTTGTCGAATCCCAATGAGATTTCACCGACTTGAGGTATGTTTAGAGAGGTACCAATTAGGTACTAAATATCCATGTATGTTTTATTTCCAACTTCTCAGTAATCTTGGCTACACAAAAATACACCCGCCAAGCTGACGTCAGAATGGCGGGTGTATGAAATTATTGCAATAACTTGCGATCCCACGAGGTACAAATTATTTCACAAGTGGTACAATTTGGTACTAATTAGGTACTAAATTTTGAGATATATTTCGACCATTTCTGAAAAATACACCCGCCAACCTGACATTCACTGCCGTCCGCCAGTGTGCGCAGGTCCTTTCAATTGTAAATGTAAGAAAGGTGGACGTAATACTTAATTTACAACTCCCTACCCTGCCCTGATATCAAAAAGGTGCACTATACGGTTATCAGACGTGGAAATTTTGAAATGTTTTCGAGGGAGGCCTGCATAACTTACCTACACCAGTGAGTGACACACTTATCGAACCTTACAATTTTACACCTATGATATAAACCCTAAATAAAGTAACGAAATAAAGGTCACTGTGAAAGGACAGTCATTGTCGGTAAAGTAAGTAACGGTATTGGTATATTATATGCCTTCGAATCAAATTTCGAGTTATTTTTAAGCTAAGGTTGTGACGGGCCAATAGTAGTGCAGTCAAAGCTCTCTTTTGGAGATCGATAACAATTAAAATTCTATTGCGTCTCATTAATGACAGTTGAGCTCATACACCAAAAGATGTTCAGCGCTATACCGCGCTGTCTCGCGATGGCCAGCGCCGGCTCGCGATGTCACGCGCCGGCCATCGCTACCTAGCGCTGGCTCGCGCCATCACGCGCCGCCCGGCCAGCCATGTCTGGTGCGCCGCCGCCGGCTAGCTGAGAGTATAGTATGCAGCGATGTCTCGTGATGGTCGAAGCGAGCTAGCGGCAGCGCGTGCCAGCTCGAGACATCAGCACTTGACGGAGAGAGACCGTGCGGGTCCTCAATGGCCGGTGCGAGATTTGTATATCTCTTTTGTCAGAACAAGGTTTGAAGGCATTTGATTACTAAATTAATCGTTTTTCAAAATTAGACTTTTATTCTAAATCCCTAAGTCTAACCTCTCGCACTCTACTACTACACTAATTCCACTGAGCGTCGCCACATCGGCCGGTTCTTCTCGCGTTCAGCGGTTTAATGCTGCCAAAGGCCTAGTACTCCAACTTAAAAGAAGTGTCATCAATCAACGACGAAACGACGACATCGAAAAACCGAAAATGTCAAAATAAAAATGGCTGCGCATCGTGTGTTCATTCAGCGCAATTGTTGATTCATGATTTTTTAAACTATTACCTTTAATGGTTGGCATTTTTGCATTTAATTATAACTATTGGACATTTTAGTTGATTAGTTTCGTGTTTCAATTTGTGTTTTCATACAAAATGGACCCAAACACAGATGGTAAACGCAAGAAAGATAGAAACAGCGATGATGAAGATAGACGTAAGGAAAAGAAGTCTAAAAGGGCACGTTCGAGGTCCAGATCACCAGCTGAGAACCGCGAGAAGGATTCCAGACGCAAACGAAGACACTCCAGGTCACGGTCACCCGAAGGGCCCGTCAAACAAGACAAACGATCTGACGCAGCAAAAGAGACTGAAGTAAAAAAAGAAGCGCCACAGCGACGTGCCAAGGATACAGACATGTTGAACACTAGAACAGGAGGTGCCTACATACCTCCTGCACGTCTCAGGATGATGCAAGCTCAAATTACAGACAAATCTTCAATGGCATATCAAAGACTGGCTTGGGAAGCTTTGAAGAAGTCGATACACGGCCACATCAACAAAATCAACGTTGGCAACATTGGTATCATTATCAAGGAATTGTTGAAAGAAAACATAGTTCGCGGTAGAGGTTTGTTGTGTCGTTCTGTGATACAGGCACAAGCTGCTTCACCTACATTCACAAATGTTTATGCTGCCCTAGTAGCCGCTGTTAATTCTCGCTTCCCGAACATTGGAGAGTTGCTTCTAAAGAGGTTGATGATCCAATTCAAAAGAGGTTTCAAGCGGAATGACAAACCTATCTGTATATCATCAGCATCATTCATAGCTCATTTGGTAAATCAGAGAGTAGCGCATGAGATTCTAGCTTTGGAACTGCTCACACTTCTTGTTGAGACACCAACTGATGACTCAGTTGAAGTAGCCATAGCTTTCCTGAAGGAATGTGGACAGAAACTGACAGAAGTATCTTCCAAGGGTGTCAATGCTATATTTGAGATGTTGAGAAACATTCTTCATGAAGGACAGTTGGACAAGAGGGTGCAGTACATGATTGAAGTTATGTTCCAAGTGTGGAAGGATGGTTTCAAGGATCATCCGGCTTTGATTGAGGAGTTGGAACTGGTGCCTGAAGAGGAGCAGTTTACTCATCTCATGATGCTGGATGAAGCTACAGATCCACAGGATATTCTGAGTAAGTTTTTGGGATTTAGACTTAGGTACTTATTTTAGTATTTAGAAGTTGTTAAAATATTAGAATGATCATCAAATTGAAGAAAAAACTACAAATTTTATCTATTAAAGGAATGGGACAGCTGCAGTAGTCTTTGGTCTAACCATTTTTCTTTACTTATCTTCGATAAATCTTCCAAAGCTCTTGTTTGCTGGACTCTGGAGTTATAAAATTATTGACATTGTTTTCCAGATGTCTTCAAATTCGATGAAAAATATGAGGAGAATGAACAAAAATACAAAACACTGAGCAAAGAGATCCTTGGCTCTGATGCTGAATCTGGTGATGAAGACGGTTCTGGAGAGAGTGGCAGTGATGAATCTGGGGAAGATGACGAAGAAGAGGCTCAAAAAGAAGTGACCATCATTGACAACACGGAGACAAACCTTGTAGCTCTACGTAGAACAATATACTTGACTATCAACTCCAGTTTGGATTTTGAAGAGTGTGCTCATAAACTTATGAAAATGCAATTAAAACCTGGACAAGAAGTAGAGCTCTGTCACATGTTCTTGGACTGCTGTGCTGAACAGCGGACTTATGAGAAGTTCTACGGGCTGCTTGCACAACGCTTCTGTAACATAAACCGAATATACATAGGTCCATTTGAGGACATATTCAAAGATTCTTATGGTACCGCACACAGATTAGATACCAACAGACTGAGAAACGTTAGCAAGTTCTTTGCACATTTATTGTTCACGGATTCCATCAGTTGGGAAGTACTGGAGTGTGTCAAGCTGAATGAGGAAGATACCACAAGTTCCAGTCGTATTTACATCAAGATATTGTTCCAAGAGCTGGCAGAATACATGGGCCTTAAGAAGCTGAATGATCGCCTGAAGGACCCGTGAGTTAATATTGTCTATATTACAATTAATTTCATATAATTATACAGAAAAAAATGCTCATAAGAAACCTGTTTAAGAGTCCTATTACACTTTTATGCAAATTCATGATATTTGGCATTGTAATTTTCAGCAACAGTAAGATATTTTAATTATTTGATTATTAATAACAATAATGCCATTCTCTTTCTTGTAAGTTGGAGTTACTTATTTTTTCTTTTCGTGTAATTTACTATAAATAATTTACGAACTCAGTTTACAAGAAAATCTGTTGGTGATGGAACTTTGATGCTCAAATCCACATTGTACCATTCAATTCTAATAAAAGCTAAGATAACTAAAAGATAAGTTGAATGTTTTACTTGTTTATTGGAGTTCTAGAATTTCTTTAAATTCCTTGAGTTTTCATGGAAAAAATCATAAAGAAAAGCAACAAATGTCTTGATTCAGCATCCATTAAATTCCAAATAAACAAAATTTTATCAAATAAACTAATAATATATAAAACTTCATTAGTATCTCAATATAATAAGATAAAATTACCATAAATAAAATTAAAGTACTAATTATATTGATAAGTGATTTGCTGAATTGATTGAAAAGAATGTGTAACTCCAACTTACAAGAAAAAGAATGGCACTATCGTTATTATAATAAAACATCATCAACTGTTACTAAAAATTACAACATCAAAAATCATGAATTTCCATAAAAAAATGTAGTAGGACTCTTTAATATCTTTTAAAAAACTTTTCAAATTGATAAGCTTACTTCATCTATAGCAAGCGACTGAATTATACTTCATAATATAGTGAAAGTGAAGGCGTAAGGCGGCGCTAAGCAGGTTAGCTGTGGTTACTTTCCAATGTCCAATAGCCTCCAATAGCCTCACACCTCAAGAACCTTAGCTTCATATGAAGAGAAAAAACACAAAATGTGCTTACGCATTACATTTTTTTGGTGCTTGACCTGCCCAAACACCATTAATCTATAAACTCCATAGAATAAAAGTCTTGGTGCCCAGCAATTTTAACTTACTTTTGTAATCTATGGATTCAGATATTAAGCGTCCAATTTAATGAACTCTATTTCTTCCATTTCAGGACCCTGCAGAGCGCGTTCTCTGGCATCTTTCCGCGCGACAACCCCAAAAACACGAGGTTTTCCATCAATTTCTTTACTTCAATTGGTCTTGGAGGTCTGACTGACGAGTTGAGAGAGCATTTGAAGCAGATGCCCAAGGTTTGTAGTGTTATATTTTATTCTAGCATGTTTTATTAATGTAGCTCGTGGCTGAGTAACAATAGCCGCACGGGTCGATTCATTAGGTTAAGCTACGCTTACCAGGGTTGGCCTGTGGATGGGTGACCATCTTTATATACTGAGACTCCTTCGTGCCTCGTAAAGCACGTTAAGCCATTGGTCCCAGCTGTCATTCATGGTTCTTTGACAGTTGTTACGTTTCGTCAGAAGCCCGAAAGTCTGACAACCAGTCTTACCAAGGGGCATCGTATTACCCAGTTACTAGGTTGTGGAAGTCAGATAGGCAGTCGCTCCATGTAAAATACTGATATTCAGCTGCATCCGGTTAGACTGGAAGCCGATCCCAATATAGTTGGGAAAAGGCTAGGCAGATTGATTTTTTGTTTTATTAATGTAGGCAAAACAAACAACCGCGGCACCCTTAACTGCGTAATACGCAACTACATTATAACAATATCCACTGCTGCAGTCATATTATGTTTCAATGAAGACACTACATTAATCCAACCTGAATGTGCGAATTTAGTCATATGCCAATAACTTGTAAATAACGTCAGGTTATGTCTGTTTCGGCCCGTCTGACCCCTTGGTTAGGAAATGGATGATTTTGCACTGCCGCAGCGCTGCCATGCAATGAGAATACACTTTATGTTAAGATACAGTGTTTTACCATAAAGACATTTGCCCACTTATCCGTATTCGATTCATGTTCGTTTCTAATCCGGTTTGGCCATCCTAGTAATTGTATGAATGTTTATGTGCTCATGCGTATACGGTTCGTACTACTTGTTTAGTTACCCCCTTTATATTTTTATTACTTTTCTTCAATGTACAGACACAGTGGAGTCTACTGTTTTATTATACAGGGTGGCAGAGACATCGACGCGAAAACTGTTACCATGGATTCAGTACATGATTCTGAACCTCCTGCGTTGAAATTTTACGGTTATATAAAAAAAAAACAGTTGTGCCATACATTTTGACCGCGTAGGTATTAAACTTTACTATGAAAGAGCAGTTTTTTTTATAGCCGAGGAAAAATTGTAACGCTTTGAGTTTCAGAATCATATACTGAATCCGTGGTAAGAGTTTTCGCGTCGATGTCCCTGCCACCGTTTATGTATAGATTTTATGGTTAGTTTGAAAAAATCCTCCTCCTTTTGTTGGTCTAGTGGTCGCAAGCGCTACTGCTGAGCATGAGGTCCTGGGTTCGATTCCCGGGTCGGCAAAGTGTTATTGGGCTTTTCTATCTGGAATTTCTCAGTAGCAGTTTTGTTTAAAAAATAAATAGAAAATCGATATTTCGGAAAACTATAGATTTTTTGGATACTGATCGCGACGATAGGTCGTGGTGGAGTTAAACGAAAGACGAATGAGTGGACTGTATAACATGTAGGTTTAAGAACATAAGGAAAGTACAAAACGGAATAAAAAAGCAAACAATAATTAAATAAGAATGTTATTATGATGCGTAAGCGCAGCCGTGCTTAAAGGCGTGCTTGACTGACTGCCGAGGCGCGGGGGCCCGCGCTTGGCTGTGAGGCGCTGACTCGCCGCTGCCCCGCACCCCTCGTTCACTGCCGCCAGCGCGCGGCGAAGTTGAGAGCGGAGGTTTCAACAGATACAGTGTATTGTCATTGCACAGCAGTGCCTTCACCATAAATCTTTGTAACAAGCGTTACAAAGATTTTTGAATGAAAGATGTTTAAATTGATGTTTCGTTTCAGAATGTGCCAGCACCAATACCAGAGATCAAGTTAAACAGTGACTCCAGCTCAGAATCCAGTTCCGACTCGTCTAGTTCCAGTAGCTCTGACTCCTCGTCCTCCAGCGACAGTTCTAGTGGTTAGTTTATACTTATTCTCTCGTATATGTATGAATGTTTACACAAATATTTGGTTTACCAGTTAATAGGGTAATGAAAAAGTGACTGAACTGTAAAAAAAACATTAGCTAAAAAAGCTTTATATAACTTTGATTTTTTTTCTACTTTTAGATGGCGAGGCTGAGAAGACTAATAAAAAGAAGAAGGAAAAGAAATCTAAAAAGGATAAAAAAAATAAGGAAAAGGTTCCTCAAAGACCTACCGAGGAGGCGCCAGAGAAACCTGTCGAAAGATGGGGCCATGATGGCTTCTACGATACGTACGGCAAAGACGCTAGAAGGATGGAAAACAGGCCTGATATGCGTCAAGACAGGGAAAACTTTGCCAGACCTCGGGACGTTAGACGAAATGACGATAGAATGGATCAGAGAAATGGTGATGATCGTCGAAGGAGGTTCGACGAAAATGAACAAAGCAATGACGACTTTAGGCGACGCGATAATGACAGGGGACGGCAAAACGATGATAGAAATCGAACATATGATGACAGAGGCCAGAGAGGCGATGACAGGGCAAGGCCAAATGACGACAGGTTCCGAAAAGATAATGAAAGAACAAGAGATGAAGGTAGAGGTCGCAGAGATGATGAAAGAGGAAACCAAAACGAGGAAAGAGGTCGTAGAAATGATGAAAGACCTCAAAGAGATGATAGAGGCCGTAGAGATGATGATAGGCAACAGAGAGACGACGGCAGAGCCCGCAGAGATGATGACAGAGGCAACCAAAACGAAGAAAGAGGTCATAGAAATGATGAAAGACCACTAAGAGATGACAGAGGCCGTAGAGACGATGACAGGCAACAAAGAGACGACGGAAGAGCTCGCAAAGATGATGACAGAGGAAACCAATACGAAGGTAGAAATCAAAGGGATGATGACAGACCACAGAGAGATGACGGTAGAGGTCGGAGAGATGATGACAGAACGAGGCAAAATGAGGACAAAAACCGCAGAGATGACGAAAGGCCACAAAGAGAAGAAATAAGAGGCCGTCGAGATGATGACAGGCCACAAAGAGATGAAAATAGTGGTCGGAAGGATGATGACAGAGTACGCCAAAATGATGAAAGAGGACGTAGAGATGAAAGATTACAACGAGATGATGAAAGAACCTCCAAGAATGAAAATAGAGAACGTAGAAATGATGATAAACCACAAAGAGACGAAAGTAGGAGCCGTAAGGATGATGAGAGACCACAAAAAGATGACAATAGAGCTCGTAAGGATGATAGACCACAAAGAGATGAAAATAAAGGCCGCAGGGATGACGATAGACCACAAAAAGACGAAAATAGAGGTCGTAGAGATGAAGAACTGAAAAAGCAAAATGAAGAAAGAGTCCGTAGAGATGAAAGACCACAGATAGACGAAATTAGAAATCGAAGAGAAGATAATGAAGGAAGAAACCGCAGGGAAGACGACAGGGAAACAAGAGGGCGTAGGGATGACGATAGAGCACGAAAAGTGGATGACAGAGCACGTCAAGATGATGACAGACCGCGTCAAGGTAACGACCGAGCGCGCAAAGATGATGGAGAACAAAGAAATGATAATAGAGTTCGTAAAGACCAAAGAGATGAAGAAAGGGGACGCAAAGATGACGAAAGAGAACACAGGAGTGACGATAGAAGATATCAGGATGATGACAGGCGTAAAGAGAATTATAGAAGCCGTAAGGAAGATGATAGAACACGTAAAGAAGGTAGAAGTGACGACGACAGATTGCGCAGAAATGACGACAGAGGGCGCGGTGATGAACCTGAACCTTCCAGAAGAAGTAAGAAGGATACAGAAGAAAGAAGTGGAAGAGACATTGAAGAACCAAGAAATAAAAAGAAAAATTTGGAAGAACGAACTGATAGGGACAGTTCCAGAGACAGTCGAAGGAAAGATAAGAACACTGACAGACAAAAAGACACTCGCGATGTAGACGACTCTAAATCTAAAAGAAAAGATAATGATAGCCAAAGACATCAAAACGGAGACGAACAAAATAATGATAAACGTAGTAGAAACAAAATCGACTCTGAAGATCCAAGATCCAAAAAGAAGGACAAGAAAGTCAAACGAGAAAAGGAAAGTAAAAAGAAAGATAAAACTAACAAAAAAGATAAAAAGAAAAGTAAAGACAGTAGCAGTGAAGACGAAAAACCAAATAGAAAGAATGAAAAGAAACGTACGAAAGATAAAAAGATAGAAGTTAGTGATAGTGATGACTCGTCTTCCACTTCGTCCTCGTCGTCATCATCATCTTCATCTGATGATGATGATGGGAAGGTTCCCAGCAGATATTGGGATACTTTAGATATTAAGAGTAGGGAAGAAGCAAAGGAAGCCGTACGTGGAAAGAAGGAACGGTCCTAGTGTTCAGCTTGCCCTTTTGTACACAAGAGGATGAAGATATCCAAGTCTCGGCAAGTTAAGTCTCTTGGTAAATACTGCAGTACATTTATGTCTGACGGGCGTGATTTCGGATGATTTGAATAAAAATAATGAAGACAAACTCGAAATAAACAAAGCTTTCGCAACCGGCAATGATGCGGAAGTGCGGAATTTAAAAAATATTGTGATTTGATATCATTTCGTCGTCTTTGATACAAAGGGCTTTATTATCCCCGCACTGATGAATACCCATAATATAATTTGTTAACTATCTTAGTAAATAATTTAAAATCTACTTTACGTATTTTATTTCCGCTGCAGTTTCGCCGGCGTGTCAATGCGTTCGTGTGGAGAACTCAGTTATTCCTGTGTAACATACGGCAGGTTAAGATTCCTGCGAACACGGCTCGCAACTACAAATCGAGATGTTTGCAAAATTAAATTCCAAGCACGTCGTGCTAGTGTGAGTGCCTGTCGGAGCGAGCAGTGAGCAATACTACCACGCACACATTGACAATTGTTGCTTGACGCGATAGCACTACTAGCTTTCGAAAATGGATGTGTTCCGTAATACCAAAAATGATGAATGAAAACTTAATATTTTTCAATTTTTAAGCTATTGCATAGCTTTTATCGCGGGCTTTGAGCGCGGCGACCGAATCAAGAAATTCCGTAACGAAAAAAGCCTAACACCCCTCCGCTTACCATGTAATGACGGATGATGACATAAGACGAAAATTACGTTCCCATGATAACGTGATGTGTCATGGGAACGTAATTTTTGTTTTATGTCATCACGTCATCATCCCAAGTGTAGCGTTGACAAATAGGAAGTATGGAGGTTACAAATGCTATGCAATAGCTTTACCGCGGCAGTCCCTGAGTGCCACACGTTTTTTTTTTTTTTTCGATAGTTTGTAACTTGATAATATAAGCTATGCTTCTGCAGAAACAATATTATAAATATGGTTGTTTATAATACAGAAAAAACAATATGAAGACATGTCATTTACGCTGTAAAAATGTGCGAAATTAAATTCGTTTAAACTTCATTTCAGAAAAGTTTTTTGTAAATGATTTAGGTATTACGTTTGTATGGACAATTCATGCGTCGCCGCGTTCTTAAGGCAATTGTCCCACCGCAGACTATTAACGAGTAGCGAGTAGAGCTAGAAACTAAAAACGAGTTTGCGAGCAGCCAGTATGTAGTTCCGATAGTTTTGTTGCTGGGCTATCAGCGAGTGTCCGAGTACGATGGGCGATTACTCGCACTACTCGCTCGGGGCGAAATTACCGCTGTTTAATCTCTCGGTGTGAGTTTTGATTATCTTTGATAGCTCTTGTCGCTCAGCGACAAACTAGTGGAGCGAGTCGTCGTCGGCGGTGTGTATAGTCAGCGATCAACTATTAATATAATAATATGCATCTCTTTTGTTTACGCGGAATGTATATTTATTGTACGTTTCTTGAGCGAGAAAATAGCCTTTATCTAGTTGTTTCCTCGCCGGCGCGGCGGCGGTGGTTGGTGGGACAACTGCCATAGTTAAGTACTTTTTCGAAAGAAACTTTCAAACAATACTTATTGACATATTGACAGCTCAAAGTTGTCAAAAAAGCGAAAAAGGCTGAGGCTATAAAAGGTAGAATTTAACTGTTTCTGCGTATAGTATTTCCGTCCTCGTAAAATTCATTATTGAAACGAACATGGAGCAGGAGAAAGAGTTTCCTTGTAAGGAGATGAATTGTGCGGGACAGGCGGACTTGAACTCGGAAACTAGTGCAGGATCTACACCCTCAGCTGATCAAGCCATACAAATGAAAGCGGCATCAGCCCCTGCTATGCCTGCTAGCCCTTCGGAAGGAGGGCTGGTAAAGCCACAGATATCTGCGCCATCATATCTGAATTCCCTGCGGGAGAACGATGACCCTCCGTTTAGGAAGCCAGATATTGAACCTAGGCCTTGTATAATAACTGGCACTATCATGAACGAAGCAGAAGCTGTAGCCATGATTGCTGCTGGTGAAGCTGACAAGAAAAACGGACTGAAGAAGTTCTTAGGTAATTTAGGTGACTTTTGTATTATTCACGTTTGTATAGAGTGGGCAGTGGTCTAAAGAATACCCACATTTTGCCAGAATTATTTTATAAGTCCCAAGTAGTGCCTGGCTACTTACTGGCTAGTCTACTAAGCCAGCGGAAATACATATTCAGAATGGCTAGGTACTAAGGATTTCCTAATAAAAAACTCAGCTACAGTTAGTAGACGCACTAGCGACTACTAAAGTGACCAACAGATATTAGCAGGTTTTTAGCCAAACCAAATAACATAGCTGACTTCTCACTATGAAATATAATATTCAGGGTGGCAGGGACATCGACGCGAAAACGATTACCATGGATTCAGCACATGGTTCTGAACCCCCATGAGTTGAAATTTTTCGTCGGTTATTTTTTAAAAAAATCTGCTGTTTCATAGAAAAGTGCAATACCTACACGGTCAAAATGTATGGAACAGCAGATTTGTTTTTTAGTAACCGATGAATAATTTCAACGCAGGGGGTTCAGAATCTTGTGCTGAATCCATGGTAACAGTTTTCGCGTCGATGTCCCTGCCACCTTGTATGGTTATAATAAAACTAGTAGGTTGTGAAACCAATGTACCTATTTAGTTTTTTCTAGGTGACTTTCTAGTTCAAAAGAACATAATAGCAAATTACTTCTTGTCTGAGAAAAACTTCCTCATCAATCTGTTGATGGAGACGATCGAGTACGCAGCTCAGCGGGATTTTGATGCACTCAAGCTGTCTGTCCTCATCACGATATACTTAGCTACGCATATGTACTTTAAATGGTATTACTGGCAGTCACCGACCGCCGTCTGGAAGTATTTCAAGGATACCATAATACGGCACACCATAGATGTACGTAGTCACCGAAGTTTTCATTTCATTTGCTCTCTCCGATCCGAAACTAAGGCGCAGTTTCACAGCTCCGGATCTAGGGGGGAGGCAAGCCGGGGCCCGTGCCCCGGGCGCCGACTTCAGGGGGGCGACAAATTTAAGCGTAGCAGACAAGTGCACCACCCAGCACACCGCAACTTTGCAATAAATGAGACGCGCAGCACATAATCTTTCAATTTTTTTACAACAGTTTTGGCGCCCCTGTTGAATTGGCGCATTATAAATTGATAGATACAATTTGATTAATACGTTGCTGCAAACATTTTAAGTTCGCGGGGGCTAACTTAGCGCATACCCATAAAAGATTGGCAGGGGGCGACACGACAGTTTTTGCCCCGCATCAAAAAATATCTAGATCCGGGGCTGCGAAACTGACTTAATGAAGAATCAAATATCAAAGCTCTAAATAGTTTTACCTACCTACTTATTTTATTTCTAGGATACTCCTGACGGTGAGGAAGTGTTTGAAGCGGTCGATTGCTACGACATAGTCTCGCACTTCCACACGGTCTACCTGAGCAACTTGCCGCTCGTGCACATCGTTACCTTCGGGACCCACAGACTTAAGTTGCTGTGGCCATTCAAGAAGTGAAAGGATAGAAGTGATAAAACTGATTTCCTTACAACAGTTCGTCGATTTTGAGTTTTTAAAATATTATAGTTGAAAAGACGAAAATAGCCTCCCAAGACGCTCAACACATGATATCGCAGCTCCGGATTTGCTATAATAAGCCGACGTTCGCACGGACGTAATAAAATCGCGGCGAGATTTTATCGCGCACTGGATTTTCAACTCTCGGTGTTAAGCCAAGCGTTGAGAATTCAACGCGCTGAGACGCATTTCCGTCCCAGCGCGTTGAAAAAACACTGTTGGATCTTCAACTGTCGGCGCTTAGCAGAGCGTTGAAAATCTAGTGCACGAAAAAAAATCGCCGTGATTTTATTACGTCTGTGCGAACGTCGACTAACATGTATTTTTAACCGGCTTCAAAAAAAAGGAGGAGGTTCTCAATTCGTTGGGATATTTTTTTTTTGTAGCTATGTTCCCCGATTACTCAAAGACGGCTGGACCGATTTGAAAAATTCATTTTTTGTTTGAAAAGGTATACTTTCAAGCTGGTCCCATTGTCATTTGGTCACGATGGGATCTTGGAGAAATCGAGGGAACTCTTCAAATATTATAGGCACATCTATAGCGATTTGGGAATTTTTGGTGAGCAGTTGACATAAGGCTATTGCAACTTAGATAAATTACAAACCAGCCCACTAAAAAGTGAAAAAAAAAAACTTGTAAACTAGTTTTTTTCTCCAAAGCAAACAAGGCAACTTAGATAAATTACAATACAACCCACGAAAAAGTGAAAAAAAAAACTTGTCAAAAAGTTTTTTTCTCCAAAGCAAACCATTTGTGTTGACATGCGTATACCTTAAATGTCTTAGATATTGACATACTTTATAGAGTTATCCCATCATCTGTTACGACGCACAGTGGGCTGAAACGGGCCGGTAAAGGACTTAGCATTTAAAAAAAAAAAGTTTCTTTTTCTGAAATTTTAAATATTGTGTTGGATTTATCTATCGATTATAAGTAATTATTTCTATGAGGGTCGTTCAGATAACTTAGTATTTTCGGAGTTATAAATATCCAAAGTAATTTTTGTATGAAGCAAAAGAAAAAAATGTGAAAATCTCGAAATTCTCAAATTTTCTCAAAGAATTGACTCTACGTATGCATAGTACGTATTTTTGTCCTATTTTAGCGCCTATTCTCGGGTTGCGATTTTCTGCGATTTGGTCGCAATTTCAAATTTTGTTCTCTATTCCACACCACCATAGAGGTTAAAAACTGGGCGCGTTTTTTTTAATGTAGTGGTCTCCCCTTTAGGCCTAATCCACTAAGGACTAATAAAATAAATAAGTAAAAATCACAATCACTACTGGCCACTGCACTGTTTTAATTTAATCACTGTCAAGGGTATCCACATTAACGAATGCAAAATTTTCGTATTCGTCATCATCAAATGTTTCCGCTTGTTCAATTACTAATAAACTTTGTGCTTCTACTGACAAAGTTTTATGTTTTCTGCGAAGTTTGTGACGTTTCGCTGAGATGAGTGGATCAGAGCTGGTCAATAAATTATTTAAAATATCTTCATTTGTAGTTTTTCTACTGCATTTCCTGGAATGGTGTTGGCGGTACCTACGAAAGTCTTTATTTCTAGCTTCAGCAGCTTCTTCAGATAGCTGTCCAATTGGTATTAGACCAAAACTTTCAATAATAGCTGCACCATGCATAAGAACTTTATGAACACTTGAAGGCATATAATACCAGCTATATAATTCCAAATACAGTTGCATGGTCACTTGAGCATATTCGTGAAATTTCGCTGTGTCAATGTGGTAACCTGATGAAATTGCCTCTAAAATGATTGCAAATCGCCTTATTAATTCTTCACTAACACCAGTTATCTCAGCAGTCATGTTTAGATTTGCAAAAAATCTTCTAGCAGTATTTCCGTCATTCGTGGAGCCGTGCCCTTGTTTAACAACATCAATCAGAAGTCCCATTCTATTTTTAAAAGCGTCTTTTATGTCTTTCTTTCTTCTTTCCATGATGCACTTGTTGTCTCCCTTTACTGTCCATGTCTATATGCAGAATGCATTCCATCATTCGTATCCAGGTATGCAATGATGACAATCCGTATTTACAGAGATCTGGATCAGTCGGTTTTGATGCAATTAAGGGCAAATTATTCATCTCTGTTGGAGTGGCTTTACAAATGTCGCATCTCTGAGATGAAGTATCACATAAAATTGATGTTGCTTTTCCGTCTATCATAGTCATTAATAAAGAGTGTGAAATTTTTATTTCTCCAACTTCTGTTTTCACTAAATTTACAATCTCTTCCTCAATAGCACTTTTTTCCCGCAATATCGTTATTTTATTTTCTTTCACAAATTCGAAAAAGATTGGACGACACCAGTAAGATGAATTTGGTGAATCGTTTTGCCAGATAACTTGTTCGCCGCACACTAATTTTATTGGCACTAAACTACCCATAAATATGCTTGAATCGTCAAGTTGACTTTCTTGTTCATCGTCTGTTTGCATTTTTTGTTTGTAATTGGCTTGATTAGAAGCACTGTCAAATCCCCACTTACTGATTAGTGTAAATTCTTTACAACCACTATCTTTGACGAGTGACGTCATTATTCTTGCTGTCGATATATCCAATAGAGCTTATAACTTTATTTTAGCTGAGGTTTCTGTCACTGTAATAGCATCTTTTGGTGGATAGCATTTCTGTTTCTATTATGTTTTCTTGTAACCATTCACTATTTTTAGTTCTGAATATATTTTCTTTACGATAAGCGTTTTCTTATCTTCTATTTAAATTATAAAAATTTTTTGCACAAAACAACTTTAAGGTCTTTTCGTGATCATCACTTAATTCGACAAAAAATTTAGACCTTATCTCACTACACAAACTGTCATTATTTTTAATACTGCCACTGTTTTTTAAAATAACGAAAAGATCAAGGTTTGTCACTAAATTTTCAAACATTTTCACAAATACAAAATAACAAATAAGTAAGTAATGAATGTGTGGGGGTAGTGCGTCTATTATGGTGGGTCATAGAACACTGAAGTACGTTTGAATGCAACCGAACATTCCGTAGATACCCTATCGTTGCACCAATCACGTTACGACACGTCATAACTTGTTGTTGCGCTCGCGCACTCTTATCCCTTGATTCCCGGAAATAAGTCTCAAAACAAATTACGTCATACCTACCTATGGTGGTGGAAAATGTCGAACATTGTTTTTTTTTTAAAAGAACTAAGTAGGTATTGAGGTTTTCAGGCCGTTTAGTATACATTATTTTCAATTTCAATTTAATTGGAATAAATTGCTTAACTAAAATAACATGACTCTTCATACAAATTTGATATGGCTATATCTCCGAAAGTACTCGTTAAATTAAAAAAAGTCAAAGAATAAAAACGTTTTAAATTTATGCCTAGATACCAAAAAAATACATTTGATCTCTTAAGACCCAACCTTGTAATCCCAGCCCACTGTGCGACGCCTCATTAAGGTGGATAACAATTAAAATTCTATTGTGTCTCGTTAATGACAGTTGAAAGGTTATTTATGCTTGACTGTGGTACTTATACTTAGCTGTAATTTTTATCTTTGTCAATTTCTAATAAATCTCAATTACAAATATTCTTTTTTATTTAAAAATATTAGTAAGAAACCTCAAAGGTATGAATATAAGGTAATGGTTTTGTGCAGAGACTTAATAGAAATTAAATAAAACAATACATAAATTTAAATTTTATTAGCCATTCATAACAACAGTTTTTAATTGCTCTTTCAAATGTTGAGGCAATTTCTTTTTCCTTCTTTTCCTAACTTTGCCTTCAGCCACACTTTCTGCCTTCTTATTATTACTGTTAGTGTGCTTCTTCTTCTTCTTTTTACATGACAAAGGATTAGGGTTATGTTGTTTCTTCTTTTTTATGAGAATTTTTGTCTCTTCTACTTTTTCTTCAACACCTAGAACTTTTTTCATTGTTTGAAGTGCCTCATTTTGTGTTTCAGTGATAAACATTTGTGGATTACCTTCTAAGCTCTGGCCTGCTTTAGCATTGCTGGCAGCTGATGGCTTTTCTAATGTAGGAGATTTGTTGTGAAGGTACAGAAGTGGTACACCAGCTTTTTCTCTAAGCTTATCTTGTAAATCTCTATCCTGTGTTGCCAGGATATAATGTTTATCATTCCTTCTACCTATCATAGACAAAATGCAGTTGGATCCACCTATTGGCTCTTTGTGATTGCATTCATGTATTCCAAATTGCTTCAATATAGTTAGGGCTCCATGAGTCTTCTTTGCTATTTTCTCTGTTTCTATAATAATGCATCTTGTAGTTAGTAATTTTGCTTGTGAGTTCAAATATTTTGGGATTTGTTCTCTAATGTTAATTTGTTCCTGAAATGTTTTAAAATTATCATCAGTAAATCAACATTGTTATGGTTTGATAAATTTTTAATATTAAGTGGATTAGTTGACATAACAATGCCTTAGAGTGAAAACCTCGTAAGTGTAAAAGAAGTAACTTTTCAGGAGGAATAAAAAGCTGCGTGCTGTAAATATTTGGAAGGCGTCTTTTATGTTTGCAGTTCTGAATATAAAAGCGGGTTAAATTTCCATATTAATTAATAAAAAAACTAAAAGACGCCGTACAAAAATTTTACAGCATGCAGTTTTTTCTTCTTCCCAAAAAGTTATTCCTTTTTTACACTTATGAGGTTTTCACTCTAAAGCATCGATAAGTAATATTATAAGGTGAATTGGACATGAAGCTAACATTTAACGGGTTCCTGAATCCACATGGAAGTGGTAGATTCTTAAAAATATTGATAAGGTTGGTTTGATTATTAAAGGTGGGTTAGCAAGAAAACTAAAGTAAATAAGAATACCTAGTTTTAATTACTGCTTGCTGGCTCAGGGAAATTCTCCTGCCAGCGCATGCTCTGTTCTTTGAGAGTGAGGTGGGAGTCTGCACTATCAGCCTCAGGGTCAGGCAGCTCTTCCAATGGGACCTGGATATCCTCATGGGGTAATTGCTCAGCTCGCCACTCCTCATCCACTATGTCTATCAGACGACCATTGCGGCGGTACTTGCTGTCCATTCTGTGTACATTTTATTGTTTTTAGGTATTGGTGACAGGCGCGAGAGACAAATTATGTAGTTTTGTATCTAAAACTTTGTTTTCCTGCAAGCAGTAATTAAAACTAAGTCTTCTTCTATATTCGTGTGGTTATTTATGCTCTTTATTTAATTATATTATAGTGGGTTAGTTATATGTGGATAATAAGAAGAAGACTTACTTTAAACGCAGCAAAACAAAATGTGCCGTCGAGCAAGACTTGGTATGGCTGGTGGAAACCGTAGTTGTTGTAGTAGAACTTTAGATATTTCTGAACCTTTTTGTATCTAGTGATCTTCATTATATGAAACTATTGTACAAACCTGTTAAGTATGATTAAAACCACAGTTTCGTTATCTAAATTCACGCTAGTAAATAACCACAAAATGCGACGAAATAATTCGAAATGTCAGTCACAGTCACTAACATGACAGCTGACAAAATGACAAATTTTGTCACAGATTAGTAAGATCTATTCGTTCCATCTTCCATGGTAGATAGAAAATGCATTGAAAGCTCACCAGCGAAAGAGATGAGTAGCATAATTTCGTAAAGAAAGAAACAACAAGAATGAAACATTGCAGGTGCAGACTTTAATGTAAAGATTTAAATAACCTGTCGTGTCAACATCCATCACCTTTTTATAAAATTCAATACCTAATTATTGTAAATAGTAAATTGTAGGTACTAAGGTTTCTATTGTTCATATTTTTCTAATAAAATATTTTTTTGTGATTTGCACTATCATAAACAATCAGCAGATTTTTCTTAAAAATGACGTATACCTAACCATAGACAATTTTTTGTGAAATGAAACGTCTCGCTCGCTCTCTCGCTTCCATGTTTGTTCGTGGTCATTTTGCATTTCTGTGCTAGATTTTCCAGTTTAGCATTTAAAATTAATGATTTTATTCATTACAGTGTGTAATTAATGATATTTTCGGCGATACGGCGACCTCTTGAGGATCTGTCGCCCAAGGAAAAGTGCAAAACAGCGGTATAATAACAGGGAGGGTACGTCTTTCATATCCTTATAATCAAGTAAATGCGTCATTTTATCGAATATTGTTGAGAGTGTTCATGAAATGAGAAGATTAGGTGTATTGTTCTTCACTGTAGTCGTCAGGACAAAGTGATCAAACGCGTAAATGACTACGTCGAGCGCTTTTATGACATACAGCTGATTCAGATGAGGGCGTCTATAGGTAATTTTTAATCGTCTGAGTCGAAGGAAACGATGTGATACGGGCATAAGCGGTTAGTCATCATCATAACAGACACGTTTTTGGTGCGCGACAGATAAATTGATCGAGAAATTATATTATGTAGGTCCGGCGAACTGCGCCGAATAGTGGCTGATAAAGTGTCATTGTTAATACCTTTTGTTTCTTTGTGATTCCGCGACGATACGGACGTGGAGATAACAATTTCTTGTTTACCGTTTTATGCCAGTCTTTATTACAGTCGCTCTCGTAGTTCTCAAGCCTCAAGGTTTGATAAAAAATAACAAATTGGATTCTTTTATGTGCATGGGTGATTGATCATTAGTTGTAGTAGTTTTACAAGCATTGTCAATGGTGTCCAACTGTGTTTTTGTAGGACTTTTATCTGGTAAGTACTGTGTTCAAAATATACACAAAAAAACCTTTATGTATTAGGTAACTTATCAATACCAAAGAAACATAAATCTGAGACTTTTACATTGCCTTTTGCAGAACTTTTTTCCCCAAATGTACAAACAACATACAAAATGGAAATACTTAATGATTTGTCATAGTTCTAATAAGTTTTTATGATCAAGGTATTAGCAACTTGTAATGAAGTGATTCATACATGGTAAAAAGTACATAACCTGTCATCCTTGAGTAAATAATTATTTAAACTCATGTGCTCATTATCTGTGGAAGATTTCAGAGTAATTATTATTTTATCATTAATTAGGTATGTAAGTGATACAAAACAAATAAGAATTTTCATTCTCTTCTGATATAAGATTTAGATTTCATCATATTAATAACATATTAAATAAACATTCCTAAATATGCTATAAAGATACATATTTTAATATCAATTATAGCAGTAAAAATAGTTTCCAATATGATCTGATTGACTAAACTCATTATGCTGGTGTACATTCTAAATAATATGTTTTATGGGTGGTTCCAAAGAATAAAAATATGGAATCCCCTATTTTGGAGCAGAAATATGAATCAGTTTATTGTCTGAAGTTATCTAGCCATAAGTAGACGAACTGACCCACAAATTGTAGATTACATTTCCATATTAGATGACACCATTTTTTATGCCACTCAATCTTTTTACACAAAGAAAGTACATAAAATAGTTCTAATATCTTGAATTTGTTTACATAACACAAAGGTGAAGAGACATAACATTATGCAATGTTCTAAACATTATTTCTACTGATTAATGTCACACTTGATTTCATTTAAAATAAACTAAGATAGGAGCTGTATTCAGTTAAAGTGATTTGTATGTTTTTCCTGGTTTCATTGATGGCAAGAACATAATCATAATGCATTTATTAATTGTAATGGTATGAATGGTTTAGTTTATGCAAAAGTATTCCACAAGTTATTGTTCATAAAGTTGAATTTTATTTACAAATAGTTCTATACATTTGTAGATAAAATTAAATGTAGGTAGGTGTTTATCCCACTATAGGTATAAGAGTGGGTCATTGTAACATTAACTGATAGACAGTGGATGGACATGACACGACTTAGTAGAACTGGCGTTGCATCAGCCTATTTCAAACACTTACCTATTAGATATATGTAGACATACCTCATATTTCCGGTGCAAATTATATTTTGTAGGTTGTAAGTTCGAGCCCAGGCAGGCATTTTAGTTTCTGTAAATTATTTCATCATACCTGATTTCAAAATGGTGAAGGAAAACATCATGAACATCATGTCCTAGAACCAAAAATTCGAAGACATGTGACATCCACCAATGCACACTAGGCCCCTATGGTGGATTATGACCAGCTCCCTCTCACAAAGAGGAGGCCTGCATCCCAGCAGTGGGAACATTGTAGACTGTATGCTATACCTCTTATTTATTTATTTAAGATCTTTGGAAAACTTACAGCTAGTCTAAGTCTTTAATTATGAAAACAGAACAGGGAACAACACAGCACTGCCCACAAAATGAGAAAGAAAACATTAAAGCTAAAACCACCAAATGTAGAAACTGACACTAAAACGCTAGGCATTCAACAACTTCAATATTTGAAATTTAAGACTAAAAGTATGTATAAATAAGAGATTTTCAAGTACTAAACAAATGTAATGCTGACTACATAAATCTGTTTCGTTAAAATATTTTTTATCTAGTTTGTGTTGTCCAAAAATCCTTTAAATTGGTATCTTTTGACATCAAGTTTAGATAAACACCATTTTTCAAAAGGTAAAGCACTAGGAAGTGGTGAAGGGTGGGCGATTTTGGGGGACTGCTGTCTTATGTAAAGGGAAAGGCCGGGCGGGGACGCCCTAGGAGGACATATACTGACCTTATTGGTGATGTTCTTCAGAAAGGCCAGGTGCGTAGTATTCGCAACCGGCGTGCGTGTATGTCCAGATGTATGAACGTAAACGAGGCAAAAGGAGTATGTAAGGATCGTAGCAGGTGGCGTTCTGTAGTTTCTGCCTACCCCCATGGGAAGAAGGCGTGAGTTTATGTATGTATGCTGTCTTATGTAATTTTGACATTCAAAAACTTCTGGTTATTTTGTAAAACTCTGCAAAGTATTTTACCTGTAAAGTTTTCTTTCTTGATACAATTTGTGTCAGTAGGACATAATTTGATAAATATTCTCACTATCATACAACTGGCATATTGTTATTGTTTTCATGAGAAAGAGGGCAGTTATTAAGAGTCATTGACTGCGGAATTTCCTTTCTTCTTCCACCTTTGTTTGTGGTTTATCTTTATGTTCATAAACCTTTCTTTCTTTTTTATCTTATTCTTGGTAAGGTAAACAAATAGTTGATCAAATACATTTTAGAACTGTCTATAAAATGAATATAGGTAATGAGTTTTAAAATTAAAGTTCGCTCACTACATTTTTTTGTCAGAAACTAGTATCTCTCCAACATTCCAAGTTACGGAATATGATTAAAAGTCCAAGAATAATTGTACTGATCTTGTGTTGAATTCAGAATCATTATTTCTTACCTCTAGAGGAGATCTTTTCAGTTTCACAATTAATCTAAACTACCTATATAATATAATACATATTATAAAGAGAAAAAATTAGATTTTGTATAAAATGTTTGTTACGCTTTGCATGCTGAATGATAAAATTTGGCACATGGGTATACCAAGACCTGTGTTAGGACATTATGCAGGTGAAACCGCAGGGTGCATCTAGTAAAGAATGCAATGATTATTTTAAATCCTTTATAAATGGACTCTACATATAAAAATATTTTTATTAATTACCTAGCATTGAGTTTAAGGTTGTTTAACTGAATAATTAGCAATCATTTGCCTTTCCTGAGCAGACTTTTGCTGTCCTTCCTGTCTTTTATATTCTGAAATGTTTTAATTTTACGATTTGTAGTTATAGTTTTTCCTGATTTATTGATATTTTTTAAAATATTTCCTGTTGGATACTCATTTATATCCTCGTATTTCTACGAAATAATAATGCACTATTTCCTTGATAATTATCATTTTACAACAAATATTTGAGTAAAAAGTTTAAATTCGACAGTTTTCCTTTTCAAATAAGAATAAAAAATAGCGTATTTATTTTAATTTTGCCGAGTTATAATTATCTTAATGGAAAGTAATTTTTGGAGCAAATCAAGGGGTTTCCAATGCCAGTATAGAATTATTATTAGAGTGGTAAAAGAGATAGCTTTGCAGTTGACGCCCATAAAATAATATTGTTATCTCCTATCATAATATGAAAACGGATTTATAGATTGAAACACGTGTTTTTGGGCTATCTGTTACCATGTGGTCCTAGATATGATACAGTGAGCAGTAAGAGGCGAATGAGACATTCAAAGATAGAGGGGTAAGGGGGGAGGGTATAAATCATGGCCCCCGGCAACAGGGCACCCGAAGGAACACAGGTGGGTTTTAGTCAGTAAGAGTCTGACACGCCCTACCACTCCGCCCAGAGCGGGAAAAGTTATTTGATAATTCCCCAACCAAAAAAAAAAAGGTTATTATTTTCTTTGAAGAATTATTCACATACTCAATCAACCGACAATGTGGTAGAAACTTGCTTTCTAATCAGATTTTAGAGGTTGAATAGTACTCTCATTCGTTTATTAGAATGCGCATACGCATCTTTCAAGGCTTTCGAGAGGTATATCTTACGTTTATATATTTCTTAGTTTTGCAAGCTAGTTTATGTCAGTGTGCTTATAAAAAGACTCAATTCTTCTCAAAACTAACTAAGAGATTATTTTAGAGCAATTGCGGAGGTCGAAAATTATCTCACAAGAACTTCTGGTATACCAAAGTAACCCAGTTCATGGTCTACTTGTGTGCCAAATTTTATCGAAATCCGTTCAGCCGATAAGGCGTGAAAGGTGCAGACTGTCTGACAGACGGACAGGCAGTTACTTTCACATTTATAATTGTAGGCTTATAGGCTAAAAGAGTGGGGGAAGACCAAAGAAACGATGGATGGACTGTGTAAAAGATGATATCGTGCACCGGATTTTGAATGCTTTGTTTAGTGCCGAGAGTTGAAAATCCAACAGTGTTTTTTCAACGCGCTGGGACGGGAGTGCGTTCCAGCGCGTTGGATTCTCAACACTCGGCTTACCACCGAGGGTGGAAAATGCAATGCGCGAAAAATCCCGCCGCGATATTTTAACGTGGGCTAAGAGATGTATGGAAGAAAACATGTTAACCCAACCTCAAATAAATTGGCATAAGGGCAGGAGAATCATAAACATTAGTATAGACTAGGTGCTGACCTCGGCCGCGTCCGCGTGGACCCTAATTCATTTTCTAAATAAAAGTAACCCTATTTACTCCTTATAATATTAGCTATCTGCCAGTGAAAGTCCCGTCAAAATCGGTACAGCCATTTCGGAGATAAGCCGGAACAAACAAACAGAAAAAAAACTTGCACTCCGGGAATGCCGACAGAAGTGAAAACTGGAACAAGATCGCCTTGGCGGAAGAAAAATACTTGTATAGAACATTAATCCGTAACTTTATCTAAATAAAGAGCACAGTCGTTTCCAAAAAAAGAAAAATACAAACCTTTAAAGTAAAAATATCTTGCATAGAACATTGATCCGTAACGAAATATAAATAGTGTTGCGAGTTCAATTGTTTTTCCCATCTCAAAAATGCCCAACGCGCCTAAAGAAGTTTTTACTTTAAAAAATACTTAAAAAAATTTATTCTTTTTTTGTTTTAATAAGTACCGTATACGTATGTATGCTTTCATATGCATTTTAGTACAAAGCTGTTATTTTGACATTACAAACAGATACTTTAATTTTATTTATTTGTATGTATAGATGAGCAGTAGTGTCCTTAGTTTGTCCTATACTTCATTTCCCAAAAGCTGGGGCAAAAACACTTTGATAGATGTCAAAGAGTTTCATATGATGATAATGAATAATGTTTACTTGTTTAGAGCACTAATTTCAATATCAACTGTAAGTCAAAAGTGTTTTTCCCTCTATGTGTACTAACAAAATATTTTCACCAAATTAAGTCGTAATTTTCATGCAAACTAGTGAAGGTAAACCTACTACCTAATGTGACCTGTTCTAGTCAAGGACAAAGTTGTTTAAATATTTTATTTAAGCCTATGAAAAAAGTCGTTTTGTGAATTTATTCTTGGAGTTAAAATAGAATGGTGTAATTAGAATAAATTAAATAATTATTGATGACTAGTTCATGTTCGTGTAATTCTTTTTCTAAAATAAAAGTAGTCCAAGTTACTCCTTATAACATTAGTTATCTGCCAGTGAAAGTCCCGTCAAAATCAGTCCATCCGTTTCGGAGATTAGTCGAAACAGACAGACAGACAAATATTTATAAAATTGTTTTTTGTTGTAAGTACCGTATATATATATACTTTCATATAAAAAGGGTACTATAAAATTTCAGATTGTTTAAAAAAGTTTGGGATTGAGCTGCTCGCTCTGCTAAGCCTTGCGATAAAACCATAAAACTTGACATTTTAATTATTATGTAAAATCATCAAAATATACCAGTTTTATATACACATTGACATTGTTGAAAATTATATTCAAAATGACATACTTTGTTAAGTATTATATTATTTTAATTATTGTGAATGTGAGGACTATGTGGATATTATTATTATTTTTATTTCTCTGCTAGTTTTAATGATGGTCTGGCAGTTTGAGTAGTTTATGCGGCCTACCCAAATGTCCTTTCTTTGGTATTGTTCGGCGAGTTGAGCTCCTTAGTTTAGCTCCACGATTACTGACAAATGCTTGCACTGACTGGAAGGTCCACTCAAATCTGTGTGGTTCTTTCCTCAAAAGATCATTTCAGACACTAATCTACATGGTCCTCATATGGCCTGAGACTGCGACCTCTGAGTTTGTTTCGGTCTTTCTTCTCAGAGTAGTCAGATAGGAAACGCCGAACTCATCTAGCTTATTTTTTTTAATATGACGTGTAAAAGTGATTCCGATATCTTATATACAGAATAAACAATTTTCTTTCATTTCATATGCATTTAGTAAAATGCTGTTAAGGCGATAAAACGTATTTATGTTAGTAAATAGACACATATACAGCATAATAGGCTGACGAGGAGCTCGTGGCTAATTAGTAACAGCCGCACGGTTCGATCCATCAGGTTAAGCTACGCTTGCCGAGGTTGGTCTGTGGATGGGTGACCATCTTAACATACTGAGACTCCTCCGTGCCTCGAAAAGCACGTTAAACCGTTGGTCTCGGCTGTCATTCGTGGATCTTTGACAGTTGTTACGGGTCGTCAGAAGCCCGAAAGTCTGACAACCAGTCTTACCAAGGGGGATCCTCACAACCCAGTAACTGGGTAATACGATAGTATTACCCAGTTACTGGGTTGTGGAGGTCAGATAGGCAGTCGCTCCATGTAAAATACGGTATTCAGCTGCATCTGGTTAGACTGGAAGCCGACCCCAACATAGTTGGGAAAAGGCTAGGCAGATTGAGGCTGACCGCGATGACTCTGTGGTCGCGCTTTCAACCCCTACACTAGACCAACGACTATGGTGGATTAATTTCTATAAAAATTCACGGAAATTGTTCTACCGGTGGTACCGCGCCTGTTTGCGACAGCCTTAACTGTCGAAAAGTGGATGTAGGTACTACAGACTTCTCATCATTATCTACCTTACCTTTTCCCAACTACGTCGGGGTCGGCTTCCGGTAACAGTTTTCGCGTCGATGTCCCTACCACCCTGTATATTATATTTCATATTGAAAAGTCAGCTTTAATGTTATTTGGTTTTTCCATCTGGAATTTCTCAGTAGCAGCCCGGAGTCTGGATTTGTGCCCAGTTGATGGCAATAGGTTCGGCCCCTATTACATGGGACTTAAACATAACTGGCGAAATGTGGGTGTACTATAGGTGCCGTGCACCTCTGCCTAACCCTTCGCGGAATGCAGGTGTGATGTTTTGTTATGCTAACATCTTCAATTTTGCAGGCGATGGCGACAAACAGGAGCGGTGCTGCTCAGCGGCCGAACGGCGCTCCACAAACGAAAGTATGCCAGTTCAAGCTGGTGCTCCTCGGAGAGTCAGCAGTGGGCAAGTCTTCTCTGGTGCTCCGCTTCGTGAAGGGGCAGTTCCACGAGTACCAGGAGAGCACGATCGGCGCCGCCTTTCTCACGCAGACCGTCTGTCTCGATGACATCACCGTCAAGTTTGAAATTTGGGATACGGCGGGGCAGGAAAGGTAAGAATATTTTTTATTTTTATTTTTTTTATGTATTAGGTTAAGGTTACTATGGGTCTATGCCACCCGAAATAAAGTTTTATATTATTATATTTCTAAATGTCTTTGACATATCTCGGGACCCTGGGGTCCCGGACCTTTGGAAGGCATACGAGGGGCCGAAGCCAACTCGCAGAGGCCCCTTAGACATTTTTGAGTATTGAGGCACCAACCGACGATTATCCCTGTTCGCACTATGCAAGGGCACCCAAGGACAACCCCCGGTTGGTGTAGGACTATTGCAGAATATGGAAACAAAGATATTGGACTATGGCTTTGGGTGGCTTAAGTGGACTGGTTACCTGGAGCTATGGAAGGACTATGGCCCCTGCCTGATCAATGTTTAAATGTACACGGATAAAATGGCAGGGGGTGACTTGCACGCTCAATAATGGGCCCCCGAAAACGGTCGCTAGCACATAGTGTCGTAGCGACAAGGGGGCAACACGTCCTGAGGTGCTTATGAGGAGTGGAGAGGTATTCCACGGCTATCAGGACAATCCCGGAAGTACGGTCAAGATCCCTACCAGCATCTTACTGGAATACTTCCTTCCTCCGAGCACGTTTGCTCTTGCGAATCTCCACTCAAGCCGGCCAATTAAGGCAAGAATGAGGCGGGAGCTCTGTTCCTCGTCAGTGTTCACTCCAGCCGGCCAATAAAGGCAAGCCAGAGGTGAGGAACAAGACTTCTCCCGGGAGATAGGGTCCGTGGGGTCGCTACTGCCCAACAGCTCGCCACATGCTGCCCTGCGGGTTTTTGTATCTCTCTTGGTCTGGCTCCTAATCCCAGACCTGTTCCGGCAAAGTAAACTCTACCGGCACAGGCCTAGAGTTCGGAGCGCGCAAGCCCCACCACGACGTCAACGTAGAGATACGACGGTGGGGATATTATTATTATTATTATTCACTACAATTCATACAAACTACATTTTTAAATATTTGAATATAATGTAAAAAAAAAAAACATTTGTCAAATTAACAAAAATAGAAAACATTTTGGTCCGCCGGTGTCGGGAACAGGGTCCAAGATACTAGTGGTTTGGGCTCCAGAGACAGGATCCGCCGCCTCACCGTGTTAATATTTATTTATTAAACATTTAATATAAAATAATAATAAAATATAATATTATATATTGACTGCCTCGTTGGTCTAGTGGTCGCAAGCGCTACTGCTGAGCATGAGGTCCTGGGTTCGATTCTCGCAAAATGTTATTGGATTTTTCTATCTGTTACATCTCTGCCCAACCCTTCGGGGAAAAGCGTGATGTTATATTATTGCGAGTATGACCAGAAGCCCTAGTGTGAGTTTCTTTTAACCATCTCGACTTTACGCATCGACCGCGTTCGGCGCTCCGATTGGCTCTTCACCAGTGAAGGCCAGTGAAGGGCCAATCGTAGCGTAGTCGAGATGGTTAAAAGAAACTCACACTAAGGCCTCAGATGTATGAACGTAAACGAAGCAAAAGGAGTATGTAAGGATCGTAGCAGGTGGCGTTCTGTAGTTTCTGTCTACCCCCATGGGAAGACGTGAGTTTATGTATGGAGCGCCTAATGCCATGGGCTATATGGCAAACAAACATAACGCCTATTAGGCACTATCTACAATGATGTTATATAATTGAGCATTCAATATGTTGCCACCATATTTAGATATGTACGTTCATTATAACTTGTCCCGTTGACGTCAGTGGTAGCCCTAATTTTTGCAGTCATGTAATTGGTAAAGAAAGAAAAAGTATTTATTGAGTCTCGCACAGGAAATCACAAATTAAACTAAAACACACTCATTAAAACATTAATAAAAATTAAATAAAACAAAGTAAAATTAAAATAAAAGCAGAAAGTCCTGTACGAGGCCAAAAGGCTCCTATCTTAGCATGATGCTGCGACATTTAAAAAATCGCAGCGCTGGTATTCTGATAGGGCCGCAGTGATGTCACGGATAGATAGATACAAAAATAAATACTAAATAAAATAAAATAGGAGCAGTGGTGGCCCAGTGGTAACGGCCGTGACTTACGAGTTGTAGATCGTAAGTTCGAACCCAGGCAGGCGCTTTACTTTGTGTAAATTATTTCATCACCACTGCTCTCAAAACGGTGAAGGAAAACATCGTGAGGAAACCGGCATGTCCTAGAACCGAAAATTCGAAGACATGTGACATCTACCAACCCGCACTGGGCCCGCGTGGTGGATCACGGCCCACTCCCTCTCACAGAGAGGAGGCCTGTGTTCCAGTAGTGGGAACATTTATAGACTGATGATGATGATGATGAAAATAAAATAAAAGAATAGATGTGTGAATTAAAAAATAAAATATATGTTGTCCGCGTGTCTGCACCCGACGTAACATCAGTTACTTGTCTATGGTAGTACTGTTCTGTCAGTCGCCATTTTGAACTCTATCAGTATTGAAACTAAGACTGCAAAATTCAGTGCTACCCGTCACTGGACAAGTTATAATGAACGCACTGTATATTTGAAATATGTCATTGATAGAATATTAATTGGATATTAATACGCAGCTAGAATTTTAAGCCGCACAATTATTGTTAGATGCAAGCTGATAATGATAAATGATATTTATTTCTTAAATTGGTTCAAAACACCATTTTTACTCTTCAAAATTTGTTTTAAAACTAGATGAGTTCGGTGTATCCTAATCGACTTCTCTGAGAACAAAGACCGAAACAAACTCAGAGGTCACAGTCTCTTTTAAGTCTTTTTAATCTTGGTCAGGCCATATGAGGACCATACAGGTTAATGTCTGAGGACAGAACCACACTGATTTGAGTGGACCTGTCCAGTCAGTGGACCCACTTGTCAATTATTGACCATACTTGGGTAAATATGGTCAATAATTGACAAGTGATTGGTTGGTAATTGACAAGGAGATTGAAAATAAAATTGTTTACTACCCAGTAAACAATTTTATTTTCAATTTCTTCGTCTCCTATGAAATTTGGGCCGGCAATTATCTTCCACAATCAGTTCCGTTCAGGATTGACACTTAAAATTGTAGAAAAAACAAACAAATACATAGGCTGCTTAAAACATAACCCTTCCTTTTGGCCGTAGTCGGGTAATATAAACAGCATTCCAAAAATGCAAGCTCTTGAGGAAAATTCCGAGACTAATGGAATCAATAGGCCTTGAGTTGTAAGTAGCGAAATACGTCTTACAAACGGATAATACAAAGAAAAGTTGCCGTTGAAGGTTACTTGTTAAGTTGTAATTAACTAATAAATACATTTCCATACTAATATTATAAATGGAACAGTAACTCACTCTGTCTGTCACTTTCACGCCTAAACTACTAAACTGATCTTTCTTTATGAAACTTGATAGGTAGGTAGCCTGGAGGACATAGGATACCTTTAATTATGGATATTAAAAAAAGAAAAACAGTGGCACTCCGGGAGTGCCAACAGAAGTGAAAACTTGAAAAAAAATCGGCACCGCGGTAATCAACGCG
Organism: Agrochola lychnidis; assembly: GCA_963680765.1. Classification (NCBI taxonomy): domain Eukaryota; kingdom Metazoa; phylum Arthropoda; class Insecta; order Lepidoptera; family Noctuidae; genus Agrochola; species Agrochola lychnidis. The sequence goes on from OY796858.1 coordinate 24,803,270, forward strand.
TTGATGTCTTTTACTCCACGGTGTCGGTAAATTGCGTTACAATGTCGCGAAATCAATGGTTTAGTCCCATCTCAAAAATGCCCAACGCGCCTAAAGAAGTTTTTACTTCAAAAATATACACGCAGACGAATTAGAGGGCAACAGCAGGGAAGAATAAAAAAGAGCTGGTGGTCCCCCCTCTCGTAAAATGGGAAGGTCAATTTACTTTATGGGCAAATATTTTGCTCCAAGTGGTGGTGGTAGTTGTGCCAAAAAGATTAACTTCCACAATTCTAACTGACACGTCAATTTTGTTGGTTACTATCTCATCATCTTATTCGCCTAAGTTTTGTCAAATTATTGGGGTACCAGGACTTATTTTCTCCTCCTATCTATCTGAAAGGGTGACTCCATGCAAGAAGCTCGCCTTTAATTTTTAAACGTATTATAAAGTCTGTAATTTTATCAGATTAGGATCTGTTTCACAAACTTTTATTTTATTTTGACAGTTCAACAACATTTATTGCGTTGTGGAGCAGATTTTTTTTTCAAACTTCTGACGCAATGGATTAGCAATCTCTTTCAAAATGATTCAGATTGTGATTGATCGTGTATTACGCAATTAGGGTGGTGAATCGTTTTGAAACAGATTGCTAATTCATTGCTTCACAGGTTCGAAAAAAAAATCTGCTCAACAACGTAAATAACGCAATGAATGTTGTTGAACTGTCAAAATGAAACAGATTACTCTTAAATACTCTTAATCGTTTACGAAAGTGTGTTACGTAATTATATATCTAGTCTGTCGTTTTATGACTTACTAGCTTCCACTGGACCGCTCTAGTGGCTTCCGCGTGATATCTTAATAAATTATAGCCTATGTTACTCAGTGATAATATATCTAGATGTGAAAGAATGTTTAAAATCAGTCCAGTAGTTATTGGTTTCAATCATTACAAATCTTTTCTCTTGACAAGTGAAATTCAACCTTAAGGCGATTAAATTACGAGGTCAAATATACATCAAACCAAGAGCCTCTAAGGTTCCAATCAGAACTTCTAAACGACCTCTTCTAACATTTATTTATTTTCTACAGGTATCACAGCTTAGCGCCGATGTACTACAGAGGTGCGCAGGCGGCGATCGTCGTATATGATATTACTAATCAGGTAAATACTAGCTTATACACATACATATAAGTACTATTCTTGATAGGCAGTGACGTATAAAATAATGTAGACTTATCAAAATTTTTGTTGGACGGAAATGATTAATATGAATAATTTTAATCCGTTTATCTCATGCGCACATTGCCCTTTTAGGAATGCAAAGTGTGCTCAAAAATGTTTTGTTTTCGAATTTAGTATTTGTTTCCAGACTATGATGGGTATACCCCGGTTATTGGAACGATAATAATCAACGTCAAAATTAAACTAATTTCAAGTGATCTGATTGGCTGCTGGTAATTCTGTCCACCAGTCACATGTTGACTAGTGTTTGACAAGAAATTTTTGTGTTGAATTTCGTTTCTGAGACCGGGTGTAAGTGAGAGGCCGGCGAACACGGCTCGCAACTACAAATCGAGATGTTTGCAAAATTCAATTCCAAGCACGTCGCTCTAGTGTGAGTGCCTGTCGGAGCGATATACACCTACAGTGAGCAATACTACCACGCATACATTGACAATTATTGCTTGACGCGATAGCACTACTAGCTTTCGAAAATTTATGATAAATTTGGATGTGTTCCGTAATACAAAAAATTATGAATGAAAACTTAATGTATTTCCCCCTTTTTTTCTTCGATAATTTGTAACTTGATAACATAAACTATGCTTCTGCGGAAACAATATTACAAATATTGTTGTTTATAATATAGAAAAAACAATATGAAAACATGTCGTGTGTTTGACGTTCAAAAGTGCCATACATGGGCCTATTTGAAATAAATGATTTGACTTTGACTTTGTCATTTACGCTCTAAAAATATACGAAATGCAATTCGCTTACACATCATTTAAAGGTAAGTTTTTGGAAATAAAAAGACGTTGGAGCCTAGATAAATACTGTCTCAATCTGTATATCAACTTAATATGGTGTGAATATGCTCAAATTGCAAATTATTTATGTATTACGTTTGTATGGACAATTCATGAGTCGCCGCATTCTTAATGTACACCTTGCACCTTTTATAACATTATACAAAATCGCTTTTGAATTTTGCTAACTGTATAAATATTAGTACTCATGACTGTCACTTCGGTCCTGTAAATAAGTTAATTATTGCGTTTGCAACAACTTCAAAGTGCTCATTCTAAGCCTAATTTCAATATCTTTATTATTTATTTTAATTTTGTTTTTAACCAAAGATACTTAGCCGAAAAATCACAAAGATTTGAACACTGAAAACACGCACAACAGGTGCTGCCGCATTCTTCCTTATTATTTATTTTGTTAACCGTACATTCATAATTATGACTAGTGTAGTTCCATCAGGTTCTTGTCTACAAAGCGTGAATCAGACAAAGCCTACCCCACACTAGCAGATGAGCTAAAAGATAAAGATCATACAGCCTTGTAGTCTGTACATCCCGAACCGAACGACCGTGAACAAATCTAGTTCAAGTTTAACAACGATTTGGCTCGGTTCAATCGTAACGGCCGTGGCGTAGATTGATCGCAGTTCTATGCTTAAATCGGTAGGAAATGTCATTCTAACATTCTTTATAATGTTGTTTAAAAAACCGTTGTTTTCTATGGGCTTCCAAAGACATTGATAACGGCAAGGTAATTGCGAAACAAACTCACAATGGCAATGCCTTTCATTTTGACAATTCAACAACATTCATTGCGTGGTTTCTTGTCGAGCAGACGAATTTTTCGAACTTATGAAAGCAATGGATTTGCAATTTCCTTCAAAATCCATCTAACTTTGATCGAAATTATTTTTATCCTATTCTTATACTCTACTCTTTCTTGGAAATTAAAGTATATTTTTAAATAATGGGTTCTGTTAACCACCATTATTTCTGACGTGATCGTCGCAGTATACCTTTACAATCTTATAACAAAGTAATAGTCCAGCAGTGGACGTCTTTCGGCTGAAATGACGATGATGGTAAGCCCAGCAATGAAAGTAAATAATAAAACAAAAAAATCATACAAAAAGACCTCTGTTCCACTAACAGATGAATGCTGAATTCAGACACAAAAAAGTATGTCAAAATTCGCACAACAAAAGTCGAATAGCCGCGAATGACAACATTCCTCCTTGAATGACAATAGCTGTACGATTTGTGTCACACATGGTCAATATGATGGTCAGTAGGCAAAGGTCGGCCATGTTTGCTCTCCATTTAGTGACACCGATGTAATGTAACTGTTTTTTTAATAAAAGTTAAGGTGGTCGTTTACTGGAGTGTGGCGAGAGAAGTGTAAAAAATTACGTATTTAATTTTCGGAAGTCGGTGCTAAGAAAATGTAATGAAACTTAGTCAAAGGCAAAACTTACATTTAAAATTTTTTGAAGGTGGTTTTTAATATTCCTTAAATGAACCATAAAATTAGTTAACTTTGACGAGTAAAAGATAATTTCATGCACATATAAATCAATTCCAAAAATGTGAGCTCAAAATCGCACAAAGTTTTTTATCACTAAGTCAATCTGCGACACATTTTTTTGAAGTATTTTCACGGTCTTATTACGTTGATAGGTCTGTGGAGTTCAGTCAATTGTTCGTCATTGTCACGGCTTCAGGTATTTAGATTAGCCCGGAAATGTGACCCACACAATAAGACAGCGTGGGGTTGGGAGGGATAAGATGTATTCGTCCAGCACGCGTAGCATGACCACCGTAGAAACGAGTTTTGTCGACGGAAGAATAGACAAAATGACAGATAGTGATTGTTTATCTGTCATTTTGTCGATTCTTCCGTCGACAAAACTCGTTTCTACGGTGTTCATGCTACGCGTGCAGGAGTGGGATGATAAAAGGTTAATCATAGTAAATAATTGATATATTGAGTATGAATGTGGAAGGACGGATGAATTGTGACTAATAGAGATGTTTGAAAGAAGAAAACATTGTTCCGACCCCGAATAAATAAGGATATGCGCAGGAGCATGACGATAATGATGAATTTGGCCTATTGTCATACTCGACAACAAACTACATTGTTATTAAAAACGCCTTTTCTCAAGGTATTTTCTTAAGAATACGTTGTAAGGTACAGTAAATTGAATTAGGATAATTTTTCCGTAGATGCTCACGAACACAAGCGCGTCACGGATAATTAGACGAGCGACTAAAAGTAATGTCTTCAAGTGACTAACTAGGTTTTAGTGTCTGACTACTTTTGTGAATGCCAAGCGTATAATGACTAGGAATTAAAATCTTGCATCTTGCTGGTTCTAATAAGTTTGAATGCTTAATATTTTCTCTGATCGTTTTCTTAACATGTTATAGACGTGAAACAATTTTCTTTTAATTGACTGGCTTTTTGATCTAGTGGTTGCAAGCGATACTGAAGAAATGGAGGTCCTGGGTTCTATTCCCGGGTCCTGTAAAGTGTTATTGGGTTTTCCATCCGGAATTTCTCAGTAGCAGTCCGGAGACTGGATTTGTGCCCGGTTGATGGCAATAGACTCGCCTCCTATTACATGGAATTTATACATAACTGGCGAAATGTGGGTGTACAATATATATTTTATTTATTTCAGACCAAATTACACGATCCATAATTTGTTAGTAAAGGTCTTAACCTAATGTTGTAAAAAAACCACACTATATACAAAATTGAAACGACTGACACCTACGTGTGCAGCCGTATCCAGTGAGCCAGCATGGGGCTGTCCCACTTATCACACAGTACACTCAGGATGCTGTGGGAGCTAGCACGTATTCTACCGAGAATAGAAGCGCACCGTTTCCGTGTAATGGCATGAAAACCATCATCCCTGGCTTCGGTGAACACCCCACAATGCACCTCTGCCTAACCCTTGAATACAGACGTCATGTTGTGTTATTTCATTTAATTAATATTGTATTGCATTACACCGTTTTATATTTTATTTATTGGTATTTTGATAAGATATCATTGTGGGTGTAGACATTTATGACGAGAACTAATCGTCTTATCTCGGAAGAAGAATAAAATATAGGTACGAATTACAATGCATATATCTCGCACATGATTGTATGGTTATGATAAAGGGATGTTATGGGCTTTGGGTGTGAATCATATAGTTTTATTTTTTTTGTACATGGAATTTCTTGCCATGTGTACCTACTACGCTTTGGAATGGGCAACTAGCTTCATATTCCTAAGACTCCTTGACAATTCAAAAGTGCCTGTAAATGGTTTAATTGAAATAAATTGTTTGAGTTTAATATTCAGTGAAAGAAAGACTTTCCATTGTAACTTTAGGTCTAAGAAGGTTATGTTTTGAATTGTCTGTCTACGGGTAACGTGACTTGGGACCATAACCATTGATAGGTATATGACGTAGGACGTATTATATATTTACATGAACATCCGAACTTTATTTTTATTAATACTTACACGTCAGTGGGCGTAGTCTTTTAGCGGCATTGGAGCGAGCAATACAACTATAATGTCAATTGGATTATTTCACGTTTTTGCGCACCGTGCTATATTAACACTATGCCACTAGACACGACTTCATCTCTTATGAAATTATATTCATTTTTAGCAGACACTGCAGCCTGTTGCTTCCCTTGCCCTCAATATTTTTAACATAACATGCCTGTAATTCCAGAAGGGTTGGGCAGAGATGTACCTATAGTAAACTCGCATTTCACTGTACTCCATTTGAAATAAGCTTAAAAAAAACTTTTTTTACAGTCCGTTCAACTGATTTTGACTTCTATACCGTAGGCATAAGGATGGCATTAAAAGCAAAAAGTGGTTACAATACCAACTGTTTACTGCAGCTGCCATTTGTCATGCCACCGACGCAATAAAAGTCAAAATCGGTTGAATAGACGGTAAAAAGGGTTTATTTAAGTGTCTAATCTTATTTCAAATGGTATAGTTATGTTTAAGTCCCTTGTAATAGAGCGCGAGCCTATTGCTACGAGGGTCATTCAATAAATACTTAGCCTACAAAAAGTAAACGAAAATTTTGGAAAAGTGGCAATTTATTTTTCAACATAGTCTCCTTTTAGTTCGATACACTTAGCCCAGCGATGCTCCAACTTTTTTAACCCGTCCGAAAAATAGTTTTTGTCAAACTCTGCAAAATAGGCCTCCGTGGCGGCGATGACCTCCTCATTCGATCCATATCTATTCCCGGCGAGTGATTTTTTCAGATTAGGAAACAGAAAGAAGTCACAAGGGGCCAAATCTGGAGAATACGGTGGATGGGGCGGCAATTCGTAGCGTAATTCGACCAATTTGGCCATGGCAACGGCAGACGTGTGAACCGGTGCGTTGTCGTGGTGAAACAGCACTTTTTTCTTCGCCAGATGGGGTCGTTTTTTCTTTAATTCGGCGTCGAATCGGCCCAATAAATCGGCATATTAAAGCCCTGTAATTGTTTTACCCTTCTCGAGGTAATCGATGTAGATCACACCTTGTGAATCCCAGAAAACGGTGGCCATAACTTTTCCGGCCGATTTTACAGTTTTCGCCTTCTTTGGAGCACGTTCCCCGGTCTGGATCCATTGTTTTGATTGCTCCTTGGTCTCTGGTGTGTACCAGTGGATCCAGGTTTCATCGACGGTCACAAAACGACGCAAAAACTCCGCTGGATTCCGCTCAAACAGCGCCAAACACGTCTCCGATGTGGTCTCACGGTTGCGCTTGTTTTCTGGTGTGAGTAAACGCGGCACCCATCGCGCCGACAGCTTTCTCATGCCGAGTTCCTCGTGAAGAATATGATGCACTGTTCCTTCTGAAATGCCTACAGTCTCAGCTAGCTCCCGAACCTTCAATCGGCGATCTGCCAATACGAGATCATGGATTTTTTTAATGTTTTCCTCCGTAGCAGCTGTTTTCGGTGCACCTGGACGTGGTTCATCAAAAACCGACGTACGGCCACGTGCAAACTCGTTGAACCACTTCTTGACGGTGGCCATCGATGGAGAAGAGTCACCGTACACAGCATCCAAGCGCTCTTTGATTTCGATGCGCGTTTTCCCTTCCAAAAATAGGAATCGAATCACCGAACGATATTGCTCTTTTTCCATTTTTGTAAAACCGATCGACACGTTCGCTTCCATAAGTTGTCAAATTAAAACAAATGAAGGGATTGGAATGAAAATTTGAAAAAAGAATTAAAAAAGAATGTGCTACACTGTGGTAAAACTCTTTTGAAAGTACAGCGCCCTCTGGCGATGAGGCTAGGTACTTATTGAATGCACCTCGTATCAACCGGGCACAAATCCAGACTCCGGGCTGCTACTGAGAAATTTCCGGTGGAAAAACCCAATAACACTTCCCGACCTGGGAATCAAATCCAGCACAGCAGAGTTTTTTAATACGATTTTGGATGTCCCTTGCAGTTGATTAAAAAATTTGCTTGCAAAAATCTATCACATACTAAGAATTAAAACTTATGAGAAAGTTAAAATAAAAAAACTAGTTTCATCATCTGCCTAGCCTTTTCCCAACTTTGTTGGGGTCGGCTTCCAGTCTAACCGGATGCAGCTGAATACCAGTATTTTACATGGAGCGACTGCCTATCTGACCTCCACAACCTAGTGACTAGGTAACACGATACCCCTTGGTAAGAGACTGGTTGTCAGACTTTTTGGGCTTCTAACTACCCGTAACGACTGTCAAAGATCTACAAATGACAGCCGGGATCAACGGCTTAACGTGCTTTCCGAGGCACGGAGGGGACTTGGTATGTAGAGATGGTCACCCAGCCACGGACCAACCCCGGCAAGCGTAGCTTAACCTGATCGATCGACCCGTGCAGCTGTTATTACTTAGCCACAAGCCCCTCAAAAAAACTAGTTTATAGAATCTAAATAATATATTATAATTTGACAAAAACAACAACTATCATTTCTTAACCATAAAGTACGCAACATAGCAATTCAAACTTTTCCTTAGTTGTGGCTAACTAATCGTAGATAGATAGATAGATAGATAGAATATTCTTTATTATGTACACCGTAGATACCTAATGTTAAATTGGATCCTCTGGTAACCTAGTTAGCCCCCCGTGGCTTCGTCCATGAGGGAGAGATGTGACTACTTTTATGTATCACTACTTCTATTTTCTCGTATCGACACGAGATAGGCGATAATAGCTCATTCCGTGATAAAAACATTTGTGGGGCTGCCCAAGGTGCCTCCACAAGTAACGATATTTGTATGACGTCATAGTCTATTCCAAAAGTGTAAACAAACCTTGTTCAGGTTAAATTCGAATGCAAGCACTCACTAAATGGAATTAGTAACACATTAATCTGTATTAGAAGGTTTCAACTTTATATCTCCACTTTTTCCAACAATGAACATTATTAAATTGTTATCAAAAAATAACCGCCGAAAATTTTGGTTATAAAATTAATCCTTATTGTGAAATGAAAAACATCTGTGAGGTGATTTAAAATTATAATTTTGGGTTTAATAGGGTCCGTCTTCTAGATAATAATAAAATATTACACACGTATTTTTTGCTTTATCATATTAATAAAAAATAACTTAGAAGACAAGAATTAAAGTTGGGGAGTGAGAGCTCGCTACGACACAACAGTATTAAATCTAGCAAAGCGTGACGTCATGCCACATTTTAACTCAATGTATCGCCGTATCTTTTGATTACGTCAAAAAAGAAAAAATACGTGTTCAATCTTTTTTAATAAAATAAAAGACGGTAAAAAAAAAATTGGTGCAGGCCTATTATTCAAATCAAATCATTCAATATCTAATCTATTTGTTTACATTTTCATTGATACTTTTGCAACACACTATTCGCCTGGGTAGTCATCGTCCTGCCACCATCTTACTGCCTTAATATTTTTATCACAGCATTTTGGGTTTGCTGAATGTGTTGATTCATACGAGAAAAAAAGTAGAGCTTGTGCTTAGGCTGTGTGCAGCAGACACTGCCAAAATTGTTTTGTATACCTTTGACAAACTGTTTTGTCGCGGTTTCTACGCCATCATTGTTATTTGTTACATCGAGCGATAGTCTGATTCAAGACAAGCTTGGCTAGACCTACGTTAAACTGCCTCGTGTAGAATTCTATAATATCGCAAAAAAGTAAACAAAATTATATCAAGTTCAGAGCTAAGTGGTAGCTCAGGCAAAGAAATGCAACACAATCGTTCTGATACGCAGACGGTTATCAAGTTATCAGATAACGGGGCAATTATACGGCACGATCCCTCGCCGAGCCCCGCAGACTTATTATACATTTATCTCCTATGTTTCATAACTGCCTGGTACTTTTACTTGGGAGTTTGGTACATTTTCCAGCTGGTTGACTGTCTCTTTTTGTCGTCAAATTATCACCTCCTATTTTTGTTTGGAGCCTAGTATTTTGTTTTAGAAAATTCTGATTTTCACGTTCTGTTTTTATTGATGCTTGATGATAATTTACCAAAATATTTGATACTAACTGCGCCCCGCGGTTTCACCCGCATAAGTCTCGATCCCCTGGGAATATCGGGATAAAAAAGTATACTATGTCCAAACCCAGGTCATGGTCTACTCATGTGCCAAATTTCATCCAAATCTATTCAGCCGTTTTAGCGTGAAAGCGTAACAAACAAACATACAAAAAAAAAACAAATCTTTTCTCTTTATAATATTAGTTTAGATTACAAACAAGTGGTCAAATATGGGTGTATTATAGCTGCACGTCTGCCTAATCCTTTCGGAAATACACGCGTGATGTTGTGTTATGTGATTTGGTATTTATCATAGTTTTTCTGATAGTACTGAATCAATAGTACTGACGGCACGGTTGGCGCAGTGGTTAAGCGGCTGACTGCTGCGCTGCGTGTCGCGGGTTCGATTCCCGAACGGAACAAATATTTGTATGACCTACCAGTAGTTGTTCCGGGTCTGGCTGTTTGTGTATGTGAGTTTATATGTTTGTAATCGCACCCACGATACAGGAGAAATTCCTAGTGTGGGGCAACGTTTAAAAAAAAAAAAAAAAAAAAATATCTTATCCTGACAGAATGTTATCTTTTGTATTGTATTGGTGACTTGTCCAGTAGCATAATATTGCAGTCTTCTTTACATGCTTCGAAGCATGTCTCATAGGCACAGTTAACTTTCTGCCTGTCCTATATTTCGCCTGTCTAAATCGTATCGTAAAATCTTAGGATAAGTAAGCTTCCGCATTTAGTGATGGGGCCCGCTAGGCATAGCGGGCAAGTCAGGGATGCGGCGAATGTACAAGTATCTCCCGGGCCCCCGACTTATGGTAATAGAAGGAACAGATGGGGTTTTAGTCGGTAGGAGTCCGACTTGGAATTCCCCCAAGACGATTTCCCAAAATAAAAGGGTGAGCTGTCATCCCAGCTGATGCTAAGGGATTGACGCTATTGACATCACTTCACCTACGTTTTCACGGTAACATTTTTACATAAAACAGATTTTTTTCCGATTGCAACGAACAAAACAATCAAATGGGCAATGAATACGGCATATCACGTATTAAACAGTCGGATGAGATCGCGGACATTCCAACGTGTTATCTCCATGTTATCTCTAATCGCGAAATTATACAATTGTGAAATGTATATAATGTACATATATAAACTCACGCCTTCTTCCCATTAGAGGTTAATAATTCAGACCTAAAATCAATCATCAATTATCAAATAATTCGCCATGGTATCCAATCAATGACTTTAATGATTTTACGTCTGAAATATTTGCATTAAATTTTATTTGAGGAAAAGCATAAATATTAAAATTTTGCTGAAATTATATTATATCAATTTTACGTAGGTATTCCCTATCAAAGGTAATAATTTACATAGTAAATTCTAAAATAAACATAATTATTAGGTACAATCAGTAGACTCCCAAGCCTTTTAAAGTTGCTTAAAATAAGGATAATGTGCAGTATTCAGAAACACAGCGATAACAAGAACAATAAATTATTACAATAGAATCCCATGCCAATAAGTGTATTACAAATTTCAAAATATTTGTTTTATTAACAAGTAAAATATATCTATTTTGCCTGTTACCACACTTCATCATCTGCCTAGCTTTTTCCCAACTATGTTGTGGTCGGCTTCCAGTCTAACCGGATGCAGCTGAATACCAGTATTTTACATGGAGCGACTGCCTATCTGACCTCCACAACCCAGTTAGGTACTGAGTAACACGATACCCCTTGGTAAGACTGGTTGTCAGACTTTCGGGCTTCTGACGACCCGTAACAACTGTCAAAGATCTACAAATGACAGCCGGGACCAACGGCTTAACGTGCTTTCCGAGGCACGGAGGAGTCTCTGTATGTAAAGATGGTCACCCATCGACTAACCAACCCCGGCAAGCGTAGCTTAACCTGTTGGATTGATCCGTGCAGCTGTAATTACTTAACCACGAGCTCCTCTGCCTGTTACCACACTTACAATATATAAAACCGACACATTTTTATTACGTTTTAGTTATTTCCAAAGTGAACTAGTAACAGGCAAACAGATAATAAAAATATCTACTTAATTCGTTATCAATGTTTTAGTTGGCATACATGGTAAAGAATCGTGGGATTACCCGTTGTTATGGGAAATCAGTGCGTCACCACCAATAGCTAGTTACAATGAGTAATTTGTGCCGCAAATAGTGATAAAACGAAACAATTGGAGTATGTAAGGGGTGGCGTTGTGTAGTTTCTGCCTACCCTACCCCCATGGGAAGAAGGCGGGATGATAAAATCAGGTTCCTGAACTTCTCAGGAGATCGAAACCTGGGACTTAAGACGCAGATATATGACAGTGACCTTGTAAGGTTAGCTTGCGTGTTCTATACTGAGCTCACGCAACGCGTCGTACGTCCAGCCAGTAATAGGACTCACCCATCAAGGAGCGTTGTCTCAAATTAGACGCATTATTAATTTATTACACGTAAAATAAAAGGTATTTTAATAAAACACGTATACTAAAAGATCGATAATTTAATTATCTTTAAAATGGTGAAGTTTTCAGAAAAATACGCTTGATAGATTTTGCGTCATTCTCAGTTTTTATCCGCGTTAGACATAACTTTACAAATTAATTTCACTGTGTAATATAAACATAATCAATAATATGCCTTCATTAAAATATTACGAAAATGCTTTAATTTAACATTTATTTTTTTTCAAATCACTAACACTACTCGTTTAGACGTCATCTTCAGTATAAAATCATTAAAAGTCAGTTACCGTCCCCTTAAAACAATCGAAACTAGATCTTGTATGCCTAAAGAATTCCACGGTTTTGGTCAACTCTCTCGTAGATTTTATTTTGTCTCTGCATTACGTCATCTGGTAATTGTAGCGTAATAGTACGGACTGTAGAGGTTGAGGTGATCAATGCTTGTGCCTACTCTGTACGAGCAGACGCCTTTGCCCTGCAGTGGAAAAATTATAAGCTGGTATAGTTTGCAGACTGAGTATTGCAGATAAATGAGTAGCAACTGTTTTTTAATTCTTCAACTCACACACTAACTTATGTATTATTACTTGTTAAAATTTTAGGAATATCGTATATTTTTACAATGTTTGTAAATATGTGAGCACCATGTATCTATCACATAATTAGTTTGTCTGTTATTGTATCAATTTTAATTCTTTTTACGTATTATGGTATAGTAATTTTATTCTATATACATCGTCTTTGCATATAATTACATAATTAATGTTTACAAAATATTGTAAAACTTTTTAAAGGAGTAACGGTGGAGTTTCTTGCCCAGTCTTCTCTATATGGAAACAACCTTTTGGAAGGGGCGACAATTTTTTTTTTGTTGTTAAATTTTGACGTTCAAATGTGCCTTTTATGTGTCTAATAGAATAAAATTTTGACTTAAAACAAAAAATGTAAATATAAATCACTTACGACTTTAATATTGTAATTTTGAATGAAAAATAAATTTTGACATTGTAATTTCTATTTAATTTAAATTTTGACATTGAAATTTGTTTTTATTTTATTGTTTTAATATTGCAACTAATTTTGTACGCCATACATGGCAAAACATGTAGCCACTTCATATTAATTATAAGACCTTTATATACTCATGTTTTACAAAATAAATATTATCTTATCTTACCAAGTTATAATACTTTCTATTTCACACTGCATCAATAGGCATTCAACAACTGATTTTGGTTGCGGTCAATACAATGCTGTGCAAATGGTATTAAACAAGTAAGTCTTCGCGAGTTCAAGGGCGACAGACAGACCGACAAAGATAACGAACGTACATAACTGTCATACGTATGTGCTGTGAATTATTACTGCACATAAGTGAATGTACTATTTATAGGAGAGTACTTGTTTAATGGTATACAAGTGTAATGGCCGGAATCTTAAGAAAAACAAGTTTGTAGTGGGATTTGTTTAATTAATTACATACTTTGTTTAATCACGTATTTTTTATTCGATGTTTGTTACTGAGTTGTCGTTGTCACTCATTGTAAAAATATTAGCCAGGCAGCCACTGCCTGGTGGTGGTACCGGTCAGGCAATGACGGAGATTTTGAACCAATACCAATTTCTGGGCCGCATAATCTCTCGTTTTGGCGATTTGAACTGGCTGGCCAGATCGCCAGATTTGACAGCGCCGGACTTCGTCCTTCGGAGCTTTTTGAAATCCCGCGTTTACCAACATAATGTGGTTGTTGGCAAGTCTTGAAAGCGAACATTGAATAAGAAATCACCAAATTGGAGCCAAATTAATTCAAAATGCCGTAAAACGAGCACAAATGTGCATCAACTCGGAAGGTCGTCATTTGATCGTTCTGTTTTTTTATTTTACTTAATTTCTTCAATTTAACACCTTTAAATAATCTTTCCGTGAAAACATGGCCGATTTTTTTTAATTTTCAACAAAATTATAACCAGTTCACATTATTTATGACATTACTGTTGCCCCCACCTTGTAGTATTATTCTGTACATAAATAAAATAGTATCGTTCGATACATAACGGTTATACATAGCTTCCTACGTTGAAGTTGAACTGTAACTGTGCGTCATTCTACTGTAATCCGGAAATCAATACATCTACTTATTACTTATAATTTTTTATTTATATCATAACTGAGTCCGAGGGAAACTTTGTGATATTTAATGTAAAACTAAGTCTATTAATTTATTCAGTACCTATCTATTTGTGATCTTTATTTATTTAATAAATAGAAGGAATTGGCACACGGCAATAAAATCTACATACAACAAAATCTACATAATAAAAGCGCTTCGCTTTTTTTTAGGACTATTTAAAATAGTACATTATTCTTGTGATTATATCCTAACTGAGTCCGAGGAAAACTTTTATAAAATAAAATACAGTATTTATTGCAGACTGATACAATATAGGTTATCTTCACAAATCGCCTATCACATCGATAAACTTGTGGGAAAGCGTGTAAGAGATAGCAACTCACGAAATTGTACCATCACAATCTGAATGATTTTGAAGGATATTGTTAATCCATTGCTTCATATGTTCGAAACATTTGTCTGCTCAACAACGTTAATAACGCAATGAATGTTGTTGAACTGTCAAAATGAATGCCATTGCTACTTGTGATACGTAATTACTCCGCTTAAGGGGGAAGCGTCAGGGGTAGCTCGCGAAATTCAAGTTTTCTCACGTTTTTTGCATTTTTTGCAGGTCAGTGTCAGGTTTTATGTTGATTCAAATATGATTCGCGGTCGTAACAAATATGGCTTTATTCAATTATAATCATTACAATCAGCAATACAACTCCATAAGTTAGCAATGGTGTGAAATGTCATGATTTCATGAAATTATGACATTTGACACCTTTATCTTCTTAATCACTATTGCTGATTGTAATGATTATAATTGAGTAATAGTTCATAAAAAATGTATACTAATAAGCACAATGTTTGCTCAGGAGATTTTTAACTACTTATGGAATTAAAAAATAGAAATTCTAACTGCGTTGATCTATTTGTCGCAAACAGCTGAGCGTTCGTGTTCGATCCAAGGTAGAAAAACAATTTAACAAAAAAAAAAATACTCATTAGCAGGTCGGAGTCGTTAGTGTCGTTACCCATTAAACGGCAAGAGCCAAACCCCACGAAGGGTCAGTTGACAGCTCGGCCCGAGTCAACTCAACCCGAATAATAACACCAGATATTTCACTCCCGATTACGGTGATTTGTACGTTCAGGCAGAAAATCGATATTTTAAAATAAATCTGTACGAGTTTAATTATGTTTTCCGAAGATTTTGATATCTACAACGCCTATATACGTACGGCACGGTTGGCGCAGTGGTTAAGCGATTGACTGCTGCGCAGCGTGTCGCGGGTTCGATTCCCGCACAGAACAATTATTTATATAACCTACAAGTAGTTATTCCGGGTCTGACTGTTTGTGTATGTGAGTTTAAATGTTTTTAAACGCACCCACAATTCAGGAGAAATTCCTAGTGTGGGGCAGTTTTTTTTTTAAAGAAGAAGAAAAATATCAATTATGATATCTATATAAGTAGCCTAAGTTCATTAGTTTTTTAAATTGTCTCGATTAAAAAAAGACCAGCGTTCCTTTCCCAAGGAAATGTCACACATCGGATCTGCACGCGTAGCATGACAACCATACATCCATAAATAAACGGGTTTCCTACGGGTTTTGTCGACGGAAGAATAGACAAAATGACAGATTGTGATTATTTATCTGTCATTTTGTCTATTCTTCCGTCCACAAACCCCGTTTCTATTGTGGTCATGATAAGCGTGCTGATGACAATAGAAAAGTTTGCTATCTTACTGTTGCTCATCAAATTTACAATAGTCTAGGACATAAAAGACAAGAAGGCGATTTCTGCGAAAAATTTACTGTGCTCTTTCGACGGTACACCACTTTTTTTTAGGTGTTTTGACGACGTAGTATCTGGTATTATTATTTGGGTTGAGTTGACTCAGGCCGAGCTGTCACTGACCCAGTACGAAGGACTTATACAAATTATAACTGGCAAATAGTTTACTCGCAGATGCTTCGATTTGTTGGCCATTTTTATTTTGTTAAGAACCTGGTACTTGTTGATAGGCCTACACTGTCCTACCATACCTATTAACACTGTAATTTGCAAACATTGTAAAAGCCAAATATTTTTAAAACTGTTAGCGTAAACTTGGAACCGTGCACCTAGCTCCTGACGTGTTATAAGTGCCCATGTGTAATCAAATATTTTGAATTGTTTTTTTTTTAACCCATCCTTTCTGGACAACTGACATAATCATTATGGTATTCTAACTAAAACTTATTCCAACTATTCCAGGACACATTCGGGCGCGCCAAGAACTGGGTAAAAGAGCTCCAGCGACAAGCATCACCTTCCATAGTCATAGCCTTGGCCGGCAACAAGAGTGACCTGGCGGCCAAGCGCATGGTGGAGTTCGAGGAGGCGCAGGCCTACGCCGACGAGAACGGGCTGCTCTTCATGGAGACCAGCGCCAAGACCGCCATGAACGTTAACGACATATTCTTAGCTATCGGTGAGTGGAAGTAAAAGTCAAGTACCGTATTTCTATTTTCTTAACGTCCCTCGGGTATCATCGCATTTCCGAATACAAATGATTGCTAATTTCCATGTCCATCAATTATTAGATTTATCGTGTATAATAATTTGAATTCAGAGCTAAGTACTTTATTATTATGTTTTGATTTCCGTGTCAACTATATAGAGCTGTAAAACTATTTTCCTATCTGTCGTGCCTGCGATTTTAGCAGCTTTCCTCCCATTTTTAAAATAAGTTTACATTAAGTTAAAAGAGTATTAACAACTCTGTATACTTCCAAGTCGATTGAGAGCGTCCGGTCTGCACCAAGCGCAAAGGGCAATTGATAGAAATCCGACAACTGACGAAACACGAAGTTTGCCGAGGGACAGAGAAAATAGAACTACAGTATGTATTAGTAAAAGTGTCGAGTGTTTTAAAGTCTTAGAAGATTTGCACAATTTAGTCCCTCGTAGAACTTCTGGTGGGTATCATGCACTCAATACAAGGTGGCGATTTAGTGAAGACTTGCATCGGATCAAGGGAGTGATTTTACCTGTCATACTATACAACTTTCGCTATGAAACACATGTTATACGATTTGTAAAAAATAACTTTTCATACATGAATCGAAATATTCAGTCTACTGTTATAGAGGAATAAGTTTTTTTTTTTTCACGAATTGAATGTGTTTCATGGTACCTGTATTTGGTCAGAACGTGAAGTGTCATGCGAGTAACAAGTGATTTTAAACTACCTATGTGTGGAGCAATTATTACTGTCAATTTGACTTGTCTGACTTAAGGTGCCTACAGATTTACTTGATTTTTGACGAAAACATCTTGTTGCTTAAATATTTACTCGATTTTGTTTGATCACATAAAAATCGAACAAATCTGTAGGTGCCTGTAAACTGTCCTGTAAATGAATACGATACGGGCCCTTTTGTAAATGTAGTAACAATGTATAATGTGTTCCTCCAGCGAACAAGTTACCAAAGAGCGAGGGCGGCGGCGCGGCGGCGGCGGGCGGCGCGCGGCGCCTGGGCGACGCCGAGCAGGCGCGCCAGGCCTCCTGCTGCAAGTGATAGCGCGGCGGTCAGTAGCCCAGCCTGGCCTAGCCTAGCCTAGCCTAGCCTAGCCACACCTTATCACAAATTATTAAGATACTATAGAGAGGCTATCAGAAGAAATATCATCAATAAATTGATCCCATTCAAAATTCAGAAGTTATTTATTCAAACTAGGATGAGAATCAGCACTTTTCGAACGTCAAAATTACATAAGACAGTCCCCCAAAACGCCTACCATTCACCACTTCCTAGTGCCTTTAGTCATGTCTCAGTGACGCCATCTATAGCAAAATTACATTATAGCTAAGTTTGACACGATACACTTTTACCAACACCAACCTTTGATTCCCAATCAACGTATTTTTTGGGACACCACCGGTCAGTACGCCGACTTACCACCCTATACCCTTGAATTGTAATTTGAAAACATTGTAAAAGCCATCGGACTTCGGGCTAGCCCTGTAACCTTAGTTCTGCTTGCAAATGCTAATTCCAAAGGAAGTAAGACCAATAGACATAATTCTTTACGATGCTGTACAAGTTGTCAGGAATTAAAACTCGATGCTACTAATTATGGCTTCTGTTATTACAAAGTTCCAACCACAAGTAATGGGTACTCAAATGCTTTAAATTTGCTATGATTACTTGCCTAGAGAGGTAAGTAATCATAGCAAATTTACAAATTCTTTCTAATCTTTACAAATTCTTATAACATACTGGCTGCGCACCGAGGCTTCACCTGCATAAATCTCGATCCCGTAGGAATATCGAGATAAAAAGTATCCTACGTGTTAATCCAGGTTATAAACTATCTGTGTGCCAAATTTCATCATAATCCGTTCAGTAATTTTTGCGTGAAAGAGTAACAAACATCCATCCATCCTCACAAAATTTCGCGTTTATAATATCAAGTAGGAAATAGGATAGGATTAGATTTTTTTTGAAAAAATGTGAATGAATGAATTGATGAATTTTCGTTCAAATTTTCATCTCCTATTCAACCCGTTTAAGAGGCCGGCGACACGACTCGCAACTACAAATCGAGATGTTTGCAAAATTCAATTCCAAGCACGTTGCGCTAGTGTGAGTGCTGTCGGAGCGATATACACCTACAGTGAGCAATACTACCACGCACACATTGACAATTATTGCTTGACGCGATAGTACTACTAGCTTTCGAAAATGTATGATAAATTTGGAAATGTTCCGTAATACAAAAAATTATGAATGAAAACTTAATGTATTTCCATTATTTTTTTTTCCGATAATTTGTAACTTGATAACATAAACTATGCTTCTGCGGAAACAATATTACAAATATTGTTGTTTATAATACAGAAAAAATAATATGAAAACATGTCATTTACGCTGTAAAGATGTACGAAATGCAATTCGCTTACACTTCATTTAGAGGTAACTTTTTGGAAATAAAAAGACTTAGGAGCCTAGATAAATACTGTCTCAATCCGAATATCAACATAATATGGTGGAAATATGCACAAATTGCAAATGATTTATGTACTACGTTTGTATGGACAATTCATGCGTCGCCGCATTCTTAAGGGGGATGAATGTTTAAAAATCCTTCCTGTGCCCAGTGATTTAGTCTGTTCGTTGTTTGTCAGTGAATTTAAGATATTTTTTAAGTAAATTACATGACGTAATTTATTGTACCTTTGACTTTCGATGCCGTATCTAAAACACACATTTCTCAATATTCCAGACGGAACCGCCGATTGGTGAGGGCGTGCGCGCGGGTTGAGGTACGTAGTAGGTAACGACACAACAGCCGGCAGACGAAGTACCTCTCCGGCCTGCTAGTACCCGCGCCCGCGCCGGGCGGACGGACACACCACTACCCAGCTTATATATCATACGAGGCGGCTGACAAACTGTTGTATGGAACGAGGCACAGTCGTGTCTTGCGCCTCGCTGCGTATAACAATTTTGTATAGAATCTGGCGAGTGTGATCAATATATACTGGACCAGATAATGACATTCATTATAATGTGGTTGAACCTAGTCCAGTATATGATTATTATACATAAAACTTCGAGATTGTCTCGTAAAGTATAAAAGTTGCTTCGCTGTTTTCCATCGTTGCGTATGCGCCTCGTGTGTTATACACATTTTTTGTTTCCTCAACAAATTAGCGAATTGTTATCGAGACAAGCCTCGCGGGGTGGTCTATAGCTGTATACATATGTATATCTACTTATTTCTTGCAATATTTGTCTTTAATACTGACTTGCCTCGCGGGCCTTCCTCGCCTCATATATATTTATATAAAGTGTGTTTGTACGTCCACGCGGGCCGCATTAAAACATTATATAATATTAATAAAAAACAAGCTAATTATAAAAAAAATGATAACTAGTTTTAAAACTTATTTGTAACTGTAATGAAAATGTAATAAAAATGATTATATTTACTTTCGTTTGTATCAAGTTAGCAGTGCACTGTGCCGTAGGGTTACTTAACGAGATTCCTTCGTTATGGCAGTGATTGAGCTTGTGTTAAACAATAATAAAATTTATACAATATACTTCAGTTGGGGCATTGTGTACACGAAAATATACACTCAAGATTCAGCTATAATTTAGAAAAAAAAAAAACATCTTTCATAGTAAAATATTTGTTTAAAAACACCGAAAAGTATGACTATTTATTTGTATTACTAGTTCTCCAGCTAAAGTATATTGCGTCTGAAATAGAAGCGTTTAATGTCAAAATTTATTGGTGAAGGTGCATTTACATTCGTGTATCGTTACATATACATTTAATATTATTTTAATCATCTGTTCACTCTGTGGCAACTAACAAAAATACTGTTTCCAAAAGTAATCTCAGTGTCGCAAATGAAATAATCAAAAACATCTTTTTGTAAGAATCCAATGCGTTGTTGTTTGCCACAAAAGCTTGCGTCTCAATGTTCTTTTACTTATAAATGTTATTATTTATGTCTGCACTGTTTAGTGAAATATTTTAAAAATATTTATATATTTTTGTTTAAGTTTGAGAGATCGATAATGGGTTTAAAATGTTAAGATGACAAGTATGTGTCTACAATACGAAAACCGTTACGCTTCGTGAAATATTGTAATTTTATATAAATATAGAGTAACATTTATAAGTAAGGAGTTTACTTCCTTAGGTAGTCATGGTCGTACGATGATGGTTCCATGTAATCCGTCGCCCTTCTCCCGCTCCACGTACGCTTCGCTCGCTACTCGTTCATCTTCAAATGTCGTAGTAGGCTAGTGACCGACACCTATTCATTAAGCGTTTGTCCCCTAATGTTTCACTAAAATTCCGAGCGAAGTATTCCTCATGAGTGTATCAATGAAGATTCCCATTGAAGTGTATCGGTTGGGAATAATACGTGAATAAACGAGAATCCCTTCATAGTACTAATAATAAAATCAATTCAATTCTCGTTGAAATGTGTAGGTACGCATCCATACATTATTTTAGTTCAAAATAATATAATATGGCATAGTTATTTAATGAAATAGATTTACACTTCTCAGTTAGGAAGTTATATAGTTATTTTTAAAACACTAATTATTCGATGGATAAATTGTTCTATACATATTATTAATTATTATGTATATTGTCTTGTATAATTTATATTTTATAAGTAAAATGTAAACGGTGGGGTCATTAATGTCGTATCCTTTTTTATAATCGCATTCCATACAGGGAGGACTCACTGGGGCCTGCGGAACCCGAAAGTTAATAATGTCGATAATTGTAGGCTGTAGACATCGATAATTTCTCCGATAGTTCACACCTCTATTTGTCGATATATTGCAAGGACTTGTAGCGTTCGCCAGAATGCCTATCATTCTTAAATCCAGTTTCTAACAGCTATTACTGATTTAGAATGTCGCTATAATTATATATTAGCAATATTAACATATGTATTGCTGTGAACGCAGTCAGTTGTCGCTTGTTAAAAGAAATCACGTTAATTTTCTTTAAAGGCTTGCATCACTCCTTACTTAGCAATTTATTATTTATCTTTAAGAAGGATAGGTACCGTGTAACACCTGCAAGAGTGGAATAGTCCTGACGCGTCAGATTTGCAACTCCATGAGATTTTATAACAACCCAAGTCCGTCGTGTTGTTGGGTATTAAATTGTCTATAAATTTGTTGGTACGTAAGTGTCAACTATTGTATATTAATCAAAGCTTATAGATGAATTTGAGGTCCGTTTCGTGGTATGCCGTCGTCCTGTTTCTGTTATTTGGAAATGTTTTCATTTTCGTGTATGGTTACAGTCATGGCGTACCATGGAATGGCGCAGTGTTATGGGCAGCATTGATCGCGCCGCTTCCTTACGCTATGTCAGCACTTATAAATATCCAAATACCTGTATCACGTCGCCACAAGTTCAGTAGTACTCGATCTAGGCAGTTCTTTGTTTAACAAACTACTTGTTTTAATCAATCTATTGTCTTGTGGACTTGCGACATAGGAAGCGGCAGTCAATATTGAACTTTAAACCAACGCAATAGAGTAGTTGTTGCAAGCAGTTCCCCGAAATTGGTTAGTAATAGTAGCACTGGCCGCCTCGGCTGGCCACGGACGCCGATCATGGTCGTATTGTATGTTTTTTGTATTGTGTAAATATTTTGGATTTATTAAGAATATTATTATATTGATTAAAAAAACATTGTAAATGGACGTGTTTTGGGTGTTTTATTTTTATTTTCCCTTCTCCTGGCAAAGAAACTATGTATAGAGTCTCAAGTACCTAAGAACAAGTCCGAGTGTATGGACTAAAATTACACATGGTTTCATCGGCTCACCTAATGCTGGTTGTCGAAGACTTCCACAGTCAACTCTAAGATTTTAAAATTAAATAACCACACAGATGAATTGGACCCAACCAGAATAGATCCAACCAACAATTTTTATGAAATTGAGTTACGTACATGACAAGAACTACACATCGAGTTTTATATTTGCACAAAAGATCCTGGCGGTCTGATGACATTGCCCTAAAAAAAACTACCAGATGATTATAACTTGGCCTGATGTTGTTGTTGTTTACACTTCTAAACTTCAAAACGCATTTACTCAAAACTAACAAAATGTTGGTTGGATTTAATCTGCATAACAGGGTCCAAGAAGTTCCTGTTCATCTAGTAGTACGGGCAGTGGCTTTAGGAACAAGTTATTTCATACTGGTTGAAAACAATCATCTGCCTAGCTTTTTACCAACCATGTTTGGGGTCGCTTCCAATCTACCCGGCTGCAGCTGAATACAGTGGCGTAGCGTGCCTTGGCGGGGCCCCCCGTATAAAATTTGTTTGGGGGCCCTTATGAAGGGTAAAGATTTCTCACAAAAGAAAAAAAAACAACATAACTTCACGCCTTGTTTCCCCGAAGGGTTGGGCAGAGGTGTCCCTGTAGCAGGTACACCCACATTTCGCCAGTTATGTTTAAGTCCCATGTAATAGGGGGCGAGCCTATTGCCATCAACTGGGCACAAATCCAGACTCCGAGCTGCTACTAAGAAATTGCAGATAGAAAAACCCAATAACATAAAAGGCAGTCGAAAGAAAAAAAAATGTTCATCATAATTATCTATCTGTCGCTTTTTCGAATTTTTTTTCAAACAATTCAAATTAAATATACACTCTCCTTGCCTTTTTTTGGCAAACTGATTTATTAAATAATTTATAGTTATCCCAAAATCGGAAAATATCCCAGGGGAACGTACTACATAGATTTCATACCTAATAACCGAGGAAATTGTCATTGACTCCTACCGCTGCGCCCGCGTTGCTACGCGTAATTTTGAAACTGTGATATCTTTTAAACTATTAATTTAAATGATATGATGTCAAGGCATATTTTAATAGAAATTAAATGCCCAATTTAAATAACATATTTTAGTGGATAAGAATTAATACTATACCGGTCAAAAAAGCTTTGGAAATGACAATACATTTTTTATCAAATTCTGAAAGATAAAAATGGTTAATGTGCGTCATCCTTAGAAAATAGACATACGCCATCGCAGACTTTTTTGTTGAACTTTTTAAGACGAACAATAAGTGTAAGAGTCTGTAGAGCATAAATTTGATGTATCTTTTTCGGTTTAGGCAGCGCACGCCAGTATATCTCCCAGTAAGCATGATTTTTTCCGACTTCTTCAACAATAATCGTCAAATTTCTGCCAATTTACACAAAACCTAAATGAATTATACACTAAAACCTTCCGCATGAATCATTCCGTCTATTAGTGAAAACCGTTTGAAAATCCGTTCGGTAGTTTTTGAGTTTATCGCGTTCAGACAGACAGACGCGGCGGTGGACTTTGTTTTATAATATGTAAGGATATATTGCGTGCGATATCAAAGGTACATACATAACAGTCATAACCAACAAATTCCAAAATAATATTAAAATAAACGCAGTGGAATTTGGTTTTATTAAATACATATTGCGTTGCAAAGGTACATAACAGTTAAGTGTCGCCTAGCAACCAACAAATTCAAAAATAACCCTGGAAGTGCTTTCCTAACAGTGTTAGCAAAGAATATTAATCATCATCATCATTTCCCATAGGTGTTTCTCAAGCACCGCTACCTCGACCAGTTCAATGCTTCTGTGGGCAAGGCCCATTACAGGCCATGGTACGGAGCGAGAGATCGCCGTCACCTCCTTCTGCGAAGCAGGAGGAGACGCCTTGAGCGTCGGGAGTCGCAGGCCGATTTCCGGCCACCGAAGGCTGCGGACGGTGAGCAATGGGTAGCTCGCCGTCCGATAAGGACCAAGCCCGGGTCGACGGCTCGTTGTGTTCCACGCGCGCCTTAAAGAGATGTCAGCAGAACTGACGGGGTCCGATAGGGCCGATGCCTACCGGGGTTGCGGTTTTGTCCGAAAGGGTTACCGTGCCCCTGGCAATACAGGCAACTGAAGGAACACGGGTGGGTTTTAGTCAGTAAGAGTCTGACACGCCCTTCCCGCTCCACCCAAAGCGAGAGAAGTTATTTGATAATTTCCCATCCAAAAAAAGGGCCTATTGCCTACAAAACAGGCAAATAGGGGCCGAAAGGTTCTGGAGTGGCGACCGCGTACCGGAAGACGTAGCGTTGGGAGGCCTCCCACAAGGTGGACCGATGACCTTGTGAAGGCCGCAGGAAGAATATTAATGATTTATGTTAATTCGTTTAGAAATCGAATTATCAAACTTCAGACTCAATTTCTAATATATTTTTTTTTGCCTGGGATCGTCAACCCACAGTCATGTGTGTGGGTACTTATTGATCTGTCTTCCAATTATCTAGTTTAAAATTAGATTCATGACAAAAGCCTATTGAAGGGTTCCCTGTAGACCAACAAATATATAGGTATAGTTTTTCCCGCGGCTTCGTACGCGCAAAGGTCGGAAAATATCCCACAGGAACGTACTACCGATATTCAGAGTACTTATCAAATGTCCTAACACAGGTCATGGCCTATCCGTATACCATTCATCTAAATCTGTTCAGCCGTTACGGCATGAAAAGGTAACAAATAGATAGATAGGTAATAAATCTGTTTTAGGGTTCCGTATCTCAAAATGAAAAATGGAAACCCTTAAAGGATGACATCGTTGCCTGTCAAGACACTTTTTCTCAGAAACGCGTGGAAGTATCAAGTTGAAATAGATAGGTATTAAAAACTTAGGCTATGCAAGCACTACGGATTTTGATCGTTGCGGATAATATTTCGTGTTGTTCTATCTCCTCTCAGGCTCATTTTGAAAGAAAGAAAGAAAAATGCGTTTATTGGCATTATAGCAGAGAAAATACACCTTATAACTATAAAAACAAAAAAAAATGATTATAATGCCAAAAGGGCCTCAGCTCAGCATATTGTCAGATGACAACACAAAGTGTACCACCTGACGCTGATTTTCAGCTGCAACCCACGAGTGTCATACGCTAGAATAATAAACAGGGAAGTGTGTGTCCGCTTTAATAAATTAGATATCAGAATAAAATATAATGTAATAAAAGATAGGTTAATATAAAAAAATAGCTCACAAAATCAAATATACTGTAGTGACATACATGTGTGTGTGTTGTGTTGTGAATAAATACCCAATATCTGTGTCATAATAACTATCACATTTTCTACGAAATGTATGGAATTTTTTTTGCAATTTTTGAATTTTCTCGTACTTGAGTACGAGAAAATTCAAAATATGATTGACTACTTAGCTCCATAAAGGTATAGCGTGATGATAATGTTTTAAAAGGTTAAATCCGTAATTATCTGCAATATTCTAACCTTTTGGATAGTCTTTTTACAGTTTGCGGTAAACTATAGAAGAATACGAACATAATGCAATATTGCTCATCCCACATAGCAAATAGCGTGATAATAATTTTTGAAAAGTCTATTGTGACGTGTCCATTATTTGACATAGATTATTTATACAAATTTTCAAGTTAATCAAGCCAAACAGTAAAATCCTCCCCTGTAAAAATAAATACCCCTTTTCACCCCGTCAGGGGTAGATTTTCAAAAAACCTTGATATACGTTTTTATTTGTTTTCAGTCTTAAGTATAAATACTGAGTTTTGAGTTAATCAGACCGCGCGTTAAATTCTTCCATACAAACTATGACACCCCCCAATCCTCCCTTAGGGGGTAGTTTAGAAAAACTAAAAATGGAAAACTTTATAATTTACATAGATAAGTATTCGTGCCAAGTTTCAAGTTTATTAACTCAAGGAATAAAAATTTTCATACAAACAAAATCCCCCCTTTTCACCCCCTTAAAGGTCGATTTTCCAAAAACCCTTTCTTAGTGGATGTCTACGTCATATTATCGACCTGTGTGCCAAATTTCAGCCCAATCCGTTCAGTGGTTTGAGCTGTGCGTTGATATATCACCCAGTCAGTCAGTCAGTCAGTCAGTCAGTTTACCATTTTATATATACAGATGATGAATTTGGGAAGTTTTTATTAATTTTTGCTTACGCACGTCGGGGGCCCCGTATTGGGCACGCCACAATTGCGGCGATAAGACCCCTCTTTGAGAAGTGGCTGGAGAGACGCCACGGCGTTCTCACCTTCCGCCTGACGCAGGTCCTCACCGGACACGGCTGCTTCGGGAGGTTCCTGTACAGGATAAGGCGGGAGGAAACACCTGGGTGTCACCATTGTGTGGATCGGCCTGAGGACACGGTGGAGGACTGCCCGGCTTGGGCGGAGCAACGCCGTGTCCTCGTAGAGGCGATCGGCGGCGGTGATCTCTCGCGTCCGGCCCTGGTTCAGGCCATGGTACGGAGCGAGAGGAAATGGCAGGCCGTCACCTCCTTCTGCGAAGCGGTAATGCTCGCGAAGGAGGAGGCGGAACGCGTGAGGGAGAGGCAAATTTCGCGCCCTCACGCCCCTAACCGCCGCAATAGAAGGAGACGCCCGGGGCGGGAATCGCGAGCCGATTTCCGGCCACCGTAGGCGCGGGCTTGCGGACGGTAAGCAATGGGTAGCTCGCCGTCCGATAAGGACCAAGCCCGGGTCGATGGCACGTTGTGTTCCACGCGCGCCTCAAAGAGTTGTCAGCAGAATTGACGGGGTCCGATAGGGTCAATGCCTGCCGGGGGTTCGAAGAAAACCGATAGGGAAATCGTGGCCCCCGGCAACAGGGCAACCGAAGGAACACGGGTGGGTTTTAGTCAGTAAGAGTCTGACACGCCCTCCCGCTCCGCCCAGAGCGGGAGAAGTTATTTGATAATTTCCCACCCAAAAAAAAAAGGGGGCCCCGTATAATTGATACGGCGGTAGCTACGCCCCTGGCTGAATACCAGTATTGTATACAGAGCGAGTGCCTATCTGACCTCCACAACCCAGTTAATGAGTAATACCGGCTGAAAATCGTAACAAAAATAGATTTCCTTAAAAAAGCTTAAATAGTAATTTCAGACCACACTACAGTACGACACCATTTGGATGTAGCATCGGCAAAATTCGTAAAAACCGATCACCATCTGAAGTGAGCGCGCCTTCAAAATCACCAATATTTATTAGGTACTGCTTTAGGTGAAAATGATCTTTACGCAAACACAATAACTTGTGAAGTCATATAACCAAAACATTCGTAAAAGGATCATGGGCAAAATTGTATGAAGCCTGGTACTCGGTCCAATAGCCATAAAATATATATCATTGGAAAGGTCTTTTTACAAGGATTAATGATAACTGAGTCGCTTGTCTCCATTTGTTGTCGGAACGGAGTTATTTTGTGTTAGGTATTTAATACATTTTTTTTTTGTTTTTGTTTGATTTTGTTAAGATAATAGTGATATTATATCGTTGTCTTATATAGAATCATGTTCGTGTTGATTAATTGGTACTAAAATGAATAAATACTCAGGAAAAAAAGAAAAAAAAAATAGAAAAGTAAGAAACGTTAAAACATTATTATCAATAATGACATCGTTGAGGAACGCTGCAGGAACAGTGAAGCCTTCATGTCTGGCATATCCTAGATACCACACGATTGAAACTATATGAGCACAAGTGCCGACTGTTCGTCGTCCGGTCAAACACGTGCAGTAATAATTGCATAAAATGTTATGGATATTGGTTTCATTGTTTTTTACCAATACCAATTTCGTTTCAGCTTTCTTCGTGACATATTAAATAACGTCGCTAGTCTTTCATCTGAGTCTCCGGTACGTAGTTTCGTCCGATATATGCTTAACGCAGTTCGAGGCTCCTTGCACCTCTCACTTAGTGAGGGTGTTTGTAGTAATATGGAATCATACTGTTCGCTGTTGCGTCCTGTCCAAATGTGCGTATCCTCGTTGGTTAAAGCACCTCTCGTATTGAAATCTAGCCTAGGTCCACGATGTAAAGCCATTCTCAACATGTCACAAACGTCACTAAACTGATGTGCATTGAAGTTATGTGTGACATTGCAGAATTGAGGCAGCTCTTCCCAAGCATTGCTCTCAAGGTGTTGTCCACATACTCTAGCACTGTCAGGAATATATAACTTATATTCACAGAAAATGTGAATCTTCATCGTCTCTGGTATTCGATGGCGGGTTACGTTTTGGCAAGTGTTAAAGATACAATGCCCTGAAGTGTTTGGAGCTCGAATGTAGTCTGGAATCTGAAGCTCTCGTACATTCTGTTCTACTTCTGGTATGACAGGTGGTCTTCCTACAACGTTGTCAATTCTTTGCCAACATTGGTGACACACACTTCGTGTGTTGTTGAACTCTACCTGAAAATGGTAAAATACGATCTTGTTGATGTTATGTTGTATTTTTATGAAAACATTTAAAACAATGTGGTCTGTATGCATTCAAGTCTAAAGTCATGGCATACTTGTATTGTTTTCACATTTTAAGTAATGCAAGTAAAAAAATATCTTATGTATAGCCGAAGCGACAGCTTAGTGAATAGATAACAATAGCAAACGCACAATAAGTGGTCAGAGAAGTGTTTTAATAATAAGAACTATAAACGTACGAACTGAGTCATAAAAGGATCTAAGGATTGTGAGAAAGCCGCACAAGTAATGTTTTATATAAAGGGATGCCGCTCGGACGCAGGTGGCTGGGGCTGGGCGTGTTTTTTTCTTCTTCTATGAAGCGAACATCCTTAGCCGCGGACCATACAGCCGCTCTACATAGAAAATAAACACGTGCAGTTGGTAGTCTGCAGCTCGGTCTGGAAACGCACTTTTACACAAAACACTAGGGCAGTTCAATAAGACCTGTAAGTGAGAGCTAGAGGTCCGATTTAAATGATTTATGGCTCAGTTTGCACATTTGTAATGGCTCAAGTATAAAAATATAACAGACAATAATAATATAAACAAACCGCTTCTTAAAAGAAAAACTGAAGCTGGTGAAGTGCGATATAGTTTAATGAAGTACTAACTTCCAAAACGGCGTGTTCTCGTATATACGCCACAAACTCGGGGCGCATTCTTGGAAGATCATCAGTTAAAACATGCTGTTGGTATCTAGCATGATGTAGGCCTCGCCGACACATCACACAGTTGTGATGTTCTTCCATAACGAAGTTCCAAAACGATAAGCACAACAATAGTCCCACAACACTAGTCAAGATAAACAATTATAGCGGGTAACAATGTCAAAAGGGGCGCCGGGGTCAGTGATGAAAACGTATAAGAAAATACTAGGTAGAATAAATAGCAGCGGAACATCGTCTCACGCACAGAACAATACAACGACTAATGAAATATGACGCGGCACAAAAGGCTGTCCACTGGTACCGCGTACCGCCCACCCCACCCCGCAACTGGTTCCCTATCCCTGAGGTCTAGTCACCGTGGTAAAAAAAAACGGAAATCTTAAATGTAATACTACTTTTTTATGTAAAAAAACATATTTTCAAAAATCATCACCATTATCATATCATATCACGATATATTATGCATGAATAGTAACACAATACATTTCTCGTTTTAAATAATGTTGTTTTACGTTGTTATTTTTCGTATTTTCCACCATGATAGGTATGTCATATTATCGTATTTGCAATTATGATGTCAACTAAAACTGGAACTTTGGGGGCTTCCCGCGGTTTTCGGACAAGGATTTGGGACAAGTCGCCATAGTAAATATTTTTCCTGATTAAAAGACCTATTCAAGGACACCACAATGATTGCTATTGGAGCGAGTACCAAAACGCCCATTCTCCTTTAAATGAATGAATGCAAGTTTTAAAATGTATGCTACATCTAAGTTGTGTCGTACTGTAAGACCTTATGAGACAATTTTTGGAATAATCTTCAATGCAAATAAATAATGCTAATTATTAGTTATAACTTTATAGTGTTTTCTTACAGATTTTAGCGAATTTGTGAAATTGGAGGTTGTGCGTTACCCCAGCAAGAAAATCTTCATTTCTGTTTTTTACGTAATGAATCACATTTAAGGGTACTAATTATTTGTATACTTAGAATAGCTGCAGCATGCCCCCTTTTTCGGCGCTCACGGTGGTCCTGCTGAAGGGAGCGTGACTACCGCCGCCTGACCACCTTCAGAATCGAATTTCTCGAAAACTACTAAGGTACCAATTTTGTCGTTCGAGCACTAATTAGTACCAATTGGGTACTAATTATTTACTAAATATGGAAGCGATTGGCGTTGGTGGTCCTGCGGTAGTCACGGACATAAGAAAATCTCTTCTAGAAGGAATTGAGTTTAATTAATAATTAGAGCAGAATCTGCTGTAAATGTGCCCCAAGTAAAAATTTTGTGCGTGCTGGCCTGTTGGAAAAGAAACGAAAAACTAATCCTGTTAGAGTAACGTTATTCCAGCAAGAAAATTTTAAACGAATGACCGGAGAGTGAAACAAAGTACATAGGCGGAGGGACCTCATATTTGTGCGTAAATGTAAGTCGAAAAAAAAAAACAGCTTCAAATGTCTCTTATTAAAGTAAATATAGACAACAAAACCAACACAACACCTACATTACTGGTAATCCGACCAAATTAGAATGACCACAAAAAAGCGACGGTTTCATACATGTTGATGACCTTCTTCACTTTGCTTACAAACATATTTATACATAACTGTTAAGGGAAGTTAGAAAATTGCCGTATAATTTAAGTTTACATATAATCGAGTAAGTTGTTACCTGTCTTTAATGGATGTAACTGAGGGTTTGAACAGAACCTATCTAGTTCGACCTGAATAGGTTCCGTCCAAACTGGAAGGAGGACGCGCGGGCTCGCGAAAGATGGTAGGAGTGGAGGGAGGCCTTTGCCCAGGAGCGGATTTGCGTCTTTAATGTGCAACTATGTTGCTCTACGCTCTATATTGTTAGACTTATAGATAATTATTATATAGCAGGATTCGTTTTTCCGTTTCTTTCCCAAAATGACAGCACGCACATTTACAGCAGATTATGCTCTAATTATTTGTTGAACTCAATTCATTTTAGAAGAGATTTTCTTGCTGAGGTAGCACACCGTGGAGGTGCAACGACGAACCGTGTAACGTATGTAAACTTGCGCGGATGAAACAGTAGTTCCCAGGAGCCAATAAAAAAAGCCAGTACAATAAATTACAGTTTATTTCATTTAGTTGAACATTTATACGCACTAAGACACAGTTGGTCGCAGTAAGTACGATACATCAACACTTATCGCAAATGTCTAGTGTTCCAAGACAATATTACAGATAAACATTAAAAATTCATCGTAGGACAGAGCGAACCAACGAATGTGTATGGATCAAGAGTTGGAGTCAACATGATCTCGGCTAGCGGAACTCATTTTTTGCAGCAACATTTTATAATGGTAAATAACAATAGCATGTTATTTCTGTAAATTCAGATTCCTTTTTCGAGAGAAATAAAAGATTTAATTTATAAACATTGTTTAATAAGCATTCCTTGACATAAATTTAATTGCTGGTGTTAATCTTAATTAATATAAATCACACTATAATACATGTTCTAATACGGCTGCCAACTTTTTAAACAATGTTTATCCATGAAAATACATATCTTAAAATATATTAATATTTTATGACTAGTCTATGTATTGAATTACATAATGCATGTTATTTGCAGAATAATATAAACGTAATTAATCTATTCGATATTATTGAATACCTTTGTACAATATTGGAGAAGTTACCATTTACATTTTTTACAATGGTTGGTCTCATGGCAACACTAAAGTTGGTACTTAAGTAGTTCAATTTGTTTCCGCCAATGGAAAGATAGCGCTAGTTGTTGTTTAAAATACAATATTATTTACTGTTTTAAAGTGATTATATCTGGCTTACATTATTAATTTATACTTCATTAAATTTAAGTAAATGAGAGAGAATACTTTACGAGCACCAAAAAGCAGTATTAAAATTAGGCCGTAATGTAAAATTAAAATTACATTTAAATAGCAATTAATTAATAATTTTATTTAGTCCTTACATGACACGTTTGACGAAACGATTAAAAATCGAAATCGGCCATTTACATAATATTTTATACATCTATAACACAAAACATTCAATACACAAAATTATTTAAAACCGCAATTATTTCTAAATAAAACTCGGGTTCACAATCTGACTACAATAGTTCTTTAGTTTAACAAGCATATACCAACCAGCATTTAATAGTAAATAAAGTGTTATTTCGAGTATAACTCGGAGGTAAAAAAAAACTTTGGTCACCGACGATGTGACGTAACGACCATTCGGGCAAACTATCACTAATTTTTAGTGAACTGTTTACAAAGATAATAAACTATTCAACTAAGACATTTCGACAACTGGATGTCAATTCGGCAAATATTAGGTGATAAGACCGCTAGCAGATATTAGACACTTCACTCAAGTCACACATAGTACACGACGGTTCACTCCGCAAAATCATTTAAATAAAAACCGACTCTTGCCACGACACAATAAGGTGCAATTCAGGTCGCACAGCGCTAATTACCTACAGTTATATTGATCTAGAAGTTGCCTCTCTTTCTATCGCGTAACTCTTATATCTTCTGACTACGTTACGCTCACTGAATTGGCCCGACAAGACGGGCCCGCCGCGTACTTGTAGCTTCATACCTAAAATGCTGAGTGCGTCTTCTGTACTATTCTGTACTCAACTGAAGGTTCATTTTTGTGTTATTCTACGTTCACACGACACCGACAAAATTATAAAGGAATTAACTTTCATCTGCTCCTTTCATTTCATTTTTCAATCATTCGGTAGGCTGGTGACAGAGTGCCGAAATCCAACATCGTTGAATCGGTTCACTAATGAAATACTTTTCAATTTTAATTCAGTGTGTCCAGACATTTTACTTCGAATTAAGACAAATACTGAAGCGTCTGATATAAGCTTAACGATCGTCTAATTAACTTGGTCGGCAAGTACTATTGAACATGATGTGTATCACGTACATTTCCCCCATTCCCTCGAGAATGGCAGAAGTCTTATTGGCTATTAAGTATATTGTGCGTAAACTCCGCATTTACTAACCACCCAACTTTTTAAACCTGAGACCCAGGCGTAACAACCGCCTGATCAAAGTGTCCTTTACATACATGAGCTATCAAACAGTACGGTTAATAGAAATACGATCGAACAAAGTCATTTCACTATAATAGTCTTCGCTTCGATAGACAGAACGAGTATTTCTGTCATACATGCAGAGGTGTACCTATTATTACACCCACATTCTGCCAAGTCCCATACACACATCCAGACTCCGGGCTGCTACTGATATTCCTGACGGAAAAACTCAGTAACACTTTGCTCGACCTGAGAATTGAACCCAGACCTCACCATTTTGGTATCTGCTCAAGTAGTAGTTTAATCTTAACTATGACAATAAGTACTTGATCACTTGATTTTGAGAATACACAAAATGCCTCTTACTCTCCATGATTTGACAAAATAAGCTCAGTGAATTGACTGACCACGCCCTACTTATGATAAATACATAACCTAACTTAGCAGTCAGGTAAAAATACATACATTCTGACGGTCTTACCTAGAGAGGCCTGAGTCCCAGGAATGGGAACATTATCATCTTTCCTAGATGTTACCGTCGCGAAGTTTTTACAGTGAAATAAGTACTACAGGCCTACCGTTTAACTGAGCTGCTCAGGCAATGCCTGAGTTAAGACTGCATTCTAAAAGTTGGCAACAAGCTGTCAAGTACTTACCTGTTTTGATTACATACATATATAAACCCGTGCGTCCTTCCCATGAGTTTGGCAGAAACTACAGAACGCCGCCTGCTACGATCCTTATATCCTGTTTTGATTATTTTGTAAATATCCCTCTATAGTGCACAAAAATATT
Organism: Agrochola lychnidis; assembly: GCA_963680765.1. Taxonomy (NCBI): domain Eukaryota; kingdom Metazoa; phylum Arthropoda; class Insecta; order Lepidoptera; family Noctuidae; genus Agrochola; species Agrochola lychnidis. The sequence continues at coordinate 24,837,827 of OY796858.1, forward strand.
GATTACTCGATGACCCAGTGAACTTTGTAGCACGTGAGACAAAATTTAGATTTTTCGATTGTTCCTTTGGGTTTTTCCAAATTTAATTTTTCCAAAACTACCCCAGTATTGAGGCAAAAAAAAAAGAAATATATATTCAAATCGGTCGAGCAATTTTCGAGTTTTTGCGGGACTAACGCACGGCAGTTGATTTTTTAATATATAGATAGAAAGCAATCATTTAATATCGTAACACTGAATATTTAGTTTTAGATGTTAAAAAGCAATTACCTAATACAATGTAATTATAGAAATTGTTATTTAATAATTTAATGCACTGTAGAGCGATATCATATTTATATACAGTAATATTAACAAATGAATAAATACAGGTAAATATTTGACAGCTATTTACGACTTAGGCAACTTTTAGAATGCATTTTCCTGTAGCGTGTTTTAACCAGATGTTTCAACGTACGGTGATGCCGAAGTAAAGGAACAACAAGCCGAGTTTTCAGAGCTCGTCATCGAAGTGGTCGCCCATGAGGTCGTTGCCGTAGTCCGTGGCCTCGCTGCCGACGAACACGTCGTGGTGCAGCAGGATCTCCGCGAACGTCAGCAGGTCGTCGTGATCATCATCTGCTGACGCGAACAGGTGGTCTACTTCTTCATCTGCTATTTCACTGGAAAGAAGAGGTGAGTTTAATGAAGAAGACGCGAAAAACAAAAAAATAGAAATAGAAAATATATAAACTATATTTAAATACAGGGTGAAATTTAATTCATGGGCATCCTCTTAAGGAGTCATTGTACTCATCATTATGAACAACTTTTACTATGGGACCAAACAGGACATAACAAAAAAAAAATCGGCTGTTCCCTACATTTTGACGAGCTATGCAAACATAAATGTAGGGAACAACTGATTTTTTGAAGTGAAAACTTCTTTAGGCGCGTTGGGTGTTTTTGAGATGAAAAAAAAAACAATTGAACTCGCGACACCGTTACCGACACCTCATTTTTAGGGTTCCGTTGCCAAATGGCAAAAAACGGAACCCTTATAGATTCGTCATGTCTGTCTGTCTGTCCGTCCGTATGTCACAGCCACTTTTTTCCGAAACTATAAGAGCTATGCTATTGAAACTTGGTAAGTAGATGTATTCTGTAAACCGCATTAAGATTTTCACACAAAAATAGAAAAAAAAAAACAAATAATTTTGGAGTTCCCCATACTTAGAACTGAAACTCAAAAATTTTTTTTTCATCTATCTCATACGTGTGGGGTATCTATGGATAGGTCTTCAAAAATGATATTGAGGTTTCTAATATCATTTTTTTCTAAACTGAATAGTTTGCGCGAGAGACACTTCCAAAGTGGTAAAATGTGTGTCCCCCCCTGTAACTTCTAAAATAAGAACTAAGACAAGAATGATAAAACTAAAAAAAATATATGATGTACATTACTATGTAAACTTCCACCGAAAATTGGTTTGAACGAGATCTAGCAAGTAGTTTTTTTTTAATACGTCATAAATCTTAAACCGCAATTTACCTTTCATTCAATGTTACTTGCTGCTACGGAACCCTTCATGGGCGAGTACAACTCGCACTTGGCCGCTTTTTTGTGAACGCGATTGTTTTCTTTATTTATATTACGTTACGGATCAATGTTCTATGCAAGTATTTTTACTTTAAAGGTTTTGGAAGTATTTTTTTTTGTAAACGCGATTGTGCTCTTTATTTAGATAAGGTTACGGACCAATGTTGTATACAAGTATTTTTCTTTCACCAAGGCAATATTCAAGTTTTCACTTCTGTACTCCACTGTTTTTTTTTTTCTAAAATTTGACTGCTCAACAAAGTAAATAACGCAATGAATGTTATTGAACTGTCAAAATGAAAGCCATTGCTACTGTAAGTGTGTTATGCAATAGGGTTGATCCCTGGGTAAAAAAAAAACTATTTAGTCCGTCAGTCAGATAATAAAAAAATATTAGACACGTATTTTTTGCTTTATCATTTTAATAAAAAAAATACTTAGATAAAAACGCATTAAAGTTGGAGAGTGGAGGTCGCTACGTCAGAAGTAAGTATAAAAATCTAGATACTCATGACGTCATGGCACATACCCCACAGGGGGTGCCCTTAGCGAGCGTTCACCTAGTTTTAATTAGCATAGTTGAATAACCCCTGGCTGGAGGTTTTAAGTGTAGTAGCTTAAGGCACCCACGGGAAAGCCCGGTTAAGTAGTCATGATCTCAGAGGTCAACTACGAGATGCCCCAGCTAAAAAAAAACGTCATGGTACAGTTTAACTCAATGTATCGCCGTAATCTTTTGACAAAATAATTAATATTTTTTAATAATCTATAGGATGGATTAAAAAAATTTTTTTTTGGTGTCATCCCTATTTCCACGGTGTATTTTCAGAATATTGCTTTGTGACCAGTATGCAATTGATAGGAAAACGCGCTCTAGCATAGTGATAAAATTCTAGTATGTAATCCTGAGCACTAATGCAATTGGATTCGGTAAGTGGTGTTTAATAGCTACAACAACGTTCCACTTATTGGCATATCGAGCTGATAAGAATGATTGAAGAGGTTTTCCACATTGATTTAACGTAACTGGCGAAATGTGGGTACCTACTATTCAAATTCAAATATTTTATTTGTAGAACATAGGTAAACAAAAAAAGTACAGATGTTAATAATAATAAAAATGAACGCTATGTCTTGCCGTCAACGGCGCACAAATATTCTGATAATAAATTAATTAGTAATAAATTAAACAAAACATTTACATTAACAAATAAAACAAAATTTTAACAATTACAAATTAATAGATACTTAAAAACATTACTCATTGTTATTTCATTCAATTATCATTATTTATCATACAATACATTAAATTACATAAAAACATTAAAATTCATTTTTTTATTAAAAAATGAATTTAATTAATTAACAAATTAAAAATATTGAACAAAATAAAAAAAATTAAAATGTCAAAAAATTATAACTATTACTACTATTATTGGTACAGCTCTGCCTTACCCTTCGGGGAAAACAGGCGTGATGTTGTGTAATGAAAACTACTGTTCTGTTTTTAGACTTATAATACAATCATGAAATCGTCTGACCTCAGGCAAATTCTACTTCGCGCAAGCGGGTTTTCAGCGCAATTAATTATACAAAAACCAGGCAACAACCGTCGGGCAGTAGCCCAGCAGACACAACACCCGTCTGGTCGGAAGATCCTCCCTTTTCTATAGGGGATGTGGAAGTTTTCACCCTGTACTTTGTACCTCTATACCTTGACTGAATCTATACTATAATAATAACATTATAAAGAGCTAAAATTTGTGAGTTTGTATTAAGGGGGAAGCGTCAGAGTAGCCCGCGAAATTAAAATTTTCTTACGTTTTTTGCATTTTGCAGGTCAGTGTCAGGTTTTATGTTGATTAAAATATGATTCGCGGTCGTAACAAATATGGCTTTACTCAATTATAATCATTACAATCAGCAATACAACTCCATAAGTTAGCAAAGGTGTCAAATGTCATGATTTCACGAAATCATGACATTTGACACCTTTATCTTCTTCTTAATCACTTGCTGATTGTAATGATTATAATTGAGTAAATCCATATTTGTTACGACCGCGAATCATATTTTAATCAACATGAAACCTGACACTGACCTGCAAAATGCAAAAAACGTAGGAAAATTTTAATTTCGTTAAGGGGTTTATCTTCGGAACTACTGATGCGATTCCAAAAATTAATTCAGTAATGTGAAGTTACAGTATTGCCAAGTGTCATAGGATATACTTTGTGTCAAAACAAGAACTTTTACGTGGACGAAATCTTGGACAGAAGCTAATTTATTATAAAGAAAGAAAATAAGATCATAATATTTATACCTACATTTTAGTTCATTATTAATTACCAAATGTGTTAAGACGAGCGCTAATCCTGCCGACTGTCACGCAGTTTGGCTGGTTTATAAAATGTTAAGTGTTTGGTCCAAAGTAAATTATTTATTTATTTTTATTTTATCACGATTATGTGCACCTAAAGAATGCCTATTCCATTAGATGTATTTTTCTGTTGTAATACCAATAAACGCATTTTTCTTTATCTTTTTTCTTTACTCCGATTTCATGGGCAATATTCAAGAATAATTCGATTCCAAGTAGTAATGAAAATACTCACTCATTGTTAGGTATGATCCAGGTGTGTATTTCTGCGAGGTCGATCACCCCGTCCTTGTTGAGATCCAAGTCGTTATCGAACTTGTCCTTCTCTGATATCAGCCAGGTTTTGTCTTGCTGGTTACCTGTTGGGATAAGCGAATTATCACGTTAATTTACTTTTATGTACGATAAATGATTGTGTCATTCTTACACACATATATCTTTACTTTCTGCGCGTGACGTTGCGTTATAAAGGGTAATTTTAAATTAGCTAGCTAAATTCCGCAGACGCGATGGATTATCTAAACATGATAAAACAAAAATTTATTAATTTGATGTTTTTTTTTTTTGTGTGGTCATCGACCGCAATTCTGCCGTCCTTTAACTAGAACGCCGTTAAGCCCAAAAAGTTATTTCCGAGAAAATGGCAAAAAACAAAAAAACGCGGGAATCGTTGTTTCTTAAAAACTATGATTGTTGGACACATCAATTGATATTCTTTTCTGTTTATCCTAAAGAATCCTTTCTGTCCAGAAACTCTTAAAGAAGAAGTGTGCAGGGTTAGACGCTTTCTAGTGATGGAAATCATAAATTGTGTTACTTAGCGGCCTACAAAATTTTCATATCTCTGGAACTATTTATGTTGTAAAAATGTTTCTTAGACAAAATTATAGATAATTTTGAACTCTATAACTTTCAATTAAAAAGTAAAAATTGGCCATTTAAGGGTCGGCTTTCTAGTTAAAGGACGGCAGAATAAAAATCTGTTTTTTTTTTTTGTGTATACTTCACCGACGCGGTAGGTAGCGATATCTTAACACGATAAAACAAAAGAAAACAGTTTTTCTCAACTCCTACTTCAATTAACAACACCAACAGCGGTTGTTGACCTCCCAAAAAAACTCGTACGGAGTTTAACTAGCCAATTTAAAATAACCCTGTATAATACGTAAGAAAAGAATGAGCATTCAAACTCAAATCATTTATTTTTAATTAAACCATTTTCAGGTAAGTATATGTATATTTTTGTGTGTATTCTTCCCATCCTCACGTATGGTTCTCAAACATGGTCTTTAACAATTTAGCAGAGGTCCACGCTCGGGGTTTGCCAGAGAGCTATGGAACGGAGTATTCTTGGTATTAAACTTGTGGACCGGGTTAAGAATACAACAATCCGTTCCATCACTAAAATAACTGACGTCACTCGGAAAGCTGCCACGCTTAAATGGAATTGGGCTGGACACATCTGCCGCATGTCAAACGATCAATGGGCCAAACTTACGACCCAGTGGGTCCCGCTTAGTGGCAAACGACATCGCGGCAGGCCCAGACGGAGATGGCGGGATGAGCTGGACTCCTTTAAGAAAGATTTGTCCTTGGAAACTCTGGACAGAGAGAGGTGGAAAGAGGGTAGTGAGGCCTTTGCCCAGCAGTGGGACAATAATGGCTAAGAAAAACAAAAAAAAAACTTAAATTGTTAAGGAGTCGGTCAGTCGGAAAGATGAAGCTAGCCCATTCCAAAGCGTAGTAGGTTCCTATCAAGAACGAGCAAGAAACTCCACGGACACTTTTAAATTTCTCAATTAATTGGAGTTCGTATTCAAATACAGTACAGTATATCAATCACTGCAAGTACAATATGCGTGCCACCAAAAGTGTGTCAGCTGCTAAACGAGATAGAACCGTATAATTGGCTTAATCGTTATTAATTCGTCTATCAGTGTTCTGTTACACACACTTGGATTGGAATAGTAATAAATTATAATGGAGGTGACTGATATATGTCGCCGATTGAATAATCGAATCGCATTGTATTTAAATCTAGCTGACCCGACTGACATTGTCCTGTTCAAATTTTAATAATTCGTACAAAATTCCTACAGAAAATGCACTTTCAAGAAAGTTGCCAGAAAATTTGGAATATTCGGGAAGACTCCGAATATTCCAATTTTTTTGGGCAACTTTACAATTTTTCTTTCCGTAAGAACTTGATTACAGACTATTACGAACATTTTAATACAAAAATTTGCCAAATCGGTCCAGCCGTCCTCAAGTGTTGCGCTCATCACGAATATTTTTTATTATACAGCGTTCCGCTATAATGGCAACATTAATTTAACACAAATAAACGGTTACGCGTCTTCGTTTTATGAAGATATTTTAATTTCATTAAACGTTATTATTAATTGAGATATTTAAAATTTTCTAAAATAGCATCTTGGAACAACCTGTACTTAAAGAACTGTACCGCAAAGGTCAATGGCTGCGATCACGGATCATAACATTTTATCAATTAAATTCAAACGAGTAACGTGCAAAGAGTAGGCGAATTGAAGGAAAGAGAGAGCCTTTTTTTTATTTGTGGGGATTATCAATAATACTTGAACTTGCATAATGAGTATTTATAAGCTTCTCCTCACGATCCTCAATTTGATCACACTTTTCTGATAGTTAATTGATTCAGGCGTGACTTTGCGGAAATCCATTATAAAATACAATAGACGTGGATATATTTAGTAACCTGTTCCGCTTAGCTATTTCTAAAGAGTCATAAAAAACTCCTGAAAGAAATCGACACGTGTTTCACCTCTCAACGAGGCATCCTCAGGATGCCGATTGACTTGTCGCAAACATGGCGTGTTGCCATACTGAGCGCTGAACGCAGTTTCTCTGCGTTTCACACGTTACTACCTACACCGTTAGAAATATGTGATTGCAGTTACATGCCGCTTTATTACCAGGTTTAAACCATCGAGCCCGTTTTTACATTTCGAACCTTATTTGACCATTTCGACTGAGAAAATTTTGTACTTTAATATTAATACAAAATTGACCACTTAAGACATTGCAAAATATCACGCCTGTAATCCGAAGGGTTAGGCAGCCCGGATCAGAAACCAGTTTTTGTATTAGGGGGCGATAAATTACGTGAGGTGTTTTTTTTAAATTTTCTGTCCCTCCCTCCCCCCCTGGTGAGATGTCGTGAGATTTTATTCAACCCCATCCCCCAATCTCACGTGAGATTTTTCAAAATGTGGGTTTCTTTCGTAAACGCGTTGGATTGTTATTGTAAAAAGAAAAAAAAAAATTGTTTCGTGCTTTTATTATAATTTAACAATAGAATACTTAAATCGTAACTACTGTGATTAAAAAAAGAATATCTACTCTAATTCAGTCCATGGAGAATCATGCGCGGTCTCAAGAGAGAAAATAAAAATAAAGATTAAATCTTTTAAGCATGTACAATCTGGATTAAATGGACCAAAATAGTTTTTTTTTTGTTTCAATCAGAAAAAAAATAATTGCGTGATATTTGCCGAGACCCCCGCTCTCCTACGTAAGATTAGATGAGATTTGACTGGACTCCCTCCCCCCCTTAAACACCTCACGTAATTTATGGATGCCCCCTTAACAACTTTAATTTCGTCGTAATAAAGTTCAAAATAGAGGCGCTAAGTTTTGAGTTTAGACTAACGTTAAGACTCCTTTATCTTGCCAAACATGTAAATAAACACGAGTTTTAGGAAAAATCAACTGTAATGCCTACACATAAGGTTCAGTTTACGCTACAACTTCATATTTCTTATGACTTTTTCAACAACACTAGTCAGTCTAAAATCAACTTTATTTACACACTGAAAATCAGCGCTGTGCTGTGGGTCCCCCATAGCACTGCATCATGCTGAGTGGAAGCCTTCTTGTCACAGTCATGTCGTGCAGCTGCCGCCTAAGTAATTTCTGTTCTATGCTCGTGATTTGTTATGTACTTTGTGTTGTTCTCTGATTACTCTTGTCTTTTATGTATGTGTCACCGTAAGATTGTGAGCACCGTTAGTTTATAATCTATCGGTATTATTTCCGTTAGATCATAATCTGTCGAAAAATTGTGAACTGGGTGAAATGGGTTAGGTTAGGTTAGAACTGTGACCAACCTCGTGAGTCGAGCGAGTGTAGTAAGCGCTGCCGCAGTAGCGGCAGCGCTTACTACGCTCGTTTCTCATGGATATAATATAAACTATCGAAAAATAATACGTTAAATCGTAAATGATTTGTCGCAGTTCACAATCTTTCGACAGTTTGTAATCTAACGGAAATAATACCGATAGATTACAAACTAACGAAGTTTATAATTTTCCGGTGACATATGCACGTGTTTCTGTGACAAATAAACCTATTTTCTTTCTTTTCTTTTCTTTCTTTCTTACACTAACATTTTTTTAAGTTTTCTTTTTGTATCTAACTAACATATGGATCATTGTTGTCTGAGTCAATAATTTTTTTTTTTTTTTAAATAAAGTTCATGTTTGTTTAATGACCTTAGTCGACTGCCAAATATTTCTTACATTAACGGCCCGATGGTATTGTTCGACAAGCAAGTCTTCTCACAATAGTTGCTAGGAGCAACCGAGCAAATGAGCTAATGAAACAGTGACGCCTATGTTTACACAATACATGCGCATGCGTCTTTGTGTTTTGCTTATTCGTTTGCTTTTAAAAACAAAGAGAACTTGTTATTTATTTACTCCATATGTATACAAACAACAAACAAAGGAAACAAATGCAATGGAAATATTAAGAACTAGTTTCCGCCGGCGGGTTCGCCCGCGTGGCTTTCATTATAAATTATAACCTATGTTACTCAGTGGTAATATAGCATTCTAATGATGAAAGAATTTTTAAAATCGGTTCAGCAGTTTTTGAGTTTCTTCATTACAAACAAAAATACAAATCTTTTCTCTTTATAATATTAGTGTAGACAAAGAAAAACTGAGATAAGGCTTGTTCTTAATTATTACTTTTATTGGGTTTTTGTGTTTATGTACCACAGTGGTATACTATCGTTACAACATCTACATGTTGTTTGCCCATATTTGTACATAAATTATTTTAATTAATTTTTTGTAAAGGAATTTATGCCAGCAGATCGGCAACAGCATAAGTTGATGGAAAGGTGAGTTTTTCACAACGAACGATAATGATACTAATAAAATAAAAATAATAATACTAGAGATGCTGCGAATACTCGCTATTATTCGATATTCGGCAATACTCGATTTGTTTTTTGTTATTCGTCGAATACCGAATAATAGGGTCTATTATTCGACATTCGGCGAATAGTTGTCTCTAAATAAAAAATAACTTTCAATGAACAGAAAAACTATAGACTTAAAAATAATTAAACTTTTATTAATCTTTAAAAATAAAACACACTTAGTATTATTATCATTAATATAAAAATTATAAGCAAAAAAAAACTTTTTAAAAAAAACTTTTATTTAAATGCTCTAAAAAGTAGAAAATAAAATTTTCTTTTAAAATTTTAACTATCAACTTATAACCTCATTATACACAATTTATATGATAATAAAAGCTTGTCGCGAGGTTTGCATTAGTACCTATAAGTGTAATCTAGGTTTCTAATAGTAGGTAATCGAGGTCTCTACACCTTTCAGCTGGATTAGAGCAACGGAGCTTATAATCACCATCTTTTTTTAACCTGCATTTTTATTCTCAGCGAACCCTTTCTTTTAATACCCATACTATAGGAAAGCATAAAAAACTTCAAAAGTCCGACATATTGGATTAAGAGTGATGTCAGAATATTTTTCTAATTATTCTCGACAAGCCCTTTCATTTGATACCCATATTGCAGAAGTGCATACAAAATAACTATTCCGCCATTTTGGATGTTCTGCCATATTGGATTTAGAATAACGTCACGTTATTTTTCGAGTTACTCTTAACAAGCCCTTTCATTTGATACACATATTGTAAAAATACATTAAAAATAACTATTCCGCCATCTTGGATGGTCCGCCATATTGGATTTAGAATGACGTCACTAACTTATCGTGTATTGTCATCCAAACTAAACGTGTATACAAAATTTCAGCTCAATCGGTTGAAGATACGAGTATCTGCTTCAAAATTGAGTTGCAAGAGTCCACCCGAACATACATTGCAAGTTAAATAAAAGCTTTTAAAAAATTAGCCAAAAACCAGTCATGTTGAAGTTAATAAGTTAGGCTTTTTAATTAATAATTTAATATTAGTTAAAGTCCACAACAGGCAGATTGTGTTTTTCTGCACGATTGGGATCAAGTCGGTTGCGCTTCTTTTCATAAATCAAACCCGCCTCATCAAATAAATAAACTAGGTATATTATTAGAGAATAAATAAAAAAAATATATATTCCTTTTTTATGTCGAGTAATAATGGCGAGTATTCGACTATTCGCCATAGGGAATAGCGATCAATCGGTATTCGACTATTCGCTATAACAACTATTCACGGCATCTCTATACACATCCAGTCGATACATAACTTTACAGACGTTTTAATCGCCTCTGTGGTCCAGTGGTTACACCATCTGTCTCGACTCAGAGGTCGGGCCGGGTTCGATTCCTAGTGGGGGCAAAATTTTCTGCTCGGTTTGGTTGGTGGTAGGGTTTGTTCTAAGTCCGCCTGGCTAGCTACCACCATCTTACCTAAGTCTGTCGCGATAACAACAATGTGTTAACATTGTTGTGTTTCGGCAGTTAGCGGTAAGACAGCCAGTTCGTCTGTGTTTGAGGATTCCGGGTGAAGCTCGCTTCCACCTTCTTCCTGATCATCACTTACCATCAGGTGAGATGCAGGCCAAGAGCTTCCCCGTAGTGGATAAAAAAAAAGCGGCCAAGTGCGAGTCGTACTCGCCCATGAAGGGTTCCGTAGCAGCAAGTAACATTGAATGAAAGGTAAATTGCGGTTTACGATTTATGACGTACTAAAAAAAAAACTACTTGCTAGATCTCGTTCAAACTAATTTTCGGTGGAAGTTTACATGGTAATGTACATTATATATTTTTTTTAGATTTATCATTCTCTTATTTTAGAAGTTACAGGGGGGGGGAACACATTTTACCTCTTTGGAAGTGTCTCTCGCACAAACTATTCAGTTTAGAAAAAAATGATATTAGAAACCTCAATATCATTTTTGAAGACCTATCCATAGACACCCCACACGTATGGGAATGCTAAAATTTTTTTTTTGAATTTCAGTTCTAAGTATGGGGAACTCCAAAATTATTATTTTTTTTTCTATTTTTGTGTGAAAATCTTAATGCGGTTTACAGAATACATCTACTTACCAAGTTTCAACAGCATAGCTCTTATAGTTTCGGAAAAAAGTGGCTGTGACATACGGACGGACAGACAGACAGACATGACGAATCTATAAGGGTTCCGTTTTTTGCCATTTGGCAACGGAACCCTAAAAACAGTATAAAACAAAGTCGCTTTCCGTGTCTGAATGTGTGACCGCTTAATTCTTGTAAACTACACAATTGATTTTGAGTGCATTACATTACAAGTTCACAGCTAATTCGCTATGGAATACAATTAGGGAATGTTATCTTGGCAATATTGTGGACGTTTGGGGCAAATTCACTACGATTAGAGATTAGAGGTCGCGGCATTCCTAAATAAAATGAACACTTTACAATTTCCGTCTAAAGTAACGTTGCAAGGAACTAAATAAAGCATAAATTATCTTCTTCTAATTTATAAAATAGCTGCCAAGTGCGAGTCGGACTCGCCCATGAAGGGTTCCGTAGCAGCAAGTAACATTGAATGAAAGGTAAATTGCGGTTTACGATTTATGACGTATTAAAAAAAAAAAACTACTTGCTAGATCTCGTTCAAACCAATTTTCGGTGGAAGTTTACATGGTAATGTACATCATATATTTTTTTTAGTTTTATCATTCTTATTTTAGAAGTTACAGGGGGGGACACGCACATATTTTTTTTGTCTCTTGCGCAAACTATTCAGTTTAGAAAAAAAATTGATATTAGAAACCTCAATATCATTTTAAAGACCTATCTATAGATACCCCACAAATATGGATGAAAAAAAAAATTTTTTGAGTTTGGGGGACCCCAATTTTTTTTTTTTCTATTTTTGTGTGAAAATCTTAATGCGGTTCACAGAATACATCTACTTACCAAGTTTCAACAGCATAGCTCTTAAAGTTTCGGAAAAAAGTGGCTGTGAAATACGGACGGACAGACAGACAGACATGACGAAACCATAAGGGTTCCGTTTTTTGTCATTTGGCTACGGAACCCTAAAAATCAATGTACAGTACGACACAACTTAGATGTAGCATCGGCAAAACTCGTAAAACCGATCACCATCCAAACTGAGTGCGCCTTCAAAATCACCAATCTTTATTACTACTTTACGCAAACGCAATAAGTTGTAAAGTCATATAACCAAATACATTCGTAAAACTGAAATGAGTCCATGCAAATTTTCAAATTTATGCTACATTTACGAGGGTGGTCCAATAAATACTTAGCCTACAAAATAAAAACGAAAATTTTGGAAAAGTGGCGATTTATTTCTCAACATAGTCTCCTTTTAGATCCTTGCACTTGACCCAGCGATTCTTCAACTTCTTTAACCCGTTTAAAAATACTTTTCGGGAGGTCTGCAAAGTAGGCCTCCGTGGCGGCGATAACCTCCTCATTCGACTCAAATTTCTGCCCGGCGAAAGTTTGGAAACAAAAAGAAGTGGCAAGGGGCCAAATCTGGCGAATAGGGTGGATGGGGCAGCAGTTCGTAGCTTAATTCGACCAATTTGGCCGTGGCGATGGCGGAGGTGGTGCATTATAATGGTGGAAAAGCACTTTTTCTTCGCCAAATGGGGCCGTTTTTTTTGCAATTCGGCGTCGAATTGGCTCAATATTTCGGCATAGTTGAGCCCTGTGATCGTTTTGCCCTTCTCCAGGTAGTCGATGTAGATCACACCTTGTGAATCCCAGAAAACAGTGGCCACCATCTTTCCGGTCGATAGGACAGTCTTCGCCTTCTTTAGAGCACGTTCACCGGGTGAAGTCCACTGTTTCGACTGTTCCTTGGTTTCGGGTGTGTACCATTAGGGATCCATGTTTCGTCGACGGTCACGAAACGACGCACAAACTCCTTCGAATTGCGTTTAAACAGCGTCAAACACTGCTCTGAAGTGGTCTCACGGTTGCGCTTGTTGTCCGGAGTGAGTAAACGCGACACCCATCCGACAGCTTTCTCATGCCCAATATTTCATGCAGGATATGATCCACGCGGTCTTTTGAGATCCATACTGTCTGAGCTATCTCGCGCATCTTCAATCAGCGGTCTGCCAATACGAGATCGTGGACTTTTATCACGTTATCCTCCGTAGCAGTCGTTTTCGGGGCACCTGGGCGTGGCTCATCAAAAACCGACGTGCGACCACGTTGAAACTCGTTAAACCAATTTTTGACGGTCGCCATTGAAGGAGAAGAATCACCGTACACAGCATCCAAGCGCTCTTAGATTTTGCTGCGCGATTTCCGTTCCAAAAACAAGAATCCAATCACTGACCGATATTGCTCTTTTTTCATTTTTCACACGCGGTCAAAACAAAACTAAAAGTCCGATTCGGCTTAAATTTTAACAGTAGCCTCTACGAGGATGTACTACACGATAGTAAATTTCTCTTGCTATAGTGGCTCCATCGGGCGGTGAGGCTAAATACTTATCGGACCGCCCTCGTATGTTGTGTCGTACTGTACCTATGTTTGTTCATATTTTATGAGCTGCCATACCGTTAATCCGATTGCGATAAAAGTTTGTCAACTTATTGCTTGCACTCGCGCGAAGGTTTTAACTTATAGGCATAGTACTATAATTTCACGCGAACGAAATCGCGGGCAGGCAGAAACTAGTCTACATCTATAAGAGAAAATATTTGTATTTTTATTTGTAATGAATAAACTCAAAAACTACTGGACCGATTTTAAAAATTCTTTCACCAGTTGAATGCTATTTTATTTATCAAGAGCAGTGGTGGCCCAGTGATAACGGCCGCGACTTACGAGTTGTAGGTCGTAGATTCGAACCCAGACAGGCGCTTTACTTTGTGTAAATTATTTCATCACCACTGCCCTCAAAACGGTGAAGGAAAACATCGTGAGGAAACCGGCATGTCCTAGAACCAAAAATTCGAAAACATGGGACATCTACCAACCCGCACTGGGCCCGCGTGGTGGATTACGGCCCACTCCCTCTCACAGAGAGGAAGCCTGTGTCCCAGCAGTGGGAACATTTATAGGCTGATGATGATGATGAACATAGGCTATAATTTATAAAAATATAACGTGGGCAAAAACGCTGGCGGAAGCTAGTTATTGATAAATAACAGATATATTTATTATCATCGCTATAAATGTTAACTGTTTGTAATACAACGACATTTGAACCGCGAGGTGGGCGTTCCCTTATCATTTAGAAGAAATGTGTTTTCTTTTATGGAAAACGCAACTTAATACACATGTGCTTAAAGCTGTTATTCGTGAAATTAAATAATAGTTATCCTACTGACAGACATGTAATTTTATTTCGTTAGGGTAAATTGAGTCTTATTTGTTAGTGGATTTAATTGAATTTCGAGTGTTTTCGAATCAATTGCTTTGATTCTACATCACGTTTCTATGGTGTGTGGCTGAGTCTTAATTGATATGTTTTTAACATTTGTAACGTCATGTTAATAACACATATTTCTAGATTTTTATATTAAGTACTAGCTGACCCGGCAAACTTCGTTCCGCCTAACAGTCAATGAATGTGCATAACCCTACCTACCTACCGAGATATCAAAAAAGCCGATCCACACAAAATGTATGAGAACGTGAATTTTCTTCATACTTTTTTTTTTCAAGAGTTTTTCCATATTTTTCTCACCGTTTAAACCTTCCCTGGACTACGACAAACATTTCAAAACCAAAATCAGCTAAATCGGCCCAGCCGTTATCGAGTTTTAGTGAGACTAACGAACAGCAATTGATTTTTATATATATAGATAGATTATTATTTCACATTACATTTTAATATTATAATGACACGTAATATTGTTTTCAGTATAATTTATTCATATTATCCATGGTAACATTATAAATTCGAAACAAACTCTGTCTGTCTGTTACGTTTTCACGCCTAAATGGCTGAACGGTTTTCGATGAAATTTGGCACACAGGTAGACCATGTCCTGGGACATAGGATAGTTTTTATCTCGGTAGTACATTCCCGTGGGAAAATTTCCGACCTCCACGCGGGCGAAGCCCTGGGCAAAGGCTAGTTTCATATTTATATAAAAATAAATGATATGATGTCAAGGCATATTTTAATCCAAATTAAATGCCCAATTTAAATAACATATTTTGTTGGATAAGGATTAATATAATACAGGTCAAAAAAGCTTCGGAAATAACAATGAAATGTACATCAAATTCTGAAAGTATAATGTGCATGTGTGTGTGTGTGATGTGTGTGAGTGTGTGTGTGATAATAATGTGTAATGTGGGTCATCCTTAGAAGATAGACATATGCCATCGCGGACGTTTTTGTTAAACTTTTTAAGATGAACAATACTGTAGAACATAAATTTTATGTAACTTTTACCATTTCCGCGGCGCACGCCAATAAAGCTCCCAGTCGGCAAAAAAAATTCCGACATCTTCAACAATAATCGTCAAATTTCAGCCAATTTACACAAAACCTTTAATGAATTATACACTAAAACCTTCCGCATGAATCACTCCATCCATTGGTGAAAACCATTTGAAAATCCGTTCGGTAGTTTTTGAGTTTATCGCGTTCAGACAGACAAACAGACGCGGCGGGGGACTTTGTTTTATAACATGTACGGATAAGTCGTGTGTCCGATGGGTTTCACGTTAGCAAAAATGACGAACTTTCATACCAACTTTCATCCCCTTTAGGGAATGTTGAAATTGATATTGGCATTTAAAAAAAATCCTTTAGGAAAGAAATTGGAGTAAACTCAAAATTATTAAAGTATACTGCAATAATTTTGAGTTTACTCCAAATTTATTTCCTCGATATGACGTGCGGCGTGCGGGTAACCGCTCTATCGATCTTTTATCACACTCACCTCTCTCGCCAATATACTCGTTGAAGTCGATCCGTCCGTCCTTGTTGGTGTCCTTCTCTCTCAAAGTCTGGTTGATGAGGAACTGGTGCATGTCTGCATGTTCCTCAGGGTTGGTGAACACCTGGGGGTAAGGTGTCGGTCAGAGAGGTGATGATGTCCGGTGGTAAGGAGAGTCACGTTTTACAGGGCCTGTTTTAATTAATCAGCGAAATTTTCGAACTTCACAGACGTATAAGTTACGTGTGTATCCATTTTTCCGTATCTGCGTACGTTCAGGGGGTGCCTTCAGAAATCTGCCAACGTCGCAAACAGCTGTCAAATATTCGCTGTTTTGCTGTACTAAATGAAATATCTCTCAGTAGTGAACAAAAAATATTGATTATATGAACGCCGTAACACTGAATATTTAGTTCTAGGTGTAAAAAAGGCATTTGGAAAGTTTCCAAACGCTTTTTTTATAAGGCACCCTCTTCATTCGTCGCGTGCTTAAATGGGGGGCACATAGGAGAAATAATAGCTGAATAAATTAATAAGTCAACTTGGCTGACGTATGTGACGTCAGCTTCAAATGATTTGATTCCGAATACGATACTGAGAGGAACGCCTGCATTCCTCTCAGACCTTGCACTCTTGTACCTTAGATGGTAAGAGAGCGGAAGACCGCACTCTGTTGGCATAGAATATTAGTATAATATAATAATTTATAATCTACAGGTCATCTAATATGAAGTTATTATTTTTTTGTTAAATTAAATTTAAAAAAAAAACATTGGCGCTCCGGGAGTGCTGACAGAAGTGAAAACTTGAACAAGATCGCCTTGGTGGAAGAAAAATACTTGTATAGAACAGTGGTCCGTAACCTTATATAAATAAAGAGCACAGTCGCGTTTACAAAAAAAACTTCCAAAACCTTTAAAGTAAAAATACTTCCATAGAACATTGATCCGTAACGTAATATAAATAAAGAGCACAATTGCGTTTACAAAAATGTGGTGTCAGTAACGGTGTCGCGAGTTCAATTGTTTTTTCCCATCTCAAAAATGCCCAACGCGCCTAAAGAAGTTTTCACTTCAATAATAATAAATGAATATAAAGATTAGCATGGACTCAAATATATTGAGTAGCATGTGAACTGACCTGAAACTCCTCCAGTTCCAAGATACCGTCGCTGTTGGCATCGGCTACAGCCCACATCGCCTTCTCCTCTTGCAGTAGCTATAAGATTATTAATCACAGTCAGATGAGGATGAGATATAGATCTGTTTAACACCAAAACACACGAATTTTTAGTTGCGAAATGCTATTATAATATTAATGAATATTTAAATGAAAGATGCTAGGCCTGTTACATCTGATTTACTATGTTAGGAAAATTATTAGTATTTATTGTTTTGAACTTAATTAATATTGATTATTCTAAAATTAAATGTTGGTTGGGTATGTATTATTTCATTTAGTTATTATTGTTTTTTTTTTTTACTGTTTTTAATGTGATTTATTGAATTTAGTTGACATTTTATTGATAGTTTTAAATTTTGTTACACTATTTGCATATTCATATAGTGGTAAAATATGGAGGACTTTATTATAATTATAGGGTATTCAGGTGCAGGGTGGATATTGATGGCCATAGAATAAAATTAATACACTTTCTCTGAGTACACACAATATATTCACAACACAGAAACACTAATTACAACACACAAAAATAGCTTACGCACTAAACAGAGACTAATCGAGGCGAAACAGATTAATAACTACCGAAACACAAAACTTATCCTCTGTTCCCAAATCTAGAATCTATCTAGGTCCCGTAAGGCGGAACTTCGCTAAGGGTAGTCGATTTTATTAGGCATATAGCTCTACACTTATTCGACACTACCCAATAGGAGACTGAACATTGACTGAAAACTTATACTGAATTACTGACTACTAAAACACTAAGTTATAACAAGTTAAAATGATTAGAACACTAATTTACTATTGAGAACGCCATGTTACTATTTAGATCGAAACGCACTGACTGAACTTTTTTTTTATAATGGCTTCTCGCAGTTTTGACCACTAAGGTCGTGGCTGCTTAACCGGACTTTGCACTGACTGAACAATATGTGACACCTTAAGTAGTTTTCTACCCTAGCGCGCCCGCCCTGTGGCTAGCATACGCAGTTTATTCGAAAATCCTATCGAAGTCTAGTTCTTCAAGGTGAGGGGGTCGGTATGCGATCGGGGATTGCGGGGTACGCCAATTTTCGGGTGCGCCAGGGGAGGTGAGGGGAACGAAGGGAAAGAAATTGCGCAGTTGGTCTGCTTATGTATTACGTCCTATGTGACGCCTTTGTTCTTTCCTCAAATCGAACATCTCAACTACTTTTCTTTATGTAAAAGGTGTCTATTTATAGTAGATAGCCTAACTAAGACATTGTGTATGTCAGAACCCTTATTTATTGCCTAGATTGGCCTGTAAAACATCTTTTAGTTGGTAAATAAGGGAAATCTTTATGTCTTAGTTACTAATCGATTTACACTATTAAAACTGAGGCTATCACTATACTTATTATCTATATATTTAGCTAGGTTACTTCACAATACGGGTAATAAAAGTAGTATCATTCAAAAGACTTTAATCAACTTAACCTAGGGTGGTGTGAAGTACCTAGCAACTGATTATAATTAATCAAAAGGAGATCGCTGTGCTTCTCAACAATAATGAAAAATATCTATGAATCTCTTACCCATGTTTGCAAATAAATAAATGATTTGAATGATTTGATTTGATTTGATCTGTAGACATTCATAATAATAATGAACAAAGATTTATAGCCCCAATTAAACTTTTCAATTGATCTGTTGAAGACCCTTTTTTTTTGGGTGGGAAATTATGAAATAACTTCTCCTGCTCTGCTGTTGAAGACCCTGTTCTCATGACAATGACAAAAGATCTAACAGTGTCACAATATTTTTTTTACCGACTTCCAAAAAGGAGGAGGTTCTATGTTCGTAGCGCATGTTTGTTTTTTTTTAATGTACGTAATGTCCCTCGATATTTTCGTCAATTGTGGACCAATTTTGAAAATTATTTTTTCATTTTAGAGCGAGCTTGCGCGGTGGTCGCATATATTTTTTTTTTAACTTTGCTTGGGTAGTTTTTGAGTTAGCTTCAATAATACGTATTTTTCCCACTTAGTCTATAAGGACGATGTTATACTAAGTTCCTGTCACTGTTATTTACATAGCAGGTATTGGTTTTCGAATTTGTGTTGGGTAGGTACCACAACTAAAATGTGATAAATAAAAACATTTTACAAAAAAAAAACAACTGACTTCCAAAGAAACGAAATTCAGTGGCAAAAAACGAAAATTCAAAACCAAAGACACCGGTTTCCAAAATTAAAGTAACTTTTCACTTTGTAGTGTTTTTTTTGGAAGTTGGTTGTTTTTTTTTAGTTTTTAATTATTGTACACACGGCTACATATCAACCTATACATTTCTAGTTTATACTGATCTCGCATTGCATAGAATTTCTGTACAATGCGAGATCAGCTTATACTGGAAATGTATAGCTTGATGTGTAGCCGTGTGTACTAGTCGTATCACCCTCTTCATTCAAACGAATTCATATAATTGCGTGCTACTTGTTCCTAGTTGTAGTACCCAATTGTATCAGTTCGGTTGCATGGAGCACTGGCCTGTCGGTACACGTTTTATGTGTGCCAATCACGGCACGGCAGTACTGCCTAATGCTGCGGCTGTGAGTGTCGCTTCTTTACCTATACTCGATTTGAAATAAGATTAGACTTTTAAATAAACCTTTTTTACAGTCCGTTCAACCGATTTTGACTTCTATTACATTGGTGGCATGACAAATGGCAGCAGTAAACAGTTGGTATTGTAACCACTTTTTTGCTTTTAATGCCATCCTTACGCCTACGGTATAGAAGTCAGAATCGGTTGAACGGACTGTAAAAAAAGGTTTGTTTAAATGTCTAATCTTATTTTAAATGGAGTATAGTATCATTATCTTTCTCTTATCGCAATTTACCAAGTAATAGTTATTAAAATTTTGCCCTTATAATCAGAACACATTTGACCCACTAACAGTAGCCAGGGTATACGTACCAGGCCCGAATCCCCAGCATCGTCTGGCCCCACATCTTCCTCCGAGTCTACTCCGAAGGCGTCGTGCAGGTATTCTTGCCACGTCACGGCGCCGTCACGATCCTCGTCGGCTTCCATCAGACGCTCCTGTGCCTCTTCCCGGGACAGGTTACTGGAGGAGGGATAGACAACTTAGGACAGGATTTTAGCAGATACTGGTGCCAATTCCCTTGTTCACAAACTAAACTAAATTTAAGTGGCATTAAGTCCGCCTCTGTACATTTCTGTGCTTGAAGTATTAAATAAATAAATAAATAAATAAGTTCAGTGCATCTTTTCCTTTCTATTTCATTAAGAAAAGGACAGAAGATAAATTTTAGTTTAGCCCTGTCAAATTATTCAGCGCCTGTCACTACTCCATACAAGTTTAGACGTGATTAAAAACTTGCCTACTAAAATTACGTCAATTTACGTTTTTTTAGCGCCGATTAATTTGACAGGACTAAACTAAAATTTATCTTCTGTCCTTTTCTTAATGAAATAGAAAGAAAAAGATGCACTGAACTTAAATTTAGTTTAGTTTATGAACAAGGGAATCGGCACCATTATGCTGTTGATTTAATAATTAAGAGCAGTCCAGCCAACTGTCTATTATGGGGTATAATGCGTTCACTGCAATCTAACACTGCAGCTTAGGAGCTGCCTATACTAATTTAATAACAACGTTAAGCAAGTCAAGTCAGATGCCCATTGGCTGCATAAAAACTCTGACACCAGTACCCTAATTGCGTAACTTATTTTCGTTTTTCGTCGTTACTTTTTATTAGTTTTCGAAAATTGGATACGAGGCTTTTTGCTATTGGTGAATGTGTATTTTATGTTATATTTTTTTGTGTAATGTGCGTTTATTTTGTGCAGAATAAACAATTTTTCTTTCTTTCTTTTCTTTCTTTCTAAACAATTTTGCCTAATTTTTTTCAGTTTGACAGTTCAACAACATTCATTGCGTTATTTACGTTGTTGAGCAGATATTTTTTTCCAACTTATGAAACAATGGATTAGCAATCTGTTTCAAATCGAAACAGATTGTGATTGTGTTGTGTTACGCAATTAGGGTACAGGTAAGACAAAACACTTTTACACATTAATCATATTAAAAAAAAATAGATGACGTCGGTGTTTCCTATCTGACAAAACTCAGTTCTAACATTAAATAAACTATAACCAGCAAAGTAAAACTAAATCAGTTAGAAACTGAATGAGGATATTGTTGATTCTTAATGCAAGTTATTTTGCATACTATTGTATAGAATAATTTTTTTTTTCTAACTTAAACAGACAGCTGTGCTGCTGGGGAGTTTGTTGCGCCACTTCTTCTTCCCAGCGAAAGACACTAGGAAGTGGTGAACGGTGGGCGTTTTTGGGGGACTGTCTTATGTAATTTTGACGTTCGAAAAGTGCTGATTCTCAGCCTAGTTTGAATAAATGACTTTTGAATTTTAATAATTTTATTTAACTAGATGAAATAAATGTCTCGACTTGTAGAGATTTTAACCTTTTAATTTTTGTTTTGTGCCTGTTCACATCATACAGGTCATAAAATGTCAAGAGTAAAAATAAGAAAAAGAGGCACATTGGTGTCGATTCTCTTGTCACAGATGCCTCTAAACTAGACTAAAAATCACCAAAATTTTGTTTATTCCTGTCAAACGACGATTTCCCATTCTGAAATAGACTAAAGCGACACAACTTAACTAAATTTTAGTTTGACAGCACTAAGATGGCACTGAGATATTGGTTTAGTGAAAATGGCAATTTTGCTATTCTGAATTTGACGTTTTTAACCTAAAATTTAGATTTTCTAACTAAATATGACTATTTTTAATCGCGACTAAAAACGTGTGGAATAAAATTGGTTGGAACTTTAAATTCACACCAAAACCTTGACTTCAGATGCAAAACAGTACTGAATTTTTTTTTTCGTTTGCTTATATCTCGAAAACGGTGTGTCCAATCGCAAAAATAATGAAAATTTCGACACCCTTTATAAAATCCTTAAACCCCTAACACTCTACATGTAGGTAATATTTTTTCTTATTTTCCATACAAAAAATGAAAAAATCCACATAAAACACGTCGAGGCTGCCCCCCTGCGCGCCTCCGGCTCTAAAAAGAATCAAGTGTGGAGTCGCGATTGTCAAATTCGATTTAGATGAGTCAAAATTATTTTTAAATTTAGAGAATTTATTTTACAGAATAGCTTGGAGATTCTCATAGTCAAAAGTAGGGAATTTTAGTGATAGTTTAGTTAGTTTAGTTCGGTGTACAAGAGAATCGGCACCAATGTATAACCAACTGAGTAATCTACATTTTATTAAATAAACAGAACGTAACTTACTTTGCAAAAAGTAATTTATGTTTAGTGCGTCACCTTTAAGTGTTATTTTTAACTATGAATAATCAATAGATATGAGGGCAAAAGCTGAATATACAGAAAACGTTTTCAGTGCCACAGTTTGAAACAAGTAGTTAAGTTAATATTGTTCATCACTCGCTAATTGAAAATAATCTATGCGTATTACAAATTAAAGTCGCTTTTCGTGTGTCTGTGTGACCGCGTTGTTCTTCCAAACTTTTCAACGTTTTTCACCATCATTAAGCCGACGTTCGCTCGGACGTAATAAAATCGCGGCAGGATTTTATCGCGCACTGGATTTTCATCTCTCGGTGTTAGGCCGAGCGTTGAGAATCCAACGCGTTGGACGCACTCTCGTCCCAGCGCATTGAAAAAACACACTGTTGAATTTTCAACTCTCGACGCTCAGCAGAGCGTTGAAAATGAAGTGCACGAAAAAAAATCGCCGCGATTTTATTACGTCCGTGCGAACGTTGGCTTAGTAGAGAATTTATTCCGGAAGGTTTATGTGTATAATGCATGAATATTGAACTTACATTATAATAAAGAAATCGATGTTTTGTTAAGTTGTAATAACTATGCGATGCAGAAGTAAATTGCTAATATTTTATAAGTTACTAGCTGACCCCAGCAAACGTTGTTTTGCCAATTATTTGTTTGGGGTGGACAACCCTTATCACTTAGGGTTATGAAAAATAGATAGTAGCCGATTCTCAGACCTACTGAATATGCATATAAAATTTGATAAAAATCAGTAAAGCCGTTTCGGAGGAGTAAGGTAACTAACATTGTGACACGAGAATTTTATATATAAGATAAGTCATTTGTTTAACATAGGTACAATAATCTTAACTAATATTGTAAATGAGAAAGTGAGTTTGTTTGTTACGCTTTCACACTAAAACGGCTAAACGGATTTGGATGAAATTTGGCACCCGGAGAGAACATGACCTGGGTTAGGTTATAGGATAGGATCGAGACTTATGCGGGTGAAACCGTGGGACACACCTAGTAATGGTATTAAGATAATAAAGACTATGCTATGTAATGCCAGAGGGCGTACAAATGTTTCAAATTAAGTACCTACTCAAGTCAGACAAGAATCATTAAATTAAATAAGCTTGGATAATAAAAAAATAATCATATTAAATATAATTTCATAATATAAATTAATGAATAATAAGTAGCAATAGAAATTAATGTCAATACAGGACATGTCAATACAATACACACACTGAAAACAAATAATAAGACTATGTCAATAAGAGTTCAATGGTCACGAGAACTCATTGAGATTGATAACAATTAAAATTCGATAGTGTCTCATTAATGACCGTTAAAAGGATAAACAATACTAATGTCAATATACAATACTAATGTCATTAAACAATACAAGGCCGCATTCTGAGTTACGCTAAAAGTGATAATATCGCGAATCCGACCAAATTTAATAGTCACAAAATTTAAGGGTTATTGAGGAATAGTTGTGCCTTTGGACTTTGGTCGAACTCGCGATATTATCACTTTTGGCGTAACTCGGAATGCGGCCCTAATGTCAATATACAATACTAATGTCAATATACAATACTAATGTCATTAAACAATACTAATGTCAATATGCAAAATTTATGTCATGCACACATATATGCACATATATTTTACTAGCATGTCAACATTCTGTCATTAGATTTTTGACTGTTATAAATTCCGAAATACTGTAACAAGCTTTGTTCACCAGTAAGGATTATGGCCGTTTCTTAAATAAACTCACATTGAATTCTTTGATTGACCATGTGGTTAAATATGACTGGCGCCATGCAAAGTACACTTTTATTAGTGTGGGACATTTTTACGCATAAGCTATTGTTATCCCGTCGACTTCGGATATTAATGTCCGACATTTTTTTAAACAACTTTGGATTGGTCTTAACAAATACAACATCTAAAAATATATACTTAAGGATGGAAGAGTCAATATTTTAATTTGAATAAATAATGGTTTTAATAGCGTGGTACTTCCTGGCCACGCCATAGTTGAATTTTGAATCGAGGTTAATTAGAATAAATGTACATAATTTAAGAACACTGTGTAAGTTAGCTGTAAGTTTCCCGAATATAATAAAATAAAATAAAAATAATATGTTCATTATTGTACATAATAACAAAAAAATTGTACTATCAAGATTCGCGAGAAATTTAACAAAATGGGTGGCGCGGCTAGGAACCATACTTTCTGGCCGCGCCACACACTGCAATAAATAGTCTAATAATGTACAAACTCATTGGTAAACAATTGGTAATGAGATTTACTGCAAAAAGTCAATCAAGTTAAGAAGTACCACGCTTTTAATAATGGTATCTATGACCTGCAATCCAAACTTTGTGTGTGTGTTGTGTTGTGTTGTGTTGTCATTGTCCCCGTCCCCATACACATATTTACTATCACGTGAATAATCCTATTTCTGTTCTTTTATGTTAAAATTATTTTGCTGTGGAAGAGCGCAGTCTCCTAATACAGGCATTTTTTGCTTAAAAGGAGGCTCCAATCACCTACCTGTTGTCATCTTTTTTGGTTCAGTAACAATTTTTTTTTTTTAAATTTTAATATACTTTTTCTGTGCTTTAAAGATTATTTCCCTATTGGTTGAATTCTCCCAAAAATAACACCACATCTCATCACTGAGGTAGGTTTATATAGGGCATAGGCAGACTTACTAATTTGTTTGGTTAGCTCCTCTGTGTCGGTTTTCCAATCTAATTTATTGTCAATTGTTAAACCTAGGAATATAGATGTGTTTACTTGTGTTATGTGTTGGCTATCATAGTATATACTCATATTTGTGTTTGAACGTTGGCTAAACATTGTTAATTTCGTCTTTTTAATATTAGTGCCAGTTGATTCTTTAAAATGGTCTCATTAATACCCTAGAATTATGGGATATGGTAATTGTAGGGCAAAAGGAACACCTTGTATAGCTATTATAGAAAAAAAACTGGGTGTCCAATTGTTCGTCATTATGTTGTATCTGCCTATACTCCGTTTGAAATAAGATTAGACATTTAAACAAACCTTTTTTACAGTCCGTTCAACCGATTTTGACTTCTATACTGTAGGCATAAGGATGGCATTAAAAGCAAAAAAAGTGGTTACAAACCAACTGTTTACTGCAGCTGTCATTTGTCATGCCGCTATCGCAATAGAAGTCAAAATCAGTTGAATGGACTGTAAAAAAGATTTAGTTAAATGTCTAATCTTATTTCAAACGGAGTATAGTGTCAATCATACTTTTTAACACCACAGATAAATTCGTCAATATCTTTGAAGATTGTCTGCATGCCAAAATTGTTTATTAGTCCTTTTTTTTTTGTTTCTTCGGTAAACATTGTATAATAATTTGCCAGATTCTTTTTCATGTCCAAGAGATACGCATGTTGATGAGACATTATATCAAGATACAACAGTAAATGATAACAGTGTTCTATTCTCCAATTATACATATTTTTATGGTAATTATACTTATATATTGGTGGCTTATATTATGTTTGTATTGTTTCCTTTTTGTTAGGTTGTTCTGATGGTGGAGTGTAAGTTGACGGTAGTTCTTCAGTTTTAAAGTGTTCCTCTCCTATTCGAATTCTCTCCTATTAAAACTCTCCTAAGATCTTGTAAACTAATGTTATGGTTAGAAGTGTAAGTTAAATCACTATTAATAATTTTTTATCATAATTACATGTTTTTGGCACAGAGCAAGTAGAATGTAACAATATTATGAATCCTTTTCTTCTTCTAAAGAACTCCTAAGACCTAGTATCTCATTTAATGATTTCAATTATGACATATTATAATAATGTCTTATCTCATTATCTATAGGTATTCATATTATTTTGTTAACCTATGCACTGAGAGATCTACGTAATTTACCCATAATGACATAACACTAGTGACTATAAAATTGAAGATTTCTTAGTATTGAACACCTTTTAATTTATTTGGGACATGAAAATGACCAAAAATTATTTTCTTCATTAGATAAATAACATCAACAACCATTTTAATTAAGTAAGTGAAGTTCTCATAAGTACAGTTGTTTGTTTTTCATGAGTTGTATGGAATAACACGTTTTTCAAGATTAAATACGGGCTTAGCTTATATTAGATGCAGCGGAACAAAACAATTTAACATTGAATATATTCACAAAAGGCTTCCGCAAAAATATTATTTTGTTTTATTTGTTATGTTTCTACTACACAACTACTAGGAAAAGTCCCACAGACCAATACGAATGAAAACTTAATTCATAATAACTCACATGAAGGATTTCAAAATCCAATTTTTGAGTTCTATTCTGTCTATTTCCTGGTCACCGTTCAAATCCATCTGGGGCAGCAGCAGCGCCAGGCGCCGCTTGGACTCCTCCGCACTCAGCTTGTCATACTCCTCGGCCTCCCGCACGCTCCCTGGAGAGAAGTAATAAGTGAAGCCCAAAGCTACAGGCACCAAAATAAACAACGCTTTCAAAAGCGACATGTCGGCGCGCGCCGACCGCTGTCGCATTCCTTATCAACTGAGCGAGCTCTTGCAAAATCTTGCGAGCCAGCCGCCGGTCGACGTCACAACATAGATGCAGTAAAAAGAAAAACTCCAAGTTGTACCTAAAATGGCCTCGTGGTCGAACTCGGAGTTGTGTCCGGCGTCGCCGTAGTGCTCGTAGTCCCTCGCGCGGAAGCTCCCGTCGGTCTCCCGCTCCAGGTTGTCCACGCTGTGCCCGTGCACCGCCGCCGAGGCACAGTATAACAACATGTTGTAAGTCAAAAGAACACTCAAGAAATACTTCAAAGCCATTTTATTACACTCCGCTACAAATTGTATTATAATATAACCTTGCTTTACGACTTTATTATTCAAATTTATTAAATTGTTTATTTTTCATAAATAACATTGACGGAGAAAAAAAGAGATCATGCAATTTTGATTGATGACACTTGATCTATTGGTGTTGCCAACTTGCCATTCAAATTTTACACGTTTTAATTAATTTACCCATTGACTATTGAAACGTAAGCTACGTTACGTTTTTTTTTCATGGCATGTGTATGGTAGTCATTTCAACGTAAGTATGGCATGAAATAGTGCTTAGTAAAAGAGCTTCACTATCACGAATCTTTTACCATAGCCCTTGTTAACTCAGAATGCGTAGATCAGCGGAGATACACAGGCCGGGAATCATGGCTGGCAGACACACTTTCAATGGGGTCGAGGCCTTGGGAAATGACGGATGAGCGGACGCAGTGTATTCTAGAGTGTGATATATTAGCATATCTACCCACTGATTGGGCAGATCTCACGTTTGTTGATTATAATCCGACATACTAATGATCAATCACGATTCGACTAGACGATAGCATTTCGAGAACGTTCTTGTGCAGAAAGAACAGAGCACATTTGGTATTAAACAGACGGTCATAGCAGTTTAACAACATCGATGAGGTATGTATTTAGTATAATTTAAAGCTGAGAACGATGTAAGATTATAGGCCTAGAGAAATACTTTAAAACAAAAACACCTTTTGAACATGTTTACAACAGTTTATTTCAACAAATTGCTAGCTGCCATCACGATCAACGTGATTCTGCGGCCTGCAACGTGGTTGGGGTAGGCCACCAGGAAATTGGACAGGTGCTTGCGAACCTCGCCGACCACCAGCGGGAGATGCTCGCGAGTGTCCTGATTCGCGACGTCCAGGTTTATTATAGCTTCCTCTAAGTATCTGCAAGTAAAAAATACGATGGACTATTATGTTTGTGCTAGCGTTTTTTTTTTCTATAGACATATGATTCTTCTTCTGCCTAGCCTTTTCCCAACTATGTTGGGGTCAGCTTCCAGTCTAACCGGATGCAGCTGAATACCAGTATTTTACATGGAGCGACTGCCTATCTGACCTACACAACCTAGTTACTAGGTAACACGATACCTCTTGGTAAGACTGGTTGTCAAACTTTTGGGCTTCCAACTACCCGTAACAACTGTCAAAGATCTACAAATGACAGCCGGGACCAACGGCTTAACGTGCTTTTCGAGGCACGGAGGGGTCTTGGTATGTAAAGATGGTCACCCATCCACGGACCAACCGCGGCAAGCGAAGCTTAACCTGATCGATCGACCCGTGCGGCTATTATTACTTAACCACAAGCCCCTCCATAGATATATGATTCGGAAGGTAAAAGTCAACATGACACCAAAAAAAAAAAAACTTTTAATTAAAATAACTACACTAATTAAAATTTAACTAGAATGTGCATGTCATCATCATCATCATCAGCCTATAAATGTTCCCACTGCTGGGACACAGGCCTCCTCTCTGTGAGAGGGAGCGGGCCGTAATCCACCACGCGGGCCCAGTGCGGGTTGGTAGATGTCACATGTCTTCGAATTTTCGGTTCTAGAACATGCCGGTTTCCTCACGATGTTTTCCTTCACCGTTTTGAGAGCAGTGGTGATGAAATAATTTACACAAAGTAAAGCGCCTGCCTGGGTTCGAACCTACGACCTACAACTCATAAGCTATTCTTTTTAAAATACAAGGTCCTTACACTAACTGGTATCTACGTTTTAGAAGTTAGCAAATTTGTAAGAAAACACCAGTCATTATTCTCACTCACAAAGGACATTCGCCCGCAACATCGCAGTGTTAGACGCCAAAACAAAAATGAATTAGCCTTACCAAGCTCAAAATTAACTATGTTCCATTCAGGACCTTTAGCCATGTGCGTGAAAATATATAATAAGCTTCCAAATTCAATTAAGGACATAGAGTACGAAAATAAATTTAAAAACAGTCTCCAAAAATACCTTATATTAAAATCGTATTACACTCTAAAGGAATTCTTTGACGATAAGTAAATCTTGACATTGAAATTTTGACCTGTACACAATACACACAGCACCTACAACCTTGACTTACTACCTACCTATGTTATGATGTGTTGTTTCATGATTATTATTGCTATCGCTATTTGTTTTAATTGAATTAATTTTTATCTTATTTTAATTTATAATGGAAATGACGACCAATTAATTGTTCTTACCCTATTCTATATTTTATCATGATAATAACTTATTTATATTATATTCAAATGATAAATGATGGACATCTAATAACTATGTAAAATTAGTATTAGGTAATTGATTAAGCACAGTGGTTTTAATATTGTAACACTGTAGCACATTAAACTATGTATATTGCTGTGCCCTAGCAGGGTTCATGTATGAAACCAATTTAAACTTGTAATAACTTTTAAACTACATGAATGCAATAAATGATGATTATGATTATAAGTCGCGACCGTTACCACTGGGCCACCACTGCTGTATACATATGAATGAGCATGTAGCTATAAATATTGGGTACGCTCGCGTGGTCTCAAACTCAAATATTACTATAAAACCTAACCAGAGAACATTTTTATCTATCTACTTAAAAAAAAACATAACTCTTCCTTAGCAGTTGAGTAAAAAATGAAACGCGAAAGTTTTCGAGTTACAAGACGACTAACGGACTGACAGACAATGGTGCCGATTCCCTTGTTCACAGGGGCGGATCTACTTAAAGGCTTTTTGGGCTGCAGCCCAGGGCCCCGCGAATACAGAGGGCCCCCAACCGAACTGAAACCAATAGACGATATTGTCAATAATAAAAATTATCTCTTGCAATGAAATTTTTTGGCTAATTTATGAAAAAAAGCTTGTTGATATTTTCCCAAACTGCTATACCATCTTAAAGTTTTTTTTAACGATGCCGATCACTAGCTGTGAAGCGGAGCGTTCTTTCTCCAGGATATCGTATCATTTCAGCCGAAAGACGTCCACTGCTGGACATAGGCCTCCCCCAAGCACCGCCACTTCGACCGATTCTGTGCTTTCCGCATCCAGCGGATTCCTGCGGCCTTCACAAGGTCATCGGTCCATCTTGTGGGAGGCCTTCCAACGCTACGTCTTCCGGTACGTGGTCGCCACTCCAGAACCTTTCGACCCCATCGGCCATCCGTTCTGCGAGCAATGTGCCCTGCCCATTGCCACTTAAGTTTGGCAATTCTTCGGGCTATGTCGGTTACCTTGGTTCTCCTGCGGATCTCTTCATTTCTGATTCGATCACGTAGGGAAACTCCAAGCATAGCCCTCTCCATTGCCCTTTGGGTGACTTTTAGCCTTCTGATAAGGCCCATTGTGAGCGACCACGTTTCAGTACCATAGGTCATCACTGGCAACACGCACTGGTCAAAGACTTTCGTCTTGAGACACTGTGGTATGTGGGACGAAAAGATATTGCGTAGCTTCCCGAACGCTGCCCAGCCGAGTCGGATTCGACGATTGACCTCTTTCTCGAAGTTGGACCTACCTAGCTGGACAATTTGTCCCAGGTAAACATACTCGTCCACAACTTCGAGCGTAGCGTCTCCGATCTTCATGGGAGTGGGTGTCACATGGGCATTTGACATGACTTTTGTCTTGTCCATGTTCATTTTAAGACCCACTCTTTCGGAGGCTCTACTGAGGTCATCGAGCATTGTACTGAGTTTCTCCATGGTCTCAGCCATGATAACTATGTCGTCGGCAAACCGAAGGTTAGTGATATACTCGCCATTGATGTTGATGCCTAGCCCTTTCCAATCCAGAACCTTGAAGACATCCTCCAGTGCAGCGGTGAACAGTTTCGGAGAGATAACGTCTCCCTGTCTCACACCTCGCTGCAGAAGGATAGGTTTCGAGGTCTGGTCCTGGAGTCGAACTGACATAGTGGCGTTTTTGTACAAACACTTTAGCACCTCGATGTACCGATAGTCGATCTGGCACCGTTGAAGAGACTGCAGCACAGCCCATGTCTCGATCGAATCGAAGGCTTTCTCGTAGTCCACAAACGCTAAGCAGAGAGGCTGGTTATACTCTTCGGTCTTGTATAACCTGCCGCAGCGTATGTATGTGGTCTACGGTGCTAAAGCCTTTACGGAATCCGGCTTGTTCGGGAGGCTGGAAGTCGTCAAACCTGCGCGCGAGACGGTTCGTGATAACTCTTGAAAACAGCTTGTAGACATGGCTCAGAAGTGTGATGGGCCTATAATTCTTAAGCAGGGCATTGTCGCCCTTTTTAAAGAAGAGTACCACCACACCTCTGTTCCATGCCTGTGGCGTTTGACCCTCGAGTATGACGGAATCGAAAAGCTTCTGGAGGGCCTTAAGAACAGGTTTTCCCCCGGCCTTCAGGAGTTCAGCCGTAATTCCGTCATCACCCGGCGCCTTGTTGTTTTTAAGTTGCTTCAGAGCCATCCTAATCTCGTACAAGCTGACGTCCGGGATGTCTTCGGTATAGTGTCGGGTCAATCTAGCTCTTGGGTCGTTTGCTAGATTCGTAACGGGGTTACTGGTTGACGTGTATAACTGTCCATAGAAACTCTCGATCTCTCTCAACAGCTCAGGTTTGGCGGATACGATTCTGCCATTATTGGTCTTCAGTTTCGCAAGCTGGCTCTGTCCAATAGACAGATCTCTAGCAAATACCTTGGAGCCCTTATTCTGCTCTATTGCGTCCTTAATACGGTTCGTATTATAGAGTCGAAGGTCGCTTTTCAAGGACTTAGAGATCTGTCTATTGAGCCGCCGGTATTTAAGCGCATCGTCTGAAGACTGCAGAATCATCTCGCGCCTCTCCTCCATGAGCTGTAAAGTAGCATCAGAGAGCCTCTTGTTTCGATTTGTACGACGGGTCTTGAAAAACTTGGACCCGACCGTATGGACAGTTTCCACGAACCCATCGTTATAATCGTCCACGGAGCTCCCTAGGCACTCGAAACGATTCTGAAGTTCGAGCTGAAAGCTCTCGGGGTTTTGGACTTGGATCGGTGCTGGGCGGAGCGTAGACTTCATCAGTCGAGATCTTTCCAGCTTGATATTCAAGTTCAATGTGCCTCTTACCATACGGTGATCACTTCCGGTTTTCACCGCGTTGATCACAGAGACATCATTGAATACTTGCCTCTTCGTCGACATAATGAAGTCAATCTCATTTTTTGTTGCACCATCAGGGCTCTGCCAGGTCCACTTTCTGTGCTCACGTTTTCTGAAGAAGGAATTCATCATAAAGAGGCCTTCCTTCTCCATAAAACTGGCCAGTAGGTGACCCCTGTGGTTTCGACGTCCAACTCCAAATTGCCCCACTCGCAGCTCATCATCGTTTCGTTTGCCCAGTTTCGCGTTGAAGTCCCCCATGACAACGGTGAAGTGAGTTTTAGAGCCATGCATGGCTCTGGAAATATCCTCATACATGGTCTCCACCTCATCGTCGGGGTGTGACGAGGTCGGGGCGTAAACCTGTACGACCTTCAGCGAATATCTTGCGGATATTCTGAGTATAAGGTACGCCACCCTGGTCGACACACTCTCGATCTTCACCACGTTGCTCACAAGGGACTTATGGACGATAAACCCGACACCACCTTGGGACTGCTGGTCGCCCTCCCGGAAATAGAGCAAGTTCCCGGATTTGAGGATTATCGAGTCCTCGCCCTCTCTTCGGACTTCAGATAACCCTACTATACCCCATCGTAACTTGCTCAATTCTTCCTCGAGTTCGATGATCTTTTCGTCGGTCCGGAGTGTACGCGTGTTGTATGTTGCCAGGTCCAGTTTCCGGTGGTTATGGTAGCCGGATCTCTTCCGGGGATTCTTCGCACCCCTTGCCTCACCGTGGCCTTGACCGCTACCGTAGCCAAGGGCCGGTGGGCCGCCGGGCACTAGGGGCCGTTTCTTTTTGGTGCTTTTCATTTTTGGGGGGGGGTATGCCATAATCGCCACGCTTGGCAGGCGGGTTGGCGATCGCAGTATGGTGTTAGAAATGCATAG
This sequence comes from Agrochola lychnidis, assembly GCA_963680765.1. Lineage (NCBI taxonomy): Eukaryota > Metazoa > Arthropoda > Insecta > Lepidoptera > Noctuidae > Agrochola > Agrochola lychnidis. Next base: position 24,871,368 of record OY796858.1, read on the forward strand.
AGAACGCTGCTGCCCATTCTCTAGTAAGTCCCTTAGTCGCCTTTTACGACACCCATGGGAAGAAATAGGGTAGTGCTATTCTTTAAGTCCGGCACCACACGGACCAGTCCGGCACCACACGGACCGGTCCGGCACCACACGGACCAGTCCGGCACCACACGGACCCTAAGGATATCGTATATAGAAAACAAATACAGGACAACAATGTCGAACTATCGACTAAATCATTTATCAGTTCTTTCGATAAATTACGATTTAACAAAGGACCTACAGTGCGATGACCAAATAAAAGAATTTGCAGCACAAAAATGCAGAAAGGTTGCTTTATAATTTATATAACATAACCATTTATAACCTGTCAATTTATTTTGCAATAAATAATGTTTTAATAAATGAATAAAATATTTTGTTTTCCTTTTTTCTTCCTGTACTTAACATATTTACATTACATATACCTACATCACTACAGAAAACAGTTTCTTGTCAAAATGGCAATTAGTTGGGTAATTAGGTAGGGCCCCTAAGCAGTATTAGCCCAGGGCCCCACAAATTCAAGATCCGCCCCTGCTTGTTCACAAACTAAACTAAATTTAAGTTTAGTGCATCTTTTTCTTTCTATTTCATTAAAAAAAAGGACAGAAGATAAATTTTAGTTTAGTCCTGTCAAATTAATTTAGTTTGTGCGCAAGGGAAATCGGCACCAATAGATAACTCTACAAGGTCAAATTAAATTAGCTAGTGAAGCTCCACAGACGTGATGGGTATCTAATTATGTAGATATTAGGGATGTTAAAAAATAATCGATTTTTATTTTAATCGATTATTATTTTCTAATAATCGATTTTTTATTGTCGATTTTTATATTCATATTAATCGATTTTTAGTAAATCGATTATATAAATTACATGTTTTAATCGATTTTCAGAAACAGCTTGTATCTATGAGACGAAAGAAAAAATCTAGTAGTAAGTTTCAATTTTATAAACAGCGCTGTATATGCGTTGGATGAAAAATCTCGAATTAAGTTCATACGTATAAGTTGATTAAATAAAAACGGCGCCATCTGTAGGCATTTATTTTTTATTTGATTTATATTTTAGCTTTTGAGACAATAAGTTTGTCATTTTGTTGGGATGCTCATCATTTAATTTTTATTATAATAAATAAAACGTTTAAAAGAACTAAAATTTGTTTCAATAATGCTATTTGGTTTCCTAATTCCTTACCTTGAAATTTTAAAGGAACCTTTGATTTTTAGTTTTGAATTGGTTATTTTTTTATTCATATAATTTTATTTTATTTTTTATCTGAAAAATTGTTATTATGAATCTTTTAGGTTTATTATTGGAATTTTAAAAGCATGTTTTTTTAAATAATACAAAAAAATCGATTTTTCGCAGAAATCGATTATTTATTTTTAATAAAATCGATTTTTGACAAATCGATTAATTTTGAATAAAGAAAAATCGATTTTTATTTAATCGATTATTTCCCATTAATCTCACATCCCTAGTAGATATCTGTCGCAGTAAGATGGTTATTGCCGTGATATACTTATATCCCTAGGGATTTATCTATATACCGTAATATAGTTATATGAAAGCGGTTCATAAATGTCGGAGTGCCCTAATATTGTTACTGCGACTAATTTCGACACTCGCTTCACTCGCTCGGCTCGCACGTAGTTGGTCACAGTTCTAACCTAACCTATTTGGTCAGAGTGCCCTAATAGTTATATTACTAGGTCGTGCTCGTATCATAGTTGTATTCCTAGTAAGACAGTTATGAACCGCTTTTATAACTACCTATATTGCTATATCCTTAGGGATATAACTATATTACGGCTATAACCATCTTACTGCGACATAATTATCTATAACAACACATGACAAGACAAAACATAAATAAATTTGATAAAAAAATATTGTGGGGTCATCGACCGCAGTTAGTGTAGTTACAAAAAAACCATAATCAGCTTAAAAATCTGTTTATTTTTTTGTAAACTTTACAAAAGTGATTGTTAGCGATATCTATTCTAAACACACACATCACACACACACACATCATTTCACATCTGTGTTGAGCGTGTAGCAGGGATTCATTCAATGTGTTATGTTTACTAACATAGTTGTTAAGATATATTGTTACTTACATTTCTGAGTCTTGTTACTTGTTAATTTAAATAAAATAAATAAATAAACACGATTAAAAAAAGAAAACAGATTTACTCAACTCAACACTATACCAGCTGTCTTTGACCCCCCAAAAATAAATCATCAAATATTTTTTATTTATATTTTATCGTGTTTAGATATCGATATCTACCCATTACGTATGTTGAGAACAAAATACAACTAAAAGTTTAACCTGCACTTGAGCTGCGTTTCATGCAGCATGTCCGTAGCGAGCTGCTGTACCAGCGACAGGAGCACATGCTGCTGCAAGCTGCAGGGCGCTGCGAACACCTGGTCAGGATCTACGGTGCGACAAGCAGCCATCACAAGGGAAAGGTCACCAGCAGTCAGCGCACGCTCGAATGAACCGTTCACGTCGCCTTCCGAAATCTGCTTGTTGATCAGCGCTATTTGCATCTAAGAAAGAAGACCTTCAAATAACATTGCGCTTGTTTGCGTTGAAAGGGGCAAGCAGGGGTGCATGTATATAATATAGGTACATATCGACGCTTGAAAGGCAACATTGACTAAGCGACATGGGTTCCTATGTCGCTTAGTCAATGTTGCCTTTCAAGTGTTGATATAGAATTATAGAGCATCCACATTTGCTGGTTTTTTGTTCGTAACGGTGCACAAAACCAGCACCCTAATTGTGTAATACACGATCAATCACAATCTGAATCCATTTTGAAAGAGATTGCTAATCCATTGATTCATAAGTTCGAAAAAAAATCTGCTCAACAACGTAAATAACGCAATGAAAGTTGTTGAACTGTTAAAATGAAACAGATTGTCATTGATCGTGTGTTACGCGATAAGGGTGCTGGAACTGCTGGGCTACACTTTGTTAAGTGTGATTTTTTTGAGGAACATGGTGTCAACAAATATTTTATGGTTGTGGAAGAAATAATAGCAATTTGCCACTCTGATATCGAACTGAAGTCAAAAAGTTCTTGGTTTTTGGGCAGAAATAAAGTAATTGAATAAAATGACATTTATTTCTGTAAATATGTAGATCTTAAAAGACACTTTTACATGAAAAGTTTAAGGTCAACATTTAAACTAAATGGCACCACCCAGTTGGATAAAATACTCACCAGCTGATCGATGACAGACACCTCATGACCCGCCGGTTGCGGTGGAGTGTCCGGTCCGTAGTCGAGCGGAGGTACGGGGGTCTCCGCTTCAATCCGAGGCCGTGGATGGGACTCGGCCGACAACAAGTCTGCCACTTTGTTGCGCCATTCGTTCAACTCTTTGTGGAGCAATCTGTTTTAAATAGGTACACATACATAACATCACGCCTGTAATGACGCCGAAACAATCGTGCGAAGGATAGTGTCTACACCCCGATTCAAAGTTAATGGCAGCTCGGAGCATGAGGCGAGTCGCTTCGCAGTAGGTAACGAATTCATGTGTCAGCGGGGGTGAGGGGTGCGGTACTGCGCAGCGAGCAGCGCACTTCCGAGCAGCCATTAAGTTTGAATCAAAATTGTTGCTTGTAAAGTCAGGAAAGATAATATTGGTGCCGATTCCCTTGTTTACAAACTAAACTAAATTTAAGTTCAGTGCATCTTTTTCTTTCTATTTCATTAAGAAAAGGACAGAAGATAAATTTTAGTTTAGTCCTGTCAAATTAATCAGCGCTTGACGTTAATTGACGTAATTTTAGTAGGCAAGTTTTTAATCACGTCTAAACTTCTATGAAGTAGTGACAGGCGCTGATTAATTTGACAGGACTAAACTAAAATTTATCCTCTGTCCTTTTCTTAATGAAATAGAAAGAAAAAGATGCACTGAACTTAAATTTAGTTTAGTTTGTGAACAAGGGAATCGGCACCATTGTCCAACATAAATTGTCTTGTCCGTATATTCAAATAACAAAGCACTGAACGCAACAGTCGCACAAAGGAAAGTACTTAGGTACAGACGCCAGCACATCAAGCTACCCGAAACTGTCAAATTTTCCCAATCAACTTTGAACCTTATACTTCAGCGAAAAAGTTGAAAATCTATTAAAGAAATTTGACAGATTCTAGTAGCCTGATGCGCTGGCGTCTGTACCTACTCACTGCTTTGCTATAAAATTATGCCATTCTAAAGAATGTAAGTATGAAGTTGGAAACGGTTGAAATTGGGACTATAAAGGCATACAATGGTGCCTATTCTTTTGTGCACAAACTAAACTAAATTTAACTTCAGTGCATCTTTTTCTTTCAATTTCATTAAGAAAAGGACAGAAGATAAATTTTAGTTTAGTACTGTCAAATTAATCAGCGCTTGACGTAAATTGAAGTAATTTTAGTAGGCAAGTTTTGAATCACGTCTAAACTTGTATGGAGTAGTGACAGGCGCTGATTAATTTGACAGGACTAAACTAAAATTTATCTTCTGTCCTTTTCTTGAAATAGAAAGATAAAGATGCACTGAACTTAAATTTAGTTTGTGAACAAGGGAATCGGCACCATTAAGTACCGACGTAATTTCTCCAATCGAAACCAAATGTTTTATTCAGTTGCTTTGTTTAGGTATTAATGTACAGACGCCAGCACTTCAAGCTACTACAATCTGTCAAATTTATTTAATAGATTTTCAACTTTATCGCTGAAGTTCAAGGTTCAAAGTTGATTGGGAAAATTTGACAGTTTCGGGTAGCTTGATGTGCTGGCGTCTGTACGCTATGACTAAGTTGATTTCTAAATATTATTGAGAATGTTCCGTTAATCTTTAAACTCATACTCAAAGCATTTATTTCAAATAAACCAATTACAGGCACTTTTGAATTGTCAAGGGATCGGTCAGTCAGAAAGATGAAGCTAGTTGCCCATTCCAAAGCGTAGTAGGTACCTATGGAGAAGAACGGGCAAGAAACTCCACGGACACTCTTTTAAATCATAATATTGTTACAAGATATTGATTAAGTAGGTACATCATTCGTGTTGAAATTATACATGTGAGAACAAACAGTAAACAAAGACATGTTATTAATAATCTCGTTGTGATCTCAAACTGAGAATGAGCGTGTTTTGTTTTGAGAATTCATTCCTCAATCTTCAGTCATATACAACGTGCCGCTACAATGGTGCCGATTCCCTTGTTCACAAACTAAACTAAATTTAAGTTCAGTGCATCTTTTTCTTTCTATTTCATTAAGAAAAGGACAGAAGATAAATTTTAGTTTAGTCCTGTCAAATTAATCAGCGCCTGTCACTCTCCATACAAGTTTAGACGTGATTAAAAACTTGCCGACTAAAATTACATCAATTTACGTCAAGCGCTGATTAATTTGACAGGATTAAACTATAATTTATCTTCTGTCCTTTTCTTAATGAAATAGAAAGAAAAAGATGCACTGAACTTAAATTTAGTTTAGTTTGTGAACAAGAGAATCGGCACCAATGTCAATTGTTTTTATTATGATATATGAATGACCTTTACCCAAGTTTTTTATATTTTTATTGTTCATGTGACTCCGATTACACGAAAACTACTAATATGGAGGTATAGGAGTTATCAGAGAACAGATGAACATACGTAGTCTGTAAAAAACATAACCTTCCACTGATTTTGCCGCAATCGGGTAAAAATTCTTACGTACTCTTCAACAGTGCACTGCAGCGTATTGACCAGGTCCTTGCCAGGGTCAGCCGAGGCCTCCAGTAGACATTGGTGGCGCTCCAACGCACGTCGCAGAGCTCCGGACGTCTTGTATACAGACTTGAATAGGGATGATGACTTGTCTTCCACTGTCGTTGGAAAGAAAATAATGATAAGGAGAGAATAGGCTTTATCTCGTAAGGAACAGACGCAGGAACACGGTTTCAAAATATTCTGAGTAGGGGCTGCTCCATAGCGGCCCACGGCTAACCTACACAGTATTTCTATTTTCTTAATGTCCCTCGGGAATCATCGCATTTCCGAGTACAAACGAATGCCAATTTCCATGTCCATCAATTATTAGATTTATCTTGTATAATAATTTGAATTCGGAACTAAGTACTTTATTGTTGTTTTGTTTTGATTTTCGTGTGAACTATATAGAGCTGTAAAACTATTTTCCTATCTGTCGTGCCTGTGACTTTAGCAGCTTTCCTACTATTTTTTAAATAAATTACATTAATTTAAAAGAGCATTAACAACGCTATATATTTCCAAGTCGATTGAGAGCGTCCGGTCTCCACTAATTGCAAAGGGCAACTGATAGAAATCTTCTCTCTCTTTTAAAGGGTTCGGCGCCCCTAAGTCCGTGCTATTCAGTGTTGCGGGCTGCTAATCACTGAATTTTTTTTGCAATACCAACTCAATAACACTGGAAATCAAATTCAAGCCGACCCAAAACAGCTCAGCAATTTACGTCCGTTTGCGACTGCTACGTCACACATTAAGGAGGAGGGAGGGGGAAGTTTAAATAAAGTATTTAAACTTCAACTCTAACGAAAAACTTTTAAATATTACCAACTCTATCAATATTATTTTTGAAGTGAGAACTTCTTTAGGCGCATTGGGCATTTTTGAGATGGGACTAAACCATTGATTTCGCGACACTGTTACGACACCAGCTTTTGACTTACCGCGGTGCGTGGAGTAAAAGACATCAACTCGTTGATTACCGCGGTGCCGATTTTTTTTCAAGTTTTCACTTCTGTCGGCACTCCCGGAGTGCCTTTTTTATTGCAAAATATGTGACGTCACAAACAACTCACACCAGGGGAGATGGGGTCACACAAATATGACAACCTGCGACAAGGATGGGGGGAGGGGCACCAAAAATCATAAAGTTCTTTCGACATAAATTATGGATGGCCCATAGAGGCAGTCCAGCGTAACATCACGCCCGTATTCGCCGTAGAGCTTGGCAGAGGTGTATACCTAATACATGTATTCCGCAAATTACGTCTAACAGCCATTAACACGTTCAGTGCCGGGAGCCCTCCTGGAGGGTTTACTCAAGTTGCATATGGGATGCTGGGAGCCCTCGCGGGGGGCTTATTTTAAATGTAGGTTTTTCGTAGCCAATTCGGCATTATAAACTGAAAATAAAATCAATTGTATATTTTAGTAAGATTTCAAACCTAATGCGGGTGACACTCCTCAAGGGTTAACTTTAGCGCAAACGTAATGCCAGTGATCTCGACCTTCCTGGAGTCACATTGCAATTGGGTGCCCCAATTTGAAAAATCACTAAGTCCATTTTTTCATTTTTTAACTGTGAGCAAAACAAGAACAAAAATAAATCCTGAGAAGGACTCGAATGTGTTACAAAAATAAAAATACCACCAAATCATAGTACAAAAATATGCTTGTTATTTAAGTATGAAATAAAAATTTATAAAGTTATTTTAAACATCTACAATTGAAAAAAAAAAATTGTACTTTGCATAAATCAAAAGGGCTTAGTTGGACTTAGGGATTTTTCGAATTGGGGCACCCAATTTGTATTAGGTCTACGAAAAATGGGTGGAGTCGAAAATGTTAAGACTCAGATATATGACAGAGACCTTGAGTGGGGTTACTTTATGTTCACGCAACGCGTCGTACGTCCAGCCAGTAATAGAATTCGCCCATCAAGGAGCGCAGTCCCTAATTAGACGCATTATTAATTTATTATACATAAAACAAAAAGTATTTTAATAAAACGCGTATACTAAAAAATCAATAATTAAATTATCTTTAAAATGGTGAGGGATTCAGAAAATACGCTTGATAGATTTTGCGTGATTCTCAGTTTTTTATCCGCGTTAGATATAACTTTACAAATTAATTTCACTATGTAATATGAACAAAAACTAAAATATTCCTAAACTAAGTTACTAAGAAAATGCTCTAATTTAACATATATTTTTTCCAAATCATTAACACTACTCGTTTAGTTGTGATCTTCAGTATAAACTTATTAAAAATTGGTTATCGTCGCCTTAAACTTAAAGGTTACTCACGTTCAAAAAAAGCCTGCTCGATGATCCTGTGTATCTGTGCGATGAGGCGCCGGTGCGAGCGCTGCAGCACCGGCAGGTACAGCTTCGACATGTCGCGACTGAAACAGCCGTCGATCAGGCCACGCACTGACTCTGCTGTTGCGCGGACCATCTGATCTTTTAACTCCTGTGTATTTAACTGAATTAATTAGACTACAATTCAATGGCCTGTGAAATCTGGTGATGAACATGAGAAGCATTATGCGGTGGTTATCTGGCAAAAGTGGTACATTTTATTCTGTCCTTCCTTATTTTTTTAAATCGTTTACTCCTTGAAATTGCTCCTGTTTCAACACAAATTTTACATACCTACACAAATGTACACAGACGCGGAACACTGTCTGTAGAAAAAACCGGCCAAGTGCATGTCGGACCACGCACAATGTAGGGTTCCGTAGTTGGGATGAAATTATCCCAAGAACAAACTTAATTTTGTAGTTCAAAAAAAAAATCTTTCATACAGAATGTATGGGAGAACATGTGTTTACAACCGCAAATCTAAGTTGGTCGATTATTACTCGTTAACTTGTAAAGCCTACTCAGCTGTGATAGTTTTCCTTTTAAATACGTTATATAAGCTACTGTTGTGAATTTTTTCACATATGTGAAACCAACCATTTAGGTGGCAGGGGGGGGGGCACTTGACTCTAACAAAAATTTTCACCTTAAAGCTTAATATTTCGCAAACGGATCTCTGAATTCAAAAATGGTTTTAACACACTCACAATGTTTTTGAAAGACCTTTCCAATGATACCACACATCATGGGATAAAAAAATAAAAAAAAAACATCATCAATTGACGTGTATGGGAGGTACCCTAAAAAAAATGTTTTTCATAATTTTGTTTTACCACTTTATCGGCGTAATTAATATGTATAGCTATGCCAAATTACAGCTTTCTAGTACTAAGGGACTCGGAGCTAGACCGCGGACAGACAGACAGACAGACAGACAGACAGACGGACAGACAGACAGACAGACAGACGGACATGACGAAACTATAAGGGTTCCTTGTTTACTACGGAACCCTAAAAAACACGGGAATTAAACCGCGAAACGTAGCGCAGCGGCCAATGACTTATCCACTGCATCAACAGCAGTGCTATTCTGTTAAAATCTCACCGTGAACACTAAGGTGCGGTGAACTTGAAGTGAGCTGTCAGTCCACCATATACTAGGGATAGACACTGTTGACAGCTCACTTTCAAGGTCACTTCACCTAAGCGTTCACGGTGAGGTTTTTACAAAATAGCACTGCAGGGCCGTCAATATTGCTCACAGTATTATTTCTATTTTCTTAATGTCATCATCGCATTTCGAATACAAACGAATGCTAATTTCCATGTCCATCAATTATTAGATTTATCGTGTATAAAAATTTGAATTCAGATTTAAGTACTTTATTGTTGTTTTGTTTTAATTTCCGTGTGAACTATATCAAATTCAAATTCAAATATTTTATTTCAGATAAACATCCATATAGTGTTAGTAGCAGTATAGCTTAGCCTAATATTAGTAATAAATTAAATTAATAATAATAAACAACCAATGTACCATTGAACAGTTCGTTCAATGGTACACTAATGTGTCTGAATACATATCCACCGCTGTAAGAGGGGAGAATCCCACCGGTCTGAAAACACATTCAGGATGCCATTGGAGCAGGAGCGCATGCGCGCCATCATGGATGCGCATCGCTTCCGCATAATCGCGGCGAACCCGTCGACGCGCGCCTCCGCAAACATCCCTGACGCGCTACATCGCCACGGCAACCCCAAAAGCACCCTGAAAGCGTTATTGTACTGGACGCGCAGGTCGCTAAGGGCCCGCTGGGTATACTTGGTCCACAGGCTGCACATGTAAAACGACTGGCAGAAGGCCTTAAAAAGCGTTATCTTTACAGAATCGGTACAGCGACGGCTGTAAAACTATTTTCTTATCTGTCGTGCCTGCGACTTTAGCAGCTTTCCTCCCATTTTTTAAATATATTACATTAAGTTAAAAGAGTATAAACAACTCTGTATACTTCCAAGTCGATTGAAAGCGTCCGGTCTGCACGAAGTGCTAAGGGCAACTGATAGAAATCCGACAACTGACGAAACACGAAGTTTGCCGAGGGACATTGAGAAAATAGAACTACAGTACATACTTATTGAAGTGAAAACTTCTTTAGGCGCGTTGGACATTTTTGAGATGGGACTAAACCATTGATTTCGCGACACTATGACGATACCAGCGTTGATGTCTTTTCAATGGACAAAACGCGATGCCGATTTTTTTTCAAGTTGTCACTTCTGTCGACACTCCCGGAGTGCCACTGTTTTATTGTAGGTATGGTGATAAAAGAATTGGTACAAAATATGTGTAAGTACTTAAGTTTAAGCATACCTCGCTTTGCAGGAAACTAATGAGACTGTTCCTGATCTCGCTGTCGAGAGATACCTCCTGCCTCGACTCGATGGCATTCAGCAGACTCCTGGCGCGGCTGTTCACAATCTCTTTATCTCCTCCACTGGATTCGACTACACCCAGACCTGTCATTCTAAAAGAGCATAATATTTATTAAGCGAGCATTAAAGCGCAGTTCCATCGCTGCCCACAGTTACCTTACGCTACTTAGTTTCACTTAGCAATGTATGAAAATATCGGCGGGAGCACGACCACGTAAGTAGGTACTAAAATACCAATACGTGGTAAGCAAGTAAAGAATCGCGCGATATGCACGAAGAGGGGTCTCCGTGCAGATCCTACGCAGCAGTGGCGATCTCTTCATGGTAATTATACCATAACTATTTTGAAGAGTTTATCATTCAATAGCAAGAAATTATGATCGTTTTCGGTTAAAATTTAAAACATGCTGTACCTACTAGGAACAATATACAGGGTGGCAGGGACATCGACGCGAAAACTGATACCATGGATTCAGTACATGATTCTGAACACCCCTGCGTTGAAATTTTACGTCGGTTATTTTTTTTAAAAATCTGCTGTTTCATAGAAAATTGCAATACCTACGCGGTCAAAATGTATGGAACAGCTGATTTTTTTTAAAATAACCGACGAAAAATGTCACGGCAGGGGGCTTCAGAATCATATACTGAATCCATAGTATCAGTTTTCGCGTTGGTGTCCCTGCCACCCTGTATAATGTAAGTACGTACCTACCTACTTATGAACATTTCAAAACCAAGGGTTCCCGAAACGAACAATTGCAATTGTCAATTTTTACGTTATCGATACACATTGATGCGCAAATTGATCTTCTACCAAATGAAATTGAAGCGATTGACAATATTAATATAATTGCAATTGATCGTTTTGGGGACCCTTAACTTAAGGAGTAAAAAATTACGAAAAGTGCTAAGTAAACCTTTGAGCAATAGCGTTCTTGAGCATATCAACGAGAATCTGGTTGTGCGCGAGCTCTGTCTTCTCCAGTATCAACTTAGAGCTTCGCAGTTCTTCCTTCATGGTCGTCAGCAGCCTGCACTGTTCCAGGAACATATCTGTCAGTTGGGAGTTTCATGATCATTTTGTTTTTTTTCCTTTTTAGGGTTCCGTAGTAAACAAGGAACCCTTATAGTTTCGTCATGTCCGTCTGTCTGTCTGTCCGCGGTCTAGCTCCGAGACCCTTAGTACTAGAAAGCTGTAATTTGACATAGGTATACATATTAATTACGCCAATAAAGTGGTAAAACAAAATTACGAAAAACATTTTTTTTTAGGGTACCTCCCATACACGTAAAGTGGTGATGTTTTATTTTTTATTTTTTTATCGCATAGTGTTTGATATCATTGGAAAGGTCTTACAAAAACATTATGAGTTTGTGAAAATCATTTTTGGATTCAGGGATCCGTTTGCAAAATATTAAGCTTTAAAGTGCTAATTTTTGTTAGAGTCAAGTGTCCCCCCCCCTGCCAGCTAAATGGTTGGTTTTGGATGTGTGAAAAAAATCACAGCAGTAGTTTATATCATCATCTGCCTAGCCTTTTCCCAACTATGTTGGGGTCGGCTTCCAGTCTAACCGGATGCAGCTGAATACCAGTATTTTACATGGAGCGACTGCCTATCTGACCTCCACAACCCAGTACCTGGGTAACACGATACCCCTTGGTAAGACTGGTTGTCAGACTTTTTTTTAAGGCTTCTAACAGCAGTAGCAGTAGCGCAGTAGTAGTGTGGCAGTAGTTTATATAACAAAATTAAATGGAAAACTATCACAGCTAAGTAGGCTTTACTAGTTACCGAGTAATAATTGACCAACTTAACTTTGAAGTTGCAAAAACATGTTTTCCCATACATTCCGTATGGGAGAATATGTTTATCAACTACAAAGTTAAGTTTGTTTTTGGGATAAATTCATCCCAACTACGGAACCCTTCATTGTGCGTGGTCCGACACGCACTTGGCCGGTTTTAATTTATCACAGTACTACACACAGCCACACACAGTAGGTAGGGACAGTACCATGCTCTGAGTACAGTACTGTGTATTTTTTTGTTAGTATTGTCATAGGCAGAATTAAGGTATTGCTTGCTATGTTCATAACTAAATTGGAAACTGATGTTGGTAGATAAATGGTAAAACGTAAAAACTTTACATTAGGAGCGGTTTCGCACTACGTCCGATCCGAATCCGAGAAATGTCGGTCTGAAGTAGCCATAGTATTATTTGTATGAGTGGTTGCGCCTTAGATCCGATCTTTGTCCGTCCGAATTTAGAACATTCCCAATTCCAATTGAATTCGGATTCGGATCGGACGTAGTGTGTAACCGCTCTAACGCTTTTGTGCTGTAATAATCAAAACACACCAAAATATGACGGTCTCATCGCCTAAAACACCTCTTCTTTCTTTTAGTACGCCAGCAACCATTACCAACGAAGTGCACTTAAAACTTATGATACGTACCGCTCAACCGATCAATCTTCTGCTCCATCACAACGAGCATATCACTATCTATCATTTTATCACAGATTCCGCTGTCCATGTGACGCTCATCGCCATCGGAGTGTATGCACAGCTCGGCAGAAGAGTCGCTGAAGGTGCTGTGAACAGGCCCGTTCTTATGAACCGTCATGTCGATCGGATTCTCTTCGATGTGCAAAGAGTCTAACGATTGGCATCTTCGATATTCGGAATTTTCTACTTGAGCCCGCTTTGGATCCATAATAGATACAAAAATATTGAAGCGCTAACGTGTTTTGCACTATGATAATTGCGATGTGAAGGTTGCTCGATTCATTGTGTTTGGAATTTTGACACATTTTTCGGTCTACCCTCATTTTGCGATAAAGCCCTCGTCATAACGAGTGCATTGCCGCGCAGTTTTTTATTGGCAATTTAATGATCTGGCTACTTCGGCTTTTAATTCAGGTCTAGTTTACTTTTTTTTAAAGATTAATTCGCACATCCTCTAAAAAACTGTCATAACACAAAAAAAGTATTCTATTCATAAACAAAATTTTATATTCTGCAAATAGCTTGATAAATCCTTTGATTTAAAAAGTAAAAAAGCTAAAAATCTGTAACCTGAAAGTCACATTAACATTAGTTTTTTGGAAAAAAAAATAAAATCGGATTTTTCTAAAAACTTGTTTTCGGCGTGTTACGACAGCTTTTTAGAGGAAGTGCGAATTGTTAAGACGCAGTTTGTCGTGTTCATACTTCCTTGCATTCTATTCGCGTGCTCGACCTTAAAAAAGACGCATAAAAGCCCGAGTACGTGGTTTTTTTTTTAACTATGGCCTTCGCAGTTTTGACCACTAAGGTCTTGGCTACTTAACCGGACTTTTCCTGTGGTGGCCTTAAGCTTCTACACTTAGAGCCTCCATCCAGCCAAGAGCATTTAAACTATTCTAAAATTAAGCGAGTGCTCGCTAAGAGCACCCCCTGTGGGGTACGAACCTCGGCTTAGGGCATCGCTGAGGGGAGGACAGCAAGAAGGGACAGGCTGTATCAAACTTGGGTTTTCATCATGATTATTATGCGGGGTATTTAAAGCGACGTGCTCTGCTGCAAATGCTGGCACCTCGTTTTCGAGGAAGGGTCGGGGGGGTCGCGTACGTGGTGTGTCCTTTGGTGACCTTATAGCAGCTCCTTATTGTATTTTAGTACTAAAATCAATACTGAATAAATTAAGTTAGATATTTTGAATGTGAGTGCACCAACTTGATTCTGTTGGTAGTGTAAGAGGGAAAAATATTGCAAAAATAAATAAAAAAACACATGTTAATTATAAATCAAATTCGCATTTATTGATATAATGTATTTCTTAGAGTAATACTATCAATGTCAAGAGTACCTAAAGCGTCGACAAAAATAATGAAATAATCTTATAAAAAAATAACATGGACTCCTCACTCGATAATTAGAAAATGAAAGATTGTCTTGCTGTATCAATCGACACGCTAGCGGAACCTTGCTTTAATTCAAACAATCAGAAATATCAATCAACGATTCACTGTGCAAAAATAACACAAGTTTTTTTAAGTAGTAACTATCAGTCTATGTCAATATTTGATTGACAAATTATTAGCAATTGACTACCTTAACCTAGAGACTAATTAATAATCGGGAAATTAAGAAATCGTGGTTTGTTAATCAATATTTAATCCGCGTTTTTGTTTGTAACTTGGCACAAAGGTTTCCAGGAGTACTTGCAGAAATTATAGCACTTATATGCAAAATGGTGCGTCTACGCAAACAGCGTTTAATGCTGGCACTCTCAATTTGTTATATGTTCTCGACATTTGGACAATAGAAAATATACCCTACGACAGTTGAAATAAAGTTATTTTTGTATTGAAATAACGCGAATATTTGTAATGCACTACATTTTGATCGTATCAAAAATCGGCGGGTTCTAATAACATACATTGTGAATGTCCCAATAAGTGCTTTTCTGCATACAGTGCTGACTGAAGAAAACTTCATCAGAAAAACATGTTACAAAACTGTGATATCTTTTGTCCTTTACAAACGTTCAACGTTGTGAGGGACAGAGTGAGGAGCCTTAAAGATAGAGCGCATTCTATCGTACACTAAGAAAATTAAAAGTATCAACAATAAGCGAGTAGGCTGCCATGTTGCTATAGATTTAGACACTTTCAAACCGAGCAAAGGTCATCTTTGAGCAAGATAAGCATTCCTGCCATCTCTTTCATTTTATAGGAATGTCGGTACAAATTATACTATGACCCTTAATTGTTTTAGTGGTTGCTTTGTTATAAACTAGGTCTAAATCTATGGCTGTTTCAAACATAATGTTTCGTACGTCATTCTGAAAGTTATTGGATCAGATCAAATAAAAAAAACAAGATATAGCGCGGTCAACAGTGACGTGAAGCCTGTTTCGTAATGTGAGCACCCGGTGAGGTGTAGTTTGGTTGTAAATGTGTGCGTGTGAGCGTGTAGACACATAGCGAGGTGTAGTTTTGCATGCTTCACTGTATTGTTCGCATCGCTATGTCTTGGTATTTTATTTACTCTGGCGTCATTAATTTTTGTCGTTCCTACTAGTTATTTACATCATATCTTTAATTCAGACATACTACCCACAATTTTACGGTTGCAATTTAGATAGAATTATCTTTTAGAAATTTTCTTAGTTTACTGTGAAGTGAAAATTGGTGATTCAAAATGGCGTACGAAACCTAACGTTCAGAGGCTACTATCGCCATAGCCTAATACACTAAATAATATAATATTATAATCTACACAATTTGTGAGGTTCTCGCATTTGTACACGTACGCATTACTGAGTAACATAGGCACCGATGTCATATTGTTACGCTCTGCAGTCCGCGTTAACAATACATTTACAAAATGTAATTGAAATAACTCAGAACCTGAAAAGTTTTCGTTGACATGTAGCCGACGTACGTACAGACGTAATAAAATCGCGGTGGAATTTTATCGCACACTTGATTTTCAACTCTCGGTGTTAAGCCGAGCGTTGAGAATTCAACAGAGTGCATCCCAGAGCATTGAAAAAAACACACTGTTGGATTTTCAACTCTCGGTGCTAAGCAGAGTTGAAAATCCAGTGTGCGATAAAATCCCGCCGCGATTTTATTATGTCCGTGCGAACGTCGGCTTATTTATAACTAGCTTCTACCCGTGACTGTCTGTGTGGACTTCGGAATTGGGTTTAGAGAGAAATGAAAAATGCAAATAGACGTATAGCCTGGCTAGTCTTTTTAAGAGGATTTATTCCGTAATACGTTGTTTTAATAAAACTCTTAAGTATTGGATTATGCGGTGTATGTGGTAAGGCACTAAGCAGACGATAGAATAGAATAGAATAGAATAATTATTTATTTGCATAGAAGAAAATAGGTACAAAAATGCAGATGATGATGTGAGGATGATGTTTTGTCCGCGGACAATTTTTGGAATCGTACGGAAATCTAGCGCGCACGCGGACAAATTGCCATCGTCCGCTCTGCGCCTGAAGCTCCCAGTCGGCATGTTTTTTCCGGCATCTTCAACAATCATCGTCATATTTTAGCCAATTTACACAAAACCTTAAGAGGGTTTACCCTAAAAGTTGGCAACGTCGTAAACAGTTGTCAAAGATGTATCTGTTTTGATTAATTTAGCAATATTACTGTATGGAATTAAGAAATGTGGCTAACTAGGGAACTAAAATATTGATTTTGAAATGCAATTATTAATATCGTAATACCAAATATTTAGTTTTAAAAACAAAAGTATTCGGAAACTTTAAAATGCCTTTTTTACACCTAAAATTGTTACATCAAATTAAGTGTTATAATTGCAATTTATTATTAATATTCTAGGGAACTAGTTAACCACATCTCTTATTTCCATACAAAAATATTGCCGAATTAATCAAAACAGCGAAATATTTGACATCTATTTGCGACGTCGCCCACTTTCAGAATAAACGCTCTTAATGAATTATATACCTAAACCTTCCTCATGAATCACTCCGGTCTATTGGTGAAAACAGTACGAAAAACCAGTCGGTAGTTTTTGAGTTTATCGCGTTCAGACACAGACGCAGGAGGGAGGGAGGGACTTTGTTTTATAATATGTAGTGATAAGGAGTTCAAAGAATCCCATTTCAGTTTGTCAGTTATTTCAATTACACCTTGTATTGAACAAGTTATATCAATTATTTTAGAATTATTATTAGTTTTACAGATTAAAAGTTATCCATATAAGTTCTCGCCAATACAGGGTCAATTAAAAATTAGCTAGCAAAAGTCCGCTGACGTGGTGGATATCGACATCTAAACACGACAAAATAAAAAAGGATTTGATGATTTTTTTTGGAGTCAACGACCGCTGGTAGTGTTGTTACTTGAAGAGTTGAAGAAATCTGTTTTCTTTTGTTTTTCATGTTTAGATACTCGTCACACCTGTGAAGAAAACACAAAAAAAAATAAACTGATATTTCTTGTGACTGAGTTTTCAAATTTATTTAATTTTTGTTTCATCATGTTTAGATATCGAACCGCACGCACGCACGGTTCGATCTATCGGGTTAAGCTACGCTTGTTTGCCGGGGTTGGTCTGTCAATGGGTGACCATCTTAACATACCGAGACTCCTCCGTGCCTCGGAAAGCACGTTAAGCCGTTGGTCCCGGCTGTCATACTTTGACAGTCGTTACGGGTCGTCAGAAGCCCGAAATTCTGACAACCAGTTTTACCAAAGGGTATCGTATTAAGTAACCGGGTTGTGGAGGTCAGATAGGCAGTCGCTCCATGTAAAATACGGTATTCAGCTGCATTCGGTTAGACTGGAAGCCGACCCCACCATAGTTGGGAAAAAGGATGTTTAGATATCGATTCCGTCTGCGGAGTTCTGCTAGCTTATTTCATTTGACCCTGTATATTAGACTGCGATACAGGCTCACTTGTGAAATGTGCAGAAAGCCGTAACTAACCACAGTAAGGACTATTTTTGCTTGCAGCGCTCAGCTGCTACAAAACCGGAGCGGTAACAGATGTGGTCATCGTGTGCACGGGATTTTGTTTTCAAAGTGGTTAGTTTTAGGTTTCAGCGATGGTACTATACACCTGCTGCTTACCTTTGGGAAACTTCCCAAAGGGGTATAGGCAGGTGTATATTATATCTACAAGGAGAGCCAACTGCCATGACACCGACGTATCTGGAGATTTAACACAGGACACAACGCGCAGCAGTGGCAATCGCGGCCATTGAACCCACAAGTCACTTATCTGTCAAACTAATATAATTTCCAAGCAAGCGCTACAGATACAGCCATCCACGAAGACGCGCCCCACTCCGCGGTTACTGTACTTTAGTACGGAGCGGAGTGGGGCGCGTCTTCCTGAGTGGCACTCTCTATATTTAGGCCTGAAACTGCGTTAAGCGGACGTCCGCGCGGTTCCATACAAAAGTGCTCCGTTACGAGGACACGCGCGGGCGTCCGTCGCGGGGAAGCGGGCCCCGCGCTCGCGCCGTGTCCCGCCTCCGTGCGACGGACGCGGCGCGGGGGCACGCACGGTGGCGCCAGTGGTTTTGCAATGTAATCCTTTACTATTACATGAGCATTCTCATCAAGGGCGGATCCAGCCTTCGAGTCAGGGGGAGGTCACATAGTCAGGGTCAGTCAGGACAGGTTCCAATCAGTGGCGGACTAAGCCTGTCGGGGGCCCAAGGGAGCAAAACAAAATAAGGCCGGCGGCGGTCTTCTCAGTATATGTAGGTATTACTATTAAAACTTCACAAAAAATTATAATGCCAGCAAAAAATAAAACAAGTATGTATAACGTGTCTAATTATTATCTAACTACACCATGGACCTCGCAACAGGCAGGAGAATTTTTTTCAGGGAGGTGCATTTTCGTCTCCTCATCAATAGGATACGATAAGCAAAAATGTAGGGGAGCGCGAGCAAGGCGAATTTTTTTGCCCCTCGTCTCGGAATTCTCGGTTAAGTTTCTATTCAACATCCTTACGGAAATAGGAGTTGCTTTGTCGACTTATGCAGAAAAGTTTGAGAGTTAGAAAAATATAGAATTCAAGAGCGAGCGTAGCGAGCTCGAAAATTTTAGCACACCGCCTTGTGTAGGAGAAAAGGTTTTTTTTAAGTCATACATAAATAGGAGTTCCTTTGTCAACTTGTGCAAAAAGTTTGAGAATGTAGATTGTACCGAGCAGAGCGAGCTCGAAAATTTTCATCCTCAGCCTCCAACTCTAAACTGCTTCTTGCTGAGTATTTATGTTGACCGTGTTTGGGATATCATTAAGAGTACTTCTTAAGATTTAGGGGGCCGCCAGGACCGGCGCCGGGGCGGTTTGTCTTAACACTATTCTGGGGTGTATAATTTCTACGTCTAGTTGCTAGCTTCAGATAAACCTACATGGACACTTATGAAACGTCAGAAGCTAGGAATCGTTGCACTTGGTCGTTTTCTATGGAAAAGAGCCGGCAGAAAACTCCACGGTCAATCATCATAATTATAATAACAGCACATAGTCTCATTTTGCATGTCGTTCACATGTGTGGCAATGGCAAACATCCTACGTGGCAACATCATACTAAGTATTTATTTGATTAAATGTATCAATGAGATTAGAAAAAATACCAGTGGTTGACCTAAAGGCAGCCCGGGGGGGGGGTCATGACCCCCATGACCCCCCCCTGGATCCGCCCTTGATTCTCATTCTCTATTTTGACCAGAGCAGAGCTCGGTCGCCTAGGTACTACTTAATATGTTAAGTTCTTCATCAACACGGCTGTGCATGCACACCGTTAAAATGGAACTAGCGACACAGCGTAAATAATCCGTTCTCCGCGACGGGGGCCGCCGCGTTCCCACGGATCCCATCCGCGTGTCCACGCGCGTAGACACGCGACAGGTGCCCGTAGCGGGCGCCCGCTTAACGCAGTTTCAGGCCTTAACCTCAATCAACCAACTTTCAAACATCTGACATATAATAAATGTATATAATATGTATAAAGCGCTCTATAGTAACAATACATAAATTTAAGTATACTTTTCAGTGGGCCGACCGCAGTAAGGTCACTTAAGTCAAATAGATAAAACGGCTATTATTTATACACGGGGAGTCGTATCTTACGGCCTATGGGGTGTACAGAAAAATAAACCTACTATTTATATTGAAATATATGTCAAAAATAGGCGTAAACGAGCTTGTTTCGAGGAGGATTTCTAAACACAGATAACTCGACTTATTTTGAGACTTGAGAATTCATATACACGGAGGTGCGGTGCATGTGCGATATTCATTTGTACACAAACACGCGGTCCAGCGCCGGCGCGGCGGCGTCGTAAACCGCTGCGATTGGCTGTTGATAAATCATTCAACCAATCGCAGCAGTTACACTATTTAGTCGCACTATTTATGCTGCAGTTCTTTTTCTGTTTTATTAGTTTTCGACCTCGAAACATGTCTCTGGCGACGCCCATGGAGTCTAAATAACTTTGTCGATACGCTCGATCTAGCTGTAACTAGTAAATTAGGCAGATACAAACATGACTGTGTGTTTCTTCTTAGAAATTATAAAGAAAAACGAAACTTTATGCACACATGAGCACTTTATTATGTAACTAGTTCGTGCGCAGTTAGTTCTTAGTACTTGTATACGAAGCAACGCGCGCGCTTTACTTGTGGTAACCGATAAAAACGAGTAGCGTCAGCACATAACACACATTTCCAACTTCACCATCGTCTCGGACGGTACCGAGAGCCCGCGCTTACACACATTCACAACGTGTTGGCACTTGGTAACCACAAGTAAAGCGCGCGTCGCTGCTTGAGATAAAAATACTATACCAACAATGGAACCCTTAAACCTTGTAGGTTGTAACAAGATGCATCTGTGCATATAATCTCGTGTGAGGCTCTGCAGACCGAACGTATCGTAAAAGCATGTCAGGGAATTCTATACACTATTTTAAGTGGCACAGAACTTTTATTTCACTATAATTACTTTGCAGTAATAGTCAAGTTTTACGTTTCAGCTCAATTCACACCTACCAACACGTTACGTGGCAGATACAGGCACTGGAAAAACTTATCATACACAATCGGGGAATCTATTGATGAGCAAATTGATACCCTACGTCCATTTGCTGTGCTATAGCCATTTCATACAATTGCCAAAGAATGACAGTTGTGTTTTGAATCCTAATTCCTATTTTGTTGTGATTGTATCCTATGATATTATTTATGCATAATATTGCCTATTAGAAGGCATTTCAAGCAAAAAAACAGACACTTTAAATGTCTTCGAGAGCCTTTTTTCGATTCACTATGCGGGGTCCTGGTGAGGTATGGCTCTTTAGATCACTATGATTTTGACTGACTTGTCAGTGGCAGCAACCCAAAAGCAACCTTATTTTAAAGAAAATAAAGATGACTATGATTTAAACCGTGATGCAACATCAAAGGTTAGTATAAAACTATAAGGACTGTAAGAATACTTTGACGTGTAATCTGTGTTCATAGATGTGAATCTAGCTCCATATCTTGCAAATGCCTTGTCTTTGAGACATACGTAACGGGAAGTACCTCAGTCAGTATTTTCTCATAAACCCATGCACTCAGTCAAGTAACACACATTGGACTAGCACATATTGGTATTTCGTTTTTTATATGAGCTTACAAATAAACTGGCGACAGTCTTTATGATAATATTCTCTGAGAAGCGCGAGGTTTTATGAAATATGATTTATTTTAAATACTAATGACGTACGTTTGATTGGCGTTTCAAAATGTAATAGCTCTAATATAAAATGGTCAATTCTCTTAGACATTTACTTAATTTTCTTTGATGTTATGTAAAGAACTATGTCGTATGAGGGCACGATCCTTAGTACTAAAGGCTCGACGATGAAGAAGGAGCTATTCATACATCACTCATTGACCATTTTATACTAGAACGAACAAACTACATTAATTTCTACAAAATAAATTGTCAGCAATTACAAATAACATAAGCTCCTTGGAGATTACGCTCCTAAAGAAAAAAAAGAACACTTTTTACACAAACTTAAGACAATGGTACGACATCTATTCGGAACGAATGTCAACAAGTACCACGCAGTACTTATAATATCACATTATAGCAACTGTCTGTGTCGACCTACACTCAAGCGTACACTGGCGGGCAAAACTACTAGAAGGCGTTATTTATAAAACCTTAGTATTTATTCAACCTGATCCTGATAAGGGGTCATTGTACTCATCATTATGAGCAACTTTTTCTAAGTGACCAAACATGAAATGTCAAAAAAAATAAAAAATTGCTGCTCCATACATTTGTGTCCATCGACAAAATCTATGGAGTAGCCGATTTTTTTTTTCAGTGTTTTTTACGACTATGAGTAAAAGTTATACGTAGTAATGAGTACAATCACCGCTTTTCAGGTTTTGTGGTAAATAAAAACTAAGTTTGTATTGGACATAGATACGTTGGGAAGCATGGTGATATTTCAGAAGTGATAATATAATTTCGATGATGCTGTTTCTTTATGTTAATCATTCTGAATGACCCTTTTAACAAGCTCTGGCACCGATTATCCGGCTGCCGAAGCCTGTCAAAAAGGGGCTTAATTTCGAGAAATCCTGGGAAAAGTTGAACAAAAATTTGACTAGCGGAAGCTTAAGAACCAGTTAAATGATTTCCAGAAAACTGGATAAAAAGAGAGAGGTCATGTTATCACCTCACCGACGTATCTATTCGTCGTATAAATATCGCCAAACACAATATAATAGGTTACAAGTACAATGTTACAAACACATCACTCATTGTAAACTGTAAGATGTCACTATTATATCGTATCGATCGCTACGTAGAAAGTCTGTGTGTAATGTGTGGCGAGGAATATAAACTACTTTAAAAAAATAATTATTTTAAATATAACAGTTTACAGTAATTTTTTCAAACAATCAATCATTATTTTTAAACAGCTAAGTTTTTTTTTTAGCGTGGTAATTATGTAATTATTAATTTTATAATTATTATCATTTTTTCATTAGAATTACAAGTTCAAAAAAATAATTATAAGTAGGTCGTATATATTAACCGTAGTTCAGTAAACAAATGGAGTGTTAATGTGTGTGTAACGTATCAATATTATAAAGTCAAACTGCTGAAATTTCGCAGTGAAAAAACAAAATCATTAGTAAGTATACGAGGTGCATTCAATAAGTACCTAGCCTCATCGCCAGAGGGCGCTGTACTTTCAAAAGAGTTTTACCACAGTGTAGCACATTCTTTTTTAATTCTTTTTTCAAATTTTCATTCCAATCCCTTCATTTGTTTTAATTTGACAACTTATGGAAGCGAACGTGTCGATCGGTTTTACAAAAATGGAAAAAGAGCAATATCGTTCGGTGATTCGATTCCTATTTTTGGAAGGGAAAACGCGCATCGAAATCAAAGAGCGCTTGGATGCTGTGTACGGTGACTCTTCTCCATCGATGGCCACCGTCAAGAATTGGTTCAACGAGTTTGCACGTGGCCGTACGTCGGTTTTTGATGAACCACGTCCAGGTGCACCGAAAACAGCTGCTACGGAGGAAAATATTAAAAAAATCCATGATCTCGTATTGGCAGATCGCCGATTGAAGGTTCGGAAAGCTAGCTGAGACTGTAGGCATTTCAGAAGGAACAGTGCATCATATTCTTCACGAGGAACTCGGCATGAGAAAGCTGTCGGCGCGATGGGTGCCGCGTTTACTCACACCAGAAAACAAGCGCAACCGTGAGACCACATCGGAGACGTGTTTGGCGCTGTTTAAGCGGAATCCAGCGGAGTTTTTGCGTCGTTTTGTGACCGTCGATGAAACCTGGATCCACTGGTACACACCAGAGACCATAGAGCAATCAAAACAATGGATCCAGACCGGGGAACGTGCTCCAAAGAAGGCGAAAACTGTAAAATCGGCCGGAAAAGTTATGGCCACCGTTTTCTGGGATTCACAAGGCGTGATCTACATCGATTACCTCGAGAAGGGTAAAACAATTACAGGGCTTTACTATGCCGATTTATTTGGCCGATTCGACGCCGAATTAAAGAAAAAACGACCCCATCTGGCGAAGAAAAAAGTGCTGTTTCACACGTCTGCCGTTGCCATGGCCAAATTGGTCGAATTACGCTACGAATTGCTGCCCCATCCACCGTATTCTTCAGATTTGGCCCCTTGTGACTTCTGTCTGTTTCCTAATCTGAAAAAATCACTCGCCGGGAATAGATATGGATCGAATGAGGAGGTCATCGCCGCCACGGAGGCCTATTTTGCAGAGTTTGACAAAAACTATTTTTCGGACGGGTTAAAAAAGTTGGAGCATCGCTGGGCTAAGTGTATCGAACTAAAAGGAGACTATGTTGAAAAATAAATTGCCACTTTTCCAAAATTTTCGTTTACTTTTTGTAGGCTAAGTATTTATTGAATGACTCTCGTACTAACGATTTTTTTTTTGTCCGATGTATGGGTACTTGCATAAAGTAGCGGGTACAGATCGTTAGAGAAAAGAAATGGTTACAATGGTTTACCTGTTTCTTTATATGAAAAAAAATAAAAACAAAATTAGTTAATACCCTTGGGGCTACTTTACTCGCACCGATCACAGCCCCAGTCTCACCTAACTACATCACTACACAAAACAGCCCATTTCTTCACACACACACATACACAGCCTCTCGGTCCAATACACGACTACGACGGCTCGGTCGCGACACAGCAGCTCGGCCGCGCACTAGAGGCGCGGCGCGCGCGCGGCGGCGCGGCCGGGTCAGGCGGCCGCCTTCACCAGCGCCTCCGTGGCCATCAGCAGCATGCGCAGCTGGCGCGCCAGCGCGTGGCCGGGGCACGCCGCCAGGAACGACATCAGCTGCTTCTGCAGCTCGCGCACCACGGCCGGCAGGTGCTCGCGCGTCACGGGGTTGGACGTGTCTAAATTCATTACTGCTTCTTCTAGGTATCTGTAAATTGATTAAGTTTTTGTTTGTGTTATTACCTTTTACCTGTGGCTCGGCTCGCGTGGACTTCGGAAATTATTCCACGGCAATGTGCTAGTACTATCCGGAATAAAAAGTCCTAACACAGATCACATCTATCCGTGTACCAAACATCGAAAACAGGTTACAGACAGACAGATCGACAGAGTTACTTACCTATGCTTGAGCGGCGTGTCTCTCTGCATGTCGGCGGCTAGCTGCTGCACCAGCGACAGTAGCACGTGCTGCTTGAGCTTGCAGGGCGGCCCGAACACGAGCGCGGGGTCGGCGGCGCGGCAGGCGCACATGACGAGCGCGAGGTCGGACGCGGACAGCGCTTGTTGGAAGGCGCCATTCACGTCACCACTAGCTATCAGTGACTGGATTTGGGCGACTTGCATCTAGAAGGGGATGAAGTTTTAGTTTTTGGTCATGTTGTTGTCTCATTTTTGGGTGATATTTACTGAAAACCTATTCTCGTACCTAAAAAACATTCAAATTCTAGTCATTATTATTTTGACATGAGAAGATGGATGGCTTGTGTGAGGAATAGTGTAATTCTTCATAATGTGCACATATCGAAATAAGGGAACCTATGCTTAATTTTAACGACAGAAAAAATATTTAAAAAAAGTTAAAATAGTAGATTGTTTACCAAGGGAGCAAACAACTATTTTTAAGGCGAGAGTGTTTCTTTGAATCCAGAGCGGAGCGAAGGATTCTAGAGTAGAATCCCGAGCGTAGCGAGGGATTCTAAAGTAGAATCCTGAGCGCAGCGAGGGATTCAAAGTACTTCACTCGAGCTTAAAATAGTGTTGCTCCCGAGGTGAACACTCTACTTTTTATCACCCTCTATGAGAAAATAAAACGTGTGCAGTCAACGAAGTTCCTTCTTACGTATGATTTAAAACAAAAATCGCTACCATCTTGGTCTTACATTTTGACCTCACTATCGGCTTTAGCACCCTCGAAAACTATGAAAACGACACTTATGACGAAAAATTTTAAAACTTCAGCAGCAGCTATCTTGGATTTGTATTTTGACGTCACTATCGGTTTTAGCACCCTCAAAAACTATGAAAACGATACCCATGACGAAAAATTTGAAAATTTCCGCAGCCGCCATCTTGGATTTTCATTTTGACCTCACTATTGGCTTTAGCACCCTTGAAAACCATGAAAACGATACCCATGATGAAAAATTTGAAAATTTCCGCAGCCGCCATCTTGGATTTTCATTTTGACCTCACTATTGGCTTTAACACCATTGAAAACCATGAAAACGATACCCATAATGAAAAATTTGAAAATTTTCACAGCCGCCATCTTGGATTTTTAATTTTACCTCACTATCGGCTTTAGCACCATTGAAAACCATGAAAACGATACCTATGACGAAAAATTTGAAAAATTTCACAGCCGCCATCTTGGATTTTCATTTTGACCTCACTATCGGCTTTAGCACCATTGAAAACCATAAAAACGATACCAATGATGAAAAATTTGAAAAATTTCAGAGCCGCCATTTTGGATTTTCATTTTGACCAAATTCACACTTTCTCTCTCTTGCCAGACTGTTACTTGTTCATACAATGTTCGTGTTTGATCTCTGGTGATTGGAACTGTTTTTTACTAACAATATCCATGTTCCAAATTCAAATCACTTTTAATCCCTAGGGATTAAAAAGCTATTTTAGTCCCTGTTTACGAGGACTAAACTAGAAATTTTTGAAAAGATGTGATAAAAAAATTTTTTTAATACTTTTTATGGAATTAAAAAAAAAAAAACAAAACTGTGTAACTTTTAAACTAAATCATCTATCGCGATGAAACAAACTCCATAATTATTGGATGTATTTTTTTCATAAATTTTTACAAAAATTGTAAAATTTATAAATAAGATGCCAAAGAGAAGAAAAAAAAATTTTTTTTTGCAAAAAAAAATAAATAATATTTTAATATTTTTTCCGTCGATAAAATTAAGCATAGATTCCCTAATTTCGATATGTGCACATTATGAAGAATCACACAGTATAAAGAAAAGGAGTGAATAATAGCGTGACGGTTGACAGGGGATAATGGAAGAATGGAAACGTGTTGCGCCGACCCCACGTAACATGGGACAAGGACAGGAAGATGGTGACGTATTTTTGACAGTTTGAGACTGAGATTAGAATTCGAACGTGTTTGAAAATACGGAAATTGCCCCTCTAGTGTCATGATTTGTACAGTACAGCTAGCAACAAAAGTTGGTTAACACTAACTGACTGATTGAATAAAAAAAATCATTTAATTAAATTTCTGTTATGATTTGAAGAAACTAGTGTTAGAAAATGTTGCTGACCAAGAGAAAACTAAAAAAAAATATCAGACTGTAACTTAAAAATTATACAAGTGAAACATTTACAGGGGAAATTTTAAATTCAAATAATGGGTTCATTACAAATAAATGAATTATAATACGTTAAAAAACACATAATTACTGATAATATATACGGGGCATTTATGAAAACTACTACTACTATGATTTTAGTAATAAACACTTTAGTGAAAACAAAATACAGTCAGTATTGATAGTGCCGTCCACGAAGACGCGCCCCACTCTTCTTCCTAATTGCTAACAGCACGCTTAGCATGACCACCATAGAAATAGATTTTGTCGACGGAAAAATAGACAAAATATTCTATTCTTCCGTCGACAAAACCCGTTTGGTTGTCATGCTACGCGTGCTATACAGCTCAGTATAGTAATCGTGTATAGGAAGAAGAGTGGGGCGCGTCTTCGTGGAAGGCACTATCTATAACAGAATATTATACTTGTAGGAGAAAAGGTAACGATTCTTGAACGCAATTTCTTGGAACATTACGATGTGGTCTCTGGAAGAATTACGAAAAGATAGTTTTCAAGTAAATATCTATTTAATGCTAATCATTAAATCATTCACTGACACACACCGCACAAACTTTACAGCTGGGTCAAGAAATATTAAATTTTGCACAAGAAAGGATTTTTTTTAAATTGATCTCCTAACATAATCCTGTTGGGACACAGGCCTCCTATTGGTAAGAGGGAGTGGGATGTAATCCACCACGCGGGCCCGTGTATATGGGAACCCTTCCAGAATTCAGAACCCCACTTTTGAGTTGGGGGAGCCTTTAAGCGATTGAACGCGCAGTTTGATGGATTGAGCGCGCAGTTTGATGGATTGAACGCGCAGTTTGATGGATTGAACGCGCAGCTTGATTACATTATATTCAAAATCTTTAAATGCAGGACAAAATGTTTACAAAAGTTCAGAACTGTCTCTTACTAATGATTTCCTGTTTCCCGAAAATGCAAACTGTATATTATTATAAGCTGATGTTCGCACGGACGCGCACTGGATTTTCAACTGTCGGTGTTAAGCTGAGCGTTGAGAATCCAACGCGCTGGGACGCATTCTCGTCCCAGCGCGTTGAAAAACATACTGTTGGATTTTCAACTCTCGGTGCTAAGCAGAGCGCTGAAAATCCAGTGCACGAAAAAGAATCGCCGCGATTTTATTGAGTCCGTGCGAACGTCGGCTAAAAGTGCTTTTATATCTTCTGACTACGTTACGCCCACTAAATTCGACAAGTCGAGCCCGCCGCGTACCTACTTGTAGCTCCATACCTAAAATGCGGAGTGTCCCATCTGTCTGTGGTGCAAGTGGAATCTAATGTGTAATTGAAGACATAAGTGGATGAAGGTGATATGTCGCAAAATTCTAATTTCGAGAAAATTGAGTTCAAAGTTTCACAAAAACATTTTAGGATATTTCAAAACGCCTTAAATGTATTTATCCAATAAGGGTGTCTGGCGGCGCCAACCGTTTAATATTTTTAAAATAGGAGAGAAATTAAAGAATAAAATGTATTTTTAGTACTTTATTTTAAGAAAAACTGAACATAACTCCTTCTTCCGCAAAGAATATTTTAATTTATTTGAGAAAATTAACTCTGAAGGAGACAAGTTACTTAAGAAATTAGAAGAAAAAAACAAAAAATAAACGAAAAACGATTATTCTTCTCCGAGAATGGACTGATAATAATATCGATATTCCGGTTTAACAAATTTTAGTTGGTCTTTAATATTAGCTTTTTTTCAACTGACACAGTACCATATTTTCCATCCACACGTGGCACTTCAAAATTTGGATTAATTTGACCCCTTTTTTTAAAATGTCCACTTTCTGGAATGGTGTCATTTCGTCGTACGACTCTTTGTATAAATATGAACCGTATTCATCAATTCTGATCCATTTCACGCCATCCCTAAAACTAATTTTTCCATTATTTGTATTTTTTTTCCTGTTAATCAAATTTAAATTCACTTGCAAATCGTTTATTTTCCTGAAATGGTCAGTCATATCAATAACTATATTGTTTCGTGAAGCTTTGCTTATAATGGTTCGGTATTGTTCAGGTGCATAGATTGTATCATTTTTTCGAAGCACTTTTTCGATCCTCCCGAAATCTCGATCCGAATCCAAATACGAATGTCCCACTTCGGGAAATTTGTGGTCTATGATTTTAAAATATCCATTTAAGATCAAGTATCGGTTAAGACATATGAAATTGAAATTTTTGTTCTGTCCGGCACATGAATCCCACCAAATTATCGAATGATTTTTACCTTGGCAACTTGAATCTACCTCCACAAACTTCAAGAGTGCACTTGCAACTTCTGAACTTCCACGATCCGCTATATCTTCAGTTCATGTACAACAAACAACTTTTTATTTGGATGTTCCGTCTATAACATGAATACCAAAGTTATAAAACCAGATTTGTCGTAGATAGAATGCCTTGGATGTAGTTAATTTTGGCAAAGGCATTGTTTGTTGTAGATCTACTGTAATGTAAAGCACATCATCAGCCAGTTTAGGTTTCTTTCTGTCGGCTTGCATCGCTTCCACAGCTGCATAGTAATTTGCTTTATGTTCTTCATTTGAATCCCCAGCATCACAAGTTGCACAGGTATCACTCTTTGGGTATCCAAAAGATAAATTAAATTCTGTGACAAAGATTTTGTTATGTGCAGCACAAAACATCTTCATTCACTGAAAGTGCAGTGCAATGTCACATAGCTCCTTCATCCACTGCAGAAAAGTTAACTTTTTACTTTTTTGGTATCTATAAAAATGTTAAGTGCCCATACCGCATTCATCCAATATTGATTTTAAAAAATAGTGTACATGACACCTTCATCAAGTAGTGAATTTCTAAAATAGCCACAAACATGGTTGTTTTAAGGTTTAAAATTGTCTGTATGCACATAAAACCATCATTCATGCATAGAACAGCGAAAATCTGAAAATGCGACATATCACCTTCATCCACTCATGTCTTCAATTGTCTGTTAGTCCTAAATATGAACACAAAGTCACCTGTCGGTCGTGCGCGTGGTGCGAGTGCGGCGTGGAGGGCGAGTGCGCGCGCGACGCCAGCGCGGCCGTGCGCGCCTGCTCGCGCCACCAGCTCAGCTCCTTCTCCAGGACACTGTAAAATACAGGAACATTTGTTTTAAATCATTTTTCTTCATGTTGACAGTGTAACATAGAATATTAACGTTAACAGTTTAGGTAAATAAGCTTATTTGATGATGAATCGTTGTCGTCGTATATAACGTAACCCAGCTCCTAATTGTTAGTCAGTTTTATAGATACATATCTTAAAATTTATTATAATTATATCGACACCGGAAATTTTAAATGTCGTAAAGGACAGGGAATACAATGTCCTTTACGACAATTGAAATTTCCGGTATCGATATTTTTTATGTACTATAACCCATGTTTGCAAACAAATAAATGATTTGATTTGAATTGAATTATATAAAAAAAAACCATCTGAAAGTTTTTCAAAGGACATATCCTAAAATGGTTTTTATTATTCAATAATTCTAACCAGGATAAGTTAAATATATTTGGATAGACACCCCAAAAACTAGTGATTCTAACTATATCATACATTTTTAAAGACCTCCGATTTTGAGAAAAATCGTTTTTTATTTTAGTAAGAATTTACTCCTAAAACGAACAAACCTTTTTAATTATCTGGGATAATATAATGAACACAAAATAGACACATTTTACTGTCATTACTGTCAATTCATTGACAGAAATGACAGTACTATGTGTCAATTTATATCATATTGACATATTCAAATAGTAAACTTGTCAAAATTGACACATAAGAATAAGAATAATTTATTGGTCCATTGTTACAAAGTAAATTTCAGAAAATAATGATATAGTATGCTTATAATGTAACTAGAATATTTACCATAGTATTAAAACAGTGGTCCCCAAACTAGGCAGCGCCTGTATCTTGGGGGCCTGAGTTGCATTAACTTAAATTTTAATTCAAAACATGTTTGCGTTAGCTTAAATTTAATTTTAGGGTGTTTGAGAATGGACAAAATAGTTAATTAAAATTAAGGGTGGCAAACTATCAAAATAAAAATAAATTGAACAAAATAAAACAATTCTAAAATATATATATATATAGTGTGTGTGTGAGTGAGTGTGTGGGGTTGGGTGTGAGTGTGTGTGTGAGTGTGCGTGGTGGTGAGGTGAAAGTGTGGGTTTTGTGTGAATAAATTGCTTGTACCTATATTACTAACTCACTATATCTTCAGTGTCGTTGTATGACAGGGAGAGAAGCCAACTTTTTGTCATTCTTTTAAACGAGTGAGTGTCAAGACCTGTAGTATCACAGCGCTTGCTTATTTTATTGTAGATATGAGTGTGTGAGTAAGAGGGGCATCATCGGGCCAGAAGACTGTTTGCATTAGGGAGAGGGACATGAAAGATACGTTTTGAAAGCAGGCTTTGGTAGTCAGGTCTGTTTTTAATGGATTTGTGTGCATGCAGTGCGGCACTAAGTATGTATAGTTGACGTACTCGAAGAACCGGAAATTGATTGTATAGCAGATCTGTCGGGAACCTAAAGGGCTTTCTAAGCATCACTTTAATTACGGCTCTTTGAGCTCTTTCTATTTCAATAAATGTGCTTTTTCCGGCTCCGCCCCAGACGGAGATTCCATATTGGAGTATTGATTGACAAAGACCTAGGTATATTGTTCGGAGAATTTTAATAGGAGTGCAGTCTCGTAGTTTTTTCATGACGTAGATTAGTTTTCTGACGCGGCCCGCTAGCAAGTGTATGTGAGGTTGAAATGATAAATTTTCGTCTATTGTAATACCTAGATATCTAAGGGAGGAAATGCGGTCTATAGGAGTACAGATACAGTTTGTGAGTGGTGAATTGTGATCGTTGCGGCATGTGTGGAATTTGAGTGTCAATTGGCGAGGAGGACTGGAGGCTATGGTTTTGAAGAAAGTAATCAGCTTGGTATTTTTTACGTTAAGTGTAAGTAAATTTCTACTAAGAGTCTCGGAGATAGTAAGAAGACCAATTTCGGCAAGATTATACACCTGTTCCCGAGTTTCGGCGTGGAATATGCTTGCCGTGTCGTCTGCATAAGAAATTATTTCAGCGTTTTGAAGTGGTGCATTAAGGATGTCGTTCATATAGAAGGCAAAAAGAGTTGGACCAAGAGTACTACCTTGAGGAATTCCAAAGTTCATTGGTAGTAATCCACTAGAGTAGTCACCTACTTTTACTTGTTGCCGGCGATTTGTTAAATAGCTTCGAAACCAGTCTAGCGCATTTCCTCGTATTCCTATACTCTCTAGTTTGGACAGGAGTAGATCTATCGATATGGCGTCAAACGCCTTGGCTAAGTCAAGGAAAACTGCCAAGACGTGTTCGCCCTTTTCAATGCAAGAAGCTATGGAGTTGGTCAATAATATACCAGCGTCCTCGGTTGACTTGCCTCTTCTAAAGCCAAACTGTCTTTCAGATATTAGATTGTAATGTTCCAAAAAATTGACTAGTCGCTTATTTACAACTTTTTCAAGAAGTTTCGATAGAATACACAGAAGTGCGATAGGACGGTAGTTTTCCGGTAATTCTTTAAGACCGCTTTTATGAATGGGTCGGATACAGGCAACCTTCCAGCAGTCTGGGAAGATACCGTTTTCCAAACTTAAGTTAAAAATGTGAGTGAGTGGTTTTAACAGTCTTAACATATTACTGTCATCACTGTCAATTGATTAACAGTAATGATAGCACCATGTGTCAATTTATATCATATTTGTCATAGTTGCCATCAACAAATAAAATATTTGTAGTTTAAATAGTTTATAATTTTTCTCTTAAATGGGGTCTAAAAATATTATTTCAGTGGTTCCTAGTTCCATATTTTGTCGTTTTTATTTAGATGTAGTTTGATGCTGGTTAGATTTTCTCGGAATAAAAAACCAACGTCCCTACAAAAAGCGGACATCTCCTTTGAATTACAATACCGTAGCGTGACGGTAAAACATATTCTGTAGTAAATTGGATGCTCTCAGACATTTGAAATGAAAACTTCTTTAGGCGCATTGGACATTTTTGAGATGGGAAAACACAATTGAACTCGCGACACCGTTACCGACATCTCATTTTTGTAAACGCGGTTGTGCTCTTTATTTAGATAAGGTTACGGACCAATGTTCTATACAAGTATTTTTCTTCCACCAAGGCGATCTTGTTCAAGTTATCACTTCTGTCGGCACTTCCGGAGTGCCACTGTTTTTTTTTTCTTTCTTAGCGTGTCGATGGCAATCTAAATGGAGTCTGCCCGGAATTTTATACTAAGAGTAAGGAGAGAGGTACACTACACACGCGACGCACATTAGTTAGTGATTGCGCCACAATGAGAGTAGAAGCGATCAGACGTGTTACCTGTGCGCCGTGTCCCGGATGACGTCGGCGATGTGCAGCTGCTGGTTGTTGTTGTGCGCGTTGTTGAGCGCCTCGGCGTGGCGGTCCAGCGCGGCGCGCAGCCCGGCCGCCGCCGCCGCGCCGCCTCGCTCCGCCGCCGCGCGCGCCGCCGCCTCCGTGTTGGCTGCGACTGCACGCCACAGAATACAAACAAAAACGATTATTTACCACGATACCAAAGAACACAAAAAAAAATACCGACCAAATACGTGTCGGACTACACACAATGAAGGGTTACATACGTAATCGGGATGAATTTATCCCAAGAATAAACTCAACATTGTAGTAGAAAAACATGACGTGCTCCCATACATTCCAACTACAAATCATATAAGTTTGTACACACAATAATGAGAGATATACCATGATAAAGACCACAGACTTCCTATATATAGGTTTTTAGGTTTCCTGTAATTTATAAGTATAGAACTATTATGAGGGGGGA
This sequence comes from Agrochola lychnidis, assembly GCA_963680765.1. Taxonomy (NCBI): domain Eukaryota; kingdom Metazoa; phylum Arthropoda; class Insecta; order Lepidoptera; family Noctuidae; genus Agrochola; species Agrochola lychnidis. The sequence continues at coordinate 24,905,787 of OY796858.1, forward strand.
GGGGGGAGAAAGGATCCATTTTAATCCATTTTCTTAAATAACTATCAATCTATCTGCCTAGCCTTTTCGCAACTATGTTGGGGTCGACTTCCAGTCTAACCGGATGCAGCTAAATACCAGTATTTTACATGGAGCGACTGCCTATGTAATCTTCATAACCCAGTAACTGAGTAATATGCTCGTGAACGGGTGCTGCTTGTGGTGACTGGTCGTCTTGCTGATCATGGTTTTGTTATTGTAACTAGTAATTAACTGTTTATTTATTTTACCTTGATAGTCCTAGTTTATCATTTATAACTTCCAATTACAGCTTTATGTAAGCGGGCATGCCCTTTATGCCTGGAGGCTTTTATTTAGATATTTAGTTCTTTTTAAGTTTAGTTTTTTTTTTTTAAATTCTGCTTGAGTATGGTTCTCGATGTTTTTGGTTGGTATATTGGCGTGTGCTAGCTGACATATGCCCAATAATTTATACTTAATTAAAATAATGTTTTATGTTGCATAATAATTTTGCATACTATTGTATAGATTCATTTTTTTTTTTCTAACTTGAACAGACAGCTATGCTGCTGGGGAGTTTGTTGCGCCACTTCTTCTTCCCCGCTAAAGCACTAGGAAGTGGTGAAGGGTGGGCGTTTTTGGGGGACTGTCTTATGTAATTTTGACGTTCGAAAAGTGCTGATTCTCAGCCTAGTTTGAATAAATGACTTTTGAATTTTACGATACCCCTGGTAAGACTAATTGTTATACTTTCGGGCTTCTGACGACTCGTAACGACTGCCAAAGATCCACGAATAACAGCCGAGACCAACAGTTTAACGTACTTTCCGAGGCACGAAGGAGTCTCAGCATGGTCACCCATCTACGAACCAACCCCGGCAAACGTAGCTTAACCTGATGGATCAACCTATGCGGCTATTTCTGCTTAGCCACGAGCTCCTCCTCTTTTATTAAATAACTATAAAACTTATTTTTTTTTTTTTTATCACATCTATTCGAGCATATAGCTAGTTTAGTCCTCGTAAACAGGGACTAAATAGATTTTTAATCCCTAGGGATTAAAAGTGATTTGAATTTGGAACGTGGATATTGTTAGTAAAAGTTCCAATCACCAAAGAGATCAAACACGAACTTTGTATGAACAAGTAACAGGCTGGCAAGAGAGAGAAAGTGTGAATTTGGTCAAAATGAAAATCCAAGATGGCGGCTCTGAAAATTTTCAAATTTTTCATCATGGGTATCGTTTTCATGGTTTTCAATGGTGCTAAAGCCGATAGTGAGGACACAATGAAAATCCAAGATGGCGGCTGTGAAAATTTTCATATTTTTCGTCGTGGGTGTCATTTTCATAGTTTTCGAGGGTGCTAAAGCTGATAGTGAGGACAAAATGTAAGTTCAAGATGATAGCGATTTTTATTTTAAATCATACTTGAGAAGAAACTTCGTACCTGACGGGGGTTGGATCGCACACGTTTTTTTTTCTCATAGAGTGATAAAAAGTAGTGTGTTCACCTCGGGAGCAACACTATTTTAAACTCGAGTGAAGTACTTTGAATCCCTCGCTGCGCTCAGGATTCTACTTTAGAATCCCGAGCGTAGCGAGGGATTCAAAGAAACACTCTCGCCTTAAAAATAGTTGTTTGCTCCCTTGGTAAACAATCTACTATTTGGCTCAGAAAATGCCAAGCTAGAGGATGCCAATTTGTATGTAGTACCTGATGTTTTGTCATTTGACAATTGAGATGAATTATTATAGCAGCCCGCCCCGGCTTTGCACGGGTATTAAACAAACATTTCAAAAGTTATAATTTTTTACACACTCTCCCATACACATACGACCATGGCGACATTTTTCAAATAACTTACATTTTTAAACTTGTGATATCTTTCGAATGGAATGTCCAAATTGAATAATTCAAAAAGTTATATAATGGTTTTGAAGCAGACTTAAATATGAAGTCATTTATTTTGATAAGGATTCGTTCCAAAGTATAAATAAAAGAGCTTTAATATTGGTGGCATTTATATATATATTTTTTAAATGATAAACACTTATTGTGATAAAACTATAATAGTTAGACATATGCTGTCGTGATATTTTTTGTAGATAATTATATGTTCTGCAAAGACGTAGTACATTATTTTGTTCTATAATCAATAGTTTTCGCAGCGCACGCGATGTAAGAAAGTTTTTTGGTAATTTTTTCACACCTTGGGTTACATTATTGGAGTTTTAGTATGGATCCCTAACTTTTTTGAAAATTTAATATAGCCTATGTTCACCGGAGATAGTGTAGCTTCCCAACAGTGAAAGAATTTTTCAAATCGGTCAAGTAGTTTCGGAGCCTATTCAATGCAAACAAACAAACAAAAAAGCAATCAAATCTTTCCTCTTTATAATATCTAGTGTAGATTAGTGTAGATAATAACCCCAATTTTCGTCGAAAAATTGAAACCTTCTAAATACAGATGAATGTATTACTAATTCCCTTTAGTGAATGACTGCGCAAGAGTTTACCCTGAACAAGGTACCTTCATCCAAATACTTTCAGAACAGACTATATCTATCTTAACAGCCGCATACTACAGTACAGATATACTCACACTCCTTGGTCCCATTTTGGAAGGCCTGGTTGATCTGCTTGAAGATCTGCGCGTGCGTCTTCTCCATGACTGGCACGACACTGTCGAACAACGCCTCGCGAAACGACTCGCGCACCATGTCTGATAGAGACTTGGCTATGGACGTGCTGAGGCGCTCCATTACCATCTGTAGGAGAATAGGAGGGTGTGCCTCAGATTAAAGTTGTCTGACAATTAAAAAAATCAGTCCTTAAAGTGATTTTTTAAAACTATTGTCGTCTAAAACAAATCGTATACATGTTAAGTCTAAGGTAAGTAAGGTTGTATGTTCGAGTTGCAGCTTAGGTATTGGCTGCAACTCGAACATACAACCTTACTTACCTTAAGGCCTATTTTCACTGTAAACCATGTTTTATATTACTTGAAGGTGCAAATAAACAATTAAACTATTGTCGTCTAAAACAAATCGTCTACATGTTAAAATTACATTGTTCTTAGTTTTTTTTTTTACTAATATTGCAGCGAAAACTAAACTCTATGTGTAAGTGTAAAATTATGATACTCCTAAACGGGCCATTTTTCCCAGCAAAATAATGTTCAAGTGTGGCCCAGCAATACTTAAAATATTGTTGCAATACTCAGCAACTAACTACAGTTAATATTTTTGCCTGTACTATTTCGTCAGCCATTGCTGCCCGTATGCGCATGCGATGCGATGCGCTCCCAGCTACACAGTACACAATACCTTGCTGTTGGCCAGCTTGTCGATGTTGTCCCGCAGCAGCGCGTCGGTGGCGGTGATCTTGCTGGCCAGCTCGTGCTGCAGCGCCGCGGCCAGCGGCTCCAGCGCGCGCGCCGCGCCCACACCCGCCGCCGCCGCCGCGCGCGCGCTCGCGGCCTCGCCCACGCGCGAGATGCGCTCCCAGCTATACAGTACACAATACATAGGACGATCACACAATAATGCGTTGCATCCATTTTTTTACTTATACTATGTGTAACGGGAGTAAAAATACCCTTCACAAAGCCGAAAGTCACTTCTTCACGTTCTTATGTCTTTTTTTTGTACTGGACTATACCTGGGAACCTTCTGGTTACAGAGATATTGAAGATCAAAGTTCCTACTTTTTTTAAACGAAAATAAGTGTCGTAACCAGCGAGTTTTCACATGAAAAATAAGTCGTTGCCGAGCAATACTTTTTTATCGCATCTATTCAAAAAGAGCTAGTTTAGTCCTCGTAAACAGGGACTAAAATAGCTTTTTAATCCCTAGGGATTAGAAGTGATTTGAATTTAGAACGTGGATATTGTTAGTAAAAGTTCCAATCACCAAAGAGATCAAACACGAACATTGTATGAACAAGTAACAGGCTGGCAAGAGAGAGAGAGAGAAAGTGTGAATTTGGTCAAAATGAAAATCCAAGATGGCGGCAGCGAAAATTTTCAAATTATTCGTCATGGGTGTCGTTTTCATAGTTTTCGAGGGTGTCAAAACCGATAGTGAGGTCAAAATGTAAATCCAAGATGGCGACTGCGGGCATTTTCAAATTTTTATCACGGGTGTCGTTTTCATAGTTTTCGAGGGTGCTAAAGCTGATAGTGAGGTCAAAATGTAAATCCACGATGGCGGCTGCGAAAATTTTGTTTTTTAAATCATACGTGAGAAGGAACTTCGTTCCTGACCGGGGTCGGATCACAGACATTTTTTTTTCTCATAGAGGGTGATAAAAAGTAGGGTGTTACGTGTTGCCCGTCGTCAGGAGTGCACGTGCGATGTGATGCGTCCGGACCCTGTTGTCGTGTTTATTTTGAGTGTGGTGGTGACTGAGTCAGTGAAAGTGAGTGAGTGAGTAAGTGAAATACATTGCACACATACATGCAGAGGGGCTCCGGTGGGACGACTTGGCCAGGATAATCTAGTGAGATCTTTCCATGTGCAAATCGGTGACTTGCTCCTTACTGCAAGACCGCCTTTATTTAAGTCACTAGTTTATTTTGTCCCTACAGGTTTAATTGGTTTTATACTCGAAATAATGTAAGATATAATGCGTGTGTGTCAATTACAATAATATTATGTGCTGTGTTCCAAAATCGTTTCTAATGTTTAATGAGCGGTGCGTGGTGTTTTTAAAATCCCGGGCGCGCATACCTAACAACTTTGAAAACGGAATTCCGTGCACTCGATGACCACATCTGGTTTCAGCCCCTTTTGCGCATCGCCAGATGTGCGCCCATAGCTGCATAATAGCAATTGGTATTTTAACTTTTATGATACCTACTCACTATTTGTGTATGTTATGGAATGCCATAACGGGGTATGGTAAAATAGTCCTTACGGTGATTGGATATGTGCGCCCACGATATTGCGCACAGAAAAACAATAATTCGGGTGACGCGGATCGGGATTTTTGTCGAGGTCTTATTAATTACTTGTGCCGAATAGTGTGCATAACTCAGAACTATATCATGTCAACCTGAGAGGAACAGTGGCAAGCTACAGGTCGAACTTGTATCGCGTCGGAGCTGGACATAAACAACGAGAAGCGGGCCGATCGCGCCCTGGACACTGCTGCTGACTACTTATAAGAAGGAAGAAAAAAAAATCGAAGATAGCAGTTTGACCCCACCAAAACATTCACCAGTGAAGCTGGACTTTGAACCATCGAGAATTATCATGAGAGACTTGATAAACCATGCTAGGAATAAACCAAGACAATAGAAAATTCATGAAATGTTAGACGGAAAACCCGTAACCATCATCAAGAAACACAGGATGTGCTATCTCGCACATGTTCACAGTTGCCGCAATCCACACCCGTACATACAAGACCAAATCCAAGAAAGCCGGCCTACCTATTTACACATGAAATGATATCCTAAAGCAGGACATGACTTACTTCGACAAGGAAATCACTTTTGGATGGACATGGCTGAAGACCAAGATAAAATTTAGAAGACTGCTAGTGAGATTTTCAAGAAACCTTAAACGGAACCAGCCTAGCGGCGCCATCGTAAAAAAAGATGCCCATCCATAGATAAATACCACCCGTCTCTCCATTATTCCATTGCTTACTCAAGCATGCATATCCGGTAGGCTCGCAAATCCTTCCGCGTCTCCCGGTCTACTCTTTGATATGCAATGGCCTCTGTCACCTCATGAAGCATGAGGCTCCAGTGGCTAGTGCAAATTTCGGGGTTCATTCGATTTATCGAGTCTGGGTCGGTGCATTTCATTCATTCATTCATAGAGGGTGATAAAAAGTAGTGTTCATCTCGGGAGCAACACAATTTTAAGCTCGAGTTACGTACTTTGAATCCCTCGCTGCTCTCAGGATTATACTCTCTCTCTACTCTAGAATCCTTCGCTCTGCTCTGGATTCAAAGAAACGAGAGTGTTTCTTTGAATCCAGAGCAGAGCGAGAAGCGCCTTAAAAATAATTGTTTGCTCTCTTGGCAAACAATCTACTATTTGCTCAATGGATGAACTGAATGCGTAATTAACGGCTATGTGTTAGGTTTTTACATCCTGAATACCAGTTACATATAGCACCGCTTTAATTTAAAAAGAGCCTGTATCTGTTGCAACACTTGTGTAATAACGCCACGCAGCGTACGTACCCGTCGGCCAGCGCGCTCTCGACGGCCTGCGCCGTGCGCTGCGCGTGCGCCCGCAGCGCCTCGTCCACCATCTCGCGCGGCGACGACACCGCGCCGCGCAGGCCGCGCAGCTCGCGCGTCTGCGCGCTCATCATCTCTGTCACGGGAACATACAGGTTACACGTGCATACAGCAGGACATTTGACAATTATTCTAAAAAAACCGGCCAACAGTGACTCGGGTTCACACAGCTAAGGTTTGGAACCAAAAACTAAACTGAGCTGTGGAACGATCGCTGACCTGCCGTAATTACTGTACGGCGCGTAATTTATAAATCTGCTCTAGCTCCTAACTATACATCGTATGTTCGCACTTCGCAAACAACATTAAGCATGAAATAAAAAAATTGGTTGTGTGTAAAGTCGATTTACGGACGATAATTTTACGTGATAACGTCACAAGCCGAACGCTTAGGCCGATCGTGCCTCTCTATCGCTTGTACGCTCGGCTCAGGCGGAATGTGACACTTTTTCGTGCGTGCAGCCGGCGTTCATCGATTTATAAGACGTTCTCACGTCAAAAAAAAAATAGAATTATTCTATTATTACCTGTCAACTTGTCCAGCTTGTGCTCGAGCGCCTCCAGCCTGCTCTTGTCCGTGGCCGACAGGCCGGCACAGCGCACGTCCTCGCTGGGCGCTCGCTCCACACAGGACACGTTCAGCATAGTGTTAAGGGATTGGCTGCTCGACTTGTCACTTGAAGCCTTGCGTTGGGCTGCTTCCGTTATTTGAGGGATCGAGATTTGGGGCCAGGTTTCGCTGTCTGTAAAAGAAAAGTGAGATTTAATACAAAATTAGGCCGCGTCCTATTTAAAAGGGATCGTCGCGCGCAAACGTGATCGGTCGCATGCATTTGTCACTTTTTGTTTAGAAAACCGGAAAACGTTCTCTGTGACCACGCGTTCATGTTCACCGAACAAAAAGTTCGAACAATCGTGTGTTACACGACGATCGCTTTTTAATAGGACGCGACCTTATAGTATTCTTTAAATATACCTAAAGGCACGTGGGTACCTATATCAGAATCATTCATCTTAAAGTGGGCAATCGCACGAGGTATTTTGGAAATAAGTAGACACGTCTTCGAACAGCAGCCTTATAATCACGGTTCTCAATTTAAATTACAATAATCACTCAAGTTAACACAGATGAAAATGGATTTAGATTTAGGACGTAAGCGATCCGTCGTAACCGTCTAGTCCACGCTATTGTTCGATAACAACTCCACGAGTACGGTGGTTGTTTGACGTTTACGACGTTCCGCCAGAGTAACAACTGTGCTGTCACTCTCGTCCGCACAATGTTCATTCGATCAATCATACAATCAATGTCAAAATAGGGTTTTCAATCTGTACTACTAGATGGCGCCAGGGACGCGCCTTCACGGCCGGACTGACAATCGCCCGTCCCCGGGCGAATATGTATTCCTGCAACAAGAAGGTACCATACTGTTAGTTGAGCAGCCATGCTCGTCCACCCTGACATGAGCCAGTGCCTCTTACTTTAGGCCACAGCCTATTTCGAACTCACTCTCGCAACTTGCACCGCTCTTTTTCCTCATACGATGCGTAGCCCGGACAAATGCGTCCCTTCGACTTGCCCCAAGTGCAAGACCGGACAACACCGTCCCTTCGACTAGCCATCGGCTCGCTCATAATTATGATGCGTAGCCCGGACAAATGCGTCCTTTCGACTTGCCCCAAGTGCAAGACCGGACAACACCGTCCCTTCGACTCGCCATCACTCACGTCAACGAACTAGATTCGTACGTCCCTTCGACCAGCACCGCTAAGCCCGGACAATACTATCCATTCGTGACACACAGACGCATGCGTCCCTACGAACCTGCTAGCACTCTAGTCAGGACCGGACAACATCTCTTCTTTGGGTTTGCGTCCTTTCGAGTTACCAACCAATGGGCAAAACCGGACAACAACATCCACACGTAATCACATCACATAATTTGAACGTACCTTAGGTTCTGAACACTATGCTCGGTGGATGTCTACTTCTACATCAAAGGTTATAGGTCCCTCATCTTCCGAATCAGCACTAGCTGTTTCAGAAGGGGCCGTAAGCGTTTCAGACGATGCAGTCAGAGTAGCGGAATCTGCAGTCAGGGTGTCAACACTGCGAGCCGACATAATCTCAAAATCGGCGTCAATAATGCCTTCTGACTGCATATCTACCGCCTTCACGGCTTCCTCGTCATTTATAATGCCTTCAGCTAATTCTAATAAGCCCTCGTGACCTCCCGGCACCAAACGCAAATTTTCGTGCGAATACTTTAACGTACGGCAAGGACCATCTACACTTTTTAATTCATAGCGGTCATTTTACAGAACATTGGTGATCACGAAAGGTCCCCTGAACTTTCGGTCAAGTTTCGTCTGATTGCGTTCCGAACTTTTTACGAAAACGTAATCACCTTTATTAAATGGCTTTACTCTAGCTCTTCCGCGATTAAAACGAATAGTATCAGCGTTAGCAGCTTTCTCTATATTCTTGGATGCATTTAAGCGTATCGCTTCTAAATTTAAGCGATCGTGTGGACCATCTCCAGTTGAAAGCTTAGAAATTCCTAACGAGTACGATTGAACTCCAAACATTAATTCAGTCGGGGTATATTTCGTGACGGTAGACCTTGTACTATTTAGAGCAAGTTGCACGTTGCCCAACTCATCGCGCCAATTCTTGTGCGGATCATTTTCAATGATTGTAAGTAAAGATTTTAGAGTTCGCATTACCCGTTCGACCTGACCGTTTGCTCTACTTGAGCCAGTGGCGATGAAGTGAAGGTCAATGTGATGTTCCGCACAAAATTTCTTGAATTCACCGCTAATATAGCAGCGACCCTGATCAGCTACAATTCGTTTAGGAGCCCCGAACAAACAAACAGCTTTCTTCAGTGCCATAATGGCACTGGCCGCATCTAAAGAAGTGGTGTGTTCTAACAGGACGTACTTGGTAAACGCATCAATGATGACAGAACAGTATTCTTTTTGATCACTCTTACCCGTCAATTTTCCAGTAAAATCTATGTGCAGCGTGTGCCAAGGGGTTGGCTCTTTAGGAATGGGGTGAAGTCTAACTGGTTGGGCACCTGAGGGACCTTTCGAGGCTTTACATATTATGCATGAGTCGACAAACCTACGAACACTTTTCGACATCTCGGGGAACCAATATAGATCGTAAATTTTGTCGAGGGTCTTATCGGGGCCTAAATGTTGAATTTCTGAATGAATGTGACTGATCAGAGTCCATACCAATGAGCGGGGTACTATAGGTAGCCAAGAAACAGTTTTATTGCGGTTAATTTTCCGGTAAAGAATACCATTCCTAACGTCATAAGTTTGTGCTACATTCTCCGGTAAATCGCCGTCCGAAAATTTCTTTATAATGTCCTGGATTTCAGCGTCGCGCTTTTGTTCGACAGACAACCAACCTGCATGCAACTCTACGAATTTAACTGTCTTCTTTGCAGGAGTAGAACTAGGAGAAGCTTCAAACTTATCTGAACAATGTTCTACAGTTGCGATCTCAGGTAGGTGATTTCGCGATAGATAATCGGCGTGTTCCACTTCACGATAAACAATATCAAAATCGTACGCTTGAAGCATGGCCCACCACCTATGAACGCGGGGTGTCAAATCGACCTTTGATTTAGACGCCTTCAACGAGTTACAGTCTGTATAAACTGTGAACTTCCGGCCGTGCAAATAGTGACGGAAATGTTCGACCGCTCGCACGACTGCCAGAGTCTCTAGTTCATATGAATGATAACGAGACTCAACCTCAGTCGTGCGGCGGCTAAAATAAGCCACTACGTGTGGCATATTGTTTTTTCTTTGGATAACTATAGCCCCGTATCCCTCCGAACTAGCATCACAGTGGAGCTCTACTGGCAGTTTTGGGTCAAAAATTGTCAAAACCGGCTCTGACGTGAGAATACGAATAACGTTTTGTCTAATCTCTTCGTGTTTTTCCGTCCACTTAATGCCTCCTTTTAATTTTGTAAGAGGGTACAACGGACCAACTATCTGAGTATAACTAGGAATAAATTTCCTAAAATACGAAGATAGGCCAAGAAATTGGCGAACTTGAGTCGCTGTCTTCGGGGGAAGAGCATCGGCCAGAGCCTGAATTTTAAGGGAGTTAGGTCTAACCTCGCCGGCTTGGATAGCATAACCTAAATAATTAACTTTGGTTTTAAGAAACTTGCACTTACGTAAATTCAACGAAAACCCAGCTTTCGTCAGAGCTTGCAGGCATTGGTCTAACCGTTGCAGACCCTCTGTAACGTCCGAGGAATGGCATAGGACGTCATCCATGTACACTAGAGGTCCATCTTTCAAATATTTAAGTGCATTATTAATGCACCTCTGATATACCGACGGCGCATTGCGTAAACCAAACGGCATTGCAACATATTCGTATTGCCCCTCGGGCGTCACGAAAGCCGTCTTTTCTACGGATTCTGGGTGTATCAAAATCTGGTGGAAACCAGAGGCCATGTCTAAAGACGAAAAGTAATAAGCTCCCGTGAGCTGGTCTATTTGGTCGTCTATAAGTGGTAGGGGATAGTGCTCAGGTCGCGTATTTGAATTGAGTTCTCTGTAGTCGACACACATTCTATCCGAGTCGTCTTTTTTCTTTACTAAGAGAATCGGACTAGCAAATGGCGAGGAACTCTCTCTAATAACGCCAGCTTTCAATAGCTCCTGAACCTTATCCCTCACCACCTGTTTTTCGATGGGAGATAAACGATACGGTCGCCGTTGGACTATTTTATTAGAATCAATAAGTTCAATTTTCATTAGACCCGTATTAACACGTTTAGTTGGAGTACCATTTATAAAGTGATCAGTATAATTCGACAAAATACGCAGTAAGGTTTCCTTCCCATCCCCGACTAAATCTGTATCTACAGCCGCGACGTCAATACCTTGTACACTTGTTTCACAAAAATTTATTTTCTCATTAGTGGAGATAAGAAGATTTTCGTTATCAATCTCAACCCGCACTCCATTTTCCAATAAGTCCCTACCTACAATAACGTTTTCCGAAATACAATTGTCTGGAACTATATGAAACAAGAGAGTCAAGCAAAGATTATCAATTTGGACCTTGCTAGAAATTTGTCTATTACACTCAATATCGTCTCCCCCAATGCCAGTCAAATAAACGGTGTTATTGCGTTCAGTGCCAGGGAAATCCAAAGACACCAGATTCTTTAATCAAAGAACAAGAGGAGCCACTATCAAAAAGAAAACAGATATGCTCACCAGATGCCGTCGTCAGTTTACCTCTCGAAGTCTTGTGCTCGCAAGTGTTGACCTCCCTGACCACTGCGCCGCCTCTCTTCTCAGGGCATGACGTAGATACGTGGCCAGGCTTCCCGCACGTGAAACAGGTGATTGGTGCCGATTTGGCCTTGACCTGATCCGTGTTGGGACCATCAGCTCGATTAGCTGGATCGTCACGTCGCCTTTTACACTCTACTATTTTGTGTCCAGGAACTCCACACCGATGACATTTTCCATTGAACTTCGAGTCTGACAGGCGAGGTCTTTTTGCTTTATTGTCATAACCATCATTATCTTCAGTACGACGCTTTAAAGAAATCCCACCGAGTGTCCGGAAGAGTTGAGCACGAGTAGCGATAGCATACAAATTCAGTTCACGACGAATCATGTGGTCTTTAGAGCTCAGAACGGAAATAACGAATCCAGTGATTGCCTCTTCTGACATCTCGACTTTAGGGATTCGCTCGATTAGTGCCCATAAACGCATAGCCGATTCACTAGCAGTCTCTTTTGCTCCGATCTGAAAGCGCAACACGTCATCGAAATAGTCCTGTATCAATTTGGGCTCTGCAAATTTCGCCAGCAATGTTTGCTTCACAACTTCCCAGGTTAAGTCTTCCAAACGCAACTTAGTCAGAACAGATGCCGCTCGTCCTTTTAGCGCGGTTGTCAGAGCAACTAAAAGTTCCACGCCACTCAGATTCTTGCTGTTAATAATCAACTGGGAAACACGGCACCAGCCCTTAACATCGGCATCTTCATCATCTGGGTCGAACTTGATCAACTGAACCGCGTTAGTGTTTGCTGCAGACTGCGATGTTTGCTGCGGCATCGCTAACAAACGGGTTAGCAGGGCTTCCATATTGGTGAGCAATCCACTATTGCTAGGTTGATTATGCGGCTGAGTATCTTTATCCGACTGTTTTTCGCATCCCACTTCTGATAAAGGCACGTGGGTACCTATATCAGAATCATTCATCTTAAAGTGGGCAATCGCACGAGGTATTTTGGAAATAAGTAGACACGTCTTCGAACAGCAGCCTTATAATCACGGTTCTCAATTTAAATTACAATAATCACTCAAGTTAACACAGATGAAAATGGATTTAGATTTAGGACGTAAGCGATCCGTCGTAACCGTCTAGTCCACGCTATTGTTCGATAACAACTCCACGAGTACGGTGGTTGTTTGACGTTTACGACGTTCCGCCAGAGTAACAACTGTGCTGTCACTCTCGTCCGCACAATGTTCATTCGATCAATCATACAATCAATGTCAAAATAGGGTTTTCAATCTGTACTACTAGATGGCGCCAGGGACGCGCCTTCATACCTATTGGGCTCAAACAATATAAAAACAAAGTACTATCGACACGAAAAGAAGAAGACGAAGAATAATTGAACAGATTATTCTTGACATTAAAAAAGCATGTTTACCCTTTAGGAGGTGAAAGTACTCATAATTATAAACTATGGGACCAACTACGAAATAGCAAAAAAAAAAACATCTGTTTCATACATTTTAATCGGGTAAATATTGCATTTTTGTATGAAACAGCAGATTTTTTTTTTTCGGTATTCCATAGTTAAATAATTAGGTTCGATAAATAACTGTGTATAACGAAAGTGGAACTAACCAATAAAGAAGGGTTTTTGTTAACTCATCCCTGAAAGGGGTTAAATAGGGGATGAAAGTTTGTATGTGTAGTTCGGTATTTTTGCCGATGGAAAAGCCCATCGGGTCCATGGTTGTAAATACATGAATGGTGTGATACTTACTAGTATGCGCGAGCTTGTGCGGGTGCGGCGGAAGCGGAGCGAGCGGTGGGAGCGGAGGGTGCGGTGGGAGCGGCGTGAGCGGCGCGGGCACGTCGGGCGGCACGAACACGTCGTCGGCCGCGTACAAAGGCGACGACACGAACAGCGGCGACGAACCGTTCGCGACTACCACGGCCTCCACTACGGGCGTTGGGTCTGTTTCTTCTTCCTGTAACAAAATAAAATAAACTTAATTTATAATGAATTTATGAATGTGAGAAAGCGTTAATATACCGGATGATTTTTCTTACCATCTCGAAATTTTTACAGGGAATATAAACAACTTTCACTATGGGAGCAACTCTGAAATCACGAAAAAAAATCAGCTGTTTCATCAATTTTGGTCAAGTAGGTATTGAACTTTTGTATAAACAGCTGATATTTTTTTTCGTGATTTTAGTGTTGCTCCCATAGTGAAAGTTGTTTATGTTCATGGGTAGAACACCCTGTAAAAATTTCAAGACGGTAAAAAAAATCACCCAGTGTAAGACCTTACTGTACCTATTACAAAAAATCACACAAAGGCTCCGCCCAAACGGGCCACCGACCACAGCCACTGGTGGCTGGCGACAAGCTGTTTACATAATTTTTTACAAGTTTTGTATGGAATCGCCGCACACTTGTAGCGAGTGACGGCCACTCGCGACCTAGTGTCCGCGACGCGCCACCGGTGGCGGCCACTCGCGACTTTGCTTTGTATTCGTTATAAATTGTTGCGGTCACCGACTACTAGTGGTGACCACCGTCCACTCGTGGCAGCCACCGACCACTCGTGGCAGCCACTGACCACCTTCGTTAGCGCGGTACCAAAGGACGTGGCGCGCGAGCCAGCGCTGGCTGTGGTCGGTGGGCCGTTTGCGCGGAACGTAATGAACGATTGGATTTGAACAATAACGATTTTGGTCACGACAAAAAAGATACGACTTATTACAAAATCTATTTCATCTTTTTGACTTTGAATAATTAAGCCATTTTTGTATTTTGAACTTTATTTCGACAGTAGTAAAGTTTTAAATACAAACAATGCGTATTTAAAACATCGGTTTGTTTCATAGTTTTCACAAAAATCATGATACTAACTCGTATCATTACGAAAATCTTTCATAGTTTTTAATAATCGTTTTTCCAATTATCCTGCGTAAATATAACGGATGTAAAAAAAAAAAACGCTAAAACGCCGAGAGTTACCTGTTCTTCCCGTCATTGTGATTATGTTTTTGTACTGGACCATACTTGGGAACCTTCTGGTTATGGTGATATTAAAGGTTAAAGTTCTAACTTTTTTTAATACACCCAGGACCCCTGTATGTTGCATGTACCCATAAGCATAATGTTCTGCGTGCCATACATTGAGCGCTGTCGTAAACAGCGCCGTTTTCCAGCAATTATTTTTGAATAATGTTGCTTAGTTTGATGTACAGAATGTAATGTAGTTGACGGCTATTTGGTGGGTCTTGTTACACCCTGTGTATTTTGCTTTCGAGGTAAACTTTGTTTGCGCGATGTAGGATTTCTGTGACGTCAAATGTCATGCGTAGTTTGTATGTGGCGGTATAGATGTCACCACAGCTTGATGTGCGGTCGTGCGTACCTTGAAGAAGGGATGGTCGTTGTGCGACATGATCTGCTGCACTTCGCGACTGGGGCTGGAGCCTGCCGACGCGAGCTTACTGGCCGCTTCCGCTATCGACTCCTCCACGCAAGAACCTATAAGTAAAACATTATTTTCACACCACCTGCTCGATGATGTCAAATTATATGTCATGCAAAACTAACCTAAAGTAACTCATTACAGCCCTGGTGTCTAATCGGGCAATAATATTGTATTGAATTTCATTATAACCTACTGGCAATAATATGTTTTTGTTTTTTTTTTCTTTGCAGAAGGTGTGTAAAGTAGAGTATTCTACTCGGGGATAAAGTTGTCTTTGTCTTGGGATAGCTTGAATTCCTCGCTGTACTCAGCATTTTAATCAACTTCCAGACAAATAAACTAGCGCCGATGACATAAGACAATGCTTTATCCCCTTAGTGAATAATCTACTAAATGCCGAGTCAATGGCCCAATTTATATTTAGAAAGTGCAGACATCAACCTCTTGCATCTTTAATCTTTGTAATAATTATCATTACAATATAATTAGCGCTAACGCGAGTTTTGTAAGCTTCTCTTATCGCGTGCCAATAAGGTTACACTTTGTTTGAAAGCATGCAATGGCGGTGCATAAAAAAAATAGCATGTTTTTATTTATTTAGTGACCAATAAAGCAGGCGGCCCACCTGGTGGTAAGTGGTCGCCGCCAGTGGGCCTGGCCCCCCTGCAATACCAGTGGCATCGTAGGTTTGTTGTCCACCCTAGAGACAAAGTTTTAATGTCCCATGTGCCTGTACAAGCACTAATAAATTTTAAACCGATACAGCGATACTTAGTCTACCGACACATCTACGGAAAATACGCGACTGAAAGTTATGCAATGCTTTTTTACCTAGCCATACCTTGTTCTAAAAGTATTAGATGAAAATGTCAATAGATGGATCGGATAATGATTAGGTAGACGCTAATTTGTAGTGCTATTTACAAATTGAGTGATTACATTTGACTATTTGAATTCAAAAATTGAGGTTCAAAAATGCAAAATTCTAAATATTTTATTTTACATAAACCACAAGGGCACTTATGAAACGTCAGAAGCTAGGTGCACTGTTCTAATTGGTCGAATCCTATGGAGAAGTGCCGGCAAGAAACTCCACGGTTACTCTTTAAGTGGTTTCTACAATGTTTTCAAATTACAGTGTTAATAGATATGGGAGGACATTGTAGGCATATCAACAAGTACCAGGTACTTAATAAAATAGAAAATGGTCCACAAGTTTACAGCCTAGGTTAATTTTATAACCTCAATTTTCATCGATGAAATGACAATCTAATAATGTTATTCAAACAATAATTTATTGGAATAAGTGGTAAAACATAAAGTTAAAACCCTCTAAAAACAGATGAATGTGTTACTATTTCCCGAGTAATTGTGTAAGAATTTAAACCTAAACAATATTGTTTATACTTTCATCAGATATTTTAGAAACATATAATGCCGAAATGACGTCGTTCAACGAAATCAAGCTAGAATTTCTGTCGCGTAATTTCGGCCAGTGTGTTTCTCTTGGCGGCAGAAATAGTGCCCTAATTGCGTAACACACTTTCAATCACAATCCGAGGGTTTTAAAGGAAATTGAAACCATTGCATCGTAGGTTTGATTTTTTTGCCGAACTGTCAAAATGTAAGGAATTGCGATCAAAAGGCCTATGTCCAAAATGTGTTTTTTGTCCATCTTGTAGATTATTAAAAATATTGAACACGTATTTTTTTCTTTTTTGACGTAATCAAAAGATTACGGCGATACATTGAGTTAAAATGTGGCATGACGTCACGCCTTGCTAGATTTAATACTGCGTTGTGACTTTGTGTGAACTTTAATGCGTGTTTTTCTAAGTTATTTTTGATTAATATGATAAAGCAAAAAATACGTGTCTAATATTTTTTTATTATCTGAAAGACGGACTAAATAGTTTTTTTTTTTTACCTAGGCAACTTCCGTATTGTCATTTTATGTGTTACGCAATTACCCCGCAGGTGTAGTTGTATTTAAGATGGTTGTGTGTTGTATCGCATAGTGTTGTTACCTCCGGTGGAGTTGCGCGGCTTGCTGCTGACGTCCGGAGTTGCCGACAGCGGAGGGTCGTCCTCCTCGCGCTTACCTGGGGAGCTGGATACATATACACGTTTGAGATTCACGCAGACAGTGAAATTCTGTTGGAAAATAGTAATAACACAAACAGCCTTGTATAATGTTAATAGCAAGTAACACGAGAAGATATTTTTTGAAAAGGTAAATTATACCCGTTTTCAATAACAATAGGCAACATCTAAATAATAAAATGCCACCTTTCAACTCTCGGCAATGAGCCGAGCGATGAAAATCGAACAGTGCGGTTTATATACTTATTTTCTGTATTATAAACAACAAATATATTTATAATATTGTTTCTGCAGGAGCATAGCTTATATTATCAAGTTACAAATTATCGAAAAAAAAAAAATTGGTTGCCTGTAAAGTCGGTATACGGGCGAAAGTTTTACGTGACAACGACTTTGAGTGGTAAAATAATTTTAATGTGAATATTCATTCGTATAGTAGGAAGAAGGATGAAATAATAGTAACAATTTAAAACATTTATTTATACAAAGAATTATATTTAAAACATTAATTTATACAAAGATATCCTATCTATCTAGCCTATCTCTCTCACTCTCTCTCTCTCGCTCTTAGGCGGGCTAACTGTGCTCGAGTGGAAGGGACGCGTGCCTTTCACTTTTTATGTCTGTCTCTCTCGCTCTTAGGCGGGCTAACCATGCCCGAGTGGAAGGGACGCGTGCCTCTCACTCGCTCTCATTGTGAGCGCATAACGTGAGCGGAGCGTAACGCAGTTTCTTGAAGTGTCACCCGGCAAACCAATTTATAAGACGTTGTCACGTCAAAAAAGAAATTAAGTTTTCATTCATCATTTTTGGTATTACGGAACACATTTAAATTTATCATACATTTTCGAAAGCTAGTAGTGCTATCGAGTCAAACAATAATTGTCAATGTGTGCGTGGTAGTATTGATCTCACACACCTACAGTATATCGCTCCGACAGGCACTTACACTAGCGCAACGTGCTTGGAATATTTTTTTACAAACATTCTCGATTTGTAGTTGCGAGCCGTGTTCGCAGGCCTTATAGCTATTAATATTGAATGAGATGAACGAACACTTCAAAAAATTCACTCATAAATTTTCGGGTTGAATCGACTGTAAAATGTGCACTAAGAAATAATGATAAATTAATTATTTTATCAATATGATACCGATGCATCTATTCTAAACGATATCCGTGCACTGACAGTTATGTCAAAGCGCTAAAGTCACATTAGAAAAGTTGATATGGCCGATACGTTTTCTTAAATTTTCTTATTTTCCGCGCAACTTTCTTAATTTTTTCTTTCATAAGAACTTTCTCCTGACAATTACAAACACAAAAAAATAATAATTTGTGAAATCGGTGCAGCCGTTCCCGCGTGATGCCGTGACCAAAAGAAATAGGGATTCATTTTTAAATAAACAACAAAAAACATTTTTCTGACTGTTCATGAAAAATTATCGAAAAATAACTTTAAAACCATTTTAACAATTTTTTTTTTTCGAAATGTCATTTGTGTTTTTTTAAATAACACTGTTTTTTTAAATGTTTTCACTTCTGTTTTTTTGCATAGTTGACAATTTCAATAAAAATGTTAGTTAATCCGATAAAATAACTCATAAGCTTTTAGAAATAATAAACAGCATCCAAATCGAGCCAATAACATCGGAGATATGGCAAACGCTACTCAAAACATAAAAAATTGAATAATATGAACAATATTAAAGATAGACCCCCCTTTTAAAGTATTTTTTTGATAATTTTTCATAAATATTTAGAAAAATTCGGGCGGTCACATGCCGATGGGCGACATTGTATAGATTACGTTTAGATAGCACCTATACTCCGTTTGAAATAAGATTAGACATTTAAACAAACCTTTTTTACAGTCCGTTCAACCGATTTTGACTTCTATTGCGTAGGCATAAGGATGGCATTAAAAGCAAAAAAAGTGGTTACAAACCAACTGTTTACTGCAGTAGCTGCCATTTGTCATGCCACCAAAGCAATAGAAGTCAAAATCGGTTGAACGGACTGTAAAAAATTTATTTATTTTATTTTTTATTTATTTATTTATCACAAACACTGCTATCATTACAGGAATATTCCTAATGCGGTAGCGTGGTCCTTAATTAAACTATTTTAAATAACATAAAACATACAATATAATTTTTGTGAATTCATTCAGAGAGCAGGAAAATAAATCGATCCTGTCAGCCGTGTCATTCAGTGCGTGCAAGGCGCGCGTCAGTGGCGCTTTGCTGAGCAAGTTGGTTCATGCGTGTGGCACAGCTAGTAACCGTGGCTTCCGGCGCCGTGATACGTAATTGTCAGGCACATTCAAACAAATCTCCTTCAAAACTCCGGAATTATAGGTCTTACCACGTAACAGTTTGAATACATATGTGGTTATGGCTAAGTCCCTCCTTGTTTCGAGTTTATTGTACCCGACCATACCGATAACGAATAAAGTTGGGTACATCAACGGATAGAAGGGGTAGACACCGTGTAGTTTCATGTACAAAAATCTGGTGAATTTGTTTTGTATGCGCTCTAACATGAGAGTATATTTAGTCTCATGCGGAGTCCATATGACAGCATTATACTCAAGCTGCGTTCTTATAAGCGCATTATACAATGCTGCAACTGCTTTTATATTTGTATAACCCGATGCTTAGTTAAATGTTTAGTTAAATGTCTAATCTTATTTCAAATGGAGTATAGTGTTAGTGGAAATGGGCATTAATGTCGCGTAGATCTAGATTCCGGGTGGCGGCAAAGTTTCGGGTAAAAACAAACGTGTACGGAAGAATACGCAACGCAAATTCAGCGTGCTTACGACTGCAATGCTTTCTAAATTATCTGTAACATTTCAAGCCGAAATTACGTCGCGGAATTCGCAATGTTGGCGTAATAAGCACGCCGAACTTCCTTCGCGTGTTTTCAATCGATGTGCTGCTAGATTTAAGGCGCTGACAACAGGCAAACGGTTAAAGAAGGCTGGAATTAAAAACAAGAAAATTGCCAAATCTATATAGTTTGTGGTAGCGAGAAAAATATGTGTTAATCTTAAACATATTTCTCAAAACTTGGTTGTTACCAAAACATGTTTTGAAAAAAATCTCGACACAAATGAACGGTAAACGAACCTTTTACCTTGAATTCTAAAGGGAACAAAACCTGCGATTCTCCATACAAACGTATTCTCCTTTTTTCTTCCCGAATAATGCCTCCAGAGCAATTTTTTTTTCATAAAATCTAGGTCTGCTGTAGACACGTCCCTGTTATTTCCTTTTTTTTAGCAAATAATTGGTAAAGAAAATATGACCCTCCAAAAATTACAAAAATCCCCCAATTTTTTAAAATGATAGGAACATAGACATACTCTTTCTTAAAATTTTCTTCTTATTTGAACGCAGAACTTGGTTGTTTTTAATTTTCGATTACTCAACTCATTTTAGAGTAAATCGATAATTGCTTCATATTTTGCTATAAATTACAAGCGTTGTGTAATCGCGCTCCTCTTTCTTTCCTATGCAGTCTGACGGTGACAACAGTTTAGCTGTTGTCAGCGTCTTAAGTATGAGATAGATATGTGGGTAGATATTAGATGTTTGTGCGTATGATAGAGACAGAAAGATATTTCAAATTAGTTTAGCGCTAAACACATTTAGTAGTTTTTTACTCAAGCGGGCTTTAAGCCCCATTAACACGATGCAAGTTTCTTGCCTGCATATATTAAAATTTAATTCACAAATGACTTGCATCGTCTTAACACGCAACTTTTATTGCAACTTCAACTTATGGCATGCCACAAGCATTAAATAGCATCGTGTAAATCAGGCTTTATCTACAAATGGCTGGGGGTAGTGGATTTATTAATGAAGATTTACCTGAAGGCGTCAGGCGTCATGAGGTTCAGTTGCGGCGCGATGGTCGGTGACTCAGGCCGGGTACCAATCAAGCTGCCTGGCTGTGTCTATGACAACATATTCAACTTTTGCATATAATACAGAAGTTTCGGGGACATGTTCAAAAAGATAGTCCAATTAAAGTCCTCTTCCTCCATCCTACTTTGCTGTGCCCGACATGGTTCACAATGATCATGTCTTTGTAAAACATACCACCTAAATACCTAATATTAAGTATCAAAATCAAGTCATTTATTAAAATTAGGCTGAGAATTAGGCTGAGAACTTTACAAACGCCAAAATAACATAAGACAGTTCCCCAAAACGCCCACCCCTCACCACTTCCTAGTGCTCTAGCTGGGAAGAAGAAGTAACAAACTCCCCAGCAGCACAGCTGTCTGTTCAGTTCGAAAAACTTGATTCTATACAATAGTATGCAAAGTAATTAACATTACAAAACAAAGAAACACAAAACACTTTCAATTATGTGCTACATGTCAGCTAGCACCCGCCAACACTGTTTAACGGTTAAGTAAATCAGAGTCATGGTAGGGAATAAATTGATTAATTTGATATTCAGTATAATTTTTAGTTATCAATTAGTAGTGTAGCATCCAACATAACTTTCGTAAAAGTTTTACGAATAAACTTGGTATCGTGAACTCTTGTGGTTTTCGTCAACTCACAACACACAACTCAAATATAACTTGCAAGCCCTGAGCCGTTCATTAATAGTGGTTCTTCGAGCCGGATGAAGCTAGTCGATTGTTCCTTCCATTAACCTGATATTCATTGTAATTCAAACCTTATGTAAAAGCATTTAAGGGGGAAGCGTCAGGGTAGACCGCGAAATTCAATTTTTTTTACGTTTTTTGCATTTTGCAGGTCAGTGTCAGGTTTTATGTTGATAAAAATATGATTCGCGGTCGTATCAAATATGGCTTTACTCAATTATAATCATTACAATCAGCAATAGTGATTAAGAAGAAGATAAAGGTGTCAAATGTCATGATTTCATGAAATCATGACATTTGACACCTTTGCTAACTTATGGAGTTGTATTGCTGATTGTAATGATGCAAAAAACGTAAGAAAATTTTAATTTCGCGGGCTACCCTGACGCTTCCCCTTAACAACTCGTCATTTGACAACTTGAGAGTGATTGTAACGAAATAATCGCCGAACATATGATAGGTGTTCGTCATTCGCCTTGGCGAGAGCGAGAGAAAGCGCATGCGCTAATAATAAATCCTTGTTTCCAATTAATGTTATCTCCACTTAAACAAATATAACTGAATACTACTGTAAATTAATGTGCTATCAGGACGAGTCATTTTGAAAGTCATAATTTTTTTGAAGTTTTAGCACAAACTAAACTTTATTTGTGGGTATTAAAGTCATTTTTCCAAAAACACGTAGAAGGTGTAACAAGCATGACCCATCATATATTCGTTATCTGTGCATTCTGTACATCAAACTAAGTAAGATTGATCAAAAATGATTGCTGGAAAACGACTTTTATTTTTGGTGTGAAAAACGCTGTTTACGGCAGCGCGAAATGTAACGCACGCAAACCATTGTGCTTATGGGTGCATGCAACGGTTCAAGAGTTGTGGGGGTTTTTATATAACATTTAAAACAAGTTTTCGTAAAAAAAAATTGACCTTCAGTATTTCTGTAACCAGAAGGTTCCCAGGTAAGGTCCAGTACCAAAAAATTATCACAATGACGGGGAGTCCAGCCCGTCCCATCCTTGATGTCCTCCCTCCGGTTGACGCACTAAGCCGAGGTTCGTACCCCATAGGGGGTGCCCTTAGCGAGCGTTCACCTAGTTTTAATTAGCATAGTTGAATAACCCCTGGCTGGAGGTTTTAAGTGTAGTAGCTTAAGGCACCCACAGGAAAGCCCGGTTAAGTAGTCATGATCTCAGAGGTCAACTACGAGATGCCCTAACAAAAAGAAAAATCCGGGGAGTGCGACTGACGGCTTCGTTAAGCGTCTTTTTCACTCGTTATATGTTAAACATGTTTGTAATCTAAATAGCGAATGTTGTGTACGTACCTGCGACCGCATGAGCAAGTTCTTGAGCTGCTGGCTCTGCTGCTGCAGGATGCTGGACGCGATGGTTGCGGGCGCAGACTCCGACGAGCTGTCCTCGAGCGCCAGCTCCGACAGACCTGGGGGAACAAGGAGTTATCTATAGGTTATAGCTTCTTAGTGTGCGATTATAGTGGCGCGGGGCGGGCAGCGGGAGCGGGTGGCGGGTCAAGCGGAAAACGCACATTTCCATGGATGAACACAGTAGCAGCGCGGCGATTGAGCGGTCCGGACGTATCTACCTCGTGCGATATTGGAAATAATAATGTCAGATTATTTGGAAGCTAGTGCTTATATAAAGTGGGACTTTTTTTTCTAAAAGCAATCGCTATGATATCAATAGTGATCGGTATAGACATGGAGAATTTTATACTTTATACGAAAGGCTGCGAAATCATGAAGATAAGTAATGAACAAATCGAGCGGGAAACGCAAACTGACTTGCGTCCACCCGCCCCGCTCGCGACACCCGCTTATCACGCTGCAATCCCCCCCCCCGCACTTGGTGCACCTTAGTCAAAAACTATGTGTTTGCGTTACCCGCCAGCGGATTCCGCTGCCCGCCCCGCTGCCACTGTAATTTCACTTGCGGCGATAAGACCCCTCTTTGAGGAGTGGCTAGAGAGACGCCACGGCGTCCTCACCTTCCGCCTGACACAGGTGCTCACCGGACATGGCTGTTTCGGGAGGTACCTGTTCAGGATAAAGCGGGAGGAAACGCCCGGGTGTCATCACTGTGTGGATCGCCCGGAGGACACGGTGGAGCATACGGTGGAGGTCTGCCCGGCTTGGGCAGAGCATCGCCGTGTCCTCGTGGAAGCGATCGGCGGCGGTGATCTCTCGCGTCCGGCCCTGATTCGGGCCATGCTACGGAGCGAGAGGAAATGGCAGGCCGTCACCTCGTTCTGCGAAGCAGTAATGCTCGCGAAGGAGGAGACGGAGCGCGTGAGGGAAAGGCAAATTTCGCGCCCTCGCGCCCCTAACCGCCGCAGCAGGAGACGCCCTGGGCGTCGGGAGTCACGAGAGGATTTCCGGCCACCGTAGGCGCGGGCTTGCGGACGGTGAGCAATGGGTAGCTCGCCGTCCGATAAGGACCAAGCCCGGGTCGACGGCGCGTTGTGTTCCACGCGCGCCTCAAAGAGATGTCAGCAGAATTGACGGGGTCCGCTAGGGCCAATGCCTGCCGGGGGTTCGAAGAAAACCGATAGGGAAATCGTGGCCCCCTGGCAACACGGCAACTGAAGGAACACGGGTGGGTTTTAGTCAGTAAGAGTCTGACACGCCCTCCCGCTCCGCCCAGAGCGGGAGAAGTCATTTGATGATTTCCCACCCAAAAAAAAAAAAAAAAAAAAGGGTGCTTGCTTAGTGATAAATTATATTCATTTCTGTAAATTGGTTCAAAACACACTTAACACATCAAAAACGAAATTTACTTTGCTTGATGGGATTAAAAACATATTATTTATATAATAAAACTTCTTGCTGTTGATTGATGGTTGTGGTTGATTATCATCTTATGCATGGCCAAATCTTGTGAATCAGCGTGTTTCGTGTGGATCTTTGACACTACGTATTCCGATTACGATAATTGTATTGTTTGCAATTCGTTCAGTCAACAATATAAATGGTCACCCTACACGACTATATCACGTTTTGATTCATATTTTTTTAAATAGTTGATTATCAATATCTATGAAGTAAGAACACAAGTAAATAAATGTTTATTCAAAATCCTTGTTTTTTATTTTTAATATTCTTAGCTCAGAACGCTTTTATTTATCTGTATTTACGGACATTGCGTAAATATAAATTATTGGAAAATTTGTCATTTACTAATACTGTGACGTGTGTGTGTGTTTATATGACTTGTATTGATTATTTGGTAATTACAAAATATGAAGTTGAGCAAACGGAATACAGAAATAAGACAGAAGCTTTAGTTTTTTAAAGATGGGATAGTCTTAAAAGAAGCCCCGAAGCTTGGAAATAGGCGATGGTCGGCGGTCGCGCACGTGGCCTGCTCCTGCGCCTGATACAGCAAGAGCGAGTTTGTTGCGCCACTTCTTTTTTCCAGCTAAATGGTGAAGGTCTGGTGTTTTGGCGAAGTGCTAATTCTCAGCCTAATTTGAATGACTTTTGAATGAATGATATGATGAAGCGTACCGTGCATGAGGTCTGCGTGTATGGGCGGGCGCGGCGGCGTGTACACGAGGCGGCCCTCCTGCAGCCCCTTGGGCTGTACGATGTACAGGCGCACGCACACGCGCCGCCAGTCCTCGCTGCATTCACCGCCTGAACCTTCGTCCTGGGAAAGGAAAAGCAGAAGTTAGCAAGAAAGCCAATGTGCCCATGCGCAAAAATTACGAACTTTCATAGATACTTTCGTCCCTTATTTTTGTAATACCTTCAGGGAAAAATTCTTTCTTAGTGCTCACTTTCATTATATTATTATAAGGAACTCCTGTGCATAATTTCGTGCATGGAAATACGTGTATGTTATAACGTTATCAGAGATGGAACTTCGTGGATGCAACTTCATGTATTTCCAAACATTTTACTACCCTGTGTTATCGTGATGACGTGACGTGGACGTCAAAAATAATATCGTCACGATAGAAATTATAAAAGCGCACATCTCATTCATCAAAATCGGATGATTAGTTTGGGCTCTACGGCGGAATATACAAAGACGGTTAAAGACATAACTCTTCCTTTTGGCTTTGCCATCGTAGTAGAGAAATAAAAAAATGTTCACTCACATCATGATGCAGTTCGTAATGTATAGGCGAGTCGGCGTCTCCGCTCGATCCGTTGCGGAATAGCGGCTCGTCGCAGCTTGGCTCACACTTGGTTTGCTGTTCCTCTGCGGAATACAAACAATGTATTATCTGGTCTTTTATATCTTCGTCAGTTTAATTCTTTCCTTTATCAAGTCAGGAAAATAACCTCTTAAAGCTGCGGCGCTGAGCAGACTATTTTGCTTAGAAAACTATATTGCGACGGTTGAAAGGCTAATTGATCTAAGCGACATTTTGTAAAACTTGCAGGAGGATGGATTGGTCGTTTTTTTTAAAAATCATAATAAGATCTTATTATGATTTATTGATTTAAGTAAATAAAAGTCTATCAAATAGTTGTTTTTTTATGATTTTTTTTTTCAAAAAAAAAATAACTATGATTCGTCCAGGAGGACGAATCATAAAATTGCAAGAGCAAGTTTTACAAAATGTCGCTTAGATCAATTAGCCTTTCAACCGTCGATTGAATTATTTGATAATAACAAATATCAAAATAGGAACAAAGGTGTATCCTATGACCAATGTCGGGTTAACATCAACCTAAAACCTTTTCAATTAAAAAAAAAAATTCAAAAGTCATTTATTCTAACTAGGCTGAAAATCAGCACTTATCGAACGTCAAAATTACATAAGACAGTCCCCCAAAACGCCCACCCTTCACCACTTCCTAGTGCCTTTAGCTGGGAAGAAGAAGTAGCGCAACAAACTCCCCAGCAGCACTGCTGTCTGTTCAAGTTAGAAAAAAAAAAAAACTGATTCTATACAATAGTATGCACAATAATTTACATTACGCAACACAAAACATAATTTAAATGATAAATTATTGGCCATATATCAACTAGCACACGCCAATATACCAACCAAAAACATCGAGTACTAATACTCAGGCAGAAATTAAAAATAAAAACTAAACATGAACAGAACTAAATATCTAAATAAAAGCCTTCAGGCATAAAGGGCGTGCTCGCTTACATAAAGCTGTAATTGGAAGTTATTATAAGTGATAAACTAGGACTGGCCTGGCCTCTTGTGTGCTGCGTTTTTTATTTTTTATGACGCAGCGTACATGACGCGCGCCTCGGGCGTCTGTTATAACTAGAAACTATCAAAGTCACACTTTTAATTCGGTCTGACATGTAAAGAAGATGGCTGAATATCATTCTGTGGTATTGACATGACAGATTCAATCGTGCAAATATCAGACAAAAATTGCCTTTATGGTGACTAACACATTATTATTTTGGATGTGACTGTACATTAAACTTTTTGTATAAACTTTAGGATAAGTGGTTATGTAATGAATGTACACAAAATATTGCAAACATTTTTTAATGTGGGTGTACACCTCTGCCCAATCCTTCGGGGGAACAAGGCGTGATGATAAGTAATGTTATAATATTTTAAAAGGGTAACTCTGGAGTTTCTTGCCCATTCTTCTCCATACGAAACTACCTTTTGGAAGGGGTTAGAATCAATTCTATTTTCTTGTAAATTTTGACGTTCAAAAGTGCCTTTGATGTGCCTAAATGAAATAAATGATTCGAGATTGAGTGACGAAGCGCACTAACGGACAGAATGAGGATGTAGGGATAGAACTCACCAGCATCAACGATACAGAAGCTCAACACGGGATAAGGTAGCAGAAACTCCGAGATGCTCTTACAATACGCCATACTATCCTCAGGATCCCGCGCCATGTTCAACACATAGAGACTCCTGGACTTGAAGTCTGACAGCAACAGGTAGCTGGCACTCGTATCCAGCATAGCCTTGAGGCCCAAGGTGACTTCCGTCCCGACGCCAGGGGTAAACGTGATGGTTTGCAGACAGGTCCAAGACTTGCATGACCAGATCTTGATGGTTGTGTTGTTTTCAGCACCGGTTACAGCGAATTTCCAGAATTGGACGCTGTAACAATTGGGTTGAATATTTATTAAGAAAAAGCCGTACACCCGGTGGGATTTTCCTCAGGCGAAATTGACCAAATTCCATACAAACTTTCATCCCTCATTTAACCCCTTTTGGGGATGAAATTTCAAAAACCTTAGTGCTCTCTTTCATTACTCTTGTGCAAAATTTCATCCTTCTAAACCTTATGGCTTAGGCTGTGTGTTGTCCGTCAGTGTAGGAATGTTTGAATGAATTTTATTAAGTAGAAGATAATTATATTATACTAGCTGCGCCCTGCAGTTTCATCCGCATAAGTCTCGATCCCGTGCGAAAAAAAAAGTATCCTATGTTCTTTTCCAGGGCATCATCTATATATGTGCCAAATTTCATCCAAATCCGTTCAGCCGTTTTAGCGTGAAGGCGTAACAAACAAACTTACTTTCGCATTTATAATATTAAGGATTATTGTATTTATCGTTTATTTTTCATGGCACATCGAACTTCGGAAAGAGTTCAGCAAAGCTTTTTATAACCATTCGACAGGATGTCGAATCGAAAACGACACATTTTCAATAACTTGTTTGCCTTATCCCTGACAGCAAATAATTGTTGGAATAAAGCCTATTTGATACTGACAAAATTTTCGGGTTGTGGATTTGTTAACAGCCTTTAGAGGACTCTTATGATAAAATTGATTTATGTTCGAATCGACACGGAAGTGTATCGAACGGTTGTGAATAACTAGCTTTGTTAAGTTTTGGGCGTTGAAGTTATCATACCTGTGTCGGTCAATTTCACAAAAGTAGTAGTGGGTCCTTATTGTTCAATTCACTTCGTACCTCACTCTACATAATATCTAGCAGTCTCCCTAAAAAAAATCCTCTTCCGACTAACTTTCCCTCCTTGCTAACGCATTCTTCTCCTGAACTGCTTGTGGCGTTGTGACTTTCATCCGTCACAATAACATAAAATTATAAATTTTTCCATCTGTGTGGTATGCGTATATTTTATGTTCTACAATTACAATATTTGTTTGTTTCAATCCCGTACTAACAACTGTATATACTTCCAAGTCGATTGAGAGCGTCTGGTCTGCATCAAGTGCAAAGGGCAACTGATAGAAATCCGATGACTGACGAAACACGAAGTTTGCCGAGGGATTTATTCTGTACGTAGTTGTGCCAAAGAAGCCGTAAGAAGCGTCGCGAGCTACGTATGCTTCTTTGACCCACCCATTACATGGAGAGGTTTTGGTATGTAATGGATGGTCACCCATCCACGGAGCCACCTCGACAAGCGTAGCTTAACCTTCGATCGACTCGTGCGGCTATTATTGCTTACCCACGAATCGATTTCTTAAATATGGTGTATGTACTTACTCAGTATTATAGTTCTTGTGGTTGTCTAAGAAGAAAAGACAGCTGAGCGGTTTCCCGCCGTGCGGCTGCCATTTGTGCAGGCAGCGGGGACTGCTGTCTGCGTGCATGTAAACCTGCAACGTAGGAGTACGTTACACCACAGAGTATATAGGGTGACTAATAATTAGTGACCAATACTTAAACACGTGACTTTATGAACAACTTTTACTATGGGTCCCCGGATGGTTTGTAAATACAATTGGACCCGGTAGGCGGCGCTGTTCGGAGAGGACGACTATGGGGTCCGCTAGTCTATATATACATATGGTCCCATTAAAATAGATGGACAAATTTTAACACAGAGTTCAGTATGTCTTACGAATGATATTTCCAGCCAAAAAAAAAACACTGACTAAAGTGATTTTATTTTGCCCTAAAATATTGACAAATATTAGTCACCAAAATTTTTAGTGCATTTTCGTTAGCTGTTTTTTTTTCTTGTAAGTACCTAATACGTTTTTCTTATTTTTTTTTTACCTTTGTCCTTGTTTTGGTGGTCTGAATTATTTCTAAAAGTTTGTCCAACTATTTTAATGGAACCTTATCTTAATCTTCTTATCTTCTTAATATATATAAATTACGTGTCACGTTGTTTATCCGCGATGGACTCCTAAACTACTTAACCGATTTTATTCAAATTTGCACACCGTGTGCAGTTTGATCCAACTTGAAAGATAGGATAGGTAGGGTAGGTAGGGTACGTAGGGTAGGAAGTGATAAAGATGATCCACCCCAAACATTTATATGGCAAAACAACGTTTGCAGGGTCAGCTAGTATGTATATAAAAATGAATCGCCGAAATGTATGTACGCGCGTAACTTCCGAACGGCTGCACCAAATTGGATAATTCATTTTTTTTTGTGTTCGTTATTCTCAGGACAAGGTTTGTTTAAGATAGGTAGGTGTAGGTAGGGTAGGTATGTAAGTAAGGTGCGCCGCCGTAGATAACTAATTAGTAGTAAGTAATAAAACTCTTTTTGGATTGCCGTAGTCGGAGAGTATGATTAGGTTACACTAGCGACCCGCTCTTGCTTCGCACCGTTGCGTTGTTACGAATTGACATAAAAAAAACAAGATTTCTTTATTGTACAGGGTGGCAGGGACATCGACGCGAAAACTGTTACCATGGACTCAGTACATAATTCTGGACAACCTGTGTTGAAATTTTTCGTCGTTTTTTTTTTAATCTTCTGTTTCATAGAAAAGTGAAAACCTACGCGGTCAAAAATCGGTATGAAGAAGCGGTTTTTTTTTTTAAATAACCGACGAAAAATTTCAACGCATCCCTGCGTTGGTGCAGAACGGGAGGAAACGCCCGGGTGTCACCATTGTGTGGATCGCCCGGAAGACACGGTGGAGCATACGGTGGTCTGCCCGGCTTGGGCGGAGCAACGCCGTGTCGGAGTGGAGGCGATCGCCGGCGGGGATCTGAGCGTCCGGCCCTGGTTCAGGCCATGGTACGGAGCGAGAGGAAAAGGCAGGCCGTCACCTCCTTTTGCGAAGCGGTAATGCTCGCGAAGGAGGCGGAACGCGTGAGGGAGAGGCAAATTTCGCGCCCTCACGCCCCTAACCGCCGCAGGAGGAGACGCCCGGGGCGGGAATCGTGAGCTGATTTCCGGCCACCGTAGGCGCGGGCTTGCGGACGGTGAGCAATGGGTAGCTCGCCGTCCGATAAGAACCAAGCCCGAGTCGACGGCGCGTTGTGTTCCACGCGCGCCTCAAAGAGATCAATCATTTATTTTGTTAAACATAGGTATGGTTACAGATAGTATGATGATGTGTAGATGTCAGCAGAATTGATGGGGTCCGCTAGGGCCAATGCCTGCCGGGGCTGCGAATATGGGCCAAAAGGGAAATCGTGGCCCCCGGCAACAGGGCAACCAAAGGAACACGGGTGGGTTTTAGTCAGTAAGAGTCTGACACGCCCTTCCGCTCCACCCAGAGCGGGAGAAGTTATTTGATAATTTCCCAACCAAAAAAAGGGGGTTTCAGAATCATAATATACTGATTCCAAGGTAACAGTTTTTGCGTCGATGTCCCTGCCACCCTGTATGCGACGTTAATAAATAATGTATTATAATAGTTAATAAATAATGTATCACAATGGTTAATAAATAATGTATTACAATGGTTAATAAATAATGTATTATA
The DNA here is from genome assembly GCA_963680765.1 of Agrochola lychnidis. Lineage (NCBI taxonomy): Eukaryota > Metazoa > Arthropoda > Insecta > Lepidoptera > Noctuidae > Agrochola > Agrochola lychnidis. Next base: position 24,937,159 of record OY796858.1, read on the forward strand.
CACATACCAAAATAGATAAATGCTGTTTGTTGGTAAGCGCATCACTTGAGAATGACTGGACCGATTTGACTAAGTTTTGTTTTAAAATGTAAGTACTTAATACTCTGAATAAGTTTTTAGTGAAAGAATGGGAAAATTTTAAAGTCCTTTTATCTATGGGATTTTTGTATGAACAATCGTTTGGACAGGACAACATCTGTTGGGTCAGCTAGTTAATCTATATATATAAAACAAAGTCGTGTTAGTTACACCACGTAGAACTCAAGAACGGCTGGACTGATTTTTTATGATTTTTGTGTTTTTGGATTTGTCTTCGTCCGTAATGGGATATAGGGTAGGTAGGGTAGGAATTTTGTATTTATTTTAACATGTAACATGCACATTCATTGACTGTTAGGCAGAACGAAGTTCGCCGGGTCAGCTAGTAATATACCTGGAAGAACATGACGTATCCGTCGGCGGAGGCGGTGGCGAGGGCCGAGCCGTCGGGCGAGAAGGCGGCGTCGAGGATGGCGGCGGCGTGCTCGGCGGCGCACAGCGCGCCCGCGCCGCCCACGCGCGCGCCCGCCGACACGCTGCCCGCCAGCCCGCGCGTGTTCCACATGCGCGCTACGGGCGGTACACACGGTTACCGAAGCCGACTCACTTATTCTTTCCATCATTGTGATCTTTTTTAAACCCCGACGCAAAAAGAGGGGTGTTATAAATAAAAGGTGTGTATATGTGTGTCTGTCTGCGCCATCGTAGCTGCCAAATGGCTGAACCGACTTTGTTTTTGAAGTGAAAACATCTTTACGCGCGTTAGGCATTTTCGAGATGGGACTAAACGATTGATTTCGCGACACTATTACCGAGTTTACCGACACCGTGGAGTAAAAGACATCAACGCGTTGATTACCGCGGTGCCCCATTTTTTTTTTTCATGTTTTCGCTTCTGTCGGCACTCCCGGAGTTCCACTATTTTTTTTTTTTTGTTTTGTTTGAATGGTGACTTGATCAAGAGTGTTTTTAGCTATGATTGAAGAAAATCTGTTCAGTCGTTTGGAGATTATCAGCTATTTTCTAGTTGATAATTGGATGTGAGCATCTTCCACAGGTTTGATCTATTCGAAATGTGGTATTGTTAGTTCAATGATATTAGAACATAGTAACCTTGAACAGATGCTGCAGCCATCGATTTACATCGAAGGATACGCCTTACCGCGTCAAAAGATGATCGCATTTGTGCATGAGTTGTCATCTGTCACACAATAACGTAGAGAATTGTCGCTGTACGGTCAGCATACTCGTTTTGAAAAGAATACTTAATTTTAAAAGGAGGTGCTTTTGTAAAAATAAAATATTTGTTTTTATAATGTTGTGTCTAGTAGAACATATCATCATTAAAATTATTAAAACAATGGCTGTTTCGCATAGACTAAGTTTATTTCAACATTAGTTCACATAGTTAATACAAGATTGCTCTGCTGGTTCCACAGATACATTATTTTGTTACCATCTTAAAATGGTAGCAGAGCGTGGTTCCGATCCACGGACCTCTGATCAAATGCGGTGAACAAATGCGGCTGTATTTGGTTGGCAACCATTCATCGTCTCTTTGTTCTTCTTGGATTATTTGAATCCATTTTTCTTTAACACATGTTTTTTGTGGGAACTTAATAGTTAAATACAAATAGTGATTCATCATCAGTACATCTATTTAATATTTTAAATTCGAAAGTAACTGTCCGTCTGTTACCTTTTCACGCCTTAAGGTTGAAAGACAAAATTTTGTGCTGCGCCTTTATTCACGCTACTTTCCCTGGATTCTTTCGACGTGCTTGAATAGGTGGAATCTCCATTTCCTCACATTCATAGTCGTGGCGGAGAGAGATCAGGCGAAGGGCCTACGCTGTGCTTTCGAAGCAAGTCGCGTTTTATAATAATAATTTAAGTACCTATAATTTTGTATTCGAAAACATAGTTTCAAAGAAAAGTTAATCTAAAAAAAGAAAGACATTAAAAAATCCGGCAGTTAAAATATTTTAAATCATAATGGCATGTAACCTCCATACTTCCTAATTCACATTTCAAACTTTTTTTTGTCAACGTTACACTACCCTATCGTTCGTTGTCATGGGAACGTAATTTTTGTTACTTGTCATCTTCCGTCATAATATTTATTTTAGAAATCGTAATAAATTTGAAAAAAAACAATTTACGCATGGAAAGTAATACCTTCAGTTTTATATGAATTTTTGGAGTTGTTGGTACATTTCCTGAAGGCACAAGAAGGCATCTTTGTGCAGCTATGTGTATTAAAAACGAGAAAGTTGCTCCGATGTGTTACGAACTGTGACGAATGAGGAAATGATTCGCAAGTGAGCCTCGTCGCACAATTTGGGGAGTGACAGTTTTCGCGCGACGTAAGTATGGCGAGGGCGAATCCTTGATTTACATCAATGGCTGCAGCATCACCCGGATTTACAGGATACCCAACTCCCTCACCAACAACAGAAGTGTCTTGTTTGGACTCATTGGAAAGGTCTCAATTAATAGGTTATAGATAGATAGTGATTGGGGTCTGATGATGGAGTAGGAAAGAGAAATGAGAATAAATTAGTAACTCTATCTGTATGCAAAATTTCATTAAAAACCGTTCAGCCGTTAAGGCGTAAAAAGGTAACACAGACAAAGTTACTTTTCCATTCATAATATTAGTATGGATAATAAAAACATACATTTAATTTAAAAAATAAACAGTGCATGTATACTCTCTCACCAATATTATCGTGGGTGGTGAGCAGTAGCCGTGCCACGTCATCGTCGGTCGCCTCGTCCTCATCGTCAGGTATGTACGGGCACCACACCACACGGTGTGACGCACCCACTGCGCCCGTGTCTTCGCGGACCTCCGCCAATAGCGTGCATCTGAAGCAAAACAGTTTCATAATGAAACCACGATATTTCCAGGAGCAACAATGAAGAACTTCCATGCAAACTTTTATCCCCTATTTAAGGGGGGGCGAATTTACAAAAATCATTCGTAAAGGTCTGATTTCGAATCCCGCTGCACGCGGCACTGCTGCCGCGTCGCTTACACAAATGCGCATTAAATCATAGGCAACCACAGATTACTTACATTACGGGAAGAAAATTGTTCAATTAATAAATTTGTTGTGTAAATCGAAAGCATACCTAAGTCCGCTGTCGGTGACTTCGATCTCATGCACATAGAAGTTGCCCTGTTCGTCAATACATGCTAGCACCACCTGGCTCTGTATGTGAGCAAACGCCAAGTCTTGGACCTGCAAACAGCACAAACAACAAATACAGTGTGAGTCTTCATAATGTGCACATATCGAAATGCTTTAATCTATGCTTAATTTTAACGATAGAAAAAATATTTAAAAAATCTAAATATTTTTTTAATACTTTTTATGGAATTAAAAAAAACTGTGTAACTTTTAAACTGAATCAGCTATCGCGATGAAACAAACTCCATAATGATTGAAAGTAGGTAGGCGTCCACATAAAATTAAAATTGAGAAAAAAAAACTACCCTCAATTGAAAATAAACATGTTTTTTTTTTTGTAAAAATCTGTATTTTTTTCATCAATTATTACAATAATTGTAAAATTTATAAATAAGATGCCCAAGAGAATAAAAAAAAAAAAAAAAAAATTACAAAAAATTAAAAAAAAAACATATTACATAACATGATATTGCTATCAGCGATAAGGCCATATACAGGATTATTGGTAAAAAAAACAACCTCATATGGGGTTATTGTACCCATCATTATGAACAACTTTTAATATGGGTCCAAACAAGAAATCGCGAAAAAAATATCTGCTGTTCTGCAGATTTTTTTTATAAACATACAGCGTATTTTTGGAGCCGCCGCGCCCCCCGGTCACTCTACGCCTTCCAAGGTGGGCAAGCTTCACCCATGGCTTAGCTCATTGTGACAGTTTATTCAGTCGTTCTAGTTGTTACCTCTCCCTTCATGCCCTTGATGAGCGCGCGCCGGTCGGTACCAGGTTCAGGGTTGTACACCACGCGCACCATGCCGCTCCAAGTGCCAGGGTTCACCGCATTAGGAGCTGCAGGCAAAACATAAAATAATAAATGTAGTGAATCCAAGTGGCCATTATTCCTTTTCTTTTCGTTTACTGAAACTGGGCTGTTGGACTGTTTGGGCCCAGTAGGTGGCGACGTTTATTGCAGCGTCAGAGGCGTTGATGAGATCGTCAAGGGTGCAGGTGAACGGACATTTGGAACACTAGCAGAAACTCCTGAACGGGACTATGCCCTAGTCTGTTCAGGAGCACCGCACTTGTATCGAATCGAATCGATAATGCCCCATTTCGCGAGATTATGTTTGCAGTGGCCTACTTGGGTATGCAACCGATTCAGCACTTTCCAGATAGGCCACTGCAGTTCGCGGCCGTGAGGCAGTTGTTCTTGGGGCTTTACGAGGTTTCGATGTGGTGGATACCTCTTTTCCCACAATTTACCTTACGCCTGGCCTGGCTTGGATCGCCTGTGTGTACTGTAAGAAGCTCCTACGACTTTTTAGTCTAACTGGAGTAGTTTGGTTGTTCCTTTTGTCAACCTATCACTGCAGTTAGTGCTGCATTAACTTGACAGTATGTTTGTTACTTTCTGTGTTGATCAGTGATTCAGAAAACGGGCAGAGACATTATAATCCGCGTCCAATATAACAACGCCTTCAGAGCGCTGATGGGGCTGCCGCGACACTGTAGTGCCTCGGGCATGTTTGCCGAAGCTAGCGTTGACTGCTTCTATGCTACGATGCGTAAGCGGAGCGCGTCTCTGGTGCGCAGGGTGCGCGGCGGCCCCAACAGCGTTCTGATGATGATAGCTGACAGGCTCGACTGTCCCTACATGCAACGCTGCATTGACTTGCACGTCACCTACAGTCGTCGGTCTTTAATGTTATGTTAGTGTAAGTGTAAGGTGGTTTTAGTTTTGTATTTTATTGTAATGTTAATGTTTGATGAAGTTATGTGTGTTATATTGTATTTTGTGTATGAGTCATTGTTACTTGAAGAAATAAATGAATAATAATAAGTTTAGAATGACTACATAAATATATTTTGCAAATCTTCCAGTTTGAAATTCATTTTTCACTTTTTATTTATTCTCGTATTGTTATTATTAACAACAGCTTTCTTAAACATTGCCCAACTACTGATTATCATTCAACAAAGCTTTGTGATTACTTTGCTTTAATGTACTAATCTATGCTGTTATTGCAAAATGGACTGTTAGGAACAAAATTTTGATATCTACTATGTAGGTGGTTCAAGTTACAATTATTATCACATCCTGCTTTATTAAGCAGTTTAGAGCTTTGCTGACAAGTGATCACGGGGTTTAAAGCCTTATAAAAGTAATGCCAGGTACAGATTACTGAAACGTGACATGAAATGGATCACACAGAGAAACAAAACCCCCTCTCTCCTTAAACATCGTCATTACATATAGTTCCTTGCTCTTGTTTCATGTTTATAATCTTATGTATATCTGTTATCTATCTAATATATATATATATGTATATCTGTTATCTATCTAATATATATATATATTTATATAAGTAATTATATGCTTTAAGTATCTGTGTATCTGTTGTATATGTAAATGGTACACCACTGACTACCTGCAGTATTGTCTCTCCTTTTCCATTTAAATCCATCCAAAGGTTGTCTGTAAAATATCGCTTTTAGCGATAAGACCGCATTGTGTCACCGAATGTAAAATTTCTATATTTATGTCTGTAATTTATATGGTGTACATAATAAAGAATATTCTATCTATCTATCTATTTGTTGTGTTACATGTTGCATTTCATACATTTAGATGGCAAGTTAGTGTTACATTTATGAATCCATATCTGGCATAATATTTAAAACATGTTTGTTTCTTCTTCTATCTTGTTTGCATGTGTGCTAAAACTCTGTTTGATAAACAGCCTTAGTTTTTAATACCTTAAATCAGTGCCTAAAGGCTGCCATTATTAATTAGTAAGAAGTATTTTTAAGTTAAGTAAGAGAGAGTAAAGAGCAGTGGTGGCCCAGTGGTAACAGCCGCGACTTACGAGTTTGTAGGTCGTAGGTTCGAACCCAGACAGGCGCTTTACTTTGTGTAAATTATTTCATCACCACTGCTCTCAAAACGGTGAAGGAAAACATCGTGAGGAAAACGGCATGTCCTAGAACCGAAAATTCGAAGACATGTGACATCTACCAATCCACACTGGGCCAGCGTGGTGGATTATGGCCCACTCCCTCTCACAGAGAGGAGGCCTGTGTGCCAGCAGTGGGAACATTTTGATGATGATGATGATTTTTAAGTTAATGTAGTAGATCAAAATGGCAGATTTTTGAATTATCTTATTACACAAACAATTATGTTACAAACTTTATTCTAATCAATGTCATACCTTTGATAGAGTATGCCAGGTATTTCCCACTGGTGTGTATAGCCAGCAGCTGCCCGGCGTAGAACTTGGGCTCCCAGTTGTAATCCACCAAGTTTTTAAGCTTCACTTTGGAGCTGCCGTGGTCATGGTTTCCGGCGTTGGTGTTTACCATGACATTGGTGGAGTACACCTCCGCACTGCACACTCCGTCTCCATCCGAGAATGATCTGGAATAGAGCAGTTATATGAACAATAATGGACGATATTGATGCGGGAACATCATTTTTGAAAGATAAATGTTTGGTTTAGCACTCAGCGCTTTACCCAATTATGATGTAACCAAATAATTACTGAGTAAATTAGCTCATTTTGGTATACTGCAGATTGGAATATGTAACTCAAATTAGGCATTCATGATACCTTATTATTGGCATAAAACCCATCTTACCTTATTATAGCTGATTTAAAAAAAAAAATAACAGCAACAGACCTATCAGAAAACCGGACATTGTTACTAATTGGGGAAAAACGCTAAGTAGTGTGAGCAGAAACTGGGAAAAGATGAAATTTTCATTTAGTACACTGGAATTACTACAGGAATCCGTGACCTAATGCAAACTATTGTTCTAGATGCAACAAAAATTTGTCATAGGGTGTTGTTCAAACTTTCACAGTGTAGCATCGGAAAAGCCGAATAAGGGTTGATTGTCTACGTGATATTCGGGCATGTTAGGCGGATGTTTAGGCAACAGGTTACAGCAGTTTTAGCAGAAATAATGTAAAAAATAAACAGGGACATCACTTAATACAGCCTTTACTAGACAGGATACACTTAGAAGGTAGTATTTATTTGCGTAAGCAATTTTGCAGACGAAATTCAGTTTCAGATTAATGTCACTTACATCGTTTGAGTGGCATCCGATAGCTTTGGAAGCATTGTTGTTGGTGCCATTATTGAGCTAATCTTCCACTTTCCTCATGAATTTCAAAAACTTTAGCGCAAATTCACAATAGAATCGTAATTGCAAAAAATCATGCAAATATTACAACAGCAAACCGCTGATGCCGACCGACATGAGAATGCGTTTTATTTTCACATTTCGCGTTCTTCAACTTTCAGTATAAATACTACTATTTTATTTATTTACAAATAAATAATTTTAAAAGAATAAAATTGCAATAGTTGTATTTAAATAAATCAACTCCCAGGAATGCCAATAATATATGATAAATAAATAATAAAAATATTAAGAATAACGAAACGCACAATGGGGGGACCAGGAAGACTGTTTTCAATTACTATTGAATTATTGTTAAATGATTAATAATACCGGTGAATGATACCTACCCCATGAGATCTATTTTCACTACCTGAAATAATTCCAAATTAATTAAGTTCTGTAAAAAAATATTGTTGTCATTCCATACTTTTACCATCGTGATAAGATACAGACTGGGCAAAGAGAACAAGCTATTTTTTAGTTGACTTGACAGGTGACAGGGCAGTGAATTGATTTTTTCGAAAATGGTAAGAATTAATCGTAAATATTAAATAATTTCCTTTGATATCGTTAGGTAAACCTGATAATAATGTTAACAATTGTTTCAGTCGTTAACAGACAAACTTACTATGCTTATGGCCCGACCGGGCGGCGACAATGCCCAGAAAGATGACGTGCCTTGGTGGATGCGCTACGCTGGTCGGGGACTTGGAACAGTTGGCGGCTTCAGTTCGTATTATTTTGCTATAAATTATATATGATACACATGCCACTTTGAAGTGACGAGTAGAATATTTTCTGTGCGAGTACATTTAAGTGGAGTTGACCAATAGATCAACAGTATTATCTTATCTTTAGAACCCAAATCTACAGTACCACCCTTGATTTTAGACAATGAGGACGAAATAACAAACAGTTATGAGCTGTAACGTATTGCACCTTATTTGCTCTGACAAAGGGATAATTACTTGTACATATTTATTTAGAAAGTGTTCCCCAAGATAATTGGTGCATTCAATTTAAACAATTATAATTTTAATGAGTACATTATTAAGATAACATACTTAAACTCGTAAGTCTAGAAGATTAATCTAATGCATTTTGATATACTTTACATTTGTGTACTTATTTAATGAAAACCATTTAAGTACAAAAAAAATCTATTACTTGTGTAACTGGTATGTTCAAGAATATTATCCAATTGAAAAGAAAAAGTAATCTAATGTACATAACTATATTGGGTGACTTACTGTCAGACCTAATATTTATTGATTACAATGCAATTGGTTGGAAGGGCTTGTGGCTAAACTATGACAGGAAGGTTAAGCTACTCTTGCTGTCCATTACATATGGAGACCCCACTGTGTCTCAGAAAGATTTTTTATAGTTGTTACGGGTAGTCAGAATCCCGAAAGTCTGGCAACCAGTCTTGCTAAGGGATATCATAGAACCCAGTAACTGGCAGTAACAATGCAGTGGCTCCATGTAAAATACTGGTATTCAGCTGTCGCCGGTTAGACTGGAAGCTGACCCCAACATAGTTGGGAAAAGGGTAAGCAGATTGATTGAATGCAATTTCAGTCACCAGTTCAGTCAACTACTTTATTATTGACCTTCTCATGTTATTAATAATAACTGTTCGTTTACTTCAGTCTATAAGGCATTTAATTGCTTACATGCACTGACATTAAGGCCTATATAGGCTTGTTATCACTACATATTATAAACAAAGTCCCCCGCAGTCAATACTTCTGAACGGATTTTCATATGGTTTTCACCTATTGATGGAGTGATTCATGAGGAAGGTTTAGGTGTTTATAATTAATTTAAGTTTTGTGTAAATCGGCTGAAATATGACGATGATTGTTGAAGATGTCTGAAAAAAACATAGGAGCTTTACTGGTGTGCGCTGCGTAAACATGGATGAAATTTGGCACCCAGATAGTTTATACAGGTAGTACGTTCCCGATATCTTGCGACATCCACGCGGTCGAAGCCGCGGCTAAAAGCTAGTATAATATAATGCAAATTACTATGAGCAAGCAGATTGCATAATATTATTATACAATTTATACATAACAATATCTATTGGGTTAGCTAGTTAACTTGTTTTAAAAACTAACAAAACATCCTTGAAACCCAGTTTTTTTTTTCCTGATGAAATTAACCAATCTTTACTAAGGGTGTTGACCAATAGCAATAACATTATAATACTACATTCGTTTTTAGGGTTCCGTTAAAAAACGGAACCCTTATAGATTCGTCATGTCTGTCTGTCTGTCTGTCTGTCTGTCTGTCTGTCTGTCTGTCTATCCGTCCGTCCGTATGTCACAGCCACTTTTTTCCGAAACTATAAGAGCTATGCTGTTGAAACTTGGTAAGTAGATGTATTCTGTGAACCGCATTAAGATTTTCACACAAAAATAGAAAAAAAAACAAATAATATTGGAGTTCCCCATACTTAGAACTGAAACTCAAAAAAAATTTTTTCATCAATCCCATACGTGTGGGGTATCTATGGATAGGTCTTCAAAAATGATATTGAGGTTTCTAATATCATTTTTTTCTAAACTGAATAGTTTGTGCGAGAGACACTTCCAAAGTGGTAAAATGTGTGTCCCCCCCCCTGTAACTTCTAAAATAAGAGAATGATAAAACTAAAAAAAATATATGATGTACGTTACTATGTAAACTTCCACCGAAAATTGGTTTGAACGAGATCTAGCAAGTAGTTTTTTTTTAATACGTCATAAATCGTAAACTTATCGTTACTTGCTGCTACGGAACCCTTCATGGGCGAGTACGACTCGCACTTGGCCGCTTTTTTTTAATCCCAGAGACAAATATGACCGGTGCAAATGTCAAACCCAAATTGAAAAAACAATCACTTGAAATGTAAAATTAGACTCTGGGATTAAAAACAAACTTTAGGAACACCAATCTCTGATAAGTGCTTCATTATGTAGATAATTTATTTATCAGTTTACGTACATACATAAACAAATAAGAAGAAAGGAACAGAAAGATATGTACAAAGGTGATGCTTATTTCTAAAGAAATCTCTTCCAGCATAATTTGTTATATTCTTCAGTCAAATTTTGGTTGAGAATCAGCACTTTCTTAAGGTCCAACAAGTATTAAAGAAGTGCAATAAACTCCTTAGCAAGAAGCAAATATTTTAATGAACATTGTCAAAGCACATTCATTAATTCAGAAGAAAAGGTATATATCTATTCTAATAATAAAGCTGAAAAGTTTGTTTGTTTGAACGAGCTAATCTCCGGGACTACCAGTCGGATTTGAATAAATATTTTTGCATTTGGTAGACCAATTCTTGAGGAACGGGCGTCACAACACTATCCAAGGGGCGTCCTGTGTCCTGTGACTCCAGCGTTAAGCTCCAATACTGCAAAGACAAAATGCTTGAATTTTGGAGTTCAGTTTCTCAATGTGGAGAAAGAGATGAGAATAAACTTGAGCCCCATTTTGAGAGGCTATGCTCAGAAGAGCAAGCACATCCTTCTCATTGGTAGCCAGCCATAAAGTAAAATTAATACCTCTTTTAATTTTTATTCTTATGATTTGTTTTTGTTCTTATTTTTTTTTTTTAATTATAACTATTATTTGGAGTTTTTCTGATAACTTGTTACTAGGGTCTAGAATTACAACTGGTAGGTACTTTTTGGTAAGAGGGGGACGTCGCAAAAAAATGGCAAATTCCCAAGGGCGTCACAGTAAAAATAAGTTTGGGAAACCCAGGTATAGGCTATGTATCATCACGCTACGATCCTAAGGAGCGATCGAAAACGAAGTAATTCACTCGGACGAAGTCGCGAGCAGAAGGTAGTGATAAATATTTATGAACCCGAATCAAACAGGTTTTTTAAACAAAAATGTATCATTACATTAATTTGTGACAAAAATGGTAGAACCAGTTCTCTAAACAGAGTTTAACTGATAATATCACATATCAAACATATCAGATAGTCAATATCACACTTTAATGTTTTTGCTTGTAATGAAAATAAAGCTAATGTATTACTAAAAGCATTGAATTTCCTCGTAAAAAAAAAACAATTATAGTTTATGTGCCTATAAAATGGTAGGTTGTTTGAACTGCAATTTGGTTTAAAATAATTGCATGTTCTAAGTACCAAAGGCAAAACTAAAAGAAAAAGTTAAGGGTGCTTTTCCACTGAAGCGGAGCTGAGCGCAGACCTACAGGAATAGAGAATTACTATTTTCGTAATCATCATCGCGTCTTCTCGTCTCTGATTGGACGATTCCCGCACGTCTCCGCTCAGCTCCGCTCGTCTCCGCTCGTCTCCGCTCAGCTCCGCTCGTCTCCGATTCAGTGAAAATGCAACTATGATGCAGGTTTTACTATCAAAACAATTTCAATGTCAACATAAAAAAAAACCAAATAATAAGTACTTAGTTCACACTAATGCTTATCAGTGTCATATCAGATTCTGTGATACCTTAAAGAATGTACAGCATACTGTCAGTAATTCGTTTGCATTAAAGAACCAAGATAATTAAATTAGAGAACCAGACCACCCAAAATCAATCACACTAAAATGAGTTGTTCCACCCTGCCATTTCCACTATCAAAATAAACATTATAATCACTTAAAGGACTTATTTACTTCAATTGTACAGAGATAACAACTAATAACATATGGCTAAATTAAGTTTTTATGTTCATTCATATTAAAATGTAGAGCATTATTATTGACCCGCGGTTTCACCTGCATCATACGTCTCGATCCCGTGGCAATATCGGGATAAAAGTATCCTCTGTCTTAACCCAGGTCATGGTCTACCCATGTGGCAAATTTCATCCAAATCCGTTCAGCCGTTTTAGCGTAAAAGCGTAACAAACAAACTAACTCACTTTCGCATCTATTCATATAAAATATTAAGGTTGAACTAGTCGCGGGCTCGAACTCATTGGTGGGCTTAGTCAAAAAGCATGCTGTGTCACCTGGCATCGTGTCCGACAGAGATAGTATCAGTGATGAGCAGTTAGACGCTGGTCTACATGCACAAACTCTAGTTCGCACGCACACAAACACCGTTCAGTACGATTTTAGTAAAACGAGAGCGTAAAAAATTACGAAAAGTCTTTTGGAAGGTGGAGTTTTATGAAAAAAACTACTGCGTAAATCAATTACGAATAAAGTTTATTATAATCTTCGACAATTGAGCTTTGTCTTGGAGATTTTATACTTCTTTTATTACTTATTTACTCCTAAAGTTGCGTTATAATTAGCAGGAAACGAATCTTTGTTGGCTCATAACTTTTAACTGCTTTTTTTTTTACTATTCTGCTTCTGTACAGACAAAATTAATAATAAGACAAAACGATTTCATGTTTTACTTTGGATGTACAATGTGTGACAGTGGAGTAAAACCCCCCGAAATTTGTATGGAAAAGTATCGGCTAGTTGCGCCTTAAGTAGGATTATTGATGTCTTGTCAAATGATCTTGGCATTGGTTTTTGCATGCAGATGTGGTCATGGTAGCTGGTTTATAGATTAATTACAATAGGAGAGATCAACCGAGACCTAAACCTTTTTTTTAACGTCCATGGTCGACCATTTCGGCCCTCGTCGGTTGAACTGCAACCGTATAGCAAGGAACAGTTTACCCCCGACCCTTGCTCGAAAACGAGGTGCCAGTAGTTGTTGCAGCTGAGCACGTAGCTTTAAATACCCCGTATAATAATCAAGATGAAAATCTAAGTTTGATCCAGCCTGTCCCGTCTTGCTGTCCTCCCCCAGCGACGCCCTAAGCCGAGGTTCGTACCCCACAGGGGGTGCCCTTAGCGAGCGTTCGCCTAGTTTTAATTTAATAGTTTTTGCCCCTGGCTGGAGGCTTTGAGTGTAGAAGCTTAAGGCAGCCACAAGAAAGCCCGGTTAAGCAGCCATGACCTCATAGGTCAACTGCGAGATGCCCTAGTTAAAAAAAAGGAACAGTTTACCGTACTCCTTCGATTCGCTATTCAAATTTTTCGATATACGAACCTTGCTCCCGACTTAGAAGCACTCACTCTTACGAACTCATCAATTCTAGATATAAATTTTTTAAACATTCTTACAGAGGACAGTCAGCTCCAAAATTGAGAAGCAAAGTAACATGTACAGCAGTCAAGGAATTAATACGTTAAGCACCTTATGGCAATTTTTTACGTGCACCTTATTATTTTTCCGACGACTTTATAGCCAGCATTTTGAATGAAAATGACAGTTCGAAATGCGCCCACTATAATTTAATCTATCTAATTATATAAAAATCAATTGCTGTTCGTTTGTCTCGCTAAAACTCGAGAACGGCTGGGCCGATTTAGCTGATTTTGGTTTTGAAATGTTTGTCGTAGTCCAGGGTAGGTTTAAACGGTGAGAAAATATGGAAAAAAACTAACGAAAAAATAAAATATGAAGAAAATTCACGTTCTCATACATTTTGTGTGGATCGGCTTTTTTGATATCTCGGTAGGGTAGGTAGGGTGGGTAGGTAGGGTTGTGCATTGACTCATTTCACATTCATTGACTGTTAGGCGGAACGAAGTTTGCCGGGTCAGCTAGTAAAAATATAATTGCTTAACATAATCGTTTTTAGACCGCACATACGTTAGAAATCGAATAAGGCAACAGACAATTAAGTCAATGGAATAAGGTCGATACTCGGTACATTAGCATATACATACATAGTGGATTATTTTGCATTGTAATCGTCACATACAAAAGACGATAAACCCGTTGTTTTATAAGCCTTTTTACCATTGACCTATACATTACTTTACATTACATATCGAGACCCCTCTGTACCTCGGAAAGCACGTCAACCCGTTGAACCCGGCTGTCATCCATAGATCTTTGACCGTCGTTACAGGTATTCAGCTCAGAATCCCAAATCTGACTGACGATCAGCCTTACCAAGGCAGATAGACAGATAGGCAGATAGGCAGTCGCTTCATGTAAAATACTGGTATTCAGCTGCATCCGGTTACACTGTAGTTGGGAAAAGGCAGAACTTGTAGCGCAGTAGAAATGATCTGACCTTGGTAGGTACTATAATACTTATTGTATGGCAGATTGGGCATGTGTGGTCAACTGGTCTCTCTCGACGATTCGGCCATTGTGACCAATTGTCGCGTGTGTAGGAAGGTCGTTAACCAAAACTGTAACGGGTTATTTTTAGAAAATAGCTTATGGCAACTGTGCTATACGGCGAACTCGCGAAATAATTTCTCTTAAATATTTATGGAACGAAGACAATATGAAATTACTATTTTTGGTATGTGTTAATGACAGTTGAAAGGTTATGCAATAAAAAATAAAATAAAATGCTTTTATTTGCTTCAGTTTACAAAAAAGGGTTTCGTGTTTGTAGCCTCCTTTTAAGTAAACGATGCATATAATGCAAATGCAATGCAATGCAATTAAAGTATCTAATCAAAATTAAATATTGTCTTGTGCTAAAGTTGTAAGTTGGTCTTGTCTTTTGGTTGTATATTTTGTGACCCATAGAATCTTGTCAGTTGACATGATCTATACAAATAAATTTAGTTGAAATGTCTGTTTGTAATGTCAAAATAACAGCTTGATACTAAATGCTTAAGAAAGTATATACGGTACTTACAGAAAAAAAAAAAAAACTGCTCTCCATACATTTCGACCGCGGTATTGTACTTTTCTATGAAACAGCAGATTTTTTTAAAAATAACCGACGAAAAATTTCAACGCTGGGGCGTTCAGAATCATGTACTGAATCCATGGTAACAGTTTTCGCGTCGATGTCCCTGCCACCCTGTATGAGTCAGGTGTTTCCTATTCGACAACTCTGAGAAGGAAGGCCGAAACAAACTCAGGTCACTGTCTCTAATAAAGTCAAAACATAATCTTGGTCAGATGTCAGATCATGTCTTTCAAGGTATAAAATATGACTAAATATCGCTCTATTGATTCCGCGTGCCCACATAAATACTACTTTATGATCGGTGTCTCGGTGGGTGTCATATAAAGCTACTAGGGGATGGATGACGTCAGAGGATGGCAGGCGACTAAAGTATTACATCAGAGGATGGCATAACGCCATCCTGTCTGAGTCCTAATATGAAAAACTGCGCTCGCCAATGTGTCTGCCGCTTTTACGGCATATTTCTTTTTTAGTCTCTGTTCGGCAGTGGACGTAATGAGCTGATGGACAATATAAAGATATTCTATTGGAGAAAATCTAAAGGAAGTCCGTTCAGCACGTTTTGAGATTATTACTTTCAAATAGATGCGGCGGTTTGACTTTACTTCAATACTCAATTTCGAGTCTCAAACATATAAAACCGTACCGGTATAACCGTATATTCACAATTATATAGTTAGTCCATAGTGTTCATTGGGACTCAGCCCTCCTCTCTGAAAGAGGCCTTAGGCCTTATTTTTTAGTTCTAGGGCATTCCCTCACCTCAGGGGTTCGAATATTTTTTCAATACCTGTATTAATACCGTATAGAAAATTTCCAATACCGGGATCCCGGTATTGGAAATGTATAGTGTATTGGGCTATAAAGTAATATCATGCATATAATCTCTTTAAGATCAACAATTAAACAGTAATATTATTTTTAAAACTTAAATAAAATAAATCGGTCACAAATTCATAATTGTTTCGGCTCTTTCTTCCTGAAAATGAGTTGGTAGGAAGAAAAGAGCATCTAAACTTTTATCTGAGAGCGAGCTTCTTAAACGGTTGCGTAAATATGTAACCGAGGAACAAACTAACCATCTAAATAAACCACGAGATAATTAAAATACGCAGTTTTTTAAAACTTACCCAGATAATAAATTGGTTGGAAATTTAATGTGGATAAAAAGAAATTGTTTCACTGTAGTGTCTACTGATAACAAAATAAAATAAAATACCGGTATTGAAAAATGTCAATAAAAAATCCCGGTATTAGCCAATCCCGGTGTTGGAAGCCCTACACCTCACCATCTTCATCCATAATTTTCATTTTATAATTGGAAGCGCACACTAGTATTTGTTCCGATTCTTGTAAACTTGAATGTAATTGTATAGCCTCTGTTGGAGATCCAATAAATAAATAAAACTCCCTTTTATTTCAGTCGCCATAGTCCTGGGCCTGATCAACTGCATCAGTATCGTGGTCTTGAACGTGGCCTGCCTGATCGCCGGCATCTGGCAGATGCTGGCCGGCTTCATAGTGATAGTGTGTGAAGCTCCTTGCTGCTGCTTCTTCATAGACTATGTGCAGACCCTCAGCGATAAGGTGGAGACTAGACCCTACTGGAATAAGGCTGCTTTGTATATTGGGTGAGTTGACAATGTCCATTTTTTCTTATACAGGCCTAGCGTTTAATTGTGACGGTGTCTGAGGTCGCTGCGCATTGTTGGGAGGATGTTGAGGCCTGTTAGCGAGCGAATGACAGAGGTTTTGCGACATGTGTCCACGCCTTTCTCGCACCGCGCAGCTACCGTTTCAACGTCAGGCACCGTCTCATCATTATAATTAATTTATTTTGTGTAAATTCAGATACAAATGATTAAATGACTAAAGGAAATAGCACACATATCAACTCGAAAAGGGATCGTCACCGTATCAAGTCGAGCCATTCAGTATTGTATGAAACTCCCTACTGCAACGCACACTAATCGGGATCGTAACGTAATCGCCTCGCCTCGGGACAAGCTCACGAACCGCGATCCCGTTCAGAGTTATGTGTGCTTATGACCTTAATATTACTATTTATTTGTCAGTTAAAGGATTAGGCATAGTTACTGGCGAAATGTGGGCGAATAAGGCTCAATAAATCAATAAGGATGTTTTTTTGTAAATTTTTAATTTTCAAGATTCCTTCTGTCTTCCTCTGTCTCTGTCAAATTCAATCCCTGCCCAAGTCACGCGATTTGACAAGTGTAGCGACGAAATTAGCCGATGGAACTTCTATATTGTGTCGTTCTGTAACGAGCTTAGGGCTCTGTTGTGACACTGGTGTAAATCGACACCACTTATGACGTAGTTTATCAGTTCTATAAGTACCTACGTCACGTCGCGTAAACTGATTCATCGTTTTTATCAAAGTCGCAAAAGACAGTTTGCTATCAAAGGGACGGAATAGTCTGTTATCGATAGGTAGTTTCTTTATCACAAATTTGTATGACGTTTCTAGGTTAATTTATTGCCTTATTTATTAGTAATTATGTTTTATTGTTAGGTATTAATGTTGTTGATTCATATATAACACGGTTATCGCAGATTATTTGGGGTGCATTCAATTGACGGCACGGTTGGCGCAGTGGTTAAGCGATTGACTGCTGCGCTGCGTGTCGCGGGTTCGATTCCCGCACGGAACAAATATTTGTATGACCTACAAGTAGTTGTTCCGGGTCTGGCTGTTTGTGTATGTGAGTTTAAATGTTTGTAAAAGAGGGTTATTTTTATTATTTACACACGTATTTACATTATTTAAAAACTATCATACTTAAAATAATAATTGATATGTACAAGTATATAAAAGGGGGGGGGGAAATAATCATAGGGCATCAAAAAATTCTTCCGCATCGCTGTCAGTAGGAAAAGTGCCCAAAAGGCTGGCAGCATTGCCACGTTGTATGGCAATGCTGATTCTTTGACCAAAGAATAGGCCAGCCCTCTGGTCACGTGTAGAGTCGACCAGCCGCTTGGCGATGTCTCTAAAAACAAGGTGGGCACTCGGACCCCATGGCCCTAGTGTTTCAACCCCAAACGGCTCAAACATATAAGTTCCAATAAGATTGGAGTATTTGCGCCGTTTGAGGTTTTCCGCACCTGCAGCAGCAGCCCCAGCACAGCTCGCCGAGCTAGGAAGATGGGATGGCGCAAGGGTGTCGACACACGTTGCATCCCACACCAAAGGCCTACCTACCTTCCAAGGCATTATGGTCATTCCGTCTGGTCTCTTCCCATCGTCGCGTGCCAAGCCATTGGGTTCTAAAACAGCTGGCACTCCGGCGGTGACAAGAGCACGACGGATGATGTCATTGATGCTGGCGTGCCGTGCTATCCGGCCTGCGCTCTTACTGCAGGATAGGCCATGGTGTCCGAGACAGTCGACACCTTCACCGCACTGGCAGCGATGCGGAGCCACACAAGGAGCACCCAGACGCAGACAGGTAGCGAGCCGGAAGAGTAAGAGTAGAAGTGTAAAAGCACCCACAATACAGGAGAAATTCCTAGTGTGGGGAAAAGTTATTAAAAAAAAAAAAAAACTTAAGGCGACGATAACCGACTTTTAATGAATGATTTTATACTGAAGATCATGTCTAAACGAGTAGTGTTAAGGATTGGAAAAAATATATGTTAAATTAGAGTATTTTTTTAATAACTTAATATAGGAATATTTTAGATTATGTATAAACATACGAGGTGCATTCAATAAGTACCTAGCCTCATCGCCAGAGGGCGCTGTACTTTCAAAAGAGTCTTACCACAGTGTAGCACATTCTTTTTCAATTCTTTTTTCAAATTTTCATTCCAATCCCTTCATTTGTTTTAATTTGACAACTTATGGAAGCAAACGTGTCGATCGGTTTTACAAAAATGGAAAAAGAGCAATATCGTTCGGTGATTCGATTCCTATTTTTGGAAGGGAAAACGCGCATCGAAATCAAAGAGCGCTTGGATGCTGTGTACGGTGACTCTTCTCCATCGATGGCCACCGTCAAGAATTGGTTCAACGAGTTTGCACGTGGCCGTACGTCGGTTTTTGATGAACCACGTCCAGGTGCACCGAAAACAGCTGCTACGGAGGAAAACATTAAAAAAATCCATGATCTCGTATTGGCAGATCGCCGATTGAAGGTTCGGGAGCTAGCTGAGACTGTAGGCATTTCAGAAGGAACAGTGCATCATATTCTTCACGAGGAACTCGGCATGAGAAAGCTGTCGGCGCGATGGGTGCCGCGTTTACTCACACCAGAAAACAAGCGCAACCGTGAGACCACATCGGAGACGTGTTTGGCGCTGTTTAAGCGGAATCCAGCGGAGTTTTTGCGTCGTTTTGTGACCGTCGATGAAACCTGGATCCACTGGTACACACCAGAGACCAAGGAGCAATCAAAACAATGGATCCAGACCGGGGAACGTGCTCCAAAGAAGGCGAAAACTGTAAAATCGCCCGGAAAAGTTATGGCCACCGTTTTCTGGGATTCACAAGGTGTGATCTACATCGATTACCTCGAGAAGGGTAAAACAATTACAGGGCTTTACTATGCCGATTTATTGGGCCGATTCGACGCCGAATTAAAGAAAAAACGACCCCATCTGGCGAAGAAAAAAGTGCTGTTTCACCACGACAACGCACCGGTTCACACGTCTGCCGTTGCCATGGCCAAATTGGTCGAATTACGCTACGAATTGCTGCCCCATCCACCGTATTCTCCAGATTTGGCCCCTTGTGACTTCTTTCTGTTTCCTAATCTGAAAAAATCACTCGCCGGGAATAGATATGGATCGAATGAGGAGGTCATCGCCGCCACGGAGGCCTATTTTGCAGAGTTTGACAAAAACTATTTTTCGGACGGGTTAAAAAAGTTGGAGCATCGCTGGGCTAAGTGTATCGAACTAAAAGGAGACTATGTTGAAAAATAAATTGCCACTTTTCCAAAATTTTCGTTTACTTTTTGTAGGCTAAGTATTTATTGAATGACCCTCGTAAATTACATAGTCAAATTAATTTGTAAAAGTATGGCTTACGCGGATAAAAAATCACGCAAAATCTATCAAGCGTATTTTTCTGAAACCTTCGCCATGTTGAAGATAGTTTAATTATTGATCTTTTAGTATACGTGTTTTGTTAAAATACCTTTTGTTTTATGTATAATAAATTAATAATGCGTCTAATTTGGGACAGCGCTCCTTGATGGGCGAGTCCTATTTAAGGCTGGACATACGACGCTTTGCTTAGGCTCAGTACAGAACACGCAAGCTAACCACTCAAGGTCACTGGCATATATCTGCGTCTTAAGTACACGACTGGCAATACATAAACCTACATCAGACACAGCTTGAACAGTCAGCCCGAGTCCTAGCTACCTTCTGCACGCGTAGCATGAACACCGTAGAAACGAGTTTTGTCGACGGAAGAATAGAGAAAATGACAGATAAACAATCACAATATGTCATTTTGTCTATTCTTCCGTCGACAAAACTCGTTTCTACGGTGGTCATGCTACGCGTGCTGCTAATGGGCTACAATTTTTAAATGTTGAACGTACAAACGGCTACACATCAAGCTATACATTTCCAATATAAGCTGACTTCGCATTGTACGGAAATCCTATGCAATGCGAGATCAGCATAAACTGGAATTACAGCTTGATGTGTAGCCGTGTGTACCTAAATAATTTAGTTTTACCGCAATTGACAATTTCCTTAAATAAGGTTAAACCACTGAATCAATTAATTTTGTGCAGACAATAACGTAAAAGTTGTATTTTTATTGTAATTTAAATAATTTGCCTTTATTTAAAACGCATTTTTCCACACCCCACAATTTTTACTAACCATAGTTGGGGCCAACTCGTTGCCAAATTATTTCATTATCATCATCCACACCCGATGTCACCCACTGCTGGGTATTAAAAAAAAATCTAAATCAAAAGTCATTTATTCAAACTAGGCTGAGAATCAGCCACTTTTGAACGTTTAAATTACAAAAGACAGTCCTCCCAAAACGCTCGCCCTTCACCACTTCCTAGTGCCTTTAGCTGGGAAGAAGAAGTGCCGCAACAAACTCCCCAGCAGCACTCTGTGTAGGGCTGTCTTATTATCTGCCTGCAACAATCTCATCCAAGTTCTACCTACGATGGCATCCCATCCACCACCTCACCGCCATTCTCACTTCCAAACCCAAAAATGTCAAAGTCAAATAATTTATTTGAAGTAGGCCATTATAATTAATTAAAAAGTACCTTTGAACATCAAAATACATGGTGGCAGGGACATCGACGCGAAAAAAAAAAAAACGTTTATTGACCAAATAAAGAATTTTTACATTTCCTTATAAGTAATACAAATAAACTATTTCAAAAATTATTGACATAAAGTAAACCTAATGTTAATATTTTATCTTGTGGACTCCATACTAGGTCGAGCCTGTCTCATGGAGTCCTTGAGATTATTTAACAATTAAAAGTTTCAGGGTCGATACTGTATTGTGTTTATTACATATTGTTTTTTAAAAATTAATGTAAAAACAAAATCAATCATCATCTGCCTAGCCTTTTCCCAACTAAGTTGGGGTCGGCTTCCAGTCTAACCGGATGCAGCTGAATACCAGTATTTTACATGGAGCGACTGCCTACCTGACCTCCACAACCTAGTGACTAGGTAACACGATACCCCTTGGTAAGACTGGTTGTCAGACTTTTTGGGCTTCTAACTACCCGTAACGACTGTCAAAGATGTATAAATGACAGCCGGGACCAACGGCTTAACGTGCTTTCCGAGGCACGGAGGGGACTTGGTATGTAAAGATGGTCACCCATCCACGGACCAACCGCGGCAAGCGTAGCTTAACCTGATCGATCGACCCGTGCAGCTGTTATTACTTAGCCACAAGCCCCTCATTGTAAAAACAAAATCAATAAGTAACAAAAGACTTTAAAACAACGACTGTTAAGTACCATGGATTCAGTAGGTACATCATTCTGAAAAAGATCAACTGTTCCATACATTTTGACCGCGTAGGTATTGCACTTTTCTATGAAACAGCAGATTTAAAAAAAAAATAACCTACCAATATATTTCAACGCAGGGGGTTCAGAATAATGTACTGAATCCATGGTAATAGTTGTCGCGTCGATGCCCTGCCACCCTGTATGACCCCGAGTTACGAGTTGTAGGTCATGAGTTCGAACCCAGACAGACGCTTTACTTTATGTAACTTATTTCATCACCACCTATTATGTTTTCTGTAAATGTGAATTCAAATTATTTTGAGAAATAAATATCTTAATTAACCGTATAATTTTCTAATCCATAAAACTACTTACTACAAATGAATAAAATTAAAGTATCTATTTGTAATGTCAAAATAACAGCTTTTTACTAAACGCATATGAAAGTATTTACGGTAATTATACAAAAAAAAAACCGTCTATCTGTCTGTATGTTTGTTCCGGCTAATCTCCGAAACGGCTGGACCGATTTTGACGGGACTTTTACTTTTATTTTAGAAAAAGAATTAGGGACCACGCGGGTGAAGCCGTGTGCAGCAGCTAGTAGGTACCTAAATATAAACGGTATCTAATTACTCCCATGATAATAATCAAGCAATAAAATTTCACAGCATGCGTTGCAAATCGTATGCGACGTCACGAGCTCGCGCGATTGAATGCTTTGCAAGGCATTGTGTAGGAGCTGTTAAATAATAGCGATACCCATCCTTCTCTGCAAAACATGTGATGTGACTCGATGTTTTGTTCTTGTTATTATTTAACGAATAAATTGAACCAACTCGTTTTGAAGTTTATTTTAGTATAGAAACAATGTTCCGTGCGTTAAGTCTAGGAAAATATCGAGGTAAGCGAATATGTGATCAAACAGTATGCATATTTGTGACTTCGGCACTAAAAAAAAAAATAGTGGCACTCCGGGAGTGCCGACAGAAGTGAAAACTTAAAAAAAAATCGGCACCGCGGTAATCAACGCGTTTATGTCTTTTTAATGGTCTAAAGCTGGTATCGTCACAGTGTCGCGAAATCAATGGTTCTATGTTCTATGTTATAGGGTTTGGTTTCCGCACTTAGTCCGTAAAGTGGCCCATTGTGCGTGGGCCATGGCGGCCGTTTGGTGGTTATTCCAACCAGCCCATCTCCCTCCAGAAGCTAATTAAATCTCCTAGTCTGTTCAGAACATCTTTGTAGGATCTGGGTGACCCGAGGGTTTCTGTTCTAATCTGGGTGACGCCTGTGCATTCAAAGAGCACATGCGCTACGGTTTCTTCAGCCTCCATGCACGCCCTGCACAGAGGACTGTCCGTTATGCCTATTGTGTGGAAGTGTCTATTTAGCGAGCAATGTCCCGTGATGGTCCCCGTCACCAGGCGCAGGCCGTTCCTATCCAGGCGTAATAAGCGCCTGGTTAGCCTGCTATCCAAGGATGGCAAAGCTTCCTTAGACTGCCTGCAGCCCGGTGTCGAGGTCCACCAGTTCCCCGCTTGTGTGTGGGTGAACTCCTGTAGCCATCTGCGTATTTGATTGAAGGGGATGGGTACGATAGGCTCGGGTCCACATACTGCCGTGCCGGATCCTCGTCTAGCAAGTTCGTCAGCTGCGTCGTTACCTAGCGATCCGCTGTGCCCTTTTATCCATTGTAGTGTCACCGTGTTGCGGCTAGATACCGTTGTATGTTCTAGTGCGTTGTGACATTCTAGTATTAGCTTCGAGGTAATATATTTTTTGCGTAAGGATTGGAGAACTGAGGCACTGTCGGAGAGTATACGTATGTCAATGGTTTAGTTCCATCTCAAAAATGCCCAACGCGCCTAAAGAAGTTTTCACTTCAACAAAGTTATTGCAAGTATTGTGTTCTACAACTACTTTACTCTGATTTACTCATTCCATCTCGATCGTGTGATGCTCTGCAATACTCGTTCTTACACTATTACTTTATGACAGGAGATAATGGTGCCGATTCCCTTGTTCACAAACTAAACTAGATTTAAGTTCAGTGCATCTTTTTCTTTCTATTTCATTAAGAAAAGGACAGAAGATAAATTTTAGTTTAGTCCTGTCAAATTAATCAGCGCTTGACGTAATTTTAGTTGGCAAGTTTTTAATCACGTCTAAACTTGTATGGAGACTGACAGGCGCTGATTAATTTGACAGGACTAAACTAAAATTTATCTTCTGTCCTTTTCTTAATGAAATAGAAAGAAAAAGATGCACTGAACTTAAATTTAGTTTAGTTTGTGCACAAGAGAATCGGCACCAATATCCACAAATAATAATTGAAAGTGGTGTGATATTATAAACGTTGTCAGTTATATTAGTTACTTACATATCTTTATATATATAATTCTTCTGTGAGTGTGTATGTCACTAAACTTCTCTCAAACGACTGGACCGATTTTGATGAAATTTTTTGTGTGTGTTCAAGGGGATCTGGGAATGGTTTAGATTCACAATTTTGTCCGCTGGACAATGTTTTGACAGGACAACGTCTGTCGGGTCCGCTAGTACATATAGTATAATACTGTGTTATATTGCTTATAGGCTTAGAGTATATATCACTGGAGAAGCCATAAGCGCAATATTCCGAACAAAAAATTCTGTCACATTTGGCGGGGGACGCAAGGTAGTTTCTACGAAAAAGAACAATAGCTATTGTTGTTTCCGAGCCCGGAAAGAGAAGTCCGTACCATCGTTTTTTTTTTCATCGATATCGATAATCATTCGGAATTCGGAATTTTGTTTGAACCAAGAAATAAAACAGCTGATGCATAGAAAAGTTACATTTTAAAAATAACAACTATTAAATAAAAGTAAAAAAAATTATGATATAGTACCAACAAATAATACATACTTAAAAAAACCAGTAGGTTCATAACAACTACTGATTTTTAAAATGAAATAATTTGGAGTATATAATTATGGCGAATAAATTTTTGAGGGTCCCTTTTTTTTGTAATGTACGCAATTCTTGTATCTGTATATTTGGTAATTACGGCTTTATCTAGTTCTACCTCATGACTAGTTAAGACCGGTATCATGATCTTGTGAGAATAATGTTTTCCCAACAAGATTCCGCAGAGCCTGAGTTACGAACTTACGACAAAGGTGGTGGTATATTTAATACTTAATTTTACCGCAAGCCGCGTTAGAAAACTTTGTTCAAAAACAATTTTTTTAAACAACAAAAAATACTAATTCGCCCTAAGAAATTATCGACATGTCAATTTTGGTTTCATACATGACCCCAACCCTACGGTAGTCTCGTTATCATTTTTGCTAGAAGACATAATCGCATGGCAAGTGCATGTCAATTTAGCTGATTTGACGTACATTTTCGTAATGCAAAAAAATATATTTTAAACCTTATGAACATAAAAACGAAGTGTAGCGAGACATGGTGACGTCACAAAAGCAATGCGAGAAAAATACTCGATTCATGCCGTGTTTTATGTTGAATCATGGTTGAATCGAATGAAAAGTCAAAATGTATTATGAGGTTAGGATTTTAAAAATCACTGAAAACATGACTAGATATTTAAAAAAATACTTAAATATGGAAGGTTATTCCGTCTTTATTTAAGTTTGACGTATTTGAACGCTTTTTACATGTTTTAACAGCACAACTAGGCATTTTCACGGAGCACTGATGAGAACCCCGCGACTCGAAAACGATTAACGTTGTGCGTTCGAATCGATTTGAAAGTAGTTTTTATGAACGTGTTAGAGCATTTGCTCTTGTACTTTTACAGAGGGGGAAGTGTTCGTAAGGCTTCTCCAGTGATATATACTCTAAGCTTATAGGACATTAAATTTTTTGTAAATTTGTGTAGACATTGGTGCCGATTCCCTTGTTCACAAACTAAACTCAATTTAAGTTCAGTGCATCTTTTTCTTTCTGTTTCATTAAGAAAAGGACAGAAGATAAATTTTAGTTTAGTCCTGTCAAATTAATCAGCGCTTGACGTAAATTGACGTAATTTTAGTAGGCAAGTTTTTAATCACGTCTAAACTTATATGGAGTAGTGACAGGCGCTGATTATTTTGACAGGACTAAACTTAAATTTATCTTCTGTCCTTTTCTTAATGAAATAGAAAGAAAAAGATGCACTGAACTTAAATTTAGTTTAGTTTGTGAACAAGGGAATCGGCACCAATGTGACTTATAAATAATATCGCCTTGGATGAGTCTCTGTAAAGGTGTTATAATTGTGATTTAAATAAATAAATAATTGACCTGTAGTGGTACAATTATATGCTGACATAATAATAGGCCAACTAACGATAGTAAGTAATGGGATAGACGACATTTCATATTATTTATAATGAAATTACATCTAATAAACTATTTTTAGATATAATTTCATTTATTTACAACCTACATGTTTTCATTTACTTATATTCAAAACATGTAGGTCCCTAACTACAAGTTTACATTCAAAAAAGCATCTTTGAAATTCGTTCTATTTAAAATAGACGTAAACCGTATACGGTCATGACTAGTGATCGGATATTCGGATGCATTTTTACCTAAAGTTCAGGTGTTGGCTAATATGGAATGCACTTTTGTGTCGATCGTAAAAATCTCGCGATTCTGGAATTGATAAATTTAGTACATTTTGTCTATAAAAATGGTAGCTAATGTTGTAAAGTAGGTTGCTAAACTACCATAGCACATATTATTTATCGACAATTAGCTCGGTCCCTTGAATTTCGTTAGAAAATGTTTACAGTGTATAAATTTTTATGTAAACACCGCGAAAGTTACCTTCATAAGAGGGTTTTTTCATTCCATGTATCCGACTAGTTGTACATTCCCCGATGTTCTGGAATTCCGGGAATTTTATTAAGAAAAATAATAATTAAGAAGCCGCTTCCATAATTTCTTAGACAAAAATTTACTTTAGGTAAATATGCATCCGATTATCCGATCTCTGGTCATGACATGACTGATGTCAAGTTAGAATTTGACGTCAGTTTTAGATGATTGTAAATTTCGAAATGTTGTCAATTACAGGTGGTACGTGGGACCCACACAGACGTCGCTGACCACTTAACTCTCCTCACAAAGATATACCAAAGGTTTTAATCGGTATTTTTCCCTCTACTCCAGGCTATCAGTTCCGCCATTCTTCTTGTGCTTCTTAAGCATGAGCACGTGGTTCGGCAGCGGGCTGATCTTCGCCACTGGCATCGTCTACGGGATGATGGCGCTCGGCAAAAAGTCAGTATATTTATTGTACATTAAATGTGTTGCTAAAATGACTGACTAACTAAAGTAATTTAGCAATATGGAGGGTAGTTTGATAAGGATGCTATGGAAAGGTGAAATAATACTACAATCTAAAGGTCAAGGAAACAGTCAAAAGTTAAAGTCAATTAATTTATTTCAAGTATGCCATTAAAAGGCACATCATTTACTTAAATAAAAATTAAATTGATTCTAGTCGCCCCTTCCAAAAGGTAGTTTCGTATGGAGAAGAATGGGAAAGAAACTCCAGAGTTACTCTTTTAAAATATTTAATTAACAATATTTAATCCATCTTGACTAGCAACTTAAATTGTCCATAAATAAAAATCAAATCACAACTCTCATTGAAAGTTGTATGGACAGGTTATAACTCGGCAGGTTGGTGTAGTGTGTCAACGTGATTTAAAAAAACAAACTCGACTGTACAACATTTTTAAATAATCTGACTATTAATTTCACCACCAATTAGCACCTTCTGTATCAAACATCCTCCATGGCAGATTCTTTGAAAAAAGGAAATATTTTTACCAAAACTGAACATTGTTAATTAGTTACCGATCTTTCCCAATTTAGTATTGTTGAAATGAAAGAGATGAAAATGAAATGAAAATGAAAATAGTTTATTATTTTAACAAGTAAACCTTAACAACTAGTGATTGGAGCCTCCTTTTAAGCAAATAAGCCTGTGTTAGGAGACTCCGCTCTTCCATAACTTGAATAAGTATCATTTACTTGTCTTATACAAATGTAGGTACTTACTACGAAATAATAATATATAAAAAAAAAGAGAATTAAAGCTAAACATGCAGCACGCACGCAGGCATGCGAGTGTGTGAGTGAGAGTGAGGGTGTGTGAATGTGAACACAATTGAATCAGAGTGTATGCGTGAGGTTAAGAATGTGGGTTATATTTTATTCCAGCAGCGCTTCCGTGTCGTCATAGGTGAGTGGTTTTATCCAATCGGTAATAATTTTTTAAAATTCATTTTGTTTCTTATTAAGAGATTTGGTAAAGATATCCCTTACTTTTGAACATATAAACCATGTAACTAACTCTTTGGTGTGGGTGTATTTATCTAACTTTTCGTTGATATCTTGCTTATAGTTGCCATCTTTAAGTCTGTGAGCATCTAATGTCTGTCTGACTATTCTGAAAATGACAATGGAATTATCATATTGTTCTTTGTAATTACATTTTTTGTCAGTGAAATTGTGAATCTTGGCTTAAATTTAAGTGTTGCTGTTCTTCGATATTTAATTTCCATTATGTCTACATCTTCATATTTACCTGCTGGGTTTCTACTGTTTAATTGGTAAAAAAATTCAGACTTAAATTAAGAATTTATCAGTTCGTAAGAGAACTATAGCTTTACTGTTTGTTTTATAATAATATTTTGCTAAATGTCATACAAAGAGGATGATTAAATGGATTACCAAGATGCAAATTATAATTATGTATGAGTTCGTCCGGGGAAATACTATCATAGTAATTATTTCTGGAGCCATGAAGCGTTGTTGGTTTCCACTTCAGCCTGAAGAGTATGGCTCGGGTACAGGCACCATAAGCGTATGAGACATTTCCGTTTTGTCTCTCGGATGTCAACGCCCCTGCAGTATCTCTGGTATTGCAGATGTCCACAGCCGACGAGGTCTACTTACGTACTGGATAGTTTGAGTGATTCCCAAAATCATAAAAGTACCATAGCCAAGCTTTATGTTGTGTCATTAACTGGGTCGAAGGCGTGTGTGAACTAATCCGATGTGTGTTGTGTGTGCGTGTGGGGCGCAGGGGGTCCCGCGACGACATGGCGGCGATGGCGGCAGGCGGGACTACGCCCCCGGGCGCTCCGATGGCGGGCTCGCACGACCACAACGTCACCCTTATGGAGGACCCGGACGTGTGGCGCCCCAACTAAACGAGGCACGCATCTATAGCGCTACAAGGTTCTTTTGACGCGTGGCCAAATTCGGAACTAAAGCCGCCATCTTGTTTTTTCAATACATTTAACAAAACAATAATTGCACAATGTTTACCTAGTGGTCGTAAGCACTAATGTTAAGCAATAGGTCCTGGGTTAGATTCCCGTATCGGGCAAATTGTTATTGGGGTTTTCCATTACGAATTTCTCAGTGGCAGCCCGGAGTCTGGATTTGTGCCCGGTTGATGGCAATAGGCTCGCCCCCTATTACATGGGACTTAAACATAACTGGCGAAATGTGGGTGTATTATAGGGTACACTTTGCCTAAATCTTCGGGGAATACTGGTGTGATGTTGTTTCACAAAACAATAATTGCACCACTGTCTACGTCACTCGAGCGCCAAAAGATCCTTGTACAGTGTATCTAACATGATTGTTCAGTGTTCCGTCTATGCTTGTTGTTTGCGCTCGGGATTGCATGGTGGTTGGTAGGTCATGGTCAATTTTAATTAAAAAAATCCGCTTGACGTCTTGAAAAACAATACCGATGCAGTTACATACTGTTTATTGAACTTTCCCCATAATTTAGTTAAGTGGATTATTCTATTAAAATTAACTATGATATAATTCTTATTAATTTTGTATGTTCGTGCTTCGACTAATTTCCTCTTTATTTGTCTTTGTTTTGTTTCTGCACAAGGTTTCTTTTTTCAGCATTCGGGAGCACAGTTTTGTTTTATTCTTCGAACATCATTTTACAATATTTTATTTCATACACAAAGTATCATTTTTTTCTTTGTCAATATTACCCAATATAATTTAAAAATCTCGATTCTGCAAAAAATATCAAACTAGAAATCAAGTGGAGTGTTCTCATTTTTTCCCTTTGCACAAACTCATTAAAATGGTATTCGCTTATAAAATATTTATATTTGCACTCCATTTCATTACTACTCCGTGATCACAATAAAAGACATAAAAATAATAAGAAAAATCTAATTATTCCCCACAGAGGATCAATAGATGATATGAGGACGTCGGCGGCTAACTTGGAGGCGGGTCTGGGCCAGCCAACGAGCGCTCCTCGAGCGAACCTCGTCACAAACGAGCAGCCAATCAGCTTCACCGGCGTTCCCGGGCGTATGTGATCGCGCCAATCAGCTTCACCGGCGACCCCGCACGCCGACTACGTGAGTCTCCTACACGATATGCGCTCCTGGTACTGTAGCGAACACCGAGGCTTTTCATGAACTCTAATCATCTAATTATTACTCATTTTACTTAAGTGGTGTAGACTGAACTGCTTATTCGTACCATAAACGTGAAATCAAAACACGCACAGATCACCAATTTTCTGTACTCCCCTTTCTGACACTAAAGTTCATTCGCACTTTCAATGCGAATGAGTGCGGATTCTTTTAAGCGGACTTCTCGCTCTGGCGGATGGCGTCTGTAAGTGTGCAGAATAGTGCTGATCCGTGCGCGTACGCATGATTTCACACTAAAGGTGTTTGACACAGTTCACATTATTCGAGCAAAATTGCACGTAATTTTTAAGTGAAATTATAGAGATCATGATAAGCTTCCAGTACGTGAATTAATCGATTTCTGAATGGTGACTAAAATGTTATTCATAGTTTGTAACTTAACCAATATTTTTATCATACTGTTGTTAACAGTGCTTCGAAATATCGAATTTTTAATATCAATATTTTGGCGTGTTTAAAATGACTCCTGTCTACTAGGATAATTTTTGTTCGTATTTCTGGTACTACGGAGCGCATAGAAATCACTACAAAGACTTTAATGATATCTGTACTAATGGTGTAAGTTCAACCATTCAGAAACAACTCCAGTCGAGATGTTCAGCAATATTCACTCCTTAGTTTAGTGTTGCCAATAAAAACCAGTGTCCTCCAAACAAAATAATAGAATTGCCAACATTTTTTATTTGAGTCTGCTTGTAGATAGTTAATATTCTTGTCTATGATAATATTCAGCATGTATTATAATATTCAATTATTTGTTATATATATATATAGAGGTTTATAAACTAAGCACATATTATACTAGACATATTGTACCATATCGCTTGGCCCATAAGAGGAGATAAAACTAAAATAGACACTATGTTGTTTGCAATAGAGGCTGTTTTGCAATAAGTGGTCTTTTTAATAATAACATGTTCATAACAATGGACCAATGCATTTGAAATCTATTGAAGTCAAACAGAAGTAATTTTGTAGGAGAATAATTTATTTAAATGATTGTCTTGATAGCCAATCATAAAACTGTAAAGTGGCTTCAAAATAGAGTTTATAAAAATACCTAATGTTATAGACAATTTTGTCATAATTAATTATTATGGAATCCATGTTAATAATCGGTATGTCAATTTTGAAGTCACGGCGTTATACAGGGTGTAACGGAAATGACGCGCAAACTGTTGAACCATGGTTTCTATACATGATTTAGACCCACAATGCGTTGAATTATTTCGTCGGATATTTTAAAAAAATCTGCCGTTCCATACATTTCGTATGAAACAACAATTTTTTTTTAAACCGTCGAAAATATTCTTCTCTGGGTGTTTCGAAACGTGCTGAATGTATGGTTTGAGCGTCGATGTCCCTTGCACCGTGTAATATAATAATATAAATTTTAGGAGAAAATCTTGTACCTTGAGCTAAGATTAATCCTGTCACGGTAACTCCATATTTATTCGTTTGGTGAGTAGCGAGTTGTAATCGTAACGTAGTCGAGGGCTGTTAATAGTATAATTAATTGTTTAAAGTTAATTTATTAGACGAACGGTGCCCGATGGGTCATGTTTAGGTTTTTTTGACGTTTTATTACTTTCGGTGAGGACAGAAATGTGTTAGGGAATTATTACATCTCAGTGGGTAGCAAAATAGAAAATTCAAGCGATTGTAACGCTTTTACGGTCGATAATCCACTGTCGAGTGAAATTGCCAACTCATTTTCGCCCTCTTAGAAGATATAAAACGTCTATATTCCATACATATCTCCACAGTAACCTGGCTGGTATATATATTTACTTTAAACTCTTGTTTACGTTAGTAAATTGTTATAATCTTGTGGTCACACAAATATTAAATGAATTATATTATTGCTCATATTTTACCTTATTTTCGTCCATTTTGATTGATTTTATTTAAACTAAACGCATGAAATTGTGCGGCCATTATGTCGTGTTTCAAACGAGTTTGATCCAAATTAATGATATAGCATAGTAGTTAGCGAAATTTTCTTGACATTGATGTAAAGTGTTTATTACTATAGAATATATTGTATAGCCACGCCTTCCTTCGTGCTAGACTTACTGATATTTCATCATATCGTGTTTCTTATGAAATTGTGATTAGTTTCGGGAGCATTTTTTGAGCTGTGTTTGTTAAAGACATTAGGAAAGGATTCTATTGCATTGTAATAATGATTTACTTCATGAAAATCTTGGCTTTTAACTGTTATATTTTAAAAGTAAATTCGTACATCTGAATGCAGAGGGCGCCACTTACGCTTGTGTCGTGAAGTCATCGCTTGCTTTGACAAGGCATTGGAATCCTGATATCTAACGTATGCATTCCGAAATCGTACTGAATTTATGGGTCTTTTCTTTCCAGTTCTTGTTTTCTAAATATACCTATATCTTGCATGCCTCAATATTTACTAGTAAGTAGTTACTGCTGTTGGTGACTAAAACATTGTTACAACAATGTCAATTTGTTAGACGATGTCCTTGTTTAGATAATGTTAAGTGTAGTGGGTCGCACTTGAGATACTGCACGGAATAAACCCTAGCCAGAAATATGTGCGGTTGGACATTGTAACATTACGTGCTACAAATCTTTTAATACATGTTTTTGGTCAGTATTGGTGTAATAGTATATTTTATCAACAGTTGAACCGGTCCTTTAATGTTGTGCTAAGAAATGACTTTTCTCAAGAACTATGGTAAAGTTACAGAGTCATTAAGCTTTCTATATTAAAGTAATGGTTGAATTAACATAATAATGGACACATTTTTTGAAAATATTTAACACATAGCCATTAGAAAATTGTTCTGCAACAATATGGATAGATTAAATTATCACTGTTACTGTAATGCAAGATATTTTTGTAAAATAACAATATAAAACGCCACATTGACTGCGTAAGTATTATTGTGTATAAGAAAGACCCTAGTCTTAGGTAATATTTTGCTAGTTTTAACATTTTTGCTCACACACAGCCAATATCTTAGTGAACGATTTTTTATTTGAATTTGTGTGAAGTGTTGCTAGTTTCGAAAACAGGAAAAGTAAAAATTAATTTATGGACTGGCAACACTGATTGGAATGATTGATTGCTATGTGGCATGTGCTTCCTTATTTACATTGATTTTTTTTTAAATGAAATATATCTTCATTTTTACATGCATCGATTTATTTATATAATATTAAGCGAATTAATTGTTATAATAAGAATTTACGTTGAGATTGTATATAGTATATGCTATGATTAAATTGATAAGTTGGTATACATTCTTGCTTAGCCTAAAACATTTGCAACTTTGTTAGTTGAATATTCAGTTAGAAAGTTAATTGAGATCGTTAATTAATATGTTGCTTATATACTTAGGGTTAGTGCAGAGATAGAAGTAGGAACCATTTAAGATTGCTCAGTGTAGTCAAATCTTTGAACAAATAAACCTATTTGAAAAGTGGTTTTAACATCTTAGATTGCTGAAATAATAAGGCAGCTGATGTAAACTGGGTGTAGACAGTTATACGAGGGGCTAAAATAACCCATTGTAACGAGGTAGTTTTACTCCCGAGCTTTAGCGAGGGAGTAAATAGGAACCGAGTTATTATGGGTTTTAGCGCCGTGTGTTACACTCTACTTTTCACTACGATTGCGAGAAAATAAAATAATCTAATACAATATTAAATAGTTTATTTTATTTAAATGTACAATTTGTACAATTTTGGATATTTAGCGAGATGTTTTTTCCGGCAACTTAATTTCAGTCCTTTGTGAAGATGTTCTCACTAGATGATGACATTTTCACTGCTGTAAATTAATTAATATTACGGTCACCAATTCAATTCGTAATTAGAGAAAAATTCTAAAGATTTCGCGCCAATGCCTTTTTTATTTCTTCTGTAGCCGCAACGCAATGCACGCATTCTACCGAAGAGATAGCCGCATTAGTTCCATTTTCAAAAATAAAATGCTCTTTTTTTGTGAACCAGTAATAAGTCGAGTCCATAATCATGATTATTCTACATAAGAATACTTTTTCGTTTTTCAAGACTCGTTGGAACAGACAAAAATTAAAAAGAAATTACTTTTCCCCTAGAGCAAGAAATGCAATTTTTTCCCCGCTCTGGTACTCTACAATGACGGCTTTTTTGAGCAAGAGGAGTGAAAAATCTATTGTTTATTGGTGAGAGAAGTATAACAGTGCTGGAAAATGATATTAATAAGATTCAATATATCTCGACACCTTTTTACTACATGCTTAATTAAAGACAGACTGACAAACAGCTATGGCCAAAAACTACTTTGTCATAAACTGGCAAGGTAAATTGGCAGTGTTGTCTGACTTTTCAAATCCAAGAGTAATAATATAGACATATAACTGCGCGGTTGGATTTTCAACGCTCTGCCCAGTGCCGAAAGTTGAAATCCAATGTGCTTTTATTTAGGCATTTAGTTAAATGCCGCCTAGTGGTAGTAAAAAAGGGCAGTAATCTTTATCCTTGCACTGAAACCAAGTTATAAATAGTAAAAATCGTTTGTAACATTACAGTAAGAGTATGCATAGTTGTATAGTGTAAGTGGTTGCAGTTGTTTCTTGTCAAGTTAATGTTATATTTAGGAAAGCATATCTGTAATAAATGTGTGTATATTGAAGTCCATGTTTTATTTTGTACCTTTCGTGTTTTGAAGAAAATGTACAGGGTAAGTTTTAAGCTATTGCATAGCTTTTATCGCGGGCTTTGAGCGCGGCGACCGAATCAAGAAATTCCGTAACGAAAAAAACCTAACACCCCCCCACTCCGCCTACCATGTAATGACGGTTCCCATGACAACGTGATGTTGTCATGGGAACGTAATTTTTGTTTTATGTTATCACGTCATCATCCCAAGTGTAGCGTTGACAAATAGGAAGTATGGAGGTTACAAATGCTATGCAATAGCTTTACCGCGGCAGTCCTCGAGTGCCACACGTTTTTTTTTATCCAGTGCGCAAACTTAAACACGTGACTTTACTCATCATTATTTATGAACAACATTTATTATGGGACCAAACCTGAAATCGCGAAAAAAAAATCTGCTGTTCCCTACATTTATGTTAGCATAACAGCAGATTTTTTTTTTCGCGATTTCAGGTTTGGTCCCATAGTAAAAGTTGTTCATAATGATGAGTAAAATCACGTGTTTAAGTTTGCGCACTGGATATTTTTTTTTCCTGTATGGGAATATTTCCACAAGGAGGTGGTCGTCGCAAGCGCTATTGATGAGAAGTTCCTGGGTTTGATTCCCGGGTCAGGTAGTGTTATTGTGTTTTATCATCTGGAATTTCTCAGTAGTAGCTCGGAGTCTGGATTAGTGCCCGGTTGATGGCAATAGGTTCGCCCCCTATTATATGGGACTTAACATAACTGGCGAAATGTGGGTGTATGTTAGGTACTATTGAGGAAATGCATATCTAAACACCGTAAGGACTATTTTTGCTTGCAGCGCTCGGCTGCTATATTAACGCCAACCTACAAAAAAAAAAACCGGCCAAGTGCGTGTCGGACCACGCACAATGAAGGGTTCCGTAGTTGGGATGAATTTATCTCAAGAACAAACTTAACTTTGTAGTTGAAAAATATGTTCTCCCATACGGAATGTATGGGAAAACATGTTTTTGCAACTGCAAAGTTAAGTTGGTCGATTATTACTCGTTAACCTGTAAAGCCTACTTAGCTGTGATAGTTTTCCTTTTAATTTCGTTATATAAACTACTGTTGTGATTTTTTTCACACACCCAAAACCAACCATTTAGCCGGCAGGGGGGGGGACACTTGACTCTAACAAAAATTTGCACTTTAAAGCTTAATATTTCGCAAACGAATCCCTGAATCCAAAAATGATTTTCACAAACTCACAATATTTTTGAAGGACCTTTCCAATGATACCCCTCACCATGGAGTAAAAAAATAAACATCACCACTTTACGTGTATGAGAGGTACCCTAAAAAAAAATGTTTTTCATAATTTTGTTTTACCACTTTGTCGGCGTAATTAATATGTATACCTATGCCAAATTACAGCTTTCTAGTACTGAGGGTCTTGGAGCTAGACCGCGGACAGACAGACAGACAAACGGACATGACGAAACTATAAGGATTCCTTGTTTACTACGGAACCCTAAAAATAGGGTCGTGTGCACGGCGTTTTGTTTTCAAATTGGTTATATTTAGGTTATGGTACACCTCTACCTAATCCTTTAGGGAATAATAATAGGGTTGTGATGTTTATATTGTTTCCAAAAGGCTTCTTATGGTGTTTGACGATCACGCTATTTGAACACACGGGCACTCTCTTCCTTCACTCATTGTCCGATGGGATAGCAATCCGAGGCGCAAGGCTAACGGCTTAATGTGCGCCTGCACACACTTGTGCAGTATAATATCTCCCGCGCCGAAGGCTGGTGTCCGCTGAGAATGGTCGCCATGGTCGGTAATTCCTTTCGTTGCCACTAACACCATTAACAGTTCCATAATGGAACTACTGATGTTTTTTTTAAATCTCTAGTTCTATTTTAAAAGAATTTGAAAATAATGGAACTAATGTTGAATTTTGTATCACTAGTTCCACATTATTGTTTTAGCCACTTGTGAAATTTTTGAAGGGTATAAAAACACTAGAGGTAAAAAAAAAATACCCTCCTTCTGGGGCAGTCGGGTAAAAACACAGTTTTTACAGTAATTATATTCAATAAAATCAACAACTGAATAAAAAATTAACGTGTTTATTGTTACGGATCCTGCACATTCAATTTGTTTTTTAAACTGATTGCAATACCACAAGGTGGTTCCATTTTTATACAGCACATGTTTGTAATACTGCCATCCTGATGATAACAACACTTTTCCCTTTCGCCTTTTAATTATTTGAATTGCACTCATTTTTTATATTTTTAATGAACTTGCTTGTGTACACATATCCTTAAGTTTTTCTAACTACCTCCCGATAAGGAAAAAACAAATCTATATTAAAATAAACGACCGGTAGAGGTCACTGGCTGTCTCATTAAATATCGCCATGTAAACATGTAAAGTAATTCATTCGCAAAAAATAAATGTTTGCTGATTCTATTCGATCACTACCTATTATAAAACAAATTTAAGGTAGAAAAAAGAAATATTTGTTGATTTTATAATTATTACTAGCTGACCCGGCGAACTTCGTTCCGCCTAACAGTCAATGAATGTGCATGTTTAGGATTTTAAAATTAATACAAAATTCCTACCCTACCTACCTATCTACCGAGATAACATCAAAATTCATGCAAGCCTAGCCTAAATTAAAAAAAAAAATATTTGGGGTGGATCACCCTTATCACTTAGGGGTATGAAAAATATATTACGATCGATTCTCAGACCGACCGAATATTCATATAAAATTTCATAAAAATCGATCAAGCCGTTTCGGAGGAGTATGGCAACTAACATTGTAACACGAGAATTTTATAAATATGAGATAAAAACGATTTGATTCTACGTCTAGTATTTTTACACCCTTAAAAAATTTCACAAGTGCCTAAAATAATAATGTGGAACTCTAAATTCAACATAAGATAGATAGAATATCCTTTATTATGTACACCATAAAAATTACAGACATTAATTTAGAAATTTTACATTGGGTGACACAATGGGCGGTCTTATTGTAAAAGCGATCTTTTACAGACAACCTTTGGATGGATTTAAATGGAATTAGTTCCATTATTTTCAGATTCTTTTAAAATGGAACTAGTGATTAAAAAGAACATCAGTAGTTCCATCATGGAAGTGTTAATGGTACACATGGCTACACATCAAGCTATACATTTCTAGTATAAGCTGACCTCGCATTGCACGGAAATCCAATACAATGCGAGATCAGTATAAACTGGAAATGTATACCTTGATGTGTAGCCGTGTATACCAGTAGCAACGAAGGGTGATTCCTTCATCGCCACTAGTCGGGATCGGTCTGAAGGACTATTATTTGAATGTTTACAAGATTGGCTAGGTACTAACTAGTGATGTGCCGGATATCCGAATCCGTATCCGTTACTTTTTGGCGGATCTTGAACGAATCTTTTATATTAATACATTTCATTACGTATATGAAATTTTAAAGCTATGTAGCAATGAAATACTGTTAACTTCAATCCAAATTAGTAAAAAAATAATTTAATCATATTTATTATAATTCAAGTAGAGTAAGTACCAGTAAATTAAGTTATAAGGTAGCAATTCAACTATCTTTGTAGTGAGATCAAACCTCTAATATTTGTGCTATGCTAATTGAAATAATTCTGTGAGTTAACATATCAATTAAAACTATGTTGTTTTCAAGAACTTAAAAAAAATATACTTACGTCGTAATTAATATTGAGTAATGGTAAATTGTATTTTAAAAAGAGTAACTTGGCAGCTTTGACCCCCAAAGGTCAATTACGATGAGGATCATAAATAATTCCTGCTGAACCTGAAGAAAATTGAGATCCGTATCCGTATCCGCGGATCTAGACCCTTATGATCCGTATCCGTATCCATGGATCACATTTTTTAACGATCCGGCACATCACTAGTACTAACAAACAAGCAAGAAAAGTTATAACATTAAACTTTATTTACAAAAAATACACTAGTTACATTATTAATAGGTAGGTACATTATGTTGTATTTTAACATAATAATAAAAAGACTGGAGAGTAATCTTTCTCACAATAGTGATTCCAAGGACTATTTCTATGCAGTCTTTCTAGAATCATACCAGTAATTCTTGCCTTTTAAAATCTGAAAAAGAAAAACAACTGTTTGTGACACAATAATTATGACAAGTTGCACAAAAGTTACTTTCTATTTCACATAAATATTAAAGATGGTATTTTAACTAGTTTATCAGCATTTGAGTTAAATAAATACAGCTAGTAGACACCCCCGGGCCAGACGTCTGAGCGAGACGAAGAATAAAGAAAGAAAGAAAGAAAATTCGTTTATTTGCAGTAAACATGACACAAAGAAAGATAAAAAACACGTAAATAACAAATTGGGGGAAAATATGCGTCACATCCACGCAAAACGGCCATCGCTCAGCATAAAGCTGCGAGACAGAGCCCCAGCGCTGGTTTTCAGCGATAGCGATAGATTTTGAATATAGTCTGGGTAGAAATAATGCCATGTTGGAGGTAAACTTGAGCATAATAGTTATAGACCTGGAGCACTCAGTTTAGTGTGCAGCTCCTTAGAGAACTAGGACGTTCTTTTAGTTTGTCAGCTCTCGTCTTGAAGAGAAAGACCGATTAGTCTTGCACATAATAGTTCGCAACCTGGAGTTCAGTTTGCAGCTCCAAATCAGGTTGTTTGCTTGCTTTGCTACTGCTTTTGCATACACTCATTTGTTTGTTTGTAAAGTAGTTCTTTTTTAAGTACTTAACGTTATACTCAATAGTATTTGATTTTTTTTATTTATTTATTAGTTCACAGTTTAATGTAGAAATATTATGCTTTACGCACACAAACTTGCTTTTAATTTTATTTTTTGTTTCTTTTATAAATTAAAAAAATCCAGATATGAGTTCCAGGATAAAGCCGTTTGTATAGCTTTTGTATCTGTGTTACTAGCTAGTCTTTAAATACTTCCTATTGTAATCTGTGGAAAACGTAGTGGGTAGCATAATTGTTCAAAATGTTATATTTAAGATATTGTGACTGTTTTTTATTGTGCTACTGTTTGTTTTTCCTTAAATAAATAAATAAATTATCTAAATCTAAATGGCATGAGCGGTAGTAGTGACGTGACTAGCTCGGGCAGTGTCGCGTTCTCGCTCATTCTCGCTATTACAAGTTGATGTTATCAAATGAACTAATGAAGTAAGAAGCAATGGATTTGGATTATAGTTTCCATAGTTCGTCTGTGGGAGCGCGTTTACTACTTAGTTCGTTCGCGAACAACTTAAGCCTAGTTGGAGGCACCAGTCTACACTACACTCTCACATGCAAACTATTGTCACACATAAAGTAATACACACAGTTGGTTATGACCATCTGCAAAGAGGAGAAGGTTATCACATTCAGATAGTCAGGAAGGTACTTCGTAAAGTAATACCTTGCTACTAGTAATATAACAGCAAAACTTACTATGATCTCTGCTTAATAATCGCTCCAGTGATCGTCCCGTGTCGTTGAATCAAACACTGCTTCTTGTCCGTCTCCAGGCAGACAGTGGGCGGCTTCAGATTAGGCTGTATCTTGCAGGCCTGCTCCGATATCGCAACTACAATACCCGCTGAGTCAACGTGCGCTGTTCCCTTTGCAGCTAAACATAGACCTTGGTGGTCGGCTACCAGGCAACCACTCACGTTGGGCGTTGACATTATCTCCTCAACTACTCTGTCTAATTCCTTCTCCATGATAATTGAGTTTTATGATTCGATACGCACCAAATTGTATATTTTTGTTTAGGTTTTGCACAAAAATCGTCATAAATTGAAATGTATGTCATATTCTTTCTGTCAACTTGGCAAGCAGTCACATGCCATTCCAAATGTACAGGTAGATATTTCGAGCATGGAAAATGTTTTGGTCTCATACAGATTACTATAAAGATCATCAAACCTTCTCATAATCATAATTTTGCATGATTAATATCCGTGTATACAAGGTATATGGAACGCACATACAAATGTCAATGTCAAAAAATATGCGTTCGTATATAGGAAACTCGCTGTTGTACAGATTAGTGTTCATTCAGAATATTTAAAAGAAAGCTCTGCAAAATCAGCAGGCATCCTTTTTATATATAGTTAGGTACGTATAGGTATACACCTATATCACCAGTGTCCAAAACCATAGATAAGGTCAGTAATGGCGGAGTCATAACAATCATGTCAAGTACCTAACAGCGGAAATGGAGTCAGTAGGTACCTCCAAGCAAGGTCGTAGAGGTCGACTGCCTAGTCTCATTATTACACTTATAAACCTCAACCTTAGGTTAATCGGTTTATGCGATTGACATTGGCACACATTTCGGCTACTTTTAGCCGACGTTCGCCCGGACGTAATAAAATCACGGCGGTTTTATTTTCGTGCACTGGATTTTCAACGCTCTGCTTATCGCCGAGAGTTGAAAATCCAATGCGCAATAAAATCCCGCCGCGATTTTATTATGTCCGTGCGAACGTCGTCGGCTTACCCACTTTTAGCCCTTCTGTGACAGATTAGATTCTGCTATGCAGGACTGCATTTTTTGTTTTTTTCTGTGGGGCATCTCATAGCTGACCTCTGAGGTCATGACTATTTAACCGGGCAAATCTGTGGGTGCCTTAAGCTGCTACACTCAAAGTCTCCAGCCAGGGGCTTACAAACTAAACTAAACTTTAAACTAGGTGAACGTTCGCTAAGGGCACCCACGTGGGGTACGAACCTCGGCTTAGGGCGTCAACCGGAGGGAGGACATCAAAGATAGGACGGGCTGGTGCATCTGCACCTAAAGTTTGAATTAAATGTATTTGGGCTAACAAACCTATCTCTGGTTACAAGGCATAAAGATAATAAGTAGTGATGCAACGAATACTACTTTTACGAATACGAATACGAATATCAAACCTACTATTCGGCGAATACGAATACGAATATCTCGCCATGGTAATAAAAGACTAATAGTCTAGTACTACATAGACGCAGCTATTACTAACGTTCGTCTAAGTTACTTAGGACTTACTATCCTACCTTTTGTTCATACAAAAGAAATACAGACCATATAACTACTTATTTGGTAATTTATCGAAGTGTTTCCATATGTCACTTTGATCTCGTTTACGAGAAGACATTTTCTATTCAACTTCAACTCCTTTCACTTCGCAGCAACCTCAGAAACTAAATAAAACAATACTCTCTTGCTTGACTTGTGCTTTCGACTGACAAATGAAATGAAAGGAATGAATGAATCAATCAGTCCATGGTTCGTAATGATAGGAAAACTCTCGGGCCGCGGCACTGTATAAACTATGGCCGGGGAGTCCCCCGTCGCGTCGTCGTTGCGGTTAAGGCCCTTGCACACGTCGTATTTTTACGTGCCGACGACGCGCGTATTCCAAGTCTGCCAGTAATTAGATTTGCGTACAAACATATTAATTTTTAAATATTCGTATTAGTATTCGCCGAATACGAATATTCGGTAAGTGTCTACTATTCGGCGAATACGAATATTCGTATTCGTA
This sequence comes from Agrochola lychnidis, assembly GCA_963680765.1. Classification (NCBI taxonomy): domain Eukaryota; kingdom Metazoa; phylum Arthropoda; class Insecta; order Lepidoptera; family Noctuidae; genus Agrochola; species Agrochola lychnidis. The sequence goes on from OY796858.1 coordinate 24,979,987, forward strand.
TTCGTTGCATCACTAATAATAAGTCCTAACGATATTTCTAAACAAATAGCCTACATAATATACTTACTACGGGTTGGTGGTTTGTTAATTATTAATTAAGTATGTAGGTACCAATTTACTTATTTTTTTTAATAAAATTATAAATAATTAAAATTAAGCCAAAAATTACGGTGTTTGATGTGCACAGTGCACAGGACATGACTAAATACCTAAGTCGACGTTCGAACGGAAATAATAAAATCGCGGCGGGATTTTATCGCACACTGGATTTTCAACTCTCGGTGTTAAGCCGAGCGTTGAGAATCCAACGTGATGGGACGCACTCTCGTCCCAGCGCGTTGAAAAAACACACTGTTGGATTTTCAACTCTCAGTACTAACCAGAGCGTTGAAAATCCAGTGCGCGATAAATTCCCGCCGCGATTTTATTACGTCCGTGCGAACGTCGACTTACAAATGAATTCAATCCATGTGCATAATAATACTGTAAAGTAAAAAATTGTGTAGGTAAAGCCACTTAAATTTCAAGTTCAAGTTGACGTATTTTTTGGTCTTGAAAAACCAGTATCTTACCATACCTTCTGTTTTTAGTTGTATTATAAACGTCGACGGGGCTACTCGTGCCGTTAAGTTTACCGCAGTTGCCATGTTACAACTAATTGTGTACAGTTTACTTATATTCTTAACTTTTCTAGCAATATTCGATATAATAAGACTTTGTACGTATGACGATGAGGTGTCCAAAAGGAGGCTGAGAATGTGGTCTGGTATGTAACTCCCATACATTGTCTTAGCTAAGTTAATATAATAATTATGTTTACACGACAAAGTGTATTTTTTCTTGTATACCTACAAGATTTGTCGAAGGACTACCAAGGACGTTGAACTAGATACAATAAAAGTTTTGTTATTATACGCATATGGGCATTTAGTGTCCCTCAAAGTGTTAAACTTAAGATCAAGCAGTTTAAATTCTGTATGCAAGGAACGACAAAAGCACGATATAGGTAGTTATAGGTTCATTCTTCGAGCACTAACTTACCTACTACCTCTGTACTTAGAAATAGGTAGTTACACATTTTGATTCATTTACTAGAGAAATATTTATCTCGTCATATCATAAAACAGTAAAGATTAAGGAAAATGGTTTCGTTTGGAACCTAATAGGTATGGGTGCTGGTATAGAGGATGTTCAATCTCTTCCTAATGCAAATGGACCATGGAAAAAGACACTGGAAGACTAGGACTCCCAATGTGGGTGTGAAGTCTGTTGTCCCACAAATAATGGATATCGTGTCCAGCGTATCCTGCACGATGCAGGAGCAGATGGACGTTACTGAAGGTGCCAAATTCGTACCCGAATTCTGGGGATCGACACGCTAAGAAAAAGAATGTAGGAGAATTATTTTAACAAGGGGTCTAAGACGTGGCATTAATACCTAGTTATGGATACATCTATTTATATACGGAAACAAAATTGAGAAAGGCTAAATCAAAACATGTCTAGCCACTCCTAATGAAACAACATTAACCAGTTTGGATTCGTATAACTTTGCATACAATTAATTTGTATGCGATCAAATACCGTGACATTTTTATTTTAATTTTTCGCAAAATTAATTGAAGTTTTCTCGACGTGCATTCTATAGGAACTCTTTACTCCGTGATTTAATGCTTAGAAGATAAATCTTGTTTTTGCAATTCCTTTAGCATCCCTTACTTCCATTTTACCACCAATAGGTATCTCCAAAGCTGCTTCATTTCTGACTGTAGGAGATTTGAAATATTATCCTATCTTAATATTATAAATGCGAAAGTGAGTTTGTTTGTTACGTTTTCACGCTCAAACGGCTGAACGGATTTGGATGACCATGCACATGGGTAGACCATGATCTGGGTTAGGACATAGGATACTTTTTATCTCGATGATCCCACGGAATCGAGACTTATGCGGGTGAAACCGCGGGGCGCAGCTAGTAACTAATATTTGTAGAGGTTAACGGTGATAAATGTAGACATACTTATTCTTAAATGTATGAATATCACCGTGTTTCTGACAAATAAATTACTTTGACTTCAAGTGACGCCTGCAATCACTTAGCTGAAGAATTCATATTAAAAGGTCACCTTTGAGTTGATTGCACATAAGCTATTGATACTTTTCATAAAAAAAATAATCATCTGCCTAGCCTTTTCCTAACTATATTGGGGTCGGCTTCCAGTCTAACCGGATGCAGCTGAATACCAGTATTTTACATGAAGCGACTGCCTATCTGACCTCCACAACCCAGTAACTGGGTAATACGATACCCCTTGGTAAGACTGGTTGTCAGAATTTCGGGCTTCTGACGACTCGTAGCGACTGTCAAAGATACACAAAACTACCACTAAAACTACACACTATACTTTTCATAAAAGAACATTATAATTGAATTTTTTCTTCACTCAACGGATAGTTTCTTGGGTGTCCTGCAGGGTTGCATTCTGGGTCCCATAATTTAACAAACCTTTTTTGAAAGTGACACATTACCGAGTTTAGTTATCAAAATGTTATTGGTAAAAACCAAATTGTTAGTTACGAAAAGAGCAATAAAAGTGTATGTTTACGATCGCGCACAGCGATTGAGTAACTATTGGGACATTGTTATTGTAATTTAATTGTTCTCATGCGATTACATGCTTCTCGTTGAGATGTGTTCATAGTTTCTTGATATCATTATGTTAGAAAATAGGCAGATGTTTGAATGTGAAAGGTGCATGCTCGGTGTTGAAAGTAATAAAACTTTAAATATTAATAGGTACCTAAATTAGACTAATTTTGTAAGTGAGGATGGTTCAGGTTAGGTAGGTAAATGCTGTTAAGTGCAATGTGAGGACAAAAAGGATTAATTCCTGATTAAAGAAATTATCCTTAGACTAAATACCTACCTATAATGAACCAAATTTACGTCACCTAATAAACTCATAGCTGAATATGTCAATCAATTTATTATTTTCCTGTCATTTCTCAAACCAGTACTTCTACATTGGCACTAGACCGTACATCAAATACCAACTTTAACTTATTTATTAGTACTTACCTAGCGTGTAATTGAAATGTAAATAAGTACTTACAATAGATACAATACAAGGCGACTAAAAATACCAGCTTAAGACGCAGATGTATGCCAGTGACTTTGAGTGGTTAGCTTGCGTTTTCTGTACTGAGCTCACGCAACGCGTCGTACGTCCAGCCAGTAATAGGACTCGCCTATCAAGGAGCGCTGTCCCAAATTAGACGCATAATTAATTTATTATACATAAAACAAAAGATATTTTAATAAAACACGTATACTAAAAGATCAATAATTAAATTATCTTAAAAGTGGCGAAGGTTTCAGAAAAATACCCTTGATAGCGTGATTCTCCGTTTTTTATCCGCGTTAAACATAACTTTACAAATTAATTTCAATAAGTAATATATATATATAATCTCTAATATTTCTATGTTAAATTATTAAGAAAATGCTCTAATTTAACATATAGTTTTTCCAAATCATTAACACTACTCGTTTAGACGTGATCTTCAGTATAAAATCATTAAAAGTCTGTAATCCTCGCCTTAATAGTTACTAAACAGTTAATTTATTATTACCTATGCTAGAGAGAACCTTGAAGAGTCAGTCGAATTTCGTTACACCAGGTGCTAGTGGTCTGACCGTCATTGCGTAAGCCTCACTTGGTGCCTGATATTTCTCGTGATGCAATTCAATGTGTACAAATTCTCAAAGTTCGGATATTAGATTTGAGGATTTTGTAACGAAATTGTTTAATATTACAAAAGTATCTCTATGAAGTACTTAGGTATGTGGCTTGTGGCTATGCAATAACAGCCGTCGGGTCGACCGAAGGTTAAGCTACGCTTGCCGCGGCCGGTTCGTGGATGGGTGACCATTTATTACATATTGAGACCTTCCATGCTTCGGAAAGCACGTTAACTCTTTCGACTCCACCCACTTTTCATAGAAATCATACGCCATTCATATTGGAAGTGAACCAGTGGCGAATCCAGGGGGAATCCTAAGGGATTCAAGCCGGGGGGGCTTGAATCCCCCCAAAAGCGTCTGAGTTCTTCTGTGACAAATCTAATTAAACTTTTTAGCCTGTATTACACTATGTACAATTTTCATTAATTATTCTTATAATAAATAATAATAATACCATTTATTTCAGGCGTCACAGGCCCATAGAAAAATACCTTAACTTAAAGATACATATTTTAATATTTATAACAAAACTTAAAAACTTGTGTTAATAAATAGCTTAAAACTATGTTAGTAGCACTTCACTTCACTAGCTTATCCTTGTGCTGTCCTGTGGCACTTGTCCGCGGAAGCGACGGAACACCACGCCCTGCGGCCAAAAGTCTTCCTCCATGACGATGGACAGAAAACAATTCGGTACTCGCACCACAAACGCCTTGAAGTTGACGTTGCGGTGCGACTCCAGTAACTGCACCCTCGGCGTGTACCTGGTCTTTTGGCGCACGTACATAAAATTATAGTTCTTGCCAACACGGGAGCAGAAGCATCGATTGGCTGACATTAGTTTGGTGGTTATTTTAGGGCTCTACTTTTATTTCCTTCAGTAGGTATAGCAGCTGTACGTATGAACCGTAGACCAAATCCATCGCTTTCTATATATCAGGCAAGATTGAGGTTGAGAGCAGGCCCATTCCGCAATAGCAAAAAACATTTTCTTTTGGGACCACAACGTCCACAAGACCATCATCATCATCATCAGCCTATAGCAGTCCACTGCTGGACATAGGCCTCTCCAATTGCACGCCATTCAGCTCGATTCTCGGCAACTCTCATCCAGCTGCTACCAGCCACCCTTCGAAGATCGTCACTCCACCTAGCCTGAGGGCGTCCTACCTTACGTTTGCCAATTCGCGGTCTCCACTCAAGAACACGTATACCCCAACGGTCATCGATTCTACGGCTGATATGGCCGGCCCACTGCCACTTCAGCTTGCTAATTCTGTGAGCTATGTCGATAACTTTGGTTCTCTGCCGGATCACTTCGTTCCGGATTCGATCCCTCAGAGAGACTACAAGACCATAGAACAGTATTATTTTAATATTACTTCAGTGTGGGAAAGAGATGAGGATCTACTGGACGTATAGCTCCATCTCTTTCTCCCACTGAAGTTATATTAAAATAATAATGCTTTGGAGCTGGTGGTAGGCCCCTGGTAAATTAATTAGTCGCTCCTGTATTTTGTTTTTCCGTAATTATTATAATTTTGAATAGAGACTTGGCGCCTTGGCAGCAAACATTTGTTTCTTTCAAGGATTTAGATGAGCTCATATTTATATTTTTAGCATCATTATAATATCAAACACAATGCGAAGTAGTTTGCTTCTAGTTTAGCATTTCTACTATGACAGAACAATACGTGACAGGACTGACAGGACTGACAAGTTTGACAAATTACAAGATATTCTTTTATTCTCATTTTTGTAAAGAATATTCTCTGAGTAAGAGAGTCGTTAAATCTTTTGGTAATGGAAGGAAAGGTGGATGACCTAATGTGTTTACAAATGAAAACAAGCTTAACTTGAGTTCTTCCCTATTTGCTGTAAATTCAGCAGTTCCTCATACTATAAAGACCACTCAAAATCAATCTACCAAGCCTTTTCCTATATTGGGGTCGGCTTCCAGTCTAACCGGATATAACTGAATATCAGTATTTTGCATAGAGCTAGTACTGCCTATCCGACCTCTACAACCCAGTAACTGGGTAACGCGATACTCCTTGGGTAAGACTGATCACTATTACAACATAAACACATAACATAACATCACGCCTTGTTTCCCCGAAGGGTTGGGCAGAGGTGTACCTGTAGTAGGTACACCCACATTTCGCCAGTTATGTTTATGTCCCATGTAATAGGGGGCGAGATCGGGCACAAATCCAGACTCCGAGCTGCTACTGAGAAATTCTAGATAGAAAAACCCAACAACACTGCCTGACCCGGGAATCGAACCTAGGACCTCATGCTCAGCAGTAAAGAAAGAAACTAAAGTAGCTCAGCTATGTACCAATGTTTTATCTTGTTAATTTGGGTGGTCCCAATACAGTACCTTGGGGAACCCCGACCATCATTGCTAGCGTTAGCTTTTTGGTGGCTTGAAGTTGGATGTCTTCGAACCAACCAATGTGTCTGAACCTGCCTATACGTTAGTTAGACCATTTAAAAGACCTGTAATATAATACCTACACGTGCCATTTTTAGGCGTCGTCTTAATTGGCTACGATCGTACGAGAAAACGATGCGATTTCATCGCACGACGAGATTAAACACACACATTTCTCGAGTGTCCTAATTGAAGCTTGCAAGTCATCGTGCGAGCACAGGAAATGCTTAATAACGATCGTACGATGGGTTTGATCGTGCGATCGTGCAATCAAAGCTACAAATCTCTTTTGGGTGTCCTAATTGGTCACGCGTCATCGCGCGAGCACAACAACGCGGCGGCATCGGATGATGCCCATCGCACATTAGGACACCTGTTTGGACCATCGCGCGGTCTTTTTCATCGTACGACGAAATCGCATCGTTTGCTCGTAGGCTCGTACGATCGTTAGCCAATTAGGACGCCGCCTTAGGGTTCCGTACGCAAAGGGTGCCAAACGGAACCCTATTACTAAGCCACCGCTGTCCGTCTGCCAGCGGGCTATATCTCATGAACACAGATTTATAGTCACTAAATCTGTGCTCATGAACATAGGTAGATAGTTGACATTTTCACAGATTGTGTATTTCTTTTGCTGCCGTTCCTAACAACAAATAATAAAAATATAATTAAAAAGAAATTAAAGGGTACAAAAGTACAAGACACGTGTTTTTTTGGCGTTTTTTCCTAAATATTGTAAGGTACGGTACCTTTGGTACATGCGAGTCCGATTCGCATACTTGGCCAGTTTTTATTAAAACTAGATTTTTTAGTCTTGTTTTTTTCTTCATTGTTATAGTTCGCGTTCAAACCGACAGATGGCGCTGACAGTTACTTGCAAAAAAATAATGTGACGATTATTTTGTTTCAGCTCCATACGATGTGGTGAAGAACACACTCAAAGGCATGAAGACCCTGAAAGAGGAGGTGCCTCCAGCAGTGCCTGACTCCAAACCATACAGCATATCAGAGACAGTCTGATGATAACAGGAGGAGAAATTGGAATACTTTTGTTGTATATAATATTAATGTATGAATAAGTCGTTTTTAAGGTCAATCGATTTTACCTTATCCTCATAAAATAAATTATATGTACTTAGATTAGATTTTTTTTTATTCCTGTAGGTAACTAATGTTGCCCTGGTTTCACCAATGTGATATTGGTGATCGATGATGAATTTTGTTTATTTGTTTTTTTTTAAATTGATACTTTAGGGGTATGAGGAACAGGGTGTAAAGTTCACTCATCCACCATAGAAAAGGGAGGACCCTCCGACCAGACGGGTGTTGTGTCTGGCGGGCAACTGCCCATCGGTTTGAAGTTGAAATCTTGTATCTATGTCGATCGCTCGGTAAACTCTAAGCAACCCGTCTCGGCCTGGCTTCACACGGGTAGCAGAGCATATATGCCCTACATTTTTATTCTGTCGTAGGGTCGTATCAGCCTGTTGCTTCGAGCATGTGGGTTAGATCAAAATGTAACTAATGTTCATCTTACTTGGAGTAAGATGGTTAATTGATTCAGGCGTGACCTTGCGGAAATCCATTATAAAATACAATAGACATGGATTTATTTAGTAACCTGTTCCGATTGGCTATTTCTAAAGAGTCATAAAAAACCCTGAAAGAAATCGACATGTGTTTTATCTCTTAACGAGGCATCCTCCGGATGATGATTGACTTGTCGCGAACCCAAATACGGCGTGTTGCCACACCGAGCGCTGAACGCAGAGCGCTAAACGCAGAGCGCTGGGTTTAGCAACACGCCGTGTTCGGGTACACACAGGCGGTATTACCGCGCGAGCCATAGGCAAGCGCGATAATGTAGCCGAGTGGGTAATGATCAATGCACACGCGTATCATACGACGATCACTCATTCACGAGCTGTCAAAACGTCAAACCGTATAAAAACTGTCTTCGTGTTTCTAATTTATGAAGTAGTGAAAACAAAGTGTATTCCCGCCAAATTAATACTTACTTATTGTACGAAACACTCGAGTGCATAAGTCATAGTTTGTGACGATAAACTCTAATGTTTTGTCGAAGAAAAAGTGAAATTATCTTCGTGCTTCTTGTAAGTACTACGCAAAATTCTTCAAGCACTTTATTCTTCATAATTCATTCACCGTCGGCTGTCAGCAGTGTCAAAAACTATCATTGTCAATGTGGCCAGGAACACCTGGCCATTCCCGTCCGACACTGGTGGAGGCCTGTGCAATACAGGCAAGGTTGCCCCGGCACCCGTTGCCTGCTAACCTCCACCTGGGAGGAGTCGGAGATGACTTTCAAACTGACGTCTTCTTCGACCCCTCCTCTGCCTTCGGAGTGGCGCTGCGTCAGGATCGTCCTCTCGCGCGCGCTCCGCCGCCTGACATGACGTGTTCGCAGAAGGAGGAGACTGCCGAGAAGTGAGAGGTCCGGTCCGATCACCGCGATGAGACTGCAGCGCGGCTCGTACCACGACGGGCACACCTCGAGGGTGTGCTGCGCTGCGTCCTCCTTCGCGCCACAGTGATGGTACGACGGCGTCTTCTCCCGTCCGATTTGGTGCAGGTACGATCTGAAACAACCGTGTCTGGACAGCACCTGCACCAGACGGAAGGAGAGGAACCCTTGCGACCGTTAGAGCTAGTCTCGCAGGACTGGCCCAATCGCGTCGAGTGTTCGGCGGCCGAAGGCTGCGGTGGCGAGATCTCCCGTTCAATGGCCGACGATGGCGTCCCTCGCCTCCCGCCGGACGACCAATAACCTAACCTAACTAACACTGTCTGCAAGATCGGGCAAACCGATCAGCGATCTCTGCATCCGATTTTCGTGACATATACCGCCTGCCTGGAAAACCAGGGTCGATACGCCCGATTGTTGTTGAATTTCACTCGGTGTAAATGAAGCTGAAGACAATCTCGGTGGTGCGCGACTTCGACAACACCAAAAATGGAACGGAAGAGAAACTCAATACGGAATTAATTAACATCCCTGGCAAGCGGCAGGCTGTATATGTTGCCGAGCATCTTTCAGCTAGTGCCAAGAGCTCGGGTCCTATCAGAGAATACCAGCGCTGCGGTTTTTTTTTTCAAATATCGTAGCATTATGCTGAGATAGGAGCCTTTTTGGCTTCGCACAGGGGGCCTACCACCAGCTCAAAAGCAGTATTATTTTAATATTACTTCAGTGGAAGAAAGAGATGGAGCTATACGTCCTGTAGAGATTCTTCTGGTCTTCTATTTTGTTTACACAGTTAAAAGAAAAAATGTTTTTCTGAAATTATTATTATTGTGTCCCAAATAAAAAAAATCTTTCTTTTTTTTTTTTTTTTTAAGAGGCTGTTCCATCTATCACGAGAATTTGCAAAGCAAAACGGATATAAATTATGCTGGCCATCTAACGGGAACATTCAAATTCAAATATTTAAATATAATTATTATTGGAACAAAAACAGGTTTACAATTTTTTTGTGTTTATTAACAGCTAAATTAGTTTTAAAAAAACTGTTGCAGCCATTAGCGCCCACCTCCGAGAGGGGAGACGTCGGCATTCCAAAGTTCATAACATTTATTAAATATATTAAAACAATAAAATAAAAATATTGATATAAAAGAACCTCAAGTTAAAGTAGGTATATCAACTATTTAAAAAACTAAAATATTATTAATTATGATAATTTAATTACTATTATTTTTAAACATTATTTTATATTATTGACATTATTAAAACATTCAGAATAAATTAGGATAAAATGTTCCAGTTCTTTAATGTGATATGTGTGTGTGTATGCAGGATGTATCTGTACATACAGATACACAATACAGACACATGTCTGTATTGTATACCTACTTAGGTAATAGTCATAGGTAAGTATGTGTCACCAGATTTTCTAACTCCTCATACGTCAGGCTTTAGAGCCATTTGTCCGTTAACGCTCTACAATCCCGTGAGGTCAGTGGATAGATATTTAAAATCTTATTTACTCTGTTGTACAAAACAGGGCCAAAGAAGTGCTGCCGTTTCACCAACACAACATTGGCCGGCTCAGTCTGACACACTCTGTCCGCCCTTCGTTTTTTTGAACTATGATTAGGATCAAAAGTAAGTTCCGAATGTTTGCGTAATATAGTGGTTAGGAAAAATGCGTGCCTCACTGTGGGCACTTTACAGAGAGCATTTACTTCGATGGTAGGGAAACGAATAGGTTTGTGTGCCATAACTTTAAGAACTGCCCTCTGTGTCCGTTCCAGTCTAAGCAGTAAACACTTACCAGCGCCACCTCAAGCCGCAATTCAGTAGGTTATGATAGAGTGCGCCAAGGCAGGGTAAACCATTTTCAGAGTATGAAAGTCGGCAGAAGATCTCAAATTTTTTAATACAAATATTAATTTCCTGACCCGTCTCACCCGTGACCCGATCTGTTCATTCCACGACATAGAACTGTCGATAATAACACCAACATATTTTATGCTGTTAGCTCGCATAATCATATTACATCTATATGAAGTGTTAGTTATCAAACAGCACTTGTGTGCAGTTAGGCTGTAGGGTGAAGCCGGTTGGGATGTTGTTCTTGGTACAAACGTGATAAAGTTAGTTTTATTCAGATTCAAGGTAAGGAGATTGCTAGTTAGCCAATTCATAACAATCTGTAAGGCAGATTCTGCATAGGAACGACTTTCAAGCCAATCATTACCATGAACAAGTATTACAGTGTCATCTGCGTACATTATCAATTTAGAGTTTCTTAAATATAATTTACAGAGGTCATTTAAATAAATTAAAAAAGGGTAGGTCCAAGGACACTACCCTGTGGGACTCCATGACCATAACTAAGGACCTCTTCATTACTGGTAAAGTTACCTATATTAACAGCTTGAGAACGGTCTGTTTATAAGTAACTCTTGAAAATATCAAGGGACAAGCCTCTAATGCCGCGTCGGGAATCACAGGCAGATTTCCGGCCACCGTAGACGCGGGCTTGCGGACGGTGAGCAATGGGTAGCTCGCCGTCCGATAAGGACCAAGCCCGGGTCGACGGCGCGTTGTGTTCCACGCGCGCCTCAAAGAGATGTCAGCAGAATTGACGGGGTCCGCTAGGGCCAGTGCCTGCCGGGGGTTCGAAGAAAACCGATAGGGAAATCGTGGCCCCCGGCAACATGGCAACCGAAAGAACACGGGTGGGTTTTAGACAGTAAGAGTCTGACATGCCCTCCCGCTCCGCCTAGAGCGGGAGAATTTATTTGATAATTTCCCACCCAAAAAAAAAAGCCTCTAATGCCGATTTGTTGCAGTTTTGTGAGCAAGAGGGGGGCAGAAACACATATTCCTCCGTAAAGCACAAGGTTATCTCTTCAGAACAAATCTTTCTAGACCTTAAGACAGATATATGTGACTGTCTCTGTGTCCGTTATCTGTTTATTTAAAATTATTTATTGAGATACAACAAGCTATTTCATTTGAGCAGTCACACGGTGCTGTGGGCCCCAAAAGTGACCCCGATATTCAAAATTCATTTATTTACGTTACACGTCCGTGTTTGGGTCACAGAAATACATATTATTATGTGTACCAAATTTCACCTTAATCGGTATTTTAAGGTGATTAGTAGGCTCACTGACCTTGCGTATGTGGGCGGAGCTAAACCCCTACTCCTGGAAGCGCGTGGTGGCGCGCTACACTAAAACGACGGCCAAAGAATATGCAGGGGCGCAGACACGCACACGTGGGTCGCTATTTTTGCCTACGATTCCAGAAGGGAATGGTGGATGCAAGGTTGATATTTTTTATAGATAGATCAGGGCTTGAAACCGGTTTATATTGTTCTTAAAACCGTTATAATACCGTTCATTGATTAATCGGTTAATTACAAAAACGGTTTCGACTAAATCTAATTAATTTTGGTTACTGGTTATTACAGAGAATATAATTTTAAAACTCGTGCTAACCTGAATAAACCGGTTTTATTCAGACACGCCCACCGTCACCGGTTGTCACATTCTCTCGCGCTTATTTATTTATGTTTTTTTTTTCTTTCGTCGTTCGCCGCAGAGAGAATTGGGTACGAATTTTTCATACAAGTGTCATGCGGTAGCTATTTATTTCGTGTTTTATTAAGGGATGATTTTTCAATCCTCAGATAAAGAATCGTAAAGCGTTTATTCCATAGATAGCATGATTCTGGATTTTTCAATAGTCAGATAGTCAGTGTCTGATGATTATGTCTTTATGTTATGATTATGTCAAAATGTCAAACATAAGTTTTGTTTCTATTCTTGTCTAACACGTTGAATACTGTATCTGTGCATCTCACTTGCACATGATAGTGTGAAGTTGATGGTTAACAAAGACCACAGATAAACTATTCTTCAGCTATTATACGATTGAAAAATTGAACATTTTTATTCGCCTGATAAACACCCAAATAATTGCATACGCTAAATAACTATTCAACGACTTAACTGAGGCTTGAAAAGTCGGCCCATAATAATAATAATAACGTAAACTTATAATGACATCTATCATGTGAAAAACGAAGGAGAATAAAATATATTCTATCTTCGATTTTATCGAAAAGACAAAAAAACATTTAAGGCTCCGTGCCGCCGCACCGCACGAAATCACTGATTTTGATCATTAGTTGTGAGAAAGGGGACCAGAATTTAAACAAAATTTTTGTGACTTGAAAAGTCCAATTCTTTGTCTTGTACATAGGGGAAAGGGATTTTTCAAATAAATTAAGGATTCGTGGAAAATCACTAAAATTCGCAACAAGTTTTCCAAAAAATGACGCGAGACTGACGTTTGATCATTTCGTTAGAAGAAAATTTCATCAACATCATTATAATTATGGTCTACTTGTACAGACGCCAGCACATCAAGCTACTACAATCTGTCAAATTTATTTAATAGATTTTCAACTTTATCGCTGATGTCTAAGGTTCAAAGTTGATTGGGAAAATTTGATAGTTTCGGGTAGCTTGATGTGCTGGCGTCTGTACATAGAGGAACCACTTTTTTCAACTTTTATACAAAATATAGCAGAAGATTTTTTTTTTGAAATAACGTAACTTTCTGAAAACTTCAAGACAAATTTTTTTTTTTTTCTAATACTTAGAAACACTTTTAAGAAATTTTAAAAATTACTTATTACTCTTAAGTTAACCGTTTAATAGAATCTAAGTTTTATTTTATAAATAAACAATTACTTCATTTCGTAAATAAATAGCAAAGTGAACTATATAAACGATCGCGGAAAACCCATCCTGTCAGTAGGGGTGGGTCGTTACGTGATTTTTGCGAAACGTAACGTAACTAGTGACTACAAGGACGTCACCGGTTTTGAAAACTAGTGATTTTAGTAACTAGTTATTTTTCAAATTCTATTCGGTGATTCAACACGGTGATTCTACCGAAGTGTTACAGTTATTTGTGAAACGAAAATATAAATGGTTACCTACGTAATACGTTATTTTTGGAACGAATAATTTTGTTTCGTTTCACTCTTTTCATTCGATCACTGCATTGTGATGGAACTAGTTTCAAAAATCATGTCTTTATGTGTGACTCGAAACTAGTTATTTGGTTACATGCGCCGTAGCCAGTTATTGTAACTAGTGACGTTAAATAACGCCCGTACCTACCTGTCAGTAGCGAATGGGCCTTCCCAGCGTGAGGACGTATCACTGCGTCGCAGCACGCACACACGCACGCACGTGTCTGATGTTAACATATTCCAGAAATTGTACATCGACTACCACATTTTGATCCGTATTTTATTTTAAAGTACTTTGCTTGTTTTTGAAGAACATTCAAATTTTGCACGCCTGGCAATAAATACAATAATGGTGTACGTATGTTCGTAATTCTTCTTATCCTAAACGGCTTGACTGATTTAGATGTTTTTTAAATTGTTTTTGTGTCACTTGGATGGTTTATAGCTATAGTTGGACCAGCGTGGCGTTGTTGTCGCAGAACAACGTCTGCCTGCCGGGTGGGATAAAGTTATGGGTTCGCGTCACCGACATGCCCGCACCGATATGCTGTAGTAGCAATAAGTGAAGTATTTTTGGAACTAAGTTCTTTAAAAGCTACTGAAGACTACTTTAAAAGTCAAAATAAAGATCCAAGATGGCGGCTGCGAACATTTAAAAATGTTTCGTCGTGGGTGTCGTTTTCATAGTTTTCGAGGATGCTAAAGCTGATAGTGAGGTCAAAATATAAATCCAAGATGGCGGCTGTGACAATTTTCAAATTTTTCGTTTTGGGTGTCTTTTTCAAAGTTTTCGAGGATTCTAAAGCAGATTTTGATGTCAAAACGTAAATCTAAGATGGCGGCTGCGAAAATTTACACATTTCTTCATAAAATCACGCCATCAATTTCAATCTTAAGCTATTCTGCAACAAAAATTCTCCTTTAAATATATTTTGACACACTAAAATTGTATTTGACAATCGCGAATCCACGTGGTACTTGTTTGCCCTACCCCGTGCATTTTTTAGAGCTGGAGGCGCACAGGGCACCATTGGTGTCAATTCTCTTGTACACTGAACTAAACTAACTAAACTATCACTAAAATTCCTTGCTTTTGACCATGAATATCTCAAAGCTATTCTGCAAAATAAATTCTCTAAATTTAAAAATAATTTTGACACATCTAAATCAAATTTGACAATTGCGACACCACACGTGATACCTAACCACGTGAATCTTTTTAAAGCCGGAGGCGCGTAGGGGGGGGGCAGCCTCGACGTTTTTAATATGGATTTTTTCACTTTTTGTATGGAAAATAAGAAAAATTATTACCTACATAACGAGTGTTATGGGTTTAATCTGACTATTTTTAATCACGACTGAAAACTTGTGGAATAAAATTGGTTGAAACTTTAAATTCACACTAACACCTCGAAATCAGATGCAAAAACAGTACTGAATATTTGTTTTTCTTTTGCTTATATCTCGAAAACGGTGTGCCCAATCGCAAAAATAATGAAAATTTCGACACCCTTTATAAAACCCTTAAACCCCTAACACTCTACATGTAGGTAATATTTTTTCTTATTTTCCATACAAAAAGTGAAAAAATCCACATAAAACACGTCGAGGCTGCCCCCCCTGCGCGCCTCCAGCTCTAAAAAGATTCACGTGGTTAGGTATCACGTGTGGAGTTGCGATTGTCAAATTAGATTTAGATGTGTCAAAATTATTTTTAAATTTAGAGAATTTATTTTACAGAATAGCTTTGAGATTCTCATAGTCAAAAGTAGGAAATTTTAGTGATAGTTTAGTTAGTTTAGTTCGGTGTACAAGAGAATAATTAAGTAAAATAATTAAATTCACAAACTAAACTAAATTTAAGTTCAGTGCATCTTTTTCTTTCTATTTCATTAAGAAAAGGACAGAAGATAAATTTTAGTTTAGTCCTGTCAAATTAATCAGCACTTGACGTAAATTGACGTAATTTTAGTAGGCAAGTTTTCAATCACGTCTAAACTTGTATGGAGTAATCTTAGACTCTACATGTAGGTAATATTTTTTCTTATTTTCCATACAAAAAGTGAAAAATTCCATATAAAACACGTTGAGGCTACCCCCTGCGAGCCTCCGGCTCTAATAAGATTCACGTGGTTAGGTATCACGTGTGGAGTCGCGATTATCAAATTCGATTTACACGTGTCAAAATTATTTTTAAATTTAGAGGTTTTATTTTACAGAATTGCTTTTAGATTCTCATAGGCAAAATTAAGGAATTTTAGTAATAGTTTAGTTAGTTTAGTTCGGTGTACAAGAGAATCGGCACCAATCAAAACTTTAGGTAAAAAGTCAAATTCGGAATAGCGAAATTGCCATTTTCACTAAATTAAAACTCATTCAGGTGCAAAAACAGTATTGTATCTTTTTTCTGTTCTTTTGCTTATATCTCGAAAATGGTGTGTCCTATCGCTAAAATAATGAAAATTTTGACCCCCTTTATGAAATCCATAAAACTCAACATGTAGGTAATCATTTTTCATGTTTTCTATACTAAAAGTAAAAAACGAAGACGGACGGACGGTAGACGGTGTATCTAGTTTCTTCTTTTTACTTTTAGTTACTAACATTAGCCATAAGCAAAATTATTGTTACTAACAACCTCAAATTGCCTTGGCTATGGACTTTTTTGTCTGAAATACATGTTTTTTATAGCTTTTTATGTTGATTGTTATAAATATAAACATAAACGAATATACACAAACATTCCAGACTTATTTCTTATGCGTACCTACGTAACTTAACAAAATACCATCTATAGGATCAAAACTGTTTAAGCGATCACTACACTCAATGTTTAGGCGTGTGTGTGTGATCGGCGCACACAAACATTGCATCGCAAGAGTTTACCTAAACTCTGTCGAGTGAATTTTGTGCACGGAGCCTTAAAATATTCGGAAAATAATTAAAAAAAAAATACAAAAAAATAGTAAGCCCACGTACGCACGGACGTAATAAAATCGCGGCTATTTTTTTTTCATGTACTTGATTTTTCAACGCGCTGGGACGAGAGTGCGTTCCAGTGCGTTGGATTCTCAACGCTCGGCTTAACACCGAGAGTTCAAAATCCAGTACGCGATAAAATCCCGCCGCGATTTTATTTCGTCCGTGCGTACATTGGCTAAGTGACGGTCGATCTTTCAGCTTGCGTATCGTTAGGGGCAGAGGACTTATTAAATTTACGGATATTATTTTTAATAGAAATAGGCAAAAAACAAAAAAAAAAAAAAAAAATTCAAATATCTCGAAAACGGTGCGTCCTAGGCAAAAAATAACCGAAATTTTACCCCCCCTATGGAGCCCCAGTGCAAGCAACATCCCAACATGAATTTAAGGAAAAAATTTTTTTTTTATATTTCTCAACATGAAAAACCAAAAACCTCTGGTTTTTTTTTACACCATCTCATGGTTTTCGACTAGAACAACAATTCATTTCCAGAAAAGATTTTCATCCGAGCCACAACTTTGGAAATATAGAGATTTTTATTTAAAAAAAAAATCTAAAGGTCCTAACTGGAAAAGGTGCATCGTAGGGCCATATTTCTCAGAACCTACATGGTTGCCATAGTCAAGCTTACGATACTGCAATAAAATTGGGTATTTCATAATTTTATTATTTCCCGAATAATAAAAATCCACGCTCCGTAGGTTAAAAGGCTACATTCCAACCGGTAAGACTTTCATTTTGATGATAAGGATTCATTTTTTTACGGAAGTCACACCTAAAATGAAAGGGTTATTAGCACATTTAAAAATAAACCCAAAAAACCAACCCCAAAAAAAATTCAATAAAAATAAAAGTTACACAAACTAAAACCCAACTACGACAAAAACACATAAAAAATAGTCAACAATAAAGCGCCTACGCGCACAATTGAATTGACCCTCTGCAGCGCGAGCTAGTCTATAAACGCATATTAATACAATAAGTTCGTAAACATTCGCACTAACACATACGTATGCGCATAGTCGACGATAGCCGGAGCGGAGCAGCGAGCGACACAGCCATCGCGTCTCAGTGCTAACGCACGACTGCCGCCCGCGTCCCGCGCAGAGCGCCTCTGACCCTCTATCTCTAATTAGGAACATTTTCTTTGCAAATATTGATTGATTTACATTTCCAGTTTCAAATTTGTAGTACTTTTAATCACCAATTTTACAGTGTAAAAATATTTACAAACATCAAAGCCGTTTAGAAGTAGTAGGGAATATTAGCTAAAAATAGCGTTTTGCTAAATATTTTTTTAAGGCTAAAGTATTAGCCATACGAAAAAATCCAGTTTCAAAAATGTTGTTCATGAATCTATAGCAAACATATATTTTTTTCAAATCTTTTAACCAAGCCGTTTATGAGAAGATTGCTTTTAAAAGTGACCGTTTTACGGTACTAAACGGGACTAAGGCCCTTAAATGCAGAGCAAATTGGCGTTATGAAAAAAATTGTGTTATGTTATATAACATTTTTTTTGCCTTATCTTGTATCTAATTATTTATTCTTATTGAATTTTAATATATTTTTCAACTCTATCGTAGTGAGAAAGAGACAACAAGCAGAGTACACGTTACCTACATCCTTTTTTTATTTATAGAAAGAAACTCAAAGCATTTATTTCAATTAAACCATTTATAGGCACTTTTGAATTGTCAAAGAGTCGGTCAGTTGGTCAAAAGTTGAAGCTAGTTGAAAGAAAGAAAAATAAAGAAAATTGCGTTTATTGCCATTATAATATAATAGAAAAACACACCTTAAAACTATAAAAACAGAGAACAATGATTATAATGCCAAAAGGGCCTCAGCTCAGCATAATGTCAGATGACACAAAGGCCGCATTCCGAGTTACGCTAAAAGTGATTATATCGCGTATCCGACCAAATTTAATAGTCACAAAATATAAGGGTTATTGAGCAATAATTGTAACTTTGGACTTTGGTCGGATTCGCGATATTTTCGATTTTAACGTAACACGGAATGCGGCCAAAGTGTACCACCTGACGCTGATTGTCAGCTGCAACCCACGAGTGTCATACGCTAAAGTCCCCGTCACGAGAAGCTATAAATTTTGTAAACACACATTCAGGGGTTTGCAATCTTTGGGTACTTAAAATAAAATAAAAACAGTTTTGTACTATTTTTTACAGGGATATAATTATATTAACACACACATCTAATTACAAACAAACAATATAACCTAATCCGCGAAAATACCACAAACAAACAGACGCATTCGAAACTCGAAAGACAGCAGAGACAATGTCAGCGTGAACTTACTTCAAAATCGTGGCTCAAATGTTTACGTTCCATGAATCAGATGCGTTCCAGTACCACAAAACCTTAGACGACAGCGCTTTATAGCGCTAAAATATAACCCGATCTAGTTAAATTGCTCATTAGTTTCGTATAACACGTACGTTACTTTGACTTCATTGAATTTGGGATTATTTGTTGTTGATTAAATTGTCGCTACGTAACTTGGTAAAAGTTCTTTATTTACAAAAATTATAGCTTCTCGTGACGGGGACTTTAGAATAATAATAAGCATAAATAGGGAAGTGTCAGTCCGTTTTAATAAATACATTGAAGGTAATATATGATAGGATAATATAAAAAAGCTCATACTAAATCAAATAAATGTTGTGACATAGGTACATGTGTGTGTGCATTGTGTTGTAATTAATGAGAAACTGAAATAAATATAAAATAAATACTTACCCAATATCTGTGTATTACCTACATTAAAACAATAAATCCATCATCTAAAAATAGAAAGTACCTTCAATGCAAAATCGTGTGACTGCGTTCTTCTAAAGCCGGCGCCAGACATAGCAACAATATGTGATCACTTGTTTGAGCACTTGTTTGAACACATGTGAGGCACGGGTGGGTGTTTGGGTATTTGATCAAAGTTTGATCACTTATTTCAACTTTTCCATTTTTCGAGCACATTTCAAAAAGCGTCCAAAGTTCAAATGTGTGCGTAAGCTGCAAGTCCAGTGTCTCGTAAATAACTGAGCGGAACAGTCACTTTGTTCAATAGCAATATGGAATGGAACAACGAGAGTATCCTGGAATTTATTGAGTTGCTTGAAGGAGAACCATACCCATATATAGAATCCTAAAAGTAAACTTATTAAAAATATAAGGTCACTGACGCTTGGATCAGGATAAATAGTAAATTGTCAGTATATTGCTCTATCAAAAAACAAAAAAACCGGCTGTTTGAGTAAAAGCTTCCTCAAAGCTCGATAGATGACGTTGTACCATTTTGTAAGTTTCGCTATTAAGATTTTCCGCAAAGGTGTTGTAGGGAATCGTTTTTTAGGGTTCCGTAGTAAACAAGGAACCCTTATAGTTTCGTCATGTCCGTCTGTCTGTCTGTCTGTCTGTCTGTCTGTCCGTGGTCTAGCTCCGAGACCCTTAGTACTAGAAAACTGTAATTTAGCGTAGGTATATATTTTAATTACGCCGACAAAGTGGTAAAATAAAATTATGAAAAACATTTTTTTTAGGGTACCTCTCATACATGTAAAGTGGTGATGTTATTTTTTTTCTTTTTTAACCCATAGTGAGGGGTATCATTGGAAAGGTCCTTTAAAAACATTGTGAGTTTGTGAAAACTATTTTTGGATTCAGGGTTCCGTTTGCGAAATATTAAGCTTTAAAGTGCAAATTTTTGTTAGAGTCAAGTGTCCCCCCCCCTGCCGGCTAAATGGTTGGTTTTGGGTGTGTGAAAAAAATCACAACAGTAGTTTATATAACGAAATTAAAAGGAAAACTATCACAGCTAAGTAGGCTTTACAAGTTAACGAGTAATAATCGACCAACTTAACTTTGCAGTTGCAAAAACATGTTTTCCCATACATTCCGTACGGGAGAACATATTTTTCAACTACAAAGTTAAGTTTGTTTTTGGGATTAATTCATCCCAACTGCGGAACCCTTCATTATGCGTGGTCCGACACGCACTTGGCCGGTTTTTCTAAAACGTTTTGTACTCGCTGAAACTTTGTTTTATTTTGGTTTATATAGGTTGGTTATATTGTTGGTTTATATTGTTGCTATGTCTGGCGCCGGCTAAGCAAACAAGTGTTCAAATTCTATCAAATATTCGAATGTGTCTGGCGCCCGCCTAAAACTACCCCGCGCCCCGCATTTGAACGTTATGACGTTCAAATGCGGGGCGCGGGGTAGTTTTAAAAGACTTTTCTTTGACCTTCAAACGATATACAGATAAACGTAAGGTTGAAGGCGCGGAATTTAAAATACAGGACTTTACCGGATGCTTAAAAATACCCAGGACGTTACTTAAAAACTATCTAGGACTCCCCAGGACATCCCAAAAACCAGGACATGTCTTGGGAAAACAGGGCAATTGATAACCCTAGTGTGGGTACTGTAGACTGTAGGTACACCTCTGCCTAACCCTTTGAGGAAAACATGATGTTGTGTTATGTTATAGAATTATATAGATAGAATATGCTTTCTCATTAATAATAAATTATTATTATACAGTACTGCTTTCAATAATTTTGATAGTGGTAGTTACCTAAACCCTTAGGTATAAATGCAAGTTTTTAGATAATCTACCCACCTTAATTATCACATTATTGAAACTTCATAATTTGGATATCTTGGAAGTCAAGTGAACCAATTTACATTTTGGCCAAAATTGAGTTATGGGCATTTTGGCTTAGTTTTGCCACAGATAAATTATAATACTACGGTTTTGCTCAAAATTATTAGTTGGATCACATGGCTGCAGACGGTGAGTAATGGGTAGCTCGCCGTCCGATAAGAACCAGTACCCTAATTGCGTAATACTACATAATCAGTTTCGATTTGAAACTAAAAACAAAATTAAAATCCATTGCTTCATAAGTTGGAAAAAAAACATCTGCTCAACAACGTAAATAACGCAATGAATGTTATTGAACTGTCAAAATGAAACAAATTAGGCAAAATTGTTTACGAAACTAAGTTACGCAATTACAGGCCCGGGTCGACGCCGACGGGGCGTTGTGTTCCACGCGCGCCTTAAAGAGATGTCAGCAGAACTGACGGGGTCCGCTAGGGCCGATGCCTGTCGGGGTTGTGGTTTTGTCCGAAAAGGTTACCGTAGCTCCTGGCAATACAGGCAACTGAAGGAACACGGGTGGGTTTTAGTCAGTAAGAGTCTAACACGCCCTCCCGCTCCGCCCAGAGCGGGAGAAGTTGTTTGATAATTTCCAAGCCAAAATAAAAAAACCGGCCAAGTGCGAGTCGTACTCGCCCATGAAGGGTTCCGTAGCAGCAAGTAACATTGAATGAAAGGTAAATTGCGGTTTATGATTTATGACGTATTAAAAAAAAACTACTTGTTAGATCTCGTTCAAACCAATTTTTGGTGGAAGTTTACATGGTAATGTACATCATATATTTTTTTTTAGTTTTATCATTCTCTTATTTTAGAAGTTACAGGGGGGGGGACACACATTTTACCACTTTGGAAGTGTCTCTCGCGCAAACTATTCAGTTTAGAAAAAAATGATATTAGAAACCTCAATATCATTTTTGAAGACCTATCCATAGATACCCCACACGTATGGGATTGATGAAAAATTTTTTTTTGAGTTTCAGTTCTAAGTATGGGGAACTCCAAAATTATTTGTTTTTTTTCTATTTTTATGTGAAAATCTTAATGCGGTTCACAGAATACATCTACTTACCAAGTTTCAACAGCGTAGCTCTTATAGTTTCGGAAAAAAGTGGCTGTGACATACGGACGGACAGACAGACAGACAGACAGACATGACGAATCTATAAGGGTTCCGTTTTTTGCCATTTGGCAACGGAACCCTAAAAATGGCTTCTAAGCTATCCATTGGTATCTATTTCAAAAGCCTGATTTCCTGTTCTTTTGATAAAAAATAAATTAAATAATACAGTGACTAGGCTAACCTACAATTTTTACAACATGAGGCAATTAAAGGTGAATACATAATTATCATAGTTAAATCTAATTAAGTAATTCAAACAAAGAATAAATAAACCACTTAATAGATCTCATTTTATATGAAAACCCGCAAAAAATGCACTTTTCATTTAATTAATAAGTGTTTACACTACGTTGCCACGCTTAGGCTAGTATAAAAGTAACAAAAAAAAAACCTGCCAAGTGTGTGTCGGACCACGCACAATGAAGGTTTCCTTAGTTGGGATGAATTTATCCCAAGAACATTAACTTTGTAGTTGAAAAACATGTTTTTGCAACCGCAAATGTAAGTTGATCGATTATTACTCGTTAACTTGTAAAGCCTACTTAGCTGTGATAGCTTTTCTTTTAATTTCATTATATATTATTATATGTTACTGCCGTGAATTTTTTCACATATCTACCCAAAACCAACCAATTACACTTGACTCTAACAAAAATTAGCACTTTAAAGCTTAATATTTCGAAAACAGCTACCTAATTGCGCAACGTATTTTGATTACCATTCAAGTAGAATTTATTTCAATTTGAATCGAATTGCTTTTATTTTACGACTTTGGAATTGCAAAACTCCAATATTTTTTAAACAAACTGCGGTCTGTTTGATACTCCATTGAGTGAACGAAATGCGTCTAAAAAGGCTATTAATCGAATTGCGTAACCATTTTGACAGTTGTAATTTTGTTTCAAACCTTACTGTGCGTTCGCACTGGCGAAACATTTACAACGAAACATGTTGGAATCTCTATTTTCTGTCAATTTTCCATACAAAGTTTGACAGTCACTAGAGATTTCAACATGTTTTGTTGTGATGTTTCGCCAGTGCGAACGCATAGTTATAGTAATTTGTTTTGTCTGTCAAATGAAACAGAAGCCACTGTAGTGGTCGCAATAGATTTTACTTAGCAATCTTTTTGGGATTAACTCATGAAATCTCCATAATTATTAAGAAAAAAATTAAGTAATAGTCTTCCTGATAAATTGTGAATGTGTTTTTATGTAAAACCTCAATGATAAATCAATTTTATTGGTATGTTAAATATCAAAGCAGCGAGGTCGATTTTTAATAATAATTGTGAAAGTTTTCTTGTGAGTTTAGTGCCTACAACCTAAACTAAAAACAAATATTATGATATTCCAGAAACGAGGTATTTTGGTGGCATTTTAACGAAAGACAAATTCGTACCTCATACCGTAACAAACTTGAGCCACAAGCTTAGCAACCCAGTCGAGCTTGTAATACATTGGAAAAGCAAAAACTTATAATTGAGGAAGAACAAAAAAAAGCAGTTTGAATCATTTTATATTAATGGATTATGTAAGGACATTGATGAACATACCACTATTGCCACATCATTGTCTGTTTAAGGTATGTACTTACTTATTATTTTCTTTCTAAGTGTTGAACATTGAATGTGTGTTAAGTACAGCAACAATGTTACACACATAGGGATGTATTTATAAACATTGCTTATAGTTAAGTGACGTTAAAACCTCAAAAATGTATGATTAAACAGTTGCTCATCATTACATAACTTTATGCAACGTTTATAAATAAACCCCATATTGTTTATTGGTGAATATGAAATGCACCATCAAACGTAAACTTACCATACATTTAAATACCATACATATATTTTCAGTTGCCTAACCTACTACTTGTATGAATTTTTACTTAGCAATTATAACAACAAAGTAAAGAAAGTAGGTAGGCAACTGAAAATATATCTAAGTACCTATCTTAAATGTTTTTCACTCATTGTTAATATTATTAAAAAATCGATCTGCCCAGCCTTTTCCCAACTATGTTGGGGTCGGCTTCCAGTCTAACCGGATGCAGCTGAATACAAGTATTTTACATGGAGTGACTGCCTATCTAACCTCCACAACCCAATAACTAGGTAATACGATACCCCTTGGTAAGACTAATTGTCACTTTCGGGCTTCTGATGACCCATAACGACTGTCAAAGATCCACAAATGACATCCGGGACCAACGGTTTAATATGCTTTTCGAGGCATGAAGGAGTCTCGGTATGTAGAAATGGTCACCCATCCACGGACCAACCCTGGCAAGCGTAGCTTAACCTGATGGATTGCCCCGTGCGGCTGTTAGTACTTAGCCTATTAATATTATTAGTAGGTAAGAATATTTAAGTCAATTGTTGCTTATAATTGACCCAATTGTTGTTTATAGCAGAATATTGCTATTCTGTGGAATATATTGAAGATTTACTATTCTTTTTTTTTCAGGTGTCAGGCTCAACTAGATTATTCAAGATTTTTTTTAACTGTCTCTCATACACTTACAACAAGCAGTACATACATAATCCATGATGATTTCCACAGGAAGACATTAGATTCCAAATTCCACTAATCCTTACAGTATGTTTGTTCCAATTCCTTTTTGCTCTATGTCCAAATATTTCATATTAATGTGAATAGATGGTAATGGTGCCGATTCTCTTGTCCAGTGTTGAGTTAAGGTTGTAACAATTTAATAAAACAGTTTTATTTGTTTACCATAATTTATTTCTCTCTATTTCCTTTAAATCTAATGAATGACAGTTAATTTAGGTAAACACCTTTAAATAGTATCATTATAATTATAAAATTGTCTGTGTTTGTATAAAACAAATAGTATGCCATTCTTAATTATTTCATTTAAAGTTATTTTTATTTGTCCCTCTATAGTTCATAATTAAAACACTTTATTAAAGTTTACACTGTTATCAATTAACACAATAGTTTATATCACTGTCGTACAAGACTATAATCAAGTTTTCTAAAAAAAATATTTCATGAAGGATCTTCAGTTTCTACTTTTGTACTTAAGAAGCTTGAAATCTGAAGTAGCAGAGCAGCAGTGCAGCACAGCAGGGGCAGTATCATTCATGCTGCCTTCATGTCTTCGTAGGTGAAATTCCCCAGGAACTCTACATTTTAAAACAAAGTCATATTACTTTCTGCTCAAATAAAGTACTCATGTGGCAAAGTAGACATATCAACTAGGCCCATGGCTAGATGAAAGCCATCTATTATCATCATCGTCATGCTGGTTGTATAATTTCTTCTTTATTTAGGGCTGATTTTTCAGTCTCCAGATATTTTATAATACTAAATTATAATGGTAATTGGATAAACATAAAATATATATTATGATGTGTCTGTCAAAAGTTCAGCCAAGGAAATATATTCATAATTGAGTTGCTATGCTTAATTCTTAATGATGTGTCAAAAAGCTTACCTTCAATGATTAATACATAAGATTCTTAATCCAATCCATGTTTGCCACCTTGCCACCAACTTCTTTGTTAGGAAGTCAACAATATTGATATTTGGTAGTGTTCCATTCTTGTGTTTTCAGCACGTCTGTGAAAATATTATGAATATGTTTTGTAGTTATCTGTTATTTGGTTAGGTAGTGGATATTATAGTTTATTTCAGCATCTACTTATGTACAAAAATATCAATTAACAATTTTAGTTAGAATTTGAGACATAGTACGTAACTATTATTTTAACCACAATAAATAGTTAACCTCGCGTAAGATGCCTGTGTCTACGCAACAAAAGAATGATTGTCCGTATACGTAGACTCACCAATAATGTACCTACAGCTACAATAATCTAATGAGATACGAAGGTACTCTCACACACGTTATTCCTATTTATATTGGTTTACTTACTTGTAGTGATAATATCGACTTAGATACTTTTCGCTATGGAGCAAAACAGCCTAAGTCTTAGTCCATGTACTTAATTGTAATCTGTGATCTTGGTGAAGCTAGTACAAAACGAAGGCGGTGTCTCGAACGAGAGAATTTTCCAAAGTTCTTCCGACTTCCACAAGCCACAAGAATAATGTTCCAAAACTGCTTATTACAGGTGTTTCTGTACGTGAATAGTAAATATAATTTTGTATGTTGAAAAATATAAAACAACTATTAATTTAAAACAAAAACTTTACCGAAATCAACAAAAATAAAATGTAAACAGATGCGTCGCCATGATTGATATCGTATTCTCCACAGAATTCAAAGAATATTCATTCCAGCCCAAATTATTGTCAAAGGTTTAACATGTGATGTCATATGCCTTTCCTTTTCTTTTCCCTACACTCTGATAAAGTTAGAGCAGCAAAGGTATACTTTAGACAGGCAGTAGTTTGCATTAAATTGTCAACGCATAACGCAATGAGGGCAGATCATTCAACTTTTACTCTCAGTGTTGCAATTTTTTTCCCCTAAGTCCACTATAGACTTGCGTCTACATCGAAACGAATCAAAAATCCGATTTCAATCAGAAACGGAATCGTATCGATAATCCGAACTAGACAAACCGATTTCACAAAACCACGGAAGTGTGGTTTTGCCTAAGCAAGTTTTTGTTTATATTTGAATAGTTTTGATCGATGCACTTACAACCGAATAATATTACTAGAGACGATCGAAACTGCGAGCCGGAGCCTCTCCTGAAATCGGTTTTCTGTTACCGACATTCGGCCGCTGTTTTGGGAGTCCATTTGAAGATTTGAGTATGAAAATAAAACATAACTTATGTAATCATAGTATTTTTAGGGTTCCGTACCTCAAAAGGAAAAACGGAACCCTTACAGGATCACTTCGTTATCAGTCTGTCAAGACCCTTTTTCTCAGGAACGTACGGAGGTATCAAGTTGAAATTAATATCAAATACGTCTGTGGTCCCTTAGAGCTCTAAAAAATCAAGCTTCTAAGTCAACACAATAAAAAATTACGGCTATTTAAGCGACATATTTTGGTACTCGCAAATAAATCAAAAACTACCGGGTACTTCGTTGACCTAGACTCATAAAATTTGGCACAAAGCCCGTCTCATTGCACAAGTAAAGGAAAATGACAGAAAATTGTAAATCTTCAGTTTTATCACATACAAAAAGAAAAAACCATTACAAACTTACATTTGCAGTTGGAGAATTGACCGTGACATATATCAATATAGGGGAGATGTTTTTCAACTACAAAGTTGTTTGTTTTTGGGATAAAAACTCCCAGGTTTAGTGGAAATCCCTCTAAGTTGACAACACTGCTTTTCTACGATTTTGTCATAGGCCACAGATAGCAAAGACGTGAAAAGAAAAACGTTTTATTACGTAGTTCAATTGTGGTAGAAAGTATTTTAAAAATTGGTTTTTCATTTTTCGGCAATCATTGTACATTTTTATTTATAAGCACTAGTAGATCATCAGTTGTAATTAAAACAAAATTACATTATAGCACAATAATTTGAATATTAACCATTCATAGATGCTGTAACTAAACATATAAATTTAACAATTATAGACAATTGTATTGAACATCCCTATACAATTTCAGTCGTATGGTAAAAAATGTACATCGCAATTCCAATTATGGCATGCGATTAAGATTGGACTTGCTTTCGATTCAGAATTGCAATCAAAAATAAAATATGTTACGCAATTAGGCTGCATCTCTAAATCCAAAAACGGTCTTCGCAAACTCGCAATATTTTTGAACGACTTTTCCAACGATACCCCAAACTATGGGATTATTGAGAAAAAAAAAACATCCTCACTTTACGTCCTGATTTATTTTTTATTTTTCATGATTTTATTTTATTTATTTATTTAACAGTTTATGTACACCCATATAAAAAGACAAGAAGAAAGGAACAGAAAAATACGTACAAAGGTGATGCTTATTTCTATAGAAATCTCTTCCAGCATACCTGCGCTAGGAAAGTAATTAAAGAGATGTAGACAACGTGTGCAAGAGTAAAAGAGAAAACAGAATACATAAAATAAAACTTAACTATACACTAATTTAAATATAAACATACAACATAAGAATATACTTAAATACATACTTCTAAAATACATATCACTAAAATACTTAGATAAAATTACTTTCTACAATAATAAATACATATTATGCAACTATGACGAAGTGGAAAGATAGTGTTCTTTCACTCTTCTTTTAAAAACCGCAACAGTTTGGCAGTCCCTAATGTCAGGCGGAAGTGAATTCCATAACCGAACCGCATGCACACTGAAGGAGTAGGAGTAGAAGTCGGTTGAGTAGGGAGGGGATTTAAGGAGATTTCTAAGATGCGACCTGCAAAGTGCATCAGAGGGACGGGCGTAGGAAAAGCGTTCCCGCAGATAGGATGGCGTTTTAGGGTTGTGAAGGATGTTAAATAACAGACACAATAAAATATAGAGTTCCTGCGAAGACGAATAGGGAGCCACTTGAGTATCTTGCGAAAGTTGGAAACGTGATCATACTTTTTGAGGTTAAAAACAAAACGAATGCAGATGTTTTGCAAACGTTCAAGTTTATTTAAAAGCTCCTCGGTGGCATCCAAATAACAGGCATCAGCGTAGTCTATGATGGGCTGAATGAGATGTGCAAGGGAGATTTTGGTACTCAAAGGCAAGAAGCTCTGGAGGCATTTCAGCGAATGGAACGTGTAGTGCACTTTACGACTGGCTTACCACTTTGTCGGCGTGATTAATATGTATACCCATGCCAAATAACAGCTCTCTAGTACTAAGAGTCTCTGAGCTAAGCCGCGGACAGACAGACAGACGGACATGACGAAACTATGACGGTTCCTTGTTTACTACGGAACCTTAAAATGATCTAAAAATAGAATAATTATAATTAATTATATAAAAGAATATCCACATGAAACGTGATACCTATCTCATAATCTCGTTTGTTTTTTACGCAGTTACTAAAGTTTGTATGCCTATTAAAAATACATAGTTCCCGTAGTTTTTTGACTTTAATTGACCCGGCACATGTTTCAAACACGTTTTTAGAAGACCAGTTTTATGAATACGTTAATATGACCATGGTTGCCTATAAAACTAATTAATCTAAAGTTTTAAGCTAGCCTTTTGGACAGACAGGTAACACTAACAAGTAACAACTGTGGCCCGTGGGACACTTCCTGTATCAAATTTTTTCACTAGGTGTAATTTCCATTTCAATAATAATAAATAATCTCTGTAATTGAAACTAAGGAGGCCGGAGCGGCGGGCCCCAGCTAGACATACCTACATGTTACTATACTAGCTTTTGCCCGCGGCTTCGCCCGCGTGGATATCGGAAAATATCCCACGGGAACGTACTACCGAGATTAAAAGTAGGTATCCTATTTGTTAATCTAGGGTAAAAAATGTATTGATATTACATTACATTGTTTTTTTTTAAATTCACAACGGGTAGGTACAAGTTCTCACCTGCAGTGCTATTCTGTAAAAATCTCACCGTGAACGCTAAGGTGAAGTGAGCTGTCATACCACCAAATACTAGGGATTGACACTGTTGACAGCTCACTTTCAAACTCACTTCACCTAAGCGTGCACGGTGAGATTTTACAGAATAGCACTGCTGATGGTAAGTGATGATCAGGCCGAAGGTGAAAGTGAGCTTTACCTGGAATCCTGAATCACAGAGGAACTGGCTATCTTACCTCTAACTGCCGAAACACAACAATGCTGTTACCATTGTCGTTATGGCGATGGTGGTAACAACTAGCCAGGCGGACTTAGAACAAGCCCTACCACCAACCAAACTGAGCAGAAAATGTTGCCCCTGCTGGGAATCGAACCCCGAAGCTCACAGCCAGCATGGTCTTTTCCGACATCTTCAACAATCATCATCATATTTCAACAAACCCCTAAACCTTCCTCAAGAATCACTCCCACCATTGGTGAAAACCGTAGGAAAATCTGTTCGGTAATTTTTGAGTTTACGCATTCAGACAGACAGACGCGGCGGGCGGGGGGAATTTGTTTTATAATTTGTAGTGATAGTGATTTCAAAATGATCGAAAATTTATGAATTTGTGATTTTGGAGCACCGACTAGAATAATTTCAGATCACGGAAAAGTTTTCACCACTAAATGCAGAAAATCGATCGCCTGCTGAACTATTAAGCCTTACTTTATTTTGAAAATGTTGCATGCATCAAAATTTCAGGCGTCTAAATTTAAAAGTACTAAAATCTAAATTCTTTTTGATAAAAGATGATAATAGTAGGTAGATTAACTCGATTTGGCAAAGCTTATCTCCAATATTTTGGCAGAAATAGATTACCAAGTCTGTTTATCTTCCGGTAAACATCATAGTTGATAAGCAGTGATATAAGAGAGGTTTATAGGTCAATCGTTGTAACGTAACTTGAGTGTGGGCAATACTCGCTCCGTCAGTGTGGCCTGCTCCGTCATGTTGGCGCGTCGTGCGCTTTCCCACCAAAAATAAGCATTCCATTTTTGAAAAAAACGCGCGGATATTTCGACGTCCACCACAAATTAACTGAATCAGTGCATTTAAAATAGAAACAATGTTTTTATTACTAGTTTTAGCGTTAGTGGGGTCTATTGCCCTGTGTTTTATGCTAATAGACTCATTATGGAGTGTTTTGGAGCTCATATCTTCGTATTTGATGCCTTACTTCCTGCCTTCTGAGGTGCACACGCTGTCCAAGAGGTTCGGCCCCTGGGCTGGTAAGTAGTTTTTTTTTCTTCGAAATTTTATATCATACGTTTTGATGTTGTTTACATTGACATAGGTTAGCACCTGCGCCCTGCATGCTCCGTATATAAAAAGCAGGTTTAAATGCCGATTTTGAAACAGGGAAGTACTTCATGACCTTCATCGATTATTCTATTTTACTTAATTTATTTCTACGAGTATGTGTAGGTAGGTATAGGTACCTACCTAGGCAGGGCCGTCTTAAACATATTGGGCGCCGGGGTGCGAAAATCAGCCTGCGCCCCCCTAACCAACGAAAAAAAAACATATTTTCAATAATGAAATAGTAATAACAATTTAATTATTAATATTAGATAATAATTATGATGAATTATTTTATGTTTCATTTTATTATTTAGTAAAATTAGGTAAGTACATTTTTAAACATCAAATTAAATTTTTCTGGCTTTTAAGTTGGCAAACTTTTTATGATTTCGTATGTTGTTTCGTTGAAATCTACTTTCGATTCGATACTTATTATGGCCAAATTTGACAATCTATCTTGGGTCATGGTTGATCGTAAGTAGTTTTTTATAAATTTTAATTTTTTTTTAAACTTTTTATAAAAACCGACTTCCAAACTACAAAGTGAAAAATTACTTTAATTTCGGAAGTTGGTGTCTTTGGATCAATATTTTAGTTTTTGCCACCGACTTACCTTGACAACGTTATATGATAATTAGTTTGATGTTATGAAAGATGTTATTTAAAAAAATTGTGATTACGCATGGTAAATGTAGGTATAAGGCGATCGGCTTGCGCCTCATAAGACCCTGCGCCCGGGTGCCACGCACCCCTTGCACCCCCGGGTAAAGACGGCCCTGTACCTAGGTAGCAATTGGTTCAATTGCGATGGTAAAAAAGGTTATCAATTAATTCATTGATTGTAAAGTAACATTTGATTATGCGTAAATATTTTATCAAATTGTTCGGTATTCATTAGTAGGTAATTTATTTAGTGTGGCTACTTGCACGTTTAATTAACATTCTAAGTTATTTTTAATTTAGCGATGTGATGACATTTTTCGAAGCAGTTTTAATTAACTGGATTAGTGGATTCTAGAATCGATGAAGACCTTTCTTTCTGATTGGATTCATTATTATTTTTATAAAGGAGCTGAGAAGGTACACACGGCTACACATCAAGCTATATGTTCCAGTTTATGCTGATCTCGCATTGTGTAGGATTTCCGTACAATGCGAGGTCAGCCTATACTGGAAATGTAGATATAGCTTGTTGTGTAGCCGTGTGTACCTAATTTTTTTTTGGTATCTTTTGAAAAGGTGTACCTAGGTACAGTCAGCTTCAAAATTATTGTCTACATTCTACAATATTTTTGTTCCATAATACCTACTACATACATCAATGTATAGCTACAATTAAGTATGTAGGTCTACCCAACGTGTAATGTTTTGTGGCTACGTAACATATAATAATATAGGGCTCCACGGGCTTTTGGGAAATATAATAAATAGGGCTCCACTGCATTTTAACACCCGCGCGTGGGAAATTTCATTATTTTTTTTGGTATGTCTAGCTGTCTTGGTCGCAGTAAGATAGTTATAGCCGTGATATAGTTATATCCCTAGGGATATACCTATACAACCGTAATATAGTTATATGAAAGCGGTTCATAACTATCTTACTAGGAATATAACTATGATACGAGCATGACCTAGTAATATAACTATACAAACGGTTTTCACCAATGGACGGAGTGATTAATGAGGAAGGTTTTAGTGTAAATTGGCTGAAATACGATTATTGTAGAAGATGTCGGAAAAAATAATGTCGACTGGGAGCTTTATTGGCGTGCGCCGCGTAAACCGTAAGAGATACATAAACTTAATGTTTAACAGGATTGTACATCTTAAAAAGTTCAACAAAAAAGTCCGCGATAGCATATGTCTATCTTCTAAGGATGACCCACAGTTGTTATTTCCGAAGCTATTTTGACCGATATTATATTAATCCTTATCCAATAAAGTGTTTTATTTAACTAGCTAGGGCATTTAATTTAGATTAAAATGTGCCTTGACATCATAATAATTGAAATGAACAGGTACCTACTTTAAAAGATATCACAGATTCAAAATTACACGTAACAAAATAATAAATGGTCGATGGTGGCGGGCGCAGCGCTAGGAGTCAATGACCTTTTCCTCGGCTATTACGTATGTAATCCCGGCAGTACGTTCCTGTAGGATATTTTTCGATATCCACGCGGGCGAAGCCGCGAGCAAAAGCTAGTTATAGATAAATGCGGAAGTAACTGTGTGTGCCTGTCTGTTACCTTTTCACGCCTTAACGGCAAGACGGATTTCGATGAAATTTGGCACACAGGTAGACCATGACCTGGATTAGGATATAGGATATGTATTTACTTGTTCTCCCGGTAGTTCGTTCTCGTGGCATAATGTCCGACCTCCACGGGCGAAGCCTCGGGCAAAAGCTAGTTTTAAATCAGACTTTTGGCAGAACTTTGGCTCCTTTTGGTTTTCGAAAAACGTTGAAGAAAGAATGATGAAAATAGTTTTCGATGATGTAATTACAAATCGATCTATTCTTGTGCTCAACGCCAAACCAATAAAAAAACTTAAAACACGTTTTTGGGCCTTCTTAGATAAACGTTCCTCTAAGAACTTACTAATATTAATCTATAAAGGTATAGGTTACTTATTTATATAATTATTATGAAGTTCTTGATTTAAGTTTTATTTTTCCATTAGCCACCGCCGCACCTCTAAATAAAGCTATGGAAATAAAGTAACTTGAAAGCCGAATCACTTACGTACTTGTACAGTTTTCGAAAAAACGGTGAAGCAAGAATGTTGAAAATAGTTTTCGATTATATCCGTCTGTTACCTTTTCACGATTTCGATGAAAGGCATACATCGTAGACCATGACCTGTTAGGACTAGGACATAAGATATTTTTATCCCGGTAGTAGTGACGTTCTCGAGCGATAATTTCCGACCTTCATGAGGGTGAAGCCGCGGGTAACAACAACAACAATAACAAATAATATGTATTTATTGTATAAAGCCACTGCCAGCTAAACTAAGTTTGGTTTGCATAGTTGATCCAGTTTTGACGAACATAGTGGAGTTTCTTGCCGGCTCTTCTCCATAGGAAACGACCAATTGGAACCTTGCACCTAGCTTCTGACGTTTCATAAGTGCCCATGTAGGTTTATGTGAAAAAAAATATTTTGAATTTGAAAAACTGGCTAAGTTAGATTTCATAAAAAAGTCATTCAATGGAATAAATCTGAGATGTGATAATTTTGTACATAATCACATGTTACAGTCGCGAATCATATTTTGAACAACATACGACCCTGTAAATTGCAAAAAACCTAAGAAAATTTGAATTTAGCGGGGTATCTTTGCGAATCCATCTAACTTATTTTACATAGATAAACATAATTGCGTCATAAAATCATTATTATATATTGTAGCATACGCAAAACAATTCTTAATTAGAATGGTATACTTAGCAATTTAATTTAATTATATGTACATAATTAAAATATTCACCGGCGCACGTGTATATGACTAGATGTACATATAAAATACTTCCTATCTATGAATTAGTGGGATATGATTCTAAAAGGATTTTGATAATACTACTTACTGATTTGTTTTTCTTTTTAGACATTAATAATGTACCTATATTTTATTTCCCGAAGTCATGATGAGGCTGACATGTCACTGTGGATAAAAACCATTTTTTTTTTTATCCGACGGTCAGACCAAATAGTTTTTTTTTAACCCAGGCATCACCCCTATTCCATAATATTCGTAAAATTATACCTAATCGAATGGTAATGTTTCTAACCTAAGAGACTAACGGCATTGCCCCGTTGTATGGCAATGATTATATAGCCTCTTGCCGGCAATAAAACCAGTCAAGTCAAAGTCAAATCATTTATTTCAAATAGGCCCATGTATTGCACTTTTGAACGTCAAAATTTACAAAGTAATAGAATTGATTCTAGTCGCCCCTTCCAAAAGACAGTTTTCGTATGGAGAAGAATGGGCAAGAAACTCCACCGTTACTCTTTAAAACTTCTTGTCCCATTCTACTAAGCCATCATGGTTGACATTTTTAGGATTCCGTACCCATAGGGTATCTCTTATCTTTTGAACTACTTACAGTACCGTAGGTACTCAAATGCACGAGCGACACATTGTCGACGACTGCAGTTGCCTTTGCCAGTGACGCATGCCGCTCGTGTGTAAAACTCAAAATTGCACTGCACTTATAATTCAAAAGTCATTTATTCAAACTAGGCTGAGAATCAGCACTTTTCGAACGTCAAAATTACATAAGACAGTCCCCCAAAACGCCCACCGTTCACCACTTCCTAGTGCTATAGCTGGGAAGAAGAAGTGGCGCAACAAACTCTCCACAGCACAGCTGTCTGTTCAAGTTAGAAAAAAAATATTCTATACAATAGTATGCAAAATGATTTACATTACATACTACTAAGACATAAAGGCGCTGTCAATGTCAAATTGTTACCATTGACTATACGATAGAAATGTACAGTTTGACCAGTAAAATCATCACTTTGAAACAGTACCTACACCATAAGTTATAGCACAGTGTCATCTCCATGGCGAGCCACACTTTCGAGATGTGGCAACACCACACAACTTTAATGTCAACACTGAACATTAGTGGCCAGTTATGTAATGTGAGGTTCGGCTCGACATGATGACCATCCTTATATAAGTGTGGCTATACCACATAAGGTTTGGTTTCTTAAGAAAGCGGTAAACGGTCACACAATAATAATGGCTACAAATGTATATAATGGCTAATAATGTCTACCTCTAAATATAGAGCGTTCTGATAAATACTGTAAAGGTAGCTTATGTTTGTAATAAATAAAAAAATAAATAAAAATGACAGATTTTTATGACGCCGTTATAATATGACGGAACCACTTTTCTAGGATACCCATGCTTTAGGTACACACGGCTACACATCAAGCTATCCATTTCCAATATAAGCTGACCTCGCATTGTTAGGAAATCCCATACAATGCGAGATCAGTATAAACTGGAAATTTATAGCTTGATGTGTAGCCGTGTGTACTTACCAAGTGTTTGATATGTTTTTGAGCTAAAAACTCTTATCCGTTTACGAAAATGCGCATTAAAAGACCAAGGTTGATTATTTTGGAGTTTATTTAACACAATTTCATGAACCAACGAACAAGGAAATGCTAAGCAAAATATTATTGTTCTACAATTCGATATTTTTACTTAAACGTGGTCAAAATCAAAGTCAAGTCATTACTTACAGTTATGAAGTACCAATTTTATATATGTCGCAGTAAGATGGTTGAAGCCGTAATATAGTTATATCCCTAGGGATATATATACGGTAATATAGTTATATGAAAGCGGTTCATAACTGTCTTACTAGGAATATAATTATGATACGAGCACGATCTAGTAATATAACTATATAGGGAGTTCTGACCAAATAGGTTTGGTTTGGTTAGAACTGTGACCAACTTGGTCGAAATTGGTCGCAGTAACGTAATTAGGGCACTCCGACAGCTATGAACCGCTTTCATATAACTATATTACGTTATTTTTATAGCTATATCCCTAGGGATATAATTATCACGGTTTCAACCATCGTTGTGACATATACACAAACACATATACGGAAAAACTGTATATGTCAATACAAATATTAGTTTGGCTTCGTACAATCAACAGCCACTGCGCTAACCGTTCCGTCGAAAGATTTCTGTGAAGTACTTTGTTCAAGTGTAGACGTGCAGTGTACACCTAGTTAATTTCAAAATCAAAGGTCATATAATCAAACTAGGCTGTGAATCAGCACTTTTCGAACGACAAAATAACATAAAACAGTCCCCCAAAATACCCGCCCTTCACCACTTCCTAGTGCCTTTAGCTGGGAAGAAGTGGCGCAACAAACTCCCCAGCAGCACAGCTGTCTGTTCGGTTGGACCGATTACCGTCAATTTTTTGTTTTAAAATGTTCGTAAGGCTGGCCGTATAGGTACGTACGGTTTCCTGATCCGGAAACCTGAATGTTTGCCTTACATACAAAATGTTCAACTATATAGGCGCACACGTTTGTACATTTTTCGAACGGAAAAAAACTTGCAGTTCTGTTTGGGAAAAAAAAGAAAAAAAAAACCTAACTTATGTGCTAGTCTCACGGAATTCCTAATCAGGAATCCTGACTAGGAAACCGAATCAGGAAACCGCACGTATGCGGCCAAATTAATAGAGTCAGAATCAGGTTCTCACGGAAAGAAAAAAAATAAAAGTTGCCGGAAAAATTCAGGAAAACTGAAGCTGCAGTTTCTATGGCAATTTTGTATAAATTTTTGGAATTTGGACAGGATATCGTCTATCGGGTCCAGTACCCTAATTGCGTAATACAACACAATCACAATCTTGAAATTTTGATTTGAAACAGAATACTAATCCATTGCTTCATAAGTTGGAAAAAAAAATCTGCTCAACAACGTAAATAACGCAATGAATGTTGTTGAATTGTCAAAATTAAACAAATTAGGCGAAATTGTTTTCGAAAATAAGTTACGCAATAGGATAAAGGAAACCGAATCAGGAAACCGCACGAATGCGGCCAAACTAATAGTCGGAATAAGGTTCTCACGTAAAGAAAAAAAAAAAATTATCGTTGCCGGGAAAATGGGAAATTTTTTGAAAACTGAACGTGCATTTTCTATGGCTATTTTGTATATTGAAATTTGGACAGGACAATGTCAGTCGGGTTAGCTAGTTATAAATAACAGTATGCTATTAATATGCTTTACCTACTATTGTATTATTTTGTATTCTTCGCAGACGTCAGGAAGACCACAGTTACAATAATATGTTATTCGTATGCGAGTCATTGTGTTTATCAGTAATGCGAAAACATCACCCGTGCTCGCAAAATGCTTGCGTGTCGGTGTGTTTGTGTGTTAATCTACAAAACTGCTGAGAATATTGTGTGTCCGTATGGATTGAGGAGCCATGTCTCATATTTAAACGCGGGTACTACCAATATTTAGTAGTAAATTAGGCGATTTTGTAGGCCCGATCCTGGAATTTGTAGTAAAACACTTTAAAAGATACACGACTTTTAAGGTGGCTCCTCAATTCAGACGTCTGAATTGAGGTGCCACCTTACAACTCTAAAACTAGCCGACGGATATTTTTGAAAATTTGGTAGGATTTAGTAGTACTTATGCGTAATCTCTACAAAAAAAATGGGTTTTGTACGGCTGAATTTGAGATAGCTACAATGTTTTGATTTTTCATAAAAATCCATAAATTTCACCGCGCTGTTTCTCGGAAAGTAATTAACTAATTACAACATACTTTTAGTATAATTTAGTAGTAAATACGTTCTAATTTGTAGTATAAAAATAAAATGGAATAACTACATAATTTCGCTAATACAACACATTTTATGTGGCTCCTCAATCCTGACGGTCTATAGAAAATATATGTACGATAGCTACTAAAGTAGTTGATCAAATCGGATAACCATAGCACCAATATTTAGTAGAAATTTCTACTAAATATTGGCGTAATCGAAGATCCTGTACATTCAGTATTTCAAAAGATATTAACAAAATAAACATTTGTGGTACGAGAGCCCACGACCAAAACCATATCACATCGTTTTACGGCCAAAACCGTATAAAATCGATAGTTCGTATTTCGTTTTCTATAATGACTGCTAGAAATTGTAATTGAAACTGAACGTGATGATCTTTGAAATTGTTTTATATTGATGTGAATTCATTGACTAAAGCAAAAGAGTGGTAGGTATTACGGGATTTCTAATATACCGAAAATATAAAATTACCTACTTCACTCGTTACAGTAGTGAATATCCTATACTATTAAACGAGCAATTGTATATTTGTTTGTATATACGTATATTTGTACTCACGTTCTCGAAATCGACTCTAACGATTTCGATGAAAGTTGCAATAAAGGGGTTCATGGGGGCGAAAAATCGATCTAGCTAGGTCTCATATCTGGGAAAATTAGTTTTCTCTATTTTCACAGCCTCGGGAATGTGATACAACGTTGATATACCTGGATGATAATTATGTTTATTTCTATTTTCACCCGAGCAGAGCTCGGTCGACCAGGTGCTAATTTTTATCGCAGAAAAAAGAGAGCTTTAAGATAGATAGATAGATAAAACATTTATTTAGTGCACACAAAAGACACACATAAACACAATTAAATGATAACAAATTACATGGATATATAAAAACAAGATGCCAATATACAAAAAAGAAAAAACATACTTATAGAAATGGAGTGACATTATGACATACTTCGGAATAATTAAATATATAAGGTGCTGTGTGCGTCTCAAGGTTGCACCAAATGGGAGTCCAACTCAGCATGTGTCAGGCAAATATACCTGACGCTGATATTCTGCTGAATCCCTGCAGTGACATACGGACGTCGAGCAAATGTCTTCAATGTCTTTAATGTATCTGGCAGATAGTGAATATCCGGAAATAAAACATGTCAAAGTAATATTGCAGCTTTCAGAATCCGAGCGTGATTCTACAAGTGAACTATGAGCTTTGCTCCTTTCCTTTCTAACCTAAGATTCCCTACGCGCAATCACTAGTAAGACATTCATCTGTATTTAGAAGGTTTTAACTTTATTCCCACCACATTTTCAAAAAAATGTTGTTTAAATTACATGATTATATTATAAGTAATAGAAAAGTGAAAGGGCGCTAAACGAATTTTTAATAATGAAATCTTATTAAACGATTGACGATTTTCTTAATGATGATTTACTAACTAATTGACATACTATTACCCTGATTGACATAATTATTGTGACTTAGTCTTATTTTATATTTTTTTATTGCTGTGACCACACTGACATTTTTATTAAATTTTTTGTAATTCCAATGGTCTGCATATTTCTAAATTTTTTATTTGGAATTGTAAACCTTTGCATGCCTACGTGACGGTAAAATATGGAAAACTTTATTATAAAAACACACCTATGTACTATACACATTTTTTGCAAAGAAATAAATGATTTGATTTGATTTGATTTTTGAAAGTTGAGGTTATTTTAAATAACAGCCTCATAGTTACGTTACTACGTTAATCGTGCCAATGCTAAAGATTTAAACATTGTGAATTGTGAGAGTAGTATTGCTTAAGCAGCATGTTGCTCAATTGCGAGGGAACTCATTAGTTGACGCTTTGTGCTCGTGATGAAGCATACTACAGTACAGTTATGTTCTTAAGGTCTCTTCTTAAGGTCCTCGGCAAACTTTGGTTTTTCGTCAGTCGTCGGATTTCTATCAGTTGCCCTTTGCACTTGGTGCAGACCGGACGCTCTCAATCGACTTGGAAGTACATAGAGTTGTTAATACTCTTTTAACTTAATTTAATTATTTTAAAAATAGTAGGAGAGCTGCTAAAGTCGCAGGCACGACAGATAGGAAAATAGTTTTACAGCTCTATATAGTTGACACGGAAATCAAAACAAAACAACAATAAAGTACTTAGTTCTGAATTCAAATAATTATACAAGATAAATCTAATAATTGATGGACATGGAAATTAGCATTCGTTTGTATTACGACAGATAGGAAAATAG
Source organism: Agrochola lychnidis (assembly GCA_963680765.1). Lineage (NCBI taxonomy): Eukaryota > Metazoa > Arthropoda > Insecta > Lepidoptera > Noctuidae > Agrochola > Agrochola lychnidis. Next base: position 25,020,903 of record OY796858.1, read on the forward strand.
TTTTACAGCTCTAAAGTCCCCGTCACGAGAAGCTATAATTTTTGTAAATAAAGAAGTTCTACCAAAGTTACGTAGCGACAATTTAATCAACAACGAATAATCCCAAATTCAATGAAGTCAAAGTAACGTACGTGTTATACGAAACTAATGAACAATTTCACTTGATCGGGTTATATTTTAGCGATATAAAGCGCTGTCGTCTAAGGTTTTGTGGTACTGGAACGCATCTGATTCATGGAACGTAAACATTTGAGCCACGATTTTGAAGTAAGTTCACGCTGACGTTGTCTCTGCTGTCTTTCGAGTTTCGAATGCGTCTGTTTGTTTGTGGTGTTTTCGCGGATTAGGTTATATTGTTTGTTTGTAATTAGATGTGTGTATTAATATAATTATATCCCTGTAAAAAAATTGTACAAAACTGTTTTTATTTTATTTTAAGGCTCCGTGCCGCGGCACCGCACGAAATCACTGATTTTGATCAATTTTGTTTATTCGTTGTGAGAAAGGGGACGAGAATTTAAACAAAATTATTTGTGATTTGAAAAGTCCAATTCTTCGTCTTGTACATAGGGGAAAGGGATTTTTGAAATAAATTAAGGATTCGTGGGAAATCACTAAAATTCGCAACAAGTTTTCCAAAAAATGACGCGAGACTGACGTTTGATCGTTTCGTTAGAAGAAACTGCTTTTGATGTTGAAAATTAAAAAATATCATCAACATCATTATATGGTCTACTTGTACATAGGGGAACCACTTTTTTCAACTTTCATACAAAATATAGCAGAAAAAAAATGTTGAAATAACGTAACTTTCTCAAAACTTCAAGCCAAATAAATATTTTTTTCTAATACTTAGAAACACTTTTAAGAAATTTAAAAAATTCTATATTAATTTTAAGTTAATTGTTTAATAGAATCTAAATTTTATTTTATAAATAAACAATTACTTCATTACGTAAATAAATGGCAAAGTGAACTATATAAACGATCGCGGAAAATCTATTCCGTCAGTAGCGAACGGGCCTTCCCAGCGTGAGGACGTATCACTTTGCGTCGCAGCACGCACACACGCACGTACGTGTCCGATGTTAACATATTCCAGAAATCGTACGTCGACTACCACATTTTGATCCGCATTTTATTTTAAAGTACTTTGCTTGTTTTTGAAGAACATTAAAATTTTGCATGCCTGGCAATAAATAAAATACCGGTGTACGTGTGTTCGTAATTCTTCTTATCCTAAACGGCTTGACTGATTTAGATGTTTTTTTTTTTTAATTCTTTTTGTGTAACTTGGATGGTTCATAACTATAGTTGGACTCGCGTGGCGCTGTTGTCGCAGGACAACATCTGCCTGCTGGGTTCACTAGTTATATTTTGACTTTAGATTTCATAGTTTTGAGTGATTTTTGGTAGGGGAAAAAGTTATAGGCTCGCGTCACCGATATGCCCGCGCCTATATGCTGTTGTAGCAATAAGTGAAGTATTTTTGGAACGAAGTTTCTTTAACGCTACTGAAGACTACTTTAAGTCAAAATAAAGATCCAAGATGGCGGCTGCGAACATTTAAAAATATTTCGTCATGGGTATCGTTTTCATAGTTTTCGAGGATGCTAAAGCTGATAGTGAGGTCAAAATATAAATCCAAGATGGCGGCTGTGACAATATTCAGATTTTTCGTCATGGGTGTCTTTTTCATAGTTTTTGATGATTCTAAAGCAGATTTTGATGTCAAAACGTAAATATAAGATGGCGGCTGCGAAAATTTTCACATTTCTTCATAACATCACGCCATCAATTTCAAAGTGTTGGGCCCTTTGAAATTGATGGCGTGATGTTATGAAGAAATCTCATTTCCGAAACTTTTTCGCGCAAGTGGGTTCGCGCAAGTGTCTTTCGCGAAAATGTATTCCGCGCAAGTGTCTCAGATCCCTTTATGGATACTGGTGCCAATTCTCTTGTCACAAATTAATGCCTCAAAACTTGACTAAAAATCACCAAAGTTTCGTTCATTCCTGTCAAACGATGATTTCCCATCGTGAAATAATTATAGAATATATTTTATTTTGACAGCACTAAGATGGCAATATGGTGCCGATTCTCTTGTATACCGAACTAAACTTACTAAACTATCACTAAAATTCCTTACTTTTGGCTATGAAAATCTTGAAGCTATTCTGCAACAAAAATTTTCTAAATTTAAATATATTTTGACACACTAAAATTATATTTGACAATCGCGAGTCCACGTGGTACTTGTTTGCCCTACCCCGTGAATTTTTTTTAGAGCTGGAGGCGCACAGGGGGCAGCCTTGACGTTTTATATAGAATTTTTACTTTTTGTAAGGAAAATAAGAAAAAATATTACCTACATGTAGAGTGTCAGGGGTTTAAGGGTTTTATAAAGGGGATCGAAATTCTCATTATTTTTGCGATTGGACGCACCATTTTCGAGATATATGCAAAAGAAAAAAAAAAGATACAGTACTGTTTTCTGCACCTGAAGCGAGGTGTTGGTGTGAATTTTAGTTCAAGATAACTAATTTTATTCCGCACCTTTTTAATCGCGATTAAAAATAGTCAGATTTAGTTAGACATGGTGCCGATTCTCTTGTCACAAATGCCTCTAAACTAGACTAAAAATCACCAAAATTTTGTTTTATTCCTGTCAAACGACGATTTCCCATTCTGAAATAGACTAAAGTGACACAACTTAACTAGATTTTAGTTTGACAGCACTAAGATGGAACTGAGATTTTCATTTAGTGAAAATAGCAATTTTACTATTCTGAATTTGACGTTTTTCACTTAAAATTTAGATTTTCTAACCGAATCTGACTATTTTTCGCGATTAAAAACGTGTGGAATAAAATTGACTGTCATGAACTTTAAATTCACACCAACACCTCGATTTCACATGCAAAAACAGTACTGAATCTTTTTTTTTCTTTTGCTTATATCTCGAAAACGGTGTGTCCAATCGCAAAAATAATGAAAATTTCGACTCCCTTTATAGAACCCTTAAACCCCTTATACTCTACATGTAGGTAATATTTTTTCTTATTTTCCATACAAAAAGTGAAAAGCGATTGTCAAATTTGATTCAGATGTGTCAAAAATTTTCTTAAACTTAGAGAATTTATTTTGCATAATTGTGCCGATTCCCTTGTTCACAAACTAAACTAAATTTAAGTGCATCTTTTTCTTTCTATTTCATTAAGAAAAGGACAGAAGATAAATTTTAGTTTAGTCCTGTCAAATTAATCAGCGCTTGACGTTAATTGACGTAATTTTAGTCGGCAAGTTTTTAATCACGTCTAAACTTGTATGGAGAGTGATAGGCGGTGATTAATTTGACAGGACTAAACTAAAATTTATCTTCTATCCTTTTCTTAATGAAATTGTAAGAAAAAGATGCACTGAACTTAAATTTAGTTTAGTTTGTGATCAAGGGAATCGACACCAATAGCTTTGAGATTCTCATAGTCAAAAGTAAGAAATTTTAGTGATAGTTTAGTTAGTTTAGTTCGGTGTATAAGAAAATCGGCACCAATCAAAATTTTAGGTGAAAAAAGTCAAATTCAGAATAGCGAATTTTTCATTTTCACTAAATTAATAACTCATTCAGTTGCAAAAACTGTACTTTATCTTTTTTCTGTTCTTTTGCTTATATCTCGAAAATTGTGTCTTATCGCAAAAATAATGAAAATTTCGACCCCCTTTATGAAACCCATAAACCCATAAAACTCAACATGTAGGTAATAATTTTTCATGTTTTCCATACAAAAAGTATAAAATTCCATATAAAACAGAATTGTTATAAATATACTAAACGAATATACACAAACATTCCAGACTTATTTCATAAGCGTACCTACGTAACTTAACAAAATACCGTCTATAGGATCAAAACTGTTTAAGCGATCACTACGCTCGATGTTTAGGCGTGTGGGCGTGAACGGTGCACACAAACATAGCATCGCAAGAATTTACCTAAACTCTGTCGAGTGAATTCACAGCCAGGAGCCTTAAGTACCCAAAGATTGCAAACCCCTGAATGTGTGTTTACAAAATTTATAGCTTCTCGTGACGGGGACTTTATATAGTTCACACGAAAATCAAAACAACAATAAAGTACTTAGTTCTGAATTCAAATTATTATACAAGATAAATCTAATAATTGATGGACATGGAAATTAGCATTCGTTTGTATTCGGAAAAGCGACGATTCCCGAGGGATATTAAGAAAATAGAAATCCTGTACTTAGTATTGTCCCATAGCATAACTGTGGTTAAACGCAGTACCATGAATATCCTCGAAAGTTAATTAGGGAACTCAATAAAACTAAAATCGGAGATAATTGAATGACGGACACATATAGGTATACCTGCTTAACTAATACAGATTTTTTTTTAAATCATTCGTCTTCGTAACAAATGACGTCAAAAATTTATTACTAATTAGTTACCTAATTACTTATAGTACAAAATACTAGGTATTTTTGTAATTTTTGGTACCTATTTTGCCAGAGCCGGCTTTACCTATGGTGCAGGGTGTGCAGCGCACACGGGCGCAGGGTCTTTGGGGGCGCCGAGCGCCGCTTGCGACAACTTTTTAATCAAATCCCAAAGACCAAAACATGTTCAGTAAAAAGGCAGTTTGTAGTTGGGGCCTTTTTTTTGGGTAGGAAATTATCAAAAATTCTGCTTACATCTCTTTGAGGCGCGCGTGGAACACAACGCGCCGTCGACCCGGGCTTGGTCCTTATCGGACGGCGAGATACCCATTGCTCACCGTCCGCAAGCCCGCGCCCACGGTGGCCGGAAATCGGCTCGCAATTCCCGCCCCGGGCGTCTCCTCCTATTGCGGCGGTTAGGGGCGTGAGGGCGCGAAATTTGCCTCTCCCTCACGCGTTACACCTCCTCCTTCGCGAGCATTACCGCTTCGCAGAAGGAGGTGACGGCCTGCCATTTCCTCTCGCTCCGTACCATGGCCTGAACCAGGGCCGGACGCGAGAGATCACCGCCGCCGATCGCCTCTACGAGGACACGGCGTTGCTCCGCCCAATCCGGGCAGACCTCCACCGTATGCTCCACCGTGTCCTCAGGCCGATCCACACAATGGTGACACCCGGGTGTTTCCTCCCGCTTTATCCTGAATAGTTTGGGGGCCCTCAACGCTAAATATGAACTTAGGGTGCTAAAATGTCGAGCTCGCTACGCTCGTTCTTGCAACCTCAACATTCTCTTTTATTTTAGAATTCTCTGTGTAAATCGACAATGTAATTCCTATTTACGTATGAATGGTCAAAAGAAAAACTGACCTATCTGGGGCGAGGTGTAAAATTTTCGAGCTCTATTCCCTCGCTCTCGCATCCTACATTTTCAAACTATTTTGTATAGGTCAACAAAGTAATTCATGTTTCCCTATTTCTGTATCAATGGTCAAAAGAAAACCTAAGCTTTTCGAGGCAGTGTGCTAAATATTTCAACGTATGATTCCTGGGCGGGGGCCCCTTTTAGTTTCGCCGCCCCGGGCCCCCGACAGGCTTAGTTCGCCACTGCTAGAGGGCGCCAAGGTATTGATTGCACACGGGCGCTACATGGGCTAGAGCCGCCTTTGCATTTTGCCAAGAAATATAGGTTATACTTATAAGTAAACATCGGATTATATACAATAACAAAGTGCCAAAATATGCATGCAAATATGCACAAATAAAGGCCGACATATGCACAATACAAAATCAAAAAACTATTTTTATTTTATACAGGGTGGCAGGGACATCGACGCGAAAACTGTTACCAACTGAAAAAATTAACGCCATTTCTATTTAGGCAGGGTGACCTGTGCCGTTTATGTAGGCTCCCTATATAAAATATGCATTAACGCCGTAATTAGAGAGTTATATGCATTTGCATAAATGCTTATAAGTATTCGGTAAGAATTAAATTCCTCTGCTTTTTTACGGCAAAGCGAATCCGGACAATTTAGCAAGATATTTTCTGCTCCCAAAAGAGAGGGATTGGTGACAACCATGACAAACCGGTGACTGGAAACCAATGCTTCTTCAAGGAGACTTGTTAGCGAAGGGCCATTTTTGTACCTAGTAATTTGAACTGAAAACCACAGACCACTGCTTACGGATTCACGTTTACGATCCGTCTTTCTCGTTAGTAAAAGGTACCTACCTATTCGTAATTTATGCGCAACAACTGTCTGATTATAACCCGTGGAAAGATGCGGTTTAAGACCCTAAACTTTGTCAGTAACAGTTTGTATTTACTACTGAGAGGCCCATATTTATGCCAAGGACTGTAGTTACGGAAGGGACACGTTTATGTTGTACAAATATCTTCACGACTTGCTAAGCTACAAAGCTCTAATAAGTCTGAAACGGTATGGCTCACATGTACCACACATATGCAGCTTTTAGGTAATGTTTCCACTGTTGGGACGCAGGCCTCCTCTCGGTTAGAGGACCGTAATCCACCACGCGGCCACAATGCGGGTTGGTAGATGTCACATAGGTATCTTCGAATTTTTGGTTCTAGGACATGCCGGTTTCTTCACGATGTTTTCCAGTCTACGACCTACAACTCGTAGGTACAACTCTCTACTCTTACGTGCAGTTCTCTGCTCTACGCGCAGCTCCCTGCTCTACGCGCAGCTCTCTGCTCTACGCGTAGCTCTCTGCTTTACGCGTAGCTCTCTGCTTTACGCTTAACTCTCGGCTCTACGGGCAGCTCTCGGCTCTACGGGCAGCTCTCTGCTTTAGCACTAAACGAATTTAAATTATCGTTCTTTTTCTGTCAATCGTTTGAAGATGAAGGAGACCGAATTATGTTTTAAAAATATGTTCAGCGGGGTAATTAGGTACGTAACCCAATGACAGCAGCAAAGGCTTTAATTTTGACAGTTCAATAACATTCATTGCATTATTTAGAAGATACGTTGTTGAGCAGACAATTTTTTTTGGAACATAATTATCAAGTAATGGATTGCCAATATTTTCAAAATTTTGATTGTTATTTATTAGTGTGTTACACAAATAAGGTGCTTTGTAGTGCAATCCACCACCCCTCTCCACCGCCGTCATCGCCCCTCTACATCATCCAGACCAACCTCCAGCATAGCCAGACTGCCACGGCTAGCTTGCGCAGGGCGCTGGAGGTAAAGCCCCGAATTATCGCACTGATCCAAGAGCCGTGGATCAGGAACAATAAAATATGCGGCCTTGGTAATATCGGAGGTAAGCTAATCCTTAACACGCACAGCTCAGACAAACCAAGAACCTGTGTCTACATACCCAAAGAAATTCCTTTTACGCCACTCACTCAATTCTCTTCCAGAGACCTGACAGCTGTCAGGCTCCAAACTGATAGTAGCGTTCCAGATGTTGTACTGGCCTCGGTATACATGCCAGGCGAGGACGCAGACTGTCCGCCAAAAGAGATGGCCGACCTGGTGCAACACTGCGAGCGCACAAATTCGGACCTAATCATCTGCACCGACTCTAACGCCCACCACCCGCTCTGGGGGAGCGCCGCACCGAACTCCAGGGGAGAGGTACTATCCACCTATTTATTCTCTACTAACCTTAACATTGTTAACCGCGGCTCAGAACCCACTTGGGTTACAGTCCGGGGACAAACGATCATAGATTTGACACTCGCTACAGAAAACGCGACAAACCTTATCACAAACTGGCACGTATCGGACGAACCTTCTTGCTCAGACCACAGAAGGATCCGCTTTACACTCACTACAAAGACTAGGAAACCCGCACCGAGGCGAAACCCAAGGCGCACCAATGTACCCGAGTACAAACGCCTTCTAGCCTCCCTATTAGCTAGACACCTAACACTAGTAACCGTAAAAGACCTAGCACAATTAGAATACACCGTGACAAAACTATCAGAATATCTTACTGAAGCATACCACGCATGCTGTAAACTAAGAGCGCCACAAGGCAGGAACGAGAGGAACCCCTGGTGGAACGCTGAACTTAGTAAACTTAGAGATGCGCTACGTAAGCAATTTAACAGAGCAAAAAACACGAGACTCCCGGACGACTGGGAGATATACAAAGAGACCCAATATACTTACAAAAAACAGATCAGAACCGCCAGGAGGACGGCATGGCGAAAATTCTGTGAATCCATTGAGACAAATAATGAGGCCGCAAGGGTAAGGAAGATCCTATCAACCGATCAGGACCGAACTCTTGGTGCGCTGAAAAAACCCGATAACTCATATACACCAACTGACTATGAAACCAGTAAGGTCCTTCTCGAGACTCACTTCCCAGACTGTAAAATCCTAGAGGATAGGTCGTGGGAGGCTGAACCAGAATGGACCCCAACGGATCAAGACTGGTCAAGAGCCCGCAATATAGTAACAGAAGACCGGATAAAGTGGGCTATCAATACCTTTCAGCCATACAAGTCGGCAGGGCTGGATGGCATTTTCCCAGCCCTGCTGCAGTGGGGGATAGATCATCTGACACCATGGCTGGTGGAGATCTATCGAGCCTGCATAGCACTTAGATATATACCTCTCGCATGGCGCGAGGTGAAAGTCATTTTCATACCCAAACTCAAACTCAAACTCAACTCAAAACATTTATTTCAATTAAACCATTTACAGGCACTTTTGAATTGTCAAGGAATCGGTCAGTCAGAAATAGGTATGAAGCTAGTTGCCCATTCCAAAGCGTAGTAGGTACCTATGGAGAAGAACGGGCAAGAAACTCCACGGACACTCTTTTAAATAAAAAATTGTTACAAAATATTGGTTACATCATTCATGTTGAAATTATACATGTGAGAACAATGTAGAAAGACGTGCACATGAGAAGCGTCCGTAATAAAAAGATAAAAAAGAACAATTCAAAAATAAATTAAAAATAAGCCCTGGCAGCTAAGAGATGACCAGTCCCAACTGACGGCGCCCGTTCACGAACATGACGCATGGATTAGCACCATTCAGCTCAACCATTTTGAAGGGAGCTAAATGATCCAACACACGCGCCACCATCAGCGAAACATTTGAGTGAGCATGACATACTCACAGCCGCCAGGGCACATTCAAGTCAATGCAAGACATATTACCCGGTAAATGGTAACTCTTTAGTACATAGTACTCACATAGTGTGCTATGCAATTATATAATACAAAAGAGATTGAGTTTATACAATGCAAACCTGGCAAGACCGATTATACACAACCCAAGGCTTATAGGCCCATAAGCCTCACTTCCTTCTTACTTAAAACTCTCGAGAGACTCTGTGACAGGCACATCAGAGATGGACCTCTCCGGGTAAAACCACTTCACAAACAACAGCATGCGTATTCCACGGGCAAGTCAACAGAATCAGCGCTGCACAGCGTGGTTTCTAAAATTGAATGCGCAGTGGACCACAAATGCTCAGCACTGGCCGCCTTCATTGACATCGAGGGCGCCTTTGACAAAACCATGTTTAATAGCATAAAAATGGCCCTCGACCAACACAGCATAGACTCGACCCTGAGTGGCTGGATCACCAACATGCTCAAATTGAGAGCTGTACAAGTCACAGTAAATGACACTACAAGGGCCATCGTTGCAAAGGGCTGCCCACAAGGAGGCGTCCTCTCACCGCTTCTATGGAACCTGGTAGCAGACAGCCTCATCAAAACACTCAATGACAAAGGTTATTTCACTGTAGGCTACGCCGATGACATAACCATAATAATAAACGGGACCCACGAGAACACTCTATGCAATCTCATGCGTCAAGCCCTGAAAATAGTAGAGGAGTGGTGCAACGAGCACCAACTCTCAGCGAACCCTACAAAAACCGAACTGATTCTCTTCACTAAAAAGAGGAAATTAACCACACTACAACTACCACGATTCTTTGGAACAACCCTAAGCCTTTCAACTGAAACCAAATACCTGGGCATCTTTTTGGACAAACAACTGAACTGGGCAAAACACACGAACTATATCACTACAAAAGCCAGCATATCCCTGTGGCAGTGCAAGCGACTGCTTGGAAGGAATTGGGGTATTAGCCCCAAGGTCACCCACTGGCTATACACCACAGTCATCCGACCAATTATTACATACGGCTCACTGGTCTGGTGGCCTAGGACAGACCTGAGCACAGCCCAAAGAGATCTCGAAAAACTGCAGCGGCTTGCTTGTGTTGCAATCACCAGCAGTATGAGAACTACACCCACTGCCGCCCTACAGGCAATGCTTGGATTACCGCCTTTGCACCTCATCGTGCGGGAGGAGGCGGCCCTGGCCGCCTTTAGGCTCCATTTATCAGGAACCCTGAGCAAAGACTCCAGGGTTAGGCACACACGTATAAAGGAAGATGCGATCAAACGACAACCAATGATGGCATCACCCTGTGACAAAGCCTCGAAGTCACACCACTTTCAAAGACACTACAACATAATACTTACTGAAGAACAGTGTGACTACTCAGGCCCGAAAGAGCTGAGAGTATACACCGACGGATCAAAGACCAACTCCGGAACCGGAGTTGGAGTCTTCTCACAAGACCTCAACATAAATATATCCCGCCCGCTGGGCATGTTCAACACCGTCTATCAGGCGGAGTGTGTGGGCATCATACAAGCGGCCCATGCCATAGCAGCCAGGAGAGTTACGGACACTCACATACGTATACTCTCCGATAGCGCCTCAGTTCTCCAATCCTTACAGAAAAAATATATTACTTCAAAGTTAACACTAGAATGTCACAAAGCACTAGAACAAGTAACGGTATCTAGCTGCAATACGGTGACACTGCAATGGATAAAAGGACACAGCGGATCGCTGGGTAACGACGCTGCTGACGAACTTGCGAGGAGAGGATCTAGCACAGCAGTCTGTGGACCCGAGCCGATCGTGCCAATTCCATTCAACCAGATACGCAGGTGGCTACAGGAGTTCACCCAAACCCAAGCGGAGAATTGGTGGACCTCGACACCGGGCTGCAGGCAGTCCAAGGAAGCAATGCCATCCTTGGATAGCAGGCTAACGAGGCGTTTATTAAGCCTTGACAGGAATGGCCTGCGCCTGATGACGGGGACCATCACGGGTCACTGCTCGCTAAACAAACACTTCCACACAATAGGCATAACGGACAGTCCTCTGTGCAGGGCGTGCATGGAGGCTGAGGAAACCGTAGCGCACGTACTCTTCGAATGCACAGGTGTTACTAAAATTAGAACAGAAACCCTCGGGTCACCCAGATCTTTCACTGACGTTCTGAACAGACCAGGAGTTTTAATTAACTTCTGGAGGGAGGTGGGCTGGTTGGAATAACCACCAAACGGCCGCCATGGCCCACGCACAATGGTCCACCTGACGGACTAAGTGCGGAAACCAAACCCCATAACATAGAACATAGTGCAATCCACCTTAGGGTTTGGAACGCATAAAAAGGGAGCTTTACTGGCTCGCACCATTCAAACCAATAGTAATATGAAAACTTTTCTGCTCTTGGTTGGTGGTAGGGCTTGTTCTAAGTCCGCCTGGCTAGCTACTTCCATCTTACAGTATTATTGTGTTTCGGCAGTAAGAGATAAGATAGCCAGTTCCTCTGTGGTTGTGTTTAGTTATACACCTAAACCTTCCTTTTGGCTGAACTGATTTTGACCTGGATTAACACATAGGGTACTTTTAATCCCGATGATACTTTACCGTGGGATACTTTCCGCAATCCTCGCAGGCGGAGCCGCGGGCAAAAGCGCAAAAGCTAGTGATTCATAAGTAAAGACTTTCTGATGACCTACAAATATTTACATAGCGGTTATTAATCAAGCATTGAAAATGTCACTTTAGTAATACTGTAAGCCTAGTTTGGCAACTGTGATCCAATCGCCGAAATTCTCAAGCATCGTGAATGTTGCGACAGATCACATTCACAAGAGTTCGTCAGTGTGAAGTGATTTCTGATGTAATACGGTCGTAATATTCAAAACTCGTACTAGAAAAAAAAACCGGCCAGGTGCGTGTCGGACCACGCACAATAAAGGTTACCGTAGTTAGCATAATTTATTAGTTAAAAAACATGTTCTCCCATACATTCCAACTCCAAATCAAAAGTTTGTACGGACATTATTGAGAGATTTGCCATGTTATTTTAAGACCATAGACTTGTTGTAGGTTTTCCTATTACCTGGAAAATAAATATATGCCTCTAGGTATTTCTCCGAACATTACAGACCCATAAATTAATTAAAAAGGCATAAATAGCAGCTCGGGTAGACTTCGCTATTTCGTTTTCTTGTCGTAAACAGTTAAAAATCGGAAACACTTCTTTTTTAATTTCACTTTCATGAAAGAAGTGGCCTAGAATAAAAAAATAAAAAAAAAATTAATACACTTTCTTTTTATCACTTACAAGTACACCGCCATTTTTTTCCTCTAGTAACTGGGGCGTGAAAGCCAAATAAGAAAAAGAAACCACAGTTACGGTCCTATCTCTATGGATGGTTTATTTTACGCCCTATTGTTTTATATAACTTTTTGCCTTGCATTTGAAAGAAAAAAGAAAAATGCGTTTATTGGCATTACCTACAGCAAAAAAAAAAACACCTTAAAACTATAATATAATTTTAAATAACGAAAACAATCGCTATCGTAATCTCGCTTAAAGACTTCATTGATTTTCTACGGAACCAGAAGGTACCAAAACGGTTAAATTACTATTAGTAGCCGTTATTGCCTGAAAATGTAGGATATTTTTTTTGCCCACTTCCTAAATTTAATTTGTTAAACCACGTTCTCAATCTAACCTAAGATGGATTATGACCTTGTTCGTTGTCACGCTTTAAAAACCTTTTTACAGATTCTCAACTTAAAAACTTTCTTTAAGCGTAATTGCTCCACCGTGAAGTTTCTTAGAAATTATTTTGTTAGTGTCGCGTCCCGCCAGTCTGCACGAGGCTTTATACTATATATTTACTGTCTAAAATAACTAATCGTCAATCACGGAAACGTAATTCGATATTAAAATTGATAATACTCGTTTCGCATAATATTTATTTAGTTTTTAAGACTTTGGAGAGTCTTTTAAAACGAATTTCGGTCATGGCTAACCATCGACGCGGGAGATATTGCACACAGATGCACTCTCTCCTCATTCTCATAACTCTCCTAGTCCGAAGGGACGGCAGTCTGACACGACCAGAGAGAGATTAGGTGCAGGACTTCCGAGGCACGATTAAATCGTAAAAAAAAATTTAATCAAAATGTTGTGGGATAGATATACCGGTTGATTTTTTTACCGTCTCGAAATTTTTACAGGCTGTTCTACCCAGGAATATAAACAACTTTCACTATGGGAGCAACTCTGAAATCACGAAAAAAAATCAGCTGTTTACTATACAAAAGTTCAATACCTACTTGACCAAAATGCTGACAGTAACAACAGACAACAGCAACAGCTGATTTTTTTTCGTGATTTCAGAGTTGCTCCCATAGTGAAAGTTGTTTATATTCCTGGGTAGAACAGCCTGTAAAAATTTCGAGACGGTAAAAAAAACATCCGGTATTTCGATTAAAAAAATCGAACGAATTTAAGTTACGTTTATTATGTCGCGCGTTCATGCTAGGGCCTTTGTTCAGCATTGAAATTGTTACGTCGCCCGCGCCTCTTGCGCCAGAGCATGCAGTGAGACAATTTTGTCTGAGCTCTATAGTCAATTGGTCTAATTTGCATGACTCTCGAAATTTGCATGCCTATGACTAGACGAAAAATTTGTTTCGGATACGAAATTATGAAATTGTTGTCAGTTGCTATTTATGTAACTCGTTTAGCGATGACCTCAAATTCTACACGGAAACCAGCCAAGCCTTGATCTTATGAAATTAAGTCAATACAATACCTATAAAAAATACATAATAACAGCGAAAATACATCCCTCTGATAAACGCAATGAACTAGTAAAGGGTGCTGCCATGTGAACTTGTAACTTCGTCATGAAGTAGCTGTACCTAGTCATTCAAAATCAAAACATTTTATTTAATTTAACCTTAGGATCACTTAGGGCCGACGCACTTGAAAACGGTGCGACGTCGCAACGCAGAAGCTTCGGGCATTTCCGAAGAAAATCTTAGGGTGCCTTCGCGTAGCTCGCCGTCCGATAAGGGCCACGCCCGGGTCGACGGCGCGTTGTGTTCCACGCGCGCCTCAAAGAGATGTCAACAGAATTGGCGGGGTCCGCTAGTGCCAATGCCACCCTGTATAGGTATTTATTGTTAACAAAATAAAATTTGTTTTTATTAGCCCAGATTCATTTGTTGAAAATCATCAATGGTCAATCAAGTCACAATCATCATTTAACATCACCAGGTACTCCAAATTTACATTAGTTGAGTTCAGTAGGTATATATACCAAGATGTTGATTTCAGATTTCTTGGTCCGGAAACTAATAGGTAGCAGAAATAACTATACTTAATTTTTTTGGACAGCCTATTAAAAAAAACCGGCCAAGCGCGAGTCGTACTCGCCCATGAAGGGTTCCGTAGCAGCAAGTAACATTGAATGAAAGGTAAATTGCGGTTTACGATTTATGACGTATTAAAAAAAAACTACTTGTTAGATCTCGTTCAAACCAATTTTCGGTGGAAGTTTACATGGTAATGTACATCATATATTTTTTTTAGTTTTATCATTCTCTTATTTTAGAAGTTACAGGGGGGGGGACACACATTTTACCACTTTGGAAGTGTCTCTCGCGCAAACTATTCAGTTTAGAAAAAAATGATATTAGAAACCTCAATATCATTTTTGAAGACCTATCCATAGATACCCCACACGTATGGGACAAATGAAAAAAAAAATTTGAGTTTCAGTTCTAAGTATGGGGAACTCCAAAATTATTTGTTTATTTTCTATTTTTGTGTGAAAATCTTAATGCGGTTCATAGAATACATCTACTTACTAAGTTTCAACAGCATAGCTCTTATAGTTTCGGAAAAAAGTGGCTGTGACATACGGACGGACAGACAGACAGACATGACGAATCTATAAGGGTTCCGTTTTTTGCCAATTGGCAACGGAACCCTAAAAAACACCTTTGTTCAAGACATAAAAAAATGTCAAAGCGAAGATTTAAAACAATTGTTTTTTCTGTGACCTTATACCTACCTACGTTCACTCCGACTGTTTCAGACAAAACATCAGCATTGCATAGTTTTTTCTAACTGTCATAATTTTCGGTCATATTCGTCGGCGCTTGCGCAACTTTATCTAACAGTTTTATATGAGATGGCTCGGTTGTGGTATGTTTGGCATTAAGTATAAGGTCGATGTTTGTGAGGCAAACGTATGTATAACATTGGTTTATTGTCTCAAACCGATCTACTCCAGCGGTTTCTTGGAAATCAAAACGTTGAAAATGCCCTCTTAGTTTTTACTGACGATGGAAATATGTCATTTGGACGGTATGCAACTGAAAATAAAAATAATAATATTAATTTATTAACACCATGTTATAACATTATAGTATAGTATCATCTGTAGGTACACTTGCCTTACGCTAGTTAACAAAACTGTACCCTAATTGCATAACCCACTTTCAATCACAATTCGAATGATTTTGAAGGATATTGCTAATCCATTGCTTCATACATTCGAGAAATCCCTGTCTCCGAAACTACTAAACCAAAAATTTTGAAAAAATATACAGAAAATAGTTCTATATTTATTTACAAGAAAACTATAAGAAGACTATGGTCTTAAAGTAACATAGTAAATCTCCCAATACTGTGCGTACAAACTTACATTTGCAGTTGGAATGTATGAATGAACATGTTTTCAACTATAATTTTAAGTTTGTTCTTGGGATAAATTCATTCCAACTACCCACCCTTCATTGGCCGATTTTTTAAACTCAAGAATAGAATAGAATATTTGCATAGAAATATCTAGGTACAAAAAAATGCAGATGTTTTATAATTAGAGCTACATTCTACCTTATTAAATTAATTAGGCATGCAAACATTTAGTATAAGTGCTTAATAATAGTCTAAAAATACTGTCGTATTAAAATTCTTATAACATGATCAATTAAATTAAATAAATAATTAAAGGAAGCCTTAGCAAGAAAACATTTTTTTTTTTTTGGGAATGTTGCGTTTATCGCAACATCATCATCTGGAAGCCGACCCCAACATAGTTGGGAAAAGGCTAGGCAGATGATGATGTTGCGTTTATCGTTGTCGCAAAATCGATGAATAATTAGTTAGGAAATTTGTCATAGACTTACAAGATAGATTTCATAAGTAAAATTATTCATCGATTTGATAACGTTAGGCCAATATTTATTTTATAAATAAGTAGCTACTACAACAACGTTAGATAATTCTACCATTCGACATCGTTTATCATCCTAACAAAATTTATGTAAATACTCTTACAATAGACTTATAGCGGTAATAGAATATTACATAAAACATTTTACATAATACCATAAAATAATAAACGACATTAATAAATTGAAAGTGAGACATCAGTGATTGCGGACGAGAGTTGTGACGTCACGCGTGAGGTTGCGTATGCGCAGCCGATTGGCGCCAAGGTCGATGACTTTCATAGACCCGGGAGAAATAGGCCAATCACTGTTCTTGAACTTTGTACTGTTGTTTATTGGAGTAGTTGATACCTTTCCTTATTTGTTGTTATCTATGGCTGGAGGCTCACGCGCGGCTGGTCACAGTTGACCGAATTTTGGGAAATCTACATGCTGACGGCATCTAGATAAAAAACAGTGGTTCTCCGGGAGTGCCGACAGAAGTGAAAACTTGAAAAAAATCGGCACCGCGATATCAACGCGTTGATGTCTTTTACTCCACGTACCGCGGTAATCAACGCGTCAACGCATCAACGCGGGTGTCGTCACGGTGTCGTGAAATCAATGGTTTAGTCCCATTTCAAAAATGCCCAACGCGCCTAAAGAAGTTTTCACTTCAAAAATTACTTATTTACCCTATTCTGCAGTTAATATTAGGTTTCTCCTGAGAAAAAAATGGCTTGAATGACATTCTGCTAAAATGACGTTTTGCGAAAGCGACATTATATGAAAATGACGTTTTGAGAAAATGACGTTGTGTGAAAGTGACATTAGGCGAAAGTGACCAAATTTTTCACGATGACATTTTGCGAAAGTGACGTTCTACTTCAAGACCTTTGAAAGCACTATGAAATAGATTGTGGTGTATTTACGTTCTGTGTAACAAGATGGTTTCTTTATCTTAATAAATTACGTAAATATACATAACACAACATCACGCCTGTATTCCCCAAAGGGTTAGGCAGAGGTGTTCTTGAAGATATCATTGACACAATTGCCCCTGTCCTAACAGGCATATTTAATCAATGTTTAGATAGCGGTACGTTTCCTGATTTAATGAAACATAGTAAAGTAGTACCAATTTTCAAATCGGGTAGTAAGAGTGATCCCTCTAATTATAGACCAATATCTGTGCTACCAGCATTGAGTAAAATATATGAAAAAATCATGCTAGACCAGATGTTGTCACATTTTAATTCTAATGGGATTTTACATAGTCACCAGTTTGGTTTCACGAAAGGTAGGTCGACGACTGACGCAGGAGTAAAACTCATCAGTCACATTTTGGAATCCTGGGAGAAGTCCCAGGATGCAATTGGCATTTTCTGTGACCTCTCAAAAGCGTTTGACTGCGTTGACCACAATACACTGATCTGTAAATTACACCACTACGGAATTCGTGGACAAGCTGCTGATCTTGTTCTTTCCTATCTATCAAACAGGCAGCAAAAAGTAAATGTAAATGGGGCGACGTCTTCGGGGTCTCTAGTTAAAATGGGCGTGCCTCAAGGCTCAATTCTCGGCCCTTTCTTATTTCTAGTTTATATAAATGATCTTCCTTACATGATGACTAACTTATCAGATATAATTCTATTTGCTGACGACACTTCTCTTATTTTTAAAATAGACAGGAAAGATACAGATGTATTACATGTTAACGATAGTCTGGCTGTACTTTCAAAATGGTTCGCAGCTAATAATCTTTTACTTAATGCGAACAAAACGAAATGTATTAGGTTCTCATTACCAAATGTACCTCAAGTAGGTCTAAATCTAAAACTTGATGGCAAAAACCTAGATGCAATAACGGAAACTATATTCTTAGGAATTACTTTAGATTCAAAATTACAATGGGGCGCCCATATTAGAACTCTTTCAGGTAGATTAAGTTCAGCTGCATATGCAGTAAGAAAAATAAGGCAGTTGACTGATATAGCCACAGCTAGGTTAGTATACTTTGCTTATTTCCACAGTATTATGTCTTATGGCGTCTTGCTGTGGGGATCGGCAGCTGACGTAGATTCAATTTTCATTTTACAAAAGAGGGCAATCCGCGCGATCTATAAAATGGGCCCTCGCGAGTCCCTTAGAGACAAATTTAAAGAAATTGATATACTGACTTTGCCTTCACTTTATATCTTAGAAAGTATTATGTATGTTCGCAAAAACTTAAGACTTTTCAAAATAAGAAGCGATTTCCATAATATAAATACACGTAGTCGACATGAAATTGTGATACCCAAATTTAGATTAACTAAAACAAGCAAGTCATTTCTTATAAACAGTATCCGCTTTTATAACAAGTTGCCAAAGTCTGTGACAGAACTTAGCGATGGGAAGTTCAAAACCCACATCAAACGTGTCCTTATCAAGAAAGCATATTATAAAATTAAAGACTATGTTGAAGATAAGGAAGTTTGGCAATAATTCCTTCTGCACATGTGGCTTCCCTGGTACCTCATTAATGGCATAAATAAGTAAGAGTCTATTAACTGCTCCCAAATTAACATGTTTATTTAAATCTTTATTTATTTTTATTTTTTTTTGTTTTTACATTCGTCCTTGACATATTTATTATTCTATTATTTGACATTATATACCTACGATTTAATTCGAACTTTTTTTCTTTTTTTTGTCACTTTTGTGGACATGATAATTACTCAGATTGATTACAGTTGTAACAGCAATCATATAATTGCGTTTTATTAAAATAGGTTTTTTTTACTTTTATTAATCTATTTATTTTTTGTATAGATTCTTTTCTACATATTTTGTGAATGTGAGAACGCTGTAGGCTTAGTGGATTGTAGACCTGTTGACCATTTTCTATTTTGTTAAGTACTTGGTACTTATTGAAAGACCTACACTGTCCTCCCATACCTAGAAACACTGTTATATGAAAGTATTGTAAAAGCCAATTATTTTTAAAAGAGTAACCGTGGAGTTTCTTGCCGGCTCTTCTCCATAGGAAACGACCAATTGGAACCGTGCACCTAGCTTCTGACGTTTCATAAGTGCCCATGTAGGTTTATGTGAAATAAAAATATTTTGATTTGATTTGATTTGATTGTGTACTTATAATACACCCACATTTTGCCAGTTATGTTTAAGTCCCATAAGGGGCGAGCCTATTGCCATCAACCGGCACAAATCCAGACTCCGGGCTGCGACTGAGAAATCCCAGATGGAAAAAAAAAGAACAATAATACTTTTCCCTACTCGGAGTCGTACCCAGGACCTCATGCTCAGCAGTAGCGCATGACCATTAGCACGCCAGGCGCACTCCGCATTTTAGGTATGAAGCTACAAGCATGCGGAGGGCTCGACTTGTCGGGCCAATTCAGTGGGCGTAACGTAGTCAGAAGTGATGTTCCGGATATCCGTATCCGCGGATATCCGAGGGAGAAATAAGATCTGTATCCGTTTCCGTTACTTTTTGGAAGATCTTGAACGGATTTTTTATGTTAATACATTTCATTACGTATATAAAATTTTAAAGATATGTAGCAATGAAATACTGTTAACTTCAATCCAAATTAATAAAAAAATGTTACCATATTTATTATAATTCAAGTAGAGTAAGTACCAGTAAATTAAGTTATAATTATAAGGTAGTAATTAAACTATCTTTGTAGTGAGATCAAACCTCTAATATTTGTGCTATGCTAATTGAAATAATTATGTGAGTTAACTATTAAAACTATGTTGTTTTCAAGAACTTAAAAAAAAATTACGTCTTAATTAATATTGAGTAATGATTAATTGTATTTCAAAAAGAGTAACTTGGCAGCTTTGTCCCCCAAAAGTCAGTTACGATGAGGATCATAAATAATTCCTGCTGAACCTGAAGAAAGTTGAGATCCGTATCTGTATTCGCGGATCTCATTTTTTTACGATCCGGCAAATCACTAGTCAGAAGATATATGAGTTACGCGACAGAAAGAGAGGCAACTTCTAGTTGAATATAACTCTAAGTAATTAGCGCTGTGCGACCTGAAATGCACTTTATTCTGTCGTAGCAAGAGTCAATATTTATTTAAATGATTTTGCGTAGAGAATCTTCTGTACTTGTACTATTATGTATTCTGTGCCATTAGTATACTATTATTTATTAATGTTATTCATTCGTTAATTTTTTTACATATTAAATAATACATTTTTAAATATTTTATAAAAATAATTTATTATTTATTACTATTATGTATTATTATGCAGTCAAAAATAAATAAATACATGAATAAATTAATCGTTCATACGAAATTCCAATTAAACATATACTGACAGAATAGCATTTAGATTCGACCAAGAACTCACCAAACTTGATGGCATTGGCCTCACGGATTATACTAATTAATTGCAAGTGATGATGTCAGGGCATGTAACGAACACACGATTTGTTTATATTGGTTTATATAAAAAAAAACAATACTTAATTCTTTCTATGGTTTATATTCATACACTGAAGGGGGAAGCGTCAGAGTCGCCCGCGAAATTCAAATTTTCTTAAGTTTTTTGCATTTTGGAGGTCAGTGTCAGGTTTTATGTTGATTAAAATATGATTCGCGGTCGTACCGAATATGGCTTTACTCAATTATAATCATTCATCAACAATAGTGATTAAGAAGAAGATAAAGGTGTCAAATGTCATGATTTCATGAAATCATGACATTTGACACCTTTGCTAACTTATGGAGTTGTATTGCTGATTGTAATGATTATAATTGAGTAAAGCCATATTTGTTACGACCGCGAATCATATTTTAATCAACATAAAACCTGACACTGACCTGCAAAATGCAAAAAACAAAAGAAAATTTTGTTACAACATCAAATTCAGTGTTATAATTGCAATTCATTATTAATAGTCTAGGTCGCTAGTTAGCCGTTTCTTATTTTCATACAGTAGTAATATTGCCAAATTAATCAAAACAGTGAAATATTTGAAAGCTATTTGCGACGTTGCCCACTTTCAGAATAAATGCTCTTGTGAGGAAAGTTCAGAGTAAGAATGTGAATGAGATGACTGCTAGGGCTAATAGAGATGAAAGTATGCGTATGTATGCATGCTGTGCCGACTACAAATCATTTAAAAGGACATGAGAATGATGAATGACTGAAGTTCCTAAGATACTACTACCAACGAAAGTAGAAAGAACATAATTTAATTATACAAAAAAAGTATTTGGTTATATCAGCCTTCGGCAAACGGTGAAGGAAAACATCGTGAGGAAACCGGCATGCCGAGAGATATTTCTCGACGGCATGTGAAGTCAAGTCAGAGGCCCATGGGCAGTTTTAAAACTCTGATACCAGGTTAGTCACTAACCACACGAAAAGAAAAGAAGATCAGGCTTTAAAAAATATGTTTGCCACTGCTGCGACTCCAAAAATTCAAATTATTTTATTTCACATAAACCTACAAGGGCACTTATGAAAAGTCAGAAGCTAGGTGCACGGTTCCAATTGGTCGTTTCCTATGGAGAAGAGCCGACAAGAAACTACGGTTATTCTTTTAAAAATAAATTATTTCTACAATGTTTTCAAATTATAGTTTTAATTGGTATGGGAGGACAGTGTAGGCCTATCAAAAAGTACCAGGTACTAAGTAAAATAGAAAATGGTCCACAAGTCTACAGCGTACAACGTTCTCACATTCACTAAATCTAAAAGAAAAGAATCTATATAAAAGATAAATAAAATAATAAAAATAAGAATCTATTTAAACCAAATGACATGATTGCCACTACAGCTGTAACAAATCTAATTTGATAAAAAAAATATAGAAAATTGTAGGTATATAATGTCAAATAATGAAAAAAATTATGTCAATGAAGTATGTAAAAAAGTAAAATAAAATAATCATCGTAATTTGGGAGCAGTTAATAGACATTTACATTGTTATGCCGTTAATGATGTACTAGGGAAGCCACATGTGCAGAAGGAATTATTGCCAGACTTCCTTGTCTTCAACGTAGTCTTTAATCTTAGAATATGCTTTTTTGATAAGGACACGTTTGATGTGGGTTTTGAACTTTCCATCGCTTAGTTCTGTAACAGACTTTGGCAACTTGTTATAAAAGCGGATACCGTTTATAAGAAATGACTTACTAATTTTAGTTAATCTAAATTTGGGTATCACAATTTCATGTTTACTACGTGTATTTATATTATGGAAATCGCTTCTTATTTTCAACACCAACCAATACCCAACACCAGTTCTAATCCATTACCTGGGCCCAGTGCGGTTCATTGAAGTTTTTAGTGTTACAACTTGATTATGTACAATCTTCCTTTCTTCATTTTAGTGATAACGGGCGCGACAGACGGCATCGGCAAGCAGTATGCGCTGGAGCTGGCGCGGCGCGGGATCAACATCGTCATCATCAGCCGGAA
Organism: Agrochola lychnidis; assembly: GCA_963680765.1. NCBI lineage: Eukaryota > Metazoa > Arthropoda > Insecta > Lepidoptera > Noctuidae > Agrochola > Agrochola lychnidis. The sequence continues at coordinate 25,043,656 of OY796858.1, forward strand.
CCCTGACAAACTGAAAGCTGTGGCCACTGAGATTGGTTAGTATTCAAAACTTTTTGAAGTGAAAACTTCTTTATTCGGGACTAAACCATTGATTTCGCGACAATGGTGCCGATTCCCTTGTTCACAAACTAAACTAAATTTAAGTTCAGTGCATCTTTTTCTTTCTATTTCATTAAGAAAAGGACAGAAGATACATTTTAGTTTAGTCCTGTCAAATTAATTAGCGCCCGTCACTCTCCATACAAGTTTAGACGTGATTAAAAACTTGCCAACTAAAATTACGTCAATTTACGTCAGATAGCAGTGGTGGCCCAGTGGTAACGGCCGCGACTTACGAGTTGTATGTCGTAGGTTCGAACCCAGACAGGCGCTTTACTTTGTGTAAATTATTTCATCACCACTGCTCTCAAAACGGTGAAGGAAAACATCGTGAGGAAACCGGCATGTCCTAGAACCGAAAATTCGAAGACATGTGACATCTACCAAACCGCACTGGGCCCGCGTGGTGGATTACGGCCCACTCCCTCTCACAGAGAGGAGGCCTGTGTCCCAGCAGTGGGAACATTATAGGCTGATGATGATGATGATTACGTCAAGCGCTGATTAATTTGACAGGACTAAACTAAAATTTATCTTCTGTCCTTTTCTTAATGAAATAGAAAGAAAAAGATGCACAGAACTTAATTTTAGTTTAGTATGTGAACAAGGGAATCGGCACCACTGTAATGCAATTTACCGACACCGTGGAGTAAAAGACATCAACGGGTTGATTACCGCTGTGCCGATTTTTTTGACTCGAACATTCGTGCGCTCGGCGCTTGGTGTGGCAACACGCCGCCGTGTTCGAGTTCGCGACAAGTCTAACATCATCCTGAGGATGCCTCGTTGAGAGGTGAAACACGTGTCGATTTATTTCAAGGGTTTTTTATGACTCTTTAGAAATAGCTAAGCGGAACAGTTTACTGAATATATCCACTTCTATTGTATTTTATAATGGATTTCCGCAAGGTCACGCCTGAATCAATTAACTATCTAGTTAGGTGTCTACCACAACTAAGTTTTATCTACAAAAGATGGCCCGCCGGATATCACGAAATAAAAATTTCGGCCTATCTTCAAAATTGGTTGGCCTTGGTCTAAATAGACCAGCGGTGAGCGGGGTAATACTTTTTTCTTTTTTTTTAATCGTTGCCCCACACTAGGAATTTATCCTGTATTGTGGGTTCGTTTACAAACATTTAAACTCACATACACAAACAGTCAGACCCAGAACAACTACTTGTAGGTCATACAAATATTTGTTCCGTGCGGGAATCGAACCCGTGACACGCAGCGTAGCAGTCAATCGCTTAACCACTGCGCCAACCGTGCCGTCAATTGCGTAACACACTAATGGCAATTGATCGCTATGCCTTTCAGTTTGCGTTGCGTTATTATTGCTTTATTTACGTTTTTCTGCAGACGAATTTTTTAAACATACGAAGCAATGGTTTTAAGAATTTCCTTCAAAACCCTCGCATTGTGATTGAAAGTGTGTCGTAATTAGAGTGTTGCACCAGCTTTAATTACAATCAATCTAAATATTATATTTCACCAACATGATCATCGATCGTGTGGATCCTAAAACATCCTAGTATGTATATTATCTGTGTCCGTATGGATTGAGGAGCCATGTCTCATATTTAAACGCGGGTACTACCAATATTTAGTAGTCAATTAGGCGATTTTGTAGGCCCGATTCTGGAATTTGTAGTAAAACACTTTAAAAGATACACGACTTTTAAGGTGGCTCCTCAATTCAGACGTCTGAACTGAGGTGCCACCTTACAACTCTAAAACTAGCCGACGGATATTTTTGAAAATTTGGTAGGATTTAGTAGTACTTATGCGTAATTTTTACAAAAAAAAATGGGTTTTGTACGGCTGAATTTGAAATAGCTACAATGTTTTGATTTTTCATAAAAATCCATAAATTTCACCGCGCTGTTTCTCGGAAAGTAATTAACCAATTACAACATATTTTTAGTATAATTTAGTAGTAAATACGTTCTAATTTGTAGTATAAAAATAAAATGGAAAAACTACATCATTTCGCTAATACAACACATTTTATGTGGCTCCTCAATCCTGACGGTCTATAGAAAATAATATGTACGTAGCTACTAAAGTAGTTGATCAAATCGGATAACAATAGCACCAATATTTAGTAGAAATTTCTACTAAATATTGGCGTAATCCAAAATCCTGTACATTCAGTATTTCAAAAGATATCAACAAAATAAAAATTCCTTAACAATCTAGTGTGGTACGAGAGCCCACGACCAAAACCATATCACATCGTTTTAGGGCCAAAATCGTATAAAACCGTTAGTTTAGATGATTCCTGAACCCAATTCGGTGGGAAGTACCGGTCAGAAACGTCTCAGATTTACGGAAGCCTATTTCTGCTATGTCAAAAAAAAATAAGCAGACGGTTTCATCACAATATGCCTGATATTAAAAATGTACATAGTTTTCGTAATTTTACAAAAAAGTTTGTTTTCTGATATTTTGCGTGTCACATGTGGACTGAGCGCATTTTCAAAACTTGCAAAAAAAATTACCTATCTGTCTCATAGCAACTTTTCCATAAGAGATATGTTCTAATGGAACAAATCTATCTTTTTGAAATAAATAAATAAATAAAATAAAATAAAATCTTAGGGAGATGTATTAATGATTTAACCTAAAAACGTAATAAAATTTTAATGTGGCTACACCTGCAGAAGATTCTGAATCCAAAAATTTCAGACATTTTCCGCATCACGTCTGACCTAAGCGCATTTGAAATACCTATGTAAAAAAAAATATCAAACTGTTTCATAGCAATTTGTCTGATTTTCAGAATGTAGTTGAACGATAGATTTTAGGTACCGAAAACACAATTTTCTGAAACCAGTAGCATCACATCTAGAAGGTCATTTGAGAAAATTAAAAATGAGGCAAAAAATAAAAAATTGCAACCCGTCTGAAAATCTTGTTTTCAGGTGAACATTGGTCAGTTGATGCGAATAAATAATTTTTCAGAATAAATCGTTTTTACGTACGATTAACAAAGAGCTTACCCGAAACTATCAAACTGAAAAAGGTTTTTTTTAAAATAAATTGGACAAAAGAAAACTGGGATGACGTTTGAAAATAACTGTTTATTGAAATTAAATTCATATTTTTTTTATTTCATTGTCGGACTCATCATCGGTGTCGTAAGCGTAACAAGCACCGCGTGTTAGCCCGGCGACTCCAAAACTTTCTTTCTGTTTTTGGAGTTATATATGACATTTAAAATTTCTAAAAACAGGTATTCAGTAACTATACAAAAGATTTTAAAATAATTGAACCAGGTTGCTATGAGACAGATAGGTTAAATATTTGAAAATGCGCTCAGTCCACATGTGACACGTAAAATGTCAGAAAACAAACGTTTTTGTACTAAAATTACGAAAACTATGTACATTTTTAATATCAGGCATATTGTGATGAAACCGTCTGCTTATTTTTTTGACATAGCAGAAATAGGCTTTCGTAAAACTGAAACGTTTCTGACCGGTACTTCTCATCGAGTTGGGTTCAGGAATCATCTAAACTAACGATTTTATACGGTTTTGGCCCTAAAACGATGTGATATGGTTTTGGTCGTGGGCTCTCGTACCACACTAGATTGTTAAGGAATGTTTATTTTGTTAATATCTTTTGAAATACTGAATGTACAGGATTTTAGATTACGCCAATATTTAGTAGAAATTTCTACTAAATATTGGTGCTATATTTATCCGATTTGATCAACTACTTTAGTAGCTACGTACATATTATTTTCTGTAGACCGTCAGGATTGAGGAGCCACATAAAATGTGTTGTATTAGCGAAATTATGTAGTTCTTCCGTTTTATTTTTATACTACAAATTAGAACGTATTTACTACTAAATTATACTAAAAATATGTTGTAATTGGTTAATTACTTTCCGAGAAACGGCGCGGTGAAATTTATGGATTTTTATGAAAAATCAAAACATTGTAGCTATCTCAAATTCAGCCGTACAAAACCCATTTTTTTTGTAGAGATTACGCATAAGTACTACTAAATCCTACCAAATTTTCAAAAATATCCGTCAGCTAGTTTTAGAGTTGTAAGGTGGCACCTCAATTCAGACGTCTGAATTGAGGAGCCACCTTAAAAGTCGTGTATCTTTTAAAGTGTTTTACTACAAATTCCAGAATCGGGCCTACAAAATCGCCTAATTGACTACTAAATATTGGTAGTACCCGCGTTTAAATATGAGACATGGCTCCTCAATCCATACGGACACTATTATCTTGAAAACACAGACGTAGTTTTTGTATGTACAGTAAATACTCATATTTCTAACATTATGCCAAGGTACAAGGAAGATGTTCGCTGTGTGCTTGACTATAATGGCTTAAGAAATACAAATATTGATCGTCCACTTGTTTAGAATCTCGTTTAAATAAAGTTTATTAATCCTTAATAATATTATAAATGCGAAAGTAAGTTTGTTTGTTACGCCTTCACGCAAAACGGCTGAACGGATTTGGATGAAATTTGGCACATATATAGATGATGCCCTGGAAAAGAACATAGGATACTTTTTTTTTTTCCCACGGGATCGAGACTTATGTGGGTGAAAACGCGGGGCGCAGCTAGTAGTTAATAATAAAGTCCATACGGAAAGTTTGCGGTCAGTCAATATTATCGTCTGCTTTTGAATTTATTATGATGAGTACCAGCAGAAGTATGTCTACTTCTGGACAAATAATGTTGTTTTCTTGGTAGTTTATTGACCTTTTAAAGCATTTGTCATTTGCTTAGTAGGTAAATATTTATCAAAGGTCGTGTGAAATTCTCCAAAGTCTGTTTTCCAGAGATATCTCCTACAAATATTTTATTCATCTTGTTTTCGTGTGGTTAGTGACTGGTGTCAAAGTTTTAAACTCAAACTCAAAGCATTTATTTCAATTAAACCATTTACAGGCACTTTTGAATTGTCAAAGAGTCGGTCAGTTAGTCAGAAACTTGAAGCTAGTTGCCCATTCCAAAACGTAGATCTCTATGGAGAAGAACGGGCAAGAAACTCCAAGGACACTCTTTTAAATATAGATATTACAAAATCCTGGGTACATTATTCTTGTTACTTCTATATGTGAGAACAATGTACAAAAAATAATCAAAGCAATTGAAAATATAAGATTAAATATAAGCCCTGGCATGGGCCCCTGACTTGGCTTCACATGCCATCGAAAAGTAACTCTCAGGCAAGCCGGTTTCCTCACGATGTTTTCTTTCACCGTTTTTGAAGCAAGTGATAATTATACAATAACTACATGAATCCGAAAAGTCAGAGGTGCGTGCCTTGGGTTCGACATCGAGACTTATGACTTGGCAGTCCGACGGTCACGGCTTAATATTTTATTTCAAGCATGTTGATTTTCATTTTGGCTAGTCCAACTAGCTGCAACGCAGTTGTGTGGGAAAAGGCTAGGCAGATGATTCTGTTGTGTTGCCATTCCGGTGCACTCATGAATAGGTCCTCTCACTGCATATAAAAAAGCCTAGCCGTTTCCCAACTATGTTGGGGTTGGCTTCCAATCTAGCCGGATGCAGCTGAATACCAGTATTTTACATGGAGCAACTGCCTATCTGACCACCACAACCCAGTTAGGTACTGGGTAACACGATACCCCTTGATAAGACTGGTTGTCAGACTTTCGGGCTTCTGATGACCTGTAACAACTGTCAAAGATCTACAAATGACAGCCGGCAAAAACGGCTTAACGTGCTTTTCGAGGCACGGAGAAGTCTCGGTATGTAAAGATGGTCACCCATCCATGGACCAACCCCGGCAAGCGTAGCTTAACCTGTTGGATCGACCCGTGCGGCTGTTATTACTTAGCCACGAGCTCCTCCTCTCACTGCATATTGCATCCAAAATTCGCAAGAGGCACGGACAGTGATCAAGCCATAGTTTTAAGAATCTGACTGCATGTTACATCACTGTTGTTGATGGTTTTAGCTACGACGCAATGTATTGTTATGTTACAATCGTTATTGTTGACCCAGTGCATTGTGGGACCATTGTTTCGGATCATTGCGACACTCATCTTGATGATTCTTTGGTATTTTCTCTTTATAATACAGGGTGACAGGACGCGAAAACTGTTACCATGGATTCAGTACATGATTCTGAACCTCCCTGTGTTTAAATTTTTCGTCGGTTAATTTTAATAAATCTGTTGTTTCATAGAAAAATGCAATACCTACGCGGTTAAAATTTTTTATTTATTTATTTATTTGTGAAGGGCTTGTGGCTAAGTAACAACAGCTGCACGGGTTGATCGATCAGGTTAAGCTACGCTTGCCGCGGTTGGTCCGTGGATGGGTGACCATCTTTACATACCAAGACCCCTCCGTGCCTCGGAAAGCACGTTAAGCCGTTGGTCCCGGCTGTCATTTGTAGATCTTTGACAGTCGTTACGGGTAGTTAGAAGCCCAAAAAGTCTGACAACCAGTCTTACCAAGGGGTATCGTGTTACCTAGTCACTAGGTTGTGGAGGTCAGATAGGCAGTCGCTCCATGTAAAATACTGGTATTCAGCTGCATCCGGTTAGACTGGAAGCCGACCCCAACATAGTTGGGAAAAGGCTAGGCAGATGATGATTTATTTATTTATTTACCTCAGACACAATGATCCATATTTTTGTTAGTAGATATACTTAAGAGTTATGTTAGTATTTAAATACACACCACAATCATACTATTAATAAGACAAAAATAATAAATTAAAAAAATCTGAAACTAAATTATTAAAATGTTTAAAATTATCAATAATATTACAAATTAAAATTAAAATTCATTGAAATCTTTAAATTAATTAAATTATAAACAATAAAATAAATGCATAAAAATAAAAATAATTTTGTCAATTAAAAACATGTAACTGTATACAATGCCACAATATTGGACAGTCAATTCTGCCAGCCACAACGCTAAGAATGCTGTTGCCACTGGCGCGGGCACGGCTTAGCAACGATGCAGCTCTCTTTCTGAGGATGGCATGGAAACCATCAATACGAGCGTCGGCAAACATGCCCGACGCGCTGCAGTGCCTCGGCAGCCGCATCAGCATCCTAAAGGCATTGTTGTACTGAACGCGCAGGGCGTTGATTGCCTTTTGCGTATAATTGACCCATAGACTGCACGTATAAAAAGATTGGCAAAACGCTCGAAACAAAGTAACTTTTACTGCTTTACTGCAGCGTGCAAATCTACGAGCCAACATATTGCATCGGACAGCCAACGCCCGGCGCTCTCTCTCAATATCCTCGCAGTCTGATAGGTCATCCGAGACCCAGTGGCCCAGGTATTTGAATCGCGAAACTCTGGGTAAAGGAACACCATCTATGAGGACGGGTGGTACTTGAGTGACCTTATGACCTGGTGATTGGAACACCAAAAGCTCGCTTTTCTGTACATTATACCTGAGCCCATGGGCCCCGGCGTATTCCACACAAATCGCGAGGAGTTTACGAACGGCGCTTATAGAGGGACCCAGCAACACCATATCGTCTGCGTAACTGATGTTGTTGATGAATTTTCCGTCTATAGAGCAGCCAACATTGGTGTTGCTGAGTCCCTCGATGAGTCCGTTTACGTACAGATTGAAGAGACGAGGCGAGGTTAAACCTCCTTGCCTTACACCACACTTCAGTCTGTACGCATCGGAGATCTCGCTCGCCCACTTAACAACATTAACTTGGTTGTTGTACCAATAATCAAAAATGTTGACGACTTCTGCTGGGAGGCTGGTTTCTGTCCTCATTTTGTGCCATAGCACATCATAGGACACCAAATCGAAAGCTTTCGAAAGGTCTAAAAAACAAGCGTAGACCGGAGTCTTTCTATCGGTGTAGTACCGGACAGTGTGCTTGAGGCATAAAACTGCCGTTTCTGTCGACAGCCCGCGCCTAAAACCGAACTGAGCGTCATTCAGCTTTATGTGGCTGTTCAAAATGCGATCAAGCAGACTGTCCAGCACTTTCGCCACGGTAGTAGCTAACGAAATGGGCCTATAATTGCTATTATCTGATGCGTCACCAGTTTTATTTTTGATTATTGGCACAACTACGGTCTTCATACACTCATCAGGCAGGTATGAGTGTCTTAAACAAAATGTATAAAACATTGCCAGAACCCTTGGCAGATGAACCCCTGCATGCTGCAAATGCTCAATACTAATTCCATCGTGGCCTGGGGACTTACCCCTCGTCATATGTGTTATAACGGTAGAAATGTGTTTAGGGGTAAAAGATGGTATAACTGCCGGCCCAAGCGTATTTTGCCTGATTTCATTAGCATTGAGCATTCCCGGCACACAGGAAGCAGGTTCTATCTGAAAAAGACTTTTAAACATGTTCGCAATGTCACGCGGCTCGGTTACTCCGTTAACATTTAAAGGAACAGTGGGTTTGCAGTTGAGTTTTCTCGTGCCTTTCCAGAAGCTTTTGAAATTTTTATCTGTGTGGTGTGATGCAAGAATATCCATCTTAATTTGCTCGGCGTTACTTTGACACCATCTTAACTTTACTTTGAAACGACGACGAGACTCTACCATGTTATTATAAATAGGTCCATTTGCAGGCTTACTGTATAGTAACCAGGTTTGAAAGTTTAGCCTGGCAACCTCGTGAGCACCACGAACATGCTTATTCCAGCCTAACACCGCTCGTTTTCGTTTTATCATATTATTATCTCTGCAATTTGAACTAATCACAGCCGCTTCACACATAGTCGCAACAATGTCCGTGTACATTCGATCTATAACTATTCTATGATCTTTATTGTTACATAAATCGTCACAACATTCTGACAGTTCTGATGGAAAGTCAACCGTTCTAAAATGATCATTGCATATCTTCTTATAAACTTGCTTTTGTTGCTCATCCCTATCGGCCCACAGTATACCGTTAGGGATATTGTCAAGTAATATAAACTGTGGTTTCATAACAGAAAGATTACAAGTTATTTCTAGGGGATAGTGGTCCGACCAGGTACAGTCATAGAACACTCTTACATTCAGTACAGACTGCCACGCAGACTCCGTTACCACACAATGGTCAAGCCAGCTTGTGCTGCCGTGGGCATCACTAACGAATGTAAAGGTATCCGATGAACTTCCCAATTTTTCTATATCCGCACACACCCATTGTTGATCGTTACAGAATTTTAGAAGTTCTTTTCCAAACAACGCACAAGGATTAGCATTAAAATCGCCTAAAATGTACACATTCGCAACTTCAGTGTTTTCGATTATAGCGCTTATCTCACTAAGGCAGTCAGTAAATTCAATTAAATTCTCAATGGAGTTCACAGGCATGTACACAGAAAATACTACGAAGGAACGATCGCACACCACTACCTTAATTGCCGCGATACGCACACTATTGCACGGGATCACTGTCACCGAACTAAAAGCACTTTTACGCCAAAGCAGAGCGACGCCGCCATACGGTCTGCCTCGTACTAAGCCCGCCGACGAGTCTATAGCCGATTTGCCACAGTAGTCAAAGTCAGAGTCGACTGTTCCAAGGATCGGCAAGTCGTGCGGGAATAACCACGTCTCCTGTAGGGCTATTATGTCTGCTTGACGACACAGGGTTCTTACATAATCCACCGAACGTACTAATGACTTACAGTTAAAGGTAATAAAACTGCTAAGTGAGGGTCTTCCTAATAGTTGACTGTCCATTTTGATTTTTAGTAAAGTGCCTTTTATTTCCAAAGTCTATAAAACGCCGGAAAGATATCCCTTCGGGCCATATACGGTCGTCCAAGAATGTAGCCAACTTGTGCCTAGGAACTAATATCTTATAAGCATCATACTCCTTATGTTGCTTCATTATAATTTTTTCCAATGTTACACAAACGTGTGTTTTAGTCATAATATAACTGGCAATATCAGCAGGTGAAGTTCCTTTGTCAACATTGTTTATAAACAAAGGGAGTCTGATATCTGCAGCCCTAAACTTACATTGTGGTGAGGTAACAGCCACGCCTTTCTGACCTATAAACCTATTCTTATGTCTATTTCTCTGTACCTCCGTCCATTCACCATCATTTACTGGCTGTTTCCATTCACCCGGCGCACGCGCAATATCTGCAAACGAGTGACACGACTCAGGCAAACAGCTGTTGCTAGGCGCCACAGCTGACGCACCACTCGAACTGCAAGTGGGTTTCAATACATCACACACCAGATGCTCTGTCTTTCTCGCACCCCCCGCTGTCGACACCTCACTAGTTATATTTTTCTCAACCTCCTGCTGCACTATTTGTTTGTTAGGTGCAAACGAAACCGCTTTATCGCACTCATTCACAACATCAATGCTACCGCGCAACGGAGACGAACGAACACATTCATGCTTATCAGGCCGAACATTTATATTATTTATTTGGTTTGGAGAGGTCAGTGATATTGACGACATGTGCGGGAGACCCATGGGTCCGCTATCATAAGCAAAGCTAGCTTGCATACATGATGCACCTCTCCTTAGGTTAATGTTTCTATAGTCATTCTGCACAATAGTTTCATTTAAACTGTTTACAGTTACACCGCAATTATCATGGTCAGTGTTAATTTTTAACAATTCCTGCTTTGTTTGTAACAGCTGATCCACGGTTACATACGTACTTTTAAACAATTTGACCTCGTTTTGTAAGAGAACGATATCTTTTAAAAGTCTACTGACGTCTACATGATCAAACGTAATTGGAGGTAGTTTGTTTAAATCATGAGCTACGAAAATAGGAATCTTCTCAGGGTCTACATTCTTAATAACTTCTATGATATCGAATAGGTCTTTCTTGCTTTTTCCTTCTTTGTGCTTACGTTTTATTTGACGTATATTAGTAGACACGGATTGAAACAGTAATGACTTAGCTTTTTCGATGTCTTCTGTTGAAAAGGCAGAACTACATATCCTCACTAGGCTTTCACTGTCCATCACTTCATGTTTATGTTGCACAAACGTTAACAGTTCACTAACCACGAGATTACAATTATTACATTTAAGCACATTAGCCGACGACATTTTTTTTTTTTTTTAGCAACGATTAGTACCCGTCAACACCTGCATGCATCGAGCGCTCAGCGGTCACTCAATGTATGGAACAGTTTTTTTTTTTAAATAACCGACGAATATTTTCAACGCGGGGGGTTCAGAATCATGTACTGAAACCATGGTAACAGTTTTCACGTCGATGTCTCTGCCACCCTGTATGATGTAAGGATAAGGATTTTCTAAAACTTTATGTACAAGTAAAAAATACCGTACAAAGGCGGACTTAAGACGCAGATATATGACAGTGACCTTGAATGGCTAGCTTGCGTGTTCTGCTCACGCAACGCGTCGTACGTCCAGCCAGTAATAGAACTCGCCCATCAAGGAGCGCTGTCCCAAATTAGACGCATTATTAATTTATTACACGTAAAACAAAAGGTATTTTAATAAAACACGTACACTAAAAGATCAATAATTGAATTATCTTTAAATTGGTGAAGTTTTCAGAAAAATACGCTTGATAGATTTTGCGTCATTCTCAGTTTTTTATCCGCGTTAGACATAACTTTACAAATTAATTTCACTATGTAATATAAACATAATCAAAAATATGCCTATATTAAAATATTAAAAAAATGCTCTAATTTAACATATATTTTCTCCAAATCACTAACACTACTCGTTTAGACGTCATCTTCAGTATAAAATCATTAAAAGTCGGTTATCGTCCCCTTAATGCCTGAGAAAACATGGCGGGTGCAACATAAGGGATAAATAACACGAAAATAACTATAAAACACAAAAATAAAACAAACGAACAAACTATTGCTGCAATTTTTCGGGTCGGAGAACAATTCGCAGTTGTGCCCACGTTATGTGCCTGGTTTGGTATTTAGTGTGGGCTAGGCACCAAGACGTTTCTATGATCATTATCGATGACGATTAAATAAACGTAGGCCAAGTGCGAGTCAGACTCGCACACGAAGGGTTCCGTGCTACCATACAATATTTAGAACTACGTTTTTTACTTTAGTAAAAAAAAACACGTTTCTTGTATGGGGACCTCCTTTAATTTTTGACTTTATTTTATTTTTATTATTTGTTATTATAGTGGCATTAGAAATACACAATCTGTGAAAATTTCAACTGTCTACCTATCATTATTTATGAGATACAGCCTGCTGACAGACAGACAGCTGGGGAGTTTGTTGCGCCACTTCTTCTTCACAGCTAAATAAAGCACTAGGAAGTGGTGAAGGGCGGGCGTTTTTGGGGGACTATCTTATGTTATCTTGACGTTCGAAAAGTGTTGATTCTCAGCCTAGTTTAAATGACTTTTGAATTTGAAAGACTGACGGACAGCGGAGGCTAGCAATAGGGTACCGTTTGGCACCATTCGGGCACAAGACTTAAAACGGAGTTTTTTACTTTCGTTTTTTATTCTTGTGCTTCGGGTACGGAACCCTAAGGCTGCGGGCATGAAAACAGCCGCTTGGTTACCGCTCCTTGCCGCTGGTTTCGTGTTCGCAACCTAAAAACTAAAGTAATGAGGACGATATAAATACTTATTAAGTTGTTTTTTTGAGAAATTGCCGTAAGCGTTGATACCATTGTAAATATAAATATTGTATTTACAGAGAAGGCGCACAGTGTGAAGACCAAGGTTGTGGTGGCAGACTTCAGTAAGGGCGCTGAGGTGTACTCACACATCGAGGAGGAGCTCAAAGATATACCAGTCGGAATACTAGGTAAGAAACCTGTTATTTTAACATCCATATTTAACTAGTACTTAATACTTTTAAGTTCCCGGGATTCTACTGAGAATTTCTTAATTAAAAAATCCAATAACACTTTTACCGTTACGGGAGTCGAATGCAAGTAGGTTTTATTCATTAAATTTATTACAAAACTAGCTTCTGCCCGCGGTTACGCCCGCGTTGATCCTAATTCTTTTTCTAAAATAAAAGTAGCCGAAGTTACTCCTTATAATTTTCCGGTCAATATCGGTCCAGCAGTTTCGGAGATTAGCCGGAACAAATAGACAGACAAATATTTCAAAAAAATATTTTTGTTATTTTATATGTACCGTATATATACAACATGTAAAAAAACCAAGTCCGATCCGTGAGGGTGTTGTTAGGTATGAAAGAAAGAAAGAAAGAAAGAAAAATAAGTTTATTTTATGAGGTTTCGTACTAAAAGTATATTTACTTGGAAATTGTCAGGAAAAAAGAAAAAAATAATTCGCCACATTTTATTATCAAACCAAAACATATTTCTACTTAAATTCCAGTCAACAATGTGGGTACCCAGTACGATTACCCGATGCCTTTATGCGAGACCACTCCCTCCAAGTCGTGGGAGATCATCAACGTGAACGTGGGCGCTGTCACCGCCATGAGCCGGCTGGTGCTGCCGGGCATGGTGCAGCGGGGCCGCGGGGCTGTGGTCAACGTGTCTTCGGGGTCAGAACTGCAGCCTCTGCCGCTGATGACGGTCTACGCTGCTACTAAGGTATGTTATCATAGGTTTTAAGGGTTTATACTTCCCAAAGATTTGCTGGATCTTAGAGACTGAAAGACACTGGTGCCAATTCCCTTGTTCACAAACTAAACTAAATTTAAGTTCAGTGCATCTTTTTCTTTCTATTTCATTAAGAAAAGAATAGAAGATAAATTTTAGTTTAGTCCTGTCAAATTAATCAGCGCTTCACGTAAATTGACGTAATTTTAGTAGGCAAGTTTTTAATCACGTCTAAACTTGTATGGAGACTGACAGGCGCTGATTAATTTGACAGGACTAAACTAAAATTTATCTTCTGTCCTTTTCTTAATGAAATAGAAAGAAAAAGATGCACTAAACTTAAATTTAGTTTAGTTTGTGAACAAGGGAATCGGCACCAGTGTTAATCTATTTGAAAACATGATTTATTTTATTTATTATTAGGCTCTTCAACAATGAGTACACTATTACTTTACCATTTGTACATTGCAAACTTAAGTCTAAGCGCCTCATTACTTAAAGAAAAGCACAGCATGCACTACATTATGCGCAGATAAACACAATTAATTAATTAAAACAAGTAATACATAGTTTAGGTAACAGTAAAAATAAATTATTAAAAGCTAAATTGATTACAATAAAAATTACAGTGATTAAATTAGGTTCGATTTAATTTTTAACCGACTTCCAAAAAGGAGGAGGTTATATGTTCATCGCGTATGTTTGTATTTTTTTTTTGTATGTCCACCGATTTCTCCGTCAATTGTAGACCGATTTTAAAAATTATTTTTTTGTTTGAAAGGGTATGCTCTCGAGGTGGTCCCATATAAATTTTATTAACTTTGCTTCGATTGTTTTTGAGTTAGCTTCAATAATACGTACTTTTTCCCACTTAGTATGTGGATGATATGATAAGTTCCTATCACTGTTATTTACATAGCAGGTAGTGGTATTCGAATTTGTGTGGGGTAGGTACCACAACTATAAAATGAAAAATAAACAAAAGGTCGTTCGACTACAGATGCAGGTGTTGCTCTGATGAAACACATATTTAACGCATGGGAGAACTCGCAAAATGCTATTGGAGTTTTCTGTGATCTCTCCAAAGCCTTTGATTGCGTGCACCATGACACACTTTTGCGTAAACTACGTCATTACGGTGTCCAAAACGAAGCTCTTAAAGTAATAAATTCTTATTTGCATAATAGGGTCCAATGTGTAGATGTTAATGGTGTGAAATCTTCCGGGCTACCAGTTCAGTTAGGTGTACCTCAAGGCTCAATACTGGGTCCATTCTTATTCTTAGTGTATATAAATGACTTACCTTTTTATTTAAAGGATATCTGTAACGTTGTACTGTTTGCAGATGATACCTCTCTTATTTTTAAAGTAGACAGGAATAGACAAGATTTTGACGACGTAAACAGTGCACTCTCAATGGTTACGGATTGGTTTACGACAAATAACCTAGTTCTCAATGCCAAGAAAACGAAATGTGTAAAGTTCGCTCTACCAAATGTTAGAAATCTAGGACCCAACATCGTCTTAGATAAAGAGGTGCTTGAAACTGTGAACTCGGCAGTTTTTCTGGGCATAACAGTAGATGCCAAACTTCAGTGGGGCCCACATATATCAAGCCTAGCGGGAAGGCTCAGTTCGGCCGCCTACGCTGTCAGGAAAGTAAGACAATACACTGACATTGATACAGCTCGGTTAGTCTATTTTAGTTATTTCCATAGCGTTATGTCCTATGGTATTCTGCTGTGGGGCAAAGCCGCTGACATTCAAAATATATTTGTTCTTCAAAAACGAGCTGTTCGAGCAATTTACCAGCTACGTGCCAGAGTTTCTCTAAGAGATTTTTTTTAAAGATGTTGGTATTCTCACGGTGGCATCACAATTCATTTTCGCCAACATCTTATATATTAGGCAAAATATACACTTATACACTAAAAACAGTGATATTCACAATGTTAACACTAGAAATAAGGACAAACTACGAGCTCCCTTTCACCGGCTTCATAAGGTTCATAACTCATTTGTTGGGCTTGGTATAACCTTTTATAACAAGCTACCCTCTTCTATGCTAGATTTGCCTTTTAATGCGTTTAAAAATAAAGTAAAATCCAACCTTTGTTCAAAGGCATACTATTGTATCAACGACTACTTAAATGATAAGAATAGTTGGTCGCTGTGATTAACTCAAGACAATGTTTATGTTCTTTCTCCAGATTTAACTTACCTACTGACAGTTTATATAATTTTTTTATTTTATTTGACTTTATGAGTCAATTTTTTAATTATTTTTTTACGAGTCTATTTATTTTTATTTTATTGATGACATAATCTACTCATTACAATGTGTTTGTTATGAGTTTGTATTGCAATTTGTGGTTGGCTAGTGACCTCGACAATTGATTATATTATTTTTTACCTGAGCAACCGGCAGCAAGTTCGTCATGCTCCCTTAGATGTCAATGCTTGCGGTAGCGTCGGGAGTCGGGTTGCCTCCTTCCCTCAAATATGGCGAGGGGGGTAATGGCTGATCTTTGCGTTATGCTCGTGAACGGGTGCTGCTTGTGGTTACTGGTCGTCTTGCTGATCATGGTTTTGTTATTGTTACTAGTAATTAACTGTACATTTATTTTACCTCGATGGTCCTAGTTTATCATTTATAACTTCCAATTTACAGCTTTATGTAAGCGGGCACGCCCTTTATGCCTGGAGGCTTTTATTTAGATATTTAGTTCTTTTTATGTTTAGTTTTTATTTTTTTAATTCTGCTTGAGTATAGTTCTCGATGTTTTTTGGTTGGTATATCGGCGTGTGCTAGCTAACATATGGCCAATAATTTATACTTAATTAAAATAATGTTTTGTGTTGCATAATAATTTTGCATACTATTGTATAGAGTCATTTTTATTTTTTTCTAACTTGAACAGACAGCTGTGCTGCTGGGGAGTTTGTTGCGCCACTTCTTCTTCCCAGCTAAAGGCACTAGGAAGTGGTGAAGGGTGGGCGTTTTTGGGGGACTGTCTTATGTAATTTTGACGTTCGAAAAGTGCTGGTTCTCAGCCTAATTTGAATAAATGACTTTTGATTTTTTTTGATTTTAAAAACTTATTACAAAAAAAAAACAACAGACTTCCAAAAAACACTACAAAGTGAAAAAATAACTTTAATTTCGGAAGTCGGTGACAAAAAAGAAAATTCAAAACCAAAGACACCGACTTCCGAAATTAAAGTTATTTTTCACTTTGTAGTGTTTTTTGGAAGTCTGTTGTTTTTTTTTTGATTAAGATAAAATAATTTTATTTTAGACTAGAGAAACCCATTAAATGGCAAGCGGTTTTTTTTAGAGCAGGTATTGATGAGTGAAAGAGGTCTATATCCACTTCGTGCTCTTTGTATGCAGTTTACATTCTAGACAGTGGGCAGTATTGCCTCAAGTTGGTGTGACATCTTGGCATGCAGAAAAGCCTTCTATTAGAACTTCTTGGCACATGGAATGATGAGGTCTTCTAGCTGTTTATGCCTCCAAGACCTCTCCAAATTTCCTTAAAAAGTAGACGTGCCCTCGGGCTCAAAACTGTAGTTTATGCTTGAACAAATCTCCGGTCTTTTTCCAGGCGTACGTCCGCAGCTTCACCTTCGCCATTCGCGAAGAGTATGCTCCCAAAGGCATCTACATCCAGCACCTGGCCCCTCTGTTCGTCTCCACCAAGATCAACGCGTTCTCCCAGCGCCTGATGGAGGGCAACCTGCTGGTGCCGGACGCGGCCACGTACGCGCGGCACGCCGTGGCCACGCTCGGCAGGCAACACAACACTACCGGCTACTGGTTGCACGGGATACAGGTACATATATTTCTATGCAACTATAGAGCTATGAGGAATAGGATGTAAAGTTTACTTTTCCTCTATAGAAAAGGGATCCTTCGACCATTATTCTGCCCTGCTAAGCCCAAAGGCGGTATCTCTGAGATACGCCCTTTTCGTTTTTTTTGTACCATTCAATAGCTTTAACAATTTCCCATCTTATGGTATAAGCGAAATAGTGCTATCTAACTTAAAACATTTAAAAAAACCACTAAGAAGTTTTTTATATCTCCATTTTTCCATACATTACAATTTACAAAAAGTAAATTTTCTCAAAACTTACTCCGGTTGATATACCGCCTTTGGGCTTAGCAGGGCAGTATTGATAATTTTAACGACGGTTTTTTTTTAAATTAACTTTTTCTTTTTTTAATTTTTAGTATAAAAAATTAAAATTAATCTCTTTGGCATCTTATTTATAAATTTTACAAATATTGTAAAAAAAAATGAAAAAAAAAATATACAGATTTTTGCAAGAAAACATGTTTATTTTCAATTGAGAGTAGGCTTTTTCTCAATTTTTATTTTATGTGGACGCCTAATTACTTCCAATAATTATGGAGTTTGTTTCATCGCGATAAATGAATTAGTTTAAAAGTTACACAGTTTTGTTTCAATTTTTTTTTTTAATCCGTAAAAAGTATAAAAAAATATTGAGATTTTTTTAAATATTTGTTCTGTCGTTAAAACTAAGCATAGTTTCCCTCATTTCGATATGTGCGCATTATGAAGAATCACACTGTATATATGCTGATCACGCGGTAAACTCTGCTTGCGCGATGCATGATTTGGCGTGACGTCAGTGTGATGCGTAGTTCGCATGTGGTGATGAAGATGGCGCCACATCACTCCCCTCTGGAGACCGGAGGTCGATAGTGAGCTGAGTCTTTTATCTTGCGATTTGTGTAATTATGAAGTACTAGCTGCGCCCCGCGGTTTCACCCCGCGTAAGTCTCGATCCTGTGGGAATATCGGGAAAAAATGTGTTAATCCTGGTTATAAACTAACTGAAATTTCATCCAAATTGGTCCAGCCGTTTGAGCGTGAAGAAGAGACAAACATCCACACACACTTACAAACTTTCGCCTTTATAATACCTATTAGTGTGATTGCAGTCTCAATTAAAATCTGCCATTTCGCAACATCCTCAAAAAACTAAAATCATCATCATAACTTCAGCCGAAAGACGTCCACTGCTGGCTATGAACCAAACGTCCCCCAAATCGTCGGCACATCGAGCGGTCCTGTGCCAACATGTCAATCATAATATAGGTATCTTATTTTTATTCTGTTTTCCAGTACTTCTTCATCAAAGTGGCTCCAGTATGGATCAGGACCAAGCTCGGTATGCAGATCAACGAACAGTTCCGACAGGAGTACCTCCAGAACGCTAAGATAAAGACCAACTGAGCATCATATGAACAACACCACAATTACTAGACTTTCAAAAACAATTCGAGGGTTTTAAAAGAAATTCTTCATCCATTACTTAACAGGTTAATAACGCGATGGACACGGCTGAACTGTTGAAATGAAAGGCATGTGCATCGATTGCTATTGTTAAGCAGTCGGAAATTACCAAACCACTTCATCATTCTAAGATCTGGGGGCCTACCACCAGCTCATAAAGCAGTATTATTTTAATATTACTTCAGTGTGGGAAAGAGATGAAGCTCTACAGGACGTATAGCTACATCTCTTTCTCCCACTGAAATAATATTAAAATAATACTGCTTTTGAGCTGCTGGTAAGCCCCCTGGTGGCTAATGTAATTTCAAAGAACTAGTGAATACATACATAAACTCACGCCTTCTTACCATGGGGGTAGGCAGAAACTACAGAACGCCACCTGCTACGATCCTTACATACTCCTTTTGCCTCGTTTACGTTCATACATCTGGTCATACATGCACGCCGGTTGCGAGTACTACGCACCTGGCCTTTCTGAAGAACATCACCAATACGTATGTCGTCCTGCGGCATCGCCTTTCCATCATTTCCACTCACATCTGTCTTGTAAATACCTTTTTCAACACACTTACACGTAAAGTGGCTCTTATTGAACCGTTTTTAGGTTCATAATGCAGTGTATTAAACACCCGTGCTTTTTACTTTCAATTACCGCACTAGTGCTACATGCGCGCTACAGATAACTATTTACTAAAATAGTCGGAGTAATGACATGGCAGTATGGAATTAGTATGTACTAAACATATAATTAGTATGAGCTATCTTATACTATTAAATGAGCATTCTCTATTTTCACCAGAGCAGAGAAGTGCGCTTTTTTAAATCACAATAAAGAGACTTCATGCGTTTTTATGCCTACTGTGTAAATAAATAAAATATGATAAATTAACATAATATTTCATCAAATTATTTATTTTTTACTACATATTAACAAATAATATAATAAACACAAAACATTATTTTGTGTTTATTACATTTTTTATACAGGTTGTTTAGCAGTTTTGCCAGTGCCTTTTACACCCGCATGCATATCGCTAGCGCGGCGCGCGGAAAAAACAAAACCAGCGCTCCATTTTCCATAAATATTTGATGGCGTTTTGTTCTGAAGTGTGTTGAAAAACGTCTTATGAAACGCGTGTGCATTTATCATTACACACTCGACTCCCTTTATAATACCGCCTCGAGTGTAATGATAATGACCAACATAGCACACTTGTATCATAATGTACTTATTGTTAGTCGCCTTTCATTCATCCTCTCAGCATGACCAAACCATCTAATAATACTAGTGAATATAATTTGTAGTTAAAGCAGAAATAAATGTAATATTTTGTATGTTGTGATATTATTAAGTGTATTTTTTTATAGATGTTAATAAATAAATAAATGTACTTAATTAGTTTGTTTAATTTTGTAAATCTGCTTTTATAACGTCGTCGACTCGAAAAAAAGAAGAAAAAGGGGTTTAATATTGTTAATACCCTGAAAACGAACTAACGGTGAATTCGAATTCACCCAGAGATACCTATAGGTAAATCGTAATTCACCAATTTTATAAAAATGAAATGCTGTTCTTTGGTAAGCGCATCACTTCAGGTGGCTTACCACCAGCTCTTAGAGCAGTATTATTTTAAATATTACTTCAGTGGGAGAAAGAGATGGAGCTATACGACCTGTAGAGCTTCATCTCTTTCCCACACTGAAGTAATAAAATAATACTGCTTTATGAGCTGGTGGTAGGCCCCCAGAACGGTTGGACCGATTTGTAAATATTTTGTTTTAAAATTTTCGTAATCAGATGATCTAGGAACGAAAAAATTTTAAAGTAGCCGGGAAAATTTGGGAAAACTGAAAGTGCATTTTCTATTGGAATTCTGTATGAATTATGAAAGGACAGGACTGTTGAATCAGTTAGTAAGTAATGTAATGTTGAGCTTTATTTTTTATACGGTGTCTTGGACATGTAAAGGTTGTCTGTATATGTTATGGACAAGCCCGCCAATGGCGTCAATGTATACTTCATAAAAGATAGCTTGATCTCTGCGACAGCTGGCAGTAAAATCACGCCTATGAAGTCCTGAATTTCTTAATATTACAAACAGTACCTGTCAATGTCATACTTTATGGACATGCCGACCTAATTAGTCATGGGCGATGAATCATCGTGACCGAGTTATAGTCTGTGACTATAAACTATCGATATTTTAAATAAAACTTAATCTAAAATTAATTTGTCTTTTAATTTATTGTATATTTTAGTATCATAACATTATTTACATTTGTACATTCTTGATCTAAAATAATAGTGAGTAAATAAAATCCAATTTCACACCTTCCCATGTAACATTCCATCCGTCAACGTCCCATCCTTGGGTTTCGGGAGAAGACACGCCGCGTTTGGCTCACAGGCCGTGTTACTAGACCAAATTAAACCCAATTATATGTTACATTAGCATCGATAATAGTAAGAAACGTCGATAATTTCTATCGATAATTTTTTATATCCTGACAACCCTAGGAATGTCGGTTTGACATATGTCGCAGAGATCAAGCTATCTTTTATGTAGTACTAGCGACCCGCCCCGGCTTTGCACGGGTATAAACTTCGCACGGGTATAAACCGGGTTATTATACATATAAACCTTCCTCTTCAATCACTCTATCTATTAAAAAAAAACCGCATCAAAATCCGTTGCGTAGTTTTAAAGATTTAAGCATACATAGGGATATAGGGACAGAGAAAGCGACTTTGTTTTATACTATGTAGTGATAACAAATAGTGATGGGTAACTCATCATTTTTATATGAGGTTGAGGGAGTACCTCATTTTACCTCGCGAGGTCCTCACGAGGTACCCCTCATTTGAGGCGAGGAGTCGTACGTCGGCGTATTCACCTCACGAGCCGAACCCGTGCCGAACTCAGCCGAATTCAGCTGATAGTCCGATGTAACGGGGCGGCCGGCGGCCGTGTGCGTCGACTCATAAGTACTCTCGATTCCAATTTTTACGTCTCCCTCATACACATAACTTTCTTTCGCTCATAAATTTTTGATTACCAAAATAAACGAATCAATGACACTTGATTACCAATCTAATGCTTATGTTTTTAGAGTTCATAGTAATAGCTGCTGTAATGTTTACTGTGTTTTCAAAATTTCTCACCTCACTCATTCTATAGCTCACTCAATAACTCAATACTCACTCGCGAGTACTCGCGTCAATAATGTCAATGTTAAAATTTTTAAGTGAGGACGCGTGTTCGAGTGAGGTGGTTCAATGTTGAAATTCGAGTAACTCTTTCAATTTGCGATCACGAGTACCTCAAACGAGGCACCTCATGAGTGAGGGACACATCTCTAATAACAAATAATATCCGTGGGTTGTGAGGGAATATTGACAGCTTAGGTATAACTGCTGCTTAGGCGTAACTTTACGCGTTGCTTAGGTGGGGTGCTGCTGCGGCTTAGGTGTAACTTGGCTATTCTATCTAAAAGCTAGCGCGCACGAGTGACTTTTGTCACAGCGACATTAAAGTTTTTGTCACTGTTACGTTACGTCACCAAAGTGGAGTGCGCTCACGAAAAATGACAGTCACGAAACTTTTTTGAAATCCTAGTGTCATTTGTATAAATGGATTTCGAAGAGAGTCATTACCTGCGAACTCATGAGACAAAAAAAAGCGTAAAAAAGAATACTGGGTACACCCCCTTTGTAGTAACAGGCTAGTAAGTGGAAAGTTCTACACTGTATTTTATATAAACTTCGACAACACCCAAAGATTTTTTTTAAATATTTTAGAATGAGTGTCGGAACTTTTGACGAACTACTTCGCACTTTAGGACCTGCAAATATTTACAAAAATATGACCCATAAGTTTGATCATGATTTGTTTGATCTATCAGGGGGCCTGCCACCAGCTCATAGAGCAGTATTATTTTAATATTACTTCAGTGTGGGAAAGAGATGAAGCTCTACAGGTCGTATAGCTCCATCTCTTTCTTCCACTGAAGTAATATTTAAATAATACAGTTTATGAGCTGGTGGTAGGCCCCCAGGACATTCAGGACATCATTATCTACAGGGTTATTGGTTATACGTCGGCAATCCGTTAAGGAGATGTAGGAGAGGTCATTTGCAACCAAATTACCACTCGAGTAATTTGACATTTTATATTTTAAAATGAATGAAATAAAAATGTTAAATTAAGTACTTGAAAATGTTTACGTATAACCATTAATCCTGTTTTACAGAGTTATTGGGTACATTTTATATTTTTACTTCAAACATAAAAAAAAAAAACAAATTACTCGAAAATTGTTGGAATTGTTGTCATCAGGGGTAATTTGGTTGCAAATGGCCTCTCCTAAATCCCCTTAACGGATTGCCGACGTATAACCAATAACCCTGTATATCGTCCTCATGCACAGTCACGCTGTGAGAAGGCGTGGTCGCCATGTTAGCGTGTTACCTTGTCGATAGTTGAAAAGTGAATGAGGAGCGGGAACGCAAAGGATGCGCGGAAAGTGACAATTTTGTCAAATCCAGAGGAATGACTTCAAAGAGGTCAGTGATAATAGACAATCAAGCAGGAAAAAGAAAAACGCCAGAGACCTTGACAACTGTGTGATTTGATTTGTCAGTTTGGCACTTTCTAGAAATAAGCAAAACGGGAAGAAGATAAAATGAGATCTGTGAGTAAAATCATATTTAGTGGATTTTATTTAGTGTTATGTTGACTGTGAAGATGTATTCCATGTAATTGAGTCCGACGATAGACAAAGTATAAGACCATGCCCGCGTAAAGTCGGACTTCCTTCACTAATCCTACTTTATGTGGGCATGGTCCCTGTTTAGAACAAAGACCACTCCTAATAAGTAGGTACAGGAAAGGCAGGCATTCATCTTATACAGGGTGGCAGGGACATCGACGCGAAAACTGTTACCATGGATTCAGTACGATTCGGAACCCCCTGCGTCGAAATTTTTCATCAGTTATTGAAAAAAAAATCTGCTGTTCCATACATTTTGACCGCGTAGGTAAACTGCAGAGAAAAAAAAAACCGACGAAAAATTTCAACTCATGTGGTTCAGAACCATGTACTGAATCCATGGTACCCGTTTTCGCGTCGATGTCCCTGCCACCCTGTATACTATCCTGTGCATGGAGAATATGATCATCATGCTTGTTCACTGAGCATTTCTAGCCAAAAGATGTAATTCGCTTCACCGTTCGGGTAGTGTTTCACATTGATATAGCCAGCACCCTAAGTGTTTCCCACTCGATTAGTTCGGACATACCGCTGACGACTGAAGATTTAATAAGTGCCGTATTGGCTCATCCACCTTTGTGGAATTCTAGTGATTCAAATAATTCGAATCGACAAGTAATTAAAAAAACTTTGGGAAGAAATAAAAATAATAAGCGGAGATTCTGATTGTAATTAACTTTTATTAGTTATTTTCATTGTTATAAAATTCTCCATGTCTATACCGATCACTATTGATATCATGGCGATTGCTTTTAGAAAAAAAAGGTCCCACTTTATATAAGCACTAGCTTCCAAATAATCTGACATTATTATTTCCAATATCGCACGAGGTAGTTACGTCCGGACCGCTCAATCGCCGCGCTGCTACTGTGTTCATCCATGGAAATGCGCGTTTTCCGCTTGACCCGCCACCCGCTCCCGCTGCCCGCCCCGCGCCACTGTAATCGCACACTAGTTGCGCACTTTCAATCACAATCCGAAAGTTTTGATGGATATTACCAATTCATTGCTTCATAGGTTTGAAAAATTAGTCTGATCAACAACGTGAATAACGCAATGGACGTGGGTGAACTGTCAAAATGAAACCCGTTGGCATTTTGCAACTAACTCGCTGTTGGTCTAAAACCAATAGCAAAGCTAAGAAACGGGTTCATAAACCTTTTGTTTTAACAACGATTAGGGCTTTTGGTGGAGTCAGCCAGCAGGCAGCCTGATAAGCAGCCGGGCTAGCAGCCGGAATGCGAGTCACAGTAGCCACTTCAGTCGTGTCTGCTTCAGCCAGCCCCGGGAGCTCGAGTTCCAGCACTTCATACGGCAGACGGAGGTATTTAAACTGTAAAAGCGGTTGCGCACTACATCCGATCCGAATCCGAATCCGAGAAATGTCGGTCCGGAGTAGCCATAGTACTATTTGCATGAGGGGTTGCGCACTAGATCAGAACTTTGTCCGTCCGAATTTAGAACATTACCAATTCGAATTGAACTCTGATCTTGAATTCCGATCCGAGTCGCTCTTAACCTGCGCCTACTAGTGGTTTGTCATTGAAGAGCTTTTTAAAATCACGATGTTTTAAATATATTTGCGAACAAAACATGCATTATAATAAGTGCCAGTAAAAAAACGTAAAATTTTATGAAGAGGTATCACCATGCTGCAACAACACTGTACGTCACGTTTTCAACAAAAAAGATACAAATAATTATAAAGGGTGGCAAGGACATCGACACGAAACCTTATGATGGATTCAGCACATGAGTCTGAATCCCCTACGGTGAAAATTTTCAAAAAAAAAAATCTGCTTTTCCATATAAAAATCCGCATAGGTATTGCACTTTTCTATGAGACAGCTGATTTTTTTTAAAATAACCGACGAAAAATTTAATCGCAGTGGGGTTCAGATTCATGTACTGAATACATGGTAACAGTTTTCGCATCGATATCCCTGCCACCCTGTATTATTGCCACGTTTTTAGACGGTGTATCCGCCATGGTGGACCCGCCACGGTACCACCGAGTGGTTCCGCAACCTGCCTGACGACCACTTGTGGAACTGGTACATCTGCGCATGCGTGCTCCTGGGAGTCGTGTACATCCTCGCACAGTTCGAAAGCATCTACATCAACATCGTCGACGCTGTCTACAACATCTCTTACGCCATCCACATTTTCGCTATTGGATACTTTATTATTACCGAAATGGAGCACACTCGTATCACATGTGGGATTGTTCGTTAGTATCATTTTAGTCCGTAACAAATGTTCGTCACTTTGCTTGGTGATTGTTGGCTGTTTGTTACAAGTGGAGACCCAGAGCCTACATTTTCTTAAACGTGACTATGAAACATTACGTCAGTTATGTTAATTTATATATATCGCTTTAGCCTAAAGGCTTTCATAAAATTTAATCATACCGGTACCCTAATTGCGTAATACAATACAATTTATTTCGATTTGAAACAGATTGCTAATCCATTGTTTCATAAATTGGAAAAAAAATCTGCTCAACAATGTAAATAACGCAATGAATGTTGTTGAACTGTCAAAATGAAACAAATTAGGCATAATTGTTTACAAAAATAAGTTACGCAATTAGGGTAGGTACAGTTTCTAATGCAGGACGCAGAAATGAGATGTTACAATGCTAGTAGGAGCAAGTCGTTGTGGCGTGGACTGAGGAGGCCAAAAGTCCAACAGTGAACGTCTTTCGGCTGAATAATAAAGTTGTATTATTAGATGGCGACGAAATATTAACATTCAATAACGTTGCACCTTATTGTCCGTGTTTCCAGTTGGCTTTCTCGTGGACATCATCACATTCGCTCACTACGTTAAAAGTGTGCACCCTAACTTTAAGCTCGGCGTCTACTACGTACGGTTCCATCGACCTTTAAGATATCTTTGTGAGTTCCGTTGGTTTTTCATTAAATAAATTCTTAAGTCTACCCAGCCAAAATTACGTCGCAGTAACGAGGTGGCGGTTCCTGAGACCTAACCATTGAAACACCATGTCGAAAATTATATGTACCACGTCCACGTAAGTAAGGTACGTCATCATCCGCTTATTCTTCCCAACTATGTTGGCGTTAGTCTTACCGGATGCAGCTGAATACCAGTATTTTACTTGGAGCGACTGCCTATCTGACCTCCACAATCCAGTTACTGGGTAACACGATACTCCTGGCCATGGGTGGATCCAGGATTTATTTATGGGACATGATCCAGATAGATAAGAACAGGCTTCCATATCTTATAATAGGTAAACTAAAGAACATTGTTGTGTGTTTATTTATATGCAACCAGTGTTTCTCATTCTAAATTATCTAAACTATGTATATGTCGTGGCCAGATCTTAGAATTTATCATTTCATGAAATGAACGACCATTTCATGAAATCGTTGCATTTCATGAAATAGAACATCAACCGCTGGCCTCATCGTGATGTGGTCTGGCCAGATCATTGAATACTCAACATTTGACGATATGAACAGTTAAACGCACGACTACTTCATGATGTGGCCAAACATTAGTAATCATATCGTAAAATAGTTAGATTATCCACCGGTAGAGGCGTTGATGTCGCTTTATTTTTGTTGTGCATCATGGCGGCGAACGATAATTCGATTGGAAAAGCAATTTTAAATATGCAAACGGAAGATGAAAGTTCAGTGAAGTCAGTGAAGTATCATTATTATACCAAGCTACGTAACTTTTATGAAATTCACTCGAAAAACGATTGCAATCTTAAAAAAACCATGGGGTTTGGAACGTATTTCACAGGTTAGTATTTAACTATTTAAATCTTATTAATTATTATTTTTCTTCTGGAATGAAAGCTATTTAAAATGTTTTATTTATCCATTGACCCAGATTACTAAAAGTTAATGAATGCCAGTAATATTTGCATTACTTAATGATATGGCCAAACGTCGACAGATATATCATTAAACATTGACGTTTGAACGATATGGTCAATTTTAGCTGGCCATTTCATGAAACACAACCATTTCATGAAATGGTCGATCATTTCATGAATAGATCAATTCTAAGATCTGGCCACGACATATATACAACTATTATTTATATTATGTACAAGTACGTAAAGGAAAACAATAAAGGGAAAGCTCATTGGGCGTCAAAAAATTCGTCCGCATCGCTGTCAGCGGGAAAAGTGCCCAAAAGGCTGACAGCATTGCTACGTTGGATAGCAATTTAATTGAAAAGGGTATGCTGAGATGGTTTGGGCATGTTGAGAGAATGAATGAAAGGCGACTAACAAAATGTATTTACAAGGCTGATGTAAAGGGAAAGGCCGGGCGGGGACGCCCTAGGAGGACATATACTGACCTTATTGGTGATGTTCTTCAGAAAGGCCAGGTGCGTAGTACTCGCAACCGGCGTGCGTGTATGACCAGATGTATGAACGTAAACGAGGCAAAAGGACTATGTAAGGATCGTAGCAGGTGGCGTTCTGTAGTTTCTGCCTACCCCCATGGGAAGAAGGCGTGAGTTTATGTATGTGTATGTGTAGTATTGCACTCTGCTGTTTTTAGGGTTTATTCTTATACAACCTACAAAAAAAATACAATTTTGGAACCCCGCCTCGAAGAGAAGAGATTTTCTTTTGACCGTGAGTTGACATAGGTAGTAAGATTAAGAATTAAGAGAACTTGGGATGCAAGAGCGAGCGAAGCGAGCTCAATATTTTTGCACCCCACCTCGAATTGGTTTGGTTAGTTATTGTTTTGACCATTAATATTTTTAACTAAATATTTTTCATGAGTTGAGGAAAACTGGATAAACTTGAGACGCGCACGCGCGATTCCACTCGGAGCGCGTTATTTTTTTTTGCATTATGTGTTATGCTGAAATCTTCTCGTCGACTGGGTCTCTAGGCCGGTGCATTGTTGGCTTAGCAGACCTGTGGTCCCGAGTACGAACTTTGCAAATCTGTAGATTATAGTAGCCTACGTCTACAGCGTTCATCATAGATGCAATGTCTTGGAAATAGATATGTTTTCAAGCCATTCCATTCAGACGATTCGATTTTATTTTATTTAAACCGTTTGGGGGGCACGGGCCGCTGTGCTCCCCTCTCTGCATCCGCCCTTGCTCCTGGCAAGACTGGTTGTCAGACTTTCGGGCTTCTGACTACCCGTAATGACTGTCAAAGATCAACGAATGACAGCCAACACGAATTGCTAAACGTGCTTTCCGAGGCAGGGAGGGGTCTCGGTATGTAATAGTTGGTCAAGCATCCACGGACCCCGACCTCGGCAAGCGTTGCTGTAGTCTCAATTCTACGTACGTTTGAAATGCAAATATAAGGTGTTGTTGCCGTATTTCAGTACTGATGTTAACGCTTCCGCTTCCGACGCGATATTGGCCTGGTTTATAGTGCTGATAATGACGTCACATCATGGCCGTACATTTGAACGTAACGGACATTTGAACTGTAGTAGAAAGCAGTGGTTGAATTTGACTTTTAATACTTTTCTGGAGTTTATATGACTGTATTATATTGATGAAGTAAAAACAAATACATGCATATTCCCTATTGTAAAAATTAATAGTTTAAAAAACACTAGAAAAATACGCTTGAAACCTGATCGTGTTCAAAGTCCATTACGTGGCCTTTCTCGCAAGTGCAAACACGACTATGATACGAAATTCCATCATGGAATGCCAGTCTATGCCTATCTTCCGGCTTCATCATCAGACCTTGAAACCTAATCGTGGTCAAAATTCATTACAAGACTTTTCTAAGAAATCCAAAACAGCTATGATACGATTTTCCATCATGAAGTTCCAGTTCATATCTTCCGGCTCCATCATCAGATCAGTTCGACAATACCATATTATTGTATTGTCATCAGAACTACATACAGCTGCCAATTTTCATTACGCTACGACCTTTGGAAGATGGTTAAATTAGTTATCTTAGATTCCATTACATAGTTAGTTACATACAGGTCGACCTAATAAAAGCGTGTTAAAAGCATTGCAAGCGCACAACGCACTGCCGTTGCGTATTATCCGTAGATATTTCAAGTACTACAAGACTTATTTTAAAGTGATCAAACATTTCCAGGGACTCTGAACGACTACAATCTGAAAGGCAGCATACTGGGAACTGCTATGAAGTACTGCTACATCTTCACAGTGTTGAAAATCTCTTTCGCTTATGTTTGGCAGCACGTCGACAGGGTTTGTACTTGTTTCATTGTCGAGCCTGTTATTGTCCCACTGCAGGGCCACGACCTCTTCTCATACAGAGAAGGCACGAGCATTGATCACCACGCTTGCACAAGACGGGTTGGCAATTTCAGACTTACTTATACAATATGTAAAAAGAAAACGCTGTCCAATCCGAAAGGAGCTCATAGATACTGCAATAACATTAAGTACTAAAAAGTTTTTTTTATATTTTATTATTTAAAATAAAAAAGTTATTGCTATTTAAAATTCACATTTTTAGAACCAAAATGTGAATTTTAATCAGAAAAGTCACATTGATACTTCCCGGATTTTAAACCCCAATCTCGTGCTTGAGAGGCAAGGTCTTAGATACTGGGCCATCACTAAAATAAACGTAGAAAGTGTATAGAGTGCCGCAATCGGCATTGTATCACTATCGGTTACAGTGCCGTCAGCTTGCGGCATACTAGTACCTACATCATTTTAGCTGAATTGCGAGCGACCGCGCGCGAGCTAAGCGAGCGTAGCGAGCGGTGCCACGTTAGCGACCGGCGAGCGCTACTTCCAAGTTACTTGTAATTCAGTTTTCTTAGTGACTTTTGCATTATGCAAATGTTAGTTCATTCTCACACTGGTGCCGATTCTCTTGTCACAAATGCCTCTAAACTAGACAAAAAATCATCAAAATTTAGTTTATTCCTGTCAAACGACGATTTCCCATTCTGAAATAGGCTAAACTGATACAACTTAACTATATTTTAGTTTGACAGCACTAAGATGGTACTGCGATATTAATTTAATGAAAACGGCAATTTTGCTATTCGAAATTTGACGTTTTCACCTAAAATTTTGATTGTCTAACTAAAACTGACTATTTCTAATCGCCATTAAAAACGCGTGGTATAAAATTGGTTGTCATGAACTTTAAATTCACACCAACACCTCGACTTCAGCGTAAAAACAAGGCAAAAACAGCACTGTATCTTTTTATCTTTTGCTTATATCTCAAAAATGGCGTGTCCTGTCGTAAAAATAATAAAATTTCAACCCCTTTTATAAAACACATGAACTCCAAAAACTCAACATGTAGGTAATAATTTTTCATATTTTCCATACAAAAAGTGAAAAATTCCTTAAAAAAAAACACGTCGAGGCTGCCTGCGTGCTTGCGCGCCTCCGGCACTAAAAAAATTCACGGGGTAGGGCAAACAAGTACCTACCACGTAGAGTCGTGATTGTCAAATTCGATTTAGTTGTGTCAAAATTACTTTAAAATTTAGAGAATTTATTTTGCAGAACAGCTTTAAGAGGCCTACGAACACGGTTCGCAACAACAAATCGAGATGTTTGCAAAATTCAATTCGAAGCACGTTGCGCTAGTGTGAGTGACACCTACAGTGAGCAATACTACCACGCACACATTGACAATTATTGCTTGATGCGATAGCACTACCAGCTTTCGAAAATTTATAATAAAGGATGTGTTCCGTTATACCAAAAATGAATGAAAACTTAATATTTTTCCAATTTTTTTTTCTATATCTTATGACTTGATAATATAAGCTGTGCTTCTGCAGAAACAATATTATAAATATTGTTGTTTATAAAACAGAAAAAACAATATGAAGACAAGTCATATACGCTGTAGAAATGTGCGAAATTAAATTCGTTTAAACTTCATTTTAGAAAAGTTTTTTTTTTTTAAAAGATGTAGGAGCCTAGATAAACACTGTCTAAATCCGAATAACAATATAATATGGGGGAAATATGCCCAAATTGCAAATGATTTAGGTGTTACGTTTGTATGGACAATTCATGCGTCGCCGCGTTCTTAAGATTCTCATAGCCAAAAGTAAGGAATTTTAGTGATAGTTTAGTTCCGTGTACAAGAGAATCGGCACCGTTGTCTTTTTTTCACTGGCGATTTAAAGTGGTTTTCTAATGTTGTCAGTAAAAATGCTTTTTTGTTGTTTAGATATTGCCTACGTACTATATACCGGATCCAAATTCGCTAAAGATGATAGAGCAGAAGAAAAGGAACGATCCATACAATCCAGTCGGCTTCCTCACCGCTTTCTACATCATTAGCAAGATGTTCATACCTGTGGGGTATTTTTATTTTTACATTTGGTACAAGCCCTACGTCCAATGGTTTTCTATTGCCCCCACTGAACCCCTTTAAAGGAAAAAATTTCGAAAATCCTTCCTTAAGGTTGCACTAGTCGACAGCTCGAACTCGTTGGTGGGCGTGGCTAATATGCATGCTATTTAGTATAGTTATTTAGTTTTATTTATCTAGTTTTTGATTTATTTATTTAGTGAAATAGACGATGATTTATAACGAAAACGAGCGGGTAAAACATGAACAGACCTTTCGGCGTATATATATTATGGAAAAACTAATACCTATATGTATCTACTCAAAATAAAATTATTTGAACTTTCGAATAAATTATCTATCCCTGTACGATTTCTATTTTGCCATTTTCATACTACATAGGTTATTTATTTACGCCAAAAGATAAGTTGAAATTAGTGTTGAAATATGTACCTAAGTTTCGACGCTCATGACTTCCAAACTAATACTTTATTTTCCCAATTCTGCTTCCTTATAGATAGAATTTTTAATTTTGAACGCACACCTGTGAATGAATTTAGGACTTTTATTCAAGTGAATCCGCAGTTGTAGCCCGCAAAATTCAAGTTTCCTTACGTTGTTTGCAATTTGCAGGTCAGTGTCAAGTTGTATCTTGATCAAAATATGATTCGCAACTATAGCAGAAATTTATTTATAGAATTATAATCATTTAAAGTAATAAAGTTAGAAAAGTATGGAAAAGTTCTTATGGAACTACTTAGAAAAGATGTATTAATGATTTTAATACAACTGCGGATCCACCTTAAGTAGATTTTTGGAACGAAGTTCTTTAACGCGGCTTGCGGTTAGAGTAAACTTCAGAAATTGTCACGAAAGGAGACACTAATTAAAAAAAGCGCGCCGTGTACACTACCCCACAGGTGACGTGGAAACGTGTGCTTGTTATTGAGATTGCAACTTTTGAATCGCTATATCTCAAAAACGGTGATTCTTAACAAAAAGAAAGTAGGCACAATTTTTGTAGAAATTGCATGTTTTTCAATTCAACTCATTTTTTAATTTTGTGAACATAGGGTAAAATTATACAGATTTTTTACAAAGAAATATTGGTCCATACTACAAAGGTACGATAGTAATAGTCAATTCTTGTCCGATGTATTTTTATAATAAAACTTACCGTTTGGCTGAAAAATGCAAAAAATCCATTTTTGTGAAACATGCGGGATCGATGGGGACTTTTGATATTTTCTTTTATATTGAAGATATTAACAATCAATCCCAAGATTCAGCTTGATGCGAATTAATGTAACCTTGTCCCAATTTTTTGGGCCAACTTGACTGGACAATTACGTATTTTTGACCGGACAATTACGTATTTTTGTAACTATTCCCGAGCCCCGTTTGAGTATAATGGGGCTTTGGTTCGAAAGCCGAAAATCAAACGAAATCTTGGACCTTCCTTATGACCATTAAAAGACATCAACGCTGGTGTCGTTCCAGTCCGTCCCATCCTTGATGTCCTCCCTCCGGTTGACGCCCTAAGCCGAGGTTAGTACCCCACAGGGGGTGCCCTTAGCGAGCGTTCACCTAGTTTTAATTAGCATAGTTGAATAACCCCTGGCTGGAGGTTTTAAATGTAGTAGTATAAGGCACCCACAGGAAAGCCCGGTTAAGTAGTCATGATCTCAGAGGTCAACTACGAAACGCCCAAACTGAAAAAAAAAGAAAAGAAAAGCTGGTGTCGTCACAGTGTCGCGAAATCAATGATTTAGTCCCGTCTCAAAAATGCCCAACGCGCCTAAAGAAGTTTTCACTTCAAACATCTTCCCAACAACGTAAATAACGCAATGAATGTTATTGAACTGTCAAAATGAAACATATTAGTCTTAATTATTTAAGAAAAGGTGTTACGCAATTAGATAGCGTCAGTGGTGTAGTGGTTTCTTTAGTTAGTCTACGATTTTACCATTTCACCGCAATATCTAACATTCCTTGTTTCCGTAGAGCCCCAATCTATCCTGACAACGACGTGGAACGCATCGTTTGCCTCTTAATCATGATGACCGGCTGCCTGATGGTGACGGGGGCGGCCGTAGCCTCGCTTGCCCTCATCATCAGCCTTTATATGAGGCCTGAGGAAACCTTCCGCTCGAGATACAGGCTCATGATGAAGGAAATGGTGAGGATACCATGACCATAAACCATGGGGTATGGGGTGACCTACAAAATGACATGTAGATAAATGTCCGGCGCACTCTGTGCAGCCAGCCATGCATGAGTGACTAATTTCTACCACGGTGTGGTATTCTTCATAGTTCCAGCTAATAGGTATTATGACACGAATATTTAAGTACTTTGTAATCATCATCATCATCAGCCTATAATGTTCCCACTGCTGGGACACAGGCCTCCTCTCTGTGAGAGGGAGTGAGCCGTAATACACCACGCGGGCCCAGTGCGGGTTGGTAGATGTCGCGTGTCTTCGAATTTTCTATTGGTTTCCTCACGATGTTTTCCTTCACAGTTTTGAGAGCAGTGCTGATGAAATAATTTACATAAAGCGCCTGTCTGGGTTCGAACCTACGACCTACAACTCGTAAGTCGCGGCCGTTACCACTGGGCCACTACTGCTCCACTTTGTAAAGTATTATATTATTTTAATTATTGTGAATGTGAAGACTAATTTGTGTTTTTTGTTGCTTTTTTCTCAGTTAGTTTTTTAAATCATGGTCTGTCATTTTGAATAGATAATAATTTATGCGGTATACCAGAATGTCCTGTCTTTGGTATTGTTCGTTGAGCTCCTTAAGTTCTGAGTTGAGCTGCACGACTACTGATAAATGCGTGCACTAACTGGAGACGTCCACTCTATCTAATAAATAAATTATAAGCAAAAAAACCTTTTAAAAAAAAAGCTTTTATTTAAATGCTCTAAAAAGAAGAAAATAAAATTTTCTTTTAAAATGTTAACTATCAACTTATAACCTCATTATACACAATTTATATGATAGTAAAAGCTTGTCGCGAGGTTTGCATTAGTACCTATAAGTGTAATCGCTCGACAAGCTTTTATGATCATCCAAACTAAACGTGTATACAAAATTTCAGCTCAATCTGTTGAAGATATCTGTTTCAAAATTGAGTAGCAAGATTCCACCCGAACATACATACATAGGTACATTGCAAGTTAAATAAAAGCTTTTAAAAAGCAGTACCTTTGTGCTTCTTATCTTTATGTGTTTTTCTCTAAAGTGTTCTGAGTGTACCTACACAAATAAATAGAAATAGCTTAGGCCTACCCGACCCTTTCATCCTTTGCTGTTTACTTGCTATTTTAGAAAACCCAAATTAAACCGATATTGTGTAGATAGGTCATTTTTGTGTCCTTATATTTTAGTCTGACACACACGTCTCTGCGAATCTTCGCGCCAAGGTGAAGACATTCTACACGATGTACTGGCACAGACAGCGAGGAGTCTCGAAGACGCAACTGCTGCCCTTATTCCCGCCGACGCTGCCCGCTGCCATCTATCTCGACATCTATTTTGAAGCTACGCAGAAAGTTAGAGCATATTATAACTGGTTAATAAGAAATTGTGCTATCCCACTGCTGGGCAAAGGCCTCTTCTCATACTGAGAAGGTACGAGCATTGATCAACACGGTTGTTCAAGACAGGTTGACGATTTCAGACTTATATTTACTACATATAAGTCCTGGTTTCCTCACGATGTTTTCCTTCACCGATGTCAGTAGGTTATCGTCCTCATCATCATCAGCCTATCATGTTCCCACTGCTGGGACACAGGCCTGCTCTCTGTGAGAGGGAGTGGGCCGTAATCCACCACGCGGGCCCAGTACTGGTTGGTAGATGTCACATGTCTTCGAATTTTTGGTTCTAGGACATGCCGGTTTCCTCACGATGTTTTTCTTCACCGATTTGAGAGCAGTGGTGATGAAATAATTTACACAAATTAAACCTACAAACTCGTAAATCGCGGCCGTAACTACTTGGTCACCACTGCACCAGTAGGTAAGGCTCTAGACCAGCGGTCGGCAACACGTGGCCCGCGGACGTCTTACTTGCGGCCCGTGAATGTTTTGTAAATAAGTTATAAATAACGCGCAAACTTTTTCAATTGTAATTTATAGAAAAAATAAATATGCTTCTCATCTCACAGATTCCATTCAGCACCCTAATTGCGTAATACAACACAATCACAATTTGCTTCGATTTGAAACAGATTTCTAATCCATTGCACAGATTTTTTTCCAACTTATGAAGTTGGAAAAAAATCTGTTCAACAACGTAAATAACGCAATGAATGTTGTTGAAATGTCAAAATGAAACAAATTTCGCGAAATTGTTTACGAAAATGAGTTACGCAATTAGGGTACAGAGCCATTCTACGAATTGCAACTACAAATGCAACCTCAGACATCACACTGTTTGTATAAAATAGGTTACCTATTTAGGTATTTTGTAGTTTTCTCATTTCTGAATGATTTACGGTGGTTATTTTTCTAGCTATAAAGCCCAAACATATAAACATTATCTAAGTATAACGTGTACGAATTAAATTCCGTATGTTTTAACAATTTTTAATACCTAGCATTTTTATTTTTTCTATGGGTTACGACCAATTTATACGTAGGTATATTGGGCTTCTAGAGTTAATATCACAAGTGCGGCCCGCTTTTAGTTTATTTTGCCACCTTGTGGCCCTTGCCTGCCAAAAGGTTGCCGACCGCTGCTCTAGACAGACGAATTGCATTTCAACTGCAAATTTGCAGTTTGAATGCATTTTGTACGACTGTGTCGTGTGTGTATTCATTGCAGTCGTACTAACTGCATTAAAACTGCAAATTTGCAGTACAACATTATACAACATACAACAACAACATTATACAATATTTGACTTTGACTAGACTACTTTTGATACACACAGACAGGACTGGATCGAATTCCATCAGAACACTTGGCTCGCATAGCCATCGCCCTTTATAAGATAAATAAAATAAACCTATAAAACCAAGTTAATGAAAGAAACCCTCTAAACCCTGTTTCAGGCCCGAATTCTCCGTGACCTGTCTCTTCAGATGCTGTCGGAGCTCGCGAAGAATATGCAGACCATACACTTCATCCCTGGAGACTCTATCATCAAGCGTGGCTCCAAGAAGTGCAAGATCATTTACATTACTTATGGAGATGTTGAAGTAAATCACAACTTTTTCTGCATTTCAAAGTTATAATTTTAAAGTGCAAATTAAATTGGATGTAGATCAGCAGAAAGGACTCAACCCACACTATGGTCAAAAATGAAAAAGGTCCTAAAGAAACCAACCTTTAGGTCCTTTTTATTTTTGACCATAGTGTGGTTTGAATCCTTTTTGCTAATCTACGTCCAATTTTATAAAGGAAGTCTTATTGCCTCTTACATCACGAATTTTCCGCAGCAGCCCGAAGTCTGAAGTGCCCTATTATTGGCAATGGGCTCGCTTCGTTTCCTACGGCACGCGTACAGTCAACTCACGAGCTTACCTTACAATTAGGGAAGATTCAAAAGCGATCTTTTTATGATGTTACGAACATAATATTATCGAAATCATAAATATGAATAGCTGTATTTTCTTAAAGTTGCATTTATTGTAATTTTTTTGAATTTTGCGAAACTGTACGGTACATTTATGCTCAAAACACAGTTTCGCCTTACCACTCCGGAAATTTACGTGTGATGTTAAGACCAGGCACTCCAAAGACTAATTTCCATGCAAACTCCGCCCCATGCACCCCACCACTCCACTATGTGCTAAACGCTAACACATCAGTAATAAAGTTGAATATCGCGTGCGCGCTTTGGTCGTGTTCAAGCACGGAACTAAATGTCATAAGTGTCAATTCTTATTTCGTTTATAACTAAAGTAATAATTGATCTAGAGAAAAAATACCTTATATTTGGATTATAAACTGTACATATTTCCTTACTGTCAGTATTTATTTTAGACATAAAAGCCGAGTAATCTTGTTTGTTTCAAATAATCTTTAAAAAGACATGATTTTCGAATAAAAACTGGATCGTGCGAAAATGTTCCAATTAAGTAACTGTCTTATATTTGGAAAGAAAAAGATCCAATAAATCATATACTAAAGTTCCATTATGATTGTATGCGTGACTTTTTCAGAATATTAATGCAAGTTAACATACAATTTAGGGAGCCTCCTCTTAAGCTATGATACGTATCATGTATTGTGGAGACCGGTACAGATGCTGACAGCGGAGGACGACAACACGGCGATACTGCGGCTGACGCGCGGGACGGTGCTCACGCCGTGCGGCGGCGTGGTTGCGCCTGCGCTGAGTCCCTCGCACCTCGCCGTGCGCGCCGCCACCTTCTGCACCGCGCATGTGCTGAAAGCCTCCGAACTCTGGCGGGTAGTCTACAAGCACTCCGTCTCCCAGGGCCATGCGGGACCCATACTGGCTTCCTTCACAGTTCAGTATTGCGATACTTACTAGAAGTTCAGTCACGCACAAACATACTTTTTACGCCTACGCAACATTAAAAAGCTATTTTCTCCCAAAGTATTGATATAAATTTTATGGTGTTACGACCATAGTATTTTCGAAACCGTACTATTAGGCCCTGTACACACACGTTTTCTTGTACGGTTTATTTGCCGTATGTAGGCACGGTAAGTAGTTAGTGTTGTATGTATGAATCAGTTTGGAAGCTTGTTAACAGACACGTTTTTGGAACGAAGTTCTTTAACGCGGCTTGTAAACTATCAGAAATAATCACGCTAAAAAGTGTTAATACTTGCGACTGTCTTCTTCTAATTCAAAGAGAAAAAAAAAGAGAGAAAGATAGAACGCCGGCAGAAAAAAACAAAAGAAAAGAGTAAAGTGATTACAGTGTCGTGGGATAAAATTGTACACATCGGCCCGAGTACACTGCATGCCGGAGAGAGAGAGAGAGAGAGAGAGAGAGTGTGAATTTGGTTGAAATAAAAATCCAAGATGGCGGTTGCGAAAATTTTCAAATTTTTCGTCATGGATGTCGTTTTCATAGTTTTCGAGGGTGCTCAAGCCGATAGTGAGGTCAAAATGTAAATCCAAGATGGCGCTTGCAAACAATTTGTTTTTGCTTTAAATCATACCGCACAAGTTTTTTCTACGGGGTGTTTATACGCCGTACCGTAAAGAAACCGTGCCGTGTACAAAAGAGCTTATAGAATACTTAGGTCTTATTTCAAAGTTCTTATCGTTAACTCACGAGAAAATTGTTATAGAATTTTACGTAAGTGTTACTGTGCGTTTGCAAACATGCACAACAATACATGCTGAAATCTTTATGTTCTGTCAATTTTCCATAAAATGTTTGACAGGAACTAGAGATTTCAACATATTTTATTGTGAATGTTTCGCCAGTGCAAACGCACAGCGGGCGTACAGTAACCTACTGTATAGATATGGCATTATGAGTTAAAGAAAAAGTTCGGCTATAGTCATCTACCGATGTCACTTATTATAAGTACCTAGATGACAGTCTTATTTATGCGTCCAAGTACTAGTGTTATTTCACACTTTAGTCATTATAATTTCATTGTAGATAGTTAAAAACGTGTGTTGTGAAGGTCAGATAGGCAGTCGCTCCAATTAAAAAATTGGTAATTAGCTGCATCGCCTGCATCCGGTTAGCCTGGAAGTCGACCCCGATGTACTTTGGAAAAGGCTAGGCAGAGATGACAGTTACAAACGTGGCTTTATTAAATAAAATATGTTACTTTCTGTCACAGGACCACGTTGAAAGGGTGAAGAGACATTACAGCATGAAGATACCAGATCAAGCCGTGTTAGTATTCATTGTTATGATTCAATTATAGTCGAAAAAGCAGGTTAGATTGGACGAAAATGATTTAATGGCAATGCTTCATAATAATATTATATGTAAACCTTTTAACAACATGAAAGTAGAATAAATGCTGTGGAAATGCGTACCTTGCGAAGCATGTGTGGTCCGACTATGAATGATAGGCTGAGGAATGTTGTGATAAGACAGCGGCGTGATTTAAAAGAAGATGTAGTGACAAAAATTGAAAAGGGTATGCTGAGATGGTTTGGGCATGTTGAGAGGATGAATGAAAGGCGACTAACAAAATGTATTGACAAGGCTGATGTGAAGGGAAAGGCCGGTCGGGGACGCCCTAGGAGGACATATACTGACTTTATTGGTGATGTTCTTCAGAAAGGCCAGGTGCTTAGTACTCGCAACCGACGTGCGTGTATGACCAGATGTATGAACGCAAACGAGGCAAACGGAGTATGTCAGAATCGTAGCAGGTGGCGTTTTGTAGTTTCTGCCTCACTATCCCCATGGGAAGAAGGCGTAAGTTTTTATATGTGTATGAATTTATAAACCTTTGTAACCCACGAAAAAAGGAGGAGGCTCTCAAGTCGACACGACCTCAGAGGCGCCAAGTAAAATGATAGCAGCGATTGATCTTCGTTGATTGTTTGTTTAGTGCTGCCTTAAAATTGGTTAAATACATTCATTTAGGAGCTTAATTCGACTAGAAGGTTTTTTTAAACGCTTCTCATTTTCTTTTTCCGTCGATTAAGTTTTTATCTCAAAAAGTTTTTTCACTCCTCTTGCTCAAAAAGACCGTCATTATAGAGTACCAGAGCGGGGAAAAAATTGCATTTCTTGCTCTAGGGGAAAAAGTAATTTCTTTTTAATTTTTGTCTGTTCCAACGAGCCTTGAAAAATGAAAAAGTCTTTATTCTTAAGTAGAATAATCATGATTATGGACTCTACTTATTACTGGTTCACAAAAAAAGAAAAACATTTTGTTTTTGAAAATGGAACTAAATCTCTTCGGTAGAATGCGTGCATTGCGTTGCGGCTACAGAAGAAATAAAAAAGGCATTGGCGCAAAATCTTTAGAATTTTTTTCTAATTACGAATTGAATTAGTGACCGTAATATAATTTACAACAGTGAAAATGTCATCATCTAGTGAGAACATCTTCACAGAGGACTGAAATTAAGTTGCCGGAAAAAAATATCTCGTTAAATATCCAGAATTGTATAAATTGTACATTTGAATAAAATAAACTATTTGATATTGGATTATTTTATTTTCTCTTATTATTTTATTTTCTCGCAATCGTAGTGAAAAGTAGAGTGTAACACACGGCGCTAAAACCCATTGTAACTCGGTTTCCATTTACTCCCTCGCTACAGCTCGGGAGTAAAACTACCTCGTTCCAATGGGGTATTTTAGCCCCTCGTATAACAATCTACTATTTAATTTTTGCTTTTGAGTTTTGTAAGTAGGTATGTATTTATGATGAAAATATGCGAAATCTTTTTCAGAAGTGTCTTAACGCTGTCCCTTTTACAAAAACAATGTATATACGCTTATATACGCTTTTTTTCTCTTTTATTTATTATTGTCATTTTCGAGCGTGAGATAATTCATTTGCGTATCTCTTACGTCGCTGTTTTCGCGTATTTGTTAATGTTACTCACTTTAATCGTTAGTGGAAGCTTGTAATTGGCCATCGTTTACACATTGTGCTTGATATTAAAATGCTGTAAGTTTTCCTAAAATTAATAAAATAAAATAATTAAATATCATCCTATTATCGTCAGCCGCAAGAGCAGCATCCTGCAATTCAACCGTAACCTGATGTCACTGAAGGGAATGAAGGATGAAAACGGGATTCCGCTGCTGGCCAGCTCTGACATCTTCCTGGAGATCGCGGGCTGCTACATCATGAGGAATGTTAGTATGCTCACATACATGTCAGGTTTACCTTCATATCCGTCTGATTTGAACTAAAACCCGTACTATTTTAATTTTTAAGTACCGGATCCAGGGGGGCTAAAGGGCTCAAGCCCCCCCCCCCCAAAACCAGACGGTTTCTTCTTCCGTGACAAATCTGAAAGGGAACTTGATATTATTCTAATTAAACTTTTTAGCAAGTATGACACTACCATTGTACAAATTGCCATCAGTAAAATTATCCTTATCTTCTTCAATTTTTTTTCTATAAGATGTTAAGTACGTGACGAATTTTGAATCCGCGCGAGACTCGTTCTGTCTCATTCTCTCACGATGCCAGATTTGGCCGCCATGTATATTCACCGAGATATCTCTGGTAGTCTACAACTTAACGAAGTCATTGAGGAATTTGCGAAAAGTAATCCGAGGAGGCTTGTAAAATATTGTGTGCTTTTTTAGAATTTACTTCGCCAAAACCTACCCTCAGCAGGGTCAAGGCCAAACGGCAATCCTAGATCCGCCACTATGTTCTCATTACGTTATGCTTCTTTAACCGTAATTAAATTTTTCTCATATCATTCCCCAGCGTCCCGATGCTACCCTAACGGACCAGTCTGATGAGATCTGTCTCCGGTCGTCGTTCCCCTGCATCCTGCAGCCAAATTCCTCACTCCTGGTTGCATGGAATTCATTTGTAGCTTTTCTCATACTGATCGTGTGTATCGTGAGTATCAAATACCTGATAATGTTTTATAGACTTTTAGGCCAAACAAAGAAATTAATATTAATAGTCTAATGTTTTGTTGTCTTCTCCTTTTTGGTCTAATAATCGTAAGTGCGACTGCCAATGCCTTAAAACTCTACTGCTGATCATTTGAAATTGTACGGTTTCATCTTGGATATGCACACACAGCAACATAGCCGACCAATACCATTACACAATGACTGTGTTCTAAACAGAACCACAACCGTACATTTCCATATTTTCCATGGTAAGTACCTAAGGTTCGCCGTGTCAAGATGCCTAGGTTAGGACAAGGGCGTATAATAACACGCTGTACCTACGCGGCCGATGACGTTTAT
This sequence comes from Agrochola lychnidis, assembly GCA_963680765.1. NCBI lineage: Eukaryota > Metazoa > Arthropoda > Insecta > Lepidoptera > Noctuidae > Agrochola > Agrochola lychnidis. Next base: position 25,086,549 of record OY796858.1, read on the forward strand.
ATTATAGCAGGCTCAAGCCTTATAAAGGCTTGTGCAGACCAGCGCGATATCGCGGGCGTGACAGGCAGCGCTACCAGTGTCGCGCCCGCGATATCGCGCTGGTCTGCACAAGCCTTAATGTGGTCACTACTAATAGGCTATAATTCTGATGCAGATAGTACACCACAGACTACCTACAAAATTTTCTCTCTTTCTCCCTTTACTCCATCCAAAGATTGCCTTTAAAAAATCATTTGTCACCTTATGTAACATTTCTAGAATTTATCTATCTATCGACTTACCGACCGGATACGGAACACGATACTGCGCTCTAAGACACAAATCGCTGACGTTACCCAAAAAGCAGCCAAGCTCAAGTGGGGCTGGGCCGGACACGTTTGCTGCATGTCGGATGCATTGTGGGCCACTACAACATGGGTTCCTGAAAACATCCAGCGGCATCGTGGAAAACCCAGGCGTAGATGGCGGGACGAACTTGACGGTTATAGGAGGGATTGGTACATATTGGCTCAGGATCGGGTTGGGTGGAAAAAAGAAAGGGAGGCCTTTGCCTTGCAGTGGGACAATACGGGCTAATTAATATTAATTTTTAGTTTTTAACTATTTTCGGGACCATGGATCCCGGTCCTTTGGAAGGCGTACGAGGGGCCGAAGCCAACTCGTAGAGGCCCGTTAGACGCTTTTAAAAAAATGAGGCACCAACCGATTATTATTATTATCTATCTATCTGTCTGATGATAAAACTTGTCCACCACAGGCTCATCCTTACAACCTGGTGTTCACAAAGGACCGCTCCCTGGGGTTCAGGTTCTTCGACGTGTTCGTGACCGTCATGTTCATACTGGACCACATCGTATATCTGTCTACAGGAGCTAATGTTGAGGAAGGTATTACAAAAAAACCCTTAATCTATAAGTAGATATTAAGGTGTCTGTCTGTGTGACCCCCTTGTTCTTTTAAACTATGCAACGCATTTTGATGCGCTTTTTACCATCATTTAGAGAATTGATTCGGAAAAGTTTGTGTTTATTACGTTAAGGTTACAATCAGCAATAGTGATTAAGCAGAAGATAAAAGTGTCAAATGTCATGATTTCATGAAATCATTTTATTTTGTGCTGAATTATTACAGGATGTTTGGCAGGACGTTGAACATACGAAAATGGTGGATAGGTAGGGTCATCTGCTACTTACTCAGCCCTAATTTATTTGCCCCTGGCACCTGGATATTTAAAAAAAAATTTTTTTTGGTTTCTTCTAGTTTCACCACTTTCTTAACTTTAAAGTGTAATTTTTATTAAAAATGGGTAAAACTGGCAATATTTTTGTTTTTTAATTTTAAATCTTTAATGTTGGCAGATTCTTATAAAATTATTGCTTTATTCAGATGTTAGCTAGAAAAAAGTTATGAGTCCTCAAACTGACAGAAAGATGTAAAAAATTCTTAAATCTTAATTTCAACTTGCATTAAAAAAAAAAAAACAAAGGCCAAATATATTAGGGCTGAGTAAGTAGCAGATCCACCTATCCACCATTTTCGTATGTTTAACGTTCTGCCAAACACCCTGTATACTTAATAATTATAAAAAGTTTGATCCTTGGGATTCCGAAAGGTGTGCTACGCATTTGGGGCGGGCATATGCTAGAGCGGAAGGTAAACGATGCATGCAACAGATACTAATACGGGTGTACCTATCACCAGGTGTGCCGATAACATTCACGCAGACGTCCTCCCAGCAGATGCGCAGCCACTGGTTTGTTCTGGACGTGGTGGCCACGCTGCCCATCTTCGAGTTCATCGGTGATGGCCGCTTTGGAGGCATCAACAAGCTTCTCAGGATACCAAAGGTACACAAGAATAACATAAAGCTTCTTCCCTCCTACCTCCACTTCTTTCGTATCGACAGTACGTCTTGTTTTTTTATTAATTATTTTAATTTAATTAAAAACGATGTAAACATTGCGATATCAGTAATGTAATTAATGACCTCTGAAGTGCAGATGTAGGCATAGTTTGGACGCTCTAGTAAGTGAGCCATGGTCTGGCTTGCTGTTCCAGAGGGTCCATAATAATCTTATTATTATAAGTTCACCATCTAATTAATAGAAGTGAAAAATGTTTAATTATTTTTAACGAGTGAATACTTAAAGAACTAGTCTGCCCCGATAGAAAAAAGACGCATCTAAATTTTTTTTCTGATTCCAGCAATGTATATATATGTCACCGTAGAATTATAAACTTCGTTAGTTTATAATCGATCGGTATTATTTCCGTTAGATTATAAATTGTCGAAAAAATGTGAACTGCGACAAAGCATTTACTATTTAACGCATTATTTTTCGATAGTTTATAATGTATCCATGAGAAACGAGAGAACGCTCCATGAGAACGCTCGCTCGGCTCGCGCGGTTGGTCACAGTTCTAACCTAACCCATTTCACCCAGTTCACAATTTTTCGACAGATTATGATCAACGGAAATAATACCGATAAGTTATAAACTAACGGTGCTCACAATCTTACGGTGACATATATAACTCTCTGGAAAAAATGTTAGATGCGTCATTTTTCTATTGGGAGCAGTAGTAATTGGGACCTCCATTTGAGCAAATAAGCCTGTGTAAGGAGACTCTGCATCTCTGAATCTTAAACTAGCTTCTGCTCGTGACTCCGTCGGCGTCAAATTTCTTGTTCGCCCGACCCACCGCGTCTGATCGTATCGCCTGCCCGAGCAATTTCTTCGTTTTTGCTTAACGTTCTATGACTTTTTTCTTTTTGTTCGGCTGCTAAGGGTCCTACCGTAATGGTAATAGCCTATTCTCCAACAACCTTTCTCAAAAATTGAGCTATCAAATGCAAAAAGATGTTTTCAAATCCGACTGGTTCTAGAGATTTGCGCGTTCAAACAAAAATCTAATTTGTCAGCTTTATTATATTAAGTACATTGATTTACATCAATGATTAAGTATAGATAAGTATTATTTATTTAGTAGTTTAGTTTTGAGAAAAATTTACATCTGTAGAAATTGTAATCAGTTTTGTTCTTTGTTTCTCGATGTTTCCAGCTATTCCGAGTGCTCAAAAGCTTCGAAGACCGTTGCGTGTACCGCAGCAACGTGGTTCGGTTCCTGTCGTACACGCTGCTGCTGCTCATCGCCTGCTACATGGTCGCCGCCATGCAACAGAGCTTCATGTGCTTCCGGTGAGTTGTTGTCAACTGTCTTAGGGCCGTTTTGACATTCGACTGAATAATTGTGTCGAAGATTTTTAATAGGTTGGAACTAGGAACCTATGTATCTCATAAAAATCTTAAATATTCATTCATGAAATTTTGTAGTTTAATTGTTCCATATACAACGAAAGTGCTCGCTTTCGCTAAGGAAAGATTTCTGGGAATTCATCCCCTAAAGGGGTGAAAAGCGGTGACGTTTGTATGGAATTAAAAAAAAACTGGGCACATGGCTTGAGATAGAAGTTCGTATCGCATCTCTGTAGCCCCACTAAGTCTGATCTGTTATGAAATATCAAGCAGTAGAAAAGACAGACCGTAAAACCGATCGCTTTTAGAGTTCCGTACCTACCTCAAAAGGAAAAACGGAACCCTTATAGGATCATTTCGCTGTCCGTCCGTCTGTCAGTCTGTCAAAACCCTTTTTCTTAGGAACGCGTGGAGGTATCAAGGGTAAATTAATATCAAATACGTAGGTCTATACTAGTCTATAGTCCCTTAGAACTCTAAAAAAATCAAGAACTCTAAAGAAGTCAACTCAATAAAAAATACGGACATTTATGCGACATATTTTGATACTCGCAACAAATTAATCAAAACCTTCTTCAAAACGTTACTTCCCGTTGACCTAGAATCATGAAATTTGGCAGGAAACAAGGTCTCACAGCACATGTAAAGGAAAAAATCCAATGAATTTTTAGTTTTATCACACAATTAATGTTTTTTTTTTGCGATTAAAAACTTACATTTGTAGTTGGAGAATTATATCTATGTATGGGAGAACATGTTTTTAACTACAATGTTAAGTTTGTTTTTGGGATTAATTCATCCCAACTACGGAACTCTTCATTGTGTGATTGTGTGTAGTCTGACACGCACTTGACCGGTTTTTTTAAACAAATCGGGCCATATTTACGGCTTGTTTTAATATTCTATGTACAATCAGCTGTAGAGAAATCTCACCCCCAACAATGTATTTTTACATTGCTAGGGGGTGAGATTTCTCTGATACTACGTCCTGCAGGGCTGGGTACTGTTTGGTGACGAACTTCACACATTCCCCGTTTTGGGAGCAAAAGCCGCTCGACGATGAGACCATCGACAACCGGCTGACATTCGGTCTCTACTGGGCCATATCGATGATCAATTTTACCAGTAAGTAAATTAAACATTATACAAGTAACTAAATGCATTTAAAACATCATTCTATTTCTGACGATCGTTTGGAAATGACAGAGACAGAATGAGGTTCTATAAAGTATGTAATAAAACCTTATGTGATCCGAAAGGGGGCGTCATAGGTGCATATGGGCGTTCACTGACCGCAATAACATTACCAAAAAGTAAATTTTAATTCGTTTTTTTTTACAAAAAGTTATTGCTAGTTATTTAAAATTCACGTTTATACAACCAATATTACCCCAATTTCATTATAAATTAGCAAATTTTCTACAGAGGCCATAAGTTATGACTTGTAGACACCCGCTAAACGACGCCCGCCCGCGCTCCATGTAATAACCAGTACCCTAATTGCGTAACTTATTTTCGTAAACAATTTCGCGAAATTTGTTTCATGTTGACATTTCAACAACATTCATTGCGTTATTTACGTTGTTGAACAGATTTTTTTTCCAACTTATGAAGCAATGGATTAGAAATCTGTTTCAAATCGAAACAAATTGTGATTGTGTTGTATTACGCAATTTCGGTACCGGTAAAATAACCCATTGAAAAAAAATGCGGCAGTTACTTTTTTAATTTTTCCAGAAAATTTCCACATAAATAGACTCTCAGTATGATTCTCGTCAACACCCTCACGGATCGGACAAGGTTTTGTTACACGCTGTATCATCATCCATCATCTGCCTAGCCTTTTCCCAACTATGTTGGGGTCGGCTTCCAGTCTAACCGGATGCAGCTGAATACCAGTATTTTACATGGAGCGACTGCCTATCTGACCTCCACAACCTAGTTACTAGATAACACGATACCCCTTGGTAAGATCTGGTTGTTAGACTTTTTGGGCTTCCAACTACCCGTAACGACTGTCAAAGATCTACAAATGACAGCCGGGACCAACGGCTTAACGTGCTTTCCGAGGCACGGAGGGGTCTTGGTATGTAAAGATGGTCGTCACCCATCCACAGACCAACCGCGGCAAGCGTAGCTTAACCTGATCGATCGACCCGTGCAGCTGTTGTTACTTAGCCTGCCCCTTACACGCTGTATACAGGGTCAAATTAAATTAGCTAGCAAAATACTACAGACGTGATGGGTATCGATATATAAACACGATACAATGAAAAAGAAGTTAATTTGATGAGGCTTTTTTGGGGTCGTCAACAGCAGGAAATATCAGTTTAAAAAAAAATTTTTTTTTTGTGTGTAAAATTTACAGACGTGACGGGTATCGATATCTAAACACGATAAAATTAAAAAATACAGATTTTCTTAACTCATAGATAGATAGATACATAACATAACATCACGCCTTGTTTCCCCGAAGGGTAGGGCAAAGGTGTCCCTGTAGCAGGTACACCCACATTTCGCCAGTGATGTTTAAGTCCTATGTATAATGAATAGAATAGATAGAATATTCTTTATTATGTATACCATAAAAATTACAGACATAAATACACACATACATACAAGCACAAAACAAAACATACTTCAAGTAACAAAAGTACAAGCACTCGTAGATCCAAAAAAAAAATTTTTAGTTATCCTTATTTTTTCATGTTTAGATATCGATACCCATCACGTCCGTGAAGTTTAGCCAGCTAATTTGCTCGTTCTCAGTAACACTTGAATTACGAAAATCACCCTTAGTGCTGAGAAATAAAGGCGCTGTCAAAGTAAACCATGAACGAGCAGTTTTCTGTACAATGTAACTGTAATTAGTTTTGCAGAAAGAATGCAAGTCCTACTAAGTAGTTCAGTGATATACATAGGTAGAGATGTAAATTGAAAAAAAAAAACAAAAAGATTTTTTTCACAATCTTGAAAAAAAAACATGAAAAAAAACTTGGCAGATGCTTTGACATTTTTGTGCCGTTTTTTGTAAGACGTTTTGAGCAAAATGTACATTCTACTTTAGGTACATTCGAAGTAGAAACAACATTGTTAAAAATATTTGCCACGACTGACGTCTTTCGACCTGAACCGACTCGTTTCGGCATATTTACAAATATAATCAATTACATAAAATTACTCAATACGATTAATGTTTACCTAACACTCAACAATAACGAACTCTCACTGTCTAAAGTTTTCTGCAGTCTGCACGCAATTCAACCAAAACATAAACCAACCGAGGATTAGGGAAATCCCCGTCCGTAAATGTTAACTTCAGTGGGAGTTGGCAATTATTTTGAGATATCTATGTAGTACTTAACAAAAAAACAAATGGTATTTTCTCATTAAATAAAAAAAAGTAATATCAATTCATATATTATGATAACCACCTTACCATGTTTTTATTTTCGTACTCTTGAAAAAAAACCTACTCCAGAAAAAAAAACTGTTTTTTTTCATGTTTTTTTTAACCTTTTTTCATCTCAGAAAAAAAAACGTTTTTTTACAACTCTATACATAGGTACATAGGCAAAATTATCTAATAAGAGAACCTCGGTGAGATTGTATTGTTTCTGTGTGCAGATCATAGGCAACCTTGGAGTGCGACCGACTGGAAGCACGTGATGTACACGGTGATCATCCTGGAGATGTGCATCATCCTCCGTATCTTCATGGAGGCTGTATACTCCGCCACCATAATGGTTACCACGTCTTTAAGGTATTCGTCTCACTTATAAGATGCGTTTAGCTTATAAGATGCGTCTAGCTTATAAGATGCGTCTAGCTTATAAGATGCTTGTACCATATAAGATACATAACTTATAATATGCTTGTGGCAACACGCCATGTTCGGGTTCGCGACAAGTCAATCGTCATTTTTGGCTATGAGAACATCTCGATTTGTACGTGTTCGCAGGCCTCTTAAAGCTATTCTGCAAAATAAATTCTCTAAATTTAAAACTCACCTGCAGTATGGCGGTCCGTATGTGTCTAGGGTTTTAGCTATGTTCTACTCGCTATGTCTGAGCCATTCATACCTGCCGTACGACTTCTTAAGAACGGTAGTAGTGCCTGTGGTGAAGAATAAAACTGGTGATCTAGCCGATAAAACGAACTACAGGCCTATCTCTCTTGCTACTGTTATAGCAAAGGTGTTTGACGGTTTGCTTGATACACGGTTGAATGAACACGTGTCACTGCATGATAATCAGTTTGGATTTAGACCCAAATTATCTACTGATAGTGCAATACTGTGTCTCAAGCATACCGTCAGATACTACACGGATCGTAAAACACCAGTGTACGCGTGTTTCCTCGACCTGTCCAAGGCCTTTGACCTGGTATCGTATGATGTGTTGTGGAAAAAACTTGAGGGCATAAACATGCCGCATGAACTTGTTAACATCTTCAAGTATTGGTACGAACACCAGGGTAACAATGTCAGATGGGCGGGTACATTATCGGAGCCTTACAAGCTTGAATGTGGGGTGAGACAAGGTGGGTTAACTTCACCCACACTTTTCAATCTCTACATGGATGTACTTATCGTCGCGCTCAGTAGTCGGCATGTTGGTTGCCATGTTGATGATGTATGTGTAAACAATCTGAGCTATGCGGATGACATGGTGGTGCTGAGCGCGTCGGTTTGTGGATTACGCAAGCTTTTGAAAATCTGTGAGGAGTACGTGGGCAGCCATGGTCTTATGTATAATGTCACGAAATGCCAATACATGGTATTTCAGGGAAGCGCCAAATGTCCACAGCAAGTACCCCCTATTTGCTTGAATGGTGTACAGTTAGAACGGGTGAACCAATTTAAATACTTGGGGCACTGGGTAACGGCTGATCTGAAAGACCATGTCGACATTGAGCGGGAGCGGAGGGCACTGTCTAAGAGAGCAAATATGATAGCCCGTAGGTTTGCACGTTGTTTAAATCCGGTTAAAATCACGCTTTTCAAAGCTTTCTGCACCTCCCTATACACGTGCAGCCTATGGGCATCTTACTCACAAGCTGCTTACAGTGCCCTTCGTGTCCAATATAACAACGCGTTCAGGGCAGTGTTGGGGCTGCCCCGTTTCTGCAGCGCCTTGGGCATGTTTGCGGAAGCGCGCACCGACTGTTTTCACGCCACCATGCGCAAGCGGTGCGCGTCCTTGGTGCGCAGGGTGCGGGCTAGCTCCAACACTGTTCTGGCGATGATTGCTCAACGACTGGATTGCCCCTACGTTGGGCACTGTTGTAGCAGGCATATTTTATGAATATTATAATTTAAATTTTAACTTCTGACATAACTTCACTTACATAATTTCTGACATAATTTAATTCATTGTTCTATTTAATTTAATTTTTATTTTGTTGTGCTTTTGACATTAATTGATTTGATATGTCATTTTTCTATGACACTTATAAAATTGCGGGAAACAAAGTGAATGGTGCTATACATGCGATTGTGACCAACCAGTCGATGTCTAAAAAGGCTCGACTGGCTGTTCACAATGGTGTGGTGGTGCCCACGCTTATGTATGGTAGTGAATGTTGGGTGTGGCAAAAACAACATGAAAGTAGAATAAATGCTGTGGAAATGCGTTCCTTGCGAAGCATGTGTGGCCTGACTATGAATGATAGGCTGAGGAATGATGTGATAAGACAGCGGTGTGATTTAAAAGAAGATGTAGTGACAAAAATTGAAAAGGGTATGCTGAGATGGTTTGGGCATGTTGAGAGAATGAATGAAAGGCGACTAACAAAATGTATTTACAAGGCTGATGTAAAGGGAAAGGCCGGGCGGGGACGCCCTAGGAGGACATATACTGACCTTATTGGTGATGTTCTTCAGAAAGGCCAGGTGCGTAGTACTCGCAACCGGCGTGCGTGTATGACCAGATGTATGAACGTAAACGAGGCAAAAGGACTGTGTAAGGATCGTGGCAGGTGGCGTTCTGTAGTTTCTGCCTACCCCCATGGGAAGAAGGCGTAAGTTTATGTATGTATGTATGTTATAAAATTGACAAATTTTGTGCATTGTTTTTTGTTTTTAATATGGGTCTAGGACCTGAAATAAATTAATTTAATTAATTTATTTTTAATATCGTCATGTTCGTGAACGGGCGCCGTCAGTTGGGACTGGTTATCTCTTAGCTGCCAGGGCTTATTTTTAATTTTTTTGAATTGTTATTTTTATTACGGACGCTTCTCATGTGCACGTCTTTCTACATTGTTCTCACATGTATAATTTCAACATGAATGATGTAACCAATATTTTGTTACAATTTTTTATTTAAAAGAGTGTCCGTGGAGTTTCTTGCCCGTTCTTCTCCATAGGTACCTACTACACTTTGGAATGGGCAACTAGCTTCATACCTATTTCTGACTGACCGATTCCTTGACAATTCAAAAGTGCCTGTAAATGGTTTAATTGAAATAAATGATTTGAGTTTGAGTTTGAGTTTAAAAATAATTTTGACACAACTAAATCAAATTTGACAATCGCAACTCCACACGTGGTACTTGTTTGTCCTACCTCGTGAATTTTTTTTAGAGCCGGAGGCGCGCAGTGGGGGGCAGCCTCGACGTGTTTTCAAAGGAATTTTTCACTTTTTGTATGGAAAATATGAAACATTATTACTAACATGTTGAGTTTTAGGGGATTATGGTTTTTATAAAGGGGGTCGAAATTTTCATTCAGTACTTACTGTTTTTGCACCTGAAGTCGACGTGGTGTTACTTTAAAGTTCATGACAACCAAATTTATTCCACACGTTTTTAATCGTGATTAGAAATAGTCAGATTTAGTTAGACAATCAAAATTTTTGGTGAAAAACGTCAAATTCAGAATAGCAAAATTGCCATTTTCACTAAATTAATATCTCAGTGCCATCTTAGTGCTGTCAAACTAAAATAAAGTTAAATTGTGTCACTTTAGTCTATTTCAGAATGGGAAATCGTCGTTTGACAGGATTAAACAAAATTTTTGTGATTATTAGTCTAGTTTAGTGGCATTTGTGACAAGAAAATTGGCACCAGTGTCAGATATAATAATTTTTAAATTAATTACCAGGGAGAATTATGGTTCCCGCATAGCTATGGTGAAGAGCTTCCTGATCAGGAATGAGATCGACCCTCTACTGATGAAACGTTTCATTGCTTACCTACAGCTTTGCTGGTACACTGACAAGGTAATCAGTTATACTATTATTTTACTACAAGGACCTGCTAACCAAAGAACGTTACTCGTATCTGAATAAGGTGTTAAGGAACTCGGTGGCAAAAAATTCGGTTACTTTTTATCCACATCGTGAATTCTGAAGAGCAACTATGGGCACTAGCAGCCTATCTAAATAAGCTTTTAGGCTTTACCATACTCTCTTTAGCAAGTCAATATTAGACGAAAAGTGAAGTTTCATGGGAAGTATTAAGCGATTCTGAACTATTAGTTCTGTCAAGTTGGCCTCCCTTACATAATTAATTAATTATTTTTTTTTATTTCATCGACTTACAATGACTCATACACAATATACAATACATCACACATAACTTCATGAAACAATACATTAAACATTACAATAAAATACAAAACAAAAACCACCTTACATACAACACTACATTATCACATTCACAACATAAAATTACCGACGACTGTAGGTGACGTGCAAGTAACTGAAGCGTCGCATGTACGGACAGTCGAGCCTGTCAGCTATCATCCTCAGAACGCTGTTGGGGCTGCCGCGCACCCTGCGCACCAGAGACGCGCTCCGCTTACGCATCGTAGCATAAAAGCAGTCAACGCTAGCATCGGCAAACATGCCCGAGGTACTACCATAGTATAAAGAGAGGAAGTACGCTATCTTCATACAAACGCACCGCGCGCGGTTTGTATGTGTGCGCGGCTTGTATCTATGCGTCGCCGCACGCACACTTAACAAAATCTCGGCTGTTTTAGAGTGCGCCAGTCGGGGCTAACGCCGCACAAGGTTTGCGCGTCGCGGTTTTTCGGCACTGCTAAATGTATGAAAAATGAGTGATAATCGCAGGAGAAATTATTGCTGTGCGTTTGGGTGTCTAAATAATTCATCGATTCCAGAGTTGGCTCTGTTCAGATTACTTACTGAACAGAAAAGGTAACCAAGTCACATTCTAGCATATAATTTTTACTTGATGATGAGATACCTACTTATTTTTTGTTGTATTAGATAACTATCAGACAGACTAAGTAGGCAGGCCTACTTCCCACTAAAATGTATTAGATACCTACTTTTGATCTGTCAATTGAAATACCGCTAATGCTTTGTTTACGTTTAGTCATGCCGATTTCTCAGTATTGTAGGTATAGTAAAGTAACTAAGTACTTACAGTTATACCAGTTAGTTTTTATAACATCTTTTATACCATGTTTTTAAGCAAATAAATATTATTCTATTCTATTCTAAAATCGTAATTTCAAATATTTGACGAACTGTGAATCAGATAAATAGAGCAAAGTTCGAATCGTAACCATTCGTAACAGAAAATATAAACCGCAAATATAACTATATCATTCATACAAACACTATGAACATCATCGTTTAGGTAAAACCGACCTCACAAACCCTGAACCCAGATAACACATAAGTAAAAACCGGCCAAGTGCGTGTCGGACCACGCACAATGAAGGGAGTAATTCCGTAGTTGGGATGAATTTATCCCAAGAACAAAGTTACCTTTGTAGTTGAGAAACATGTTCATACATTCTGTATGGGAGAACATGTTTTTGCAACCGCAAATGTAAGTTGGTCGATTATTACTCGTTAACTTGTAAAGCCTACTTAGCTGTGATAGTTTTCCTTTTAATTTCGTTATGTATGCTACTGCCGTGAATTTTTTCACATACCCAAAACCAACCATTAAACTTGCAGGGGGGGGGGGGGCACACTTGACTCTAACAAAAATTAGCACTTTAAAGCTTAATATTTCGAAAACGGATTCCTTAATCCAAAAATGGTCTTCGTAAACTCACAATATTTTTACCTTTCCAACGACACCCCACACTATGGGATTATTGAGAGAGAAAAAAATCATCCTAACTTTACGTCTAGGGGAGGTACCTGTAAAAAAAAATATTTTTCATGATTTTATTTTACCACTTTATATTAATCACGTCGACAACGACGTGATTAATATGTATACCCATGCCAAATTACAGCTTTCTAGTACTAAGCGTCTCTGAGCTAAGCCGCGGACAGACAGACAGACGGACATGACGAAACTATAAGGGTTCCTTGTTTACTACGGAACCCTAAAAATAGAACTTCCCGGCCCTTGCCAATTTCTAGGTACTGAATTAAAATTTAGCTAAAAGTGACAACCCTGAGACAGGCAAATATGGTAGGCAATTATATCGCGAATTGAGCCGGAGATAGCCTGCTAGAACTCTTTATACTATGGTACTACAGTGTCGCGGCAGCCCCATCAGCGCTCTGAAGGCGTTGTTATATTGGACGCGGAGGGCTTGGTATGCTTGCATAGCGCACATCAGCGGCCCTACAATTAATTATGGTAAGGACTAGGCTGATGATGTATTCCTATTGTCCAGGCTTACAAGATGACCCATAAGAAGCACTCCAACATATTCCACGACCTACCGGAGCACGTGTACCAGGACATCGTCGGCAGAACCCGAAGCATGTACATACTGGCAATACCGTTTTTGAGGGTACTGCCTATATTGTTCGTTAACCACTAAAACTAGACTAACGGGTCTAGTGGTCCAAAACTAAACGCACAAAAGAATTTTGAAGGAAATTCATAGTCCATTTCATTGTATGTCTGAAAAATTCATCTACTCGACACCGTATATAAACAACGCAATGAATATTGTTGAATTGTCAAATGAGGGTTTTCTGAACGTCTGACGTTCACTAGATGGCAGCACTGAGACGCCAGGTCCGGGCACCTCTCAAAAGTGTCAAGGTGCCTGTAGTTTCTTCAGTCGTGACTGAATGATTATTATTATTTATTTATCAAACAAAGTTTATAAAAATCTTAAGAACAAAAGTTGAACGTAGTCATATATTTTATGTTCATTGTCGAAATGGAAGACCTCTTGTCAAAGTGGCGCCAACTGGTGGCGTAAATTTTCATGAAACCCCTCATTAGGCAGCTAGTTCCATTTTTGTCAGTAGCAGTCGTTCTCAAACCTATTTGAATTTTACAGATGGTCAGTAAAGAGGATCTTAAGGCTGTGACATCATCGGTTAAACTGTTTTACTCGTCGCCCAATGAGATCCTGCTCAACACTGGAGAGCTCACCAATGAGATGTACGTCATCAAACAGGGCATCTGTGAGGTCAGTCGACACTCGTATAAAGATGGAATGCTCATTTTCGGTCATATCCCTAATCGCGTTTGACAGTATATTGTTTTGAGGATCCTAGGCTATACCATCTACTACAACAAAGCCAAAGGCTACGCCAGAATGTTCCTTATTCTTTATTGTACACATTTAAAATTACACTTTGTTTTTTTATAGATTCTCGATCCTACATCTCACAAGTCTGTTGGCACGTTGTCATCGAAGAACCATTTTGGTGCTCTGATTTGTCTGCTACGTAAGTAGATAAGTAATATAATCTCGTTTTTTAAGGTAATATAACTTAGTAGGTGTTAGGTAGTGTGTTCAGAAGATGCGTTCACTCTTACTTCGAAGGGAGACAGGCTATGTGGAAACACAGATGCTGGCAGAGAGTTCCACACTTTAGCTGTGCGCATAAGGCTGAGTTCACAGCTGTTCGGGAGTCCCACACGGGCCGCCCGAGAACGGGAGACCCGTACGGGTAGCGCCCACAGTGCTCGAGGGAGTTAGTACGATATGGTTGCTAGCGTTGTACGGGCTCTACCCGGAGCGGGTCACGTACTGACCAATCCGCGTCGCTATGAAACAATGATCTAGCGCCTCACGTGTGTCTCCGTTCCGGGAGCCGCGAAACTAGCCTAATAAATGTGGAGGAGAAGTGCTGAGTACGACTGTTCGGGATATCAACCAAGTGCATGGTGTGGTGGGATCAAGTCGTGAAGCTCCCGCACACTCTCTGAAGTACAGTCTATAGAAGACCGACAGGCAAGCAACATTACGCCAATGAGCCAGGCTGTGAAGTCCAGCTACCAACGTTTCGTCGTCTATAAGCATTCTTGCTTTGCATTCCACCGAGTCAATTGCAGCATACTGGTATTTTGCTGAGTTATCCTATAAGTGGCTGCAATACTCCATACAGGAATGGACCTGTGTTTTGTACAGACGTAAAAGCTGTCCAAATGTGAAGTATCGCCTCACCTTATTTAGGATGCCCAGATTCTTGTCTGCAGTCTGTGCTTTTGACTCGATGGTTGAGTTGAGATCAGATGTCAACTCCATGCCCAAAAGCTCTAGGCGTTCGGTAACTGGTACAGATGAACCTTGGTAAGTAGGAGATAACTGAAACTGGCTCCTTTTGGGCAGTGAAAAGGCAGCCACTCTGCTGGTTCTTGCGCTGGACGGTAGCTTTCTAATTACGTGGTACAAAATTGTATGATGCTTCAATTTTTTGTCTCATAATGACCTGCTTGTAGAGTATATGGTAACCTTCCAGGTCTGCCGGCATACTACACCATCCGCGCTGTTACCCACGTGCAAGTGATGTGCATACCCATGAAGGCTTTGGCAAAAGCGCTAGCTGATCCTCAGATAATTCAAGCAATTAAATATATCAAGAAAACTCCGGTGAGATTATCAGCATCGTTCTTATTGAACCACTTTTGCGTAAAACAGTATATAAGCACTTAATCACAAAAACTTTGCAGTAACACTCACTTTAACTTTATCCGATACAGTATTTCCCCGCTAAACACAGCATTCGACGGCTCCCAGCTTGTCCTTGACTGAGACTGGCGATCTGCGTTCCGTGTGCGTGTATTGCTAAGCCCCCGCACCCTTTTCACTATAACTTTGTATCGAATGCGTTTCGACCTGCTGAGATAGTAGTTGTGTCCGGCGCTAGGTGCTGTCCGGCGTTAGGGGGACTCCCCCTACTGGGTGGACGTAAACGCGTTGCGTGAGCTCTGCACAGAACACGCAAGCTAACCATTCAAGACAATTGCCATAAATCTGCGTTTTAATTTGTAGTTTTGTATTTTCTGTAAGGAGTTCCAGAGGTTGCAGACTCCGATTCCCTCATTCGTCAAGTACGTCCCGTCGCCTCCGACGCCGAATTTGATGCACTTCCGGCTGCTCAGGAAGCATGAGCGCGACTCAGAGTTCCAGGACCCTTTTAATAAACTTGAGTTTCTGTCTATCTTGCGGTAAGTCACTATTACTAGTGAACAAAAGCTTAAATTTTCATTATACTGATATTAGTTAATTTTTGAAGTGAAAACTTCTTTAGGCGCGTCGGGCATTTTTGAGATGGGACTAAACCATTGATTTCGCGACACCATGATGACACCTCATTTTTAGGGTTCCGTAGTAAACAAGGAACCCTTATAGTTTCGTCATGTCCGTCTGTCTGTCTGTCTGTCTGTCTATCTGTCTGTCTGTCCGCGGTCTAGCTCCGAGACCCTTAGTACTAGAAAGCTGTAATTTGACATAGGTATACATATTAATTACGTCGACAAAGTGGTAAAACAAAATTATGAAAAACATTTTTTATTAGGGTATACCCATACACGTAAAGTGATGATGTTTTATTTTTTATTTTTTTATCCCATAGTGTGGGGTATCATTGGAAAGGTCTTACAAAAACATAATGAGTTTGTGAAAACCATTTTTGGATTCAGAGATCCGTTTGCAAAATATTAAGCTTTAAAGTGCTAATTTTTGTTAGAGTCAAGTGTCCCCCTGCCAGCTAAATGGTTGGTTTTGGGTATGTGAAAAAAATCACAGCAGTAGTTTATATAACGAAATTAAAAGGAAAACTATCACAGCTAAGTAGGCTTTACTAGTTATCGAGTAATAATTGACCAACTTTGCAGTTGCAAAAACATGTTTTCCCATACATTCCGTATGGGAGAATATGTTTATCAACTACAAAGTTAAGTTTGTTTTTGGGATAAATTCATCCCAACTACGGAACCCTTCATTGTGCGTGGTCCGACACGCACTTGGCCGGTTTTGTAAACGCAATTGTGTTCTTTATTTATATTACGTTACTTACGGATCAATGTTAAATGCAAGTATTTTTACTTTAAAGGTTTCGGAAGCATTATTTTTTGTAAACGCGATTGTGCTCTTTATATGTATAGATAATGTTACGGACCAAGGCGATCTTGTTAAAGTTTCCACTTCTTTCGGCACTCCCGGAGTGCCACTGGCATTTTTCTTTTTTCATGTATTGAATCCATGGTAACAGGTGGCGCGTCGATGTCCTTGCCACCCTGTATACCTCTGCTCCTTTAACTAGCCTAACTATATGAAGATCTTATCCGACAGTTACGTGTTCCCTCGGTACACAATCCGACCCGACGGCAAGTACCTGCTGCGCTACGAGTGGTTCCGCTTCACATGTGCGCTGTGCTCCGTGCAGCTGTTCCCGCACTACACCTACCTCGTGCTGCAGTGGCCTTATCTCTATTACGTCACGTTCCTACTTGATCTGACTGCGTATTTCGATATGTACGTATACCTTCACGGAAATAATATCAGTAATTTCTAATGTTATACCTTATGATACGCGGCGCATAATGACGCATTGAGTTTTAGTAAAGGTACTACTACTCCAAAGGTGACCGCAACCGCAAACTGCAAGTGGCAGCGTCGCTCAATCGCAATGACAGACTTCTACCGTGAAGTTTTCTTAGAAATTTATTTGTTAGAGTCGCGTCGCGCTGTCGCATCGCGCCAGTCTGCTTGGGCAGAGGCTTGACTCGACATGCCGCTGCTGTTTTAATTCCAAACGCGGCGTCACAACTTCGACGGCAGAGTCATTTCTCTTCTTCAGTTTCGCGATAGTTATTTATCTAACGAATAAAACATTTTGCCGCTTTGTTGGTGTAACAGTGACGGCACTACTGGTTTGCGGTTTGCGGTCAACACACGACCGCAGCGTCAGGCGGCGACGACGTCGGCGTCGCCATCTTCCGAAGCGCTTGCGTAGAGTTAGATTAAAACCAGTCGTATCTCTGCAGTCTTTCATTGTGATTGGGCGACGTTGTCGCTTGCGGTCGCCTTCGGAAGAGCACCTTAAAGTTCGCCTTTGTACAGTCTCGTCTCTAGCAATTAACGCCCGGGTACTTTACTTACCAAGCTATTTCAAGCTGCTTTTTATTCTTGTCATGTCCTCACCTTAGTTTATACATGGCGGCAGGGACGCACAACCTGTTACCACGAATTTAGTGCATGATTCTGGACCCACATGCGTTGAAATTTTCCGTCGTTTTTGTCTGTTTTCGGTCAAAATGTATGGAACAGCAAATTTATTTTTTAATAACCCATACATAATTATGTATTGAATTTATGGTAACAGGTTGTGCGTCCCTGCCACTCTGTATATGTATTTATATGTGTAATATTATGTACCTATGTGTTAGTTTCCAACGCATGCTGATTGGCTACTACAACGCCGACGGTATCCTGGTGTACCATCCGTTCAGTACTGCATCCTACTACATCAAAGGAAGTTTCCTCACGGACTTGTTTGGATGCCTCCCTTTAGAAAACCTGGAGTCACTACACGTGGACTATTACGGTATGACATATTGCAATTCCGCACTAGTTATTATTAAACATACTGGTAGTTTATTTAATTAAAGTATGAGTTTAGAAGATCTGTTAATATTTATTTGTTTTGTTGTGTTTAGGTTCGATATCGTTTATTGTTTATTTAATATTCATTCAAAATTACAATTAAGAGGTATCGTTGGTCCCAAACTAGGCACAGCCTGTATCTTGGGCACCGTTAATAATATACAATGTACATTTGATAATTTTTAAATAAAATAAAATTTGAAATGGGCTAAAGTAAAGCAACTTAGCCATTAGCATCATCGAGACTATAAAAGTCAAAGTCAAAGTCATTTATTTGCTTTAAATGCGGTTACAAAGATGTTATTTAAGTATTCTTGTGCGATGACACATTTCGCCATATTTTGGCATGCAAATATTATGGTGAGGCTAAAAAGCAATTATCTTCAACTAAAGTTGAAAATGTTGTTTAGACACGAATTAAAGTAAATTAATCCTCAATTTACACAACACAACTAGGTAAAAAAAAAAAATACATACAAAAAACTAAATATACAAACAAATTAACTATAAGTGATTGTGAATAATGGTGCCGATTCTCTTGTACACCGAACTAAACTAACTAAACTATCACTAAAATTCCTTACTTTTGACTATGAGAATCTCAAAGCTATTCTGCAAAATAAATTATCAAAAAAAAAAAAAAAAATTGACACATAAATCGAATTTGACAATCGCAACTCCACACGTGATACCGAACCACGTGTATCATTTTAGAACCGGAGTCGCGCAGGGGGGGGCAGCCTCGACGTGTTTTATATGGAATTTTTCACTTTTTGTATGGAAAATAAGAAAAATTATTACCTACATGTAGAGTATTAAGGGGGGCTTGTGGCTAAGTAACACCTGCACGGGTCGATCGATCAGGTTAAGCTACGCTTGCCGCGGTTGGTCTGTGGATGGGTGACCATCTTTACATACCAAGACCCCTCCGTGCCTCGGAAAGCACGTTAAGCCGTTGGTCCCGGCTGTCATTTGCAGAACTTTGACAGTCGTTACGGGTAGTTAGAAGCCTTAAAAGTCTGACAACCAGTCTTACCAAGGGATATCGTGTTACCCAGGTACTGGGTTGTGGAGGTCAGATAGGCAGTCGCTCCATGTAAAATACTGGTATTCAGCTGCATCCGGTTAGACTGGAAGCCGACCCCAACATAGTTGGCAAAAGGCTAGGCAGATGATGATGTAGAGTATTAAGGGTTTAGGGGTTTTATAAAGTGGGTCGAAATTTTCATAATTTTTGCGATTGGATACACCGTTTTCGAGATATAAGCAAAAAAAAAAAAAGATTCAGTACTGCTTTTGCATTTGAAGTGGAGGTGTTGGTGTGAATTAAAAGTTCCATGACAACCACTTTATTCCACACGTTTTTAGTCGCGATTAAAAATAGTCAGATTTAGTTATAAAATCTAAATAGGTGAAAAACGTAAAATTCAGAATAGCAAAATTGCCATTTTCACTAAATTAATATCTCAGTACCATCTTAGTGCTGTCAAACTAAAATATAGTTAAGTTGTGTCAATTTAGTCTATTTCAGAATGGGAAATCGTCGTTTGACAGGAATAAACTAAATTTTGGTGATTTTTAGTTTAATTTAGAGGGATTTGTGACAAGAGAATCGGCACGAATGGAAAACTAAAATTAAATCTTATACTAAAATGTATAATACAAAATTAGGTATAATTTCAGTTTACGCTGCTGTTCTGTATTATGCGAGTGAGAGTGTATGTGTGTGTGAGTGAGAGTGTGGATATGCATCACATATTCTGTGAAGTATTCAGAAAGATTTTTTAAATTTTAAGTATCTCAAAACAACACTTGAGTTATTCATTAAATTTCTTTGATTGCGTTCTACAGAAGACAAGGTTCGTGTGACTCCGACGAAGCAGTTCCTGATGCTGAACCGACTCATCCAGCTGTATCGGATGCCCGGAGCCATGAATATGCTGAAGCAATACATCGAGAGACGGGACGTTCTCTTGGTGTAAGACCGCATTAATATTTGATAGTATATATTTTTATTTTTTATTAGCCTATGTTATGTTCCACTGCTGGGCAAAGGCCTCCCCTTTTTCCTTCAGGCCATGTTCGCCCCGCAAACATGATTAGATAGGCACTTTGAACCGTTCTTGCCTTATGTTCATAGAGATTTCGCATTATTGACGCTGATCATGATGATAGTGATGATGATGACGATGATGGTGATGATGGAGATGATGATGATGATGGTGATGATGTTAAAGAAAATATTCCACGCGTAGTGACCTACAACCTCTTTCAGTTGGCAAACGAAGAGATTCTCTATTGAACCACCAAAGTCCACATCCCATTAAAATCAGTCTATTATTATCGCACTGCAAGGCAAAAGCCTCTTCTCATACAAAAAAGGAACGAGCTTTGATCACCACGATTATTCAAGTCGAGTTGGCGATTTCA
This sequence comes from Agrochola lychnidis, assembly GCA_963680765.1. NCBI lineage: Eukaryota > Metazoa > Arthropoda > Insecta > Lepidoptera > Noctuidae > Agrochola > Agrochola lychnidis. Next base: position 25,107,033 of record OY796858.1, read on the forward strand.
GAGTTATATTCTATAAGTCCAGGTTGCGCCACACCTGGGGCCCAAGTCTGCTATTTTCATAAATTCGTCATTCCAACACGATCCCATTGTCATTTTGCTAAAAGTTCGTAATCTGCTAAATTCATAATGGTCGATCATTGGTCGGTCAATGGTCTCGTAATAGAATTGTGTTATAATGGCATTGTCGTACAATACGATACTGTACTGTAAGCTGAACTCTAGTACAGCGCGAAGCGGAGTGGGGAGCGTCTTCGTGGATTGCACGGACTATACAAATGAATGACTGACTTAGGTGGCTAAGTCAGTCATTCATTTGTCATTATGTACGAGATTACTAATAAGTGCCATTTCTTTCAATGGAGTGTCAGTGGCTGACCATTGGAAAGTCATAATGACGCCATTATATTAGTAGATTACCAAACTTGTCAAAATCAACAATTATGAAGTCAATGATAGACCATTCTGACACTATTGTAATAGCAGACTTGAGGCCCAGGTTGTTTTTCCGTCGTCGATGTCAGCATCCTTTTTAATAAATTATACATCTACTATTCCAGCATGCAAGCAATACTTCTGTTCATGGTGTTGCTGAACTTAATAACTTGCTTCATGGTGTTCTACTCGGCGAACATATATTACAGTGTAGCTGACAATGGTTACATTTGGCACATCGAGCCATTTCAGGTCCAAGGAGGATCCTGGATGATTCTGTTCAAGGACACATGTGAGATTGTTTAAATTATTTTTGTAATTTTTCTTTACTAGCCTTCCGATAAGAGATTGCGCTCCTGACACTTGCACGCGTAGGATGACAACCTACCAACGGGTTTTCTACGGATTTTGTCGACGGAAGAATAGACAAAATGACAGATTGGTATTATTCATATGTAATTTTTTCTATTCTTCCGTCGACAAAACCCGTTTTTATGGCCGCATTCCGAGTTACGATAAAAGTGATATCGTGAATCCGACTAAATTTAATAGTCATAAAATATAAGGGCTATTAACTAATAATTGTGACTTTAAAATTTGGTCGTATTCGCGATATTATCACTTTTAGTATAACTCGGAATGCAGAGTATATGTAGTGGTCATGATAAGCGTGCTGTCAGTATAAAACAGTCTTTTCTCAGTTAAATGATACATGTATCATTTAACTGAGAAAGGACTGAAACAATTTACAGAAACAAATACCATGGTATTTGTTTCTGTAAATTGTTTTAAAAAAAACACTTTTACGCGTCAAAAATAACTTATGACTAGATGAGTTCGGTGTCAGGCCCGGACTCCATCAAAGCGGAGACGAGCGGAGATGTCTGAGGCGGAGACGAGAAGAGATGTTTTTCAGTTAGGCTGTATCCACCAAAGCTTTGCGGAGATGTGTAATAGCTAGACTGGAGCGGAGATGTGTGCTGGCTAGAGCAGAACTGTTACGGCTCCGCTCACTGCTGCACGCTGCTCACATCTCATCTCGTCTCCGCTGCGCCCCGTTGCCAGTTTGCGAAGCACAGCTCACATCTCCTCTTTGTGCCACCACCCATCTTTAGGCGAGACACAGCACACATCTCCGCTTCGATCGTGCCTTATAAATATGATACATCTCCGCTTAGTGGTCTCCACTGAAGCTGAGAGGAGACGAGATGTGTGAATAACGAAATTCTATTGGTTGTTTAAGACACATCTCTCCTCTCTTCTCATGTTCGCTTTGGTGGAGTCCGGGCCTTATACGTAAACGACTACTTTGAGAAGAAAGACCGATGCAAACTCAGAGGTCATAGTAATTTAGAGGCATGAGGGACAAGGTGTAAAGTTCACTCATCCTTTATAGAAAAGGGAAGATTCTCCGACCAGACAGGTGTTGTTTGGTGGGCTACTGCCCAATGATTGATGTTGGGAAGTTATATACAGTGTGAGTTTTCATAATGTGCACATATCGAAATGAGGGAATCTAAACATTGTGAGTTTGTGAAAACCATTTTTGGATTCAGGGATCCGTTTGCGAAATATTAAGCTTTAAAGTGCTAATTTTTGTTAGAGTCAAGTGTCCCCCCCCCCCCCGCCAGCTAAATGGTTGATTTTGGATATGTGAAAAAAATCACAGCAATAGTTTATATAACGAAATTAAAAGGAAAACTATCACAGCTAAGTAGGCTCTACAGGTTAACGAGTAATAATCGACCAACTTATATATACATATTTTTCAACCACAAAGTTAAGTTTGTTTTTGGGATAAATTAATCCCAACTACTATTTTTTCCATACTTCTCTTTTAGTCTTCATCTCCATAGTCACCCCTTTCCTAGCCATATCATCTTTCATACAGTTCATCCATCGTCTTTTTGGTCTTCCTCTATTCGTATAGCCATCCACATTCATGCTCAAAACTTTCCTCACGACATTTTGCTCATTCCCGCGCATCTAATGCCCATACCATGAGAACCGATTTACTACTTAGCAACAACAGACGGCACGGCGCCGGCGTCGACTTCTACGCCGTCTGTCTATCTGTTAATCAAGGCAATGGCACGCAAAATTTTATCGGAGAGGCAACCGGATGGCGAGTGGTAATCTGGGTCTTGAAATGATACCGAACCCCCCCCCGTACCGTCCGAATGGACCCAAATGGACGGGAGCGAAGATATGGGGGATGGGGGTAAATATTTTTTTAACATGGCATCCAAAATTAAACTCTATTATATGCAAGGAATTTGTGTGTATCAATGCCATCTGGTTTTGATACAATTCACCCTCATTTTCGGTGATAAATCATCGGTAAGGAGTTTCAAGGATTATTTATTATATACAGCGTAAGACATTATTTCAATTATTACGATGTTGGGGGGTTGCAACTGGATGGCATTGGTACACACAAATTCCTTGCACATAATAGAGCTTAAATTTTGAACGCCATCTCAAAAAACAAATGTTTTGCCCCCATCCCCCATATCTCCGCTCCCGCCCATTTGGGGTCCATTCAGACGGTTGCCTCTCCGATTACATTTTACGTGCCATTGTTTTAACTATGTATATTTTTAACCGTAAGACGAAGATAATTGTAGAATACGTGTTATTTCTCTTTTTCTTGATCTCTATCGAGGCAAATATTGAAATGATAAAGTATAATAGTTTTGGTGGTACGGGAACTTTTACGGGAGTCCAAGTTTCACTTGGCTAGTTGTTATTTTATGTTATTGGATAATTGTTGTAATCCCTATAACAACAGTTCGTTTCAACATGACTGCGACGCCGTGGAACATGCACCTGGCGACTTACTTCTGGGTATTGTATGAGTGCAGCTCCACCGGTTACGGCGTCTTCAACCCCACCAACCACGATCTTATGCAAGTGCTGTTCATCGGCATGGCAAGCTGTAAGTTCTGTAGTTCTTCCCCGGGCGAACTCCTTCTCAAGTAGCTAAACTACTACTAAAAACAAAACAACTAAAGTCCATGGTGTCATTGGTTCAAAATTCTTTTTTTATTGTTTGCCCCTTGATGAAAATGATAAATATTGCATTTTTGCCCCTTGATAAAATATACACTTCTCATCAAAAAAATCGAAACACCTTGCAAGTTTATGTTTTGTTCGGATTATCAGAAAAATGTGTATATTTGGGAATATATATCAAATGTCGTTTAATAGTGAATAATATGAGGTTTTCAAATCCTAATGTTAGTGTTTTAAATTCAAATTAAATTTTCATAGGTTTCGTATTTTGTTTAACAAGTAATGTTTACCCTGTATAGAGCATGAAGGAAATTTGTTAAAACAATACGTAAATGAAAATAAAAGCCAAGAAACGTTTATTTAATAACTTGTATTCCCTCCCCGAGCTCTTATTACTGCTTCCATACGATTCTTCATCGATCGGATGAGAGTCACGATCAAATGTTGTAGCATTTCATTCCATTCCTCTTGGATTGCATTTTGCAGCTGGCTAAGTGTTTCTGGGGCAGGATCTCTTGTACGAATTCGTCTCTTTAATTCATCCCATAGATGTTCAATCGGATTCATGTCCGGGCTTCTTGCTGGCCATTCCATAATGGAGATACCGACTTCGGTAACATAATCTCGTACGACACTCGCGGTGTGGGCCCTAGCATTGTCGTGCATGAATATTAAGCCGTTGCCAGTAAAATGTGCATAGGGCATCACGTGAGGCTCAAGACACTGTTCGATGTACCGCTGACTGTTTATTGCAGGCAGACGTGGCCCAGACACAAAGACAAGCTCTGTCTTACCGTCGGCGCTGATTCCTCCCCAAACCGTCCACGAACCGCTACCATAGCTGACCTTTTGTTCAATGCAGCATTGTGCAAAGCGTTCTCCATCTCTTCTGTAGACCTTGTTCCTTCCGTCGCTACCATACAGCATAATTTTACACTCATCAGAAAAGAGGACTTTGTTCCACTGGAGGTATGACCAATTTAGGTGCTCACGTGCAAAGTTAAGGCGCGCTCTTCGATGGTCTGCAGTTAATTTCGGCCCATTTGCTGGCTTGTGCGGTACCAGTTCACGTTCAACCTTCTTCTAATTGTAAAGTCACTTACAGCCACCCTACGTACAACATGAAGCTGCTGCTGCAGTTGAAAAGCATTAAGGCGTCGATTTCGTAAAGAAGTTGTTACAATAAATCGATCATCTCGCTCAGAAGTGACCCGATTCCTGCCAGGTCTTAAACGGCGCGTGAATAAACCAGTCTCCCGATAGCGTTTGTAGACTCTATGAACAGACGACAGGCTTAGATGCAATCTTTCAGCCACAACACGCTGACTAATCCAGCAATGCCACCACTTGGGCGGCTTCTGCGGGCGAAGTATCTATATGTTTTAGAAAAAAAACTTTTTCAGACGTCCCAAAGTCACAGTACACACACAGTATACAGAAAACAGAACAAAACGTTTTAAGATAAGCGCTCATTTTTAGTTTTCAAAGGTGAAATGTACTCCAACTCTAAATACACATTTGTCTCAAAATAGTGAATCATTTCATTTATAGGATAAACAAATGAAATTCTGATTTTGAATTTTGAATTTTCGCTGTGCCATATGTGCCTGTATCGTAATGGCCAAACTGTCAGCTATACAATCATGTAATTTTTTTCATGGAATGAAAACTCTTTTGTGTTAAATTAGGACAGAAACCATAAAAACGGAAGTATTTCGATTTTTCTGATGAGAAATGTATTTTATTTCTGGAAATTAGTTGAAAAAAAACCGTGTCAAAAGAAATAATAATATTTTAAAACTAGATGTTTCTTAACTACTCTGAGAAGAAACTTCGAAACGAACTCAGGGATCATAATGTATTCTTATTCAAATCTACCACGCGTATCTTAATAAATATTATTAATATTTTTTCAGCTGCAATGATAACCACATACTTCTCGGTCCGTATCATCAGTATCCGCGCGAACGTCAACAAGTCCTTGGCTGGCTTCAAGCACCACATGAAGGATATTAAAGTGTACATGGCCAGAGAGAAGCTAGACTCAGAACTGCAGAAGTATGTTATGATTTTTTCTACGTCTGGTCAGAGTCAGAATGGTCATATGGTCAAATCATCATCATCTCAGCAAATAAACGTTCACATCTGGAGTTATGCCTCTTTCAAGCATCGCCACAACGACCGTTCCTAAGCTGCCAGCATTTACTAGGTTGCCGATCGACCAAATCGGTGAGCGGTTACTTGCCAAAACCAGAACCAAGTCTTTAAAATGGAGTATCTGCAGCCGCAGCATATTCTTCAATTCCGTAGTCATTATTAGAACCACTTAACTTTAATAGCTCTAGCTAATTTAGCTACTGCAGGTAATTGATAGAGAAGCAACAATTTCCTTTTTTCTGTACCAGAGAAATCCAGCGTTACTATGAGTATAACTGGGAGAAGATGGGCGGCATCGACTACCGAGGAGTCCTCAAACTTTGCGACCAGATCACGCTCAGGTCAGACGCCATCCTGCACATATATGGACCTACGTTTGCTAAGGTACCTAAGCTACATGGCCATTCAGTCTCTCTCAGTTCATAGCTGTACCCAAATTATAGAAACCGATTGATAAACTCTGTGCCTCAGAAGTCACGTTAAACCGTTACACCCGGCTGTCATTCGTACATCTTTGACAGTCGTTACGGGTAGTCAGAAGTCCGAAGTCTGACAACCAGTCTTATAAAGGGGTATCGTGATACCCAGTAACTGGGTTGTGGAGGCCAGATAGGCTGTCGCTCCATGTAAAATACTGGTATTCAGCTGTATCCGGTTAGACGCCAACATAGTTGGCAAAAGGCTAGGCAGATCAGTGGCGGGGCAAGATCAAAATTTGATGTGGGCGAGGTACATTTCGCGAGGCCCTCAATTGCCGCACGAAGACGAAAAAAAAAAATACAGTTGAACAGTTGTCAAATTTTTAGGCAAGTATAGGTCGATTTATAGGATAGGCCATCCAAAAATATTGCGAGTATGTAAACACCATTTTTCTATTCAGGGATCCGTTAGCGTAATATTAAGTTTTAACACGTTCAGTGCCGGGAACCGTCCTGGAGAGCTCATGTCAATATATTTATCATTTTAAGACGAATAAAAAATTTTCGACGCGTTCACGGCTTTTATGTAATGCATAAACCTTCGAGGTGCGAGGCCCCTCGGGCCGCGAGGCCGTAGGCGGTGGCCCACGTCGCCCACGCCTTACGCCGCCTCTGAGGCAGATGATGATTAATCGCCACGCTTCGGTCTTTCGATTTGTTGTTGTAATAACCACACGTTATATTAGTAATGTACCTCTTACGTACGAGTATTAACTTGGTTTTTCTAAGTAGATTTATAAGTATTTGTTGATATGGCACTTCAATGACTTACCCAATAAAACATACACAAACAAAAATAACTTAGTTTTAGGTATTGTGAATTCGTCACTTACAGAAGTACACAGCACTATAGTTTGACTGGGACCCCTGTTCCGCGCCTTAGCTGCTTAGGTATGTGCGTGGCGAGACGGGAGGACAGTGCAGGCTGCTCATTCGTCAATGCTGCCTCTAATAATATAATGTATTTTCAATCGACCCGCAGTGTCCAATACTAGCAGATGCTGACGTATCCCTACTGCGCATAATCGGGCGCGCAGTGCGCAGCGTGTACTTCCTTCGTGATATGACGATCATCGAGCACAATGACATGGTCACTGACATGTACTTCGTGGATTACGGCGGAGTTGAGGTCAGCGTCGCTAGAGGCGAGATGAACTCAGTGTTGCGGCTGCCAAGGGGCAGGTAAAAAGGACTTATATCTACTTTTTTTACCCATACGACATATTTGCAGTTGTATAATTTTCCTAGCTTCTATCCCACTCCGGCGCATCGCATCGCCCGCACTATTACTTCGTTTTTGCTTAGCGTTCTTTCAGACTTTATCTTTTCTCTCAGCACCTAAGGAGTCGTATTGTGAGGTTAATACTTTAATAGCCTATAACCTTCCTCAATTTCCTCAATTAGGCTCTCCAATGCACAAAGAATTATATAAATATCCGACTGGTAGTTGCCGAGATTAGCGCGTTCAAACAAGCAAACAAAAAACAAACTCTTCAGCTTTATTATTAATAGGTCGTCGCTCGGCATCCAATACCGCAAATGTGACATTTTTGACGAAAATCAGATTTTTGTTTTATTTTCTATACGTTCAAATACGTGATCCTGCATTTAAAAATGATTTTCGTCAAAAATGTCTCATTCGCGGTACTGGATGCTGAGCGACGATATATAGATAGATCGTTTTTTTCGCCAGAATATGAGTCAGTTTGCAGACGCAAACGCGATTGCAAAACCATGAGTCCTAGGTCTAAATTCTAGGGTTTTTCCTTCAGGAATTTCCCAGTAGCACCCCGGAGCCTGGATTTGTGCCCGGTTGATGGCAATTCCTCTGTTACAATAGGACATAAACATAACTGGCTAAACTGGTTGTGTGGTGTGTGTGTGTTTGGTAAGGGTGTGTGTGTGTGTGTAAACTGTCCATTTTAAGGTTGCCTGGAAGATATCGCGGAAAGCGATAAGGCCGCCTGTTGCATGTTTTGTAGTGTTTGATTTATTTTTGTTATGTAATTTTGTGGTGTATTATAAATTATACATTATTAAATAAAGTGTGTAATAGGCACCTCTACCACGTGCCGCTACTCTACCTGATTTGGGTAGTCAAATTCAGGAAATAAAAGCGTGGTATTAGCATTGATGTAAATCAAGGATTCGCCCTCGCCATACTTACGTCGCGCGAAAACTGTCACTCCCTAAATTGTGCGACGTGGCTCACTTGCGAATTATTTCCTCATTCGTCACAGTTCGTAACACATCGGAGCAACTTTCTCGTTTTTAATATACATAGCTGTACGAAGATGCCTTCTTGTGCCTTCAGGAAATGTACCAACAACTCCAAAAATTCAAATAAAACTAAAGATATTACTTTCCATGTGTAAGTACATTTTTTCAAATTTATTACGATTTCTAAAATAAATAATATGACGGATGATGACATAAAACAAAAATTACGTTCCCATGACAACGAATGATAGGTTAAGTGTAGCGTTGACAAAAAAGTTCAAAATTTGAATGTAGGAAGTATGGAGGTTACATATGATCTCAAAATATTTTAAAGGCCGGATTTTTTTAATGTCTTTCTTTTTTATATTAACTTTTCTTTGCAACTATGTTTTCGAATACAAAATTATAGGTACATAAACAATTTAAAAAACGCTACGTATTTCGAAAGCACATAAAGTGTGGATCCTTTGCCTGATCTCTCTCCGCTCGTGGTAGGTTGCCATCCCGTCAGACTATGAGAGTGAGGCAATAGAGATGTCACTTGCTCAAGCACGTCGAGGGAATCCAGGGGAAATAGCGCGAATAAAGGCGCAGTGCAAAATTTCATCGTTCAGCCTTAAGTCGTGAAAGGTAACAGACAGACAGACAGTTACTTGATATAATAGATGCACTTAATCACTATTTATATTTAACTGTTAGGTTCCCATAAGACCCGGTTCTTAAAGAAAAATGGATTAAAATAATCCAAGAAGAACAAAGGGACGATGAATGGTTGCCAACCGAATACAGCTGCATTTGTTCAGTACATTTTAATGATGATATGTTGTTCTACTACTTGACACAAGTTGGTCTGAGAATATTTAAAAAAATCCACAAAAATTTCGAAACGGCATATTAACTTTCGAAACCAAATTATGAAAGTTAATTTAGCGGCGCAGCTTTTAAGTAGGAGTACAGCAAAAGCATTGGAACTGTGTTCTCAAATGTTGACTGGGTGGAATCAGCAAGATACTAAAGCTACTATACAATTTGTAACAATTTTTGATCAATTATTCGATATATTTAATTCAAGAACTTATGAAAGTGGTTTTAAAAAACCAAGATTTTTATAAGGCATCTCAAGGCAGATTGATTGAATAAAGACTATAAAAACAAACATTTTATTATTTCAAAAAAACCTCCTTAAAAATAAGTACCCTTTTCGAAACTAGTATGCTGACGGTACAGCGACAATTCTCTACGTCATTGTGTGACATGACAACTTATGCACAAATGCGGTCATCTTTTGACATGGTAAGGCGTATCCTTCGATGTAAATCGATGGGTATTAGACGAATAAAAAGCAAAAAATGCTCTTTGCTGCAGTGTATTCGGAAACTTGGAAGGGACCCCAGCTCACAGGAGCCCCTACACTGTGGTGGCAACAAGTCGGCTGCACCTGCTGATGATCAAGTCGGAGGCCTTCTCCACCGTCACCAAGGACTTTCCCGCTGTGAAGGAACTCCTAATCAATGCCAGGATGGGATCTAAGGGGATGAGGGTAAGGTTTCTAATATGGATGCTTTAAATGCGTAATCTGCGATGCCTCTCATGTAGTAGTTGTCCATAGGCACCGGTGACCACGTACCATCAGGCGGGCCATAGGCATCTGTGACCACGTACCAACAGGTGGGCCATAGGTACCAGTGACCACGTTCCATCAGATGGGCCATAGGCACAGGTGACCACGTACCATCAGGTGAGCCATAGGCACCGGTGACCACGTACCATCAGGTGGGCCATAGGGACCGGCGTTCACGTACCAGCAGGTGGGCCATAGGCACCGGTGACCACGTACTATCAGGTGGGCCATAGGCACCGGTGACCACGTACCATCAGGTGGGCCATAGGCACCAGTGACCACGTACCATCAGATGGGCCATAGGCACAGGTGACCACGTACCATCAGGTGAGCCATAGGCACCGGTGACCACGTACCATCAGGTGGGCCATAGGGACCGGCGATCACGTACCAGCAGGTGGGCCATAGGCACCGGTGACCACGTACCATCAGGTGGGCCATAGGCATCGGTTTCCACGTATAATCAGGTGGGCCATAGGCATCAGTGACCACGTACCATCAGGTACCTAGGCCAAAGGCTTTATGACATCCAAAAAAATTAATGTCTGCTCTTAAAGTATCTGATGAAAAAGTAAACAAACCGTGTTCATGTTAAATTCCTATGCGAACACGTTCATCGGTATTTAGAAAGTTTCAACTTTTTAACCGACTTCTAAAAGGAGTAGGTTATCAATTCGAAAGTTAAAAAAAAAAACTTTTATGTATGTTCGGGCATAACTCCGTCGTATATGGAATTTGCAAAATTATTTTTTTGTTTAAAATGATACACTTCCGAGGTGGTCTCATTGTCATCAGGTCAGGATCTGATGATGGGATTCTGGAGAAATCGAGGGAACTCTTTAAATATTATAGGCATACCTATAGCGCTTTGGGTATTTTTTATAGTAACTCGTGCTCTCGGAAAGCACCATTTGGTGAAGTGGAACTGATTATGAAGACCACAGATGACCACCGGAACTACTCAATAATAAGTATTTCACGGGTAGCAATTTGATTACTTGCGGTTGCAGCAATTTATGCTCGTCAAAATTCATATGGAGAAGTGGAGTTGATGGTGAAGTACCACGAGAACTCCTCAACGATTAACGTCCCTACATCGGGAAAAGCAATATTTTGTAAAAAGTGATGAGCAGTTGAAATTAGGCTATTGTAATTTAGATAAATTACAAACTGAAACATAGAGAAGAGCATGAAGGATTCGTAATAAATAATTTCGATAGACGTTTTAAAATTCAACTGTCCTAATTGTTTATTAAAACTACCAGGAAAGCAGAAATGAACTGAAAGTATGTTTTATGTTTCATCGTTAATGCGTTTCGAGGAATAAAATTTGAATATTTTTAATTTGAATTTGTTAGCGCACCTGAATGGTGCGTTTCGAGGAATACTTTTGGTGCGCTTCATTTGGTTCGTTTGAAAGCTGGTGCGCTTCGAGGAATACCCCTTATTTTTGGTTTAAATATTTAAATAATCAATTTAAAGCACTTTGTAGTTTGTAATTGACACTACAAATTGGGATCCATATAATGTTTTCAGATTCGTTTATTTACATTGTCGTCAGACAGGTACTCTTGAAGCAAACGACATATTCAAATTCAAATAATTTAATTCGAGTAACAGACTCATATTAGCATAGTTACACATTTACAATTCATCATCATCTGTCTAGCCTTTTCCCAACCAGGGTTGTAACGGATGTCATATAACGGATGAGGATGCGGATGAGGATATCGAGATAATCGGGTTTGAGGATGCGGATGAGGATACGGATATTGGAAAATTCCTTATTGAGGATGCGGATGAGGGTGCGGATGTAGTACAAAAAATAGCCCTTGTTTTTTTAAAGTATTTATATTTGTATTTTAGGTTGTAGGTAGGTTACTGTAGCGTAATTCGCCTGCTAAAAAACTTCACTTCTACCGACTTCTACGAGCAAACAAAAAGTAAACAATAACACATCACCTGCCACCCAGTAACTCAAACTGTGACATGTGTAGGTATGGGCGTTATTTAACGTCACTAGTTACAATAACTGGCTACGGGGCATGTAATAGGTAATACGGGCTGGTATCCGCAACTCCACGTCAAAGCGCGTATTTTGCGTACGGGTGGGAAAATCTGTTATTCGATCCACCCCAGCTCCTCAAAGAAGACCAGCAACGCCTTGGTGTCACTGACAATCTCACGTAGGGTACCTGGGTTACCGAAGTACTTGGCTCTGTATGTGGCGACCACGGGGCAGTTTAACAGCACATGGGCTGCTGTCTCGTCGTCCTCCATGCAAGCTCTGCACAGCGGACTGTCTGTGACTCCTATGACAAAGAGGTGTTTATTAAATGACCCATGGCCAGTTAGGGCAGCTGTAACTGTGCGCAGCTGCTGTTTTGTTAATCGGAGAACCTGTTTCGTGAGGCGGCCGTCGATTGTAGGGAGAGCCTCCTTAGCCTGCCTGCACTCACCGTGGTCCACCCATATTTTGTGATGTTGTTCCCTGGTTCGTTTCCTTACCAGAGAGCGTAGGTACCCGAAGGGGAGTGGCGTGATGGGTTCAGGCCCCACTGGTGCCATGCTCGACCCCCTTCTGGCAAGTTCGTCGGCTGCGTCATTGCCCCGCGAACCGCTGTGTCCCTTGATCCATTGAATGGTTATATTATTGAGGTCACCCACCTGGTTGAGGCGTTGGTGGCACTCGTATATCAGCCCAGAATCAACAGTGTGACTGTTTAGCGCTTGCAGAACAGCCATGCTGTCTGAGAGTATTCGTATCGAGTGGTCCTTAACTTCCCTGGCCATGATGGCTGAAGCGGCAAGAGATATACCCATGCATTCGGCCTGGAACACTGTGTTATGGACACCCGTGTGGCTATGTGTATGTTGAAGTCCTCCGAGAAGATTCCAGCACCTGTGCCACTACCTGTTTTGGATCCGTCGGTGAAGATTCGCAGCTCTGCGGGGCGCAAACCCTCGCATCTGCGGTCCTCGTGGAGTTGGATTCTGTATTTTTTATCGAAGATAAATTGTTTGGGCACCCGGTCATTTACGGCTTTCGTAATAGGGAACTCATTGTTGAGTCCCTCAAGCAGCGCGGTGTGTTGTGTGACTCTCTTACCCCAGAGATCACGGGGCATGTAGCCGAATAACTAGTTTCGAGTCACACATAAATATATTTCTTTCGCGCGTAATAACTTTAGTATTACGTTAATAATGTAACTGCATAATGTAGCGACAAAAACTTATTCGTTTCAAAAACTTAAAGCTAACGTATTACGTAGGTAATCATTTATATTTTCGTTTCGCAAAAAACTGTAATACTTCTATAGAATCACCGTTTTAAATCACCGAATAGAATTTGAAAAATAACTTGTTACTAAAATCACTAGTTTTCAAAACCGGTGACGTCCTCGAAGTCACTAGTTACGTTACGTTTCGCGAAAATCACGTAACGACTCACCCTTAGACATGTGTCGTGTCGTGCGACCGATCGTCTGTCATAGGTCTAAGACATTACGAATTCAGCCAATAGGAACGCGTAAAAGTTCTTTCAAACAGGCGCGACACAAAGGCACCGCTCACGCCACGTCGCGTCACGTGTTTTTAAAAACTCGCGCCGACTCGAATGGGTGGGCCATTCAAATCGGCGCGAGTTTTAAAAAATTCACTATTTGTGCGAACAACGTAGGGTCACATCCTCATAGAAGTTATGAGGATGCGGATGAGGATGCGGAGCTTTTAAAATCAAAAGTTGAGGATGCGGATGTTTTGCGGATATCAAAATTTATGCGGATTCTCCGCAGTTGCGGATGCGGATACGAATATCCGTTACATCCCTGTTCCCAACTATGTTGGGGTCGGCTTCCAGTCTAACCGGATGCAGCTGAATACCAGTATTTTACATGGAGCGACTGCCCATCTGACCTCCACAACCTAGTGACTAGGTAACACGATACCCCTTGGTAAGACTGGTTGTCAGACTTTTTGGGCTTCTAACTACCCGTAACGACTGTCAAAGATCTACAAATGACAGCCGAGACCAACGGCTTAACGTGCTTTCCGAGGCACGGAGGGGAGTTACACATTTACAATTAAAAACTAAAATAGAATTGATAAAAAATAATAAAAAAAACAAATAAGGTTACATTAAATTTTTCGTCATAAATTACAGAAGCACAATAAATGTCTTTTTTTTTTTTAAAGCGACACATGACATGCTGGGAAATATAAATTGTATACTCCCAAGCGCGCCACGTGCCGCTCACAACAGTGAGTCATGATGGCACAGTCAAGCCTTGTCGCGAGCGCGGCCAGCATGCTGTTAGCGCCCCCCGCACTCGTCATAGACATATTATGTTCACAGATGTACATTTTGGGCAGCGAGGCCACAGTGATGAAGATGCGGCGCGACGCGCGCACGGTGCCGCCACCACAGACCAAGTCCAACATGGTGAAGTACATCTACTTCCAGGAGGGCTTGGTGCAGTTCTTTCTGATTGCCATCTGCATGAGCTGCATCTATTTGGACCTGTATAACGCGGGATATAAGGTTCTTTTATAATCATTTCAAAATATAAAAATTGGTGGTTGGTGTAGTGATATGGCAACAGCAACCAGTGTCATGGTCCGTGGTCGTGGGTTCAGTTCTTAAATCCGGCAAAGTGTCATTAATTATTAATTTAACAATTTATGTACACACAAATAAACAGACAAGAAGAAAAAAATAGAATAATAAGTACAAAGATGACGTTAATTTCTAAAGAAATCTCGTCCAGCATATCTGCGATAGGAGAGCAGAAAGGATGCTCGCCGAATGCATAACCTCCTCGTTTTTTAGAAGGCGGTTAAAAAAAAAGAGAAGTTATTGGGTTTTTCCAATCAGGAATTTTTCCATAATTTATAATAGCAGCCAGGAGTCAGGATTGGTTTACCTCTTGCCCCTTATTACTTTGTTACCTTAATTCAACGTACAGACCTACCTGGCGATATACAGGATGAAATTGAAAACATGCGACAAATTGAAATGGGAGATTCAATAATTGTTACTTAATCATTATAAATTGTTATTTCCGAAATATAAATTGTGAAAAAAATCATGTACTTAACTATCGTCTAGATAGTGCAAACTAAATTATTGTCCTCACGTAGACACGATTTTATGGCGTTCCAGTAAAATTAAATAAATTTAAAACAAACAAAAAAAAATCAAGTATCACTTTAAGGCTCGTTCAGACCAGCGCGACACGCGACGCGACAGAAAGGCACCGCTCGTCGCGCGCGATTTTTTTTTCACAATTTATATTTCGGAAATAACAATTTTAATGATTGGGTAACAGTCACTGAATCTCCCATTTCAATTTGTCGCATGTTTTCAATTTCATCCTGTATACGGGTGCTCCCTACGAACATCATTGAATTATTTCGTTAGCTGTACATCATTAGCATAATAGCATAATCACCCTATAATGTTCCCACTGCTGGAACACAGGCCTCCTCTCTATGAGAGGGAGTGGGCCATAATCCACCACACGGGACAGGTGGGTTGGCGGATGTCATAATGTCTTTGATTTTTTTGTTCTAAGACTTCGTTTCCTCACGATGTTTTCCTTCACCGTTTTGAGAGCAGTGGTGATGAGTAAAGTACCTGCCTGGGTATGAATTCACGACCAAGTCGATGCGGATATCATTGGGCCACCACGGTCATTATAATATAAAGTTCGTATTAAATTACAGGACAACAGCATGTGGCTACTTGTGACGCTGTACTCGTTGGATTTCTGTTTCTTGATGAAGATATTGTTACAACACTCCTTGCCGTTTCTTGTTACTAATAAAAGTTTGAAGAGAATAATGTTGCCAATACGAAGGCTGTAAGCATACCTTTAGTATCATGAATTCATGAATAATAATAATAGTCTACTTCATAACATAAATAATTAATGAATCTTGATTTATCGCCCGGGTATTATGACCTATCTACCATGCCCACACATATCGAGACTCCTCCGTGACCGTTGGTCTCGGCTGTCATTCGTGGATCTTTGACAGTCGTTACGGGTCGTCAGAAGCCCGAAAGTCGAAGTAGTCCACTTGGAGCAGATATCTTTCATTTAGTAACATCCTGTACAAAAACATCCCAGCAGTAGGCTGCTGAGTAGTACTTGTGCTCTTCGTGGACAAAAATGTAAAAATAAATTTTAATCCACGAAGAGCACCTGGGTGCTCTTCGTGGACTAGGCTAGGTGCTATTCGCGAAGGTGCTATTCGGACGGGTGCTCTAAGTGGGCTACTTCCGTAAGTCTGGCAACCAGTCTTACCAAGGGGTATCGTATTACCCAGTTACTGGGTTGTGGAGGTCAGATAGGCAGTCGCTCCATATAAAATACTGGTATTCAGCTGCATCCGGTTAGACTGGAAGCCGACCCCAACATAGTTGGAAAAAAGCTGGGCAGATTGATTTTACCATGTGGTGACGACAATACGACGATAAATGAAAATAATGGCAATATTACTAATGCATAGGTGTATTTTGATACCTCTATCAAATATGTAGGTACTTACATATATCCCAACGTAGTTAAAAACCGCCCAAGTGCGTGTCGGACCACCTACAATGAAGGGTTACCGTCGTTGGGATCATTTTATACCAAGAACAAATCGCACCTTCGTTCGGTGCAACAAAGTCACAATAAATTCAGGACACTATTTGTTGTCTTTTATTTGGATTTTTTTGATAATTCAATATAAGATTTTTAACGTAAAACTATAGCAAACAAAATAAACAATTAATATTATAAAGATTTCAAAACCATAAATAGTAATCCAGAAATAAGGAAATGTAAAATTTAAAAATGAGCTGTTGTGGCTTTGTTGCACCGAAGGTGCGAAATATAGTTGAAAACCATGTTCTCCCCCATTCATTTTAACTGCAATCGAAAAAATTATCGAGCCTAAAATATTTTTTTCAAAATTTTAATGATAAATGATTTTATTTCTGTAAGTAGGTTTGTACAAACACTTTTACACGTCAATCATATTTTAAAAACTAGATGAAGTCTGCGCTTTAGGCTCAGTAGTTTCGGAGATAAGGGGCGCGAAGGGGGAATGATCAAGTTTCATCAATTTTCTTAAATAACTTTAGAGCTATTTATTTTTTAAATTATTTTAAAAATACACTTCGAGATTGAGACCCTCACAGTAGGTAGGTAAGTCCCTTCATTTGATATGTGACATGGTACAGTCAGCTGCAAAGAAATCCGTTCTAGGGCCTGTTATTCAGCACATGCTGAAAGTTATTTCATATTTCAGGTATTTCAAGGGAGAGTTCAGGTACGACTTGATATCAATACTGCCTTTGGAGGCGCTCAGTTTTGTCGCATTGAAGAAAGACAAATGGATGTGGTTTGGTTTACTGCGTCTCAACAGGATGTTTAGGATTGTAAGAATTTATCATTTTTTGTATTTATAAGTATACAAGCACAACGTTACATAGTAAAGAAAACTAAGGCGTTGTGCAGTGCCATACAGAACTAAAATGTACCTTTCATAAGTGTCTGTGTGTGTGTGATGTAATGTATCTTAATGTATGGTGTGTATTTTTCTCTATTCTCGTAATACATAAACAACTCATCCTATGCAAGGTATAATCGAAATAACTGAAACCACTCATCATTATGAACAACTTGTACAATTAACCTCCTATAACCAAGCCATTGGACAGTTCCTAAGTCCTTAAGTAAAACGCATTACGCACGTCAGTAGTAACGCTTAAACCCTGAAAACTGCATATACTGCTTCAAAATTTCGCTTTCAAAGTACAATAACAGCAATAATAGAGGTTTGGGGAATATGTAGGTTCACTCACCCTCTATAGAAAAGGGAGGAACCTCCGACAACGGGTGTTGTGTCTGGTGGGCTACTGCCCTACGATTTACATTGGGACTTTGTATAAACAGGCTGGCGGGGACAGCGACGCGAAAACTGTTACCATGGATTCAGTAAATGATTTTGAACCACCTGCGTTGAAATTTTTCATCGACGAAAAATTTCAACGCCCCTGCGGGTTCAGAATCATGTACTCCATGGTAACAGTTTTCGCGTCGATGTCCCTGCCACCCTGTATACTACAGAAACATTAAAAAAAAAAGAAGATCACGCGCTCCTCTATTACATGGGACTTAAAAATTATTAATTAAAAATCTAATAATTGATGGACATGGAAATTTGCATTCGTTTGTATTCGGAAATGCGATGATTCCCGAGGGACATTAAAAAATAGAAATAATGTTTTATGATGTTAAAAATAATAACGAAGTGCTCAATATAATGGAGTACTCTTCTCCAGGCAACGGTATACAACTGCCTGCGCATGCGCCACGAGAGCATCACTACCAACCTGACGCTGATCACGGGGATGGCCGTCTTTATCTGGTTCACGCTCTTCGTCCACACCAGCACCTGTATTTGGTACTTCATTGCCACCGTCGAAGACACTCTGCAACCGAACTCCTCCTGGATATATCTTGGTATGTTCTACGTACTTTATTGATTAATTATTTATTTGACAAACAAACTACAATGGAAATCCTATAGGGGGCGTCCATAAATTACGTGAGGTGTTTTTTTAAATTTTCTGTCCCTCCCTCCCCCCCTGGTGAGATGTCGTGAGATTTTATTCAACCCCCTCCCCCATCCCCCAATCTCACGTGAGATTTTTCAAAATGTGGGTTTCTTACGTAAACGCGTTGGATTGTTATTGTAAAAAGAAAAAAAAATTGCGTCGTGCTTTTATTTACGACTAGTTAAGACTAGTAATCAATATTGCTGAGAGTTTAATTATAAGTGTAATAAAAATTTAACAATAGAATACTTTAATCGTAACTACTGTGATTAAAAAAAGAATATCTACTTTAATACAGTCCATGGAGAATCATGCGCGGTCTCAAGAGAGAAAATAAAAATAAAGATTAAATCTTAAGCATGTACAATCTGGATTAAATGGACCAAAATAGTATATTTTTTTTTGTTTCAATCAGAAAGAAAAATTGCGTGATATTTGCCGAGACCCCCCCTCTCTCCAACGTAAGATTAGATGAGATTTGACTCGACCCCCTCCCCCCTTAGACACCTTACGTAGTTTATGGACGTCCCCTTACACCAAATTCACCAATGGAACTGAACGCGATCACCACAGTGACAGTATTCCATAACAATGATGACACTGACAACTCTTGAGCATAATCAGCCTATAATGATCCCACTGCTGGGAAACAGGCCTCCTCTCTGTAAGAGGGAGTGGGCCATCCACCACGCGGGCTCAGTGCGGGTTCGCGGATGTCACTAGTCTTCGAATTTTTGGTTCTAGGACATGCCGGTTTCCTCACAATGTTTTCTTTCACCATTTTGAGAGCAGTGATGATGAAATAATTTACTCAAAGTGCCTGCTTGGGTTCGAAACCACGACCTATAATTC
The DNA here is from genome assembly GCA_963680765.1 of Agrochola lychnidis. Classification (NCBI taxonomy): domain Eukaryota; kingdom Metazoa; phylum Arthropoda; class Insecta; order Lepidoptera; family Noctuidae; genus Agrochola; species Agrochola lychnidis. The sequence goes on from OY796858.1 coordinate 25,126,420, forward strand.
TTAAATCGCGACCGTTACCACTGGGCCACCACTGCTCTCACTGGGCCACTACTGCTCTCACTGGGCCACCACTACTCTCACTGGGCCACCACTACTCTCACTGGGCCACCACTGCTCTCACTGGGTCACCACTGCTCTCATTGGGCCACCACTGCTCTCACTGGGCCACCACTGTTCTTGAGCGCGGTTTAGATAAATTATGCTGATCTGACATTGATGAAATCCACCCTAAATCTCCTTTTGGAGATAGTGCTCAAATGTATGAAAACAATATTGATTGGCGTGCCCACCTTGATAGTATATGAGAAGTTAAGTTTTAGTGTACGGGTTGTTTTTTTAATTTATCATTTTATTAAATGACTTATAAGCAATAGATTAATGAACAGGACAAATGGTACTGTAAACTGTTCATTAAAGCTGCGTATCGTACTGTATTGCTGCGAAACTTTGTTTTCCAATGAACTCTAGGCTTTACATACGTCGCGCGTCGTAAGTAATAATACTGTTAAGGCGAAGAATAACCGACTTTTAATGATTTTATACTGCAGATCACGTCTAAATGAGTAGTGTTAATGATTTGGAAAAAATATATGTTAAATTAAAGCATTTATAACATAATATAGGAATATTTTAGATTATGTTTTTATTACAGAGTGAAATTAATTTGTAAGTTATGTTTAACGCGGATAAAAAACTGAGAATCACGCAAAATCTATCAAGCGTATTTTTCTGAAACCTTCACCATTTTAAAGATAATTTAATTATTGAATTTTAGTATACTTTTTATTTTTATTTATTTATTATATAAAATAAATAAATAAATGAATTTTTAGTATACGTGTTTCATTAAAATAGCCTTTCGTTTTACGTATAATAAAATAATAATGCGTCTAATTTGGGACAGAGCTCCTTGATGGGTGAGTCCTGTTACTGGCTGGACGTACGACGCGTTGCGTGAGCTCAGTAGGGTTTACATTCTTAAATATTTTAATAAAAACATATAAATAATCGCAGCCCATCGGCATCAGGAATTTATATTATTATTATAGATGAAGGCAAGACCCACTGCGACAACTACTACGTGTGCTCGCTATACTTCGTGATCACGACTTTTACGCAGAATGGCGTCGGAGACATTATGCCCAAGAATCATTCCGAGGTATGAAGCATTGACAACTGGAGGCGAATTTTACAAATGAAACTGAACGCGAGCGCGATGGTGCTGATTGCGTTCAGTTTCATTGGTGGAACTCGCCCTTAATAGTATTTTAGAGTGAGGCCACACGGGCGTTGCAGTGCGTAATTGCGTAGTCGCACCCCATTAATTTCGTCGCAATGAGTGCCGCACGCGGCACAGTAAATACGGTATCGCAACGCAACGCCGCTTACTACGACGTTCGCGTTGCAGCGTCTCAGTGTTCCTTCAATAGTAGTTTACAAAAAAAACTACGCTGTGCAGTGTACTGCGTTGACACTCTGGCATTGCACTGCTACATTCATTCTCGTTTCGACCCCTTGACTATTTGCGCGTGCGTTGCTTCGCCACACGCCATCGCAACGCACCGTGTGGCATGTCATTTATCCTTTTAACTGTCATTAACGAGACACAATAGAATTTTAATTGTTATCCACCTCAATGAGGCATCGTAACAGATAAAAAGGGGAGGCCTTTGCCCAGCAGTGGGACATAATATAGGCTAACAAAAAAATAAAGAGATAAGCCGTGGCAGCTAAAAGATGACCAGTCCCTACTGACGGCGCCCGTTCACAAACCAGACGCATGGATTAGCACCATTCAGCTCAACCATTTTGAAGGGAGCTAAATGATCCAACACAACTGAATTGTCGTTCCACTTGATGCTAGAGATTGCCACTGTTGACAAGCCCTTTCAAACTCACTTCACCTAAGTTTCCACGGTGGGATTTGTACAGACTAGCTCGGCTGTTCTGCGCAGGTGCTGTTCGTGTCGATGCTCATGATCCTGTCGAAGATGGTGTTCATGATATACGTCGGCGAGTTCTCCAACATCATCCAGTTCCAGTCCTACCGCTCGTTCAGCTTCTACAGCAAGTACCTCGAGTTGCAGGTACATTCATGTTTATTGAATTAGGTAACGGTTGGTCCGTGGATGGGTTACGAGGATTTTTACACACTCGAGACCTCTCCGTGCCTCAGAAAGGTTAAGCCGTTATTAAAATAATTTCGCACTTATAATATTAGTTAGGATTGACACTGAACAACATTGCAAAGTAGTCTCCTAAACTCGACTGTTCTTCTCCCAGGCGTTTATGAAGAACAACCGGGTGTCCCGCAACCTAGTGACCAAAGTGAACAAGTACACCCTGCACTTGTGGCGAGAGAACCGAGGCTTGCAGATACCGCACTTCTTGAAACACGCTCCTCTTTCCCTTCGACTCAGGGTCATGTCAGCCGCGTACCTACATCATATCAAAAGGGTAAATAAAGTATTGATATGTTTCTATGTATTTCATAAAATCTTAAATTCACAGTGAGCTGCTGAGAAAAGAGTTTTTAAGGAATTCAGTCTTCTTAATGATATGACTTGAGTCAATAATTGCCAATGAACAGGCACATGGCGAAGGGATGACTGACAAGTGCCCACTGCAATTGTTAAAAGAAGAGGTTACGGTTTATTATCTTCTTCTACTTAATAAAATCTTTAATTCACTCACTGAGACAGAGAACGCACAGCCTAAACAATTGGGTTCGGTAGCATAGAACTTTGCACATTTTTTTTAACCACAACGGGGAAGCTCTTGGCCTGCATCTCACCTGATGGTAAGTAATGATCAGGCCGAAGGTGGAAGCAAGCTGCACCCGGAATCCTCAACCACAGAGGAACTGGCTATCTTATCTCTAGCTGCCAAAAACAATAATGCTGTTAACATTGTTGTTATGGCGACAGACTTAGATAAGATGGTGGTAAGTAGCTGGCCAGGCGGACTTAGAACAAGCAATAAAATAAAAAAGCCTTTATTCGATGACCAAATATAATACAGTTTTAACTTTATAAAGTTAGTTTTCAAATCTAGTTTGAAAAAAATTATTTGATTAGCTGTACACATACAGTAAGCGTCAACAGTGGATAGACACGCTAAGAGTCTTATTGCTGTGAAGGTGAACACGCGGTGTAGTCCGTCATGTATGTGTAAGCAACACGGTACACACACCACAGAGAACGCAGTTTTGCACTTACACACTGTCGTATCGTCACGGTTCGCGCCGCATACGAAACAAAAATATATTTCTGTCACTTTTATTAAATACACACGCATTATGCGCGTGACCTTGGCCAGTTTAATGGCATTGCTAAAATTCGAACGAAAATTAAATGTGTAGATAGCAGAAGGCGTTAAGCGTTGGTCTTGTGTTCAAGATGGCTAAGGTTCGAATCTCGTAAATCACAATTCTGTTTTTGCAAAAATTGTTATTTTTGTTTGTAATTATAATATTTTTTAAATATTGCTGTCTTTTTATTAATGTTGTTATTACAATAAAGGGTTTAGAATAAAAATGCATGATATGTGATAAAAAAAAGAAAAAAATATTTATTCGTTATATTTATTTTACTTATATAATTAACAAACTGTTACAATTATTTATCATTACTTCAGCTGAATAAGATGTGAAATAGATGTCTAGAAACTTAGAAGCAATTGATATTGTTTTGACATAGATTTAAATTTTGAAATGTTTTCAATTTTAAATGGATTTTTTTCACCATAAATATAAAGCTTTGATTATGGTCGAAATAATTAAGCAATAAATAAGAATATTAGACTACTCAAAATGTAAAAAAAAACTACTGACAAAATAGGTGATTTTAAGGTTAAGTATAGGCAGTTTACATTAAGTCATTATTTTTCATTTTATTTGGTTTTATTATATTGGATGGTATTGACGTTATAGCTTAAGTATTCATTTTCTTTACGAAAAGAAGATTGAAACTAAACCTCAAATTTTAATCCTAAAATAATAATATTACTAAAATAGTCTTAAAGTTTTTCGCAGATAGAAACACCATATTGAAACGTGCTTAAAAAATTCGTTACCATAAATTTATGCAATAACGAATCTGTTGTTTATTAAGTTGGTATGATCAATATTTTAAAGTCAAAAACACTTTTCTAGCTGATCTTCAGTGATGCAAGCCTTTAGAGTGCACGGCAAACGGTTCATAATGACGTGTTTAATAATTCAGCAAAATATCTCGTTGGTATGAAACCATTGGTTTCATATTCATTCACCATTTGACGTCGCTGCTACTCGATAATAAGCCCCTTCCTCATATCTCTTAACCCTCACAGTGTTTCTCTAGAACAAAGAATAACATTGTATTTATTACACATAATACCTAATTATTTATTATTCACTAATCGAATTAAAACTCATAATGAATTTAAAACTTTAAAGGCATCTTCTGTCTCCACAATTTCTCTGTTCTATCAACAATACCCTTGATTAAGATTTATGTTTAGTAAAATATGAAGTATTTAAATGATAACACTCACACTTAGTCCGGTTTCATTAGAACGCACTTTTACGCAGCGCTATTGATATCCCTTCAATATTTGCTTTTTAAAAATAATAACCACAACACTGCGCTAAATACTCGTCACCAACATTTTCTATGAACCAACAAAGATCTATTATGTGAATACTCGTAACGAACTGCATCTGTCTACCCCACAGAAATCGAAATAATTTAGTTAATTTTCTGTGGTCTACCTGCTAAATTTTAATATTTATGTGAATAAGACGAATGAAACAGAGGCCGCATTCCGAGTTACGTTAAAAGTGATTATATCGCGTATCCGACTAAATTTCTGTGCCTCCTGTGATGAGTGATCTAAGTCGAGTTGTACCCTTTTTGTGATTTTAAAACAGATATTATCAGAAAAAAATTGCGGTTTTTTTGGTCTAACTCACGTTCTTCTATCTGCTATAGTTTCGGAGATAGTTAGGTGCAAAGTGATATAACTGCCAGGTTTTTGGCAAAAAAATCGTGAATTTAGATACATGTCAAGTTGTTACCCCTTTAAGTAATTGCTCCACACATTATTTTTCGTGCTTCGTGGTATAAGAGCGATTATATTAATTTTCACATTTTATTTTTCAGTATATTTATCGTGAATTTTGATATATCTTAAGTTATATCACATTGAACCGATTTTTCTCAATAATGATTAGGGTACAATTCAACATGTACCTACAAATCCAAATCTAAATTTATGCCTAATTTGTGTTATCTAATACATCTCGACTTAAATCATTCTACACATATCAATTTTAATATGTAATCGAATATAAAATAAATTGTATCTAAAACTCAAACCAAATCAATATTTTTTTTATGAAGAACACGATGTGCTAAATGATACAAGTGCGAATATGATGCGGGTGGCGGGGGTACCCTAGGCGGCACAGGAGTGAAGTGACGCGGGGTCAATTTCAAAAACGTATTTGATACCATGAATTTGTCCTTCAAAAAGCCAGCAGTAGATACTTGTTTAAAATCTGACCGCATTAATATGAAACTTAAGTTCGCATCCGAGGCACAGGCAAATTTGACGAAGACACTCCAAGAGCACCAAGAAGCATTTAAGGCTGCTTACGAAGAAAAGAAAAAAGAGAAACAACTGTCGCAGTCATGCGAAGATGTAATAGTCATAACATTTGATTTGCAATGTTTGTCCACCCCGCTCTTGCAAACGAATGTAGCATTTTACAAGAGACAGCTTTAGACATTCAATTTGACCATACCTACATGATTTAAAAACAAAGCTTTCTGTTACATGTGGCCGGAGTGTGAAGGGAATAGAGGGGCAAACGACATAGCTTCATGTCTATACGATTTTGTTATAAATTAGCTACTGCATTTAAACCCAAACAAATCAACAAACAAACAAATCATGTACTCTGATAGTTGCCCGGGTTAAAACAAGAATTCGATTATTATAACAATGTTGATGCTGGTTGCTAAACTATCCCCACAATTACAATCTATTGAACATAAATACCTCGTACCCGGTCATATTCACATGGAGGCTGACACCGACCATGCGTCGATTGAGCGTAAGAAGAAGCACACGAGTATGGATATTCACTTGCCAAGAGATTGGTACCAGCTAGTACGTACAGCTTCAAACAAAACAGCAAAGTTTACTGTTATTGAGATGACTCGTGATATTTTTTATGATTTTAACATTTTTTCAAACCAATTTCTTACTATTAGAAAAACCAATACCGCCAATGAAAAGTTTCTGTGGTGCGACGTTCGATCTGTTTTGTATACCAAAGAAAACGTATCCCGTTTTTCTTACAGAATAGAATTCAAGAATGTTGAGTACATGACCGTGGATTGGTCTAAACGGGGTAAAGCTTACGATGTAATTACAATAAATACGGTACCAAAAGCCTACCACTCCAAGATTACTATTTCAACCGAAAAGAAGAAGGATCTGTTAGATTTGCTGTGCTTTATTCATGAGAGCGCTCATGCGTTTTACAGAAGTCTGAGCTGCAAGAATGATGTTAAAGACACTCCTCCAGATAATGATGATGATTCTGATGATGAGTAATTTCTAATTCATCTAACTCCTAAGACTTATTAGGTTTTTTTTTTAATGTTTTGTTGATTTATGTATCTACCTACGTACTTTTTTATTCTCTTTATTCATTTACTACGAATTGTCCATCTCAGAGTGGAATTACTGCATATAGGATAGGTTGACAGCTTTTAAGCTGTTAACTGTGCTGTGTAAGTTTTAACGTGTTGGCAACTTTTGTTATGTTTATTATTTTTCTAGATTTTTTAAGATTCAGACAATGGTTGTGATACTATGTTTAGTACTGAGTAGGTTCACATGGCTTATTGTGATACCTGCGTAAGATTGATCTGTGCCATTTCTTAGTATTTAAGTTTAAAACTATTTGCCTTTGAAAAGATTTCAATTTACCTCTCTTAAGAATTTTGATAAAACTGTGCCTTATTTGTAAGTGAATTAATGGTTTTGAAGAAGATTAATAAACGTTAATTATTTTTCTAAGACTTGTATTTATTTACACAATAATTATGTATTTTCTTTAGGGGTATAACTTGAATTGTATCATTTAACACATATTTTAAAAACTAGAATTTTAGCAAACTGATACATTTCAGGTAAATTATGAAAATACCCATAATATAAGTAAAACAGTGTAATCTTTAGGGTAGTATTTTTATCATTTGTTTGAGCAACGTTGTGTTAGGAACATTTTCTAATGACTTATTAGATTTTTTTACTTCTTGTATATCAGTTTACACAAAGACAATTTATAGGTGAAACATAATTTAACTGTACTTGTATCATTTATGACGTAATTTTAGCACATATTGGAAATAAAAAAGGTACAACTTACAGGTTTTTCCTGAATTACTTTAAAACTATAACATATAACCTAAAAATAAAAATGTACAGTGAAAGTGAATGTTTTTATCTACAAAATAAGGTAGTTATGTGTAACCTAGCCCACCTAGTTAACGAACTAGAATTTTTTCAATCTTGTTTTTATTCTCCTGTAAAGTGTTGATTTTTTACTTGTATCACTTGTCACAGGAGGCACAGATTTAATAGTCACAAAATATAAGGGTTATTGAGTAATAATTGTGACTTTGGACTTTGATCGGGTTCGCGATATTATCACTTTTAACGTAACACGGAATGCGGCCAAAAAGCGAATGGTTATCGAACTAGTCATTGGTTGCAGACAAAGTGAGTGTGTGTGTGTAATGTGCGTGCCTACAGTATTGTAACAACTTATAGAAGAAGGTCGTAAGTCAAACCGAAGCGTCAGTCTATTGCTTTGTGAGATTGCCTATGGACTTTTGGTCGGTACTGTACACAATCTTCATCACCCAATTTGTTAGTCAGGTTGTCATTCGACATAGGCCTCCCCTAGTTTCTTTCACTCATCTCGTCATGAGCTAATCTTCTCCATCATCTTCCCACCTCTTGATTTGACGTCCTTTTTGTCTCTTTCCATATCTAAGATACCATTTCATTACGTCTTTCGTCCATTTTCCTCGGTTCATTCTCATAATGTGACCAGTCCAGTTCCATTTGTAGTTAACGTAGAACATTTGTTTTAGTAGAATGTCGCTTACTTTTGTCCTTTTCCTTATTTTTGAGGTCGTCCACCTGTCGCGTAGCCTTATGTTTAGCATACTTCGCTCCATTTTGCGTTGGCAAACTATAAGTTTTTGTTTGTTTTTGCTCGTAACAGGCCAAGTTTGACTGCCATAAGTGAGACATGGGAGAATGCACGTGATATGCAGTTTGCTTTTCAGTGACATTGGTATTGATTCGTTTTTAACTATTTCTTTTAGCGACCATTATCGTTTCCAAGTGTTGCTTATTCTTCTATCAATTTCTTTTGAATATTGGTCTTTTATTGCTGTCCCAAATATATAAAATATATTCATCAACATATTCGATAACATACTGTCCTATTTCTATCTCTATTTCTCTGTTTTCCTTAGTTGCATTCGTCATCATTTTTATCTTCGCTGGATTCATTTATAAATCTGCTTTAATGCTTTCATTATCTAATTGCTGTAACATGGTTTGTACTATGTCTGGTCGAAAATCGCAATATCGTCAGCAAATCTTAGGTGATTTAGGTTAGTTCAATTTACGTTTATTCCAAAATCTTCCCAGTCTATATTTATGAATTTATTTTCTAGCACTGCCGTGAAAAGTTTTGGGGAAAGTAGATCACCTTGCCCCTCTGGATACTAAATTCTTCTCCTTGCTGTTCAAGTTGGACCTTTGCTGTGGAGTTTTTGTATATTTCTTTTACGATTTGTATATATTCGCTTTCTACGCCCTGGTTTTCTAGTATCTTCCAGTTACGACTCAGAGAATCGAAAGCCTTATTGTAATCGACGAACGCCATGTAGTAATGCTGGCCATATTTTTATTTATCAGGACAATAGTGGACTTCGTCCATTGGGTTGGTATTTGTTCAGTAGCCAATATTTCGTTAAATAATTGCGCGTCACAGGTTTGGATATAACGGTTAAAGTGTCTTTTAATAACTCGTTCGAAATGGTATCATTCAGATGCTTTGCCAGGTTTTTGTGTTTATATAGCTTTTATGACTTAGAACAAGCCCTACCACCAACCATTGGGAATTGAACCCGGGACCTCTGGGTCTGACACAGGTGGTCTAGCCACAGAAGCGGTTAAAACATACATACAGTTTGACTATTTACTTAATGTCTCTCGGGAATCATCATATTTCCGAATACAAATGAATGCTAATTTCCATGTCCGTCAATTATTAGATTTATCGTTTATAATAATTTGAATTCAGACTAAGTACTTTATTGTTGTTTTGTTTTGATTTCCGTGTGAACTATATAGAGCTGTAAAACAATTTTGGTGCCTGCGACTTTAGCAGCTTTCCTCCCATTTTTTAACTAAATTACATAAAGTTAAAAGAATATTAATAACTCTATATACATCCAAGTCAATTGAGAGCGTTCGGTCTGCACCAAGAGCAAAGGACAACTGATGAAAATCCGACGACTGACGAAATACGAGGTTTGCCGAGGGATATTAAGAACATATTAGTACTGTAGATAAATATTATATTTATGTTTAATTGACTTTATCAAATAATTATTATGTAGGTACCCACAATATCTATAACTGATCTCAATAAAATAACTGTTATAATACTTACTTAATTAATGTAAATAACATATTAAAAAAATATTGAATGTTAATGTTGTCTCTTAAAGTTATTTTTATTAAAAAAAAATATTTTATGCTTTTTGCTGTGCTCTACAGGGTCCGTAATTGTAGCCATTGCCACACATAGCACTTTTACTTTAAAACATTATGGAATGTAAATAAAGTTATGAATATAAAGGTTATCTGTAGTATTTCTCACAACGTCTGTAAACTGCGATTGACTAAATTTGTATTTTTTTATAGCATCATGTATTTGAAGCCTGCGAACCAGCTTTCCTGAGACAGTTGGTTGGCTGCTTGAAGCTATACACTTATAACGAAGGTAAATTCGTACATTATTGTACAGGTTATGTGTTGAGGCTAATTTCATATTACCTATACTCCGTTTGAAATAAGATTAGACTTTTAACTAAACCTTTTTTACAGTTCGTTCAACCGATTTTGACTTCTATTGCGTTGGTGGCATGGCAAATGGCAGCTGCAGTAAACAGTTGGTTTGTAACCACTTTTTTTGCTTTTAAGGCCATCCTTAGGCCTACGCAATAGAAGTCAAAATCGGTTAAACGGACTGTAAAAAAGGTTTGTTTAAATGTCTAATTTAATTTCAAACGGAGTATAGGAATGTTCAACATTATGTTCAATTGTTATATTTTTGTCACACTGAAGTGCACCTTATAGCAAGCACCCTTTCAGCTTTGGAGCCATTTTTCCGACAGTATAATATTATGTGCCTCTTTTATAGTAACTTTACCCCCTCTGTGTATCTCTTTTATAGTAACTATCAGTAATAACATGTTGGTTGTAGTGAAAGACTATAGCTTGAGAACCTTTTTAGTAGGCATATTAAAAGAACGTGTATCTCTTTAGGCATGTACGTCGTTAAGGAAAGTGAAATCACAGACTCCATGTACGTGATCCACACCGGTAAGGTGATGGAGACCTGTGAGGATCAAACAGAAGTCGACTGCAGGGTGTACCCTTCTGGCTCGTACTTCGGCATTGTTAGTATAATACGTACCATACCTAATAATACTTGGAAACTCCAATTGTTTATCTTTATCAATCAATATAATCTGCCTAGCGTTTTCCCAACTGTGTTGGGTCAGCTTCCAGTCAATTTAGTATCTTTAATAAAATAAAATTTCAGTTACAGGGCTTATTACGCAATACCCCGTACACTCACTCGTATCAAACAATAATCAAGTCTCAAGTACTCACTCTCAAACTTGATGACTGGGAATACTTGTTGCAACACTTTCCAAACAGCAGGGACACCATACATAAACACATGGGGAAACTAGGAGACACCGATATGGATAGAAATTGGCCTGGGAGTTCACCCACAGCAGCACAGCAAGCTCCCGACTTCGAACCACCATCAGAAACACTGAATGGAGCTCCTGGACCCAGTCAATATCCTCAAACTGAGAAGCATTTCGGTCGAGTATCCATAGAAGAACAAAATTTTACTGGCGAACCTAATACAGAAGAAACCAGAAGACAATCCCATGAAGAAATGCAAGGTTTAGATCAAGTCGCTTTAAAAGAAAAATCTAAACTGGGCATCTTTGGACAAATCGCTAGCACAGCAAGAAAATTAATGGGAAGAGTATCTGACCCTGACTTGATAAACTCTGACGGCAAAGACGAGCTTTTATTTGAGGACGACGTGGAAGCAACGGACGCTCTGCTTTCGCAGTTTGAAAAAGCAAGAAAAATGGAAATGGAGGAAAGAATACTGAAAAGTCGCAGAAAGAGTGTGCAAGTAGAAATCGGAAAACATATGTTCACTTTGGGTTTAAAGGAATCTACTGAACAATTGGAAGGAATCGATTCTGAAACATTTATTATGCGACCGCTCCGAATCCGCGATGAAGAGGAGAAGGCGCAGAATCTAAGCCCCACAGGTGAACCTAAGATTGACAAAGTAATATCAGAAGTTGAAGTTACCATAGATTTATCGCATTTACAGATTGACGATGAACCTAAAGAAGTTACTAAATTGGTGCCACTTACATCTTCGAAACAACTATTTTCGACAACAGGTAGCGAAATCCTAAAAATTCAACCTCCCCAACTTACAGCGGGTTATCAAGCAACTGATATTCCAATCACAACATCACCCTCATCTGCTACGTCATCCAAATTTTATCATCCTCGATCTGAATCAGTCCAAGATCCTCAATCTACCGACATCACAGGTTCTCAGCTGACTGAAAATGTTACGGAGACACCGCAAACGGAACTTTTCGTGACTGATATTAACGCCCCTGGAACTGATACAGCTCTGAAAACTTTAAAAATACACTCTGGTTCGGATGTAATGTCACACTCAGAGGCGCGGTTGATTGAACCTCATCCTTCTAAAGTGGTAACTGACGAAAAGGTAGAAACAGATACGACTAAACTACCTATTGGAACCCCAACACCCCTGCGTGACCTCGAGACCTCCCAAAGCAAAATATCGATTGCTTCAACTGCAGAACGCAAGGCTTTAATTGTTTCAGATGCGGAACGCCAAGCTCTATTTAGCATAAGAGACGAGCCTGGACCTTCAAAATACGACGATATTTTATCCCTAACAGTCCCCGGTCCCGTGCTACCTCCAGACAGTAAGTATTTTTTTATAAGAAAATACCATGCAAGTAACATTCATAGATTACAGGATAAATATTTCAGTGATGTTGTGCCCGGCACAATTCACGGAACATGGCTGCTTGTAGGTACTCTATTCTCCAGAAATGGCTTTAGGGTCCCTGCCGAGTCATCATATCAAGGTGGAACACTCTCTACTATAAATATGGCCAATTCAGATAGGCGACATTTACTGCGGTTGTGGGTAGAGAAAATGTACAAAGCAGTATTCAGCTGTATTTGTGTGAACTTTCGCGGCTAGGAGCTAACTCACACCGGCAGTGAATGTCACTTATTATTATTATTTTTTATTTTTTATTACACTCCACTACATCCGTATTGATGTAAAAATGCTCTTTTTTTAGGTGCCGAACCCTCGCGTCCCTTGGTTATAGATGATGACAGTGGGATGGGCAAACCCTTCCTCCATGTGCGTTACAAGGATGAAAAGAGTAAAGAGGAAGAGAGCAGAATGGACATCGAAGAGGAAGAAGTAGAGATTGACGTGAAGTTGAAACCAGCCAGATTGATGACGCTGGACAGTGACGAGCCCGTGTACACGACTCCAGCGGAAGTCAAGGAAGGCGAACAAGAGGACTCTGCCGAGTCAACCTCGGAGACGAAGAAAAAGAAAAAGCCGTTATATAAAAGGGAAACTATGGATTAGTTCGTACTTTTAATTTTTAACTGTTATTTATAACTTCGGGTTTAACTATTGTTAAGGTATTCTATTTAATTATGATTATGGATCATATCCTGATAGAGGCGATAGAATAAGTGACCAAAGAATTTATGGGATTCGTGAAAGAAAGTACCTAAGTCCTATTATTGTAGACGCTGCGAAGATTCCAGATAAAAACCAATTATTATTTGAGTTATAACCTTAATTATTATTGTTACTCTAGTCTTTTTGTTCTCATTTGTGTTTGGTTTATTTAAAACAAACAAATTTTCTTTAAGTACATCCATGAACGTAAGATTAATTTTATTTAAGTTTTGTGTGTTATTTATTATGTATTCATGTTTACTTTGAGTAAGTTTATGTTGAGGTAAAATTATAATTAAGTAATTCTGTTTCATTGTTTATCTCTCTATTAATATGAATAAATAACGTAAATGTATTGGTACTTTTCTTCACTCACTACAATATTACCAAAATATCTGATGATGATGTAACTCTTCAGCCGTACAGTAGGGTAAACTTGCCTAAAACGTATCCGTTAAGAGAAAATTGCTGTTATAGGAATAATACAAGCAAACAAATAATAAAATTACTGAAAATCAAAACTTTGTTTATTCTCCTAACATAATTTATAACACAAAATAACGAAAATAATCACCTTCTTGAGAAAAAGGAACAAAATAAAATAAATTCAAAAGTACGATTTAAGATTATATTGTCTTAATTCGTACCCGTATATTCCTTAATCGTACTTCACGAGATCGTCTTGCAATCATCATAACAATAATAAAAAGTCGCACTATCTGTACCTGCGCAAAGCACATGTACCCATTTGAAACATTCATTGCACTGTATCGTATCATGTCCTCTGACCGATCTTCACTACATAAAAGACAACAAAGTTTCAGTCTCTTTAAATAGTTTTTTTTTTTTCTGAGATTTGTTATTTTCATTGTTCTTCTTCCTTTTAAGATTTTCACTCTTGGCCTTTATCTTAATCGGTAACATTTTTTTTTTTAATAATAATTTTTCTTTCTCATTTGTTTTTGTATGGACTTTCCGGTACGAATTAAAACAAACCTATGAGTACGAATTAGGCAAACTTCTAACAATGTTTTAAAATCTCTCACGTAAATAAATGACGCTGGCGAGAACAACAAAGTTGACAAAAATATGACAGAAATTAATGTGTATTTACATTATATTGCGAGCTAAAACGAATACCACATAATTATGGAACTATGAGCTTATGAAATGTCATAAAAAAACTACTGAGATTGTCAATAAAAAATAAATTTCTTGATAATTTTGTAACGAGTAGCCGCACAGGGTTTTACTTCTTTTCCTGCAAGATGGCGGACTAAAGTTTACGTTTTGTACCGCTTGGAACGCTGTGGGAGCCTTAATTTTAGAGAAACACATCAGGTACGATTTAGGAGCAGGTACGATTTGAGCAAGTTTACCCTATTTTCATCTCACGAAGCGACGCGCTCTTTACCTGTGGTAACCAAGTGTACAAACACGCTTTGAATGTGTGTGCAAGCGCAGGAGGTCTGTACCGTCCGAGACAATGGCGAAGTCAGCAGTGTGTGTGTTTGTGCGTGTCTGTGTTATGTACTGAATGTGTCTTCACGCACACATTCACAGCGTGTTTGCACACTTGATGACCACAAGTAAAGCACGTGTCGCTTCGTGAGATAAAAATACTGTAGTTATTTAGTTCAGTGAAAAGATAGAGGTTTCGATAAGTTTCGAGCAAATTCTTTCATCACAACACCATTTGCTCTAAAAACTGTGAAGAAAAGTGTTGTTTTCTGTTATTCTATGACTTGAAGATTTATGTAAGTACCTACTAATCAATCTGCTTAGCCTTTTCCCAACTATGTTGGGGTCGGCTTTCAGTCTAACCGGATACAGCTAAATACTAGTATTTTACATGTAGCGACTGCCTATCTGACCTACACAACACGATACCCTTGGTAAGACTGGCTGTCAGACTTATGCGCTTTTGACTACCCGTGACGACTGTCCAAGATCTAAGCCCGGATCAAAGGCCTAACGTGCTTAAAAAAAATTGTGTGTGACCATTCAACCCATCTACGGGCCGACCTCGGCAAGTGTTGCTTAACCTTGTAGATCGAACAGTGCGGCTGTTATTATTTAGCCACGACCTCGTCTATCGTTCTGTACCTATTAGTAAAGTATGGTTAACTGTCTTATCACCGAGTTAGGTACAATGATGCTTCCTTTTTAACCGACTTCAAAAAAAGGAGGAGGTTCTCAATTCGTCGGGTTTTTTTTTTTTTTATGTATTTTCCCCGATTACTCGAAGACGGCTCGACCGACTTGAAAAATTCTTTTTTTGTTTGAAAGGGTATACTTTCAAGTTGGTCCCATTGTCATTTGGTCACGATCTGATGATGGGATCTTGGAGAAATCGAGGGAACTCTTCAAATATTAAAGGAACATCTATAGCGATTTGGATATTTTTGATGAGCAGTTGACATAAGGCTATTGTAACTTAGATAAATTACAAACCAATCCACTAAAAAATGAAAAAAAAAAAAACTTTTTTACAAAAAACACAACCGACTTCCAAACTACAAAGTGAAAAATAACTTTAATTTCGGAAGTCGGTGTCAAAAAACTAAAATACTGATCTGATCCAAAGACACCGACTTTTTTGTAAAAAAAGTTTTTTTATACTATACACCAAATATATACAAATACCATATTAAACCTAAACATAAATATATTACCTACTTCCAACATATATTAAATCCATCAATATTTTAACGACTGGCACTAACATCCCGTGGAAGCCATACACTTGTACTAAGAGATCGTATACTAAAGTAATTCGCTCATAAAATGATGTAGCACTAATAAATTATATATTTACATAAGATTTACGCCGGGCTTATGTAATCGACATTGTACTACGTGGATGATCTTCAAAATAACATCAGATTATTTATGGAAAAACACAAACATTTACCTTTTGATGGCTGCGCTGCGCAGCATACGGTTACATTACGGTTATATTTGGAAACGTGAAATATCAATTAATTATTTAAAACAGCTCTGCGACGCTCTAGACTAGAAAATGGTTACATCATAAAGTTCATCATTTCTTTTGCCCTATCCATATCCATACTTTCGCCATGGGACGAACATCGTAATTTCGAAAAATTATCATAATCATAACCATTTATTTGCTTTGAAAGTAGGTACATAAATGAAGATGTTCACAAAAAGTTGAGATCCCTGTACAATCTACCAATTAGGCATGCAAACAATGAAAATAAATTTTATTAGAATAAAATCGAATGAAATTCAAAAAGGCAAATTAAAATTGGCAAAAAAAAAACGAATTTAAAACTAACATCATAATAATAAGAAAAACACAATTTCAATAATTAAATCTAAAGATCAGGGTCTTTTAAAAAAATATTAATTGAATAAACGCCTAGATGATTACCTGAAAACTATAAACTTCTTCTCTAAAAAACAATGGTTTCCGCGCAAAATCCAAGACTCTAACTGCAACAATTGACCTTGTGACAAATCTAAAAAACAATATCGATGAAAAATGCGCAGCACTTGGTATTTTTATTGACCTGAAAAAGGCATTTGATACAATTAGCCATAGTCTCCTTCTCCAAAAACTGCATGAAATCGGTATCAGAGATACTGCCCACGACATTTTCTGGTCTTATCTCTCTAATAGACGACAAATTGTTCGGATTGGTGATATGCAAAGTAACTGCGAAACTTTAACTGGTATTTGGTATTTTTGTTATAAATGGTTAGGACCTATGCCGAAAACACTTTTCGTATCAACTGTCCCATACAAAACTTCAATGCCTACACGACCTAAATGTATGGGACGGCTGATAATATTTTCGCCAACTTGACCACACCTTGCTGATACACCCTGTATACATTATTATAATATTTTAAAATACTAAACAACTCTGTTACATATTCACGCCTTAACGACTGAGTTGATTTGAATGAAATTTAACACACAGGTAGATCGTGGCCTGGGTCAGGGCATAGGATACTTTTTATGCCAGTAGGTAGTAGTACGTTCCCGTGGGAGAACAGCTGACCTCCACGCGGGCTGAGCTGCAGATAAAAGCTAGTTCTGTATAAAAATGTCAGCGTTCAATGCATCAACCTGAAATGTTGGCAATGTTGCAGCGCTATGACGTCCGCTGCCAAAAAATAACAACGTATTGATGTTTTTAGCGCAAGAAAATATAAAAATATCACGCAATACTGTTTTCAACAATAAACATGTTATGTAAGACGATAATATGTAGAATTTACATGGTCCTCATATGATCTGACCATTACATTACAATGCAATTGTATGCACACTAAAAGAGAGTGACCTCTGAGGTAACCTACATAGCCCGAAGAATTGCCAAACTTAAGTGGCAATGGGCAGGGCACAGTGCTCGCAGATAGCCCGAAGAATTGCCAAACTTAAGTGGCAATGGGCAGGGCACAGTGCTCGCAGAACGGATGGCCGATGGGGCCGAAAGGGTCTGGAGTGGCGACCGCGTACCGGAAGACGTAGTTGGAAGGCCTCCCACAACATGGACCGATGACCTTGTGAAGGCCGCAAGAATCCGCTGGATGCGTAAAGCAGGTCTATGTACAGCAGTGGACGTCTTCCGGCTGAAATGATGACCTCTGAGTTTGTCACGGTGTTTCTTCTCAGAGTAATCGGCTAGGAAAAACCGACCTCATCTAGTTTTAATTAAAAAATGACGTATAAAAATGTTATTTTTAACCAATACATCTGCTTAGCCTTTTCCCAACTATTTTGGGGTCGACTTTCAGTCAAACCAAATGCAGCTGAATACCAGTATTTTACATGGAGCGACTACCTATCTGACCTGCATATGCACAACCCTGTAACTAGATAATAGGATACCTCTTGGTAAGACTGGTTTACAGAGATTCGGGCTTCTGACGATCCGTAAAGACCGTAAAGACTGTCAGATCCAGTGACAGCCGAGACCAACAGCTTAACGTGCTTTTCGAGGCACGGAGGAGTCCGGGTATATAAAGATGGTCACCCATCCACGGACCAACCCCGGCAAGCGTGGCTGAACTTGATGAATTAACCTTTGCGGCTGTTATTACTTAGTCACGAGCTCCTATTTTTAACTAATTTACAAAAATAAATCATTTATCATCATCAGCATCATCCTTCTGCCCTTCTCCTAATTGACGTGGGGTTGGCGCAGCACGTCGCCCTAATTATCCTAATTGACGTGGGGTTGGCGCATCACGTCTTTTTCTTCTAAACATACATCTCTAATGTTTACTAAATTACAAACGTTTGTACGCCCTGTGGCATAACATAGCAAACTCTTTGTTATCTTTATATACCATTATAATTGTACACCTATGCTAAACAAATGAATAAATGGCTTATGACTTAGCCGTCATCTTGGAATCCAACTTCTTCCTAGCCATTTCATCTTTCACAAAATCCATCTTAGCTCTTACTTTTCCTTGGTAAGGTTCTTTGATCTTATTTCTTATAGTCATTATTCATTGCCTCGTTTGTCTAGTGATCACATAAGTGCTACTGCTGAGCAGGAGGTCCCGGGTTCGATTCCCGGGTCGGGCAAAGTGTTATTGGGTTTTCCATCTGGAATTTCTCAGTAGCATCCCGAAGTCTAGATTTGTGCCCGGTTGATGGCAATAGGCTCCCTATTACATGGGACTTAACAGGTTCACTGTCCCATATGATAGCACTAGGCACGCCCTCTGTTAGGGTGTACTACATGTAGGCCCAACCCTGAACTGAACCAGATGTCATTCACACTTACCTCACTATTTCGTTTTCTTCTGCCTGTCCTTGTCGGCCTTGTCCCACGTTACTTAGGGTTAACTCAAGATGTGTTTCTCTTCCGTTTTCCCCTGTTAGCTGTCACCGCTATCTTCCACTCCCTTTTCATTCAAACCACATCCAAACTTTATAATCCATGCAATTTTTGTCTCCAGTGACTTCAAAATAAAAGTCACGCATTCTAAAAAAGCCTTTATTACAAAAACTCTCTTAGCTCATAACAACGATATAAAATCCGTAACAAGATGATTTGTACCGAACATCAACAATTATTAGCTAAATCAATAACATTGCTTTGGTATTAAATAATTTCCATCTAATATGATGTCTTTCACGACTTTATTTATATTGGAATGCCCAGCACTGTTACCACATGTCACTGCTGACTGATGTTTAGAGATTTCCATTCTGTGTCTTGTTCCATGGTCTTAAGTAATTTAAATGCTTGGGTGTACATTGCTTAACTTACGATTAACTTATTTACTAAAATTACGGTTTCCTAAATATTAAATGTTTTTATAGCGTTTGTTGACCGCCATCTTGGATTGGTCTCTAGTTTGAGTTGTTTCTGGACAGCTTCTGTAACAAAAAAAAAACATACAATTTTAAAATGAATCTAGAATATTGGAGCTAGCTGTGCCGCCACCCGCGCGTTTGACCGGCTCATTTTTACGATCAGTAATTCTAGTGTCTATTTCCAGCGACAGTATTTCAATATAATTATAAAATAAAACTACAGGAAACTACATTGACGTCATCGTGTACTGTACTCTAAATTATATGACTTATATATTATACTTTATTCCAATTCTAAATAAAAAATAGTGGAGAAATATTTGCGGAGTCTTTAAATGTCGCAATAATCCGTTATTTATGTTTTAAATTCTCTGTGGTACAGTCACAACTATTTGTGAATAAGTGTCGGGAACATCAAGAAATTATGACGTGCTCGCGTTTGTGGGTGTTTAAGAATACTCGCTTTTGATGATTATAATATTAATGGGTTTGCAGTCGCCACTAGCTGGAATTTACTTAAAATCGAGACCTTGAAGATCTCCAATTATAAAAAGAGTTAAATCAAACGGTTTGCTAGACTAATGTGTTAATAAACCTTGAGTTTGCGCGGTTAATACCTAGTAAATATTATTTCAAATTAGTATAGTTTATACACACACTTCGGAATGAAATGAAAAGCCCCCATTTCCGCAATCAAATTAGATACAAATCATGTCAAGTGCTCCACGCTCGCATGACCTACGGATACTTTACGACCTGTGATATTAACCATTGACGACTCGTTGTCGTTAATCACTGACGAAATGACGATTCGTTATTCTTAACTACTGACGACTCGTTGATTTAACCCGTGACGACTCGTTATTTTAACCGTCGGCGACTCGTTGCTTGTAACTTGCTTTTAACCATATAATATGTAAAAAAACCCCGTCCGATCCGAAAGAGGCCCATAGATACTGCAATAAAATTACCTAAAATTTATGAAAAATCTAATTATTGTTGAAAAAAAAGTTATTAATATTTCAAAATAATTTTTTTTGTACTAAAATGACCCCAAATTCATTAAAATGAGCAAATTTTCAACAAGGTCACATGTTATGACTTGTAGACACCCGCTAAACGACGGCCGCCCACTCCCCATGTAATAACCCGGTAAAATCCCCATTGAAACAAAATTTTATGTTATTTTTTTTTCGATTTTCTTGAAAATCACGGGTCGGACAGGGTTTTTTTACATGTTGTAACGACTCGTTAAAATTAATTTTCGACGACTCGTTAATATTAACTGTCGACGAATCGTCGTTGTTAACAATTTAATATTATTAACCATTGACGAGTCGCTGATCGTTATTTCTGACGCATAATATTTTTGTCTAGTATGTTTTCATGTTCATAACACAAAAAAGAATCTTGATAGTTTATTTAAAACGACGCGAAAAAAAAACAGTACAGACGCCAGCACATCAACCTACTCCAAACTGTCAAACTTTCCCAATCAACATTGAACCTTATTATTTAGTGATAAAGTTGAAAATCTATTAAAGAAATTTGACAGATTGTAGTAACTTGATGTGCTGGCGTCTGTACATCGTTGAAAGATTGATGTTATTATGTCGTCAATTAAACATCATGGGTGAATTATATAATTAAGCCCAAGAAAAATTCTGTAATTTAGATTATAATGCTGATCAAAGGAATTTTATTTAAGATTTACGGCGATTGGAATGGGCCGAGCTTCATTCGAATTTACCTAAGGCTAAACTTTACTGAATTTCATAAGATTTTTGCTAATTGCCCAGAAAGAAGATACCTAAAACTTTAAAATAAAATCAAACTAAATACATTTCCTTTTGAACACATATAGATCCATACTAATATTATAAATGCGAAATTAACTCTTGTATGTTTGTCTGCCTATTAACTTATCACGCCTTTACGGCTGAATGATTTCGATGAAATTCGGCGCACGGGTAGACCTTAACCATGACCTGAGTTAGGACATAGGATACTTTTTATACCGGTAAGCAGTAGTACGTTCCCGTGAGATAATTTCTAACCTCCACGCGGGCGAAGCCGCGGGCAAAAGCTAGTATAAGTGTTTTTTTAAAGTGAAACTTTTTTTACATCGTCTCAAACTTTTTCGTCTGTGTGTTGCATGTCGCGTGACGGTCGGCCGCGGAGTAGGGATAAAGTGAAAGGCTCTCGTCAGAGCAGCCAAGGCCAATATGGCGGCACCTATAGAAGTTTCACTTTTACCGTGGTTTCATAAAACCACACAATCCTTTTTTAGGGTTCCGTTAAAAAACGGAACCCTTATAGATTCGTCATGTCTGTCTGTCTGTCTGTCTGTCCGTCCGTCCGTATGTCACAGCCACTTTTTTCCGAAACTATAAGAGCTATGCTGTTGAAACTTGGTAAGTAGATGTATTCTGTGAACCGCATTAAGATTTTCACACAAAAATAGAAAAAAAACAAATAATTTTGGAGTTCCCCATACTTAGAACTGAAACTCAAAAATTTTTTTTTCATCAATCCCATACGTGTGGGGTATCTATGGATAGGTCTTCAAAAATGATATTGAGGTTTCTAATATCATTTTTTTCTAAACTGAATAGTTTGTGCGAGAGACACTTCCAAAGTGGTAAAATGTGTGTCCCCCCCCTGTAACTTCTAAAATAAGAGAATGATAAAACTAAAAAAAATATATGATGTACGTAACTATGTAAACTTCCACCGAAAATTGGTTTGAACGAGATCTAGCAAGCAGTTTTTTTTTAATACGTCATAAATCGTAAACTTATCGTTACTTGCTGCTACGGAACCCTTCATGGGCGAGTACGACTCGCACTTGGCCGCTTTTTTTCCTTTTCATGTGGTTAGTGACTAACCTGTACCCTAATTGCGTAATACAACACAATCACAATCTGTTTCTATTTGAAACAGATTGCTAATCCATTGCTTCATAAAAAATCTGCTCAATAACGCAATGAATGTTGTTGAACTGTCAAAATGAAACAAATTAGGCAAAAATGTTTATGAAAATAAGTTACGCAATTAGGGTACCGGTGTCAGAGTTTTTATGCCGCCCAAGGGCCTTTGACTTGGCTTCATATGCCGTCGAGAGATATCTCTCAGACATGCCGGTTTCCTCACGATCTTTTCCTTCACCGTTTTTCTAGTATAAGTAATTTATATAATTTGTATATCATTTTTATATATATTTTGGAATTTAAAGATTCGTAAGAAGGTTTTAGAAACAGATGGAAAATTACAAGTGCAAGCGAATTAGAGAACCTTTTTAAAATGTCTCGAGCTAATTAACAGGTAGAGTCAAAGCAAAGTAGATAGAGCCTGAAAGCAGACGGACGTGTGAAACAGACTTTCATAATTCACAGTTTCAGAACTACATTCAATACAAAGGCCTCTAGATTTTAGATCTTTTGTAGCAGCCATGAGATCTGTTTGTGTGGTTTATATCTTTTTAACAGCAGCTAAATTATCTTTAATGTATCAACAACACTACACGGTCGTTTCGCGTCACTCCCCGCAAGATGTTCTTTGAGTAAACAAAGTAAAACCTTCGACACTGGCCCGTCAACAATTCACAGATTTTTAATCACGCGTCTGTTGGAGTTGGCAACGAAAAGCTGTAATCTAAATTTCGTTTCATTCCTCTATTTTCAACACCATGGGAGAGTATTGACGACGTTCGTTGCCCCAATGATTGATTGCAATCGTTAACCAAGCTGTCAGTACTTTTTCTATCCGTCTTCTTAGATTTGGCTCCATCCATCTTCTTGCGTCTCATACGATTTACGTCATTCTAACTATTGTTTTTAACATTTTTCGGTTCTTATTTTGTGTTTTCTATTTTAAAATGAAGGTTAATTCAAATATAAATAGACGTTGAAGCTATTTTAAAATTTGGGGACACTACTTTGTCGTATTTTTAAACCGCGTTGTCAAGCGTTTTGATATTATATTTTCAAACTTGTTTTTGTTGATTCTAATCTCGTGTACCGTTGATCTTGAATCTAGAATTTAATTCGTATTTTTGCTGTTACTTTGTTTAGTCTATGATTTATTTTTTAAATTCTGTAATGCAAGTCCATTAGGCTTATCGGCATCGGCATAATGGACTACAGTCTGTGTCGTTTGCATAACATCAAACGATTCCCTGGAATTACCTACTTATGATGGTGGGCGGCAAAGTATCTAAATAAATTGCCTGCACTACATATATTGTTTAGTCTGTACAACATGTAATGTTTATTACAAAAAGCTCTCGATCGAGTGGATAGAGAATCGAAAGCATCCATCGATAAATATTCAGTGTGTTTCCAATTTACAATGAAAATGAAATAATATGTTTGCTGCAAACTACATATTAACTTGTGCGAACAAATGTGTTTGTGAAGTTATTATTAATAAAAGTCACGCCGAGCTGTACACCTAGAGATAGTAAAATGTTTCTATAAAGCATGTTCCTTCAGTCTACTTGAAATATTACAGTAACATTGTATCCAATGTACTAAACTCATCAAAATGATGTTTTAATTTAGTAATCGCGACTGTAAATTTTCTGTTATTTGCGATTTTTTTGTTGAAGACTTCTTTTTATATCTTTTAAACGCGTAAACAGTATTATGAAAATGTAATCATGTCTGTTAGTAAAATGTTGTGTGAAAATGTTCAGGGAGTGAAGTGAAAAGTTGTGCTAACGTTATGATTAGTGCGTGACTGTGTGCCACACGACGACGGCTGAAGTTAATTTGTTTTGATTGCGAATAAATGTGTTTTCATCGGTCCAAACGTTTGTTTATCGTCTAGTTCGTTTGTCATCAGATCCTTGGCTTTGTTCTAGGATTATCGCAGCGCAGTGTGGGAGACCTCGTCACCAGTTGACATGTTTACAACCGTCCATTTCGACCCGCATTTTAGTAAAAAACAATTGGCAAAAACACAATTTTTATCTAAAGCTTCGTATAGCACGCTCTGTCTTATGACTGCCATTCAGTATTTCAGTTGGATTATTTCGGTAATTTTAGACGCGAGAATGTTATGATTTCTGTGGAGAAGCCGCAGGCGCCGGTCGGCGAACTATTTTAGATATCCGACGTTCAATAACGTGACGGTGTACGAATCAACTGCGATCGTTTCGGCATCAGGAATGTTTTCATAAAGATTTGTTATTTTTACATTGATCACCGTAAATACAGGTGTTTACTTTTTAATTTAAAGTAGGTAAATAAATATGCTTGGCACTAATTAGTCATTAGTTGGCACGTTCTCTTGATCTTGTTTTGTATAGAAACTGTTTTTATTTTATTTTGTGCAAACACCTCCACATAAGCAATTGCGTTTGTTTTCTTTGCTATGCATGTTGTGTAGATTTGCAAAAGAACTGTGGGTGGATATTCTATAAATTTATAAAGGTTACAAAACTTACAAAAATTCCCGATGTCATAACTCGCGCGATTTCAATGTTAAGTTACGCACTTTTAACCACTCAAGAAGCGACAGGTAAAAATATAAGCACCTCAAAACATCCCGGAGTAGAGTAACCAAAGACTGGCGAGGAGTAGTACCAGGATGAGGTACGTGGCGATGAGGCTGGTGGTCTCGTGGTGGGGCATGACGACGCCTGATCCTGACACCTTCACCGGACAAAAAGCTCCAGGGAACTGAACTCGCTGGAGATCCGCGGTCGCCTACGTACGCGGGTACGCCACGCCTATTTCACACGCCAAATAATTTCAACATTTATAAATATGATTGTACGATAATAGATCGTCCGTATAGTGACAGGTGGCTCAGATTTTGCGGAAAATTAACATTGCAATGCGGCGGTACCAACTAACTGCGCGATTGCGAACTCGAATTTAAATTTTCAACTTATAGAATGCCCTTCCACTGATGATAACTAATTTAACTATAATGATGATCACATATCACGGGTACACTGACAAACCTCAAAAAGTAGGAGTTTAGAAGACGGTGGAGTAGAGAAGCCACAGGAAGAAGAGAAGGATGACGAGGATCATGTAGGTAGCGGCCAGGTTGACCGTCTCCGCGTTGATCGGCATGGTTGCTATGTAACGGAGCAGGCTGAACTGACCGTTGGAGGATCTTCCAACCGCTTGAACCAGCCAGTTTGCGTCAGAGCACAGGGCCCAACTTCGTATTTAAAATTATTTGGAACATCCTTCCGGATGTTCCAAATAATTTTTATATTTTTTTAAGTTTGTCTGAAAAGTTGCAAAGGCCTACCAACTGAGAGGTCTGTGTGACCGAACTTAAAAAAAGGATTAGCCTAAAGTAAGATTTGATAAAAAAAAAACCCAACTTCCTAACAGATAGGCACTATCTACCAGATACCCTAGGTTAAATGGAACAGAATTTGCATGATCTTTAAAATGAGTCAACCCGGTTATCAAGTGGTGGTTTAACGCAATAATCTTAAAAAGTCAAAATTCAGTAACTATCGATAAATCAATCATCTTCGCCTGCCTAGCCTTTTCCCAACTAAGTTGAGGGTCGGCTTCCAGTCTAACCAGATGCAGCTGACTAGGTACCAGTATTTTACATGGTGCGACAGACTTTCCGAGTTCCACAACCCAGTCTTCTTCTTGTCGTGTGGTTAGTGACTAACCTGGTGTCAGAGTTTTAAAGCCGCCCATGCTTCACATCGAGAAATATCTCTCAGGCCGGTTTCCTCACGATGTTTTCCTTTACCGTTTTTGAAGCAAGTGTTATACAATACGCACATGAATCCGAAAAGTCAGAGGTGCGTGCCTTGGGTTCGAACACGAGACCTATGACTTGGCAGTCCGACGGTCACATCGCTAGGCTATCACTGCTGCACAACCCAGTTATTTGGTAATACGATACCTCTTGGCAAGACTGGTTGTCGATAATTATGAATCAGTTATTGATGATGATCAATTGAAAGTCTCAAAGTTTAATTGAATAATGAATTCTTCAACGGCACATAGTGTCGATTTGTACAAAGTAGCAGGATTTAAGAAATACGAAAGCTCAAAGCACTCCTTAAAGCCATCATCCATTAATCTTGCACTGAGAAAAATATTTCTATATAATGTTAGTAGGTAATCTGAAGATTATTTTTATTTTACTGCAAACAATATCACACTGTTCACTCCAAGTCTTGCAGAGGGTTTTAAGTTTCATTAAAATAAGTAACACAATCTTAATACAAGACTTTATTTAAAGCACACGACACAGAATTCCAGTCCTTTGGAATTTTCTTTCGGCATCTCACGAATTACATAATAACCGCGGCATCAATGATTCCAGTGTTATTTTTGATACACAGTCACCACACTTTAGTACGCTCAGTCACGGATCCGAAGATTTTACGAAGCTCAAAAAGCTAGATTTTGTAACACAAGCACTTTACTTACGTTTTGTCCTTAGAATGCCGAATAGAGGAGCCAGAGGGAGATGAGGAGCAGCAACAAGATGCAGTACGTTGCCACTAGGTTGACTCCTTCGTGCGAATTCATGGTGTTGTGTTGCCTCTAACGCGTTACAGACGAGATTGAGAACAACTCTGAGGAACACAGCTTCATATACATGTATGTAATTGTTTAACGTGACGAATACATTCTATTTTTTGTTTTTTGGCGACGCCTGTGATTAATTGGCTGTCTTGTGAAAATTCTTCGTTGTTACAAATTCACGCTTTGTCCCTTATGATTTTATTTACATACCATTTTGGCATCGGAGCGGGATTCAAATAATTTGGAAGTTTGGGTAAAATTGAATCATTGTTTACAGTTTTTTTAAAGCTAGGGTGACTCGCCTTTTAAATCGCAATGTTTTTGTTTTATTAATAAGTATTCGTATATATATGTTTATTACAGATGCTCTTGCCCATGAAATATAAGATTATGAAATATATTTTTGACGTCTTCATTTTCCTTGCCAACGAAAATGTTTGTACAACTTTTTTCGGGAACAATCGTGAAAATGAGCGAAAACTACGAAATAGGGTAGAATAAATAATGTCTGGAATTCTCCAGCGCTGCCGAGTCCGTGCCTGTGTTCAATTCACATTTATGGAGTATGATAAACCGGGCTATTTCCGCACTGGAGCTTCGGTTGTACGTGAGAAGCTGAACCCGTGCGCGTACTATGCACTCGACTTTTTTCCGAACTGAGATCGACGGAACAACACCGATGTATTGCTGAAAATGTTTATCACGATCGATTATTGGAATTCCATCTTTATTAAAGTTGTTTACTATTATCGTGAGAAGTGTTTAACTCGTCGTAAGTCTAAATTGATTTTCATGTAATGTTGATTTTCTTCAGATAAAATCCTGTGTAGAGTTCCGTCGGTCAAATATTAGACAATTATTTTTCATAATTTCTGACAAATTCAATAAATAGTCATAGGGGTCAAACTATTATTTAAATAGGTACCGTATTAATAAAAGCCATATTTTCCAAACATCCAGTGGCCGATGAATATTTCTGCTTCACATGGACTTCTGAAGTAGTCTTGCGACCACGAACACAGACTCGCCACAGGACGTGCTCTAAGAAAAACCTGTATCTTCAGCATAACACTCATTTAACCTGCAGGTTAAATAAGTCTGAAAATCTGGAGACTATAGGCCAGCTTTTCAGTGGCTGCCTGAAAACTACTGGTACCTATACCTACAGCTGCATACGGTTAGACTTGAAGCCAACTCCAACATACTCTCCTCTCCTAACAACATACACTCCTCACCTCATGCCAAACAAATGCTAATTTAAATGGAAAACTTACTACCATTCTTAATAAAACAATAAGTTGGATGAGTGAGCATAATCTCGAAATTAACTTCACCAAAACTGAATTAATAACTTTCCATCCTCGACAGAAAAGCCGAATAAATATAAACTTTACATTTAATCAACATAACTTAGAAACAGTTAATGATTTCACCCTCCTAGGTTTGACGATAAACACACATATAAACTGGAAGGCACACATACAAAAGGTTATTTTAAAAATTTCAAAATTTTCATACGCCTTACGCGAAATTAAAAAAAACTACTAACTTACAAACCGCAATAGTCACATACTACGCGTATGCCCATGCTTGGTTCAGCTATGGAATCATACTATGGGGAAATAGCACAGACGCTCCCTCCCTATTCACCCTACAAAAAAAAACTGATACGAATTATTATAAACTTAGAACAAACAGACAGTTGCAAACCTTACTTCCAGAAACACAAAATTCTCACCTTAATTGGTATTTATATTTTGGAATTATGCAAATTAGTACGCAAATACCCAGAATCTTACAACACACGGGAAGACATACAAACAAAATATTCTTTGCGCCATAAAAACAGATTAAATTTGCACTCTTCTAGTCCATATGCGATGTCAATAAAAATATACAATAAATTACCGGAAATCATAAAACAAGAAAACAAAACCAATATATTTTTAAATAAATTAAAACAATTCCTAATTAATAAAAGTTACTTACTACACAATAGGCGAATATCTAACGGATAAATTCAATGACAAAAAGATATAACTGATTACCATAAGCAAAATAATAAGTGTGTTTAAAATAAATGAAGATTATAAGTATTTATTTAAATATATAACTATATCAAGTGCACTAATAACAATATAAAAATATTCAAGCTAATAAGTAAATAATCAATAATAATATATAATTTAATATAAAAATAAATAAATAGATTGACCTACACATATTATGTTCATAGAATAAATACATGAGTAATAACATAAATAAATATAATAACTACTACTGTCGCTGCAAAAAAAAAAAAACAAAATAATAATAGACAAATAGGACATAATTTAAATATTTAGTAATAAGCTTCCTCTCTCCTACTTAATTATAATTTTGCTGTGCCCGACAGGGTCCATAATTGTTTCAATTTATTTTTCCCTACCACCTGTATGTGTACATTATGGATTGCAATAAAGATAAACTAAACTACTGGTAGATCGGAAAAGGCTAGGCAGGTGATGATTGGCCAGCTTTTTCGACATCGCAATGTGTGTGCTGTGTGGCTACTATAGAACATTTCACATAAACCGCTCCTTTCCGCAAAATTCCTGAAACTATACCCATCAAGTCATCAACCATATGCAACGTTTCAAAGCGCCAGACTGCGCATAATACCCATTTGCTTACGACATAGTTTTTACCACTGTCGCCGAAAAGTGGAAGAACGACTGTCTAAAATACTGCATAGTTTAAACTTATGGCCTACTATACTATACAAAGCTGAATTTAGGATTGAGGAAGATAGACATGTCAGAAAGGCCCGAGCCATCATCATGACTTACGATTTCCTTATTTCCAGATTTCTTTTCCAAATTCTTCTTCTTCATAATGTCGCTGGCACGACTGTAATTCAACCAAAACTTCGCCACTTCCACGGCGTCGTCAGTGGCTTCACAGAGGTGAATTTCACTGCATGTTTTGGGGTACAGAAGGCAAGATAAGGAAAAAAAAAAAAATTACCTACCGGCTTTACTTTGCATCAAGTATCTATCTCCTACCTTAGAAACCACGTTGAAATAACTTGTCTACCTACGTGTAAGTACCACTGCCATCCTTCAAATCTGAAACAACAATGACGCCTGGTTCCTGGCTTCTCCGTTCGATAACTATTATCTACCTATTGAGATCTCTTCTATTGTTAAAAAACATTTTCAATAATTCCAGCGTACTTGTTTGACAAGATTTTGTATGAACATGGACGAAGTAAAAAGGGAATGTAAGTTCTGCCTGAATGAAGAAGTCAAAGTCAAATCATTTATTTCAAATAGGCCCATGTATGGCACTTTTGAACGTCTTTACAGAATAATATAATTGATTCTAGTCGCCCCTTGTAGTTTTCGTATGAAGAAGAATGGGCAAGAAACTCCACCGTTACTCTTTTAAAATGTTTTACAATTGTTTGTATAGGTACGTTCATTAGTCAAATAATTATATGTGAAGACGATGCACCTAGAATAAAATTACTATACTACAATAGGTGAAAAGAATTAAAAATGAAGCAACGACAGATAATTTAATTATGTGATAGATACAACATGATGCTCACATATGTACAAACATTGTAAAAGTAGACGATTTTCCTAAAATTTTATAGTTAATAAGTCAGTGTGTGAGGAAGTAGTCACAGAATGTAAAACCTACGTTTAGGTACCTAATAGGTACCAGTGCCGTCCTTCAAATCTGGAAACAACAATGACTCCTGGCTTCTCCGTTCGATAACTATTAACTACCAATTGAGATTTCTTCTATTGTTAAAAATCATTTTCATATTTTTTTTGTATGAACATGGCTGCCTGAATAAGGAAGAGCCGCAAGTAGGTATTTTTAAACGTATGTAGCCATAACATTCCAAAAGTGACTTGGTAACGCATATATTTGTCATTCGTTCTCTAAAATACACGTGTGTATCATAATGTTCTAATTCAATCAAGTGATTCATTCACTCGCTGCATCTCCAGAATCACACAATTTCGGGTGCCAAGCGGGGAACACATAAATAAATCTCTTTTTTTTCGTTTTATTGTTCTTTCTAACTCGTTCTTAAATGTGAACATCGGCAACAGCTTGCCGTTTCCTGATATTCCTGAACAAAGAATGTGACTTTTGTTTCGGACTTTCTCAGTACTAGTAAACGGTGACACGAACTTGATTTTTATAAGTGTTGGAACTAGGTCCTATAAACAAGTCATAACCGTGTTATGATCCTGTTAGTAAATAACGTAAGTACAGTATTTCTATTTTCTTAATATCCCTCGGGAATCATCGCATTTCCGAATACAAACGAATGCTAATTTCCATGTCCAACAATTATTAGATTTATTGTATATAATAATTTGAATTCAGAACTAAGTACTTACTTTATTGTTCTTTTGTTTTGATTTCCGTGTGAACTATATAGAGCTGTAAAACTATTTTCCTATCTGTCGTGCCTGCGACTTTAGCAGCTTTTCTACCATTTTTTAATAAATTACATTAAGTTAAAAGAGTATTAACAACTCTATATACTTCCAAGTCGATTGAGAGCGTTCGGGCTACACCAAGTGCAAAGGGCAACTGGTAGAAATCCGACGACTGACGAAACACGAAGTTTGTCGAGGGACATTAAGAACATAGTTGTACTGTATATGTACTTAGGTACCTCAGATCAAGTCACTAGACGTTAACTTTTTAAGTCTTACAAAGGAGACCGTTCAAGTGTTCACCGCATACAAGTAGCACAAAGGAGCGAGCCATGCTTGGCATAACCCTACTTGACAGAGTGCGTAATTTTATTTTACTTTTTTACATACTTCATTGACGTAATCTTTTCATTATTTGACATTATATAATTTATATGCCTACAATATTCTATATACATATATTTTTTTTTTATCAAATTAGATTTGTTACAGCTGTAGTGGCAATCATGTCATTTGGTTTAAATAGGTCCTTATTTTTACTATTTTGTATCTATCTTTTATATAAATCTGTGTTTTATATAGATTCTTTTCTTTTAGATTTTGTGAATGTGAGAACGTTGTAGGCTGTAGACTTGTGGACCATTTTCTCTTTTACTAAGTACCTGGTACTTGTTGATATGCTTACAATGTCCTCCCATATCTATTAACACTGTAATTTGGAAACATTGTAGAAACCATTTATTTTGAAAAGAGTAACCGTGGAGTTTCTTGCCGGCTCTTCTCCATAGGAAACGACCAATTGGAACCGTGCACCTAGCTTCTGACGTTTCATAAGTGCCCTTGTAGGTTTATGTGAAATAAAATATTTTGATTTTTTTTGTAGTAACACTGAAATCCATCGTCGATCAAGTCTACAATATCGGGGACAAGGCGATGCACCTCAATTGGAGTTGGGCAGGACATCTAGTTAGACGCGGAGATGGCCGATGGAGTAAAGCTGTGACCGAATGGTGGCAAGGTTAGACCAAAGAAACCAGTGCCGTCCAAAAGCGTGTTGGGTCGATGATACCGTCAAAGTCGTGGGAAACGCCTGGATGAGGGACGCACGGAACCGGGAAGTATGGCAAAAAAAGAGGGAGGCCTACAAGTAAGTAGATAGGGTAATTCCAGGATAGGTGCCCCAATGGGATAGGTGCCGCAGCTTTTAATACTCTAAGTAGAAATGTCTTATGCTAAAATCATACTACGTAATAGGAAGCGCTCCCCCCGCAGACCCCAGTGCAGCGCCAACCGCACGCGAGAGCGTACGCGTTTTGCCCGTGAGTGTAAAAATCTTCGCGGCGAGACCATTACAAGCGTTGAAATTATAATCGTAAGTATTCACTATCGAATATCTTTTCACTCTGTTATAAATTCTATATTTTTAAAATTTATTTGCTGATATTATAGTTTAAAGTACACGAATCAACGCTATAAATTATAGTTTTCTTTTCAACTTTTTTTTTAATTAAAAAGGGCATCTATCCTGTGCTAAAAGTATAGTTGCCCCATCTGCTGTCCGGGATAGATGCCTTTAGGGGCATCTATCCCTAACTAT
This sequence comes from Agrochola lychnidis, assembly GCA_963680765.1. NCBI lineage: Eukaryota > Metazoa > Arthropoda > Insecta > Lepidoptera > Noctuidae > Agrochola > Agrochola lychnidis. The sequence goes on from OY796858.1 coordinate 25,159,454, forward strand.
TTCTATAAATGTTTTCATATTGCAGGTGGAAGAAATGCCTCAAAAATATAAAAGAAAACCGGGGGTGGTCCCCCGTCACATTAGTTGGACTGAAGAAAGCTTGGAAAAGGCTTTCCAAGAAATGACCAAAAATGAGAAAGGTGTAAATGAAATAGCCAGAACTTACGGAATACCCTCACGGACAATTTGAAAAAAATAACAAGGAGCAGTTAACCTTAGGTACCTACTTAAGATGATTATTATTTCACCAATCAAAAAAATGCTTCTTTTGTTCACTAATTTTAGATAGACATAATTATAAAAGATGTCACAAATTAATGTTAAATATTAAATACAAACTGATTATTGAAACTAGTATGTTTTATTTCAATTAGCATATAATATTGAAGCATTCATGCAGCGAGTCTTCTATCCCTCACGTTAGGCACCTATCCCTTGAAGCATTTTTACTACGAGTCTTCTATCCCTCACGATGGGCATCTATCCTACTTTTGAGAGGGTAAAAAAGACACAATTTCCTCAAAATCTATAAAACTTATGTAAAAACAAAAGAGGTACAATCATAAATTAAAGATCATAGTTACCATATGCAAAAGACGTATTGCCAATAGATTTTTAATTAATAAGTTATGGCTCCCTATCAAAAAGTGGGGCACCTATCCTGGAATTACCCTACCCAGCAGTTGGTAATTCCGGGCTGAAATGATGATGATAGCGGATGTACATAATTTGGAGGGCAGTTTTCACTGCCTACCTACCTACCATGGCAAGTTGCAATGTTCCATGGAAAACCATGGGTTTAGTAAAAGTGGAAAAATAGTCAGATTAGTAAGGTCCGATTGAAAACGGTATTTTTTTTCGTCGAAAACGAAAACAATTTGTTTTTTGGTTTGGTACTAAAAGTAAAATTAATAAGAGTAATGTTAAGGCCTCTCCTCTCATGCACGAGGTTGTGGGTTCAAATCCGGGCAAGTAACAATGTGACTTTTTTCAATTCATATGTACTTTCCGAGTTTATCTTGGACTTTACTAACATCGGTGAAGGAAAAACATCGTGAGGAAACCTGGACTTATAATAAATATACGTCTGAAATCGCCAATCCGTCTTGAGCGCGCGTGGTGATCAATGCTCGTGCCTTCTCTGTATGAGAAGAGGCGTTTAGCCTGCAGTGGGACTATATTACGCTGGTATTATTATTAATGTTTTTTCGTCCGAAAATCCAAAATGGCCGGAAAACAGATATTTCTGGCGAATATAGCCCAAAACCGAAAACAAAATTCAGTCGGACTCTAGGTACTGACTAGGTGATGAACTGTTTAGCAGCTAAAACGGAAGACGTTTGTGATCATCCAACGTAATGAACTTGCGAGGAGAGAGGTGCGCCCCCGCGGTGTGCGTGACACTGGGGCCGCTGCACTGAAATAGATGGCTGTATCCAAGCATTCTGTCATGGGTGACACGTCGCAGCGACAAGCGGGAATTCCGGGAATTTTATTGTTGAAATACTAAAATTATCCTGTGGGTTCGCATTTTAGTTGAAGCCTCGTTGCCTCGTAGGTCTAGTGGTCGCAGGCGCTACAACTGAGCATGAGGTCCTGGGATCGATTCCCAGGTCGGGCAAAGTGTTATTGAGTTTTTCCGTCAAGAATTTCTCAGTAGCAGCCCGGGGTCTGGATATGTGCCCGGTTGATGACAATAGACCATAGCCAACATGGGACTTAAACATAACTGACGAAATGACGGTGTAGGTACTATTAAGATAGGTACCTCTGTCCACTGGCAGATTTCCCTAAGGCTAAAGAGGCCCGGGCCTAGGGCGGCCAGATATAAGGGGCGGCCAACCTACGCCTGCGGCTTGTAATATTTCAGCTCAGTAAATAACAGAGCTATGATAGCTAAGGGCGCCTGCCCTAAGCTGTCATAGCTCTGTCTCGCGTCTGCGCACAAGGCCTTGTAGCCAATAGCCAACAAATAATGTACCATTTTCGAGCTCGCTTCGGTCGCTCTTGTATTCTAGTTTAATTATAAATGATTTTATTTCTGTAAGTAGGTTTGTACAAACACTTTTACACGTCAATCATATTTTAAAAACTAGATGAGGTCGGCGTTTCCTATCTGACTACTCTGAGAAGAAAGGCCGAAACAAACTCAGAGGTCACAGTCTCTTTTAAAGTCCAGACATAATCTTGGTCAGATCATGTGAAGGCCATGTGGATTGGTGTCTGAAGTTGTCTTTTGAGGAAAGCACCACACAGATTGAGAGGGCCTGTCCAGTCAGTGCACGCATTAATTGTCAGTTATCGTGCAGCTCAACTCAGAATTTAAGGAGCTCAACGATTCGACGAACAATACCAAAAAACCGGCCAAGTGCGTGTCGGACCACGCACAATGAAGGGTTCCGTAGTTGGGATGAATTTATCCCAAAAACAAACTTAACTTTGTAGTTGATAAACATGTTCTCCCATACGAAATGTATGGGAAAACATGTTTTTGCAACTGCAAAGTTAAGTTGTTCGATTATTACTCGTTAACTTGTAAAGCCTACTTAGCTGTGATAGTTTTCCTTTTAATTTCGTTTTATAAACTACTATTGTGATTTTTTTCACACATCCACAACCAACCATTGAGCTGGCAGGGGGGACACTTGACTCTAACAAAAATTAGCACTTATTTCGCAAACGAATCCCTGAATCCAAAAATGGTTTTCCCAAACTCACAATGTTTTTGAAGGACCTAATGATACCCCACACGAGGGGATAAAAAAATAAAAAAAAACATCGCCACTCTACGTGTATGGGAGGTACCCTAAAAAAATAATGTTTTTCATAATTTTGTTTTACCACTTTGTCGGCGTAATTAATATGTATACCTATGCCAAATTACAGCTTTCTAGTACTAAGGGTCTCGGAGCTAGACCGCGGACAGACAGACAGACGGACATGACGAAACTATAAGGGTTCCTTGTTTACTACGGAACCCTAAAAAGGACATTTGTGTTGGCCACATAAATTACTCAAACTGTCAGACCATATTAGACCATATTAGATTAGGTTATCAGCTTGACTGCATAAAATGGCAAAGTTATTTCTTGTGTGAATTGCCAAACGAAAACCTAACATAAGCGAGGTGAGGTACAAAACTTATCGAGCTCGCTTAGTAGAGGGCTGAAGATGTATGTGTGTGTAGATGAGATGTATGTGTTCCCTTGAAAATAAACCTGCCGGCTACTAACGTCTACTACCTACTAAACGGCCTAGGGCGGCCGACACTGTAACGTGTACCTCTATCACTGTCCGACCCTTCGTGAAATACAGGCGTGATGTTATGTAGTTCAAGCCGCGCTAACGCACAGTGGGCAAAAAAATGACTTTTTCTGTTAAAAAATCTGCCTACACCACAAGTTTTGACGTGTCGCTGCCATTTTTTTTATACACCCCTAAGATACACTTTGGTGTGTCACTGCCACTTTTCCTCAAAAGTTAATACCATAACTTCGAAAAATCGGGAAATGAAGCAAAAAGGAATTAAAAAAAAAAAAATACAAAAATCAGTTTCCAGGGAGTTTTCAGGTCCCTGGTCATGAATTTACTGTCTGTTTATAAAAGTCAAAATGGCGGATACAAAAAGGTCACCCAAAAAAAAAAATTGATTCATTTCCCGATTTTTAAAAGATTTTTTTTTAAAAAGAATTTTCAATTTTGGAAAACTGGCAGTGACACACCAAAGTGTGTTATCTCAGGAGTGTAAAAAAAAAATGGTAGCGATACGTCAAAAATTGTGGTGTAGGCAGATTTTTTATTTGTTTTTCATTTTTTTTCCACTGTGAAGCGCCTGGACAAGGCGATACATACTAGGTGTACTAACATACAGGTAACTTTACCCTTCTTTTGGGCTTCGCCGCAGTTAGGTGAAAATCCTCTAAAAGATACTAGAGATATGATATAACCTACTTAATGAGAGAAGACCTGATTCATTAACTCTTTTAATATAATTAACAAATCTCCAGCTGAACAGAGTTATTTCACCAAAATGTACCGACCGTGTACATAAATAACCTAATTTTAAGTAAATACACACTGCTGCACACACGGTCGGGTCGACAGCGGCAATAAATCGCGAGATGCATCCCAATCGACACAACGAACGACCGACAATATCAGCTGACTCTGTTTTAGCTCCGAGCCACAAATATCCTGGGTATGGTGAAAGGTATTTAAAAAATAATTCTAACTAATATTTTAAATGCGAAAGTGTTTGGTTTTTGTTAAAATACGGCAAAAACGGCTGCACGGATTTGGATGAAATTTGGCTCACAGATAGACCATGGACCTGGGTAAGGACATAGGCTATTTTTCTAGGGGCGGGGGCATGCATGACACCAAAAAAAAACATCCTATATTATCCCACTGAGAAGTGGCCATTGCCCTGTGGAAAAGGCCACTTCTGCTGTAGAGGCGTGGTACTATGCTATTATATGCTATATTATGCGTGGTATTATACTTACTCCTTTCTGGCAAACTTGCTCCTTACCCATTCTACGGGATATCTATCTAGTTTTAGGGTTCCGTAGTCAATAAGAAAGCCTTATAGTTAAAAAAAATGCCATGTCGCCATGTCCGTGTGTCTGTCTGTCTGTCCGTGGCTTAGCTCAGTGACTGTTAGTACTAGAAAACTGTAATTTGGCATGGGTAATAATCACGCAGACAAAATAGTTTGCTTTTATTTTTTTAGGGTTCCGTACCCCAAAAAGAAAAAGAAAGGATAAAAGAATAGGATCACTTTGCTGTCCGTCTATCTGTCAAGACCCTTTATCTCGGGAATGCGCAAAGGTATCGAATTGAAATTAAACCATATACTCAGATATACAGTCCCTTGAAGCTGTGGAAAAATCAAACTTCTAAGTTAACGTAAAAAGAGATAGGTACGACCGTTTATGCCGAAAAAAACGTATATTTCAACACTCTTAAGGGAATCAAAATTTATAGGGTATTTTCCGTAGAACTATGAAATTTGGCAAGTAATATCGTCTTATACTACAAGTACTGGGAAAAGTCTGAAAACTATACATTTGTAATTAAATCCTAAAAAATATAGTCTTTATTTAAAGTACTCCATCAATAACGGTTTATACTTAAATTAGTTAGGTAACCACCTAACTAATTTAAGTATAAACTGTTAGTATTACCAGAATTTCACTTATAAAACACAATAATATAAGTAATTATAGGTTTTGTAAACTGAATTTCGGGAAAAGCTTGGAAAAAAACTGCGAGACTCGATTCTTGAACGATTTATACCTACAAATTTGTACGGAACCCTCGATGGGCGAGTCCGACTCGCACTTGTCCGGTTTTTTCTTAGGGTACCTCCTCTACTCATAAAGAGGCAATAAGGTGTGTTGGAAAGGTCGTTCAAAACATTGAGGATGTGCGAAAACCATTTTTCGATTCAGGGATCCGAAATAAGCTAAAACTATATAAAAAACCGGCCAAGTGCGTGTCGAACCACGAACAATGAAGGGTTCCGTAGTTGGGATGAATTTATCCCAAAAACAAACTTAACTTTGTAGTTGAAAAATATGTTCTCCCATACGGAATGTATGGGAAAACATGTTTTTGCAACTGCAAAGTTAAGTTGGTCGATTATTACTCGTTAACTTGTAGAGCCTACTTAGCTGTGATAGTTTTCCTTTTAATTTCGTTATATAAACTACTGCTGTGATTTTTTTCACATATCCAAAATCAACCATTTAGCTGGCAGGGGGTCCCCCACACTTGACTCTAACAAAAACTTGCAATTTAAAGCTTAATATTTCGCAAACGGATCGCTGAAAATGGTTTTCACAAACTCACAATGTTTTTGAAGGACCTTTCCAATGATACCCCACACCATGCGATAAACAATAAAACATCACCACTTTACGTGTAGGAGAGGTACCCTAAAAAAAATGTTTTTCATAATTTTGTTTTACCACTTTGTCGGCGTAATTAATGTGTATACCTATGCCAAATTACAGCTTTCTAGTACTAAGGGTCTCGGAGCTAGACCGCGGACAGACAGACAGACAGACAGACGGACGGACAGACAGACAGACGGACATGACGAAACTATAAGGGTTCCTTGTTTACTACGGAACCCTAAAAATGAATCCCTATTTCCCTTGGTCACGGCATCACGTGTGAACGACAGGACCGATTTCGCGATTTTTTTTTTTTTTTTGTTTTTTATTGTCGGGAGAAGGTTCTTATGAAAGAAAAAATTAAGAAAGTTGCGCGGAAAATAGGTGGCACTCCGCACCCATGCGAAGCATGGGCGGGTCGCAAGTAAAAAAATTGGGTGTCTGTAAAGTCGGTTTGCGGATGATAATTTTACGTGATAACGTCACAAGCCGAACGCTTAGGCCGATCGTACCTCTATCGCTTGTTCCGCGCTCTCGCTTGCACGCTCGGCGCAGGAGGAACGTGACACTTTTTCGTGCGTGTAGCCGGCGTTCATCGATGTAAAAGACGTTATCACGTTAAAATAAACATTAAGGTATTTTTGTTAGAGTCAAGTTTTTTTGGGTGCAATTATGAAATAATTTCTCCCGCTCTGGGCGGAGTGGGAGGGCGTGTCAGACTCCTACTGACTAAAACCCACCCGTGTTCCTTCAGTTGCCTGTTTGTCCCCCATGCCAGCTAAATGGTTGTTTTTGGATATGTGAAAAAATTCACGGCAGTAGTATAGGTTTACTACTAACACCTTTGGATATAATTTTTGAATCCGAAATAAATATTTTGATTGATAATACAACGAAGTTAAAGGGAAAACTACCACTGCTAAGTGCTAAGTAGGCGACCAACTGACAGACAAACAGACAGACGGGCAACGAAGTGATCCTATATGGGTTTCGTTTCTTCCTTTTGAGGTGCGGAACCCTAAAAATAAGAAAACAACAAGATAAAGTTAATGTCCGCTGGCCTACACGTGCCTGCCAAAGACACGCTTGGCAGACGAATTGATGATCGCAGTTTGTTGTTATAAGCTCAGCTATGTAAGAAACAGACAGATTTTTCGTTTTTAAATCTAATATTTGACTTTACCGTTAATAATCGCGAGATAGCAATGACGTCTACAGATAAAAATGTGGAATTTAATGACACGAATCATGTGCGAAAGCGGTAAGCGCGCCATTTTACTGCGGTACTCGTAAAACAGATCAAATAGCTGTTGAAATGATGTGCCATAAATTAAAATATCACTTCTGTAGTTCGGTTCATTTTTACTTTTTTAATGAAGGAAGGTTATTTATAGGTTTTTGATATTGTATGTACACATTTAATGCCTTTGATATGCTCAGGGACTACCTAAAGTTTACGAAATCAACAAAAACCGAACTCATATCGTGTGCTATTTTGGCAATGCGAATGCCAAAATTGCACACGATATGAGGCTATAGATGTAAAACAACCGATTTAAAACGTTTTAAATAAAATGTTGCCGTTTTAAACCCCAAATAAATCGTTTTAAACGGTTGTAAACTCGCCTACAAAAATAAAAGTACGTGCGTGCGCGGCGCGGCGGCCGCGCGCGGCAGTTTATGTAGGTCAGCGGTACTCTAAGTGTGTTCCGTGGAACCCTAGGGTTCCGCGATGCCCCTGTAGGGGTTCCGCAAAAATTTAGAAAAAAAATCAAAACACCTCTCTCTGGTCACTGGTCGAACGTTTTGACTCCACCCGCCGCGCGTATATTTGTGAGCGCGCAGTCCCTTTGATAAAAGCCGCCTCTGAATTAGACGTGAACAAGCGACTTTCGGCTCTATCTTCAAAAACATAAAGTCGAGAATGTTTACAACGCATTTTTTTGTATTTCTATTTTTATTTCCGCTTTTTGTTTATCAAAGGTGCCGACTCGAGTATTTTTGAGAATGTTCAAGTTCGAGTCTAGGACTAAGTATAAAAGCGGCGATCGCGCGTCGCGCCTTGTCCCTCGACCGATCACCCTGTTCGGCAAGCCGATCCCTTGGGAGAAGCGAGCCAAATACCTCGGTGTGATCTTAGACCATCATCTCTCCTTTTCAGCACACATAAAGACGGTTCGTTCGCGAGCCGCTTTCGCCTTAGGTAGGCTTCATTACATTCTAAATACACGCAGCAAATTGTCACTAAAGTGCAAATTGCGAATCTATACAGCGTGCGTCCGTCCCATACCCAACAAGCAAAATAATCCTGGAGTGCGATTTTGTAATTCTACATGGACTTATAAAACTCCGATGATAGTTTTGGTGGCTGCTACTGCGCTTTTAACAGCATAAATACATGCTGTTTTTACTCAAGTACGTTTAATACCATAATTTGTACTTATATCAGTATATAGGATCATATTTCCTGACAAATATAGGATCAAGACTCCTATAAATGCATGAAACAAGAGTAATTGCACTCAGGAGTAATTACTCCGGTAACTTAAGACTTATATGCGCCTATAAGATAACATCTGCGGACCATTTAAATCTTAATACTCCTGTATAAGCATGTACCAGGAAGATATGCACTGAGGAGCAATTACTCTTGTTATTTTTACTTATAACTTCATTTAAGCTAATATTTTATGACCAATTTAAGTAAATTAAAGTTAAATTACTGTAAATCATTTATGTATCTGCTTTGGTTTTACATAAACTAAGTAAGTGTTAAATGAATTTCATATCCACGTTTTAAAAATAATTAATCACCAAGATTATAACAGCACTCGGTAGGATAAATGTTTTCTATATCGATTTGTCGTATGCCGTTTTAAACCTAGACATATTTATATAGGCATTCCACAGTAGTGTTATTGGCTAAGTAATCTCAAACAATTCTGGTTAAAACTATTAAAAAGCCACTTTTGCTTGTAACGACCAGTACAGGCGAAAACACGCTTCATATAGTTTTGCAAATTCTATTGTAGGATTTAACATCAGCCATTTTGATTACAACTGTTTTTGTCTACAAATATTGAAAATGGATTTAAATAAGTGGAAGCAGTTTAAAAAAGTGGATTTTATAAAAGAAAAGTTAAAAAACATTCAAAGAAATGTTAACCGCAGTGAGCAACGATTTTTTAAATTTAACTGGTGAAGACCGCATCGCGAATTCTAGTGAGGGTTTCGGACAAGATAATTGTAGTACTACTTTATATGGAAGAGGTTCGGGCTATGAAAGTACCAAATCTTTGAGCGATATTGAAAGTGATAATCAGGAAGAACTTTCGGATTATAACAAAAATGTAGAACTGCTTTATTCTATTAAAAACTGGACTTCAATATTTCACATGCTGCATTAAACTCTTACTTGAAATTTTAAATAAGATAATAATCAATGTTTTGCCTAAAAACATTACTAGATACCAATAGGGAAAACCTATACATCAGTATTTCAGCCCCAGGACACTATAGGCACAACGGTTTGATCAAATGTTTGAAAAAAATTATAACAATGTTTCTTGTTTACCAGATGAGATTTCTCTAAACATAAATGTTGATAGATTACCAGTTTTCAACGGCTTCTTTTTAAATTCAATTTGCATTTTTCGTAGTTGCTATACGTCTATGGTAGCAACTACCACAAATTAAAAAGAAGCCGTTTACTAGGAGTTCATGGTACTTTTTTGACCATCTCAAATCGACAGCATAATACTCGCAGGTTTGCCCGATCGGTTCACTGACGACGTTGCCAGATTTAACAGCATGGCTTGTAAGAAAATAGACAAGGCTGTGTCCGTACCTATTGTGTTATTGTAGGAGATCCATAAACATTTGTGTAATATTGCCCAGACATCAGATACTTAAATCTTTTCAACTGATATCTTTGTAAGTTAATTTAAATATAGGTAAGTATAGGGATTTTCACTTTTACTCACATAGAAGTAGGTAATAATAAATATTGTGTTACGTAGTACATATACAGTTAGGTACTAGTTACAAATTTCGCATTCGTCTCTTGGGAAGTGATCATAAATTGTGTAAGTAGAACAATTCTCACACCAAAATCAATCTTGGTATACTGCCCCCGATAGAAAAAAAGACGCATCTTACATTTTTTCCCAGATTTGAATTATATATCAGGCAGATGCACCTTTTTTCTGATTCCAGCAATGTATATAACTCAAATCTGGATTTTTTTTAGATGCGTATTTTTTTTTTAGTTAAAAATCGATCGATATCCAGGAACATCGGCATGGTCTTGTTTAAATCGTCGGCAACTTGTTATATAATTAAGTCAAATAAAAACAATGTTTAAACTGATGTTTAACCTAGCACGTAGAACAAACCCTTAAAATATTCCTTTAACTTACTTATCTATAAATATCAATCGATTTTCATCTGGGCATTGCGGAACTCTAATCGGTAATAATGGCGAATCTTTCTCGTTTTTGAGATAACCCAATATACTTATATTAGTACTATATCACACTTGGAAATGCTAAAAATACTTATTTTAGCACTATGTCATACTTGGAAATGCTCACTAAGAAAATGGCAGCTGCCTTCATAATATTTATTTAATATTAATTAATACTAAAATGTAAATAAGCAAATTTCAAGAGGCGCTTTAAAATTTTGATCAAAACCATGATAGATTTCACTGAAAATTCACATTCCCCTACGAATAAGCTATAAAACTAACAATTTAACAACAATAAGATTTTGTTTTTCTACTAAGGTTGACATTAATAAATTCTGATTGTTAGAAATACTTATCCTCAAGATATTAAAATATTTTTTTACAGAGCACAACAGCGACACTTTGACAGTTCACAATATATTATAGAAGCATTTTTAGGTGCGTATTAATCTCATTTTTGACTATAACTTACTTATATTGAGATTTACAGGAGTAATTGCATTGACGTAACTCAATTACAGGAGCAATATAGGCGTATATGGCATTTCAGCGGTCTAATATAAATACGTTATGAGTAAAAGTAGACTTATAAAGTGGGCCCTTTTCGAGGTTTATATGCGGATATAAGTCTCATATAGTCCTCGATAAATGATGGTTCTAGGACAGTTTAAAAACCACTTTTTGCTAGTTGGGTAATGACCTATGCGGGAGCAGTCTGCTCACGTCAAAACCCGTTCCATCCATAGGATGCAGACCTTACAGAACCGATTCCTTCGCAAGGCCACGGGAGCCCCCTGGTACATCAGAAACGAGATCCTCCATCTCGACTGTAAGATCCCTACGATCCACCAGTTTCTCAAACGCATGTCCAAGCGTTACTTTGACTCCGCTTCTCCACATCGGAACCCTCTGATAGTTGAGGCAGCCAATTATGTTCCGTCCCAAATCAGTCAGACCCGCCGCTCGAGGCATGTACTCTCCGACCCAGATGACCCCATTACACTCCTCCAGGAGCAAAATAGGGCCACCAGTACAGTGCACAAACACAGACGCCTCCCGTCATTCCGACCTCGCCGCCAAGGTCCTTTACGTACGCGATCTACTCCCCGAGTAAACGAATCCCCCCCCGACCCTTGCTCGAAAACGAGGTGCCAGCAGTTGTTGCAGCTGAGCACGTAGCTTTAAATACCCCGAATAATAATCATGATGATAATATAAATTTGATCTAGCCTGTCCCCTCTTGCTGTCCTCCCGTCAGCGATGCCCTAAGCCGAGGTCCGTATCCCACAGGGGGTGCCCTTAGCGAGCATTCGCTTAATTTTAATTTAGAATAGTTTAAAAAGCTCCTGGCTGGAGGCTCTAAGTGTAGAAGCTTATGGCACCCACAGGAAAATCCGGTTAAGCAGCCACGACTTTAGTGGTCAAAACTGCGAGAAACCAGATAAAAAACAAAAAACGCGCCTCGTCAGTCAGTTGACGATTAGCGTTCGGAGCGATAAGTTCGTACCTACCTACTTACAAGCTGGCTAGCCTGCTGCCTGCTTGTAAGTTCTACTGCCTGCTGTATTCTGATTGTATCAGTTTTGTACATTTCTTCTTTGGACTAAACTTTGTCTCATAAACGCAGTAACGATTGTGCATTATTTTGACCCCACCATCCTGACGTGTAACATTATTAATAAAGAAGAATGAAACGTTGGCTTAAAGGTGTTAAACGTGTTGCAACAACATCTTCTAATGACGCTGAATGTTCAAAAGCAGTATGCGCGGAGAATATAGCAATTACCGATCCAGACGATGATGCCACGACGTCAAGCTCCACGGTTGCAAAGACGAAAAAAAGGAAGTATGATGAATCATATATCAGTTTCGGATTTGTTGATTCCAACGGCTCACCTCTCTGCATGTTATGTAGTAAACTGCTTCCTAATAGTTCCATGGCACCTGTCAAATTGCGCAGACATTAAGAAACTGTACACCCCGAGTCTAAAGACAAGAATAAATAATTTTTTGTTCGTAATAAAGAACAGTTATTGGAAAGTCAAAAAAATATGATGCATGTAACACAAACTATCAATGAAAAGGCCACGGAGGCATCATATTTAGTTAGCTATCGCATTGCAAAAGCAGGTGAAGCGCACACTATTGCTGAGAATTTAATAAAGCCATGTGTGTTAGACATAACAAAATGTATGCTCGACGAAAAATCTGCAAAGCATCTTTCTACTGTACCGCTATCAAACGATACTGTTTCACGGCGAATATGATATTATAATACAGAGGTGTTACTTAATTCTAAACTCGCCAAACTTTTACGTTTGATGGCGAATCTGGCAAGCTACGTCAAACAAGAACTAGTTGCACGTCTACAAAAAACACGATTCGCCTTGCAAATGGATGAGTCAACTGATGTCACTGGTCTGGCTATCTTGCTGGTTATCGTGAGATATCCATATGAACGTTCTTTTGAAGAAGACATGCTTATGTGTTCACCGCTGCCCACAAACACTACTGGAGAAGAATTTTTTTATAAAATAAACATATTTTTTAAAGAAAATAATCTTAGTTGGAACGATTGCATTGACATTTGTACAGATGGGGCTAGGCGATGACAGGTAAAACAGCAGGAGTAGTATCACGAATAAAAAGTAAAGCGCCTAATTGTAGTTCCAGCCATTGTATTCTGCATAGACAAGCACTTGCGATGAAGCAAATGCCGTCAAATCTAAAATTAGTTATGGATGAAGCGGTAAAAATAATTAATTTTATCAAATCACGACCACTACAATCCCGATTGTTCTCATTATTGTGTGAAGATTATGGCAGCAAACATAAAACACCGCTGCTCCATACAGAAGTGCGATGGCTGTCTCGGGGTAAAACTTTAACAAGGCTATTTGAACTTAGAGCCGAGTTACAAATGTTTCTTTCAGCAGATACAGTTTCTTTTAATTTGAAAGACCGTTTGTATGATAAAACTTGGTTGTTCCGATTGTCTTTTATGGCGGATATCTTTCAAAAACTGAACGAATTGAATTTATCATTGCAAGGTAAACAGACAACAGTGTTCCAGGCCTATAACAAAATAACTGCCTTCAAAAGAAAATTAGATTTTTGGATTATTTGCGTTGGTAAGAGAGAAATAGAAAGCTTTACGTCACTCAGTGAGTTTGTTAGCGATAACGACTCAGAAATGTTTCAAGATGATGTGTTTGAAGAATTGGTCCAATATCTCACTTCGATTCCTTTTTCACCCAAATTGCAAAAGCCCGAAAGTATGTCAAACGAGATATATGAATCTCTTTTAGAAATGTCATCAGACACAAGTATGGAGTCACTGTTCAAAACGACGCCTCTCAACGATTTTTGGTGCAGAATCCGTGATGAATATCCAATGCTTGGCAGAATGGCTCTGAATATTCTTCTCCAGTTCCCAACAACATAACACATAACATCACGCCTTGTTTCCCCGAAGGGTTGGGCAGAGGTGTACCTGTAGTAGGTATACCCACATTTCGCCAGTTATGTTTAAGTCCCATGTAATAGGGGGCGAGCCTATTGCCATCAACCGGGCACAAACAACCCCAACAACATATTTGTGCGAAACAGGATTCTCAACCTATGCAGCCACGAAAACAAAATATCGCAATAGACTGGACGCCGAACCTGATATGAGACTTCAAATGTCTTCTATCAAACCTGATATCAACCAATGGATGAAAAATAAAAAACAGTTTCATACCTCCCATTAGTTAAGATTTTTTCATTTTTAATATCTTCTATTATTATACTTGCCATGTGGTAAAGTAAGTAATAATTAGTAACTGTTACATTGTACTTTATAATAAATAATGCTTATATAATAAAGAATACACTTTTAAAAACTATTGTTTTATTGTAGGGTTCCGTCAAGTATTTTGCTTGTCAAAAGGGTTCCGTGACCAAAAAAGTTTGAGAACCGCTGATGTAGGTGCATATGTGTGTAGGGTAGGCGAGCTGGCAACATTGCGTCGAGTCACGAGTGACAACGTCAACGAGAGTGCGAGAGTGTGAGTTTGGTGTTAAACCGAATCAAATTGATTATTTAAATCGTTTGAAAACAATGAAAAAAATTTTTATATACCAACACAGAGTTTTTAGCTACTCCGTCATATCCCTCCCTCGGAAAAATACATAGTCACCAAATCGAAAAAAAAAATGGTTTATTTCGGTTTTAAACGGTTTTTTTCGTTTTAATCGGATTGGTTTAATTGGTTTTAAACCGGCCTAACATCTATACGCATGGCACACGCGCTTGCCCAAATAGGGATTCGAAAAGCTTAAAAATGTGTTGTGGACCGCATTCCCGCTATAAAACGTCATCAACGATTCATGGCGCGAATCAGTGTGCAGCGGGTGCCAACTAATTAGCAACAAGAGCTTCTCACGAAGCTCCCCAGTGCTCCTAAATACCTAGATAACATTAAATACGTTTGTTTACGAAACAATGTTCAATTATTCATATTGCGCGGGTGATGCAGTTGTTTTAGCGGGAGCATGTTTTGACCAATCTGTTTTAAATTAAGTACTTATACTTGGTCATTTATTCAAGAAGTGTCGAAGGATAATAATATTATGGTATAATAGGTCTACCAGTGGTCTTGGTACCAGTCTTATCAAGGGATATTGTAGGTATATACCAGTAACCGGATTGTGGAGGTCAGATAGGCAGTCGCTCCATGAAAAAAACTGGTATCCAGCTGCATCCGGTTAGACTAGATGCCGACCACAACATGGTTAGATGACCTAACTAATGGTAAACAGATTGCAATTTTAGTGGGTGTTTCAAATATTTCATCCACCCAGTAGGTGAAGTCGGGCACTTCACCTATTGGGCTCACTGCTCTCTTTGTTTCTGCCAAACTGCTCGCTCCTGTGCCACTTTCATCAAGGTTCTCCCTCCCTACCCCAATGTCCTCCTCTAACCATCTCCCCGCTGGACGATCGACACTAAACGGTCCAGTTTATGGTCGCCCCTTATTCACAGCCTTACTCCGCAAATTATTGCATTCAAGGCGTAGGCAGGTCATACAAATAGGCCATTATAGATGCATCAATGCATCACACATGACACATAACATTACACACGACACAACATTACACATAACTATGCGTTCGCACTGGCGAAACATTCACAACGAAACATGTTAGAATCTCTATTTTCTGTCAATTTTCCATACAAAGTTTGACAGGCACTAGAGATTTCAACATGTTTTGTTGTGATGTTTCGCCAGTGCGAACGCATAGTAACGTTACACAACATTACACATAACATAACACATGACACAACATTACACATAACATTACACATGATACATATCGTAACATCACGCCTGTAATCCCCGAAGATGAGGTGTACCATAGTACACCATATGGGTGTACTATGGGTACACTTCTGCCTAAGAGAAATATGTTCTCCCGTTATGTTTAAGTCCCATATAATAGGGGAGACGCCCGGTTGATGGCAAGGCTCGCTATTGCCACAAATCCAGACTCCGGACTGCTACTGAGATAATTGCTAATGGAAAAACCCAGCAACACCATGCCCAACTTGGGACTCGAACCCATGACCTCATACTCAGCGTTAACGCTTGCAACCACCACTATACCAACAAGTCAGATCTCAGATACATTAAAATTAAACCAAAACGTACAGCAACCTACTAAATATATTTAAATGACATTGATATCCACGAGGTTATAAATATCATAATCGACATAAAATCCTTGACAGTATAGGAACTAACGATGAAACGCTCCTGACTGTAAAGATCAGCGCACTTCGTGCGCAATTATTTTTATTTTATTTTCGAAAGTGTGATAATTTTTGTCGGCTAGCGGTCGCCTGGAATTATTCCAAAGAATTCTGCCGGGTTCAAAACACTTTATTTTCAGGGCGTTCGTTGGGAGACGCAAAAAATATTGAATGCATTGACCGTCAGTGACGTAATTATGTATCTAGCTAGATAATAGTATCGCGAAGACATCTTCCGAAAGACGTTACAGAACCTTGGCTTGATTATGTTCCCTAAGTTCATGTACAGAAGTCAAGATGAAGGAAAATGTGAACAAACCTGCACTCAGCAACCGTGAACCATGAATACATCACGGTCCATGCTAGCTGAGGGCAGGTTTCTGCTTTGTGTGATTTATGTTTGACTTCTCTGTATGAGATGAGGTCCACTCCTTGCCTAGAAGCGGAACCGGAATTACCTTAAACAAGTAAAAACTGCGCAACTTTGCTGCCGTTGCGGGAAACAATGTTACTGGTCACATGGAATGTTGCGGTGTTGCTGGCGACACATAATTAAGCTTATGTTCCGTAGGATTCGTGGTAAACAATAGAATATCTCGCAACATCAAATATAACGGGAAACAACGTTGCGCTACTGCTGATCAACATTGTTTACGATGTATAAGTGATTTTAGTTGAGAAGTGAAAACTATTTTCACCAGCATTTCCCACAGCCCGATTTTATCCAATGCTGGGTATTGGCATAATAAGCTTGCTTGTGGCAATCTTCACGCTCCTGCACTGTACAATCAGGCCTATCACGGTTCAAGCCTGCTATCGTTGTGGCAATAATGTCGTCCGCACATCTCTCCGCCGAGAAACTACTTACTTATCTACTTACAGTAAAATATTCATGAATAGATACCATTGATTATTATTAATTGATCTGATAACTATTAACTAAGCATAACATCAAGCGCGAGAACATACCAAAATAACGTTGGCGCCTGTTACAAAGTAATAGCAAGAAGAAGCAACAACGTGCCTAGTATATCAAAAGGTGGTAAAATTAGAAACTATTTAAAACATGCAAGCGAAAATACAACGTTGTCATCAAAAGAGTTTAGTAATGCAGTAATGCACATACATTTTATTACAACGTCTCCTCTGTCATCACTCATCTATTACTTAGGTCACTCAGCAAGATAGGTAGCTGCCGGTATCGCTTCAAAGTGATGTTTTATTTACCTATCATATGCCAGCACTATTTGGCATCACCTAATAGTCAGAAATTTGTAATTTACTTATGTAGCAAGAAAACAATAAATCAATTAATCGTAAATGTATTAATCGACTAAATAATGATTTTTACTTAATTGATATTACTAAAATTAAAAAGTAAAGATGTCAAGTTTATGTTCTGAGTTGTACACAGTGCAGTGTTTTGGAAAATAAAATAAGACTTGACTTAAAGGTTCAAGTAACCAGGTCATTAAACCCAAAAAAAAAAAATTTTTTTGAGTTGTCACATAAGTCAATATTGACACTGACAGTCTGAAGTTATGAACAGGTTGTTTTTACTGCGGAAAAGGTGTTAAATTAATAAGGTTTCTAACCCGATAATAGCCTTTACTTCTTACGTATAATGTGAATATATATCTCAAGTGATACACTGTTTGATGGGAGAGCGACAACGCATAGCAAGACCTGAAGAAATGGCTACTACCAGCACAGCCGTTGCGACCGTCCCCCCACAACCACAGGAGGTAATCCCGAACACTGTTGTGGTATTCCTTATCTTTTCTATTTGATCATTTAATACGACGATACTGATATCGGTATCATTTTGTACATTTCGAATCTTATTGTTTTTAACGGCGCTATGGAAAACTTGAGAAAATTCGGCCTGTGCGTTTTACGAACGCAAATAACGATTTTTAAACATGATTACTCCACGAAATCGGGTTTGTTGAAAGATTTGAATGTCTTAGATCTTAGTAGAGTGATTGCGGGACCGTTTTGTACCATGACGCTGGGGGATTTGGGGGCGAATGTGATAAAAGTGGAGAGTTTGGGTGGCGACGAAGCGCGCCGATGGGGGCCTCCTTTTATAAATGAGAAGAAGGAAAACGACTCATTCTACTACCTGTCAGTGAACAGAAATAAAAAGAGTATTTGTATTGATTTCAAGACACAAGAAGGTAAGTTTTCCTTAACTTTTATTTTCAACAACTTCCTCTCACAAAAAATAAAAAAAACAATGTAAAATAAGCAGTTTTGCTTGCTACATCGGTCTTATTTTTTTTTTCAACAACTTCCCATCCATGTAACTGCACTATATTCTTACCTCCCAATTGAATACTTCCTCCTGGAACATTCCACTGTATGTATGTGAAGGTTAGATTAATGATCATCTGACATACATGTTTTACAAGACATTTGTATTCATATCTGACTTAGGTATAGTAAAGACTATAATGTATCCTGTAATTAGGAGTTTGAGGTAAACTATTAAGTACATACCAATAACTAATAAATTTCATCAAACTGATTCTTTTAAATCTCTCATCATAACCATTCTCCTGGCCACACTTCTCAATTAGTTGTTAGAAATCTCTCATCAATAATTTTAAAATAATTTACCGGCATCATACCTCAGTAGATCTTTTTTTTTCTAAGTTAACTACTGGGGTATTGTAAAAAGTAAATACTATTACTGTTCACTACCAAAACAATTAGTTTCTGGAAATTGAAACCGGACATAAGACAATGGTATATTTAACAAATCTGTTAGCCTTATCAAATATAGTCTCTACAATTGACATGAACTTACATACTAAAATAAACTTTATTTCAAAGGTATAAAGTTGAATTTAGCTAAATTGTGAAAGATTGCCTTACTGGAAAGTTACATTGTCTTATGTTTTTCTTGCACTTTAGTAATAATTGGTTCAAAACATTAAACATATCTTTAGGTGACAACTATAGTGTTTTCAAATAGCAGAGAGGTGGAAAGAGAGTAGAGAGGCCTTTGCCCAGCAGTGGGACAATAACGGCTATGTAATGTAATGTAATAGTGTTTTCAGGTATTCTGTCAATGTCTACACACATTAATTTAAAACAATTATAAGTTTAATTTTACTTATATCATTGTCATTAAGTAATACTTATCTATACAATAGGGTAGCCTAGTTAAAAAAAGAAATTCTATTTAGTCCGTCTTTCAGATAATAAAAAAATATTAGACACGTATTTTTTGCTTTATCATATTAATCAAAAATAACTTAGAAAACACGCATTAAAGTTGGGGAGTGGGGGCTCGCTACGTCACAACGCATTATTAAATCTAGCAAGGCATGACGTCATGCCTCATTTTAAGTCAATGTATTGCCGTAATCTTTTGATTACGTCAAAAAAGAAATAATACGTGTTCAGTATTTTTTAATAATCTACAAGACCAGACAAAAATAATTTTTGGACACAGGTCTATTCATTTACTTTTTTTATCCTGTATTGTCCCTTTCCACTCCTCCCTGTGTGTTGCCTTCTCCAGCCGATCTCCCATAAACACATAATATTTTAGCATTGTTTCCCTAAACAAACAACTTTACCTTTCACATTATACTTGTAACATTTACTACAAATGTTAAACACACAAAATGATTATAATCAGTTAATCAATTTCAGGAAAAAAAGTGATATATGACTTAGCAAGGAAATGTGATGTACTAGTGGAAAACTTTGTACCTGGAAAGTTAGACCAACTAGAAATTGGGTATGACAAACTTAAGGCTGTTAACCCAAAGCTCATATATTGTGCCATTACCGGGTTTGGTTCTACTGGACCTTATGCTAAGAAACCAGGGTGAGTTGAAAGTCAATGCTATTTCAAAAGTCATTTATTCAAACTAGGCTGAGAATCAGCACTTTTCGAACGTCAAAATTACATAAGACAGTCCCCCAAAAACACCCACCCTTCACCACTTCCTAGTGCCTTTAGCTGGGAAGAAGAAGTGGCGCAACAAACTTCCCAGCAGCACAGCTGTCTGTTCAAGCAGCATTAAAAAAAAAATCTCTTAAGAGAAACTCTGGCACCTAGCTGGTAAATTGCGAAGAAACGTAAGCTCGGGTACGGAGAGACGTAAGCGCGGGGACGACGAGCCGTAAGCGCGGAAACTGCTAGTGGACCAGTACCGCACCGCGGTTCGTGAGCTTGTCCCGAGACGAGGCGATTACGTTACGATTCCGATTAGTGTGCGTTGCAGTAGGGAGTTTCATACAAAGAATACTGAATGGCTCGAGTTGATACGGTGACGATCCCTTTCCGAGTTGATATTTGTGCTATGACCTTTATAGTAGTTTATATGTGCTGACCACAAATAGCTTGGGATAAGGGAAGAGCATTATGATAATGAATCATGAAACGCCTTTTCTCTGGCCTAGTTTTGTTGGTC
The DNA here is from genome assembly GCA_963680765.1 of Agrochola lychnidis. NCBI lineage: Eukaryota > Metazoa > Arthropoda > Insecta > Lepidoptera > Noctuidae > Agrochola > Agrochola lychnidis. The sequence continues at coordinate 25,180,049 of OY796858.1, forward strand.
ATCAATCATTATGTTGAAAAAGCATCATAAAAAATACCAGGATGTATTTTTTTTCTCAGTTTTTTTTTTTCTTTTTAAAGTGAAACTTTTATTACATCGTCTCAAACTTTTTCGTCTGTGTGTTGCATGTCGCGTGACGGTCGGCCGCGGAGTAGGGATAAAATGAAAAGTTTCACTTTTACCGTGGTTTCATAAAACCACACAATCCTTTTTTTGTTGAGGCTTTTGTTCACTCTATGATTATGCTAGCCTCATACAATCAAAACATACCTTAGCAAAATTAATAGCATACAACCTGCAGAGTCAGCCAGGATGATACCAATTGCACCATACTAGCTAACACCCACGCACTTCTATTTTAATCTACTTTACTAAAATTATACTTATCTGAATTTCACCAATTGCAGGTATGACGTAATAGCGTCAGCAATGGGTGGTCTCCTTAACACAACAGGAGAACGAGATGGCGACCCTGTCAAGGCCGGCGTCGCCATCACTGACGTCACCACCGGTCTTCACGCCTTCGGAGCCATCATGACTGCCCTCTACTTCCGAGAGAAGACAGGAAAAGGCCAGAAAATCGACTGCAACCTCCTTTCAACCCAAATATCAAGCATGATTAATGTTGCCACGATTTATTTAAACTGTGGCATCGAAGGACAACGCTGGGGCACCGCGCATGCCAACCTTGTCCCCTACCAAGCCTTCAAAACTAAAGATGGTCACATGGTCATTGGGACAGGATCCAACCCCCAATTTGTTGACTTGTGCAAGATTATAGGCAAAGAGGAAATGTTAACTGATGAAAGGTTTAAAGATAATTCGAAGAGAGTTGAAAATAGAGAGGAAATTATTAGAATAATTGGTGAGGTGATTCAGACGAAGACTAATAAGGAATGGTCAGAGATATTTAAGAATGCGTCTTTTCCTAACGGCCCCATAAATAAAATGAAGGACGTGTTTGATGATGACCATGTGAACGCAATAAAATTGGTGAAAGAACTGCCACATCCTGATGCAGGGACAGTCAAGGTCGTGGGGCCCCCAACTGTGTATGGATTGGGAGGAAATGACGCTAGGACTGCGCCCCCCAAGTTGGGGGAACATACCAAAGATATACTTTCCAACTTTTTGGGTTATCATGACAAAAAGATTGATGGGCTCTTTGAGAGCAAAGTTGTTCAATAGTAGATGTTGTAAGAAATAAAAACGAAAAAAAAGAGTAATATTATTTTGTAGAGCTAATAGCTATATTTTTTATGAATTTATAGTAGATGTTTTTTAAGTGTACAGTCAGTGTTGCATAAATCTCAAATATTTACAAAATGTTTGTTTTACTGATAATAATGTTTCACACTAAAGTGATAATGCCATTAACAAGTATAAATATGTAATATGTGAAAACAAAGGACAGGATCCTACCACTGTTTTCGATTTTTGTAACCATTCAAAATCGGTGTATTTTAATACTGCTAAGTAATAAGTAAGTAATTGTGCATTTAAACTTACATTGATATTATTTACAGGGAGACTATGGGAACAATAAATATTTCTTGTAAAGTTAATTTTCATTTTCACACATATTGTAAAGCATTGTAGTTTCCGGATAAGAATTCACCATCCTCTTACTTTGGGCGTCATACAAAGCACCTCTAGGCTGATAAATAGGAAGAAAAAAAATATGCCATAACAAAACAATATAAAGGAACTTCGGTAGACATTTACTGGCTGTAATGAAATGGCTTTACCTCCCCTCCATACAATTGCTTATAATTATGTATGTGCAAATAAGCGGGGCAGCTACTAGTTGCCCGCAACCATTAAAAACAAACAATATTACAGGAGATAAGATACGCGAGTGTTATGTACTTACGGAGGTACAGACCATGGTTATCTAACACTAAGATTACTCTGTTATCAGTAGAGATGAGGAGAGAGAGGTTACATTATTGTTGCTAAGTAGCTTTATACTGAAATTTGAATACAATTTCATGTCCATGAGCGCCATAGAAGTCAAATTAGTATGATATTGGTGCCGATTCCCTTGTTCACAAACTAAACTAAATTTAAGTTCAGTGCATCTTTTTCTTCTATTTCATTAAGAAAAGGACAGAAGATAAATTTTAGTTTAGTCCTGTCAAATTAATCAGCGCCTGTCACTACTCCATACAAGTTTAGACGTGATTAAAAACTTGCCTACTAAAAATTACATCAATTTACGTCAAGCGCTGATTAATTTGACAGGACTAAACTAAAATCTATCTTCTGTCCTTTTCTTAATTAAACAGAAAGAAAAAGATGCACTGAACTTAAATTTAGTTTAGTTTGTGAACAAGGGAATCGGCACCAATGTATGACACTCGATGACTTGATATTACACAAAATTAATGTCACTGTAACTTACCAGAGGCAGAGATGAAATCAAATATAGATTTTCATATAATTATACTACTTAAAGAAAAGGTCTCAGCTAGTAAGTACAGTCATCATCTGCCTAGCCTTTTCCCAACTATTTTGGGGTCGGCTTCCAGTCTAACTGGATGCAGCTGAATACCAGTATTTTACATGGAGCGACTGCCTATCTGACCTCCACAACCCAGTTAGGTACTGGGTAACACGATACCCCTTGGTAAGACTGGTTGTCAGACTTTCGGGCTTCTGACGACCCGTAACAACTGTCAAAGATCTACAAATGACAGCCGGGACCAACGGCTTAACGTGCTTTCCGAGGCACGGAGGAGTCTCGGTATGTAAAGATGGTCACCCATCCACGGACCAAACCGGAGCTTAACCTGTTGGATCGACCCGTGCGGCTGTAATTAGCCACGAGCTCCTCCTCTCAACTAGTATAGTATGGCCGATGAATCACGGCCGGTCCGAACAATTGCAATAACATTTTTTGAGGACCAATTGGTGACACGCGACGAGTGTGAGGGAGAGAACATGCGCAACAAGTTCGGAGAGCCTATGTTCAGACTGGCCATGCTTCATCGGCGTATTGTAGATAATAAATAAATAAGGACTCTAGGCAGACTCCGGTAATACGCCATTCTAACCCTGATGATAACGGAAACTTTATGTAAGTCTAAGGAACGACTCTAATAAAAGTGATGCGACGTCACAACGCAAGCGGATATTTTTGAGATATCTGATATTGCGTTGCATCGCTTTTGTGTGTCACTCCTAATAAAACAAGACAGAAAATTCAAATAACACACTATAATCTATCAATAACCTTCTATTCTAACTTCAGCGTAATGTTCTTACAGCAGGAACGTGTGGCAGTGATCACCCTGCGGCCCACGCGCACCGAGACGCGCAAGAAGGTGGTGTGGACCGAGGACACCGTCGACAATGAGCACATGAACAAGAAGAAGTCCAAATGTAAGCACATAACCAAACATAAAAGAGTAGGGGTATGATAACAAACAGGCTTTTTATAAGTATAAAATAGAACATTTACTTGCAACTTAGGTTGGACTTTATGCCACGAGAACGTACTACTGGCATCGTATGTCCTAACTCAGATCATAGTCTACTTTTGTGCCAAATTTTATCGAAATCTATTCAGCCGAACCCATGTTAGGAAGTGTCCATCTACCTAGTGCCAATACATGTCCACGTGTCCTTGTCAATACATATCCAATCAAACCACATACGACGGGGCTATCGGGTTTACTTGAGGAGTGCCCGTGAATACCTTCCGGCCCCATCAAATCATTTATTTGCTAATATGGGTAATTACATAAAGTTGTTAAAAAATTAGAGCATAGTTCAACCTTATTACGCTTTCCGGCATGCAAATCTCAAGCTTTGACTGTATCACAACATTATTATACAATTACTTGCAACAATCATCATCATCAGCCTATAATGTTCCCACTGCTGGGACACAGGCCTCCTTTCTGTGAGAGGGCGTGGGCCGTAATCCACCACGCGGGCCCAGTGCGGGTTGGTAGATGTCACATGTCTTCGAATTTTCGGTTCTAGGATATCGTCGACCGTAGGTTCAATTGAGGTAAGAGACAAAATAGCCAAAATGAGTTGAGTATACAGTTTTGTTCAGAATTTTTCGCTCTATCGAATGGTGAATATGAAAAAATTCTAACTTAAGAAAAACAGACCGAAAAAGGTTAATAAGAAAAAAAGTTATGGGCGATTTAGTCCGAAAAAAAAAACTTTGTCGGCCTCTCCTGAAAAATCGTATTTTGTCCCTTACCTCAATTGAACCTACGGTCGACGATATGCCGGTTTCCTCACGATGTTTTCCTTCACCGTTTTGAGAGCAGTGATGATGAAATAATTTACACAAAGTAAAGCGCCTGTCTGGGTTCGAACCTACGACCTACAACTCGTAAGTCGCGGCCGTTACCACTGGGCCACCACTGCTCTTGCAACAATAATTAATAACACAATTTTGTGTAATTTCACAGTGGCAAATAATAATGAAACAGCAAATAATAATAATGTCACTAGAATAATTAAAAATTAAATGGCATGTATTAAATGATAATGTTAAAATATATTTGTTAATAAATATTAAAGTAATAATAGATAATTAATTAGTGCATTAATCATCAGACCCTGGACACCAACAAGTGTTATAAAGCACTTGTCAATAATATCCAATGAGTCCAAACACGATGGTACTGTCTTATTTGGTTGTAGAGTGCTTGTGACCACCTTCCATCTCCATCATCAGACCCTGGACCATAGTTGGGAAAAGGCTAGGCAGCCTCAAAATACATAAGTCGACATTATTCATTGTTACAAAGCAATCGCAGTCAAATGTTTAAAGATATTTGATATTTTACTTATCAAATAGACCTGATTTTAACCAGCACTTTCCATCGTCCAGGTTGCTGCATATACGAAAAACCGAAAAAGTTCGACGAGTCAGATTCTGAGGACAGCGACGACGAATGCCAGCACTGCTTCGGGCACGTGGAGAAGAAGCGTGAGAAGCACCATCATCATCATCATCAGCACCAGCACCAACAGGACTGTCCACAGCATGTCCAGGAAGCTGGGAGCTCGACACTCACTATTACCGAGGTACTAGTTTTGATTTAAAAGAGTGTCCATGGGTGTTTCTTCCCCATTCTTCTCCATAGGAACCTACTACGCTATGAAATTGGCAACTAGCTTCATCTTTCTGACTGACCAACTCCATGGCAACTTAAAAGTGGCGTAAATGGTTTGAGCTCTAGTGCCGGTCACTTACATCTACATCACTACATATTATGAAATAAAGTCCACCCGCCTCGTCAGTCTGTCTGAACGCGATAAACTCAAAAATTACTGAACGAATTTTCATACCGTTTTCACCAATGGACAGAGTGATTCGTAAGGAAAGTTTAGGTGTAAATTGGCTGAAATATGATGATGATAAACGTTTTGTGGGATAATTTCCGAACTCCACGTGGGCAAAAGCTAGTACATATTATTAATTAAATTCGCTTTTCTTGTCTATCTGTCTGATCGCGTTGTTCTTCAAAATTACGCAACAGATTTTGATGCAGTTTTTACCATCATTTAGATAATTTATTTCGGAAGGTTTATGTGTACACATACATGAATATTAAAATAAAATAAATAAATCTCATGTTTTGTCCATTAAGTCATAAATACCGTGCGAAGCTGGGGCGGGCCGCTAGATATGCATAGTTTTGTACAGTGCAAAAGCTGTTTATATTAATTTATACTTTTCATAGCAAAAATGGCTAAACAGTTGTTTGTTTATTTCCTAAATTTGCAACGCACAAGCATCGAATTTGTGTTTAAAAACAATGTAATGTGCTATACGCACATTTTAAGTTCTGGGGCCCCGAAAAGCACATTCACGGGGTCGTTTTGCTTCTCAAATGCATATTTTTCTAAAGTCCCATTTCCCCCCACCCAATCACAATCCGCTGCTGCAGTATACGGACCTAATCTAATTAAATTACCATACTTTACAGCAACAAACTACACCGCCTGCTCAACCTCCAGCAACAATCACGCTTCAGCCAAGCGAAGCTGCGCCCAAACCGAGCGAAGCGGCGCCCCCACCTGCGCCCGCACCACCCGACAAGAAAGCAGAATAACAAACACACATACATAAATACTGTTCAATAAGTCAGTTTACGTGTTTCATGTCTGAATAAGTATTGTTGAATTGTTGTTGGTACACAAATAGGCCGTAAATGAGATAGTGAATAAACTCCTCAAGTTAGGGGTTACTTCAGTGTCCCGAATCTTTCTAGCTACGAGATGAATTTAGCATAATCAGCCTATAATATTTCCACTGCTGGGACACAGCCCTCCTCTCTTCGAGAGGGAGTGGCCTATAATCCACCACGCAGGCCCAGTGCGGGTTGGTAGATGTCACAAGTCTTCGAATTTTCGGTTCTAGGACATGCCGTTTTCCTCACGATGATTTTCTTCACCGTTTTGAGAGCAGTGGTGATGAAATAATTTACTCAAAGTAAAGCGCCTGTCTGGGTTCGAACCCATGACCTACAACTCGTAAGTTGGGGCCGTTACCACTTGGGCCACCACTGCTGAATGAATTTAAAATAGATCAATAAAATTATTTATTTATTTACTTCTTTTATTTTAAGTAAATATATAATCTGCCTGATAAGCAGTGATCGGAGTAGGTAGATTGATTTTACGTACTCGCATCATGAATAGTCATAGAAATCATAACATGGATATGCCTTTTTTCCGGGATTTCATTTTGGTACTTACGGGATTGAATCAAATATTGTTAAAGTAAGGATTTTTAAACTACTACATTAGAAATTTATAGAATGCGATAGATAAACATTTAAAATATATTATATTATTATATTGTTTTTAGGGTATACCTATCCTTTTCTTGGAGTCCGATCACCTATATACTATTAAAAAGACAGCAAAAGGGTCACATTTTATGCCTTGTAATAATTTTTTGAATAAATATTCCTTTATTTCATTTTAAAACATACTGTTTACATTTTTAAATATTCTTATAAAAATAATTTAAAAAAACATTTAAAAATATAAAAAATAGTAGCCCACCGGTGTCGGGAACAGGGTCCAAGCCACCGGTGGTCAGGGCTCCTGAGAGAGGAACCTCCTAACGATACGCGCCGTGTCCAGGAGTACTGCTTTCTGGATCAAGCCCTTGATCCAGCTACCTAACGAGAGCCTCCTCAGGTGTTGGTCGAGGCTCTTAGCTATTATGCCATTGGCCGTAACGATTATCGGCACAATGATTGCTGTATCCACATCCCACAAGTCGACAACCTCGTGAGCCAGATCAAGATACTTAATCTGTTTATCTTTTTCAGCTTTCACGAGGTTCTCGTCATGCGGGACCGCTATATCAATAATCATTGTGCGACGCTCTAATCGATCTATCACCACTATGTCTGGCTTATTGGCAACAATAGTCCGGTCAGTGATGATAGATCGATCCCAATACAACGTGATATTGCCATTTTCGAGGACTGGGTCGGGCACATATCTATAGTACGGTACTTCCGATTCCACAAGACTGTATTTTAGAGCAAGTTGCTGGTGGATAATCCTGGCTACAAGGTTGTGCCTATGCAAGTAGTCTCCGTTAGCCAGACGAGAACAGCCAGAAATAATGTGTCTGATTGATTCTCCGGGACGGTGGCATGCCCGACAGATGTCAACCGTGCCGTCCTTCACAATATATTTCCGGTAGTTGTTCGTCATCATAACTTCGTCCATAATCGCAAAGACAAAACCTTCGGTTTCCCCAAAGAGGTCACCGAATCGCAACCAGGATACGGACGCTAACAGGTCTACATCGGGCCCATGTAAGGCCCGGTAAAAGCGCCCGTGAAGCTCTTTGCTCTGCCATACCTCCCTGCGGTCATTAGTATCTAATACTATAGGTTTGCGCCAGTTCTCGTTAGCCAAGGATAGCGGGGTGAGGCCCTTGTCTACGGAGACCACATCTCGGTGCATCCCCACGTCGGTTTCTAGGAAGTATTCCCTGAGACTGCATACCTCACGGTTGTGCAGGGTCTTAGCATTTAAGAAGCCTCGACCTCCGCACTTCCGCGGGATATACAGTCTCATCACCGATGAACGTGGGTGATGCATCCGATTTGCGGTCAGCAATGTGCGGACCCTCCTATCCAGGGCGTCAAGTTCTGTCTGAGTCCATTTGAGTATGCCGAAAGAGTACATCAAAACCGGCATGACCCAACCGTTGAAGGCGCGCACCTTGTTTCCGCCTGATAGAAGACTATTTAAAACTTTATTCAGGCGGCTAAAGAAGCGCTCCTTCAGCGATTGCTTCATGTCAGCAGCGTTGATACCTAACGCTTCCGACATACCCAAATACTTGTAGGTTTCGGTCGAGGAGAGGGATCTTAGGTGTATGGAATCCGAGAGGTGGGTTCCCACGGATTCCACAATCTTCCCTCGCTTTACATGCATGACCGCACATTTGTCCACACCAAATTCCATTCTGATAGCGCTACTGAAAGTTTCAGTTACCTTCAGTAGCTCCAGCAGTTGCAAATTGTTGTGGGCAAAGAGTTTCAAGTCATCCATGTAAAGGAGGTGAGATATAACCTGACCACCTCTCCTCAATCGGTAACCTAGCCCTGAATCTTCCAGCAGTGTGCTTAGAGGATTCAAGGCTAGGCAGAACCAAAGTGGGCTCAGACTGTCGCCCTGAAATATACCTCGTTCTATCCTTATCGGCTCGCTATTCCTCTGGGTATGTCGACATCCTGGATAGCGAAGAACCGTCCTCCATTGCCCCATACATGACATCAGGAAGGCGCGTAGAGTTGCATCTACTTTATACAATTCCAGCACCCTCATGAGCCATGTATGTGGCACCGAGTCATAGGCCTTCTTATAATCTATCCAACATGTCGACAAATCCCTTCGGGATCGACGCACCTGTTGGCTAATGGTCATATCGATGAGGAGCAGCTCCTTAGTACCGCGGGACCCGTTCCTACATCCATTTTGAGAGGCAGACATGATGGAGTTGGTGTCTATATGTTTGTTAATTTTAGCTCTCAAAATGGATGTAAGAACTTTATAGACCGTCGGTAAACAAGTGATCGGCCTATAATTTTTGGGTTCCGCAGTACTACCTGATTTATGGAGCAGGTGGGTTATTCCTGTCGTTAGGAACTGGGGCAGCGACCCTGACTCTAAGGCTGACTGGAACTGGGATGCCAATCGAGCGTGCGACCTTTTGAACCACTTTATCCAAAAGTTGTGCAGCCCGTCCGGCCCTGGAGATTTCCAGTTAGGCAACGGACGGACTGCACGAGCTACATCTTGGGGGCTGATGGTAAGTGCCCCCATTTCTGGTATTTGCTCGCACGCTCGCTCGATCTCCCTAGTCCAATCTCCTTCGGTGTGATTGATAGGCGCCGACCAGATGCTTCGCCAGAACGAACACATGGCGTCATCATCTGGTAGACACGTGTCAATCACACCTTGATCCGGTCGCTCCCAAGCCCTGTAAACCCACCTTTCATCGCTCTGGAATGTGCGATTCTGAGTGTACCTCTCCACTCTCCGCCTGTATCGTCGAATACGGTTTGCCCATGCGCAGATCTTCTGCTTCAGGAAGTCGATACGCTCTGTGACACGGGTCAAATAATCCCGAGAACTAATATCAGTCCCCGAGAACGCCCGCTTCACAAAGCGCATCACTCTAGGGCGAGTATTGCCCTCCCTGAAGCAGATTAGCTTGCCGATGAGTACTCTAGCCTCACTGATACGACGCTCAATCCTGCACTGCCAAGCTGGTATAGCTGGTTTTGGTCGTGGAGCTCTGTCATTGTTAGGAAATTTGACATGAGCCACACGACATGCCGCTACAGCTGCACAGTACAAGATCGAGTGGGTATCAGCGAGGTCTTTGCTGCCGTCAAAACAATTTGACAGCAACGAGTCTAGAGTACACACCAGCGCCTTGTTTTTCTTGTGCATGGGCAAACGAGGTAGACGTGGTCTAAGTCCAGGCGGAGTGGAGCGGTACTCCCGGAAAGCATCCTCCAAAGCGCTCCTCAATCGTGTATTGCATTGGGAACTCACGGATATAACCCCGTCATCATCCTCTTCATCACCGCGGTCGGGTCGCGGTGAAGGACTGGGTAAATTTTGCAATTGCACCGCGACCATTGGCGAAGCAGGTGTAACATGGTTATTCCGTGATTCGAAGCGTAGTCGATCAAGTACGGCGTCATCCAGCATATGGTTACGCTGGATGACCCGCACCTGATCCGACAGTCGTTGCGCCGACACGTTGATAGCTGGCTCAAGCACCTGAAACAGAGAGAGCATCCGACCACGGTACGCAGTCAGGTTACTTCCCCCCTCTGTAGCCCCAAAGTATGCGCGCATGACATTTTCATTGACAGTTTGTGTCCACCTCATGCGCTGCACACTTCCACCGGGAGCGGGGACCCTATCAGAAGCCGGTGGGCCTCGGAGTCCCAAGCTGGCCGGTGGTCGGCCTCTTCCGCGCCGACGTGCTGGTGGTGGTGTCGTCGGCGGCGAGAAGTATTCGTCGCTCGAGCTCGACGCAACTGCAGCGGCCGGTATCACTGAACTCACGTCTGGAGCAGGATCCGGCAACTGCGAGGCGGAGCTGAGCGACGATCCCGAAGATGTTAGGTGTGTGTTTTCAATCAATCGTCGTGCCCGACTTCGCGTCAACATTGTACTATTCCGTTCATTGTACTCCGTCTATAATTGTTTTTTCTTAGGTCAATCTTTAGGTTTTGCTGCCCATTTTGGTGTCTTCTGGAGCAGATGTTGAGCATATTTGATGTGTAAAAATCAAAGAAATAGGTAAAAATATTATAAATATAAAACGGAGAAAAAAATTCATGACAGTCGGCTTGACAGTCGGGCCACGGAATAAATATTATTATTATTTATTTATTTCTTATTAATAAAAAAATATCTTAATAATTTCAAAATCCCGGAATCCCGGAAGCATATCCATACTACTATATACGTGCCAGTTCATTGACCCCAAATCAATCTACCTACTCCAATCACTGCTGATAAGTCAACAACTCGCACAGGCGCCACAGACGCCATTACGGATGATATTCGTGTCCGAATTTGACGCAACTGAGCGCAAGCCAGCTGTCACAGGGCATTGTAAAAATTGTAACGGGCTGTCAGTTTCTAGGTAAACGGTGACGTTCACTGACACGCTCGGTTTCTAGTAGGGTTCTACAAGGACCTTCTGGCGCTCGAATGACGTTGACAAGGGAGGCGCTGTTGGAGAACATTTGTACAAATGTTTTGTGAAATGTATTGAAAAAACAAGATGGCGGCCTTAGTTCCGATTTTCGCCACGCGCCAATAGAACCTTGTAGCGCTGTATGAGTAAACTGTGTTCACTGCCACGATTGGTTTGTATGGAGAGTGTTACAGTAGTCTCGGCCGCAGAGGCGTCTCCGTGCTTTGTGGTCAACAAGGACTTCAAAATACTGTTATCTAACTAATTATAGTTTTGGGACATTTTGCATTATGTAAACTTACTTACGTAGCAGCCAAATATAACATCTACTTTTCCCTGTTCGCAACATTATAGCTAGACTATTGTTGTATAAGATTATTGATTGATTGACTGATTGATAAAAGTGGTAATGATTGGTTGAAGAATAGAAACGATGAAAAGAATCATAATAAATTGCCATTTAATGGGAAATTAAGTGTTTCAGTTCAATTTTGTTTATTGAATATCTAAACAACATTGCAATTTTGTTTCTAGATTTAATAAATCTTCTCTAAAGTCAAAAAGAAAACTTAGAACAATCGGAATTGAACTGTAACTCAAAGGAATAGATTCCATAATTGCATGGCTGGTAAATATAATTGTTAGACTACATACACATTGTATCGTTGTTCGTCAAGATTGTGACATTTGAATGATTTGTTAGTTTAATTGACGTGCTCGTTTGTGTACCTAAATGTAACTTATTCCTTATTGTATTATGTTAAGTAACTTAGGTGTAGCGATTAAACCTTTTATTTCATTTTATTTTAGTTTTATTTTATTGGTTGTACAGCGTGTTTCATAAATGTATGGGCCATATTTAAGGGTGGGAGCAACATCGTTATCAAAACAATATCAGCCGTCCCATACATTTTTTTGAAGTTTTGTATAGAACAGCTGATATTATTTCGCAATTACGATGTGGTCCCATGGACAAATTTGTTCAGTGTGATGGTCTTTACCACACACTTAAACATGTCCACGCATTTCTGATACAGCCTGTATTTAAAAAATAATAAATTGTGGTGCATGTTTGAAATATAATGATGTGATGTTGAATAAATTGTAATGTTGTTATGTAGGGTTACCTACCATTTTATGAAATTAAATTATCTTTGTCTGGCAACTTTGAAAAACAAAATGTCATGTTATTGATGGCCTAAAATGTTTACATTACGCTTATATCGAACCTATTGAACCTAACATTCATGGAATTAAATTGTGATTGATAAATCTTTTTATAATAATTACTTAATGTTAGTAAAAACTCCGTTTAGCCGCATATTCATATATCATTAAAATCAATAGATATAGAGATATTTAAAACCTAAAGCTACGTGGAAGTAATCGGAACAATTCTTTCAGACTTGCAGATGTCGCAAACTACGCATCACCACCAGCATCCAAATTATTTTTTTTGGGTGGGAAATTATCAAATAACTTCTCCCGCTCTGGGCGGAGCGGGAGGGCGTGTCAGACTCTTACTGACTAAAACCCACCCGTGTTCCTTCGGTTGCCCTGTTGCCGGGGGCCACGATGTCCCTATCGGTTTTCTTCGAACCCCCGGCAGGCATTGGCCCTAGCGGACCCCGTCAATTCTGCTGACATCTCTTTGAGGCGCGCGTGGAACACAACGCGCCGTCGACCCGGGCTTGGTCCTTATCGGACGGCGAGCTACCCATTGCTCACCGTCCGCAAGCCCGCGCCTACGGTGGCCGGAAATCGGCTCGCGATTCCCGCCCGGGCGTCTCCTCCTGCGGCGGTTAGGGGCGTGAGGGCGCGAACTTTGCCTCTCCCTTGCGTAACACACTTTGAATCACAATCAGAGACTTGAAGCATATTGCTAATCCATTGCATACATTGTCAAGCAGACGAATTTTTCAAACCTATGAAAGGTTTGAAAAATTCGTCTGAATAACGCAATCAACGTGGATGAACTGTAAGAATGGAACCCATTGCGATCAATTGCCATTTTATGTATGTTACGCAGTTACACAGCTTCTTGCAGTTGTGGTTCCGTTGCGGCTAGTGTTTGCAGATAGATCGACTCTGGCTGTGACATTTTCATATAAACTAGCGCCCAACCATATGGTATCGTTGTGGTTTGGTTATGGTACGTGTTTTCGGGTCCTTAGTAGTGAACTAGTGATTCGAACGTGGCCGTACTAACAATCGTCCCTTTTTTTTAAATCATCAATATCAATCAATAATAGGGATGGGCAAGTGAAAAAAATATATCGATATTTATCGTATCGATATTTTTAAACAGTATCGATAATTATCGAGTGAAAAATGTCGATATATCGTCAGTTTTTGCATGATTATTCATACATAAATTCTCAAAGCATTCAAACTTCGTAAAAAAGAATAGACGAAAATAGAAGAAAATTGTTTTTTTATTAATGCTCGAGCCTAAACAATTATTTACACAATTTAATCAAACCAGTAGTCATCAGATATGGACATTAGGAGCATCCTCTGTTTGATGTGAACGGCTTCTATTGTCGGGTACTGTTAGACTAACAGTACCCGACAATAGAAGCCGTTTGACAGGCGAGCATTAACCTCTCAGGCCCTATTTGACAGATGAGTCAGACTCATCTGTCAAATAAGGCCTGAGAGGTTAAATACGAAACCAAAGTTGCGTTAAAAAAAAATTAAATTGATACGAATTCGATGCTCTAAAATAAATATCGATATATCGCGATTAAACATATCGACGATTAGAAAAGAATGGGTAAATCCTCAAGGTGGTACGAGAACTAAAACAACGGTAACTTGACAGTAGTGGACTGTATAATTATAAATATTAAAGAAGGGAAACAAACGGTTTACAATTTGGAATGTACTGGTGAGAATTACTACATGAATACGTTGTACGGTGGTCGAAGACGCAGTGGCGTGCCGGCCGGTGTGTGCGCGCTGCTCGGGTGCCCCCCTCCGCGACCGCAGCTCCCGCCCGCGGTCGCCCGGTGCGGCGTGATATTCTCGACAACGATATATATCGATAATTGTATGGAAAAATATAGATATTTTTATATATCGATATTTTTTGCCCATGCCTATCAATACTGATGGCTGGCGACTGGACATGGCCACGGCCACTCAACCACCTAACTTGCTGGCTCAGAAACGGCGACTCTGCCTATTTCTTAGAAACTATAAATTATTTCGTATGCTGATTATGGCAGCCAATAATTTACATGTCATGTTGTTCTGACTACTGCTATGTAACGTTATATTTCCATGTTAGTACACGGTAGCCATTGTTAGAAAAACGTACATGTTGCGCGGACTTGTTGTTAGCGAATATCGTTTATTTTCAATAAATTTTGAGAATGTACCTAATCGTTGTTTATTACGTGCGACTTATTCCATATGATAGGCCAACTTACACCATAAACCTTAACACAATCACCACCACCTTTAAACATATTTAAAACATCATTCTCTTCAAACGATTGGCTGAAACAGAACGATGTTTTTTATTTGGCACAGACTATAAGGCACACAACATATTCTGCAAAAAGATCATTCAGTTAATTTATTACGTAAGAGTCGTAAGACGATTTTGGGAAAGGGTTCCGAACAATACTTATTTTTTCTTATATGGGGTGGGAGGGGTCTAGATTGTTCTTACGTAAGATCACAGAACTAAGCAAAATCTTATTTCAAAACTCGTGCAGTACCGCACAGCCGTGGATCGTGCGGCAATCTATAAGGCTTTCTGTACATGGTGCCGAAGAGGCGCCAGCGGCGCCGGACCGCAAGATGAAAAAAAAGTGGCACTCCGGGAGTGCCGACAGAAGTGAAAACTTGAAAAAAAAAATCGGCAACGCGGTAATCACCGCGTTGATATCTTTTATAGTCCGTGCAATCCACGAAGACGCACCCCACTCCGCTCCGCGCCGTACTAGAGTTCAGCTTACAGTACAGTAACCGCGGAGTGGGGCGCGTAGTCGTGGATTGCACGGACTATACTCCACGGTGTCGGTAAATTCCGTCAGTGTCGCGAAATCAATGATTTAGTCCCATTTCAAAAATGCCCAACGCGCCTAAAGTTTTCACTTCTAGAACATCTCGGAATGAAAATGTAATATACGCGGCGCCCGCCGCCGCCGGTGCGGCGCATGGTCGATAAATCTGTGGCGATAATCATTCGTGGTGGTGAATGGTTCACAAACATGTGGTGCGGCTCCGGCGTTAAATGAAGCCTTACACTTACAGATTCATATTAAAATATTTCTTTTTTATAACATAAACCAACACGTTTTTATATTTTTGGTACCTTTTTCTTTGCAATTTTGGTAAATACTGCATGATCTTACGTAACATTGAAAGTGAGTGTCAGAAAGTGGTTAAAATTGTCTTACATAATAAACGAGAAGCACCATATGATACAAGCGGACCTAAATGTTGGAAGAACGAAAACCTAAAGAGTAAAAAAAAAAACAAATCTAACAAATCGATCGTCGCAGTGTCTAAAAAATGTCGATCGACGCAAGAGTGTGTAGCCGTAGACATGTAACCCATGACAAAAAATAAATAAACATTAACATATTCGATAATTTATTGAAACATTACATACATTATAGACTTACGGTTATCAGTCGTTAATCAGATAGCAGCGAGGATATTGTCATAACTAGTGTATATTGGAAAACATTGTTTTATATTTTAACATAATTATTGTTGGTTATCAACTTATCAATAAATACTGTTTATAAACTGGTATTGGGCGCTTTTATAATTTCTAATGTGTCGATATTATCGATGGACGTTCTCGTCCACGTCACGGCATTACGATAACACAGGGAAGTCAAATTTATGGAAATCTATATAATTATATATTATCTATACTTTAATCCTTAATATTATAAATGCGAAAGTAAGTTTGTTACGCCTTCACGCTAAAACGGCTGAACGAATTTGGATGAAATTTGGCACATATATAGATGATGCCCTGGAAAAGAACATAGGATACTTTTTTTTTCCCACGGGATCGAGACTTATGCGGGTGAAACCGCGGGGCGTAGCTAGTCTTTATATATATAATTCTTCTGTGAGTGTGTATGTCACTGAACTTCTCTCAAACGACTGGACCGATTTTGATGAAATTTTTTGTGTGTGTTCAAGGGGATCTGGGAATGGTTTAGATTCACAATTTTGTCCGTTGGACAATGTTTTGACAGGACAACGTCTGTCGAGTCCGCTAGTATTATATAAAGCTGAAGAGTTTGTTTGCTTGAACGCGTTTAAATGTCGGGAACTACTGGTCCGATTTGAAAAATTATTTAAGTGTTAGATAGCCCATTTATCGAGGAAGGCTATATATCATCACGCTAAGACCAATAGGAGCGGAGCACCAATGAAGAATGTTTCAAAATCGGGTTTTTTATTCCTTTTGAGAGCTTCCGCTTTGTGCGTTGCGTAAACAGTTTAAGTTTTGCAAAAATCATGTATGACAGAATTGTTCCCCTTTAAAAGTTGTGAAAAAAGTCCACGACAGCATAGGTCTATCTTTTAAGGTTGGCTCACTATAACCTTTTTTATGCTAACCAAATTTGTTCTAAAATAATGCATTATTTACGAAGGTGTTTTTATAAACATTATATTAATCCTTATCCAAATAAATACGCCCAAAGTAACTATTCCACGCGGACAAAGTCGCGGGCAGAACCTAGTATATTATTTGATATGAAGACGCTTTTTTCCGTTCACTATAACGTTATAACGTGCACTTATTTCCATACATTTTATGGACGTCGACGTCCACGATAATATAGTCACGTTTGAAATTATAAAAGCGCACAGTGCGGGGTGAGCAGGGCCTACTGTGACATGGTTGAGTCACACATTTTTATCACAGTTTGGGCGATAAATCCATTTTTTCATAAAAGCTAGCACCGGGAGCGTGAGATAATTTCTTGACATGTGACTTATTGATGTTTAGTTAGGACTCATTATTTTTTATTAGCTAATATGGGCGCACCCATTTAGCCACAATGACTCATAAGAAAACATTTTCAAATTCTTTCAGAGGTGGTGATAAAGTTTAAAAATTGAAAAAATAAGATTTTTATGCAAATTATTGCTCTTTCTCGAAAGAAAGAGAGAGAAAAGGTGTGAATTTGGTCAAAATGTAAATCCAAGCGGCTTAGAAAATTTTAAATTTTTTCGTCATCGGTAGCGTTTCAGGTTTTCGAAGGTGCTAAAGCCGACAGTGAAGTCAAAATAAAAATCCAAGATTCCGGCTGCGAAAATTTTCAAATTTTTCGTCATGGATGTCGTTTTCATAGTTTTTGAGGGTGATTAAGCCAATAGTGACCGGCTGCGAAAATTTTGTTTATGTTTTAAATCATACGTAAGAAGGCACTTCGTTATTTATTCAGTAAGTACACCAACAGCTTAAACAATACATATGACAGTGGCTTATTTCATTATTTGCCTGCTTTGTGCCTCTTGCTTTGGGAAAAGAACATAATTATAATTAAAAAAAACTTGTGCAGTTGGAGGACCTCATCAGGAAACCATGAAGAAATTTACAAAAAAAATCGCAGCCGCCATCTTGAATTTATATTTTCTTCTCACTATCGGGTTAAGCACCCTTGAAAACTATGAAAACGACACCTATGACGAAAAATTTGAACATTTTCGCAGCCACCTTCTTGGATTTATGTTTTGACCAAATTCACACTTTCTCTCTTTATCGAATTAGAAGAAGACAGTCGCAAGTATGAAGCCGCGTTAAAGAACTTCGTTCCAAAAACCCGTTTACTGTGTCACACTATGAAGTCAGCAACAAGAAAGACATGTCGTGTCTCTAGATTATGTCACATGGTTGACCCGTGCTAGCATTTAAAACAAATTGTAAGACATGATATAATTTATCATATCTTGTCACAAATGTCTTGGGTACGCCCGTGCTCGCCCCGCTGGGTGACATAAAGACATTCTAAATCACAATATGAGCAGCAAGACATATGTCCTGCAGTGGACGATCTGAATCAGAAAAATATTTTTTATCTTTATTTCCCAGTTCCTCGAACGAAAATTATCGTAAAATTAATGTTGCAATTAATTTTCGTGCGAGAAACTGGCCCTTACCCCGCGTCCTATATAAAAGAGATCAGCAAAGAGTGACATATGAGCACGATTCGCGACGATTGCCTTTATATAGGACGCGGCCTTAGATAAGACGATTGAATATTAAGGGGGAAGCGTCAGGGTAGCCAGCGAAATTCAAATTTTATTATGTTTTTTGCATTTTGCAGGTCAGTGTCAGGTTTTATGTTGATTAAAATTTGATTCGCGGCCGTAACAAACATGGCTTTACTCAATTATAATCATTACAATCAGCAATACAACACCATAAGTTAGCAAAGGTGTCATATGTCATGATTTCATGAAATCATGACATTTGACACCTTTATCTTCTTCTTAATCACTATTGCTGATTGTCATCATCATCTGCCTAGCCTTAACGCTTAGCCAAAAAACGTAAGAAAATTTGAATTTCGCGGGCTACCCTGACGCTTCCCCCTTAAATAAAAACTTTAATGTCATGGACACTCATTAACAACTAAATCTTTATGGGTTTAATACTTTTTGCACTAATCCATAGACCTTTTCATTTACAAAGTATTATAGATACATTGTATAATAAAACATAATTTAACAGCAATGTAACATGATTGTCAAACCTTGAATTAAGATGTGCCAGCCTTAACGCCAAGTCCCAAGTTATAGTATGGCAAGTCGGGACATACGCTCCGCCTACTTCTCTGGGCATTGCTCCATAGCAGCATTCATTACCCAAATGTAGATTTAAATACAAATAGACTGTGCGATTGGTTATGGCACCCTAAAGTCTTTATTCTAATTTTAAAATAAACATGTATATAGAAATAATACTGGAATGGTCTCTTTAGCAGAGAGTTAGAGGTGCTACACACTTATCGGGTCGACACATTCGATTCTGCAGTATTTGATGAACAAGAAAGGCGACCCAAAGCAATTACTACAGATATTCGACTTTAATCCGACTCGTGTCGATATCGGAAAACGCAGTTCGGCATCTACCCTCGCTGAATCATATTTGGGCCTTCTCGGCGCAATGCGAGCTGAACCGAAAGGCTTTTTCCCGAACATATATCTTAATTTATTCGATTATGCCGTTCAATCGACCCGAACATTTGTGTGGCACCTGTTTGATTATCTAGATAGCAGGTTGGTAACTGGGCTGAACAGGGGTTGAAATACCGGTATTTTTGGGAACCGGTATCATTGGATACCAGAGTAGTAAATACCTGTACTAGGTATTATAATCAGTATCGGTACTGTACTGGTACCTAACAAATAATTTCGTAAATTAGAGTGAGAAAACAGATATACGTAGTAAGTAAAAAGGATAGTCAATAGGCATTAGAAAAATAACTTCAAGGTTGCCAATCGTACCGTTCTTCGTACAAATACGAGACTTGTGGTACGCGCCGGACACCTGAATTTAGTACAGAACATCTGGAAGATACCCAGGTACCGAAATGGCAAAAACCGCTAAGTACCGATACAGGAAACAGTACTTTTGGTACTGGTTCCAAGCCCTGACTGCCCAAAGTGCGGTGACCATTACTATTTGAGGCTGTGTTTAAGAACTAATAACATCATCATTTCAGCCGAAAGACGTCCACTGCTGGACATAGCACAGTACTAGTCAAAGTGGCAATGCTTGGGGGAGGCCTAGGTCCAGCAGTGGACTAATAACATAGTTCTTTCGAACCACAAATCAGACATTTTACAAAATGATTTTTGTAAGTATATAAATAAGTAGATAGCTTGTATATTCCAAGCTATCGCGATAAACGAGTATTATAAAATTATAATATTAAAGCTACGATCAACAATTTCTTAAGTACGTTATACCAGCGATGATCACCTCCTTAATTTTCTGAAACAAAAAGAAAACAATAATGATGCCTCTATCCTGCTGAGAAGCGGTATCACTATTCGATCATTTCTTGGGTTTGTTACAAGATTTTTAACCGACTTCCAAAAAGGAGGAGGTTCTATATTCGTCTGTATTTCTTTAATCTATGTTCATCGATATGTTCGTCAATTTGAAAACCGATTTTGAAAATTCTTTTGGTAGAGGAAGCTTGCGCGGTGGTCCCATATAAATTTTATTAACTTTGCTTGGGTAGTTTTTTAGTTAGCTTAAATAATACATATTTTTCCTATAATAACTTCCTGTCACTGTTATTTACATAGCAGGTAGTAGTATTTGAATTTGTGTGGTATTCGAATCGTACCACAAAAAAAAATAGAAAAATTTAAAAAGTTACAGGAAAAAAAAACAGACTTCAAAAAAAAAAAAACACTACGAAGTTAAAAATAACTTTAATTTCGGAAGTTGGTGCCTTTGGTTTAGAATTTTAGTCTTTTGCCACCAACTTCCGAAATTAAAGTTATTTGTCACTTTTTAGTACTTTTTTAGGAAGTTGGTTGTTCTTTTTTAACTCGTTAAAAGAAGCTCACACTAGGGCCTCTGTTTCAACAATTGAAGTGTTTGTTAATTTTTGATTACCATGATTACATTATAGATTAACAACTATGCAAATCTAAAAAACTTTTTTAAACTTTCGAGTGACAAATTTCGATCTAACACCGGAGTAGTTTAGTTAGTTGGAGTTTGTATGAAGTTCTTTCGAAGCTGCAAACTTAGTTTATCCTAACAACATCCCAAAAAATCTGTGCAGTGCAATTTTTTGCGACCTACGATGTCTTAAATGACTGGGCTACCAATACCTTTTTTGTTTTACCTGTACCTATCCTTTCAGGCAATACACCCATTCAGTAAAATTTTGCTACAATTATTACCTGTTCAAAGGCTTCTCCTTATACGTGACAGCTTTCCTCGCCCTGCGCGTGCGCCCCTCGTTGACCGAGTCCCCCCCTCCCCCGCTGCCGCTGTCACTGTCGCGACTGTCATGGCTGTCTACCCGGCTGCGTTGTCGACTGCTTTGATTGCTGTCACGTGTCTCTTGGTTTGTCAGCCTGCCGCGGTGGTTGCTGGAATAAGATGTTATTGATGAAATTGGTGGTAATATTTATTCGTCAATTTTTATCTCTTGGTCAGCGAAGGTGGATCAATCAGGAAGTTTCTAGATGTCTAGGAAATAAGAAGTATTGTCAATCGTGGAGGGTTTTTGAAATGTATTTTTACTTTGTCTCACAAAAGTATTTCTCCTGTATTGTAGAAAAGTTTTCTCCTTTCTACTCCTCACAGCCTCAGATCATTTGTATTCTCGGTTCCATGATAGTTACATAAGTTCTCGGAGATCATGCCGCAGACACAGCGGCAGGAATTTGTGTTAAATTTAAACCATATTATTATGTAATTCCAAATTAATTATTGATGCCACTCATTTTATCGGTGAAGGAAAACATCGTGAGATAACCGGCATGTCCTAGAAACAAAAATTCGAAGTCATGTGACATCCACCAGCCCGCTCTGGGCCGCGTGGTGGCTTACAGCTCACTCACAGAGAGAAGGCCTGTGTCCCAGCAATGGGAACATTATCAGCTGATAATGCTATA
Organism: Agrochola lychnidis; assembly: GCA_963680765.1. Classification (NCBI taxonomy): domain Eukaryota; kingdom Metazoa; phylum Arthropoda; class Insecta; order Lepidoptera; family Noctuidae; genus Agrochola; species Agrochola lychnidis. Next base: position 25,201,917 of record OY796858.1, read on the forward strand.
CTGTAATAGATTTGACAATATGCCAACCTGTCGTGACCATCCTGATTATTATGCCTCCGTTCGTGTTCGCTCGCCACTCTTCGTGAGTGCTCGTATTCTCGACTGACACGTCTTCTACTCGTGTGTTGCGTCTCTCTCTCTAGGCTGTTCGGTCTCACACGTTGGGCCTCGAGGCTTTGGCGAAGAATTGTTCGGGCAGATTGTTCGGCTATTTCCATATCTAATATGGTTGTGGATTCGCTGTGGATTTTTTTATGAAAAAAATGTTATGGTCTCTGTGCTGGTTTGAGGAGATAAAATACGATCAATTATTAAAAAATATGTCGAATAGTCAAGAGTTGCATTGATTAATCCATAATAATATTATGGATTAATGCGAAAGTTACTCTGTCTGTCTGTTTTATATTTGTATAAAAAATAATGAACGACGAGGCCGAAGCCAAAACCTAAAAACAAAGGCTGGATTGATTGCCCATTCAAATTTTCTTACGTTTTTTTGCAATTTGCTGGTCAGTGTCAAGTTGTATCTTAATCAAAATATGATTCGCGACTATAGCAGATATGTATTTACAGAATTATAACCATGGGCATCATTAACACATCTCTCTAAGTTACGTTTGTTCCATAACACCAAATCTCTTATGGAAAAGTTCTTATACAAACAGGGGTGGTTTTATTCATACTTACGACACTATAACTCTGGAGTCGGTAGCACCGTTGGGGCTGGGCGCGTCGAAGAACACAGAAGGCGAGCGAGCGCGCTTCGGAGGAGAGGACGACTCGCCGGGGGAGCCGTCCAGCCGCATCTTAGCCACTAGCACCTTGAGCACTCGGCCACTTGTGCTAAGGAAATAATATCGTAAGTTAGGGAGATATCTACAGACACAATCAATCAGAGTGTACGTAGAGGTGACGCACCTGTTCCGTCGCGACGAGTTAGGTCGCGGCGAGTAGTGTGCCTGGCGCGGCGTGGCGAGCGGCGGCGGCGACGACGTGCGCTTGCGCCGCCGCACCGTCGGGGAGAACGCGCGCGCCGCCAACGGGCTGCTCTCTGTCTGTGCGGGGAATGTGTGTGAGGAAACAGATCTTGGAGAAAAAGTCCGGCAACGACAGTCTATTAATACTTTAGTTTTTTACACATCATCATTCCTCTGCCCTTATCCAAATTTATTTGTGGTCGGCGCAACGTCTTTTTCCATACTTCTCTAGTTCTCAGTCGTCATCTTAGTCACCCCTTTTTTTGGTTTCTTTGCTATTCCCCTACTCTTATAGACATCCACATTTTCATACTCAAAACTTTCCTCAGAACATTTTCCTCATTCTTCCGTATCACATGCCCATACTACAGATTAAAACAGATACTTCACTCCTATCCTCTTACCTACGCTACGAGTACCTACAAAAATATTACAGGCGTTTCGTGCACGCTAAAACGTACCTTATGCGGACGCCCGAGAGTACCGACTGGATTTTTGTTCGCCCGAGTGAACGCGAGTCGTAAGTACAGACGCCAGCACATCAAGCTACCCGAAACCGTCAAATTTTCCCAATCTACTTTGAACCTTAAACTTCAGCGATAAAGTTGAAAATCTATTAAATAAATTTGACAGATTGTAGTAACTTGATGTGCTGGCGTCTGTACGTTAGTGCGCGACCTCGAAGGAGTGACGGAGGTTTGCCCATACCTTGACAACCGATTTCCACACAACTTTGCAGTCACCGGTGCCACTTTCAGACATCTTATACAATACATATACTAGTCTTATTCTATCCATTCGTGTAAAACTACACATCCCTCCTCAGTATTCTCTTTTTACACACTAAAAAAAGCGAAAACTACATGATAATTATTGATTCTGAAACCCGAACATCGAATATTTTTTGAGTAAATATTATGTAAATAAGTGATAATCATCTTTTGTTGGTAACTGTCAGCAGTTAGGGAATAGAGTTGGACAATATTACGCGTAATCGTTAGAAAAATGCTAGAAATTATTCGGGTAATGGACATTCTGGAAAGTGAAACATTTTGAGAAACATTATGTGAATTGGACTTTCATGGACTTGGCCTATCCTGTGAATTGGGACGTTTTAGGAAGAGGGATGTAAATATTCTTTAAATAAAACATTTGAATTCAGTACCTCTGTGTTTTCTCCAGTCTTTCCGCACGATGTATTGAGAGTTTTGTCCACTTCCGTGGTAGAATCCGGCTCAAGATTTCTACCACTTTTTGACGCAGGTCCCTGAATATGTAATTACAGGTTTTGATAATTATTGGACTATTGACTTGCTGGTCTAGTGGTCGCAGGTTCCACGGCTGATCATGGTGGGCTCGATTCCCAGGTCGGGCATAGTGTTATGTATTAGGCCGGAGCCTGGATTTGTGCCCAGAAGATGGCAATAGGCTTGCCTTCCTGAACTTAACTGACGAAATGTGGGTGCAGTAAACATCTTAGCATCAAAAATATTGGTTTTAAATAATATTTTAGAATTATTTGTACTATTTGTATGGTACAAATCGGATTCGTACGTATCGCGTCGGATTGCCGTCCCATCGGACTATGAGAGTGAGGGAAGAGAGTGTGCACCTGTGTCTGCGCACACTCGCCTGCACTATAATGTCGCCCGCGCCGTAGGCTAGTCCACGGAAAAGAAAAAAAAGTGGAAGTGCAATGCAACAAAATTACTATGAGAACCGTTGTCGCCAAACCCTCACAAATAAACTGATAATCATATAATGCACTACAAATAAGCCGATCGTTTGATTTGTCGTTAAAATTTTAGTCAAAACTAGCATAACTCACAGATTCTACATTTGGAAAGAAACCTTCAATCTCTTATTATAGGATTTATTTTGCGTTCGTGCAGAAAGTATCAACGACGTTTTGTAATCTAAAGTCAAACTAGATTCGATCGCCAAGTAAATTCTGCTACCCAACCATAGATGGCGGTATTCTCAGTTGTCGCAATTATAAACTTAATTGCTTTAGTCGTAAGGTCGACATTCACATCATAGGTCGTGTCTTCTGCTACTCGATCAAGGCAGCAACATATTGAATTTTCAATAACATTATCGATATCGATAGATACCCGATTTCATAATTCGATAAAATAAGACTTGTTTGGAGTTGAGTAAAACCGTAAGATAAATGACGTAGTATTATTTAAAAATAGAATCTTACATAATATATAAGATTTTAGTTTTAAATAATATCTTCTATATAATAAAAATCAATTGCTATTCGTTGTTCTCGCTAAAACTCAAAAACGGCTTGACCGATTTGAATAATTCTTTTTTTTGTGTTCGAGAACGTATTTGTTAAAAAACTGGCGTTTCGAAAGTCTTATTTTTAATTTTAACAAATGGTGTACGCGAACATTTATAAATTTTTCGACTATTGCCTTCATCAAATCAGTGACGTGATTGGACGCAGGAAATTCGCATATTTGATGGGAGGCAATATCATTAAATAAAACAGTTCCAATAAACTTTCGCATAATTAGCGTTATCGCCACTTCCTTTCGAAAAACCCCTATGTCAACGTTTTTTTAAAATGTTTCCGCCGTCTGACATATTTTGACAACATCTGGCGAAGGATACAACAATCCACCTTGATCTCTCGCAATTGTTTACTATTACTATAACTTTTATAAATAAAAAAAATTGAAATTATGTACTAATTTAATTATGTATTATCCTTGAGGCGGGCGCCGGCAACCCGGTGTGGAAGCTTTTATCACTGATCTTACACACCGAAATGACTTGAAATTACCGGCTGAACAATGTAACGCGTCTCAAACATTATGTAAAAGTTTGATTACAATTTCGCTATATAGCATCTATGCAATCTTATATTTCATGTATGAATGTTAGGCGACATTATATCTGTATTGTAATGTTATACAACAAATATTAAATTAGGTACTTATTTTCTTTTATCGATAACTATCTATAACATCAATACCCGACCTGACTACATCCCTAATCGAGTAGCGAAGAACTTTCTAGAACGAAATAGTGAATACATTCAATCCAATATAAACTTTATTTTAATCGCGTAAAGTTGATTTTAACTAAACGCTCTATTAAATTATTAGTAAATTGACAAAAACTAAGATTTTATTAGAAAATAAATAAAATCATATTTACTGAAGGTACGAAACACCTCGATTTTTAAGATTATTTCTCCTACTATAATTTTTGCACTCCAAAACAGAACAATATAATATTTACGGAAAAATAAATTTGTCGCGAGACTAGCAGCTCGGCGCGTTGTTAGAACACGACTGAAGTAAAGTTGCGTAACAGCGCTTAATTGTGACACGCGTGCCACGCCTACTTTGCACTTCCACTGTTTTTTCTGTTCCGTGGGCTAGTCCGTTGAGATTGGTCGCCATGGCCGAAATTCAGTCTGGAGAACTATTATTACTATTTGTATAAAGCTCCTCAGCGCGAGTCATAATTCCATGCAGTGTTTAATTACTATAATTTGTTCACAAACTTCGAACATTCACATAACAAAATCTATACATTTATTCAAACTAGGACTAAGCTGAGAATCAGCACTTTTCGAACGTCAAAATTGCATAAGACAGTCCCCCAAAACGCCCACCCTTCACCACTTCCTAGTGCTTTAGCTGGGAAGAAGAAGTGGCGCAACAAACTCCCCAGCAGCACAGCTGTCTGTTCAGTTAGAAAAAATGATTCTATACAAAAGTATGCAAAATAAATTACATTACGCAACACAAAACATAATTTAAAAATATATTTTACTAGCCATATGTCAGCTAGCACACGCCAATATTTATTCGCTTGGGTTATGGGCGCCCCGTAAATTATACATACCTTAGAATTAGTAGGAGCATCAGAATGAGTTTGTGCATCATCTAACAACCAACTAGGACCTTCGAGGGGGTTCTCAAATGGACAACCACCTTGTGGGGGAATCGGCTGCTTGTCTTTGGGCGGCTCTGGTTGAACATCTCGAGGGGGGTCCGCTCTATGCCAGCGGTCTTCTATAGGACTGATATGTAGCCTAAGGCTGTAATAAAAAAATCGAATATAAGTCTATCTCCTGCTCCTTTGGTTGGCTGGTGGAAAATACCTAACTTAAAGCACTTATTTCAATTAAACCATTTACAGGCACTTTTAAATTGTCAAGGAATCGGTCAGTCAGAAGTATGAAGCTAGTTGCCCATTCCAAAGCGTAGTAGGTACCTATGGAGAAGAACGGGCAAGAAACTCCGGGCACATTCTTTTTAGTGCATTTAATCCGCCTTTGTTTATTACCTATATTGTAGAGAAAGTTTACTAAATAAATAAAATATTAGCTGCATCGGGTTAGACTGGAAGCCGACCCCAACATAGTTGGGAAAAAGGCTAGGCAGATGATGATAGGATTAAGTGGCATCGGCTTTTCGGACTTAACGACCCCATGGCATCTTCCAAAGACAAAACAGTGAAATAGGGTTTTTGACTGTACACATCAAATTGTAAAACAATAGAAAGTTAATGAAAAGCAAAAGTAAGATTTTTAATCCTATTTTTTTTAGAATTAATATAATTACTATAGTTGGGCTGAATGTGGTTTGAACCGAATCCGAACTTCGGCGGAACATTCGGTTAAAAAGAAAAGTTCGGCCGAACTTCGGTTCAATTTCGCGCGCTTCCTCGAGAGCGACACGTCGCTTGTTTACGCTTTTACTTCAATTATTGTTAGATGTACCGCCCGCACACCGCGCTTCCACCGCGTGGCCTAATAAGAGGAACAGATTTTCAAGACGAATAAGAACTGATTTAATTTAAGGTTTACATTTACAATGATCCTAACTAAAATAAATGACCATGACTTAGTCATCATCATCGTCAGCCTATAAATGTTCCCACTGCTGGGACACAGGCCTCCTCTCTGTGAGAGGGAGTGGGCCGTAATCCACCACGCGGGCCCAGTGCGGGTTGGTAGATGTCACATGTCTTCGAATTTTCGGTTCTAGAATATGCCACTTTCCTCACGATGTTTTCTTTCACCGTTTTGAGAGCAGTGGTGATGAAATAATTTACACAAAGTAAAGCGCCTGTCTGGGTTCGAACCTACGACCTACAACTCGTAAGTCGCGGCCGTTACCACTGGGCCACCAATGCTCTCTCATGACTTAGTAAAAGAAATTATTTTATATTACAGTAATGCTATTAAATTTCAGTCAAAATAGTGCAAGTGGGTATTATTTTTCTTGTGCCGAATGTTCGGCATCTCAACCGAATTTGGAAATGCCGAAGTTCGGTTCAAGCTGCTGAAATTCGGTTGAACCGAATGTGAACCCAATTTCGGACCATACCTGATAATTACGCCAAAAATCAAAACATAGGGCAGTGGTAGATATACTATATCACAAAAAAAATATTTGGACTAGTATCATCAACCAGGGACAAAACAGAGGAATACGTTGGCATGGAATTAACGCCAACGACCATGTGACCGCGTTTCCTATAAAGGCCGCGTACCAACATATGCGTTGTTATTGCAATTTTGAGTCCTATGCTAATTACATAAAGCTTATTTTGAAATCCTCCTACAAACACCGCGTACGCGCAGCCAAAGAGCAGCAACAGCGCCGAACAGCGAAAATAAGCTTTATATAATTAGCATAGGACTCAAAATTGCAATAACCTTTGAGACGGCCGCGGCGTAAAAGCTCTTGCCCTAGAATTATAACGATAATGTGTACCCAGGGTCAAATAAAATGATTTATTACATACCTTACTGGCTCTATCTCTCGAGCAGTGACAGTTGTGTCCTCTTCGCTCACTGGCTCCAGTCTACTTCTGTAAAGTTATAAATAAACTGAGATATTACAATTATCCTTACTCGTTACTACTAGGCACTATTTTTATTATACAATAAATTGTAGTGCAGAAGCATAAAATAATACCACAATTTATGGAATAGATAGTTGTGAAAATGCATAAAATAATAGCCAAATAAGCTTGCCAACAATCACGGCCATGTAGACGTTACTTAAGGCAAGATTCGGAGCGCACGTTGACCTTACTAATATGAACCTTATTTTTACACAAATAATGTTCATATTCGTATAAGCGAATATAAACAAGCGTCGCAACCGAATATGAACGTTAACTTTAAACAAATGATTTTCGAATTCGTATACGACGCTTAGCAAAAGTAAGTTAATGTACGATCTGTAAATTCTGCCATTATGGTAAAAATAGTACTTACGATTCATATTCATCACCTTCCGATATGTGGTCATCTGAGTCTAAACTGTCGTCATCCCCTGACAAGATAATTATATCCAAGTTAATAAAAGATGAATTTCTATATAAGATCTGTGTGGCAGCTACTGTTACAAAATAGTGTACAAATGAATGAATTAGGCCCACATTACAGAACCTCACTTAAGACTCAAGTATTACTTAAAACTACAAGGATCTAGTACTGCACTACACAGAAACAGCATTTTTGTAATGGCTTTAATAAATTACCAAAATGTATAAGGAGTGAAGATAATGTCCGCAAATTCAAAAGTAAATTGTATTTATTTCTAATAGATAAGATGTATTACTCTATCGAAGAATTATTAAATGATAAAATATGACATTACCAGCCCTTTAATATAATTTACCATTGACATGCATACAAAAATAAATTATAATTGATTAATTATTTATTAATAATACATTTAATTAATATTATTTACACAAACGTGATTTTGTATTCATTCAGACTTATTACTTATTATTTTGATTTAGACTTATTACAAAAAAAACTTATATATTTGTACACCAATTTCATTAGTAGGAGCTCGACTAAAATGTATACATAAGCCCTTTTTTGTAATACCTGTGTTCACGAATAGAGATTGATTGATTGATCTAATTTCAACCAATCAAAAGGCTTGTAAACGAGTTTCAAGTAAATCTTGAGTTTTGAGTCAGGTTCTGTAATACGGGTCTTAAAGAGTGACGTGTGGGATGAATGTGTGTCTATAATTAGTTTATTAAAACTGAATTTAATTTTAAATATTTAGTTTTTAATTTCTGTGATTTAGTGACTGATTTGCCTTGTAACTTATGTAGTGATTGGTTGATCTATCAATGGATTTACTGATCAGTAATCATAATTAATTATCCAGCTACAGATGTATGCTGGTATTCATATGCATGTTGTTAGACTGGATGACAACCCCAACATGTTGGGAAAAGGCTGGGCAGATGATGAAATGATGTATGGTACACCACTGACTACCTGCAGTATTGTCTCTCCATTTCCATTTAAATCCATCCAAAGGTTGTCTGTAAAAGATCGCTTTTAGCGATAAGACCGCCCATTGTGTCACCCGATGTAAAATTTCTAAATTAATGTCTGTAATTTTTATGGTGTACATAATAAAGAATATTCTATCTATCTATCTATCTATGCTAATGCAATCAATGATAATGGCCTAACATTACCCTCCTTCAGGAGTCAGTTGGGTAACACCAATCAAACCCAAACTGTTGTACCAAGAAGGTTGTGTGTGTGGGTGTTCTAGGAGTAGAGTCTTCTTTAGTTGTTGCCTAGCAACTGTTATGTTCTGTTCTGTCATCCTTGTGTTTTTTCAGATGAAGTTAATTTATTATATTTATTAAAATGTAAATAACTTTATTAAACCACTGTGTTACAATGATGTTCTATTTTCATTGAAAGCAAGCTTAGCCAACACAAACTCATCATTGAAAACTGCATCCAAATCGAACTAGTAGTTTTGGAGAAAAAAAATTAAATATGTATAACTGCCTCATTGGTCTAGTGGTCCCAAGCGCTACTGTTAAGCATGAGGTCCTGGGTTCGATATCCACATCTTGCAGTGTTATTAGGTTTTTCCATCTGGTTTTTTTAGTAGCAGCCCGGAGTTTGGATTTGTGCCCGATTGATAGCAATAGGCTCGCCCCTTATTACATGGGACATAAATACAACTGGCGAAATGTGTATGTACTATAGGTATACCTAGGGAGGTGATGTTGGTGTTGGTGTTGTTGATTGTTGTGTTGTTGGTGTTTTTTTGGGTTTTTATATCAATGTTTACCCATGTAGTTACCTCCCAACCTGTGTTGAACAAACTCCTCGAGACTATCATCAGCGTTATTTGCCTCTAAGTCCGCATCAATCTCCATTTCCATGTTGTTGCTGGGCAGATCTGATATATCTATCCGTGTTAATGGTATGTAAACATCTGAAAAATATGGATTAACTTAAAACTTTAGACAGATTTCGAAATATTGTTTCTAAATACATTTCTTGTTGATGTTTTTATCATAAACTAGCTGACCCCAGCAAACATTGTTTTGCCAGTTATTTGTTTGGGGTGGACAACCCTTATCACTTAGGGGTATGAAAAATAGATAGTAGCCGATTCTCAGACCTACTGAATATGCATATAAAATTTGGTAAAAATCAGTAAAGCCGTTTCGGAGGAGTAAGGTAACGACACGAGAATTTTATATATAAGATAATAATAAAAGCAACATAATTAACACATCTACACCTAAATATGATATGTATTTCAGTAAAATTAACTACACAAAAACCGATATAAATGATTGTTTATGAATAAATGACTTTTTTTAGTCTCTGCATATTTTGACTTAATCGTCAACTGGCGAGCGCGAATCTCGCGAGCGCGCGCGAGTTGGCACTTTTCGATTTTGCCTACTTTTTTTGTCGTCAACTCGCGCGTCTATGTAAAGTACAGTCAAATAAAAAGAGATTGAAAACAAAAACTATTAATAATTATTTATTGACCGCGTTAGCTGATTCTGTGAAGTACTGACTTAGATTACGATTTAGAGGGCCGAAATGAGAAGGCCTGGGGAACGCATCCAATGACACATACTATCTCGTCTAACGCGCATGCGCACAACAGTATAGCTGTCATAGCGCTATCTCTTTCTAATTCATTTTGCAAACTGAGTGCCTACTCCTTATGCACTTAGTTACAAACGATGTACCTGTCACGTCTAACATGGCGGAAGTGATGTGTGTGTGTGACAGGGACGGGTACATCGTTTAGCCGTTCGAAGTTCATCAGGAGTAAGCACCCTAGTTATTATTTTAGTGACGTTAGTGTTACGTAAGCTAAGCTGACGTTTACAGTGCACTTACGGAGTAAACATACTTACAGAGTATAAATGTTTTTATTAAGTCTATAAGAATGCCATTTGGTGTGAAAATGTGGAAGTTTTTAGTGATTTTGATGTACTGTGGGGGTAAGTTTATAACAATTAAACTTTTCGGGTAATACTCTCAAAGTGTTCTGTTACTTTTATCAGGCATCTTGATTAGTTAAACCTTAGATTAACTCGTTGTTCTTACTATTTTACTTTTTTGAATTAACATATGGCTTTACCCGCTCGGTTGCTTCGCAAAAAAATGCAAAGAGGGTCGCTTGCCAGTGATTTTTGACCGCATCTGAGCGTACGACGCGCCGTAATAAAAATTTGACTGTGACTCGCTCCAGAAGCGCACTTCAAATGTTTTAACTGCTCTGAATAGCCATTAAAATAAGCCTAAACATTGTGTCTGTTTTTTAATAGATCTTGTTTCCGTATTTTCCTATGTACCTTGAAACTTTAACTACCCAAATATTAGCTACTTGTATGGAAAAATGCGTTTTACTAAAAACTAAGATCGACAAGAGTATTGTTTCTTATTTTATTTATAAACTAGATTAATTACTAGATACATTTAATAACACATGGATATATTTCATGTGGAATAAAATATTTAAAACATTAAGGGAACTACAACTTGAAAAAAAAAAAATGGCGACGTCAACTTTATTTCGTATCGTGTACTAAGAATTAGATTTATAATGTTGTCAACTTGTATTTGAAGGTCGGATGATATATCAGTCTATGGTTTAGAAACGTTTCACGAGGACTTTATGAACTACAACATAAAGTTTAAAGTCGATTAGTAAAAATTGGTTGTTGGAAACGATTGTTGCCAGAAGCAGTCAAGGGTGTTCAATTTTGGAAAAAATTGTTTCCTTAAGCAGTTTATCGGTTACTTAATTGTTTTGTTCACTTTAACTTGATTGTCGTTTACTTTCTTATAGTGCGATTGCACTTTAAAATAAATACCACGTGGCAATTTTACACAGTATATTTATTCCATAGTAAAAAATATACGTTGATTTTCCATTTTTTATATAGATAATTTATATTTTTTTGTGATTTAGCTTTTTAGAAAATGTTTGTCATTAAAAACAATATTTTTAGGAAGTGGACCACAGGCAGGTTCGTCCAGAAATGTAACTGGACACGACATCATTACATCTCAGCGAGGAAGTTCGATACTACTTCGTGCAGGACACAAATATAATAAAGACCGAGAAAATAAAGATGGTTCCTGTATCTGGAGGTGTTCGAAGAGGACTGTTTGCAAGGCAAGATTAATTATTGATAGCAATAACTGCATCAAACGAGATGACAAGCACGACTGTGAGCCTGATTTTGTATCAAATGAACTGGAGCTTAACTTCGACAAGTGCATGGAAAAAGTAAAAAGTGACTGTACTATACCCATACCAAATGCATTTCGACATACGGTCTCAACCCTTAAAGATAAAGGAATTGACCTCATAAAAAAAATACCTACATATAAAAATATTAAAAACAAATTTTACCGAAAACGGAATAAGTCATTGGGGGTAAGAAAGGTATGTTTTAAGTCGATTAAGAATGTTACTGTGCCCGAAATATTTGCAAACTTTTTACTAGCCGACTACCAAACAATCAATAGAATTTTAATATTCGCTAGTGAAAATTGTAAAACAATTTTAGCAAAACCAAATTTGACCATTTTATGCGATGGTACTTTTAAATTTTGTTTAAAACCTTTCCAGCAGTTGTACACTTTACATGTTGATTTAGGAAGTAGTAAAACTCATAATAATATTATACCCGTTATTTATGCGTTGTTGGGTAACAAAACAAGAGCAACTTACAAAATTTTGTTTCGCCTTATCAAGAGCCAAATTCCTCAGTTTAATCCCAAAACCATTCTACTAGACTTCGAGAAGGCTGCAATGTTAGCAGTCAAAGACATATTCCCTGAAACAAGCGTTAGAGGGTGTTTCTTTCATTTTTCGCGAAGTTTGTGGCGGAAAGCTGACGAAATAGGCATAACAAAATCTGTACTATTTAGAAAACATATAAAGAGGTGCGTTGTTTTGGCACATTTGCCCAAAGAAGCTGTTGAGAATGGTTGGTTGTATATTATGTCTCAATGTCCGAATGATAAAAATATTGTAAAATTTAATGATTATTTTGTAAGAACTTGGTTGAATGAGACTTCCATTTTCGCAGACAAATGGTCTTGTAATTTTAGCCAACACCGCACTACGAACATGGTTGAGAGCTGGCATTCTACGGTAAATAAAAAAATTAATAGCAAACCCAAAAGTATTGCACATTTTTTGACCATCTTAAAAGAAGAAGATAATTATTATCAGACTTTATACTTAAAGAAGTCTAATATAACTGCAAAATGTAAAGAAACTTGTGCTATTGACGAGCACATTACCAACACTGTTAACGAATTTATCCATGGGGTTATAAATATTGACTTATGTATCGAACTTTTGATCTTGTGATTTTTGATTTAATTTAGCATAGTCTGTTTATTTTAACGTTTGCTATAAAAATCATTTATAACAAACCATGATCTGTGATTGTATAGTCTGTGATTAGTTTTATTAGTAGGTCGTCAGTAATAACTTAGCCAATTGATGAATCTACTTATTGATAGTGTTTAGCGTTTTTTGTAAAAATCATTTACAACCATATGTGATCTGTGATTTTATAGTTTCTAAGACTCTTTCTATGGTTCCTAAGATTGATTTTATTAGGGAGCAATAATAAGTCAGTTTGTTGTCAATTACTATGTTTAGCTTTACTATTTTATACTTACCAATATTCAGTATACGAGTATGTGAGGGGAGTGTTTTCGTTGTTTCTATTTTATTTACTTAGTTTTTTACAATTTACATACTAGATAATAAGATAATAAGCCAAATTCTCAAATCAATGTGATATTGTTGATAATTAGTAAGGGAAATACTACTAATAATTTATATTTTGTCCTGTCGATTTATAATAAACTGATTTCAAAACGATGTATATTTTGTTTTATTTTAAAAATCAAATTTCATAAAGTTTCTTATACATTTATAGTAGGTAAGTACCTAACTAAATTAAATTTGTTATAACGTTTTTGTAGCTGACTATACATTAAAACATCAAATTATATAGACGCGCGAGTTGACGACAAAAAAAGTAGGCAAAATCGAAAAGTGCCAACTCGCGCGCGCTCGCGAGATTCGCGCTCGCCAGTTGACGATTAAGTCCATATTTTAATAGCTGCTAAAGAATAAAATATCTTTATACAATTATTACACAACTGACCATTTGTATTGTGTTAGTGTCCCTTAAGATTTTGTATTTATTTTTAGGTATAGTTGGTACTGACCTTTTTTTTTATTTTCGTGTTTATCAGTGGAAACTTGTAAATGGCCTTCAATTTTATATAATTTAAGAACACTGTAAGTTAGCTGTAAGTTTCCCGAATATAATAAAATAAATAAATATAGTTTTGTATCATCTTGTGTAAATAGTAGTAGACTTGTAGTATTTTCTTAAAAGATATAATGTCAGGAAGAGGATAAGTCAAGTTTTATTTTATTTACCTTGTAACATGTGCATAGGCACTGCCCTTTCTGTTAAGCTTCGATTCTGGTTAGGACTCCTTGTTATTGACCCTGGAAGAAAGTTTTGTATAAAATAAGTAGTTTGAAACAACCATAAATACATTTATTTTTTTTCCAATTTACACTAGATGCCTGTGCAATTAATAGCATGCAGCCTGCAGTGGCAACCAATTACATTGTATTCAGGAAAAAAACTATTTATGAAATCCTAAATAAACCATTAGATTTACATATGTAGATTATTTAATCTATTTATTACCCGACTACAGTGAAACAAAAAGGAGGGTTATGATTTTGACCAGTATGTATGTATGTTCATCTGTTACCTTATAACTTCTAAACTGCCGATCATAATTTGACATATAAGGTATCATTGGAAGCGTATTGATTGTCCGCTGGTTATAGGCCAAAAATAATTGAATTGTGCCATGTTGGGTATCAAATGAAAGGGCTTGACGAGCACATTACAAATGTGTATATATATCATATTTTCCAAGTAAATAAATATGTTTAAATTGTTACAAACAAGTAAAAGTAAGACTGTGCTACGTACGGCGCGGCTGTAAAATTAATACCTATTTTATCATGAATGCCGTGATGGTCCAGTGGTTATGCCTCGGCTCTCATGCACGAGGTTGTGGATTCAAATCCGGGCAGGTACCAAAGTGACTTTTTCAATTCAAATGTGCTTTCTGAGTTTATCTTGGACATTACTAACATCAGTGAAGGAAAAACATTGTGAGGAAACCTGTACCCTAATTGCGTAATACAACACAACCATAATCTGTTTCGATTTGAAACAAATTGCTAATCCATTGTTTCATAAGTTGGAAAAAAAAATCGCAATTAGGGTAGGTACTGGACTTATAGTTAATTATATAACTCTGAAATCGCCACCCCGTCTTCGATCAATGCTCGTGCCTTTTCTGTATGAGAAGAGGCTTTTTCCTATCAGATGGACAATAATAGGCTGGTATTATTATACCATATAAACTAAAAAAATAAAATTAAGCTGCTCTGCAAATACTTTATCATGAAACTATAACCCCAAAATAATTTAAATAAAAAGTAAGTTTATAAACTAAAACCCGAGTAAAAGATATGAAACAAGAAAATATTTCAGACAGAAGTCAAGTCATAGGTACAAAAATGATCAAGGTAAAGCCGTGGTCGCATGCCATTATAATTTTGTAGGTCTACAAGCATTCTGTCTGAAATATTTTCTTGTTTCATTTTCATATCTTTTAGTCGGGTTTTACTTACTTTTTATACATTACTTACTTGGGTTACTAATATTCAACATAGTCCTGCTAAGAGCCACAACGGGCTGTATGGACTGCCCTCCCATCATCATCGGAGGGACTCTATGCACCCTCTCACTCTTTTCCGCCTTAGGTGTCCCACCAATAGAACTCCAACGAGGGGACTGAGCGTCTAACTCCTGACGTTCTCTCATATACACTTTAGCTATTTCCATGCTTTTGGCAATTTCGGCAGAAGCTTTGACAAGATGGGAGATAGCCTTTTCACTCGCCTCTTGTAATGCAGCATCCAGTTTCCTTGCTTGAAATCCACCATTGTTTCTGAGTCTCTATTGTACAAAAAATAAACATGTAAAATTTTTAGGAAATGTTTTTGAAGATAATGAATTCTAGTGATTTTTCATTGCTTTTATTCTAGCTAGAGGCATTCATTCTAAAACATGTTGACCAAATTAAACTGTGAACTATAGTGAGTTTAGAAAAAAATAAGTATTATTCTAAATTTTGTAGGATTTTCTTTTCCGAACATAATAAATGTCCTCTAAAACAGCTAAAACATTGCAGTGGGCTTTCAAAGCAAGTGATTTATGCTAAGAGTGGAATGGACTTATGGATACTTACGCTCAATTTTAGTCTTAAATCATTGATTTCCTTCATAAGTTCCAGCTTCTCATCGTCCTTCTGTGCAGCCGTCATCTTCCAATACTGGACTTTCTGTGCCAATTCATTGTTTTTCTCTTTCAAATCTTTTAATTCGTCTTCCAGCGTCGCCATTGCACAAAACACTTTGAATGAATTTAAACAATCAGGATTTAATTGTACCCAAGGTACAAAGTAGTGGAATCACAATGTGTGCACTAATAAGTTCACCAATAAAATATTTTTAATCATCCATTTTCAATAACAATCACCAAAATTGAAAAACGGTAAAATTAAATTCTTCGATAAATTTTGAAATTGACAAAGTCAAACAAATGTCACTGATTTTAATATGTCATTGACTCACAGAACACAAATACTTGCTACGAACATTATCTTCGATCAGCGATTGTCACAGAAAATGTAACGTGGAAAACTCTTATCAAAAAAATTATGAATTGCCGTGGTATTATGATATCTGTGGCATTACAGGTAGGTAGCTCGCGCGTTGTTTTCTAGGCGCCCGCGCTTTTTCTCAAATATGTGATTAAAACCAAGTACAGAAGTATGTTAAACTTGGGCACCACTGATTTACAATTGCCTTCGAAAGGCCTCGGGAGCCCCCTGGTTTGTTAGGACTGAGATCCTCCATCTCCACCTAAGAATCCCCACCATCCACCAATTTCTCAAACGCTCTTCTAAGCGTTACTTCGATACTGCTGCCAAACATCGCAAACCTCGTTGTCGAGACCGCTAGTTCCACTCCCTCTAGTATCAATCGAACTCGCCGCCCTGAGCGAATCTTTACCGACCCTGAGGACCCCATTACCCTCCTCCGAGAGCAATAGGGAAACCAGCACAGTGTATGTACAGACGCCAGCACATCAAGCTACTACAATCTGTCAAATTTATTTAATAGATTTTCAACTTTATCGCTGAAATCTAAGGTTCAAAGTTGATTGGGAAAATTTGACAGTTTCGGGTAGCTTGATGTGCTGGCGTCTGTACAGACGCCAGCACTTCAAGCTACTGTCTGTACATACATCTACGAACAGAGCCGGCTTTACCTATGGTGCAGGGTGTGCAGTGCACACGGGCGCAGGGCCTTAGGGGGCGCCGAGGGTCGCTCGCGACAACTTTTTAATCAAATCCCAAACAAGACCAAAACATGTTCAGTAAAAACGCAGTTTGTAGTTGGGGGCCTCCTACGCTAAATATGAACTTATGGTGCTAAAATTTCGAGTTCACTACGCTCGCTCTTGCAACCTCAACATTCTCTTTTTTCTCTTAGAATTATCTGTGTAAATCGACAATGGAATTCCTATTTACGTATGAATGGTCAAAAGAAAAACTGACCTGTCTGGGGCGAGGTGTTAACTTTTCGAGCTCGATTCGCTCGCTCTCGCATCCTACATTTTCAAACTATTTTGTATAGGTCAACAAAGTATTCCTGTTTCCCTATTTTCTGATGATGGAAATATGAGGCAGTGTGCTAAATATTTCAACGTATGATTCCTGGGCGGGGCCCCATTGAGTTTCGCCGCCCCAGGCCCCCCGACAGGTTTAGTCCGCCACTGCTAGAGGGCGCTAAGGTATTGATTGCACACGGGCGCTACATCGGCTAGAGCTACCTCTGTCTACGAAGCATTGTTGATGCTTGATTAATTAAGCCGGTTGCGAAACGTCGAAAAAGGTCGCATCAAGCAAACATTATAAACGGTCATGCTTGGTTCAAGCAAAAATCTACGTGCTTGCTGACAAGCCGCTTGACCGTCTCTGAACCTCTAGTATACATAGTAGTCTATGTTGAACCGCGTAACAAAACGTGGTTTATCTATCGGTCCAGTCCCAGTCAATATATAAAATATTGCATCCTGCATGCCTAATTGCCTATTACTGGCAACATTGGCCGGCCAAACTGTCAAAGTTGTCAAACAGAAAGTCAAGCGTGCATGGTGATAACACGCACGTTTTGAGGTTATATCTCAATCACGCTTTATTTTGCGGCACTTTATTTACTAAACAATGTCGTTCCGCGGTAGAGGTGGTGGCGGCGGCGGTCGAGGTGGTTACGGTGGCGGCGGCGGAGGCGGAGGCCGAGGCTTCGGCGGTCGTGGAGGCGGCGGCGGCCGGGGCGGCTTCGGTGGTCGCGGTGGAGGCGGAGGTCGAGGCTTCGGCGGTCGCGGAGGCGGCGGCGGCGGATTCAGACAAGACCAGGGCCCGCCCGAGTCCGTCATGCCGCTAGGTCACTATGGCTGGACGGTACAAGACGATCTAGTGTGCAAGGTGGACATCGAAGACGTTCCTTACTTCAACGCGCCCATCTTCCTCGAAAACAAAGAACAGATTGGAAAAATCGACGAGATATTCGGCAACCTACGCGATTACTTCGTGTCTGTTAAGATGAGTGATAACTTTAAAGCAAACAGTTTCAAGGAAGGACAGCAGTTTTACATTGATCCTGCGAAATTGTTGCCGCTGAAAAGGTTCTTGCCGCAGCCGCCGGGCGCGAAGAGAGGTCGTGGCGGCGGGCGCGGAGGTCCTCGCGGAGGACGTGGCGGCGGCGGCGGGTTCGGCCGAGGTGGCGGCGGTGGCTTTGGCCGAGGTGGCGGTGGTGGTGGCTTCGGCCGCGGCGGCGGTGGCGGTCGGGGAGGCTTCGGCCGCGGTGGTGGCGGCGGTGGCGGCTACGGTGGCGGCGGCGGCGGTGGCTACGGTGGCGGCGGCAGAGGAGGAGGTGGCTTCAGGGGCGGACGAGGAGGCCGATAGCCTCCATGTGGTGTTTAGACAATGGTTATGTGCATTTAGAGTTAAGGAGTTTGTGTTATTGTCCATTGTTAATATTGACTGCAAGGAACTGTATGAAAGGATAGGATATTCTTATTATAAGTGTAACTTAGCTAAACAATCTATTGATCTTGTCTAACTGCATTGCATGAGTTCCAAAACTGAGTGGCTAGGAGCCTGTAGTTAGCTAAGGACTACTGATGTATGCAATGAATTATATATTGTAGGATACTGGATATCTTTTACAAAAACTAATTGTAATGTATGCTTGAACGAGCAGCTTTCAGTAAACTTGTAAATGGAGTCATCTTTAGCATTGAAAATAACCAACAAAATACCTCTGAAATGATGTCTGCGTGCCTTAGTTGTAAGGTTAGAAATATATAATTACTTTTAGTTGTAAAGTTTAAATGTTCTGCAGCACGCGTAGCATGAGTTTTATCGACGGAAGAATAGACAAAATGACAGATTGCGATTGTTTATGTCATTTTGTCCATTCTTCCGTCGACAAAACTCGTTTCTACAGTGGTCATGCTACGCGTGCAGGATGTTTATTAACATTTCAAGATACTTGCAGTACCTAGCAATTTGTATCATTGTTCAATTTTGTTATATTTACTTCTAAGCTAAAATGTAAGCCACAGGTGACTTTTTCATTGGAGATATGACGGTAAGAAATAAGATTAACAATTATTGTTTTCTAGCTGATTGTAACATTGCAGGAAGTGATTACTATAAATAAACAATTATAAAAGCAATGTAAAAAAATCTAAAATAATTATAAGAAATAAAAGCTATATTTTAAGATGAATTGTTTTTTATTTACTCTTAACCTTTGTTCAAATGAATAATGTTCATGTTGATATAAATAATGAAATATTTCTTTTAACTTATTAAATTATAAATTATATAAACATATTTGCTTAAACTTAACAGTCCAGATTCAGGTTATTTGAAGTTGCTCAATGATGTAAAGTATAACATTAAGAACTGTAGACAATACTAGAGAGAAAAAAAGGGATTGTGTGGTTTTATGAAACCACGGTAAAAGTGAAACTTCTATAGGCGCCGCCATATTAGCCTTGGCTGCTCTGACGAGCGCCTTTCACTTTATCCCTACTCCGCGGCCGACCGTCACGCAGACGAAAAAGTTTGAGACGATGTAATAAAAGTTTCACTTTAAAAAAGGGCAATACAACCTATTATAGTCCTCTTACTAGCGGATATGGATTAAACTATAAAATTAACTTAACTCATATAATATAAACACATATTCATTCAATGAGACATGTTGCGATTTACGAAATGCATATACCTAAGGGACAACCCCAAACAAATTCATTCTGGCATGCTCAGTACTTCTAATAATATGTGAAATGGAAAACAAGGATAATTGAGTAAAAGGACTGTCTCCTATATATAAAATCTTACTCTATAATTATTCTAAATTCTCTAATTCACATTTCCCTCCACTTGGTATGTAATTATCTGCCAATGCCTTTCCTCTGTGATTGAAAATGTAGAAAGATGGCAGATTCCTCTGAGTTTCCCATTTAACAGTGTTTAGTTCAGCAGCTGCTGGTATTTCTCGTAGATTACCAGCGACGTTGAGCACCCCCCACATTACAGCGAATAAACTTGCTACGGCTTGTACCACAATCTGAAAAGAGAAACACGGATTCAGAATAATTTAGCCTGATGAAGGATTTTCGATGAAACAATTTGTTCGTATTGTCAGTTTATTACTTACGTCCAAAGGCAAGGTGGTGAATTCCTGTGATGTTATCCGAAGGTACGAACGATCTACAACAAAAGTACTATTATATATTTGAATTATTTATATAAAAAAAGTAAAGAATCATGTGGCGTAAACACTTACGCTGGGCAGCCGAAAAGGCAGAGTGGAATAAGGATATAAATCCTACTATAACGATTATTTTATGCACTGAAGATCCCATCGTGATGAATGTTAAATTATCCTGTTACTCCTATATTATTCTATTAGAAGTTTTAACAAAAAGTGATAACACAAAACTGTCTTGACAGGGAAGGACAATGATTGATGATAATAATTTTGACGTTTCAGGTTTTTTTTTGGAAAAATTTTGTGCATTAGCTTTTAAGACGAATTCAAAATCGCCAAAAAAATTCTCAGTACTAATAAAATGTGAAAAGATGATTAGTAATTTGTTAATGATTTTTGCTGCTTCTTCTTGCTTCGACCTAATACCGAACGATCCATTAAAATATGAAGAATGGAGAACACTGATTTTGGTAGGTTTGTTTGATGTAAAGGCTTGTGCAGACCAGTGCGACACGCGACGCGACACAAAGGCACCGCTCGTCGCGTGATGAGCGGTGCCTTTGTGTCGCGTCGCGTGTCGCGCTGGTCTGCACAAGCCTTAATACAGTCGATAAAAAAAGTGATTGGTGAGTCGAGTAATACACCGGTTCACCGGTACACCTCTAGTTATTTCAAATTTGCGGCAGCGGCTGGGCGTGTGTATTGTGTTTACAATTCAGTTATTTTCGAGATTTTATAAAAGAAAGTGCCTTTCTAAAAAGAAGATGATCAGGAATCCTAGACTAGAAGAGTTCCAAATGGATACAAAGCCTTCACGGAGGCCTGGGAAACAGAAATTTAGTTATTTTTTCTACAATGAAGAAACAGGTGAAATACTGGGACGAACGCCTGAAAGTTGGGGTCAGTGAACTATTTTATTTACTTATTTTCATGAGATCGAAAGAGTTTTATAAATTACGTTTTTCACTAAAATTAATTTCCAGTATTACATGATGTTTGTAGTAAAACAAGTGTATGGAGGGCGTGGCTTGTTGGCAGTTTCGGCAACGCTCTCCTTACTGCTATTGATTGTAATAACGTTGTTACTCATGTCGCATAGTTTATTTGTTATATTTGAGACGTGTTAACATTTCTTGATTATTAGCTTGTACAATACTTTTAAATTGGTCTTTATTTCTATGCTTTCATCATACAAAAATAAAAAAACATTCTAACAGGGGCCAAATTTCTTTAGATGCTTTAAAACTTGAGCAAATCTGATCTATTCTGCTACATTTACATAAAAGTACAATAATTGTACTTCAAGAGCAAAGAGATCTAAGGCAATTTCGCTAAAACCTTTATCCAATTAATTAGAAATAAATCCTGGCATTCAGCGTAAATAATCACATAAATAATAATCTTTCAATTATAGCTAATCTGCTTAGAAGCCCTATATTCTGTCTATTCTAGACACACTTTCATTATATTAGTAAGTTTGCATTGCTGTGCTGCTGGGGAGTTTGTAGCTCCACTTAATCCCAGCTAAAGCTCTAAGAAGTGGTGAAGGGGGGCATTTTGGGGGACAATCTTGTGTAATTTTGTTGTTCTAAAAGTGCTGATTCTCAGCCTAGTTTGAAGAAATGACTTTTGAATTTGATTGAGCCAAAATATCATTGTGGGTAAATAACTAGGGAAAATTTATATGATGGACAATTTAAATAATTTATTTTCTCTTCACAAACAATGGCATCTTATAATTTAGACAGACTTGAAAAACTGTGACAATAGTTTGTGAGAGATTGGTGTCTGCACTAGGAATACCTGTATGGCAGATCACCAGATATATCAATAGATTGTATGAAAGACATGGCTGTAAAATAAAATATTCAAGAAGTCATCTTAAAAATTATACCACCAAGTAAGTTAGAATAGATAAGTAATTTTATTAAATGATCCTTTAGTGCAGGGTTTCCTTAACTGTGCGTCGCGACGCCCTGGGGGGTCACAGCATTATCCCAGAGGCGTTGTGAGGCAATCCACATAGATTAGAAACCCTTTCCAGTCGACCTTACTACTATGAACACTTTCGACAGAGGAAGAAGAACAATTACCTAATAGAATTGTCCTGTGAGCCTTAAGCTCCAATACGACAAAGACAAATGGCTTGAATTTTGAATCTCAGTTTCTCAATGTAGAGAAAGAGATGAGATTTCTAAACTTGAGCCTGTTTTGAGATGCTATGCTCAGAAAAGCAAGCACAATAAAGTAACATAAACACCTCTTTTAATTTTTATTCTTATGATTTGTTTTCGTTATTATTTTCTAATAAAAATTATGAGTTTTTCTGATAACTTGTTACTAGGCGCTAGAATTACAACTGGTTAGTACTTTTTGGCTAGAGGGGGCGTTGCGAAAAAATGGCAAATTCCCAAGGGTGTCACAGTAAAAATAAGTTTGGGAAGCCCTGCTTTAGTGTATCACTGCAGGGCAAAGTTCTTCTTTCCTCTCACTTATTTATTACTTTCTGGGACTGATATTTCAGTTAAAAACATAATGTATTTTGTCCTGCCACCTTCTGGGCCTCACATCAATATCTGTAAACTATAAATAGAGGCGCAGGTGCTTGAGTTTTCAATATTGGTTACTTAAATTGTTGAGACTATAGGGTTGATACTTTTTCATTCTAATAAAATTATCAAGCTTTTGCATTATATATAATTGTTAAGAGTTTTGAGATTATTATAAATTTTTATGTTGCAATGACTCATAGGCAATATTCAATACATTACATTGTACAACAAACAATACATTAACATTACAATACAAAACATAAACCATTGTATCATGAACACTAACATTAAGAGAGTAAAACACGTCTTCAAATTTAAAAATAATATTTTATAAAAACCAAATCATCATGTTCTGGCCCCTGGTCCATATTACTTGGGGTTGGGACAACATATTTTTTTCTTCCATTCTCCTTTGTCAACTGTCACCCTATCATTCACTCTTTTTTCTATCATATCATCCCTCACACAATCTATTCATCTTTTCTTTGGCCTTCCTCTCCAACCATCAACATTAATATTCATCGCTCTTTTCTCCATATTGATTGTAGACAAGTTCTTCTAACTGAACAGACACCTGTGCTGCTGGGAGGTTTGTTGCGCCACTTCTTCTTCCCAGCTAAAGCACTAGGAAGTGGGGAAGAATGGGTGTTTTGGGGGACTGTCTTGTAATTTTAATGTTCAAAAAGTACTGCTTCTCAGCTTTATTTGAATAAATTACTTTTGTTTTTGTCTTTTTTTATTTTCTCATTTTAAATTTTTTTCATATGCTTTTGTTAAACAGACAGCAAACCTTTTAAGATGATAACAGTGGCAGCCCTGAGACTAACAAGATTACTTTGTTTAAATCAGTCACATTATCATTTTTGTTTCAACTAATTAGGGTAATGACCATTTAAAAGCAAAAGGTTATGAATTATTTTTGCAAAAATATTTTTTATTGAGTTAGACATAACAAGAACTGATTAGATTTTATTTTGAGAACAAAGAACTCTTTAACAGAAACAAATGAATGAAGGAAAGGTTATGACTTGAATACTAAGCTGAAATTGTGTGTATTGCAGTTGTAGTATAGTTCTCCATATCACTTTCTATAATGTTAAAAAATTCCTTTATAATTATATTTTCCTAGCGTTTGCCACAATATAACTCACCAGACCCTGTAGCCTGATACCCTGTAGCTGTGTAGCACAAAGGTCACACAGATCAAATTGTAAACCACACTAACTATTGACTTTCTTGCCCATTCTTGTCAATACGAAACTACCTATTGGAAGGGGCTAGAATCAATTTTAAGTATTTTTTTCTTGTAAACTATAACAATGTCGTTCGATAGTACCTTTTATGTGCTTAATTGAAATAAATGATTTGACTTTGACCAGAACTAATTGGAGATTGCGAAACATGGCCTTTCAGCATATGGTTAACTTATCTTTTTTTTTTTTGGGTGCGATTTTATCAAATAAGTAACTTCTCCCGCTCTGGGCGGAGCGGGAGGGCGTGTCAACTCTTACCGACTAAAACCCACCCGTGTTCCTTCGGTTGCCCTGTTGCCGGGGGCCACGATTTCCCGATCGGTTTTCTTCGAACCCCCGGCAGGCATTAGCCCTAGCGGACCCCGTCAATTCTGCTGAAATGGTTAACTTATCTGGCAGATAATTCAGATTCTGTAACATTTCTTAATTTATCTATCAAATAGTTGCTATCATGTCGCTGTCAAACTTTTAATTTAATTTGCTATTTAAAAAATATTTATTTTTAAAACGTTAATATTTCTGTTACAGGTAAAATCCTGATATTCTACTCAATCTTCTATGCGGCTCTGATAGCCCTCTTCGCGATCTGCATGGTAACCTTCCTCCAGCACTTTATCAACCCTCGAGTGCCACGTCTGCAGCAGGACGACAGTGTGATCGGCTCCAGTCCAGGGTTAGGCTTCCGGCCGCTGCCGCCGGATGTTAGGAGCACACTCATATGGTACAAGGGAACTGGGTATGAAAGCTATAAGTACTGGGAAGATCAGCTGATTGATTTTTTGTCAGGTGAGTTAACAAAACAGGATTTACAGATAAGATAAATCATAATAAGAATGCCTTTTGCCCATGGGGCTAAGCAAAAACTACAGAACGCACCTCCAACGATCCTTACATACTCCTTTTGCTTCAATTATTATTATTCTATTTTTCTATTATGTGAAAAACGACTCAAGAGAGGCATAATATTGGTAGCATCTCTCATCCAGCCAGTCACAACACACCGCGATTACGTAAATATAATACGTAATCTGTAAGGTCTTTTCAAATCCTTGTTTTCAATTGATGTTATTTCCACTTAAACAAACATAACTTTATACTAGTGTAAATGAAGTAGATTTTAGACTGACTAGTATTGTTGAAAAAGTTTAAAAAAATATCGACGGTTGAAAGGCTAATTGATCTAAGCGACATTTTGTAAAACTTGCTCCTGCAATTTTATTTAAGGAGTTTTTTTTTTAATCATAAAAATACAACTATTTGATAGACTTTTATTTACTTAAATCAATCAATCATAATAAGATCTTATTATGATTTTTAAAAAAAACAACCAATCCATCCTCCTGCAAGTTTTACAAAATGTCGCTTAGATCAATTAGCCTTTCAACCGTCGATATGAAGTTGTAGTGCAAACTGAACCTTATGTGTAGGCATTACAGTTGTTTTTCCTAAAACTCGTGTTTGTTTACATGTAACTAACTTGCGACTAAATACGAACGAGATTAGGTACATAATTATACAGGGTTCAGTACATGATTCTGAACCAAAAAATGAACCAATGAAAAATGACATTATGATACAACTAGCAGCGCCCCGGGGTTTCACCCGCATAAGTCTTGATCCCGTGGGAATATCGAGATAAAAAGTATCCTGTGTTAATCCAAGTTATAAACTATCTCTGTGCCAAATTTCATCTAAATCCGTTCAGTAGTTTTTGCGTCAAAGGGTACCTAACTAACATACATCCATCCAATAATATTATAAGTAAAGATAGTAATAAGTACACTTGTTTTAATTTTAGTCTTAAAGATAAAATCAGCTCTAAACTAAACCCTATCAACCCCTTACAGTATACAAAAAGAAGGGTCAGACCGCGGGCGCGGGTCAGAACATCTACGGCTGTGACTTCAACAAGCTCCCCCCTCCCGGCAAGGTCTGCGACGTGGACATCCGGGACTTGGACCCCTGCATCGACGAGAACCACTTCTCCTTCCACAAGTCTTCGCCCTGTATATTCTTGAAGTTGAACAAGTCAGTGCTGTTTCACAGTTTGTTTTTTTTTTTAATAGAAATAAATTTTATTTGTGGTCAACATGACGCATAAATATATTCGTCATGTTGACCGCAAATAAATGTATTTAACACAAACACAAAAAAAGAACAAGTTGGAGGAAAATATGCGTCACATCTACGCAAAACGGCCACCGCTTAGCATAATGCTGCGACACATGCGAGCCACAACGCCGGTAAATGTTATTGTATGGCAAACTAGCAACTCCGCCTATGCACACACGGCTACACATCAAGCTATACATTTCCAGTTTATGCTGATCTCGCATTGTATAGGATTTCCGTACAATGCGAAGTCAGCTTATACTGGAAATGTATAAATTCAAATTCAAATTCAAAAATTCAAAATAATTTATTTCAGGAATAAACCCATATGAAATTCACGACAGATTACAAATTCAATTAATTCATAAAATTTATAAATTATTACAATATTATTATAAAACAATCAATAATACAAAAAATTAATAGAAAACTATTATTTTAGCTGGAATATTAATTGCCATATACGAAGAAATAATTAACCTCGTATATGGCCCTCAATATTCCATTGTCAGATTTATGTATTCGGTTCATAAAGGAGGCTTGCGACTTTCTCATGACTGCGTAAAAGTCATCTACCCTGTTTTCGGCAAACATGCCGGACGCACTACACCGCCAAGGCAGCTTAATGTGTAGCCGTGTGTATAATACCAGAGGAAAAAC
The DNA here is from genome assembly GCA_963680765.1 of Agrochola lychnidis. Lineage (NCBI taxonomy): Eukaryota > Metazoa > Arthropoda > Insecta > Lepidoptera > Noctuidae > Agrochola > Agrochola lychnidis. The sequence continues at coordinate 25,228,751 of OY796858.1, forward strand.
CCCAGAGGAAAATCTGCTTGCAGCCATACATTATAATAATTATAAAACTGCATGGCTCAAAAGCCGCTTGGCAAAAAAACGTTTGGAAAAAATAAGGGCGCCACTATCGCACTTAGGTCACTTCGAATGAGAAATGAGTAAAAGAATTTAAACTCTAGCACTTGTCGGAAAAGTAGTTCCATCATCATAGGTCTGCATTACTTTTGTAAAATATTTAGTTACAAATGTCGCCACGTCAGACTCTTTTATGTCGACCTGTATGATTCACACGTCGCCTTGATCGCTTACTCTTGGCAAACAATTAAGGAGCATCCGCAGTTGTAGCCCGCGAAATTCAAATATCTTACGTTTTTTGCAATTTGCCAGGTTGTATCTTGATGAAAATCGCCAATAACAAATATGATTGTATTTACAGAATTAGAATCATAATACATCTCTCTAAGTTAGATTTGTTCCATTGGAACAAAAATAGAATAAGGAAAAGTTCTTCTTCATATTTGTTATGGTCGATTTTGATCAAGATACAACCTGACACTGACCTGTAAATTGCAAAAAAACGTAAGAAAATTGCAATTTCGCGGGCTACAACTGCGGGTTAAAAGGCGAAATTCAATCTTCATTTTAACCATATTCAAGAGTATGTTAGTACCTGCTTATTCGGGAACTGGATGTTTATTTATTCATGTATTTGAGGACTTTCAACACCAAAGTTCAAACAAAAACCTGCTAAGTGTGTTTCGAACCACGCACAATGAAGAGTTCCGTAGTTGGGATGAATTTATCCCAAGAACAAACTTAACATTGTAGTTGAATAACATGTTCTCTTATACATTCCAACTGCAAATTGGTTGATTATTACTCGTTAACTTGTAAAGCATACTCAGCTGTGATAGTTTTCCTTTTAACTTCGTTATAAATACATAAATACAACTGCTGTGACTTTTTTCACATATCCTAAAACAACCATTTAGCTGGCAGAGACACACACTTGACTCTAACAAAAATTTGCACTTTAAAGGTTAATATTTCGCAAACAGAAAAATTTTGATTTTATTTACCACTTTGTCGGCGTGATTAATATGTATACCCATGCCAAATTACAGCTTTCTAGTACTAAGAGTCTCTGAGCTAAGCTGCGGACAGACAGACAGACAGACCGACAGACAGACGGACATGGCAAAAAGGGTTATAAGGGTTCCTTTTCCTTGTTGACTACGGAACCCTAAAAAGGCGACATTTAATATTGACATTATTGACTTATGCCACAAGTTATGTTACAGAATCTACGGCTGGCGGCCGGAGTTCTACCTTGGCATGGATGACCTTCCCCAGGACATGCCTTTAGAGCTGCAGCAGCACATCTGGAACCTCACCAACTATAATCCTGACTATGTTAGTGTTGCCATTATGATAATTCTAGCTTTTCTTTGAAAATCTTTTTTTAATCTGTATGGGGAAAGTGTTCAAAACTACATGCTGGATTTTCTCAGTTAAGGGGGATGCGCTAAATTATCACGCGAAATTCAAATTTTCTTAACATTTTTTGCAATTCGCCGGTCAGTGTCAGGTTGTTGATGAAAATATGATTGGCGATCGTAACAAAAATACGCTACCTATAGAATTTGTTATGATACAAGCAGTGGAACTATTTAATTTTTAAGTGTACTACAATATTGCATTGGATCTAGTCTGTAAGGATATTTGTATGTTTGGAGTGAATAAATAAATGTACCTGAACAACCTGAAACTGACCTGCTAATTTCATAAAACTTAAGAAAATTTAAATTTTACGGGCTACTCTGGCCCAATGCAATTTACAAAGTAAATGTTCTAATCAACAACGTTTCCTTTATAGGGGAACATGGTGTGGGTATCGTGTCAAGGCGAGACGCCTGCCGACAAGGAGAACATCGGGCCCATCCACTACCTGCCCTACCCTGGCTTCCCAGGGTATTTCTACCCGTATGAAAACGCTGAGGGGTACCTGAGCCCCCTAATCGCTATTCACTTGGAGAGACCGAGGAGTGAGTACAATGTTTTTTATATAAAACTAGCTTCTTCCCGCGACTTCGTCCGCGTTCCGGAGATTACCCCCTACATACAAACTTACAAGCAAATTTTACCTCTTTATAATATTAGTATAGACTAGCTGGACAGAAGTTGCCGTGTTCCCTATAACTTGATCGCAGCGCCACCTACCTAGTCCAATTGTGAATTTAAACCAGCGTTGCCAGATTTTTTGTCGGGCAATCCGGGATTTTGAACCCTTTTGAGTAAAAAAGCGGGATTCTTTCGTCGAAAGCGGGACATAATAAGAATACGTAAATTATATTATTATTATTTGTTTTTATTATTTTTTACTACTTATCCTTTTTTCAAATTAAGTTGACAATGATGATATAAAGCAGTAGAAAATGTATTTTAATAAAAATACGTCACTTTACTATATTAATAACCAATAACTATTAGTTTACTCTGTAAGGCAGTTAAATCTTCAGAGGAATATAATATTAAATAAGTTATACATTACTTATTTATTTTTCTATCCCCGAAAATCGGGACTGAGCCTGTCCCGCTCGGGACATAAAATTTTGGGTAAAAAATCGGGATGGCAACGCTGATTTAAATCATCCAGGGACCCACTCAAACACATTCTAAAAATAGCATCAAAATCGGTCCAGCTGTTTAGGAGGAGCTCAGTGACATACAGACTTACAGAATAATTATAATATAATTCTTCTGTACGTCTGTATGTCTACGTGTATTAAAATGATATATAAAAAATAATAATACCAGCCTATTATTGTCCCACTACATGGCAAAGTCCTCTTCTCAAACAGAGAAGGCACGAGCATTGATCACCACGCTTGCTCAAGACGGGTTGGCGATGACAGACTTATATTAACTATATATAAGGCACTAGGAAGTGGTGAAGGGTGGGCGTTTTTGGGGGACTGTCTTATGTAATTTTGACGTTCGAAAAGTGCTGGTTCTCAGCCTAATTTGAATAAATGACTTTTGATTTTGATTTTGATTTTGATTTTGATTTTATAAGTTCAGGTTTCCTCACCATGTTTTCCTTCACCGATGTCAGTGATGTCCAAGTATAGAAAAGTCACATTAGTACTTGCCCGAAATTGAACTCACAGCTTCGTGCATGAGAGGCGAGGCCTTAACCACTGGGCCCACACGGCGTGTTTATTATGACCTAAATTAATCATCATTCAGCCGAAAGACGTCCACTGTTGGACGTTGGCCTCTCCTAGCATTGCCATAACAGTTACCAACTGATGGCATCTGCATCGCCACATGTGAACTACGAATCAAAGGCCTGACGTCACACAAAATCCTGCATATCGCAAACAGAGTTTACCGTGCGATCAACATATATATGTATAACTTCCAGGCATCAATCGTCGGGCAGTTGCCCACCAGACACGACACCCGTCTGGTGAGAGGATAATCTCTTTTCTAAAAGAGGATGAGTGAACTTTACACCTTGTTCCAACCTCTGTAGTCTGACGCTTTCCGTATCCAGCGGAATCCTGCGCCCTTTACCAGGTCATCGGTCCATCCAGCAGGACACCTATATAATTCATGCTGTTTTTCGGTACCCGGTCGCCACTCCGGAACCTTTCGGGCCTATCGACCATCTGAGCGTGGGGTCTTGGGTTCGACTCCCAAGTCGACGGCGCGTTGTATTCCACGCGCGCCTCAAAGAGATATCAGCAAAGTTGACGGGGTCCGCTAGGGCCTATGCCTGCCGGGGGTGCGAAGAAAACTGAAAGGGAGAACGTGGCCCCTGGCAACAGGGCAACCGAAAGAACACGGGTGGGTTTTAGTCAGTAAGAGCCTGACACGCCCTCCCGCTCCGCTCAGAGCGGGAGAAGTTATTTGATAATAACCCACCCAAAAAAAAAAGGTCAGGCAATGTTATTGCTGTGGAAATATGCATGCCCAATTGCCCACTGTTCCAGGAAACATAAATAGCTTCGGGGTATACACGTGCTACGTTATAACCTTTATTTGTAACCTTTTTCAGCCGGTATTCTGATAAACATCGAGTGCCGCGCCTGGGCCAAGAACATCAAGTACGACAGGAGAGAACGGCTGGGTGTAGTTCACTTTGAGCTGATGGTCGAATAGTTACTAAAGTATCCGTCCAAATGCGTCTACTCGGCTCTAGGTAATGGTGCAGTAATATCCTGAAAATATGTAGTTGTATGGATACTAAGGACCGGTTTTACAATGTCTTGATAGACAAGAGATAGATGTCAGATGTATATATTTTACTTTTCTTCTTCGTGTCGCTGGCACGACAGTAATTAAAATTTTGATGGCCCAAAACTTCTTATAATATATCTATCTATACTGATGATTAATAAAAGTGTAATAAAATATGTATGAAATAATCTGCTAGATAGTTAAGCGGAATTTATCAGGAGGTGTAAAACAAGCCATAAAATTAACATAAAAATTGTTGTTGGGCTACCATGTATACGTTTTCAAGTGTATGGTATGGCGGTATGTCTATAATATACAGTTTGAAAGAAATTGCCAAGGTTGCCAAAGTGTACGTCCTAAAAAGACGTTAATTTAGGTAAATATAAGAACACCAGTGTTTAAAAAATACGAAAAAAAAGAGTTGTAGTTATTTAACAATAACATTGCATATTTCAAGATGTTACTGAACACGGTCTTTCCAGTAGACCGAGTAGACCAAAGCAATTACTTCATAAGAACTAGTTCTAGTGCAATAATTGTGTGAGATTTGCATTTTTAAGCTTGGTCTTTCCAGTAGACCAAATAATTTGACATAGAAAATTGTATTTTTGAATCACGAAAGTGCCACTGCGAATATTATACTTATGTATTTTTTATAATTAAAAGACTCGAAAATTGATAGAATCTCAAGGTAGCACTTAAACTTTTTACACGACTGCCCAAAAAAGGAGTGTAATGTTTTCAGGGTACGTGTATGTATGTATTTAACACAGTTGTTTTGTTTATGTCGCTTAATCTAAGGTTAACAGTTTTATGTTTTGTAAAGGGCTGATTTATCGGTAAACGTGAAAATATTTTTTTCCTACTTCAATATTTGAAATTCTATGTAATGGCAGCTTTATACCAATCAGGGCAGATTTTTCAATCGTCCAATAACTTTTATTTAAAAAATAAATGTTTGGACATATTTTCTATACAAAACTTGTCAAATGCCTGCAATTTTTTTCACAGATAATTATTGTCTGAAAATTGAAAAGTCGGCCCTTGAAATAGTAATAATACTATTTAGATAAACTTCGATTTAATAATAATTTTATTTTATCAAGCTCATGTTATAAGCTCGACTTAAATAATCCGTCCAATGATAATCCTTTTGATATTATTATATTCCTTTATATTTGTGTTGTGAATGTAATTACGTAGATAATAATATTTTGTGTGTTGTGTTGATTAGTTCATAAGAATATTGTGTATGTTTTCATACAGACTTTCCACGTATTTATGCCCAGTGCAGTTGATCAGTGAAGTGTGAGTATCACAGAACAAGTTTAATCAATTGGAATATACAGCATGTACCACGAAGGTGTGGTCAAATTTAAGAGTGTGGGACAGACCAGAAATGTTACGGAATTCGTTACATCGGAACCGGAACCGGTATCGCAGATTTTAATTTTGATTGATCGGAATCAGAACCGGAACCGGATTCGAAGGTGGAAGTAGGAGAAAGATGTGTTATGGGGAGGCTAAATGAAACAATTGAAATATAATTCAGTCTCTTAAATCAGTTAAATATAGCGACAAACAAAACAATAAACTGAGACTTCGAGCGCGAGCGTGTATAAAATAAACTAAAATTACACTGGCGACGAGTTAAAACTTGTTTGTACGCGCTCTAGTCACATGCATCGCTGCTTTTCGAACTTCGGTATAACTCCGATTCAAAATTATCGGAACCGAAATTGGAATCGGAGGTGTAAAATTAATCGGAAGTTCCGAACTTTCGGAACCGGAACCGAGGCTCCGTGACATCCCTGGTACAGACCATCACACTGAACAACTTTTTTCATGGGACCTACATCGTAATCAAGGAAAAATAAACAGCCGTTCCATACATTTCGGTCGAGCAGGTATTGAAGTTTTGTATGATACAGTTGATAATTTTTTATACCTCACCTTTCTGATACACGTTGAATAGAATATGTATTTTTATTTTATACAGGATGGCCTTAGTTTATCCAAATAATACTGCAATATTTCTATTATTTAGCGATATAAAGCTCTGGTCAAACTTGAGGCGAATCCCGCGGGGATTCGAGATTAAAACAACAGACGCGCGCAGTCGAGTTCCGCGTCATTTGCAGAATTCGCCTCAGTTTGACCCGTCCTTTATAGTCCTAACAGCCCAATATTTGCAATTGCTAAATTCTTTATTCAGTATGTTTTATAATTTTATGTAATCTCATATCAGAATCTTAATATTCAAGACTGACTGATAGTTTTCAATCGCTTTCTAAACAAAATAATGACAAATAGCTTCAAATAGTTTAGTTTTTTTTACCTTGTACTTATAGTACCTACTTATGACTAACTTAATTTTTTTACGAATTAGCATTTCTAATAATATAGTTTTGATTTAAAGATTTATCTTTATTTTCTCTATTACTTATATACTTTTTATACATGGTTAGTTAAAAGATGTCAAACGTGTTTGGGGAATCCCTTAAGAAAAGACATTTAACCGACTTCGCTAAAGGGAAGTTTTTATATCAAATGAATCTCATTCCATATCCGTCCATGGATAGTAATATTTACGTCCAATATACTTTCGTTACTGTAGAAAGAGATGTATGTATTGACAAATATTCCATACAATTATAACCTTTATGATAAGGCGATAAAGTGTATATTAGTATGAACGATCTTTCCATATCAAAGTGCCTGAAATGTATTTTTAAGCAATAAAATTTTAAAAATATTTCTCTAGCTTTTATTCAGTTTAGATCTCCAGTTTCTGATCGCCTTATATATCTCATTTGTTCATTGTTAACTAGCGGGTCGCTAGTTGGCGAAGGACAGAGTGCCACCATTGCTTTTGTGGGGTGGTGGGGACAGATTGCGTGCAGGCAACTGGATCCGCTATATCCTTTCTGCGCGGTCGACTAACCAACGAATATTAGTCCTTTTTTTGGGTGGTAAATTATCAAATAACTTTATCCCGCTCTGGGCGGAGTGGGAGGGCGTGTCAGTCTCTTACTTACTAAAACCCACCCGTGTTCCTTCAGTTGCCATGTTGCCAGGGGCTACGATTTCCCTTTCGGTTTTATTCGCAACCCCGACGAATATTAGTCCTCAAAGTATTTATTTCAATGAAACCAAGGAAAGCAGTCAAGGAGACGGTCAGTTAAAAGCATGGAGCTAGTTGCCCATTTCAAACCGTAGTAGGTTCCTATGGAGAAGAATGGACCAGAAACTCCACGGACCTCCATTACCTAAGTACACGAAGCTGATCCATGGGTAAATATGCTTCTAGAGCATATTCAATTAGCCTGTTGTCATGTGAGGACGGGGGGGGGTCTGCACCGGAGTGGCCGGATTGTACTCAGCATATTAGGTACGTGACGTGTATACGCCAATACGGTGAAATCGTTGCGGTGCGATGCCGCACCACCGCATCGTGCATTTGACAGCAGTTCGCTGATCGGAGACTTGAAGGGTTTGAATTTTTCGGAAATCTGGTGTTAATTCTATTTCAAAGTAATATGTTTATATATATAATTCTTCTGTGAGTGTGTATGTCACTGAACTTCTCTCAAACGACTGGACCGATTTTGATGAAATTTTTTGTGTGTGTTCAAGGGGATCTGGGAATGGTTTAGATTCACAATCGGACCCGATAGGTGGCGGTATTCGGTCAGGACAACGTCTGTCAGGTCCGCTAGTTGGTATATAATACAATAAGAATGCAAAGTGTGGTCATTCCTGTATTTGTGCTAAGTGGGTCCAAAATAGTGCAGCGAGTGGGATCCGAACGCACCGCGTCAAACTGAAGGCGGGAACTCCCTGACACTTGGAGGATTAACGACATAATCGTGGAATTAACAATCCGGATGCGTGCTCGAGCAATAATGACCCACTTGTTGAATATTATTGTAATGATATTCTTCAAGCTTCTGTTGTTTTTCATGAGTTATTTTTCTGCAGAATCTTGGTGGATTTGCCTCGTTGATGGCAATAGACTCGCCGCACAGGGGCCACAGGGTTCGTCCCTAGGAATTATAATGTACTAGCTTTTATCCACGTCTTCGTTCGCGTGGATGTCGGTAAATATCCCACGAGAGCGCACTACCGGCATTAAAAGTAGGTACCCTATGTGTTATAAGTCTATTGGTTTCGCGGCACACGCCAGTAAATCTCCTAGTCGGCATGATTTATTTTCAACAATCATTGTCATATTTCATCCAATTTACACACCTAAATCTTCCTCATGAATCACTCCGTCCATTCGTGAAAACCGTATATGAGAATCCGTTCGGTAGTTTTTGTTTCCATGCCCCCAAATCGGTTCGTGTTTGATGTTTATAAAACACAAAACCATGGCGCAGTGGACCTGTATCCTAATTGCGTAATGCAACACAATCACAATTTGTTTCGATTTGAAACAGATTGCTAATCCATTGCTTCATAAGTTGGAAAAAAAATCTGCTCACCAACGTAAATAACGCAATGAATGTTGTTGAACTGTCAAAATGAAATAAATTAGGCACAATTGTTTACGAAAATGAGTTACACAATTAGGGTACTGGCTTTAGACGTGGAACAGCGATATCGATCAAATTATAGTGATGTAGTGATAGTGATGATTTGTAGGCTTGTCCTTCATAACTGGTAAAATGTGGGTGAACCTATTATAGATACACCTATGATTAAACCTTCGGAGAATTAGGCGTCATGGTTCGTTAATATTCTTCGAATCGGATAGTTTGCTACGCGTCGTTCACGTACGACGCGTGTAATGCTTGCTGTGTGTACGCGCCTTAAAAGAGTCTATTAAGTCCTCTTTGCTCTAATAGGTGGAAGTAAGTACGGATGCGCTCCAGACTAGTTGTCGTGGTAATAATCACTCCCTTGTGACTGACCTTGCGTTACCAAGGTCGGTTCAATCGTTTAGTTAGATCCTACTGGAGGAATGGAATCTGCGATCTGCCTGTGGGATTTCTCGTAGGTGAAGGTGAGCAACATCGTAGTACTCAATGTGAATAGTCCGTACCGTAGTACCCAATGTGTAAATATGTTATGTTTTCTTCACATTAATGGATACAATATTATGACACAAAGATAGAAAATTAAATTAATTCTTGTCGATGTAGGTATAATCAAATTCATTTAATTCAGGCAAAACCCATATTACATCAAATAAAATTTAACTATACTGCAACACACAATATAAAAAAACCAATAGAATAAAAATAATGTCAATGCAATTAAAATAGGTATACATTATAAAGTTCACAGAATTCAAATAAAAATAAAATGTCAAATTCAATTAAAATAAACGAATGAGTAATACAAATTATAGGGTCACAGAATTGAAATTAAAATGATATGTCAAATTACACAGAATTAATATTAAATTAAAAATTATAGATTTCATCAAACAAGTCATTAATAATAATATAGGTCAGTGTCAATCAGATTAAGTGCCCTGGCTATACATGTCTGTTACCATTGCTGTATACCTAGCATTTTTTTGGGGCTGACTGCAGGAACTTTACCTACACTATGACGCGTATGCTCAGTGCTCTGTATTACCTGACCCCTCTTTTCGTCATAGTATCCCCAATCTGTTTATCAAGAGTGGGGTGATTATAATGCAGAGTCGCAGTTTTGTCCATCATATTCCGGATATAAAGTACCTATTAGGTATAAAGGGCTAAAATAAGCTTAGATCTTATGCACCACCCCATATTTTGGCCGCATTCCGACTTACGCCAAAAGTGATAATATCGCGAATCCGACCAAAGTCGAAAGTCACAATTAATACTCAATAACGCTTATTTTTTGTGACTATTAAATTTGGTTGGATTCGCGATATTATCACTTTTAACGTAAGTCGGAATGCGGCCTTTGTATGGTGGACTGCATACAATTTTTATGACAGTGACAGTCCCGTCCGAAAGAAAGAAAGAAAATACATGACGCAAAGAAATAATAAAAACAATAAATGTAGGCCGCATTCCGAGTTACGCTAAAAGTGATAATATCGCGAATCCGACCAAAGTCCAAAGTCACAATTATTACTCAATAACCCTTATATTTTGTGATTATTAAATTTGGTCGAATTCGCGATATTGGTGCCGATTCCCTTGTTCACAAACTTATATTGATTAATTTGACAAGACTAAACTAAAATTTATCTTCTGTCCTTTTCTTAATGAAATAGAAAGAAAAAGATGCACTGAACTTAAAGGAGACGTTTCATTTTTGTATGGGACTCCGGCCATAACATGTACACTTCAGAAAACCTGGGAAACGAACTCCTAAATACAATGAAGACTGTTTTTTTCCATAATATCTAATACTTTTTGGGCACAAAATAAAAACCGAAAATGTTTGACGTTTGTTAGGATAAATACGATTATCGACAGCTAGCCATTTTCGTCCAGAAGTACCTACAAATCTACAATCCACAAAAGCAGTTTTTTATTTTTATGATGAATCATACTTTCTAATTAATCAAAAAAGTTGTATAAGATAGCTATCTTATTGTAGTACAGAAATACATGCCTTTCATATTTATTTGAATAACGTCTACATGATATTATTTTGTTAAAATGTAACATGATTTCTGGACGAAAGCAGTATACAGTATACAAGTAAAACGACGCCATGATGAATAAAATATGGCAATAATTTGTTAAACTATTATTTTTTGTGCCGAAGTAATCAGAGGAATAAACAGGAAAGAATATTTTTCCTCAATTCGTGGAATTTTTTCCTTTTTTTTCATTAACGTACACTTTATGGCCGAAAATGAAACATCAAGGGAATCGGCACCAATGTGTAATATGTTGTGTTTTCTTCACATTAATAGATACAATATTATGAAGATAGAAAATTAAATTAGGTAATTCTTGTCGATGTAGGTATACCTAGCATCTTTTTGGGGCTGACTGCAGGAACTTTACCTACACTAAGACAGTGACAGTCCCGTAATAAAGAAAGAAAGAAAGAAAATACGATTATTTGCGGTAAACATGACGCAAAGAAAGAACAAAAACAATAAGTGTAATGTAATGGTTTCTGGCGTGACGTTTAAATTGGTTACCTACGATAAGAAAGCCGATTCATTCCATCGGCAAAAAACTTAAGACAATCCTGTTGTTTTATGTTGTTATGCCGCATTTATAATGAGTTCTACCGAAAACTCCACGGGGGGTGGGGTGTAGGCGAAATATGGGTAGGTCCGTATCTAAAACAGATGGTGACAATCTCGAGACAGCTTTTTTTAAATAGTTATTTGAAACACAAGTTATTGCGAGACCCCGCCTGACAGAGAAGGATCATTGATTCATTAATATATTCATCATAAACAAGAGTCCTCAGAAATCCAATTCAATGCCCTAACTAGTTAACTTCATAATTTCTCTCTCTCTCTCTTAGCCATTATTGTCCCACTGCTGGGCAAAGGCCTCCCTACTCTCTTTTCACCTCTTTCTGTCCAGAACTTCCAAGGACCAATCTTTATTAAAGGAGTCCAGCTCATCCCGCCATCTCCGTCTGGGCCTGCCGCGATGTCGTTTGCCATTAAGCGGGACCCACTGGGTTGTAAGTTTGGCCCATTGATCGTTAGACATCAACTTCATAATGGTGCCGATTCCCTTGTTCACAAACTAAACTAAATTTAAGTTCAGTGCATCTTTTTTTTTCTATTTCATTAAGAAAAGGACAGAAGATAAATTTTAGTTTAGTCCTGTCAAATTAATCAGCGCTTGACGTAAATTGACGTAATTTTAGTAGGCAAGTTTTTAATCACGTCTAAACTTGTATGGAGTAGTGTCAGGCGCTGATTAATTTGACAGGACTAAACTAAAAATTTATCTTCTGTCCTTTTCTTAATGAAATAGAAAGAAAAAGATGCATTGAACTTAAATTTAGTTTAGTTTGTGAACAAGGGAATCGGCACCATTACCTACTTTAAAATGGTAAAAGGGAATTCAAACTGAGTAGGCACCTAGGTATTGCAGTTGGTAGGTAGATCGGTACCTATGAGGAAGTAAGTAGTCACTGGCTGGATCCTAAATAAAGAAACCCTGGGATTCATTGACCGTTAAATTATTCGGTTAGTTTGGAAGGTAATTTTTTAAGTCCTTTATTCCTCTGCCGCATTCTAGCATTGTCACACTGCGGCGGATGAATATTAAATGCGTCTGGTCTGGTCACAAAAACCTCATCTGATAAACTGCGGCAAACTGTCACACGTGTTGCCTTCCCTTCAACATGTTTACGAGTGTCGCAGGCATGTGGGTGGGACGGACCTTTCGTGAAATGTCTGGTTCTAGGCAAAAAATCATAGCTTCTCTTATTCATTTAAATATGAACTACTAGCTTTTACCCGCGGCTTCCCCCGCGTGGAGGTCGGAAATTATCCACGGGAACGTACTTTTTAAGAGGAATAATTCCGTACTTAATACCTACATTATTTTCATATAACTATTGGTTTACGAGGCTCACGCCAGTAGATAAAGCTCCCAGCTCGCATGTTTCTTTCCGACTCTTCAAATCATCGTCATACTTCAGCCAATTGATACAAAACCACCTAAACCTTCATCATGAATCACTCTGTCCATTGGTGAAAACTGTATGAAAATCAGTTTGGTAGTTTTGAGTTTTGCTCGTTCAGACAGACAGACGCGGCGGGGGGGACTTTGTTTTATAATATAGGTATGTAGTGATATAGATAAATAAGTATGGGACTTCTATGTTCTACCATTTTTATTGGCAGACCTGTGCAGACAGTATAGTAAAGTTCTACCACGGTATAACTCGAAACATAAACACGTGAAAGGTTTTATTTATCATTTAAATATAAATAAAGTAAGTGGGTACATATGTGTGGCAAACCACTTATAGTTTATCGTAATCTGAAGGTTATTACAACTAAATAACGAAAACATTAAGGTGTTAACATGCAAGTAAATTATTATAATAACAACGACTGTAGGTATTCGATGTTTATAAACAATGACTAACCTATACAGGGTCAAATTGAATTAACTAGCGGTAACCCCGCAGATGTGATGGATATCGATATCAAAACATGATCAAATAAAAAATAAATAAATTTGATGAGTTTTTTTTTTGGGGGTCATCAACCGCAGGTAGTGTAGTCACTTGAAATAATAGTAAAAAAAACTTTTGACAAAAAAAAAAAACCGACTTCAAATAAACACTACAAAGTGAAAAATAACTTTAATTTCGGAAGTCGGTGTCTTTGGTTTTGTATTTTCGTTTTTTTGCCACCGACTTCCGAAATTAAAGTTATTTTTCACTTTGTAGTGTTTTTTTTTTGGAGGTCGGTTGTTTTTTTTCTGTAAAAAGTTTTTATTTTTCACTTTTTAGTTGTGGTACCTACCCCACACACATTCGAATACCACTACCTGCTACCAGTGACAGAAACTTATCATATCATCTACATACTAAGTGGGAAAAAAAACGTATTTTGTAGCTAACTCAAAAACTATCCAAGCAAAGTTAATAAAATTTATATAGGACCAATTCCAGAGCACACCCTTTCAAACAAAAAAAGAATTTTCAAAATCGGTCCACAATTGACGGAGAAATCGGTGGACATACATAAAAAAAAAACAAACATACGCGACGAACATATAATCTCCTCCTTTTTGGAAGTCGGTTAAAAACGAGCGAATCTTACAGTAGTCACATTATGATAACATCTGACATCTTGGCTGACAGTACCAACCTCTCGGAATATGGGTTGGTACCATCTGACGGCCAACTCTAGCACCGCGCGCGCTCATTGGTCAAATCAAATAGCGCGCGCTTCCACCAGCTTCCTGTTACACACTTCCTTCCCTTTTCACAACATCACTCCCACAGATTGCAGGAAAGCGAGAGGAAAAATGTTACAAACAAAAAAATCAGTTTTCTTTGTGTAAACTTCACAGACGTGATGGGTACCTATCGATCGATATTTAAACACGATAAAACAAAAAATTATAAAGATTTTCTCAACTCATACTTCAAGTAACATCCAAAGATAGATGAAACAAAAACAAAAAAAACAATTTTTGTCGTGTTCACGTCCCATCACGTCTACCGAGTTTTGTTAGCTAATTCGATTTGACCCTGTATAAATATAGTTTACACCAATATTTGCAGTGCCTAATTCAACCACATCAATATTGGTTCGTCCAGGAAATACAGTGGTATACGTAGGTAGGTGTGAGCAGCATCAGGGAATTGAATAAGCTGCTATGCACATGAAAATAGGTACCCACCATCCTCATCATCTGCCTAGCCTTTTCCCAATTATGTTGGGGTCGGGTTCCAGTCTAACCGGATGCAGCTGAATACCAGTATTTTACATGGAGCGACTGCCTATCTAACCTCCACAACCCAGTAACTGGGTAATACGATACCCCTTGGTAAGACTGGTTGTTAGACTTTCTGGCTTCTGACGACCCGTAACGACTGTCAAATATCCACGAATGACAGCCGGGACCAACGGCTTAACGTGCTTTTCGAGGCACGGAGGAGTCTCGGTATGTAAAGATGGTCACCCATCCACTAACCAACCCCGGCAAGCGTAGCTTAACCTGATGGATCAACCAGTGCGGCTGTTATTACTTAGCCACGGTATCCACCAATTTGTAAAGAAATCTGAAGAATCGCCAAATTGAAAAAAAAAACAAACCTATCCTTCCTAACACCACCCAGCAACGACATCAATCATAAAACCAGACATTTACAACGACACCCATTGAACACTTTAACCGCAACCCAGCTGCGTGCGCGCACCGCAGTGTTCCCGACACCGTCGTGAATGACGGTCGCGCATCATTTACATTCCTGTTCACATACACACGAATAAATCGAAAGTTTTCATAAAATAAGTCGGTTAATAAAATGGCCAGCAAAGCGAATGGCGTTGAGGAGTGGGTCCGGGCCCCTCCGCCTCCGGGGACGTGTTTTTCCAGATTTATGAATGCCATCTATAACCCTGATGAGAACAGCTTCCTGGGAAGGACGCCGAAGAGATGGGGTATGTTTACAAAGTACAAAAATATTAATTTCCTCTCAAACATTGTGTACAGAGGCAGCCCCAGTAAGTTACAATAGTATCTACTTGTATCGCAAGTCGGAGCTGTCTCACTTTTCCCACAAGTGCTTAACAATGATGAGGCTAAAGTACCTAAATAGAGGATTTAAGGAAAAAGAAAAAGCGAATCAAATGTTTGTCTAGTTTTCTTTTTTGATTTGTTGTATTTATTTTATCTCGAATATATATCGTTCTATTATTTATTTCCTAACGATGCCCCAGGTCAATAATATTTGCCACCTGCCCAGGGTGTGCTAGATTGTAACTCACGTAGATTTTTAATTTACAACAATTATATAAAACCACATATCTACACTGCATATTGTTTGTACAATTCCTATAATATTTGTAGTGTCATTATACAATATCCCTTGAAACTCTGAAGGAACTGACTCAAAGACATCATTACCTACCTATGATAATGAAGACAAGAATCCGCCCCTAAGACGACCCACTTACCAGAATGCCAAACAAAATCTGATCTATGACTGTAACATTGTACAAATAGCTATACGGTTATAAATGGTGTAATAATTAATAACATAACATAACTGATAAGCTCATCGGTACCTACTTATCATAAAAATAACTGACTTCATATTTTTTTGTATATTTACATATTATTACGAAGACCTAAAATCCGTCAGTCAGCAGCATACTGTGTAACATTCGTACGACTCTTGTCTACCTCTATGTTCTTCGATCAGTACTATTATTGATCGAAGTCTATGTTATATGAACCCGCAATGCAACTACACCACATGATACCACACTATACCACACTTCACTGGTACAAACACTTTTCAATCATCATCTGCCTAGCCTTTTCCCAACTATGTTGGGGTCGGCTTCCAGTCTAACCGGATGCAGCTGAATACCAGTATTTTACATGGAGCGACTGCCTATCTGACCTTCTCAACCTAGTTACTAGGTAACACGATACCCCTTGGTAAGACTGGTTGTCAGACTTTTGGGCTTCTGACTACCCGTAACGACTGTCAAAGATCTACAAATGACAGCCGGGACCAACAGCTTAACGTGCTTTCCGAGGCACGGAGGGGTCTTGATATACAAAGATGGTCACCCATCCACGGACAACACGGAAACACTTTTCAATAATAACTTTTAATTTTGTATCTTTTCTTTTTTTTTGTTTACTGTTCCTACCAAAGGTAAAAATAAAATATTATCTTTATGATAGATCATAAAGATAATATTTACAATTTTTTATTTTTTTATTATTAATATAATCAAACACTGTTTTGGGGGGAGGGGGCTGGTAATCTGGATACCAGTCCCACAAAGGATTTATCAGATATTATAATCTTAGGCGCCTTTGTGGAAGAGAAATAAATGTTTATTATTTATTTATAATAAAATCTGACAGTCGCGCTAGTCGTCAAACTTTGACATTATAACTCTACCCGCTTTTGCTAAACTTCAAATTTCTTTACGTTTACAATACGAATCGTTAAACTGCACAATCACAGATGCATGCGTGCTGTTTGACGGTCATTGCAAGCTGCTATAGCTATTCTCATTCCTCGAAAGGCTATCACAGACATGGGCCGCATCTGCCTCTGTCTTCCAATTCCTGGCCACATTGCTAGACTCACAAATAATTCTTCCATAATCTGACTATTAGCTGGTTAGAGATAGCGCGGGAAAAGAGTTCCTGGAAGGATTTGGGGGAGGTCTGCTCAGTAGTGGGCCAGAGCTAACAAAAAAAAACTGAATATTTATTACTTACTGGCCGCAATCATTACGTACCGATGGAATTATAACTTACTGGCTGCGCCCCGCGGTTTCACCCGCATAAGTCTAGATCCCGTGGGAAAAATAAAAAAAGTATCCTATGTTCTTTTACAGGGCATCATCTATATATGTGCCAAATTTCATCCAAATCCGTTCAGCCATTTTAGCGTGAAGGCGTAACAAACAAACTTACTTTCGCATTTATAATATTAGTTAAAAATAGGGTAACTACTAGTTTTGAGCCGTTTGGGGTCGAAACGCTCGGATCATGGGGCCCGAGTGCGCGTCTCCTTTTTAAGGAAATTTCTCGTCGACTGATCGACACTTCACGTGACCAGAGGGCTGGCTTGTCTTTGGCCAAAGAATTAGCATTGCCATTCAACGTGGCAATGCTGCCAGTCTTCTGGGCACGTTTCCGGATGACAGCGATGCGGACGAGTACTTCGATGCCGTGTCTATTTATATAGATAGTTAGTCTTTTAATTTAGTACCTAGTGTAAATACCTAGTTAGTTGTGTTAAAGCTGTAAAGTTATATTACGTGCAATAACTTAAAGAATGACTTTCCTCTTGACGTTAAGATTAAGTTGATAAACTAGATTTTTATAGTTTGTAAGCTGTCACAGGGCCATCATACAATGCCACTGGTATAAGGAAAGCTTGTGCAATAATATTTTATGTAGTTGCAAGTTGTCATCCGCCATCATACATTTGAATATTATAGTAGGTACGACCAACACACTCCTACACTCGTGAGGTTAACAATAAAGAATAAGCTATTATCTAATTTGCTGGCCAGGAGGGATTCTTCAAGTACGGTCATAAAATCAAAATTGCTCATAAGCGACCACCGCTGAATACCCACCTCCCCCACATATGATATAAGAGACTTGTTACTGTGGGGAGATCATAATTGTCATTAGTGCGTTAAGGTAGAAACTATAGCTTCTTTTTTTAACAGACTTCAAAAAAGGAGGAGGTTCTCAATTCGACTGTTTTTTTAAATATTTGTTGCCTCAGAACTTTCGACTGGGTGAACCGATTTTGATGATTCTTTTTATTTGAAAGCTAGTGCTTCCCGTGTGGCTCCATTTCAGTTTGGTCCAGTTCTGACAATGGCATCCATGAGTAAATCTAAGTCTTAAATTTGCATTACCTAAGTATGTGCGCGACAAGTGGACGAATGAATCAATATCACGCCAACCGATTTCGATGATTCTTTTTAGGGTTCCGTTGCCAAATGGCAAAAAACGGAACCCTTATAGATTCGTCATGTCTGTCTGTCTGTCTGTCTGTCTGTCCGTCCGTATGTCACAGCCACTTTTTTCCGAAACTATAAGAGTGATGCTGTTGAAACTTGGTAAGTAGATGTATTTTGTGAACCGCATTAAGATTTTCACACAAAAATAGAAAAAAAACAAATAATTTTGGAGTTCCCCATACTTAGAACTGAAACTCAAAAAAAAATTTTTCATCAATCCCATACGTGTGAGGTATCTATGGGTAGGTCTTCAAAAATGATATTGAGGTTTCTAATATCATTTTTTTCTAAACTGAATAGTTTGCGCGAGAGACTCTTCCAAAGTGGTAAAATGTGTGTCCCCCCCCTGTAACTTTTAAAATAAGAGAATGATAAAACTAAAAAAAATATATGATATACATTACCATGTAAACTTCCACCGAAAATTGGTTTGAACGAGATCTAGCAAGTAGTTTTTTTTTAATACGTCATAAATTGTAAACCGCAATTTACCTTTCATTCAATGTTACTTGCTGCTACGGAACCCTTCATGGGCGAGTACGACTCGCACTTGGCCGCTTTTTTATAATGGAAAGGATGTACTTCAAGGGTACTGACCCACTAAAAAGCGAGAAATAAGAACTTTTTACAAAAAAAAAACAATCTACTTCTAAAAAAAACACCACAAAGTGAAAAATAACTTATATTTCGGAAGTCGGTAGCAAATAACGAATATACAAAACCAAAGACATCATCATGTGTTATTTTAAATAGGATTAAAATATATACACTGGATAAACTTCTTATACCTACTAAATAAACTAACAAACTATAAAAATAAATAAATAGGCAAGGCTAATAACCTAACCTAACTAAAATTATTACCAACTAAAATATGGCGTCGAAAAATTCCTCCGCATTGCCGTCGACTGGTAATGTACCCTAGAGACTGGCCGCATTACCACGTTGTATGGCAATGCTTAGCCTCTGGCCAAGGTAAACGCCAGCCCTTGGGTCACTGGAAGTGTCAACCAGTCGTTTGGAGATTTCGTTGAACAAACCATGAACACTCGGACCCCACGGCCCGAGGGTTTCAACCCCAAACGACTCGAAAATATAATTACCAAAAAGGTTATTATACTTTCGCCCCTTCAGGTTTCCGTTGCCGCAGCAGCAGCACCAGCACAGCACGCCGAGCCAGGAAGATGGGATGGTGCAAGAGTATCCCACACTAAATTTATTTATTTATTTATTTAGCAACAACGGTTGTGTTAAACCAATTACAGTAACTAAGATAATACCTAAGACACATTAAAATGTACAAAATAAAAACATGAAAACTTAAATATAAAAAAAGCAAGTTACAACACATTCACAAATTCCACTCACAGTACTCCTGACATATCAATAAAAACTTCGTCCATCCATCCGCAAACAGGTCGGTTGTAGGATTAGAATCCAAGAGATCATTAAGCGCAGTCAGAGTGCGAGGAATTGGCGACTTAGCACGTGCGACAGTACGACATGGAGGCACGGCAAACAGCCTGTGCCTTCTGCCCCGGCAGTAATTGTCTGGGACAAAGAAGCGCGCTAACACGTCAAGCAGGTCAGGAGCGTCAATAGCGCCACGCAGCGTCTTACAGGCTATTGTGAGCTGAACTCGAGCTCGCCTTACCTCTAGCGAGTTGTATCCAAGGCAACCCAGTAAGAATTTGGTCGGATAGAGGTAAGGATAGTAGCCGTGCTTCTGCTTATATAGGTACCTAAGGAACGCTTTTTGTACCTTTTCTAATAAAAGTGCGTAGGTACTTTCATGTGGATTCCACACGCAAGAGCTGGTTTCCAGCTTGCTACGTACAAGTGCATTAAATAATATTTTAATGGCATGAACGGTGCGAAAATCGCGGCAGTTACGTAGAACAAAACCTAACCTTTGGTAGGATTGTTTAGCTACCAGGGTCATATGGTCGTGGAAGGTGAGTTTTCGGTCGAATGTGACTCCCAGGTCTTTTATGGCTGTTGACTTTGTGATGGTATTATTATTTAAGTTATAATCAAAATTAACTGGCTGCCGCATTCGACCGAATGTCATAGCAAAGCATTTGGACGAATTAAACTCCATCTTGTTGTCAAGGCTCCACTTGTATATTGCATCAATGTCTTGCTGCAGTGCGAAACTGTCACGCTCTGAGTTTATTTCCAGGTACAGTTTCAAGTCGTCAGCATACAAGAGACATCTTGCATGAAGCAGAACTTGAGGAAGATCATTGACCATGATGAGAAACAACAGAGGCCCCAAAATTGAGCCTTGACTCGCACCGGAACGCGTGTGATAGGTACCCGATACGTACATACCAACCCTAACAAATTGCTGTCGATCACGTAGGTAGTCTGCAAAGAAAAAGAGGAGAGATGGTGAGAACCCCATTTTGCTAAGCTTCATTAGCAGTACAGCTTCATTAAAGACCTACCCTTGTGATAGTCCTGGTTATATACTATCAGTGTGCCAAAGGAGATGTTTCATTTTCGGCCACAAAGTGTACGTTAATGAAAAAAAAGGAAAAAATTCCACGAATTGAGGAAAAATATTCTTTCCTGTTTTTTCCCCTGATTACTTCGGCACAAAAAATAGTAGTTTTAACAAATTATTGCCATATTCAATTCATCATGGCGTCGTCTTGCTTGCATACTGCTTTCGTCCAGAAATCATGTTACATTTTAACATAATAATATCACGTAGTAGGTGTCATTTAAATAAATATGAAAGGCATGTATTTCTGTACATAAGACAACTAACTGATACAACTTTTTTGATTAATTAGAAAGTGTGATTCATAATAAAATAAAAAAACTGCTTTTGTGGATTGCAGATTTGTAGGTACTTCTGGACGAAAATGGCTAGCTGTCGATGGTCGTATTTCTCCCGACAAACGTCAAACATTTTCGGTCTTTATTTTGTGCCCAACAAGTAATAGATATTATGAAAAAAAACAGTCTTTATTGTATTTAGGGGTTCGTTTCCCAGGTTTTCTAAAGTGTACATGTTATGACCGGAGTCCCATACAAAAATGAAACGTCTCCTTTCATCCAAATCCGTTCAGCAGTTTTTGCATGACTGATTTAACAAACATTCAAAATTTCACATATTTTGTATGATAGGTATCTATAGTAGCTAGGATACACCAGGACCAGCTCTCCAGTCTCATTGGTCTGGTGATCGCAAGCGCGTCTGGTGAGCATGAGGTCTAGAGCCTGATCCCAAGCTGGAGAAAGAGTTTGGGATTGTGGATGTTTGTATGTATTTGTGCTCGGTTCTGGAAATACCACCGGTTATCCAGTTAATCCGCTGTTTTTTTTATCTACTACTAGGAAGCTCTTGGCTTGCATCTCACCTGATGCTAAGTGATGATCAGGCCAAAGGTGGAAGCGAGCTTCACCCGGAATTCTTAACCACAGAGGAACTGGCTCTCTTACCTCTAACTGCCGAAACACAACAATGCTGTTAACATTGTTGTTATGGCGACACACTTAGATAAGATGGTGGTAGCTAGCCAGGTGGACTTAGAACAAGCCCTACCGCTAACCAAACCGATCAGAAAATTTTGTCACACACTGGGTATTTAGCCCTGGACCTCTAGGTCTAAGACAGGTAGTCTAACCACTAGAACACAGAGGCGGTTATACCCTAGGTACCTATCCAGTTTATCCGTTGTCTGTTGCTGTGTCTACAATTCGATACGAACAATTGCGGTGGCGGCTCGACAGTTTAGTATTCAGGAAGGACATAATTATATGGCTCACATTTCATAGCGAATGACTAAACACGTAACCAATTAGTCAACAACAATTACTTATTGTCAGAGTAAAAACTATAAACATTACCAAGAGTAAGTACCTACCTTCCCACAGGTTGAATTCCTTTCCCATGTTACAACTAACGATCCCTATCAATGCATCAGCAAACTGGTGCCCTTGAATAATATCAGATGACCTACGTCAATAGCAAACGATGCAATACCGATGCGCGGGCGCACGAAACACGATGCACGAGATTCTGTTACCGACACTATGCGCGAGGCGCCCGGAAGTGTCAAAACGATTCATTTATATTAGTTTACGGGACAGATTTATTGCGTTGGTCTGGAAATCTAGAAGTTTCTTTTGTACGTATGTGTGTATCATTGATGTAGCCTTAATATATGGCTAGTGTTTTGAATGGTAATTCTTGTTCTCTCTTATGTCAAACTTTCACAAGACTACTATAAATATAACCAATATGAATGAGCTGTAGCGTCGATCGGATAGGGCAGAGGCTCAATACCATGCAAGATCAGTAACCCATCAACTACCTATTGTTAAATGTCCAAAGTCAAAGTCAAAAATGTTTATTGGAACTAAGTGTACAATGTTGGTGTTACGGTAGGATGTTAGTACCGACTTAGCAGCCTTTTGCAAGCATTGCAATTATCATTCGCCTGCCCTCATCATCCTAAATTAGTATGCATTAAACATTTTTATTACTTAATTATTTTCTTTTATATTAGCATAATTAAATAGAGAAATTATAGTTATGACAAAATTAAATGTCAATAATAATAAATTTAATACAATTATTCAGCAATATTAATGTCATCCTTTTCCCAGCACCCTCATTGCGTAACACACTTTCAATCACAATCCGAAAGGTTTGAGGATATTGCTAATCCATTGCTTTATAGGTTTTAAAAATTCTTCTGCTCAACAGTGAAAATAACGCAATGAACGTAAGTGAACTGTCAAAATGAAATTCGTTGTGATCAATTGTGATTTTGTGTGTGTTACGCAGTTACCCCGCAGGACAGATTGTATTAAACAGAAGGAGTAAAAAAAAACTCTAGTTGTCTGTGGTGAAAGAGTTGATTCTTTCACCACAGACAACAAGAGTTTTTTTTTGCGGCCAGCAGTTCCAGACTTTGTTCCGACCAGTACCAGTACCCTAATTCTATAACTTATTTTCGTAATTTTTTTTGTCTAATTTGTTTAATTTTGACAGTTCAACAACATTCATTGCGTTATTTACGTTGTTGAGCAGATTTCTTTTTTCCAACTTGTGAAGCAATGGCTTGGCAAGCTTGTGTTGTACTACGCAATTAGGGTACAGAATCGTCTGATACATATCTGCTTTAGGGAAACATTATGTAATTTATTTTCCTTTTTTATTTACCAAGTTGTTATCCTGTAGTTGTGTGGTAGTTATGTTCATGGCTGGCGTATTACGCAGAAAATTTGCTGCCATTTTGCACGTTATATCTACTATTATCGATCAATAATTGCATGACCGTAAAAGTCGTGTGACGGTGTAATTGAGACCAAACAACGTGATAAGAAATTCACCTTATGTATATTTTTTTGATAAGTAATAGTTAATGTTACTATAAACAATACAATGACGATTGAATAATATAAATATTATTAGTATTTCTGAAGTCAAAAGAGGGCAGAAACGTAGCTCACATGAAGGCTGCCTGTCCACTGGAGCGGAACGAGGGAGCGGAGAAATGTGCCAATATTAACCAATAGGAGCGGAGCTCTAAAGCGGAGTTTAGATTCTATTGGTTAATATTGGCACATTTCTCCGCTCCGCTGCCTCGCTGCGCTCTAGTGGACAGGCAGCCTTAAGACGATATTAAAGTCTCATCAGGGCTGCTCCTATCCTATTGTCATTTACCGGCCTCAATTCTAATCTAACTACTACTGAGAATGCTCTCATAAAAGTGTCCTTAACACTGTATCTCTTAAATCTCTCCTTCTCCTGAAAAATCCATCCAAAGGTTGTATTTAAAAGATCGCTTAGCGATAAGAGCTCCCATTGTGTCACCCTATGTAAAATTTCTACAATATCAGTAATTTTTATGGTATGGTATGTCAAGATCTCACGTTTTTCAACTGCAATAAATTGTATTAAAATATTTTTGCGGTCAAAAGCGTCGATGATATCGAAATGTTAAGGTCGCAGTCTGTTTTTATATTTCTGTGTTCGCAGTGGTCTTGAATGACAATTAATTCGGTCGGTATTTGGATAGGCATAGTTATATTATACAAGTTAATAGATCATAGGGGTCATGAAACCGGAACCTTCCCGACTGTCATTCGTAAAGATCTTTGGCAGTCGCTACGGGTAGTCAGAAGCCCAAAAGTCTGACTACCAGTCTTACCAGGTATCGTGTTACCCAGTAACTGAGTTGTGGAGGTCAGATAGGCAGTCGTTTCATGTAAAATACTGGTATTCAACTGCATCCGGTTAGACTGGAACCTTTTTTTTTGGGTGGGAAATTATCAAATAACTTCTCCCGCTCTGGGTGGAGTGGGAGGGCGTGTCAGACTCTTACTGATTAAAACTCACCTGTGTTCCTTCGGTTGCCCTGTTGCCGGGGGCCACGATATCTCTTTCGGCCTTATTCGCACCCCCGGTAGGCATCGGCCCTAGCGGACCCCGTCAATTCTGCTGACATCTCTTTGAGGCGCGTGTGGAACACAACGCGCCGTCGACCCGGGTCTGGACCTCCTTATCGGACGGTGAACTACCCATTGCTCACCGTCCGGGTTAGAATGGAACCTGACCACAACATAGTTGAGAAAAGGCTGGGCAGATTGAATAGTTCAGTTAAATCTAAATCTAGATAGAAATGTGACATTGCAAGAACTATTGAATCAATGTTTGAAACAACTGCTCGCAGCTTTATTACCTACATGATGTGTCTATCAATTAATTATATTGCATTCTGAACGGGCAATCGATATGGTATCAATAAGCGATCATCAGTAACCATAATATTGTCGCATGATTGTTTATTGTAGTCACATGTTCATATTTACTAGATGTGGGTTGATATTATCGTGATTATATAAGGTGAGGCAAAATGTCATAATGTGAATATGCCATAATTTTTGCAATTGGCGTCATAATATCGGTTTTTTCCAGAAATCCCCACTAGTTAAAATAAACTCAGCCTTTTTAGGGTTCCGTTGCCAAATGGCAAAAAACGGAACCCTTATAGATTCGTCATGTCTGTCTGTCTGTCTGTCTGTCTGTCTGTCTGTCTGTCTGTCTGTCTGTCTGTCTGTCTGTCTGTCCGTCCGTATGTCACAGCCACTTTTTTCCGAAACTATAAGAGCTACGCTGTTGAAACTTGGTAAGTAGATGTATTCTGTGAACCGCATTAAGATTTTTACATAAAAATAGAAAAAAAACAAATAATTTTGGAGTTCCCCATACTTAGAACTGAAACTCAAAAAATTTTTTTCATCAATCCCATACGTGTGGGGTATCTATGGATAGGTCTTCAAAAATGATATTGAGGTTTCTAACATCATTTTTTTCTAAACTGAATAGTTTGCGTGAGAGACACTTCCAAAGTGGTAAAATGTGTGTCCCCCCCCCTGTAACTTCTAAAATAAGAGAATGATAAAACTAAAAAAAATATATGATGTACATTACCATGTAAACTTCCACCGAAAATTGGTTTGAACGAGATCTAACAAGTAGTTTTTTTTTAATACGTCATAAATCGTAAACCGCAATTTACCTTTCATTCAATGTTACTTGCTGCTACGGAACCCTTCATGGGCGAGTACGACTCGCGCTTGGCCGGTTTTTTTTTCTAATATTCCAGTCGTTTTTGGCATTCGCCGGCCGCTGCCACGGTACCGCTCGCTTCGCTCACTCGGCTCGTGCATAGAGGATCACAGTTCTAACCTAACCTAACCTTTTAAATAGTGGGGATTTCCGAAAAAAAAAAAATAACAATCCCACTGGTAGGGAGTTTCGGTGGGGATTTCTGGAGTAAACTATAATATTAGGGTGTACTATGCCAAATAATCGAATATCATTGAACGCTCGATCAAACAAACATTCGATATTTTGAACACTCGATGTATTGAGTGTACTATATATTGAATGTTCGATTTATTAACCATTCGATTTTAAGAATAGAATAGAATAATTATTTATTTGCATAGAAAATAGGTACAAAAATGCAGATGTTTTATAATTAGAGATCCTTATACTTTCTACCTTAAATTAGGCATGCAAACATTTAGTACAAGAGCTTAATAGTCTAAAAATACAGTCAATATGAAAATTCTTATAATAATATGGTCAGTAAAATAAAATAAAGATTTAAAGATATCAGGATTCATTAGGTAACTATAAAGTTTTATCATTTAGAAATTCATAAATGGAGTAATAACATTTATCAATTAATAAGACTGACAATTTCTTTTTAAACAGTGGAATTGATTCGTTTTTATTCCATCGGGTATTTTGTTAAAGATAACCGGGCACATATAACACTTTTCCTTAATAATGCAGTGTTATGAACACTAACACATAGCATGTTTGTATACTGCTTTCTAACTGGACGTGTTCTATTGTCAGACAACTTATTAAAAAGATGCATATTTGATTTTACAAAAACAGCTATTTCGAAAATGTAAAGTGATGGGAATGTTAGCAATTTTAGGGTCTTGAATACAGGTACGCAACTATCTGTTATTTTCATGTTACACATTGCCCTAAGAACGTTCGAGTATTTAGATGTTCGATTTATAGTGGTCGATCAATTGATATTCGATTATTTGGCATTCGATTTGGCATAGTACACCCATAATATTATTGTGATTTGACACTCATGTTATAGACAGATAGAGAATTAGTTGACAATGCAATGGAGCGCCGCTAGTTTTATTTTAAATAATACATCTATGAGCATAGATATATTGTTAAAACGTATTATATATCTATGTCTATGAACTATACACACAGCTCAGGCAATGACGGACATTTTGAAACATCAATTTCTGGGCCGTAAAATCACTTATTTTGGCGATTTAAACTGGCTGGCCAGATCGTCAGATCTGACGGCGCCAGACTTCTTCCTTTGGGGCTTTTTAAAATCTCGCGTTTACCAACATATACCACATACCTTGCAAGTCTTGAAAGCCAATATTGAACAAGCAATCATCAAATTGGAGCCAGATTAATTCTAAATGCCGTAAAACGAGTACAAATGTGCATCAACTCAGGAGGTGGTTATTTGACCGATATCTATATATTTTTTTACCGATATCTTAATCCTATTCGCACTTGGTCCCATTCGCACATGGTCCCATTCGCACTTGGTCCTATTTGCACCTTTTTCCATTCGCACTTAGTCCCATGCAAGTAGTTTGTCAGGGAAGAGGTAGGTTTATGGATCAAAGTGGGTTGGATTTATAAAAAACTGGTCAAGTGCGAGTCGGACTCGCGCACCGAGGGTTCCGTACAAATTTGTAGGTATGTGAATAGTTTATCACGGGTTTTTTTAATAATGTGTCTACAAATTTACGGTTTTCGGATTTTTTTCTTTACTTGTGCTACATGACATTGCTTCTTGCCAAATTTCATGATTCTAAGTCAACAGGATCGGTGTGCGAGTCCGACTCGCACTTAACCGGTTTTTTATAAATACAACCCACATCGGTCCATAAATCTACCTCATCCCTTACAAACTACTTGCATGGGACTAAGTGCGAATGGGACCAACTGCGAACGCGGTACGAAGTGCGAATGGGACGAACTGCGAATAACCCTCTTAAAGAAGATCTACTCTACTACATATTATTTAGCATACCTAGGTTTATAGAATCAATATAGGCACCTATTTATAACAACATAAGGAATATAAGCTTACTTCATGCACGGATACCTGCATTCATTAATACTTAACCCCTTTTTTAGGATATTTATATTCAGTGAACCTTAAGTATTTGCTTACCTAATATATTTCTATAACACATTTTAAGTAAATTAATAATACCGTCCTCAAAATTCACTCGGTTTTACGATTTCTTTGAACTCACAAGCAAAATAAGCCAGTAGTACACAGAAGGGTCGTTTTTTATAGCCATAGAAATCAGTACTTACCACATTACTTTATTATATTGTGTCGTCAGTACGAGAATCAAGTAGGTACGGACCGGCTGAACGTTTTGTGATGGTTCTTTTATGCTGTGGCCAAGGACGAGGGGAGCGCAGTGTGAATGTGAAGTTGTGAACTATTGAAGCTTGGTCAAGTTAACGAGAAACGTACTCTTATAATGTACCTACGGGTCTACCTTTTAATGGTAGAACTTTTTATGTCATAATATTATTTTGCATAACAACCGATAGCATAATCTTCATTTCACAGAAAATTGTTTGGCACCTATGGCACATCTATACACTCATTTAGCATACATTCAAAACTCATAATTTTGTAAGTCAGAATCATCTTTTGGCATAAATTTCATATCCATAATAAATAAAAAGTAGAATCACTATATTGCAGAAATTTCAGACAAACATGCAAACAAGCATACACCGTGCAAGCAAGCATGCAGTATCCAAGCGAGACTAGATAATTAGACAGTGGTGAAAACATTTCTGCGAGCAACTAGGAATTAGCTCTCGCTCGGCTCGCGCGCGGTTTGCCGTATTTCTGACCTAACGTAATCTATTTCACCCAGTTCAAAATGATGAATCATACAATCTTCGCCGGCCAGCCTTAGCCACGACGGCGAGAGTTGAGACCAACCAGCTCCTCAGCTCGCGGGCCGCCTCGCCCCTCCGCGCCTACGCGGGCTTTAATTACACTTTAGGGGTAGGGCAGACAAGACTACGTGGAGTCGGTTTTGATTCGTTTCTGTCACACTGACTTTTTAAGACAACATTTTAATTTTAATGAAGGTTAAAAATGCAATTTTATAGAAACGGCAATATGCCTAACTAAATTATTCCAAATAAAATTCTGCCATCTGAAAAGTATGTCATTGTAAATTCGGCCAAACAATAATCATACTAAATGATTTTTATGCCATAAAAATAATCGTGTAAAGAAGATTATGCCAAGTGTGTTATGCCAAATAAGTTTCGGAGTATCAAAATTCTGCCAAATAGAGGGAACCCTGCGCTACTGCTGAGCATGATCACATGAGTAATCTTTGCTATGTGGCATTTGGTCCTAGGTTCGATTCTCGAGTTGGGCAAAGTATTATTGGAGTTTTTTAAATTTGCAATTTCTCAGTAGACAGCCCGGAGTCTAGATTTGTGCCCGGTTGATGGCAATAGACTCGCCCCCTATTACATGTGACTTAAACATTACTGGCGAAATGTGGGTGTACTATAAGTACTAAGTACACCTCTGCCTAACCCTTGGGCGAATACAGGGTTATGTTATGTAAGAAGTCGAAACGAAACAGTCGTGATGTAGTCTGTGAACGGAATTATGAGAAAACTTGAGGAAGAAGCGTTTTCTCTTTTCATATGCTATTAGAAAGGCCACAAGATAGAACGAACGATGACCTGGTGATTTAGGTTAACTAAAACTAGTAAGTCTTTTATAACAAGTTGCCAAAGCCGGTTGCAGAACTTGAAAAGTTCAAAACCCACATCAAACGTGTCCTTATTAATGGTGAAGGTCACAGACTCACAGGAATCCGCTGGATGCGGGAAATGCAGAATCGCTGGTTGTGGCGATGCGCTGCTGGAACTGCTGGAAGGAAGCAGTCTATTATAGCCTGTAACAAAGAAAGCTGTATGAGGAAATGTAGCTAAAATCTTCAGTCTTCGCTTGTACTCCTGTACTATCACACTGCAAACAAGTACAGTGGATGCAGCATTTTTAGGGTTCTGTACCCGAAGGGTGCCAAACGGAACTCTATTACTAAGCCTCCACTGTCCGACCGTCCGTCTGTCCTCAGCGGGCTGTATCTCATAAACCGTAATAGGTAGACAGTTGAAATTTTCACAGATTGTGTATTTTTATTGCCGCTATAACAACATATAACTGTCTTTTTATTATTTATTCGTCTTTTCACATGATAAATTCTTTGGTAGACATCGTTTTGTCAATTTAATTTATAAGTTCATGAAGGTAAATGACATTCCTTCTCAATGAACGCGCGTCCTCCGTTCATTCATAGATTCTGGCACACATGGCCTAGTGAAGCGTGTCGACCTTGTAATGTTCTGATTAAATGCAAGATACATTAGTTATTTATAGTAAATAAAGCATGTATTTGTGGAGTAACAATACATTTGTGAACTGCCTTGATGGTTCAGGGATCTTTAGCGCGATAACTGAGCATGAAGTTCTGTGTTTGGAGCCCTGGGGGAAACTGTTATTGGATTTTCCATTAAGAAATTCTATGCAGCCTCTCCACAATCACAATCTTAAGGATTTTGAAGGAAATTTATAAACCAGCATTGCTTAATATATCCTCTGTTCGGCAACGTAAATAACGCTATGAATACTGTTGAAATTATTGTCAAAATATAAATGAATTGCGAGTGTGTTATGCAATGATCCCGCTGGAGTCTGGGTCTACTCTGTCAACCCCTCTGGGTTTACAAGCGTAATGTTGTTATATTTGTATGTTGGTCTAGCTATGTCATTTAAATGGCAAACAAATACACATTGCTGGCAAATGTAGAAGTTATAGGCACGGCACCAAGACCGAGATAGTCCATCTTAAATTTTAATGACCCGACTCCCAATTGGCGCAATGGCAAAGTATCCGCTGGCTAGCTCAGGGTCGCGGATTCAATTCCCGCATCCGGACAAACAGAGTGGCCTACAGATGTTCCGGGTCTAGATGCTTCTCTAATGGTTCTACGTCACGGGGAAGCTTCTTAAAGGAATGCAGTTACCTCTTAATAGTTTCAAATGTGCACATATCGAAATGAGGGAATCTATGCTTAATTTTAACGACGGAAAAAATCTAAATACTTTTTATATTTTTTTATGGAATTAAAAAAAAATTAACAAAACGGTGTAACTTTTAAACTAAATGATCTATCGCGATGAAACAAACTCCATAATGATTGGAAGTAATTAGGCGTCCTCATAAAATGAACATTGTGGAAATAAAACTATCCTCAATGTCCTCTCTCTATTAATGTCTGTAATTTTTATGGTGTACATAATAAAGAATATTCTATCTATCTTTTTTTAGCAAAAATCTCTAGCAATAATCATAAAATTTCTCAATAAGACGCCAGTTATATTATCTGTGACGCCAGATAGAACAAAAAAAAAATTTTTTTTACTTATTTTTTCCGTCGATTAAATTAAGCATAGATTCCCTCATTTCGATATGTGCCATTAGAAAGACTCACATTGTATAGTTATGTGTCCTCCTGCAATGGACTGGATGTCTGTTGATGTATCAAAAGTTAAAAAAAATATTGACCCTATTACCATAACTCGTCAAGGGAAGGTTACTAGGTTATACCTATATTTATATACTTAATAGCTGCGGCCCGCGGTTTCACCCGCAGAAGTCTCGATCCCGTGGGAAAAAAAAAGTATCCTATGTTCTTTTCCAGGGCATCATCTATATATGTGCCAAATTTCATCTTAATCCGTTCAGCCGTTTTAGCGTGAAGGCGTAACAAACAAACTTACTTTCGCATTTATAATATTAAGGATTAGTTTTGGTATTGTATTGATTTCAGTTCTGATACCTTCATCTAGTTTTTCAGAAATATTTAGCCGTACCCACCTATATTGCGTCTTGACAATTATCCAATGTGGAAATATCCCAGGACATACGTAACTGTGAAAAATTTAATTGTGAGTTTATTTATATTAGTTTATTTCCGCACTAGCATCCGCTAGCGGCGATATCTTTATAAATTATTGCGTAAGTTACTCAGTG
Source organism: Agrochola lychnidis (assembly GCA_963680765.1). Taxonomy (NCBI): domain Eukaryota; kingdom Metazoa; phylum Arthropoda; class Insecta; order Lepidoptera; family Noctuidae; genus Agrochola; species Agrochola lychnidis. The sequence goes on from OY796858.1 coordinate 25,260,804, forward strand.
ATAAATTGATAATATAGCATTCTACTGGTAAGAATTTTTTAAATCGGTAGTTTTGAGTTTGTTTGCAGGTGTAGATCGTGATGCAAGGGCAGCAGCAGTTCCGATCGGTCATAAGGTGTTCTCTGCATTTGAGCACTTAAATAATCAAGTCATAGACTGCGTAGTCTGGAATGTCGTAAAATGAAGACAAAGTGGTTTTGTTCAAGCGTGTGCTGTAGAGAATTCAGAATGTCGCGTTTACAGTCCCTGAGAGCCCAAACAAAGTAGCAATCGCTTTCAAATAGTTTCAAAGCGTTTCATATATGGATATCTACAACGACTTTCTTCAACAGGATTGACATAAGCTTTTCGGGCGAATTGTTATAATCCGCAGCCCATTGTCACTTCATCCACTGCTGCACGCGAAGTATGACAACCATAGAAACGGGTGTTCTACGGGTTTTGTCGACGGAATAATAGACAAAATTAAAGATTGTGATTGTTTATCTGTCATTTTGTCTATTCTTCCTTCGACAAAACGTGTTTCTATTGTGGTCATGATACCTTTTCGGTAGTTTATGTCAATCCAATACAATTTTGACTTTTCTATCATCGTTATCGCTGATCGTAGATTAATATCACTGTCTATCTAGACCCTCAGGTCCCTAGACCAGAATATACCTAAGTGACTAGGTGTTGCCCGCAACTTCGTCTGCGATCCAGGATGAAAAGTAGCCTATGTCCTTTTCCAGGTCATCTCGTATGCCAAATTTCATCCAAATCCGTTCAGCCGTTTTAGCGTGAAAGCGTAACAAATGAACTCACTTTAGGGTTAGGATTTCTGGCATTGTTAGAACGGAAATTGCGTTTTAGAGGTTTATAAAGAAATAAGTGAATGTGTATGTTCTATGTTGTTCTATGTTACAGGGTTTGGTTTCCGCACTTAGTCCGTAAGGTGGACCATGGTGCGTGGGCCATGGCGGCTGTTTGGTGGTTATTCCAACCAGTCCACCTCTCTCCAGAAGCTAATTAAATCTCCTGGTCTGTTCAGAACATCTGTGTAGGATCTGGGTGACCCGAGAGTTTCTGTTCTAATCTGGGTGACGCCTGTGCATTCAAAGAGCACGTGCGCTACAGTTTCCTCAGCCTCTATGCACGCCCTGCACAGAGGACTGTCCGTTATGCCTATTGTATGGAAGTGTTTGTTTAGCGGGCAGTGCTCCGTGATGGTCCCCGTCACCAGGCGCAGGCCGTTCCTGTCCAGGCTAATAAACGCCTGGTTAGCCTGCTATCCAAGGATGGCATAGCATCCTTGGACTGCCTGCAACCCGGTGTCGAGGTCCACCAGTTCTCTGCTTGTGTGTGGGTGAACTCCTGTAGCCACCCGCGTATTTGATTGAAGGGGATTGGCATGATAGGTTCGGGGCCACAGACTGCCGTGCCAGATCCTCTTCTAGCAAGTTCGTCAGCTGCGTCGTTACCTAGCGATCCGCTGTGTCCTTTTATCCATTGCAGTGTCACCGTGTTGAGGCTAGATACCTTTACTTGTTCTAGTGCATTGTGACATTCTAGTATTAACTTTGAAGTAATATATATTTTTCGTAAGGATTGGAGAACTGAGGCGCTATCGGAGAGTATGCGTATGTGGGTGTCCGTAACTCTCCTGGCTTCTATAGCATGAGCCGCTTGTATGATGCCCACACACTCCGCCTGATAGACGGTGTTGAACATTCCCAGAGGGCGGGATATGTTTATGTTGAGGTCGTGTGAGAAGACTCCAACTCCGGTACCGAAGTCGGTCTTCGATCCGTCTGTGTATACTCTCAGCTCTTTCGGGCCTGAGTAGTCACACTGTTCTTCTGTAAGTGTTATGTTGTAGTGCCGTTGAAAATGGTGTGATTTCGGGGCTTTGTCGCAGGGTGATACCATCATTGGTCGTCGTTTGATCGCATCTTCCTTTATACGTATGTGCTTAACTCTGGAGTCTTTGCTAAGGGTTCCTGATGGATGAAGCCTCCTCCCGCACGATGAGGTGCAGAGGCGGTTGTCCAAGCATTGCCTGTAGGGCGGCAGTGGGTGTAGTTCTCATACTGCTAGTGATTGCAACACAAGCAAACCGCTACAGTTTTTCGAGATCTCTTTGGGCTGTACTCAGGTCTATCCTGGGCCACCAGACTAGTGAGCCGTATGTGATAATTGGTCAGATGACTGTGGTGTATAGTCAGTGGGTGACCTTGGGGCTAATGCCCCAATTCCTGCCAAGCAGTCGCTTGCACTGCCACAGGGATATGCTGGCTTTCGTGGTGATGTAGTTCGTGTGTTTTGCCCGGTTCAGTTGTTTGTCCAAAAAGATGCCCAGGTATTTGGTTTCAGTTGAGAGGCTTAGGGTTGTTCCAAAGAATCGTGGTAGTTGTAGTGTGGTCAATTTCCTCTTTTTTGTGAAGAGGATTAGTTCAGTTTTTGCAGGGTTTACTGAGAGTTGGTGCTTGTTGCACCATTCCTCTACTATTTTCAGGGCTTGACGCATGAGATTGCATAAAGTGTTTTCGTGGGTCCCGTTTATTATTATGGTTATGTCATCGGCGTAGCCTACTGTGAAATAACCTTTGTCATTAAGAAGTGAATGTGTAAGGAGTGTAGCAGGTGGAATTCTATTATATAGTTTCTGCCTACCCCCATGGGAAGGAGGCGTGAGTATGTATGTAAAGAAATTCAACTAATTTTCAAACTTTCTGAACAATCCAAAAACAGCAATAGAAACCACAAATTTTATTGCTTATATTCTCCAGACGCTAGACAGTCTCATCAATACAAATGTCATAAAAACATTATTTTGTATACGAAGAAATGCGTCCGCGCTATTTCTGTTACAGCTTTTAAAATTAGAACGCTTTCGTCATAGAAATCAGCGTGGAGATTGATTAGTGCTTGTAAAGTGTGTCCTATTTGTGTTGTGTAAGGTTGGAAGTCGGGTGGTGGTGATTTAGGTTAGTAGGAAGACCGTTTGTTAGCGCTAGGGCATGGATTAGTTAATAGTTAGTTGTTTACCTGTTGAACTGGTTGTTAATGAGACATTAACTATGATCATTGAATTGTTATGGTAAAAAAATTGCTTAGCTATTTAATATTGCATTAACACGTTCAGTGCCGGGAGCCCTCCTGGAGGGTTCACCTAGTCGCATATGGGATGGCGGGAGCCCTCGCAGAGGGCTCATTTTAAATGTAGGTTTTTCTTAACGAATACAGCATTGTAAACCGTGAAAATAAAATCCGATATACCTATATTTTAACAAGATTGATTAGTTAGTAGATATATGAGTTGGTTTTAAAATCCAAGCATTTTAATAATATATTTTTTCACGGTTACATACCTATATTCACAAAAAAATTAAAGGTTGAAAACTATTTATAGCGACAAGACCCCCTAAAAACACAATTTTACTTCGTTTTACAGTGTTTTTTATCACGGTTTTAAACCTAATGCCGTCCGCAATGGTTAAAACTTTAGAGCAAACGTAATGCCGGTAACCCTCCCGGAGGGTTCACTTCCAATATGTATAGCGGCATGGCGTACGAGTTCTATGAAAAGTGGGTGGAGTCGAATGCTGAGCATAAAGGCTGTTTGAAGATACATAATAGATAGGTACGCGCAAAAAACAACCTTTTTACAGTCTGTTAAAATGATCTTTATTTGCAGTACGGTAGAAAAAGAAGAATATTTTCATGAGGAAATGACCATACTTAAGTAATTAAGGCCCGAGTATTTTAAGGATTCGAGTTAAACTCTCAAAGCTTTTATTACTGTCTCTAAAGGCCAATTTTTCACGAGTCATAAGACCAAAGATATTACTGAAACGGACGAATGAGTCTCCTCCTCCACGTGCCAACGACTCACGTTGACTGCCACAACCAAGCTTTGTTTACTCGAAAAGGGATATTTTTGTAATCGTACCAAATTTACAACTGATTTTGAAATGGTCGTAATGGATTAAAGTTTTTTATTTATTTTTTATATGTGATGAAACTGGCAGTTAGCCAGGGATGTGAAGTAGTAAATTCTGCACATTCATGCTGATATGCCTCATAGATTATTATCCATCTAGCATGTGTCCTAGCCATTATTAAACAGTAAGTAATTAATTGGTTGGAGGAGCAGTGGTGGTCAGTGGTAACGGTCTCGACTTAGAAGTTGTAGGTCGTGCGTTCGAATTCGAACTTACTTTTGTGTAAATAATTTCATCACCACTGCTCTCAAAACGGTGCAGGAAATCATTGTGAGGAAACCGGCATGTCCTAGAACCAAAAATATCGAAGACATGTAACATCTACTAACCCGCACTGGGCTCGCGTGGTAGATTACAGCCCACTCCCTCTCGAAGAGAGGAGGCCTGGGTCCCAGTAGTGGGAACATTATAGGCTGATTATTAAACTCTGTCACACCGGAGAGAGTGTTGAAAGACTCATGTACTTTTACCTGGCAGCCAAAATCTTCAACCAGCTAGATACACGAACAGGCAGCTGGGTCTGGTTGCGGAGGGCGAAGAATCAGGAGTTGGGAAAGGCCCATGTCCAGCAGTAAACTGCGATAGGCTAAGTTGAGCGATTGAATCTCTTCTAGTAAAAAATAGTAATACTGCTTGGCAGCTAACGTAGCAGGATTGAAAGAAAGAAAGAAAGAAAAATACGTTTATTTGCGGTAAACATGACGAAAGAACATAACATAGGGAAAATATGCGCCACACCCACGCAAAACGGCCATCGCTCAACATAATGCTGCGACCTTATGCGAGACAGAGCCACAGCGCTGGTTTTCAGCAACAGCCGGCGTTGACGTTATGACATTGACCGGTGCGGCATACAATGAGATATAAATATAAAATAAATATACAATAATTCTACATGTTTTTATAATGGCAACATTCCGTTCGATTGAAGAAGCCTTTCTGGAGGTTTTCTATTACTATTCATCAAGTATTCATGGTATAAATGAAAATATAACAATAAAAAATTGCATACAAAGATCTAAAAATACTCCAGCCTAGTAGCCAACATCTCCAGTTGGAGACGACCGGTTCCATAGGACTTTTTATCTTTCGTATCCAAGTCTTCCAAAATAGGACAGCACTTCCTTCCAAGTCTTCCAAACACTTTTTTTGGTCTGTCAGTCTGTACTGGATACAAATGGTAAATGCTAAGAACCGTTTTGTTGTATCACCCATAAACTTTGTAAGTCTCCTTTTATGGACCGACAACTACCTATGAGTGTCGTGTTCACGACACGTCATGACATGGCAGGATGTCGTGGTTAGGTAATTTGGTCTCCAGACAGTTCATTGTAAGTACACTTGGACCGAGATAGTATCTACCCAACCCTACTTAACTCGGGTGATCGGCTGAATTCTAGGTATCTATTAGAAACTTCTTAGTAACAGCTTGTAGTCTAGATTAGTGCCTAATTAACGCCTGCTTTTACATCGACACAACAACAACAAACAACAATAATACAACACAACAACAACTAGACAACTGGCGAACTGAGGGCAATTAACACAACAAAACAATTAAAGAACAACTAGACAGCTGGCAAAATGAGGGTGCATATACGGTACACACTTCTGCCAGTGTCCCAGAAGTTGTCTAGAAATCGGTTGTTATGGTACGGGCATGAGATGCGGTGGAATGTGGAACACGTCGTGAGGAAAGTGTTGAGTATGAATGTGGATGGTTATATGAGTAAGGAAGGGAAGCCCAAAGGAAGTGAAAGATGACATGGCTTGAAAAGGGGTGACTTGAAAGTCATGACGGCTAATTAGAGATCTATGGATGACGAAGAATAACTGCGTCGACTCCAAGTAAATTGGAATAAGGGCACGAAGATACTCACTTATTGACTTAAGGTTGCTCATGCATCAACCCTTATGTATGTTACAGATATAGAAAGAAAGAAAGAAAGAAGGAAGGAAAGAAACAAAGAAAAAAAATGTTTATTTGGTACATGTTTAGTAGCTTAGGTACCACACAATATAAAAACAAAGAAAAAACTTAAAAATAAAAAAAAATCGTACCTCACGGCTGCGTCAAATTAGCAAAATTCCCGACACTGGTTTACAACTGGACCTTATGTACAAAAAATATATATATTTATGTGTAGCCCACACACACACAGACATAGCTCACTGGAATAAAGGTTTCTCATGTTCAACCCTCGTGTTCCAGGCATAGTGCTGACCTTCTACCTGGTGTTCTACGCGGTGCTGGGGCTGATGTTCGGGCTATGCATGGGAGGGCTGTACCTCACACTGGAAACGGACCGGCCCACGTATCTGTTAGGAGAGTCTCTTATTGGTAAGTACTCTAAACCTATTTTTAGCTGTACTATCCCGCTGGAAAAGGCTTACCCATAAATTTACACAACCCTCTCTCACTCTACTCCTTTCTCTGGCCGGTCTGTCAAGAATGAACGCGAGCATTTCAAATCTAATAATTCGTGTTAATGAAATGCTTAAGACATGATCGGACTGCATAAGTCCGATCTTGTTTTCGTCCGGATTCAAATATATACATGGATAAAAACCTTTGGTAAAAAACAGGTCAGCGAAGCAATAAATTATTCAGACGCAGCAGTCGATTATTGCCTGAAACCTTGACGATCACAACATATAAAAGAAGTTATTAGGTCGGTCTTTTTCGGCTTCATAATAAATCAACCAGTAAATAGCCCTTTATGGTCGACCCCAGAATCATCCATTGTTGAAAATAGGTCTTCTTTTACATCATTCAAACGTCCATGCACAAGAGGACAAAGGTCGGCGATGCATAGGGCTCATGCATCGCCGACCTTTGTCCTCTCTGTCCCCTTCTTTGTCCCCTTCGCCAATATTGGATTCCACCGACGTTTCCAGATCCTAACGTTTCGCCACATATATCTTACGAGGCGTACTTACCAGTAACCATCCGTACGTACTACGAGCTATTAATGTATAGTCGTTGTGCTATAAATCGTAAGGAGGTCATGTCGCATTTAGACGTCGTCGGTCAGGTCGGCTGTTCCGTACTTTTTATTATGTAATGGGCTTCCTACGGACGGTTCCTTTGCGGGGGACAATTGACTGGGATAGCGGTGGGATGGACAAGGATTTCCTACGATTTTTATAGCCTTAAGAACGTCTCATATCATATGTTATATGGGTGTGCTGTCAGAACTCAAATATTTTGATTTAAAAGAGTGTCCATGGAGTTCCTTGCCCGTTATTTTCTATAGGAACCTACTACGCTTTTGGGATGGGCAACTAACTCCATCTTTCTGACTGACCGACTCCTTTGACAATTCCATGTTCCTCAATTGGTTTAATTGAAATAAATGCTTTGAGTTTGAGTTTTTGAGTTGGAGGATTAATTTTAACTGTGGTCTGCTATAAGAAGAAGAAGAAGCTATTTGGAAAATAGCTTGTTCTTCTTCTTATAGCAGACCACACATTTTTCTTCTCCTCATCTTCTTTCGTGTTGGTACGAGTTGAGTCTCTCAAACCTCATCCTTCTCTAGGTAATTCGATGGTTACCCAGTTACCCACGTGATAATCAAATCCGAAGGATTTTGAAGGAAATTGTTAAACCATTGCTGCATTAGCTTGAAAAATTCGTCTGCTCAATAAAGTAAAAATAACGTACTAAATGTTGTTGAACTATCAAAATAAAAGTAATGGACCTTTCAACTGTCATTAACGAGACACAATAGAATTTTAATTGTTATCCACCTTAATGAGGCATCGTAACAGATAATGAGTTATAAGTGTACACAATTGTGTAGCAGCAATGGTTTAACAATTTCCTTCAAAATCCTGACTGAAATCTGAATATTAGCATTTTATTCAAAGCAACTGTGATTAGACCACACTACAATGCGTTCAGCAGCACCTTATCAGAAACAGTTTACGAGTTTATGAGCTAACCGTGTAATAGTTACAATTCCGCGTAGTGCGACCTTAATAAGCATGGCTGTTAAATTGTAGGTGAAAAACGGCCAAGTGCGTGTCGGACCACGCACAATGAAGGGTTCCGTGGTTGGGATAAAAATTTATCCCAAATACAAGGTTAACATTGTAGTTGAAAAATAAGTTCTCCCATACATTCCAACTGCAAATGTAAGTTTGTACGCACAATAATGAGAGATTTACAATGTTATTTTAAGACCATAGACTTCTTATACGTTTTTCTGAAATCCATGGGTAAATACCATTCTCTGTATTTTTTTCAAAATTGTAGGCTCAGTAGTTATGGAGATAAAGAGGGTCTAAATGGTCAATATTCATCTATTTTCTTAAATATCTTTATATTTATTTATTTTAAAAATTATAAATAAAACATATTTAAGATTCTCGCAAGCCCTTTCATTTGATATGTCACAGGGTATAGGTTGCAAAACGTTTTTTAACTTTCTTATTTGCCCTCCAAAAGTGACCCCCATATTCAAAATTCATTTATTTACGTTACACGTCCGTATTTGGGTCCCAGAAATACATATGTGTACCAAATTTCAACTTAATCGGTCCATTAGATTCGGAGCAAATTGGCTGTGACAGACGGACAGACAGACAGACAAACAGTCACACGAGTGGTTCTATAAGGGTTCCGTTTTTTCTTTTTGAAGTACGGAACCCTTAAAAGGGATACAAACAATTGAGTATTTTAATTATTACTTGTTGTGAATTGTGTCACATCCTGCTCTATGTTTTACATGTATAATACATTGTTTGGCACTTACATTGTATGCATATATTAGTTGAATGTGGATTGCAACTCACAGAATCGGTTTTTACCATCGACCCGGCCCTGCTTCATACGGGTGTATTGGCTACATGGTAAAATATCAAGATTTCTGTGCTATATCTAAGTTTAATATTGTATATATACTCGTATATAGAGATAAGATCGCCCATTGTGTCACCCAATGTAAAATTTCTATATTTATGTCTGTAATTTTTATGGTGTACATAATAAAGAATATTCTATCTATCTATACAGGGTGTTTGGCAGAACGTTGAACATACGACAATGGTGGATAGTTGGTAGTGGGGTCATCTGCTACTTACTCAGCTCTAATTTCTTTGGCCCTAGCAAACTGGATACTACTGTTAAAAAAAAAAAAATTGCTTTCTTCTAGTTTCACCACTCAATATTTTTTTAATCTTTAATGTTGGCAGATTCTTATAAAATTATTGCTTTATTCAGATGTTAGCTAGAAAAAAAGTTATGAGTCCTCAAACTTACAGAAAGATGTAAAAAATACTTAAATCTTATTTTCAACTTGTATTAAAAAAAAAAATCCAGGGGGCCAGGGCCGAATAAATTAGGGCTGAGTAAGTAGCAGATGACCCCACCTATCCACCATTTTCGTATGTTCAACGTTCTGCCAAACACCCTGTATATTACCACACATAAACCTTCTGAAATAAATTATCTAAATGTTGGTGAAAACCACCTCAAATTCCAAAGTGTAGTTTATAAGAACTATCGCGGTCACACAGACACACTCGAAAAGCGATTTTGTTTTAATATGTAATTTAATACAGATACAGATGTAGCAAACTACCTATTTGTTACCATAGCAAACATACATTAGAACAAAACATCTGGATATGTCGCAGGGATATTGTCAAACCAGTGGCATAGTATAAGGAGAGGTAGTAAGCTATATTCATACAAACGCACCGCGCGCGGCTTGACCGGTTTCTCACGAGAAACGGGTCGAGATTTTGTTAAGTGTGCGTGCGGCGACGCATAGATACTATGGCCCCACACATACAAGCCGCGCGCGGTGCGTTTGTATGAAGATAGCTTACTACCTCTCCTTATACTATGCCAGTGATGATTTTGTCAAACGCAACCATTTCTCACAATTTATCGGGCTCTTTTCAGTGACACGGGAACGCTGTAGTGATTTTATAATAACCCTAGGTATATTATGAGTCAAGTTTGTAGTGGGGTCTTCGTGCATTTTTATTAGGGTTCCGTTAAAAAACGGAACCCTTATAGATTCGTCATGTCTGTCTGTCTGTCTGTCTGTCTGTCCGTCCGTATGTCACAGCCACTTTTTTCCGAAACTATAAGAGCTATGCTGTTGAAACTTGGTAAGTAGATGTATTCTGTGAACCGCATTAAGATTTTCACACAAAAATAGAAAAAAAAACAAATAATTTTGGAGTTCCCCATACTTAGAACTGAAACTCAAAAAATTTTTTTTCATCAATCCCATACGTGTGGGGTATCTATGGATAGGTCTTCAAAAATGGTATTGAGGTTTCTAGTTTCATTTTTTTCTAAACTGAATAGTTTGTGCGAGAGACACTTCCAAAGTGGTAAAATGTGTGTCCCCCCCCCCTGTAACTTCTAAAATAAGAGAATAATAAAACTAAAAAAAATATATGATGTACATTACTATGTAAACTTCCACCGAAAATTGGTTTGAACGAGATCTAGCAAGTAGTTTTTTTTTAATACGTCATAAATCGTAAACTTATCGTTACTTGCTGCTACGGAACCCTTCATGGGCGAGTACGACTCGCACTTGGCCGCTTTTTTTAGTCAACTCTACTTCATCCGCCTTTAATATCTGCATAATAACGTTTATATATAAATTCAGTTTATGATAAGGCATGACGTTGGAAACGGACCAATCATTGACCGTCTCACAATTTAACGGGCTTGCACGTACAGTGAAATTGTCAAAATATTACTGCCTTGCAATATCACTGCGTGGGTCCAGTGGAATTATAATGTCACTGAAGCGTCTTTCCATTCTATACAAGGCTAAAAAAAACGCAGCCATAGGAAACTGCTCGCGTATAGATTGGAAATCACTTTTTACTAAAGTCTTCGAATCTGTACAAGAGTAGTACGCAAATACTCGCGTATACTTCGTAGTGACTAAATTAACTACCTCATTCCATAGTATAGGTACAGTGCCAACTAATCGAGTTTAGATTGCGAGAAATTGTGAACAGGTAACCAACTTGTTTGCGAGGTGATGCACCTTGCGCTAATATTAAATAGCCTGCCTGGCTGCGAGCAACTTGGAAGTAGCGCTCGCCGGCCGCTGCCGCGGCACCGCTCGCTTCGCTCGCCCGGCTCGCGCGCGGTTGGTCACAGTTCTATCCTAAACTAACCTAAGCCATTTCACCCAGTTCACACTTTTGTTCTTTTCTTTTTTTTACAGACTATATCTTTAAAACTCTTATCAGGCGTAAGTGATGTTGATGTAGTATAGTTTGGAACCAGGATGCGCTCGTCCACGTTACAAACTATACCACGTCACCAGCAATACGTAAAATTCGTGTATACATTGTAATCACAGATTTAAAAATAGTATTACAATGTATACGCGAGCAGTTTCTTATGGCTGCGTTCTGGCCTTGTATAGATTGGAAATATGCGTTACTGAAATGAGCCCGTTGAATTGTGAGAAATGGATGTGGTTGACAAAGTTTCGTTCAATTATAATTTCAATAGTGAAATTATAATATCACTGGTTTGTCAATATCCCTGCCACATATATAAAGACTAAGATTGTGTGAGGTATATAGTGAAGAGATGGCTAGAAAATAAGGTATGGTTTACTGGTAAAGAATAACTTTTGGCATTAAGTCCGCCTATGTACACACGGCTACACATCAAGCTATACATTTCCAGTATAAGCTGACCTCGCATTGTACGGAAATCCTATACAATGCGAGATCAGCATAAACTGGATATGTATAGCTTGATGTGTAGCCGTGTGTGCATAGGCGGAGTTGCTAGTTTGCCATACAATAACATTTACCGGCGTTGTGGCTCGCATGTGTCGCAGCATTATGCTAAGCGGTGGCCGTTTTGCGTGGATGTGACGCATATTTTCCTCCAACTTGTTCTTTTTTTGTGTTTGTGTAAAAAAACTTCATTGTTTTTAGTGGTATAAAAACAATGAAGTTTTTTTTATAGCATAAATATTCATTATTATTGTGCCCGGTGAAGCCTGCAAAGTAAACAAGTTGAAGTGGCAGTGGGCTGTCCATGTTTGTCGAAGGACCGATGGCCGGTGGACAGACGAGTCTTGGAGTTGGAGACCGCGTATCGGCAAGCGTAGTATGGGACGGCCCCCAGCTAGATGGACCGACGACCTTAAAAAGTTGGCTGGGACAGACTAGATGCGGAAGGCGGAGGACAGGGTGTTGTGACGCAGCCTGGGAGAGGCCTATGTCCAGCAGTGGACTGAGTTAATTAAAGGGCATTCAAAAGAAGAAGACGTGTCTGTCATAGGCCCTCCCCCTTATTAATAAAGCCAAACAAAGAATAAAACAATTTTCCCCCATTTTCAGGAGCGAACCCAGGCGTGGCGTCCCGTCCCCTGTACGAGACCGCTGTTCTTCGCTACAGTGTGGAGAACAGCTCAGAGTACCAGCCTTATGTTCAACAGCTCGAAGAGTTCTTTGGACGTGAGTATTTATCTATTCTTTTTCGTTTCGCTCTTAACAGAGCGGTCGTGGTCACAACGAACTGTATCCAATCGCAGGTGTAGTCGTTGTCCGCCTCACGATCTCTCTCCATCTGGTTCTGTTACATGACAGTCTGGCGTATTCATTAACAGGGCCTCCAACCGCGGATTTTATTGGATCGGTCCACCTCATCGGCGACCTCCCGCGTGGTCTATTACCTTTCACTCTGCCCTGCACCACTAGATGCTCAATGGAGTCATTATTCCGCCTGAAGACATTTATCTATTACCTAAAACATAAGAACTGTACAAAAATCTAACAACAATTTCTCCTGTCTCGTGGAATGCGTTTAAAAAAAAAGTTACCAATCGCAATCGCGGGACACCAAGACACCAGGATACCAAGACATTTTGCTCAATATCCAATCGGAAACCCTCTACGCTATCAGTGCAGTCAGAATTTTTACCCGTCAGTGTCCTTATATGGAAACTGTACCGAGTTTTTTCGTGAACATAACATAACATAACATCACGCCTGTAATCCCTGAAGGGTTAGGTAGAGGTGTACTTATAGTACACCCACATTTCGCCAGTTATGTTTAAGTCCCATGTAACGGGGGGCGAGCCTATTGCCATCATCCGGGCACAAATCCAGACTCCGGGCTGCTACTGATAAATTCCACCCAATACTACTTTGCCCGACACGGGAATCAAACCCAGGACCTCATACTCAGCAGTAGCGCTTGCGACCACTAGACCAACGAGGCAGTCGAGTTTTTTCATGAAATAAAGACAAAATCGGTTTCAAGTACCACAATCTCATCTCCATTTACTTACTTAGTTAATTTAAACAAATCCAAGTATTTTGTCATTCTTTCGATCATTTACCTTTATCTCTGCTTACCTAATAGACACACTCGGCGTGATACTCAGTACACAAGTATAGAAAAACAAACCGCGCCCGAAGGCGTGGCTCACTACGAAGCAATTCGCTCACGACTGGGCTTCAGCGAGCTATTGTAGCAAATCAATACTTCAATGGAAATGTACTGACATGGAACATGGATAGTGTATTCTACTGGCATAGTTAGGTGACCTTCACGATTGTGACTAACACGGGGGTAGGTAGATGTAATGTTATTGTTGAATATGAATAATCCCAAAAGACAGAATTATTTTTTTGTGGTTGTAAAATTGGAAGACCCTGTGCGTGTGCATACACTTTAAAACTAAGTCAACTATGTTGTCAAATTCTTCTATCAGAACGTGAAAATAATTTAAATACATTTTTACAGAATACAGCAGTGAGCTCTGGTACTCGTCGAAGAAGGAGTGCACTGCTGCAGACCACTACGGCTTCCCCGACAACCCTTGCATCTTCATTAAAGTCAACAAAGTAAGTGCTGGAACTTCTTCTTCTGCTTCTTCAAGTCGAGCAAAAAGAAAAAACAAAGGCACAACCGTACCACCCTTTTATCGAAGCCATTCAGGAAATTTTCGACCCCTCTATAACTTCGTTGTGGATAAAGCTAGAAATCAAGAATAAAGATGTCTAATATTGATACGGTTGTAGTTAACTAATTAGGTAAAAAATTATGACAAAGTTGTTGTATAGATTATCCCATAGATAGGTACTGAATAAATTGACAGAGTTGTTTTCATATTAGATCTCAAATTTTTTTTCGGCAGAAGAACTGCGTTGTGAGACTTGCATTTTTGTACATGTTATGTTTTTCATATTTAAACAAAAAGAGTCTTAAATTGATGGTTATAAAGTACTTCTATAAGGAAGCACCCATGAAGATGCTTTTTCATTACCACCACGCTGGACAAGACCATCGCCTTATAAGTCAAGGCCAAGGGATGGGTGAGCGCAGTAAGTTGTTATTAGTCGATCCGTCTTGATAATCCCTTTGTTAACAACAACCTCGGTTAGGGAGGAAATAGCTAACCAATGGAATAGAAAATACAATGAGCTGTCGTATTTGAAATTATGTACTTCCAAACTTAGCGCCGGCGTGTGTCAACTTAGTGTTAATTTAGCACCGAGGCGTATATCGCCGGCATGTGCGTGAAGTGTCACGAGTTCAAATCTCACTTTGAAACTTACTTTTCTAAGAGGGGCTTGTGGCTAAGTAACAACAAGCTGCACGGGTCGATCGATCAGGTTAAGCTACGCTTGCCGCGGTTGGTCTGTGGATGGGTGACCACCTTTATATGGGTACCAAGACCCCTCCGTGCCTCGGAAAGCATGTTGAGCCGTTGGTCCCGGCTGTCATTTATAGATCTTTGACAGTCGTTACGGGTAGTTAGAAGCCCAAAAAGTCTGACAACCAGTCTTACCAAGGGGTATCGTGTTACCTAAGAAATAGGTTGTGGAAGTCAGATAGGCAGTCGCTCCATGTAAAATACTGGTATTCAGCTGCATCCGGTTAGAGAGACTGGAAGCCGACCCCAACATAGTTGGGAAAAGGCTAGGCAGATGATACTTCCAAAGTTACGAAGTCTCACGAAACTTTATCATTTGATATTTTCTATTAAGATAATTGGCTGGAAACCAGACTACTACGATGTCACAGAGCTGCCTGCAGACATGCCGGAGGACCTGACTGACTACATACAGGGACTGGACCCAACCCAGGTGAGAATTATGATTTCTTTGAATACATAATGTTAGTAGTTATGGGTTCTTGTGAAAAGAGCATCTACAGAGTGCGCATGTTTCATCGTAGAGCTCATCAAAGGCTTCCACCAGGGGAGTTCTACATAGATCAAGAACAGGCACATTTAATTCTCAATACTTGTATTTAAGAGCAGTGGCGGCCCAGTGGTAACGGCCGCGACTTACGAGTTGTAGGTCGTAGGTTCGAACCCAGACAAGCGCTTTACTTTGTGTAAATTATTTCATCACCACTGTTCTCAAAACGGTGAAGTAAAACATTGTGACTAAACCGGCAAGTCCTAGAACCGAAAATTCGAAGACATGTGACATCTACCAACCTGTACTGGGCCCGCGTGGTGGATTACGGCCCGCTCCCTCTCACAGAGAGGAGGCCTGTGTCCCAGCAGTGGGAACATTTATAGGCAGATGATGATGATGACTTGTACATTGCATTCCACAATGTGCATTTACCAATAAAAAAGAGTACTATCTAGGGAAGTATTACCACAATACAACTAGCAGTATTGCTATCCAATGTTTCCATATGAGTATAGCAGTGAAATTACATCAAACCAGCACATGATTTGACTAAAACATGAAATCATCTACTTTTATGTTCAATCCTCTGGGTCTCAAGTCTGCTATTACAATAGTGTCAGAATGGTCTATCATTGACTTCATAATTTTTGATTTCGACAAGTTTGGTAATCTACTAATATAATGGCGTCATTATGACTTTCCAATGGTCAGCCACTGACACTCCATTGAAAGAAATGGCACTTATTGGTAATCTCGTACATAATGACAAATGAATGACTGACTTAGGAGGTATCATTGGTCGTATTGTACGACAATGCCATTATAACACAATTCTATTACAAGACCATTTACCGACCAATGATCGACCATTATGAATTTAACAGATTACGAACTTTTAGCAAAATGACAATGGGATCGTGTTGGAATGACGAATTTATAAAAATAGCAGACTTGGGCCCCAGGCCGGTTTCGTAAACATGTGTGCACTTAGTGAAGTGTAGTTTGATTGTAGTTTCATTGTAAATGTGTGCGTGTGAACGTGTTTGCACAGAGCGGAGGTGTAGTTTTGGCATGCTTCACTGTATTTTTCGCAGTGCTATGTCTTGGTGTTTTATTTGATATAAAACTCAATCATAAAATTTTCTCGCAACAGCAAAAGCAAGTGTGGGTGTCATGTGAAGAGGAGAAAGCGAATGACACAAAATTAGAGTTCCCCTGGGGCCGAGGGATGCCTGGTGCGTTCTACCCCTATAACAACGAAAAGGGATACAAGAGCCCGCTGGTCGCCGTGAGGTTATCATCACCAGGTAACATCATCATTATATCAACCCACAGACATCTACTGTTGCTCACAGTCTTGACTTTCAGGGGATTTCCTTCAATCTTCACTCGGACCAGAAATAAAACCGAAAGCGATCCGTTTCAACATACGTATAATGACAGATTGTAGTAAAATTTCAACGGCGCTATTTCCAGAGTGGTGAAATAGAATATTACTTTGGATAGAATGTCTTCGTAGAATAGAATAGTCATGCTACGCGTGCAACTGGGAAGATTATGACTATTATTCCCCTCTGACTAGGTAGGCACCACAATGGTGGTTTGGGGACCCATTTAAAAAAAAAATACACTTACGTATTTATATTTAATATTCTGGCAAGGATAACACATTTAACTAAATATGCTAATTATAACTCACACACTACACACCCTCACTTTTCACACTCTCACCCATACTCACACATAATCACACGTAAACGCGCGACTTGACCCTTTTTCTATGCATAATGCTCATTCATTTGCAAATCATTCAATTTTCATTTTTGTATAATTTTAAGTTACCCATTTATTTAATTTTTCTGCATGTTTACATTGTCTACATTCAATTGCATAAGATAATGATAAATGGAAGCGCGGAGTCTCCTAACACAAGCAATTCCTTGCTTAAAAGGTGATCTCCAATATTATTGTGTCTAAATGCCTTTTGTAATTGAAATAAACAATTTTATTTTATTTTTTATTTATATTTGGCAGTGAACATTTACACTACATTAACTTTTTTTTTCTTTACATTTCCTGTGCGAGTCATAATAAATACTTTTTCTTTCTTTCTTTCTTAACGAGCGACATTTTCCTGTCCAGATTTCGAAGGAAAACATAATTTTCTGAGTTAACATTTTTCTTCTACTTCCAGCACATAACCTCAACATCGTGATACGCTGCAGAGCGTGGGCCAAGAACATAATTCAAAACAAGAGTTTGAAGGAGCCGTCGGGATACACTCGCTTCCAGCTGTACGTTGAGGGCAATAGCAGCGGCAACGACACTGAGGTCTAACAGAAGCAGCGATGTATCATGTACATAGCGATAGTTAAGTTCCGTAATGGATCGTGTAGTACTGCCGGTTAGGCTGAGTACGCATTGTGTAGTGCGAAAAAACCTATGTAATTTTCGAGTAGACTTGAACCAATTTAGAAATGTTTTATTGTGCATTAAGGCCACGAACACGGCGGGGTGCGTTTGGTACGTTGGCATGCCATTTTGGTAAGAGTAATTTTTTGTATGAAGGCCGCGGGGTCTTACAGCATGGTTCAGTTCCCATTTCAGCGGAAACAAAGGTATTATCCATTATTTTCTTTTTTTATTGTACATATTTTATTTTATGACAAAATTCAATAGGTTGTTTACCTACCAAAGTTTTACACGATGCGAACTTAGCCTTAGAAAAATAATTAGATCAATGTTAGATCGTGAACTAGTGAGTTATTGGAGGTGTCAGCTGTTTACTTAGCCTGCTTTGATTTACAGATCTTTTAGTGTACCATCGCGGAAGCCCATAACTAACCACTTTGAAAACAAAATCCCGTGCACACGATGACCACATTTGTAACCACCCCGGTTTTATACCGGCCGGGTGCTGCAAGCAAGAATAGTCCTTACGGTGGTTAGTTATGGCTTTCCGCGATGGTATGTACAGCAAAAAAGTGGGAAACTAGTGGTTGGCATGCAACCAATTTTTAACATAATGTTGTGTGGTGTGGTTATTAAGAAAGAAAAATTGTTTATTCTGCACAAATAAGGTCTTTGTCATGTATTGAGAAGTTATTGTAGATAGAAGCCATAATGAAAAATATTGTTAGTATTAAATACAATGGATAAGAATAAAATAAATTATGGACGCAAAAACTAATAGTGAAGTGTAAAGATGCTACCCTATATTGACTGTATATTTACAATATTAGTTCACATCATTAGAATATACAACTCTGTTCATACTGCTGTAATGTGTAAAGTACAGTGAAATGATGTAATTTATCTTGTGGTTTTACATGCCATGTAATTTTTTATTTCTAACTAGCTGCTACCCGCTCTCGTGGCTTTTTCTAAAATAAAAGGTCTAAGCTACTCCTCATAACATCAGCTATCTGCCAGTGAAACTGTTATCAAAATCGGTCCAGCCGTTTCGGAGATTAGCCGAACAAACAGACAGGCAAAAATTAAAAAAAAAAGTTTTTTTTTATTCTACGAGTACTTTCATATGTATTTAGTAAAAAGCTGTTATTTTAACATTACAAACAGACATTTCAATTTTATTTATTTGTATAAGTGACATAGGTATCTATTTCATATTTGGAGTATTTCTGAAGGAAGACTGGTCCAGTGAATGTGCCTTTCTTGTCCAGTGATTTGTCTGGTGATTTTAAAAGAATAATTTGATAATTTTGTTATTAAAACTGTGTAACAAATTTTTTCCTATTTTCAACTTTGATGAATATTTTTAAAGTAGGTACCTACTAAGGTACCTGAGTATTTATAATCTCAGTGTCTGGTCCCAAAAAATGTGCTTTATTAGAACAAAACGATTCGTTGCTAACAACAGTATGCGTTACTTGTAGCACCATAACAAGCTTTTATAATTCGAGTAGATTATATAGCTTATGTACCAAATATTTACATATTATTTAATGAATCCCGCCTCTTTACTGAGAAGGTTACAGATATTCACTGAATGCATGTGCACACTTAAAATACAAAAAAAAAACTTTATGTGCAGTCGTTGATCAAAATACAAGTAAATTCAACTTACAATAACAATGCAACCAAAGAAATCTATTCAGTAACTCGAGTGTGTTCATACTTTTAGTACTAAGATACTAAGTAAGTAATGTGAGTATGCTAATTAGTAGATAACATGAGGTTTCAGGCTACTACTGAAAGAAAATTATGTATTTTCTACGTCAATGAAATGTGTATCACGCAATGAGAAAAAGTTTAGATGGATATATTGTAGTATCGTATATTCAAATCAAAACTGTCATTTTTGACAGTTGTATGAAGTGGCTATAACACAGTAAATTGACGTGGGGCACATATGAGTACAGATGACTCACTCCGCAAAATAATTTAAATAAAATCAAGTCTTGCTACGACAGAATAAAGTGCAATTCGGGCCGCACAGCGCTAAATTATCTACATTAACATTCACCTAGAAGTTGCCTCTCTTTCTATCGCGTAACTCTTATATCTTCTGACTACGTTACACTCACTGAATTGGCCCGACAAGACGGGCCCGCCGCGTACTTGTAGCTTCATATGTAAAATGCGGAGTGCGCCTTCTGTATTCATAATTATGTGCGTAGAGTGTCATTTTGACAATTTCCCTGACCGTATGTATCAATGCTCGTATAAGAAGCAGCCTTTACCCACCATAGTAGAAGAAATTATACGTGCTTCAGCCTTCTACATACAGAATGTTATTTATCTTTATAATTTTACTATTTACATGAGTAGTATAATAGTACCTAAAATTCTATTTTTTGAAGCAATTTGAGAATGTAATAGATACTATCGTAGTTAGAGTATGTTTGTTATGCCTGGTACGAGTACAAATCCTATTTAATAAAATATTCCATATTGTTGTTTGTGAAAATGAGAATTTATTTCGAATAAATCTAGATCAAATTGAGGTTTTGTAGTTGTTTTTATTAAAATCATTATGCACATTTTCTATCACTCTTCACAAGTAATCTAAGAACACTACCTACTCCATTACATTAGAAAAAAACGTTATAGCGCCATCCTTATTTCTATAAAAGCGTATAATAATAAGCTCCGCTATTTCACGATAAATACAAAGCTATGTATTATATTTACTATTTTTTACATGTTTTAAACACTAGTCCAATCATTTCAACAATGCAACACAATAACTATCGTTATTTATCACACTAATATTATAAAGGCGAAAGTTTTTGAGTATGTGTGTGTGTATGTTTGTCTATTCTTCACGCAAAAACTGCTGAGCGGATTTGTATGAAATTTGGCACACAGATAGTTTATAACCTGGATTAACACATAGGATACTTTTTATCGCGATATTCCCACGGGATCGAGACTTCTGCGGGTGAAACCGCGGGGCGCAGCGCTATAATAATAAATGGAGAAAAAACGTCTGAAAAAAAAATCGGCTTAAATTTTTATTTCAAGGGGACAGACGATGACGACGCGGTGCACCCATATTTACACATCACATATCATGTGTGCTGCATGGGCATATTTCTGCCTACCCTGTTGACGAAATATAGGCATGTCAATCAGCCTTTGAACAGCCACATGAATTAACATCTTGAGGTTGGAAAAACAATGGCAAGTATCAAAAGACTTTTTATTTAGGGCCTGTTTATCAAGTTAACCTGAATCCAGTATGGATGGTGCGGTGAAATTTTTCGTCGGTTATTTAAAATAAAGTAGCTGTTCCATACATTTTGACCGCGGAGGTATTGCACTTTTCTATGAAACAGCAGATTTTTTTTTGATAACTGACGTCACATTTCTACTCAAGGAGGTCCAGAATCATGTACTGAATCCAAATCCATATGGTTGCAGTTTGCGCGTCGAAGTCCTGCACCTGTTTTCCAACAGATACAGTATTGATAAATTACATATACTCCATAGGTTTAGGTAGTTAAAAAAAGGTAAACAAATCGTAAAAAGGCTTTTTATAGATGACACTTTCTTGTTAAAAAAACAATAACACCAAATTAAATTTATTTTAGTTTTTTACTATAGTTTCCTCTTTTATTAATGTATGTTAAACTTTATCGTTTATTCTTCACTACTTTTCGTAGATGTAAGTGCTTCAGCACAATTTTTTTTGGTCTGATTTATAAGATTTTGTAATCTGTCTATTGTAAAGAGCCCAATTTCTAAACGTCAACGAAATATAATGTTACTAAATTGAAGAGTTCAACTGGGACGTAGCATAACAACTGAAGTGACTGGTATTACGTTTAGTCGGTTACTTGACAGCTGTCTCGTCACGTGGTTTTTTTTGTTTACCTTTTTTTAACTACCTAAACCTATGGAGTATAGGAGAGTGGAAGAGCTCGTGGCTAAGTACTAATAGCCGCACAGGTCGATCCATCAGGTTAAACTACGCTTGCCGGGATTGGTCCGTGGATGAGTGACCATTTCTACATACCGAGACTCCTCCGTGCCTCGGAAAGCACGTTAAGCCGTTGGTCCGGGCTGTCATTCGTGGATCTTTGACAGTCGTAACAGGTCGTCAGAAGCCCGAAAGTCTGACAATCAGTCTTACCAAGGAGTATCGTGTTACCTAGTTACTGGATTATGGAGGTCAGATAGGCAGTCGCTCCACGTAAAATACTGGTATTCAGCTGCATTCAGTTAGACTGGAAGCCGACCCCAACATAGTTGGGAAAAGGCTAGGCAGATTGATTGACATAAGAAAGTGGTTACAAATTGTGTGATTTCCCTGACTCTTGCAAGAACAAGAATGTTGATAATTGCTTGTTTGATAACCTATCACAGAACTCCACCACTGCGTGTCCTGACTCCTGCGTGTCCTGTTCCTGTTGTCTGCATGTTACATGCATTGATGGATGCTACTGGAGGCACCTAACTCGTAGCCGAATTCTGGATGGACTCTATTAAGAGTGGCATCGATATGCTAAGAAGAACACTCCACCACGCAGAACTACTCAATAGTTTCTGCCCTTCTTGCATGGCACGCAGCTATAACCTAACTTTCAAAACGTAACATACCCCCACTGCATATCCCTTGAGAGAAAACAAGCTTGATTTTATGCTTTTAACTTTCCAATAATTTATGTTTATTCCTTCATTAATCAAGTCCACACCTCGACCGTCCTTGTCAAGTTAAACAAGTTGTCACCTGACGAGCACTTAGTACATTAGGTGGTAGTTCAGGGCTTGGCCGCAGGGGGCGCTGGGGCGTTGCTGGGCGGGCGGCTCGCCGGTTTCAGGCAGATTTGGGCGGCAGATCGCGGACATAGATTAGACGGTTTGGAGAGACTTGACTCTTTGTTGTCAGGGATTGAAATTGTTATTTTAATTTAAATAATTGATTTTACCTGAACTAGGAATAAACCTGCATATCAGGTATTTCACTCAGGCATGATACATAAATATTATCTAAGATTCTTTAAACAAATAGTAAATAACTTATCTGATTATAAATTATGGTTTTATGCAAATTCAAATAGTTTGCTTTGTCAACAATTTTTCTTCTTTTGAGTATAGGTTTTGATAAAGCACTATTTTTGGATCTAAGGTGAACATCTTGGCGTATATGAATGATCCTGGTATTTCACATGTGATTTGTTAATGCATTGTGTATGAAAAAATAATTACTAATTATAATAAATATTTCAACTGTTAGGATTCTTACTTTTTCTTTAAATCGTTTTTTTTTGCTTCTGGATGAAGTATCTACCGACTTACTTTTATTAAGAGTCTACAAATGCACCCATGACGTGCCTCATTGTTTCCATAATATCTAATTTATCTACTGTTGCGAAAAGGAGAATTAAATAATAATTAAAGATATTTCAAAATTTCGTACTTTTTATTGAGAGAAGCCCGCCACCCTGTTTCGATCAACTGCAACTACAGAATAAAAATCAGTAATAATCTTAAATATGTACTCACAAACCACGACATTCGAAGTTTCTATCCCCTTCACAGAATCACCTCAAACTTAGGCACAAAACTCGTCTCGATCAGTTCCCCTCGCTCTTGCGCGCCATCGTCAGTCTTCACTCGCCGACCAGCCACGATGGGCGCCGACAAACCAAATGGCGTCGTCAACTACTGCCGAAGACCGGTCGAGAGGCCCTTCCTCCAGAGAATCCAGTATGGCATCTGGAACCCTGAAGACAGAACATTCCTGGGCAGAACTCCTCATCGATGGGGTGAGTAGGCATTTGAATTTGAAAATTGAACGGCCATTTTTGTACGGTTTGAATTTGGAATATTGTTTTTTTTATTGTGTTAAGGGTCAGTACGTAATTATTCGTCAAAGCTTAAGGTGGAAGACTTAAGACAACCATGATAGTGCAACAGGTGGACTTTGAATTTATATATACTCTTAAATGGTGCTGGAGAACACAGTTAATCTAGAATACTTACTAAAATGAGCAACAATTTGCAAATAATTTTATAGATTTAACTTCTAACTTGAAACAAAGATGTGATGATTTGACAACACCAGACATATAACACGTTTCCCAAATTAAAAATAATAAAAGCAACACAAATGGTTAGGTGCAATAAGATCAATTAGGTACTGTCACGGCTAGGCACTCCTTGGAATTAGATTAAAATCTGAGAAACGCAGTCAAATATTTTTCATTCAACGGGAATTGAACGCGCTACCTGTTTCAAACGCCGATGTTACATCTCGTGTAAAATTCCTAGTTCCATGGAGATTCTAGTTAAATAAATACATACTTTCAATCAATATCTCTCGTCGTTGTACCCATTCCTCAAATGGTGCTAAGGAGGTGTACACACTAGGCGTGATACCGCGCGGTATCGTGCTATAGTTTTGTTTGTTGTAATTTTATTGAAAAGTCGAGAATGTGCCCTAATCATTCTGTCCCTAATTTAAATAAAAACAAAAGAATGTCCTTGTAATTCACTTGTTTAGTTTGAGTAACCAATGAGAGCGTTATCACACCGACGATTTGCTAGCGTGTTTCGAGCGAGGCTATCTGTGAATGTGCTCTCCGCGGGTGCGAAACGAACTAACCGCGACTACGCAACGTATACGCCGCGTTTTCATAATATTGTAGGTACACTAAGCATCTCGCACACTCATATCAATCGCTCTCGTCAGGTGAACACTTTGCGCACACGTGGCGTGCTCGCTACGCACACTCAGCGAGCGCATTAAACAATTGCCTCGCTAATAACTCGCTCGCAAATCGCCAGTTGTGATTGGTGCTTGTGCTAAATAAAGACGTCACACGACAATCATTATTTGTATGAACAATCACTTATCACTTTAATGTGTAAAAGGGGAAGCTTATAGGTAAATACTTAAAATAAAAACAAATTCATTTTTGTTGGCATGTCCAAAACGATGGAGTCCATGAGTTTCGAGGTTATTTCATAATTTCATTGGTCCTTCGGTCCATCGGGTCGGGTTGTTATTGTGTTGCGGCCCTCTTTGCATGCCGCATGCTTTTTCAACTCATGTTTCACCTGATCCATACCAGTAGAGAAAGCAGTAGATCGTGTAACGGTTTCGTTATTTTCTTTACTCTTATATCATTATTTCCTGCTTCGCCTTGATTAGGAAGTACATGAATTTCGTACTGATCCGTAGGTGCCATTTGTGGGATAAAATTTTAAATAACAAAATATTACACTAATGGCACCTGCGAAAAATATCGATAGGTGCCGTATGTGGAATACCTCAGGTGCCGTTCACTCAGCTGCCGTTTACGCGGGTGCCCAATGTGGAATACGTAATCTTACCGCTACGCATGTTTTTGCTAGTTATGAATCGAGCATTCGGCAGTCCAGTCTGAACCTAGCATCACATAAGATCTACGTCATTGGAGTCTGAGCATACGTCAGAATTTCAGCCTGATTCATGATCTCAGATGGTTGACGAATTTTGAGCGTGTTAAATAGATATTCTGTGTTTTATGTACCGAGTTTAAAATTTTGGACATCACTGACAATCACTGACAGTGATAGATTGATATTTAATTAAATATAGAATATTTAGAACACTTAAAAGTCAAATCATTTATTTCAAATAGGCCCCATGGCTCTTTTGAATGTCTAAATTTACAGAAAAATAGAATTGATTCTAGTCGCCTCTTCCAAAAGGTAATTTTCGTTATGGAGAAGAATGGGCAAGAAACTCCACCGTTACTCTTTTAAAATACTTTACAATATTTTGTATAAGTAGGTACATTAGTCAAATAATTATCTATATGTGAAGACGATGCACCTAGAATAAAATTACTTTACCACATTAGGTAAAAATAATTTAAAAATGAAGCAACGACAGATAATTTAATTATGTGATAGATACATGGTGCTCACATATCAACAAACACTGTAAAAGTAGACGATTTTCCACAAAAAATACAATTAATAAGTCTGTGTGTGAGGAAACAATCACAAAATGTAAAATCAATGTTATTTATCAAAAAATAATAAATTATACAATTAAATTAGGAACTAGTGTGATTTTAGCTACTTGTTACTTGGCCGACATGATCATTAAATGTACATCCGTCCATTATCACGGAGAAATTAATGACTCAACCTATATCTCCCGTTGGGAACGTTTTGCACTTAGTTTTATATACATATTTCTATATTTATATTTCAGTAGGTATAGTTTTATATTCTAAATTCAATGTAAACAGTGGTCAAGGTAGCGAGGTTCAACCAGTTGCGTTATAAATCTAATAGTGACATGTTTATTTGATTTTTAGTTGCACGTTCTCGTCAGTGAATTTGTAAGGATATAAAAATAATCATTACTTTATAAAAGTCACTACTAGAATATTTTAATACCTATATGACGTCGGAACCGGTCGAAGTGGCGGTGCTTGGGAGAGGCCTAAGTCCAGCAGTGGACGTCTTTCGACTGAAATGATCAGGATGATGACGACGATGACGGCGGAGAAGTTTGCTGAAAGTAGAAGTACTATCTGAATACCTTGAGTTTACATATTTACTGCTTTAGAGATGATGAAGGAAGACTTTCTAAAAATCCAGCATGACTCTCAACCAACCAACCAACAACATCCACCAACCCGCACGGGTTCGCGTGGTGGACTAAGGTCCACTCGGTCATAGAGAAGAGACTTCCCCAGTCCCTCGACACTACATACCTACGTGTTCCTACATAATTCTTATATATGTAAGAAATGACTGTATCTATGTATTTAAGCCCTGCCTTTTGCTCGCATAATCGGACTCAGTTACTGTGAGTAGCTGTTAGCAATCTCATGAATCATTGCAGAGTTATTTCCGATTTTATCCCCATCATAACCGACGAATTTTGAGCACGTAAACCGATTCGACACCGATTTCGATGGAATTGGGGTAACGTTGCTTTTTATATCTCTTCAACAAAGGTAGAAATGTACCTATATAAAAAAAATGTCAATACTGTGCTACTGGGAATCTAGATACTTTGTCAGTTTTTAGTCACCTTCCCCATGGGGCCAAGAGTTGTAGGTCGTGAGTCCGAAGCCAGGCAGGCACTTCACTTTGTGTATTTAATTTCATTACCACAGCTCTCAAAACGGTGCTGAGGAAACCGACATGTTCTAGAACAAAAATATTTCGTTTTTTGTCACCGACTTCTGAAATTAAAGTTATTTTTCACTTTGTAGTGTTTTTTGGAAATCGGTTGTTTTTTTTGTAAAAAGTTTTTATTGTTCACTTTTTAGTTATGGTATCTACCCACACAAATTTGAAAACCACTACCTGCTATGTAAATAACAGTGACAGGAACTTATCATATTATCCACATACTAAGTGGGAAAAAGTACGTATTATTGAAGCTAACTCAAAAACTGTCGAAGCATAGTTAATAAAATTTATATGGGACCACCTTGAGAGCATACCCTTTCAAACAAAAAAAGAATTTTCAAAATCGGTCCACAATTGACGGAGAAATCGATGGACATACATAAAAAAACAAACATATGCAACGAACATAATTATAACCTCCTCCTTTTTGTAAGTCGGTTAAAAAAAAATCGAAGACACGTGACATCCACTAACACACTGGGCCTGTGTGGTGTATTATGGCCCACTCCCTCTCACAGAGTCTGTGTACCAGCAGTGGGAACATTATAGACTACTTATGGAAGGCATATTACCGTTGACCAGGTCCAAATACAGGCTCTTAAGGAAAATCCCAATAACGCTTGGCCTGACCCGAGGATCGAACTCCAGGAAAACGACCAACAAGGTAGTCAAATAGCATAGCAACAAGTCAAATGAGCAGCTTCCTGAAACTTGTAAACGACATAACATGGTACCACTGACAGAGTCACTAATTAAGAATTTACGGTGGTGAAACACGCCACACAGTACACGTTTCATATGCTAATAGTAAGTTCATTAAATAATTAAACATCGCATGGTTAGGGTTACCGCATATAATTACAGAGAGATGAAACTGAACGGATGAATCTGAACCGATCGGTCCGACCGATAAGTACGATCGATGTGACATACATGCTTGGTATTTTTTTGGTAGAATGGAAGTGGGTAGGGAGATGGCGGCTGATAGAGTTGTATGGAAAAGGACGTACAGTACAAATAATATTTATTCCTCAATTCTCGCTATTTCACCTACCACTGTTTGTCTCTGCATCACCCAAAGGTTGACTGGTAGAAAATGCCTTTGGCATCAAGTCCGCCTCTGTACATTTGTGTGCTTGAAATATTAAATAAATAAATATTTTCTTAATGTCCTTCGGCAACAAACATCGTGTTTCGTCAGTCGTCGGATTTCTATCAGATATCTTTTGCACTTGGTGCAAACCGGACGCTCTCAATCGACTTGGAAGTATAAAGAGTTGCTAATGCTCTTTTAACTTAATGTAATTTATTTTAAAAAATGGGAGGAAAGCCGCTAAAGTTGCAGGCCCGACAGATAGGAACAAGGTTTTACAGCTCTATATAGTTAACACGGAAATCAAAACAAAACAACAATAAAGTACTTGGTTCTGAATTCAAATTATTATACACGATAAATCTAATAATTGATGGACATGGAAATTAGCATTCGTTTATATTCGGAAATCCGATGATACCCGAGGTATATTAAGAAAATAATTTGACCTATGCTAATCTGGGATCATTTTAACTGGGATAAGAGCCCAAACCAATCGACCGACTGTTGGGCATCGTGGTCGTTGTCCCACGTCGACTTTCTTCCCTCTCGATGGTAGAGAATCTCTCATCATGTAAACGAGGCTTAATGGTTCTACCACAAGTAAGGTGTGTTCTGACATCAATCGTCAGTAATACTGCAATGACCACGTCATGCCATAAACTTTCCGCAAATAGTATAGTAGCCGGCCTCGGCAACAGCATATATTTACTTACATACCTACCTACTTACTGGAATATACATATCATGTATATATATGTATACTTGTACAGTATACAAGGTTGGAGGTTACTACTGGGTACTGGTTATAGTTGGTTGCTGAGCTTTGGTTGTGAGGTTTCTTCTGTCACAGCTTTGAATTCAAGTTCGTGTAGGTACCTAGTTTTTAAGGGATAGAGTGAAATTCTTTTTCTATTTTTGCACCCAATTTTGACGAAACTATCTTATACCAAACACATTCATATAAAATAGGCCAAGTGCGTGTCGGACCACGCACAATGATGGGTTCCGTAGTTTAGATGAATTTATTTATCCCAAGAACAAACTTAACATTGTAGTTGAAAAACATGTTCTCCCATGCATTCCAACTACAAATTAATGTAAGTTTGTACGCACAATATTGAGAGATTTACCATGTTATTTTAAGACCATAGACTTCTTAAAGGTATTTCGTAATCTATGACTAAAGAGCCATACTATGCAGTTTTTCTTTTTAGGTCCAGTAGTTTCGGAGATAAGGAGGTAATGGTCAACTTTCATCGAATTTCTTAAATATCTTTAAAAGCATTTATTTTAAAATTATATAAAAATATGTTTAAGATCCTCGCAACAAGCCCTTTCATTTGATATGTCACACGGTACTGTTAGCAAAACTTTATTTTTTCTTGTTTGCGCCCAAAAGTGACCCCAATTTCAAAATTCATTTATTTACGTTACACGTTCGTGTTTGGGTCACAGAAATACATATGTGTACCAAATTTCAACTTAATCGGTCTAATAGATTCGGAGCAAAATCGTTGTGACAGACGGACAGACGGACAGACAGACACACGAGTGATCCTAGAAGGGTTCCGTTTTTTCCTTTTGAGGTACAGAACCCTAAAAATACCTAGATTTAAAATACTTACACACTTAAATAGTGTAAGTTGTTTTAAGAAATGGCAACATTTATCTTTCAGAACTTTTTGGGATTTTGCATTGTATAATTCTGACGAAAAGAAAACTTGGTACTCTATAGTAAAAGCACACGGTGATAGGTACCTACTGTTTATCTAGACTTCTAGAGAATTGAACACAATTAACTCGGGCGAAGCCTCAATTTCTTGTGCCGTAAAAGACTCAAGAAAGTATTTTCTTCGAAAGTTATTTTATCAATAAACATATAATCATAATATCACGACTGTATTCTCCGAAGGGTTAGGCAGAGGTGTACTTATAATACACCCACATTTCGCCAGTTATGTTTAAGTCCCATGTAATAGGGGGCGAGCTTATTGCCATCAACCGGGCACAAATCTAGACTCTGAGAAATTCCAGATGGTAAAACTCAATAACACTGCCCCTCACCCGGGAATCGAACCTAGAACCTCCTGCTCAGCAGTACCGCTTGCGACCACTAGTCTAACGCGGTAGTCAAGAACGGTACCATGACCTACACATACAGGGTGGCAGGGACATCGACGCGAAAACGATTACCATGGATTCAGTACATGATTCTGAACCCCCATGCGTTGAAATTTGAAAAAATCTGCTGTTTCATAGAAAAGTGCAATACCTACGCGGTCAAAATGTATGGAACAGTAGATTTTTTTTAAAATAACCGACGAAAACGCAGGTGGGTTCAAAATCATGTATTGAATCCATGGTAACAGTTTTCGCGTCGTCCCTGCCACCCTTTTTTTTGGGTGGGGTATTATCAAATAACTTCTCCCGCTCTGGGTGGAGCAGGAGGGCGTGTCAGACTCTTACTGACTAAAACCCAGTGTTCCTTCAGTTGTCATGTTGCCGGGGGCCACGATTTCCCTTTCGGCTTTATTCGCAACCCCGGCAGGCATCGGCCCTAGCAGACCCCGTCATTTCTGCTGACATCTCTTTGAGGCGCGCGTGGAACACAACGCGCCGTCGACCCGGGCCTGGTCCTTATCGGGCGGCGAGCTGTGTAGTTTATTCTCTAAAAAAAATATTTAGAATATCTTTCTGCGTAAGCTCGTAATAAATGTACCAATGTATGTTTATTCAATGTTCCTGATAGTCTCACATTCCCACAATGTTGAAAAGCAAAGTAGTCTACATGTCAAAAGCAATGTATAATAATGTTAGTAGCAGTTACTACTCGTAGTTTCATTAGAGATAACGTTTTTATGATGATTTGAGTGATCATAAAACTTCGTTAGTATATTGAGTACTGTTTTGTGTTGGCAATATATTAATGTGGCTTGTATATAGGTAATAGCTGCTGGCGAATTTGTTGCGCCACTTCTTCTTCCCAGCGAAAGGCACTAGGAAGTGGTGAAAGGTGGGCGTTTTTGGGGGACTGTCTTATGTAATTTTGACGTTCGAAAAATGATGATTCTCAGCCTAGTTTGAATAAATGACTTTTGAAAAATATTCTTGCATCGCTATGTTATTTTCAGTCTACAAACGTGTAATGATCGACTGCTTCATTGAACGATGGTTCCTAATCAAGTAATTAATGTATAGATGTGTATGTATATATAGCCATTATATTATGGCAAGATAATAAAATAATAAAACATTGTGAGAATTTTCCAAATAAAGATATGAATGGAATGTTTTTGCGACAAATGGAAAAACCCACATAATAATATGTAGTCGCGTGGTATTTTCCACCCTGTACGCTCTCCGCGAATTCCGCCCGCCCCGTGCCGCCCGCCCGCCTTAGCATTAATGCTTCAGTGTAAGTCCCACGGGTATACAATACAGGGTTGTCCATCTACCTAGAATTATTCCTCTTCAGGCAACTGTTTAATCTAGGTAGGTATATTTTTTCTGCAGTAATCTGCAAAGCTTCTTGTGCT
Organism: Agrochola lychnidis; assembly: GCA_963680765.1. Lineage (NCBI taxonomy): Eukaryota > Metazoa > Arthropoda > Insecta > Lepidoptera > Noctuidae > Agrochola > Agrochola lychnidis. The sequence goes on from OY796858.1 coordinate 25,292,192, forward strand.
GCGTGCGAATTAAAATCTTAATCATATCCTAATAATGTCAGTTTCCTGACTCAGAAATAGCTTTAACCAGACTAGAAGTAACTCAAAAAGTACGACATTGAATGGTTTTCTGTTTTAGCTGTTATTTTTTCACACGATTTGAGAATTACTGCCATGGATGCAAAACAATCATGATTAGAGCTCTCCATTGAAATACCTAAACACGTCTGGTTGGTACATATACCGTGGGTATTCCCTGTATTGCGCCCATCCTCCTTTGTGATTAGTTAAATATTGTAATGGATAAGATAAAGATAGGAGATGGCAACGCAAGGGAGGCAGTATTATCCCAGCATTTTAAAGTTGTTGAACTTGACCATTAATTTTTATTTTATAAGAACCGTTTCGCAAAATGGGATCGAATCCGGAACGAAGTGATCCGGCAGAGAACCAAAGTTATCGACATAGCTCAAAGAATTAGCAAGCTGAAGTGGCAGTGGGCCGGCCATATCAGCCGTAGAACCGATGACCGTTGGGGTACACGTGTTCTTGAGTGGAGATCGCGAATTGGCAAACGTAAGTTAGGACGCCCTCAGGCTAGGTGGAGCGACGATCTTCGCAGGGTGGCTGGTAGCAGCTGGATGAGAGTTGCTGAGAATCGAGCTGAATGGCGTGCAATTGGAGAGGCCTATGTCCAGCAGTGGACTGCTATAGGCTGATGATGATGATGACGATGATGATGTTTCGCAAAATGTATTTACAAGGCTAACGTAAAGGGAAAGGCCGGTCGGGGACGCCCTAGCAGGACATATACTGATCTTATTGGTGATGTTCTTCAGAAAGGCCAGGTGCGTAGTACTCGCAACCGGCGTGCGTGTATGACCAGATGTATGAACGTAAACGAGGCAAAAGGAGTATGTAAGGATCGTAGCAGGTGGCGTTCTGTAGTTTCTGCCTACCCCTATGGGAAGAAGGCGTGAGTTTATGCATGTATGTAGAACCGTTCCGTTTCCTTGTAATCTTTACAAAGTTTCCTGGAAATAATGCAGTTTTTCTAAGCCATTGAAGCATTTGAAACCATTTGTTCAAGCCACACGTGTACACACAATTAGAAGTTACGATCACTTTCCTATCGTGAAGCTACGAGTAAACATTATGAGTAAACTCGCATTGCTATTGCTACTATTAGCACGTTTGTGTTACAAATGCTAGATGGCGCCACTTTTTATGGAGATTTGAGTATTATTTAAAATATATCGAATAAGTAATAAAATATTCGTCAATACTGCAGTTCCCGTTAATTCTTACAACCAATTCTAAAATAATCACGCTTTCTTTAACTTGAAAATTGTTTTTTGTTAATTCTTTAATGAAATTAAATCTTTTATTTCCAGATATAAATATACGCTCAAATTTAAAGCTCGTTCTGTGCCAATAAGATTAATTGTTTCATTTATAAAGGAACCTCAACGAGTGATGGTGTTTATGTCATAAACATGCATTTGTCTGGTGTATCCAGGGCAGTCAGACGTGATACTAACCAGCGGACTGGCTAATCTTATTATCATGGCATGCCATATAAGAAATTCACGCAGCGGAATTCACGAAGATACACTTGCGGCCTTGGTACACTTTCTTCTTTAGCACTTTGCCGGCGACTTCGCCCGCCCTATACTTACCCGAGGAAATTTCGGGTAATCTGGCATTATTCCTTACTACATCTTATAGGGAAACTGTGCAAATTTTCAGCTAAGTAAGGACTAGAGGAGTTAGGACTTTTCTTCTTAAATGTCTTGATAACACCAGTACTTCCGATACTGTATTCTGGTGTCCTGGCATCCCTGATAGCCGTGACGTAGACTCGAATGTAAACAATCCGTGACCGGCTTGCGTACCGCGGGCTATTTCGGCTATTTTGTGGCCGCCATGTTTTCTCTTTGTTTGTGTACTGCACATTTTGCGGGTGTGCTGTGGTGTGGAATACTTCACGTAGCTTATTATAGGTGGGTGTAAAACGCTTTTGTTTGAAGATTTTTTATAGGATATCGAACGGGCGATGATTTTAGTACAAATTCTATTATTGAACGAGGGCCGCCCAAAGACCAACAATGTACGTTCAGGGAAATTATTTGTCATAAAAGTTTTGAATGTTACACAATAAAAAACAACTGTTATTAATTGAAATTTTTCACTATACGACTCATGAATTTTGAATGATAAAATTAATACAGGGTGTCAGGGACATTGACGCGAAAACTGAAACCATGGATTCATTACGTATGTTTCTGAACCCCCTGCGTTGAAATTTTTCGTCGGTTATCTAAAAAAAAATCAGCTGTTTCATAGAAAAGTGCAATACCTACACGGTCAAAATGTAAAGAAAAGCATTTTTTTTTTTAATAACCGACGAAAAATTTCAACGCAGGGGGGTTCAGAATCATGTACTGAATGTACTGTCATGTATTCTATAATTACTAATAACATTTTAATTTGACATTTCCAATATTAATTAATGTATGTATAATTGTAATAATTCTAATTGTGACATTTTAATTTGTAATTTATTTTTTAAATAGCTTCATAAGAATGTTTATAATTTTTGCGTGCCTATTTCCAGGCAGAATGTACATGGCTCACTCCTATCTACTCCACCTGTATTTTATGTAACCTACATTCATTGCAAATAAATGATTGATTGATTGATCCATGGTAACAGTTTTCGCGTCGATGTCCCTGCCACCCCGTATAGACTTATTTGTTTATTTGACTGGAGAAACAATTTTTAATTGAATATTGTGACTAATTGTAATTTATGATAATTTATTTATGCATTGACTGTAGAATTTTTTTCATATTCAATTCCATATTGTTTTTATTTTGCATGCAACCTATGAACTTTAATTTAAGAACTATATTCACTACCTATGTTACACAAATAAAAATATTATTGATTATAAACAAATTGATAGACATTTTGCCGTCTTATAGCCATTTTATACAACAGTCACAGAATGACAGTTGTTATTTGAATGTAATTACAGACAATTTAAATTTGTAGTTTTGCTTAAAAAATAATTTCTTTGCTTTATCACCTTTGGCAGTTAGCAGACAAATTTATGATGCATAGTGTTATTACATTGAGTAGTAAGAAGGTGGCTGGTGCTCATCCTCAGACACAATATACTTATTACATTGAGAGGTAGAAGCTGTTGCTAGGATGTTCATTACACCTACCTACACTTTCTATTTCTCTGACTTGTTAGGACATATTTTAGATAAGCGTTGTAAAAATTCCAATTGGTTTAGTGTGTGTTTGGTCACCCCTATTGACTCAGTCAAGATCACTCCAGATTTCCTTTCAGTTGAGCGTAGAGTATATTTTCGTTACAAATGTATTAATTTTATGGCTGTCCGTCCATTGCGTATCGACGCCCGTCTGGCTTCTAAAAGTTTTAGACGCACTTAATTTTACACTCAGTGAATAGCGTGCTATGTTTTAAATTGCCTTGTATGATTGTGTCCGGTACAGTAGTGATAGCCTATCTAGTGGTGTGACCCTCGGACTGCCAAGGGTCTCGAGTTCGAACCCAAGGCGCGCACCTCTGACTTTTCGGATTCATGTGCGTATTGTATAATTATCACTTGCTTCAAAAATGGTGAAGGAAAAGATCAGATTCAGTATAGCCGATAGCCTCAATGATTATAAGGTGGGCAAAATGTCAAGGGATCCAACAAAATTAGCAATGCCAAGATGTAGAACAGAAAACACGAGTCGAATGGCAATACAGGTATTTAATAATATTCCGAAGGATATTAGAGAACTGCGAACCAGTCTATTTCAAAAGCATCTCAGAGCATGGCTGATAGAAAACTGTTTTTATAGTATTAAAGAATTTATGAATTCTAGGACAAATAGGAAAATTGCAGGACATGTAAATTACATTTGACATTTTTATTTTAAGCTATTGACATAATATACTCAGTGATAATGTAGCTTTCTAACAGCAAAATAATTTTTGAAATCGGTCCAGTAGTTTTTAAGTTTATTCGTTACATACAGGAATACAAATCTTTCCTCTTTATAATATTGGTGTAAATATAGATGTCATAGCATCATTGTAGTATGTAAGAAACATTTTTGTAAAAAATATATTTTTTCTTGAACGGCTCGCCGCACACAGATAAACCCTGAGAGGTTTTCGTTGTGAGGCTAAAACCAAAATGTAATAGGTTAAGTGTTTTAGAAATAAATAAATAAAAAATAAAAAAAATATTTTGTAATTTAATTTTAATTGTAATTTTTAATTTTTGTAAGTCGATTTTTAGAAGATTTGTAATTTAATTATTTTTATTTGACATTTGTAATTTGATAATTTAGACAATTCTTGATTTAGTACTTATTTTTTCTGACATCGGAATTTAATTATTTTGTTAAATGAGAATCATTGTTATTGTCACAAAATTTGCATGCCGAATTTAGTTGGCGGAATATGAAGAACTATTGTGTATTTGTTATAAAATCTGTAAAATACCATATTTCAGGCTTATAAATGAATCTATCTATCTATCGTGAGAAAACCGGCATGGTTGAGAGATATTTCTCGACGGCATGTGAAGCCAAGTCCTCTGACTTGGCTTTGGCCATGGGCTGCATAAAAACTCTGACACCAGGTTAGTTACTAACCACACGGAAACGAAAGAAAATTGAGTCCTGTGTGTGGGGCTTTTGGCTGAGTACAAAACGCACTGGTCGAAGTACGCTTGCCAAAATCGGTATGTGAATCAACCAAGGAGTACCTACCTATCGTGTTACTGGATTGTGCAGTACCCTAATGGCGTAATGCACGATCAATCACAATTTGTTTCGATTTTAAACAGATTGCTAATACATTGCTTCATAAGTTGGAAAAAAATCTGCTCAACAACGTAAATAGCGCAATGAATGTTGTTGAATTGTCAAAACGAAACATTCGTTTACGAAAATACGTTACGCAAAATTAGGGTACAGGTCAGATAGGCAGTCGTTTCATGTAAAATACTGAAATTCAGTGGCTTATGCGGGGTAATTATGTAACACACTTACAGTATCAATGGCTTTTATTTTGACAGTTCAACAACATTCATTGCGTTATTTTCGTTGTTGAGCTGACAAATTTTTCGAACATATCGCGGGTCTCAAACCATAGGGGCGTATCCACAAAACCGTTACTTTTCAGGAGAGACAAAAAACTGAATAACTTTTTTTGTGATTGAGCCAGCTTATTGTGTTTTTGCATGTGGCCATATATTTACAGTTCAGTTCATATGGAATGCTTGATTTTAAGGTATTTTTTCTATAACACCAGTTTTTGGTTCTTACGTCTATTTGGCATGACGGAAATACGGTAAAACTCCATCAAAATTCCCCCAAAAATGCTTGGAATTTATGGACGTAAAACTTTTTTCCTTAAATTATTAATAATTATACCAATATTTATTTGAACTTAGTTGGTGATTTAAAATATTGCAATTTAGGAATGAGAAACCATCAAAATTAATGTTATTTCTGTGATTTTAATAATTTATACGTCTGTCTGGCTTGTCATTAATACTGAGAGGTGTTTGAATTCTAAGTGGAAGTATAGACCATTTTTGTTCTACAATGTAGAAAAAAAAGAACAAATGGTAGTAATTACAATTTTTTTCGGTGTGAATAAAAATAAGAACAAAAAATAAGCATATAAAAATGTAAAAAATCATAAATCTGAACAAAATTATTTTAAATGATATAAAAACACAAACATACAAAACTGAGCTCATTATTGATTGATACATTATCACAATCACCGAAAATTGGCCGTGGCAACACACAAAACGCGTAAACTCTGGACGGACGAGAAGATCACCGAACTCGAGGAAGAATTGAGCAGGTTACGATCGGGTATTTGGGTTATCTGAAGTCCGAAGAGAAGGGGAGGACTCGATAATCCTCAAATCCGGGAACCTACTCTATTTCCGGGAGGGGCGATCAGCAGTCTCAAGGTGATGTCGGGTTTATCATTCATAAGTCCTTTGTAAGCAACGTGCTGAAGATAAGAAGTGTGTCGACCAGGGTGGCGTACTTTATACTCCGAATATTAGCAAGATATTCGTTGAAGGTAATACAGGTTTTAGCCCCGACCTCGTCACACCCCGACGATGAGGTGGAGACCATGTATGAGAAAATTTTCAGAGCCATGTTTGTCTCTAAAACTCACTTCACCGTTGTTATGGAGGACTTCAATGCAAAACTGGGCAAACGAAACAATTATGAACTACGAGTGGGTCAATTTTATGGAGAAAGAAGGCCTCTTTATAAGAAACTCCTTCTTCAGGAAGTATGATGCAACTAAGAAGAAGAAAGAAGATAGATACATCATTATGTCGACGAAGAAGCAAACATTTAATAATGTCTCTGTCATCAATGCGTTGAAAACCGGAAGTGATCACCGCATAGTAAGAATTGCAAATAGTACATTGAATCTAAATATCAAGCTGGATAGATCTCAACAGATGAAGTTTACCGACCAGCACCGATCCAAATCCAAAACCTCGAGAGCTCAAACTTCAGAATCGTTTCAAGTGCTTAGAGAGCTCCATGGACGATTATAATGATGGGTTCGTGAAAACTGTTCATACGGTTGGGTCTAAGATTTTCAAGACCCGTCGTAAAAATAGAAACAAGAAGCTCTCTCAATCTACTTTACAGCTCATGGAGGAGAGACATGAGATGATCCTGCAGTCTTCAGACGTTGCGTGCATCTACCGGTAGCTCAATGGATGGATCTGTAAGTTCTTGAAAAGCGACCTTTGGTGCTTTAATACTGACGGTATTAAAGACGCGGGAAAGAGCGGAACAAGAGCTTCAAGTTCTTTGCAAGAGATCTGTATATTAGGGAGAGCCAGCTCATGAAGATCTTCGAGAAAGAGGTCAATCGTCGAATCCGACTCCGTTGTCCGACTCGGCTGGGGAGCGTTCGGGAAGCTGCGTTATATCTTCTCGTTTCACATACCACAGTGTCTCAAGACGAAAGTCTTAGACCAGTGCGTGTTGCCAGTGATGACCTATGGTACTGAAACGTGACGCTCAAAATGGGCCTCAATAGAAGGCTGAAAATCATCCTAAGAGCAAAGGAGTAAGCTATGCTTGGAGTTTCCCTACGTGATCGAATCAAAAATGAAGAGATCTATAGGAGAACCAAGGTAACCGACATAGCCTGCAAAATTGCCAAACTTAAGTGACAGTGGGCAGGCATATTGCGCGCAGAACAGATGGCCGATAGGACCCACGGAAGATAATTAATTCAGCATTAAAATTGACGTCTACTCCATATGGCAGCTCATTGCAGAATGACTGTGTTGGGTATTCTTGAAATGACTATACGTCCACATTTTGACGAAATCTTGAGACAGCAATACTAAAATGTGTAGATGTGTGTACATACGTCTGCAAGTGATGACTAAATATCTTCAGGATCATGTTGAAATGGACAGTCGATGCGCATAAGTCCCTATGGCCCGACACAATTCCCTTAGATCATAATAAAATTGAAGGTCGTACGTGCATACGTCTTTGTGGCACGTTAAAACTGCCCCAAAAAGTAATAAGTGTTGCTCTTACGTCTACTATACGGCTATATGGCCTAAAAATAATTGCAGATTGTCTAGCTTACGATAAATAATGTTTTGTAATTAATTTCAAAAGTAATTAATATTAAATTATAAGAAAAATTGAGGTTACGTATCGCATATAGTAGAATCCAATGGCATTAAAAACGAAAAATCGCATTTTTGCATGTACGCCCCTATGGTTTGAGACCCGCGATATGAAGCAATGGATTAGTAATATCCGTCAAAATAATTCAGATTGTGATTGAAAGTGTGTTACGGAATTAGGGTACTGGTTAGACTGGAAGCCTACCCCAACATAGTTGGGAAAAGGCTAGGCAGATGATGATTGTATCTGCGAATAAAGCTTATCACAACTTAAAACCAGTTTAATTTTTGTCTAAATATTCGTTATTCAACATTTAGCACTCCATTATAAGTATGGTAACACGAACAATGTGATAATATACAATGATAACGTACTTAGACACTCACCATGCGTGTGCGCTACTAATGATATGATCAAACTACTCTGTTGATTTGTTAATTTTACTGTTTGAACGTTTATTTAGAAAACAGTTGTTCGAACACTTAACTCTGACCAGCTGTTAAAGCCATAGATTTTTATTATTTATTTGTTGTTATGATTTATTTAGTATTTTGACTAATTATGACTTCAGAACTTTTTGTATCCATTTATTTTACATATCAACTCAACATTGTGCCTGGTTTCCCTGCAGAAGGGTTGGGTAAAGGTGTAGGTACCTATAGGTACACCCAAATTCGCCAGTTATGTTTAACACGTTCAGTGCCGGGAGCCCTCCTGGAGGGTTCAGTTTAGCGCAAACGTAATGCCGTGATCCCCCTGGAGGGTCCACTATATATTGCGGTATGACATATTATTTAATAGGGGGCGACCCTGTTACCATCAACCGGGCACAAATCCAGACTCCGGGCTGCTACTGAGAAATTTCAGATAAAAAACCCCAATAACACTTTGCCCGACCTGGGAATCGAACCCAGGACCTCATGCTCTGAGTAGTGCTTGCGACCAACGAGGCAGTCCATTTCTTTTAAATGCTATTATCTACATTTGGTTTTCTCCTAGTATACGGAGTTAAAACGTAATTGGCGAAAAGTGGGTGTAGGTACCATAGGTACACCACTACCTAACCCTTTGGGGAGTACCAGGCGTGATAATATGATTGACTAAATATTTGTTTCCCATGGTTGTTCCAGGCGTAATCGGTCTGATCTACCTGGTGATGTACATCTGCATCATCATCTTCTTCTCTATCTGCATGTGCGGCCTGTTGGCCACCATGGACGAGAAGATCCCGTACTTCACGCTCGCTGACTCTATTATAGGTAAGCAGATAACATAATAGACTTGCTGAGAGATCAATATTATTTCTTTACCATCTTTCTTTCACCATATCTACTCATTCACATCAATAAGCACAAGCAATCTGCCTAGCCTTTTCCCAACTATGTTGAGGTCGGCTTCCAGTCTAACCGGATGCAGCTGAATACCAGGATTTTACATGGAGCGACTGCCTATCTGACCTCCACAACCCAGTAACTAGGTAATACGATACACCTTGGTAAGACTGGTTGTCAGACTTTCGGGCTTCTGACGACTCGTAACGACTGTCAAAGATCCACGAATGACATCCGGGACCAACGGCTTAACCTGCTTTCCGAGGCACGGGGGAGTATCGGTATGTAAAGATGGTAACCCATCCACGAACCAAGCCCGGCAAGCGTAGCTTAACCTGTCGGATCGACCCGTGCGGCTGTTATTACTTAGCCACGAGAATAATGACATGAATAAGCACAGTTGGAAGCAAAAATTAATTTATTAAAATTAGACTGAAACTCAGCACTTTATGAACATCAAACGTTGAAATAAACAGCTCCTAACAAAACAGCCCGTAAACCGTTTTCTCTAGTGTTTTAGCTTTCTAACCTTTTCAAGCTAAACAAGGTTACTTAAGGGGGATGCGCTGAGGTAACCCGCGAAATTTATATTTTCTTACGGTTTTTGCAATTTGCAGGTCAATGTCAGGTTGTATCTTGATTAAAATACGATTCGTGACCATAACAAATATGGCTTTACAGAATTTTAATCATTAAAATCAGCAATATAATGGATACGTATATCCATCAGCCATGGTTTTATAAAATTCACGTTTATGTTTTAAATAAATGTGCGGACATGAAGAAACACGTATTGAAATTTTGCAAAGTCCTTGACCTCATACTTTACAAGATCTAAATTTATCCGAAATACTTTTGATGGATGCGTCTGGGTGTAGAAGATAAACATGCTTGATTTAAATATTTTCCTTACGCAAGAGGTCTCTATGGTGGCAACTATATCGCCACATGTGAACTAGCATCACATTGACGTCACGGAAAATCCTGCATCGCGCAAGCAGCGTTTACCACGTGACTAGCATATGTAGCCCACCAGATACAACACCCGTCTGTTCCGAGGATTCTCCCTTTTCAATAGAGGATGAGTGAACTTTACACCCTCCCCGCACCCAGTACCTACCCCGATAAAGGAGTTCCCTTATTGTAGGTGTCCTGATGCTTTTGAAATAGGAAATAAATTATAATATTTGTTATTGGAAGCAGACTTTCACAGTGATTGCTGCATTGCTTCGACCCGAAATTTGATTTGTTGACGTCCATTTTGATGAAAAAATAACAAAAATGATTGTGTGGTTTTATGAAACCACGGTAAAAGTGAAACTTTACACGGTCAGCTGCTGCGAACTATAGGCGCCGTCATATTGGCCTTGGCTGCTCTGACGAGCGCCTTTCACTTTATCCCTACTCTGCGGCCGACCGTCACGCGACATGCATCACACAGACGAAAAAGTTTGAGACGATGTAATAAAAGTTTCACTTTAACTGTTCCAATATTCGAAATCAACAACTTGAAATTTTCCAGGTGCCAACCCAGGCATGGGACACAGGCCGCTGCTGTTTGAGGAAGGAGCTCTCATCTGGTACAAAGCGGACAACGAGACCCAGGTCAAGAAATACGTCGACAATATCAATAAGTTTCTTGCCCGTAAGTTGAGCTAATTTTTCGGAATATTGCTAGGTGAATCGTTTTGTCTATCTAACCAACAACGGTTCTTTCCTTCTTCATAGTAAAAGATAAACATACATATTAGGTACTTATTAAAAAGAAACGAAATATCAGCGGATATTTCGTTTCTTTTTAATAAGTACCTAAAGATCAGAGATAGATCTTACCCTGCTTCTATAAGTCCTACACCTCATTTGCTTCAAACCACTTTTTATAACTAAGACATGTGTCAAATGATAAATCTGTTTTCAGCATATGAGAACAAATCATTGCTGATCAACCAGGGCGAGAACCAGCGTGACTGTGGTGATGTGAAGCCTCCTCGTGCCGAAGTCTGTGCCTTCAACACCAGCAGCTTCGGGCCTTGCTCCAGTGAGTACGACTTCGGATACGCCAACAAGACTCCTTGCCTTATCATCAAGTTGAATAGGGTAAGTGTTAGGATTTTATGTTAAGACTAATTCAGAAGTTTTCTTGCATTACAATCATTACCTATATATAAGGTCTTTGCTTTGTACAATCAATCTGCCTAGCCTTTTCCCAACTATATTGGGGTCGGCTTCCAGTCTAACCGGATGCAGCTGAATACCACTGCTTTACATGGAGCGACTGCCTATCCGACCTCCACAACCTAGTAACTGGGTAATACGATACACCTTGGTAAAACTGGCTGTCATACTTTCGGGCTTCTGACTACCCGTAACGACTGTCAAGGAACCACGAATGACAGCCGGGACCAACGGCTTAACGTGCTTTCCGAGGCACGGAGGAGTCTCAGTATGTAAACATGGTCACCCATCCACGGACCAACCCCGGCAAGCGTAGTTTAACCTGACGGATCGACCCGTACGGCTGTTAGTACTTAGCCACGAGCGATCTTTGCTTTGTAAAGGGTTGAAAAATAGACTCTGACACTAAAGCCCGTAATACACATGCCTGTAACTTGCACAGAAATATGCGAGTAGCTTGCATGCCATTAGCCGGATCCACACCAGACGATCCAAAATGGATCGCCAATTCCTGCGATCCGCGATCCGGGAGCATGAGGCATGGATCGTGGATCGTGTCGTCTGACGAACTTAACTGTTCTTGCGATCCCGCCGCGTCGCACCGACACGCTCCAACCGATCCACACTGATCCGCCTAAGTATAGCACAGTTAAACTTTCGGTCGCTATGGAGTCACACGTGCAGCAACGACGTCGAGACGACTTTGTTTTTCTCTAAACTCTTCAACTGGGACATTGTTAATTTCGCGACTAATACATCGCTATGCATCTTCCGTCGTTCCTCTATTGGTGTATTTTTTATCACTTGGATCCCATAAGCATTTATGTTCCTTGTAAAGGGATATTAGTTGACGACTTTCAAAATTTTCCATAATGTGTGATCGCACGCTCCACACACAAATGTCTACACCGAGCGCGCCGAGAGACTGAGGCGCCTGTGTGCTAGTAACAAAAACCGACAACTGACGGATCGCTCGCAGCAAAGAGCACGCGTTCCTGGCGCGCAGTTTGGATCGCGCGAGGCAAGTCCACATCAAACGCTCCTATGGAGCGCGCTCCGGCCGCTCGCGATCGGAGCGCGTTGGATCGTCTGGCGTGGATCCGGCTATTGAGCCACAACAACTTCTGATTGGTGAATGTCACGATGGCATGCAAGCTATGCATGGTGGTGCCAGTTACAGGCATGTGTATTACAGTTTTAATAAATACCTAATAAATGAATAAATGGCACAGTATTTGTATGAAATTTTGTGCCAAGTAAGTTTACGGGAACTTATTGTTGGTGGTGAAAAAGATCCGAAGTCAGTTATGGTGCTGTGTTTACAATAAATAAATATTAAATCTAACTCTGTCGTAACAACATAACATAACAAGATGCCTGTAATTTTCGAAAAACTGATTCTGCCTACCTTATATGATTTATGGTTACCTATCATTGTGAGTGTTATAAACCTCTGCTCATCTCTCTTTGTTCTTACTTCAGCATTGATAGAAGATTGTGTATTTCATTACAGTTATACGACTTCAACCCGGACTTCTACGACGATCCCGGTGACTTACCTCCTGAGATGCCGCCTGACATCAAGGATTATATCACCAACGCCACTGCTCAGGAAGTAACTATCAGTTGAATAAACAACAATTGCAAAATAAGTTGCATTATTCCTTATATCATTCAAATCATCTTCAAATAAAAAATAAAATAAGATCTCTCTAGAGCCCTGACCACCGGCATCTTGGACCTTGTTCCTGATGCCGATGGGCCACTATTTTTTATATTTTTAATTGTTTTTAAGAAAAATATTTATAAATGTAAATAAATAGTATTGAAAATAAATAAACGAAAAATAAAATATTATAAAACTGGCCACTAACCCAGTTTCTTTTTGTAAACTATATTAATTTATTGGAAAAGAATTGACTATTACTGTGTGGTCCCTAAAAAGTGCCTATTTTTTTTATCAATCTTCGGTATTTTTAATTTAATGTGCATTCTTCCAGCGTCGCAAGGTGTGGGTGTCGTGTATGGGCGAGCGGCCAGCTGACGTCGAGGCCCTGGGCCCCCTCAAGTACTGGCCCTACCCTGGCCTGCACGAGATATACTTTCCCTATGATAACACCGCTGGATACCTGAGCCCACTCGTCGCTGTGCAGCTTCTGAACCCGACGTGTAAGTATCATCATCATCATTTCAGCCGAAAGACGTCCACTGCTGGACATAGGCCTCCCCCAAGCACCACCACTTCGACCGATTCTGTGCTTTCCGCATCCAGCGGATTCCTGCGGCCTTCACAAGGTCATCGGTCCATCTTGTGGGAGGCCTTCCAACGCTACGTCTTCCGGTACGTGGTCGCCACTCCAGAACCTTTCGACCCCATCGGTCATCTGTTCTGCGAGCAATGTGCCCTGCCCATTGCCACTTAAGTTTGGCAACTCTTCGGGCTATGTCGGTTACCTTGGTTCTCCTGCGGATCTCTTCATTTCTGATTCGATCACGTAGGGAAACTCCAAGCATAGCCCTCTCTATTGCCCTTTGGGTGACTTTTAGCCTTCTGATAAGGCCCATTGTGAGCGACCACGTTTCAGTACCATAGGTCATCACTGGCAACACGCACTGGTCAAAGACTTTCGTCTTGAGACACTGTGGTATGTTGGACGAAAAGATATTGCGTAGCTTCCCGAACGCTGCCCAGCCGAGTCGGATTCGACGATTGACCTCTTTCTCGAAGTTAGACCTACCTAGCTAGACAGTTTGTCCTAGGTAAACATACTCGTCCACAACTTCGAGCGTAGCGTCTACGATCTTCATGGGTGTAAGTATATCTTTAAGTAATCGTTGGCTTAAGGTCGACTTGTGCAGATCGTGGGAAACCGCTGGATGTGGGAAGCACAGGATCGCTCGTTGACCCTGCGTCCTTTGTTTTTTTTTACGCGGCTTGAAGCAATGCTTGGAGTCCTCCAAGCATCAGTTCAGGCCATTGTGGTTGCTGGACATGGGCTCAAGAATGAAGATGTGATGAATATAATCATCATGTGAGTGAGTTCACAAAGAATGCATTGTTTGTAATAAGTCTTAATTATATAATAACGAGCAGCGCCCCGTGGTTTCACCCGCATAAGTCGGATCCCGTAAGAATATCGGGATAAAAAGTCCTATCTGTGTTAATCCAGGCAGGGTTGTAACTGAGGACACGGTGGAGCATACGGTGGAGGTCTGCCCGGCTTGGGCAGAGCATCGCCGTGTCCTCGTGGAAGCGATCGGCGGCGGTGATCTCTCGCGTCCGGCCCTGATTCGGGCCATGCTACGGAGCGAGAGGAAATGGCAGGCCGTCACCTCGTTCTGCGAAGCAGTAATGCTCGCGAAGGAGGAGACGGAGCGCGTGAGGGAGAGGCAAATTTCGCGCCCTCGCGCCCCTAACCGCCGCAGCAGGAGACGCCCTGGGCGTCGGGAGTCACGAGAGGATTTCCGGCCACCGTAGGCGCGGGCTTGCGGACGGTGAGCAATGGGTAGCTCGCCGTCCGATAAGGACCAAGCCCGGGTCGACGGCGCGTTGTGTTCCACGCGCGCCTCAAAGAGATGTCAGCAGAATTGACGGGGTCCGCTAGGGCCAATGCCTGCCGGGGGTTCGAAGAGAACCGATAGGGACATCGTGGCCCCCTGGCAACACGGCAACTGAAGGAACACGGGTGGGTTTTAGTCAGTAAGAGTCTGACACGCCCTCCCGCTCCGCCCAGAGCGGGAGAAGTTATTTGATGATTTCCCACCCAAAAAAAAAAAGAAAGGCAGGGTTGTAACGGATGTCATATAACGGATGAGGATGCGGATGAGGATATCGAGAGAATCGGGTTTGAGGATGCGGATGAGGATACGGATATTGCAAAATTCCTTATTGAGGATGCGGATGAGGGTGCGGTAAAAATAATTTTTTGTACGACACCCGCATGTCGTACAAAAAATTATTTTTATTTTTATAGTAGGTAGTTATTTATATTTGTATTATAGGTATGTAGGTAATCATTTGGTAGATAAAAAAAAATTGAAAATTTGGATATTAAAGTTGTGAACGGAAATTTCAAATTGTGGATTCAAATGCATAACTATAATATTAAAAATTAAGTAAAGGTAAATTATATTTGATAAAATGCAACTTGCAGGCCTTTTCGCCTTCTAAGCGGTTTCTAAGTTCATTATAAATAAGGCCTGCTTCACTAAATAATTGTTCGCACGGGATATTTGCCAGTAGCGGTGATAAAAAATTTGAATGATTTTAATACCCAGTAACAGTTAATGATTTTATACCCAGTAACTCAAATTGTGACATGTGACACCACGTGCCACCACTGCCACGTGCGGCCAATCGTCTGTCATAGGACAAGGACATTGTGAATTCAGCCGTAACTCACTTATCGGCTCATCCATTTAGCTCGGCGCGGGTTTTTAAAAAATCACTATTTGTGCGAACAACCCCATAGAAATTATGAGGATGCGGATGAGGATGCGGAGCTTTTAAAATCAAAAGTTGAGGATGCGGATGTTTTGCGGATATCAAAATTTATGCGGATGCTCCGCAGTTGCGGATGCGGATACGGATATCCGTTACATCCCTGAATCCAGGTTATAAACTATCTGTGTGCCAATTTCATCCGAATCCGTTCAGTAGTTTTTGCGTGAAAGAGTAACAAACATCCATCCATCATCACAAAATTTCGCGTTTATGATATTAGTAGGATAAGTTAGGATAAGAGTTTAGACCACGGCGCAGCATACACTAGCAGAGTATACCGTATGGAAGGAACCGCGCCGTGCCCTCGTATCTGAAGTCGGAGCCGACCTGGCACTGCCGGCTGTCGCTTGTTCGATGGTCGGGAGCGCCGAGTCGTGGGATGCGGTGATCTCCTTCTGTGAAACCGTAGTTTCGCAGAAGGAGGCTGCGGAAAGGGAGAGGGAGATTAAGACCACTCTCCTGATCCGTAGCAGGCGGACTGGGCGTCGGCGGAGGGCGGACAACGCCCTCTTCCAGCGCCCGTAAACAGGTCCGGAGGGACGGCGGACTCGGGGACGTCCGCCGCCCCCCATCCAGCAGGACCCGAGGTGGCGGTGCGTAGTGTTCCACGCGCGCCCCTATTTGACGTCGTGGGGGGAGTCTCACCTCACTCCCCCCGCGGGCATGAAGTGGCCCGCAAAAGTGGGCCGGCACCAGTCGGGGATCATGGAAGGCGCACTAGATCTCATGATCCCCGGTCCAAGTGTGGGAAGGGAACACCGGGGTGGTTTTTAGTCAGTAGGAGTCTGACAGACCCCTTCGCCTGCCCCAGGGCGGAGGACATCCATGAGGATTTTCCACCCCGGAACAAAAAAAAAGGATAAGAGTTTAGATAAGTACACTATCGCAATAGGTTACCCTGTAATGTTAGATGGAAGTTGGAATATTAAATAAATAAATAAAAAAATTGCATTATCCACTAAGTGAGTGCGGAATCTGAGATTAATTTAGTAGTCAAGCGTCATCAAGCATCCTCAGGCACCCACCGTGTGGAGATTGTTGCCCATCGATAATGATGCATGCGGCTGACATGACCCGCCCAATCCCATTTTAGCTTAGCAGCATTTGTTATTGGGATAAATTCATTACAACTAGGGAACCATTCATTGTGCGTGCTCCGATACACACTTGGCCGGTTCTTCATTTACAATTAGAATTTGTTTTTTGTTTACACTTACATGAGATTAGAAATTTTGAAACTGGTCATAAGTAAGTATATCTAAGCTGATAATGTAGCCACAAGCCATTCTAAATTGAACTAACATTTTTCTTTTCCAGTGCACCAAATAATAAACATCCGCTGTCGTGCGTGGGCACACAACATCAGGTACACAGACAGCCTCAAAGACAGGTTCGGGTCCACTCACTTGGAGATCATGATCGACTGAATGGGACCACAGCTGCGCTGGCGCACCGAGTGCTGGAGGCGGTGTTGAAGTGGGGAACGGATTGGGGAATTCATAGAACGAATAATGGGGAACTTATGAGGCTTTAGAAAAAAGGGAAATTTTATTCAATCAAGTACTTAGTTTTTTTTTTAAACGTAACTTCTTATCAGTCTGGTAAAAACATCGTTTTGGGAATTTGAGTTCCTGCATTTCGAAATAAAATGATGATGTAACTGATTTCAGTAACTCCTAAATATAAAGATAAATTCCTGAGGTGTCCCGTGAGTCATTACCCATAGGTCCACTTGCACCACAAGTCACTAAATAGATACGTGAAACGCTAAAAATATTTAAAACATTATTCTGTTTCCTGCCTTTGCTCAGCAGTGGAACACAATAAAGGCTAGAAAAAAAACCTGCCTCTGTGATCGTGAAATGATTGATAGAAACAGAACGATGGTTTATTTAGCGGTAAACGTATTTTGTGATTTGTGGGGCAAGGATTAATTGCAATCAGTTGCAATTGTAGTTATGTTGTCAATCGCTACAATTGCATTTGGTAGACGATCAATCTCCGCATCAATGTGTATCAATCACGTAAAAATTGACAATTGCAATTGATCGTTTCC
The DNA here is from genome assembly GCA_963680765.1 of Agrochola lychnidis. NCBI lineage: Eukaryota > Metazoa > Arthropoda > Insecta > Lepidoptera > Noctuidae > Agrochola > Agrochola lychnidis. Next base: position 25,309,972 of record OY796858.1, read on the forward strand.
CTTTAAAATTGGTCTTATTCGTGTGGCGCTTGAAGTAATTGGTTCCGTCGAGGACCAGGGGCGAGTACTGTTAAAATGCAAGCTTTGTCGGTTAAACAAAAATATGTTTAGGTATCTCAACAATTGACTTACTTACCTTAATTGTGATGTTCCTCCAGTCGACACCGGCTGCAACTTCCTCAATTAGCACTAATAACTTAATGTGTCTTATTACGAAGTAGGAAATATTATGAAAGTCAGTAGAACAATTTTAGTAACAGTACACCCAGTATCCATCCATCCAAAAATGTGTTTAATAATGACATTCATAGCTGTTTTCACTCAAACTAGATGACACCTAAATGTCTAAGTAGTTCGTGCGTTGTCGCTTAAGCTTTAGTTTCGAAGAGCGGTGGCCGCTACAAGTGTCCTCAATTTACCGGCGCATGACTTTTTTTTTATTGGCATCTCGCAGTTTTTGACCACTAAGGTCTTGGCTGCTTAACCGGATTTTCCTGTGGGTGCCATAAGCTATTACACTTAGAGCCTCCAGTCAGGAGCTTTTTATACTATTCTAAATTAAAATTAAGCGAATGCTCGCTAAGGGCACCCCCTGTGGGGTACGAACCTCGGCTTGGGGCATCGCTGGTGGGAGGACAGCAAGAAGGGACAGGCTGGATCAAACTTGGGTTTTCATCATGATTATTAAGCGGGGGTATTTAAAGCTACGTGCTCAGCTGCAACAACTGCTGGCACCTCGTTTTCGAGCAAGTTTCATTTACTCGGGGACGCGGCCGCGATCGCAAAGGACCTCGGCGGCGAGGTCGGAATGACGGGAGGCGTCTGTTTTTGTGCACTGTACTGGTGGCCCTATTCTGCTCCTGGAGGAGTGTAATGGGGTCATCTGGGTCGGAAAGAACCGGCGCATGACGTCACTAAAACTTTATTTATACGCGATCAGCACATCTAAACTGCGTTCAAGAGATGTCAGTGTCAATATTCACACCGTTACACGAGTTGTTTGATCGCGTTCAATTTCAATGGTGAAATTAGCCCTAAGTTAGTATGCGGCTGGCGAAGGCGGTTGGTGGTGTTGGTGAGCGTTGGTGGTTCGTTGGTTAGGGTTTGACGCATTTGGTGCACATCTCAACTTGTACACCATGCTCAAATGGTGAACTTAGCAACTGGGGCACTTCTGATATGGCACACTTCGCAACTGGTGCACTTCTCAAATGGTGCACTTCGCAAAAGGAGCACTTTTTAAGATGAGTGGAGATTTGGAAAAATTGTCTAAAAATGCAAGAATCTTTGGTTTTGCGTAGGTAATTTTCTTAAAAATACAATCAACAAAGTAATTTTAAATTAACTCTACATAATCACTATAACATTTTTATTTTTACAAAAATAAAAAAGTCACTCGGAAATAATAAAAATATAATTATGCAAGAAAAAATTAGATTTACAGCAAAAAGTTATCATAATAAAGACATGATATAATATCATATTACATCAATAATCTTTATAATATTATAATTTAAACTGTACTTCTTTTAGTTATAGTTATTATTATTAATTAAATAGAAGCTTTAAATTAAATAACATTTATTAAATTAAATTACATAATCACCAATATAATAATTGGTGATCTTTTTTTTTTAATTTACAGCTATTTACTTAATTAATAATAATAATAACTATAACTAAAAGAAGTACAGTTTAAATTATAATATTATAAAGGTTATTGATGTAATATGATATTATATCATGTCTTTATTATGATAACTTTTTGCTGTAATTCTAATTTTTTCTTACATAGTTATATTTTTATTATTACCGAGTGACTTTTTTTATTTTTGCAAAAATAAAAATGTTATACTTAGTGATTATGTAGAGTTAATTTAAAATAATTATTTTGATGATTGTATTTTTAAGAAAATTACCTACGCAAAACCAAAGATTCTTTCATTTTTAGACAATTTTTCTAAATCTCCACTCATCTTCAAAAGTGCTCCTTTTGCAAAGTGCATCAATTGAGAAGTGCACCAGTTGCGAAGTGTGCCATATGAGAAGTGCACCAGTTGCTAAGTTCACCATTTGAGCATGGTGTACAAGTTGAGATGTGCACCAAATGCGTCAAACCCGTTGGTTGGTTCGTAGTTGGTTGGTGAGTTGGTGGTGGTCCCTAGAGAGCGTTATTTTTTATCGTAAAGTCAAACCCCGCTGCCATCAGCTATCGTAGCGGCTACCGCTCTTCTAGGGAACCTTAGCTTTGGTGACATAAGTGTTATCGGGCATTAGTTGCCTTTACACTGTCTATTGGTATACTGGGTGCACTGTATTTTGTTATTTTAAGTAAATGTGACCAATAACAAAGTGAATAGTTGCTGTAGATTCATTGGGGCAACTGCACATTACAGCGGTATTTTTATTTATTAATGAAAATTATAATCTTCACATAATAAATTAAAGTCGCTTTTCGTGTCTATCTGTGTGATCGCGTTGTTTTTCAAAACTACGCAACAGATTTTGATACGGTTTTCACCTTCATTTAAAGAATTGATTTTGGCAGGTTTATGGTTTATAATGTGTTAATTAGGCTTTATAATATATTAAGAATTATTTGAGGTTCACACAAAGAGTCACCAGTCAATCATTATATTCGAGTGTTCAATCATATTTTTAGGAAAGCAAAATGGAAATTATTTTATTTTCGATTAAATACTTACATGCTATTTGCAAATCCCTTGATTATTTTGTTACGTTGTAATGTGCAGCGACCTTATTATTACGATACAATGTATTTACCTCTTAATATTAAACAAAAGTGTGTTGTTATTTTTGTAAATGAGTACTTAAATAGATTGTGATGTATGTCCATTACTCTTTTATTTACTTCCCGAAAATGTTAAGCTATCTACTACTTATGTGTTTTAAATATTAGATAAAGAAAATTAATCACATGAGAATTCTTTTGAAGGACCAGTGCTTACAGTACCTAGTCTTGGTACCGTTTATCAAAGCAAGGATGGTCCCTATAAGGGACTCCCACCGTTCTGCCATGCGGCAAGCAACAGAAGGCAACTCATTGCCTCTCAGTACTTAGGCTAAGCGACGCCTTATACATACACTGTTACAAGTACTGCTTTTAGGCGGTCGAAATGAATGACGTTGACAGGGCGTTGTTGTTTGACATTTATTTTGTCAAAATGTTTTGTGAAATTGTATTGAAAAATCAAGATGGCGCGATGGCGGCGGCGGCGGCGTCGGTTCGGTTTTGCGCCAAGCGTCAAAAGTTATCTATCCTTGTGCAGTTTCGCCTTAGAGTTTTCGTTTGACAGTAAAGTTATTCGTCAATGAGGTGTATAAGCACTTGTTTATGCATTTAAATTCGATACATTTATTCGATCTATATTTATTAAAATAAATTACAAATAGTCTCACTCATCGTAACGACAATCACGCACAATTTAAATAAATATTACAATATTATCCAATCAATTATTTGGTATTCTAGCTTCGTTTTGTTTTCACATAAAAGTAATTAGGTAATTTATGGCAGTTTTCTTTCAACAAAAATGGCAGCTCGAATAAATTTGAAGTTAGATTTCATTACACAATTTAAAAAAAAAAAACGATTTTTATTAAAGTTTTTTTTTTGAAGAACGAAACTTATATAATAGATTTCTATAATATTCGTAAAAGAAAGGGTAGAGTCAACAGTAGAAATAAGAAATCACAGACAATAACTACAATCTCCTTTAAAAACCTAAAAATCGTCTTAACGTGTCGATGGAAATTTATTCTATATTGCAGAGTCGGCAGAGAACTTAGCTGCTGACTAGCGTCCATCAACTCGTAAGTAAGAAATAAATTCTGCCTACATAGAGTATACAAACATATTCATTTCTTAACTGCTTAGCTCTCTGTTGTCTCTGTGTTGACTGTACTTAAAGTCTATCCCGATTTTTTTTAAATTTTCTATGCCAATCACATTCCTCTTTCTTCAAAACATACTCGCTGCTTCCTCTTCACGCACTCCTGACTTCCTGAGTCCCTGGGTCCCCTGGTCTATTCGATCATGATCTCGATGTGCACTGCGCCCATGGCCTCGTGTCTGTCATACATGATATTCCTAGCCCATGCACGGCACTCGATGTTGATGAGCACGCCCGCTGCAGACAGAAAGATAAGCATTAGTTTATATCGTCTAAATCGAAACATAAGTGCTTGGGGAAGGCCAGCGGATGTCCAGCAGTGGACGTCTTTCGGTTGAAATTATGACGGCGATGAAACAGCAACGACTACTTTTAAACTAGCAATTTGTAAACATTAAGTTAGGTTGGCGTGCGTTGGTTGGTTGAACTGTAGTGCTATTCTGTAACCATCTCACCGTGTTATCTTAGGTGAAGAGAGCGTGGAGTGAGCTGTCAGTTGCTAAGGATTGACACTATTGGCAGCTCACTTCACCTAAGTTATCACGGTGAGATTTTTACAGAATAGTCTTACATAATCAGCCTATAATGTTCCCACTGCTGGGACCCAGGGCTCCTCTCTGTGAGAGGGAGTGGGCCGTAATCCAACACGCGGACCCAGTGCGTGTTGGTAGATGTCACATGTCTGCGAATTTTTGGTTCTAGGACATGCTGGTTTCCTCACGATGTTTTTCTTCACTGTTTTGAGAGCAGTGGTAATGAAGTAATTTACACAAAGTAAAGCGCCTTTCTGGGTTCGAACCTACGACCCGGTCCATATCAGCTATAAATAGAGAGAAGTAGAAAGAGAGTAGGGAGATCTTTGCCCTGCAGTGGAATATCACAAGCTTTTAATAATAAAGTTCCATTAAACAAATTTAAGTAAATATATTGCTATTACATCACAATTTATCAGTTATTAGTCGAATAATTGTATAATTTTATCTCATTTATAGGACATAATGCCGCCATATGTAAACAATTTTGGTGTGCCTTAATTAAAATATTTTTTTTGGATTTCCATTTATTGTAAATCCACCACGTAAATTGTTAATATTTTTCAATAAAATACTGGTACGCTGGATGAGATATTATATAGCTTGTAAAGTAATTAATAATCAGTTATACAACACTTAATTCAATAAATGTGTTAAACCAGCATTCATAACGATTCAAGTTCAGTAACTGCAATATAAACACTTACATGCGTCTAATCGATTTAGCATGCTATTATAGATAATAAGATACTTTTCAGTAAATAGGCAGCTTTTATTCGGCGAATTCGCTCTAATATAGTAAAGTCGAGTAGTAGCCATATACCTAGAAGCTTTTTAAACATGAAACTTGGGAATAGATTACTCTAATAGCGATATACGACATGTAGTGAAGTAATAGCACCACATGTCGTATAAATGAGTAATGGTAGCTATTATATGATTATTGAATTAATGCACTATAAGCATATCGAGTAAATGTTTGTACGACACGGTTAAAGTACTTAAAAGCAAAAAATGGTAAAAAGTCGTAATAAACGCTTTTACACTACATTGTGGTTACTATGTAGCAACTACTCAACATTTATTCGATCTGTAGCCGAATAACTCATTCATTATTCGACTGTTTTGCTAGTTGGATATAACGTAGATAGGTAGATTACACGGTACGATTGTAGTAATTTCTGGTAAACTGAAAATGCTATTAATTTTGCTACCTCTTTGTTACAGTAAGTGGAAGTAGAATTCCTTGCGCTGTTTGCTTCTAGTAGCTGATTAATACTTAGGAAGAAGACTTCAAATCGAGTGAATAGGTTATAAATATACACAGTACACAAAAAAACAACTTACTATTAGGCCTCTGCAGATGCACAGCGACGAGTGGACTGAGGTAGCCCTCCTGGTTGGTATACGGGAAGTAATAGCCAGGGAAGCCGCGGAACGGCATATACTGGATGGGGCCGATGTTCTCCCGGTCGGCCGGATTCTCGCCCTGGCACGATACCCAGACCATGTTGAGCTGGGAAATGAAATTTGTAAGATATTGAGCATTGGTATACATACTAATCAACACAGCAACTGATATCATTTACAAAAAAGAAGCGCATATTACAGTCGCAACGTGCCGCAGCGCGACGCATTTTCATAGCTGAAATGTCCGGTGGTTCATAGAAAATTAACTAAAGTGATGAAGGCGAATTTTTGCAATTGCAACGCAACCCGCGTTGCGGACCCCTCCTCCACCCCCCGATCTACTTATAACCTTAAGAATCAATAGATGCTAGATGCATGATGATGCTTGTTGCATGTCCCTCATTCCAAGTCCGCGTACAGGCAGAATTCATTTCTAATCCGTGCGTGCAGACGTTTTAATAAACTGACTGGTGAACATGATTTGGATATATTCAACACCAGTGTTTCTCGGCTTAAGCATTTGTTGGTAAAAAGCTTCTTTACGGAAAAGTAATTGTTAGCAAAATCAGAGTTTTAGTTTGTAATTTATTGTGTGCTATTTTTAACCGACTTCCAAAAAGGAGGAGGTTATATGTTCGTCGCGTATGTTTGTTTTTTTTTTTTTTTTATATATGTCCACCGATTTCTCCGTCAATTGTGGACCGATTTTGAAAATTCTTTTTTTGTTTGAAAGGGTGTGCTCCCGAATTGGTCCCATATAAATTTTATTAATTTTGCTTGGATAGTTTTTGAGTTAGCTACAAAATACGTATTTTTTTCCCACTTAGTATGTAGATGATATGATAAGTTTCTGTCACTGGTAGCAGGTAGTGGTATTCGAATATGTGTGGAGTAGGTACCACAACTAAAGAGTGAAGAATAAAAACTTTTTACAAAAAAAAAACAACCGACCTCCAAAAAAAACACTATAAAGTGAAAAATAACTTTAATTTCGGAAGTCGGTGGCAAAAAACGAAAATACAAAACCCAAGACACCGACTTCCGAAATTAAAGTTATTTTTCACTTTGTAGTGTTTTTTTTGGAGGTCGGTTGTTTTTTTTTATAAAAAGTTTTTTTTTTTCCCTAATTAATGTTTAATAGGTATTTTGTACCAACCTTTTTTTTCTCTTTTTTATGTTACGTGTTTATCAGTGGAAACTTGTAAATGGCCTTCAATTTTATATAATTTAAGAACACTGTGTTAGCTGTAAGTTTCCCGAATATAATAAAATAAAATAAATAAATATATTTGTACAATGTTGTCATTACCCTGGCTAGCTGACCTAAAAATGTAAATACTCAAAGAACACTCACATAATTTTTATCAAATGCCGTCATGTTCCGAATATGGTCCTTCAGATCATCAGGCATCTCTGACGGCAGATGATCAGAGCTGTTGTAGAAGGCTGGCTTCCACCCAAAGATCTTGTTCAGCTTCAGGAAGACGCAGGGGGTTGACTTCTGGTACGCGAAGTGGTTGTCTTCCAGGCAGGGGCCCCAGGCGCTGATGTCTACGTCACAGACCTTGCCAGCTGGGGCGGAATGCCTGAAGTCGCAGCTGTGAATATTCTGGCTTGCTCCAGATTTCTTGCCGTCGCGTTTGTAAACTGGAATTTTGGGAGTCGTATATGGACTTGGTATTTCGGAGACAATGCAGTGAATTTTGGAATGATGAATGAAAGAAAGATGATTCCAAAGCCTTCCAATTGGTAGGACAGGTTTTTCATCCTGATGTGGTTGTGGTGTTAAAACCTTATCAATTTATCATGGTATTTCTTTTTTGTTTTCTTCATTTTCAAAGTATCGATGGGAGATTTGTATAATCTGACATGAATGACCGAGAACAGACACAATTCTCTCAAGAGAATTCTTTCAAGAGAACCGATGCAGTTGGTAACCTATTAAGACCACCTAAAGAGAGAAGATCACAGAGAATTATAGGACCACTCACCTGCCAAAAACTTAGACAATTCCTTAACCCAGAAGTTATAGCTTCCAGGATCATTCCCTTTGTACCAGATGACGCTGCTGGCGACCTCTGGGGGCATGGGCCGGAAGCCTAGCCCAGGGTTGGTGCCGATGATGCTCTTCTCCAGCTGCCACATGGGCTGCCGAGGGTCTAGGAGTTGAAGGAAGGTCCACATGCAGATCGCGACCAGGATCGCCAGTGCGGAGTAGAAGATGAAGTAGAATAGTGCTATTTTGGCTGTAATAACATTTATTGTAATTATTATTCATATTACATTATTTGCGATCTACAATTGGAATGGTAAATGTGTTAAAATGAGAAACGAATACCAGTACTCTATTAAAATCTAAGCATATGACATCACGCCAGTATTCTCAGAAGGGTTGGGCAGAGCTGTCATAATGTACATTTCAACATTTGTGCGTAGACCGTGCGATCTTATGGGTATTAACCGGGTACAAATCCCACATAAGGACTGCTACTGAGAGAGTCCGAAATATATTATGCTAACTTCTGCCCGCGACTTCGTCCGGCCTATAACCTTCTTCATGAATTGGGCTATCCAATGCAAGAAGAATTTTTCAAATCCGTTTGGTTGTTCCGGAGATTACCCCCTAGGGACATACAAAGTCATAAACAAACAAATTTTACCTCTTTATTATATTAGTATCGATGTATTAGGGGCTTGTGGCTAAGTAATAACAGCTGCACGGGTCGATCGATCACGTTAAGCTACGCTTGCCGCGGTTGGTCCGTGGATGGGTGACCATCTTTACATACCAAGTCCCCTCCGTGCCTCGGAAAACACGTTAAGCCGTTGGTCCCGGCTGTCATTTGTAGATCTTTGACAGTCGTTACGGGTAGTTAGAAGCCCAAAAAGTCTGACAACCAGTCTTACCAAGGGGTATCGTGTTACCTAGTCACTAGGTTGTGGAGGTCAGATAGGCAGTCGCTCCATGTAAAATACTGGTATTCAGCTGCATCCGGTTAGACTGGAAGCCGACCCCAACATAGTTGGGAAAAGGCTAGGCAAATGATGATGATCGATGTATTATGATCTTAATTATCTTATCTACATGTGTTTATTTACAATCATTTGAAAAATAGAGCTTAGTACGAGTAACATTGTCTCAGGCATATATTGTAATGTAACCATGAGTTAAACAATTTATTGAGCCTGCATTATTAACTGAGCTTTTCCTGTGAGTAACTCCAATTTAATTTGGCTTTCTTAACTCCAAGAATTGTACAACACTGCCGCCACTCCTAAAGCTGTGCTTAAACGGACAATTGATTTGCTAACAGTCATATATTATGTTGCCCCCCGGCAAAAAAAGTGTCATAACATGTAATAAAAGTTATTACATGTTATGACACTTTTTTTGCCGGGGGCGATGTGGTAATATTATGACATCGCCGTCGAGATAGACCGCGGCGAAGGTGGTGTGACGATCTAATCACGTTTACGGGGCCAACATGGCCTGAAATCGCAAAAAATAAAAAAATTTGGAAAGAAAAAGTAGAGGCCTTTGCCCAGCAGTGGGACACAATATATGCTAGTAAAAAAAATGCTTGTAATAACTGTTAGTGGAACTGTCTGCAATCATGCACTTATAGGTATCTCGAGTAACAATTGCTGCATGATGAGGTTTTACCAAAATTGCCCAGCGGGGTAATTGCGTCACATACTTACAATCAAATTGCCTTTAAATTTTGACAATTAAACATCATTCATAGTGTTATTTACGACGAATTTTTGAAGTGAAACCTTCTTTAGGCGCATTTTTGAGATGGGAAAAAACAATTGAACTCGCGACACTGTTACCGATACCTCAATTTTGTAAACGCGATTGTGCTCTTTATTTAGATAAAGTTACGGACCAATGTTCTATTCAAGTATTTTACTTCCACCAAGGCGATCTTTTTCAAGTTTTCACTTCTATCGGCACTCCCGTAGTGCCACTGTTTTTTTTGTAAATACATGAAACAATGGATCAGGATTTTCCTTCGTGTGGTGTACAATTGGGGTGCAGGATTAAGCAATTTAAAATTGCCCGTGTAATCGCACTTTAACAGAGAAAGGCCACGGCTCCACGATGTATCTGCATGCTGTCCGGTTGGATCCCGCGCCAAGCGGCGCGCGCGCAGGATGCTCCAATGATCTCATTGAACCAATGAACGGCCGTCGCAGCTTCCGGTAGGCACGTCTTTATGCTCCGGATCATTTAGGCAAAGTCTCCGGAATTCATAATAATAGAGGTTTGGGAGTTTGAGTCATGATGTGGTGAGTTTATGTTACGAAGGTAATACAACTTTACCCTCCCTTGGTTATTGTTGTGGAACTTATAAAAGCAAAGTAAAGACAAGACAGTCGTATCTTAGAGATTTTATGTACCTAAAGTATCTTTGAGGCCGGTCGGAGACGCCCTAGGAGGACATATACTGACCTTATTGGTGATGTTCTTCAGAAAGGCCAGGTCCGTAGTACTCGCAGCCGGCGTGCGTGTATGACCAGATGTATGAACGTAAACGAGGCAAAAAGAGTGTGTAAGGATCGTAGCAGGTGGCGTTCTGTAGTTTCTGCCTACCCTCATGGGAAGAAGGCGTGAGTTTATGTATGTATCTTTGAAAAATGTCGTGATGGCCCAGTGACCTTGCATCTCATGCGCGAGGTTTGTGGGTTCAATTCTGGGCAACTACCAATGGGACTATTTTCAATTCATAAATACATTCGGAGTTTATCTTGGACATTACTGACATCGGTGATGGAAAAACATCGTGAGGAAACCTGGACTTATAGTTGATATAAGTCTGAAATCGCCAACCCGTCTTGAGCGCGCGTGGTGATCAATTTAATTTAATTTATTTATTTACTTCAGACACAATGATCCATATTTTTGTTAGTAGATATACTTAAGATTATGTTAGTATTCAAATACACACCACAATCATACTATTACTAAGACAAAAATAAAAAATAAAAAATCTGAAACTAAATTATTAAAATGTTTAAAATTATCAATAATATTACAAATTAAAATTAAAATTCATTGAAAAATGCTCGTGCCTTCTCTGTACGAGAACCTTTGCCCTACAGTGGGACTATAATAGGCTGGTATTATATCTTTAAAAGTCATTCAGGTTTCTTCAACACTGTTAGACCTGTATATTAATAATCTGCCATTCACCAGGTGACCAATATCGACCCAAAACATGAATGAACCAAATTATATTATATTATAATAAAAGTCGCCGCCCCCGCAGAATAAACGCGCAAGTGTAAAATTGAGGTGATGTATTTTGACCTATAATACATAATAAATATTGATTAACATCAAAACCGACGCAATGGCACTTACGCATTTATTCTGCGGGGGCGGCGAAGTGTAAACTTCAGAGTAGAAATAAAGAAAAATTCGTTTATTGACATTGGAACAAAAAACACCTTCATTAAGGAACTAATACATTTTAGTTTGGCATAACTTTAGTCCACGTTTATATTAATAACTAGCTGCGTCCCGCGGTTTCACCCGCATAAGTCTCGATCCCATAGGAATATCGGGATAAAAAATGTTTTTGCCCTTCTCCAGGTCATGGTCTACCCATGTGCCAAATTTCGTCCAAATCCGTTCAGTCGTTTAAGCGTGAAAACGTAACAAACAAACAAATTTACTTTCGCATTTATAATATTATATTAGTTAGGATAGGGTTATTGCGAACAGTCACAAGCTACAAATAGATCACGAAATTAAATTAATTAACCGGTTTAAATACTGAAAGAAAAAAGGAAAAAAGGTAGGTTCCTATACTGGACGTAGAATGAATGAAAAACAATGAACGGTTAAATTAACGAAAGAGTACAGTGACAAAAAACGTTGGGAAGGCCCGAAGCGGTATGTGAAAGTTTAAATTATATATACATTTCGCCAGTTAGCCTTTTGCCAAACGGGCACAAATCCAGACTCCAGACTCCAGTCTCCAGTCTGCTACTGATAATGGGCGAACCCAATAACACTGCTCGACTCGGGGATCAAACCCAGCTATCTAATTGTGTAAAAAATTAAAACTAATCTGTGTATGCTCCGTTATTTACGTTGTTGAGCAGATTTTTTTTTTAGGGTCCTGCTCAGCGGTCACACAGACCAACAAAAGGGTTGGGCAAGTGGGAACCGCTTTAATGATAAATGATTTTATTTCTGTAGGTTTGTACAAACACTTTTACACGTCAATCATATTTTAAAAACTAGATGAGGTCGGCGTTTCCTATCTGACTACTCTGAGAAGAAAGGCCGAAACAAACTCAGAGGTCACAGTCTCTTTTAAAGTCCAGACATAATCTTGGTCAGATCATGTGAAGGCCATGTGGATTGGTGTCTGAAGTGGTCTTTAGAGGAAAGCATCACACAGATTGAGAGGGTCTGTCCAGTCAGTGCACGCATTTGTCATTTATCGTGTAGCTCAACTCAGAATTTAAGGAGCTCAACGATTCGACGAACAATACCAAAAAAAGGACATTTGTGTAGGCCACATAAATTACTCAAACTGTCAGACCATGATTAAAACTAACTGAGAAAAAATTTAAAACAAAACAAAAAGGAATGACCCATATAGTCTTCACATTCACAATAATTAAAATAATCTAATACTTTAAAAGTAAATATTCATGTCATTGTATATATAAAAATCATTAATGTCAATGTGTATATAATAAAATAAAAAAAACCCAGAAATAATCTTGGTCAGAGCATTTCATATGAGGACCATGTAGATTTGTGTCTGAAATGATCTTTTGAGGAAAGAACCATACAGATTTGAGTGGACCTGTCCAGTCAGTGCACGCATTTGTCAGTAATTGTGCAGCTCAACTCAGAACTTAAAAGGAGCTCAACGATTCGACGAACAATACCAAAGAAAGGACATTTGGGTAGGCCGCATAAAGTACTCAAAACTGCCAGATTATCATTAGTAGTAACTGAGAAAATTAAATAAATATATATACATGAGCTACATAGTCCTCACATTCACATCAATTAAAATAATAATAATGTTATACTTAACAAAGTAAATATTCATGTCATTGTGTATATAATTTTGAAGTTTGCAAAATAAACAAAGTTCCAAAAGTAAAAAATAAAAATAATAATTGGAGCAGCTTAATCCCAAGCCTTTTTGTCCTCAATGTAATCTTTAACGGTATAAAAAGCTTTCTGGCACAACTTACGTTTAATGAATGATTTAAATTTATTAAGGCTTAGATCTTGTACGTGGCTTGGAAGTTTATTATAAAAGCGTATACATTGACATCTGAACGAGCCACCTATTTTCTTGAGCCTTGTTGTAGGTACAACAAATTTGTGTTTGTTTCTAGTATTTATGTTATGGATAACTTTATTATGGTATTTAGTCTTCAACATAGATATAGTTTTAACAATACATGATTATATGGTCTAATGTCAATGTCACTTGTTTAAAACAAAATTAAAAGCCTTTTTATTAGACAGATGTCTGTATAATATATCGGAATTAATGTCACACAATAATAAATAAATTATATTATTTTTTTCTCTTTTTAGGGTTCCGCAGTAAACAAGGAACCCTTATAGTTTCGTCATGTCCGTCTGTCTGTCTGTCTGTCTGTCCGCGGTCTAGCTCCGAGACCCTTAGTACAAGAAAACTGTAATTTGGCATAGGTATATATTTTAATTACGTCGACAAAGTGGTAAAATAAAATTATGAAAAACATTTTTTTTAGGGTACCTCTCATACACGTAAAGTGGTGATGTAATTTTTTTGCTTTTTTTAACCCATAGTGAGGGGTATCATTGGAAAGGTCCTTTAAAAACATTGTGAGTTTGTGAAACCATTTTTAGATTCAGGGATCCTTTTGCGAAATATTAAGCTTTAAAGTGCTAATTTTTGTTAGAGTCAAGTGTCCCCCCCCCTGTCGGCTAAATGGTTGGTTTTGGGTGTGTGAAAAAAATCACAACAGTAGTTTATGTAACGAAATTAAAATGAAAACTATCACAACTAAGTAGACTCTACAAGTTAACGAGTAATAATCGACCAACTTAACTTTGCAGTTGCAGAAACATGTTTTCCCATACATTCCGTATGGGAGAACATATTTTTCAACTACAAAGTTAAGTTTGTTTTTGGGATTAATTCATCCCAACTACGGAACCCTTCATTGTGCGTGGTCCGACACGCACTTGGCCGGTTTTTAATTTTGATATTATATAATTTAGAATCATTTGCCGACATTTAATATATCTTTTGTCATTGTAATATTATAAACTGTTTGACATTATATTTGAAACTTTTTGACACTTTATTTGAATGTTAATTAACTAATAATTAATAATAAAAATTATAATAAGTGAAATGAAGTGAAAAATACATATTTGAATTTTCCATCATCGTTATTTCTGACTAGCCAGTTTCACCCACCGTTTTATTTAAAAACGGCCTACCGCATCGCATCGCATCGCCCCTTAGCAATACTACTTAGTTTTCGATTAGCGTCGTTACTGACTTTTCTTATTTTTGCTCGGCTCCTAAGAGTCGTAGCGTGATGTTAAATAGCCTAAACTTTCCTCAGGAATTGGGCTATCAAACCCAAAAAGATTTTTTTAAATCCGACTGGTAGTTCCAGAGATTAGCGCGTTCAAACAAACAAACAAAGAAACTCTTCAGCTTTATTATTAGTAGTAGGTATATAGATAGAATGACAATTTGTCTAGGGCTTTTTTTTTGGGTGGGAAATTATCAAATAACTTCTCCCGCTCTGGGTGGAGCAGGAGGGTGTGTCAGACTCTTACTGACTAAAACCCACCCGTGTTCCTTCAGTTGCCTGTATTGCCAGGGGCCACGGTAACCCTTTCGGACAAAACCGCACCTAAAATTAGTATTTAAAAAGCTACTTACACCAGCTGGCTCCAGTCCTGCCACAGAACTGCCTGGTCTTGGGGTTCCAGATGAACCTCTTGGCCTTCTGGGCGCCTGTCAGAGGGACCTCCTTCTCGCGGTAGTACATGTTGAACCGCTCCAAACTCGTCAGGTCCGACGTATTACGCTTCTTTGTCACCGTCATCTTGGTTGGGTCGAGTTACTGCAAAGGAAGAAAATGTACATTGTAGAGTACATGTACAATGTTCATTATCTACACATTCTGTACATCAAACACTGACCGAAAATAAACAAAAAACAAAATCAAAATCTCTAAATGAACTGCTCTCTTGAATACCTTTGATATTCCATTCAAAGCGATTAATCCATTATTTTTAGTTTTGCATGTTTATATTTTAATTGCTTAGTAGATAATGATAAGTGGAAGCGCAGTGTCTCCTAACACAAGCAATTCCTACTTAAAAGGTGATCTCCAAAAACATGTACTATCTAAATGCCCTTTGTATCACTACATAGTATAAAACAAAGTCGCTTTTTCTGTACCTATATCCCTATGTATGCTAAAATCTTTAAAACTACGCAATGGATTTTGATGAGGTTTATATGTATAATAACCCTGTTTATACCCGTGCGAAGCCGGGGCGGGTTGCTAGTTTGAAATAAACTTTTTTTGAAGTGAAAACTTCAACAATTGAACTCGCGACACCGTTACCGACACCTCACGTTTATAAATGCGATTGTGCTCTTTATTTATATTACGTTACGGATCAATGTTTTATGCAAGTATTTTTACTTTAAAGATATTGGAAGATTTTTTTCAAGTTTTCACTTCTGTCGGCACTCCCGGAGTGCCACTATTTTTTTTTAACTTTTTTACCAACGTACCTATGGTCGGGTCTGGACACACAATAAGTACTTACTTACTTTTAATCGTTCAGAAGCAGAATTTATTTATTTGTAAGAATGTAGTTTTTCTATGATGTTATAATTTTATAAGTTCTGTAAGGTGTGTGTGTCCTTATCATCGTATTCTGTGTTTGATAGCTAGCAACAGATTGTGGTTTTAGTTTATATTGGATTGAGTGCAATCCATTAGAAGCAGCTAGAGTGCGTGTACTAGCGTATTTTGGTCGTTGGTTCAAATCCCGCCCGTTGCGTTATTTACGTGAACTCGACCACAAACAAGCGCAAGTTACAATATTGTAACTCGCATTATTATTGTCTGTCATGTTTATAAAATAAAAATATTTGAATGCTGCCATTTAGCTACACAATTACTAAATGTAAAACCGCACAAGATCTCTGTCCATTATAAATACTATCCAGTAGCCCACATACTTATAACTTTAAAAATTAACAACACATATAATTTTCTTCTTACCTTTTATACCCTAACTCCGTTTAAAAACAAATATAAAAGATGACCTTACCTGTCCTGTCACTGTCACCCGTCCCGTAGGAAGAACCGGCGAGCGCGCGAGTATGCGCTCTGCGACTGCGCCCGCGCAAGGCAACCAACCGCGCAGGATAATGAATGGCGGTATGTGGAAGGTACACATTTAAAGCACGTTAAACCCAGTATTTACCAGGCGAAAGTAGTATAGTTAATTAAGTACGATTACTAAGTTAAGTATATTATTTGGGAAACAGAATGGGTTATTAAAAAAACATAATTTCTTTGCATAAATAGTATGATTTTCTCGATAAGATGTTGGAAAAGTTATAGAACTAAGTATATTTAAGTAATTAACTTGAACGGTGCAGTGGTCATATACTGGTAAAATGTTTGGGTACCATATGGTCCTATTACTTATACCCCGATTTCTTAACCGATGATTTTTCTAGTTCTATAGACCTCAGACACACTCAAATAAAAAAAAGAAAATGAAAAAATCGTTTATTTGCATATATGCAGACTGACGACAGAGCCTACATCGGTCTTTCAATAAGTTCGGTAAAGGATATGTTGAATCTCGTGGTGATCAATGCTCGAGCCTTCTCCGTATGAGAAGAAGGTTTTGCCCTGCAGTGGAATAGTTATAAACTGTTTTTGTTGTTGAATGCTACACTTCAACATGACCACGACCACTGCTCGCCCCCTCACTCGTAATAATAATCGTGCCAGTTGTGATTAAATTCACTTTATGTAACACTTGACATGATTTGCGATAACCTTTACCTTTCAGAGGATGCTTCTTCTTTTCGTGTGGTTGGTGAATAACCTGGTATCAGAGTTTTAAAGCCACCCATGGGCCTCTGACTTGGCTTTCAATGTCGTCGAAAAATATCTCTCAGGCATGTCGGTTTCCTCACGACTACGACCTCTGAGTTTGTTTCGGCATTTCTTCTCAGAGTAGTCAGATAGGAAACGCCGAACTCATCTAGCTTATTTTTAATATTTTTTTTATATGACATGTAAAAGTGATTCTGAAATCCTATTTGCAGAATAAACAATTTCATTTCATGTCATTTCACGATGTTTTCCTTCATCGTTTTTGAAGCAAGTGATAATTAAATACAATACGCACATGTATCCGAAAAGTCAAAGGTGCGTGCCGAACTTGAGACCTATGACTTGGCAGTCTGACGGTCACACCACTAGGCTATGACTGACCTCAACGATGCTGGA
Source organism: Agrochola lychnidis (assembly GCA_963680765.1). NCBI lineage: Eukaryota > Metazoa > Arthropoda > Insecta > Lepidoptera > Noctuidae > Agrochola > Agrochola lychnidis. The sequence continues at coordinate 25,327,373 of OY796858.1, forward strand.
ACTCGCATACGTTTGTGATGATCATCATATCACTGTTGAAAAAACCTATTTATTAAAAGTGACTGAAAAAATGTGTATTGTTATGTTGTGCAGGCATTCGGAAGACAGCCTTTCCTCCTATATTATATAGACCTTACGGCTGGCGATACTTAAATGACCGACCCCCCTGGGCAAACTCCCTAAAAATAGTGTACTGACTCGTATTGCTTGAATTTATAACACAGATTACTCTCAAGTCGATATATTTAACTGTAATAAACCTACATTCAAAAAACAAATAATAAAAACCGTAAACGAAGGCAAATGACAAACTATTAATAACTTAATTTTTTTTGTCTCTTTCAAATTGAAACTTAACTATAAATAATACTTAAAAATTGCACTTTTTGAATTTAAATATTTCTAAGTAGTCCGTTCGCATGTTTTATACTTATCCTAGTTATACAGGGAAACCTATTATTAGCCATACAATACTGTAACACATATTCTGTAACATACTATTATGCATCGCTGTTGGATGCCTAAATAAAGAAAAGAAAATAAAATAAAACCTTGCTTCTTCTACTCATAATCGGCGCGAACTTAGCAAGGATAGCTATTGCCGTCGTGAAACCACCAGACAGCGTTGGCAGCTGCGCTTACTGATCTGGGTACGTCACGCGAACATAGCCTATTATAGTGGAGTCTAATGGAGTCTGGAGTCCCTCATCAACCTTCATGCAAACAGACTAATATTTTTTGTGCCACAGCATGAGCTAATGAAGACTGGAGGCCGACCCCGAAATTGTTGGGAAAAGGCTAGGCAGATGATGATTAACATTTTATATACTTAATAATATTATGAAGAGGTAAAATGTATTTGTAAGTATGTATGTAGGGGGTAATCTCCGGAACTACCAGTCGGATTTGAAAAATTCTTGACAAAGGTTATAGGTTCGCGGACGAAGTCGCGGGCAGAACCTAGTGAGCTAATAAGAGAAGAAGGAAGAGTCACCACACTGAAAAAGTGCAGTCCGAAATTTTCCTTAATTCTCCACATTATTCGGCCATTTAATGCGTAACATAGGAAAAATTTATCAAGGTCGGTCAAAGGATGGGCTGCGGCTACATTGGACCGCGTCCGTCTGCAAGCGAACTGTGAGGCGCTCGCGAGCATCTGCATACGTCATTGCTTTAGTCACCTAGTTACTACTAACACCACCCAAGATTCTGTATTCTGGGTGGTGTGACAGTTATATACATACGCTGCGGCAGGTTATACAGAAGACCGAAGAGTATAACCTCCCTCTCTGCTTAGCGTTTGTGGACTACGAGAAAGCCTTCGATTCGATCGAGACATGGGCTGTGCTGCAATCTCTTCAACGGTGCCAGATCGACTATCGGTACATCGAGGTGCTTAAGTGTCTGTACAAAAACGCCACTATGTCAGTTTGACTCCAGGACCAGACCTCGAAACCTATTCTTCTGCAACGAGATGTGAGACAGGGAGACGTTATCTCTACGAAACTGTTCACCGCTGCACTGGAGGATGTCTTCAAGGTTCTGGGTTGGAAAGGGCTAGGTTCTGGAGTGACGACCGCGTACCGGAAGACGTAGCGTTGGAAGGCCTCCCACAAGATGGACTGACGACCTTGTGAAGGCCGCAGGAATCCGCTGGATGCGGAAAGCACAGAATCGGTCGAAGTGGCGGTGCTTGGGAGAGGCCTATGTCCAGCAGTGGACGTCTTTCGGCTGAAATGATGATGAATGATGATAGTTATATAACCTATCAAACCTTTGGTAACTAATGACAGGAATAACATTACTAAAAGATGGATGGTTGTGTGAGGAAAAGAAAAGAGGGAGCATGGGAGAAAAAGTGCTGATCCAAGGAACATGGGAAGAACAAGGGCAGGAAGATGGGGAGAAGATTGGCATCAAGAAGAGAGAGAGAGATTGGCAAAGATTGACTAAACAAAAAAAAACAGACCACACAACATAAACCGAAAGTTGGTTCACTAATAGCATGCATGATTACATGATCAGCCTATAATGTTCCCACTGCTGGGACACAAGCCTCCTCTCTGTGAGAGGGAGCGGGGCGTAATCCACCACGCGGGCCCAGTGCGGGTTGGTAGATGTCACATGTTTTCGAAGTTTTAGTTCTAGGACATGCCGGTTTCCTCACGATGTTTTCCTTTACCATTTTGAGAGCACTGGTGATGAAATAATTTACACAAAGTAAAGCACCTGTCTGGGTTCGAACTTACGACCTACAACTCGTAAGTCGCGGCCATTACCACTGGGCTACCACTTTTCCTCACACACACACACACACACAGCACAGCACAATAAACATAAAATAGCACAGTATTATATTAATAGACCACAATAAAAAGCATATTTTTCTTCTGGGGCCCAAGTCTGCTATTTTTATAAATTCGGCATTCCAACACGATTCCATTGTCATTTTGCTAAAAGTTCGTAATCTGCTAAGTTCATAATGGTCGATCATTGGTCGGTCAATGGTCTCGTAATAGAATTGTGTTATAATGGCATTGTCATACAATACGACCAATGATACCGCCTAAGTCAGTCATTCATTTGTCATTATGTATGAGATTACCAATAAGTGCCATTTTTTTCAATGGAGTGTCAGTGGCTGACCATTGGAAAGTCATAATGACGCCATTATATTAGTAGATTACCAAACTTGTCAAAATCAACAATTATGAAATCAATGATAGACCATTCTGACACTATTGTAATAGTGGACTTGAGACCCAGCTGTCAAGTAACCACCACTTTTTAATTCCAAATCACACGCCACAACAAAAGTACCGTAACCAACAAACAATAAATAAAAATCACCTCACACGATCATTCAAAAGTAATTTTCCTTAATACCCGATAAAGAATCACTGAACGCTGCTAAGGTACTTCATCATTTGGTTTCGCCGAATACACGCGGCGTGATAATAAATTGGCCATCAGAGGTGATTCGCTGACCGTGTCGATTGGCCGTAAAAAAACAAAAGGAATACTTATGCCCTTTATTCGGGTGTGCGGGCGCAGCGTCAATCATTCGATCGGATGCTGCGGTTAGCGGGAGCAGAGGTGGACATCGCTAGCGAATTCGATATGTCGATATGCTTACAAAATAGTTTCCTTGTCATATGCTTAGAAAAACAAATTAAAAAAAAATTGAACAGCAAAGAAACTATTTCTACATCTACAGACGAAAATATTTCATATTTAATGCAAATTTTATTTTTTGAACTGCTTTGGTATTACAAAAATAGTGTAAAATATTCAAATAGATACACAATAGATCAAAATATGGACTGCTTTTTCTATAGGACCAACTTTGAAATGTTGAAAAATAAAGTGTAAGTAGGTAAATAAAATAAAATAGACCGTATGGATTAGCAAATGTTTTATTCTGACACTAGCACTTTGCTAGCAACTTCTTCCGCCATATATTCGGGATCCTTATCCCTCAGGAATTTCGATAAATCCGGGCTTATTCCTTAAATAAATCATAAAGAGAACCTCTATGCAAAATTTCAGCATTTCAGCTTTCTAGGTTCAAGGGTCTGGGCTGGGCGTTGATGAGTCAGTCAGTGAATGAGTCTTTAGTTTAAGACTTTTTATGTGAATTGATTTCAGAATTGGTCCAATTATTTCATAAACCATTTTAAAATATTTCTACAGTCAATGAAAATATACTCTTTTTGTGTGTCGTACTACCTGCTTCTCATTCGTGTATCGATACTCGTTTCCTTGTTGAATTTTTGTCGATATTCGCTACTCTGCTGACTCCGGACAGCCCCAAGTAGCGGTACTCTCGCGAAGGGTGAGATAACTCGCGCCATCGTACCAGCGTCTTCCATTACATGTTGCATTCTCATGATGCAGGGCTGCTGTAACAAAGGAAACATGTTGTGTATTGTATTGAAAGTTTTGGAGAATAAGCACTGAAAACCAGGTAAATTGAAAATTGTTCAAAACTAATCCGGAAGTTGAAGGAGCGATACAAAATTCTATAACAAGTAAATAAAATCAAACATAACTTTTCTCGATGATTGCAAAGTCCAGCATAATTTCAAATAATATAAAACTAATCATTTAAATACTTTTAAAAAATGCATTAGATTACAATTATTTTTAAATATCTAATTCTGGGAACTAAGTTTAATGAAACACACATTTTTAATTTTCTGGTTAAATATGAAGTAGGTACCTACTTATACCTACTATTTGTAAGCAAATAATGCGATTAACTTTATCCTTCCTTGTATTTGACTACTAAGTAATAGGATTATTTAAACATTACATTGTGTATTAATTTATATATTTCTACCTAAACCTGAATCATGATGGGTCAGGAAATATGGTCAACCACATGACCATAATAGCTACCTTAATAACGATATTATTACAAATTGTGGCATAAATACTTAGTAATAGAAAAAATAATTTTCCTCACATGTTTGAAGCAAACAATACTATACACAAGTTCAAGTTTGTGGTCTACGCAAGCCTACGAGTGGTCTACGACTGGTCTACGCAAGTTTATGAGTGGTCAATAAAAGGTCTACGCAAGTCTACAAAAGCCTACGAGGGGTCTACGAATTGCCTACGAAAGCCTACGAGTGGTCTACGAATTGCCTACGAAAGCCTACGAGTGGTCTACGAAAGCACACGAATTGCCTACGAGAAATAAGCTCATTTCTAGAATTGGCCTTTTCACTTTTTTGAGTTCTTATTCCATAAAACCATTCATTTTATTTCAATTATTTAGTCTGTAAGACATGTAATTATTGAGGTATTGAAAAGACAGAAAATAACAGAATAGTTTTTCTCTTCATGATATTTTTTTACCAGTTGAATTTAAAATTTTCAACGCCATTTAGTTCGCTGTTAGGTTTAGTGTTAGGGTATTCTATTGTTTTTAATTTTTCATTTGGTGTGTGTTATTTTTATGTGAATAGTTCAAGTATTTTATCTATAAAAGTAAATTTTTATATCCAGAAAAGAAATGCCGTGTGTCAGCCCTACGGACGCCGCGGATGGTGGCTGCAATATAAAAGTTTATCCTTGAAGGGAGGCGTCAATCGCAGTGCTCACCTCGGACCGCCACCAGTGCAAGTACCACCATGGCAGGATTTAGGAGGATCTCGATACTGGTGAGTCTAGGCTGACTTTTAAGGAAAACAATAATTAGAATTAATTTAAAAAAATGGCCTAACTTTTTATCTCGATTAAATTATTAGTTGCTCTAGAATACTCTATCTAGATCATTTAAAAATAAAATATTAAATAATTATATTTTTTTATTAAATAATAATTAATTAATAACCTCCTATGAAGAATTAAATAAAAACTCGGTTGATTATTTATATATCTAGTCAAAATTAAATTTAATAATGCTAACTTTGCCATAAATACAACTAAGTTCACTATATCATAAAATCAGAAGCCCTTCAAATTAGCACAGATTTATGCGATTCGCACTGGGTTGTAACCACGGATTAATAAGTGTTTTACCGATACTAAACTGTGACTAAGCACTAAGTACATTAGCTTAATGATGTGGTTAAATAATCAGGTTCGATTGCTGTTGTTGCTATTTTTGTTGTGGTCTTTAACATTATAATCGCATTTTTCAGGCCATTCTTAAACATTTTTTCCGCTACGTTGTGTATTTGCCAGTTCGGTAGAAAAGTACATTTTTCTGTGTAAACGTTACCCTCTTCTCTAACCATATAAATTTTCTTTTCAGTTACTCGTCATCGCGCTAACCAGCGCAGTAAGCGCACTAGAAGCAATGAAAGTGCTTCACATTCCAGAGAAGATCATAGGAGGCGTCATTGACATAGTCCAGAACCACAAGAACAAACCCACGCAGCAGACTACAACTGTACAGACACAAACCCAGCAGCAGGGGTATCAGCAAGGATACCCGCAGCAGTACGCACCCTGGAACACAGGCTACCAGCAAAACCAGGCACAGTATCAAGGACAGTATGGAAACTACAACTATCCTCAATCTGGGAACAGCAACTCCCAAGGAAGCTATGTCAACACACAAGGATACTACGGGGGATCCCAAACCCAGGGCCAAGGACAGTATCAAACCTACCCGCAAAATCAGTCAGGAAACCAGTTCCAAACTCAGAATCAACAGAGTACTAGCACGTTTGAAAGTCATCAAGCTGGACAGTTCCAGAACCAGATACAGACTGGAGTACAAGGCCAGGGACAGCAAGGGCAGGGTCAAGTGCAGAATCAACACTTCCAAAATCAAAATCACCAGTCTGGGCAATTCGTGAATCAGAACCAGTTTACTAACGGAAACTTCCAAGGATCTCAACAAGGCAACCAGCCTAACTATCCGGCTTCAGGTGGTTTTCAACAGCAGCCAACAGGGTCCTATGGCGGCCATCAGCAGTCAACCAATTTTGTGAGCAACCAACAGTCAGGTACCTTTGTGGGGCAAACTCAGCCGACTCATAATTATGGCGGACAGACCCAGCCTCAAGGTCAGGTCACACAGCCTTCGTATGTGGGCCAAAACCATCAATCATCGCAATTCCAAGGACAGACAGGTAGTCAGAGTAGTGGCCCTGGAACGACTGGGTCCAACGGTGGTGGCTTCCAAATATCCACTGGTCATAATTCAGGTGGACCAGGACCTACATGCGTGTGCCAAGCGTGGACCAAACCTCAAAATGGAGTACTTAATGATAATGGATCACAGAGGAGTGAAGAGAAGGTGGAAAAATCTGAAGAGAAATGATGCCCCTTTTGAAATTTACTTAGCAAATATATTATAGTAAAATTATTGCATTAACTTTTTGTTAGGCGCTCAACTTTGTTGCCTAAAATACTATAAATTGAAGAATCTAAATTATTTTCTGTAAATGTAATACATTTAAATGGATCGTTTCATAATCTTACTAGAGTAATGCATGATTAGGTATAATGCTGACTAATATAATGTAAGTAGATTGAAATTCAAGTAATATAATAAAGACAATTATTTATTTATGTTACTGTTTTATTATAATTATACCTACCTACAGTACAGAAAAATTTTACCTTGGTAGTACCGTAGTAGGCAGCACTTTACTCTTGACCTGGGTATCAAACCCCACCCAACGCTTCAGGTAGGCTTGCAAGCCGACCACTAGACCATAGATACAGCAGAGTATGGAAATGAACAGATAAATTGTTTCTAATTGATTCGTAGCCCCGTTGTCTCAACGATCAAATTACAAGTTGGTTAACGAATCGACGAGTTGATTGATCTTGATTTTAATTGTACACAAACTAGGTACACGATAATTTTGCCCGTAACTGGGGCGCTTATACCGACTAAATAATTACACATTTACTATCTTAAACATACCTACCTACACTTACATACAGGACGCTAAAATCTTAAAACGATTAATTACTTCGTTCTTCGCAAGGGGTAGGCAGAAACTGCAGCACCCCACCTGCTACGATCCTAACACTTCTTTTGCCTCGTTTACGTTCATACAACTGGTCATACACGCACGCCGGTTGCGAGTACTACGCACCTGACCTTTCTGAAGAACATCACCAATACGGTCAGTATGTATATGTTCTTCTAGGGCGTCCCCTCCCGCCGTGTCCACTCACATTTGCCTTGTAAAATACCTTTTCTTTGTCGCCTTTCATTCATCCTCTCAACATGACCAAACCATCTAAGTACCTACTTTTTTTTTTACTAAGATGTATTTATTTTTTTAACTCGGTTAACATATAATATACACAAACATATTAACAACTAACTACTATATATATTATGTACAAGTATGTAAAGGAAAAAGTTAAAAATAAAGACAAGAGCTCATTAGGCGTCAAAAAATTCGTCCGCATCGCTGTCAGCGGAAAAAATGCCCAAAAGGCTGGCAGCATTGCCACGTTGGATGGCAATGCTGATTCTTTGGCCTAAGAATTGGCCAGCCCTCTGGTCACGTAAAGAGTCGACCAACCGCTTGGCGAACCTTTTGTCACTATAATACATAATTAAGTAATAACAAATTGTTATCTGAAGGCCAAATAAATATGTTTTGGTTTTTTATTTATACTTGCTTGTTACAGATGATTGTTATTAAAAAAAAAAAACACTAAGTAAGTAAGGTAATGATTACCTAAAACGGTGATGTCAGTAAGTTTAAAAAAAAGTTTAGTGTCAGTATCAATTAAACATGTGACGGTTGGATCGGAAAGCCAAGCGCTTTGTTTTATGTTTTTAAATTTAATCTTATCTCATTTGTTTTTATTTTTAATTTGAGTTTTAACTTTGATTGTAATTTTAACTTAATTATTAATAATCTATTATGAGTCTTTGTTATTTGAATTTGAATTTGTCACTCGATATTACGTACCACTCAGGTACAATGGCAATGCGTTTCATTTTGACAGTTCAACAACAATCAATGCATTATTTACGTTGTCGAGCAGACGAGTTTTCCACACATGTAAAGCAATGCATTAGCAAATTCCTTCAAAATCTTTAGAAATTTGATTGAAAGTGTGATATGCAATTATAGGTGGGTCGTTCGTAGTAAAATCCGACTTCGATAATAGTACAACTTTTGATGCAAGTGTGCAGTAACGCAATAACAAATGCTTATGAGTTTTGAAAAATTGACGAATAGACAAAACAATTATATTCATATGCTTAATAAGCATATGCAATTCTTAGTTAGTCATTATAGTGACAAGTTTGTATTTTTTGACACCAACAGTTTTGTGGAAACTTTAAAATCGACTAGGGATACTGTGTATCTGCCTGTTAGTTTTAGATACATAATAGCACAGCTATTAGCTTTTTTTATAAACTCAGACATAAGTAGTATGTCGCAGTCTTGTATTATTAACACCACAGTGGTTAGTAATAATACTAATAATAAGGTGGTGAACTTGAATAAATGTAGCTCAAATGCTATAAATATTTTTACAAATTGTACGAAGGAGGTTCCATCTCCCTCACTCACTATGAGCTCACTGCCTGGTGATGACACTGAAATCTTGGGGTTAACTCCGGATAGTCATTTAAAAACTAGTTTGTAAGACAACAGAAGGCACCAGTAAGAATATTCTTATACCTAACAACAACAAGGTGTCTTCTTGCTCCAAAATTAATAACTATCAAAAAGGAGATCAGCAGAATGCCTTGAAATTATTTCATCAAAATATTCAAGGTATTTCTTCCAAATTATTAGAAATCGAAATGTTTTTAGAAAAAACAAAGTTTGACATTGTTTGTTTTACTGAACATTGGTTAAAGGATTACCAAATGCTAATTAATTATGAGAACTATAATGTGGGCAGTTGTTTTAACCGTAAATCTATGCTGCGTGGAGGTTCTCTAATCTTGATAAAAAATTGTTTAAAATCTAAGCAACGTAATGACATAGTTGGTTTATCAGTTGAACATTGCATCGAACTGTCCTGTGTTGAGCTGGATAAGCATGTTGTAGTGTGCGTATACAGACCCCCTAATTATCAGAACTTTTCTTTATTTGAGTCAATAATGGAAGATGTCCTAGCGAAACTTGCATCCAGTAACAAAGCCGCAATTATTTGTGGTGATTTTAATATAAATATTCTGGAAAATAATTCAAATAGCAGTAGAATATTAAGCCTTTTTAAATCGTTCAATTTATCAAATGTTTTTACAGAACCAACTAGAGTAACTTCAACTTCTGCTACTTGTATCGATAATGTCTTCTGCGGTTGTGATTATTTAGATAAAGCCATCGTAAATTATTTACCATCTGATCATAGTGGACAAACGGTAACTTTTAAATTTAGAACACCTATTCAAAAAGTGCAAATACAAATTAGACCAATAACAACTGGCAAATTAAATAGATTCAATAGTACCCTAAATAATAAGTTAAATGCTCTGGGCCCTAATATGGACGATGCAAATAAATTGTATGAGGATTTCTTTTCAGTAGTGCACACTGAATTCAACAAAACTTTTGAAAAGAGAACAAAAAATATTTGCCCTAATTTTATTTTTAGTGACTGGGCAACTAGAGGTATTAGGATAAGTAGGGAAAGACTGTTCGAGCTGTATGGCCTTAAGCCTTACATTAATACTGAAACTTTCAACAAGTATGTTGCTACATATTCCAAAATTTTTAGAAATACTTGCAAGATAGCTAAAGCTCTGTATATTAGCAACAAGATTAAATCAGCAGAAAATAAAATAAAAACAGTTTGGAAAGTTATAAATAATGAAACTAATAGGAACAAAGTACGAAACACTGAGTACACATTGGAGACTTCACGTGGTGCCATTAGCTCTAACTTAGAAGTAGCGCAAGAATTTGTACATTTCTTTACTAATATACCATCTAAAACGACAGAAGCTTTAAATTCCTCACCCGATGTCTCAATTAATTTATTAAGAGCGAACGTTCCAGGCTGCCCGGTTGAATTTCAATTTAAACATATAAACCCTATGATAGTTATAAAAGCTTTTCGGCAAATTAAAATCAAATTGACCGAAGATCTATGGGGATTATCTATCAAAGTTTGTACATCCATAATCGAGACTATAGCACCGTACTTAGCTTTAATATTTAATTTGTGTGTGGATCAAGGAGTCTTCCCGGATTTAATGAAATACAGTAAAGTTATACCACTTTTTAAATCTGGGGACAGTAAAGACACTAACAATTATAGACCAGTATCTGTGCTGCCGGTATTCAGCAAGGTTTTCGAAAAGGTAATGCTCAATCAAATGCTTAATCATTTTAACGCCAACCAAATCTTGCACGATCAGCAATATGGTTTCACCAAAGGACGTTGTACAACTGACGCTGGTGTCACCTTATTAAAACACATATTTACAGCGTGGGAGGAGGCCCAAGATGCCATAGGAATCTTTTGTGACCTCTCCAAGGCATTTGACTGCGTGAGTCATGAAACCTTGCTCTTGAAACTTGAGCATTACGGACTAGGTAAACTTGCGCTCAGTTTAGTAAAATCTTATTTAAATGATAGACAGCAGCAGGTTCAAGTAAATGGTGTCCATTCAATCGGTTTAAAAGTAAAAATGGGCGTTCCACAAGGCTCGATATTGGGTCCTTTCCTCTTTTTAGTATATATTAATGATCTACCCCATTTATTAAAAAACCAACCACAAATGGTGTTATTTGCTGACGACACTTCCTTAATTTTTAAGATAAATAGACGTGCATCAAATCTTGACGACGTAAATAACGCCCTACTGCAGGTCCAAAATTGGTTCACTGCTAATAATTTAGTATTAAATGGGAAAAAAACTAAATGCATAAGATTTGCTTTACCAAATGTTAAAAGTAGTGATTGTGACATAGTATTGAATAAGGAGAAACTAGAATTTGTCGATAAAACTGTTTTCTTGGGGATCACGCTCGATTCAAGGCTGCAATGGGGTCCTCATTTAACATCTCTAGCAGGACGGCTAAGTTCAGCAGCATACGCTGTGAGAAAAATCCGTCAATTTACTGACGTAGATACCGCGAGGCTAGTCTATTTCAGTTACTTTCATAGTATCATGTCTTACGGTATTTTACTATGGGGACGGGCTGCAGATATCGAGTCTATTTTTATTCTGCAGAAGAGAGCCATCAGAGCAATATATCGTCTCCGCAGACGCGATTCTCTAAGGGATCTGTTTAAAGATATTAACATCATGACGGTACCTTGTCAATATATCTATGAAAACATCATGTACGTAAGGAAAAATCTAAGTCTTTTCAGTAAAAGAGGTGATAGACACAATTATAGGACTAGAAATAGGGACCAATTAGTTCAACCGGGTTTCAGATTGGCTAAAGTAGACTCATCCTTCATGGGGTGCTGTTTAAAATGTTATAATAAAATACCTTCCCACATACTCCAACTGAACGAAACGAAATTTAAATCATGTATAAAACGCACACTATGCTGCCAAGCATATTATAAGTTGGGGGATTACATCGCTGATAAAAATGCTTGGCTCAGCGCTGGTCCAGCTCCACAAGGGCGCATAAACTAATTGATTAGCATTCGAAAATATTGTTGCAGCTGCTGAAGATTGTAAAACTATCTTTTCCTTGTATAAATTCAATCTCTTTGTATTGTATAATTGCATATCACATGTGTGAGCACTGTGACCATGTTGTACATTCAATAAAGCTACCATTTACTGGGTACGTCTTTCATTGACTTGAATGTGCTCTGGCAGCTGAGAGTATGTCATGCTCACTCAAATGTCTCGCTGATGGTGGCGTGTGTGTTGGATCATTAAGTTCCCTTCAAAATGGTTGAGCTAAATGGTGCTGATCCATGCGTCATGTTCGTGAACGGGCGCCGTCAGTAGGGACTGGTCATCTCTTAGCTGCCACGGTTTATTTTATTTTAATTTATTTAAATTTTTGAATTGTTATTATATTTTTATTACGGACGCTTTTAACGTGCACGTCTTTCTACATTGTTCTCACATGTATAAATTCAACACGAATGATGTAACCAATATTTTGTAACAATATTTTGATTTAAAAGAGTGTCCGTGGAGTTTCTTGCCCGTTCTTCTCCATAGGTACCTACTACGCTTTGGAATGGGCAACTAGCTTCATTTTTCTGACTGACCGACCCCTTGACAATTCAAAAGTACCTGTAATTGGTTTATTTGAAATAAATGCTTTGAGTTTGAGTTTGAGTTTGAGTTATGCGTATCAATCGACGATTTTCAACACAATTGCAACGAAAAATAAATTCATAAACATTATTAACTTATTTTTTTGTTTTTATTATACAGGTTAAATTAAATTAGATAGCAAAATTCTGCAGACGTGATGGGTATTTGTGGACGAAAATAATGGACCACGATTAATTTATCAAGGGTGTAAAACAAACAATTTATGTCAAAAGGTTGGATCATCTACTACGAAAACTATTGGTTGAGTTGCTTGGCGTTAATATGAAAACTTTTTGATTTGGGTACTGAACAGTTTATCCTACATCAGTCCAGGGATTACAATCCCATCAACATTATGATAGATATTGCTAATATGCTCATCAAATATTTTAATCCATATTCCTAACACAGTACACCATTAAAAAAAGTTGACATTATTGAAAGATACATAAACTGTTTACTGTGATGAACTCATGAATTCATGAGATTTCACAGACAAACATAAATCCTAAATACAATCTAGATTTCGCAGAAATGAAATCAATTTTTCTATAGACCAATAACCTGGCACAATGACCAGACTGATTTACCAGCTTAGCAGCGAACTTAACAATTTAAAATAGTCTCTAAATCCACTACCGGGCAGTCTACCCGACGGCAAAGCATTATTTTGCAACCCTATTTCCTGTCTGGAGAACAAAGAGCCGCTGCTCCCCTCTGAAATCAAACAAAGGAAGACAAAAAAGGGATTAATCTCGCGTTTGAAGGGGTCTACGCAAGCTGGCGTGCTATGTAGGTCTGAAGCGTGCGCGCGCCGCCTTACGTAATCGTTACGTAACCGGCACGGGGTTGCAGGGGTTGCTATGCGCAGGGGGTGAGCGCGGGGCGGGGGACGAGACAGGGCGAAGGCGCCGGCAATCGATTCCCGTCGGCAGTCCGACTCGGCAGCTCGGCATCCGAACATGGCTGACAAGACAAAGGTTACAGAACAATATTACTCCCCGCCGCCGGTTCTAGGCAAATGGGAGGGGTTCAGGCAATTCCTGTGGAATGGCGAGACTGGACAGTTCCTTGGCCGCACGGGATCGAGTTGGGGTGAGTTTTTGAAAGTTTCTCTTATGTCTTAACGGTAGGATTTGTCTCCTTTTTGGAGGGAAAATCGATACTCGATGGCCGGAAAAACGGTTTAGGAAAATGCTACCTATTGTAATCGAGTGAGAATTTCCTTTTCCTTTTACTGAAGAGTTACACAAGTCACGGTCTATTTTTATCATAGTGGACTTACACCTTGGCTCTACCTTGCCATTGTTAGCACATAGGGCACCTTACTAAGTAAATAGTAGTAACGCATGTAACCGTCGTAAATCAATAACAGACTCGTTCTAAATACGTATCTTATTACTTTTAATTAAGTATTTTTAAAATGTTGAATAACTGTTTCCGTTTAGCTCAGATAATGTAAAAATACCTAACGTATTGAATATTTTTATAACTTTTTAAACACATTTTGCAAGTACGGACGAGAATTCCGAGAAAGTAATGATTATTATGATGATGATGATGATTTTATCTATGAAAGTTGTTGCAAAAAATCAGCAGGTGGCGCCCTTAAAAATGGCCGTTACGTAAGATGGATCTCAGCTGGAACTAGACCTTGATATACTCAATTGAACTCCACTTATCAGTAAAAACTTTATCAAGCTCAAAATAAAACAATAATTTCAATACAAAGAGTGTTTCATTGAATAAATATAGGGTTGCATAAATTGCATTTCAGTGCGTTTTTCGCGCCATGGAGCGCGGCGCGCGCAGGATCGCGACTAGGGAGGCGCGCGCATCGTCCTTGTGGCGATCGATCCAAGGACGTACGGACCCACATCTTAGGGGAATCTGACTTTAGAAATTGGTCCTAATTTTTTATGGAAATTGAGTGAGCGGAGACTTCATTTTGCAAAGCAAGGCAATGCTAGTATGATCTAGCTCATCTCAAAACTTGCAATCTATTGCTGCCCTGATTTGGTGGTCTAGTTCCATAATAACTTTTATTTCGATTTACCTTTCCAATGATTTTTTCTTTCACAAGAAGGAGATAAATACGAAGATGATAAGGATTTCAGATATTGGCTTTAACATTGATCATCACGCTTGCTCAGGGCGGATTGGCGATTTCAGACTTTTATTAACTAAAAGCTGCGCCCCGCGGTTTCCCCTGCATAAGTCTCGCTCCCGTGGGAATATCGAGATAAAAAGTATTTTATGTCCTAACCCAGGTTATAGTCTACCCATGTGCCACATTTCATCCAAATCCGTTCAGCTGTTTTAGCGTGAAAGCATATCAAACAAAAAAGCATACAAATATACAAAAAATCAAATCTTTTCTCTTTATAATATTAATTTTGACAAGTCCAGGATCTAGGTCAGGACCTTTAACAAACAACACACATAATATCACGCCTGCTTTCCCCGGAGGGTAAGGCAGGAGTGTATCTATAAAATTACCTTTAGATTGATGAATATTATATCATCTTAGATAAATTTCCAGCTTTGGTTTTTCACTAAGTCTCGTCTTGAAATTGTATACTTTCTCGGAAGGTTGGTAACATTTACAGGGCCGTCACAGAGGCACTACTCAAGGGTGTATACGTGTCATATTCTATAGGATTACAGTAGGTACATATAGGCTTATATACCTGTGTGATACTAAGTAAATAAACACGAGAATTACATGCCTATGTTACGGTCAGACGTAACACTTGAACTACGAAATTCGTGTTTACTGTTTCGAAATGAAGGCGCTGTCAAAGAAAATTTGGTATCTTTGACGTCCAGTTGACTGTACCTACTTAAACCTTTTGTATTACGTATTCTTTTAGCCATCTCATATCAGCAACTGTATTGCAATAGTTCATAATTATGATCAGCCTATAATGTTCCCACTGCCGGGACAAAAGGCTTCCTCTCTTCGAGAGGGAGTGGGCTGTAATCTCCCACGCGGGCCCAGGTGGGTTGGTAGATGTCACATGTCTTCGAGTTTTGGTTCTAGGACATGCCGGTTTCCTCACGACGTTTTCCTGCATCGTTTTGAGTGTAGTGGTGATGAAACTATTTACACAAATTAAAGGGCTGGGTTCGAACCTACGACCTACAACTCATAAGTCGAAGGCGTTACCACTGTACCGTGGTAAAAATATTTAAAAGTTAGAATGAAAAAGATAGATTATTTGTCATAGAAACACGAGCATGCAAAAATATAAAGATAAAATTAAATATACAGATAAAATTTTGGAATTAACAATTTTTACGTGACTGATACACATTGATCCGCAAATCGATCGTCTACCAAATACAATTGAAGCGATTGACAATATTATTGCAATTGATTAATTGCAGTTGGTCGTTTCGGGGACTCTTTAGTCAGCAAGGTGGTAGGGGCTGACTACCCAGGGTGTCCTACATTATAATAATAGGTAACAAAAATAGCAGGCGAGGGTTTTATATCTATGGATATAACGAAGAATTTCTTGTTCTTAAATAAAACCACCATCAAAACACACAATATGTAAATGAAAATAAAAGATGAACACAAGTCAAAGTATTACCTAACCTAGTATTGAGGGGCTTGTGGCTAAGTTCACCGTAAGTAACAGTCGCACGGGTCGATGCCGCGGTTGGTCCGTGGATGGTTGACCATCTTATACATACCAAGACCCCTCCGTGCTCCCGGCTGTCATTTGTAGATCTTTGACAGTCGTTACGGGTGAAAGTGTGATAACCAGTCTTACCAGGGGGTATCGTTTTACTTAGTAACTAGGTTGTGGAGGTCAGATAGGCAGTCGCTCCATGTAAAATAATTATATTCAGCTGCATCCGGTTAGACTAGAAGCTGACCCCAACATAGTTGGGAAAAGGCTAGGCAGAAGTCAAAGTATTTACAAACGTTTTTTTTTGCTTTCACGAGTTGAAAGGGACGTCCACAGCTGATCACGAACACTATAAATAGCTGTAATGTGTAATGAACGGAAAAAGGGGGAAAAATTCCATTGTCACACATCCAAGCTACGTAGACGGATTGGCGCTACTGTAGGCTTGCTTTAGTCTCAGTTAATGACACCCTCAAGTGGGTAAAAAGGGGGTGCGTTTCCTTCACTAGGAAAATGACGTTTCGAACTCAAAGCATTTATTTCAGTTAAGGCATTTACAAGCACTTTTGAACTGCCAAGGAGTCGGCCAGTCGGAAATATGAAGCTTGTTGCCCGCAAAACGTTAATACCTATGAAAAAGAAACTCCACGAACACTCTTGTAAATTATATTGTTACAAAATATTAATTACATCATTACTTTCGTTCTGGGTGAGTCGGATAAGTTACAGTAATCGCGACAATTACTTCAGATAACGTCCACGACTTTTACGTAGTAAACAATAAAATTGCGGACTTGTAATTAAATTAATAACTCACGTTATGTAAATTAAACATGGCACACCGGGAATTTTCAAATTGGTCATTCATTAGGCACAGCTAAAATCTGCACTCGCATTTAAAAAGTATAATCTTAATTAGTATGAACCTAGGTCACGTGATCTATTTACGACTAGTGCGCTGAACGTAGACCATACATAGCATTATTTTATCCATCAAAAATACTAAGGGACCTAATACAAATAATCACCTACATAGTAAAAAAACACTTACCAGAGTTCCAATCTTTCATAATGTTGCATAACTTTGGTTATGATGACTCGGAACAATTAATTTAGATACCCTGACCTGACACTGAATCAAACGATACACAATGGGAACAAATACGCACGCATACACATACACTCACACACAACACACACCACACTCACACACACCACACACCACACTCACATCACATGTACACACGGCTACACATCAAGCTATAAATTTCTATGATTCAATTGGTTTAATCCACTTTTTTCCTATATTTTTTAGTCAGTTTAGTTTCAAAGTTAGTTACATTTCTTCGGTACAGAGTTTTTATTTTTATGACGTGCCTTGAAATTGTGTTTGAAATAGCTTGGAACGGCGTGGCTTGAAATGATTCCTTTAGACCTTTTTAACAAAACATGACTATTCCAATAAAGCCGAGTCAAAAATAGATTACTCCTTTTCAAATTTTTTATTTATTCAAAATAGATTATTGCTAGATTTGTTAAACCTGATAAAAACAATGGCTATTCTGGTTATATATAATAAATTCAACAAAATATAGGATTAAATACACATAACTGCATTCCTAAAAAACTTGTTTCTCAAATTCTAAAAAAAAAAAAGTGGAATAGTCAAGTTTTGAAAAGAACCTCCTCAACTGTCTAGTTTGGGGCTCACTGGTAAACAATATTTTGTAGGTAACCTTGCATCTCAACTTGGTGTTAACCTATAAACCTGCTTACTGTATTACCTGGACAATAAACTATTTCTGTTTTTAATGACCCTCAGAACTTTTACTTATTCGTAGCGATGATTCAGCATGAGTGCTATTGATCAAAACTTTGTCAAGTCAATGGCCTTGCACTGGACTTTTAAAATGGTTTAAATAGCACAACAAGCGGGACAGGTAAAGCATCGTCTATGGTGGGGCGCCAGGGTCACCTGTAAACAGTGACAGTTGACACTGAGTATTGATCCTAGCCAACGACGACGATGTAATATATACGTGGTTTTAAGGGTAAAGGATATAACAATATGTAAAAAAAACGCTGTTCGATCCGAAAGAAGCTCGTAGGTACTGCAATAATATTACCTAAAAGTAATAAAAAACCGAATTATTACATCACGCCTTGTTTCCCCGAAGGGTTAGGCAGAGGTATCCCTGTAGCAGGTACCCCTACATTTCGCCAGTTATGTTTAAGTCCCATGTAATAGGGGGCGAGCCTATTGCCATCAACCGGGCACAAATCCAGACTCTGAGCTGCTACTGAGAAATTTCAGATAGAAAAACCCAATAACACTTTGCTCGACCCGGAAATCGAACCCAGGACCTCATGCTCAGCAGAAGCGCTTGCGACCACTAGATCAACGAGGCAACGAGGCCTAATTATTATTGAAATTAAAAAGTTATTGCTATTTAAAAATCACATTTTTAGTACTAAAGTTACCCCCAATTTTTTAAAAATTAGCAAATTTTCAGGTCATAGTTGTTGTTTTTTTCAATAGTTGTGACTTGAAGACACTTGATAAACGATGACCACCCGCGCCCCATATGTAACAACCCGGTAAAAATCCCCATTGAAAAAAAAGAGACGATTTTTTTTTTCGGTATTCTTGAAAATTACTACCTAAATAGAGTCTATTTAGGTAGTAATTTTCAGTACGATACCTAACAACACCTTCACGGATTGGACAGATTTTTTTTTACATTGTATTAAAAACCCAATTTTTCCAATCTTGGTTACATAAGAAAAGGCGTGGATAAGTCACAAAATATTCTATCCTAGATTCTATCTTCAGCACCTATTTTCTGCTTAAAAGGTCGAAAGGTGATATTCCCCTGCGCATGCTCCATGACCCGTGGTCCGTCCATTGTCCTATAATGTCGTATATCTGCATTGTTGCAGGCAGCATAGAATATTGACGAATTGATTGGTCACGGGAAAAGCCGCGGCTTCTAGGTATATCGATCGGTTCGTTACTGATGGTTTTATAGTTTGTAATGGCGGGGAAACGATTGTCGAATCGTGTATTTACTTTTACGATATGTAGGTACTGCTTCCCACTGAAAAACACGTAAATTGGATTAATTGAAAATCGCGTAATGTTAGAAATCGTAGGTTTGGGGGCAATTTTACCTAAAAATGTATTAATGGCTCGATTAGCATAACATACATAACATCACGACCGTATTACCACGAAAGGTTAGACAGAGGTATTATAAGTACACCCACATATCACCAGTTATGTTTAAGTCCCATGTAATAGGGCGCGAGCCTATTACCATCAACCGGACACAGATCCAGACTCCGGGCTGCTACTGAGAAATTCCAGATGGAAAACCCAATAACACTTTGCCCGACCTAGGAATCGAACCCGAGACCTCCTGCTCAACAGTAGCACTTGCGATCACTAGACAAACGAGGCAGGCTCGATTAGATAGATAGATAAACCATTTATTTATAAAAGAAATAGCACAACACATAATACACAATTAAAAGATAACAAATTAGGTACCTACATGAATATAAAGAAAATACAAGGTGCCAATGAACAAAAGAATATGAGCGAACCTTACAGTAGTCGCATATGTAACATCATCATCATCATTTCAGTCAAAAGACGTCCACTGCTGGACATAGGCCTCTCCCAAGCACCGCCACTTCGACCGATTCTGTAACATCTGACTTGTGTATTTATATTGTATTATATTCTATGCATCTGCCATATCACCTTGGTAATAAGCAACATTAAAGGGGCGGGGCTTCGTCAAGGTCGTTTCTGACGGCCAACTTTAGCACCGCGCGCGCTCTTTGGTCAAATCAAATAGCGCGCGCTTCCTCGGCTTCCTTTTACACATTTCCGTCCCTTTTCACGAAATCACTCCCACCGATTTTTAGGGTCTAGGCATATATTCTGTGCACAAATTGCAGGAAAGCGCTGAAAGATGTTACACATCAGAAAAACATTTTATAGAAAGAGAGAGAGAGATTAGCGTAATAGTGGTGAATGATCGTTACTAGGTTTCCCCTTAAAGAACACGTGAATTGGTTTAATTGAAAATGGCGTAATGTTAGAAATCGTACGTTTTAGCACAATAGGGTAGTTTCCTAGGTAAAAAAAAAGAAATTCTATTTAGTCCGTCTTTCAGATAATAAAAAAAATATTAGACACTTATTTTTTGCTTTATCATATTAATTAAAAAATAACTTAGAAAACACGCATTGAAGTTGGGGAGTGGGGGCTCGCTACGTCACAACGCAGTATAAAATCTAGCAAGGCGTGACGTCATGCCACATTTTAACTCAATGTATCGCCGTAATCTTTTGATTACGTCAAAAAAGAAAAAAATACGTGTCCAATATTTTTTATTACCTGAAAAAAGGACTAAAAATAAAAAAAAGCGGCCAAGTGCGAGTCGTACTCGCCCATGAAGGGTTCCGTAGCAGCAAGTAACGATAAGTTTACGATTTATGACGTATTAAAAAAAAACTACTCGCTAGATCTCGTTCAAACCAATTTTCGGTGGAAGTTTACATAGTAACGTACATCATATATTTTTTTTAGTTTTATCATTCTCTTATTTTAGAAGTTACAGGGGGGGGGACACACATTTTACCACTTTGGAAGTGTCTCTCGCACAAACTATTCAGTTTAGAAAAAAATGAGATTAGAAACCTCAATATCATTTTTGAAGACCTATCCATAGATACCCCAGACGTATGGGATTGATGAAAAAAATTTTTTTGAGTTTCAGTTCTAAGTATGGGGAACTCCAAAATTATTTGTTTTTTTTCTATTTTTGTGTGAAAATCTTAATGCGGTTCACAGAATACATCTACTTACCAAGTTTCAATAGCATAGCTCTTATAGTTTCGGAAAAAAGTGGCTGTGACATACGGACGGACAGACAGACAGACAGACAGACAGACAGACATGACGAATCTATAAGGGTTCCGTTTTTTAACGGAACCCTAAAAATGGACACAGGCCTATTCTGATGGCTGATAAGAGAAGTCAGTAAATGATGGTTAGGTTAGTGGGCTCCATTCCCGCACGGTACTAATATTTGTTTGGACTACAAACAGTTGTTCCGGTTCTAAAGTACTTCCGCATGTGAACATAATTGTAATGAAGCTAGTTTTCGAGCTGTATTATAGAACTTTTCCACAATTTTCCCGGAGTTCAGCGCGCTACGGAGTACCTACTCATAGAAAAAACTATTGAAACTGGCAAAAACTTTAGTGAAACTGGAATGCAAAATCAAAATCCTGTAAATGTATATTGTACGCCTGAAAAAGCTTAACATTATGAGCTTGTATAACAACGTAACAATATTCTAACTAATAAATTAACTGTTACTATTACAAAACTGTAGCACGTAGGTAATGAAGTTGTGCCCTGACGATATCGGTTTAATTCAATACTCAATACTTTATTGCATTCCACAATGTATGTGCTTAGGTTTTTTTTTTTTTTCCTTGTCCTAGGGTTCAACAATATTATGGACCCTAATCTTATTACAATCTAGCCTGATAAATAGACTAATAAGTAATTTAATTATAACCTAAACTATTAAATTGTCTTTACTAAGAATGTGTCCAATAGCACTTTTCTTATTGTCTCTATTAAGGCGAATACACTTCGTTCTTGTGTTTGTTTGGCACTTTTGTACTTTACACTATTCACTAACACTAAACACTAGCTCGAACGGTTTTGTTCTTTTTAGTCTTCTAACTATGTTTGTGTTGCTGCATGTGCTTAGGTGGTAAACATTTGAAAAGAAACAATCGTGGTCCCTGTTGGGCACAGCAAAAGAAATATATAATATAGTATAGTTTATCCGGTATACTTTCATTTTTTTTAAGAATGTGTGTTAGCTGAAGCTATTATTGTTTTTAAAAATATTTTGCGTTGTTAAAATTATCAAAGGTTATTAACTTATCACAAAGGTCATTCATACGGAGAAGTGGACGATTATCGAGAAATAATTAAAAGGACATATTTATTTTGAAGAGTATTTGACAAAATAATGAACCAGGCCGTAAATGTGGAGCACCGAGTTCAAGAAAATGTACGGAAAGTCCAGTGGCGTAGCGTACTTTGGCGGGGCCCCGTATAAAAAATTTGTTTGGGGGCCCTTATGAAGGGTAAAGATTTCTCACAAAAGAAAAAAAATGTTTACATAAAATTAAAAGAAATATTAAATAATAATAAATAAATATTATATCTGTCACTTTTTCCAAAATGTATTTATTAAATAATTTATAGCTGATGATGAATTTGAGAAGTTTTTATGAATTTTTGCTTACGCACGTCGGGGGCCCCCGTGGCCCAGGGGCCCCGTATAATTGATACGGCAGATACGGCGGTAGCTACGCCCGTAGGAAAGTCATCTCTGTCAATATGCGATAGTCTCCTGTGGGGTAGTCTTTCGGGGAGTGTGACCCGCCCTTGTTCCACAAGAGAGCAATTTATTAATGTGAGGACATGTTAAAACACTTCCATTTCTGTGCTATATCTAAGTTTAATATAAAATGTGTTTTACCTACACATAAATCTTCCGGAATACATTCTTAAAATGAAGTTGATAACCGCATCAAAATCATTGTGTAGTTTTGGGGTGAACATGGGGTTCAGCAATTATTGCAGTTAGGTTAAGCTATGTAGGTATAGATAGATAAATATATTTACACAATATTACTAACAATGCTCAATACCCATCAATCTGCCTAGCCTTTTCCCTACTATGTTGGGGTCAGCTTCCAGTCTAACCGAACGGAGTTGACTACCAGTATTTTACATGAAGCGACTGCCTATCATGACCTCCACAGCTCAGTAACTGGGTAACATGATACCCCTTGGTAAGATTGGTTGTCAGAGTTTTGGGCTTGTGACGACCCGTAACGACTGTCAAAGATCTACGAATGACAGTCGGGACCAAGGTTCCGAGGTACGGATTGGTGTCTCGATATGTTATGGTCACCCATCCACGAACCGCGGTAAGCATAGCTTAATGATCGATCGACCCGTGCGGATGTTATTACAGCTAATCCTCAATGCCCAAAATGACTAACGATTTTTTTCTCATCTTCAAAATAAATTAAATTACTGCCCCAGTAACCATTACCTTGAGCCCAACTAACTGGGCGACCTAATTCTAAATCCTTTGCAGGTAGACGTTAACTGTCACCATTTACAATGTAATGTGAAGAGCTATCACTTGACATTATTGCTGATTAACACTCATTGGCACTCATGGCTTTAATGTAATCAGGCTGTAGTTGTATTTTTCTCAAGGATTATTGTAGGAAAGTTACGTCTGGTTTAAAAACACACAACGATAGAAGTGAAGACTTAAAACTATGAAGAAATAGCCGTGGTGAACAAACATATACGTACTATTAAGATACGCATGTCGGTGACGCGAATCCATAAGATGTTCCCCTACCAAAAATCGCACTTGAATAAACTTAACATTAATTATTATAATCAATCAATCAATTTTTAATCGTGAACACAGACACAGGTAATTACAATAAAGGTCTTATGTATACATTTTAGTCAAGCTCTATGTCCTACCAATGAAATTGGTGTATAAATATATTAGTTTAAAAAGAAAAATGAAAGAAGGAAAGAAAATAATGTTGTAGTTATTGTCACCGAACGTGCATTTAAAAAAGATAAGTTAGTGCGAGTCGGATTGTTAGTAAAACAAAACAATAACGATTCGTTTCTCAGATATAGGAACCGAAATAAAATTGTAGATAACAATATAACAAAAATTGATGTTTTGCGTTAGTTTTTATGTACATGATTATAAGATTTAAAGCTCCAAGTTTTCTGTGATAGTAATTGACCAGTAAAACAACTTGCAAGGAATTGCGAAAATTCAGTAGAGTAGGAAGTCAAAAATACGGTCAGTGATCGGCCGGTAGTTTGATAGGAAATTCCTATTGTCGCCACTTGTGACCAATTATCGGCATCATCGACCACACACATGTGCAGTGCCTATGTACGGACGCACGCGACGACATGGTAATTATAGCGGTACAGACTATTTTCAGCTGAAATCACAATTTATTTATAGACGGCGGACACTGTTCCAAATATTGAAGTTAACTCGTCAGATGTTTAAGAATTTAAAAAAAAATATGTAGACACAAATACATAAAGAGCAGTGGTGGCCCAGTGGTAACGGCCGCGACTTACGACTTGTAGGTCGTAGGTTCGAACCCAGGCAGGCGCTTTACTTTGTGTAAATTATTTCATCACCATTGCTCTCAAAACGGTGAAGGAAAACATCGTGAGGAAACCGGCATGTCCTAGAACCAAAAATTCGAAGACATGTGACATCTACCAACCCGCACTGGGCCCGCGTGGTGGATTACGGCCCACTCCCTCTCACAGAGAGGAGGCCTGTGTCCCAGCAGTGGGAACATTTATAGGCTGATGATGAAAAAAAAGTACCAATTTTACTGGTGTTTCGATTTATTATGAGCCTAAAATCACAATCAGCAGTGCTTTTACGAGTCCGAAGGTTTCACTAACTTGCGCGGGAAGTTAGTGAAACCTTGCGTCCGCGTGGAAGTCAACTAAGTATATAAACATATCGTATGACACTCTGTAATAGTGTAGCTTTCGGTCAATGAAAGCATTTTTGTAATTGGATCAGTACTTCCAGAGATTACCGCTTACAAACAAACAATATATTTCGCTGTCCCCGGCGAATACAATGGTAATGTGCTAATACGATAGTTTTAACTTTATTGCATATTCGAAATTTAGAGGTCCGATTACACTCTGTCAATTTTTTCATTTATTTTCTACGGTTATTTCAGAAGTTACGAGATTTTAAGGTGTATTGTAATGAATGTAAAAAAAAAAAACACTTTTCTTTTGGTATTATAGGATTTGGTTTAATAAGATATTCACAAAAAAACTTTTTATTTTTCCTGTAATTTTGGTTTTTACGATTACGGTTTTATTCGCCGGGGACAGCGATTTTACCTCTTTTTAATACTTATTAGTCTAAGTAGATTTTGATTACCTACATGCTTTACCGAAATGGAGGTTACCTAGTAGTCGTTAGCAGCCCTATTTCAAAAGAAGGCTCATGAATTCGTGACCTACTCGCCAAATAGGGCTGCCAACTTTTAACAACGGAAAATATTTAGCCGTTTTCAGTCATAACATGCAGATCTGATGGCAATCGCGTGAGAATTGGGGCCAATCCTTACTTGTTTATTTCTTACAGCTGATTTTTATAAGCTGCGTGCTATAATTTTATTTTAGTGTTTTTTTTTTTCTCCGCGTTTCTCTTGAAGTGGCAATGTTTCAAATAATCGACATTTTAAAACTAAAAAACTTTTTACAAAAAAAAAACAACCTACTTCCAAAAAACACTACAAAGTGAAAAATAACTTTAATTTCGGAAGTCGGTGTCTTGTATTTTGTATTTTCGTTTTTTGTCACCGACTTCCGAAATTAAAGTTATTTTTCGCTTTGCAGTGGTTTTTGGAAGTCGGTTGTTTTTTTTTTTTGTAAAAAGTTTTTATTTTTCACTTTTTAGTTACGGTACCTACTCCACACAAATTCGAAAACCACTACCTGCTATGTAAATAACAGTGACAGGAACTTATCATATCATCCACATACTAAGTGGGGAAAAGTACGTATTATTGAAGCTAACTCATAAACTATCAAAACAAAGTTAATAAAATTTATATGGGACTATCTCGAAAGCATACCCTTTCAAACAAAAAAAAAAATTTCAAAATCGGTTCACAATTGACGAAGAAATCGGTTGACATACATAAAAAAAAAACAAACATACGCGACGAACATATAACCTCCTCCTTCTTGGAAGTTGGTTAAAAATATATCATAGTAGCTAGTACTAGTAAGCTTAAAAACCATTGTGATAATTAGCGAATAGATAGAATTCTGCTGTATTTCATAAGTCCATTTTAATCACAGAAATGGCTGGACTATTTATTAATATAATAATGCACGAGTAACATCTTAAGCAGTTTTCTCTAGTCTAGGGTTATGCAGATACAAAATATGCTAGACTATTTTACCATGTATACATAAACGTAGGTAGGTAATTTTAACCTCTCAAATACTCTTGCTAGTCTTTAATTAATCATTTAACTTGTCCACAGCTAAAATCTTGCTGTTCTACCTAATCTTCTATGCGATCCTCGTGGGCTTCTTCGCCGCTATGCTGGCGATCTTCTATCAGACCCTGGACTCCAAGATGCCCAAGTGGCAACTTGATGGGTCACTTATTGGAGCTAATCCAGGTAAGAATTAGCCTGCTGAGTGAAATGATAGGCTTTATCGAGTAATTAAACCGAATGATTATGTTTTATAGGAATCGGGTTGCTATTACCGATTGGTAACTTCAACTAACCATTTTTCGATTATTAATCAAAAGAGTTTTAGCTATTGCTATTATGAAACTTACGATTGCTTTTTCTTGTCCAGGGCTCGGCTTCCGACCAATGCCTGAGAGTGCCAACGTGGAGAGCACCCTGATCTACTACAGGGCAAACGACAAGGGATCCGTACTCAAATGGGCGCAGATCATCGATGACTACCTACTACGTAAGTATGTCCTTATGTACAGGGTAAGCAGGGATTCAGGCGGTTATATCTTCGATGGAATATTATACTTCGTCGGTAAATGTAAGGTAGAACGCCCTCAGGTTAGGTGGAGCGACGATCTTCGCTGGTGGCAGCTGGTTAAGAGTAGGCGAAGTTTAAGTTAAATTAAATACAGATAGACTGACTGGAATCGTTTTTGGGAGATGAGATTATAATTGTCTAGCTAGTGATATGAACTGCTCAGTAATTTGTTTGATCAAGCTGTGCTTGTCAAGGTGTACTATTACTGTTCTTCAAAAGGCTAGGCTTCTGCTTAGATAAGCCCATAGAACGTCCATCCCCATTTTACCCCTTTAGAGGAAGATTTTTCAGAAATTCTGCCTTTGTGCTCACTTTCGTTATGCCTAGGGAACTCTTAAGCATTTCATGCTTCTAGACTCATCAGTTTAGGTTGTTGTCTGTAAGTTAATGAATGAATTAAAGTTTTTTATTCAGTAGATGGATATTAGTCTTCTGTGTGCAAACCGTTCCCTGAACTGTACTAGTGTTTATCTTAATAGGTCATCGTGTCGTTGCTCTTAATCACTACTGGGTTCCGTCGCTAATCGCTCTCCAAGGCAACCTTCACAATTAACACATTTCTATAGATTGCTTTTGAAAACTAATTTGCAACGAATGACGTCACGTACAAGTCAGCGACAAAAGTCGATAAACATTTTAGAACATTTAAATATTTGATTAAAATCGGAAGTAAAATTTAAAGAATATCTAACCTATTAACTCTTGAATGAAATGCTAAAAAAATACAATGTATCGAATAATTTTGTGTCAATTTAGTTTCAGTGAAAACGACGTCGCGGCGAGCGAGGATTCGTTTTCTCGTTGTAGTGAAAACAAATGTTTTTTGTTTTGAGCGAACATCAGCAGTACCGCAATAGAAACGGGTTTTGTCGACGGAAGAATAGAGAAAATGACAGATGGACAATCACAATCTGTCATTTTGTCCATTCTTCCGTCGACAAAACCCGTTTCTAAGGTGGTCAGCATGCTACGTGTGTAGAACAGCAAACATTTGCTCTGAACAAAATGTTCGTTCGGTAGGGTAGCGGCTTAAAAGTAGCAGTGTTAATCGATGTTTATCCAAGAGCAATGTTTGTTCACTCTTGTTATGAGAGGAGGTCAATGCCAAGTTAAGGGATTGTAATTAATGCAGAATTATTTTTCCCTTATTAATGATTCCAACTGCTACTTACAAATCTAAAGGAGGATGGGCAAGGCAAAAATATAGGAGACTCCAGTTCGTCACCACCAATAAAACCATTTATTCCTGAAATATAAGTTTTTTGTTCTGTAATCGACGACCTTCAGGTCTGCTTGCTTGGTTCTTTAATGCACTTTTTTAGCACATTTACTTCTCTACAACACAAACACTCCTTCCAGAGTACCGCAAGAAGGGCAGCGGTGTCGGCGAGGCGAGCGGTGCTGAGAACCGAGTGCCCTGTTCACCTACTACTAGCGCTTCCGGCGAGAAGCAGGTCTGCGATGTGCCCGTCGATGACTTCCACCCCTGCACCTCCGCTAACCAGTATAACTATGAGGAAGCTGGGCCCTGCGTGTTCCTCAAGCTGAATAAGGTGAGATTAATCATCATCATCATCATCTTTCCTGCTCCAATTTCATCGGAGTCGTCGCAGCATGTCTTAATTCATTAATTCATGTCATCTTTGTCTTTTAATACATTTTAATTATTAGTCACCATTACAGTAGTCAGCCCGTTTCTCGCCATATCATGTCTCACAGAACCCCAACATATTTTTTTTATTGTCTCAGCTTTTAATTAACTGGATAATATAAAATCTAAGCTACTTAGACAGTTTGTAACGATAAATGATAAATGATTTTTATTTCTGTAAGTAGGTTTGTACAAACACTTTTACACGTCAATCATATTTTAAAAACTAGATGAGGTCGGCGTTTCCTATCTGACTACTCTGAGAAGAAAGGCCGAAACAAACTCAGAGGTCACAGTCTCTTTTAAAGTCCAGACATAATCTTGGTCAGATCATGTGAAGGCCATGTGGATTGGTGTCTGAAGTGGTCTTTAGAGGAAAGCATCACACAGATTGAGAGGGTCTGTCCAGTCAGTGCACGCATTTGTCATTTATCGTGTAGCTCAACTCAGCACTAACGTTATCTAAATACGAGGATGGAAAGTGTTTAACGGGTGACCATTGAAAATCAGCGCTGTGCTGTGGGTCGCCCATAGCACTGCATCATGCTGAGTGGAAGCCTTCTTATCACAGTCATGTCGTGCAGCTGCCGCCTAAGTAATTTCTGTTCTATGCTCGTGATTTGTTATGTACTTTGTGTTGTTCTCTGATTACTCTTGTCTTTTTGTATGCACGTGTTTCTGTGACAAATAAACCTATTTATCTTTCTTTCTAATCGGATTCTCTATCCTAAATTACTCGTAAATTAACGCACCCGAAAAAGTAACAGTTTCTAAAATCGACGCTTATGTCTTTTTTTCACTTTCGTATTTATATTTAATATTCTGGCAGGATATTGAAGGCTAACACATTTAACTAAATATGCTAATTATAACTCACACACTACACACCCTCACTCTTCACACTCTCACCCATACTCACACATAATCACACGTAAACGCGCGACTTGGCCCTTTTTCTATGCATAACGCTCATTCATTTGCAAATCATTCGCTTTTTCATTTTTGTATAATTTTAAGTTACCCATTTGTTTAAGTTTTCTGCATGTTTACATTGTCTACATTCAATTGCATAAGATAATGATAAGTGGAAGCGCGGAGTCTCATAACAAAAAACACATTCCTTGCTTAAAAGGTGATCTCCAATATTATTGTGCCTAAATGCCTTTTGTAATTGAAATAAACAATTTTATTTTATTTATTTTTTTGCATAATGTATGCATAACTTTTTACAGAATACTCCGATTTTGACGAATCTATTTTATCAACATCGTTTTATAGTGCAGTAGTTAAATGCCTTACCTGATACATTCCAGATCTTCAACTGGATTCCGAAGCCGTACAACAATACTGAGGACCTGCCTTCCAACATGCCGGATGATCTCAAACAGCACATCAAGATGGTCGTAAGTATTCTGTGAAATGCTCACCCTACCCTTACACTATGTCAGGGTTTTACCATGTATACTGTAACATCGTCATCTTACCCTCATACCAACTATGAAGGGTTTGGCTCCTGTTCCTTAACTGTAACTTAAAGCCTTCTTCCTTTTATTGTATTAGGTAATTCTAGTAGTCTTCACACGGATGTTTGAATATGTATTTGGAATTTTACGATTAACCAAACACGTAGATTTACCGGAGACATGTAGATTGTAGAATTTTACAACGATGCGGTCTGGGTAACATTCAGCAGCATAAAAATTCCAGTCAAATAATTTAAATATTTATATAATGATATCTTTATAACTAAGCATTTTGTTTCGCTAGTCCGGCAAGCCCGAAGCGAACACGGTGTGGGTGTCCTGCGGGGGCGAGAACCCCGCCGACGTGGAGAACATCGGGCCTGTGCAGTACATCCCTCGTCGGGGCTTCCCCGCCTACTACTACCCCTTCACCAACAAGGAGGGATACCTCAGCCCCCTCGTCGCCGTGCTCTTTGAGAAGCCCAGGAGTGAGTTTCCAAATCTTTCTTTACTAGTTCTGATGGTTCAAAATATATATCGGGCGTAAAAAGACGCTTAACGAGAGTCGAGAGTCACTTGTTAGTTCCCCGTCATTGTGATGTTTTTTGTGCTGGACCATGCCTGAGAACCTTCTGGTTACGAAGATACTGAAGGTCAAAGTGCAAAATGTTGCTTGAATCAACGTTGAACAACTTTCGTATAACATGAATACGAAACTGTGTGTTCATATGGACAGCAATACTGCAAAATTCCATGTTTGTTCTTATAAACATGTTTCCTGTAAAACAAAAACAAATTACTGAAACCATGTTACGCAAATTTTATTTAATTATTATTTAGAAATTTATCGTTTTAAGCGTTGTGGAATCCATGGAAACTAATTCCAGCAATTTAATTTCTACGGAGTTTTGTATGATCCTGTTGCTAATATACCTCCTCACTTTGCAGCGGGCGTCCTGATCAACATCGAGTGCAAGGCTTGGGCCAAGAACATCTTCTACGACCGCTATGAGCGACGCGGCTCCGTGCACTTCGAGCTGATGGTAGATCGCGGTTAAGCTCGCCGCTCGCGCCAGTTGGCCACCAAGCGAAGCCTTTGCCGTACAGAATGCATGACCTGGGCCCTTTGAGCGTCTGTCTACTTCACCATGCTCAACTGGGACTATCCCACAACATGTAACCTGGAAGTTCAGGCAGTCGTCATCATTTTAAATCAGCATTCCGAACTTACTGGTTTTATAGTTGAGGGATAGCCCCCAATTTACAACTACCCCGTAAGCGTTCTGTGTGGCGAAGGCATAACCGCCAATTGGCCACCAAGGTCACCAACTGATCGCCGGCCAAGGTCATCGAGCCCCAATTGGCCAAGTTCATCAACTTACTGCCAAAAGATCGTTAGTTGATCACTAGTCATGCTAATTGGTGGTTGCCGGTCTCTACCGGCTATGTTAGTTGTTTTAAGTGTTGTGTAAGGTCATGGTAACCAGTTAGTCGCCAAGGTCGCCAATTGTTCGCTACGGCTGCCAAGGTCGTCACGAGGTCATGCCAGGCCGGCTGCCAAGCGCCATTAGCAATAGCCACATAGTCGGCGATTAATTTATATTCGTTTTAGAATAAGCCTGAGGGCGCCACTAATTTTAACTTTTGTTTGTCACGCTTCAAATAAAGTTAATGAAATTTTAAATTTTACTGAATATTTATGAATTATGTAATGTTTTCTGGACGGAGAGTCAATAAACACGCAATAGTTGGTTCCAATTTAGGTTTTTTATTGGTGTTTTATTTCATGATGCTGTGAAACCCTTGCTTCCCTACCCCTTTTAAATTAATCATAATTGAGCTTCTACCTTCGCAAGCAGTTAACGACCTGAAATCCTGAAACATACCTACTGATCACACTGGACATGTAGGTACATGAAGGAATGGGGGCACAACACTTTGTAGAACATTGGCAGGTATTACTGGTTAGTGCATGCAGCAGCAGCTGCGTCTTCCATAACAAATTGCTCCTTGCTATTCCTGAAAAAGTAGTCTAATGAACTCTAAAGCTCTCTATGTAAAAGTAGACTCACAAATACTCACAGATTCCGCATGGCATCTGCTTCACTTGGAACTTAAAAAATCTATATACACAATCTTTTGGGAGATATTTGTACATCCATTTTAGTTTGCATTATCATCAAAACCGGGCACGTAACATATCACGCCTTGTTTCCCCGGAGGGTTGCCCAGAGGTGTAAGCACCTATAGTACAAAAGTTTCTCCAGTTATGTTAAGCTAAGTCCCATGTAATAGGGGACGAGCCTATTGCCATCAACCGGGCACAAATCCAGACTCCGGGCTGCTACTGAGAAATTCTAGAGATAAAAATCAAATAACACTTTGCCCGACCATGGAATTGAACCCAGAACCTCATGCTCAGCATTAGTGCTTACGACCATTAGACCAACGAATTAGCTCCGTGCACACCCGGCGGTGACCCAAGTCATAAAAAGTACCTACGTAAGACTGAAACAGTCGGATCTACCTGCACTGCTGAACAAAACTATTTATTCTATGTCCAAGGTCTAAGGCCTCGGTCTCGAAGTCAGCGGGCAGCGGGGCGGCGGCGCGAGAGCGGCGCGTTCAAATGCATAGATTTATATGGAACTGTTCTCGCTCCCCGCGCCGCTGCCTTCGAGGCCAGTTCCATTTAAATCTGTGCATTTGAACGCACCGCTCTCGCGCCGTCACCGCCGCCGCCCCGCTGCCCGCTGACTTCATGTCCGTAGCCTAACACACAAACGATCAATGGAGTAATTGGGGAAAAGGCCGAGCGAGGATTTAGGGCTCTTTGCTTGCTCGGCTAGAGAGGGATGCTGCTGCCCATAGACATGGCGCAATCCCAGTATCTTTTCTAATCAGGAACAACATAAAGTTATGAATGTGTTACTTTTTACCGACGTACACAATACCTAGTGTTGCCAGTAATATAGGTACCTAACCCTATCCTGCTTCCTATCCTATCCTACTAATATTATAAATGTGAAAGTTTGTGAGTATGGATGCATGTTTGTTACTCTTTCACGCAAAAACTTCTAAACAGATTTGGATGAAATTTGGCACACATATAGTTTATAATAACCTGAATACATAGGATACTTTTTATCCCGATATTTCCACGGAATCGAAACTTATACGGGTGAAACCGTGGGGCGCTGCTGGTCACATTAAAATACTGACTGAGTAGGTATTGGATATTGATCTGTTTATTGTAGGTATTCGTCTGAGATTGCTCTCACTCATTTTTAGTTAAATAAAGAGGGAGAGATTCGTTTCAATATTGACAGACATTGGATTGGAGATCATAAAAGACACGTTTTCCTGTGACGGTCTATTTTTATCTACAAGTAAAAATAACTGCCTCATTTTTGCTTTTATGGCTAATTAAGATTCTGATGAGTGACATGTTGTATTCTTAGATCATCTCACCCAGGAAGGCGGGGTGATCTTTTGTCACACTATTATGACGTATTTCAGCCATGAGATCACACTATGAGATACTCCTAGAGTATCTGGATTCTGGACAGATGGAGTAGGTATGTATGGTCAGCGACAAATGTCAATTAACTCTGCTACTTTTACGAATCATCACAATTGACACAAAATTATTAGCGTATATTGTATTTCAATAGGTTCATTTCGATAAGTTATTACTAACATAGGTACATAAACTCATGCCTTCTTTCCATGATGTTAAGCAAAAACTACATATGCCACCTACTACGATACTTACATATAGGTACCTTTTGCTTCGTTTGATATTTAGAGAAAGAGAGAGAGAAAGAGTTAATATTCTTTTAATTATACTTCTGTTCCGATTTTCATATTAAATATTTGGCTAGATTAAAAAACTGAAATGTTAAGAGCGTTTATACAGAGAGTGGGCAACGCCGCAAATAGCTGTCAAATATTTCGCTGTTTTGATTAATTTAGCAATATTACTGTATGGAAATATGAAATGTGGCCAACTTTTTGGATGAACGCTCTTAATCGACTTTTGTCGATGACTATCTCTACCAGAAATATAAGCCGCTGCTGAGTATTGTTATACCAATGACCGATGCAAAGAAAATCGTAAAAATAAGTAGGGTGGATAATCGATGAACGTGGCATGGGGCGGGGATAGGAAAGGCGGTTGGATCCTTTAGCAAAAAGGCACTATATATAGCAAAAAGATAACTAAAAATTATTTTCGTAATTCTCTTACAAATTACATTTTGACCCCAGCTAATAATTAAAATGTATTTTTATTTAAAGATTTTCAATTTTGAAACAATTAACATCTGGCAATGTGAGCGTCGGTGATTGGAAATCCGACGTCGAATTTCTGAAATTCGTTGCCAAATCTCATTGCCATGATTTGCTAAAAATATTTTGATCAATCAATCACTACAGCAAACAGAATTTGACAGTAGATCCGAGATAATACCTGGCTTTTAGAAATCAGCCATTCGACCTACTACTTATTTGATAAAGATTTCTTCTAGTTAGCTGAGTGCCCGATAGGACTTCCTACTGTCAAAACTGACGATCTTCCATACAATTTTTCAACCCCTATCCCTAGCTTTTTAAAAATTCATCCCATGAAGAGGGTTTAAGGGATAAATTTTTAAAAAGCCTTCCAAACTGAGTGAGCACTCACTTTCGTTATATAAGTAACTCATGTACAAAATGTCATGCTTTTGGACCTAGAGGTTTGGGCTGAGCGTGGTCTATTAGTGAACAGCTAATCTTGATTACTTACAAGTAATACTCAAAGAATACTTCCGTAAAGACAAGGCCAGTAGTATGACGTCAGATCTACAAGAGTACCTCTGTGTGAGTATAACGCTCTGTGGCTAAACACGCCGTAAGTAGGGCACAGGGGGTGAAGACATCGCCGACGGCCTGGCGCCAGGGGGTGAGTGTGAAAATGTCGCCGATACGCTGAGTCTATGTAGTGTAGATGTGGCGAATTTGGCGTAGGTAATTACGTTGCTTTTGATTTTTGAAACTGAAGATGTTACTAACGCAATATTAAGAAAAATACCTACTTTCTCATTTCAGCTTGCTTGACTTGATAACTTAGATTTCAAAGTTCTTTGGCGTTTTAGCCGGTGTAACCCCTTACCTTCCGCATTATATGTGGAATCCATGACATCCTTGGCCATAATATCCCCATGAAAAGTACCTACACAAACACTTCTTATGTTTTTTAAATCTCATTTAATTTAACTAGCAAAAACCTCTTTTATAAACAAAATGCACTGTCTTCAATAAATCTACATACAAATGTGTACGTTGAGTAACTCTATTCACTCACCCCTCTTGTAATCCGTTCAGCGTGTCATCAACCCCTAGGTATGTAGATACGTTTTTGTTTGTTTTATAGTAAGCACGAAGTAAATATACCAGATAGTAATTTAAGTGCATCTTCAAGTTTCATGAATGGTGGGCAGAACTGGGTGTTTAAATGTCAAAATGCTGTGAAGAAATCGGTCCAAAATTTCTTTTTCAATGCTTATTTCAGTCATTTTCTGCTGTGCAGTGTTTCTACAACGTAAAATAATTTTTGGAACATAAAAATATTTGTTGAGTGTTAGTTAGTGAATTTATTGTAGATTAAAGGACATTTGTATATAATAATAATGCGTGATAATAATGTAATGATAGTGTAATGATAATGTAATGATAATGAAAATGTACTATTAATAGAATCTGCACAATAATTGTGACATTTTAACATTCATAATTTGCACGCTTGCTCGCAGGCAGAATACAATGACTTTAAGGCTGTAAGATCTTCCCTTGTAAACCGTGTATTGTCTTGCAAATAAACAATTTGAATTTGAAACTTGAAATCAAATCAAAACACTTATTCGCATAATATTGGTACGTATGGAACATGTATGTTACATAACATTAAATAGGATCTTGATATTTACCATTTCTAGTATGCGAAACTTATCATATCTATTAATATTTTAGTCTTGTTTTAAGGGTTAAGCACTTTCCTATTCCAAATTTTCTTGACAGTCTGCTTCTTCACAGTTCTTTGACTGAAAATTGATTTCAAACATAAGATTCTTTTGTGCAATATTCGATGTTATTAAATAAATTAAAGCATTGCCTCGCTCGATGGAAATACCAAAATTAGAATAGATAACATTTATAAAAGCTCAAAAACCTCGGACTAACAGAGAGCATGCCTAAGAGATATTTCTCGACGGCATGTGAAGCCAAGTCAGAGGCCCTTGGGCGGCTTTAAAACTCTAACACCAGGTTAGGCACTTACCACACGAAAAGAAGAAAACAGAGAAAACAGATTGAAAATAAAATAACTGTTTCTAGGCGCCAGAATGTCTGATAATAATATGTCAGAAGTAGTATATACAAAAATCTCGCCATGACTCTAATATCAACAACCCCTAGATATAATGTAACATTGTCCATCTCTGTCACACTTATGCTACGATAGTATTTGACATCTCTTTCGGTACGGCTACGATATGTTTGTGTACTAAATTACTTTCTGTTTTCTTATTAAGAAATTGCTTCTTGATTATATACACAACATACATAAACTCACGCCTTGTTCCCATGGGGGTAGGTAGAAAATACAGAACGCTACCTGCTACGATCCGTAAGAGCGTGCATACTGAAGAGGGCAACGTCACAAATAGATGTCAAATATTTCGCTGTTTTGATTAATTTGGCAATATTAATATTTGGAAACATGAAATATGGCTAACTCAAAAATCAGTCTGCCTAGCCTTTTCCCAACTATGTTGGAGTCGGCTTCCAGTCTGACCGGATGCAGCTGAATACCAGTATTTCACATGGAGCGACTGTCTATCTGACCTCCACAACCCAGTATCTGGGTAATACGATAACCCTTGGTAAGATTGGTTGTCAGACTTTCGGGCATCTGAGGACCCGAACGACTGTCAAAGATCCACGAATGACAGCCGGGACCAACAGCTTAACGTGCTTTCCGAGGCACGGAGGAGTCTCGGTATGTAAAGACCCACGGACCCATCCCGGCAAGCGTAGCTTAGCCTGATGGATCAACCCATGCGGCTGTTATTAGGTACTGAATGCCACGAGCTCCTCTCACGAAATATGGCTAACTAGTGAACTAAAATATTGATTATGAAATGCAATAATTAATAAAGTAACACCGAATATTAGAAAAAAAAATCGAAAAGTGTATTGTATTTTATCGTAAAACGGTTTCAACATCAAATTCAGTGTTATAATTGAAATTAATTATTAATATTCTAGTTCACTAGTCAGCGAAAAATCGCCAAATTAATCAAAATAGGTAAATATTTGACAGCTATTTGCGACGTTGCCAACTTTTAGGATAAGATCGATTTAATCCTATCTACATATTTCTATCCAGTTGATATAATTTTGTGGGCACGTTGGTGCAGTGGCGGCGCTACGAGTCGCGGGTTCGATTCTCATAAACACGAAACAAGTTTTTGTACGGCCTACTAATAATTGTTTCGGGTCTGAGTGTTAGTTTAAAAATAAAATATGGTAAAATATGGCGTCGAAAAATTCCTCTTATCACTGTCGACTGGTAATGTACCCAAGAGATTGGCGGCATTGCCGCGTTGTATGGCAATGCTTAGCCTCTGGCCAGCCCGGTCACGGGAAGTGTCAACCAGCCGTATGGAGATCTTACTAGTAAAGTTATAGTTAAGTATTACACTATATTTTGCCGCTTTTCGAGGGGGGTTTTTTTTTAACCGACTTCAAAAAAAGGAGGAGGTTCTCGATTCAACTGTTTTTTTTTAAATGTTTTTTACCTCAGAACTTTCGACTGGGTGAACCGATTTCAATGATTCTTTTTTATTTGAAAGCTGATGCTTCCCGTGTGGTCCCATATAAATTTTATTAACTTTGCTTGGATAGTTTTTGAGTTGGGTTCAACAATACGTATTTTTTTTCCCACTTAGTATATGGATGATATCTTAAGTTCCTGTCATTATTATTAAAATAGAAAGTAGTGGTATTCGAATTTGTGTGGGGGTAGGTACCACAACTAAAAACTGAAAAATAAAACTTTCTACAAAAAAAAAAAAAAACAACCGACAAAAAAAACACTATAAAGCGAAAAATAACTTTAATTTCGGAAGTCGGTGTTCGCTTTGTAGTGTTTTTTTTGGAAGTCGGTTGTCATTTTTTTTTTTTAAGTTTTTTTCCAAGTGAGTGCACTTTATTTTGAACCGATTTTGCAAAATATGTTGTGAGCCTTTTAGTATGTGATGAATAAATGTAAACAATATTTCTATCAAAGACTTCTAGTAATTTTATGCTCATATTTTCATTTCAAATCTATGGGTGAATTCAATTTTAGACCACCCACTATTATGAAGGTTAATCGTGATTTTTACGTGATCTATTTTACATACTATACTGTAAAGCTATTGCCGTTAGCTTCATTACCGGGCCGGTCGTCTCCCGCCGTCTTGGCTTGTACCAGCGGCACATAAATCGGTGGTTGGTACTACATTGGCGCCAGGATGACGCTCGATGGCGGCGCTACGTCGCCGGGGCAAGCCACCCTTCTGCATTGCATACATTGCTGGCTACGAAATGTATACATTTTGCAAAAAAACTTCGACTTCAAAAAAACCACTCATCATCATCTGCCTAGCCTTTTCCCAATTATGTTGGGGTCGGCTTCCAGTCTAACCGGATGCAGCTGAATACCAGTATTTTACATGGAGCGACTGCCTATCTGACCTCCACAACCTAGTTACTAGGTAACACGATACCCCTTGGTAAGACTGGTTGTCAGACTACAAAAAAAACCACTACAAAGTGAAAAATAACTTTAGTTTCGGAAATCAATGTTTTTGTATTTAGTTTCGTTGAATTTTTTGCCACCGACTTCTAAAACTAAAGTCATTTATATTTTTCACTTTTTATAATGTTACAATAACCTTATGAACATAGATGACGAGACTATCCAACTCATAAAATACTCTTAAATACATTTTATGGGACCACGCAAATAAATTGAAAGAGAATCACGTAAATCAATGTACATACATGAAAAAAAAACACGGTGAAAGCAAAACCTCCCCCTTTTTTGTAGGAAAAAAAAATTGTGTACTTTATAGAAATATAGTAAATACTTCCAGCACACTATTCATAAGATATTAAAATAGAATATGATTAATTTATTAATAAATGTTGTACGAGCGAATGCGACGTAGCGTGCATCTACGGCGTAGCAATGACGTAGGCGTGACGTAGCACTTCGTAGCCTACATTTCATTTCGACTTATCGTCATTGCATTCTTATCGCTATGTTCAACTAGGATTTACTAGTCGTGTCTTGTATCCTGTATGGATGACATTATGCCTCTGTACATTTGTGTGC
The DNA here is from genome assembly GCA_963680765.1 of Agrochola lychnidis. Classification (NCBI taxonomy): domain Eukaryota; kingdom Metazoa; phylum Arthropoda; class Insecta; order Lepidoptera; family Noctuidae; genus Agrochola; species Agrochola lychnidis. Next base: position 25,366,972 of record OY796858.1, read on the forward strand.
TTAAAGTATTAAATAAATGAAATAAAAGCTGGTATTGAATAGTTTGTGCCAAAACGAATGATATGTTGAATAATATTTTTCTTGAATGTACAGAAGTTAAATTAATTGTTAAGGTAAGTAACACCTTATGTTAATTGATCGTGTTAAAGCCATTTCATACAACTGTCAAAAAATGACAGTTGTGATTTGAATTTCGCTGTCAAATTACTTACCTTTTAATATCCCCGTCTTAATAATTTTGTCGTCTTTAAAAACATAGTAATTTGAATGGGAAACATTGCTCTATTTTTACTTTACTCTGTAGTACAAAAAAAACCAATACACATTAAAAATACGAATACGAAAACAATGCAAAAAAAAATGTGCATAGTGAACCGGCAATGTACTCTATCCACTGCCATCCTCCGTTCCTCTGAGAGTGGTGGCGAGTTATTCTGTGTAGTCAGTTCTGTGGGGAGGGACGTGTGACCACGGGAACCATGGGGCTCGAAAAACGCACCATCAAGATCATCGTGATAGTTTCTGTAGTCGTGCTGGTCATTGGTGAGTCATTTTAAGTATTAATTTATTTTTATTATATTTTAAAATGTATGTTTATATATCGGGGCCATGTTCCAGTCCTTTGTTAGGCGTGCGAGGGGCTAGACTCAACTCTTATAGTTTTTTATTTAAATAATTTCAGTTGTGTTTTTCTCTTCGGGTTCAACAACAATTTTTATTTTTTATAAATTTGGGTAGTTGTGTGCTTGTTTGTGCTTGTGAATAAATATATTTTCTTTCTTAAAGAATGAAAGATTAATTAAAACTTAGGTATTAAGACGTGTTGAAATTAAAACAAAAAAATCAGTAAAGCTATCCGCAATTAGATTTAGTCATGATTTCATTATTAGCGATAGCGACCCGGCCCTGCTTGGCACGGTTTTTACAATTTGACAAAACTGAAGATAGCGAACCGAAACTTTGAAGATATTTTTATTAATGTATGTTTAATTTTAATGTATAAATTATGGTGAAAACTGCATTAAAATTCATTGCGTTGTTTACACAGACAGACACGAAAAGCCACTTTAATACATTATCAAAAAACCTGATCGAAAAAATTCTTACCTAATAGTAACTTACTAAAATTCTTATTCATCATTTATATTATTCAAATAAATTTATTATCGTCTGTGGGATCGGTTAGTGAGATTTGGGGTAATTCAATATTTATAAATATTGATAAGATTTTTTGTGTGGTCGTTGGTTATTTTCCTACTTAATTAAAATTGAAGATTGAATTTTTGTCAACGTATCAGGTTTAGAGCACATTGTCATTGTGACTTTTATTTTTCTTCCTCTGTTATTATTAATCAAACATTCTACTACAAGATCATGATAAAGGAATAATATTGATCTATCTGCACTTGATAAATAGTTTATTTAGGTGGGCCATGGGTTTGACTTCAAGTTTGGACAGAGTATTTGGTTTTTCCTTCAGAAATTTCTCAGTGGCTGTCGGGAGCTTAGATGGTTATAAGCTCGCCCCCTTTTACATGAGATAAACATATTGGGCCAATGTGAGTAAACATACATACAAGCTCCCAAACTATATAAACCCTCGGTATGCAGCTGTGATGTTATGTGCAACTAGATACTCATACAGGACACAACAAAAGCTCATAATTAGCAAAATCTACAATTTGTAAGGTTTCATAGACTAGGCGAGGCTCCAGGGCTTAAGGAGAATGCACTAACTAATGATCACGCGAAATTACACCTAACACGTTATGTGCTACAGTTCATAGTTCAGGGAATAAGCTTTGTGCTATAAAGTAATTTGCTTTTTAAAACCTCTATAAAACTGTACATTCTGAAAGTTGGCAACTTCGCGAATATTTAGCTGTCAAATATTTCGCTATATTGATTAATTAATCAAGTCCTATTACTAAATGAAATTATGAAAAATCGCTCTCTGATGTTTTAAAATCAATTTGCCTACCCTTTTCCCAACTATGTTAAGGTCGGCTTCCAATCTAACTGGATGCAGCTGAATACCAGTATTCTACATGGAGCGACTACCTATTTGACCTCCACAACCCAGTAACTGGGTAATACGATACCCCTTGGTAAGACTGGTTGTCAGACTTTCGGGCTTCTGACGACCCGTAACGACTGTCAAAGATTCACGAATGACAGCCGGGACCAACGGCTTAACGTGCTTTCCGAGGCACGGAGGCGTCTCGGTATGTGGAAAATGGTCACCCATCCATGGACCAACCCCGGCAAGTGTAGCTTAACCTGATTGATCGACCCGTGCGGCTGTTAGTACTTAGCCACGAGCTTCTTTGTTGTTTTAAAATAGTGATTATTAATTGCATATATATTTGATAGATATTTGAGACACGTATCTTAACGATCAATAGAGCTAATAACATTTGGAAACATAAATCGAGATTACAGGACACGCTCCTTTTAACTAAGGCAAAATTCAGAAACCACACTTAGACTTAATTTTTCTAAGTGTTTCATACGAATATGAACATAATTTTACGAATAGATACAGTTGACTTTCGTATGAGGCGCTTACTTTACTTACCAAAGTAAACTGAATCCTGCCTTTAGAATGCACCTCATTGTTACATCGCCTTCGAGACCGGTCATACCGCTCCCTTCTCAACCCAGTCCATTAGTTAGACATACATATTCTAGGCGTTTACTTCCTTTTGTAAAACAGTTCTTGGTTCTCTAACAACATAACATGACGCTTGTATTTTCCGAAGGATTAGGCAGAGGTGTGTACTTGTACTACCCACATTTCGCCCGTTATGTTTAAGTCCCATGTAATAGGGGGCGAGCCTATTGCCATCAACCGGGCACAAATCCAGACTCCGAGCTGCTACTGAGCTAGGTTTTACCCACGGCTTCGCATGGAGGTCAGGAATTAGCCCATGAGATCGTACTACCAGGATAAAAGTATAGTTTTTCCTAATCCTAACCCAGTTCAGGTCATGGTTTATCTGTGTTTAAATTGCATCGAAATCCGTTCAGTTGTTATGACGTGAGAAAGTTACAAACAGATGGACAGACAGACTGATAAACAGACACAATTACTTTCGCATTTACAATAATAGCATGGAACTAGATATATAGTATGATATTATTTCAATTCATTCTTTGTTTCATTTAATTTTATTTCATATCATCATCTGCCTAGCCTTTTCCCAACTATGTTGGGGTCGGCTTCCAGTCTAACCGGATGCAGCTGTATACCAGTATTTTACATGGAGCGACTGCCTATCTGACCTCCACAACCTAGTGACTAGGTAACACGATATCCCTTGGTAAGACTGGTTGTCAGATTTTTTGGGCTTCTAACTACCCGTAACGACTGTCAAAGATCTACAAATGACAGCCGGGACCAACGGCTTAACGTGCTTTCCGAGGCACGGAGGGGACTTCAAATCAAATCAAAATCAAAAATATTTATTTGCTAGAATATGGTACATAGGGTGTTACAGTAAATTTGTTTCAGCATGTCCTGCCGTAACATGGCGTGCAAATGTCTTTACAGTCAGCAATGTCAATTAACCTAACTTACAAATTACAGACTCTATTAATTTGTCTTCTAAATAGTCATTAATGGTATAATATCTTTTAAATAGTAGTAGTTTGAAAAGTATTTTTTAAACACTGTCAGCGGTAAGTCTTGAAGACTATTTGGTAAATGATTGTAAACAATAATCGACATGCATTTTTCTTAAATAATTTTAGTTTTATTGGAGGCAGCCGAAGTCTATCTTTATGCCGTGTTCGGCTTTTTGGCCTGTCAGTGCTTGTTTCAAATAAATTGTAGTTACTTTTAACAAAAATACATATTTCAAAAATATATAAACATGGAAGTGGTAGAATTTTTATTTTTTCAAATAGTGGCTTATAGCTGTCTAAAAAGTGAGTTCCACAAATTGCTCGAATACATTTTTTTTTTGAGCTTTAAAAACTCTGTCAAAATCTACTGAGTTACCCCATATTACAATGCCGTATCTAAGTACGGATGATACATAACCATGGTAAGCCAGTATTGCAGTATCACAGTTTACTGTTTGTCTAATTCTTCTCAAGACATATATAAAACGATCTATTTTTGCAAGAATTTTCTCTATGTGTGTTTTCCAATTGCAATTTTTGTAGACCGTTATACCCAAGAATACACAATTATCGACAGTGGTCAAGTGAGAATCTTTATAGTGAATGTCTATTTCATTTATGTTTGAATTGTATGTCTGAAATTGTATTATGTTCGTTTTAGTCATATTTATTTTTAAGTTATTTTTTTCTAGCCAATCCATTGCATTATCAAGAGCTTTGACGATTTCATTTACTAAATTTTTGTTATTGTTACTCTTAACCATTATTGTAGTGTCATCAGCGAATAGTATGCAATCTTTGCCTATCGCCTCTGGAATGTCGTTGATGTAAACTAAAAATAGTAGGGGGGATGGGTCCATATTGGCTCAACTAAAGTTCTTTACCCGAAATTGTTCTTCCTAACGATTTGTAATCCGAATGATCACTCTTCCTAAAATTTTTCATCCTAAAGTTTTCATTCATACTATTTGTAGTGCTACCGGCGATGTTCATAACACTCATGTTTCCGAAAATTGTAATTAATAATATCATTAATGTAAATATATTTAAACTCCTACTGTTTTTTATCATAACCCTTTTATCCCTAAACATAATTACCATAATATTTTCACTCATACTCAGAAAGAAACATTTACCAAGTGTTATAAAAAATATATGTGGGTAGAATAAAATACTTAGAAAAAAATACTATGAAAAAAATACTTAGAAAAATTTCGCGACCAATTTCGATGTAGCGCTCGCCGGCCGCTGCCGCGGCACCGCTCGCTTCGCTCGCTCGGCTCGCGCATAGTTGGTCACAGTTCTAACCTAACCTAACCTATGGATATCTTTGCAGGGGGTCCATATTGGCTCAACTAAAGTTCTTTACCCGAAATAAAAAATTAATGTATATAATACTGATTATTATGAATAAAAAGAAATCTAAACAAAAAAGATATGACTTTGAATAATAGTATAAAAGATGGTTATGTTGAGAAAATATAGGGAAACAAATAAAAGTATAATAGATGTTTATTGCTACTGACATTATGAAGTTGAATGCTTCGGAATTATGAACATTAGAGACAGAGTAGTTAGGAATTATGATTGTTAGGATGAAAAATGTTAGGAAGAACATTTTCGGATTTCCAATTATCGGAGTTGAAAATTTAGGTGAACTTTGGCGCACCCAGGGGGGATACAAGACCTCCCTGTGGCGTGCCATAATTATTTTGTTTGTATTCCGACCTATAGGTTTTTTTCTCATTTTTACAAGTTTTTGTTATTTCCACGCATTGTAATCTTTCAGAAAGATAACTTTTGATCCAGTCGTTGCCCTTACCCCGGATACCATAATGCTCAAGCTTTGAGAGCAGTGTTTTATGGCAAACAAAATCAAAGGCCTTCGTCATGTCTAAGAACACGCAACTGATCTTAGATTTTTGATTCAAGCTTTCAGTAATATATTTTACTAGCGCAAAACATGCTAAAGCAGTGGAACTGCCCTTCCTAAAACCGAATTGTTCTTTTTTAAGAATGTCACATGCTGTTAAAAAGTTTTCTATTTTAATGCACATAACCTTCTCAAAGATTTTGGATAGGATTGGGATTAAAGTTATTGGGCGATAATTGCCCATGTCAGTTTTCACACCTTTCTTATAAAGAGGTTTAACAATTGACCTTTTCAGACGTGTTGGGACTTGGTATGTAAAGATGGTCACCCATCCACGGACCAGCGGCAAGCGTAGCTTAACCTGATCGATCGACCCGTGCAGCTGTTATTACTTAGCCACAAGCCCCTTATTACATTTAATTTTACTTCATATACAATAGGATAATTACTTCTAGTGAAATAACCTCAACCCCATCTCTCCATGCAAAATTTCTGAACTGTCATAGTATCGTAAAAGCCGCTATCTCCTTGGACGGTTGACTCTTGAATCGATTCATTTCTTCCCAGACATTGCGGCGCCTCAAGCTGTACGGCGCCTTCTGTGTGGAGCTTTGGTGAATAACCATATATTAGACTTAGAAGATGCCAAATTATACTACATTACATTTTATATATTATTTAATTGAACGACTAGTCTAGGATTCTTTTTGGGCTTGCATGTTAAGGTCCTGTACCCTAATTGCTTAACTTATTTTCGTAAACAATTTTGCCTAATTAGTTTCATTTTGACAGTTCAACAACATTCATTGCGTTATTTACGTTGTTGAGCAAATTTTTTTTTCCAACTTATGAAGCTATAGATTAGCAATCTGTTTCAAATCGAAACAAATTGTGATTGTATTGTATTACGCAATTACTGGTTAAACCGCTCTATCTAGAAGCATGAAATTTGACACAAGGGTAACGAAGTACCGAAAGTGAGAGCTAATTTATGTAAATTTATTCCCGAAAGGAATTTAATAGGGGATGAAAGTTTTATGAAAGTTCGACATTTTGCCGATGGATAAACCCTTCGCCACATACATTGCTTATAAAGATAAGTACCTAATTAAGAATGTGACGACTACGTGACGATAATTTATAGTTCAGCGTCATCTCTGATCTTGCGTAGCATTTTCAGGATTCTACATTATAAAAACTGTAACGAGAATTCTCTGTTCGTATGACCTAAGTAGAATTTAACTGCACCGGATATAGGTTTATAGGGGTACACTGACGTAACCGTTACACAGGCTAGCCTGTACTTTAATCTCTTAGCCGTTATGTACATAACGGCTAAGTGATTACAACATTATCTACATATCCGCCGGAGGTACCTCCGGCGGATATGTAGATAATGTTGTAAGTGAATTGGAACTGGTAAAGTATCTAGAATACTTTATTACAGTCAAAGCTTACTTAGGTTCACAACTTAGGATTATTAAAATAAGGAGAATTAAAATTCTCATTTTCAGATTTTCAATTGAATGTAATTGGATATTCATAACGTAACACACAACAACATCTCACCCTGTATTCCCCGACGAGTTAGGCAGAGACAAACCCCCACATTTCGGCAGTTACATTCATAACTACTAGAAATTTTAAAATAAAATTTATATCTACCTAGTCTATCTTAAGTGGGGGCTTGTGGCTAAGTAATAACAGCTGCACGGGTCGATCGATCAGGTTAAGCTACGCTTGCCGCGGTTGGTCCGTGGATGGGTGACCATCTTTACATACCAAGTCACCTCCGTGCCTCGGAAAGCACGTTAAGCCGTTGGTCCCGGCTGTCATTTGTAGATCTTTGACAGTCGTAACGGGTAGTTAGAAGCCCAAAAAGTCTGACAACCAGTCTTACCAAGGGGTATCGTGTTACCTAGTCACTAGGTTGTGGAGGTCAGATAGGCAGTCGCTTCATTTAAAATACTGGTATTCAGCTGCATCCGGTTAGACTGGAAGCCGACCCCAACATAGTTGGGAAAAGGCTAGGCAGATGATGATGACTCTATCTTAAGTCTATACTCTATATTAATCTTCCTTTACCAAATTAATAATACTTCGTCTACTTTAATATTGCATACATGATCTAGTTTTAAAATAATATACCCAAATAGTTACTGTTTAAGTCATTGAAAATATTATGTCTTCTTTTTAATTTAGCTTCTAATAAATGTATTGTTGTTGTCTTTTTAAATGTTTGATGTAAATTGATGGCCTGAAACACAGGTTTTCCTAAACCTAGATCAGGCTAGTCTACATTACAGTTAGAATTAAATTTTCCTCGATTGTAATGAATGTAAATCATAATTTTACTTTATACTTGAATAAATTTTATTTATTTATTATTTAAATCAGATTAGAAATATAACGGTCCAGGATCAGAGACTCCTTTAATGTCAGCTACATATTTAAGAACTTCGGTGTAACTTACGAATATTGAGAAGAACAATTTGTGACTTCAATTCAACTATTTCTTCTTTGAAATAAAATAATGTTAGATCTTTTATTTTCCAGGTGGTATAATCGGACTTTTACTTGGCCTGCTGTTACCCCAGCGCTATGTTGGTAAGTCTTAGGCCGCGCGCACTTTGAATGCGTTTTCGTACGATATTCACTCGTGCGTACACGTACGACCATGTTCGTACGAATTGAGTTGTACGCATTGGATACGTTTTTCAACAACACTGAAAAAGATCAAGACTAGAAGACTAGAATCTACTAGAATCTTGAAAAGATCAACGCTGGATACGTTTTTCCCATTAAAATAGATAGAAAATTTTAAACACAGCGTTCAGTACGTCTAACCAAAGATATCCAAGCAAAAAACTAGTTGTTTTAACTAGTTGTGTTGTGTAAATTGAGGATTAATTTACTTTAATTCGTGTCTAAACAACATTTTCAACTTTAGTTGAAGATAATTGCTTTTTAGCCTCACCATAATATTTGCATGCCAAAATATGGCGAAATGTGTCATCGCACAAGAATACTTAAATAACATCTTTGTAACTGCATTTAAAGCAAATAAATGACTTTGACTTTAAAAAAAAAACACTGGTTAAAGTGATTTTTTTTTACCTAAAATAATTAACCAACATTTTTTGTTTAAGTTTTTTCGTTAGCAGATTTTTTTTCTTGTAAGTTTCTAATGCGTTTTTCTTATTTATTTTTTTACCATTGTTCTTATTTTGGTGGTCTGAATGATTTCTAAATGTTTATCCATCTATTTTAATGGAACCTTAAATACGTACGTACGATTAAGTCGCACCCAATCTGCGCGCTCCCTTTGTACTTGGAAGGTCGGGATCATTCGTGCGTGTTCGTACGTGTACGCACGAGTGAAATTCGTACGAAAACGCATCCAAAGTGCGCGCGGTTTTATTTGTTAAAAACCTCATAAAGCGTGACACTTTTTTTTTTTTTTTTGGGTGGGAAATTATCAAATAACTTCTCCCGCTCTGGGCGGAGCGGGAGGACGTGTCAGACTCTTACTGACTAAAACCCACCCGTGTTCCTTCGGTTGCCCTGTTGCCGGGGGCCACGATTTCCCGATCGGTTTTCTTCGAACCCCCGGCAGGCATTGGCCCTAGCGGACCCCGTCAATTCTGCTGACATCTCTTTGAGGCGCGCGTGGCACACAACGCGCCGTCGACCCGGCGAGCTACCCATTGCTCACCGTCCGCAAGCCCGCGCCTACGGTGGCCGGAAATCGGCTCGCGATTCCCGCCCCGGGCGTCTCCTCCTGCGGCGGTTAGGGGCTTGAGGGCGCGAAATTTGCCTCTCCCTCACGCGTTCCGCCTCCTCCTTCGCGAGCATTACCGCTTCGCAGAAGGAGGTGACGGCCTGCCATTTCCTCTCGCTCCGTACCATGGCCTGAACCAGGGCCGGACGCGAGAGATCACCGCCGCCGATCTCCTCTACGAGAACACGGCGTTGCTCCGCCCAAGCCGGGCAGACCTCCACCGTAATAAAGCGTGACACTGGCTTCACATTTTCACATTTTACAGGTGAGTAATAGCGTCCCCATTTTCATGAAAATGTCAGACTGTGTGGCCTTTGCACTGTGCTATCGCCGGTAAATGGGCCGGTCTGTTCTTTCCTACTTACTTGCCTATATTGTAAGGTAAACCACATCGAAAACACTGCAGCTGTCTTTTATAACGCCTTTTTTGGAAGTGTCAGTAAGGTGTTTTCTATACCTACTTAATATTTTATTTGAATCTCAATGTGTACTTAGAGGGAAACTTAATAGTAAATTGTTATACGAGGGGCTAAAATAACCCATTGTAACGAGGTAGTTTTATTCCCGAGCCTTAGCGAGGGAGTAAATAGAAACCGAGTTATAATGGGTTTTAGCGCCGTGTATTACACTCTACTTTTCACTACGATTGCGAGAAAATAAAATAATCCAATACAATATTAAATAGTTTATTTTATTTAAATGTACAATTTGTACAATTCTGGATATTTAACGAGATATTTTTTCCGGCAACTTAATTTCAGTCCTCTGTGAAGATGTTTTCACTAGATGATGACATTTTCACTGTTTTAAATTATATTACGGTCACCAATTCAATTCGTAATTAGAGAAATATTCTAAAGATTTCGCGCCAATACCTTTTTTATTTCTTCTGTAGCCGCAACGCAATGCACGCATTCTACCGAAAAGATAGCCGCATTTAGTTCCATTTTCAAAAATAAAATGTTCTTCTTTTTTTTGTGAACCAGTAATAAGTCGAGTCCATAATCATGATTATTCTACATAAGAATAAAGACTTTTTTCCCATGAGCGAGAAATGTTACTTTTTCCCCGCTTTGGTAGGTACTCTACAATTATGGCCTTTTTGAGCAAGTGGAGTGAAAAAAAACTTTTTTACAAAAAACACAACCGACTTCCAAACTACAAAGTGAAAAATAACTTTAATTTCGGAAGTCGGTGTCAAAAAACTAAAATACTGATCTGATCCAAAGATACCGACTTCCGAAATTAAAGTTATTTTTCACTTTGTCAAACTCAAACTCAAATCATTTATTTCAATTAAACCATTTACAGGCACTTTTGAATTGTCAAGGAATCGGTCAGTCAGAAATAGGTATGAAGCTAGTTGCCCATTCCAAAGCGTAGTAGGTACCTATGGAGAAGAACGGGCAAGAAACTCCACGGACACTCTTTTTAAATAAAAAATTGTTACAAAATATTGGTTACATCATTCATGTTGAAATTATACATGTGAGAACAATGTAGAAAGATGTGCACATGAGAAGCGTCCGTAATAAAAAGATAAAAAAGAACAATTCAAAAAAAAAAAATTAAAAATAAGCTCTGGCAGCTAAGAGATGACCAGTCCCAACTGACGGCGCCCGTTCACGAACATGACGCATGGATTAGCACCATTCAGCTCAACCATTTTGAAGGGAGCTAAATGATCCAACACACGCGCCACCATCAGCGAAACATTTGAGTGAGCATGACATACTCACAGCCGCCAGGGCACATTCAAGTCAATGCAAGACATATTACCCGGTAAATGATAACTCTTTAGTACATAGTGCTCACATAGTGTGCTATGCAATTATATAATACAAAAGAGATTGAGTTTATACAATGCAAAGATGCTCTTACAATCTTCAGCAGCTCCAACAGTATTTGCAAATGTTAATCAATTAGTTGTGGTTGTGGAGCAGGACCAGCATTGAGCCAAGCATTTTTATCAGTGATGTAATCCCCCAACGTATAATATGCCTATGCCTTGTAGTTTGGAAGTCGGTTGTGTTTTTTGTAAAAAAGTTTTTTTTTTTCACTTTTTAGTGGGTTGGTTTGTAATTTATCTAAGTTACAATAGCCTTATGTCAACTGCTCATCAAAAATACCCAAATCGCTATAGATGTGCCTTTAATATTTGAAGAGTTCCCTCGATTTCTCCAAGATCCCATCATCAGATCGTGATCAAATGACAATGGAACTAACTTGAAAGTATACCCTTTCAAACAAAAAAGAATTTTTCAAATCGGTCCAGCCGTCTTCGAGTAATCGGGGAACATACATTAAAAAAAAATATCCCGACGAATTGAGAACCTCCTCCTTTTTTTTGAAGTCGGTTAAAAATTACATGTGATCATTCTGTCGGGCAGCAAAATAGTAGGAGAGAGGAAGAGGAAGCTTTGTATGTATTCATAGACCGGCTATTGCTCGTATCGTATTCACGATAACAATAGCACCCCCCCTCTGACTTGTATGGCCATACACTCCCCCGCACCCCATAGGTTCCTCCAATGGTACTATAATATAAAATATCGTTTTTCGCGCATGTTCCTAATTAAAAAAAAAAAGAATAGCCAACCAGCAAGATTGATGCTGGGTTATCCACGATGCTTCGAAAGAAACTATTACCAACCTCTCCATAATTTAAATAATCATCATCATGATTTGCATCGTTTTCCCAACTACATATCGTTGGCGTAGGTGGAGAACTAAATAACAAAAATAAATCTTGTTTGGAGAAAATTGCGAAATTGCGTGAAAAGTCAATTTGACCAAAATCGCAGTTATTTAGTTCTCCACCTATGCCGACGATATATTGGGGTCGCCTTCCAGTCTATACGGATGCAGCAGCGTAGAGCGACTGCCTGTCTGATCTCCAAAATCCAGTTACTGGGTAATACGATATCCCTTGGTAAAACTGGTTGTCGGGTTCGTGTGGTTGACTGGTTGTTTATTAGGGGGGCTTGTGGCTAAGTAATAACAACCGCACGGGTCGATCGATCAAGTTAAGCTACGCTTGCCGCGGTTGGTCCGTGGATGGGTGACCGTCTTTACATACCAAGACCCCTCCGTGCCTCGGAAAGCACGTTAAGCCGTTGGTCCCAGCTGTCATTTGTAGATCTTTGACAGTCGTTACGGGTAGTAAGAAGCCCAAAAAGTCTGACAACCAGTCTTATCAAGGGGTATCGTGTTACCTAGTAACTAGGTTGTGGAGGTCAGATAGGCAGTCGCTCCATGTAAAATAATGGTATTCAGCTGCATCCGGTTATACTGGAAGCCGACCCTAACATAGTTGGGAAAAGGCTAGGTAGATGATGACTGGTTGTTTATTAAAAACATGTACGTATTCTCTAAAACAGAGCTGGAGGTGTGGCCTCGATCCGAGGAGTACAACTGGGATCAGCCGCTGATCCAGGTGAGGGGCAACGACCCCGGCAGCTGGCACAACTGGTACCGGCGGCTCAATGACTTCCTCAGGAGTAAGTATACAACGCCACAAGGCTATTGTGGCGCGTGGCCAGAATCGGAACTTAAGTCGCCATCTTGTTTTGTTAATTCATTTTCTGTGACATGATTTGACAAATGTTTACCACCAACGCCCCCCTGTCAATGTCAAGTCATCCAGGCGCCAAAATATCCTTGCGGCACTCCACCTTATTTTAAGGGGGTAGCGTCAGGGTAGCCCGCGAAATTCAAATTTTCTTACGTTTTTTGCATTTTCAGTTTTTTTGTCAGTGTCAGGTTTTTTGCTAATTAAAATATGATTCGCGGTCGTAACAAATATGGCTTTACTCAATTATAATCATCACAATCAGCAATAACGATTAAGAAGAAGATAAAGGTGTCAAATGTCAAGATTTCATGAAATCATGACATTTGACACCTTTGCTAACTTTTGGAGTTGTATTGCTGATTGTAATGATTATAATTGAGTAAAACCATATTTGTTACGACCGCGAATCATATTTTAATCAACATAAAACCTGACACTGACCTGGAAAATGCAAAAAACGTAAGAAAATTTGAATTTCGCGAGCTACCCTCTATGCTCTATTACCTTCCTACATCCACTACATTCATGTACTTTTTGTGGAATAGAGTGACAGACAGACGGATAAGTTACGGCAAAATTATAAATGGGTTTCTAGTTCAACTACGAAACCGGAAACTTCATGTAAGATTATCAATCTTGTGGTCGATGAAATGTGTGTAAAATGACCTGTTGTTGAATTTCTGACTAGTATACCTTTCTTTACCAGTTTACGAGACGGCGATACCCGAGGAGCCCCCCAGAGCGCCATGTTCTGTCCACAACCGCCGCGACCAGCACCAGCGCTCCGACCCCTGTGACATGGCCATGCGGCTGTGGGCGCCCTGCACTGCTGACGACTTCTACGGCTACGCCAGGGGCAAGCCCTGCATCTTCCTGAGGCTGTCTCATGTGAGTACCACAACCGCTGCGACCGGCACCAGCGCTCCGACCGGCACCAGCGCTCCGACCGGCACCAGCGCTCCGACCGGCACCAGCGCTCCAACCCCTGTGACATGGCCATGCGGCTGTGGGCATCCTGTACTGCTGACGACTTCTACGGCTACGCCAGGGGCAAGCCCTGCAGCTTCCTGAGGCTGTCGCATGTAAGTAAGGTTTCATTCGGATTCTCTTATTCCCTAGCTTTAAACCATTTAATCAAGATAATGGCCTAAGTTCTTTTACTACAATCAGACAAATCTGTTTCGGCATCATAGACATGACGTCACACAAATCCTGCATCGCGCAATTAGAGTTTACCGAGCGATCGACATACATACAAGATTTCAACTTCAAACCGATGGGCAGTTGCCCGCCAGACGCAACACCCGTCTGGTCGGAGGATCCTCCCTTTTCTATGATGGATGAGTGAACTTTACACCCTGTTCCTCATGCCACTATACTACTATACTACATTAACGTCAACGCAGCCTTCGTGCAAATACTTCGGCGTAACGTCATCATCATCATCACTCCCGCAAGCTTTCGTGAGGCGAGTTACACAGCCAGCACCCACGGCTTCAACGGGTATCCTGACCACCAGCATGCAGCGAACGCGCATTCCTGGTCATCACCCTCAGCCTCATCACCCTGACTCTCTGGGGAATCACCTCAATCACCTCGACTCACTGGGGAATCACCACAGACAGTATCGACTCATCGCGAACTATATGTATATGTGGCACTCGGTTCCGACTCACTGGAAATACAGCTAGCACTGTGAAGCATCGCAAGATTCAGCCCACTATCGACCTCCGGTCTCCGGAGGGGAGTGATGTAGCGGTTACACCGTCACATACGAACTACGCATGATAGACATGACGTCACACAAATACTGCATCGCGCAATTAGAGTTTACCGAGCGATCGACATAGAACAAGATTTCAACTTCAAACGGTTGGGCAGTTGCCCGCCAGACACAACACCCGTCTGATCGGAGGATCCTTCCTTTTTTATGGTGGATGAGTGAACTTTACACCCTGTTCCTCATACCACTAAAAATCTACTGAGCGAGGAATTCTGGGTACGCTTCATGTTCATAGGTCGCATAGAGTAAAATATTGCGGTTTTGTTCACATATTTGTCTGCTTAGTCCTTTGAGGACTGTGTGATAAGTCAATGTAATGTTACAAACTACTGTTGTTACTTACTCAGATCCACTACTGGGTGCCGGAGCCCTACAACATGTCGACACAGTTGGCCATCCCACCTGACATGCCCCTGCATATCCGAGAGGCTATGGTAAGTGATTTGAATATCATTTAAAACTTTTAACTCTTTAAAAAGTTATTACTAAATGAAGTGTACAATGTACAAATTATATTATAGTTTAGTTATTTATGTATCTTAGTAATTTTCTGGACTGCTAATAAGATTGACTTGTCAAACAGTTTTCATCATAATCGGATCAGTAGTTTACCTACAAAGGTATAGCAAATATACCGAGAATATTTATTTCACTATATTAAAGTGACATGGAACATGGGACCAGTGCCGGTCCTATCAAAATTTTTAGGTGGTGCGAGGTCTAAAACTGGCGCCCCTCTAAATAAAAAAGCTCAATTGTTAAAGCAGTTGCTTTATTTTCCACCAGAAAAAAGCAGCCGAATTACTGCTATGAAAAATGTCAAATCGTAGAATAGTTCGTTTGACCAGTAACTATATGTGATATGGTGGACAAACGGAAAATAATAACAATAAATATAATAATTTATAGTAGTTTATGAAACTGTTGCATAATAAGGGCTATTAAAACATGAGTGTGTGTTTAAAAACCGAGCCGTAGGCGAGGTTTTTAATAGTATCACACTCATGTTTTAATACCTGTGCAATTTCAAACACTACTTTATCCACTCTCAAACATTGGGATTGAACCAAATACTAAATAAAAGATCAAAGATCAAGAATAAATTTAAAAATCCCACGAAATTCAGTAAGTACTACAAAACAAATGAATGTCGCCTGCACCAGCACATCACCGCACATGCGTGCAGCGGGTGCTGCTGTCCCCCGCCAAAAGTTGATGGAAACTCTTTGGTGATATTAACTTCTTGGATTAGCGCTGTATCGTAATAGAAAAAAAAATGTTTTATAGTATTATTTTGTTAGAGAAAAAGTGTTTATAATATAGGATTCTATTTTTAAATTTCGGTATTCTGTTTATAAAGTATGTCAATATAAACTCGTTTTGAAGTTCATAATTCGAATATTACGCTATGAGAGTAGATAAAATTATTTATTTTCTCTCCACAATAGTAACTTAATGGTTAAAACTTATTTACGGTAAAGCCGTATGTGGACGTGCATTTTCGTGCATTAGTTGAAACGAATCACCCAACCGGCTTCGCAAAAGGAGGAACACGTCTGAAACAATACACTCCACATAAAGTCCCATGATGGGACTTACAACATAACTGGCGAAATGTGGGTGTAGGTACTATAGGTACACCTCTGCCCAACCCTTTGGGGAATACAGGCTGTGTTGACATGTTGTGTTATGTAAAGCACGGATAACAATGGCGAAGGCCGATGACGAAAGGTTTCTTTGAAATGATTCTTTTAAACAGGGTTATTGGTTATACATCGGCAGTCCGTTAAGTGGATGTAGGAGAGGTCATTTGCAACCAAATTACTACCTCTGATGACCCCTATGCCAATGTCAATCATTTTCGAGTAATTTGACATTTAAATATTTTTATTTCATATATTTTAAAATATAAAATTTGGTTGCAAATAACCTCTCCTATATCCCCTTAACTGATTGCCGACGTATAACCAATAACTATGTATAGGTACTTGCGCTTTCTCATTCAAAATAACGTTAAGAGGCCGGCGACACGGCTCGCAACTACAAATCGAGATGTTTGCAAAATTCAATTCCAAGTACGTTGCGCTAGTGTCAGTGCCTGTCGGAGCGATATACACCTACAGTGAGCAATACTACCACGCACACATAGACAATTATTGCTTGACGCGATAGTACTACTAGCTTTGCTAACATGACTGTGGTAAAATTTTATTGTAACATCTTGCATGCCATGTGTGTGTATACTCATGTTTTGGACAAATAAATGATCTTTATCTTTATCTTTCGAAAATTTATGATAGATTTGGATGTGTTCTGTAATACAAAAAATTATGAATGTATTTCCATTTTTTTTTCGATAATTTGTAACTTGATAACATAAACTATACTTCTGCGGAAACAATATTACAAATATTGTTGTTTATAATACAGAAAAAACAATATGAAAACATGTCATTTACGCTGTAAAAATGTCCGAAATGCAATTCGCTTACACTTCATTTAAAGGTAAGTTTTTGGAAATAAAAAGACGTAGGAGCCTAGATAAATACTGTCTCAATCCGAATATCAACATAATATGGTGGAAATATGCTCAAATTGCAAATGATTTATGTATTACGTTTGTATGGACAATTCATGCGTTGCCGCATTCTTAATAGTTTACGCTTACGACCAACTTCTATTAGCCAGCAAAACGTAATAAAACCTTATTCCTACAGCGTCACCGGCCCGCCCACCAATACGGCGACTTCGTGTGGGTATCCTGCGGGGGTGAGTTCAGCGCGGACAAGGAGAACATCGGGCCGATCCAGTACATCCCGGCGGAGTACCCCCCCGGGTTCCCCCTGAGCCGGCTGCACACAGCTGACCGCATCTCGTACACAGCCAGGAGCATGCCAGACCAGGTCCCGGGGCCGCTGATTGCTGTGCACTTCGAGAACCCACGACGTAACTGGTCTTCACTTTATCTAGAACTATCCTACCCTACCACTGGTTGGAATCCTACCCACTCTTGCTCATAGATCTTCGGGTCTATATCTGACAGTTGTCCAATTAATTGAACCGGTTAGACATTACATAGTGGGTTAATAAAACAACATCATGCCTAGCTTTTTCCCAACTATTTTGGGGTTAGCTTCCAGGCTAACCGGATGTAGCTGAATACCAGCATTTTAAATATGGAGTGACAGCCTATCTGACCTCCACAACCCAGGTAATGGGTGGGTGGTGGGTAATATCACTTGGTAAGACTGGTTGTCAGATATTCGGGCTTTTGACTACCCGTAACGACTGTCAAAGATCTACGAATCACAGCCGGGACCAACGGCTTAACTTGCTTTCCGAGGCACGGAGGGATCTTGGTATGTAAAGATGGTCACCCATCCACGGACCTACCGCGGCAAGGGTAGCTTAACCTGAACGATCCAACAACACAAGTCCGGTCATTAAATACAATAAGAAATTGTTTCAATCTGAAAGATTTAGTTACCTACCAAAACCAGAACATTAATTGAGCTGCCTGATCAGCCCAAATGAGTTCATTTATAAGTACAGACGCCAGCACATCAAGCTACCCGAAACTGTCAAATTTTCCCAATCAACTTTGAACCTTAATCTTTAGACATAAAGTTGAAAATCTATTAAATAAATTTGACAGATTGTAGTAGGCTGATGTGCTGGCGTCTGTACATGGATCCTTCTTATTTTCATCTTTATCACAATAAAGTTATGGTGGCCTATCTATCCAAGTGATGAATGAACTGTTCCCAACATTTAAATAAATATTAGGTACCGTTTCCAGGTGGAGTGGTGATTAACGTAGAATGCCGCATCTGGACCCGCGACATTTTCTACGACCCCAAGAGCCGCTACGGACGCGCTCGGTTCGAGTTGTTCGTCGAGTAAGATGACGACGTGGCAACACTGTTAAAAAAAAAAGTATTTTATTTTGCTCAGAGAAATACGAGTGTTTTTGTCTTACTTTTTTATACAACACACTTTTTTTTACTTTTTTTATGTCACAGGCCAGCGTATCTTGCTGTGGTTTCCAACAAAAAAGTTTCACTTTCTTGTTCAAATTCTTTAAAAAAAATTAACACTAATTTCTAATTTATTACAAGTAGGTACACTCATTAATAGTGACAATTTACCATCAAATGAAATCAAATCTTCAAATGCCAGTACCTCTACCTACCCAATTATTTATTAAATTATGTATTTACCTTATTTTATTTCTTTACCACAGCGGTAATGGCGAAATTAAGTATGGGTAGTAATAAACGCCCCGGAAAAAAAATAAAATATGTGCATACTCAAAATATAAAATTCACTGCTATAAATACTAATTTTCCGACAACTTATATGCGAATACAAATAAAGAAACGACCGAATAAAGTACTGAAAATTCCGAAAAATCAATACAGAATTTGCGGACGCAATTTTTCAAACATGCAAACAAGCATACACCATGCATGCAGCATTCAAGAGAGCATGCAATATGCAGCAGGCATGGTTTCCGTCACGGCTCCGGCGCTGCGAGGCTCCGGCGGTCCCACGCGAGCTTACCGTCGCAGATGGTTTTAACACTCACCATCGCAGCTACGGCTTGCTGGCCGCCTGGCCGGTTCCGCCGGCCAGCCTCAGCCGCGAGCGGCGAGCGTTATAAAACCACCTGCTCCTCAGCTCGCGGGCCGCCTCGCCCCTCCGCGCCTACGCGGGCTTAAATTACACTCTAGGGGTAGAGCAGACAAGACTACGTGGAGTCGGTTTTGTAGCGATTCGTTTCTGTCACTAACTTTTGTAGCACAACATATTGACTTTTCGGAAACTTAATATTTTTTTGGGTTGTTAGTGTTTTTTTTTTTGGAAATTTAGTATTACAGTCAACCACAGATTTTCGGAAGTTATTTTTTTTTCAGAAGCTAAAAGTAAGTAAGTAAGTAAAGTATTATGCATGTTATGTTCTTCTTCTTTAACAATTATTCCTAACACTGTTATCTAAATAAATGTATTTTCAGAGATTCAGTTACCTATGTGTATAAAGATAACTAGCAATAACAACATTTCGCTTACGTATTATTAGGAAATTAATTTTAAGAATTCATACTGCTTTTGTAAGAAAAATAATGATTGTTAGTTGTTAGAATAAATATCTACCTAACTAAATAAATATCTCTCAAATACTTACTGTTACTTCTGATAAATGATAAAAAATAGTACCTAGGTATTAAGTATCGAAAAAGATCAATTATTTAGAAATAATTATTTATCTTACGTAAGTACTTACTTATTTATATTATTATTACTTATATGAGATGTTGTCTTTTTCAGCTTTGTGCAATAGAATATTTAAATATCCTATTTAATGTATAATATACCTACCTACTAGAATGTTGTAACTGTAATATTTCTTAAAAATTAATACCTATGAAGCATCTAGTCATTGAACTTAGTTGTTAAACTTAGTTTTGAAAACGAAAAGTACATGTATGTATGTAAATCTACCTCCTTCTATGAATCATTGCCAAATAAGTATTTACTACACCTTTATTTACCTGTATCTATAAATAATAAAATAAATGATTTCTGTTGTCTACTATAAAAACTTATATTGATTGACTGTTATTAAGATTTGTAAATAAATAATTTATTTATGTGTTAAGTTACGAAGGCCCCAATTTTCGAGTTAAAATGCAGGCAGCCAAACTACTTTTGTGTATGTGTCATCTTGTGAATAAAAATATGATAAAATAATTATGTTTTTTTTTTGGTAACTCACGTACAGACGCCAGCACATCAAGCTACTACAATCTGTCAAATTTATTTAATAGATTTTCAACTTTATCGCTGATGTTTAAGGTTCAAAGTTGATTGGGAAAATTTGACAGTTTCGGGTAGCTTGATGTGCTGGCGTCTGTACACCCAATACGCAAACTGCTTAGTTGTTATCTCATCTACTATTTTAATGAGGAATTGTATATGTGAATGAGAATGCATTATTTATTACCGATTTTTGCATAGCGGAAATATTACCTTTGCAAGTTCTACATTAATTATTAATTTATGAAATGATTACAGTATTAATTGGAACAGTTATTAATTTATGAAATTATTAGATACAGTATTAATTGGAACAGTTATTAATTTATGAAATTATTAAAAACTACAAAATCGTAAACTAAAGGGCTCGCTACACGGCTGCCAATCGCGTCCCTAACAGAAGTGACCTTGGTTGGCGATAGGCAGAGCTGTTTGAAATTTGGTTGTAAACCACCAACTCCACGGTTGTAAACCACCAAGGTCCCCTCTGTTGGGATTGGGACGCGGTTGGCAGCCGTGTAGCAAACCCTTAACTAATTTTCAAATCATCCGCGCTATCGCCACAACCAACAACAGCTATTAGTTTATTTTGCTGAGATTGCCTACTTTGTACTGTCCATGTTAGCCAACTTAAAAAAAATAACAATGTTACCAAATGGTTTATTATTTTACAAATGGTATAATTTTATTATTTTACGATTTATTATTATTGTTTATTATACACCAAAGATAACGAAAACCTTGTTTCGAAGAATCGACCTCATAAGTTTATTATAGCTTAGCAAAAAAGAGTCAAAAAAGAAAAATGAAGATGCCACTATCGCACTTAGATGATGAATTTAAACAAATTGTTAATAACTTGTGAGTTTAAAATCTACTAGCATTTGTGCGCAAAGTAGTGCCATCATCATAGGTCTGCATTACTTAATAAGTAAAATATTTAGTTCCAAATGTCACTACGTCAGATTGTTTTATGACGATCTGTACGTAGTATTTTTCTGAAACTATGACATAAAAAGTTATTTCTGCGGTTGTAACAAAAAATATGTCAAAAACTATTGACTGAAGTACTTTAAAAAATCACCTTAAAACAAAGATCGCGGTAGCACCAACACCATTTTGCAAATAATTGCATCCCGACATAACTGTTCCATACAGGCACACTGGACGGGAATAGTTACAGGGAAATTGTAAGTAAAAAAAAAAACTTTATTAGATTACGTATGTACCTACTAAAATAGATCTTAAGAAAATTGTTACTAACACATATATGGATTCTATCCTAAATAAATGGCTAATAATAATAAAACATCATAATCTTTT
Source organism: Agrochola lychnidis (assembly GCA_963680765.1). Lineage (NCBI taxonomy): Eukaryota > Metazoa > Arthropoda > Insecta > Lepidoptera > Noctuidae > Agrochola > Agrochola lychnidis. The sequence continues at coordinate 25,388,750 of OY796858.1, forward strand.
CAAATGATTTTTTAAGGATCTAACGATACCCTACACGATTAAGTGCGTTGAAATCATTTTATCTCTCGAGTTACATGTACTGACGGGACTGACAGGGAGTGCCACCCATATTATTTAACGACACAGAAATGTTTTGATTCGTAATTGAATTATACTAAAATTTTGTAAGAAAATTACGAATAAACAAAATTTTTATGTAAATATTTAGTGACTAAATACAATTTTCATCGATATAGTGCCAACAGTCTCCGAGTAAAATGGCTGTATGTCATCCGGACAGACGGATATGGCGAAATTATAAGAGTTTAATTTTAAAAAACTAACTTTTTTAACATTATAACGAATAATATTCATATGAAACGGTTAAAGTTTACATACGCTCTGTAATAATTAAAATTAAAATAGTAGTTCCTGGAAACCTATATATGGTAACCCAGCTCAGCTGTCTTCTACAACTGACAATCCGTATCCGTGGACGTTTCTCCAACCGGATTATCGTCGTATTCGTATCACTTATTTGCACCGCATTTTTAATTGTGAGATAGTTCGTGAGCAGTTATCTAAAACATTGCGTCGCAATACATCCAAAATGTCTCGTCTCAGGTTTTGTTTGTTGTTAGCGGTAATATGCAGTTGCTCGCAGTACGGTGAGTGGTATTTCGTGAAACTATTTTATGTTGCAATAGGTTCTTTGTTGCTTTTTATCGTTATGTCGGCCCGAGTGCACAGCTCAAACGCTTTGTTGTCGTGATTGAGCGTTATTTGCGTAAGTAGCGACAAAAAAGAGCTCGAAATTGCGCTACCATGGTTCCGTGAGATTCTAGAAAAACACCCACAAAATGTATTTGTTGAGTCGATTTTCTAGCTTCTTCTATGTTTATAATACATGTAGATATTGCTATAATTATGTTATCATGATACAGTCAATAGACATTTTGAATCATTATCCATCAGTTTTGTTATCTCTCATCAATATCTCTGAATAAATTTCCGTTACAATAAACGAAGGACAAAACGTTTTTTTAAATGAATGATGAATAAGTATTACCTACAATATTGTGAATGAAATGACCTTAACAGGAAAATACACAATGAAAAACTTTCAAAAATGTCTCACAGTACAAACAATGGATGTTTTTGCAACAAATAGTCGAGTTTATATGACCCACATCTATGTGCATTTTATTAGAAGGATTCTCACAAAGAACAAATTTAAAAAAAACAAATGCTGTATTTTTTAGGTCATTTCAAAATAATTGCTTTGCCTGCAGCTTGAAGGTTATCCAAAAAAAAAAAAACTTTCAATAACAAGCTACTTATAAATATGTAGGTAAATAGGCATTTCGTAGACTAATCTAGACTAATATTCGAAACGGCTGGACCGATTTCCACAGGATTTTCACTGGCAGATAGCTGTTGTTATAAGGAGTAACTTAAGTAACTTTTATTTTTAAAAATAATCCACCACATATGTAGGTAGTCATTTTATGCTTCTCTATTATTTCATAGAGAGTTCTTGACCCGGCTAATGTCCCGTTTCTTAGGATAACCCTAACCCTAAAAGACAACCCTTTCATTTAGAAAAACATTATCTGACAATAGGTATTTATTTGAGCTGAAACTGAGTGTTCAGAAAGACTGTGTTTCAAGATATCAACTGACAGCAGTATAGATTATACCTTTAGCTTAAAAACCTGGGAATTATAAACACAGAGCTTATTGGAATTCATCAATCAAAACTTGGTCAGTAAGTTCTAATATTATATTGTTACGGAGAAAATGCTAAAGCGCCATTTCAGAAAATTAACATTTTCTCCTTTCCAGTGACGATATGAAATTGAGCCCTAATTGATCTCATCATAATACAATACATTACTTCAATTGGACCAACATTTCTTCACTCCGTACTGAATATGGAGTGAATACATTTTTGTTATTAATAAAAGTAATGTGACAATATTTACATTATAAAAAGTCAATCTTGATACCAGATGGTAATGTCAATGAACTACACGGTTTAGGTTTTATTTTATATTATTAATAATAATTTATAGAATAGATAATTTATACTCTACTGCATTTGCTGAAATGCCTTTTTCTGACTGTTTGAGTTGGTTTCCTGTTTAAACAGCTGGAATTATTATATTTATTATTACTATTATACTTAACACCTTAAATCCATCTTTGCAAGTTGCCGTAATGTGATAGTTCAAGTACACATGTAAATCTACATTTGTCTCATTATAAAATACTAGCAGCGCCCCGCGGTTTCACCTGCATAAGTCTCGATCTCTTCGGGATATCGGGATAAAAAATATCCTATGTCCTAATCCAGATCAAGCTCTACCCATGTACGAAATTTCATCCAAATCCGTTCAGTCATTTTAGTTTGAAAGCGTAACAAACAAACATACAAAATACAAACGTACAAAAAATGAAATCTTTTCTCTTTATAATATTAGTTTAGATAAGTAATATTATAAAATAAATTCACAATAAACTTTATTTTTATCATCTTGACACTAAATATGGAAGAAAACAGCATTGTAATGTTGAGATTTAAATGCTAATATAAGTTAATAAGTATTAATATTGAAACTATTACTTATGACTCATTATAATGTCATTATGTGGAGCTGTCCATATGGCATTGTGTGCTGTCACAAAGCATTCACAACAACCCGAGCAGTAAATTGATACTCAAAAAAAGTCACCTTTTTGTTGTATGTTATCAGCTAAAAACTGTGACAATTAGATTTGAAGTTAATAAAGTTATTATAAAAATTCTAAATAGTGTGAGGATCTAACTGAACGTTGGTCCAAATATTTTTTTAATTCTTGTTAGGCTGATATTAAAATAAATAAAAATATTTATTGAAATAAAACAAGATGTAAGAAATCATAAAATTCTCTGACTCCTCTGCTAGTTATAACTGTTGCAGGAGCCAGTGTCCTTCCACAATGAAAAAACACAATTTTGTTATTTAAAAAAAAAAGGAAGAATGTTTCTTTGGTTTTCTTAAAAAAAAAGCAATATTATCTAAACACTTGCAATTTCTAAACGTAATTTGTATCTACAGGTCTTGCTGGCCTGACAAAACCGGAAACTGTTATCCTACCTGTGGAACCTCAGCAGGAACAGGAGAAAGTGACTGAAGCTGTGTTACCCGAAACGACAACAGCACCGCCTGCACCAGTACCTACATCAACTGAAGAATCAAAAAACAAAACGACAACATCAACAACAACTACGACAACAACAACAACAACAACTACTACTACTACTACTCCCAAGCCAATACCACCGCCAACGCCTGCGCCCGCGCCAGCTCCCGCACCTGGGCCTCTTCCGCCCCCAGACCAGGGAACATGGTTCTTCACGGATTCCAAGAGCAATGTGACCTGTATCGTGGCCCAGTTTGCAGCTCAGCTGAATGTGACTTACACCAAGGCTGTGAATAACGGTGAGTGAATGGTTTTACTATGGTTATAACTAGATTTTAAACTAGCAGAAATGTATTTTTTTTTGCTCTGTGATAGATTATTCTGCAGAAGGGTAATTCCATGTAACGGGTGTTACAGTTCGTACATCTTTACTTGCCAAAAAACACTAAATTAATAAGAAAACATGGCATGTCATGATGTTTCAGAACACCCTACCTAATGTGCAATTTTCGTAAAATGTATTGAAATTAATATGTCTATTAGAAGTACAAAAATATAGAGACATTTATCGTGTAACGGGCGTTACACGATTTGGCCTCTGTATACCAGATCGCACGTGAAAAATGTGAAACTCTGCGAATTTTGTTAGTTTATATTTAAAAAAACGTATGTTAACTGAAGTTAAATAACCACTTTATACTTTGGATAAGTGTCGTAAAAAAATATCTACAGATTTTTTGTTTACTAGCAATTTGTAATTGTAACGGGTGTTACAGCTTGGTGTAACGGGTGTTACGCGTACGAATCCTCAACAATATTTGCAGTAATAAGTCTATATTAAAGCATATATTTGGTTGTTATTTTTGGTGAGAACACTTAAAACACAGTATTTAATCAATTTTCATGAATTTAGTATTCTAAAACATCAACTGTTGACAAAAAACTGTAGTAACTGCGGTCCCCTCTTATTTTTAGTTCGGGATTAGGCAATGTGCAGATGATGTTTGTAAATAGAACATCTGAAACATCATTTTCATTGCTTCTATGTCTTCTATCTCAAATTCTTCTGTCATGTTTTCATTTTCCATTGCAGCTTTTAGAGTAGCAATTGGCAGTGAATCATCATTGTCAAAATCAGAGTCCTCGTCCAAATCCATTAAAGCAGCCCGTGCTTTAGTGTCTTCTCTTATCTTGACAACAACTGGATTTGATTTAGATGTTCGCGCTACTGCAATAGAAACATGACGGACGCCCGCGAGTTACTGGCTACTTATTTCGCTACCTCATTTGGCAACGGTAGGTAGCCAGAGCTAAGTACCATGGCTACCTAGCCAGAGACGTTGCCATGGCGTCCCAGTGTGTTAGCGCTCTTAGGGATCGTCAATAAATCATAAGGCATTAATCAGCAGTACATCAAGAACATTTAAGCGTATTTTCGGGACAAAAAGTTGATAGCTGGTATTAAAACTAGGTAAAAGTGTTAACAAAAGCAGTCCCGTCATTTTTGGATGACTCCTCTGTGTTGAAAAGTTTAAAACAATTCACCGAACCCGTTGTCCTTCTTTTATTGGTCCCAATAATATCATATCAAAAAGAGGTAACACCCGTTACCCGTAACGGGTGTTACATGATATTCCCCCCAATATTTTATAAATAAATCAGCCAAACATAAAAACAAACGCAAATAAAAGTTGCTTGCAATCATAACCTTACTTTCTCCAATGCATTTTACAATGCATGCAACAGGCTAGATGTTAAACAAACTTTTCCACTATTTACGTAACGGGCGTTACCAAGCAAGGGGACTGCTTTAAATGCTGGTGAAAGTAATGAAAATATTGTACTAACCAAATTATAATTCACGTATCAACAGAAGAAAATATTTGTTCTCGAATGGCGGGTCGTGAGCTAACAATTCGACAGCTCTTCTTTTTTTTATAGAGTTGTCAAAATCGGAAAAAATTAACTACATTTGATCAAGCCTAATGACCTGAGTTTAGTTGGAGAAAATTCGATAAATTCGAAAACTAGGCAAAAGTTTTAAAGTTTTTAATAAAATATAGGATCAGTAGATTCCCTTAAACTAAAAGTTGACAAAAATTTGTGAATTTAAAAAAAACACCTGCAGTAGCGTTTACCATGGAACTACCCAGAAGTTATTATAGATGTGTCTATTTTTTTGCAACAGCGTCGTTTTTGTGTGTTCATGAATTTATGGAGCTGAATTAACATTAATTTTTTTACACTTATTTTCGGGAATTGCATGCAGCAAGATAAAACTTTTTTTAAATCGACTCTACGAATATTTTTACAATATATAATAATTATAGTTCTATAATTGCGCTACTACAAAACATAGAAGACATTAAACATGCTGATTCACAACTTTAAATAACTTAATTATTTTAAGTTATTAAAAATATGACATGATACCTACATATTAAACTTGATTCCGAATGGTAATCAGATCGGGTACACCCACTCCGAATTTTTGTTTCTTGGAACACGTTTTCCTGCTAATACGAGAGCTTATAAAAAAGTGAATAAAAACTCTTTAAACTATTTTTATCAGTGCTATTGAAATTTTATTAAGTTTAGATATTATTAGCTGTTTCTATTTTGTAATTAATCAGTCAAGATTGATGTGGAATTCGTTAAATAGTTCCTATTTGAGACTGCCGAATGTCCCTTCAATTTGATAAAACTTGTTTAGAAAACATATTTTTAATCTGTGGCAGGTAAAACATTATTTTTTTTGTTGAAAAAAGGTTGTACACAAGGTTTGACACCTTTTTTGGTTGAAATGTTTATCTTATTACTCAGTGGTTCCGGCCAAAATCGAGTAACAAAGATCGACCTTCAATATCTTTACATAGTATAAAACAAAGTCGTGTCTGTCTGTGTGATCGCTTAGATCTTCTAAACTGCACAATGAATTTTGATGCGGTTTTCATCATCATTTAGAGTATTTATCCCAGATGGTTTATTTTATGATAGTACCTATAATATACTTATTTAATTTAGAAATAGCACAGAAATATGAATGTTTTCATATGGCGCCATTGCACTTGTGCGAAGCAGAGGGCGTGTCGTTAGTTGCATTAGAATTCGGAAACACTGTCTTAGCAAAATTAAATTGATATCTATTTTAAAACGTTCTCCTACAAAGAAACTCCTATACAATCATGTGTAAAGATAAATATAGGAGATACGTACTGTGTGGGTAATTAATAGATAAACAAAATACGTCTTCGTGACGTCGACGTCGGTATGGCATCGTGTATATCAGGGTTGTAACGGATGTCATATAACGGATGAGGATGCGGATGAGGATATCGAGATAATCGGGTTTGCGGATGCGGATGAGGATACGGATATTGGAAAATTCGTTATTGAGGATGCGGATGAGGGTGCGGATGTCGTACAAAAATAGCCCTTGTTTTTTATAGTATTTATATTTGTTTTATAGGTTGTAGGTAATATAATCATTTGGTAGGTTACCGTAGCGTAATTCAACTGTAAAAAACTTCACTTCTACTACGAGCAAACAAAAAGAAAACAATAACACGCGACCCGTCACCCTGTAACTCAAATTGTGACATGTGACACCACAGTCGTGCCACCACTGCCACGTGCAGCCGATCGTCTGTCATACGATAAGGATATTGCGAATTCAGCCAATAGGAATGCGTAACTCACTTATCGGCCCGCTCATTAACTCGGCGCGAGTTAAAAAAAAAATCACTATTTGTGCGAACAACATAGGGTCACATCCCCATAGAAATTATGAGGATGCGGATGAGGATGCGGAGCTTTCAAAATCAAAAGTTGAGGATGCGGATGTTTTGCGGATATCAAAATTTATGCGGATGCTCCGCAGTTGCGGATGCGGATACGGATATCCGTTACATCCCTGGTGTATATGAGCTTCCGTACCTGTGTCCGTACTGAAGGACCGAAGTTATCGGGTCACGAATAAAAGTCGTCATAATTTATAAGCCGTAATAATTTCACTGCTGGAATTAGGACCCCTCCAGGCGTCGCTACAACGAATTTTCCAGATATAATTTATAAATGCAGCTAGATGTGGATCACCGACACTGCATAACCAGTACCCTAATCGCGTAACTTATTTTCGTAACGATAATGACAAATTTGTTTCATTTTGACAGTTCAACAACATTCATTGCGTTATTTACGTTGTTGAGCAGATTTTTTTTCCGACTTATGAAGCAATGAATTAGCAATCTGTTTCAAATCGAAACAGATTGTGTTGTATTACGCAATTAGGGTACTGGTTTTGGTTCAATCTGGAGTTTCTGGTCTAGATGTTCAAATTAACAATCACCGTTTTACTATCTCATTCCATTTTTCTGACTCGCAACATGGCTAACAGTGGTTTCTTGAATATCATTGTCATAGATAGATATATGTATAGATAGATACCTACCTCCTTTTCAACTCTTTAATATGTGAAGGTATTTAATTCTACCCAGAGGCTGAAAATCAGTATCATGGTTACACAGATCGAATGCAATCTGACCTCGGCAAGTCGGCTGTCCAATTAGTAAAAGATATCGGATATCTTAAGGCTGTTGCCAAATATAAATTTATTAGTTTGCCGCGTTGCTGATTCTGCGTATGAGATCAGCTTATCTAATAATCTAATCGACCTTTTATTAAAAAATACATGCTAAGATGCTTCCTGTATCGTCAATGTAATGTACAGACACGAATCTTACATTACCATCACATAATTGGAGAAATGCTTGAGGGCTCTACTCTTACTATATTCTGGCTTCCACATCACCTCTTTATAAGCATTTTTTTTTTTGAGTTTCTTGCCCGTTCTTCTCCATAGAGATCGTACGTTTTGAAATGAGCAATTAGCTTCAACTTTTTGACTAACTGACCGACTCTTTGACAGTTCAAAAGTGCCTGTTAATGGTTTAATTGAAATAAATGCTTTGAGTTTTACTTTCTCCTATATCAGTCTGTTTTCTAACAGCAGGGCAAAGCCCACTTCTCATACGAGCATAAATTATTACTCTTCCTCAAGGCGTGTTGCTGATTTCGCACCATTGTAAAATTTTTCCTCACGTTATTTCCAATCACCGTAAATTAATTAACTCACTTAGGTCTTCTTCGTGATTTAAAAAGCTTATTGCGCAGATGTCAGTTCCGGGTTTAACCACCCATCGTTTTTGCTCAGTAACTGTTGGAGGGTCATTGTAATTGATGCCACGAACGGTGCATCGCAATCGCGGCGTCCGCTTGCGTTCAGGGTCGTGACTTCGATACCCGCATTGGAAATGAGAGGCTCACTGCGATGGACTTTAAATGTGACTGGCTTTTCCGGGACCATCCATAATAACTTTACGTAAAGCCAGGAAAATGCAAATTGATTTCTAACTTAAATTGTCCGTATATTCAGATCACAACTCTTTCTTTGACAGTTGTCATGAAATGGCAAATTGACGTAGGGTGTCAATTTGTTTAATAATTCATTCCCCGACTGTGAATTCTTATGAATTTAATCAAACGTAGTCTGAACTGGAACATCGCAATATGGCAACACATCTTTCCCGTTTAATTTTTTCCGCATAATAATTGTCATGACCTGTCTGTGTACTGTCAATAATAAACATGTAGTTAGGCCCTCCACAATGTGGTCGGACGACCTGATGAAGGGCGCGGGAGTCCACTGGAAGCGGGACGTGCAGGACCGGTCGTTGTGGCAATGGTTGGGGCAGGCTTATGTCCAGCCGTGGACGTCTTTCGAGAGTATCTTAAAAAGGGGGTAATTAGTGGAGCCCTATTATAATTATAATCCCACTGCTGGGCAAAGACCTCCCCCAAGCATGGTCACACATACAAGAGAAGGCACGAGTATTGATCACCACGTTGGAGCTCTAAAAATTACATAATCTTAACAATTTCCATCCCCAATTAATTTTCCTTGTTGCTTTTAGTATTCCTTGTATGAGTAGGCGTTTCGTGTTCGAACTTGACCTTTGGCAGTTATGGTACCTACCCAGCAACTAGAGTGACGCAGTACTACTCTCTTTAGTCAGACGTTGCCAAAAAATAATAAGCACCATCGGGGTAACGCTTAACTAAGCATTTTGAAAACAAAATCCCGTGCACACGACCCTTTCTTTTCGTAGGTAAGCAATACTATAGCGGCCGAACGCTGCATGCAAGAATAGTCCTTACAGTGTACAGATATGCGTTTCTTCGATAGTACACACGGCTACACATCAAGCTATTACTTCCAGTTTATGCTGATCTCGCATTGTATAGGATTTCCGTACAATGCGAGGTCAGCTTATACTGGAAATGTATAGCTTGATGTGTAGCCGTGTGTACATACCAACTCTGATTGGAAGACTTCGTTAGTTTACTAATCTAGTTTAGTACAACATAACATCACGCCTGTACTCACCAAAGGATTAGGCGGAGGTCTGCCTATGTAGTGTAGTACACCCATATTTCGCCAGTTATGTTTAAGTCCCATGTAATGGGGGGCGAGCCTATTGCCATCAACCGGGCACAAATATAGACTCTGGGCTGCGGGCTGCTACTGAGAAATTTCAGATAAAATATATCCCAGAAAATATTATTGATGTGTAAAAGTGTTTGTATAAACCTACTTACAGAAATAAAATCGTTTATTATGTAAATACACGTGTCGTTCCTAGTATGTTCATTGACAAGATTAGATAGACGTTTTTGTACCTAGGTTCTGAAGAGACTTATGTGGTCAGAAAGCGGTATTTTATCGCTCAAAGCCTACCGATAGTGACAGGTCTGTTTCTTACGAAAAATGCAATCTGAAATGTAGTTTGGTTTTCGCTTGGCTAAAATCTTGCTGAAATATTCAACTGAAAAATGTGTTGATTTTAGAGGAGGCCAATCAAGCAATCTGCCTAGCCTATTCCAACTATGTTGAAGTCAGCTACCAGTCTTACCGGATGCAGCTGAATAACAGTATTTTACATAGATCGACTGCCTATCTGATCTCCACCCACAACTTAGTAACTGGGTAACACGATATCTCTTGGTAAGACTGGTTGTCAGACTTTTGGGCTTCCCGTAACGACTGTCAAAGATCTTCGAATGACAGGCGGGACCAACGGCTTAACGTGCTTTCTTAGGCACGGAGGATATTGTGGTACATTCACTCATACATACGTAGGTACTTCCTTTACGTGTAGGTACCAAGAAATGAGAAACATCTGCGTGTGTACGTGTTCAAAAACACATGAGACAAAAATGTCAATACCTTTGCAAAGGCTTGCCTGCTGAATCATCTTGTGTATGTGTTTTTTTCGAAATATCCGTGATTAATCAGCATTGTGTTGATAATTAATTAATAATATTTTATACACGACTCGATAGTGTTTCTCGTTTGTTAAAATGATTTTCGCGTAATGAATGTTTATGACCTTAATTAAATTGTTCAGACTCGCCCCGCCAGGCTTAGCCTGATAACGGAGGATTTTTGTTTCAAATATTAATTTCTGTGTTAAATATTAATAGACTTCCACGGTAAGCTGGGATGAAAGGCAAAACATTGAAAATGTATATTCTAATTACGGCATGGGGAGGTTGGGGCGAAAATACACTGCACTAGGTTCTATATTTTATTGTTTTCCAAGCTTTTATTTAAGTTGTTCAACTGTTATTGTCTGGTTTGATGACCTTTGATGACTCTCTGCCGTCCTTTAACTAGAATGCCGTTAAGCCCAAAAAGTTATTTCCGAGAAAATGGCAAAAAACAAAAAACGCAGGAATCGTTGTTTTAAAAACTATGATTGTTGGACACATCAATTGATATTCTTTTCTGTTTATCCTAAAAAATCCTTTCTGTCCAGAAACTCTTAAAGAAGAAGTGTGGGTTAGACACTTTCTAGTGATGGAATTATCATAAATTGTGTTACTTAACGGCCTACAAAGTTTTCATATCTCTGAAACTATTTATATTGTAAAAATGTTTCTTAGACAGAAAGATAGAGAATTTTGAACTCTATCACTTTCAATTAAAACGTAAAAATTGGCAATTTGTCTTTGATAGTTCATCTACAGATTTTCAATATTGAATTTGCGAAATTATTCGACATTTCGCAAATATAAGACAGTGCAGATTTCAGTTCAAAATAAGCGTCTCGAATCACAATCCTGGCATGGTGGCCTTTTAATTTCTTAGAACCAAGCTAAAAAGTATTTCATTAAAATATAATAATCATATTTCAAGTAGGTATAAAAATAGGTAGGTATTGATAACAAACTGTATGAGAATACTGTGACGCACTGCGAACGCCCCTTGCATTCGCTCAATGATAACTGTCAATGTCGGTCTGTTGTATTTGTGTATCATGTACTTACATATTTTTATATTTAAGTAGGTATATCATTCAGTTCCTAATTTTGTGCCAGAAAACGTTACACAGGATCATGTAATAAGGGGCAAACATACAATACGGCCGATATAACTTGGCCGGTCTGAACTTCGCGCAGAAAGCTACGCATTTTTTAGGAACCAAATGGTGACATGAGGCGAATGCCAGTAAAAGAACATGCGCCAAAGTTCATAGTGCCTATGTTCAGAACTGCCAAGTTATATCAGCGGTATTGTAACTTGTGAAATGTGGGTGCAATCCTTCCATATTATAAAACAAGGCCCCCGCCGCGTCTGTCTCGTCTGTCTGAACGCGATAAACTCAAAAACTACAGAACGGATTTTCAAACGGTTTTCACCAATGGACGGAGTGATTCATGCGGAAGGTTTAAGTGTATAATTCATTAAGGTTTTGTATAAATTGGCTGAAATTTGACGATTATTGTTGAAGATGTCGGAAAAAATCATACCGATTGGGAGCTTTATTGGCGTGCGCCGCAGAAATCGTAAAAGTTACATAAAAATTATGTTCCACAGAATTGTTCATCTTAAAAAGTTCAACAAAAAAAGTCCGCGATGGCATATGTCTATCTTCTAAGGATGACCCACAATAACCATTTTTATCTTTCAGAATTTGATAAAAATGTCATTGTTATTTCCGAAGCCATTTTGACCGGTATTATATTAATCCTTATCCAATAAACTATGTTACTTAAATTGAGCATTTAATTTAGATTAAAATATGCTTTGACATCATTTCATATTAAAAGATATCACAGATTCAAAATTACGCGTAACAAAGTAATTTGGTTGACGGCAACGCGGGCACAGCGTTAGGAGTCTATGACCTTTTCCTCGGCTATTAGGTATGTAATCCTGATATTGGTAGTACGTTCCCGTGGGGTATTTTCCAACATCCACGCGAGCCAAGCTGCGGGTAAAAGCTAGTTATAATATAATATAATTACCTCTGTCTACCCCTTCGGAGAGTACCTACAGGCGAGAATCGTGATGTTATGCTACTCGGTATGTTTAAAAACAAATGTTTCCACATATATCTGTGGGTGGGTGGAATCAATTCCTTGAATTGTTAATAAAATATGTTATTTAATTTAACAACTTAATATGATACAACTGTCGTTTAGTTTATCATAATTTCTGCATGTTTAACCAAGCAATGGTATGTTTGTATTACTGGGAATTTATAACATTTCTTTCTATACGGCTCAACTTTTTTATACAGAAGAATACCTCCATTGACTTTACCTACTTTCTTCTATCTGACATTCTAGAAAACAGCCATCTGTAAGCTAAGTGCATCGTCATTTCCATCTGACTCTTGCCGCTATCCGAATTTATTTGATGTCGACGCAGCATATCTTTATCTCCCACAATTCTTCAATCAGAAGTAATCTCAGTGTAGTGTCCACCAAATGTTGGTATACATAGTTTTTCGGGTAGGCACATTCGATTCCACAGTATTATATTTGTTGAACAACAAGGCCGACCCGAAGCAATTACTACACATATTCGGCTCGTGCCGATCGGCAAACTCCGTTCTGCATCTAAACTTGCTGAATGGTTGTCGGGTTAGCTTGGCAGAATTCGAGCTAAGCCAAGCGGCTTTTTCCCGAACATATATATCTACAGATATTGTATTTTGCCGTCTGGCTGTGCCGAATGATGCCGACCCGAACAAGCATATAGCACCCCCTGACTGGTTTACGGAATGTCGTCCACTGTAAGCAATCGCAAACGTGTCACCTAGTGCTATCGGTCACGTCCGATACACACGTGATAGATACATAATGTAAGCTTTGATAAATAGTTACCAGGACTCTGAAGGAGACGTGATTTATGTTGGAAGGAGGTTTATAGACCTATCATTAGTCCCGAGGCCAGTAGCATCACAAAATATGGATTTTGGTCAGATTTTAAACGGGTTTGAAAATAAGCTTCTCGATTATGTATAATCTAGCCTATTTTCCTAGCTATTATAACATTTATTTATATAACCAGTTAGGGTAGCTGTTGATCTACCCACTAATTCCTCCAAACCATTCTCTCGTTTACTTCAGCGTCTTTGAACAGTACCGTATCTAAACGAACTATAAAATAAAGCCAGGAAAACTCCAAACCAAATAAAAGACATGCGAAAACAAACATGGCTAATTCCAAACAAACTCGGAGTAAAGAAATAAAAGTGTCAAATAACAGGATTCCGTACACTCACGGCGAGATGTTCGATTCTGTGAAAATAGTGAGGAGTAAACATGTCGGCGACATTAGTGCGCGGTGATTCAGGTAGCTATGACTCATTACGGCTCCAACTCCAAGTAACGTACTGTAAAATGTAGGTGTATGTCATACTGCAGTAGAGGTACAGAAAGTGCAGTCCGTGCAAATGTATGATGGACAAGACAAAAGGCAGGCAACTGCATACGTACGATCCAAATCTGAGAACGAGGTGACGATGATGGTAGCAACGTCCATCTTTTCCACGGTCTACACATCACATATGAGGGATCTGGGGTCCACTGTTCGAATGATGTCCGGGAGACATGGATCCCCATTTAGGTGATGCTGCTTTTCCAGCTACATCGACAATTTGCACTTTGAAGCTTCTGATAATCTACTAGTTTATCACCTATTGGCAAAGGTACCTTGAATATGGGCTTGGATCATAGTACAAGCCAAACCCAATAGATCATAGTCCAAATATTAGTTACCATAAATATCGGTCGGTATCTTCTAAGTCTAAAATTCTGCAGTCTAAGTTGCCTATGCTATATCGTTATTCTCTATTGCTGTATAATTCTTATGGTGTACATAATAAAGTGCATTTTATTTTATTCGATTATTTTCTAGCAACCCGCTCCGACTTCGTACGGGTAGCAGAGCTTAGATGCCGACTTTTTTTTTCTGTTAGATTAAAACGACACTGATGTTCATCCTACTTGAAGTATTTTACATGGTTATATTTCAGCCAATTTACACAAAACTTTAATGAATTATACGGAACGGAAAGACTATAAGGAAATGTAAAGCACTATTTTTACCAAATAAACATTCATTCATTCATACACCTAAACCTTCTTCATGAATCACTCCGTCCATTGGTGAAAACCGTACGAAAATCCGTCCGGTAGTTTTTGAGTTTATCGCGTTCAGACAGACAGACGCGGTGCGGGGACTTGTTTCGTAATGTAAGTGATGAAGTATTTATTCATTCGAGTGAAATTGAGTGAGAATTCTGTGTGTAAGTTCTAGTGGTGCGCAAACTGTGTCAAGTAAACGCGGCCGCACATGTGTGCTGCTAAGTAGCTGAACTGTTTTGTACGCCAGATAGCAAGTGTTTCTAACGTGCTACCATGCCGTACTGTTTCATAGAAAGAAAAAATATTTATTGTGCAAATGAAAATAAAAAACAATAAAAAAAAACGGATCTAAAATAAAATTGAATACTGACAGATATTGTAAAAACAGAATCCAGCTATCTAATTACGCAACACATTTTCGTAAATAACTAATCTGTTTCATTTCGACAGTTCAACAACATTCATTGCGTTATTTACGTTGTTGAGCAGATTTGTTTTTCGAACTTATGAAGCAATGGATTAGCAATCTGTTTGATCGATCGTGTGAATTGTGATAGATCATGCATGTATTACGCAATTAGGGTGAAGGTAAATCATTGTGACTGTTTTGGTGGTCTTGGTTTCTTAACCGTTACTGCTGAGTGAGCATGAGGTTCTGGGTTCTATTCCTGGGTTGGCAAACAGTTATTGGGTATTTTCATCTGGAATTTCTCTTGTGCCCGGTTGATGGCAATAGGCTCGCCCCCTATTACATGGTACTTAAACATAACTGGCGAAATATGGGTGTGCTGTAGGTACACGTCTGCCTAACCCTGCGAGGAATGAAGGCGTGATACAATCCATACAATCAAAATTGAACTTTAGTATATGATTTATTGGAACATTTTCTGTCCCGACCAAAGAGCGCCCTCGATTTTAAACTTTAATACTGATGTGTTAGCGTGTAGCACATAGTGGAGTGGTGGGGTGCATGGGGCCGGAGTTTGCGTGGAAATTGTCTTTGGAGTGTAAGGAAAGCCAATTGTTCAGCCACTTCGCCGAAAAGATTTAGTCACCAATTCTCTTGCTGAATGAGTCTTGCAGTGGTATTTCAGACTTCCTTTTTAGGGTTCCGTAGTAAACAAGGAACCCTTATAGTTTCGTCATGTCCGTCTGTCTGTCTGTCTGTCTGTCCGCCCGCGGTCTAGCTCCGAGACCCTTCGTACTAGAAAGCTGTAATTTGGCATAGGTATACATACTAATTACCTACGCCGACAAAGTGGTAAAACAAAATAATGAAAAAAAATTTTTTCTCATACACATAAAGTGGTGATGTTTTTTTTTTAACACATTGTTTGGGGTATCATTGGAAAGGTCCTTCAAAAACATTGTAAGTTTGTGAAAACCATTTTTGGATTCAAGGATACGTTTGCGAAATATTAAGCTTTAAAGTTCTAATTTTTGTTAGAGTCAAGTGTCGTCGTCCCCCCTTGCCAGCTAAATGGTTTGTTTTGGGTGTGTGAAAAAAATCACAGCAGTAGTTTATATAACGAAATTAAAAGGAAAACTATCATAGCTAAGTAGGCTTTACAAGTTAACGAGTAATAATCGACCAACTTAACTTTACAGTTGCAAAAACATGTTTTCCTATACATTCCGTATGGGAGAATATATTTTTCAACTACAAAGTTAAGTTTGTTTTTGGAATAAATTCATCCCAACTACGGAACCCTTCATTGTGCGTGGTCCGACACGCACTTGGCCGGTTTTTTTGTAGATAGATCTCGGATTTACAATACTTTTAGTTATACAATTGTCTCCACAACTATTAGGTATTCCGCTTTACATCCTGAATTCTAATCGTTTGCGGTTTCCGTTTCCTCGAACGCGGTGGTTCTCTGCTAGTCGTCATACCAACGAATAAATATGTACAAATTAACAAAACTTGTGTAGCACCTACTATTAACCTGATAATTATGAAAAATATTTTGCTAATTGGCAAAGTTGAATGATAGGAAAATCCTGAAATATTTAGTGGCTGCAGCGTTTTCATTGGCTGTTGCGCTTAAAATACTTGGTAGTTACAAGGAAAACATCGAAAAAATGGACTACAAATAAACATCGTATCTATAGTAAAAATAATAACAATTCAATCAGTAAAAAAACACTTCTGGTTATGAGTCACAACATAACGTCGAAAAATTAAATAAAATGGGCACAATCTCTTATAGCACAGCATCAGCCACGCCGTCGGTGACTGCGCACGCGCACTGTTCTAGATAAAAACAAAAAACTATCGCTTTGTTTAAAAACTAGGTTATCTCACTTACGAAAGGTTTTCAACAACAATTGCCTTGACTGCCTTATTGGTGTAGCGGTCGCAAGCACGACTGCTGAACGGCTTCTGGGCGATTGTCAGGTCGGGAAAATGTTACTGGGTTTTTAGGAATTTCTCAGCAGCAGCTCGGAGTCTGTTCCTCTGGAAAATGGTAATAGACTTGCCTATAAACTGACGAAATGTAGCTGTACTAGACGGATCTGTCGAAATCTTCGGGGAATCCAGAAATGAAATGAAATTGTTTATTCTGCAAATAGGATATCGGAATCACTTTTTCACGTCATATTAAAAATAAGCTAGATGAGTTCGGCGTTTCCTATCTGACTATTCTAAGAAAGGCCGAAACAAACTCAGAGGTCGCAGTCTCTTTTAAAGTCCAGACATAATCTTGGTCAGGCCATATGAGGACCATGTAGATTAGTGTCTGAAATAGTCTTTTGAGGAAAGAACCACACAGACGCGGTGACGGAGACATTTTTTTTCATTCTATGTTAAGTTACACAAGCAATTATAATTTTCGGGGACATAGGAGGCAGTCGATATCGGCCTTGACTTACCTACGGCGATAGAAATAATTATAGAGACTAGGCTTAGAAGCCCCACAGGCTTCGGCTTGGTGCATTGCTGGGTTCGGCGAATTGGCGATCGCAGTTATTGCATAAGCAAATGTGGGAGGACGTTTCTGCTTATCCTCTTGACGTCATCTCTTATAGTGGTATTTCACAATACTACGTACCTATAGGAAGCAGGTGCAAAAATACGCGGTATTTTCTCATATTTTGGACCGATTGTCAAAAAATATTAAGACCATTACCCTAATTGCGTATTACACGATCAATCATATCTGTTTCGATTTGAAACAGATTGCTAATCCATTGCTTCATAAGTTGGAAAAAAAATCTGCTCAACGTAAATAACGCAATGAATGTTGTTGAACTTTCAATGAGTCATATTCGTTTACGAAAATAAGTACGTAATTAGGGATTCAGGTCTTATTTTTTTATCTGGGCCTCCTTTTTCTCCTGCAAAACCTATCTTTTGCGATTGTTGTTGTCCATACGACAATGCAACTTGTTTAAACCGTGTGCCAAATCAGTTCAAGTTACGTCGTAGTGGGAGTATCATTTATTTTTCCGTCTGTTCGAGACAAACGTTTGATTTGATTGGTTATTTTATCATTGCATGTGGAATCTAGCGTGTTCCATTATACGGAAATTGTCAAAACAACAGTGTAATCGTGAAAGTTAGCTATAAAAAACAAAAAACAAAAGATGAACGCTCGCGGTTTCGTAACGATCACAAAGTGCATCACTTGTTTGAAATAACTTCGACGTGCAATAAAATGGATTACATAAACCAATGTTTTTGCGTTTAACTATTTTTTCTGTGGTTAAATCTTGGTTTACCTACCTATATGATCTACGTAATTTTTCCGACTATTATGTGTTTGTAGAGTTCAAGGGATTGGAGATTTTATGGTTATTTTTAGCTTTTATTGATCTGAACGGATCAGTTATTGATTTTTCTGTTGGGTACTCTATTCTTAGTAAAGGGAGACACATGAAATTATATAACGCACCTTCACTACCTACGCTGTGGAAAATATCCCACGGGAACGTACTACCGGGATTTCATACCTGTACTCCATTTGAAAAAAGATGAGACATTTAAATAAACCTTTTTTACAGTCCGTTCAACTGACTTTGACTTCTATTGCGTTGGTGGCATGACAAATGACAGCTGCAGTAAACAGTTGGTATTGTAACCACTTTTTGCTTTTAATGCCATCCTTATGCCTACGGTATAGAAGTCAAAATCGGTTGAACGGACTGTAAAAAAGGTTTGTTTAAATGTCTTATCTTATTTCAAATGGAGTATAATAGCCGAGGAAAAGGTCATTGACTTCTTCCGCTGCGCGCCTGTGCCCGCGTTGCCGTTAACCAAAAATACTTTGTTACGCGTAATTTTGAATCTGTGTTATCTTTTAAAGTATTCATTTGAATGATAAGATGTCAAGGATTATCTTAATCTAAATTAAATGTCCAAGTTAATTAACATATTTTATTGGATAAGGATTGAAATAATACCGGTCAAAGTAGCTTCGGAAATTACAATGAAAATTTTATGACATTCTAAAAGATAAAAAAAGATAAAAATTTATCTTTTAAAGGATGACTCCTTAGTAGATAGCCTTCTTAGTAGTTAGACGTCTTAATAGATAGAGATCTTCAATCCTGTAGAGCATAAGTTTGATGAATCTCTTACGGCTTACGTGCCGGTCGTCAGTAAAGCTCCCAGTCGGCATGATTTTTTCCGACATCTTCGACAATAATCGTCATATTTCAGCCAATTAACACAAAACCCTAATGAATTATACACCAAAACCTTCCGTATGAATCACTCCATCCACTGGTGAAAACCGTGTGAAAATCCGTTCTATAGTTTTTGAGTTTATCGAGTTCAGACAGACAGACGGACGCGGCGGGGGACTTTGTTTAATAATATGTAAGGATATTAGGATACAGAGTGGCGATTTAGTAAAAAAATATCTTCATACATGCGTCGAAATAGACTGTTGTAAAGGATTTATTTGTTCACGAATAGGATAATATGAGTATGACGGGTAGAATCAACCCTTTGACGGAGGAGGTGATTAAATTGCCACCCTGTATAATCTAATTGAACCTATACAAGACCCGGGATTTGAACCCAGGATCTCACGCTCAGCAGTGGGGCTTCTTACCAAAGAAGCAGTAGCTAGTTACTACCCAGACAAATAAAAAAACCCTATGTATTTACAGTGAATAAACAATTCTTATCATGTAGGTCATTTAAAATAGATATTGACAATACTAGAGAATACAATAAAGGTTTGTCATGAGCGATCGGCACAGTTGTCAGAGGTCACAACCCGATCAAACAATACTTTTATGTATTTGCCGTGCACTCGATGAGGTCGGTAGCACGCGAAGGTTAGGTCTGATACCAGTTTCTGATGCACGCAGCACGATGCATATCGAAAGAGAATTGTGTTTTAACATAATTATTTTTCTTTAAATATTCCTATACTCCGTTTGAAATTTAGACATTTAACTAAACCTTTTTTACAGTCCGTTCAACCAATTTTGACTTCTATTGCGATGGCGGCATGACAAATGACAGCTGCAGTAAACAGTTGGTTTGTAACCACTTTTTTTGCTTTTAATGCCATCCTTATGCCTACGGTATAGAAGTCAAAATCAGTTGAACGGACTGTAAAAAAGGTTTGTTTAAATGTCTAATCTTATTTCAAACGGAGTATAAGTCAATTTTAAAGGCAGGGGTGCCGTTTTTTATATTTCTTCATTATTATGATAAAGTCGCCACAATATCGTTAATTAGGGTTCCGTACCCGTAGTATGCCAAACACACTATTACCTACTAAATCTCCGCTATCCGTCTGTCTGTCAGCGGGCTGTATCTCATGAAGGTAGACAATAGAAATTTTCACTGATTGTGTATTTCTATTGCCGCTATAACAACAAATGAAAATTAAATAAAGTTAATAATTAAAGGGGGTTGAACAAGAAACGTGTTTTTTTTTTCGGCGTATTTTGCTCATCTTAATACTAATAGTTTTTCTATTTTACTTAAAAACGGAACTCTCTTTATGGGCTTCCCCGCAGTTTGGTAAACTTGACAGTCACAATGTAACGTTCGATAATAATAATGATCGTGAGCAAATATTTTGCAACAATGTTATTATATATTCTTTTGTGATTAAAATTATTGTGAAATAAGTATGAATCATGCTAAGAGTTGCCTATTTATTGAATAACTTGCGTTGTTACCCATGCAGTGTTGTGGTTTTAATTTTAACAATAGAATGTGCAGTGTTCATTGCAATTCCTGTATCTCAATATCGAGCACTGCTGGACATAGGCCTCTCCAATTGCACGCCATTCAGCTCTCGGCAACTCTCATCCAGCTGCTACCAGCCACCCTGCGAAGATCGTCGCTCCACCTAGCCTGAGGGCGTCCTACTTTACGTTTGCCAATTCGCGGTCTCCACTCAAGAACACGTGTACACCAACGGTCATCGGTTCTACGGCTGATATGGCCGGCCCACTGCCACTTCAGCTTGCTAATTCTGTGAGCTATGTCGATAACTTTGGTTCTCTGCCGGATCACTTCGTTCCGGATTCGATCTCTCAGAGAGACACCAAGCATAGCCCGCTCCATGGCTCAATGAGCAACCTTAAAATTATAGACCAGCCGTACCGTGAGTGTTCACGTTTCGGCTCCATAGGTCATAACAGCCAGGACGCACTGATTGACGACCTTCGTCTTTAAGCTCTAATAAATAATAACCGAGCTCAAAAGAATCTCCTAAGAAAATATCACTTTATGGTGCAATAACAATCATTGAATCGATTATTATCAACAGAGTTGTCATACAAAACCTGCCTAACAACGCACAGACTAAACCGCTGGATCTAGAAGCATAAATTTGGCACGAAGAGTTTATAATGTGACGAAAGTGAGTCACGCATGGCTTGTTCATCTATAAAAACCAAAACCAAGAACGTCTACCCAATAGACGTTCTTGGTTAAACCCGTAGTTTTAACCCGACTGCCCTAGAAGGGTAATGTTTTTCGAGAGTATGTAGGTATGTATGTCTATTTCTTTGGCACGCTCTGTAGCGTATACAGTTTGATGGATTTTAACATATGAGGTATCGTTAGATTCGTCTTAATTGTGGGAGTGTCATAGGCTATATAATATTTATATATTGCATCTGCAAATACAGAAAAAGGGAGGGGTAGGTTTAAAAAAAAAATACTACATTATTGGTATCAAATAAAAGCTAGTAATGATAAATAATAAATAAAAGCTAAAAATAAAGTAGTCAATATATATTATTTTAATAAAACTAAAAAGCTTGAAATAAAAAATAAAAATTATAAAACAAGAAACCCGACTGCAAAACCAAAATTCTATAGCTAAAAAAAAAAAAAAAAAATTCTAATGCTTGTTTTTCTCTTTTCAGTTATGTGTTTTTGCAGTCGGGTTTTTTGTTTTTTAATTATTATTTTTTATATTAATGTCCTTTTTATTTGATATAGTGTACAATAAAATGTTAAATAAATAAACTTAATTTGTCCATAGCCACATCTCTCTCTTACGTCGTCCTCAACGTGCCCGCCAACGCGAGCGTAGTTGCCGGCAACTGCAGTTCCGCCGACCAATGGATCCAGGTCAGCTGGCTGAACAGCAACGACTCGATCCTGGCCAACAACATGACGCTGGTGTACCACAGGAACGAGACCACCAAGAACTACGCACTTAAGAGCTTGACTGTTTCGCTTTCGCCTGAGAACTTCGTTAATAGTTGTGAGTATATATTTGTGACTTCTTGTCTATATATAAGTTCCCCATACTAATGAAAATACATTTGTACACACGGCTACACATCAAGCTATACAATTCCAGTTTATGCTGATCTCGCATTGTATAGGATTTTGGTACAATGTGAGGTCAGCTTATACTGGAAATGTATTGTTTGATGTGTAGCAGTGTGTACCTGAGTTAACCTCCAGAAGAAAAAGGGTAAGTTTCAGCCTACAGATGGAGTTATCAGAAATACAGAGAAAACCGTTTATAAAGACTTCGAAGGGGTTGGATTATGGTTGTTATAGACGATAGTCGTTATAACCAAAAACTATATTAAGTAAACAAAAATGTTGGGAACTCAAAATTTAGTCGTAATAACGGGTATGACGTTTTAAGCGAAGTAATTATTGGTTTTCACTGTGTCTCAATCCCCTATTTAGGTGCTCAAATCTCCGAAAGTTGATGTCAAAGTAACATGGTCGTGCCAAAGCAAATGCAGCCTTTTGGTTATGTCTTTTGGCTATTTAATAGTAATGTCTAAAGTAAATAGTGTGTGTGTAGCAAGATTATCAGCCCATGAATGTTGATATCGGTTCATAAACTGTTACTTCAATCATTTTGCGTTTAAAATATACTTTAGTTGACCCCAATTGACCTTTGATCTTGACTTTATCGGCGACTTCATTTACTAATAATTATGAACGCAGAAGTTCGTAAAAGATAGCATTATTTAAATACGCACCAATTAAGTTAGAGAAATTGTAATTCATTACATCAACTAAAAAATATAAATAAAATGTACAGTAGTTCAATAGACTGCCATTATGGTTTTCATACAGGGTGCTTATTTTCGGGGTTACTCGAAAAATTACGTCTCAAACTGAACCTTGAATCATTGTTATGATGACTTCTTCTCGGAATGCCTCGAAACATGCATACGGGCGTATATGAAATATAGAAATATTTGAATAAAAAAACAGTGCCACTCCGGAAGTGCCGACAGAAGTGAAAACTTGAACAAGATCGCCTTGGTGGAAGAAAAATACTTGCATAGAACATTGATCCGTAACGAAATATAAACAAAGAGCATAATCGCGTTTACAAAAATGAGGTGTCTGTAACGGTGTCGCGAGTTCAATTGTTTTTTCCGATCTCAAAAATGCCCAACATACCTATAGAAGTTTTCACTTTAAAAAAAAACTATAACCGATCTTTAGAGTATGAGGAACAGGGTCGAAAGTTCCTCATCCTCCATTGTAAAGGGAGGATCCTCCAACCAGACAGGTATTGTCTGGTGGGCTACTGCCTTACGGTTGTTATCGGGTTTCTGTATTATACGTTAACCGCGCGGATAACGCTGCTATCTCTGGTATCATTTATACCCACACTGATAGTTCGTACGTGGCGGTAGAGATGTCGTCACAGATCTAATAAAATGAAATTAAAATTCTCGTCCAGGTCTTTAAAGTCAAAGTCAAAGTCAAAGTCAAATCATTTATTTCAAATAGGCCCATGTATGGCACTTTTGAACGTCAAAACAAGTACTTCTCCATTCCAGCATCCAAGGACCCGATGGACCTGTACCACGGCGCGGAATGGCAGACTCCCCTGGCCACCTCGTACCGCTGCAAGACCGCCACAGTGCTGAACATGACGGCGGAGAATGCCAACGCGGGCGTGCTCACCCTGTCCAAACTGCAGGAGGAGGCCTACCGCACCACGAATGGCACCGGATTCAGTGCTGGTGAGCAAACTTCATACATTACATTAACTCGCGCCTTTTTCCTATGAGACTAGGCAGAATCTACAGCAAACTTCATCTTATTTGTACAGACAAAACACTTAAGAACGCGGCGACGCATGAATTGTCCATACAAACGTAATACCTAAATCATTTGCAATTTGGGCATATTTCCACCATTTTATGTTGTTGTTATTCGGATTTAGACAGTGTTTATCTAGGCTCCTACATCTTTTTTTTTTTGTTTCAAAAAACTTTTCTAAAATGAAGTTTAAACGAATTTAATTTCGCACATTTTTACAGCGTAAATGACATGTTTTCATATTGTTTTTCTGTATTATAAACAACAATATTGAAAATTATGGATTATTAAAAAAATGGAAAAATATTAAGTTTTCATTCATCATTTTTGGTATTACGGAACACATCCAAATTTAACATAAATTTTCGAAAGCTAGTAGTGCTATCGCGTCAAGCAATAATTGTCAATATGTGCGTTGTAGTATTGATCACTGTAGGTGTATATCGCTCCGACAGGCACTCACACTAGCGCGACGTGCTTGGAATTGAATTTTGCAATCATCTCGATTTGTAGTTGCGAGCGGTGTTCGCAGGCCTCTTAATAGAGAAAAATGCATAAAGTTATGAATTTATGGTAGGTAAATACATCTTCTACCTAGTAAGATGCTATTGTACAATTAGCTGATTGCCAGCTCGTCCATGCAGGCTATGTTTCAGTTGCTAAGAATGGCAAATATTAAAAAAAAAAGTGTATTGAAACGGATAATAAATAGTTAAATCACATTTCTTTCACAGTTGTATGAAATGGGTATAACACTACAAATTGACGCACTGTGTCTATTTTAAGCTGGTTTCACAGCTGTCCGGGAGTCCCGCACGGGCGACCCGCACACGGGAGACTCGTACGGGTAGCGCCCGCAGTGCTCTGAAACAAGGGAGTTAGTACGATACGGTTGCTAGCGTTGTACGGGCTCTACCCGTAACGAGTCGCGTGCGGACCAATCCGCGTCGCTGTGAAACAATGTTCTAGCGCCTCACGTGTGTTTCCGTTCCGGGAGCCCGTACGGCCGGCCTGCACGGGTTTCCCGGACAGCTGTGAAATCAGCCTTATAGACAATAAATTTCCTTTACCATGGCATGTATCAAACTGTAGAATTTAGGTGTTTCCAATGGGTTGTTTCCTGTGGAGAGGAACTATAGCAATATATTCCAAACTCAAACTCAAAGCATTTATTTCAAATAAACCAATTACAGGTACTTTTGAATTGTCAAGGGGTCGGTCAATCAGAAAAATGAAGCTAGTTGCCCATTCCAAAGCGTAGTAGGTACCTATGGAGAAGAACGGGCAAGAAACTCCACGGACACTCTTTTAAATCAAAGTATTGGTTACATCATTCGTGTTGAATTTATACATGTGAGAACAATGTAGAAAGACGTGCACGTTAAAACCGTCCGTAAAAAAAATATAATAACAATTCAAAAATTTAAATAAGTTAAAATAAACCGTGGCAGCTAAGAGATGACCAGTCCCTACTGACGGCGCCTGTTCACGAACATGACGCATGGATCAGCACCATTTAGCTCAACCATTTTGAAGGGATTCCATGGTTATTCTTTTTAAAATAATTCACTAACCCAAGTAAACAAAGTTGGTTGTATATAAAAAGCGCATTGATAGCTGCGCACACGCTGCCTGACGCTTGATAAGGACCTGATAACGAGTACTGAACGTACTGATAGCATCGAAAATGTGGTTGTAATCAATGGTGTACTGTTTTTCATTATGATGTGAATTTTACAGTAACAGCCGTTATAACACGCGATTGCATCGTTTTTTAACAAGAGGACGTAATTATATTTTAAAATTATCGTAAAATTGAATTAAATCGATACTGGAAATTTGAAATGTCGTAAGGGACATTGTATTCCCTGTCCCTTACGACATTTCAAATTTCCAGTATCGAAATATCCTGTTCCTTTTTGGCCATGAGTCAGTGAGTGATAAACAGCTTGAATTCAATCTGCCTAGTCTTTTCCCAACTATGTTGAGGTCGGCTTCCAGTCTAACCGGATGCAGGTGAATACCAGTATTTTACGTGGAGCGACTGTCTATCTGACCTCCACAACCCAGTAACTAGGTAATAGCCCTTGGTAAGACTGGTTG
Source organism: Agrochola lychnidis (assembly GCA_963680765.1). Taxonomy (NCBI): domain Eukaryota; kingdom Metazoa; phylum Arthropoda; class Insecta; order Lepidoptera; family Noctuidae; genus Agrochola; species Agrochola lychnidis. The sequence continues at coordinate 25,415,031 of OY796858.1, forward strand.
TCAGACTTTCGGACTTTTGACGACCTGTAACGACTGTCAAAGATCCACGAATGACAGCCGGGACCAACGGCTTGACGTGCTTTCCGAGGCACGGAGGAGTCTCGGTATGTAGAAATGGTCACCCATCCACAGACCGACCTCGGCAAGCGTAGCTTAACCTGATGGATCGACCCGTGCAGCTGTTAGTACTTAGCCACCAGTTCCTCAACAGCTTGAATTGTATTGTTAAAATATTGCCGAGTAGAAGGATACGCTGGAATTTTGCGATGTACTCCCACGATAAGTTTTACGACCACTGCTTTGATTTCAGACAAAAGAGTTTTTCCATTATTTTAAGTTCTTTTTCTTAGTAAGGTTTTTAACTATTTTTAATAATAATTATTGTTAACTGATATTATACTCTGGCTAGATTTTTGTTGGTCAAAAATAAATTTTAATAGAAAATTTTAGTTGGATTGCCCTCGAATTCTCGTATCGTTAGTTCGTTTACAAACATAAGTTTCACATACAGCCAAACTCTGATTACAGCCATGTTATGCGGACGCTAAACTTTGATAAGGCAACAGACATGTTTTAATCGTACTATGTTACGTCAAAAAACGAAATTCAACTTTATTGTGTTCAGCATATGGCTGAAACTCCTAACACGAAGTAATATTACGAGTACTTTGATGTGTTTTTTATTTCTGTCAGAAATTAACTTTAGTTACTGTTGTATGCACTTTGAACTTGACTTTTGTTTGTTTTACCGTTTCTCGAACACCTGCGCAAGTATTTCTTTAACGATTGCACAGAGTATAGAAACGTTTATTATACCGACATAATCCTCATGTTTTGACATTTTTCCGCAAGTTACAAATCTCTATTTTTAGAGCTAAAGTGTCACTCTATCGGCATCTCTTCAGTCAAACTCAGTACGGAATTATGGCATATTGGAATATAATTTAGAATATACATAATATGTTTTAAATGTTGACACTCAAGTCCTATCAAAATATCGCACACTAAACCATTATCATTGTCATCTTGCATCATTGTAGATACACTATGTTCAACCTGTGTCTATGCATTACTTTGGATAAATAAACATTATCATTACTATTTATTTTGATTTATTGAAAATCTGTGTGAACCTTGTAACTGTGCTAATGCCTTGTGTGTCGCGTGGCAGCGCGCGAGTGCGGCGGCGGCGACGTGCCCGACGCGGTGCCCATCGCGGTGGGCTGCGCGCTGGGCGGGCTGGTGGTGGTGGTGCTGGTGGCCTACCTCGTGGGCCGCAGGCGCTCCGCCGCAAGGGGGTACCTCTCCATGTAAACGTCACGTGTAAGTGTGCCTTGATGATCTAAAGGCGCTGAGCAGGCGATGAACATGGTCTGCATGGAAATCTGTGCAATAACGCACACGACCGCGCCGGCAACGCTTACCGGATGAGCTCTCGCAGTCATTCGTGGTCAAAATGTCCGCCGTCTGCTAAGCGCCCAAGAATGCCATTAATCCCGCAAATAATGTGGCCACCTACTGGCCTCAAACAATATAAAAAAAGAAATGTACATTAATATCACCTTTGAAATCTGTTTAGATATTCTCAACCTCGTAATGATTTTACCACTTTTGACACAAACTCCCAGTAAATTGACACTTCAATAAGATCGAAACTATCTAGCTGACAGTTAGATAAGTAAGTAATCATTTATTTAGCAAATCACTAAGCCAAGGTGACATTAGTGATGTTTTGTCGCAAAATTGATTCTTATGGTAAATCTGTCAAAAACTCACAATGGAGAGACTATTGCAACATTTGTAAACTAGAAAACTTGACCCGCCTGCATGGGCAGCATGACCACAATAGAAACGGGTTTTATCGACAGGAGAATTGACAAAATGACAGATTAAGAATCAAAATCTGTCATTTTGTTTATTCTTCCGTCGACAAAACCCGTAGAAAACCCGTTTCTAAGGTTGTCACGCTACGCGTCATGCAAAAAATAAATAAAAGCAATTTTCTGAAATATAGAACCTTTTTTGTCACTTTTAACAACTTCTAATAAAGCTAATTTCCATTTCAGGAGGTCGGCCGCGCGGAGATGGCGCGATAGTAGTCAATACATGAAAAAATAGAAAACAGTTATACATTGTTTGCGACGCATTTACCCGCACCCCTCTCTATGTGGCTAAATTCCACTTTTCTGCCTATCTCTTAATGTATTGTCCTTATATCTTTCATTAATACTAAAGCATAAAAAATATTTTATCGTCCTTAAAGAGCTGGGCTTAGATTTCCTCTTGATTTGAAAAATCATCAGTTTTTACCGACTGACTGACTAATGTGCGAAAATTAAAGGCAAAATATGTATTCCATTTTTTGATTTTTAGTCCTAAATGTGTTTTTTTATTATCTCTACATCTTTTCCACATTGACTGGTAATTACTGAATATGTTTGAAAAGTAGTCACTAATCGAGATATTTAAATTCTAAATAATTGATAATAAAGAATATAATCCAAAATTATTAGTTTTTAGCGGGCAGATGGTGTTGTTGAATTTGCTCAAAATTAATACAAAAAAATACTGATAATTCCATATTTGATTGATTCAGGTGTTATTTTAAAATATTTTATCAAAGAATTAATGTCATTTGTTTTTCTAAATAATGCCCTTTGCCATGGATAATTAATTGACCATGACAAAGGTATGTACTAAAATCCTATTTAATTTCCTTCTAAAAGTAATAAATTCGTTGTAAGCCATTTTTGTTTGGGCCATAATAGTGTAAAAAATAATTGAACTAAAAAATCCAATCAAAATAGATACAGTAACATTGTAAACATGTGATGTAGTAGTAATTTTTAAACGAAGAAGGAGGGTAGAATAGTATCTTGTGTTTGTCAAAAATTTGCAATAATTATATCGTTTGAATATTTCTCCATTTTTTTAGACTTTTTTATATTTTTATGTGCTTTGTTTTAGTCCCAAAGATTTTATTATCATTTCAGTTATATGCACGTATAACTAAACTATATGTATATTGGAGTCAATTTACTGTGAAAATGTCCATAATATCCGTAAATATTATTAAAAGAATCCGTTTAGGTGTAGTTAGTATATAATAAAATGAATGCAGTGTCTTTCTTTTATTAGAATTTAGTATTCAGACTATTTTAAGTGTAACAGTTAAAAGCTGGACAATATCATTGCTGTATTTATGTAGCTCTATGGTCACCAGTGTTGCCATGCCAAAAAGTTAAATTTCATCCAAGTACAATAACTATCCATAAATAGTTACTTCAAGTTGGCAATGGCAACACTGACAATCACAGATTTTATCCATATTTCATTAATACTGTGTCGCCAGAGTATAAAATAATTATATTGTAAATGGCAATGAGTTGCCCAGTGTTGTGGCTACGTTATTTGCAGTCGAGAAAGTAAATAACTTATTTCGACTTTTATGTTTAGTTGTTCGTGCGGAGTTTCTCGTTAATAATCGACTGCAGATAATTCGCTAGGTGATGGAAAGCGAAGGGTATTGTCGGGAGTTTGATTCCGGGTTAAATCTACTATACGGCTCACTTAACCGACTTATATTTTTAACATTTAACGTATATTTGATTCTTTCTTCTGTATAAAAGTTTGCCGTATAGCAGATTGATGACAACTTACTAAAAATGTGACTTTAATACTAAAAAAAACTAAGCTTCATCTCAGTTTAGTATCAAATATTCATTTTTTCGTAAGCTGTACTGATTGAATGTACGATTCGAAAAAAAGAAATAAATGTTTTTTATTGCCACAGTCGACTTTTATTTATTATTTCTTCCTCTGAAAAGCAGTTACAATAAATACGTATTTTATATACATCGACCAAACTATTTATGTACAATTATATCTACTGAACACTTGTTTATTAAATAAATTATATTTGTGACAAAGAATCGCTCTTTTTAACTATTAAAGCTGATCCCTATTTATTTAATTATTTACAAAACTAATATACGCATTTATCTGCTTGAACATAGTTCTCATGAAATATTTCTAATAATATTAAAAATTGCATTTACAAAAAATACCTGTCTTAACACAAAATGGAATAATTATACGAAAGCAGAGAGGATCATCCCTCAACATTGTTTACGTCTACCGGATGCGTATTTTCATTTCCGTGTTCAATTCAACACACCGGTTGCGTGAGATTACACTGCTCGGTAGATGCCTATCAAAAACCATGCTCAGTTTGCGTCTATTAAATAATTTTGTAATCCTATATAAATATCTTGTTTTTACAAAACAGTCTAAGTACACCGATCACTGGTTTATTTTTTATTAATCGTGCTGATTCTAAAAACTGTTTTTATTAAATAGTCAATATACTATGCTAAAACAGCACTGCAGCGCGTCATGCCGTGCGGATCAGACAGCTACAGAGCTGCAAACTTCGTGACGTGAACTGAAAATCAACAATATTTTGACACTGGTTTGGTTTTGGTACAGTCACGAGCATAAATACCTTAGCTAAAATATTATATGTTTTAAATTATTACGAACATAGTATTTTTGAAACAATATTATTATGAAATAGGTCTTTTCTCAAAGTTGCAATCATTATTTCACGATAAAATCGCTTTTGAATGTCGCGTAAATGTAAGGTATGCTTATGCCTGCACAATGCTACGTAAGCGTGGTGATCTCACGTAACCGATGTGTCGAATTGAACACGGAAAGAGAAATATGCCTACCGTACATTAGTAAACACGCTGTATTGTTCTACTCTACCCTAATGACTATATTTAAATGCATCTTTATATTGAACAGAAAATAACCAAAACAATTTCTATAAAACAGCTGCTGATTTTGTTAAATGACAGAATAACAAGGAACTGTCGGTAATACAATAAAATCTAAGTTATCTAAACTAAACGTCAAGACTGGTGGCACTCCCGGTCATAAAACGTGCGAATAAGAGCCTACGCCCACTGGCTGCACGGCACGGCAAGGGATTTTTATGCGACGAATAGGAATATAACTTAATAGCATCACAATAAAATTGAAATTTCAATGATAATGCTAAGGACGTCGCGGCATGTCTAACGATACCGCGACATCGTTGCTGTTAGAATGCGCTTACATGTAGTGATGCTGACAGATCCCTTGCCGTGCCGCTAGTGGGACGGTGAATATCGATATTTGAAACTGTTTTCATCTTGCTCTCACGATTTATGACCGCGGCTGCCACAAAGATGGCGTACACCGTAAAAACAAAGTAAAGAAAATAAACTAAATTATTTATGTACAATTATTTTAAGAATACTGGTGGAAATATTAAGTACTCTATTTACAACGAGTATTGTTCGCGAGAGTGATGTACTAACTTATTATTATTTACATAGCCTCTTATAAGCCTCGCTGTCAAGGGAACATAAATTAAGTAGAATAGGCTTTAAAACTTGCATGCATAGAGTATATTTTTCAATATCTTGTCACTGACATACCAGTGGCTAGGAATCAGCCTTTGACATCATAATTACTGCATACAATATAATGGCACTATTTGGTAAAACTTATACAATATAAGGCACGTTGCAGATCTCAGTCTATTCAGCGATAAACAACATTCATAAAGGGGAGAATCAATTTACGCTTCTTGTGTTAAATGGAGTTATAGGATGGTTAGCCAAATTGAATCACTGAACAATAAAGCTAGGCTTGTCCTATCTATACATTATATGGACACAATTACCTGGGCACTTTATTAGAAGAGATTGAAGCAGGGCCGTAGCTAAGGGGGAGCATTGTAGGGCAATGCCCTACCTTAAAAAAACAATTACTCTAAATATCAATTAATAATAAGCAATACTGTGAAGCTAAGTTATGACATCTCAGTAACCAAGCCATCTTACAATCACAATCAAATAATTATTTATTCTGAATCTTATTCGAATTCAGTTGTTTTAAAGAAAACTTTATATTGAGCTGGTATGTTTAGACATGATTGGAGAAATAATAATGTATGTTAGAATAAATTACTTTCTTTATTTCTCAATCACCCTTGACAATTAAGTATTAACTGACTCGCACATTACAAATATCAGTCAAGATAGCCAAAAATCAATTGGTCAGAACTGCACCCTAATTGCGTAATACAACACAATCACAATTTGTTTCGATTTGAAACAGATTTCTAATCCATTGCTTCATAAGTTGGAAAAAAAATCTGTTCAACAACGTAAATAACGCAATGAATGTTGTTGAAATGTCAAAATGAAACAAATTTCGCGAAATTGTTTACGAAAATGAGTTACGCAATTAGGGTACAGATTAACATTTTTACTGCCGCCCTACCTGTAACAACAGTTGCCCTACCTTAAATTCAAGTCTAGCTACGGCCCTGGATAGAAGGCTAAAAATAAGCCGATATATAAGCCACGTACCTAATGTTTGACTGACTTTTATGTAGCTTCAACAAAATCATAAAAAACATTGGCCAATGCCCAAAAATAAACAAAGATGCATCGCTGCCAAATATTTAGAATAAAGATCTCAAAGATAATCTTAATTCAGCGTTAATTTTGTATTTTCCCTTCTAGGCTAAACATGGCACTTCAACAATCAACGATTACCATCGTCGGTAACATTGTAATTTGAACCTTATTGTTTACTTTTTAAAGTTTACTGCTGTATGGGGCAGGAATCAAGCAGTACATTGTGTAGGGACTCCATTTCCGTCCAGTCTCGCTTTTGTCCGCCCACCGTGACGTCACGAATGCACCCGTTGAAGTTTTTACCGCCTTCTGTAGACTCCATTACACCTTCTGTAAACAAATATAATTTGGTTAAATTTTTTCTTCATTATTTTTATGTTGTGAATGAGAACATTATAGGCCTTGTAGATTATAGATGCTTTGATTTGTTGACCATTTTCTTTATTGTTTAG